>LR738556.1:6329020-16329020 GCA_902685375.1 Neostethus bicornis | reverse complement strand
TTAATTTCTTGATTGATTTGCTGCATAACTATGCTAAGTGTTAGCAACCAGTTAGCTTAGCAAACACGTGTAACCTCTTCAAAGTTTCTGTTTTAAGTTAAAAACGTTTCAAATCTAAGTGGAGTAAGTTTGTTGGCATGTAGAGGGCTAAAAGTAATAATCTGAACATTTGATTTGTGTAAATCTACTTCTAAGTTGTGAAGAAACCCATGGTCTGCATGTAAAACACGTGGTCTTGCTTGTCTGATGTGGGATCATTTCAGCCCAACTTGAAAATAAAAAATGAAAAACTTTTCGATAGTGCAATTAAAGAGTTCATTAATGGTTGATCAATTGATTTCTGATTGATTCAGCCAACATTAAGCTTTTTCTGTTTTTCTTTGCAGATGATTTCATCCATTCATTAGGAGACTGAAAAAAAGGTACTTGCAGTCTGATTCTTATGATCCATTTTCTTTTCTGTGATGAAAACTGCTGCATAGGAAGTGCCGTCTGATGCGATAACTGACGATGAAAGCAGACCTGAGAAATGCCAAATATCTGTCTTGTGCATTTTTAATGAAAGCACTTGGTAATTTTTTCTTTACTTTTAAATCCAACAGAATGTAGCCTCATGAGACTAGATGATGGTGATGGAGTCCTGATGATGATCAGGTAAATTTGTTACACATGTGATGTGTAACTAAAGTCAAGTCAGTGATGATAAAAGTTATCCCTGTCTGAACTAAACTGTGGAGTTATGGTAACCTGAGACTTGACCAAAAAGCAAGTTTTGATTGCTTAATGAAATGTGATTACATCTTAACGTATTTTTTTTATTTTACATTTCAGATGATCCGACCAGGTGCAAAACGGAGCTTGAATTGTTCCAGACTTCAGTGGGAAAAAACTTAATGACGTGTTTGAATTAAAACACAATGTAAATATTTAAAATACTGTACATTTTTATTATGAATAAAAAGTTGAAGTTGGCACACACACATGTTCAGTTTGTGTTTAATCTGTAGGATTTCTTCTTTAAACTATCCAGAAAGATCTGCTCCTCTTGGAGGAATTCATGATCCTGTGAAAGAAATGAGATGTTTAGAAGAGTTTCAGAAAAATTTTCTTTTTTTTTTTTCTTTTTTTTTTTCTTTTTTTAAAAAGCTAAGCAAGAAAATGCTCTCAAAATTTATTGCAATTAATTTCACTCAAGAGGGCAGTCTGGAAAAAATATTTCCAGGATGAAATTTGTTTCTAGATAAAATTTGACACTCATCTATTGGCTACAATCAAACTGCACAGAAAGCCTTTGTTTCCTTGGCTGGTAACAATTTACCAGATTGATTCATTGAGATCAGTTAAGAAAATAGTTAACTTTGAGTTGTATTCAGTAGCCTCATCAAGACTGTTGGGGAAGAGAGGCTTTAATCACTGGTCTTTGTAGAAATTGTATTTCCTCTCATCCTTCAAAACCATTCATATTGGATTGATTTGTCTAGAAAACTGATTCCATGCATGAGTGTGAAAGGTAGTCTTATCTTTAGCCCTAGCAACCTGTACACAGGGTGTGCCCCACCTTTTGACTGGGATTTGCCCTAGTGCCCCGTGAAACTACAGATAAGCGATTTTGAAAATTAATAAATAAGTCTATGAAGCACATTTTGTTTTAATAGACTAATTACAAAAGATTACTTTTTTTACATGTGAACAATGGCCAGATCAATGCTGTTTTGGTAAATGAAAAAGGGTAATGAGGAATATCAAAAACCAGCTTTGATTAATTATTTTTGGAATTGAGATTTGTTTTTCAAAATAATTAAAAAAATAACAAATTAAAGTTTTTTTGCTCAAACTTTTTTCATTATGTGACATATGCCATCTATTGAGATAATGATTCCGGACAATATCAACAAACTAAACTATTAAATTGAAAGTAAATAGAAAGTAGAACTGAAATTTAAAAAAAAAAACTCCATATGAGTAAAATTAGCAAAAACACATTGAAATGTTTCAGAAAACTCTGAAAGTCCGATATCCCTGAATGTTTCTGCCAATTACATAACATAAATACATAATTTCTTCACTATGTAAGCCAAATTAACAGCTTTGGTGATCCATACATGGCCCTCTAGTTTATATATTTTATCATTACTTTTCTTTTTATAAACGGAACCAAATATAGGTGTCAACCTGGGAAGTGGTTCCTACCTACCTTTTCTGATGAGTACTTCCATAGAGCCAAACTTGCCTCAAGTGTCATGGACTGAGAATTAGAAAGTGAATTGAGCGTAATGTTCTGGGTTGGCAACTCAGGAAAGGGTATCACTGCAACAGGCTCTGGAGAGAAGGAGAATTTAAATCAATGACAAAAAAGGCCAAATATGTTTTAAAATTTCATTTGTAGAAGGTGTTTACCCTCACCTGGTAAAACAGGCGGGGTAATTTGTGATAAAGGTGTGATGGTGTTAAGCTTCAGGTTTCCCGTGTCCCTTGGTAAATGGTTTAATTTCATACGCTCCTAAAAATCGATAGAAAAAGGCACTTTATAAGAAAAGTTGTGACTGATCGCTAACTCTCACTCCTGTGTACCTTTAGCAGGCGTTGCTCCTGCAACCTCAGATGTTCAGTTTGACTTTGAATCATTTTCAGCCGCGCCTCATGCTCTGCCTCCACTCGTTTGGCCTCTTTCAGCGCCCGCTCGCCCTCTGCGAACCTCTCAGCAGCGAGCTGCAAACAACAACATTGGAGTTGCATAGATGAATGTTAGAGATTCAGATTCTTTTCAAGCTGCTGCGTTTGGCGTTAAACTTCACCTCGCTGAAAGCCTCAACCTCCTGGGCTCTTGTTTTTAGCCTCATCGCTGTGCTATTTATTCTCTCCTTTTCTCTGTCTACCTCCTCTTTCAGCCTTTCCAGCGTCTCTTTCTCCTGTGTCACAGCCATCTCTTTCTGGTTTAACTCAGCCATACGAAGTTTCAGGTCGGCTTGTTCCTGCAGGAGGATCATGGATCACTACATTTGTACTGTCTACAAAAATGAATTCAGAGAGATCTTCATAACCTTTAAGAAATAAATTTTCTTCATACAAAGCTGACCTGTGCCAGAGTGATAATGGATCCTTCCCTCTTCTCCAGCAGGTTGTTAACATCTCGCTCTGCTCTCTCATGCCTGTGCTTCTCCTGGGTGTGGAAATGAGCCCACTCTGCTGCCAATTTCCTCCTTTCCTCCGCACAGTGTTGCATCACTGACTTCTGCTCCTCCAACAACGTGCTCTGCAGGAGAGAAAGAAATCAGTGTTAAAACTCCACCAGAGTGTGAACGTTTTTTGTCTTCCTTCATTCCCCACCTTTGCTCTTTCCAGCTCTTCTCTTTCCATGCCAATCTGCATAGTGAGGACTCTCCGTTCTTCATCCAAGCTCCTTTGGAGGGACTCGGCTTTGGCTTGCTCTGCTGTCACTTTCCAGCGCTCCTGAAAGTTATTTAAATAAAAAAAAAAAAAGGTGTTTATGGAGTCAAAGATAAACTTTTACTTTCTTGATAGGTAGATGGAAACTTTAATGATACTGAGAGAAATAGCAAGGCTGTGGGTGTAAGAGAGGAGTTTTGAGTGGACGTGAGACTGCATTAAAGATTCTTGTTGCTATGGTGATAGACTGACAGACCAGGATGTTTGCAGATGACATTGTGTTTTTTTGCTGAAGGACAAGAAAATATTTGAACAGCAAAGAGAGCAAGTTTTCTAAAAGTAGCGCGCACACTCAGTGTGAGCTGTTTTTAGCAGCTCACCTTCTCAATCTGCCTCTGCTGCTCGCTGAGCTGAGCGTCCATCCTAGAAATGATTTCCTTCAGGTAAGTTCTCTCCTCCACTGTGGCTTTCTGCTCCTGGACCAGACGCTCCTGCAGGACTAAGACATGTACGACGACCTTAACCCATTTGTTCTCAGCAAACAGTTTTACTTTCCATTTTTTCTTTTTTTAGAAAACGTTTCAAAGTTACCACGTAGTTGCTCGTCTCGATGCCGCGCTCCTTGCTCCAGGCCTTGTGCTGTATGCTCATGTGTGCTCTCCACACGAGAAGACAGCTCCCCCAGCCGAGAAGAAAACTGCTCCATCTGCTCGATCACGCCGGCAAGAGACCTGAAGGAAGAGGGGGGCATGATGAGTAGATAGTAAAAGTTTCACCTGAAAGAAAAACATCTGTTTTAAAAAACTTCTCTTGAAGCCCATGTAATCCCTCATTTGTCCAGCAGTGATCCATCGTAGAAAGGATTTTCTTTTGGACAGAGTATCTTGAGACGTTTCAACTTCCATCAAGATATCATTTTCCATCTGATTCAAACCTCTCTTGAAGAGAATTTGTATAAAACAGATGTTGTTGCTTTCTCTTTGCCATAAAAAAAGCAATGCAAAAATGACCTGGTCTGAGACGTTGCACTTGTAACAGCATCAATTTCCACATCTTTTAGTTTTTTCAGTCTCTGGAGCTGATCTTCATGATCTTTCTTCATTTCTGAGATAGATATTCTAAACAACAAACACAAAAAAGTCCACATGATTAGATCTTTTTAGATTCCTAAATCCTCTTTCTAGATCTACTTTTCCAAATCTACCTCTGGAGATCTCGAAGTCTCTCCACCTCGCGGTCTCTGTCCTCCTGAACTTGAGCCAGTTTTCGGTGGTACTGCGCCTGTAAAGCCGAACGTTCCTGCTCAGCCGTTCGCGTCAATACGGCCATCCGTTCCATCAGGTCTTCACACTCAAGGTGCGCCCGTGTTTCCCGCTGAGCTGCCGATTCCTCCAACAGCTTCACACGAGCCCTGAAGACGCAGAGATATAAACTCCCATCATCTGTAAAGAGCAGGAGTGAGTTAACACGTGGAGGTTTCTATCTAAGCTTTGGATTACTTGTGTGTGTTCTCCAAGAGCTCCACGTCCTGTTTATGTCGATGTTGGACATTTTCAAGCATCATTTGGCTTTGGTCTCTCTCCATCTGTAGTATCTTTATCTAGATGATGACACGAGCAAGTTTTAATCTGAGCATCACAGTGATGAAATAAGTAAAATGATTTTTTTACCTTAGGTGCCCGTTTTAACATGAGCACCTCAGCTAAAATTGGTATTGATGTCTATAAAGAAGCCAAATAAAAGATGAAATTCTTTCCAAAAGGCACCAAAATAGAGATAGGACTATTTTATTTTCATTATGTCGGGTGCCCGATAAGATTGTCCCATCTGTAATTTGAAGCTTTTTAGAGAATTTTTTTTTTTTGGTTTCTTTATTCACCTTAATTCAAAAATTTTCTCGATGTGTTTTTGCCCACACACCTGTCCTTCAAGCTGAACGATCTGCGCTTGTAAAGCCTGATAGTCTCCAAATTGTTGTTCGTGTTGAGGTCTCGGCTGCTTTCCAGTATCAGAGGCGTCTTTTTGTTGCAGCGAGTAGGAGGGCAACATCTTTGGAATAGAAAAAAATAAGTTAAAAAGAATGAATTGATGCTTGGGCATCAAATAATATATCTCCACCTGGCCTGTATTACCAACTGTATTGGTAATGAATGGTTAAGGTCAATGTGATCATTAGCATTGAGCACTCACATATGAGGTTTTTAAATCTTTCTGCTTTCATGTTATCAAAGTTGAACATGTGATCTTTTTGTATGAATTTTTAAACAAGTAAATAGGTGGAGTTAGTGTGAAATTTTATAGTAGAGTTCAAAGAACCATGGCTCACTTAGAGAGATCTGAAAACTTGGAGGTGACCCTTAAAGTTCGAGTAACTGTGGAAAGTTTAACTGAAATCTCTTCAGTGGTTTGGGAGATATCGGATTCACAAAAGTGTTACAGAAGGATGGACGGATGCAAGGGCAATATGAATGCTTAATGCCTCCTCCACATTCACTGGGTGGGGAAATAAAAACAAGAAGATCTTCACCTCATGCTGTAAGACAACCTTCTGCATGCCTTCTGCTGTGTAAGCGGCCTGTAGAAAAAAGGTAGATGTGAAAAAGCTGCATGATTCTTTATGGTGATGGTGTGTAATAGAAATTGAAACCGTACCTTCTGTTCAACGAAAGCTGAAGTCTTCTGAATTTGCATTGAATGTAGATCTGAAAGCATAAAAACATGCTAATGTGTTGGCAGATGAAAAGTTAGACTCTCAAGGTACTTTGTAAGTTGGAAGGTTCTTAATTTATCCCTTTGGGAGAAATTTCAGCAATCTTAGCAACATGATGATGAGTCATTCATGAGTTTAATTTCCTCATTTTCTAAAGATAAATGATCCAAAGTCACATTTCAATACCTTGTTTGGATCTCTCCTTTCTGAGTGGAGTCGAATGAGCTGCCGGGCTGAAAGAAAAACACAAAATATAATGAAAATGTTGCTTGGATTTAGATTTTATTTCATCCACATGTTGAGATTCTCACCTGGTTATATTAATGGATGTCAGTGTATCTTCCTTGCTTCTAAACGTTTTGGATTTATCTTGAATACTGGAAAAAAAATGTGTTATTTATTTCTAAGAAACACTATCTCTGTTGTAGTTTCGCATCAAACGTGTGGCGTACCTAAGAGTTGACTCTGGTCCTGCTTTTTCTGTCAGAAATGAAGAATCTTCGGATTTAGAAATTTTTCCCTCGGTCTCCATCTTTTTCCTGTTTAGCGCACTAGTTAACCACTCGTCTTCTTCCTTCTCCTGCTTGGTAGATGTGCTTAGAGTTTTCTTTCTGTTCAGAGCACCAGATAACCAGTCTTCCTCCTCTTGTTCTTGCTCCTTCCTCTGGCCTTTAGGAATCTCTGGTTTGGCTTCAGTTTGTATATCCGATGATGTTTTTGCTGCAGGTGCCATTTGATTTCCAGTCAGGGAAGTTTGTCTAAGTAATATAGGAGAAGAAGGAGCTTTTTGGGAATCTATAGAAGTTTTTGTTGCTTTGGAATTGTCCTCTAGATAATCCAAGACATCATTTGTCTTGAGGCCAAGCCAGTCGGCTGAGTTTCTGCGTCGGATGGGAGTGGGTGTGGTTGGTTTGGGTTTCTTCTCTGGGGTTGTAGCGCTGATGTCTTCAGTTGAAAATCTGATTTAAACACAAAAAGCTCGTTTGTTCATTTAAGTAATTATTTATAAGCATAAAAATCTACTGCATGTACACAAACCTGACAGACTGTCTGCGGGACAGACGACCCTCAGTGCTGGCTCCCACAGTAGGTTGGTAGGAACCAAACGTAATGTCCTCTTCTACAAGTAACAAGAAGAGGATTGTTTTTATTTGATCATTTATTTGAACTAATGCACAATTAATACAAAATCATTTAAAACCTTTCGTGGTGGGAGTTTTCTCCTGTTTCTCTTGGAGGGGCGGCGGCGGTGGCACTTTCTTCTCAACCGTGGATGGTTGCTCTGGCGGGCGTGTAGAGGAAAAACCTTCCAGTATATCGTCTATTTTAGTACGAGCTCGCCGAGGGGTATCACTCCTGAGGGGATTAGGAAATAGAAATGAGGAAGAATATATGATCCTTCTTGCTCAATAAAAGTTTAAAGTAGAGGAACTAAACTAATAATAATAAAAAAAATAGGTACTTTTCTTTAGAGGGCCAAAGTGAAGTCTCATTTTTCTTGGGTTTTGTTTTCTCACTTTCAAATCCCAAAGAACCCATGAAATCGTCGTCTTCATCGTTGAAAGACAACACACTTTTATTTAAAGGCTGTTCTGTGAAACAGAAAGAAAACACGTGAACACATGGTACATCTAAGCAGTGGGCATGTATTTACACACTGTGTCACACTGTTTCCTGTCTGCTATATCCCCTGCTCCCTATCAACAGTGTGATTATGGAATCATCACATTGTCTACTGTATAATTTCCCTTTCAGTATATTTTATTTTTCTATAGAGTCCAGCATAAATAATATTATATTTAACATTTTAAATATTAATAGATTATTGCAGAATAGCAAGCCTTCTCCCCTGATGTTCTTTCCTTATTCGCATTTCTGTCTTTCCATTTCATTCTTTTCTTCTTTATCGTTTTCTTCACTCGCCATTCTCTTTAACCTGCTACGTCAAGCAAACAGACGTTTGGAAAATTAAAATAAAACGTAATATTTTATATTTTTCAAGGACACCAAAAGGTGCAAAAGTTTGATCACCAAAAACAAGACACAAACATCAACATTCTGCCAGGAAAAAATCAAAAGAAAAGAGTCTCATTGTGGATATTGCTAATGAAATGAAATAAAAAACTAAACCCATACTAGGTTTGTTCTTGAGGATAGGGGATGGTTGGGTAGATTTTTCCAGTTTGGTCAGTCCAGGTTTGGGGTTGGGCTTGGTTTCATCTGGAAGCAAGTCATCCAGCAAATCATTAGATGGATCATCTAAACATGAAAAAGAAAATCATTTTTCAGTTAGTAAAAATTATGAGGTTACAACTAATGTACATGATAACTTGTAAGAAACAATAAAACATTGTTTCTGACCATTTTTTCACCAACTTATACATTTATATTTACTAAGTTGTTTTAATTTAACAAACAGATAGTAACAATCTTTTACTACATATTTCACTTTAAGTATAAAAATATCATAATTTTTAACCCTTTTTCTTAAGCCTGTTTATTTAATCTTCATTTTAGTGTGTTTAAAGTTGTTTTCTTGTCATTATTTTTGCCAAATTCCTCCTATATATTTATATTTTTTTTTGTTAAAAGTTTTACCATTCACACAGTATGATTTACGTAATCAAAAATCAAATATCTTGTGCAGCTTCATAATGGAGTAGAAATTTGAATATAACTTTACCTTTTATATCTGGTATCTTAACATCCTCAGCAATGCTATCATCTAATTTAAACAAGTAGTACATAACAAATCCAGTCAGAAATAAAAATGATGAAGAATGATCTTGAGACTTGATGACAGGAAGTGTTCATTACCAAATGAGGTTAATTTCTTGATGTTTTGTGAGTTTTGCTTTTTTCCTCTTTCAACAGATTCATCTGAGTGAGATTGAAATAAGCACATTCTGATTGATCTTTGCACTTGCTAGTTACATGAAGATAATAATGCAGTATGAGATGGATCTACCTGCTGCGATTACATCTGCATTGCTTTCTGAGACAGCTGAGTCTTTTTTTGAATCCCCACTAGTTAGCTTTGTTTTTGCAGCATTTGCCTTGGGCTTCTTCTTTATAGTGAAAAGGTCTGCCTCCATGTCATCAATGTTCTGCGTAAAGATGACACAATTTGTGAGTGTGAAACTACACAAAACACAATAATATTCACACTTTTTTTACTTCTTATTAAATAATGACAACCTCCAAGTTCTTCAGGATATCACTGGGATCAGCTGTTGAAACATCAGACTCCTTGAATGAAGCATAATAATCATATTAATGAGTGAAAAGAAAAGTGCTAAAGAAGACACAAACTTTATGTTGTTCTTAAACATGTTTTCTTCACGTGCCTCATTATCCAGGCCCTCACTCTTAACCTCTTCTGCAAGTTTACTGAACATGTCATCAGCTTCAGATGAGCTGGAATAGTAGAAATAAAGACACATTAAGAGGATATTTTATCAACAAAGAGATACATCTCATCTCGCTCCTTTTGACTAACCGAGTTAGTGGTTTGCTGCGATTTCCTTTTGATCGAACTGGCTGTTCTAAAAGGCAAATTAGTAAATAAAATATTTCAATGGCAACAATAACCCCATAAAATGTTCTTAATCTCAATGCACACTAATGCTCCTTTTTTTTTTTTTCAAAACAATCAAAGAACTTACTTTCATCATCAAAGAGACTTTCAAGAAAATCATCATCTCCAAATAGACCTAAAAAAAATTATTAGGACTTTAAAAACATTTGTAAGTAGGTCTGAATGAGTTCTTATTGCAGATGCAACATTCAAATGATCAACTTGGAATTTGTGTTTATAGCTTTAAACCATCTGAACCTTTAATGTTGGTTGTTTAATGTGTGAAGCATATTCTCCAGGCACACTCTGATCTCTTTAAAACAAACTAACTGATCATGATCCAGTCTACCTGACCATACTGATTTAAAGACCACGGTGTTCCTGCCTTTAATGATTATTTCCAGCAAGGCAAAGCACTTAGTCACAAAGTGCAAATCGTCCTGAACTGGGCTCCTGAAGCCTCTGCATCCAGTAGCGCCATAACTAGAAAATTTTTATATAGCTGACAAAGCAATTGTTTCATGCTATTATGGTAAGAGGAAATCATTTATTAAATTTAGCTAGATTTATATAAAGAAGCATTGAGATCTATTTTCCTTATAGGGGTTGGTAGGTTGGTTAGTCTTTCAGTCAGTCAGTCAGCTTCTTATCCGTCTATTGCTTCCGGGGTTGCGGGGGGTGCCGGAGCCCATCCCGGCTAATTCAATCAATTCAATTTGTTAAACAAAACATGTATAGAAATGAAAAAGACTAAAAGGGTTTTTTAGGCAGAATCAAACACTTATTTAAAGCCTAAACTCATTTTATATTTCTATTTCAGAGAAAAACAAGGTATTGGCTGGACTTTATCAGCATTAAGGACGAAAAAGAAAACATGTGCTGACACTTAATTACATGAATCAATTTCTTTCAAATCTGTCAAGAACTAAAAAAACCCAAAATAAATCTTTTCTGGACCTGATTCTTCACCAACAAACTTTTGTTTTTCTTTTTTTAATGAGCTGATAGGGCCAGATAACCCTAGAATAACTACTATTACCATAAAATATGCAGTACTTTGAAGTTCAAGTTCAATTTTAGGCCACAGAGACCCGGAAATGGGGGTTGTACAACACGGTGGCACAACGGTTAGCACAGTGGCTTCACAGCAAGAAGGTCGGGGTTCGAGATCTGTAGTAGGCCGAGGCTTGAGAAACTGTGTGGTGTTTGCATGTTCTCCTCAAGTATGTGTGGGTTTCTCCAGGTGCTCTGGTTTCCTCCCTCCAAAAACATCCATGTTGATATTGCCCCTATGAAATTGCCTCCAGAAATGAGTGTGTATTTGGCGCTGTGACAGACTGGCGATCTGTTCGGGGTGTACTCTGCCTCTCGCCCTAAATTAGCCGGGATAGGCTCCACCCCAATGCCGCTGGCCCTGTTGGAGTAAGTGGTTCATAAGACGAAACGAATACCCGGAAACAGCGAAAAACTCAGTCAGCCATTGACTCATAGACAACTATCACATTTGCAGGAAGTGTGCTATGAGCTGCAGCTCCCGCATCGGCTTATTCAGCCACAGCAGAGGCCGCACAAACAGGTAAGTATCCAGGTGCAGATTCCATAGTCTCTATAGACAGAAGGATACCAAATATAAACTAATAATAATGGCCCCTGTTTTATTTTCTCAACTACCTGATGATGGTTCCTTTAATCTTTTACTGATGACACTTGAAACCAATTCATTTCTTTTGAAAGTACAATAGATTTAGGAAAATCTGACTTTATTAAATCACCTTCAAACAACATAATAAAAACTTACTTGAAGAAGATTTGTTTTTGGATTTTGAAGCCTACAAAAATCAAAAGAGAAAAAAAATTAAAATGTGGAGAAATGTATGATTTTCCAATTAATAGTAACTCTTAACAAAATAATCAATTATTTAGATATTCAACATTTCATTTCAAACATATACAATGATTAGACATTGTTAATTTTATAGACTATTTCTGTTTTGTTTTTTTTACTCACCATGATGAAGTTTTGAGCTAATTAGCATTAGCTAAATCTGTTTAAGCGTCTCCTGTCTCCAATGGCAACCAGTCCTCAACGCCGCTTTTACATTGATTTTTATATTAACACAAAAATTAAAGTAATCATCTTCATTTCAAGAAGAAGACGGTTCAGAATGAGGTAGTTACAAGAAAATTATACGCTTTTAAGGAGAGTTCATTAGCAGATTTCATGTAAGGCTAATGCTAATTGTGTTTTTCACAGTTTTTCTCCATTTATATCTTACTTTGCAACCTCTGTGAGCTGTGTCATTTTGATTAATTTTCTTAATCATTTTCAAGCAGAAATGGCACATAAATAAAAATAAAGCGTCATGTTTCGATGCTAAATTCATTCAGCAGATACTGACTTTAACCACACCGACCGGCAAAACGCAGGCTTCCTGTTTACTACCTGCGTTGCATTGTGGGGAATGTAGTTTTTAAGACTTTTGAAGCAAATGATATTTTGAGGTTATCAGTCTGTTAAATTAGTTTTGATTGTCTGAAGTACAATCAGGTAGTTTATTCTGTAGGTTTAACAAAGATTACAAATTTGAAATCCAGTTGATTGCTTCCCCAGCAGGTGGCATCAAAAACTCAGGGAATTATTAGAGGAAAGTCTTTCTATTTGTACTCAGTTATTTATAACTGGGGTTTATATTTGTGCATCTTAAAAATAAAATCAAAACCATGGATTCAACTAAATCTCCATGCATTTTGTGATTTATGTCACTCAATAACACACTGACACAGAAAACTGTTAAACTGCTTTATTAAATGACCTAACTTACAGTGGTGCAGTGACACAGTCAACTTAAGTTAAATTGGCTCTACATTCCATATTAAGAACAGTACATGGATTAAAATCAAGACACTTAAGTACTTAAAACAAAGGACTCTCACACATAAAGAAAAAAGAGGATAAGGAAAGAATAAGCTCACTAAAAAAAACCCCAAAATGATTTCTCAAAAATAGAAAGTCATTGGAAACACTTAGGCTTTCTGCATACAGAGGCACGCTTAAATCACACTGGAAGATTGTTTGGAGTTAGATAATACACCTTTGTTATCCTGCTGTGGAGATCAACATATTTATTTCAGAATCTTAGGAAAATATTAGAGTAGATACCTAACAGAACAAGCCAAAATCTCACACTTAAAAATCCTAATCTAAATTTTTGCTATTGGTTTTGGCTCAGTTTTCACTACAAACATAAATCTGCAAAAATTTGGTTAGATTAAAAACTCAAGCAAACTTCAGTAAAGTCATTCTTATTTAAAAGTTAATTACAAACACAAAGAACATATTTTCAATTTAGATTAGCTTCGACATTATGCACCAAAGATTTTTCGATGAGAAGCTAAAAACTGCTTCTGATCTAAAATAAAGACTTGGTTATTTTCATATATACCTCTCAGGGTCTCAATAGTACTACAAAATGAAGAATATTGATACAGTGATCTTACAAAGTATGTTGCTGTGGTATAATGCAGCACAGAAATTTTCCTGTTGGTGGATGAATGGAAAAATTTAAAAAAATCAAACGTTACCACACTAATCTATAATTCTGTTTGACAAAATTTTCAGAGAAACTTTCAAGGTTCATTAAAAAAAAAAAACCTGGTTTTATGACATGAATTGAGTAAGACTGTCATTTTCTGTATTTAAAATTAGTCTACCTTCATTCAAGGCCTCTATTTAGTTATTTTTATTAAAAAGATACATTACTGTCAGAATGACATCCTAATGTGAAGCGGTTGAATTCCCAAAGTTTAAAAGAAAGCAACTTTAGCTTCAATTTTTTTTACACAAATCACAAAAGCATCCCCAACTTTAAAGACAGCATAACGATGCCACATATTTGTTTGTGGCCCTTCTATTACTGATCCACCAGACTTGATCAGTAATAGATCAAATATATTACTGATTAGATCTATTACAAATCAAATCAAGGTTGTAAATTCAAATATGTAACAAAGTCTTTAGCATTTAATGCATTAGTAAAAGTTTCGAAATGTTTTTTTAATAACACATCATTGTGTTTTATAATATTCCAAATCTAAAAGTATTACTATTGATGCATGAAGCCAAAAAAAAAAATTAAAAATGAGTATCTTCGTAGGTTGCACGTTTTGAACAGGAATATATCACATCTACTGAGCAAAGCAGGAATTACAGGAAATCAAATTTTTATTACAAGGCCTCGATCATCTTTACTTAACTTCAAAGTGCTTCACAAAGAGTTCAAAGAATAGTTCTAAAATAAAAATTCCAAGTTCTTTCATTTGTGCATAATGTCTTGGTCAATATTTTTGGGGATTTAAACAATCTCACTTTTGATCATCCAACAGAAAAGATTGTAAATGTTTTGTTTCTTCCCTAGAATCCCTGCTTTTATTTCTTACTTACATTTTTTGCAAATTGTACAAAGAAAAATATCAAAAAGTGTTGTGCAACCAGTTTAAATTTTGTAACAAACATTTTGTGAACTGCAGGTCACAAGAGTTTAAACAAACATTTTTCATTTCAGTCTTTAGCTGACTTTTTTCCCCCTAGGGCATGGATGATAGAAAGTTTAATTCACAATCTAGCTTATGACTCTACCAGAAATGTAACCATTTGGTTGAATTTTCTCAGTCTTTTTTAAAGCATCTATGGCTTAAATTTTAAATACGATATTCATATATGTGTCTTACAATTTTAATTAATTGTTGGTCTAAGTCACTCTGAGGTATTTTATTATTTTAAAAGACAACATACATAAGGGGTTTGAGTCCCAGAGTGGGCACGAAGCTTGGAACATTGGCCTTTCTGGGTGAAATTTGCGTGTTCTCCCCATATATGCGTAGGTTTTCTCCAGTTTTCTCCCACCCTCCAAAAACATGCATGTTAAACTACAAAATTGCCCCTAGGAATGAAATAGTGTGTGGATGGTTGTCTGTGTGTAGCCCTGTACATGACTAGGGATCTGTTTGGGGTGTACCCTGCCTCTCGCCTTAAATCAGCCAGGATAGACTCCGGCACTCCTCGACAACCGTGTTAGGGATAAGTGGTTCGGAAGACAAAACAAGTGGATCAAAGCGATTTGGCTCAAATTTGAACCAATTAAATAACTGATTCTACACATCAGATTTACTTTAGTTGCAGACTACAGTTCATTACGTGTGCAGAATAATAGTGGGAAAAGAAAAAAATGGCCCACAAACAAAATACTTTAAGATTTGCTTTCTGCTTGTAGGAAACAACTGTCTTTCTTTGATGTGCACTTACTGTATACTTCGCAATATCACAGCCTGCTTTTTTCACAGAACAATAACACAACTCAATTGAAGGAATGAAAAACAAAAGACATGAGTCTACTTCCAGCTGTGACCCCATGCCAAACTCTAGAGTCATATTCGTTTCTTAAACAGACGGCATTACAGAAGGGTCAAAAACTGTGTTTTGTCTTATAAAAACTTCAACGCCAACCTCACCCAATTTTTATCTCCTCTTCCAGGAAATAGTACATCTGTTGGACAGAGATGAAGAAGCCATGATCAAAACAGACATTGTGCACTATTTTTCTTTAGTCTCCTTATGAGAGTCTTAGCATGAGCTGTCGAGCACAGATGAATCATGGGAAACATCAAAAGGTTCTTGTTGACAGCAGGGAGAAAAAGGCTTCATGTTCTAGAAAAAAAAGAAAAAGAAAATTGATTTTGGGGTTTTTTCGCATCACATGTATATTCAATTTTACAGTATTTGATTTGATCCACCATTCAGAGTTGAGGATGCAGAGAAATGAAGAGCAGGTTAAAAGGTTGCCAGTGAAGAGTTTAAGCCACTGATGCAGATCCTAATTTAACTCAGTGGATTTGTCAGCCATCTAGGAAAACCAATTAGGAGAAAAGTAATTTATATGTAAAGGTAAAGATCAATATAAATGTATTTTCTGGTTGGTGAGAAGGGAACTGTAACTCCATACTCCTTTTTTTAGGTCACATTAAAACAGTTTTTCGTAATACTTTAAAAAATACCCATAAATTAGTGTAAATAGGATTTAATTTTAGATGAGATTTATGTGAATATGAGTAGTTTCTGACAAAAGCAGGAAAACTGAAAATTTTCATAAGTTTATGCAAGATGTTATATTGTGTAATCCATAAATGAATCTAGTCACTATTGAGAAAAAGCGACCTAGACAAATAGAGGTAGGGTCTCAGGAGAACTCTAAGTCTAGCACTGTTCTTGTTGTAATTAACAGCACGAATGTCGGGAGCTGTATTTAAAACAACCCCTCGAAAGAGATGGTGGATTGTTGCTGTGCTTCTGAATCATTTAGTATCAGCTTTGTGAATACTTAAAGTCTGAATGTGGGGCAGGCGTCTTCCTCTTTATGTACTTTCATCTGCTTTCTGAAACCAGGAAAAATGACGCACCAGAGCCAGGCCAATTCAAAATTTAGTAAAAAAGATCCACGCCTTTGTTTAACATGTGTAGCCCAGAACAGTTAATCCATAGGAGTCATTTGTTTCATTGAAATAAATGCTCTTGAAGGCAGGTGGTTGTTTTTCTTCTGTTAGCTCGATTAATTGAAAAGCAAAAAAAAAAGAACATTTGTTGCACCATAACCAGCAACTGGTATGTGCATGTGAGCAAAGGTCATAATTCCTTTCACCCACTTATCTACATAATTCATTTCAATCTAGATGATATATGCTAAATTCACCTGCCAGAACATGTAGTTTTCACATATTTCAATAAGTTGTGTTTGATAGCCGAGTAGGAACACACACGAAGCAAAAGTCAATGACCTCACAAATTCAAATAGTGTTTAGAGTTTGTAAAAACACATCATTTTAGCAGTTTATCTTTCAGTCTGGTTTTGTCATATCAAACATTTTTTCATCATGATTTCATTCAGATTAAAATGTGCTGACTCATGATAAAAACAGAATATTAAAGATATTTTGCTTCAATCTGCTGAGTCGCAGATTAAATCCCTGCAACTCAGCAAAAAGAAAAGCAGTTAAATGGTGACTTTGAGATAAACCAAGTCAAATAGTAGAGGTAGGTATTTCTAACTTTCTGATTTTTTATTTTTCTCCAGCTAACCATGTGCTTGCAGGAAGGTAATGTATTCATGACGATCTTGCAAAGGGATGACGAATTGTTATTGTGCCTATAAATCATTTAGAAATAGCAGAACCTAAAAGGCAAATGTGGGGCAGGCATCTTAGCTTTTTAATGCATCTCTGCCTGTGACATGCTCCATTTTTCCAACACACACAATTTCAAATTTTATGAATTGGCTTTACTAGGTTAAAGATTGAAAACCGATACCTCTTTTACACTGGACCCAACTATTAACAACATACAATTTTAGAAAACCATAAATAATTAATTTAACTAAAATTAGCCCAATATGCAAAAGGAGTATCTGAAAGTACCCTCAGGATTTCCACTGGAACTGAAGGGCTGAGCAGCAGTGAAGTGCTACTAATCAAATGCTCCTGATAATTAGATCAACAACAGTGTGACCACATCTAGAAAAAGCCTCCAAATGAGGAAGGAGAAAATGGGAAAGAGGAAGAACATCAGCAGAGCTTTAAAAGAAGCAATGCATCGTTCTGTAAGTGAATCACATTTACGTCAAAAATGACAAAACCTTATTAAAAATAAGAAAAATACAGTATAGCAACAATTCAAATGTTGTCTGTCTCAATTTGCTGATCAAAAGTTAATTTTGTGTTTTTATGTTTAAGATTTCCAAATACCATTTTTCACATTCCCCATCAGCCATTTCTCCCAACAAACCAGACCTTCAAAAGAAACAACATTAGGATTTAAAATCAAAATAGATGATGTGCATAAACTTAAGCTGACTATTATCATGGATCAATACAAATCATTACAGTAACTGTTACAGAAGTTTCACATTCTTTGACTAAACATCTGGTCGTTTCTCATCTTGAGGCATCTGGGTAATTACAACAGTTTTAAGGGAGTCAGGATGGTTGCTATCAAAGCTGTTCATCAGTATCAACCTATCTTGAAACATAGACTCAACAAATCAGATGTTGTAACAGTTGCGCTAAAGACAGAAATTTAGTAGCTGATTTTTAACATTTTAAATCTACAGACGGGCGGCACAGTGGCGCAGTGGTTAGCACAGAGGCCTCACAGCAGGAAGGTTGGAAGTTTCGAGTCCTGAGTGGGGGTGAGGCTTGGAACACTGGCCTTTCTCTGTGGACTTTACATGTTCTCCCGGTGTATGCGTGGGTTTTGTCCGGGTATTTTGTTTCCCTCCCACTCTCCAAAAACATGTGTGTTAAGTTGATTGGCCTCTATAAAGTTGCCCCATGGAATGAGTGTATTTTTGGCCCTGCGACAGACTGGCTACCTGTTCGTGGCGTACCCTGCCTCTCGCCTTGAATCAGCCAGGATAGGCTCTGGCATCCCTTGCAACCCTGTTCAGGATAGACGGTTTAGAAGATGAATGAATGAATAAATCTAGAGAAAGAAACCTACAGAAAGCTACGCACTCATTTGTTACTCGCAGCCTCTTTATCACATCTGTGTATTTATAATTTCAAGCAATTGTGCTCATAAAACAACAGTCTACCAGGTACTCTCGGTACAAACTAATCAATCCAGATTCCATGCTTGGGAAGGCCATCAATTGAAATAATACATAAGAGTGTTCTTCTTCTTTTGGCATTTCCCTTCAGGTGTCGCCATAGCAAGTCACTTTCTTCCATCTAACCCTATCTACTGCATCTGCTTCGGTCAGCAGATAGGGTTAGACCGAAGACTGACCTACCTCCTGCCAAGTTTTAAACTGAGGGAAGATATCGAACTAGTTTTTCCAAACTTTATGTCTTCTTTCACTGTATCCATGAACCTCCTCTTTGGTCTTCCTCTAGGCCTCTTTCCTGGTGGTTCCAAATCCAGCATCCTTCTGCCGATGTACACTCTCTCTCTCCTTTGCACATGTCCAAACCATCTCAGTCTGGCCTCTCTGACTTTATCTTCAAAACCTCTAACATGTGCTGTTCAACTGATATACTCATTTCTAATCCTGTCCATCCTGGTCACTCCCAGAGATTGTTGTTAGTGCTTTTAAGTGAGAACACTGTTATTGAATGAAAAAAAAAAAATTCCAAGGTTACTTGCCAAGAGGGCAAAGGGGCAAGTGCTCCAGCACCGCGTGGTGTCTATTGTTTCACCTTGATTATAATTTTTTGGTTGATGCTGTTTATTTAGTAAATTATGTGAACAATAGTGCTGCAAAACTGACCAAAGTGAATGAATAAATAACGTTTTTTGTTGGTTGATGCTATTTAAAAAAATAAAAACGTGTCAAATATATAAATCAAACTATCTATTTGTTGTGCCAGCTTACCTTCTTATGTTCACGTGTCATTTATGATTTTCTGTTGTTCCATTGCTTTTAATATATGGCATTTCTTGTTCTTCATGGTCCTTTTGACTGTAAAAAGAGGCACAAAATTTCACAGATACAAAAATGAACATTTTAATTTGTACATACTTCTCATTTGATAGACAAACAAATGGTATAATGCATTCAAGAATTTAATGGAGTGCTGCTTTTTATCAGTTCATTCTGCAATCCAGATGTTGCTAAATGTACAGCAGTGCATCATCCATGCGCCTTTATTTGCCGTAATGGTGAGTGTGTAAGCAGACCCAGGGGGCCTGAGAAGATTGCACTTTGAGTCAATTAGCAGCCATGAACTGGAGAGCTCTGATGTTTTCTCCTCCATTCATCTCTCCATTAGGAAAGCAGGAATACACAGCTGTTATGTAGCCAGCCACTTAATCCAAACACTGTTGCTGAAGGCAAACCCTAAAATAATCACTAGGATGATTTCAAATCAATGATGCAGATAGGTCGCTGGTTTCTCTTTCACACTCTCTCCCACACATGAAACACATATGCACTTTATGTGTTTATGTGTACGTGTGAGTATTCACAATTTAGGTGAAAACATGTTATGCAATTCACTTTATGTGCTACCCTGTGATCGTTATTTCCTCTGATATCACAACATCGCTTACCAGATATTTGAAAAAGTACCAATACTAATCTGATACATTGAAAATTATTTTATAATTTGAAATTTAATGTTTGACATTTGAAAATTTTCTTCTGAAAAAGAAACCAATTTGGTTTAAAAAAATACTCACGGTTTAATTTTGTTGGAGAATCTTTGTCGCAATATGATGGCGATTGTGGTGAGGACCATCATAGTTGTACACATGATGGAGGGGCTCCTGACCTCAGGCCTGCAGCAGGTTTCTAAGCACTATGACTTTCTTCTCCATTGAAAGGGTTGAATGGAATGAGGTAGAGCTTGTGGTGTAACAATCAGACTATTCCTGCCTTGGCTCTCACTCGTGATTGGGGGAGATTAGCAAAGAGATTAGCTGGGATCAAGGAGCGGGTTGGATCTCGCAGGCAAGGCTAGGAGGTAAACAGAGCATGCTGTGTTGCTATTCTGAAAGCAGCCCAGGCCACCACTGTGTCATTAGCACAGCAAGCCAGACCAACCTCTATATTGTGTTTTATGTGGGGAAAGAGCATCATTATGAAAGCTTCAAAGCAGCATCACATTTATTAGTATGACTAGTGCTATTTTTGGGCTCAAGCTCAGTTTGGGTGAAAAATGTATCTTTGCTGTTCATCTCGTTGCATAAAAGCAAAGTCTAGAATGACTTATTGAAAAGGGTGTATTGTGCGTTCATGGGGTAATTAATAATTCTTATCTCATAGCATAAACATATAGATAACCGTGGTATTTTTTTTGTTGGCTCAGAATTGCAATATATGCTGAGAAAAGCTCATAAATCCATTTATTCCATTTGTTTTTGACACTTTTGCTTTTGACGAGGTCAATTTTTTTAGCAATTTTTTAGGCGCAATCTTTTTAGCAAAACTACAGTACACTCTAGATTAATGATACATATTTAAGTCCAAATTCAATTACTGATACAAAAAATTAGACAATTAATTTTATTAACAACAAAAACCACGGTACGTCATGGTAAAGAAAGCTGAAAAGCAAAGCTCCCGATTTACAAGTCGATCTACGTTTCCACCCTCACCTATGGTCACCAGCTGTGGGTGGTGACCAGAAGAAGGAGATCATGGATACAAGCAGCCAAAATGAGCTTCCTCCGCAGGGTGGCTAGCTCTCACTCAGAGATTGGAGGGGGAGCTCTGCCACCCGGGAGGAGCTCGGTGTCGAGCTGCTCCTCCTTCAGGTCGAGAGGAGCCAGATGGGGTGGTTCGGTCAGGATGCCCCCCAAGCGCCTTGCTGGTGCGGTGTGTCGGGCACGTCTGACCGGGAGGAGACCCCGGACCTGTTGGAGAGACTATGTCTCACAGCTGGCTGGGGAACGACTCAGGATCCTCCCGGGTGAGCTGGAGGATATAGCTGGGGTGAAAGAAGCCTGGGCCTCCCGTCTAAGGCTGTTGACCCCGTAACACGGCCCCGGATAAGCGGAAGACGACGAACGAACGGAAGTTAGGAAATGTAGCAAATATTCTTTCATCCTTTTTTTGTGCATTTACCTAAAAATGGCACTTCCTGTTGTACATCCTTACACGTACAATCCCCCATCTGACGCAAAGCACATGCACTGCTGCTGCAAAAAACATTTCCTACTTACTTCAAAGTAATTAGTAAGTTGCATACCGACAGTAGCCAAATGCTGGACAAGAGAGTTCACAAATTACTCAAACAAGCATAAATGAAATAGAAAAATACAACAGATTTTTTTATGTGGGTTTCAAAGTGGTTAAAACATGGTAGAAACCTCCAAAAAGTAGAATTTTTAGAACGCCCCATCTTAAATAACGAATTCCAATCACACATGAACACTTTGGAATTCAATGAAGCCCAAGACATAATAAAAAAGCATGTGGTTTAAGTTTATAATTCTTCCAGTAAAAACACACACAAACACACAAAATCAAGCGAATAGCAAAGTAAATATGCTCAATTTTTTTTTTTAAGAAATCCCACCGCATCAGATCGTTTTCTAAGTCATTTTATTTCAAAGTCTACTCAGTTACAGATAAAAATGTGAGTTAAAATGAAAAAAAAAAGTACAGTCATCACTATTAACTTTTAAAAACGTAGAAAGGTTTCATCATATCTAACAAAGTAAACACAAGTGGATACAGACTGATAAGAGGAAACATCTGGAAAACATTCCCATGTTTAGAAAGATGCTGTTTACATTTCCATTTCTCCATACACACATTCAGTAGAAGGCACACCCGACCTCTCCTCCACTGTTGGGTGTATGTTTGCGTTTTCTCCCTATTTGCTCTATAATTTTATTAAGTTTGCCTTTTACAAGAGTACTTATGCAAGGAGTATGTCTGCTAGCCAGAAAATGGCACAGTACTTCGGATGTTTGCGTATTGTCTACATATTCCATAGCCCATGTTTATCATAGATTACATCAAACTCCAACATTACAGTCAGTTGATCGCCGACTCTTGAATTTGCAGATAATTTGAAGGATTTGGATTTGCAAGAGCTTTAGCCGGTTGAAGTGGAGAGCTGTGTCCAGCCAACTTCCTCATAAACAGCATTGACGCTGCAGCAAACTGTGGCCAAGAGTTTGGTCCATGCTGTGGCTACTTCTGGGGTCACAACCTCTGGAAACTCTTCTCCCAGGACTTCCAGGATCACTCCACTTAAGATCTGAGCAAGAGCCAAGAAATTGCATTTAAAACAGTGAACGTCCTCTTGAGAAAAAAGCATAGTATAGCAGTTTTTGTTGGTTTTTTCCTCTTCCTTTCTTTATTATGACTGATAACTTTTCATAAAGGAAATCTTAGAATGTGCAAGATCAAGTTAGAAAAAAGCATAAAACAGAAACAGTATATAATTTGCTGCAATATACTGGTGAATTGCGTAGAGTGTACCCTGCCTTTCGCCTTGCGCTGGGCTCCAACAACCACCTCAACCTGGCGTTGACTGAGAACTAATGGGGGGTTTTAATTTGTGAAAATATTGCTCATTTTGATTAAAAATGTTTCTGGGACAGCATCGGCTTCCTGTTGAACACACATGTTTCCATCCAGTGGGGGGAATGCTGACATCGGTGATATACAGTATGCATCATTTCTTTCCAAATTCAAACTGCTTTTTTCCCAACTAATGGGATCATGTGAGAGATAAAATTAACTTGATATTTCTGGCCAAGAGATATATTTGGTCAATTGACACATACAGCGTGATTGAATTGGAAAAGAATGGGATATATTGTAACATTAATGAAGAAAGGAAACCAAAGTAAAAAAGAACGGACAAACTAAAACGCAGTTGGATTTCAAATTGTTGTTTGAGTGTTGTTTTCTGTCAGACTGCACTTGTGTGAGTTGCAGTAAAACATAAAACCATAAAAACAACCTTTTAAATTCAACTACTTACGTACTCCGGAGATTTCCAAGAGAGCGAACATAAAAATGTGAAAAGACTACGTGTCTGTGGTCATAATCTAGATTAATTAGAGTTCAACATTAGTTTAAAAAAAGCAAGGGCGTGTACTTTGTCATGACTCATTGTATAAAATATAGAATTTTCATTAAAACTGTGGGCTACTTATGATGTCATATAACTTTTTCGGCTCAGTAGATAATGAATCACATGATTACTCTGGATTTTTTTACAAGATGTCTGACAGCACAGACCGTTATACGGCCAATAATTTTCTCAGTTTGTTTTTAAAATGTGAACAACAAGTTGGAACCCATCTGCAACATCCTACAAACAAACATAGCTTTGAATGGACTCATCTTTAATAAATTGCCATATATCTTGACTAACTAGGAGAGGAGCCCTCCCTCAACTGATTCTTCATGAAGTTTCCTTTTTTACCCCCCTTGAACTCATGTTTTTGGGTGTGGTGGTTCCTCATCTGGAAGGAGGGTCTATCTAGAACAATGCATGGGGTCTTGATTGGGTTTGATCTGAATGTATTCAACTGTATATAAATCTCTTTGAGACAACTCCACTCTAGTACCAAGCAATAAAAATAAACCAGATTGGGTTGGATGTTACGTTCTGCCCAATTCGATCATTTTTTTGTGTTTTAAGTCGACATTTTCAATTTACCTTAAAGTAGACTGGATCCACCTTGTGTTTGAGAGCGTGGGCTTTGCCTAACCCTTTCAGCACCGACGCCACCTTTTCAGAGTTCTCGATGTTTACCACCAATGTGTTGATAGAGCCCATGACCCTTTGAGCATGTTTTCTGAACTGGGAACTCCGCTCCAGCTCCTCCGTGTCCTCTACGTGCTTGAATTGGCTGAAGTATTGCTTTGATGAAGGAAAGTTGACGAACAGCCTGCCGAAAGAGTCACAGAGATAAAAGAGAGTTACAAACTTGAGTTTGAGGCAACAACTCTTATCAATAACTAGTCTGAAACCAGTTTGATCCTGGGAAGGCTCTTATTTACAGACTGGGAGGATAGCATCGGTCAACATTGTCATTCACATGAGAATTTAGGCATGTTTCCTGCGTTAACCTGCCTTTAACTTGTGTTTGCACCTATGAAAATAGAGTGGCAGACCCCTGATAATGTCATTTAATGCTAAATTCCTCAGATGAGCTTCTTATTTCTTATTCTAAATAGTTTACAATCCTCACCTGTAACTTCATTACTTCCTCCATCATTTAATTGTGGAATACCCTAGCAAACTAGTTGCACAGATAAGTGGCTTTTCAGTGCACCCAAAAGGATCTTTAACAAACACCTAGCTACACTTCCCTGTAAATGTAGAATCACATTTAAAGTCCTTCTTCTCACTCAAGTCATAAATTGTATAATCTCGTCCTTCAATAATGATCTGCTACGGGGATTGCTGTAACAATCAAATAAAATTGTTAGGTTTCAAAGTGCAGGCAAGTGGTTCCAAGGAATATTAAAATTATTGTTGGAGGTAGTGCCTTCAGCCAGCAAGTCTTCGTGACCACTTTGTTTGATTACCAAACACAATTTGCTCATTTACGGTTAGGTTTAAACAAACCGCTGAAATTATTTTAATTAAAGCCCCTACACTTACAGAGTGCCAACTACAGATGCACTGATTTGATTTCAGGGTCATGTCTGTTGGCTAGTACGGTCACAAAGTTGAGGCAGTGGCTCAGTGGTAGAGCGCTCACCCACGGACCAGAAGTTAACCATATGTTTGTGGGTTCAAATCCTACTGAGTTCATGTCTAGGGTCCTTGGAGAGGACACCTAACCCATCATTTGTGCTTTCATGGCAGCCTGCTGTGGTGTAAGGCTGCACACAAATTTCCCCGGTGAGGGATCAATAAAGTATACATTTTTATTATATCAATGATGCCTCACCCTAAGTATTACAAACCCTTCAAACTTTCATAATTAATGAAGTTTATGATATAAGGCAGGCAGAGGCATTGGCATGAACTTATTCTTGCTCTTTATAAATTTGTACCATTTCATTCCATACATTCCATAAGACCAGGTGGTACATCAATATTGACATAATGTTCCTCTATTCTACTTTTCTCTGGAAGAGCAAACTGTTTGTGCTTTCTGGATCATTCCTTTAGCAATCCACAAAGTTTGCAGCCATGAGTAGCTCCAAAGCAATCTCCGGTGCAATGGAGAAATCGGGTATTTCTGTGGAGCTGTTGGTGTATCGGACCTTGTAAGTGACCTCGGGGGGCTATGTAAAACTTCCGTCATATGTACCACTACCTCGCTTCCATTTTCATCTGAGTGAAATCCATGTACCATGTCCTGCAAATGTGTACCTGTAAAGTCAGGTGAGCTCATCTTTTATTACCAGTTCTACAAAACATTCTGCCCATCCATCCCATGAGGGGATCTCTCATCCAAATGGGTCTTCATCAGGTTTCTTTTTCTTTTTTCCAAAACAAAATCCCACCTGATTTCTTCCTTTGACTGATAGTGTGATAATATTTTTTTGCAAGGACAGGTAGTATTTCATCAATTTGTATGTTTTTTTTAACTTCCTAAAAAAACTGGGTCTTCCTGTGATGAAATAACCATTTCAAAGATGTTTTCGTTTATTGTATTTAAGCTGGACTCTCAGAGGTATCAAATTAACTAAAGTGAATCTCAGACTCACACCATTCCTACAGTCTGGGCAATGAGCCAAAGCATCTGGTTGCTGGATATCAAACCATGATGTCCCATTTCCCACTGGTCTCACAACAACTGAGTCAAATAGAAAGACGTTTATTCAGGCTGTCAGATTTGTAGGATACAGAATGCACAAATGTGGGAGTCCACATGGGTAAGAAGCAAAAAATCAAAACATCTGTCAGAGTTCAGAGCTAAAATTGCCACAGTTATATCTCCCAAGTTTTCCTGCAAACTGACGGAGAACCACCGTGTGAATTCTTTCTGTCTTGTAATTGCATGACCTGTGGTTGCATATAAATAGCCTAATTAGACTTTTATATGGTCAGTGGATTCTTAATCCTTTCTTATCTTATTTAAAAAATAATTGAAAAGCTGAACTGAGAGACAGATTTAAATTGCAGAGTCACAGTGCCATAATTAACCAGTGTGGATCTTTTCTGTGACCTGGGTTAGGGCGGAAAGATTAGTGTCGGTAGTTGAAAGATGAATTTTTACTGCCCAAAAGAGAATTTTTTTGGGTCAAGTTCTCAATCATTCCTCAAATTCCAAAAGTCTATGGGGTGTTAGCGATGGAATGCAAAGAGAACATATTATTTTAGATTAAAAGATTTCTTTAGGACTTAAAGAGAAATGTTTAAACCGGCTGCTCTTTAATATTTTCCTTTTAGAGATCTGAGAAAAGAACATGCTGTGAGGAGCAAAAGGTTGAGTTGATTCAGCTCTTTTATCAAGGTCACTGTGCATGTTTTCACACGTGACGTGACAATAACTTCAAGAAACTCCATCAATCGCTTTTTTCTGTAATTCTGATAAGTGCATGAGAAGAAAAGCCAATAATGTTTTTCTACAAAAACACTGTTTTTCTGCTTATAAAAACTTAAAATAATACATACGTGTGATTTTTTTAACATGTGGAATTATCTCAATCACTTCACTAACAAAGGCCAGCACAGTTGTACGGTGGTTAGGACACTCTCAATTGCCTCACAGCAAGAAGGCTAGGGTTCAAGTCTCAGGTAGAACGAGACTTAAAACACTGGCCTTTCTGTGTAGGGTTTACATGTTTTCCCCTTGAATGTATGGGTTTTTTGCAGGTATTCTGGTTTCCTCCCACCCTCCAAAATCATGCATGGTTGGTTTATTGGCCGCCTTCAAATTGCCCATAGGATTGAGTGTGTGTGGCCGTGCGACAGACCAGCGATCTGTTCGGGGTGTATCCTGCCTCTTGGTTTAAATCAACTGGGACACACTCATTAGGAATAAGCGGTTCAGAAGATGAAATAAAACTTTACTAACAACTCAGAGGGCTTCGGGGGGTTCGGAGGGCTGGAGCTCAATAAGTAAATTTTCTTGCATAAAAAAATTTGATTAGCTTGATTATCACTAACTGACTTGGTATTTTTCTCTATGCCTCACTTTATGAAATAAGCAATTACCATCAATCAAAATGAGAAGAATGGAAAGAATTTCTTGAAATATTTTATCACTGAAGATTATGTAAAATATGCAGAATTTTTTTTAGTACTTTCTTAACTGCAAGATACAGAAGATGCTGTTAAGAGTGAGTGAAAGATCATATGGAATTATATAAAACATCTGAAAATGAAAGTTATTTTAAGCATGCAAATTTGATTTGGTGTTTTTACCATTTATTAACCATTGGAAGATAGTATCTCGAGGGCATACAGGCTGGGGCATGTGATTGTGGGCTATGTGATTGAAAGTTCATCAAATCATTGCGCCAGAGGAAAAAATGGGAAACGGGACGCAAAGATTGTCTTCTTAGAAACTGGGAAAGGTCCAAGTAGACCAAATTGAGAAGAGGGCAGAGTAATTTTTTTAACAAAACTCTGAAGATTTTTTTTCAATTGGTGTTGAAATTGGCTGAAAAATTTAGCTAGTAGCATTGGCAGAGAAAAATCAAGACCTTGCTGTTTATTTTTGGAACATTTGTGTGCTTTCAGTCGAGACCATCATATTTTTTAGGAAAATTGTGCCATCTTATTTTCTGTCATCATCTTTGGGAAAGGCAACAGACAGACCCCTTTAAATTCACAGTTGGAGAGTTTTTAGACAATCTTCCACCAAAAGTCAGCTGTCCAGGAAACTAACAAGCTGGAAGCATCTGAGGGTAACAACAACTCTGACTGACAGAAAAGCCAGAGATTGACCGTTCATATGAGAAAAAAAAGGAGCAAAACCGCTAACCAGAGAAAAAAAACCTCAACAAAGATAGAGAAAAGCTGAAGAAGAAGCAAACACAGACCGGAGTGGAAATTAAATTTGTGGATGGCAATGTTGCCAGTTGATGACACTTCTGAATATGAGAGCTTCTGCCACGAAAGTAGCAAACCAGAAGTTTCATAACCGGTTGTTAGTGAGTTTGTCATTGTAAAATTTCCTTCCAAATGCAGGAGATGCAATTATATTGGCTGGGTTGACAGGCTTGTGGGTGGCAAAGTGAGTGCCTGATGTCTCAGATGAATGCAAAGGATTTCTTTGAATATTTTGCCTTAGAGGAAAATGGGATAGGCAGCTTTTTGGGGAAGATACTGTACATTATCTGAACTTTGAAAAACACAGAAAACCAGGAGGAAGCTGTAGTTAATGAATGAAATTATAAAGTTTAATCAGTGAAACCGTTTCAGGGATGATTTGGTCTCCCAGATCCAAAATTATCAAGTACCATAATCTCGAGTTTACTTTGGTAAAACTCAAATGTCTATTTAAGACCCCCATACTCATTGAGCCATTACTCACTAGTTGATTCCTGATTTTCCTGTCCAGTGGCTCTCATCCCATCCACTATTCTCTTGCACCTTTTCATTTAGTATTTTACACTGTTAGTTGGTTTGGTAGTGGTAGAGTAGAATATGTTGTCCCCTTTGTCCTTTTCTTTCTTACTCCCCTCTGAGGGAGAGAGTTCAGTTTCAGATTCCTGATGGGTCGTCTGTGTTTACTGTCCTGGGTGTCGCCAGACTGAGGAGGCATTGGTGCTTGATATATCTGTATCCCCCTGGCTGAATCCTAGCTGTCATAAACTATAGCCTTCTTCTGATCCCTAGTTCTTCTACCCTGTGCTTCCAGCTACCACCCATTTCCTATCAAGATGAAGCCCATCTGCTGATTTACCTGTGTGGAGATTGAGATTTCTGTGTGGAGTTTTTATGTTGAATGTGTGGGTTTTCTCTGGGTACTCTGGCTTCCTCCAAAAACATGTATGTTAGGTTGATTGGGTGTGATAAAATTGCCCTAGGAATGACTGTGTTTGTGGATGGTTGTGTCTTTGCCCCCGCAACAGATTGGTGACCTGTTTCAGGTGTACCCTGCTTTTTGCCTCAAATCAGCCTGGATAGGCACCGGCACTCGCTGCAGCCCTGTTTGGGATAAGCAGTTCAGAAGACGAAACTAAAAGAATTAGCTAGTTCAGTCCAGTTTAATAAATGAAAAGACAGCTGTATTTGAATATTGTTCTGGAAGAAAATTGAGTTGACTTGATTTAACTAACCCCTAACTCTGAAGCAATTTGTACCACTGGGACTGTTTTTTGCAGTCCTTATTTTGGTTTGCTTTGTCATTTGAGATACCCTTGAATAAAAGAGTGTCTCTTCATTCTGTTTGGTGCCTTCTTCCATTATCCAGCCCCATACCAATACAGAATGAGTAAAAAAAGTGTCCTTCACCCCTTTCTGCTTAACAGCAGTGACGACTGTGTATAAATATGGCCCCACTTTGCATCACATGTAATTTCTGCAATCAGAAGCAGATTAAAAAGGCAAGCTGTGTCACGCCATCATTTAAGTAACACATGAAAAACCGTCAAAGGCTTCGCACATCACTGCAGATGGCTGGCTTCAGCAACAGTTTCTTCTTGTGGGTTTTTAAAGTCGATGACAGCTATGAGTACAGCCATCTTCCTATAGCAATGCAAAACCAATGTCATTAGATAGAGATCGTGTTCAAATGAAAGAGAAAAAAAAAAGAATTAGGAGATCAAACTTGCTTGTTCTGTGGGCAAAGACTTTTAAAGGTCTGTAGGCTATGTTTATCTATTACATTTATCACAAAATAAATAGAGAGTGTTAATCTTTGTACTAAAATAGTTTGCTCAGTAAAGTTTTTGCATCCTCTTTGTGGAAGAGAGCACATAGTTTGAATAGGTTTGATAAGAATCTTTGCAGGTCAAGTTCATTGAAATCCCACAAATCAAGACAATTTGACAAGTGAATAAAACCATCATAGCTGGGATCAAACTCAGAAGATATTTGTTGCATTTTCAACCTGAAGAGTTATATCAAAAGATCAATAGGCAATACCTGATAAGTATAGCCACTCCAACATCATCACAGTTCTGGAAGACTTTTGCCCACGAGTCTTGGATCATCACCTTCTCCTTGTCAGTCAGAGGGCTTGGTCGCTCCAGGTGGTCCACCTCTCTCTGCTTCCTCTCCATCTGGAAACACAGTGTGCAGTGAGCTGAGCACACGCAGCAGGAGAGAGAGCTGAAAATGCTGCTCCTCCCCCAGAATAAACACAATCTCTACCTTTTTTTCCCCTCTGTTTGTGTCTTTTTCTCAGTGAGAATAGAGCGTTAGTCAGTTTTTCTTTGCCACCTTTTCCCAAAGAGGCTTTTCTCTGTACCTCTCTGAATCTCAGCTAAGCGAGAGTGTGAGTGAGGCGCAAACTGGGAAAATAAGAAATACACACGAGTGAGGAGGAGCCTCTCTACGCTCTCTTTCACACTCTCCCTCTCCCCCACCTTCTCCCTCTGTCCACCTTACCTCTGTAGGTGGTATTTCATAAAAAATACAAACCAAATACTGCATATTCGAGCAAGATATGGCATTCATTCTGGATAAAAAACATTGATACACACCTGTATCAGACTGGTGTGGTTGGAGGTAGAACTTGAACTTGACCAGTCCTCTGGTTTCTCACATTTAAATATAGAGACATTTTGATATCATTTTTCAAAATCAGACATCTATTCATTTGAGTTTTCAGTATGTTAGTAGATTTTTAATCAGAAGCATGATTCTCCCACTCAGACACACGACTTGCAGCTTTGTGGTGTCAGCTATTATAAATAGGAAGGCAGATCTCACTTGTGTTTTCACATCTTTAAAATAAATGTACAATTTTGTCCTCTGAGTGTAACGTACTTTGGGTAAAGAAGATTTAATATTAGAAGGCAACAAGTATTAAATTCTTCATCTTGCAAAAGGGAAAGTGTCAGGATCCCTCACCTGCACCCAGAGGAAGCACTGGATATCCCTAATCAACCTGATTAGCGAATCAGGAATCAACACCTGAGGATGATTACTGATTCCACTCATCTGTGCACACTGCCATCTATTTAAGGGGAATCACCCCAGACTTCCCTGTTGGGTCTTACTATTCCTTCCAGCCAGGTCACCCTGATTGCCTGACAATGTTTTGAACTTCGTTATTATTTGGACTTTTGAAACCTTGAGGTAATCCTGTGCTTTTTGCTTTACAGACTTTGCTGAATTGTGTTAATAAATCTTGTTTGAAGTCATTCAATTTGGTCCTCCTCCTTCCACATCCGGTTGGTTAACAACTCCTCCACACCGAAATGTACGTACTAGCCTACCAAGCAGTAACACAACTCATATTGATTGATAAATGGTGAAAAGAGCCTTCTTCGTACATCTTAATAGTGGTTTCACAACACATCTGTTTTACCCTACGCTCGACTTTGAGGTATTTGGGCTGATTGATGTGTAATTTTCAAGTAATCCATAGGCTGTAGTGATGTGACGCACCTCGTAATCAATTGCGGTGATAAGGCTGAATCAGATAACTGGCCTCAGTTATCTAGTTAGAGCTGGTTTTGAAAACAGCCCACTTGTAAAAGATAATTTGACTAGAGCTGAAAAACATGACTGCCTGTTCGCTTTTAAGATTATATGTGGTTGGTATTATTTTGAATTTGACATACATTGTTTATCTATATGCCTCGGGTAAATTGAAGATCAAGATTGCAACTAATCTGACTGATTCAAGCTGAACAAACAGAATATTTTATTGCTGAAAGGTGTTAGATATTAATATACAGTATGTGACTATGCTCCAAAGAGCCAGATCTTAACACAGAAACTACTTTCATTGGGATCATTTAAGGGGTATGAGGATGGGGTTTATAGGAAAATGTCAAACTAGTTTTTGGTTAGGACAATGGTATATACTTGATTACATAATAACTTCCTCAACCAAAGAGGAAGATTCTTAAACCAAAATCAATGTTCTCTTTTGGGGACTACTTTCAGGCACAGTGCTATTAGCATACTGTACGTAAGTAAAAAAATGTCTTGATCCTCAAATACACTGTTCAGAAGACAACTTTGAAGGATTTCCTAAGGTGAAAATGTACATGTATACATAAATATGAAAGTACATGCATATCAATATGCTTATCATAGCTTGATTTTTCAACATTTCCTATCCTGTAGCCATTTTCTCATTCCTGGTTCCTCTTGCCTGTAGCCCCAGCTACTGCCCCAGCTACTTCCATCAGGATGAAACCCATCTGTTGATTTCTCATTTCCTAGCTGTAGAGTTGTTAGCTAAAGATTAATAAAACATACTAGAGACATTGTCTTTCCATCCAGGTGGAGGTCCCTCCTTCATTTGGACTTCCGTGAGGTTTCTTCACTTTTTTGCCCACTGGATATTTATTTTATGAGTTTTTCCTCACCAAGAATAGAGGTCTAAGGAAAGGAATGCTCTGAGTTTGTATAGTTAGTTCAACAATTAGCTGTTGTTTAGTATAAATTGTTTTTGTCTATTTTTTTTCCCGTTTACTGTATAAAGCCCATTGAGAAAACAGTATTGTAATATTGGGCTTTAGAGATCAAATTAAATAGGTTTTATTAACCTAAAAATAACTATTTTCTAATGCAAAAATTATATAACAAAGATACTGTTTTAGGACTTGTGGATTAAACTCCCACGCAACAGATAGTTGATATTACCTGCCTCAAAGACAAGGTGCAATGTGCACTTCAGTGTTAAACATTGACACACATTCTTGACGTGTCATAAACAATTATAGGTGAAAGGGATGATGTGGGAAAGCAAAATCACATCCATAGCAACCATATCACCTTCTTCAGCAGGAGTTACAGTTATATAAGTATGTTTAGTTGTAATTATTACATAATACTGCAACAGACTTTGAAATAAACAAATCTGGCTCAAAATACAATTACAGACAAAGTTTAAAGCGACAATAATCATTAAAACCAGGTCATGCCTCTTGGTCCATATCAAACTGGCTGTTTTAGATCACATTTTGAAAAAAAAAAAGTTACCATAACTGTTAGTGAAAGTGTCTTCCAAATACATTTTTAAAGTGTATTCTCTTTGTGTTGCTTTGATCTGGAATCATTAACAGTATTCAACAATAACATTTTTTAAAATCATAATTAATGAAGGAGCAGTGGTTAGCACAGTGGCTCCACAGCAAGTAGGTTGGGGTTCAAGTCCCAGGTGGGACAAGGCTTGAAACACTGTCCTTTCTGTGTGTAGTTTGCATGTTCTCTATGTGTATGCTTGGGATTACTCTGGGTTCTCTGGCTTCCTCACACCCTCCAAAAAATGCATGTTAGATTTATTGGCATCTACAAAATTGCCCCTAAGAAGGTATGTGTGTATGGTTGTGTGTGACTTGCAACAGACTGCCGACTTTTTCAGGGTGTACACTGCCTCTCGTCTAAAATCAGCCAGAAAAGGCTCCGGCACCCCCGTTACCCGATTAGGGATAAGCGGTTCAGAAGACAAAACAAAACGAACAATCCATGAAAGTTTACCTTGTTTTTTGTCTTGCGCAGCTTTCTAATTGTCTAAAAAAACAAGGTTTCACCCAAAGGATTTGTGTTTGCATGAGAATTGAGGACTTCATGCTTGTCTGCTGAGGTGTTCACAGCTGTTGAAGCCATCAGTTGTAACTTTAATACAAGTCATGCGGTTTTCCGACACAAGTTTTTACAGCAGGTTTGCAGATGTTCCTGTTCACATAAAGATGTCAAAAGGTTTCATTAGCTACAAAAAGCATAAATGAGGCATTTGTATAACAAAATATCATTTCCTGCATGTGACTTGTTTGGAATGTAAAATCATACCTTAAACCCCAAGTGTTCATTTCTATCCCCACTGAGGGGTTTGAGCCTTTCAGATTTAGATTTTTTTTTAAATGAATGCAACAAAACAGGACTTTCTTTTTATACTTTTAATGTGGCACTTGATACTTTTTGTTACAGTCATCTGGCAGCAAGAAGGTTCAAACTTCAGTAGGGTCCTTCAATGTGAGTTTGCAAGTATGTTTTCTTTTCATCAGAAGTTGTCAACACTCTTTTATTATTCAAACCACTTAAAAAGTGACTAAGGCAAAATGATCTAGCAAATATAGCAACAGTGCCAAATGCATTGTTACTTGTGGTACGGTTTCGATTAACCAGATTTTGTTTGTCGTATTTATATTAAAAGTTCCAAATAATAAGCCTACGACTTTGAGGGAATTTACCTACGTACATGGCACGGTGACCATTCCCTCATTTTTAGTGTTGCAAAAAAAACATGAAGTTAAGAAAGTTCACAACTTTTCTGACCCTGTTTTGATTTGTCTTGAAACAAACTACCTTATTCTTGAAATGCAAAAAGTAGACTCCTCTTATTGTGTGATTTAATAAACAAACTCTTGACAGTTTTAACCATATACGCCAAATTTGCATGGATTTTATGAATAACAGTAAATTATTGAGTGTATTTTATTTATACAATATGTATTTGGTGTATACGTCTATGCTTGTTACAAAATGGGACAAAAAGAGGAAAAAGTTAATAAAAACATGCAAATTGCTGAATAATAAAAAAAAAATGCCCATACTTTTTAGCCCAGGTATGTGTCGGGATCCTCCCAGATGAGCAGGAAGATGTAACTGGAATGTTGATTTGGTTTTCCCTCGCTAATGCTGCTGCCCCGTGAGCGGACCCTGGAAAAACAAAAACAGCTGTGTATGATGCTATGATGTGCAACACCACCATGCTTTTCTCTTCGCCATAAAAATTGGTCGGGGTGATTATTCTGCTTGATAGACCAGCCCTTGAGAAGCAAAGAGAATGCTACTCCACCCAAAATGAGTTAAGAGGACAATATGGACACGCGACACAGAAGTGGTGGAGCGGAAAATACTGTTTGGTTGTTACAGTGACAGAATAAACAAGTCAGTCAACGGCCCTTTTTTTGTGTGATTAAGTCACACAATTTTATCCCGATGATAGGTTATTTACTGAAGTCTTTTTTAAAAAAACATAAAACACCATAAGATCAACCAAAACTTTCCCTCGGAGTGACCATTCAATTCTTAAATTCTATATCAGGGCCTCGATTTTGTGTTCATCGGTTCGAAAAGTTGAACCCAATGAGTTCTTGAACTGTGGCTTACGGACAAATTGCCAAGCTTACCAAATAAAGTGGCCACAAAGTTAATGGAATCTTGTTCACAAATTAATGCGCTTGAGGCTGGTTGTGTTGTTCTCTGGTTGACACTGGGTTCACGTCGTCTACTGTTGTGAAGAGCTTCCTTCAAGAAATTTTGCTCCTTCAAGGCATGATGATCTACAGGCAGCTATTGGTAACAATTCGAGCAAATGTTCTTGCAATCCATTACATTGTGTACTTTAGGTGGGAGGTTTTCTTTGCTGTTGCAGGGAATGAATGTGATTGGACATTGCTATCGCAACCCCTTCGCTACTCTTGCTACTTTTATTTTGACTTTAGTCACAGTATTGTGGTCGTTACTGTCCAACAACAGTGCCCGCAGGTAGGTATTCTAGACTCTGAGACATTTGTGGACATTGCTTTCATTCAGGTGATGCAAATCTTGGATGGTGTTTTGTAATTGGGGAACAGGTGAGTAGAGTGGTGAACAGTGTAGTCTCTTAGACCATGCGTAAACTAGACTCAATGGAGATGAGCTTTATTGGTTAGTTAGAGCTAGTTTCCAATGCTCATTCTTCTTGGCTGTTCATTGTAGGAAAAAAAGCACTTTCCCAGGAGATATAAATTTTTGCTGTGTCCCTGGGCAAGACACTTCCCCCACATTGCCTAGCCTGAATAGTGTGTGTTTGATTGTTGCTGTTGGTCAGAGGGGCTGATGGGGCGAAAATGGCAGCCTCGCTTCTGTCAGTCTTTCCCAAAGCAGCTGTGGCCACAACAGTAGATTACCATTACCTGGTATGGAGTGAATGAATAATGCATATGTGTGAAGCATCTTTGAGCGTCCTGGAAAAGCGTTATAGAAGTACAATGCATTGTCATTAATATTATTATCAAGGCATCAACCCCAAGCATCTATGAGTAGAGTATAATATATTCAATTAGAAGTCTTATTGCTGTTAATCTGGTGTTGAGTTGTGCAGTTAGCAGTCTTAGAGGGGTAGCCTTCTCTCGTTGTGGCCACATCATCCGGTAGGCATACTGAGGCATTTCCAGGGCAGCTGCAAGACTTAAATCCTTTCAGTGGGTCCTAGATAAACTCCTGGGTCTCCTGGATGGAATGTGCTGAAACACTTAACTGGGAGATGTCCGAAACAGATGCCTGAACAATCATGCGGAGCTCATTTCAACCACTTGTACAAGTCGCAATCTTGTAGTTGTTTCGAACTTTCTTTCAATCACTACCCACATCGAGGGCACATATATGAGGACGGGAACAGAGAATGACAGGTAAATTCAGATTACAATTACAATTCTATAATAGGTCCATTAAGCTAAACTAAATTAGTAATGTAATGCTTTGGGTAAAAAAAATTATCTGTAACAGTTCATTAAATGTATGGTTTACACTGACAACAGCTGTTAAGGGTATCTCTGAATACTTTTGCAAATTTTGCAAAACTGTTGACTTATTAGCACGCAATAGCAAACTTCAACCAGGAAGCTGTCTGACAGTTGATTGTTTATTCCTGTGCAAGAGGAGCAGGTGCAATAACAAGCCAAAAAATAATACCCATTTTAATGCAAGAAGAACTTTATGTGATGTTGAATGTTGTTATGCCCAAATATTTTCCTGGAGGGAATTGTAAGTGTATTAAAGAAGTTTCACCAGTTTTACTAAATAAGTTGTTAATTGTCACAAACCCTTAAAAACAATGTATTAAAAAATTCAAATCAGCAAGGCTTGGAAGACAGAGATTGAATTAGTTGCTCTCCAGATTTGAATTGGGCTATAAATCGTGGCTACAAAATGCTGCTAGGTCACAGCAATGCTTCACAGGTAACAATGTTAAACCAGACAATCAGATTTGGCCACTAACAGAGCAATACCACATTCTTTGCAACCAAAACAACTGGAGATGAAACTACAGGTGTATTAAACTGAATGGAAAAAAAAATTATTGAAAAGTTCTGACAGTTCCATTTTTTAGAAATATGATGCCACACTTGTAAAACTCACAAAATTGAGACACAAAAAATAAAAAAAACTGTTGCCTTGTGCGCAGTTTTTCAGGTCATGCCCTGTATGTTAGTATAAAAATCTTGCTTCCAGAGATTTCCCATAATGAGGACAGAACCTCTGGCTTATTCACAAGTGACACTTGCTATGATATATGGACCATTATGTCAAGCTAACAATACTATGTCATGACTGATAAATACCCAAAATATGTGTCTTTTGATTTTCTAAAAAAGAAAAACAAAAAAACTAGCCAATGTGGATAATGTTAGACAAATGCAGCATTCTTTGATAAGGCATGGCAACTCGGAGTGCTGTCAGACAAATGATTTACAATACTTCAGACTATCTTCATTCTAATGTTGTTTAATCACAACTGTGTTTTCCGACATTGGCCTCAAGCAAATGGAAAGGTTGAAAGGCAGGACAAAGACATTGTGAAAATCCATTGAGTAACAAAGTTCTCCTGATTGTGTTACGATCAAAACCCTGCAGAGTTGTTTGATTCTCAGATTAGGGCAAAAATACCAGAAAATGTTTCAACTCATCAGCTGCAACTAGAGAATCAAAATACCATGGCTCCTTCAATGTAGTGTTAACATACAGTATGTGTGTATAATCTGGAAACTCTGGTTTTCATGAATGTTTCTTTTTACAAAATTATTGCTACAAGCTTAGACAGTTGCTTCCCACAAAAGACTGGCCTAGCGTAACAGATTCCTATTGTTCTGGATTCCATGACTGTTTGTTTTACAGACTTGAACGTCTTGGTGAAGTTCCAATTTTCTTTGAACCCTGTGATAACTGATGGGATTTACAAGTAGAAACTCATCAAATATGGAAGTCATTGGGAAAAAATGGTTAATTACACTTTAGATTTGAAGTATTTGTCTCATTACAGGACACTGTTTTTATTGTTTCAACAATCAAGAAAACTTTTATTAGTCCCACAATGGGAAAATTGCAATATTGCTGTCATGATCCCCTCACTCTGCCACCAGAGGGAGCCCTGGACCTTTCTCCCTCTCCTGGATTCCAACCAGCCTGATCCCAAACACCCGGATGATTGGCCTGATGCTGATCAGCTGTGCATCGTCAGCCTGGTGCCTATTTAAAGGCAGTCTCTCGTGATGTCCTTGTCGAGTCTTCCTGGATCCCTGACCCTGGTTTACAATAACCTAAAGACATTATTCTTATCCTGTGATTTTCCTTTACAGTTCAAACTGGACTGCCTTACTAAATAAACCCTGTTTTGTTGTCCTGCATTTGGGTCCTTCTCGTTCTGCACCCTCATTTCGTGACAATTGCTAAAAAGCTGAAATAGATTTTTTTTTTTTTTTTAAAAAAAGATAAAAGTATGCATTACAAAGACAGCTGTTGCACAATTTTTAAGTAGATGATAATCAAGGAAATAAATAGGTGTTGTACATTACAGATATCGCACATTGTTAGAATTGTTCATTGTAGAGACAGACAGAGAGTTTGTTTCAGTTTGTTGAAACAAAACTAAAACGAACACATAGTTAGTTTCAGAACAAACTGAAACACAGAGGAAACTATGACAAACAGTTGATAACAGTGTAATAATTCCCAGTATTACTTAGGAAAGATAACATAACTACACATATTTGACAGCCTTTCTGAACCTTAGTACTAGCCCTGTGCTCCAAAGAAATTTTTTTAAAAACACTTTTCTTTGACCTATTGCGAAAATATGATTTCGTCTTCAAAGATGGAAATGTTTTTCATTACACAGATTAACCTGAAGCCTTTCCATTTAATATTTTGGCAACACAGTTAAGTAGGTAATTAAATCTGACAGTTATTCACTTGCACAAGAAATTTTCTGACTTTAGTGAGACTTCAAATTACGAAAAGCCGCACATCAATGGCTTGACGACTGTCAAAACACCATTTGGTATGTCAATTTTATATCTATTTATTTCCAATTTTGAATTAAAAAGTCAGTCAGTCAGTCACCTTCTTACCTGTCTATCCCTTGTGGGGTTACAGGGGGTGCGGGAGCCCATCCCGGCTGATTCAAGGTGAGGGGCAGGGTACACCCCGAACAGGTCGCCAATCTGTCGTGGGGCCACACATATACAACCATCCACACACCCACTCCTTCGTAGGGGCAATTCGGCACCGGCCAATCAACCTAGCATGCATGTCTTTGGAGGGTGGGAGGAAACCGGAGTACCCGGAGGAAACCCATGCAGACACTGGGAGAACATGCAAACTCCACACAGAAAGGACAGTGTTCCAAGCCTCGTCCCCACGACCTTCTTGCTTTGAGGCCACTATGCTAACCACTGCACCACCATGCCACCCTAAATTTAATTAATTTATTTACTTTTTTAAATTAAAAAGTAAATTACATAATTGGGTAACATTGATTACTTTTTTTTTCTTTGAAGAAACGTACCCGGCTGTTTGCCTCTGGCATGGACTGGTAAGCTCCAGTGAATACCCAACCTCCTGCCTGTTGGATTTGGGATGAAAAGCTCAGTGATCACTCTGAAAAAAAAATGAAGGTATGGAAAATAAACTGAACAAATATCAACTAGTTCACTGCTGCCATCTCATGGTCTGGTACAGATTAGTTGGTCACAAGGAGTCAAGACTAATCTTTTAACGTTTTTGGCAAAACTACACTCGAGGAGGGGTGGATGAAGTACTCACTTTTTGTACTTAAGCAAAAGTACAGATAATTAGGCAAAAAAAAAAAACTTAAGTAAAAGTACCAATAAAAAATCGACTTAAGTAAAAGTACAAAAGTAATTGGTGTAAATTTTACTTTTTAAGTAAAAAGTAAAAGTATTCAACCATAATTCAAATGTTATTTTTGTGCTGTAGAGTCACAAATAAATACTCTGCAGGGGTGTGACCCCCCTCTCCCGCCTCTTTTGGTCCTCAATAAAAAAAAAAAAAAAAAAGAAGAAAGGAAAGGGTACAAGTCAAGCTATCCCCTTGCAGGGCCAGCAAATGGGCCAACAAAATGCAGGAAAATGACAATTAATTTTTAAAATGTTCCGGGGGGAGGCCCCCAGTCATCCTGTACTGGCTTTGTCAATGAAAATCCTAGAACCGCCCCTGATCTGTGCATTGACGGTTCAACTTTTTATTCTGAAGTTAACACAACGAACAACGATCTTCTGACTCTATTTAATTTGTGCTATATTTGATGTTAGTTTTTTGGCGCTGAATGAATGCGGAAAATGTTTAATCTCGATTCTGATTGGTTCTCGATTCATAAATTCTTCTCCCGATCAACTGCTCCTTTTGATTTTGGCGATGTGGCTTCAAGATGCGCTAAAAAAAAACTGTGTATTTTTCAAATTCCTGAACGAAAATGTAACAAAAAATGTAAAACACACTTTTAAGATGTAGGGGAGTAAAAGTACAGATATTTGCTCTAAAATGTAGTGAAGTAAAAGTACAGGTCTCAAAACTTACTTAAATAAAAGATACACATTTTTTTTACTTAAGTACAGTAACAAAGTACATTTACTTCGTTACGTTCCACCACTGCACCCGAGATTTATAAATATGTTTAAGTCCAAATTCAAATACTGATAAAAAAAATTAGACAAGTAATTTGATTGAAAGGATTTGAATTTGAAAGGAAGAAAAGGAAGTACTTGCAAACGTGAGCCCAAAAAGCAAATTTCTTGTGTGAAAAAATATAAAGTAGCCTAGAAATGTATATCATTCAAAATAAATTAGTCTGTCTGGAATACTAATACTTCCTTAGTAGGAAATGATTGAAGTACTCTGTATCTATAATATTACAATGTAATATGTCACTATACATCACCTTATGCCACTACATCACCTTATGTCACTTTTCATCACTCTACATCACCTTGTGTTACTCTACATCAAACTTATGTCACTTTACACCACTTTATGCTACCAGACCCCCTATACTGGCCAGCACCAGAAAATCCTGGATTCGCCCCTGATCATGTCCCATTTTGTCATTTAATAATTCAAAATAAATAAATTTTGAAACAAAGAAAAAACATGAATGAGCAATTAAAGCAACTCCCCCACCCTTCAAACAAAAGGGAAAGGAAACAGAAAAGAACTATTTCTAGAAAGAAAAAAAAAACTCAAAACAAAACTAAAAGCTTGTTCCTGTAAAGCGTTTTTCTGTTATTGTCCCAGTCATGACGCCGTAGTCCTCTGTATGTATGGATGGCCCTTTGGTTTCTATGAAACTTAGTCATCAGCTTTCAACCGTTTATCTACGAGTTATTTGTAAAAATACATTCGATATTTAAACACAAATTGACTTTATTTCACATGATGTGTTGAGTAGCTTTGTGTCCCAAACAAACGTGTGGATAAATTCAGTGAGAAGGCTAGTGATCGCTAGCTAGCACCGACAACAGCGACGCAGAGAAAAACAAAACGACCTAAAGTTTCTTTTCAGTTTATAGTTTGTAACAAAAAACGTTCAAATTCTATTAGAATGAATGTCGCTAAAAGTGGTTACCGCGTTTTTTCCGCAAACTCTTCCGCAGCTTGTACAGAACTGGCCAAGAAGATAACTGAGTAAGTTCATATCTTGTTAATATTTAACTGTTCACAGTCAGAAATAGTAACTGTTAAAGTGTCTGTAGTTCTATTTTAATCAGGATCATTCAAGTTTAATGGAAATAATTCGGATTTATTTATTAATTAATAGCTTGGTAAATTGGTATTAATTAATAAATCTAAGTTAAATCAGTTGGTTACATTTAGATTGTCTCAAAAATCACAAATTCATTGTTGTTTCACTTTGAGAATATTGTGATTTTTGGTTATCAAATGTTACCTTTATATATATAAAATACTTAGAAGTAAATATTTTTTTTTACTTATATATGATTTATAATTGTGTTTTTTATTCCACAGACGACTTGGAGTTGAATTGGGAAAATCTGTGGTCTTTCAAGAGTCAAACAGTGGTTTGTAGAGTATTAATAACTCCAATTAATTTATAAAAATTCAAGAAAAACATGTAGAACATGTACAGATTTCATTTCTTAATTAATCGTTGACTTCATAATTATTATTTACATACACACATAAACTAATCTTTAAAAACTCCAGTCTATTTGCTTTATTATGTTGTTGTTCATCCTATTTTCCAATCTTTTACAAATCATATTGCATAAAATTAGGCTGCAAAGTATAAATTTTGTGTGCAATGACTTGTAGGAAGAATTAATCAATAGGTGTGTAAATAATTTGTGAACACAATTACATTAATCAATGCATTACAATTTGTAACTTATTCTCTTTTGAGAATCTCCACACCTTCATTTGGCGTTTAAAAAATGACCTGAGGAATTTACCCAGTTGATTGTTTAGTTTTTACTTTTTCCAAATCGGCTAATCCATTTTTGGGACAAATAGTTAGTTTTAGATCATTAATTTCAAACCTGCACATATATACAGTAGGCCAGTAAAATAGTGGAATGCCTCCTGCAGGTCAGGGACAGGTGCTTCCTTTCAAGTGGAGGAGTTTAAATATCTCTGGGTCTTGCTGAGGAGCGGGACACAAATCTGACAGACGGATCTGTGCGGCTTTTGCAACAATCTGGTTGCTGCATCGGTCTGTCATAGTTAAAAATAAGAGCTGGGCCGAAAGGGAAAGCTATCGATTTATAAGTCAATCTATGTTCTGACCTTCACCTATGGTCATCAGCTATGGGTGGTGACCAAAACAATGCAATCGTAGATACTATCGGCCGAAATTAGCTTCCTCCACAGGGTGGCTGGGCTCTCACTTAGCAATAGAGCGAGGAGCTCTGCCATCTGGTAGAACTTCGGAGTAGAGTCTTTGCTCCTTCGGTATGAGAAAATCCAGACGGGTTGGTTCGGGCGTCTGATTAGGATGCCTTCCAAACGCCTCGCTGGTGAGGTGTTTTGGGCACATCCCACCAGGAGAAGACCCAGAGGCAGACTCTGGATCTGCTGGAGAAACTATGTCTCTCAGCTGGGGAGGCGCTTTGGGATTCTCCCGGGTGAGCTGGCGAATGCAGCCGGGGTGAGAAAAGCCCATCTGAGGATGTTGCCCTCATCGTTGATATTTATGACCTCATTTTCTCCTTCGTGATGCTTCATAAATGAGAAAAAGTTGCCGATGACATCGTCAGTCTACAGTGGAGATCCATTGTCTTCCCGGATAAGCGGAAGACAACGGAATGGAAACATAAATACATATCATAAAATTATAGTGGATGCATGGTTTAAAAAGGGAATGGATGAAGGAAACTCTTACTGATTCCAAACCTCACAACACAACACATTAGAACCATATGAAGCGTTATCATAAAATAAATATAATACAGAACATTACAGTTATACACATCCACACATGACACCGAGGGGACCCAGGCCAAAATGTACAAAGTACAAGAACCCCCATATAGGGAAAAATTGTGTGTCATTGCCAACCTTATGTAATAAGACAACGTTAATGTGGTTGGGTTTTTTTTTTCTTCTTTAAATAACGTCTTTTGAATGTTTTATTCATGTCAACAAGCTTTTAGGATTTTATAAAAATTGCATTATAAACATTGTAGGTAAATTTGGTTGATCAGGCATCATTAAAGGCTTTTACTTTAAAAAAATATGTACTGTATTGTAAAAGATTTTGGAAATGTATCAGCAGTCATTTTAAATATTGCATTTTTTAAAAATAGAAACAAGAGTGGAGGTAAAGGAATCGGTTCGTGGGCAGACTATTTTTATAATCCAGACCATACCGAGGTAAGTAGAAGGTGATGTAACTAGAATTTAAACATATTCAAAACTGACAGTTTACATTTTCTCTATTTTTCCAACCAGAGATGTCAACACAGCCGTCATGGAGCTTCTCATTATGGCCTATGCCCTCAAGACTTCCTGTGCTAAAAACATCATTGGAGTCATTCCTTACTTTCCCTACAGCAAGCAGTGCAAGATGAGAAAGAGAGGTTCTATAGTCTGCAAATTGTTAGCTTCAATGTTGGCTAAAGCAGGTAAATACCAACAAAACATATTTAAAATAGTCTTGCATTGAAGAAAACCGGTTTCAAATGGAGTTTTTTTTTTTAAGGACTAACACACATCATCACCATGGACCTGCATCAGAAGGAGATACAAGGCTTTTTCAGCTTTCCTATTGACAACCTGCGTGCCTCTCCTTTCTTGATTCAGTACATACAAGAAGAGGTCTTAAATCATATTTATTGCTCATTTGAATCAATTTTTTTTAACCAAAAATTTCTATTTTGACTAAATTAATCACATTTTTGTTTTTCCTCCAATAAGATTCCTGATTACAGAAATGCAATCATTGTGGCAAAGTCACCTGCTGCAGCTAAAAGGTGACATCTATCTGTCTGTTCTTTATCTGTCCTTCGCTCATCCATCTATGTGTGAGAAAGTTTATGACAAGGTTGTAGTTTAATATTATTTCTCTTGTTTTGCATTTGATTTGTTTCCAGGGCTCAGTCTTACGCAGAACGTCTTCGTTTGGGACTGGCTGTGATTCACGGTGAAGCTCAGTGTTCAGAGTCCGACATGGCCGATGGGAGGCATTCTCCTCCATGTGTTCGTAACACCACGGGACACACCGGTCTGGAACTACCGAGTAAGAACATCTATCTTTTTCTCATAAATTAAAAACAGTTTTTTTAACAACTTGTATTTAAATACTTCACATTATCTTTTACTAGTGTAAGATTTCTATCTACCTAAGTATGTAGGACATCAAAATTTCTCACAAGATTTTGTTTAAATAATAAATTAGGCACATTTCAGAGTGAAAAAAAAACAAGAAGAATGCAACAAATGTTTTTTTAAATTGTGCAGAATGTTATTATCCAGCTGCACTTCTCATACATGAACCATAAAAATCTTTTTTACTTTATTATTTATCTGTTTTGAACATTTTAAAACTGCTCTTGTGTGTGCAAATTTGCTCATTACTGATGACTATTTCGCACTCATCATCAACCATACTTCAAAAATAATTTTGCTGTGCTTATTTTGCATGATTTATTTCACAATATTTGTGCTGCAAGCTGTAATTTTTCTAACCTGCAGAGAGCAAACCACTTCTCACCACTCACACGGCCTGATTTTACTTTGCTTTATGAACATATGTGAACATGTGAGCTTCGACATAATCCAGAGGACTCAAAACGAGTGTGTCGTTGGCAAATGACTCCTTCTCCATGTTAATTTGAGTTGGTTTTTTTTTATCTGAAAATTTAAGAGAATACCAAAATATAAATGGTTTGCAAAAGAAAGACTAAATAGCAAAAAAAGGACTTCATATTTTTTATTTTTATAGTTATTTTAAAAAGTAAGGTGATGATCCGTCATGTGTTTGTCATGTCTTGTATATTTGTGCATTTGTGTTAACGTGGTGTTTATTTGTTGATGATAGCAGGCAAGCAACAAGCTCCGTTCCCTGGCATAGAGCTTCCAAGTATGACCTAAAACTAATTTATATTTAACTATGAAATGATTCCTGTTTAAATGACTCTTCAATTTGTGCATGTGTAGAAAAAAAAGGGTTTGTATTTGCAATTTTGTGAAAATGCAGTCTGGATTCAAAGGGATAGGTGGCAAAAAAAAGCTTTATTAGAACTCCGTTAGCTCATTCGGTTATGTACAACCAATCCATATTCAACTTTACAATAAAAGATTTGATATTTTCTGCACCTTTCCGTGATTCCAGAAAGCTTCTTTACAAGATGGTGAAAACGGTTTTGTTCTGCTCTGATTTCACCTGAAAGACGCTAAAATCAAACCAGAACCATGGCTATATTTTATTTTGTTATGTTTTTATTTGATTACTTTTTTTTTTAAATAAATGTACATATCTGGACTCATCTTGCCAATCAACACATGGTGCTCTCATTTTCTAATCACGTCTCCCAACCTGATCCGATCATAAATGCATGATGAAAAGCAATAAAAGCATGCTGTGGAAACTAGGGCTGCCACAAACATTTATTTTGACAGTCAACTAATCACTGATTGTTTTTTTCTGTTATTCAACTTATTGAACATATAGGGGAAAAAAACAGTTCATACATCTTATGTAGCTTCTCTTATATAATAATCTTTACTTATTAGTTTAAAAGACAATCAGACAATAAGTTCATTCCCCAAGTCAAAAGAAGCCAGATGGGGTGGAGATTCCCACAGCTGGAAAATTCTTGGGAGGATCCCGATTAATGGTATTAATCGCAATCCCAAGTGAGCTGGTGGATGGAACTGGGGTGAGAGAAGCCTGAAATCATGTCCAGTTTTGACACTGTATCTTCTCCCAAGTGGAGGAGTTTCAGTATCTCGGGGTCTTGTTCACGAGTGGGGGAAAGATGGAGCGGGAGATCGACAGGTGGATCGGTGCGGCATCAGCAATAACTAGGACGCTGCATCGGTCCGTCGTGGTAAAAAGAGAGAGCTGAGCCGAAAAGCAAAGCTCTCGATTTACAAGTCGATCTACGTTCCAACCCTCACCTATGGTCACCAGCTGTGGGTGGTGACCGAAAGAATGAGATCGCGGGTACAAGCGGCCGAAATGAGCTTCCTCCGCAGGGTGGCTGGGCTCTCACTCAGAGATCGGGTGAGGAGCTCTGCCATCCGGGAGGAGCTCGGTGTCGAGCCGCTCCTCCTCCAGGTCGAGAGGAGCCAGATGGGGTGGTTTGGGCATCTGGTCAGGATGCCCCTGGAGCGCCTCGCAGGCGAGGTGTTTCGGATACGTCCCACCGGGAGGAGACCAAGGGGCAGACCCCAGACCCGCTGGACAGACTATGTCTCGCGGCTGGCCGCGGAACGACTTGGGATCCTTCCGGGTGAGCTGGAGGATGCAGCCGGGGAGAGAGAGGCCTGGGCTACCCGTTTGAGGCTGTTGCCCCCGCGACCCGACCCCGGAACAAACGGAAGAGAACGGAACCTTCTCCCATTTCTTTCTCCCCAGTTAGTCCCACCTCCTAGATTCGTACACAATACAGCGTAAATTTATTTTGATTTATGCTCCATACGGGCCATGTTGCCGCAAATATAGTGTGAAAAACATGTTAGAACATTGTCTCAATTTGGTCTGTAGACATAAAAATGGCACTTCCTATTGAAGAGACGGACCGGGCATGAGCAGAGCGCTGCATGCACTAAAACACTACCTGCTTGTGTTGTTACTATACGGGAGTGGCGGAGAACAAAAGGCATGGCCTGGAACAAACTGGCATTTGAATAGTATCTTGATACTAGACAGGAGAGCTTGCAAATTACTCAAACATGCATAGATAAAATAGATAAATGACCAAGTATGTTTTTGATGTAGGAATTACGTTGAAACATGACAGAAGCTTCAACCCGTCTCTTTAATATGCAGCTTATAATGGAAATGGTTTTTGCATAGACTAAAGTGCCATCAGATGTTTTGTTTCCTTATTCCTTCAATTTTTTGGTAAGCTAAGGTACAGTAAATTCAGTCTTGCTGGCCCGAAAACAGCAACAGCGCATGTGTGTTTCTTACAAAGACATTAATACACAACTTCGAGGTGGAGGAGATCGCATTCCATTCATAGTTAAATTCATCTTCGACTTTAATTCTAATGGCAGTAACCGTGCCAGCTCTATTTGAAACTGGAAAAAAAAAATCCGTCAAAAGAAAGATACTGAAGAAGTTTCAGTTCAATTTGTCATGTGCTGATGTTTTATTTTTGTTATTAAAATTAATTTTGGACAGGCCAGTTCTTGGTTGAAGACACACGTGTATAATTTTTGGTAATCAAGTTTTTCACGTGGGTACATCTTCTGGGATACTAACGGATCGTATTGTATCCATAAAATGTTTAAATTTTTTTGATGAAACTGCTGCTTTTCTTGATTAATAACAGCAAATATACAGTTCAACTATTTGGGTTTCTTTGATACTCTAGAACTTGTGGTGTTCCTGCTCTGCGAGGCATGCTCTACCTTTTACTGCTTCTTGGTTCTGATTTCTTACAGCCCGATAGGCTTGCTGATTGTCTTCTGGACCGATTGTTTCCTTTGACTCTTTGTTATCTGCATTTACATGCACACCAAGTTGAATCAATCTGTTTCTTTTTTTAGTTAAAAAAAAACCCCATCAGTTTATTCGATTGCAAAAAAATGATAATAAATCCAATGTCTTTGCATGCTTAAAAAAAAAGATCTGAAACACAAAAACAACAGTTGTTAAACATTATTATTGTATCTATCTTATAGTTTGAATTCACAAAATTTGTATTTGAACAAATCAAATTGCACAAGCTAAGGATGTTAAGTCTTTTTAAAATAATTTAGAGGTGAATTACGTAGGTTTTTTTTTATAATGACTTAATCACTGCCATTTTTTTAAAAAATTAGGCCGTTTTTTTTTTTTTTTTTTTTTAAAGATTGTGTTTTATCTAAGAGTTTTATTGCGTGTGCATGTAAAAGCAGGTTTGGTGGCACCACTTTAAACTAAAGATTTACCCCAAAACACTGGCAAGTGTGTATGAAGACTCACTCATCAATGCTTGCCAGTGTTGTCATGTGTTAACAGGTGTATTTGCTGCATATCGGGTTCATATGCAGACTGCTGATGTATGCCTGCTACACCCAGGGCCTGATGTGTGCACCCAGGAAGTTTTTTTTTTTTTTTTTTTGATTGGGTATCCTGGGCTGAAAACCCTTTTTTTGTCATGATATTTGCATGGCATGCTTTGCTCTAGTTGAGCTTTGTTTTTAAAATAAGTAGGAGGGGTAGAATGGAGGGGAGTACTTAACTTGACTTCTATTTTTATAGTGTTTAGCATTTTTCCAAATGACTTTAAAATAAACTGAAATTAAGAGCAGTGATTTGCCTAAATTGCGTAGACTTTTCTCAACCCATTTTACCCAATCTACCCAGATTTATTTCTAATTACTAGCTTATTTATTTGTGGAAAGATCTGATTGGTTTTATGCTTATTCTTCTCAGTCATGATGGCCAAGGAAAAACCTCCAATCACTGTAGTTGGAGATGTGGGCGGCAGAATCGCCATCATAGTGGTAAGATCCTTTTCTTTTATTTAACAGTACTGAAATATTGAAAAATAACTGTGACTGCGCCTTTTCGAACGGTGTGCATTATGGTGGTGAAAATACGAAAATACGGTCCATGCATGGTCTACCAGACGGTGATTCTTGACTGATCTAGCAAGACATCTAGAAATCCCAGCATTTTTGTAAGTTTGTGTTGGGTTGTTGTTTTAGGTTAGTTCCCACACTCTTGCTGTTTTGCTTGTGACAAATATAATTGCCTAATAAGAACAAGTGTGTTGTCACTGTATGCTTATGTGTTTCTTTTCTTATCTTATTTTTTTACAGGATGACATTATAGATGATGTCGGAGACTTTGTCGCAGCTGCAGAGATCTTGAAAGAGAGAGGGGCTTACAAAATTTACATTATGGCCACACATGGTTTACTTTCTGCAGATGCACCACGTCTGATAGAAGAGTCTGGCATTGATGAGGTGAGAGGACGCAAACTTGGTTGTTTTGTGTGTAAAAAATTAAAATGAATGAGGTTAGACTAGCTTATTTATTAACTTTGTCTAATAATGGACAACTTCCTCTTAACACATCTCTGAGCAGAGTCAGGCCATATAATGATTTGCAAGCAGAACAAAGAACAATTGTTTTCTCCTTTATACCCGCATGCCATTAGTGTCCATTTTCACATTCTTTAACGATTGGGTGTCCAGCTAACAATAGTAGTCTTTCGTTAGATGTTCTATAATATTTTTTTTTTTTTTTTTTAGTAAAGTTAATGCAAGTCACTTATTTCCTCACCAAAAGTGTTTCTGTCTCAGTAAAGGTCACTTAGATCAGTAATAGTGTCATGTATGTATCTCACCGGTATCACCTTCCGTTGCTGACACGTCATTTAAATTCCTCTGTACTCAAAGCTGAAATTAATCACTCAGTTCCCACAGTGACATGCAATTTACCAACTAGTGTTATTGGAGCTCGTTGTTTTATTTTAAGGCTCAGGGATGTCAGTAAACTTTTTACAAGTTGAGTGCATCACCAGAGGTGCTCTTAAAATACATTAGATGACTAATTGGTGGGCAGAAAACGCTTTAAAATGAGCTTAAAAAGCCGTTTTGCTTTTGGCTAATAACCTCAAGGATTTTATAATGTTGAGTCATGAAAACTATTTAGCTTAAAGGCATTTTGCAAGAAGCTAATCTTTAAGAATCTTAAATCATTTTACTTTCTATTCAAAGTAAATGACCACTGCATTGTAAAGAGATAGAACTCAGATACTAGCATTGAAATTCTCCCCAGAGCAGTTAAACCAGAACACCAGAACATAATTCTTATCTAGAATGAGTGAAGGAAGTTTTCACATTTTTCAGTTAGTTTTACTTCCCTGAACTTTGGGAGAGTCGTTGCTGGTTGTTTGTGTTGCTAATTTAAACAAAGCACTTTGTGTGAGAAAAAAAAAAAAATTATTAAAGAACAACATTGCATATACAAGGAGACAAAATAAGCTTCCTCTACAGGGTGGCTGGGCTCTCACTTAGAGATAGAATGAGGAGCTCTGCCATCCAAGAGGAGCCCGGATTAGAGCCGTTGATCCTGCTGTACAAGAAAAGCCAGATGGGGTGGTTTGGGCATCTGGTTAGGATGCCTCCTGAATGACTTGCTGGTGAGATTTTTCGAGCACATCCCACCAAAAGGAGACCCAGAGATAAACCCCAAACCTGTTGGAGCGAATATGTCTCACAGCTGATCGGGGAATGCCTCGGGATCCTCCGGCCCGCAATCCAGCCCCGGATAAGCGGAAGAAAACGGAACGGAATATCTATTTAGTCCCAGTTGATTTTTGTACATCATTGCCGGTATTGTTTGTAAAAGATAATCATTACCCATTGGATGTCTTTAACCATTTTCATTCTTACTAATTGTTTAAAATTGGTCTGAAAATTTGCCAAACCAAATTGTCACTCAGGATTAAAGATCATTTCTTTTTTTTGTCGGGGGTTCTCCAGGTGGTTGTGACCAACACTGTTCCCCACGAAGTGCAGAAGCTTCAGTGTCCAAAAATCAAGACCGTAGACGTCAGCATGATACTGGCTGAAGCAATCCGTCGCATTCACAACGGCGAGTCCATGGCCTACCTGTTCCGCAACATCACTGTGGACGACTAAAAAAATGTCATTGAAATCGCTGTTTTCCAATAATCCAGACGGCATGTTCATTCACTCCTCATGTCAGGATTACACACATCCTGATCAACACAAGCTAGAAATAATCAATCCTCATACTGAAGGTTCTACACTACATTTATATCCAACTAATTCTTAACCCATAGCAGAGGAAAATAACAGTTACTCCAGTGTAATCAAATTTTGTTTTACAAGCAAGAAACTTGACATCTGTAAAATTGTGATGAGAGAGGTGGCTATTGATTTCCGCAGTATTAGCAATAAAGGAGGCCAGCTAGAAGATGGAAAGCACAAGATGACCAAAAGGTTGGGTAAGGACCTCTTTTAGTGATACGCTAACTTATTAGTAGTTTTACCTTTGAATTCATGTTGAAATCACACATGAGGCTTTTGTAGAATCGATGTGTGCCAAATTTCACTCATGAGGGTTTACAGTACCGACAAGATAGACGGAGGATTGTCACGTACTACGCGCTACTAAATAAATGTAAAAAATTGAGGAAAGATTTATATTTTTGATTGTTTTTGATGCATCCCTATGCAAAGTCGTTATGAAGAGAAATGAACAAGCAGCTAGTATAATGAGCCATCTTTATGTTTGAACACATTTACATCGAACAAGCTCAAGCAGTTCGGACCTTTGACTGGGCCTAATCTGCATAATAAATAAATACCCCGTAGTAATTTGAGAAGACATTTTACCAGCTTGTTTTTCCTAATACAACGGCTTGCACTGACGGTTAGCAGTGTGCTTCACCTGCCTTTAACGGAGCATGCTGCTTCAAACAAAAAAGTTTCTGAAAGTGTTTCCTTTTTTTGTTGGATTTGTGGAAATGTTTGTTAAAATATTCAAAAAGAAGTTCCTCAGCATTTGCAGAAGTCAGTCGAATTTTTAACATATTTATTGCATGAAATAAGTAAACTACAGCGCAAATTTTTCTTTATAAATGATCCAATGCATTTAGCTTTTTAGCTATTTTTTTATACCATTTATGGTCATATTGAAGGAGCGAATTGGTTATAATTGGTAAATTACACAAACTGTATATTGCTTTTGGTACTTCTCATTTGACTAAAGGGTGATACACTACAAAAATATTTTGTTTTCCTTTTAGCTCAGGGAAATATAGTTTATAGATCCATGCATTTTCATTTGAAAGAGGTTTATACTGGCTGCACAATAACAAAAACTCTATCCGAATGTCTTCCTTGCAGTAACTTCATTCAAATGTATTCCTTTTCTAACCACTGTTCTGTTGTACAGATCAGTGTAAAATACCGATGCTGTATTTTATTTGTTGTCTAAATGTATCTGCATCAACTAACTGACCCACAGCGGGATCCTTTTCATCCACCCACCCAACTTCTCTGCATTAAATGTAATTTGCTGTGACGATTGTACCTGTCCTTTAAGTATTTAGTGACGTCTGTATTTATTGTTTTCATCCGTTCCCTTCAGCTTTGTTTGACCCTGTTGTGTGTTCATGTGTATGAAAATATAAGACTTGCCTCGAACCATGCATTATGTCTTTATTTATTTTCACACAATTGGTTCAATGATCAATGATGATTTTGGGATACAGCATGTTGAAATGTTTTTATCAACCACGCAGCCAAACTTTTTGCATTAAAACTTTAATTGCAATAAAGGTAGAGGTTAAAAAAGTAACATCTGTGGAAGCAAAAAAAGGATTGTTAAAATGTTTTAACCGCAGCGTTAACATGATAGTTTGTCAAATCCATAGATGGATGGTGCTGTTGAGCCACGTTTGGAGCATTAAATTCAGATCATAAATCATCTAGACTTTTCTGCTTAGTTTGAGAATTTTATTGTAAATACAAACACAAGATTTTTTTTCTATTTTGAAGGCGATTACATTACGTTATCTTCTCATTCAGTACCAGCTTTTTGAGGAGGTCAGAGATCCTACACTTGTTCAAAACTTCTCAGGTATACAGACATCACTGAGGAGCTTGGACCAAGTCAAGGAGCAGAGACAATCACAGGATGCATTGAGGAGCGGAAGCTGCCAAGAGAAGGTTAAAATCTCCACTAGATTTTACACCAATGGTTCTTTAGAGGATAGAAGAGACCGCACCCTTTCTGTCAATATTGAAATTTATATCTCACCTGAACTTGACAAAAATGACATTCCAGCTCTGTCTTCTTATCCTCTGCCAGAATGAAGTTTGTGTAGCAAGTTGCGCAGGTTTGAGTTTAAACAGCACAAAGAGGAACCAGAAATCTGATAGTAACAGACAGCTTCCCTGTCTGATGCTAGGAAAATAATGCAGGTTTTTTTTTCATAAAGAGGAAGCATGTTGTGACCCTTCAGCTATTTAATCTGAAGAGATTTTAAGGGAACATAACTGCACAACACTTTTCTTGTTCCTTTAAGTTTAAAATCCGATACAATTGGGATGACATTGCACAATGCAGATGAACATAACAGTTTTATTAACATAGAACCAAATGCTTGATAGTATTGTCCGAGGACGATTCATTTTAGATAATTTGCCAAAAGAGAAATGATCATTTATGTATAATTCTTATTACTTTTTGAATCTGCATGTGCTTGTAAAATTACTACAAAGTTCCGTTCCGTCATCTTCTGCTTGTTCCGGGGTCGGGTCGCGAGGCAACAGCCTCAAACGGGCAGCCCAGGCCTCTCTCTCCCCGGCTGCATCCTCCAGCTCATCTGGAAGGATCCTAAGTCATTCCCCGGCCAGCTTTGAGACATAGTCTCTCCAGTGGGAGGAGCTCGGTGTCGAGCCGCTCCTCCTCCAGGTCGAGAGGAGCCAGATGGGGTGGTTTGGGCATCTGGTCAGGATGCCCACCGAGGGCCTCGCGGGCGAGGTGTTTCGGGCACGTCCCACCGGGAGGAGACCAAGGGGCAGACCCCGGACACGCTGGAGAGACTTACTACAAAGTGCCTTAGAATAATTTAACAACGAGGTCCTTTGATTATTACAATTCTGTTAAAATCCCAAATCTTTTTTTCTTTTAAAAACTATTTTTGTCATGAGATGGTAAAAGTGGAAACGAAGGACCCAGATACATAGCCAGTTTTGACGAGTTCATTACAGTTAATCAAGGTTTGGGGAAGAGTGGTTGAGATGTCCAGCCTAGAAGACACCATGGAGGGGACCAGATGACGTGGAGGGGACACCATCGTTGCTGCAACAGGAGAGCAGAACAACAGATGATCTGACAATAAAGAAATGAACCCAAAATGAGAGCCAAAATCACTTCAACCATATGGTTGCGCAGACAGTTCATGGGTTAAACAACCAAGGGAAGATGAGACACAGGTGCAGACGAGGCAATTGGGACCAGGTGTGCTTAATTAGGGCATGGCCAACGTTGGAGTCAAGTAATGTTCCAGAAGCGAGTGGGATCATGACCATTTTCTTAGAAAATATGACATGGGGAGCTGCGTATTTACGTTTTTGTTGGAAAAAAAAAGTTTATCAATCCGATTAATTAAAAAAAACATAAAACAAAACAATTTAGCTAGGCTACATGTAGCAAAATTAAACAAACAAAAGACTATTGTAATTTGAGCTCAAAGGAACAACAAAATGAATAGTCTTTCAAAAAGATTAGACACCATTTAGCCTGGCCAGTTGGTTTTCAGTGATTGAAGACAACTTCTCAATTCTTTTTGAGGAAATAAAAGGTTTTCAGGTAAGTTTTATTTTGTGTGAATGGTGCTGTAGTCTCAATTCCAACAATTGAGACTAATTTAATTTGATTAGTCTGACTGTAAATCTGTGGCGGTATTTAAAAAGTTTAACTTTTTTTGTCGAGAACTTACACATATTTAGCAATTAATTATGTTTTTTTATAATTATCGAACAAATACATAAAATTATGTCTTACTAATTTAGTTATTCCATTATTTGAGTTTTTATTAAATAATCTATTCAGTTTTAAAAGGTGGAATTATCTCGACTTTTGTCAAAAGATGGCGATGTGTATCTTTTTGTAACCTACCTGGTTAGACCAGTAAATTTCTGGACAAACATACTGTAAGTCTGTCAACACCACCAAAGAAAGCTTTGAATATTTGTATTTGTATTAGTTTTACATTAGTTTAGTTTTAAATTTACTCCTAAGTCATTTTAAGTCAATTTGGCAAAACTCTTCAATATTTTGAAGTTACTTGAACTTCTCATCGGTCATACCTTTAAAATCCAAATAGATTTGATTCCTAGTTTTTTATTGAATCCCCCAAAGAATGACAACACAATTTACAAAAGTCCAAAGGATTTATTCTTCATTTCGAGATAAACAGAATAATCTCCAACACATTAAAATTGGTCATGACAGGTTTTACTTGTTTCAAAGTTGGCATTATAGCTGGTTGTAGCAGCACAGATTTTTTTTACAGCACAAAAAAGTGGTCTGAATTTCTTTGTCAGATATTTACTTAGCTGCAAAATCACATTTACATACAAGAAACAAACTTTTTCTTTTGTTGTTTTACAGTACAAGATGTCAGAATGTAGTAAGAATATGTGTGAACAAAAACCAAGCAAAGCAAGTGGCCTTTACATGTGTTTTTTGTTTTTTTTCTTAACATTCATTTTTCTAAGTTTCCTGATGGCCCAGATTCCTCTCGTACTCTCTTGCTTCAACATATCTGAACAGCTTTGTTGAGGAAACATTTTAATGTCCGTGTTTTGCTAATTACTTATCTAAAAGTCTCTTAGCATGACGCATGAAGATTTATTTACAAAAGCAGCAACATTTATCATTGTTTAATCTCTCTCAGTCTCTTTTTCTGACCAAGCAGCTCTCTATGAGATGAGGCAGCTGTTGGTCTTGTTCATTGGGGGTCTTTTGTTGCTCTCCTTGGGGAAAGTTTCCCGTCTGTGGCACAGTGCTGGGCTAAGCCTGCAGGGCAGGTTGGCCTGCTGGAGCAGCTCCCTGAAAGCCTCCAGCACATTAATGTTGTCTTTAGCCGAAGATTCAAGAAAGATGTGATTCCAGTCCAGCTCCACCGTGGACAAGATGTCCTCGCTGGACACCCTGCGCTCATTGTGGCGGTCGATTTTGTTGCCTATCACCACGATGGGTGTGTACTTGTCATCTTTGACTTCCAGGATCTCTTCTCGAAGGCTCTTTACAGCCTCCAGGGAATCGGGGTCATCCACAGCGTAGACAAGTGCAAACGCATCACTGTTTTGGATGGAGAGCTTACGCATAGCTGGGAAGGAGTAGCTGCCACTGGTGTCCATAATGTTGATGGTGACTTTAACTCCCCCTACCTCATATTCCATCTTGTGAAGCTCCTCCACCGTTCGCCGGTGTTTGGGTTCGAAGGCATCTTTCAGAAATCTTTGGATGAGGGCTGTCTTCCCAACTCCACCTGCCCCGAGGAATACCACACGCACCTCTGTCTTCTCTTTCACTTCGAAGGACATGTCTGTATTGTTCTGCTTCAAAATTCTCAAATCTCCTCCTTCTGTCCAGCTAACTCTGACTCCTGTTTTTAGAAAGATGAAATCAAGCTGGTAGAGATGATCTGCTGAAGAGGATGATAGTAGCAGATGCATGTGAGTGTGTGCTTGCCAAGCTGCACCCTGTATTTATTCACGCCCATCACCTGCCCCCTACTCACACATCCAACCAGAAGAAGGCAGCAATTTTTGTACGAATGCTCTGCAACCAATCACAGGCAAATGAACATTGTGTAAAGAAGGAAGAGAGGAAAAGCTGTCAGAGGTGTTCTTTGACTGCAGAGCAGAAACCATTAATGCCTGGTGAATGTGCACAGAATGCAATAAATAAACGTAGATATTCTTCAACGCTGACGATTTAGTATTTAAATGACAGAAATAACTACTTGACTCTTGTTTATTTAAACAGGAACAAAGCATTAATTCACACATACCAAGAGTTGCTCCTGGCTCTCAGCAAGAACATTTTAAAGATAGTCTTATATCATATTTACACTCATATTAATTCATTTGCACAGTGCAGAAACATCCAGCCGTAAATTAGAGCTGTAAAAATTTAAATAGCATCTTCAAAAACAATATTCAAGATGCTTTATGGCATGCATTTGAAATGTTTTCCTCAAGAGAGTAAAATTTTCTCTCTGTGAGAAGTGGAGAAGTCTTAAATGAAAAAAAGAAGAGAGAAAAAAAGCTTCTGGCGTTATGATTACATCTAGTTCATGCTAGATCCACATGTCAATGCTACTTGTTGCTATGACACTATAAAGTCCTTTACATGATCTGAGAGGAAAAAATGTGCTTTTTAATTCAGTCATTTTGCTCAACTTCAGTGTAATATGTGGGTGAGGATCAGTAATTGGATGGATTTGAAATTAAATGAGCAATTTTTTGCTGGTACACTTTATCTAATCTTTGAATTTGAAAGATTATTTTGGTCATAGGAGGAGAGCTGAGTATTTTTTACAAGATTACATGAAGACGTTTGTGTTTGTTATTGTGTTATAGGTGCACATACATTAAATTTTAGAACTGAAATTTTTTTGAAAGCTCACGATTCTTTCTCTTTACGTATAAATGTCAAATTAAATGGTCATCATTTGATCCTGGATTTTTTTTTATTTTTATTGATGTTGATCATTTTTAATGTTGCGATCCAGTTTACACACTTTTTCTAAACTGATGAATCATGTTTCAAACTAAATCTCAAAGCCCCAAAACAATTCATCTCTGTCTCTCGAGTTCTTTAGATGAGTGAGTTTCAGAGTGAGCTGGTTCCAGTCTGTTTCTCTTCATTCTTTTATGTATCTCCCAACTGATGGATCAGGACATCCCATAAGAAAAATTTATCCAGCTTCAGATGGTATGGACATATGTTGGAGCATGGTAGAAATAACAAGGTAGAAAACAGTGGTTTAAGGTTAAAATCTGAAAAGTTTGGTCACTTTTTTCCTGTTAACTGAGAAAAAAAAATGTGAATATTTTGGAATGAATTCAAAATATGATTAAAACAAATTTTGATCCACGTAATATTCGGTTGCTTAATGATTGTGCAGCATCTGCCTGCAATTCAGAGCACATATGTTGCAGGATGAATGTTGACTCATTCAGCGTTAGAGGCCAACACCAGCCTCTGGTTGAAAAAATCCTTTTTTCAGGTCGTTTGACATTTAATAATCTAAGAACCTTATTTATCTCGTGCTTTCCCATTACACCCACAAACCCTTTTTTTATGCACGACATGTTTCGCTTTTCGGATTGACGTTATGTACATTTAAAACTCTCTGTTAGATAGAGATTTTTTTTATCATATATCAGTTTAATTCCATTGGGACAGATGTGGTATCAGCTGTAGAGTCTCAGCTCACTAATTTCCAGCTGTGAGCTGCTGGTCTGTGATGGCTGGCTGTGCTGTTGAAGGTGGAGGGAACAAGTTGTCCTCGGAGCACATTGAATCACATATGTGAAACACACGAGCTCGAGATTTGATGCCGTTCTGACACCCACAGTGTGTAATTAGAACAAAGAGAGACAAAAGAGAACAGATGAGAAGAACTAACACACACGTACAGTAGGTGTGGAAAGTATTCATACTTAATAAAATTTTTCTCTCTCTTTTTGAAACTATTTTCTAAATTTGAAAAAAGTTCATTTAATGCTCATGAACAAACTCAACACGCTATCTTGACAGAAATAAGAATAAGTCGAACAATACGCAATCTGCCTAAGCTATAAATTTGTGCCCTTGATCTCAGGTCGCACAATCCTGAAAAACCATTCAGTTAATCTATAGTTGGTACTATTTCTTTTGATTCACCTTGAGATGGCACTCCTTTTGAACTTCTGGTGCATTTGAACTATTTAAAGTTGGTTGGAAAAAAATGCATCCGCCTCTATGACACCGTACATTTTACAATGCATGTCAGACCTAATGAAAAACGAGAGGTCAAAGGAAGCATGTGACAGAACAATGGCAAGACACACAAAAGGTTACGAAAATTCTGCAATACTCAAAGTTGCTTAGAGCACAATGGGCTTCTTGATCCTATCACGTAGGACCAGAACTCTTTTTTTCTTTCTTGTTTTCTTTTTCTTTTATTTCGGTCACATTGTACATTTACATCAAAGAAATTTACATTTTTTTCTGAACTTATATTTAACAAAAGGACCGAAAAGGTATCGGCTGAAGCAAATGCTTATTATGCCGACCCTTTTTTCAGATCACCATGAAAGCAAAATGTTATAGATATATATACAAAATTCATCATAATACATAAGATGGAAAAGTAGTACGTCAAATGAAAAGTGATACGATTACTACTTTGAATTCATTACATGTTAGCTTGAGTTTAACCGTCAAGACTTGCATATTTTTTAAGAAATAACTTAAATTTCTAGATTTAATTTTTAAAGCTGGCCATCTAGCTAAGCTTTTAACCGAGGGAGGCAGAAAGTTCTGATGAAAATTTGTATGGCAAAAACACTCAAGGATTTTGCCAAATATTTTCAAAATTAGTTTCAAAAAGAGAGAGAAAAATTTTATTAAGTATGAATTATCTGGAATTATTGGAAAGACAAAATGGAGAAGTGTACTGGAATAAAGGACTCACAGACTGAGAATTTAGATTTTTTTGTCAAATGAGATAAAGATATTTTTTTATAATTGTTCTAGTATGCATGTGTAAAAAAGAAAAAAAAACAGGCTCTGATCATCTCCTAAAAATATGACAATAGTGAAGCACTGTTGTGACAGGATGATGCTTTGAGGGTCTTTTTTTATCAACAAGAAAAGGACGACCGGTTGGAATTATCTGAAAGACAAAATGGAGAAGTGTACTGGAAGAAAGTATCTTCCAGAGTGCAGGGCAGCAGTTTCCCATTCCAATAAGACAGTGATTCAATCCCCATAGCCGAAAAGACAAAGGCTCAAATACAACTCCTTGACCATTCCCAACTGGCACTCCAAGAGCCCTGATCTTGTTCTAATTGAGAGCTTGTTATTCTGAAAATTGGTGTCCAACAATGTCCAGCATCCAATCCCATTGAACATGAGATGATCTCTGAGGGGAAATGGAACGAGATTCACAAATGTAGATCCCACGTTTGTGCTGGTTTAAAGTAATATTTCTATTCATTACTGTGCAAAGAATCTAAAAATTTAAAATGTAATAGTTTAGTTTTATTCCTTTTAATAAATTTACAAAAATATCTTCATTTTTTTTGTGATGTCACAATGGCTGAGTGAAGATAGAGAAAAATTAAGATGACATGTTATATTTCAGAAGAGCTGCAATAAAAAAGGTGGAAATTTAACACACGTATATAATATATTAAATATATATTGACATATGCATAAATATAGAGATGTAAATATCTGTGCGTTTACAAAAACAAGGTTTATGTCTGTGTGTCACACTCATGCCCGGGGCTGTATTTCCACGTACCAAAGCAAAATAAAGAGTCTTATTTGTACACTGACTCAAGTCAAAGTCTCATATCTGGGTTGGATCAATAGTTTTGTGCTTGTGGAAATTGCTGCACGACAAAGTTATTTCTGTTATGCTAGCGTGGAACGCTTTACTGTGTTTATTTAGTTGGGTGTGTTGTGGTCACAAGATCAGTCCGTCTTCACGAAGTCACGATTCATTAGATGTGATGGGTTGTCAAGCAGAAACGTGACAACCCAGTTCATAGTCTGTATAAAGTGTTTGTGTTTTACTCACCACCTTAAAGCAAATAATTGTAGATTTTGAGTAATACAGGACTACTAGTTGAACAGGAGGATGGAATTCTCTTGTTGTTGGTCATAAACAAACTGCGATGTAATATAAGATGATATAAGCTGACCCAGAAAGCCATCACTATGCTGCAAAGCCTCTTGATCCTCACACCTGAGGCTAAAGGGATAATTTAAGGACACTTTTCTTCAGCACGGAGAGAAAAATTGGATTGAAAAATAATAAAAAGTGGGCACAATTTATGAGTTCATGAATAGAAAAAGACTATTTTTTATATTTAATTTGATAATTTTGTATTAATAGAACTGTTTGAAAGGATTCTACTTATTTAACTCATAAAGAAATTGCGGGGTTATTTATTTAAAACCCAGAACTTTTACACTTTGGAAGCCAAAAACTTCCGTCCGAGCGACATTGACATCGATGGACTGTCTGATTATTTGAAGCGATGAGCACATAGATAAACATTCCCTGACAGAGATGTAGCAGACGTCTGTTTGTGCAGACTACTCCATCATCTGTTGCACAAGAAACAGCACTACACAAACATAACGACACGGCCAAGGGTGAGACCTAATGGCATATTTTTAGATACAATATGATGTCACATTTTAAAATAAAGTCTTTAAAATCATTTTTGAATGCTAACACGTAACATCAGTCAGGCATTAAAAAAAACTCATTTTACTGAGATTATTTGTCTCAAATATATAAATTCACAAGACAAATGAGTCATTTCATAACACAGAAGACATTATTTGTGTGTGACTCATTAAAAACTAGTTACTATTAAGCACATAATTCTAACAGCACCCCTTAAAGTCTTATCACTTTTAATAATCCTTCTTTCACTTATCGGGTTTGCAATTGAGATGAAGCAACACACGGAGCGGTGTGTATTTCAACCTTTTCTCACCTAACTTCGGCCATCGGTCCTCTGACATTGTACTCTGGCTCTGGAACATTGTGTACTAGACAATAAAGGTGTGTTGATGGAGGGAGCAGAGACAGCATGTCCAGTGGCGACTGGTCTCATTGCAACTCCCTGCAGAAAGGAGAAGCATATTTCATGAGTCAAAAAGGATGATTTCATTTTTGTTATGTGTTAATAGAGAACCCCGGGGGTTCATTTGACCGCTAACTGTAAGAATTAGAACATGTTGTCTTGTTCAAAGATGTTTCTGGCTGTGTCATACAGTATACATACAGTATATATTCAAATTTCATAGCCAATACAAACTAAACAAGAATAATTTGCTGTCTCAATCATTCGTGGCATTAATCAATATCCCTCTGCCTGCGCTACATCATAAACTTTATTGACAATAAATGGTTGAGTTTTACGGTATGTGATAAGGAGTCATATGTGGGGGTTTTGTTCATCTTCTGAACTGCTTATCCCTAACGGGGTCGCCGGAGCCTGTCCCGGCTGATTTCAGGCAAGAGGCAGAATAAACCCCGAACAGGTCCCCAGTCTGTTACAGGGTCACATACACACTCAACCATCCACACATACTCATTCCAAGGGGCAATTTTGTAGCAGCTAGTCAGGCTTATTAAAGGTTTTTGAAGGTGGGAGGACACCGGAGTACCCAGCGAAAACCCACACGTACACAGGGACAACATCCAAACTTCACATAGAAAGGCTAGTGTTTGAAGCCTCGCTTCCACTTCGACTCAAACCCTGATCTTCTTATTGTGAGGCCACGATGCAACCCCAGTCATATGTGTAAGGTTTGTAAAATTTGTGCACGCAAACTTTGTGATCTCTACCTTCGGTCTCTACCTTCGGTGGCTCAGAGAATAGACTTTAAAACTGCTCTGCTTGTGTTTAAGTCTCTCCATGGTCTAGCACCAAAGTACATCTGTGATATGTTAGTACCTTATGAACCATCTAGAACTCTTAGGACCTCCGGGGCCGGCCTCCTGCTGGTGCCTAGAGTCAGGACTAAACATGGAGAAACTGCATTTCAATTTTATGCTGCAAAAGTCTGGAACAAACTTCCTGAAGCCGTGAGACAGGCCTCTACTGTGACGATGTTTAAATCTAGGCTGAAAACACTTCTGTTTAACTGTGCTTTTGATTAATTGCTCTTTTTTTTTTATCTGTTTTAATGATTCTATTTATTTAATTTTTAAACTTTTTGATTCTAATGTTTTGTGATTTTAATGCATTCTTTTTCTTTTCTTTCTTGTGAAGCACTTTGAATTACATTTTGTATGAATTGTGCTATACAAATAAACTTGCCTTGCCTTGCCTTCGGTTGCATTACCCTGCAACCCTAATTAGTTCATCCAGAGTTGGTACTGAGTAAGTGTGGGCAGTATCACTAAAATCTCTTTAGTGTTTGGGACGATATTGCGTTCACAAGATGCAGCAGATAGGGTTCGATGGAAGAAACTGACTTGCTGTGGCGACCCCTGAAGGGAAATGCCGAATAAGAAGAAGAAAAGTAAATAAATAAAGTAAAATAAATAAGTAAACAAATAAGTAAATAAAAATAAACCAAAGGTTGAAACTGATCAGCCAGTTTAGCAGCTGTAAAACTCGGATGATTTTAGGAACATTTCAGCATTGTGTTGCTGACGTTTTTAACAACTTTACTGTAAAATACATTCATATGTCCTTAAGTCCTGATGATGTATTCACTGACGTGGGAGTTGTCCACGCTATAGGAGCCGATGCAACCCTTAGCCATCAGTCATTTTGTTTTTTAACTATAACCAGATAACAAGCCAGATGGTCCTCTTTTTTTTCTTTCCTTTTTTTTTTTTTTTTTTTTTAAGTCCGTAGGGCATCGCACAAAGAATTTCATGTCTATCTATCTTCTCTCCAAATGGTTTTCATTTTTTGCCTCGGACCTTTTTAAATTAGTTTACGGAGAAAATGCAAAAAATAATTTTTTTTTTTATGATACTGAAGTTCTGGTTTTCATCAACAATCATTTTTGATATTTCAGAGTTCTTGAGATTGTAGAGAAAGGGGTTGACATCCATTTTAATGCAGTACATACCAGGGATTTTATTAGAGTAGTACAAATCAATTTAAACATGGGTTATGTCAAGATAACTTTGTTGTTGTTGCTTGGTTACAGAAAGATTGCTAGAATTTTACTTATGTTGAAATGGGATAGATTATTTTGTGGATAGACTTTGACATATGTGCAAAATAACAGACCTCCAGCACTTGTTGAAATTTTCACCTAATATTGGCAAAGAAACCTAGCTTAGTCTTTTACGTGTGTGAGTTTAGAATCAGCACCTCTAACCGGAAAAGGTTAGAGTGCTCCCTCTGGGTCGGATATAAGGTTCTGCCCTAAGTAGAGGAAATGGTATCAAATCTGAATCTTTTCATCATAGCAGACTTTGTAGATGGTGCAGCTTCTAAAGTCTCACAGATTTCTTTTCATCCTAACATCTGAGTTACTGTGCTTGTTTGAAATGCTTCTTTTATAGCCAGCCGTGTTATGAACTTTCAAATCCCCCTTGCCTGCTTTTGCCCCTGTTTCAAACCTCCAGAAATGTTTCTGCCAGAAAATATAGGATAACATTTTAAATAATCAGCAAGATGTCAAACTTTCTGCAATTAATTAAGGTGGACTAATTTTATTAGTCCATTAAGAATAAGTCACCTTCTTAACTGTTTATTCCCTTCAGGGTTGCAGGGGGTGCCAAAGCCCAACCCGACTGATTCAAGGCGAGGGGCAGGGTACACCCCAAACAGGTTGCCAGTCTGTCGCGGGGCCACACACACACATTTCAAGGGACAATTTGGCACCGGCCAAACAACCAAACATGCATGTTTTTGGAGGGTGGGAGGAAACCGGAATACCCGGAGGAAACCCACGCAGACACAGGGAGAACATGCAAACTCCACACAGAAAAAAAAATTGTGAATGATTGTTTTTTTATTTTATTTGAATTTTTTTACAATCTTTAATTACACAACAATGCTAAGTCTTTGGAAAGCTAATCTTTTAAATATGGTAAAATCATGTTTAGAGAATATGGAGTCAGAATTTGTGGATTCCCTTCGTTGGAGAAAACAGTTGCAAAAATGGATGGATTGATAAAATGATCTCAAACCTTTTGACTTGAGCCATCTTAATTTACCTGTTTGGTAACTCAGCATTCGTCAGTAACCCAAAGTTCACCCAAGCAAAGTCACTGAGGTTTGTGTGGTAAAAATGGTTCCAAATAAGAACAAACGTTTAGATTATTGTGTTACTCTCCGGTTCCAAACTAGAATCTGCAACCAGAGGGCAGTCAGCCTACTTTGAGGCTGTTGTTTTTCAGTCCATACACAGCAGCAGGTTTGTCCAACTCAAACTAAAGGGTGAGATATTCTGCTCTCTGTAACACTGGGTTTTGGCTAGAGAGCCAGAGGGCAGCAAATAATTACATAGGTTTCTATAAATTGTTACTTATCTGCAAACTCTTGAAGAATTTTTTTACTTTATGCATGATACCCTTATTTTGAACACATCATTTTATAAAACTGAGATTGCAAATTTATTCTTCATCTTCACTGATTTCTGTTTTTTGGACTGATTGAGTAATACATTTCATACATTTTTATCTCACAGACTAATGACTAACGTTGATAACTTGTCTTTAAAAATGTGGCAAATTTGCCTCATTAAGACAAAAGATTTAGAGATGAGAATAAAATGTGTAAAAGGAAGAGGCATGCAATCACATAAAACAATATTCTTACTTCTAGTGTTTTGGGATTATTTTGTTTTTTTAAGCGAATATATTTTAATTATTCTTTTGAAGACTGAAGGAATTTTTATTCAATAGGCAGATAAAACACAAAACAGCCTTTTATCTGTTAACTTTTTTAAAAGTGTATTGCCTTGAGAGAAACATATCAGGGTCGTCTCATCTAGCTAACTGGGATTGAATCTTAAAACTGACCAAAATAAACAATGATTCCCAAAATCCCAAAAGAAATCAGTCTAAACTTTAAGATTGGTTGTAATGAAGCCCTCTAGCTATTCATTCAAGGACAACAAACTAAGAAGAGAATTAGTATGTGTAATCACTAACTGTAGAACTAACACAACATCATTTGTATTCAATTTATATTATAGTTTTATTTATTTCATTGACAGGTGTAATATATTTTCTTTTGGAGCAGTCTGCAATATGAAAATAATTGAAATTTAATTAAAATTTTTTACTAATTTTTCTCATCCAATCCTCAGAGATCAAGACAGAGAGCAAGTCTGGCATTACCAATTCATATGATTAAGAATCATATTGAATATTAATTGGTAGTTGTTGGATGTAACAATGTACAAAAAGCAGTGTTACCTGGTGTGCACTGAGTCTACCATCAAAAACGCTCATGTAAAGTGAATGAAAGCACTACCTCTTCATCATGGGATTCTTGCTGCACAGTATGATGTGCTTGATTTTCAGGAACAGACACAGAAACCCCCAGAGATAGATGAACAAAGCACAAAAAAATCACTTAGCAGCTCTCTTTCCTCTACGGAAAAAGTCTGCTACTAGCAGCTACACAGCCGAGTTTTTTGGACTGCTGCGCTCTGCAGGCTCTACGGATCCTTCTCAACAAACGCTGCACATCTTGTGAACAATTCGTTTCCCCTCAGGGTACCAGCTTCTTTCTGCTAACTTAAAAACCTTGTTTATCTGCAACACTGCTCATGTGTGATGCCATGTCTCTTTGTTACTATCACTAAACTTTGGTTCTAAAATCATTTTTGGGATTTCAAAAATTATTGCATATTCACCTTCTAAAAATCTGAGAAGGATGATTTAAAACTCTCCCAATGTCACCTTATCATCACCAAAATGATGGTCATACCGCACATTATCTACTCAAATCAAACCAGCCAAACTATTTCCCCTATGGTTTGCATAAAGAAAAACACTAACAGTAATATATTCCTTGGGAAAAAAAACCCCCCACCTCATTTCAGCCGTATCACGTAGCAGTAACTAGGCACATGAGTGGTTCATACTGTATGATTTTATGACTGTTTCATCGAGAACACCTCCCTGTGTGTTCTCAAAAGCCTCAGGCTTCTCTCACCCGGCTGCCTCCTCCACCTCACCCAGGAGTATGCCGAGGTGTTCCCAGGTAGAATCTCAAGGGTTACTCAGGGCAACTGTGATTTCCTCAAATTAGTGAGTCTTTCTGTGGAACTGCTAGGTGTATCCTAACCAGTTTCCTGATTCATTCTTTTTGAGATCTCTTGACCCAGAGGAGCAACAGCTTTACTCTCAACACAGAGCACTTTATCGTGTTTCTGAACCAGAATCTGTAATGTCTTGTGTTTTGCACTTCCTGTTTTATTTTGAAAACGAACTTTCCTCTTGTTTCATGTTTGTTACTTCCTGCCCTAGTGTTTTTCCCACAACTGTGTATGTCTAATTGTCCCTCATTGTTTCCACCTGAGATCCCCTTCCTTCTGTGTTAAATAGTCCTCGTCTCCCCTTGTCCTGTGTCAGAGTGTTTTGGATTATGTTCATGATCTTCCTGTTGGATTAAACCTTTGTAAAGATCTCTGCATCTGAGTCCTACTTATTGTTGGTTCCAGACATTACACTCTGACCACCATGGACTCAGCAGAGAACAAGCAACTGGCTGCTGTTTTGCAAAACCTGGAAGCCCGCCTTGCGCAGCAGGAGGATTACCAGAAGAATCTGGCATCCCATATGGTCCAGATTTCCTCTCACGTCCAGAATCTTCCTTCAGGTCAGCTATGGAATCCCATTCCACCGGGTCTCTCCTCAGCAGCACCAGCTCATCCTCTCACCATGTCTACCAGGAATGTTGAGGATAAGATCGCTCCTCCTGTGAGCTACTCTGGAGAGCCGGGATCTTGCCAGGAGTTCTTAACAGCTTGTTCAATACATTTTGAACACTCTCCTCACGGCCTGGGATCTGACAGAGCCAAGATTGCCTTCATGATCTTCTACCTATCAGGAAGAGCTCGTTCTTGGGCCATGACGGAGTGGGCTCGCGATTCCCCACTCTGCTCATCACTTGCTGCTTTCAAAACCGCCCTGCAGAACACCTTTGATCCGGTGTCCACCAGCCGGGAGAAGGGTCGAGAAATCACCGGGATAAGACAAGGCAAGGAAACGGTTTGTGATTACGCCATTCGTTTCCGCACGTTGGCGGCGGAGAGCGGGTGGGGTCCCACTGCCTTGTATGATACCTTCCTGAAGGGACTGGCTCGGCACATTCAGGAGCTGTTGGTGCCGCTGGATCTACCACCGGACCTGGATTCTCTCATCGCACTCGCGATACGTACAGATAACCGGGGACGCCAGCTGTCTCGCCAACGGCATTATAGATCTACTGATGTGGAGTTGTCTCACACCTCAGCTGAACAAGGAGTCCACCATTCTCAAGTCAACCCACATCGCCGTTCACCCGGGGAGGGTGAAACTGAACCCATGCAGGTGGGTCGGGCGCGACTGTCTACTGAGGAACGGAGATTGCGCCGGCGGGAAGGTCGGTGTTACTACTGTGGGGAGCGGAATCACCTTGTTTCCTCCTGTCCGATGAAGAAATCTACAACGGTGAGTCAGTTTTCCACTACTGCTCATTCCACACGGAGCTTCACGTCTGTAGAGATAACTCACCACGACAACACCGTAGAACTACCAGCACTCATAGATTCTGGCGCTGATGAGAGTTTGATGTCTTGGGAGTTAGCTAACAGTTTGGGACTGTGTACTAAACTGCTAAGAAAATCCATCCAGGCCAGAGCTCTCGATGGGAAAGGACTGTTTAACATAACTCATGTCTCTGAACCTCTTCTGGTTTCCATTGAGAAACACAAAGAATTGATGAACTTTTACTTGTTCAGATGTCCGTCTAAGACTCTGATTCTGGGATACCCGTGGTTGTGCAAGCATAATCCCCAGATAGACTGGAATACAGGAATGGTTTTGAGATGGGGGCCAGATTGTGAGAAACAGCATAATTGCCTCACTAACCTGAAACAATGCATTACTGTTAGTAATCCAGTCTCTGCTCATCCCACTTCAGGTCCAAGAACCGCAGACCTGAGTACGGTGCCAGTCTGCTACCACCAACTGGGAGAAGTTTTTAGTAAGTCTAAAGCTCTAAGTCTTCCACCTCATCGCCCATATGACTGTTCTATAGATCTGGTTCCAGGTTCCACCATTCCAAAGGGGCGTCTTTTCTCAATCTCCGCTCCTGAACGAGACTCACTGAACGAGTACATCGACAGATCTCTCGCAGCAGGTCTTATACGTCCGTCCTCCTCTGCAGCAGGAGCGGGATTTTTCTTCGTGGGGAAAAAGGATGGATCTCTCAGACCCTGCGTTGATTACAGTGCTCTCAATAAAATTACAATAAAGAATCGATATCCCCTCCCTCTCATGTCATCTGTCTTTGACCAGCTCCAGCAGGCCAAGGTGTTTACCACGCTTGACCTACGCAATGCATACACCTGGTCAGGATTAGGGAAGGGGATGAGTGGAAAACCGGATTTAATACCCCTAGGGGTCACTATGAATATCTGGTCATGCCTTTTGGCCTCACAAACGCTCCTGCAGTGTTTCAAGCGATGACTGTCTAAGGCCGAACATAACTATGACGTTGGCAACCGGGAGTTGCTGGCAGTTAAGGTGGCTCTGGAGGAGTGGCGGCATTGGCTGGAGGGAGCGGCCCATCCCTTCATTGTCTGGACGGACCATAAGAACCTTGAGTATATCCGCAATGCAAAGAGATTTAATTCTCGCCAGGCCAGGTGGATGTTATTTTTTTAACCGCTTTTCTTTCTCTTTATCTTACAGGCCGGGGTCCAAGAACATCAAGCCTGATGCCCTGTCTCGTCTATACGACCCAGAGCCTGTTGCCAAGGAACCAGAGCCTATCCTTCCACGAACCTGTGTGGTTGGAGCGGTGACTTGGCAGATAGAGAATGAGGTCAAGCAGGCCAACAGTGGGACGCCTTTGCCTACTGGATGTCCGGACAGTCGTCTATTTGTCCCTCCGGCGTTACGCTCAAGGGTGATTCATTGGGCCCACGCCTCACTTCTTTCTTGTCATCCAGGCGTCCGGCGGACTATGTACAGTATCTCGAGGAGATTCTGGTGGCCATGCATGGAGAAGGAGGTCCGGGAGTACATGGCAGCATGTTCAGTCTGTGCCAGAAACAAAACCTCATCCAGGGCCCGCATGGGACTGCTTCAACCACTTCCCATTCCCTCTCGCCCATGGGCTGAGATATCCATGGACTTTGTCACAGGGCTTCCGGTTTCACAAGGTAACAACACTGTACTAACTGTGGTTGACAGGTTTTCAAAGATGGTCAGGTTTATTCCCCTGTCCAGACTGCCTTCGGCCAAAAAGACGGCTGAAATAATGATGAACCACGTCTTCCGATATCATGGTTTCCCTAAGGACATTGTTTCTGACCGGGGGCCTCAGTTTGTGTCCCGGTTCTGGAGGGAGTTTTGCCGACTCATCGACGCCAGGGTCAGCTTGACCTCTGGTTATCATCCGGAATCCAACGGCCAGACAGAACGCCTCAACCAACAGCTGGAAACTGGTCTCCGATGTTTGGTCTCCCAGAACCCCTGAACATGGAGCAAGAACCTGGTCTCGGTGGAGTATGCCCACAATTCCTTGATTACCACAGCCACGGGTATGTCTCCATTCAAGTGTGTTTTTGGTTATGACCCTCCCCTTTTTGCAGACCTGGAGCCGGAGGTCTCTGTTCCATCGGCCCACGCCCTGGTTCGGCGCTGTCGCAGCATTTGGGCTGCTGCCCGCCAAGTTCTGCTCCGCCAACGAGATCGTGTTAAGAAGGCTGCCGATCGTAGGCGTTGTCCTGCCCCAATCTATCGACCCGGACAGCGGGTGTGGCTCTCCACCAAGGATCTCAACCTACAAGTGCCCTGTAGAAAGCTGGCTCCACGGTTTGTGGGTCCATTTCCCATCACCAAGGTTGTTGGTCCGGCCGCTGTTCGCCTTCGTCTGCCTCAGTCCCTTCGTGTTCATCCTACCTTCCACGTTAGCAAGGTGAAGCCAGTGGTGAATAGTCCACTTGTTCCTCCAACTGTGCCCCCACCGCCGCCCAGAATGATCGGGGGTGGCCCAGTGTACACTGTGCGGGAGATTCTGGATGTCCGACGCAGGGGTCGGGGGCGTCAGTTTCTGGTGGACTGGGAGGGGTATGGTCCTGAGGAGCGGCAGTGGATTCCAGAGCGGTTCATCTTGGACAAGTCACTCTCCTAAAGGACTTCTACAAGTCTCGTGGTCCTGGACCGTCCAGTGCCGGTCTTTGAGGGGGGGGGGGTACTGTAATGTCTTGTGTTTTGCACTTCCTGTTTTATTTTGAAAACGAACTTTCCTCTTGTTTCATGTTTGTTACTTCCTGCCCTAGTGTTTCCCACAGCTGTGTATGTCTAATTGTCCCTCATTGTTTCCACCTGAGTTCCCCTTCCTTCTGTGTTAAATAGTCCTTGTCTCCCCTTGTCCTGTGTCAGAGTGTTTTGGATTATGTTCATGATCGGCCTGTTGGATTAAACCTTTGTAAAGATCTCTGCATCTGAGTCCTACTTATTGTTGGTTCCTGACAGAATCCAGGAAAGCCATCTCTGCTGCTTGTATCTGAAATCTTGTTCTGTTGGTGACCCCCACAGCAGGTCGATCGTAGTTGGGGGTTAGAACATAGATTGCCAGGTAAATTTGAGAGTTTTACTTTCCCACAATGCCTTGCTTAGGGCAAACCTAACCCTTGTTAATGCACAAATAAGCTAAATTAACAGATTTATAAGCTTTAATGCTATCTTCCAATGAGTGAAATTAACCAAAACTCACATGCAAAACAAACTTTGTAGGCGCAGACATTTTGCATGTTTGGAAACTTACTAACAATAACATGTAAATGTCCGTATCTGTAGTTTGTTATTCTGGAGTTATGGTTATCCGTACCTGTGGCCACTTGGCAAAAAAAGCATCTATTTCCAGAGCCGTCGTTGTGTTTGCACGAAATGGCACTTTTTTTTTTTTTATTATTTATCTTGGACAAGGTAGCATGTTCTCAAATCAACATAAACATTTTTTTGTACAGCAACTCAATAGAAATAATAAGAAGGTATAACAAGTGCACAAATCAAAGTTTCTGGTGTCCAAGAAGGAGTGGGGGGGAAGAAAATTTATTTAACCCCACCCCCAGTGCTCATATGATACATATTTACAATAAATAATTAATTTTATATTGTTTCAACCTTAAGACGATTACTGAAAATGGAAGGATACGGACCTGGTTACCCACACCACCACAATAAAAAATAAAATTTTTTTTAAAAAAAAAAACCCAAAAAAACAAAAGAAAAACACACTAAAAAAAACAAACAAACAAAAAAAAAAAACACTCCAACAGAAGACAGTGATATAATTACATTAGACATTCCATATACTGTGACCAAATCATATGTTTGTAGTTTAGTTTGAACGTATTTACATTTTGATATTGCTTGGAGGATTTTTCCAGACTATTCCAGAGTTTTACACCACGTACAGACATGCAAAAGCTTTTTTTAGTGGTTCTCACTTTGGGCAGTTTAAAGTCTCCTATTACTCGCACTTGTATCAGATAACCTGCACTTTGACATAGTTTTTGCACATTTTGGACTTTTAATGTCCCCCAATTTTTTTGCAATGAATTTGATTATTTATTATTATGAAGTCATGCTGTTCATTTTATTAGAATTGAATGTGCTTTTAAAAAAATGATGCATTTCATGGTTGCATCAATATGAGATAGAACACAATTTATAAATTGCTTTGTATGCTAGTCATGTTTACAGTTAAATTTCTAAAGGTAAGATATAACATTGCCTTAAATGTGTTTCAAGGTGAACATGAATCTATCATTGATGGGTGGAACAGAAATTAATGTGCAGTGCTGACAAATAAATTGGAAATGCAGAAAAATAAATGGCCAAAAATTAAGGTAAAAAGAGAGGAGATTCCTCCTTGAGCCACTTAGAAAAATAATCAATTAATCGGTTCTCTATTGTTCTGCTTGCTATTGGGTTTATTAATCTGGTGAGACCCACCAAGGGATGAAAACCTTGAACAACTATCCTGTGCCCTGGTTTTATTTGTGACTTGAAGTAATACAAAAAGAAATCTACCTCTCAGGGCTTAAAGCTGTGTTCGGTGGCCTCTAAATCGCTCAGTACAACAAATCTGTATGTCTAAGCTTGAGGACCTGTTGCTGCCTTTGACATTTCTATTTATATGTTGTCTGGAAGCTTAGCAAATCCAAAGAACACTTGTAGCTTTCGGCTCATCTTATTTATCTGCTTTGAAATGGTAAATAGAGGATTCAATGCACTGTGGAGTGCACTGTGGAGTGCAATTGTTATCAGATTTATTTTGATATTTCCTGTTTATCACCCAACAAAACATATAGAGAAGCCTGTGGTGTTTTTAACTATTTTACTATAAATTTGTCTAGTTTCGGGTGAGAGGTGAGCTACACCCTCTACAGGTCACCATTCTGTTGCAGGCTAATTCGTAAATATTTGAAAAATGTTTAAAGCAAAAAACAAAAATATACAAGTTGCTTTATTACCGACTGTCATGATCGCTCCCCCCATTTAGAACATTTCCTCCCTGCTGATCCTGCCCTTTGCCCTAATTCTGCACACCTGGTCCCAATCCGCTCTACCTTTTGCCACCATGTGTGTCTTGTCTTCCTCCAGATTATTTAAACACTGTGTCCTTCGCTCCACTGTCAGATCCTCCCCTGCTTCACCTCCTGTTGCACCGCAGCACGCTGCCCCACTGGTCTGCGGTGCTGCTGTCATGCAAGCCATGATGGTTTCCCTCCATCTGTGGTCCCTGATTCTGCTGAGCTCCTATCTTCTGGTGCCTCGTGCTGCTGAGCTCTTACCAGAGGAGGATGAACTTCTACCTTCTGGTCCCTCATCGTGCTGGGTTCCTGTCTCTGGTACCTCTTCGTGCTGGGTTCCTGTCTCTGGTCCCTCATCGTGCTGGGTTCCTGTCTCTGGTACCTCTTCGTGCTGGGTTCCTGTCTCTGGTCCCTCATCGTGCTGGGTTCCTGTCTCTGGTCCCTCATCGTTCTGAGTTCCTGTCTCTGGTTCCTCATCGTGCTGAGCTCCTATCTCTGGTCCCTCATCGTTCTGACTTCCTACCTCTGGTTCCTCATCGTTCTGAGTTCCTACCTCTTGTCCCTCATCGTTCTGAGTTCCTACCTCTGGTCCCTCATCGTGCTGAGCTCCTACCTCTGGTCCCTCATTGTGCTGAGCTCCTATCTCTGGTCCCTCATCGTTCTGAGTTCCTACCTCTGGTCCCTCATCGTTCTGAGCTCCTATCTCTGGTCCTTCATCGTGCTGAGCTCCTATCTCTGATCCCTCATCGTGCTGAGCTCCTATCTCTGCTCCCTCATCGTTCTGAGTTCCTATCTCTGTTCCCTCATGGTGCTGAGCTCCTATCTCTGGTCCCTCATGGTGCTGAGCTCCTATCTCTGGTCCCTCATCGTGCTGAGCTCCTACCTCTGGTCCCTCATCGTGCTGAGGTACTATCTCTGGTCCCTCTTCGTGCTGAGCTCCTATCTCTGGTCCCTCTTCGTGCTGAGTTCCTACCTCTGGTCCCTCATCGTGCTGAGCTCCTACCTCTGGTCCCTCATCGTTCTGAGTTCCTACCTCTGGTCCCTCATCGTTCTGAGTTCCTACCTCTGGTCCCTCATTGTGCTGAGGTACTAATTCTGGTCCCTCACTGTGCTGAGTTCCTATATGGTTCTGCATTCCTGCAATAAACTGATACAGCAACTGAGTCAGTATCAATTTATACAATGTCGTATTGGACAGATAGTATTTATAGTTGACAGCATTCAAGGAACAAACAATGGCAATGCACTGATTTAACTTCATCAATCAAATACTTTCAGTCACCCATTGGCGCCAGAGGTTATGTTGTGAACGTTCACAACCTCAATGACCCACTCATCTGTTACATAGTAACCACAGATGCTACTGGCTATTTCAGGGAAATGTTGAATCATAAATCCCATGAGGCGATGGAGCAATTCATTGCATAAATACTTAAAAGCATCCTATTTATTGTCTCCAAGTGCTCGGCTTGATAAAAACAACCTTCATTTGTTGTTTTGAAAGCTCAAATTTGCATTGACTTCTTCTAGGCAAATTCCTCCCTGTAGCGCTAAAGTTGACTTCAGACACTAAGCAACCTTGGAAAACTTTTCATTAGTGCAACAGAAATAGAAAAAAAGAACTTCAAATCTTATCATTTTCTCATCTTAAATATCTATTTTTATCATATCGATTGGATCATTTAGCTTGACACTTCATTGTAGTTTTTAATGTTTGCCAGGTCTTAGCTGACACACCGGAAAGCATACACACACACACACACACTTCATTTCTGCTACTTCCCCATCACACGCTGCACTTTGTTTCCAGGGCAGAAGTGTGAAAACTCTCAAGTATCATGAACCTCATTGAGGGGGTGTAGTGGTAGGTGTCTATGTTTGGGTTTCAGGGCACATGACGTGAAGCTTTGTTTGACTGTGTAATGAGGTGAAATAATGGACAGTAACACAAGCAGTGACTGGTAGGTCAACTAATTCAGAGCAACAGAAGGATAAGGCACCGGGGGACTCCTAACATCTGGCTTTTATCTCTGTTACCAATTGTAGAGAAGTCATTTACACAATTTTTCATTTATGGAGATATAGAAAATATAGGTGCACCACAAGGAGCCTACAATCCTTAGATCACACTCAGGAGTTCACTAACGCTAAATGTGGAAGAATGAAAAGAAGGGCATAAAACAAAAGACTTGGAGCCCTGTCTGGTCTTTATTTAACATTCCTTGACTTGACTGTCTTAAATTTCAGTGTAATTGTTATTCTCAACTATTAATTTGAAATAGTTGGAAAAGTAAAGAAAAAAAAAGATTATTTGTCAGTTTTATCTTAAATTTATGATGATCCTCCATTAGATGCATAACTACTTGTACCCATCAACAAATAATGCATCCCACAGGACATGAACATTTGAGGATTTGTTGCCACTTGACTCATAAAACCAGTTGTTTTTTTGCATTTTGTAATGGGAAAAAAAATATGTAGGAGTTTGACTAATGCTTATGCGTCAATGGTGTTGCAAAACATTTGAACCTGTGATACCTTTTCATTCTTTTTTTTTCCACCGCTCTTGCTTTTAATGTGCAAATTATCTGAACCATTGTAAAGTTCATACCACTAATAATTCCAAGCAAATGGAATAAAGAGATGGTCAAAACGTGAAATGGTTTATAATCTTTGTCACAATTTGATATGTTCCTCAGTAATTTGATGCACTTTTATTGTGTGTTATGAGCCAAATGGTGACACATTGAATTGTTATTTAGGTGTTACTGTGGTTTTACAACAAATAATGTGATGTGTGGTCTTTAAGTGGCAGTGATAAGTCACAAAACATGGTAGAACAGGGATTTTAAATCTCATGATTAGTGGACGACTCAGCATGTATTTGTGCCTGATCTTTGACGATTAGTGGGAAGAACTCCCATGGGGTTCTGAGATTTAACGAAATATGATTAGCAAACCAAATGCCATCTCATGACTACTAAAGATGAAGCTGTGCATTCATATGAAACATTTGAACTAACTGGCAAACCGGATGTTTTTTAATACTTCCGAGTTTGTCATTTTACAAAGGATTTTTCAGTAAAACTGACGTAAGAATCCTTTTACATGCAGCATTCCGATTTGCGTCATTCATTTCAGGTATTTGTGAAACTGTGATGCTTCTCCTCAGGAGGTGATTCTAAAATCTCATTTTCTGTCAGCAGCTCAGAAAGAAACGCGTCATCTGCCTACTTTTTGCCAAATTTTGACAGGTTCTTTTGGGTCTGAGTGCAATTCTCTGTGACAAAAGTTGAATTGCAAATATGTCACTGACGGTTTTCTTGTGGAATCAAAAAGCTCAGTAGCAGGAGTTTTCTTAAAGTCACATGTCATGACACGAGACATTAGTTTTACAAACACTTTTCTCTCGAGCTTCTGATTGCATAGTAACTCTGCATGAAACCACAAAGCTTTTATGCTGGAAACAAAGCAAATGAAACAAATCCACAGACAAATATTCCCTAGAGTCAGACGTTTGTTTGCAAAGGAACAGGTCTGCTTCTTAAGAAGAGTGCCTCTTGAAATGAAGCACGTTTAATTGTTGCTCTTTTTCTGCATCTAAACCACGTTAACAAGGAAGAAAAACATGCAAAATAAGATTGGAAGCCCAAAAGAAATCCCATATACTCTGTTTCTAAAAAGCCTTACATAATCATGACAATCATGCTCTGTGAAAGTGTCATGCTGATCTGAAACAACGGATTGGGACAAATTGAGGATTTATGATGCATCACACTGAGCGGCAGAGTCAATGTTTTGACCTTCTAAAGAGAATGTGGCTTAAATTAACTAGTTAAATCTTTCCATAGGTCGTTTATCATTATTCAAAAATACTTGTATTTACAAAAATTGACTGAAGCAAATCCCTTAGTATGGTTCTTTTTTTTTCATAAAAGAGTTTCTGATCATTTGTTTTATTACTCCCTGAGATGAAGATATGAACCTTCTTCATATTAATAAGGTAGCATTGAATGGTAATTATTGAGATGGAATCAACCCATTACCAGCAACTAGATTTCAGGTGAATGTGCCGGTATCGAAAGCTACTTTTATCTTTGTTGAACAAAAATCAGAACAAAATAAGAAAAAAAAAATCTCTTGTATGCTGACTGTAGTTTGCATGGTCATAGCTGGGTGCAGACTCTTAAGGGCATTCATGTGACTCTATAAACAGCACTTTTAGTGTATTTTTTTTGTTACTTTTGTAACCTACACCATCTCATCTCCATCAGGATGAAGAACATCGACTGATTTCTTCAGATCCAAAGCTGTAGAGTAGAATAAACTAATATTTAATTAATAGTCTTAGACACTTTGACTGCTGGCAGCACTGAGGTGCAGTGGGTAGCATAGTGGGCTCACAGCAAGAAGGTTGTGGGTTCAAGTCCCAGGTAGGGACGAGGCTTAGAGCCTTGCCTGTCTGTGTGGAGTTTGCATGTTTTACCCGTGTCTGCGTGGGTTTTTTTCCGGGTACTCCGGTTTCCTCCCACCCTCCAAAAATGTGCATGTCAGGTTGATTGGTCGGTCCTAACTTGCCCCTAGGAATGAGTGTGTGTGTGCGTATGCTTGTATGTGTCTGGCCCTATGACAGACTGGCGACCTGTTAGGGGTGTACCCTGCCCTCGCCTTAAATCAGCCAGGATGGGCTCTGGCACCCCCTGCAAACCCACAAGGGATGGACAGATGTGACTGTGACTGACTTTGGCTGCTCGTTACAGGGGAGGGATCTCTCCTTAATGTGGATCCCCATGAGGTGTGTTCCCTTTTTTTCCCCCACTGCTGTTTTTTTTGGGGGGGGGGCGGGCGGATTTTTTCCTCACTGTGATGAAAGGTCTAAAGAGCAAGAATGAGCTGAAATTGAAATTTTGTTAGTTAGCATTTAACTGCGTATTTTAGCCTGTCCCGGGTGATTGAAGTATAGAGAGGCAGGGTGCACCCTGAACAGGTCGCTAGTCTGCTGCAGGGTCACATACACACACAACCATATACACACTCCCATTCCTAGAGACAATTTCATAACAATCAGTCAACCTGACGTGCATGTTTTTGGTGTGTGGGAGGAAACTGGAATACCTGGAGAAAGTTCACACATACACAGGCAGAACATGCAAACTCTGTACAGAAAGGCCAGTGATCCAAGCCTCGTCTCCACCTAGGACAGAAACTCCAACCTTCTTGCTATAAGGCCACTATGCTAACCACTGCACTACCGTCAATATAGGTATTTATATCCATATACCAATTCAAATGATTATAAGGTTCAGATTGAAGTAAAAAAAAATGATCGGTATAATAATATTCACAAAATATTCACAAAAACAGTTAGAAATGTCATAACTGAGAGTTTTATGTATTTTTCAAATTTTCAATTTCTTTACTTCACAGAATTAAACTTACCATATTCTTTGAGAAAATACAAAAAAAAAGTGTCCAACACACATGAATGCATCAAAGAGAACACAAGGTTCCTTCTCTCCCACCATTTGCACAGTCAGGTTTCTCTATCTTTTCCTTGCACGTGAGATTGATTATGTTAGTTAGTGAGATGTGCAGGAAAGAAACTCTGCAGCATTATGAGGCCACATGTTGCTACATGATTGCTCTGCTCAGTTGACCGTGATGTTATTGCAGTGGCTTCATGCTGTGGCTCCAGGCGTTCAATTACTCTTCCAAGAGACTGCAGACCAGTCTTCTGCATTATGATTATTCAAACTGTAATAACTGACCAAAATATAAAACAAGATAATTGGTTTGATCTCATTTACAAGAAAAAAAAAGATAAATCTAATAGAAAAGTTTAAGTTTGATATATATTACAAAACCAAATCAGTCAGTCTTCTTTCTGTATGTCTTAGAGTGAATATTTTACGTCTTTACAAAGCAGGTAGAAAAGAAAAAACTACATTGAGTCATCATTTTTTTTTGTAGATTAGATGCAGCAAATAAAACAAGCAAAAAAAGTTTTTAAAAAGCATATTAAAGTATGTTTCTCTGTTAGGAAAGCACAATTTATGTGTATAAAATGACTGAAAAAGTATTTGTTAAAAACTTTTTCCTTTCCCATTCTGTCTCCTTTTGGCAAACAGGATCATTTACCATAAAATTATATGCGGCCATGATAATTAATTTTGATTTTTATTGCAACTTGACCACAGCTAAATGTATATATGTAAGTATTTGCTCTCCAAGCATTGCCTGAATCTTTGGATTGCTCTCTAACCCTGTGCTGCCATCAAGTGGGGAAGCATTTTTATAAATCAGTGCCACAGGTATTTAAATTCAAAGCAAAAATGTGTTTCTTACGTCTTTTTTAAAACAATCAAGCACCTTATTTAGTTACTGTTATGTTTTTATGCACATCTGATTTTGTTGGCCTGGATGCAATGTTTGTTTTCTTTCAAAAAGTTTTAGTTCACAGTTCAATCCACAGTCTTTTTTTTTTTTTGTTCGTTGGCATCCTTCTGTCTCTAGAGACAATGGATTCCGGACCTGGATACTTATCTGTTTGTGCAGCGTCGGCTGTGGCTAAGTAAGCCAATGCGGGAGCTGCGGCTCCTCCTGCACTTGTGCAGTCTATATAGATCCTAAATACAATATTAGGATCTCAGTCACGATCCAAATCCAGCACGACATAACTGTTGTGCTCGGTGATGTTACTTCTTCACTTTCTGGCTTGTTCGCCATCTGTCTGTCTCTCACTATCTGACTGGAGAGGTACTTGTTCAGATTGGGTATCCATAACAAGCAGGTATTATTTTGATCAAGTCTGTCGTTTTTTATTGTACTTGAGATGTCAGAATACCCATCCTGGTTGTTTTCTGTGATTGTGATGGCATCATCTGTAACATTTTTATCTCCTTGGAACCAGTGGACCACCCCGCTTGGGTAGAACTTGCTGAATGAGCAGGTGGTATAAGTTGCGTTGCTGTAGATGTTTGCATTTCCAGAGCATTCTGTGGAGGTGAACGTCATTAGAAAATAGAACATGGTGACAAGAACACAATTTAAATATGGATCACCTTGTAGTTTTATGAAAGATTCCTCAGTCTCCACTCCCTTATCGGTGTGCAGCTTGCAGATGTATTTTCCTTGACTCTCCGGTGTGATGTTGGTCAGGACCATGGAGATGGAATGATAGGACATCTCGCTTATGCTTTCACACTGAAAGTCACGGCCTGCTTGATCCACATTGTGCATGCATTTCTTTTCTTCAGAGGCAGAGAACAGCAAATCAAATTTGACCATTTTTATATCGTTTAGATTTAATGAGTTGAATTCGCAGGTCAAAGTCACATTTTCTCCACAACTTGTTGCGATCTCATCCGGGAACTGCAGCTGAATGCTCTGACTCTCTGACCAGAGAAAGACAACATAGTTAGAGAGGACAAAATCAAGTTGAAACTGTATATCACACATATTTTCTTGACAATGAATGGTTGAGTTCTCACTGATAACCAGGTTTAAGCAGTCATAAGAGTGAAATTAAAATTTTTTTTTTCTGTATCCATTCCATCTACTGAAACGCTCAGCCCTGACAAAGTCAGGGGAGTGTCGGAGCCTATTCAAGGTGAGAGGCAGGATACACAGGTCACCAGTCTGTTGCCGGGCCACATACACAGCCCTCCAAACACACACTCATTCCAAAGGGCAATTTTGTAGCGACCAATCAACCTAACATGCATGTCTTTGGACAGTGGGAAGAAACCGGAGTAGAAAACCCACACATGCACAGGGAGAACATGCAAACTCCACACAGAAAGGCCAGTGTTCCAAACTTCGTCCCCACCTGGAATTCGAAACGCCAACCTCTTTGCTGAGAGGCCACCGTGCCGCCCATTTTTCTGTTTTCTTCTTCTTCTTTCGGCATTTCCCCTCAGGGGTCGCCACAGCAAGTCAGTTTCTTCCATCTAACCCTATCTGCTGTATCTTCTTTGGTCACACCAACTATCTTCATGTCTTCCTTCACTGTATCCATGAACCTCCTCTTTGGTCTTCCTCTAGTCCTCTTTCCTGGTGGTTCCAAATCCAGCATCCTTCTTCATATGTACTCTCTCTCTCTCCTCTGCACATGTCCAAACCATCCCAGTCTGGCCTCTCGGACTTTATCTCCAAAACCTCTAACATGTGCTGTTCCTCTGATGTACTCATTTGTAATCCTATCCATCCTGGTCACTCCCAGAGAGATCCTCAGCATCTTCATCTCTGCTACCTCCATCTCTCTTTCCTGTCTTTTTCTCAGTGCTACTGTTTCTGGACCAAACAGCATGGCCGATCTCACCACGGTTTTATGTTATAAAAATTGATCAAGTGACTTTTTATGATGAACGTCTTAAAAATTCACTCTCTGTGTTTGTGTCAATTTATAGTAGAGTTTGTTTGAGTGTACTTCACTTGCGTATAGTGTTAGAAAGATATGGCAGCTTGAAGGTGATTCTTTAAGTTCATCTGCTGTTGGTACTGACTAACCGTGGCCAGTTTCATCAAAATTCTTTCAGTGGTTTTGTATTCACTAATATGTTGAGGAAGGACTGAAGCAGGGACTGCCCGAGTGCATAAGGCTGTTGGTGGCACAACCCTAAAGGCCTAATCTGTTTAGCTACAGTCGGTACTGAGTAACTGTAGGCATTTTATTAAAATCTAGGCAGTAGTTTGAAGATGTCAGATTCACAAAACTGTTGTGAATTTATGGATGGACACATGGAGAGGTATCACTATGACCATGGGAGGACAATAACACCATTATTCAGATTATTTATACATGAATCAGGGTTATAATGATCATAAAATGAAAATACTTCAACATTCAAAGTTTTGATTTCAAGATGAAATAGCAGGAAGTGGATAAGATAGAAGAATAAAAGAAAGTAGATTTCTGTGTCTGCTAGAAGACATCCAAACAGACAGATGCATGTGCAGTCTTGTTGAGTCAATCCAAACAGTATCTGTGCCAGTAAGCAGTTACATCAGACTGAACGTTAAATCATAAAAATCTACAGCTGCGTTAAGAACACAATGCAAACATTTCAAATCAATTAGTAGGAGAGTGGTAGCCACATTGAAAGTTACACTTTAAAAAAAATACCATTTGGTGCCATTCACCAAAACATGCTGATTGGTCAGTTTTAAATGTCCATAGAAGTGAGTGTGCGTGGGATAGGTTGTTTGTCTTTATGTGCTCCCAATACAGACTGGTGATCTATCCAGGATAAACCCTGCCTCTGTCTGCAAACCAACCAGGACAAACACTATTTAGTAAATTTTTATCAGAAATCTTATCTCCAGTGAGTGAACTTGACCAGCAATGTCAAACTGAAATTCTCACTGTTTACATGATCTATGGGTTACTATTTCATGGTTTCATCTACCTTATCCGTGGGCATTTGTTTAGACCAGGGGTGGGCAAACCTGCATTTAGCAGCGCTAGGTTTGAAATCTAAGCACTTGGTGTAACATTTTGCTTGTTTTAACATCTAACACGCTTGTTTACGTTTTTATTGGGCCCGATGGCTTACCATACTATTTATTTTGACAGCGTGTGCTTCATGGAGACCCACACATTTTAATGGGAGCAGTGTTGTTGTTTTCTTAACCAAGCCAATATGTCTAGAATGCGCCATCTAGTGAGGAAATATCAGAATTGCAGGGAAAATAAACCATTGTTTATTGAGTAACTGTAGACATTTTACTCAATGTTTTTTTTTTTTTTTTTTTTAAGTTTTTTATGTTTGGCAGGCCGGATTGAAACGTTTAACGGCTGTGGCCCACGGGCCGTAGTTTGCCCATGCCTGGTTTAGACTATGAGCTATTCTCTTAACTCTTCCTCTTATTCTCTGAACTTATTCTGCGTTTTTGTACTCAGTGAGTCATTTTTTACTTCACAACAATGCTTTTGTTTTTTGGTTAAAAAAAAAAAATTGTCAAATGACCTTCTTTTATAAAGCGTTAATTGCACAATACTTATTTTAACAATACTTAATTATCTGCACTGTGATCTGACAGTCTTTTTCCTTTTCTTTTTGGTGGAGCTGAAATGCTTTAAATGCATTGCAAAAACAACTAAAAGCAATCCAGTATACAAATAAATATGTTGCAGCAATAATCAGAGTAATTGGCTATATGTAAATAAGTTGTAGAACACAATCAAAGCAAAAAAAAACAAACAAAAAACTAGTAAGTTCTCTATACTCACCAGTCACTCTTAGAACTAAAGTGAGGTAGAAAACAGAAACCAGGGCAAAGCCGGCATCCATCCCAGAGGCACAGAAAAATCTTTTTGCTCTGATCTGCAGAAGAAACAGAAGATTAGCCAGATAACAGCAACACAATCTGCATTATTAGTTACTGTTCAAACAAGATTATTTTTCTCCACATACCATGGTGTTCCTCTGAAACATCACCTGATCTGTTTCTTTCTTTTGTATTTAAGTTGCCTGAATCTTTTTTTACTTGAGCAAAAGATTTCATTGGACGGAAAAATGTTAGAGTAACTAACTCTACCATGTGCTGAAAGAAACTAAAAGTACCTGGTGTGGTGTCAGATTTACTGCTGAACATGAGCAGACCTGTCCTGGAATGGCTGAGTGGTGGAGCACAAAAAGGTACATTACCCAATCTGTAGTTATGATTATTGAGCTATTGGGTGGAAAAGACAAGTGTAAGTGTTGAAAATAACCTCTGAATAAAAAAGCAAATCAATGAAAGTATGGTCACAAGTGTGTTTTAGATGATCAAAGTAAATGCAGATTAGAATAATTCCACTGATGACAGGTGACATTTGGAGAAATTTAATGTTTTGCCTTTGTTTGATTCCTGTCTCTTAAACACTTTGATTTTGGTATGTATCCAAACTGCAACCGCGCAGAACCCAAAACACAGGCCTGAATGGACCTGTGTCTTCATGTTATTTCATCCTGATTCTGTCCTATCATCTGAATGTAGCCGCTATGGTGTCAAATTGGACGATGAAGTGTTTTTCAATTTTCACCAGTCCCCGTTGCTTTCCTATCGTTTTCATTTCACCCACTCTCTTAGACCTATAGATTTCTCTTCAGATCATTTTCTATAGACGTTAGATCTGTTTCAAAAGAAATAGAAGTAGTCAGACGACACCTCAAACCACAAGATAACTGAAGTTTCAAAAATTCTACTATACTATATCCAAATTCTATTAAACTGTATACAGAGAAGTCTCAACTTCTCACTGAAGAACAACTTGTCACTTTCCATTAGAGTCGAGATGAAGGAACAATTATCTTTTTACTTTTCGCCAACATAACAAGAGACCCAAAGAAACTGTAATCTTTTTGCGCTCTGTTCCGATGTCTTTCGCTTATTCTGGGCTGGGTTGTGGGGGCAGCAGCTTCAGATGGAAAACCCAAGTTTCTCTCATCCCGACTGCATGCTCCAGCTCACTCGGGGGGATCCGGAAGTGTTCCCTGGCCAGCTGTGAGATATAGTCTCTCCAACGCATCCGGGGCCTGCATCTGGGTCACCTCCTGGTGGGACGTGCCCGAAACACCTCACCCGAGACGCGTTTAGCAGGCCTCCTAATCGGATGACCGTACCACCCCATCTGGCCTCTCTCAACCTGGCTCTACCCCAAGCTTCTCAATCTATCTCTGAATGAGAACCCAGCCACCCTGCGGAGGAAGCTTATTTTGGCCACTTCTATCTGTAATCTCGTTGTTTCAGTCACCACAGGTGAGGTTAGGGGACATAGATCGACTTGTAAATCGAGAGCTTTGCGTTTTTGGCTTTCTTCACCACCACACACCGATGCAGCATCCTAATTATTGTGGACCTCGCACTGGTCCGTTTGTCAATCTCCTGCTTCATTCTTTGCCCACTCATTACAAAGACGCCGGGATACTTAAACTCCTCAAATTGGGGCAAGACACTGTCCCTGACCTGCAGGAGGCCTCGGATTTGGAGGCACTGATTCCCATCCTGACCACTTCACGCTCTTTTTGTGTTGTTACCAAAAAGTTATTTCTATTAAGCTGCAGCAAGTCAGAGTGAGAACAAAGCTCATGTGCTGCAGGCTGCATTAACACTGCATACATATTGACTAACAACTCATTTTGTTCACATCTTTTTCTGCCTGTGTTCATGCACTGCCCTATCTTTTCAGAGCAACAGCCATTTGATTTTTGCACTCTAGATTTTCTCGAGACTCGGATCAACCCCTTCAACTTAACAACTATGTATGGATTTTCAGAAGAAACGTATCAGAATATTTAAATTAGAAGCAAAAATGAGAGCATCAGAAAAGATGATTACTCATAAAACTTCTGCCATTTCTTATAAACACAGTGAATGTAGGGGGGTAAAGAGAGAATTCCCTCTACAAGATTGAACAATGTTAAAAAAAAAAACCACACTGCAAATTCAGCAAGAGCAGGCAAGTGAACTACCAACAGGCCGTGGCAGGAAAGAGAGACTAGCCTGGGAACTACCACAAAGTAGAGCTGCCTATGCTTGTAAAAATCCTTGGAAAGTTATTGTAGCATGTATTTAAGCTTTGCTCATCACAAAAGTACATTTGGCAAAACTTCATAATTGATTGCAAAAATTTCTTGGCAGGTTATCCTATCTGTTACTAAATCTGCATCAATCATTTTATGTTTAATTTGAGCTTGGTGCAATGGATGGAAACTAGCTCTGAGTTAAATTTAAATCTGATGTATGTCTAGTTCCATTCAAAAAGGAAAGTAAATTAATTAAATAAATGATCTCATCCTCATAGCAAACAAATAAAGTAATCACCGAACCAGTCATTTTGAAGGCATAAAGTCCTCGTGTACAATCATTGATGAGTACAGTCTGGCTGCAGTGACTCTGCAATTTCCCACATTTGTTTCGATTCGTCTTCTGAGCCACTTTGCCCTAACGGGGTTGTGGTTGATTTCAAGCTAGAGGCAATTACATAATGACCAATCAACCCAACATGCATGTTTTTGGAGGGTGGGAGGAAACCTGAGTACTTGAGAAAACCCACGCATACAAGGAGGGAACATACAAACTCCAAAGAGAAAGACCAGTGTTTGAAGTCTCATCCCACTTTCTCTCTGTCTCTACACATGTCCAAAACATCCAAGTCTGGCCTCTCTGACTTTATCTCCAAAACCTCTAACATGTGCTGTTCCTCTGATGTACTTCTAATCCTGTCCATATTGGACATTCTGAGAGAGACCCTCAGCATCTTTCTATCCATTATAATTATAAAACCTGCCATACTAATATGTGAATGATCATAATTTCTCAACAAACTCAACATGCTGACTTGATATGGTTAAAAAAATATCTTACTGTTTTTCTGCAGAAAACTGAGTCTGTTTTAATGACAGATGGGAAAATGAAGCCTTTTGAAGTGTCGACACCTTTGAAGCAAAATTGTATCAAATGGGTTGAAGTCTCTAAGGCCTCAGAAAAACAACAATCTCTAGTGGACAGATCAAATCACTGCAAACCAGCGCGCATGTATTGTTTAGAAATAGTTGTTGGTCTTCTATTTACTTTGTAATGTTTACACCATCAGTTAGTTTTGATCGCGTCACTTTCTGTTTTGTTATGAGCCGATAGACGAGGCAGTCACAGAATTTGCAGCTTGATGAGAGCACTTTAACGCAACTCATAATTTAGAAACCCCAAACTTTTTTCTAGTCAGCAATAAATATATATTCTACGTTGAATAGTTAGAAAATAAACAAAATTGACATATCACATGTTTTTATTCAGAAATAAAGGCGCTTTAATAGTTGAAGACTATAATTCATGTAAAATTTACTTTACTGATCTCTAGTGGCCACCAGTGGGATTACAAAAAGCACGCTCCAAATAAATTGTTCATAATTTTAACGTAAAAAACAAAGATGTCACATAATGTTAATCTGACTAAATACTACCATGCATGCAATCCAAGTAGTGTTGGTTAATAAGATCCTTATCTGCCAAAAATATTAGATGGTAATATGAAACATGCATTTGTGGGTTTGATTGAAAATTAGTTGAAAACTCTTCTTCATTTTGCACACTATTCAAAATTTTATCAACAATTAAACGTGCCTAAAAATATGAATATCTGTGGCTGTTGGAGGAAAGAAAAATTCACATTCACCTTTTTTCAAAAGCAGTGATTTTTCTGTAACAAAACATCAATTGAACTCACTGTAGAAAATCTGCAGAAAAATATGTGTTGTCGTGATTATCAGTTAAAAAGTAATTAAGTTACAAACAAATTCTATAAAAGCAAGACATTTTTAAGAAGAAATAAAACTAGATGCTCAAGAAGACAGATTTGATTCTTTCCAACCTTTCATTGTTTCTGCTTTTATCCTCTCTACTGTAAATTATTAAAAGTACAGATTTTGTTTTTCCTGTGTATTGTCATCAAAAATTAAACAAGGTGCGTTTAAACAGCACAATGGTTCTGCACATGCACGACTTCCTTTGCTGTGTTGATGCTTTTGGTAGTTCTTAACTTCATCATGAACAAGGATGAATTAATTTCACAAAAAATGACTCCATAATTTTCCAAAACTGAGGGGAAAATTGATCTCTTTGTTTAAATCTGCATGTGTATCTTTCTAAAGTAATTTCTTAATAGAAAAACTTGGATTTTGTTTACTCGTTAGCTATTTTCAACTTGAAATAAACCCATCAAAGATGCAGGTTGGATCACTACTGTGAGAACAACATGACGTCTGGAGATTTGGAGCTGATTAATCTTCTTTGTTTGTATAAAACAAAGACAACAAAGTGATTTTTTTTCTTTACCTTTTTTCACTTGCTTTGTCTTTTTCATCACGTCCAACAAACAACATTTTTATGTAAATGACCAATTAAATGTGCTTTGAGTGATGGTTAAAGATGAGTGGAAATCTGGGTTGTGCATGAGCATACAGTTATAATAATTTATGATTGATTGGAGAATGACCGCTCATACACACAGCTTCATAAACTAGACGTAAAAAAGTGAATAAATTATTAAACACATTTTCATCTCTCTTCAGGCTCTTTGGTTATATTTTGTAATTTCATCAGAATTTTAATTAATCTACCCAAAAATCTTTCCAACCTTCTGACAATGGAGTCTGCACCTGAATACTTTTTTGTGGAGGGTGAGCTGTGGCTGAATAACCCGATGCAGGAGCTGCAGCTCCTACAACACTTGCTGCAAATGTGATAAGTGGTATGAGTCATGGGGGGAGCAGTGGCAGGCTGTTTTTTTTATGTTGTACCCTTGCGCTGGATCTTTCTGTTCGCCTCAGCCTACTTAATACTAATTTTAACAGTTGTATGTCACCCATACTGGTCAGAGATCACTGACTACAGATCTGCTGCGTTAATGTTGCACGACTTCAGATTCCTCTTGCATGTGTCTTTGTACCGCAGGGCAGGTCATCCAGGTTGTCGCGTTCATGTGGTGAGCCTTCTATAAAGGTTGTCCTTTGGAGTGCGGCCATCGTCCAGCTTGCACAAATGGCTTTGCCAGCGCAGGAGCCTCTGTGAAAGGATGGCGAACATTCTCGTCTGCATCATGACGTCCACGTTGGATACCCGATCCTGCCAGGTGATGCCAAGGAAATGTTTAGGGTGACTCAAGTGGAAGGTGTTTAGACTCTGCTCTTGGTGGGTAAACAGTTTCCAAGCTTCACTGCCATACAGTAAGGTGCTCAGCACACACTCACTCGTCAGTATTTAAGTTCAACTTTAACTTTGAAAGTCAAAGAAAACATTTTTTTCCAACAATCTCACTGTAAAATCTCCTGAGTAGTAATTTGAAGGGATGATGGAGTTGAGTCAGAGCTTAACCTGAATTTAACTGAAATGCCGTGAGAAGGATTCATGCAGGAAGACTGTACAGTATGTACAAACACCTCTCAGCTGGAAGGCTTTTACATGGCAGAGTAAGCTGATGTTAAGCTGAAAGGCAATCGCAGCACAAGCCTGCGGTTATTTCTGCTGGAGAGGAATATTCTAGCATTTCTGTTTGCATAAATGTTTTCAAGAACAACACACCCCGTATAAATGAATAAAAACTTCATTTGGATGGAAGAGGGATGATAATCCTTTATTTACAACCTGGAGCTCCTGCTGTTCGCTTTGTAAAGTTTTACCTTTCAGAGAAGATGAGACAAATGAAAAGGATGATTTAAATGTTTTCCTAAGCATTGCTGTGGATAAACAACAAGCAGGAAAGAAACAAGGTACACCCTGTTCAGGTCACCAGTCCATCACACAATTCATAACAAATTGCTTGCAATTGAAATTAAATTTTATGTTGTAAACCAACAAAGAAACAAGTGCTTTTGTTATGTTTTAGTGACTATACTTTCATGCTTTCTGAGTCTTAAAGACATGAAAAAAACAAACTTTCAATAATAAAAAAGTAATTAAGAGAGTTCACAAGTCTTTTCAAGTAATTTTTCTACTACTACCACTCGTCATAATCAGGGTTCCTCGTTAAATTGGAAAATTCACTCATTGAATTTTAAACCTGTGTTTTAAAAACTGTTAAACTACTGTAGAAAAAAACTGGGATAATTATTTTTGTTTTCAACAATTTCCCAAAAGAAGAATTGAAGGTCATTTAAAGCACAAGTTCTTTAAATTGCTCGAAGTAACGGTGGTGAAATTACAAATAAGTACTGGCAACGTACTATAATCTGAACATTTAGAGGGAAAGACTAATAAAAAACAAGAAGACAAAACTTAAATAAAGTTGTGTGTGTAAATTCAATTCAATTATATTTTAACAGCTCAACATCACAAAACGATTGTCTTAACAATTGCAGATTGAAAAAAAGTACAAAAACAAGAAAAATAAACAAAAAAACAAATAAAAAAATGTAGATAAACAATTTTAGTACATTCCTGCTCCTAGACCCTTCTGTATAGTGAGGAGAAACCCCAAAAAACATAGCAATGGAGGAAAAAAAAAAGAGAGAAGAAACCTCATGGGGATCCACATGAAAGAGGGATCCCTCTCCTGGGAGGAGCAGCCAGTGTATCTAAGACTGTTAATAAAATATTAGCTTATTCTAATCTACAGCTTTATTTCAGAAGAAGTCAGTAAAAGGGCCTTTATCCTGATGGAAATGGGATCGTAGATCAAGCACAGGGGCCTCTTTAGTCTGGAGACGCCTAGGATCAGAACACAGAAGATCCATCAGGAATCTGAAATTCTCACAAGAAGAAGGAAGAGAGAGGTGGACAACATGTGAATAATACTGTACTAACTAGGGATTTAAAAAAGTAAATGAAAAGACAGTAGAGAACTATGAATGAGATGGAGGAGAAATAGAAGAAACTTTATTCATCCCTCAACAAGGAAATTTGTGTGCGGCACCAATTGTGGGTTAGGTGTCTTCCTCAAGGATACCTAGACATGAGCTCAATGGGATTCGATCCGGCGAATTTCCTTCCAGACCAAGGGCGAACGTTCTACCACTGAGCTATTGCCTTCCCCTATACATGGAGGGACCACAAGATAGAAAAGCCAGGGATAAGCTAAGTGTAATGTAGACACATCAAGCGGCCAGAGCAGACTGTCAGAGAATTGTTAATAGAATCATAGGACAAAACCCCGATGTACCATACTTTCCCCAGCTTCTAGTATCTACCAGGCAACTAGCATCTATATCAGCTAAATATACATATTTGTTTCTAGCTGGCCTAGTTATAGACTTCTTCAAAGAGGAATGTTTAAGCATGCCCTTAAATGTGAGAATAGTGTCTGCCTCTCTTATTGAGCATGTGAATTCCTGTACTGTAGGCATTTGACCCTCGAGTCAGAGTGTCACATTGGATGATGTGTTCTGTCTTACAGATGAAAGTAGTCTGGACACCAATTCATTTTCTATAGCAGCCACTTTGAACCAAAGGGGTAAAAAAGTTGTTTAAGACCCTCCCAACTGAATAACAAAAATATATTTTCACTTGTGTATATTTAGATTATAGAAATTATGAGGTCTTGTGGCAATCTGATGTAAAACACGTTTTTAAAATTGTAAATTGGTCAAATAAACTAAACACATTAATAAAAGCATAAATACAGAGCTTTGTATCAAGGTCTGCTTCTTAAAGTTGAAAGAAAAACCCCTGGAGGATGAGAAAGATTCACTAAAGGTGAAAATAAACAGTTAAGAGAAATAAAGATTGAATAATAAATGCAGTAGATTATGCAGAGGGGTCAACATGAGGCAGGAGCTCATATCTTAGGGTCAGAATACAAATAGAAAAGAAATAAAAAGGATTAAAAAGAAGAAGAAAGCAGAAACAGCAACAGGAAAAAAATGAAATGGAATAATAGAAAAATATGAATATGTGAAATATCCAGAGAGGAGCTGCTTTAGGTCTTCTTACTGAAGCTTTTTGTGATGATTTATACTCGCTAGAGGCATCTGAAATACAAAGAAAATGTTTTTCTCAGGAAAAAAGAAATCTTTTAAAATGGTGATTTTACCAAGAATGAGCAAAAACTTTCTTGGAATGTGAAAAAACCCACTAGATGCTTGGAAATGATGTCATTTTAAGCATCTTAAAAAGCATTTAAATTTCCTATTTAATTAGTTTTCATTCTTTGTTTTTTGTTATGTTTTGATTTTCCAAAATTGTGACAAAGACATGCATGTCAGGTTGATTGTCTGGTACCAAATTTCCCCTAGGAATGAGTGTGTGTAGGGTTGTACATGTATTGCCCCGCGAAAGACTGGCAACCTGTTCGGGGTGTACCCTGCCCCTTGCGTCATATCAGCCCGGATGGATGACTGACTGACTATGACAAAGACATTATATCAAGCTTTGATTGAATATATTTTATTATAAAAGCTGAAGTGTCACTATTTTTTTAGATGAGCCCCTTTAGTTGATAAATATCAGATCCCAGTTATTCCCGGTAAAAAAACAAAACTATTGAACTTTGATTTTTTTTTTCTATCCAGCAGCTTTTTCTTATCTATATAACAACAGTGAGTCAACAAATTTGATCAAAATGTATTCATTTTCAAAGTTAATTTATTTGACTTTATCATCCTTTGCATTTCTTTCCTTGCACGGACTTTCTTTGTGAACTACAAGTGAACTGCTTTTCTTTCTCTTTTGTTCCACACATGGAAGACTTCATCTAAGAGATGAAGATCTGAATGAAACCTGCAGTACACTCATTGTTCCCATGGTTACCAGAAACCTGAATGCTCTCAGTAGCCTATCAATAGCCTGGAAAATGAGTGATGGAAAAAAATCAATCAAAGTAATCTTACTAAAAAAAAAAAGTCATCATGCTTGAGTGATTTAAGAACATAATTCCTCCTCTCAAGAAATTTTACTCTTTAATTTACTACCTCGATCCCTTACTGTTAAAGATTATGAAGCATTTCATATTTTTTATTCTTATGCAATCTCAGTTGTCATAAAATATTACTTTCTAATACAAATATAAAAGTTTTTATTTGTTTTAACAGTGAGCACACTCACACTGTACAGCAGCAATTGATAGAACCCGACTTAATAAAATCTACCAGCATGGTGAGTAAGAATGCAGCAGCTGTCTATAGAAAAAAATGTTTTATGAACTATGTTTGATGGTGTGAGATTTATCTTTCTACTGATAACTTTAAAATGAGTTTCACCTCCTCAGTAGACATCTGAGAAGTAATAAAGATGAATAAATAAAAGACAAGAAGTAAATAGAGCAGAAAATGACACCACATAGCGAGCCATCAGAATTCTTCTCAAAGTAAAATACAATGAACATATCAATCTAATCTTTCTTAATGCATTTAACTTCAAATTAGAGGGTTTGATTGTTTTAAAACTAATACACTTTCTTCTTCTGTTAATATGTGGGCGTGGTGGAGAACAAAATTCATGGCCAAAGACAATTTGGCATTGGAATGGTATCTGAATACTGGATGAGGTCCCAGGAGGCGTAGAAAATTTCTACGCTCAGTGGTAGCACATCCGTCTTTCTGAGAACCTGATTCGATTCCCGCTGGGCCCAAGACGTCCCTGGGACTACAAGTGGAAAAGACAAAACAAAACAACAAAAAAAACATTTGAATACTGGATGAGAAAGCTTGCAAAGGACTCAAATAAAAAAGAAAAACACTTCAGGTATATTGTGATGTGAGAACAATGTAACTTAAAATAAACTTGCAAAAAAATAATTTAGTATGAAATCTCCACATTTTAATCAATAAAGGAGAAGATTTATTGTCTTGTTGCTGCAATGTGTGATTTGCCCAATAGGTGTTACTGTAGAGCCACTGTCTAAATAAAGCTGTGAAGGTCCTTCAGCAAGAGATCGGAGGTGCGATAATTAATCCCCTCTATCAGAAAAAAGGGTATTAATAGGTATCAAAGAACCTCTTTACAAATACTAATTCCATCTATCTCAACATATCAGTGCTTAACCTTTTCTTTAAAACTTTCTGACCTCCTACCTTAATACATGTCTCCTGTCTGGATGAAGCCCATCTGTTCTGGCAGACAAATATCAACTATATATGTAAATACAGATAGGCTTTGAAAAATCCTCTTTTCTATAATTTTTTGCCATGATTTGATCAAACTTCACATTTAGTAAAATAAGAATCACATTCTTATAAATGATTGGTCACTGGACCAAATCAAATAAATTTTATTTATGATGCACTTTTAAAAAATAAAGTTAAATGAGGGTGGCATGGAGGTGCAGTGATTAGCATAATGACCTCACAGGAAGAAGTCCAGGGTTCGAGACCTGGGGGAGGGGTGATGAGGCTTGCAACACTGGTCTTTCTGTGTGGAGTTTGCATGTTCTCCTTGTTTACGCATGGGTTTTTAATGGGTGTTTTTTGTGTGTTAGGATGATTAGCCTCTATAAAATTGGCCCTATGCATGGTTATGTGTGTGGCCCAACAACAGACTGGTGACTTGTTTGGGGTGTACCCTGCCTCTTGCCTTTAATCAACCAGGATGGACTCTGGTGTCCTGTCGAGATCTGAAAAGTGAGGTCTCGTCAAGATCTGCGTCCCATTGTCAGATTAGATTAGGTTAGGCAGTGATGAGATTTTCAAAACTATAACTTGATGACAATGAACTAATCGAAGAGGTCATCGATGCTTTAAACTTAATAACCTTAAAGGTTAATTTCAACCCCATAATCAATGTTATAAATGATTCTTTTATCAATGCTTAAATCAATGCTGTAATCCATGCTATCAGCAGTACTGTCATTGATGATGTCATCGATGCTCTAATCGAGGCAATCATTGATGTTTCCAGGATAGCAACAACAGTAACAACAGTCGATTGGTTACTGACAACAGTAACCATGTCATCAACAGTATAATCAATGTTATTATCGATGCTATCATCGGTGCTGTCATCGAATTTATCACAGGTGCTGTCATCGATGCTAGAATCGGTGCTGTGGTTTTTAACAACATGCTTTAACATTTGTGTTAATAACTTGATGGTGTACCAGAGGTCTGAGGGAAAATTTGTGCACTGATTTTTTTATTAATTGTTTTATGCATTTTTATGCTTTTATTTTATGTGAATATGATGTGTGAATGATTTTATACAATCATGCAGTTCGGTGGGCCCACAGCAAATTCTTCATATTTTTTTCTTTACGCTATATCTATATGAGATATAATCACATATATGTCTATATTGTCTTATTTTGTATATTCAAATACTTTTATATTTACATACTATTTCCTTTTTTATGATTATGGTGCTGCTCTAACACAGTGTTGGATCAAAAGTACTTGTGATTGTGAAAACAGCCAGTGTAACGAAGATATGTTGGATAACTTATAAATGTGTCGATTCTACACAACTCTTTGTTGCAGTTAGATAAAGATCTGCTTCGGAAGATTAATGAATAAAGTGAAAGTACTGATCAGAAGAAATAAAAAGTCAAAACAGAATCAAAATCCAGATCATCAAACAAAAATAAATTAAAAGCAAACTTATATTAAAACACTGCACACATGCATAGGATTTAAAGATGACTCAGTCCTTGATATATCCACATCCCACTTGGCTGAGTCCTGACCTTTGGTTCTAATTCTCATCCCTGTCTCATGGTCCATAGAACATCCCAGAAGGAACCGTTAGATGGCGCTATGAGTTAACAAGCTACAGCTGACGATCGAGCGTGATAATGAGATGAGAAAGCTCCATCCACAGTGTGGATTCCACACTGAATCTGAGTAGCTTCATCTCCTGCTCATGGAACATCGTTAGAGACTCAGTCGTACATTACTGAATCTTTCCTCCTTCCAGTCAGGATTAAGTTGATCTCAGACCATCGTGGGAAGTTTACACGTTGTGTTTGATGCCCTGCATCCATCTATCCATCCAAGACTGGAACTTCTCTTTCTCGATCCAGTTTACTCACAACATTAACGGGATGTTAATCCGAATCAACGGTGTTTTTACATGTGGAAAATGACTGGAGGCATCAGTGTGCTTTCCATGATGGTGAGGAGATGCTCAGTCACTTTCAAACCGTTCAGGTAAGATCACTTTCTGTATCTAAAGAAAACAAACACCTGATCATCACCTCACATTCTGATTTCTAAGTTAGATCAAACTCAATGTGCATGATAAATTCAAACATTTAAATATTAAAGTGGCTGCAAATCCATCTGATTTTGAATATTTTAATAATTTCTCTTAGAACTTTTTTTATTATTATTATTTAGAAAATCCAACAAAACTGAACAAATCCTGGATGGACCTGATCACCATCTAACATTTTTACTTCTAAGTTAGATCAAACTCCATACGCATTATAAATTCAAACATTTAAATCTTTAAAAGGGATGAAAATCAACTTGATTTTTAAATAATTTAATGATCTCTGTCAGAAGTTTTTGAGAAAATCCAACAAAACAGTGAACAAATTTCTTTCTCCATCATGCAGAATCACATTTGTACTCTGATTGTCTTCAGTTGAGACTTTTGCAATGAATTGGAAGGACAGTCCATGCTCATCCACAGTTTAAAGATTGCAAACTCAGCTGCAGGCTTTTTATTCCCAGCAGGGAGACATCATTAAAACTCCAGAGACCATTCCCAAACTTGGGAACATCTAGTTTTTGCATGAATAACTAATCACTATATAATAGCACCCATGAGATGTAGCCTCCTCTGGCTTTAGGACCTCCTCATATTACCCAGTAAGCTGGAGAGAAACAGTAACCATGTTTTATAATGTGTTTTCATCTCATACTGTTTGTGGCACCGAAACTATGCCCTTAAATATGATACTGGATTTGTATTCTGTTTTGATAAAGTGTGATCATCTATAACTGCGTCATTAAAAACAAGGTTTTAACATCCTCTCAGCATGACAACTTGAGCTTTTGTGAGCTTTTTTTTTTCTAGTTTTGTAGTTAGCTGTTTCTATATTTGCTGTTTACCCACTCATCACAGTGAGTAAACTGCATCATGCCTCATTTAAAAAGAGACCACCTGCTGAGCCCACCGGGCTGCTCCAGGCGTTGGTTGTTCCAATTTGAACTTTGAGAAATGACTCCATCTGGTCGAAGGATTTAGTCCGATTGGTTGGTTCGAATCACTTAGATGTTGTTTGTGTCCATGTGATTGTATGTTTATGTGAAAGATTGGTAACCTACACAGGGTGTACCCTGCCTCAATTTGGGATAGGCTCTGACACCTCGCAACTTGTTAATGGGTTGTTTCAGAAAAAAATGAATGAAGTAGTCAATAAATCCTAATGAGTTTCAATGAATTCTTCATTGAAGTCTGTTTTCACCCACTTCATCAAATCAAACCTTCATAATGTCTTCTTTTGAAGCTTAATCTGCCTTTTTGTTTCTTTCCTGTAGGATTTTTGTGGTGGGAATTGGATTCTTCAGCCTGTGCTTCCTAATGACTTCTCTTGGGGGCCAGTTCTCAGCCAAGCGACCCGGAGACTCCCCCTTCACCATTCGAGCTGAAGGTAAGCCGGCTGTCACACACCAGCACGGCTCGGCAGCCCGAGACTCCAGCGGCTGTGTCCTGCGCCGGTAATGAACAGGCAGGAAACACGCTGAGAGCTTTGTGGCTTCGCCCTGATTGCTGCCAGCGCACTGACAGATCTGTTCACTTTTCTCATCAGGAGCACACTAGGAAAAAAGGGTGCACTGCTGGCTTGAGGAGCCCTTTTCTCCCCCTCATCTACACCTCTATTTTCTTTTCTAAACCACTTTAATGACCAGGCCCAGATCCACATGGACTCATTTTCAGCACAATCTGGAAATGGGCTGTCTTGTTAGTCGTCGTTGTTTTCTTCTGACTGGATGCAGCTTGGTGGAGGGAGAAAAGGGAAACGTGTAAACTCAGCACAAACATGATGGATTGGGTTTAAAATTAGCCCTGCGGTGGCGATTGTAAATGAGCATTCATTTAAAAACAGACTTAAATCACAAACTTCAAAGCTTTTTCTCTTTAAAAGCTGCATGTGTGAGGTTGTCAGGCTGTGTTGTCACAAAGCAAACGTTAAAACAGCTCCTCCTGCCCTCTCACAGACCAACAAATCAAAGGAACTCCAGAGAGACATCACAACCGCTGACAACCATATCTAAGAGATATTGGGATTGTTGTGCATTTAAACATAAAATGGTTCAAATCAGTGCCATTTGGGTCAGTTTTATCTAGCTTTTCAAACTGTCGTCCTTCACCTTTTTCTTTCTGCTTGGCACCACGTTGACTCTGCATGTCATTCTCTGTGACAGATCCACCAGCTGGCATATAAAAGCAACGCTTCTCTCTATCAAAGCTCATCCAAAGACCATGATTGTTGGCAGCTCATTACACTCATGTCAATTTATTTCAGTTCAAAAAGAGCCTGCATGCTAATCATTGCATCCAAGTCTGAATTATGCACAACCTCCCAGGGCCAATCAGCAAACAGCATGTTGTAAGGCGACTCTTGGTTGTGTTATGATGTCTGGCTTTTTGATGACTCTTAATCCGCATAAAAAAGAGCTGTGTGACCCTGGAAAGAGAGATAGTGGGAGGGGGGATTGTTTCAGGTGTCATCACAGGAGATGGTTTGAGGAATCTCAACGTTTCCACGCTGATTTGCTAGAAATGTGAGAGAGGAGGAGAAATGAGTTGACGGTTGAGACAGGAGAGCTGTCTGATTAATTAACCACTCGCAGCCTGGTGTCAGGGGGAGATATCCGACCTTAAGCTCTTTAAACACCGCCTTGGTGGAAACCCCAGAGAGGTGTGATGTGGAAATGCATGTTGTTGTAAGTATTGGTGTCCCTGATGTTAGAATAAGCTAGGAAGCAGATAGCTGATTGGTGCATGTTTATGTGCATAAATAGTGGGGTTTTTCTTTTGGTGGCATTTATAAAACTTCTTGAAACTGGAAAAAAAAACAAACCACGCCAGAAGCCAGTGGTGTACATAGAAATTTTAGGGTCTGGTGCTCGGTGGTAAAATGAGGGTACTATTTTTTTGGTGGGTAAAATGAGGGTGCCTTTTGTGCATGTGAGATTAAATGGATAACATATCAGAGAAGTGAGAGTTCAAATTAAAAAAGGCTAAACATTAAAGATACATGTTAAATGAATCTCTTTTTCAATTACTATCTAATTAGTATTCAAAAGCACATGCTCTTCAGCGAGATGTATTTATGGACGGTGCAAAGATGTAAAAAAGACAAACTTCTTTAAGGTTTCTACCATGTTTAAACTGTATTTGGATAGTATTTGAATGTCAGATTATGCTTGGTCACAGATTTTGTTCCCCACCACGCCCACTATTTTGATGTAATGTGCAATTGCTTTTGCAGTAACAGTGCAGGCACTCTGTCAGATTGTATGTTTTACAATGGAGAGTGACATTTAATGTAAATGAACAAAATAAAACTCAATATTTGCTAGTTTTGCTTTAGGTAATGAATTTTATATTGTATTTGTGGACGCACATGTAGTGCATATTGGGTTTTTCACGTGCCGAGGAGGCAGGACTAAGTAGGGAGCGAGAGGAGGGGTGTCAAAAAAACTGGATAAATGTATTTAAAGGCTTTTGTTAAACATTGGCTTGAATATATATGCTATAAAATGATCCCACAAAAAGCATAAAACTCCCTTTTTAAAGACTTTGAAAACTCAAGTTATTTTATTGTTTTAGGTTTCTCAATTTAGGTGTTCCCCAAGATGTGTAGTGGTGCATGAATGAACATTACAAAAAACTTCAAAAGGTCACAGAACTAAACCCGAGGATAAGAAGCAGGTGTGTAAACACTACCTGGTGTCTATATCTGCACACCATTGCTAGAACCACCAAAACTGCAATTCTGTACTTATTTATGTTTTAATTTTTATTTTAAACCTGTCTGCTTGGATTAGGCTCCGTTTCTCACATCCCTACCGCTTTTACAGATTTTCAGCGTGCAAGTGAGGCAGACACTTTGACACGGCAGAGCCGGAGAATTTAGATCCAGAGCAACACCCCGGATTTAGCAGAAGCATGTGCTTCATTCATTACTTTTTCTTTTGAAGGGACTGGAACCTAATGATGTGAAAAAGTTAACGTTAGAGGGGAGATGGAGACTATTTCTATCAGGAAAGGGAGCATGAAAGCTTGAGACGTTTGATCTTAGATATCTTAAAGCCTCCAGAGGTGCACTGTAGCTTTCCTAATAAGCACTTTGAAGACCACCTTCATAGTCTGTCCTCTTGGCCACAGGGGTCTCAAATACAGCTTAGCCATAAAGAGAGGAATCAGTTTTGGATGCTTTTTGCTCAAAGCAAGCCTAAAATGAAGCTAATGTCTTTTCAATCTCTACATATATACTCCATTACATGATTCCCCCCTCTTTTAATGCTAATTTTAAAGAGTAGGAGGATGTTTCTATATTAGCTGAGGCGTATGGATATTTTTATACATCTTCCTAAGTACTTGGGGATTAAAATTATTTTTATATTTTCTGTGCTAAATGCATTTCTAAATGTGTCAAATTCCTCATAAGCTCATAAAACTCATATGATCACATTTAACCACATTGTGACAAAAAAAAAACGACTCATCCTTTGTAATAAATTACAGAGTAGTAAGACAATGTCAGGTGTGTATGCATGCGTTTCCTAGCATCCTGTTTTCTCCAAACCTGTCCAACACTGACTTAATACTTGCGTTTCATGGCTCAGCAATCTTCAGAAAATGACAGATGAGAATGAGTTGTTTTTTGACACCGCCATAGCGTTTCCTCAAAGTCCAGAATACCAGGATTTTGTTTGAATGTAAAATGAGTTTATTGAAGCCTTTAAAACAATAAGAAAAAGCTATATCTGAGTTTTAAAGGTATGAATAAATAAAGCTGGAATAGAAAAGAATAAAGGGGTGGAAATAGGTGTGCAGGTGATGTGATTTCGTACGAACTTAAAAGAAAGGTATTAAATAATTTCTGTCTGCATACTAAAAAAAGGCAGAATTTTTTTTGTCTCTTGGATTGTGAATGAATAAGTAAAACTTATTAAATATTTTTAATGAATCTCAAATGAAAACTAGATTTAATACTGGACTATTTTAGCTTGGATTACAGTAGTTGCAAGTTTAACTACTCTCCAGCAGCTTGTAAAGAATGATGTCCTAAATAAACAGAACATCTAGTCCTTGTTTTTTTTACCTTAATAGATGGATTAGTTGTTGTTGTTAGTTTTTTTTTCTTTGTAGATTCCCTATCAGTTAATTGATTGTGACAACTGGAAACTATGAGAAAATTAAATACTAGACTTTCAATTAGTACTCGTATAGATTAGCGGTGGTAATGTAATTGAAACTTTTGGAGTGTGACCACAGTGTGTGAGTACGCTGGTATTTATCACACCCATACATGCAACATCCTTTCTTCCAATGGTTTTAAATACATTCGCATTTCTTTTTAAACTTTCTGAAAAGAAACACGATAATACAGCATCACTTTCTCTTGGCATTCTTTCTTTTTCAGTAAAAATGAAGAACAGAGAATGTATTGGGCTTGAAATGTATTAGATGTTGAAAAATCTTGTGTGCATTAGGAGCTTTTTAAATTTCATTTTTTGACAACTCTAGTTTGCACAACTATCAACTAAAGAAAACATTTTTAAAACCAATCTCTTTGTCACTTTAGCCACTTAAGGGCAAAGTTCTGACATTTTTTTATTTTATACAAATAATGAAGCAGTCCTGTATAAAAATTGTGAGGAAATAAATGAAAAATAAACTGTATTGAAATGAAAGAACTAAAAGAGCATTTGGTGTCAAATTGACTTGTTTTAAAAAGCAGCTTTAGAATACAGCACTTTTTTTTTTTTCCGTTCCGTTGTCTTCCACTTATCTGAGGTTGGGTCAACGGGGCAATAGCCTCAGAAGATAGGCCCAAGCTTCTCTCACCCTGGCTGTGTCTTCCAGCTCACCCTGGAGCATCCTGAGCGGTTCCCCAGCTGGCTGCGAGACATGGTCTCTCCAGCAGGTCCAGGGCCTACCTCTGGTAGGACGTCCCTGAAACACCTCACCAATGAGGCGGTCAGGAGGCATCCTAATCAGATGCCCGAACAACCCCATCTGGCTTCTCTCAGTTCGGAGAAGCAACGGCTCTACTCAGAGCTCCTCGCGAATGGCAGAGTTCATCACTCTCTCTAAGTGAGAGCCAAGCCAATCCTGCAGAGAAAGCTCATTTCAGCCGCTTGTATTCGTGATCTCGTATTTTCGGTCTCCATCCTCAGTTGGTGACCAAAAATGAGGGTAGGAATATAGATAGATTGGTAAATTGAGAGTTTTGCTTGCAGCACATTTTGATATGTATGAAATTTCTTTCATTTGTCTTCATAACAAATGTTGCCGACCTATTTCTATTATATATTAATGTTTTAGTTTCAAAACCTCTCTTCAAGGCAACTATGAATCATCATAAATGAGACAAAGCTTTTTAACAATGTTTTAAACTTTTACATCCTATAACTTTTGCCTTTATCTCTTCCCGTCATGGGGAGAACAACAAATACTTTTTTTTTCAGTCTTATCCTGTCATCAGACAGTATGTCTTAATTGCACTGTTTTCTTCAGACTTAAAAGAAGAGTACTTGGTTTGAATCACAGTCTTCACTTAATATTTCTTATAAAGGAGCATTAATCGGTGAGAAATAGGGAGTTTGTAGATCTACAAGAGCACCATCAATTATGAAAACTGTACACATTTCCTCTGTTTTGATTGTCATCATTTGTGAAATTCTTTCATCTCTGTGAGAGAATGTTTAATTGTGTTGATCACCACAACTTTAAAAACAAAATAGCTTGTTTCGCTTTGAGAACCGTATCATTCATTTAGATTTTTGCAGACTCCTAATTCATCAACATTACGTAAAATCATCAAACTGTAATTTAATTCCCACCCTTGGGCAAACACATAAGGTAGAAAAGTGTTAGTTTCAAATTAAAGCGTAATAATCCATCATTTTATCTTGGTTTGGAAGGATAACTAAGGATAGAAGCAGATTAAGGCTGTCAGAGCTGTTTTTAAAAAGCTGGTGCATGTGTCGTTCCATTCTCCAGGCTGTCAAGCAGAGTAAGAGATTGAAGCTGCAAACAACACAAGTGACAGAAGTTTTCTGCTTAAACTGCTCGTGGATCTATCAGCTCCTTCGTAGGTGTCAAAGTCTGGAGCATCTCTGTTCCAATCAGGCATGTCTGTGATGAATATTTGAGCAGGAATGAAAGAACTCGCCAGAAATGTTTTCTTTTTTTTCTCTCTCTCTTTACATAATGTGTGGCCAAGGCACCATAAAACAAACTATTCAGCATGAGTGCACATCGGGGACAGAACTCATTGTGACTTTATACAAAGAAATTGAGCGCAAATTAGATAAACCGTAACAAAAAACACTTCATACACAGTATTTACAATCAATTTTTTTTAAACGAATGCTGTAAAAGTTGACACTTCGTACTTTTTTCCCCTCATCTAAAGTCTTAGAAATGCCTCAAGCTTATGAAGTTGCTACTTTTTCCACTAAACTGTCTATAAAGGCAATCTATCACATTCAGATTTGACACGCCTGACCTTTTGTTAATGTGTAGGTGGAATATCTGGGATATTCTGTACACTCTCACAACCTAAAGAAAAAGATATATTTTCATTAGCAGTCCGTTGACCATCTCATGTTGCCATGTAATTAGAATAATCTAATATAGTAGCTACCTGACACAAATAGTGCAAGCATTGCTGCTTTTCTGTAACTATTTACGAGTTTTATTTTACTCCTTTTTCTCAGTTGGTTCAATTTGGTGTCTTGGTGTATCTTGAAATGATCAACAGCACATTTTTTTATATTGATGTTTTCAGAAAATATGATTTGAAAGAAGAAAAACCAAGCAATCTAGTCGTAAAATCTTCTGAAATGTCGATGGTGGGAAGCTTGATCAGTTGCTTTACTTGTTAGAGGCAATCTGTTTTGTGAAAGTTGGTATGCAGAAATGTGGTATTCAGACCTTCATCACAATATCCTGGATAGAATAAGGTTAAAAAATCCAAAACCTAATTAACAAAGACCTATAATATTTTGATTCAGGTCTTGGAGCATTGGTAGTTTTTTTATGTTCAAGATCTCAATTTTACCTACTTAGCCACAGTTGCTTTTTGGGGACTCATCTGAGTTCTCGGATTGAGTGGGATAGATTTGTCCCTGAAGTAGTTTGGACTTTGCCATGTCTTTCTTTGTCACTAACTACGTCCCTGAATTTGTTGTAAAAGACTTATTTAGACTGTTGGAAAGATCCAATTTGATGGGCTCACAAGTGATTTTCTCTTTGTACTGATGAAATAATTTTTCCTCATTAGTTGGGACCATCATGTGTGTATGAATTGTTTAGGAGCGGAGTAAAGCACCAGGATGAAAACAGTTCCTACAAATGATAAACTGAGAATAAGATGATGCCAATGCACCAAACATGTCTCAACATGTCCTAAAAATTTGTGATCTCTACCTTTGGTTGTATAACCCTAAAACTTTTTACAGTTTCCAATAGTTGGTGGTAAGTAACTGTGGGAAGTTTTATTAAGCTCCTGTTCTGTAGTTTGGGGAATTGCTTTCAACAAATTCGGTGGGTGAAGGTATTAAAATTCTAATGATCCAAATTTGCTAAACTTTTATTTGAATACCCATAAGAATTTTGTTTTTGGACAACAACCTTGGATATCTTACTGTAATTAAAAATTTTATTCATCACAGACTCATTCAAAGATGAAAGTTAGATTTAATGTCGAGATTATGAGCGCTTTTATCCAGACTTCTTTTTTTCTAAATGGGTTTTGGGAGTATTAACCGCATTGACACTGAATATTTATCACTTTTGATGGTCACATGAGGCATTTGGCCCTTTATTTAATTTTTTATTTGATCTTGAATCTGGTATCAAGGGCTATGTTAAAATAAATCACCAACTTGTCGGTAAAATAACTGGCAACTTGTTCTGCCTTGAAACCCAGACACTCAAGGCTTTTGGCTGTGAAATTTCTGAGGGAAAAGTTTTAGAAAACAACTAATAGCTGCTCTAATAATCCAAAATGAAAAGGAAAGTTAAATGTACAAAATGATACAGTAGACATAACTCAAACCCACAACACCACTTCCAAATCAAGGCTACACTGGTACACTAGCTAGGCTGGCGCTACCTGGTGTGGAAGTTTGGCAAAAATTGAGCGCTGCTCTATCACAGGTCGAGCGTTCATCTCACTCATCGACCATCTTTCTGACTTAAAATTTTCCAGCTGTGGCCTGGATTTTCTGAAATCTAGTCTGATTCAGGAAGGTCACGCGATCGTTAACTGATTACCTGCAGATAAGCACTACACAATCAATCATTGGTCGATTTCATAAGAGGTAAGTGGTGACATTTATCGGACAATCGTTGTTCAGTAATTTGTAGATGTTTGGTAGAAGATGGGCTGTTAACCAACTGATTAACAGCCTGGACATCTCCGTGCTGAGGAGTCCCCCGTGTTTCCATCAGGATGAAGAACATCTATTGACTTCTTTAGATATTTAGCTGTAGATTAGAATAAGCTAATATTTAAACAATAGTCTTTGACACATTGGTTGCTCGTCCCGGGGGAGGGATCTCTCTTTCATGTGGATCCCCACGAGGTTTCTTATTTTTTCCCCAGTGATGGGTTTTTTAGGAGTTTTTCCTCACCGTGAAGGAGAGCTTAAGGGCATAAATGTGCTAGTCTTGTTTAGTTAGCATTTGTTAGTTATTTTTCTTGCTGTGTATTTGTGTTAATACATTCCTCTTTCCTTGTGAAGCCTATTGAGACGGAAATTCTGTAATTTTGGGCCATACAAATAAAATTGAATTGAATTGATTTTGAATGGTCACAGACACCCTATTGTCTAGTCAGTGACTTGTCTCTAATCACGTGGCAAAAACTTGCAGTTGAGTATGATAGTCGCGTGATAGAGTCCCGACAATCGACCTCATTTCAAATGCCTATAAAAAGTAGCTGCATGAATGAAAATCCAAATTCTTCTGTGTATAGACCTGCTGTACTGTGTCGTTAGGTTCATGATCCCACCAAACTTTTTCATTCATTTTCTTTGTATAAACGTGTGTGAATGTGTAGTCTTGACAAAGTGACGTGATAAGCCGCGGATGTTCCCATCGCATAGGCGATATGTCACCAATGTTGGCAATGCATTACCTAACAGTCTGCAACAGCCTTTCATCGAGCGTTTTACAGACAATTGTCTCTATCGACAAGACAGCATAGTCTGATATCCTCCCAAAATGTGGTCGATTTAGATTACTTAATCTCTCAATTCAAACGCAACCATGATGCTAGCGAGTCGCTAGCGTGAGCAACACCTATAGCAACCCTTTTATCTAACGCGATTCACACACACACACACACACACACACACACACACACACACACACACACACACACACACACACACACACACACACACACACACTTCTTCTTCTTCTTTCGGCATTTCCCTTTAGGGGTCGCCACAGCAAGTCAGTTTCTTCCATCTAATCCTATCTGCTGTATACTCTTTGATTACACCAACTATCTTCATGTCTTCCTTCACTGCGTCCATGAACCTCCTCTTTGGCCTTCCTTTAGTCCTCTTTCCTGGTGGTTCCAAACCCAGCATCCTTCTTCGTATGTACTCTCTCTCTCCTCTGTACGTGCCCAAACCATCTCAGTCTTGCCTCTCGAACTTTATCTCCAAAACCTCTAACATGTGCTGTTCCCCTGATGTACTCATTTCTAATCCTGTCCATCCTGGTCACTCCCAGAGAGATCCTTAGCATCTTCATCTCTACTACCTCCATCTCTGCTTCCTGTCTTTTCAGGAAAATCACCCCGATTTTTCCTAGATGCCGATGCAATCTTGCATTTTAGGTGAGAAGGGCTTTAGTGATTCTCCAGCACAAAAGCTATTGGGAACAACTGACTTGGAGGAACCTTCACGTTTGAAAGTAGTTTGGGGAACATATAACACACCATGTTTAAGAAAATGGTGATTGCATCAGTATTAACGCTTAAAATTAATTTCTTTCTTAGCGATTCCAAAATGGGGTTGTTAAAAGAAAATTAGCTGCTGCTAAATTAGGTTTGTACTTAACAGCTGAAGGAAAAAAAATGGTTCTATCGGCTTCTTGTCGTGTTTACCTCTGCCATTTAAAAAAAAAAAATCACCTGAGCCGAGGTTTCCCCAGAGACTGTAGGGAGCAGCTGTAAAAGGATGTCTGATGAGCTGCTGATTGCAAACACATATAATACTCTGCTCTAAAACTGTATTTTGTAGGAAATGTCTTCAATCTCTGTAACGGGGATTTACGGGCGCGGCGTGCGCAGGGGTCATTACCGTGAAGAACTGACTAAAGCCTGCAGGCTTTGCTGCGATTAGTCTGCAGCTGATAAAGGATCCACTGAATATGGCCGAATAAAGTGTTAAATTACTTCTTTAGATTTGTTTCAGATGTGTATACTGAACTTTTCCGGTTTGTTAATCTGCTCTAAAAGCAAGTGAACAATTCAGTTCTTCCCCAACCATTTTTCTTCTTTATCTTTTAGTGAAAAATGGTGAAACTGTTGAACTAAAAATGGGGCTTTGGTAAATTTCCTCGGCCTTTAAATGAAAATTTGTTGTTCATCTGCTGAATTATTCAAAGGCTGAATTTAAAACTGTGTTTAGACTGTGCTGAAGGAGAAAAACTGATGCATTAAAAGGACAATTCTTCCATTTAAGTTTCAGGTTTTAAGAAAATCAATATTTGTTCATTTTTTTTAACCTATTTTGTTCTATTAGATCTTATTGTTTAATCACATACTGTGAAACTGTGAAGAATGGGGAAAGGTTTTTCTATCTGTTTCTACTTTATTCATTTGTTATGTAATATGATTTCTGTTTCTAAAAAAAGGCGACTCTTAACGTGGCCGGTGATAAATGAACTCTGACAAGGAAGGAGAGTCTGCACACAGTGCACTTTCTACAGCCTAATACAATAGATGTGGGAACACAGTGGTTAGGCTTTATTTTCTCTTTGTGGCCAAAAACAATATGAAGCTGTTTATTTCTGTGGCTCTTTCTCCGACTCTTTAAGTCTCCACCAAAGCATTACTAATCTCAACTGTTTAAGGGGAAAAAGAAATTTTGACGAGGTTTGAAACACTGGCTTTCTCTGTAGAGTTTGCATGTTCTACCAGTGTATGTGTGGGTTTTCTCCTGGTTTCCTCCAACCCTCCAAAATCATGCATGTTAGGTTGGTTGGCCACTGTCAAATGGCCCCTGGTAGTGTGTGTGTGTGCGCGCGAGCGAGCGACCCTGTTAGGATTTAAGCGTTTCAGAATACTAAACAAAACTTTATTAATGCATTGTAGAGAGATTTCGACTTCCATCGAAAGTCTGAGTTTTTTCAACTCTGATTGAAAATGATTTCCAGATGGTAGTGAAAACGTCTCGATCATCAAATGCACTGTTCAGAAGACGACTTTTAAGCCTTTTCTACGATGGATCACTCCTGGACAAATGAGGGATTATCCGAACACTTTCCAAACAGATTAAAAACATTAAGGTTTCTACAATGTTTGAATATTATGGCCACATCAAAAACTTCTGAAGCGATTTTCTATTTCGTTCATGCTTATATAAGAAATCAGAGTTCTCTCATCCAGATACTATTCGAATGTCTATTTTTTTGGCCATGGATTTTGTTCAAATGTTTTGTGCATATGCTCTGCTCACCCCTAAATAGGGGGATTAAGTAGGGACTGAGAGGATGTGGAATTTGGTGTTAAATAGAAGTGAAACTGTATGAATGAGTTTATAATCTTTTCTTTTTTGGTGAATCACAACATTTCTGAGCTAACAAAGGATGTGTGTGTTTTGAAGAATAATTACTTCACAAAAGCATCATATCCTCTTTAAATTTTCCTTATCAGAACGTTCTTAAGCCATTCTGCTTGAGGAAAATGTTGTATAGCACCTGAGGCAGCTACACGTTAATAATTGCTAATCAGCTTTAAGCTTGGTGTGAACATCAGCCCGGGGTCAAGACCTTGATTGTGTGTACTTGCAGTCTTAATTGATAAAGTGTTTTCTTGTTTACCTCCAGCATGTTAATTAATCTGAGCCGGAGAGAAATGTACATCCGCTACTTTGTTGCTAATTAGTGGATTAGTAGCACGAGCTCTCAATCAAAAAAAGTTGTTTTTAACCATATTTACAGCAACTTCATGCATAAATTTGAACAAATTTGTTTGAGTTCTTTGTTTTCACTTAAAAATGATAGATTTTCCTCTCAATTTCTTTCATTTACATTAGGAACATCACCATTTTTTCCATTTCTTTTAGTGCTCAGTGGCCAGGAGTCTCGGGGTGTGCTGAAGAAAATCAGCGACATGCTGGAGGTGATCATGAGGAGGATGGATGCGCTGTCCAAGCTAAGCAACACCACAGACACCCACAGGCTGGATGAGCTCAGCTCGGCACTGGACAGGTACAGTACACAACCACACATCATTTTGCTGTCTAACGGAGGACTTCCCTCTGTGGTTTTAAGGTTTCAATAAGAAATGTACACACCTGTTAAAATCAGAGTTCATGTGAAACCCTGTCATTTATTTGATATAAAATCAGAAAAAAATGAATGATTTATAAGGTAGTTTCTAGTGGAGGTCTGGGGCTGCATTCTTAATCGGCTGACATCGCAAAGCAAACACACAACCACACTTTGGAAAGAAACTGCAGGAGAAAAAAACATGCAAACTCTGAAAAGAATGCCCCGACTGAGATTCAAACTAGAAGCCTTCCTACTGTGGGGAGACGGTGCGTATCACCCCGTGGTGCTACTTGAATCATAAGAGGAAGATCAGACCCTGGAAGAAGGAAGAAAAGGAAAGAAAAAGTGCTTCTTTTTTTTTTTTTAAACTTTGCAAAGCAAGTTAAATCTTACTGAAATTGGGTTGTATCTTTAAATGCCCACAAAGAAGATAAAGTTAACGTTAAAAGAGAAACTTCAGTTCTCTCTCTTGCAGCTGGAACAATGAAAGAAATGGTACTGAGCAGAATAGAGAAAGAAGAAAGGGCTTTTTTTGCTGGACAAGTTGCTGTGGTTTCCCAGGCAACGGACCTTTCACTCTCACACCTGCTCCAGGTTTTACGGAGAAGCAGCTCCCTCCTGTTTGTGCCGGGTTGATTTGCCTCCTGGACATCACTGCCACCTTGTTTCCCCAGCCAGAAAAAAACTCTTCCTCAAATGCTCTTTCCAAAAACACTCTGCAGAAACATACATTTTATTGTTTGTGTTTAAGATAACTTAAAATTTGCTCAATAAAATTAGATTATTCCTGCTCATCTGATAAAATTGTACTTTTAAGAGGTTAGTAGTTTCTAAAATCAGAAACATTTACGGAGCCAAGTTGATTCAACAAGCACATTTAGATGTTCTCAGCAGAAGTCCTGTAAAATGTTCTCCAGCCTCATACATTAACCATTCATTTAATTAGCCTCTTTGGGGATAAACTGTAGATACAGTGACAGAATCCAACTGGTTTCACTTGGCAGGAAAAACACCTCACTCTTTAAGGTCCACACTAAAGATATTAGTTCAGGTCCGAGCCACAAGATTAGAGCAAGATCTTTAGGCTGGAGCACTTTGCCCGCTTTATATAATATATTTTAAAATGTAATTAAGTGTTCCTCTTGGCTTCTGAGAGCTGATAGCTTCTCTTCTCCCTGCAGTGCGGAACGTGGGATTGTTCAGTGTGGAAATGTGTGTGTGTGTGTGTGTGTGTGTGTGTTCATGAACGTTTAGCATTTCGCTAAAGACAATTAGTTAGCTGCAGCAATTTAAAGGAGGAATTAAGGTAGTGTAGATACTGTATGCAGTAAAGCTCAGAGCTGTAGCAGATGGAGATGGCAGTAAAATCTTGAAATAGGTGAAAAGGCTGAATGTAGTTGAAAAAAGCTGGAGATGCTGTTGTAGAAATAAGTTAAGCTAAAAATGCTAATGAAGGTACAACTAAAAGCATACAGTATGTGTATATAAAAATTTACGGACACAAAAACTAAATAATTTCAGGAGTGCGTTAAAATTGTTAGTTTTTGAACAATCTCAATGCATTTTTTGTGCATTGTAATGTTTGTATGTTTTTCCCCAATCTACTGTCTGAAGCCCGTTGAATTGTTTTGTGACTTTGGGATATACAAATAAAATTGAATCGAATTAAGCATTGCCGGTATTTTTAGACAAATCAGACTTTTTTTCCCTCCTCAAATGGCACACCCATTTCAGCTTAAAAGATCAAAGAAATGCCAATTAATAAAGAGTCAAATTTCTCATCAGTTCCCATGTTGCTTTAATGTGAAATTAGGTTACATATTGAAGTTTTCATTTAATCTTTTTTATATTTTATTGGTACATGTGAAAATGTCTAACTTTGGTTTGGCATCTCTCTGTTGCTTTTTAAATGCTTTTTCCTGCCTGTTTTCACAAATGTATTTTTTTTCTTCTTTGGGGTGAGTTTATTTACCGAAACCTTTTAGCTTCTGAAAAGCTCCAAGTTTCTCTTTATGTTGCTTGAAGCATTTTCCAAATCTTTCATAAATTCATTTTTCTACAATCTTTTTATTCACCGTTTCTCCATAAGCTTTTGTTGGTCCTTGTGTTGCCATAGTGATTTGAAGTATATACTGCATCACCAACTACACCCATTTGTTCGTTATTTTTTATCTTGCAAAAATCTAAATTTTCTCAGAACTTCTGACACCTTGTTTTTTCAACATCAAGTTTTTCTTTTTTTTTTTTAATCTGACGTTTCTTCACTTGAACATTTTCTACAATCAAACCGATAGAAAAGAGAATCACTGTTAGTGAGTTTTATCTTGATGTTCCTTGTTCTCAGAGGTTTTAAAGTCATTCAGTGACTTCTTTCAAGGCTTTCAGCCTCGGCTTTGAGGCTTTATCGAATTCCTCTTCAGATTGATTGAACATTGTTTGGATGATTTCCAAGTCTACAGTATGTGCAGAACTTTAGTTGTACTGAAAAGTTTTTCTTTTTTTTCAGTGCCTTGTTTAGGTCTTTTTTTTTCTTCTTCTTCTTGAATTTATGTCCTTAAGCTTTTGTTTAGCTCTTCACCAATTTAGTTTTTGGCATCCATCTTTTGAAGAGGTTTGTTCTTTCAACAAACTCTCCTGACCGTTTGTTTTGACTCATCTCTGCACTCCAGTTAAGTCTAACAAGATGTGTTGTCTCACTTACCAACGGCAAACATCTTTCTGAAGAAAAGTCGAGTCGATCTTCTGTAAACCATGCGGCATCACACAGTGCTAATTCACATTTATGTCCTGGACCAGATTTGTTTGGTTAGAAAATGAAAACCCAACAACACAGTGAAAAAAGCCCCTGCTGTTTGAAGTGGTCTGTTAGAGGAAAATTAGAAAAATATCACATTCTCCAGATGAAGAAACCAGGTTTTGTTTTTTTAAGTCATGCTGGGTTTGAGCCTCTGCTTCTCTAAGTACTCGAGTCTTCTTAAGGTCTGTTACAAAGGGTATCCATGGCAATAGGTAATGTGTTTACCAGTGGGATGCCCTGATTTAACTCTAAAACCAGATCAATATGGGAAAGGATGCACTGGATTCTACATGAGTCGAAGAGGAAATGAAAAGGAAGCACGACGAGAGCAAAGCAATCAGAGGAAAATCTAAACATATTTCCTCCACTGTTGGAAATGTAATGACAGACGAAATGCACAAACTCATGGTGTTTACAGAATAAAGCCGCTTTTATCGGAAATGCCCCATTATGTTTTGTTGAGACATGACTGCAGGTTAAGATGTGGGAAACCAGAAGACAGTTTTAAGGAGAACAAACGGACCCTTATTTTTTTACTGTGGATTCATTTAACCCTTTAGATTTTTTACGTATGCTTGTTTCAACACATTTTTAAACATGTAGGCTAAGATTTAAAGATTTTGTATGGGGGCCGTTGTGTTCTTAGAGATTCTCCAGTTGGGGCAAGACCCTGACTGGGAAGACCTGCAGGGGGCACTCCACCCTTTTCTGGGTGGGGATCATGGTGGAGGCACCAATTCCTATCCTGCCCGCTTTACACTCTGCAGCAAATTGGTCCAGGTGTTGAGAGAAACCCTATGGGGTGGTTTGGGCATCTGGTGAGGTGTTTCAGGCATGTCCGAACGGTAGGAGACTCTGAGTCAGACCCCGGACCTGCCGGAGAGACTGTCTCACAGCTGGACGAGGAACACCTCAGGATCCTCCCGGGTGAGCTGGAGGATGCAGCCGGGGTGAAAGAAGCCTAGATTTTCCTGTCTAAGCCTGTTGGCAAAGTTTGGACTTTTTTAAATGCATTTACATAAAAATGTTGTACGGTTTAGGGAAGGGACTAAGCATGAGCAGAGCGCATGCACTCAGAAACTTTCTTGTGTTTGGACTATTATGGCGGAGAACAAAATCTGTGGCTAAAAACAACCTGACTGCCATTTGAATTGTATCTAAATACTGGAATGGAGATCTCGCAAAGTCTCAAAAATGTATGAATGAAATAGAAAATCACTCCAAGTATGTTCTTTATATGGAAATAACAAACATGGTAAAAATGTACAAAATTTGATTTTGCATATGTCCTCCATTTAACTGTTTATTTGTTCCTTCATGCCTTTTGTGGCTTGCATTAAATGGCAACACGGACCACATTGTGCTGTGACACACAAACACAAAAATGCCGCTACCATTAAATCACTTCTAGTGAAGTGCACACAGCTGTGAGCCACATCTAAACACGTTTTGTACAAAAAAAGGATGCAGTTTATTCTGTTCAGAAGTGTTTGGTAATGAGCAATAGAAACTCCAGATACATATGCATGAGTGCTCATTAAAATGAATCATTAAAGTGTTTCATGTGAAACTCTAAGACACTGGAGTACAGTAGTTCCAACAGAAATGAGTTTGTCCTAAAAGTGCAGCTGATGTGAAAAATTTGAAGTCAAAATTCCTCTTATTATTGCTTTTTGAACACTTAAATATGTGGAGCAAAAAAGAAAACTTTATTTTGACTTTTAATTGTGGCTGTGCATCATGTGCTTAACAAGAAATGGATTTCTATTTGCTGTTTTATTGCTGCAAATTAAATCCAATGGGTTTGATGATTCAAAGTGATGTATTTAATACAACGAACAACTGCAGCAGTTCTTGATGAAAACAAATTTTACTCTTCAAGTTACACCATAGACATCTGTTGCTGGAAGTATTACTATTAATCAACAGGAAATTAAAATGTAAATCAATTTTTAATCAGGCAAAGCTGCCAGACGTTGAATTTTAGCTCTTAAAATGTCAAGATTGATTTCCGTCTGACAGTTTCGTCAAAAGGTTCGATATGAAGATGAAAAGTAGATCTTGCACCAACTTTTAATGCCTCTTAGTTTTCCACTGTAATGATTTTTAATGTTGATGTAAAGCACTTTAAACTTTCTTCTATATTTAAATGGAATTTGTTTCATGCTTAGTTTACTTTTTTATTAGTTTAATTAATATGACAATTTACGCTTTTCAAAATTGCAGTTGAGATTATTCCGGTATTTTAATGTAATTTTGCTTTATTTTTGTGACACCCGTGATTAGGATCCAGCCGATGGGGCTAGTGGAGCGGATCCAAGCTATTGCCCAGAACATGTCCGACATGGCTGTGAGGGTGGAACAGATTCTGCAGCGCACCTTAGCTGGTAATCGAAGTAAGTCAAACACATCTAAAAGATGGCGAACACTTTTTTTTCTGTAAATCTGACACAAATTCTGATTATCTGCTTAGGTATTTCTGAACAAACTATCAGACTCTCAAGTTGGACACTTGAAAACGCTGTTTTTAAAGATGCTTTCTAACGATTAAAACATGTCAGACTTCCACACAGATTGCTTGATTCAAGATGGGAACACTCTGGTGCAACATAAGACATCATCCCCCTTATTGATGCTGCATTGTAGTATATTTTACACCAAACGGCTCATGTAGGACTTTACACTGATGATGAATAACAGCCTTGTTAATGGACTCCGGGTGCTGTCAGCATCCGCTAATAGCCTTCATTCTCCTTTTCTTTTCCTGGGCATAAAATGAAAATTGGTGCGATTCGGTTCGCAATTTAATTCTCTGTACGTATCTCCATCTTGCACTTGACTGAACAGTTTTTAACAGTTTTATTAAAAATTGGACTTTTGTTGTCATATCTGAGAGGATTTTAAAAAAAAAAAAACAGATGAGAACTGGAATAAGTTTTGACATTGGCATGCGGTGAGACGGAGGGAGAGGTCTGTCTTTATCGTGCTAATCAGCCAGAAAGGCTGGTAATTATTTGTCTCTGATTGTGCTCTTTGACGTTTGGCAGGATGCTGGTCTGCAACCGCTCCTTTAATTAGAGCTACGACTGGTGGCTTTCAAAAATGGAAGAAGGGAGAAAGCGCAGTAACTGAAAGAGACAGGAAAGATGTACAGAAGAGGAAAAGGAGGATGCATGAGCGAGGATAGGAAGATTATTTTTCTGATTCATACTAATGCAGTGTTTGTATAGTTAATCCACTGAGTGGGCTCAAACAGCCTCGGTCATTCAGCAGGGGAGACCGAGCTTGTTATCTGGCATTGCTCGCTAATGTTTGACCCAAACGCTGAAGTATACTAAATACAACATCTCGGAGGAAGCACTAAAGAGTAAATATTCTTACGCAGCAGCAGATCAAATTATTCTAAAGCTTTTGGACTTAGTCCTATGCAAGAATAATTTGAATGTAAAGACTTGGTCTCAAAGTTTTATGCAGTATTAAAAAAAACATCAATTGAATTTTGTTTTCAAATTTCCACTTTGAACTAACATTCTGCATTATAAGGCATTTTAATCTGCCATTTAGGGCTTTAAAACATATACATAATGGACGTTAAACTTCTTGAGCCACTCAAGTAGATGGTGTTAAACATATGGACAAAGTTCTTAGTGTACCATCCTTGTAAGGGAAGAAAAAAAATCTGAAAACCCAGTTTGAGGAGAGAAAACAAGAAGAAACCTGATAGTCGGTCGGAGAGATCGTGTCCCCAGATAGATAAGGACATGAGCAATCCCTGTCCATCCTGTGACTGTTAATAAGAGATTAGCCTAGTTAAATCTATAAAAGTATATATTTGGTTTGTAAGATAAAATACGAGGGGTTTATTAAGCCCACATTTTTACAATGGAATGAGGGAAAGAATTATTGATAAAATTAGCTTAAAATTCTCATCTAATGCAAAATAACCCATTACTCATTGTGTTTTATGCCACAACAACCACAATTTGGATTTTGAAACATTCAATAGACTACAGGTATAAGATGTAGCTCATTTATAAAAACCTAATCACAGAGCAGAAAATGTGTAAAAACCTGACTATTACTCAATTTTCTTTTCCATCCTGAGAATGCAAAAATTTGCCTCCAAAATTTGTCCAATTCCAGTGAACTGCCCCTTTTCCCCCCTATGGTGAGAGGTTGTTAGGAGTGCGAGAGGCATGGGGAAGGAGAATGTGTCCCCAATGCGTCTAGCTACTTAAAAAGCATCATCAATGTAGGAAGTGTGTCATCAATGTAGGAAGTGTGTCATCGATGTAGCAACAGTTCGTTGGTTGTAATGTTGGAAGAGGGCAGAAATAATACTATTTTTTTCAAAAACCGCTGAATCATTTTGTTTGTTTTTTTTTTTATTGTGATATTTCTATGGTGAAAAATTCAAGGCCAGCACATCACTATTAGTGCATAGAAGGTTTGGAATACTTGATTCAGCATGAGAGAGGATGCTGAGGAGCCAACAAGGTGATACATGATCCCATTTGTACTCAGTGACGTCCAGATGTTTGTGGGGAATCAATCAAAGACCATCTGGAGCGTTAGTGGTCTTGTGGCCAGTCTGGGTTCAACTTTTTCTAAAAATAAAAAAGCACGAATACACATTGTTTTATGAATTACGAGAGTGGGTGAGATTGTATCATTTTTCAAGGAGTTTCTATAAGTTGATCGTCCTTGAAGGACTTGACCCGATCAATTTCTCTCCTTTTTTAATTCATATTATGATAAAAATAATAAATAATAATAATCTCCCCACTGTTGGAAAGACAGTGGCTCTGTGGTTAGAGCGTTCACCCGTGGACCAGAAGTGAACCGGAAGTTCGCAGGTTCGCATCCAACTGAGTGCACGTCCGGGGTCTTATGAGAAGACACCTAACCCCACGTTTCTCCCACCATTGGCGACGTCGTGGGAAGCCTGCTGTGATGTAGGAGTGCAGCACACAAATTTCCCCGTAGAGGGAAAGAGTGAGTAAAAAAAAAAAAAAGTTAAAAAAATAATGTACCGTAATTTCACGACCATTAGGAGAACCGTACAAAAAGGCGCAGCCTCAGTTATGTGCGTCATTGCTGTATTTAACACACACATAAGGCGCACCGTACGAAAAGGCGCAGTCTCAGTCACACACCGCCTTACAACAACACACATGCAAGCATGCAAATGTGCGTATTAAAAAATAGATCGGGAGCAAAACTGAGTTTGGTTGTGCTTTATTTAAGTAGTAACGATACTAAACAAGCACATTACCGGTAATAGTCTTTATTCAAATCAGTCATCCTCTGTTTTGGAATCGAACTGCTGCGCAAAATCCAACGGAGCAGGTCCACTTCGCTCCTCGCTGTCAAAGTCACTGTCTGTACTGTGCGGCTCCTCAGAAAGGATACCAGCTTTTGCGAAAGCTCGGATAACAGTACCAGCAGACACGTTAGACCAAGCATCTACAATCCATTGGCAAACTGTAGCGTAACTGGCCCGGCGCTGCCTTCCACCCTTCGTGAAACTGTGGTCTCCTTCGGTCATCCATCGCTCCCACGCCGCTCACACTTCACTCTTTAACGTTCTCATGCCTTTTCTTTCAGGTCCGCCTCGCCTCACGAGCACCGCGTTTTCTTTTAGGTCCGCCTTTTCTCACACACAAGGCGCACCGCACGAAAGGGCGCACCGCTCACTTTGAAGAAAATCTAAGACTATTATATGCGACTTATGGCCGTGAAATTACGGTATACTTTATTGATCCCTTACCGGTGAAATTTGTGTGCTGCATTACACCGCAGCAAGCTGCCTCAACGGCGCCAATGGTGGGAGAACAGGGGGTTAGGTGTCTTTTCCAAGGACCTTAGACATGAACTCGGTGGGATTCCAACCCGTGAACTTCCAGTTAACACTCTACCACTGAGCCACCGCCTCCTCCTATTGATAAATATATCAAGTTTGTTTTATAAGCAATCCACCTGGCCCGGGATAACGGATATAAACTAGCATTTATACTGTAACTTGGCATTCACATCTCTGATGAATTGGTCCCAGATCATGTATTATTGTGTACTGTCCCTAGACACGTCCTCTAGACACTTAAGACACTGTCTAGAAATATTTTACATGTTCTTTTTAACAATAAGAACTATCGTTAGATGTGAAGAAAATCAGATTGATTTTTTTCTGAATATTTGACTGCAAACTTATACCGAACACATATTCCCTGTATAATCAAATGTTGGTGTCTTTTTTTTTCAAATCATCGATAAATATTTGATATGTATTTTTTTTTCTTTATTCCAGTTAGGGACGGCGTCACAGGGCAGTGTGAGATCCCTAAAGATCCTCGTTATCCTGACTGTAACAGCAAGATCGATGTAAGTTTACTTCATTTTTAAGTCTGAACACTTTAACTTCAGATAGAAATCACCCTCTTTCCTGGTGACTTATTTTTTTGAGACCGCAACATAAATTTTGTGAGATAAAAGCGTTTAAAGTAAATATGTAGTTATAGATTACAGGACAGGAAAACCGCTTAGAAAAAGGAAAATAAATTTCACCGTAGATTTTGTTAAACGGTTGTGTTGAACGCAGATAAAAGGAAAGTAAACACATTTTACATAAAAAAAGCAGCATAACCAAGACAGATTTTCTGGTAACATGTCTTGGAAAATACATTTCTTGTTCAATAAATTCATCTGAAAAGGTACACATTAAAAGCAGCAACATCTGTAGCTAAAAGGTTTGCAGAATCAGACGTGAATCAATACACAGAGGAGGATGTGTTTCATTGTTCTGGTGGGATGAAAGAAGCTCTTTTGGCAACTTAATCTCTTACATATGTACAGTTTTAAATGTGTACAAGACGGAATTATCACCCTTTAGCTTAAAAAACCCCAACTCGGACTACTTTTATGATTACATTTGCAGACACGAGAGTAATTGAAGAGAAGAAATAAACTACAATGGACGGAAAAATGTCTGTTGATAGAAATTCTACTTTTAAAAGGTAGACTAAAGAGATTTAGATGTGTAGAGAAGTATATGAAGTTAGTTGATCGAAGAAAGAAACTGAAAACATTAGATGGAACAGATGAAAGTGAAAAAATTATTCCTTTAATTTTCCTCCAGTGGATGCGGGCCCGCTGGACCTCGGACCCGTGTTACGCTTTTTATGGAGTCGATGGCTCCGATTGTTCCTTCCTCATCTACCTAAGTGAGGTTGAGTGGTTCTGCCCCCCTTTGGCCTGGAGGAACCAAACGGCCACGCCCACACTAAAGCCTCCCCCAAAGAAAAAGGTAAGGTGGCACTGCTGGAACACTTGACCCTTTTCACAACTGCAGTGGTTGCCGAGAAAAAGAAGTGGCAAGAGTGCAGAGCAACAGTACCGTTTAGAGTAAAATCCATTTGCTCACCAGTGCAGAGACACTAGTTTCAATTCCTGAACACACAGTTCTTACCTTGCTGAAAGGAACAATGTGTCGTTAAATGAAGGAAAAGATGTGGGAGGAAAAGTGGCTCTACTTTCTAAGAACAGATGTCTCTGTTAAGGAGCCATAAACTCGGTTTATGGTGCGAGTATAAATTAATTGGATGAAAATGTAAGAAAATTACAACATTTGAGTGTAATATTAGAGTTTTCTGAAATAAAAGAGATATAATTTGGCTTTTTTTTTGTTAAAACTGAATTCCGATTCATTTAAATATCCAGATGTGCATCCCTTCTCCCTTGGTGTTTTTTTTTTTGTTGCTGCTTGTTTTTCTGCCTCATTTGCTTTTTATATTTCCAGCATCAGCACATGATGCACTCAACTTCCAGCAGCTCTGCAAGGCCTACTCTGGTCTTCTCTGTCTGGTTGAGTTTTTTTTTTTTTTCCCCCTAGAGTTATGTACAGCTGGCGTGATGGACCCTGGCATGAATTATCCCTGCAGCTCTGCCTTCTGCTCTAATTGCCAGCCTATATTTTGGAGGAAGTATTTCCAAGGCTTCTCCTAGGTTTTTTTGCTTCTTGCACTGTGCAACCCGAGCAGCTCTTGGGAGTGATGATGTATAGATACTGCTTGAGTACAGTACTACTTTGCATGCTGAATTTTGCCTTTGAGCAATTTTTACTCTCAATGTATGTATGCACAGCTGGTATTGGAGTTTTTCATTTCAGATTAGAGGATTTTTAATTAACCCTATCGCCATTGATTTGAAAAATTTTACATGTATAGCCCCAGAAAGCAGTGATGGAGATTTTTTTAAAAAGTAAAATGTGAGCAGATTGTTTATGAGGTAAATCTCAGGTTCCCTCGGGCAGCTTGCCAGATAGGCCTTGCCCCGAGGCACTAGCGGATAACTTTAAATGACAAGCTGTCTCTTCCTTGTACAGTTTTAACCTCCAATAAAAATAGTCAACACGAAGATAAATCGCTCATAATTTTCTTTTTATATATTTTTTTATCCTTGTGTTCTGCTTAAGGGCAAGTTTTAAATTGATCTTTTTGTTTTTGCATTCAAAAGGTTTTTCTTACTACTTGGATGCACCTTTTTATATCAATATCTCAATGACTTTGTTTATTTCAATTTAACTGAACACAAGAAGTCCCTGCCCTCTTTCTCAAGGAGGAAAAATACGTAACCCAATTGTGGTTTAAATTTAACAAGAAACCTCATGGAGACTCAGTTGGAGGAGAGATCTTGTCCCTGTATGGACTATCAACTAATCTTCAATTATTAGTCCTATGTGCATTTTAAGTTAAATTTACAATAAAATATTTGGTTTGTGGAATGCAGCAGGTTGCTTCATCAAGAAAGTGGGACAGTGGTAGTTGATACAGGAAGTTCATGAGATAAGGTGCACATGCTTTTTGAGAATGCACACTACTAATAAAATGAATAAGCCGAGGTGATCTAGAGATCATTTAAAAAAAAATTAAATATATATATATATAGAGTTTATACATGTTAGAGCCAAATGCATTGTTTAGAATTATAAATACTTTATTAATGATCACATGGACTTTTTTTGTGTGCTACGCAGTCAGTTACAAAGAAACTGGAACAAAGAAACTTAACCACAAGCGTCAATAGATTAAATAACGTGGAAACAGAAGAAACGGACAAACTGGCTTTATTATGCTAATGTAGTCTAGTGGTTGTTGAATTGCACCATCGTAAAGTTGGATAAATATCCGCAGGAGCAACTTCCTGTACCGTGCCTTTGAGCAGCAGGGTTGCAGGAGGCTTTTGCTAACGCTGTGCTGGAGTTTGCCAATAGATTAATTGAAAAGGTGCAGGGTTTTGTCCATGCATGTATGTGCACCTGTTAGTAATGGGAGTTATATATGCTTGAATTTGAACTTTTATTTTTTTGTATTTGACTAAAACCATTTTTTCTGTAAGAAGTAGGTCATTATCTTGTTACATTTTGCTTACTGAGACAGTATGCAGTGACAGAGGCAAAAGAGAAGAACGTACTGTTTGGTTTCTATGGTTATAATTAAAACAATCAACGATGAGATCCAATGATATCATTGCATACCAAGGGTTGCTTAAATACAGAACTCTGCTTTTTTGTTTTAAAACATCCAACACCATGAGAGTTCTACTATAAATTTCTGCGGAAACTACTGGTTCATCATCACCGACATAACGGTCATTCCTGACATGTGAGATTAGTTTAAGGAGCCCTTTACTTGGGACGAGAGGACAGACGGGATCACTTGAAGTCCAGATGTGTTCTGTTGCTGTGTTCACCAACATCTGGAAAATTCTTAATTTGCCTTTAAAGTATCTGTGAGATGAGGAATAATTTGTGAATAATAATGAACTAATTAGAGCCACTGAATTTTAAATGAATAGTTTCATCTGCTTCTCCTTTATTTATGTCAGAGGCTAAAGTTTTCACATTTGGGGTCTTGGAAAAAAAAATTGCACAAAACGTGTTTCCCTGCTTACCACGCATTTAAATTTTCAGAGAGATTACAAAAAACGAAATGACAACCGTTGACTAAGATCCGTTTGAAAAAACGCCTCTGTTTTTATTTGCCTGTGGATCTGCTTTAGCTGGGTGGGAAACTGAATAAATTCCACTTTATGGAGGATTTTAGACACCATGTGCTATAAAGCTGCAGGGGAAAACAGATTGGGAGATACAACACGGAAAGTCTTGGCAGCTAAACTGATCAATATGAATTGATCACATTTGTGCTCAAAATTTCATTTGGTTGCCAAATATTTTGACGAATACATTATTTCTAGTTGTACTTACACTTTCAAATAAAAATGAACATAAATTTTAGAAGAAACTTTGCCTTTTTTGGGAGTAAACTTCGAAAGTCAATATTTAGTTTGTAAAAACATATTTTTTTATTTCCGTTTGACCCAAACTTTCAGATTTTTGAGGTTGCCTTCAGGAAAAGTCTTTCAGAGATCTGCTTTGACACGTGGATTTTTTTTCTTCCAGTCTTTGTCAAGAAAATATCACACTGTGTCTCTATCTACAGAAGCATTTCCAGTCTTGGGTTGAAAGAAAAGATGGGTCAAGGTGGAAATAAAATGGTTCACATTTGTATTGTGTTCTATTGCAGCATGTTTGGCATCGCACCGGTTGGTGGCTTAGCCTTTAGTTTGTAAAGACAGCTATGGTTATATAATATTTCAAATGGACCTGCTGCTTTTTTTTCTAGAATCTAGAACTCTGTCTTAGTGAAGTATTTGAGAGTATTATATTCCTTCTGCAGTTAGCAGAAGGTAGGAAAGCTCTCCAGGGTATGATGCGTTGTTTGTGATGTTTTATGCGGTCTTTATAAATCTCTGCATCAACATTTATCTGCTGCAGAGCTGCTAGCATGCCAGATAGGCTGCTGTGTGCGCGCTCTCAATAGAGCAGCAGTAGAAGGACATCACGAGTTGTTTTGACAGGTTCACCTCCTTGAGCTTTGTCAGGGAAGATGGTTAGGTTTTTATGCTTTCTTCACTAATGCTAGGGTGTTTGTGGTCCATAAGGGTTCTTTTGAAATGTGTGTGTATATAAAAGAATTTGAAGCTGGACATTTTCCCTATGCCTTCCCTATAGTGGGTTTTTTTCCTCAAATTGATTATTTTCGTTTACTTCATGTTGACAGCTAGTTTGTCAAGTTCATTTTTCACAGTATGGTGCTGCTTTACAGGTCGAACTTTTTGTGACGGCAAGATGGAGTTAAACTAAATCAAATTTTGTAACAGCCATATGGTCTTTTTTTTTTTTTTTCCCTTGTAGATTTGAAGGGTACCCGAGATTGCATCATATGCAATTTATTTCTGTGCACAATTTTCTTGTAAGAGAAACAAAAACAAAGTTTGATGTTGGCCAAAGTGAAAAATGTATGCTAATTAGCATAATTAATTGTTTTAGGTAATTGGGAGAAGGTGTTTGCTCAGTAGTAGAAGGAGCGTCCTTGGACTGAGATGTGCCGATTTGATTCCCTCTGGGTCCATGCCTAAGTGTCTCATCGTGGCTGCCTGCTGCGGTGCAATGCAGCAAAAACTAATTTCCCCATTGAAGGGTCAATATTGTACGTCAAAAATAAAATGATAATAATTGGCTTTTTAATATTGTAATATTCAATCAGCTCTTGCTCAGATATCTAGAGTCCAGACACAAAAAGTGAACTGAACCACTATAAAAACAGCTTATCCTTAAAAAAAAAAAAAAAAAAATTCTAGTGGATAACATTTTTTAAGGCTGAAACAATCTGACATACATTTTCAGAGGTGCCATCATTTGTTCTGTTATCTTAAATGTTTGGTCACTTGTCTCAACTTGCATACAAATTTAAGCTTCGTTCCATCGCTACAAAACTGGGTTCTTAACATGCTGGCCTCCCCATGTCTCTGAGTAGGGCTTCCACAATGTTTTATTGTACAATAGACAATGATTCGTGGTGACACACACTTATGTTGGATGAGACAATCTGGTACTATGTCCACTCTGTTTCATCACAAAGATGTTTCAGTCTTACGAGCACATGTTCATCAGACTGCTAGAGAAGGTAGGGCAATTGATTTCTTCAAAGAAGTCTTCAATGCTCTAGAATCCAGTGGCAGTTTTGCACCACAATTTCCAATGGCTTTCTTGGTTGCATCTGATACTGATACATAGTGATGTATGGCTTAGATGCAGTTGATGGTCATGATTACTCATTTAATGAAGCTTTCTGTGCATTGGTCCTAAGTTATCTGTCTGCTGTGTGAAAATTAGAAGTCAAAAGTGATGCACCTTAACATCCTCTGACCATCTCTCCTCAGTTCACATGGTCGACCACATTGTGAATGAGTTGTTTTCGATCCTAAACACTTCCACTTTTTATTTATGCAGCTTCCAAGTAGGCGTTGGAATAAATGATAAATGGAATCTACTTACATAGCGCTTTTCAAACTGCGTTAGAACTCAAAGCATTTTACATTGTAACTCACATTCATACCTGATAAAGGAATCTGTCACCATCGGTGTCTTGCTCAAGAATACCTCAGCATGAACCAGCGACCCTCTGGATACCGGACAGTAGCCCCACTCACTGAGCCACCCTTCCCACACATAGAATAATCTCAACTATCCCCTCACAAATAGTTGGCATCCTATCTAAGTTCGACACTGGAATGCACTGAGCTCTTGTGTGATTCTTTCTTAAAACAGACGGCATGCTTAGGTGACTTGAAAATCATTGGAATACTTGAGTCTCATTATTTAGACGGGTCAGCAAAAATTTGGCAATGTGATTACATTTCTAATATTTGAAAGGACAAAAGTTCTTAGAAAGCAGTGTTTTATTTTAATTTTTTTTGCTCAGTTGGATTTCTTTTCTTCCCCCATGGCACTAAGTGAACTTAATCTCGGCATCAGTTTGTGTGCAGATAATATCACATTCCTGCCTGTGATTTTTATCTATTTTTTATCACTTTTATTTTTCAGGCTGCTTTCCAGTCAGACATCGGGTCTCTGCTGGAGCAGGTGGGCACTGGGAAGGAGTCTCTTAGCTTCATGAAGAGACGCATTCGCAGACTAGCAGCCCTGTGGGCCTCCGCTGCACGACGGCTTGATGACAAGCTCCACAGCCACTGGAGAGAGCAAAAGCGGGTACAAACTTTACACACTGAGACCAACACACACTGAGCCTTGGGTCCATTTTTATTAACTTGAGTTTGTGAAAAGTGTCAACAGGCTTTATTTATTTTCCACAACTCTTCTAATTTGATGTAAAGCCATCTGGTCGGTCATTAAAGAAGAAAGATAACACTCAGTGCAAAATGCTTTGGATCAGACACTTCAAACGTCCTTAGATGCCCTCAGGCTGGGTTCTACTGAGTTACCAGAACAGCTGTGACATTTTGTTGGACTAATATTTTCTCCTCTTATCTTTAGCAGCCTGGTGTGAATCACACCGCAGAGTTAAAGGCGTTAGCAGATAATGACAGAGAGGAACCCCTCGCGGGCATTTATTGGCTTTAGTGCACTTTCACTACTGACATTTACACAGGACGTTTCCACCAAGTGTCGGGAAGACGGCTTTGCCCGCTGGAACACTTGTCCAATATAAAGACTGCGCTGTTTGATTTCCTGTTTTATGTTTTAAAACCTTCAAAGTTGCCTAACTTCCAAGAATAAATCCTGTAACACATTAAGAGCCTGTTAAAGTAGGACCTCCCATGATCGGACGTGGTATAAAGCGACAAACAAATTAAATAAAGCTTAAATAATATTTTTATTAAAGATCGGCTGTTTTGTACCTTCCAATTAATGTGGGTTATAAGGAAATTGTAGAAGCGTGGTTTCCCCTGCGCAGAAAACCCCACCACGAAGCCATTTCAAAGTTTCCGGCTTCCTCTGAAAAGCCTATGTTGGTATTTCTGTGGCTGTTTGATATGTTGATGAGGCACACAGCAGCATGTGCACAATGCCTCCTGCAAACCTTTTTAAAAATCTAAAACTTGCAAACATTTAATAAGATGGATTTTAAGCTCAGTGTTTCCTCAAACCTGCAATACATTCAAAATATGCTTGTCACAGTTGTTAAAAAAGCTATATTGTCACGCCCCGTGAAGCTTGGTTCAAACAGATGTTTTTATTCACAAGCCTCAGTAAAATCTCTGCAGTCTAAAGAGGTCTAATAGGCGAGCTACGAAGGAATATTTTTGCCGTTTTGCTGTAATTGTGCTAAACCAACAATACCTTTCTCAGCTCGTCTGTTTGAGTTATTAAGCTGAAATATACAAAGTTCACACTGCTAATAGCATTCTTTTCTCATAAATGTGAGGTTTTTTTCTCCCTCCAACAGAGGAGTTGGCTTTGTTTGCTGTAATGGACGTGTTTAACAGTAATGGTTACTGTCCATTAGCCCAACCCAGCAGGCTTGGCCTCCATCATTCAAACCCTGAGTGCTGTTGAGAAAACAGAAAAAGAGTGATTTGTGTGGAAGAGATATTTTACGGAATATGTCAGTTTATTTGGTCGTTGTCTTTCACATAATGGGATGTCTTTGGCCTTCACTGAACAATTCAGTTTAATTGGCCTTGGTGATGTGATTTTTGTGATTGTAGTAAAAAAAAAAAAAAAAACAAGAGCACTTTATTTTTTTCAAATATTTTTATGCTTTCCACAAGATCAGTTGGTTTTCCAATTACAGAAAATGTTTTATCAGTTTTGTCTGGTTCATATTCCCTATTTCAAAAATTGCAAAGAAAAGTCTACATTTGATACCAAATAATCCAAAACTAACTGCTTGCTGCACTGATTTTAAACATGAATCACACCAATCTTTCTGCCAGAAACTCCCTCTTATCTTACCTGACACTAGCACACTCGGCTGTCTCACCCTCGAGCTTCTAGACAGAGCGACAACACAGAAATTCAGTTGGGGGAAAAGGTGCGCCGGTAACATCAGCCGGCTAATTAAACGGTCAGCCACAGCACATTGAACAGCATATAAACCCCAGCTGTAAATGTCACTTCAGTCCATTTAGATGCTGCACGGTGTGCCCTTTTATTCTCTGGTAATATAATCGGCAGCAACACAAACAGGAGAGGAAGTTTGTTGACTTTGTCTTTAATTCTTGTCCTTACTTTTTTAACCACTCAATAGAATTTTCAGGTAAAGATGTCAACAAATTGCCAAATTCCTACACGTAGCAGCTGAGCTGCAGGGTGGCTAGGGACTCAGAGAAAGGGTGAGGAGCTCTGCCATCTGAGAGGAGCTTGGAGTAAAGTTGTTGCCCCCCCGGGTGGAGAGAAGCTAGATGGGTTAGGATGCCTCCCAAGGGTCTTGCTGGTGAGGTGTTTTGGGCACATCCTACCGGGATGAGATACATAGAAGGGCCAAGGACCCGCTGGAGAAAGACCTTGTCTCACAGCTGGCAGGGGAATGCCTCGCCCATCCTCCTGGGTGAGCTAGAGGATGCAGCCGGGGTGAGAGAAGTCTAGGCTAGCCATCTGAAGCTGTTGCCCTTACAGCCCAGCCCTAGATAAGCGGGAGACGGGAAGTAGCTTAGCTTCAACCTGGTGAAAGTAGATTCTTTCTTATGTTTGTCATGCAACACATCAAATTTAAACCTTTGTAAACAATCCCATTGGAATTTTATCTGAAACTCCTCTATCACACTTCATACTTGAGACTTTTCTCAATCTGTTCCAGCCTGACTGCACACACTTCTTCACCTCTTTTCCACACTCTTCATTGCTCTGGACTGTTGATCCTAAGTACTTAAAATCCACCCCTTTTTTGTTTCTAACCCGTTCCCCTGTAACTTCACACTCATCCACACACTTCTACCGTCTCAATGTGGTTTAGCTTCATCCCTCCTTACCAAAACGAACCTCCACCTCTCCAGCTTTTCTTCCACCTTCTCTCACTATGCACCACAATATCATCTGCATACTTCATAGTCCTGTCTAACTTGTCTAGACTTGAGTATAATTTTCTTGATTTGACTAATAACAGATAAAGTAAATATATGCAGATGATTAATCTTCTGGACTAATTTCTTCTTATTCTTGGGACAAATGGTTTGCAGGAGTACAGCAACAAGAAAAAAGTCCTACCACATGTTGAGAAATCTAATTTCATTAATTATTTAAAAGCCTGGGAATTATATCCTTCCCCATCAGCAATTAAACTGCTCACATATTGTTCTGCATATCAATTAGCGCTCCATGTTTTTTTTTTCTCCTTCTCTTTTTGCTTTTGCTTTGTGTGCAGTTAATTGTATTTTGTAGGGGTTGCGTTGGTGTGAACACACTTGTCAATCTAAAATCTTCATATTTATTAAATACCAAATGTCAGTAATAAAAAGACCAAGATTACAGAGCACTGCCAAATATATGAATTAATTTAAATACATGAATCCTTTGAAAACCACTCTCTAACAACTTTGTCCATACTGGAGTTTTTCTTTTTTATCCACAAAATAAATCTGAAAATGGTTTGAATAAATGGCTCAATCAGATTTACTTTAATATCTTTATTTTTTTGGTTTCTTCTCCATTCAGATTCTGGTCCACGTTGGATTTCTGACAGAGGAATCAGGGGATGTTTTCAGTCCCAAGGTTCTCAAAGGAGGTCCTCTGGGTGAGATGGTGCAATGGGCGGACATCCTTACAGCTCTTCATGTGCTCGGACACAATGTCAAGATATCAGTTTCTCTGAAAGAGCTTCATGGGTAAGCTGAGATCAGAAATGATCCTCTCATTTGCATATCAACTTTGATACTCTGACTTTTCAACAAAAGATCCATCACGCACTCCAATCATTTTGTTCCCAGCTTGTAGATGCTTTGTTACTCATCTTTGATGCTCCGTAGATGATTAGCAGCTTAACGAGAGAGTTGTTGCCCACACACTGTTTTTTTTTTTTTTTTTTTGGCCTCACACAAATCAGCTCCTCCACTGCGGAACGCTGTGCGAGCCTGAGGGCTTCTCCTCGGCTTCTGCACCTCCTTCCCGCTGCAGCTCACTGACCTCCAAGTGAAAACAAGCCTGTCACCTTTCATTACAGAAACTAGCCTCAACGTCAGTAGACTTTAGCTGTGTAGATATGCACACAAAATGTACCATTCAGACACCAAGAACGGATTTATTTAAGTAAAAGTGGTCACGGTGAAAGACATATTAAGGAGTTTTAGTGTGCAGATGGTTTCCTTCATTGGCTATCTCTCTGAGATGCTCTGGTTTCTCGGCTCAGGAAAATAACTATTTTCTGTATTTATTTATTTTTTTTGACAGTCGTGCAGACAGGCTGGTGCTAATACGCCCCTGTTATTGGGCACTTTATTCACCGGCGCAGTGAAGAGACTCGGGCATTGATGAGTTAGTGCCGCCCTCTGATCTTAAATTTGAGGCTGTGAAGAAAACAGAGCTTTGATAAGACTGGCCCAGGGAGATCAGTGAGGTAGAGAAGTGGCAGTGAGACCGCTTCTGTTGGCCATGCCATTATTTACCCCGCTAATTGGTGTCATGGTGTATTGAACCACTGAAGCCTGCTGGCCCCCATTGGGAGCTGTATCAGAAACGGTCAGAAAATAGTGGTCTTCAAAGCGAGTCGCTAAGCTGCGGTAACCAAGGTTGGGCTAATCTTATTTAAATGCTCAGCTATGTGTAGTTTGTTATTTCCTGTGTATGTATTTGAGGGGTTCATGCAACCAAAGAGTGAAATACTTGGTGTGTTGGTGTGAGGGGTTTTATATAGGTGCTTCACCGTTGTGTTAAGGGAGATATTGGATTCTACTCATGAGCAAATTAAATTTTCAGCCTTAGAGAAAATATAATGGATAGTTGAAATGGCCACTAAATGATTTTCTTCAGGCTCTGACCACGTTCCATCACTAAAAAAATACAACCCAGTGTATCTAACCCGATCTTCTTTTTCATTTCCTTCTCTGGACGCTTAATGACAAATGCCGCACTTCCATACATTTTTTTTTTCCTGCGACTATTAATGAACGAGAAAATATTTCTCTCTGTGCTTACTCCAACTCTCCCACACACTATTTAACTGACAGATCGTTATGTGGGTTGTGCTCCCACAGATTCCCTCCGGCTTGTATCTATTTACATTTCCTACCCTTCACTTCTACACCCAGGCTTTTTTGGAAAGGAATTTAATATCACGGCGCGGCCCGCTGCGGTTCTCGTGTAGACACGGTTGTCGAGATGTGCAGCTTTCTGTCTGATAGGCAAATTAACCATGCTGGGAATTTAGTTACAGCGGGACTCGAGCTGTTGCGTCGCAGCGCGTAATTGCCTCTGATTGGCAACATTCGTTCTCTCAGGTGGTTTTTACTTCATCACTTTGGCTGGCGTCTCCTCTCTGCTGTCCTGCTCAAGCAAATTGGTTTTTCACACATGTGACATCAACCAGATTTTACACTCGTTGGAAATGTGTTTGTTTATGCTCCCTGCAGATGCTCCACTTAAGTGTTTTTTATGTCTCCACTTGAGACTCTTCTTAGATTTGTAACCATGCCTTTTTTAAAAATTTCCTTAATTATATCCCTGTGATCTCATTCATTTGATTTCAAAGAAGAACAAAGTTGTAAATGCAGCACAAGATGTAAATTTTCTCAAGTTTTCAAAAAAAAAGAAAGAAAAAGCAATTGGTATTGTAAGAAGTGTAGAATTTCAAAGTCTTATTGCCGTGCAGCTTCACGGTCACCGTTCTCTGTGATAATAAAAGTCTTTCTTTTTATTTAAAAGTTGTAACTTTGATCGGACATTGATGTTTCCTTGTAAACTTTGATCTTTCCAGTAGATGCTTTACATCTGAGCTGCTCAGTTGGTCCCAAGACGACCACAGTAATGGTGGAAAAAAATTTTTATGAATGTCTGCTCTCTAAATAGCATCACTCTGAAGGAAATTGAAATTACTGATGTTCAGTGTGAACAATCCAATAAGACTTTGAAAATGCTGTATATTAATAAACTGCACAAAGTTTTACAAAAATATGGCAAGATTAGAATAATAATAATCTTAAAAAACCTCATTTGGAAATCTAAACATAACTTTTCCTGACCATCTTAATTGTAGTTTCCAAAAAAACAAGCAGTAGTGCACAGAAATATAACCATGATGATTACTGCCGTTGATAATTAAAGCATGAAAAACCTTCATGACAATAGAAAAACATTTGGATTAAGTTCCAAGTAATTTTACTTTTAATTAAACAAATTTTCTGTTATGAATAGAAAATTTGGACTAAAATAACCCTAAAACACGAGTTAACATTATTTTATACCCATTAGAATTCTCAATTAAGATTTTTGTATGGGCGGCATAGCTCAGTGGTAGAATTAGTCTTTGAACTTAAGAGTTGCCGGTTTGATTCTCTGTGAGCTCATGCCTAAGTGTCCGTGGATAGGATGCCTATCCCCACCACTGAAGCCGTGATGGCTGCCTGCTTGGTGCAATGCACTCAATGCACATCAATTCCCGCGAGGGATTAATAAAGTATGAGTATTATGATTATAATTATAAACAATACAATAATTTGATTCAAGTCTGTTGGAGCAAGACCAAATTGAGTTGCACTACATGCCATTGAGAAATAATTTTTTTAAGAGTAAATAACTAATAATTAACACTGAAAATATATTGTTAGAGGAAGACCAAACAGGAGGTTCATGGATACAGTGAAGGAAGGCATGGAGATAGTTGGCGTTACCGAGCAGGATGCAGCAGATATGGTTAGATGGAAGAAACTGAGTTGCTGTGGCATCCCCTGAAGGGAAATGCCAAGAGAAGAAGGATGGCATTGTTTCAGTTTGCCACAAACATGATGGATCATCATGTTGGACGTGATTTTAATCAACACTTTCTAATTTGATGATATTGAACACTTCTGGTCTAAAACTATGATGGTTTCTGTTATTTTTATATACAGCTTAACACCAACTAACTGCAAGATTAGACCGATAGAATGATGCGCTAGATTTTAAATAAGCGCGCTAAATGTTACATCAAAAGCGGTACATTTCAAATCTAGCGCACTAGGTATAAAATCTAGTATGATAGCGCTTAAAGATGTGCATTTAGTGGCGCTAGGTTTGAAATGTGGCCCGCGGGCCGTAGTTTGCCCATGTCTGCTGTAGAGCTAATACTCCCTGTGCACACTCTGACAATGTGAGTGCCACTGCCAACTACTGTAATGGAGGTGCAATTACACCTGGTATCGCGCCCTTTTTTTCAGAAGTGCTGATTGAAATCAACAATCTTCTATATTTCCTCTTGCTAGCTCTTTGGTCTTACAAACTTTTCAAAGTAACTGTTTCTTTGATTACGGTTTCTAAAAAGGACACTCAAACACTCTCCCCACCGAATTGTTACCAATAGTAGGTACCGATTACAATCTAGATGAATTTTTAACACAATGAAGTTTCTGACGATCACTCTCATTAGTGACCCTTAAAAACACAAACCACACAAAAATATACAATAGACTGAACTCCAGCTTCATGAACTTAGAAATGCTAACTTGACACAACTGTCATTTTGGATCTTTACGTTAATGTTATTTGATTAATGCAAGGGAATATTTTAAGCTTTTAAACTTTTTGGGTAGTATTGCAGTCACAATCAGATTTAATTTATGTGTATAAATTACAACATACAACATGTAGGTTTTACGTTAAACCCTAATTGATGTAAAACTCAGTCAGACCCTAAACACTCGTATGAGAAAATGCTGAGTCAGGCTCTGGGATAGGAGCTAATGAATGGGGGGAAATGCTTTTCTCAAACTAGAAAGCTATTTCCTCCATCCCCGGAGATTCCCTGTTGCTAGTCCGGTGATAGTTAATGCAGAAAAGTAATCAAAGTATTATTTAGCCAATTAATTTTAGTCCCAGTCTTTTGTGATAACACATTGAGCCATAAAGATGGAAATAGCCAAAGTATAAGTAGAATGAAGGGGGAGGGAAAAAAAAAAAAGATATTTGTCCCTGTTTTTCTAGGATTTACTGGAATTGATGCGGTGAAGTGCCCTCGTCATGCTTTCTTGTCAGTAATACCGGTACTTGTCGCACACTCACGGTTAGGGTAAGAGGAGGGGTTCCAACTAACCGTGGGGATGCCAGGACAGCTGCCACTTCTGCTCAGGGATTTCCCCTCATCTCTTCTCAGCATGACACAAGTAATTAGCCTGCAAGAGAACAAGGCATCCCAACAACCTAGGAACAAGACAAGTGAAGAAAAATGGAAACTGGAGACAGGTGCAGGCTGTCTGGCACGGGAATACCGAGCAGAAGTCATGGAAACAATAATTCTGTGCTTTTACAAACACTTCTAGTAGTTCCCTTTCTGAAAGAAAAAAAAATCACATCTAGTCAGATTTGGTTTGATTGAAATTTGTTTTGACATGTTTTTTTTCCATCTCTTGGCTCTCTTCGATTTTTACATGACCATTTTTTTTCATGCATAATGTAACCACAACCTGGGTGGGGATGTGCACCAGACAGTGAATTTCTACATGGTGTGACTCCCAATAGATCAGATTAGGAGTAGAAATTGTGCCTAATACCTCTACTCTGAATGGTTCTATTTACGCAACTTGCACAAATTTGAACTTTTAAAATAAATTTTTCCTTCTCAGAGCTCAAATCAAAGCTCCGTGTTGTGCTGCCCGTCTCGGTTGTGCCTCTTCGCAAGGGCTGATGCACTCGTAGCCTGCAGTCTTTTGAGCAATGTTTTTCTGCAGTTTGAGATAAAAAGCAAACAGCAGCATTGTTAAAAATAGCCAGTGGGCCATTAGTGAGATAAAATCTTCAAGGTTTGTCCTCAGACCAGGTTCGTAGTGACTAACGGCGTGAAACGATAAAATAGCAGCTGAATTTGGATTTTAAATAAAAATGTTGTGTCTTGAGTTTTTTCTTAAATCTCATTATGTGAATAAACTTTTGGTTCTGCAGCAGCAGGACAGTGTTTATCATATTTTAAAAAAGAAGTAGGTCATCTTGTTATGTTGCTTGAAATGAGCTGAGAGAACAGTGTGGAAGATTAAAGATAAAAGAAATGAGCTGCTGGTTGTAAACACGGCTTAGAAACATAGTCCAGAAACATAAATTTGACAACTTTATTACAAACGTGTACCATTCAGCCTGTGGTTCAACGCAATTACCCCTTTCTATTATTTTCAATGCTGTCCTAATATCAAATTTCGGACAAACTGTGCATGTCCAATTGGCTCAGCGGTAGTCTCTGATTGTAGCAGTGACAACTCTGACTTTTTCTCTTCACCTGCTATCTTCCCATCTCAAGTGGTCCATTAACATGACAGACTCTAAAACCCTCTGCAGGGCAGCCATGTCATTCCTCTCCCACCGGCAATCCTTTCTCTCCCGCTGCCCCCCAACCCTTAAATGTTCCTGCCAATTCCCCTCCCCGTTGGACATTTGTGCCCTTCCGTCAGGAAGTGATGCGGCAGCACTGTGTAATCTTTTCCCCATATCTCTTCACGTCCAGTTGCTTTCAGTCAACTGGTGAATTGCTATGGTTTGCAGTGGTAATTTGTGAAAAGGTGAAATTGTACCTAAAGGTGGCTGTCAGGTAGAGTAAAGTTATTCAAGTCTTTCTCACGTTTTTTTCCCACTTTGTTTTTTGTGAGCTACTCTATCTTCATAAAAACCTTTTATCTCTTGCTTGCAGGGTTAGTAAAGCTTTTATATTGAACTTGGTTTTTTATTGTAAAACGGGATTTTTTTTTTCTAACCTTCACATGGCAGGCATTGGAGAAGATTGAGATTGGTGATCTGTAAAAGATCCAACCCGTAACTCAGCTGCTTATTGGTCGCAGCAGGTTCTTGAACACCATTTTAAGCAGTGTCAACACAGTGCATCTGGAAAATATTGACTTTTTTCACATTTGTGTGGGTGAAAATTGAAGATTGCGGCAGAATGGGAGGCGGTGGCTCAGTGGTAGAGCGTTTGCCCTCAGACCGGAAGTTAACCGGAAGTTCCCAGGTTTGATTCCCACTGAGTTCACGTCTACGGTCCTTGGAGAAGACACCTAACCCCCTGTTTCTCCCACCATTGGCGCAGTCATAAATGGCAGCGCCAATGGTGTCGTTTTAAAGCAAATCAAAGTCGTTTTAAAGCAAATCAAAGCTTTCTGACGTTTTGATCGACTTTGATTGAATAATTAGTTTAATCATTAAAAATAGTTTAATCATTAAAATAATTAGTTTAATGCAGCACCCAAATTTTCCAGTGAAGGATCAATAAAGTATATATTTTATTTCATTTTCATAATAAAATGGGTAAAAAATGAGGTGCTGTGGATATTTTCCAGATTAATTTTAAATGCTATCAAATTTAAACTTTTTGCAAGCAAATATTCAAGACTTGGAAAAAAATTAGTCACAACATTAATAACGCTGGCTTTCCCCTCATTGTTTTCCTCCCAAAATCCAAATGAAATCATTTGTCCAAGGTGCTGTACTGCCTCCAGTTTCTTAATCAGAATAGCCGGCAGTACCTCCCGCAAGTCAGGGACAGGGTCCTCTCCCAAGCAGAGGAGTTTAAGTATCCTAGGGTGTTGTTTATGATGAAAGGAAAGCTGAAGCAGGAGATTAAAAAGTAAAAAGATCCAGCGTCCTTAATTAGGATGCTGCATTGGTGCACCGTGGTGAAGAAAGTTGAGCCAAAAGGTAGACTTAAATTTTACCACTAAGTCTAGGGTGTCTACGTCACTTATGATCACAAACTGTGTGTGGCCAAAAAAAACAAAACAAAACAGATCCCAAGGTGGGTCCCGGCTGATTTCAGGCAAGAAGCAGGCTACACGCCGAGTAGGTCACAGTCTCTCGCAGGGACACACATACACACAACTATCCACACACTCAGTCCAAGAGACAATTTTGTTGGAGCCTATCAACCTAGCATGCCTGTTTTTGGAGGGTGGGAGGAAACCGGAGTACCCAGAGGAAACCCAGGCATATACGGAGAGAACATGCAACCTCCGCACAGAAATGCCAGTGTTTCAAGTCTCATCACAACTTGGAACTTGAACCCTGACCTTCTTGCTGTTAGGCCACCATGCCGCCCATTAAAAAACATAAAAACCATAAAAATTTGTCCTTCAAAAGAGAAGTGAAGTAGTCATTTAAATTGGTAATTTAGTTTGGCTTTGTACATCTGAAGGGCAGTGATGAAGTGTGGCTCTGTGGAAGAGAGTCCCGGAGTTTCAGACCGACTACTGAGACAGAACAATTACACCACTGATAACATCAGGATCAGGGGACCTTAAGCAGGTTTTGCTCACTTGAAAGAATATAAGGGTGAAACCTACCAAAATATCGTTGCTTGTGCTTGTGTGTGTCGCTGATGATGATCCTAAGTAGCAGAAAGTCTGTAATCAAATACCAATTTTCTCTAATTTATCACTTATTGATGCTTAAATAAGTTTAACAACCTACTTTATTGCTGAATTTTGGCAGATGGATGAAACATTTTGCTGCATCAGCGCAATTATAGGAAATTAATAAGATTATTGAGGTTTCTGCCGAACAGTTTGGAGAAGGGCTTGGATTGTACGTCTTAAACAGTGTTAGAAACGGCAAATGTTTTATTTGAAATATAAAAAGTTGTGTTTTAAGACCTAAAAGAGTGTTTTATATATTTTTATATCTAGATTGTAAATTGTGGAAGAAAGTAGGAGTGTAGTTTTTAAAAAAGACCCCTTTGTCACATCCAGAGATGCCAAGTTTTTGGCTTTACAAAGAGGGAGATTTTGAGGCGGGGCAAAAAAGAGGAGGAGCTATGACATGTTTATGACATTATCACCGCCAGTGGACAACACCCGCCATGACAGCTGGCAAAAAACAAACCGTTCAAAACATGAGAAAGCAGCTGGAAAATTGTGCGTCTTACGTGTGTTACCACCTAGCGTTATGTATCAGTACAAAGCGGAATTACCACCAGGAATACACCCCTGTACTGCTTGTTCGCACTTTTTTTTGTGGTTCACGTGCATAAGCTGTCACATGACTAACGTTTCTGGATGTCCAACTTTTTCCATACGTTCATCAAAACAATACTGGCAATAGAACATGCAGATTGCTACTACCGGCTTTCATATGCACAGCAGCAGGAGATGCCATGTGCTTAGCATAAACATACCTAATCATTTTCAAGGAATGCACTAGTTTGTATATCATGCGCGAGTCTTATTAGCTTTGGTGGGTGAGCATAGGACTTGGGCGTGAGACTTGTGCTCGAGACTTGGCATGTCTGCACATGTATAGATGTTTCTTTCCCCCATGTAGCTGCTGTTCGTCTTTAGGAATTAGATTTTATCTGATGCTTCCGACTGGGACACGATTGCAAAGTTTTCTCCTTCCCACCGGATGTGTTGGTGATAGTAAAATAAGCCCAAACCTATCTTTTAATCTCATACATTTACCCCTGAGTCTTAAAGATAAAGTTGGTGTCTCTGTGTGTGTATGTAGACTATACACGTGCATGAGCACGCACACATTTCTATGCTTCTGGCCCCGTAATTTATTTTAATCCCTTTACTCTTCTCTTAAAAGTTTTCTGGATTTGCATATATCCAATTAAAGCTGTGAGCAGCAGCTTTGGTGGGCCTTTCAGAAGCAGGGGTGTATTTTCTTCTCAGACACGGCAATACGTTTGCTCTGATATTAACACGTCAGCATTAAGTTGTCAATAATGGTACAGAGCATGATTCAAGTCAAAACTCTAATCTGTTGAATGAACATATAATCAATTAATTAGTCCAGTGTTTTTCAACCTTTTTTTCATGCCTAGGTACATTTTTCCATTAAAAAAAAAATCTTGAGGCACACCAAAATGAAAAATTGACTCTCTAAAAAAAAAATTAATTGATTTAATGACTTAATCAAAAGCTATTTCTTCTGCAACCATGTGTCTTAATGAACATTTTTTAATCCGCACTTTTGAAAGTTTTGCACCTTATTTGCCATTTTAACATGTTTAGTGTTTTACCCAGAATGCAAGAGGAACTTTTTCCTCTTTTTGCCTTGCAGAAAATGTGAAATTTGATTTGAATTTGAAAATACGATCCACTACGTGGGGTTGTTTTAGGAAGAAATGGAAAGCAGCCTGCAATAAAAAAGTAGAGAAGAGTGAGTTGCTATGGTTACAGTAAACTACCTATCACAGGAGTCCTGTCTCTAAATAAGATGATTCCTCCTACTGATAAACATAATTAAATACGCTTTCATTTTTATTCATTTATGCAAACATCACTAGATCAACCAAAATAATCTTTGAGAGCTCTCAGTAGATTGCAATCACCATATGAAGTGAACAAGGATTTTTCTCACGCCACATTTGTTGATCTGTCTGTTGATCTCTCATGGCACACTATTGGCACACACCATTTTTTCAGCACACAAAAATGGAAAAAATGGCCATTTATTTTGTATGTTTGGCGGGATTTGTTCTTAAAAGTTTAATTATGGAGAAATTTCTTAGCAGATGGAGAATTTTTCTGTCTAATTTGATTCTGTGTTGATTAGGTTTGAGATGGTTTTTTATAGTTTTTTTTTTGTAGCAGCCAAAAAAGTAAAATTTATTCATTAAAAACGGAGGACATTGCTTTTGCCATTTTGAAATGCCTTCAAAGAGCTAATGTTGAAATGATGCATCAAATAAGTCCAAACTCATGATTAATTAGTCACGTTTGGACTAATTTAACAATCTAAAAAAATACCAGTATATTTCCTACTGGTTGCAACATGTTCTGTCATTTTCTTGCGGCCATATTTACATTTTTGTAAAACCCAACAAAGTCTTTAATTTCTCTGCAGAATGGTGTAAAAATTCCACCTAAAAAGAAGGCTGATTGAGTTTGCTGTGAGTTTCTCGGGGGTGTGTATTGACTGATGAAAGCGCTGTTTAAAGCTCTGTTGGCACTCTTGTTGTACGCTCTTGCTCATTATCCCATCTTCCATGGGGGGAAATATGCTGTTTTCCAAAAAGCTGCAGTGCTGACTAGATACGTACAAGAAAAGATCGATAAGCCCTTGCTTTGCAGGTATTTGTGTGCGGAAAGTAAAAGAATAATAAGATGGAAGGTCATGAATTTGTGATTTTTTTTTTTTTTTTTTTACTGTGTGAAGGCTCTGAAAGCTCCTTGAAAACATGTTTTAAACTTCAATAGTCCTCCTTTTTGTTGATAGCAGCAGTATTTTGATTGTTCTCCTTAAATCACCTCGTCATTCGCTCTGGCTTCTTTTGTAAAGAAAACATGATTATGAGTAGAGTTCATTTTAGAAACCAAAGATTATTTTTTTTTCTTTGCATACCATGAACTCCAGCTTTTGAGTGAGTCTGACTTTGAGCTGCTTCGAAGTTCTCTTGGTTTCTTTGAAATCACACAGAGAATTGTAGACCTTGCTCTGTGAGTGAGTTTCTCTGGTCAATAACATCTGTGAAGGGTAAAAAAATGTTCTTGGATTTCCTAGCAGTGTGTGGATTGAAAGCGCAAAGAGAGGCTTTTGTAACCTTCCCCTGCTTTCTAAACAAGTTGACAAGACTTATTTCCTCCAAAAGCTCGTTTGTTCACGCTTTGATAACATTACAAAAAACGGAGTGGAAACATTTTTAAATTTTTTTTTTTTAGTTTAGGCTACAATAGTGATGTGATTCTACAAAGTAAAGACAGATCCGAAAAACTAGGTGTAAATTTTTGCTTTTGAAGCCAAACCCTCTATTTGACTAATTTTAAAACCGGTAATATTTCTACATTAGATTCATAATGTGTGTCATCAAAATGATTGTAGTGTAAATTGGATTTTGTGCAAAGTTTCTGCCATGAAGTGATACAAAAGGTCACGCACCATACAGGATGTGAAACATATAGCATTAAAAGGGTAATGATTGCAAAGGACAGGTTGCCAATTTATTTTTGTGTTACTTTGTGTAACACAGTCTAAAAGGTCAAACTTCTGGTTTGCAGTCGCAGAAAATGAAGGTGACTTTGAATGGAGAAAAAAGGAATTGTATACCAAGTTTGAAGCAAATGGTATGCTAATATATTTACTTTAATGATTAAGACAGTAACTATTTGATATTTGTCTTCATGGATTATGCAGCTGTGCTCCTACTCCAGGCATGGGCAATCTATGGCCCGCGGGCCACATATGGCTCGTTAAATGTTTCAATCCGGCCCGCCTATCTTGAAAAAAAAAATTTAAATAAATAAATCTTATTTTTCCTTCAATTCTGGTGTTTTATCACTAGATAGCACACTCTAGATAATATTGGCTTTGTTGAAAAAACAAAAAAACTGCTCCCATTAAAATGTGTGTGTTTCCTTGATGCGCACGTTGTCAAAATTAACAGTGCGTGTAGATATGGCAAGCTATCGGGCCCAATACATGTATGTAAACAAGCACATTAGATGTTAAAACAAGCAAAATGCTACATCAAGCGCTTAGATTTTAAACCTAGCGCCGCAAAATGCATATTTTTAAGCGCTACCCCTTGATTTCAGATCTAGCGCGCTAGATTTGAAATTTAACACGCTTAATGTAACATTTAGCACTCCGTTCTATTGGTCTAATCTAACTGTTACCAAAGCATACCATTCTTCTGCTCCTGTTCCGGACCCTTTGTCAAATGTTAGAACTCAATGTGGCCCGCAAATCAAAGTTTTCCCACCCCTGCCCTATAGTGTCCTATGAGTCCCTACTTTAATCTCATTTAGACTTCATGAAGTCTTACCTCCTCCTACTCTTATGTTTGGATGAAGCCCATTTGTGTTTTAAACCTAACCTGTTTAATCGTTTCGGTTTCGTCTTCTGAACCGTTTATCCCTAATGGGTTGCCAGAGTCTATCCTGGCTGCTTTCAGGTGAGAGGCGGAATACACCCGGAACAGGTTGAGAGTCTGTTGTGGGGCCAGACAGTCACAACCAACCATCCACACACATACTCATATTGAACCCCTAAAAAAAGGAGGGAATTTCTTTAATACAACCTGACATGATGAACCTCTATTATTATTATTTTAAAAAAAAAAAGTTAATCAATAATCATCATGTCAAATATAGTCAAATGTGTGGGGTTTTTTTTTTCCATTCTTTTTTGTTGAAATGGTAGTAAAAGACGAGGATTCATATTTTAGTAAGTTTTAATAGTTTTTTTTTTTTTTTGGTCTTCCGTATGTACAGTACATAGGAATTACTCCAACCAATATAAGCAAATGAAAATCTTGTGTGTTATTCATTTTTAATTCCCCCCACACACATACAAATTGTGCTAGCTTCTCATAGTTGTACAGATGAGGTGTAGATCTGTTCCGTTTTGTATGATAGCAGCTCTAACCACCTGCTAGTCCGAGCATGGAGAAAATAATCCAGATGCAGTGAAACTTCTTTCTCTGAACTGCAGATAAAACTGATCTAATTAGTTTTGGCAAACAAGATCGCAGGTTGGCACTAGGCTTACTTTGAGTCAGTCATAAAAAACAAACCCCCACATTGACAATCGGGCTGTAATCACTGAAGAGGCTCAGTGCCCACATTAAAGCTGCAGTGGAATAATCATGCTGGCATCCTGAAGAACAAGAATGAAAAACATGTTCCTTTCAAGTTGTAAAAGAGAAGATGAAACATTCCTGTGTGTCTTTATTTTTAAGGTTTGACTACCGTATCAAACTTCAGACTGACCTTTCTTTTGGTGGTTTGTTTGATGAAGAAGGAAAAAAAAAAAGCAGAACATACTGAAAGAGTTGAGCTCAAATCCATTATGTTCTCCATTATGTTCTCTCGACTGGAAAAAATGACTTTTTATTGACCCTCAATAGCCATTTTTACAAATTGATTAAATAAATCCTTTTCTCTTAAAATTCTTTAACACTGCAAACAAATTCATTACACTGTGTAATTATTCTTCCTTATTTTGCATTTTTGTGCCACTCCTTTCTAATCCTTGATGTAAAGCTCTCCGGGTTGCCTATAAATAAACTTGTCTTTCCTTTCAAACGAAAATCGACTGCAGTTGATTGCATTTTCTCAGAGTGGTACCTTGATTTCATTGAAAGCACAGTGCTGTGAAGCCACGCTGTGTTGAGGGAATTTACATTTTCAGACTGGATCTGGGAAAGAAAAATATTTTATGACCCCTTTCTGTTCTTATTGACATCAGATTGATTAATTTATTTCGTAATTTATGGATAAAAATAGACAGAACATGATGAACAGTGTTAGTTAGTAAAATATTGTATTTAAATGTAGACTGGTATGTTACATGTTGAGTACTTGGTGCTTTTCTGTGCTTACATTGGTGTCATTGGAAATTATACACATGCATGATACTCAATAACAAAAACCATCTCTCTAACTCTGAACATGCATCCGTACACATGCAGAGAGGGTTTAAAAAATCTATATTTCAAAGAGCATCCAGTGCTGCATTGCTAATCTTTTTGCAAATCCCCAAATGAGTTTTTCACAAGCTCTGACTTTCTTTAATGACACAATGTTCAACCATTGTAATTTTAAGCTTTGGTGTGAATTTCACTCTCTGAGAAAAACTCATGCAGGGTTGACTTCTTGTTACTGTTCAGTTTCTTATTGAGTTCTCACTTCTCATTTGCACTGACTTTCACAACTTTGTAAAAGTTTGACCTGTTTGTTCTTTCTTACATTGATTTAAACTGACTCTAAAAGACTGAAATTTTGACTCAATCTCAGCAAAATACAAATGAAAGATTCTGTTTATTTTTAAGACTATATATTTAGGACCGCCGCGTTCTAAATATTCCTGCAAGCACCATGACTGTTAATGACGCTTATGTAATTATTCATGTTTTGCGTATTGCATGAGTAAACTTTTACACCACTTAATTTTTAAAGTAAAAATAGTATTAAACAAATATTTTTAAAACCTAGAATAAAAAACAAACGGTAATAATCTACTTAGTCAATAACTTACTTTTTTTCCACATTTTGCGCTACTGCTTCAAAAATGTCCTTGTTAAAAATTGGCTATAGGCGATATTCCAATATGTTAACCTGAACTTTCAAGACTTATCTACTTTGTAGAAAACATGGCATACTTTATTCAGACAACATTTTTCTTACTGTCTTCATGGTATCTCTTCAATATTATCTCACTCATCCTTTCTAAAATGTTCCTGCAATGGCGTCAGTGTCCTCCTTGTCTCTCTCCATAAATAGAAAAACACACACACTTATGTGTGGCCATAACAATGTGTTTGTTGCTTCCTGCAGAAATTGTTGCTATGATAATGTGCGCTTCCTCCCAGCTGCTGCGCCCCGGTTAGAGGAGATAAAATGTTCATTTTTAGAACAAAAAATACATAATAAAATAGAAAACATGTTAATATTAAGTCATCAAAGGTCAGCCTCCTAGGTTGTGTTTTATTTATTCTAATTAGCATGTTAAAGTGACGTCCAGTCAAATTGACGGCTGCGGCGGTCCTAGTGTCAATACTGATGATGATGCATGTACTGTTTGCAGGTTTTTAGGCGTTCCTCCTGGTAGAGGAAGCTGCCCTCTCACCGGCCCGCTGCCCTTTGACCTCATCTACACTGACTATCACGGCTTGCATCAGATGAAGCAGCACATGGGTCTTTCTCTGAGGAAGCACAAGTCAGTCTAACTTTCCTTCCACCTTCATGTGTGTTTTCTACAAGAAACCATCATTTCTATTTGCTCAGGGTTCTTGCTGTTAGTTTGTTCTCTTCCTTAGAGCAAACAGTAATTATCTCCCTGTACAGGCTCGTTCCGTACAAACTCTGATCTCCACCATGTATCAGCAATTTTTTTTCCCACCCCTTTTTTTTCCCAATTTGGCCTTGTTTAAGCATTGATCAATGGTCAATGTGAAAGCTCCTGGGTTGTGCTTGTACCCACAGACTTTCTGTAATTGCTCAAATCAGCATGTTTCTCTCTAAGTAAAGTTTTTGTCTTTTAAATTCCAGCTGGACAAAAAAATCCTTTTTGTTAATTTGTAGAAAAAGAAAGCAGCTTTTTTTTTTTTTTTTTATGAATACACAAGTCAATTGAGGTATTTTCAGTGACATATTTTTGTTTGCAATTTGTTTTTACTGCTTTTTATTTCATATTTTACATTGTGAATGAAAGAATAGCTTTTTATGTGGTAATAAACATCTCTTACCGAGTCCAAACAACATTAATGCGAAGCCAGCCGATCGACCGACGACTTTTGGCAGAGCAGAGCAGCCGGTGATTGACACTGGTTACACATGCACTACTCCGATAAATATTCTCAGATTAGACCGCATCAATCGATTTCTTTTCTCTACTTATGAATATTTACTACTGATAAATTGCTGATGAGGCCTCTGCTGACTTGCTTATTGATTGCTGGTGTTCCACCTAGTTCCTGCTCTCTAAGTTTTATCTGAGGGAATGATAAACATCATTTAAAGATGCATCATTTGAATTTAGTAAATATTTCTCTGCGGATGCATTTTTTTGTGTGTTATACAAATACCTTGTAAACATTTCTTGCAAATCTTGCATGGATTGCAAGTCATGCCTGGATCTCCCTGAGATTTATTTCAGACTTAATTGGCTCTAGGTTTTCATCCATTCAGGTTTATTTTCCCCCAATTTGTTGAAGCAGAGGTCACTCCAGCACATTGAAAAATACATCTTTAAGAAAATGTGATTTAGTTTCAACTTCAACCGTTTTTTTTTTTTCTCTTCCAGGTGCCACATTCGAGTAATTGACACCTTTGGCACTGAGCCTGCGTACAATCATGAAGAGTACGCCACTCTTCATGGCTACAGAACCAACTGGGGATACTGGAACCTGCATGGCCAGCAGTACATGACCATGTTCCGTAAGTAGATTCCTGAAGTAAAGTTCCAACACGCTAATTACAGAACATGTACAAGTGGGAATTCTCAACTTCTAAGAACATAACGGTGACATAAAATGTATTTGATGTTACCTTTAAAAACTAAGTGGGGCATTAGTAGCACCAAAACGAGGCACCCATTACAATTGTGATTGTTTAAAAATTTTCAGAGAAGGTAATGGTCAATCTCATAGTGTTAGGTGTTAAATTTTTTTTTTACCAAACTTATACCAAACAATTAATTGGGCTTGCATTTTGCATGGCAGCTTCCACCATCAGGTATGAAAGTGTGTGTGAATGGGTGAATTTGAGCTACAATGTAAAGTGCCATGAGTGCCAACGAAGGTAGAAAAGTGCCAAATAAGAACAGGAAAAAAAATTACTACATTCATAACCAACAATCTCTCTGACATATTGGAGACTTTGAGAGAAAGATTTAGTCTTCATTCTCTATATTTAAAAGTGGGTAACTCCAAAAGTCTTCTGTATTTAAAGGCACAGCTCAATATTTTGGAACCACCCAAGTAAAATTTCCATTTAAGGTCAAGTTCTCCAAAAACTAACTTTTAATCTAATCTTCATCTAATATGTTTATGTGGAATAATTGTTTATTATATTATTGATGAATAAAATACTTTAGATTTTTAGTTTTACCTCTACTGATTATACAGTATGTTGTTGGAATCGTAATCCTAACTTATTGTAATTAATGGTATGTTCGTTTGGTATGTACAGTTCTTATATGCAAATTTGTGGCTCTTTTCGTTAATGATCTTTTCAACTTGGTAATTTTATTGGTAGCTTTCATGCTGAAACTGTGTGGCCACTCCTGTGCAAAAAAAATAAAAAATGCTTGCAACTGGGCTCATGATACCCATTGTCATTAATGGATGTCAGTAATTTCCCGTCTCTTTTTTTTCCCATTTTTTGCTAATTGTCATACATTGGAAGGATGTTTAACTGCATTTATGACAGACCAGGTGTCTGTATTGATACATGTGATTGAAACACAGAGCAGGCTGTGTTTAATACTGCCTGGGGCCGTCACTGTCCAGGCTTTCAGCCACCAGTCAGAGCGCACAGAAAACATCTGTCCCTGCAGATGCCCACAGCTCCTAACTTCTGGCCGAAACACAAGACTCAGAAAGTGTAACAAAAAACTGGACATGCATATTCATAAAAGATAAAGTGAAAGCTAGAAGATGATGCAGATGTTTGTGCTAGTCTCCAATTACCAGGACACCAATGAACTAGCTCAAAATTTCTAAAAAAAAAAAAAAAATGCCAACTCTCTTCCAAGGTCTGGAACTGTTTGAAAAATCTTTCTCTCTCTTGTCCTTCTTGCTGGTCTGTGTTGCAATAGATATCCTCTGTGTTGAAGAGAAATTAGCTTTTATTTCCTGAAACCAGAAAAATTAATTTATTCAAACATTTTAAACTCAGATTTAAAAATCTAGTCAAATAAAATAAAATCAGCTCTTTTTGTCAAACTATGTTCCTGCTAATAAAAATAAGATCTGAGTAAAATCAGTGATCCAGAACTTACTCCAGCTCTGCTTCACATCTGCCTGGTTATAGCTCCAAAAAAAAAAAATCTGAACAAAGCAATCTCAGTAAACGCATCATTTTTGCATCCTTCTGTCTTTATATACTAAATAAAAAAAAATAAAAAAAAGATTTATCAGTTGTACATTGATGATTGTATCCTCAATTACCTGCATGAGAAACGATCTGAATCAGAGCATTTTCTTCCTTGTGGTCACTTCTTGTTTCAAGTCATAAAATGGATTTGTAACTGAGTTTTTGCCAATTACTTTGTTTGTCCTTGGCAGCCCACACTCCAGACAACTCTTTTATGGGTTTTGTGGCAGAGGAACTAAATGAGACTGAGAGACTGTATATCCAGAGGAACAAGGTTAACAATATGGCTCTGGTGTATGGGAAGGATGCCAGCATGTGGAAGGTATGTACATCACAATAAGTCTCTCACAACTGATACAATCAGCAATTACATTTAACAACCAATGTGTTTTTTTGTTTTCTCTATTTCTGAAATATGTATCTGGATTAAACCTACGTACCTTAACTTTGAATGTTAAGTTATATCGTATTATTCCCTGTACACGCACATGCGCGGCTGCACTGATGGGGTGCACGCCTATTAATAAGCTATTTACAAAAAGACGTTTGCAGGGCAAAATAAATTGGCTCAGTATTGTACCGGTAACAGCACAAGCTGCATATGCACGGTATTTAAAAGGACAAGGACATGTCAGACTTGACATAAAGTTGCATATGGAAGACTTATTTTGTCGGACTAAGCTTTGCTGTGTTCAAGTTTCAGAAAAAACAGGGGTGTGCGTCTATTAGAAAGTGTGCTTCTATTGGGAATAATATGGTATATATTTTTTTGTGGTTTAGGAAAATTTTCCGTTATACTTATTTACTCTAAAGCATTTACAAAATTGAACATCTCTGGCAAGCACATGTTTCCTGCAGGAATCCGACCTGAAGTGTGTTGCTTCAAGAACAATTGCTTTTTGTTTAGAGTAAATTTTTCTATCTGAGCATCTGCCAAGTTTTCTCACTCTCGCTCTAACTTTGAAGTATGCTGCAGGCTCCCGCAAGGTTTGTTTCGCTTGATTCTAGCTGCGACTTTGTTCCCACACTCGTTTCTCAGAACAACCTGAGCTGTAGTGTAACATTTGCCAATCTGCCAGATTGCTGTGAAAGGGCCTCTGCAGACACAGAATAACCCTCCTCCTACCGGGAGCACCATCTTCCCGTAATTCAGTTCTGAGGTCCACATTAGAGATTTGGGGGTTGTGAAGCCTCTATGAGTAGATAAATGCTAGAAACCCGATCCCCCTCCTCCCACCCACCGCTCTACATGTGCCTCTCTCGATTTACTACTTTGCTCTGTTTTCCTTTGTGCTGCCCTTTTTATTTATTATGTCTTGTTGCATCATTGATGGATCTACACAGCTCCAAGTAAGTACAGCTGCCATCCACTGGCTACATTTATTTGTCTGCGAGACTAAACTCGGTGTGTTTTAGAGCTTTGTACGGTTTAATGAAAACGAATAGAAGTGTAGAAATTCCACTGAATTAGATTAGCCATGGGAGCATGTCATGTCTGCTTCAGATGTTGAATTTCATACCTTTTTAGTAGCTTTAAGTCTAAAAAAAACTAACCCCCCGTGTAGAAAGCAAACCTCGCCTCAAGGCAAATTTAAAAAAAATGTGATAAAATAAGCAGGACTGAAAGACAGAGGGGCGGCATGTGTGGTAAGTACCTCTCATAGTGACAGCTAACATTTTTTTAAAGCATCTTTTACTTTGATTGATTTCTTCAGCTGGATTAATCTACACTTATTAACCCTTAACAGGAGGTAGTGGTCATAAGCGTCCATAGCAATATACGTCAGAAAATGATGTGACTCTAGACTTATCAGTTGTTCACTTCCAATTTCCAGTTAGTTTGAAAACTAAACAAACTAACACCCATTCAAAGCTGGCGTACAGAGCGTCCATAGAATGCCCGCGTTCAAAGAAGAAAAGGGTTAATACATTCCCCGGAGTTAACCAATTGGCTATTTTTTCATCTGAAGACCTACACAGATGTCACTTTCACTTAAAACAAAATACAAATGAACAATTCTTTACAATCAATGAAATATTTTAAAATATTGAGTATGTCCATGGACAAAAGTGAACCAAACGAGTGGGTTAGTAGCATTCAATTCAGAAAGATAAGTAATGCCGTGTTTGATTATTCATGAATAACATTTGAAAAAGGTAACTTTCTTTGTTTGTTGGTTTTTTTTTTTAGATGGGGAAAATTTTATTTGCTCTTTAGTTTGACGTTCAGAAGGTCTTAGCCATACTTGTGGGAGGGCCTAGCTTAAGAGGTAGTCTTAGAGGAGGTCACTTTTCGGAATGGTAGAGTATTGTTAACATAAGTTAACCTACATCAGTATTAATTATCTATTCACACAAACTCTGACTATGGCACAAAAAAAATGATCTGATTACAATATGTGACCACGCTAACTAATCTAAGTGCTAAACTGCAACTTGCAATAAAATGCTAGCCTGATTAAGTATTATTTACAGAGCTCACAATGCTTGCAATTCCAACTCGTAATATGCCGCAATGCGTTGTGTGTCCGAGGGATGGATTTTTACCAGAGCAATTGCTCGTGACATAGGCAAGAATGACTTTAAGCAAACAAAAAATTTTGTTGCAATAAATTCTTTCAATTTGTAGAAGACAGCACTAAAATGAATTGACTGAAGACAGTCTAATTAGATCATTTTACTACAAAAAAAACAAACATTGATTGTTAAAAAGAGGGCTTTTTCTCAAAACCCACTTAAATTATCAGGAAAAAAGATGTTTTGAGTTTAGATCTTCCTTGAACGACTCCTTTAGTGACTGATTATTAAAGGTTTTTTTTAAATCACTGCATGAATGAAAGAATGTGACTTAAGCACCAGATTTTCTAAAATAATGAAAATTTAAAAATATGTTTAACTGATATATAAAATTAATTATACCCAGTGAGTCATTTCTGACTTTCTCATAGAAATGGTCAAACAAATTCAGCTCATATTTATTACAATTTATTTCTGGCAAAGCAATTTAGGCCAATTATCTCGAGAGGTCAACACGGAGGACTTGAACTGATCTCATTCTTTTATGTTGTAATAAATATTTACAGGTAGTGAGTGGTTTAGAGGTAACACGGTTGTGCACCTGTGACCTGCTCATTACACCTGCTTCTGCTCAATTAAGTGATCAACATCTTTGATTTTTTTTTTTCTTTTCCTGTGCCATGTTTAAAATTTGAATGATCTAATTGAAATAAAATTATATTTGCGTGAAAATGCCCTTTGTATTTTTTTTTTTTTTAAGCACGAGGGATCTTTTATTTTTGGACTAGATATGTCCAAATTTAAGTTGCATTTTAAAGATAAAGTTCTGTCAGCCACAGCAAAACAAAACCATCAACCACAGATTTCGAGCTGCCTTATCTATGTAGTAAAAAACCCTTTTATGACATCAAACAGTTCTATATACAACATAGGATATCTAAGAGTGTTCCTTAGTGTCAGATTGTCAGTCATTTAGTTCTGAGTTTTGAGGAAAAGGTATTCTTTGATCGGGGTTTTCTCTGAGCGTCCTGTGGATTTTCAATCTGATTCTAATCTTCAGACATAAAAGCTCTGGACAAACGCCTCGGGCTCTTTGTTGTATGCTTTGGAAAGAGACTATTTTTTGAGAGGCTATTTTTATTTAACAGGAAATGCAAATATTGTTTGGGAACCCTCCTTTGCAGCCAAGATGCATTAAACTAGCAAAACACAGTGTGTGTGTGTGTGTGTGTGTGTGTGTGTGTGTGTGTGTGTGTGTGTTAGTATCATATAACTTATCTGGCCAAATTTTTTCTTTGAAAAGTTAATCTAAACCTGCCTATTTGTTTTATATGACGAAGGAGAAGGAAAAATTCCTTGCTATTTTGCACCGCTACATGGAGATCCATGGGACGGTGTACTATGAGACCCAGCGTCCCCCGGAGGTGCCTGCATTTGTCAAGAACCACGGTCTGCTGCCTCAGCAGGAGCTGCAACAGCTCCTCAGAAAGGCCAAGGTAGATCTGCAGTTAACCAAGAAAATACTTAAATGCATACATTTGCACATTTCTTTCTTTTATTTTTTCCACTGTGGAGAGAAGCTTTATTACGCAAGTATCGACCTTAAAATTAGCCACACTAATGACTAACTTTGTATTTCTCCAGCTTTTCATTGGATTTGGCTTCCCATACGAAGGTCCTGCTCCCTTAGAGGCCATCGCCAATGGATGTATATATCTACAACCTAAGTTTAACCCCCCCCACAGCTCTCTCAATCATGAGTTCTTCAGAGGAAAACCCACCTCCAGGAAGGTACACTCAAGTTGGATCCTAATGAAATCTACATGCCGCAAATAAAATGCACCCAGAGCTACACTCTGATCTTGATTAAATTACTCGGTGTGATTATGAATGTCCTATTTTTGCCTCCCCCAGGTGTCTTCGCAGCATCCCTATGCAGAGCAGTACATCGGTAGACCGCATGTCATCACCATTGACTTCAATAACTCCGAGGAGTTCAACGCCACCATCCGTGAGATCATGAGGATCAATGTAGGTGTACATTTCATTTCATCCAAACTTACTTAGTAGTCATTCAACAAAATAAGTGCCTTGTAACATAATAGTCCTCCAAAGTGCACACGACTGCAGATTATTGTAGGTGAGAGCATAATTGCTCTCTCGCTCTGCCGTGTGGTTTGACCCACTTCTGAAGTCCGCAGCCTTTTAATAGAGCTCTTGATCATGGCATCTGACGTTACCGCCGAATGCTTGGCTTGCTCCCTCTTTGCTCTCTGCACTCCTAATTGCTTGAGATATTGAGTGGCTCAGTAGGTAAACTGTGCCCACACCTGGCTCTGCGCGGCAGCTTTTCAGAGGTTAGCTTCATAAGCAGCGAACATTGTTTGCAGCACGTTGTGTTAATCAGTCACACTGTTCTCAATCTGTCAGAACAACACAGTTACTGCCAAGCTTGGAGCTGCCAAGATGAACGCATGCCTCACTCTGCCAGGTGTGGGGAGACTACGCATCCTGCGGATGGAGGCAAAACGATAGTTCTGTTCTAGTTGTTGTAAGGCATAACTTGCTGATTAAAGGCAAACATTAACTTTCCACTTTTATCAAATAACTTCTTAGATGTGATCAGTTTTACGTTGCACAAAATCTTAAAAAGGCTTGTGTAAGCTTTGCTACAAGTTTATTCCAATCAGGACAATCGAGGGTTAGTCATTAAAATATCTGATCTTGTTTTGTGTGGGGTTTTTTTTTCCCACCCTAAAGCCAAAATCTGAGGGTTCTGTGTTGGACTGCATTTTGGCTGGAAGCAAGAAGTTTTTTTGCAGTCTTTGTTGCCAGGCAACTAGTAACTTGGTTTGGATTTTTGCAGGACATTTTCATTAATGAGCCTCAGATGTGATGTTAGGTTGGCTGTAGCCACTGGACAAAACAAGCTTTTTCCTTTACATACCAAAATGCAAAATAAGGCCAAGAAACTAGTTTGAAGCACTTTGATAACTTTATCAAATCATAACTTGTACGATCATTTCTTTATGTTTCAATGTCAGAATATTAACTTGATTTACTTTTTACTCGTACACAAAAAGCCTGAACTAACTGGAATAAATCTAATCTGCTGTTTTCTTAAACATACTACTTTAAGGGTAGCAAATGAAATCAAATGAGAAGCTAATGCAAAGAATTAGTCCCGCTTGAGTGAAAAGGGTTCAAATGTAGCAGCTGCGTGCATCAATCTCCTGTTGAATCATGCTTAGCTACAATCACCTGAAGTAATCCTTTATTGTGTTACCACCGTCACTAGCGAAGAATGTTCTGTGCTTCTCTGGAAAGTTGCTTCACCTCTGTAAGATTTGCAGACATTTCTTTATACATCACTGTCTCCATCACTTGGGTTTTTCTACATATAAAGATTTTTCTTTCTCAGAGTTTGTACTGCATATGTTTTTGTGCACATAGTACTGTGTTTCCTTCTTCTGGCTTTTCCATTAGTGGTTTACCAAAACAGATCAGTTTCTCCCTTCTGCCTTGCTCCAATTTATATTATCAATTGGATAGAATGGGAATTTTTGTTAATTTTTTATTCTTTGATAAATAGATAGATAAAGAAATATATGTTATTAATCCTCAATGGGAAAGTTTGTGTGCTGCATTACACCGCAGCAGGCCGCCAGGACGGCACCAATGGTAAGAGAAACGCGGGGTTAGGTGTCTTCTCCAAGGACACCTAGATATGAGCTCAGTGAGATTCGATCCCGCGAACTTCCGGAACACTTCCGGTCCAAGTGCGAACGTTCTACCGCTGAGCTATTGCCCCTTTCCTCCCTCCCCTTTGCCACTTCTTTTCAAATGTGTTTAACAGATGTATATTTTTCCAAGTTAGTATTGATGTTTGGTCTTAAATGTCAAAAATGAACAAACATAATAAAACATATTTTCTTTATTGCATAAAAATTACAACTGGATCTTTGACATTAAATTGACTCAAAGTTGTGCCTCACAGTTGATGAATTGATCAATTTCTGCCCAATTGTCGTTTTTTTTCTCCCCCCAATATTAAGCATGGTGATGTCGTTGTGGCCAGAGATATTAAAGTTTTGTGAGTTAGGGTGTGGGGTGAGGGTGGCTCATTGGTAAAGCATTCGCCCGCAGACCGGAAGTTAACCGAAAGTTTGCGAGTTCAATTCCCACTAAGTTCATGTCTAGATCTCCGTGGGGAAGACGCCTTTCTCCCACCATTGGCGCCGTCCTAACTGACAGGCTGCTGCAGTGTAATGCAGCACAAATTTCCCCGTTGAGGGATGAAGAAAGTATATTTATTTTTAGGTTTCCCTTTAAGAGAAAAAAAAAACCCTTTGACTTTTTTTTTTATACAAGTCTTTTATGAACTTTAACAGTTGGCATTGATTGGCTCGAGAAATGAGCCATTAATTTTTTATGCTTTTTTTTTCTTTTCATTCTCACTGTTTTGATTGATAACCTCAAGGTGAACCTGCTGGAACATCCACTTAAGAGAAGATTGGAAACTGTCTAAAATATTTTCTCAAGGCAGAATCATGAACTCCAAATTGGTTGTTTGGAGCCAGCTTCTAATTTATGAACCTACTTTTTCCCCACAAGCTTTGTCAGTTTGCTCATGATGCCACTAAGCTGATGTTTTCCTCCAGCTGCCATCAGTAAAGAAGCAGAGGAATGGGTATTTCCTGCTCCATCAGCTGATAAGAAAATCCTACTAACACTTGATTTTTCTCCACCAGCTGGACGTCCCTCGTACTTATTTCCATCCGAAACATCCTTTCATGTTATTAGCATCGGCATAAAATAGTGATGAATTTTGCTCACATAAGCATGTGTCCGAGCCGTGCTGCCAGTTCGGTGTATAAATTGAAGCATCATTTAAAAAATTGTCTGCTTCTGAATTTAAATCACCCGCTCACTTGCCCCCCACCCCCTCTTTTTTTTTTTTTTTTTTTTATTTTGCTGGTATTCTATTATATAAAGATGCCCTGAAGGCAAATTGCATTGCAGAATAGCTGATGAAGTGCCAGATACATTTCATTAAACTCGGATGAAATAAAGTAATAAGGGGTTTAGAAGGAACACAACACTAAAAGGAACTATTTATCAATTTAAAAGCTCAAGTTCTTTAGTTGCCTGGAAGTAAATAGCAAAAGCTCATAGGAGACTTTTTTCAAGAGTCTGGGACGGAGGATCCCTGCAGAATAAATTGCGTCTTTTAATTCAATTTTTTTTTCACATCCATTGATGTTATTGAAGTAGTTAACCAAGAAAGAGGGACCGAATAGTGCTTTATTAATCAGATGCATGGATTATTGTGTTCAATTAAAAAAAACAATAGAAAAATAGAGAGCTAGATAAAACTTAACTTGCCATAGATCCCCCAGAATCTGGCTTACTGAGGTACTATTGCCCTCCCTGCTACTCACTTTTTTGAGTGAGAATTTTTCACCTGGTGGATGCCCTCAATATGTTAGCCGTGTTTGTAAGATAAATGTGTTAGCTGTGTTTGTAAGATAAACGGCACACTACTGTACCATGTGAGATTGCCAGGTGTTCCGTGGGATCCTATGTCACCTCATACGGTGATCAGGAGCTACTGGTAGCGCCCAAAGATTGATTTAGTTAATCTTCTGGTGTTTGTGTGAAAAATAGTTTGTTTATCCGTACGAAATCCTGTCACATTAATTAGAGACAGGCAAGGCTGTCCTGTAACCATAGCAACCCACTCTTCTTCTGTGTTTTTTTGTTGTATGCTGCTGTCCATCCCTCCCAAACTACCCCAGCTAGTGGGTTGCACTTTCTGCTTATTTTCGAGATATAAGGAGAATTTTTGGGTTAAATTTTAAAGCAAAAAATAAAGACAGATTCTAATGAAATCTCACATTTTCTGCACGACATTAATGAGGAAAATGTTTCTCTTGCATTCTGGGTAAATCTCCTGAAAGGTGCATTGTCTGAAACTCAATGCTATGTTGTTATATACAGTGGTGGTCAAAAGTTTACATACACTTGTAAAGAACATAATGTCATGGCTGTCTTGAGTTTCCAGTTATTTCAACAACTCTGATTTTTCTCTGATATAGTGATTGGAACAGATCCTTCTTTGTCACAAAAAACATTCATGAAGTTTGATTCTTTTATGACTTTATTATGGGTAAACTGAAAATGTGACAAAATCAGCTGGGTCAAAAATATGCATACAGCAATGCTAATAGTTGGTTACATGTCCTTTGGCCATTTTTACTTCAATTAGGCGCCTTTGGTAGCCATCCACAAGCTTCTGGCAAGTTTCTGGTTGAATCTTTGACCACTCCTCTTGACAGAATTGGTGCAGTTCAGTTAAATTTGTTGGCTTTATGACATGGACTTGTTTCTTCAGCATTATTCACATGTTCTCAATGGGATTTAAGTCAGGACTTTGGGAAGGCCATTCTAAAACCTTAATTCTAGCCTGATTTAGCCATTCCATTACCACTTTTGATGTGTGTTTGAGGTCATTGTCCTGTTGGAACACCCAACTGCGCCCAAGACCCAACCTTCGGGCTGATGACTTCAGGTTTTCTTGAAGAATTTGAAGGTAATCCTCCTTCTTCATTGTCCCATTGACTCTATGTAAAGCACCAGTTCCATTGGCAGCAAAACAGGCCCACAGCATAATACTACCACCACCGTGCTTGACGGTAGGCATGGTGTTAAAGGCCTCACCTTTTCTCCTCCAAACATACTGCTGGGCATTGTGGCCAAACAGCTCAATTTTTGTTTCATCTGACCACAGAACTTTCCTCCAGAAGGTCTTATCTTTGTCCATGTGATCAGCAGTTAAGAGGTCATGCTATGAAGCTCATGTCATTGACACAACTTTCTAAGTCTCCAAAATTGCTCATTCATGTTGCTGTATGTATATTTTTGACCCAGCTGCTTTCGTCACATTTTCAGTTTACCCATAATAAAGTCATAAAAGAATCAAACTTCATGAATGTTTTTTGTGACAAAGAAGGATCTGTTCCAATCACTATATCAGAGAAAAATTAGAGTTGTTGAAATAACTGAAAACTCAAGACAGCCATAACATTATGTTCTTTACAAGTGTATGTAAACTTTTGACCACCACTGTACATATTCTTATTCTTTTGGCTTTTCCCTTTAAGGGTCGCCACAGCAAGTCAGTTTCTTCCATCTAATCCTATCTGCTGCATCCTCTTTGGTCACACCAACTATCTTCATGTCTTCCTTCACTGCGTCCATGAACCTCCTCTTTGGCCTTCCTCTAGTCCTCTTTCCTGGTGGTTCCAAATCCAGCATCCTTCTTCCTATGTACTCTCTCTCTCTCCTGTGTACGTGCCCAAACCATCTCAGTCTTGTCTCTCTAACTTTGTCCCCAAAACCTCTAACATGTGCTGTTCCCCTGATGTACTTTGTACTCATTTCTAATCCTGTCCATTTGTTATATACATATTGTAATACTATATTGTTAAACTCCGAGGCTATAGAGAATAGTTTTTAACCATTTTGGTTGGTGGTGTGCCTAAAAAATTTTTTTCAATGGAAAAATTAACCTTGGCATAAAAAATGTTGAAAACACTGCTCTAAATCATTGACCTGTAATTCCCTTGAATGTTTTGGTGGATTGCATTTTGTTAAGAGAAAAAGGGAGAAGTTGCCTGTTGATTTCCATTACTGTAACCAAGCCAGCCAAACAGCACAACCCTTTCATGTTTTTCTCCTCTGCCTCTCTGTTTTGTGTACACACTGTTCATTCTAAAAAGATCCCCAAAACCCTTTATTTCTCACCAGTGTTTGTCTATAATGGAAGAGGATAACTCTTATCAATTTTCAAATTGATCACCTCAAGAAAAAGTTATGGTTGTTGGACATCAGAAAAAAGGCCGGGTCAGAGCTCAGTCTTCCATGTATCGTTCATGACATTGAGAGTGTGGGAAATTTTTTTTCCGTCATTTTGAGTAAATCCTCTTTACAGGCAGAATGGAGTTTGGAATCAAACATGTCAATTTGACAAATAACTTCTTGTTATCCAAACCTCTCAAGAGGGGAAACAAAAAAGTGTCCAATATAACATACTTACATCAAATTATCGCATTTAATTAAATTGAATTGAAAATACTTTATTAATCCCCAAAGGGAAATTTGATGCTGCTTACACGGTGTAAAAGCTGAACAGTTAAAAAAACGCCCATAATGAGTCCATGGAGTCACACCAAGGTGGCCCCTCCACATTCCTGCTCAGTTCCTCTATATTGCCAGCGAGCGTCTGGATGTTACCCATAACAACCGCAGGGACACTGGGCTCAAAATGCCTCCTTTCAGATCGCCTCATTCTCAGTTCTGTCGGGACAGCATAGACTCCTCCAGCCACGGTGGATCTGGTTCCGAGAGCTAGCTGCTGGTTGAGTCCACCCAAGCAAAGTGAAACCACTCCATGACCAGCGAAACTCAGAACTAGTCGTTGAAAAAAAGCAAAAACAATAAACAGCTAGCTTAAAAACAGCCGTCCAATGTAAAAACAGCCATCTGATATAAAACAGTGCGGTCCAAAACGATGTCGGTAGAGCGCACAAAGTCACCTCGCCCAAACAGGATAAACACCGGCAAAAGATAAACAGAATGGAAAAAATGCCAAAATAGATGACCAGACACTAAAAAACGAAGACCCCGCACCGGACTACCACCTGGGGCAGTGCCTTTTAACGTTTTAATTAAATGTCAAAATCTAATTTCAAGCTTAATGTGTTACCTTTGACTGATTCTGCATTTGGCACCTATTTTATTATTTACTATTTACATGATTCCAGTGTCCATGGATCATTTTGACTTCATAATTTTATTAGTAAATTGGAAAAGTGAGGTTACAGGGAGAAGAGATAAAGAAGGTGGAAGATTTTAAGTACTTAGGATCAACAGTGAAGAGCAATGGAGAGTGTGGAAAAGAGGTGAAGAAGCATATTCAAGCAGGCTCGAACGGGTGGAGAAAAGTATCAGGTGTGATGTGTGACAGAAGAGTTTCAGCTAAAATGAAAGGAAAAGTGTACAAAACTGTGGTGAGACCGGCCATGCTGTTTGATCTAGAGACACTGCCACTGAGGAAAAGACAGGAAACAGATATTGAGGTAGCAGAGATGAAGATGCTGAGGATCTCTCTGGGAGTGACCAGGATGGACAGGATCAGAAATGAGTATATCAGGGGAACAGCACATGTTAGAGGTTTTGGAGATAAAGTCCGAGAGGCCAGACTGAGATGGTTTGGACATGTACAGAGAAGAGAGACAGAGTACATCGGCAGAAGGATGCTGGGTTTGGACCACCAGGAAAGAGGCCTAGAGGAAAACCAAAGAGGAGGTTCATGGATACAGTAAAGGAAGACATGAAGATAGTTGGTGTGACCAATGAGGATGCAGCAGATAGGGTTAGATGGAAGAAACTGACTTGCTGTGGCAACCCCTGAAGGGAAATGCCGAAAGGAGAAGAAGAATTTTATTAGTAACTTGCATGCCAAAATTGTGTGACTACACCTAGTTTAAGGACGGGGATCTTCTTGATCCTTTTACTCATTGTGTTGGTTGTGTGTTAACGCTTAATTAAGACTGTGTGAAGCTGAGACCACTTTTGTTGAGACACTGAGCTATTCAAACTCAATCAGATTGAACATTGAAGAACAAATAAGAAAAAAACGAGGTAGTTTGTGTTTATTTGTCTCTAAAAGCACAGTAGTTGTAATTTTCCTCATCAAATACTTATTTCCTTTTGCACATAAAGAATGAGCTGGTTAGAAATGGAAATCAGTAAGGAGGAAATGTTATTGATCGGGGTTTTTCTTTCTGAGTCCTAAAGCATTTTCTGCCATTGGGAATGTGAGTGATGACCCTCAAGAGTAACAGAGAAAGCTGTTTACTACACAGTAACTCCCTCACGTGTAAATCAAAATCCCCTCCCACCCTCTGCACCACAGGGACCTATTGTCTAGTCAGGTCCTTGTCTGACGTATCGATGTGGTCATCAACTGGAAAAAAAATTATGAAATTAATTTCTGCAGCCGTCACCTGAGATGTATGAGGTCATTGATTTTAATGTGAAGCTTGTGGTATGATGTAAGCTTTCCACAATTACGCTAATGAATATGTCATCTTAGATTAACAATCAGACGCTCGGGTTCTTGTAATTATATAAGCTGAGTGTTGCAGATCAACACGGATGCCACAGCCCTCTCGTTTCTTCATTTGGGTGCACGTCTGTGTTCACAGGTGGAGCCGTTCCTGCCCTACGAGTACACCTGTGAAGGGATGTTGGAAAGAGTTCACGCTTACATCCAGAATCAGGTGTGTATAAAAACTACAGAGTCATGATTTTATCAAAAAGAGATGATCTGAAAGACTTTGCTTCTATTATTGCACACATATTTACACAAAATTGTCTGTTGAAACATTGTAACTTGGTCACTTTGTTTTCGATTAACAAACAATCCACTCATGGTGCACATTTAGCAATAAAGAGACTTTTCTGTGCTGCAGAATATTATCTCTCAGTAAGTTTTTCACAAGATTAATTGGGATCTTTGCAAGTTCAGCCAACTGTGACCCTGCTAAAGTGTTAATTGGTTTTTATAACAGAGCAGTAATTTATTCCTGAAACAACCAGTTACGTATTTTAACAAGGTTAATAAACTATTCTCTAAAAATTTAGTAAAAAGAAAATCTGTATTTGTTTTACTCGTAATGCAGACGCTGTCAGATGACCATATGAAATAAATTTATTGTGGTTAAGCATACAAGAGAGATTAAGATATTTAATGACTTGGCTTTAGTTTAGATTGTTTTGGCACACATGGTGTAAATGTGATTTAATAAACTTTGATTCCTCATACACGTGGTTCACTGACAGCAAAAATTAGCTCATGTTAAAATACATTCTAAATCAGTTTTATCATCAAACTCATAAATTAAATGACTGTATTGTTTGTGGTCTTCAGGGATAAGTGCAACATGAAGTGCTGCAAATGCAGAGATATTAAAATCCCGGAAAATTAAAACATATAAAACTCATGAAATTTCAGTCATACAAGAAAAAAAATGTGGGAAAATGTGAGAAATTTTCAAAATGCGCTGCTTGGTATTTGAATATTTTCTTTCTTCCAGTATTATTATTTTAATCAATTCCAGCCAAGAAAATTAAAGCTGTTGTTAATCAGTGGGAAATTGAATTAAAGTGAAATTGGTTTGAGATTTTTATTGTGCTGTAATTATGATACTAATCAAATATTTCTGGCCTGATCTTAAAAACAAACAACAGACAGATTTACATGGAATGAGTAAGACCCTACGATCCTTTATAATTTGAAGGGAAAAAAAAAACCCTAAAACTTTAACATTTGTGTTTTATTGGTTCATTCGCATGGTAAATAAAATATATCAGTGATCTCTATGATTCTACCAACTTTATGCCGGACATAATTTATAAATAGCTTCATAACATCCATTCCATTGTCTTTCGCATATCTGGGGGCAAGTTGCAGGAGTAACAATCTCAGACCAGAAACCCAGGCTTCTCTCACCCTAGCTGCAACCTCCAGCTCACCCAAGAAAATCCTGAAGCGTTCCCCGGCCAGCTGTGAGACATAGTCTCTCCAGCGTGTTTGGGGTTTGCCTCTTCTGGGTCTCCTCCTGGTGGGACGTACCCGAAAAAACTAACCATTGAAGCGCTCGGCAAGCATCCTAACCAGATGCCTGAACGACCCCATCTGGCTTCTCTTGACCTGGAGCAGCAACGGCTCTAGTCCAAGCTCCTCCTGGATGGCATAGCTCCTCACCCTATCTCTGAGCGAGAGCTCAGCCACCCTGTGGGGGAAGCTCATTTCGGCTGCTTGTATGAGGTTGTTCTTTCTGTCACCACCCACAGCGGTTGACCATAAGTGAGGGTGGGAACGTAGATCCAACAGCAAATCAAAAGCTTTGGTTTAAGAACATAATGGCAATCTTTAAATGTTAATATTTAGCTTTCCTTTGTGGCTACTTGTCTGTATAAAGTTGTCTCCTATTCATTGTATTATGAATATTCATGCTCAGCAAAACCAAGAAGTTAACTTTTTTTTAAAGCCTTTAGTTACAATTTCGACAGTGACAGCGGGAATTGTGCTTTTGTGCTACAGTTTTGACAAGGTTTATTTAGTCATAGCCCTTTTCTTTTTTTTTTTTGTTTAATTAGCAAACTATTTTTGTTCATTTCTTGGTTGTGTAGGGGATGGAGTTTATGCTGGATAATTTTCAAGCTAGAGTTGGGGTGCACCCTGTACAGTCACAGGGACACATACTGACAACCAATCACATGCACATTCATACCCCATGGGCAATTTAAACTGACCAATCTCCCCAATATCAAAATTTTTAGGGTTTTGAAACGAAGACTAGGTTGAAGGGTTATGATTAATTTAACTTTCATTAAGGTATGAATATAGAGCTAAAATGACCTCGAAGATTAATATAATTATGTTGTTATGTGTGGGTTGAGAGAAGCCAGATGGGGTTGGGAGGCCTCTCAAATACCTCCCTGGTGAGGGGTTTCGGGCACGTCCCACTGGGAGGTATTACTACTCCGGCTCGCGAGCAGCAACAATAAGGGGTAGGCCACACAAAGTAAAAGGTTTAAAGGGATTTATTACAGACAATACTACTAAAGATACAATGAAAACAAAAGATTGGCAGAGGATCAAACTCGCGTCGGTCGCGCAGAGAGCAGCCAGCAGCCTTCCGAATCGCAGTGGGCGGGCCAACTGCCGCTCTAGATACTGTGACGACAGACAGGCAGAAAGATTTAAAGGGCCACGACCCCAGGGTCGTAACACTCCCCCCCTAAAAAACAGGGTTCTACCCTTAAAACAATGTGCACAATACTTAACAGAATGTTGAAGAGTGCAGCCTCCAGATCCACATCTCCAGCCATTCGTGGGAATCCCCTGGAGCTAAACGGGCCAAGTCAATTTAGTGGGGCCCGAGTCAAAGCATCAGCGAGCACACTATTCGTGCCCCTGATGTGCTTGATATCCAGGTGGTAGGGCTGAAGGAAAAGAGCCCAGCGCCATGAAATTTGGCCTGAAACGGTGACCCTACAACAGGCAACAAAACCTTACCAGGGGGTTGCTTTGAAACCCAGTTGTCGTGAAATACTGCTAATGGATCCCGAACTTTATGGCCAAACACCAAATCATTTGGACTAAAACCCGTACTCTCCTGACAGACTTCTCTAGCTGCAAGCAGCAACCACGGCAAACCCTCCTCCCAATCCTTCTGCAACTCTGTACAATAAGAGCGAAACAATGACTTAAGAGTCTGATGGAATCTCTCCAGAGCACCTTGGCTCTGGGCGTGGTAAGCCGAAGCCTGATAATGTTTCACCTTAAGCTGGTCCAAGACTTGGGGATACCGAGTGACCAAACACATAACCGTTAGCAAATACTGAGAGCCTGATTTAGACTTTGGCAAAGGTCCAACGCAATCAATAATCAAATGCTCAAACGAATTTTCAACAGCAGGTATCGGCTTAAGAGGTGCAGGCTTAATTCCCTGATTCGGTTTGCCAGAAATTTGACAAGTATGGCAGGTCCTAATATATTTGGCAACATCACGTTTGAGAAGGGGCCAAAAGAAATACTTAAGCACATGACTATAGGTTTTCTTTACTCCTAAATGGCCTGTTCGGTCATGTGAACAAGACAACACCCTTTCCCTAAATTTTGTAGGAACCACTATCTGCACAAACGGACTACCCAAAAGATCAGAGCCCTGAGGCTGCCATTTCCTAACCAAAACCTCACCCTGAAGAAAATACCCAGATGCAGAGCTTCGAAGTTCCGATGAAGGTTGGACTTTATCAAACAGCGCAGTCAGTGACACATCCGCTTTCTGTTCAGCAATTAACTCCTGCTGGGAAATAGAAAACATTTGGGGTAAATCAAACTGAACATCTGAGTTAGGGCAACATTCTTCTGAAGTTTCAGACTTAGCCTTTGCCATGGCCCTGGTGACAGCACAAGCAGTGAACACCTCAGGAAAGTTCTGCCCACAGGAATCAGGAACTTTTGCTGGGACTGAAACTTTGATAGGACACTCTACAGGCCACACCTGGTTACCAGCTAAGTCATTACCCAAGATCACAGCAACGCCCTCTACTGGCAATTCTGGTCGAACCGCAATGTGCACATTTCCTTCAACAAAACCACTAGACAGAAAGATCCTATGCAACGGGGCACTAAGTGGGACCAAACTAACACCTCTCACCAGAACACAATCACCTGTACTTGTCTCTTCTGAAAAAGGCAAGACTGAAGAAAGGACAAACGAGTCTGTAGCACCTGTATCCCTCAAAATTTTCACTGGGACTTTCCTATGATCACCACAAAGTGACACAAACCCATCAGAAACAAAAGAGTCCAGACCAGAAAAACATTTGGATTCCACAACTGGGTCCAAGCACTGAAATTTTGCCTGAACAGTGAAAGCCGCAGGTTTAACCTTCCTAGTTCCAACTTGACCACTTTTCCTCTGCAAAACGGGACAATCAATCTTCCAATGACCTTCCTCACGACAGTAGTTACAACTTTGACCCGACTTTCTAAAATCACTAGGTCTTCCAGTCTCAAAGTTGTTACTCCTGGTGGAAGCAACGGAAGTACCAGTAGAAAAAGTAGTAGAAACACTCTTCCTAAATTTACCCTTGTGAGCCAAAACATAGTCATCAGCTATAGTAGCAGCTTCTGAAACAGTAACTACTCGACGTTCTCTAATATGAGTGGCAACTTCTGGCGGAACACAATCGACAAATTGTTCAAGAACCATAAGATCACAAAGCTTATCATACGAAGAAACCTCCAAAGAAGAACACCACCTGTGAAAATGCTTGCTTAAGTCCTTGACAAACTCAACATGGGACTGGGTTTCACCCTTCCTCCAAGACCTAAAACGTTGCCTGTAAACTTCTGGAACCAACTCATAAGCTTTCAACACCGCTTCCTTAACAAGTTTATAGTCCTGGCTCTCATGTTCACTCAAAGCAGAATAGGCTACTTGGGCCTTCCCTGTAAAAACTGATTGCAACATAACAACCCTCAAATCATCCGGCCAACTTCTGGAATTAGCAACACGTTCAAAAAGTACGAAGAATGTATCCGGATCCTTTTCATCAAACCTTGGGACAAGACGCAAATTAGAAACCACATCAGACTCACTTCGAACGGAAGTAGAACTCAGCTTCTCCCTCTCAAACTGTAACCTGTCCCTTTCCAAAGCTATTCTCATCTGCTCCATAGCCATCTTCTCCTTCATCTGCTCCATTGCCATCTTCTCCTTCTCCATTTCTAACAAAAGCAACTCCCTTTTTTGTTCAAATGTCAAAATATCTTTAACCTCAGGGTTGTTTAGACCAACTTTCCCTGGCAAAATCCCATCACGTACCAAAGCAGACCACAAACACAACTTTATCTCATCTTTCAATTTTCTAGCACCAATATCAACGGAATAATGATCAACCAACTGCAACAGTTGTTCTCTAGTAAAGCCATTTAACATCTCCTCAGTAGGGGACTCCGTAAAATCCTCCACAGACGACATGGTTGATGTAAAAAAAAACTAACTAGAGCACAGAGTTGAGGTTTCCCCACTAACTACCTAACCAGAATCTAACTAAACTCACCCCTAGTCTTCAGGAGGCCTGGCGGTGGGTATTTATGCGCTCGAGGCTGCTAACCAGCCCCATACAACCCGCGGTATAGTACAAGTACTAATACCACGGCGCGCTCCCGAGCCGACGTAGGGAAAAGGGTAGTGGGATGCTGCAACCCGCACGTACCTCCACTCTAAATGCCTATTGCAAAACAAAAAACAAGCGAATCTCATAAGGAGAAAACACTTCTAAATCCTAACAGGGTAAACCCCAACTTTCAGCAGGTGCTCAAAAACACTAACAAAGAAAATGTAGGCTTCAACCAAAAATTTTAAAACAAAACTAATTCTCCACAAACTGTTAACTGTTAACTGTTAACCCTGATCAACTGCCACTCCAAACTCAATTTGATTCAAAACTCCAACTGAAACTCAAACTGTCAGCAAAACAAATCACGCACACTTTGTGTGGTCTCCCCCCAGATTTGATTAGCCGCCAAGGTAGCCAAACAACCAATTACAAAACAAAACAACCAATTACAAAAACAAAACCAAACTGGACTCAAAATGGGACAAAAATTAAGCCAAATTAACCAAATTCAGTAAAGAAACAGTTTTCAATTTCAAAAAAAAAAAAATAATACAGACTTTAACGTACCCGATTGGTCTCAGGACGAGCCCCCATTTGTTACTACTCCGGCTCGCGAGCAGCAACAATAAGGGGTAGGCCACACAAAGTAAAAGGTTTAAAGGGATTTATTACAGACAATACTACTAAAGATACAATGAAAACAAAAGATTGGCAGAGGATCAAACTCGCGTCGGTCGCGCAGAGAGCAGCCAGCAGCCTTCCGAATCGCAGTGGGCGGGCCAACTGCCGCTCTAGATACTGTGACGACAGACAGGCAGAAAGATTTAAAGGGCCACGACCCCAGGGTCGTAACAGAGGAGACCCAGGGGCAGACCGTGGACCAACTGGAGAGACTATGTCTCACATCTGGACAGGTAAAAATCCTCCCGGGTGGTCTGGAGGATGCAGCCACGGTGAGAGAAGTTCCCGTTTGAGGCTGTTGCTCCCGGATAAGTGGAAGACAACGGAACGGAATTATATGTGTTACATCATTACTAAAACGATCATAGCAGACATTGTTGTTACAATTTACCAGATGTCCGTTGATGATAATCTCATAAGACAGAGTATGTGTGTTGCTTGTTCATACCCAAACTGTGAGCTGCTTCTGTAAAAGAAAGTGAAGTTCTTCTGTAGAAAAAAAGTCAGTTTGAAAATGAAAAAACAAAAGCAAAACTTTTGTAATCGAATAAATCTTTTTTTCTGTAGTCTGGTTCACTCCAAGAAAATGTTTTTTTTTTCCTGTGTGAATGCAGATGAGTTGTTGAGTGCATTGTACTGCTGTTACTCCCTTTACGTTGGGTGATTTGGTTGTCGAAGCTTTGAGCTGTATTTTTCTCTTTGAACAAAACCTTGAAGTCACAATGTGCTTTCAGTTTTTCTGCCCTTTTCACTCACCAATCATGTCTTCCAGCTAATATACCGAATCTTCATTCACAAACCTTAACAAAGATGGGTACCTATTAGTCTGAAAATGCTTTATCTACAAGCTGGAGTTCACAAAAGACTTGTGTATACACTTCTGAGTTGCGAGTTGTGCGAGTAGTCTCGCCTCTTTTGTTGACAGAAGGCAGAACTTAATTGCCTTTGCGAGAGCACTGAGTTGTTTTGGAAGAGCTTGCTGTTACATATTGGATCTTTGTTCTCTAGCCAATCCACCTTTTTTATTTCAGTTTTCAGTTTTTTCTTCACATTTCCGTTCGTTTATTATTCATGGACATATTTGACATGCATCTTATCTAAAGCAGCTTTTTTTTTCATCGGCCAACATACTTGGCTCCAATTTGCACACACAACAGAACTCCTGATTCTTCTGTTTTTGGCTAATTGTGTGATGAATACATTTATGAGTTTGTTGGGGAGACATTCCATGATTTAGAGTTTCAGTGTTTGCAGACTTACCACATTATGCATTATATAGGTCACAGCTGGGGATTATTACCCGTTTCTTTTTAATAGTATACCTATAAATCTTTCTTAACCTCTATTTTTTTCACTAAAATATCAACTGCATGGTCCTCAAGATTCCTGAAGTCTATGTTTGACTCTAATTCCAGCAGTTATAGTCATTCATATCTTTTGAATGAGTGAAAGACTTTATATTCAAAGCTGATTCAACAAAATAGTGCTCATAGAAAAATCCTTGTTGGGTTTTCTGTCATCAGCAGCATGTGAACAACTATTTTGTATTCATGGCCCATCTCGCTGGTTGGAAAATGTATATTATTGGTGGTGTTGAGGAATTAATTAGTTGAGTTTAGTGTTTGGAACTGCTTATTCCTAGCCGGGTTGTTGCGGGTGTATGATCCTGTTCCGGCTGATTTCAGGCAAGAGGCGGGTTTCACCCCGAACAGGTCGCTAGTCCGTTGCAGGGCCACACATACACAACTCTTTCTTGGGGGCAATTTTGTGGTGGCCACTCAATCTAACGTTACATGTTTTTGGAGGGTGGGACAAAACCGGAGTTTCCAGAGAAAACCCACACATACACAGGGAGAACATGGGAACCCCACACAGTTAGAAGAATTAGTTAGTTAAAAACATAAATACAACATGCAGTGAAGAGCATGGACAGTATCATTTAGTTCTTTGTGTTGTATGCTTCATAAGTTTGCATTAATTTGAATGTGTTTTAACTTGTTTAAGAGAATGATTCAGATTGAGCTTTTTCATGACACAACTCAACACAAAGTTTTAAACACATCCACACTATTCAAGACGGTCTACGTTAAATGAATACCCAAGAGTTTGTAGAACGACTCCTGTTGGGTGTAAATTGGCTCCTGAGTTTTTTGCAATTTTACACAAATATTGCTCTCAAGAAACAGAAAAAAATAGATAACGACCCAAAAACAAAAAATGGAGGAGCACAACAGAAAAGGCTGACAGTAATAACTGTAGGTGTTCTTCATTCCTTTAGCACAAAACTTCTCTCAAAATTTTTACTTTTTGTTTTATTCATTTAAGCAGGAGAAAAACCTAAACAAATGCAAAAGCTTATTTTAATTCCAGCAACATTAGCAGCAACTTGCCTAAAAACAGTAATGATTCATCTTATTTTCCTGACTAAGCTCAGGATGTCCCACAATTTAAAAATGTCATTAAGAGAGAGAAAATAAATGGGGCAATGAAAGAGTTATACACCTCTCAGACAAATTTTCTCAAAATTAAAATGAAACTACACCATAGTAGACAGACTGAATAGGTGTTTTAAATTTTAACCAGTGAAAATGAAAGGATGACTGAATATTGCTACAAATCTAAATACGCTAAGTAAACAAGTTAGCTTGTTTATTTTCTAATTGTGTCATGAACTCTCCAAAACTGTTTTAACTGATTTAAAGGATTTTTAATACCGTTATTGTGAAATTCACAACTGCCTTTTGGTCACTATAGGACAGTACATGAAAATGTGTGCAAATCATCCTGCTGGCCATAGATCAATGGACCAGCCCTACAATATAAAAAGTGACTTATGGTCTCGGTCAGGGGTGGCAACCTTTAACACTCAGTTGTTTCGACTGGGTTTCCATGGAAAAGACAATTCTGGTAAAATGGTGTGTTTCTTATAAAATCCATGCAGTCCATCCTTATTACAGATAATTAAATTTTATATAAGAAATGGACACATTTTAAACTCTTAGAAAGAAAAAAAATAGCAGAGTTGAAGGTCTCTTTCAAATTTATTAAAAACTTTAACTTAAATTATTCAGTTATTAAACAAAAATGCTGTGAGCTGTCATCCTTTGGGTTTTTGGAGTGTGGAGAGAAGCCTTGGCCTGAAATTGAGAATAAAAAACCCTGAATTTGAAAATAAAAAACCCTAAATTTTTGGGCTTTCCATGGATATTGGCTGCATGCTGACTCATCAAATGTCTCTTACACATTTTTGAGACTAATAAAATACACTCAATTTGAACACAATGCAGAGCTGTAACAATGATGACAGAGCAGCATTCGGTCCGGTGTAGGTCATACGGCTAATGAGTAATACAGCATAAATTATAAGCAGACTCATAAAGTTGTATAACCTCTATCTACTACTTAACTCCCTTCTAGTTTATAAGAATTAGAAGTAATCATTATCATCTTTAAGTGCTAATAAAAAACCCACTCTCCATTAATCCATTAAGATATGCAGATATGGATGATTAAAAGTCCACTCCAACCCAATTACATTAAGGTTTAACTTCGCACTTCTTCCTTAAAGGGGCTGTTATGCTTTTGTGAAGTAATAATTCTTATATCGTAGCATATACTATAAGCATAATATCTTAAGATAAATCAGAAATGCATTTGTTTTTGATCGCTTAGTTCGTCCCACTCGGTGTGTGAAAGGATGGATACCAGTATTTTTGTGGAGAGACTAAGTAGCAGTGTGCGTGTGCTGTAAAAACAATTCTTGCCTATGTTGGAATTTTGGTGCAGGAGTACAGCTGGAAGTTTAAGTAGTGTACCAACACTGGACGGGAAAGCTTGCAAAATCCCCAAAATACATGAATGGATTAGAAAACCACTGCAGATATGTTTTTAAATGATAAAAGATAACTTTTTTGGCTTTAGTAACTCTGTTAAGTTGTAGTGACCATATCTTTCTCTCAAATGCATACATTGTATGACAGGACCATCTCCAAAACAGATCCATCAATACCATCTCCGGTCTGTATCGATGGATCTGTTGTGGAGATAGTCCCAGATAGACCCAGATTCTTGGGTGTTCACATCAACAGTAAACTGGACTGGTTCACCAATACAGAGATGATTTACAAAATGGGCCTCAGTAGACTGTACTACCTTTGAAAGCTCAGGTTTTTCAACGCCTGCAACAAGATGCTCTCCATGTTTACCATTCCATCGTTGCTGTGGCTGCCTGGGGAGCTGGAAAAAAAACAAAGAACGCCAACAGACTAAATAAACCGATTAAAAAAAAAAAAAAAGAAGCTGGACGTGTGGTTGGCTCACCCCTCGCCTGCGTGGAGGAGGTGGCGAGGGACAGAGGGAAACCAAAACTGTCATCAATCATGCTAAATCCCTTCCACCCGCTCCATGAATCTGTGGACCATTTGAAAAGCAGCTTCAGCAACAAACTCTTCCAACCCCACTGCTCAAAGAAACTGTACAGAAAATAATTTCTGCCGTCCTCCATCAAACTATTTAAAATTAAAAAAAAAAAAAAAATGAAATACTCTATTCATCCCTCACCGGGGAAATTTGTGTGCTGCACTCCTTACACTGCAGCAGGCTGCCCTTCGACGGCGCCAATGGTGGGAGAAGCGGGGGTTAGGTGTCTTCTCCAAGGACCCTAGACGTGCTCTCCTTGGGACGCAACTTCCGCTGCGCGCGTGAACGCTTAAACCACTGAGCTGCCGTCTCCCCTTTCCCTTTCAAACCTTTTCACTTTCACTCACAACAGTTAAGAAAAAAAATATGTTGTATGATTGTAGCAGTGCAGCACTCTAATTTCCTTTTGGGGATAAATAAAGTATTTTCAATTATACAAATCATGCAACATAACAAAACTTACCTTTTGTATGGAGTGCACACAGAATAATTGAGATGAAAAAGTTCTGCTTCTACATGGAGGAAGAAAACAGAAATAGTCAGCATTGTTTGCAGCTTACAAACAATCATACTGCGATTCTTTTATGGAACCGTGTAAATTTTAGTGTTTGGCCAATGAACTGTAAGGCTGAAATTTATTGACACCAATCACAGTCATTATTGCCAGTTACTGATTTTGCACATCTGACCCTTAAACATCTAAATGTTCACTTGGATAACGTTTGAATAAATCCTAAATAATTTTTACTTTGTAATTTTCTTAAACTAACTCACCTTTTTCTTACTTCTTCTACTTCAGATTGTTGCTCTATAAATGATTCCATGATTCTTTGAGGAAAGCATTGTATTGGCTTAGGCTTTAATTTAAATTACATACAAAATGAAAATAAAGTGGCTATTTTGATTAGATGTTCACCTGTAATTAGATATGTGGTGCTATCATCCTCTAAGCTTCCTATCATACCATCATTTTGATGGTCTTTTTTTTTTTTTTTTTGCATGTTAGAGAAATATTAGTTTTCATTGCACTCTAACACCGTGTGTCACCTGATGTGAAAAATTACGCAGTCGACACGCGGAGACGAACACAGATTGTTGCTTGCCATCTGGACTGTGCAAGAGCAGACTCACAATAACTGTCCTTGCCTTTTTTTTTTCTGTTTTTCTCGCTAATTTAACCTGTCCTTTTCCATCTTTACACTTTTTCTAATCTCATGTCTAACTTCTCTTGTCACACACTTTGAATAATCTTTTTTATTTTATTCCCTGGTGCAAGGACACTCTTCAAGAGAGTGTTTCATTACCGTTTTGTTTAGCGTGTGCTTGTGTATTTCTTTTTGACTTAAGAATTTCTATCAAAGATTTCTACTGCGAGCAAGTCACATTTCTGTATTTTTTTTGTGATTAAAACTCAAATGATGAGCTATGTGGTGGTTAGTACAGTGGTCTTACTGCCAGAATATCGGGGTTTGAGTCCTGGGTGACGACAAGGCTTGGAACACTGGCCTTTCTGTGTGGAGTTTGCATGTTCTACACGTGTATGCATGGTTTTCTCCAGGTCATCCGGTTTCCTCCCACCCTCCAAAAACATGCATGTGAGGTTAATTGGCTGCTACAAAATTGCCCCTAGGCATGAGTGGTTGTGTGCTTGTGGCCCCGCGACAAATTGGCGACCTGTTTGGGGTTTACCCTGCCTCTTGCCTTGAATCAGCCAGTTTAGGCTCCGGTATGCTGTGCGACCCCCATCAGGGAATAAACGGTTCAGACGATGAATGAAATCCAAAAAGCAAAAAAATACAAGTCTGAAGTCTAACAGGAAGTGTTTCTCTGCACGCGCTCAGATCATGAGAGCCATTTTTATATAAACACACCGAAATGAGAATATAAAGAAATCTGCCCTAGCTCTGTTAACTAGATTTACTTTCCGCTGTATTTGTGGCCTTGAACGAGATTTACGTTGTCATACACGCACCCAGGGGGTGGGACCAAACGGGGAGCGAGAAGAGGGGGAAGTTAAACTGAATAAATAGATTTTTAAGCCTGTTATTTTGTTGTGTACATTGATGCCTTCACATAGCATATTCAATAAGCTGTTCTATCTTACAAACTGATCATCATCAAAAAAAGGTGGGCTGGTGCAAACTGTAATTTCAATTACTGTAAATTTCTGCTCCTAAGTGTGTGTAAGATTAGGAATGTCTGTGTTTAGAAGAGGAAGTGCAGCACGGCTGAGGAGATTGGAAGTTGGGTTATTACTTGTGGGCACAGGGAGGCTGTTTAATAAACTGGTCTGGAGGCCAGAGGGACATGTCAGGAAAATGTTATTACCTGGGTTTTATGAATAGGCCCAGCTGGAAAGGTGGGATCTAATCAGGGCTCTCACTAGAGCACACAACCTCCACATCTTATTTGTTATTGGACGACATTTCTGTATCCATATCATTTCATGAAAAAGGAGCTTACATCCGATGAATGCCCTCGTGTAATACTGTTTCAGTGGAATAAATAAAAACAATGAGTGTTATTTAACATGTTCTTCTTTAACTCCTAGAGGTGGAGATGTTTTATATGATGCTTTTCAATATTGCAACGTGTATAGTTCCTCTAACATATCCAACACTCAAACACAACTTGTTTCTTTTGCACCGACAGGATTTTTGTTCTCCAGAGGTCCCGTTTCCTCCTGTCAACTCTTCTCGGGCTTTGCTTGGAAGTCCTTTCATCCCTCTGCCTAACTCCAGAATCTTAACCTGGGCCTCAAACAGCAGCTCCATCCCATCATGGCCTCCGCTCTCTGCATTGCGGCTCTTATCATCGCTGCAAGGCCAGTCGTGTGTGGAGGCGTGCCAGAGTGAAGGACTAATCTGCGAGCCTGCTTTGTATCGTTTCATCAACATTAAGGAAGCCTTTAGCGCGTAAGAGCTTCCTTCCCCCTCCATCTTTGATTTGCATTGTTTGAGAAGATAAGAAATGATTCTGTGTTTGGTTGGTAATGCGCCTAAAATTTTTTATTAAAGCAGAGAGAATTAGAAAATAACTTTTTTACTGATGTTTTGTGGGAAAAAAAGTGTTACTCTTATTTAGTTTAGAGTATAATTTTTCACAGTTTGCTGGCACTCACTGCATGTCATGAACATTTGGGCACAAAAATTATCTAAAACGCTTTTCTCTTAGGAAGCCATGTCCTGGTAATGAGTTTTTTTCACTCTGAGAGGTGAATATTCTTGGGAAAATGCCATTAAGTATGGGGTGGGGTCCATTCTGATTGCTGACCTGTGAGATATGTTTGGTAGTTTAATTCCAGAGCTCCTTCATAACAAAATAAAACCGAAGCTTTATATGTGAACGCTTATATCAAAAGTACCCGTGTTTAATTTATGGTTATTTTCCAGTCAGATTTGTTTATTTTCTGTATTTGTGTCCAGGTTGGGTTTTGAGTGTGAAGGACTGGAGTCTGAGATGAACCACCTGTTCCCTGCCTTCTCAGCGGAGCACGCTGAATGTAGCCTACAACGAGATCCACTGCTGTTCAGCTGTGCTGGCTCCAGCATTAAATATCAACGCCTTTGCCCCTGCAGGGACTATCGTAGTGGACAGGTGGCGCTATGCAGAGACTGTCTATGACCGCAGGTGGGCCTGTGAAGGAATACTGTTTTGCAAAGATTCAAATGATTTACAGGACTGCATATGACCTAGATGAATCTAGGTTTAAAAACTGCTTAAACAGTGACTTTCCTTTCTTCTTTCTCGTCCAAGCGGCTGCTAAAGAAAGCTAAGTGTTTCTAACTTCTCAGGGAACTGCATGATTGTATTTTGAATCTGATGAACTTGAAGTCTCCGGTTACCACGGTGGCAGCTGGACCACAGTTCTTCTAAGTTCTGATAAATTATGTAAATCAAAGAACAAAATTTATGGGCAATCATGAGACAAATGTGGCAAATGATTGATTTTCACTTCGTGCGTTGATTCGGTGTTGTGTGAATATTTTCCGTACTATTGTTGAATTGGGATATTTGCACCAGATGTACGCAAAGCCATTTCTGACACCACGTTAAAGATGTACTATTTTCCATGCCCTGTAATAAATATATTTGTATATAAGTGTTGATTAATAAAATATAGAGAGGGAAAGAGTTTTTTTGTAATCATTTTTTTCCTGCTTCTGAAAAGTGAGGTACAGGGAGAAGAGATAAAGAAGGTGGAAGATTTTAAGTACTTAGGATCAACAGTCCAGAGCAATGGAGAGTGTGGAAAAGAGGTGAAGAAGCGTGTGCAGGCAGGCTGGAACGGATGGAGAAAGGTATCAAGTGTGACAAGAGTTTCAGCCAAAATGAAAAAGAAAATGCACAAAACCGTAGTGAGACCGGCCATGCTGTTTGATCTAGAAACAGTAGCACTGAGAAAAAGATAGGAAAAGAGAGATGGAGGCAGCAGAGATGATGCTGAGGATCTCTCTGGGAGTGACTAGGATGGACAGGATTAGAAATGAGTATATCAGAGGAACAGCACATGTTAGAGGTTTTGGGGATAAAGTCAGAGATGCCAGACTGAGATGGTTTGGACATGTTCAGAGGAGAGAGAGAGAGAGTACATCAGAAGAAGGATGCTGGATTTGGAACCACCAGGAAAGAGGACTAGAGGAAGGCCAAAGAGGAGGTTCATGGACGCCGTTAAGGGAGGCATGAAGATAGTTGGTGTGACCGAAGAGGATACAGCAGATAGGGTTAGATGGAAGAAACCGACTTGCTGTGGCGACCCCTGAAGGGAAATGCCGAAAGATTTTTTTTTCTGCTTTACATCAAATTCACTACTAAAATTAACCATAGGAGATTTAATGATGATGGCGATACAATTTATTTAAAAAAAAAAAACTTTCAAAATTGTGATGAATTATTGCAGCATGTTGCCAAAAAATTCTTACCTGACTTGCTGCTTTTGGTTAATACTTATTATTGCTGGCACAGGCTTCTTTCTTTCCTGGTTAAATAATGCATAAAGTATTTTTAGTTACTGTTAATAAAACCTCTTGGGGTTCTGATTCTGACAGGATTCGTTTCTCATGCAAAACTCAATTTACAGCTGAGCCACAGGTAAAGTGAGACCACATGAGTCTGAGTTTACACTGTATGTAGAACATAATAATCTAAGCATCATCCTTAGACAATGACGTGCAACTTTTGGGGATGGGGGGATACCACGCAACATGTCTGATTGTTTCTATGTAGTTTAATTCTCACACCTGCACTCCCACCAGCTTTTCCTGACCTTTACAGAACATCTTGGCAAAGAAGTAGCACTCCACATATTGCATTGGAAACAAAGAAATCTCATGATCTCATTGATTATGAATTATTCAAGCGTTAAAACAGCATTCTCTCCTTTCTTTCTTTTTTTTTTTTTTTAAAAGAGTGATTCACCTGGCACATTTGGGTAAGACTATATTGATATAGTTCAGATGATACTGTATAACTAATTATTTTACATTGTGAAGAATATAAAGGATTCGAGCGGTGACATTCAGAAATAGTACGCAAGTGTTTTTGCTCAAACAAATTTAATTAGATATATTTAAACATCTGTCCGTGCAAAGTTACCTGTCTTTTTTTTTTTTTTTAACCACCCCTGCTCTATGAGAAAAACAACATAAGTTGAGGTAAATTTTATGAATGCTCAGAGAGGAAGATGCTGAGGATCTCTCTGGGAGTGACCAGGACATGTACAGAGGAGAGAGAGAGTACATCGGCAGAAGGATGCTGGGTTTGGAACCACCAGGAAAGAGGACTAGATGAAGACCAAAGAGGAGGTTCATGGATACAGTGAAGGAAGACATGAAGATAGTTGATGTGACCGAAGAGGATGCAGGAGATAGGGTTAGATGGAAGAAACTGACTTGCTGTGGCGACCCCTGAAAGGGAATGCCGAAAGAAGAAGAATTGTTCACTTTTCATATTTATTTAAAATTTGCTTCTTACTATTTTTATCGCGTGACTGCATAATGGCGCAGTGGTTAGCACGGTGGCCTCACAGCAAGAAGGTCAGGGTTCGACTTCGGGAGTAGGGGCGAGGCTTGAAACACTGGTCTATTTGTGTGGAGTTTGCATGTTCTCCCCATGTATATATAGGTTTCCTCCCACCCTCGAAAAACATGCATGTCCGGTTGATTGGACGCAATAAAATCTTTCCTAGGAATGAGTGTGTTTGTATGGTTGTAACAGACTGGTGACCTTTTCTGGGAGTACTCTATCTCTTGCCTAAAATCAGCCGGGATAGGCTCCGGCACCCCCTAAGACACCATTAGGGATAAGCAGTTCAGAAGACAAAACTTTTTATCCCAATTATATGACAAATACAAGATTTGCAAACACGTAAATGATACTGTGACCGTTTATTGTCTGCTAGGGTTTTTTAATAATTGATTTATGAAGGACTATTTTTTTTAATTAAATGTAAATTCGATAAATATGTGGGTATGAATGTACAAATTTTAAATTCAATCAGTTTTTTGTAGACTGAGGCTGAATGAGGACAGAAATTTGACAATGCTCACTGGAGAAATGAAAAACTTTGACTGTTCTTATTCTACGAGTGGGATTTTAGAGGGTTTTTGGCACAATTTTTAAACAACATTTTTATATGAGATGGTTTGAATTTTCCTCAGTGGTCCATAAAAAAAGAAAGCTGTCTCTGGATGGATGTTGCGGATGCAGAGCATATGGTGCCAGGAATGGTTTGGACAGTTGTCACCACCTGCTGTTGGGCTTTCATTTAGTGACACAGCAGCTTCCTACAGCGTATCACACTGTAACACGATCATTAGAGCCTCAACAGAACACCAACACAATCCCAGCAAAGTCCTTGGTGAAAGGTGAGCTGCTTTTTATTCTATTTTCATTCCGACAAAGTCTGCAGTCATTTCATGAAAAGAACGTTGCTATAGGTGAGCTAAGAAAAAAATTCTGACTGCTTCCCTAGAACATTACAACTGAATACACTGGTAACCTTAGGACAGCAAGTGGAGATGCAGACTGAGATTTTCTTCAGGTTTACCTTTGACTTCATGTTGAAAGATTTCTGCTTCCAGACATGATTTTAAAAGTTACATGCAAGTTACCAGAAAGACTAACTGTGCTCACACAACTGGTAACAAACGCTCAACTCCACTATTTTCTCTACTCCTGTTTTTTTACTTTTTTTATTACAGATTTTTTTATTGAGAAAAACAAGATCATTTTTGTGTTAAAAACAAATCAAAATGTTCATACATAATCTCAAGATGCAACTGTGCCAATACTTTAACATGATGCAAGAAAACATTCATTTTCTGAACCGTCCATTCCTAACAGGGTTGGGGTTGTCGGAGCCCATCTCAGTACACCCCAAACAGGTCACCAGTCTGTCACTGGCTCACACTTATACTTAGGGGCAATCTGGTGCAGCCAATCAACCTAACATGCATGGGTTTTTTGGAGAGTGGGAGGAAACTGGAGTACCCAGGAAAAACCCACACTTACACAGTGAGAACATGCAAACTCCACACAGAAAGGCCATGCAAGGAACAATCTCAAGAAAAAATACTGTTTATTTCAGCATTTACTTTCCGTTCTGTGTTCCGCTTATCCGGGGCCGGGTCGCGTGGCAACAGCCTCAGACGGGAAGCCCTGGCTTCTCTCACCCCAGCTGCATCCTCTAGCTCCCCCAGAAGCTGTGAGATATAGTCTCTCCAACGGATCTAGGGGCTGCCTCTTGATCTCCTCCCGGTGGGACAGGCCCGATATACCTCACCAGCAAGGTGCTCGGAGACATCCTGCTCAGATGCCCGAACCACCCCATCTGGCTTCTCTCGACCTGAAGAAATAGAGGCTCTACTCCGAGCTCCTCCCGGATGGCAAAGCTCCTCACCTGATTTCTGAGTGAGAGCCCAGCCACCCTGCGGAAGACGTTCATTTCGGCCGCTTGTATCGGCAATCTCGTTCTTTTGGTCACCACCCACAGCTGGGGACCATAGGTGAGGGTGAGAACGTAGATCGACTTGTAAATTGAGAGCTTTGCTTTTCAGCTCAGCTCTGTCTTTACCACGACAGACCGATGTAGCGTCCTAATTATTGCTGATGCCGCACTAATTTAATAAACCAAATCCAAGTCTTTTGATGTGACAATGTCTTCATAAAATACTTTGCATCAATCCAACACACTATCCGTTTGATATTCATCATGTAACTTTAAAAATTACTGTGCTTTTTTTTTTAATTTTGAGAAAAGAATGTCTGCGCAGCGTAATGTTCATAATCTGAGCTGTTCAAATGACAAACGATTGAAGTCTGCTTTTATGCACCAAAAATAAATGTTGAATAATTTTATTGATTACATATTGTTTGTTATCCTCAGAGCTGGAGGGGATCGAAGTATGACATCCGGTCTTCGGGTTTTAATGAAGGGTAACTTAAAGCCACACGATTTGCTTTACCTACTTTCTAATGTATTGAAATGTACATTAAAGTGATCATTCTAAAATAACTATTATCTTTTTCAACTTCTCAACCAAGGACCTGCTATATTTTCACTTTAACGTACTTACACACAAGGAAAGATGAGGGTTTTTTTTATCTCTGTGGGTGAGATTTTCCCAGTATTGAATTTTCACAGACATTTATGACTAAAGATAAACTTTTCTATTTTATTCTTCAAATCTCATTTCCTCTTTCTGGCTCTGTTTGTGTGGGCTTTATGATCTTGTGAAACTGAACATTTTAAAGCTTTTTAAATCACCTTTCAAATGGACGTCATAATAATAGAAGAATGGCTGCAATGTCACTGGAGTCATTATTGTACGAACGGCTGCTCCACCGAAGCCAAAAGCATTCACCCAGATAAGAGGATTTTAATGAGACATCCTCTGAAGACAAAGCTGGAATTTGCCAGTTTTCCTTTAATGACATACTAGTGTCTTTTTGACTGATGGTAATGGACCGTTTCACAATATGCCCATTTTTCCTTCCCCAAGTTGAGAATCTTCGAGCTAATATTGAACTTTCTCTTCATCTTCAGAAACCAAAAGAAAGATCTGTGTGTGGCAGAACCAGCCTGGGAGGCTTTAAATATTTTAAAGCTTTCCAGGTGATGAAGAAAAAATGCTTTTACTACAAAACAGATAAAGGAAATGATTAAAGTTTTTTTTTAAAGTGTGCTCACTGATATTCAAGAGCTTTACTTTGCAAATCGAAATACCCATTCATGCATTGCAAAACTAAAAAAGGCATTCATTTTAAAGAGAGAATTGCAACAGTTAGAAAGTGATGCTTAACAAAATCTTTCAATATTATTTTTACTTCCATTAATTTGAATGGGTATCTATTTTATTTTTAATCTAAAAGTAAAGGTGCTGAGGAGAAAAGGTTTGTCTTGCCTTTCATATTTAAGTTTAGGGCCGGGGTGTCCAAATCCAGTCTTTGAGGGCCAGTGTCCTGAAGGTTTTCCATATGTTCTTGCATCTACACACCTGATCCAGTTAATTGAGTCATTGCGCCCAATTTCTATTGGCTGTTGATTTCACTTTCTGTGCATCATCTGTTTTGAACAAGGAACGTGTGGAAAACCATCACGACATCGGCCCTTGAGTACCGGATTTGGACACCCCTGTTTTAAGGCTTTAGTCCATCTAGTTGTAACAAAAAGAAATGATGTGGAAATTCCTTCTTTTTTTTATCTCTTTTGATTAATCCCAAACCCATTCAAATGACGATAAACATTTATGATGGTTTGAGCTAAGAAAAAAACTACATTAACGACTCTCTTTTTTAAGAGATTAAAACATCTACTGCTATAAAACAATTGACGTTCTTTTTATGTTTTCAGGAGAGGATTTTGCAGCCTTGTTAAATTTATTGAAATATTAATAGTTCACCACCTGGATATATTGATTGTTTCATCATTCATAGTGCAAAGACGTAAAACAGCTGATTGAATAACATTCTTTTGCATTCATTATGTTGTTTCTACCTTCTATCTACATGCAGATTTAAAATGCTTAATTGTGTGCTGTAAAAGGATCCAGGTCATGAGAGTATATGTGCATCCATAAGAGGGACCCATATAGAGAAGTGAGGTTACATAGAGAAGAACTAAAGAAGGTGGAAGATTTTAAGTACTTAGGATCAACAGTCATGAGCAATGGAGAGTGTGGAAAAGAGGTGAAGAAGCGTTTGCAGTAAGGCTGGAACGGGGGGAGAAAAGTATCAAGTGTGATGTGTGATGGATAGGGATGGGTTCCGAGACCCGTTTTTTTTCGGAACCAGTTCCTCGGCCGTCATTTTACCCGGATCGATAAGCGCTAGTCCAAACGGATCTGCTATCGGTTCCCATTACGCTCCCTAACTCGCAAAGGGTTAGGGGGAGTGCAGTGAAGGAAGGCATAAAGATAGTTGGTGTGACTGAAGAAGATGCAGCAGATAGGGTAGATGGAAAAAACTGACTTGCTGTGGCGACCCCTGAAGGGAAATGCTGAGAGGAAAAGAAGAAAAGTACCCAGTTCAATTTAAATGGTTTATTTGTCATCTTCCACTTATCCTGGGCCAGGTAATGGAGGGCAACAGTTTCAATTGGCAAGCCCAGGCTTCTCTTGTCCTGGCTGCATTCTTCAGCTTACCCAGGAGGATCCCGAGTGTTCCTTTGCCAGCTGTGAGACATAGTCTCTCCAGCAGGTCCATGGCCTGCCTCTGGGTCTCTTCTCAGTAGGACAAGCCTGAAACGCCTCACCAGCGAGGCGCTCGGATGTATCCTAACCAGATGCCCAAACCACCCAATCTGGCTTCTTTTGACTTGGAGGAGCAACGACTCTACTCCGAGCTCCTCCTGAATGGCAGAGCTCCTTACTCTATCTCTAGAGTGAGAGCCGGGAAAGTAGAGAGGAAAGTAGATTGACTGGCACATCGAGGGCTTTGCTTTATGGCTCAGCTCTTTCTTTGCAGTGTCTTGATTATTGCGGCCGCCACACTGATCCATATGTCGATTTTCCAATCCATCCTTCCCCCACTCATAAACAAGACCCTGAGATGCTTAAACTCCTCTACTTGGGCCGGATCTTGTCCCTGACCAGCAAGGGGCATTCCACCCTTATCCGGGCGAGGACCATGGCCTCTGATTTTGAGGCGCTTATTCACATCCTGGCCACTTCACACTCTGCAGTCAATTGGTCCAGCAAGAGCTGGAGATCACAACCCGAGAATTTAAATGGTCTTCAATTTTTACTTTATTTTTTTTAAATGAACTAAATTTATTAAATGAGCTGCATACAGTTTGTCAGAATTTCTACAACTACAAAGAATAATTCTATTTTTTTCTCAAGTAAAGTTAAGCAGTTTTTAGCCAAAAAGGATAATTCCAGTCTAATTTCTTGCAGATGCTGTTTTCTAAGTGATGCTCAATAAAGTTAATCCTTTGTTTTCACAAGGATTTGCCATGTGTTGCAGCGAGCGAAACATGTCAGTTGGTGCTATTTTTTCCTAGCTCTGATCATCTTGTACTAAAACATCTAATCTTTTCATTATAATGTGATCAAATTAAATTGGCTTCAGTACGATATTAAAGTTTTCTTTCAATATCCCAAAAGAAAGATGACATTCAGATTGATAGCTGAATTAATGTTGGCTTTTAATTTCCTTTTAGGAGCATATCAGTCGGTATTTCTTTATGTCTTTTCTGGTTTTCTTATTCATGACGTGACTTGACTCTCGGTGGGGTCATCAAGAGGTTTCTGTCACATTAGATCTTCTAGCAGGCGGTCACTGTAGACATTTCTAGGAAAAACAGAAAAAAAGACACTGAGGGCTCTTTGAAAAATATCCCTTTTAGGAAAAATAGTTGGCAATAAAACACTTTGGTGAATTTTTAGTCGTACAAAAATTTTAATAATGCATTTCAATAATAAAAGGTTCTTTTTTGTCATCATTGTAGAATAGCACCCAACCTTTGTTTGAAATCTTTTTCTTCATCTTCTGAATCGCTTATTTCTATAAGTTCGCAGGCTGATTTCAGGCGAGAGGCGGGGTACATCCCGAACAGGTCACAAGTCTGCTGCAGGGCCACACGTAACCGTACACACACACTCTTTCCTTGGGGCAAATTTATATCGGCTAATAAACCTATCATGCATGTTTTTAGAGAGTGGGAAGAAACAGGAGTACCTTGAGAAAACCCATGCATACACAGGGAGAACATGCAAACTCCACACAGAAAAACCAGTGTTTCAAGCCTCACCCTCGCTCCAGGACGCGAATATTTTTTTCCCAGTCCGTTAGTTCATTGTACAATCTATTCAGTTTCTGATTGGCTTTAGGGAATACGCCCACTTAAATCCATTGACGCCCACTTACGCACGCCCCTTCCTGATGCAATGGAGACGTTTAGCTTGCCACAGGTAAATTCGGAAAAAAATATCCACCTCCGGAACACAAATCCAGACCTTCATGCGATGAGGCCTGTTTGAAATCTTTAGAATAAAATCAAATACAGAGTAGACTTAAATTTTTTATGTAGTCTTGATGGTAGCCAGGAGGCTATGTAATTGGATTTCTGACCCTCGTAAATGAAAAAATGGGCAAACCTCATATTTTAAATCCAACATCCTTTATTTCAAAGGGTCAGTCGATGCTTCAGGCAGGGTGGACATTTTGAATACTTGTTTTTATACTCATTTTATTTTGGTCACCCAAAGGAAAACTGTAGCATTTGAACTCTAAAAATACTTTTAAATGAACAGCTTTACACTAAGCCTCTTGTTTCTCCACAGCAAGACACGTACGCAAGTTTGTGCATCACAGCTGACAATCTTCCTCTCAGTTTGATGCTCTGTTTTGTTCTTCGCCCACCCTAAGATAATTAGACTCTTTGACTTAGGGTAGCGTCCTCCGCTCTAAGCCGAGGAAGTAATGCATTGTTTCCCCAGTAGAAAACTCTGGTTGTAAACAACTCGGTTTCTCCTAAGTCGGCAACAAAACTACCCTGTCATACACTGAAGGTCAAAGCCTGATAAAGTCAAATAAGCTATTCCATCTTGGCTCTGTAGCTGGAGATTATATCCATAAAAATAACTCAAAATGTCAGAAGCATCACTAAACTGCAGTGAAAGTGGGAACTGCATCTTTATTCCCTATGACTTTAAATCTTTAAAAAGTTATAGTACGGGTCGTTCTTATTTAATCAATTAAACTTTTCTAAGTCTTTAAAAACCAAACCAAAGCTTTTCTTGAGTTAATTTAAAAGGTCAACGACTTCCGACATTCAAATACCCCAACAAAATTACCAGCATCTGAGAACGGGCAATACTTTCAGGAACATTACCTTTCCCCACTTCCACAAAGCCCGTATATTGAGGATTTAATAGGCAAACTCTCTGCAGCCCCCTGGTAGCTCTGCAAAGGTTGCATGGCTTTATCCACTGTTCCATGACAAGGACAAATCCTAGATGTGAGCTTCAACTATCAGTCGAAGCATCCTTTTCTGCACCCTTGGATAAGCTTTTCCCTTGAGACTGAGGAATGTAATATCCTTCTATTACAGTTGGAGTGCAGTCTCCTTTTATAGAAAAATATCCTAACACCTCCAAGTGCTGCAAAGTGGAGACATGTCAGCAGAGATGGACCAACTAGTCTACAATCTATGCTATTCTAGTTTAAAGCTTTTCCTGATATCACACTGGATGGGACCTTTTTTCAGTTTGCTGCTACAACAAGCAACAAAGTGCTAAAACTATATTAACCGGAGCATCCACAGTGAAAGCTTTGAATTTGACCTGTCTGAATGTCTTCAACCTTTCCAAGATGGATGGGTAAATCCTCTGAGTATGAACTGAACATGACCTAGTCCAGCTGTCTCGCTGACATCAAACCATCTGTCATCTCATTCTCCAAAATGGTGAGTAGTCTTGATCTCTTTGATACAGTTAAATAGATTAACAAAAAGAAAATCTGTTTTTTATTGAACAGGTCACAATGTAGATAAAAAAAAATGCATCAAGGCTTCATTATTGCCTTGACTTTGCTAATAAGATCACGCTTGCCCTCCTTATTCAAATCAGCATTTATCTCCACATTCACTTTTTTTTTTTTGCAAAAAAAGATAGCACATACATGATCGAATTTTATCTTTCTTTTGTTTAAACAAAACATGTTAATGATCCATCCATCATTCCCATCAGTAGTGTAGTTTTCAAACTGCTTTAACAAAGATTTTTACTTTTGTTTACTGGCATAGCTTCGGCTTGGGTGCCACAGAAGAGATTAACTATCGTCTGCTCAAGCTGCATCATGGCAGCCTCCCATAAAGATAAATGAATCACCCATAATGTCTCTTTGCATACTGTATACTGGTATCTTTTTCCTAGAGGTTAGATGGGGTAACAGTCTTTTTTTTATTGGCTTCACCTTTAAAAAAAAGCTAGGCCTCATTTTTATTTTAGTAATGTTTATATCTATTTAAATACTGTATATGTATTGGCGTGTACGTGTGTGTGTATATGTGTGTATATATCTGTAAAAAGCCACTACTTTTCATCATGTTTAGAAACCTTGATGAGGCTAAAGTTGACATCCCACATTGGGCGGGAGACACGCACAATTAGGACCTGGCTCACGCTCACCCGCCAAAACTCCCACATGATGAACACTCTAGTGCATTCTATGAACATGATTAGATATAATGAGGCTAAGCACATGGCATCTCCTGCTGCAGTGCATCTGAAAGCCGCTAGTAGCAATCTGCATGTTCTATTGCCAGTATTGTTTGGAAGAAGTCGGACATCCAAGAACTTTGGTCATGTGTGCGGGAGCCACAAAACAAAGCACGAACATGCAAGACAGGGGTGTATTACTGGTGGTAATTCCTCAGTATATTGATACATAACGATAAGTGGTAACACACGTAAGACACACAATTTTCCAGCTGCTCTCTCATGTTTTGAACAGTTTGTTTTACGTCAACTGTCATAATGGGTGTTGTCCATTGGTGGATGTGACGTCATGCAGACTTCCATACTTGAATTGTGAACAAAATTTAGAATTTTAGATATAAAAAATTTCAGTATGCAAAAAGCCCAAATAAAATTTAAACATTTAATGGTGCATTGCCGGCCTCCTCCCCCTTGAGCCACCCTCACTCCTCCAAGATGCCCCTGTAGTTCATCCTCCTTTTGGCCCCACCTCCTCAAATGCCCCACCACTCGACCAAATCTCTCGCTTCGTGAAGCCAAAAGTTGCTTGAACAGAACTGGCGACCTGTTCAGGCTCTATCCTGCCTCTCACCTAAAATCAGCCGGGATTGTCTCCGGCACCCCCTGCAACCTCGATAGAGATACGCAGTTCAGGAGACGAAACAAAACAAAAATAATTAAATCAGTTCTCACACGCCTATATTTTCAGAGTAAAAACTTTTAAGGCTAATGTTGTCAATTTTACTTTTAAAAATCACCTTCCCAAAAGATTGGTTATCTCTCTAACTTCTAACTGGCATTTGCTCTGAAAATCCATGTCAGTTGACCTTTAGTGTGTGTGTATGTCTTGCCTATGTGTGTGTAGTTGGGTCAAAAAGCTTGATAATGTACAGAAGGTTCATATGTAAATGAAATAAAGACATATATTTTTATGTGATATTTTAAATGTATATTTAATTGTCTTGTGTACATCTGTTCAAGACTTTGGTTTTGTTCCATATAAGTTTGTTGCATCCAAAAAGTTACTTTTTATTAGAATCGCACCACTCAACATTTCCAAATTCCCAATCTATTTTACAATCCACACTATACCAGTTAGCGAGGGCTGGTTGTTATAAATCAAACTCTAGTTATTAAATATGTTCTCATTAAAATTTGAAGCAGCTGAATATCTATTTTGAAAAAAGATTATGGCTCATGGAAATGTACCAAGGTTTAATTTTTTTATTACTTTGTCATTTTTTGTTTCAGGGGTATTTTTTTATCTTTGATATTGATTATTTCCAAGTTGTTTTTTTTTTTTTCATCCTTTAAATGACTGTCCAATGGCTAGAAATTGACACATTTTACATTTGCAAAATCTCTGTTTTTGTTCAATAATGCATGCCTGCGGTTGTGATTTAAAGCACAACGGAAAGTCAACTAGCTCATTTTCAGCTTATGAGTCACTATCTTACCTCTGCTCTCCTGGCAGCTATACACTCCTATAATACAGGCTGTAGACTATTCCCTAAGACATTTCTCTACTGAATTTATTCCACCGTGTGCTGGGCTCACTTGGCAGTTCTGGACCAATATTCACTAATATTTAAAGGAAAATGACTGTTTCTGACCAGACAGCTGGAGTGACTATCTCCAACCGATGTTCAGGTATATCTACGGGAGGCTGAAAAGTAAAGAGAATAAGAAAGACATCCACATTGCTAGTAGTAGTCCAACCCTGTTGACCCTTTTGTATGATTGGACTGTCAAGCCGCAATACAAGTGATTGAGGAGGTGAAGAAGAATTAACCATTAAGAAGGAAAGAGGAAAAGACTGCTGTCAGAAAATAAGAGAGAATAAAAATATAAAATGAAAAGACAAATGATAGAAAACTGCTCATGATTTTGAAGGTTGTCATATTATAGGCAGCATAAAGTTTAGTTATGGGATTTTTTAGAAAGGAAGTAAACACACGAGAGGAAAATAGAGTTTGTGTGTATTTTTATGAGTTTTTGGACCTTGAAGGGATCCACAAATGCCATGCTACAAAAATGACCAGGCTCTCAACAGGGAAGAGAAATACATGTTTCCTTTCATCAGTGTTTTTAGAAGTTCGATGTAGAGGTTTTCATAGCGATCAAAGACATTATACAGCTCAGTAGCCAGATGCACCATGTTCTCATGAGTTATTCAGAGGACTATGGATTGATACGAGAGTGGAAAGGGCTACTAGGGAAAATCCATACTGAATGTGCCAGTGAACATTTGGGATAACAAGTTCCTGAAAGAGAGTGAGCTGGTTAGCAGTGATACCAGAAGTGTCTGTGTCCTACAGACAGGCAGCTTTTGGGTCACCAGGCTGAATAAAATGTCCTAGCCACACTTCCTTATCAAAAGTATCTTAAGATGGTGCGTTGGACTTTGTCATGAAACAGAGTGCTGGTGGAAAGAGGAGGACCCAATTGCAGACAGAAAACATGATTTATTTGAATTTTACCGTCCATAATTACTGTAGAAAGAAAAACAAAGTTTCAGTGGCATCGTAAAAGCTTATTGCAATAATGTGTATTTGGTCAGGCAACCAGGGAGACCTAGCTGGAAGGGATTGAATGACTCAACAGGGAAGTCTGGGGTGATTGCCCTTAAATAGCTGTCAGGGTTAACATATGTGTGGAATGTGTAATCATCCTCAGGTGACCCCAATCAGGTTGAAGAGGAACATCTAAGGCTCCCTCTGGCGGCAGGGGAGGGGATCATGACAGACTTTTGATCAAGAGATTCCAGGAATTTATCTTATTTTGTTGTTAATCCAATTTTGGCATAAAAATCTTTGGCCATGAATAACAAGTAGTCACAATAGATGAAAATGAAGTTTGAATGTCTCATCCAAACTTGAAAAATTAACCTGTTTTTCTGGGGATGTAAAAAATTTTACACATTGAAGTCAAACAACAATGTCCTTTTCACATATCGTTCAAATCATGATTACCGAAAAGTTTTTAAAAAATGGCTACGTTATGAATGGATGAGAACTTGGAAAACCAAGAACTCCAACTGTGAGCAGATGGACTCAGATGAGTCACACCAAAGCCTTTCTTGATTGTTCATTTTGATATGTGGTGACATGAGATGAATGCTTGGGAGACAAAATTTGGCAGAGGTTATTATGGTTGGAACTCAGGATGCAGAACAGACTGAACTGGAAAAAAAGAGAAAAAGATTAGCTGGTTCACAACATGAGCAACAGTTGGTTGAAGACTTTTGAGCCTCATGAGATTCTGATGTGATGAACTGAAGCAAACCAACAAATATTCATGACCACAGATGCTGCACTCCCTATGCGTCTCAAACAAAAGAAGGGGAATGCATGTTTGGGAGCGACAGATGAAAGGACCATGTTGGGGAGTCTGAGTCACATAATCTAGTCATATTTAATTGTCAGAAAGCTAATTTCGACATTTGCCTTCTCTCCCCTTCTTGCCCTTTCTCTCATTTTGTTCTTCATCATGCCCTCATTCCTCCCTCCTGGTCTCAATTGCTTTCTGTTTTGTTCCGTCGTCTTCCGCTTATCTGGAGTCGGGTCGTGGGAGCAACAGCCTCAGACAGAAGCCCAGGCTGCTCTGACCTCAGCTGCATCCTCTAGCTCACCCGAAAGGATCCTGAGTCGTTCCCCGGCCAGCTGTGAGACATGGTCTCTCCAGCGGGTTCTTGTCTGCCTCTTGGTCTCCTTCCGGTGGGACGTGCCAGAAACACCTCACCAGCGAGGCGTTTGGGGGGGCCTTCCTTACCAGATGCCCGAACCACCTCATCTGGCTTCTCTCGACCTGGAGGAGGAGCGGCTTGAAACCGAGCTCCTCCCGGATTGCAGAACTGCCAATTGCTTCTTTTAATATTTGCACCTGTGTCTCATCTTCCCTTGTTCCATAAGCTGTGATGCAGTTCAGTCCCTTATTAATTCATTTGCAGTTAGGGTTTCTTGTTCCCGTCAGTTTTTTACATGTTTGTTCTGCACATGTCAGGCAACTCACCCAAATCTGGTTACGCCATGCCGTCCTAGGACTCAAGCCTGCCAAGGACGGCTCCCAGGTTACGCCTGCCTACCACTCTTCCCTTTGCAAGACAAGGATCAGCAATTATGGGATAGGTTTAAATTATTCACAGAAGCACTGATAAGGGCAAAGAACAGACATATTAAATAGCCCCATCTAGCGTATCTCAACTTGGAGAAGGAGCGGCTCGACACCGAGCACCTCACAAATGGGAGGAGCTACATTCTCACCCTCACCTATGGTCACCAGCTGTGGGTGGTCACCGAAAGAATGAGATCACGGATACAAGCGGACGAAATGAGCTTCCTCTGCAGGGTGGCTGGGCTCTCATTCAGAGATCGGGTGAGGAGCTCTGCTATCCGGGTGGAGCTCGGTGTCGAGCCGCTCCTCCTCCAGGTCAAGAGAAGCCAGATGGGTTAATTCGGGCATCTGGTCAGGTGTTGGTTTTTTTTTTTATATGTGTAATTTCTTTGTTTTGTGTCAGTTTGTTTTTTCAGTGAAACTATAAGTTAAACTTTCCAGGGTTTCAGATTTAGTTCCAAACCACTCAATACTAAGCTGGGACATTGTGTTGCAACAAATTACTGGTCTGAAAAGATTTATTATGTTTGATCTTCCAAACCGTTTAATCCCTAATCGCATGATGGGGTTTACCAGAGTCTGTCCTGACTAGTTAGCCTTAGAGACGGGGGGTGCACACACTGGACAAGTGATCTGTTTGCAACAAACTTTAGTTATTTGTCTTTATTGTGGATTTTTCTTTTTAACATGTTTCAGTTCTACTCAAACCAAACTCTGCTAGTTGCAACCATGTAGTCCATTTAGAATTTTCACTGTTCTGCACGTCAAATATTCATAACTCTCGTATCGCCCAGTTGTAATCCTGTAAGTTAACTTTTCTCCATGCTCTAGTGATCGTTTTAACTGTGTAATTAGAAATTTATCCTCGGTGCTGCGTTGCTCCCTCTCATGAGCCCCGTCACTAATTATTTCTCCTAAGAAGCACATTTTCTTTGTTCCAAATTTTACATATTATAGAGCAAATTATTAAGATGTTTACGTATAATTAAAGTTGTTTTTTTTCCACATGAAAAGCTTTAAACATAGACCTTAAGTGCATTGCTAGCGAGCACAGGACGATGAATGATTCAACACTCGGCTAATCAATTCCTTTGAGTTGCAGCCTGTTGTTGTGGATTAATCCATGACTTGTGGACTGGATCCAAGAAAGTGTTGCGTTTGCCTGCAATTATATTTGCGGGGTGTTTAAGCAGATCTTTTTTTGTGCAATCCTTTTAATCTTTACTAGTGCGACAAAAGCAACACCAAAGTGTCCAACGAATCATTAATAATTCTTACACATGATCTCTGCACAGAATCAGCAGGACTTTTTTGCAAACTTTTATTTTTTAAAGAATTCAATCAAAGTAGGAATTGAAGAATTTTTTCAGTTGAAGTTACTTTTTCTACTTTTATTGTTATCTCCAGGCTTTAAAAAAAGGGGGCGGGAGGGAGCATGGTGTATTAAGGTGCATTAATGCCTCAAATGTACTGCACTGACTTAGAATCCCTTTACCGTGGTCACATCTACCAGTTTATTCGGGTGGATTGTAAGTCATTTGCAGGCCAGCTGGTAGATAGTCCCTCCAGGAGCTCTTGGATCTACCTCTAGGCCTCCTCCCTTTGAGACATGTGCGGAACATCTCACCAGCATGGCATCTGGGAGTCATCCTGACCACATCCCTGAACCACCTCATATGGCTCCTGTCACGGAGCAGGAACTATACATCTCTGCTCCTGGATTGCATTGCTCCTTGCTTTAAAAATTCAATGAAATGCCTTTATTCTCTATTATGTAGTGTGGTTTCACCGGTTGACTATATAATTACAAAGGATTGCATGCTAAGTCACTAAATCCTTGGAAAAGCTCAATAACTACTGATCCTCTTGGAACAAAGTGACAAAAAATTGCATCGTAATGTGTGTTTAGACTAACAATAACAGACTCCTTCAGGAGGCACATCTAAATCAGGCCGGTATGTCGCTGTCATGTCCCTCTACTATCATTTCCCACTTCCACTGGTCGGGTTTGATCTCTTTTGAAGTGCTTGTACCGACAGACACATCTGTTGTGAGCATCATCAAAGCTTAATTACATGTCAATTACTTTCAGCGGATGGGTGGGATCACAGGGAGCAAATAAATGATGTGTTTCGTTATTTTACCTGTGTCTTCCGATGAAAAAGGATGATAATGTGTTGTAGCTGAAAGTGGAGCACAGCAGTGACTCGTCTCCCAGCAGCAACTGGCTCAGACAACAAGCGGCACATTTTGCTGCCGGATGTTGGTACAGAAGTTTATTCAGAGTTACAGTATGCATGAAAATGGGTTATGCAATATTCCGTTTGGATATGACAGAGCATGAATAGTAAATGTGCCCGTAAAGGCATTGTGCCCATAGGTGTCGATGGAGAAGCTAAATATGAATAAATGAATACAGACAGTGCAAAAACACATCCTGAATTATAAATGCAAGCTAATTTTGATTGTCTCAAACATTGTTTTGATGCCTTTTAAATTCATAATTCATGAACAGTTGTGCAGAAAATTGAAGGGCATTTTGTCACGGCTTTGACTTTTTTATTCTAAAGAACAGCCTTGTTATCTAACGTAAATTAGGACATAATGACTTTAAAAGCATTTAACAGTAACTTTTTGCTGTGAAGAATAAATTCCATTAAACAGCTGATAGAAATCTTCACTGCTGTATTTTTATGTACACTAGCAGCAGCAGCAGAGACAAGATAAGTGATCGGAGCTGATTGTCCTTTCTTAAATCTTCTCTCCCCAGCTGTCCAGACTCTACAACTCTCTCATTTGAATATAAAAGGGCAGTGGAGGCATTCATCATGACTGATTCTGAACAGATTTTAGGAAGGATCATTTGTCATGTTTTTTCTCCATCCTGGTGCTCTGCAATCCATCTTAATATCAGTAGAGCAACACATTATGGATTTGCTGATTAGTCATTTTTACATTATCATTGTGCGCTAAGCTGAAGTGTAGCTGCATGCTGTTTATACCGAAAGAATCCTGTAAACCGTGCCTGTTTAGGTGGCTGGTGAAGATTTGGATACGTTCACAGATACAAGGTATAGTTTCAAGCCGATGTCCTTCGGCCTGAACCAAAGGGTGACAAGTAATAAATGCTGCTGCTAGAGGAACAAGATTTATTAATAAATTGAAGGGGTTGAAAAAGATGTGAAATATTAACAGATCAAAAAACTAGTTTTGTAAACCGAGCTCAAGGAGGAATCAATAAAGACCTTAAACCAAATCTGTGAAAAAAGAGAAAAATGTTACAAACTAGGCTCCAAAAGTGAAAAATTTAGAGTTCTGATTTAATTTAGCATGATGAAAGAATAGGGTGGCATGGTGGCAAAGGGGTTGCACAGTGGCCTCAAAGCAAGAAGGTCAGCATTTGAATCCTCTGTGGGTACGGGGCTTGAAACACTGGTGTTTCTGTGTGGAGTTTGCATATTCTCCCCGTGTAGCTGTGGGTTTCCTTACGGTACTCCTCGCACCCTCCGAAAACATGCAGGTTAAGTTGATTGGCCGGTACCAAATTGCTCCCAGGAATGAGTCTGTAGGTGAATGATTGTGTGTGTGGCCCAGCAAAAGACTGGCGACCTGTTTGGGGTGTACCCTACCTTTCACTCTGGCACCACCTGTGACGCTGTTTGAGAATAAGCGGTTCGGAAGATTAAACGAAACATTTATGCGCTGTTTTTTATAAATTATTCGATAAAAGATTCTCTTAAAAATATAATAAATTGCTCAAAAAGATTAAGAATTTTTTTTAAAAAATCAGAAATTGAAAAGAATTACAATATCATTCTGAAAAAAGTGCAAATGTTTCCTTAAATTTTTTTTTTTTTTGAACGGCTCAGCGAATTTGTTGACCTAATTTCTACAGGCAGCTCACTTCACAATTTTATCGGCTTGATAGTGAGAGTTCTTTCACCTCCGGGTTTGAACTGTGTTCCTGGAGCAGCAATATTTCTCTCCTGAAGAAAAGAGGTCAAATTTACGAGTTAAAACAGTTTTTTTTCCCCTCTCAGCAAATTTACATTTAAATGCTTCAGGTCATTGTTCCTTTTACATAAAATTTGGTTTTCTGTCCCTGAGAAACACAATTCTCTCCAGAAAGAATGCCTGAAATTTCATTACCCCTGTTCTACATTCAGTGTGAGAGACGGGGCATAATCTCCGCAAGATTCCATTGTGTTTTTTTGCCTTACGGGCTTTATTTGATTGCATATAAATTTTGTCCATAAAACCCCATCCCAAAGAGATAAGGCTCATTTGTCACCGTCTGATGCCCTTGCAACAACTTTTCAAGCAGCAGCTCACCATTCTGAACCACCATACCCTACAGCAAACTGTGTTCATTATTTTCTTGCCCTGAGCAAGCAGCATTACTAGTTAAACCTAACGGAGAGAAAATAAAAACAAACTGCAAAGAAAATTGAAGTTTGTTAAGGTAATTATCACAGTTCTGTCTAAAAAGAGAGTGTCCTATTTACGCCTTCATTAGCCAACTAGTTTCTAAATGAATGAACTTGTCATATTTTGCAATCGTTGGAAATGATCCAAAAAGCAGGAGTTCCATCGCATTGTCGATGCTTGCTTGTTTTTTTTTGTTTTTTTTTTAAAAACCCTGCCATTAATATTTTTTGGCTGTATAAATGTACATTCTGTATTCAGACTTTATGTTCTCTTCTTGTTTAAAACTGTAAGAATGATGCCAAAACTATAGCTTATTAAGTCATTGGTCAAAGTTTGAATCCCGAAGTGGGGGTGAGGCTTGAAACACTGGGCTTTCTGGGTAGAGTTTGCATGGTCTCAGTGTGTATGCATTGGTTTCCTCCAGGTACTCCAGTTTCCTCCCACCCTCCAAAAACATGCATTATAGGTTGATTGGTCACTATAAAATAGCCCCTAGGAATAAGTGTGTCTGTGAATGGTTGTGTGTGTGTTGCCTCGAAACAGAGAGCAATGGAGAATGTGGAAAAGAGATGAAGAAGCGTGTGCAGGCAGGCTGGAATGGGTGGAGAAAAGTATCCGGTGTGATGTGTGACAGAAGAGTATCATGAAAGGAAAAGTGTACAAAACTGTGGTGAGACCCGCCATGCTGTTTGATCTAGAGACAGTGGCACTGAGGAAAACACAGGAAACAGAGATGGAGGTAGCAAAGATGAAGATGCTGAGGATCTCTCTGGGAGTGACCATAATGGACACGATTAGAAATGCGTATATCAGGGGAACAGCACATGTTAGAGATTTTGGAGATAAAGTCAGAGAGGCCAGACTGAGATGGTTTGGACATGTGCAGAGGAGAGAGAGAGAGGAACAGTACATCAAAGTACATCGGAAGAAGGATGCTGGGTTTGGAACCACCAGGAAAGAGGACTAGAGGAAGATTCATGGACGCAGTGAAGGAAGACATGAAAATAGTTGGTCTGACCAAAGAAGATGCAGCAGAGAGGGTTAGATGTAAGAAACTGACCTGCTGTGGCAACGCCTGAAGGAAAATGCCAAAAGAAGAAGAAGAAGCCCAGTAACAGATTAGCGACCTGTTTGGAGTGTACCCTGCCTCTGCCCTTAAATCAGCCAGAATAGGCTCCGTCACCCCGCGACCATGATGAGGACAAGCTGTTTAGATGACAATATGACTTCCATAATTCAACTTTCATCCATGTTATGTGTCAATTTGCATGGGTTTTTTTTTTTTGTTTTTTTTTTCAACTTTTGAGTGTAGCTTATGATGTAAAAATTGCATTAATACTGTGTTTGTAATTCTAGATTATTCATTTTACTGGCATGAGAGAGTGTTTTTTTTTTCCCTTCCATCAGTTCAGGTCTGCTTGGTCGAATGGGCAACATATGGTGGAGACCGTGAACTCCAGATTGCTCTTCAGACACCCCATGCATTCATTTTCACTTCATGGTTTACAGTTTTTGGGTTATTTGAGTATTTTAGAAACTATAAAAAAAATGATCTTTGAGAAATTGCAATGTTGTTTCTTGTTTGGACCATGAGGGGAAAACATAATCAGTAACCATTAGTATTTTTTTATGCAGTGAAACAATTTCTACTGCGCTGAGTGAACATTGGAGACCTTATAGTTACTTAAGTAAAACAAATAAAAAGTAAAATCACGTGTATGATTTGACATGATCTTTAGTTTTTTTGGGTCTCGCAAAAAACTCTAAATTGTTTGTGATTAGGCTTCAGTGAGAAGTGTGTGTGTGTGTGTGTGTGTGTGTGTGTGTGTGTGTGTGTGTGTAATAATCATCATCTGTGTAAAAACCTGGAGGATTTGACTTTAAAAAGTTGTGTTTGATTGAATCAATTTTTTGGAGGCTTTTACCTCGTTTAAACAAATCAATCAACGAAACATCCCAGAGAAGGTTTTCTATTTCATTCATTTCGATTTTAGTATTTTTATCTTGGGTTTTTCAAAAAACAGATCATACTGTATCTTGTTTTGCAAAGGATTTTTTTTTTTTAAAGAAACACCATCTCCGAATGGACCAGACTGAATCTTTGTGAAAAAATTTTCTATTTTTCAAACTATTCCAATAAAAAATGTCCGTTCTATAAGTTGAATTTATGCCACAAAATAAAAATGCATTGGTCAAAACCTTCAGATGATTTGTTCTGGTCATCATCGCTAATCTAAACTGGATCTGAATTGTCATGACTATCCTTCCAGATGTCTGCTACCACTTCCTTTTGAGTCAGAGACGTTTTTCAATAAAGGAAAGGAGCTTTAGGATAGATAAAGAGGTACATCTTCTCAAACCGTGCTGCTGCATCCCCGGTCTGCTCTCTCATCTCACTTCTGAGTGGGCTTTCTGTTCTCGTTTAATCCAATGTTGGAATGTGTTCCTCTCTCATGTAATTATTTTAGACCACTGTCAAGACATAACAGGATTTTCTGTCTTAGAGCAATTTCAGACAGAGAATTTCAAGTTTCCCCACTCTGCTTGATCTTTCTTTGAACAAGTGTGCGCCATGAGATTCTTTTTTTGTTTCTTGGATGTGTGGCATGGGATCTCATGAATCACCCCTCACTTCTCTTATCTGTCTTGGTTTTGAACTCGAGCTGGCGTACAAGAGACTGCTGTAATAATTTGTTGTGAAGCTTTATAGCCAATGCTTGGTGGAATTCATTTAATTTCTTTTGTGAGATTAGAGGAAAATATGACCATGCTGAGACATATGGGATCGACACAAAGTGTTACTTTTAAAGGCCTGTTATAATACCTCTACATTAGAACCTGTTCTTTACAAAAAATAGTCTTTTCTGCATTTGAAGATTCAATTAAAAATTCTAGATACTGTGTTGTCACAATGCGATCATTGGGAAATTTTTATTTATATTGCCCACATATTCCAAACAGAGGACATGTGTGTGAATGAGAGGGGTCCAAATGGAAAAGTGAGGTTACAGGGAGAAGAGATAAAGAAGGTGGAAGATTTTAAGTACTTAAGATCAACAGTCCAGAGAAATTGAGAGTGTGGAAAAGAGGTGAAGAAGTATTTGCAGGCAGGCTGGAACGGGTGGAGAAAAATATTAGATGTGATGTGTGACAGAAGAGTGTCAGCTAAAATGAAAGGGAAAGTGTACAAAACTGTGGTGAGACCGGCCATGCTTTTTGGTCTAGAGACAGTGGTACTGGGAAAAGACAGGAAACAGAGATGGAGATGCTGAGGATCTCTCTGGGAGTGACCAGGATAGACAGGATCAGAAATGAATATACCAGAGGAACAGCACATGTTAGAGGTTTTGGAGATAAAGTCAGAGAGCAGACTGAGATGTTTTGGACATGTACAGAGGAGAGAGCGAGAACATCGACTGAAGGATGCTGGGTTTGGAACCACCAGGAAAGAGGCCTAGAGGAAGACCAAAGGGCAGGTTCATGGATACAGTGAAGGAAGACATGAACATACAGTAGTTGGCGTGACCAAAGAAGATTCAGCAGATAGAGTTAGATGGAAGAAACTGAGTTGCTGTGGCAACCTCTGAAGGGAAATGCCAAAAGAAGAAGAAAATTGCCCACATATGCAACAATTTTTCCAAAACATGTCTAAAATTAGAACTTGTGTTTGGTTTTCCTGCTTAGAATATACAAAATGTAACTAACTTGAAGAAGGTCATTTAATTCAGGACTAAACAAACTTCTCTTTACATCAACCAAACCCTGTAAGTAGTTCTCCTGACTTTTTTATTTCCAGAAACAAAGTGTGCTCATACACCAGCTGGTGTGTGGGTGGCAGAGACACACTATAGAGAAATAAAGATATACAGCATGTATTCCATCAAAAATCAAGGACTTTTTAAAAAAAAAAAATCATCAGTTTAATTTGAATAGGTTCTTAATTTCCCCAAGATTAAAAAGTTTTTTTTCAAGTTGGTATAATTCTGCTGATATGTTTGATCACGATTTTTTTTTTTTTTGCATGTGAAATATTTAGAAATAAAATCTTCCCATCACCAGGCTGGACTGTGTGTGGAATAAGAAGACTTTTCTCAGGCCAAGAATATATTTAATGATGAAGAATCTGAATTTTTAAGATGCCAAAAGCACTTTCCAGAAAATCCATAATTTATCCACATTCATGCAAGGTGTGTAGACACGACTTCACTTTGGAAGTTTGCCAGAAAAGTGATTCTTAATAAGCACCACAATGACCGAACATTCATACACACTCTCACGCCAGCAATGCCAAGATAGAGGGAAGAGATAGAGCCCAGAGAAGGATGAGATTAGAATTTGCCAGTACACTGATTTCTTTCTATAGCACTGGTCGGGTTTCTTTCATATGATTCAGCAAGTCAAAAAGCAACCCCACCTGCTTTTAATGTCACATTTGCATAAACATCCTGCTTTGTTATGAGGTTATTAGCTGATCTACTTGGTTGTGTGTGCCACTGGTCACAGATTCTCACTACTAGAAAGTCAGAGTAATTTAGCTGCTAAATGCATCTTGTGCAAATAAACACGTTAAACATGAGTGCATTAAAATTTGGTTTATAAGATTGAGAAGCTGAAGACGTCTTGCAGATATTTGGTTACCTAAGCAACCGTTTGACAAATGCCTTCACATTTGGCATTTGATTTTATTTTCTTAATTCTAACGTCATAAATGAGTTTGTGCTATTGGTAGTCGTTCTGTTTGTATTTTTTTTTTCGTTCTGTTTCGTCATCTTCCGCTTGTTCCGGGGTCGGGTCGCGGGGGCAACAGCCTTAAACGGGCAGCCCAGGCCTCTCTCTCCCCGGCTGCATCCTCTAGCTCACTGGAAGGATCCCAAATCATTCCCCGGCCAGCTGTGAGACATAGTCCCTCCAGCAGGTCCAGGGTCTGCCCCTTGGTCTCCTCCCGGTGCGACATGCCCGAAACACCTCGCCTGCGAGGCGCTCGGGGGGCATCCTGACCAGATGCCCGAACCACCCCATCTGGCTCCTCTCGACCTGGAGGGGAGCATTTTTTTATTTAAAAAAAAATGACTTTAAATGCCATATTGATGGTTTTTCAGCTTCCACAGTGCATCCAGAAAGTATTCACAATGCCTCACTTTTTTCACATTTTATTGTCTCACAGACTTATTTAGAAATCTATTAAATCAGTTTTCCTCCTGAAAACATAAAAAAAAAACAAACAAACATGATAACAATGTCAATTTTGGGGGAGGGGGAATTGTTACAGTCAATCACCTTCTTAAGAATCTATCGCTTGCGGGCTTGCCGGTGCCCTGATTCAAGGCGAGGGGCAAGGTACACCCTGAACAGGTCACCAGTCTGTCACAGGGCCACACACACATAACTATGCACTCTTTCATTCCTAGGGGCAATTTGGCACCAGCCAATCAACCTATCATGCATGTTTTTGAAGGGTGGGAGGAAACCAGAGTACCCGGAGAAAACCCAGGCAGACCTGGGGAGAACATGTAAACTCCACACAGAAAGGCCAGTGTTCCTAGCCTTGTCCCCACCCAGGACTTGAACCCATGACCTTCTTGCTGTGAGGCCACTGTGCTAGCCACTGCGCCACCATACAGCCTTGGGGAGGAATTGCTGCAAATTAATTGCTCATTATTGGTGTACAAATACACTCAAACAACGTGAGCAGAGCATGTGCACTAAAACACTCCTGCTTAAATATGAATGTGGGTGAGACGGAGAGGAAAAGACATGGTTAAGAGCAAACTGGCATTTGAATGCAGAATACAAAATCTAAACAGATGAGCTTGCAAATTTCTTAAACATGCATGAACGAAATAGAAAAAATACTTCAGGTATGGTTTTAATGTCGGAAAAGGTCAATCGTTGTAGAAACCACTGAAAAGTAGAACTTCATCTGTATATAACTATTTATTTTTTATATGAAGTACAATGATTTTCTGTTACTTATTCTTCAGATTTCAACTACTTCTGTCAACTTCTATATTATGGCACATTGTACAGCTCTGACAACTTACAATTTGTAAGAGAAAATGTGTGTATGTGTTTGTTTATGTCATTGTGTGAGCTGACAAAGCAATGGAATGAAAGATGGATCTGTTATCATGTGGCCGGCAAGATTGTGGTCACCACTGCAGGGAAAATGAGAAATTTACAAAAGGCTGGCGTAACATGCTGGAATTCCAAAATGTGTTTAATATAACCACCTCCAGTTGTCCAGTGCAGCTCATTTAATCCTAGTTTACTAAACTACACTTGGAGGGAAACTTTCTTTTTAAGGAGCTCTCAGATTCAGCAGAGTAAAAAGACAGGTCAGCTGCTTGTGGCAGGCTGACCTTAGAGTGATGAGAGCAACTTATCAGTTTTTTCATCCTTTAGTGAGAAGTGAAGATAAACAGAGCTGCTATTTATCAAAGCCTGTGGGATGGGATCCTTTCTGAGGTCAAAGCAGGGAAGAGCATGACCTGCTCGGAAGTCTGTTTGGATGAGAGAGATACAGAAAGTGGGGAGCTATACAGAGAGGAGGTGTGAGGTAGTGATTACCTCGAAAAAGATTTGATTTTCTTTTAAGACTGGTAGGTTCAATTCTAATAATTAAATCTAAAGATAAATCAAAAAAGTCTATATTTTTATAGCAAACATATTTAAAGTCAGGCGCACTACCTTAATAGTATCAACACAACCAATAAATACGATTAAAATGTTCAACTTCTAACACGAAGCAAAAGAATTCTGACATTTATTGTTACCATGGAATTATTTACACATAATGAACTGCATATGACTTGTTTGGCAAATTGATTCAATTAGGCCTTAATTTGATATAATTATCTGAATGTTACTGTTCAGTAAATTATTAAAAATAAACTTTTCATTTTACAGTCCTTTACCAACTGTATTATAAACTTGTTAAAGATTGTTTAAGTATTTCTTTTGCCACAAAATAAAACCCTTTGCATTGCATAATATGGGCTGTTCAACATGGGTTGTTCGATTTAATAATCTGATAAGAACATTTTCTTTAGATTAATAGTCTCATTTTTTTTTCTAAAAAAAACGTCTGCGTCACACCGATACTTTCTGATAAACTTGAAGTTTATTTTTAACTGGTTATATCAGTTTATCCCAATAATAATAATTTCTCTTATCCCGTCTTTTAATTTTGTTTTACTAAAAACACTTTTTTAAAAACTTACCAATAATCATTTTCTGCCATTCTTTTGCATCTTTAAAAACATGGAAAGATGTTTTAAATGAGGTCTTGCAATTTATTTATTTTTTCCGTTACGTTACGTCATCTTCCGCTTGTTCCGGGGTCGGGTCGCGGGGGCAACAGCCTCAAACGGGCAGCCCAGGCCTCTCTCTCCCTAGCAGCATCCTCCAGCTCACCCGGAAGGATCCCAAGTTGTTCCCCGGCCAGCTGTAAGACATAGTCTCTCCAGCGGGTCCGGGGTCTGCTCCTTGGTCTCCTCCCGGTGGGACGTGCCCAAAACACCTTGCCCGCGAGGCACTCGGGGGGCATCCTGACCAGATGCCCGAACCACCCCATCTGGCTCCTCTTGACCTGGAGGAGGAGCCAGATTTATCTTTTTTTTAACAACTAAATTCAATTCAATTTTATTCGTATAGCCCAAAATCACAGAATTTCTGTCTCAATGGGCTTCACAAGAAAAAGAGGAATGTATTAACACAAATACACAGCAAGAAAACTAACTAACAAATGAAAACTAACCAATGTTAGCACATTCCTGTTCTTAGACTCTCCTTAACAGTGAAGAAAAACTCCCAAAAACCCATCAAACCCACCAAAAATGAGAAACCTCGTGGGGATCCAAACGAAAGAGTGATCCCTCCCCCGAGATGAGCAATCAATGTGTCTAAGACAGGCATGGGCAAACTACGGCCCGCGGGCCAAATGCGTCCCATTATACTTTTTAATCCAGCCCGCCGAACTTAAAAACAAGCCAAAAAAAAAAAAACCTCGTTGGAGTTTCATTTTACCTGCAATTCTAATGTTTCATCCCTAGATGACGCACTCTACGATATGGAAAACCATCCAGCCTATTACATCACGTAAACAAGCACATTAGATATTACGTCAAGCACTTAGATTTCAAACCTAGCGCTGCTAAATGCACGTTTTTAAGCGCTATCGCACTAGATCTCAGACCTAGCGCCGCTACATTTAAAATTTAACGCTCTTGATGTAATGTTTAGTGCGCTTCTTTAAAATGTAGCGCGTCATTCTATCGGCCTAATCTATCGGTTACCAAAGTATGCCATCCATCTGATCCTGTTCCGGCCCCCTGGTTAAATGTTAGAACTCAATGAGGCCCGCGAATCAAAAAGTTTGCCCACCCCTCGTCTAAGACTATTGTTTAAATATTAGCTTATTCTACTCTACGGCTAAAAATCTAAAGAAGTCAATAGATGTTCTTCATACTGATGGAAACATGGGGGACTCCTCAGCCTGGCGAGGCCAAATTATAGGTCATCTATAAACAATCATAGATGCAACAGCTGCCATTTAAAAAAAAATAATCTTCTTGAACAGTTTATTTTATTTCCCAATTTTTAAAGTTAATTTGTGCATTACTTTTTTAAGGTAATTTTTAGCAAGCAATTACAGTATTAACTCATTCCTGGATCATGTGTCCCTATGTCTGACTGTTGTGATCCTCCTTCTGTATGACCCTTTCTCCTTCCTAATTGTTCTGCCCTTTGTCCTAATTCCTCACACATGGTCTCAACTGCTCCTCCCCTAATATTTGCTCTTGAATCTAGTTTTCCTCTTGTAATAAAAACCCTGGTATCCATCACGCCCTTTCCAGGCCGGCTGCTTCCATATCATAGTCTCCACGTCTAATCTTGCCAGACCAAGTAACAATATACTATTTCCCCCAAGCCTGCCCAGCACCCTGAGCCTGCCCATGTTGGTCGCTAGTAGATCTCAGCCCTCCATCCTCAACTATTCCTTCTGTCAATTAGGGTCCCACCTCTCCACCTTCAACACATTACAGAGACATCTTTATTTACTTTTATTTTTTTAATCAGAACATTGATGCGTTTATCATTTTGATCGTATTGAACTAATTGTATAAGTTGCAACCATCCAAAGAGTGTAAAATACACACTTCAAATAAATTATTAAATGATTGCATACGGTTACGTAATACGGCTGTTTTGACTTCTTTTTTTTATCACTTTCATCATCTTAAATATTCTTCTTGTATATTTTCCTTTACGATTCACAATGAATGATTTTCAGGCTCGCTGTTGCAAACTTGTAATGATTGACAACCATTTCTGAGTCAGTTTGTCAATAATTAACTTGATTCTTGAAAGGAAGAACAAACGTGTTCCAGGATCCAAAGTTAGTCACTCACATTTGTCAGAACGCTTTCCTGGAAATTGAACTTACGTGGAATAAGAAGAAAATGTATAAACCTGTTTTGATTTTAATCAGTTATTTTGTCATTCATGAAAAGAAAATTGTTAATTTAATCTAAATTATTTCAATTACTGTCATAAATCTGAAAAAAACACCCCTCTTGGTTCTTCACTCACTTATTTATGGCGTTGACATTTTTGTTGTATTCAAAAGAATATCAATGAAGGTCGACACTCATGTTCATATTTGTGTATGTTTCCTTCACAATTTAGACACGGCTCAATTTATTCAGCAAATGCATCCTTGCAAAATGCTTTTGTTAATGATTTACTGTAGAGTTTTACTCATGTACTTCATAATGAGTGTATAAAATACCTTTACAGTGCTGTTAGCGACTCACCTTTCAGATTTCTAACAGCATTGTGTCAGACACTGTACATCCAATCCACTGTGCTTTCATCATTACATTATTAAATTAGACCGGGGAGCTAAAAATAATGATCAGCTCAAAAGGAGACAATCAGTAAACTTACATGCCCACATTTTCTTCCTGGCAGACGGCGGATACTGTACCTGATACATCCGAGAGTGTAGGTGATTATTTTAGTCTGAGCACACAGATGAGTCATTGTGTTATTGTGATTTTCCTCAGTAGAGTTTAGATATGACAGGATATGAATTTCAGGGTAATCATCTTTGTCATAAAACAGTCAAAGAGGCTGTTTATGGTCCATAATCACAACTGGAGCATCAAATGGAAAATACATACTATCTTTTGTGGAAATAGCCAAAAACAATCTCTCAAACAATAAAAAGAAATGATTGAACACATGTACTGTTTTTTTATGCACAGTCATAACCTTTATAGATGTATTTAGGTATAAAGGTATGGATGGAGATATGGAGATATACACTTATTTTATCCATCTTGTGGATAGAAATATATAGATGTATTTGCACACATAATTTCCTTTTATTGAGATAACATGCTTGTTCATGATGAAGTATCTCTTCCTTTGTGTGGCTACAGCTACACATGGACTGCACCTTCTCTTTTTTTTTTTTTTTTTTTTATCCTGTACTGCTGGAGAGAACACCAAGCTCCATGGGAACATTCATCATTGTGCCTGAAGCTAATAAGAGACAGGAAAAAAAAAATGGTCAGAACTACACATCCCACTCTGAGGATGTCCCTGAATGGGTACCCGTCCTCTCGCCTTTTCTTTCAATTCCCAAGAGATGTTGCTTTCTGTATCTCAGAGTAAGAGGACATGCATTTCTCTGGGACAATAAATGCAAACAATGAAAATGTATTAGAAATATTCACACAGTGATATCATTGAGAAAATGATAGATATATTTCAATGCAGGTCAAACTAAGTTTGTACTGTAATGAGATAAATGTCAAAACGAGACAGCTGCAGGATAATATTTGCAGTTATAAATAGTCAAATGACCTTTTTGCATTCTTTTGGGACAATAAAATTGAACTAATTGCACTGATTTAAATGAAAATATAAACAATCACATACATTTCACGTGTAGTTGGATTCCTTGATAAATTATTTTCCATTTGATCATTTCGGTTCTATTTTTTTTAATAGTTTTCACACAATCCGATACAACTCGGACGCTGCATCGGTCCGTCGTGGTAAAGAGAGAACTGAGCCGAAAAGCAAAGCTCTCGATCTACAAGTCGATCTACGTTCCCACCCTCACCTATGGTCACCAGCTGTGGGTGGTGACCGAAAGAATGAGATCGCGAATACAAGCGGCCAAAATGAGCTTCCACCGCAGGGTGGCTGGGCTCTCACTCACAGATCGGGTGAGGAGCTCAGCCATCCAGGAGAAGCTCAGTGTCAAGCCGCTCCTCCTCCAGGTCGAGAGGAGCCAGATGTGTGAGGTGTTTCGGGCATGTCACACCGGGAGGAGACCAAGAGGCAGACCCCAGACCCGCTGGAGAGACTATGTGTCACAACTGGCCAGGGAACGACTCGGGATCCTTCTGGGTGAGCTGGAGGATGCAGCCGGGGTGAGAGAAGCCTGGGCTTCCCTTCTGAGGCTGTTGCCCCCGCGGCCCAGCCCCGGATGAGCGGAACACGACGGAACAGAACAACCCCTTTAACAACCTTTAGTATGACGTAGTTTGATGCTAAAATTCTTCACCGAGCTGTAAATAACAAGCCAGCTTCTGACACTTTAACCTTAATATGAATGTGCGTCTTCAGCAATCACACTGCTACTTAATAAGCAATGTCCTGCTGTGGCGGTCATGTTCAGAAAACATGAACAAATAGCCTGGACTTTTTAATGTGATGAGTAGATCAAAACATTTCAAAAAGTGTTTCAGTAAAAAATATTAGGCGGCAAGATATCTGACCTTTTAGGTGTTAAAGTAAATAATACCAACAACTGACCCTTCGTCAGATTTGTAATTAATGCAAATTTATTTGACTTTCTAAAGAATTCAAAATGTTTAAATTAGAATATTTGCTGATGTAGTTTTGTACACAGTGAGGGGATTAGAGTTTTTTTTTTAGATGTTGTGCATTTTCCACTGTGGTCTTTAATTAATTAAATCATGGTAGCTTTCAGAACTGAATATGCCGGCACTGATGGTTAAATGATTTTAATATTTTCACGCCTTTTCATAAACCACAGTAAGAGCTTGGTTCCTTGTTGACTGTAGCTAGATATATGCTTTTTGAGACCTTGTCCAAGGGCGGAACCAGGATTTTCTAAAGAGGGTGGGGGGGCCATGATGTCATTGACAAAGCCAGTATACCTGGCTGAGGGCAGTCCCCCTCACCCCTTGCTCCCGCCAGAACATCTTGAAAAATAAGAGTCATTTTCCTGCATTTTGTTGGCCGATTCGCTGGCCCTGCAAGGGTATAGCTTAACTAGTCCCCTTTCCTTTCTTCTTCTTTTTTTTTTTGGACCAAAAAGGGATCCGCCTCTGTTGTCCCATCTCTGAGACTTTTTTCCGTCTTTTTCAGTTTTATCTAACAATAACCATACCTTACAATTCTATATGTCCTCCTTGTTGAGCTATTTTCATTAACTATGTTTAAGCTGTTGAAACGTTCAAATATTTACTTCCTGTCAAACCACCAAAATAAAACAAACTCTGAATTTATGATCAAAATTTATATGGGAAAACCTGACCTTTACAATCACATTTAGTTTTTATTTTTTGTTTCTGATAACAATTAATCCCACATTTAGAAATCTCCATTTGTAAACATAAATCAATTCAAATACCAAGAAGTATTATCTTTTAATAACAAGTACATACAGACATTTGGATACAGTGAAGGTACTAAACTGATAAATACTTGTTATAAAATTAATAATTTGGATAAAACACAGAAGTAATGTTTAAGTACTAAACAGGATCCACAGAGCCAGCTCATGCTCTGCGCACGTGAACGCATCCCCTTCATTTGGTAATCCTCTCCTGCGCACGTCTTTATTTTATTTATTTTGAACTGGTACCCCCGATATGAAGGAGTAAGAAGTTGCGGATGAACTAAAAGCAGGAGAACTGAAAAGACAAACACGCACCGGTAAGAGTGAGGTGTGGAAAAGCTTCAAATTTATTGTTGAAAATGCTACAGAAACTTGCGTTGGCTTGCATGCGCGGGCTCGGGTCGGGTCTGGCTGAATTTTTTAGGCCCGATCTCACCTCTGCCTCACGTCCCCCTCTGCCCCTTACAAAATCCTGGATCGCCCCTGTATGTGTTACTTTTTCTGAAATACACATGTTTTATAACTTGTTCCAGGATAAAATGACAACAAATACAAATCCTGCTAATGTGCAATTATGCAATTATGCAATACTACCTCCATGGATTAGCAAAGAAATATTTAAATGTTATTTGATGCATTTTACAACAAATGTAATCAGACATTGAAAGATTGCTTCAAGAACTAGATTACATGGCACTGCAGAAAATTTAACCTCAGTCACCTCAAAATTTTTGCGTAAATTCAACAAAATAAAACTATGTACTGTATGTAATTAGCTCGTTTTAAGAAAATACAGACAATTTTAATTTAAAACACAGTTGAGCATGTAAACCATGGTTATGAATTTGAATGTATTTTTCTTGTGCTGTTTAGTTATTGAGGTTTTTTTTTATATTAAAGACAAATGAAAAAAGAAATTGTATTTGTTCTACACAAGAGAATATTTAAAAATAATAATAATAATAATAAAAAAATTACCTGCAGCTATAAATGGTTGAAGTCTTTATTTATTGTCTAAGAGCCTTAATTTATGCTCAATGCTGTCAAATTTATTTCCAAATTTAATTTTCTATTCATTATTCACTCTGTTTTTTTCTGAATTTAAAGCAGAAATAAAAAGTGATTTATGGAGCTATTATTTTGAAAGCCTGAAATTCTCATTTGCAAACCTTTCTTTTTATAAACCCCCTCATATTTTTTCTGAGAGATCTGCTGCAGGCTTTTTGAATCATAACTTCAAAATATTGCTTTGACTTTCCCCAAAAGTCACTGCTTATAAATAAATGGATAACTGCGGATCATAAAAATGAATATAAATACTAGTAAACAAAGGAGAATAATGTCTGTTGAGTAATTCATTGAAATTGAGATCATAAAAATTGCTGTAAAAATATCCCCTTTAATAAATTTGCAAATGCACTTAAAAAACCCCAAAAGTTTTGTTTGTTTTACAAACAACAGAATAATAATCACAATATTATTTTAAACTGATTTCTAAATAATTAAATAGATCCATTGAGTTTTCAAACAATCTGAAAAACGATCATTTGTGTAAAAACAAGTTATTTGTGTACATGTATAAGTAGATATATTTGGATTTAAAGTATTTACATGTGTATTTTTTCCATATGTTTGTTTTTATGTCAGGATTTTTTCTAAATAAAATTCAAAACGTTTCCTTCCGGTTTGTTTTCAAAGTGGGGGGAGTTAACGGATTGACCGTCGGAAACCAACAGATGACGTGATGTTTTTATCTTAACAACACAAAGAAGTAAAACTATGATTTCTCTGCTTAGCTGACATTATGAATGCAGAAAAAAATCGGATTTATTTTTTGAGAAGTCAAATTTAAGTCGATCTCTGAAGTTTCTCATAAGTCAGGTCTGTTTATTTCTATTTTCCGTTTGATCTGTTTTTACTAAAGTTGTTTTAAACTAACATAACTTTAGAAAATTATCGGAAATATTTAAAGTCTATTATCTATTTAGTATTTTCCACTTTGTGATTAAATAAACAGTATAAGATTACGTTCACATTTTTGTCATTTGAGTCCCATTTGTTAAGCTTTTCACCGTTTTTTGCGTCTCTGTAAACTTTATTAAAACAACTTTGAAAGATGTGAATATTTTAAGAAAGTATATTTTTCCTGCTTTTGTTTCAAATCCACAGAATTTGCCAAAATCCAACTATGGTGCAGCAGTACCAGTCCCCAGTCCGGGTCTACAAACACCCCTTTGAGCTGATCATGGCGGTGAGTAGTGTTACTTACGTACACAGCCATGTTGAGCTAGCTTTATTATTCACGTCTTTTGTCTTTTTTGTGTAACAATTACCAGGATCGGGGTTAGTACAATATCATTGTAACTCAATAAAGTGATTGATCAAAATTTCAATACAAGAGAGCTATAGACTCTGTTGCTTAATTTTCTTTATTTATTTGAGTTTCACGCACTCTTATTCCCAGACAATCTGGATTTATGTGACTGCAAAATTGCCATCATAACAGAAAACACCCTCAGAATACATAATATATACCGTATTATTCCAAATACTTGCGCATGTGCGGCCGCACTGACGGGGCGCGCGTCTGTAAGTATTCGCAAAAAAGTGTGCTTGACAGAAAAAATTGGCTCAGTACAGGTGTTACGCTCAAAAAGAAGTACGTCCTCGAATACGACTACAAAAAAAAACTTTTTGAGCGCAACACCGATGCCAGCAGTCGCTGTACGTGCGTGGTCAAATATATTTCCAAAGTATGTTTAACTTGCGCCCTATCATCAGGTGCGCCTTATATCTGTGTTAAATACAGAGAACACAAAACTGCGACTGCGCCTTTTAATACGGTGTGCCTATTGGTCGTGAAAATACTGTATAAAGAATAATGCGGTATTACAAACAACCAAATTGTATTCTAGTTGGATAAAAGATTTCTTGATTTCTTTTTTTCAACATTTGCTAGCAAAGTTATTATTTTAAAATAACTAATGCAAACTTTTATTGTTAGACATGTTAAGTAGATTTAGATTATTTTGGACTACGTATTCGAATACAACTACAAAAAAACCTTTTTGAGCGCAACACTCGCTGCAAATGCGCAGTAGCACTATTAATAGCGCTATTTAAAAGTAAAAGGACATGTAAGCCTTGAGCAAAATTATTTATGGAAGACTTATTTTTGTCGGACTAGACTTAGCTATATTCAAGTTTCAGGAAAAAACGAGCGCACTTCAATAAGAAAGTGTGCTTCTATTACAAACATAACCAAATTGTATTCTACCTGCATAAAAGGTTTCTATTCTCAACATTTGCTTGCAAAATAATCATTTTCAAATAACTTATGCAAACTTTTATCATTAGATATCCGATGTAAATCTACATTATTTTGCCCAGTCAAATTATACAAACCATTTCTCAGATTTCGGTACTGTAGATAGCAAATCCTAACCTTTTATTTTGACTTTATTTAACCTTTGTCTGTGAAAAAAAGCTGAAAAGATTGGGTTATTGCGCTTGGAGCCATGAAAAATTGACTAACTGTATATGATGTAAGACTACGATAAGAAAAGGTCATGGCAGAGTTTATCAGCTAGCGTCTGGCTGTATTTATGTAACCTACAATAGATGTCGATTTTTCTTTGACAGCTTTTTTAAAATAAAAAGAAAGAAAACACAGGTCCCAGTTTCCAAATACCTGGTTCCCATTTTTACGTTGGCATTTACCTTTAAGAAGAAACATTTTTATTACTGATCTCATGTATTGTTCTGTTCACCTGCAACCTTCAGCATGGTGTTTTCAAGTCATGTGAGATTACTATCTATGAGAAAAGCCAAATGGAAAATGAATTTACTTTTTCAGCACAGGGGGTCTTAATCCCATTCTCTCACAGTCTGCTCTTCATGTTGTTTCTTGTTCTACTAAGCTATACATTAAGCCAAAAGCTTATGCAAGATCCTCAGTGTGAAGCAAAGACTGATACTCTCTACACCTTCTGCCTTTTTTATCACTTGCGCTGAGTTAAAATCTAGTCTGTGTTTTATAGATGTACATTAGGGGCATTTTTATGAGAGATTGGGTATTACGGCCGAACATGGGGGAACATAGAGGTTCCAAAATTAGCTTTTTAATAGCTGCTGTGAAAAAATTCAGGTCTGGACAGCGTAAAGGAGAGAATCTATTGTGCAGTCTTCCACCTCTGCTCTTTCCATTTATCTTCAAGCTTTCTCATTAGCTCCTGGCTAATCCTGACACTGACAGTTATTACTCGGGCTAACAGTCCTAATCAGTGTCTTGGATATCACTGAAAGTGCACCCGCTGACATCGTGGCTGTCCTTTTCATGACACCTCTTTATGACTCAGGGGCCTTTATAAAAGTAAGAAAAAAAGGCTTTTCCCTACTAATGTTTAGATGGCTTCACAAGGGCACATGTTAATGCTTTATGTCTACTAGATGACATTTAATCAATACCACACAAGAAAATTAAACACTGTTTATGTTCCACAGACACATTCACTGGATTATACCTCCAATGATGAGAAAGATAATGGGGTTTGTCTTTAGGTGTTGGTGGGTCTGCTGAACCATTTAAAACCTGTCGATAACGCAGTACTTTCTCTTTTTCTTTAAGTAAAGTCTTTATTTACACATGCATATGTTTGGATAGCAGGATCCTCAACATTTACAGTATGGGTGTGTGTTTGTTTGTATGTATGTTGCTATCAATTTTTTTTTTTAAATGTCAGACAGTCATTCTGTCTGTCTATCTATCTATGCCGAAACAAATCACGTAAATAAGAAACAAAACTCAAACGATAGTAAACAAAAATCTCTGGTTTCAGATTAATTGGAAATTTCAGAAAAAATGTACATGTTTATCCAGAATTATGTCAGTATGTCACATAAAAAAATGTATTATTGAAGAATAAATGAAAAGCTACTAATAAAGGGTTGGGGGAGACGGTGGCTCAGTGGTTAGTGTTCGCCCGTGGGCCGAAAGTCAATCGGAGTGTAGGAGTGTAGCCCACAAATTTCCCAGCTGAGGGATAAATAGAGTGAGTAGAAATTTAAAAAAAAAAAAAAAAAATTAAGATAATGCAATTTAAGAACAGGTCTTCTTTTTCTATGATAATTCTGGGGTTTATTAGCTTATTCAAAGAAATTAAAAATTTTTACAGGTTTGGAAGAACTCACGGTTGCACAATGGTTAGTATAGTTGCCTCACAGCAAGAAGGTCAGGGTTTGAGACCCTGAAGTGAAACAAGGGTTGAAACGCTGGTCTTTCTGTGTGGAGTTTGCATGTTCTCTCCATGTATACAATGTTTTTCTCCAGGTTTCCTCCCACTCTCCAAAAACATGCATTTCAGGTTGATTGGCTGCCATGAAATTGCCCTTTGGAATGAGTGTATGTGTAGCCCCGCAATAGACTGGCGACTTGTTCAGGGTGTACCCTGCCTCTCGCCTGAAATCAGCCAGGATAGGCTCCAGCACCGCATTAGGGATAAGAAGATGAACAATTTTTAAAATTAGGAAAGATTTGTGCCCTCCTCATGAGGAGTTACCACTGCAACATTCGTCTTCCACCTTTCCTAAGAAGCTGGTGAAAATTAGTGACCTGCACTTAAACACGTTGAATTATAAGACAGGATTGTTGATGTTCACCCTTTGTTTACCTGCCCATCTATTTATTTTCTGCCTCCCTGCTAAATGATCTGGTGTCATTCTTAGGGAACCACACAGGTAGTTTTCCGCCTCATAAAGGTTTCATTTCATTCCTGCCTTTGACTAACTTACCGACTTGTGCTTACATAGCTGCATGCTCCAAAGACACACAGCTGCCATTGAGCTGTAACTCAGTCAATATTGACAGGTAAAACCCGGTTAAACTGGCGTAGGACAGATGGTCATATGGCTGTGGCAGTAAAACACAGTGATCAGTGTGTGTAACAGCTGGCACGCTGCACACCGTAAAATAAACCTTTGAATCCATCCTTACCTGATATGGTTATCACATGGTTCTGCTTTGTCAGCGAACTGCATAACAAACGCAAGTGACCTAATTTAACAAACTGAGTGTTGAAAACATCTGCAGTGGAAAAAAATGTCTAACCCTCTGCTTTTTTCCCCCCAGGCTTATGTTAGGAGGTTTCCTAAATGTCCATTGATCCCAGTGTTTGTGGACAGTGAAATCATCAATCGGAGCCAAAATGAAGATGGCTCTATTGTTGTAACTCATAGACGCTGCACAATCGACATTGAGGCCCCAAGACTTCTGAAACGGGTATTTCTGGTTAAAATAAAATGAAAAAGCTAAGAATGACTCAGAATGATTTGATCAGTTGATTTAATTTGACTAACAAACAGAAATGAGTACAAGACCATGTCCACACGTAGCTGGGTATTTTTGAAAACGCATATCCGCTGTCCTCCGTTTTAGGAAAACGCTTGCGTCCACACAAAACCGTTTTCAAAATACCCGCGTCCACACGGGGCCATACAAATACGCGTCTGAATGCAGTTATGAGCATGCCAGACCAAGAGTCGGCAGTATTGATGTAAACGTAACTTCTGAGCGATCCAATCAGAGTACCTCTCTCGTCATTTCCGCAGCATGGACTCATGCTGCCCACTGTCTGCTTTTGTAAACAAGGACGCACACAAATGACGTATGTGCATTAATTGTCGCAAGTAGTGACGCATAAAAAAGCAAATCTCTGTTTTCGCACGTCCACACGCAAACGCAAAAACGGAGTGTTCCAAAATTTCCACTTTGGCCGGAGTTTACAAAAAACGCCAGTTTTGGGTGAAATAAAACTCAGTTTTTGTGTGGATGGCAGGCCAAAACGGATAAAAATATATGCGTTTTCAAAATACCCGGCTACGTGTGGACAGGGCCTTACACTTTGCTAGAGTTGTGGCGTTTTACGGTATTGTTGCATAATGTTAAAGTTTGTGTAAAACCCTGTGAATAAAACTTTGGCCTCCTGTAAAAATTTAAGCCAAATACACAATAAACTCAACTCATTTCCAAATTTCTGCTGTAGATTGCTGGTGTAGACTATCTGTACTTCATCCAAAAGAACACTCTAAACCACCGGGAAAGAAGCCTCCAGATAGAAGTCCACAATGAGACGTTTTCCAACAGGGTTGTTGTCCGGGAGTGCTGCAATTACACGGTGAGCCCCTAAAGTCAAGCATAAGCATGGGTTTAGGGAAGGCAGTGGGGTGTTGATTTGTTTGTTATGACTGAGCTGATAGCATGCACTCCTCCTGAAGGCATTTAAAATGTGATGCATAAATGTTTTATTTCAGGTTTTTCCTTTAAGCATGCTCCGGGTGCCAAGGAGCTAATGTCACCAGATGTTTCTAGTCGATGGCTCCTCTGTCATTTAATCTAATTTTATCACCATTATTTTTGTACAATTTCCTCAACAATGACTCACGTCTGAAAGATATTTCAATATCAAATCAATATTGTAAAATTACAGAGAAGGCTTCTCGCTTTCTTAGTGTAATAACTCTTATCTGATAGAATAAATAAAACATGGTATCTTGTGTTAGCTCAGAAATGTGATGTTTGGAATACATTTATTCCGTTTCACCACCGTGTTTGACACTGAATCACTCCCTGCTTGATACCGCCCCCTCGGAACATACACAACACAGCATAGATTTTGCTTGAAGCTGCTAATACAGTGCAAAGTGCATCAAGTTAGCAAAGCTTGTGGATTCATTTTTTTAGGCTCATTTACATAAGATTGTTACTGTTGAGTGGAGGGACTGAGCATAAGCAGAGTGTATGCTCTAATATTCTCCCTGCTGATGTTAGAAAGGAGTGGGCCACATTGCGTTCTATCATTTGACCAGGGGGCCAGAACAGTAGCAGATGGATGGCATGCTCTGGTAACCGCTAGATTAGACCGATAGAATGGCACGCTAGATTTTAAACAAGCGCACCAAATGTTACATCAAGAGCGGTAAATTTAAAATCTAGTGTGCTTGGTCTGAAATCTAGTGCGATAGCGCTTAAAAACGTGGATTTAGTGGTGCTAGGTTTGAAATCTAAGCGCTTGGTGTAACATTTTGCTTGTTTTAACATCTAGCACGCTTGTTTACGTATGTGTATTGGGCCAGAAGGCTTTCCATAATCATACAGTGCGCCATCTAGTGAAGAAACATCAGAAATGCATGGGGAAATAAAACAGTATAAAAGTTTATTTATTTGATTGTTTTTCAAGTTCAGCTGGATGGATTAAAACATTTAATGGGCCGCATATACCCTGCGGGCCGTAGTTTGCCCACGCCTATGTTAGAATGTGGGTCTGGCAGAGAATAAAATCCATCTGAAGAGTATCTGAATACTGATGCACTAAGTTAATCTTAAAAAGCTGCATTTTTTCTTTTGGTTCAGTTTTTACCAGTTTACGATGTATCTGTGTGACACTGAGCAGCCAACTGATTTGTCAGGGTATTCACTGATGGCCAATCAGCTTTGTTGTATGGGGTGAAAGGGCGTGGCTTATGACTCATGTGTAGCTTGTTATTAAATATCACTCTGTGTTTTTAAAAGTGTGTTACATACACAAAAAACACATCAATTATATGTAACTAATAATTACAAATTTTGTCAATATTGTGCATTTTTACACTGAATACAACTCTGCTTCACAATTTAAAATTTGCAACGAATCTTTGTAAACTAAACTTGCATTGGTTTGATAAATAAATTAAACGTCCTTTAAAATACAAAAATATATATTTTTGTTAATTCATTTTTTTTTTAATCTGAACAGGTTCATCCAGAGAATGAAAGCTGGACTTGCTTTGAACAAACGGCGAGTCTGGACATAAAGTCATTCTTTGGATTTGAGAGCACAGCAGAGAAGATAGCGATGAAACAGTACGCTAGCAGCATTAATAAGGTCTAAAAATGTTACTGTGATACAAACCCAAATCTTAACCTGCACGTTCTTGATTAATCAGAACAGCTTAAACTCATGTCTCTTAATTGTCTACAGGGAAAAGAAATAATTGAGTATCACCTTAAACAGCTGGAGGAAGAAGGAATAACGTACATTCCTCCCTGGAGACCCCCAGTAGATTCTAAATCAGTCAATGCGAGACCCCAGTTGCCACCCCCTTCATCAGCCAGAGCCATCCCAGTGAACAGTAACAAGGATGGGCTGACTGGTAAAGAAATGGTTGGTTCGGCAGATCAACTGGCCGGCTCACCTGATGGTGAGTGTTGTTTCACCAGTACAAGCTCATAATCTGACAATAAAACGCAGTTCAAAAACTGTGTTTGTAATTAGTGGTAAAATGTGAATTCAAGCAGAAGATTTTTACATCTTTATTGTCTTTTTGTTGCCTGTTTATTCCGTTTCCCTCCTGTTTCTCCATCTGATGCATGCAGTATGTGTTAACTCAACACTCTAAATGTGTTTTGGCCTGTAGACAAGTTGGATGCTGACTACATCAGACGTTACCTAGGTGATTTAACACCTCTGCAGGAAAGCTGTCTTATTCGACTCCGGCAGTGGCTACAGGAAACCCACAAGGGCAAGGTCACATAAACACAAATAACACATTTTGCACAGATTTGTGAAGCATTTACATGTTTCAAACCAACTAAAAGACTTCTCTTACGTACTCATTGACGAGATTTGTGTGGAATTATTTAAATTTGATTTTCTTTATTTTTAAGGTTTTGTTTCACTTTGAGATTTTATTTGAATGGAAATCAGAAGTTTAAATTGCAAATGAAACATTTCTGAAACCAAAAGTTTTTTTGCATCATGATGATCTTTAATTCCATTCAAATATGCCAAAGTTCTTAACCTTTTTTTTTTCCAAAGAACATTTTTAAAATAATAAATTTTAAATACAAGATTTACAATTACAAGAATACAATTTTAATACAAGAAAACAAACCAGATTTATCCTCCACGCTGAGATAAGTCGTACGTGCGTCAGTGTAGAATGAGCTGTTTATAAAACTCACATGTTCTAAATGACCAGCTTGTGCATTTTTATTACAAAAATCCTCTCCGTAGTCAGGTGAGAATCACATGTGATTCTCACAAAGATTAGCAAAAACAATGAGAAATCTTTTTGAGGGTGGTTCGGAGACATTTTTTTTAATCATTCAAGTATTAGATTTAAAGCAAACTAACTAAACTTTTTTACAGCTATTTAATGAGTGTTTAATCTTGTTAGTCTTACGTGTTCTTAAAGTGTTTGGACATTAAGAAAGTGGTTCTAAAATGATCACTGTTAGAATTTTATAAGTACAATCTGATGGTCAAAGGAAACGTCCAACCATCTGGTTGGTTTGTATAACTTTGTAACATAGATCTAAGATCCTAATTCCCTTCCACGTCACGGTGATCAGATCAGCTGATTGTCTGATAACACACATTAACAGAGCAGAGTTCAAAATATCATTTTTGTAATGTCATAAAACCGTCTGTCATATTGTCTTATGTAAGTTTGGAAACCTATTTTATTATAAAATTATAAATGTCAAATTGAATCTAACAGCCTTGTTATTTTATCTCTAGATTTTAAGCTCAAATATTCAAATATCACGTTAGAAATTTCTCAAGCATAAATTTATGCATAAAAATGTTTGATAAATGAGGCTCCAGGACTCTGAGCGTCTGATTTTCTGAGTTAAATCTGCCCCTCAGGATACTAAAGATTACAGTAATTAACAAGAAAGACGTTGGGATTATCACAGAAATAAAGTGATGTTAAAATATGCTACTAAAATAAAAAAGTTAGCAGTTGATGACAATTCAGGGGAAAAATAAAGATTTTTTTTTGTTTTTATCAATCAAAATTTTTATGTGAGTTAGTTTGATTCTAATGATTTGTGGTGGGAAATATTTTTTGCATTTTATCTACACTCACGTGCCACCATCTGAGTTTTGACCTCTGTTTTGTGTACAGATTCCAAAGGATCAGCATGTGCTGCGCTTTCTAAGAGCTAGAGATTTCAATATTGACAAAGCCAGAGAGTTTTTGTGGCAATCGCTGACCTGGCGGAAACAACATCAGGTGGATTTCCTCTTAGACACATGGGAGTGTCCGCAGGTTCTTCACGATTATTTCACTGGAGGATGGCACCATCATGACAGAGGTACCGATGATGCATGGTGTCTGCTGTACCAATAACCAGATACATCTGGTTAAATTTTCATTTTTCTTTAAATATTTTCTATGTTTCTATTTACATTCAGAAATGTTCGATAAAGTTTAGGAACGTGATGTCATCATGTGGTAGCATGGAGGAGAGATTGAGGTGTATTGAGGAAGGGAGGGGGATAAAGATGAAGGGTCATGAAGCTAGAGACTTGGTGTAAACAAAAAAGTTGTCAGTTAATGAGACACCATGTACTGTATGTCCCAGACTGCAAATGTGGAACCATTCTGTTTTGTTGTCTTCTGCTTATTTGGGGCCGGGTCGCAGGGGGCAACAGCCTCAGACTAGAAACCCAGGCTTCCCTCACCCCAGCTGTATCCTCCAGCTCACCCGGGAGGATCCTGAGGAGTTTCCCGGCCAACTTGAGACATAGTCTCTCCAGTGGGTCTAGGGTTTGCTCCTTGGTCTCATTACGGCGGGACATATCTGAAACACATCACCACCGAAGAGTTCAGGAAGCATCCTAACCAGATACCCATACCACCCCATCTGGCTTCTCTCAACCCGGAGGAGCAATGGCTCTACTCTGAGCTCCTCATTCTATCTTTGTGAAGGAAACTCATTTCGTCCGCTTGTACCCGCAATCTCGTTCTTTCGGTCACCACCCATAGAAATGTGAAAGGTGTAAATTTATAAAGAAAACTTACTGGTGTAACTTTGAGTGAACTTAAACTTGAAGTAGATTTTTTAAAAAATAATTGGAAAATACTTTTCAGATGATGTTCAATTCCTTCCAACCAAAGAAATGACATCTAGTGTTTCCCTGTCACTGCTGCTCGGTTGTTTATTTTTTATATGAATATATCTTTGTTATGGCTGCATTAAAATGTGTTTCTCATTTATGAGAGTTCAGTTAAATTTCACTTGAAGAAAAAGTTGGAGAAAAGCAAGCAACAAGATTTTTGTCAAACTTTTCAGGCAATAACTGAAAACATGCTTCCGTTCCAGTATATTATAAAAAATATTGATATTGTGATATCAATCACATCAAGAGCTGAACATAAAAGCAAAACTCTCGATTTACAAGTCAAGAGACATTCCAACCCTCACCTATGAACACCGGCTGTGGGTGGTGACCCAAAGAATGAGATCGCAGATACAAGTGGCCGAAACGAGCATCTTCTGCAGGGTGGCGGGGCACTCACTCAGAGATCAGGTGAGGAGCTCACCATCCGGGAGGAGCTTGGTGTCGAGCCGATCCTCCTCCAGGTCGAGAGGAGCCATATGGGGTGGTTCGCGCCTTGCTGGTGACGTGTTTTGGGAGGAGACCAAGAGGCAGACCCCGGACCTGAGGAGAGACTATGTGTTACAGCTGGCTGGGGAATGACTTGGGATCCTTCCGGGTGAGCTGGAGGATGCAGCTGGGGTGAGAGGAGCCTGGGCTTCACGTTTGAGGCAGTTGCCCCCGCGACCCGACCCCAGATAAACGGAAGATGATGGAACGGATATTGTAATATTTAATCATCTATATCGTGATGTTTGTTTTTTTTTACATCATCCAGTACTTTTTTTTTTTTATAAACAGAAACCTATAAAAAACAAGATAAATGTAAAATTTTTTATAGTTCTGATTGTCCAGAATGTTACAATACTGTTCCTCACTCCTTCTGCAGAGTTAAACCGAGCTGTGACACAGAGGCAGACTAGTGATTACAGTATTCAGTGTGAACATGATCAAATAATTAGACATCATCTGACAGCTAGTTTGAGCTGTGTGGGCTCGCCATTTCATCAAACTTTATTGCAGACAAAAAAAAAAAAAAATCATTATTCTTTTTCTTTTTTATCATTTTAGATGATGAAAAACAAAGTCGTTTGATTTTGACGTTTTACCTCTGGATGTTTCCAAAAAAAATTCTTCTCCAAACAATCCCTTTGTTTCTCTGTGTGTTTTAGATGGCCGTCCTCTTTATGTGCTGCGCCTCGGTCAAATGGACACCAAAGGCTTAGTCCGGGCTTTAGGAGAGGAGATGCTGCTCAGACAGGTGATGGGAACACTTTTAAAAATCTAATATGAGATCAAATCATTAATGCAGCAACTTTACGGCTGCTTAACAGGTTCTGTCCATTAACGAGGAGGGACTGAGGCGATGTGAGGAAAACACCAGGGTCTATGGTCGACCCATCAGGTGCATAAATATGAATGTGTATCGATCTGTTTCAAGAGCAAACGCTTAATTAAATCATGTAATGTGTATGTTAATGTGCTGTGAAGCTGTTGGACATGCCTGCTGGATCTAGAAGGTCTCAACATGCGTCACCTATGGCGACCGGGGGTAAAAACTCTCCTGAGAATCATCGAGGTGGTTGAGGCGAACTATCCGGAGACTTTGGGTCGTTTGCTCATCGTCAGGGCGCCAAGAGTGTTCCCTGTTCTTTGGACTTTGGTGAGAAGAAATGATAAATATGTCTTTAAATGGATCATTATTATTTTGCATCGTCTTTTCTTCTTGTTATGATGGGATGTGTGAAGATTTAAAGAACAAATAGAGCAATTTGATTTAAAAGAAAATTGAATAGTTAGTTTGAATCAAACCACGCTGCAGACGGGAGTGCGTGACAAATAAAAGAGAGAAAAGGAAAAGCAGACAATAGAAAAATATGGTGAAAATAAAGATAATTATAACTGTGTGTTGTGTAGAGATGCAACCCCATGAGAAACATTTAATTAGTAGAGAGGCAATATGCAGCAGAGCAGGATGGTATCATCGCCGTCTAAAGAAATCCAGACAAGAGGGAATTTGTGTAAACAGATTTATAATAAAGGCTAAAATGAGGCTGGATGCACAACACAGGATGCTTCCTGAAGATGTGAGGACACATTTTATCATTGATTAATAGATAATGAAATTACAGATGATTAGAAAGAGAGATATACACGCTTCATAGCACCGTTAAGCAACCAAGCCATTTATTTACTCATGCATTATTCATTGAATGGGAATTATTTCTTCTTCATTTTATTAGAAGTGACCTTTCTGCTTCCTGCATGATCTCTGATTGCTGTCTCGTTTCCAGGTCAGTCCTCTGATTGATGAGAATACGCGTAAGAAATTCTTTGTTTATGCTGGGAATGACTACCAGGGTCCAGGAGGGTTGGTGGATTACATCGACAAACAGGTCATCCCTGACTTCCTTAAAGGAGAGTGCATGGTGAGGTTTTTCTATCCGTACAACGTTGTAGCACATCAAACACGTAGACGGTAACTTCTAAAAGTCTAAAGTTATTTTTGCATTCACATGTGGGTGCTTGTTAAGCTTAAAACAGCAGAGAAGGTGCAAAACCCAAATGAGCTCATTTAAAGCCTCACCTTTGTAATAGTGTTCCTTTTAATTGCAGGAGTTGTGTTCTAAAGATAGCTTGAAAGAAGCAAAATCTGCAAAGTAACGACTTATTTTTAAAGATGTTTTAAGGTTGTAAACCCCTGTACATACTTTGTACACTTTTCTCAGACAGGCTTCCAAAGTTAGACTTTCCTGTCGTTTAAAAATTAAAACAGTGACAACTTGGATTGCATTAGAATGGCATGTGCGTGTCTTTGTGTGCGTGCGACAAAACCAAATGGATGTTATTACACAGAGTGGCAGAGAAAGCGTTTGCTCAGTGGTAGAATGTCTGTCTTTGGATCGGGAAAAGCCGGTTCAATTCCCACTGGGCCCGTGCCTAAGTGTCCTAACCGCCAGTTACTCCAACCATTGGTACCGTCATGGCTGCCTGCTGGAGTACAATGAAGCACAGTAATTTTCCCATACGATAAAAAAATAAAAACGGTGGTGTCTGTTTCTGGTTAGAAATGTTATCAAAACAAAGATTCAGCAACAATTTATTCTGTTTTTGGGTGTTTTTTTTTCTGAAAATAGAAGAATATCTCTAGAAGCCGGGAAAAATTCAGCAGTAACATGTCGTTAAACTGCTTCATAGAAATGAATACAGTAATAAAATGTTTCTGTTTTACATTTTTAAGCCCAAAAATGTAACGTAGCTATGTTTATCTAAGGCTTACTAGTAAAATTTACTTCCGAAAAAGTTACTGGCTATCTGGGAGGGTGGTTTTGTGAAGAATGGACACCAAGTTGCACCCCTGGTCTCCGATGTATGTGCAGCCAATCCTCACCCAGAACGCAGGACATAAGATGCTATAGACAATATACAGGCATGTGAGAAAATTAGGACACCCCATTAAATAATCAGCTCTTTATTTAGAAATGGTTTACATACCAATATCCAGTCATGTTTATATGTATTTTTCAAAAAGAAAGCGATTTGATTGCAATTTAACAACAAAAATGAACATTGTTTGACAAATCCAAAAAAAGAAAAAAATAAAGTATGTATTTTAATGGAGGAAAAAGTTAGGACACCCTACCACCAAATAGCTAGTGTTGCCCCCTTTGGCTGATACAACTTCAACGAGATGCTTTTTGTAGCCTTTTACCAGTCTCTGACATCGATCAGGAGAAAGTTTGGCCCACTCCCCAATGCAGAATTCTTTTAGCTGTGAGATGTTTGAGGGGTGTCTTGCATGTACAGCCCGTTTCAAGTCACCCCACAGCATTTCAATGGGATTAAGATCAGGGCTCTGATTTGGCCATTCCAGGACTCTCCACTTCTTCTTTTTTAGACAGTCCTTGGTGGATTTGCTGGTATGCTTTGGGTCATTGTCTTGTTGCAGTATCCAGTTACACTTCAGCTTTAATTTTTTGACAGATGGTTTCACATTTTCTTCAAGCACCCTCTGATACACAGTAGAATTCATGGTAGATTCTATGATGGTGAGCTGGCCAGGTTCTGCTGCAGCAAAGCAACCCCAAACCATGACACTGCCCCCTCCATGCTTTACAGTTGGTATGAGGTTCTTTTCTTGGAAGGCTGAATTTGGTTTACGCCAAACATGTCTTCTCTTCTGGTGTCCAAATAATTCAATTTTAGACTCATCTGTCCAAAGAACCTTATTCCAGAAGTCGTGGTCTTTGTCTATGTTCTCTCTGACAAACTTCAGTCTGGCCTTGATGTTTTTTTTAGAGAGCAAATGTTTCTTCCTTGCACACCTCCCATGCAAGTCACACTTGAGCAGTCTCTTTCTGATCGTAGAGTCATGCACTTTCACATCGACAGTTGCCAGAACCTGCTGTAATTCCCTTGATGACACTTTAGGATTTTTCAGGACCTCTATGAGCATCTTGCATTCTGCTCTGGGGGTAAACTTGCCCGGACGGCCAGATCTTGGCATGGTGGCAGTTGTTTTAAATGTCCTCCACTTGTAAATAATTTTGCGAATGGTGGAATGGCTGATGTTAAATTCTTTTGAAATCTTTTAAAATCCTTTACCAGACTCGTAAGCGGCCACAATCTTCTTTCTGAGGGCATCAGGAAGCTCTTTAGACCTCACCATGGCGCTCATCTCAACATCTCAACTGTCAGGGCCACACCAAACTAAATCTGAGGTTTAAAAAGGACAAGGCTCCATTCAAATGCTGGGTAATGATGTACTAATCATGTGCACCTGACGTGATGCACCTTTTTGGGATTTTCAACATTTTAAGAGGGATAGTATAGGGGGTGTCCTAATTTATTCCTCACCAGAAATTGCATTATTTTTTAATTAAGTTTTACAGAAAGTTTTAAAAAAAGGCTTTTCTTATTTTTTTATTGTTTAGTTATATTACTTGAATCCCTGAGTTTAATTAAAATTGACATTAACTACCCATATGTCCAAATATATTTTAAAATACACAGGATTTCATAAGGTGTCCTAATTTTTTCACATGCCTGTAGCTGCAAATATGCACAGAAAAATTTGCGAAACATCGTCGCAAAAAGTGAAGCACATGATAACGATGGATAATTTTTTTTTCAGGGTTTTTGTTTTCGTGTCTTTCCTGTGGTCCCAGGGATGGATTGGGTCTAGTGGGAATCGAACCAGGTTCTCCCGGTTGAAAGACGTATCTTTACCACTAGGCCAACGCCCTCTGTGACCACTAGGGACAATTTTAATATGCACAAGTTACATTTAATCTGAAAAAACCACGACAAACTTATTTTTCAAATTGTGATCCTAAACATTAAAAGTTTATAGAAAATTATTAAGATTTAATAAAAAATTCTCAAATATTTTCCGACATGTTCTATTAGGCTAAACCTTCAATTTGATGGATCAAATGCATAAAATCAGTAATAACGCTTAAAAAGTCTTCAATTAGTTTTAATTGTTCTTTCCTCCGCAGTGTGACGTCCCTGAAGGAGGATTAGTTCCTAAGTCGCTGTACAGAACCGCAGAGGAACTGGAAAGTGAGGAAAACTGTTTGTTAACCGACTCCATCTATAAGAGCGCCAGCATTTTTAAAGGAGCTCCATATGAGGTAAAATAATTATAGGTTTTATCTCTATCATTTCTGCTCATATGAGCAAGAGACGGTTGGATTTCTTCATTTAGTAGTTCATGCTTTATGCAGCAACGCCACCAACTGGAGAAAGATCCACATTGCATGCTTCCAGCCACCTGCTATGTTGTTTCTAATCTCCTCACATCTTCATGCAGATGCTGATTGAGATCACAGAGTCCTCATCCGTCATCACCTGGGACTTTGATGTGTCTAAAGGAGATGTGATCTTTAACATTTATCATTCCAAGAGGGTTCCTCTAACTCCAAAGAAAGACACTCTGGCAGGGCACGGGATCACCTCCCTCGGGGCCGTTAATGCCCAGTTGATTGATAGAAGTTGGGTTCTGGGCCAGGATTACAGCATGGTGGAGAAAGCTCTTACCTGTAAGGAGGGAGAGAGTATCCAGGTGAGAGAAAAAGAATTCAATTTTATTTGTATAGCCCAAAATCACAGAATTTCCGTCTCAATGGGCTTCACAAGAAAAAGAGGAATGTATTAACACAAATACACAACAAGAAAAATAACTAACAAATGCTAACTAAACAAGACTAGCAAATTTATGCCCTTGGACTCTCCTTCACGGTGAGGAAAAACTCCTAAAAAAAACCCATCAGTGGGGAAAAAATAGGAAACCTTATTTCATGGGGATCCACATGAAAGAGAGATCCCGACCCCGGGACAAAAAAAAGCAAAAAAAAAAAGTGCAATATAGGGGTTTTTTCCCTCCACATTTCTGATTTTTAAGTTTTTTATTAAAACAGGGCTCCCACATAACTCGCTGGCCTGGATTCTACATCCTGCAGTGGCGTTTCCACAGTTCTGCAGCCTGTGCCGCTTCCAGCCTGCCCCGTGTTGACGATGTGTTAGCCTCCCTTCAGGTGTCTTCCCACAAGTGCAAGATAATGTACTACACTGAGGTCCTCGCATCGCATGACTTCAGGCTAGTATATTTACTTTGGGAACTCATACTCTCCACTTTTGTTGTTTTGAGGCTAATAAACTGCATGACTTGAACATTTTACTTTTCAGTGTTTAAAGACGTTCAAGTGACGTTTTGATGTTTCCTTCTACTTCCAGGGGGTCAATGACCAGTCTGGAATCATGTCAGAGCGGTTTCTCTCAGCTTAGCGGTGCTACGACTCTCTCTAGCCAATCACACAGCAGCTCTACTGTTTCAAGGTAGCATCGGTTCAACTGGTCTACAAAAGCAACAGCGATCAGAGCACCTGACGTCCTTTTTTTTATCCTCGAACCAACAAAAACACTTTTCTAAACTAAATAATAAAAATATATTTTAAAAAAGATAGAATACTTTATGTAATCTGAATGAAAACAAATATCTTTTGAAGTTTATTAGATACGTTAGATCAACTTTTTTAGAATTTCTAATAAAAATATTGCATCAATTTGTATATATTCACTTATTTTATAAATAATTTGTCCCTTTAAAATTATGAATGCACAAAAAAATGAGTAAATCTCAGAAGCATTAATTTTATTTGAGATTTAGTGAATTAATTATAAATGATTGCATAATGTAGAATGCACCTGTCCTACTCCAACTGTCCACAAGGTGTCAGTGTAATCCACATCACCAGTAGATTGTGGTTCTGCAGTGTGTGTAGCTTCTAGTTTGACACACACACACACACTTTCAGTCTGTGGGAAATCACAGAGAAACTTATTGAAATAAAGAATTAATCACAATTTAAATATTCATGTCTCTCCTGTGCATTTTTGTTCCAGATGTTTAGGATGAAAATAGTTAGATCAATGGCCTCACAGCAAGACGGTTGGAGGTTCGAGTTCTGAGTGGGGACAAAACTTGAAACACTGTCTGTGTGGAGTTTGCATGTTCTCAGCGTGTATGCGTGGGTTTTTACGGGTTTTCTCCCACTCTCCAAAATGTGTGTTAGGTTAATTGGCCACTATAAAATTGCCCCCAGGAATGAGTGTGTATGTGGATGGTTGTCTCAGCGTGTGTGTGGCCACCCAACAGACTGGTGCCCTGTTTTGGGTGTACCCTGCGTCTCGCCTTTATCAGCTGAGATAGGCTCCGGCACCCTCTGAAGCCCTGTTAGGATTGGACAGTTCAGAAGATGAATGAATGTTTGAGATGATGACATTTCAGAATTAGAAAGATAGATTCATAAAAGTGGGATTTTCTTTTATTAAAAGCCAAAAGGTAAAGCAAGAATTTTTTCACTAGACCCTCCTGATGCTGTGTGATAATTAAGTTTTCTTTTTTGCGTTTTTAGTTTCTGATTTTCTCAAAACAGCTGCTTTGGATGCAATATTGCGCAGCCTCTTGTGATCTGGCGCGGGACCAAGTAGACAACTGATTTACATAAAACTTTAATTTCCATAAACTTATCAGATGCCTCCAGCTGAAGCCTAATTGAATATTCTTGTCTTTTGTTTTTCCCTCTTTTCTCTCCTTGCCTGCAACACTGTGTCATGTTTGCTACTTCCGACTGCCACATAAGAATTATATCTTTGTAACGGTCCAACTTCTTGTTGTCACGTAATGATTATCAAAAAGAGGAATAGCATTGATTTTTCAGAAACTAAATGACTTAATCTAATCGATCGCCCCTTTTCTCCTGATTTAGAAGATTACAAAACCTGTTTTTCAAGCCTTTTCTGATACCTCTTATAGGTTGAAAATGTGATTATCCCACATTAAAACCGTATTTGTTTAATAGAAATGTGTGGAGACATAGCTGTACCTTGCAAGAACCCTGATAATCCTTCATTACTCTCTGACTACCTCATATTAATGGCCTAATCTCTGCACGTTAACACACTCACTGATCATGATAATATATGGATGCTGCATAGTTAGAAGTTCATCTTGTCACGGTTTAGTTAAAGACACGCCACCAAACACTCCAACAAATTAAAGCCAAGAAGCACAATTTGTTCTGCGGGCATTACAAAAGGAAACTTTGACCCTGTGATAGACTCGAGGCGAATAAAGAAGTTATTACACTTCATCCTCGAGAGGGTGAAGATGAAATCTTATTTCTCAAGCAGGTCAATCTCTTTGAGCTATTTCACTTGGAGCCAACAAAGTGAACCTTGAGTTACCACAAGAATGCTAAAAAAAAAAAAAAGTAGAAACAGTAACAGGCATGCATTCCTCAGATGGTTGCTTGAATTGAAAATGTTGATTTTTCTCAAATTAATAAGATATTAATGTGAATTTCCCACAGATTTTTTTTTTTTAAGAATGAAGGAAAAAGTTCTTTTTTCGTCAAATAAATGAAAAATTTAACCTTTTAAAAGACAATTTGTTCTTTCAACTACAAAGAAAAGTAATACAAATTGATGTTAGAGGGCTTTAAAATTTGGAGTCGGCACTCTAAAAGTGGTCTAAATTTAAAGTTAAAAATACAAAATATTGAGGTATTAACAGTGGAATTGTCAGGATGTGGAAGGAGGACGACCCAAATGCAGAACAACACAGGATTTACTAACCAAATTCATGGTCAGGGAGCCAGGATGGAAGACCTGGCTTGAAGGGATGGTGATGACCTGACAAAGACATCTAGAGTGATTTCCTTTGTATAGGCGCCAAGATCCACAGGTGTGTGTCATCAGACTAATCATCCTTGGGTGTCCCTAATCAAGGTGATGAAGGAAGTTCCAGGGCTCCCTCTAGTGGCAGGGGAGGGGATCATGACAGGAATAGGGGATCATTTTTGTGCTAATAGCCCAAAGCGTTAGTGGAATGTGCACATGTGTAAAAACCTTAGCTCTGCTGATTTATTTTGTGTTTGCATCGCCAAGTAACTATACATCGTATCTTCGGAGTATACGTCGCAGGTTTTTTTTTTTCTTCCATAGTTTGGCTGGGGGTGTGACATACTTTTGAGCGACTTATGTGTGAAATTATCCACACATTACCTTCATTTCATGTTATTTTATCAAATTTTTATTTTATAAAATTCTTCTTTGTTCTATCAATAAGACTTTTTAGGATTCTATGTCTTGCCATGTGTGTTTTTTCCACAGCTTTTTTTGGCAGAAACACGGTCAACTTTTTTTTAACTATATAAAGAAAACTGTGTATTTAAACATTCCATTTCTGTAGCTGCATCAAACACAATAAAAACAAGAGTATCTAGAAAGCAGCTTTCAGTTTTCATCTGCAGCATCTTACAAACTAGACTCTTTGCAAGGTAGAGTGAGAAAAAACATTGGAACGCATGATGCTGCAACTCAGAATCTCTGAAGTCTTTAGAGAAGAGAAAGGTTTAGCTGAAATGATGCAGCAGGGAGAAGATCAGCCTTGAAATGGAAACATAAACATGCTAAAATATCCTTTAAAAAAAACACCAGAAGAAGGTTTATGCTTAAAAAGATTTGTAAACTGCTTATTTAAAAACCGAGATGTAGACATCAGGTTGCAGAGTTTCATTTACTTGCTTCTGACAACCTTGACCTTCCCGCTAATTGAAAAATAGAGCTGCAAATTAGAGTTCTAAATGACTTTCCTAAGGATTGAAAAGCTTTTTCTGACACAGAGGCAGAACTTTTAGTCTGCCCACTTTCAAATAACATCCTGACTAAATCATAGATAGTTGTCTTCAGTTTTGCCAGCTTGAAATCTAGTGTTATTTTCCCATTTTTTTCTGGCTCGCTGACTTATTTTGTTGACATTTCCGTCTCACTCTCTTGCTCAGTCTCTCACTGAACCGTTCAGGTCACTATTGGCCTGTCCTGCTTAAATGTTACAGCAGAAACACATTCATTTGCTCGCTTATTTGGGTGGAACTCAAAACCTCGCCAACTTTATCCTGTTTTGTGTTATATTGTAATATTGATTGCTGGAAAAAATAGTTCTGTCACTTGAAAGTCCATCAATAGAGAATAAAATCCAGTAAACACAGAAAATATCACAGAAGAGAAAAGAAGTTTTACACAAAGCAGTTTATATTTTATGTTTTTATTCAATACAATTTAAATTGAAGTTGATGAAATTGTGTTAAAGTATTGATTTACATCTAGGTAACCACTTTATTTTAGATTTTGTCCTACAATATGTGAACATGGAAGTCAAATTATTTTTGGAATATTGGCCGAAGGTTTTCTTTTTTTTCAAACCAACATAAATTGGATTTATGTTCACTGCTGAAACAAACTTTTCTGTGAGAAAATAGAGTTATGCAAAATGGCTAAAGGGGATTTACAAAGTTGATTTGATCTAATGAAGTGCAAATTAGAAAGACATGGTTCTGCCCCAAGTGGAGGACTTTAAGCATCTCAAGGTCTTGTTCACGAGTGGGTGAAAGATGGAGCGGGAGATGTACAGGCGGATCGGTGCAGCGTCAGCAATAACTAGGATGCTGCATCGGTCCGCTGTTGTAATGAAAGAGCTGAGTCAAAAAAGCAAAGCTCTTGATTTACAAGTTGATTATTGTTCCCACCCTCACCTATGGAAAGAATGAGATCATGGATACAAGCGGCCAAAATGAGCTTCCTCCGCAGGGTGGCCTGAGCTCTCACTCAGAGATCGGGTGAGGAGCTCGGTGTCAAGCCGCTCCTCCTCCAGGTCGAGAGAAGCCAGATGGGGTGGTTCGGTCATCTGGTCAGGATGCCCCTGAGTGCCTCGCTGGTGAGGTGTTTCGGACATGTTCCACCAAGAGGAGACCAAGAGGACCCCGGACCCGCTGGAGAGACCATGTCTCACAGCTGGCTGGGGAACAACTCAGGATCCTTCCGGATGAGCTGGAGGATGCAGCCTGGGTGAGAGAAGCCTGGGCTTTCCGTCTGAAGCCGTTGCCCCCGCGACCCAGCCCTGGATAAGCGGAAGACGACGGAATGGAACAGAAACAAGGATGCAACACTCATAAAATGATAATTTATACATGTTTTTCCATCTTTTCATCATCTGATTTGAAATTTTAGATATCTAACGTGTCCATGTGAAAGTTTAATCTCATGTAAAGCAACAGAAATGAGGTATTCTCTCATAAAACCAACTAAACCAAATAAACTGGAAAGCACACAAAAGTAAGTTGATCCTTTACCTGAACAACTCTTCCCAAAAAAGAGTGGCAGATGAGGTAAATATCTTTCTTTTTCCAGTGCACCGTGTCTTTCTCGGTAAATAAATCCAGTTTCACCTTGTTGGGAGCTGAGGGACTGAAGGGAATCCCTGGTATAAAACAGCAATGTGAACATTCACTGAATAAATAAGAAAACTACTGTAACTTAGAAAAAAACAGATAGAAAGTAAGTTTGAGTTGGTAAGAAAAGCAGGAGGAATGAAGGAAAGAGGGGTGAAGATTTTCCTGAAACTTCTTTGACATCTCATGAGACTACCTGCCACTTTGGCTCACAAAGCTTTTTCATCCGGTTCAGCTTTGTAGAGAAAAAGCTGCTCTCAGGTGAGTTCAAAATGTTTGGCCGACTTGCAGAACTTGTACAAATACACTTTTTTTTTTATTATTGTTGGAACTATTTTTAAAAGAGTTTTTGTTACTTTTTAATAAATGACAGAATTATTTGTGGGTGTAAAGCTGAAAGTCATCCACAAAGAAAACTATCACTAGATCAACCTGGCTGGGCTCTCACTCAGAGATCGGGTAGGTAGCTCTGCCATTCCGGAGGGGCTTGGTGTTGAGCCACTCCCCCTCCAGGTCGAGAGGAGCCAAATAGGGTTCGGTCATCTGGTCAGGATGCCCCCCGAGCGCCTCGCTGGTGAGGGGTTTTGGGCATGTCCCACCGGGAGAAGATCAAGAGGCATAACCATGACCCGCTGTAAACACTATGTCTCACAGCTGGCTGGAGAACGTCTCAGGATCCTTCCAGATGAGCTGGAGGATGCAGCTGGGGTGAGAGAAACCTGGGCTTCCCGTCTGAGGCTGTTTCCCCCGCGACCCGACCCTGGATAAGCAGAAGACGACAGAACGGAATTAGATCAACCTAAGAAAATCATTTACTATTAAATGTTTGAAAGATAAAAAAAAACAAACCTGGGTTAATCTTGTTTTGTTTTTATCTTTTAAACTGCTTATCCCTAAAGGGATCATGGCGGGAGCTGGAGCCTATCCCAGCTGCTTTCAGGCGAGAGGTGGTGTACACCCTGAACAGGTCGCCAGTCTGTTGTATCGCCACACACTCACTCATTCCAAGGGGCAGTTTTATAGTGGCTAATCAACCTCTCATGTATTTTGGAGGGTGAGAGGAAACCCATGCATACGTGGGGAGAACATGCAAACACCACACAGAAAGACCAGTGTTTCAATCCTCGCCCTCACTCTGAAACTCAAACCTAGACCTTCTTGCTGTGAGGTCACTGTGCAGCCCTCATATTAACCTTGTATTCTATTTAATGATAGTATATTTAAATAAAAGTGCAGATTATTAAAAATAGTGGCTTATAGGGTAAAATCAAAGAATAGAACTATAACAATTTTAGTTCAAGTCTTGTTAAAAATGTATCTTTTATTATGTAAGTCTCCCGGAGCAGTTTGGGAAGGTGTGTGTCTCCTCCTAAACCTACAGTGTTCTGTCTTCACCATTAAAAAGATGAGTTGTGTGAACAAGTTTCATAAGTGATCCCTTTGTGCACCACTCAGTAGTAAATCTATTTAAATAACCCGCCTCAATTTGTTGTTTCAAATAAGTCTCATGTGTAGAAATTTAAATAGACCCCCAAAGCATCGAGGGAACTCTTAGAAAAGACTTAATTTTCATCATGAGTGATATTTGTGAGTTTTTAATTTAGTCAGAACTACCATGTGATGGTTAGATCTTCATCTGGTTCTCATTGAAAACACCTGCTGGTTCTCTAAGTTTGTTCATCTAATGTCCTGCTATAGAAATTAAATTTACATGATTGTACACCCAGAAGAATAAATCCATCCAGAGCCATCATCCAGGTAGGACAAACTAAGCCATGTGTTTATTCCCTGTTTCTGCTTGTTTGCTGTTTCTTGGAGCAAGTTTTGGCAGATTTTTTTCTAAAGTGATTGATTTTCCAACTTTTAAGTGCTTTTTTTTAATTTCTGGATTGGTAATCAAAGTTTTATCCTGTTGCATTTAGTGTTTGGTGTGACATGAGGAGTATAACTTGGTTTTTTTTATTTCTTTTGCTCAATTTCGGTCGTCTTAGAGAGCATTCTGATCTGCTGTGTTGGAGGGGAGGTGATCACTTTTGCTTGTTTTGTCGTGTTTTATGAGAAATGGCTCACTTTTAATTGTTTCTATTTGTTTTATAATATTATTTATAGATGTTGACGTATTGCATTGATTCAAATCTTTACTGTCTCATTTTTTGCCACTTCAAAACCACTGCTTCAACTTCTCGCTGGCTCAATTGGTCATACAAATAAATCTGGTTGCATATAGATAAAAGTTTTAGTGTTAACTTGTGTTTTCTATTGACATTGAATGCTAAAATTGAAATGCTACAAGGATTTTAATAATTTAGCTCAACTGACCAGTTGGCAAGTACGCTCACTTTGAATTTAAAATAGATGTTGATAATTTTTTCTTTTAATGTAGCCTTTTCTCTTTTGTAGACAACACTTTAAAATACTATTATTTGGTTTAAAGCTTGGCTTAGTCCTCCACAAATTTGCATAAATGATGTGTAATCTTTCATACAATAGGCCAGTACATACTGTACCTGCGTTTCTCAAATCCTACCTACAGCTGGCTTATGCTGATGTGGATGTGCATTCCTTAATTTTTATTTTTGCCCAATTTGCAGCAAGCAATGACCACACTCACCTATTTTCACAGTAATTGGGACTCCGAGTTAATGACCCGGCTATTTCTTTCCCTCACAGTTAAATTCGTGACAAAAGTTTCTGCTAAAATTCATTTAAATCATCCCAATAGAAGCTGGAAATGCAAATCCAGTGTGTTTCTTTCCCAAATAGGTTCATCAAACATTACCAAAAAACTTTTTTAGAATGTGAAAAAAGAAGCTTTTTTTTCACATCGAATGTTAAGTGTTTTACAAGAATCTTTAAAAGTACAGGAATGTGGAGCTTGAGAATTTTTCATGTTTCTTTTGAAGACCAAAGCCATTGGGACTTCAACGCATGTCCTTCACAATGCTTCAGATGATCTCCATATAATGTATTTGCATGTGTTTCAGGATGCACAATGGGGGCAGCAACTGCCTTCACAATCACGTCTCTTTCCTCTTTGTTCATCTGCCTGTCTTTTTTTTCTTATCCTTTTTTTCTTTCTTTGTGAAGGCATTGCAGTAGTAATTGCCTTCAAGACTGGCTTAGGCTGCAGACCAAGGATCTTTCAGCCCGGATCTGCTAAGCCTATTACATACTTGTTGAGTGAAGACACACAGTGGTGTGTAGATGAAAACCTGAGTGTAAGAGCCAATTTGGGCCACTTGCTCTGGCATCAACACACCCAGTCTGCTGAATTTAGTTGAGTCCTTTGTTCTGCACATTATTAGCACTTCAAAACGAAATAGACAATTAGGCAGTACTCTCAGAGTGTCAGTGCCATCAATAACCTTAATGTGTGGGCAGGACGGAGGCGGTTTCACTACTTTAGATGTACAATTGGGTTCAACTGGTCTGCGGTTGTGTATTATTTTTATTTTTTGCAACTGAAAACATAAAAACGTTCTGAGTTTGCTGTGTCTGTGGAAACTTCATTGATGATGAATTTTTAATTCTGTTTGGTTTTGGCACATTTTAATCTTAGAAACCCATATTATTCTAATGGATTTAGACACAAACAAAAATGTAGTTTCAATTTTTGTTTTTAACTCCTTGTTTTATCATTAGTGGTGCAGCGTCTGCAACAATTAAGATGCAGTGCCAGTCTGTTGTGAGGAACAGAAACCTGAGCTGAAAATACAAAGCTCTCAAGCCGATAAACCTTTTGATGCTCATAAGGTGTGGGTGGTGATTGAAATGAGTTTGCATTTAAAATTTGTACCGCTTCTGAACCGCTTATCAATAACGTGGTCTGTGGTAGGTAGCGGGCCTTACCCGGCTGATTTCAGGCGAGAGGCAAAGTATGCCCAGAATAGGTCGCCAGCCTGCTGCAGTGGCATACACTCACTCACGTTCCCTAACATGCATGTTTTTGGAGGGCGGGAAGAAACTGGAGTACCTGGAGAAAACCCATTGATACACGGGGAGAACATGCAAACTCTACACCTAAACACCAGTGTTTCAAGCCTCATCCCACCCAGGCGTTGAACCCTAACCTTCTTGCTGTGGGGACACTGTGCTAAGCACTGCATCACCGCGCAGCCCGCTTTCACAATTTAACATTTAAAAATAAAATAAAATCACAAAACACTGAAATATCACATTTACACACTGTGAGAAAGTATTTGAAAATGAATGTTATTTTCATGACATTTCAAAGCAAGCAACACTCTTCATATTGTCTATTAAAATCAGTAACTGCTGCACCAAGATTTAATAATAACCCGTTTAATTCCCTCATCTACTCAATAGACTTGGAAATTGCTTTCAAAGATTCTCCTTAAGCTTCTACTTGTGCTGTTGCCATGACAATATGAACAGGACTATGCAATGAGGAAAGAAATGACAAAGTAGAAGACTCTGAGAGAGGAAACTGTAAAAATACGGAACACCCGTGTGTCTCTCTGTGTGTATGTATGTGTATAACATTTACAGGTGTGTGTATGTGCATGGAAAGGTATGGCTTTTGTTTTGTGTGGGTAACTGTATGTGACCATATGCTGTTGTATAAACTTGGACTTGTGTCATACGATTAAACAAGAGATCCTGCAGAGTTTTGCATCTGTTGTTGCTTTTTCCTTATTCAGTATGCACAGTGTGAGCTGTACTTTGAAGTTAATATGAAATGGAAAGGGCATTTGTTCTCTGCCTCATATAATTTTTATGCATAAGCAAAATAAGTCCGTTCTGAATCTAAGGGTGAAAATGTGTTTATGTAAATCTAGCAGATGATCAAAAGTCTGGTGAAGAGAGGTTAAACGCTTTAAATTACACTGCATGTCAGACATTTTTTACAATGAGTAGTGTGCAAAAAAGACAGTGTGTGTCTTTAGAGAGAATTAGAAGGGAAAAACAGTTTTGTTTTTTTTTGTTTTTTTTTTTTTTTTTTTAGAAATTCAAGCCACTTAGAATTTACCACCTTTGAAATCTTCAGAATGCCATCACTGGAAATGCCCCCTGTATGAAAAGGGGCAGGGTCCTGCCCCAAATGGAGGGAGTTTAAGTATCTCTGGATCTTGTTCATGAGTGAGGAAGGATGAAGCAGGAGATCGACAGGTGAATCGGTGCAACGTCAGCAATAACTAGGACGCTGCATCGGTCCGTTGTAGTAAAGAAAGAGCTGAGCCCAAAAGCAAAGCTCTAGATTTACAAGTCGATCTACGTTCCAACCCTCACCTATGGTCATAAACTGTGGGTGGTGACCAAAAGAATGAGACTGCGGAAACAAGCGGCCGAAATGAGCTTCCTCCGTAGGGTGGCTGGGCTCTCACTCAGAAATCGGGTGAAGAGCTCTGCCATCTGCGAGGAGCTTGGTGTTGAGCCGCACCTCCTCCAGGTTGAGATGAGCCAGATGGGGTGGTTTGGGCATCTGGTCAGGATGCGTCCTGAGCGCCTCGCTGGTGAAGGGTTTCGGGCATGTCCCATCAGGAGGAGACCAAGAGGCAGACCCCAGATCCGTTGGAGAGACTATATCTCACAGCTCCTTCCGGGTGAGAGAAGCCTGGGCTTCCCGTATGATGCTATAGTTCACGCGACCCAGCCCCGGATAAGCGGAAGACAACCGAACGGAAATCTTTAGTTTGTATTTATGGATTAATTTTGGATTAATTAGTTTTGAACCAGCATTGTTTACACACTGCAATGTAGAAATTAAAGTTAGAGTTAAAGTTAAAGTTGTAAGAAGAATAAGAATGATTAAACTAGTTGGTCTTATTTAGTTGGCCTTATTTAGAATGGTTGAACAAATCTTATTTGAATGGTCTAAGGTCTTTTTTTTTTTTTTCTTATTTACTCAGTAAACCTCTTGAGTGGCTGACGTCTTCAGTGATGGATTGTAAAAAGACATTTCGTGTCATGAGTTGAAGTTTTTTTGTTCTTTCCTCTGCTTGCATGTGATCACATAGATTGTTGTGTCAACCACAATCAGAAGTCAGCGTGTCCTGATCAAACATTTCCTTACATCTGAATCTGGATTATTTTGTTGCCTGGGGATCAAAGCTATCAACCTGAGCCGGGATTATTCAGGAGGTGAAAAGAATCTGATGCCTTGAACCTCAGCCGAGAGGATTTCCATTTCAAACTAAAGTCTGAAAAGAACTCTATTGTGGGAAAATGTAATTAAATATCACTTTCTCCAGGTATTTAACGCTTAATTTTAGTAGCTTTATTGCAAAGTGACTTCATTGGACTGTTTAACCCAGCAACAAATTATCTCTATCACACTGTGATCTATGATAATTGAAACTGGCCTACCTCATTTAAACTTTTCTCACTCACTGCCAGGATTTTCTTCTCAATGCAACACTTATCGTTTAATTCACAGTAAAAGCAAACTTTAATTCATCTTCTGAACCATCCATCCCTAACAGGGTTAGAGGGGTTGCCATAACCTATCCCTGCTGATTCAAGGTGAAAGGCAGGGTACATCCCGAACAGGTTGCCAGTTTGCTGCGGGGCGACACACACGACCATCCACACACACTCATTGCATTCAATAATTTCATTTTAACCAATCAAACTAACATGCATGTTTTGGGTGATAGAAAACCCACAAATACATGGGAGAACATGCAAACTCAACACATAAAGGCCAGTGTTTCAAGCATCATCTCCTCCCTGGACTCGAATCCCTGACCTTCTTGCTGTGAGACCACTGTGGTAACCATTGCCCCACCATGCTACCCGAATCAAACTTTGTTTTGGTTAATGTGCAATCTGTTACTACTTTTATTTTCAAATAGATTTTTTTTTTTAAAAATCTAAAGTTTTGTCATCTTCTTAGAATTACTTTGGTAATCAGACTCGCCTCCTCATTCATACCGAGTGCATGCTGGTACGGTCATAATTTACAGCATTTGGAATGAAGGATAGCATCTTTTATTATTTTCAGACATTTTTATGGCACAATGAACTGAATATTTTTCATTTAATGTAACTTTCCACCTTCATTCATGTCCTCAATTCAAGTTTAAAACTGATTTTCAGTTCTTCTGGGTAATATTTGATGTTTTATTTCCATCTCAAACAAAACTGAAAAACAGTTTTTGGGGTAGGAGAAAAATTTTGTGATGAATGTGGATTCTTATTTAGTCATATTTAAGCCAACAAGGTTGTGGAGTATTTGTAGTTTTTAGGTGTTCACCCACAGAATGTGGAAGAGTAAATAAGCACTCAGGTTGTCTGTAATGAAGCTATCCACAGTTACTCAGTACCGACTATAGCTGAACTGATTAGGTTTTCAGCATCTTGCAACCAAAGAACAGGGTTACAAAATTTTAAAAACCTTACACATGACTGCTGCACCTAGTTTTCTCTTTTGTTTCCAAATGAAACAGAAAAAAGTGTGAATGAAGTTTTTTTTTTTTTTTTTTTCTTGGAATGAATTGTTTTCTTGTTGAATAAAAGATAAACATGTTCAAAGATGGTACAAATGGAGAAATGTTCCTTTTCACCTGGCAAAGTGAACATTTTAGAAATAAGAAGCTCTAAGTTTTTTTAAACTGTTTTATTTGCACCGTACAACAAAGTGACACCTCTATCTGTTCTTTCCTTCCTCGTCAGACTTCCTCCACAGTTTGAAGACAGAGTCATGCCTGTGAGACTGCAGGTTGAACTTTCAGAGATGGAGCAAAGGGTGATTAATGGGGTTTCGCTCCTTTGGCACAAATTAGCAAGACCAGGCTCAATTACACACAGTGGGTGTTCCGGGCACAGTTCTAATGAGGGTTAGCAGGGCAGGGAGAGCACAGAAGGTAGAGGGAAACATTTCCTTCTCCTGGTTGTCAAACATCTGAGTTACATTAAAGAAAAGGAAAAAGTGGAAGCTATTGTAGGAACGCAGATACGCAGACCTTGACCTTCTCTTGCTGCAGTGTAAATTGGTTTTCCTATTATTCCTCTGTCGTTCAGACTTGTCACACTCCTCTTCTTTGTTTTCACCGTGTCATCAGGTCACCATTAATCTCAGTTTGTCCAGTCTTAGATTTGAGTTGTATTACCTGTCCAAATTTTTCCTCTGATTATCCTCTTAAATGTGGCTAAAACGTTTGGCAAATAGAGTCAACAAAAGAAATGTTCTGGATATGTTTTTTATCGACAAAGTGACCGCTTTGTGTTTTCCCAAACGATACATGACACCTCTCTACTGCTGTGCTGTTTTACTAATCAATAACATCTCTAAGTAAAGGAAGAGAACGGCTCCATCCAGCTTCCTAACCGGAGAAACCTGTTTGTATCTGTCTACTGAGGCACATAATTGGCCCAGCTACAGTACGCTGGCATATTTTTTTTGTATTTTCATGCTGAAGGTATGATTAGAAGTGAGTCATGTTTGCAGCACGGGGGCAGTAGGGAGAAATATGAGACAGAGATAAAGTAGATGGTTATTAAAAGAAGCTGCAGTGCAGGCATGCAGAAGAGAGTGACAGGTTTTGGGGAACAGAGAAAGATTTAAAGCCAAGATAAAGGAGAGAGTGAGTGTCTGTCTATTCCCTGAGATCCTACTCACTCTTGGCCTCTGACACGTCCTGATCTGAGCCGTGCAAACGACTTAAAGGCAGCTTTTTTGGTCCTGCTGGTAGAATTAATGAATGTGTTGATGAGAAGAAGTCTACTTTTCTCTTCTTTTTTTTTTTTTAACTCAATGTGATACATTTGATTTAATAATCTATTATTTTGAATAGTATAATATCAATTTTAAATAGCCTAGCTGTAATTTCAGCAATAAAGCTGAGAAGTAGAGAAGTGCATACTTCTCTCCCCAAACCACATCTTTCAGCTCATCCAGGAGGATCCTCAGGTGTATTGGGGTAAGCTGCAAGACACATTCCCTCTAGCAGGTCCTGTTTGTTGTTCTGGCCCTACTCTCAAACCACCTACTCTGGCTCTTCTCAAACCAGAAAACAAGCAGCTCTACTCCGAATTATTGGGATGTACAGTATATTATTTTAGCCTATATCACTCATTATCCGTTCCGTTGTCTTCTGCTTGTCTTGGGCTGGGTTGTGGGGGCAACAGCCTCAGACGGGAAGTCCAGGCTTCTTTCATAACGGGTGCATCCTCCAGCTCACCCAGGAGGATCTTGAAGTGTCTCCCGGCCAGCTGTGAGACGTAGTCCATCCAGCAGTTCTAGGGCCTGCATCTGGGTCTCCTCACAGTGGAACGTGCCCGAAACACCTCATAAGGAGGCACTCAGGACGCATCCTAAACAAATGCCCAAAGCAACCCATCTGGCGTCTCTCGACCCGGAGGAGCAGCGGCTCTACTCCGAGCTCCTCACAAATGGCTCACTCCATATCCATGTTTTTAAAAATAAAATACATAGCAATCAGCTAATAACTGATTTTCTTAATGTGTTTTACATGTTTCATTAGCAAAGAACTAAAGAGAATGTGAGATTTGTTCTTGATCAAAAGAGGAATGAGTTTCCTTCTTTATTCTCTTATGAGCAGAGCTGATGTCTCATACCGTAAAGTATAGAAAGCAAAGTCCTGATTTCTCACACTTTTGTTAGTAAAAAGAACTGAAGCTCCGTGTGATTCACAGTTAAAAACTATCTACCATAACCTTGCCATTCAGGGAGCGTTGAGAGGAAAATTGCATCAGTCTTTCATGGCAAAAGAACAATGGTTCTTGGTCTCAGCAGACTCTGAATGAAGTGACAGCAAGAACAAAAAAGGAGAAAAAAATCCACTTTTTTTCCCTTAAAACCATAAAGTATGAGAAAGTTTCAGAAAAGCCTCTTGAAAAAGCTCATCTTTAACATGGAATATGAACGGTGCAGCTTAGTCATTGAATGATGGTTATACGCCACATTCATTTACATTATAGACACACAAACCCAGCAAATTAATATGTTGACTTTATTTCTTTCGTTAAAACTATAAATTTCAAATGACTGGTTTGAAATTATTTTTAAATTTTTTTTACAGTGTTTGTGTAACAGGGAAATAAAATCACTACTGATTTGTATTAAAAAAAAAAATCCACTTTCATCATTCTCTAAATTGTTATGCTTCACACTGTTGCGAATAATTAATTTCATGCAATTAAATTTCTCAAAATTCTTCTTGTCAAAAAGTGAGATTTCTTGAGAAGACTTCCACCGACAACAGTACACACATGTACATACCCACACAGACACATACAAATGTTTTTTTTGTTTTTTTTATGTGTGTGCATATACATTCATACATTCATCTTCTGAACCGTCCATCCCTAACGTGGTTGCAAGGGTGCCTGAGCCTATCCTGGCTAATTCAAGGCGAGAGGCAGGGCACACCCTGAACAGGTCGCCAGTCTGTTGCGGGGCCAAACACACTGTGATTGCTGGAGGCAATTTTGTAGTGGTCAATTAACCTAGCATGCATGTTTTTGGAGGAAACTGGAGTACCTGTAGGAAACCCATACATACATGGGGTGAACATGCAAACTCCATACAGAAAGGCCAGTGTTCCAAGCCTTTTTTACACCTGGGAATTCAATCCCCCACCTTCTTGTACAATAATTTTGTTACATTTTCACATTTTTTTTCTCAAGTGCAACAAACATGGCTTTTTTTTTTGCCTCCAAAAAGATTTTGGATTTGAGAAAATGTATTTAAATATTTCTTTTGATTATTAAATGCAAACTAATCTTTATAGTTTTTGTTCAAATCTAAAGAAAATGCTTTTAGTTTGAGCAAATCTAAAGAAAACAAAACCATGTGAAACCTTGTTCCCAATGTGTCCTTGTGCATCATCACCTTTTGTTTAACAGTGATGAATCCTCTAACTCGATCTTTTTGGTTGTGAGGGCAACTAACAAACACACGTGCATGATTTTACAAAGGCTGAGTCACAACAGACATGTTAGCCCTTTCCCCAAGGACACCCATTGCTCTTTTCATGTATTTAATCATGACGTGTGTGTGGTTGTGTATAATGCCAAACTTTTCTGTTTGTGTGTTTATTTTTGTCGATGGTGATTCATTAAATTGCTTCTTCTGGATTCATTTGAAAAACTCAGCAGCTATTTGTTATTTGGAGAGCGAGTGTGCAGTTTAAAGTTAAATGAAGTTGGATGGTTTGAATTGATTAAGAGTCCAATGAAGTGTTTATCAGTGCATTTCTTTTGCTATGTTTTCTCTGGAATTGTATCTGTATGTAGATGTGAAGAGTTTGGCCTTTTGTGTGAAACGAGACTCACAGAATGGAAAATGTTTTTATTGTTCACTCTAACCTGGGCATGGCCTTCAAATATCAAGTTCTAATTAAACCTTTTTATGGTGATTTTACTTTTTTGTTTTTTTCTCTTCACCATGCACACAACCCCTCCATCCACTCTCTCCCAAATAAATCAATTGCGACTTTGCATCATAAAATTAGTCTGTAGATAGTTTTCACTCAACTTTTTAAACAAACAGATGAGGAAAAAAATGAAAAACTCACCAAATGTTTTGGTATTTGTGTTTCTGGACAGTTAAGCAGACATAATATAATAGATGCTTTACATATGCATTATTCATTTACTCCAAACAACCATTCACACACACATTAATTCATTCACTCCTGACGATGGGAGGTACCATGCGAAGCGCAAAAAGAGAACCGTGCAGAAAAATGTTTCAAAATGATTTCAAACGAAGGCAAATTTTAATGATGTAAATCAAGAAAAAAGGTAACATTCTGAGGTCATGAGCAAAATCAGACATGTAATTGGGTCATATTGATGCAGAAAGTTGTGTCTGCTAAGCTGTCGTGTAAAAAAAGTGCATTGATTTTCTTCTTTTAGAATTTGTTTCTGTTCGAATGTCGTATCAATGAGGTTTAAGAATCAATCATAAACCAATCAGTAGATGGTTGGAAATATTTGTTCTATAATACCAAGAATTATTGGATAATCAATGACTTCCTATGATTTGGGACAAATAGTTATTCAATTATGTGAAATTATATTTGTATAGGTCAATGTTACAAAACAATTGTCTCAACGGGCTTCACATTGTTTTTGTACTTTAAAAAAAATCTGCAAAGAAAAAAAAAAGCTTTGCTAAATAATTTCAGCACATTCCCACCCCAGACCCTTTTTCATGGTGAGAAAAAACCCAGCTTTGGGGGAAAAAGGCAGAAACCTCATAGGGACCCACATGAAAGAAGGAAGATGAACCCCTCTCCAAGGACGAGCAGCCAATGTGTCTAAGACCGCAAATGAAATATTAACTTATTCTACTCCACAGTTAACGTGAAAACCAACATTTTTATTGGATTGTATGATTATATTTTTGACGTGATGGTCTTCAAAACAATTTAATTAATTTGTCAATTCACACTAAATCACTAAAACTAAATCAAAATCATTGATCGTTCACAACTTAAAAACACATATTTTCATTGTATAAATGTAGCTAATTTGCCAACTTGATGATAAAAATCCAATGTGAAGCTTTTTTTTCCTCTTTTTCTTATTGCTCAACTCAAGGTTGTCTTCACTCATCTTAGATATTCAATTATATTTTAAATGGCTTGGTGTTTACAAGAGACACTGTCAATGTAAACACTGTCCTTGTCCATGTATACTGTTTGTGACTGCTCAAATACATAGCTCGGATTGCTCGAATATAAAGGAGCTCTGTGGCGAGTAATCTGAATGGAGGGAAAAGATTAATTTGATCTGTTTGTGTAGGCATATTCTTTATTTTACCATTATGTGAAAGCTACAAATTTGTGTATGTATATTTTTTTTCATTAGAAAAGTCAAGATGGTGCACAAACAGTAAAGAGAGGTTTTTCTCCTTGATCTGTTTTCGATTAAATACTTGAAGGGGAAAAACTATCAGTAATTTAACAGTTGAAACTATTTTTAGTCCATTAAATGAGACTTATGGCTGAAATTATCTCAACTGTGAAACTTGAAAATGTATCAAGGCAGATCATCTTGAGACAGACCGCTGGGACACACAAAAGGAATTTCGCCAAGCGGTGGTAAGGAGAACTAACAAGAATCAAGAGAGTTAAATTAAATCAGTTGTTTTAATGAAGAAGAACTCATGCCAAAACAGAAGGGGACACAAACGGGAGCAAAACCAAGTGAAACTCTATTATAAAGTGTTTATTTTAAACTAAACTGACACAATTTGACATCAAAGCCTGAAATAAGATATCATAGCATTTGTTTAGGATAGCTTTTTTTTTTTTTTTTTTTTCATTTGATCTCAAGTCTTTTATCTTTTTAAGCATCTTCAAATGCAATCAAAACAAAAAACTTCAATTATATGTATTTTTTAAAACTTTTCTATAGTTTTCTTTTGCTTCCTGAGATGTGACATTATCAGCCTAAATTCAGGACAACCGGACACTGAGTCATCCTGATGACTGCTATTCCCAAAAAAACGACCATTATATAACTTCAAAATGAGCTTAAACGAGCATGGCCAGAAAATGTGACCTTAGATTAAAACTCCTTCAGCTTCACACTGACCTGGGGTGAGAGCCAATGTCATGTGATTATGATAAACCTCTAGTAGACCTGCTCAGCATGAGATTATTTGGGACCACATAAGCAGGAAAGACTGATTTCAACATAGTTGTGCGATCCGGAAGACTGAAACATTAAAGCACATTAAAAATGTCTTAAAATATTTTGATGAACTTAAAACCAGTATGCCATCATTTTCATTCTAAAGATTCATATTTAAAATAACATCTCCGTCATTGTAGCAATGAGTCGCACTAATAACCTCAGTTAATATTAACGGCTCATTTAAAATGCTCAAACTTCTCATTTAGTGGCACGTCTACATCAGCGGTTTTTGACCAGAGTCCACTGTGTTTGTCTTCACTCTTTGCAAGACTTTTAAATCCTTTTAATCCCAATTCTCTTGGTATTAGACAGCCAGTAGGTTTCCCACATTCCGAGTTTCTGAGATTTAAAAGCTTTAGAGGATGTTTAGTAGAGGTTTAATGCATCAAAAGTTTCCCTGTGGATTAATTTGCTGGTATTAGAGCTATAAAAATATTATATTTTATTTTTAGTTAAATATGCATCAATTAATGTGTCATATTAAAAAAAATATTTTTTACTGACAAAATGTGACGTGACTGGATTAAATTTGTCGTTTTGAGATGTTTGCCAGAGAAGAGATTTAGATAATTCCAGTTAATTCTTCAAATAAAAATCTGCAAAAAAAAAATATTAAAATTGCCATATTGATAAATCTTTCTTAATTTAGTGTGATTTTTCTGCATCTATATTTTTTTTAGTGCTTTTTCAATTGCAAATCTTACCATATTGGTGTTTGTTTGTTTTAATTTATGCAAGTTTATAAGAGACATACGGATGGACAATAGCCAACATTGGCACAATTCACATTAGATTTTTAAAAGCGGTTTCCACTGGATTATCAGACTTGCATATGTTTGTTTAATTCATAAAAACCCAATCTAAATGTACACTCTCACAAAGCCACTCTGTCAAGGTGGACGATGCCTTTCCTGCACAAGTCTCCCAAGTTAATTGGGTTGCTTTCAACTAAAAACAGAAAGTAACCCAATTAACTTCAAAATTATTTTGAAAAACTTTCAATCTCACCAAAAATTTTGATTATTCTTCAGTGACATTTTTTCCACTCTTCACTTCAATACCAAATATCCAGACTGTCTGTACATATTTCTGTGTACTGTACATCCCCATCTCAAAAAAACAAACAAACTTCTAATTGTATTTTATACAAATAAGCAATCACAAGTTGGATTTTGGAACATTTATTTCATAAGAATTTTGCAATCTTACTGATTTTTAAAGCTTTATAGGATTTTAACTCTGAAAACCTGACTATTGCTTATCCACCCACAGCGTCTTTGTGCCGTTGGGATCAGCAAAATGGTTTGGGGGAGGTTTTACAGAAAATCTACTCATTTTGACCCCACTTAGTCTCAGAAAAAAAGCTGAAATGTGATTGGTTAAAGACTTTATTGTCAAATGCATGTCTGAAAGAGGCACACCCATTTTTTTTTTTGTTTTTTTTAGACAAAATTATTGCTTTTCACACAGGTACAGATGCACAATTGAGATTTAATTCACTGTGGAAAGAAAAAAAGAGATAAAAAAAAAAGACAAAATAAATTCCTTAACATTGAAAAACAAAACAAAGAAGTGGTGCAAATTTAATTAATTCTTACACATTTGTTGTTGAAGTCATCAATTCTGTTCAGAAATCCATATAATAACCTCTGTAGTGCTACAAGCCAACCCAGAGAGGTCTGCCAGTGAGCAGGTGACGTAGCCAAAGAAGCGCAGCCACTAAATAATTTATTAAAGGAAACAGACTATTTGGAAAAAGTATATTTTTATATCCAAAATATAATTTACAACAGCCACTGATTGAAGTATTGTTATGGGCTAGTAGAGAACGCTTTAGAGGCCATGGTTACATGCCATTGTAACATTAACAGTTCGTTTAAAGAGCTAGCAATTACACCCTTTTATAAAAAAAATCTAATAGTGGCATGAAATCCTTCAAAATAAATAACTGTGACCAAGTTAGACATATTTTGAATGCTTTTAGCTTATTGAATGGTAAAAGATTAATTGAATTTGATATTGAATTGAAAAGGTGTTACTTGTCTCTACGTGTTGTACTTCACCTTGTAAAATATGGGAGGTATTGAGACGAGTCTTTTTATCCACCTACCTAGAAGTATGAGTCATCTTATATATAAAAAGACCGGGGCATGTTGAAGATACATTGGTTATCCAGGCGTGAACTACATACTGTAGTCCAATGTTACTATACATGCCCCTGATGGCTCATTACTGTGGTCCCACTCTCCATACCTGTCATGGTGGATCATAATTGCAATGAAACTTGCTCTTTCCTAAACCTACATTCTATATGCAGCAAGCTATGTGAAGACATAGGGCACCAGAGACCAAAATCTAATGAATCCCAGCTTTATTAACATTTCCTTGCCAAAGCAGTAGTTGGCCCTGAAGGAGGATCCATGTAGAGGTCACAACAGGAAAGTGTAAGTAAATGAGCCTTATGGAGGAATTTAGGTTATTTTGAGGCTATTTTAAAGGTTCTGGACATTGAGCGTTGGTGGGGTGCTGTCATCTGAGGGTCCAAGAGTAACATTTTATGTCATTCTCTTTTTTTTCTGCTATGGGCGAAGACACTTCGAGGGCAAACGTAGACCAGACATGTCCTGTTTCTGCTGTTTCTTTATTTCTTAATCTATAAAGCTCATCCAAATGTTCCTCTTTTTGAGTATTTACTTTTATATGTTACTTTTTATTTGAACCTATTTAAGTTTACAAGTGTGGAAACCATTACATATAAACCAAACATCCTTTTTCTTATGTTCACAGTGAAAATGATAAGGCCACTGAGGTACTACAGTAGTTCTTTGTGACACCAGCTATTTTAATGTAAGACAGATTGTATCTCAGTCGCTGTAATGACTGTTGTCCATTAATTTGATGATAATTATGTTGCTACAGTGTAAATTGGCTTAACCTGATCTGCTCTAATTGGAGATTAAATCACACCAGTTTTAAAATAGCTGTATTGGCTCCCTTTGCATTTCAAGATTATTCTTAAAATTCTTTTAATAGTTTTTTAAAGTCTTCATGGTTTTGGGCCTTCTTATTTTTATGACCTCCTTGTGAGGTATAAGCTCTGAAGTCCTCAGTGACCAGCCTTTTAGTATTACCAAATGGTAGAACTAAAACCCACAGTGAGCCATTTTGGTTCTCACCTGTGGAACAGCCTGCTAGAGGACCTCAGGGCCAAAGAGTCTGTCTGTTTTTTTAAGAAGGGGCTGAAAACAGACCTTTTTAACTTTGCTTTTAATATATTTTTATTTTTGTTTAATCTAATTCTATATATTTCTCTATATCCCTCACATCAGCCATGGGGCTTTTCTGGGCTCCTGCATGTTTGAAAAGTGCTTTACAAATGAAGTTTGAATTGATTTGAAATGAAGTGCACTGGCCATATCCGATGCTTCATTCCACCTTAAAATTTGCTTAGTCAAGACTGTAGATTTGTAGATTGTAGGTTGTAGATCTCAGAAAATATCTGTTTTCAGAAATCAATACTGTTGTTTAGTCATTTTTCATGCTTGATATTCATTCGTAATATTTATTTACATGTAGAAATGGAATCTAAACACGCCCTTTGCTGATCTTATCTGTTGAAACCTGATATTTTATTGTGGGCTTAGATGAGAACCAGTACTGAGACCGGCACTAAATTCATTCAGCCTGTCCATCCTCGAAAGGGATTTCTTTCAAACGTGTTTCCATTGGGTTTCTTTTCCCCCTCCTACTCTCTTTTAAGGAGTTTATTGTGAAACTGAGAATAGAATTGAATATTGACCATGTGAGATGTTTTTCTTTCAGCTTTGACATGACGTATTGAATGCATTGAAGACGGAACAGTCCGGTAATTGGTCTCTGTGATCACTGACTGTATGGGATGTCTGAGATGTTCGGATCATGTGTGTGTGTGTGTTTGTGATGAACAGGGTTCACTCAGTGACCCATTCATTCCAATTAAAGTCAGATGTCTTTTTCTTCAGACTGTTTGGCGCCACTGTTGTTTCTTTTCAATAAACATCAAACAGAAAAATGCAGTTTGGACAAAGGTTGTAACTTTTTCATGCGAATTTTTTCGCAAATTTGATCAATACAAAAAAAAAACGTATACACATACAAATGTTAGGCAGTTATGAAATAAGCACATTTCCTTGGAAAAATTATTGAATTAAAAATGAATATAATTTAAAAGAACTGACTTTTTCAATCAAATGATTATTTCCAGTTAAATTTAAATTATTGAAATAGTCAAATTGGCACAAATTTCAATCAATTACAGCATTTATCAAACATAACCAGCTCTTTTATTATTTTTTCTTGTTCATTTTTTAAATTCAGTTTTTGTAAAATAAAGAGAATATTTTATAAAGGTTTAATTAAATTGTTAATTATGATTGAAAAAGAGTTGAGAAGGATAAAAACAAAGAGTTCAACCACATTTACAGCACTACTCTAGACTGTTTTTTTTTAATCTTTTATATTAGAAAATTTAAGGACATAAAAAGCACAGTATTGTAATAAAACTAATAAACAAAAATCAATTACATTTTTTCTATCAAGTGTGTTTTTAATTTCAAAATGTTTTCAGCAGTCAATATTTTCCATTACATTTATACACCTGTTGTCAAATTACTGTGTTTTTATCTTAAAAACATTCCGTCATTTTCCATCAGCTTTTCATAATTTTAGATTTTTTTTTTTTTTTTTGGTAGCATTAATCCACCATCTAATCTCTGCTATCCACACTTGATCTGTGTTATTTACTGGTGATTTTCTCATGATGACTACTCACTGTATCACACTCTCCTCGAGCCAGATTTTTCTCACTCTCAGTAGAAACTGTTCCAGCCATTCTGTCTGTTTTGTATTCATCGTGTGTTTAATACTTGCAAGACAGCCAGAGTTTTGCCTTTTTCTCATCCCTGTTGTCAAGTTATGCTCTGCAATTTTGCCTAAATGTGTATAAATGCTTCTTCCTGCTGCTAATCGGACGGAATACCTCTGTTTGACCTTTGCCGTTTGCCATAAAAAGAACATTTTACTTTTTAATTTGTGTAAAACAAAAGCCTAAAGTCTGAGCTATGATAATTAGTGAGGTTCTAGCCATTGGTATGATGCACCTAACTGCTCCCGTGTATCAGGGTGGTTCATCTATTTTCACTTGCTAATGGTTTCATCAGTCACACATGCTCATCACATAACCAGTGGGAAGTAAACTGGAATGCTAGCAGCTGTTTTAGATACCAAGTTAAAAAGAGGTTCTTAAAGCCGTAGCATTTACAGACAGTCTGAATCTGACCTATTTTTTTTTTTAGGCTAGCCCATTCCTGATCATAATCACAATAGATGATTTTCTTAACCTCTTTAAATGATGTTGTTACAGGGAAAAAGTTATTTATTTTGACCCCTAAGCTGTGCTGTAGAACAGACGAGAGACTTGCAGTTTTACTTGTTGACAAGGATAAAACTGAATAGAAAGCAGATTTTACCAGAATGTCTACAAATGATATGCATCCCTGTCCACTTTATTTATACAGTTGTGGAAAACAAACGAGGTATCTACAAACTGAGTAGCGGGGGTAAAGAGAACGTCATATCTGATCTGACCAGAATACAACCTGCCCACAATGTCGTGGGGACAATGGCTATTAAAAAAGGAAAACTTATAAATGAGAACGCTGATGTGTGAATGAGAGGGACCCAAATGGAAAAGTGAGATTACAGGGAGAAGAGATAAAGAAGGTAGAAGATTTTAAGTACTTACTGTAAGTTCAACAGTCCAGAGCAATGGAGAGTATGGAAAAGAGGTGAAGAAGCATGTGCAGGCAGGCTGGAATGGATGTGATGTGTGACAGAAGAGTTTCAGCTGGAATGAAAGGGAAAGTGTACAAAACCATGGTGAGACCGGCCATGCTGTTTGGTCTAGAGACAGTGGCACTGAGGAAAAGACCGGAAACAGAGATGGAGGTAGCAGAGATGAAGATGCTGAGGATCTCTGTGGGAGTGACCACAGGATAGGGTCACTCCCACATAGGATGGATAGGATCAGAGGAACAGCACATGTTAGAGGTTTTGAAGATAAAGTCAGAGAGGCCAGACTGAGAGGATTTGGACATGTGCAGAGGAGAGAGAGAGAGTACATCAGAAGAGGGATGCTGGGTTTGGAACCACCAGGAAAGAGGCCTAGAGGAAGACCAAAGAAGATGTTCAAGGGTACAGAGAAGGAAGATATGAAGATAGTTGGCGTGACTGAAGAAGATGCAGCAGATGGGTTAGATGGAAGAAACTGACTTCCTGTGGCGACCCCTGAAGGAAAATGCCGAAAGAAGAAGAATAAGAAAAAAGCTGATGACCGTTGTAACTTTAATAAATTATTGTTAAAACAGAATGTTCCCACTTCAGATGTTTAACATGAAAACATCAATTGGCTGAAGATATTGTCTTTTTAACCAGCTATTCTCCTGATGGAAATCATGGCATCATTAACTAGTTTGATGAGATGAACTAATGTGGGAATAAACAAGTATTTAATTGGCATGTTTTCTGTATCACGTTGGAAACTGTTTATTGCTAAGAGGTTGTACCAACAGGAAATGAGGAATCAATGAAACTCCTGTCATTAGCCTCTTGACTACCATCATCCATAGTGCCTCTAAAATCCTGATGTGATAGTTTTGTGAATAATATATGAATATTTGACTGAAACCATTTTTATAATACATTTAGGAGCTCATCTAATTATATACCACTACTGACTACTTCATCATTTTTTATTGTACTGTAAAATACCAAATAAAAAAGAGAACAGTGGATGATCAAACAAAATCTAAAGAGGATCAATGTTTCTGATTTGGCATGCATGACATCAGCAAAAAATAGGACTGAGAATTAACAAAAAAGTTTAAACTTGACTTTTTTTGTAAATGACAAGGAACGATTCGACTAGACAAATATGCCAGCTTAAGAGAACAGCTGCTAAAATGACATTACAAAGCAGCCAAAAGGAAATTGCTACCAATATCAAATTTTAGGATCCTCCAGAGGCTTCCAGTTTGGAAGAAACCTCTTCAAAAAAATCTCATCTCAATAATAATTTGGAACACAAAATCTCCAAATTGTGAGATTTGCTCAAAAAAGCTTATAAATACAGTCATTCAGTTTCCCTTCTGTAAATTCCCTCTCGTCTCGTTCTCTTCTTAGTCGCCTCTACTTACCCCTCTTTTTAACAGACTTGCAAAACTCTTCTATCATGATGCTTCTTGCTAATTCCCAATCAGGTCCTCTTATTCATGGATTATGGATGCTAGTACACAGTAAATAGGATGACGAGTGGGCGAGCAGCCAGGAAACATGATGAAAACTTGGAGGTGGGCATGAGAAGTAGAGATAAATGCACCCAACGTTATGCGGGTTATTCATTAGTTGTGCTATAGTAATGTTCTTCAGCACTGCAGAGCTGTATGGCAGGGCACACAGGAAAGATGGAGCAGTCACTACTGCAGGAATGTTCTACACCAGGTGAGTTAGATGACTGGGCTATTACAGTCTGCTTGCCAGGGAAGTCTATATTTCAGAGGATGTATCACTTCCTGGTTCGATATTCTCTACCATGGCAACAAAAAGCCAGAGCTTCACAGTAAGTTGCCGTGGGGGAGAAGGTTTTATCCACATGTCTTTCTGAAATGATGCAGGACGTTTGCACTGTGCCAAATTATAAAACATCATTGTACAACAGCTTTGCTCAATTCATTTATATAAACGGGGAAAAAATGCCAAATATAAACCAAATAAACTCTTCACAAACCCACTCAGAGTGAAACAGTTTTGGTTTGATGGTTGAGTAAAACAACCATGATTCTTGTTGTCTAACTTCCACCTTGTGGGATAGTGTGTAGCCAATTTTGTCCTGTTTTGACAGCTTGCTTTAGTAAAAACTTCTCACAGAGCATCCAGAGCTGGTTCAGGCGCCTCAGAGGTTATGGATTATTCATGCGCTGTGGGGGGAGGTGACAGAGTCACTGTGTAGCTCATATGGCAGCTAGCATAACAGGACCAGCTGCACGCGGTCAGAAAGAAAAAGCTGTCATGTCTCTGAAGATCCCTACAATGTGCGATTTCTTATGATGACTGTGTGAGCTTCGTTTCATGCTGTTATTTTCTTCATTCCGGGTTTATTAGTCACAACACTCCAAAATCCCTTCTTTTTCATTCTCAATGGACTGTATGAGTTTATTTCTTATTTGTACAGTAGAACAAAAAATTACACCTTACACATGTAGGGTGAAAGTCTGGTCGCTCTTCAGACCACATCCATGTGATTACACGATGACTTGAGAGTCCCCGCGGAGACCTGAGGTTTCTCACTGAGGTCATCTTTAATATCCTCCACACTACAAAGCGTACCACTTGATGGACTCTGCTTGATGAACTTGATCAAGCTCTTCTGTCTGTCCTGACTAATAGAAAGAGCCTTTGACCTTTTTGTTGGTGTCATGACGGCAAACATCATCCAGCTTTTCTCATAATGTGGTCACGGTGCCCTTTGCAGTTGGTCCAAATGGTCATTCTGGGAAAATGACCTGTACGATGATGATGGTGGTGTCATGCCTGGCAGCCACTCCTTTTCTACTTCTATCCGTATATCATCTCATCTTCCAACTCTTAGTTTCAGGGTGAAAATAGTCCCAATTCAGAATGCTGTCGTGTACCAGCGGCAGCTTTAGTAATCCTATTATCCTTCCTTTTATTTCAACAAATCTGTTTTTCTTGTCACATATTGTGTTTTCTCATGATTGACTCTCTTGGGTGGTTTTTTGCCAATATTTTTTCTCAATCTGTTGTTATTGAAAAGCCAGAGCAGAACCAGCCGGGTCCTTCTTGCATAGTTGGCACAAAATTATGTTGACCATTGCCACAAGGGAGTAGTTTCAGAGGAGTTTATTTCTTCTCTGATTTACACTTTTCTTTTTTTTATTTCATTTCACTGGTACTCTGGATGCGGCTTCTGTTATAATACCTGGTTATTTAAATGCCATGCAATTGCTGTGTGCATTGCAAAAGCACAGAGTATGCACAAGCATCCTTCACGCTTTTTATGAACTCTCATCATAATGTTAGGTGAATATTTAAAGCACAAGAGCAGTATGAATGAACATCCGTTCATTGCCATGTGTTGTTCATTTGTTTTGCAAGATAAATTAACTCTGTTCTAATTGAATAACAATACTAATAATAATTGAGTGTTTTTTCTCAAGTAAACAAAAAACCTTCTATACTGTAAGCCCACTTAATTTACATGGTTTAAAACTGGACTGAGGAAAGAGTAAACTATTAAGATCCTCAGTAAATAGCTGTGTTTCTTGTAAGTGGTTACGTAACGAACGCATGAACTCTAGAAAAAAAGCTTTTAGTAGTTAATTGAATTGAAGATACTTTATTTATCCCCAAAGGGAAAATTGAGTGCTGCAGTGCTATATTCATACAATGTCATACAACATGTTTTTTTTTTCTTCAACTGTTGTGAATGGCAAGTAATTACAGGTTTGAAAGTGAAAGGTTAAATAGTTTGATGCAGGATGTTAAGAATGATTTTCTGTACCGTTCCTTTGAGCAGCGGGGTTGCAGGAGTCTGTTGCTGAAGCTGCTCTTTATGCAGCAGTTCAACTTCTTAATTAATCTCTTATTGGGTTAGACTCTTGACTCTTGGCTTATAAAAAGGTATCCTGAAATTTTATATCTGCAATGCATGGACTCGAGGGTAAATTAAGTCTCACCCAGGGATTTTTGTAGGGTGAACAAAAACCATTTGTCTTTAGCCTGTAAATATCTTTAACTTCCTGGTTTTGGTGTTACTAGTCAGACTTCTCCATGTGCAGTCAGAGACATTATCAGCACACTGTAAATAGCTACATATCGTAATGCGTAAACAGCTGATTTCATAATATTTTATGACTCAAGACATTTTGAACACTTCAATGTCATCCCTAGAAGAGATAACGAAGTACACCACCTCCATGGACTTGCGCTCGGGCTCCCCTGACTCTAAGCAGAAGTCTATCAAGGTCGTTTTGGGATTAGAAAACTGTTACTTCTGAATCCAAACCCACATTGTTCTATTTTTTTACACTAATAATACGTACAGAAAATAATGACGAGAATAGGCCCCCTGTATTTTGTAAATTGACTTGCAAAATGTAATCTGGATAAACTGCTAAATTACCATTTGTGCTTAAAATAAACTATGTTTTATAACACCTTATAATTTACATTTTTTGTAGCAAAGAATATTACTTAACAATGGCGAGTCTGACATACTAAGAAACAAGTCCAGTGATCCGAGCAGATGTTATGTGAACGGTCACTCATGTAGATAAATATTCCTTTTTTTTTTTTTTTTAGCAATAATTATAAACACTTTGCACCAAAACAAAAAAGTCGGAGTGATCAACATGCTGTGGGTCAATAGTTTTTGTTCAGTATAGAAAAGGGATTGGTTAAGGTTTTTGATGCCCAAAATAGGCCACAGTCTATTTTTTTTAATGTGTATAATTTTCAGTCCACAAGTTCACAAATTAAGGCAAACTTAAGTTATTTTATAAAATAATGATAGTGTAAAGATTGTTTTATACCCCTTTTGGCACAATTGTAAAGCTATACTTGAGAAAACAAAAAAATCTGCAGCCAGACCGCCATTTTTTAAATGCTACAGTAGAACATTTAAAAAAAAAATAGAAAAAAAGAAGGAAGACTCCTAAAAACTTAGACTGTTTCTTTCAGATTTTTATAAATCAGATAAATTCTGGTTTATCCAAATATGTTGTCTTTGTAAAGTGGAAACCCCTATGCCTTCGTTTCAAGTTTTATTTTAAAAACTCTTTCTCTGTTTTTCCCCCTTGTTTCACAATGCGTCCATTCTATCTTCTCTCGGGTGCTATATTTGCTGTTGTGCTGCATCTTATTATGACTCTGCTCTGACAGCTAAGGTGAGGACTTCTTTGTTGTGTCTGTTTTGCTTCAGTGCTGATTACTCTGCCTGTGTCCAGACGCTCTCACACACTCACACACAGCCTTACCTGGAAGCATTGTGGGGTGGATGTGAGGCCCACAGTGCTCTGCAGTGGCTGTTTGAGACTGACCTGATTATGGAAAACAGACTCTGACTTTGGTCCCTCGAGGGGGCAGGGATTGTGGCATCTTCATGAAAGATATCCCTGGTGTGCCAGCTTCTGTCACAAGATGCCCGTGGATAAAGACCGGCTGTGGCAGACTGCCAAGCAGAGAGAGAGAGAGGGAGTGAGGCTTGTGGTGGAAAAAATTGAACATTTTAAAGCAAAGCTAAAGAGGAAGAAAGATTAATAAAAAAAAGAAGTCATTCATATCATGACAAATTTATGTGGATTTTTTGTGTGTTTGTATCAAAATAGAAGTTAAAGTCAAATAGCTCTCTGGAGTTTTTAAATACTTTGAGTACTTTTTTCTGAGATCATGGATGTAGTTCGGTTTGTATTTGACAGACAATTAACACAGAAATTAAATTGTATGTGTTTTACATTTACATAAATTACTTTAAATATCATTCAAATTACAGACAACAATTAAATAGTGTACTATTTTACCTTGAATGACTATTTAATTTGGATTGTCATTAAATTTGAAAATGAAAACTTTAATTTAATTTAATTAGGGGAGACGGTGGCCGCGTGGTTAGAGCGTTCGCGCGCGGACCGGAAGGTCGCGGGTTTGCGTCCCACGGAAAGCACGTCTAGGGTCCTTGGAGAAGACACCTAACCCCAGCTTCTCCCACCATTGGCGCCGTTGAAGGGCAGCCTGCTGCGGTGTAAGGAGTGCAGCAAACAAATTTCCCCTGTGAGGGATGAATAGAGTAATTCATCATTTAATTTGTATGTGATACATGTTGCTACTGGTGGAACTGAAATCTAGTTCAAAATGTTCCGATGTGCCAAAAAATCTGCTGAAAATTACAAATTAGTCACCCCCAGTCACAAATAATCACATATTCCACCCTTCCAGATTGTTACAGTCGGATACAAACCTATTTGGAACTCTGTGTTTTATTGTGTTTTCTTTTGTTTTTTTATCTGAAACTCTGGTACTGGTTTACTGGAGTCATACTGTGTCTACCAGCCAGGAGGCAACATGCATGCAGGGCATGTTGCCATACTGTCACGGGACAATTATGATGTTTCAGTTTAGTGAAAAGAGAAGATATTGTTCAATGAGTGATTTGCTCGCATTTTCTTCTTCTTTCTGCATTTCCCTTCAGGGGTTGCCACACCAAGTCAGTTTCTTCCATCTAACCCTATCTGCTGTATCCTCTTTGGTCACACCAACTATCTTCATGTCTTCCTTCACTGTATCCATGAACCTCCTCTTAGTTTTTCTCTAGTCCACTTACCTGGTGGTTCCAAACCCAGCATCCTTCTGCTGATGTACTCGCTCCTCTGCACATGTCCAAACCATCTCAGTCTGGCCTCTCTGACTTTGTCTCCAAAACATGTGCTGTTCCTCTGATATACTCATTTCTAATCTCTCTGGTCACTCCCAGAGAGATCCTCAGCATCTTCATCTCTGCTACCTCCATCTCTGTTTCCTGTCTTTTCCTCAGTGCCACTGTCTCTAGACCAAACAGCATGGCGGGTCTCACCACGGTTTTGTACACTTTCCCTTTCATTTTAGCTGAAACTCTTCTATCACACACCACACCTGATACTTTTCTCCATCCGTTCCAGCCTGCCTGTACACGCCTCTTCACCCCTTTTCCACACTCTCGCATGAGGACTCCACATTAGACATACAGTACATCACAAAGGAGTCAGTTGAGTTCTAAATTTTCAATGTGTTACTTCTACAATGTATGTGCAAAAACACACAGACTGTTTGAAACAAAAATAGGTACATCTATGTGAAAAGGTTCAAGTTAACCCAAAACGCTGTTAAAAACTAAAAAAGTCAAATTTAGCTAAAAACCTAAAGTTAGCTTACAATGTAAAAAAGCAAAGCCAGGCCAAGTTGGCTAAAACGCTTAAGTTACCTTTTTGCTAAAGGCATTCAACCTATTAACTCTTTCTCATTAACAAACTAACAGAACCAATATTGACTTGACACATCCTTAGGTTTTCATAGAAAGAGGGTTCAATTGTCCTTTGAAAGACTGCCTACTGGGGTGCAGTGCAGCAAAAGGTCATTTCCCCACTGAGGAATAAATATAGTATATTAAAAAGGAAAACGGGTGAGGCGTTGGCACAGTGGTAGAGTATTTGTCCAAGGACCCAGAGAAGCCGATTCAAATCCCACCGAGCTATCTCAATGTTCCTGGAGCGGACACCTAACCCCTTACTTGCTCCCACCATTGGCGTCGTCATGGCTGCCTGCTGCGGTGCAATCCAGCATTTCAATTTCCCCATTGAGGGACTATTATTATTATAATTATTAAAAAATAGCTTTTTATAGGTGAACAAATAAAACTTTGTTAAAATTAATCTAATTATCTATTAAAGCATTTTGTGTAATATTTGTCAGAAAAGTGCCCTATAAATAAAGTTTCATTTGAAAGCCTGGCCTATTTTATAACCTTCCTACCTTTTGAAATGTTAACACATTCAAAGCTACAACCTTTAACATTTAATGTTTTCAATAGACATGGATGAGCAAAAACGCTTTGGGTCTTTTTTTTTTGTTGCCTCCCAAATGAACGTAATTTTATTCCTCATACGTATTCAAGCAGCCGTAGCTTTTCAGACTCGAAACAATCCAAAATAATCTCCCCCCTCGAGAAGTAATTATGTCCCAACTCATCTTGAAAACACTTCGAGGAAGTATTAAAGTAATTATGGAGTGATTTTACATTTCCATTCCTGTGGGGGTGTGAAATAAGAAAATATATGTATGTATATACGCATTGTTAGAGGGTCACTGTGTGAAAATGAAAGTATATGCAGGGGAATTTCCCATGTTAGCAAGAAATCTATTATTCATTCAGGAGCACCACCCTGACAGCTGCTGAAGGAGCTCCGAGATTAAGGACAAGTATGGATGGATCCATGTGTCTCATGTATATTCTGTTTAATCCAGCAAACCAAACTCCTCTTGTTCTCCTCTGTATCTCACTGCTGACCTCTTCTCAGAACCTTCTCAAACAAAAACATTCATTTATTAGGTGATACAAGCGATGTGTATTCATTAGAACAGTTCAAATTGGTGTAATATGTTGCTAAAAAAATTAGAAATCCGAAAACATGATGTTTTGAGACTCTTTGAGACTGGTCCCTGAAATGTCATCATTGATTTCACAAAAACAACCAAATCTGGTGAAGTGAATATTCTCATCTAATTAAAAGTAATTCTCACCACAGCAGCTATAAAAGTTAGGTCATCAATTTTCAATTTTATTCTTTTATAGCATCTTTAGTGCATATTAAAATGTTCCTATATAAGGTTTGTGTTTTCGAATCCCCATCAAGTTGCATTCTTCTTTGGTAAGCCACTTTGGATGTTTTCTCATACATATACAGTTAGTATTGACATGATCATCCCTGACCTGATCCGTGCAGGTCTTCATGCTCAAATCCACCATCCTTTTTAGCCATTTTTTTCTTATCCATGGCTAATTATATTGCTACTTGAATATAAAAACATTGACGAATATCGTGCTAATGTCAAAATGTTCTTTCAGCTTAATTTCTGCCGGTGGAACTGATTTGAACTTTAGCGTCTCAATAATACATTTGGAGTACAATAATAGAAGGGTAAACTTGTTGCAGTTCTTTCCTCATAAGAATCAGAAGTTTCGTTTTGTCTTGGTTGCCGGAGTCTATCCCAGCCTGATTTCAGGCGAGAGGCAGGGTATACCCCGAACAGGTCACCAGTCTGTCGCAGGGCCACACACACAGAACCATCCACAAACACATTCATTTCTAGAGGCAATTTCGTAACAGCCAATTAACCTGATGTTTTTGGAGGGTGGGAGGAAGCTGGAATACTTAGAGAAAACCCTCACATACACGAAGAGAGCATTCAAACTTCACACAGAAAGACCAGTGTTCCAAGGCTTATTCCACCTGGGACTCGAACTTCTACCTCTTGCTGTGAGGCCACTGTGCTGTCTACTGTGCCACCATGTCGTCCTGGATCAGACGTTTTTCTTTCTAAACCTACTATACTCCAAAGTATCCTATCCTAGCTAGTATGAGAATACTGGTGGGACACAGCCTCTACAGGTCACCAGTGTGTTGCCGGGTGTCCGGGTGATAGTCTCATTTGCAGCCAGGATCAGAAATACTGTATAATTTATATCAAGGAATATGAACGTGTTCTTAATTGTAAAATTTTATGATACTTTATGTAGTCTCCCCAAAACTGCACTTCATTATAACCACTTTATTTTTCTCTAATTTACCCTTTTGTTACATCAAGGATGTAGATAATAATTTTGCAAATGCAACTTTATGAAATATTGCTACTTATGAATATTTTCAAGCAATGTCAACTTGAACTGATAAAAGGTGTGTATGCTAGTGTAGCATCATTTCGCACCTCTCTTTTCTTCCTTGTGTTGAGCGCACGCGGCACACACCAATTAGAACAGAACCAAGCTGAAGAGGTTAGCAGGTCAGCGATTATCCAGCTGAGCCACTTGTACGCCTGACAGGATGTGAGACAAAGTTTGGTCCTCGTATGAATAGAAAAGAGGACAAAAACTTAAATCTCTCCGTGAAACTATTTTATTTAACTGTTTCTAAATGTGTCAAAGCAAAAATATAATTAAGAAAAAAATTCAAAATTGCTCTGCATCTTGTGTAAAGCAGTGCTCTTCGTAATGACTACTCACCAAAATTGTTCTGGTATGTTATGATAGGGCCCTACGGTCGCTTAGTGGGTAGCACAGTGGCCTCACAGCAAGAAGGTCATGGGTTTGAGTCCCAGCTGGGGATGAAGCTTGGAACAGTGGCCTTTCTGTGTGGAGTTTGCATGTTCTCCCTATGTATGCGTGGGTTTTCTCCTGATACATCCGGTTTCCTCCCACCCTTCAAAAATATGCTAGGTTGATTGGCCGGTGCCAAATTACTCATTGTAATGAATGAGTGTGTGTATGGTTGTATGTGTATGGCCCCATGACAGACTGGTGACCTGTTCGGGTGTACCCTGCCCCTCACCTCAAATAAGCCGAAATGGGCTCCAGTATCCCCAGTAGCCCTTGTAAAGGATAGACAGTTAAGAAAGAGACTTACCGACTGTTTTGGACAACTTTGATGTGAAGATGTCCTCAACTCATTTCACAAGAAACAAAAAAGAAGATCCAACATCTCCTCAAGTTTTAAGCAAGATCTTTTGGTTGTGATTATTTCAAAAGTAACATTGGCAGGTTCCATTTCTATTAATATAAAATATTACTATCAAAGTTTGGAGACTTACTGTACCTTTCAACGAAGAAAGCTGATCAGCTCCAAACTTGTAAGAAACTCACAACTTGTGTTCAAATCCATTAGTTAGGGAGAAAAAATTAGGATCTGAACCCCAAAATAACATTTAATATGTAACATGCTGTTAATATAAAATGTGAATCATACCGAAGACACCATGACAGAAATGTTATTGCCACATTTTTAATCATATGAAATTTAATTTTTTTTTAACTATATAAAAATAATGTACACATCTCTCAATTTTCAAGTCGATCTACGTTCCCACCCTCACCTATGGTCCTCAGCTGTGGGTGGTGACCGAAAGAACGAGATCACAGATACAACCGGCCGAAATGAGCTTCCTCTGCAGGGTGGCTGGACTCTCACTCAGAGATTGATTGAGGAGTTCTGCCATCCGGCAGGAGCTCGGTGTTGAGCACTCCTCCTCCAGGTCGAGAGAAGCCAGATGGGGTGGCTCAGGCATCTCGTCAGGATGCCCCTTAGCACGTTTCAGGCACGTCCCACTGAGAGGAGACCAAGAGGCAGACCCCGGACCCGCTGGAGAGACTGTCTCACAGCTGGCTGGGGAATTACTCTGGATCCTTCCGGGTGAGCTGGAGGATGCAGCTGGCAGAGAAAAGCCTGGATTTCCTGTCTGAGGCTGTTGCCCCCGCCACCCAGCCCCAAATAACCGGAAGATGAAACAGAATTTTTAATATAATCTCAAGTAAAATGATTCAACATCTCAAAGAGCCTGATAATATTAGATGGTGTTTGTCTTTGATATTTTATTTCATCAAGTTTTGTTGAAAGACTTGTGCAAAAATGTCTCAAGATGACATTAAAAAGAAATCTTTGAAAATGAGTTCTAGTCATTTTTCTAATTGGCTTTTGTTATAAAATGTTCTAATGAGAGTTCATTTTCCAGTCAAAAGGAAACGCTTGCTCAAAATATTTTAATATAAAACCGTTATTTAAAATTACTTTCCACATTTTTTCTTTAACGAACCGTAATAGACACAATTCATGTCTGATGGACTGTGAACTAAAATAGTCTGTAAACTGCTTCTCAAACTGTGGTCAAAATCAAAACATCTGATTTCTCTGCTCCGGGATGGAGATTATCTAAAAAAAATTCCTAGATTTCTAAACAGCTTTTTCCTCTGAGAGCATCTACTTGAAGTGATTCATGATTGTAGTAAAGATACTTCTTTGCTCGGCAGGGGTTTGCTGGAGGAGAAAAATCTCCCATGTGGTCTTTAAGCATATGGGATGCCCTCAAGCTACAAAGCAGATGAGTAGATGTCGACTTCACTTGTTGCTGTCATGTCCCAGAAGTAAAAGAAATGCTCAGTGAATATAAATGGAGGCTACTGATGAAAAAAAAAAAAAAGAGACGGTAACCAGGTCCTATCTAAATTCTATTTTGGTACAACCTCTGACACACAGAGAGAGATAAAACATGTTGTTCCCACACCTCCTGTGGGAGACTTGCATCCAGTATTTGGGTACCATTCAAATGCCAGGTTGTTCTCCACCACACCCACATCGTACAGTAAGCAAGTATTTTTGTGTTTGTTCTCTGTTTATACATACAGCAGAAGAAATGGTTGCATTTTGTGCCATTTTTATGTAAATACACCCAATAAACCTGGCTCCAAGTCGAGAGGAGACAGATGGGGTGGTTTGGGCATTTGGTCAGGATGCCACCCGAGCGTCTCGCTGGTGAGGTATTTCGAGCACGTCTGGCCGGGAGGAGACTGAGAGGCATACCCTAAATCCACTGGAGGGGCTATGTCTCACAGCTGGCCGGGGAACAATTTGGGATCCTTCCGGGTGAGCTGGAGGATGCAGCCAGGTTGAGAGAAGCCTGGGCTTCCCGTCTGAGGCTGCTGCCCCCGCGATCCGGCCTCGGATGAGCGGAAGACAACGGAACGGAACACCCAAATAAGAACATGCACCAGCTTTGCTAATTTGATGCATTTTACACTGCATTTCCACCCAAGGAGTTTTACACTGTGTAGTGCATGCACCTGGGGTGAAGTGTGAAGAGAGATTGGTGTTCACCAGGGAGTTCACCATGTCTAAAATGAAAGTGAAACTAAATAAATGTATTTATAAGCTTTTTTCCAGCAAATATCACATTTCTGAGCTTCCAAAAGGTTTCATGTTAATCCAGTTATGCTATGAGATAAGAATTGTTGCCCCACAAAAAACACGGCATTCCCCTCCTTAAAATATGTTTAAGTAAATAAATAAATAAAGTAAATTTTATTTATATACCATCTTTCACAAACAGCAGTCATTAAGTGCTTCATATTGTACAACTTGTAAAATCTATAGTTGTTTTTTTTCTCTCAATAAGTCATAAAAAAAACATGTTAACAACAGAAAATGATTCAAGTATCACAATTTATTACAAAAACTAGAACTTTTTTCTTTCTCTTGGTGTTGCCATGCTTTAAGCGTATAACAATACAGTATAAAACCTCGACCTAAACGGAGGATAGTAAAAGCAGAGACCGGAGATGCTGACGCAGCATTACAGAGGTTAAGACATGCTGTTACTGTACAGAAAAAACATTCCTGCTCAAGTTCAAGCAACGCGCCATTTTCATCACCGAGCTGCATTTCACATTAATAAACAATCCTCTCCGACTTCCTCCATAAAAGTGTTACGACAAACACCTCTTTTTATATTGATTCACGAGAAAAATAAACACGAACGCACAAACACTCTGCGAAGGACGATGAATGTGCTGAGATCCTCTTCAATGGCCCAAGGCACTCAGGCTCTTATGTTGGCAATGAAAATACGTTAATCCTTGCACAAAATCACATCAAGCAGGTGGCGGTGGAGAAAGAGGAGTGACGGAGAAATACTTGTCTTTTTTTTCCTTCATCTCTTAAAGAACATCTTTAGAAGAAGTCCACCCTGCCGTCTTTTCACAGTGAAAACTTCTGGCAGTCGAGACACAAAGACGATTGAAGAATTCAGTCTTTTTCTTGGATTGCGTGGCATCTAGAAACTACACGACCTCCTACTGTCCATCTGAGCTGCTCTCCTTGAGCGAACGCCCCTCCGACTGTGGCTAACCACAAATAAACCAGATGTGCATCCAAACAGTACCAGACATTTTGAAAATTCTGGTAAAAATCTATCAAATCCTCCATAAATTGTATTTTCAAACATCTATAACAAAAATTCCAGATGATGTTCGACTGTGACAATCTCTCCTTCAGGAGCTTCTGCTGCCGTGACAACGGTGAGGTTTGTTTCAGACACGCTGGGTCTGCTTTCCTGGTTCAGCTCAATTCAGCTGGCGACAAGCTTCAAATGTCCACTTGGAGGCACCACCGTAAATATCAAGACTGGTTTCCATCCAGGCGAAAACGTTGCCCACCTGAGCTCTGCTGCTGCAGGTTGCAAGGTTGTAAATCTCCCCAACAGAAAGTTTCCGATCCCAGATGTGGAAATTTGCCAGATCTCCAACGAAAGCTTGTGTGGCATCAAATCCCCCTCCGTAGGTGTCCTGTGAGGAAAAAAATACAATCAAAGATTAAAAAATGATTCATAAAGAGATTTTTTAACACTTATACTTGCTTTGAACGGAGAGCAAAACATCCTTCATCCACTTGGATTTTTAATAAGATCTCACTTAAAGATTTAATCACTTCATTAAACTTGTGAAAACACCAGAGACTGAGACGAATATTAAACACATTCCAGTGTCACCATAAACATCTCAGTCCACTTCTTAATTTACTGCCTGCTTTACAAATGACTTTTTAATATGTAACTTGAATCATATCCTGTGACGTAAAAAGAATCATGTAAATGAACTCCTACCTGCTCCTGGCCGAGGATGAGAAGGCCCTGGGGTTTGATGGGATGATACGGTGCCAGGTTTTCTCCACTTCCTCTCTTGACACCATCTTGGAAAGCTTCCCACACACCATCACGAGTTGTCCAAGTCACACATATATGATGCCACTTTCCATCATTGATGAGAAAAGGCAACTTTGCCACCTAAAAGAGTTAAAAAGCAGAAAAAAAATGGCTCACAATAGCTCCAACTTTTAAATGTGCTCCAATAAGTTCTCCATTATCTGTGAATGATACCTTGTCGTTTATCAGGATTTCCATTGGGTTGTTTCCCCACTCGATGAGAACCAGCTCATTCGCCTGACCAGGAACAGCATAAGAAAAAGGAGTTCCTACTCCAGGAGAAGCGTTGGACTTCAACCACATGCACACCGTCAGCGCGTACATCTCTGGCAAACTCTTCTTTACTTTTGCATACATATAATTTGTTCTGAGGGGAAACGTTAGCTGGAATTTATCCAGTGGTCTGTTGTCTCTCTGACCTGTGAGGAAAAAATCAACAGAATTATTTTATATATATTCTTTCTCTCTCTCTCTCTTTCTATCACACACACACATATTCAGTGAAGGATTTACACAGGAATTACATGTTACACAACAAATCCACCATGGTGATGCTCCAGATTTGTTTTAATCTCGTAGATAAAAGTCATAACTGAGTGACGTGACCTTTTTTTCCTGTGATTTTTTTTTTTAATGCTTCTATAGCTATTCTTAGATTATTGTCAGCAACAGAGGGTCCCATAGTGAGACAGTGTGGTTGCTGCATGGAGGTGGTTTAATCTGCATGAATTAGATATGGAAACATAAATAAGTATGAAAATTTATGGTTAGATTTTGTCTTCATTTGGCCTTTTTAGAATAAATTTATCTTCTGCATTAATTTCCTTCATCTTTGACTTCATCATGTTCCCCAAATAAAAGTCCTTGATAAACCTTCACAATCTTTTTTTCTTTCTCAACCGACCTTTTTCCAAGTCAGAGATCCTCTGATGGAGGGAGGTGAGCGTGGACTCCACTCTCCCACGTTGTTCTGTCTCATTCCTTAGTCCAGGCTTTCCTTCTTCAATGCTGTTCACTCGGGACAAAACCTGCTTTTCCAAGTCATCGATTTTACTTTGGAGCAGATCTTTGAGACTGTTCGTCTGCACCGAGTTGTTACTTCTGCTGAATTGCTGTTGGGAGAAGAAAATAAATGTATGAATGAGATTATATATGTAAGGTGTTGACATTCTACATGTGTAAGTGTAGCTTTGGTTTGATGTTGAGATCTGATTGGTTTATTCAAATAAAAATCAATCATCTTGAGGAGTTTTTGCTGGTAAACATCATCCTACCTCTAGATTTTCTAATCTCTGCTTCAGGGATTGTAAAGTCTGGGATAGCTGCGTCAAAGTGTCTGCAGGCCCCCTGGATACATCCCCCATAGTGTTTTTGGTCCCCCCTTCTTTCCTCCTGCCTCCAGGACGCGCATCTCCAGGCTCCAAACCACTTTGACTCTCACACCTCGCCAACTTAGAGGTCAGTTCTCTTATGGTTTCTTTTTGGTTGATGATTGTCTCTTTTTGCTGCAAAACTGTCTCCCGCAGCTGCATGACTGTGGTCTTCAAATCTCCTCCTGGTACGCTGTTCTGCAATGTGGCCGCGCATATGTCCACATCCTTTGGAACGGACGTGCAAATGAACTGCGTCTGTCCCGCAAAGTCTTGGGATAAACTCTCCAAAAACACCGCAAAAATTAGAAAAAGTCTCCAACAGAATCCATTCTTTGTCGCATGCATCTTGTAGTTTGTGATGTTGTTTTGATTCTTTAGGAGTATTAGTGCGTCTTTGTGCTGCAGCCTCTCCACCTTCTTGTTGGACTGTTAACTGTGCGCTCCAGCTTTTATAGCAGTGCCTCTGCGCAGAGCAGCTTCACTGCATCACCATCACAAGGGGCGGGAATCGTGCTCTGCTCTCTTTTTAAAACCTCTTCACAAAGTTGCATCACATCCAAAAGATGAAACCCATTTTGCTTTCAGACTCCTACATGTTAAATCTTTCATCACTTGGACTATTTGTCATTTCTTGCTGTGTATTATTCATGGCAAAAAAAAAGAGGATTTGTTGGTGGAAAAGAGGTTTGGGCCAAAAAAAACAAAACAAAAAAAGGTCAGATGTGCTTGTTTTGATAGAAACTTAAGGTTTGTATGGAAAGTCATCGGTGCCAATATTATCACTAAAAAAGCGCATTAGAGTTCAAATTTTACGCGCTTATTAACGCGCTTAAAAAACGCGCGTTGAACGCGCTAGTTTTAATATCTAATGCATTTAATTTTATGGAAAGCCATCGGGGCCACTACACGCACCTAAACAAGCGCGCTAAATGTTACATCAAACGGGTCATTTTTTTTTATTTTTATTTCAGTCACATTGTAAACTCACATTAAAGAAAGTTACATTTTTTTCTGAAATTGAGACCTTATAAACCTTTTGACACCATCGCTCACAATATATTACTACGCAAACTAGACAGATTTGGTTTTTGAGAAACACCATATACATGGCTTCAGAGCTACTTAGAAAAAAGATACTAATATGTACAAATAAAGGAGGAAAAATCTGACTTATTAAAGGGTACTATGTGGAATACCACAAGGCTCAACCTAGGGTCTAAAACTCTATTTTATACATTAATGATTTGTGTTACACATCCAAACTAATAAATTATGTACTATTTGCAGACGACAATACTCTTTACTTTTCAGGAAAAGACCTGAAACAAATGATACAATCAGTTGAAAGAGAATTGTGTAAAATAAAAATATGGTTTGACATAAATAACTTATCATTAAATATGGGAAAAAAACTAAATTTATAATATTTACAAAATTAAAAGTACTTAAACAAATTAAAATTATGCCTAATAACTACCCTTTAGAACGAACTTATGACAGTAATCTTGCACGGTAGATTTACATGTTTCTTAACGGGCTTAAAAAAAGTTAATCTAGGTTTAAAATCCAGGTTTAAAATTATGGATGCTCCATGTTCTTGTGTTTCATGTAACGTCAAGTGCGCTTGATGTAACATCTAGCACACTAGTTTTCACATCTAATGCACTTGTTTAAGTGCGAATATTGCCCCAATGTCTTTCCATAAGTTTCCTTGTTTTCTCAAGCGCCAGGAGAGAGAGTGACTATATTGACTGTGTTTCTGAAATATAAGACTTCTCAAGTTTTTCTCGTGAGGCAAAAAGTACAAAGGACAAAACAATTCTTACTTTATAAGTTACTTGTTGTATATGTTTTTCTTTGTGAAAACTATTTGTTCTCAAACTGCGGGAATGAGTTCTATGTCAACATTGCTGTGAGGCCCATATTTTTTGGGTCTGGTTGGTCCAACAGGCACGTAACAGACATGATGGAAGCAGATTAAAATTTGCAGCAGTTTGTTTTTAAAGGATTCAGAGAAGAATCAGCACCTCACATGCTTCCTACTTTGTGAACTCAATCTGAGAGGAAATGTTCACTTTAGATCCTCAGATGTTTCAATCACACGGACACATTATTTAATCTGACAAATTATCTCGTTCAATGGTAATCTGACCTCCACATCAATCTCAATAATTCAATTTCTTTAACAATAACGTGACTTTACGCACATCATCTGATTCACTAAAAAAAATACCCACATATTTATAATGAAAACACATCAGGAGTCAGATTAAAAATAGTGGGAAAATGAAATGGAGGGACATGCACGCATGTGGAAAAGCCTCCATGTGAGGATGTGATATTGGGTTAAAAGGGTCACAATATAATTACAATCATCTATTACAGGTCAGTAGATTTAGAACCTTCTCAGCAGCACATTTTATCCTGTTTTCTAGATGGAAATAAAACTGAACAATTAAAAAAATATATTCTAAAGCAGGATTTGAAATTTATAGTTTATACAGAATTATTCTCTTTAGTTTATTTATTTATTTTTTTCATTTGGTGCATCAAGGTCTATTTTTCTGAGAAATAAAAGATAAAGTTTAACTGAGTTTAAACGTTACAAGTGATATAAATAATGCTTTTAGTCTAATTTGGTGAGTTTTAAAGATTCATGTTTTTTTTTTTTTAGATTCTTTTCTAAGTTTTCTGTGCTTGTGATGTTTTCTTAAGTTGGATTATCATCATTTTTTGATGCACTATCTATATTTATTTGATTTTTTTTTTTTTTCAATCAGTAATCTTTTCTGAAGATCTGAGCCCATCATCGGTCTCAATCCTGTCTAGAACGCAAACTACTTTTAACATAGCTCTTCTTCTCTCTTCAGGGGTCTCCACAGCAAGTTAGTTTCCACCATCTAACGCTGTCTTCTGCATCACACATCAACGTCACTACATCTACAAACCTCATCTTTGGTCTCTAGAACAAACATCCCTATTTGTAAAAAACAAATTAAAAAGCCTGCGGAATGAAAGCCAGTACATGAGATAACTTTAAATCAACTCTTGAACATGAAGTATGTGATTCCCAGAAAACCAGTCTGAAATTATTATTGATGTTTTGCATTTACGTAACAACCCGTTTTCACTCCAAGAAGGTATTTCATCAATTTTATGTGCTGATCTTTCTATACAAGAAGCATGTTTACAGTGTTACAGTGTGTGACATAACTTACCAGCATTAATGTATTGTGTATTTATTGACCCTAGAACCTTTTCTGTGGATTAACATCCATTTAAGTGATGCAACCAAATCTAAGTGGAATGCTGGAAAGGTTTAGTGACTTTTCACTGTTTCCTTAATCCAAAGTTGATGAGCAGATTTTTTTTGTGCCATAAAAATAGAATCGGAAGCACAAAAGAACGAGACGGTATTCTTTGAAAGCTATTGACCACATCATATGAGTCATGCTTAAAGTGATGTAACTCTGAATGAAAAGATGTGATTGAAAGACTTTCTGATAACTGAAGGGAAGAAACAGGAACATGCAGTTCAGAGGTCAAATGAAGATGCAAGAAAAGACCTTTTAAGAAATGAGTATGGTAAATCTATTTGTGAGTTAAAGAGCATACATAATCTTATGTAACACAATCTTACTTACTTTCAGGATTAGTTTTATGTTTACAACATGTTCACACGTGTAAAGCTGAGTTACAGATCAAACAATGTGACTTTTTCAATCTTATCAGAGGAAGAAAACAAATGCTAGACAGAGCAGAAGATAAAACAACTTTTTTACATGTATTTGTTTCTTTGGCCTTGTGACAAATTGGGAAGCTGTATAAGGTGCACCCCTGCTTTCCCATGTTGATGGCCAAGATTGCACATTTTGACCTTGCGTTAGATTTAGCCATTTAGAAAATAGATGAGTGGATAAATTCATAAATCTGTAAAGAAAATGCAAACATCATCTTTTCAACAAAGCATTGTAAAGTCTATTTTGTTCATAATGAGTTTATTTTTCAGAACTTCCCACACAAACGAGTCATAAATTCATTTGCTTTAAGCTGAAAAACTGTCTGTTCTCATCAGAAACATGTTTTACCTCTTCACGTCACATATCCCTGCTTTGCACACAGAGACTCTCTTTTACAGTTATTTTTTAAGCCGTCCTGTCACTTACACGAACATCTGCCTGATGCCACATGTTTAGCCTGAAACTGTTTTACACCAATTTGAATGAAACAATGTGACAATGGTTGAATTTCCTATCATTTTTGTCATATTGTGAATAAAATATTAATGGAGTTTTGTATTGGGTAATCTCTGTTTTGCTGAAGATGACAGCAGTCCTATTTAAGATTAAGATGGTGAAAGCGATATCTTCCAAAAGCAAAATCAGCTGCTAGTTCTTGTTGCAACCTTGCACAGCTTCACTTTGGTTCTATTAGAGCCTGCCCAGTGTCCACCTGTGGTTGTGAACAGCGTCTGCTTAATAATGCATCCGAGCACAGAGGAAATGCATTCCCCAGCACTGTAGATCAATAGCTGTAATTTCACATTCTGGCATGCCGCCATGGCCGGCTCGCTCCACACTACTTATTTCCCACCCTGTGCTGTAAGGAAGGCCATTTGGTTGAAATAAAATAAAGCTATTTTACAGCTTGTTTCACTCCATGATTATTCTGCCGTATGTGACCAAAGTATCAGCACATCTTTTTTAGATCTATTTGAGGTTGTTATTGTAAAGTGCCCGAGTATTTACTGGTTCTGCTGGGATAAAAGGAACCGATTATGCTGTAACATAAAGTGCCGCATAGATTTTTAGGATTTTAGATTTTTGTCTATAGTGAAAAAATGAGCCAAATTTCTTTGAAATAAGTTGTTAGTTCTTTTTTAGAGACCAAATTAACTGTTCTCTGAGAAACAAGAGCCAGACATTTGGCACACTTTTTAGAGCTAAGTGTAATTTTTGTCTCTAATCGCAATCATCACAGCCTAGAATCTCAGCCAGTGGAGAGTTTTCACACAGAGATTGATCTTTCCAGGTCCATTCACAACAATGCTGTCAGATTAAACTCATGACTTTGATTTGCGCAAATTGTTTTACTTCACTCATTGTTTTATTTTATGTACGGTAGGATGTTTCCGACTCCTAAGGTTTTTTTTGGGGTTATCTACTAACTGCTAAACTTGTTTTATTTTCTCACTTTTATTACAAACTATTGAAATAATTTAAAACTTATTCTTTCATTTCTATCATTCAGATCACATTTGGAAAAAAAACTTTACATAATACTGCCGCCACCGTGTTTTATAAAGGCAGTACGTTTTCAACACCTTTTTTTTTTCTCCCCTTTAAACAAGATATGTGTTGGTCTTATTTATCCAAAACATCTCTTCAAGTTGTCAACATTTAAGCCAAGAATCACATTGTAATTTTATTTTCTGGCAACATCCAACATGACTAACAATATCTAAAAGTTGCAGATTGTGTTCTTGTTCTTTAAATGAGTTGCAGATTTTCCATAATTTGTCTTTGTGGTAAATTGTTACAAGAATCATATTTGATTGGATATTTTCTTAACAGCTATTAAAATGATTTCTCAATATAGAGACAGATCGTGGACTCTCCACAAAATAGAATAAAAACGTCTGGGGGCAGTTTAAGAGAAAAGTATAGCATCTGAAGGAAGGAACAATTTGGGCAGGGACCACCACATTAGAAAAAAACCCACAGAGGCTAATAACGTGGAGTAATTTTACTCATATTTTCCACTGGTTTAATAACATTTTTAGACACACGTTTAATAATAATGTATACTTTATTGATCCCTTACCATGGTAATTTGTGTGCTGCATTACATAGCAGGAGGCTGCCACGACACTGCCAATGGTGGGAGATACAGGGGGTTAGGTATCTTCTCCAAGGACCCTAGATTTGAACTCAGTAAGATTCGAACCCGCAAATTTCTGGTCCAAGGGCGAACGCTCTATCACTGAGCCATCGCCTCCTTTGTGTATATACTGTATGTAAGAATGTGTGTCTTTCCCCATAAGGTTTGAGAACAAGTTTATTTTTCTACATTTATTGGTTTTCTCCCTTTATGTTTTATTAAAAGTTATGATTTAATTATTTTTTTCTTTTGCATGATTCCAGCACCCGTATGAAATTGATACAATGCATCATCTGACAAGGCCGTCAATTTCTTTGTTGAGGTGGCAAACTCAGTTCAGAAACTGCTGAAGAGGATAAAGAAATAATAACATTCACTTGGAGGTATTATTTCCCTTCTCAAGGTCCAGAGTTTTGTGATTTGTACAAAATCTAATAAATTATTGTTGGATTGAATCTACAAGAAGTGCATCCACGTTAGGATTTATGGTTATATGCATAAAGCCAAAGAGACACTTCTTTGCTTCCTTATGCATGCTTTATGTTATATATTGTAATTTATAGCTTTAATCTTTTATTTTCCTTAGCTTTAGCTTTATCTTTCTCCATTGTGAATGTACTTTGGTTCATGTAGTGAATACTTTTTATCTTAACCACCAATATGTACCCACACGTTTCCGTATATACATACAAAACATCAAAAATTGAAATTATTTATCCCCGAAGGAAAATATGTGTGCTGCAGTGCTACAATCATAAACTTATTAATATAGGTACATGATTTTTTTTTTAACTGTTGTGAATGGCAAGTAGTTACAGGTTTGAAAGTGAAAGGTTAAATAGTTTGATGGAGGAAGGCAGAAATGATTTTCTATACTGTTCCTTTGAGCAGCAGGGTTGCAAGATGTTGAAATGTTGGAAAATGTGATAGGCGGTGTGAGTCACGGGGGAGCAGTGGCAGACTGATTTTTTTATTAATTTTTTGTTGTTTCTGGGTCTTTGTAGCCTTTGTTCTCCTCGGCTGGCATGGCACAGATTTTGACGGTTGCCCACCACCTATAGTGGTCAGCGGTCACTGACTCGAGATCTGCTGCTTTGATGTTGCAAGACTTCAGATCCCTCTTGCAGACATCTTTTCACCGCAAGGCAGGTCATCCAGTTGGCCACATCCCGTGGCGAGCTCCCCATTGAGGATGTCCTTTGGAATGTCGCCATGGTCCTTTTTGGCAGTTCCCAAATAAACGCCATCTAATGTTATTTTTTATAAATCAGTTATTCATAAGTGTAAAACTTATAAATGATTGGATTGTTTTTTAGTAGCATGGATAACACACTGCTGTCAGATGTGTACATATGTGCTACAATGTCATGGTGGCATGTTAAGCTGCAGTGTTGGCTTGAGCTTGAACATTAGGTGCAAAGAAAAGGATTTGGGTAAATTGTGAATAAACCCAACCCCATTTATACACAGATTATATATATTTTTTTTTTAACTCCATTAATACAATCAGAAAAAAGTCAAACTTAAATATTGTTTCCACTCCTCCTTCTTGTGTTGTATCTATTTGAAGTATATATTTATATTGCAAGCTACTATTTTGGCACCTGAAAGGATACACCGTTTTGAATCAGCGGTTTCTGGGCTCTTATAAATGATCTGCTGGATTGGATTTTTAATCTCAGCTCTGATTTTTTTTGAAGATTCACTGCAGACTCGGCAAATAAAGTTTATGGCTTCAAATCAAACCAATTTTGCTGCTTTGCTACATAAAAAATAAGTTAGCAGGGACAGTTTGTGCAAGTATTTTGCAGTAATTTTGCAGATGAGCCAGTTGTCTTTTAAACGTGAAACATTGAGTAAAATTCAACAACAAATTTGTCAAAATTGCATTAAATCCTGTTCATATGATTGCGTTTGCATATGAATAATTAGAAGTAAATAAATATCGAATTGTGGTAAAAATGAAGCTGCACACTTTTTTTTTCCACAAAGTTTTGGGTGGAAATAAGTTGATTTCTGTCTCTGTTCAATGGAGATGGTCAGTCTGTATGTTTGTGGCATGTGTTCGTGACACAGCACCGCTAGCCATGCATGAGCAGCGCGTAGGTGGGAGCTTGTGCAGCACTCAGCTGTCAAAGAGGCAGCGAAGGCAGGAGGCGCTGTCAGGAGATGCTGTCTAATGAACGGATGTATTCTAGCTGTGCAACACAAAAAAGAAAGTGAGTGACTTCCTCAAGGCCTCTGTCTGGCATCTTTCCAGAGCAGGAAAGACTGAAAACATCACACCCTATCACAAATGGCAACAGGGAAAAAAATAAAGTTGAGGCTGCTGGTGGAAAAAGTTTCACCTCAGGGAGCTGAGACATTTAAACCCACATGGACTGAATTTATAGTGAGCTCGTTTTTCTGGTCGACATGAATTAGAAAGGAAAACAAACCTGATAAGTTGTAGGTTGGGTTAAACTCGACTCGTGTTTGGATAATAGCTCCCAGAGATGACCAGAATAGTTTAATCTAACCCATTAATTTATTAATTTTGTATTAATTAGCTTCAGATCATTTGTGTCCACTCCGATAAACACAATGCCCAAAAGATTACAATAGGAGCCAATGTCCTTTTGGTTGTGACCAGAGGGCGGACCACCAGTTAACCGGCTGTCTTTCCATCCATCCATTGTTGCTAATATTTGGATGAACGAGAGTCGTACAAACTGCTTTCATTCATTTTTTAGAAAACATTTTTAGTACTGTTTGTACCAAGCATGGTCCATTCTTTTCTGTGTTGATAGTTTAACAGTTTGACAGTTATACAACCTTCTCCCGACAAACCGACCTTCACAATCTGAAATGTACAGTCTAAGTCACACAGTCGTGTTTTATCACAGTGATCCACACAGATTTTTATTTATTTTTGGTTGTTGTTGCTAAATTTAGGTAAATTTGATCACTTTTCTACTGATATCTGTCACACAGAGTAGTGTTAGGCCCACTGATTTTTTTCAGAGATGGTTAACAAGTAGTGGACTGTGGTAGTGGTATTAGTAGTAGGTTTTTTTGGGGGGGCGGAGGAGGTGCCTGATACTTTTATTCTTTGGGCAATTTTATGTTAAAATTTCTCGAGGATAAATTTCATATTTAGTTGGCACAGTAATTGCTAGCTTATGCAGCTGAGGATCTGACTGCCAGGGTCCTCGTCGTTGGCTGCCACACATCTCCTCCTTCACCCGACCCTAATGGCCCCTCAAGCAGGTGGTGAGTCCACTGGAAGGGTGGCTCTTGTCCCCTGTTCGGGCTGAGCCCAGCCAGGCCGCATGGGTAAAAGCCTGGCCACAAGGTGCTCGTTCTCATGCCCCACCCTCAGGTCTGGCTCCAAGGGGGGGCCCCGATGACCCGCGTCCAGGCAAGAGCAACTTGGCCATGCTTAATCTCCTCATAAGGGTGTTTTGAGCCGCGCTTTGTCTAGACCCTCACCCAGGACCTGTTTGCCTTGGGTGACCGTACCAGGGGCCCTGGGATCACCTATAAGAATAAGATTGCAAATACAAGCAGCCGAAATGAGCTTCCTCCGCAGGGTGGCTGGGCTCTCACTCAGAGATCGGGTGAGGAGTTCTGTCATCCAGGAGGAGTTCGGTGTGCAGCCGCTGGGGAACAACTCGGGATCCTTCCGGGTGAGCTGGGGTGAGAGAAGCTTGGGTTTTCCGTCTGAGGCTGTTGCCCCGCAGCCCAGCTCCAGATAAGCAGAAGATAACGAAACAGAAGCATTTGCATAATATTTAGTTTTTAATTATTTCTTTCTTTAGGATTTTTTCAATTTTTCTTTCAGTATTCAGTCTCGTTCGGTTGTTCTTGTTTTGATGTTTTGTGCGTGGTGTTCTGAAGCAGCACAGACACTAGCTGGTTCAAAAATAGAATCAGATTCTGAGTTTTTTCTTCTTTGCTAACCTGCAGACCATTATCCTACTCGCTGGCACCTATCTACACCTCTAAACATCCATTCAGTTTTGTTATGCAGACAGAAGAAGATCTGTATAACTGTCAGGCTGATGGCTAAAGTTTAACCAAAATAATGTTAGAAAAATAACATTATTTAGGGGTCACATTTAACCCCTTGTTCAGTACCTTTCAGATAACTTTGTAAAGCATTTAATCACCACATCAACACTCAGCCTAAAACATTAAAGACATGAAGCTGTAGGTGATGTTCAGGAGGTTGTCAGCATAACAGAACGAGCACAGTAACATCACTACTACCTGCTGTGGGAGAGGATGATCTCCGGACATGAGAGTAAAGATGTATTGATTTTGTGGTGCATCAAGGTCACATCCTCTCCATACAGTACTTCAGTTCTCCTCAGCTCTGTGTGTATGTGTGGGCAAGCAATGAAAAGTGATGCTGTGTGTCCTTCACTGTACAGTTTCATAACCAGAGATCCTAAAAGTTAAATTGTATGATCAGTGAAGGTGAGGACGTGAAGTTTGAGAACTTAGAAACTACATTTCTAATTTTTTGTGGTAATTAAAATGAAGAAAAGACAAAAACATGTTAAACTTCCATTGCGTTCCGTCGTCTTCCGCTTATCCGGGGCCGGGCCGCATGGGCTACAGCCTCAGATGGGAAGCCCAGGCTTCTCTCATCCTAGCTGCATCGTCCTGCTCACCTGAAAGGATCCCGAGTCGTTCCCCACCCAGCTGTCAGACATAGTCTCTCCAGCGGGTCCGGGGTCTCACCAGCGAGGCGCTCATGGGGCATCCTAACCAGATGCCCGAACCCCCCTGTCTGGCTTCTCTCAACTTGGAGGAGGAGCGGCTTGACACTGAGCTCCTTCCGGATGGCAGAACTCCTCATCCGATCTCTGAGTGAGAGCTCAGCCACCCAGCGGAGGAAGCGGATTTCAGCTACTTGTATCCGTGATCTCATTCTTTCGCTCTCTACCCACAGCTGGTGATCATATGTGAGAGTCGGAACGTTGATCGACTTGTGAATCGAGAGCTTTGCTTTTGGGCTCAGCTCTCTCTTTAGCACGACGGACCGATGTAGAGTCCTAGTTATTGCTGACGCCGCACCAATCTGTCTGCTGATCTCCCGCTCCATTCTTCCCCCACTCGTGAACAAGACCCCAATATATTTAAACTCCTCCACTTGGGGCAGGACTCTGTCGCTGACCTGCAGGGGGCATAAAAAGAGCGACAACAATTAGTCTTGTTTTAACTCTTGCAAGAATTGAAAAAGGAATTCTGTGATTTCATAGGGTAATCATTCTCATCAACAAACAGAAGACCTTAGTTTAGTTTAGAAAGTTTACTCACTTTGAAAAGAATATGAATTCGGTATCTATTTAGTTTTACTTTTGTGTTTGACACTGAATGCTCTCCTCCTGGACGGCATTGCATAAATCTTGTTTGAGGTTGCAAATAGAATATAACAACATGCATCAAGTTAGCAAAGCTAGCACATATAATTTTATATTCATATTTGATCATATTTACACAAAAATGACACGCCTTGTTGTACTATCTAATGCATGAACAGATTGAAAAAACACTTCCTGCTTCTGTGGCGGAGAAAAAAAGACATGGCCAAGAACAGTCTGGCGTTCAAATATATCCGAATATTGAACAGGAAGAGCTCGCAATTTATGCAAACATACATGAATAACCCAGAAAACCACATCAGGTATGTCTTTGTTGTGGGAATAATGTTCAAAGAAACTTTTTGGTAAAAACGTCCAAAAAGTTGATTCTAACATAGTAGTCGCATTTAAGGCGAGGTGGCACAGTGGCTAGCACAGTGGCCTCAAAGCAACAAGGTCAGGAGTCGAGTCCCAGAGTGGGGGAGGAGACTTTAAACACTGGTCTTACTGTGTGGAATTTGCATGTTCTCCCGTGTATGCATGGGTTCTCTCCGGATACTTCGGTTTCCTCCCAGCCTCCAGTCAGGGTGATTGGCCGCTATGAAAGTGCCCTTAAGTATGAGTTTGTGTATGAATCGTTGTGTGTGTGACCCCATGACAGGCTGGCGATCTGATTGAGGTGTATCCTGCCTCTCTGCTGAAATCAACCGGGATAGGCTCCCAGTGGGGGATAAGTGGTTCAGAAGACAAAAAAAAGCTGCATTTCTGAACCCAAAATAATTGATAAAAACTACTTTTTAGCTTCTAAGCTGTACCTGTAGCCTTTCAGAGTTACACGTGAATAAAATAGATGCTTGTGTGTTGCAGTCAGAGCGTAAAGACAAGCACAAAAAGACCTCCACATGAAGGGTTCCCTTGTGGTTCAAATGCCAAAGAAAAACTAACCTCACATCTGTGTGGAATATTAAAAACAGTGGCAAAAAAAACGCTGGCGAATATTTCTGTACACAAGTGTGGTCTACTGGGAGAGAAGTCCAGACAACACTTCAATCCCTCAAGTTTTTATTTTATCAACTTCTGAATTCCTCTGTTGTTTCATAGTCTCAGAAGCCAGATTTAAATGTGATAAAGTGCTATTCTCACATCTCATTCCTTTTTATTGGTCCATTATGTCTTTATAATGCGATGACCACTCCCTAAAGGCGAGCTCTAACGCCTCAGACATACCGGTGAGCTTCTCTCAGGCGAGAACAGCAAAGCACCCACATCTACAGAAACATCAATAATACAAGTGAAACACCCCTCACTACCATTTGCTCCTAAAAATAGACCTGGATTTTTTTCTTAAATATTTAATTTGCCCCTTCTCGTGGTTTCTGGGGGTTTCTCCAATTCTTTATTCATTCTATTTAAAGAGCTAATAAGAAAAGATGTCAACAGTTGAATCTGTATTTTTTACTATTGTACATATTTTATCTCAGATTTTTTTTTTCACATCCAAGTATTTGATCCTCTGAGATTTCTCAAATTTAAAGGTGATGTAATTTGGGCTAAAATAATGGGGTTTGAAAGAATTTTAACACTAAAGCCAACCTTAGATAAGCAGAGTTCCTATTTTATATATTTTTAAAAGTGGAGAAGAGTGATTTCTTGTGAGAGTCAACTGAGGGAAGAACTTGTTGAGTTATAAATTAATAATGCCGTCTATTCACAGAGTGCAGGGGACGAACTCAGCTATAGAAACCTTTAAGCCAAGATTCAGAAACAGTAAAACATGTTCATGTGAGGACATTTGCCTTCACTAGACAGACAATTTTATGTAAAAAATTCAGAGGATTAACTTGGATCCTCACTTAATTTCTCCCTGTAAAATTTATGGCTCAGATGTGCTGATCTAATGTGGATGCTGTAATGCTTCATGGTTTAAAGAGACACGTGACCAGCAGACTTTTTTTACACACTAGCTAATTTTGGCTGGGTTCCAACATTGGGTCCTGGGTACATCACTCTTAAGAGAAAAGCCCATACTTCAACTTACCATGTCCACATCTTACAAGCTCATTCAAGAGGACTCCAGGTGGTCCTGGACCAGTTATGAGACAGACCCACCAGCGAGGAACCTCTGGGTAGACCATCTGTTTTGACGGATTCGTCCCATTGTTGACGCTATATGAAAATGCACAAACCCTCCAGAACATATACTGTATGGGAATCTATCATCTGCTTTCCTGTGTATTTTGAAATCAAATGCATCCAATAGCTGATCAAATTTGACTGGTTGATTCGTCAGACTCAAAGATTTTATAAAAATCAGTCAGTCATCTTCTTAACAGTCTATCCCTTTCACGGTTGCGGGGGTGCCGGAACCCATCCCGGCTGATTCTAGGCAATGGGTGGGGTACACCCCGAACAGGTCGCCAGTCTGTCGCGGTAGAAAAAGCACTCATTACTATTTTTCAGTCTGTAGCTAAAAGCCGACAACCATCCAAGCTCATAATTTAATCTGCGTTAATAAGAAGTTATTGTGCGTATTACAAATTTATACTGTAATATTTCATTTTTACTCATTTCTTTTCAATTTTTAAAATTTATTTATTTATTTATTTTGAATTATTTTGTGTTAAATTGTCTGTTTAAGTCATATGAGTAATTTGCTTTGGTGTATTCGTCAAGTGTGTCTTACTGTACTTGGCAATAAAGTTGATTCTGATTCGATCAGAGAAAATCAGATTCCTCTTTTTTTCCCGAAGGCTTGTTAGGGTTTCATAAAAATATCCCAGAATAAATCTGGGGAATCACAATCTATTTTGAATAAAAAGGAAAAGTTGAACATGTAAAAAAAAAAAAAAACACTAAGAATAATTCAGATTTTTTTTCAGAAGGACAAAAAAAGCAGAAGAAAAGGTTAACACTCATAATGAGTGTCATTTTAAAGGAAAATTTTCCCAGCTGCAAAGATGTGAAGATATCAGTAAAAATGTAATTAGATTTTACAACTGAATGAATTTTGTCACACTTCTTTATGGTGAGTCTTGATTTCCATAAATTTGATCTCAATCCGATACAATTCCCCCTGATTTAATCTCTTTTGTGTGTGTGTTTTGTCGTTCAACAAACCTTAAGTGATTTTTTTTTTTTTTTTTTTTTTTTATGAGCAAAATCTGGTTGAGAGACAATGGTGGTATTTTATCAATGAATCTATCATCAGTTAGTTGTGTCTGAAATTTTGTTTTTCAAAATGTTGGACCCAATTTTTTGGGTCCAAAAAAAAAGACCTCATTCAAGTCTTTTTGTTTTGTTTTTTTCCAATGTGACAAAAAATAAATTGCACAATGAATATGGATACGTTTATTTGGAATGAATCTTCATAACTGTACCGTAAACTTGTGCAAAGTAAACAGAATTTGGGCACTAGCCCAGATGATCACAGAGGTTGTGTCAGGAAGGGCATCCAATGTAAAACTATGCCAAAACACAAGTATGCAAGTCAGTTTGAGTCTTTGAGTTCATTTTCAAACTTTACCAAAATAAGGCATGACCAACGTATGGATCCAAAATTTTATGTCAAGTCTTTCAGGGCGTTCATAGCAATCAATAAGTTAATAGTGATTATTATGGTGCAGAAAAAGTTGTTTAATTCCAGCATGTAAAATGTGCTTTAGATATACGATTCAATTGCAATAACTTTCTCAAAATCCATCTTCTCAAGCTGCAGAGCTGGTTTTAAGCTGAAAGAGCTGACCTCTCTGATAGCTTGTCTGATTGTAGCATTGTACCAACCAGAAATTGAAATGAGTCTCATGCACTCTCATGGTGCATTTCTGCTTGCTGGAAAACATGCTGCATTACTGCCTCTGTTAGTGTGTTTTATTGTGATAAATCAAGGATATTCAAAGTATCACAATCACTATGTGTGAACTTTAATCCACCTTTGGCAGAAGAAACGCTTCTGATAAAAGTCGATTGATGCAGGTCGTTAGATGTTCACCACATGTTTTCATTCCACGCTGACACTTTTCATTCTCTTGAGCTACTTCCTGCATGGGAGGTGAATTCAGAGTTGGTTAAGTGCACTGTGTGTGTTTTCTTTGTTCCATAGCCTGACGTTTCAGCTCTGGTTGATGATCAGGTGCCTCAAATAAACTGAGAATAAAGGAACAAAAAACTTTCTAATTAAAGCTGACTTTATGTTTGGCTAACTGTAATTAAGGCTCAGTAATATAACCTCGGGGAAACTCTGTAATAGTTTTGGCATTTTCTATATGAAGTGGCAGCGTAGCATTGAGTTTGAGCTTGCTGCTGCACTCATTAGTCATCTCCTGTTAGCTGCTTGCTCTACTACACTATGCTAAACAATGGATTCATTTTGTTGGCTTTGGTCTCATAAATCACATAAGATTATTGTTTTAATATACATGCAAACAGACCCAGCTTAATGATGCGTGCAAATTAGTTTAGGCAAGATAGCAGTGGAATATGTTTGGCATAAAGTTTACAAAACAACTTATTCATGTAAAATGAATGAACATTACCAAATCTGCAGGTCACAACCAAAATTTTAAGAAATTCTATTTTTAGCATAAGGTAAAGAAGAAAAAGCTTACATTTATCTGAAAGTGTACCATTCCTCTGAAAATATTTAGTTTATTCTCAACGCTAAATTTTTTTTACATTCCGATTTGCTCCTATGGTCACCAGCTGTGGGTGGTGACCGAAAGAACAAGATTGTGGATACAAGCGGCTGAAATGACCTTCCTCTGCTAAGTGGCTGAGCTCTCAGTCAGAGAAGGAGTGAAGAATTCTGCCATCCAGAAAGAGCCGAGAGTAGAGTCATTAGTCCTCCAGGTTGAGAGAAGCCAGATGGGGTGATTTGGCCATCTGGTTATGATGCGTCCCGAACATCTTGCTGGTGAGGTGTTTCGGGTACATTTCACCAGAAGGAGACCCCAACGGCTAACCCAGGACATGCTGGAGAGACTATGTCGTACAGCTGCCCAACAAACAACTCTGGATCCTCCCAGATGAGCTGGAGGATGCAGCTGGGGTGAGAGAAGCCTGGGCTACCCATCTGAGCTCTTGCCCCAACAACGACCTGGCCCCGGATGTAGCGAAAGGCAACGGAACAAAAAGTATTGGATTCCCCATCCCATCATTACAAAGCAGTCATGCTTTGCCTATAAATAACAGCAGAAAAAGCAGATTTGTGGTGCCAAAGGAGACGTTCTGAAAGTGCTAACTCTGGCAGCCTCACTGCCTACTTTAAAATCAATCATGAAATAAAACACTCTGTTCTCAGATGGCTAAACTTCACATGCAAGATTTTTTATTTATCTTTTATCTATTTCTTCTCACACACAACCCTCTGGCAAATGTTTGGCCACAATGTGAAAATCTAAATGATTGGAGGACATTTTTAATATTTCTATGAAAAATTTCAGCTAGTTTTGGGCTATAGTATCTAAAAATAGTTTGCTGGTAAGAGTGATGTCGTACAAATCAAAAACTTCTATCTATTTCTTCTTCTTTTGGCATTTCCCTTCAGGGGTCACCACAGCAAGTCCGTTTCTTCCATCTAACCCTATCTGCTGAATCGTCTTTGGTCACACCAACTATCTTCATGTCTTCCTTCACTGTATCCATGAACCTCCTCTTTGGTCTTCCTCTAAGCCTCTTTCCTTGTGGTTCCAAACCCAGCGTCCTACTTCCGATGTACTCTGTCTTTCTTTCTCCCTCCTCTGCACTTGTCCAAACCATCTCAGTCTGGCCTCTCTGACTTTATCTCCAAAACCTCTAACATGTGCTGTTCCTCTGATCCTGCCCATCCTGGTCACTCCCAGAGAGATCCTAAGCATCTTCATCTCCGTTACCTACATTTCTTTTTCCTGTCTTTTTCTCAGTGCGACTGTTTGTAGACCAAACAGCATGGCTGGTCTCACCACGGTTTTGTACACTTTCCCTTTCATTTTAGCTGAAACTTTTTTATCACACATCCCACCAGATACTTTTTTCCACCCGTTCCAGCCTGCCTGCACACGCTTTTTCACCTCTTTTCCACACTCTCCGTTGCTCTGAATCTTCCACCTTCTTTATCGCTTCTCCCTGTAACCTCACTTTTCCATTTGGATCCCTCTCATTTCACACATGTACTCTGTCTTACTCGGACAGATTAAGACAAATATTCTGACAAATATTTCTATGTCGTAATGGTTTTTTTATTGTGTATATTCTGTATGTTTTCCATAAAACAAGCAGGTATTTGACAAACATATGTACATATTAAAGCAAAATCAGTATCTCAAAAGTGTAAAATAAAAAGTGCAAAATGAAAAAAAAATCTTAAAATATCAGAAAAAAAATTCAAATAATTTTCAGTCCTATTCGACCAAAGGATAGACTAACAGCTGTAGACGAGTAGCTCTGATATTTTCTGCTTATGTTTTAAGTATGTATATATTTTACCCTGACACTCTCCTTTGGAATTTATGTTTGAGGTTTAATGGCTATTTCAGTTTATTTATGCAGCACTTTTCAAGCTATTGATCTGGAAGTGCAGCCGAAGTGCTGCGCTTTCATTTCCGTACATTATTTTGTCCATTTGTCTCATTCCCTCTTGAATTTTGCTCATCGCATTGTCCGAGTTTGTGTTTTTAACCACACAAAATCTCGTGATAAGCCATCATTTTCTACTTATTTCCATAAGGCTGTCGTTATTCAGTTGCAAATGTCTGCTTACTCAACATTTTTATCTGTTGTTGTTTTCATTTTATCCAAAAAACTGCTAAGTTTTTTATAAATTTTTGTTTGAGTTTGGATTTATAAAATTGTGCTTTGTAGGCATATGGTTCACACAAGCATATTTGGGGGCGGCAAAGAGGGACAGCCTCACAGCAAGGTCGTAAGTTCGAGTCCCGGGTGGAAACGAAGCTTGAAATACTGACCTTTATGTTTGGAGTTTGCATGTTCTCCTACATGTATGCGTGGATTTCCCCCGGGCACTCCGTAAACATGCATTCTAGGTTGATTGGCTACTACGTAATTGTCCTAGGAATGAGTATGTTTGTGTATGGTTGTATGTGTGTGGCCACACGTCAAACTGGCAACCTGTTCAGGGTGTACCTTGCCCCTTGCCTCGAACCAGTTGGGAGGGGCTCCTGCACCCCCTCTACCCTGAAAGAGATAGATGGTTAAGAAGGTGACTGATTGCATGTTTTTTACTAGCACCTATTTTTGAGTCGCTGATTATAAAAAATGAATAAATAAATGTTTGCATGAATGTTGGAGGATTTTGAAGCGTAGACATTTGGTATCTAAAATGACTGAGGAGATCTTGTTGATTCGTGTATCCACATTGTACACTGTCGGTTTTAGAAAACTAATTTAAGTGAGCGCTTTGTTTTGAAAAACAAAAAGTGCAAGGGATTTTCAGCTCTACGATCATGTCTGAACAAAAACAGTACATGTTTGAGAAAACATTGTCGAAACTTTATGTCTTCTGTGAAGTTGCAAATGCTAGTGGATAAGTCCCTGGTGCGAAATGGCGAGAAGACGACCATTCTGGAAATGACAGACAAAAAATCCTCGAACACCCCTAAAACCGATGCTCTGAGGCACTAGTGGTATTGAAATCAAGTGTGAAAAAACCTACACAATACTGTACGTGAGGGATGTAACTGAACCTTTTGGTGATCCATCTATTCTTCAATGACATCTCATGAGAAATCACCCGAACTGAAAGATGGCTGTCAAGAAATAGTCATTAGGGAGGGAAAGTGGAGAGAAAATGCTGACTAGTGGAAACTGACACAAGAACTGGACTAAAAGTGTTCAGAGTGGACACATTTATGAGGAAGAAATCAATTATTCTACAACGTAATATAATTTCTTTTAAGCAAAAAAAGAAAAAATGGATTAATTTTGTGTTCCTTAAATTCTTTAAGAGATCAATTGTCTTGTGCTCTTAGAATTTTTACCTAAATTTTAGCTTGAAGGTCAGTCAGTCAGTCAGTCTCCCTTTTAACTGCCCATCCCTGTCGAGGTTGAGGCAAGGTACACCCCGAACAGGTCGCCAGTCTGTTGCAGGGCCCTAGCTTAAAGGTAACATTTTTTATTGGAAAATTTTGCTTCTGAATCAAGTTTTCTTAATAAACTTTTTTTTTTTTTTTTTTTTTTAAATCTTTGAAGAATAAATGTGTCCAATTCTAATTGTAATTACAGGAAGTGTGTGAGAGAGGGGAAATGGAAGACAGGAAATGAAATGCTCAAAATTGATCATTTGCACTCAGCATTGATCAAATGAGCATCAACAGTTTTTCATTTGTCTGTTTTTCAAAAATTATTAAAGAACTGGATCTGGGTTTTAAACTTTTAGGGGAGACAAAAAACTAGACGATAAATTTGAACAGTTTGGTTCTAAATTATGCTTCATTCAAGAGTTGGGTCTTTTTGTAAAAAAAAAAAGAACCAAACACAATAATTTAAGATCTTATTTTGAAATGAAGGAACAACAAGCTTTACGAATGACATCAATTTTGTCTATTTTTAAATCAACACAGTTATAGCTAATATTGAAAAGAATTTAGAAGACAAAAAACCGAACAGAAGCCAGATGGAGTGTGAATGAAACTCATTGAATGAATGGCTTCTTCACACACGCCACTTTATGTGGGAGTGGGATGGAAATTGGTCATGGATGACTATATTTCAGTTTGTAGTAGAGTGGAAATTTACTTCCGATGTGAGATGGAGACATTGTAGTTCGACATGGAAGCACTCAGTCATTTTTGGTCAAAGGTGGTGGTGATTCAAACAGCTTTTATATTGTTAAATTGGACTCTTCTCGAGCACAATTGGACTAGACAAGGATCGGTCACACAGGAATCCATCAGGGTCTTTTAAAGTCTGCATCACAGGAGAAAATGAGTGGATCAAGACGTCGAGAAACACTACCAATTTAAATGCTGAACATAACTAGAATTGTCTGAAGGGTGGTAGTGGAATTTTTCTTTTACTTTTCACCTCCTGTTCAGTGTTCAAAGAAAAAATATATATTTTTTACTTGAGATAGACAAGTTTCTCAGCAGGATATCCATCTAGACTAGACGTTTCTATATTCTAACATCAAGGTGCAAAGCTTAAGCATACTTAGTAACTGGATGGTGAAATCTTTGGCCAAAATACAGAAACTAAAGAAATACTTTTTGTTTCTGTATAAAACAAGTCATATTATAACCGGGTCAATTATTATTGGCTGCCAATGTCTTAGTGCATTCCAAGTTGATGTATGTTAATGCCACCAGAGCCATGTCAAACATGTTTATTTGTCTGGTCAGATCTGGGAAACTTCTGGTTACTCATACCTGAGCGTTTTCTGTGACAACTCGTCGCTTAATCTCCCAACCAAGGATTCAATAAGCTATGGAACTTGTCTGTCCAAAATCCAGTGTTCTTATCGACCAATGTATCCCAACTATTTAGGCCATTTCTCTCATCACAAATTAAACAGTGAGCTGCACAATGGCACAATTGGTTAGCACAGTGGCCTCACAGCAAAAAAGGTCAGCGTACGAGTCTTGGGTGGAACAAGGCTTGAAACATTGGCCTTTCTGTGTGGAGTTTGCATGTTCCTCCCCTTTAGGGTTTTTCTTCAGGTGCTCCAGTTTTCTCCCATCCTCCAAAAACATGCTTGTTCAGTTAATTGCCCGCTATGCAATTGTCCCTAGCAATGAGTGTGTATGTGTATGGTTAATTGTGTGTGTGTGGCCCCACAGCAGACTGACAACCTGTTTGTGGTGTACCCTGCCTCTCGCCTTAAATCAGCTGGGATAGGCTCCAGCACCCTCTACGACCCCACTAAGGATAAACAGTGATTTTTTTTATTTTTATTTTTTTATTTCTAACAACAATACACTCTTTATTCGAGCCTTTCCAATCAGACTGTTTTGAACATATTTTCATGCTTTTGTTAGAGTTTCTTCAGTTTTTGGGAAATGGTAGAAGATTTTCTCTGTCCAGATCAACTTATCGGACCTAGATTCAACTCTTTTCCTCCAAGTTACAGATAAAAAAATCACTTCTAAAATTGTATGGTGAAATCTTGAATACAATCTTAGGAAAAGACATTCCTGTTCTCCAACACCCACAGTAGAATTTTCTTTCTACCGCGAGGAGGTTAACAATGTCATTTTCTAAAAATAGATGTAAAAATCCTTCTTGAGACCCGAGATGAATCACCATACTGACTAATCTATGAAGGATCTATTGATTCATTGGTAATTTCCCACAAGCTCAATCAAAGTGATGCTTGTAGGTGAGAGAAACTAGTCTAGTTAATGAAACTCAACTAATAACCTCATTGAATAGTTTTATAGTTTATTATGAAAATTTGTATTGGATGAAAAGTATTTAAAGAGCAAACTGGGTGGATTACATCATTATTTATTTGACTCATTGGGTTTTTCTTCTTCATGTCATCATGCAGTAAAATCTTGCATTTCAAAGCTTAAACCCTCCTTCTTCTTCTCCATTCAACAGGAGGGTGTAGTTTAAGAAGGTTAAACACTTAGCTGGTGTATCAAGCTTCTAGAATCAGGAGCATGCACTTCACCAGAAAAATACAAGAGTGGATTTAAACGTTTTGACTTAAATTCATAAAAGAAGAAAAATTGAAAAAGTAGTCACCTTGAGTTAAGTATTGTTCATAGATTTTTTATGTTTCTGCTTGTAAACGTTCTTTCTGATTTCCACCTCGGGCATGATTTGTTGCAGCAGAGGGATCATGTAAACACAGCAGCTCGATTCCATTAGTATTCCAGCCTCCCAGCCCACTGTATTTCAGGCTCAGCTTGTACATTTGCTCAACAAGAACTTCAATTACATCAGGAGTTCAGAGAGACTCAGGCTGATGGTCTGTGGAGTTTCATCACCGAGCGATCTCAGATATTTGTGCTTAAGCGAGTACTAAAAGCTAGCATCTCCCAGTAGACCATCGAGGGGCCGTGCCGTATGCTGCTGCGGTACATCCACACAAACGACCTGCGGGTACTCTACATGCATATAAATATGGTGGCTCTATATTTACTTTTTAAAAGCACTGTTCATTGAACTTACAGTGTACCTCTGGACCAGACATTAGAAAACTCTTTTTAAAATGAAGAGATCTGCCATTTATTCTGAATCTTGTTGTTTTCTAGTTCTCTCGAGGAGGTCATTCTTATCGTTGGGGCTAATCACTAATACAGTAGTATTTTTGGTTTAATAGTAGTGGCGTCCATGCTTTGGAAAGGTAGACCTTCAATAGAGCTTCATCTGCATTCGACAGCCCCTTATTACCTATTTTGAACTGAATTATTAAAAATTTGATTAAAAACTTCACAATAAAGGTCTCCTAAATAACTCATTGGTGCACATGGGCACAACCCACAAAGCCATCCAAAATGTCCTCGTAAACTACTACACGTTAAAATATGTCAACATTTTGCTAAACATAAACTTGAATCAATTGTAAGTAAAATCTATCTTTCGTTTAGCAATTCTAAAAGTCCAGTCTGTCGTATTTTTACAAATAGTGACACCTGTCCCGTCCCAAAAAAAATTCCATTCTACTTTGATTTCTTTACTTTGTTCAACTTCTTTTGAAACGTATGTCTTGAAAAGTGACCTTGAAAGTTACTTTTCAAAACATACTTTCAATACATCCTCTACTGTTGTTTGCTGATTTTTTTTTTTAAAATGCTTTGCAACAATGTGACAATTTTTTATACATGTGGCTGGCTGCTGTATTTTTCTGGTTGCTATAGTTTAAGAGGTGTGCTTTCTGACTAACCAATCAGCCAGTCTTAAAAAGGTGATGCACCCTAGGCAAATGCCTAGAAATATCCGTGCAAAATCTGATTGGTTGACGCAAAGATTTTGTCATATACCTTATGTTAAGGTGCATCAACACGGACCAACATCTGGCTTCAAGTGTCCAGTTTCAATGTAAAGTTGATGGTTTTGTGCACATTTGCAACATTCGTGAGCATTTGGGACTGGATTTGCTTTCTAGCACGATAAATCACAAGTATAAACATGTAAACATTGCTTACTTTCATGTAGGTCTCTGCATTCTGTATCAAAATGCAAGAGTAGCAAAATCAAATTTTGTGGATTATTTCGCCCGACGATATTAAATCACAAACTATTCTGTGACGTAGTGATGTTCTCTGATCTCTGATCAGTGCTGTTTGAATCCAACCACTTTTAAGATGTTTGGTGAAGTGTTTGAATTTGGTTAGAGATGTGCATTGAAATGTGGAAACTCTTGCTGATTTTAGCCTACCTGGCAACAAATAGTGGCTGAAATGTGATCAAATGCGTTCATCTGAAATTTGGTTTGAAAGCAGTGCAGATATTGGAAAAGTTATGAAAAAAAAACTATAATGTTTTCAAAATTATTAGGAAAATATTAACACCAATTTGTGAGTAATTTTGAACGAGCAGAAAAGACTTTCGGGTGTTTATTTGCCACTATGTAAATAGCTTTCCTCTGAACTGTTAGAAATGTTACAACCAAAGAATTTTTTTAACAACATGGGGGCCGACATGATGAGAACTGACATTTTTTTTCTGTAATTTATAAAACACAAAAGCTAGTTTGATTAATTTAGTCGAACAAATTAAACTATTAATGCTTTTCTTGCCAAAACCTGTATTTTTATTTATTTATTTTACAAATAAAATAAAGAAATATTATCAGTTGGAACGAAGCTGGAAAAAAAAAGAACACTGAACATGGATGGTATCTGGTTTTTGTGGGAGTGTAAGGTCTTATGCTGAGCGTCTCTCACTGAAATCCCTATTTGCATTAAAGTCACTCCAGGAGCTCTGAAGTAGTCCCCAGAACAAAGCTGACTGTTCGAAAATCAGTTTTTATCTTCATTGGTTTCTTTTCCAACCATAAAGTAAATTTAATTTTTTTTAAAAAGTCCATTGTCAAAATACTTTAGTTTTTTATGTTACAGTCAATCGATGGAAAATTCATTTTAGTGAGTATGATTTTTTTTTAAAACACTGTGTAGAACTATAAAAGGTCTCAGAAGCTCAGCAGTCTGCATATAGCAGAGTCACATCTCCAAGCTCAGCAGCTGTCAATTCCAGCTTCGTGTGCCTCACAGGTGCCAGATTCACTCTGCCTCTTATAAGGCTTTGTGCATCGATCAAAGCGAACCACCTGCCTGGGATTCAAACTGCAGTACTGTGAATTTCTCTCGACAAAGTCAAACTGACCAGCCTGCAAACTTACACAGGGTTCAATATTCTCAGAGTCAATATGACACCAATAACCCAGACTAGCTTTGTAGCACGGTGTGCCATCCAAAGTACAACATTCACGTTGTCAATGTGCAACAGCAAAACTGGTGTCAGATTAGATTTTTTTTTTTTTCCACTTTTGAGGAAATTTCTGCAACAAATCCATAGTATTTTACTGTTTTCGTTTTTCGTCACCTAGACGGGGATCTACTGACAGGAATGTAACAGGTCACTTCAGTGTAGTCATTACTTCTGTTAATTGTGTTTGAGTCTGATTTTGTATTTGCATTTGATCAACAATGTGAAGTCCTTTGAGACAAATTTGTTTGAAAAAAACTAGGATGAATTCAAGTCGAATTTTTCCAGCCTGTTGTATCACCAGGAGGCCAATCCATTCTCATCTACAGATGGCACATGTGGTGCATGCACAATGTTGCACCAGCCGTTATTCCAAGCCTTCCTCTTTAGATTTAGTTTCTTTGAAGTTATCTGGCGTGAGCTAAAAGATTGTTCAACATTGGAAAACCTTAAAAAGACACTGCTTTTTTTCTAACAAAGAATTGACTATGTAAAGGGTACAGTTAGGCTGGGTTAGCGCTAACCATTATTTACCACACTAATAATAGGACAAATACAGCACACGCTTTCCAGAAGGAAGAAATTTTGCTACAGTTCTGGTCTGTAACAGCTTAGTATGCATGGCTGTCTCTTATTTAAGGTGGTCACAGTCTGTCTGGTCTCGCCTAGTAAAGCTGGTTCCAACAGAGTGGTCATGACCTCGCTACATGCTAGCAGAGGTGAGGTGAATGGGAAATACAGACTGAATGGCACTGAGCACAATGCCAGGTCTTTAATAGCAGCAGCTAATGCATTTGAAATAGAAACACCTGCTAGGGATCACTTTCATCCTAGGGCATGAAGAGATTGGGCATCCTTCATTGTTTCAATTTGTTTGATGTGGGGGGTTTTGAAAATCAATCTTTAAATAGCACCAAAGTTTTAGTGTGAAACAATTCTTTCCCATTGGATTTTTTTAAAACATTATAATGCATTATAATTTTTTTAATGTGATCAAACAAAATATTAATGTGTGATAATTGAAGTTCCTCTTTAGTTCCAGGGTATTGGCTGCAGGGGTGTTGAAGTCTGGTCTTTGAGGGCCAGTGTCCTGAAGGTTTTCATTGTGTTCCTGCTTCAACCAATCAAATTTGGCACAATGACTTGCTAACCTGGATCAGATATGTAAATGCAAGAACACATGGAAAACCTTCAGGACATCGGCAATCGACGACCAGACTTTGACACATGTGGTAAAAGGAGAAATACCCTGAACAGATCATCTGTCTCGTGTAGCAGAAACCAGGACAAATAAATACATTATGAAACACTTTTTAAAAGTACTAGAATATCATGGTAAAGCATAATAATTTGCACAATATATTTGAATGAGTAAAACCTTTAAAACATCTAGATCCCAATGAGAAAAGAAAGATTGACTTCTGGCTATGTCCTTTTTAGTTTGCACGCATTAGCTTTGCCTGATTTTGTACAGAGGACAACACAGACTTCCATAGTTTTCTTTCAAAAGTAATGAGATAGATCATCATTACAGTCAGCGATAGTAGCATTTGGCATGTTAGGCTCTTAAGTTGTGTCTGTCCTTATACGATAGAGTTGGTGAGCGCGGTCAAGCTTATATAATTGCTTCTAATGAGTATTCAGTTGTGACCTTTATCTTTTTCTGTGTGTGTAAAGGTCATCTGCTAAGTGGACAGAACATGTTTCTCATTCGTTGAAGTGGATTTTAGACAATGAAGAAGGTTTTTGTGAATCTTACATTGCACCAGCAATGTGCTGTCTTTAATACACATGATTTATTTCTTGCACTAATTAAAATGAATGTTAAGAACAGAACTCTTCAAAGGAAACAACGTTCACTCTCAATGCTTGTGCATCAATTTTTAAATCAGTATTACTTTTCTTTTGTTTTGGTTATTAATTTACATTGTTTGTCCATCTCAAGGTGATTCTCTTTAATATTTACTTTCTTGTGGCTCTAATATCTGCTTAAACCACGTATCCCTGAAGGGGCTGTGGCGGTGCCGGAGCCTTTCCCAGCTCATTTCAGGCAAGAGGTAGGGTACACCTCGAACAGGTCACCAGTTTGTTGTGGTCACTCATTCTTAAGGGCTATTGTCACAATGGCCAATCAACCTAACATGCATGTTTTTGGAGAGTGGGAGCAAAACCCACGCCCACAGTCTGATACAAATGCCTGGGCTTTATTTTGTAAACTTTAAACTTACTTTGAGCAGTTGATTAGCTGACAAGTGGAGGACATCTCTCCGGCACCATAAATTTTCTCTAGTTCTGCCAAGATCTGACAACCTATTAGTGAAAAACAGGGCAGGACTGAAACAAACCATTTGGCCAAAAATAGCAGGTGTTTTATCGTCAAAAAGGGATCACATCAAAATAAACTTAGAAAGCTACAAGCTTAATTGTGGAAATACCCTTGGAAAAACTGTTTTTTAAGCAGTATTTCCAAGAGTGCAGGGTCAGGTCCAGCTGGGTTCTCACTCAGAAATAGTGAGGAGCTCAACCATCCAGGAGGACCTTGGACTAGACCCATTGCTTCTCCGGATTTTGGTAGAAGCCAGATTGGTTTGGGCATGTAATTAAGATGCATTCTGAGCATCTTGTTGGTGAGGTATTTCAGGCCACCAGGAGGAGACCCAAGGGCTTACTCTGAACCTGCTGGTGAGATTATGTCTCACCAGCAGGAACTCTTCGGGATTTTCCGAGGTGTGGTGGAGGATGCTGAGCTTGCCATCTGAGGCTGTTGGCCTTACATGAGCGGAAGTCAACAAAACAGAACTACATGGATAAAACAAATATTAACAAGTTTGAACTCAACTTTAACTTAACAACTGCACAATTTTAAATATTTATATGTAATAGCTTGAAAGTAATATTTTCAGTTCTACCCAAAGTTTTAGAGTTGATAGCAAACCATTAGTCGAGAAAGAAAAATAAAGGGCTTCCAGGCGAACTCATCAATACAAACCAGAGAGAGCTGATCCAACATGATGCCACGTGCCAGGTGAGCAAAATTTGATACGAGCAAATCCATTTAAAATTGACTTAATGTGATCAATACACCTGAATCGCCCCAATGCAGTGCTTGTGAGAACAAAACCAAATCTTCAAGCAAACCCCACAAGATGAGCCACTTTCTATTTTTATTCTTTTGATTTTCAAGCCAGAGCCATGTGTTTTTATATTCACATGCTCAAAACCTTCTGATTATTCATGAGATCTTATACACAGAGAAAAAAAAAATTTCCGTAAGACAAGTGGGAAGACCAAAGCAATGAGACTTGTGCAGGTTTGAATTGTTCACACACTTCGATTAGTGAGTTTCTCGCTCCGTCTGCATTTTTGTTCCACCAACCCGAGGCTGTGTCCGTCCATATTTGGAGGACATAATAAGAAGTTTTTCTTGTCAGTACAGCTGTGAGTGGGTTGTGCATTGCAGCTCCTCAGAGATGAATCTGAACAAACGCCTTAACTTTACCTCTTATCTCCTCTTCTCATACAGCTGGAGGCAAAATAAACAGCAACAACAAAAAAAAAAACTTCCTTCCACTGATTTCATTCCTTAAACCTTCAGAGATCAGATGGTGAATCACAGTGACATTTGACTCGTCATTTATTGGAAGCAAATTTTTTTCTTTTTTGCGTTCACACATCAGATGATAAATTGTGCAGCACGATTCAATCCACCCACACCTCGAGTCATCCATACAGCGTTCAACATTTAGTTTTGTTTACACAAAGTCACAGCGCAAAGCTGACATTATGAACACAATGAGATTTTATTTTGTTAGATTTTTTAAAAGACAAAATTTTGTATCTAAATCTTTATCTCACTTACTGAGAGATTTTATATCGACACAGAAATAAGAAAGAATGTGTCATGTCTTTTTTTTGTCATCCTTTGAGTAGTGGTGTCAGTTGATTAAAAATAAATAAATAAAATTAATTACAGGATTTTGTGATGCATTCATTGATTTAATCGCATTTTAATGTCATACCTGCTAAAGGTCTCTTGTTAAAGAATTTGAATTCTAGGATATTAAAAAAAAATGTACTGTATGTCTAGTCAATTGTATACAGTAAAAAGAGAAGATTTTAAATCTAATTTATTGGTGAACTGTGCCTCATGAGGCCAGGTGCATCATTAAAAAAAGTAAAGCAAGGGTTAAGGTTCGTTAGGGTTCGTTCTTATCTTCAACGATAGAAATTGGCCTCCAATTAGCAGCAACCCACTTTGCGTTTGTATTCGTCAATTTCTCTGTTGTGGATTTGCTCATTCGCTTGCCAAATTCAGCTAGCTTGGTTTGGCGGAGTGAGCTTCCAGTAGCCACACTCGCAACAGAGGAACTTGCCTGAACATGCTTTATGTTTAGATGGTATGTCAGGCTGAAGTTGCTCCGGTGGTAGGAGAACTCCTTTTTGCAAAAACTACAAATTACTACATTTTTATTTATAGCACCTTCTCTATTATTTTTGTCTAAAAACTTGGCTTTCAGTGGCTCGACTCAGGGGCAATCCAGGATTTTATAAAGGGGTAGGAGAGGAGGGGGCATGAGGAGGCATCCCCCGCCGAGACCATTTTGAAAAATAAGTAATTTTTCTGCATTTTGGTGCATATTTTGCCCAAAGTTTGTGATAATTAAAGTAGTAAGAACACTTTTTTTTGTAGACCAAAAAAGGTGTGGGGTGGGGGACGTGCGCCCCCACGCACCCCTTGGACCCGCCCCTGCAACTGTCTCATCCTCCTGAGTCTTGTCCATGTCTGCTGTTAATTAATTGACATCCTTTTTCAATGTTGACAAAAAAATTGAACACACATAGAAACCCTAGTCTCGTAAATTCTTCTAAGTCGGAGGTAGAATGGGACACATGTGACCTTTGCTTTGCCCCAGATACCAGATGCCGGTGTCACATGGCGAGAACCAGCTGGAAGGATCAATGACCTACATTGCAGCACGTCAAATGGGAGGGTTTAACACAATCCAGAAATTAACCTGTAAACGCAGCAGAGATCACATATGACTTTGATCCGCATGACATTGGGTGTCTGATGAATTTCTTTTATCATTTAAATAACCCGTACTCATCGGAGTCTAACGACGTTCAGTGTAATGTTTAACTTTTGTTTGTCTTTGTTCTAACAAAGTAAAGGTTGCCACACATCTGATGAGTTCAATATGAAATCATAATCTTGATTAAAAGTTGTCTGGGGCTGATCATGCGTGTTCTGCCGAACATCCGTTCCAGATTATGTAAAAGACCGCAATGGTAAATGTTACAGGAACCAATTTAATTTTCTACTCCCTGCTTCATTAGAGAGGGGGCAGGGCCTTTGGGTGTCAGGCTTCTGTCTTTTTATGAAAATTAATATTCAATACAGTGACTTTTAAATATCTCCCAGACATGCTGCTGCAGTAGATTTGTGCTTTAGAAAACTTCTGCTTTTTTTTCCTGCTTCCTCATTGTCTTGTTAGCACATGTCTGTCTATGAATGTGAGTTATTAACTATTAACTGTCTTATTGGTGCATGCATGACAATCCTTTCTACCCACTTCTGGACAAACAGTAGAGCTCCTTCTCCAAGAGGCTCAGACAGCTCTGCTCAAAACCTACTCGGTACCTGAGGTCTTTCTTTCCCTACATAGTCAGGCTCTACAACAGGGGTGTCCAACCTTTTTTGTCCCAAGATCTACTTTTCAAGTAGCAAACCTCTTGAGATCTACCAGTACCATGAAAACATTGCAAACTGCCACAGATATTTCCAGCCTGTATTAAAACTAATATCAGTCCTGAGTCGTTCCTCCAGATCCACAGTCAAATTTAGAAAATTTGTTTAGAAAAACTACAGTTGATTGGATTCTCACATGACATCATCAACCCGTAAGTATGCATCCACTCCTTTATTAGCCTTCAGATCAGAAACTTAGAGTGAATTGCAGGCATCAAATCGAGATTGTTTGAAAACAAATGATTTAGAATTTGTATAACCAGTCAACCACCAGTAAGTAAACTGTAGCTTTGACTGGTCGGTCAGTCAGTCATCTTCTTATCCATCTGTCCCTTTCGGGGTCGCGGGGGGTGCCGGAGCCCATCCCAGGTGTAGAAGGAAAAAAAATACTGCTCTGATAGTTTCATTCTGATGGCCGACTTCCAGGTTTTAGTCACGTGGGTGAAAGCGCTTTATAACACAAGAAAGGCGCTAGATTGTCGCTAGTTGCTTTTTTGAGCGCTAAGTTTTGCTAAATGTCGCTAAATTTAGAGTCAAAGTCGCAAAATTGGCAACACTGACTTTCTGTCATTAAAAAAAATTTTGTCTTAAAATATTTTTTTTTCTTAAATTTTTCTTTAATTTTTTCAACACGTCTCGCGGTCGACTTGGGACCAGTCCGCAATCTATCGGTAGACCGCGGTCGACCAGGTGGGCACCCCTGCTCTACAAAAACCCACCGAAAGTCAGCAGATAACTGGTTGTTGCAGTGTGGGATCATTAAAGTATCTCTGATTCGTAAACTTATCCCAATGACAGTTGTTTTTTTCTTCTCAACCTATTTAAACTAATTAACCGGTTTTAACTAATTTCACAAAACATTTGTGAATCATGTTTTTTCTACAATTAAAAATCTGCATTTTAAACCTTGTAGTCTTTTATTAACCAAAAAGCCAAAAACCTGGAAGACAATTCATAGAATGACATCAGCTACTGCCCATTTTGAAGGTCTGGCAAGATTACAGTTTTACTTTCTTTGCTCCGATCAGGATATTTTTACCTTATAGAAAAAACCCCACAGATATCCTTTATGGTGTAATTTACATCTTAAATAGGCCACAAAAGCACATGAAACTGCATCAGGTACAAGAAGACCTAATTCCAACTTGCATTTCCATGTAAAAATGTAAAAATAAAAGCTGTTTTTATATCAGTACAGCATACTTTTATTTAAATCACCATCTAGAGCAAAAAACCCTTTGGGGTTTAAATGTGTAGGTTTTGTTGGACATAAACTCTTCTCATTATGTAGCTGCTGGTGAGTTTCTGAGGAGAAAAATCAATCAGTAGCATCTCCCACCGCAGGTCTGCAAGTCCAGGGTGTGGGTGTCATTGTGAAATGTTCATTCTCACCCACTAATGCATCTATCAACTTGTCTCCTACTTATTACACCACTTTCTCTTTTTTCTTGTACGCTCGTTGAGAAACCGGCAATGCAAATGACCGCAACAATCGCAGGTTTCTACGCTCGTCCTCTGCTTTTAACTTTATGAGCATGTGTGTTCTGCATGTCAATGTTCAAACAAACCAGCTCTATTTGAAATATGTCCCGAGTCGTGCTGCCAGTTTTTGTTCTTAACTGTATTCGGTGACATTGATTTTTCAGAAGAAGGGGAATGTTGGCCGATGTTTAACAGAGACTTGATTCCCACAAACCTTGTTTATTCCTCTCTTTTTATTCTACTTTCCATCTCCCTGGAATTATTAATCAATTGTCTGCTGATAAAAAATTTATTTTGTTATTTAAGATCACCCTGCTGCCCCCCTTTCACTTGTCCTCCATTGCTGAGGCAGTGTGTAAATCATTACTTGTCTGAGAATGAAAAGATGGAGAAAAAGAAAGGTTAAGAAAAAGTGAGAGAGAGAAAGAAAGAAGAGGTGACATTCAGCTGTGGTGGGAGAAAAAAAAATAAAGGGAAGAATTGATGGGTGAGAGACTGGCTGGATCAGATGCAGAAAAGGAGAGAAGGTCAAGGGGGATGAGGGTCTTCTGCTCTACAAATTACCTCTCAGCCAGTCACTGGCGTTTCCTGATAATTTGCAGCTGAAGGGAGATGGAGATTGTTAGTGATCGTATCGGGTAGAAAAGAACAAGAATATATAAATTGTAGTGGACTTTTCTTTGGCTTTTAGCGGGAGCTTCATTAAAAAGGAAGAACAGTTCTTCAAATGTTTGTTCTTCATAGATAATTATGTCTCAATATGTAAACATAATTCTCAACTTTATTCAATATGAGAATAAAGTTTTGGGTTTTTTGGTTTTTTACTTTATGAGGTGATCTGTGTGAACTGTCTCTGTTCCTACAATTCTTATAAACTTATAGACTTATACCATTGATGAGGGTATCCAAGAATACTGAGCAATATCCAACAAAATTAGCAACAAAATTTAAAGCAAATTGAAACTAATTGCAATTAGAATACGTGAGACAAACAATTCACATAGAAAACATATCAATTCAAACACAGAAGATACTACAATTGTGCATATTGTAACATCACAATAAATTTTGTACAACAACACTGTGTTTATATGGAAGTTAGAAGTAAATCATTATTATCGGGATGTATTTGAGATGTGTCTTCTTGCGATGAAACTCTTGTTTGTCAAACTTATCTCTTATTTTAAAAAGTCAAGTTCATTTCCTGACTCATGACTGGAGTCGTGCGCATTCATGAGTCACTAACATCCTCTCACACACCTCTGCAGACTACCACAAGAAGTTCAGCCAATCAGCAGATGCTTTTACTAAATCTTCTTAACACACACTAAAACTTTTACAGGGGAATGATTGGTTCAGAGTGAATTCACAAGAGTTGCCTATGTTTATTTTTACATTTTCAGATTCATCAGAAAAGGTCATGGCTCATTATTGTTTCTAAAATTAAACGTATTTACAGGCAGGCTAGTTTTGATTAAACCCTAACTTTTACTGTTTAAGTTTTTGTTTTCATTTACAATTTTTGAGACATCTCTTACTCCTGGTGTCTCTCATCCTGTGTGTCGGTAAAATAGAGTAGAAGTCTAAATTATTATTCTTCTTTCGGTATTTCCCTTCATGGGTCGACAAAGCAAGTCAGTTTCTTTCATCTAACCCTATCTACTGCATCTTCTTCGGTCACACCAACTATCTTCATGTCTTCCTTCACTGTATAAATGAACCTTCTCTTTGGTTTCAAACCCAGCATCATTCTGCCTATATACTCTGTCTGCCCTCTGCACATGTCCAAACCATCTCAGTCTGGCCCCTGACTTCATCTCCAAAACCTCTAACATGTGCTGTTCCTCTGATGTACTCATTTCTGATCCAGTCCATCCTGGTCACTCCCAGAGAGATCCTCAGCATCTCCATCTCTATTTCCTGTCTTTTTCTCAGTGCTACTGTTTCTAGACCAAACAGTTTAGCCGGGCTCACCACAGTTTTGTACACTTTTCCTTTCATTTTAGCTGAAACTCTTCTGTCACGTATCATGCCTGATACTTTTGTCCACCTGTTCCAGCCTGCCTGCACATGCTTCTTCACCTCTTTTCCACACTCTCCATTGCCTATTTATTTTATTCATAGTTGAACCCCAGATACTGGATTCAAAACATGTCCAATTACCTTTCCTTTTTTTTTTCAACATATCATATAAATGTTTATAGATCATTCTTTGTTTTCTTGAATTTTTAACAGATTGATACTTCCAAAAAAGTTCTGAGTAGGTTGCTTCTTGAAATCAGAAAACACCAAATGAGGACAAAAAGCACAAACAAACTGTCCATTTAGACCAAATTCACACAATGACCTCTTTCTTCCATCAAAGGGGAAATTAGCAGCATTGAGAACACAAACAAGCAGCCCACATTTCAAGCTGTCCCACATGTTTCTGAAACTGTCCCCCAAGTGGCCAGGGAAAACAAGTCAATGTGTGTCAGCAAAGTCTACCGCACCGATGCAAAAAGAATGCATAACCCTGCCATGGCCTTTTATATTAGGCACATAGATACGGTGTGGGCGAGCACACAAGATTGAGTCATTGAGGGACATGTACGTAACCAACTTACCTGGATGATGCTAGTCAACAGGAACACATCATTTTAGGTGGAAGCTATAACAGGAATATGTTCCTTACCGTGATGAACCGTGGCTCCTATATATGTCCACAATGGAATATAATTGGTCTGTGCCCTCAGATACTGATAAGAAGTCATGTAACAGAGGTTATTACCTTAATGACTCAGTCCAGGAGTTTCAACTGTGTGTGGAAGTGAAAGAAAAAGTGTGTGTGCTGTTGAATAGCTGTATGACTGAATAACAAGAAAAAAAAATGTTTTGAAATTAAATGAAGTCGACGCTAGGCACAGTGTTGGCAGTAAATTTAAAAAAAAAACAAGAATGACCTCCTTGTAAAGAAAAACATCTCATTAAACTAACGGTTTATTAGTTTCACCACTGCATGTATAAAATAACCTGGAACGAATATTGAATTTACTAATATCAACTTTATTGGTATGAAATACTTTTATTTATTGGCTGTAATTGTATTTGTGTTATGGAGTCATAAATATTCTTTGCAAATGTAAAATATTTAAAGTGGAAAAAGTGGGTAAGCTTTTAAATCGATGACTTACCATATCTGAGTCGAGTAGTTTTTGGGCCATAATTGATCGTGCATTTATGATATCCTCCAAAATATGTTCCAAAATATTATGCAGAGGAGCTTTTCTCTGAACTAGAAGCCTCAGGAGGATTCTACATTGTAATGACACTACTTTGTAATGTCATTTTAGCAGCTGCTCTCTCAATCTGGCATATTGGTCTGTCAGAAAGCTTTCTTTTGTATCATGTACAGTATTTATCTGCACAGCAAAGTGTGAGCTCTGAATCAGACTCAAATTTCAATAAACTCTTGCATTTCTGTGAAAAATGAAATGTTTTCGTCCATCCATCCCCCCCTCCCCAAAACCCATCAGTTTTCTTTTCCAGATTGCTGGAAGGATTAACCTGCTTAATAACATGGAACAGTCGTCTGGAGTTTTTTTTTTTTCTTTAATTCAGCTCGCCTGACAAACTCATTGCAAAAACTCGATTTCAAGTATCCAAAAACCCTGTCATGTACTAAAATCAACACTTTTTCTTTAATAATTTGGGACCACTGTACTGACGTATGTTTTTTTAGACTTCCACTATCTCATATTTAAGTCATTGTGATCAAATAGTTTTTGTAGTTTGATCAAATTTAAAAATTTTTGTTGTCTTTTTATTCCAATTGTGTAATGCTTCTCATAAAATAAGCAGTTTTTAACTCTGTTACGGGTCGTTTCCAGACCTACACAACTCCGAGCATCGTTATGTCTTGCTATCCTCTGAGGCTCGTACGCAGCAGCAGAAACACCTGCTGAGGTCAGAAGTGCAGATTGTTACAGGCGCTTTGCAGACAGTGACATATTATCCTTCTGCTTAAATTTATTGACCATGTTGACAAGCTTTTCATTGTGCTACTTGTAGATATTAGATTCCAAAAGACGGATGTCGTCTGTCTTCTACAAGGAGGTGAATGTCGAATCATTTGTAGGTCAACCAGCACAAGATTGCCTAACGATAGCATGCGTGCAAGTAAGGGTAACAAGTGTGATTAGGTTTTGCTGATAGATTGTTGATCTATAATTGTGACACTGCGCAGGTGCTTCATCTTGTGTCACAAGCTTTGTCAAGAATTTGGTTTGAAAGAAACGTGTGTACAACGGAGCTACGTGTTGTCAAACTGGTGCATTTTGCTACACTTCTCTCTAATGCGCTGCAGTCAGATGCAAGAATGTGCACACTCCATTTCCCCACTACCCGCAACCGTTCGGCAATATGAAGCCCACATATATCCACACATGTTACCCCATGAGAGCAACGAGTAGTTAAGCTGACTGTAGCATATCGTTGGGTCCTCGGGCCTGACTCAGCAAGCCGTCGGCACAGTTTGCCAACTCTCTCCACACCTGGACGTGATACACAGAATAAAATAATCTCAAATGTTTAAATTTCACACGGTGCAACTCTTTGCTTAGAAATGTTTTGCTGCATCACTGGTATCTCCAAAGTAGGACAGAGAGCAGATTTTTAAAAGTTGGAACTTTTTGTGGAGCAGAATTGAAGAGATTCTCCATAGTGTGTGTTCGTGTCTATGTATGTGGGGGGGGGCGGCGGCAGTGGATGTCTTCTTAAAGTCTGTTCTGTTGCTGTTACACCCTGTTTTCCTTCTCCTCACTAACAAGCTAATGTCATTCTAGCACATATGGTGTAGACCAGGGGTGGGCAAACTTTTTGGTTTGCGAGCCACATTGAGTTCTAACGTTTGACCAGCGGGCCAGAACAGGAGATTTTAAACTGGCATGCTAAATGTTTCATCAAGAGCGTTAAATTTCAAATCTATCGGCGCTAGGTCTGAAATCTAGTGTGATAGCGCTAAAAAATATGCATTTAGCGGCGCTAGGCTTGAAATCTAGTCGCTTATTGTAATAGTTTGCTTGTTTTAACATCTAACACGTTTGTTTACGTGTGTGTATTGGGCACAATAGCTTACAATATCTGTGCACACTGCTGATTTTGACAGCATGTGCATCACAGAGACACACACATTTTAATGGAAGCAATTTGTTGTTTTGTCAATAAAGCCAAGATATCTAGAGTCCGCCATCTAGTAAGGAAACATCAGAATTGCAGGGGAAATAAAACATTAACAAGATTACCGTAATTTCACGGCTATATGGCGCACCTAAAAGTCTCAAATTTTCTTCAAAATGAGCGGTGCGCCTTTTTGTGTGGTGCGCCTTGTGTGTGAGAAAAAGCGGACCTAAAAGAAAACACCATGCCCGTTAGGCGGACCTGAAAGAAAACACATGAGAACGTTAAAGAGTAAAGTGTGAGCAGCGTGGGAGCGATGGATGACCGAAGGAGACCACAGTTTCACGAAGGGTGAAAGGCAGCGCCGTGCGAGTTACGCTACAGTTTGCCAATGGATTGTAGATGCTTGGACTAACGTGTCTGCTGGTATTATTATCCGAGCTTTCGCAGATGCTGCTATCCTTTCTGAGGAGCCGCACAGTACAGACAGTGACTTTGACAGCGAGGAGCGAAGTGGACCTGCTTAGTTGGATTTTGCGCAGCTGCTCGATTCCAAAACAGAGAATGAGGACTTTGACGGATTTGAATAAAGACAACGTATTACAGATAATGTGCTTGTTTATACTACTTAAATAAAATACAACCAAACTCAGTTTTGCTCCCGATCCATTTTTCAATACCCACCTTTGCATGCGTGCGTGTGTGTTGTTGTAAGGCGGTGTGTGACTGAGACTGCGCCTTTTCGTACGGTGCGCCTTATGTGTGTGTTAAATACAGCAACGGCGCACAAAACTGAGGCTGCGCCTTTTCGTGCGGTGTGCCTAATGGCCGTGAAATTACGGTAATATGTTTACATTTTTTTCAAGTTCCGCTGGATTAAAACGTTTGATGGGCCGCAAGTGGCCCACGGGCCATAGTTTGCCCATGCCTGGTGTATACTGAAAATACTAGCTCTGCCATGGCATTGGATGGGACAGAAAATATCTCATTTCAACAGATGTGACTTTTCTTCTCTGTTGTCTCTAATCAGTCTGTTTTCTGTCCTTATTCCTTTGGTATTACTCTGTTTTACTCAGTTGTTTAAATGTGACTTTTATATGTGAATGTTCCATTATTTAAAATTCTATTTTTTTCTTTCTGTTATCTGGACTTTGTTGTTATCTGTCCTGAGCTGATGCTGACCTCTGACCCTTGTGAGCAGCTAAAATGAAGCTTAGCTCTCGTTAAACATGTCTCCCATCTCCATGCAGATTAATAATTCCGTTGGTAAACACACACTTGGACATGTGGCCAAACTAACATCCAACTTTCTCCAAATGCTGCAGATCCTGTTTGTCTTTTTTCTGTTTTTGGACGACCACAATTTACCAACTGTCTCTCCTCCATCTGTCTCCTATTGTAGCTTTTGTCATCATGTCACCTCCTCACCTGTCTGCTCTGCTTGCTTTCTATTTCCATGCAAAGCTGTTTTTCAACTTTCCATCAACTCTAACTAGGTGATTTCCTGTTCTGATACAGCCGTCAGCCTGATCCACTTATCTGCATCCTGGAAACCAACATGCCTCCCTCAACATAATTTGTTTTGTCACCTCACCTGTCATTTTAAACAGAAGGTGATTGGCTGGCCGATCTGTGAGGGCATCTTTCGTGTGCCACTTTAGGATGACACATTTCTGTCTCTCACTGTGATATTTTTGTCATTCTGCTCTACTTTGCTATTTAATCGGTTTTTCATCATGTGGAGGTGATTGTTCGCCAAGTTTTTATAATACAAGTAGGATGTGTGTGTGTTTGGTGAAAGAATGCATGCGAAGATAATTGTGTGTATGTTAGTGTGATCAGATGAATGAACGAGGTGGGGTTTTATTATTTTTTTCATGCTTTAAATTACATTTTTAATTTGTGTTATTAATTTTTTTTGTTGATGAGGCTTGGAACACTGGCCTTTCTGTGTGGAGTTTGCATGTTCTCCCCATGTACGTATGTGTGGATATTCTGCGGGTTCTCCGATTTCCACGCACTCTCCAAAAATGTGTTAGGTTGATTGGCCACTATGAGGCTACTCATAGGAATGAGTGTATGTGAGGATGGTTGTTTGTTGGTGTAGCCCCGTTGCAGACTAGTGACCTGTGTGGGGTGTACCCTGCCCATTGCCTCAAATTAGCCGGGATCGGCTAATTTTCTTCAAAATGAAGACCCAATCGTTCATCCCTATTAGAGATGAACGATTGGGAAGACAAAACAAAATTTTAATGTACAGTAGATCTCTTTGTGTACTGATCCATAATTTAAAATGTTACATATATTTTTTTAAAGCAACATAAAACTGATTTTAAAAAAAGAGACAAACGAGGAGGTCATAGGTCTGTAGGCCAAAGTTTGCTGACCTGTTTTTGCTGATGTGTGTCATGCTGTCAGTGTGCTGTCCAGTCGTAAATGGTGACAGAAGGTAGGAGTCACACAGGTCAGGAAATGGGTGGATTATCATTCCAAACAGGCTGCCCCACTGAAAATAATCTAGCTGGTGAAGGGATGTTAATTGTACAATAAATCAAGGTCAAAGTCAGAACAAATTGGATCAAATTTAGAGTCAACACTCTGCCACAAATTACAATTTGTTCATTTGTACATCATATTACAAAACTGTTTCACTGTTTGAACTTCCGCATACAATCTCATTTCACCTGTTAAATATAAAAGGTTTTAAATGAGTAATCTAAAAGTCATAGTGTTTTAAAGTTTGACACAAAGAAACATGTGAATCCACTTCTTATTAATAGCACTGATATTTTCTGTTTCAGATACTGTATTTCGTGCATAATTTTACAAGATGTTCTATATACGGTTAACTAGGTGTGTATATTTGATAACCTCTCCATTGAGGATTCATTGGTCATTGTTGGTTATGGACCCAAAAAACTGTTTGCTCCCAAGCTAAATAAGACCCAGTGGCTCCTGGCGATGTTACGCTGCTAGCTATCCACTACAAAAAGCCACTCTCTATGAGCCATTTTCTGATAATGTCTCAAAAACATGTAGACAATATGATCCACTAGCTGGGGTAGTTTTTGGGAGGGATGGACAAACAGCATGCAACAAAAGATCAGAGAAGAGTGGGTTGCTATGGTTACATTAAACAACCTATTGCAGGACACCCCTGCCTGTCTCCAAATAAAATGACAACATTTCACTCTGATAAACATAAATAAACACCTTTTATTCGACCCAAACAATTTTTGGGAGCTGCTGTTAGATCTTGATCAATGTATGAGGTGAAATAGGATCATTTCTCACAAAACACGTTAAGATCTTTCAGGGTACACTAGTGTACCGCAGAACAATGGTTGAAAAAGGTCAATTTAGACCATTTGTATCTTAAATCGAATTGCCTTCAGATTTTGTATTGTGATACAATTGTCAAAGGAAAATGACAGAGCTCCTTCGTTTTAAAGGTTCCTATGCTAATTGGCTAAAAGGATTGTTTGATTGTCAGGCTGTCAGGTGAATTAAAATGTTTTTTCATCAGTCCACCTACCAAAGACCATAAAATTTACAAAACTTGTTTTTAGACTATTTGCAAACAAAATTTCTATTTAAGTCAAACTATATGATTTGGAGATCATATAGCAAAAAAAAAAAAGCTCACATTATGTCAGCAAGAGTTCAATGAAAGTATGACTAAGCAGATGATGCTGTTCACTTGGTTCTTGCATTCACCTTTGCTATATTTTCTTCTGATAAACGTGTTTCGCCACAATTCATCATCTCGTCAACATTTAACATTTGATCTATGTTTATTTAAATCAGGTGTAAAGATGTGTATGGAAGTATTGAGTCTTGGGAACACCCAAGTAAAGCTTAAACATAGAATTTCCGTTTCCATGTGTATGAGGTCAAAAACTGTTTCATTTTTTTTAGACTTGTGCTGTTTCCTAGTTTTATAGAACCAGAGGGCCAGACTTGTCTACAAAAGTAACTAAAATAGTTTTGTCCTCTGAAGCACTTTTCCTAATGATGTCACAGGTGGGATCTTCTTCATCTTTTTCATCAGGATGAAGAAAATCTACTGACTTCTTCAGATGTCAAGCTGTAGAGTAGAATAAGATAATATTTGATGATATTTAGACAATAGTCTTAGATACATTGGATGCTCATCTCAGGGGAGGGATCCCTCTTTCATGTGGATCCCCATAACATTTCTTTTTTTTTTTCCCCTTGATGTGTTTTTAGGAGTTTTTCCTCACCATAAAGGGGAATCTAAAGGTAGAAATTTGCTAAAATTGTCTAGCTAGTGTTTATTTGTTAACTTTTTTGCACAGTATTGTGTTTATTACGCATTCTTCTTTTTTCTAGAAGAAGAAGAGGAGGAGTTCTTTTTAAATCTGCAATGTGAAGCCTGTTGAGACAAAAAAAATTGTGATTTTGGGCTATACAAATAAAATTGAATTGAAACCCACATACATGGGGAGAATATGCAAACTCCACACAGAAAGACCAGTGTTTCTAGCCTCACCCCCAACAGTCTTGCTGTACGGCCGCCATACTAACCCCAGTGCCATTCCGGTCTGTTATTCATGATAATTTGTTTTAGATGAGAATTGAAGAGCTTTAAGGTGTTAATATACCACAAAATATTCATTCTCTATGTTAACTCAAACCACATGGGTATATGTCAGAGAAGGAAGACAGTCTGTTTAATGCCCACGTACAAATCATCCTAAGATCTAAGATCTTTTCTTTGTCAGAGTCAAACCAAACAACGTGGATTATTCCGACAAGATAAACCTTGTTCTTTGTTTGCTTCAACAAAGGCTCACATTCTCTGAGACAAGATGCAGATCTGTCAACATTTACAAGCGGAGCATTTAGAGAAGGCATTTCAACTCAGGCAGACTGGAAGGAACAATAAGTTCACCACCTTGAAAATAAGAACAAATGCTGCTCATGATTTAACTGCAAAAAACTCTTATAAGTTTCTTTAATCAACTCTCTAACTTGCCTATAAAAACTTTTTTAAGCACTATGGAAACAAATTAAAGCCATATATCCTTACATGAAAACAATAAGAATGCAGCTAAAAATTTGAATGTTTTTTTATTGCCTGACAATTAAAAATAATCACCTAAATAGAACTTTTTGAAAATTTTTTTTACATTTTCCAACCACTATTATAATCTTCAATGACCCAAAAAGAAATTGGTGAGCAAACAAGATTAAATAATTCAAGGTAAACTAAATCAATAAAAACATAATTTGATTTTCACGACAGGGTCAAACTACAGAAATTTGGGTTGAAGTTATTTTCAGATTGACCTCCCATCGATTTCTGCTTTGGGTCACTCTAATGGCGGGTTCTCTTACTTCATCAAACTTGGGCTTTTATCAGCGCTACTTTATTTATAAATACTTAAAAGCTTCATCTAGTGGTTCGTCATCTCTCTGAAACCTGTCAGTAGAAGCTTTTCATAACCCGGTATGGAGACGTGGGAGTATCTGCTGCTGTCAGGATAACCAAGGTAAAGAATGCTGATAAGAGGAAGTTTGTGTCCCAGGCAATCTCTTTGTCACATAACATGGATGGCATACAATATGAACTCTCATCAATTAAAGTGCTTGAAGCACAGAGCAGAATCAGTTTAACACAATTATTCTTCCTAAATGAGGCCAATGGTTTCTCTTAACAGATAACGATAAAGTAGCTCATGCAGCGTTACGTTGTTTTCACTTTGACCGTTCAGCTGAGGGAGTGTGTAGGCTTTGATTCAGATGAAGGCCGAGATCCATATCAATTACAGCTCCTTGATTAGTACGGAGAGCACACGTATGTTCTAGTCTTTGAAAGCATAATGATGTAGTCTCTTGTTTCCCACCCATACTTTACTCATTAATGGGCTGAGGCATGAGCGGTCCCAGTGCCACGCTGTGTACAGCAATCAGGGAATGCAATAGTGTACACAGAGCAGAATTTAGAGTAGAAAAATACAGTTTGTACATTCTGCAATAAGAGACATTAATTTTAAGACACTTCTCGCATTTTTTTAAAATAACTATGTTTTTCAGAAGAGGAGAGATTATTAATTTTGAAGTCTCATGTAGTCGTCTGCTGTTTAACTGGGGTCAGTTTTTAGAGGCAGCAGATTTGACGGGGGTGCTCAAACTTCCATCTCATTCAGGAGGATCTCGAGGTGATCTCAGGTCAGTTGAGTGTGCGTCCTCCCAGCTGATCCTGTGTCTACTTGGCGGTTTCCTCTCAGTGTAATGTGCCGAAACATCTCACCAGTGAGACAGTCTTGTTCTTTTGGTCAACCGATATAGGTATCGACCAGAGAGTGGATCAACTAGTTGATCTTTGCTTTTATACACACCTCTCTTTTCACAAAAAATGTGTTTGGGCATGTGAACATTTGCCAGAATTTGATCTATTCCTATGTAATGCGATTCAATGAGACCAAAATAGTCAGAGTCCCAAAGAGCTAAAACAAATAGCGGAAAGATGACTTGCATTTCAATTAAATCTAATGTTGACTCAAATCCTCTTTGTGTGTGTTGCTTTGAATTATAGTAAAGTCAACACTGAGCACTGTACAGAAACCACCAATTCAATCCTATTAATTGTGTTTTAATTAGTCATTTTGACTCAGTTGGATTTGTTTCATAAGGAAAAATGGTAATAGTGAAACCACGTACAAAAAATGTTATAAAACCTATAGTTAAAAAAAACCTATATGTAAGTCTTTCTGTAGTACGGATGTACAAGTCAGTAGCTGAAAGTGCTGGTGAAGCAATCTAAAGTCTGCTCATAAATGAATAATAACATAATGCAGAACATTGTAGATTTTTTGAAGATATAGAAGTTGCTTTTTTATTATTACTCTCGTCATCGATGCTATATGTTTTTTAACACTGGTATCCCAGTGAGATCAGAACTTTAGGAAAGGTTCAAACTATCATCTTTAGATGATGAAATATTATTTGCATTTCTTTGTGTGCTTTTTGAAAGTGTAAATGTGTCAAATGCAAAGTTTTCTCAGTTATTTATGTATTCAATAAAGAGCTTAGCAGCATGCAGCATGAACGGTTCTACATCTTTGATATATTAGATGAAATATTAACTGTGTGGCTGCAGGGTGCAGGGGAGAAATTTGGCTTTTCAGCAAGATGGTTCCTTGTTCAAACCTCACATGGGGTCTTTTTTCTTTTTTTTTTTTAAATAAAATTTACATGTCCTTCACGTGCATGCCAGGAGTTTCTTTGTGGGAAAATAGAACACATTTTAGAGGAACTAAAAGTCTAAAATGCATATTAAGTAGCGTTACGGTTAGTAAGTAACATGTAATAAGTAACACGTAAGTAATTACCATGATTAATTATGGTTAATTACGGTAATTGAGTAACGTCACGGAATGGTGGCTCAGTGGTAGAGCGTTCACCCGCAGACCGGAAGTTAACCGGAAGTTTGCAGGTGCGATTCCCACTGAGTTCACGTCTTGGGTACTTGGAGAAGATACCTCTAACCCCCGTTTCTCCCACCATTGGCGCTGCCGTGGCAACCTGCTGCGGTATAGTAGTGCAGCACACAAATTTCCCTGATGAGGGATCAATAGAGTGTGTAAAAAAAAATAACATTTCTGTAGAAGGTAAAGTTTATTACGATCTTTAAGTATTTCTGTACCAGCTTTGTGATGGAAAATGAAGCTTGCAAATATAGCATTTTCTTGAAATAAAATCCATGAGAAATAAACGGCTTCGATTAAAATTGAAGTGGAAAACCTTTTTAATTAAAAAAAAAAATAGCTCTTAAATGTACCTCCCCTGGTTGGACTTGTGCTTATACTGTAGATAGGTGTACCAAAACCAACACGTAATATGGACAAACTTTGGACTTTGTAGCGTTTTAATAATCTCAGCTTATCGTTTCTTTTTTTTTTTTTTTTTTAGCAAAAACATCCAGTTGTTACATTTGTTTGTCTGGGTCATTTTACTTGAAAAGAGTATTTTGTAGCAAAAAATTCAGACTAGTTCTTACAAAGTAATGTGTGATATGAACAAATGTCGGGGCGTATCGCACGGTTGCTTGGAATAAGCCTATCAAGACCGAGACTGGTCTTAATGCATGTGCACCACATGTTTATGGGTTCTGGGTGATCCTCCTTCATTCGGATCTCCATGAGATTTTTTTTTTCTCACTGACAGTTATTTTTTAGGCATTTTTTCTATAAGAAGGAAGATCTAAAAGCAGGAATTCTCTGGATTTATTTGGAATTAGAATTTGTTCATCTTAAAACTGATTTTTGTGTGTTTATGTATACTTTTGTTCATTAGTCTGTTTTTGTTTTTCTGTTTAATTTACTATGTGAAGCCCTTGAGAAAATTCTGTTAAAATATAGCCTCAGTTTTCATAAAAATAGAATTGTAGAAGAAGAGTTTGATTGGTAATTAAAAAAAACTAAATTTACAATCGCACACAATAAGTCTAGCTAAGCAAAGAGTTGAAAATCATTCGAGGAATGGGATAAATGTTAGTTTCTGACTCTACTTTCTTTTCCACTTTTACATACATGTCATTTTCTATTTCAAATCCCTATAATAGAGTAAAAACCTCCATGACCTTCCAAGAATAGACTGTCCATGTTTGATCATGCTAAGACAAGAACAAGGGTACTCGTGCACCATCCGCGGGCCTCTCACCACCCACAGATATCCTGCAGAGTGCTGACAACGTGGTCCCAGGTTCGGTGGTAAAAGTGCTGTGGATGGCTCCTCAGAGAGCACCTGGCTCAATTCCCCTAACGATCTACATTCAACTGGAAACGCTGCTTCTACATAATGAAACTTTGAAAGGAGGCGAGTAAGTGTTTTAGAGCAAAGAAAAGGTCGGAGTCAAATACGACCAAAGAGGAGTAGCAATTAAGCAGGGTAAAAAGGTCTAATAAGTGTGATGAGTCACACACACTAGAGCACATAAAAAGGTTGGTAGTACTAAGAGCTTTTTGTAGGATCCGGTCAGCTGCTCCATGACCATCTGTCTATTAAGTCTACAGTTCTATCGTTCATGTGTTAAGTTTCCTGGAATTGGATAGATTCCATTATAAGTGATATTTAGTTTGAATAAGTGCCTCTTTTTAAAAGTTATAAATGCCAGAGTCAGTGTTTCTGGAGACAAATCATCTTGGCTCAGTCTGAAATGGAAAAGTAATTTCTCTGCAGTTCACTTCACATCTCTATTTCCAGCAAAATTACATTTTCATTTACACCATCATTATAATTTCCTGTCTCACTCTCTTTTATATGCAAGTAACACCGGGATCTTTCTCTGGTTTTTTAATCCCTAGGCCGTCCAGGCACATCATGCATGACTGCGAGCACTCTCCCTCTTCCAATGAGCATATATGTGAGTTTGAATTGTGGAGCGAGAGAAAGAGAGACTGCAAATGAGCATCTTTTCTTGCTGGCAGACATACAGGGTGTGTGTATTTACAAAGACTGTCCAGAGTTCCCACAGTGGGAGACAGGAAATGAGGCGATCAGTGGCTAGGCTATAATTAGCAGTGACAGCCAGCGACAGGATCACCTAGCAGGTGTCGTGTTGTTTTTTAAGTTGTTTGGAAGCTTTAAATAGCTTTAAAAAAAAAGAATGTGTGTGCAAAAGTATGCAGGGCTTTGCATTAGCCTTCGTACAGTATGCCACGGTGTTACATAAACATACATGTCTTCACTTCAACCTCTCTTATCCGCTTTGTGTAGGAAGTAATCTCTTTCTGTGTTTGCCGTTCACTCCTGAGACCTTCAGCCTCTTCAAGGACATCTGTTTTCTGCTAAACCTCTCACCAGTATTTTTTTTCCAATCAGGAGCTAATTTGCAACTCTAATCATATAAACACTTTTGAGTTGACACAAAAAAAAATTCTCATTGAAGCAAAATATGAAAAAATGTTTTTACAATTCCAGTTGATGCTAAAGTGAAATGAGAAAAAAAAACTATGTGGTTTTAAGGGGAAAATAATTGAAGTGGATTAAACTTTGAGCAGATTTGATGAGAACAAGTGGAAGTCAACAAGGTCAGCTGAAAGTGTCATGTGCACAGACTCGTGCCTGCACAAAGCTCCTCATATGATACCCTGCAAGTCAGCTCGATTATTACACAACTCATTGAAAATGTAGTTTGGAAACAATCAACGCAAAAAAAAAATACACGTCCCTTTTTTGTTTTCATTATGAGAAAATGCAACACCATAAACTGTTGGAGGATTTTCTGTTGCATCACCGTCATTGTGACTGTGTTGACCTTATACATATGTTGTCAGTGGATTAAGAGGTAGATTTAAGTGTCCATTAATCATAGGATGGAGGCTCGGGCTTCTGTTTTACTCATTCACACGTGTTCACAACCACATGCTTCTCCTGAGGGTACTTCTACTAGGGTGAGAGTGGTAGAGGTGCCCGCAATTCACAACACATGCCCACAGCTGCACGTTCACTGTTGCGTTAAAAGATTTGATTATTTTTTTTAGCAAATTGCTTTGAATAAATCGAACAGAAAATATATCATTCATAGAGAAGTTATTCAGTGTGATTGACTCATCGCTGAGCAGGTGTGGTTGTGACATAACCTTCAAAAATTTCTCAAAAATGCACCAGAAAAAAAATGCATCTGTTAACCAGGCGGAGAAATAAAAATAATTAAGTGGGGTTTTTTAGCAACATATGGAAGATGGAGAACACATCTGTCCCACGCTTGGTTCTAATTTAGAGAATTCCAGATGTTGTGTTTGTTGGTGAAAAGAAAATGTAGGTATATTTTTTTCATTTCACTTGTTAAAGAAAAAAAAGTTCAAATACAACAAAACTGTAGAAACAAGTTGAGCCATTGCCCTATGAGTCCAAACTGTGAAATTCTTAACCTCCAAATAAGACAAAAGGCAATCTGGGAGTCATGTAAATTTGTCACGATTGAGATCTGCGGTACACAGCTCTAATCACCTCATGGCTCAGCAGAGACGATGCCAAACTTCACAAAACAATAAGCGACCAACTGCTCATGACACAGATAATGGGCTGGTGGTATACTGTCTGTCACGGTTTTGTAGAGTTTTCACTCTAAAAGTGATCATTATGTTAGTTTAGACTTGATTATTATTCAATAAAAACAAGATTCATCTTGTTCTGCATGAAACACAAGGAATAACAGCACGCGTAAAGATAGAGTATATTTTTTTAAAGGTTGTGCTGAAATTCTCTGAAGACTACTTTTGGAAATTAAGCATCATCTTATGTAAAAAAAAAATTGCACATAAAATTGTTTTGGCAGTTTTGGGATGTCTTGTTGTAGGCTCAGGAATCAATTTTTTTAAAATTACTAATTATTTGCACTTTTTTTTTTTAATTAATCACAAATGCAATTAATCACAAATTTTAATAAGATTAATTCCAGAATCACAGTTACCGGTGCTACCCATGATTGTGATTAATCACAAATTGGGGTCTTGTTCACGAGTGGGGGAAGAATGGAGCGGGGGATCGACAGGCGGATCGGTGCAGTGTCAGCAGTAACTATGACGCTGCAATGGTCACGGTAAAGAAAGAGCTGAGCCGAAAATCAAAGCTCTCGATTTACAAGTTGATCTACGTTCCAACCCTCACCTACCGTCACCAGCTGTGGGTGGTGACCGAAAGAACAAGATCGCGTATACAAGCAGCCGAAATGAGCTTCCTCTGCAGGGTGGCTGGGCTCTCACTCAGAGATCGTGTGAGAAGCTCTGCCATCCTAGAGGAGCTCTGTGTTGAGCCGCTCCTCCTACAGGTTTAGAGGGGCCATATGGGGTGGTTCGGACATCTAGTCAGGATGCCCCCCGAGCGCCTCACTGGTGAGGTATTTCGGGCACGTCTCACCAGGAGGAGACCAAGGGGCAGACCCCAGACCCGCTGGAGAGACTATGTCTCACAGCTGGCCGGGGATCGACTTGGGACCCTTCTGGTTGAACTGGAGGATGCAGCTGGGGTGAGAAGCCTGGGCTTCCCATCTGAGGTTGTTGCCCTCGCAACCCAGCCCCAGATAAGCAGAAGACGACGGAACAGAATCACAAATTGAATTTACATGCAATCACAAAATAGTAAATTTAATATGTTTATCTCAAAAATAACCTTTATTATAAAAAAAAAAAGTCTACAGCAGAAAAAAAAAAAAAAAACACAGAAAATGAACAAACCTTTTAATGGGGTGGGGTCCCCAAGCTATTCATTCCTTGTATTAATTCAGTTTAGTTTGATGTTTTTTAAACATTAAAGCAAGGACTTATTGATGTGAATGGAGCTCTATTGAAGGTCTCAGTGTGAATTGAGTGCACCACTCTGACCTGTTCACTTCCTCAGATCTGTGTGATCTGTAATGATCCAGTAGGAAAAGTAGAAATACAACCCATTGGCACATTAACAATTAGCAATTGCAACAATAATAACAGTGGCTCGGAGTCTAGATAGATGTTTATGGGTGTACAAAAATTACTGTGTGGAACCTGGACTATTTTTTAAACGTGTTTAGTCCGATTTTACGTATTGTGTTGTATTACGTATTGTATTTTAAGACATACAACCTTACTCCGGTATAGGCTATACCGGGGGTGGGCAAACTTTTTGGTCCACGGGCCACATTGAGTTCTAACATTTGACCATGGGGCCGGAACAGGAACAAATGGATGGCATGCTTTGGTTACAGCTTGATTAGACCGATGGAGAGGCGCGCTAGATTTTAGACAAGCGCTTTAAATGTTACATCAAGAGCATTAAATTTCAAATCTAGCACGCTAGGTCTGAAATCTAGTGAAATAGCTGTAAAAACGTCCATTAAGCGGCGCTAGGTTTGAAATCTAAGCGCTTGATGTAACATTTTGCTTGTTTTTAACATCTAACATGCTTGTTCACGTGCGTGTATTGGGCCAGATGGCGTTCAGTTTCAATAGTACACCATCTAGTGAGGAAACATCAGAATTGCAGTGGAAATAAAACACTAACAAGGTTTATATATTTAATTTTTCAAGTTCGGCAGAACGGAATCAAACGTTTAACGGGCCCCAGTTGGCCCATGCCCGGGCTGCATATGTGATATACACACATTTTCATTCATCGTGTGTTTTTTGTTTTGTTTTTTTAAATTGGATACAAATCATTACACACAAGGATTCAATGTCTCATTGTGAATCACTTAGACTTGTGAACTAAAGAGGTTGGTGATAGAAACGCCCACCCAGTAGATGGTACTTTACCCATTCTACATCCTGAGCCACAGATGTCCACACAAATGCTAACCTAATCTGTTGTATGACTTTCATTTCCTGTATTATCTAGATCATTTTCCTGGATGTGTCATTTTTAATGACCAGATTTTTTTTCATACCTTATGTTAATAAATGGTATTTAAATCAAGATGTGTCTAGCATATTGTTGAGGTTTACCATGCAAATAGTTTTTTGTTAACCAATGCGTGCTATTCTAGTCATCATTCGAAGTACATCAGTTGAGAATCGTCATTGCTTCAAAAGGATTTTTCAGCAATGAAATAAAATAAGGATTCTTGGAGTTTTTCTGTTGTCACTAGACCTCGACTTACTGCTACAATTCAAATAGATCCACTATCTAGATTGCATTTCTATGTCTCTGGTGTGTACAGTCTTCAGTGACGCATCCAGTTCAAACAAATTTGGATGTCACTGTTTGGAGTTTCTATGTACTCAAAATGTCCTGGCTTTAAAAGATAAATCCAAGGATTTCAGATAAAACCCCATCACTGGATGAACTGGATTAAAATGATTTCTGATGACATTTTGGACGAAAGTATCTCTCATCTTTGTCTGACTTCACACACACACAAACACACAGTGACAGTATGTAGGTGTCATCTGTTCATGTTGAAGCAAGTCTTTGTCAGCATTACTGCCTTGTTCATGGTGTTCTGGCAATCCTCATCAGTTTTACATAACCGATGGTGCCTTAGTCATGGAACCATGCTATCATAGAGACACCTGCCAGGGTAAAGAGACCGGCCGTTTCCTGTGGGGACATTTCTGGACTGAGAAAAAAAACAGCAGGGTAAAGTGGTTGATTAGATAGAAACTAATTACTGTATTTAAAAATAACTTCTGTTCCCTACATCCATAAACTTCTCTTGTAATTCCAACTTAAACGTACTTCCACCCAAAATATTCTCTCTCTTTCCTCTGGACCAACCAAACCATCTTTGTCTGGTCTTTTTTATTTTATCTCCAAGACCTTTAACATATGCCGTTCTGCTTATGTATTCAGTGTACTATAAAATCCTCGTCCTGAGAAAAAACAGCATGGAAAGAGAGATTTGAGCAACAGTGGGCATGTGACGTAAAAAATAGTGATCAACTGATCATGGGTTGGGCTTGTTATCGACACCAAAATTTTTAAATTTGACAATGTCTCTCTGTCCTGCCCTCTGGCTACACCCCAGAAACAAAAAGGATTTTTTCTTTTTTTTTCTATGAAAAGCTCCAGAACACAGAAATGCAGCAAACATTTCTGAGATAGTAGTTAACATCCCTGTTCTCTCTACCTTATGAAAAAGTGAGGTTGCAGGGAGAAGAGATAAAGAAGGTGGAAAATTTTGAGTACTTAGGATCAACAGTCCAGAGCAATGGAGAGTGTGGAAAAGAGGTGAAGAAGCGTGTGCAGGTAGGCTAGAACGGGTGGAGAAAAGTATCGGGTGCGATGTGTGACAGAAGAGTTTCAGCTAAAATGAAAGGAAAAGTGTTCAAAACCCTGGTGAGACCGGTCATGCTGTTTGGTCTAGAGACAGTGGTACTGAGAAAAGGACAGGAAACAGAGATGGAGGTAGCAGAGATGAAGATGCTGAGGATCTCTCTGGACATGACCAGGATGGACAGGATTAGAAATGAGTATATCAGGGGAACAGCACATGTTAGAGGTTTTGAAGATAGCTGGAAAGTTTTAGAGATAAAGTCAGAGAGACCAGACTGAGATGGTTTGGACATGTGCAGACGAGAGAGAGAGTACATCGGAAAAAGGATGCTGGATTTGGAACCACGAGGAAAGAGGACTAGAGGAAGGCTAAAGAGGAGGTTCATGGATACAGTGAAGGAAGACATGAAGATAATTGGCATGACTAAAGAAGATTCAGCAGATAGGGTTAGATGGAAGAAACTGACTTGCTGTGGCGACCCTTGAAGGGAAATGCCAAAACAATAAGAGTTCTCTCTAGCTTACAATTACCAATTTTTTTTGCTACGTTTTTCTCATGCTTTGAAAACCCTGTTGCTTAAACAGTGACATGACAAATGTATACATGATTAATGAGTGCTAGATTTATGCTATCTATACCTTTAGCCTCGCCACATCAGACTAATCATATTGTCAAAAAGGTCTGTGTGGACTTGTTTAAAATCATCCAAAATCTGCAAGCTGAGTTCACCAGATTTGCTAAATAAAATCCACTCACAATAAGTTGTTTTGAACCAAACATTTTACACTTCATGCACACACTCTCATCTTGGAAAACATGAAGAAATTTGTATGAGACAGCTGTTGCAGCAGATGCCTACTTTCCTTTAGGCCAAAAATGGTTGCAATTTGTTTACCAAGAGAAAAAGAGCCAGAAACAAGAACAAGTTCTGGTCTTAAAATCAGAAGGTTGTAATGTTTTTGTGGCATTGACCACAGTTTGGGTGTACAGTATGTGTTGTATTTTATATGTTGGCTCCAAAAATTGTGGATAAACCACCACTAATTACTAATTACTGGTGTTAGTCCTGGAAACTCCATTGGTCAATATCTGAAGAAAACATGTTTGCATACTTTAACAAGTCTTAAGCCAAAAGATTTTAGCAGGAATCAGGAGCATTTTTTTCTCGTAGTGAAGTACGAAGCTTATAATAAAGTCATCAAATACCTGAAAAAGAACTGTGCATGACTGGGAAACCAATGTGGTTGAAAAGTTAAAAAAAAAAAAAAAAAAACAACAAGTTTTTTAGAAAACAGATGTGTCTAAAAGTTTTGTTGGATAATTATCTTGCTGTTAAGTAAACTTGTCTCAGAGTTGTGCTTTCTTGGAAATGCTTAAACAATTCAGTCTGTTTGACCCTATGTGCTGAACAAAACTATAATTTATTCAATAGCAAGACTCGAGGCAGAGCGAATCAGCCGGGAGAGACAATGAAACCAAGGTTTCTGACAGGATGGCAGGGGTGTACATCATAAGACCTGAGTCAGCAAACTGGAGCAGGTGGAGTTGTTGCCTAGTTTTGTATTCCTTGTGGTGTTTTAAAAGCTTCACTTTTTGATCTGCAAAGAAAAAAAGAGAATAACAAGATTCTGCAAGTTTCTTCTCTTTACAAGATCTTCAGTGGCATTTTTTTATTTTGTCTTTAACTAAAATTTTAACAGGGCAGGACAGCACGGTGGCACAGTGGGTAGCACAGTGCCCTCACAGCAAGAAGGTCGTGGGTTCGAGTCCCGGGTGGGGACGAGGCTTGGGACACTGTCTTTTATGTGTGGAGTTTGCATGTTCTCCCCGTGTTTGCGTGGGTTTTCCTCTGGGTACTTCGGTTTCCTCCCACCCTCCAAAGACATGCATGCTAGGTTGATTGGCCGGTGCCTAAATTGCCCCTAGAAATCAGTGTGTGTGTGTATGGTTGTATGTGTGTGGCCTCGCGACAAACTGGCAACCTGTCCGGGGTGTACCCTGCCCTTCGTCTTGAATCAGCTTGGATGGGCTCTGGCACCCCCCGCAACCCCGGAAGGGACAGACGGATTAGAAGATGACCGACTGACTAATATTTTAACAGGGCAGGGCAGCACGGTGGCGCAGTGGGTAGCACAGTGGCCTCACAGCAAGAAGGTCGTGGGTTTGAGTCCCGGGGTGGGGACGAGACTTGGAACACTGTCTTTTCTGTGTGGAATTTGCATGTTCTCCCTGTGTTTGCATGGGTTTCCTCCGGGGTCCTCCGATTTCCTCTCACCCTCTAAAGACATGCATGCTAGGTTGATTGGCCGGTGCCTAAATTGCCCCTAGAAATGAGTGTGTGTGTGTGGATGGTTGTATGTGTGTGGCCTCGCGACAGACTGGTGACCTGTTCGGGGTGTACCAGGCCCTTCGCCTTAAATCAGCTGGGATTGGCTCTGGCACCCCCCGCATCCCTGCGAGGGAAAGACAGATAAAAAGATGACCGACTGACTAATATTTTAACAAGACCCATTATAATTCAATCAATCTCTTCCTTGATTTAGAACATTTGCCATGAACGTGCTTCAAGCGGCCGAAATCAGCTTCCTCCGCAGGGTGGCTCAGCTCTCACTCAGAGATCGGGTGAGGAGCTCTGTCATCCATGAGGAGTTTGGTGTCAAGTCGCTCCTCCTCCAGGTCGAGAGGAGCCAGATGTTGTGGTTCAGGCATCTGGCTCAGGAATCAATTTAGAATAATTTACTTATTATTTGCATTTTTTTTTTTTTGAAAAATTGCAATCAATCACAAATTTTAATCAAATTGATTCCAAAATCACAGTTACCGGTGCTACATGTGATTACGTGTGATTAATCACAAATTGGAGTTTTGTTCCTGAGTGGGGAAAGGATGGAGCGGGGGAGCGAAAGGTGGATCGGTGTCAGCAACAATTAGGACGCTGCATCGGTTCATTGTGTTAATGAGAGAGCTTAGCCGATAAGCAAAGCTCTTGATTTACAAGTCGATCTATGTTCCCACTCTCACCTATGGTCACCAACTGTGGGTGGTGACCAAAAGAATGAAATCGCAGATACAAGTGGCCGAAATGAGCTTCCTCCTCAGGGTGGCTGGGCTCCAACTCTGAGATCAGCTGAGGAGCTCTGTATCTAGGAGGTCGGTGGTGTCTAGCCGCTCCTCCTCCAGGTCGAGAGGAGCCAGATGGGATGATTTGGGCATATGGTCAAGATGCCCCCCGAGTGCCTCACTGGTGAGGTGTTTTGGGCACGTCCCACTAGGAGGAGACCAAGAGGCAGACCCCGGACCTGCTGGAGAGACTATGTGTCACAGCTGGCTGGGGAACGACTCAGGAGCTTTCCGTATGAGCTGGAGGATGCAGCTGGGGGTAGAGAAGCCTGGGCTTCTCGTCTGAGGCTGTTGTCCCTGCGACCTAGCCCCAGATAAGCAGAAGATGACGTGACGTGGTTCATGAGCATTTAAATTTGAAGACTTTCTTCGATTGAGCAGGAAGTCTTCAGAGCTGAGAAAATCAACGCTGTCATAGAGACTTCCTCTCTCTTCTCAGCTTCTTTGGTTCATCTGATTAATTTCTTCACTTTAATTACTAAACTTTTTTCACTTGAGAACAATCATCCTGTACTTGCCCTATAGCATCTCAAACCAGCTGCTATGGGGCATTAAAAACGTCCACAAGACATTCCTTGGCTCCTTTGTGTTGATAGCTGGAGCGCCCGGGGTTATCAGCCTCTTTTGTTCAACAAGCAGAGGAAGCCAGTGTCCCTTTGGCCCTGGCAGATGAATGGTGGGGATCTATACCTTACCTAAAAGTTATTCACCCCTTCCCAGAACAATACTTTTTGCTCTTTACTCTTGCTCTGTCTCAGAGGGTTGGATTGAACAAAATAAAGGGAACAAATCACAACAGACGGTTATATTTGTTGTATCAGACCTAATAAGAAACTCTTCAGATTTCTATCAACAATGTAATTATCACTGCAAATCTTTAACACGTTCCCATAAGCTGTTTCTAAGCTTGATCCGCACAGTTTCACCTTTCTGGTTTCTCCTCCTGCATGTGATCTCTTCTCTCCATCCTTTCTTGTCACAAGGGACCTCATCAAGAACCCAGTTTGTCTCTTCTTTGCTTCTTCTCTGGGAATCCAGGTACATCACGCTCTTCCTCACCCAGTCACCATTGATTTTTCTGCATTTTTTATTTATATATTTTTAGCAACTTTACCAGTGAACTTTAGTTTCTTGCTCTGTCGTAAATAGCACAAGAAAGTTAACTTAAAAGCTCAAGTGGACTTTTTGTAATTGTTATCAGTTGTTTTGGAGGTACAGTAACAAAGAGAAAGACAGAGATTTTCGTTTGCATTTATATTTCCAGACATTCCTGTCTAACCAAGACAGACGAGGTTAGACAGGAATCTCCATGGACAATGATGTTTGCAGATGAAATTGTAATCTGTAGTGAGAGGAGGGAAGATATGGAGCAAAAGATGGAGAGGTGGAGGTTTGCACTAGAAAGAAGAGGAATGAAGATTAGTCAGAGTAAGACAGAGTACATGTGTGTGAATGAGAGGGATCCAAATGGAAAAGTGAGGTTACAGGGAGAAGAGATAAAGAAGGTGGAAGATTTTAAGTACTTATGATTAACAGTCCAGAGCAATGGAGAGTGTGGAAAAGAAGTGAAGAAGCGTGTGCAGCCAGGCTGGAACGGGTGGAGGAAAGTATCAGGTGTGACGTGTGATAGAAGAGTTTCAGCTAAAATGAAAGGGAACGTGTACAAAACCGTGGTGAGACCGGCCATGCTGTTTGGTCTAGAGAAAGTGGCACTGAGGAAAAGACAGGAAACAGAGATGGAGGTAGCAGAGATGAAGATGCTGAGGATCTCTCTGGACATGACCAGGATGGACAGGATTAGAAATGAGTATCTCAGTGGAACAGCACATGTTAGAGGTTTTGGAGATAAAGTCCGAGAGGCCAGACTGAGATGGTTTGGACATGTGCAGAGGAGAAGGAACATCGGAAGAAAGATCCTGGATTTGGAACCACCAGGAAAGAGGCCTAGAGGAAGACCAAAGAGGAGGTTCATGGACACAGTGAAGGAAGACATGAAGATAGTTGGTGTGACCAAAGAGGATGCAGCAGATAGAGTTAGATGAAAGAAACTGAGTCTCTGTGGCGACCCTTGAAGGGAAATGCAGAAAGAAAAAGAAGAAGATTTCCAGTTATCAGAACCCAAATACAAACCGACGTCCTTGAAGAGAAGGTCTCTGAAGATTTGAGCTAAAACTAGAGCTGTGCATATTCAGAGATATAGGTTCGATATAGAGCATCATGCTTAACAAATTACTCTTTACATGCCTTGTATTCTTGTCTATTTACCGTTAATCTTCATATTTTGATAGATTCGGGTTGTTTAGGTCAGCAATGTTGCTCCGAATCTGCTGATGATTCAAAACGTAGAAAACAAGCTTGAATAAAAAGACAATTTATCTGAAATTAGTCCACAATTTACATAAAACTGATTTTTTTTATCAGACTTATTTTTGGAGCAGTAAAATTACTGTTATCCATCTTTTTTTAACAAATGTCTATGTTGAACTAAACTACATGAACGAAAGTAGTGCAGGAGTGCTTGTACAAGAAAAAGATTACTGGAGATGCATTTTCACAAACCTTTTGGGATCCAGTGTGAAAAGAAAAGGCAACCATTAGTTTTAAGCAGTGTAAATGTGAATTGAGCTTGCATAGTGGCTTCACAGCAAGAAGGTCAGGATTTGAGTCCCTGAGTGAGGGTGAGGCTTAAAACACTGGCCTTTCTGTGTGGAGTTTGCATATTCTCCTTGCATGTGTGGGTGTATACAGCATGTGGATTTCCTCCCACCCTCAAAACACATGCATGTTAGGATGATTGGCTGCTGTGAAAAATTGCCCCTATGAATGAGTAGCGTGATGACAGTAGCAGATGATATTGTGATCTGTCGTGAAAGGAGGAAAAAGGTGGAGGAAAAGCTGGAGAAGTGGAGGTTTGCACTAGAAAGAAGATGAATGAAGATTAGTCAGAGTAAAACAGAGTACATGTGTGTGAATGAGAGGGATCCAAATGGAAAAGTGAGGTTACAGGGAGAAGAGATAAAGAAGGTGGAAGATTTCAGGTACATAGGATCAACAGTCCAGAGCAATGGAGAGTGTGGAAAAGAGGTGAAGAAGCGTGTGCAGGCAGGCTGGAATGGGCTGGAAAGTTTTAGAGATAAAGTCAGAGAGACCAGACTGAGATGGTTTGGACATGTTCAGAGGAGAGAAAGAGTACATCGAAAAAAGGATGCTGGATTTGGAACCACCAGGAAAGAGGACTAGAGGAAGACCAAAGAGGAAGTTCGTGGATACAGTGAAGGAAAACATGAAGATAGTTGGCGTGACCGAAGAGGATTCAGCAAATAGGGTTAGATGGAAGAAACTAACTTGCTGTGGCGACCCCTGATGGGAAATACCAGATGAAGAACCTGGACTGCTTAAATGAACTAACAAGAGAAAATTTTACATAGAAAAAGATGCAACTGAATATTTCAACATGTAAAAAAGATGATAATAGTAATAAAAATGAGCTTTGGACAGCAGATGTAGAGACAAATATTTAGATGTACGTATAATTTGGATTTCTACTACTTTCTCAGGTATTCATTTTGAGTTGAGACATTTGACAACAAAAACTGTAATTAAAAACTAAGTCATACCTGAATTTCCCCGGACATCTGAACTGGAAAAATGTGTTTTTCCTTAGCAGGGTGGCAGTGGTTTAAGGTGCAATGCAGAAACAGGAGGATAAAGGTATTAAGGGTCTTTTGTCAAAAGCAGGAGCGAGTCTAGAATATTTTTACAGGTGCTGATTTCGTTTTGTGTTCTGAACCGCTTATTCTAATCGGGTGCTGGATACGCACACAACCATCCACAGGGGCAATTTTATGATGGCCAATCAACCTAACATGCTCATTTTTGGAGGAAAACCCAAGCATACATGGGGAGAGCATGCAAGTCCCCCACAGAAAGACCAGTGTTTCAAGCCTCGCCCCAACTTTTGGACTCAAACCCCAACCTTCTTGCTGTGAGGTGACACTGCTAATCATCCAGACACCGGTGCTGATTTTACTTCTTAAATTATATAAAACACCCGTTCAGTTCCGTCGTCTTCCGCTTATCTGGGGCTGAGTCATGGGGGCAACAGCCTCAGACAGGAAGCCCAGCCTTCTCTCATCCCAGCTGCATCCTCCAGCTCACCCACAAGGATCCCGAGTTGTTCCCCAGCCAGCTGTAAGACATAGTCTTTGATAGGCTTAAAATAATTTGATTTTCACAAATAATTAATAAATAAATAAATAAAAGATTTTTTTGATGAATATATTTGCTAATTAAAAATCTAATTTTGTGCTGAACTTTCCTCCAAACACAGAAAATCTAATTTTCTATTTTTGTTTTTTAGTCTGTTGAAGCAAAATTGAGGAAAATATTGAACGAGCAGGTTATTAAATTATTTTAACTGTAATTTGTTGGGGTTACAGTCTTAAAAAGTGCAGAGGAGAGCTTTAAACACTTTATTTCAAAACTGAACTTAATTAAATTATTTTAGATGCATCAAATGAGATTTTGTGCAGTGGTTAATCTTTTCAATCAATGGAATATAGTGGAAAGTGTAATGAAATGAATCTTTTGCAGAAGTTTTTACATGAGCAATAATAAAGAGTGACTTAGCTAAATCTGCCCCAAATTATTGCTTTTGGTTTTTTTAAGTTAACCTTTTTGGAATTTATGAAAATTAAATTAGATCAATAAATTGTGTTCGACTTTTTTCCATCCTGAGTTTTAATGACAAGAGTCTGTAAAGTTTCTAATCATCAGGGAGAAAAAGAGGGATTTAAAGGTTTAGGTCCTTTCAACAAAATTTTCAAGTGAAAGTCCATTTACTGCAACTGGGAGAAACTTGTGGGATATTATGGATGAAGGTCATCATCACTATACTTCCCATAAAATAATTAAATGATTTCAAACTTCTCCGAGTCAAGAGATTTAGCTACCAGGAGGAATAGCTAACTGATTTATGATAATTGACTGCGGAAAAGTGGAAGAGAGACAAGCTGGGATTGCAATAAAGGTTATATAGAGGGAATAATATTCAACCTGTTTCATTTTGAGACATTTAGAAAACCGGATTCAATTATTATTCCACTTGGGAGTTTGTCTAAAAGTTTTTTTCCTGAACTTTTCACAGCATTTCAAAAAGTGTGGCGCTTGATTGCATTTTTATTGCAACAAATCTACTTTTGCTGCTTGGTAAAAGAATAAACTTAAAGGAACTTTTAACACTTATTTAATTTGTGCAATAGCAGTGTCATTTAGGATTACTGCAGTAGATGATTTTTTTTTTTTTTTGAATTAATGAATTTATAGGTGTACAACAGGGGTCCCCAACCTTTTTGTCCCAGGATCTGCTTTACAAATATCAAACCTCCTGAGATTTACCAATACCATGTTACCATCGTAAACCCCAACAGATTGTTTCCAGCCTGCTGTAACCACCCCTACAACACCATTTGTTACATACGCACACACTCACAGCGCTTTGCAAGGGGGGGGGGCCACAGCAGCACCGCGGGCTGCTTATTGATTGCAGGCTTAACAATGTGATTTCTTGTCACAGACTCCAAAAATCTCCAGCAACAGCAGAAAAGTCGCTAGATTTACACTTTCAAAAAAAAAAAAAACACCCCCTAAATTTTAACAACTCTAGCAGCTGTCTTCAGGGCAGATGTCATTGTGAGGGTAATGATAGGCTGGCGCCAACTTTTTTTTTCTTTTACTTTTTTTTCAATGCGATACAATCTACCCATGATACCTTTGCGATCGACCAGTCGATCGCGATCAACGTAATGGGCACCCCTGGTCTACAAGATAATAATAATGCCTTGAGAAAGATTTAATGTATGATTCATTTCTGATTAGTGTTTAATTGGTTCAAACATTCTTCTTATTTATCAAAGCAACAAAGTTCTATTGATTAGAGCAGTCGTTCCATGCCAATATCTTCCACTCTTTGGGACCGGGTCGCAGGGCTAACAGCCTCAGACGGGAAACCCAGGCTTCTCTCACCCTGGCTACATCCTCCAGCTCACCTGGGAGGATCCTGAGACATTCCCCGGCCAGCTGTGAGACATAGTCTCTCCAACGGGTCCGGAATCTGCCTCTGTGTCTCCTCCTTTTGGGACATGCCCAATACACCTCACCAACGAGGCGTTTGGGAGCCATCCTGACCAGATGCCCAAAACACCCCATCTGGCTTATCTCGACTAAGGAGAGCAACAGGTCTACTCCAAGCTCCTCCTGGATGATAGTGCCCCTCACTCTATCTCTGAATGAGAGCCCAGCCATCCTTCGGAGGAGCTCATTTCAGCCGTTTGCATCTGTGATCTCGTTCTTTTGGTTACCACCCGCAGCTTGTGACCAAAGGTGAGGTTTGGAACATAATGGATTTTTTAAATCTTTTTCTTTTTTTTAATCTTTGTTTGCTTTTAATAAGCCCACATCTTTTATTGTGCAAAAATCTGCATCAGTGTGCATGTTTGTGTGACATAAAAGCTATTTAAAACCAGGACTTTGTTGGCAGGAGGTCTGCAAATACTGAAAGTGGCGCATGCACACAAAGTTCTGGCAGAGCACAGATACTGTAAGCCAATGGATTAAGAGTACCAAAAATCTCTGATCGAGAGGATAGACAATTATGTAACACAGGAATCTACTGACCAGAAGCCCTGTGTGTTTCTGAGGGTCTGGGTTGCATTTTTGCTCAATTTTTGGTTTGTCTAACTGGTTTCAACTGCAAATTGAAGGAAAAACATGTTCCATGTCTCTATCCTGCCATGAACTGGAGACCTTTTTAAAATCTGAAAGTATTTTTGCTTCAGTTTGCATGCATGTTTAATCAGCCTGCTCTTCTCTCTTCTTTGCTGCCTGAATGCTTTGATTTGTCGTAGTCTGCTCCATTGAGGTGTGCTGAACAGCCTCCCCTATAGGACATGCTTGGGAACAGAAACCTTCAAGCAGCCTCTTCTGCTGGAGGATTTGTACAGTATTTATGTATGCAAAGTGTTTATTATAGAACCACTATCCTACTCTGAAACAAAAGTTGCCCTGCTGTGATCGCGTGCTCCTGTCAGAGCGATCATTTGGCAAAAGTGGAGAAAGAGCATTTAGGAGTTTACACAAGGATTCTTTTTCATGTTGATTGCAGCTTATTGCAGTGTTCCCTGGGAAAAAAAGGGCATGGGAGCAGAGAATGTGAAGTAATTAAATGAAGGAGGAAGAGATGAGAGCAATTAGTCATGATGGTGCTTTGTACAAGTTGTTTGCCACATTTGTCACAGTGTGAATTATTCATGCATTATTGTGGTAGTGTAAATTTGAGCTGGGTGATTTAATCAAGCTTCAACCTAACAGAAGAACTCTTCTGAATCTGTATTTTTTCTCATGATTAATTGGTATTTTTCACATTTTCTTTTAACTTAATGGGGATATGGGAGATTTTTAGAAATTCACTGTAATTGTTTTGCAATATTACTGGAATCTGACTCCACTGCACTAGTTGGACTCATGCTTATGGATAGGAGTTCTGACTCTGGACTCTACATATATAGCACTTTCTTACCTGTGTTGGCCCTCAAAGTGCTTTACAGTGTAGCTCACATTCACCCATTCACACACACACGTTCATACCTGATGGGGATGCTGCCATGCAAAGTGCAAACCACCATCAGGACCAATTGGAGGTTTGGTGTCTTGCTCAAGGACACCTCAGTATGAACCCCTGGCGGGGATCGAACCAACAACCCTCCGGTTACAGGGCCACGTACAGTATGTGCCTGCATATGCGTAAACGACAAGTTGTTAAAAGCTGATGACCCTATAAGTGGTCTCATTGTTGCTTTTCAGCTTCCTGTCTTCGATCCAAATTGATCCACTACATGTTATAAATTGTATTATTCATCAGAAGTTGCTTAAAAAACTCAAGAAGAAAGTAAAAATTTGCTTAGAATTTTTTGTGTATTTTCTTTAAGGTGAAGTCAATATTTTAAGGAATTATTTTAGTCAACTTTTTTTGTTGGCATCTAGAGACAATAGACCTTGGACCTGGATACTTATCTGTTTATGCAGCGTCAGCTGTGGGTGGATAAGCCAATGCGGGAGCTGCAGCTCCTACAAACTTGCTGAAAATGTGATAAGGTGGTATGAGTCACGGGGGGAGCAGTAACAGACTGACTTTTGATATTTCCTGATCTTTTTGGCCTTGCGCCTGCTTGATACAGATTTTGACAGTTGCACGCCACCCATATCGGTCAGAGGTCACTGACTTGAGATCCGCTGTGTTGATGTTGCAGGACTTCAGGTTAATTCAAGTATGACGTATTTAACCAGTGCCCTCTCAGCCGGGATAGGCTCTGGCACTTTCACAACCTCATCAAAGAATCAACGGTTCAGAAGATGAATGAAGGAATGAAATAATAATGACCATAATCTGTTAGAAAACTTAACTGATCCAAAAAAAAGGTGCTTTTTAGCAAAAAACGTTAGCTCATCAGAAAATTTGGACCACACTAAGAAGATATGGAAGCATAATTATTTTACTTTTTAGGAAACATCAGTAGGGTGGCTAGGCTCTCACTCAGATCGGGTGAGGAGCTCTGCCATCCGGAAGGAGCTCGGTGTTGAGCCGCTTGTCCTCCAGGTCGAGAGAAGCCAGATGGGATGGTTCGGGCATCTGGTCAGGATGCCCCATGAGCGCCTCACTGGTGAAGTTTTTCGGGCACGTCTCACCAGGAGAAAACCAAAAGGCAGACCCCGGACCTGCTGGAGAGACTATGTCTCACAGCTGGCTGGGGAACGACTCAGGATTCTTCTGGATAAGCTGGAGGATTCAGCTGGAGTGAGAGGAGCCTGAGCTTCCCGTCTGAGGCTGTTCCCCTCATGACCCGGCCTCGGATAAGCGGAAGACCACAGAACAGAACGGAAACCTCTCAAACAAAAGAACTTGGCAAGTTAACCAAACCTATTCAATGCTATCATTTACATGTAAAATGATTTCCCACTGTTTGTATTCACTGTCGTCATCCCACTGATCACTAATTCCCACATGAGAGGGACTCCTTTGACACCATCTTGATCAGCACCTGTATTCCCATAATTACGCCATATGTCTGGATCTTTGTCATGTTTTCATCCATATTCCACAAATATTTGTTCCAGATTCATCCTGCTTCTTTTTGTTGTATATCCTGGTCATGTTAAGGTACAAACACGTTTTCGTTTTCTAATTCCTGCGTTTGTCAGCACTGCTCCTTTACTCATTTCTTGTAGTAAGAAATAAAAGACAATTTAAAAATGTGTACCCATCTGAAGGCTTATTTGCATAATACTCATCTGACTTAAGACCAGCTTATTTTCATTAAAAAATGACATCGTCATGGTAACTAGTCATAAAGACACGCTGTGCTCTGCATCTCTGGTGTTGACACATTACATTCCACAAACATATGCCCCGCCGCTTTGTTAACCACTTGACATAATCAATTGTCTCCCTGGTGTTCAGGATACTCAAGTCTACCATCTGGAAAAATGTGGGAGGCATGGCATAATGTCATACGCTGTGAGAACCTGACCATACGGCAGCCAGAACAGTACAGGAAACCCCCCATTCCCCAAAAAGACCACATGCACGCACCAGAAACCGCTATTTTTTTTTTTTTGGCAACACTCCAAACGTCTGGCGTTGTCAAGCAAACACTGTTGAATTTAATAATCAGTGTAACCACTTCACTCATTGTTTAAATTACAAATTTCATCCATCATCTTATTTCCTTCCTGAATGGCTTAACTTAAATTCACCTGCACGTGCAACCGACAGCAATTTCCCTATCTCTCCCACATGACCCACTTCGACTTGTCTCTGTCCCAAATGCATGTGCTCCCTGTGCACGTAGCCTCCTGCACCCATAATCCACACGCAATTCTCAGCCCACACCATTTGTCCTGATTACAGGAAATCCTTTCTAAACTCACAAGTTAAATTTTAATCATCCATTATCAGTACTTAACTGGGCTACCTTTGACATCAGACTTTGAGGTCATAGGTCTCTTTCTCCTCATGTGCGTCCCAGGTCAGCGAGGCAAATCTTTTTTATAATTCAGTGAAACAGATAGTCATGATTCTATTGTAGTATAAGGTTAATACAGTAAAAAAAGTGACTGTGTTGCCCAAAAAGTGGGCAATTTTGTGCATTAGTGATTGTTAATAACGTGTGTATGTGTGTGTGTGTGTCTACGTATATAATTGCTGTTGTTGGCATCCTTCTGTCTCTAGAGACAATGAATTTGGGACCTGAATATTCATCTGTTTGTGAAGCGTTGGCTGTGATAAATAAGCCAATGCGGGAGCTGCAGCTCTTATCACACTTTCTGCAAATGTGATAGGTAGTATGAGTTATGGGGGGTGCAGTGGCAGACTAACTTTTTTGCTGTTTCCGGGTCTTTGTGGCCTCGTGCTGGATCTCTTTGTTCTCGTCGGCCTGCTTGATACAGATTTTGACAGTTGCACACCACCTATCGCGGTCAGAGGTCAGTGACACAAAATCTGCTGAGTTGATGTTGCACGATTTCAGATCCCTCTAGCAGGCATCTTTGTACCGCAGGGCAGGTCGTCCAGAGGCCAGCTCCCCAAAGAGGAGGTCTTTTGGAATGTGACCATCGTTCATCCTGTATACATGGCCGAGGCTTCCTCTGTGAAAGGATAGCGAACATACTAGACATGCTGATTTGGGTTAGGACGTCAGTTTTGGATACTCAATCTTGCCATATCTATCCCCATGTACCCACTTTTTGAAGTTACAATATTTGCCAAAGCCTGGCAGGTTGCAGGATCTCCTCTGGATTTATCAGGTGTTTGTGTAACGGCATGCTAAAGGGTAAATGCTTTAATATTCTTTGTACTTTTACCATGCTTTATAATAATGGCCAAGCACACACAGAGTCAGTATGGAGTCTCATTAGAGCTGTGCCGGGGGAACTTCATTTCTTTATTCACACAGATGTCTAAAAATTCAATCCAACATCTTTCACTGTAATAAAACACCGGGAGTAAGTGTTGAAACAAAAGTCAAAAGTGCAATTTGGTTGAGAAATGCCTCAGTAAGTAGATTTTTACAGTTATCCACACATGCAAACATGTTGGGTGTGAAAAATAAAAAGAAGAAGCTTTTTTTTTTTGGTTTGACTTTCCCACTTATTCTGATGAAAGTACTCGGGCTACATGCTGAGTCATTATTGCTAAAATTATGCAGTCTGATTTTCACCACAGCATGGTTGTCTGCAAATAAATAAGCAGGATTGTTATTTTATTTTTGCATCAATGTGATCTGACCTGAAGGGATTTAATTGTAATGAGCTGGAAAATCATGTTTCCTGCAATTTATAAGAGAACCTATTTGTTTATTTAAACATTTCATAGGCAGTAATTTTGAGTTTTAAAGGTGGACACTAACGGTAAAAAAAAAAATAGCTAATTTACCAAACTTCATTTGCATTCGTAATTATATTTATTTATTATTTAATAATGTTTCACATTGCCTAAAGCAATTTTCTTCTGCTTATTGCGTTAATACCGTGGTGGTATTTGCATAAGCCTCCTAGAAAATTTGAGGAAGAATATTTATTGAGCATCCGAGGGTTTAATTACTGAAATGATGGTGCGTCGTAAGATTATTTTTCTTTTTTCCCTCTTTGTTTAAGGTCAGACCTGCTTATGATTACAAAAAATTCTTTTTCTGCACACCTTGTTTACACCCACAAGCTCCTCATCTAGCTTTAATTATGGAGCTAAAAACAAGAATGAACCACATTAAACAAAAAAAAAGCAAAACTCTCACATGTAAAATTTTATAACAGTTACTTAAAAAAACTCTGTTCAAGGTATTGCTTGAGATAATTGGGAAAGTTCCAGATGTGTTGCAATCTTGAGATTAAATGTGCAAACAAAAGTCATTAGAAAGTATATAATTATGTAAAAATGCTTGGTTGATTACGATGCCAATTAGAAATGGAGTTAACTCAGTTGTTGGGAGGCTGGTGTGATTCAAAAAGTTTCATCAATTCCTTTTCTATATTTTTATAAAATTCAGTAAAATATGCTAAATTCTCATTGCTAATTAGTGAAGCACCATTCCCTTGTATTAGATTTCCCTCACTCCCCAATTCAATCTGGGTGAGCAAGGACTGTTTTAGATAGATCTCTCTTTGTGAAGTGTTATCAGCGTAGAAACTGAATCCTAAAGAGATAAATTGGAGCTGTGAGTGGCATAACTTCAAGATAATAATCTAATGATCGACTGAAGGTATTCTTTCAAAGCCTCAGGCAATGTATAGAGAAGGAGCCAGATGGTCACTCAAGGATCGTCTTTGATTCAAAGAAGCAAAGCACAGACTTCACTGGAGCAGGATGTCTTTATGAACTCAATGCGGACTCTTTTTAGTCAGAATTCTATCAAAGTAAACTCTTAGGAGTTATGTTGGACTTGTCCCATATTTGCATGCCAGTTTGTTTCTCATTTGTAACCACAAATTTTTTTCTGAGTATATTTTTATTATCGTAAATCTGTCTTGACACCTATTTTTTCACCTAATTTCTCTTCATACATCAAAGAAACATCGGAAAGAAAAATACAACAATGTGCGTGTTTTTTTTTTTTATTGAGTTGTGTCGTGTGTTTATGCTTGATTATTTTATGTGAAATCCAATGTGATAACTCTGAATGAAACTGGACACATAAACTTTAATTAAATAAAGTTAGGAGCACATATTTTTAGATAAAATTTATGCTATAAGCACAAGCAATGTACAATCTTTTCCACTTTAATCAAGCACTGCTTGAACAAGGTCAAACTGAGGAGTCGGTCAGTCAACAAACTCCTGAAACCCAACTCCTCACAGCAACGATACACTGTTAGACTCAGCAAATAATCGGATCTGTAATGACACATAAAATTTCTCATGTACATAAATGAAGACCTTATTTCTATCAAATTTTAAGAAAACTGCATATATCATTTTTTTTCCTTCTTTTTTAGAAGCACAATGAGGAGTTTATAATTTCTTCTCACAATTAGTTGTAGCTTGTTCATTCACAGCAATTTTCCTGAGACTAAGAGGTGAGGAAGTTGGCACACAAATCGGATTAAAAATATGAGTTACTTTTGAACAGTTTTTTGCATAGTTTGAAAATAACCATCTTGCATGCATGAGAAGTGTGTTAACAAATCTGCTAAAATAATACAAAATAAAATCTGATTAATTTTACTATTACCAATGCTTAAAAAAATTAATGTTGTATTCAAATATCTTCAAATGAGATTAAGTGAAAAAAAACTGTAAATAAACTTCATGCATATTTCTAAAAATATACTATATATAAATATATATATTAAAAAAAAATTAAAAAGATACGTAAAAAAATGTACAATTTCTTTTCTTGCTGTTCAGCATGCAGATCTTTTCCCTCCCACTTTATTTAAGTTTTTAGGAATAAATGTGACCGTTTCTTTTGATTATCCTTGAGATGTTTACTTTAAATTTAAATACTGTGTTAAAAAAAAAGAGACCGTGTATTTAATGCAGTAGTTAGTCAGAAGTTAGCCTTGGCAAATAAGTTGTGTTATGTCTTTGATCGGAGTGTATGTCAGAGTGAGACGTCTGTCTCTTCTAAAGATCTTTTATGATTTCTTAAACTAACAGCAGAGTGAGAGGTCTCGAAAATAGTAGATCTTGGATGAGTCTGCAACTGTAAAGACGGAAGTAGACTGCGCTCAAAACTTGTTAAAAACCTGGGATAACTTTAGTCTTTGTAAGTATTTTTTGTGTTTATGTGCTTTGTTTACATGCTTAAGATTGTATTTCATTTGATAACGTGTGAATCGCGTCTTATGTAGTAAGCCACTTAGGATGTGGGCGCGCATGTTTCAAGCTAAGCTAACGTGCGCATGTTTCAAGCTAAGCTAACGTGTGTTTGATCATAGAGACTCAGTGTTATGTACAGCTCGTAATGCACTTCTTTTGTTTGTTTGTTTCAGTTACTATTATCACGTACATATATATACGTACATATATGTATAATCCTGTGAAGAAAAGAGTCTACATAAACAAGAAAAGCAAGCCTTGTGTGGGAGTCTCTTTTTTCATTGGAAGAGTTAGCTGGCTGTCTAGCTGCACACAGTCACGTGTCGTGAGGACAGCACAGTAAAAAGACTTAAATAGAAGAAAAAAGACTTCTATACGGCGGGTTAAACAACACTGAGCTACACAGTCAACATGAGTCTACGCTCAGGTAAGACTTACTTGAGAGATTATGAATCACAGTTCGAGCCAGAGGCAAACTCAGAGCAGCAAGCTGATGACCAGGCTGCTACCAATCACCCGGTTCCTGCAGACCAGCTGTCGCCTGAGAGGCAGCCGTCAGAGAGGCCGCAGCATTCACCTCCACACAGCGTCAGGTCCAGAGCCACCAGCAGACGGTCGCACACCACAGCAGCCTCAAGTGTGTCAGCCACAAAAGCATACGCCAAAGCCCAAGCAGCAAAGGCCCAGCTCCTTTTCGCAGAAAAAGAAGCTAGTCTGATGAGACAAAAAGCAGATTTGGATGCCAGTCTCCACGAAAAAGAAGCTAGTCTGATGAGACAAAAGGCAGATTCGGCGAGACAACAAGCAGATTTGGATGCCAGTCTCCACGAAAAAGAAGCTAGTACGGCGAGACAAAAGGCAGATTTGGAGGCCAGTCTCCATGTTTTGAAGTGTGAAAAGGAAATAGCAGCAGCTGAGGCAGAAGCTGCAGCCTATGAAGAATTAGAAAGTCAGAGCGGGGAGTCAGACTCAGAACTTCCTATTACAGGTGAGACGTTAAATGCAGTACAACGCACAAGTGATTATGTGGAACAACAATGTAAGCTAAAGGCGCTACCTAGCGCTACACATGATAGCACAAATTTTCAAATGCCAAGTCGATCAATAATAACAAAAGAAACTCATGTCCAGTCCCCAATGAAAAACGATGTTAAACATGAGTACATACCAGAAGCTGTTCCAACCAGCACATTCTCACTCAAACCCCAAGCTCACACCTTTTTGCCTACAAGTCACAACCAAATAGAGCAAAACAGCGTACAAGATTTTGCAAAATATCTCATCCGCAAAGAAATAGTTAGCACTGGCTTACTCCAATATGATGACAGACCCGAAAACTATTGGGCATGGAAAGTCTCATTCACGAGTGTTACTAAAGACTTGAATCTGTCCCCTAGAGAAGAGCTAGACTTGCTCACAAAATGGTTAGGGCCAAAATCTTCAGAGCAAGCAAAAAGGCTTCGCGCAGTACACACCCTCAATCCCGCTGCAGGTGTAAAAGTGGTATGGGAGCGTCTAGAGGAATGTTATGGCTCCTCAGAAGTCATTGAGGATGCACTGTTAAAAAAGTTGGAGGATTTTCCAAGGCTGACAAACAAAGAGAGTGGCAAATTAAGGGAGCTGGGTGACATCTTGTTGGAGTTGCAGTGTGCTAAGTCTGATGGTACACTGCCAGGTCTTGCATATCTAGACACGGCTCGAGGGGTTAGACAAATAGTTGAAAAACTCCCCTTTAACATGCAGGAGAGGTGGACCACTGTAGGTACAATGTATAAAGAAGTCAATAGAGTGTCATTTCCACCTTTTTCTGTCTTTGTGCAATTTGTACAGCAACAAGCAAAAATGAAAAATGATCCAAGTTTTTCCCCATCCAGCTGCAGCAACCAAGTTACCACACGCACTGAAAAGTCCATTCCATATAATCGAAAAGCTACTGTTGCAGTACACAGAACGGAAATTGAGGAAAGAAAACAAGGGAGTTTTGAACAGAAGAAAATCGAAGAACCAGATCGTCTGTGTCCAATTCATAAGAAGCCACACCCTCTGAAAAAATGCAAGTTATTCAGAGACAAATCAATTGAGGAACGACAGGCTTTTCTGAGAGAGCATCGTATATGCTACAGGTGTTGTGGGTCTGTGCAACATATAGCCAAAGATTGTAAAGTAGCAGTAAAGTGTGTTGAGTGTGACAGTCCAAAACACTTGTCAGCACTCCATCCGGGTCCCACACCTGTCCCAAAAGATGACACCTCAAAGAATGTAGATGCTAAGGAGGACTCAGAAGACCATCCTGCAGTAGTCTCCAAGTGCACAGAGGTATGTGGACAAAGTGACAGCCCACGCTCATGTTCAAAGATCTGTTTGGTGAAAGCATATCCAGAAGGTCAAAAGGACAGAGCTATAAAAATGTATGCAGTGATTGACGAACAGAGCAATAGGTCCCTGGCTAGGACGGACTTTTTCAACCTGTTTGTAATAAAAAGTACACCTGTGCCATACACGCTGAAAACATGCTTAGGAAAAGCTGAAACTGCAGGTAGGAGAGCAGAACATTTTGTAGTAGAGTCCATGGATGGAAAAACAAGTGTCAAACTGCCTCCTTTAATCGAGTGTGATTCAGTGCCGGACGAAAGATCTGAAATTCCTTCACCTGAGATTGCTAAGCACCATCCACACCTTCTCCCTATTGCAAGCAAAATCCAACCGGTCGATCATCATGCTCCTATTCTCCTTTTGCTGGGAAGGGACCTCCTCAGCATTCATAAAGTAAGAGAACAGATAAATGGACCAAATAACGCACCATACGCCCAAAGGTTAGACTTGGGGTGGGTTGTGATAGGGGAAGTGTGCTTGGGCAAAACTCACAACACAACAGAAGTCAACGTGTACAGAACACACATGCTAGACAACGGACGGACTACTCATTTTGAACCATGTCCAAACGTCTTTACAGTGAAAGAGGACTATGTCAAGCAGCCCCAGCAAAGCACACCTTTAATCTCAAATAGTGTGGACATTAAAGGCAACACACACAAGCTAGGTCAGTCTGTGTTTGAACGTACAGAGTCAGATGACAAGGTGGCACTGTCTATAGATGACAAAAACTTTCTAACAATAATGGACAAGGCGGTCCAACAAAACAAAGAAAACACCTGGGTCGCTCCATTGCCCTTTCGCTCTCCAAGGAGGAGACTCCCAAGCAACAGAGTTCAAGCCTCAAAACGTCTATACTCACTCAAAAAGACGTTAGAAAAGAAACCAAAAATGAAAGATCACTACATCCGATTTATGCAGAAAATGTTGGATAACGATCAAGCTGAACTCGCTCCACCTCTGCCCGAAGGTAAAGAACACTGGTATCTGCCAACGTTTGGTGTATACCACCCGCAAAAGCCAGATCAAATACGTGTTGTTTTTGATTCTAGTGCAGAGTGTGAAGGAACATCCCTGAACCAAGTGCTACTCAGTGGACCTGATCTGAATAATTCTCTGTTAGGAGTGCTGTTACGGTTCAGAAAAGAGCCAATAGCCCTGACAGCTGATGTTCAACAAATGTTTTATTGTTTTGAGGTGTGTGAAGATCACAGAGATTATCTGCGCTATCTCTGGTTTGAGGACAATGACGTCACAAAAAATGTGGTCGAATATCGGATGAAAGTGCATGTTTTTGGGAATAGCCCATCACCCGCTGTTGCCATTTACTGCATGCGGCGGGCAGCAAGCGAAGGTGAGCTGGAACATGGCTCAGATGCCAGACGGTTTGTTGAAAGACAATTTTATGTAGATGACGGGCTCACTTCAGTCGCCACACCTGAACAAGCAGTTGACCTGTTAACGAGAACACAAAACATGTTAGCAGAGTCCAATTTGCGACTACACAAAGTTGCCTCCAACTGCAGCCTCGTTATGGAAGCATTCCCTGCAGACGATCTAGCAAAGGACTTGAAAGAATTAGATCTTGGTGTAGATCCACTTCCTGTTCAAAGGAGCTTAGGACTATGTTGGAACCTGCAAACTGACAGCTTTACTTACCTTGTATCCAATGAGACAAAACCATTCACACGTAGGGGAGTACTGTCAACTGTCAATAGCTTGTATGATCCGTTGGGTTTTGCAGCTCCTATAATCGTGCAAGGCAAAGCGCTACTCAGAGAACTTTCAACTGAGGAGAGCGACTGGGACGCACCTCTTTCCCCAGAAAAAGAGGACGCATGGATCTCATGGAGAAACTCACTGAAAACTCTAGAAGATCTCCAAATCAAAAGGTGTTACAGTTCAGGTTCTTTAGGTGAAATGAAAACTAATGAACTCTGTATTTTCTCAGATGCGTCTACTGTAGCTATAGGTGCGGTAGCTTACCTGCGCTCTTTAGACACTCAAGGCAAGTATCACGTAGGTTTTGTGATGGGGAAGTCAAAACTAGCGCCCCGACCTGCACACACCGTACCACGGTTAGAACTTTGTGCTGCCGTGCTGGCAGTAGAAATGTATGACTTAATCAAAGACGAGTTAGACCTCAAAATTGACAGTGTCAAGTTTTTCACTGACAGTCGCATTGTGTTAGGTTACATACACAACTCCTCAAAAAGACTCTACCCAGTAGTGACAAGAAGGTTCGTAAAGTGGAGCTACGGATCATCAAAGATGGAACTCCAAAGGTGTTTTTGAGACCAGTCTCAGAGACTGTTGTTTTGCTTTCGGAGTAAGATATTATCTATGTAAATTTTATGTTTCGATATGTGGTGATATAATATGTTTATATCAAGCGGGGAGTGTTATGTCTTTGATCGGAGTGTATGTCAGAGTGAGACGTCTGTCTCTTCTAAAGATCTTTTATGATTTCTTAAACTAACAGCAGAGTGAGAGGTCTCGAAAATAGTAGATCTTGGATGAGTCTGCAACTGTAAAGACGGAAGTAGACTGCGCTCAAAACTTGTTAAAAACCTGGGATAACTTTAGTCTTTGTAAGTATTTTTTGTGTTTATGTGCTTTGTTTACATGCTTAAGATTGTATTTCATTTGATAACGTGTGAATCGCGTCTTATGTAGTAAGCCACTTAGGATGTGGGCGCGCATGTTTCAAGCTAAGCTAACGTGCGCATGTTTCAAGCTAAGCTAACGTGTGTTTGATCATAGAGACTCAGTGTTATGTACAGCTCGTAATGCACTTCTTTTGTTTGTTTGTTTCAGTTACTATTACCACGTACATATATATACGTACATATATGTATAATCCTGTGAAGAATAGAGTCTACATAAACAAGAAAAGCAAGCCTTGTGTGGGAGTCTCTTTTTTCATTGGAAGAGTTAGCTGGCTGTCTAGCTGCACACAGTCACGTGTCGTGAGGACAGCACAAGTTGCATTGAAATGCGATGATTCATGCGACATCTATTTATTTTTCTTTCAAATACTTTACACGTTAAGTTCTCAAATGCAGTTACTACATAAATTCATAAGTTGTTTTGAAAAGAGAAAGTCATTTTTATTCAAACATTTGATAAGACGTGAACTATAACCGCCCTTTTCAAGCCTAATGCCCCTGGTATAGAGGATGTAGGACAGCGTCTGGGACTCATCTGTTTGATTCAGTTTCAATTCATTTATTTTAAAATGTGATTGCTAATAGTTGGTTGTCTGCACATAAAATCCCACTAAGGAATATGAGGTCAGTGGAAAGCTTTGTGGACTTAGTGAGTCTCTGTCTGCTGATTTTAAACCAATCTGAAGAGAGATAATTGTGTAACAAAACACAATAAAAAAATATACATTGAGAAGGACATTTACACAGTTTGTAGGGTTTTACATTATGCACTGAAAAAAAAACAGAAAAGTTTTTTTTTAAATATTTACCTGCCTTATTTTTTGTACTGTATATGGTTGTCAAAGTGTGATTAAATTCAGAGGCATTTCTGAATCTAATGCCCTTAATTAAGCTATTTTTATTAATGTTTGTATCACCAAGATGGAGTGCTCATCCTAAATGGAAGGGCTCAAGCCATCACACATACATTTCTTACTAAAGCAACTTTTTGGAGGTTTTTATTGTCTTTAAGCAGCATTCTCAAAGATATAACGTAAGCGGTTTTCTGTTTTGTTTCTAAATGTTGGAGTAATTTACAAGCTCAATTATTTTATTGCTGTTGATTTAGAAGTTTTGTGTTCCGTAAAAAGATTTTACATAGAGTGAGAAAAAATAGGGTAACTTCGAGGTTAAGAAAATTCTTTAGGCTTTATTTGTTTGTTTAAAAAATAAAAAATTAAAGCATTACAAAGACTTCGTAAAGGCTTTATGAAAATTTTGCTAATATGAACGAACTGCCTGTTCAGGATCGGGCGGAAAGCGCCAGGAAAGCAGAGGCACAAACCATAAAAATGACTTCAACATTATTTATTAAAATATTAAAAATGACACTTCTTAAAATAGAATTCACGTGTTGGGGCTCGGCCCACTGGCACTTCCTCGTCTTGGTCCGCAGCCCATGGGTTCACTCGTTGTCCCGGTGGGTTCTGTGATAGATACCCTACGTCTCTTTTCAAGGGGATCCCCGTCCCAAACCTCCTCGTTCCAGCGGGATCTGTGATGGACACACTCGTCTCTTTTCAGGGAGAGTCCCGTCCTTCACCGCATGGTGGCATGCGGGCCGACACACCACCGCGCCACCAATCTATAATTCAACAGGAAGGCTTCCACTGTGTGTGTCTCTACTGCCTTTCTCTGGCTCCGCTCAGACCCCAGCTGCCTCTTGTAAAGGAATCAAGGACTGTATCACTTTTAAGTAACAGTTGAAGTAAATAAAATAATTAAGACAATTAAAACATGCAGAATAAAACTATAAAAAGCATGCAATAAAATACTCCACCTGCTACACTAATAAATAGAATAAAATACTTTGGTCATCAGTCTAAAAGAATAACGATAAGTTGCATATACGTACTATATATACGTAGGTTACACAGTGTGGGGACATGTGTTATTGCAGAGTGGGTTTTTGTCTGCATTCATTGTGGAAGATTTCATGGTAAAGTAAAATACTGAAAGCTAAAGGATCTCAACAAGTGGAAGACGTTGTCTTTTCTTTTTAGTTGAGATCCTTTCAAGGTTCTATTTTTTTATAAACTGACAAAACCCATTCATGTTAACGAGTAAAACTACGCTGTGTGTGTGTATGTGTGTGTGCATTGAAAAACCCAAGCTTTGTTGTGTTTCCTCCTCGTTGATGCCTTGAACAGTTTTAGTGAGAAGAGCAAGTGAGTTTCAGAAGAAACAAGCAGAGTGGTTTCAATCCCATGTCGCTTTTAATTCTTTGGCCAGGCACAGTCAGATAAATTATGAATAACATTAGATTTGGTTTGCTTTTCATCTTCCATGACACCGTTGCTTTCTCTTTTCCCCTGTGTGCATTTCTGAACATCGTCTCCAATTGCCGCAGAATGCTTTAATAATTCATCCAGAGGTTTAAAGCCGATAATCTTCTGTTTAACTGCAACAGTAAAACAATAAAAAATTATGTTTCTTCATAAGTGTTTGAATCGGATCATTTCTCATTGTTCTCTAGTGTAACAAACGGTAGGAAATGATTGTAAAAGGATGATTACAAACCAGCAAAAGCAAATTTGATCACTTTTATTTGAAAATGCAACAAACTACTCAAATAAAACAGGATATGCGGGTTAGTTGTTATTGGGTATTGTCCTATAATTTTTTTTCCTGAGAAAATTCTATTTACGGGGCGGCATGGTGGCCCAGTGGTTAGCACAGTCACCTCACAGCAAGAAGGTCAGGGCTCATTTTTATTTGAAAATGTAACAAAATACTCGGATAAAACATGATATGAGGGTTATTAGTTATTGGGTATTGTCCTAAGAGTTTTTTTTCCCCCGAGAAAATTCTATCTACAGGGCGGCATGGTGGTGCAGTGGTTACCACAGTCGCCTCACAGCAAGAAGGTCAGCGTTCGAGTCTAAAATTACAGGTGTCCAATATTGCATTTTTTTTTTTTCCTTCTCAGTAAAATTTGACGTATCGGTTGATGCATTGGTCTGGAAAAGAAAGCTTTAAACTCTTTTTTTTTTTTTTTTGTTATGGGGAAAATGTTTCCATTCAACACTTCATAATGTGTCATTCGAGAAATGCAATGAGAAAATATCCGAAATTCTCTCTTCAATAAAGTTCTCATAGTAAATTTTTCATTTGTTCATTTTCTACTATTTGATTGGATTCCACACACTGTGCAAGATTTTTTTTTTTTAATTATTTGTAGCATTCACTTTGTTAAATTGACTTGACCGGCATGCGAACTGACAAAAGCTGAGATTGCTGTTTGCTTGCAACAAAAACCAGTCTTTCACCAAGGTCTGTAAAACAATTTCTGCCTTCTCTTGACTACATGCCAAAATGTCCTTGATCAAGTACTTGTAATTGTCAGTGACCTTCTAATGAGTTTATCTGAGAGTTGGAAGAAATATTGCATTATTTTTAAAAAGTGATAAATAACTGGGAGTGGGTAAAAAAATGTAGTAAACATGGTCCTTCTTTATATGTACATCAATGGTGGACCAAGCATTTCTCACCTAGACCTTCAGTAGTACTCCATCTCTATCAATTGACACCTCAATAATGGTATGATTTTAATAAAACCATTTTAATATAGGGGGAAAATGGCTCAGATTTAAAAAAAAAAAAAGAAACTCCCAAGTGTAACAATCCAGCAGTGAAAAATTATCCTATTATCCGTACTGCCTTGACGTACATAACCGTTTGCTAAAAACTCATAAACTTCAATATTATATTAAACATAGTAACATTTTTCTCATAAAACCTTGAACTACATGTCGATAAAATCCATTTTTCTTTCTCCTCACCAGTACTAAAAATTTGTCTGTCCTGTTCTATTGCTGCATTTTTTTGTTTATTTTTTAAAGATATGGACGCCTGTCTTGTCCCATATTATTTGCATTTCAGATGATTGTTTCTATGTTTTTCTAGTTAGTTTTGAGCTCTGTTGGTGACAATTTTCTGTCACCTTGGTGTCATACAAATAAAATTCTATTCTGTCCTTCATACTTTTTGAAAATTCTTTTGAAAAGTTTTTTTAAAATGTGACCTAGAAAATTTATTTAGCCGCCAAATGTATTTTTTCTCCCTCAGTTGTTTGGTTATAAACGGGTTTACAAAATATCATTTTCATCCATGCAACTCGCCACAAATCTTGCGTGCTAGTTCAGCTGCTATGGTATGTGACTATCTTGTAAATTCACAACAATGACGTATCCTGATTCTGTGAGTCAAGACCAACATAGAACAGCTCAAAATAAAATTAATTGAAGCAAAAATTTTATTGTCATTCAATTCAATTCAATTTATTTGTATAGCCCAAAATCACAGAATTTCCATCTCAATGGGTTTCACAAGAAAAAGAGGAATGAATTAACACAAATACACAGCAAGAAAAATAACTAACAAATGCTAACTAAACAAGACTAGCACATTAATGCACTTAGACTCTCCTTCTCGGTGAGGAAAAACTCCTAAAAAACCCATCAGTGGGGAAAAAATAAGAAACCTCGTGGGGATCCACATGAAATAGAGATCCCTCCCTCGGGACGAGCAAACAATGTGTCAAAGATTATTGTTTAAATATTAGCTTAATCTAATCTGCAGCTAAATATCTAAAGAAGTCAATAGATGTTCTTCATCCTGATGGAAACGCGGGAGACTCCTCAGCCCGGAGATGTCAAGTACGGGGAGGAGTAGATGTTCTTCCTCCTGATGGAAACACGGGAGACTCCTCAGCCCAGCGATGCCATGGACGGTGATGAGTAGATGGATTTCATCCTGATGGAGCGGGGATGAAGAAGCGCGCTCCATTCATTTTGTGTGAGAAAGCGGGCTGAATGGAGCCTGAAAACTTAGATTTTAGCCTAACTGGCAACAAATGCTGGCAAATATACATGACTATATTGTACATATGTTTAACATATTTTATATATATATATAAAACTGTGTGTATTTAAATGCATATTCTTGCAGATGCTTGAATTAAGCACTTTCAAATTAAGTCAGCTTAAAAACTTTTTTTTTTTTTAATTATCATTTTTACATTTTATATTAGTGTAAAACATCCTCAGCCTCCTCTCCAATTTGACGTGAACTACAGGTAAATTGTCTAAATGGACTGCATCCAAAAGAACAGTTTGTGATGACATTTTTTTTTAATTAAATGAATAACAAAACTATTTTTCTCGCTTTACCCAGAACACAGTGATTACATTTAAAAGTTTAAATTCCCTCTTGATCCCATCAAGTTAGAGAAGCAAAATATTTCTAAGCTATCATTGCATTTTTGGATAAGACATTTATCCAAAAGTGTCTTTTTGGTTTTAAGCAACTGCTTAAAAATCCAACTTATTCATGTCTTTTTCAACCCTTTTGTTGCGTTATGGTGTAAAGCCACCATTGTTGGCACTCATAACAACAAAACTATCTACATGTCTGCACTATAACACTGTGCATGAATCTATAGTTGGTTTCTCTGTGGTGAGATAAAACCTGGTATATTCCTGCTGCATACTGACCACCCGTCACGTTGACAAAAAGTGTCTCACGCTGGTGCTGATGTTGCAGAAGAAAGCCTCTCATTTTATTTCCTAGAAAGAGTGAAGGCGAAGGGATGCTGGGAAATAGAATAAACATGGAAATATAAATAAACTGCAACCCCTGGGATTCTACCACCCACCATCTTCTCCGTTCTGCATCTCCTTATACCTTAAGTGAACTTTGTAAGGTTTTCCTGTTACTTCCAATCATTATCATGTTCCACATCTGGTTTAAATTTAAATGCAGTTGGTAAGGTCAGAGACATAAGTGTTTTTGTTCAGTTACTCCATCTCTATTCCTGCCTTTGGCATATTCAAGATATCTTTCACATATTCAGATTCAACACCACTAAGCAGAAGAGTATATAATGCCTCCTTGACTGTAAGCCAATTTTTTTTCCTTCAGTTTGTTTATGTAATACTAATTGAAAAGACTTGCATTTTGTTATGCTGTGTAATTCTTGAAAAAGACACCTTTTCAGTTTCATACAATTTTCACCCTTGTCACGTTTTGCTGGCACTCCATCTCCATGTTTAGACAATCAGGACGAGCCCAGATGTTCCCCTGTGCCTTTAGTCAGTTTAAAGATCCATCTGTCCTCAGCGGTACACACCTTTAGCTCATGTGCACCCATGAATAAAGTTTGCTCTAAACAGCCTTCTGTGTAGGAGTGAAGGCTGCGGGTGACAAGCACAGCCTCACACCGTGATCTAAGTGTGATGAAGAGCAAATGTTCTGAAATCCTCAGATCTTTCATAGTGTTTGCTGCTGCCAAACATCATCACAGAGCTGGAAAATTCTGCAGACAATCACCAAACACAGGGGTGTTTGAGCTATATTCAGTAGATAATGAATGGATTTCCAAAGTATGAAAATAAAAAATAATCATGAACTTCATCACATAAAGTTTAATGATCTTTTTAAAGCAGTTTTCAGCCAAAGTTGGACCAATTCAGATAACCATTTTTGTAAAAATCAGAAACGGCCAAAACAATTCAAATTGGAGTACCCTTTTCCATGCACATAGTTTCTTTTTAATGATCTGTGGGTGTCAAAAAAGGGGTGAGGACCAAAAGTGGGATGTTGGACTGTGGACTGCAAGGCATAGAAATTCAATTTTAAGAAAATTTATGTGATCAAATAAATTATTTTTGTTTTTAAAGTTCAAAATTAGCCTCACAGCAAGTTCGTCGGGGTTCGAATCCCGGGTGGAGGCGAGGCTTGAAACGCTGGCCTTTCTGTACGGAATTTGCATGTTTTCCCCGTTTATGTGTGGGTTTTCAGGATACTCTGATTTCTTCTCCCTCTCCAAAAACATGCATATGACATTAACCGGCCACTTTGAAATTGCCTCTAGGAATGAGTGTGTGTGTGTGTGTTTGTGTAATTTAAGGATCAATTTTAAGTTTCTTTTAATGGTTTTTAAAAGTCTTAATGGTCTTGGGCCGTCTTATTTATCTGACCTCCTTATGAGGTACAACTCCTCAGCTGGTACTTGAGGTCCTCAGGCACCAGCCTTTTAGTAATACCAAATGTTGGAACAAAAACTCATGGTGATGCATCGTTCCAGTGTTATGGTCCTCGTCTGTGGAACAGCCTGCCTGAGGAACTCAGGGCCGCAGAGTCTGTTCATGTTTTTAAGAAAAGGCTGAAAACCCACCTTTTTTTTATCTTGGTTTTTACTTGATTTTTATTTTTTGCTTAAGAGGATTTTACGTATTTATTGAAATCAGTTTGTTTACTTTTCTATTTTTACACAGTTTTATTTTTCTGATTTAGTTTTCTGACTAATTTCTAAAATAGTTTTTAACCGGTTGTGAGATACCACCATCACTTGGTTCATTACATTTTCTAGACTTTATTTAAAAAAATAAAGTGTTTTGTTTTTTGGGGGCTGGAGGAGGGGCGGTCAAAGTGTTATTTACTGCTCTAGATGGATTTCAAATGATGCCTGAAATAAACTAAATTTGGCACCTCAATACAATGCAACATCCAAAACTCCAAGTATCTGGATGCCGTGAATAGCGAGGTAATTGCTGCCTACTAAACAAAAGAAGGAAAATGAGTTTGCAGCCGTTTCTCCAACTGAAAAACTAATTAACTTTTTTCCCCTGGAGCTCGTTCTACTGGATCTCCTTGTATTTGTTATAAGAAACAATCTGCATCATTTAGAAAAGGTTTTGAAGCACAATATATTCAAATTGAAGGAGCTGAGAACTGTTATTTAATTTAAAAAAAGGCAATATTTGTTTTGCTTGAAATTTCTTTCTACAGATTTTAAGGAGACGGAAAGTTAAATATCTTCACGTCACAAACTTGTTTAGAATGTTTTTGGCTCCCCAATTTGTCATGTTTATTATGATCACACCAAGTCACCGTAGTGAAAATTTACTGTATGCCGAATGCGTATTTTGAATAATTAAAAATTTGGGTTGAGTTAGTACCAAATTTATAGCTAAATGGTGTGAAGAGGAGAAGATTAAGGACGAAGAATGGAGAGGAATGAGTTGTTGTTGAGGCTGTTTAAACACGAGTTATATGGTCCAAGCTTCAGACGGTCCTGATTGAAATTCATAAAACTTAAAGAAGGAGGATTAAATCATGTTGTCAAATTTGTCAAGGCAGACTCAGATTCATCATGTTATGGAAAAATAAATGTCTGAGAAGCTGAAAAATGAAGAAGTCAAGTCATCATAAAATGAAATGGAGAAAAACAAGACTAACGTAAATTTTAGGATTTTCTATGTGTGATTTTCTTCCTTTGCTATGTAAACAACCTGTAGCTTAAAAGCAGGCAAACTACATTTAATTTGATTATTATGAAGAATTTGATGCTAAAAAGATCAATTTCACAAAGCATTTCCACATAACAATTCCAATCAGTGGGAGCTGTTTTGGAGGGCAGGGTGAGGGCTTTAATGCAGGGTATCCTGAATAACCCCCGTCACCCTCTACACAATGTTGTAACGACCCAAAAAACGACCTGAAGTAACAGGTTCCTCTCACTGCGCAGCAGGACTGAGCGCTTTAGAAGGCCCTCGGGCAATTTAATAGATCAGATGGTTCTGGAAGGAACTGACATTATATATGTACAGTATGTTGTTTTTACTTATTTTGTATGTACAGTTTGTGTGATTTCTGTTGCTGCTGGACACCAGAATTTCTCCTGCAGGAAATAATAACGTTTTTTATCCATCTATCTATCAATTTAACCTTTCTCCAAGTTTTTGATGACGGAATCTTTCTTTAGCAACACACAAACATTTTCTGTCACGAAATTCTCCCTGAAATGTCAAGGTGGTTGAATTTTGACACACAGTTCTGCAGTGGTTTGTGACTGAATTTACAAATGTTTTTTAGGTAGAAGAAAGGGAAAAAAAGAGGTCTGAGGGGTTAAAGGATTAAAAGTAACGGCTGCTAGCTGAAGCAGCAGAGGTCAAGAAAGCTTTCAGAGAAATGCAGGTAGGTTTACTTAAAAGGAGAATTGAATGTGTTGTTTGACTGTTAAAGGTTTAACATCCATCCACAGCATGGCCTCAATAACACAACATATTCTGAAAAAGGAGCAGATAAAACCACAAAACTCAGTGGATTTTGCTCATGTCAACAGAAAAATGTGGAAACTTTTTTTTGGTATATCTTCTAACAATTTTGTGTTTCTCTGATCCAACGTTTCTATGCTTTTAAAATGTGTTTAAAATTTTTGCCCACTTACCTAAGCATTTTATTATTTTACTATTTTGTGAAAATGAAATCTATCGTTTCTGCATTTGAGCCGCAAAATGATTATTTACTATGCTGAGGATTTCAAATACACACATGATTCCAGTAATACTTCATCTTTATGATAAACCTGAGCTTTATGTGAAAAAAATCCACTAATAGTTGAAGCATGAGTGGATTACATGGTTGTCGGTTTTATTATTGAAGTTACCTGGCTTTAGTCGCACGTTACACGGCATGTTTTGATATCGGTCTAATACCAAGAGAATATAGGTTGATGCATAATTTTTCAGGCCCTTGGATAATTTGGATTTTGATTTTCAAATGTCTTATTTTTTACATTTGATGCATTTTGTTTTGCTCTGAGTCCTTTGCTGCATGCCATTGTAATGGACAGGCTGGCAGACGAGGTTAGACGGGAATCTCCATGTGTTATGTCTTTGATTGAAGTATATGTCAGAGTGAGACGTCTGTCTCTTCTAAAGATCTTTTATAATTTCTTAAACTAACAGCAGAGTGAGAGGTCTCGAAAATAGTAGATCTAGCATGAGTCTGAAATTGGAAAGACGGAAGTAGACTGCGCTCAAAACTTGTTAAAACCTGGGATAACTTTAGTCTTTGTAAGTATTTTTTGTGTTTATGTGTTTTGTTTGCATGCTTAAGATTGTATTTCATTTGATAACGTGTGAATCGCGTCTTATGTAGTAAGCCACTTAGGATGTGGGCGCGCATGTTTCAAGCTAAGCTAACGTGCGCATGTTTCAAGCTAAGCTAACGTGTGTTTGATCATGGAGACTCAGCGTTATGTACAGCTCGTAATACACTTCTTTTGTTTGTTTTGTTTCAGTTACTATTACCACGTACATATATATACGTACATATATGTATAATCCTGTGATGAAAAGAGTCTACATAAACAAGAAAAGCAAGCCTTGTGTGGGAGTCTCTTTTTTTCATTGGAAGAGTTAGCTGGCTGTCTAGCTGCACACAGTCACGTGTCGTGAGGACAGCACAGTAAAAAGACTATATAGAAGTAAAAAGACTATATAGAAGTAAAAAGACTTAAATAGAAGAAAAAAGACTTCTATACGGCGGGTTAAACAACACTGAGCTACACAGTCAACATGAGTCTACGCTCAGGTAAGACTTACTTGAGAGATTATGAATCACAGTTCGAGCCAGAGGCAAACTCAGAGCAGCAAGCTGATGACCAGGCTGCTACCAATCACCCGGTTCCTGCAGACCAGCTGTCGCCTGAGAGGCAGCCGTCAGAGAGGCCGCAGCATTCACCTCCACACAGCGTCAGGTCCAGAGCCACCAGCAGACGGTCGCACACCACAGCAGCTTCAAGTGTGTCAGCCACAAAAGCATACGCCAAAGCCCAAGCAGCAAAGGCCCAGCTCCTTTTCGCAGAAAAAGAAGCTAGTCTGATGAGACAAAAAGCAGATTTGGATGCCAGTCTCCATGAAAAAGAAGCTAGTCTGATGAGACAAAAGGCAGATTCGGCGAGACAACAGGCAGATTTGGAGGCCAGTCTCCATGTTTTGAAGTGTGAAAAGGAAATAGCAGCAGCTGAGGCAGAAGCTGCAGCCTATGAAGAATTAGAAAGTCAGAGCGGGGAGTCAGACTCAGAACTTCCTATTACAGGTGAGACGTTAAATGCAGTACAACGCATAAGTGATTATGTGGAACAACAATGTAAGCTAAAGGCGCTACCTAGTGCTACACATGATAGCACAAAATTTCAAATGCCAAGTCGATCAATAATAACAAAAGAAACTCATGTCCAGTTCCCAATGAAAAACGATGTTAAACATGAGGACATACCAGAAGCTGTTCCAACCAGCACATTCTCACTCAAACCCCAAGCTCACACCTTTTTGCCTACAAGTCACAACCAAATAGAGCAAAACAGCGTACAAGATTTTGCAAAATATCTCATCCGCAAAGAAATAGTTAGCACTGGCTTACTCCAATATGATGACAGACCCGAAAACTATTGGGCATGGAAAGTCTCATTCACGAGTGTTACTAAAGACTTGAATCTGTCCCCTAGAGAAGAGCTAGACTTGCTCACAAAATGGTTAGGGCCAAAATCTTCAGAGCAAGCAAAAAGGCTTCGCGCAGTACACACCCTCAATCCCGCTGCAGGTGTAAAAGTGGTATGGGAGCGTCTAGAGGAATGTTATGGCTCCTCAGAAGTCATTGAGGATGCACTGTTAAAAAAGTTGGAGGAGTTTTCAAGGCTGACAAACAAAGAGAGTGGCAAATTAAGGGAGCTGGGTGACATCTTGTTGGAGTTGCAGTGTGCTAAGTCTGATGGTACACTGCCAGGTCTTGCATATCTAGACACGGCTCGAGGGGTTAGACAAATAGTTGAAAAACTCCCCTTTAACATGCAGGAGAGGTGGACCACTGTAGGTACAAAGTATAAAGAAGTCAATAGAGTGTCATTTCTACCTTTTTCCGTCTTTGTGCAATTTGTACAGCAACAAGCAAAAATGAAAAATGATCCAAGTTTTTCCCCATCCAGCTGCAGCAACCAAGTTACCACACGCACTGAAAAGTCCATTCCATATAATCGAAAAGCTACTGTTGCAGTACACAGAACGGAAATTGAGGAAAGAAAACAAGGGAGTTTTGAACAGAAGAAAATCGAAGAACCAGATCGTCTGTGTCCAATTCATAATAAGCCACACCCTCTGAAAAAATGCAAGTTATTCAGAGACAAATCAATTGAGGAACGACAGGCTTTTCTGAGAGAGCATCGTATATGCTACAGGTGTTGTGGGTCTGTGCAACATATAGCCAAAGATTGTAAAGTAGCAGTAAAGTGTGTTGAGTGTGACAGTCCAAAACACTTGTCAGCACTCCATCCGGGTCCCACACCTGTCCCAAAAGATGACACCTCAAAGAATGTAGATGCTAAGGAGGACTCAGAAGACCATCCTGCAGTAGTCTCCAAGTGCACAGAGGTATGTGGACAAAGTGACAGCCCACGCTCATGTTCAAAGATCTGTTTGGTGAAAGCATATCCAGAAGGTCAAAAGGACAGAGCTATAAAAATGTATGCAGTGATTGACGAACAGAGCAATAGGTCCCTGGCTAGGACGGACTTTTTCAACCTGTTTGGAATAAAAAGTGCACCTGTGCCATACACGCTGAAAACATGCTTAGGAAAAGCTGAAACTGCAGGTAGGAGAGCAGAACATTTTGTAGTAGAGTCCATGGATGGAAAAACAAATGTCAAACTGCCTCCTTTAATCGAGTGTGATTCAGTGCCGGACGAAAGATCTGAAATTCCTTCACCTGAGATTGCTAAGCACCATCCACACCTTCTCCCTATTGCAAGCAAAATCCAACCGGTCGATCATCATGCTCCTATTCTCCTTTTGCTGGGAAGGGACCTCCTCAGCATTCATAAAGTAAGAGAACAGATAAATGGACCAAATAACGCACCATACGCCCAAAGGTTAGACTTGGGGTGGGTTGTGATAGGGGAAGTGTGCTTGGGCAAAACTCACAACACAACAGAAGTCAACGTGTACAGAACACACATGCTAGACAACGGACGGACTACTCATTTTGAACCATGTCCAAACGTCTTTACAGTGAAAGAGGACTATGTCAAGCAGCCCCAGCAAAGCACACCTTTAATCTCAAATAGTGTGGACATTAAAGGCAACACACACAAGCTAGGTCAGTCTGTGTTTTAACGTACAGAGTCAGATGACAAGGTGGCACTGTCTATAGATGACAAAAACTTTCTAACAATAATGGACAAGGCGGTCCAACAAAACAAAGAAAACACCTGGGTCGCTCCATTGCCCTTTCGCTCTCCAAGGAGGAGACTCCCAAGCAACAGAGTTCAAGCCTCAAAACGTCTATACTCACTCAAAAAGACGTTAGAAAAGAAACCAAAAATGAAAGATCACTACATCCGATTTATGCAGAAAATGTTGGATAACGATCAAGCTGAACTCGCTCCACCTCTGCCCGAAGGTAAAGAACACTGGTATCTGCCAACGTTTGGTGTATACCACCCGCAAAAGCCAGATCAAATACGTGTTGTTTTTGATTCTAGTGCAGAGTGTGAAGGAACATCCCTGAACCAAGTGCTACTCAGTGGACCTGATCTGAATAATTCTCTGTTAGGAGTGCTGTTACGGTTCAGAAAAGAGCCAATAGCCCTGACAGCTGATGTTCAACAAATGTTTTATTGTTTTGAGGTGTGTGAAGATCACAGAGATTATCTGCGCTATCTCTGGTTTGAGGACAATGACGTCACAAAAAATGTGGTCGAATATCGGATGAAAGTGCATGTTTTTGGGAATAGCCCATCACCCGCTGTTGCCATTTACTGCATGCGGCGGGCAGCAAGCGAAGGTGAGCTGGAACATGGCTCAGATGCCAGGCGGTTTGTTGAAAGACAATTTTATGTAGATGACGGGCTCACTTCAGTCGCCACACCTGAACAAGCAGTTGACCTGTTAACGAGAACACAAAACATGTTAGCAGAGTCCAATTTGCGACTACACAAAGTTGCCTCCAACTGCAGCCTCGTTATGGAAGCATTCCCTGCAGACGATCTAGCAAAGGACTTGAAAGAATTAGATCTTGGTGTAGATCCACTTCCTGTTCAAAGGAGCTTAGGACTATGTTGGAACCTGCAAACTGACAGCTTTACTTACCTTGTATCCAATGAGACAAAACCATTCACACGTAGGGGAGTACTGTCAACTGTCAATAGCTTGTATGATCCGTTGGGTTTTGCAGCTCCTATAATCGTGCAAGGCAAAGCGCTACTCAGAGAACTTTCAACTGAGGAGAGCGACTGGGACGCACCTCTTTCCCCAGAAAAAGAGGACGCATGGATCTCATGGAGAAACTCATTGAAAACTCTAGAAGATCTCCAAATCAAAAGGTGTTACAGTTCAGGTTCTTTAGGTGAAATGAAAACTAATGAACTCTGTATTTTCTCAGATGCGTCTACTGTAGCTATAGGTGCGGTAGCTTACCTGCGCTCTTTAGACACTCAAGGCAAGTATCACGTAGGTTTTGTGATGGGGAAGTCAAAACTAGCACCCCGACCTGCACACACCGTACCACGGTTAGAACTTTGTGCTGCCGTGCTGGCAGTAGAAATGTATGACTTAATCAAAGACGAGTTAGACCTCAAAATTGACAGTGTCAAGTTTTTCACTGACAGTCGCATTGTGTTAGGTTACATACACAACTCCTCAAAAAGATTCTACATGTATGTAGCTAACCGCGTCACACGAATCAGGTCATCCACTCAACCTGACCAGTGGCATTACGTTTCAACAGATGTGAATCCAGCTGACCTAGCAACTAGATTTATTCCAGCCGTTGAATTCAAAAACAGTAATTGGGTTACAGGCCCAAGCTTTCTGTGTTCAGAAAACTCAATGAATCTCAAAAAGACTATTCATTCTCACTGGTAGAGCCTGAGAATGACAAGAAATACGAGCTCATGTAAAAACACTTGCAACTACCGTCACAACAACTCAGTTAGGTGCAAAACGTTTCGAAAGATTTTCAAGTTGGACAACGGCATGCAGAGCAGTAGCCAAACTTATTCATGTTATGGTTTCTTTGAAACAAAAGACAAATAAACAAGCAGGATGGAGAAGTCTGAAAGAGAATGTAACACAAATGAACTCACTCAAGCCAAAAATGTCATCATTCGTTCGGTGCAAGAAGAAGCGCACAAAGTGGACTGAAAACCAACCAAATGTCAAAGAAGGAGACATTGTGTTGTTAAGATCCTCTAGCCCACAGGAATGAATGGCCTATGGGACTGACAGTTAAGACTCTACCCAGTAGTGACAAGAAGGTTCGTAAAGTGGAGCTACGGATCATCAAAGATGGAACTCCAAAGGTGTTTTTGAGACCAGTCTCAGAGACTGTTGTTTTGCTTTCGGAGTAAGATATTATCTATGTAAATTTTATGTTTCGATATGTGGTGATATAATATGTTTATATCAAGCGGGGAGTGTTATGTCTTTGATTGAAGTATATGTCAGAGTGAGACGTCTGTCTCTTCTAAAGATCTTTTATAATTTCTTAAACTAACAGCAGAGTGAGAGGTCTCGAAAATAGTAGATCTAGCATGAGTCTGAAATTGGAAAGACGGAAGTAGACTGCGCTCAAAACTTGTTAAAACCTGGGATAACTTTAGTCTTTGTAAGTATTTTTTGTGTTTATGTGTTTTGTTTGCATGCTTAAGATTGTATTTCATTTGATAACGTGTGAATCGCGTCTTATGTAGTAAGCCACTTAGGATGTGGGCGCGCATGTTTCAAGCTAAGCTAACGTGCGCATGTTTCAAGCTAAGCTAACGTGTGTTTGATCATGGAGACTCAGCGTTATGCACAGCTCGTAATACACTTCTTTTGTTTGTTTTGTTTCAGTTACTATTACCACGTACATATATATACGTACATATATGTATAATCCTGTGATGAAAAGAGTCTACATAAACAAGAAAAGCAAGCCTTGTGTGGGAGTCTCTTTTTTTCATTGGAAGAGTTAGCTGGCTGTCTAGCTGCACACAGTCACGTGTCGTGAGGACAGCACACCATGTACACAATGATGTTTGCAGATGATATTTTGATCTGTAGTGAAAAGAGGGAAGAGGTGGAGGAAATGCTGAAGAGGTGGAGGTTTGCACTAGAGAGAAGAGGAATGAAGATTAGTCAGAGTAAAACAACGTACGTGTGTGAATGAGAGGGATCCACATGGAAAAGTGAGGTTACAGAGAGAAGAGATAAAGAAGGTGGAAGATTTTAAGTATCTAGGATCAACAGTACAGAGCAATGGAGAGTGTGGAAAAGAGGTGAAGAAGTGTGTGAAGGCAGGCTGGAATGGGTGGAGAAAAGTATCAGGTGTGATGTGTGATAGAAGAGGTTCAGCTAAAATGAAAGAAAAGTGTACAAAACCGTGGTGAGACCGGCCATGCTGTTTGGTCTAGAGACAGTGGCACTGAGAAAAAGACAGGAAACAGAGATGGAGGTAGCAGAGATGAAGATGCTGAGGATCTCTCTGGGAGTGACCAGGATAGACAGGATTAGAAATGACAATATCAAAGGAACAGCGTATGTTAGAGGTTTTAGAGATAATGTCAGAGAGGCCAGACTGAGATGGTTTGGACATGTTCAGAGGAGAGAGAGAGAGAGAGTACATCGGCACAAGGATGCTGGGTTGGGAACTTTAAAGTTGGTTTGGTGTAAAAATATAAAATTTACTGAAGACATCATATCAGAAAACATACCATTCTCAGATTTATAAATGTTGTTTTTGTCATAGCATGCACGGCATCAGTCTAAATGAATGTGGTTATTAGCTTTAAAGCAGTGATTTTCCAGGACACTAACAATCTTCAAACCTGTGCAACTCAACCATAATCACAAGTCTGTAAATACTGCTTTAGAGTGGAAAAAAAGACACAATAATAAATCCAAACTCTCATTTTAACAAAAAGGCAGAACAATACCAAACAATACTTCTGACTCTTTTCTGATGACACAGTGATTTCTTTCAAGCTGACTGCCAAATTGTATCGAGCAATTTAAAACCCTGGTCTACATTGTAAAACATCAGAATCAGGAAATAATGGTGCTATTGTGATCATAAACATTTGTGCATCAATGCAAAATAAGGCAGCATATTTTTGTGATTTTTCTCTGATTATTTTCCCTGCTGACTTGTAAATCTGTAATTGATGCTTCACACACTGCTGGAGTTCTATTGATTAAATTAAAACTGGAAAATTTGCAATTCGGGCAAAAAACAAAGCTTGAACAAAAGATTTTGTATTAATGTGTAACACAGCCAATCACTGTTTATTTTTCGGGTCTTTTTTGGGTATATTGTTCCATGTTTTTGTCGCTGGTTCAGTCTTTTCTAATTTAATTGAAGCAAGTCTAATTATTTTTGTTTTTGTAAAAGTCTGATTTTTTTAATTTATTGTGCCTGATTACAGTTTTTTTCTTCAGTCATGATGAGAGAAAGTTGTGAACTCGTATGAAGGCTTATCCTTATCAACTTGCTGTTTAATCTTTTTTTTTGTTTTATCAGTCATATTTGTATAAAGATTATATGTCTTATGTCAAATCACGTGAATCTAAAATAACAATTAATTCTGAAACGGAGGTCTGCACAGTGGTGCAGTGGTTAGCACGGTGGTCTCACAGCAAGAAGGTCAGGGTTAAAATCCTGGAGTTGGGGCGAGGGGTGAATCACTGGCCTTTCTGTGTGGAGTTTGCACGTTCACCCATGCATGGGTGGGTTTTCTTCCACCCTCCAAAAACATGCATGCTAGGTTGATTAGCCGCTACAAAATTGCCGCGAAGAATGGGTCTTTGGTGTGTGTGGCCTCGCAACAGACAGGCAACCTGTTTGAGGTGTATCTTGCCTCTCGTCTGAAATCAGCTGGGATAGGCTCTGGCACCCCCCTATCCCTGTGAGAGATAGGCGAAGTTAGCACTGCCATGAAGTTATGATCTAACTACGGCCCGTAGGCCACATGCGGCCTGTTAAACGTTTTAATCCAGCTCGCCAAACTTGAAAAATTTAAATAAATTAACCTTGTTAGTGTTTTAATTCCCCTGTAATTCTAATGTTTCTTCACTAGATGGCACACTGTATGATATGGAAAGCCATTGGGGCCAATACACGCACGTAAACAAGCGCGTTAGATGTTGAAAAAAGCAAAATACATCAAGCGCTTAGATTTCAAACTTAAACGCACATTTGTTTAGCGTGCATTTAGCAATATCTATCGTTATCGCACTAGATTTGAAATTTACCACTCCTTGATGTAACATTTAGCGCGCTTGTTTATAATCTAGCGCGCCATTCTATCGGTCTAATCTAGCAGGTACCAAAGCATGCCATCCATCTGCTCCTGTTCCGTCCCCTTTGTCAAATGTTAGAACTCAATGTGGCCCACGAACCAAAAAGTTTGCCCACCCCTGTTCTAATATGTTTCTGGCCTTACTGATCAGTAGGAGTTGGATGATCAGGCTGGAAAAAAAATTATATTTTTTTCTTAACTGAAGTTTCTGTCCTTCCTGTTAAATCCACGGTCAATGATTTCAGGTAGGATGTCTGCTTCTTACCAAGCCTTTGTTTGGTTGGAATGAGACCCAACTTTTCAAATACTGAACATTAAAATAAGTGCAGAATTTCAGTTTATCAGTTATAACAATGTTTAAACAATAAGAAAACATCAGTGACCTTTTCTTTCCACTTTTTAATGCATTCATAATTAATAAAAAGAACAGTGGGTACATTTTGAAATTGTTTTAATATTTCAACATATCTGCATGGCTTATGTTTTCTTTATTGTGTATAAAATATGGAATCTGCCTGAATTTTGACACATAACTCTATTTATGTGCTACTGTGGGAGGCAGTGAACTATTCAACCCTGTAGCACCAAAACATTCAAACAGAATATCGATTTAGCAGCTTAGGGGCTTCTAATGCATCTCTGTAGCACATATAGATCACACAGTGGAGTATTTATCACCTTCACTTTAGAAGCCAAATGGATGCAAACAATAAAACTCTGTGTGAAGATGGAAGCCTGTACAGTGAGAGAGCGATGGCTTTCAGATCTGCTTCTGCCTGCTGAACTCCAACACGCAGCACAGATAACCTATTTAGAGATTAACCCTCGTCTCATAAAACACATTTATGTGTCAGACATGCACTGGAGCGTTGAGAGATTTGTCCTGCCTAGTGTGTGTGTGTGTGTATTTGGGAGATGATATTGCACTTGACGCAGTTTTTGTTTCCCCGCAGTGACATGTTTCCAGCTGACATCCTGCGTGATTTACTCCACATGATTAAATTTTACAGCAGCCCATCTTCTTTCCTCACTTGACCTGCTAAAAGCAGCCAGAGAACTCAATCCATTAATGTCACTCAAATCCGCAAATGTCTTGTGGCAATTCAACAAATAGGCTTCTAAAATCTATGTAATTGTTGTTGAGGAACACCATAACTTTATTTCCAACGACCACAACGTCTCCGAACAAGTCATTTGAAAAGCTTTTTTTTCAGTCATTGCATTGTTGTTTTTGGCAGCAATCTAAGTTTTTGTTTTAGTCTTCATCTTTGGACAAATATTAATTTAAGTTTTAGTCACATTTTTGTCATCTCTTTATCTTTTCGTTTTAGTCAACAAAAACCTAAAAGAGTTTTTGTCTAGTTTTCATCAGAGAAGACTTAGAACGTTTTTAGTCTAGTTTTAGTGTAAAAAAAAAAAAAACTTTAACAATTGTGTCTTTATTACTGAGAATGATGCAGGTTATTTGTTTAAAGAAAAAAAAAAACTCTGTCGAGCTTTAACTTGCACAAAAACAGCAAACATAGTAAAACTACGTAAAATAAATAGAAATTTTTCAGTGAGTGAGGAACGTTGTAACTTATGTATACTTAAAAATGACACCTCTTAATTACCCTGTAAACAAAGTAAACACTGCATTGTGTCTTTAAATCAGTCGTTAGCGCAACCAAGCTAACTAAAGAAATTAGCAGCACCGACAAGCTAGCATTAGCTTGAAGTTAGCATGCTGTTTGTGCAAAATATGTGGAAAACTTTAAGTTTCTGACCTCCAAGCTCCTTTGTTGCTGTTGCCGCCAAGGTGTGTGACTTTCTTGTGGCTGCAGGTGTGTTGTGTAGACGGTGTGAACGTGCAACATTGTGGGGGGCGTGCCGCCGTGAGAGACAGATGCAGCTGCTGTGCTTTTCTTTTCACAGACAGAAATATGAAAGTCTAACGCCTATTTCGTTACATTTTCGTCTCGTCAACAGAAACTTGCAAACGTTGAATCACTTTTTCTTCACCAAAATGTCGCATTTATTTCGTTATCGTTACATCATGAAAAAATGCTTTGTCAACGAAATCATTTCGTTTTCGTCATTGTTGACGAAAACAACACTGAGTACATTGACTTTGGGTTTTTTTCCAGTCAAATCACAAATTTATTCAGTTGTTTTAAACTGTTTGATTAGTGCCAATGGGTGGATTTTAGTAACACTGTAATGAACATCTAACTCTTGTTTTACATTGAAAATCTCGCTGTTTTGATCATATTTTAAAACAAAGTAGAGAAACAATTCATACATTAATTTTTGTTAAATATTTGAATGCCTCTACAACTCATGCAATAATCATCACTCTCATTTGTTTTCAAGCTCTGAACTGATCTGGAACAGCTAATTGCTTTCTACATACTTCATGACCCCTCCGAGCAACCGTTTACTCAATGTGGTTTGTATTTTTTTTAATAACAAATGGATCTATAAGTAAAGATCGGAGCTTGCTGGCCCACCAGGGTTTCCAGTGATGAATGAGACTTGACAGTGATATTGAAGGATGTATTGTTTTCTAGGACATCGGAGAGTATTGTCAAAGAATGATTAAAGGTACACAACACTAAACTGTACCCTACAAAAGGCACCTCTGAGGGAGGCCAAGGAGGAGCTGAGAGGCCAAGTTTTCTGTTTACTTTTATTATTTTACATTTACAGTCTCACCTCCCAGCTCAAAAGCATGTAAGTGAAAAGATTCACTCATGTAAAAGATATAATGCTTTTTGCCTTCTTTGGGGAAACAGCTTCACACGGGGAGTTGGAAGAGGCACGGTTGAGATGACTACCTCATCAAAAAGACGTGGATAACATCACTCCATTTTCTCTGAGGGCATGAACTCTTGATGTGACACACGCTCAATAAACTTTTGAGCTCTTTAACGAAGTTTTGTTCTGTAATACTGAGCTTGGGGTAAAGAACATGGCACAGTGACGTCATGGGTAGTTTCTTTACTTACTTCTTTACTTGGTATGACTGTGAGAATGGGTATGATTATGATGTAAATAAATGTTTTTTTTCACATTTCATTGTTTCAAATGCTTTACAATTATTCCCAATAGAAGCCCTCTTTCTAATAGAAGCACACCCCTGTTTTTTTTTTCTGAAACATGAAAACAGCAAAGCTTAAGTCTGACAAAAATAAGTCTTCCATATGCAACTTTAGCTCTTGTCCTTTTAAATAGTGCTTTAAATAGCACTGCCGTGCATGTGCAGCTTGTACTTGTACAAGTACGGTACCAAGCCAAATTGTTTTGCCCCGGAATTTTTTTTCTTTTGGAAATAGCTTATTTTTAAACCTTCCCCTTGATTAGTGCGGCCACACTCAAGCTTGTATTGGGAATAACATGGTAATAACTAAAATAAATAGAGAAGAACGTCTCTGCCCTTAGATACTCATTTGGATGAGGAAAAAAAAATCCTCCACAAAAATTCAGTTAATGGAAGAGCAGAAGAAATCTCCAAGGGTACCAGTGTAAAGCAGTTCTTTTTCAGAATGGGCATGCAAACTATTTTTAGGTCTGTTAATAAAGTTTAGCTCACCCAAATCATGATTTCATTGTTCCAGTTTTGTGGGACTCACCTGATGGGCATCGTAGACAGGGATAAATAAAGGTATTCCCAATCTTAATCCTTTTTACCATTATGTTGTTTTTGTACTTTGCAAATCCGATACTTAAGAGTGGCATCTACTCTACTCTTCATAAACAATAGATTTTACCAACAGAAGGAATGTTAATGTGAGATCTTAAAAATACACCATACTTAGACACAATCAATTCAATACAGGTCTAAATACTTGAAACTTGCTCCACGGGCAGAAAGTAGGGGAAATAAGAGGTGGATCCAGGAATTTCTAAAGGGGTGGGGGCATGAGGTCATTGACAAAGCCAGTATAGGGGAGGCTGGGGGCATTTCCCCAGAACATTTTGAAAAATAAGAGTCATTCTTCTGCATTTTGGTGGCCTATTCACTGGCCCTGCATGGGAATAGCTTCACTAGTTCCCTTTCCTTTCTTCTTCTTCTTTTTTTTTTTTTTTTTTTGTGGACCAAAACGGGAGGGGCATGCGCCCTCATGAGCCCCCACTTGGATCCACCCCTGGAAATGTATCCACTGGGCACCAAGAGCTCCCTTGAAGCAGATAGGCTGGTGCCGGAAATTTGTTATTTCATTCCCAACAACCTGATCATCTATCAAATGGTAATCTGGTCACTTTTTAGATTACCGTAATAAGCTCCAGGACCAGATGTGCGCACAGGTGTTATCTTTGTTAGTCTTTAGTCAGTTGAAAGACAGACCTAAATGTAAAATACAGCCAATCATAGACAGTGGGCAAAATTGTTCGCCCAACAGATTTAAAAATAGTCTCCCATCCCTGCGGTACGACTTTGTTTTTACACACTCATGACTTGCCCAACATCTGCATTCTGGCCTCACCAGATTTCCTCTGTGGAGATTTTCTGTAACAAGCATCTTGGTTTTTTTTTCAATAACTTTGTTCACCTAAAGATTTATTCTTTTTTCCACCTGATCCTCACAGTCATCTAAAGAAGTCATCTCAGAGGTCATCGGAAACAAAGCCATCAAAGGAAAACACAGAAACAAAGAATTCAGAACACCACCTTAGAGGGAAACTATTATGTATCAATTTTTCAGACCATGATTTAACCACAAAGAAACTGATTAATTGGTAACGAAGAGAAAAAAATTAATTTTGTTTAATTTGATCATGTATTACAGGAATTAGGTCCTCAGATGTAACATGTTTGGTTTATTTATTTCTCCTAGAGAAGTATTTCCTTTTCAATCTTTTCATCTATTCATTCACTCAGATAGTCACTCAATTTGTTCTAGTTTCCTGGAAGTCAGCTACAATATACCCGTAAAGCAGTTTTTCTTGCTTTTGAGTTTCTGATTTCTTTCACTGGCAGTGCTTTTCATCTGTTTAATAATAGTCTATTTATTCTCCTGCTTTTCACCTTTTCTCTATTCAGATCTTATTTTTCTTGTTAGAACTCTGTTAGTAACAAGTACAATGGAGTTCACATGAAGCCCACGGTTGTAGATTTTTCATTTTAATTTGGCCTTGAATGTAATGTTTTAAAACAAAATAGCAAAGAAAAAAATTGAGGAGGAAGAAAGCAGTGACAAAAGATGTTTTTTGGGGTGGTTATGCAGTGTGACCATGAAGACAGAGCTTTTCTCATAATCAACAATTACTAAACTTTATTTTAGAAAATCGAATGAAGAAATTTAAGGGTGTGATCACATGGACAAGATCGCCTTGAAACAGGGACACCCTTTCCTCTCATAATATGGTCTGCACTCACATAGGGTTTCACCATTTCTGACAAAGCACAGTGACATCAGTAAATGCCACATTTTCAGAATAAACAGGAAGAGCAGTGCGCTTTTTGAATGCAATGGAGTTCATTAATCTGGTTACTTTGTGGGTAATTATTTTAAGTCATTTGGTCCACGGTGGTCTTACAGCCCTCAAACAACTTGTTGCTAAAAAGGTTCATTGCTTAAACTAGCACTGTCGGCGTGCACTTCATGTGAACCATGCCCAAATCTTCCAAGAAGTCCAGAGACTTTTTTTTTTCATCTTCTGAATCGTCCATCCCTAATGGGGTTGCGGTGGGTGCCATAGCCCATCCTGACTGATTCAAAGCGAGAGGCAGGGTACACCCCGGATGGGTCACCAGTTTGTCACGAGGCCACAAACACACACAATTGTTCAACTACACTCCCTCATTCCCAGGGTCTATTTCATATTGGACAATCAACCTAACATGCATGCTTTTGGTGGGTGGGGGAAAACTGAAGAACCCGGAGAAAACCCACACATACATAGGGAGAACGTGCAAACTCCACACAGAAAGGACAGTGTGTCCCGACTCCAAGACTCGAACCCACGACCTTCTTGCTGCGAAACCCCTGTGCCACCATTCCACCCAAATTCATTGATGGCTAAACAAAATAAAAAACTTTTTTGCGGTATTTATTCCAAAATCCCCAAAACTTTTTTAGTCAATTTTATTTAGCATTTGTCGTAAATTAGAATTATTTTTTTCTGAAACAGAATTTTCAAAAACCTCTATAATAAGTTTTGCTACATGCATTGTTAATGGTACCATTTGCTTATTTTTCTTTACCTCATAAATAATCCTCTTTTTCATTGAAATAATCAATGTGCTGTCAGTACTAAATTGTTATGGTGGTCTCTGTAGTGGAGCTTTGGATCACTGAGACAACAGAAAAATACCCAAATGCCTTTAGTGTAGTTTCAAAGGACAACTGAGATAAATATCTTTCTTCTTTTAGCTCCCATACCTGTCCTGTATCTATGTTATTAGGACAATTCATCATCTTGATATGACAAAGGCATCATACGCGGCTCTCTTTGGTTTGCACCATATATTTTTTCTCTCTTCCCCCTTTCCCTTCATCCTCCTTCCCCCCTCTGCATCCCTATTTACCTTGCTCTATTTGTCTCTCACTGGATCACTATGTGGTTCTTGTCTGTACAATCCAGCCAGCATTGGTATACATTAGTGGCTGTCGCATATTGGCTGCATTAATTATTAGTCGCTGTAAAGTCATTTGGGTCCTAATTACAGGCAGGGTCCAGAATAGGAGATCCATCAATAAGTCACTCGTATATCGTACATGCAGTTTCATGTGTGTGAGGGCCTTCCAACATCCCTCCCACAGTGCCAAGCCTCCTGTCTCATGTATGAATATACAGTGCCTTGTAAAAGTATTCACCCCGTTGGCATTTTTTGTTGTCAATTCCTTCACAGCCTTGGAATGAAATCAGTTTGTTTGAGGTTTTGCATCATTTTCTTTACAGAAGATGCTTACAACTTTAAAAAAAAGATTTAATTTTTTATGGAGAAGCTAACGAGAAATGTCGTAAAATGACAGAAAACTTCCATGTGCATAACTATCCAGCATCCCAAAGGCTGTACGAGGTGGGGCCACTTTTTGCAGCATTATCAGCCACAAGCCCCTTTGAATATGTTTTCTGTGAGCTTGCCATCTTAGGGCAAGGAGTCTTCAGCTGCTCCTTATTCTATAGCATACTGTATGGCATACTGTTGTGCTTCTAGAAGTTGGATGGGTTGTGCTTACAGTATGAACACCAATCTTTAACTCAGACAAGTCCAGACTTTAGCAAATGCCTTCTAAAAACTCACCTTTAAACACCTGTGTGTTGGTTTTGCATTGCTCTATGTAGCCAATCGCAAATCACCATGGACTGAAGCTGGCGTTACTCAAGAAAATGTTTGTATTTTGCACCATTTTTCCCTTAGTTGCGGACAGCTGATACTGTAAGGCATTCCCACAGCATGATGCACCCACCACCATGCTTCACTATGGAGATGGTGTTCTTAGAATGACAAGATATGTTTGGTTTTCACTGGACACAGAATTTTTCTAGGTGAGTGAAACTTTGGTCTCATCTAATCAGAGAGCCCTCTTTTTTTCATTTACAGAGTCTTCTGCAGACATTTTGGAAACTTTAGGTACTGTTGGATTCTCATCTTTCAAGATATCAACATTAGTGCATAAAAACACAAATGTGTTTCTGGAAGAATGACCAAAGATTCTGAGAAACAAAATTATAATAATAGCATTTCTAGAAGAGCTGCATAAGAAAAAAACATTGCAAATATTAAGGGTGATAAAAAGCCCAGGAAATAGTTCTTCGCAAAATTGGTTCCATATAAATTTGTAAAAGATGATTTTTAAGTTGAAGTTTAGATTCCTTTCTTCTTTTGATAGCATTCCGTTTCTGCCATCTTGGAGGTAGCTAAATGTTTCACTGCTGTGAATATTTCACACAAATTATTAATGGTGTTCGTATTCTTCACTTGATACATATCTTGCAGGCATGTTTGTTAACGCAAATCCATGATGCACAACCTGTCAGCAGCCATTGATCCATAAAGTTTCCAGCATTATGAGTGAGAGTGGGATCTGCCTGCGTGGCATTTAACAAATACAACATTGTGTGTTTACCATTGCGCACCAATTGCCATTTTTAAAACTCCCAGTTTACTGCAAAAATACCTTTGTTTGTCTCTGATCTTATTGCATCAGTGAATGTTTATGGTTATGCATAGGTTTGTGTACACTGTACACGATCAACCATAAAACAATCTCATTGGGGCTCTGTGTATTGGTGAGCACATTATCATCAGCTGGCTCCAGACTTTTATTGCCCGTCACACCTCTGAACCGCACCACAGCTCACTGAAGTTTTACGATTGCTGCTCCTACATACAAGACAGCAGAGATGGTGCAGGGAGAGGGCAGGGTGGTAAAATGTAAATCAAAGACTGCTGATTGTGTAAAGGCAGCGTGGTGGTCACAAAGCTCTTTGGTTAAGATATTACGTTTCTCTGTGAAGTAGGAATGATGAGATAAGCTAAAGCACAAGAGCATCATCTGAAACTTCAAAAATGAGCATTGAAAAACTGGTTTCTGAACAAATAAAAATTAGAAGAGTAATTCTAAGGATAGAAACAATAATTAAACAAACTGGGAGCTTTATCAATCTAATGTCTCAATTTGTTTAGGAATGGTAACCTGACCCACTTTCGATTTCAAAGCTCTGATCAAGGTTTAATTCTGGTTAAAATGAGTATTTCAGCAGCTTACATACATAAATTTACTTTTTGCATCTCTAATTGAGTTGGAATTTGTTCCTAACAGTACGTAATAGCTGTTTCCTTTTCTGTGCCAGTAAGCAACGACTTCCTTTCCCCGCTGTCATGCCAATGTTCGGGAGATTATGGGCTCAGAGAAAATCAGGCCAATGCTGTTGCTTTGACTTTTCACCAAAATGATCCAAAAGCACAAGCACATATTCACCAACAAGTAGAATGGCATTGAAAATACCGACCGACTGTGCAAATAAAAGTATAACCGTCACTGCAAACGCTCCATACACTGCTGTCTTGAGTATTTAACAATTCTCTACATTATTGATATGGTTCATTAAGGCAAGATTAATTGCCTATAGGTAGGTATATTGTAATGAGTTAGCGGTGTTGCATTGCAGCACTGCTGACAAGGCAGTAGTGGATGATGAGGACCCCTGTTGTCATCGTAAATAATGCCACACCCTCTGGTCATTAAGCACAACCCTAATAAAGCTCAGAGCCACTTGTGGTTTTAAACTGTTTCTCAATTCAATGTCATTTTAATTAAGTCTTTTCCTCCAGACAGATAGATTATATCTTATGAGGAATACATTAACAGACGTGTTTTTGTAGTTCAAGTATAATAATAATTATGCATGTAATTTTTTTGACTTGCTACTAGTTTTGTTTTTTATGAAATAATGTGTCATGAAGCGCCAAGTGGTGTGCAGGTGGAAGGAGGAGGACCCAATTGCAGGACAGAAAACATGGTTTATTTGAGTAAAGCTGTGAAAAGCTGTGAAAGAAAAACAAAGTTTTAGTGACATGGCAAGTGGTTATTGTTCAGAATGTGTTTCATGGCCAGGCAACCAGGGAGACTTGGCAGGAAAGGACTATATGACCCAACGTGGAGGTCCAGGGGGATTGCCCTTAAATAGGCAGCAGGGTCCACAGGTGTGTGGCATCACAATAATCACCCTCAGGTGTGTCAATCAGGGGGATGAGGGAAGGTTCATGGCTCCCTCTGCTGGCAGGTGAGGGGATCATGACAATATGAGCTGATTATTTCAAGCTTCGCTAATCATAAAGTCTAAGGCTAATTGTCAAATTTTTTTCTAGTATTTTATTTTGTCCAACTGTCTGCTGTGTGTTTACCTATTCAGAGTCAATCGTCTCACCTTCTTCAATATACCCACAAACCAGACATTGGAGGTTTTGGAGATAAAGTCAGGGAGGCCAGACAAGGTATCACTTACGGCACACCCTCTTAATACAATACGTTCATTGTATTAAGTGTGATTGTGTGTTGATGTTTGACCATTTTCGTCTTAAGTCCTTTGATTTTACTTTAAACTTGAGAGATATTCTCTGTTATTGTTTTCGTTTGCCTTTTTTTTTTTTTTTTTAAGAATAAACTGACAATCTGAATAAAGGAGGGCCAAGTTATCAATTCCTAATGAACAAAGCATATAGCAAATTTGTTTGATTGAAATCTGAATGTGAACTCCATTATTTTATAGTAACGTTTTTAAAAAATGAGAAAAGTCAACTAATCACTTTTCAGCAAGAATCTTCCTCCGGCCTGTTTTCACACAGAATGGATTGAACATTTAAATATAAAGGGAAATAAAGCTTCTTATGAGTGTTGTGAAATTAAATTTAACCTGAATTCAGATTCTTTGGAGGGGGGGCGGGGGGGGTTTATTTGAAATAAAATGACAAATGTCACTTTCCAACAAAACCTGACTGTTCCGAATACAAGTGTGACAGATGTAATAGAAAACATCCCTCCTGTGAATTTTATGTAAACCTCTGTCTTCCCATGGTAATTAAAGTCGTGGTGATCTCATTTTGAACAGCGACCTTTCTCAGACTGACCATGGTGCTGTCTCATAACCAACTCATAAATCACACATGACATCTGTCACACAGAGCAGAGGAGGTGCTTGGCTCTGGTGTCACCGCTGCATGGATTTGTGCACCGACAGGAAGAGCTTTGATCAAACATCATCCAAGATGGTAATCTCAAGCGGTAGTGAATGAGCTCCGAGTTTTGAGGTGGGAGGATTGCCATTTATCCTCTCTCGTCCAGCTTGAGGATTTGAGTGTGGGTCTCATTCTTTCTTTATCACCCCAAGTCAATGTTTATCTTATGTTGTTCGCTCAAAGGTAGAATGTCCGCCCTTGAACAGTGAGAAGCCGCTTCGACGCCCAGTGGGCCCATGTCCACACCCAACCCCCAGTTACTTCCACCATTGGTGCCGTCATGGCTGCCTTCTGAGGTGTAATGCAGCAAAACTAAATCCCATGCTTGTCGACATATGATTTGGGGAAGGCAGTGGACCAGAAGTTAACTGGAAGTTCGCGGGTTCGATTCCCGCTGAGTTCACGTCTAGGGTCCTTGGAGAAGACACCTAACCCCCTGTTTCCTCACCATTGGCGCCGTCGTGGTAGCCTGCTGTGGTCTAATGCAGCACACAAATCTTCCCGGTGAGGGATCAATAAAGTATACCAAAAAACCCCACCAAAAAACTCAATTTCCCATTTGAGGATGAACACAGTAAGATATTTGCATTTTTTTCTAAGAAAAGTTGAGCAATTTTTTTTCATCATTTTCGGAAGATTAACTGAAGAGTAACATGAAAAATTTGGGTTGCAAACACTTTTTTGCGCCCTTATACAGCCATGTTTAGAAGTAATACAACGAGTTTATTGAGGTAGCGATGTACACCAATCATGCAGAAGAACATCACGGTCCAGTAATGAAAGCAGGAAACAAATGTTACAAATTTGAGCCTATTAACAAGCAATCTTTCCAATTTTTAATAGTTAACATACTTATACATTTTTTATAACACAGTTGACATTTTCTAAAGTTAATTTGAATTTATTTTGTTGAGACATCAGGGTGACGGTTGGGTGGATTTTTGTCGGTATATGGAAAGGAATGCTAAATGGGGCATTGGGTTCATTCAGGATGCCACTGCAGCAGAAGGAAAACTGTGAATGAAATAAAAAAGGATTAGTTGGAAGTGTGAACAACACGTGAGTGCAAAACAGTTTAATCCTATTGAGAAAAAAGAGACATGGGTTGATACAGGCAAAATCATCATAATGTTAAGTGCGTTGCGAGCATTTTCAACTTGTGGGTCTTATTGAAGCGTTTCACAAGAAGGCCGAACATTTTTGTTTTCCTGTTCAGAAAAAAAAGTTGAAGATCAACCATTACTATGTCACAACAACTACATCTGTTTAATCGAATAGATCAAAACTCATTCGTTCATTCATCCTCTGAACTTCTTATTCCTGACCGGGTTGCGTGGGGTGCCAAAGCCTAGCCCGGCTGAGTCAAGGTGAGAGGCAGGGCACACCGTAAACAGGTCGCCAGTCTGTGGCAGGGTTGTGACATACACAACCATCCACACACATTAATTCTTAGGGGCAATTCGTAGTGGCCAATCAACCTAACAAGAATTTTTCAGGATGGTGGGAGGAACCTAGAGTACCCAGAGGAAACCCACGCATACACAGGGAGATCATGCAAACTTTACACAGAAAGGCCAGTGTTCAAAACCTTGTCGCCACCGTGGATTCAAACCCCCAACTTTCTTGCTGTGCAGCCACCGTGCTAACCACTGTGCCAGATCAATAAGCTAATATTTTAACAATAGTCTTAGACATATTGGATGCTCGTCCCAGGGGAGGGATCTCTCTTTAGTGTAGATCCCCACAAAGTTTCTTATTTTTTCCCCACTGATGGGTTTTTTAGGAGTTTTTCCTCTCTGTGGAGTTTTTATTCCGGTTAGCGCTAACAAGCTTTCACACAGTTGAGTTTTTCCTGCAATAAAGAATGATGTTCATTACATTACACTCTGCATGAACACCATTTTTTCTAGCAATTTGAACCAGTTAGGCCGAACATCTTAGAGTTACAATCCTACTGTCAAGTAATTAGTACAAAATTTGTAAAGTTAAAGTGAACACTGAGTAATGCAATTATTTCCTCTCTAGTTGAACAATTAGTCACTAATTCAGTTCATAAATTTAATGGACAGAATTTTTGGATGTAACGCAGATAGAGGGGGATTTTGATTTGGTGTGCTAAGGATTGGGTTTCTATGCTTTGTGGGCAATCTGATCATTTTGGTGTTAAATATGAGGCTTGAGCATGTTTTATGTACAGTTACATGTGTTAATAATTTTACCAGCTGTGATCAGATAGTGGTTACTATTCTGATTTGTGACCATTTTTACAAATTATTTAGTTGTAAAATTTTCAATAGACATCAAAAATAAATTACTTAAACATCACAGCATAGCACAACAAAGAAGTCATAAGGTCTGTGGGGTTTTTTATGTAAAAAAAGACACTCAAAGCTCAAACTTTAGTCACTTTCTTTACATTGTTGACGTCAATGTCATATCTCTATGTGTGATTTTACAAGCTTTAAACGTATCCCTGAAGAGAACAGCGGCATTGATTCTCAACTTCAATGAGATTTAGTTTGTAGCCTGGTCTTATTCTTCAATCAGTCCTTAAAAGCAATAAATACTGGGCACCGCTGCAAAGTCATTTAACATGGAACTGGATGCCAATTAAAGACTTTTATTGCTCGCCATATTCCCTTTCCGACGTATTAACAGATTTATTGATCATTGCCAAAAAGACTTCATTCACCATGTTTCAAATCATACATTAGAGGATTTTCCAGCGTATTCCGAGCTTTTTGGAATCACCCTCTCATTGTGTAACCTGCATAATGAGTCTTCATTAAAATCTTCAGCTGTCCACAGTGGGGATTACTGCTCATTAGCTACCTGTGAAAAGATTCAATGTGAGGTGAGTTTAAAAACACATCACGTAGTCTTGACTTTTTTTTTCTGGCACACATGTGAAAATAGCTTTTGAACATCATTGCCGTTGAGCTGTCTGGAGCTTTCTACTTATGAAAAGACCCATTTCATGGGATGTCATCACCTTCTTACATCACGTATCGACACCACAGGTAACATTTTTGTACAAACCGTATATGTAGCATTTTAGAGTTAAAACTAAATTCTGTGTTTGTCTTTTTTTATTGAGAATAAGTCCACTAGATGAAGGGTTATACTTGCCTACCTTCTCCTGTGTGACTTTTTAACCAGCAGCTCTCATCTCTTTCCTGCTTATCACCATCTGTCCTGGTGTCTCACCCACAGTTGCACCACCTTTATCCTCATTGGCTCAACCAGACAGGAGCAGAGTGTTTTCGGACTCAGTGGAATCCTCATGTTTGTGTCTGAGGGTAAAGAGTCTTTCAGGCTCAAGTCGAGCATACCAGAATAGGAGCACCCGCTTAACTCAACATAGGGGGAGTTCAGTAAATGTCAAACCTGCTGAGAGTGGTGATAGGCCCTCACCCAGGTAGAACATTACTTTCTACACAGGCTCTAATTAAATGGGAACAGTATATGTCACATGATGAGTTGGACGAAAGGACACAGTTTGAGGTGATAGATGATCATTAAGGAAATAGAGTAAAGTTTAAGAATCAAACTTTGTTCACTGACCTTTTGCTACTTTTTGTGTTCCATTTTCTGCATTTTAACTTCTTAATTTATTGATTTTCTAATCAGTCTCTTTTTAAATTGGTGGAAAGATGGCTGAATTTACCAAAGTATAAATATGCACAGTGTTCAGATTGTCGCAAAACCTTACTTAAATGAATGTGTTAACCTCCATTTAGAGTTCTCCCCAACCGTACCCACCTGAAACCCCTCACACTGAAAGCATCAAGGAGAAGCTGGGATGTTAATTGCATTGAATTGAAGATACTTTATTCATCCCCAAAGGGAAATTTGAGTGCTGCAATGTTAGAATGATACATTTTTTTTTTAATCTGTTGTGAGTGAAAGGTTTAAAGGTTTGAAAGTGAAATGTTGAATATTTTGATGGAGGACAGCAGAAATGATTTTCTGTACCGTTCCTTTGAGCAGCGGGGTTGCAGGAGTCTGTTGGTGAAGCTGCTCTTCAGATGGTCCACGTATTTATTGAGGGGGTGGGAGAGATTTAGCATATTTGATGACGGTTTGAAATTTCTCCTCACCTAATGGAGATTTCCTTAAGCCAATCACAACACAATCACATCACAACTCCAAAACGGAACGGCTTATTGTGTCCATTGTTATGAAGCATGCCTGGGTCAAAACCCATCTTAAGGAATGGCGTATCCAAAGTGCGTGTGAGATGGCAAAACATGTTTCACACATTAGACTGTTAATAAGCTCTCATGTCGGTAAATACTTTATGTTAGATCGTTACGCAGGAGCAGTGGCCTGGGCAACAAAGCCTTCTTTTCCCTAGCCACGTTGTCTAGCTAATCAACAAAGATCCAGACATGTTCCCAAGCCAGCTGCGTCCCTCAAGTTGGTTCATCTCTGGATCTCCTCCAAGTAAGACAAATTCAAAACACCTCAGCAGCACGGCATCTGAGAAGCATTCTAACCAGATGCCCAAACCATCCCTGGGTCCTCTCAATGCGGTGAAGCAGTGGCTCTACTATAAGCTCCTTCGTGATGACAGAGTTCCTAGCCCTATTGCTGAGCAAAACCTGGCCATCCTGCAGAGGAACTTTATTTCAGCCACTTGTATTTGCAATTTTGTATTTTGGGTCACCACGCACAGCCATTGTAACCTATCGCTGTACCATTGGAGAAATATTATGCTAATACCATAAGAAAAGTATAAAAATTTATAAAAGTATACAAGACTTAAATAAAGTCATTCTCGTGTAATCTTTCATGTCAAATACTTTTTAGTTTAGTTGTATAACTTTGTGAGTTTGTGTGAAATAAGATTGATGTCATGTTTCCCTCGCCCACCACCAGAGGGAACCCGGCGCCTTCCCACATTTGCCTGATTTTACACACCTGAAGATCTTTGCCAGCTGCCTTTAAATAGGCAGCATGTCTTCCCTTCAGGTGTCGGGTCACACCTTCCATTCCAGCCCGGTTTTCCATTCCAGCCCTGACCATGAAATACATTTTGAATAGTAATTTGTGCCATGCCACTAAACCTTAATGTTTTTTCTTCACAGCATTACTGGACTGCCATACTCAAATAAACCATGTTTTTTGTCCTGCAATTGGGTCCTCCTGCTTCCACCTGCACACCGCTTTCTGACAATAGACAGACAACAATTGGGAAATGCATTGTTCCTCACGTAAATCTCTGGCGAAGAGTCTGTCACAAAAAAAATTATGGAGAAATACAACTCACAATATGTGATATCTTGGTTTTCACTTGTAGAAAAAAATGATCCTGAGACAATCACCTCGATACAAAAGTTGAAATAAAAAGAAGTCCATAAAAACCAAACCATTTAGTAACACATACTGGCACAAGTTGAGCTTCTTTTTCAATTCAAGCCTCTTGAAACATGAGTCACATGGAATTATGGACGTAACCCACTGCACGCTTGAAAAACAACTCTTAGAATCTCAACAAAGACTGGCCAAAGCTTTAAATCAGGACTTTTGAGAGATCTCCCAATAAGTCTCATTCGTTTCTGGTGTGCGTTTTCCAGTACATGGAGCACAATCACGTAAACTTCCCCTTTGGGAATGGAAGATAGGGCAAACACTCAAGTATTAGTCAAAGAGAAAGGCTTGTCTTTTAAAAAAAAGTTGGAAGAAATACCGCCATTTGTCAAGTCATTATTCCTTTTTTTTTCTGTGATACAGAGGATACAATAACAAGCTCCTAGCTACCCCGCCACAATAAACCACTAAAGATGGTACTGTTTCATACTGTATTCATTGGCTATCACATGCAAGTGGGTGATTTTTTTTTTTCTTGATGATCGCTGGAGGCCATGAGAACGGGTTGCATAGCGATGGCATCTCGTGAAACACGTACAGTCTGTTGTCAGCAGGCTTCTGAACGCACATCCATCATCTCCCCAGAGGGTGTCAAATTAGCTGTAAGAGAAACAGGTGGCTTGCAAGCGGGTGCCAAGGAGCTAGCAGGAGAGAGATTGAGGTCATGTTTGTTTAATCACCTCAGGGGTTAAATACCAGATGGATTTGATTTCTTTTCATATAATTCATGCCGGAGTGTTTGTCACAGTGTTGTAATGTTAATGGTGTAATTACAGCCAGGTGGAAAGTTTAAACGTGGCGTCGTAGAAACAGGATTCTTCATTTAGAAACTGATGTAGTGTGTATTTGAAATTATGTTTAGATATGAGCTTTTATTGTTTTTTTGCTTCAAAATCTTTGCGGTCTGTTTCTATACTCTGTTCCAAGAAGAAACATTATCATTGTTATTCATGTGAAAACTAATTATGTCTCATACTGCGAAAGTTTGCTGAAGTTATGAACATAATAACCGGCGGAAACAGCAAATCTGCTGAAAGTCTCATCTTCCTGTTTTCCTGCTTGTAAATTGGATTCGGTAATCGCCTCGAGGCAGCAAATGAGTTTATTTAGATCATAATTTGAGGGAAATAACTCTCCGGTCAGCGTAGTTTATTCATTCCTTTACATTAAGTCTTGCTTCTTTTCCTTTAAACGGTTTCTATTTCTAAATGACTTTTCTCTTAAATTTTTGTATTTACAGCCACAAATCTATGAAAATATTTCCATTTTAAAAACATTGAAAACACTTTTTTTTTCTAACAAAACAGCATTGCTGTCGTTTTTTAATAATCACCTTTTGGTGTGTCTGGTTGTGCACTTACTTTTGGAAGATGATTCTCCTTCTAAATCTAAATACATCCCAATGGATGAAGTATAAAACAGAATAGTTTTTCCCAATTACACAACCCAATGACTTTTTCCTGACGTCTTTGGCTTTGCATAATAAAATGCAAATGCAGGGAACGCTTCCCACTGGCCAGGGAAGCGTTCCCTGGCCAGTGTGAGACATAGTCTCTCCAGCAGTCCGTGGTCTGTCTCTGGGTTTCCTCTCAAAGGGACATGCCCGAAACACCTCACCTGCAAGGCGTTTGGGAGGCATTCTAACCAGATGCTTGAACCACCCCATCTGATTTCCTTTGACCCAGCAGAGCAAGGGCTCTACAGCAAAACTTTTTCTCCATTATTTGTTTCTTTTTCAAAAAATCTTTGCTAACCACTGCAACAAAATTTATTTGTGGAACAGCTTGCCAGAGGAACTCAGGGCCGTAGAGTCTGTTAATGTTTTTAAAAAGATGCTGAAAACCGACCTTTTTAACTTGGCTTTTACTTGATTTTTATTTTTTGCTTAAGATGATTTTACTTATTTAATGAAGTCTGTTTACATTCCTGTTTTTACATAGTTTTTTATTTTTCTGATTGAGTTTTCTGATTAATTTCTTAAATAGTTTTTAACTTGTTTTACTGGTTTTAGTTTTTATTTATTGTTTTATTCTGTCTTATTCTAGTGTTTCCTCATGGGGATTCTTCATCCCATGAGCTCTGCCTGCTCAGTCTGTGGGGTCTTCACTGTGGGGGTCTGGTCTGACTAGCCTAGGTGTTGCAGATACCTCACTTTAGCCACGTGGCTTCCGTGGGTTCCCATGTTTCCTGGAGCTGGGTGAACCCCTGTGGTTCTGGCTGCTACAGTCATGGGCAGGCCGATTCCTGGTGTGGATCGATCCCCAGTTGTTTCCTCACAGCATCAGGCCGGATGCATATTTTTATTTCAGTTACAGCGACAGTGGCTAGCGGTTCAGGTGACATGAGGGTAGGGAGCGGTATGGGGGAGATGGTAGGGAGCTGTGTAAATGTCGATGCATGTGTGATCTATGATCTGAATTTTAATGTTAAGTTTTTATTTGTTCTGTTCAACACTTTGTGTAACTTTGTGCTGGAAAAGTGCTTTACAAATAAAATTTGATTAGATTTGACCTTGTATATGTCAAATCCGTGGCTTTTTCCATTTTATACAGTGCTTTTTTGTCATTTTTTATTCGAATTAAACGTAAATGCTGAACATGTTTTACTTTTGTAGTATGTCTTGTTTTTCTTTTTTCCTTACTGTGATGATTATGTTGCATATAAAAGAGAAAACTGAACACTGGCTGAGAGTTAACAACATTGTACAGAGCTCATATTTTCTAATAAAATATCCCCCTCTTTTTTAGAACAAAAGACCGTTAACATTACAAGGCCAAATCTTTATTTGCTTTAGCTTTTTTTATTATTGAGTTTAGTTTTTGAATTATGCATGTGTGCGATATTACTACGGTTTGTATTAGATTGGGATGATGTCGTCTTTATTGAGAATGGCTTTTTTATCCGCAGTGATCTACGTTGTCACACAGCCTCACAAAATGGGTTTAAAGTGACTCTTTCTTCACAATTATATCCAATAGCTTCTTCAAGCCGGTGGAAAGTTTCTTAAAATTTGCTTTAATTGTTTTTGAGACCAGATACTGTCAGTTTATTTTGGTTTAAAAGTTGTACCACTCTCACAGAATATCACATAATTTTAATGACGCTGGTTAAATGTATTTATTATTAATCAAATTTCAGGGAATCATTCACTTTACAACTTATTCACTGCAAAACATGTTCTTTTTTCATTTCTCACCACCACGCAGTTACTGATCCCCCGTCTGCAGAATTGGGATGCATGTAATTTTGTCCAAAATTGCTGGTTGATGAATGGTTCAAAATTGCATCTCATCTTTTTCTGATGTTGTATATTTTTCACTGTACCAAATATTAGCACTATCTGCAGATACGACAGCTTCCTGCCGACACTTGGCCACATCAGAAGTATGAGGGTATGCAAGGGCTTCTAGAAAGCAAAATGTTTGGGAAACTGTCACAAATCTTAAAAATGGTTATTTATTTTAAAGCTTTAGAAGATTCCAGTAATTTATTTTAGAAGTTTCTTGATGAAAATTTCATCACTTCCACACTCCTTTTTGAAAAATGTGAACTGCATGTTGTCCTGGCTTCTGGTGGAACTCACACGAGTCAGTGAGTTTGTCCATGTCTTAACTGTGTATCCCTTACAGAGTTGCGGGGCGTGCCAGAGCCCCTCTTGGCTGATTCGAGGCGAAGGGCAGGATACACCACAAACAGGTCACCAGTCTGCCGCGGGGAACTCACACCAATCAATGTTAAAGCATTTATTGTTTTTTTTTTTTTTTAAAAAGTATTTTAGTTTGGCAATGTAAAACTTTAGTAAAGCAGGTCTGGGGTCTACCTTTATCAAACTTCTTCTTCTTTTGGCATTTCCCTTCAGGGGGCACCACAGTAAGTCAGTTTCTTCCATATAACCCAATCTGCTGCATCGTCTTCGGTCACACCAACTATCTTCATGTCTTCCTTCACTGTATGCATGAACCTCCTCTTTGATCTCCTTCTAGACCTCTTTCCTGGTGGATCCAAACCCAGCATCCTTCTTCCGATGTACTCTCTCTCTCATCTGCACATGTCCAAAACCATCTCCGTCTGGCCTCTCTGACTTTATCTCTAAAACCTCTAACGTGTGCTGTTCCTCTGATGTACTCATTTCTAATCCTGTCCATCCTGGTCACTCCCAGAGAGATCCTCAGCATCTTCATCTCTGCTACCTCCATCTCTGTTTCCTGTCATTTCTTCAGTGCCACTATCTCTAGACCAAACAGCATGGCCGGTCTCACCACGGTTTTGTACACTTTCCCTTTCATTTTAGCTGAAACTCCTCTGTCACACATCACACCTGATACTTTTCTCCACCCGTTCCAGCCTGCCTGCACACGCTTCTTCACCTCTTTCAATATTATGTCATTGAAATATCATTTTCTGCACAAGTTCCATTACTTACATTTCTTAGTTTATAGTGCATGACTTTGCACATATAATGCAACATCAAAACTTCTAAACTACTTACATTAAAAGAAATGTTAACGTGCATAGTTTTCTGTTTTCACCTGCATTAGCAGAACAGAAGCCCAGAAAAATTCATGGCAGCCCAGAGGTACAATAATCAGGGAAAAGTGTATGCTTTCACATCGGCAGCGATGCTCCCACAAAAATATTTAGTCGCCGTGATTGCAAGACATGCATTTTTATCATTTACTGTAAAGCACCTCAGTTCTTGTTTTGGTTCTTTTGAAAGCATGTTTAATGCCGTAGGATGGATTTTTAACACAGAAGTGCAACTTTCCCTCACTTCCACAAGCAATTCTTTCATCTATTTGAAGAAAATTCAGCTGATGAGATGCTTTTTATGTTTCAGAAGCATTAAACTTTTAGCAGACTAAGTGTTGTGTAATGAGTTTGATGACCCATCCTTTTAGCAGCGTGTTTACAGCATGTTCACAATGTCCTTTCTAATCACGCCTAATCTGGAGCCAAATTTGATGAAAACTTAATTACATTTTTCTCTAATGTTGAATAACAAGAATAATTTTTGAGCAAACTGCCTCAAAAATGAGCTGTGACATCCTATTAAAAATGCTACTGTTGTTGTTTTGCACGCAGTTAGTGTTTCTTTCAAACCTAAGCTTTAAATACAACCCAGTGCATTCATCTACCACATAAGATTAATGGTACGCGTGTGCTATTTTTTTTGCTCTTAATAGAATTCAGCCTTACAGTCATGAATTGAGAATCACTAATTGGGATTATCAAGCTATTGAAGGGTTTTCTCGCACTATGCTGTGAGTGAAAAGTGAAAAAAGTAAAGGTTTCTGCTGGTGTTGAGACATGGTTTAGACACCTCCTTCTTAGTATAGGTTCATATTCAGAACCATTCCTAATGATTTAGGAGCTCTTCTCTGGATGGCAGAGCTCCTCACTTTACCTCTGAGTGAAAGTCCAGCCGCCCTGCGGAGGAAGCTCATTTCTGACGCTTGTATCCATGATCTCGTTCTTTTGGTCTCACCCCCTGCTGGTGACCATAGGTGAAGCTAGGAACGTAGATCGATTGGTAAATCGAGAGCTTAGCTTTTTGGATCAGCTCTTTCTTTACCACAATAGACTGATGCAGCGTCGTGATTCTTGCGGATGCCGCACCGATCCGTCTGTCGATCACCCGCTCCATCCTTCCCCCACTTGTGAACAAGACCTCGAGATACTTAAACTCCTTGACTTGGGGCAGGACCCTTTTTCTGACCAGCAGGGGGCATTCCACCCTTTTCTGGACATGGACCATGAACAGAGATTTGGAGGCGCTGATTCCCATCCCGGCATCTTCACATTCTGCAGCAAATCGGGCCAGTGAGAGTGTGTGTATTGTTACACTGTGGACTTTGAGGGACTTTAAAAACCTTAGCCAAACCTTTTTGAGCATTTGTCACTTTTTAATGCCCTGTTTGGGGGCTTGACTCGCTTAATGGTTTGACTGGCCCATGCATGCAATGCAGACTAGGAAAAATAATTATCTGATGGCTGTTCAGTCATTCTGCTTGGGGTCTAGTAGTCCTTGTATGTTTGACGTTCACTTCTGCATCGGCATGTGTGAAGTGACTTAATCTATCAGTAGAAAGGGGCTCATTGATTATTTGCTAATTATAAAGTTCCTTCTGGTGGCCTCTCGGTCAATAAATGCAACATTATTTTAACCTTTTGTACAGTATAGATTACCATTAGAAACCTCCATTTGTACTTTTTAACCATAAGAACAGAAACAAGAAACATAGATAAGCTTGGTATTGATTCTTCACAGCTCTAAATGCACAGGAAACACGGCTTGTGTTGTTGTGTAACCAGAGCAGTCCACGAGGAATATCCAAGCTGCCTGCATCCACAGTTCCAGACACCTGAAACCCCAACTTTGGTCAGCTTAGCCATGCCTGCAAAGTTGGATGACACGATGCCACAACAGTAGAGTGAGTCTCTCCCCCGAGTGTAGGAGAGTTTAAATATTCTGCAGCACAAACAGCCCTGGAGCAGCAAAAAGAAGGAGCTACAGTTTTCTTTGTCAGGCAGAGTGAAACACAGTTATATAACATCGATGGAACAAGAACAGAAATATAAAATTTTACTGCCAATTCACAAAGAAACTTACCTCAGGGTACTTGACAAAGACAAGTAAATCCTCATTTTAACTTTAATTTACTATGGTTTAAAAAGTACTATGATTCAGTTTAATTCAATCAAATAGGATTTATTATCTCTGCATGTCAACAAATAACACCCAGTGCATTACAATAAATCAACAAAAGAAGCTTTATTTTACACTGATGAGTAACTGTGGGCAGTTTAATTCAAATCCCTTTGGTTGTTTGGGAGATGTGACGTTCACAAAAGTCTCCCAGAAGAACAGATTGATGGACAACGTGAGTGCTTAATCAAGAATCAAGAAAACCGAATTTGTCCCATAATGGTAAAATTGCAGTATGCAACAGCATGGGCACGGGAAAAAAAAAAAAAGGTCACGACAAGTATGCGCGAACAAAACAAAAACAAAAAAAAAAAAGGCAAAATAGACTAAGGACAAAAACATGCATTCAAAGAACAAAAACATGCATTCAAAGTGGGTGAGCTACCGTACAGTTCTGGTGAGAAATAGCAAAAAAAGCACATGGTTAAAATTGCTCATGTGGAGTCTCACAGCAGAAGGAAGGAAAGACCTCCTGAATCTCCCCTTCACACAGCGAGGGTAGAGCAGTCTGCCACTGAAGCTGCTTTCTGGTGCAGACAGAGCGTCCTGCAGGGGGTGGGACTTGTTGTCCACCATGGATGTCAGTCTCTTCAGGACCCTTCTGTCACCCACCTCCCGCACTGAGTCCAGAGAGCAGCCCAGGACAGAGCTGGACTTCTTGATGATTCTGTCCAGCTTCTTCCTCTCCCTTTCTGTAATGCCATTGTTCCAGCACACCACACCGAACATGATGACTGATGCCACCACAGAGTTGTAGAAGGTCTTCAGGAGTGCCCCATTTCCTCCAAAGGACTGCAGTCTCCTCAGGAGGTAGAGCCTGCTCTGACCCTTCCTGTACAGTGCGTTGGTGTTATGAGTCCAGACCAGTTTGTTGTTGAGGTGAACACCCAGGTATTTGTAAGAGTCCACCTGCTCAATGTCCATTCCCTGGATGTTCACTGGTGAGGGAGTGGTAGAGTGATGCCTGCGGAAGTTCACCACCGTCTCCTTGGTTTTCCCTGCGTTGATCAGGAGGGAATGTGTCCTCAACATTGTTTGGGTGGCGGCATGGCGACCCTGAGAACATGATCAGTATACTTATAGTTGTTACTGAGTAATTGTGAGCAGTTTTATTAAAATCTCTTCAGTTGTTTCCATTACGGAAGCACGGACGCCTCCATAGAAGGACGCACAGAATACCTAATACTTCCTTTACATTTTGTGGGCAGAGACATAAAAATATGATTATTGATCACTGATGAAACAATAAACAGCACAGACAGCAGATTTCATTCAATCAAATGTTAGATAAACTCAAGACCACTTTTTAATAATAATTTGATTATTTTCTTTTCCTTTTTTTCTCCTCTCAAACCACCATTCGTGGTAACATGTTTTATTCACCCATAGATATGGCTTTCCTATCTTTCCATAGAAGCCTGCCTGCCACCAGTGGATAAAATACACACTTTGCTACCAGTATTCCTGCACAGCTCTCTGTAAAATCCGGTACTCTACACAACTTCAAAGACTAAAGCAGGTTTAAGAAAGTTTACTATAACTTGTTCTCTGCTGCTCATTTGTACAGCATCCTCCAGGAGCATGCTTCATATCAAATTGCGCAAGTGCCTTCAATTTTTCAAAGTAATTCCCTTCTGTTTTCATACTCCCTCATGGCCTCCATGCTGCAGAGAGGTTGACAGGAGCAGAGGGAGGAGAGGATTGCATGCTTTCCCAATGGTTCTCACTAAGAGACGCTGCACAAAAATTCCATCATGTGTCAAGCCAAGAGAGATGCCTGTTGCATTCAAGTAGAAATTGCACGAGAGCGAGTATTTGTATGAATATTTATAACTCATGTGGCAGCTTCAGCATATAAAGTTAGAAAGAAAATTTCATTTGTGAAAGGTTTTTCTTAATTGGGTGGATTTTTTTTTTATTTGATTATGATAGATTAAATTTTTTTAGACGTGAATAAGATGGTAAAGTTTAGAAAGGCATAAATTGATTTTGTATCTCATCAGGGAATTCAGAAAGAAGATATTGGTTCAGGTAGATTTCGACTTCCTTGCTGAGGTTTCTCCATTCCTCTCATCACTAGACTCACCAGAGCCTGTTGGGACGCATGCCAGATTATTCTCATACTTCAGAAATCACACCTAGAACCACGGCTTTTGTCATTTGAGGGGCATGTTGTTTTTATCTCCTGCCAGTTGGAGCTCTGCCACTCCTGGTAAGGTGGAGAAATTGAAAATGTTCTTGACACTTGAATTTTTGTATCACATTAACTTTTTTCCCTCCATGTATTTCAGTCAGGGAGGGAACAGGATTTTTTTACATGCTTAAACTTTTTTTTGTCCTAAAATAGGAAAGAAGAAATTTCACGAGTAGCTAAACGAGTTTGAGAGAATAATTGAAACAATTCTCAACGAGGTGATGATATGTTGGTAAACTCTGACTTGATGACACTTCTGCAACTTTAATACGCTAAAACTCTGCCAGCACAGAAAATAATTGGAAAGCATATTGTATCCAGAGCTACAATAGAAACCAAATGCCAGCAGAGAAGGACATGTTTTTAGAATGCGGCAGATTCTTCAGGGTTTCAAAAAAAATCTGGCGTAGAAAAGCTCAGAAATTAAAACCAAAACAAATAACTATATTTGAAAATGTGCAGTTTTAAGGATGTTCTCTTCCACAACGGATTGACACTGGTTGCAAGTAAGTGCTGTAGCATTGTTTTCTTCTTCATCCGACGTTATAAGCAGAGTATTCCCTCAACAGAGCCACAATTTTTAACCCAGGTGTTCAGAAGCCGTCCCAACCAGGTGCTGCAACCGTTCCATCAAACTTTTCTCTATGTGGAGTGGCTTAACATCAAGTTCATTCCCAATGGCAGAACACAAACGGAGGAAGCTAATTTCGGCTGTTGGTTCTCACTGTCGGATTAATACCCATATTTACAATCTTTGTTCTTTGTTTTCTCCCAAAACTTGTCGCTTTTCGATGAAGGAACGGGGATCCATGTGACCATAGGTGAGGGTATGAACAACCAAATGTCCCAGGGAGATGATGCACCGGCTCTGCCTATCGAGTTTCTGTCTATCTGTCCCACACTCATGAACAAGACCCTGAGTTACTTGAATTCCTCCACATGAAGGGGGGCCCTATGCCTGATCCGTTCAGGGCTGGTTGAGGATCATGGTATCATATCTGGAGGTGCGAGTTCCCCTTAAGGTTACTTCAACTTTGAATTATACAAGATAGTAACGATGCCTATTTGTACTATTTGGTACACATTTGTTCTTCACAATAATCCAGGTCGAGAGAAGCCAGATGGGGTGGTTTAGGCATCTGGTCAAGATGCCCCATGAGCGCCTCACTGATGAGGTGTTTCGGGCACGTCCCACCGGAAGGAAACCGAGAGGGAGACCCTGAACCCGCTGGAACGACTATGTCTCACAGCTGGCCAGGGAACGACTTGGGATCCTTCTGGATGAGCTGGGGGATGCAGCTGGGGTGAGAGAAGCCAGGGCTTCCCGTCTGAGGCTGTTGACCCCGCGGCCCGGCCCCGGATAAGCGGAAGACGACGGAACGGAAAAACACTAAATATCTTTCAGTCTTCTATTTTTCCAGATTTCTATTTTTTTTTTTTTTTTTTTTGCTAGTCCTTCAATCCTGCTGCAGATTTTTATGCATTTACGTTCCACCCTTTTGCTGGTAAAATCTTAGATCTGTTTTAGAACCTGCAACAAGTTGCACGTGAAGCCAAATGAAATGTTTCAGTATGAGTAGGCCACCTTTGTTAGAGCTGACAGACAAGCACCACCTGGTCCAAGCATCAATTAGAACTGAGAAGACATGACTCAGAACCATGTCAAACCACACTGATAGGGGGTTTAATTTGTTACCAGCAAATGCATGAGTGAAGCTGAGACCAATCAGGTCCTCAAGCTAACTGTGTGAATTATTGTGCAAGCAGAGGGAGACATTTTGACTTAACAAAATGAAGTGGATGTGTGTCCAAACCCTTTAAGTACGTAGTTTGTTTGAAATGGTCTGATTTGTTCTTATCGGATTGGATTATATTGCCTTTCTAATGAGTGTTTTCACACTCGAGGCCAATCAATGAGCTTAAATTGCAAAAGTCAACACAGCATTTAATGCTTCTTAATTCCCTTTTGTATTTGATTTGTTCTTGTGACCATCCCATTTGTAAACTCTGTACTCAAAGTGACTTGAATCTTTGTGATGTCCAAAACAGCCAAGAATGTTTTCTATTGTGTTCCCACAATACTTTAGTTACATATACAATATGTGACAATGTGTTACTTGCACACAATCATTTGTCGTTTTTTTGGCAGTCAGAGGGTTGGTAACCTCAGTGAGGAGCTGTGGAAAGTCCATCAAGGATTTCTGACAGGTTCAACTGATACCTTCAGGCATGAGGGAAGTAACAGATGTATAATTAATATTAACTTTCTTATGTATCTATTGGGAGGAACTGGCAAAGGCAGTATGTTGTACAAATTAGAATGAATCTTGTCAAAAAGTTTCCACCACTGGACAACTATGCCTCTCTGCTTTACAATCAGTGTAGTTGTATCAGTTGCAGACGAGTAAAGCAGAGCAATGAAGATTTTTCACGGCCTTGGCAGCTCCTAGGACGCGCTGTGGGGTGTAGAGCCTGTTCTTCGCAAGAAAAGCACTTATTATTAATAATTCAAGACAGGCGCCACTTTATTATCAGAGGCGGTACTTTGTCCTCTCGGCAAGTGAGAACTTAAACCCTCAGTCTTTGTTCTGGATCTCAAATAAGGGACAGAGAATTCCATTTGGGAATTTAGAATTTGTGGCAAAGCTTTAACCAGTGTCATTCAGGGCATTTTTCTTCAGGAAAACTGGCAAGGGGACAATTGGTGTGGTCTGTTTTTCACATTCATGGGTTTAAGAAGATTTATTTAAACGTTTAATCTATTATTATATGATAATACAACTTTTTTTTCTTGTCTTTTGTGGCCATTAAAGTACCGAATGATGATTGTTTGAAGTCAAGAACCCAAATCACAAAGCTAACATCTGGCTTTATTTGTTTATAAATGTGCTTATTTATTCATTAGATTCAAACTGATAGTTTCTGAAGCTAAATTATAATAAGACAGCATGCACTAGTTAACAATCCTCCAGCTCACCCAGGAGGATCCTGAGGCGTTCTCCGGCCAGCTGTGAGACATAGTTTCTCCAGCAGGTCTGGGTCTGCCTCTGGGTCTCCTCCTCCTGGAGGGACGCCCCCTTAATATGTCACGAGGGAGGCATTCGGTAGAATCCCTAAACAGATGGCCGAACCATCCCATGTGCCTTCTCTCGAACCAGAGGAGCAACTACTCTACTCCGAGCTCCTTCCGAATAGCAAAGCTTCTCCCCCTATCTCTGAGTGAGAGCCCAGCTACTTCCATCCTGATTTCGTTCTTTTGGTCACCACCCACAGCTGGTGATCATCGGTGATGGTAGGAACGTAGATCGACTTGTAAATTGAGAGCTTTGCCTTTCAGCTCAGCTCTCGTTTTACCACGACTGACCGATGCAGCAGTAGTAGTAAACTAATAAATAATATAATTAGTAGTAAACTAATAAAATCTGGATTTAATTGAAAATAGTCACAAAATTATTTATTTAATCGTTTATGGAATGTGGAGGTCAACATGTTTTTAAAGTCTATTTCTTAGGGCAAAGACTTCTTCGACCTGACTTGAGTTACCAACACAGTCTACACAAGGGGTGGGCAAACTTTTTGGTTTGCGGCCACATTGAGTTCTAACATTTGACAAAGGGGCCAGAACACTTGCAGATGGATGGCATGTTTTGCAACCGCTAGATTAGACCGATAGAATGGCGCGCTAGATTTTAAACAAGCGCGCCAAATGTTACATCAAGAGCAGTAAATTTCAAATCTAACACGCAAAGTCTGAAATCTAGCACGATAGCGCTTAAACACGTGGATTGCGTCACACTAGGTTTGAAATCTAAGCGCTTGATGTAACATTTTGCTTGTTTTAATATCTAAAATGCTTGTTTACATGCGTGTATTGGGCCCGATGGCTTTCCATATCATACAGTGCGCCATCTAGTGAGGAAACATCAAAATTACAGGGGAAATTAAACACTAACAAGGTGGGCCGTATTAAAACGTTTAGTCTGGTCTATACTGTTACCGTCTGGATGCTCAGTTCAGATTAATCTTACCAAACTGATGGTACAAATACACTGTAAATGTTTTGTGAATCTAATTGTAGTTTTTTTTGGCATTCTTTTTGACAAAACATGTCTAAATGCTCAGTTACTGGAAGACAAATCGAAAGTTTGTACATTTAAAGGGGCTACTTAGTAAGATTTGTCATATTTATGAGATTATGAACTGTAGCTTTGTTGCTAAAAGCAGCTTACGGCTTTAAAACTGTATGTTACTGCTCATTATTTCGAGGTGCCAGACTGGATCTTTTCTTTTTGTGATCAGTGGAGTTAAACTGGTTGCGTCCGGTCCTCACAATAAATTCAGCTTAATGAAATTATGATCAAAAGATACTAAAATGTGGACTGTCATATTGTGCTTCCCTCTTTCAGAGTGATTTATTAACAAACCTAACTGTGCTTTTAAGATGCTGGAAACGACCTTTGGTATATTTCATACTTACTTTAGTTTAATATAAAGAGGAATCACACGAAAAGCATAATTTTGCACATGCTTTCCTATTGATTCACATGTATTTAGTTTCATATTAATGCAGTAATGGATACCACATGGTGTGGATGCTATATACCACATTTACTGTACACACCAGCAGCAGTCTATTCATTTAGTCATGCTCATTTTGCAATTTCATGCCATACATCACCTGTATTGTTACAGTTGCGATAATGAGAGGCTCATATTTTGTTGGTGTCACATTGACTCACCAGCTAATCCCCTGCATAGTGAGTGGGAGGTTTGAGCAATGGGCACCTTGTACAGTATGCCGGTCAGTAATTATCAGCTTCACAGTTGGAGTTCTTCCTCATTTACCGTTTCATCCCAAATATCAGCTTGTCTCCTTCAGCTTGATTAATCTGCCCATGTTGTAAGCTTAATCCCCTTTTTTTGTTGTTTGGATCCCATGTATCACTGCGGTATTGCAGATAACAAGGTAGCCACTGGTGCAGAAGTTAAAAGCCCACCTGAACATTTAATGTGAGGTCCTGCTGTTTTTTTGCCACTTAAAAATGCTCGGTTTTTATCACGATGGGCTTTAGTTATTTGCACATGACTTTTAACTTTTAGTCAACCAAACGTTTGTCACCTCACGACCACATCCTGTTGTGATATGTTCATTAAATGTGCATGTGTGCATTTAGCTGAATAGATTTTTATCAGACTAGTTTTAGGAGTAATAAAATTAACTGTGAGATGCTACATGCACAACTTACATGATCACTCACACTTCCCTTTTTTCTTTGGCCTGATTTGCCATTTATTGTTATCAGAGGTAGGCAGTAACGCGTTAAATTTTACTCTTACATTTACTTGAGTAACTTTTTGAAAAAATGTACTTCTATGAGTATTTCTAATAGTTTGCAGTTTTACTTGAGTAAATTTATAAGTAAATAACGCTACTCTTACCCTGTTACATTGGGTAAAAGTTGACCCGTTACTTTTCTTGCTTTTAATACATTTTTCAGTACAATAAGTTTTTTTAAAGAGCGCTTTCTGCTGTGGATGATTGTAGACAAAGTTCCTCCAATCAAATGTAGTGAACACAGTCACATGACTCCATCTGACCTATCAGATGTACCCATGCCCGTTCTTGCAAGAAAACAAAATTTAGCTCGAAAAAGTTATTTTGAAAAACAAGTTACTGCTAAAGCAGGTGAAAATGGCAAAAATGGAGGTAGTAAATGTCTATTTTGAACAACAGGACACAGCAAAAGACAGCAAAGTTGGCAAGCATCCCTGGCCTCATATTGAAAGCATGTTTTGTTTGTGCAAAACACAAAAAACAGCTACGTTATGCGGTGTCTGTTGTGCATTCGAAGGCAAATGGACATTTCTGCCTACAAAAATTCCACATCCAACTGAGAAAACATGTTGCGGTAAGTTTGAACTAATACAGTCATTACTAATGACTCATTAGCCTACGTAGTAAACATTAATTTAGTTGTCTTTTTTATCTGAGCTGCGTCCAGGTCTGTTGGGCTAATAACCACATTAACAATAAAACAGTGCAATCATCATTAATATTTTTGTTTAGTTGGGGGTTTTTTTTTTACTGATCTTTTAGCTTTATTTTTGAAAATTTTGTTGTATAATTTATATTTTTATGTGTACAAACAAAAAGATGTTACTTTTAAAGTTACTCAGTACTTGAGTAGTTTTTTTCAATGCATACTTTTTACTCATACTTGAGTATGTTTTTTAGGTCTACTTTTTACTTTTACTTAAGTAAAATTATCTTGGAGTAACTTTGGAGAGCAGAAGGTGAATAATTTCTTTATTAGTCACAAGCTATCGTTATTTCCTCCCAAGTGAAAATTGCCACTGAGCAGCTGCCACCAGAGCATTTTTAGTGTTTGTCAGAAGATGTGATTTATAACTTTTTCTTTTTGAATTGCCTGTTTTGTTGAACAAATACACACATTTCCAATTGGTTAGAGTTTAAGCACTAACATTCACTAAACAATACTTTTTTTGGTTAAAGTCTTAATATTGAGTATTTATTCATGAGTCAATGATCGACTGTTCATTCAAATCACATCAAGTGACGTGCCGGTGATCAAAGAAAAATACTTTTTTTTATTTAGTTAATTGGAAGCTAGCACAGCATGTTCATTACTGCATGGTCTCCACGGCGCTACCAGCTCTTTTTTTGTTGAGAACAGAACTGATTTGTGTGCGAAGGTTTTTCTGCTTTGCTTCAGTTGAAAGACCCCAACTGAAGCCTGTTCCCTAGAGCTACTGAAGTAAGACACTAGGATTTAACACAGTCCTTCTTTTTTGTTGTGAGGTGGATTTATAATAAAATTCTTTAACTTACTCTAGATATTTTGACTATAATTGTCCCATAATCTCACAGTAGTGTCATAAAGAGCTATAATAGGGTTTTTAAAGTGGTTCATTTGTGGTTTTTAACACAATTATGCTGTCATTGTGGGGCTCATTGTGAAAAAAAATTGCCATGTAACCACATTTAGGTATCATATGAACTTTAAATTCGGTCAAAGGTTCAATGCAACATCTCAGTGGGACTACCTGGATAGTTTTCTTTGAAGATGAGCATTGGGCATTGTTGAAGGAGAGTGTTTCTGTCATTAAGTCAATCATAATGCGCCGGATGACCATTTTTTTCTGTAACAAAACTCAAATTCCTTGAAGGTGGCCTTAATAAAGAAATATTGCTGCAGTTACAAACAATAATTTTGTTGGTCGGACTAAAGGCAAGGCAAGTTTATTTGTATAGCACAATTCATACAAAATGTAATTCAAAGTGCTTCACAAGAAAGAAAAGAAAAAGAATGCATTAAAATCACAAAACATAGAATCAAAAAGTTTAAAAATTAAATAAATAGAATCATTAAAACAAATAAAAAAAAGAGCAATTAATCAAAAGCACAGTTAAACAGAAGTGTTTTCAGCCTAGATTTAAACATCGTCACAGTAGAGGCCTGTCTCACGGCCTCAGGAAGTTTGTTCCAGATTTTTGCAGCATAAAATTGAAATGCAGCTTCTCAATGTTTAGTCCTGACTCTAGGCACCAGCAGGAGGCCGGTCCCAGAGGTCCTCATAAGGAACTAAAATATTTATGTCTGAAGTATACGACTAAGTCCTTTCAAAACCAAAAAGTTGTAGCGATTGAAAGTGTCAGGGTTTTGGGATCTGGAAGGGGGAGGACCCAATTGGAGGACATCAAAACAAGATTTATTAACACAATTCGAGTAAGTCTGTAAAGCAAAGGACACAGGATTAACTCAGGATTTCAAAAGTCCAAATAATAACAGAATTCAAACATGGTCAGGCAACCAGGGTGACCTGGCTACAAAGGAAGGTATGACTCAATGTGGAAGTCCGGGATGATTGCCCTTAAATAGATGGCAGGGTCCACAGATGTGTGTCCAGGGATCAATCTCAGGTGTCCCTAATCAGGGTGATGAGGAACATCCAGAGCTCCCTCTGGCGGCAGGCAAGGGAATCCTGTCAGAAAGTCTGTGGGTCGAAGGGTTTTGGCCACCATACAAAAATGATTGGTTGAGGTTTTCAATGTCTAATTTTTTTTTAATTTTCAATACACCTTTTAATAAGAAAAAAAAAAGGAAAAGTCCCTTTTTTTTTCTCTTTTTTCCACCACCTTGTGCATCGTAGAGTGTTACATCACATCCTGCAGATTATCTATAAATTAGCTCTGTGTGTGTGTGTGTGTGTGTGTGTGTGTGTGTGTGTGTGTGTGTGTGTGTGTGTGTGTGTGTGTGTGTGTGTGTGTGTGTGTGTGTGTGGGTAGCACTGTAGTAGCCACTGTAGTGGCCCCACAGCAAGAAGGGGGGTTCCGGATGGGTACGAGGCTTGGAACACTGGCCTTTATGTGTGGAGTTTGCATGTTCTTCCTTCTTTTCCTATTTTTTTGGGGGGGAGGGGGGGCAGTCAACTTTTTCTTGAATCCACATTAAAAACATTTACTAAATTGCATACAAACATAGTCATTGCTTCAGTAAATCTCCAGTCTGTTGTAAGGAATCATTTCGGTCCGTTGCGTCGTCTTCCACTTATTCGGGGCCGGGTCGCAGGGTTAACAGCCTCAGACGGGAAGGCTTCTCTCACCCTGGCTGCATTCACCAGCTCACCCGGCAGGATCCCGAGTTGTTCCCCAGCCAGCTGTGACACAGTCTCTCCAGCAGGTCCAGGGTCTGCCTCTTAGTCCCCGGACCTGCTGGGGACTACGAGGACTAAGATGCCTCTGGGGACTAAGAGGACTAAGATGCCTCTGGGGACTAAGAGGCATGCACATGCACCTTTGGGCATGTGTAAGGTGTTTTGGGACATACCCGAAACACCTTACCAGCAAGGCACTCAGGGGGCATCCTGACCAGATGCCCAAACCACCCCATCTGGCTTCTCTCGACCTGGAGGAGGAGCGGCTCGACACCGATGTCTTACTGAATGGCAGATCTCCTCACCCGATCTCTGAGTGAGAGCCCAGCCACACCTGCGGAGGAAGGTTATTTTGTCCGCTTGTATCCGCGATCTCATCCATTCAGTTACCACCCATAGCTGGTGACCAAGTTTATTCCTAATGGAATAAAAAGAAAAACTAAGACAAGCAAATAAAATTAGAAGAAAAAAAAAACTACTACCAAGCCCATTCCAACTGACCCCGGTTTAAGAACCCAAATGAACAAAAATAACAAGAAAACACTTTTTACGCACTAGTTCCTTCGATGAGAGTTATAATTAGTTCATCTATACATTACATTGCTGTATCATGCTAATTAAAAAGACGGATGTCACAATTTTATCTTAATCTTTCATCACCACCAGGAAATTTGTCTTCCTTTAAATTATACATGCACAAGTACCAGACATGTGGTTAGCTGCTTCCATGCCGGGCTGGGTGGGTGTTTTTGTTTTGCTTTTTTTTTTTTTTTTTTTACAGGGAGATTTGCAGGGTTAAAGCACCTGCAGCCCTGCCCTCCTTCATCATCATCCACTTTGATTCCATGAAATATGAAGCAGCTTTATTCTCTCGGTTGCAGTGAAATCAAAGGAATTTATTCTCATCTTGCTTCATACCGCTGATGTGTACAGGCAAAGGTAGACAGACGGCTTCCTCGTTATTATCAGTGCTGTTTCCATGGATACTATTCTATCACATTTAGAAAAAAATATGTCTTTAAGAATTCTTAAACAAGCCACCAAGTTACGTGTCAAAATGTCTCAAGGTTCAGTAAAGGTCATTTCGAACATGTCCCAGGGTTCGTATTTCTCTCTTTCCATCAGAAATGAAAAGGTGGAATTCAACATTTCCCACAAAAGAGGATGAAATAAAAGAAGCAGAACCAGCACATTATATAAGATGTTTATATGACTGAACAGCATCTCTGCTCACACCTGAAGGATCCCTTTGTCCTGCTTGGACAATAAGATAGCAGCTACTTTGTGGTGTTGGTATTCAGGTCTGCCCTGTAATTATTTTTTCCAAGTGAAAAAGGAAAAAGTAAGGGAGCCAAATGGCCTTTGTGAAATTTTTAGCCTGTTCCACATCTGGAATTCCTGTCCACATTCTGATGTTGAGATGAGGATGTTCACCTCCGTTTTGAGCAGTAATCAGTCTCCTGAGAAGCTGCAGGTTTTATTTTCTCTTCTTTGGTCTGAAGGTGGCATTTATCACCTCTTCCTGTGAGCTTTTATAACCAGCACTACATGTTGCCATTTTTTATTTAAAAAAAGACATTTCTTTTTGAATAAATTAAACGTAATTGATTAGAAACCTTCTCAAGACGTATTTGCAGGGTTGATTCACCCAGATAGTTTATAACTCATCCAAAGTCTTAAATAAAGTAGTTTTTGCACTGTTATTTATAAATGAGATGTCATCCAAAAAGAATTTATAATCAACTCATTCCTAAATCAGATGAGCAGTGGGATGACACTTCGGTGTAGATTGTTAGGACCGCGGTCCGTGGAGAATTTCACTGAGACCAGCTGAATTGTCCTCATTTCATTTTTCTCCGACAAAGTCAGAATTTCATAAGCTTTTTTCCTTTAATAATAAAATCTTAAATTTCAGATAAATAAACAATGAGATGAAAAGGTAAAAACAAGACCTCTTATGTAAAAAAATGACATGAACACGTAGCCTGGAGCTAAATCTCATATTGTTAAATATTAATAGCAGAGCACTTAAAGCACTTTTCACAATCCTCTCTATGCATTTCCAGCTAGTTAAATAACAGCGGGTTTAGAAGCTTATAGAATACAAACATGGAGTCATGTTTTAATGATGAGAAGGATAAAAATCACAAAGAACAACAGCTTCTTTTTGAAAGATTTTTAACTTAAATGACTTGTGTTCTATTACTGGTGATACTTTCTAAGGGGACAAAATTGTGGAGGGTTTAATGTATAGCACCGTGGGTCTTCTTCTTCTCCTTTCAGCATTTCCCTTCAGGGGTCGCTACCTCAAGTCAGTTTCTTCCATCTAACCCTATCTGCTGCATCCTCTTCGGTCACGCCAACTATCTTCATGTTTTCTTTCACTGTATCCATGAACCACCTCTTTCGTCTTCCTCTAGTCCTCTTTCCTGGTGGTTCCAAACCCAGCGTCCTTCTTCCATTGTACTCTCTCTCTCCTCTGCACATGTCCAAACCATCTCAGTCTGGCCTCTCTGACTTTATCTCTAAAACCTCTAACATTCCCCTGATACAGTCATTCCTGATCCTGTCCATCCTGGTCACTCCCAGAGAGATCCCCAGCATCTTCATCTCTGCTACCTCCATCTCTGTTTTCTGTCTTTTCCTCAGTGCCACTGTCTCTAGACCAAACAGCATGGCCGGTCTCACCACGGTTTTGTACACTTTTCCTTTCATTTTAGCTGAAACTCTTCTGTCACACATCACACCTGATACTTTTCTCCACCCATTCCAGCCTGCCTGCACACGCTTCTTCACCTCTTTTCCACACTCTCCATTGCTCTGGACTGTTGATCCTAGATACTTAAAATCTTCCACCTTCTTTATCTCTTCTCCCTGTAACCTCACTTTTCCATTTGGATCCCTCTCATTCACACACGTACTCTGTTTTACTCTGACTAATTTTCATTCCTCTTCTTTCTAGTGCAAACCTCCATCTCTACAGCTTTTCGTCACGCAATTTGGACATGACATCACTGTGCACAGTCTCTCTGTACTATTATCAAAAATTATGCTGCGAGAACTAAATTGAGATTTACATCATAATAGAAAAAACAGAGACGTCCAAAGATAACTTTCAAAAGATGGACGAATGTGATGAAAGATGCTTGAATTGATCACTCTTAATTTAATTGCAAAGGTTTTATCATTTCACATTGCTGGTGAGCTCATCAAAATACTAGTTTTGCTGATAATCAAATCAAATGTAAAGGCGTCTCACTTTTCAACTGGTTTAATGCTAATTTGGTCTTGAACAACACACTATAAAAGGCAGCCCACTGGATCACACATTGAAGTCTCTTCAGCTCATAAAACCGCACACTGCATCACTGAACTGTTTCATTTGCAGTAAAATTCTTACAGCTGTCAGATTAGCCACTTGGTCCATCTATGCATGATAACAAATGTTCCTACCATGATGTTTAGTTTGTGACAGAAGCACTACCTTTATGACCACCCAAAACAATCATCGTCAGAGATTGTGATCGTCATCCTTACCAGCCAGGTCCTCCCGACTGCCTGACAAAGTTTATCTTTAAACTCTGTTATAATTTTGGATTTAAAGACATTCCTTTGGATTGGCCTATGCTTTTACCTTACAGACTTACCTGGCTTCTGTCAATAAGACCTATTTTTGTCCTGCATTTGGATCCTCCTTCTTCCACATCCCAATAACCCCACTCCAATGTCAGATGAAGAAATACCACTAAAAAAAAGAACATCTTTAAAACAGGGGTGGGATTTACTAAAACAAAGGGTGACATACTGTAACACATTTCACAGTGAATAACAAAAAGTTTGGAAAAGTTGAGCAACTGATCATTTAGAAACTTCAATGATTGCTATTCATCATTTAAAAACTTTTTGTAAGACCGTTCGATTTCCAAAAGTAATTCAGTTATTTTATAAATTGAATAAATTTTAATATTGAGTACAAAATTGCACAAACTTTTCAACATAATTTTAACCTAACTTTCAATTTTACAAAAAAAGGTCTAACGCAGTTTAAGTGACTTTATTTCTGTTTAAATAATTTTTTTTATTAAAAAATGTTTTTATAACAAAGTGGACATTTAAAAATGATTTTCAGAACAAACTTTCATCTGTGTGGATATTGATTGATGTAGATACAAGCATATAATGAAATCATAGCCAGATCGATAACAACATTCCCCAAGACACGAATAAAAATCCAGGAGTTATTGTATTGATGTTCTGACAGTTTGTTTTGTGACTGTATACGAGTCAATAAACTGTCTAAAAGATCATTTAGACGAGTTTTAATCATTTTTTGTTTGCAAGAAAAAAAATTAAGACTATAAACCCTTTTCTTGATATTGTTTAACCTCCAAAATTGTATGTACTTCAGAGATTCACATTCCCCCGAAGTGCAATCAATTGTTTTGTTTTAAAGGCCTATGATTTGAAAGCCAAAGTTTGGGAGTCCTAAGTTCATTTGCCAAAACTAGTCCTTCTTTTAAAGAGACATTCCAAAAACAACTTCTCTCTTGTGTCTTCGTTCCGTTCCATCATCTTTCGCTTGTTCTGGGGCTGGGTCGCGGGGACAACAGCCTCAAACGAGAAGCCCAGGCTTCTCTCACCCCGGCTGCATCCTCCAGCTCACCCGGAAGGATCCTGAGTCGTTCCCCAGCCAGCTGTGAGACATAGTTTCTCCAACGGGTCAGGGGTCTGCCCCTTGGTCTCCTCCCGGTGGGACGTGCCCACAACACCTTGCCCGCGAGGCGCTCGGGGGGCATCCTGACCAGATGCCCAAACTACCCCATCTGATTCCTCTCGACCTGGAGGGGGAATGGCTCGACATTGAGCTCCTCCTGGATGGCAGAGTTCCTCACCCGATCTCTGAGTGAGAGCCCAGCCACCCTGCGGAAGAAGCTCATTTTGTGTGTCTTGGTATTTATTTTAATTTGCCACAATCGGTTTAGTGATGAATTGAGTTAAAAATTCAACATCTCTACTTCGCACAAACATTAGCAGTTAGTTTTAATTTTTATATAAAAAAAAAGGTAAAAATATTTGGTTGATATTGAGATTAGAAGTGAACAAGATCAAAAATGTTCACGAGAGAATTTTTGCTTCAGTGTAAATGAAAAACAAAATAAGGAAAAGCAGCATTTTTTAAAAAATGCAAAATTATTTACATTTGTTTACAAAATCCACAATGGATAACCGTACAGGACAAAGCTGATGGTTTTGCATTGACCTTTGTAGTTAATATCTTCATTACAATTATTTTGTGGATGAAAATTAATTACAAAGATTTAGAGTGCCGGCCCTTTTAACGGGTTGTAAAAATAGCAATAAAATTGGTTTACACGAATATTGAATAGTGGAAATGCTTCTGTTTTTAGTGCTTTCAAAGTGTCGCTTGATTTTATGGATATTCAAAGTAGTTAAAGTTGAAAATGAAAACTCCTGAAGCACAAATTAGGTGGTGTGGTGGGTAGCACAGTGGCCTCACAGCAAGAAGGTCATGGGTTCAAGTCCCGGATGGGGACAATGCTTGGAACGCTGGCCTTTCTGTGTGGAGTTTGCATGTTCTTTTTGTGTATGCATGGGTTTTCTCCAAGTAGTTCAGTTTCCTCTCACCCTCCAAAAACATGCATGTTAGGTTGATTGGTCGCTATAAAAATTGCCCCTAGGAATGTGGGCGTGCGTGTATGCGTGCGTGCGTGCCAAATCCAGATACTCTGGTTTCCTCCTACCCTCCAAAAACATGCATGTTAGGTTGATTGGCCACCATAAAAATTGCCCCAGGAACGTGTGTGTGGCCTCGTGACAGACTGGCGACCTTTTTGGGGTGTACCCTCCCTCTTGCCTTAAATCAGCCGGTACAGGCAGCCCCATCAGGGATGGATGGTTCAGAAGACTAAACGAAACCCAAAGATAAACTGAAAAGGAACCAGTGGACTGAACTTGTACTCTAAGATTTTTAACAGTCTTTCTGTTAAACTGTTTTCTAAGTTAAATTGCTTTTTCTTTTTGAAAGCTGAACCATCTCAATGTTCCAGCTGCCATCCGCCTAAATCAGCACATTTTGAAATCTATTTGTTATTCAGAGATGCAGTGTAGGCTGGCGAGAAGAACTACGTTTAACTCTTTTTGAACAAATACAGACTGTGACTTCTATTCTTTTAACCCTTCATGTAATCATAGGTTTTGTGATAGGGTTTGTTTACTCACTGCTCTTGACCATATATCTACATGGTGTTTGGAAGCAACACGAGATGACCGTACTTGATCTAATACAAGCTGTGCATTGTAAGATATAGGCCAAATGTCTCTGTTTTTTTCCTAAGTTCTCCTTTGAGTATTTTATTTATTCATCCTGCTTGAGATAGAATATCCAAGCACTGGATACATAAACACCTTCCTGTCCCATGTGCTGGGTTGGAACTCCTAAAATAGGCTTGCATGACAAATCTCAAGGCTTCTCTCGGCTTTTTCTCTTCACTATGCAGAATCTTGTTGACTTTATTGTGTCAGCATTTTACTGAGCAGATGAACCAGCAGCCGTCTCTTACTGTACGAAAACTGAATAGTATCTTTTTCATTTTGGGAAGCAACCAGTCCAACCATGTATGGATTTTGGCTCATGTCTTTATAGAGGTTATTTACTGTCATGTTTCTTTTTAATTGAATATTATCACATTTAAATTAAACAAAAATATACCTTTTACATTTTTCTGGTATTGAATTAGAGGCAGAATGGCTGAATTTGGGGTTTTTACCATAATATATTTACCCCTCAATGGGGAAATTATTTTGCTGCATTGCACCGTTGTAGACAGCTACGATGGAGCTAATAGTGGAAGCAACTAAGTGGTTTGGTGTCTTCTCCAGGGGCGCTTAAGCATGGGCCCACTGTGAATCGAACCAGCTTCACCTAGTCCAAGCATTCCACCAATAAGTCAACGCTCAAATTTTGGTTGATTGTTCAGAATTAAAAGACAAAAAAAAAAATCAATTTTTCTTTTTAGGTTTAAACCAGAAGGGAAATTAAAATACAACAAGATATTTTTCTAGCCCAAGCAGTGACATCTTGAACCTCTGTTCAATTTCATTTCACTCCAGCTACCAGGTCAGGTGTCAGTGCATCAGTAACAGTTAATGAGACCCAGTAAACACAACCTCTGTCCAGTAAAAAAAAAAGTTTGATGCATCAGGCTAACAACTTTTATTAACTGACTATGAATTGTACGAGAGGTAGTCTGATGATTGCATAGCAACACTGCAATGAGGAGCAAGGAACATAGCAGACAGGAAACTATGTGATACTATGAATGTCTAGTTGTGGGTGCAAGTACATGCATGCTGTCTAATTGTGCCAAGTGTTCCTCAGGCAGGACCATGATGTTGATGTACTTCAACATAGAGAAAAAAAACTTTTGGGGAAGAGCCCAGAAATTTTAGGTTTATTTTTAAACCAGGGCCCAAACACAGGAAGTTACAAGTTTCTATCAGGGTGAGTCTTCGTTGGTTGTTTTTAGCAAAATGTTCTCCCCCTCCTGTGGAGTTTCTGATGACTATGTTCACATGGTGCACCTCAGAGCTCCATGCATTGGAAAAGCCAGGAAGCTACAAACTGGATAGAAACAAGGCTATACCGGGATGCACACTTCTCTGAACATTTGACAATAATGTTTTTCAGTACGGAACAGTGAGCATGACTTTTCACTGCATCTCCTCATCCTTTTGCAAACCTGAACCTGGGGCTTTGTCTGATGTTCTCCTTGTAACCGAGAGAGAGTCAATGTAGAGAAGAGCCTCTCAGATCATTTATAATTGATTCAAAAGACTTGGAGTGGATGGAAAACGACGAATCAATTGTGGCATAGTGCAGATAAAATCAACCATAAAATTTATTTAGAAAAATATGTCAGTGATACCTTCATAAAAGTGGCCAAAGTGTGTGAGATAGAGACTGGTTCAATTATGTGCGTGTAGACATGTTGCTATAAGGCTTTTTGTTGTAACAACAGTCCCTGCCTGCAGCATGGTATTATGCCACAGGCAAGAACATCTCTAGCTTGTAGCATTTGTCTCTCTGTCCACTATGGGCTGCTTTTGGTTTGTTGGGCAGGAAGTGGTTGTCCTTTGGTAGAACACACTAACCAACAAAGAAGAAGATGAAGAATTTCTTAGTACAGTCAATTTTGGGGCAAAGTCAGTCAGATATGTCCATTAAAAAGCAACGTTTTTGTCCTTGTTTCTTCTTTATTCAAGTTACTATTTTGAATAAAACCATGATAGCATAAAGATTTTTTTTTTCAAGCTTTCATTGTGATCTGGAAAAAACTCAACCTGAGCTCAATTTTTTTTCTTTTGTGTAAAAATTGTTACAGCATCAAGTTTTTGTGTAAATTTAAATCAGTTTATTCATACTCTGATCCTACGTTCTTTCAAATATCCAACTAATCCGACCCTATGGTTCTTTCAAATAGCAAAAAAGATTGGCTGAGGTTCAAACAAAATCACCACTTCTCTATTTTATGTCTCAATATCACGCTTGCATGTTTCTTATATTTACTGTAAATGCAACTGTGAAAGAAATAAAATCTTTTAACAGTTAACCTTCAATAAGTTTGTACACAAAACAAGTTGAAATATAGATACGATTTGCAAACTTTTTAAATGTGTTCTTCATGCTTGTTAATTTTTCTGAAACACAGCCCTTCATACATACAATAATAACCTTCCTAATCATGTCTTAATATTTTTAAATATTAAACTACTCAACAAACTTTTTTTCATCAAGGCTCCATCTAACACAGAGAATAAATATGACTCAATGAGGGTTGACGGTTTTGGTTGCACTCATCATCATCCATCAATTTTCTGTTTTACTGCACAGTTACAGCACTGCAGGACAACAAGAAAAACTTCTGCTTCATCAAAAGATTGCAAATTCTGTTTATGAGGTAAAAAACTACCATTAAAAATGTCACTCATTTGTTAAGCATGGTGGTGGGATCATCATGGTTTAAATGCCAAGCTTAAACTGGATCTTGACTTGATTTTCTTTCATAATCTTACATGACTTTTGTGCTGAACTATTTATCCATGACTTCTGAGTATTTTATGACCACATTTTCTGCTTATTCATAAAAAATGCTTTTGTCAAATTTCAAAATTATAGTTTAAACCACATATATTTGAAAACAAGTGCAACATTTTGATGAAATGACGAAGTTTCATAATTAGATTTGCTGCAGAACTTTCTACTGCATTTTGAAGAGGAAATTATTTTATGAATCAGAGGAATTTTTCAAAATAAATGATGCTTTTGCAGCATGTGCTTTTTAATGTGAGGTTGCAAGCTGAAGTAGACTAATGCGGCTTTTAAAATGTGTTGAAACTATTCCTTTTGTAAAACTTTAGCCTTCCCTGGTGTTCATACGGAAGAATTACAGGACAAGAACAGATAAGAACAGAAGCACATACCCTGTTGATTTGACCTTTTCTAGTCTGAGAGTCATTTTACCAGTGATGGACAGTGCTTTTCACACCGTAGATCTTAAGTAGTGCTCCATCTGCATCAATCAGCACCTCATAAATTATTCTGGTTATAAAACCATCTGTTACTGAATGAATTGTGCACACAGTACGAACACATGAAGCCATCCATAAAGATCTCACAACCGTACATACTGTATGTATCAACAGTTTACTCACCAAAAACCACACCTTTCGTCTCTATGATGCTAAAAATCCAGCCTGTCCTGTCATAACTCTGCAGTTTATTACAGGTTTTTTGCGGGGGAGGGTTTCCCCTTTTTCAACTTTTTAAAAAAAATCTTTCTCAAAAATGACCTTGAAAGTAAATTAGCCGCTAAATCTGTTTGTTTTCCTTCCTCAAATGTTGGTTGCTGTGGAAAAAAAAGAGATTTACTACTACAAAACAGTATTTCTATTCACATCTTCTTCTCCTTTCTGCATTTCCCTTCAGGGGTCACCCCGGCAAGTCAGTTTATACCATCTAATATTGTCCTCTGTATCTTCTTCGTTCATGCATTTTGTCACAACAAAGTTGTCACAATGGGCTTCAAACAGTTAGAAACACTCTATCCAAATAAAATAATTGATACAGTCTTTATCAATATTCAAAAAGCCAAAATTAACAATAAAACTAAATTTTTTTTTTTTTTTCAACTTGCATGACTTAATTGCACTTGGATGTAATGCTATGAAGTCAATACGAAACCAACAAATATTGTAAGGCATTTATGCCGCTAAGTTTTCTTTTTTCAAGCCAGCTTGTTTTGATATCTCAGTCTTAGCATTTGATGAAGACAATAAAAAACTCTCCAGAAGTTTTTTTGAGCCGGTGAGGTATTTCCACCACAGATTGATGCTTATAAGATAGTGTTGCCTGAGGGCCTCATGAACCTTGGCCATCTAATATTGTTTTTCATGCTTCTCTCTTCTGTGCGAACATCTCAGGTTACTCTAAGTCATTTAATAGTATTACATTTTTGAGTCAAAGATTATATTTTAGAATCCAAGAAGATGCAGATCAACCTGCTCCCTGTCTGAGAAGTAATCCTAAAAACAAATCTGGAAATCACATTGTATCATTTTTCAAGTGAAAATAGAGGCTGTACGGTGACTCACTGGTTAGCACAGTGGCCTCACAGCAAGAAGGTAAGGGGTTGAGTCCCAGAGTGTCTGTGGGGGGGGTGATGCTTTGAACACTGGTCTTTCTGTGTGGAGTTTGCATGTTCTCCCTGTGTATGCGTGGGTATTCTCCAGATACTCTGGTTTCCTCACAACCCCCAAAAACATGCATGTTAGGTTGGTTGACCACTGTGAAATTTCACGTAGGAAAGAGTTTGTGTGGTTGGTTGAGAGTGTGTGGCTCCACAACAGACTGGCGACCTGTTTGGGATCTACTTCACCTTTCGCCTGAAAAGCAGCCAGGATAGGGTCCAGCAACACCCTCGACCCCATTACGTATAAGCAGTTCAGAAGATAAAACTAAACACTTTTGCAGCTGAAGATTATATTTTAGAATTCAACGAGATGGTGGAGAGATGGTGGCTGAGTGGTTAGAGCGTACGCCCACGAACCAGAAGTCAACTGGAAGTTCGTGGCTTCGCGGGTTTGCATCCCACTAAGTGCACATCTAAGGTCCTTGGAGAAGACACCTAACCCCTCGTTTCTCCCACCATTGGCGTCGTCATGGGTGGCAGCCTGCTGCAGTGAAATGCAGCTCCTAAATTTCCCGGTAAGGGATTAATAAACTTCGCCACATCTTTGATCCTGAAATAACTGTGAAAAAGATCATTTCAGCTTCTTGTTCTTTGAAAACAAATAAAAGTTTTCCGAAGCATCTTCAGTTTTTTTTTTACCCAGTGCCCTGTGTGTTTTTAAGAAGCAAAACTCTGCCCATCCTGAGAAGGATGTGAGGTCAGAGGGCTGACAGGTTCCATCTTATTGTTCTAAATTTATTTTCTTCCTCTGCCCATTTTAAAAACATTGCTGTGCCCCAAAAGGAAGAAAAGGCCAGCTTCCTGCTCAATGAAGCAGCACGATGTTGATAAGACGAGGAACCCCCTACACACAAATCCTTAACCATGTTTGTCTTAAACACACTCCACCTCTCCCTCAACAAGTTCCTCCCCTGCTCTGAATGCCATTTCCTCTGCCTCCTGAAGTCTTTTTAATTTGATATGAGTGAACCACTTTCATACAAGATGGGCTCCAGACCCCCCGGCCTGTTGCTGCTGTTACTCACCACCCTCCTACTCATCTGTAAGGACCCACTGCTGCGCCTCTTGAAGGGAAAAGAACGTTTTCTCATTTTATTCTAACTGATTCTCATTTTCTCCTTTTTTTCTTATTTTTTCTAAACAGGGAGACCTGCATGGGGAGAGTCATGTAAGTATCTGTTTTGTTTTTTTTGTTTTGCTGCTTTTTTTATGTTAAATGGAACAAAGTATTGTTGTTTGTCCATCACTGGGATAGTTTGAGGACTCACAGGTCAGGAAGCAACAAAATAAGTTATTCTTACGTCCCACCTTGAGAGCGGTTATGTTTTTTTGAGGAAGTAGGCATTGTTCTGCACACTAGTGCAGACTTTACAAAGAACAATTGAAGCTGTTTTCAGAATCACGGTGATGCTTGAAAAGTTTTCCAATCTTAAACTTATGAGGTAAAAAAAATGTTTGAAGGTATTAGCCACTAAGCAAAATTTCATTCTTGTCTGTGATTGTAATAACTTCTTATTATATTTCAAACATGACATTTTAGGCATGCACTGCTAAATTTGGGTGTGATTCCTTCAAAAAATGGGAAGTATTTTAAAATTTCCTTCTCGTATTTGAAAGTATAAAATCCTCGAGTTTTTTCAGATGCTTGCTTAGTTGTGAGTACATTTAAAACAGTGTAAATGTAACATTCGGTTCAGTTCATCTCACAAGCTGTAAGCATAACACTAACATAGAAATATGAACATGATTATTAAGCAGATGGGGAAAGAAAAAAATGGGCGGCATGGTTGTGCAGTGGTCAGCACAGTAGTCTCACAGCAAGATGGTCAGGGTTTGAGTCCCAAGTGGGACGAAGCTTGAAACCCTGGTCTTTCTGTGTAGAGTTTGCATGTCTACTCCGTGTAAGTGTGGGCTTTCTCCAGGTACTCCGGTTTCCTCCCACTCTCCAGAAACATGCATGTTAGGTTTATTTGCCGCTACAAAATTGCCCCTAAGAATGGATCTGTGTGCATGGCCCCGCAACAGAATCGCGAAGATATTAGCATGATGTTATCCTAAAAGTTTCTTGCATCGAAGATGATGCTTACCTAAAACTAAAAAGTTGTTGTTATTGAACAAAAATGCTGGTCCAATCAAAGTTAATCAGCACGGGGGCATTATTTGTACTGTTGGCATCCATAAAGTGGTTGCAAAGGTGCTGGAGACTATCACGGCTAATTCAAGGCAAGAGACAGGGTACACCTCGAACAAGTCGCCAGTCTGTTGTGGGGTCCCACAAACACAAACAATTATCCACACAGACTCATTCCTAGGGGCAATTTTACAGCAGCCAATCAACCTAACATGCATGTTTTTTGGAGAGTGGGAGGAAACCAGTCTACTTGGAGAAAACCCATGCATACAGAAACAGAACATGCAAACTCCATACAGAAAGGCCAGCGTTCCAAGCCTCGTCAACACCCCGGACTTGATCCCCAAACAGTCTTACAGTACCATCTAGCTCTAACTTGTTGTGCAACCAATGCGCCATTGTGCAACCTTTAACAGTGCAGGTTGGCATAAAAATTTTATCATGTGATTACATTTCTTAGAATTTTTCATATAGACTAATCAGGAGGCAGCGCAGTGGATAGCACAATGACCTCATAGCAAGAAGTTTGTTGGTTCGAGTCCGGGGTGGGGACGAGGCTTGGAACACTGTCCTTTCTGTGTGGAGTTTGCATGTTCTCTCTGTGTTTGCGTGGGTTCCAAAGACATGCATGCTAGGTTGATTGGCCTGTGCCAAAATTGCCCCTAGGAATGAGTGTGTGTGTGGCTGGTTGTGTGTGTGTCGTCCCGCGACAGACTGGCGACCTGTTCGGGTGTACCCTGCCCCTCTCAGCCAGGATGGGCTCCGGCACCCACTGCAACCCTGTAAAGAATAGACGGAGAAGAAGATGACTGAATGACTGACTGACTAATCAGGCTACAACAATGCAGCTCTTTGACAGATTAGTGACCTGTACAGCGTGCATCCTGCCTTTTTTCTGGAATTTTAGGTGGTATGACCTCTGACTCACGAGTGAAACAGTGGTTTGAGAAAATAAAAGTGAATAAATAAATGGATGAATTTAGTGAATAAAACATAAAGAAAATAATTTGTTGAAGAAACTTCGCCCCTTTCATTGTTTGGTAATGACTAAACACTTCTACACTTGGGATCAACATTTTCTCACACTCAAATTAACTAGAACAATCTTAAATTAATTCATATGACAAATGAATTTAGTCTAACTGTAAAATGTGTGACGTTTATTTGTCCAAATACTAGAAATGCACAAAATACACCATTTTTGTTGTGGCAATTATAAAGCAACTTTTTATTCAGATATGCTTGCTAATTAACTAAATTTTGGAAAAAACTAAAGTCAAATTTTATTGCAAAAAGTTTTTGAAGAAATAAATTAGGTTGCACATAAATCTTTTCTACAAGATAGGAGGTGAGTGTTTCAATGCCTCTACCCACAGAATGAAGAAGAGACACTGATCACTATGGTTGTCTGTGCGTAGAAGGTAAAGGTTTTATCTCCCAAGCCACTGAAGAGATTTTAATAAAACTGTCTGCAGTTGCTCGGTACCAATTATAGATGAACTGATTAGGTTTTAAGGGTCCTTCGACCAGTTGTTGATTTGACATGAGTCAATGTCACTAATTCTTGTGAATGCAATTTTCCTCAAACCATAAAAAGAATTGTAAGCAAATTGCTCATAGTATCTCAGTACCAACTATAGATGAACTTAAGGGGGTCACCTCCAAGTTATCATATCTTCCTACCACTGTTGGCAAAAAAAAAATTGTGGTTCTTTGAACTTTACTATGACAATTTTGAAAAAAAAAAACTCCACCTACTCAGTTGTTTTTGGAAAGTTATTCAAATAAGGTCACAGTAAATTTTCCAAAACAATTAAAAACCATACGCATCTGATTGCTTTTTTTAAAATTTATTTATTTTTGTTCTGAGCTCTAATTTGTTGTGCAAACTTTAATCAAGCTTTAATTCTAAAACAAAATGCAGCTCCCGGCAACCACATTAGTCGTCCAACATCTGAAACTAGCTGTGAAGTATAGATTGTTTCTTGCTGAGCTGTATTGTTCTCATTGAAAGAAAACGGGAGTGAAGATAAATTCCCGCGGTTTTCTCTGGGGAAGTAGAAGGTCAGACACTGTTTGTTGAGGCGTTTTCCTTCCTTCAACAAACTCCCGCTTACTTTGCACAAGCATCAGAATCCTTTCTCCCTCTTTCCAGACTTCTCTTCGCTGACCTCTGATATTATCCATAACCAGTCCAGTTTGTGATTTCATTTGATCATTTCTTTCTGTTTTAAATTCATATCTCTATGTCTCTATGTCTCTGCATGGCCTTGGAAACTTCAGCATTCATAATAGATACTGTTGATCTTACGATCCAACCAAGAACAGTTCAGAGCGGGACGCTAGTGAAAATAAGCTGCCAGGTCAGCATCAGTCAGAGCAACATCTCCCGTCTGAACCACCATTTCCAGCTTCTTCGGAATGAGGTTCTCCTCCAAAGCTACAACACCACAGGAGACTTTGTGGAGTATGAGCTTAACCCAGCCAGGGCAGCAGACTCTGGAAATTATGAATGCAAAGTTACGGTAAAGGAAAAAAGCAAGTCTAGCATCATGCAGGAACTGAAAGTGGAAGGTAGGAGGTATTCTTCAGTTGCATTCACTGAAGAATATCAAACTTTATAATTGAGAGACCTTTTTGCCCCTCTATCTTTTTCTTAAGGCCTCCAGACTCCAATTCTTTATCTTGGAAATGAATCACCCTATGAAAACGAGGAGTTCACTGCTACCTGTAGTGCTCCAAATGAGAAAGGACCCCTCAAAATCACATATTACCAGAGGTTCTTAAATGGAGAGCCAGAGAAGATGAAACAGCTGGAAACATCTGGGAATTATTCAGAAATTAAATTAAAACTAAGACATATTGGAAACTGCTTTTTGTCCTGCGACTACGAGATCAATTTGATTTCTGGACTTATTCGCTCAAGTCGTAGTGATGAAATCGAAGTGATCATCAGAGGTAATTCAAATCATTTACCAGGGGGGTGATATTCAATGAAAGTGAGATAAATTGTGCTAATATTCTATTCTAATATTTGTTCTTTAGTGCTCAACATCAAGCCAACCATGAACGTGTTGCCTGGTAAGACTGTTTTTGAGGGAGATGTGGTGGAAATAGTCTGTAAAGTGGTGGACATGCGACTGAGCAACATTGAAGTGTTCCTCACTAAAGATAAAAGAGTTCTCAAGGACTCTCGTAACAGTGCGATCAGTTATACCAGAACGCTTCGGGAGGAAGACTCTGGGGAGTATGTTTGCGCTGCCATATGGAAGAACGTTCGTAAAGAAACTTACACCACCATCACTGTCCAACGTAAGTTCTAAGACTTTCCCATCATTTAAAATACTTTTGATGTGATCAATTATGAATATTTCTCTATCTCCCCAACAGAAATATATTCAAAGCCACAACTGACCGTGGATTCCTTTGAAATATTTGAAGGAGATCGTTTCAAACTGACCTGCTCAGTTTCTATCTATGTCCCTCACAAGATCACAAATGAAACCTTAAAATTTTCTTTCATTGAAAAAATAACAGAGGTGACAGGTGAGAAAGGAATTACAAGGTATACTTACAACAAAGGTAACACAATACAAACCAATGCTGAGATCTACATGACTGCTACAAAGCTTCAGAATAATTACTACATCTGTCAAGCATCGGCAAATGGACTTCATAAATCCAGCCAGCAACTTTTTATAGAAGCAAAAGGTGAGTTCTTCTTCTTTCGGCATTTCCCTTCACGGGTCGCCACAGAAACTCAGTTTCTTCCATCTAACCCTATCTGCTGAATTCTCTTCGGTCACACCAACTACCTTCATGTCTTCTTTCACTGTATCCATGAACCTCCTCTTTGGATTCCTCTAGTGCTCTTTCCTGGTGGTTCCAAACCCAGCATCCTTCTTCTGATGTACTCTCTCTCTCCTCTGCACATGTCCAAACCATCTCAGTCTGGTCTGTCTGACTTTATCTCCAAAACCTCTAACATGTGCTGTTCCTCTGATCCTGTCCATCCTGGTCACTCCCAGAGAGATCCTCAGCATCTTCATCTCTGCTACCTCCATCTCTGTTTCCTGTCTTTCCCTCAGTGCCACTGTTTCTAAGCCAAACAGCATGGCCGGTCTCACCACGGTTTTGTAAACTTTCCCTTTCATTTTATTATTATTATTGTGCAGGAGATCATGTTACCTCTGGATTGTGTGAAATATTTTTTCATGTCTTTTTTTTTTTCTTAGTTCTTGTTTCCAAACCAGTGATGCGTGTAGTGGGAGACACCCTGTTTCTAGGAAGAGACTTCCAGCTTCTCTGTCACAGCATCAAGGGAACTCTTCCCATCACCTACACCCTGCACATCCCCAACAAGATGCCAGAGCAGAAGGTTGTGAGTGAGCCTGAAGAACAAGCTATCTTCACCGTTCCGGCCATCTTTAAAGCTTCCGACCTAAACAACTTCCAGTGCCATGCACAAAACAGTCAAAAGAAGCCTTTGGTGATAAAAACAGGAGAAGAACTGCTGCGCTCAACCAAAATTATTGGTTTGTTAAAAACATCAAGACAATAATAATGAAACTGAGTACACATCAATTTGTTTTCTAACTTCACTTATTTTGCAGAGCCTGTATCAAGACCAGTGTTGACTATCTTCCCCAGTATTGAGGAGATCTCTGAGGGGCAGACTGTGAGTCTCATCTGCTCTGTTCAGAGTGGTAGCCTGCCCATAAACTTCACCTGGTACCACACTGAAGCAAATATTCCTCTTGCTTCTGTGTTCACCTACAAACGGGAGGAAACTTTCACAATAGACAACATCAAAAGAGAGGATGAAGGGAGGTACTACTGCATCAGCACAAACCTGGCAGAAGAAACCAAATTCAGCACTAAAGTCACATTTGGAGGTATAAGACAGGTTTGCATGTTGGTATGTTATAAACTAATGCAGTAATAACAATTACAATAAATATTCTCATGTGTGATAAAAATGTACTTCACAGTGAAGCTAGCTGGATGGAAAAAAGGACTTATTGCTCTCTTCTGCATCCTACTAATAGTGGCTTTAATTCTTATTATTGTCTTCAAAACACGCCTTCTTCAGTGTAAAAAGAAAAGATCGGCCAAGTTGTCGGTGTAAGCACATTTTTTTAAAAATATATATACTTTGTATTCAAACAACTTGTGTTTGATCTGCTCTGAGTCCTTTGCTGTTTGATATGGTGATAGACAGGCTGGCAGATGAGGTTAGACAGGAATCCCCATGGACAATGATGTTTGCAGATGACATTGTGATCTGTAGTGAGAGCAGGAAAGAGGTGGAGGAAAAGCTGGAGTGGTGGAGGTTTGCACTAGAAAGAAGAGGATTGAAGATTAGTCAGAGTAAAACAGAGTATATGTGTGTGAATAAGAGGGATCCAAATGGAAAAGTGAGGTTACAGGGAGAAGAGATAAAGAAGGTGGAAGATTTCAGGTACATAGGATCAACAGTCCAGAGCAATGGAAAGTGTGGAAAAGAGGGGAAGAAACGTTTGCAGGCAGGCTGGAATGGGTGGAGACAAGTATTAGGTGTGATGTGTGATAGAAGAGTTCCAGCTAAAATGAAAGGGAAAAGTGTACAAAACTGTGGTGGGACTGGCCATGATGTTTGGTCTAGAGACAGTGGCACTGAGGAACAGACAGGAAACAGAGATGGAGGTAGCAGAGATGAAGATGCTGAGGATCTCTCTCGGAGTGACCAGGATGGACAGGATTAGAAATTATTACATCAGAGGAACAGCACATGTTAAAAGTTTTGGAGATAAATTCAGAGAGGCCAGACTGAGATGGTTTGGACATGTGTAGAGGAGAGAGAGAGACATAAAGAGAGAGTGTACATCGATACTAGGATGTTGGGTTGGGAACTGTCAGGAAAGAGGCTAGAGGAAGACCAAAGAGGAGGTTCATGGATACAGTGAAGGAAGACATGAAGATAATTTGTGTTACCAAAGATGATGCAGCAAATAGGGTTAGATGGAAGAAACTGACTTGCTGTGGCGACCCCTGAAGGGAAATGCCAAAAGAAGAAGAAGAAAGAAGTGTTTGATTTTGCTTTATGGCAGCCAAAAAATCTTGGGTTGATTGTTTTTTTTTTTTTTTATAATCTCATCTCAGGAAGTCAGCCAGTACTAAAACCGAACGGCTGAGTCTGACCCAAGCAGAAGTCGTCAATGCTGCTAATGGTGAAGCCGCTTTTTAAGCAAAGATGGTGACTTCTAAGATTTGTGAACTAAACTGCAGCTTTTTCCTCTTTTTAGTCACTCCGAGCATTATGGGTAAAAGTGTTTGGAGTGAACATGTATCAGGGTCTGGTAAGTGGTTTTTGAAGTTTTAATTACTTTCCAAGTAATTTTAGTAGATTCCAAGTAGATTTTAGTTATCTGTTGATTACAAACACGCGTTTGGAGATCATTGCAGTCAGTGTTCATGGGTACAAAACAGTTGATTAGAAAGAATTAAAGCAGTTTGAATATTTACATTTTCTGTCATCTTCTGAACCACATTTTCCGGGTTGCGGAGTACAAGACACTGTAAAACAGATTACGCTGCACTCAGAAAATTTTGTCATAATTCCTTTGCCTTTTGCTTCACTTCAGCATGGCACATCTTGACATGTCCACTCCGACTCAACATTCCTCGCTGCTGAAATAGCTCGTCTCTCGAAACTCCATAAAAAAATTTTAAAAAATGCAACAAAATGTAGAGTGCTACATGGATGCCATGCCGAATGATACATCTGCTGCCATCACGAGTAGCGCATTGACACAACTTTAACATTATGTCTGAAATACCTATATAAAATGTACTCTTCCTATGCGTGAGATATTGTCTTTGTATAGTCTCATGGCAGATGGGTGGGTGACATTGTGTACTGTTCATCTGAGCCGTGGGTTGCAGCAGGTGCAGCAGTCTGTTCTTAAACTTTTTCTGTACAAATTTTGCAGAGCACAAAGACTTTGCTAGATTTTTCTATGAATTGAATTGTTTTCTTTCATGTACATGATTAATATTTCCTTATTTAAAAACTATAGAAAAATCTTGCATTGTGATTTAGAGTCTGATGACCAGAACAGTGTCGTGATCCCCGAGAAGTCTGAACCTCAATACACAGAAGTGCAGATCAGAGAAACACATCCTAGCAAAGGTGAGTTTACATCCTCTTTGTCATACTTTCCGACAATACAACTTAAATGGGAAAAGTTCATTTCTTTTAACAGAATCCTTTTATCTTTTGTTAGCTCCTGTGAAAAAAGGCACAGACACCGTTTACAGTGAAGTACGCAACTCCCAGCAAGGTAAGACCGGCATCACACTCTTCATTCACATTCCTTTAAGTTACATAGTGAAAGAAACCAGGTCACTAGTTTTTAAAATAGGAAGAAAATGGGGAAAAGGGAAACAGGATCATCTCAAACTGTAAACATTTGCATTGTTAGTAAAAGAATATTCCATTTACACAGGAGCCAGTCTCCAGGTGTCCTTTTCCTGCTTTCGTCAAAGTGAACTTCCTGCTCTAACAAATGAGCCAAACAATCTGGGCTTCCGTTACGACTTAGTGACCAATGTTTCATTGTTTAATATTCCACGGGGAACTATTCTCCATTGTTTAGTCTTAGACACAGCTAGCTCTGTTAGAGTCAGAAAATAATGCAAAAGAAAGAAGTAAAACTCTCTTTTTAGTCCCCTTCAAGTCTTGCTGATTTACTTTTGTGATGTATTGGCACACATTCTGTACACAGTGGCACAGACTGTGTGTGTCATGATAAGATTTCTGTTTCCTGGGAACAAAGAGCTGTAAGTGGGAGTGTAGATGACTGTTTTAATCCCTGGGCTCCATTTGTTTCCTGAGCTGGTCCTCTGGTTTTGTTTTCTCAGGTGTTCCAGAGCCAGCTGATGGAGTAAGTAGACACATGCATCGTGTACACACTCACAGCAATATTAGTTTTCCACACTTAAATTCAAGGGGACATCTCATGGACAATGATAAATACTGATAAACTGAGTCATGTTTGTTGGGATCATGTTCCATGTGATGTCATTTAACCTGGTCAGTATCTGCTTGTATCCAAAAAAGATTCCTCTCAACTATCAAAGCTGGTTCGAAACCATTTTCAGCTATTTTTTGGCAGAGTGTGGCTGTTTTTTAATCCGTAAGGTTTCTTGCAGTGAGAATTTGAGGCATCTCACAGTCGCTAACTATCAAAGCACTGTCCACTTAAGTTTAATTTAAGGTGGTACAAAATTCCAAATATAAAATTTTCCTTTTCTACTTTAACCATTTTCTAGCTCTGTTCATTTATATCTTATTGCATCTACTCTAGGTCACATTTTTGCCACTGATTACTAAGCAAAACAAGTCTGCAACCACGCTAAACAAATATGGTGTGGTCTCAAGATGTCCGTTTGACTTCCACTTTAGCTTGTTCCGTTTTCTTCACTTTTTTCTTGATCACATTGCAAACTGAAGAAAACCTTTTCCTGTTTAGCAAACATGCAACTGTCAACTGTACTGTTTTGCGTAATGTTCATAAAAGAAAGCGCAAGGACACAACAGACTTAGCAAGGCTCCTTGAGTTTGCTACTCAGCTTTATCATCATTTTGCATGTCAAAAACAAAGCTGGATTGTCTTCATATCACTCTAGAAAAGGAGCTACAAATGTCATAATTATCTGGAATAGCTACATGCATATGAATACAAATTGATGAGAAGCTGCAAGGAAATTCATTCAACTTCTGAACCGTTCATCCCTGGCGGGAGTTGCAAGAGCCTATTCCGGCTGGTTCAAGGCAACAGGCAGGGTACACCCCCAACAAGTCGTCGGCCTTTTGTGGGGCCACACACACTCATCCCTATTGGCAATTTTACAGTGGCCGATCAACCCCCGCATACACGGGGGAGAACATGCAAACTCAGCACAGAAAGGCCAGTATTCCAAGCCTTGTCCCCACCCAGGACTCAAACTCCCAACCTTCTTGCTGTGAGTCTATTGTGCTAACCACTTCGCCACCGTGCAGCCAATGCAAGAACATATAAGCTTTAAATCTGAAGAGGGGGGGCACGGTGGCGCAGTGGGTAGCACAGTGGCCTCACAGCAAGAAGGTCGTGGATTTGAGTCCCTCGTGGGGGCGAAGGTTAGAACAATGGCCTTTCTGTGTGGGGTTTGCATGTTCTCCCAGTGTCTGTGTAGGTTTCCTCTGGTTACGCCGGTTTCCTTTCACCCTCCAAAAACATGCATGTTAGGCTGATTGGCCGGTGCAAAATTGCCCCTAGGAATGAGTATGTGAGTGTATACTCACATAACGTGAGGCGGACTGGTGACCTGTTCGGGGTGTACCCTGCCCTTCACCCTGAATCGGCCGGGATGGGCTCCAGCAACCCCCGTAACCCGTAATGGATAGGTAGTTAAGAAGGTGACTGACTAAATCTGAAGAAAACAACCGACTACATTAAAGGTCATTTAAGTTTGAGATTGAACTCAATGTTACTTAAATAGTAACAGTGAACTGTGAAGGATATGTGGTTAAATTTTGTGGCTTTGTAAAAAAAAACTTTGTTTACTTTGTTTTTCTTCCTGTTATTGCTGCAGGTGTCTTTGGAATATGCACAGCTTAATCATGATGGGGGTCACCTCAGTGACAATGGTAACCATGATGACCAAAACACAATGGATGACCATACACCTAAGATGGACAACTCTGTCAGCAATGACACCCCCGACCATGCTGAGGGGGCCTGTGACCCACCACCTGAATCTTAATCTCCCACCAATCATTTTTCTGCTTTATTCTCCAACCTGGTGAAATCATCAGATATCAAATCTAATCATACTTATATTTTATATTGTGCTTTTTTTATTTTCACGTATGTGTATGCACTTGCTTGACTTTTTGAGATTAATTAAAATGTTTTTGTAAAAAAAAAAAAAACTGTCTTCCTCTTGTTAGTGGTCGTGCTGTGAAAAGAAGGAAGGAGGAATGTGTTTTGTGAAGTCAAAGGAAATGACCTTAAAGTCAGATAACAATAGTCTGAGATGCTAAAGTCTAAATAGGAAGCAACATCTTCACAGTCAGCAGATCTGTGATAATTATCAGCCACTCCTCTGCTGTACGAGAAGCTGTCATTTTAGTTCAAACAACTAGAGGACAGACTTGAGGCAGTGCTGTGGTGGAAACTTGGTGCCATCTGCTTGTGATCTCCTTTAATGTGAGAAAGCTGCTGTTGCTATGGCCACACACAGCTGGACCTATCTGTTTCATTTTCCATTATCTAAGATTTAATTGAATGATGTAACGTAATCTAATTCAAGGTCTGCATAAACCAGATATGTTCATCAAGTCCATCCCATTTATTCTGATGCTTCAGAGAACTATTTAAGGTCAAGCACATTGAATTTTAATAAGTTTCTTTTAAACATTTTCAGCTCTACAGATTTCTTTTTCTGCAGTATTTTTGAGTATGTGAAAATATTTTTTCAGATTGCATGGTCTCCTGCCAAGGTCAAATTGCAGTGGTATCAGCCTTAGCAGGAAAACCCAAACTTCGGGGTGAGGGAAGTTTGGGTTTATCCATTGGGATCCACCGGTGGTCCCAAGCCGGCTGTGAAGCACAGTAGGTTCAATGGTACTTGGGTCTACCTCCACAGTGGGACATGCCCATAGAAGAGGCTTCCAGCAGGGTGTTCAGAGGCATTTTTACCAGATACCTGAGCCACCTCATCTGTGTATCTTGGATATATGAGCTTCTAACACTATATCTGAGCAACAACCAGCCACCTTGGGGTCGAAGCTCATTTCAGCTATTTGTATTTGCAAAGTTGTTCCTTCAGTCACCACTCTCAGCAGGTGGCCGTAGGCAAGTGTTGGAACATAAATTAACTGGAAAATTGAGAACTTGTTTTTTGGCTCACCCCTCTTTTTAGCGCAATGGACCAATCCATCATCCTAATTATTGCAGATTCTGTACTAATCAGCTTGTTGATATTCATATTAAATAAGTGCGAAACTGGCATTTATTCATATGTCTTTAGTCTTTTCTCTTGTTAATCCACTGCAACATGTGCAATACAAATTTAGATTAAAGTGTTTTGGGACTCTTTAAGGTTGTGTTAGTTCAAGTTGACTTTCGTCATTGGTGTGAATTATGAGGATCTATTTGTCCACCAGAAGAATTCTGAACAGCACAACAAGTCTGTGTGGCAATCCCTTGCGCCTGACACCAGCCTCACAACATAAAGTCTGTGCCCTACCGGCAAACTCATCTTCATCCTGAGTACACGCCAATATATAAACAACTCATTATCTTTCTCAGCTGGAATTTGGAAATAACTGAATACATTTCACATGGACTTTCCAATATCTGTTATGCTAAACGCTCACAACCAGGCGCATATGTGATACCAGAGTGAAGCACAGTGTTTACGGGGTGACTAGTATCCCCATGACTCCCAAAGGACTCGTCCATTATGTGATATGAGTGCTTCTTGGCTACTACTTGGTCTCCTGGGCAAAGCTTCAACACTGTGGTGCCAAAATGAGCTTGCACTCAAGCTCCAAGCATTTAACTTCCTTTCTGCCAACTCATGGTTAATTATTAGATCACTTAGCCAGCAGGAATGCCTTGACATAAGGAAATGGCGCATTCAGGAACATGGGATAGTGTGTTACGTAACTCATTTAGGACATGCATTCTAGACTATGATGAGAGGGCTGCGAGGGAGCTGGTACATTTGGTTTTTATATTTAGGTATATGAGGGCTAAAATCACTACCAGCTTCCTGACATGTATTTTATCTTGAATGGTTTGCCAAAAGACTGTGTAAGGTGTTGTCATTGGACAAAAAGCATGATGGGTACATTCCTGTGGGTCATTTCAGACACTGTACACTTTGCCCAAGAATGGTCATGCCCTACCTTTAGATCTTAGTGTCATGGACATGATAGATTTACTGCCCCTAAAGTTATGATCTAAGAGACCAAATAACCTCGCAGGAATTGCTGTAAAAGGCGTGACCTTCCAACATGTAACGCTGAGACATGATCAATGCATACAGTATCTAAAGTGCGGGAGCCAGACTGTGCAAACATGTCAGAGGTTATCAGAGTCTCTCTGTTTCACTGCTGCACGTACGCTGTTCGTGTCTTCTCTGTGTAACCTGACCCGGTGCCTCCTGAATTTGGACCACAACCCCTCAAACACCATTGGGTAGGCATGCTAAAATTAGCATACTGACCCCTGTGTAATGCATTCTGGGAATATCCTCCCTTTGACTTAGCCTTTTGGAGTCCAGACTGTTTTTCTTTTCAGGTGCAAAAGTGAGGTCATCACCAGTATCGGTTTTCTTCCTATATTTATGTCACATTCCTTTTATTAGACATTATCAGGCTTTTTTTTTTTTTTTAATTTAGTAACGTTATGAGTCTATAACCACAGGTGGTAAAGTATTGATTTTTGTCAGTTAAAATTTGCAACTGAAACCATTTTTACTGTAATGCCATTCTTGCACTCAAGCTCCATAGATCAACCACTTACATATTTAGATTAGGTCATTGATGACATCAAAGTTTATTTTTGCACATGCACAAATTGATTTTTCAAGTCCTTGCAAGGCTCAGCCACGAGGAGTCTACTCAAATCAGACCCACATACTGTATATCAATAAAAGATGGTTGGTTTCCTGAAGGGCCAAAGTGTTACATAATCAGCAATAAGACATAATCCTGTCAGTTGACTTGGTTCCCCCTTTAGGGGCACACACAAGGAAAAACTTTACTAGAGCTAGTATGTCAAACCAGTTGGCCAAACCACCCTATTTGGTTCCTTTAAGTGTGGAGGAGCAGCAAATCTAACCTGAATCCCTTTCTGATTAATCCACTCCCTAACTCTAAAACAGAACAAGCCCAACTTACACATTTTAGTTTCCTTTTCTGCAATTTATTTCATTTGGTTAACAGTCATAGCTAAAAGTCCTAGATGAACAGGCAATTCACCACAACAGACCAAAGCACTGTCCTAATTACTGGATGTTGTTCCAATTTGCTGGTCAGTCTTGTACAGTGAATCTAAAAAAAAAGACTAAATTTTGCTTTGCTGATGTATTCAGAGAATTTTTATGCATTTAAACACAAAAATCTCACGACAACTTTTAAAAGTCTTGTTTATGAAGCTAAGTGTTACAGATTGGAATTTGAATTTTTCGTTTCAAAAGTTTAATTTTGAGTCGACAGACAAGTTGAAAACAATAAAGTAATATGATTGTTTTCTATTTAGTTTGATTTAAACTAATAGGGATTTAAAAAAAAAAACAACTACTTTTGATATTCTAATCGAATACATAGCTGCCACTGTCATGACGAGATCTGCGACGATTGAGATCTGCGACGATTGAGATCTGCGACGATTGAGATCTGCGACTTTGCGCCTCCGCACATGCCCAGAACGCTTCATCTCCCTTCCAGATGATCTAACCATCAAGATCTGCAACCTATTGAAAATAGTGTTAGAGTTAGGGTTAGTTTTCGGAACTCCAATCTATCGGGATTCTGCAGCCGGGCGCAGATCTCGATAGAACATCACTAACACGTCCACATGAATTGATGCAGTATTTTTCTGTCATCAATAATCAAATATGATCTGCATATTTCTGTTTTTTTTCCATATTTAACGAACATGGCTGAGATTTTGAGGCCTTAAATTTCTAAACGATTAAGCTTTGAGGTCAGTGAGAAGAGAGAAGCATACAAAGAAACTTTTGCTGATTTAATAACATTTATCGGAAGAAAGGTTTTTGAAAGGCTTTCGTTTTATGTGTCGGATTGTAGTCCTTACATACGTAATCTACTGTATATTGTACAAGTTCATTCCCCTAAAAATAAAGGATCAAGGACCATGGAAGATTTATTTGCCTTGTGTCTGTGAGAAGCAGTCCAGGTTATGTGAGACCATGTGACAATACATTGTCCTTCATCTGCTAAGTCGAGGTTGTGTTGAGTAAGTCCACCTGTCTGATGTCCTCAATCTTTAATTGTTTAAGCTCTGATAAATCTTGGAAAATGTTTCATTATAACCTTGTCCAACCTGGTTTGAGAAAGAAAACAGGATGCTGGGTGAAGGTTCTCTTTTTTTTTAACGGACAATGAAAGGATACAAAATGTCATTGTGCCCTCATATCAAATATGATTAACACATACTCATCATTTGTAACCCTCAACCTTCTTTTCCATACATGAGGACTTCAGTTAATGTAACCCAAGCCTTAAAGGAAAAAAATCATACAGAGCGTATGTCGTTCCCGCTTCCATCTGAACCCTCTTGCCCTCGCTGTATCCCGGACAGCTGCAGCTTTGTATATAAAGAGCTCGGAGCCTTCTCATGGGACGATTTACGCACAGCTGCACAGGGAGGCTTTTAATTTTGGATGACCCTGGTCACTGAAAAATATAAGAATGTAAAGTGTTTATGAGCAGATACGCACACTCGGCACAAGTTTAAACCTCTATTGAGATGTTGTTTCCACAGGAACAAAAGACACAATCGTGCTCCCAGGACAAACCCTCCTCAAATTACTCCATTTTTATGAGTTGCACTTAATATAGTTTAGGTTACTGGAATATTTATTCAAATTAAAATGATTCATTGAATATATGAAATACTGTAGACAGATTTTGTCAGCACCTCTGTTGAAATTCCAGTTGAAGGTAAGATCTAAAAGAGCACAGAGTCACGTTTCAAAACGACCAAAAAACTTATGAGATGCTTTAGCAGTTTGATAGAATGAAAAAAAGGCATTCAACCCTGACTTTGTTCAATTCTTCTTTCAACATTTCCCTTCAGGGGTCGCCACAGGAAGTCAGTTTCTTCCATCTAACCCTATCTGCTGCATCTTTCTCTCCACTGCACATGTCCAAACCATCTCAATCTGACCTCTCGGACTTTATCTCCAAAACCTCTAACATGTGCTGTTCCCCTGATATACTCGTTTCTAATCCTATGCATCCTGGTCACTCCCAGAGAATCCTCAGCATCTTCATCTCTGCTACCTCCATCTCTGTTTCCTGTATTTTCCTCAGTCCCATCGTTTCTAGACCAAACAGCATGGCCGGTCTCACCACGGTTTTGTACACTTTCCCTTTCATTTTAGCTGAAACTCTTATGTCACACATCACACCTGATACTTTTCTCCACCTGTTCCAGTCTGCCTGCACACGCTTCTTCACCTCTTTTCCACACTCTCCATTGCTCTGGACTGTTGATCCTAGATACTTAAAATCTTCCACCTTCTTTATCTCTTCTCCCTGTAACCTTACTTTTCCATTTGGATCCCTCTCATTCACACACGTACTCTGTTTTACTCTGACTAATCCTCATTCCGCGTCTTTCTAGTGCAAACCTCAATCTCTCCAGCTTTTCCTCCAGCTCTTTCCTCCTCTCACTACAGATCACAATGTCGTCTGCAAACATCATCGTCAACACCTGCAAACAAATTGACTTTGTTCAATTAAATAATAATAAAAATCTTCAAATTTATACAGTTATTCTTGCTCCAGATTGTACTGTCTTAATATATTCACTCTGGATTTTATTATGCTGATGTAAAGGAATCCTGTTTGACTAACTGAGATACTTATTTTTCACAAACGATTTTCTGAAAGAGCTTTGAAGATTTTAACAATTTATGCAAGGTAAGAAATGTGTAAATAATCTGTCAGATATAATGAATGGGGACTGCTTCTTGAGAGATCTATGCTCTCATGACAGGAGGTTTTCTGCAATTTAAGAACTTGGAAGAATGGGAACCACGAGAGCCATGTGACGTATGCCTTGGCAAATGACAGTTGGGCTCCTTTTCAATAACAGCTAGCTCAATTTACAGCGAATAGGATTGCCCAACAAGCTTGGATCTGGATGGAGAGTCTTTGGCAAGTCTTGTTCGATTATTGGTTAGAGGAACTGACGAACAACAAAAATAAAATGGCTCATTTTTTAATGTTAAACAAGGATGCGCTCCGGCACCCTCTGCAATCGTGTTAGGGATGGACGCTTCAGGTGATAAATGAATGAAGTATATAATTGAAGCTTTAAGGAACATCTGCAGAGTATTTGAACTAAAAATGCTCAGCTCCCAAAGTTAGAATAAATAGATTAAAAACTCTGGATTGTTTACTAAAAATATCCAAATGACAGTTCTCTCAGTGACCCATTTTTCTTAGCTAACCACTCTCTTTGCATTAACTCCAGCACCGCCTCATCCTTAGCAACATTCTTCTTAGACAACACACCAAGTGCTCCCTAACTAGTCTTCATGATCACATTAGCTGTAGTTGTCCTTCCACGCCAGCTCCTTCTACATCGAGTCACGTGGAAGGAGCTCCTGACCGCCCACAGCCTGTCTCAACTTCTTTCTAAATATTGAGAAGCACTCTTAATGCTCCCTGCAGGTCGGGGTCCTGCCCCAAGTGGAGGAGTTTAAGTATCTCGGGGTCTTGTTCATGAGTGGGGGAAGGATGCAGCAGGAGATCGACAGGCGGATCAGCAATAACTAAGACGCTGCATCGGTTTGCCGTTGTAAAGAAAGAGCTGAGCCGAAAAGCAAAGCTCTCGATTTACAAGTCCATTCTACATTCCTACCATCACCTATGGTCACCAGCTGTAGGTGGTGACCATAGAGTGAGATCGCAGATACAAGCGGCTGAGATGAGCTTCCTCCACAAGGTGGCTGGGCTCTCACTCAGAGATCGGGTGAGGAGCTCTGCCATCCGGGAAGAGCTTGGTTTCAAGCCACTTCTCCTCCAGAAGCCAGATGGGATGGTTCGGGCATCTGGTCAGGATGCCCCCTGAGCGCCTCGCTGGTGAGGTGTTTCAGGCACGTCCCACCGGGACGAGACCAAGAGCCAGACCCCGGACCCGCTGGAGAGACTACATCTCACAGCTGGCTGGGGAACAACTCAGGATCCTTCCGGGTGAGCTGGAGGATGCAGCTAGGGTGAGAGAAGCCTGGGCTTCCCGTCTGTTGCCGCCACCACCTGGCCCCTACCACCCGGCTCCGGATAAGCGGAAGACGATGAACGGAATGGAACTTTTTTTTTTCCTGCTTTCACTATTTCTTCTGCCCTCCCTTTGTCCTCTTCAACTTCACCACCACCACTCTATTCTGTCTGCCAACAGTCTTACTGTAAATTATGCAGTCAACTTATCTCCTTCAGATTACACCGTCTACACAAGATATATTCTTCCTGTGTGCCTCTGTCTCCATTTTAAAGGTCAACCTAAATTCCAGTGTATGTTGAAGGAAAATGTTTCGTTCGGTCATTCCCATCTTTTTTTGCAAATGAAAATACCAACAGTCTTTCTGTGCGTTAAACAGCATTTTGACCATTTCACAAAAATCAGGTTGAGATCATTTTGTGCATCCAGTTATATAATGGCACAAGACCCCCGGATTAATGATTGGACTCTCATTTTTTAGATAATTAAGAGATTTTTGTTGTTCCTTAAGTTCTGGTAAATATTATAGTTGATCTCATTTAAAGCATTATAAATTGAGCAAATTTTCTTCTCTGTGTGGCTCTTTGATGGATACTTAAATTGAAATCATTAATAGAGATCTGCCCCTGACTTTGGTTGCACGCTCTTGGTGGTTTTCATTTTGCCTTTCCTAAAATGGAAACCCCTCCTGCTGCAGGACATATCACTATGCCCCTCTGTCTCACTAAACAACAGAAGATTACTGCCTCTTGATTTAGAGTCCAATTTTCTTTTTTCACAGCCCACTGCGCGTGCTGTAACCAGATACTGGATCGCCCACTGGGCCTGTACAGACCCAGACAGAGTAATCCCTCCTGTACTTACCATATCAAGCAGCCCAGGTGCCCTCAAGTGCTGACTGGTCAGAAACCTGTCACTGTTCCTGCTGCCACCCTTGAGAGTGTAAATGTCCAGAACGGCTGCAGCTTTTCAAAGAAAAGTACTCTAAAGCCTCAACTGCAGCAAACGCCTGAAGCCATAGTGGTCCAGTAAAATCCCTGTTTGCTGTGTAGTCATACTTTGGGACTTTAGTGCATTAAAGGACATTCAAACTTATCTAAGTGATTTATAAGTATTTTGTAAACAAAGTAATAAAAGTAAAGACCATTTGTGTCACATGGCCATTGAAACTAAATTTGTCGAGATAGCAATCCGCATTCGCAACGTGCTACACACAGGCGGAATTCTTCACAGCTAATATTTTTAGAAGTTAAACTCACATCTAACCTGTTTCTTACCTTCATCACGTGAGGGAGAACAGTGTTAGAGGATGCATAGCTGAGACATGATTAGCCTCTGATAAGCCTCTGTGACAGTAAGCTTTTCAGGTCATTTTTCTTTGCTTCAACATCCTCGCTGCCAAAATAAGGCTGTGAAGAACTCAACATGGAGGTCAAAACTTTGTTAAATATTTTATTGAGAGCATTGTTGTTTTTGGCAGCCATCTAAGTTTTTTTTTTAGTCTTCGTTTTTGGAACGAAAATTAATTGAAGTTTTAGTCACGTTTTCGTCATCTCTTTATATTTTTGTTTTAGTCAACGAAAACCCAAAAGAGTTTTTGTGTAGTTTTAGTCAGGGAAGACTATGAATGTTTTTAGTCTAGTTTTAGTGTTTAAAAAAAGAAAAAAAAAACTCTGACGAGCTTTAACTTGCGCAAAACAGCAAGCATTGTAAAACAACGTAAAATAAATACAAATCAGTGAGTGAGGAACATTGTAACTTATACATACTTAAAATGACACCTCTTAATAACTCCTGTAAACAAAGTAAACATTGCATCGTGTCTTAAAAGCAGTCGTTAGCGCAACCAAGCTAACTAGGGAAGTTAGCAGCACCGACAAGCTAGCATTAGCTTGAAGTTAGTATGCTGTTTGCGCAAAATGTGTGGAAAACTTTAAGTTTCTGACCACCAAGCCTCTTTGTTGCTGTTATCGCCACAGCGTGTGACTTCCTCGTGGCTGGAGGTGTGTTGTGTAGACGGTGTGAACGTGCAGCATTGTTGGGAGCAGACAGTGTGAGAGACAGATGCAGCCGCTGTGCTTTTTCTTTTCACAGACAGAAATGTGAAAGTCTGACGCCTATTTTGTTACATTTTCGTCTCGTCAACAGAAACTTGCAAACGTCTTGTCACATTTTTGTCACCAAAATGTCGTATTTATTTTGTTATCGTTACGTCATTGTCATCAAAAAATGCTTTATCAATGAAATCATTTTGTTGTCATCATCGTTAACAAAAACTACACTGATTGAGAGTCATTCATTTAAAAAGATTCAAAACAGCTTTATAAAATCGAAAAGCTCCCAAAAAGTTAAAATGTTTTATTGAATTTTTTTTTACCTCTCGTAAAAATGTGTTTCATGCATCATTGGACGGCTTCAATGATGCATCCGATGAGCTCCAATGAGGCGCAAGTATTCTGAAAGCTTTTATAAGATATCTTAGACTCAAACCAAGAAAATTGTGCTCCACATCATCCTGATAGCATTTCTGAAATGGTGTTCCATTCTTAAACCAGGAGTTGCTGAAGGTCAACCCACATGGTTGCTTTGGCCATTGGCACGTACAGCATGCCAAAACTGATCCTACGGGTGTTCGACTCGCCTGAAGTGTGAAATCACAGCTAATCCTCCCATCCTCAAATTCTCAGAGTATTCACTGATGATATTGACAACGTGGGAGAAAACATTGTCACCATAGAGAATGGATTCAGGTCCAAATTTTTACTGTTGGAGTTCCTTCTGATTTGCATTTCTTCAACATTGTATGCAAGTTGTGCATGGCTGTAACATACCTGGTAGCAATTTGGTATTATGACATGAAAGCAAACCAGAATTTTGCATTCAATAGCATTCAAGTGCTCTCCTTGTTCCACAAATTAATAAAATGAGACGCACTAATTACTTTTGAACTGAGGTTAAAGGCCAAAGTGAAGATTCCCCATTCAGTAAAAATTGTCTGTGCCTTTTCTTCACTTGAACATCCACAAACATCCTTTTATTTTTATTTTTTAACATTTAGTGCTATTTAAATTTCATTCAGTTTATTTTAAATATGTTTTAAGCAAAAAGAAATAATTAGAAATCACGGGGTGGGGGAAAACGATTGTGAAAAAGAGAACAGAAAGCTTAATTGTTTTGTTTAAGTTTTCACTTCATTTTTAGCTGTCATAGTTTATGCAAATGAAAATAATCATAAAGTGTAAAAACAGAAATAGCTCTTTAATATTTTTGCTGTTATTTAAATGATTGAGATCGGTCTTCTGCATCACAGCACATGGGATTCTTTATAATCGCAAGACATGCACCAATATCACCAAATTAGTACGGTATGAAACACACATATCAGCAGCTGGTTCCTTGTTGATATGTGTGAGGAGGCATGTGATTGTCTTTTTTTTCTTGCGAGCTCAATGTGAAATGTTCCAATTTTAGCATTTTTGATCACATGGTAAACATGGCATATTGTACCATGAAAATTTTAACTTCAGGCTAATATTTTTACATGTACTGTATACGTACATAGGTATGTCAAATATTGTCGTTGTCTGACCATCTTTGTACACCTGCAATTTGTGTTGATGATTAATGAATTCAACCAACCCCTATTCTGAGACATCCCAACAATTTTCCAATGGGATTGAGTTCTGAACTCTCGTAAGGCTTGGTTCTTGTGTGTTCATTGAGTCTCACCCCATTTTTTAGGCACATAAGGCGGCTGCGCCAACTTTTTACCAACAGTGGTAACCCTAGCTCATGAACTGCTCCACAGGCTTGCACAGATGTTGCCATACATGAAGCCTCCAACCCTTCATCTGAACCCTCTCTTCTGACCCTAATAAGCTCATCACCCTGGAATTGTGTAAATCTGGACTCATCAGACAGCATGACCTCCTTCCATCGCTCTACAGTCTAATCTTTAAGCTTCCAAGTAAATTGAAACCTGTTTCTACAGTTAGCAGCACTGATTGATGGCTTTCTTACAATAGCAGAACTCGACGGTCTCAATTTCTTATGATCCCATTATTTGAAAACTTGCGGTCACAATTTAACTTAGCTCTGAGTTTTTATATCAGAATGAGCATTGATTGGTATTTTCTGTGACCAGATTTCCTGTTCAAACAATGAACCTTCATTCGTGTAATCGTATTTACAGAGCAAGTAAGGTTTGATCCTTCTCAAACAAACAGGACTTTTTTAGGAAATTGTAAGAATGGATTTTTTTAAAACAAAGCTTTTCTAATAATAAATTTTATGATCATACTTTCTGCCGCAGATGTATTTTACACATGAACATGTTTGTAATTTGACATTTTACATGCTGTACTCTAAAGGGCAAATGAATCGGGGTGTAGTTCGGCCCTAAGTTTAGCAAGAGGCCAGACTTCTTTACGAACACGTAACATGGAAATGCTCTGAACAAGTCCAGGTTATGTTTCTCCAGATGAGTACATTGCTGTTAAAGACACGTCGCTGTCGTAGACACGACTCGGGAGCACCCTGAGATTGTAAAACCGTACAGCTGCTTCCAAAACTCATTCCCTGCACCATTCAAATACCAGCTCTTACAGAATGTCTTGACAATACTTTACTTGGCATCTCGCTATGTTTCAGAACCTATTTTGGAAATTTGATGTAACATTCATAGCTGGAGTTTAGATCTGATTATTTTCCGTCTGGATGTAAATAATCCAATGATCATTCTCATTTATTAGGTTATTTTAATATTTAAAATGATTCGTCTTTTGAACTCCAATCGAACTTGTTTTTTTTCCTGATAGGTCAGATGTTTATGTTCTTGTTCTGCGACATTGCTATAAACAGGTTTTCTGCATCTTTAACGCAAGAAGGACTGATTCATACTCACATAAAAGTGATTATAAATAGTACAAAGAAAGATAAGATTCATATTAACCATAAAATGTGTAACTTTTTTATAAAGTTGTATGTTCACATTTGAAGAAAAAAAAGAAATCACTGCAGATTCTGAGAAAGAGGTCAAACTTTGTTTGTGTAGAAAAACAAAAAGCCATGACGGCAGCAATGCTGTTGCTTCAGTTACATTGGCAGCATCTGTGAAATGCACCAAGCGTCTTCCAAAAAGTTTTTTGAACCAGTTATAACCTGCTGGACTCATCTTGGAGGTCAGTCTCGGGACAGCTGGTGCCACTCACATGCTTGTTACAGGAATCGCACAAAAACAAGTCAACTGATATTTGAAATGTGAAATATCTGGTGCAAAGTATTAAAACTTAAAAGAGACTGATGAGATATTTATTTTTTGTCACGCAATTTTTAAACACCTCATCTTGAGTCATCAAAATTATTCTTTTGACTGTGTGTGTGTGTGTATGTCAGAAGTTGAGGGCAGTAAATAGTTGTATTTATGTCAACCGCATGACTTTTCAATGGCATTTGAAGGGAGGTCACATTTACTGGTAACTTTCACAATGCTTTTCAAGAATCTTACTCATTATATAAAATTCCAAATCCTTCATTTTACCAAATGGATTGTTGCAGAAAAGGAAAATACATTGCACAACTTTGTAGTGCAACAAAAATGATGTAGAAACTTTAAAAAATATGTATCAGAGTCAACCTCTTTTCGCGAGGGCTTCTAATTGTTTCTTAAATTTGTGAGGTCAAAATGTGCTACAAGATACAGTATGTTTTAACTTCAAATAATCAAAAGAGTCACCCTGAAATCACGTTTTTATTCATTTAAAAACCTTCACCCTTGATTCCAATACCAAAATTATTTTTGTCCCAGAGACATATTAACATCAACCCTCGTTAATGTCACTTTTTTTTTGTTAAAGAATCTTCTCCAGAGCATCAATAGACTGACAATGTTTAGAAATGGTGTACGTCATAGTTGTTTGGAATATTTTTATAAAATTGTTGACTCTCTGCACCTCCAGCAAGACCTAAAAGGAACACCAGGGTTGTCAACATTTTTTATGATCGAGGGGTGGGGTCCTTGTCATTGGGCATGTGACAAAAGTAGGAGGAGTTAGATGGGGTAACTCATTTCTAAGCTGAAGTCACTGGATATTGGACCCTAAAATAGCCCTCCAGAGGGTATATAGGGATGCTGTCTGCATCGCCCTATGGGACAACTGTTCTGTGCTGCAACAAACTAACTGTGAGACATAAAACGACTTTGTTGTTTTTGGAGAAATGAAAGCCAGGAGGGAAATATTCATCACCTAAAGGAGATTTGAACTTGTTTGAGTTAACAAAAGGATTTGAAAGGTGGGACTACAGAGAACTGCTTCTACCGGAAACTCAAAGGATAAAGCAAGGCCAAGTGTAAAAAGACAAAGTCAAGGATTCTGATCTTTCATTGGATTGTTGTGCTTTCTTGGATTTTCTGTTCTTCCTTCCTGATCAAAGAACTTGGGAGGAACAACTACAGCAAGGATGAAGTACAACTACCATGTACCATTGTCGACGTATACACGGAGTTCACAATACACACCGACATACCACACACCTTCCTACCATAACCCCTCACATTACACACCTCCTGCATACACATCCACATATGCCTCTGTGTCAAAGTACATCCCGACACATCACAGCAGCACAAATTACACTCCAACACATTTCACATCAAGCTATAAGGCTGCTTCCACATACATCCCTTCAAACAGCAAAGGGTCACGGCTCAGCTCAACACATCGCACACAAGCACAAGAAATCCCTGCACCTGTCATACCTGTTGCAACAGCAAAGAGAACTGTACACTTCCCAAATGACATTATCTTCCAGGATATTGTTAGACGGGGAGATATGGAGCAAATTGGTCGCTTCATGAGAGCGAGGAAGGTTCGAGTAGATACTCTTTTCCACTCAGGTGAGGAAGATAATGTAACTATATACTTTCATACTGCTTCCTCATCAGTTGTACTAGCTTTAATGTGTAAATACCATTTGTAAATAGGTGGTAAACATTTTTTGGAGATAGGAGCACTGATTGTTGTAATGTACACAGGTATGGCTGCGCTACACGAGGCAGTACTGACTGGAAACTTGGAGGTGGTAAAACTATTGGTGAAATATGGTGCTGATGTCCATCAGAGAGATGAAGATGGTTGGACACCATTGCACATGGCTTGCAGCGACGGCTACCCGGAGATTGCCAGGTAAAAAAAAAATCAGATTAGTATTTTCCTCTGTATACTAAGTAGTTTTGTTTGTTATTATTTAATAATGAAAAAATAGATTACGTTTCATTTTTGATTGTAGTCTGCTGCCAATTTGTTGTTATAGAACTAAAGGAACGTGAACAATAATGTTACCTCATTCAAGAGGAATGTATAAAACTAGAGTATTCATGTAAAAAATAAAAGTACTTTCTATTAATTCTTAGATTGACCATACATTTCCAGTTTCTTACAACTTCAAATACTTCCCTCTAAATTTCTGATTTGTGATGAAAGATTTTATCTTTTTTTTTTTCATTTAGGTATCTACTGGCAATGGGGGCGAGCACAGAAGTAGAGAATGAAAGTGGGGAAAAGCCAGCGGACCTTATTGACCCTGACTGTAAAGCGCTGACCCAGCTGTTTGAGACTGGTTGTGTGTGAAAACAATCACACAGTAAAAGAGATTACATTGAGTGCTGTGAATGATGGAATGATGGTTTGTTAAAGAATTCCATGGTGAAACATTTCAGATGCAGATTGTGTCATCTTTATTAAATGAAATAATAATTGTTCTAGATTTTCGACTGAAAGCTAAAAGAAATACTGCATCTATTTCTGGCCATTGCTGTAATTTTAATTATGAATGTCGGGCTTTCCTTGGCACATGTAGATATATATTGTACTTCCTGTATTATAGTACAGGTAGCGTAACTACTTTTCGTAATGACTTATATTTTGTAAGTGTCAACTGTATTACACATTGCATGTTACTATACCTGGAAATATTATTTAACTCTAGTCTCTTTTAAATTTAAAGTGTTTTTCAGACTTTTTAATGATGTAAAAAGTGTTTTTGATGAATCAACAATGCATTTAGACCAGCGTTTTTCAACCAGTGTTGAAAAATGGCAAGGTTACTGTAACCATAGCAACTCACCCCGCCATTTTTGCTGGTGGTGTGTCTACAGAATTTTTTAGATAAAAAAAATGTACCTTGGCTTAAAAATGTTGAAAAACGCTGTTTTAGACTACAAAGCTGTGTAAAACTGAGGTTGTGAACATTTGATTTTGTATATACTAACATATCCTCACTGCTGGGCAGAAAGAGGGACAATCAGATCAATTCATGTTACTTTTAATACTCAAAATTAGTCAAAAATACACGCAAAAAAAATCTCCCCGTAGATTTGTGTAAATGTACTTTTTACATTGCAGAATATATCATTTAATGTACTATATACAAAAATGTCATCAATGAAAGTCTTACAATCATCTGGTTTTTTGTATTTTGTACATTTTCATAAATAAATTTTTACAAACATGAAGGACTTATGTGTGATCTTTTCATAAGAGGAAACAATATGGAAGAATATATTTATGATGACTTAAAGTCTTTAAAAACCTTGTGAAGACTCAATGAATTGAAAAAAAAAACTTCTCAATGCACATTAAATATATTTTATGGCTTCACAGTTATCACGTTTGGATATATTTAAAGTGATTTAAAACCAACCAGAAGAGGGGGAAACATGGCGGAGGCAGACAAGTTAAACACACCATGAAAATACTATAAAATACATTTACATGTAAATATACATTACTATAAAAAATACTTTAAAAAAATACTATGACACACACAAAAAAAACAACTTTAAGTCAAGTTATATAAAGTTACAAAATAGAAATGATTAAAGAACATGTCAACCAGTAGTATCTATCTGAGACTTGTAAAATATTTGGATCAGACATGAAACAAAAACAAACAAACCCAAAACAAACAAATCACAAACATAAGCTGCAGCTTTCTCCATAAGTACTGGTAAATGACGCATAAAACCTTCTCCCCTATGTAAATGGCAGACCCTCAATGTATGTAATGAAAGGTGCCCATGTTTTATGTCTGTATAAAAAATGAAAAATCTTTAAATAAAGTTTTCAAAAAAAAAAAAAAAATACTATGAAACACTATGAAAAGTAATAAAAAATGCAATACTATTTTTACCATAGTAAAATGGGAAAATACTATGAAAAAATACTGTAAATTCTTACAGATCAAGTATATGTATAAACACACACATACAGTTAAAGCAAAAAACATACTAATTAATTAAACACACTAATAAACACGTTAATCAAAACATCTATTTATTCCAATTGTGTAAAAAAAAATGTTTCAATTTTTTTAGTATTATTTTGTGTCTGTGTTTCTCTTCCGTGTGTCTGCCCGGAAATGATTGGTTGGCATAGGCAACGTTTTAGCCAAATCTAACGGCGGACACGGTCTCTGAGACTAAAATTAATCATTATTAATACTTTTGCAAAGGTCAGTAAAAATATCTAAGTTGAATTTGTAACGTGTCTTTGAAATGACATTGGATCCATTAGAGTTAATCTACTAGATGTCTGATTTAAACATTAGTGGCTACAAGCTAATGCTACCATAAGACAATGTAAATCGCCTATTAGCCAGCTACCAGGCTAAAATTAGCTAGCTTAGACAATCGTGTGAAGAAATCCTTTATTTCCACATATAAACTAATTTGATTGGTGTGTAAATTTAGAAATATATACATGAATTTGTGAATGAAAGCAGTGTTTTGCTCTGTTATCAGCTTCAGAGCAAACGTAAACAAAGCTTCTTTTATAGCTAGCATAAAACCTGATGATCATCAGATTACTTGAGCATCAAAATAAAAAGATCCCTTACATCCTTGCAAATTATTAGCTTGTATACTGACTAGCTTCACCCAAACTTTGCATGTTTTAATTTCCATGGCTTTCAAGGAAATGTTTAGCTTAGGATTGCTTTCTAAGATCTGCAGAAGTACTTAAGTTATTGTTGTATGTTTTTAGAATACACCTCAGGACTTGTGAACCCTTTGCATCCTTCAAATCTACTCACCAGAGAGGAGTGAAGAGCAAGTACAGACTGCAAACAGAATGACAAGGTCTGAAACTAACAGCAGTAAACTGTTTCTGATCATATTTGATCCAAGAATGTGTCATCCTTAGTTTTAAACAATCATTTGAGTATCTTGAAGAAAAGATTCCCTGCAGTTGTACTAATGTTCATTTTTACATGTTTATGAAGCTCATCAGCTCCCAGGATGGTGAATAGCTACAAGAGGACTTCCAGCCCCAGATCACCTACCAACAGCGGGGAACTCTTTACCCCAGCTCACGAGGAAAACGTGCGCTTTATACAGGATTGTAAGTATTTGGATTGGCCGTAGAAAGGAAGGGAAGGATGACTCAGTGGGTAGAGCAACCGTCTGGTAGTCGAAGGATCACTGGTTTGATCTCCTGCCCGGAGTTCATGCCAAGGTGTCTCTGAGCAAGACACAGAACCCCCAATCACTCCTGAATGGTGGTTTGTAGCTTCCACCATCAGGCCCAACTCTGGTCTGGACAGGCAGTCCTCACAAATAAAATATGACATTTCGGGTTTGCTTTGAGCTCGGGCCTGCAAAGCAAGTTAATTGATCGGGCCGGGTTTTAATACCCGCAGGCTGGGTCGGGCTGGATTTTTTTAGGCCCAATCTCACCTCTAGAATGTATGAGTGAATGTGAGCTACAATGTAAAGTGCTTTGCAGTGCCAGTGCAGGTAGAAAAGTGTCTATTTACCAAAAGGATTACACAAACTTTTTGAGATTTGGAAATAGTTTCTAGCTCGCAATATATGAATGAATGTTTTGAACGCTCAATGTGGCTAAATTAAAATGTGTGACAATAATATTTAAGAAAAGGAGAATCAAAGTGAAAAAGCATAAAACTCCCAGAAGAGATTTCACTGTGGGGCTGGATTAATTTAAAAAAATAGCAAAAGTTACGTGTGTTTTTTAGAAGAATTTTGAAAGATCGGCAAAACATTGCCATATCTTTACTATTCCTCATCATAATTTAAATGAATCTTGTGAAAAGTTAATCTCACTTCTCAATGTTTTTGTTAAACTTCAGTTAGACCTTGTGTCCAGGTCTTTTGGGTAAAAATGTGGGGGTTTTTTTCTAATCTTCCACAGCCTGGATGTGTGTGCTTAGAGACATCAGATCAACACAAAATAGTGAACGGAATGACCGTGGACCACAAGAGTATGTGGAGAAGAACCCAAATCCTAACCTACATTGTAAGTTATGCCTACAGTTTTGTTGAAGTTTTGGTTTAATCTACTTTTAGAAGGAAAGCTGAGTGTAGTTTTTTTCTGCTTTTGCAGCTTTTACACCAGTGGACCTGAGTGACCTGAAAAAGCGCAACACACAGGACTCCAAAAAATCTTAGTCTTCCTCCATAAAGATCCAATGGCTTTTTTCACCCGTTTTCCTCAAGAACTTTTCATCCATCAGCCCCAAATCAGCCAAAATGTTAGCCCTGTCGGCCAGTTTAAAACAGAAAGCAAAACTTATTACTGTTCTCTGGACCTTTGCAACCCTGACGTTTTTTAATTTATTTTTTCTTCACTTTCTTCAGCTGACTAAAAAAACTTTTGGGAGCACAAATTCTCCCATTTTTATCTTTTTTTTTTTATATATTTTTTTTGTTAAGTTTGTTGCAATGTTACATCCTAAAAGTGGATGGGGCTGACGCAAGTGATCATCAAAACTTGCAGACATCTGTTGCTGAGACCTCACTGGATATGCAAGGTTGCTGTCCTGAACACAGAACAACAACTGCTTAAAAACATTTGAAGGAAAATGTGAAAGGGCTGACTTCTATTTTTGTTTTTGGAAAATAAATCAATAAACTGTAAACGCAATCAAGTGGTCATATTGGAAACCTAGTTGCAGGCAAGTTTTGAAAGCCAAAATACAATGTAGAAAGCCAACATTTTTATTACACATTTTCTTACCCTTGGATGAACTTGATCGTGTAGAGAAAGCAAGAATGCAGCCCATGCGTATCCCTCTTTTCTTTCTTTCCTCTCTCTTCCACTCTAAGCCTTGAGACAAAATCTTGAATAAAAGACTTTTATAATACTCCGACATGCGTTGATCACATTGAATTTGACTATTTTTCACAAAGCTGTTACTTCTAGTTTGGAAGGGGTACACATGAACAAAAAATTTGTAATACAACTTATTTAGTCAACATGCTTTTTTGAAATGGCAGGCCGTCATAACCTCTTTAAAGGGATCAGGTCATGAAAGCAGTAGCCTCAGTAGGAAATCCCAGATTTCACTTTTGCTGGCCACAATTTCTAGTGTGAGGTCTCAGACCATTCTATTACTAGCAGCGAGACATCCCTCCTGCGGGTCTTGGGTCTGCTTCTAGGTCTCCTCTTGTTGGATGTGCCTAGAACACCTCACCAGTGAGATGTCTGAAGAACATGCCCGAAAAAGCCCACCTGGCTTCTCTCGACTGGAAGAACAACTCCTCTTCCAGCCGCTTTAGAATTGCAGAGTTCCTCACTCTATCTCTGATTGAGACAATGGCCAGCCTGCAAAGGAAACTCATTTCGTCTGTTTTTGTTCAGGCCCAGGTTCTCACAGCTTTTCTTTTATGACTCAATTCCCTTTTCACAACAGCGTCATAACTCTATCAGACACTGATCCGTTTTGTCAATGTCCTCGGTCTGTCTTTCACTCACTCTTAAACATGATTCCTTGAGGTTTTTCTTTTCAGAACATCGATTTAAAAACAGAAGTACAACTAGCATTCTTTTATAATTCCTGATAGATTCTCTGTGTTCCTGTCCTGGGCGTCGACAGACTGAGGAGGCCTCTGTGCTTGATTTACCATCCTGTTTTCATCAGGATCAGAAGTCCATCTACTGATTTCTTAAAAAGATATCAGATATAAAGCTGTACAGTAGAATAAGCTAATATTTAATTAATAGTCTCAGACACATTGGCTGCTTGTCCGGGGGAAGGAAATCCTCCTTCATGTGGGTCCCCATAAGGTTTCTTCTCTCTTTTTTTTTCTCCCCCACTTCTGTTTTTTTGGGGGAGTTGGGCAGGGAGTATTTCCCTCACCATGAACGAGGATCTAGGGGCAGGTATGTGCTGAAATTGTTTAGCTCGCTTTTGTTAAGTTAGCTTTTACCTGTATTAGTGTATCTACTTTTTTTGTTCTTCGTTTTTGTACTTTTTTTTCAAACTATAATGTGAAGCCCGTTGAGATAATTGTTTTGTGATATTGGGCTTTACAGATATTCCGTTCCGTTATCTTCCGCTTGTTCCAGGGCCGCGTCGCGGGGGCAACAGCCCTAAACGGGCAGCCCAGGCCTCTCTCTCCCCGGCTGCATCCTCTAGCTCACCTGGAAGGATCCCAAGTCGTTCCCCGGCCAGCTGTGAGACATAGTCTCTCCAGCGGGTCCGGGGTCTGCCCTTTGGTCTCCTCCCGGTGGGACGTGCCCGAAACATCTCGCCCGCGAGGCACTCGGGGCGAACCACCCCGAACCACCCCATCTGGCTCCTCCCGGACGGAGCTCCTCACCCGATCTCTGAGTGAGAGCCCAGCCACCCTGCGGAGGAAGCTCATTTCGGCCGCTTGTACCCGCGATCTCATTCTTTCGGTCACCCAGGTATAATCGAATTTATTTACAAAGATATCGAAAAAGGCAGCACGGTGGCGCAGTGGATAGCACAGTGGCCTCACAGCCAGAAGGTCGTGGGTTCAAGTCCCGGGTGGGGACGAGGCTTGGAACACCGTCCTTTCTGTGTGGAGTTTGCATGTTCTCCCCGTGTTTGCGTGGGTTTCCTCCGGGTCCTTCGGTTTCCTCCCACCCTCCAAAGACATGCATGCTAGGTTGATTGGCCGGTGTCAAATTGCCCCTAGGAATGAGTGTGTGTGTGGATGGTTGTATGTGTGTGGCCCCACGACAGACTGGCGACCTGTTCGGGGTGTACCCTGCCCTTTGCCTTAAAATCGCCGGGATGGGCTCCTGCACCCACCGCAACCCCGAAAGGGATAGACGGATAAGAAGATGACTTAAGATATCGAAAAACATGCTTAAGGACAGAACAATTTATGATTTTACTTGTGCTTCATTTTGTAGGTTTTTTTCAAACAAAATCTTGCTCTGACGGTAGAGGACGCTCTAAGCGTAGCAGGTAGTGTTATGTAATGACGTCACGCCTGGTCGTTGGCGTAAATTCACTGACGTTAGCTCATTGTGTCTTAGAAGCGGAGAAGTGAACAGCACGACGACTTAGGGAGAGGGACTATTCCAAGCTTAGGTTTTTAAACGTTTTCTTTAACAAATTAGAAATATACAGTCATGACGGATAAAATGGATATGAGTCTAGACGACATTATCAAACAGAACAGGCAGCAGAGAGGCGGTGGCCGGGGAGGAAGAGGACGAGGCCGCGGAGGCCTAGGCAGCCGTGGTGGAGGCCCTGGAAGGCTTGGCGGCGGCGGAGGATTTGGAGGCCGAGGCGGAGGATCCGGCCCAATGCGAAGCCGACAGAACCTGTTCCGCGCTAGAGGCAGACCAACACCTTACAGCAGGGTATGAGAAAGTGAAAGGAAAAGCTTCGGCACAGCTGAAAATTCCTGGTTAACGTCATTCTTCTTCAGCAGGCCGGCTAGCTAGCTAAGCTAGTCGGGCTAATAATGAAAAAGTCTTAACCGCTGATCTCCTTCAGAGATCTCAATAAATGCGGTTAAACGTGAAAATGTTTGAATAATATGTCCCTTCTCGCTTCAACCATGTGAAGAAAATGTCCCTTTCTCCCTCCAACCATGTGAAGAAGAGGCCTGCTTGGAGAGCTCTGGTTAGCCATGTTGGCTAGCTAGAAGTTGGATCGTGAAGGCCTCATCAGCGCCATTTTGAATCCAAATGTGAAGCTAGTTCGATCCAAAAAATGTCAAATGAAGGTGGAAGGAGGCCACTTCTTGGAAAATCTCACCTGAAATAATTCCTGATCTCTAAAGTGAGCGTATCGGCGTATCGTTTCATTTCAAGTATCAACAATCAGACGGCCTTTTGTTTCTGGGAGTGTCTGGTTGTTTTCTGGTCATCTACTACTATTCCCCCCTATCTCTATTGGATGGATAAATGGACTTTTAACCCCCCCTGATAAGCTCCATAAGAGGAGAGCATTCTTTTTTAAGTTTAAAAAAATAAGAAACGAGCGTCTAAAAGTCAAAATGGCGTGGTTTCAAAATGGACGCTTTACAGAATCCACGATGTTTTTCTGCCCCCTTCAATTCTTTCCATCGTATGGACATTTTATCAACATCAAAGCCCTGCGAGGCTTTTACAATGAACTGTTTGGCGATCGAGGAGAAAAGCTCATTCTGCTTCAGATGGCGATCCCCCTTCTTGAGGAGCACATCTGGAGGGTCTTGGAGGAGCACGTGGCAAGAGCACAATGAGAGGATCTGGTAGATAGATTAAAAAAAATGTGGGTGGGATTGATGATAGTGAGCAATGCTTTACAGTAAATGTGTTAGATCTTGTTGCTAATGGGATTTTCTAAAGCTGTATTGTGTAATATCAGAGCTGATTTGCATGGTCATGATTGGGTGAGCAGGGTGGGGTATTTGGGACTGAGCACCCCGGCCTTGTTGGAAGTGGATCCCACCTCAAACACCAAGCCGTGTGGACTCTGTGATTGAGAGGCAAGCGGATCCTGAAGTTAGCAGGTGCGTTCTTTCTCGTCTTTTGCAGCCCAAACAGCTTCCAGACAAGTGGCAGCACGACATGTTCGACAACAGTTTCGGGGGCTTCAGTAGTGCTGCTGGGGGCGGTGGTGCTGGAATGGAAACTGGAGGGAAGCTGCTCGTCTCTAATCTGGACTTTGGGGTCTCAGATGCAGACATTCAGGTATTAGAAACAAGAAAACAGGAGTTTTTTTATTTTCTTTATTTGTCGCTTTAACTGGATGCTTAAACTTTGTTTATGTTTCAGGAACTCTTCGCCGAATTCGGGACTCTGAAGAAAGCCGCAGTTCATTACGACCGATCAGGACGAAGCCTTGGAACAGCTGATGTTCACTTTGAAAGAAGAGCAGATGCTCTGAAGGCGATGAAACAGTACAATGGGATTCCTCTTGATGGTAAGCCGTGCTCTCTATGCACACATTACTGTTAGATGTGATGATGCTGAACTCTTCTGTCTGCATCTCCTCAGGAAGACCAATGAATATCCAACTCGTTACGTCACAGATCGACACACAGAGACGACCGATGCAAGGGTGAGACGTCACCTTTTTGATATTTTTTTCCCACCATTAATGTTAATATTATGACTAACAGCTACTTGTTTGTTTCAGTTTGAATCGGGGTAGTGGAGGCATGAACAGAGGCCGCAGCTTTGGCATGCAAAGAGGCAGAGGAGGACGTGGTGTCGGTGGTCTCAGAGGGAGAGGCCGGGGCGGGCGTGGTGGCACTAACAAGCAGGCGCTTTCAGCAGAGGAGCTCGACGCCCAGTTAGACGCCTACAATGCAAGAGTACGTCCACGTTGAGAGTGAACTTGTATCTGCTGAGATATTTGTGACCAACTAACTTTTGTTTTGTTTTTTTTTAGATGGATACCAGTTAAAAAGCTGAGCCTCAACTCGCTCTCGTCCCTTTCTATCTGCACAGAAGGGAGTGGTTGTTATAGATGTGCAGATTATTTTACACCTTGTCTTTTGTGATTTGTGTAAATTTTTAATACTCCAGTGTTTTTTACCTTTTTTTTTTTTTTCTTTCTTTCTGGTAAATTGTTTTGGCTGTAGGTTGGATTATCTACCCTGTAGAAACCCAGTGAAACTTGTAATAAATACCTGCAGTGGATATTAACAAAAAAACTCTTGTCTTATTCATTATTGTTTGGAAAAAATATGACGTTTTTTGTTTGAGATTTAAGTTTTATGTTCAGTTTTGTTGTCATCCGGGCCGGGATCTTGGGGGATTAAAAAAAAGGCTCCTCTCATCCCGGCTACATCCTTCAGTTCACCTGGGAGGATCCTCAGATGTTCCCTGTCCAGCTGTGAGACATAATCTGTCTAGCGGGGCCGGGGTCTGCCTCTTGGTCTTCTGCTAAGATGTCCCGAAACACTTCACCAGCAAGGCATTGCGGAGATCAGGCATCAAATCAGATGCCCAAACCCATCTGGAGCTCCTCAGTCCATTTCTGAGCAATGGCTACGCACCCCCCCTGTGGAGGGAGCTCATTTTGGCTGCTTGTATCTGTGATTTTGTTCCTTTGGTTATCACCCACCACTGGTGACCATAGATGAGGGAACGTGGATTGTCTTGTAAATTAAGAACTTGTCTTTGATCAAGACCCCCCAAAAAATAAAGCAATTCAGTTGGGCAGGAATCTGCATTGTTTGTTGATTTTAAAAATACAATCTGTGTAAAAAAAAATTACACATATATATATATATATATATATAGCTTAGGAAGTTGTAGATACTGTTCACCACTAGATGGCGTGTTGAATCAAGCTTTTGTTTAAATAAAAAAGAAATCAAATTGAATGTCTTGGTTTGTAATCACTTGATTTCTCCGATGGATTATATTCCATTTTTAATATTAAACTCGACTTTTGAGTCTGATTGAGAATCAAAAAGCGCCAAAGCGGAAGTGAAAAGAACAAATTGTGAAAGTTAAATTTCCGGAACGTGTAAAGGCGGCACATTCAGCGCGGTATGGAACGTTATTTCCGGAAAGATTGGTTCAAAGTAAAATAAATTTAGAACGAAAGTAACATCCGTTTGACTTAAAAATTAAATGTAAACAGATTTTCTTATCTTACAACAATACACACAATTATACTTCAAAATTGTGAATTTGATTTATTTATATAAATTTTGACTAATTTTTATTTAGAATATTTCTGAATTGATCATCATTTTTAGCCTTTGGAGTGACTTTAGTCTATTTAGAAATATTATTATGATGAATTCTTACAATTGGGATACATACGGTTTGTATAAAAGAATGCAAAGAAAGTAAAATGGATCATGGATTTTTAAAAGAAAAAATAATAAAAATGAAACAACTAAAGTGAACATACATGGTTGAAAAAAAGTGAAATCGGAATTATTTAAATTTTTAAAAAAAAGTCTACTATTATTGTGAAAGGTGCAGACCGGATGTTCCTCGTATGCTATCTAATTTAATTTTTCCGCTGTTTTTTTTCTCTCATTCACAAGAGATCATCTAAAGCGAGCAGCAGCTAAACGGTAAGTCTTCTTAAAAACACAACAAAATACACACTAGCTTAACGTGATTGCTTTATTTTGCAATTAAAACACGTATTACGGTGATAAAAAAATTAATGTTAAGCGATCACAACTTTTTCTTTAATACTTTGGCTAACTTAACCTTAAAAGAAACTATATGGGAAAGAGTTACCTGCTTATATTAAAGATAAGATTTTTAAATGAAAGTTTAAAGTTGTTTTGAATTAAAATAAGGTTAAAATGTGACTGTTCCACGCTGTAATGTGTGTATTTCCGGGTTTGATCTGTGGTTAGGTAACATAAATCCTGCTGTTTAATTGAACACATCAAGTGGATTTAAAGGACTTAAAAACTGCATCAACTAGACTTAAGTAATCAAATGTAGTGAAATCGATCAAATATGTGTAAAAGATCCAAAAGTATGCTGTTCGAGGAAGTTTTTCAGCTGCTTCCTGGAACTTCTCACACCTAAAATCAGCCTCCATTTTGCTTTTTACACCCTTCAAGCAAAGTGCACAGAGATCACTAGTGTTCTTTCACTTTTTTACACTTTTATGTTTTACACTTTTATGTCCAAGTTAAAGTACATTAGAGATCACATAAATAATTCAGATTTATTCTAGATTGCATTACAGTTGAAAAAGTATCTGCAAAGTAACATCTTGAAAATCTGCTATTTTCAAATCTAATTATTTTTTTCCATTCAAAGCAAAACCTTTTGGAAGCATTCATTCTGTGATCCTGATCTGAAGAGTTATGTTTGTAATTCCTAATATCTACAGTTTCAGATTCATGACTTTATTTGTATTTCTATGTCATACTCTTTGTTTGGCTGAAATGAGCTTCCTCTGCAGGGGAAAGAAAAGCTCATTCTATCTCTTACTCAGAAATAGAGTGAGAATCTCTGCCATCAGAGAGGAGATAGCAGCAGAGCCGTTGCTACTCTGGGTTGAGAGAAGCCAGATGGGGTGGTTCGGGCGTCTGATTAGGATGCCTCCTGATTGCCTCGATTGAGTGGTATTTAGGGCATGGTCCACTGGGAGGATATCCAGAGGCAAACTCTGAACCCGCTAGAGAGATTTTGTCTCACAGCTGGCCGGGGAACACCTCAGGATCCTCCTTGGTGAGCTGGAGAATGCAGTCGCTGGGAGGGAACTCGTAGTTTACCATCAGATGACCTGGTTCTGTATATGCAAAAGAGGACAGAGTAGAACCGTTTGTTCCTGCATACCTGAGTTGTCTCTAAACTAGACCAGCTGAAACATGTGGTACTTGGAAGCCATTCCCTTCTTCTTGGAAGTCCTCTTCAGCTCCCTCAACTTGTAGTTGTAGTGCTTGTAGTCGAGAAGCTTGTCTAACTCATCACATCATACTGAGATTTTTTTTCGCCCCTGTTCAAACTGCTGAACTGAATTGTCGAGAAGTCTGAACATCTCAGCAGGCACACCGGCCGCCCTATTTTCTCCGACCCCACTTCCTGCTTCTGTATGCTGAGATTTCTCCGGTTATTTTTAAAGCTTCCTATTTGTTTAGCTCCTTCCTGGAATAGGAAACATCATCTTTTCCCATCATCCTTTATCACTGATACTTATTTTATTTGCATTGATTCAAATTCTTTTTTTGTTAAATATCAGTCCTTGGAGCACATGTTGAATTTTTTTAGATTAATCAGAGGCCCCATGAGGCACTCTCTTGTCTACTTCTGCATTGCTTGCATTGCAACAGTTCTGCTGGAACACTTCCTCAAAGCTACGATACGATTAATTTATTCTCTGGCCCACAAAAAATCCACAATCCATAAATAAAATGCGTGCTAATATTTCTTTGAACATTTTTTTTAAGTTGATTTGGATAGGTTTAGCCTGTCATGAGGATGTTACCATGAGGCTTAGTGTGTGCAGCAGTGTGGTTTAACGTCGTAGAGGATGTGAACCAACCAAACACCAAAAAAGGAAGTTTGCAGTAATTTGACAGACAAAACGGGTTTGTCGCTGCCTGGTATGAAAGACATCCTCACTTCAACTAAGCAGCATAAGCCTGAAATTAATGCTTTCATGATTGCTTATGAAGATCTAATTTCGTCCAGATATTCATTATCTTCATATGTTTTCTACCAAAAAAAAATGACATGCAAACCAAGTTTTTACCTGTTTCATTAGACATGTTTGAAATGAACCAGACATGTTCAATAACCCTGCTTTAACTACTTTTAAAGAACGTTTTCTTATTGTTAAGACGATGGGAACTTGGATACCAGTGAGAACTTATGTGCTTTGCTTCATTAGGTAATAAAGTTTTATTGCAGCAGCACACACAATCAAAACCAGGTCCATGGAAACCAAGTGGATTAAAACAGTTCAAAGGTCTCCGATTAGTTTTTGAGTAGATTACAGCATATGACACTTTGCAACATTCTCTCAATCAAGTGAAACGAGAATTTCATTCGATGCCGAAACAACGACATCCTGTTCTTCTCTTTTAACCTTAAATGAACATCTTGCTTCATATCAAAGCAATATTGAATTGAAGACGCTCTATTAATCCCCGAAGGGAAATTTGAGTGCTGCAATGCTACATAATAATAATAATACATTATATTTATAACGCGTCTTACATCTTAAGAAAAAAATCCCAAAGCGCTACATAAAAAAATATGCATGATAAAAACAATAAAAACAATTTAAAAACCAAAATCTACATTCAGAAAACAAAAAACTATAAAGTCAAAAATTAAAAGCCTTATTAAAAATTAATGTCTTTAGGCCTTTTTCGAAAGTGTCCACACTTTGTGGGGCCCCGAGGAGTTCTGGGAGCTCATTCCAGAGTCGTGGGACAACAGCCTGGAAGGCTCTGTCCCTCTATTGTGGTCAGCCTGGTCCTGGGCTGGTGGAGGCAGTGGGTGGAATTAGAGCGAAGGTTTCTTGAGTTGATAAGTGGGGGGAGGAGCTTAGTGAGGTACAATCATATGTCATACAACAACATGATTTATTTATTTATGTATTTGTTTATTTTTAGCTGTTGTGAGTCAAAGTTTAAAGGTTTGAAAGTAAAAGGTTGAATATTTTGATGGAAGATGGCAGAAATGATTTTCTGTATCGTTCCTTTGAGCAGCGGGGTTGCAGGAGTCTGTTGCTGAAGCTGCTCTTCAGATGGTTCACGGATTCGTGGAGGGCATGAGAGGGATTTAAGCATGATTGATGACAGTTTTGTTTTCACATTGATTATTTTCAGTTGTAATTAAACTTGTTTTATTGGTAAAAAATAAATTTCAGTAGAAGATTGAGAAGTGAGCTGAGCTACCATCAGGGTTCTACCTTATGCTGTGTTGTTACTGACCTTTAAAGAGCAGATCATTTGCTGTGTTAACTCCAAGCTTCATGAAGCCATGAAATGTCACCTAACATCCTGGTGCACGTAGTTTTATAAAGAATTCTGAAAGGTTTAACTATTACTTCCTCGATTGTCCTGCATGACGTTATTGCATGCTTTTCTTTTTCCATTGTGTCCTCGCCAGCGCCTGCTTATCACAGAATTGGACGTTCTGTCTCCGTCTCCTCAGCATGCCACACATAATATAAGGATTCCCTTGGCCCTGTCCTAGTGTGCTTGAGAAAATTCCTGTCAAAAAGAGCCAAAAATTCCTTGTTACCCATAATCCCTACCTTTGATAGACTCACAGCTGTGTTGCTAAGAAACAGTTCCGGACTCAAACCATGGCTGCTTCCTGGTGTGTTTTTTAAATTACCACTTTTACAGTATAGTCTTCTTTCATTTTGAGTTTTGGAGCCAGCAGACTTCTCTTAACCAAATTGCATCTTCCATACTCAGACAAAACCACCTCCGTCCTGTGATACATGACTGGAACACCTCAACATTTTGATCTAGATTCAGGTGTCTAAACCAAGTTGACCAAACTAGGCTCCTCATTATACATTGTTTCAGCACGAGTGCACAGCCACACTTTGGAGGCTTGTATTTGTGATCTTGTCTGATTAAATCCAAATTTTTATGTTCATTACAAACAGTTTATCCCCCAATTGAACTACTCATGTGAAGCCCAAAATTGAAGAGGTTAAACAGCACATCTCGTCTCATGACCGCTGAGCTGATTTCCCAGCAGCACCAAACAATGATGACACTAGCAGCACAGTGTCAAACCTACAATCCTCATTGTTTACATCCTGTTTTCTATCAGGACTGTGATTTGGTTATTGCTAATGTCATTTTGGAAAACACACGAGTTTTTAAGCCAAGCCAATGGTGTTAGAGATGCTCAAGATGACATGTCGTTGTGATGTTGTTCACTAATGTTGTGAAACACATTATGGAGATCTTTTATTTCAATTCAATTTTATTTGTATAGCCCAAAATCACAGAATTTCCATATCAATGGGCTTCATAAGAAAAAGAGGAATGTATTAACACAAATAAACAGCAAGAAAAATAACTAAAAATAATGTCAACTCTCCTTCTCGGTGAGGAAAAACTCCTAAAAAACCCATCAGTGGGGAAAAAATAAGAAACCTTGTGGGGATCCACATGAAAGAGGGATCCCTCCCCCGGGACGAGCAACCAATGTGTCAAGGATTATTGTTTAAATATTAGCTTATTCTAATCTACAGCTAAATATCTAAAGAAGTCAATAGATGTTCTTCATCCTGATGGAAACACGGGGGACTCTTCAGCCCGGAGATGTCCAGTACATAGATGAGTAGATGTTCTAAAAGCTCAAGAGGAAAATAAATACACAGGGACCACTGGACAGGATTAATAATGTCTAAATGGGGCTATTTGTATTTTTTAAAATCAAGCAAAGAGGGATAATGACGACCGAGGAAAAATATATTTCAGTTTGACTGAGTGCTTCCTGTTCAATGAGGTGGCGTTATGCCAAGTGGGAAAAAACCTGCTCATAGAAACATTCCGAGCAGCACTACGGCTTCACTTTTTTTTCTCTCTCAGACCAACAAACACTTGATCTGGCAGCTTATCAGTGTTAAAACCTGAAGAGGAATTTGTGCTTTTTTTTAAGAACATAGAGGCCTCATTTTTAAAGAAAAATGTGCCTGTAGGGATGATTCGTAGTTTGCAGAAACACCCGACCAGTTCTGTGTGATTTACTTTGTTACAGTTACACAAACAAGTAAATCTAGCTTTACAAGACCTCATATGTCACGATCGTTAGTTATAGTCCCTCGTTTGGATCTTCACTTCCTTATTTCTGTGCCGATGGTTGATGAAAATATAAGTAACTATAAATAATTGACTTAAGTGACTGATTCACTGTGTACTGTTAAAATATTGTGTATCCTTAAGATTAAACTTCAATTTTTCTCATTTATCCTCCATAAAATATTCATTTTGTTTAGTTTATGCAGCACTAAATAGTCGCCTAGGTTCATTTCAGGAAGTTGAGCTCCTTAAACACGTCAGAAACATTTCAAACGAGCAGTTTTTTTAGCTGCAGCGACACATAATTTGTTTTAATTTGGTACGAAATCAGTTTCAGCTGGAAAAGCATTACTTTGATTTGTGTGTTGGCGGTTTGTCTGGGGCCGCAGCCAAAGCGAGAAAAGAACATACCACACAAGAGTTATAGGGGTGCTGTCATCTGGCTATCCCGCAGGTGTTGAACCGAGAAGGAAAAGCTGCGGTCCAGCTGCTGTCAGTAACAGCTTTGTTTTTCTTCTCACATTTTTATTATGTTGTTGTGAAATGAAGTCGTGTCGGACCACAAGAGTTGGTGTAAGTGGGTTAAACCAGTAATAGATTACATATTAAGACTTTCTCCCCACCCCCATATTCTTCAAATACGCAGATGACATCACTATCTATTTGAAAGATGTAAAATAATTTAGTTTGATTTATTGTTTTATCTTCTGAACTGCTTATTCCTAATGGGGTCACGGGCGGTGCCGGAGCCTATCCAGACTGATTACATGCGAGAGGCAGGGTACACCCAGAACAAGTCACCAGTCTGTTGCGGGGCCATACACTCATTCTCATGGGGAATTTTAAAGAGGCCAATCGACTTTTTTTGAGCGTGTTAGGAAACCTGGAGAAAGCCCTTTTCACAAAGGGAGGACAAGCAAACTCCACACAGAAAAGCCAGTGTTTCAAGGTTCGCCTCCACTCTGAAACTTGAACCCCGACTTTCTTGCTGTGAGGCCACTGTGCTAACCACTGTGCCACCGAGAATTTTTCTAGCTCTAGTGACAAGTTTAAATTTATTTTCACTAACGGTTATTGCGTAATTTTAATGTGAAAAATAAATCATTTTCTTTTCATGTAAACTCTAGTGGGCAGATTTTGACCCCGACACGTTGTGTTTGACACCTAGAAAATAGACAATGATTCTTTTTAGTGTCTCTGCTTTTTGTCGGAGATGCTAGCAAAGGCTGGAGTGTCCTGGCTTCAGTATGTACACACATGTAACAACATAAACCAGATTAGGATACAAGACCTTTTGTGGCGTCCTCTTTGTAAACCACACTCACCCATCGGGCGGTTCTTCTTGTGTAATGTGGTGTAATAAGTCTGCTAAATTCATGTGCTTCACTTTCTAAGCAGCCAAAAACTCTTAAGCAGATGCTTGCGTTTGGAGATTTGTATTTATTTTGATTAAGATTTTTTTTTTTTCACTTCAACAGTTCACAATGACAGAGCAGGAGCCCACACCAGAGCAGCTGGAGGCCATGGCTATGGCCAACGAAGCAGGCGATAAGCCTGTGGACTACAAACCTCCGGCCCAGAAGAGTCTACAAGAGATCCAAGAGCTGGACAAAGATGACGAAAGTCTGCGGAAATACAAGGAGGCTCTGCTGGGGAAAGTCGACGTGGTTGTAGGTCAGTGCTTCGATAACCTGCTCAAATAAGAGACCTTCTACTCTCTAAAACTTGCTTAAGATGTTGGTCTGAGTGTTTGTTTTAACAACAATAAAGCATATTGAGTGTCAGTTATTTGTTGTGAAAACAAACAAGAGCACTAAAAACTGGGCTGGTGTCAGAAAACAAAAACGGTTTTCAGAAAGGAAACAAGTTTCATCCCGTTCACACAAAGCTCCGTTAAATCAAGCTACACAAATCCTCATTGAATCATCTTTTCTCATAGATCCCAAAGCGCCTAACGTCCAGGTGACGCGGATGACTCTGATGTGTGATACGGCACCCGGCCCTCTGGAGCTGGACCTCCTGGGTAAGAAACTCACCTCCTGATTTTTTACATTGAAGTAAAAGAGTCGCTGAAGCAAACGATCCACTTCCAGCCACGTGTGTAAATAGAAACCGTATCGTTTCTCCACTAATTAGTAATGACACGATTCCTGTGTAAGTGGGTTAATGAATCATTTCCTGATGGCTCTTTATTCCTGACCCTTCACCCACGCAGTACTACTCCCTCTAGTGGACGGTGTTGTTCCTGCAGGAAGAAGCTGATAATGATTTTTTTTTTCTTTTTCTCGATCAGGAGACTTGGAGAACTTCAAGAAAAATCCGTTTGTACTGAAAGAGGGAGTGGAATACAGAATAAAGATCCACTTCAAGGTGAGAATAGATTCTCACTCGGATTCGTCGTAATTTAAGCGGAGCCTAACACTTGTTTTTTTTGCAGGTGAACAAGGAAATTGTATCAGGCCTGAAGTACGTTCAGCAAACATTCAGGAAAGGAGTAAGAGGTGAGGCGTGCTTTTTTTTTTCAGTCTGCTTCTCATTAAAGACTTTAATAGGTTAAGTTAGTTTGGTGTGACGCTAAGCTGATGATTTCTGTTCTCCAAACATCCCACCATGCAGCAGCTAATGATCTGTTCCGTTGAGCTGCAAAGTTTTTTCAGATGGAACTGGATCGCTAACTTCCTGGAATCTCTTAATAATGCAACACTTTTGACATTTTTTCAGTTGTTACACAAACAAATTAAACAAGCCGACTTCCTCTTTTACTACATTTTTAGCTCACAAACTCCTGATTAGATTTTTTTTTTTAATTTGAAACTTGGGTGCAACATTTAGATCAACCACAAAATGGACAACGTGGCAGTAAACCCTAGGACTTTTAACACCGTTGATTCCCATTTGGTACAAAATCAAAAGAATTAGCATCAATATCTATAGGTGAAATTACTTACTGGAGGAGTACCTGTAAGTAAACCAGATGGTTATATCTGTTGGATTAGGTAGTGAAGCAGAGTTAGGATTGTTTAAATCAAAATAAAACTTGTTTTTAAACCACCTCTCATCCACTGTTGCAACATGCAAAATTATCTTCGGTGTGTCAATTTTTGCTCTATCGATTAAAATCCGATGATGTTGGCTTCATCGGAGTCACTGGATCGATTTGCTGCCAAGTGTGTGTGACCATGGTCCTCACCCGGAAAAAAATGGAATGCCCCCTGTTATGTCAGGGACTGCCCAAAGTGGAGGAGTTTAAGTATCTCGGGGTCTTGTTCACGAGTGGGGGAAGAATGGAGCGGGAGATCGACAGGTGCAGATCAGTGCGGCATCAGCAATAACTAGGACACTGCATCGGTCCGTCGTGGTAAAGAGAGAGCTGAGCCGAAAAGCAAAACTCTCGATTTACAAGTCGATCTACGTTCCAACCCTCACCTATGGTCACCAGCTGTAGGTGGTGACCGTGAGAATGCGATCGCAGACACAAGCAGACGAAATGAGCTTCCTCGGCAGGGTGGCTGGGCTCACTCAGAGATTGGGTGAGGAGCTCAGCCATCCGGGAAAGAGCTTGTGTCAAGCCACTCCTCCTCCAGGTCGAGAGGAGCCAGATGGGGTGGTTCGATCATCTGTTGAGGATGCCCCCTGAGTGCCTCGCTGGTGAAGTGTTTCAGGCACGTCCCACCTGGAGGAGACCAAGAGGCAGACCCCAGACCCGCTGGAGAGACTATGTTTCACAGCTGGCTGAGGAACGACTCGGGATCCTTCCAGGTGAGCTGGAGGATGCAGCCAGGGTGAGAGAAGCCTGGTCTTCCCGTCTGAGGCTGTTGCCCTCACGACCCAGCCCCGGATAAGCGGAAGACAACGGAAAAATTAAAAAAAAATTTCTTTCCAGTAGACTTAACACCTTTCTCTCTTTTTCTCGCCAGTCGACAAGTCAGACTACATGGTGGGCAGCTACGGGCCAAGACCGCAGGAGGAGTACCAGTACCTCTGTCCTTTGGAGGAGGCTCCCAAAGGCATGTTGGCACGAGGCACCTATGACATCAAATCCAAGTTCACCGATGACGACAAGCACGACCACCTCTCCTGGGATTGGAGCATCTCTATCAAGAAAGAGTGGCAAAACTGATCTTCCTCCCACCATCCTCTTCCACTTTTTCTAGCCGTTTTTTTTTTTCCTCAAGTCATTCCATCACTTTTTCTTCTGATCATTCTTTCCTCTTATTGCTCTCTCCGTCCTCCAGCCTCATGCTGTACTCCAATCACGTCGCTCCTCTCATCCACCACCTCTTCTGTTTAGTATTAAATCTAGATAAACAAACATTACGTGGAAGGATTTTCTACTCAGATTGTTTATAAAAAGTATTATCTGTAGGTTATTTTCTCCATCAGCGATCTTTAAAACTTGATGCTTTTGTATTTACCGCCATCTGCCTTCATCACACGTGCTCTCACAGAGCACACATTGGACATAACTCAGGTGGAGCTCTATGAAAGCAGATTATTTGGGAGTTGATTTGTTAAACTGTAAGATTAACGGCCCGCTGGTCGACTGTGATCTGTGACCACCGCTGTAGATGTGGCCGATCTTTTACCGAATGTGGCCTTAAACCATTTGCCTTCAGATTAAACAGGATTTTCCTGTAAAACTCTGTCCTGTTTTTTTCTTGATACAGGAAGTGGCTTTTGTTTCTAGACGAGCTTCTCACGGTGCCTCTCGTGTGTAGTTTGGGATCAGTTTTAGGAATATTAATCCAGTTGGTGTTATTACACATCCTGCCATAATCACTGGTCCCTCTTTTTTTTTATACACTCCCACCATGGTCCATATCCGATTGGCCTTCATCAGCTCCGATATAATGTACTGTTTTTCTTAGAGCTGAATTTGTTACCTACAATTTACTGATGTCCTGTGTTCACATTAAAGTGTCCACATTGGGAATTTGTCTGTGTGTTTCATTTGAACCTTTTCTAAATTCAAACGTTTTCATTTTCAGACTTTTTTTTTGTGTGAATAAGCATGTGTTACAAATTTGCTCCGACTAAACTTTGACACAGTTCGTCTCCATCAGTGCAAACAGTTACTTTATTTCATTATAAGAAGATTTTCTCTTCAAATTACCAGCAGCAGACACACAAAGGCATTTTAATCCACAGAAAATCTGTTACTTTTCAACACATTTTGGCAGTTATTTTAATATTTTGCAGTTTTTTTTTTTTAATCCCAATAAACCCTTCAGTAAAGAAAGATGGAAGAAAACTGAGGTCATTTAGGAAAAATTAGGGGTTTTTCTTTCTTTAAGCGTGCCCCTGCCGTGAGGTTTTATTTGTGCTTCTTCCTGCTTTTACCAGAGTTCACGTCGCTCTTTGTTTTCTGCAAACGGGAAAAAATTTCTTTAAAGAGCGCCTTGTATTCCGGTGTGTTCTGGCTCAGGCGTTTGTCCACTTGATCCACCTGCCTGCTGATCCCCTCCAGTGCCTCTGGGGTAGACGGGGTCTGAGGAGGTGTGAGAGGAGCAGCGATCGCTCCAGAAGTGGAAGGTTCTGCTGACGTCATGCTGTATTCCTTCACAGAGGGGTCTCTGGAGACCGGCCGGGACGTTTGCACCTCAGCGTGGCAGAGGCTCTCTTCGTGCCGCCTGCATTTCCCAAGCAGCTCCTCATACTTCTCCAGCAGAGCGTGGTACTGCTCATCCACCTCCCGTAGGATGGACATACCACGTTTGCGTGTGCCGTTGGCATGAAGGGCGTAACCCCCTTGCCTTCTGGCTGTCGAGGCTGAAATGGCGTTGAGCGCCGTATCACTGCAGCTTTTCCTCACCGGGCCTCCCTGTTGCCCCGTTCCTTCACCCCCTTCTTCCAACGCCGCTCCTTCCTCTGAGGCGTCTATCTCGGGCTCGTTGTTAAGCAGCGTCTCCAAGTTGTCCTCCATGTCTCCGATCAGACACATCTTGGACTTCTTGAGCTGCTGCATCTCTTGGAGTTCGGCTTCGAGCTCTTGAACCCGCAGCTGGCAGCCTTCTGCTCCTAGAAGGCGCTGTTCCAGACGTTCGAACTCCTGCAGCACCGCCGTGCACTCCCTCTCAGCACTCTCCCGCTTGGAGCGCTCTGAAGCCATAGCGGAGTGAAGCGAAGTTACAATGTCTCGTAGGTGTTCATTTTCTTCATCAGGTGACCGGCTCTCGACCAAATCCACGCTGCCCGGATTGGCTAGCAGGAAGCCGTCCTCATACCTGGAACAAAGGCCAAATTTTAAGATTGAAGGGACAAAAAACCCACATGCGATACATAAAGAGCTGTTTAAATCCGAGGTTCTTAAACAACAACCTGGGGGCAGTGCAGAGCTCCAGGAGGCAAGGGAACGAGTGCACGGTTTTACGACGCTCCTTCTTCTCTCGACGCACTCTCAGCTCCTCTAGAGTTCGCAGCTCTTCAACACGACCCGTCAGGCTGTCTACCTGGTTCTGCAAGGTTTCCATGGTACCGGTCAGCCTGTGTGGAAGCACATCTGCTCTCAACTCGTGGTATCAAATAACTTCATTCTAAAAGTAGTCAAACAGGCTGGGTGATGAATTTAAATCCTGTTGGTTTCCAGCCAGAAGTTTGGTGTGGATCACCTGTCGATCTTCTGCTGTGAAGCTTTGCTCTCCAGCACCAGTTTCTCGTTGGTGATCTCCAGCTCTCTGGCCGTGACATCGAGCTGTTCGTAAACCTTGGCATGCTGTTCGTTCATCTCCCTCAGCATCTCCAGCTGCTTGGACAAGTACTGGAAAAAAAAAAGACAAGTGGTTAATTCCAGCATGTGTGAACGGAAACTATTCAGTGTTTCGTTCCATCGTCTTTTGCTTACCCGGGGCCGGGTCAGGGGCTAACAGCCTCAGACAGGAGCCCAGGCTTCTCTCACCTAAGCTGCATCCTCCAGCTCACCCGGAAGGATCCCGAGTCATTCCCCAGCCAGCTGTGAGACATAATCTCTCCAGCAGGTCAGGCGTCTGCCTTTCAGTCTCCCCCTGGTGGGACGTGCCCGAAACACATCTCCCGCAAGGCGCTCGGGGGATATCCTGACCAGATGCCCAAACAACCCCATCTGGTTTTTCTTAACCTGGAGGAGGCGCAGCTCGACACCGAGCTCCTCCCAGATGGCAGAGCTCCTCACCCGATCCCTGAGTGAGAACCCAGCCACCTTAAAGAGGAAGCTCATTTAGTCCGTTTGTATCCGTGATCTCATTCTTTTGGTCACCACCCACAACTGGTGACCATAGGTGAGGGTTGGAACGTAAATCGACTTGTAAATCGAGAGCTTTGCTTTTCGGCTCAGCTCTCTCTTTACCACGACAGACCGATGCAGCGTCCTAGTTATTGCTGACGCTGCATTGATCCGCCTGTAGATCTCCCGCTCCATCCTTCCCCCACTCGTGAACAAGACCTTGAGATACATAAACTCCTCCACTTCGGGCAGGACCCTGTCCCTGACCTGCAGGGGGCAGTGAGAGCTGGAGATGAAGCCAACAGGACCACAACATCCGCAAAAAGCAGAGATCCGATCCTGAGGTCACCAAACACTATATAGTGTTTTATGATTTATCCAAAAAAGATTTTATTTAAAAAAAAAAAAAAAGGTTGTTCTCAGGACTTTGTATTTTTTTTACCAGATGTTTTCTACCACATTGATTTAATCTGATTTGATTTCTTGTGTAAGATCTTAAATAAATTTAGCAGGTAATGAACCATGAGTTTAAATTCAATCTTTCCTCAGAACTCAAAATGCTTTGCTTTTATGCAAACTTTAACTTTTTTTTCTAAATGCATTATATTTAATCACTAATTTCCCAAAAAAAATCTCAGAAACAACCAGCATGTAAACATAAACGTGTCAATAACTTAGTGATCAAATCAGCAGGGAAAATGACACATTAAGCTTTTTTTTATTTAGTTTAATTAAATGTTTTGTCAGATTTTTTAAACATATTAATATAACATTTAAAAAATGAGCACAACAAATCAAACTGACCTAAAAATTAAGAACTATGGCCAAAAAAAACTCAAGAAAATTGTTGTTTTTTTTTTTTTAATTGTTTTCTTTGTAGCTCGAAACGTCGTTTATTTTCATTCAACGTTCTCTTTTTGAAGTCATAAAATCCCGTCACGACTTTGCGTTCACTAAAGTTTTACTTGGAAACGCGGACGGATGTGGACGGATGCGGATGGACACACAAACATTCCAAGTGTTTTATACCTCTAGGAAAACGTATTATAATTTAAAGTAATTATGATCAAATAAGGGGGTGCACAGTGACCTCACAGCAAGAAGGTCTGGGTTTGAGTCCCAGAGTGGGGGAGAGGCTTGAAACACTGGCCTTTCTGTGTGGTGTTTGCATGTTCTCCCCTTAAATGCATGGATTTTCTCCGGGTTTCCTACCACTCTCAAAAAACATGCATGTTAAGTTGATTGGCCGCTATAAAACTGCCCCTAGGAAAGAACGTGTCTGAGTATTTCTCTGCAACATACTGGTGACATGTTCAGGGTGTACCCTGTCTTTGCCTAAATCAGCTGGGATAGACTCTGATACCTCCCATAACCCAAATGATTCAAAAGACGAATGAATGATCAAAGAAAAAACAATAAAATAAGTAACATTTAAAAAAAATTGTTCTCAAATCTCATCAAATTTAAAGTTACAGCTGCTTATTTTAATTAAAAACAAGCACACAGAAATTAACTCAATTTCTATAGCAACAAAAAAGTGGTCAAATCTACTCATTTTCGGTCCAGAGACCTTGAATAGGCAATAGTATCTAAAAATATTTTTAGGTTTTTAATTTAACAATGACTTAATTTGACATATAGGGCCAATTTTTTTTTAAAGTTCTGTTAAAAAAACAGTGAACTTAGACCCAAAGTGGGCAAACATTTGGTTCATGGGCCACATTGAGTTCTAACATTTGACCAGGGTGCAGGAACAGGAGCAGACGGACGGCATGCTTTGGTAACCGCTAGATTAGACCAATAGAATGCCGCGCTAGATTTTTAAACAAGTGCGCTAAATATTACATCAAGAGTGTTAAATTTCAAATCTAACCGTGCCAGGTCTGAAATCTAGTGCGATAGCGCTTAAAAACGTACATTTAGTGGCACTAGGTTTGAAATCTAAGCGCTTGATGTAACATTTTGCTTGTTTTAACATCTAACGCTTGTTTAAACATCTAACGCTTGTTTACGTGTGTGTATTGTCCCCGATGGCTTTCCATATCTGTCCCCACTGTTTATTTTGACACCGTGCACATCACAGAGACACACACATTTTAATGGGAGCAGTGTTTTTGTTTTCTCAACAAAGCCAATAATACCCAGAGTGCGCCATCTAGTGAGGAAACATTAGAATTGCAGGGGGAAAAAACATTAACAAAGTTTATTTATTTTTCAAGTTTAGCGGGCCGGATTAAAACGTTTAACGAGCCACATGTGGCCCGCGGGCTGTCGTTTGCCCATTCCTGACTTAGAGGCTAAATTAGGTCCTTAACTTTCACACAGCTCTCCATCTTCTAAAACACTCACCAATCCACGGCCGAAGCAGTGCAAAAATAAGCTTTTATAACCAGTAGATTATCATCACATCGGCCCAGAAACAGAAAAAACCCGTATGAGAACGAACCTCGATCTCCTGCACTTGCTCCTCATTGTTGATGTACATCTGTTGAAGAGAATCCTCCAAATCTTTGTTTCTCTCCAGGAGAGTCTTTCCAAGCTCGGCTGCTAAGTGAAGATCTGATAACAAACATTAAAAAAAAAAAAAAAAAAAGAACAGATAGAGCATTAAGTAACGCTACATACAGGAAGTGCTTGCAGGACATTTTGAAATTTGATAGAAAAGTACACATTGATTAAATGTAATCTGATTCTCTAAAATTCAGTTTGAGTCTCGTTAAATTGTCGAATAATGTCTTGAATTCCAAAATGTTTAAAAATGTGTCTAAATTTTCAATCGTTATGATCAGATTTGTGTGATCCCTGATTGATCGAGGAGTGATTCATCCAAGAAAAGGCTCAAACTGTCTTCTAAACTGTGGATTTAATGAGAGACACATTTCGACATCTATCCGGAAATCATTTTCAATCTGATTTCTGGATCAATCTGACTGAAAATTATAACCGGATGGAAGTCAAAAAGTCTCGATCATCAAATCCACAGTCCAGAAGACACTTTGAATCCTTTTCTATCATCATGATAAGAAAAATATAGCCTTACATGAATAATATTTCTCTTACTGAGATGATTCAGTAACACTTATACAGCAAAAAATAGATTTTAAAATGAACAATTTGTTTCTGAGAGGCAGCAAAAAAAATGCTTAATTTCAGCATTTTCACAATTTTTATCTCAAACCTGGTAAAAATGAACAAAGAGAACAAACATGGAAACAAGCTGAAACATTTTCACAGCAGCTGATATTTGGCAAGCCGGAGATCTGAATTATTCATCTCCTTTAGGAGAGTAGGAGGAGGATCCTGCTGAATCTTCAAATAAAACCCAGAAAAAAAAGACAATTGGGAAGAAAAAATAAAGTAAGAAATTAATTTTTTTAACATCTACAGCCGACCAGTGGTCATCTATGAGTGTAAAATGAAGAGTTAAATTGAATAATCAGCTGGTTTATTTCAATCCAGCTAGCATGAAGGTGGCAGAAATTCTTCTCTGATTAATGTCTGTGTTGCTAAATTTGTTCCAGGAAGAAAGTGGGCGGTTTTAAATGATAGAAGAGCCGATAATAGCGGTTTGGGTTGACCTACTGAGTGATAACGAGTGGAAGAAACTGTACCACTGAGCTGCTTGATGATGCTGTGGATGGCACGTGCCCGATTATGTAATCAATGTGCATTGAGGGGTAAAAAAAAAAACAGGGGGGTTGGAACTAAAAAAAGAGAAAGAGCCCGAGGGGTTGCCACGGAAACATGACATCATAACATTTCAGATTTTCTCGAATTATTCTAAACTCAAAGGGTTATTAATACCAAGTGAGCCGACACAGATTTGACAGCATCATTTCTAGGCTAGAAGAATAATTCCAGACTGTGACGTGTACGTGTTGTGAAGCAAACTGACTTAATCCTTTTAATTTGACCCCAAAACTCTGAATCCTCTAATCCAGACTAAGGAGGATTTTGTTTGGTCTCCTTAATCAGCTCAATCAGATGAGGAAAAAGGGGGTATTTCCAAATTTAAATTCAAACCCACACCCAGAGATAAATCCCCCTCTCCCTTTCTAGTGCTGTGTAATGAGAAGTAAAGCTGCTTTAGTTCTCTGGGTCAGCAGGTAATCAGATGGGGTGATGCTAAGGTCTGTTCTGCAGGACACACACTCTAATAACCCTAGCCCATCTCATAGGAAGCAGATCCATTTAGATCCATCAGGAGGTGGAAAAGCATTTGCTTTAGTTCTCTGGGTCAGCAGGTAATCAGATGGGATGATGCTGATGTCTGCCCTGCAGGACACACCCTAATGTGGAGTGTCTCATTGTAAGGAGATCTATTTATCAGGATTGTCCAACTTCAGTCCTGCAGGGTCGGTGTCCTGAAGGTTTTCCGTGTGTTCTTGCATCTAAACACCTGTTCTTCTTCTTCCGGCATTTCCCTTCAGGGGTCGCCACAGCAAGTCAGTTTCTTCCATCTAACCCTATCTAGTGCATCTTCTTAGGTCACACCAACTATCTTCATGTCTTACTTCACTGTATCCATGAACCTCCTCTTTGGTCTTCCTCTAGCCCTCTTTCCTAGTGGTTCCAAATCCAGCATCCTTCTTCCTATGTACTCTCTCGCTCCTCTGCACATGTCCAAACCATCTCAGTGTGGCCTTTTTCTGACTTTATCCCCAAAACCTCTAACATGTGCTGTTCCTCTGATATACTCATTTCTAATCCTGTCCATCCTGGTCACTCCCAGAGAGATCCTCAGCATCTTCATCTCTGCTACCTCCATCTCTGCTTCCTGTCTTATCCTCAGTACTACTGTTTTTAGACCAAACAGCATGGCCGATCTCACCACGGTTTTGTATACTTTCCCTTTCATTTTAGCTGAAACTCTTCCATCACACATCACACCAGATACTTTCCTCCACCCACCCATCCAGCCTGCCTGCACACGCTTCTTCACCTCTTTTCCACACTCTCCATTGCTCTGGACTGTTGATCCTAGATACTTAAAATCTTCCACCCTCTTTATCTCGCTTTTCCATTTGGATCCCTCTCATTCACACACATGTACTCTGTTTTACTCTGACTAATCTTCATTCCTCTTCTTTCTAGTGCAAACCTCCACCTCACCAACTTTTCCTCCACATCTTCCCTCCTCTCACAACAAATCACAATGTCATCTGCAAACATCATTGTCCATGGAGATTCCTGTCTGACCTCGTCTGTCCGCCTGTCCACTACCATTGCAAACAGCAAAGGGCTCAGAGCAGATCCAGGTTATTGAATCTAATTTTATTGGGTGTTGATTTCATTTTATGTGCATCAGATGTATTAAATCAAGACTACGGAAAACCTCCAGGACACCAGCCTCGAGAATCAGAATTGGACACCCCTGATTTAGATCCATCAAGAGATGGGTCTGTCCTGCAGGACACACTCTGATGTGGTCTACCCTCATTTAGATCCATCAGGAGGTGAAAAAGCATTTCCTTTCTGGACATGACAGATGAGATCTCATCTACAACTTGTGCATTTCATGTGTTTTTTTTAAACTATGGGAATTATTTCTGCAGAAAGGAGTGGCAGGATGTGGACGTAACCCTGTTAGGAACAGAGGCAGCATTCACTCAGACAATCAGCAGGACTATTCTAAGAAACAACACAAGATCTAAAGAATGACAGCAGAGATCAAGGCCTTGCTTTTCTAGATCCTCCTTTAAAGACATTTCTACAACAACACATGTGCATGAAATCACCAGATCCATGCAAATGTAGGACTTTGTGGTCCATTTTTTACACACTAGTTTTGGCAGCTTTAAAAACAGAATCAATAAGAAAGGATGTCTCACCTTGCTCCAAATCTCGCTGATCGTACCACGGTTCTTCCTCCTCGGTGACAAACTCCTCCATCCTTCCTGCACGAAGCATGGGATGGATGGATAGATGGATGCAGGTGGATCTGTTCTCTCCACTCGCCCGGAAGTGATACAAAACAATAACGGTTTTTCTTGTGCAAATTATTTTAAAAAATCCCAAAGCATCTATTTTTAGTCCAAGCTGCAGATTTTGACAAATAAACGCATTTAAATCAGCAGATCTTAAATAAATCAGAGTTTTTTGTTGCAGATCGTTCAGATTTTCTTCAGACTGAAATCTCACTGCTGATGCATTCACGTGCTGTGGGAAATATCCATTCTAACAGAAAAAAAAGAATAATTATCACTTTTCAAGTTAAAAGAGGAAAATTATTTGGGTTTATTGTGTTCATTCAAATCATAAATACATGTGATTTTGTTTTCACACACTAATGATGACTGAAAAATAGAGTTTTGTTCACTACCCTACAGCATGCTGCTATGATAGTGCACACATTGGATGAAATCAGACAGATCTCAGGCAAAAATAAAAAAAAAAACTGCACAGAAATAAATCTTGAAAAGTTACAAATAACAGTTAAAATGAGCTAAAATTCTGTCCATATGTTCTGATTTTCTGTGTCTTGTGATTTACATTGTTTATGCATGTTTACTTGTCATTGTCAATGTAGCATGGATCGCTTATTTGTCCCATTTTGTTGCACTAGTGCATGTCTGTGCAAAATCCACACTTCATTCCAGTTTACCACGTATGCTAATTTTCTTAACTAATTTTTGATATTTTTCTTAGTCTTTTATAACTTTTATCAAATTGAACTGATTTTATAGTGTTCAAATTTACGGAGTCCGTAAATGCAGCACCAATGAAGATGATGTCATTCATTTCAAGTTTAATAGAAGACACATCAGAGGCAGTTACTCTGTTTCTATTTGATTTATTGTAATCAAATCACAATCACATGTCCACATGGACATTTTGTGATTCTTACACACTTTGATGAAAGAATCAGAGACCTTGAACATGAAATTAAAAAAAACTATAAAACATCTCTGCAATTAAATTCTGCAGCAGCAATGAAACCACATTAGAGTGGTTCAGGACATGTATGAGGGCTGTTAGGGGTGAGGTGTGCTGTAGGTGTGACAGAGGAGTTCAGTGTGGGGGTGGGACTGCACCAAGGATCTGCTCTGAGCCCTTTGCTGTTTGCTATGGTGATGGACAGGTTGACAGACGAGGTCAGACAGGAATCCCCATTGTGATGACATTGTGATCTGTAGTGAGAGGAGGGAAGAGCTGGAGGAAAAACTGAAGAGGTGGAGGTTTGCGCTGGAAAGAAAAGGAATGAAGATTAGTCAGAGTACATGTGTGTGAATGAGAGAAATCCAAATGAAAAAGTGAGGTTACAGGGAGAAGAGATAAAGAAGGTGGAAGATTTTAAGTATCTAGGATCAACAGTCCAGAGCAATGGAGAGTGTGGAAAAGAGGTGAAGAAGCGTGTGCAGGCAGGCTGGATGGGTGGAGGAAAGTATCTGGTGTGATGTGTGACAGAATAGTTTCAGCTAAAATGAAAGGAGAAGTGTACAAAACCGTGGTGAGACCGGCCATGCTGTTTGGTCTAGAAACAGTAGCACTGAGGATAAGACAGGAAGCAGAGACGGAGGTAGCAGAGATGAAGATGTTGAGGATCTCTCTGGGAGTGACCAGGATCAGAAATGAGTATATCAGAGGAACAGCACATGTTAGAGGTTTTGGAGATAAAGTCAGAGAGGTCAGACTGAGATGGTTTGGACATGTGCAGAGCAGAGAGAGAGTACATCAGAAGAAGGATGCTGGATTTGGAACCACCAGGAAAGAGGACTAGAGGAAGACCAAAGAGGAGGTTCATGGATACAGTGAAGGAAGACATGAAGATAGTTGGTGTGACCGAAGAAGATGCAGCAGATAGGGTTCGATGGAAGAAACTGACTTGCTGTGGCGACCCCTGAAGGGAAATGCCAAAAGAAGAAGTAGAAGAATGAAACCACATGCAATCTAATCAAAGAGGTATTTTATTGCTTATAGATATTAAAATAAAAATCTCAAGTATTCAAAGTAAACGTATGCAAGATGATGCAAATACCTTCAAATAAAACTATTTTAAGCACCAAAAAGTAAAGGAATTTACAAAGTCACCAAAAGTTTTCTGTTATTTCATAGAATTTCACAACTTGACCCATGCATGAGCATTGTGTAATCTAAAAAGCTTTTATAATTTATCATCTAATCAATTATATTGAGTTTAATGGCGCCAATATAAAAAATGCATGTGCAGATGCACATCAATTCAATCATTTACAACTTTTTTTTGTATTTAACATTTACGACAGACATTAGAGCCCTCACAGCAAAAAAATTTACTGTGACAGAAAACCTGAGCAGTATGAGAAGGTATTAAACAGTTGTTTCCTTTTGCAGCGAGCCAATTCAGCATTCAGTTCTTTCTAAATGCAGCATTTGGACAAATGTTTGGACGAATCTGCCACACTGAAAAAAATCTATGCATAGAATTTTCACATTTTCCTGCAAATAAAAGCCTAGGCGAGCATCAAACGTATGAGACAACTTACAAACAAAAAAAAGCAAAGTGCACAAACTGTAGAAAAGAAGCTATAGAACATAAATTGCACCTGTTAGACATTTAACGCTGATATTTCTCTGTTCTCAGAGATGCTAAACAGTCATTTATTTTGTTTATTTATAAAGAAAAAAAACATTTAAAATGTATCAATCCCCTGATGATAAAAATAACTCCCATCATTCTTTGTTTCTTATGGCTTCAAGGCTCTGTGGTGTTTTTTAGGTGCTTCCAATCTGCTTCACTCTTACAGCAACTGACTTTACTGAAGAACTTCCTGATGATCACCTTCGCTTCAGATTTAACTGTGGAGAGAAAATGAAGTTAGAAAAGACACTGATCAGAATCAGACCAAATATTACCTCTGGGAAGCTGGCCCCTCTTAAAAAAATATTTAAACAAAAATGAACAAAAAATATGTTTAACGTTTGTGCGGTTTTGTGCTATAAAAATGTTCGTTTGTGCTATTTTAGTTTTTATTTTAAGTAATACGATTTGGACGATGACGTCTTTCAGCCCCTCATTCCACCTACAGTGCGAGAAAAGTCCTAACATTGGTGTAAAAATTGGCAGCTCAGTGGTTAGAGCGTACGCGCGCGGACCGGAAGTTCGCGGGTTTGCGTCCCACAGAGAGCCTAGGGTCTTTGGAGAAGACACCTAACCCCTCTTCTCCCACCATTGGCACCGTCGAAGAGCAGCCTGCTGTGGTGTAAGGAGTGCAGCACACAAATTTCCCCGGTGAGAGATGAATAGAGTAATTCATTTATTTGAATTTTTTTTTTTTAATCGTTTTTGCTGTTATGTGCTGTAAAAAAAAAAAAAAAAAAAAATTGTTTGTGCTATTTTAGTTTTTTGTATGTTAAGAAATACGTTTTGGACGATGCAGTCATCAAAGCTGGCAACGCCCGAAAATAAATTAAGGTTATTATTACAGCACAAACGATTGACACATTTTTTGTTTATATATTTTTTAAGAGGGGCCAGCTTCACGGAGGTCCAAATATGAGATCAAATATCCCAGCATGTTCTACTTACTCTGGTTTGTACCGATGCTCCTTCCTTCTGTCAGGAGGTGAGACAAGTAGCGAGCGAACGACTTAAACAGCTCCTACAAAGGAAGGAATTTGATTAATATCAACAACAAGAACTGCCGTGCCTTTGCTGCTACACACCTTGGTGGCGAATTTCCCATTTGTGTAGAATGGATTCAAGTAGCGAACGACAATATCAGCTGCTTCTTTCAGTGTGACGGCTTTCTGAGCCACGCTAACCGGCTGCAGGACTCTCTCCGGCCCGTTTAAGTTAAAGGTCACTTTTTTGGGGGTTCCATCTGCGGGCCGTTTGCGCTTCGATGGAGGAGACGACTCCCAGTTTGCTTTCGTATCGTCTTTCTTCTGGAAAAGTTTACGTGTGATATCATTGGCTGAGCAGGAAGTGGGAAAAAAAATAGACAGGAAACACCTACCTCTTCATTTACAGCATTAGCTTCTTCCTCTGGTTTGTTTTGTCTACATGGGAAGAAAAAAAAATGTGATAATAATAACACATCACTTTTCCTAAGTTTAGATTAAAAATGATTATTACTCTGACGTAGACGTCTTATTTTGTTGAGGCGAGTTCCGAACTGAGTCTGAGTTCTCCACATCCTCATCTGATATAATTAAAACTTCAGCCGGAGTTTCTACCAGGATTACATCCTGGCATTCTGACTCTACATCAGCAGGCGAGGAGTGATGAGGTAACACTTCCTCTCTTTCCTCTGGCACCTCCACCTCCTCACAACTTTGTTCTGTTTGCTTTTTAGCAAAGTATAGTGAGATCCTGTAGGAGCACTTGGCTGATTCCGCAAGCTTCTGCTGCTTTTTGTTCAGGCCTCGCTTTCCTTTAGTGGGACTGTTCAGGGGGACGCTGATGGCGCTTGCTCTTGCTCTGATGGATGAGGATGTGGATGGTGTTTCTGTTTCTGACTCCTTTATTTTTTCTCCGATTCTTTCTGAGTTTCCTGTGTGGTCGTTGAAAAACCCGCGGCTGGAAGCAGAGTTTGTAGAGTCGGGCTCGGAAAGGTTTTTAGCGGAGATGAAGCCGTTGAATGAGCCTCTCTGACCTGCCCCAATTCTTTTTTGCTTCATCTGGAGCAAAAATAAAAGAGTTTTTACTGACCAAATTTGAACAGAAAAGTTTGGAATTCCATTATCAGATACTTACAGAGTACATCTGCGATGCAGAAGTAAAACCTTGCAGCTCCTCAGGAACAGAGGAAACGGACGAGTCACAGCTACTGATGGTGACTTGTTTGTCTTTGGCCACTGGAGCAGGTGCTGCTTTACTCAGACCTGACGCCTTCATGGGAAATAATAAATTAGGATTTGTGATCTTTTTTAAAAAAAATCCTTTTAATGAAGATAAGTTTAATATTAATTCCATTCCGTCGACTTCCGCTTATCTGGGGCCGGGTCACAGGGGCAGCAGCCTCAGACAGGAAGCCCAGGTTTCTCTCACCCCAGCTGCATCCTCCAGCTCACCCGGAAGGATCCTGAGTTGTTCCCCAGTCAGCTGTGAGACATAGTCTCGCCAGCAAGTTCGAGGTCTGTCTCTCGGTCTCCTCCCGGTGGGACGCGCCTGAAACACCTCACCAGCGAGGTGCTCAGGAGGCATCCTGACCAGATGCCCGAACCACTCCATCTGGCTTCTCTCGATCTGGAGGAGGAGCGACTCGACACTGAGCTCCTCCCGGATGGCAGAGCTCCTCACTGGATCTCTGAGTGAGAGCCCAGCCAGCCCGTGGAGGAAGCTCATTTCAGCCGCTTGTATCTGCGATCTCATTATTTCGGTCACCACCCACAGCTGGTGACCATAGGTGAGGGTTGGAACGTAGATCGACTTGTAAATCGAGAGCTTAGCTTTTCAGCTCAGCTCTTTCTTTACCACGACGAACCGATGCAGCGTCCTAGTTATTGCTGACGCCGCACCAATCCGCCTGTCAATCTCTTGCTCCATCCTTCCCCCACTCGTGAAGAAGACCCCGAGATACTTAAGCTCCTCCACTTGGGGCAAGGACAGGGATATTAATCCCTTATTTAAAAAGGTTAGTCACAGTTCAGGAAGAAAAAAAGTTAGCTTTGTGTTTTTAAAATTTTTTCTGCTGAAAGAGTTTAAAACTTCATTAAACTTATCAGTCGTGTTAATTGTAATAAGTTTGATTTAATTGTTTGTTTTTGACCTTTTTGAGACAACTTTGTGATTCTAGCCTGTTAAAAAAATTCAATTTACTTGACAATGAGATAAAAATTTGCACCCACTTTTTTCAGAATGGCCGCTTTGTACAAATTCAAGGATTTAGAAGTTTTGAAAACTTCATATTCGAGTTCCACCGCCGTCAGCATACAGCTGGGAAAAAAAGAAACTAAAATCACTGGAAGGAATACAAGTAATATTTAACTTTAATTTAATAATAATTAAACAGAAAGATTTTAATTTGCATGTATTTGTACCTGAAAGAATCTTCTGAGTCCTGCTGGTCCTGTAGCGCCTCCTGCAGCCGGCACAGGCAGTACTCTCTGGTCTGAAAAAAACGGTCTTTATTCCTCCAAAAACACGTCGAAATTTCAGAGCTTTATGTAAAAACATTTATATGAATTATAAAGAGAAAAAAAAGAAAATACTGGTTAAAAAACAGATGGTGAAAACTTTCTTTTTTTTAATTTCCCAATTCATTTTTAATGATGCATGATTTACATCCCGATGTGTATGAGTCAGAGTTCCTGCAGGCTTGTTAATGAATGCAGCGCATATGAGGAATGTGTTTGCTGTGTTCAAGTTTCATCTTGTACCTTGACAGTGAGCTTGGGGATCCTCTGGCTGCTGGCCTCTCTGAGTGGACAGTCAGCTTCTAGAAAGTACAACACACCGATTAGACCAGGAGATGGAAAAAAAAAAAGAACAAAACCTCTGGATTGTTTTATTTGTTTAATGACATTACCAGGTGGAAGAAACTTCTCTGGCTGCAAATCGGAGGCCTGAATACACAAACATATGTTTGTATTCTCACAACGTTGCAATTTATTTCCAAAAAACACATTAAAAGACTTCCCCAAACGTTCAGACAGTCCAGTATTATTTTAAATTATTATTTTATTGTGATCAAATGTGATCTAAATTAGCGTTTTTCAACCAGTGTTCCGCGGCACACTACTGTGAGATCGTCAGATGTTTCGTGGGGAATCATCATATTTCACCGCTAGCTCCCCAAAGACCATTTTGTTTGATCTCCTGGTGTTTGTGTAAAAATGGATAAAAGCGTATTTATTTATGTTTATCAATAGAAATCTTGTCATTATATTTAGAGCCCAGCAGGGATGTCTTGTGATAGTATAACCATGGCAATCCAATCTCTTCTCTGCTTTTTTGTTGCATGCTGCTGTCCATCCCAGGGGCGGATCCAGAAGAGGACGCCCCGCCCGCCCCCCCTTTTAGTCCAAAGAAAAAAAAAAAAAAAGAAGAAAAAAGGAAAGGGAAATAGTCAAGCAATCCCCTTGCAGGGCCAGTGAATGGGCCATCAACATGCAGGAAAATGACTCATATTTTTCAAAATGTTCTGGAGAAGTGGGGGGGTCATTAACTGGCTTTGTCAATTACCTCACGCCCCCCCTTTAGAAAATCCTGGATCCGCCCCTGCATTCCTCCCAAAAAATACCCCAGCGAGTGGATCGTATTTTCTACATGTTTTTGAGACATTATGAGAAAATTTAGGTTGCATTTTAAAGCAGAAAAATAGCAGATTCTAATTAAATCTCACATTTTCTGCAAAACATTAAAGGGGGAAAAGTTTCTCTTGCATTCTGGGTAAATCCTCTGAAAGGTGCATTGTTTGAAACTAAATATGTATTGCAATAATATCTTGTTAATATAGGCGGCTATAGAAAATCATTTTGCATGAAAAAAAGGTTGAAAAACACTATCTAAATGACTGGTAAATTTTTACTTGGACCTGCTTGTGAACATTTTACACAATTGTTGTGCCAGTTTTATACAACATGTGGGAGTGATTTAGGGAGTGAGAGGCAAAGACAGGGGCCTTGAAGCCTTACTTTAAAACAGCTGTTATGCATGCGTAGATGCAACGGTGCACTGTGTTCATACTAAGAAGAAAAGTTGTGTGAATAAATATTTAAGGTTTCTTTTTACCTTCCGCAGCTGCATCTGCTTCTTAAAGAGGTCAGAAAATTCTTTCTTCCTCTTTAATGTCTGATACTCCTCACTGCCAGAGGCTGACTCTTCGTCATACCTGCGGATTGTGACATAAAGTTACAAAAAAGCGTAATCCTTGCATTGAATGAGATTCACAATAAAACAATTCACACTAATCAAACATCAGATTTAAGCTGATCAAATTTTTTTCACTATAGACGCCCTACCTTTCAAAGCCGTATCCAGCCTTCCCTCCTCCGTAAGAGTCCTGCTCGTAGTTGAATGGCCCTCTTGCCTCTTTGTTCGGTGATGCTTCAATCTTGGTGCTGAGTGTGGTCGCTCTCTCTATCTGGGCTCTCACAAGCATGGGGTTACGACAGAAGTCGCAGGCACCCTCGCACTTTGGTGTCTTGTCCCCAAAAAAATTGGAGATGATGTCATGGCGACATCTGGAGAGAAAAAAAAAACCCACATTCTTTTAAATTGTATTATACATTATCAAAATATTTTGAAATCCCAATTCCTGCAGCTAACAGGGGCAGATCCAGGATTTTCTAAAGGGGGGCGACGGGTGTGAGGTCATAGACAAAATGAACACCTGTTGTGCTCGCCAGTATAGGCGGGTATGGGGGCATTCTTCCCCAGAACACTTTGAAAAATAAGAGTCATTTCCTGCATTTATGTGCATATTTGGAGACGGTAGCTCAGTGGTAGAGCATTCACCCGAGGATCGGAAGTTAACCGGAAGTTCGCGAGTTTGCATCCCACTGATTTCACGTGTAGGGTCCTTGTAGAAGACATCTAATCCCCCGTTTCTCCCACCATCGGTGCCGTCATAGATGGCAGCCTGCTGCGGTGTAATACAACACACAAATTTCCCGGTGAGGGATGAATTAGATAAATTAAATAAAAAATTTTAAAAAACATATATTTTGCCCAAATTTTATGATAATTAAAGTAGTAAGAACACTTTTTTTGAGAACCAAAAGGGAAGGAGAATGGGAGGGGGCCCACCCTGGATCCGCCCCTAGCTAAGGATAAATCAATAACGCATTGTCCACATTATCATTGATCCTAAACGGTTGTGTAACATGTACACAAACATGATCAATGCTCTCTTCCAAAACAACTTCCCGATCTTTATTTCACGGCACAGAAGTGATTCGTTGACATCTAACAAACTTTAGATTTTGTCTTCATCTCTGTTTTTATGAGCTAATGTTCCAGCATGAGGAATAAATTACAGCATTGAAAGGACTCATTCATACTTGTTTTCAGTATTTTTGGTCTCTGTTCTCTTTAAACTTTTGCGTGCAATGAGTTTTATAAAGAACTGACATGAGAATGAGTGTTATGTAACAGCTGTTCCTCTGGCGGAAAACACTTCCATCCATCTTTCCACTTCTATATTCCACCTCCCAGAGAAGGAGGAGGAGCAGAAACACAGAGAAGCACACAAAGAATCTGTGAGGCAGTCCTCACTCACTCGCAGGGAGTGAAAACTTAGGAGCAAAGAAAGACGCCATACAGTCAAATTAAAGCAAAGAACTACTGTGTCAGTGTTTGTGTGTCGCTGACACAACCAGGGGACCACTTTAACAACGCAATGAAAAGGCTCAAACTGAGAGATTAAAAGTTTTTTTTCTTTCTTAAGTTTACGTCCTGCCATCATCAGCGTCTGTGGAATAAAAATGATCTCAAACTAACCGCTAGCTTATGCGCAAACTGCTTCTGGACGCTTTCTACAACCACAAAGGAACGTCACAGGTGATTTTACGGAAACAAAATTCTCATCCTGGCTCCTTCTCATGTGTTAGTAAAGTCATTTCTGACTCACGGGGTCTGAAAACCAGGAAAGATTTACAGGTAAGTGTGTTCTGTGTGTGTGCACCATGAAAAGCAACAACTTAGAAATCCTGTGGGTTGCAGAGGAATGTGAAGAATCTGTGTATACATGGATTTATAGAAGAGGAACCAATTGGAAAGATGGGAGGAAAAAAACTGAACTCGTAATTGCGATCGGAAAGCAGTTCTGTCATTGTAGAAAAATGTAAACATACACCAACACACATCTGGTAGTGTGTCACGTTTACTGCTTACCCCCCTAACCCACAACACATCTGGAACTACTTTTTAAGAGACACAGACTCAGAGTTAAACATTTCCCAAACAGAATAAATGAGACATGAATGCCGATGAAAAACTCTGACTTGTAGACTTTTTCACACAACAGGAAAATTATGGCAAGCAAGAATTTGAATCAAATTGACTTTTTTGGTGTCTCCTCCTAAATTTGTAGGGTGTTTTTTGCATTAGTTTAAGCCTGGGCCATGTGAACATTTAGAGGGCAAAAACAACAGGTGGTGCTTGAATGTTCAAAGCTATATTTAGGGTGAACAAGTGTGTCCAGGGCGGCATGGCACCGCAGTGGTTAGCACAGTGGCCTGATAGCAAGAAGGTTGGGGTTTGAGTCCAGGGTGGGGACGAGGTTTGGAACACTGGCCTTTTTGTGTGGAGTTTAAATGTTCTCCTCGTGTATGTGTGGGTTTTCTCTGGGTACTCAGGTTACATCCCGCCCTCCAAAAACAGGCGTGATCAGTTGATTGGTCACTATGAATTGCCCCTAGGATTGAGTGTCTATGTGGATGATTGTCTGTGTGTGTGGCCCCAAGACAGATTGGCAACCTTTTCGGGGTGTATCCTGCCTCTCGTCTGAAATCAGCAACGATAGGCTCTGACTACCCCGCCCCCCGCACCCTTTTAGGAAGAAGTGGTTGAGAAGACGGGATGAAAGTGAGTCCAGTATGAGATACTGATATTGCTGGCATTAGGAAAGTGGAAAAACGTTTTCTGACAGTATATAAAGTAAAAGAGATGATCACAGATAGCGGCATTCTGTAAAGTTGTAGTAAAATAACCCACTCTGGAGAAACAGCCCTGTCCTCTGATTATTGCCGTTCCCACAACTTCATCCAGGATCAAACGGATGACCAAGGATGCATATTTGATACAACAAATTACATAAATTATGTTGCTAAAACGCCCCACAGCAGACTGGCGACCTGTTTGGGGCATACCAAGGCTCTCGTCTGAAATCACGAACCCATTAGGGAATAAGCGGTTCAGAAGACGAAATGAAATGTCGCTAAAACTATTTTTAATATTGAATTCAACTTCATTAAATTACATAGCTCTGCATGCCAGATTAAGCTGTAGTTTAGTTGCCATCACCAAAACTTTTATTTATACACCTGCTTGCTAATTGATTAAAATGCCACAAAACTTTGCCTGAACTTTTGGAACAATGTCACCATCCATTCGTTTTACCCAATTTTGTGTCAAAGCTTGATTATCTTGTTGCTAAAATAAACTCAGGCAAACCGTGGTTTACAGTCAGGTTTGGATTTTTCCGTGTTTTCTAAATCAATGAAGAATTTCTACAACTTTTCTAAACACTGTTCTTTTTGACAAAGTGTATAAGCAATTACAATTGTGTGATTTTTTTTTCACCATTAGTTTGTCCAAATTATCCTAGAGGCAATATAGCCTTATACAGATTTTCAAAATAGAAAATATAGCTGATCTTTTAGGTTGCTGGGCTTATTTTAAAAATAACTGGATAGCTTCACTAGAATAAATTAGATTTTTTTTTTCTTGGTCAACAGGGAACTCCTTGTCCCACGCTCACTGAGATTCACTAAAAACTATGAGAATACACTCTTGTTCAAACTAAAACACATGTTGTTTTTAGAAAACACTTACATGACCACACATTCATTGCAATGCTTTTTAAAAAGATAAAAATAGATGGGAAAAAACTTTATTAATCTTCTACAGGAGAAATTCTGGTGTCCAGCAAACACAAATCACACAGGCTATACATAGAAATCAAGAAAACCTCTATTAATCCCACAATGGGGAAATTGCAAATAAATAAAACAGTACATTAATAAGTTACTATCAATAATAATAAGATACTCCTATTTGGACTCAGTTCCTTCCAGGCACATCTGTTAAATTAAATTGCCTGAAAGTTAAAAGGGTGAATGAGATCTTAAAGCGCTCAGTCCTGAAGCACAGTAAGAAGAACCTATTATTTCTGGTTTGTGACCATATCATGAATGCAGAGGGTGACGGTGATTTTTCAGGATGCCCTGCATTCGAGCCGTCATCCTTCTCTCCGAAACAGCCCCCACACAGTAAACAAGAACTCCTTTGTGTAACACTTAACACCAAAAAAAATATTTCTTGTCTCTGCCTTTTGTCTTCCTGACCAGGATGGATGCCCGAGAGGAGATACTGAACCTCCTCAACAAAACATGGGCGAAGATACTCGATTTGCCCAACGCTCAGGCACTAGAGCTGGGAGCCTTTATTATTATTTTATGCTTCGTCTGTGAGTCTTGGCTTAATATATTAACTTATTTCTTGTACAGTTTGATTGTGAGCTAATGAGAAACTGTTAATGTGCTCTCCCACAGTCATGATCCTTTTCTTGGTGGTGCTGACCTGTGTGACCTGCTGCTGCTGTAATACCAGGATGAAATAATCAAATGAAATCTCGATCATTTTTCCCATGTATATTGTCTTTTATATTTTTTCCTACAAATATTTGTATTAATATATTTTTATCTGATTTTTTTGTGAATATTGATTTGGTTACCTGTTTGTTTTTAAATGTACCCTGTAAATAAATTTAATCAGACTATACTTTTATGTTTGGCTATATGAGGATTGATCAGCATCTTAATTCAAGATGGATTAAAGCAAATTTATCTCAACCTAGCTCTACAAAAATAAAGGTAAACTTCTGGTATTCTGCATGTGAATGCTAAATACTTTGTACATCAAATAGAGAGCGTGCCCTAAAGACGCTGTCCGCTTTAATAACAAACTCACTACTAAATTATTCTGACAACCTGCCAAAAACTTGCAAACGCTACCAGAGCTTCAAGAGAAATGATCCCTGCCATGTGCAGAGGAACAAGAACACACTTCTTTTCCGTTCCATCATCTTCCGCTTGTTCCGGGGTCGGGTCGCGGGGCAACAGCCTCAAACGGGTAGCCCAGGCCTCCCTCATCCCGGCTGCATCCTCCAGCTCACCCGTAAGGATCCCAAGTCGTTCCCCAGCCAGCTGTGAGACATGGTCACTGCAGCGAGTCCGGGGTCTGCCCCTTGGTCTCCTCCTGGTGGGACATGCCCAAAACACCTCGCCCGCGAGGCGCTCGGGCGGCATCCTGACCAGATACCCGAACCACCCCATCTGGCTCTTCTTGGCCTGGAGGAGGAGTGGCTCGACACAGAGCTCCTCCCGGATGGCAGAGCTCCTCACCCGATCTTTGAGTGAGAGCCCAGCCACCCTGCGGAGGAAGCTTATATTGGCCGCTTGTATCCACGATCTCATTCTTTCGGTCACCACCCACAGCTGGTGACCATAGGTGAGGGTGGGAACATAGATTGACTTGTAAATCGAGAGCTTTGCTTTTCGGCTCAGCTCTCTCTTTAACACGACGGACCGATGCAGCGTCCTAGTTGCACACTTCGACTGGACGCTGCACACTTCTTCTCTCAATTAAAAAAAAAAAAGACTTAAACACAAGAGAAAACTGATATAAAACCCAAGACAATCCTGACTGATTTCAGCCGAAAGGCAGGGTACAACTGAACAGGTCGCCAGTCTGTCGCGGGACCACACACTCATTCACAGTGGCCGAACATGCATGTGTTTGGAGGCTGCGAGGAAACCAGAGTAACCATGGAAAACCCACGCATACACAGGGAGAACATGCAAACTCCACACAAGGCCAGTTTACCAAGCCTCATCCCACCTGGGATCCAAATCCCCGACCTTCTTGCTGCGAGGCCACGGTGCTAACCACTGCGCCACCATGCAGCCCCTGATGACTGTGTAACACACTAAATCAATACAAATAAAACATAAGGAACGTCACATTTTAAACGGATCTTTCATCGATGGGATGACTATGCCCTCTGCTGTACAATACTTAAATAACGTCAATGCTTGACCACTGATTCTTCTCAGCAAAAACAGCTCAATTTAAAGTTAGTTGTCCCGTTTTTACAAGAAACAGGCTGTTATCTCTGGTTATACCAGAGATGACAGCCTAGGCCGCTTTTACAGCATATGTGCATTGAATATTTTACTTACTTTTCTTGTTCACAATACAATGCCATGGCTTCAAAGTCGGTGATGGCTGCTTGGTCCGAGTCCTTCGCAGAACCACGTTTTGCCTATAATGTGAACAATAATTTTAAGTGAGATTGATCTTTTTTTATTGTATTTTTGTGCGTTTTTTTATTTGAATCTTACCTGTCTCCGAGCAACCTCCTGGCGAATGAGGAAGTTCAATTGTTGCTTGTCCTTTGGGGAGTAGTATATGCGACACGACGAGGGTAGACCATCTCTACCAGCTCGCCCAGACTCCTGATAGTAACTAGCCAGAGACTTGGCGATGTTCCAGTGACCTACAAATCTGGAGAAAATAAAATGACATAAAGCTGCCAAAATTAAAAAAATACAAACAAAATATTTGATAGTGACTAAATTCTCTCTCTTTCATTCTACCTGACATTTGCTTTATCCACCCCCATTCCAAAGCTGATGGTGGCAACAATAACCAACACCTTCCCCTGCATCCACTCATTCTGCACCTCTGTACGATCTCCGGCCTTCAGACCTGCAAAAGCAAAGGTCAAACACTTCAATCCAAACACTTGTTTCTGCTTATCCAGCATCTGCAAATGTAGAGTTAGAATACCTGCATGATAAGGTTTGGCTGAAACTCCAAGCTTGGTCAGCTCGTGAGCCACTATTTCACAACCATCTCTGGTTCGACAGTACACGATTCCACAACCCTGTTATTAACACGACATATGTAAAAAATGATCTAAACTTGATAATTAGTTAGTATCAAAACAAAACTGGTTAGTATCATTTATAAAAACCAAGCAACTGAATAAATGCGATAAAATTTGAAGGGGAGGTGAAATAATGTGGCATGCCAAGTGTGTGACTTGAGTAATGTGACATGCTCCATCCATTTCTTTATGATTAGGGTCTCCCAATATTCTGTGGCTATTGATTGCGTGATTAAACAAAATCACACACCATCCCCAAAAGCTCAATGCGGTTTATTTGTGGTTAATTTGCATGCAAAGAATTCCAACAAAACTTTTTGCTTTACTGACCTGGCCATTAGATCCACCGTCCAATCCCAGTGCTTTCTTAACAAATGCATGTAGGTGAACATAAGGGTTTGGTAAAAGATCCTTGAAAATAACATCATAGTGCAAGTTACTGCGGAACACAGGTGTAATAAAAGACACTGGGTTCTTCAGACCTAAAGATTTCATTATATCTTCCTGCACATTTTTGGGTGCTGTAGCTGTCAAAGCCAAACAAGGTACTCCTTGTAAGCGAGCCCGTAGCCCACCCAACTTGAGATAATCAGGTCTGAAATCATGACCCCACTGGGAGACACAATGGGCTTCATCCACTGCCATATAGGACAGTAGACCACGAGAGCACAGATTAGTCAGGCAGGGCTTGAATGATGGGGAGTTCACCATCTCTGGTGTGATGTAAAGAAGCTTCAGTTTGGGACTCTTGCTTCCCAGATCAGCTAAGATCAGACTACGCTCTCTGGCTGGAAGCTTAGAATTAATAGAGCATGCTGGGATGTTTAGTTCTCTCAAGTGATCCACTTGATCCTGAAGAAAAACAAAAGCAGAACTCAGTACTTTCAAAATCAAATAGCTTCAAATGAACATTTTACATAGAGAAATGCAAACAACAAATATGGTAAATGATGAGAAGCAGAAGATCCTAATCAAAATCATGAATACAGCAATAGATCTCTTATATGATCATCCTTTGTAGTGTTTTTGTTGTTGGCTTCATGATGGAGGAGCACCAGTAACATCACACTGACCTGAATGAGAGCGATCAGAGGGGATATAACCAGTGCGATACCATCAGAAAGGACTGCAGGAAGCTGGTAACACAGAGATTTCCCTGCTCCAGTGGGCATGCACACAAACACATCCCTGTCACCTACAAAAACAACAACAATAACCACAATGTTACATAGTTTCAACACAAAGAAACCCCTCAGATCGTTGATATCGTTACTTAACAAACACTTTAGTTCTACTTACGCTTCAGTACTGCCTTAATAACTTCTTTTTGTAAATCCGATCTGAAGTTATTAAACCCAAAGTGGGTTTTTAAAGCTTGTTTTAAACTTGTCATAATGTAGCTAAATAAAAACTTAAGTAAATCCTTTTGGTGGCGTCGCACATTAATGACGTTATTGTACCGCCAACGTTTATTTTTCAAAAAAAAAAAAAATCAAATGGTTTGTTTTGGGAATTTAAATACTTTTTACTCTTTTTTCTATTGTATTTATTTGTTTAAAAAATTTCTACTGGTTGTTTTTTCCAAAGTGAAAGTTTAAGTGCTTGATAGTGGATTGAAGCTCTGATTGGTTGAGCAGGTTGATCCTTTCAAAATAAAATAATTACACATAATAATAATAATAAATTTTATTCATAATGCACTTTATATCTCCAGTGGACATCTCAAAGTGCTACAATGATTAAAAACAATAATAAACAGTAGAAGTACATAAAATCACAAAAAACATCATAACACTACAAACACTAAAAACTTTGTGTAATTATGTATGCCAGGTAACTAGAATATTTAATCTTTATAGATTTAATTTGATTATGTTTGGATCAAATAACCATTAACATGAACACAATCATATCTTAATACATTTCAAATAATCAAAATATAAGATGTAAAAGTTTTTTTATTTTATGTTATTTATTTATTTATTGTAGTTATTTATTTTATATTTAAAAGTTTTTTTAAGTTATTAATTTTATGTGTGTTTATGTTTAACTTTGTATATTAGAATGATGTGGTTTTTTTGATTGTTCATTTTAAATTAATTTTTTTTCCAAGCTTCTGATTCAAGCCAGTCTGCCACTGCTCCGCCCATGACTCATATTGCCTATCACATTTGCAGCGTGTTAGGAGCTGCAGCTCCCGCATTGTCTTATTCGTCCACAGCCGGCGCTGTCCAAACAGATTGTCTACAGATGCCAACAAGGATGCCAACAATATATTTAATAATATGAATATGTACAAGCATTTATAATCATGAGGACTATTAAAGTTGCAGTAGTTTTGATGGTATTTCATTTAAGATTGAAATCAATTTGTAAATAATTAAGACAAAAACTTCCGAGTGAATTTGATTGATTTTTTATTCACGTAAGTGCATTAACAGTGCAGAGGAATTTGACATATTACATGAAATGGTCTCCTTCTCAAATGTATGAAAATACATAAGAGCAAAAACTAGCAATGTAACTATATAGTGAGAAGGGGTAGCAGCAGTCACATTGAAGCAGAAGAAGCACAGAGTGGTCATGTCGTGTACCTTTTAATACGCACAATGATTATCTTTCACACAAGATTTCTCTCAGTGGTTCAGGTTCGTTACTAGAATTTCATGGTAACTATTGGTTCCTAAAATGATACCATATGGAGAAAACTTAGGCCCAGAGGCAGCTTGTGGGGCAAAGACAGTGGGCCTTGGGTGCAGGAGACCTAATCACCAGATCCTTAACAATCTCCACAGTACCAAACAAGGGGTACAGCCTCTCAGTAAAGGTCTCGTTGTATGTATAAATGTGTGCGTGTTTGTCTACATCATAGAAAGACAGTTGGTGGTTGTCATAGTCAAGGTAGATGCCAACCTTACGGGGTATGAGCTCAGGGGGCAGAGCAGTAAAAGGCACCGTCAGGGCCTTCAGCTCAGAGCCTCTCTCTAAACGCAGCGTCATGTACCCTGTATCTGTGTTCAAGGATTTGAAACCCTTTCTAAGGGCGGATTCTTTGGCAACACCGAGTCGCCAGTCGCGCTCTCCCACCTCCGCCTCCCAGTAATGACGCCCGGAGGCCAACCCCTCAATGCCAACGGCGCACCACCAGCCATCAAAGCGCTGGTGGTAGTTTGGAACATCTTTCCTCTCAAAGCCGCAGCGCATCCTCTTCTCATTGGAGGAGATGAGCAGATCAGGGTTTGCAGTGTCGAGATCCAGGGTTACTTCCACTGTGGACAAATTTACAATCGTAATCATTCTAAATTCCAAAAGAAGGAACAATAGTTTGGTTTTTGTGAAGTTGTTTTTTACCTGATGCATCTGCAACCCAGTCCCAAACTGTAAGAAAAAGATTAGAAATAATATTAAAAAGGGGGGAATGATGTGTTTTTTTAATTTTATTTTTACATACACACAAATTTCTGTCAGCAATAACAAGGACGCTGCATCGGTCCGTCGTGGTAAAGAAAGAGCTATGCCGAAAAGCAAAGCTCTCGATTTACAAGTCGATCTACGTTACCACCCTCACCGATGGTCACCAGCTGTGGGTGGTGACTGAAAGAATGAGATCGTGGATACATGCGGCCAAAATGAGCTTCCTCCACAGAGAGGAAGGCTATCACTCAGAGATCGGGTGACGAGCTTAGCCATCCTGGAGGAGCTCGGTGTTGAGCCACTCCTCTTTCAGGTCAAGAGGAGCCAGATGGGGTGGTTCGGGCATCTGGTCAGGCTGCCCCCTGAGCGCCTCGCTCGTGAGGTGTTTTAGGCACAACTCACCGGGAGGAGACCAAGAGGCAGACCCCAGACCCGCTGGACAGACTATGTCTCACAGCTGGCTGGGGAAAGACTCGCGATCCTTCCGGGTAAGCTGGAGGATGCAGCTGGGGCGAGAGAAGCCTGAGCTTCCCGTCTGAGGCTGTTGCCCCTGCGACCCGGCCCCGGATAAGCGAAAGACGTCGGAATGGATCAAATTTCTATGCTGCATTACACCACAGCAGGCTGCCAGGATGGCGCTAATGGTGACCGAAAAGGGGGGTTAGGAGTCTTCCCCGAGGACACCTAGACATGAGCTCAGTGGGATTCGAACCGGTCCAAGAGCCAAGGGCAAACGTTCTACCACTGAGCTATTGCCTCCCTTTAGTTTTAGTTAGTTTACACAAATCAGAGCTGCCAATGTGGAGATAAAGCAAAAAACTAAAGGATAAATCAAAATCTTCTTTACAATTGAGTCTCAATGACCAATTCTTATGTGTCTTATGGTCATCTTATGTCTTATGGCCATACCAGCCTGTCAATGCCTGATCCCATCAGACCTCAGAAGCTAAGCATGCTGGGCCTCGGCAGCACTTGGATGGGAGACCGCCGGAACTCCAGGTGCCACAGTGGGATGGTCGTTGGGATTAAATTGTCGCTGTGTCCGTGGGAAAGACACTTCACCCATATTGCATAGTCTGAATGGTGATGGTGTGAGTGATTGGTTGGTGATGTGAGAGGAGCTGAAGGCGCAAAATTTGCAACCTCGCTTCTGTCAGTGTGCTCCAGGGCAGCTGTGGCTACAACAGTAGCTTACCGCTACGCAGTATGGAGTGAATGAATAATGCATATGTGTGAAGCGTCTTTGAGTCCTAAAGGCATCCTAAAAAGCGCTATAAAAGTATAATACATTATTCCAATTTTCCCCTATATTTCTATGGTTACATGTAGTTTTTGTGCACCAGAAATTTCCTATGATCCCTTCTCTTTACTTCAAACTTCATCGTTGTTTTTGTTTATAAGAAATCCCCCAAGAAAATGTCTGTAATTTTATACGTTAATAATTTATCAATCAAAGCTTCAGATTTACAGATTTACTCACCTGACTGAGGGATGTAGGATATTGCACCTACATGGATAGAATAAAAATGATTAGAAACTGAAACTTTTTTTCATTTATCAAAACAACTTAAATCACAAACCAATTTTTTGAGTTTTCTGTTTCCACAGAAGCCACTGCAGTGGAATGGTTTCCTACAAGAGTAAATCAACGAAGTTTTACCGGTAACGTTCACACACAAAATGTAAGTTTCGCTCTGGATGATGAACACCACTTCTCACCTTATCAGGTTGTTGTAACAATAAAGTCCACATGACCAGATCCATCGCAGTCAGAAGATCAGGAGCCCGCCCCCAGCGCCAGGCGGACTGCGTATCCTCCAGACACTTTGCCACCGGTTCACCAGGCCATACACTTTGCTAAACCAAAGCAAATCTTTTTTAAATTAATTTCTTTTGCATTTAAAAAAATAACAGTTGTTAAAACTTCTCACCTCAGGCTGAGCTCTCAAATCCTTCACCCAGTTCAGGATCTCATTTTTGGCCTGCAGAAGGTCCTCAGGCTGAACAGACTGTTTGCTTTCATTCACCTCTGGCCAACCATCGGTCTGCATAAGCCTGGTCTGCACATTGAAAGAGATCATCTTACCAAAATTAAATCAGAAAGGTGTATTTGGATACAGTTTTTCAAGCTCGGTATTTAATCCTCTTCTCCTTTCGGCATTTCCCTTCAGGGGTCGCCACACCAAGTCAGTTTCTTCCATTTAACCCTATCTGCTGTATCCTCTTTGGTCACACCAACTATCTTCATGTCTTCCTTCACTTTATCCATGAACATCCTCTTTGGCCTTCCTCTAGCCCTCTTTCCTGGTGGTTCCAAACCCAGCATCCTTCTGCTGATGTACTCTCTCTCTCTCTCCTCTGCACATGTTCAAACCATCCCAGTCTGGCCTCTCTGACTTTATCCCCAAAACCTCTAACATGTGCTGCTCCTCTGATACTGTCCATCCTGGTCACTCCCAGAGAGATCCTCAGCATCTTCATCTCTGCTACCTCCATCTCTGCTTCCTGTCTTTTCCTCAGTGCCACGGTTTCTAGACCAAACAGCATGGCCGGTCTCCCCACGGTTTTGTACACTTTTCCTTTCATTTTAGCTGAAATTCTTCTATCATACATTCCGCCTGATATTTTTCTCCACCCATTGCAGCCTGCCTGAACACGCTTCTTCACCTCTTTTCCACACTCTCCATTGCTCTGGACTGTTGATCCTAAGTACTTAAAATCTTCCACCTTCTTTATCTCTTCTCCCTGTAACCTCACTTTTCCATTTGGATCCCTCTCATTCACACACACGTACTCTGTTTTACTCTGACTAATCTTCATTCCTCTTCCTTCTAGTGCAAACCTCCACCTCTCTAGCTTTTCCTCCACCATTTACCTCCTCTCACCACAGATCACAATGTCATTCTCAAATAACTACCTTGACGTCAAACATAGACGCCCACTGCAGGATGAAAGTCCTGCAGAGACGAGTGGACCAGACATCCTCTTGGTTTATGATGTGCTCCAAGACTGATGATCTCTATGGACACAAATTGAGGAAAAAAATAATTTTATTTTTCACTTAATTGGTATTGTGATTATTAAAGGTAATTCAACTTATGGTAGAAAACAGAATGCAATTCAGACTTTTCTGTAGATTTATTAATAATTTAATTTTGTCATTAAGAAAAGTTTAATTGCAATAAAATCTGTGAATAGTAGGCATTTTTTTTTTTAAATTCAGCACCCCATTGTCCTTGTTTGAAAGACAGTTTCCTAGCTTCTGCTTCTTGAAGCGTACCTTCCTAGGGAGCTTCAGTTAGTCAGCAAATTTAACAAAAGTGATGCAGTGCTGCACACTGCATCATGAGACTGAACCGTCTCATCTGTACTTTCTGTGCATTGGTAAAGAAATCACTTTAACTGCTGTTTTTTTTTTTTTTTCAGCAGTCAGTTCACAGAGTATAACATACTTTGCAGAGGATTTCAGGATTTATTCACAGTATATAAGCCAAGTAAAAATAATACCAAGCATAAAGTCATGGAACAACCGAGAAAAAAAATTATCTCAATTTCAACTAATAAACTCTGTATGTTTTCAGTTCATTCATGTCTTAAAGCTGTTTTGCATTATGTTTAATGTTCCTATCCCTATTTTTAATGTGTGTTTGGAATGTAACCAATAGCACAAGTGCATATTTCAATCCAAACCAACATCACACAGACACAGCACCTGGCACACTCGGTTGAGGTCCTTTGCCAGCTCCAGAATAAACAGCTGATCCTCATCCAGGCATTCCCTCTTCTCTTTCTTTGCCTTCTTATGTGATTCCTGAGAGAAAAATATGATGAAAGAGACTTTTGAAAAGCTTTTTAACATAGAATACCGCCTTCACAGACAAGAATAAAAGCCCTCATTGCAGTGCAGAGATGCTTTAGAGAGAGATACGGTCCATCTCAAAAGGAGATCTCTCAAACTGATTAAAATGCACACCATGACTCTCATCCTGTGAGCAGGATAAAGGTCATCAAGACAAAAAATCAGTAAGTAAACAGCAAAAAATAATTATGTTAAGTTTGATAGTGTAACTCAGACAGATTGTGATTAAGTTAGTGGAATAAAGAGTTACCTTTATCTTGGCCGTAAAGTTTTTAGCCGGCTCCACCATGAAATGAAAACACTGCATCATCTTGGCTTCTCAGTGGATGTTTCCTGGAATAAAACACACAGTTAAAACCCTTTAAGAACCACCCTGAACTCACGCACGCACTGACACTAACAGTCCCACACACACACTGTGAAATGCACAACATATTTTTTATATTCTTTTTTTACATGCACGTCTGCACTGAACAGCGATTGGCTTCCGTCTCACTTTCTATGTGTCTCATGCAGATTGTACATGTGTATATTAGCGACCATAAAAGGCAATCTATTCCACTACTCGTCATCAATCATTAGGAGCTCCGATTTGTCATCGTGAACATTTTTTGTATCAGTTAAAGCATTTTGGGATACCATTTACATTTCCATTTAATCCTCAAATCATTGGCGAAAGTCACTGCAAACGTTGTCCTTTAAACCAGCAACTAGGTAATATTTACCCCTAAACATTCACATCCCGCGGAGATGATTAAACGTGTTATGGAAACTTTTCTTTGCTGCCCAGGTAACACGTAATACCAAATGTGGTCATAACCTGATAAATGAGGTCATTGTTGAGGTTTAGTTATGGCAGACGAAAATAAAAAAAGTGTAAAAGCAATAGATTTAAGAAGTTGCATGGAAGTGATCATTAACCCAGCAGGATAGTGCAATCTATAGCCAGTCAGTGTGAAACATGATCACTCCTACACACTCCTGAATTATTCCTTAGCTAACACTGTATGTCCTTAGTCAGCTCAATTCTTTCAGATCTCAAATATCTTGCTATTTGTACCCTTTTTAGTTTTAAATCTTTACATCCAAGACAAAGCAAAAGCTTTCTGCAAATTAGTAAACTAAGAATGATGTTGAATTTGTGCATGCATGATCTCAGTTGAGTATTTAGTAATATGCATCTTATTACATAGAGGCTCAAATATTTTCACCAAACTGAAAATAAGCTGCAGATCACTTACAGATCACGTTGTAAAATGTGCATTTGGAATGAAATAGCAGGATTCTTCAGTAGAAAGTGTTTTTTATGGTGTGTGATATCATGACCATGCAGTTTTTCTCTCAGTGAGAGAGAGAGAGACCTAGTTTCCATCAGCAGGTAAACAGAGCATCAGAATGACTTTGCAGCAAATCCGCATTACAGTTACATGCAGTCAATTCAAACTGTTAGGAAAAAAACTCTTATTTATTAAATTTGCAATTACTTTTCTGCACATTTCATTGCGGATTTTAAGTTCAATCTGCTGTGCGTCATGTCATGCATGTAAGAAAATCAAAAATATCATGTGCAATTATTAAAGCAGATCTTACCTTAAAGATCTTTTTCCTCTTCAGGGTTTTTCTTAGTTGGAGATTAAAGTAGTTTTCTTAAAGATAAAATAATGAGTCTTGTGTGCTGCTGCAGTGTCTGACCTTGTTTACATACCAGACTGATCTTCGGGTGTTCGGGGGAGTTCGGTTTTCTCCGTCTGTGGCGCATGCGCATTTTCAACGAGATCCTAGTTGCAGGCATTGCAATGCAATATTTTAATTTGTTAGAAATAAAACATTTTCAAATAACTCAACACAAGGAAATGTTCTTCCACCAGTAAAACTACAAATATTATGATCAATCTCTCTTCTGGAACATATCCTCACTACAAATCTGGCCAGCTGCCCTAACTCATCAACATCTGGTCCCAAGTGCCTCTTTTTTTGTGTCTCCACCTGTGTCTCGTCTTCTCCTGGGTTTTTAACCCCTAGTGTCCATCACTTCAGGGTCAGATCCATGCTTCTGCTCCTTGCTGTTCTGCACTCCTGCAGCAATGATGGTGTGTCCCTCTTATGTCGTTCCCTCCACGTTGTCTGGCTCTGTCAAATTTTGGCCAGGTTGCCTACGGCCTGCCCTAGACTCACTAGCCTGCCCAGGACAGTACGTCTACCCCTCTTTCCTAACCCCTGATTACCTGCAATGAGCTGGCTATGCATCTGGTCCTAGATCTCCACCTTCACCTCCTCATGACAACAACCAATTTGTCAATCTGTGGCAACAAAGATTTTCATTTTATTGTGAATCATTATTACTGTGCAACACTTTTTTTATTTTGAGCAATGCTTCTTGTTTCCTGCTATGTATCTAAAGTTATGAATGATGCAGATTTCCCCTTAAGATTTAATTACAGGAAGTTTCTTGCAACCGTTTGAGTTGCTAAGCAACACCAAAAACATTGCACAATTTTGTTCAACATGTGAATTTTGCAACAAAAGAAAAGCTACTTCTGTATAAAAATTTAAAGCAATTTAAATAGAGGCATTTTGATTTTCCAGAAATGGACAAACTAACCATAAAAACAATCAAATGTTAATATTAATCATACATTATTTGTTTGTAATGTTAAGTTACATTTCTGCCCAAATAAATAAATCAAATTTAAAAAATCAAAGTTTTCAATTGAAGATGATCAGAATTTTTTTGTTATTAAAGTTAGAAATACTTATCACAGATTTACTAATCACAGCTAATGTGCATCTTGTTTTTGTGCTATCTACCCGGAAATTCAATTAAACAGCAAAAAAAAAAAGTCAGTCTGCCACTGCTCCCCCTATGACTCATTGCGAGTGTAATAGGAGCTGCAGCTCCCACATTGGCTTATTCAACCGATGCTGCACAAACAAATAAGTATCAAGGTGCAGAATCCATTGCGTTTAGAGACAGAAGGATCACAACAAAACATAAATGAATCAAATACTAAGATTTAATTTCTCTATTTGTGATGGAGACCGCTGATTGAGCTTGGTTTAATAAAAAAAAAACATGTGACTGTGTACTTGGAATTTGACTAAATCTGAAGTTAAAAGTAGTATTTTAAAAAATACATCAACAGAAATGTTTCAACTCTTTTCAGAAGGAATGAGAGAAGCTCAATGGTGTTTTAATTTTAGTCAGCAGAGGTCATTGTCTGCATAGTTTCTTGTCCATGTAACATCACAACCAATGTTCCACACAAATGTGCATGCTTTTTTTGTTTCTATTTTATTTCATGTCTATCTAGTATATGATCTGAAAGCTTGATTGTCTTCAATAACTGTAAGAATACTTGTCAAAAGCAGGTACAAAATGTTACATGAGGAAATCATTTCTATGCTTTCTCTCTTTCTGATAGTTTCAGGATTTACAACACATCATATTTCAAATGATCAAATGTATTGATCATTTCTATTTTCTTGATAAGTTAAAAAATAATCTACAGTCTATAATAATTCACATCTTCAACTAGTAAAGTTTTATTAAGATGATATTGACTATTTTTTACCGATAATATTGTAAAGAAATTGGGAAAAATGTCAAATTTGCTAAACTAATCCGTATATATTTTTTTTTTACAACTAAACCATAACAAATGTTGGTCTGTAACTCTGAACAACAGTCAGATAAGAAAAAAACCAACTGATCAACTCCAATGTTCTTGAAAATGACCTTTGACAGTGAGAATATTGAACTAAAACATGAGTTATGAAAAACATTACTGGACTTCGAAGAATTGTAAAACATATTCTAAGAATTTACCCACCTTTAAAGATCAGTAGATTAACCCACTGACTGAGGTGTACTTCACCCAGAACAGCAAGAAAAAAAGGAATCATAAAAGCCATAAATTTTACTAGGGTGCATTTATCTTAATACATGAGATATCGTTTTAATTGTGACATAAACCTATGCTTTGAAAATTGCTCTGACCAGACAACCTCTTTCACTTTAAAATTACGCCCAGTGTTTTATAAAAAAAATGTCATTTATTTTCAAATTTGACAAGTTTGAAGCTTTTTTTGTTTACAAGTGGGCGAAGGATGGAGCGGGAGATGGACAGGTGGATCAGTGCGGCGTCAGCAATAATTAGGACGCTGGATCGGTCCGTCTTTGTAAGAGAGAGCTGAGCCGAAAAGCAAAGCTCTCGATTTACAAGTCGATCTACGTTCCAACCCTCATCTATCTCACCCTCATCTCATCACCAGCTGTGGGTGGTGGCCGTGGCAAGCGGCCGAATTGAGCTTCCTCCGCAGGGTGGCTGGGTTCTCACTCAGAGATCGGGTGAGGAGCTCTGCCATCCGGGAGGAGCTCGGTGTCGAGACGCTCCTCCTCCGAGTCGAGAGAAGCCAGATGGGGTCGTTTGGGTATCAGGTCAGGATCCCCCTCCCGAGCGCCTCACTAGTAAGGTGTTTCGGGCACGTCCCAGACCAAAAGACAGACCCCGACCTGCTGGAGACACTATGTCTCACAGATGGCTGGGGAACGACTAGGGATTGTTCTGGGTGAGCTGGAGGATGCAGCCGGGGCGAGAGAAGCCATGGCTTCCAGTCTGAGGCAGTTGCCCTCGCGACCTGGCCCTAGATAAGCGGAAGACAACGGAACGGAAGCTTTTTTTTACTGGTCCAGTCTGCTTGAATTTCAGATTGTTCGTGTTGTGATCTACAATTTCAAAAAAAGTAACTTCACTCAAGTTTGACTTGCCATTAAAAAAAACAAGAATTAGTGTTAAAAATAGAAAATTGATATCAGTGATTGACACTAACTTTTGGAAAAAAAAAAAATCCCAGACACAAACAGGCAAATCTTTGTCTTACTTAAGGAGATGCTCATGATAGTCTGTGTTGCCTCCAGGGTCATGAGATCCTTGCTCTGTTTCAGAAGAAAAACACACTCATCTTGAGAAGCTTTGTACTATGTCAGTTTAGATTATCTCTTTTAATCCATCCATCTGTATCCATATAAATAGATTATGAGGTTTTACACACATACAAGGGAATTAAAGCTAGAAAATACCTCTAATTTTCATTAGTTTTACATAAAATACGATCATTTCACTTGAAACTTGGTAGAGAAACAGAATTTAGGAGTCGATTCTGACTGACATTAAAACACTCCATGGGAATGTATACATTTTTAAGTTGAACAAGTGTAACCGATAGTCTGACTAGCAGAGTTACTTTTCATATGGCTGTTCACCATTACAGTAACTTGACTCATCTTTTCAGCATGTGCACCGTCACCTGCTCAGTTTGGAATGCTGAAAAACTGAATTATAATATCCTAATGTTGTCTTTTTCTTTATAGTTGAAGACACTCCGCTTGATTTCAAATCACGTTCTGCAATAATTCTCCATGTAAATGTGTTCAAGCATAAATTATGTCTTTTCTAAATAAATCAAAACAACTTCAAAAGTGATAAAAGCATTTATTTCATTTGATTCCGTGAAGAAATTTTATATCAATCATTGTTCTTCAATAAATACAGTACAAGACAGACAGATGACAAAGACAATTCCATGGTAAGTCACATAAAATATACCAGTAATCTCCAAAAAAACAGTAAAAAATGAAATTATGAACTTTTTATTTCATACAAAAATTATTGAGGCAGTATTGTAGACATGACAGAGTAAATGTATCACATTTAACTCATCTTTTTAGCACCTTTTAGCTCTCCAAGTAGATGCACATCTAAAAAAATAAAATACAAACCACACTCTTTACATCACAGGAACAACCAATTAAAGAATTAAAAAAAAAAAAATCAGTCAACATAAGTTCTAATTTAGAAGCAGTGGAATAAAAAACATGGAAAAAACATAGTAAAAATAGGTTTATGAAATAAACAAATCCTAAAATGTTTAAGTAGCAATTTCTTTTTGGTGCACTGCAAACCTCAACTTTCATTCTCCCTTTAAGATGTTCCAGCCACCTTAATTTACAGCTTCAGTCTCAAGATGAAGAAGTAGTAAAGTCTTTTTTTCATATTTAAATGTACCAAATGTGTTCTTTTTAGTGGACGGATGAAGCTGCTCTTTGGTTTTTTTTCCTCAGCTCATGATCAACATCAGCTGTCTCAGCAAAAAGATGAAAGATTAAAAAGTTGCTTTTGAGGTATTTAAAAGGGAAAATTTGTGCAAAACTCCCTCTGATCTGCTTTGGTGACCTCCTCTGAACGTCTTCATGACTTTCTCACACATGCATCAAAGAGCTCGAGGGGCACGGTGACATCACACAGCAGGTAGAACGAAGCTGTGGATATCAGAAGTGACTGGATGAGTCGTTCCAAGTTCTACAATGCTTCCCCTGTTGATGTCCAAGTTAGATGAGAAGATGTTGTAGGGTAGCTCAGCAGACTGGCGAATACTTTCTTCATACGTTGGAGGAGGCTGTTGAGATTATAAAACAGTTTAACGACACTATATAACTTAACTAATAAACTAAATGAAGCTTTAAAAAAATGGTTAGGCTGGATCACTTAACAACTCAAACTTTTCATTGATTTGAGGAAAATAATCAAATTTTTCTGAACATTTTTTTTTTTAACGTGAATACACTAGTTTCAGCATTAAGCTGCGTCGGTAAAAAAAAAAAAAAAAACATGCGTCAGAATCGACTTGCACACTATTTGCTTTTCAAAAGAATTTGACAGATTAACTGTGTCAATAAAATTCTTTTGCTGGAGTTTGCGACATCTAACAATCCTACACGTTGCAGCACTGTGCATTTTAAGGCAGTTGTGCATCAAAACGGAACCTTAGAACAGAAAAGAAGTTCCTCACTTTATGCCATGGGAGAAAAATAATCTCACTTTTTTTTTTTAAACTTTTTGACGTGCTATATTGATCCCTCAAGGGGGGTATTTCTGTGCAGCATTGCACTGCATCAGGTAGGCACGATGGCGCCAATGATGGGATCAACTAGTGGTTTTGGTGTCTGCTCCAGGGACACCAAGGTTTGGCCCCAGTGGAAATCAAACCAGCTTCTCCTGGTTCAAAGATAACCAACACCTTCCCTCCTTCACTTACTCCTCCATTTGTAATTTTTCATCCTGGTTCACCTCGCCCTCTTTGCACAAAATAAGCAACATTTTGTAATTATGGACTGACTGTTGTTTTTGGGGACTCATTTAACATGCCATCTGAGGCTGATTGATCACCATAAAAGAAATCTAACCTTTTTGAAAGAGTCTATGTTAAATCAAAAGAATTGGTTTAAACATTTCCACATAAACAGATCGAGTTGTGCTTTTTGATTTATTTGACCATGTAGATTTTAAACTAAACCAAAAACTTTATTGAGACACTTTAGTTTTAAGAAGAGTAAGAATTTCCTTAATTCTTAACACGATCGGCAGAAAACAAGAGGTTGACAAAAAAAACCACCCAAAATGTTGAGAGTCAATTTAACTGAGCTGAAATGATCAAAGAACTTTAAACATTAAAGACATAGTAGATTTGTTTGGGATAGAAAGAAGAAAGAAATGTCTATGACTATGACTGTAAAAGTCTGAAAGACACATATTATTTTTTAACAAATTTGTTTCCTCTTCTGAACCGCTGGGTTAGAGGTGTTGCCGGAGCCAAACCCGGCTGATTTCAGGCGAGAGGCAGGGTACACCCTGAATAAATCAAGTTAATATTCTATTCTATTTCATCTTTTAAAAAAGGACATCAGAGGACATTCCATGGATCACACAAAACTTCCTTTTTTTTTAATAAATTAAACATGTTTATATTTAAATCAAACTAATTCTTTTTCACTTGTAGAGAACACATTTTTTTCTTCATTATCTTTCTGATCAAACAAGCAGACTTACACTTCTCGACCCAATCCGCTTATCTTTTAATTGCTTGGGGACCCTAAGGCAACAAGAACAACCCAACAACTCTTGTCTCTGTCTAACCACACACGAGGCTGTAATGTTTCACCACTATCTGCCTTCAGGCTCATAGACAAACGGAGAAATTAAGAACCATCATATGAACTCTGCAAATAGTCTAAAAGCAGAGGAAAGGCACTTTCCATTGACTGGTAACAGAATGCCAGACAGTCTTCTCAATTAATGGGCTTTTGTGTGTGTATGTGTGTGTTTCCATGTATGGGGAGTGTTTTATTAAGAAAAACGAGGGAAGGTCAAAGGAGAAAAGCCAGTGGAAAACAGGAGCACAAAGCTGCATTCTTGGGAACTGTTTGCACTCATAGATGCGGGCTTTAATTATGTTTGATGTGCCTTTTTCTCATTACCTTGTTTGCTGAAGCGTTGTGTGAACCGAAAGCTCAGCGAAAGATCAACAAGGTAAAAACCTAGAAACGTGTCTGCCAGCACAATGCAGCAGCGTGCAGGAGATGAGCTGATATGGCATCTTATTTACTGCTTACGCCATCCAATCTACGGACAAGCTCCTTTTATATAACTGTGGCAGCAAATTAATTACACAGCCTATTTATTATCTTTGTTTATTGTTAAATTATAGATAAGTAACCTGACTAAACCTATAATCATTTCTTAACCAAAGTCTGATAATGAAAAGCTGCATTGTTTCAGTATTTGTGGTCATATCAGTCAGGGACATGGTCTTAAATCTTAATTTACCTCAGTCACAATAGGTCCATTGAGGCCGAAACGGTCTGCGATCATCATGTGGATCTGCCTCTGGCGGTCCTTCTTTCGGACACTCTCGTAGGAGGGGAGTCTCGGCATGGGGGCTTCAAGTGTGGGCAGGCTGTAGCTGGAGGGGAGGCCAATGTAGAACAGATCACCTGCCTGGTGACACCACATGAACAAACGGGTTTCATCAGCATTCTAAAAAGGATTCTGAAGTGTGGATCGTTGACCTGTACAGCAGCTTACAATCAAATCCTGTTTGTTCTCACCTGCGTGTTGGTATCAACAATTTGAGTTTGCTCTGAACAAGGGGATCCCACCAGGGTCTGTCTGCTGCTGTAGTACAGTGGAGGAGCATCCTGTGACGGAAACAACTCCTTGTTAAAAAAACATCAAGAACATTTAGCCAATTGAGCTGTTTGTGTTGCAAAATAATTAATCAGATCCTCACTTTCCCATCAGTAATTAGTCAGCAATCTACTAATTTCTGCCCAATTGAGCAATTTTTATGCCTTGTTGAACCACTGTGGAACTGGTTCGTTTAGTAGTACTATAAATTACCCGATCAATAGGACGACCACCCTCGGATTTTCGTGCTTCCTCCCTTGCTCACTCCCCTTAAAAACAGGGCCTAACTGTGGTTTCACTGTATGAGGTGGATGGTTGCTGAAAAAAGGCTGCCAGGAAAACCAGTTAATTGCCCTGGTCTAAAAACGTCTTCTTTGTGAGGAGAACAATGTGAGGTCCAACTGTGTTATCAGAGTAACAAACCAAACCGGGAGTTCTTTTCAGCATCTCCGTTCACCTCCTTGTAACTCCAGGTTGAGATGTTAACGAGCACACTCCAGTACACATTACAACCTCTTATGAGATATTTGACAGTGTTACAAGAGTCATTTTGTCGCTTTTCCAAGATTAAATCCATGCTGAGGACATGCATAAGCTGTTCTATCCAAGAGAATTCCCATCTAAGTTTTATAGCAGAAAGATTTTTTCAATGGACCAGATATATCGTCATTCCCACTGAAAACGATGCACTGTGGTAACCTTTGTCAGAACCCTTCAAAACACTTCATAGATGATGCCAAAAAGGTGATGACGAAGGGTCACTTTTCCCTCTTATTTGTACTTTGAAGATGGTTAAAAAACGTTCTTGAGAAAGAAAAGAGGGGTTGTCCTTTTGTTTGTCTGCCATTGATTCAGTCAGTGTGAAAAAGCACAACCGTGTAAAATCAGAGTTGAAGTCGGGGGTGGATCCTTGCAGCGCCGCGCTTTTTTTCTTCCCCCCCACAACGCCGCAGCCTAAAGAAGACCCTTTGTCCCTGGTGTGTCCCCTGACACCCCCAGAGGGTTTTGCGCTCTATTCATAAAGCAAACTCAAGCAGGGGAAAGGTATGTGACTATGAAGTTGAAGACGGTTAAAAGTCCCACTGAAAACACAATGAAAGAGTTTTGTGTGTGCTTGCCTCTCAAATTGAACTCCCTCTCACGTCTACTTTTTTCTGGTATCTCAGTTAATTGTAGGATTGCTTCAAGGGGGAAGAGAACTCACTAATCACTCTTAAAAAGACTCCATTTATCCGTCTTTACAGCCTGCAGTGATTCACCAAAAGTACCGACTTATCAACTTTAGGGTGGTAGACTCGAGATGTGCCAAGAGGTCAGGATGACCAGTGAAATGGTCTGTTGGCTCCCTAAACAAGACTTTTTCTATCAGTCCTCACAGTTTGGAAGAGTTTCCTGTCAGTTTGAGGTGGGAGGTGCAAGTTGTGTCTCTGCCGTTCAAAGATAACACTCCGACATCACCCGTGGGACTAATGGAAGTAAAGAAAGAAAAGCCAGGAAAAGGAAGTTGAGAGAATGAATAGTTAACATCTCTTGAATGTTTGCATTTTCCTTTCAAAGTCATTCTTTGACTCCCTCCACAACTTGACGGATCGCTGGATAGAGAGAAAAATGGGACACTGGGAGGTGTGGAATCAATAAAAAATTTGATTAATAAAGTCACGCACTCTGACGATGTGAAAGATTAGACTGAATCGTTTTAGATTCAGTGTCGGTGTTCGTAGAGAAATGGGATTTACTCTGATTTAATTACACTGAGGCTAAACTTGCATCAATATGCAGAGTAAGTGCTAATTCTGTCCAATTCCATTAGTTCCTGTGGCACTCGGAGAGATTTCTGGGGGGCATCTAATTCAAACTGAGGCAAATCCATTGCTTCTCGATGATCATATCAAGTTTATTCAACTATCTTATTTTCACAGCCATGCAAATTTTAGACTGCCACTTCATAATGATGCTGCACGGGGTGCTTAGAAGTCTCTATCGGTGTGGCCTTGGATGTTTTTTTTTTCTGAACTGAACGTACAGAGATCATTATCATGAAAACTCAACAAAAAAAAACTGCACATACTCAGTTCTTATAGCAACTCACCATATCAGCATGTGATTCCTGATAGGAGTTGTGTTTGCAGCACTGGGGATCTTTGCGATAAATAATGAAGAGTAACATCAAAATGACCACAAAGAACACCATAGAAGACACTAAAAGAAAAAAAAACATTTTAAAAATGACTAATTAAAAAAAATGAATAAAGCAGTTGAGTTATAACCAATTGAAACAATAATTTGATTTTTTATTCTTGTAAATTTGAAGATGTGACACAGAGTAACTTTTTGAAGCATGAATAATGTGCATGATAATCATAATAACCATACAGGAGAATCAAGATGTTTGATTTAAAAGACAGATGTTTTTTTATATAAGTTTGTTTAACAGATCTTGACAGTTTAAATTCATTTACTTACAAGAAGCAGCGACAACTGTGATTTGATCAGACGTTAACTGTGATGAAGGAATGGTTGGATCTGCTGCTGTGGACATTTCCTCTGAGTAAACCGTTAAAGTTCCCTTCAGAAATCCTCCTGAACACATCACACAGGCGATCATCATACATGTAGAAAAGAGAAAGGCGCACCAGTCATGTCGTTTCTCCTCATTGTCCTCTTGTATTGGACATGACAGTCCACATGCAGCTCTCTAGAAGTCAGATCCTCAAACTCTGATCGCGTTGTAAACACACCAACAGCGTGCTGGAGAGTTTATAAACGCGTGAGGACGCGCAGACAGCGTGACGTTGTTCTGCTTAGCAGGATCTTCAGGGGACAAAACGCTTACAAAGCAAACTGATTACTTTAAAAACAGCGATCTGGATTTTCTGTGTTCATCAATCTGGATTATTTAGGAAACTATGCGTTTAACAGCTTCCTCTGCCGTTTAATTAATGGTTTCCATAGCTGTAGGTTTAACAGACCAGATGCCTAAACTGGAATCCTGTTTCCCTGGAAACTATGGGGTCCCATCCTGAGAGGACTTCTAGACAAAGAGTAGGCATTAGTATTCATGCTCTGATTCTATTTTTTTTTAAAAAAGTATTGTTTTCTGTTAAACTGTCAGAAAAATACCACATCATCAATCATTTATATGCTGCTTGAAAATTAAAATTAATCAATGTAGAATTCCCATAAACATTTTGCTGTTATCCAAGCTGTCCCCCTTTTATTTTATAGCCTACACAATAATCAAACTTTCATTAATCTCAATTTCTGTCCTAATCCTTACTCTGATCAAATGCCACACTTTTAGGGCTTTTTAAGACAAACAAGTGGGATGATAGTAAAAGATTTATGATCTTTATTGTGCTTATAAGAAAGAAAATAGTTTTTATTTGATCGTGTTTTACTCAAGTCTCTTTATTATGAAAAAAAGGCTTATCGAACTTGATTGAAACATGAAGGGTGGGTTGTAACACGCGTGTTCTAACACACGTGTGTCCTTAACAGTGCTAAGAAGTTAGCATTTCAGATATTTCTGTTTTTATTTATTCATTTTAACTGTAATTTGTTTTAAATATACTTTATTCATCCCTCACGGGAAATTTGTGTGCTACATTACACCGCAGCAGGCTGCCACCTTTGACGGCGCCAATGGTGGGAGAAACACCATTATCTCCCAAAAGCGAAATATAGCAAAGTGGAAGGAAAGCAGTCATCACTGCTACTCTGTGGTGCATAGCAATTTGTCCTTAAAATCAAAGGTTCAAAGGATCTTTGATTTGTCCTTGAAATCAAAGGTTCAAGGACCGTAGACGTGAACTCAGTGGGATGCGAACCCGCGAACTTTCGGTTAACTTCCGGTCCGCGGGCGAACGCTCTAACCACTGTGCCACCGTCTCCCCAACGTGCCGAAAGTAACGCAATCTAAAGAAAAGAAACACATTCGACTACAACAAGAACATAGATTAAGAAAAACTTTTTAAGAAATACAGACCGACAATTGAACATCCAGATATCCAAAACGCGTGGGATGAAAGGAAGTCGACGGCTAAAAACCTGACGGAGGTGGGTATGGTTTTTGACCCAAATCGTGCCCTTCCAATAAAGTCAAACAATCGTTTTGGTAGAGAGGACAACAAAACTTCAACTAACAACTTCAACGAACATCGTACACCCTCAATAAACTAATGGAGGGCGCCATTTTGCCAGAAAAAAATAGCAAAACTCTATCTTCTGATCAAGTACATCCAGCACATGATCAGTGAACACAAGGACAAATTCAAGGGTATGGCCCAAGACAAGAAGAATTACTACCAGGACACACCCAAACAGATCAAAAGGAAGATAAATGAGTACAAGCTTTGCCACCCACAAAATTAGGAGGCCATCATTAACTCCTTTAGCTCTCCATTTTTTATTCAAAGATTCTATTTGTATTAATTTAGTCATTTCCGTGGTTAAATATTATAGATCTGTTGTAGGAAATTAAGACTAGATCAATCTTTTATTTTTGAGTGTGTAAATATTGTTGAGCGGATGCCCTGTCTGCAACTTAAGTTTTATAGACCACAACTGGGGCAAATTTTTGAAGGAAGGCAACTTGATCTCAATTCCGCACTAACCCTACCTCTACCACGCCAAATCTGGACCATGTAAATGAGGTGATGCATATTCATTGAGATTAAAATGAGCCAGTGCGTTAACTATCACTACTTGTGGTCAATGTACGAGGTGTACGAGGTTTTGTGTGCCATTTTGTATTGCGTCTTTGTGGTGAGATGTTGCCAGTTGAGAAGCAGCAATAGCGTCTCCCAAAAGCGAAAGATAGCAGAGTGGAAGAAAAGCAGTCACCACTGCTACTCTGTGGTGCATAGCGATTTGTCCTTGAATAAATAAAGAAATCAGAATTTAGAAAAACATGACCTGCAGATATTTGGGTTGAAAACAACTTGCTAAATTTATGCCGAATTCTGCTTTTTCTGCCATCTCGTTATGTTTGATGTCAAAGTGAACTAGGTTGCTGAAGTCTAATGAAACTGGAAACACTAGCAATTTGACAGGGCATTTTTTTTATAAACTGGGGTATCTGTGACATGTTGAAAGCCACCTATCTACAAATACTCAGGCTCTTGTAATGCTGATCATTAACCTGGTCACACATTGCTGAGCGATGACGCCCTGCTCTTCAAACAGCAGTTGTTCCAAGTGAGACAGTGCAGTTGTATTGCCGGTAGTTATTCTGGCAAGTGAAGTATACCAAGGGTTGTCATAACTCCTCTCTTAAATTTTGGAAACTGAGCCTATCCCAGTTGATTTCAGGTGAGAGGGAGGGTACACCCTAATCAGGCCATCAGTCTGTTGCAGGGCCACACACAGACAACCATTCACAAACACTCATTCCTACGAGAAATTTTGTAGTGGCCGATTAACTTAACATGCATATTTTTGGAGGGTGGGAAGAAACCGGAGTACCTGGAGAAAGCCCATGCATACACAGGGAGAACATGCAAACTCCATACAGAAAGGCCAAGGTTTCAAGCCTCGCTCCCACCAGGGACTCAATCCCCGCCTTTCTTACCATGCATCCTACTTTGTTGATTTATCTGTTGTAAAACAGTTTTTACCTGTTTGCAGAATTTCGTCTCTGCCTCTTGTTTTCTTGTATAGCTGAAAACCACAGACTATTCTTGTGAGATATATACAGTACATATCATGATACCACTACCTCCAGAAGTATTTACTCATTCAGTCCCACAACCAACATAGTTTTCTATATTCTGTCAAAAATCTAACACTAAGTTAACTATTGCAAGCAGAACTTTTGCTCAACAGTGCATAATTTCCTCACATTTTCCAAATCCGATTTACATATAAATAAGAATATACTTTAATGATCCCATTTGTGGGAAATTTGTGACAAATAGCAACCACTTAGGGTATGATCTTGGACCATACCCTAAAAAAAAGCAGGGTGAGTATCTGGATTTTCTTGAGGTGATGTCCATCCACTACTTGGTATAAGTGAAAATGACAGTTTAAAAAAACTTGACCTGCAATTTTGAGACAGTACTTATGCTCAAAACATATGTAGAGACAGTTCATCTTAATGATATTCTATTAAATAAGCCTAAATACAAACATACCGGAATATTAGCAACTAAACTAGTTTGCATCAATGCGCTTTGCTAGAGGTCACCAAGCTTCTCATTGCGCTGAACCTTGTGCGTTAGATTTGAAATTTAGCGCTAGATTACGCACATGTAGTGACCCCGGGGGCTTTCCATACTGCACCTCTAGCTCACTCAGGGGATCCCGAGGCGTTTCCCGGCCAGCTGTAAGACATGGTCTCTCAAGCGGGCTCGGAGTCTGCGTCTGGGTCTCCTGCTGGTAGAACGTGGCCGAAACATTGCACCAGCGAGGCGTTCGGGAGGCATGCTAACCAGATGCCCGAACCACCCCATCTGGGTTCTCTCCACTCAGAGGAACCACGGCTCTACTCAGAGTTTGGCTCTCACGTCTACTATCTCGGAGTGAGAGCCAAGCCATCCTGCGAGTGAAGCTCATTTTGGCCGCTTGTATCAGTGAACTTGTTCTTTCGGTCACCACCACAACAGCTGTGAAAACGTGTACAATGTAAATAAGAATATTACTATAAAACACAACTAGAACAAATACAGAAACAGAATAAATTCTACTATTCTTATTCAAAATGAGTACGGAGTGTTAAATGACTAATAAAAACGAGTTGGAGACATATTTTTATATTAAAGTAAGAACTCATTACTAATAATTCCATAATTAATTCCGCCATTTTTGTTTGTAGTAAAACAGACATAACATTTACAACTAATTTTTACTATTTAAAATATCACTTAAAGAGAAAATAAGTATTTAAATTGCACCTTTTTTTTAAACTTACCTTCTTTTAAGGGCTAGTTAAACTATAGAGCGACCCCGCGTGGGTGAACGCTTCAGAATGAGTTCAATCCACGCGTTCAGCGTCTTAGTGTAAAAATGGTGGCCAGCGTTAGAGTGCAAAAGCTTCTCCGACGTTACAAACTAGCGATTGCCGCCGCACTAACTATCCTCTTGGTCCAAGCGCTTGTGGTTTGGAGTTTGAGAAGTCTGGAGGAAGGCGATGCAGAGGTAAGATGGAATATTTATCTATTATGTCAGGGTTAATAGTGGAGCTAGCTGTTAGCTTAGCTGTCTGTGTTTTATTATACAGTAAGGCTAGCAGCAGCTAGGAGTCAGAGACAAACATGCTCAAAATATCTTCATTTATGTCTATTATTCATCTCTACACCTCTTTAGAATTAACTCTGACCTTCATTAAAATAGTTAAATGAGTTTACATGTTTAAAAAGTGCTTATAGTTTTCATTTAAAGCAAGCACAGTTGTGAAATATTGACTTTTAGACATAAAAAAATTCACTTTTCATCTAGTTGTTAATAATCAGTCAGATCTGTTTAAAACAAGTTGGTTGTAACATTCCAACCACATACCAGTGAAATAGTTTAAGGATCCGGTGGAAATCTTACCCCTGAGTCCTTCCAACACACCTGGAGTGTACCTCCTTGAGGCATTGACTGTCCCATTTTCCCTAAATAAAGGTGAGATGAGCTGCTAACAAATGTCACCTGTGGGGAGCTGTGAAAGTGCAGTGAAAGCAAGCTAGAGCTTGAAGCTGACACCTTGCTGTTTCTTTTGTAGGAGGTGACAGGTGTGGGGTGTATGATATTCTTCCCCACACTGATACACGAAAGATCTTTGCCTTCAGGGGACCAGATGCAGGCGAGGTTGTATATAGGAGAGAGATGTGTGACTTTTGCCACAGATGAAGAACCTGCCATAGGGATTAATGTCTGTAAATCACTTCAGTTTAAACCACGGGCTAATCGGTGAAGCCTAATTCTCAGGTGTTTGCATTTTCATTCCGTTCTGTCGTCCTCCATTTATCCAGGGCTGGGTTGTGGGGTCTGGAAAACCGGACTTCTCTGTCCCCGGCTGCATCCTCCAGCTCACCCGGGAGGATCCCGGGTCTCTCTGAGATCCCTATCTATCTGAGATACATAGTCTCTTCAGTGGGTCCGGGACATGCCTCCGGGTCTCCTCCCAGTGGAACATGCCCAAAAAGGTTCACCAGCGAAGTGAGCTATTTAGGGAGGCATACTAACCAGATGCCCGAACAAGCCCATCTGGCTTCTCTTTATCTAATCTACTCCGAACCCCTCCTGGATGGCAGAGCTCCTCATTCTATATCTGAACGAGAGCCCGGCCACTCTGCGGGGGAAGGTCCTTTTGGCCGCTTGTATGCGTGATCTCGTTCTTTTGCATAGGAAGGGTAGAAAGGAAAGTAAGGAGATGTTGCATTTCCAGTGATTCCAGTGACGTTTGTATCGCAGTGATTGGAGAATCACTACTGGCTTTTTTTTCTGCATTACAATTTTTTCAGGTTTATACATGCCTCGCTATAACAGCGCTGAATGTTTTCCAACGGAGTGGAAAAAAGGGAATGTACACACCCTGGATATTTCATCAGCAGATGAGTTTTACTACATGGCAGGTCAGACAAGTATGCATTGATTGGTCTGATGAGGGGAAGCCATATTAATGAGGAAAGAGAGGTCGACACAAATTGTTAGAATAATCTAATTCTCTCCAATTCTTATAATTTCCCGCTTCAGACATATGACTCTACTTTGCATTGGATTGCCCAACTTTTGTTAGACCATGTTTGCTGACATATAATCACATGTCAACAAAGGGTTCCTGCATGTTTGCAGACACAAAGATGCCAAATTCAATTTCAGTATTAATCATCCCTCTCATCCTAACACATCCCTCATTCTCAGCAGTCCGCCTGCTATCTCACATCTGCTCTAATCAGTGGCTCGCTGTTGCGTATGTGAACACAGTCACATGCCACATTATTAAAATCTTTGTATGGAACAGTCAGAAGAATCTTGTGTGGACAGAAGATGACTCCTAGTCACCGTCTCTTCCCGCCCACCTTCCCCACTGGTTCCTGCTTTAGCAGATGGGGATGCCGATATGACTTCATTCCACTTTAATTGGAAAGTAAAGAGTTTGCCTTTGAATCAGTATGTTTTTTCCATGATGGCCTTAATTAAAATTTATGAAAATGAGCGATAAGGAAAATTGAATTATTGGCCGCTGCTGCTTGCTTGCTTGGCTCACATACAAGAACATTTCCTCTAGTGGCTGATATAAGCCGCAGCAATCCACTCACTCGTGTTTTTCTACAGTGTTGTCTGAAGTCGACACGGAAAGATAAAATGCTGGGAGAAGGTTTCAATTCTTTTTCTGTTTTACTGCTGGTGATAAACTTGGTTTCTGAAAAGAATTATGTTCTCACTCCACTCCCACTCCTCAAAAAAGTCTCTAAAAAAACAAGAAAAAATAAATGTGTTCATCCAAAAGAATTGCTTCATAAAAGTCTTCACACGTTTTTATCACACTGTTTATTTAGACTTGACAAGTTCACTTCCATTTTAATCTGATTTATACAAACGCAGACATCCCTAAACTTGCACGGAGCATGTATCAGTCCATGTAAACCCTTGTTTTACCTCAGTCAATGTCTCCCACCATAAACAGTCCTTGAGTGGCTACCAGCAGATCGCAGTGTACTGTATTGTTTGGCAGCTGGTAAATTGGCAGCCTATCATCTGGCATTGGCTCCCAGTGTTTTTCTTGTGTTCCCACAATTTCTGGCATGCCAGCGGTGTGAGAACAGTGAGCCCACATTCGGCCACATTGCTTTAAGAAGAAGCAGAACTCACTCTCTGTACTTCTGTCTGATGTACACTTTTTCTGTAGGCTTTTGTACAATCCAGTCGTCTAATGTGCCAAAGCTGTTGGCAGTTAGTTTTAAAAATGCCTTAATTTTTTTTTTTAAGTGCATTTTCAATTTGTGGGATGGTGATTGGTGCTCTTGTGAACAGATACAGTATGTTCCACATGCTTCCGTTATTTTAACTTACATCTAGGATCTAGGGAAAACCTTTTAAAGAGAAACACATCAATGTGCTAGCGATTTCATTTTCAGCCCCATGTTGGTCACTAAAGGAACAATGTGAATTCAGTGTTTTAATGTACAGAAACTTTTAATGTACAGTGTTCTAAGGCTTACGTGAATAGGGCCACAGCATGACAGCTGTGAGATATAAGTTTTCCAATGAGTCATATGTGCGAGTCGTTCCCCAGCCAGCTGTGAGACATAGTCTCTCCAGCGGGTTCAGGGTCTGCCTCTTGGTGTCCTCCCGGTGGGACGTGCCCGAAACACCTCACCAGCAAGGTACTCGAGGGGCATTCTGACCAGATGCCCAAACCACCCCATCTGACTACTCTAGACCTGGAGGAGGAGCGGCTCGACACCGAGCTCCTCCTGGATGGTAGAGCTCCTCACCCGATCTCTGAGTGAGAGCCCAGCCACCCTGAAGAGGAAGCTCATTTCGGCCACTTGTATAGGCGATTTCATTCTTTCGGTCACCACCTTCCGGTCACATCCTTCCGCTGGAGGATGCAGCTGGGGTGAGAGAAGCCTGGGCTTTCCATCTGAGGCTATTGCCCCCTTGACCCGGCCCCGGATAACTTGTATGTGAACAAGAGCATGGCCACCTTTACAGTTGATCATTTTAAGGGTTTTTGTTTGACTGTTACGTGTCTGTTCCTGTTACTCAGATTTATGAATAAGTTAGGATTGTGTAAAATCTGCCTAAAGTTGGGGCTATTTATAATGTAATTGTTATTTTTGTGCGCATTATATGTAAAAAAATTTGCACTATTGCTATTAACTATAATAAATGGGGGAAATTAGTCCACAGTCGTTAGATAAATGCTCATCTAAATGACTCATGTTTAACGGCGGCATACTTGTCTTCTAGCTATTATTAAAATGAATCCTGCGCAGTTGATTTAATTTAGTAATTAATTCTCACAGACTATTTAAATTGTTAAACAGGATACTTTGCTCATTACAGTGTAAAAAATGATCTCCTCTAACACATCTAATTAATATTCACATGAAGGTTTATGAATATCTGACCTAGATTTTTATGTGCACATTTCCTTCTTTTTTTTTCTGTCCAAAAAAGCAGATTCAGGTTTGTTTGAGGTGTGCATTGTGATTCCCAGGGTTATGTTTGAATATGTGTGACTATCCAGTGGAGCAGATGAGCTTCATCAAAAGGCAGAGGCTGAGCTAAAAATAATCCGGATGAGAGAAATGAAAACAAGTAAACATATCTTTCCCTCCGGGGTTCTCTCTGCTGTTGTCTCAGCGGAGGGCTTTGCTTATCTTATGTCAGTCTTGGATTATAATTCAACACCTCCCTTTTTCATGTTCATCCAAGTTGTTCTTGTGGCCTTACTTTGAATAGATATGGGCTTAAAATGTCTTTTCTAATTTATCCCCCTCTTCTTTCTTTCTCTCTGTAGAGAAAAACAGTCCAGTCCAAGCTACCTGACCACAACCACCAGAACCCAAAGAGTTTGGAAAAGCTAAACTCCAACAGAGGCAACGCCAGGTATGGCGGGGGCGCTGCAGCCAGTGCGCAGAGGAAAGGGAGCAGCCATCAAGGAGGAAAAACAAACATTCGGAAGAGAACTCGAGGCATGACAGTTAGACTGGATGATGTCGTTCCCAATGATCTGTCCACCAGCCGCAATTTCAGCGAGAGCCGTGGGGGCGGAGCGGCTAAACTACCAGCTGCTGCCATACCCGGGGAGCCAGGCAGTGTGGACGGTGCTCACCAAGCCCCCAATAGCGACTTTATGCCTAAATGTGACATCACAGGCAAGGACGCCCTGTCTGCTCTGCATCGTGCCGGGTCGCAGCAGTGCAGACAGGAAATCGCCAACATAGTGTGCCAACATCAGGCCGGCCAGCTCATGCCAGATGTTCTCCCTCAGTTCTGCTCCCAGCCAGGTGAGCATTTGATCTCCATACAGATTTCACACTCAGTGTGTTTTGGAAGGATTTATGGTTATCTGATTTTATATCTTTTTATCAGGTGTATCCCAGCCAGTTCAGACAGCTACTGAGCTGGAACTGAGCCTGTCCAAGGTGGAAAACCCTGTCAGGATTGCTTTTGTGTTGATGGTTCATGGGCGTGCTGTACGACAACTCAAGCGCCTCCTGAAAGCCATTTACCACCAAGACCACTATTACTACATCCACGTGGACAAGGTAGTCACATTGGTTCCATAGCTACATCCTCTGTATCTTTATTTAATGTTGAAAGCGACACTGGATTTTTTGGCCCAAGTAGTGAAAAAATGGTAAAATCTTCTGGCTTTATGGAGGGTTAAATGCTCCCACCGCTTCATGGTGTGGAGGATTAGCCCGGATAGAGATGCGTCTGGTTATTCTTAGTGTCTGGATTTAGAAAAGAGAATGTTTGGTATTTTGTAAAGCTGGAGGGCAGAAGAACTGAAGTGTTTTTGAGTCCTGCAGAGTTTCTCTGTTGGGCTGCCAAGAAACGAAGAAGCGATGAACAATAAGTCAGAGTAACTGTCAAATCACAGACACCATCTAGCACCCTTACCTTGTTCAAACTCATTCAATTTTATGTTATTAGTATGGCACACAATACAAAACGATTATCTCAATGGGCTTCACAGAGTGGGCTGAAAAAAAAATACAAAAAATGGACAAAGAACAGAAAAGGTATGTACAAAAATACACAAAGATTAAACAATAAAAAATTTTAATAATTTGACAGTTAAAAATTTCTGTCGTTACACCCTCTTTCTCTGTGAGAAAAACAAACAAAAAAAAAACAGTAATGGAAAAATGGAAGAAACCTCAAGGGGATCCACACGAAGGAGGGATATTCCTGAGTATCACCTCGGTGACTCACCGATGACCTTGCCGGTGACTGTTGACCTCGCCGGTGACCTCGCCAATGACCTTGATGTTATAATGTCATCGATGCCATCATTGGTGGTTACATCGATGCTTTAAATAAAATAACATTAAAGATTATTTTTAATGCTATAATTAATTTTATCATCGATTCCTTCATCAATGCTATCATCAATGATGTCATTAATGCTATCATTGATGCTATAATCAATTTTATCGTTAATATTATAATCAATGATATAATCAGTGCTGTGATTTTTAACGGAGATATGATCTGCATAGCTTTAAAAATTATATATTAAAGTTAAATCTTGTATGGATGCTATGAAATAAATTTTAAGAGCAATTTTTTAACTCTTCATTTTTGCCAAACACAAATATCACAAGCGTTCCTTTACAATGGATTCTGAGTGTCTGTCTTTATAATCAATCCATTTATTCTAGCCTAGCATTGTAAACTGAAGGAGCTGTGTTCATTTGGGACAAATTACCTCTCAATTGGTCTGTAAACTAAAGGATATTTTGAAAGAATCGTATTAGTATTTATGACCCTTCTAAGATAACATCAAACACCTGGTGCTTTTTCCAGTGATGCTCGATTTTTAACATTAGCTAGTTTTGTTTCGTCTTTTAAACCTCTTATCCCTAACGGGGTCTCGGGGAGCCCATCCCAGCTGATTTTTAGGCGAGAGGCAGGGTACACCCCAAACAGGTCGCCAGTATGTTGAAGGGCAGCACACACAGACAACCATTCACACACACACACTCTGCTTCATATTTGATTTATTTATACCTTACTTTATGACTTCACTCTGTGTTACCCCTCGCAGCGTTCTGGTTACATGCATCGGGAGGTTCTCCAGATTGCTCAGCAGTTCCCAAATATACGAGTCACACCGTGGAGAATGGTGACCATCTGGGGAGGAGCCAGCCTTCTCAAAGCCTACCTACGCTGCATGCAGGACCTGCTGGACATCCAGGACTGGAAGTGGGACTTTTTTATTAACCTCAGCGCAACAGACTTCCCAACAAGGTTAGTCGGATGTTGACACAAAAACTACAAAAATTAGGTTGATATTCAGACTATCAGTAAAATTTTTCACATTATCTATTCTATCTTTGTTTTATTGGTGCCTCTAACAGACTCATTCTTTATAATGATATTTCTGAAGGACATACGGAACTATTTTAAAGAGTTTGTTTAAAATAATAGTTTTTAGTCACTTAATATCAAACCTTTTGTTTTTGTCTGATTTTTCTGGGGCAGGTTTGAGTATCTAAAACAAACAAAAGGCACTCCTCAATAGATGTTAGTACACGGGTACAGAGACATTATCTCAGGGGTGCCAACACCTTTTCAGCAGACAAGCTACTTATAAAATGACCAAGTTTAGAACGATCTACCAACTAGCCTGATACATCAGACTGTTTCTTCCACTCGGTGGAAACAGTCTGACCTTACACCCACGGGGTTTTTCCGTTCCACGCTTGCCAGGTACAGGTGCTTTAACTGCGTACTGGTCTTGACTGACCTGTAATTAACCCAAAAAGTCAGTGTAGTACATAAATGAAATGATTGTAATCATTGCCATTTCTGTGCAGTAATTGGTATAGTCATTACGCTTTGCCGGGAGGTACAGCAAACACAGTTGTTCACACCACCCATATTTTAGTGGCACACATCATGTGTGTGGTTAGGATAAGGGATGGGTTTGAGAAGGTAAGGTGGAAGTTGGTCGTTGTGGTGTGGGGACAGTGGCAAGTGTCTGTAGACTATGAGATGCCCCAAAACTTTTCCTGGTGTCTACCAGTCTTTGCAAACGATATAACAGACACCTTACTCTGTCTTCTTAATCCTGTTCTAGTTTTATTCTAAAATTTTTCAAGTCTTTTTTTTATTCCAAATAAACTTTTAAGACCTATTTGATTTTGGTTTGTTGAAAATTTTTTCCCCCCTTCTGTAGGACCAATGATGAACTGGTGGCGTTCCTCTCACTCCACAGAGACAAGAACTTTCTCAAATCTCACGGGAGAGAAAACACAAGGTGAGAATTAAAACCTCAAAACACACTAAATCTTAAATTCGGATGAGTCGTGTCTCACATTTCATTCTGTTTAACCATATTTAAGATTTATCAAGAAGCAAGGCTTGGATCGTCTCTTCCACGAGTGTGACAACCACATGTGGCGCCTCGGCGAGCGCGGCATACCTGAAGGCTTGGAGGTCTCAGGTGGCTCTGACTGGTTCGCACTCACGCACAGCTTTGTAGAGTATGTCATTAACTCCCAGGACAAGCTGGTTTTAGGACTGAAGCAGTTTTATACCTACGCTCTCCTTCCTGCTGAGGTAAGCAAGCCTTCAGTCATCTGCTCTGCTGTTGTAGAAAAGACAGGCAGGTTGATGTCTGTACCACCTCCTGCTAAGTCGGAGGAATCTAGCAGAGATAATGCGATACTTTAAGCCTCTGCTCTGCGGGAAGCACGAGAACAAGGCTGGAGCTCCACCTGTGACCTTTTGATACTGAATCTTTTAAAGATGATTCATTCACAGCCTGAAAAAATTACAAACAGCTTTATTGTGACTTAAAACAGGCTTTTATTTTCTCTCTTTACCTCAAAGTATATTTTCACACCTGTTTTTCTTGCCAGTCTTTCTTCCACACCGTGCTTGGTAACAGTCACATGTGCGACACTCTAGTGGATAATAACTTGCGTGTCACTAACTGGAATCGTAAACTGGGATGTAAATGCCAGTACAAGCACATCGTAGACTGGTGCGGCTGCTCTCCTAATGATTTCAAACCACAGGACCTCATTCGGATTCAGGTGAGTGTTCATCTGTTTTCTTTTTCTCTTCTATCTTTCGCCCGGTTCTTATTTCATCTTTTATACACAGCAACTATCCCGCCCAACCTTCTTCGCCCGAAAATTTGAGTCCACCGTGAACCAGGAGGCCATAGATATCCTGGATACTCACCTGTATGGACAGTACGCTCCTGGAACCGTTGCCGTTAAAGCATATTGGGAAAGCCTTTTTGAGCATCTGGATGGAGTGGGGTCCATCAGCGATGTGGCTCTCACTGCATACACCTCTTTCTTCAGGCTTGGCCTGAAGACCCTAGTGACTTCTCAGAGCAACGTAGAGTCCTGCAGGTGGGCTGCTTGTTTAATCTGGTTTTTATTATGCCTCAGGTAAACATTCATGGATAACGATGCATCTGGTCTTTGCAGGTTTGAAGCAGTGGGATATCCTCTCTCTGTTCATTTGTATTTCTATGACGACCGCTTCCAAGGGTATCTGGTCCGCCAGGAAGTCCAAGCTGTGGAGTCAAAGAAGAAGGAAACACTGGAGGTGTGGGCCGTGCCACAGGCTACACTCATCTTCGAGAAGAATCTACGAGAGTTTGAAAGACTAAAGAACCTTGAAGTAAGCACTCGACCAGAGGGATAAGAATTTTTTTTTTTATCCTAGCTAATATGCAGCTGCTAAAATGACATTACAAAGCAGCACACAGGAAGTGCTACCACCATCAAAATGTCTGCAGAAAAATCTAATTTCCCGATTTAAATGTCTCCTTTCTTTCTGTGCAGATTGGAACCGACTGGGATCCCAAAGAACGAATCTTTAGAAACTTTGGTGGTGTGATCGGCCCCTTAGACGAACCGCTGGCGGTCCAGAAATGGGCACGTGGCCCCAATCTAACAGCCACTATTGTGTGGATTGATCCTGCTTTGGTGGTGGCGGCTTCCTATGACATCACTGTGGACGTGGATGCAGAATACACACAGTACAAACCTCCTCTGCAGCACCCGCTACGGCCTGGCACCTGGACCGTACGTCTGCTGAAACAATGGGAACGCATGGCGGAAGTGAATTTTCTCGTCATGCCTTTTATATTTAATAACAAGGAGCCACTACGGAAAGGTGAGAGGTCAATTAATAGCATCAAGAATATTCCAATGATCAACAAATCGAGCTAATAAAAAGATGTTTGATTAATTAATTTAGAATATTTTCTATTGTGATTTTTCAGAGGAGGACAGCTGGCTTCATTCAGGACCTCCAGGTAACTTGTACCTGGAGCAGAGCTTCCAGCAGCTGAGCTCAGTACTCAAGCTGCCCCCTCATGAACCTGCCATGCAGATGGCGCAACGGAATGCCCAGCGGGTGGGCCACGCTTTGGAAACATGGGTAGATAGCCTCATAAGAACCTTTTGGATTATAGGTGAGCTGTGCTCCACACAGACTTCCTCCTGTCCAGCTTTAGGATTGTGCTCCAAGACTTCCTGGAGCTCATTATCTCCTGATCCAAAATCTGAACTGGGCCCAGTTAAAAACGATGGACGGATTAGGTAACCCAGGTAGAGGAGAAACAAGACTTTTTCACAGGCCAAAACGACTGCAGGACAGTTTAAACTTGGAGAATAGACTCTAAAAAAAGGGGTGTCTGTGATCAGAAAGATCTTAAAGCCACACACACTCGTGTTCTTGAACTGTGGAGCTGCAGGATTCTCAGTGAAATATGAACAAAACTCGAGAAACAAGCTGCTGAAAATTTGCACACAAGACTGCGAATGCAATGTGTTTTTTAATGAACAAGTACATATATGCCTGGTGAAATATGGTTTTTAGACTCCAGAACCTCAGTTACTCAACAGGAGTTTGTTACAAATTATCAGCACTGTTTGCCCAAAAGCTTTTCAGTTTTGAAAGAATCAAGAAAAACTCAATCTTTATTTCATGGAAGAAGAAAAACCTCATTTTTTTGTGCTTATTTTAAAGCATTATTTTTACAAGCATATGAACAAATGGATGAAGTGCACTTTACGATGAGAGGATGTTACAGATATCCCCGGTTACAGTGTGAAGAGGAGAACTTGGTCCTTTCTCCATTCATGGTTTTTATTTTTACCACCAGAAGGCAAATATCTGCACAAATGCCTCCTGTTGCACCCTCACACCACTTAAAAACAGAACTGGAGTTAAGTGGGTTCATTACATAGGTGTTTTCTGTGACATTTCATTTCTGAAGAAGCAATTTTTTAGGTGTGTTTTTATTTCTGAAATAGTCATTTTAGTGTTAAAAAAAAATCATTGGAAGTGCCTGGATCTGCTGCAAAAAACATAGTGATAGAAAATCATAGTTAACAGAAAACTTAACAGATAAGTTTTCTGTTAAGTTTTTTAACAGAAAACTTATCCAAACAATTATATTCTATGCTTAAAAACTCTGAAACAGAAAGTTTCATTTTGTCTTTTGAACCACTTATTCTCAATGGAATCGCGGGCAAGTCGGAGCCTACACTACCCTAGAGGTAGGGTATACCCTAAATAGGTCGCCAGTCTGTTGCAGTGAAACAAAATAGTCAAAGTTAAAATTTTCCTTCTTTTTTTGTATTTTTTTTGTATTTATGAGAAAAGTTGCAATTAAAAAATTGCAAATGACCTCCTGCACATAAAGAGTCAGTGACGCATTAAATTGACAAACCCACATTTCTACAACTATTTGTTTACGTCACAAGCTGACTTTTGTCATATTTAATTTTATGTCAAATTTTAAGTCCACCAAGCAGATCTAATGGTCACCTGTACACTGTACGTTTGTGTTTTTATTTAAATGTCAAAAAGACTTTAAGCTGCCTTTGAGCTAAACATGAACTGTTTACGACGTGATGACGGATTGCAGAGTTCAGCTTGGAAAATACGTGTGTTTTTGTGTTAGTTTTTTTTTTTCTTTCTAAATGATATGGATTGGCCACAATGTGAGTTCAAGTGACCTTGTTTACCTCACTCTTGCTTCAGTGAAGCTTTGATTTTTATCAAGGCTAAGAGATGCTAACTGGTTTAGTTCAGATTATGAGAAATTGTTGATTTCTACTCACTTTTTTAACCAAATAGAGCTGTTCTATTTGTGTTAAGCCCTGCTCACATTAAATGAGATCCATCAGCTTCTAGGAAAATCGCAGCAATTTTCTTTTGTATGTGAATCGAGTGCAATTAAAGGGTGACTCGCGGGCATTATGTCTGCGTTTGAATTGGGAAAGGAAGTGGTTTAAATCGACCGCATGTTGAGAGAACATCAAACGATGCTATCTTGCCTGTATGACGACAATCAGGCAATGCATCACAAACATAATGCTGTCGTATCACCTATGCATATGTGATGGGAATGCCCACGCCTTTAATGTAAATAGTGGGTACTTCGCAAGTTGTACATTGTACTACACATTGCTAGATGTACAAATTGCTGCTAGCAACACAAGCTGAAGATCCAGTGCAATAAGACGTCGATTAATGGCACATTTTCTACCAAACATTTACAGATTTTGCACGACAATTGTCCGATAAATGTTACTACTTAGCTGTTATTAAATTGACCGATGGTCGATCATTTGTCTAGTACTAAACTTTTTAGCAACAAGTCCGTGTAATCCCTCATTCATTTAGGAGTGATCCATAGTAGAAAAAGTTACAAAAAAGTCTTCTGGACAGTTTAATTCTTGATCGAGATGTTTCGACTTCCATCCGGAAATCATTTTCAATCTGATAGAAATCCATTTCTATCAGAAATTTCTATCCATTTCTGATAGAAATGGATAGAAATCCATTTCTATCATTCAGTTTTTCACACTAGTGAAAAACTGAAGGAAATATAATGTTGCCATGGAGACATATTTATTCTTTCCATTCATACGAAGTGGACTTTTCCAAATAGAAATCCATTTCTATCAGATTGAAAATGATTTCCGGATGGAAGTCGAAATGTCTCGATCAAGAATTAAACTGTCCAGAAGACTTTTTTGAAATTTTTTCTACTAGTACTAAACAGTCGACAATCGCACATTTCCGACGAAGTATAGATTTCAGAAAATCGTAGCAAAAGTCAGAGCGATAATGATGCGATCTATCACAAAAGCTCAAAAAATGAGGCGAACAACGCTCATTAAGTGAGATGAACGCCCAAGCTGCGGAAGAATTTGCCAATTCCCAAACCGACGCGGCACCGACCCATTGTTTTTTTTATGTGAGCAGGGCTTTACACATGACAGTTGTGGTTTCTATAGTTTTTATTCAAGCTGCTGTGGAGGTCATTAAAGGTCTGATCGGTTCTGACCATCCCAATATCCCGACCTGTCACCAGATAATCTCTCATCTGAGAGATTAAACTCAATAAAAACATACAGTTTAAAGATTTTGTCATTTTTTGTATGTGTTTATTTGCTTAGAAGAATTTGCAATTTATGAAGATAATGGATGCTCCACTGGATGTCTTATTTTTCTTCCTCCAAGAAAAACCCAACATAGTTTCTCATAAATATTGTAAGGAACATGCCTTTTTGTCTCTAGTTAGAACTCTTTAATATTTAAATGAATGTAAAATTTAACATTTTAAACAACTAAGAGGTAATGGACACCTGCTGAGAGGGAGGAGCAGAAATTGATTTTTTAAAAAAGGAAGTGTAAGAAGTTTAAATGTTTAGTTCTAGACTGACTTTACAAAGAACACTACTGGTGTTTTAAAAAAAAGATGCAGGATTGTGGTGAAGTACAGAAGAAAAATGGAGGAATGGTCTCCTCAGACAGTGCTTATGGGTCTTCTGTGGTGGATTCAGACCCAGATGAAACGACTCCATCAAATACTTTTCCTTATGATGAAACACTCACACACAAGGTAAGCTCTTTTTATTTTAAGTGGTCAATGATGATCAAATTCTTTTACATAGTAACTTTATTTTTATGAGTACTGCCATAAAAACAAGTGATTCCCTGATGCTCGACTTATCCATTAAAAAAATGGCTGCATGGCTGATTTTAAGTTGATTTCAAACTATTATCTCCCCTTTTCGTATTTTTTTTCTTCTTTTTCAAATGGTTTGATTAAAACTTTTTGTTTATGAAGGATGGGATTCTATAAATACGTAATATTTATAAAATTACAACCGTCACAAACACTGTTCCCTCTAATTTTTACGTGTCTGAGCAAACACACAAGCTTCCTGAGCAGAAAGGGGCGGAGCAAAACTTTTACTCTTGTGACGTCAGCAGCAACGACGCGCCAAACTCCGAAGCAGTGGTTTGAAGCAATTAGTTCAGAGCTCTTTCTTATTTTCCCATCTTTAGCTTACATTGAGTTTTATTTTGTGCGCTGAAGAGGTTTTTTTTTTTTGTTATTTTGCTAATAATCTGCGTGCAGTGCGCAATTGCGCAGGCGCGCAGCTTAGAGGGAACATTGGTCAAAGGGTTATTATTGTAGAAATAAAATAAATGTTATTGGAATAAAATATCATTCATGCCTCATTTCTACACCACCAACTTTAAAATACAGAAAAAACATCTGACTGAAGGATTGTAAGGAAAGTTACAAAGTCTAGTGGGTTATTGTCTATGGTTGCGCAGGTTAGAAACGAGTTTAAAGGGTCTAGTGCAAATCAAGCCATAGTTCTTTAGTATTTGACCCAAAATTTGCAAATAGTAGCAAGACTATAAAAATGAGAAATTAGGGCCTTATATGACACTACAATGTCGAAAAACACAAACATTTTAACGCGTTAAGAAATGGTAATAATTCCTCCTTTTAATTGTGGATTCATTTTTTGAGCAGAAATAACAAAGCTCTTCTAAAATTGATTAGAATTTATTCTCATCTCACCCACAAATTAGTAAATTAGTTGAGTGGAAAACCAAATATATCTGAATTATTACTTTTTATTGGGAATATATTATAAGCATTCTGTGAGTTATTCTCTGCCCTCTCTGAGTAAATCTGAGGTGCAGCTTGTTGATTTTTTCAGTCTCCTCTCATCTAATAGCCTCAGGTCACCTTGGTGACAGGATTATGACACTAGTGAAAAACTGAAGGAAATATAATGTTGCCATGGAGACATATTTATTCTTTCCATTCATACGAAGTGGACTTTTCCAAAGAAAATGACCTGTTTCCTAATTTTACATCTCTTCATCTCCCATGTGTTCCACATAGAAATGTTCTTCTTTCTTCTGCATCGCTGCTCTGTTTTTCTTTTGTTCCATCCTGGAGCCAAACTTTACGTAGGAGGCATGAAATAGTAATATGTTGACTTCTTACTGAAAGGATTGTGCATGTCCCTCACACTGAGTCACCATAGTTCACATCCAGGCTGTGCAGCAGGTGCAGATCACTCTTGTCGAAGATCTCCTACTGTGTGGGGATAGCTGCTGTTTGCCTCGGAAACAACTTCTCATGGATTTAAAAAAAAGTATCCCATTCTTTACATGAAAACACAGCTTTTGAGTTCAAATTCATTTGCAGTTATTGATGTTTTTGTCTGGTGTGTCGATTAAGAAGTTTATTTAACATCTTTTTTCTGGATATTTTGTCGATTTGCAAGGTTTTTTTTATTTTCTATGTGATGGAAACTCGTTTTTTGTTATTTTGAAGCACCAATGTGTCATCATGACATATTAAATGAGCATGCTTGTACTTACGGTAAGTATGTTACAGGCGCACAATAATATATAAGAAAATTTATTTAAAGCCAAGAATTTAGGGCATGTAGGAGTTTGCGTTTGCAGAGCATAATGAATTCTTTTCCTTATTGCCTTTTTTTATTTATTTTTTTCAAGCACACATATTCAATTTTTTGCTTCTCTTTTGTCATTTTGAAGGAATGTTTTTGTGAGGTCACATCTCTTTTGTGACTTGTAATCCTTAGATATTTTTCTTTCATAATTTCTACCACATTCCTTGTTTTAAGTTCTCTTTTTCTCATCCGTGTGTTTAAACATTCCTTACACACCTACCTAAATGTCTAATTCTTGAATCTTCACTCAGTCTAACACAATCCGCCGTCTCTAAAGAGCAAGTAAGCAAATTTACCCAAACCGCCGAGCTTTAGATTTCTCTCATGTATCTGCTCGCATTTTTAACGAACAGCAAATGAATGTGAAGAACATGAATGTCAGCGATTAAAGTGAAAGTATTACAAGCAGCAGAAGCTTGGTACTGTCACTCAGTGCCGCATGTGGGCTTTTGGAGCCTGCAGATAAGAAGCAGGCCTGCTGGAGGAGGAGGTGGAGATGTGTGTATGTGTTTGTGCGCTTGGTGGCAGTGAGGTGATAAATTTCCACAAAAGACACGAGCATCTGCCGCCAAAGGGCTCTAGTTTTGGTACTTCTGCCTCAATAAAATGATAACCAGAGGATAGAGAGACACTCAATGTAAAAGGGATGATGGGGAAGAGTTGACTTCCATGCAGATTATTTCTTTGACCCTGTTGAAAGCAGATTTTATTTGTCTGAGATGTTTGAAGGATGAAAGTGGAGAGCCAGACCACCTTATAGGCAGTGTGCAAAATCTTCCAGTGCTGACTGCCTAGCAACTCTTTGTAAATACAGAGTAAGCATTAAGACCTGCGCTGGTATTATTTTTTTAACTTGCGCTCTGCAGCCAATAGAAATGCGAGGTAATTTTTGCCAAAACCAGGAAGTTGAAGTGATTGAGAAACTCTGAGCCAATGGTTTTCACTCACCGTATACAAATGATTGGCTGAGGTTTTTTATTGTTCCACAGAGTCCAAAGTTATCAAAACTTTTTTTTTTTCAGTACATCTGTTTATAAGCATGAATCCAGAGAGTTAATTTAAGAAAAATGACCAACTAATTAATTTATTAAGATCTTCCATACCACCTTTAAATGTCAACCTGATTTTGATTTGCCTGAGGAGCTTTTGTGACACAGCAGCTGATTTAGAAACTAGTCGTGGTCCAGGTTTTATGGCCATGCTGTCCTTCCCTTGTAGAGACATCGAGCCGACCTCCAGCTGTCACAAAGCATCACTGAGCTCCACACTGAGTAGGAGAACATCCAACATCCCACATTGCTGCGGCCTGGGGCGCATTGCGAGGCAGAGCCAGTGGAGTCTGGATGCTTTATGTTTTGCTTTTTATTTCTGCAGACTATCCTGGTGGGAGACAGCGGAGTGGGCAAGACCTCTCTGCTGGTTCAGTTTGACCAGGGCAAGTTCATCTCGGGGTCTTTCACTTCCACTGTCGGCATTGGCTTCACAGTGAGTTCAGTTCTTTCTCTCTCACTGCCTTCCCCTCTTTTCTCTACTCACCCCACCTCCTCCTCTTCCCTGTTGACTTCACCCTTGTGAGAAGGACATGTCGCTCCGACGGGTTGTTTGTGACACAACAGAAGAGCAGATCCTCCGTGTTTGTGTACTGGTTTGACTCTGTGTGAAGAGCAGCATGAATCAGTAGAGCTTTTTTTTCTCACTGCATTCATTACAATTCTTCACACTTTGTGTTGAGGAGCATTAATGTGTTTAACGATGCCAAAGCTATGATTAAATTACTCGGGAGAGACCAGAGTTAATAGGAGTCATGGCAGCTGTGCGTAACAAAGCTGCTCCAACATGACCAGTTTGATTCTTTGGGTGGAAAGGTGAAGAGTAGTGATCTATGTGACATGAGAAGGAAAAAGGAAACAAACTGGAGATGCATAAATGATGTTTTTATTAAATGATTTATCTGCTTTGACTCTCGTGACTTTGGTTTTGTGAAGACGGCTGTAGAAATGGAGGGGATGGGATTCAGCAGGAAGGCATGAAATTGGCTTTGCCACTATGCATTAGCATACGTTTGCATATAGAAGATGCTTTTTTTAGAAGGATTCAAGGTTCAAAACTCCTATAGAGAAAATGACCAGGAATTAAAATGGCTTTAATTGCCGAATATGTACCTTTTATTTAAATACCGCATCTTAATAAGGTTCTATGAGATTGGTATTTCTGGTAACACCGAATGGGAATGATCCACAGACAATCTAATATGTAACTCTTTCTTAGTGTTGTGTCATGACCTGATTTATGTATTTAACTTTAAATTTCTTCACCCATTTTACAAAATAAATACTACCGTTTCTTTCCACCTTCCAAAAAAATGCATGTTGGGTTGATTAGCTGCTATGAATTGCCTCTAGGAATGAGTGTGTGAGAATGGTTGTCTGTGTGTGTGGCCCCTCAACATACTGGTGACTCTTTTGGGTGTACCCTGTCTCTCGCCTGAAATCAGCCAGGATAGGCTCCATCACACCCCGCTACCTTGTTGGGGATAAGTGGTTCAGAAGACAAATTGTTCTTCCAATGCCAACCCGTCTTTCTCGGCTGTTCACTTTTAGAATTTTTTTTTAATCCATGCAGGTATAGTTTAAGTACACCACCATGCTGCCAGCTTTATATACATATAAGTATTTAAATCTGCCTCTGGCTCTTTAGATTTATGAGTTTTTATGCATGAAAAAGTGATGAAGATTTGGTTCTTCTTCTCCTTTCGGCATTTTTCTTCTTGGGTCGCAACTCACCACAGCAAGTCAGTTTCTTCCATCTAACCCTATCTGCTGTATCCTCTTCAATCACGCCAACTATCGTCATGTCTTCCTTCACTGTATCCATGAACCTCCTCTTTGGTCTTCCTCTAGGCCTCTTTCCTGGTGATCCCAAACCCAGCATTCTTCTGCCGATGTACTCTCTCTCTCTCCTCTGCACATGTCCAAACCATCTCAATCTGGCCTCTCTGACTTTATCTCCAAAACCTCTAACATGTGCTGTTCCTCTGAACCTGTCCATCCTGGTCACTCCCAGAGAAATCCCCAGCATCTTCATCTCTGCTACCTCCATCTCTGCTTTCTGTCTTTCCCTCAGTGCCACTGTCTGTAGAGCTGAGGTGTCAAAGTCCAGTTCTGGATGTTATTGAATCATTGTGCCAAGTTTTATTGACTGTTGATTTCACATTATGTGCAGCAGCTGTGTTGAACCAGGAACACATAGAAAACCGTGGGGACACCGACCCCTCCAGGAACAGATCCTGATCTTGCCACCCCTGCTGTATACCTAACATTATGGTTTATATAACATAAATAATATCTGCTCATGTGCCATTACAACATGCGATTACTCCATACGTTTTACCACCAGGAGGCGACAAAACACAGCTTTTTTTTATTGCGCCTTATAATAAGGAAATGAAGTGTGAGACCATTCTAGCTCTGAATGAAGGGGAGGGGGTAATTACTCATTTGCATATTGATTGGAATCATCAATAAAGAAGAAACAAAACGATCTGAATGTAATTTGTGTTTGTGTAAAAAGACATTATAGGATATTTTAAATTTAAACCTCAGAGGAGGTGTTTAAATTGGTGATTTTTTAATATGTGTGTGTAAGTGTGTGTGGCTGATCCTCCCTGTGTCCGTGCACCACCTGTGGCAGATGAGTCAGACATCAACGCGTTTTGACCCCTCAGGGTTTATTTTGCTGAAGTCACTCAGAAGATTAAAAACACACACACACACACCTCGGAGGTTTTCTACGTCCTCCTGCATAGTTCATCATCTGAAACGTCAGGATGTTTCCGTCTGTGTGTCAGTCCAGCTCTGACTGCTGGATCTAGACACCATCGCAACTTGCGTCCTTCTTTTCTTTTTTTTTTAAATAGTTATATACCTTAAACAAATAACCTGAGATCTTTCTCACACACACACAAACAGAAGCCGCCTGGTGATTGTTTTGTTGCGATGCGAGGAGAAGGTCTGGAGGTCGAAGGAAACTGGCTCTAATCATCGCGCGTCTTTCTTGGACACGTCTTAAAAACTAAAGTGCGCCTTTTTTTTAAAAAAAAGGCACTCCTTTTTTTTAATTCATTTACCACTGCGATGTCTTCAAGAAAGACATCGTTGACGGAGAAACAGGGTAAAAACGGCACGTCCAAGTATGTGTTGGAGAGATGCGCCTCTATTAATGAGTATTATGATATTGCCTTTAAGGTGTGTATTGCTCCTTCTATTTCTGGTGATTTGTCTGTGTGTTTTCTTGTGCTCGATCAGGAGCAGTTCTATACTTGTAATAACTGTGTGTTATCTAGAGAGCATGCAGTCCACAGTGGGGAATGTAATGATTAACCAGCAGCTCTGATCTGTCCACAATCATTTTTTTTTGTTAGGCAGCTCATCAACACCATAGGGAAGCTTACTGACTACTCTAAATATTTGCCAAGGGTGTACTTGTTGCTCCTTCGAAGCTCTTCTTCTGAATATTTGCTTCAGATGCAGCAGGCAAAGTGGAAAAGTTGCATTTTTTGTCACTTGCATGTTATTTTTAAATCGAAATGATTTTATAATAGCACATCCTGCTGCTTAAAGATACTATTTTGTGGTAACTTATTTGTCATTTTTAAAGATCATTAACCACATTATTTACCATCATATTGCTCATGCTTTTATGAGAAGTATTGCACAATAACATCATTCAAATCTGGTGTTGTAATCTTAGTCATTTTTATTCGTCTGTCAGATTTTTTGGGTTGATTTTGTTGATTCACCCTTCTGTTCATTTTTTTGTCTTTTTTTTTTCCTGATGGTGGATTTTGCTTTAGGTGATGCTGCTTGGAGATTCAGCAGTGGGGAAGACGTGTGTCTTGGTGAGATTTAAAGACGGAGCGTTTCTTGGAGGAAACTTTATAGCCACCGTCGGGATAGACTTTAGGGTGAGAAAAAGTCAAAGTCAAGATTTTCTGTGCTGTTTACAAATCAACAGTTTTGTGCGGGAATTATGTGTAAATCATACTATTTTTTGTGTGTTTCATTTTTATTGATTTATAGTCTGAGCAGTCCCAGGGGTAATCGAACCAGGTTTTCCCGGCCGAAAGACAGCAATTATACCACTAGGCCAACACCCCCTGGGACCGTAAATTCCATTCCGTTTCGTCATCCTCCGCTTGTTCTGGAGTCGGGTCGCGGGGGCAACAGCCTCAAACGGGTAGCCCAGGCTTCTCTCTCCCCGGCTGCATCCTCCAGCTCACCCGGAAGGATCCCAAGTCGTTCCCCGGCCAGCTGTGAGACATAGTCTCTCCAGTGGGTCCAGGGTCTGCCGCTTGGTCTCCTCCCTGTGGGAGGTGCCCAAAACACCTCGCCCGCGAGGCGCACGGGTGGCATTCTGACCAGATGCCCGAACCACCCCATCTGGCTCCTCTCGACTTGGAGGAGGAGCGGCTCGACACCGAGTTCCTCCCAGATGGAAGAGCTCCTCACCCGATCTCTGAGTGAGAGCCCAGCCACCCTGCAGAGGAAGCTCTTTTCGGCCGCTTGTACCCGCGATCTCATTCTTTTGGTCACCACCCACAGCTGGTGACCATAGGTGAGGGTTGGAACGCAGATCGACTTGTAAATCGAGAGCTTTGCTTTTCGGCTCAGCTCTCTCTTTACCACGACGGATCGATGCAGCGTCCTAGTTATTGCTGATGCCGCACCGATCCGTCTGTCGATCTCCCGCTCCATCCTTCCCCCACTCGTGAACAAGACCCCGAGATACTTAAACGCCTCCACTTTGGGCATAAATCATTATTTTTAAAAGAAATATTTGGGAATAGGAGCATTTTTTTCAGTTTCTTTAAGTATCTAAAATGTGTTTATTTTAGATCTTGTATACATTCCTCACATTGAGACGTGTTTTGTCCAGCTTGGAAGAATATCCCTTTATTTCCTTTTCTTATTACGGACGTCTTAACCTCCACCTTTTTCATGGTGACCTTTTCTTATTGTCAGAACTTTGTTGGATCCATTCAGTAAATAATCTTTATTTGATTGTAGGTTGAGGCTCTTTTTTTTACCATCAAGAGGATATTGGAGTAATTTACTTGTCACCTCTTTCCTTCTGCTCCACTTCTCCTTCAATATTTTATACACACGTCTTACACTGCGTGGAGACATATAACGAGAAATTGAAGGAAAAGGGTGTCGTTGGGTTTTCATAGAGACATACTGTATCTAAACGAAGATAGTAGAACTCAGAATAGAAATAATAAGAAAACAATTAAAAGGTAAAGAAAAAACTTTTTTTTTTTTTTTAAAGAAACCCTTTGGGTGTTTACAAACTGAGATGTGAGATGCTTGAGATGACATAGGCCTAATTAGCAAATCTTTTCACAAGAAAAATGCACTTCATCATCCAGCCATGATGGCGCCACATGTACAAATCCTCTCACTAATTAGTCAAGTTCACAGACCGCTTGTGCTGCTAGGCGCTGTGGACGGCTTCATAAATGTCTGAGCAGATGCTTCACCACGTTGTGCGTCTCCTGGAACGATTGGCTCGACCGTTGAGGAGTCACCCTGCTGCCACACAAGCTCCTACCTAATAACAACACACACATACACACACAATACACTGTCGTTGAATTTGAGCCAAAGGTCTAATGTACGTCGTCTTGTACATGAGACCCAACCCCTCCTCAATCTCCTGCTTTCCTCCTTGTCAAAGCAAAACACTCACACTAATGGCAAGTCAAGTGTGGGGGTCTGTGAGGAAACGTGTTGCATTAGGCGAAGTGATGCATTGTCTTCTTTGTACAACACCAGAGACACGTGGGAACATAATGGATGTCTGACAGATAGATGGACACTTTCTTTTCAGCAGCCAGAACGTGTCGCTTCAAAGCACTTCTAACAAAAGCAACAGGTTTTGTGATTTAAGAAAAAAAGTTTGCCAAAGACATAAGAAACCGGTTCCACAGGAATTTATTAGAAAGTAAAAGGAAGTGTTCATTCAGAAAAATGCCAGACGACGTCTATAGTTAGGTTTTTTTGTTTGAATATGAGTAAGGGGTGAAAGTCATTTAGTAGCAGGATAACCTGACATTAAACAGTTGAGTCAATATGCTGAGGGTGTCCTCTGTGCACAGGAAGGTAGGCTGGCAGGCTGTTGTGGCAGCTTGGAACATGGCTGGTCTATTTTCGGCATGCTTCCTTGTAGCAGTTACTCAGCATGCAGGCTCCTCTCACGTCATAATTGGGGGGAAAAAATGGAAACCCATGGCAACTAATGCAAGGGTTGAACCATGTCCGTTCTGCTAAGGCAGGAGTGCAGCAGGTGGTGGTTCTAGTTGCTAAATTTGCAGCGAACAGCAGATGTTTTTGTGCATCTTTGCATGTTTGCGAAACTGTGAGAAAAACCAGTCGTTTGTTTGTGGTGACTAATCTCAAACTCGATGCAATCAAGGAAATGCATTTTTATTCTCTCACTTCCTTCATCTCAACCTCTCTCTTTTTCTGTGTATTGTGGTTTCCCACTATGTGACCAGGTCACATTGTGAGCTGCATGATTTGACCTGGTTACAGCTCATAAAACCAAGAAAGATAAATTCCATGGAAATAAATCTGAAGTTTGACGTACATTTTCATCTTTTAAACCACATCTACTCTGCTTCACTTTCGAAGCATACCTAAACTTTTCAAGCCTGTCATTGCTCTACAGAAAACCAGAAGGCACCCCTACAGGGTAGCAGGAAATTAACGGGGGAGTTGTCGGCTCTGCTGCCAGCCATCTTTCTCACTGTGGTGTAATTAAGTCTAATCCCAGGACCTTGTTGTTGTGTGGGTGTTGCAAATTACTTTTTATGCCAGCATTGAAAGCCACTTTTAGTTTCCTTGTTTCTTCTGCCACATGCTGAGTCTTTGAGGCATTTTTTTCAGTCACCCGTGATGTTAGTCATTCTTTTCTGTGCCATTCTCACAGCACTCAAATTTCCAAAGCATATGGTGAGCTGTCTCTCACAATGGTTCTCGTCTCTGTAGAATAAAGTGGTGGATGTGGACAACCTGAAAGTCAAACTCCAGGTATGTTTTCTCACCTTTCTGCTCAATTTTCAACTCAACTTTAACTCAATAAATGTGTTATTTTGTAAAATAATCACTTTTAATCTGCCATAAAAGGGTTTTTTAGAGTTAAACTTCCACCAGTGTGTCCCAGCAGCACACTCATCTGTCATCATGACCTGTTCATTCAACGATGAGAGGAAGGTGGCAAAATCCAATCCCTCCGCTTGCTTGAATAAATCCTCTGCATTTCTTTTTCTGGATGAGCTTTGCAGATTTTAAAATCCTCAGATTAGTTTAAAAAAGTGTCTGCACCTTCACTCAAAAAGAAATGAAAAGGAGAAAAGGTTTCATGTTTGAAATTGTTGCAACCTTTAATAAACCCTGCATATATGTTTTCAGATGAACAGCTTTATATTTCGTTTTGTTATCCTCCACTGTATCTGGGGCTTGTGGGTGGAGGGGACAACATTCTCAGTCTGGAAACTCAAGATTCCCTCACCCCGGCCACATCCTCCAGCTCACCTGGGGGAAAAAAGAATATGTTGTTTACATGGATGCATAAGCAAACTCAATAAAATGCCAAATGCGTTAGAACTTTCGTGTAAAAGTTTGGGGCAGCACGGTGGTGCTGTGGTTCGCACAGTGGCCTCACAGCAAGAAGGTCAGAGTTCAAGTCTGGGTGGGACAAGGCTTGGAAATCTGGCCTTTCTGTGTGGAGTTTGCATGCTCTCCCCACGTACGTGTGAGTTTACTCTGGGTACTTTGGATTCCTCCCACCCTCCAAAAACATGCATGTTAGGTTGCCCCAAGGAATGTGTGTGTGTGGTCTGCAGCATACTGGTGACCTATTTAGGGTGTACCCTGCCTCTTGCCTTAAATCAGCCAGCAATGGCTCCGGCACCTGTCGTGACCCCTTTAGGGATAAGTGGTTCAGAAGACAAAACTATTCAATGAACAAAGTCAAATATTTGTCCACCAATTTTTTGTTCTAGCCGTCAATTTCACCACTGTGCAAAACAAATTAAAATTTTTAGTTTAAAAATAAAAAATTGACATTTTTTGTATTAAATTTGAAGGTTTTTATGCATATTTAGACTTAATAACCAGAAAAATCTTTAGTCTTAGTTTAGCTCAAAATTGTACTTTAATATTGTTTTTTTAAATGTCATTATTATGCAGAATTTCCTATTTAAAATAAAAATTAATATGTTCAGGGACTTTCTCGTCTCTTGTCTTGTAGTTCCAAACTCAGCATCTTTCTGCCAACATTTTTCTTCTCTCTCCTAACAACCAAATTTGAATAAGTTTAATATAGAAGGAAAAATTATGTTCTCTCGTGTCTGCAAGGGTTTTCTTCGTGTACCACCATCCTCCAAAACATGCATGTAAGGTCAATTGACCACTGGGAAATTACCCGCAGGAATGTGTATGTGGCCCCCTAACCATCTGGCGACCTGTTCGGGGCTTATCCCACCTGTAACCAGCTGGGATGGGCTCCAGTATCCCTGCGGCCTCTATTAGAATAAGCAGTACAGAGGATGAATGAATAAAGATGGTTCCTGATACACCCTTTTTGGGGGTGGAGAAGAAAACGGACCAACATTAGTAACCACAAATAAGTGAATAAGTATTTTAATTTTAAAATTTAATTTTTTTTTTAGTAATTTAAGAGCACATCCTGTCGTTAATGCTGGATGTTAGTGTAAAACAGGTTAAGTTCTCTTACCAATACGTCCAAAACCGTCTCGTTCATTGTTTGATTTTAGTCACTTATGTGTAGTCCTTTTTTAAAAAGTTTTGTCTTCTGAACTGCTTATCCCTAATCGAGTCATGAGGGCACCAGAGTCTATCCCGGCTAATTTCAGGCGAGAGGAAGGGTACACCCAAAACAGGTCGCCATTCTGTTGCAGGGCCACTTACAAACAACCATCCACACTCTTTCCTAAGGGCAATTTTATAGCGGCCAATCAACCTTATATGTATGTTTTTGGAGCGTGGGAGGAAACCTGAGTCTTCTTCTTTCGGCATTTCCCTTCAGGGGTCGCCACAGCAAGTCAGTTTCTTCCATCTAACCCTATCTGCTGCATCTTCTTCAGTCACACCAGCTGTCTTCATGTCTTCCTTCACTGTATCCATGAACCTCCTCTTTGGTCTTCCTCTAGTCCTCCTTCCTGGTGGTTCCAAATCCAGCATCCATCTTCCGATGTACTCTCTCTCTTCTCTGTACATGTCCAAATCATCTCAGTCTGGCCTCTCTGACTTTATCTCCAAAACCTCTAACATGTGCTGTTCCCCTGATGTACTCATTTCTGATCCTGTCCATCCTGGTCACTCCCAGAGACATCCTCAGCATCTTCATGTCTGCTACCTCCATCTCTGTTTCCTGTCTTTTTCTCAGTGTTACTGTCTCTCGTCCAAACAGCATGGCCGCTCTCACCACGGTTTTGTACACTTTCCCTTTCATTTTGGCTGAAACTCTTCTGTCACACATCACACCTGATACTTTTCTCCACCCGGTCTTGCCTGCCTGCACACACTTCTTCACCTCTTTTCCACACTCTCCATTGCTCTGGACTGCTGATCCTACGTAGATACTGAAAATCTTCCACCTTCTTTATCTCTTCTCACTATAACCTCACTTTTCCATTTGGATCCCATTCATTCACACACGTACTCTGTCTTACTCTGACGATTGCCCGGAGAAAAACTGCGCATACACAGGGAGAACATGCAAACTCCAGACTCTACACAGAAAGGCCAGAGTTTTAAGCCCGTACCCACTCCAGGACTCAAACCCTGACCTTTTTGCTGTGAGACCACTGCGCTAACCACTGTGCCTCCGTCCAGCCTTTTTTAAAAATTGCATTTAAAATCTTATAAAAATCTCCACTATTTGGTTGTAACTTACATTGTTTTGGAAATTTCTTTTGAAACCACCACATATCTTTATATTTCCATATGTTATTGTTGTGCAGATCTGGGATACAGCTGGCCAAGAGAGATTCCGCAGCGTAACACACGCCTACTACAGAGATGCTCAGGGTGACTTTATAGATTTTACTTCCTCAAGCCATGTGCGTGTGTGTGTATGTGTTTCTGACTGCGTGGGTGTGGAGGTCACCGTGGTGCTGCTTGGTGATTTATGCACAAAAAAAACCACATTCATTTGTTTTTATGTGTGAAAAAAATACAGATGTCACAAATCCCTTTTTCTCCTTTGGTCATGCAGCGTTACTCCTGCTTTATGATATCACCAATAAGCCATCATTTGATAATATCAGGGTAAGACTTTCCAATGACTTTTTTTTTTTCTTCTTTTATTATCCAGGTCTCTCTTTTCATTCTCACTCTTTGCTCTGAAATTGAGCATCACTCTCTGTCCTCACTCCTTTTCACATTTCTTTCTCAAACCTCTTTAGAAATCACACAATGTTATCATCTGCGTGGCTGCACAAACCCCCTGTTTTAGTAATGAAAAAAATAACGTGCTGGAGGATAAGAATGATTCAGTGTCACGGTGATTGATGGTAGGGGGTTATAATATAGGCTAAAGAGAAAAGTGGAGACAGCCTTCAAGTGGTGGCATTTGGTTGGAAAACAAACCAATCTCTTTTTTTTATCTTTACTTTCCAAGGCTTGGCTGACTGAAATACACGAATATGCCCAGAAGGATGTGGTCATCATGTTGCTCGGCAACAAGGTGAGCATAGCTTCCTTTTGGATGATAACTGGATCTTTTGCACAAATCTTAAAAACACAACACCTCGTGAGCAGATAGACAGAAACTCATCGTTAGATGTTATTTAAAAGGTTTTTAGTAGATCGTTTCTTTCTCATCCATCCCCGTCTGCTACACTCCGATAAAAAGCTTTTCTTTAGATTCAAACATGTGATTCATAAACTGGTTTCTGTGCTCTGCTTCTGGTGATAAAATGTCTCATTGCAACCAGCAGTCGGTATTAATATATCTAGAGGCGTCCTCTGGTGGTGCAGAGAGGACTTTCATGTCTAATGGGACATTTAAGTCACGCAGCAGCTTCAGCTCAGATCATTTATTGTTAAAACAGCCGAGCTGGCGGCATCAGTTTGTGTGAGGTGGAGTTTCTGACATCTCATCAGTCTGAGCAAGCTTTGGCTCCACAGCTGGCGGCCAGATAAGACAACAGGCGGGTTTAGGAGATGCTGCATCTCCATGGCTAATACTGAAGCTCTCATCCTTCATTCTTGCTCTTTGCTGATGTGTGTTTATGTCTTACAGTCAGATATGGCTGCAGAGAGGGTTGTGAAGACAGAAGAAGGAGAGAAGCTGGCAAAGGTAACACAGGATGTCTTCAAGTGGATCTGCAACCCACGATGTTCACATTTCTTTGATGTTTCTCCAATCTAGGAATATGGTGTTCCATTTATGGAGACCAGTGCGAAGACGGGGGTCAATGTGGAGCTGGCTTTTCTCGCTATTGCAAAGTAAGTCTCACACCTGCTGTTTAAAGAATTCGGATGTGAAGAACTTGTCAGGATGTCAAGTTTTCTTCTACCCTGTTCGGCATTTTAGGAGATGTCGGCAGAGTTTTGATACTATATATTTATTTGACTTCCCACTGCTCCTCTACCAAAAGGCAAATAGAATTTTTTTAGGTGTGAAAAAAGCAAAGAACACTGAATTTAAAGTGAATTCAGGATTTTTTTTTCATTATCTCAAACTATTTAGAGAAGAAAATGTCACATTTCACCAAGATGTGTCTGAAAAATAACTCAAAAGAGGCAGGTTGGCGACAAAAGAAACATGTCAGACTTTCTGTTGCAGATAAACAGTTTCTGAAGGAGATTTTTGAAAAGAATAGAAATAATTGCAGTGAAGGTCTGACATAAGCGGTGCTTCAGAGCTTTGAGTGTACTGAAACCTCACCAGGAATAGAATCAATGACAGAAACACTGTCAACAAGTTTGAGGAGGATCAATTTTTCCAAACGATATAAGAACTGGTGTGAAGTTTTTTGACAGAGAAACAGAAACTGTTTGGACAGCATCCAAACAGAAGCTCCGGTAGGTCCTTCTAGAAGTCCGAGGAACCTCAAAAAAAATTTTTTTAGAAAGCTTTCTTTAAAAAAAAAAAAAAAAAGTTTACTGGCATACTAACCATTAAAGTTTGCCAAAATAATTGTAATGCTGTAATGCCTCCCGGTCCCAGGCTGCATTGACCTAGTAGTCATCTGGGTCAACTTCTCCCCGTCTTTTGACCAGGAGAACCGTGCCAAAGCTCTTCCTGGGACTATGGGACTGAAAACTTGAAGGACAACTTAAATTAAATAAATAATTAAAAAAAACAACAACAAAAAAAGATTATGTTACACTAATAAGAAGTTTAGAGATTTAATAAAAAAAATACAGCGGTATTGCAAAGTTTTCAGGCAACGAGACAGTGTGATTTTTTTTTCTACCACAATATATTTTTTTCATTTAGTCAAGAATTTTTGTAATTTTCAAAACACATTTATTTGCTCATTTTTATTTGACACGGTTTTACGCCAGATGCCCTTCCTGACACAACCTCTGTGATTATCTGGGCTAATGCCTATTGCACGTTTGGATGGTTAATTCAAAACACATTACAATCTAACAAAAAAAACAGAGTGGGAAAAAAAAGAGAAAAGAATTAAATGTTGACTACATATTTTCATTTCATCATTTAAACCGCTTATCCCTAACTGGGGGGCAGGTGTGCTGGACCCTATCTCGGCTGATTTCAAGCAAGAGGCAGGGTACACCCCAAACAGGTCGCCAATCTGCTGCAGGGCCACACACACAACCATCCACAGACACACACACTCATTCCTGGGGGCAATTTTATAGCAGCCAATCAACCTGACATACATGTTTTTGGAGGGTGGGAGAAAACCAGAGTACCTGGATAACTCTAGGTACTCTGGAGGGAGTAGCTCCAGAGAGTACTGAAGGGAGCTTCCAGGGAGAAGATACAAACTCTACACAGAAAGGCCAGTGTTTCAAGCCTCCTTCCCACTCTAGGACTTGAACCATGACCTTCTTGTTGTGAGGCCACTGTGCTTACCTTTGCACCATCGTGCCACTAAATTAAAAAAAAAAAACTTTGGCATTGTAAAGTTTTAGACAGTACATATTTTATTCAATCAAATGACTCATCTTTCATTTTCTTGGTTAAATTGTTGGCATCTTCTGTCTCTAGAGAAAATGGAGACGCACCTGGTCACATTGAAAAAGAAATAAAAATTTGTGGAATTTTGTACCAAATTGTGGTGCCATCATGTGGCAAAATAAATTAGTTTAAAAAAACATTACAGCTAAGGAATGAGTTGCGGATTATATATTTTTTTGTAAATAACTTTCCTAGTTTCATTCATTTACTCTTGTCATAGATGTAAATGAATGTCATAGATGTGATAGTCCAACAAAACTACTATTTTGTAGTACTTTCGATGCTTGATTATTCTCAGTTCTTAAAAAAAATGTTTATTTTTTGACAAAAACTATTAATTAAAAATTAATAGAAAAACTTCCAAGTTTAAAAGTCTTTGAAACATGACTGAATTTGTCCCATCTTAAATTGCAATCTGCAAACCTGACTTCTTGTTGCATATTTCAGATTTTGAAATGATTATAAACACTGCAAATTTAATTAAATTCCAAGCCACTTTAGAATTACTACTGGGTTGTAGAAAAACTGTGAGAACAGCCGGCGAATTGGTGCAGCATCCGCAAAGATTAGGAGGTGGTAAAGACCCAGCCTAGTCTGAAAGTGAGGCTTTTGATGTACAGTATCAATCGATAAACATTGTGATAGTAGGATCACGGGTTTTCTCGCTCAGAGACTTGGGGTCCCAATCCTGGATGAGCAGTGGAAAATTATGCTAAAGATTAGCATCAAGGGGAACATCTTCCTATCCTGGACAGTCAGTTGACGAGAAGCAGGGTGCACCTTGTTTAGGTCACTAGTCTGTCATTCAGCTAATGACACACTCAAAAAAACAAACATCAAACTGCCATTTAACATTTTTTGTGTACAGATTTTTGATGCCTGAATATCACATAACCAGTGATAGACTGACAACCCTTAGATTGTGTAGCTCGTCTCTCGTTTGTTACCAACCTGACGTTGGAAACCGAAGTATAGTTTGAAAAATGAATAAATAAATGAATACATACGCTTGGTTGCTAGAACCAATCTCATCTGCCATGGCGAATATCTGCAGAGAGAAATGTATTTGTTTTCAGCAATTTATTGTACTAAACCACCCACCGTTCTACTCTTCTACAGGATCAAATTAAATGTAAATTGATCCGAGGTCATTTAATTGCAGAGCATGCTTCTTTATAAACACTCAAGCTCTACATTAGACTTTGCATTTTAATGATTGCCTGTGCCGCCTGGTTTACTGATTTCTTTTTTTTTCTTCTGGTTTGCATTTGTTTATATTTAATGCATTGACTCCTGACCGACCCTGGATGTAATAGTTTTCAGCTAATTTGTTGTTACCTCCTGTTGTCTGCCTATAATAGGATTGTATGTGTGTGTTTGAGGCTCCCTGTGGATGTCGGTCATTTATCGTGTAATTTTTGCTTTTGGTCGCCTTTTATCTATGAGACTTTTAGAGGCAGAAAAATAATAGTTCTGTTTTTCTTTCTCTAGAAAATTGCACATGTAATGGTGATTATTAAAGCTGTGGACGGACAGAGAGTTTTGTTTGTCAGGAAATATCTGCCATTATCTTATGGACTTTTAATAACCTCATTTCATGTGAACCCTGACCTCACCCTGTCTGAATGAAACCCACCTTCTACATCTAACAAACTTGAACCATGTTGATGTAGTTTTGATAAGCTGATCTTTCTAGACTTAAACACATCTTGTTTGTCCATCTTGGAGAGGATTCCTCCTATTGTTGTTAAGCTTGGTAATCGCTTCTGTTAATTAGGATGAGTCTGATTGTGTGTTAATGGAAAGACATTTAAAACAACTTTATTTTAATAGCAAATTACTGTATACACAATCAAATTTATTTAATCTCATAATTTGCACAAATTTTATGTAAATCTTTTCTAATGTGATACAATTTCAAGACACCAGGTCCTTCTTCTTCATTCAGTTTATTCATTAACAAAATAAGAAGAAAAAAAAAATCAAATTGGATTTAAAGGCCTGAAACTAAAACATAACCAAAACTGATCTGTAGTGAGAGGTTGGAGGTAGAGGTGGAGGAAAAGCTGGAGAGGTGGAGGTTTGCACTAGAAAGAAGAAGAATGAAGATTAGTCAGAGTAAAACAGAGTACATGTGTGTGAATGAGAGGGATCCAAATGGAAAAGTGAGGTTACAGGGAGAATAGATAGAGAAGGTGGAAGATTTTAAGTATCTAGGATCAACAGTCCAGAGCAATGGAGAGTGTGGAAAAGAGGTGAAGAAGCATGTGCTGGCAGTGTGGAACGGGTATAGAAAAGTATCAGGTGTGATGTGTGACAGAGAGTTTCAGGTAGAATGAAAGGGAAAGTGTACAAAACCGTGGTGAGACCGGCCATGCTGTTTGGTCTGGAGACAGTGACACTGAGGAAAAGACAGGAAAAAGAGATGAAGGTTGCAGAGATGAAGATGCTGAGGATCTCTCTGGGAGTCACCAGGATGGACAGGATCAGAGGAACAGCACATGTCAGACGTTTTGGAGATAAAGTCAGAGAGGCAAGACTGAGATGGTTTGGACATGTGCAGAGGAGAGAGAGAGAGTACAGCGGTAGACGGATGCTGGATTTGGAATCACCAGGAAAGAGGTCTAGAGGAAGACCAAAGAGGAGGTTCATGGATACAGGGAAGGAAGACATGAAGATAGTTGGTGTGACCGAAGAAGATGCAGGAGATGGGGTTAGATGGAAGAAACTGACTTGCTGTGGCGACCCCTGAAGGGAAATGCCGAAAGAAGAAGAACCAAAACTAATTAAATGAATTACTCTATTCATCCCTCACCGGGGAAATTTGTTTGCTGCACTCCTTACACTGCAGCAGGCTGCCCTTCAATGGCGCCAATGGTGGGAGAAGCGGGGGTTAGGTGTCTTCTCCAAGGACCCTAGACGTGCTCTCCGTGGGACGCAAACCCGCGACCTTCTGGTCCGCGGGCGAACGCTCTAACCACGCGGCCACCGTCTCCCCTAATTATTTTTAAAGGGTGAAAATAAAAAAATGGCAAATACAAAAAAAAATAATGAGCTTAAAAAAAAAGGTACTTATCCTTGATATAGAAACATCACGTGGGACATAATAATCTCACTTGCATTCCAATTCATGAATTTAATTTACTTTGAGCCAAAAAAAAAAAACAATTTTCCAATGTTTTTGTCTCCAGGGTTTAGAAAGTTCATTTAAAAAAAACAGACAAACAGGAGAATTAAAAACACCTCATGGCCAAATGGGTATGTTAAAGTTGATAACATGAAAAAAGATATCAACGGAGGTTTAAGGCAATTTTGACATTTCTATGTCTGAAGTAGTTTTTATTGGAAAGATAGGAGGCGTTGGCTCAGTGGTAGAAAGTCCTTCTGTCGATTCCTACTGAACCCATGCCTAAGTGTCCCTAGTGAAGACACCTAACCCTCGTTTTTCCCACCATTGGTACTGTTATGGCTGTCTGCTGCAGTGCAATGCAGCAAAGAAATTTTCTCATTTGAGGATGAACACGGCATGTTAAAAAAAAAAAAGATGCTGAGGATATTATTTACAGTAATGCTTTCTAATTTAGCTAAAAACTGATCAATTATGTTTAAACTGTTATTGATTTGTTGGATTTATGTCTTTTTTTAATATAAAAGCTGTTTTAAATGATACAAAGCCTGAGGCATTCTGATTAAAATCTCAGCACACTGTGCTTCTGCTCTGTGTCTTATATTCTCTATTTGCTCTTTCTGTCTGTGCACCATCCCACTCATCCACCCCCTCTATTTCTAACTTCCTGTTTCTCTCTTCTCTCTTTCTGTCAGGGAGCTGAAGCACAGAGCGACGCAGCAACCCAACGAACCCAAGTTCAAGATTCACGACTACATTGAGTCTCAGAAGCACAAGTCTGGCTGCTGTAGCCTCATTTAGGCCACGATGCTGAAGAGAGACAGATGCAGATTAGGAAAGCTTAAGAAGGTTGGAGGTTGGGAATGAAGTGAAAATGACAGCTCTTTCTCATAAAAAAAAAAGCCAATCCCTGCAACAAATCCCAAGAAGTGGCTGTTCTCAATTTACCTTCGAAGCTGAACGAAGGAGAATCTGGATTGGCTGCCATCCCTAATCTGAAATGTGAATTTAAACCGTTTGTGTCAGTTGTAGAAATGTCTGTAATCTTTGTGGTGACAGTTGTATCAAAATAAAAGCCAGGACGTACGATGAAACGCTATTTCTATTTACAGATGTTCAACTTGAACAGGTTTCATATGAAAAAGCCATTCCACTGTTAACGTGGGTACAACCATTTCACCATCCTGCTTTGAGTTAGCTCCATCCATGTTTTACTGGGCTGTGAACTGAACCCTTTCTTGGCCTTACAGTTTGTTTAAGAAGTTAACTTCATCCCCACAATCAGATTGTGGCTAAATAATTTAATCTGTCCACATCTGTACTGCTGTTAGGTAGAATAAAGCCAACATTTTGAGGGCGTGTATCCACTGTGTCAGTCTGTACGTTCAATTTAAAACCAGTAAAGTTACATACGAACCCCTCTTTCACACTTTTTAAAAGGATTCCTTAGTATTTACCCATCCTCACAGAGATGTACACATGATAGTTTTGTGTTAAGACATCACTGATGATGTATTTGTTCCTGCATTGCATTGTGTAACCTGTTTTTTTTTGTACACTGTTCATTTTAAATGTTCGCGTGTCCAACCTGGTCCCTCTGCAGGTGTCACAGTGATCACAAAGTGCCATTGAAGTGCTTTGTTATCATATATAAAGTATATATTTGTAATGTAACGTGTTGTCCGTGTGGCTTTGTGTGTGTATGTGTGTGTGTTGAGGGTGAGAAGTGTGACAACAGAGTGTGATGAGGTTAATAAGCCACAGAGTGGCAGCAGTTTCTTTTTTTTTTTTACAAACTACCCTGAAGGAACAAATAAAAACAAGAAACAGCAATTAGTTGAAATTAAACTGTTCAATTTTTTTCTATTTTCTGAAGCTGTTTAGTTTTAATCGTGTTACTTAACGCAGATTGGAAAGGTTGTGTTGGTGTGATGTGAACATACATGCTGCATATTTATGATTCACTACTCAGGGCAGTAAATCTGTACTCTGTTTCGCCTCCTCACCAACTTTCATCCATCTGCATGAGTCACACAACATGCACAGCAAGAAATCTGCATTTTCTCTCCCATTTTGCTGTCAAGGAAAGAAAAGAAAAGAGTTGGATCTCCTCCCATCATGAGCTGACAGTCCTGTTGTTGGTACTTTTAGTGGATCTTTTTCTGGATGTGTCACTGAGATGCTGTTGTGGGAAAAGAAAGAATGAAAGTAATTAAACCTGGAGGAAAACCAAAGCAAACTTGAGAGTGGAAACCCCCCAAAAAATCACATATTGTCTCTCTGGATCTTTTTAAGTCCCTTTCCTGCTCATGGTCCAATCAATCCCTGTTGAATGTGTCTGGAAAACAAGCATGTCTATTTATGGTTACTCCAAAGTTACTGTCATATGAAAATAGGATAATCAGCTTTTTAATTTTCCATAAATTTAATTCAAACTAATAGAAAATTCAAATTGAAACTCAAAGTTTCCAAGCAATTTGTTCATGCAGTTTTGTTTTCATTTGATTGAGAAATTCAGAAGACAAATATCCTTCATTTTTTACTGAGTTTCTAAAACAGTTTGATCACACAACTTAAAATCTAATGATCAAAAGATCCAACTTATTCCTGTGGTTGATTTTTTATGTTTAAATCCATTTGAACTCTAAAAAGTTCTGTTTTTTCCTTACTCAAACCATTTAACTCAGAAACAATCCAACCTGAATTTGAATCCCTTCTCTGTCATCATGACTTTCATTGTTGCTAAAAATGACTTCATTCAAACAACTTAATCAAATCAAACAGTTAAATTTGCTTATTACTGCATTCTGTACAAAAGAAGTTACACAATCCCAAAATCCACCCACTTCTCACTTTTTTCTTCTATTTTTTTTTCTTCTGTTCATTGGTGCGTCCAGCAGGGTTGGTTTGTGAACGCACCTCCTTCTTCCTGACAGATTTCTTCTTTCACAACTAAAGATCATCCAAACTGAAAGGATCAGATGTGAGGATCCAGCTTGTGTGTGTGGAGGTGGGTGTGTAATAACTGGTTAATAATAACTCTATACACACACACACTCAGATCCTCCTCAGCAGCATCCTGAGAGGAGTTTTAAATCAACAGGTAGATCATCAGTGTGAACATGCCCAGTAAGAAGCAGTATTTGCGCCCCAGGCTCTGCACGCTGCAGAAAGGAGACAACGGCTATGGATTTCATCTCCATGGAGAGAAAGGAAAGACTGGTCAGTTTATCCGCTTAGTAGAGCCGGACAGCCCGGCTGAGACATCCGGATTGCACGCTGGAGATCGGCTTGTGTTTGTAAACGGAGAGGACGTGGAGAACGAGACTCATCAACAAGTTGTGTCCAAGATCCGAGCTACCGCTGGTCCTCTGGAGCTCATAGTGGTGGATCTGGATACAGAAAGACTGCTGAAGAAACACAACTTAAAGTGTCTGAAGGAGTTTGTGTCTGAAGGTCTCCCCATACCGTTTGATGATGAGGATGAAGCAGAACAAGAGGTAGAAGAAGTAAGTGAGGACAAAGAGGAGGTGCAGGTGATGGAGGAGCTGCAGGTGACAGAAAATGGGGATGTGAATCAGGAGGATGAAGCAGAGGAGGAGGTGGTGGTGGTAGAAGAGCAAGAAGAAGAGGAGCAAGAAGAAACACCGAGGCAGTCTACACCAGAGAGGAACCAAGAAGTTCACTGTCAGGTTGAGAAGAAGCTCAGCATCAACTCAGAGAAGGTGAGTGTGAGCACAAAAAGTTTTGTTTTCTTTTAAAGTAACACACCTTTGGTTGGTTTCTGCGCTTTAACATTCTTAGACAACCAAGTTTTAAAATAGTATATTTAGGAGACAAGGAACTACAGAACAGAGGAGGCAAGAGCAGCCTAGAAGCCAAACTGGGCAGGCTTGTGTCCTGAGCAAGCACGGAGACAAGAAAGAAGACAAGACACAGGTGCAAACATTTACAAATGGCAATGAGACATGTTGTGAGGATTTAGAAAACAGAACAGGATTAGGATGAAGAAAAAGTATCAGAAAAGAGGTAGCAGCTACAGAGGCAAGAGCAGCCTAGAAGCCAAACTGGGCAGGCTTGTGTCCTGGGCAGGCACGGAGAAAAGAAAAAAGACAAGACACAGGTGCAAACATTTACAAATGGCAATGAGACGTGTTGTGAGGATTTAGAAAACAGAACAGGATTAGGATGAAGAAAAAGTGAGGTAGCAGGAAACCAAGTGGCCCATGAGAGTTTTCTAAAAGGTTGTTTTCCTAAAGAGCAGACAACATGGTTAAGATGTTCAGCTGCCTGGGCAGGATCAGATGGCAGCTGAAAGCGAGGGACGAGCCTTTCTCTGCTTTAAGATTACAAAAATACCAAGACTCAAATATCTTAAAACAGGGGTGTCAGATTTAAATTCCCAGTGAGCCAAAATTTGATATTGGGACACAGTTGCGGGCTAACATTAAAATTTATAGAAAAAGAATAACGTAAGCCTGCCTGGCGGGGCAATGGTTCCTCACAGCAAGAAGGTTGGGGTTCAAGTCCTGGAGAGTGGGTGAGGCTTGAATTACTGGCCTTTCTGTGTGGAGTTTGCATGTTCTCCTTATGTGCGTGTTGGTTTTCTCTGGGTACTCTGCTTTCCTTGCAACCTCCAAAATACAGTACGTTAGTTTGATTGTCTGCTATGAAATTGCCCATGACAATGATTGTGTGTTGCCCCGCAACAGATTGGTGACCTGTTCGGGGTGTACCCTTTCTTCTTGTCTGAAATTCACATGGATAGATACCGAACCCCCTTTAACCGACTTACTGTATGTCAAAACTTTATAATACTATTTTCAATACCGAATGTAACATTGCAAACTCACAAAATTTCACTATACCGCCACTAGCCCGCCATGAAAGCTGTCAACAAATAAAAGATCACTTGTGGTCCCCGCCGACGGAGCATTCTGGGATTTGTAATGTTAGTCCTACATGTGCTGTAGGCTGTTACCCCAGTTGGCCAGCTTCAAATTTATTTGGTGTGATTTCCTGACTTTAGGGGCCAGATTTTGTTTGGTTCAGTATTCTCGTAGTTGTCAAGATCGTCCACGTCACTTTTAGTTTAACACCAATGTCGGCAAAACAAAAACATTGCCAAACTTTTTCCACATATTCTTCACGTTAAAAACAACCACAACAAATAACTCACATTGCTAAAACTTCCACAACAAACAACAGGAAATGATATAATGTCTCTTGTTCTTTAAACTAAGTCTTTCGTCTTTCATCCTTGTCTGTTAAACATTATGGGCAGATTTTCTCTTGGTACCAACTAGTTGGTGGTGTCTGGTTGTGAATTCCCCAGAGCACACTAGAGGTTGAGGGTCCATCTCGTCTGGAACATCTGTGCCCTCCTTCCTCTTGGATTCAGCATGTTTACCCCTGAGGCTGTTTCTGTCTGTGTCCTGGAAGGTTTGAGAAGACCCTGCTGAGCTGCTTTATTCATTAAGACGTCCCTCGGGGCTGTTAGTAGACATTTTATTGATTCTCCGACAAGTTCATGAGTAGTTTTATATAAATCAAGTTATAGTAAGAAGTAATATTTTCTATGTTTATTTCAACAAGTTCAAACGCTGAAGGCCTAGAAAACCCTAACATTTGAGGGTTCAAACGGATCATTTATCTTAATTAAATGACTCCAAAAATAGAAACCACACCACTTCCATACATGCATTTCCTTTTTTTTTTTTATGAAACCAATATAATGACAGCGTTGGTATTCATGGTGTAAGCAACTTATGGTCGAATCATGTTTCTGGTATTTAGGAGTTGTTATTTCTGAGTTGTTTTTTTTGCTTCGTCCATGAAAATAGCTACAGCCCACGCTTGTTTGTGCACAGAACCCAAGCACCGGTTGGTTATGTTGTTTGTCCTAGAAATATACAGCGATTGTTCCAGTGTTTACTCTTGATAGTCTCTACAGATGACCTAATGGGGCTGTGGCTGCCTAGTTCATGCTAGGATGTAAGTCGGAAAGAAATGGAGTTCAATCTTACAATGACTTAGACTCTGGTTATTTTACCAGCAAGCGTTTCTTATTTGGATTTCTGGGTGTGTGTCATGGTGAGCTGGGATTCTCAGCAGAAATATTTCTTTTTTGTGAAGAACAGAACAATTTAAAGCTGAAAATTGAAGAGGTTAGACACAGTAGAGAACATAGGGGTGTAAATTGGACTCAGGGGAAATTTAGCTGCTTCTGTGTTGCAGTCAAAGGAATATACGAGGTTCTTTTTCTTTTCTGTTTTTTTTTGTTGTTGTCATTGACCCAAGTGTTTCTGGAATTTTCTTCCTGCATCCTGTCCAGCATTCCTGTGTCTGAGGTCTTTGCAGTGACATAGGCACACTTAAAACCTCACACAGCCTAAACACACATGCAGTCTTGGAAGAAAAACAAACCCAAATCTTGTAACCTCTACACCCATCCCCAACTTTCATCTCTTATAAGCCTACAAATAATTTCAGCTTCCTAGGAAGCTGAGAAGCCCTACTAATGGTTTCTATGGTTACACTGATGATGTGCGTGTGTGCTTTTGTGATCTGTGTGGAACGCTCTAATGTGCGAGGATGAAGGTAGGCGAAGGTGTGAAAGGGCCAGGGAGGAGGTGTGAAAAAATGGATGAGCAGTGATTGAGGTTGAAATATTCAGCATGCGCCGGGCTGTCGTTGCGATGAAGCAAAACACACTTAAACACATCAGTGGTTCCAAAGGTCATCCTTCTGTTTACCAGGCTGTAAATATCAAATGTTTTATTTCGCCAGTGACCAGTGAAGTGTGCCGAGGATGCAGTGTTTTTATAGTAAACTTTAAATCTCACTAAATGTGGAGATTGGTGTTTTATGTTAGGTTTAAATCTTCTGAATTCAAGTTTTTGAATTTGTACTTCTGGGCGAGTGGGCGGCATGGTGGCACAGTGGGTAGCACAGTGGGGGTGCGGACGAGGCTTGGAATGCTGATCTTTCTGTGTGAAGTTTGCATGCTCTCCCCGTGCATACATGGGTTTTCTCTGGGTTACTCCGCTTTCCTTCCACTCTCCAAAAAGCGTGCAGGTTAGGTTGATTAGTCGGTGCCAAATTGCCCCTAGGAATGATTGTGTGAATGGTTGTATGTGTGTGGCCCTGCAACAGACTGGCTACCTGTTTGGGGTATACCCTGCCCTTTGCCTTGAATCAGCCGGAATAGACTCCGGCACCCCCGCAAGCTTGTAAGGGATAGACCAGGAGTGGGCAAACTTTTTGATTCACGGGTCACATTTGGTTCTAACATTTGCCCAAGGGGCCGATCAGGAGCAGAGGGATGGCATACTTTGGCGCGTTAGATATGGAAAGCCATTGGGGCCGTTACACGCACGTAATCTAGCGCGCCAACGTTAAAATCAAGCGCCGTAGCACTTAAAAAATGCACAAGGTTTAAAATGTAGGTTTGAAATCTCCTCACAATCTATTTTGACAATGTGGGCATCACAGAAACACACATTTTAATGGGAGCAGTGTTGTTGTTTTTGCAACAAAGCCAAAATATCTAGAGTGTGCCATCTAGTGAAGAAACATCAGAATTGCAGGAGAAATAAAACATGACCATGGTTTATTTATTTATTTAATTTTTTTTCGGGTCGGATTAAAACATTTAACGGGCCGTATGTGGCCCGCGGGCCGTAGTTTGCCCATGCCTGGGATAGACGGTTAAGAAGGCAACTGACTTTTGGGTGAAATCTAACGCAACACCAAGCATAGAGACAAAATCTTACTATGTATATAAAATGAACTAAAATAAATGAGTTAATCAGCTTCTTATTTTTGATTCATTTTTCTGTTTTGCACTGTTAAGCATTGGATTCGTAACAAAATACTTTGTACACAGTTGAACAAATGTTAGATTTTACTTTATCATCAGTCTAACATCAGATTTTACTCTTATTGTGACTTAACGCAACTTTTTTGCCTTCCAAACCTCATCAAGGGTTGGAAAAGCTCTCTAGGTTTTCCTCCTATATCATCTTCAAAGACTTATCACAGGACACTAAGTGCCTTGTAAAGTTTACTGTATCTAAATAAGTAAAACCTTATCTAGAGCCTATATAGCGTAAATGAGCCTAGATTTTATAGAAACCAACTCTGCGGACACCCTAAGTGCATCATGAAGCCAAGTTTACGTCAAAGTCTTTGGTGTTTGTCACTTCTCTCCTCTAATCTGCACAGACTCATAAAAGCTACTTATTAAAGAGCTGGAAAGCTTACACTGTATTTTTACAAATGCTCTTTTTTTACACCCGAGTTTGATGTCAAACTATGCAGAACATTTTAGAAACTCTCTCTGAGTCTCTATGTTGATCTTTATTCTATCTATTGACAAATGATGTAACTCCTTGAGTATTAACTAATGGATAAGCCTCTGTTTTTAGAACAGACGTCAGCTTGATTATTTGCATTACAGTAAGAAAAGGCCACACCTATTGAGTTATTTGAACCAGGATGGTTGGAGGAGGCTGTGACCTCACGACGTTAGTACCGGTTTCCTGTCATTGTTGTTGATCCACAATCCCCTCACCCTTTACGTATAGAATCCTTTCAGGCCGATCACAATTGGCAAGATAAAGAAAGGGTTTGTAAGTTAATGCTACAATTTAATTTTGGTAAATAGCGTGCTGTTCCAGCTGCATGCTTCGCTGTGGTTCAGGGTAAACAGAACGATCAGCTGATGGTTCAAACCACAGGGACAAAGCCAGGTATTTACTCATGTGTGGATTTGATAAAGAGCTACACATCAACATGATCAGGAGTATGCCATGATTAATTCTAACCAAATGTGCATCATACACTTGGATAAAGATTTATAATTAACATCTATTTGACTTTAATAAGTTGTTTTTATGTTGAATCATGCATGTAAAATAAGGCATATGAACTCAAAAGACGTCCACTTTATGTGTTTCTTTTGTTATCAGAGTACTACTTTGATTTTGTAACATTTGAGAAGAAAAAAAAATCACTGTAGAAAGAGTTACACAGTTTTTTTTCTTGTTTAGTAATATTTCGGGTTAAGAAATTTTAAAAAACAGCACAAAAACACAAAAAATACTCAAATGAAGCAAGTCTACATTTGAAGAGCAATCATTTAAAGTGAGTGTTATTAATTCTTTATACTTTTTAACAATAAGTTTCGGATTATTTGAAAACCGTAGAGCATTGACGGGAAATGAAAAGAGGAAGAAATGAGAGCAGCGTTTGTGAAAAAGATCTAAAGTCACGCTGCAACTCCACACCCTGGAAGAGTCAGTGTTTTTAACATTCTCATCTACGGGAGGTTTTTGGCATTATCTTTGCACCAGTAGAGGTTCTCATGAAGCGTTTTATTGGCTTATAACAAGACCCTTTTGTATTAATTACAAATGCAAGAAATTATTGTTGGCTGGATTACAATGTGCCGTCTCTGCAGTTTTCAGCCTTCTGCCCCCACTGAAAACTTTGTGACATCGGTCGAAACAACAAGGCCACTGTGCCTTAGGACTGGTTTCTGTGGTTCATGTCATGAGTGGAACCTGAACCTTTGGCGGGTGGGTGTTTGGGGTTGCTTGTGATTGGGTCCCATGAGAAACTGGACGAAGGTTTCTACAATGCCACATTGCATGTCCCCACATTATTCTGCCAAAGGTTCACCACCCGAGATGGACAATGAGTCGGAGCTATGCTGCCACACCCTTGCAGGAGGTGGAGGGGGAAATGCTTACCCTGAAATAGAGCTACCCATCATACAATGCAGCTTCCTTCCCTTCATATCAAATCTAAGGCAGAACTGTTTGTCTGTTCAAACTTAATGTGAACGATGATGTTCTAAAACCAGAGACTAACTCTAAATATGCTCCAGATCCTCACAGCTATGCTTACACCACATATTTCAACTCATTCCACTCGGTCACGCGTTCAAGACAAGCTCTCAAGGTAAGCTCAGAGTCATGTGGACAAGGTTCAAGCTCTCCTTTACAAGTGAAGGCTTAAAACTTGATGAAATCCCACGAGGGAGGTGTTTCAGTTTGTGCTTAGTTCTTCACAAGTGTACAGTTTCTTAACACGACTTTAATGTCAATGGCTCATTGATTCGACTGTTTACATCACTAACGAGCTTCACAGTGTACCTGCTCTTACATAAGCTTTTGTTTGCTTTGGGATAAATCTGAGTGCCTTTGCATTTCTCAAGTTGCTGCGTTTAAGCCGAGGGCATATTTTACCCACCACCCTGGTTACTAGGAACACAACTAGGTAAAACTATGCTCACTAAAGGAACAGTTGAAGATTAAAGCAATGGAAACATGTATCATCTGTCTTCCCACAGCATGAGGATACATTAAGCACTCAAACTGTCTGTGCGTCAATCTGTGCATTTGTGCTTCCGTAACATTTTAGTGAATAATTTCTCCCAAACCACCAAGGGGTTTTAAAAAACTTGTTAGATAAAAAAGTTGTGCTGACCGTAGAACAAACGAGAGACTTTCATATTCATATTCTACTTGTGACGAGGGTAAAAGTTTATTAAAACTGTTCATAAAGAAATTAATATCTGTCTGCTTTATTTACACAGTAATAAAACAAAGAGGTGTGTTCTAACAGAGAAGAGGGAGGCGAGAGAGGAAATTTCCAGACCCCCATTTACAAATGAGTGGGGACACAGTTGAGCAGTATCTACACATCCCTTAGTCAACATAACACTGTGTCTTTAACTATCTGGGCTCAGCATCAGTCAAACCACTGACGTGCTTTTAACGAAACTGCCCATCTTTGCTTGATACCAACTAAATATAAATTGATAGGATAGATGGAGGCATATTGCTTGGATCTTTACGGTTGACTTACTCAAGGAATACAGCATTGCTAAATCTAGAGGGTAGAAGACATCCCATTTAAAATGTACCGGTATTCAATTTTCATGCAGCTTGTCGAGTTTGCTGATCCATCAAATTTTGTTCAAAGCTTTAGAAAAAATTTTGATCTTGTGACAAACAAACTTCTGGTTTTAAAGTCTAATCTTGAGAACAAAAACAGATGAGGGCTCTGATGCAGGGTATCCTGAATAACTCCCTTCACCCTCTACATGACCCAGAAGAGTACCCGAAGTAACAGGTTTCTCTCACTGTACAGGACTGAGCACTTTCGGAGGTCGTTCATCCCTTCAGCCCTCAGGCAATTTAATCGATCAGGTGTTTCTGGAAGAAACTGAGTCCTATTTTATTATATATGTATGTTGTTTTTATTTATTTTGTATGTACAGCTTGTGTGATTTCTGTTGCTGCTGGACACCAGAATTTCTCCTGCAGGAGATTAATAAAGTTTTTATCTATCTATCAAACTTTTCACTGAGGTAAAATATTACTTTTCCACATTTTCGATCTTCATAATGTATTCTGGGTTTTATTTAATGATTTTAAAAACAAGTAGAAATAGTTTTTTTTTCTTTCTGTTTTTGGTTAATAAAGTATTTACTGGTCCATTTGTTTCCTTTGAATGAGTTTTACAGCTCTAAACTAGAACCTTTCAGCTCTGTTTTAAAGATCTCAACGTAATGGCATTTTTGGCTATCAAGACCAGTCCATTTAGGCTTATCGGGGGCAAAACCCCTGCTGTGATGACTGATGAGCCTTTTTTATTTTCAGACCTTCCCCCTAAAGAGTGTGTTGTAACGGGAACCCTTTCCAGCACTTTTCTTTGGTGCCTTTTGTAGAGCCAGTTTGTCCCATCCTCAAATGGAAGAGGGGACAGTGGGTGGCTTTGTTCACCAGTCTACTTACTTTGCAGATGGTTCAGTGAACCAATTTGTAACCCAACACCCCCATCCTGCCTTAGAGTGGTGCACTCCATACCATTAAGAATACCAAACTTGTGATGTGGTTAAAAGGGAAAAGGTTTGCATCAAACATTTATTTAGCATGACCTTGATGCTGTTAAGTTTCTTTGTGACAATCACGAGGAGCAAAAGGCCAAAAGTTTGCTAGGTTACTGAGTAACCACACAATCTGCGGCTCTGTCACTTTGGAGGTTATTTACCCTGATCAGAGAGGCAAAGCACATGGGCCAGAAGCCTTCTTGAGTTTAAATGACAAAGATGACGAATGAAGTAAGAAGGAATAGCTGCCAGTGACAGGGTGAGATGAAAGCGAGACGACTTTAGATGACATATTTGTGTGAAGAGCCTGTCTGAGTATGACAGGTTGCAGATGATGGTTTGCTTGTTACTCTGTCATCAGCTGTCTAAAGCGGCTGTCGTGATGAAGGATAATATGGATCAATATGGTGTTGTGATGTTTGAATGACACATTTTATTAGAAAGTTTTAAGCTGACATTTCGTAGCTCCCTTAGTGATCCGGAACCATCTAGGAAAATCAAAATGTGCAGGAAGAAGTGTTTTTTATGGGCTCTTTAGTGTAACCTATAGTTACACATCAAATTACTGGTTAAGTGTTTGGCAAAGCTGAAAGTACTGGCAGATTAAATGGAGTAACTTTTGGAATCTCACACATGCACATTGGACACACTTCTGTACTAGAGAGTGGCAAAGAGAAAGACTTGTCAAGTATTTACTATGTTAATTGTTATGTTAATGTTCTCATCAATATCACATTAAAAACACTTGAATTGTTTTCTTATTTATTTCATTCATGCATGTTTGAGTCATTTAAAAGCGCTCTCATCCAGCACTTTATACCATTTGAATTACAGTTTGTTCTCTGCTAAGTCTTTTTTTATCTGCCACACCCACATTTAACACAAGTAGAAGGTGTTTTTTTTTTTTTTTGCAGCATGCACACTCTCTGCTCACTCTCAGTCAAAACAAGGAGAGCAAATCTAATGTAAAAGGAACAACAAGAATATGAAGCACTATGCACTTGCTTTGCAAATCTGATGATACTTACATAGGATTCGCAGCCTCAAACAGGATTTACACTGTATCATGTACAAGGGCGGGGTCGTAGCAGGGACTAAGAGAAAAGGGCGATTCACAGAGTCAAAAATGGAAGTAAAACGTAATAAATTCACAAGCTTTTGTCAGCGTGTAACGCATTTCCAGGATAACAAAAGGTATTTTTACCTCTTGCCATGAGGTAAGAATAATGACCGCATAAAGCACAATAACATCTCCTTTAATCAAAATAGACGACCTGGCCAGTTGCTCATCTACTTCTAAAAATGCATGGCAATAAAATAATTATTCTGTATTTTATTTCAGAGTAGAGATTAAATAATCTCTGTCACTGACCATTGACCTTGTAATTTTCTAATTTTTTGACTGTTTCCCATTTCGCCACGAGATAAAAATTCCAGTTTGTTAGTATGTCAATTTTTTAGAAAGTACATAAATGCTGTACATTTTTTATCAGTCTGTCGTCACAAGCACAGTTTTCTTTAGTTCTCTGCTGGGGGGGCAGCTTGACCGCCAGGGACAACAATTGGCTGGACAGGCTGATTGAGAAATGGTGGGGAGAAAAGTGGACTAACTGGGAGCTGGTTTGGAGAAGAGGTTGAGGGCTCTAATGCAAGGCATCCTGAATAATCCCCGTCACCCTCTGCATGATGTGGTCACAACCCATAAAGTGCCTGAACCAACAGGTTCCTCTGACTGCGCTGCAGTACTGAGCGTTTTAGAAGGTCATTTATCCCTTCAACCCTCAGGCAATTTAATCAAACAGTTGTGCCCGGAAGGAACTAAGTCCAATGGGGTATCTTATTTACTAGCGGTTGTAACTTTTATTATTATATTTTTCTTTATTTCTATATGTGATTTGTTGCTGCTGGACACCAGAATTTCTCCTGCAGGAGATTGATAAAGTTTTTTTAAAAATTTTTATTCAAAAGTAACTTAACCTAAGTGGCCCAAAAACCCAGTCAAAAAATCAGTGCTTTGGGTTAATAAGCTAACACGCTAATTACAAAAAAAGCTAACATGCTTCACTCTGAATTAATTGGCCTAGATTAATATTAATTCATTTTATTTTGTTAGCTATGTGCTTACTCTTGTGTTTAGCCAACTATTTAGGGGGAAGTGTGCATAACAGAGAACCGTAGAGCACTGGTACATAACTACTCTGTTTCCTTGCTTAGCTTGCTGACATGCTAAGTGCATGTCTTCTCCTGGGCAAGAAAGAAGTTGAGGCAGAAGATATAATTAATAATGGTGATATAATTTAAAACATCACCATATACTAATTAACCTGTTACTTATTTAAAATAGTTGCTTTGTAGGAGTTTTCTTTGGCCACACCCATAGCGTAGCCATGTTCAAGTACAGCTAAATACATTCAATAGAAAAATAATTCTGAATCTTTGAGGTAAAGAACAATTTTCTCAGCATCCCTCGAATTCATTCTGTGCTCTGGTGTTTGGTTGGAGGCTTGTATATTGAACTTTGCCTCTGCTTATCTTCTGGTTATCAGAGCTTCCTGAGGAAACACAGAAACAAGGTTTAAAATAAGCCTGGGGGATTGAAAACTGTCCATCTAAAAAGAAACAGCAAGAGACAATTTAATGAAGCTTTACAAAGTTGTTTTGTTCAAACTTGTTTGTATTTGTTATAGTATCTAATTACTTTTTCTCAAGTATTTAATTGCAGTGGAGATTTAAGTTGATTTAATTTTTTTATCAATCTAAACAAGTGTCTGTTCTTCAGATGATAGCATATTTTTACACTTGTAAATTTAAATTAATTTTAGACTGCAATTACTTATCACCAAACATATTTGAAGTTGATATTTATATGATGCAGCTTGATTGCAATAATGATCCTTTTTGTGTGGTTATCATTCTAATTTTTTTTTCACACATTGATGTTAAAACATGCTCAATCCATTCAGAATTGCATGGTGGTGCAGTGGTGGCATGGTGGACTCGCAACAAGAAGGTCAGGGTTTGAGTCCTGGAGTGTAGGGGAGGCTTGAAACACTGGCATTTAAATATATATATATATATATATTCAATATACTTAATTCATCCCTCACCAGGATATTTGTGTGCTGCATCACACCGCAGCAGGCTGCCACCTATTACAGCACTAATGGTGGAAGAAACGGGAGGGTTAGGTGTCTTCTCCAAGAACCCTAGACGTGAACTCAGTGGGATGTCAACCTGCATGTGAACCCGCGGTCGAACGCTCTAACCACTGAGCAACCGTCTCTCCAAACTCTGTGTGGAGTTTGCATGTTCTCCCTATGTATGTGTGGGTTTCCTCCAACCCTCCATAAAAAATGCATGCTAGGTTTATTGGCCACCATAAAATTGCTCCTAGGAAATGAATACTTGTGTGTAAGGTTGTCTGTGTGTGGCACTGCACCAGACTGGTGACCTATTTGGAATGTATCCTGTTTCTCGCCGGAAATCAGCTGGATTTGCCTTCGTACCCCTCCGCGACCCCATTAGAGATAACCGGTTCAGAAGATGAACCAAAACAAATTCATTCATCATTCATTGGTTACACTTACTGCAGAGATTCTAACCCATCTGCTATTAGACATGAACCCATACACTTCATGCATGATTAGTTAACGTGAGATATCCTTCATTTGCACCTGATCATGTCATGGATAAGAAACACAGGAGTGAAACATAAAACCTCCTCCTCTTCTGTAGGAGATAACGTGTGATTATCTGTGCATTTTCTCTTTCATGCGAGGATGTTGGGCCAACATAGAAGGAAGCATATTGACGGAAGATGTGTCGACAGTTCCTGTGCTTCACTTCCCTTCTCAAAGGGAAAGTTTATGTCACTCTGGAAGTATTTTCATTTTTAAAATCGAAAATTACTACATGGGATTTTCAGCTCTTAAAAACAAGGGTCTGGTTGCAGCAATAAGTGTGTGTGAATAAAATGTTGGAGGTTATTTTTACATTTCATCAAAATAAGAGTTCTCAAGTGGTGAGATGAGTGCTGTTACGTTATCATTACAGAAGGAAATTGATAGTTTTCACAGCTCTCGGCTTGCTGCAATCAAACACAATCTATGAAGAAGAAGCAGATGATTCAATCTGGTTTTTCTTTCACGTGTCCTTTATTTTGATAAATGTTCAGTTTGTATCTTTATAAAGATAACGGAGCTCATGATAATTTTGTTTTAGTCAGGAATCCAACCATGAAGAAAAGCCATGCTATCAAAAGAGTTTTCAGAATGTCCCGTGAGTGTTCGGTCCGATGTGCTCAGATTCAATTTGATTATCAGAATTCTTCAAAAGCACCATGAAACATTTAATTTTTTTATATTCTTGTGCTTGCAAAGATTTAAAAATAAACAAGTTACACATTTTTAGTCCTCCTGCCATGCTTGCTCAGCAAATACCAAAACATTCAGATCAGTGCAGAAGATCTTCAACCCTCCTTTTCTCCTAAAACACAAACCCTTCTCTGTTCCTACGCGGAGCCTCTCATTCAATGTCTCGCTGCACAAGGACGCCTGACATCAGCTGAGTGTGTGTCGATTGCCAGACAGTCCTGTGCCAAGACTGGAGTGTTTCTTTGTGGCTATCAGGATGACTCAGTCTGCTTTTGTATTTCTGAAACTGCATATCTGAATTCTTTTTCGGAGGAATGGTTCTACGACGACGAATGATAACTTTAGATAAGATAATGCTTTTTTTTAAATACGTAATTTCTGGTTGATAATTTAATCTTTTTTTTGACGTTAGCTTCATTTTAAGGTAGATGTCTAAAGTAAACTCATATCAAAGTCCAAACAAAGATTGCCTCACCTTTATGTTTAATTTCTGCTTTTGATTGCATCTTTAAAATTTAAAAGATTCATAAAAAATGTTTTATTTTATGGCGTTTTATTGGCAGACATAACCTGCCTGTAAAAATGAAGAATTCTTTCAAAATCACTTACGTGAGTGAATTTGTTCAGCTGATCACATGTCAGGCACACATTTACACACATGTTGATTTGCACGTACAGGGTGAGTTTGCATCATAAACAAGAACAAACAACCAAACTGGATTTGTACATTCAAGTTTGGTAAAAGGTGAAACGTTCGTATGTTAAAAACCTTTTTTCTGTCTGTGATTAGAAATGAAACAAAAATGCTGATACTTTGAGTTTGCGGGGTTTCAAGACATTAAGGCATTTAGCTTTGTGGCGGGGTACACCCTGTACAGATCACAGGTATGTCGTGTCATCTAGCAAAAATATCTCAACTCTGTGCAATATTTTATTCTATATTTAAATTTAATTGATTTTGGCATTGGCCTCACTGCAAGAAGGTTGTGGGTTGAAGTCCCGGGTGGGGATGAGGCTTGGAAGACTGATCTTTCTGTGTGGAGTTTGCATGTTCTCCCCGTGTCTGCGTGGAGTTTTCTCTGGGTACTCCAGTTTTCTCCCACACTCCAAAAACATGCATGTTAGGTTGATTGGCCAGTGCCAAATATTCCTTAGGAACATACAACCCGGCGACCTGTTCAGGGTGTACCCTGTCCCTCACCTTGAATCAGCCGGGATAGGCTCCGGCACCCCCATAACTCCATAAGGGATGGACAGTTAAGAAGGTGACTGACTGACTGAACTTGTCTTTATATTGTCTGTTTTATACTGGAAATGATAAGGGTCTTCGAGAGCTTTAGTATCTTGGAGTCGAGTTCACAAGTAGAGGACATTGATGGGAGTATCAGTGCAGCATCTGCAATAATTAGGATTCTACATCGAGACATTCAGACTAATCTTTTTATCTTAACATATCAAACTCAACATGACAAGTTTAGCTAATATTTAACTTGAAACCTAATCATTTCTGTCACATGCAACTCCATCTAAATCAAAGCAACAATAAGTATAAGAACCTCACTGAATGACTTATACATAACATTTATTAACCCTAACGTATAGGAACGCAAACAACAAGGTTCAAGTTTTGTCGAGTGGGCAGCTTTCCGTGCAGCCATAAATCTCGGAGAGGTTAAAGACTTGTGTATTTATTAAACAAGTGTTGTGTTGACTGTTTTTTTTTTTTTTTGCAAATGCATGACTTCTATGAAATAAAGTTCCACGTTTTGCAGCCTCTGGTTTATAGAGTAAATACACTCATAATTTACAGTTTGATCCTGTGATCTCCTAAATTGTTATAAAAATGTCACCTCCTTAACATTTGCGTTGATTTTTTTTTTTTTTTTTTGATTTTGGTGTGTTCTCAAAGGAAGTCAGATACGCATGGTCTCTAAACAATGACCTTACATAACACAGTGAAGTAGAATCGCTCATGCATGCTGTCGGTTTGTGTTATAAATTAAAACGTTGAGTCACTGCGCCTCGGTTATTTTAATCTCTATTAGTGTTTTATAGTTATAAAGGCTGCACATGTTTCCTATGGAATTATTTCCACTCACTTATTTCTGCAGGTGTATCGTTGTGTTTGGGGGTATGGGAGGAGGGTACACAGCTGTCCAACTTCAGGTCAGATCTGCTCATGATGACATAGATTATCCTGACCAGGACCTAGAGGCTCCTTCATACTCTGTTAGATGATAAACTCTTTCAGACTCCTTTTTGCTAAATAAAGCAGCGGAAGGGAGGAGCTGGGATTGAGCGTTTTCCTGGATAACACACAGCTCTGACTCTTCCTGCCATCCCAGACCAGAACTGGACGGGACATAGTCAGAGGAGGCAGTCAGAGGTCAACGCCCAGCAGCCATTGTTCTTGGACTTGGGGCTGCGCCCTATACCGGAACCGGTCCTTTCCTCAAACCCCCCACCCACTCCTTTGCAAATACTCCGTAAACCTTCCCAATAGGCCTCCAATCCTAATGTCTGTAAGACCCCTTTCCTTCCTGGGGAACAGTAAGAATGACGTTCAGTTTAAAGTGGTAGTTATAAACACAGTGTGGAACATACCAGCATGCAGCGGGCACCTGCATGTTCAACCTCGGATTCATATTCATGCTAAACGACTCACAGGAGCTCTCCGTAATCTTTGTTCCTCTCGTTCTTCCTGAGCAGACACCCATGGTGAAGGTAGTTTTATTTCTTGTGAGCCGAATGATCTTTTACCAACCTTCAGATGACTAAAAAAAATAACGACACCGTTTCTTTTCTCTTTCAGGAGGAGTCTCCTGAGCTGCGGCCACGTCTCTGTGTGATCCGCCGAGGCTCAAACGGATATGGCTTCAATCTTCACAGCGAGCGTGCACGGCCGGGCCAGTACATCAGAGCGGTGGATGAAGACTCTCCAGCAGAGAGGGCAGGCCTGCAGCCCAAAGACAGGATAGTACAGGTAACTTACAAGATGCAGGCTGAATGAATGTGAGACCATATGAGACACATGAGACAATGTGTTTGTTTGGACCAAGAAAATATCAGCTGAACACATCATTATATACAGTAGTTTAAAAATAGCAACAGAAAAAAACGCTGAAATCACTAGAAATAAATAATGGAGATTAAATGCTTGATAATTTGTCAATTTATTTGCTCACTTAGTCTACGTTTTATCTTTTTAAGTTGTTAAAGTTAAGTGTCGTAAAATAACTTGCTTTTATTTTTTTCTATTAAATGCGATTTTATTGAATCGGAACAAGACTACTGACATTGCGACCTAATCAAAATGCTGAACAGAAAAATCAACAGTATTTCCTGCAGTTTTCAGGAGCTTCTAAAACAGGGGTGGGCAAACTTTTTGATTCGCGGGCCATAATTTGTTTGGAACGGGAGCAGATGGATGTCGTGCTTTGGTAACCGCTAGATTAGGCTGAAAGAATGCCGCGCTAGATTTTAAACAAGCGCGCTAAATGTTACATCAAGAGCATTTAAGCAATTAAATTTCAAATCTAGCGCACTTGGTCTGAAACCTAGTGCGATAGCACTTAAAATTGTGCATTTAGCGGCGCTAGGTTTAAAATCTAAGCGCTTGATGTAACATTTTGCTTGTTTTAACATCTAACACGCTTGTTTACGTGTGTGTGTTAGCCCCGATGGCTTTTCATATCTGTGCACACAGTTTAATTTAACAGCAGCACATCGTGGAGACACACACATTTTAATGGGAGCAGTGTCACCCAAAGTGTGCCATCTAGTGACAAAACATCAGAATTGCAGTGGAAATAAAACTAACAAGGTTTATTTATTTAATTTTTTTTAAGTTCGGCGGGCCAGATTGAAATGTTTAACGGACCGCATTTGGCCCACGGGCCGTAGTTTGCCCATGCTTGTTCTAAAAGATGTTTTGCATTCTAGAGAAAGAAACTGAGCCTTTCTTTGGTTTCAACCTAATCTTTTGGGTATTTGTGATCTAAAGCTGTGGTTAAGTCTTTTCACAAAGTCAACAGTGTGTTGATATGATGTGAAATAATGAGGACTGTGTGGGGTCTTAAACACCCCCCCGGCTGTCCTAGCATCATCCTGAACTAATTAGCTTCAGAACTGAAGTACAGAGAGGAGTTATTATTTCTAGATGTGAGAAGTTACATTTGGGACACGTTGAAAACAGGAAGTCAAAGGAAAACAAATCGTTTTTACTTCACTCCAATGAAAGCATAAAAAAGAGAAAAAAATAAAATGACTAAAGAGCCTTGTAATCAAGTTTAGGAAAGAGTTTTTAAGTCCCTAAAAGGGCCCCAGACAGGCACACCACCCACAGAGTAGCAGGGGGCTTTGTGAGGAGCAGACAACCATTGTTACTTCTGTTACTGGCCGAGCAGCTATTGTCCAGCTTCCTCTGCAGGACCAAGCTTAGACATGGAGGTCCACCCTATGACACACACACACACACACACCCTTCCAGACATTTCTCACATGCTTTCCCATGGAGATTTTATACCAAAATACTCAGCTGGTCTAGAAGAGCCACCTGACATGGTGCAGTTACAAAGTTCAACCATTTCCGTGTCTCATCAGAACTAAAACAGAAAAAAATTGAATTATTCTTGAGGAAAAAGAATTTCATAAGAATGTGTATGTGTGTGTGGACACACAGGATTTCCTTCAAACACAATGATAATGTTGGAAAAGAAATTCCTGGTGGTGATAAGGGTATACACACCTTCTGGAGGGAAAAATGAAACCCAGGGTGAAGTGGTCCATATGTTTAACGGTGAAAAATGTGAACCTTGTTCCTAAACCGTGAAAACTACTTTAGGAATATGTTTGATGTGGGAATACTGGTCAAACATTTCCAGAAAGAAAATGAAAACACACAAAGACAACCTTTCATAATATAATCTGACGATTCTATAGCAACTCTCTGGATAGGGGCTGAGGAACATAGCAGACAGGAAACAGTATGACACCATGCGTTTGTGTTGGTGAAGCTACACACACACTGCCGAGTTGTATTACTAAGGTGCAAACCACCGTTCCTCTCTTCAGGTAAACAATGTCCCTGTGGAAGGAAAGACACATTCAGAGGTGGTTGCTGCCATTAAAGCTGGAGGAGAGGAGACCCGATTACTGGTGGTGGACCCCAATACAGACGCTTTCTTTAAAAGATGCAGAGTGGCTGCCACATTGGAGCATCTAACTGGTGAGAAAAATCCTTTTTCGCCTTCAACTCTTCCTCTTCAAGTTTCATTTGATAAAACAGGGCAATTCCTGCCTCCACACATCCTCTTTCGCCTTCTTTTTTTTCTGCAAATTCCCACTGATTAAACAACCACCACAGTGTCTATGCCACACAGTCTCCTCCACTATTTGTCTTTTACTCTTATCCCTCTTTGTTGCTTTCATTCACTGCCAAAGATTACAGACAGAGACACCGAGCCACTTCCTACCTTGTGTTTAAAGGCTGATCTCTGCAGGGAAAGTTAATCTCTTAGATGAGGACATTAGGTGAGACGGATCTGACGGTTATTTGTAAAGTTTAAAAGTTTGAGCATGAAGTGATCTGCCTGGAAATTAGAGCTACTGCTCGATCTAATTTTCTGATTCAGTTAGAAATCAGTTATGATAAAATTTGGTAGAATGGTTAGAGTTGCATCTAAAGCTCATAGTCTTCATTAGCAGGGATAAGTGGTGCCTGAAAGCTGGAATAGATCCTCAGGTGAAAGGTTTTTTATTATCTCGCCACTCTCTCTGCAGAAAGGAGTAATAAAGTCATTTCACTGACGGAAAAAAACGGCCTTTAGGGGGAGTTCTTGTACAGTCAATGATGTGTTTTGGGGGTTCGAGCAGCTGGTCCTCAGGTGGGTGGGATGTCTGCACAGTTTCATGTTGTGTCTGAGTGTCACAAGAAACCTCATTAATAAGCATAGCAGCTGTTGTCATGGTAACTAGCGGAATACATACAGCTACACTCTGCATCCACACTGAGATGCTGGAATGGAGAGAAGAAAAGTTGCAAAACTGGTGGCTTTTGAGTTAAAAAAAAGCGAAAAGTTGGTCAATTTGTGTTAAATTTGCAACACAATAAAGTGAAAACAACAAGTCCTCAAATTTTCCCACTTTTGGTTTCTTTTCATCTCAGATTAAAACAATCTTTGTGTAGAGAACAGATTCCAGATAGGTGTCTCCCAGGTAACTGCCCACTCACGAGACACCTGCCTCCTTCTCACATGGACACACACGACTGCATCTGACTGAGCTGCCCCGCCGGCTGATGCCTTTGTTTGGTTTCCAAGGTGCCCACTCTGAGCGGCTCCTTAGTGAAGAGGTGGAACAATGTGAGTTAGAGAGAGTCAGCTCAAAGTGGTACAAACACACACTTACACACACATCATGTATTAGATATTAGTTCAGCTTTCAAGGACAAGCTGGGATGTGGCTTTTCAAGTTTTGAGTGGCTTAAGATGAGGAAATGGATGGAAGATGAGAAGGATGAGAGGAATGAGGTCCATATTCAGCTGTCTCAGATACACAGATAGTTTCAGGTCAACTTGTAGTGCTTTATTTCTTATCCCTAAAAGTGTGGCAGGGTGCCGGAGCCGTTTTCAGGTGGGAGGCAGGGTACATCCTGAACAAGTCGTCAGCCTACTGCGGGGCCTCACACACAACCATCTACACACTCTATCATAAACCGTCATAATAGTTTAAATAGATGCTGCATCTGCATCGTAACATTTCAGTGTGCAACATATTTGATCAACTCTCAAAAACTACATCAAATTTTGTCGCGGAATACAATCAAAGATTGTTTCTTTTTTTTTTCCTCCATAGGTCCACTGCCAGAACCGGTTATGAATGGAGAAACAGAGGAAAAGGTAAGACGTAACCACATTAAATGTCTCACAAGAAGAAATTAGAATTTGAGAGCTAAGCAAAGATTTAAAGAAAATCTTAGGTTGAAGGAAATGTACTGCGCTTTCCCTCCACCTATCTACCCTCTCCAACCAATAAGAGACGCCTCTACTCATTTAAATAATTCTTGTATACCATACTGGGACCATCAAGCTTAAGTAGCTCATTAAGTTTCTCCATTTCTTTTCTTTTTTTAAACCATATTCTGTTACATCAGAGAGACTGATGTAATGAGTCATTAATCAGACACGTCTATTCAATGTAGCTTCCTGTTTTTGTCTAACTTTTCTGGTGTCCATTGTGTGGTGATGCGAACAAAACCTCCACCCAGATAATTCTACATTACCTTGGACATGTTTTACAAGCAGAATTTGAGATATAACGACAAAAAGCATGTAAAATTGATCCATTTTAATGAGCAAAAAGTAGATTCATTCAGAATTTTAGTAGAAATTTATTTTCTAACTGGTATTTTAGTTGAAATATTTATATTTTCATTTTTGGTTCAATGTATTCTGTTGTTTTAGATTTATTTTCTTAAAAAATTCTGGGTTAAAAACATTTTTTAATGACTTTTTTTGCTTTTTTAGTAATATTGAGCACAAATTTAAGCTAAATTTATTAAAGAAATCACCAGATTGAAAGAAAAAATTTCACAAAAATTAAATTCTACTTTAATATTATGCTTACATTATGTTTACACATCTTTTTTTAAAGAGAACATTGATTTGAAAGCTGGTCCGCCTCGACTTATGGTTCTCGTCCAGATTTGCAGAATGTCTGATCGGCGTTTCCTGTTGCTCAGGAACTCTATGTGCTGCTGTGACTTGTTCCACGTATTGTTTAGCAACATGCACTAAAGACCTGAAAGGGAGGGAATGAAAAGGGAGGTCAGCAAAAAGTTGTTGGTTGGGTAGAAAACCATGAACACATTTGAAGTACAAACCAGTTTAACAGGCTTTTAATATAAATAAAAAGATGGGGTTTTTTAAACCTTTATTTAACCTGGATTAAAACTCATGGGGATTAAAAATCTTTTTTTAAGAGTGTTCTGGCCAAGAGGCAAAACACGCGCAAATTGAAACGACACATACACAGCACTTACAGTTACAAAATAAAATACCAGACCTAACTGAAGCATTGAAATTGAAAGTGTGCTTTTGTAAAAAGTAAAAAGTCCCTTAAATGAGTTCAATGAAATAATTTTCTTTAAGTTCAAGTTGTTCTGCAGATTGATCCAGGATTGTGCAACAGAATGTCTAGAATGATCTGTTATTTTGATTCAAATCATGGTGGGAAAAAAGATTCAATGCAATCAGCAGTAACTAGTACGCTGCATCGGTCCGTCGTGGTAAAGAGAGCTGAGCCGAAAAGCAAAGCTCTTGATTTACAAGTCGATCTACGTTACCACCCTCACCTATGGTCACCAGCTGTGGGTGGTGACCGAAAGGATAAGATGGCGGATACAAGCGGCCGAAATGAGCTTCCTCCGCAGAGTGGCTGGGCTCTCACTCAGAGATTGGGAGAGGAGCTCTGTCATCCGAGAGGAGCTCGGTGTCAAGTCGCTACTCCTCCAAGTCGAGAGGAACCAGATGAGGTGGTTCAGGCATCTGGTCAGGATGCCCCCCGAGCACCTCGCGGGTGGGGTGTTTTGGGCACATCCCACCGTGAGAAGACCAAGAGGCAGACCCCGGACCTGTTGGAGAGACTATGTCTCACAGCTGGCCGGGAAACGACTTGGGATCCTTTCCGGGTGAGCTGGAGGATGCGTCCAGGATGAGATAAGCCTGGGCTTCCTGTTTGAGGCTGTTGCCCCCGCGACCCGGCCCCGGAACAAGCGGAAGATGTCGGAAAAGAACGGAAAGCAATCTTATAATGAACTGAAAATCTCTTTTTTCTGCAATTAGAATCTCAAATTTACATTAAATCGTTTTATTGTTGCAGAATCTCATATATTTTATATTTTTATAACCAAAAAAGCCTATATTTTTAATGCCACTTTTACTTTTGAAATCTTCAAAGTTTTAGAAATTAAAAAACACATGGAAGGAAATAAAATGCTTGAAGATAGACACTGCTCTCATGTGGTGCAAAGTGAAATCACATCTCTGTTAAATCTGTTTTTTATGAAGTGGAACTAATGAATGTTTGTGTTCACAGATGAATGGTAGAGTGGTCCGGGAGGCGGAGAGAGACTCAAAGCTGTCAGTGAGCCCTTCACCATCCAACGCTTCATCCAACGCCTCCCTCACGACCCCGACCACACACACCCCACCAGAGGTAGATCTCAGAGGAACAATTATTTCTTATAAGAAAAATCTGACATTTTTATCTATTCAATTTTAATCATTCTGTTTTTCCTTCAGGGTTTAATCACAGATGCCATCCCAGCCCTCAATCTCAGCTTGCAGCAGGTTAAAGAGCTCGCTCATCAGAAACGCTCCAACAAAAGAGCTCCACCAATGGACTGGACCAAGAAAAATGAGCTTTTTAGCAACCTATAGGACAATTCACACCACAGACAAACACATATCAAAGAGGATTTTTTTCAGATTATTATTGATTTAAAAAAATTGAAAACATTATCTATAAATGCCATTTGAAGTTGTAAACTATGGTGTTCTTCCTATTATTAACTCTTAGATCACATTGTATAAGTTTTACTAACAAAGACGCATATGCAGACGACAAAGAACTGTTCATTCTCAAAGTGTGGATGCATTTGTTAAAGTGGCAATTGTGTCATTTTTACCATATTTTTTGTGATTCTAGCTTCAGTTGCCGGTGAAAATATGAAGGAGCTGAAACTTTTTATCCAAAAAAACACATTAAATATCTTTTTTTTTTTTTTTGTCGAATAAATCACATCAACACAACCTGACAATCAACTCTTAAATCAATTACCTTTAAAAATTAAACTCAATAAAAATGTATTTTTTTGTTTACCATGACAATATTTTATTTTTATCGTCTCATTTTAAAAATCATCCAAAAAAAATGTAAATGTCATTATATTTTCTTTTTTTTCTCATATAAATATTCTATTTTAGAAAACAATCACTGTCTTTAAACTGGAAAGATCTATATTTTTAAAATGCATACTTATATTCTGTGTATTTGTTAATCATTTTTATTTTTTAAAGTTTTGACTGGAATTCCATTGATGCTGTTTGAGTGAAAGGGATTTTTTTGAAGAATAACTTAATTTAGCCATCATTAGGACTGCTTGATTAGTTTGTAAAGTCATTTATAATATATTTAAGTTTTTATTGCTCCAAAACAAAAAAATAAGATGTTTGCATTTCTATGATGTCTTAAAACAATTATATTTCATTTTAGATCCTGTTCAATATGTGAAATACATGTAATTTTTTGTTTCTATTTGTGATAAGCAATTTAAGTTCTGTACCTCATCAGTCAGTGCAACACTGTTATTCGGCATGCAAAAAAAATGCAATGTTAGAAGGTTTCTGTATCACAGAAATTTTGAAAAAAAAAAATTCTGGCATCACTTTGGGTGCATTTGTCATTTACTTCCAAAATTCAAGCTGACCTAAAACATTGAATTGAATTATTAAAGTTGTCATTTGGATCATTGATGTGCTGTGTCTGGGCAATTTAATTTAAGTTGTTTGTTGGTCTTCTGAATCACCCATTCCTTAACGTTGACGTGTATCCCAGCTGGCTCAGTACGAGAGACAGGGGACACCTCAAACAGGTCACCAGTCTGTCACGGGGCCACACACACAACCATCCAATTCAAATCAATTTTATTTGCATAGCCCAAACTCACAGAATTTCTGTCTCAATGGGCTTCACATTGCAGATTTTAGAAGAGAGAAAAACAAGAAAAAAGAGGAACGTACAAACACAAATATACAGCAAGAAAACTAACTTACAAATGCTAGCTAGACAATATTAGTGCATTCCTACCCTTAGACTCGCCTTCACGGTGAGAAAAAACTCCTAAAAAAACATCAGTGATGAAAAATAAGAAACCTTGTGGGGATCCACACAAAAGAGGGATCCCTCCCCCGGGTCAAGCCTCCAATGTGTCTAAGACTATTGTTTAAATATGATCTTATTCTACTCTACAGCTAAATATCTGAAGAAGTCAATAGATGTTCTTCATCCTGATAGGAACACCGGGGACTCTTCAGCCCGGCGATGCCAAGGATGGGGATGAGTAGATGGATTTCATCCTAATGGAGCAGGGATGATAGATGAAACGTGGAGGCCTTCTTCTATCACACATTCCTATAGGCAATTTTTATGATGGCCAATCAACCTAACATGTTTTTTTTTGAAGGGTGGGAAGAAACCCGTGCATACACAGGGATAACATGCAAACTCATCACAGAAAGACGAGTGTTCCAACCCTTGTCCCCACCCGGGACTCAAACCCCCAACCTTCTTGCTGTGAGGCCACTGTTCGAACCACTGCATCATTGTGCGGCCTAAAATTATAATCAGATTTCAGAATATAAACCTCTGCTCGTCTTGCATATATTAATTTAAATGAACAGAAGTTTAATTAAACTAGTAGGATGTTTTAATTATGATCAAATACATTTCCTGCGTTTATTTTTTTCCATTCCACCTCCTCACAGAGCACTTTACAAAACGAGTTAATTATCTTAAAGATTATTAAAGTTGATCATCAAGCCTCACTCATTTTATTCATCAAAAAATGTAGAACATCTGATTGCTCATTCTGATTTTCTGTCCTCAAAAGTATTGCTCTGTCTTCTTTTGTCTCTTACTAATGGTCTCGATGTGTCAGCTGCTCCTGTTTCTTTCCAACCCTACCATCATTATCTTGACTCACTGTCACACTTTGTACTCCTCTGTTTCTTTCTCCCTCTCACAGGAACAATTAATGTAATTGTACTTTTTGACAGGAAGGACATCTGAATAGAAAAACTCTGCAATTTGGATGATAAGTGGTGCTCTCATTGGTTGAATTCATTAGAAAAAGTGCAACAGTGAAGCCATTATTATAATAACTCAAATTAACATTTTACTTTTTAAACAGATGAACTTAGACATATTTCCTTTTTTTGCGAAGAAATTATCATTTTTTTCACTATTTTATATTTGCTTTTGACAAAAAAGGGTGGGTTTTGCATGTGCTGAATTTTTTTTTTTTTACTCTCTCGACTTATCCCTCACCGGGAAAATTTGTGTGCTGCACTCCTACACCGCAGCAGGCTGCCCACGACGGCACCAATGGTGGGAGAAACAGGGGATTAGGTGTCTTCTCCGAGGAACCTAGACATCCACTCAGGGGGATGGAACCCGCAAACTTCCAGTTAACTTTGTGTCCCTGGGCAAACACTCTAGCCATTGAGCCAACGTCTCCCAAATACCAGTCTTGCAAACATTTTCTACATGAACAGTGAGGAAAGAGAACAATAAAATATCCAATTTTTTTGAGCCAAAAATAAATTCATTCATTCATCTTCTGAACCATCCATCCCGGCAGGGGATCCTGGAGTCTACCCTGGCTGATTCAAGGCAAGAGGCAGGGTGCACCCCTAACAGGTCGCAAGTCTGTCACAAGGGCCACATACATAACAACAGTGTACCATGCACACACACTTATTCCTAAGGGCAATTTATAGCGGCTAATCAACCTAACATGCTTGTTTTTGGAGGGTGGAAGGAAACCCACATATACATGAGGAGAACATGCAAACTCCCCACAGTAAGGCCAGTGTTCCAAGCCTTGACCCATCCGAGACCAAAAATAAATGGCAAATAAATTGTAAAAATGTGTAGAGTTGATAACTTATACATATAACTTAACTATGATGTAAAAATGTATTTTATTATTGATGTTTTGCCTCTTGGTCTCCTACCGGTGGGACGTGCCCGAAACACCTCACCAGCGAGGTGTTCAGGGCAGAGGTGTCAAGTAACGAAGTAAGATTACTTCGTTACCTTACTCAAGTAGAAAATCTCGTTATCTTTACTTTAACGAAGTAATTATTTTTTTGTCTACTTTTTACTTTTACTCACAATTATCTGTACTTTTACTTCGTTCATTTTATAAAAAGTAGTCGCTACTTTCGCCATTTTGTCACCGTTAAAAAGCCGCGACTGTTTGTCGGAGTTTTTTTTTTTTTTTATGAACCCTGAATGCATCAAACAAAGGAACAGATGAATGATTGGCTGATAGGTCCAGTCAATCATTACTTTGGGGCGAGTAGCCCCGCCCACAAACTTTTAAAGAGCAGGGACGTCAATTTCCGTGTTTGAGACTCGGGCTCGGAAATCAAAGTGTTTCTGATGCTGCAACACTGAACTTTGATTGAATTATCAATTTTTTAAAAAAACAACAGCAAAGAAATGTTTTTTTTTATTATTATTTTCATTCTGCGGTTATTGTAAACGTCTTTGCTGAAAATGTTGTAGATGGTATTTTTATAAAAATAACTTTGATCTGTGACGCACTATTTTATCTTTAGAAACAAAGCTAATTGAACTGATTTATCCATAAATAGTAGTGGATGAAGTATTTGTGCTTAAAAGCATCCAAAATGTTATTGATTAGTTTATAAAGACTGACTGAGGAGATTAAAACTACACATCGCTTAGATTTTGTATCATGAAGATGTTTGGGTTAACATTAAAAAAACCTTATATGTATATACACATATATATGTAGATATATATAAATTTATATATACCGTCTCCTAGGTCCCGCCCCTACTGGTTTTTTAAAATCTTGTTTCCCTGGTTATTTTTTCATTTTTGCAGTTCTTAAAATTTTAGAAAAAGAATCCAAGGATTTTGCCTCCTGTGTGTTTCCTTCACTCCCACTGCCTTACGAGTGCATGTAAAGGGTGTTATTTTGTCAATGGGCGTGGTTTTACTGGGTGTACGATATTTTTTGTAAAATACGATAATTTTACGTCATTAGTACGATAATCCAGCACCTCCCACCTGGCAACGCTGGTTCCAGGTGTCACGCAGGCTTTATGTGGCACTCCCAACCTTATCAACTTGATAAAGACTATTCAGTATTCCCTCAAAGAACTTTGAGAACTAGCTGTCTTCAAGGCTTGAAAAAGCCTTTTGGTCATTTTTTTTTTCACTTATTTATTTTTTTTTTTTTTACATTGAGTGTGTTTGTGTCTGCTGAAGTTGGTTAAATTAGAATCAGAATCAGAATCAGAATGCTTTTATTGCCATGTCAGTGAAAAACATCAGAGACTAGGAACTTGTTCTGGTACTGGTGTGCAAACATATAAAATAAAAATAATAAAAATAAAATAAATAAAAATAATAATAATTTTTACAAAACTAAGAGTGCTCAGAAGAAAAAGAAAAGTAGTGCAATGTCATAGAAAATAATAAAGATAGTGAAGTGACAAGAGGGAGGTGACTAAGAGATGTGGGGATCCAGGTTATAAAGAGTTCATAAGTCCAACGGCAGAAGGGAAGAAGCTGTTTTTGTGGCGGGACGTTCTGGTCCGAATGGACCGGAGCCTCCTGCCCGAGGGGAGTCGATCAAAAAGTCCATGTCCAGGGTGTGATGGGTCAGCTACTATCCGACCTGCACGCCCCCGAGTCCTGGAGACGTACAGGTCTTCGAGAGATGGAAGGCTGCAGCCGATCACCTTCTCTGCGGAGCGCACAATGCGCGGTGATGCAGAGTGAAGCTTGGTAGCTGAAGGGACGTTACATAATGCCCTGCTTATGTTAATACATTTGATTGTGTTCATTAATCGATTTCCAATAAAGATTATTAAGAAATAAATGTTTCTGATTCATAAAGTTTAACACCAAAACACTTTCATTTATTATCATATTTTCTGCTCCTTAAAGCATGTGATAATAGTTAAAAAATATGTTCATACGCTTTTGTTAACAATATTCCTTTTTTTCTGAAAATTACTTTTACTTTTTTTACTTGAAGTAGTTTTAAAATAGGTTACTTTTTACTTTTACTTAAGTAGAAAACTTGAGTTGATACTTCTACTTTTACTAAAGTAGTTTTTTAACTCGGTATTTATACTTCTACTTGAGTAGAAAATGTTGGTACTTTTGACACCTCTGGTTCAGGGGCATCCTAACCAGATGCCCGAACCACCTCATCTGGCTTCTCTCGAGAGATTATGTCTCACAGCAAGAACTCCGGATCCTTCCGGGCGAGCTGGAGGATGCAGCTGGGGTGAAAGAACCTTGGGCTTCCCGTCTGTGGTTGTTGCCCCTGTGACCCAGCCCCAAATAAGTGGAAGACGACGGAATGAAACTTTTGATGTTCTTGTTCAGATCATGTAATAAATCAAATGTGTAAATGGACACTATAGTTATTCTGATGATCATTTTTCTGAAACCACCTTCATGTCAGTCTAGTTTTCATCTTCCAAATGTTTTATCCACACGTCCATGTCCCTGAAGTCATATTAGGATTTAATAATCCAACTCTATTCCTATTTTATGACATAATGGGCCATATTTATGTTAACACGGAAGAGGCTGGAGGATGATGGGCGCTAATTAGGAGGATGAAGGGCTGATGTGGATCTTCACAGTTTAGGCATAAACATGGCTGGTTGCTTGGTAACTATGTCCACTGAGAGGGTCCTTGTAAGGACTGAAGCTGGGGGGGAGACAAAGGGTCACAACTCTACCTTTAAGCACCACAGCATGCTAAATATAGACCGAGATGGTGCATGCGTGTCAGGCCACAGAAGAGAAAATAACAGAAGAAACAATGTAATGTTTAATATGTGAGATTAGGAATATGAGTGGGGAGACAAGAGTTTGGGAAGAGTGATAAGGCAGCAAATGATGGAGAGTCTGACGCACAAACTCAGTGGGGCTGTAATACGAGTCTTTTTCCTGGTATCTTCTCTTAGAAATCCTCATCCACTTCTGCCTTATTTCCCTCATGCACACACAGGCTGCACTCTCTTCTTTTATAAAAATACCCAAGGACAATCCTCACTATTAATAGGAAGTGTTGTCAACCGGCTGTAGAGAAATGGCACCTTCTGTTCAGCTAACTATTTTTGCAACCCTTTGTACTCATGACCCCTTACACTGTCAATTACAGCTATAAAATGGACTCTTAAGAACAATAACACCAGTTTTCTACACGTTAAAGCTGAATATTGATAGTGTAATAATTAAATGTCTAGCTGCTTGCTATCGATCTATATCAGGCATGGACTAACTACGGCCCGCGGACCACATGCGGTCCGTTAAATGGTTTAATAAGGTTCAATGAACTTAAAAAATTAAATTAAAAAAACCTTATTAATGTTTTATTTTCCCTGCAACTCTGATGTTTCCTCACAAGACGGCGCACTCTAGACGTATTGGCATTGTTTAGAAAACAACAACATTGTTCCTATTAAAATGTGTACGTCTCTGTGATGCGCACGTTATCAAAATATACCGTGCGCACCATCAGGGCCAATACATGCACATGAACAAGCGTGTTAAATTCAAACCTACATTTTAAACCTAGCACGCTAGATGCACATTTTTTAAGCGCTAATGCACATGATTCGAAATTTAACGCGCTTGATGTGACAACTAGCGCGCTTGTTTACGTGCAAGTAGTGGCCCCGATGGCTTTTCATCTCCCACACGCCCACAAACTGACTTGCTGCAACTGTTTCGTCTTTGCATTTTAGCATCACCATATTAGGTATATTTAGCATGAAATATGTCTTTTTTTTTATTCTTACGATCATAATGTAATTTTTATTCAATTATAAGTAAATATCTGTACCTGTTTTTAAATTTGAAATTAAACAAAACTAACTCAACTTTCTAAAATTTGCTCACACTGAAAAAAATTCATAGAATAAATAAATCCATAGAAATAAACCTCTACTACACTCATTTGTCTACACTGCTGTGATGAAGAACACTAAAGAGAACAGTCAATTGAATCATGCACACATTAGTGTGTGTGCATTTGTGTGCACTAGGAATAGGGCTCGGCTTGAAACGGCACTTGCAGCTTTGCACCATTCCAGCAAAACACCTGTCACACATGCATAGAAATACACAAACTCTTGTGTGTGTGCACTTACAGTCCAAGTCTGAGCACACACCTGTCTGATGCATGCCATTAACAATGTTTGTCTGCCTTTCTGTTGGTCTCACTCTCTTTTTACTATCCATCAAATTGCTCTGAAATGTCCACTTCTATGTTTGCAATTAACATATTCTCTCATATGGCTTCTCCAAATCAGAACAGTTGAAACTGGTAAGTTGTGACTTTCGAAATGTCATTAGCATCTTTAGTTTTTGTCTTTTCTCAAGACTGAAAATCTCAGTCTTTCCCTGTTACTTTGTTCTAAGTTCATCCTTCACTATTCTTGAGTTTCTCCATCTCTGTGCATATGGATAGCCACAGTCTGCCTTATGATCCAACCCGTATAAGGAGGAGCCAGCCAGCCAGCAGGGGAACCACAGGGTTAAATATACTCTGATGCTCCAAGAATTTTAAACTCTTCAACAAAACTTGCCAAAGGGTGTTGCACCAAAAGCACGGTGATACACACAATGAGCATGACTGGTTTCTGTGGTTGTCCATTCACGTATGTAATTTTGTTGTGATTGAGCTTCTCAAAGGGTTTTTCAGTAATCAATTCAAATTAATTGGCATGATTGGTTTCTAAATATGAACCATTGAAATAATAAAACAGAACTTATATTTTATACATTTGAACTCTAATGTTGTTCATCACATCCATCCCATGTTAAGAAAACATCATGTTACAACTAACGTTCCTGAATAGAAATTGTCTTAGACAAGAACACTGGGCTCTCACTCAGAGATAGAGTGAAAAGCTCTTCCATCCAGCTCAGAATAGACCAGTTGCTCCTGTAGGTCAAGAGAGGCCAGATGGGGTAGTTCGGGCATCTGGTTAGAATGTCTCCCAATTGCCTCACTGATGAGGTGTTCCAGGCACATTTCACTAGGAGAGGATCCAAGAGTAGGCTCCAAACCAGCTGGAGGGACTGTGTCATGCAGCTGGTTATGGAACACCTCGGGATCCTCCCGGGTAAGCTGGAGGATGCAGCCAGGGTGAGAGAAGAGTGGGTTTCCCATCTAAGGTTGTTGCCATGGCCCCCTGTGACCCCGCCCAGGATTAGAGGACGACAACAAAACGGAATAAACAAGAATTTTTTCTATTTATTTCAGTACATTGAAGTAAAGCCAAAATCATTAAACACTAATTATATGGATTATTAAGTGAATTATTTTAAATCAATCAACGCTCAATCAAGAAGAAGGAGCGTTGTTGGACATCCATTACCTGTTGTAATTAGTCCAATTCGTTAATGATTAGGTCAGCTAAATAGTCAAGTGTATGACTTTAGTCTGGATTGCATGCTTAGAGCAAACAAAACCCCAGTACCCTTTCCAGTAGCTGCAGGGGTGTTACTTTGACAATCTTGGCATCAAGGTTGACTTAAAACAGCACATGTTTTCACACCATCTACTCCAAACAAAGTCTCACCCAAAGATCCTTTAGTTCTTCTGTCACAGGACATTAGGGACTTGTCTCACACTTAAATGTAATTCAATCCCTTTTGGTGGTGCTGTAGTTTGAAAATAGTACACCAGACAAGCAATTTGTTTCTTTTTATGCAACATCAAATCAGAATTCACAGAGATTTGACACGTGATAAACGGGTTGGATAACTAGCTGTTAACTGGCTTTTTAAAAATCATCTGGCTGACTTGACAAATCTCTGTGAGTCGACGACAGATTTTGGAGATGGAACAAAGTTTACAATGTGTAGTTCTGAGTTGCCATTCTTGACAGTCTCAGGTTATGTTGCTTCTTCTTAATCGAAGGCCCAGCCTTTCTTTAATAAACATCCCGTCAGACCAGAATGGCCGAAGATTCCCAATAAGCTCTGGGGATATAGTGTGGACGGCTTTACTTTCCTAGGGACATCGTAGAAGCAGCTGGTTTACTTCCTGGATCAGCTTTTCAAGGAACTAAAATGTTGAAGTGGGTCCCGGACAGGTGAAAGCTGGTGAAAGGAGAACAGATCGCTGAGAGGTGAATGAAGCCAGACATAACTGACCGGATGGACATGGTAGCATATTCACACGCATGAGCTGGGATGCACCTGTCATCCCAGAAAAGGAAGCTTTCCTTTTCTTGTTTTTGAGTTGTCAGATTGAAATAGAAAAGTTTTTTAAAGTCAGTTATAAAAAAAAAAAAAAAAAAATTTGTAAAATGTTGTTCAAGTCCATATTTGATTATTGTATATTTCTTTGATTGCAAACATGTTTGATTGCCAAAAGAAACCAATAGGAAACTTTTAGATTTTAGGGATAAGAGCCTTAGTGTCAAGAAGAGATGTGCAGGTGGAGAGCGGTTTGTTAGCTTAAGCTCACGGTTGAGTTGGATCAAACCCCTGTTGGTAGTGTGTGATTTTAAACAAAAAATCATATTAAAATAGAACCAATTACTTTGTTGGTTGTCTGGCAGTTGAGGTTTCATCTGCGGGGGCGCCGGCCGAAGGCCTGTATAGGTCCGGTAAGACGGTGCTCTCGTATTTGTTACCCGGCTCCGGTGACCGGCTTCTTGTTATGCATTCTGCGTCGGCAGGAGAGACTTTGAGGTTACAGCGGAAGAGGGACGGGAGTGATTTATTGTTGGAGGAGAACGTTAGCAGGGGTGGCAAGATGGCCAAATCTGGGGCAGAATTTAAAGTTTATTATAAGTTGAAAGATCAGGTGGGAGAGGGTTTTAGGGGCATGAACCCTATTAAAATAGCTGAGGCTTTAAAGTGTGTGAGTGACAGGGTGAAAGCTCAGGTTGTGCCGAGAGGGGTTCTTTTGGTGTTTTGCAAAGGGGGAGAAGAGTTGGCTAGAGCGAAAAAGATTACCAAAATTTGTGGGAAGAAAGTTGAAGTCACGGTGGCGGAGCAGCATGGAGAGGTGGTGAAGGGGGTCATTTATGGAGTGTGTGCTGACATGTCTGAGAAGGAGATCAAGGAAAATGTAAATGGCGGAGAAGTGGTTGAGGTTAGGCGTTTTAAAGCACGTGAGGGTGGTAACGCTAACGCTCCAGTCCTCCTTACATTTAAAGGTAGTTGTCTTCCACCAAGAGTGTTTATTGGCTGTCTATCGTTCCAGGTTAGGGCCTATGTCAGGCCCCCTTTAAGGTGTTTTAAATGCCAGAGATTTGGACACATGGCAGCAGCGTGCAGAGGGAATAGGAGATGTGCCAAGTGTGGGGGAGAACACGACATCTCCGACTGTCATGAGGATGTCCATAAGTGCTGTAACTGTGGGGGAGCCCACATGGCATCTTCTAAAGAGTGCAGCATTTTCACGAAAGCTAAGAAGGTCCAGGCAGTTAAAGAACAGCACAAACTTACATATGCGGAAGCAGTGAAGAGAGTGGAGGGGACTACGAACTCTCGTACTTCAGTTGCCACTGCAGAGAGTTTATCTGTGCAGTCTCAGAAGTACAATGATGTAAATGTGGGTCCAAATGCGTTGCTGATTCAAAAGGAAGCATTGCTGGCTTTTATTGTGGATGTCATTTATGGAGCTCGTGAAAAGAAGTCCAGATCAGACATAATTCAATTTGTGGCTGAGGCTGCAGATAGATTCTTGGGACCTAAAAAGTACTCATCACAGAACCTGCATCAGTTCAAGAGACCCGGCCAAGAAGGCCAGTCTGAGCCAGTATGCAATCTAATTGAACAGGAGGGTTTTGAAGATGACGACGATGGTTTTATGGAAAATGGGGATGAATGTACTTAATATGGTGTGTCTCTTGCAGTGGAATGCCAGGAGCTTAATTGCAAATGGGCAGGAAATGAAGAAGTTTATCAGGGATTCCAACCCCAAGCCAGATTTTATATGTGTTCAGGAAACCTGGTTGAAACCAAATCTTGATTTTGTTCTTCCAGGTTTTGAGTGTCTGCGTGCAGACCGACCAGATAGGAGTGGAGGAGGATGCGCAACATTTGTTAGAGCAGGTATTCAGTACAGGTCTGTAAAGTGGGAAGGTTCATTTGAGTGTGTGATAATTGAAGTTTTCGGCCATGAGAGTAAGTTTCATTTAATTAATTGTTACAATCCATGTAAACCTTTAGTGTTGGCAGAATTTGAAGATATGTTGAGCTCTGTGGGGACCCCTATGATATGGGTTGGAGATTTTAATGCCCATAATCCACTTTGGGGAAGTCCTGAAAAAGATTCTAATGGTGGGGTTATTGAGCAGTTTCTAGATATTGTAAATTTAGTTGTTTTGAACACAGGCACACCAACTCGAGTGGATCCAATTTCATATAAAGGATCATGTCTGGATGTAACTTTTGTTTCACCAGGTTTGGCACGAGTAGCAGAGTGGAGAGTGGAAACGGACCCACTGGGTAGTGATCATTTCCCGGTGTTTAGTAATTTTGGGAGGTCACTTGTTGCAGAAAATGAAGAAAGAAGCAGCAGATTTAATTATGCCTTAGCTGACTGGGGCAAGTTTAGTAAGCTAGCTTCTGTAGGATTGGAAGAGGTTAATAGCGAGGGATCAATATTTGAGTACTGTAGTTCATTGACAGAGATGATTATGAGGGCCGCTTCGGACTCAATTCCACGTACGAAGCCTCCTGTAGAACGTTGTAGTGTTCCCTGGTGGAATAAGGAGTGTGATGCTGCTGTAAGTAAAAGAAAACTGGCTTTTCGAAAAGTGCGTCGTTTCCCTACCCTGGAAAATGCTATGGAGTTTAAGAAGTGTAGAGCGGCAGCAAGGAAAGTTATTAAAGCTGAAAGGAAAAAGAGTTGGAGGGACTTCTGTGGAACTCTAGGGCCAGATACTCCCTCAGTTCAGCTATGGAAGAGGATCCGTCGTATGGCTGGAAAGACAACTCACTCCACATTGCCTGTGTTATCTGATGGGCAAAGAGAGGCTGTGAATAATAAAGAAAAGGCTGATATGTTCGTTCGAGTTTTTAAGAATGTTCATGACTCAAAGCACTTGGGTCAGGAAATTCTCATGATGAGAAACGAAACCCTAAAACAGAATAAATCTAAACTAAGAGGAGGGGTTGACTCACCCACTCAGTATAACTTATTTTTTTCTTTGATAGAACTAGTGGACGCAATACAAGCTGGTGCGAACACTACTCCAGGGCAAGATGGGGTCAGCTATAAGCTGCTGCAACATCTAGGTGAGGACACCTTGTATGAAATCTTGGCGTTATTCAATTATATCTGGGAGTCTGGATTCCTACCTACATCGTGGAAGCATGCTGTTGTGGTTCCAATTTTGAAACCAGGAAAGGACCCGTCGTCCCCATCTTCATATAGGCCAATAGCTCTTACATCTGTCCTCTGTAAAGTGATGGAGAGGATGGTCACAAGGAGGCTTGAGTTCTTTCTTGAGACTAGTGATTTCTTTGTGAATTACCAAAATGGTTTTCGAAAAGGTAGAAGTACGATGGACTCAGCAGCAGTATTAGATAGAGATGTCAAAAGGGCTATGGTAAATAAACAAGCAGTTTTAGCAGTGTTTCTAGACATTGAAAGGGCTTACGATAGTCTATGGAGGGAGGGATTGCTCTTCAAATTGCATGATGCAGGTGTTCATGGAAGGATGTTTTGTTGGATAAAGAGTTTTTTGTGTGGAAGAACAATTCAGGTAAGGGTAGGTAAAACAGTGTCTGAAATTGCAGGAATAGAAAACGGTACTCCCCAAGGAGCTGTAATCAGCCCGCTGTTATTTAATATTATGATTAATGATATCTTTCAGTGTGTTGATACTAGATTTGGCAAGTCATTGTTTGCTGATGATGGAGCAATCTGGAGGAGTGGAAAAAACATTTCGTTTTTATTCACGGAAACACAAAAGGCACTCAATAAAGTTATTGAGTGGGGAACTAAATGGGGATTTAAGTTGTCAAGTGAGAAAAGCAAAGTTATGATATTTGGATTGAAAAAGAAGATACCCTCTGTTTCTCTTAGTATTTATAATTCACCCATTGAGAGGGTAAAGGTTTTTAAATTTTTGGGGCTTTGGTTTGATGAGAGATTGATTTGGAAAATACATGTTGATAATATCATCAAAAAGTGTGAGAAAGTGACCAATATCATGAGAAGTCTCTGTGGTAGTGACTGGGGAGCGGAGAGGTATACTCTCCAATTAATATACAGAGCAATGATTAGATCCATTTTTGACTATGGTTGTGTGGTGTTTGGAGCTGCATCTTCTTCTGTGTTGAAAAAACTAGATATTGTACAATCAAAGGCCCTGAGGATCTGCTGTGGTGCCTTTCGGACAACGTCGATTCCTGCCTTACTGGTTGAAATGGGCGAGTTTCCTCTGAAACTTAGACGGAACAAACTGGGGGTCCATTTTTGGGCTAGAGTGGCGGGGTCGCATGGCCATTTGGCGTCTAAGTGTCTCCTGGATGACTGTTGGGAGTTTGCGAAAAGGCCAGAAAAAGCATGTTTTTTCACCCATAGTGTGAAGGTGGCACAGACTATGGGGTTGCGGAAAGACTCGGTGGTGGGCCTGGTGTGGCCCCCTATGCCCTCCTGGAGCCTACCTGAGCCAGAAGTCAGCACAGACCTGCTTAGTTTAAGCAAAAGGGCAGCTTGTGAGTGTATTGACAACTACTTAGGCGAGCAGAGTGAGGCCATTCATATCTTCACTGATGGGTCGAAAGAGGGTAGAAGAGCAGGTTTTGGAATGAATGTTGCTAATCCGCTAGTTATGAATAGTGTCCGTCTGTCAGATGATGTATCTGTGTTTTCAGCAGAGTTGGTGGCAATTTTATGGGCTTTGTATTGGCTCCGTGATCTCCCTCCATCACGGTGTATAGTATGTTCAGACTCTTTATCAGCTTTATCAGCTCTCCGGTATAGGACACCTGGAGCTCGGCCAGATTTGGTTTTTGATATTCTGTGCTGCCTTAAACGACTGGAAGATATAGGTTCGGAGGTTCTGTTTGTCTGGGTCCCTGGACATGCTGGAGTTGTGGGAAATGAAAGGGCCGATGCTCTAGCCAAGGCATCCCTTGGTAGAGACACGGTGGATGTGTCCTTGGCGTTGGGGATGCAGGAATGTTTTAGCATCTGTAAGGAGAAAATTACTGAGGAGTGGCAAACACAATGGGAGAATGAGCGGCGGGGCAGACACTATTTTGCGGGTCAGCCTTCGGTTGCTGGCGCTGGGTGCCCTGCAACCTATTGTCGCAGAACTGAAGTTGTTCTAACTAGGCTTAGACTTGGACACTGCGCCCTGGCGGAGGGTTTGAAATTGGTCGGCAAACACCCTAGTGGGCTTTGTGAGTGTGGAAACGCTGAATCGGTTGCTCATGTGATGTTGACATGCAGCAAATACAGTCGTGAAAGAAGACATCTTTTTGTTCAATTGGCAGACACAGGGTTAACCGTTTTTTCGCTCAGGTCGATGTTGTTTTCGTTAGAAGGGCAAGTTGGAGAAGCCGTGCTTTTTTATCTGCGCCGCACTGGCCTTTTTTCAAGAATCTAACACAGTTGGATTCTTGAAAATCTAACTGTGGATTTTCTGGAGGCTGGATGTGGATTGGTCTACCGGTGGAGGGCAGCATTGCGCACTCGAGCGTATAGCCTGCCGGAAACGATTTGAAGAAGAAGAAGAAGAGATGTGCAGGTAGAAAGAGGAGGACCCACTTGTAGAGAGAAAATATGGTTTATTTGAATTTGGCAGTCCATTAATACTGTGAAAAGAAAAACAAAGTTTCAATGGCATGGCAAAAGGTTACTGTCAGAATGTGTCCATGGTCAGGCAACCAGGGAGACCTGGCTGGAAGGGATGGTATGACCTGACAAGGAAGTCTGGGATGATTGCCCTTAAATAGATGGCAGGGTCCACAGATGATGTGGAATCAGGAATCAATCTCAGGTGTCCATAATCAGGGTGATGAGGAACATCCAGGGCTCCCTCTAACAATTAGTTATCTGAAAACTAAATGATAAAATGAGAGTGAAGATGAGTTGAGTTACATAAAATGAGAGGAAAACAAAATAGAAATACGAGAGTGAATTAGGAGCCGAATGAATTAATTAGGAGCCTAAAATTTAGATCAACTTCATCATTATTTAACAGTCTTAGGTACATTTTGCAGGTACAACCTGGGAGAGGATGTCTCCTCCACAGGATCTTCACATTAATTAATTAATTAACAGTCTAAGGTACATTTTGCAGGTACAACCTGGGAGAGGATGTCTCCTCCACAGGATCTTCACAAGGTTTCCTCTTTTTTCTGTAACTGTTTTCAGGGGTATTACCTCTTTGAGAAGGGGATTCTAAGCACAGGAAAGGCCTGGGATAGTCTATGTTTGTTATCACTTGTGTGACTGTGCGTTTCAATTTGATTAACTGCACAGAAAGCCTGTTTAGATGTTGAGATGAGCGGAAAAATATAACGTGGTACAATCCATAACATAAATAAATATAAGAAAAAAGCTCACAGTACATTGTTAGAATGGAAGAATAATTTCGAACCTCCCGTACAGATGCACACCTTGAGGTAACCTTCAAGTTTCAGTGAAGCAGCTACTGTGGATCTCTGCTGCAGGGTGCCACATTCTCAAACCTTCCCAAAAGAACATTGAAATGCTGCCATTGTGTCATAGCTGCCTGCCTACATGCCCAGCACGCTATTTATATCAGAGGAACACAACTGCTGCTATAGGTACAGTTACAGTGAGGCACTTCAAACTTCCAGCTGCCCTGTCTCAGCTAATAATACAATGCAACTTACACACACAACCTTACCAATCGCCCTCTCTTATAGGACTTCCTGTATCTATCACAGTGATGAGGCACCCTCCACCCACACAGAGCTGCTGACATCCAACCCTCACACTGGTTACATCACAAATGAGTAATTATAATTTTCCCTATAATTACTCCACAATATTGAGGAAGGTGGAAAATAGTTTAACGTAAAAAAAAAAATCAACTTTAAACTTTGATTGGTTGATCAGTCACTCGACAATAAAAATATCCCAGAAGTTTTTTTTACTTGCTAATAATTGTGTCAATAATTAAATATGATTTTGATGTGTTTTCATATTTAATTTCGTGGATCCATTTAAAATTTGGGGTGCCACAACTTACCCTCACTGGTCACAGGTGATGGGTGTGGGACACTCTGAACAACTTGCAAGTTTGTTGTTGGGTCATTTAATTCCCATTGAGGTTTTATAGTTTTAATTATATTAGGCGTGATGTGTAACTAGAGGTCGTGAGAGCCTTTGAAGCCTTCTCTGCTCACCTAAAAAATATCCATCACAAACTCATGTTATACATGTTTTGTTCTTTGGTTTTTATCAAACAAGCCTCAAACTCGACTGGTGACCCGCTCAGAGTGTATTCGACCTCTAACTTGATACAAGTAGGGATTGGTTTTGCTTTTACCGTAACCCAGAGATAGACAAGCGATTTAGAAAATCAATAGTTGAAGGATGGATGTTTATTAAATAAGTCTTCTTCTTCCTTTCATAGTTTATGATGATTGTGCCTCTTTTATACCAGCAGAAAGATGCTGGGTTTGGGACCACCAACAAAGAGGCCAAGAGGAAGACCAAAGAGGAGGTTCATGGATACAGTGAAGGAAGACGTGAAGATAGTTGGTGTGATTGAAGAGGATACAGGAGATAAATGGACTCTACTTATAGACCACTTTTCAACCTGCGTTGGAACTCAAACCGCTTTACATTGTAGCTCATATTCACCCATTCACACACACATTCATACCTCATGGTCAAAGCAACCATGTAAGGTGCAAACCACCATCAGGAGCAATTGGGGATTCAGTGTCTTGCTCAAGGACACCTTGGCATGAACTTCGGGTGGGGGATCAAACTGGCAACCCTCCGGTTACAGGGCGATCACCCTACTCACTGAGCCATCCTTCCCCCATAGATAGGGGGGATAGCGTTAGATGGTGACTCCTGTAGGGAAATGCCGAAAGAAGAACAAGAAGCGCCTCTTTCACATATTAACGCCACATTAAAGCATTTAAATGATCACAGTTCGACCATTTTTTTTTCTCTTAGACCTAGAGGTGGTTTTTAACCACCTAAAGTCTAGGACTTAGACTATAGAGTCTTGAAGGATGGATGTTCATTAGGTTCCTAGACTCTAGGTCTAGGTCTAGTCTTTAATAAAGTCTAGTCAGCAAAGTCTTTCTGGAGGTCTTCATAAAGTTTCTCAACTTTTGCTTCAAATGATCAAATTTTGGTTTGCATGTCCATGTTCACAACTGGTTAGGATCCTTCTGGATGGTGATAAAAATGATTTACTGAATATTTTTAAATACTAGTCATTCTCTTTGTGTTTAAACCTTCTCAAGAGGTAGATTTTACAATAACATTCACCGAGGTCCTGAGGTTGTGACTCTTTGCACAGAGTGCTGAACAACAAGGTGTCAAAGGAGGAGGACATCCTGTTTTGGGGTTAAGTGTCCTCCTTCTTTATTATCACATCCAAGGACCGAAATAACCTTAACTCATTGACTGCAGTAAAAAAAAATGTAGCAACAAAAATGCTTAAAGGATACTAATACTTTCTTGATGTATTTCAAGTCACATTTAAAACAAATTATTCATGGTGCTATTTTAAATTATGTTTGAGGACCTGCCATCAGAGGGATGGTGATGAGAGGGTCTCGGGGTGGCACGGTGTTCTCACTGCTGAGTTTTATTAACATTATAACACAGAGCTTCAGAATGAACAACAGCAACTTGATCCTGACAGGAGATTGAGCTAAATGTCAGTGAGTCAGCCACCTTGAGTTTTGCAATGCTACAGTGAAGCCTACAGGAGCTTGGCAGGTCGAAAAGGAAACATCAGCGCAGCTTTGACGTTGACTATGAAGTCTGATGATGATGACCAGTCAGTTTACAGATATCAAATCATCTTTGATTCTTCTTATGAAACTTGTCTTAGAAAAATGAAGGATTTTGAGAAGTTTTTGATAATGATCAAATAATTGCTTTTCCTATGGATGTGTCACAGATGATGAGCTGACAATTTGAAGCTCCTAATGATTACTGTTCCATCCAACAATCTCTGCTTATCTATGGAGCTGACAGGTACTCTGCAGCAATAAATGAGGTATTGTTGAACTGAATCACATGCAGTTCCCTCCTCTAATCCTTCTGGTACTCTCCTTCACCCAACTTCTTACCCCCCACTCCGCCTTCCCATTAAGGTTTGCATTGGTCGTCTTTGGTCGTTGCTATTAATATTCTATATCTACTTTCTTAATAAATCCAATTCAATTTGGCATTTTAAGACCCCAGAGTTAAATGTATTCCAATTTCATTTAAGTTTCCAAACTGGAGGGCAGACTTACATTTTATGGTAAATTTAAAATGACCAAATAGTTTAACAGGGGCGGATCCGGGTTGGGGGAACCTTTTTTTTTGGTTTACAAAAAAAAAAAAAAGAAGAAGAAAGGAAAGGGGACTAGTCAAACTATCCTCTTGCAGGGCCAGCGATTGGGCCACCGAAATGCAGAAAAATTACTCTTATTTTTCAAAATGTTCTGGCTGGTATCGGGGGTAGGAGGAATGACCTCAGCCCCCCCATACTGACTTTGTCCATGACCTCACGCCTCCCCCCACTTTGAAAATCCTGGATCCGCCCCTGTTTAATGTGCATGTTGTAGTGGTTTAAATATCAAATCACTAGAAATGTAAAATTGTTATAGAAAATGTACTCATTTTTTTTAATTAAGACCTAAACTTTAAAATTAATTTGAATAGTCATGTACGATCCAAAAACAAGAAAAGCAGACACAAAAAATTTATATTTTTCACTGTTTAATCTTCACACGCGTGTGACTTTAATATTTCAGTTCTTTACAACTACACTTATGAGAAAATTTAAAAGTGGAAATAAACATGTTATCTTTCCAAATGTGTTATTTGAATCTGCCTGTTTATTTTCTATGATTAAAAAAAGTGCTTTTAATTTCAAACATCTATAAATATTACAACCCAGGTTTAAAAGTCTTATTAAAGTTGTTATATTTATGTGAATCTAAGTGTTTCTCTTCTTTAGATGCTTTCCTTTTGTTGCCTCAACCAGGAACTTCTCTCCAGCACATCTTGTTTTCAGCTAGTTAGAGAGTGGACCCCATTGCAGTTGTTGCCCCCCACCCATTCCTCACCTCCCTCTGCCTATTCTTTGCCACAGGGCCATCCCTGTCAGTGCCCACCTATTTGTGATGCCCCCATCCAATGAGATCGGAAGCACGTTGAGAAAGCACCAATGAGGCTGCTTTTTCTTCTGTATAAAACTTTTCTGGACAGTTTGCCAGGTTGCACTTTCTGTCAGTCTAGGGGCTCCAAGTGGAAAGCCAAAGCCCAGAGTGAGCTGTGTGTATGTGTGTGAACTTGGAGGGGTTGCCAGTTATTTAAACCAAATCCCACTCTGCAAGAAAGTGGTGCGTGCACATTAATTTGTGCCTTTTTTTTTTGTTACGCCTAGTTTCAAACTTGCTGAGATTGAGTTTAAGTGTTTCTTTTTGTCTCCAACCATTTCTTCTGAAGCCTCTCCGTTTTAGTGACGATGGAGAATGCACACACCAAAGAGTCGCCTGAAGTTCTGGCCTATTTTGGTGTCACAGAAGAGACGGGCCTGTCACCTGAACAGGTGAAGAAGAACCTGGAAAAGTATGGCTTCAATGGTGAGGGAGAGAATAAGATTGCTGGATGAATAAGTTGTGCATGCTTTCGAAGAGCAAACATTTTTCAATGGATTAAATTTATGTAAAAATACTAAGACTACAAACCAAGGGTTCATCCTAAGTGTGATGCAGAGCTCCAGTGATGGGGAGAAGAGGAGTTAGAGTAGTCTTGATACATTTGCCCAGTGTGAGAAATAAAGTTAGAATTTTGTGGAGTGTTATTATAGTGCATAAATCAGATGTGGACCATACTGCAGTCCTGATCTCAACTAAAATAACAAGGATTCGAAAGTACTTGGTTGTCTTATTGTTGTAATAAATCAATTTAATTTCACAGCTTAGCATCTGATTGTTCTCTATTTGTTTGTTCTCATCCACAGAGCTTCCAGCAGAAGAGGGTAAGTCCCCTCCACTCTATATCATTCCAATAATAACAATAAGTACCATCAGAGTAAATTCATACACTTTGCCGCACCCAGACAGACCTTTTCCATCTACTTCCTGGGCATATTAACACATACTAGTACTGTATATTAGAACCCGATTCCATATGCCCATTTGCAAACCACATTTTGTGCAGGTTTGTTTCTGCCCCTAACACATATTTCAGCCACTGTGGATTTTTAAAAGTTAACTAATGTTATAATGGATGTTGAGATTTGCAAAGTGATGATGAATTGTATAACGAAGGATAAACTAAGAACAATTTTTGGAAAAATAAGATGATTCCTGGTCCCTTTCTCTATTTTGTTTAACACTGTTTTCTTCGTAATAATCAATAAAAATTTGATTATTTTACTGATCAAATTTTTATGTTTTTAGTTTTTTAAATACACAGAACGATATAGTTATATAGGATATGTATTCTTGTTTTCCCATCAGGAAAGAGTATCTGGGAGTTGGTGGTGGAGCAGTTTGAAGACCTGTTGGTGCGAATCCTGCTGCTGGCCGCCTGCATCTCCTTTGTGAGTTTAAGTGTATTTTTATCTATAGCTCTCATAAAAATCAGAGTATTTACATAGATTAAAAAATAGTGCAGGTTCTAAAACACCTGCAGAAATTTGACATTTTCAAGAACTAAGCAAGAAAACAAAAAGCTAAATTGGGATGGTAGCTGCAACATTTGCTGAAAAAATAGAATTCACACTTAATTAATTCACCCAAGTATTACGCATGTTCCGTTCCGTCATCTTCCACTTATCCGGGGCTGGGTTCTGGGGGGTAACAGCCTCAGATGGGAAGCCCAGACTTCTCTCACCCCATACTATTACGCATGTTGTAGGTTTAAACAAAAGAAGAAATCTAAACAATGAAAATTAGTCAATTTACTTGAAAATACAATTTAAGGTACATGTCCCCATGAAGCCATAAATGTCACTTGAACTACAAAACTTTTGTCTGACAATTTGCTGCGGTGAAATATTTATAGCCATTTATAAGAGAAAACAGTTTTAGAGCACCAAACTGTTGGGGTTTTAACAGTGAGCCTTGTGGAACGCCTAATTGAAAATTATTTTAAATCCTTTACAGTTATTAAAAATTTGTAATTTTTTAAAAATCTTTTAAAAATACTATTATACTGATTGCTTTAAACATGAGCACAAAAAGCCTAAAATCATTTTTGAAAAGCTCAGTATCTCACAGGGTTTTAACCCTTCGTGTCTGTCGCATGGCCTGTACAACTGTTATTGATGGCCTTATAAAGCCTGACGTTACTGTGTGGGGAAAAAATAAACAAAGAGAGCAAGACAAAGACAGAAAGTGAGTGGCAGAATGTGTGTGAAGGCATGTCCATGGCGCTCTCTGTATTTTAAGAAAATCTTTAGGCAGGACGAGACACTGTATTCTTTGATAAAGGTCAAGGATGGAAGGAACGAGGGACAGTTTGCGACAGCGTCAAAGATGTGAAGGTGTTGGGGATTGAATTGCACAATGGCATTGTTTGTTCCAATGACAAATGAGAGCAATGGATGTGGAGTGGTATATGGTTTCCAAATAAGAGAACACTAAATACTGTAAATACATGCACACACAGGAATGTTCTTTCTCTGTGACGTGCTGACAGGCCCTTGCTCTCATTCTGGAGATCGATTGTGTCTTTGAAGAGAAGCCATGTGAAGACAGAGTTGAGGGAGGGAGCGAACAGGCCTATTTTTATTAAAAGGGTGAGAAAAGATGAGAGATGAGATGCAGACAAATGGAAAATATGGGGGATTACAATGCAGAGCAAAAAACCCTTCAAGACCAGAACAGAGAAGACTTGTACTGCCTTTAAACCTGTGCTCCACTGGCCTGCGACTAATCTGTGTCAATGTCAACTCCGATCCTTTCCGAAACACACCTGCCTCAGTTATACTATAACTCCCCCTCAGAGAGGCCCACATGTGTTGAGCTATACGTTCGGACATGATTCACGTGTAGTGGAGAGGAAAATCTTACCCAGAAGATGACGTAAGAACAACACAGGGAAATGTCATTTGATCCACCGGTGGCTTAAAGTATTCGTAAACACATGCTTGTCATGAGAAAGTTGTTTTGTCCTAGTCAGCAGTAAAAGATGATACGGTCACCCTTGGCAACAGGTGGGCAATACACTTTAAGGTGTCAGTGGAACAATGAGCATGACAGGTAGTTGAGCATGTAAAACAATTGGAGTACACCTTGGAGAAGGTAGATAAAATGCAAAGTTTTTTCCCGTGTGCTAACTCTGCTTCTCTTCATCTTAGGTGCTGGCGTGGTTTGAGGAAGGTGAAGAAACAGTCACAGCCTTTGTGGAGCCCTTCGTCATCCTCCTCATCCTCATTGCAAACGCTGTGGTCGGGGTGTGGCAGGTCAGAGCACATGTACACACATGTGCACGCACAAAAACAATTGCCGACACAAGGACACATACCTGCCCCCCGAATGCCGACTTTTATACACACCTAAATAGACTCTTAAACTTAGTAACAAGCATGCACCATAAATCACAGCCATCAGCGGCTTATTCAGACCCCATGTCCTTGATCAAGAGCGCACACTCCTTCTGGAGTCCTGACTGCGCTCTTAAAGTTCAAGGGAAGCCGGAACAAGAGCTATGACGTCAAGAGAGGGTGAAAAGGTGAAAGGTTACACCAACAGAATGAGTGGAGGAAGAGGGGAGAGAGGCGGCTGGTGGACTGGTGCTCTTCAAGGTTTAAACTATTGTGTGCTTCATTACAGTATACAATGTCCAACCCACAGGAACAATGCAGAGATGATCACGTTACTGCTCTAGTGTGTGGTTGAGGGGGGTTCATGTCAACTCTATGGCAGTCATTTGGAAACTATGCACAAGGATTCACACATGGGGGAAATAAAGGAGAGTGGGGAGAGAGAAGGCAGCTGGCATAAAATGGGCTTTACACTTTGAGGCAATCAAGTGGCAACTTGGGAAGAACCCGAAACAACATTGGTGGTCTGTACCAAGTGTGATCCAGCTTCAATGGACTTGTGATAATCAATGAAAATTCAAAGACTTGAACAGTTTTTCTCCAACACGAAACTATAAAAATGACAAATGGGATGCACGGAATTTATTAAAATTGAAAAGAACAAGACATATTAGGTCATCAAAGGGTTTCCTCTGACTTTCATCACAAGGCTGTTAATCAAAGAGTTTTAAAACATATCAATTTGTTTTAGAATTTGTGAACGACCAGTGGTTTTGAGAAACAGCTCCAACATACTGTACCTAGTCAAATCAAATTCATTCAACAACCTATTGTGTTCTACACATGGACTTATTTAATTTAAATCAACCATATTAGTGCAATGAAACATTAAAAATTGTCCAGGCCATGTGCCTCGAGAAACAAGCTTGCACATCATTACATAAAACTTTGCAAAAAGAGACCAAATGACCGAATTCTTTTTTGTTCTGTGTATTTGTGATGCGACAGGAGCGAAATGCAGAAAGTGCCATTGAGGCATTGAAGGAGTACGAGCCCGAGATGGGCAAAGTTTACCGGGCGGACAGGAAGAGTGTGCAGAGAATCAAGGCCAGGGAGATCGTACCTGGAGATGTGGTGGAGGTTTCTGGTAAGTTTCACCAGCTTTACCCAGTTTTTTAATCATAGAGACTATTAAATACCTGGTTGTGTTTCCCATCATTGTTCTAAACTAACGACAGGAAGAAGTTAATGTAGTGTTTGTGTAACACGTGCATGTGAGTAGACGTTCTTGTCCATCAAATGAAGTACTGGCCTTTTAAGGGGGTCGGAAGGAAAAGGGGTGGAGGAGAAATTTTCTGGGAAGGACAAACGTGCTTGAGTTTGAACGCACTTGATATCAACTCAGGCTCCTGTTTTTCTCTGCCCACCTGTTCTTTTCATTTCATAATCTCCCCAAGGTCTTCCTCTGACTGTGGTATCAGTTTTCAACAACAACACCATCCATCCAGGGTGCTAAAACCAGTCAATCAGCCCTGCCCTCGTTCCCCCCTACATTGTTATATGTGCCTTTCAAATTATAAAGATGCTTTAATCAGATACATAAATCACCTGAAATAGCTTCAAACTGAAAAGAGTCTGAAAATTTAACGCTTAAGAAGGATTTTTTTTCTTTCCATTTTGTGCGCTGTAGTTGGTGATAAAGTGCCAGCTGATATTAGGATCATCTCCATCAAGTCCACCACTCTGCGGGTGGACCAGTCCATTCTTACTGGTATGTTCACAAGCAAAAGACAAAAGGAAGAAATCTGTTTTGGATTTCCATCATCTTCCATGATGACTCCAACCATCTCATGTCTGTAGGTGAATCTGTAAGTGTGATCAAGCACACTGATGCGGTCCCAGACCCACGAGCTGTTAACCAGGACAAGAAAAACATGCTCTTCTCTGTAAGTAGTTCTTGTTTGTTGTAAATAATCTTTCACACTTGCATGGATGATGGTATTGTGCCTTTGCATTACCTCTTCTGGACATTTTTTGGTTCAGATCGGTGGACCAACATCTTCAATGGTGTTTGTTCTTCCTAAACTCTTCATCAGGGCACAAACATTGCTGCTGGTAAGGCCACTGGCATTGCTGTTGCGACTGGTGTTTCCACTGAGATTGGAAAGATTCGTGACCAGATGGCAGCCACTGAGCAGGAGAAAACCCCCTTGCAGCAAAAGCTGGATGAATTTGGAGAGCAGCTCTCCAAGGTGAACGAGATTCATCACAACCCTTTCTAAAGTTTTTCAAAAAGAATCAATAAATGGTTGTCATGTTGCTTCTTACAGTTAGACAGTCAGTATTATAAATGAACTCCTGTCTGATCTCCTACCCATCCAACAGGTCATTTCCCTCATTTGTGTTGCTGTGTGGATAATCAACATCGGTCATTTTAATGACCCCGTTCATGGGGGTTCCTGGATCCGCGGCGCAATCTACTATTTCAAGATTGCTGTGGCTTTGGCTGTGGCTGCCATCCCTGAAGGTGAGCCCAAGGATTAACCTCTGCTTGATTGGCCAAAGAGGTATTTATACTTAACACTCACATTAAACTGACTGCAAAAGAGTTTGTGACAAAAGTGGTTTATGAGTTTCCAACATATTTTCATGGTTTTCGTGGAAAAGCTTTACTATTTCTCCACATGCATGAGTGCATTTGTATCAAATTTTGTATCATCATACTTTCTTAGCTTTTTTTTTTTTTACTATCTGTCTCTCCATGCAATTTTAACTGCTGGTCCAATATGGGGGTATCAGAGCCAATAGTGGTAGTTTCATATGAGAAGCAGGGTACATCCTGAACAGGTCACCAGTCAGTCGCAGGGCTGTTTGGTCACTATTTCCAAGAAGTCGTGAATTTTAAGTCAAATACGTACCTATTCACTGATGCTCATCTGACTTGATGAGTCTAGAAATATTTTCAACCCAGAATACTCATAAGTATGAGTATCTTGAAGCTGCCGTGCTTTATTTTTTCTTTATCAATATCTCAATAAATTTTGCTTTTCTGTTTAAACTGGATCAATTCCTTTTTTTATAACGACGATCAACGTGAGGCTCATTTCAGATGTTTGCTGTCACAAATGTTTTTTGTTCAAATAAGCCCCCCAAAAAATAGAAGTTGTATTTGCCTCTAATCAGTTAAAGGCGTCCTTATTTCAGCTTTTATTTGGCACAACAGAAGTAAATTTCAATGTACAGTTGGACGGTTCTTGGTCATTTGCTGGGTTGATTTTTCTAAGACATTTTTTTACAGAATAGCTTGTTGCTAGAATGTTTTTGGACGTACTAGTTGAGACAGTGGGAAAGAAAGATTAAAAGCAGTATTCAGTCATGATGAACAACTGTTGTGATGGGGAAGGAGGAGGACATAAATGCAGGACATCAAAATAAGGTTTATTGAACACAATTCAGGTAAGTCTGTAAAGCAAAGAGCACAGGATCAACTCAAGTTCAAATAATAACCAATCATAGTCGGGGTGACTTAGCTGGAAGGGATGGTAATGACTGGGGCGATTGCCCTTAAATAGAAGGGTGGGTCCACAGATGTGTGGCATGAGGAATCAATCTCAGGTGTCCCTAATCAGGGTGATTAAGAACATCCAGGGCTCCCTCTGGCAGCAAGCGTGGGGATCACAACAAAAAACACTCCTTTTCAGATCATCCTCAAAGTTAAAATTAATTTAGTTCAAACTATTCTCTATCACACCGCAGTCAACTGTTAACAGGGCCAACATTCTTCATGAGATCACTGTGTGGCGATGCCAATAGGACATCATCTTCAAACAGGTGCTACTAAGCTGGACAACATCCAGCCCTTCCACATACCAATGTAGGTGTTGATATTTACCAAGAATCTGGACACTATTCACACTACATGCACAAGAGGACTGGATGCTAAAGGCTGCCTGCACCATAGCGATAGACTTTAAAAAAACAATAGTTTAGTTTTGCATTAGCTCGATGTTTAGAATCCACAACCTGAGATCTCAGTCATAACTTAGAATTTTTCTTTGGCTTTTCAGCAGCTGAATTGTATCTTAAGCGTAAATTTTGTCCCTTTTACCCATGCCAGGTCTGCCCGCTGTCATCACCACATGTTTGGCACTAGGGACACGTCGAATGGCCAAAAAGAACGCCATTGTCAGAAGCCTTCCTTCTGTGGAGACTCTGGGTTGTACATCTGTTATCTGCTCTGACAAGACTGGTACCCTCACCACCAACCAGATGTGTGTAACCAAGGTGGGTTCAAAAGCACATTACCTTACATAGATTTAAATGCCATAAACAGGTCTTCATATGTCCATGTAGATGTTCATCATTGATAAAGTTGATGGCGACAGCGTCTCTCTCGGTCAGTTTGACATTTCTGGCTCAAAGTACACACCAGAGGGAGAAGTGTAAGTAATAAAGTTGTGTAAAGAGACAAAATATTGATGCAGTCTAACAAAATCACACAGACTGACCCCTCGACTTTATTTTCTGCCAGCACAAGGAACGGTTCACTGGTGAAGTGTGGACAGTATGATGGATTGGTTGAGCTGGCAACAATCTGTGCTCTGTGCAATGACTCATCTTTGGACTACAATGAGGTCTGCAAGATGTTTTCTTAAAATGCAGAATTTTTATTATGGCATGATGATTACTGTACAATCAATTGGTTATTGAGCTTTGTGGGGTTTTGTTTTTCTCTGAATGCAGTCCAAAGGTATTTATGAAAAAGTTGGTGAGGCTACAGAAACAGCCTTGTCCTGTTTGGTGGAGAAGATGAACGTGTTCAACACAGAAGTGAGAGGTCTGTCCAAGGTGGAAAGAGCGAACGCTTGCTGTGCTGTAAGTCTGACCTCATATTCTCATCAACAATGACAGCTTTACTTGTCTAGAAATGTTAAAAGTTGCTCTGCTTTTTCTACTTAAACACTTGTTTCTTTTCATTTGCCAACAGGTTATCAAGCACCTGATGAAAAAGGAGTTCACTCTGGAATTCTCCAGAGACAGAAAGTCCATGTCAGTCTACTGTTCACCTGCAAAGTCAGCGAAAGCTCCTGTGGGAAATAAAATGTTTGTCAAAGTGAGTCTGTGACACAAAATATGGATATTTCTGCTCTAATGCAGCTCTTTACTACTGAAACTGTTCACAGAAAACTCATCATTGCACGGCGCTACTGTATTAAACTGAATCAAAAGGACAGAAAGTTCACAAATATCTTTTACTGTCAATGTTTTAATTACTTTTTCCACTTACTTCCAAATCATTGCATTTGACCATATAACCATTCTTATCTTTAAATCTAGATATCATTCTTTATTACATATCGTACCTTTAAGTTTAACAGTGGCCTCACAGTAAAAAGGTTGGGGTCCGAGTCCCGAGTGGGACGAGGCTTGAAACACTGGTCTTTATGTGTGGAGTTTGCACTTTTCTCCCAGGTATGTCTGGGTTTTCTCAGAATACTCGGGTTTCCTCACACTCTCAAAAAACAAACATGTTAGGTTGATTAGCCGCTATAAATTGCCCCTAGGGATGAGTGTCTGTGTGTGTGACTCCACGACAGACTAGTGACCTGTTCGGCATGTATCCTGTCTCTCGCCTGAAATCAGCCGGGATAGGCTCTGCCCTTGGGTTAGGGTGTAGAGTGTCCTAAAATACTCTTTTAAATCAAATGTATTATTAATTTATATATATATTCTTGAGATTATTTTCATTTTCTTTGTGATTCAAGTTTGTTGTCATCATTCACACAACTCCTTATGATCATGATCGTGCGTCAACAGGGTGCTCCAGAAGGTGTGATCGATCGCTGTACTTACGTACGCGTCGGGACCACCCGTGTTCCATTAACCACCCCAGTTAAAGACCACATCATGTCAGTCATCAAAGAATGGGGCACCGGGCGTGACACACTCCGCTGCCTGGCACTCGCCACTCGTGATTCACCTCTGACGAGGGAAGAGATGAACCTTGAGGACTCCACTCAGTTTGTGGACTATGAGGTGGGTCATCAGCATCCAGACAGGGTTCAACATGAACATGCAAAAATATGCAGCATATTCAGTCAAGTTTGAACCAACTTCCTAATATTCCCAACATTTCCCCAGACTGATCTAACATTCGTTGGTTGTGTTGGGATGCTGGACCCTCCTCGCAAAGAGGTTATGAGCTCCATCGAGTTGTGCAAAGCTGCTGGTATTCGTGTCATCATGATCACTGGTACGTACATACACAATAGTTACGATAATACCAACAAAAAAGAAATCAAATTGAATTTAGAAGATTGATATTAAATCTTTTTGTTTCTGTTTTTGAGGTGACAACAAGGGCACAGCTGTGGCCATCTGCCGACGCATCGGTATCTTCACTGAGGATGAGGACGTTACTGGTAAAGCCTTCACTGGACGAGAGTTTGATGATCTTTCTCCATTTGAGCAGAAGAGCGCAGTCCGAAAGGCTTGTTGCTTTGCCAGAGTGGAGCCCTCTCATAAGTCCAAGATTGTAGAGTTCCTGCAAGGCTTTGATGAGATTACAGCCATGGTGAGATGAAGCTCAACATCTGAGGAGTTTGTATATCAAACATGTAAAAATCCTTTAGGGTAAGACCCTTGCTGAGCAATCTAAATCTGATTTTGTGTATTTTTCTCCTTTCCACAGACCGGTGATGGAGTGAACGATGCCCCTGCCCTGAAAAAGGCAGAGATTGGCATCGCCATGGGCTCTGGCACTGCCGTTGCCAAGTCTGCCTCTGAGATGGTCTTGGCTGACGACAACTTCTCATCTATTGTATCTGCTGTGGAGGAGGGCCGAGCTATCTACAACAACATGAAGCAGTTCATCCGTTACCTAATCTCCTCCAACGTGGGTGAGGTCGTATGGTGAGTACGTTCCAGCCTGTGATGCACCAATTTGTAACAAAATAAAGTTTTAACTTCTTACTTTTTCCTTCAGCATCTTCTTGACTGCGGCTCTAGGTCTGCCTGAAGCTCTAATTCCCGTCCAGCTTCTCTGGGTCAACTTGGTTACCGATGGTCTACCTGCTACCGCGCTCGGGTTTAACCCACCAGACCTGGACATTATGGGCAAAGCTCCCCGTTCACCGAAAGAACCCCTCATCTCTGGCTGGCTCTTCTTCAGATACTTGGCTATTGGAGGCAAGTACTCCATCACATGTTCACGTTTTGACGTATTGATACTTTTACTGAATTGTAGGACTCTTGTTGAAACCTTGCTGGAGTTTGATTTAAATGGGTTTAAAATTCTTTGTATCATTACTGCACCACTTCCAGGTTATGTTGGTGCTGCTACAGTGGCAGCTGCTGCCTGGTGGTTCTTATACTGTGACGAAGGCCCCATGGTCACGTTCTACCAACTGGTGGGTATTCAGTCCACATCAATCATATAGAAACACTCTTTATGGCTTTTTCTTGGTACACTTACTGCCATAAACCTTCTAAACAAAGTACTTCTTTCTATTTCCCTTCAGTCGCACTTTATGCAGTGCAGCGAGGACAATGAGGACTTCTCCAGCATTCACTGTGAAGTGTTTGAGTCTGCTCCACCAATGACCATGGCCCTATCTGTGCTGGTCACCATCGAGATGTGCAATGCGCTCAACAGGTGGGAAAAAGTTTGATTAAAAAACATTTCTGAAGATGTGTTTTTCTTTTCTCATTGTATCTACCACTACTTCCAAGCTGTTCACAAGCTTCCTCAGTTTTTTTTTTCTTTTCACCGTGTCTTATCTGTCCTAATGACATGCATAATGTCAGGATGTGGAAGGAGGAGGACCCAAATGCAGGGCAAAAAACAGTATTTATTGAATGAAGTCAGGTAAGTCTTATGGTCAGGCAGCCAGGAGGACCTGGCTGGGAAGGATGACAATGACCCAACCTGGAAGTCCGGGGTGATTGCCCTTAAATAGGCAGCAGGGTCCATAGGCGTGTAGCATCAGAATAATCACCCTCAGGTGTCCCAATCAGGGTGATGAGGGAAGGTCCAAGGCTCCCTCTGGTGGCAGGTGAGGGGATCATGACACATAAAAGTCCCGAACAGTTTTGCTCTTGCATGAGAAGTCCCTGCTTTACACACACGTGTAGATTACAAATCATTTTAATCATTAATACGGTTTCTTTATAATAAAATAGCCTAGTTTCATTGAGGGCCACACAATGGTTTTGTGGTTAGCATGGTGGCCTCGAAGCGAGAAGGTCAGAGGTTTGAGTCTCAGAGAGGGGACAAGGCTTGAAACACTGGCCTTTCTGTCTGGAGTGTGCATGTTCTCCCCATATATGTGTGGGTTTCCTCCCACCCTCCAAAAACATGTGTTAGGTTGCTACAAAATTGCCCCCAGGAGTGAGTATGTGGGTGATGGTGAACTTCTCTGATAATGCTCCTCATCCTTCTCATTCAGCTTGTCTGAGAACCAGTCCTTAGTGCGTATGCCTCCATGGAGCAACCTGTGGCTGATGGGTGCCATGAGTCTCTCCATGTCCCTCCACTTTATGATCATCTATGTGGACCCCCTGCCCGTAAGTCCTACCACCACACTCTCCAACCACCATGTTCAAGTTGAATGTTGAAAACACACTTTAAAAAATGTACATGGTTATATATCTAATGTCCAATTGGCCTTTGTTATGAATTTTTCAAACATTTTTTTTTCCTCTCCAGATGATTTTCAAGCTTACCCACCTGAATGTGGAGCAGTGGATGATGGTGCTGAAACTTTCCTTTCCAGTGATCCTCATCGATGAGTTCCTTAAGTTTGTCGCTCGCACATACCTGGAGGGTAAGCTGAAAAGTGCTGTTGGTGATACTTGTATTCATAAGTAGAAAAATAGGATACTATTAGTTTGTAAAAGTCAAGTATCAAGAACTCAAGCATACATTAAAATGGTTTTATTGTCTTCTTTTTACAGAAAATATATTCTACTTGTATTGCAAGCATTTTACCAAAATGGTTGATTCACAAATTACTTTTCATAATCTATCACCCCTTTTTTCTCTTATTTATCGTTTTGTTCTGATGTTCTATTTTTTTTCAGGGTAATTACACTCTTCTATTTCTGATCATTTGGATTAGGGTGTATCGTTAATTTAAACTGGTTTTTGGTGCATTGCTTTAAGATTTTGGCGGGGAAAAAAAATACATTTTTTTTTTGTGTTCAGTCTGCTGTTCTAACTGGACTTCCACTGTTCGTAAACTGTCATATTATATTTTTCTTTCGAAGTTTAACATAATTTGAATGCCGCAAAAATTATGGTGCCAATTTTTTTTTGGATCTTTTTTGTATTTATCTCGCATTAAATATTGATCGTGCAACATCATTTAATTAAAAGGATTAGTCTCATGAATAGTAATAGCTTCAGTGATGAGAATGATGATGAAACGGTTAAAAAATGACGGTATTGTCTTTAAAAAAAATCACGACACAAAGAAACTTGTAAAAACACTGATATGAGTCAAGTTTTTGTTGTTTTTTTTTTCGTTTTTTACTAGCACATATCGTTTTCTGGGGCGGATCCAAGGGGCGGGTGCTTGGGGCGCACTAACCCCCCCTTTTGGTCCACAAAAAAAGTGTTCTTACTACTTTAATTATCATAAATTTTGTGCAAAATATGAACTAAAATGCAGAAAAATAATTTATTTTTCAAAATGTTCTAAGAGGTGGGGTGGGGCGGAATTGTTCGTAGAACCCTCTATACTGGCGGGCACCACAGGTGCTCGTTTGTCTATGACCTCACGCCCCACCCTTTAGAAAATCCTGATTGAAATAATTGTTGGTACAGCTGTCTATCTTCTCGCTGATTTATTGGGTAGAAAAACCCAGACTTCCCTCATCCCAGCCACATTTTTCTCTCATTTTGAACAAAATACTCATTCATCATCAAACAGGAGGAGGCATTGGCTCTGTGGTAGAATGTCTGCTCTTGGACCAGGAGAAGACGATTTGATTCCCACTGGGCCCGTGCCTTAAATGTCCTCGGAAAAGACACCTAACCTCCAGTTACTCCCACCATTGATGCCATTGTGTCTGCCTAAGGATGTGCAATGCAGCACAGTAATTCATTGAGGGATGACCACTAGCATAAATTACATTAACCAGTACTGCATTAAACATCCAATATTCTGTTCCGCGAGTCGTCTTCCGCTTATCCGAGACAAGGTCGCAGGGGCAACAACCTCAGATTGAAATCCCAGGCTTCTCTCATTGCACCTGCATCCACCAGCTCACCTGAAAGGATCCTGAGTCGTTCCCCGGCCAGCTTTGAGACATAGTCTCTCCAGCGGATCCAGGGTTTCCCAGTCGATCTCCTCCCAGTGGAACGTGCTTGAAACACCTCACCAGCAAGGCGCTTGGGAGGCATCCTGACCAGATGCCCAAACCACCCCATCTGGCTTCTCTCGACTCGGAGGAGGAGCGGCTCTGTTCAGAGTTCCTCCCGGATGGCATAGCTCATCACCTGATCTCTGAGTGAGGCCAGCCACCCTGCGGACTAAATTATTAAGCTCTCCAAAAAAAAAAACAAATTACTGCCCGAGATAAATCAAATCCTCAGTGAAATTTTATTTAGTAGTTTTATTTTACCTAAAATTCAGCCTCTTGTTCTGTTCTTACAGGTAAAGTCTAAAGAAAAACTGGGTCTATAAGAAAGAGAAGAAAACCCACATCAAGGACACAGAGAGGAAGGAGGGCAGAGCGCTCCCGTCGACAAAAGAGCTCGCCAAAAATCACTTCATCAAAAAGTTAAGTGGCAAGAACATAAAAGAAGACTGAAAAAAAACCATCTGGAAATGCACCCAAAACAAGTTGAAGAATATTTTTTCTGTGTATGTACTGAAAATAATATATAGTTATGGAAAAAAAAAAACTTTTTCTGTCTATTCTGTTCTTAAAAAATAAAGTTATGTATTAAAAAAATGTTCCGTTTTGCTTTATTATGTCGATCTAAAAAAAATTCAAAGTCAAAGAATTTATCATTAAAAGAAATGTAACAATTTATTCAATTATTTATTTACAAAAATCAAGTTGTTACAGTTTTGCTTCTTAAAATGAAATTTCTTCCTTCCAAAAATCAGTCCTTCATTTGTATGAAACTAACATTTTTTACGATTAAAAATAGGAATGTTAATCAGTTTAATAAAATATCACGTAAGAAAACTTTAATATAATTCCATCAATCCTTTTTACACATCGTTAGAATGATTTAAAGGTTTGTATTTACAAACATAATAAAATATTTCCAACATTTCCATGTTAGCTGCTAATTACAGTGAAAATGAAGTGTTGGACAGAGACGAGTGTTTCAATGGGAACATGTCAGTTTAATACGGACCGTTAAAAAAATATCATCCTTTGATAAATAGACTACATCTAAAGTGGTGTGATGATAAATCACAGAGGTGTTTCTGGCTCATCACACTTTAGTCACATTTTATATGATCCCATGTGCCAGGTTGGAATGTTCGGCGTCCTCACACGAGCAGCTGCGACCTGAGTCCCCGCGTGGTTTATTGACCTCTCTTAAAAACTCTAACATTGGTCAGTGCCCTTTGGTTCCAGTGTGGTTTTTGAAACTCAGGAAGCATCCGCGGGCTGGGAGGACGCTTCGATGGCTCCCTCTTCTAGAATATTCCTGACCTGCTCCAGAGTCTCTGCCTGCCGCACCAACTCCATTTTCACCTGAAGGTGGAGATGAAAGCATCGATGTGTCAATAAAGGGATTCCTAAATAACTTTCTGTGTGTGAATAAGAAGGACTCAAGTGAGAATTGGGGGAGATTATGAGAAGTGAAATTATGAGAAAAAGGTGTGGAGGATTTTAACCAAGTAGGGTTAAACAGAACTAGCTTTTGCAGCTGAGGGTCTGACCGCCAGGGTCCTAGTCACCAGCTGCTGCCCATCTCTTCCTTCACACGACCACTATACCCCTTACTGCAGGTGGTGAGTCCACAAGAAGGGTGACCGCTGTTTCCTGTTGGGCTGAGCCCAGCCGGGCCCCATGGGTAAGAGCCTCGCCACCAGATACCCACTCTCATGCCCCAACCTTGGATCTGGCCCCAGGGGGTGCCTGATGACATGCGTCCAGGCAAGGGAATCTTGGCCATGGTTGTTCTCTTCATTATGGATTTTTGAGGCGTGTCTTGTTCAACGGTTGGGGTCGGATGTAGCAGCAGATCGACAAATGGATCGGTGCAGTGTCTGCAATAATCAGGACTCTGCATCCATCTACCGTAGTGAAGATAGAGCTGAACCGTTGCTTCTCCGGGTCGAGAGAAGCCAAATCTAGTCAGGATGCCCCCCCCAGCACCTCGCTAGTGAGGTGTTTTTGGGCACATCCCACTGGGAGAAGATCGAGAGGCAGGCCCCGGACTGGCTGGAGAAACTATGTCTTATAGCTGGCCGGGGAACGACTCGGGATCGTCCAGGATGAGCTCAAGAATGCAGCCGGGTGTGGGAGAAGTCTGGGCTTCCCGTCTGAGACTGTTGCCCCTGTGACCCGGCCCCGGATAAGTGGAAAACAACAGTTGAAAACATGTGTCCTCCTGTTAGTCTGTGTTACCTGCAGTGACTGGGAGAGCTGGACAAAGTCTCTCTGTACGACCTGGCTGGTGTCGAGCAGAGAGCGAAGGCTGATCACCTGGCTCCGCAGCTCCAAACACTGCTGATGCAGAGCAGCCTGAGGAACAAGAACAGCAGAAAATTATTATAAAATCCCAGGCTTTGAAACTAGCTTCAAGCAAAAACGACTCTTGCTGTGTTGCTAATAAAGAAAATTATTTAAATTATTTTAAATATGAGCAAATAATTGCTCAATTACATCATTTGATGGAAACAGAAAATAAGATTTACTTTTTCACTAGTCAGTGTTTTATTGGAGCTCTGTACGTGTGTGAGCGCCACCCGCAGGGCATCCAGTTCGGTGCGTGCAGCCACCAGCTCAGCCTGCAGCTGATCCTCGTGAGCCTGGATCTTTGCTGTCTCCGTACTTAGAGTGGACAGTTGTGCTGCAAACATAACCACAAACTAATTTAAAATAATTGTGATTGCCGAACAAAATCACAACATTCTCACTCAATTTTTTATCAGTCAAACCGGTAATGAGAAAGTTTAGATGAATTGAAAGTCACCCAACACCAATCACAAGACTCCCTAATTGGCTTAACAGTCTAATAATAAAGAGTGACTTGTTCACTTACCTTCTAAAACTTCTAATGGTCGAAGTTGCACGCAGGAAACAGTGAGAGATAAGAAAAACAAAGTGTTAATGTTCATTCAAAAAGATTCCTTGTAGTGAGAGAATAATTCAGACCATTTTCTTCAGTCCGGTTCTCCAGCTGCTCCCTCAGGTTGACTATCTCAATCCGAAGTCGCTCCTCACAGTGTGCCTGTTAATTTGAGATCCAAAAATGTAATCTGAACATCAGATATTTTCTATTGTTTAACAGAAAAACACAACATACTAGTTTAAAAAAAAAAAAAGAGTTGAAATCCAAAATCCTGCCTGTTAAGATGTGCAATTAAATGTAACTACAGTTTCAACAGTTTTGCCATTTTTTTTTACAAGTCTCAATTAAACAGGAATAAATAAAACTTGTTTTTTTTTTTGTTGTTGTTGTTTTAACCGGTTAATGTGAATCAGTTAAGCCCGTTACATATAAAAAAAACCAATCAGGAACAGTGACTATACATTTAGTGTTGCCGGGAATGCTGAGCTGGTGTCGGGAACGTTCTCCTTTACTTCTTCTCCTTTTAGTCTCGACAGATCGTTGCACATCTTTCTTTGAGAAAGAGACAGTTCTGCCTGAAAACAGAGAAAAAAAATTTGAAAATAATTTATTTATTTATTTTTTTTAAATTCATCCCTTAGGGAAAAATTATTTCTGCTACATTGCACCACATCAGGCCGCCATGACAGCACCAACGGAAGGAGTAAGTTGGGCTTAGGTGACTTCTCCACGGACTTGGCATGACCCTGGTGGAAATTGAACCGGCTTGAACTGGAACAAGGAAGGACTTTCGCCTCCCTTTTCCATGTGACAGTTTATTTGTGGGAGACAGTGGCTCAGTGGTTAAAGCATTCGCCCACGGACTGGAAGTTAACCGGAGGTTTGCCGGTTCGCATCCCACTGAGATCACGTCTAGGGTGTTTTGAGAAGACACCTAACTCCCACGTTTTTCCCACCATTGGCGCCGTCTTGGCAGCCTTCTGCGGTGTAATGCAACACACACATTTCCCGGTGAGGGATTAATAAAGTAAACTAAAAAAAAAAATAATATAAAAAATGTTCAGATATTTATGAGAACGAGCAGAAAATTCTGGTTTTCACATGTGAATACATTTTTTTTACTTTTAGCTGAGTCAGATAAGATTGAACCAATGAAAAGAATGTAGCTTATCTTAGTAAAAAAAAATGTATAAATAGAACATCTCAAGCTTGAGATTTATATGCTGTTCACCAGTCGACTTTGAACTGCATTCTGGGATTGACTAAAAGATTTTTGTAAATCCTGAAGGAGGGTCTCTGATGTCTGGACTTGAGACTGAAGCATTGATACCTGAACACACACGAAAACACAACGGTTAACATGTCAAATCTGAACATTTACTGAATCTATAATATTTTAAAAATATGATGTACTTGTTTGTGTGTGTGGTTGGTCTGTGTTTCCAGTTCTTTCTCCAGCTCCTCTTTCTCCACCAGCAACCGACTCACTTCTCCCCGCAAGTCTGATAACTGTCCAAATACATCCTCATTTTAATCCAAATGAACCTTTCACACACATTTAGAAACTTCTGTAAATGGGAATAGAAGCGCATGATAAAATGACCAAGTCCAAAAGATCTACTAAAAAAAATAAGTATAAAGTTGGATATATACATTTTGGATGCTAAACACATTGGTACTAATTGTATGTCAGTAGTGGCATATTATGCTTGAATTTAAATTGTTAAATAATTTCCAATTATTTAATTGAAAACAGTTATTCTAAGTCTGGCTTTTCTGTGTGGAGTTTGCATGTGTTCCCTGTGTATGTGTGGGTTTTCTCCAAGTGGTCTGGTTTCCTCACACTCCAAAAACATGCATGTTAGGTTCATTGTGTGTGTGGATGCTTGTGTGTGTTGCCCTGCGTCAGACTGGTGACCTGTTCAAGGTGTACCCTGCTTCTCGCCTGAAAACAACAGGGATAGGCTCCCGCACCCTGCTAGGGATAGGCGGTTTGGAAACGAACGAATAATTATTCTATGCAATATAATAGACGGTTATTTTTAGCGTTTTTGAAAGTTGATGTCATCTCTATTCGCTGATAAGCCTAACGTTTTCAGGGGCTCTCAATTGGGCTCATCTTAAATACCTGACCTAGTAGAGAGTAGAGCGAAGGCACTGGGTAGCGCCAGCCTGGCTAGGTACATCAACCAATCACTAAAAGAGATAAAGAAGCAGAAACTTGCAACCTAAAATTCCTACTTGTGCATTGAGTGAATCCCAGTCACTGTGTGTGACCAGTCGGTGTCCAGCTGGTGGCAGGTAAATAGCTTCAGGCACCAGAGTTCCTGTAGACACTAGAGAGTCCGTGTCATCCTGAGCGAGGAGTTTTCTTGGCGGGGACGGTGTGTCTAAGGAGAAGGAGGACATCGAGGCCGAGTCGCAGTTCTGTAGTGAGTAATATCCCTCTGTAGACAGCGGAGCACCTTCTCCTTCAGCTCCCGCCTCAAGCTCGCCAGGTCGACTGTGAATTCGATCTGACGACGACGTCACTACGTCTTCTGGTTGACTGTTAGATATTAACACTGGGGAGTCCTTGTTGAAGATTTCAGCATCCGACCGTCCCTTTCTGCTGCTGATCTACCAATCAGAGGATACATGATGAGGTTCAGTAAAAAAAATTCTGAAAGATTTTTCAGAGAAAGTCAGATCATTTGCAAACTCACCATGTTTTGTCCACTCCCTCTCCTCCACTCCACTGGCTGAGATTGTAAAACAGCAATTCTTGCTTCATACTGCGCTGCTGTTTCTGAAATGTGAGAGAATAAAAAGTACAGAAAGAAGTTTGAAGCAGACTGAGTGAGACACAATAACCAGTTGCAACATTATTTTTCTTAATAGGCTATAATTACAAAAGCATTTTCTTAAAGCCTTGGTAAGTAAGTCTGAGCTTCTTTGCTAAGCCTGCTGCGCTGCAACGTGGCTTCGGAGGAAGTGAAGATCGCGCAGTATGTCTAAACCAGAAGATACAATACATCTAAATGCCCTGCCGTGTTTAAAATACTTGTCGTTCTTTTGTGAGGTAATAATTCTCATACCATATATAAATAAATACGCCACAATTTGTGAACAAAGAAATTAGACATTCATAAAAAATTTAGAGAATTTTTTGTCTACTCTTCTTTGCAAATGACCTCTAAATATCAAGATTCCATAGCTGTCGCTTGGCAACTTTCGAGTTTCAATTGTCCCCAAAGATCTTCCAGAGGCAGGCTGGGTTATTTTATGACCTTGATATGTTTCTTCTTCAGCTATCCACTGGAAGCCTCCTAGCAGAGAAGAGTAGGCTTTCATTAAGAATTTTACTGTGTCTCGCTCTGTCCACCCTCTCATTGATACTGTAAAGTAGCCCAGTACTGAAAAACACCCCAAAGCATAATGCCACCACCTCCATGCTTGACAGTGGGGATGGTGTTCTTGGGGACATAGAGAGCCTGTCTCTTCCTCCTGACATGACAGGTGAATTGATGCCAAAAAGCACATCTTCTCCCAGTCACTTTTCCCGTCATTCACATTGTGTTGCTTTCTTAAGCAGGAGTACTCAGCGAGCACTAAAACAGAAGTTAGACCATTGCATTGCAAAACATTACCAGCAGTTTGCTTGGTGACTTGGATCCCAGCTGCTTTAACATCATCACTAACTCTACCTGTGTTGCAAGTGGTCTATTTCTCACTGTTCTCATGATGCTGCGAACCGCATAAATACAGCAAAACACGGCGCTATGTCATAATGTGGGCGTGGTGAAGAACAAAAGGTGTGGCCAAGAACAATCTAGCGTTCAAACAATTCCAGAATACTGAACGGGAGAGCTCACAAATTACTCAAACATACATGAATGAATTAAAAAACAAATTTTTGATGTGATACCAACATTTAAACATAGTGGGGTACATAATACCCACTCTTTAATTATTGTTTATATACTTCAACAATACTTTGTGAGTTATAAACCATACTTTTTGACCTAAAAGAACAAAATTCCCAGAAGTAAGAAGTGCACCTTCTTAAGAATTTTTGTGAAATTTACTTGTTTTTCTTTCAAATGCGCGCACACATACACACACAACCACTGACCTCTGAGAGCCTCCTGCAGGGACTGGATCTCCTGGTCACATTGTTTCTGCAACTCCGCCAATTCCTCCTGTTTGCTCAGCTCACAGATCGTTGCCACACCCTGCCAATGTTCGACCTGAGCTCGACATTCGGCTAGCTGGGCTAGTAGACTTCCTTCTGAAAATAACACACAAGTTTGTTCTAATAAGTATATGTGTGCAAATATGGAGCAGACTGTCTTGAGAAGAGAGCTGATTGATACTGAGAAACCCTGGTGTACTTTATAATGTCAGCTTTTTGAAGTTTTAAAAGGTTCAGCAGAACAAAAATTTGTACTTTTGAAAGATCTCATTTTTCATTTAACTTTAGAGCTAAACCATGCAATGATTTACTCTACGATTTGAATAGTTGTTATTATTTCTTCTGTTCTGTTGTCTTTCACTTAACTGGGGCAGGGTCACAGGGGTAACAACCTCAAATGGGAAACCCAGGTTTCTCTCACCCCAGCTGTATCCTCCAGCTCACATGGGACTTTCCCAAGGCGTTACCTGTCCAGCTGTGAGACGTAGTCTCTCCAGTGAGTCCAGGTTCTGCCCCAGGGTCTCTTTCTGGTTGGACTTGCCTGTAACACCTCACCAGTGAGGCGTTGATGAGGCATCCTAACCAGATGCCCGAACCACCCCATCTGGCTTCTCTCGACCAGAAATCTCACCAAAAAAATTATGAGATTTTTTAAACATTACTTCATAATTTTTAAGGTCTAACTTCACAAATTTTTAAAATGTACTTTCTTGATAGCTGATTATTGGTTTAATACTTGCTGTTTCAATCAATCTGAACCATTAACTGTATATGTATACATACATTTTTAAAAATCTGTCAAGAAAAAGATTCAGATTGCTGAAAATTTTCTAAAAACTCAAGTTTTTTTTTTTACAAAATAAGATATTATCGATAAAGCTGATGACATCGATATTAATATCGATAGTAAAGCTTTTATTATTAAGTTTTGAGAAATCAAAAGATCAGTGTTGCTACTTTAAAATATTATCTTAAAAATTAAAATAAGTTTTGACTGTTTGAACCAGCTTAACTAGTTAGTAGTAGATAACTAACCAGGTCGCTGTTAGCTAGCGGCTAATAGCTTGTTTCTATGGTCAACAATGCTAATAGGCCGGTTGATCGGATTCTTAACCAGCTTCGCAACAGGTTTCTCTGAACACGATCAACAAATTAACGCTAGAAACAACTCAAATCCACATTGAAACCCAACAAGATCTGTTTAGTAACTAGTCCCAAACAGATTAAAGTTAGTAATACTGATTTTACTACCTGCGTCTTCATTATTTGAGCTCATCTTCTTGTCAGACAACTCAGACGATCGGATGGGAAAGAGAATTTAAAAAAAAAAAAAAAAACCTGGAGAAGTGCTAAAAATTCCTGAAAGTCATTTTCTATTAGGGGAATGGGTTTGGTTGGGAAATAATCAGGATCCTGTCAACTTCAGGAAACAACTTTCCCCGGTTTAAGCCTGCGGAAAACACGTCAACTTCCTTCCTGTTCACATACAGGATCCTGTTCAAACCACAAAAAGAGGACATTTAACACATTAAATCAAATTAAATTACTCTCAAATAGTTAAACTGTAGTCCCACACAAACAAGAATGTCATTTTATTTTGTGTATCAAAGTATTACAGAAACATGATGAGTTTTAAACTGCCAGGCAGGAGACCCTGAGGAAGACCTAACATCTTCAAGATTTACGGATTTAAATGTAGTTGGTGTGAAAAAAGAAGTGTTAAATGGTGGATAATAATTTGCTGTGTTATTATCACCAACAAAGGCTTTTAAATAAATCAAAATGTGCTTTTTTATTTAAATTATAATTGTATGGCCCAATATCTTAAAACATTGGTCTCAACAGGTTTCACATTGCAGATTAAAAAAACACACAAAGAGCAAAAGAAAAGGCTAAATGTGTTACACAAATACACAGCTAAAAGCAAACTAAACAATTTCAGCAAATTCATGCCCTTGGACCTTCTATTACGGTTAGAAAAAACTCCAAAGGGGGGGGGGGGGGGAACAGCAGTGGAGGAAAAAAGAGACTTCATGGGGATCCAAATGACGGAGGGATTTCTCCCCTGGGACAAGCAGCCAATGTGTTTAATGAAGACTGTTAACAGTCTTAAACACATAACTTATTACTACTCCACAGTGACTGAATATATCTGAAAAAAATCGGGAGATGTCCTTCATCTTGATGGAAACAAACAGGACCTCTTCAGTCTGGGGATGCTCAGGACAGAAACTAACAGAATCCATCAGGAATCTGAAACAGAATTCTCTCCCAAGGAGGAGGAAGGGAGAGGTGGGCAACATGTGAATCATGTACCATGGATTACCAAATGTATACACCTAAAAATTTTGTTTTGATCTCGGAACATTATTCTAAAAATGTCCGGGTTTGTGAAATGCAAATTTCCAAATTAGTACAGTAAGATGAAATGACAGGCAACTGGTGGTAAAGTCAGTCAGTCAGTTACCTTCTTATCAGTCTATCCTTCACAGGGTTGTGGGGGTGCCGGAGCCCATCCCGGCTGATTTAAGACGATGGGCAGGGTACACCCCGAACAGGTCGCCAGTCTGTCGCGGGTGGTGGTAAATTGAACATAGAAATAAATCATTGTATGTAGGAACCCTCTGCAGTTAATAGTTCTAACAATTTGCTGTTAGGGTAAAAGCATATTTTTAAGTATCATCTTGACATGTGATTTTCAATTTCTTCAAGTTTTTCCAATTTCTGTTAAAAATAAATGAAAACATATTGAAATCTTATAAATAGATCTAGATCTAATAATCTATAGACCTAGGTTCAAAGGATACATGTGAACTAATTTGTATTTTTCGACATAGACATTCATCCGTAACACAGGTTCAACTTCTCCCCTTTTGTTAAACTGAATAATTATATTTTAATTTAACTATTATAGGATTCCCTCTGCTGGAGAAACATTGGTACTTTGATGATCCGAGTTCTGCATCAAAGTGGAAGGGTGGATAGATAAACTTTATTAAGGCCATTTATTAGGCCATGCATACAAATAAATGAAACATATGATAAAAGTTACAATCGCTAGTAATAAGCTACTCATTTGGACTCAAGTTTCTTCTAGGTATATCATGCAGAAGAACGTTACAAAAATTTTTCAAGAAGCCCTGCATTAAAGCCCTCATCCTTCTCTTCAAAACAGCTCCCACTTAGTCCACGTTTCTTTCCACCACAGATGCACATTTCTCAACCAGTCTACCGGATTGTTGTTCCTTGTGGTCAAGCTGTTTCTCTAACAGACGAAAACTGGACTTCAGACTGGTAGATTAACCACTTTCCATCTTATCTGGGTGCTTAAGATTTGTGCGCATCACTCAAGATAAACTATTTACTTCTACCGAGGATAAAAAAGAATTGATCTGTAATGTGTTAAAGAATGCACAAATGTAAACAGAACAAAAATTTTTACAGGTGGAATATGTTTTTATTGAAATCAATGGAAAATAAAATAAATCACCTAAAGTAGAAAAAATAGAAAAGATTAATTTTATCATTTTTGTCACATTAAACAATTTGTTTCACCACCATCACTGCAGGTTTTGTATTAAAACTGGATTTTGCAAATCTTTTAAACACTGACAATGTCTGGATAAATAGAAAAACTGTAACAGCATGATAAAAAAGTGTCAAAAACCTGTAGAAATTGCTGGTAAGGTCTCCCAATAACTGTAGAATATAGAAAGTGACTTGTAAACACAGTGCTGCTATGTTATGAATAGTTTGAAATATTTGACTCAATTATCATAACTTACTGTAAACTCAAATTACTTTGAGAGGACCAGAGGCACAGTGTAAGTAGAGAAATGTGCACCAACAACAAATAAATGCTCAGTAACAAATTCACTCCATCTGCAGGTAATACGGTTTAACCATTTGAAAAGAAGCAACATGATCTAAAGGAAAAAAGGCTAGAGTACAAAATTGATGAGGGTTGCTCTAAATGTACCAAGTATTTGTAACAAAAATAAAAGATACAGTATATCATTAAGTGCCCAGAGTAACGTAATCTATAAATCTAAATATAGCAGATATCTTATTGGTCCAATCACATTCTGTATCCATCTTTGACTACAAGTCCATGTCCTGATCGCTGACGCTCTGACGTAGATAGTCCTCATACAGTTTTTTCTATAAGAAGAATAAATGTTACATATTTTAGCTTAATTTTAACCCAAAATTTAAAGAGTGAAACACACAGTACCTTTTTGGTCTTGACCACTTCCTGAACGTACTCGAGCTTCTCCTGCAGTTGCCGTTTCTGTTTGCCCGACAGAGTCGACAGAGTTCTAAAAAAGCCCAAAAAAAAGAAAAAAACAGAAAAGTTTGTAATTAATTTTATAACAACTGGGTGACTTAGCTAAAACCATAAAATTACAAAATATTTAAAAAAAAAAAACATTTCAACTATCTAGCTTTAGAAAGGCTGTTAATTTAGTAAAAACTTTCAAAAAGGATACTAAGATAGTTACAAGTCTGAGGGGAAAAAAAAATAAACAGTGTCAAATTTAAAGAGATGCGTTAATTTTGGCAACTTTTCTGCCAAAATGTCCCAGAAAAATAACGTGAAGATATCAGACTGTATTTACTGTGCAGCCTTTTCAAACAACTAAACCTTACAAGGTCATGTTTCTTGAGAAGTTGTTTTTTTCCCCAGAATTTTTAGCCAAAATGACTAACACTTTATTAGAGTTCAAAAACTAAAATATGAACTTGTGTTAGGTTTAGCATGAAGTAAACAGAAAAATAAGCCAGTAAACTAGATGCCCTGACGCTACTGAAGTCTCCTACCTGAAAGAGAAGCGTGCGATGACAAGCAGCAAGAAGGAGAGAATGACCAATCCAACACAGCTGTACAGCTGCTGCTCACCAGACAAAGAGTCAAATACTTTCAGTAGAGGAGCCTGCAAAACACAAGCAGACAAAAATTTTGATGAGTGCTTCACATGTGGAATATAGGCCAACGGTGGGCAAACTTTTTGGTTCGCGGGCCACATTGAGTTCTAACATTTGACAAAGGGGCCGGAACAGGTGCAGATGGATGGCATGCTTTGGTAACCTCACCTCATTGGCATCTGGAAAAACATGTGCTTTAACTTCAAATGAAAATGAAGAAAAGCATCACAACAAAATTCCTGACTTTGAAATGAGTCTTAAAACTCTGAAAATCAAGTGAATAACTATTTTATTTTGAAGGTATCTGATCCTTCAGGACATCACCATTGCTCTCCTCCTGACTGGCTTTTTTTTTTTTTTTCCCAAAAACATCAAGCACGTTAAATTTCAAATCTAGTGAGACAGCGCTTAAAAACGTGCATTTACGAGTTGGATTTAACATTTAGCGCTAGATTACGCACGTGTAGTGACCCCATAGCAGCGCACAAAGTTTGAAATCTAACATGCTTGTTTATGTGCGTGTAGTGGACCCAATGATTTCTATTGGTGCGCGCATGGTTTGTTTTGACAACGTGCGCGTCACGGTGACACACACATTTGGATGGGAGCAGTGTTGTTGTTTTCTCAACAAAGCCAATATACAGTATCTAGAGTGCACCATCTAGTGAGAAAATATCAGAATCGCAGGGGAAATAAAACAACATGGTTTATTTACTTAATTTTTCAAGTTCGGCAGGCCGAATTAAACCGTATAACGGACCGTGGGTGGCCCATGGGCCGTAGTTTGCCCATGCCTGATCTAGGCAAAGACGCACATGGAAAACTCACCAGGTATAGAGAGAGAACCTCCGTTCCTTCTTGACCCAAAGCCATCTCCAGTAGCTCTTTGGACAAAGACCCCAATACTAGTAAAGCCAGTAGAGCCAGAGGGATACAGAAACCAAGCAGAGTCATGAAACAGCTCTTGCAGCGGGAACGTCTGTTCTCCCTTGTGGTTTGTCTAAAACACCAAACGAACAGGATTAGATGCTATTGTAAATATAGTTATCAAATTAATTCCTTAAAAATCAGTTTTAAAAAACAAGAAGGTGTAGTGGAGGGTTTGATGTTTCACCTATCAACGCTGAGCGTTTCTGCAATAGCTTCACTAATCTGCTCACAGTCCCTCTCGAGAGAGTTGAGAGTATTCTGTACTGTCTGGTTGATGGTTTTCTCAATGGTGCGACAAACTTCTTCAATTTGGTTAACACAGCGACTCGGCTAAAAGAGGAAAAATAAAAAATTAGAAAGTAGTTTACACAAACAATTACAGTATGTACGACAATCAAGAGGTATGAGTGTTCAAACTTGAAAAACTTTCACCTTGTTTGGATTGGGAATGTAGATTGTGGGCATGTCAAAACCACATTTGTTGAGTCCCGGACGTTTGCAGAGCTCCTGGACAATCTGCATCATCACTCTCTGAGATCACAAAATATTAATGAGCAACATTTCCCGACTTATTACCCACTTATTCCTTGCTTCTACTTATCATTTGTCCTTAAAAGCAATTATGTACATTTACTAGTTTTTAAGTGCCTTAATTATGCTTACTTAGAACCCAACTATGAAACAAGCCGATGTAAAGTATATCATTTATAAATAAAATCAACATTAGATGTTTTATCCGTCTGAAAGGTTCTCTAAATTTGTTCAAATTAAGTTTTGAATTGAAGTGAAGTCAGGTGTTAAACAAGATCTAAGTGTCTTTAAAAACTGAAGTGTTGTGGTTACCTGTCGGTCAGACTCTCCTCCAGCCTCGTCGGCTTTGCTCAGATAAAAGCGCAGCCTGTCACCGTGTGTTTCATTCAGGCTTTCAACTATGTTGAGAGTACGCTTGCACAAAGCCTGACCCATTGGATCAAAGAAGACCAGAATAAGGTCACAAAGATCACCTGAAAAGTATAAAAAAATTGAGTCATTTTCTCATAATGAGGTTTCAATTTGATAATAAACCATTTTCAAAAATATACGTTCTTGTTTGCAAATCATGCTTTAAGATCAGAAACAAAAAGAACTAATTTCAATAAGTGCTTTTTCTTGTCGCGCATTGTTGTGTTGAGAACAGCATCTTAATAAATGCCGGTGAAAAGTAACCTACCGAGCCACAGGAGAACCTCGTCCACATCAAATGGATATTTCATATCACCATCCACCAACCCCGGAGAATCGACAAAAGTCACCAGACTAAACCTTTTTTGTCGTGAAGTGCAGATTTCTGTGCTCAAATACTCAGAAACACCTGCAAAAAAATTATGCAATTCAAAGATTATACTAACTAAATACCGAATGCTCGATAATAGGTCATGTGCCGTAATTTTGTCGTCTTGCGGGGGCAACAGCCTCAAATTAGATACCGAAACCTACTCCGACCTCATTCTCCTCACCCAGCTCACCCAGCAGGATCCCAAAGTGTTACCTGCCCAGCTGTGAGACATATTCTCTCCAGCTGCCCAGGGTCTGCCTATGGATCTCCTGCCGGTGAGACGTGCCCAAAACACCCCACCAGCAAGGCGTTCGGTAGGCATCCTAACCAGATGTCCAAACCAACCCATCTGGTTTCTCTCAACTCGGAGGAGCAATGGCTCTACTCTGTGCTCCTCCTGGATGGCAGAGCTCCTCACTCCATCTCTGAGTGAGAGCCCAGCCACCCTGCGGAGGAATGCAAAAAGCCAAAAATATCTTTCCAAGAAAAATTTACTATGTTGAAACATATATATAAACATATATATATAAAAATCTGTATCACATTGTCTTTTTTTCCAATCTCACCTTTAAATTCTTGAAGGGGCTTGAAGTGAGGATAAAGATGAAGAGTAGCATTTCCCTAAAAACAAACAAACAAAATCCACACAGATGTTATCGATGTTTGTCTTTGTGGTTTAAACAACCTTTACAACATAAAGTAATTCAAAGACAAATAAAGATTACTTATAAACCAACATCACATGTTTCAAAGATCCTTCACTTCCGCACTGTTAAGAAAATGTAAATCTTTATGTATACTTCTTTATTTTATCATCCAAAAATGGCATTTAGCTTAATGTGTTTTCTTGGGATTTTCAGATGAATATCTCCTCGTGATTCCCAGCAGCGTTCATGACCCAGTGAGATATATGTGTGATCTGTCACCTTTCTTTACACCTACTTAAGTGCAGGTCTGTAACCTCTTTTTTTTTTTAACCCCCACTACTCTGTAAAACACACCTACTTTGTTTTCCACAACAGTTTTCATAAACAGAGCAGGGTAGCACACTCTTTGTCTACACATTTGGAGTGTGCTACCCTTGTCCAACAAGTAATACTGAGAGTCTCTCTTTTTGTTCTCCAGTCAGCATTATTTTGGATTTAAAAAGAAATAACTATCTCTATCATGGACTCACTGTGAGAGATTCTCTCTTGCGTCCACTTGTGACAAAGCTGAATCCTTGTGTTTCAATAGCAACTCCTGTACGCTGGATATGTTCCTCCACATACCTGTCCGGAAGAAACAAACCATCCAGTGAGACAAAGAAAGAAATTAACATGTCATCCACTTGATTACAATAAGTAATTTTGGCAAGCAGATGAAAATCAGACAAGAAATAGTTTAACTAGCACATTATCATCCCCGGATTATTCAGACTTTTTTTTTTTTTTTTACTGGACAACATTCCATTCTGTTGCGTCGTCCTTTGCTTGGTTGGTTGCAGGGGCAACAGCGTCAGACTGGAAGCGCAGGCTTCTCTCACCTCGGCTGCATCCTCCAGCTCACCTGGAAGGATCCCGAGGCATTCTCCAGCCAGCTGCGAGACATAATCTCTTCAGCTGGTCCGGGGCCTATCTTTGAGTCTCCTCAAGGTGGGACATGCCCAAAACAACTCACCAGCGAGGAACTTGGGAGGCACCCTATTCAGATGCCTGAACCACCCCATCTGGCTTCTCTCAACCCGGAGGAGCAGTGGCTCTACTCTGAGCTCCTCACTCTATTTCTGCGTGGAAGCTCAGCCACCCTGCGGAGGAAGCTAATTTTGGCCGCTTGTATCCGTGATCTCATTCTTTCGGGTAGGAATTACTACTGGACAACATACTTACCAGTTTATGAAGGAGCTCTTCCCAGCTGAATGGTTGCCCATCAACATGACAGTGATTTTTTTTCTGGGGGGTAACAACTTGACACCCACTGATTCAGCAACTCTTATCAAACCTGGTTTGGGTGGAGACATGTTTTACTTTTCTATTACTGAAGCACATATATGTTCGTTACCTGGACAAACTAACATCGCTAAAAGGTGGGTCTGAATAATTTAATTACAGCAGTCTTTTATAAAGAGTGATGTGTAAAAGTTGGTAAGCATTGACTTTAATAAATGCATCTTCAGCAAAAATCACTAAATCCTTATTAGCTTATAATGCTAACACCCATTAGCTCCATACTTTGCATAAATCCTGGGTTAGCTAGCTAACCTTCGATCGAACAAAAATCGACATGGTGTTAACTTTATTTTAAATCAGACACACTATGGTCAGATCACTGATGGAGTATTTGAGTGTTAGCCAACTCACCGCTGTCTGGATCTGTGTAAATCTGGTGAATATCACGCAAAATCCGTTCATCGCAGGACACGCCACCAGCTATCGTGTCTGCATTCGCAGCACTTCGGTTCTTTATTTTTCCAGACATGATTGCACAATGAATAAGTCTAAATGTGGAATAAAAAGCTGTAACTTCCCAGTTTCTCAGTTTGAATCACCCCGGTCCACTGTAACCTGAGGTTGAAACGTATCTCGGCCACGTCGTCAATTTGAGCGACTTTATGTGGTGTGGACTTCTGGGAAATGTAGTTCTTCATCTAATAGAAAAGTACCTAGAAACACTATTTGTCTTGCAGTAACACATTATATGAAAACTAATACATTTATAGTATTGTATTGGTATTTCTAAAATACACCTCAGAACTCACAGTTTTATTTTAAAACTAAAATGTAAAGGCATCTCTGTCGAGTTAAACGGTTTCGCGGTATTTTAATTTGGGAAAAATGTGATCGTGACAAACATGGGTATTTTGTCATTTCTACACGGCCAAAAAAAAAATTCACTAATAAAAGGGGAAAAATGCAGAGTTTTTCGTCAATGCGTGTCATATATTAAATTATCCACAAAATGACAACATTTCAAGCAGATTATGATACATTTTAGGCCGCCATTGTTAAAGCGCAGTCAGTACTAGACCGATTACCTCTCCTTACGTCACTCGGCATCATTAAAAATTGACTGTGCATTTGTAACTTTTCAAAATAGACTATACATACCGGTTTTAAAGTACTAAGTTTGGTGTGTATGTAAAGATTTTTATATAAATGTGAACGATTGAGAACAACTCAAAACAAAAAGAAAAATGTAAAATTCAATACTCAAGTAATCACTTTGTTTCAATAAATATACAAAAGCTATTTCACAAATTTGATGCAATTTGTATTTTAATACAAATATCTTATGTTGAAATGTTTGCAGATTTTAAATGGTTGAATTTTTTTATTTGTTCTTCATTATACACAGAAGTAAGTAGTTTACTTCTTGTTAATATCTTTCATTCATTTCATGTGTTAATTTAAGTAAAATGATGATAAAATTAACCAGAAGGAGTCTTTAAGAGGAAACATGAGGCTGAGGGACCAGACATGTAGAGACACCATCATGGCTGCAGTAAAACAGCAGATGATCAGTAGGGGTGGGCGGATCGATCCTAATATCGATAATATCGATACCAACGCTAGTATCGATATCGATCGATACTCCAACTACAATATCGATACTGAGATTGAAGTTTTACCCCTCGCACTTTGCTTCCGTTTTTTCTCTCTTTTTTTTTTAAATTAACCTAACTGATTTGTCTGCAAAATATGCGTAAATGCTGTGTGTAGCCCCTGTATGCTAAAGCGAGGTGGCCCCGCCCCCTCCCTCCTCTCTTTCGCTTTGACTTGTCACATGACTCAGCGACTCGGGTCCAAGAAACAAAAAAAAAAAAAACGCAAGTCGGTAAAAGTAGAGAGAGATGGAAAAAAGAGAAATAGCGTGTGGCTGTACTTTGAGGCTACCTGCACCATGTGCAGAAAGGCTGTCAAGTATAGGGGTAACACTACAAATTAAAGAATCACCCCAAAGAAAAACTTCAGAAACGGAGGAAAAAACCCTGACCCCTTCTGTTTCCCAGAGGCAGCGCTGATTAACAGCGACAGTCCATTTTCCAGAGAACACCCAGGTAGATACTAATTGTAAAAGTACAACATAATCATCTTTAACATTAGTTAACATTTGTTTGTAACTGGGCACTTCTATGGATCTACCTACCAACCTGTGTTTATACATATATTTGGTTATATTATATATATGACCCTAACCCTTGATGCAAAAATAGTCATTTAAAAAATTTAAATATCGGTATCGATATCGGCGATATTGGTCTGGTGTTTACTTGGTATCGGATCGATACCAAAACTTGCGGTATCGCACACCCCTAATGATCAGAAACAAAAATCTTAAGTTGATTTCTTAACAGACTGGATGCCTCTCTTCCAAATCATACATGGTTTCTATGATTCAACCTGCCTCACCTCCTTTCCTGGCTTCAAAATACCACCAACAACAGCCTGCTTCTAAGACTTAAGAACTTTGATTTGAATGTTTTCAGAGAGGATGGATCAATCTTCAGAGATGATTTCTCTTTCTGTTGAATTTCGTCCTAAAGACAGCTTGTGTTTCCTTCAGCTCTGCTGGGCTTCTGTCTAATCTAACAGAGTTTACCACTTTGTTACTGTCTTTTATCCTCTTCCTGTAATTCAGGGGTTTGGGTCACTTTTCAGCTTTCTTGAAAACTTCAACTTTTTGTGTCTGAAAGTGAAGTCAGAGTTTTAGGTTTTAGAAATTAAGATAATTTAAAACCTTAAAATCAGAGTTAATTATAGATATTTTAAAAGTTTTACTGCTTGTTTCAGAGTTTATAAACTCACTTTATGAAGACAGGTTTGGTTTCTAGAAACTGTTTTTTTTTCAGCCATAAATTCTCTCTTAAAGTGAAATTAACAGGACTGAAACTAAATGAATATTTTAATGTAATTTTAACACTTTTAAGTCTGTTTTTTAGTAAATTTCTGTTCTTTACATTCTGATAGAACTTAATCCATAAGGTCTTCCAAGAAGAACTCCTCGAATGTTCGTCAGTATTTCAGAATGTCGTGATGATGCGTGGAGGCTCTCTGGAGTGTTTCTTTTATTGTTTAATTTAATATTAACATGGAGTTTTATCACTCGGTTTTTACAAACCTGCAGTGTTTTGTTGGCCCTGCTAACTGTTGCAACAGCTTCCTTCTCTCAATAATTTTTCGGTTGTTCTGACTTGATAAAGTGGGAGACAAAATAGTTTCCTCTAAAGAAAAATAAACAAGTACACTCAGTGCAGAAAGTCCAATAAAAAATGTGGCTTTGTGAGTTAAAAATAAATACAGTGCAGGACAGAAAAAAACGTGACTACATGCTCGCCCGACCAGAAGTCATCTGGTTTATTTTTTAAAACATTTCTCAACAAAACGTAACTTTTTTTGTTGAGAAATGTTTAATGATTCTTTTAAAGCGTGGTGTTTGGCCTCCGACTCTAAACCAAGCTGTAATCACTCTGATACACAAACCGGGTAGGGATCTAGATTATTGTTCATCCTACCGACCAATATCACTTCTTAACTTTGATGATGTAAAATACTGGCCAAGACTTTAAACACACTCTGGAATAAGTAAGAAACACTCTTCACCCTTCTGGTTAGGAACAACTCTTACTGATGACAGGGTGAATGGTTTTTATAACAACATGAAGGCTGCCATTATTTAATGTTTAATTTTAATACAGCGAACATGAAAAGAAGCAGATTTTTGCATCTGGAGGGTATTTAATAAAACAAAATGCACACAGAGGAAATCAGCATGACAGACACCTGATTTAATTCTCTAGAACTTATTGGTTAATAATCTCATAGCTGAGTCACAGTTAAAACAGGAGGAAAGTAACATGATTTTATTTACAGAAACGATCAAAGGATGAAGAAACATCTGGGTTTAAGAAAAAGGTCGATCAGTCATGTAACTCTGTATTTAGTAGGATGTGTTTGGTTTGTTGGATTTGGGTCCATCAGCCAGTGGATATTGAACTGTTTTTATTGAAAACAGTTTCATATATGGGTGGAGACGGTGGCCGCGTGGTTAGCGCGTTCGCCCGCAGACCGGAAGGTCGCGGGTTCGCGTCCCACGGAGAGCACGTCTAGGGTCCTTGGAGAAGACACCTAGCCCCCACTTCTCCCACCATTGGCGCCGTTGAAGGGCAGCCTGCTGCGGTATAAGGAGTGCAGCAAACAAATTTCCCCGGTGAGGGATGAATAGAGTAATTCAAAATACAAAAAAAAAAAAAAATTATAGATACAGTAACAATGTCGTACTGAAAGTCTACAGTAACCAAAACAAGCTAGTACACTGACAAAAGTAAATGTGATCACTAGTAGGTAACAACTTAAGCACAACTTTGCAACGTTATCAAGGAAATACTCAAGACTTTATAGCTCATCTGTAATTAATATTTTATTTAAGGCTATTCAAAGTGCTTTAGATACACAATAAAAACGTTAGAGCAGGGAGCAAAAAGTATTATAAGCACATACGTACAATTTTTTACAACTTTAGAGAGATCATTGAAAAACAATGTTTATGATAATTTAAAATTCACATGTTTAAAAATGACTTGCAGAATGAATTGATTTTTATAAAACTAGAAAAAAGATTCAACAATTGGTGAAAGTTTATTACAGGCAGTGTTTTTTGACAGTTACATTTCACTTCTCCATGTGTATTTTGGGCCTAAACCATTCGGAATTTTTTAGTAGTGATATTTTAAAACTGGTGAAGCATCTGGATGAACTTCAGATGTATTTTTTACTCTTGTTAAAAGCCCACCATACATATTCGATCATTTCCATAGGTTGAGTTTCTCCGGATGCATCTTGAGGATAAAACTTATTTTTTACTATTATAAGTGACAATAAACTTATATAAAGTTCATAATTATTTTTATTCAATTAATTGGCACCTGAATTTATCATAAATATGCTTATGAAATACTTTCATAGCTGCAAAATAAACCAATAAAACCGCAAGACTAGATTTTTATTGTTAATATTAGTTATTTTATTGACTCACAACAGTAAAAAAAAAAAAATCGGCCATAGTGATTTAACATAAATCAACACACAATTAAAACAACAGTGGATGGATGAAATGAATTATTGGCAATTACAATGCAAAACCCAAAGAAAACAACAAAAAAACTTCTTTTCAGTACGTTACGTTTTATCAAAGATAACAAAACATTGATAAAAAAAAATTATCTGTATATAATTGTACGTGTTGAGCTTAGTGTTAATAACATTAGTGCAGCACCACAAAATATTCTGATCTGATTTTTGACCTAATATTTGAAACTTAAAAAAGGAAAGCAATCAATTAAAGAAAGCAAATAGGATTCATGACGCCATATAGAAGAGACTCTAATTTAATGACTTTTTCTACTAATCGGTCCTGATTTAACAACCCTACTTATAGTCAGATTATTTCTGTTTATGCACAATAAGTTTAATACATACATTAATGTAAAATAAATAAACATGATTGGCCTTCTAAATGTGCTGAAGGGTCTATAAACGTGTCTGACAGACATGAGCCGATTCTTGCCGGCTCTTGCATACTCTCTCATAAGTCTGGTGTGAACGTTTGGAAAGGCAAGGCTGTCAAGTGTGAAATTATGTGTGTTCACCATCTGTTGGGAATCAGAAAAATATTGTTCCTCAAGCTTTAAGTGCTCAATCTCAGCCCATCATTGAGCTGGCACATTGTACCTTCATCTTGTCCATAGCTCAGGAGAAACATTTTTAATTTGAACTTTAACTTTTTAATTTGAATGTCTTATTTTTATCATTTTTTATACATAACGAGTCTTTAGATAATGTTATTAAATAATGGAAGGTATATTGTTTTCTTACACTGATTATTACGATTAATTTAGGTTAAGATTAACATTGGAAGTCATGCGTAGGATTTTAAGGCTCTTGTCTCTTTCATTCGTGCAAGATTTTTTTTCTTCGTTTACCAGTGAGATTTTCTCTCTTTGGCAACCAGTTCCAGAAAATGGGAGTGACTCGCATACAGCGCCAAAGACGAATCAAGGTCAATCCATTGAACCTGTCCTGCATCATCACCAGCTTCCAGTGGGAGTGCACTCACACTGTTCCCTGCAAAAGGAAAACAGAATTTCTTTGGTTTCAGTATTATAAATAGGTCTTTTTTTAAAGAAGAAAGAAAGAAGAAGAAAGAAGAAATTTGATGCCTTGTAAATCTGAGACAAACACCACTTAGGAGGTTTAACTGCTGCGAAGGAGACATTTATTGGGGAGCCATGAGTGCAAAACGTTCAAACTTTGTGATTACAAGCACACTCGAATCAACAATCTTTTTAATAAAAAATAATGTATTTTCTTATTCGGGAAAAACTTTAATACAACACAATCAAATGTTTCTTTCATAAAAACTGAGGAATTATTTTCTTCCAAAGTTGCAGTCATATCTCAAAAACTATTCAAATAATTTTATTTGAAAAAAACCCCAACACATTGCTACTGTCTCACAATCAAATTCAGGGTCGTTTTCATATTATCTGACAGGAGATTGCAAAAAGAAGTCTTGTCAAAAATGAAACACATTAAAACCGAAATAAACACATTCCGGATAGTTTCATTGCTGAGAAGATCATTTAAATGAATACCATATTTCCAAATACCTTTTTCGTCATGAAAATTGACAGCAACTGTTTCCATCCAAGCATTGTCGGTGTTCCTGGGATCATCCACGTAACCTTTATAGACCTTTGTGAGAAAAAAACCCCAAAAAGTAATCAGAATGAATACATTTCATGGGTTGAATTAAATAAGATGAGTCAAGATGGAAGAAGCTGACTTGCTATGGCGACCCCTGAAGGGAAATGCCGAAAGAAGAAGAAGTCAAGTTTACTACAAAGTGGACCAATTGATTTTTTATCCTGACCTGAAATCCAGATGATTGAAAGAGTTCTTTAATATGTGCCTGGAGTTTTTCTTTTTCTGACGACGGAGATTGAAGCGAGTTTAAAGCTTCTTCTGCAAACTCCCGCTGCAAAGTTAGAGGGACTTCCTCTCCTGGATCTACCATACCCTGAAAAACCAACAATATTGTAAGAGAACAGCACATATTTGTTCATCCTGATAACATCTCAGTGTCGCAAACACAAACTAACTCAGATATTATAGATAATCAGAAATATTAGTGGTTGAAGATCCTTGTGCACAATGATCACAATCCAGAAATAAATTCAGCAAACAGAAATCATTTCTACAAAGTTTTGACCAGTAATTGCACTTCATTTTAGTAGAAAAAATGTCCTGGTATTTAACAGAAAGAAAAAACAACTTCTAACAATAATCATTTTGCGTTTTCATTTTCCCCCCAAAAAAACTTGACTATAAAAAGCCCGATTGAAAGCATAATTCAATCGAAGTGAAAAGCAAAGTTTCACAATTATACTTCTGAAGAGAATAAAAACACAGGCATAACTAACCCCTGGGATCGCCCATTCCAAACAGTCTTTCCTCCTAATGGACACAAATTGCAAAACCGGCTTTTTAGAGACTGGATGATGTATCTTTGCTCCACTGGAGTCCAACTTCCATCTACAAACAGGAAAGCACATTAGGTCGACAAATGCTAACAAAAAATATGACAAAAAATTATTTTTCATGTCTGGAGTTGCTCTTTGTTAAATAAAAAAACCCCAAATAACTGTAACAATTTTGGAAGTCAGTGCTTCTCAAATATTTTCTGTTTGTCCCCCTAGCAAAAAGAAAAAAATTGCTCCCCCTCATTTGTTTACTGCACTCCCTATCGCCTGCTCGGTGCAAAAATTTCCTACATTATAGAGCTAATATTCCCTGCACACACTCAGTGACCACACTCAAGTGGATTACACTTACAATTACACTTTATTCAAGTACAGCAAAATAAAAACACATATACGCTGGGATTACACACGCCCCACTATTAGAGAAGCGCTGGAGTATTTGAATGATTAAAGTGAATAGAGGTATTAAAAATAACAAAAGTTTACCTTGTCACAATTGGATCTGCTGCGTGGTTGGGTCCCCATCGGCCAAGCAAACCTCGACCAGTTACTCCTGTTCGTCCATAAGGATTTCTAAAGTATAATAATAAAAATTTAACATTTAAAAAATAATAACCAAGGGGTATTTTTTTTTCTGCATTGAAAGGTAGTCATAGATACATTAGTGATCTACAAAAATTTTAAATGAATTAAAATACTGTGTTACACATTTGTCGTTAGCAAGTTTTGCATTATTCAAGACCACTAAAAAGTAAAAAATTAAATGCAAACATACATTTAAATACTCTCTCCTACACACACACTTACACGACACACTGTGCACATGTATTGACATCCACTCACCTCTGATTTAACTGCTACAGAATATTATAATAACATGCATGCCATGTGCTATGAATCTTTTGATTAATGTATCGATCCGTGCAATGAGTAACTTACAATGGCTTTCCGTTTTCTACTTTGTAGTTGCCCTCAAAACTTTTTCTGTCCACAGTCCCATCCAATGTATTGAACTGGGGGGAAAATGAGCTGCAAGTCAAACAAAAGCTCCATAAAGTCACATGATAAACATTTGACAATTGATTTAAAAAAAAAAAACAATTGACAGTATAACCTTTCAGTTACAACTTACATGGAGCGAAATTTAATGAGCAATCCTATTAAAAAATAAAACCTATAAAATAAACATTCTGTTCCGTTGTCTTCCGGTTGTCCGGGAACAACAGCCTTAGATAGGAAAGCCCAGGCTTCTCTCACCACGGCTGCATTCTCCAGCTGATCCAGGAGAATCCCAAAGCATTACCCAGCCCGCTGTGAGAAATAGTCTCTGCACAATGCCCGGGGTCTGCCTCTTCCCGGTGAGACGTGCTCAAAACACCTCACCAGCAAGGCCTTTACGAGGCTTCCTAACCAGATGCCCGAACCACCCCCTCTTGTTTCTCTCAACCCAGAGGAGCAACAGCTCTACTCTGAGCTCCTTATCCTATCTCTGAGTGAGAGCCCAGTCATCCTGTGGAGGAAGCTCATTTCTAAGCAGCATCCTAATTATTGCGGACACCGCACCAATCTGTTAGTCGATCTCACCCTCCATCCTTCCTCCAATCGTGAACAAGACCCCAAGATACTTAAAATAAAGATGAAATAAAATAAATGTAGCTCACCCGATCTCTGGATCGGCCCACACCGGTTTCTTTAAAACTACTGGAGCAGTGTAGTTAACGGGTTCATACTCTGGCCAGTCCTGATTCCAGGTCACCTTGTCATCAGGTACAGGAAAGCGCTTGATGCTGGATCCTGGATATTGTGCACATCTGGATTTCACATGTGGAGCTGCTGCTGAAGATGACATTGTCCTGACACCAGTGGTGTAAAGGTTATAGCAACTTCCACCAATAGATTTGAAGTTGTTATTTGTGAATGAGTAAGAGGATGGACAGGAGATAGCAGATCTGTAAAGAAATACACACTCATTTCAGTGGAAATACAAACTCCCTGCAATAAGATCACTCTTCATAACATATAATACAAGCTAAAGCTAATCAAGTGTGTTACATAATAAGAAAATAAGACACGAGATGACTTATGCTATTATTGATCATCCTGTTATGAGTCACACCTATTCCAATAATTTAAAGGCGAGGCATGTTGCATCAACACTGATGTTATCCACTTGTTGCTACCAAAATTAATTCTTTTAATATCAAGTTCATTTATAATAATACCATATTTAAAATAAATATCTCTATAAAATAAAGAGCCTTTCATTCCAGAAGTGTATTTGTAACCAATACTTTCTAACCTTATTCCGATGTTGTAGATCGTACTCGGGAGTCCGATCAGAGTAAACACTAAACGAATTGGACCCACCCAGGTTCTTCTCAAAACTAAATGTATCATTCCTCAAGGAAATTAAAAAATAATCGATCCCGGCTCGCACCATGCACAGGACAGTGACCAGGAAGTAACCGGGAATTTGCGTGATGACGTGTAGATGTGCGTCAAGTTTTGTCATTGATTGAGCCACACCCATTAAACCCATGAAACTGAAATTTGCAGAACGATCTGAAAATGTATTTTTATACCAAAGTAACATATGGTATTAATATTTCTTAAGATTAACAAAAAAGTCATTTTCTCAATTTTTATTACAACATGCAGTGTTAGAATTCTCCAGCAGATGGCAGCAAATATTCTTCTTTTTTTTTGTTAATCACATAAAAAAAAAATCTCGTATTTCCAGCTAAGCTTCTTTAAAAATTTTCTGACGACATGTTTCATAATGTGGAGAAATAAGGCAAATGATTAAAAATAATCACTTTGTACATTTATAAATTATGAGGGTGGCAAACAGTGGAAACAGCCTGACATCGCATGTATTGTATTAACTGCAAAAAGGGTTATGCTGCCATCTGCTGAAAAATTTTCAGCACTGCATGTAGTAATGAAAAAAAATAGAAAAGTGAGTTTTTGAGACATGTTGGTTAAAGTCAACCCTCATAAGTCATCAAATTGTGTATATAGGGACCCTAACTATTGATCAAGGATGCAGGCTACACCCTGCACAAGTCACCCATCCCTTTCTGGGTTCTGAAATATTTTTAGAAATGTATTTATTTAGTTTGGATACTGTTTGGTAATTGTTCTGAAGTGTTCTATATAAAACAAACTAGTTTTTAAAGTTCAGTACTTTTCGATGAACATTGTGCGTACAAGACACAACCTTACAAACTAATCCAATTGAATTCTTATAATTTCATCATCAAATCGTACATTTGAAACACACAAGGATAATTCTGGAGAATTATATCTACTCTATTCTGAGCTTCAAATTGAAGATTATTTGCAAAAAATGATTAAAACTACCAGAAAATTGAAATTCTAACCATTTACTTGTCATTTCTTTCATTTTGACACGCCTACTTGTAGCTGCTGTCAGTGTAATGTTTAGAGTGCGCTTGTTTTCCACCACAGGAGTTATCTAAGTAAATATCTCCATACTAGTAACCTAAACTCCGCCCAAACAAGCTGGCCGTGTGATTATTTCTAACGCATCTGTATTTATCGTACTTGGCACGCTTGTTTTACGCTCCTTGCTGAGACCAAATCCGTGCTTACGTACAAAATCCATTTCTACTCTGGTAGTAAAGGAGGGCCCGCATTGAGTCGCCTTGCTACAAAAACTCAACAATCCGCTTGTAAAAGACGGTGAACAGTGCTGTGAGCTGCCTCGAATAGAGTAGGAGTTGTTGGGAGACAGAATGGCGGATTCTAGCAGCACTGCAGCGGTCGGGGCCGCGGACTCCAACAGCGCCGCTGCTGCGAACACTGAGGCGGCTGGCACTGTTGCGCAGGATGGAGGACCCGGAACTCCTGGAGCTAAACACGGATCTGAGTCTGTAAGAGGCCAGAATTTTGATGTAGGCCCCCGTTACACAAATTTGGCTTACATTGGAGAGGGGGCGTACGGGATGGTTTGGTGAGTCCATTTCTCTTAAGCTACTGTTGCATGTAAACTAGATGCTAACTACAGAAGAAAAAAAAAACACATTAATCTATTAAATAACAAACAGATTTGACACACTAGACCTCGTTATTTGTCAGAACAAGCCTTGTCAAATGAAATAAAAACGCATTTGGTGTAATTATTTCTAAAAATAATAGTTAAATCTAACTGGAGCTTGTCTTGGTGTTAGCATGTTAGCTCTGATGCTACAGGCGTGGTTATTACAGGAAACAAGATTCAGGAATGATAACGCTGCTTTGCAACACCACATATTTTGATCAATTTCACTTTAAAACACTTTAAAGCTATTTATTAGTTTAGCAAAATGCATGATCGTCCACTCAAAATCTCTCCAAGACATTGATTTCTATCTCAAAACACTTGATTCTGCAGCAAATCTGCTGCATTGGCTTTTCTTACATTACCATGTGTCATCTTTAGTCAGTTATTTATGATCTGATAAGCTCATGATCTGATTGTCTCAACAATAAATTAACATCTTTCAACTTAAATATAAAACTCCCCAACTATTTCAAATTGATCACTGATAGTGTGGTGTTGTTGGATGTCTAATCTTGATAGTTTAATTCTAGTGTTGCTGCTTTGATCACCAAAAAGAGCATGCAACTCTTTAAAGACATTTTACTCAGACATGCTACCACATGTTAAAGATCAAGATGAGATGATTGTTTCATATTGCCCAGATTGTTCACTTAACGTCTCAAGATGCTCAAACACATAACTGGCTCACACACAATGTTGTGCAATACATTTGGAACTGAAAAGAGAGCTGGATTGCAAGCTATTTTTTTGTTTCCAGAGGGGATCAATTCCTTACTTAATCAATGCAATACTGTGGCTAATTCTTATGAACATGCTGTCATTAGAAACCACTGAGAGCATCTGTTCACTTTCTGATCATTGTTATTGTGTGTGAGACAGAAACAGACAGACAGAGGTTGCAGTGTGTAATATGAAACCTGTTTTCTACTTCTATTCCCATCTGCTGTATATCCAGCTCTGCTTTGGATAACATGACAAACCAGCGTGTAGCCATCAAGAAAATCAGCCCGTTTGAGCATCAGACGTATTGCCAACGTACACTGAGAGAAATCAAGATCCTGCTACGTTTCCACCATGAGAATATCATCGGGATAAATGACATCATCAGGGCACGGCAAATCGACAACATGAGGGATGTGTATCCTTTTCATACGTAACGGGAACTTTGTTACTCATGTGTGATACAAATGTACTTTATTTATCCCCTACTTGGGAAATTCAAGTATCCTGAAATGTTATTTATTTATTTTTCCTCTTCAAGAAGAGTGGTGAGTTCCATCCATGATGTGCTTATTGCCCTTTTCTTATTAATCAAGACTCTTGCTTTGATTTTTAAAATATAAAACTCATGGTCTTAGGGAGGGTTGGCCTACTGGTAGAGTTACCGTTTTTCGACTGTGAGAACTTAGTTCAATTCTCGCTGAGCCCAAGATGTAAGATGTAAAACTCATGCAATGCACATTCTTGATAAATCAAAATAAAAGTAATCACATTTGATTGTATATTAAAATCATTATTTAGAGTTCTTTAGCAATAAAAAAATTATATTCATTTTTACAAACTAATACGTATTACAAATATTAAAAGTCAAAATTTTGTATTTTAGAGGTATGTTCCCTTATAAAGAAGGAAAGAAATCGACTACGCACATTATATAAAAATAGTAGCAATCTTTGTAAGTCAAAAAGTCTGGTTTTTACTATGTTACAATGAATTCCAACCTCTAAAAGGATTAGTTTAAACAACAGTCCACACTATTCGCTAACCTTTTGAAAGAATAGAGCTGCAGATAAACCAGACAAGCAACTTAATTCTCATCTTTTACTAGCTATAGTCTTTCTTTTAAAGATGTAAAAGGTTAACATAACTTAGGCTCAAAGTGAGTTGAATTTTACTGCTGATCAAAGTAACCTAATGAGCAGAATTGATCCGCTTGTTTGTCTGTATTTATCCAGTTTCTTTTTTTACTTTGGATTGTGTCATTGATCAGAAACCACATCTGATCTCATTTGGTGTCATCTTTACCTTTTAAAATCCACAATGTTTATCTGGAAAAGCTGCTGAGTCACTGAAGATTTGAATTCAGTCACATTAGGCACTAGTGATCATCCTCAAAGTTCCCAGCAGTGATGTGTGGGCACGGCCCAGCAGCAAGCTGCTGCCACTGATCACCGCCTTGGCACACTTCTCTGAAAAGCATTATTGTTCTCTGAAAAACAGAATACTGGAGTCCTGTTTAATTTTTTTTGCATCTTTTTTTCTAATCTTATTTGATACTTCTGTTTGGTCTATTTCTTTTGCATAGAGTCATAAAAAAAAGTCCCAAATCAAGCAAATATAAGCAAATCCAGTGATGACAGCATCTTGCTGCTTCACTGAACGTGATGATGTAATTTTTTTTTTTTTTACAAAAGACAAAAGATCCCTGTAGCTAATTTGAATTGGAGCAGTAAATATTATGGTAATAAATTCACATCAAACGGACGCCGGCGCTTGATGTACAAAAGGTTTTTATTATAATAGAAACATCTCTGAGGGTCGTCGCCTACCGTCAAGAGTTCTGCTTGTGTGCGTTGACCTTTACAACCTTCCAGCTACATCGTGCAGACTCTGATGGAGACGGATCTCTACAAGCTGCTGAAGAGCCAAAGGCTAAGCAACGACCATGTGTGCTACTTCCTGTACCAGATCCTGCGAGGCCTCAAGTACATCCACTCTGCCAATGTGTTGCATCGTGACCTCAAGCCCTCCAACCTGCTCATCAACACCACATGTGATCTCAAGGTGAGCCTGGAAATTTAATCTTTGAATTCTTTTATTCAAGAAAAATTGAACCTACACAAATGTATTTGATAAACTTTATATACAGTGAGTTGGTTTGTACGCAGCATTTATTCCACACGCTCGTACTTTACCGGTCAGACTAATCCAAAGCTCTGCTGTGCAGTAACTAGCCTGTCATGTTCTTTTTTTGGTTGAAATAAGCCATGGGGTTGTAGTGCGCGCAGCTCCGTGGTGCTTACGGCTATGTGAGCGGCCAGCAGCAACCCCATCAATCCCTGGATTAGCTGATCATGTGTGAGGAGTAGGGAACAAAAGGCTCTCTGCTGCATTCCTGTCTGGTTTAGGTTTTAAAGAGTGACTGATTATTTACAATGTTAAAGTTAGCTAATCTCTATCATAATTGCGAGCCACCTTTCTCAGCCAAACTCAAGAAGGCTTAAAAATGTGTTTAAAATTATAAACATAGGGGGGCTTATGTTAAGAAACTAAGCAGCTGTACCTATGTCATTTTTCTTCTGTTAAAATTTGAATTCTACTCCATATTTGCAGATGGTTCAATAACCAATGGTTCAGAAAACATTCTAAAAAAGAGGATTTTTCTTTTTCTGAAATTTTTCTTCATCCTCAGATTTGTGACTTTGGACTGGCACGGATAGCCGATCCTGAACACGACCACACTGGTTTCCTGACTGAGTACGTGGCCACACGTTGGTACAGGGCTCCAGAAATCATGCTCAACTCAAAGGTAAGGTTTAACGTGGAGCTTTTTTGTTTTGTTTATTACACAACACCCAATTTCCAATTTTATTAGATTACTTTTTTTTACTCTAAAACAAATAAAAGCTGACAGAAATGGGTCGAAACAAGAATGTATATATTCTCCAACAAACAAGCCTACAGCGTAATATAGTGTGCACCTATTTCTAACATTCAAGATTCTTTATTGTCACAATGCCAGCATAGTGAAATTTTGACAGTCTCTCGGCTATAAGTATAAAAAAATATATAAAAGCAGAAATAAAATTAAAATGAGCGTCAGATAAAAACAGTATAAATTGACATTGTACAGTATAGTGAGACAAAATGGGAGGTATTGAATGCATTTCTAAAATAATTTAGTGTACTGTATTGTAAGTGATTACTGCTGTCTCTAACTCTATGATACTTTGTTGCCGTAAAGTGTTCTTAGTGTTGGTCAGTTGAGTGTGCAAGGGAGGGATGGAAGGCGGTGAGGTGATTGCTTTCAGAGTTCTGAGAAAAAAACTGTCTCTAAGCCATGAAGTGGCTTCTTGATGGTCCAGTACCGCTTTCCCGATGGGAGAGGTACAAACAGTTTGTTTCCTGGGGGGTTGGATCAGTTGCTATGTGTCTGGTCTTCCACTGAACCCAGGAGCTGTAGACTGAGTTCAGATATGGCGCGCAGCAGCCTACCTTTCCCTGCAGAGTCCTCACCACTCGGGCCATGAACTTTTTATTTTGTGTGGTGCTGTTGCCGTACCACACAGTCATGAAGAGTAACAGGATGCTCTCAATAGAGACTATTTAGAGGTTCAAAAGTAGTTTTGAGGAGAGTCCAGAATGTCTCAACTTTCTGAAGAAGAAGAGAAGTCTTTGGGCCTTCTTGAGAGGTCAGAGGAGATGTGGATGGCAAGGAACTTTATGCTGTCAACTCGCTCCACAGCTTTCCTCTGTATGCAGAGAGAAGTGTGTTCAGTCCTCCTGGACAACCTGTAGTTCACCATCACCTCCTTTGAAGTGTCTCAGGAGGATCCGCTCGAAACACTGGACACTAAACTTAGGTAGTAGTCCATGATGGTCCTGATGCCATGCCCCATGCTGCATTCGTTGTTGTCCCTGAAGTGCTCCTCGATGCGCTGCTCGTGTCTCCATTTGGCCATCTGAATGCACTGTGCTATCTACCCATGGCTTCTGATTGGAGTAAACCGTGATTGTCCTTGTGGGTAGGACAGCACCAATGTAGAAGTGTACATAGGACAGCACAGATGACATGTAGCGCTGCAGGTCTGCAGCTGCTTTGTTCTGAATACTGGACCGTAGCGCTGAGGTCATCTCCTCGGTCCAGACCAGCACAGCTTTGATTGTACAGATGAGTGGTGTGTCTGCAGGGATCAGCTCCACATAGATGTGATCCGATCTGCCAAAGTGAGGAGCTGCTGTAGCCTTGTGTGCACTTTTAATGTTGCAGTAGTTATTCTCTCTGTTTATACAAGTTGATGCATGCCTTTCTCATCTCTCTACATACTTTGATTTCATTCATTTGCTTCCTTATGCATACATTATGCTAAGCTAAATGCTAACTTAGAGATTCCATCCAGTCAAAGCAATCAAGCGTTTGAAATGGTACAGGTACGACTGAACGTGTCTGACTTAAGAAAAAAAAAAAACATTTCAATTTGGGAAAAGGGTGACATCTTCCTTTAAAACCACCCAGTTTGATCACATATGTTTTCTGTCTCAGGGCTACTCTAAATCCATTGATATCTGGTCTGTCGGCTGTATCCTGGCTGAGATGTTGTCCAACAAGCCCATCTTTCCTGGAAAACACTACTTGGACCAACTCAACCACATACTGGGTGAGGGAGAGTGAGTTTTCTTTTTCTCCATCCAAACCGAGCTGCCACGTTGAACTACTCTTTCTCTATAGGGATTCTCGGTTCTCCATCTCAAGAAGATCTGAACTGCATCATCAACATGAAGGCAAGAAACTACCTGCAGTCCCTCCCTGAGAAACCCAGAGTTCCCTGGGAAAAGCTCTTCTACAAGGCAGATCCAAAAGGTACAGAATGGGTGTTTTGGTTCACAACTCGAACAAAAAAACAGTCGTAACTTTAACAGAAAAGTCAGATTGAAACTAATTTTGAAAAATATATATGGTTGATTTTCTTTTTTGATCAATTGTAAAAAGCTCTTGTCTGATTGAACTAGCTTAAGTTTTTGTTTGTTTTTTTTCCCAGCTCTGGATTTGTTGGGTCGCATGCTGACTTTTAACCCCATCAAACGTATCAGTGTTGAGGAGGCCTTAGCCCATCCTTACCTGGAACAGTACTATGATCCTTCAGATGAGGTAAATAAGATTAAAATTATTTACTAGTCATAATTTTAAGTAGTTAAGATCAACAGTCCAGAGCAATGAGGAGTGTGGAAAAGAGGTGGAGAAAAGTATCAGATGTGATAGAGAAGTTTCAGCTAAATTGAAATGTAAAGTGTACAAAACCGTGGTGAGACCAGCCATGCTGTTTGGTCTAGAGACAGTGGCACTGAGGAAAAGACAGGAAACAGAGATGGAGGTAGCAGAGATGAAGATGCTGAGATCTATCTGGGAGTGACCAGGATGGATAGAATTAGAAATTAGTATATCAGGGGAACAGCACATGTTAGAGGTTTTGGGGATAAAGTCAGAGAGGCCAGACTGAGATGGTTTGGACATATGCAGAGGAGAGAAAGAGAGTACATTGGAAGAAGGATGCTGGGTTTGGAACCCCCAGGAAAGAGGACTAGAGGAAGACCAAAGATGAGGTTCATGGATACAGTAAAGGAAGACATGAAGATAGTTGATGTGACTGAAGAAGATGCAGCAGATGGGGTTAGATGAAAGAAACTGACTTGCAGTGGTGACCCCTGAAGGGAAATGCCGGAAGAAGAAGATTTGAATTCTGACGCCCACTGAAATTCTAAAGAATTTTACATCTACCTAAACAAAAAGTTTAGTGTAATAAGTGTGTAGAAAAATGAGACATGATTTTTGGTTTCAGACTTTGTGCTGATATTAAGTGCTGAAGGGATTCTGTGGGGAATCACGCCAAGCTTTTCTTCATTTCTACTACAGCCTCAGATTTAATTGTGAGCCTTAACGTTTTGTTCTGGGAAGCCTCTTAGTGATGCATTTGGTATTAAGTTTGCTCAACAAATCAGCTTGAGGGAGATTAAAGAATCTGAACATTAATGCAATGTTTTTTTTGTAACCACAAACCTCACTGCACTTTATTATTATCAGAATAAAAAAAATAAACTTTTTAACTTGTATTCTCACATGCACGCTTCCGACATTCACATCTCATGTTGAACGTCACACAATACTAATGCAATTATAAAGCTTGATGATTGTGTGTTCGAAGTGTTACTCACTACAGGTTTCAGACAAATAATGGCTCCTATGTGGTGATAATTTGTCCGTTTCAGCCAGTAGCAGAGCAGCCCTTCACTTTCTCCTACGAGCTGGATGATCTTCCCAAAGAGAGGCTCAAGGAACTGATCTTCTCTGAAACGGCTCGTTTCCAAGACAACTACCCAGGTATGAGGGTGAAGATTGTGTTTGAAATGTGCTGAAAATTTCAAATAAGAAATTAAAATAAAAAAAAAGAAAGAATAAAAAAATAAGAAATTAGGACACAATTTCTTTGTGTTTAAGCTTTTATTACTCAGCTTGTATTTTATAATTTTAGTCCCATAATGCAGGTGTCTCAAACTCCGGTCCTAGAGGGCCGGTGTCTTGAAGGTTTTCCATGCATTCCTGGTTCAATACAGCTGATGCACATTAAGTAAAATCAATAGTCAATAAAATTTTGCACATTGACTCAATAACCTGGATCAAATGTGTAGATGCAAGAACACATGAAAACCCCCAGGACGCCGACCCTCCAGGACTGGAGGGTTTTTGTTTTGTTTTTTTACCTCTAAAAAAATTCAGTCTGTTAAGAGTGGTCAATTTAAATTATTTGAATATTTAGATTTTTTTTCTCTGATTTAACATATCTGATGTCATTTGTGTACAAAATAAAGAAACAAGTCAATGTAACTTACCACCTCAATCTACACAATCCAAACCACTATATGCAAAGGTCTGATGCCCTAACCACCCCGTTGAACTCCTCTCTATGCAGAGCAGCTACAAGCTCTATTTTGATCCCCTCTTAATTCACGTTCTTGTCGTTAAAAAGTGTTCAAACAAATTCTTGCACTACATTAGTTGGAGAATTTTTTTATTTACTTTCATTTGATGACTTTTAATTTGACTTAATCATTAATTAGGGATTTCAGGCCACTAGATGTCAATAAAGCACAGGTATTACAACGACGTGAAACGTTGATGTTGTACAGTCAGTAAACCTGCTTCAAATCTACTAGGCAGGAGTGTAAACATGTCTCAAAAAAAATATCTAAAATGATTTGGTTGTTGGGAGCTGCCCATTTATGGCTGGTGTGGTGGTCTTTAAAAGAATGTGAAGCTAGTACATGCACATAATGGTTTAAGCAACACAAAAACTGAAAACAGATACTGTTTTTTTGCCGATTAAGGCTTAAAATTTGATGTTGTTGATTCATGAGAAATGACAAATTACAACTACAAGATAATCACTAGTGAAATGACATGAAATCTGCTGTTTATTGACGATACTATAAGCAGAGTAACTGATATGAACAAAAAACTCACCACCAAAACTAAAATAGCTGGTGATGATGTAACATATCAGATTTGCTTTCATCTCTGGATGGGATCTAAGTCCTGTTTGTGGGAATCTGACAAGCGTGGTTGTGTGGATGCGAGAGCAGCGGTGCTGATGTGAGAAGAAAATGCCTGCAGCAACAATAACAAACTTAGCATCACTCCAAATGTTACTATAAGTAAAATCTATGCCTGGTTTCCTCCAAATCGAAGTTGGACTTTTTTTTCTAAAAAGATTTTTCTCTCTTTTTGTTTTCCTCTTTAAGGTCTGCCTGAGTGAAAAAGCAACATCTAAACTTGGAACTAAAAGATCCCCAAGCGTCGAGCTAAAACAAAGAGAAATGCATCTTTATTAAACCAACAAAAAGTGAAAACGAGAAATATGAACATTTACCTGCTTTTTTTTCTTTTCTTTCATTTCTACTACAAGAGAGCTAAGTAACCGTTTGATTTCTGTGGTGGATTGAGGTGGTGGGGAATCGTTGAAGCTGTAATCTTTCCCTTATGCTCACGTTGGACTCATCCATCACATCATGTTTGCTGTTTTATTGTTTCCATTCTAGTCTCCTCTTTCTACTCATCCAATCCCTGTTCTGTCACGTTCCCAACAGGTCAGAACTCTTCTTTTCCACCTCTCTCAGTAGAATCCTCTCCTATATAGATACGTAAATATATATACATACTACTGTATTAACCAACTTCATAACTCTTATCTTCATTGATGTAAATTAAAACTGAGAAAAAAATGAGGGCTTAAAGAATGAGGATGCAATCTGGATGTGTTTGTACATAATAAATATATAATTTCTTTCTTTTTTATATATATATAAATATATATAAATATGTGCTTGTCCCGATCTTTAGTTTTACAGGTGTTTTCCACTGAGTTCAGAGTCGTAATTGTATGTTTTTGAAGTTTATATTTGCAACTCTTGAAAAAAAAAATATGTTTAATGTTTTTAAACTGCATGTCAGTGGGACTTTTTTTTTTTCTTATTTCCAAAAAACTACAAAAAAATCTTTAAGTGTCTGATGTTTAAATGGATGCATGCATTCCGGAAATTTACCAAAGTGGTGGAAAGTTGAAAGAAACTTGGCTGGAAAGGACTAATGGAAAACAATTTTCACAGTAATTAATTTTTTGAGCTATTTGTGCCAGTATTAAAATAAAAATGTAATCTCACTTTGTTAAGTTGGTCATATACAACAAAAGTGATACCAAAAACTTCTAAAACCTTATTGGTGCTTTGTGCCATGACAAAAAAAATTAACTTTTCTGCTTCCTAGCTGCACCCAAACTATCAGTAAAACATTTAAACCACCAAAAATGTTGTCTTATTTTTCTCGTAGCTTAAAAAAAAACGATTAGATCGACACTGAATTGTTCTGATGCTTTGAATCAAAGATGAGATCCATGCAAAGCTAAAGCAAAAATCTTTGTACCCTCAGTTAAAAAGAATAAAAATCACACGCCAGCTCTTTTGAAATAAATTTTCTATTCCTTAATGTGCTTATCCTGTTCTGACACGCTACAGAACCTGTTTCAGATTAATCGTACAACTAAAGGTTGAATCAACCACTCAGTCCACAGCCAAGCAACTCCCATCTCTGCAACGCCCCTCTGTCTCTGTTTTGTCCAAACCTCCCCATCCTTATTTTTTTTTCAGTGAATCAAGTTTTTTATTATCACACTGGGGATAATTACTCTTTCATGTGGTGATGTAGTGGCTCCTTTTGTATCTCGGAGTGTGCATGCATCTTTTTTTTCTGCCTGTCCATAACTGTGTCGGCCATCAGTGTCCAATGCAGCTGGGTGCTCGATGAAGCACCCCTTATTGGTCCAGTTCAGTCTGCACTATTTCTCTCTCTGTCTGCTTGTACTTGGACCAGTTAGAGACACCTGCAAATGAATAAATGCACACGGACTAACGCTGTGACTGGATTTCCGTTGTTCTTTGGCAGGCCGGTGTTGCAGATCTCTCTGGCCTCATCTTGCAGCAGAATCTCCCGATTTGTTTTTTTTTTTTTTCATCTTTGACTTGGAAGCCATAGCAGCACTCTGGGAATGCTCAGAGGCTCCTGGCTGCATGTGTGGTGGTACTAGTGTAGTTAGTGGTTTAGTTCAACTTACAAAACCCCTCACCACGCTTTACTCTAAGGGCTATTTCTTCTTTCCCTTTTTTCCTGTGTGACCATGTGCCCACCTCCTCTAACCCCATCGTACTGACTTTGCGTCTCCACCTGGAAATCATGGACACACAAGCAGGAAACTTTCACCAATCACATGATTCAATCAGCACGTCTGCACTTTGTCTTTCCAGCCACGCAAACCCATCCACCCTCTCTTTTTGGATCTATATTTTTCTTCTTTACCCTCCCTTTTCTTGTAAATCGCTTGTTGAGCTTTAAGTTGATGTGCTGCTTGTGTTAAAAACTTTTGGGCCGAACTTTACGCCTGTGTGTTTGTGTATGTACTCTTTAAGTAATTGTGAGTCTCTTTTGAATGTGTGCGTTGTTTCCTCGGTGCTCCTTGCTTTTAAATCTTTGACACAAAAACAACTGTACAGATATTTTTGTTTCATAATCGGGCCTTACATTTTCCTTTTTAATTTCCCTTCATTCTGCCACCAGATCAAACATTTCACTGGGTAACCATGGGAACAAAGCAAGAGGTCCATCCTCTTTAATTCTCCAAAACATCATTTTTTTTAGTTTTTAAGTGTGTCCTTTTTTTGTGAGAAGTTGTACTTAACACACATCATTCATACAAAAACAAGTGGAAAGGTCTCATTTGAAAAGGTTTTAAATATTTGTTCTTTTTATTGCTATTGTGGGTGATTTTTTTTTTTTTTTTTTTACATTAAAAGGGAGTTTAGCTTGAATTCTTTTGTTACTAGTATATTTTATTTGTACAAGTTATTTTTTTTTGCAATAAGTGTGATAATTAGCAGTGTTCTGTCTCTTATAATATGTTTTTTTTTTCCAACCAAGACCAAATGAGAATTTCTTTTGAACATCGATACATATAGATTGTCAAAGAGATATGAGTTACTGAGGGTTCTAGTCTGTATATTCTTTGGGTATTCTGAATTAAACGATTAACAAAATCCAGAATTATACAAATAATTAAATAAAGTTTCCTGATACTGTTAAACAGATTTTGGTGGATTTCATGTGTTTTTTTTTTTTTTTTGTTCAGACTTTTTATGTTCTTTGTATGAGCTATAGCCAAGTTTCATATCAAGTAATCTTTTTTCTTTTTGCTAGTTTGTATAAGTAAAAACAAGGCAGGCTAATAACACCTCTTCTTCTTTCGGCATTTCCCTTCTGGGGTCATCAGAGAAAGTCAGTTTCTTCCATCTAACCCTATCTGCTGCGTCCTCTTCGGTTACGCCAACTATCTTCATGCCTTCCTTCACTGTATCCATGAACCTCCTCTTTGGTCTTCCTTTAGGTCTCTTTCCTGGTGGTTCCAAACCCAGAATCCTCCTGCCGATGTACTCTCTCGCTCTCCTTTGTCCATCCTGTGCAGAGGAGGACAGCATCTCTCTGGAAGGGATGCTGAGGATCTCTCTCCCAGGAGATCTCCCAGAGAGATCCTCAGCATCTTCATCTCTGCTACCTCCATCTCTGTTTCCTGTCTTTTCCTCAGTGCCACTGTTTCTACACCAAACAGCATGGCCGGTCTCACCACGGTTTTGTATACTTTCTCTTTCATTTTAGCTGAAACTCTATCACACATTACACCTGATACTTTTCTCCACCCATTCCAGCCTGCCTGCACACACTTCATCACCTCTTTTCCACACTCTTCATTGCTCTGGACTGCTGATTGTAAATACTTAAAATCATGACTAGTAAATGAACCCATGAATGAATTCATGAACCTCCTCTTAAGTCTTCCTATAGGCCTCTTTCCTGGTGGTTCTAAACCCAGCATCCTTCAGCCGATGTACTCACTCTCAAATCATCTCAGTCTGACCTCTCTGACTTTATCTCCAAAACCTCTAACATGTGCTGTTCACACCAAACTCTATTATTAGAGATCTCCTTTTTCCCACTGGTTGAAGAAGTATGGGCCTGACTTAGTATGCCAATCATAAAACATTTAGCATGTTTAAACTCGTTCTTCTTGACTGTAATAGGAACATACTACCCACTCTCAGTTGTGTAACAGAGCTCAGTTTCTGTCTTTATGCTGCACAGGTTTGATATGTCTATGTAGGTTTAATATTTCATAATTATTATGACATGAAGATACTTGGCGTGACCATAGAGAATACAAGAAACAGGCTTAGAAGGAAGAAACTTTCTTGCTGTGAAAGGAGAAGAAGGTTTGATATGTTTTCCCCTCTGCTTTACACCTCCAGAACTTCACAAATTCAGTTTCATGTGTTTTTATAGAAATGCAAGAAACTGAAAGAGGGAATGTATCAGCAGAAGGATGCTGAGTTGGAAACTGCTAAGCACGAGGCCTTGAGGAATACAAAATAGGTTTACGAATTTAGTGAAATAGGATAAGAAGGCAGTTGGTGTGTGAGAAGAGGATGCAGAAGACAGGGTTAGAAGGAGTAAAACCATACATTTTATAGGTCAAAGCTGAAAGAAAAAATAACCAACTAAATTTCAAGCTGGAAATGTAGCTATATAAATTGGATAGATTTAAATCCTTCATTCCACCAACTAAACATACATCCTTAAGCTGACTGGTGACTTGAAAGTTGCCCCTAGAAGTTTCTAAGTGGTCATGTGTTCCTGTGATAGACTGTGACCTGTCCATGGTGTACCCTGCCTTTCCAGCTGGGATATGAGAAAAAGACAGGAAACAGAAATAGAGGTAGCAGAGATGAAGATGCTGAGGATCTTTCTGGGAGTGACCAGGATGGATAGGATTAGTATAATAGGGGAACAGCACATGTTAGAGATTTTGGAGATAAAGTGAGAGAGGCCAGACTGAGATGGTTTGTACATGTGCAGAGGAGAGAGAGAGTACATCAGCAGAAGGATGCTGGGTTTGGAACCACCAGGAAAGAGGCCTAGATGAAGACCAAAGAAACAAAGAAACTGACTTGCTGTGGCGACTCCTGAAGGGAAATGCCGAAAAAAGAAGAATATGCGCAGGCTTCCCTTAATCCAGTGATGGATGTGGCAGTTTTTCAAAATTTGTGGATGAGTAAAAACTGATTGGAATGCAGCTAACTCAACACTTGTTAATTAAACTGAACCAAAGTTTCAAGGTTCGCGTGTGAATCTGTTCCATTCATGCACTCTCCCACATAGGGATGATGTGAACCTGCCTTTCTAGTGGGAGGCGAATAATCAAGTATCAGTCTGACTTTTATCTTGTACAACCGGATTCCAAAAAAGTTGGGACACTTTAGAAATTGTGAATAAAAACTGAATGCAATGATGTGGAGGTGCCAACTTCTAATATTTTATTCAGAATACAACATAAATCACAGGTCAATAGTTTAAACTGAGAAATTGTATGATATTAAGGAAAAATATGCTCATTCAAAATTTCATGGTGTCAACAAATCCCAAAAAAGTTGGGACAAGGCCATTTTCACCACTGTGTGACACCCCCCCTTCTTCTTAGAACACTCAACAGACGTCTGGGCATTGAGGAGACCAGCTTCTCAAGTGTAGACATAAGAATGTTCTCCCATTCTTGTCTAATACAGGCCTCTAAGTGTTCAATCGTCTTGGGTCTTCTTTGTCTGACCTTCCTCTTAATGATGCGCCAAATGTTTTCTATAGGTGAAAGATCTGGACTGTTGGCTGGCCAGGTCAGTACCCGAATCCTTCTCCCACGCAGCCATGATGTTGTGATTGATGCAGAATGTGGTCTGGCATTATCTTGTTGAAAAATGCAGGGTCTTCCATGAAAGAGACGACGTTTGGATGGGAGCATATGTTGCTCTAGAACCTGAATATATTTTTCTGCATTGATGGTGCCTTTCCAGATGTGCAAGCTGCCCATGCCACACGCATTCATGCAACCCCATACCATCAGAGATGCAGGCTTCTGAACAGAGCGTTGATAGCAACTTGGGTTGTCACTGTCCTCTTTGGTCCTGATGACATGGCGCCCCAGATTTCCAAAAAGAACCTCAAAACGTGATTCGTCTGACCACAGAACAGTCTTCCATTTTGCCACACTCCATTTTAAATGACTCCTGGCCCAGTGAAAACGTCTTCGCTTGTGGATCTTTGTTAGAAATGGCTTTTTCTTTGCAGAATAGAGATTCAGCTGGCAACGGCGGATGGCACGGTGGATTGTGTTCACTGACAATGGTTTCTGGAAGTACTCCTGAGCCCATGCTGTGATTTCCTTCACAGTAGCACTCCTGTTTTTGATGCAGTGTCGTTTAAGGGCCCGGAGATCACGGGCATTCAGTATGGTTCTCCGGCCTTGACCTTTACGCACAGAGATTTTTCCGGATTCTCTGAATCTTCTGATGATATTATTCACAGTTGATGATGACAACTGCAAACTCTTTGCAATTTTTCGCTGGGTAACACCTCTCTGATACTGTTCCACTATCTTTTTACGCAACATTGTGGGAGTTGGTGATCCTCTACCCATCTTGGCTTCTGAGAGACACTGCCAATCTGAGAAGCACTTTTTATACCCATCATATTGCCAATTGACCTGATTAGTGCTGATTGGTCTTCCAGGTGTTTGTTGTATGCTCAAATGACTTTTTCCAGCCTCTAATAGGTTCTTGTCCCAACTTTTTTGGGATTTGTTGACACCATGAAATTTTGAATGAGCATATTTTTCCTTAATATCATACAATTTCTCAGTTTAAACTATTGACCTGTGATTTATGTTGTATTCTGAATAAAATATTAGAAGTTGGCACCTCCACATCATTGCATTCAGTTTTTATTCACAATTTCTAAAGTGTCCCAACTTTTTCGGAATCCGGTTTGTAATTTTTTTACCTCGGTTTGACCCTTTGTGAGTTCTAAATAAGTAGATCCTGTTTATATTTTTCATTTCCCTCTTTAAATCTAAGTAATAGCCGGAACATTGCCCACTGTTATAACAATTTCTTGTGAAACTACACAAGGAGAAGCCTCTCAGCCATGGGAGTGTCTTCATTTATTAGTTTCATCTTGCTTTTCTTGTTGAGCTACTTTTCAATCTTCCCTCCAAGCATGTCTCAACGTAGCTGCACTGTGAGGCCCAATTTTGAAAGCTTTAAAATGTATTGTAATTGTAATGTATTTTTTTTTATGTGTTTTGTACATCCAAAAGGTAAAAAGAGAGAATTCTGGAAACTCCAATTGCTCTTTGTTGAATAGATTTCTCTTCCCAGGTGGACACCAGTTCATAGTAGGCTCAGCTTGTTGCACTATTGTTTCTCACATTCCAGCTTTGGGTTTGAACAGAACAATACAGTATACTGCACTCTGCTGACTCAGCTGGAAATGCAAAGCAAGCTGTCATGTTTTTCGATATCTCCACTTTGATCTGATCTAATGCACAGATAACATAACCTCTGCATGGTTTAAGAGAAATTTCTCAATTGCCCAAAGTTTAGATATTGCCTAACACAAGCTAGAAACATCAAATTTGAGATTTACTAAGAAAATTAAGTTGTTTGCATGCTTATAATCATAACATTTTGAAATTGGGTGTTCAAGATGCATGTTGACATGTCTGCAAGTGCACAGCAGACAGGTAGGATGAACACACTGACACACACATTCCTAGCAGAATAAAGGTGGTGTGCTGTGTTGTTGGAGAGAGAGAGAGAGAGAGAGAGAGGGAGTGAGCAAAATGAGTTACGAGCTGGTGCTTTATTAACTCATATTTACAACTCAGAAGGTTTCAGAAGTCTCAACAAAGAGCCAGGAGGAAGACCTCTTCAAGGCGTGAGAGAAGGTGAACTATTTCCTCAGTCGACATATACTTGGAATTTTTGTGGGTTTAATTTATTGGAAATGTAAAGAAATAATGACACAACTGACTTTTTTTTTTTATTACAGCTTTCATCTATCTACTTTGACAAGATCCTTTTTGGACTCTGTCAAGCATCCACTTAGATGAAGTGATGAGCTACTTTCTGTACATTGCCCTCCCAGCTTTAGGAGGATACGCTCTCACTTCACTCTACCTGCTGAAAAATCCCCAAATCCTCCACAAGAAAAAGCGTACAGCTTTCTATTCCACTCACATTTCACACAGAGGCGGTAAGAAGACACAAAAACTCTAATAAAGTAAAGCTTCTGAATTCTAGGTCTTATTTATGTACAACTAAAAGCAAGGCAACTTTTCTTTTCCTTTTTGCTTCAGTGTTTCCAGTCTAATAATCGGAACATCTGACTCACTGTCTTGCACTGTAATACACAATAAATGTCAGAAAAAGTTGCTTTCTAGACTAAAAATACATCAGGAAAATGAAAGAGAAATCCAAACAATGTGGCAAAAAACAAGTTAAACCTCATTCAGGTTTGCAAGATTGTTCAAGAGCAAATAGTAACTGTGTACTCTTTGATAAACTCCCTGTTTGAACCATCACTGAAACAGAGATGCTTTGTTTCAGGATGTGGAGAGCGGATAGAAAATACCATTGAGGCATTTGAAAAGTGAGTAATTAAACATGTTGGACTGCAACACATTTAACACTGTAAAAATAACTATGATATGCATGCATAAAAACTCACGAGAACTGTTAATAATGAACACATAATCCGAGAAAATCTGCTCAATGAGGAAATTATGAAGCTCTACAAGTACCAATTTCTTTTTTTCTACGACAAAGTTTCTGGTTTCGCCTTTTACCTTCAAGGCAGACTTGTTCTTCTCAGTTATGTTATGTTTCTCTTAATACCAGTGCAGTGAAACAGGGCACAGAGATGCTGGAAATGGACTGCCACTTGACACAGGATGGACATGTGATTGTTTCTCATGATGAGAATCTGCTCAGACAAACCGGCAGTGACATCACCGTATCTTCAGTCAATCTAAGGGTAAGGCAGATTTCTGTGGGAATTCTATCTAGCTTGTTTCTTCATTGCGTTCCATTCTGTCATCTTCCGCTTGCTCCGGGGCAATAGCCTCAAACGGAAAGCCCAAGCTTCTCTCACCCCGGCTGCATCCTCCAGCTCACCCGGAAGGATCCCAAATCAATCCCGGCCAGCTGTGAGACATAGTTTCTCCAGCGGGTCCGAGGTCCGCCCCTTGGTCTCCTATTGGTGGGACGTGCTCGAAATACCTCACCCGCGAGGCGCTCGGGGGGGCATCCTGACCAGATGCCTGAACCACCCCATCTGGCTCCTCTCGACCTGAAGGAGGAGTGGCTTGACACCGAGTTCCACCCGGAGGGAAGAACTCTGCACTCCACCCGGAGAGAGCCCCTGGAGAGCTCTGCACCCCTCTGCACCTGGAGACCTCTGCCCTCCGGGTGGAGCTCGGTGTCAAGCCGCTTCTCTTTCAGGTCGAGAGGAGCCAGATGGGTTGGCTCAGCTCTCACTCAGGGTGGCTGAGTTAGAGCCCAGCCACCCTGCAGAGGAAGTTCATTTCGGCGGCTTGTTTCTTCATGTGCTTTTCAAATCTTACAGGACATCCCTCTGTATAAGGAGAGACTGGAGGTGACTTTTTATTCAGGTCAGTACCCTATCGGAGTGCCCGATCAGGAATCATTGACAGAAAATTCTTCTTTTTAAGACTTGATTAATGGATATGTAGATACTTGGGGAATTTTTTGCCTGATTTTTCATCATCCACTCTTCAGGACGCTTCAGCAGCGGTACAGACAGGAAGTTTGCTCTTCTGGAAGATGTGTTCAAGATGTTTCCCGAGATGCCCGTCAGCATTGAGATCAAGGAACACAATCAGGAGCTGATTCAAAAGGTTTCATTCAAACCAATAAATGACCTGTGTAACATATTTCTGAGGAGATAAATAAATAATACACAAAACCTCATGTGTACAGTTAATTCCATTTTACTGACCAAGGTTTGTATTTTTTTTAAGGTAGAATATAAGCTATTTTAGCATGCATTAAAAAATGTCTTGTTTGTTTTGTTTCATTTTGATAATTTCCACCAATTTAACCCATTTTCTCATAGTTTCACATTACTTTTTGTTCGCAGGTGTCAGATTTGACTAAAACCTACAACAGAGAGGACATCACTTTGTGGGCCTCTGTGGATGCCTCAATCTTGAATACATGTCGCAAAACGGTATGTGAATAACATCTGATTTTATAAAACTGAAATAGAGTTACAGATGTACAATTCCAGAGTGTCTCTTCTTATTTCTCAGAATGGCTCTATGCCGTACAGTTTCTCCATGAAACGAGGTGCGCTGGTTCTGCTCCTTTTCTACACCGGCCTGCTTCCCTTTGTCCCACTGGGAGAAAGTTTACTGCAATTCTACCTGCCGCAAGTGATCAACAAGTGAGTTTTTCTGTTGGGAAAAAAACCCAGATTCCATTAATAAGTAAAGCATCTGAGCTCAGCTTCAGAAGTTTTATGTTTATGTCCTGATTTCAGGATCATCTTCTGCCTTTTACATCTATATCATTATGAGTTACATTTACAGAATGTACAGATTTGTTCTTTTTTTCCCACCTCTACACAATGCAGAACTTACATTCCTGAGGAAGCCATTCTGAAGAAAAGGGTGGTTCTGTTTCTGTTAGAAAAGTAAGTATTAAAAAAATTATAATGTCTACTTAGTAATAAAGAAGTTTAAAATAAAATATGTTTTTGGTATTTTTGTGTTTTTACAGCATTTAAATGATGTTCAATCAAATTTCTAGTTCAGTAGCAATGCAGGTCATCCAGTTTGGTTTTTTCTTTTCATTTTCTATCTCTGTTTTTCAGACTTACCATGAGGAAATGTCTATTTAAACATCTGGCAGCCCGTGGAATCCAGGTATGAAACGTTTGTTTAATTCTTTAGGACAGTATGGTTTTAAAAGCTGAAGGCCGCATGGTTAGCGCGTTCGCCCGCGGACCGGAAGGTCGCGGGTTTGCGTCCCACGGAGAGCACGTCTGGGGTCCTTGGAGAGGACACCTAACCCCCACTTCTCCCACCATTGGCACCGTTGAAGGGCAGCCTGCTGCGGTGTAAGGAGTGCAGCAAACAAATTTCCCCGGTGAGGGATGAATAGAGTAATTCAAAATAAATAAATAAAAAAAATATAATTAATTATTTAAAAAACATTATGCTTGAAACACTGGCATATCTGTGTGAAGTTTGTATGTTCTCCCCGTGTATGTATGGGTTCTCCGGATACTCCTGTTTCCTCCAACCCTACAAAAATATGCCTGTTAGATTGATTGGACACTATGAAAATTGCCCCTGGGAATGACGTGTGTTTGGATGGTTGTGTGTGTGTGGCTCTGCAGTCGAATGTCGACCTGTTTGGAGTGTACCTTGGCTCTTGCCAAAAATTAGCCAGTATAGGCTCCGGTACTCCCCATTACCCAAGTAGGGATGGGTGGTTTAGAAGACAAAACAAAAAAACATTGTGTGATGCATCATTTGGAATACTTGATACGACAAGAGGACACAATTTAGAAATTGTTTAGTAAGAAAAATATATCCTCTTATGTTCTTTCTAAACGGACTCTACTTATGTAGCACTTTTCTACCTGCGTTGGAATTCAAAGTGCTTTTCACTGTAGCTCACATTCACCCATTCACACACACATTCATATCTGATGGTGGAAGCTGCAATGCAAGGTGCAATTTGCGGTTCAGTGTCGTGCTCAGGGACACCACACTATGAACTCCGGGCAACATATTATACTGGCAACCCTCCGGTTTTGACGTTTGCCCTACTCACTGAGTCATCCTTCCCTTCTAGCTATTCTTTCTTCCTAATAAACAGTGGAGGACAGCATGGCTTGGGTTTAGAAACTGCTCTTTGTGTTGTAATTTTGATGAAGACTAGTGGTTCCACTGAGACCACACTAAGGCTCATTCTACTTATCAGGCTAAAATCTAAAATCAGGTCTAAATTGATCTGCTGATCACACCTCAATATTTTGGTGCAAAAAGAGGGAGAAAAAAGCATTAAAATATGTTCTGCTGTATATTTTTTGTGTTTACTGTACAGGCAGCCACTGTTTTTAATTAACTGTTATTTCTTCAAGATGCAAAAATGGTCCTTCTTTAGTTAAAATGGGTTGAAGAGAAATCACCTCCTGCCTTCATAAAAACAGATGTATAAAGTAAAGGAATCTGTTTTTTGTTGCTAAGCAGCTAAACTGCATTTCCAACTAAAAGGCCTCATTCAAAACTCTTCCTCTGTGATGCAACACAGAAAAAACTTGGGGTATGACACTGTGACTTTTCTAAATTGCATCACTTTTGTCGATCCTGATCCGATGAGATCACACTCATTGTTAGACTATGAGTGGGCAATTGGGAAAAACGACTTTGTAATGATGTTGCACACTCTGTCTGCTCTTAGTGAATTTAAACAGGGAGGACCAGGCATTCGCAATATTGATCAGAAATAAACTGTTTTATTTGTTATGCAGTTGTGTATTTATCAATTAAAATTTCAGAATGCTTTATTGAGAGATTTTTTTTCCATCATATGGTGTTGTGTGGTCCTCTGTTAGGTACTTCAATTTTTTAAACAAACTTATTGAGGTTTCCTGAAAGGGAAAGTTTATCACACAACAGAGGATACTATGTAACCAAACAGGGGACAGGGCGTCGCTAGACTCAGGAGGCCTTGGTATTAATAAACTTGCAGTCACCCTTGGCTGAATCCTGGCCCTCCTAACGTGTGGCCCTCATCTCTTGATCCTCTCGCCTGCGCCCCTAGCTATCAACCATATCCATCAGTATGAGGCCCAAATGCTGATTTCTTGAAATCTAGCTGCAGAATTAGATTAACACTACTAGATTCGGAATACTTCATTAATTACCTTTGGGGGAAATTGTGTGTTCGGTAGTGCCTCAGAGTCCAAGTGAGAGCTCCGAAAGAGCTTCAGAACAGCTGATAGGTGGTGCCAAGTTGGATGGGATGGAGGAGTTGCTTAGCGGAAAAACAGCTTGGTTGGACAGCCCGTTGGTGGAACACGACAGTTGGCTCTGCACTGGGCGGAATGTGGGTTACTGTGGCAACAATGTTTGAAAGCTTTAGTAAATCATAATAAGATCTTAACTGCCACTAAAAGCAGATACATTGCCTGTTTATCCTGGGGTGGAGGCTCCCCATAAGTCTTCATTTTTCCTACCCAACAACACTGTGTTGACATTGAGATATACAAATAAAATGGAATTGAACTATATTTATATTGTGCATGTAACTTGGCAGCATGCAGCCTGAACATCTCCAGATTCGTGTCTGTTTTGACGTTATTGTGATGGGCAAATGATGCATTTAAACTACTTGTCTGTGATTTCAGGTGCACTTGTTTGTCTGCAATGAAGAAGAAGACATTAAGGCAGCTCTAAGAGTAGGAGCCACTGGAGTGATGACCGATTATCCAACGCTGCTGTCAAACTATTTCCACAAAAACAGAAGATTAGATTGACTCTAAACTCCTAGCTTGGAAAATCTGTTTTAGAAGCAAAAATTATAACAAAAGCACTGTAACCCCAATTCTATGAAGCACTGCAAAATTATGTAAATGCTGGATCATTTAAACAGTCTTGATCATTTCTGTAATCTGTGATATGATCACTTCTACTGCCTGACTACAATCAATTCAATGAGTAAATAAGAAGTTTCACTGCATCTGTGTCAGCAGGTTATCTCAGGAGTTAATAATAAACCAGCAGAAAGCCAGTTAACCCACAGTTCATGACAATCCTGTAAATAAACATGATTTTATTTTAACCCTTTTTGGTGTTATTTATTGGCCTTTTTTTCATTTGTAAAAAAATGCATAAGTCAACAAATTTCCCTTTTTTTGTGTGGGATCATTGTTTAATTCAGTTATAGTAGGTTTACAGTTAATCTCTAGTTACCAGTAATCTTACATTCATTACACTAATCCTATTTTAAAATAAAAAAATATTAAAAGCTACATTGTATTTGATGCCATTATCAAACTTAAACTGAATGTTTACATCGCAAAGAATATCACCTGTGCCCTTATTTTAACAGGAAGTTATGGTCAAAGTCTGCCTACATTTCTGTGATAACTGACCCATTTGTTGGGGAAACAAAGGCTGCAGCTAAGCAATGCAACAAAGTAAAAATAAATTTTATGAAAGTAAAGTTATAATTATAGGTATGTATATACAGTGGTGGTCAAAGGTTTATATACACTTGTAAAGAACATAATGTCATGGCTGTCTTGAGTTTCCAGTTATTTCAAAAACTCTGATTTTTCTCTGATATAGTGATTGGAACAGATCCTTCTTTGTCACAAAAAACATTCATGAAGTTTGATTCTTTTATGACTTTATTATGGGTAAACTGAAAATGTGACGAAATCAGCTGGGTCAAAAATATACATACAGCAATGCTAATATTTGGTTACATGTCCTTTGGCCATTTTTACTTCAATTAGGCGCTTTTGGTAGCCATCCACAAGCTTCTGGCAAGTTTCTGGTTGAATCTTTGACCACTCCTCTTGACAGAATTGGTGCAGTTCAGTTAAATTTGTTGGCTTTCTGACATGGACTTGTTTCTTCAGCATTATCCACATGCTCTCAATGGGATTTAAGTCAGGACTTTGGGAAGGCCATTCTAAAACCTTAATTCTAGCCTGATTTAGCCATTCCATTACCACTTTTGATGTGTGTTTGGGGTCATTGTCCTGTTGGAACACCCAACTGCGCCCAAGACCCAACCTTCGGGCTGATGACTTCAGGTTTTCTTGAAGAATTTGAAGGTAATCCTCCTTCTTCATTGTCCCATTGACTCTCTGTAAAGCACCAGTTCCATTGGCAGCAAAACAGGCCCACAGCATAATACTACCACCACAGTGCTTGATGGTAGGCATGGTGTTCTTGGGGTTAAAGGCCTCACCTTTTCTCCTCCAAACATATTGCTGGGCATTGTGGCCAAACAGCTCAATTTTTGTTTCATCTGACCACAGAACTTTGTCCATGTGATCAGCAGCAAACTTTAGTCGAGCCTTAAAGTGCCGCTTTTGGAGCAAGGGCTTCCTTCTTGCACGGCAACCTCTCAGTCCATGGCGATGCAAAACACGCTTGACTGTGGACACTGACACCTGTGTTCCAGCAGCTTCTAATTCTTGGCAGATCTGCTTTTTGGTGCTCCTGGGTTGACTCTTCACCCTCCTGACCAGTTTTCTCTCAGCAGCAGGTGACAGCTTGCGTTTTCTTCCTGATCGTGGCAGTGACAAAACAGTGCCATGCACTTTATACTTACAAACAATTGTTTGCACTGTTGCTCTTGGAACCTGCAGCTGCTTTGAAATGGCTCCAAGTGACTTTCCTGACTCGTTCAAGTCAATGATTCTCTTTTTCAAATCTGTGCTGAGCTCCTTTGACTTTCCCATTGTAGCGTTTGTGGGTGTTTTTATCCAATGAGCCCTTTTTAAATGGCCTCAGAGAAGTCACCAGCTGTAGTCACTCATAATCACTCACAAGAAGTTAAGAGGTCATGCTATGAAGCTCATGTCATTGACACAACTTTCTAAGTCTCCAAAATTACTCATTCATATTGCTGTATGTATATTTTTGACCCAGCTGATTTCGTCACATTTTCAGTTTACCCATAATAAAGTCATAAAAGAATCAAACTTCATGAATGTTTTTTGTGACAAAGAAGGATCTGTTCCAATCACTATATCAGAGAAAAATTAGAGTTTTTGAAATAACTGGAAACTCAAGACAGCCATGACATTATGTTTTTTACAAGTGTATGTAAACTTTTGACCACCACTGTATACATACACACACACAATCTAAAGTGTACTGAAATTTCAAGATTTTGTTGCAAATCTTGATGGATTTGTATAGATCTTATATTAGATTTCGGCAGAGGATCTAACCCTAGGATACCTGACCAGTCTGACTGATCCCAAGTCAATCGCCAGGTGTGTGTGGGGGGGAAATAATTAAATGACAGAAAGTCAGTATTGCCAACTTTGCCGCTATTTTTAGCAAGTATTCATCCCCTCTAGTGACTATTTTTTATTTACAAAAAAATAACAAAGTTTTTTCTAATGTTTGATGGGAGATTTTTGGAGTCTGTGAGAAACCAAGGTGTTACGCCTGTTCTCAATGAGAAGCGCCTGCTGCTGATGTGGCCCCTTCAAAAGTGCTTGCAGAATTGGTCTGCGTGTGTTTGACAGTGTGTGACAGTCACTAGTCAAAACACAAACAGGAATTTGTTTGTGTGTGTGTCTGTGTGTTTGAGAGTTGTGTAACAACAACAAAACGTGTTGTTAAGGGTAGTTTTACTGCAGGCTAGAAATTACCTGAGGTTTGATACTTGAAAAAGTCGCTCTTTGATCAAAACATGTTGGCACCGCTGATCTAACTGCTTTAGAGCAATCCAAAAAATTTCAAGCTTTTGATATTCTCGTCACTTTTTGTAGTTATTTTTTATCTTTTATATTTGGACTATTTTGGATACAAATATATACTTTTTGTATTTAATATTATAAATACAACTGTAACTTTAATCTGATTGGTTACAGCAGCATGTGAACAATCTGTAGGTTAATTTTGTAACATCAATGTATTTATAATTTTTTTAAATTATATTACAAACAGTTGAACACAAAAATATGTCATTTCATCTTTCCTAAAGTATTATTTACAAATTGTTGCTTAGTAACAACACTTTGGGAGAAAACTAATAAATAAGCATAAAATACTCCTGTAAGGTTGAATCTGATTGGTTGACCCACATTTGAAACGTCACATTGTTTTGCACTCTTCACTTCCTCCTTCTGCGTGTTTTCATAAATAAATCCGTTTTTCTCCCGCCAGGACAAAACAGCGTTCCTCTGTCAGCTTGCCAGCAATCAGATCCAAGTTATTTCTTTTTAAAAACAAAAACAGTTGTAAAAGTTTGCAGTTTTCAAATTTAAAAGCGATCGGCGGGTAAAAAAAAAAAAAAAAAGCTGTTGTGTTTTTCTTTTTTTTGTCTGAATCGTTAGCGCATGGTCAACCAGCCAACCAGCAACAACAAAAGGTTTCTACTTGTTTTTTCTTGAATTTTTTTAAACAAATCTTGGTGGGATTTTGTAGTTGTGTCGATTGCAAAGAGATTTTTTGTTTTCAGGTGAGTGGACATAGTGTAAATAATATTCTGCAATGCGTAATGTGTGTTTGTGTAGCTAGTTAGCAGGCTAGCTTCATTAGCTAGTCTGGAGCAGGTAGATTAGTACCTTTTTTCAAGTATAATCTATTTAGGCCATCAAATAAACACAAACGAGTCATTACTAACGTTGGCATCCTACAAACGACAGTTTGACCAATATTTGAATTTGGATCAGCTCTTGAAGGCAATCAGGCGATGCTGGTATGCAAGCTTAGTGAACTGTATCCTAACCTGCAGATTTGTTAAGTATTTACCCTCACTGCACGGTTCTAAAAAGCATTTTTGGTGCACATTATTTACAGATGACGGGGAGAGTTAATGTTCTTTATTTAAACTTTAAGTGTTAGCAGAAATGAGGAAGTTGATCTCTAAAGTTGTGAAATTTGATTAATCTTTACACAAAATTTGCTTGCAAGTTTGAGAGAGGACATGTTTAGACATGAACCATCATCACAAAGTTTGCTCGGTCTAAGTGTGAACATATTTCAAACGTCTTTCTGTTTCTCATATTGATGATAGTGATGATTTTTTTAAATCTTTTTACATTTTGATCATGTCTTAAGCTCAATTTGCTCCAAGTCTTAAACCTAGATTAGATTAACAAATAATCTTGGACATGTTGACTAAGACTGTCCTTCTTTCGTGTGGATCCCCATGAAGTTTCTTCAGGTTTTTTTTTGAGAGGAGAGTGGGGGGGGTGGGGGGGGGGTTCGCGGCGTGAAGGAGGGACCAAGGGCAGAAATTTGCTGAAATTGTTTCGTTTTGTCTTCTGAACTGCTCATTCCTAATGGCATTGCAGGGGGTGCCGGTGTCCATCCGGGCTGCTTTCAGCCAAGAGGCGGATTACACCCCAAACTGGTTGCCAGTCTGTTGCAGGGCCCATCACTCACAGCCATCCACATACACACTCACTGCTAGGTGCAATCAACCTAACATGCATGGTTTTGGAAAGTTGGAGGAAACCAGTCGGAGAAAACCCACATATACACAGGGCGAACATGCAAACTCCACACAGAAAGGCCAGTGTTTAAAGCCCCACTCCTGGACTCGAACCCTGACCTTCTAACTGTGAGGCCACTGTGCTAACCAATGCACGACCATACAGCCTACTGAAATTGTTTAGTTAGCTTTTAACTGGGTATTTGTGTACCTACGTTTTTTCTTTTCTGCTCTTTGTTTTTGTAATTTTGGATCTACAACGTGCAGCCTGTTGACACAATTGTTTTGTGATATTGAACTACACAAATATAATTGAATCTCATGTTTTCTTTGTCTGTGCTCCTCAGACATGGTGAAGCTGACAAAGGCCAAGACTTTCCAAGCTTACCTGGACTCCTGCCACCGTCGTTACAGCTGTGTCCACTGCCGCGCCCATCTGGCCAACCATGACGACCTCATCTCCAAGGTAAATATGCCACATGGTTGAGTTATTACAGTATTGATCTTTTGGTTGTACTTGAGTACAAAGTTCTCACTACAAATACAATATAACACACTCTTAAAGTTAATGCCATTAAAAAAGAGTTTACGTTGCATGTTTTATGTTTGGGTTCTTTCTCTGATTTCTTTTCATTTTGTCTCCCAGTCTTTTCAAGGGAGCCAGGGACGAGCCTATCTCTTTAACTCTGTGTAAGTATTTTTTTTCTTCTCTCTTCCTCTATAAAGCTAAAACACAGATGTTGTTTTTCTTTTTGCTTTCAGTTTGCACACTGCAGAAAATTGTTTGAATGTTTAAACTTAACAAGCAGGAAGTTGGGGCGGTCTGCTAATGTTTTACATCTTTAAAAGTGTTTAAATGTGTTTATGTTAAACTTTATTTGCTCACTTTATCACTTCTGCAGCACTCTCTCTTTCTTTTGAAACTAATTCCCAGAATTCAACAGGTTTACACTACCCGTAGTGTCAATAGGTAATTAGATATGCTCCAAATAAGACCTTGAGGTAAGGTGTGTTGAGTGTTAAGTCACACTCTTCCTGAGTAACTGTGTTAGTGATACTTTTTAATAAGAGTTTGTTAAAAACAAGAGGTTCCAAAAGCGAGCACTGTTTTTTTCTTAAAATATATGATGCTATTATTAAGTAGAAAGTTTTCAAAATATTTGTTTTGTTCAATGATTGATTAATAATCAATTGAAAACGATCTTCAATGGATCAGAGTGTAGCTGATGTTTGATCTTTTTGGTTTTAGTGTCAACGTTGGCTGTGGCCCTGCAGAGGAGAGGTTGCTGCTAACAGGACTTCACGCAGTGGCTGACATCTACTGTGAAAACTGTCACACCACACTGGGCTGGAAATATGTAGGTAACTTTACATCTACAAGCTAGATGTTTGCCTACGGTGACTTTGCAGGATTGAAGTAGCTTTAGAGATTTGAGTTGTCATTATTAATAAAGACTTTACATGAACGAAAATTGGATAAACCTCCGTCTTGACCTTAAAACTTAAAAATAAAAGAATTTATTCTCTGAAAAAAAATGAACTTTTATTTTTTGAGGAAAAAAGTTATATAATGCTTTAAGTAATTGTTGTGTTATTTATTATATTTTTTTTTCTTTTGAGCATAGCTCTCTATCACACTTTTGGTCTAAAGTTGGAGCCAGCGGAGTTCAGCTAATCAGACAGGAACATTTGTTCATTATGTTCTGTGTTCTTGTCTAACTAACTACTTCAGTTTTATTCAGTTTTGTTCCGCTTTTATGTTTCAATCAGGTGAAAGAAAGTCCGATCAAAAAGTAGTTTTCTGTAGTGGGTGATTCTATATTCAACGCCATCCAGTTTTTTTGAATTTTTAGATCTTATGACCACCCGAACAGGTCATTAAATCAAAAGTACAATAACCTGTTTGGGGTGTACCTTGCCTCTTGTCTGAAATCAGCCAGGCTGTGAGACTCCTTGTGACCCGATGAGGGATAAGGGTTTAAGACTAAACAAATTGTAAAATAAAAACATAAAAGCTAACTAGAATCCAAGAGGAAAATGTTATGAGGCTTTTTTTGTGTTTTAAGGGATCAAAAACATTCTCATGCAAAATCACATGTGCATATATTTTCATTTAAAGTCGTCTGCACTTCCTCAATAAACTTTCTGAGAACCAGACAATCAAGTTTCTGGTTTGCAGCTTCGTGTCTGTCAGGTGTTTGTCAGAAAGCACAATGTGTCATCTGCATAAATAGTTAGATTAACAGTTATTTTTAGAATATTTTTGTAAGTTTTGTATTTTTGTTTTCTGATAAAGCACAGAATGGGTTGTATAAAAACATTTCTTCACCATCTCGTTTACAGGAACAAGCCTTTGAACTGAGTCAGAAGTACAAGGAGGGGAAGTACATCATCGAGCTCTCCCACATGATAAAGGATAACGGCTGGGACTGAGAAGGAGACTTTTCTGTTTTCATCATGACTTTTAATTTTTTTTAAAAAAAAAAAGAAAAAAAAGAGTTGCATTCCCTCAACTTTAAAGATGTAGCTTCCTCATCCCATCTTTGAGCTGCTGCTGTGTCACACTTTTCACTTCATACAGCTTTGCCAAGAATAGCATGTGATGCCTTATCTTTGCCTGTTCTTACTGTTCTTTCAGCAATCGTGACAACAATATTTGCTGATCTGGCTATCCCAGTTATTAGCTGTGCTGTGGCATGGACTGAATGAGTGCATGGTGCATATATGTGTGGGAAAGACAGTCTGCTTGTGATGTTTTAGTGATCAAAAGTTCATAGTGACCACTAAACAGCGTGGCCTCGTGGTGGCGTGGCTAATAAATATCAGAAGAATTTGATCTTGGACCTCAAATGCAGGAATTTGAGTTTTCCCTTTGAAATGTGTCTAACTCAGAGATTAAGAGGATGTACAAGGGGTTTGGTAAAACTAAGAAGCAGGAGAATTTTTTTTTTTTAATTTTTGTTTTAATTGACTTATGAGTTAATGCTTGTTCTTATTTTCCCAAATAAAATTGGGGTTAAATGCAATGTTAAAGCCTGCAAAAAAAAATCTCCTGCAAGAATTTTCAAGTCTGTAGAATGAGTCTTTTGTTCACAGGTATAACATTTATAGGACGAGTGTGTGTCATCGTGTATATGCTGAGGCATCTCAAGCTGGACAATGTGGAGAAGCATTGGTCTTGAGTTGGCTCACTTTGACAGTTTTCGCCGCACACTTTGGGATGTTTCTGCCTCCATCTAATGCTAATGAGATCTATCCTTTATACATTTGTGTATCACCTAACACGGAGCTGTTCCTGCGAATACATTAGCTTTATGGTGTTAGAGCGAGGTGTGATTAGGAAATTGTAGCATATTTATGGTGATTTTTTTTTTTTTTTTAATGTCTGCTTTCATTAAAGTATTTTTATTTTAAGCTGGTGTTTTATTAAACTTTGGTTGGCCAGTAACTTCTGCTATCTAGTTGTACTTTTTGTGTTGTTACATTTTTTTTACTTTAACCTAAGGGTTTTAAAAGTTACTAATGTTTTTGTGAAGCATGCCTAACTAAAACATTCCAACTCATAAACTTAGAAAAACCTTGTGCAATATTGTTTTTTTGTTTTGTTAAAAAACAACCTTATTCCAAAAGCTTTTTAAATGTTGTTGCGGTGCACATTTCCCTGCAAACATGAACATAGCCCCACTGGTATTGTGGCTCTGGTATGTGCCCCCATACCAGAGCCAACCGAGGTCAAAGCATTTCATGTTTTATGTGCTTCATTTAATCAGAGATTCACTCATTATTACACAGCATTCCTAAAGATAAAAGTTTTGGTTTTATTGCGCTAGTTTTTAGAATTTGTTCTCCACAGTAAAGATAATTAATCAGAAAACATTTTCAATCAGGACAAATTAGAAAAAAAGAAAATTCTTTCTAATAAAATATTTCTACTTGTGCTTCAGTGTATGAGAACTATATTATATCTATCTTTCCGATGAGGGTGGCACGGTGGTGCAGTGCTTAACACAGTGGCCTTACAGCAAGAAGGTCGGGGTTTGAGTCCTGAGTGGGTACGAGGCTTGGAACACTGGTCTTTTTGTGTGTAGTTTGCATGTTCTCCCGATATATGTGCAGGTGTTCTTCGGGTACTCTGATTTCCTCCCACTCTCTAAAAACATGCATGTTAGGTTGATTGGCCACTGTGAAATTGCCCCTTAGGTATGCGTGTGTGACCCTGCAACAGACTGGCGACTTGTTGGGGGTGTACCCCGCTTCTCATCTTGAGTCAGCCGAAATAAGCTCCATCACCCTCCTCAACCCATTTGGGATGAACAGATCGGAAGATGAATGAATTTATTTAAGAAAAATCAGTTATCTTTAACTTGTGGAACACTTGAAGAGCTCCACCTAGTGCCCATATGGCAGCACAACAGCTCAGCAAAAATCTCCAGATTGCAGAATATGATTTTATTTAGCTTATTTATTATTGTTTTATTATTTATTACAGTTAAGAATGTTGATAGAGAAGTACTAGGAAGGAAATTATATTATATTTTGCAGTAGAAGATTTTTTTTGAAAGGCCAATGGGCCCGTATTTGCTAAATTCGCATTTCCCCCGCAATGTCCTTACTAATGTCTTGTTCAGACACATTTTTAAGAAAAACGCAGCAATATTAGACAAAAGTTACATTTAACTTTTTTTAATTACATTAAGCTCAATTGTTGTTGTTCAAAAGCTACATAAAAACACTACACAAAGAAAAACCAAAGCCTTTGGGAGAATTAAGTGGGTGAAAAATGGTTTTTTTTTTTTTTTTTTTGTGAGGCCATTAAAAAAAATTGGATGGTTGGACTACATTACCCACAACGCATTCAGGTAGATGACGTACCAGGAAGAGGTGTATCAGAAAGCACAGATCAATAAAGTCACATTACTGTATGAAGACTGAAGCATACTGAAGCTTTTAATCATTTACAAGCACTGTGGAGGATTTTTTTTTCTTTTTTTTTGGGTGAAAATGGCTGCTGAGGTTTTTTCATATGAAAGTTTGGTTCATGCAGTGGCAGGAGCTATGGTGAGTAAGCATTAATGTACAACCGGATTCCAAAAAAGTTGGGACACTTTAGAAATTGTGAATAAAAACTGAATGCAATGATGTGGAGGTGCCAACTTCTAATATTTTATTCAGAATACAACATAAATCACAGGTCAATAGTTTAAACTGAGAAATTGTATGATATTAAGGAAAAATATGCTCATTCAAAATTTCATGGTGTCAACAAATCCCAAAAAAGTTGGGACAAGAACCTATTAGAGGCTGGAAAAAGTCATTTGAGCATACAACAAACACCTGGAAGACCAATCAGCACTAATCAGGTCAATTGGCAATATGATGGGTATAAAAAGTGCTTCTCAGATTGGCAGTGTCTCTCAGAAGCCAAGATGGGTAGAGGATCACCAACTCCCACAATGTTGCGTAAAAAGATAGTGGAACAGTATCAGAGAGGTGTTACCCAGCGAAAAATTGCAAAGAGTTTGCAGTTGTCATCATCAACTGTGAATAATATCATCAGAAGATTCAGAGAATCTGGAAAAATCTCTGTGCGTAAAGGTCAAGGCCGGAGAACCATACTGAATGCCCGTGATCTCCGGGCCCTTAAACGACACTGCATCAAAAACAGGAGTGCTACTGTGAAGGAAATCACAGCATGGGCTCAGGAGTACTTCCAGAAACCATTGTCAGTGAACACAATCCACCGTGCCATCCGCCGTTGCCAGCTGAAACTCTATTCTGCAAAGAAGAAGCCATTTCTAACAAAGATCCACAAGCGAAGACGTTTTCACTGGGCCAGGAGTCATTTAAAATGGAGTGTGGCAAAATGGAAGACTGTTCTGTGGTCAGACGAATCACGTTTTGAGGTTCTTTTTGGAAATCTGGGGCGCCATGTCATCAGGACCAAAGAGGACAGTGACAACCCAAGTTGCTATCAACGCTCTGTTCAGAAGCCTGCATCTCTGATGGTATGGGGTTGCATGAATGCGTGTGGCATGGGCAGCTTGCACATCTGGAAAGGCACCATCAATGCAGAAAAATATATTCAGGTTCTAGAGCAACATATGCTCCCATCCAAACGTCGTCTCTTTCATGGAAGACCCTGCATTTTTCAACAAGATAATGCCAGACCACATTCTGCATCAATCACAACATCATGGCTGCGTGGGAGAAGGATTCGGGTACTGACCTGGCCAGCCAACAGTCCAGATCTTTCACCTATAGAAAACATTTGGCGCATCATTAAGAGGAAGGTCAGACAAAGAAGACCCAAGACGATTGAACACTTAGAGGCCTGTATTAGACAAGAATGGGAGAACATTCCTATGTCTACACTTGAGAAGCTGGTCTCCTCAATGCCCAGACGTCTGTTGAGTGTTCTAAGAAGAAGGGGGGGGTGTCACACAGTGGTGAAAATGGCCTTGTCCCAACTTTTTTGGGATTTGTTGACACCATGAAATTTTGAATGAGTATATTTTTCCTTAATATCATACAATTTCTCAGTTTAAACTATTGACCTGTGATTTATGTTGTATTCTGAATAAAATATTAGAAGTTGGCACCTCCACATCATTGCATTCAGTTTTTATTCACAATTTCTAAAGTGTCCCAACTTTTTCGGAATCCGGTTTGTATTTGTAATTTAGAATGAATTCTTTGTTACTGTAGTAAAAGTACAGTGATCACTGTATTAAATCTCAAGCATATATAATACAGTTATTCTGAAGAATATTATTAATGCTAATAAACATGATCCTTCATGAAAACCCTTTCAGTTTAACTATGATCTCTTTCGATTTCGTTTAATCTAAATAGTTTCATGTAATCACTTTTATATTTTTTTTAGGGAAGTGTAACAGCTATGACAGTATTCTTCCCTCTTGACACTGCCAGATTGAGGCTTCAAGGTAAGCAGATTGAATGAAATCTCCTGGCTAAAGGTTAACAAGAAAAATAAATCTAAAATCAAATGTTAGATTCAGTAAAACTTTGCTCTTCTCTTGTGTTCAGTGGATGAAAACAGGAAGGCTAAATCTACTCCATCCATACTAATGGATATTATTAAAGAAGAAGGACTGTAAGTGGATTTATAACATGTCACCAAACAGACAAATGTCATTTTTTAGTTTATTTTAGGAACAATTTAAAGGGATTCTATTTCTACTTTGCAGATTGGCACCCTACAGAGGCTGGTTCCCTGTCATCTGTAGTCTGTGCTGCTCTAACTTTGTCTACTTCTATTGTTTCCACTACCTCAAAGCCAGCTGGTTTAAAGGAAGGCAGTCAACACCTAGTTCAGACTTAATTATTGGAATTGCTGCAGGTAAGATGGTCATTTTGTTTTGTCTTCTGAACTGCTTGTCCCTGGCGCCCATCCCAGCTGATTTCAAGTGACAGGCAGGATACACTCCGAACAGGCTGCCAAATTTTTACCGAGCCACACACACAGAGTCATTCCTAAGGGGCAGTTTTGTAGTATCCAATCAACCTTAACATGCATATCTTTTGATATAGGAGGAAACCAGAGTACCCACAGACGTAAACTGGGAGAACATGCAAACTCCTCAAAGAAATGCCAGTTTATCAAGCCTTGCCCCCACTCCAGGACATAAACCCCCAATCTTCTTGTTGTTGGGTATTGTGCTAACCACTTAACCAGTGCACCCCCGTGCAGCCCAGAGATTGTCATTATCTTTTATATTACTTTTTAGTGATTCAACATATCACATCTAATCTTGCTATAGATTATTGCATTCCTTTTCCTGTGACTGAGCTCTGCCAACAATCAATGACAACTTCCAGTTACACTTTTTGGTAATTATGTTACCGTTATTGAGATGACAAATTGGAAAATTTATTAAAGACACCGCCAAAAACATGAATGTTGGGCTAATTGCTCACTATAAAATTGCTACTAGGAATGAGTGCGTTGCCCTTCAACAGATTGGTGACCTGTTCGGGGTGTACCCTGACTGAAGTCAGCCGGGATAGGATCCGGCACTGTATATGTGCTTTGTCCCTTTTTTTTGTACTTTTTTTTTTTCAACCTACTTTGTGAAGCCGAATAAAACAATTGTTTTGTACTATGGGGCTATGCAAAAAAAAAAAAAAAAATTATTTATCTTTTTTTTTTTTTCTATTGCTACAGGTGTTGTAAATGTACTGGCTACAACTCCTCTATGGGTGGTTAACACCAGGCTAAAGCTTCAGGGCTCCAAGTTTCACAGCTCCGAAATACAGCCCACTAATTACTCGGGCATTCTGGGTAAATAGCTGACTGGACAAACATTTTCATTAGTGATTTTATTCGCTTTTACTCACAATTCAAGCCACTTTTGCTGTTTCTTATTAACAGATGCATTTGAGCAGATTATTCGTAATGAGGGTGTTCAAGCTCTGTGGAATGGGACCTTACCTTCTCTGCTGCTGGTTCTGAACCCTGCCATCCAATTCATGATCTATGAAGGATTGAAGAGGCAGCTGAGAAGAGGAGTGTCTAGGGAGGTAAGAGGGAAAAGATTTAGGGCTTACTCATTATCTGGATGACAAAACATCTGAAATTCAGGCAGTTACTAAGTCTGTTCACATGACCGTTTGGGGAGTTTAGGAGTCAGGCGCTGCATGTGTGAATTTCTGTGTCTGACATTGTTGCAATTAGACTTTCCTGTAATCAGTCTCCTTTTTTTCCCAAGCTGTCATCTGTTGAGATCTTTCTAATCGGTGCTGTTGCCAAAGCCATTTCCACCATAGCCACATATCCACTGCAGACAGTACAGTCCATTCTCAGGGTAGGTTGTGTGTGTACTACTGTGTTATAGAAATTGTAGTTTTGCAGCCTGAAAGAAGTGAAAAGTAAGAATGGTCTAATTTTGTGTTTGATTCCACAGTTTGGTCAGTGCAACAAATCCACAGAAAAGTCCAAAGTACTATCAAGTCTAAAAACTATCAAGCATTTACTTATCAACAGGACAAGGTGGGTATTTATGCATAAATCGAGCAGTCTTAATATGAATGTGCTTGCTTTGGTACATAGAAAATTAACCAGCATCATCCTAGTAGGATTTATTGATACAATAAAGAAGCTTACACCATCACTACTTCATTGGATAGATTAAAATTAACCTTCAGTTATTATAAATACTTAATACATATTATCTATTTTTTATTCTGTTTTTTGCTTTAGAAAGAATGGCATGCTGGGCTTGTTCAAAGGCCTAGAAGCCAAGTTATTGCAGACTGTGTTGACCGCTGCTCTCATGTTCCTTCTCTATGAGAAGATCGCCAGCTGCACCTTCAAAGTTATGGGGCTGAACAATAACCACTTGAAGAAACGATAAAGGATTAGTTTGCTACCTGAATCTATAACCCACAGTCATAATGAATTATGACTTTGAATTAAAAGGAATAAAGTCTAATCAGATTGTATGTAGATATTGTGTTTTTAAAATGTATCATCTTACAAATAGTTGATCCAAGAAATGAACTGTTTTATAGCCTGAGAAATGTGCAAATGTACTGAAAATGGTGAACTACCTGATTAAAAAATGTGAAAATGAAGTATGTGTAGTATGATTACTTTATGATGCAGTACAAGATCATTTTTAAATTGGACACAAAATGTTTTAGTACCATAATTTTGTGGTAATTTGTAGTTTTGTATTTTAGACTTTTATTCAAACATCAATCCTCTCTGAACCGCTTATTTGATTCAGCGCTGCAAGAATTTTGGAACCCATCTCGACTTGTTGCACTTGAGAATTTTTGACAGTTCCGTCATCTTCTGTTTTTCTGGGGTCAAGTCACGAGTGTAACAGCCATAGAGGGTAAACCCGGGCTTCTCTCAGCAAGTTGCATCCTCCAGCTCACCAGGGTGGATCCCAGGCTGTGAGACATAGTATCTTTAGCGGGTCCGGGACGTGACTCTGAGTCTCCTTTGGGAGATGTGCCCGAAACACCTTACCAGTGAGGCATTCAGGAGGCCTCCTAAACTGATGGTCGAATCTTACCATGGGGCTTCTCTCGATCTAGAAAAACAACGGCTCTACTCTGAGCTCCTCACTCTATCTCTACGAGAGAATCTAGCCACCGTGTGGAGGTAGCTCATTTTGGACGCTTGTATCTGCGATCTCGTTCTTTCTTAAGTTTTAGACATTACATAAAAATATATCTATAATTTGTTTGAAATCTATGAATATTTTTAAAATGTTACACAAACGAAGCATTAATGAGATATTCATTTTTATTCATCTTCTGAACTGCTTATTCCCTGACGGGTCAAAAGGGGTGCTGGTGTGTATCCCAGCTGATTCAAGGAGAGAGGCAGGGTACACCCTGAACAGGTCGCCAGTCTGTAGCGGGGACAAACACACAAACTCATTCCTAGGAGCAATTTCGTAGCAGCCAATCAACCCTAACATGGATGTTTATGGCAGACTGACCATATGCCCGAACCACCCCATCTGGCTCCTCTCGACCTGGAGTAGGAGCGGCTCGACACCGCTCCTCCCGGATGGCAGAGCTCCTCACCCGATCTCTGAGTGAGAGTCCAGCCACCCTGCGGAGGATGCTCATTTCGGCCGCTTGTACCCGCAATCTCATTCTTTCGGTCACCACCCACAGCTGGTGACCATAGGTGAGGTTGGCAACGTAGATCGACTTGTAAATCGAGAGCTTTGCTTTTCGGCTCAGCTCTCTCTTTACCACGACGGACCGATGCAGCGTCCTAGTTATCGCTGACACCGCACCGATCATTTTATCGGAAATTAAAGCGCATGTTTTTTTTCCAGATGCCAATGAGGTGAGGTTACCAAATCATGCCATTCATCTGCTCTTGCTCCAGCCCGTTCCGTTCCGTCATCTTCCGCTTGTTCCAGGGTCGGGTCGCGGGGGCAACAGCCTCAAACGGGCAGCCCAGGCGCCTCTCTCCCCGGCTGCATCCTCTAGCTCACCTGGAAGGATCCCAAGTCGTTCCCCGGCCAGCAGTGAGACATAGTCTCTCCAGCGGGTCCGGGGTCTGCCCCTTGGTCTCCTCCCAGTGGGACGTGCCCGAAACACCTCACCAGCGAGGTGCTCGAGGAGCATTCTGACCAGATGCCCGAACCACCCCATCTGGCTCCTCTCGACCTGGAGGAGGAGCGGCTCAACACCGAGCTCCTCCCGGATGGCAGAGCTCCTCACCCGATCTCTGAGTGAGAGCTCAGCCACCCTGCGGAGGAAGCTCATTTTGGCCGCTTGTACCCGCGATCTCATTCTTTCGGTCACACCACCCACAGCTAGTGACCATAGGGGAGGGTTGGAACGTAGATCGACTTGTAAATCGAGAGCTTTGCTTTGTTTCAGCCCGCTTGTCAAAAATTAGAACTCAATGTGGCCCGTGAATAAAAGTTTGTCCACCCCTGTTCTAGACCATTTAGCACGTGAACGATACTTTTAAAAGAATTGCCATTAGGCAGTAGCACCAGTCATCACAGTACACACGTGGACCACCATTGACAGTCCATACAGATCTCACAAACACCTGGATTTCCGTTTACACCATTCACGTATCAATTAACCCCATCATTGTGTTTTACAAATCGTTGAAACTCCAACTGTTACGTGACACGGCGGCCGGTAGTCGTTCACACTTTTGTTATTACGTAAGCACTTCAGCGGCGGTGGCTTTCACAAATATTAAAGAAAACCAAGTGCCTTTTCCCTACGATATGGATTCCCCTGTCACAAAAGACTCAGAGAAGACTTGTGTCTTATGTTGTCAAGACATAGAAATCTTTGCGTTGGGAAAATGTGACCACCCGGTTTGCTATCGTTGCTCCACCAAGATGAGAGTGCTTTGCGACCAGAAGTACTGCGCCGTGTGCCGGGAGGAGCTAGACAAGGTGGGATTACATTACTACTCTAGTCCGAGGATGCTCAATCCAACTAGGCCTCGACGCTGTTTCTTGTTAAATTGAAATATATATCCCCTCAAAGTTAGTTTGTTAAACAGAAATAATGTCAGAGAAGAAGTGAGAAGTACACAGCGTGTCTGCGTTTGTTTTTTTTTCTTGATTTCCCTCTCATTTGCTTAGACGCTAACATTAGCATGTCTACTTTAGTCACGCAGTTAGCTTCAAACTTGGCCTCATAGTATCATGACAGATAGGAACTAAGTCTTGTTTTATTCATTTCAGAAGAAAGTTTAAAGCATTAGCTTGTGAATTACTTTTGTCTAATTAATTGCTCCTTTATTGGATCATATTTAATTTACTTCCCACATGGAAGCTCTTCAGAGCAAATTTAATACGTTTAGATATGACTCAAGTCTTAAATGTGTGTGGAACATAAAACAATGAGAAAAGAAAGACACATGAGAAAAACAATTGTTTTGATTTTCACATGGAGACATTTTTTAAATGCATACAAAACTGGAAAACAATCAATTCACAACACATTTGTCAAGAAGAAAGAAACAAAAAGACAAAATCCAGTTTCATTAAGTTTCATTTCTGATCCAGAATCATAAATCACAAACTGACTAAAACATCAGTGAAAGACATACTCTTGGAATTCTGAGATAAGTCCTATGAGACCAACTTGTCACAGATGGATTTTGACCCAAAGTCTAAGAGACTTTTCTTCACAATCAAATGGGTTTCAAAGTCTCTGAGCTACAGGAAACCAGTTCACAGACCTAAGAATGATCATAGTTCCTGATTTTTTTTTTTTTGCAGAAGCAGGTTGTGGATGTACTACAGCTGTCTAACAGCTGGCTATTGAGCCCAGTGAGACCGTTGTGATAGTCGAGGAATATTTTAATCTTGTCTAAGATTAGTCAGAGTAAGACAGAGTACATGTGTGTAAATAAGTAGGGTTACAGGGAGAAGAGATAAAGAAGGTGGAAGATTTTAAGTACTTAGGATCAACAGTCCAGAGGAATGGAGAGTGTGGAAAAGACGTGAAGAAGTGTGTGCAGGCAGGCTGGAACGGGTGGAGAAAAGTATCAGGTGTGATGTGTGACACAAGTTTCAGCTAAAATGAAAGTGTACAAAACCGTGGTGTGTCCGGCCATGCTGTTTGATCTAAAGACAGTAGCACTGAAGAAAAGACAAAAAAAAAGAGATGGAGGTAGCAGAGATGAAGATGCTGAGGATCTCTCTGGCAGTGACCAGGATGGACAGGATCAGAGGAAAAGCACATGTTAGAGGTTTTGGAGATAAAGTCTGAGAGGCCGGACTGAGATGGTTTGGACATGTGCAGAGGAGAGAGAGAGTACATCGGAAGAAGGATGCTAGGTTTGGAACCACTGGGAAAGAGGCCTAGAGGAAGACCAAAGAGGAGGTTCCTGGATACAGTGAAGGAAGACATGAAGGTAGTTGGCGTTATTGAGGAGGATGCAGCAGATAGGGTTAGATGGAACAAACTGACTTGCTGTGGTGACCCCTGAAGGGAAACACCAAAAGAAGAAAATAAGTCTCTTCTAAGTTTACTTGAGAAAGTTACTTTTTTATGTATCCATTGCGAGAAACTGAAGTGTAAATATTTTCATTTGTTAATAGCAAGATGTGGCAAGTTATGAGTCAAACAAGCAGCATTAACTCATTCTGCATGCTTACGGGTAATCGAAACAATTTAGAACAAGCAAGATTAAGGCTGTAAGCTCTAAAAAGAAGAAACTATCAAGTGTTTTGCTCGTGATTTGTGGTTTTGTTACCATAAGGCAAGGCAAGGCAAGGCAAGTTTATTTGTATAGCACAATTCATACAAAATGTAATTCAAAGTGCTTCACAAGAAAGAAAAGAAAAAGAATGCATTAAAATCACAAAACATAGAATCAAAAAGTTTAAAAATTAAATAAATAAAATCATTAAAACAGATTAAAAAAAGAGCAATTAATAAAAAGCACAGTTAAACAGAACTGTTTTCAGCCTAGATTTAAACATTGTCACAGTAGAGGCCTGTCTCACGGCTTCAGGAAGCTTGTTCCAGACTTTTGCAGCATAAAATTGAAATGCAGCTTCTCCATGTTTAGTCCTGACTCTAGGCTCCAGCAGGAGACCGGTCCCGGAGGTCCTCAGAGTTCTAGATGGTTCATAAGGTACTAACATATCACAGATGTACTTTGGTGCTAGACCATGGAGAGACTTAAACACAAGCAGAGCAGCTTTAAAGTCTATTCTCTGAGCCACAGGAAGCCAGTGCAGAGACTTTAGCACAGGACTAATGTGATCGTATTTTCTAGTTCTTGTGAGGACTCGAGCCGCAGCATTTTGAATAAACTGCAGCTGTTTTAAAGCCTTTTTGTTCAGACCAGTGAGTAGACCGTTGCAATAATCTAACCTACTGGAAACAAATGCATGGATAAGAACCTCTAAGTCTGTTTTAGAAACCAAACCTCTGATTTTGGCAATGTTTTTCAGGTGGTAAAAGGCTGCTGATGTAATTGATTTGATGTGACTGTTGAAGTTAAAGTCTGAGTCCATTATTACTCCCAGATTTCTAACTTGATTTGTCGGTTCCAGAGAGAGAGATTGAAGGTAACTGATGACACTTTCTCTTTGTTTCTGTGGGCCAAAGACAATGATTTCAGTTTTGTCTGAGTTTAGCTGGAGAAAGTTATTTTGCATCCAGACTCTGATTTGTTGAATACAGTGACAGAGTGAATCCACAGGTCCATGTTCACCTGCTGTCAGTGACACATAGATCTGAGTATCATCTGCGTAATTGTGATAGGACACGTTATTACTGGCTATCAATTGCCCTAACGGCAGCATGTATAGGTTAAACAGCAGGGGTCCAAGAATTGACCCCTGGGGAACCCCACAGGTCAAAGGCATGTGATATGACACACAATTTCCAATTTCTACAAAATACTTGCGTCCTTCTAAATAAGATTTAAACCAACTAAGCGCAGTACCAGAAACACCAACCGAGTTCTCTAACCTCTGTAGAAGGATCCCATGATCTACAGTGTCAAACGCAGCACTCAGGTCCAACAGGATTAAAACAGAGACTTTGCCAGCGTCAGTGTTCATACGAATGTCATTTGTTACCTTGATCAGAGCTGTCTCTGTACTGTGATGAGGTCTAAAACCTGACTGGAAGACATCAAATGAGTTGTTCATTAAAATAAATTTTGTCAGTTGTTGGTAAACAACTTTCTCAAGAATTTTTCCTGTAAACGGTAAGTTTGAAATAGGCCGATAGTTTTTAAGTACTGTAGCATCAAGACTACTCTTCTTTAAGAGTGGCTTGATGACCGCAGTTTTAAAGGCACTTGGGAAGGTTCCGGTTTGAAGTGACACATTGACTATTTGAGTGATTGGTGCCAACATGCTGGTTAACACAGATTTTAGAAATCTGGTGGGTAATATATCAAGAGAGCAAGTAGATGAACTCAGACTAGTGATAATTTCTTCAACAGTTGTTTCTGTTACTGAGGTGAAGTCATTTAGCTTTAACAATCTGGATGGTGGTAAGATTGTCATTTGAACCGTGGCTTTGATGGAGTTTTTGATGTTCTGAACCTTATCATTAAAAAATACAGCGAATTCATTACATTTTGAAGTCGAAACCAATTCAGCGACGATTTGAGTTGGGGGATTTGTTAATCTATTTATTGTTGCAAAAAGTACACGTGAGTTATTATTACAGTTCCCAATTATTTTAGAGAAATACATCTCTCGAGTTTTAAGTAAGATCTGATTGAAGACATGTAAGTTTTCTCTATAAATCTCGTAGTGAATCTGGAGCTTAAGTTTGCGCCATTTACGCTCAGCTTTCCTGCACTCCCGTTTTTGTGCTTTGACTGACTCATCGTTTCTCCAAGGTGCTTTCTGCTTATTTTTAACTGTTTTCACCTTCATTGGGGCAATGGCATCCAGAACATTCATAACACTAGACTGAACAGAGGTAACCAAATCGTTAACATCAAAACTCGAGAAATCTTCAAAATGAACCATTTCCATGAACTGTAAACGTGTGTTGTCATTTATGTGTCTGCTGTGAATAACTGCCGGTCCAGTCAGTGGCCTGGGAGCGACAGTGAGGTCACAGAAGACACAGAAGACACCATAAATGCTGCTCTCATATGTTTTCAGTTTGACAAGATTTAGAATTTCTAAAAATAGCCAAATTAACTGAATGCTCCATTCAGAATGTAGGCTGCTCCATTCTGTTGTTTTCCATTTATCTAGGGCCAGGTCATAGGGGCAACAACCCAGGCTTTTCACACCCCGACTGCATCCTCCAGCTCACCCGGGGGGATCCCGAGGCATTCCCTGGTCAGCTGTGAGACATAGTATCTCCATCAGGTTTGGGATCTGCCTCTAGGTCTCCTGCCTGTGGAATGTGCCCATAACACCTCTACAACAAGGCATTCAGGAGGGATCCTAACCAGATGCTCGAACCACCCGATCAGGCTTCTCTTTACTCCGAGCTCCTCCTGGATGGCAGAGCTCTTCACTGTATTTCTGAGTGAGATCCCAACCACCCTGCGGAGGAAGCTAATTTCGGCTTCAAAACAGGCCTTCAACACTAAATCTTTTTTTTTCTGCCTTTGTATTTAATTATTTAATATAGTGTTGTTTATAAGATTTGTTTTGTCCTCTCTCTGCTGCTCTCAGGTGGTGTTTGTGAAAAAACTGAAGGTCTTTCAGTGTCTGCCCTACCAGCAGTTCCACTGCGAGAAGGAACATGACATTTACTTTGAAGATGAGAAAATCTTCGCCAAATACAGGTACATGCCAAGCCAATCATTTAGTTTGGTTAAAGAAAACAATGTCACTGTTGTGCAGGGGTGGGCAAATTTTTTTGAACATTTGACAAAGGGGTCAGAACAGGAGCGGATGGATGCCATGCTATGGTAATCGCTAGATTAGACCAATAGAATGGCGCGCTAGATTTTAAACAAGCGCACTAAATGTTACATCAAGAGCAGTAAATTTCAAATCTAGCAGCGCTAGGTCTGAAGTTTAGTGCGATAGCGCTTAAAAACGTGCATTTAGCGGCGCTAGGTTTGAAATCTGAGCGATTGATGTAACATTTTGCTTGTTTTAACATCTAACACGCTTTCCATATTTCCATTACATGGCTTTCCATATCATAAATTGCGTCATCTAGTGAGAAAACATCAGAGGAAATAAAACACTAACAAGGTTTATTTATTTAATTTTTTTAACTTTGGTGGGCCTCTATTGAAAATATTTAACGAGCTGCATGTGGCCCGCGGGCCGTAGTTTGCCCATGCCTGCTGTAGTGTCATGGTACTTCATCCACAATCACACTTGAAGAAATTTAACAAACTTGCTAATATATCTAAAAAAAATGTGTATGACAGGTTTCTGAAGATATCCAGAAAGAAATAAATGGAGACAAAACTTTTCGTTTTCCACCTGCTGAGTGCATCAGCTCATACATTAAATCGTATACTTCTTAGGTTGAGAGAAGTGTGTTCCTGGAAGGTTTATTTATTACTTTACAACAGTAGTGATTGCTGCCAAAATCTGCCTGTTAACCGGATATTGTAAATACAGTAACATGGCAACCATGTGGAGGGCAGTCAAAATATTGTAGCATGTTATTGAATCAGATGAAGTCAAACATGATATAGAATCAAAACACTCTAATGTTTGCTGAATTACTATTTATCACTAATTTGGCTACCGAATGCAGTTGCTTTACTTTGAGCTCATTCTTCTTATTTTTAAACAGGAATTTGCTGTTGCCAGAATGCATTCGCTGTTCAGGACCGAAAGTTTTCTCCAGGTTTGAGGAGCTCGAGCAACACATGAGGAAGCAGCATGAGCTTTTCTGTTGCAAACTCTGCTCCAAACATCTGAAGGTAAACTCTTCTCTGAATTAGATCTGCTCCAGCAGCAGTGGGGATGTTTTGACGCAATCAAAAATTTTATACCATCAAACCTCATACCTCCACATTTCACTGGGGTACAATATAATTGTGAATAATTAAAAATGATGACAATAGCCTTAAGGATTATTAACAAACTGTTGGCTTATGCTTTCACTGTTTAGAAATTTAACACAGAATAAAAAGCATGAAGTTGCCGACAAATAAGTAAACAAATGAATTTATGAACAAGTGAGTGAATAAATGAATACATAAATGTATGAATAACTAAATTAATGAGCTAATTAATATTCAAATGGCCGTCTTTGAACCAAAGAGTTTCCGGTTTAATTCCCAACGAGCTCATTCCAAAGTGTCACTGGAGAAGACACCTAAACCCCAGACACTTCCACCATTGGCATCGTCATGGCCACCTGCTGCATGGCTACTTGCAATGCAGCACCGAAATTTCCTGATGAGGAATTAATAAAGTAGCATTATTATTCTTGTTATCATCAATCGTTTTCCCAACTTGTATATTACGCCACATTTCTCAACATTTGAAGAGCTTCGTTAAGGCAGGTAATAATCGCAACAAAAACTTCTGAAAGTGGAAGTTATTATTTCTTCGAGTTTTGGTGGCCATTGTATTCATTTTTTGTTCAGCAGATGAATGTTTTTGTCTACATTCTCACCAGATCTTCTCCCACGAGCGGAAGTGGTACAATCGTAAGGAGCTGGCTCGTCACAGAGCTTACGGTGACCCAGATGACACGAGTCACAGAGGACACCCGCTGTGCAAGTTCTGCGATGACCGTTACCTGGACAACGATGAGCTTCTGAAGCACTTACGTAGGGACCACTACTTCTGCCACTTCTGTGATGCCGACGGTTCTCAGGAATACTACAGGTGCTTCTTGAACTTGTTATCTCAGACAGAAAAACACATTTGATACGTTGTATCCAGTTTTGATTCAACGTGTTCATATTTTATTTGTAACTCTTTGATTTTCAGTGATTATCAGTATCTAAGCGAGCACTTCAGAGAGAGCCACTATTTGTGCGAAGAAGGACGCTGCGCCACTGAGCAGTTCACCCACGCGTTCCGCTCAGAGATTGACTACAAAGCTCACAAAGCTGCAGCGCACAGCAAAAGTCGAGCAGAGGCTCGACAGAACCGCCACATCGACCTGCAGTTTAACTTCCCACCTAGACAACAGAGGAGAAACGAAGGTCAGTTAGTCGTTCTGTTGCTAACTCAAGCTCACGCAAACACTCTCTGAGACGATAAAGAACATAAAGAAAGCTCGTTTCTCTTTAGGTCACTTCTCAGGAGAGGACTACGAGGAGGTCCGAGGCAGTCGAGGGGCAAGAGGAAGATCTCAAGGAGGACAGAAGAGTTGGAGGTATTCTCGGTGAGTGAACCACTCAAATTCAGAAACGGTGATAACTGTAGTGTAGAAGGACAAGTTTTTAAAAGTCTACAAGTAAAAAAACAAAGTACTTGTAAACAAAATGAAAACAAAACAACCCCTGTCTGTTTGGTTTATATGTCTTTTTTAAATTTCGACACATCTTAAACCCCAAGATGTTTCATCCTTCTATCAGTGGGACAAACAAAAAAATCTTCATGTGCTCCACCAGTAAAAACTTCACTACAGGATGATAATTATGCCCCACCCTCTTCCCTAAAAAACAAGCAATAATCCAGCAACTTCAAAATTTCTTAAACATAATGTAGCAATAAATAGTGTGCACATCAAAACTGAGATCTTCATAAAGTCCGGAATGTTTTCATTTCTTACTACACTTTAATAAAGGTCGTCTCAATAATCCCTTGTTTTCACACCTCCATATGTGACTGTAGTCTGTTAAAATTTGTGGATTTGTATTAGTTTTGTTTTTTTTGAGAAGCTAGTTTCCTTTAGCGAGTCAAAGCAGATTAAAAAGAAAACAATGTTGCAAATCACTTATGATGCGAGGAACAACTTGATATCTTGGTGTAAATAAGACAATAACACCGACTTGAGTTTTTCTTTTAATTGTTGTTTTTACTCGTCCAGAGGTGTTCACGATCAACTTGTAAATACCAGAGAAAGTTCTGCTTGAACTTACAGTGGTTATTGTTAAATAAGAAATGCACTTTTGTATACAATCTGACTAATTAACTGCAAGAGACACACCCAGGCGTTATCAACTTCTGGTGGCCCAGCATCAGCAGTGGATACATTTTGGTTGAAAACACCCTATGAGTTACACAACTAATGATGTATCTCACTGGTTAAATCTCATGGAACCTCAAGAACCCCGAAGCTACAGTAGTGTAACATTTGTGGTTTTAACACTCTGCAACATATCCGTAGTATGAAAGATTTTCATTTTATTTACCCACAGACGGGGCCATCCGGTGAGAAAATTTGCCCATTGACTCATTTAGCTGCAAACACAGACCAAACAGTATGACCTGATCTTGTTTCTTTTCTGCCTTGTGCCTATCCTCGCCCCCCAAATAACCCGCAGAGTTTTGGGCTCTACCAAAGCTGGTATATGAGTAAGACTCATTTTTAAGACATAGATGATTGTGTTACAAATAAAAAAAATTAAATTCAAGACCAATACATTCCTATTAAAAAACCATCAATAATCCCGTGTGTACTTTGACTTGGTCATTGTTTTAAACAGTTCACATGCAGAAAAAAAAGTGTGGACACCCTGTAACACTCTAATGCCTCCAAACGTTGCTCATCATATAGCACACCACTTAGGCTTTTCCATATTGTGATTTTTGTGATTTTTTTTTTCACCAAATGTAAAATTTTTTGCATAAATCTTACCATTCTCCACTTCGGCTTCCAGCACTGTGGTTTCAGCTTTTGACTGCTTTTCTGCTTCTTCAAACAGGGAAAGAGAAGAAGAAGACAGGCAGGTGGATGCTGCTCTAAGGGCTTCCATGGCAGTGCAGGTGGAGAGAGCTGCAATGCAGGGAAGGAGTGCCCCCAAACAAACCAGGGAGGAACGGCTGGAGAAACCAGAACCAGAGGAACTGAGACACCAAATAGCACAACTTAAAGCAGTTCACATAACTCCAGGTAGACCAACCAACAGTATAAGTTTTTTTGTCTTTAGTTTTGTTACAACTTGGCTGGTTTCTCAGATGAACACCAGCAGTAATGGTTTTGATGTCTTTGTAATTATAAACAGTAAAGACTATGATGAACAAAAATCCAGGTGATGAAGATGACTTCCCAGCTTTAAGAGCCACAGCGTCAACATCGATGTAATCCTCATTACTCACCACAAACTCTGCTTCTTTCTTTGTTTGCTCTGAGTTGAAATACTTAGTTGTGTAATTATGTCCCCGTAGTGTAAAGCCGCCTCCTGTGGTGTCCAAAGCAACTCTGAAAGAGGACGACTTCCCCAGCCTAGTGGCAGCCGCAGTCACTACCCCGATGACCCCGGCCTACTCTGCCCAGCCAAAGAAAACCTCATCTTTCCAAGAGGAGGATTTTCCCGCTCTAGTGTCCAGAGTTCGACCAGCTAAACCTGTAGCAGGCACCAAATCGGCTTGGTCCAATCACACAGCTACACCTAAATCGTCCACCCATTCCCCTCCTTCCACCGCTGTCCCCCCATCTCAGCAAGCGGGCCCCTCCGGCCCTCAACTTCTCTCTTCCAAAAACCAGCTTTCCTCACGCAAGAAAAAGAAAGTGGGGGAAAATGGAAAGCAGGCATCCCGCATCTCTCCTTCTATTTCTGATGATGAGACAGGAGGAATGACTCAACAGGAGTTCCGCTCGGTGCCCACCATGTTGGACATCTCCTCCCTGCTCACTGTAAAAGGAGGCAACGAGAAGCCCCCGTCCTCCACTGCTTCAAAACCATCCTTCAACGTTGATGCTCCCCCCTTCAAACCCAATAAGAAAAAACAGAAGAATCCCGGGGGTCTTTCTGCAGCTACAGCAACAGTGGCAACACCGATAAATTTAAACTCAGTGAAAACAACGGCACAAAAAGAAAACGTCCCTGAGAAATCTTGGGGCGATCCACTTTCGGACGTAGTGACAGCAGCGACGACAAGTGGGTTAGCAAACGGCTTCGCAGAGACGTCGCCTGCTGCTCCGAATGATTCCTTACTCTCTCACTCAAACCCCGCCCCTGTGCTGGAGGAGGAATTTCCTGCTCTGGCAACCAAAAAACCTCCTCCAGGTAACGGCTCAGCCACGCCTTCTGACTGCTTAATATCACCTTATAATTTCGGAACCTATCTTAAAATTGTTTCTATTAAAGTTCTTGTCATTTTTTTATGCCGTGGAAAATTAATCAAGAAATTTGTGAGGAACTCTGCCATCTTGGAGTAGAGTCGTTGCTCCTCCAGGTTGATAGAAGCTAGATGGGGGACAGGGATGGGCAAACTACAGCCCGCGGGGCACATGCGGCCTGTTAAAAGTTTTATTCCGCCCCGCCGAACTTGACAAGCTCTTGACTAGGTTTAATTATTTGATCTGACAAAATCAAATAAATAAACCTAGTTAGTTTTATGTCGAAGAGCATCTGCTCCTGTTCTGGCCCCTTGGTCAAATGTTAGAACTCAATGTGGCCTGTGAACCAAAAGGTTTGCCTACCCCTGTGCTAAGATGCTTCCCGAACGCCTTGCTGGTGAGGTGTTTCGGGGACATCGCAGTTGAAGGGAGACCCAAGGGCAGACCTCGGACTCGCTGGAGAAACTGTCTCACAGCTGGCCGGGGAACGCCTCAGGATCTTCTTGAGTGAGGATACAGCCAGGGTGTGAGAAGCCTGGGTTTCCCATCTCAGGCTGTTGCCCCCTGTGACCTGGCTTCCGGTAAACGGAAGACAACGTAACAGAATTTCTTCAGCCGTGTTAAAATCTCGCTCTCACTCTTGCATACGAACTTTAAATTACTTTGAGAACATGTTGCTCATTTTAATATTTACCCACACGACGGCAGCTGTGGGTAAAAATTCAATAGTTTTTTTTTTTAACTTGTTAGACCAATAGAATCAGATTTTCTTTTAGCACAAATAATACTAAACAAACTTTTGGAGTAAAATGAGTTACTAAGATAGTAAAGCTGCATAAATAACATACCAGTGTCAATAGAATTAAAGGACTTTTAACTTCACATTTAAAAGTTCCTTCTCAGGTAAAATAATTATATAAATAATCGGTGTCGAGCCGCTCCTCCTCCACGTTGAGAGAAGCCAGATGGGGTGGTTTGGGCATATAGTCGGGATGCCCCCCCGAATGCCTCGCTGGTGAGTAGATTTGGGCACGTCCCACCAGAAGGAGACCAAGAGGCAGACCCCAGACCTGCTGGAGAGACTGTTTCTCACAGCTGGCTGGGGAACGACTCGGGATTCTTCCGGGTGAGCTGGACGATGCGGCCGGGTTGAGAAAAGCCTTGGTTTTCCGTCTGAGGCGGTTGCCCCGCGACCCGGCCCAGATAAGCGGAAGACGACTGAACAAAACCTTCTAAAATACTCGGCAGGATTTCAATGTGGTAGCGGGGTAATTTGTTTTTTTTTTTTTTTACATTGACTAAAATTCCATGATTTTTTTTGTAGGTTTCAAAAGCTCTTTCCTGTTAAAAGCCTCGACCCATACTCCATCCACTGTTGTGCAAACACCTCCTCCTGGTTTAGGAGTTTCTACCCCTAAGCCTCCTCCAGGATTCACTGGAATACCTCTCAACAGCAACGTAGTGGAGCCTTCCATTTCTGCTGTAAACCCGTGAGAAGTTTTCACACGATCATATTTATTCATAAATCTGATGATCCGACATAAGCATTTAAACTTTTTTTTTCTTATCTTTGTTTCAGGCCAACCAAGATGTCAAACAGTGACTATCTGCTTCCAAACGACTTTCAGCAGAGGAACTTGGAGCTTATCCAGTCCATTAGAGAGTACCTCAAAAATGATGAGACAAAGTTCAACCATTTTAAAAACTATTCTGCCCAGTTCAGAAAGGTGCTAAAAACTTTACTTTTTTCCATTCACTTTTGTCCAATTTTGGTAGCAAATTGTTAAAATAGTGTCAACAACACTCATCTTGTTCATTTATGTGCTTCCAGAATATGGTGTCAGCGGCGCACTACCACAAGAGCTGTAAGGAGTTGCTCGGAGAGGAATTTACCCGCATCTTCAGAGAACTACTGGTGCTCTTACCAGATATTGGAAAGCAGCAGGAGCTGCTGAATGCCCACGGAGACTACAAAGAGAAACAGTCTGGTTCAGGAGGAGGAAAGAAAAATAAAAACAAGAAGAACGCTTGGCAAGGACCGGTGGCTAATGTTGCAGCTGAACTGGACTGCCAAGTGTGCCCCATATGCAGACAGGTACTTGCTCCTAAGGACTTCAGCTCCCACAAATCTCTGCACATAGGTGAAAGCGATGATTTCCCTTCTTTGCAGTCAATTAGTCGCATAATCACTTAGCCCAATCAGTCTTCCACTGCTCAGTTTGCTTTTGTGGGGCAGGATGGACCTGTCCCTGAAGTCGTGCTTGAAGCCCTGCAGGACTGCGGCAACCAGTCTGGGAAAACAGCAGCCGGTTTTCTGTTTGACCACATCCCACAGAAGCTGGAGTTCTGTCTTCTAGAATTCTATAAGTTGATTTTACAGTTGATAAAAGGGAAAGCTTTATCTCGTATCCTTTGGGTACGACCCCAGCTAGCAATCAGGCAGTTTAAATGAAGAACTTCATTTCATTAAAAGCAAAGATATCATGACTCTGAGATAAAAATGTACTGACTATTTTTTATCTTTTTTTTGTTGTACAGTAACAAAAAAAAATTGGAGTTGATAAAGAATATGTGTCACTCCTGCGGTGCTGCTTAAGTAACAAAATTTACATTTCTCATTTAACTTGTGAAGTTTAATGAGTTCTCTTTTTTTCTTTTTTTTTTCTGGAAAAAAGAAAGATCTATTAACAAGTGATTAGGATTGTGAAGCACCTTACTGGTAAGCTGCTTCAATTGATCAGAACAAATTTGTTTCATAAAAGAACATGGTTAATCTACAGTATGCTTCTTTTCAAATCCAATTTTGGTAATTTAGGTTTGTTTTTTCAACTGGCTTATCGGGGCTTTTGTGTTGCTAAAGATTTCAAATGCAAACTTAAAATAAATGGTAAAAAGCAATCCTGCCTCTTTTGGAGCTTATTTAGTGTTTATACTTTGGAAAATGTGTTTTCGGGAATATAGTCAGTGTAATTCCTTGTTCATCCATGAGTGATCCATCCATAACGTCATAGTTATGGAAAAGTGAGGTTACAGGGAGAAGAGATAAAGAAGGTGGAAGATTTAAAGTACTTAAGATCAACAGTCCAGAGCAATGGAGAGTGTGGAAAAGAGGTGAAGACGTGTGTGCAGGCAGGCTGGAACGGATTGAGAAAAGTATCAGGTGTAATGTGTGATAGAAGAGTTTCAGCTAAAATGAAAGAAAAAGTGTACAAAACCGTGGTGAGACCGGCCATGCTGTTTGGTCTAGAGACAGTGGCACTGAGGAAAAGACAGGAAACAGAGATGGAGGTAGCAGAGATGAAGATGCTGAGGATCTCTCTGGGAGTGACCAGAATGGGCAGGATTAGAAATGAATATATCAGAGGAACAGCATATATTAGAGGTTTTGGAGATAAAGTCAGAGAGGCCAGACTGAGATGGTTTGGACATTTGCAGATGAGAGTACATTGGCAGAAAGATGCTGGATTTGGAACCACCAGGAAAGAGGACTAGAGGAAGACCAAAGAGAAGGTTCATGGATACAGTGAAAGAAGACATGAAGATAGTTAATGTGACCGTAGAGGATACAGCAGATAGGGTTAGATGGAAGAAACTGACTTGCTGTGGCGACCCCTGAAGGGAAATGCCGAATGAAGAAGTTGTCTTCTGGACATTTTCTATTTGAGACTTTTCGATAGAAGTTGGAATTCTCAGGCCATTTTTTCAGATTGAAAATATTTTCCGTATTGAAGTCAAAATGTCTCGATCAGAAAATACAGTCTTTTTCTTCTTTTGGTTTTTCCCTTCAGGGGTCACCACAGCAAGCCTTTTCTACAATCGTTTTTGGGGATAATTAATTACACATATGCAACATAAACTTAGTTCATCATTGCTCTTTCTTACCGGAATCATGACGTACTTTTAAAGCATGTTAACCAGTTTTGTAGCCCAAGATTAGGTCAAAAAAAGTTGCAAAACACTTCTGCTCTCTCTTGCACTGACCTAATCTTCAGTTTAAGCTAACAATAAAATTAAGCAAATTGTTGTTTATTCTATCAACCTCATTTTGTGGATTTTGGTAATAGAGGTCAAATTAAGAATGTTATTTTATTGGTCCCATCGAATAACCTCTGGTAGTTTTCATGCTGTGAGCAGGTTTATGAACTTTCTGTTCATGTTGCTTCAATTGCATAAAGTGTTTGTAGATCACTCAGGTCAGCAGACCTCAAAACACATTATTCATTTTCTGTAACTTATTCTTGCTTGAGTTGCAGGGGTTGCCGGAGCCTATCCCGGCTGATTACAGGCAAGAGGCAGGGTTCACCCCGAACAGGTCACCAGTCTATTGTTTGGCCACCCTTAGAGACAGACAACCACCCTTTCACGCATACAATTATACCAATCAATGTAACTTTTTAGAAGGTTGGGAAAAAATAGAACACCCGGAGAAAATCTAAACATACAGGGAGAACATTCAAACTTCACACTGAAAGGGAGACGGTGGCTCAGTGGTAGAGCGTTCGCCCGCGGACCGGAAGTTAACTGGAAGTTCGCGGGTTTGATTCCCACTGAGTTCACGTCTAGGGTCCTTGGAGAAGACACCCAACCCCTCGTTTCTCCCACCATGCATTGGCGCTGTCATGGCAGCCTGCTGCAGTGTAGTAGTACAGCATACAAATTTCCTCGATGAGGGATCAATAGAGTATGGGAAAAAAAAAGGAAAGACAGGTGACTCAAACTTCGTCCCTCTTAGGGCTCGAACACCCACCCTCATGTTGTGAGGCCACAGTGCTCCGTCCTGTTCGTTCCTTCATCTTCCGCTTGTTCCGGGGTCGGGTCGCGGGGGCAACAGCCTCAAACGGGCAGCCCAGGCCTCTCTCTCCCCAGCTGCATCCTCCAGCTCACCTGGAAGGATCCCAAGTCGTTCCCCGGCCAGCAGTGAGACATAGTCTCTCCAGCGGGTGCGGGGTCTGCCCCTTGGTCTCCTCCCGGTGGGACGTGCCCGAAACACCTCGCCCGCGAGGCACTTGGGGGGCGTCCTGACCAGATGCCCAAACCACCCCATCTGGCTCCTCTCGACCTGGAGGAGGAGCGGCTCGACACCTTGCTCCTCCCGAATGGCAGAGCTCCCCATCCGATCTCTGAGTGAGAGCCCAGCCACCCTGCAGAGGAAGCTCATTTCGGCCGCTTGTACCCGCGATCTCATTCTTTCTGTCACCACCCACAGCTGGTGACCATAGGTGAGGGTTGGAACGTAGATCGACTTGTAGGCCACAGTGCTGACGACGCAGAAAAAAGCTCATTTTAATAGTTTGGTTACACCTGGATTTTTTTTATTTATTGTTATTTAACAATAAATGGGAGTAACTTCCTTAATTAAAAAAAAAAAAGACAAGACAAAAAGAGCTTTTCTTTTTTTTTTATTCGAGTGACAGACTGCAGTCTAGAGACATTCAGGTAATAGACAGTGACACACACATCTGTACACAGCAAAGTTACACTGAAGAAGCCAAACAACTTTCAAAACAAAAGAAACTATGAAAGAAAAATTTATGAACGGGATAGAATACTACTGAATTAATATTTGCTAATCTGTTTAATGGAGAATTCCTTTTTTTTTCTCATCAATATTACTGGAGGGTAGGACTGGGGTAACAGTTTGGGTGTACGGTGTAATATCCATGCAATGTAACTCGACTGGAAACCACATCATTTATGGTACCAGCATTTCTACATAGAACAACCTTTTCATTATCTCACTCCCACAAAACAAAATGATAGCATAAAAACTTTTATTTTGACCTCATCCACTAAATATTTTCAACAAAGTAATTGCATTCTAGGTAACAAATAATTATCGATAAAATTTTATGATTTTCAGAACAAGACAAACCAGATCCTGGACAGCATCAATTCACAAATTCCATTTACTTCATGAACATACCGAATTTTACAATCAACCAATACAATGGCAGTTTACACGGGCCAGAGCACGACACACAGAATGCTTGTAGTATCATTTTTATCTACCACACACTGACTGAAGAAAAGACTGAATCACTGAGAACAATACTACACCCTGAAATGGCAGCACCCCAAGCCATCTAAATGAACCTCTACAGTACTTAACAACAACCAGCAATACCCTAGTCTCAAACAGACGCAAATAAATGGTGTATTTTCAGGTAACCATGGTGAAAATTTAAAGGCTGACACTGTAGCGTTCTTATGTTTACTGTGACTTTACACCTCACTATCTTCCAAAGCATGCCAACAATGTTTTCAATGATTTAAAAGGTGGAATAAGCAACTATTTCTACTTATTGAGTACCGGTACACCTTTTACTCAAGTTGAATTCTACTCTGGAATAATAGTGCAAGAAAAAATGGCAATGGCATGCTTAGAAAAATAATGACTATCCATGAAAGATTTGAATCAAAGCTACATATGCTTCTAGATGTTGTCCTCTAATATTTTTTTTACAGCCATGCAAGTCTGAGTCTTTCTTACATTTGTTGAAGACGTAATGGAAACGGTCCATTAATGTGTAGGCATAGATCACAGAAACACACCCACTCTTATTTACAGCTGCTATACACAACTGTTAATGCAATGTGGATAAAAGATTATTTAAATGAGAATTAATACTTGTACGGTGCACAATTTGAGACTTTAACTTCACAGTAGTAAGAGGTTTAGTGAAATAGAACCAAAAAAAGGAATCAAATGCATATTGCACAAACCCTGATCTGTTTTCTGCACGCTCTGTTTTCAATATTCTTAAAGATTGTTTGAGGAGATGGTCACTAGCATCTTGTTAAATGAATAAAAACGGTCAAGATCAGAACAGCCTTGCTTCCAAATTTTCACACTATTTATTTTGATTCTTTGACTGAAAGAAAAACAGCGTTTGGTTCCTTAATTCTCTGGTGTATTACCTGGAGAAAGATATCACCCAACAATTGATCCCACTTTAAGCATCCTCAATTCAAAACACGTGACACACAGAGAATTTATAAAGAATTTGTGATGTTTGAAAAAAAAAAATTGACAATGAACTGCCAATTTTTTTGCTTAGTAAAAACTTTAACCTGCCCGTTCTTTCCTTTGTCTCTTATTTCAATCATCAAGATTTAAACAAGTGAAAACTATCAGAAACATTTTTCATAACCATCCCACAACTGTACCTTCTCAGATTTGTGATTGGATTAGCTTTCATTCAAAGTTTAATTTCCTTGGCACAGAAATATAAAAACCTTTAAACAATTTGACATATTTGTAATATTTACAGGTCAGGGACAGGGTCCTGCCCCAAGTGGAGAAGTTTAAGTGTCTTGGGGTCTTGTTCACGAGTGAGGGAAGGATGGAGCGGGAGATCGACAGGTAGATCGGTGCGGCATCAGCAATAACTAGGACGCTGCATCGGTCAATCGTGGCAAAGAAAGAGCTGAGTCGAAAAGCAAAGCTCTCTATTTACAACTCCAGCTATGTTCCCACTCTCACCTATGGTCACCAGCTGTGGGTGGTGACCGAAAGAATGATATTGTGGATACAAGTGGCCGAATGAGCTTCCTCCGCAGGGTGGCCGGGCTCTCTTTCAGAGATTGGGTGAGGAGCTCTGCCATCCGGGAGGAGCTCGGTGTCGAGCCGCTCCTCCTCTAGGTCGAGAGAAGCCAGAGCGCCTCACTGGTGAGGTGTTTCGGGCACGTCCCACCTGAAGGAGACCAAGAGGCAGACCCCGGACCTGCTGAGAGACTATGTCTCACAGCTGGCTGGGGAACGACTCTGGATCCACCCGGGTGAGCTGGAGGGTGCAGCCTTAGTGAGAGAAGCCTGGGCTTTTCCCTATGAGGCTGTTGCCCCTGCGACCCGGCCTCGGATAAGTGGAAGACGACGGAACATATTTGTACATTGTCCCTGTGTGTGAGTGACTGCAAAGATCACAGAAATGAGAAAACAGCTTACATGTTTGGATGTGTGGAAATCTTTTTGATTAAAGTCTTAGCAGATGAACTGAATTGTGGTAGCAGAGAACAAAAAGATTAAAAAAAAAAAGACATTTTAGGCGTCACATAGAAGTAATTTTATACATGTTTATGCACCGATGAGACAATTGCTTGTTAAAACTCTTTTAAACTCTATAGAGGCAGTAAATGTTCAGACAGAATTCTTTAAAAACAAAAAAAAAGCAGGTAAAGCATTTTACAAGTAAATATTCTGACTTTGACATACACTTCCATATTTGTTTTTTTGATTGAAAACAAACAAAAAAAATCCTAAAATTTGACTTTACATTTGAGATACTTTTACACTGACATTATTAGAACATTTAAATTTAAGTCTATTTTCCATTCTGTGGGAAGTTTTGAAATGTGACTTATGGATAACTCCTCTGTGATCAAACGTTCACGCTGCACAGAAAAAAAAACACAATTACACATTCACAACACTAACACACAAACTTATGTCCCTCACACCTGCTGAACCACATGTGCATGACGACCGACTGCGTGTGTGTACACAAACATACCGAAACAACAGATTCACAAATGATGCTACTCACCGACGTGGTTGGCGTGATTACTATCTACACTTCCAGTCACTGATGACCTGCAGTCACCTTTACCATGACAGCTATTTCTAACCCATGTCCAACCTAAATCCAAAGGCAGGATTGACAGAGATCCCCGTTTTTTTTCTTGCTGCCTGAGATTCAACAGAATCCTACAGAAACTCCTAATCCTAATATCTAGATGATCAATAAACAGCAGTATTAGAACACAGGGCAGTTTGGCAGCTTTTCAAAGACATAGACAAAGCAAATTTTTAAAAAATATATTTCCACACATCCCCATTTATACATACAATGCTCCCCATTGGACACTGTCTCAAATAACACCGTATATACATTCTCTTGTAATGTGAATGGATCTTGAGAAAATGGATTGATGAACAGAACACGTATAAACATTTTACAACCTTCTTAAAGCCAAATTTGCTATTGATTTTTCTCCTAAATCCTCATCAGCAGTGAAACCAATTTGGCCCAAGTTTGAATACAGTCTTCATGGTAACAGTATAATAAGAAAAACATTGATTAGAGTTTATTAAATAATGGATTCAAAACGAAACCCAAAAGCCGATTCACTAATTTGTTGTCATTAAGTATGCCTTTTTGATTTGCAAGTTTAACTCGGGAGTTTGCCTGAGATATTTTGTACAAGTTGAATACTAGTCAGTAATTTGAAACAGTGCCAAAAGTTTACTCAAGTTGCCTACGTACAGTACAGTTCATAACGAATGAGAGAGTGAAATATTGCACTGGTTCACAAAACATTATTCTAGTTTTTACAGCATGTGAAAATCTACTAAATGAATCAAGTCACTGCCTGAAACAAACAGCACAGTATGGCACTTAGTTGACGTCTATGTGTGGAAACATGCAGATGGACACTTTTAATTTCAGTCAGGAATCAAAAAAAGAACTAAAAATACAGTTTGGAAATAAAAAAAACATTCCTGTAACTCTTTTTAACACCTAAAAGATAATGAATAATTTAATGAAGTTTCTCTAAGCAAGTGTCTTCCACAATAATTTGAATTATTTTGAATACATTTCTAATGGAATCACGTACTGATCCCTTCATCTTTATCTAGACATATATTTTCCCCAAAAAGTAAATATTTCAAAGTAGCCTCACCCTTTACAACTATTCCTCCTCTGGTTTACTATTGTTTCATCTACTCGGATGCAAAGATGGCCTTAATTTTAAAAGCACGGGTCTATAAAAGCTTACACTAAGCTGGAATGTTCAGTAAAGAAGGAAACGAGAGGAGGAAGCAAATAAGCAGAGGCCACTTTTTTTTTTTTTTTTACATGTTAAATGACAAACAGCATAAATCTCTCTTATCTCCTTCCTCTATGTAATCTAGTAAATAGGAACCTGGTATGTAGGTGCTGCGTTGTTCTCAGTGAATGGTGGACTCTGATAGGCTTCTGTGGTCTCAGTGGTTCCAGTTCCAGGTGAATTGGAGGGATATGGCTGAGTTGGTGCACCTCCATCCATGTGCTCAGTGGTGAACAGGGTCATGTCTGTACCGAGCAAATATTTTTGGACTGCACGTACTGTTAACCCAGCCTGCATGTCGACAAAAGCAGAAAAGAACATCATTAATTTGGAATTCAAAATGCTTGCACTGGCTAATCTGAAGCTACATGCAGAGTGAAAAAATAGCAAACACAGGGGTGACTCAACACCCGATGTTTGGAAGGGTATCCTACAATTAAACTTTTCATTTCATCTTCTGTTGTATGTGTGTGGCCCCGTGACAGACTGGTGACCTGTTGGGGATGTACCCCGCCCCTCGCCTTGAATCAGTCGGGATGGGCTCCGGCATCCCCCGCAAACCCACAAGGGATAGACAGTTAAGAAGGTGTGTGTGTGGCTGTGTGTGATTTTGTCTTCTGAATCGCTTATTCCCAAACAGTATTGCTGGCGTGTCGGAACCTCTCCCAGGCTGATTCAAGATGAGAGGAAGGGTACACCCTGAACAGGTCGCCAGTCTGTCATGGGGCCACAAACACACACTCATACCCAGGGGCAATTTTACAGCAGCCAGTCAATCTAACATGTATGTTTTTGGAGGCTGGGAGGAAACGAGAGTAGCCGCAGACAACCTACATATACATGGGAAGAACATGCAAACTCCACCCAGAAAGGCCAGCGTCCCACAAGCCTCGTCCCACCCGGGTCTCGAACCCCTGACCTTCTTGCTGTGAGGCCACTGTGTTACCACTGCACCATTGTGCCTCCCATAATTAAACTCAATAAATAAATGTATTTTTTTTACCCAAATAAAAATGCACTTTTACGATTCAAATGATTTTTTTCATGGAAAACAATATTACGGGGCTAAAAATGACATAGTAAAAGATTGAGAAGTTATATACTCACTAAATAGTGTGATCTGAATAGGGTTTCAAAAAATGGTCATTTATTACTGATCAAAATGAGCCCACTCATTAGTAGGATTACCTTTGAATACACAAACCCCTTTTTTTCCAGTTTTATTTGACGAGGAGATAATAATTGTTCCACTGTTGACGAACCCTTTTCTCGTCAGATATAGACTATCAGAGGCGTATCTAGAATTATTAAAAATGAGGGCTTGAGGTTATTGACAAAGTCAGTATAGGAGAGGCTGGGGTGTTCCCCAGAATATTTTGAAAAAATAAGAGTCATTTACCTGCATTTTGGTGGCCCACTTGTTGGCCCTGCAAAGGGGATTGCCTGACTAGTCCTCTTTCCTTCTTTTTTTTTTTTTGTGGACCAAAGGGGGGGCTTGTGCCCCCATGCACCTCCTAGATCCGCCCCTGACTATTCAAAGCCTCTTTCAGTGACATATCGCTCATACATTTTTAATTTCTTGCTTTTTTCACAAACGGTGTACTTATTGATGTCAGACTTAAGCAGAAATTGAAACATTTAAAAACACAGACTTATTGTTACTCATGTTAATTTGTGCATTCCACTATATTAGTTATATCCTATAGGTATTAGGTTTTGTTGAGAATTTTTTTTTTTTTTAAAGTGCACAATAGAGTTATCTTTAGTTTAAAAGTTTGTAGCTGTTAATGCCCTAAACTCCGATCTGTTTGAAGGATTCTATCTCCGCCAAATTGCTGGCTGTTTCCTTCGTACGATTTGAATCTTTGTGTTTCAGTTTGCATCCTTACCCAGGTGATAATTGAGAAGAAAGAGAAGGCAATAGCTGCTCGTGCTGCGTCTGCTCCTTGGTTGAGTGGCAAGTCATCTTTTTTGGTTCGAGACCACTGATTAGCCAAGAAACAGAAACTTACAAAGTAGAGAAATGTCCAGAAACCTGTCAGAAAGCAGGAAAACACAAATTACAAGTTAATCCTTTTAGTTTAACCTTTCAATTCTTTTTGTGTTTTGTATAAAAAAAACAACCAAACTACAGTTTCACTGTTATTTTGCTAGAAGAGAACTACTGCCGACAGTAATGCTCTCTTTGGACAAGTGAAAATAGTAAAAGAGGTCAGCCATCGAACATACATCAGCTGTCTCCAACATCACTCATTCGGGTCCTCACCTGAAAATCCAATCTCAACCATAACAGCTTTCTTCCTATCTTTAACAGAGCTGATGGAGGCAAACTTGTAGTCCAGCAAAAAGAAGAAGGAACACGCCAGCAAGCCCACCAGACCCACAAACACCCCGTAGTTACACGCATCAGCGTTCTTGTTGAAGACACAGTGGAGACGCTCACTGCCCATGTTGACATAACCTTCATTTACAATGGAAGCAAAGACCACCAGGGAAAATATCTGCAAGTGAGAAAAACCAGAATGACTTGATGTTAAGGGCTAAAAACACAAAAATAATTTATGCATTACTTGGACAACACTATACTTATTTAAGACAGAAATTTAGCAGCCAAGTTTTTATTTCTATTCAGGATCGGATCTCTGCTTTTTGTGGATGATGTGGTCCTGTTGGCTTCATCAGACCGTGATCTCCAGCTCTCACTGGATCAATTTGCTGCCGAGTGGGAAGCAGCCGGGATGGGAATCAGCATCTCCAAATCTGAGACAATGGTCCTCGCCTGGAAAAGGGTGGAATGCCCCCTGCAGGTCAGGGATAGGGTCCTGCCCCAAGTGGAGGAGTTTAAGTATCTCGGGGTCTTGTTCACGAGTGGGGGAAGGATGGAGCAGGAGATCGACAGGCGGATCGGTGCGGCGTCAGCAATAACTAGGATGCTGCATCAGTCTGTCATGGTAAAGAAAGAGCTGAGCCGAAAAGCAAAGCTCTTGATTTACAAGTCGATCTACGTTCCAACCCTCAGCTATGGTCACCAGCTGTAGGTGGTGACTGAAAGAATGAGATTGCGGGTACAAGCAGCCGAAATGAGCTACCCCCGCAGGATGGCTGGCCTCTCACTCAGAGATTGGGTGAGGAGCTCAGTGTCGAGCCGCTCCTCCTCCAGGTTGAGAGAAGCCAGATGGGTTGGTTAGGGTATCTGGTCAGGATGCAACCCAGAGCGCCTCGCTGGTGAGGTGTTTCGGGCATGTCCCACCGGGAGGAGACCAAGAGGGAGACCCCGGACCCACTGGAGAGACTATGTCTCACTGCTGGCCGGGGAACGACTCGGGATCCTTCCGGGTGAGCTGGAAAGCCTGGGCTTTTCGTCTGAGGCTGTTGCCCCTGTGACCCGGCCAGGATAAGTGGAAGACGACGGAATGGAAAGTTTTTATTTTTTCGTCGATTTAAATAATCACCATAACAGAACTGAATGACTTATTACAACATCAATTTTCATTCTTTCGTCTGGAAAAGAACAATCAGTCTATTTTCCTGTGTGATGAAAAAGGACGATGATGATATAAAAAGAATATTCAAAAAGAACACTTCATGAATACAGCGGTCACATGTGGAATGTACTTTAGTCCCAGTCATAATAGCTTTTATTTCTAACGTCTATCACATGGCAAATAGAGTTAAACAGTCTGAAACAAAGTGTCCGGGAAGTCTTTCAAGTATTTAAAGTGTTTTTCTAAAACTTTTTCACGTTGCTGAACACATCAGAAAAATGTAAAAGCCTCATTGTCACATGTTGGTTTGAACTTTCTCATCATTTCACATTTTTAATAACATTTATTAATTCATTCTCTGAATTGTCCATTCCTGATAGAGGTGCTGGAGCCTATCCTGGCTGATTCAAGGTGACAGGCAGGGTGCACCCCGAACAGGTCGCCAGTCTTTCACAGAGCAACACACACAACCATTCACACAAACACACTCATTCCTAGCAGCAATTTCATTGTGGCCAATCAACCTAACATGCATGTTTTTGGAGGGTTGGAGGAAACCAGAGAAAACCCACACATACATGGGGAGAACATGCAAACTCCACACAGAAAGGCCTGTGTTCCAAGTCTCATCCACACCTGGGACTTGAATCTCTGACCTTCTTGCTCTGAGACCACCATGTTAACCACCACGACCGCGTCTTATTAAAACAATAAATTTGCTACATTTACAACCTCTACATTTACATGAGCTTCCACCGCAGGTAGTTGGGCTCTCACTCAGAGATCGAATCAGAAACTCGGCCATCCGGAAGGAGCTCGTGTTGAGCCGCTGCTCCTCCAGATCGAGAGAAGCTAGATGGGGTGGTTCGGGCATCTGGTCAGGATGCCCCCAGAGCATCTTGCTGGTGAGGTGTTTCGGGCACGTCTCACTGGGAAGAGACCAAGAGGCAGAGAGACTGTGTCACAGCTGGCCGGGGAGCAACTCGGGATCCTTCCGGGTGAGCTGGAGGATGCAGCTGGGGTGAGAGAAGCCTGGGCTTCCTGTCTGAGGCTGTTGCCTCCGCAACCTGGCCCTGGACAAGCGGAAGATGACGGAACGGAACATTTACAACCTTGCATCTACCCCTACAAATGACTAAACCAGCATTTATTTGTTTCCTCCCTCTTCTCGGAGATCTCTACATTTGATAAAAGTTCTTTTATGTTGCTTCATTCTTTGCCATCAGTTTTTAAAGTTTTATTTCTAATTTGGCGATAAACCAAATACAAAGTAGATAAATTCATAAATTCCCAACATCTATTATACTGAAAGCGGTCCAACCAACAAAATTAGCATGTTGCGTTATCATAAAACCACTTATAAAAAGATCGTGAAAGTGGGGTGAAATTCTGCTGTGGTGTTTTAACCCTGTCCCATTTGACCACATGTCACAGAGATTTCATTTAAATCTCTGGAAATTTTATCAAATTGTGGGAAAAGGCGCATAAAATTTATCTTTTAACAAACAAAACACAGTTCCAGTCTCCCTGGAAATACAGTTGTGGTAACACATCAGGGAAACACGGCTGTGAGTGCACTCCGATGAAAAGCATTAACCTAATTTCCCGGTCTTCCTTTCTGACTCGCCACAGAACTGGATGGTTCACTTCCCTTTAAAGAACTACTTCAGTCCTGAGGCAGCAACTGTGAACAGATACAGAAAAGGAGCTCCACAACTAATACTCTTGAGATGTTTCAGTTAGTTTAACTTTTCTGTCTGCACCACCTAAACCATCATTTTCAGTTTTTCTTCATGTCTTTGTTCTGGACTCAGTCACTGACACCAATCAGCTGACTAACACTGGATGGCAGAATAAGGCCATGTGACACACAAACACACGCAGTTATGCACTCATACTTGGGGGTCTGGGTCATATGATGGAGGAGGGATACACAATAGGATAATTTCAGGTCCACATTTCTAACTAATCACATGAGGGAATATAATCTGTCCAGATAGACACCAGAGTGCTTTCAGTGAATCAGCAATAAAAAGCAGTTTATATTTCATAGTTGAGATTCATCAGAAAATTATTTAACTCCAATAACCTCTTCACAGAATCACAGAAATTCAATGTTTCATCAAGAACGAGACAGAACAGAAATAAAAAAAAAAGAAAAAACAAATAAAATGTGGGGGTTTCCACATTAGTGCACCAATCAATTGCTGAAAGCTAGTTTTTGCTTTGTTAAAACATGGTCAGGTTCCCATTTTTAATTAGACCACCTTCTCACAAACAACCTCTAAAAAGATAAAACAGAAAACTAATTGTAAAATAAATTGAATACATTCATTCATCTTATAAACCGCGTATCCCTGCTGGGGTTACTGGAGCCTATCCCTGCTTGTTAGAGGTGAGTAATAGGGTACACTCCGAACAGGTCACCAGTCTGTTACTGGGCTCACACATTGTCATGATTCTCCTTCCTTCAAATCTTGCCTTCTACTCTAATTCAGCACGGCTGGTCTAAATGGCCTCTCCCTGATGTTTCCACCTGTGTCTCATCTTCCCCCTGGTTATTTAAACCTTGGTGTCCATCACTCCATTGTCAGATCATCTGCTGTTCTGCTCTCATGCTGCAGCCATAATGGTGTTCCCAATACGTTGTTTGGTCCTCTTCGTGCCGTCTTCCAGGCAATACATGCCTACCCCTATTTCCTAATCCCTGATTATCTGCAACAAACCAGTGGAAAACTGGCTTTCCATCTGGAACCTACAAATCCACCTTCACCACCTCATGACCCTTCCTCGAGACAGACACCCATTCACACACACATTCATTCCTAGAAGAAATTTCCCAGTGGCTAATCAACCTAACATGCATGTTTCTGGAAGGTATGAGGAAACCGAAGCACACAGGGAACATCTGCACATGCACAAGGAGAACATGCAAACTCCACACAGAAAGACAAATCATTCAAGCCTCATTCCACCTAAGACTCGAACCCCTGACCTTGTTGCTGTGAGGCAACCAAATTGAACACAATTATCTGAAATATAAATCTACAGTATCATCTAAACATACAAATTTACTATATATTGTGAGGGAAAAAATGCAATATCTTTTTATTTCTGATGATAGATTGAGATGTTTAACACATCTTTGTGTCCGATTGTTCTCTTTTGAATGTATGAGTTACATAGATCGACGTGTTTCTGCGTGCGTAACCCTCCTGATCGACCAATAACAGGTGAGATGGAGAAAGACAACCGTGTAGGGTAAATCTGTAAAATACCCAACTCATAATCACACTGATTATTATAAGAAATAATTCATCAGGATCAATAAAAATAAGCATTGGTAATAAATCAGATGCATGTCAGATTTATTAATCGTGACGTGGTTGATCCCTCTTTTTTTTTATCATAATCAGTTGATTTTTATATTGTTTTATCAGGCCATAAAAATAACTGATCTGATGAGGAAAATAATAGAATTAGAAATCAAATAGAAAAAAGAATCGGTGTGAAATAATCAGGCCTTGTTTTCATAGGAACACCCCGCAATGTGTTTCTATGATGAACAGAAAAAAAAAATCACCTTGATTTTAACGATCAGCAAAACCAACACATTAAAGCCTTCAATACACACATTTAGATGTGACATCCCTCACCCATGTAAGCACTCTCAGGATGGTCTGCGGCTGTTTGGCGAATGTGATCGGATCCAAACTAGACCCGGTCCGGCCCGCTCCAAACGATCCCACTCCGTCCATCTTCCGTCGTTTTGTGTGTGTATGTGTGTGTGTAAATGTGTGTGAAGTCCAAGCGGCGCCACGATCCCGGCGGCTCCACGGCAGGATGGATGCTCTGCTGCTGTTGGATGAGGATGACTCCCCCTGGTGGACGTGTACCACCTACAAATTGATTAAAAAGGCCTTTTTTTCGGGGCAGCCGGGGTGCGGGGGGTAATTTTAAATTGAGCAATGACAAACTAAATTAATCATTCATTTATATTCTGAGCCATCCATCCCTCTCAGGGTTGTGGGGGATACACGCCTGATTTAAGGCAAGAGGCAGGGTACACCCTGAACAGGTCGCCAGTCTGCACCCACACACAACCATACACACACTCATTCTTAGTGGTAAATTTCTCTATATTGCCCAATCAATTTAACATACATGTTTTTGGAGAGTGGAAGGAAACTGGAGTACCCACAGACAACCCACCTGTACACAGGGAGAACATGCAAACTCCACACAGACAGGCCGGTGTTCAAAGCCTTATCCCCACCTGGGATTCGAATCCCTGACCTTCTTGATGTGGGGCCCAAACTAAATTAGAAAAAATCAAAATCAAATAAACTTTTTTTTTCTTTGGGATAACTTTTGGAAAGTAATTTAATTTTTTCTGCCCACTTTTAGACAGATCAAGGAGGCCTGATGTATCCATACCTGCCTTGGCTAATTTTCATTAGGTTTTTTTTTTTAAATTTTAATCCTCACTGCTTTTTTGTCACCTATAATGAAGGAATGTTCTGAGTTTTTTTATTTTTATTTAAAAATGTTAGAGATGTATAGTGACAAACTATTTCATTTAGATGAGGCTATTTTCTTCCTTAAAAGAGCCACATGACAATACATTCACACATCGAAAGCCACTTTAAAACTAATTGTGTTAACTAAAAAGCAGTTTTGCATGACTTCCACAAAAGATGTGCTGTCTGTAATCGAGTCAACCAACAGGAATTTGGGAAACTGTCAAGACATTAGAAGCCATCAGTTTAAAAAGGAAACTAAGCAAGAGAGACACAAATTACAAAGTGAAATATGTGTTCCTTTGATTTTCTCCATTTTCTAACACTGGAATATTCCCACTAATGAAGGACACGTTGGGGTGTTTTGTACACCCACATTTGTGTGAAATTAACATCTCATTGTTCTTAGAATTGCATTACACTGATGTGCATCTTGGATTTTACTGCCTTCCATACACTGTGGATAGTGTACAGTATATAATGTTCTTTCTGATTCAGGTTGTTGTTGAAAATGTAAGTTTTGGCTTCTTCTTCTTTTTTCGGCTTTTCCCTTCAGGGGCCGCCACAGCAAGTCATTTTCTTCCATCCAACCCTTTCTGCTGTATCCTCTTTGGTCACACCAACTATCTTCATGTCTTCCTTCACTGTATCCATGAACCTCCTCTTTGGTCTTCCTCTAAGCCTCTTTCCTGGTGGTTCCAAATCCAGCATCCTTCTGCCGATGTACTCTCTCTCCTCTGCACGTCTAAACCATCTTAGTCTGGCATCTCTGACTTTATCTCCAAAACCTCTAACATGTGCTGTTCCCCTGATGTACTCATTTATATTCCTGTCCACCCTGGTCACTCCCAGAGAGATCCTCAGCATCTTCATCTCTGCTACCTCCATCTCTGTTTCCTGTCTTTTCCTCAGTGCCACTGTCTGTAGACCAAACACCATGGCTGGTCTCACCACGGTTTTGTACACTTTCTCTTTCATTTAAGCTGAAACTCTTCTATCACACATCACACCTGATACTTTTCTCCACCCATTCCAGCCTGCCTGCACACGCTTCTTCACCTCTTTCCCACACTCTCCCTTGCTCTAGACTGTTGATCCTAAGTACTTAAAATCTTCCATTTTCTTTATCTCTTCTCTTTGTGACCTCACCTTTCCATTTGGATCCCTCTCATTCAATTTGTCAATCTCTGTTTTGTGAATTTTTATTGTTGGGTTTGATTCTGAAATTTCTATTGAACAAAAGTCTTTTTTTGGACTTAACATTTGGTGCCGAAAGACCCGGGATCCAAGATCTGGACTTCGCTCCGGCGTGGGGCCAGGAAGGCCAAGAAACTGTGCACAGCGTCCTCCATTGAAGTGATGGGCCATAATTCCTGGGCCTGCGCCGGGACGTGGTTCGGTGACGGATTCCATTTTTACAAGATCATCCCAACAATAAAAGGTAGGATTGAAAGAAAACTGTGAGAAATAAATGATTGGATAAAAGTTGTGTACGAGTGTTCGCGACCTCGTGGGAGTGTCAGGGACCTCCATTTGGTGTCCGGGACACCAGCCTGAAGTCAGGGACTCAGGTTATAAATTTTAGAAAATTGGCATTAAGGTCCGGGACCTTAGGTGTCCGGGACACCAGCCTGAAGTCAGGGACTCAGGTCATAAATTTTAGGATATTGGCATTAAGGTCCGGGACCTTACGTGGTGGTCTGGGGCCCCACACGGAGTCTGGGACTCCATCAAATGTTTGTTTTCTAAATCCTATTTTTCACCGGAGATTGAGATTTTGGTTTGAAGAATGGTTCTGATGATGGATTTTTATAATCCTGATTGGAGAAAAAAGGAAGAAAAACGCAGAGCCGCTGCTGCAGGATAAGGATCGCCTGTGTGTCTGTGTGAGCTGACAAGGGTGTGGCTGTCTGCGCAGAGTGTGTGTGTGGCTCAGAGCTGCGAGAGGGAAAGAAAAAGAAAAAGTTAGCGTAACTGGTTGCCATTTTGAGTGTATTGCAAAGTTTAAATGGGTCAGAACCTGACCAAAGAGATAAAGAACAGTCCGGATGTTAAGTTTATGGCCAAGACCTGCCCGGTAGCTGTGACTTCCTAGAAAAATGGGTCAGAAACTCTCAAACGAGATCAAAGCTAAAAGAGAAGAAAGTTACAAGAAGAAATAAAAGATGTGAAAGTGTGAAAGAATCAAGCTAAGAAGAGAAAGGCAGAAATCATTCTATAATTTTAATTATCATGCTTAAAGGTTGACCTTGTAACCCTACAGTTTGGGCTGTAGCCCAGACCTCTTAATAGTTGAATCAGCAAAGAACCTCTTTACTGGAATAGCAGTAAGTTTTAAATGAACTAAAAAGCATAGTTTTGCAAGAAATCTGGTTATTTCCAAAATTCTTAAGATACAGGGAAGTCTAAAGTTAGAGGTCTTTCTTAAAATAAGAAAAAGAGAAAAGTAGAGTTAGAGATCTTAGAATTGGACAAAGAGACAAAGTAATTAATTGGGAAAATTAGTGTGCTGCACCACACGCAGAAGGCTGCCAGCACGGCGCCAGTAATAATGATAAAAAAATACATAAATAAAATGAAAAGAAGCATGGATCTGTGAGACTGGCACATCATCTCGCTGAATGACTGTCCACAGTGTTTATAAAATTGACCCTGGCCAGGTTAATTTTTGGGACTCAGAAAGCCGGTTTATGATGCCAGTTTTTGGGATCAAAAGAAGTTTGTAAAATTATTACCTCATCAAAACCAAATTAGTAAAAATGACTAAACAGTAGTAAATTAATGAATAAACTGTAAAGGTTTGTAGTAAAAAAGAGTTATAGATTTGGTTAAACTGTTCTGTTATAAATTCATTCTGAAATGGCTCAAAAAATGCTAGTTTTTCACTAAAGTTTGTGATTGTGAAAAAGATGGATCTTTGTGTTTGTGTGTGTCTTTGTGTGTGTCTCTGTTTTTTCTGCAGCTGGGTGCGCGTGTGTCTCTGTTCCGCTGCAGCTGGGAGTGTTTGTGAGCGTGTGTAGGTGTGTGTGTGTGTGTGTGTGTGTGTAAGTGGGAGTGTAAGCTTGTACGTGTAAGACTGTGCATGAGTGTGCAAGGTTGCATGTTCTCCCCATGTTTGCGTGGCTTTCCTCCGGGTACTCCGGTTTCCTCCCACCCTCCAAAGACATGCATGCTAGGTTGATTGGCCGGTGCAAAATTGCCCCTAGGAATGTGTGTGTGTGGATGGTGTATGTGTGTGGCCCCGCGACAGGCTGGCGACCTGTTCGGGGTGTACCCTGCCCTTCGCTTTAAATCAGCCGGGATGGGCTCCGGCACCCCCCACAACCCTGTTACGGGATAGACGGATAAGATGATGACTAACTGACTGGCTGGTTACATGATAGGATGCAGTTTGTTTGTCTTGGGTAAAAAAAAAAAAAAAAAAAGGGAAAAAGTAAATGAGAGAAACAGATTAACATTGATTGTTTTTATATTTAGTGAAGATCATTTCTTTATATTTCTTTTTAAACATCATCAGATTGGAACATTGTGTTAGATTTGAAGTCAGGTTTGTCCATAATTTCACACCAGATTTGGAATTAGAGAGACCTTTATCTATGCTCTGACACCTGGTGAAGGGAAGTTAGTATTGCTGTCTCTAAGATTAATGGGGTGGTAGATAAAAATGTTTTTGGATACTGAGACAGATGCTTATTAATGAACTTGAAACATAATTTGAACAATTTTAAATTCTATCTTTTAAGATCAGAGCATTAGTTTGATCTAAAACTTGAGCCTTAGCAACAATTATGTTTTTCTCTAATCAAGTAATTTGCAGAGTTGATTTTTCTTTGTAATTGACACCCCATATTTCAGCACAGTAACTTAAATATGGTCAAATGTGAGAATTGTACAAGATGAATAATGATTTTTAATGAGGAAATATTTTGATTTGTGCTGAACTTTGTGCAGTTAATAAATAGATAAATGAATTAATAGCAGTAGCGACTTATAAAGGAAGTTTAGATCTGCAGATAAGTGTTTATGGTGATAGTCAGACGTGACTACTAATTTTATGTTGTAATCATAAGAGGTCTCCCCCTATGTTTCTGATCCCACCTTTGATGCCATGCTGTACTGAAGGTCTAACCTCCTCCAAAATAGTTCAGATAAGATATTCCTACGCTTTAGTGCACCTGGCATTCCAGATAACAGAGGGACCCAGTAGAACACAGGATCATTGTTACACTATGATGAGAAACTAAAATGTTCAGATTTTAACGATCAGCTAATAATGTTGCCAAATACTGCTGTTTAATATAACATTTCCATAACGAAGAACAATTAACTTTTGTGACCTATACTCATCAGACAGATGATGTAATTTTTGGGGCTTTGTAACCTCTGCAGAGCAATCCTATCCAGACTTCTGTAGCCGCTTCAAGTCGTAATATTTGGCAGGGTCTTACAGTTAAGAGATGAGATAACGTGAGATTCACAGGCTGACCAGGCCTTTGTGTTCAGCTACAAAAGATCATTTGGGCAGCATAAATTTGGATGTGCTGCGATGACAGAAACAGAAATAATTGAATTTAAAACTGTTTAACACACTTTGCAGAACCTCATGCAGTACTGGGAGTTTGGGAATTTTTATGGGACATGAACCCCACACGTACAGATAGCCCCACACCTACAGATAACCCAAGTGTGATTTTAAACTGTAACTATACTGAGCCACGGGCTTAGCCATGTCTCAACAGGGGGGGAAGGCTGAGAATAGTAGGCGAGGTATTTCACATTACCAAAGGTCTACACACCTATTTTAAACATTTTTGTAGAAGTTATATCACATGTTGTAGACAATACGCAAGGAAATGTCCGACCACAGAGAGAAAGATGCCCAATTGGCACTTACCTGTTTGAGATCATTCACTTAGATTTTATTGAATTGAGTAGAAGCGGTCCCTATACGAACTGTTTGGTAATAGTTGATTCTTTGACCAAATGGGTCGAGCTGGTGCCATCCAACAAATTCAGCCTCTTTTGGATCTTATGTACACTGAACACTTCCCCCTGAACTCTGTTCTACAATGGACCCCAGCAGCAGATGCGGCCTTCGATGTTTTAAAACACCTCATCACCTCTTCAGCTGTTCTGAGTCTACCAAACTACTCCAGCCCTACGGCTCGAAACTAAAACCTGTGGCCTATTACTCAAAGGAACTTGATCCAGTTGCTGCTGCACTCCTCCCATGTGTCCAAAACGTCTGTGCTGCAGCCATGGCAGTACGAGCCTTAGCTGAGTTAGTTTTATTTCATCCCCTCACTCTCCAAGTGAGTCACGCTGTTGATGTTCTCTTTCCACAAACAAAGATGTCCTTCCTGTCTCCTGCGCGCCACCTCACAATCACAGCCACCCTTTTGTCCAACACGCTCAATCCTGCCACCCTATTCCGTACTGCTGAGGACAGTGATCCACACAGTTGCCAAGAAAGAACAGACACATTCTGTAAACCTAGACCTGATTTACATAATACACCGCTGCTGCATGGGGATGTTGTTTTTGTGGATGGCTCCACCTCCAAATCTCCAGATGGCACCAACAACACTGGTTATGCTGTTGTCTCCCAAGACCAGACCCTCACATGTGGCAAACTCCCTGGTAACTGGTCGGCTCAGGCTGCTGAACTCGTTGCGCTCACAGTAGCATGTAAACTTTACCATGACGGGGCCGTCACCATTTACACTGACAGTCAATATGCACCCTCCACATTTTTGCTGCACAGTGGGCCAGAAGAGGGATGAAGACTTCTTCAGGAACACCCGTTCAACATGCTCGGTTACTCATTGAGCTCCTTTCTGCTGTGCTCCTACCGCAGACTATCTCTGTTTGTAAATGTAAAGCACATACCAGAGACACTGATCCCATTTCTTTGGGTAACGCCAAGGCTGATGCGGCTGCTAAGGGGGCAGCCTCCGCTCCTACACAGATCCTCGCCTCCACCAGTCAACAATCACATCCCGACCCACCAACCATCATCCCCCTACAAGTACTGCGAGACATGCAGCATCATGCCCCGGCCTCTGAAGCAGAACAGTGGACTACAGCCGGGGCCACCTCTAACCCCGACGGACTCTTTAAACCTTGCCTCCCCAGGAGCCTATTCTCTGCTGTAGCTAAATTGAGCCACAACGACCGACGGGGGTAGCAGTGGAAGTCCGTTTCGAAGAGGCGGGTAGCCACCAGGGGCCAGCGTCTCAAAACGGTGAAGAAATCAGCTGAACTGCGCCCTGTTTATGGTTGGCTTATTTTGTCTTTTGCCAGAGACATTTCCTGGTTGCTCTGTGTCTCCAGTATCTCTCACAACCCATAGACATTTTTGGGACTCCTGAAACCGGGCGACCGAAATTAATTAATTAATTGGTTGATTGATTAATTCGTACATTCATACATTTTATTTAAAAGCGCCTTTCTAGAGGACGAATGGACAGGATTGAGGACCAAATGGCTTTGAACTTAAGCCTTGCCCCCCAGGGTGGGGTATTTGCTGTGATTGGTGATTCTTGTTGCGCTTACATCCCTGATGACAACTCCACCATTTTGGATGCCATGCAGACTATGAGGAACCTTCGCCGAGCCATGCCCCAAGACTCTGTTCCTGCTCCTGGTTGGCTTGACTGACTTTTCTCAGGCTCCGGGTCCCAATTTCTCCCGAAGGCCATCCTACCCTTCGTTGGCCTTTTAGTGTTTCTGCTCCTCTGCTCCTGTTGCGTCATCCCTGTGGCAGAATGAACTGACCGCAGAATATTTCTGGCCCAGGTCTACCAATACAATCTGCTCCCCACTCAAGACTTGGATTTCCATGACCTTGCCACCACCTCTCTCTAAGCCCCTTGCCCCTATTCCAGGAATATGTGCTAGAAACCTCTGTTCTTGGGTCACTCGTTTGGACTGTTTGCACAATAGGTGCATTCTCAGGGTGCCTGGCTTCCTGACCTTGACCCTGCACCGTGGTCTCCCCACCAACAAGCACCCGCGGGAGTTTACCCGTTGTGGCGCCCCCAGTCAGGTTTTTCTTAAAGTCACCCTATTGTTTTGTTTTTAATGATGCTGTATCTTAAAGCTAATTTAATTGTGCTATTTCTGATGCTCAAAACTCACAACAGGGGGGAAATGTAAGATAAGCTCAATTATGAAGTATTTGTGTGTTTTTCACATCAGACATAACCATGTGTTTAACTTCTGTTTTTAATGCTAGAATCATCTAATAACCAATATTTCAGGCTAAGTCTCCCACATACTGTTCACACGCTTGCTTATTATACTCCAGGACATTCAAGGCCACTGCTGGCTACTTCTGTTATCTTAATAAGGAGGGAGACCAGAGAGTTTGTGGGGCCAGCAAGCGTAGGCACTCTGGCTCTGCTCCTCTCTCCTTTTTCGGCCGAAAAAGACAATTTGTCAATCTCTGTTTTGTGAATTTTTATTGTTGGGTTTGATTCTGAAACTTCTATTGAACAAAAGTATTTTTTTGGACTTAACACACATGTACTCTGTCTTACTATGACTAATATTCATTCCTCTTTTTTCTAGTGCAAATCTCCACCTCTTTCTCCACCTCTTCCCTCCTCTCGCTACAGATCACAATGTCATCTGAAATACTAAAACTCATTCAATGGTTGAGGCTTCAAAAATTACATTAGAAAACTTATGAAAGTAAAAAAAAGTGAACTTGTTACGCTTTAAACATTCATTTAGACACATATTTCTCAAACTAATAATGAAAGAAAGTTGTTCATTTCAGGGTGGAATTAAAGTATTAAAACAGAAAGTTCCTAAAAGGCATTATATTTGTTTGAACAAGTACTTGCGACAAAAAAAAATGCCTGGAAACAAGTCCATGAAATCACCTTAAAAAAAATTAAAAACAGTTGTGAATAAATATTTCCATTCATGTTTTGATATAATTTTAAGTTTGATTATAATTTTACTGGTTAAACACAAAGCCTCAAAAAACTTTTTTTTTTTTCACAGATGAAGCATCACCTTTTTCTGAATTGTTATGATGCGACCGTGCTCAATAAAAAAAAGCTATTATACTTCTAAAAAAAAAAAAAGTGAAACCATGCGCCTTCAATCATAAAAGAGGGAGGAAATCAAAATAAACCAAGACAAAAAAAATAAAAAATCAAGCTTTTTCAAATAAAATAATCCTTCATTCTCCTTTTTTTCTTAAATTTTAATCAAAATCATCATGGGTTTAAATATGACATCACAATAAATTTAACACCAGAATTAAAAATGCTTTGGTGCAAATGATCACTTGAGAGTTTGTAATGTTGCTTCACTGATTCAAATACAGCTGTTAAACTGGACAGAATTGAAAATTCTTAATTTCTGCCTGCAGGGACATCTGTGGAAACCAGACAGGCTGTGTGTAGTAAAGCAGACACTGTACAGAGATTTTCATTTAATAAACCCAAATATGAAAAATGATATTCTGATACAAACACAAAGTCTGACCAGCTAAGGCTGGCATTAAAGGAGAAAACTCAATCAAAAATATCTTTGTAAGAGACAATTCCCGAACGGATTTAATTACTCAATGTTGAAACACACTCCGTTATTTTATGACATGAGGAAATTCTTTGTGTGAGATCACAAATGGCCGATTTTGGGATGAAATCGTCATGAGATGACTTTATTGTGAACATACACTATGTGTTACAGATAATTTGAATTTTAAATGTAGAAGATACCGTATTTTCTCAACCATAAGGCGCACATAAAAGTCGAAAATTTTCTTCAAAATGAGCGTTGCGCCCTATCGTGCAGTGCGCCCTATGTGATTTGCGGACGTATTAGAGAACCACGAGGCAGACGTAGATGAGAACATTAAAGGGGGAAGTGTGGACATGGATTGTGTATAAAAGGACAGGTATGTGCTTTATGCAGAACATTGCTGTTTTAACAACAGTGAAAATGGAAAAGAAACACGCTTTTGAAGCTCAGTTTAAATTGATGGCGATCAGCTACGCAGAGGAACATGGGAATCGAGCTGCCGCAAGAAAAATTGAAATGAACGAGTCGATGGTTCGTAAGTGGAGGAAGCTGGAAAACGAGCTATGACAGATGAAGAAGACGCAGTTGAGTTTCTGCAGAAATAAGGCGAGGTGGCCAGATTTGGAGGAAAGACTCCAGCGGCGATGGATGACCAGAGGAGACCACATCTTCACGAAGGATGGAAGGCAGCGCCGGGCGAGTTATGCCACAGTTTGCCAGTGGATTGTAGATGCTTGGGCTAACGTGTCTGCTGGCACTGTTGTCCGAACATTCGCAAAAGCAGGCATCATTTCTGCGGAGCTGCACGGTACAGAAAGTGACTTTGACAGCGAGGAACGTGAACCTGTTATGTTGGATTTAGCACACCTGTTAGATTCTCAAACAGAGGATGAGGACTTGGATGGATTTGATAAACGACTTTATGACGACTGTAACTAATATTTAAGTAAAGCCAACCAAACTCAGTTTTACTCCCGATATATTTTTAAATACGCACACTTGTCTGCTTGTGTGTGTGTTGTTGTAAGGCGGACGTACAGTACGTAGTAGAGGATATGTATATTTAACCCGCGCCCTAACATCAGGTGCATCTTATGTGGGTGTTAAATACAGAGTACGCAAAATTTGGACTGCGCCTTTTAGTACGGTGCGCCTTTTGGTTGTGAAAATACGGTATTATTTTTTTAATTAGTGGCACCACCTGAGCACATGACAAGAAACATATTTCAATGAATGAGAATCAAACCTTGCTGTCACATTTCCTTTCCAAAGATATTTGGTCCATTATTGAAAATTTTTGTAAAAATTTCTAAGTTCAGTCACAAGATCCATCTTTCCATCCGTCTTTCCACCTCTCATCCACATGCGAGCAGTCAAACTCCGGTTTTCCCAGACGGACGTTTACATCATTGTGAAGACGACAAAACCACTGAGAAAGGGCGTGGCGGCTACTTGCATCTGGCTGATTGGTTTTCAATCTGTGGAGAGAAAATGACCTTTTATTAAGACTCTTGATGACAAGAGTAACTGTGAGTGAGATTCCAACCTTTCTCTGAGGTCTTCCGCACACTCCTCACATGGGAAGAACTTTGAAAACAGGTTGATGAACTGTCCCATCTCTTGCTGCTGGGTAGGTGTGGGCCGGTCGGGGTAGTACGCTGCCATTGTGTGCAGAAAGGACCAGGAACTACGGCCTAATTCTTCCCGGTCCAATGGACACTGTGGATCTTGTTGCTCTGTTTCCTTAGTGTGGGTGTCCTTCAGTGTTCAAACAAAAAGTTAAACATTACCATAAAGAAAAATAACCACATCACTTTCCATCAGCATCTTCTTGTGCAGCTTTTACATCAACATTTTGCTTCTACAGACATATCATGTACATCTACTGCTCATTTTAGAGAGGAAAATTTGATCATTTATGTGTGTATTTCAACATATGTAAGTATAAATACTTCTTTTGTCATCAGCAAACTGTGCCATTCTGTCTTCTTCCACTTATCCAAGGCCGGGTCATGAGGGCAACTGCCTCAGATTGGGAATCCAGAATTCTCTCACCCCGGCCACATACTCCAGCTCACCCGGGAGGATCTCCTGAAGGTTTTCCATGTGTTCTTGCACCTACACACCTGATCCAGGTTAACGAGTCATTGTACCAAATTTTATTGGCTGTTGATTTCACTTTATGATCATCAGCTGTCTTGAACCAGGAACACATGGAAAACCTTCAGGACACCGGCCCTCGAGGACCGGAGTTTGACACCACTGAGGTGGGATATGCCCAAACCACCTCATCTGGCTCAACCAGGGGAGCAACTGCTCTACTCCGAGCTCCTCACTCTTTCTCTGCGTGGGAGTCTAGCCATCATGCGTCGGAAGCTCAATTTGCCCGCTTGTATTCGCAATCTTATTTTCACGGTCACCACCCACAGCTGGTGACGATAAGTGAGGGTAACAGCTCCAATCCACTGAGAACTTTGTTCAGCTCTTTCATCACCACAACGGGTTGGTGTAGAGCTTTGATTATTGCGGACGCTGAACCGATCTGACTGACAATCTCCCGGTCCATCCTTACTTAACACTCATTTACTTCAAGCAGGTCCTTGTCCCTGACCCAGAGGGAACATCCCACCCTTTTCCGGTCAAGGACCATGATTATCTCCATTGGCTATCTTCTTAGAGAATATTTTAGATATGCTTATTATTTCAGTCATGGCGTGAAAACCCCATAAATCCTTTTCAACCATCCGTAGATTAAGTTTAACAATTTAGAAACAGGCCATTCATATATAATATAGTGGATATAGGTAGATGTCAAAGTTGTACCACCTTTTTAATAGATTAGATCAGATTAGTGATAAACATCAGTTTTGTTCTTGTTGTCATGATTATCAAATTTGGGATTAGAATTTCATCATTTCTATTTCCACCTTTGCCACTAGAGGTCAGCATTGAACCCTTTGCACCTTTAAGTGACATGAAAGTCACTTGTTTAAAACGCAATGGGATCTAATGGATAAAATTATTGTAATGTAATAAAAGTGGTTCAGATCTACTAAACTAAAAAACTTACACACTTTAAGATAATCAAAACAAGAACCAGCCCCAACGACAGGAATGTCTGAAGACCCTCATTCACCTCATCTCACCTGTCCTGAAGCGGTCGCTTGTTTCTGTAACTTCATCCATGATTTAAAGTCCGTACAAGCTCTACATGGCTTCTTTTTCACATCTGCAGTTTGCGTTGGGTCTTTAGATGAGCTGTCTTTTTCTGATCCGCTGGAAACTGAGAAAGGAAAGCCTTCTAACCCCGTAGAGTTAGAGGTTGGTGGTCCTGTATGTCGGGTGGACGCAGCCATATTTCTTTGGATTATGAACTATCGATCCATTAAGCTGTGAATGAATTTATGTAAATAATGGATTCTAATATTAATTAATTAACAGATCGTGTTTGATTTTTCAGCAGTGCGCTTACCAGTAATCAAGCGAATATGTTAGTCTGAAGGGTGAAGGTTTCGTAAGCATGAGATTCCTTGTTTCCTCCGGACGTAATTAATTGAAGAACTGTCTTCCGGTTGTACGTGCATGCAGCGGAGTTTCACATCAGTCAGTAGCTTTTTAAATTATTAATCATAACTTTAAATGTTTGACACTATATGATTCACTTTGTAACATTATTTTAATGTCATTTATATTATTTTCCTTTGGTTTAATTTGGTTTCTTAGTTGTTAAGTGCTTATGTATTGCTGGTTAGCCGGGTGGCAAGCTAAGCTAACAACTGTGGTGACACGTTTCTGATCTATTTTTCTTTTTACAAAGCAGCTTGAAGCCCTTCTGAACTGCTACGATGGGCATTTTGGAGAAAATAGCAGAGATAGAAAAAGAAATTTCTCGGACGCAGAAAAACAAAGGTAATAAAGTGTTGTTTGTTAGCTTGTTTTGCAGGTTGGGTTGAGAACCTACAAACTCACTGATGATGTAAAAACAATCATTAGAAGATAATGAAAGTCTTTTCCTGTTTAAATTCATTTTATGAGCCCCTTATTAAATGTATGCATTAATTCTCTCTCTTGTCAATTAGTCTTAAATTGAAAATAATTACCCCACGAAAAAAGGGCTATTTATTCATTTTTATCACACAGCAATCAGAGATGGAGGTAGAAGAGATGAAGATGTTGAGGATCTTTCTGGGAGTGACCAGGATGGGTTGGTTTAGAAATGGGTATATCAGAGGAACAGCACATGTTAGAGGTTTTGGAGATAAAGTCAGAGAGGCCAGACTGAGATGGTTGGACATTAGATTAGATTTACTTTGTTGATCCCACACTTGAGAAATGTGCAGGGGAGAGAGAGAGTGTACATCGGGAGAAGCATGCTGGATTTGGAACCACCAGGAAACAGTCCTAGACTAAGGCTAAAGAGGAGGTTCATGGATACAAAGAAGGAAGACATGAAGATAGTTGGTGTGACCGAAGAAGATAGAGCTGATAGGGTTAGATGGAAGAAACTGACTTGCTGTGGCGATCCCTGGAGGGAAATGCTGAAAGAAGAAGAAGCAATCCAGGAGTTGGTCTTATTCTACATCTGTGAATCAAGTCTTTAAGTTAGTATAATTATACTCTTTCAGTTAGAATGCTTTAAATATCAGTCAGTCATCTTCTTATCCGACTGTCCCTTTCGGCGTTGCGGGGGTTGCCGGAGCCCATCCTGGCTGATTTAAGGCGAAGGGCAGGGTACACCCCGAACAGGTTGCCAGTCTGTCGCGGGGCCACACACATACAACCATTCCTAGGGGCAATTTGACACCGGCCAATCAACCTAGCACGCATATCTTTGGAGGGTGGGAAGAAACCAGAGTACCTGGAGGAAACCCACGCAAACACGGGGAGAACATGCAAACTCCACACAGAAAGGACAGAGTTCTAAGCCTCGTCCCCACCCAGGACTCGAACCCACGACCTTCTTGCTGTGAGGCCACTGTGCTACCCACTGCGCCACCGTGCTGCCCTGCTTTAAAAATAAAATACTTAAATTAGTGTTATGCAGGAGATTGACCGATGGATCGGTGGAGCATCCACAATAATCAGGATGCTGCATTGATCTGTTGCGGTGAAGAGCTGAGATGTGAAGCAAAGCTTTCAATTTACCAGTCAGTCTACTTTCCTACCCTCACCTATGCTCACCAACTGTGGGATGCGGTGACTAAAAGAACGAGATCATGAATACAAGCAGCTGAACTTCGCTTCACCATCCAGGAGGAGCTTGGAGTATAGCCATTGCTCCCCCAGGTCAAGAGAAGCCAGATCGGGTGGTTTTGGCATCTGGTCAGGATGCCTCCTGAACACCTGACTGATGAGGTGTTTTGGGCACATCCCTCCGGGCGGAGACCCAGAGGCATGCCCCGGATCTGCTAGAGAAACTATGCATCATAGCTGGGTAGGCAAGGCTTCACAATCTTCCTGGGCGAGCTGGAGGATGTGGTTAGGGTGAGAGAAGCCTGAAGACTGCAATGCGGCCCCAGAGAAGCGGAAGACAATGGAATTAAACATTTAAAATACTTATGTTGGTATTGTGCTGGTTCAGTTAATTTCTGACTCTTTACTTGTCTACAGCGACTGAGTACCATCTGGGTTTACTGAAAGCCAAGCTTGCTAAATACAGAGCTCAGCTTCTGGAGCCGTCCAAATCAGCTGCAGCAAAAGGCGAAGGCTTCGATGTTATGAAATCAGGAGATGCTCGTGTTGCACTTATTGGTTTTCCCTCAGTTGGTAAGGTAAGTGGAAATTCTGAGTAGCGAAAAACCAAATGACTAAAAACAATTATAACTGATTATGCTGTCTATATTTAACTTTTTTCTTTGGCTCTATTTTAAAGTAAAACTGAGCTTTCCTGAAAACTACATAAAGCCATTTTACCCGGTTCATAGGATTGGAAACTGGTGTAAAAAGTCATTTTTTTGGGCATCTTAAGCTGTGTTTACCTCATTTTTAGACTGGCTACGTACCATCACCAAATAATAAATGGAATTTAAAGTGAATAAATTTTCCACATATTGTTGCAAACACTCAAAAGTCTTACTTAAATTTAATCAAACAAGTCATACTTCAAGAAATAAAGCAGTTATGTCAGGAAAAAAATGGCACAGAAAGAAACAAATTCAATATATTTAATGATCTGTTAACTCTGCTTATTTTTTCTCTACAGTCCACTTTTCTTAGCTTGATGACATCAACAGCCAGTGAAGCTGCATCGTACGAGTTCACCACCCTCACCTGCATACCTGGTGTGATAGAGGTATCCCTAGAAAAATTTACACTTTCGAAAATACTTGTTTTATTATTATTGTTTTTTTTTTTTTTTTACTACCACTAAACATTTTTCACACTACTGTTTGTCACATTCTAGTACAAAGGAGCCAACATCCAGTTGCTCGATCTTCCAGGAATCATTGAAGGGGCTGCACAGGGTATGTTTAATTTCATCTGATTTTGCTAATAGACCTAACCTAACTTGATTTCAGTGCTTTGCTGCGCACCAAACTGCACATTCTAGTTGTCTCACACAATCATGCTGCACCTTTCTCTTCTACAGGAAAGGGAAGAGGTCGTCAAGTCATCGCTGTTGCCAGGACAGCAGACGTTGTCATCATGATGTTGGACGCCACCAAAGGAGATGTTCAGAGGTTTGTTAGGAATGAATAAGTTAGGTTGAACATTTTTAATTACCACATATTGTCTTTTTATTGATATTATTCTTTGCACATTAATACCTCAGCAAGTTCCTAGTATCTGAACCTTGTTCACTGACCATGGCAATAAAAGTCTTTCTGATTAACTTCTGTTTTGTTTAAAGGGAACTTCTAGAAAAAGAGTTGGAGTCAGTGGGCATCAGACTCAACAGGACAAAACCAAATATTTATTTCAAGGTATAGTCGCCTCTGTGTTACTTTTATGCATCATGGGCGCAATGAAAGCATCTAAAGGCACTCAGAATGACTCATGACAAAAATGGATGTTGATGGGCTTTTAAAACAACTAGTAAAAGACATAAATGCTATAATTGTAACACAAGCTGTTCTTTGTTTATATCGGCAGCCTAAAAAAGGTGGCGGCCTTTCCTACAATTCCACAGTTCCTCTCACTCACTGCTCAGAGAAACTGGTTCAGCTCATCCTTCATGAATACAGTATCCTTCACCACAATGGGTTAAACAATTCAAATCAGTGAAATCTCCACAGTTGCAACACATTTTTGTTTTTTCCTGCATTTTCTTTAACATCTCCTGCAGAAATCTTCAATGCAGAAGTGCTCTTCAGGGAGGACAGCACACCAGATGAGTTCATCGATGTCATCGTTGGGAACAGAGTTTACATGCCTTGTCTATATGTATGTTATTTTTTATCTGATATATTTAAAGCCAAACTTAGCTTACATAACTATAAATATATACACTTGTAATTAATCTATTGATGACATTTTATTCTTCGTATCATAAGGTGTATAATAAAGTGGATCAGATTTCCATCGAGGAGGTGGATCGGCTGGCACGTAGACCTCACAGCGTTGTCGTCAGGTAGGATGTAAAAATATCTTCGTAAATGTCATGCTTGGAAGTTGTTGGTACATTCCTTTATTTGTTCATTTAAGATTTAAATGACCATATCCTGCTTTTTTCAACATGATTTTAAAGCTGTGGGATGAAGTTGAATCTGGATTATCTTCTTGAGAGGTTGTGGGAATACCTGGCGCTCATTTGCATTTACACTAAGAAAAGAGGAGGTAACATCTAATAATTGGTTTGTTGTATTTGTCTAAAAGTACAATCTGTATAAAAATTAAAAGATATTTTTTAATCTTTGTTAGAGCGTCCAGACTTTAACGATGCCATTATTATGAGGAGAGGAGCGAGTGTAGAACATGTGGTGAGTAGAACAGACTTTCACAGACACAAAATAACTTTTATTAATGTCTATACATGTTAAGAAAATCTAGAGCCGAAAATTTTGGAAGACATAAAGTTTATTTGTTTTGTTTTTTAACCTCACAGTGCCACCGAATCCACAGAACCTTAGCCAGCCAGTTCAAATATGCCTTGGTTTGGGTAAGTCTGATCAAATATTTAAAAAATTAGCCTGTTTTTGGGGAGATTTATAAAGGAGCGCGCCTTCAAAATCTTCCGTTTAAGGGTGTAAAATATTTTTTTTTTGCCTCCAGTATTATTTTTTCTGGTTAGGTTGGCAGCACATAGCGCCTCTGCTCAATTTAATTTTTCTCCAGGATTTACGTCAGGTATTGCGGGACCAGTGTTCTGTCAAGAAGTGAGACCCGTCAATATGTGATGCGTGGTGCCTCTGCGCATTCCTATGGCTCATTCAAAGTCTGCAATCCCTGTCAAACTAACCTTCTTTTTTGGGGCTTGGTTTCGGCATAAATAAGTTTAGGAATTAAGGTTTGAGTAACCACAGGGTTAGGTGTAGATAAATATTATGTGTCGTGGAAATGGAGAAGATCGCTTACAACAAGGGCATACAACACATTTAGTTGCGTCATAGGAGTTTGGTTGCATCAAGGACACGTACAGAAGCGCCAAGCCTTACATCTCGATAAGGTCTCACAACTCGACAGAGCACCGGCATTGAATTATGATTGCAGCAATAGATAAATCTCCGCCCAATAAGAACATGTCGTGACGCTAACACAAGCATCCGTATTGGCCATGTTTGTAGTTCGGTAGCTAAAACAAGGAGGTTAACTATGCTATAGAAGTTGGTAACAATTATCAAGATTGAGAGTTTAAAGACGGTGTTTATAAAGTTTTTTCAGGGATAAGGCGAGGTTGTTCTGCTGCCAACGGAAAAAGTTTGTTTCAGGCTCTGATTTTTGGACTATACTAACTGTTTATGTGCATTACACATGTCACTTCCAGTCCCAACCAGAAAGGAATTCCGTTCCGTCGTCTTCCGCTTATACGGGCCCGAGTTGCAAGGGCAACAGCCTCAAAATAGTTGAATAAAAAAAGTACGAACCCTTCTTAGAGCAAGCAAACCCTATTGCAGCGTGGTCAGACTGTTTTCACACAGTGAAAGAAACTGTCCAAAGTGTCAGGCTACTTTTTTTCTCCCTGTTTTGCAAAATAAAAATCCCAAACATGTCTTGCTATAGCATTAAGTCATTATAAGGTCACAAAAAACAAAGCATTTCATGACCCTTGTGTCCTTCTTGTTTGAAGTTAAAGCAGCTGCAGAGATAATTTTTTGTTCATTATTTGATTAACTGAAGATCTCGACAAGGATAAACTTAGCCTGTAATTAATTTAAACAGTTAAGTTAAAAACAAATAGACAAATTTTTTAATGTAATACAGTAGCTTAAATATTATTTATTATTAATCTACAGAGTTTTACTTACCAATCACTGTTGTGTGTTTACAGGGAACCAGTACCAAGTACAGTCCCCAGAGAGTGGGCCTCACGCACATCATGGAGCACGAGGATGTCATCCAGATTGTAAAAAAATAGAAGAAACTTCTGATTGGACAGGAGATGATTTTACAAACTGTACAGTGGATTCACAGCAAAAAAAAAAGTAGAACACACCTGTATTTTCTATAAGAAATCTTAATAAAAGCTGCTGAAACTGAATTACATTTAAGTACATTTTTTTGACAAAAAAGGTGTTTTTCTTTTTTTGAGATAAATATACAAAATGTATTCAGAAAGAAGACGTTGGAAAATAAAGTCTCAAAACATTTCAACAGTCTGATTTGATTCTTTTTGCTTGAATTTGTTTATCACCATCACTTCCTTCTAACTTCATTCTTTCTGTCAAGTTAAAGGCAAAGTAGAAGACCGAGGAACTCCTTGTAAATACTGGACAAGCGTTGAAAAGGTGGAAAAATTGAAGAGTTTGGGCCAGAGGTTTTTGTACATATATCAATCTTATAAAGTTTGCAATTTATTAATATAAAATTTTATTAGTAATTATAAGTCCAACCAGTTAAGGAAGATGTAAGGAATATTTCAAAGCTCTTCCATAGCACCTCTAATGAGGGTTCATTACTTATGTCCAGCAGGCCTCCTCCATCACCTCTGCTGCCCACCTGCTAGCTTCCTTCTTCAGTGTTTCCAGGCAAGTATACCACTTCTTTCTGGAAGTATGAGCTCCCACTCAATTCACCCCATTGACTCATGCACACATGAACACAATAGTACCATTAAATATTAACACACATCTCTTCGGTCTAGGAGAGGGGTACTGAGTGGGAGGTTGCGTACGAGGAAGAAGAACCGACTAAAACTTAAACATGCCCTAAAGATGTCTCATCAGAGTTTAACGTGGATGGAGAGCTTCTGTTTCGGTATAACCTGAAAGAAAAGCAGAGATGAATGGAGCATGAAGAAAACAAAGGTACGGTGGACTGGGTGTGTTGTACAAAGCAGGTCTGACACTTGATGCTACTTGGCTCCATATGGTCAAGAATGAGCAAGTGTGTATGTGTGGGCACCACAACAAAAAAGCTTCAAGTTCGGTTTAAATGCATGTTTTAGAATGCAATTTTAGAATTAAATTGAATGTATTGGTATTAAATTTGGCCCTATGTATTTTTGATACACTCAAGTTAGATTTTTTTTGCAATTTATTTAAGCAAATGGACTTAAAACTACATTCTTAAACTAAAATTAAAATGCAACGAGATGTAGAACAATGGGTGGTTGGGCCTATTGCTTTTTGTTGGGCAGCAAAAAGGGTAAAAAAAACCCCCCAAAAAAACAGGTGCCATAAAATATGCTGAAGGACTCCAGAGGTGTAGCCTCATGTGTGATGGCTACTAAACCAGTTGTACACAGACATGTGATAGTAGGGCATCACAGTCTTTTGAACTGAACTGATGCAAATATTTCTTTGTTACTGATCTGAAAAGGTCAAGCTTCAGACTCAAAAGCATTAATATAGTATTTGGTTGGCAGTGATAATTGGGTATAAGTTTGGTGGAGTAATAAAACTGTAATGTCATCACAATATATAGTGTTCTTTGCCAGGTGTTACAATAAATGTATATTTCAATCTGTTTACAGTAATGACTCAAAACCGTTTGAGGCGACATTTTATGAACTACTATTACTAAAATCTTGAAGTGTATTCCTTAATAATTTGACTGGATTAAGTCATGAAATGTACATCTTGTGGCTAAGGAGAGAAAGTGGATTTCTAACTCTACATCTGACAGAATTCTCTGGATCATCTTCTGCCCTCTGCTGCCTCCTTTCATCTATAACATGTAGGTACAATTGCTGTGACCCATGAGGAAATGAATTAGGTGAATTCCTAGTACTGTATAGTGTATTTTCTAGTTTTACCCTAATTTATATAGAAGTTTACACATACTCAAAAAACTAAATACCTCATAAAAAGAATACAGTATCCCACTTCAACTAACGGATGCACGGTGACACCCAATTCCTAGCCTATAAGGTTCAAAAGGCCTAGGTCTTCCCTTTACTTCTATTCAAATTTCAAATCTCCTAGAAAGGCTGTCTTTGAGGTTTACAAGGTTTCTTTTCTTATTATTCATCTCAAAGTGGCTTGCCAGGTTGTGTGACAAAAGAAACGTCTAGGTCTCAGTTTCTGTTCTTAACTCATCCCAAAGATCTTTTCATCAGGTTGAGGTCAAGAACTTATGCAGGTCATTCTGGTTCATCTACACCTGACTTTGCTCCATGTCTATAATCTTTTTTTGCGCAGTTGCATAAGCAGCTATATTGGAAGAGAAGATGCCAGTCCCAAGTGGAATGCAAATTTGTGAGCATAACATTGTTTAAACGTCTTGATATGCTGAAGAATTTAGTATTCCAATTCTCTTCACTGGAATTAAGGAGCCAAGCTCGATTGCTGAAGAACAATTCCTCACCATAATACTCTCTCTATTAAACTTTATCTATGCAGTCAGGCAACCACTGCTGTCCTGGTAACCACCAAACTCAGACAAGTTTAAAAACTAAATTGCCAGTTGGAAAATTATGATCGTTGTTTTTTATCATTTCCAAACAATTTCAAGTCCTGAAAGTAGAGCCAAGTGTACAATATTTAGGAGTAAAAAAAAGTTGGATTTGTCGCACAGAGTGCATCCTATTGTAATTCCATGCTGGAATTCACTGAGCTGATGAACTAAATGCATTATTTCACAAATGTTGGTAAAACACTCTCCAAGCTGAGGTTGTTGATCATAAAAAGAATTGAAATACCTGAGTTCTTTTATTTGGATGGAAGATCAAATTTGCAGCTTCATCAAAGGATAAAAGTTGCGGGAAAATTTGACCCCAAGTATTTCACAATTAATTCATAGCACAAAATAACTTTTCACTCTAGTTTAACATTAGGCAACATTTAGCTGCCATATTTTTGCAATTAAGTCACTATGAACATATAAAAGTTTTGTTCTGAAAATTGAATTTGGTTTGAATACAAAAGTGCCGGATTTGCCTTTGTGTTAAACTAAAAATGATTTCTTTGTTTTGGTACAGTTTTTTGTCTAAGGTATTTTATGTAACGTAAAGAATCAGGATTACAAAGAAACCCTCATGTTCAATGCTCATTCTATTCACTAAATAGAAGATAAACACAACCATTCATTCAAAGAAACTCAAATACTACAATGAGTCATCTTTTTACATAGATTATGAAAGCTGTATGAATTTAGTTTGAGTTGTATTCAAGACCAAAAGCAGGTGGTTGTTGAAAAACTGGCTCTCATGACCAGAAAGAATCCTGGGAATTCACCTACAGTTTTTCAGTATGGGTTTTTGTGATTAGATCATTTTAAAATAAAAGATCAAGAGGCAGTCATTTAGATTTGTTCTATGTTTTAAGTTGAAATTTTAAATCCTGATCCGCAAAATATCCCATCATCCCAGCCAATCAAGAATAATTTGTCCTTTTTTTGTTTTTTAGAAAAAGTTTAATTAATTTATCCATCTTCTGAACCACTTATTCCCTGACAGGGTTGCAGGGGATTCTGAAACTTATCCCGGCTGATTCAAGGCGAGAGACAGGGTACACCCCAAACAGGTCACCAGTCCGTCGTGGGGACACACTCTAGCAACCAATCAATCTAGCATGCACTTTTTTGGTAGGTGGGAGGAAACTAGAGTACCTGGAGAAAACCCACTCAGACACAGAGAGAATTCCACACTGAAAGGCCAGGGATCCAAGCTTCGTCCTCACCCAGGATTCGAACCTCGATCCGCTTGCTGTGAGGTCAGGCAAAATCATTCCAATGATAAATGTAATGCACATGTTGAGTTAAAATAGTAAACCCTGTTTTTAAAATACAATTTTGTATTTTTTTTAAATTGTATTTTTTTAAGACAAAATTTTAAGACAATTTTGTATTTTGTATTGTTTTTACACTGTGTTTTTGTAAAAATGAGACACCTGTACTTAAAATCAATCTAGACAAATCAGCTTATTGTTGTGATCATCGGTGGGAAAATGTATTTATCACTTAAAAGCATAAAAGATTTAAGACGGAAAAGAAAACTAAGCGGCATGTAAGATGCTCTCCGCAACCTCTGTAAGGATGGACGGCTTAGAAGATGAATGAATGTAAGATGTTAGAGGGGTAGAAAGGCAACTGGTAACAGAACCTCGCTCCTTTAATGTGTGCATGAATGGCTCTGATAAGACTTCCCAGCTCACACACACAAACAAACAAATGCCTCAACCTGCCATTGTAAGTGTGGGATCTTCACCATAAATCACTTTCTGGCCTCTGACGTTCAAACACGAGTGTGGATTGATGATAGGGTAATGTGTGCGTGTGTGATGCTGGCTATGTGTATATGAAATCCTGCCATTAACACACAATAGACAAGCGTAATTGTTCAAGCAGTAACACAACACAGACTCAAACAAGCATGTGTTGTTTACTGAGAAACCTAATAGCAGTACGACACATGCATGGATGGATGTGCAAAGAGTCCCACCTCTGTTTTCCCTCTCTGGACAATCATACATCAGTTTTGTGGCTGTGTGGGTAATTACTGAGCTATCATTAAAGCAGCAGAGGATATCTTTACCATCATTGACCCATTGTTGGTGTAGATGCTGTGCCGTTTAGAGAAAGTGACGTGGGTTGTATTTGTGTGTGTGGGAAACCAAATGCAAGGGAGGTTTAAATGAGAATAAGAGTCCAATTGAGTCACACAAAAACAGTCTGACTTAAATTTGGTACTTTAATTGAAATATATTTTTAACCAATCAATACTTTTAATGAGTGTGGATATTATGTTTTTCTTTCAATAAAAAGGTAAGTTACTAAAAACTATAACTACCCTGTACTAATTGTTTTCTTAAATTTTATAATCAAACTATTTTTTTCTAATAAGAAGCAGAAAGTTGTATTTTGTGGATGTTAAATTGATTCAGAAATATTTTACACTCAGCCTTCTAACTCTAAGAAGTAAATTTCTTGTCGAAATTAATTTTTTCTTTAGAAAATCATGGTTAAACAAATTTTTCAAGTGTTTGATATTGGATTCTTGTAAATGTGACACTTAAAAAATATAGGCTTTAACTGATATAAATTTGAATATTTTTAAGCTGTTATTATTTCTTATTAATCATTGTGTTTATATATGAATTTATGTTTTACAGCAAACACTAGTGCCCAGAAAGGTGCCTTAGAAATAAAATGTATTGTTATTATTACGTCAAACATTATTTTCAGTATTCTCTCTTTCAAATGGAATCTCCCACGGCTGATCCTGATGTGATTTGAATATGCAATCCTCTCTTTGGACATGGAAACATTAGACAATGACGTCTTGACAAAATCATCTTCTAGTATCAACATAGAAATAAATCTTGATTCAAGATATTATTAAAAAACAAGTTTCAAAATAAATTATGTTCCTTTTTTTGCCTGCGGAGTTTGGGATGTACAGTAGCTAAATTGTAGTAAAAGATAAGCAAACATTTTGTTGGTGGTGTTACAGGGCTGGCTTGGAGATCACACGTGTGCTGTTATAATCTATTTAGCGTCTCTTGGATATTTTCATTTAAATTTTTCGGACATTTAAGTCATGAAGTTGTTGAGGAAACAGAACTTGTGATTAAACTGTTATGTATGACATGTGTGATAAGATGATGAAATGTGTAGATATTTAAAAGGTATCTTCAAAATTGGACAAAAAAATGACTGCAATGTTATAATTTTACCAGTTATGGACAAATGCACTTTACATATTCCATTTATGGTAAGCTGGGAGATTTTATTTCTATATGCACGGCAACATAAATGATCAAACTAACGTCATTATTAGTGGGAATTAGGCACGCTCTCACTACACCACAGTTTACCTATTTAATGTATTACCAATTGCTAGTGGTACAAAACCCCAAATTATTGGGTTTTTTAGATATTTTATTGAATATATCATTTCCCCCCACCTATGACTATTAAGATATTTGATATTTCTGCTCTCTATAAAATCTGCAGGAGTAGATGACGAAGTGACCGTCTTTTTGAAAATCTGATCATAGAGCAGCACGGTGGCATAGTGGTTAACACAGGTTAACACACGTAGCAAAAAGACTGGGTGTTCGAGTCCCGGGTGGGACTAGGCTTGGAATACTGGCCTTACTGTGTGGAGTTTGCATGTTCTTCCCGTGTATGTGTGGGTTTTCTCCAGCTACTCCAGTTTCCTCCCACCCTCTAAAAACATGCATGTTAGGTTGATTAGCTAGTTGCCCCGAGAAATGAGTGTGTGTGTGGCCTGCGGCACTCTGGTGACCTTTCGGAGCGTACCCTGCCCCTCACCTTAAATCAGCCGGGATAGACTCGCAATCTTAATGGGGATGAATGGTTCAGAAAATAAATGAATGAAATATGTTTTATACATCTGCTTGAGGTTAAAAAATGTAAAATTTGATCTACTTAGTTTGTGTTTCACTCTCGTCTCAACATATTTAATTGTTTAAAGATAAATCTTGTTAGACCAGATATTATGTATACTTGGTTTATCAATCTTGAAGGTGGGTTTGGTCGTCTTTGTTTTTAAAAATTCTCACCACAAGAGAGCAGAATTTGACCAACATTTTTCTCCCATCTGAATTTCTTAAATAAAACAAGAAATGTTTGGCATAATTGACATTGTAGGATATAGTTTACAATTTGCTTTCTTTTTTTTTTTTTATTTATTGAATCAAAATTCCCCAAAAACCTTCACAAGATTTTTAAAAAGCTGTATTTAGGAGGTAGCTTTGTAGTGTATTAACATATGGTCAAGGACATGTCTCATAATTTTGTTTTCATAACTTCTATAGTAGTAAAATCATAAGGAATTGATGTTTGACCCTCAAAGAAAAGTTTTCAGACTGAAAGCAGCTGCTGGCATTTCTCCATTGTCAAGTTGCAGGATAATCTAACAGCTTAGGTTAGGACCTGAATGGGGTTTAAAGGCTTAACCGAAACCCGAGTGGAGTATTCTCATTCTACTGTCTCACATTCTGTCTTGAAGATGTCGCCTCTTTCTTGCATCTTTCTTTCTTCCAGTTTCTCTGTCCATTTGTGTTTGTGTTCCTTGGAAACAATGAATTCTTTTCATAAGTAATGTTCATTTCCAAGGTTCGTTGAATTGAAAAACATCAGTTTCCACACTTTATTTACATGTGAAGTAAATAAAAGTGTTAGAGTGACTGATATAAATGTTATGCATAGATGAAACTTATTGAAAATGAGCTTTTATTTTAGCCATAAAATTTTATTTATGATAGCTGTTTTATCCTTTACGGAATCTTAATTAACTTTGAGAAACTTACGTAGTAGTAGTTTTAACTCAGTACATTAGAACTACTGAGGTGTAATTTGTTAACCATTAGTGGCTATTTAAACAAAATTTAGTTAAAAAACTAAAGGACGTCAAGAAATATTGATAAAGTAAATTTGAGTAAATTCTATTTTAACATCTCTTTATTAGCTAAACCTGCTGAATGTTATTCAAACTTAAATTTAAAAAAAAGTTTACTAAAACGTTTCATCTCCTTTTTATGTGCCACATTGTCTATTATCTTATCATTGATTAATGTAATATATAATATATAATTATTATGAAATAATATATATCATATATTAGCCATGCTATTACATTATATATTATATAATCAAAATATATATTAATATATATAATATTTAAAAAGCATACTAATTGAAAATATATAATTATACTTGTATATTATATAATATATAATCATTATATAATCAATAAATAATCATTATGAAAGACATTTTAAGGGCTGTAAATGTTGGTTCCTTGATAGCCGTTCATCTGCTCGGTTTACTTTCTAATTAGCTTTTGGACCTGCTGAAAACATCTTGTTTGGATTTGGCAGAACAGTTGACTGAGAAGACTCTTGGTTCTTTGCTCTTTGTGGTTTTATTTGTTCTCATCCTTCATACTTTCTTCATGTTAGTGTTTTCCGTCGTATGGCTATTTGTTAATCATGCCTTCTACAAAAACTTATCTCTGTATTACAGCAGAGGACACATGTCAAACATGAATCCTTGTTTGATTCTTTTCACGTTTGCTAGCAACAATGTTCTTTGAGCGTGTGCATTAATGCGCGAATAGGAGAAAGGAACTTCTGAACTTTCCTCTTTCCCTTCTCTGGGCATATCCCCTTATCTGTATCTGTCGTTAGATGATACCAGCTACTGTTGTTAGTGAAGCCTGCAGGATGTTTAGTTTTGGTATGGTCATTGCACCTGGTGTAATATGAGACAGATTTCAGCTCACTTCTTATCTAAGGTCAAGTCTATTAGTCCTTGCAACTCCAGTTTGGAAAGATAAAATTGTTCAAGACAAAGGTCATCAAGATCTTTCCTCAGTTGTTTTTGGTTGATAAAGACATTTAAAAAGCATACTAATTGAAATAAATACTTGAGGACACTTTTTTTTATCTTCTCTGTTGGATCTCTGATCTTTGGCTTTTGACGCATCATATGCTACATTTCCTGTACTTTTTTGGTTGGACAGAGAGTCAGGGTGGAGTTGACTCTTTGTGATATATTTAGAGGAACCTGCGATGAATGTTTCATCCATGTTGCGTAGGAAGAACACAGGGTCTTCATTAAACATTCACATCTGCCACTGATATGACCTCCTGGAATATCAGCCCATCATCAATGAATTAACATCAACCCATCATCAATGAACTGACATCAGGGTTTCCTCAATAAGTTCTCAGCAGTTATTTAAGGCATGATGTTACACCTCATTTTTGAAGTAGTCAAACTCCTAAAAATACAAAAGCACATGTATTTAGAATATTTAGGAACTCCTGGTGGCCACAGTAAGGTCATTCAACACAAAATTTTGAGATGTTCAAGATTAGAAAATTAAAACAACCCATTTAAATTTTAATTGAACAAAACTGTCCCTGGGGATGAACTAAACTTTTGTGGCCACTTAAGCAAATACTAAATGAATTAGTGGCTTGTGACATTAATTAATATTTTATTGAACCCAAATGACACCTGTGACCTTTGCAAGTTTTCTTGATTCCTGCTTAAACTATTGCATATATGAGCATATAGCACTTATTACTATCAGTTGTATCGCATGGTTTTATTGATGTGTGCTTTTGGCTCGGTGCTGCTTTGCCTCTCAGACACAGTTTAGCAACAGCTCAGCCCACTTGCATTATTCATACACAAGTGAACTACCAGATAGTGTTACCCTAAGGTAGTATAGCTGCTAAATTAGGGTGCTCTTTGAAGCTATAACAGGGAATACTCACTTTGATTTCTAGATAGACACGTGGGCAAGTCGCAGACAAACTTCTATGGTTGAAGATGGATTGAGAACGTGATGACTCTTCAAACTGAGGTGGACACTTTCCTGAGTGCTGCAGTAACCAGAGAGCGAGAGACCCACAGACACAGAAGGTTGTAGGAGGTCACAAAGGCATGTTGACGTAGATGTGGGTGGATACAAACTCAAATGTGACACACATGCACACTCGTGTTCATACGAAGAGGACACCAAGACTTGCATTGACGCACTCGCACCGGCTTTTCTTGTTGAAGGGACGTACTGCCAAAGTAAGTGCAGTGGCCAACATGAGGATGCACTGCTGGACTCACAGGAAGAACTAACAATGAGGGACACACAAAGAACTACAACAACTCTGTCACTGGGGGAGCAGGTTTCTTTATCCATCGTGTTACCCATGGAGTTATTTACAAAACTATAAAAAGGAACAAAATTGGAAATCGCTGATGGATACAACTTTTTAAAGAGTGTTTGAAAAGCTGCAAACAACCGGATGAAAATGTGTGAAAAAGTTTAAATGGCTTGTGTTGATATTTTTAAAAACCATCTACTGTTTTGAATTTGACCATCAGTTTAGAAGCTTTTTGTCTCCATGTGCACAGACTTTCCAATGACTGGTGATGTTCTGTAATTTTAGCAGGCACGGATTGCTCAGATTCCAACTTCATTACTCGGTCACATTTTGAAGTAGTAAAGCAATCAACTTTGAACAGAGTGCACATCCGTGCGTGATCGTGGGGTGTCAGCTAAAGACCAGATGGATGAAAAAGAAGATAAGACATGAAAAAATCTTAGAATTAAAAATGCTACCACTGTTGGAACTATTAAGATCACAATTTGACCATTGCAACAATCCATCTCTCACTTTTGGGACTTTGTATTTTTTTTGTTGGATGATTTAGGACATCCGTCATGGCACCAAAAAAGGATTCAAAATCAGCTGCAAAGAAGGGCAAGGCAGAAGAGCCTAAGAAAGGAGGAAAGGATGACAAGAAAGGGGGGAAGAAAGCAGAGGAGCCTAAGGGTAAAGGTAAGGATGATGGGAAGAAGGGAAAAGGAAAGAAACCTGTCAGTGAGTCTGAGGAAGAAGAGGAAGAAGAATCCTCTGAAATGAAGACTGAAGATGAAACTGCAGAAAGTGAGGAAGAAGTAGTAACCAAGAAAGGACAAAAGGATAAAGGAAAAGGAAAAGCAGCTCTGAAAGGAGCATCTAAAGCAGTGGCTGTGAAGGGTGGAAAGTCTCCTAAGCGTTCATCTCCTGAAGATGAGGAGATACAACAGCAAGGAAAGTCCAATAAAAAGGGTTTGAGTAGCTTGAGCGATGTCCAGATCAAAGGAGCTTCCAAGGCAATGATGGGTGCCTCTAAAGCCATTTCAGGACTTGCAGGAAAGTCTTCTGGTTTTGGGATGCCTAAACTGCCAGACAAAGCAAAACCAAAGCGAAACCTCAAAAGCACATCTCGCCTTTTCCTGCGACTGTCTAAAAAAAAGAAACCCTCTTCTGATGGTAAACCACTTTTAGGTGCCACTAAGCTGTTTTCTGGTTTTGGGGGAAAATCGGGTGACAAAAAGCCAGGTTTGTCTGGTTTTACCATGTTTAATAAAAAGGATGACGCCTCAAAAGACAGTGGTTCCCCAAAGAAGACAGTAAATCTATCCAAGTTAGGGGGTCAGGGCAAATTGGCAACTGAGGCGAAAGGACTGGGGGGGAAATTCAAAGGCATGTTTGGAAAAAAGAAACCAGAAAAACCTTTTAAAACTAAGGGATGGATGGTTGGTAGAATGGCTGCAGCTACCAACTGGTTGACAGGAAGGTTTTTAACCTCAAAAGGCCAAGGACGCATTGGGGGACGGGCCGGAAGACACGGCCGGAAGAACCCATCATTAGCTAACAGGGGCACGAGAGGGAAACACACATATTATTATAATGAGCCTTATGAATATAATGATGGTTATGGATATGAAGATAACTACCAAGATAGGTGGGGACCAAGTGGAAGACAGGCAACAAGCTATGATCCGTATGACCCTTATGAGGAGGAATTTGGTTATGATGATGAGGAGTGGGAGGATGAATATGGCTACTATGATGATGAGGGTAACTACTATTATGATGATGAGCTTTATTATGATGATGACGTAGATGAATATGGTTACCCTTATAGCTATTATAATGATGGCTATGAAGATTACTATGGCAATGAAGGAGTTGAGTATTATTATGGGGAAGATGGAATGCTGTATGCTATAGAACCAGAGCCATTTAGTTATTATGACGAAGGCATGCATGGCTTCTATGACCCATCCGAAGTATATGAGGAATTTTTCGACCCCAATCTTGCATATAATTTTGGGATGTCCGATGCATACGGTATGATGAATGGCACCTATCCCATTGCCTCAGGTCTGTACAATGACCCGATGTTGCAGTATGCACAGCCTGTCCCTGTTTATAACCCTTATCAACAACACTTTCCTATGAATGCTGGATTGGATCCAGTTGATGCAGCCCAGCTATATGCACAAGAGCAAATGGCTTTTGCTCAACCTGAGCTCATTTCAATGGAGCAGTTTAAGGTACCCAGACCCCAGGTTATGCTATATGGGACAGATAGACTTGAAGTTGAAACCTTGCCTCCTCCTCCCAATTCTCGCCCTGGTTCTCCAATGATTCCACAATCCTCCCCAGTGCTTGCACTCAACAATCAAGAAATTATGCCAAATTTACAATACGAGCAAACCATTCCTGTTCCCCTCCCGACACAACTGCCATACCAAGCTGTCATGAATGAACAAAATGTTTCTATTTTCCCAGGACAAGTGGCCATGACAACAGACGGAAATATTCAACAGGAATATTTACCTTCCCCTCAATCAGCCTACACTCCTCTTGCAATTCCTCCTAGTCAGTTGCCACCCTCTACTCTACCACCTCAGTTTTCTTCGCAGGCATTCCAAGCACCCTTTCAACAAGAACAGCAGTTGTTTCAGATGCAACAAATGGCAGCAATGACCCCAGCAATGGCTCCCGGAATGACTCCAACAATGGCTCCAGGATTGACTCCAACAATGATTCCAACAATGGCTCCCGCTATGACTCCAGCAGTAATTGCGCCAGCAATGACTCCAACAATGACTCCGTTAATGGCTTCAGCAATGACTCCAACAATGGCTCCACCAGTGCAGTCAATGATTTATTCCCCGCTTCATTCACCAGTATCATCACCCATGCCAGTACGACGAATGAGTCCATTTTCATCACCTCAGTTATCGATGAGGCCGGGATCAGTAAGGTCTCTGGCGACTCATTCACCCTACTTCTCACCACATCCAATGGACTTCCAGTCAAGCGTTCAAATGGACCCTCACTTCTCTCCTCGCTTACGTAGCCGAAGGGCTAAACATCGGGCATCAATGGCAGGTCCAATCCCCACATCCTCAGTCGACTGGCAGAAACAGTTCAGTCCCCCTTCTTCTCCACCACAACAAAGGAGAGGCATGTCCATTAGAACTCAGTCTGTGCAGGCACGAGGAAGAGGAGGGAATGGGTTGCGAAGGCCTCCATTAACAGCCAGACCCCAATCACCACTTTCCAGTCCATTACCCTCACCCCGGGAATCATTTAGGCGGAGGTATAGCCCTCCAGCCTCCCCAAGATTGTCTTTCAGACAACAGCCCCCACCAGACGCAGTTCCTCTGCCACCAGCAAGACCAAATGTGTTCAAAGGGAGAAGACAGACATCTGAGATGAGGCATTCTCCATCTCCCACACTTCCATCACCTCACAGACGAAGCCCATCTCCACCTGAAAGGTCTCAGTCCCCACCTCATTCCTTTCGCCCTGCCTCTCCCCGCCGTACTCCTTCGCCTTCACCATCTCGAGTTACTGCTCGCCCTCTTCCCACTCGGTCTTCTACTCGTAGGATGAGAGGTAGTCTAGGAGGACGAAGTCATGTGCCTATGGGAGCTGTAAAACCTTCTCCAGCAAACCCCTACCTACAGAGACGTACTAGACACGGGCCCCCTGTCACTCAACATGTTGCCCCTTTTAGAACTTCCATACATAGTGGTTCTACCTCACCTTCTGGACAAATAGGAACTGTAGCTGGGACTCCGATGTTAGCTAGAGCAGGATCAAGGCCAATGGGGTTAAGAGAGACCAAGCGAATTGGAACTGGCCAGGGTGGCTTTCACAGACCTGTAGGCCGAGGTCAGCCCCTTGTTCGCATGTCCAGAAATCAGCCATCTCTTCATTCAAGACAGTCATTCAGAGCACCTTCAATTCCTCCTCAGTCATCTTTGAAACAAAATGGTCCTCTTTCCTCTCAGCCATCAATACGCAGGTTTCAGAGCGGACCTGCATCTCCACAATCATTGCGACGTGCATCTCCTCTTCCCTCCCGTTCCGCATCTCCAGGCCGCTATCTTTCTCACCCACCCTCACCTCTGCCACACAGGGCCATGAGTCCTCACAGTATGAGACAAACATCGTTTGAACCTCCGATGCGTCCCCCTAGTTTTCCACCTGGTGCTTTTCCACATTCACAGAGCATCGCACAATATGACTACATACTAAATGATCCAGGTCCTTCTCCAATGCTTACAAATGCTTTCCCAGGTCCTCAAGTTGTAGGGGCTCCCTTTCCTTCTCCTCTTTCTTCTTCAATGCCTTATGGTTCTCCTTTACAAAGACCCACCTCCCCACAACTTCAGCATGAAGGCTTCCCCTCAAACCTTCCCCAATGCACCCCACCGTCTCCCAATTTGGGCCGGACGCTTCAAAACCCTTACCTAAAGAGGAGCCCATCTCCTATACCTGCAGGGCAAGTGGACGTATTACTCAGTGGACAAGATGCTCCAGGGGCGAACCCTTATGCATTAGGGCTACCTAATGCTTTGATGCACAGTTCTCAACTTAGCAATGCATCATATTCATTTCCACTACAACGCAATGCCAGCCTCTACACAAATGTACTGTCTCCTTCTCAAGAAGGAGCCCCTTTAGCCTCTTCTGGTCTACCCTCCCCACATTTATCTTCTTCATTGCTTGACTCTCAACTACGTAATGCCTCCTTCACATCACCCTTTCCTCGACAACTCTCTCCTACATCCTCTGTTCCACTTGTTCCTGCTCCCACTATACCTCAACAAGGAGGGATCAGAGGTAGTTCCTTATTCTCTGGTGGACTGAGGACTTCCCAAATCCAGGGATCAATGTTTAAGCTTCCAAGTGGTACTTTGACAAGACCTCAAGGCGTTGTTGAAACACCAGCGACAAATGATGGTGTAAGGGGTGGTATACTATCAACATCTGCACTTTCCAATGCCCTGCAGAACCCGAGTTTGCGTAAGGCCACTTATAGACTTCCTGATGGCTCACTGATAACCAGAAATGAACCTGTTGTGGAGCAATCTCCTGTGTCATCCTCTATGCTATCTTCTGCACTGTTGAACCCCAATATGCGTAAAGGAGCATATAAGCTGCCAGATGGAACTTTGGTCATGAGAAGTGAGCCTGCACCCACGCCTGGTGTACTCTCCTCTGCGCTTCTCAATGCAAATGTTCGAAAGGCTTCTTATCGATTACCTGATGGTTCCTTTCTATCACGCCCGGGAGAGGAGCCTCAGAGTGCAGAAAGTGCAGTAGCATCACCTGGACTATCTGGAGCCCTGATGAATGCTAACCTCCGTCAGTCTAAGTTTCAGTTACCAGGGGGTTCTTCTCTATTTTCACGAAACCAACCTCAAGCTCCTACAAGTCCCCTTCTTTCTGGTGCTTTGATCAACCCTAATCTCCGTGGGGCTTCTCTAAATCTTTCAGCATCATCCTTATTGAGAAAACCAGGCTCTGCAGAAACTTCAGGACAACGCTCACTTGATCTTTCTAATGCTCTTAGCAACAAAAATCTTCGATCTGCCTCCTATCGTTTGCCAGATGGAACACTCATGACCCGTAACGAAGCAACTTCTGGAACCAAATCCCTTGACCTATCTAATGCTTTGTCAAAAAACCCAAACCTTCGTGGGGCTAACTTTCGTCTCCCTGATGGTAATATTATGACACGACTTGGTGCCCCGAGTACTCCACAAGCACGGTCACTGAATCTCTCTGGAGCTTTGCAAGGTTCTCATCTGAAAGGAGCCAATTTTCGTCTATCCTCTTCATATGCAGTAGTATCCCCACAGGTTCAGGGTTCTGGACCTGATCAACATTGGGCCCATGGGTCGGGCGCTGAAATGCAACATGGTTTGGATGTGTGGGGGTCTGAGAGAGTTCTTCCTCATGGGACAGTACAGAACCTCAATAAGTGGTCCATGTATAGAGATGGTGAGCTCCTTGAGCCTCATGGCCCAATGGGACAGGGAGATGTGGGGCCGCAACCAGGGGAATGGAATCTCGACAGAGAGGGGGAACCGAAGGGGCAATGGTTTGACAAGGTAATTATTCTGAAATTACATTTTATTACATTGAGTACCTGCAACAACTTTGGTTAGATGGATGTTATTGTTATAGTCACGCAATATGAGGTGTGACGCATTAAATTAGTTATTTAAACATCTTTATGAAAATGTTGATAATTTGAAAAAAAGGGACAGATTTGGATAAATAAAATAAATAAATGAATTACTCTATTCATCCCTCACCGGGGAAATTTGTTTGCTGCACTCCTTACACCACAGCAGGCTGCCCTTCAATGGCGCCAATGGTGGGAGAAGCGGGGGTTAGGTGTCTTCTCCAAGGACCCTAGACGTGCTCTCCGTGGGACGCGAACCCACGACCTTACGGTCCACGGGCGAACGCTCTAACCACGCAGCCACCGTCTCCACCCTAATATAGTGGGCACCAGTGGGATAGTGGGCACCAGTAATGATATTAAAAAAATTTTAGACAACTTGGAGTTTGTTCATTTGGTGATAAACAAACTCAAATGAGAAAAACAAAATTTATCATTTATTTTGACAAAATGTTAGAACATATTTTGCTCATGTCCGTGGGGCATCACTTTAATACTTACATTATTTTAATGTCTCCGCGTTGTATTTTAGATGTATACAATTCGAAGCATGGCCACCGTATCTGAGCGAGCGCAAAGAGAGGAAGATGGTGTGGAAGATATGACACAGTTAGAGTAAGTAAAGAAGAAGTGAACTGCAATTGACATTTTAAAGATAAACAAGGGTTCATCTGTTTTTCCTTTTAGGGAGATGCACGAGGGAGCGGTTCTATTGAACTTGAGGAAAAGGTTTGAAAGAGAGATCATTTATGTGAGTATATATCATATTCTTAAATGCCCGTAGAAAATCAATGTCATAATCCTTTAAGAAATTTGTAAATAATTAGCAATCAATCTATAGATAAATATTTAAAACCTCTGATTTTTTCTTGTTTTCTTTCCTTGTTTGATATCTTTTTCTAGACGTACATTGGAAGTATTCTGGTGTCTGTAAACCCATACAGGATGTACAACATCTATGGTACAGATATGGTGCTGCTGTATAAGGGTTGTGCTTTGGGAGAAAATCCCCCGTAAGTTGTGTTTTGTATCTATACCAAAAAGAGTATATAGACACATGTACTATTATTAAAATTTTTGGACACCATTTCAATTTATGAAAAAAAGTGTTTTAAATGATTCGTCTGACGGCATACAAATGTATAGTTTTGTGATTTTTTTTAAATCTGAGAATTAATTGCAACAACTGTGTATCTTGCAGGCATTTGTTCGCCATTGCAAATGCTGCTTATTTCAAAATGATGGATGCCAAACACAACCAGGTTATAATAATCAGGTAAAAGTCTCTGCCGATTTTATTTGTTAATGCAAACATTTTGTATGGTCTCTTAATTGATGAATACTATTGTTCAACTACTTTTTTCAGCTTTTGTTTGTTTTATCAAATGTTTAACTGTGAATGCATAAAATAAATAAGACTTTTTGGAGAATTAATGGCAACCTGTGTCACATGTGCAATATAAGTGTGAATGTTGGGAAAACTCAATCAGATGTGATTTTGCTTGCATCAGATGGTCATTCGGGGACCTTTGGCTATGCCCGTAATCAATCATGAAACACATCTTACACATGCATACACCTGGAACACTCTAGCTGTAGTCGGAAGGAGACACCTGTAAGGAAAGCCCAGCCAGGTCTGGGCCAGGTGCAGATGGGGTTTCAGAGGTGCTTGTGTCTGAGTGTGTTTGTGTGTGGACTAGAGGTTTCTGTTAGCATTTCAGTGAGTGTGTGTTAAGGGCTAACTGAGGTCTGGTGTTCAGTGACCATTAGCGGGTCCCATTTTTTGGCCAAGTCGCATGTGAGCTGAAACGTACACCAGATTGCGGTAAAGGCGTTGTCGTGCCCTGGACACACAGACGCACACAACTCGGCTCTGCTTGGACAGAGCTTGCATAATGGTGGTATTAAGTGCTAAGCTGTTGGCAGCAGTAATGCAGAGGGCATGTGAGAGACTGTTTCAGGTAGTTTAACGCAAAAGAGAAGCTAATGAGAGATTAGTGTGGTCTTACATGACTCAATCAATCACATCAGCACCAGCAGGAAAAATGATTAAAGAACAGGTTCCATTGAATAATATTTAACGTGTCAAAAGTATTAAAAAGTTGAAATTGCAACAATAATTTAAATTTTTGTTGAATTTTACTTTTCCAAGTGTAATCTTATATTCACTTTTTTGCTCTTACAAATAAATTATTGCAGTCCGCTGTAACTATTGAGGTTTCAAAATCTTGTTTTGTTATATAAGTGTTGACTAAAATTTACAGCTGATTTCTACCTCTTTTATTTAGCAGAATTAAAAAATACAGACTTAGGAACCTAATTGCCATATGGTATATCTGAGCAGGGATTTTTTTTTTTCCCTTACCCCCGGTGCTGTATTTTTTAGTGGAGAAAGCGGGTCCGGAAAAACAGAGGCCACCAAACTTGTTCTTCGCTATCTTGCTGCAATACATCACAGGTCAAACATTGCACAGCAGGTACAAACACAGATGATCACAGGTTAAATACATTGAATGGACATGTACATTTACATAATAAATTATTTATTTCTGTCTGTTATGGTGGCTTGCCTTGGATGCAGATCGAGGTATGTGTTTCACAATGGTATTGAACATTGAAACTACATGCATGCTGTGTTGTGTTGCATCAGTTTGAGGTATTGCAAAAATGTTTATTTTGTGTTTGACAAGGACTGACAATGACTTTTAAAGATAAGTATTTGATGTAATAGAATGTACAATGATAAAAACAGACTACTTTGAATATGTGCAGTAAAAGTATTGCCTTTTTTAAAAAGTCCTACCCCCACTTTTCTAATAATCCATACAGCCAAATAAAGTGAAAAATCTATATTGTGTTTGGTTGTTTGTAGATACTTGAGGCAGCTCCTCTGCTGGAATCTTTTGGAAATGCCAAAACTGTGCGGAATGATAATTCCAGCCGCTTTGGGAAGTACATAGAGGTCTTTGTGGAAGAGTGAGTATGCTGCAACGACCACATTTGTTTTCATTCTAACAACACATTTCCCTTGTTTTATCCATTTCTTTACCTTCTTCTTTATGTAGTGGTGTGATCAGTGGTGCCATAACTTCTCAGTATCTGCTGGAAAAGTCCCGTATTGTCTTCCAGGTGGAGCATCCAGAGACATAAACTAAATTATAAGATTTCTGTGTTGTTTGTGTGTGACAAGCTAAAGCAATTGTGTATGTTTCAGGCCAAAGATGAGAGGAACTATCATATCTTCTATGAGATGCTTGCTGGTCTTCCCTCTCAGCAGAAGCAAGCTTTTTATCTGCAAGATGCTGAAACCTACTATTACCTCAACCAGGTTAAAGACAGTGGATTCAAACAGTAGCATTCCCTGAATGCTCTCCTCATTTCTATGTTTCTTTTTGTTCACACAGGGGGGAGATTACGTGATAACAGGAAAGAATGATGCTGATGACTTCAGACGCTTGCTATCTGCCATGGAAATCCTTCATTTCACTCCAGAGGACCAGCTGGCCATCTTTAGAGTTCTTTCATCCATACTTCACCTTGGAAATGTCTACTTTCAAAGACATGAGGTAATATTTACATTGAGAATTTTGTCCTACAAGAAAGTTTAAGATCAACTCAATAGTATCAAAGTATTTAAACTCAGTAATCCACAAAAAAGTTTGTACAATTTCTAGTAAATTTGCTACTCATCATCAATCATCCACCACGCATGTGTTCATCATATGCCTTATTAGATTTTATACATTTCTCTTTTGGTCTCATACTAGACATCTAAACATTGTGTTTTAAAGAAGATAGTATCCTATTAGTTTAAGACAATTTTTATGGAAGAAAATTCCTCACAACATATGTGCTCAGTCTTTTTTCTAATGGGTTCCATCATCAACACTCAAATGACTTCAATGCTCCTTTAGACTTTAAAAGAACGTACAGTATATTTTTATAAGGTGGCCCTATTATCTTTGCAATATTCCACCTCATCTCCATCTTGAATATTGCGTTGCCACTCAATTGATATGCAATGTTATAATCAAACTTTACTTACTTTTCAAAACACAAATGTTAGTGTTCCAGATAAAGTTGTGAATGATATCACTTGAAAAATTGATCTTTTTGTCTTCGTTGTGCTTCAGGCTGATGGACAGGAGGTGGCGTCAGTGGTAAGCGCTCAGGAGATCCGAGTCGTAGCAGAGCTGTTACAGATCTCACCAGAAGGACTACAGAAAGCAATCACCTTCAAAGTTACGGTCAGTATCACCTTCTCCCTCAAATGATAGTTTCTTCCATTTCTGAACTGAAGGTTATTTAATTTGCTTTCAATATGACTGATTCAATGGTGGTGTGCAACATGGCAGTGTACAAGGCTTTCTGTATTGCTTACATACATGTGGTTAGGTAAGAGTGAGGCTCTTACACAAATTAGACTAAACTAAATCAAAAATTATGTTTGTCAATTGAATTTCCATTTTAAGATTGATTGAAATTGAGTTTTTTTGTGTTCATACCAAATAATTAAGAATCATGTGAACAACAAATGTCTAAATTTATGGTGATATCCCACAATTATATTCAAATCATAATATGAAAGTATATTTTTTTGTAAACTGACCTAACTTCATGTTTATTTAAAAAAAAAAACACACAAAATTTATCATCTTATGCATTATTGTTGGAAAAAAATCAATGTGAATCAAATTATTTGAAATCGGCAAAATTTTACAATGGATACAAAGCAGTTTTTCGTTTAAAATAATTCCTCCTTTTTTTTTAAATGTGCAGCTTCTTTAATATTTTTTACTACATTATTCCCAGGAGACCATGAGAGACAAGATCTACACTCCTCTGTCTGTAGAAAGTGCTGTTGATGCCAGGTAAGAGTCAAAACAGAAGCATCAAACTTCACTGTAAGAAAAATACAATAAAATCAGTGTCTGTAATCAATCTGAAGTACATCTGGTTTCCTATCTTTCAGCTACAACTTATCTTGTTTAATTATGATATTTTTTCTCAGAGATGCCGTTGCCAAGATCCTTTACTCGTTAGTGTTTCACTGGTTAACAGAAAGAATCAACGCTCAGGTGTACCCTCGCCAACATACCCTCTCCATTTCCATCCTGGACATTTATGGATTTGAGGTAAACAAGAAAAGTCGTAGCTTAATGGAGCACTGGTGTCAATAGAAATTATTACTCATGGCAAAAGGCACTTGACTGATTTGGAGGGCATGAATCAGGTGTTTTAGGACCAGTTGGCGTCTTTCGTAGCATGTCACGGTAGTTTAGTCATGGAGAAAACAACATAAATGACATCTCATTGTGTTTGTGTTTTGCAATAGGAACTGGCTTTTAACAGCTTTGAGCAGCTTTGCATCAATTATGCAAATGAGTACCTGCAATTCTTCTTCAACAGAATTGTGTTCAGAGAGGAACAGGCAAGTACAAAACCCCAAATTACTCACACACATTCTCCTATGTATACCCATTAACGGTGCCACAACATGCAAATTTTGCAAGTGATACTAATACAGATGTATGTTGTTTACATTATTTTGTCACTAATTTGACGTTCATACAGGAGGAGTACAGCAGAGAGCAAATCCCATGGCATGACATCACATTCAGTGATAACCAACCTTGCATTGATCTCATTTCCTCAAAGCCTCATGGGATACTGAGGATACTTGATGACCAAAGCTGTTTCCCTCAAGTGAGAAAAAACTACAAATATATTTTTTACAACTTAAATGATCATTTTACTTTTGTATAAATGACTAATTGTTTTCAGGCAACAGACCACACTTTTCTCCAAAAGTGTCACTATCACCATGGACACAATCCGCTGTATCAGAAGCCAAAGATGCCTCTGCCAGAGTTTACCATCAAGCACTTTGCGGGTCGCGTCACCTACCAGGTATTTTTTAGAATTAGTCTATTTCTCAGCATTTGATTGGCTAAAAGAAAAGGATTCTTTTTTTCCCCAGAGGGCAGCATCCACTAATCTAAAAAATCTCTGATGCAGGTTTACAAGTTTCTTGATAAAAATTATGATCAGGTAAGACAGGATGTCCTGGACCTGTTCATTCAGAGCAGAAATAAGGTAAGTAAGGATTTTTTTAATTAAGAACAGAGCATAGTTATCGCAATATGTTGCAAGAACATTGTTTAATTATCCATGCTCATTTTATTGTGCAGATGGTGTCAAACCTTTTCGTTGCTCATGCCGAGCTCACAGGTCAACAGAGAGGTGGGCACATGAGAAAGAGCAGCTCAGTAACCAGGAAATACCAACCATCCACTGTCAGCAGCAAGTTTCAACAATCACTGCTGGAGCTGGTGGAGAAAATGGAGAGGTGGAGTATATGTGCTGTGAAACTGACCTAAAAAATCTGTGAATCCAAATTTGAGCCTAAAACAAGCTGACCACTTATTCATTTTTGAAATTTCAGGTGCAACCCCTATTTCGTTCGCTGCATCAAGCCAAATACAATGAAGGTTGGTGTAACTACACATTACACCTTATTTCTTGCAAAGATGGATGTTTTGCATGCTTTTCTTGCACACATTCTTTCTTGCTCAGCAACCAGGTGCATTCGAGGATGAGCTTGTTAGCAACCAGCTGCGACACTCTGGGGTTCTGGAGACCATCAGAATTCGTAAGGAGGGCTACCCTGTTAGGATGACTTTCTTTAACTTCCTCTTCAGGTAGGTAATATTTGCTCATTGGATAATAACGCATTTTATTTAAAACGCACCTTACGTTTAAAAAAAAAAAATCCAAAGAGCTTTGTATGTTTTAAAAATATCGAATGTAATTCAACAATATCTTGTTTAAGAGAGTTGTGAAAAACTTCTTACTCAAATGTGAAGACGAATAATGTAAACTGTTTGCGTCTACTCATTTATCTCTAGATACAAATCCCTTGTAGGAATTCGAGAGCTTCCCACACCAAACGAAGAAAACTGTATTATACTGCTGAGCAAACTGTGTCCTCTCCGACCAGGTATCTTCTACGTCGGTGTGTCAAAGGTGAGTTTGTCGAGCTCAGTGAAACTCCACAGTGTATTAGTTATACTGGTTTGTGCAAAAATCATTCAGCAAAAAAAAAATGGCAGAAAAAATTTGATGCAACATTGATGTGTGTGTGCTTGAATTCCAGCTGTTTCTGAAGGAGGACACCTACCAGCTGTTGGAGTGTAAAAGAGAACGATCTCGTGAGCTGGCAGCTCTCACCTTGCAGCGTTACACTCGCATGTTCTTCGTCAGGAAACGATTTGTGGATTTCCGCATGAACATGATCAAATTTGAGGCGCATTGCCGTGGCTACTTAGTGAGGTTAGTCAAAAATTTTTAACAGCAAGGTTGAACGAATGATGTTCAGTCTCAACAAAATGATTATAAATAGCTGCAAGAGTTTTAAAAACGTTGTATTTTAGAAGAGATGCAATTTTTTACACTCACCTCCGACTAATTAGGCAAAATTAATCTAAGAAACAAATCATATGGCAGAATGAGATTGCGGGTACAAGCAGCCGAAATGAGCTTCCTCCACAGGGCGGATGGGCTCTCACTCAGAAATCGGGTGAGGAGCTCTGCCATCCGGGAGGAGCTTGGTGTCGAGCCGCTCCTCCTCCAGGTCGAGAGGAGCCAGATGGGGTGGTTCAGGCATCTGGTCAGGATGCCCCCCGAGCACTTCGCGGGCGAGGTAATTCGAGCACGTCCCACTGGGAGGAGACCAAGGGGCAGACCCCGGACCTGCTGGAGAGACTATGTCTCACAACTGGCCGGGGAACGACTTGGGACCCTTCCGGGTGAGCCGGAGGATGCACCCGGGGTGAGAGACGCCTGGGCTACCCGTTTGAGGCTGTTCCCCCCACGAACCGACCCCGGAGCAAGCGGAAGATGACGGAACGGAGCATTTGAATATGTTTCAGGCTGTAGCTATGCCCAAGTTAACTGGCTAAAATTCAAAATTATTTGCAATACCGAATCCACATACTACATTAACCAAATAGTCAACAGATTATAGCATTTGAACAAGTATGTATTTGTGTGTGAACAGAAAATTTTTCACTTTTTCTCTCCCTTTTTTTGTCGTTGTATAACAAACGGTCTGTAGCATTAGATTATTTCTGCAGACAGGAAGTAATTCTCTCACATTATTTCTGCTGTGTTTCATAATTATTTATGTACATTTAGTAATTCTCTCCAGGACGAGAGAAGCCAAATGGGATGGTTTAGGCATATGGTCAGGACGCCTCCCCAGCGCCTCACTGGTGAGGTGTTTCGGGCACGTCCCACCGGGAGGACACCAAGACGCAAACCCCGGACCTGCTGGAGAGACTATGTCTCACAGCTGGCCGGGGAACGACTCGGGATCCTTCCGGGTGAGCTGAAGGATGCAGCTGGGGTGAGAGAAGCTTGGGTCTGAGGCTGTTGCCCCCATGACCCGGCCCGGATAATTGGAAGATGACGGAAAAAAGAAAAAGTTCTGTTCCGTTTTCTTCCACTTATCCAGTTACGGGAGCAACAGCCTCAGTCGGGAAACCCAGGCTTCTCTCATCCCAGCACCCCGCATCCCAAGGTGTCATAAATTGCTATCTTTCATCAGTCTTTGGGATGTGATGGGAAATTATATTTAGTTCTCAAGCCAGTAGGGGGTCTAATATAACACCCATAGGCCATAATGACGTGGATGGTGTATTCTGCAGTTTAAAATCAGAGGAAAGTTTGACAAAATTAATATGATTTTTTTTCTTCAAGGAAACATTATGTAAAAATGAGGGCAAATTTGGTTCGCTTCCGATCTCTCGTTCACATGTACGTCAATCGCAAGCAATACATCAAGGTAGGAATATCTCATTTTTAAAAAAAACATTTTTTTTTTTTTAATGGTTGATGGAAGAACGCAGCTAATGACTAACATGACTAATTTCTGTTGGGTATTTGCAACATTTTTTTTTACAACTAGAAACACTATTTTCACCATTCCTGTTTACAGATGAGGTTTACAGTGAAGAGGAAAGCTGAAGAGGAAAGGAGGAAAAGAGAGTTGGTAAAATAAACTTTTTTTTCCTCATAAATTACCATCAGTGGAAAGTGGAACTTGTCTTTCCCTAATCAACTATTTCAACTCTCCCAGGAGCTTTCTAGGAGGGAGGTGGTGAATGTCACTCACTTGGTGATTCCTGCAGAACTTGGGGGCCTCTTACAAGCGGCAGGAGGTAACCATGTCCATCTCGTTTATAGAATTCTTTTGTACAGTATACCTGTATAAATGATGTGCTGAAAATCTGACATTGCGCTGATAAATGAACCAAACTGTGACAATAGTTATAACAAATACTGTACTTTTAAAAGTATTTTACAACAAAGTAAAATAAGTTTATCTGTGTTTTTATTTTAAAATCAAATCACATCCTTAGAAACATCATGAATCCCGACTGACTTGTGTTTCACCTGATTCTGTCTCTGCTCAGCTCGCAGGGAGCTGCATTCAGATTGTTTAGCTCTGCTTCAGGCTCCTCACATTCAGGAAGAGGGCCAGCTGCCTTTGCCCCTCGACATCAACAACTTCCCTTTTTATCGCTACGTGCAAGTTCACTTCAGGGTGAGTTGCTATCCTAAATTACCCTTCAACAGGTACAAAAATAAGTTTTAAATTAACTTCACATTATCTGTTTGGTACCAGAACACAGCCCAAAATTATTTTATTGTGAGAGAAAAAAAACAAGATAGAAAGTTAACCTCAAACTAATTTGAAAGAGGTCAGAAAAGAAAATTTATGTGAGATAGAGACTAAATGCTAATAAAAGGCTAATCATTAAACATTTGGTTAATTTACCGTAATCTAAATCAAATACAACTTAAATATTGTGCTCCTTATGTTGGAAAACCAAAACCCTCATTGCTGCCTGCTGATTGGCCGGGGTATGCTCTGGGAACCCTGTGACCTAGCAATGGATGAACGAGTTTAGAAGATGAAATGAATAAAAAGCCTGTTATGTTAAACTCTTTGTCATGGGATGTATTGACTCACACAGAGAAAATTAAGCTGTCAAACTAATTTTGTTGCAGGAACCAAAGTTTGGGTTGTTGATGGCCCCTTTGGAGTCCCCTCTGACCCGGCTGGAGGATGACTTGCAGAAGGAGGCTCTGGAACTTTTCAACTTGGTGAGCTAAACTCTTATTAATATTTTACTCTTTAAACTAATTCAAATATGAACGGGCCTGTTACCGGAGAGAGAATTTTTTATCTCTATCCCAAAGATGTGCTAACTGGAAAACAAACGAGAGACTCTCAATTGTACTTGTCAGACAAGAGTAGTACTGTCCTCTGACCAAAATGTCTACAAAGAGTATAAGAGTATGCATCCCTGGTTGTTTTATTTAAACAGTTGTGGAAGAAGGTAAAGAAGGCTGCAGACCACTACTTGCAGATAAACGGAGACAAAGAAAAGCTGGAGGTCTTCCTCCCTAACCTTATTCCTCAGTTAACATAATACTGTGTCCCACAACTGCAGGTCACCAACTGCCTGCAACTGAGGAATCACAGAGACAGGTGACTGAAAATCCTAAATAAAACATTTAGTAAGATAGCAGACAGTTTTTAATTATTAAAAAAAGAAGTATATGAAGATATACATTTTCTACCTAAAGATTTACACTTTCTACCTAACATGGTCAATTATGTATGCGCTGTGCTAAATTCTATAGAACAGGTGTAAAACATGTGGTCTGTGGGCCAAAACTAGGGTGGCCACCTGTCCTACTTTTGGTCATACCATCCCGCTTTTTAGGCTTGTGTCCCGCATTCCGCTTATCACGGCCGTGTCCCGCTTTCTCATTGGTAATCGAACATAACAATATGTGATATGGGGGGAGATGGTGGCTTAGTGGTAGAGCGTTCGCCCGCAGACCGGAAGTTAACCGGAAGTTCGTGGGTTAGATTCCCACTGAATTCACGTCTAGGATCCTTGGAGAAGACACCTAACCCCCCGTTTCTCCCATCATGGCTGTCGTTGTGGCAGCATGCTGCGGTGTAGTAGTGCAGCACCCAAATTTCCCCCGTGAGAGATGAATAGAGTATATAAAAACAAAAAAATAGCTAAGCGGGACACAAGACTAAAAAGCGGCACGGTATGACCAAAAGTGGGACAGGTGGTCACCCTAGCCAAAGCTTTAAAGGAATTGTATGTATGTAGCTAACAAAAACACGGTAAAAAAAAATTAAAAGATTGAGAACATACAAGATTGTGCACCTAAAAAAAAAAGGCTTTAAAAATTGTATAAAATTTTTGTGAAATTTAAAAATGTAACCATTTGCAATACAAGTAAATATTTAGGCCTGTACATAAACTGTACGTTAAAAAACAGAAGATAAAATATATGAGATCTAATTTTATAAAAACAATGTTATGTGTTTGAGGCCTAATATTTTTCTTTTGCAATTTTTTAGATTTAACTAGATTTATTTCCTTTTTATATATATTTTTTTGTCTTCTTCAGGTGTTACGATTTATGGGGGACCCTCACCTAAATGGAGCACAAGAAAACATGTTTGGGAATTACATCATCCAGAAGGGTTTGTCATCTTCAGGGTTAAGAGATGAGATGCTGGCTCAGGTTGTTAATCAGGTGTGGAGGAACACAAACACTGAGAATGCAGAGAGAGGCTGGCTACTGCTGATGGGATGTGTTTGCTGCTTTGCTCCATCACCAAAAATGGACAAATACTTGCTAAAGTGAGAAAAATGTACTCTCAAATATGATTACAAAAAACCCCAAACTGTTTAAATTAATACACATGCCAATTCAAAAAAGCAGTTATATTCTGAAAAAGATCTTGATCCATCACTCTTGCAAACATCCTTCCCCTAATGTGAGAATGTAAAGAATGTTCAGATTTTAGTTTTTGTACAAAAATATAAAAAGATAATGCATTAAAAAAAAGGAAGCAACTTTATTGCATTTTATGCTTTTTGGTTTTCACCTAAAATATTGCAAATCTAAAAACAACAAAACTATTGTGCATTTGAGAAAGTACATCTACTGACTTTTAAAAATTTAAATAGAATAGTGTCATTTAGGACTGGCCTTTTGAAAGAAAAACCTTGAGACTTACAAGGTTGCTACAGTCTTTCTGTTATGATGCAGGTGGGAATGTTGAACTTAGATGCACAGTCAAGTTTAATCAGTTCATTGAAAAAAGAAGGGGTAAGCGAAGTGAGATAATCAGGTGCAGCTGATAGATAACCTGGGCAGGTGTGGGCCCTGGGCAGGCATGCATCTCAAGCAGGCATGGCAAGTAGGGGTGGGCGAATCGATCCTAATATCGATAATATCGATACCAACGCTAGTATTTATACTGATCGATACACCAACTACAATATCGATACTTTGGTTGAAGTTTTACCCCCCGCACTTTGCTTCCGTTTTTTTTTTTTTCAAAAAGGCAACCTAATTTATCTGTCAGCAAAATATGCATAAATGCTGTATGTCGCGCCTAAATGCTAAAGCGAGGTGGCCCCGCACCCTTTTTTTCGCTTTGACTTGTCACATGACTCGGCAACTCGGGGGCCAGGAAACAAAAAAAAAAAAAAAAACACAAGTCAGTAAAAGTGGAGAGAGATGGAAGGAAAAAGAGAAGTAGCGTGTGGCTGTACTTTGATGCCGAAAATGAAACAACGGCTACCTGCACCATTTGCAGAAAGGCTGTTAAATATCGTGGTGACACTACAAATTTGTTTAAACATTTAAAGAATCACCCCAAAGAAAATGAACAACTTCAAAAATGGTGAGTGGAGCAAAAAACCCTGACCCCTTCTGTTTCCCAGAGGCAGCGCTCATTAACAGAGATGCTCCAATTCTCCAGAGAACACCCAGGGAGATACTAATTGTAAAAGTACAACATAATCATCGTCAACATTAGTTAATATTTGTTTGGGCTGCAACTTTTCACTTCTATCGATCTACCTACCAACCTGTGTATATACATATACTTGGTCATACTATATATGTATGACCCTAACCCTTGATGCAAAAATAGTCATTTAAAAATATAAAATATTGGTATCGGCGATATTGGTCTAGTGTTTACTTGGTATCGGATCGATACCAAAACTCGCGGTATCGCACACCCCTAATGGCAGGAGCAAAATTGGGACTAAACATGGGGGGAACAGATGGGTACAAGATAACATAACAATAGCAGACCTGACAAAGGAGTGAAGGACGGAAGGAATGTATAACAAGGGAGAAAACAAGACATAGGTGCAAACGTTGCGGCGAGGCAATTAGAGACCAAATGTGAGGAATTAGGACAAAGGGCAGAACAAGAAGGAATGAGAACGTACCAGATGGTGGGGGAAGACTGTGACACTTTAGCCTATAGGTACATAAGCAGCTTGATACCGTCTGTATAGAAAATATACATTTACCAGTTGCAGATAAATTGATGCAGTAGTAAATTATATGTCACCTTACAATCTTTACTGTGAGCTATCAAACCTACTAGAAAAGTTTTTAAAGTTTTTCTGGGTGTTTTTTATGTACATTTCTTCTAGAAAATTTTAACAGTGAGAAGTCATGTTTCTGTATCCTATGACCTTTTAAACTACAATCTGATTCAACTGTTCCAGGTTTGTATCTGACCACTCACCAGTACCATGTCAGGCATTACTGCAACACAGACTCATACAAGCCAATCAGAAGATGCAGTTAAGCTTGGGGCCCAGCCCTGAAACTGCGAGGACGTATCCACTGTCACTGTTGGAATGGACAGCCAATAGGAAGAAGGCTAACATGGTCTTACAAGTGCACTGTTTCGATGGTGAGACGCTGGATACTTTTTACTGTGTTTAAACTCTACTTTTTATTATTTCTGTAAAAATGAAAAAGACAAAACTTTCAAAATTTTTTTTTACTATTTAAATGTTACCATTTTTACTTTATTATAATACACTATAATATTCACTTACTTTTTGAATGGGTACACACCCAAAGAGAAGCAGGGATCTATTTGTATTTGGTCGGATCAATTACAGCCTCTGGTCATTGATTATTTAAAGCGAGCTGGGATCCGGTGATAGGACCTAAGCTTTATGGTATTTGAACTGTGCACTTTAGATACAGTTTGCTTGTAATCTCTAAACAATTAGTGCATTTCCATTGTCACAACATATGTATAATTAAGGACGTTGCTTTTGCATTTGGTAATCTTTCTGTGCAGGAAGCTCATACCTCTGTCCAGTTCATTCATGGACAAGTGGTGAGGATTTAGCCGGACATATTCTGCGGCACAGGTGCTAATTTTATTTACTGCAGGTCTACTGAATATATGTTATCAAATCTGTCTATTTTCTTGCTTTTGATGGGTATCTTAGGACTATTTCTAATTGCTAAAGTAAGATTTTGAATGTGTGTGTCTTGCAGAGGAGTGTCAGAGGGAAGCAAAGGGTTTTCAATTCTGATGAAGGAACATGGTCAATGGGTGGAGTTAGCAGGACACGACTACGTAATGGATCTGATTGCCGATCTGGAGCTTCCCTTAGACTTTCCAAAGCAGAAGAGTTACTTCATCATCAGCACTGACAACCCAGCGAAAGTCAGAGCGAATACCAGCCTGTTAGTGTGTAAAATAACACACACATTCTGGAATTAATTACAGGGCCTTAGAAAAAAAAAGCATTTTAAAAATGACCTTGTTTTTTCAGCACTTTGTTTGGTGGTGGTTTTGATGGAGAAGAGGAGCTTTCTTCATCTGGTCCTTTGAAGAGCAGCAGAACTGCCAATAGCATTCCTGATTCAGATGGTTATTTCAGTCATGGTAAATAAAAGCACATAGATTAATCAATTACAAATCACCATTGCCCTTTCTTTTATATATTATGCACTCTAGCTGCATTTTGAAAGCTGAACTATAATTTGAATTTCCTCCAGTAACTTTATACTCAATTTTCTTCAATCTTAATATGAGATCGCCCTTGAAGCAGCTTTTAAAGGGGTATTGTTTTTTGTTTACATGTGCACAAGAATGATTAATGCACTGCAGATTCACTCTGAGCTGGGAACAACGTGCATTTCAAAGTCAAATTAGTATGAGTAAGGTCAAGCTAGAGTTACATAAAACACTGCCTTACATAAGACACTGGTGTCACTAAATTTTAACACACACTGACGCTCAGAACGTCTTCTATTTGCTGTTTGAATTACTACAAAAAAAGACCATTTTAAAGCAGGTTTATGTAGAGAACTTCAAAAGTCACATCTAGCCAATTATAAAGCATTACACCAACAATTACTAATGAGTTTTTTTTACTGTCCATCTAAAAAAGAACTGAATTTAAATTAGTTGTGGTAGAAAAATTTTCTGCAGCTTTCCTTTTTGCCCCCATTCTGTCATCTTCCACTTCTAAAATTATAAACCAGTTTTGAAGGAGTTTATTGAAGGAAGTGCAGAACCAGACAGAACTCGGCAAGAGGAGTGAACAGAGGGACTAGAAGATTGAGTGTCGAGGGGACCAGAGGAATAGAGCAAGGCGATGATCTGGTAGGGAAGTGAGGGACACCAGGGCTTAAATACTCCAAAGGGAAACAAGTACACACCTGGGAATTGGGGCCAGTTGTGCCAAATTAGGGCTGAGAGCTGGATAGGAGGGAAGAAGGGGGAATCATGACAGACAAACCTAATAATAAGTAGGAAAAGGCAAAAGTCCTGTGTACTTTCGTCACAGCAACATATTACAAACAAGACTGGGGATTCTTATGGTGTCCCATTAGAATTCTTTCTGAGACATTATTCTCAGGAAGAATAATGTATTTTTTTAATAGGCATGCAACTAAGTAAATACTTCAACTGCTAAGTTGTTTGTTTCCAGCAGAATCTGATGGTGATGGCCAGAATCAGCGAGGAATGGACCGCTACCTGGACAGTCTGTTTGATCCTGTGCTGGCAGAAAATGGAGTAGTGAGTGCTCACAATTTTTACGTCAATGCTGTGCTCATTTCTGTTTCTTGTCTCAGACAATGACCGAGCATTGCATGTTTAATCAGAGTACCTTGTGGTTAAGGAGATCTATTTCCTAAAAGCTGAAAAATGCAGGTCTATATGATAAACTTGTTAAAAGTGATTGAAATACACAACTTGATTTCTGTACTTGGATGAAAAAACAAATATAATTGTGTTTTAAATTGCTAAATTTTGCAATCTGTACGTAATTCAGCACCAAAACTTTAAATTGAATCACTCAGAAAGAGTTAAGATAGTTTTTACCAATATTTTTTTTATTTCCCGGAACTTACAATCTTTACTGTGAGCTATCAAACCTACTAGGAAAGTTTTTAAAGTTTTTCTGGGTGTTTTTTATGGACAAGTGAGCTATCAAACCTACTAGGAAAAGTTTCTAAAGTTTTTCTGGGTGTTTTTTAATGTATAATTTTTTAATGATACATTTCCGCATGTATCATTCATTTCAACTATGAATAGGTTTATTAACTGTCATGTCAGCTTTATTCAGCCTCCTCTTTCTCTGAGTGGTGATGGATGAGTGGAACATGTGATCCACTGCTTCTATTCATGTGTGAATGGAGCAAACAAGTGGGATGATTGGGTTACGGAATGGCCTACCGTATTCGCTGGCAACAGTGAGCAAGACACAATTATGTTCTTTGAATGGCTTCATATTTGGAAAACTAAAAAAAAAAAATGACACAATGTTTAGATTTCTCACTTTCACAGGTTGGATTTGGCAAAGACAAAACTAAAAATGTCTTGCTATATTTTAAATTTAAACTACCATATAATGTTCCTCAACATATTTTGTTTTAGTGTAAAAAGTTAATTTTGTGTTTTTGTTTCTTTAGACCAAAAACACTTTGAATTCATCTTGTTTTTCACTAATTATCATACTAATTAGTACAAGAACAGACAATTATACAGTTAGATTTAACAGTAGAATGCCGTCTAAGATGAAATAACAAAGTTTTTTAATTTAACATTTTTAGTAGATACATTTTTTTTTGTGTTTAGACACAATCCTTTTTACAGTTTCATGTATACATAATAGGATGATGGATTTTCCTCAACAGTTACGGTACTTCCAGGAGGGTATTCAGTTCCTGCAGCCCGTCTGGCTTCCTTACACTGGGTCACCAACCACAACATACTCTACCTCTTCAGTTTTTTTAGATTCAGTACTTTGTCCTGTTGTCATGTCTTCTACTCTCCATCTTTCTTATCTGGAAGTGTTTTAGTTTCTCCACTGAAAATGCATCCTTCTTTTTTGAAGGAATTGGAAAAGACTGCTGGTCTGACAGCGAGGATGAAAGGGGGAGGAGGTGTTACAGGTGAACAAGGAGACAAGGAGAATGTACCTCGCAGCCGGCCTTATCCACCAGGAATCCGTCCAGGAGGTATTTTATGACCGTGACGTGGTTGCCTCTTGTCTAATCGTAAAATACCTAGATTATATTTTGTTTTGTGTTATTTGTGTTCATTTCTTCTGTTTTCTTCCATTCACATCTCTTTCAAATTTTGTCTTTTCAACATAAATAATTAATCTCGAGTCATAAACTAATGATTGTAGTCTTAGCTTTAGTTTAATAAATAGTTTAGCTTTCTTCTCACTTCTTATTTTCTAGCGTGTGATAGAAATACTACAAAGTTATTATAAGTAACTCAATCATTTTAAGCTATTTTGCAAGTAAACATTGGTCATATTGTTGCTCTAATTAGAAGTTAAAGATATCTGTACTTCATCATTTTGAACTGAGGTGTAAATTAAACAATTATTATTTCAAGATTTTTCTGATGATGTTAAACGTTGCTTGTGGGTATACTCCACAGACAGGATGTGAGATTGAGGAGAAAGAAAAATTCTGGTCAGACCTTGATGAGGTGATTCAGAAGTGAGTTGTTATTGGGGCAGACCTCAGTGGGCACGTTGGTGCAGGAAACAGAGATGATGATGAGGAGGTGATGGTCAGGTTTGGTATCCAGGACAGGAATTATTTTAAAAAATGGGGGTTAGGTGTCTTCCCCAAGGACACCTAGACATGAGCTCAGTGGGATTCGATCCCATGAACTTCCGGAAAACTTCCAGTCCAAGGGCGAACGTTCTACCACTGAGCTATTGCCTCCCCTCAGAACGAAATAAACTTTTATGTTGTTTTTTTTTTTACTGATTGAATTTACTTTTTGGATATCTTTAATTTGTTGTTTGAAAGTTATGATGTCATTTCTGTTGACTGCCTTTAGTGATGTCACCATTATTTTCTGTCCTGGGAATATTTTCAATGTGCTTGCTGTCATAAGGTTATTGTCAATTTTATGCCAAAATCTTGTCTCTTACTGGAAAGAAAACCACTTTCAAATATAAACTTAACTTTAACTTTTTGCTTAATATATTCTCCTTTTATATTTATATATACTGTATATATATTTATATATATACATATATATAATTTTTTTTTTACTATAAGATGTCTTTACTATCTTCTTAAATTGAGTCATTTTTTTAAACACTCAATCGTAACTGCCATTTATTAAAAAGTTCAAAGTAAAGGATTGATGACCAGCGTGTCTGTAATGTCTTTCATTTTGCTGTGCTTTACCAAAAGGGTCGTCATGATGTTGATTTGCAATGATATCTCATTAATTTAATGGCTTTTGTACCCTTTTTATCATATACCATCAATGGTTGTTATGAAATGTTGCCAGTGGCGAATTCAGGAGGGGCGTGGGCCCTTTTGGTCCACAAAAAAAAAAAAAAGAAGAAAGGAAAGGGGACTAGTCAAGCTATCCCTTTGCAGGACCAGCAAATGGGCCACCAAAATGCCGGAAAATGACTGTTATTTTTCAAAATGACCTGGGGAGGAGGCGAACAGGGTATAGTTGCCGCCAGCCCTCCCATACTGGCTTTGTCAATGACCTCACGCCCCCCCTTAAAAAAAATCCTGAATCCGCCCCTGGTTGCACACATCTTTGATTATGATAAAGGTCATGCAATGCCATTGATATGAATTTATATAAAACTTAGAGCAACGAAGGTATGCTATTCTGGAATCTAATGTTCTTCCCTGCTCACTATTCAAGCTGTGCCAGTGCTGCCAGTAGCAGGAGGAATGATGCCCCCCATCCCTACCATGCCAATCCCCTCCCACCATCATCACCGTGAACAATACGAACAAGAACAGCAAGAACTACCACAAGAATATCACCAATACAATCGGCCCCAACAGCCCTACCCTCTGCCAACCTCATCGACAACTCAACCTGCCCGCGTGGCACCTGCCCGTGTTACACCTGCCCCGTTGCCTTCTCGTACACCTGATGTCATGCCGACAGCTTCCTATGGAGCTGACAGAACCACTGAACTGGCATCCCATGCTAATGTCCCAGGTCTGCAGGGGGTTTCATCTATCCCAACCGCATCTGTAATTCCAGGCTTACCTGTGATGACAGGTGTGCCAGGTAGAATGAAACTGTGTGCATTGGATTTTCAAGCACGTGTGGCCTAAAATGTGTGGGCATTCACTTCTTTATTTCTCTATTTTGCTTTTTTCATATTAAGAATTCAGGAATTCAAATATATCTTTGATCTGAGTTGAAATGATCTGAGTTTGCACCGTTCCCTTGTGTGGTTTGTTTGATGCAGAAGAGTTTTACATTTTTATACACAGAGTTGGTATATTTCTGCCATGTCCCTGCAGCTTCTTTAAGAAACATGCTTGTTCTTTCTCAGGAGCAGAGCAGGCTGTACTGACTCAGCAGCAACAAGCCATCATCAACCAGCAAGCTATCATTCTGGTGAGACACTTTTTTTTTTTTACAAATGCAGATAATAGTTCTGATATTGTGAAGTTGTTTACCATGAAGTCAAGCAAAGCATAGCGTTACTGGAAGGAAAACTTTCTTGATTTAAAGTACTAATCAAATGGTGAGCTCAAAACTACTATGCCAAAAGTAAACCAGCAGCTGAACTCTAAACAATCCAAAACGAAAAAGTTCTTTTCAAATCTACTTTTTGTTCACGTTCTATTATTTTTAATTTTCTAGATTAAAAATGTTTTCTGACTGCATGGTGGTACAGTGGCCTCACAGCAAGAAGGTCAAGGTTAGAATTCTGGGTGGGAAATAGGCTAGGAACACTTGTGACTTGTAGGGTTTGCATGTTCTCCCTGTGTATTCATTGGTTTTCTCCTGGTACTCCGTTTTCCTCCCACCCTCCAAAAACATGCATATCACCACTGTAAAATTGTCCCTAGGAATACGTGTGTGTGTGGAAGTGTGTGTGTCCCCACAGCAGTCTGGCGACCTGTTCGGGGTGTATCCTGCCGCTCACCTTAAATAAGCCAGGATGGTTTCTGGCATCTCAGGGATAAGCGGTTCAGAAGACAAATGTTTTCTAGATATAAAAAAATAAAGCTTCCGGAGCTATGCTAGCTTTGCTTGTTGTCAGACTAATAAATTAATTGAAATGATCATAATTACATTAATATGTTCAAGACAGTGATGCAAAGATAAATGTTGTCACATTTCATAGCCTAACATTTTTTTTGTAGGCCCAACAGATGACCATGCAGGCCATTGCAATCCAACAGCAGATGTTATCCTCGTTCCCTCCTGTTGCTCCTGCTCCTCAGTCGCCACCCTCACAGCCTCACACCCACACGCCTCAGCGCTCACACACACCCAGTCCTGTGAGTGTGCACAGATACATATAAATATTCTTTAACAGTGTATTGGCACGTAAAATATTCCTTTGATGCTTTTACTCTACAGACCAAAGAGACTGTTGAGCCAAAAAAGCCCAGTCCTGTTCAGCAAAAGAAAAGTATGTCTCGTTAAATCTTTGCTGCAAATTCATTGATGCAAAGACAATTTCCTGAACGTATTGATGAGATGCTTTTCTTTTCTTCCAGGTCCGACACATGGGCCTCCACCTGAGGATGTAGTTCGATCCAATGTAAACAACACGGAACGTATGGACCCCAGTCATGACATCAAAGACATCGTCAAACAACATCAACCTGCAGGAACAACAACTTCGTCTGGGTCTTCGTCCCAAAAGTAAAATTGTAAATCAAATCTAAAACTTGTAGAACATAAATGAACTGTAATTGTTTTTTGGTGTGTAGGAAAAGTGATGGAAAGTTTGGGAAGAAACCAGACCCTCACGATGAAGCCATGGAGATCCTTAAAGATCAAATGGCGAACCCACCACAGCCGGTAAATGCGATTACTACACACACTATCACATACAGTTTGCATAAACTGAATGTTTATGTTCAAATTCAATGGAATTTGAACATTCCATTGCGTTGTCTCCCGCTTGTCTGGGCCGGGTTGCGGAGGCAACACGCTCAGATGGAAAAACCCAGGCTTCTTTCACCCCGGCTGTATCATCCAGCTCACCCGGAAGGATCCCGAGGCATTCCCTGCCCAGCTATAAGACATAGTCTTTCCAGCGGGTGTGTCCCTGGGTCCCCTCCCAGTGAGACGTGCCCAAAAATCCTCACCAGTGAGCTCAGGAGGCCTATTCATTTTGGAGAGTTGGAGTTTCTATTTGAATGTAATAGTTTTTAATCCTGTTTTTGTCATTCCATGTTGAAGTCTCAAAAAAAGATCCAGCCACCCCCACAGAAAGATGATGGAGGAATAAAAGTTGCCAAGCCAACCAAACCTCGACCTGCAGGGCCAACAAGCACCATCATGACACCCTCTCATCCTCCAGGTAGCCATTCATACTATTAAACTCTAGAAAAAAGTGAAAGAGCATGAAACACATGCTCTTGTGACATCATTGTGTCTGTGTTTCCAGTCTCCAGAGATTTACCAGTTGAAGAAGAGCCCATTCTAACCCAGCTCCACAACAGGACTGCAGACGAATATTACACCTACTCCAACGTCCCATGGAAACTTTGCATGAGAAAGGAGGTCAGCTGCATATAAACAACACAATTACTAACCAGACAGAGAGGTTTGAGGGTGGAATATGAATTAAATTGAACTAAACAGCAATTTTTTTCCCTCGTTTGTTAATTTCAGGTTTTCTATCCAAAAGAGAACCTGAACAATCCCTTAACTCTGGACTTGATCTTCAGACAGGTTGGTTATTGTAATTGTAAACATTTTTTTTCCTCCTATTTTTAACTTGAATAAATTTTTCTCAGGGCGCAGTGGTTAGCACAGTAGCCTTTTAGCAAGAAGGTCGGGGTTCGAAATCTGGGTGAGACGAGGTTTGGAACCCTGGTCTTTCTGTTTGGAGTTTGCATGTTCTCCCAGCATATACGTGGGTTTTCTCTGGATACTCTGGTTTCCTGTCACCCTCCAAAAACATGCGTGTAAAGTTAATTAGCTGCTCCAAAATTCCCTCAAGGAATGAGTGTGTAAGTGGATGGTTTTGAGTTGGCCCTGTGACAAGCTTGCGACCTGTTCAAGAAATACATACAGTACAATGCCTCTCGCCTTAAATCAGCCGTGGTAGGCTCCAGCAACCCTTGGACCCTGTCCCATAAATGAGCAGTTCAGAAGATGAATGTACAGTATCTGGATGAATAAATCTTTCACACCAAATTGGAGATTTATTTTCAATTACAATTAAAAAAATTAATTAAGTCAATTTGTTTTTAACCCTCAAGCAATATCTTTACTTGTGATCACTTCTTTTTTTATACACGTTGCCTAAAGTATTAAAATAATCTAAATTCTTAAGATTGTGTAAGATTTAAGACCTAATTTACAACTTTGGTAAAGATTTCAAAATGTTTTTTTTCTTTAATCTGCAGATTGTTCACGACACCTTTTCAGAGGCTTGCATTCGAATTACACAAGAAGAGAGACAGAAAATGAAAGCCTTGTTCTGTAAGAAGAAGCTTAACCCTTCCAAGTGCCTTAAAAAACATAATTATACACTGTTTTTATTTCCATTAAAGCTTCTGTTTAAACTTAGATCTCACACACTTAATAAAAACTCATTAATTTTTTTTAACAGCACAAAACAATGTGGATCAGACTTCAGGATCACAAGATGAGAATGTAAAGAAGAAAGTGGTTGCCATGGCTAAAGACACATGGGAGATCTACTTCTCTCGTCTCTTCCCGGCCTCTGTAAGTGTTTTTTATGTATTTCAAAATAGCCTTGTGTCCATGGCAGACATGTGTCCTGGCCAAACGCGAAGGACAGAATAAGGGGGGATCACTCTTCATCCAGTAATGTCTTCCTCCTCCCCTAGTCTTGCGTTTAATGTGTTTTTAAGTTAGGTAGCATGCGGTCTGTGTGTTTTTAGGGCAGTGTCGGGACAGGAGTGCAGGTGCTGTCGGTGTCTCACAAAGGAATCATGCTGCTCAAGTTGGTAAAAAGCGGCTCTTCAGCGGCAGACTACTTCAGAGTGCTGAGACCTTACGGGTAAGGCAAACAGAAAGAAGAATAAGGACATTGGCTTTCATTTATCAAAGTTGCATATGGCAAAATTGGCTGTAAAGGTGGTGTATAATCATAACAACGTGCTCATTTAGATTTATCAAAACGTGAGGGGATTGTGCTTACAAATCTATGCACTACCTGCGTAATCAAAAGTGTATTCAATACAAGAAATGATTTAAGTGTCAAGTGATGCATTTTTTTTACCTGCTTCAAAGCAATTGAAGCCCCTTTTACTGTTAATTAGATGTTATTTCAAAGTATTTAATTTTGCTAAGAACATTTAATGATATTCTTTTACACAATGAACCATCATGTTCATCTGACCACAGACCATCTCTTTGTCAGCACTTGTAATGATCTAGTAAAAATGTACTTCTCCACATTTTTTATTGTATATGCTATTTATTGTATTGTCCTTTTCACGCCAATTGGAGGGTTTAAAACACACCAATTGACATGGTTACAGGGTCTAAAGTATACCTCACTACCTCACTTCACAAATGCCTTGCGCCCTCTGTTGTAATCTCTCTGTACATCTGAAACTGACACCATTCTGTGCACAACTTTGATAAATGAGGGCCATTGGATGAAGTTTTATTAGGTTTAGACATAGCATCTGCTAGAGAAAGACAGAGATCTTTTTTAATTAATTGCATTTAAAAAAAATATTTGATTAGGTAAATTAAGCTGTGTTTTCTGATTGCTTTGACCTGGGATTCAAAGTTGATTTCCTGGTTTTCTCTGTGCAGCTACTCGGACATCCTGTTTGTGTCTATTCCATCCAAGAATATGCTGGAGTTCAACCTGACCAATGAAAAGCTGATCTTGTTCTCTGCCAAAGCCCCGCAGGTCAAGCACATGATCGACTACTTCTTAACAGAGCTCAAGAAGGTCAGAAGCAAAGAATAAACAATCTTAAACACATATATTTTTGTTCAATTAGGCTAAAATGTTGCAGTGTTATCTGTAGTATTTCCAGTGTTTTTCAGTTTCTATTGTGTTGATAGGACTCTGAATATGTGGTGGCCGTGAGGAACTACATCACTGATAACAGAACTCAGCTAAGCTTCCACAAAGGTGACATCATCAAGCTACAGCATATGGATGGGCTGGAAGCAGGTGAGACTCTTATCACAAACACACACGTGTCCAGAAATGAATTATTCTGTAAATTTGTTCTATCTACTATTGTGTTCTGTTTCTATGTTTGTCCCGTCATCAAATTCCTGTCATCATGTGTTTGTGTTATTTCAGGCAAACGTTACGGCTGCATTGTGAGGAAGAAGGTGATGCTCCTGGAGGAGCTGAAGAGAGACACTCCAGAGTTTGGTAGGTGTTCTAGAGGTCTTCGTTTGATTCAAAGAGAGATAGAATTACATATTCAAATATATATTTGGGCATATGATCATATGAAATCTTGTGAACACTGGTTACTAGCCTACATGCGATTAACCTTACCAAGTGATCAAAAACCATAAATATAGTAGCTTAAGTGTGAAGAGTGTAGGGTCTTCAGAGTTCATAGAAACCCGAGCTTGCAGAACTTTCCTAACTCCCTGCGCATTGAAAACTAGGGGAATTGACATGACCAGGCAGAGTTGTAGATCAGCAAGTTAAACCAGATCTTGGTCTTACCAGCCAAGAGATGTTGATACATGCAGTGCTTAATTTACTCAAAGCTATGAGTGTCTCTCTGGGTTGATTTGTTTTTAAAAAAGATTAATAAAAAATTGAATAAATGACTTTCTCTGACTGGTATGTCCACGTGGAGTTTGAATAAAGATTCTATTGGTTATGAATTTTACATGTTTTAAAAACTTTAACTGAAAATGATGCTTTTGATTTATTCAGATTTGACATTTATGGACATTTTGAAACAACATCAAAGTGCCATCACTCGAACATTGTGCCATCACTCATTTTGAGAAACTGAATAAGAGTTTAAAAAAGCTGTAAAACACTACTATAAGAATAATCTGCAGATCTCAGACTTTGTAGTGTTGTTTTTAAATAGTTTGGGTGTCTATCTTGAGTTGGGATGTATCAAAATTGCAAGGTTGTTGTTGCCTTGCAGTAGAATGACAATAAACTGCATTCCAATTCAGAAATGGTTATTAAACAGTTTTTAGGGTGCTTCAAGTGTTTGATACATAAACCATCCGAGTTGCAACCGGCTGAAATACGAAATCGTTTACAGATTTTATGTTGAATCCAAATCTCGACATTTTGCATATTGTCCGTTTTTGTCTGAATCAAACCTTCACACTTTTTTTTGTTTTCTGGAAAATTAATTTCATATCCTCTAAGTACAGAAGGACTTTTATTGTGTGTGTGCTTTAATAGGTTGGCGATTTGGAGCTGTGTACGGAAAGTCAGGTGTGTTTCCTGGTGATTACGTCCATCCCGTGGCTGCTCCGGACTTTTTAGTTCTACCTCCCGAACGTTTGGAGCCACGAGACCGACATGGACGAGTTGCAGCATCAGCTGCTGTTGCAGTGGCGCTGGGCTCAGCCGTAGCCGCACATGAACTCGACCTTTCAACAGAGGTGGAAAAAAAATTTAGACTAAATTGAACCTAATTGTGTTTTTGTGGCTTTGTTGTTAACTCGTTTATGTTGTTTTTTAGGCGGTTAACGAGAAGTACGGAAACCACTTCAACACTGAAATGGAAGACGTACCTCTTCAAAGCGGCCAGTATCACATGACCGAGTTTGCCAAGAAATACTTCAGGGAAGCACAGAAAAACAAAGGGTCAGATGCTCGCTTACATTTTTGCTCCCAAATTAAAATCAAAATGTTGTAACTTACACATAATGATTTTTTTTTGCTCTCAGTGATCAAAAAGCCAAAAAGGGGAAAGAAGCCAGGGATCCTGCAGATATGATCAAATTCTCCAAGGTACACTCGGCTTTAACTCAAAAGCACATCATCAACTAACTATTTTATTGGATTAGATCCTCAGATCCTCACTTTACTTTCTGATCGGGCTATTTTTTTTCGACTGTTTGTGCTCAAATACACTCTGATTCTTTATAAGTACACAAACTGTTTCAGACAAAAAGCCTTCAGTGATCATGTCTGAGTTTTTGAAATCGCTTTTATTTAGATTATTTGATACTTTTAAACTCATTTTAGTCCAGCACTGACATAAAACTAGTTTAGAAATAAAGAAAGTTTTTATCTCAAAGAATAAGCATCTTCTTCTTCTTTCGTCATTTCCCTTCAGGGGTCGCCACAGCAAGTCAGTTTCTTCCATCAAATCCTATCTGCTGTATCCTCTTTAGTCACACCAACTACTATCTTCATGTCTTCCTTCTCTGTATCCATTAACCTCCTCTTTGGTCTTCCCCTACTCCTCTTTCCTGGTGGTTCCAAATCCAGCATCCTTCTTCCGATGCACTCTCTCTCCTCTGCACATATCCAAACCATCTCAGTCTTGCCTCTGAATCTTTATCCCCAAAACCTCTAACATGTGCTGTTACTCTGATGTACTCATTTCTAATCCTGTCCATCCTGGTCACTCCCAGAGAGATCCTCAGCATCTTCATCTCCGCTACCTCCATCTCTGCGAACCTCCATCTCCGCTACCTCCATCTCAAAGAATCAGCATGTTTAGGTTAAATAATTAATGCTGTTTAACAAAAAGTCTCTGGGTCTTTGGGACCTCGCATTGGATATCTGTTCTCCTCGGTGTGCTTGACACCGATTTTGACAGTCGCACGCCACCTGTAGCGGTCAGAGGTCACTGACGTATTATCTATATTTATTATAATAAAGACATGCCTCATCTTTTAGTTATCTATTTGTACAAAACTTTCCTTTCTTTTGTTCAAACTGGTCCAAAAATATTTTAAAATATGAGTCTTTGAATTTATTTAGACTGAAAAAAAAAGTCATATTCATCTTTTCTTATTACGTTTTTTCATTTCTAGTCTCCAGTTCAGGAGTCTCTGATTGACTTCTCAGACAGCGGGATGAACAGAGTAGCAGCTGACATCTTCTTAGGTATGAAAAAAAACTGATAAACCTGAGTTCATCATTGAAAAGAATAACAAAAATTAAGAATTTAAAATGACTATTTCAATTTCAAGATATCAAACTTTTATCATTTTTCAAATGAAAAAGTGTCGTAAATACATTTTTTAAGTGTTTAATTTGTTTTGTTCAGCGATTATGAAGTTTATGGGAGACTTTCCAATGAAAGGGCAGACTGAGCTGGACCTGGTCACCACCATACTGAGGGTAAACACACTAGCTTATAATTTATTCAATTTATTTCTAAATTAGATTTAATATTTACGCTCACTGCTCAATCTAGTTGAGTGCCGACCATGGTTTGATAAAGGATGAAGCTTACTGCCAAGTGATGAAGCAAGTAACCTCCAATACGAGCTCCAAACCGTAAGCACCACTGGTGATAAGAAGTTGATTAAATGAGGAGTGAATAGAGAGGCTGAGATTCTTTATGTCTGTGCAGAGACAGCTGCCAAAGAGGATGGAGGCTGCTGTACATCCTCACCGCTTTTCACCGCTGCTCTGACGTCATGAAGCCATTTCTGCTCAAGTTTCTGCAGGAGGCCTGCGATACTCCAGGGATGCAGTACCAAGGTTCACCATCTTTGCAAGCATGTCATACAGTTATAGTTCCTCACTATCACATGCACGTTTATTGGTTACTCTTCAACATTAACAGGTATCGCCAAGGCATGTGAACAGAATCTGAGGAGGACTTTCCAATATGGTGGACGAATGCAGTATCCTAACGACATGGAGCTCAAAGCTATGCTGGTTGGTTTCTAATCCAAAAATAAAAACAATCAATATTTGTTAAAGTTTAAAAAAATATGAATGAAAGCAAGCATTTTATTTAATTATTTGGTTGCTTATGTATTTCATTCATTCATTGGGAGGAGGTTTTAGCTCACTGGTGGAATGTCCGTACTAAGACTGGGAGAAGGCGGTTCAATTCTCACTAGGCCCATGCCTAAATGAAGTTGGGGATGACTCCTAACCCTCTTTTTCACCCGCCATTGGCACTATTGTGGTTGCCTGCTGTGGTGCAATGCTGCAAAAGCAATTTGAATATAGTACAATAAAAATAAGTTAGATAAAGTCAAGTGTAAGTGATTTCTTTTAAAAAATATTTTAAATAATCCATAAGAAGTATACAGAGTAAAATTTTTTTTAACTTAGTCTGACAAAATGGACATGCTGGGAAACTGATTCTGATATTGTGTTGGTCTGTTCCTAAAAAAGAAAACATATGTAAATCTAGTGGGATTGTCAACGGTAACTGATTCCTTCCCCAAAGAATAATCCCCAAACTTAAAATCAGAAAGGAATCATCACACCAGAGACTAAAATCACCCATAATAGGACAATATGCAACTTCTTTATTTTGCAACAAACTCACAATACTTGTACCAGCAGTCATTTTTAAAATACTATTTTTTTTAGTTTTTCAGACAGATGTTAGTGTACAAGAGGAAAAGAAAAGCAGAGAGCTGTAGAATCATCGTATTGGTCTCTTGTGTAGTTTATAGTCAGATGTAAAAAGTTGTTTTATTGTGTCTCAATTTCTTTTACGGTTTAGACCTTTTTTTTCTTAAATGATCCAGCAGAGATGTTGTGATGCTCAAAATTGTTACTACTACTCAATCAGACTCAGTAGTTATTGATCCCGTAGCGTAGCTCACATTCAAACAGGACTTGGTTTAATAGACAAAGGTCTGCTGTCAGTGACAGCTGCTTACTCATCATTATTTCTCATGTTTGACTGTTTTTGTTCAGGCCGGGCGAAGCTCCAAAAGACAGCTGTTCCTGCTCCCAGGTGGGATTGAAAGGCACTTGAAAATCAAGACATGCTCTGTAAGTGTAACACATGGAGTTACCTCAGATCAGCATAGAAATTGGACAGTTAAATTTGAAAATGACTGGACATTCTAGTGCTGCTTTGGTTAAAAAAAAAAATTTCTGATGGCAGGTTGCTCTGGATGTGATTGAAGAGCTTTGCTTTGAGATGGGGCTTCAGAGAGTTGAAGCTTTGGATGAATACGCAGTCTTTTTGGTCACGCACAAAGGTAACCGAGGACTTTTTAAAACTAAAGCCGTTATACATAATTTCGTATCATAATTGCTTCTCTGTTGTAGGCCAGAATGTGAGGCCTCTCAACAAGCGTGAGTACATCCTAGACATCGCTACGGAGGCCGAGCCGGTAGATGCTAACTACAGTCTTTGGTTTAGAAGAGTCATCTGGAGTTTAGCTCTTAAACTTGACAACGAGCTGTATGTGACCATGCATTACAACCAGGTAGAGACTCTATTCTTACTACATACATGAATGAAGTTAGACTTGTCTACAATCCCAGATGTTGCTGTCTGATGTTTATTCCAGGTGTTGCCAGACTACCTAAAGGCCTTGCTGAGTGTGGTTCCTCAGGGACAGATCAGTGATCAGCATCTACAGCAGATCGCCAGACTAGCAGCTCTACAGCACCGTGCCAAGGACACCGTATACCTGCCCACCATGTAAACATCCAAGTGTTTTTTTTTTTTCTTTTGGGCAAAGTGAAGTAAATCAGCTCAACAAATTTGATGACGGAAACGACTTTAAAAAAGACATTCATACATTGAGTAGAAAACCTTCTGAAAATTTGAATGGGATAAAAAAAATGCAAATGTAACGATAATTTTTTAATTATATAAAAAAATAAAATCAATGAGATTTTTTAATCTCCTCAGTCCAAAATAATAATCCATATTTTTTAAGCTTTCACATGTGAAATTGAACTCTGTACTAACTTTATAAACTACTTGGATCAAACAACACATCGTTATAAATGAACATACTGGTCTTTCCAGTCACTATTTTTATGATTACATGGAGGTTTTGTGCTCTGGATCAAAAGCGCTAGCCTTAAAAGTTCAACTAAATTTGATCTTTATTTTGTTTTCAATTTGTAAAACCTTTGCTTGAAAAACTCATGTCTTGTTTTATGTCTGTGTTTAGGCGTGAGGTGCAGGAGTGTGTCCCCCCACAGTTCTACAGCAAACAAGGATCACAGCACTGGTTGAATATGGCAACGCAGCACATGCAGCAGATTCAGCCTTTGAATCCTCACCAGGCTCGTGCACAATTCCTTGGTAAGACGACGGAATACCCTAGGATAATTTTGCTAAGTTATTAACCATCAGTTTGTTTGCTTTTTAATTTATCCTACTTGAATCCAGAAAGGTGACAGAAAACTGCACATTCAATAGAAAACTCATATTACATATATTTGTTGTCGCTTATTTGTTGTGAACTTTTGTACATTTTCACTGCAGGTCTGGTCAGTGCCTTTCCCATGTTTGGCTCCTCATTTTTCTACATCCAGAGTTCCAGTTCATCCTCTATTTACGCACCCTGCATCCTGGCTGTTAACCTCAACGGTCTTCATTTTCTCAACAAGGATACTCATGTACGTCTCAACCAGAACCTAATAAATATACACATCCATATACATCCAATTCATGCTTCAAGAGTAATTTATTTAACCAGAAATCATATAGAGACATTGTTTATTTCATTCCGAATTGACTAGTTTAATAGAACACATCACTTTTCTTGTAGTAGTTATATTTGACGCCCTCTGGTGACCGAGGTATTTGCCATTCCGTATTCATCCCCTTATCCGGGGCTGGGTCGCTGGGCAACAGCCTTAGAAGGGAAACCCAGGCTTCTCTCACCCGGCTGCATCTTCCAGCTCACCCGGGAGGATACCGAGGTGTTCCCCAGGCAGCTGTGAGACATAGTCTCTCCATCGGGCCCGGGGTCTGCCTCTCGGTGTCCTACTGGAGATGTGCCCAAAACACCTCACCAGCGAGGCGTTTGGGAGGCCTGAACCACCCCATCTGGCTTCTCTCTACCTGGAGAAGCAACTGCTCTACTCCAAGCTCCACCCAGATGGCAGAACTCCTCACTTTATCTCTGAATGAAAGCCTTGCCACCCTCCGCAGGAAGCTCATTTCAGCCATTTGTTATTTTCCATTTGATTTTATTTTTTAAATCTTTTTTATTTATTTGCTTCATATATTTTTTTGCTTAGGGGGTAAATAGATCAGTTCTCCTGAGATAAATGTGCTTCAATTATTCCTGTTTGGATTTGTGCTCTTTGAATATGTGGGAATGTTGATGTACGTTTGTTTTGCAGGAAGCCGCTCTACGTTTCCCTTTGAAAGAAGTCCAGTCAACTCGCACCCAGAGACCAACTTCTGGCTCCAGTTTTCCCTACGTGGACATTATGATCGGAGATCTACTCAACCAGCGCATCACACAGCTACAACTGGAGCAGGTGTGTACGCGCGTTTATGTGTGTATTAACCCTGAGTTGTCATCTTGCTTTATGTGTGTCTGTTTTCCAGGGCTTGGAACTGTGCCGAGTCATCGCCATGCACATGGAAAATATGTTGTCGCTCCGAGAAAAGAGGCTCACTCTACCACCAAGTGAAATCACCCTGCTTTAGCTCAGTGGTGCAGATGAAAACACACATGAATGTAATTTTTTTAGATCTTACAAATGAACTGTATCTACCTCTGTTTTTTTAATAGAATGCTTGGACATGTAAAAATGATCAGGTATGCTGATCTCATTTATTAAATTCCTTCCTTTATTTGTCATTTTACCAATTTTTTTTTATTCAGATACCAAATATTTTCTTATCTCGATGATTTATTTTCACAAGAAACTGATTCAGACTTGATTCATTGTCTCATTCAGTAGTTTTGACTTTTTGCCCAGAATGATTCAGAAACAGAAAAATTCTTGTTGAGTGACCAGGCTATATATTACCTTGTTTTTTATAGATTTAAAACCAATTGAGGATAAAATCAAATCTTGTACAACAATTTTTCTGTCTTTATACTGTACATATTTATTTTTTAGATAAAAAGAAAGCAATAAAAACCTACATTTAAATCAATTTTTTTGATCCTTACTAAACTCATTTCAGCACATGGTACAAAATTGTTTGTGCCAAGTTTGTTTTTTTGTCGATTCGTTTTGTCTTCCGAACCGCTTATACCTAATTGAAGTCGCATGGAGTGCCGGAGCCTGTCCTGGCTGATTTTAGGCGAAAGGCAGGGTACACTCCGAACAGGTCACCAGTCAGCTGCTGCGGAGCCACACACTCACAACAATCCGCGTACACATTGCTAGGGGCAACTTCGTCGCGGCCAATTAACCTACCATGCATTTTTTTGGAGGGTGGGAGAAAACCTGAGTACCTGGAGAAAACACATGCATACATGGGGGGAACATGCAAACTCCACACAGAAAAAATGAGATCGCGGGTACAAGCGGCCAAAATGAGCTTCCTCCGCAGGGTGGCTGGGCTCTCACTCAGATATCTGGTGAGGAGCTCTGCCATCCGGGAGGAGCTCGGTGTCGAGCCGCTCCTCTTCCAGGTTGAGAGGAGCCAGATGGTGTGGTTTGGGCATCTGGTCAGGATGGCCCCCGAGCGCCTCGCGGGCGGGGTGTTTTGGCACGTCCTCTGGGAGGAGACCAAGGGGCAGACCCCGGACCCGCTGGAGAGACTATGTCTCACAGCTGGCCGGGGAACAATTTGGGATCCTTCCGGATGAGCTGGAGGATGCAGCCGGGGTGAGAGAGGCTTGGGCTACCCGTTTGAGGCTGTTGCCCCCGCGACCCGACCCCGGAACAAGCGGAAGATGACGGAACGGAATACTAAAGTGATTTCAGTATAAAAAAGACTGAATAATTCAAGAGTATAAAAAGTATGGAGATTGTTTTGAAAAAAGAAAGGAAAAAATCACAAATTCAACTTTTTTTTTTCTTTTTTTTAAGATTTCCATCATATATGTCCACTACATCCTGGCCATCAATGGGAATCAATGGGAGTTAAAACATTCAAAAAACCTTTTAATTAAAAAAATATTTCAACATCAGTTTTAACTTAAAATAACTTTTTTAAGCCGACTCAGTTTCTAGCTGTTTGATTTAACGTTTTAACATACCGTTTGCTACCTTTACCATACATTTAAATGGTCAAAATAAAGTCGGTGTACGCCGGGAGGGAAAACAAGCGCTTCTTTTTGGAGTTCTCAGTTTAGCGGGCGTTTCTAAGTAGTTTCTCACAGATTCCATCATCCCTCATTGGATAACAATAAGGGGGTACGGATGAACTGGGATGAGGAGGGGGTCTGTGGTCAAACTAAACAGCAGCAGGAGGGAGAAGAGAGAGGGAAAGAGAGAGGAGAAGAGAGAGAAGAGTGTGAGCAGCAGGAGGAGTAGACGGAGCAGCAGCAGCTGTAGCCCCGCTTCCAGCTTGCATGGGCTAACCCGTTAGCTTACTTAGCATCGCCCACCTCTCCAGCCGCTAAACTCCGGCTTTAAACCGGCTTAAAGATGATGAAGTTCAGGTTTCGTCGGCAAGGCACCGATCCACAAAGAGAGAAAATAAAACAGGAGCTTTTCGCCTTCAACAAGGTAAAAATAAAAATTTTGAGGGGGTTTCCTCCCTTTTCTTACTGCTCCCCAAAACAACCAGATCCTGCACCATACAAGCTAGTTTTCTTTAAATTTGACCATTTCTGTTTTGTAATGTGTAAAAATGAGACAAATCACACATGAAGACAGTTTATCTGATTTAAGTGAATAAAAATGTATTGAATCCCTCTTTGATTTTTATTTATGGGCCTGAAATCAAAGTGAACAGAAACAATGATAAAAAAAAAAAACTTAGTAAAAACCAGTTATTCTTCTGATCACACATACTTGTGTGTGTCACTGATAGGGATTATATTTCAGATTAAGCAGATTAACTGAAAAGACACGCTGTTTGAAGCTTTTAAATCCATGTTTTATACACTGATCTAGATGATGACATCTTTATTTAATTAAAACTGCTTCTCATTCTATTTTAATTCAGACAGATCTGTTCTTTTAAAACTATTCTTAGTTAGATTTGACATTGTAGACCTCAGCATCACATCCACATGGAGATTCATAACTGTATGCACTTAATTATATTCCCACAACTTTTCTCCCTTTATGGGATTTCTCATTCAGACATGTTTAAGATCTTAGTTCTAGTACAAATCAAGATTTATGGTGTCAGTTTAATCACTTCAGAAGGCCTTGCAAGTGAGATCCTGCACATAAAAGCTGATCAAGTGTGACCTAAAGGTGTATTGATGATTTTTTTTTGTCCTACGTTGCTGAGCTAAAGCAATTTTTTGGTGTAACCTTGAACTTGTTCAGATGACTTCTGTTTCTATCGTCATCCAGAGAATGACAAACAGCAGGTTTGTTCAAACATCTGATGTGGAAAGACCACTGATCAAACACAGAGGATGACACAATTATATCAGCTTATCAGTCGGAGCACAGGGCACATTCTTTTTCAGGATTTGTCCTGCTGGTTCTCATTTTTTCTTTTTCCAAGAAGGGTTCTTGACTAAAGCAGTTTGAAATGATAAAATCTTTCGTCATGAGGAGAGGATTTTTTTGTTTAGTCTCATGAACTGCTTATTCTCAACTGCTGGAGCCTATCCTGGCTGATTTCAGGCGAGAGGCAGGGTACACCCTGATGTCTGCTGCATCCACACACACATTCCTAGGCACAATTTTGCTGTGACCAATCAACCTAACATGCATGTTTTGGAAAGTGGGAGGAAACTGGAGTAGCTGGAGGAAACTCACGCATACACAGGGAGAGCATGCAAACTCCACACAGAAAGGCCAGTGTTTCAAGCCTTGCTACCACTCTGGGAACTTGAATCCCTGATCTTCTTGCTGTGAGGCTACAAAGCTAACCACTGTGCCATTGTGCAGTGGTTAGTTGTGCAGTTAATGTTGTTTTAGACCACAGAGATATTTTTATCTATTCTTTTTTTTTATTATTATTATTGCTTTTTTTTTCCCCCCGCAGACAGCGTGAGCAGCAATGCAAGCTCATTTGCAGGCAGATGACGAGCTTTATCAGATTCTACCAGCAAAGAATCTGATAAATTATTTTAGATTTGCTTTATACTCACCTAGTAAAAAAAAAAAAAGGATTGTATGAAAAAAATAGAGGTTTGGAAAGTGATGCACTAAAAAAAACCCCCTCCAACATCTGAGCTTTTCTATAATTAACACCCACATGCGAAGCTAGTTTCCTCTCATGATGAAAAATCTGCTGATCTCGTGTCTATATTTAGTAATCCGTACTATTCTAAGTCTTCAAAAAGCTCCACCTGCCACTCCAAGTGCTGTGACAGCACATCTTATTTTCACTCTTTTTTTACTGATTTTTTTTTTTTTTTTTTTTGCATCGACTGCAATTTAAAAAAGCATCACTCTAAAATTTTCAGGCATAAGAACACATTTCTTGCAGCCAATCCCCCGCTAGGATGTGCAAATAAACGTAAAAAATAAAAAAAATTAAATTGAATTAATTAAAATTGAATTAAAAGGATATCAAAAATTGCTTTTAATACTGTATGAAGAAACATTTCATTTTTAATTGGATGAATATTTATGAAACAAGCTGTCTTCAGAGGTGTTTACAAAGTACATGCTTAATGTTTATATAGTCAGATGCTTTAGTCGATGTTAAAGTTTGTCAAGTTGCAAATCATGTCATCAGATCGTTTCCTGGAAAAAAAAAAAATCACAGTTCTGTCTTTAATCTGGCTTTTACGTCTCATCAGAGAAAGCTGTGATTTTGTGTTGATCTCCTTTAAAAAGTCCTTGTGAAGTATTGCTATACAGTTGGGTCGCTGCCATTCAGAGTTTTTTGAAAACAACAACCTTAGCTTTTGACTGAGGTCCCGTCCACATGTAGCCAGGTATTTTTGAAAACGCATATATTTTTATCCGTTTTGGCCTGTCGTACACCCAAAACCGGAGGCTTTTTTCACTCAAGACCAGCGTTTTGGAAAACTCCAGCCAAAGTGCAGATTTTGGAAAACTCCGTCTTTGCGTTTGCATGTGGACGTGCGAAAACGGAGATTTGCGTTTTTATGCGTCACTACCTGCGACAAGTAATGCACATACATCATTCGTGTGCGTCCTTGTTTGGATCACAAACAAGGTTTGGGCTGCATGAACCCAATCTGTATTTTTCTGTGTTTTATTAACTTTATAGTCGATGACGACTTTTAAAAGTAATTCCACCTCCTTGTCGGTCCACACAAACGAGATGCCTGGCGCCATGTTTCAGGTTTTGCGGAAATGACGACAGAAGTGCTCTGATTGGATAGCTCAGAACTTACGTTTACATCAATACTGCCGACTACTGGTCTGGCATGCTCAGATTTGCACTCAGAAGCGACGCGGATATTTTGAAAACGGTGTTTTGAAATTTTGAAAATGCAAGTGTTTTCCTAAAACGGAGGACAGCAGATATGCATTTTCTAAAATACCCGGCTACGTCTGGACGAGGCCTTAGAGTAAGTGATCTGTTTAAGTGGCTGCATAATTTGACAGAGCTACATATCTGAGAAATAAATCTGACCATTGAACTTGTTTTAATTCTCATTGACATCTGTTAATCTGGCCTATTTGTCTTTTTTTTTTCCCTCAGACTGTGGAACATGGGTTCCCTCATCAGCCCAGCGCTTTGGCCTTTGACCCCAAGCTGCAGCTAATGGCTATTGGCACAAAGTCAGGAGCCATTAAAATGTATCCTTTATCACAGCTGAGGAATCTACTTCTGCTGGAACTGGATTGGAAATGAAGGGGAATCATATGGATGAAAAACTAGTATTTATTTTTTTTAGGTCATTGCATCTTCATTAGAATCCATGTGGTTAATGCTTGATGTGTTTGAACCGTGTAAGAACCCCCCTCGCTCTTCTCCGCCCCAACATGGCACAGAAACTGTTTTCCTTTCTCTGCTGTCAGTTTGCATCGTTTAAAGTTCTTATTATCTCCACATCAGCTCCGCAATGCAGCTACTGTGCTTCAGCTGCGGTTTTGTCGCAATAATCTGTGTGTAGCACCTTCATTTCCTTCAGTAAGATCAGATCCACTAACACAGCTTTATGTTTTGCGTCCATGCCGTGTGTGGTTGTGCCCAATGTTTTTAGCTGAACATCTTGGAAATCTTGAACCGTAGTGATAGTAGAAAGCTGTTTCTGTAAAATGGGTTTGTAGTGCAGAGGTTCTCTGTGTGAGAAGTTTCATTATGAAGAGGAATGAGTGATCAGACACACCCTACCAAACCGACATTGTTAAACAGTTTGTGTTTATTTCATCGCTGTAGTGATTAGTCCACGTTTTATAGCAATGACATCAGTTGTTGTGAAACAAACCTTCATTCATGCTCAGTTTTCAAGCAAAAAGACTCATTTATTAGGTCACAACATCAGGAAATAGTAAAAGATGGTTATTTTTCTTTAAGTTTTGCTTCTAAATTTGCTAAACAACATAATTACTACAGATTTTAAATGCTGTTAAGTGGATCATTTTCTCCCCCCTAGGCTCAGAATACCATGAATGCATTTCTCAGTGTGCGGTCGGCGGGATTCAGAGGTTCAGCTGGAACTCTGGAGTGTAGCTATAACAAGAATAAGTGTTGGTTTGGCTCAAAAGCTGCTTTACAACAAAACTATAATTTGACTGCTGGGTGTCAGTTGTCAGAAATTTCAGCATCTCGGAGGTGAGTTTGTGACAAGTCTGTTATTTCTGTGACACCAGCAGCTCTGTCGGAGTGACCATGACTGGGATTTCTGATCATTTTAAAAAAGTTTTGGTGAGAACATTGAAGTTAAAGAAAAGTTTACCTCTAATAATTACCCATTTTTATCCAAATGGGCTCTCAAACTAACAAGATAAGATACAAAAATCTGCACTGCCTGTTTGTGTGAACTCATAAGGAAGCAGAATCGACTCTTTGAGAGGAGGCTTTAAAAAAGGAGGCTGGTGGTACCAGGCGCTGAACCCCATGGAGAGAGGCGGGTAGAGGGAAAGGCCAGAGGAGACGAAGATAAACTAACAGTGAAGACAAGGGAGTGTGGTGAACAGAGAAAGAGAGAAAGGGAGGGGTTTGTACGACTTTACATTTCCTGTTACATTTAGTTTTTTTTCTCTCTTCAAACTGAACAGTTATTATATTTTACAACAGCAGTGAAAAAAATTTAAAAAATTTGTTGTAGATGTTAAACCCTTCATAAGTCTTTACTGGGATTTCAATAGTAATATATTCGGCTTGAATTTAAGTCACTTTATTTATTTCTTTGTATGAACACATTTTGTAATTATTTGCATCTTATAGTTTCGGTTACCAAAATCTTATTGGTTTAGTCCAGGGGTGGGCAAAGTTTTTGGTTCGCGGGCCACATTGAGTTCTAACATTTGACAAACCGGCCAGAACAGGAGCAGAGGGATGGCATTCTATGGTAACCGCTCGATTAGACCGATAGAATGGCGTGCTAGATTATAAACAAGCACGCTAAATGTTACATCAAGAGTGTTAAATTTCAAATCTAGCACCCTAGGTCTGAAATCCAAGCGCTTGATGTAACATTTTGCTTGTTTTTAACATCTAACACGCTTGATTACGTGCGTGTATTGGGCCCAATGGCTCTCCATATTATGGATTACGCCATCTAGTGAGGAACTATCAGAGTTGCAGGGAAAATAAAACATTAACAAGGTTGATTTATTTAATTTTTTTCAAGTTCAGCAGGCTGGATTAAAACGTTAAACGGGCTGCATGTTGCCCACGGGCCATAGTTTGCCCATGCCTGATTTAGTCCGTTTTAAACTTACCGTAATATTCCCAAAAGAAGCATAGCGTACTTCTTAACATTATCAAAGCAGTCTTCTAACTACTTCCTGCCTGAAAAGGAGAACAGGCTGTTTGGTTGCTTTGGTTACAGTAAAATTGTTTAATGGGTGATCATTATGAGAATAAAATATACGCTGATGTCATTTTTTTCTCCTCCCAAACACTATGTTCTAAAACTTTCCATAGAAGCCATTGTTTAATTGGGATCAGCGTAATGGACAATGGATTTAAAATCTCTCTGGCACAAGTTTAGTAAGAATTTAAAAGTGTTGTAAAAAATATTTAGTGATCTTCCACAAATTCTAGTATTTTTTTAGATCTTTTTATATGCCGTCCTTGGCAACAAATTCCAACCAGATTTTAATTGACCTGTTTGTTGCCTTTTTTTTATAGATGCAAAATTGTAGAGTCATGAGGAAAAGAAGCTATTTTTTTATCCTCTTGAATTACATCATTTCGATGATTAACTTGTTGGATTTTAGTTTTGCCAACATGGTACTTTGTATTTAAATGACAAGAAAATTGAAGGGAAATGATGACATAAATCATCCTAAAAAGCATCTAAAAAACATTGACTTGCAGATCATGTTTGCAGATGACATTGTGGTCTGTAGTGAGCGGAGGGATGAGGTGGAGGAAAACCTGATGAGGTGGTGGTTTGCACTAGAAAGAAGAGGAATGAAGATTAGTCAGAGTAAGACAGAGTACATGTGTGTGAATGAGAGGGATCCAAATGGAAAAGTGAGATTACAGGGAGAAGAGTTACAGAAGGTGGAAGGTTTCAAGTACTCAAGATCAATAGTCCAGAGCAATGAAGAGTGTGGAAAAGAGATGAAGAAGCGTGTGCAGACAGACTGGAATGGGTGGAGAAAAGTATCAGGGGTGATGTGTGACAGAAGAGTCACACTTGAAAGGGAAAGTGTATAAAACCGTGGTGAGACCGGCCATGCGGTTTGGTCTAGAAACGGTGGGCCGGAGGAAAAGACAAGAAACAGAGATGGAGGTAGCAGAGATGAAGATGCTGAGGATTTCTCTGGGAGTGACCAGAATGGACAGGATCAGAGGAACAGCACATGTTAGAGGTTTTGGAGATAAAGTCAGAGAGGCCAGACTGAGATGGTTTGGACATGTGCAGAGGAGAGAGAGAGAGTACATCGGAAGAAGGATGCTGGGTTTGGAACCACCAGGAAAGAGGCCTAGAGGAAGGCCAAAGAGGAGGTTCATGAATACAGTGAAGGAAGACATGAAGATAGTTGGCGTGACTGAAGAGGATGCAGCAGATAGGGTTAGACGGAAGAAACTCACTTGCTGTGGTGACTCCTGAAGGGAAATGCTGAGAGAAGAAGAAGAAATATTGATTTGCATTTATAACTGATGGATACCAAATTGTCATAGTTTTTATTGTACTTTAAATAAAAACCTCTATGTTTTGACATAGTTTAAAAAGTCAGATTGCAATTTTAGTTTGTCAGTCACTGCAAATTTGACGGCATTATTTTCCTGAACTCTTCTTGGGATCATTAATTATCCGAACTTCTTATACTAGTTTTGTCGGCTAAATAAAATAAACACTATATTGGTTCAAATCAAGAAAAAAAAAACCCTTAGATATTTTAAGATGGACATTTATATAGAAACGACTTTACAATGATTATATCTAATGAACAGCTGGAGGATAAAAAGATGGAGTTTTCTGATTGTTTTAGTTGCAGATGTAACTTGTGGTATGAAAAAAAAAAACCCCAAACAAATCAAGTCATATTTTACTTATCAAAAAAGTAAATAGGAAACATTTTTGTGCTACTTTGTGTCCAAAATATCTTCTTTTCACAAATTAACCAGTCTTGGCACATTGACGTAAACATACACACTTTGAGCGATACTTGTAAGAATCTATTTGAGAATATTTCTTCTCCTCTTCATGTGTGTCCTCTCCTAGTCACTTGTTTTTAGTTGCTCTCGTCTTTTCTCCTCCTCTGTGTGTTTATAAAAAAGAGTCATGTTGCACTTTGAGAGTTTCAGCTTTAACCACAAACTGGGACAATGTGGTGTTTGGTTTTTTTTCTTCTTCTCAGTTCTTGGTGTGCATATACGTGTGTTAACAGATGATGTGTGGGGGTGGACGGAGCGATCTTGAGGGGTCTGTCTTCTGTTCTGGAATGCCTGCTGCACTGCCCTGGGTTAACCTCCCTGTGTGTGTGTGTGTGTGTGTGTGTGTGTGTGTGTGTGTGTGTGTGTGTGTGTGTGTATCAGAGTAGATTGGGTGAGTAAGAGCTTTGTTGCTGAGTCTAGTCTTAATAAAGGGAGCTTTTGAAACGGTTTCCAAGACGACCAGCGCAGTTGCCTAGGATGAAAAGTGCTTGCAACCGGGAGGATTTTAAAATACTACAGCTCAGCACATCAGAGTTTAGAGTAAAAATGTCTAAAAATACTGTTTGTAGCATGTGTGGAGTTTTCATGAGCTGTGATTTTTGAAAAGGGTAAGCTGTTTCCTGAAACTAAAATGTAGCAACCACACAGTTTCAGCCTGAGAATCCAGCAGTGAAGGAGACTTGCTAATAGCTACACACACTGATGTGGCTGAGCTTTGATCTGAATGAATATGTGTTTTTACATGAGTGTACTACAGCGAACAGCATTCCCTGTCTATCAGACATCCTGTTGGTTTCATATTTTGCCGTCTCCCTGGCATTGTTTCAGTCGTCGCTTCTTGACTTGGATTACTTAGCTTTTTCAATGAGGAAACATTTTTTTTTTTTTTTTTTTTTGGTGACTCGTTGGTTTGTGTTCTTTATGTTTTCACGCAACACAATTAGTTGATTTTGCTAATCACTGCTTATGATCAGCAGAGTACAGCCCGAACAGGCCGCCAGTCTGTCATGGGGCCACACACACATACACACACACGCACAACCATCCATACACACATTCATTCCTACAAGCAATTTTTATAGTGGCCAATCAACCCAACATGCATGTTTTTGGAGGGTGGGAAGAAACCGGAGTACCTAAAGAATACCTATGCATACACAGGAAGAAGATGCAAACTCCACACAGAAAGGCCAGTATTCTAAGCCTCGTCCCACTCTGTATCCAAACCCTAGCCTTCTTAAATTTTAGTGTGTCCTTTATAAAAATGTCTTAAAATTTGTCCAGGTAATGCATCTTTCTTTTTTTCTGTGACAATTCATTTTAGTCTGTGGTATAGTCTTACGAGTGTGTCCTGGGTTTATGTCTGGATTTCCTCCCAGTGGGACGTTCGCAAAACATCTTGCCTGCAATTTACCCAGCAGGCATTTTAACGTCACTCCTCCGAGTTAAAAGAAGCCAGATGGGGTGATTCGGACACCTGGTGTTTTGTACAATATGAAAACTTTGTTTAAAAAAATGGATTGTCTACACAGGTGTTCCTTTTTCAACTTTGCATCCTTGTGTTGAAAAAAATAAAGCAGATATTACTTAATATGGAGGGAAACGAATCAGCAGGACAACTAAACGCAACGTGCAACCTAAATGATAAAATTTCTAGGGGTGATATTTGATAAGAAAAATAATTCTTCTCAAAAATTGTCCACATATGCTAGCCGACCCTATACCCAAAGTGCTTTTCGTTCATCTGTGAAACTAAACACATTGAAAATTTACAATGATTTGTAGAGATCATCCGATGTTTTTCAGGTTGCTTTAACTTTCTCTGTTTTTTTCGGCTGCACGGTGGCAAAATTGTCAGCACAGTGGCACAGGAAGAAGGTTGGGGTTTAAGTCCAACGCGAAGAGGCTTAAAATACTGGCCTTTCTGTGTGGAGTTTACATGTTCTCCACGTACGTGTGGGTTTCCTCCCACCCTCCAAAAACATGCGGGTTAGTTTGATTGGGCACGACGAAATTGCCCCTAGGAATGAGTGAGTGTGTGTGTGCGTGCGTGTGTGTCCCTGCAACAGACTGAGGGTATGCACTGCCTCGCGCTGAAAATCAGCCGTGCAGACTCTAGCACACCCTGTGATCCCATTACGGATAAGCAGTTCAGAAGATGAAACAAAAACGTATTTTCTTTTTAATCTGTCTTATTTCTGAAACACAGCCCTCATCGCCATCAGCTAAGTGCTTCTAGACCCTCAAAGTTTTTCTTTTCTTATTTCTAATGCTTATAGTTTTGCTTGATATCAGTCTCTGAACCCAAAACTACTGACACACCTTGGTCATCCAGTTGGAGAAGTCTGATCATCAGAATAAAAGGAGTGCAGTCTCACTAAGTGAACGGCTAGATGAATGAGAGAGTTGAGGCATGAAAAAGAAAACATTCATCTGAACTGACAAATCAAAGTTGTGTTGCCAAGGGATTAAAAGAACACACATCAGTGATTCGATTAATGTGAACGTAATAAAGACTGTACAGTCAGGTCTGTGGTGAACTCACCAGACCTCTCATACTGTGTGATATTCTACTGATCCATGGCAGTTGTGGTTTCTGATACAAGACTGAAACAACAAGATTAATCATCAGAGATTTGGTTGTGGTGAAAATATGAACTTTTTGGTTAGTTGAAAGAAAAAACATTCAGATGAATAGTTGTTAGTTTAATAACACGTCTTTTGATGACCTGACCACTATGCAAAGAAGACCTCTGTGAGCATTATGTGCTGGCTTTATTGGTAGAGAAGTACTAGTGCTGAAAAATGGGGGATGCAAATTAGGTGGGATTGTTTTTCTAGTGGGTGGGTGGAACCGTTTGGCTAGTTTTGTTGGCTGTCCTTGTCTAACATCACAAGTGTCTTGCTGTGTCTTTTATTTTTAAGAAATAAGATCTTACACTTTGTTGAGCTTCTTACTAATTTGTCTCTTTGCGTTCTTATGGGGTAGAAATAATCTTTCTGTGTGGCCAACTTCTTCATCCAGGCTTTACTCTGCTGTTCTGTCCCTCCTTCCTGTCTGTCCCAATCTGCAATTGGATTTATGTGTGTGTTAGAGGTTGTGTTGGTTGTGTGTCCAAATGGGGGACAATACCTTCTGTTTGTCTGTATTCAGACCGTGAAATCGCTTTATCCCTGCTAACGCTCGCTCTCTCTGCATCACCGGGCATTCGTACTTGTGTGTGTGTGGGTGAGCAGGAGACAGTGATTCGACAAGTATGAGTTACTGTAGGAGTCCATTGTGTGCGCGCGCGCTTCCTCTCCTGTGATCAGTGCAGCAAATCTTTGGATGTCTCTCACAAAACATACAAGTCAGCAAAATGAAATCTATGAGCAACCTGTTGGATTATTAGTTTTAACAATCTCAGACTTGCCAAACAAAACTTTATAGATGAAACTCTGGAGGTTTTTTTTTAATTTTATGACCTCATACATGAACCGCAGATGATATTACCATCATTTCCAACATTTCCCATCATCAGTTGTATGTTTTGTTTTGAGATCGTATCTGGTCTCTTTAAGACCCAGATGAAAGAGAAATCTTAAGGATGCAGCAGTTGAGCTTAATCTAAACAGGTATAAGATTGAGGTGTACTGTTGCTCTCATGATGGTCTAGACTGGGACTACGACCAATAAGCTGATCCCTTTGGGAGATGAGGACAAATAATTTAGGGATAAGCAATTTTATTGATGCACTCTTGTTCGAAGGTGATGACATCATCTTGGGGAAATCCTCAGGAAGTTCATTCCATGTGATTTGTGACTTTAAGGTTTTTCTCTGTGCCAGTAAAATCTCACAACTGTCGGTCTTTTTGAGGTTTTAGAATGACAGTTTGAAACTGGAGAAGCGTTTGGTTTCATCTGGAGGTTCAACAGCCTGGTTAAGAGTCAAAACCCTAAAACAGTCTTAAACAGTCATTAGTGGTCGTTTTTTTCCCTCCATGTGCTGACAGCTTTTTAAACAAGCGTCAAAATGCCCTCAATGGTGCGAGGTATTTGCACTGGAGGAACTTTGGCCATCAGGACATTTCTGGGATATGCACACAAACCACAGCTGTTCATCTGCTCGCAGTCCTTCTGATCTTTATAACTCTGCTGGTTTTTTTTCTTTCATCTCCTGACAGACTTCGCACATCTGTCGGGAGCTCTGTTCATTTTTTTATGTATTTGTCGATCAAACTGTGGGTTTTTTGGCCTCTTGTTTCCTTCAAATATGCTTTTACTCAGATTAGGGATTCCTTACAATAGATCTTTACTAAATGTACTACCTCTAATGTTTTGGTTCATGCATGAGATGACTAGCAAAGTTAGACAACTTTTTTTTTGTATCCAAGCTTTATTGCTTTTAAAAAAATAAATCTTGAAAATGTATAAGATGAAAAAATCAGGGTCTTGTTTTCTTGTATGATTCAGTATAACACTGATTCATACCTGCAGTGCATCGCCCATAAATGTCTTTCTCGCATCGCCACCACCAGCTGTTTGAGCCACGGTGGGACAGGAAGTGACAACACTCAGGAATGCGAGTATAACATTCAACTCTGTCTCCAGGGGATCAGCCTTTGAGAGAGGGGCTGAATGAGGAGGGATTTAAATTAGAAGCAGCAGCAGGAGGAGCACATCTTTTTACTTCCACGGTCAATGTGAAGAGGAGGTGCAAAGAAAAGTTATAAAAAAAAAAAAAGCTGGAGTTTTGTGGATCTCCACTTTTATGGGTCCCTTGGTCTTTGTTAAATATGGTGAAGAGTGAAGGAAAACAGAAAAATCTGGAGGTTAAAGAATTCTGTCATGTTTAAAGCTTTAATATAGTTTAGATGGATGGAGAAAAAACAGATGAATACAGTACTTATTTTTCTTTGGTAAACTCTGGTAAAGTGCTTTTAAAAAGTTGAATGTCAAGAAAAACCCTAAGATTTTGGTGTTTTTTTTTTTGTTTTTTTTTTTTTACATTTCTCATTTACATTCAATCTCTAGTTTCTAAAGGGTGTGGTAATTCACAAGTTAACAAACGTTAGCGTCTTTGTGTGAATGTTTATCTGAGTAGCCTTGATTTTATCAACTGTGATTTCTTAACAAAGCCAGGCTTGTTAAAAACCAATGTTGATTACACACACACTCCCACAAACATGCAATGTGCCGGTTTTGGGCTCCTGCGTCATCCGGCTTTGATAATTGGTGTGAGTTTTGTTATAGAGCTCTGATTTCTCGTCCTCTGCTACAAGACAACCACATTTTCTCATTAAAGCTGAAAGTTTTGAAAACCCCGTCCCCGCGCCCTGTTTTATTTCATTTTGTTTCTATTTAAAACACTAAAATTGAGGAAGGGAGTTTGTGGTGGAAATGATGTCATGCTAATATTTAGTCATGTGGTTTGTTATTTCAAATTGACTGTTTGTATAGTCATGGAAAAATCAGCAGGTGGTAAGTTTAAGCAGTGGTTTAAAAATTTATGTTCAAAATAGACTGAAAGGACACTCATTTATTTTCTAGTCTTGGTGCTTGATGGATCTAGATCATCCTGCCTGACTGCGGGCTTTTGTGTCTAGTAGCTTTCATCACATCATTGTAGAACCAATTACATTTCTTTTTACTCACTCTATTCATCCCTCAGCGAGGAACTATGAGTGCTACACTCCTACACCGCAGCAGGCTGCCCACAACGGTGTCAATGGTGGGAAAAACGGAAAGTTAGGTGTCTTCTCCAAGGACCCTAAACGTGCACTCAGTAGGATGCGAACCCACAAACTTACGGTTGATTTCCAGTCCATATGCAAACGCTCGTCTTAAACTAGGTACAGTTCAGGATGATGTGTGGGAGCCCGTTGAAATACAGTCCTGGTGCAACTGGTATCACAATGATGTGCATTTACTTGTACAGGTAAAAAGGCATTAAGTGAAACAATAGGATCAACTGCATAATCCTAAAACCAATTTGGTTTACTCTAGAATGGGTTTTTGTTATTGACCAACTGTGTGAATTTGTTAACCTAAAGCTTTTACCTAGTTAGGGCTACTTAACTAAGCACCGGGCTTAGCTCGGTACTTAACTCTGATCTGTTCACATGGGTTTTATCACAAATATAGACTTCCAAATGACAGGTTTTTCAAATGAGAGAACTGGGAGGCACTTTTAAGGCATATCCTGAGCTAAGTTGGCTTCATTGGAACATAACTTCAGTGGAAATAGCTAAAATATCTAATCTGCTCTTGGAAACCCTAAAAACTTTTTACAACCGAGTAGGGAGGAGCAGAATGGTTATCATTGGAAAAGAGAGTTGGAAACAAAGACAGGCAGAATTTATTTTAGACTTCTTTTTGTACGCTGCTGCTCAGTGTAGTTAAAAGTCCTGAAATCTGTCTAAAAAGTCGACTTGTGGCTTCTATTAAAAAAAAAAAGAAAATTCTTTAATATTTTCTTATAAGCAGTTTTAAGCTTTTTAAAAAGGTTTTCAGAAAAAGATTGACCACCCTGCAGTATTAATTATCTACTAGATGGTTATTTCCTTGACCAGTTTCTTCTAGTTATGGAGAACCAGGTGTGGAGTTCACCGGACTGCACAAAGATACTACAGCTGTCACACAGATCCATTTCCTCCCCGGTCAGGTGAGAAAAATAATCAGTTCTGTTCAGTTGTCTTCCGCTTATCCGGGGCCGGGTCGCAGGGTCAACAGCCTCAGGCTTCTCTCACCCCAGCTGTATCCTCCAGTTCACCCAGGAGGATCCCGAGGCATTCCCCAGCCAGCTGTGAGATTGTGACATTGTCTCTCCAGCGGGTCTTTGGTCTGCCTCTGGGTCTCGTGCCCAAAACACCTCACCAGCGAGGCATTTGGGAGTCATCCTAACGAGATGCCCAAACCACCCCATTTGGCTTCTCTTCTTCTTAAATTATATTCCTTAAAGTATTCGTAAACATAAAAGAAAAATCCTTTAGGAACAAATAAAAATCAGACTCATTTGTGGCATAAAGCATGTGGTGTGATGCTCCGTTTGTTCTTTAGGGTCGTCTTCTGTCGTTGTTGGACGACAACACAATCCATCTCTGGGAGCTAATAGCAGGACCACCGAGAGAGGTGCGAGGAGCTAAGAAAGAGGGGGTGGTCCTCTTACAGGAGGTGGAATGTTACAGTCTCCCTGGGAGACCTGGCATTGAAAGCTGCAGGTAACTTTTTGTGCTAAATATTAGATTTTAGATGCTCAGTGACTGGATGCTCCGTTTAGAGTCCAGCTGTTAAATGTTTTTTTTTTTCTTCAAGTCAGTCATTGTTTTTTTTACCATAGTTGTCATCATTTTGGGTTAATTGATCTTTTCTTCTCAGCGCCACACGGGTGACTGTCCTTCTCTTGCTAAAGTCATGTGACGTGGCATGCGTGGGAACAGAAGGAGGGGGCGTGTACTTCCTGGAATTGCCACGCCTCTCGCTAAAGGAGAGCCAGACTCTGTTCCAGGACCAGGTCATCCAGAGGTTGGAACATAAAATCCTATTTATTTTTACTGTTGATAGCTAGTTTTTATGTTTCTCTATTTTTTTTTCTTTCATGTACAGCTTACCCATTTTTCAAATAAGTGGGTTCAAGATGCCAATTCACAGTTATCGTAGCTAATCTATAACAACGCCACATATGAAATATATATGGCTAAATAATTCAAGTGATTACATTAAACAAATATGCTAGCTAATCTATGAGCTAACGTGCCACTTTTTCGGTTAACGTTGCAACGACAGTACAAAAGCGCATCAAGTCGGCAAAACTTATCGCATGCTCTTTTACATTCCTATTACATAAATATATCACTCCCTGTTGTACGAAGATTAAGCCAGAATAGCAGCAAAAGTACTTCAAGCTTACGTTAGAATGAGGGAAGGAGAATGAAATCTGTGGCCAAGAACAACTTGGTGTTGAAATACTAAATACTTTGTGCTGGAAACTAAAACTAGGTGTTCCGGTTCCAAACAGAAAAGCATGAAATAAAAACACTTCAGAATGTTATTTTGTATAATATCCCCTCTTTAAATAAAATACAAAACATGTCTCAATAAGAAGAAAATATCACTTTAGTCCCATTTCGACAGTTTATAAGCAACAGGTTGTTTTGGAGTTTAGTTCTTCTTTAAAGTTGAATCCCTCAAGTTTCTTTCTTGATGTCCCACAGAGCAGATGCACACACACACAGACATACAAACACACACCTGCAGAAACAAATCTTGTTGATCTTTGCTGCAGCTGCAGGTGGTTCAGGCTACAAGCCAAAAGTTTTCTTTATTTTAGAAGAACACACATCACATGAAGCATAAAGATGTGAGCTGAAGATTAGGAATCTTTAACTATCTACATGTAAAAGTATTGATTAGCAGTTTGTTTCTGTTGCCTAGCAACTGATCTGACAAATATATCCTTTGATGTCTTTATGAAAAGGCTGATCTACCTTGTTGTACAGGTTTGTAGGATGACAGCTCAGCTTCTCTAAATGATGTGCTAGAGCCATCTCTGATAAACCTGGTGTGTGTGTGTGTGTGTGTGTGTGTGTGTGTGTGTGTGTGCGCGTGCGCAGATGAGGGAAGATTTCAGACAGTGATGCTTTGTGCCGGGTGCCAAAACGTGTCGTTCCGGTTCGGGAAGCGTTTCAGCTGAACGTCCTACGTGCATGTGCAGAGGGTCACACATGCATGTTAATCTACTCACACACACCGATCGCACATGCTCATCACTGCGACCCAATGGCAGGATGTTTGATTCCCTAAAAATACTTAGGAAGAGAGACGGAGACAATGGAACGTTTTGTTTGGAGAGTTACAGCCACTGAGCTTCCGGAGAGGATCTTCCACTGCACTCACGCTTAGTGCGTGTGTGTTTTGGTTCAGCTTCATCTGCACTTTTTTCTTTTGGATTCTTGCTTCATCCATCTCTTTTATTCTCTCGGTTTCCTTCGGTCCTTGGCAGAGGGAATCCTCTGACATCTTCAGGGTGTGTTCTGCTCCACATTCCTCTGCTGCCTCAGAGGAATGTCTATCTCACCAGCTTCAGTAAAACTTTCATAGTTTTATCCAAAAAAAACAACACAGCCTGTTTTTTTTCTCTCTCTCTTAAAGATGATTAGTGCTATATTTTAATTTTCACATTTTAATTAGTTCAAAAGTTTGATGAACTGGAGACTTTCTGCTGACTCTCCTTCTCCAAAAATTGATTAATGTTGTGATGATTTCGACCATTTTTTCTTCTTTTATGTCTTAATTTTATTTTATTTTAGAAATATTTTATTCTATTTGTAAAACTTTGGTCACAGATCTTCATGTTTTGTTCTGATCTTGTTTCCATGCCAACCACGTTATTTAACAATCATACCTATTTGCTGGCATGACTGATGATGTGGCGCTTCTCAGATTATAATCCAGGTGTGGAGTTGTGTATGAAGCTCCTGGCGAGATGATGATGTATCTGTTTTTGTTTACTTCTAGTCTACCAGATGACTACAGATGTGGGAAATCTTTAGGGCCAGTGGAATCTCTTCAGGAACATCCTCAGCAACCGGGAAAGATTCTGATTGGCTACAGCAGAGGACTGGTGGTTTTCTGGGATCTCAGCAGCCGTCGCGTCGAGCAGCTTTTTCTAGGAAACAAGGTTTGAAAGTTTCTAGTTTCTTTTTCCAGTCTGGTGTGTCTGTGTGTTGCTTAGCGAGATTGTTTGGTGTTTTATGTCTGACCCCAAATGACGGCTGCCGGCTTTGTGTGTACCCCTACGCAGCAGCTGGAAAGTCTGGTGTGGGAGCGCTCCGGAAACCTTTTCGTCAGCTCCCACAATGATGGCGGTTATTCTGTGTGGGCCGTTAGCGACGGCAACATCCACAATCACCAGCCAGTGTCTTCAAGCATCCCCTACGGTGAGAAACAAACTCGACACAGGTTGATGATCCACAATAACAACATCCTGTTTACAATAAGTGGTCATCATTTAACTTGAAATTTATTGTTTTATTTCATTTTTATTTCAACATTATCATGACTGAAAAGGAGCAGAAAAAAAGAAAAAGATTCTCATCAAATTGTCCAAATTATTTTTTTCTTTTTTCTTAACATAACCATAGTTTGCATTTTTCACACAGTGCTTCTAAGTTACTATCTACCATGTTTTACATAATTAATTTGCAGTCAATGATCAATTTTATTTCATTTTATTTGTTTATTTTCATTCATTGTTTTAAATTAAATCATAGTTTGAGAACATTTTAATTAGTTTTTTCTGTAAATTCCACATTATAAAAACTTGAAACTGATGTTTGAGTCAAATCATCTGTGATTTTTATTCTTTTTAGTAAAACAATCATCTTTTTCAAGACTTTTGTTTCCTTTTTTATTAAACTATGAAACTAAAGCCATGTTTTTTAGTTTTACTGATTATATTGTTCTACAACAGGTCCTTTTCCCTGCAAAGCCATCAACAAGATCCTCTGGAGGACGACAGAAACAGGGTGCGTGTTGAGTTTCGAACCGTCTTATAAGTTCACAATCAACTTTAAAATGTACTTTCTAGTTTCAATCAAGCTGGGGGGTTTTGCTGATCTCCTGATTTGAAAGTGTTTTGATTGAAATAAGTTGTATTTAATGACCACAGGTTTTAAATCTGTCAGTGGTATTTTAGAGTTTTTTCTTCTTTAAAAATGTATAAATTTTTTGAATAATTTAAACAAGATTTTTGAGACTCATTAAACCCAGAGAAGAGTAAATATCTACTTTTTATTTTCTGCTTTCTTCTCACCAGATCCCCGGTGCTCCTGTACAGTGGCGGAATGCCCCGAGCCAGCTATGGCGACCGCCACTGCCTCACCATCCAGCAGGACAAGGAGCACGTCACTCTGGACTTTACATCCAGAGTAATCGACTTCTTCACCGTGCACAACACAGAGCCGGAGAAAGGTGAAGAAAACAGCTTCAAACATTTTTTCTTTTCTGTTTTTTTATTTACCTCCTTCTTCCAGAGTTTGATGACCCCTCGGCTCTGGTTGTTCTGCTCGAAGAAGAGCTGGTCGTCATTGACCTCCAGACCTCCGGCTGGCCCTCTCTACCCACCCCCTACCTCGCTCCTCTTCACTCCTCAGCAATCACCTGCTCCTGCCACATTTCCAACGTTCCTCCCAAACTGTGGGAGAGGCTGGTGAATGCTGGAAAAACTCAGCAGGGTCGACAACACACACAAAAGGTCAGATCATCGTCAAAATCTGCTCATCTAAAGAGGGTCTGTTATGCAGAATCAGCCTTTAGGTTTGAATGTTATTTGCATGTCAAAAACATAGTGATTCTCTATTTCGTTCATGTATTTTTAGGTAATTTCTGAACTTTCCCATCTTACATGTGGATATTTTTTGAACACCAAGTAGTTCTTGGCCATGGATTTTGTTCTTTGTGTTTATATTTGGGCAAAATTGTGTTTCTGAGCTAACAACAGTAGGGATGGGATTCTGATAGTGATACTGTTTGGCACCGGTACCACGTCAGCATTTTTTACTGGACCAAAAATGTTCAGCCTTAACTTTATTCTTAACGGTATTTACGGAGAGGCGGGGCAAGAGAGCAAACACTGCACGCACTACTTTATTTTTTGTGTGCCTCTAACTAGCTAACTCCAAATCTTGCTTGAGCATCTCGCTCAGCCACGGAAGCGCCAAGCTGAAGGGTGCAGACCCGCACCCAGTGGAAGCAATATGTTAGCACTGCGCTGTTAAAAAGACGAAGAAATGGGCACGCATGGGATGCATGCATGCCCTATGAAAGCACAATACCTTCACTTTAACACTAAAAACTTTAACACTAAACAATGTGCCAACTAGCCTCTGGATTAATTCGTAACCTGATCTAAATCTGCTTCGCTGATGATTCAGTTACAAATCATCTAAATTAGGCAGATTAATTTAAAGATAATCATTTCAATGGCTCAGCGATCCGCTGCAAAGCTTCCAGACATCTAAATGTGTAACCAATGAGGGGAAACGAGAGTTAGCGTTAAGAATAAGTCTGTTTTCACGTGTATAAATAAACTGTTTGTTCCAGCTGATCTGGAGCTCACAATGAGAGAAAGAGCAGAGCAGGAATGTGACCTGCTGCTGCTCGGTGAGCTTAAAGAGCAGGTGGAAGCAGTTAGAGGCTTTACAGCGTGGATCAGCTGTTTGATCAGCGCCACAGTGTACATACACACACACACACACACTAACAGGTCAGTTCTCTTTATTGGTCTGTGTGAGGCCAAAAAAAAAACATGTTATTTTTTTTAACTTTTTTTTTTAAGCTGAGGTCATAATCACATGGAACAAAAAGACAACGTGTGAAAAATATTTTTGGATGTAGTTTTGCTCATTTAGTTTTATTTTTCTTTATTTCAGAGTTGGCCAATTTGTGGAGGGAAAAATCTGGCTCCTCCGCCGAAACAGCAGGAGCTGCTATTGACCGGGTACGCACACACACTCCCACACAAACCCACACGCTCTCTCTTGTCGTGTTATTTTTGTTATCACCTCCAAAAAAGCAACACAGTCAACCCTCTCTACTTTGCGGTTCGACCATCGTGGATTCACAACTTTGCAGATTTTTTTTATTGCGTGTGTAAATTATAAAAAAAATATGTTGTGGATTTTTGAAAATTTCAAAAATAGTCCAATTAGTCCTGATGCTGACGGATGACGAATCAGCTTCCAAGTTTTGTAATCTAGCCTATGATTGGTGTTTTGACCACTGCTCCGACCTGCGACAGCTTCTAAATACTGTAAACATGGTGTCCCTACTTTGTGGATTTTCAGGTATTGCGTCTGGTTTTAGAACCTATGTACCGCGATAAACAAGGGATCACTTTACTCTCATTTTCTTCATTAAAATCTGTTTCTGACTCATTTTTAATGTTGTACATTTATGATGATTTATTGGAATACGCCCCTTCTCCGCAAAAAATTCCCAAAGTTGCCTAAGTGTTGTTGTGTTGCGCAAACTGTTTTTTCTGTGGTAATTGTTTTGTTATCGTTTCCGAGGCAGTGAGTCAGTTAGATATTTATTCTGTTTTGTTTTTTTTTCTAATGTGTTTCTCTTTCTTTTACTTTCCTAGTCTTTGTTTTATTTATTAAAACCAAAAACAGAAAAAGTGTTTCTGCGTTGTGAAGGTGGCGAGGCCACAAAAAGGAATGTAAAAAATCAAAGTCTGTGTTCTATTGAGACGACTTGGAAACATTTTGATCTTTCTAATTTAAGAATTAAAGTATTGACACAAATTTAAAAAAATGACTCAAGTTAAGTAAAAAATCTGAGCCATTTTTAAATCAGCGATTTAGGAGCTTTTATTTTTTACCAAATTTAAAGCCACTAAAAATTTGCAAGTGTTTTTGTTTAAAACAAATAGTTGAAAAACTTTGACACCAGTATTAAATTCAACTTTTTTTTCTTTGAAACACGTCATTTGTTCCTAAATAAGGTGTTTCTTGTGTTTTGTTCTTTTTTCCACGAGCAGGCACGAAGACGGAACGGTGCGTTTCTGGGACGCATCAGGCGTAGCGCTCACGCCGCTGTACAAACTCAGCACCGCCAACGTCTTCCACACAGACTGCGACCCCAGCGACGACCCCCACGACCCTAACGATGACCCTGACATGCAGCAGGAAGAAGAATGGCCGCCTTTCAGAAAGGTGAAGGAACCATTGCTCCTCCTCATGAACACACACACTCTGATCAGATTGTTTTCATGTGTTTGGATCCCAGACAGACCCGCCCCGTTTGGTCCTATTAAATGCCGACTCTGAAATAATCAGTCTTGTTCCAGTTTAAAAGTTTTTTAGTGGAAAATCAAACACGAATGAACTCGTTTGTAACTGGAAAAGTGTTTCATCTCAGAACGGTTTGATGGAAAAGAGGAATAGGAGACGAGTCATGAAACAAGCCTGGATTAAAATAAATCAACCTTAATCCACAATATTAAAAAAATGAAGTGATACGATGAAAAAAACAAAACCTTTGTAGCCAATTTCCAAGTTTAGATTTCTTCTGAGGCCTGTTGTTTTTTTTTTTCCTCTCACTTTTTTCTTTTTCTTTTGTATCCACGGTAACAGAGTTGCATGTTTAGGAATGCGCTCCTCACATGGGATGAACAGCTTTTTTTTTTTTTTTTTTTTCTCTTCGAGCTGTAATGAAAACCAGACCCATCAGCCCACTCTTCCCTGCATGCGTGTCTCTCTCTCTCTCTTTCTCATTTCTGGATCAACTTGGAATTCCTAACGTTTCTGTGTGGGAGAAAAAGAGAGAGAGGAGATACAGTAGATGTGTGTTTGCTGAGTGAATATGAAGATTTAAAAAAAAAAAAGAAGGGATAGTTTTCACCCTGTCCTGTCTGCCATTGTGTCAAGTTTTTTTGTACAGATTGGTGAGAAAAGTAAGAAAAAAAGGGGTGAAATGGAAAGAAAGAGAGAAAGTGAGGAGATAAGAGTGCTAAGCTGCTATAATCTGACGTAATTAAAATACTGAGCCTCACCACATACCTGCTGGATCAAAAAAAATAAAGTTAAATTGCTCTGGATTTTCTATGAAAAGAAGTGAAGAGGTTCTTCATCAAAGAATAATAATAATAATAATAATGCATTGAACTTATATAGCGCTTTTCTATGTCAGAAGATGTTTGGTTCCTCTTTTATTTTGAAGGAAAGGATGCCGTCATTTCACATTAAAACATTTTTATTGTTTCTATATGATTAAAATGATTGGTTTTTACAGTTGATATTTTTTTCTTCTTCTTTCAGGTGGGTTGTTTTGATCCATACAGTGATGATCCGCGGCTCGGCATCCAAAAGATCGCCTTGTGCAAATACAGCAACAAGCTGGTGGTGGCGGGAACGGCAGGCCAGGTGAACATCTGCAATACGGAGGAGGAGAAAGAATTAAAGAAAAAGATGCTGAATTGTTTTTTTTTATTATGCAGGTGATGGTTCTGAATTTGAGCGACGAGCGTTCAGATCACCTGGTGGACGTGTCGGTAGTAGATCTGCTGCAGGACCGAGAAGGCTTCACCTGGAAGGGCCACGATAGGCTGGAGCCACGCCTAAAGCCAGCCCCCTTCCCACCGGGGTTCCAGCCTGTGGTGGTGGTTCAATGCCTCCCTCCTGCATCGGTCACCGCGGTGGCACTGCACGCTGAGTGGAACCTCATATCTTTTGGAACCAGCCATGGATTCGGCCTCTTTGACTACCACAGGAAAAACCCTGTGCTGGCCAGGTGTGAAGACATCTTTCTTTTTTCTCTTCATTGATGATCTGATTACAAACACGAACTATAGTAGTGGAACTAGTCAGTAATGATACCCCTCATTGTTTAGCTCCAGGCAAATAAAGCAAGCCCGTTTCCCATTACAGTGTCTGGCATTTTGAACCGTGCCGTGTTGAATTAAGAGCTAGAAATATGCAGTCCTCGGTCCAGTTTGTGTTGGCATGGAAGCCACCGTGCCGACCAGGAGCGAGCTTTTTAAAGTACTTGCTCCTTCCACTGGAGACTCTAATTACAGACAATTGTGCAACATTGTTTAATCTGTGCCTCTGATTGGCCGGTTTTTAACTCAAGAATTTGTGCTGTGAGGCACAAAAATACGAAAAGCAACACGGCCAGAATGGGTAACGTAATATTGAGTGATGCCCGTTGATTTTTTAATAGAATTTTCTGGGTTCCATTGCAGATTTTCTATTTGGAGTTCAGGTGGATACCAGTTTGTATGTCCTATTTCTGTACGCACACAATAAGACCAACACACTCCATCTTTCCTGCAGGTGCACCCTACACCCTAACGACTCCTTAGCGATGGAGGGTCCTCTCTCCAGAGTAAAGTCTTTAAAGAAGTCCCTCCGTCAGAGCTTCAGGCGGATACGTAAAAGCCGCGTTTCAGGGAAGAAGCGAACCATTCCCTCGCCTCCCAGCAAGGTGTGTGAGATGAAACGCAGCACTTTTTTCCCCTCCTTTGAAGCTGACATGTGTTTGTGCTGATCGCAGGTCCAAGAGGCCAACGCCGCTCTGGCCGACCAGGAGGAGATGGCTCCCATTCAGCGAAGAATTGAGCCGCGTTCGGCGGATGATTCGCTGTCCGGCGTTGTGCGTTGTCTCTGCTTCGCCGACACGTTCCTGCGAGACGGTTGGTTCTAGTCCTTTCCATTTGCAGACATTCTCCACTGTACTGACCCCTCTGTCTCTTTAGGGACCCATCACGGCCCCACGCTGTGGGCGGGCACAAACTCCGGCAGTGTGTACGCGTATGCGCTGGAGGTGCCTGGCCGCTCAAGTGAACGAGTGGGGGCGAGTGACGGCGGTGCAAACGTGGAGGCGCTCCTGGGAAAGGAGATCCAGCTGATGCACCGAGCGCCAGTGGTTTCCATCTGCGTGCTGGATGGGCGAGGCAAGCCGTTACCAGAGCCGTATGAAGCCTCACAGGATCTCGCCATTGCACCGGATATGACCAACGCCCACTCTGTCCTCATTGCATCGGAGGAGCAGCTCAAAGTAAGAAGTGATAAATCAGATAACACGTGTCGGGATAGTCTGACCCCCATCATCCCCACAGGTGTTCTCCCTCCCTAAAGTCAGCGCTAAAACCAAGTTTAAGCTAACGGCTCACGAAGGCTGCCGCGTGAGGAAGGTTGCCATGGTGATCTTCAACTCCAGCGTGCAGGAGGACTACAGCGAGCACACACTCGTCTGTCTGACCAACCTGGGAGACATGCACCTGTTTAACATCCCCGGCCTCCGACCACAGGTACCAACACATACGCAAACTTATACGCATAAACACACAAATTAGTGTTTTCCGTAGCTTCTCTTTCCGTGACGTTCCGTGTTTTCTCTCTCTAGGTTCGGTACGACTGCATCCGGAAAGAGGACATCAGCGGGATCGCTTCCTGCGTCTTCACGAGGAACGGGCAAGGTGGGTGGAGCCTGCCGGCGTGTAATTAACACACTACAGCTCATTTAATTCAACTCTCTTTCTTTCTAGGGTTTTATCTAATCTCTCCATCGGAGTACGAGAGGTTCTCGCTCTCAGCCAAAGTTTTGACTGAGCCGCTCTGCTCCGTCCAGCTGGATCGACCACTGCAGAGCCCGCAGGCCGGGTCAGAAACACCAACACAGTTAGAAAAGAATAATATACACATATTGGATATACTGTATACATTGAGAGAAAAAAGATATCCTGGTGTGGTGTCACTGTGACTGTGTGTGAAATCTCGTGTCCCGATGTTTTCTCCACAGTTCTGGTCCGATGCAGCCGAACGGAACCCACCGGAACCAGACGAGCCAGGCTGAAGGTACCTCCTCATCTTTTTATCTTGTTCTTTTTTTTTTTACGTTCCTGTCCTCCTTTATCGCCTCTCTTCATCACTATGGACCTTTAAAAAAAAAAAAAACAGACTAAGTAGGGGTGCCTCTCTCATCGCTATGGAAACCATTCAGTATGCCCTAGTTGCCTCTCTGGCCAAACACCTCCTCCCCCTGGCAGGCAGCACGTGTTGTCATGGAAACAATGACAAGTGGTTATTAACTGCTGCTGTCATGGTGACAAACTGATGCTTCTTAGAGGACTAAGAAGATGGGATGTCCATCCCATCGTTTGTTTCTCCTCCTCCGTTTAGTCTTCATGGGTGTTACCATGGTAACATGCTCTTCAGGAAAAAAACTCTTGGAGAGTTCATTAATCAAAGTTTATCTGTACTTTTTTTTTTTTTTTTGTGAAACCAAGACGTTTGTGTTAATTTTGTTTGTGTATTTTGCAGGACAAACTGAAGACCCTCGGAGCACTCTGTCCTCTCCCATCCTGGACTCCCCTTTAGGGTCTCCCCTCAGCTGTGCAGACCTCACCCTGGACTCCAGCAGAGAGATCACTGTGGAGGACGTCCGAGACTTCCTAACGTACGCTCACACACATTTGATTTTTTTCTTGAAGAACATTATTAACCTGTGTGTGTGTGTCTGTGTGTGTGTTTGACAGGAGTGTGGAGGAGGCCGAAAATAATCTTAAGAACATGAAGGAGGAGGACGGACGCATCCTCATCAATTGAAGAGGTGAGGAATGTTTGAGAAGCTCACGCTTCCCCTGAAGAATGATGTGTGTGTATGTGTGTGTGAGGGGCCTCACAGACACCTGTTTCTAATGGAACTGGTCTAATAGAACTTCAAAGGCGTCCTTGTGCCGCATTCCTGCTACTCTAAGCTTAAACCGTCTCCACTCAGATCCATCCAAAAGTATTTGGAAACTGATTTTCTTCTTTCACACAGCTGTCCTGGTTGTTGTGTTTTTTTAATTTTTTAAATCTAATCCAATCATCAATGATTTTAATCCTTAATAGTCTTTATTATTTCATTTTTAGCTCTCTGCCTCCCTCTTGTGGATGTTCTGATAATCGCAGCTCATCATGTAGTATTAACTGTTTTTTTTTTTTTTAAAGGTTTCTAAAATGTTTGAATTTTATTCTCACACAGAGAACGTTCCTGAAGTGGTTTTCTATTTTTTTATACACGTTGGAGTAATTTGATAGCTCTTCTGTTTGAATCCCAGCTTGTTCTTGGTCATTGATTTCAGGTCACGTTTTAATGTAAGCGGGAAGTGTTTTAGTGCACGCACCCTGTTCACGCTCGGTTCTAAGTTAGTGCAACGTTTACGTTGATGCACCACAATAAGGATATATAATTATAAGCACTATCTTTGCTAACAGTATTTAAAGATTAGTGTAAGATTTACGCTGTGTTGTAAATGCGCTCAAGGGGCAGAGCTAAACAAGGAGCAAGAGGAGGGTGGAATTTAGTGTTTAAAAAAAAAAAAAAAAAGTAAATATGCATAAATGTCTTCAGAAGCTTTTTTTATGTGGATATTTGACTGTATAAAAATAGCATGTGCCTTTATGGAATGAGAATTTTTACCCCACTAAAGCTCAATCACCCCCTCTTTAAAGTGACTAAAAGAATTTTTCTCGCTCTACCAGATGGGGTCAAAGTTTCTGATGGATCAGAATTGAGTGCTGGACCACAAAGATTTCCCCTTCCCTCACCTGAGCCCACCTGGTACGAGCTGGAAGGAAACGTTCTGTGTGAATCCTCCCGGCAGGAGAAGAAGGAAACTTTTTTTTTTCTTTAACCACTTTGGAAACATGACGCTGCTTTTTTTGGAGACTCAGAACGACCCCAGCGAGGCTCCTGCACGGCCACGGATTCCAATTTCAGAAACTGGATTAGCATTAATACCTGTATACTCGCTGCTCTACGACAGGAGTCACATTCACACACTTTTCATGACTTGATGTTCGTTTTTTTTTTTTTGCACAGCTGGAACTGGAATCTTTTTTTTTTTTTCTTGAGACATTTTTACAGGATTAAACGAGCTTCCAGGGAAGCAAAGACCATGAAAGTTTTTCTCCATGTGGGTTGTTACGTGGAGCTGAATCCTGTGAAGTTAAAGGTACATAGAGATAATCAGAACTTCATCTCGTTGATACAAGAAGCTGAGGAAATCTCAACTCACCGGGACCACGGAGGTGTTTCAAATGGATTTTCGGAAAGTAAAATATTTTTATGAGAGATTCACGGAGGTATGAGAGGAATAAAGAAATCACTGTGACCTTAAAGGGAACCAGCAAAGAACGAGAATAAGAAAGTGGTGCTGAATTTATTTTATTTTGATATTGAACGGCCTTACGTCATGTGACTGAAAGGAAACATCGGGACCAGTCGATTCATGAATTTAACGTATTAAAAAAATCAGTTCTTAACATTTTCTGTCAAAGTATGTTTACTTTTAGAAAAAATTAGAGGTACAAAGTGGAACATTTAAGTGCCATCGGAGACTGTGATCCATTATTTTCTGCTTGGATGAACATTTTTACATCATCTAGTGAAGCGGATTGCCAAAACATCTTCATGTTCAAATGTAAACCTTCACTAATGTAGCGGAACAAGTAGCAATCATATTGATTCGTTAGCTTCTTGATCATAATTAATCCTTTCATGCTACAGCCACAATTTAGCTTCTTTAATCCCTCAAACTGAGATGAAGGTCTACTTTCTACTCGGTTTTAGTTCAAAGTGTCATTTAGGATTTGACCTGAAGAATTGTGAATGTTAATAAAATTTATTTACTCTAAACTTTGCTTCTTTTGATTTGGGAAAGAGATGTTGGTTCAGTTTTAGAATGTCCATCCTTAGAAATGCCTTTGATTCCCATTGAGCCCATCCCTAAGTGTTCTTTGAGAAGACGCCTAACTTTCACCTGACTGCAGCACAGAAATTTTTCCATTTAAGGGGTAAATATGATCCGTTTAAAAAAAAAAAAAGGAAAAAAAAGACAAGTTTGAAGTTTTTTTTTATAAGTTTTTTAATATAAAATCCATAAATAAAGCATCTGCGTGTGCGATCAGGAGCATGTGGACATATTGACACAAACATGTGCAAGAATATAGACTTAAATTCATCCCATAAAATATGAACATTGCGGTTAGACGTCCAATGGGTATGCTCGATATGGGTCACATGACCACAAGAAGCTTTGCGGTGACGACTCAAAATTAGATACAATATCCCATAATTTGTCTTGTTTCAAGAAAAAAATGTATCAAATTTAATCGCAGTGCAGATTTTTTTCTTACAAAAAAAAATTCTCAGAAAAATAAACTTATCGACATGTTTAAATGCAGCTAAAAAAAAACAAAAAAATTTACAGATTTATTTCACTTCAGCCTCCTGATTGCACTTACAAAAACATTTAAAAGCGACGTTCGCTGTTTTACATTTCTTTGGCCAAAACAAAACACTTCCTCAAGAAAAATGATGACCTCTGTAAGTGATCTCCCAGATTAGTCAAATTAGGATGTAATGAGAGCTGAAGTTGTGGAGAAAAAAAAAAAACTGAATTAAAAACGTAAACTGTAAAAATGACATTCAAAAAGCTGCTTCCTGTTTGGCCGATAGAAAAAAAAAATCTGTTTATCCAGAGTGATTTTATTTTTAAAAAATCCCTTTAGGTACATTTAACTAGGAGCAGGACAGAGAAGGAGCCGTGGAAACCAAACCAACATAGCAGCAGATGTGTGTGAGGAGGCGTGTCAGGCCTATGAAGGCGGGGTTTTAAACTCTCCCCATGCGTGGAAGCAGCGTGTGAAGCAGTGCGGTTCGTTTCCTTTTCGCACCAGCCGCAGTTTGCGTGGGTTTTCCGTGTCTTTGGAGCGCATGTGCTGGATGTACACCTGCGGAGGACGAGGACGAGTCATCATGAGAATGCTTATGTATATGTGCGTACCGTGGGTGTGTTCGGTGCTCACCTGGCATGCTTTCAGGCTGAGTTTGATCTCCACCTGGCTGGTCTGCGTGCCCACCCACATGTACACCTGCAGAGAAACAGTCAGTATTGAGGTAAAAGCAGGGGATTGATTTGATTTTTGCGCATCGTTACCTCTTTGCCGTTATCCAGCAGCATGATGTCATCATCGGCCAGGTCGTCCTGGCAGAAATCTGAGCACTTCTCTGATACTGAAAAGTATCCTTTTTCATTTGAGCACCTGGAGGATGAAGAAGAGGAAGAGCAGCGGCTCTAATTAAAGTTTCTAAAGGCTGAAAGTCCGAACCAGAGAGATCGCAGACCTGAAAAGTCGAGCGTATTTCATGTACTCCGCATCTTCATCGTAGGCTTTCTGGGAACCAATCCCAACCCAGAAGAAGTTCTCTGGCTCCTCCCCTTCATTAATCACCTTGGAAACACATTAAAGAAACCAGTTTGTAATAATCTGAACTATTTACACTCGTTTTGGAAATCGGATTAAATTCCACCTGTTTGCTGTACGTGTCGTCAAACATTGTGTTCATGATGTCCTCGGCCAGCTTTCCCTCATCCGGGTCGGCAGCTCGACCCACCCAGGTGTAGACGATCCCTTGATTGTCCGTGCTCTCGAACGGGACCTGTGGGTGACACGCTGTGTGATGAAACGTTACATCTAATGGACGGAGGGAGTTTTGAGGTTTCCAAACCTTTAAGATGAAGCAGAAATCTGAGTTCAGATTACTGGAGTCGGTTCCAATCTGGATGGTTCTACAGAACAGACGGAGGAGAAAACACCAACAACTTGATCAGTAATGTCTCACAGCTGATCGACCTTCTGTTCACTTTCATCAGGATTTTCTTTGTGCAAACTCTGTACTATTACTTTGCTTCCAGTTTAATTCCAAAACTTTTGATGCCCGACTTACTGTGAGTACATAAAAATACATCATATTTATAATCTTATTATGAAAAAGTATTTTAGACATTTATGTAAGAATTTAACAAGCAAAATATGCCTTTCTTTTAACCCAAACCAATCAAAAGCTACCAATGCTAACAACAAAGGGTTAACTGATATGAGTTTTAGAAGCAGGACGCTCATTGGTAGTTAAAAGTGAGATCTATTGTAGGATGGAAGAATGCAAAAATAAGATTGAAACCCTCCGATTTTAACTTCAGAACAAACTGTTCCCAGGTCGTGCTCTCTTTTTGCACACACTCTGCAGCGTTCACAGAGCAGATCTGCAGCCGCTGCATCATATGCGTTTCCCCATATGAGTGTGCATAAAGTGTAAATGATTGTTTAAAACAATTTAATGTGTGTTTGACTGAATTCAAACTGTCCAGTCCAGCTCGACCTGCTCAGTCATTTTTTGCATGATGTGAAAAGATCAAATCTATTGATCAAATGAAACTAAAAATGTTAGCAATAGAATTTAAAGCCTGGAAAAAAGAAGCAGAAAGTTATTATGAAATGTAAGAATTCTGGGAGTTTTCTGTGTTTATCTTCAGCTCCAGAACTTCCAGCATGGTGAAAACTTCCTCTCTGATCAGTGTGTGTGTGACTTCGAAGGCTCTGCCCACTTCATAGATATTTAGATGAAAATAAAGGCTCTAGATAGAGATGCAGTTCTATCAGAGACCGTCTAAATTCTTTAAATTGTCCAATTAAAAAAAGTTCTAATGCTAAAAAAAGTCAAATCAGTTCTTATTAGAATCACTATGTACCTCATTTTCCTGAATTAAACTGGAATGGGACTGCTTCTGTGTGGCTGTGTAGTGTGTGTACCTGGTACAGAGTGCGCTGCCGTTGGTGCGTATGTGGTAGAGAGACGGCTGGGCCGAGTCCGTCTTCTGTTTCCTTTTCCCTTTGTGGATGATGAACTTCCGTTTGAAATGAGAGAGGAACTTGAGGTTTTCCTGCTGCTGGGTCATTCTCACCACCTGTTCACACACACACTGTTAGTCCTGCTGATCCGACACATACAACAGATCCATAGTCTGAAAGAAACTTCTTCTAACCTTCAGTTTTCCAGGAAACAGACTCTCAAACTTCTTCTGGAGTGAGAAGGTGAAGGTGAGCCAGCCCATGTTGGAGGCCTGTCGGCCCTGCCAGAAATACACCACACACTGGAAGTCCTCCTCTGGCTGTTTCTCTTCTTCCTCTTCGTCTCCTTCGCCCGGTCCACCTTCTTTCTTCTCTTTCTCCTCGTCTTCCTCATACTCCACTGGCACCCAGTATCTACAAGAATCCATAGACATGAGTCATCGCTGTAAATACACCAGCTCATTTCGCCCACCGGACATGCACCTGCACAGGAAGACGTAGCAGTCCTGAGTAAAGAAGTGTCCAAACTCCTCCTCGGCGAGGCGAGCAAACTTCTTTCCCTCCAAGACGAATCCTTCCATCCCCTCCAGGTCCTCGTTCCACTCCTCCATCAGCTGCTCTGCCTAAACAGGAAGTAAAGAAAAGGCTGTGTTGGTCTGTGGAATGAGAAGCAGGATGGAGGTGGGGGAGTATTACCTCGGTGAGGGGCATAGCGGGCTGCCTGGGGAGGAACAGGGCTGTGAGATCGGCCTTCATCTGGTCCTTCTGCTCTGCGTCCTTCTTCACCTGAGTGATAAAAGCAGCCGGAGGTCAGAAAGCATTCAGTCAAATGAGGGAGAACAAAAAAAATGAAGGTCGTCCACCTTTCCCATCAGGGTCTCATTCTGCTGGACGGTCTCTGCAGCCCGGGTGTAGTCCACCTTCAGCACATCGTCCCAGTTCTTAAACTTGGATTTGAACACCTGAGAAAAGAACAACCAGTTAAAAGTTCTCACTCTTTACAGGCGGGGCTGCTGAGGCCTCACCTGGCTCTCCGTGCCCTCCAGGTTGCGGGTGACACAGGCGTGTTTGGGTCGGTGTAGCATCGAGCAGATCTCCTGACCGAGCTTCAAAGCGGCAGCTCGGACTAGCCGTGGTGACTTCCTGCCGATCCAGATGAAGACGTCCGACCAGCAGTCCAGGATGTAGACGCACTTTGTGTCCAGAAGGGACTGTAACTGGAAGGAGGAATGAAAACTTAAGTTGTATGATGTAGGAGGAGACTGGAAGGAGAAAATCTGACCTCCACTCACCAGTCTGAGCTCTGGTAGAGTGTCCAGCTTGATCTTGTGATCTTTATGCTCCACAGAGAGCTTGTAGTTGATCTGAGGTAACTCCAGGTATCCCAGACCGAGGCCAACCTGGAGGTAGGATGAACATGTAAATTATTTTTTTCAAGCTAAAATATGGCCGATGGGTGCTTCTTATTTACTTTGTAGAGTTTCGGTTTAATGGGTGAGAAGTCGTCTGGTACGTGTTTCTTTATCTCCTCTGGTTGTCCTCCGAGCACCTCCCAGAACTCTGGAGGCTCCTGTCGTTGCATCAGCGTGGTGATCTCTGCCTTCCCTTTCCGCTCGTTCTTATTGATTTTCTCTGCAAATAATCTGTGGAGCAAAAAAGAAAGGTGGGACAGGACGGTCAAACATTTGTGAATCAAAAAAGTTTTTTTTCCAATGTGACTCAGCTGAAAGGGTCACCTGGCTTTTGTTGTACCACTCAGGGTAGCGTTGGATCCTCTCCAGATAAAGATTTCCAGACCCATGTCCAATAAAAACACAAAGCTGTAGAAAAAAGAAAAACTTGTTCAGGCGCAAATTTATTTCAGTTACGTATTTGAAGCTTTCTAAGAGTGTGTAAGGTACCGAGGGTCTAGTGAGGAGGCTTTCACTGGCACCGACTCCAGACGGATGTTTTTCTTGCCGTAAACTCTGTACAACCTGAAAAAAAAAACCCCAAAAAACCCCAGAACATTTAATCACAAATGTTTTTCTTGCTGTCTAAAGCAAACTGAGTGAACATCTAAACCCACCTGGTTGGATAATGTGAATCTTCTACCGTGTAGAACCCACTGGACGTCCCTCCCTCGATGTAGGAGATCTCATTGTTAAAAACCTGCGTGTTGGATTGAATCACATGTTCAGAACAGACTCCCTATGTTCTGGTTGTGTGTGTGTGTGTTTCTACATACAGCACTAAACTCCTCGCTCTCATCTCCCATCTCCTCTCGGATCGTCCTGCACTCGGCTCCTAAGAAGTTCCTGAGGTTGACAGCGTGAATGGCAGAGCCAGCTTTCTTGTCCAGCGTGGCGTCCTGACCGATCCAGTAAAATATTTGCCAGTTTAGAGCTCCGTTGTCATCCAGGAAGGTCTGTGGTGGACATGTCAGGACGAAGAGACACAGAAGTTTAAGGAAATTCTCTTATGATGGCAGATTTTTCTGAGTCATACCTTGAGGATGATGTAGCAATCGGCTTCGTAAAACTTGCCGTGAAATGTTTCATCAATCTGCACGGGGACAAAATTCTCAATCTGCCAAACCGACACGCCGGGAACCTGCGGGGAGCGGCAGCAAACAAGTCATTTACATATAAACGAGTTTCTCTGAGGTGCTACGTTATCTACAGACGACCCACCTGCCCAACATCCTCCAGAAAGAACTCTGAATAATCCAGCTGAGGCTTCTCCAGACTTTTATCCCACCGGCGAACTTTCAAATCACCATATTTCAAATCGCCGTTTTCCTGGAAAGTGGCAGATTTGAACAAATATTTTCTATAAATATATAATCATTTGGTCCAGTGGTGGTTTGTGAAAAAAAAAAATACTACTACGATCACTGCTGCTCACAGTTTTACTTCTTCTGATTTTTACCTCCATGTTTTTCTTCTCCTGTGCGACATCACTCATTCCTTTCAGGACCTGTTTTGCTTGATCGTCTTGAGAACAATCCTTCCTCCTTCTCAGCCTCATCCTCCTCGCATTATGGTCTTTGGGGCTGATCCCTGCTCACAAACACACACACAATTAGACTGAAGATTTCACAAAAAAAAATTTCAGAAGGTAAAATGCAGCAACGCGTGATCTTTTTTTTTTTTTTTTGCTCCTTCAATTAATCTCACACACCTCCTCCCGCGGCTGCTACAGTGGCGGCAGAAGCTCCGGCCAAACGAAGCTGGTTCTGTAGTGAGAAGTCGATGTTGTACCACTCTGCTCCTCTGTCCACAGGCTTTGGAGGCATCACTAGATTGGGATTCTCACGGACATCTAATATCTACAAAAAGGATAAATAATTAGTTCTTGTTATATTTTACAGCTAGCTAAGCTGATCAATACTTAGAATACATTATAGGTTTCATACCTCCAAGTCTGTCAGGAAGTGGACCGCTTCAGGCAGCGTTACCAGGCGATTTTTATTCAGCACCAGTTTTCTCAACTTGCCACACCTGGACCACAACACAAAACCATTCAGTTTGACTGTTACTTAACTTCTGGTTAACGACGTGTTGTGTAGTACAAATCCTGTAACTTCCATCTTGTTTGAATTGCGGAAGCTCACCTGCAGAGTCCCTCAGGGATGAGTTCCAGGTTGTTGTTTGCAGCCATGAACTCGGTGAGGTTTGACAGTTTGCCCACTCCAGGAGGAACTCCATCAAAGTCCAGTTTGTTGGAGTTCACATACAGCTTCTTTAATTTGGACAGTTTACAGATGGCCGACTGAGGAAAAGGTCAAAAAGTAGTTTTTATTCTTGTGTTGTAATTAAATAAACGAATGCACTCGGCTGTGTTTGGGCTTACAGGAAGTGAAGTGAGCTGGTTGCGACTTAGGTTCAGTGTCTCTAACTGGGTCCACTGGTCGATACACAATGAGAGCTCAGAGATCTGGTTGCTGCTCAGGTTGAGTCTCTTCAGGCTGCCAAGTGAATAAAGGCACTCTGGGACCCGGGTCAGGTCGTTGCACGACAGATCAACATCTGGAAGGCAGAGAGTAGGACGAGGAGGATTAAAAACAGGACATGTGATTGTAAGACACATGTGGTGTTTGTGTTACCTGATAACTGTGTGAGTCCTTCCAGACTGGTGGGCATATTGCTCTGGGTCCTCTGGGTGTTCCTCAGATGAAGAGTCTGCAATGCGACCATGGCTGGGAGCTGCCTGCTCACAAACACACAGCAACAAGTTCAAACAATTCTATTACGGATGTTCAAAATGAATCAATAGATGTTGTAAATGAATCCACATGGTATCTTTTTACCGTAGTTGGGCGTGCATCAACGGGTTGTTGTTCAGAATGAGAGTCTGCAGGTGGACGAGCCGTCTCATCTGGGGCGGCAGACTGTCCAGCTTGTTATCACTCATGTCCAGATACAGCAGGTCTGTTAGGTTGATGAAGAGTTGGTTAGGAATGGAATCGATGGTGTTGTGACTCAGGTTTAACACCAGCATGTTCCTGCTGTTCTCCAGGTCTCTGGGGATCTCCGTAAGCTGATTGTAGCTCAAGTCCTAAAGAAAAACAAATTCCAGATGTAATTGACTGATCTAACTGTAAAATTAATTTGGATATCTTTCATTAAATGATTAAAAAAAAGTTGTGTACCAGCACTGAAAGGTCATCCAGCTGAAAAATATCATCTGGAACCCCAGAGTTTTTTAGGTTGTTGGCTCTGGCCACCACCGCCTGCACAAAATAATTCAGAATAACTCAAATTAAACACCGGCAAGAACGTTTTGTTCTGTATTAAGTAATGCTGTTATAAGATTAGCATGCTGGCTGAATGTAACTAAAATATGTGGGGTTATTTTTACAATGGATGTGCATCAGTTACCCGCAGATTCGGTAGGCTGGAGAGTTCTCCATGTAAGGTGGTTAGGCTGTTGTGACTCACTGACAGATGTTCCTTAAGAAGGAAAAACAACAAAATAATTATACATTTATATTAATCAGTTATTAACTGATTAAAACCCTTTTTTAAAAAAAACCCTTTTTTATTTGACAATTGTGCACCAATTTCCCCCAATGTCCAACCCTCAGTGAATTCCTTTGCTGACTAATAATAATAATACAAACTAAGGCTCAGTTAGATCTGGACAGATTGGAAGCAGTGATAAGCTAATCTTGTTTACATAGAGTCTACCTCACTGGATCAAGTCCGCTCTTATTAACCAGGTTTTTACTGCGACTGCTCTGAGGGGTGACATCATGTTGTTTAATAAAAGTACGGGATTAAAGGCATGCATGACAAACCAAATATCTTAGTGTGTGGAATATGTAGGTCAACCTAAAACAAGATCATCGGGTTTTCAGAAGTTTGCAGGGAAAAGTCATTTTATTTCAGAGAAACGGACTGAGAGGAAATTAAAAAAAAAAATCTACACAACTTATTTCAAGATTATTTTAAAAGTACAGTTTTGTTGAGAGAAACTGATTAGAGACACTTTAAAGCAGAAGCACAGAGCAGTAAAGTTAGTATCAAAGTTTCTAAAATTTTAAAAATAATCATCATACTGTATTTATCGCTCACGGGGAAATTAATGTGCTGCTTTGCACCGCAGAAGGCAGCCATGACAGTGCCAATGGTGGGAGAATCTGGGAGTTAGGCGTTTTCTCCAAGGGACACTTAGGCATGAGCTCATTGAGAATCGAACTGACAACTCTTCGGTCCAAAAGCGATGATTCTACCACAGAGCTGTACCTCCCCCAAGTTTCAGCAAGACGTAATCAGCAAAGAATTTTTGTTTAAGCCATCAGGTCCTGACATCGAGTGAATACAAAGAAGCTATTATCTGTTTCAAATGTCGCAAACCCTCATTTCAAAACTAAAATCTGGTTGTTGTCATTGAGCATTCAAAATCAGCAGTACTTTATTGATCCCACACCTGGGAAATTTGTGCATTCAACTGAACTTTATCTCTAGATAAGCCAAACATATGACATCCAAATCAATTAGTCATTTACCAGACGAATGTGACAAAGATGAATTGTGACAAAGGAAGTCAGAAACATCTGATACCAAACAGATCTTTAACCCAGCGTTCAGGTCATCAGATGTGCAGACCAATTGATCCTATTTGGTCAATCGCAATCTACCGGTAGCTTCCAACGTTTGTTTTGGTCGATCTCCTAGTATTTGTTTTAAGAAAAATAGATTAAATTGTATTTATTTATTTATCTTTCGCAGTATGATATCTCCTCTTTATTTACAGACAAAGAGAGCTGTCCTGCGATAAGTCGTTTACTGGAAACATAGCAACGCAGTCCACCATCTTTACTGGTGACGTACTTCCAGATTTTTTTAGATTTAAAAAAAAAATCTACCATGGCTTAAAAAAGTTTAAAAAAAAACACTGCTCTTGCCCATCCTAAATTTGACAGGTCTGAACAAGCCTCACATCAACATTAAAAGCAACAAAAGAACATGTTAATTCCAAACAGAATCAAGAAATCTGACATGTTGGTGCACAAACAGTGAGGTTTAGTTTGACCTTAGATCTACTTTTAAAACCAATAATGTCTCACCAATTTTTGCAGCGAGGCCAGCTCCTCTGGAAGGTAACAAAGTCCTGTCCTGTTGAGTTTGAGCCATCTCAGACTGCTCATAGATTTGACATGTTCTGGAAAGTAGCCACCCTGAAGAGACAAAGGAAGGAGGTGGGGGTGGAAAGAATGATGAAGGAATGCAGATCAGAACTCCAACTGGCATTGTTATTCTCCCTGATATGATTAGAATTAAGTGATACTACATTAGATTTCTATTTGAGATTGAAGTCAGACTTTAAACAGTTCATCTATAAGAGACTCAGCTTCATTCATGACAACAATAAGAGGCTGTGCTACTTTAGAATTTCAATAAAAGGTCATTCCAACCCAAAATTTTCTGATTAACACCCAAAACATACAATAATATGTTCTGATCTTGTTCGTAAAACTTTATGCTCAATCAGTGATGTGACGTAAAATCGGGAGAAGCGACCAGAATAATCTAGAAACAAACTAGAAACGTAAGCCATTCCCCCAAAATAAAAATTTTACTAACAAATAAATTCATATACGATTCAACTAATTAATATTTACGAGGAATAAACAGCTACTTTGTCCTTTTTTTAAGGTGGCTAACGCCCAATTCGCGTGACGTTAAGCTATGCTAGTGTTTCAGTGACTTTTTAGCTTCTTGCTTTTGACTCATTTATCTTCAGCAAAACAAAAGTCACAATAGTGTCACACATACAGTCATAAAACCAACACATCAGGGTAAAATATCTTACTTTAAAGTCGTTTCCACTTAGATCAACCCCTCTGATGAAGGGAAGAACTCCAGTGGCAGCCATTTCTGAAAAGCTGATGTCAGCTGCTCAGACCTGGACGTCTATTTTGGTCCAAAAAACGAAGCGAACTCTTCTTCTTCTATCCTAAGGACGGTTGTTAAGAGCAAGCTAGTGCCACCTATTGGGCAGAGAAAGTAATATACATTTGACCTTTATTTTTAATGCTTGAAATAGGGGTGCCTAACATTTTTTGCTCCAAGAGTTCCTTTTCAAGTATCAAACCTCGAGAGACAAACAGATAATTTCTTGACTACTGTAAAACAACCATTTTTACTTTCATTCAGCTAAAATGAAAGGGAAAGTGTACAAAACGGTAGTGAGACCGGCCATGCTATTTGGTCTAGAGACAGTGGCACTGAGGAAAAGACAAGAAACAGAGATGGAGGTAGCAGAGATGAAGATGCTGAGGATCTCTCTGAGAGTGACCAGGATGGATAGGATTAGAAATGAGTATATCAGGGGAACAGCACATGTTAGAGGTTTTGGGGATAAAGTTCGAGAGGCCTGACTGAGATGGTTTGGACATGTGCAGAGGAGAGAGAGTACATCAGAAGAAGGATGCTGGATTTGGAATCACCAGGAAAGAGGCCTAGAGGAAGACCAAAGAGGAGGTTCATGGATACAGTGAAGGAAGACATGAAGATAGTTGGTGTGACCGAAGAGGATACAGCAGATAGGGTTAGATGGAAGAAACTGACTTGCTGTGGTGATCCCTGAAGGGAAATGCCGAAAGAAGAAGAAGAAGAAGAGTAAAACAACCCTAGCAACTCGTTTTTTTGTTGTTACAAACCAGTACACATCACAAACCAATCCTCTCACAAACACACAAACACAGATACACACACACATAAATTCGGCAGGCAACCAACGCTTTGGGAGAGGCCAGTAGCAGTAGCAGCAGACGCTGCTCATTGAGAACAAGCGTATCAACATGCTTTCACGTCACACACTCCAAAATTCTCCAAAAACACTAGAAAAAGCCACTAAATTGTCGCTTTGGAAAAAAAAAAAAAGAAGTCACTAGAGGGTCTGAATACGCGCTATAAATAGCGTCAAATTTGTTGAGTTGGCAATACTGACTTTCCGTCATTACATTATTTTTTTTTCTAATCACCTGGGTTACTTTGGATCAGTTTGCGGGCTAATAGGAGACCGCAATTCACTGATTGGGCACCCCTGGCTCAAAGATTGTCAGTATTTTTATGAATAAAAGAGGGGGAAAAAAAGGCTTTTTCGATGCCCAAAGGAACCATTTACAAGACAGTTTACAAGTCCGTGTAGTCCCTCATTCATCCAGGAGTGATCCATTGTAGAAAAGTTTCAAAAAAGTCTTCTGGACAGTTTAATTCTTGATCGAGACGTCTCGACTTGCATCCGGAAATCATTTTCAATCTGATAAGTAAAAGGTACAAAAAACCCATTTTACTTATGTTAGTATATATAGTTAGTATATATAGATCCAGTTTTCAGTCCATTTCCATCAGATTGAAAATTATTTCCGGATGGAAGTCGAAACATCTCGATCAAGGATTAAACCGTCCAGAAGACTTTTTTTGAAACTTTTTCTACAAGACAGTTTACTCAAAGTATTAATTTTTAAGGTGTGAGAATGTTTTATTTTCACAAAATAATTTTTTTGGTGATAATTTGATGTTGATAATCAATGTATTGTATGTAACCATTGGTTAATGTATTAATGCAGAGACCTTAATACAATATTTTAAACTGTGTCGGTAACAATGGATTGATATTAAAAGGAAAGAAATAATTTAAAAGTGAAGGAAAATGTAACATCACGTTTCTCCGTTCTAGGGTTTTACTTGTTTTTTCTCGTTTTTCAAAATATATTTAACTGTGCCACAGGTTAAGAGTTTTGTAACTCTGTACAAAATTTGAGTTTTGTAACACAAATTTGAATTGATGGGGGGGAAATCAGAAAACAATTTTGATACCCAAAATATTTTTAATTGTAATTTTTTTATGATAACTTAATTTTCTTATTTATTTTCATATATTTTTCTAATTGTAGTTTTTTGTAGTATTATTTGTATTTTAGTGCAATTTTTGTCAAGTCATGCAGTCGCAAATGAAGTCAAACCGGATGAGATATTTTTATTTCAAAATAAAACAAATTTAGAACTAAATGCATTTTTATTAAGCTGTTTTTGAAGATTTTCTTTCATTTTGAAAGTAAGAAAGCGGAAGTATTGAAACGTGACATCATCAACTTTAACAGCAGAGCTTCTCAAGCTGGCGTTATATAGAACAGCGGCTATTCTGAACAGAAAATACTACTTTAGGATTTAAATAATGGATAACAACACAGCGCAGCACAATGTACAGTTGTATATTTATGATTTGTCTAGAGGAATGGCTCGTAACCTCAGCCCGATCATGTTAGGTAAGTTAAAATTAAATAGACCCTCCGATGCAAACCGGCCTCGATGTAAAAAGAATAAAAAAACACTAGATTGAGAAAAATGTTTCAAGAAATTCAAATTAGTTTTTATAAACAGCTGATTTGACATAATTGGGGTTATTATTTTTTTTAACATATAGAACATCAACTAAATAGATTTATATTCTAATATCAAATGTTGCGTTTACGTACCTCCTAATCTAATCAGTTTTTCATATTTTTGTAGGTAAACAACTGGATGGCATCTGGTAAGTCTGACTTTATGACTCATGAATACTGATATAATTCTGCTCCTAGAAGAGATCAACACCAAAGCACACATTGTACTCAATTGATTACTTAATTTCAGCTTCATTAATGTTTTTTTTAAAAGTCTTGAACAGAGACTTTTGAAAATTACAATTTTCAAGCTGTAATTCTTGAATATTTGAACATTTCTTTATAACAGCATTGTAACTATAATTAGCCCTATGCTGTATTGTTTACTATGATCACTAAACAGATGAAGAAGAAAAAAAGTGTGACCTGGATTTGATCTGATTTTATTCTCTCTCCTCAGGCACACTGCTATTGTTGCATATGGTGATGAGTTTTTCTATGGAGGCGAAGGTATATCCAGCTGTTCACCGGTAAGAATTAGACTTTTATTTGAAGTTATGAGATAGAACATTGCATGGGTCGATTGTGGTGAAGAAAGAGCTGAGTTGTAAAGCAAAGCTTTCAATCGATCTACGTTTCCACCCTCGCCCATGGTCATCAGATGTGGATTGTGACCTAAAAGAACGAGATTGCAATATACAAGTGGCCGAAATCAGCTTCCTTTGCAGGGTTGCTAGGCTTTCCCCTAGAGTGAAGAGCTCTTCCTTTCTGGAGGAGCTCGTAGTACAGCCGTTGCTCCTCCAGGTCGAGAGAAGCCAGATGGGGTAGTTCGGGCATCTGGTTAGGATACCTCCTGAACGCCTCACTAATGAGGTGTTTCGGGCACGTCCCACCGGGAGGAGACCTAGAGTCAAGCCCCAGACCTCAGGAAAGACTGTTTCACAGCTGGCTGTGGAATGCCTCAGGATCCTCTCGGGTGAGCTAGAAGATACAGGGGAAAGCCCGGGTTTCCTCTCTGAGCCTGTTGCCTCCATAACCCAGGCCTGCATAAGCGGAAGACGGCAGAATTGAAAGTTATGGAGATGTATTTTGAATGTGTGTATTTACAGGGCGGGACCATGTTGGGACCTCCAGACACAGTGGTAAACCTCGGTGAAACTGAAGTGTCTGAGGACATCTTCATGGAATACCTTTCCTCTCTTGGAGAAAGTACATACAGGTGCTCAAACTCTTTCAAATCCTTTTCTTTTTAAGTTTCAGCTTGCTAGAATAGCTACTGTATTTGTACACATTGTGTCAAAGCAGATCTTTAACCAGTTTTTTTTTTTTAGAGGTGACAGGTATCGCTTGTTTGAGCACAACTGCAACACCTTCACCAATGAGGTGGCTCAGTTCCTGACAGGCAAAACTATTCCCTCCTACATTACAGACCTCCCAGCTGAAGTACTCTCCACGTGAGTGCACAAATCTCGACCTACTTCTCTTACTTTGCTAAGTTAAATAATCACCAGTTATAATTAGATGTTTAATATGAATAAAAAGATTTGTGCTCCATCCAAGTCTCAAAGCACATTTGGGCTTACGTAGCTTGGCCCTTTTAAATAGTCTCTCTTTCGTTTTTTTTAGTCACAAGATCATTAATAACAGAAACACAAGTTTCACCACAAATTTAGTGTGTCCTTCCTGGCTTAATCAGAGAACGAACAGCATAACCTGCAGCTACTAAACTGTTTACAAAAATTTTCACAATGAGTCACAATGAGTTTGTGATAAATAAAACATCACGTAATTAAGAAGTAGATAATTTACCAATCAATTAAAGTTAACAAAGAAAAATGAACATATGAGTAAGTTTAGGGTATGTACTATATGTTTTAAGCTGAGAGTCAATTTAAGTTTTTAATCACTTTAACCCTTTACAGGGCGTTATGGCCCAAAGCGGCTGCACTACTTGTTGGGCAAACGGCCAAAAGCGTCCATCCCAACTAACGTCAGAAAACGAGATTATTCAAGAGTTCTCTTTCGGTTTCTTCTTAGCTCTAAAGCGTATGCACCCATTTAGAGTAAAAAAAAGGTGAAAAGATGCCATACAGCTGACTTCAGAAACTACAAAAAAAGATCTACTGGTTGCTCCCAAAGTTTGTTTTTGTTGATCTCATAGTGATCATAGTGTTTGTGTAAAAAAAACAAAAAAACAAATGGATTAAAGCATGTTTAATCCATAAATTTATTCATGTTTATCAAAATGAAATAATTTTATGAACAGGCAGGGCTGTCTATAAATAGGTTGTTACTGTAACCATAGCAACCCGCTCTTCTCTGTTTTTTTGCTGCATGCTGCTGTCCATCCCTCCCAAAAACTACCCCTGTTAGTGGATCATATTTTCTACTTGTTTCTGAGATACTATGAGAAAATTTAAGTTGTGTTTAAAAGCAGAAAAATAGTGGATACGAATGAAATTTCAAATTGTTTTGCAAAACATTAAAGAGGAAAAAGTAACTTCACTTTTTATTTGACATAAGAATCATAAAATATGACAAAATAGGTTTTGATGTGTTGATTTGATTTGTATTCAGGACTCAGGATTCAGAATCATTATATTGTTAATAAAGGCAATTATAGAGAAATGTTTTTAACATTTTTGGTTGGTGGTGTACCTGAAGCTTTTTTTTTTTTAAATGTAAAAATGGCCCTTTGCATGAAAAAGGTTGAATAACACTGCTCTTTATAACCTTCTTGTACTTTGAGAATATTTACAGAAACACAATGTGCATTTGCTTCTATTTTGTTAGAAAGTTTAGACCATATTTGCTCATTAAGAACTTGTTTTTTTTTGTTTTAAAGTTCTGTGTGAAGCTCCTGCAGTGGTACTTGGGAATCATCAAAAGCTCAACTGTAACTTGTTGGATTTTTAATAAGCTTTATTAATCCTGTAATAATAACGTTGTATATTTTTGTTTAACCTCCAGACCTTTCGGCCAAATTCTGCGGCCCATCCTTGATTCTATCCACATCGCCCCACCTGGAGGTAACGTCATCAACGGAGGAAGAAACTCTTAACTGTGCTCTCAGATGATTTCCGATGTAGTCTGTCTGTAAGAAAGCCTGCGTAAAAGTTCTTTCTCCCTCTTTTTTTTCTACTTTACTCAATTCATATCCAAGTGATTGATTATTGCGTCTGAGAGGAAATCCCATAAATCTCTCTTGACACGTCTGGGGGTTGTTCTCTTAATAAAACAATACTTTATCTGTTCATTTATCTATAGAAAGCAGTATATCACATGGAACTTATTTCCTCTTAATATCTAGATTTTTTACTCTCTGGTGTCTAAAAACAAATCCATAAAGTTGCTGTTATTGAGCCGCCATACTTTTTGCACATCAGTGCATCCACGTGCATAACACAGAAACTTTTGTATTGACGCAGAAAAAAAAAAAAAACTCTTTAATTTCAGATTACATTAGTAACAATTTAAAAATATCTTAGGTTTGCAACAATTTTACTGAATAATTTTTCTTTATGTAATAGTGTAATTCTGATGTTGCCATGTGCTGGCAGTCACACTGACTTACAGTGAAAATAATTTGAGTGCTCTCATTTTTCTCTTTTCTTTGGGATGTTTGTGGATGAAATTTGGTAAAACAGAAGATGACAGATTCTTGTAAAGTCTTTTATAAATGTCATTTTCTTTGTGAATCTTTTTATGTGTTGTTTGGCCTCTTGATAATTTTCCACTAACACTCCGTTTGTACCTTTTGCCTGCAACGGAACTCTTTTTGTTGTCATGATTTTATGCTTTAATAACATTTTTCTGTGGAAACGCTACATAAGTGACTGATTCTTAACGTTTTCTTTCTTTTTTCCTCTGTGCATTGGGAAGGTAATTTACAGATTGAACCTCGGTATGTACACGGCCACACTGATGGGGTGCGCTTCTACAAATACGTAGGCTATTTGCACAAAAAAAAATAGTCTCAGTACAGTATCAACACAAGCTGCACATGTGCAGTAGCACTACATGACACTGTTTAAAAGGACAAAAACATGTCAGACTTATTTTTGTCACACTAAGCTTTGCTGTATTCAAGTTTTAGATAAAAAACAGGTGCGCTTCTAATACAAAGTGTGCTTCTGTTGGGAATAATACAGTAATTGGATCAATGCAGCTGATGCAATCTATTGTAAAAAAAAAAAATTGTTAGCAGTTTATCCGTCCATAATTTCTCGATGATTAAACTTTATTTTGTCCGAAGATATCGTACAAATAGTTACACATGTAGATGATAAAAACCTTCTATTATTTAAGCAAAAATGTAAGGCATTAGATTGACTTTGAAAGTAGCTGATTTTATCTAGAGATCCGATCATTAGATAAGCTTCACAGGACAAAAACTCCTCTTTCTAATAAAAAAAAAAAAAAGATCAATTTTTAAACTGTAGAAGATGCTGGTATATTAGTTTATCAATTTCAACTTTAACACAACCACCAGAAAGGCTTAAAAAATTATCAACAAGAGCATGAGAGTAAATTTCACTCATTGATCGCAAAATGCAATTATCTCTCGAGACATAAAGTGCATCATTGATATTTTTTAAAACTTTTTATTTTACCAGATACATGCTTTGTGGAAATGAGTTGTAAGGTCAGAAGTTTAGAAAAAAAAAAAAACTCGTCTTCATCAGATCTGGACTAGTTAAACCCAAAATCTCAAAAGGAAACATTCACAAATAATTAAGCAACATAAAACCTAAACCTTGTCTTTTGTAGTGAAATTATTTTCAAAGTGCATCACTGTCCTTTTGTATAAAAATTGAAAAACAAAACAGCTTTGCTGGTGCCACATCGTCTCTGTTAAAGTTTTTATAGACGTAAGTGAGATTCTTTTTTGTGAGCTTTTTAAAAATCTTTTAAATGCGACACAGTTCATTCAAAACATAGTCTGGATTTCTTTTGAAATAAACTTGTATCACATGTAGGACAATCTCTTGCACTAATGACAACAACCTGCTAAAGTCCTTTAACAGCCACCAGAGTGTGTTCATACCAAACACCTGCGTGCCTTCATTTATCTCTCTCAGCCACAGAGATAAATGCGGACCATTCTTTAGATAAATTTCAGGAAATTGCATGATAGACAGAACATACGTGCAGTAACTTATGTAGGATCATTTACAATGCTCAATAACCCCAAAGTTGCATCCAGATCTGGTGCAATCTGAATTCCACTACACTACCACTACACTACCATTTAGACACGTTATACACTATATTCTTTTATCTATTACAGCATAAAGTTGTCTGCTTTATGTTAATCGTGCTCACTTTAGAATTTTTTTTTCCAAAGTGGCGGTATAATAAGCTATATTTAATAACCTCATGAACATTTTCCAGCTAAAACCGAGCAGATAAAGAAAGAAGCATAGGATAAAACCAGAACATCAGAGCAACATTAACCAGCATCCGATAAGTAAACCTTGTGCTTTGATTTTCTAACCTACACCTCATTTGCTTGTTCAGATTCATTGTGCAAATTTAAATAGGATTTATTGAGTTACAATCCCTTGAGAACCGAAATCCCAGGAGATCTGGCTTGTGTAACTTTTGCCTTCTGCTGTCCTCACTCACATGCTGACACGACCACTGAAATGTATTACAGCACAAGTCATTCTTTGTTGCTAGTCAGATATAAGTTGAAGATTGCTGCCAGACGAGGTGTGAAATTACAACTATTTATATACATAAAAATATTCTGAATAATATATATTGATATATTTAAACATATTGATTGTGTTGTTGTTTCTGTTTCGTTTTTGTAAATCTACCCATTAAAACAATCCACTACAAACGATTCTGTTTCTGACCTTCAATCTTATTTTCTGAAGACTTATGAAGTTATTTCTGCTTTTATGTGACTTGCAACATAAAATTTACACAATTTTTAAAACAGAAGTTGTACAAGAACATGCTTCTTTTCTGTTAGAAAGCTTTCAACAGCCGTGTATGTGTTTTACATCAAAATGAAGCCAAGACCTTCCAGCTTCTCAAAATTGGTGGTGTCCTGTCTCCAGAGAAAAGGGAGTCTGCCCCTGGGTATTTATGTTGCTGTTTGGGTAGCATTGGCTGTGGCTAAATAAGCCTATGAGAGAACTGCAACTCCTATAACACCTGCTGCTAACTGTTCCTCCCTGTGTTGAGTCTGCGTTGAGAAAGCGAAGCTGAAGTGATCTCCCTAGGAGATGGCCTGGGCAAGTGGTATGGAGATCCTGAAGGGCCTGGTGCCAGGATACCCCTCTTGGTGTTAGGAGTCCCATGTAAAGGCAAGCCAATACAGCCAGAACTGTCAGTGATTTGGAGTTCAAATGAAAAAAGTTTTGTTTCATCTTTTAAACAGGGTAGCCCTACTGGGGTTACAGAGGCTATCATGGCTGATTTAAGACGGGAGGCAGGGTACCCCTTTAAGAGGTCTAAAACTTTGACCTTCCCAACACATGTTCATGTTCTTGATAACTAAACAAAACAAAATCCTGAATGTCTAGATGTGATTTATTTGGATCAAATTCCAGAATGTGTCCATTTGAATTAAAACTGCAAACACCCCATATAAATAATGTTTTTAGGGGGATAGCTAAATTTTTCAAATATATATAATATTAATTGCAGGATTTTATGCAGATGAGTGAAAAAATATGCAGCCTGCTCAATTTAAATGTTTTTCCAAAGAAGAGGCACTAGGTGTCGCTAATGTGCAGAAAATAAAACACTGAGGTAATGGACAAGTTGCATCTAAAACACACCTGAACTAAAATAAATGGTAAAAAATAGATACGAAAGTGAATCCAAAGTTTTTCTTAACTAGAATATCTTTCATTACACATTTTTCCATACAAAACAAAAACAATTATTTTGCTTAAATCTTCGAATGAAAAAACTTTAGAGAAAACAATTTTGATAGTTGTTTTTTGTGAACCATGGACACAATGAGGGCTGATATGGCGGGTCATGAGTGTGTCGAAGGAGGATTAAGTTGGATAACAGGTAAGAAAGTTTTTGGTTTTAATTTTTTTCCTCCTTCAAGGTTTTCTGATGGGGGGGAATAATTGCATAAAATTATAAAGCTACTTTTTTATTTTGTGTACAAAAAGTGGTAATAAAGTATCAGTCATAATTATATTTTTTCAACTCAAAACAGGATTTATTTCTTTTTTATGCTCTGCAAGAAAAGATAAGCAATCTATATATAAAATTAGTCAAAATTGGATAAAAATCTTAAAGGAAAACGTTGTTTTTTAAAATATTTGTTATTTAAAATATTGCTTTCACCATTTTACCAAATAAAGGTTTTCTTAATCATAGATCGAGATAAGAACTTTGATTTGGTTACATCCTCTATTTTTTTTTCTTTTAACAATTATGGATGACATTTAATTTAGCTGCTTTGACCATATCAAATGGTTAAATTATTATGCTCTCTGTAATGATGTAAAGATTGACTGAATCTTAGCAACTTTATGAAGATCATCTGTTAAAACTTTAAAAATATTTTTAGAAGTGTTGATTAAAATGTGCAGTATTGCAATAATAAAACCTGTCCGCTAGATGTCAGCATTCCCCTTCTATTTTTCACACCATGTTTTTAATCTGCTGTGATTCAAAAACATCTGATTCATCACATAAAATATTCAATCATCAATATTTCAGAAGACAACTGGTCAAATATATTTTATTTATTTTTATTAATTAAAGGCTGCTGGATGATGTAACTAAATCACAGAACTGACCTGCTGAATGATCACACTTGCCATACCAGTGTCTGAATGCAATCAATTTTGACATGTACTAGAATCTGATGGTAACCATTCTTTTCTCTTACTTAGCATCTGTCTTAGCTTGATTTTACAAACTGTGTTGGCGAAGGCATCCATTAGCGTAGTTCATTCTGCTTGAACATGAGATGCTCCCATGGGATACACCTACTGCATCATCTGCTCAGACTAACAAAAGGTTTCAGGCCTTGTCTTGTTTAGTAGGGACATGAACTCAAACAAAAGAATGGAAGAGTTCACGGCGCAATATTTGTGATTGTAAAAAGTCGCTTCATATAAAACATTTCATGTTATAGTATATGGTTATCTTGTCGAAAAAAGAATGACATTCGTGAATTAAATTTAACTAAATGTATTTCATTAATCTCTAAGGAGAATATTGGAGCTCTTGCTCTTTACAGAACACATTCATTGAAAAAAAAATCTAGGTCTTAGATATTTTGTAAGCACAGAATGACCTTCATTTTTCATTAAGATTAATACAATTTTCCTGCTAAAACAGACTAAAGATCCTCCAAATCCACAAAATCCAACCTGATTCGTAAATTTTTGTTACTTCAATTCTAAGAAATCCATTTCCCCTTCTACAAAATTTAAATGGATTATCTTTTTTTATCTGTTCGAGTCCTGAGTGGGATGAGGCTTTGAACACTGGCCTTTCTGTGTGGAGTTTGCATGTTCTCCCTGTGTGTGGGGGGTTTTTCTCCGGGTACTCAGGTTTCATCCCACCCTCCAAAAACATGCATGTTAGGATGATTGGCCGCTACTAAAATACCCCAACGAATGAGTGACTGCGGATGTTTGTGTGTGTGTGTGTGTGTGGCCCCGCGACAGACTGACGACCTGTTCGGGGTGTACACGCTTCTAGCCTTAAATCAGCCAGGATAGGCTCCAGCATCCCCCACGTCTCCGTCAGGGATGAGTGCTTTAGAAGATGAAACAAATCCCTTTTAACTTTTTTTTTGAGAATATTTACATAATTTAAAGTCTTCGGTGTCAAATGTCAAAAGATTAAACACACCATCAGTGCAAATGATCAAAACATCTCAGCTGTAATATGTGACCCTTAACCCTTTGATATTGTGGTGGATAATTTACTTTTTCAAGTAAATGAAGCAAAACTAATGATTGTTAATGAGCGAGACGGTGATAAACGACAGTCATCATCCTTTAATTGCTCACCTGTCTTATAAAAACAACACAGCATCAGATTTCCTTTTAACTATGAGAAGATTTTCCAGTTGAAGTAAATTCTAAGTTATGTAAATGAAGTTATTACTCTTCAAAACATCAAATGTTTTGTTAAAGCTCAGATGAGAGAGATTGATCTGCATTCCCTGTAACCAGGATTGCTGATCACAATAAAAGCTTATGTCCTTGACCAGAATGACAGAGAGGCTGAATCAGCATAGCAAAGAGGAAAATGATGAAAGGAGTAATATTTGATGAATATTAACCTTCTACACCACTTGAAGGGAACTGTCAGGTTGGGTCAATGTTGTTAACATGGTTATACATTTATGACAAAATCCACTGAGCACACTAATACTACAGCATACCAACTGCCATCATGACCTATTCTATCATGACGCTTAAGGTTGACTTATCCACTTATTGTTGCATAAGGTTTCAATTTTAAATACACATTAATTAACTGTACATAACTATTGGGTTTTTAATCAGTGAAGGATTGGAATTCTTTAATATAAACAGTACTTGTTTGATTTTGTTTCGTCGTCTTCCACTTATCGGGGGCCGGGTCGCGGTGGCAAGAGCCTTAGACGGATAACCCAGGCTTCTCACGCCCCGGCTGCATCCTCCAGCTCACCTGTAAGGACCCGAGTCGTTCCCTAGCCAGCTGTGAGACATAGTCTCTCTTGCCAGCAGGTCCGAGGCCTGTCTCTTGGTCTCCTCCCGGTGGGACGTGCCCGAAACACCTCACCAGCGAGGCGCTCTGGAGGTATCCTGACCAGATGCCCAACCCCCCTCATCTGGCTTCTCTCGACTTGGAGGAGGAGCGGCTCGACAATGAGCTCCTACTGGATGGCAGAACTCCTCATCCGATTTCTGAGTGAGAGGCCAGCCACACTGCGGAGGAAGCTCATTTCGGCCGCTTGTATCTGTGATCTCATTCTTTCGGTTACCACCCACAGCTGTTGTCAAGTAAAAAAGCAATTTTTATAATAATTTAGTAAGATATTTTTCAGAATTAATTTAAAAACTGAGCTGCTAATTGGTTAGAACAAACAAGTATTTACTTGGTAAAGATTTCTTGGTAAAGTGGAGGGTTGAAACATCAAAAGCAGTGGTGAGTTATCAAGCACTTCGTACCACTTACAAATATCTGAATAACTGATTGGTGTTCATTTTATTTTGGCCTTTTTATTTTGGTCTTCTCACTTTCACTTTTTTAGCGACTATGCTGCTTCCATAAATAAATTTTCACACTAAAGCATTTCCTTGAGTGGTTTCCTGAGGGCTTGGGGTTGGTATGGTTTATGATGTTTGGGGACTACTTGCTGAACAGAGAGAGCAGAGGGAAGAGTGAGGGACACTAGCGCAGTGAGGGGTGGGATGGTTGTGGGTTTGGGAAAGTGGAAGATGAGGGTGGCACTGGGCTTTACAAAAAAAGAAATTAAATTCCCCTCTAAAAAGGAATGTTGCTCTTAGTTCATTTTGAACTGCAAATGAAGTTTTAATGTCCAAGAAAATCTTTTGACCAATCCCATTTTAGCCATTCTCATTTGCCAGGTAGGAATTGTGTCTGTGGTGTTTTCCTAAAGGTGTTCAGAATCCATTTTTTTGATTCTCTGTAGCACAAGGTGAACAGCAATAAAACGTTTGCTTCGACCAATCACTGTTTGAGCTGTTCTTTTAGCCTTCAAGTTTCTCCATGAATCTAACAACGAATTTAAACCTGTGAACTAGTTTTTCAGACAATGCACCAGATGAAGCTAGGAGGCTAAGTGAATGGATATAGTTTATTTTTTCAGTATAAAATCTTTTTTATATCTGCCCACAGTGAGTGAAAGAGGTGAACAAATGAGCTTGATGACAAATTTCTTTTCAAGGTCATTTTCAAGATGGACTTTTTATGAAAAGTACTCACACTAGGTATTGTTGCCATGAGCTGGACACTAGCTGTTCTCCCCTCTCACCCTCACTTACCCTCACTCACATAGGGTTTCACCACTTGTGTAAGTGCATGCTTATGTCAGTACAGGGCGATGGTTTCATAATAAACAGCACGAGTGGCATGCTGGACTTGCATCTATAGGCTTAAACTCAAAGAAATATTTAATCTACAAATACTTCCAATTATTTGGTGAGAGAAATGTTGATGTTTTCCTCAAATAAAGTTAAAGCTTATGAGGTCTTTGTGGACAGTTTTGTGTGTCACAACTGCTCAAGGAGACTTTTGTACTGCTGTTGTTTCTGTTCCATTGTCTTCTGCTTATCCAAGGCCAGGTCACAGGGGCAACAGCCCAGACTTCCCTCACCCTCATCTGAGCTCCTCTCTGTGGAGCTCATCTCTGATGGCAGAGCTCCTCAGTCCATCTCTGAGTGAGAGTCCAGCCACCCTGTGGAGGAAGATCATTTTGGCTGCTTGTATCTGCAATCTCGTTCTTTCAGTCACCACCCACAGCTGGTGACCATAGGAGAGGGTAGGAATGTAGACCGACTAGTAAATCGAGAGCTTTGCTTTTCGGCTCAGCTCTTTCTTCGCACGACAAACCAATGCAGTGTCCTGATTGCTGTAGACACTGTGCCGATCTGTCAATTCAATCTCCTGCTCCCTTCTGCCCCCACTCGTGAACAAGAGCCCGAGATACTTAAACTCTTCCACTTGAGGCTGTTTTTCTTATTGAGTTAAAAACATTTATTGTGAAATTTTCAATCTATAAGGCATGAAAAGACAAACTGTGTAATACAGTAAGATGGTTTAATCTAACCATAAATGAGTTATTGAGGAGCTGCTTGATTAAGATAAAACACTACTGAAGGCTGAGATATGAAATTAATAGAATAGAATTATACTTTATCCATTTCTCGGTGGGGAAATTTCTGTGCTGCATTATACTGCAGCAGGCTGCCACGATGGCGCCAAATGGTGGGAGAAACGGGGGTTAGGTGTCTTCCCCAAGGACACAGAGACATGACCTTAGTGGGATTCGATCCTGCGAACTTCCAGTCTAAGGGCAAACGTTCCGCCACTGAACTATTGCTTCCCCCTCATGTACAAATGCATGCAACGTCGATTAAAAGTTGTCAGCTAGCCGCCAAAAAGCTAGATCAAAATGTATTAGTATACCAATGCTGTTTTTACTACCGTTGTTATTTGGAAAATAAATACTCTTATTTGACAGAAAAATAGTCACATGAGTGTAATCCTATAACCCAAAACAAATTAGAACTGTCCCAGTCTAAAAGCTTTTGGAACACTTTATCAGCCTAAACATACAGTTGATTTCTGTCACAGGCTTTTGGTGCATGTACGTAGATATGCAGCAATGGTCGAGATAATAAGAAAAAATATACCATTAATCTTCAATTTGATCACATTTCAATACTTTATCCAGTCATTTGAGTAAAAATCTTCATTCGTCATCTTTAATGTTTTTCAAGCATTTATGTCACTGTGTGACTCCTTGATATCAGCATGGGACTAAATTAATAACAATACATGTAAATACAGAATACTTTATTTATCCCCTATGGAGAAATTTGTGTGTCCAGTTGTGCTCTGGAGTCCAAGAGACAGCTATGAAACAGCTTCAGAACAGCTGCTAGGTCGTGCTGAGCTGAGTGGGGTGGCGCTTGAACAGTCGCTTGGTGGAACAGATGTGGAGAAACCGGTTGGTGGAACAACAGCTTGATAGAACAGCCAGAGTAAATCAGAACAAATAAACTTTTATTTAGATTCTTTTTTTTTTTTTTGCTGTAAAATATTAAAACTTTTGCACGCGATGGAGTAAATGTCATAATAAACTAGTTTAAAGTGAATCCATTTCACAAAACAAATACAAACTTAAGTTTGTTTCTGACAAATAGGGCGTCTTAGGAATGTAATGGGACTCAGTAACAAAATTGTGAAGATATTTTATTTATATTTTGTGATTAAAAATTTACATTAAGATGAGATAATAAAACAAAATAGAGCCTTAAAACAATACTTGTAGTATGTGTATGAGGAAGTAGAACATCATTATAAAGTTTCAAACACTGATCATGGGAGAGTACATACACTTGTGCATGTCCCTGCCAGCAATCAGTCCCAATGTTAAGTTTAAAATTTTATCATGTCGTGTAGCTGAAAAATTCTTGAGTTACAACAGTTTCTTTACATGTCAGATTTAAAGTCAAGAGATCATCCAATTTTTTTTTACATATTTTGATGCCGTCTTTCTCTGAAAGCAAATCTGATGAACACAAAAGAGAGCTCTTTTTTTTTTTTTTTACCAGGTAAGTGCTTAAAAGCTTCATGCTTCTGAGCTCTCCTAAAGATCACTATCCCTTAGGCTTAATATTTCATTTTGCACTGATATGCATAATTAAGAGACCCATGTGCCATTATGGAAGCTTTCCCTGCCATTTGTAAAAAAAAAAAAATGGTGCTGAGTAGCATAATTAATTTCTTGATTTGAGTAAAGCCACTGCTAAGGAGTTCATCGCATTTATTCTACAGTATATCTCACAGCAGAGGTAACCCCAAATCTCACTGGTAAAATATAATGTATAAACTCTGATTTACTGATCCAGATGAGATGAACCCTTCCAAGTCGGTTAACACCAACAATGCATAACAAATAAACAGTTTTACCACAATTTTTACCAGTGGCAGAAAATTGTCCAGACAGAATTTCTCAGTTAAAATCGTCTTGTGACATCATTTTGTCTCCAGGTTTAATTAGGTACAGTCTCAGAGGAGTCTGGATAAATGTTGTAAGTCACATCAGTGAGTGTGATGATTATTCCTGTCCAGTCATGCTTGCTCAGACATGAATTCAACTCTGCTGTAAGTGTCAGTTTGAATGACTGTCAATTTGTTGCAGCAGCCTGTCTGCTTTTTCCTCTTGACAACCGATCTCCATTTATATCTCTCTCCTTCAGATATCAATCTTGGTCTCTCCAAGCTGAGCTCATCTATCACTTCTTCATTTCTGCTATCTTTTTTTAGGTGCCTTGCCTCTCTATTTTCAAACGTGTATTTCTTCTTTTATCCGTCTTTATTTGCACTCCTGTTTTTTTTTTCTTCTGAACATAATCTCACACTTTTAACAGAACTTGAATGACTTCCTTCTTTTTCAGTTTCTTATCCTAATCCTCACTTTCCCAGCATTTACGATTACTGTGAGATTTTCTTGCATGGCTGCACTTTTTTTTTCTTTTTAAAGCCCCCCTCCATTTTTTTCTTCACCTCTTCTACTTTCTTGACCTTGGATTTTAACACTAGGGGTCAAAGAAGGCAAGCAAAATTATTTTAATTTTATGCAGGAACATAAAATATCTGCCGCATAAAATAAGTTTTGAATTGTTTTAACACAAGTTTACAAAAAACAAAGACAACAAAGGCGTGTCATTGGGCCTTTTAACTCCAATAATGCTGATCTAACACTTGACCCAAACAACCTCTACTTATCTTTCTTTGGCTTTATCGTAGAGGTTGTCATCCTCCTCCACAGGCGACCAGCTAGGGACAGCCAACCACCTGGCTAGGTTGACGTTTTCGTACCACAAAGGTCACGAGCATCTGTGTGCTTCTTGTCTTCGTCAGAATAAATGACATATTCTTGCATAAATATACACAGATGCATAAATATACGGACACATGTGAACTGTCTTTGGAACCTTCTGCTGCATCGCTCACCATTAGCACTCACATGAAATGCCCTTCGGTTATCCCATCTGGAAGACGTGTGTGTGTGAGGTCATGCGAATGGGCCTCCAAGAGTTTCTGTATGCGGGTGAATTTCTAGTGATCAAATCTTGGTGGAGTTGAACTTGGAGCTATGCTTTTGTCGTGATCATGACCGAACCTCACTACAGATTAGCTCATGCATTGTTTTCCCTCTGGATTAGGGTGAGACGAGACAGTTCATCAACTCAAATCAGTTGGGAGTAGATGGGGAAGGGATTCCAACTTAATTAGAAAATAGTTTAAACAAATTAGCTATCTTTCGTCTAGAAGTAATTACCGGAACTCCGAATTTCAGGAGCTCAGGCTGGTTAGGTCTAAACACAGAGAACGAGTATGCGGCAAAAGTCTGGAATGTTTTTCTGACACAGTAAGGAAGGCCTTTACTTAAGCAATTTTAAATTGTGACTAAAAACAATCCTTTGTGTAAAAGTGCCTAATGCTAATTCTTTTATTTATTTGCTACAATTAATTATTATTAGTTTACTATTACTTGTATTGGGGTTAGCACAGTGGCATTTCAGTGAGAAGGTTGGGGTTCGAGTCCCGGATTGGAGGTGAGGCTGAAAACACTGGTCTTCCTGTGTGGAGTTTGCATGTTCACCTCGTGTATGCGTGCATTTTCTCTGGGTACTCCAGTTTCCTCCTACTCTCCAAAATATGCATGTTAAGTGGATTGACTGCTATGACTGCCCCTAGGGATGAGTGTGTGTTGCCCTGGAACAGACTGGCTGCCTGTTCTGGGTGTATTTGCCTGAAATCAGCAAGGTTTGGCTCTGGCACCCTCTGCAACCCCATTAGGGATAAATTGTGTAGATGATAAAACGAAACTACTTTGTATAACTTTTCTCGTGTATATTTTGTTGTATTTTAGTGTATTCTATTGCTGTATTTGAAATCTGTTTGTCAAGTCCTTTGAATGGTTTTTGTGCCAGAAAAGCGCTCTATCAAGATGTCTGTATGTTTAAAGTTGACTGGATGCAAAAAGTCAACTTTTTGATAAATGATGAATAGATGTGTTGCGGTATTAATTTTTAAATATAAAAAAGTACAATTGGTTAACAGTGAAAGATTCCTCCCAAACCAATAAAGTTTGTTATTGGTGAACTTTAATTAACCAAATAAATCATGACAAAACTCTTTGCTAAACTACACTGATTATTTTTCTCACTGGTTTCATGATTATGTTTAAAGTCTTTGTTTGATATGCAGATTTTACTTCTCTATTCTTATCTGTTTGACATGGATGCTGTGAGATAGGTTTGGAAAGATCTTCCTGCACTGATGAAAACTGTGATCAAGACTGTCACTACACATTTCAGACCCTGTGAAAAGATGTGACACACGTACCGAGCTTTGAATGCATGAAGAGATCACACAAGATAGCTGGTTGTGAAGAAGTTTCATTTACTAAGTGGAAGGCTACATCGACAGGAATATTTTATACATGCACAGAGAAGTTTACGTTCAAAATAGACAAAATTTGATAAATATGAATGAAGTGGGGTATCATATTTGTTTTACTATTTCCATTCAGATGCTACTACATCTAAGTATGTTTAGGGTGTTTCGTTTTGTCCTCTGAACCGCTCATCCCTGGAGAAAACCTACACATACACAGAGAGTGCATGCTAACTACACACTGAAGGACCAATGTTCCAAGCCTCGTCTCACCGGGAACGCCAACGCCGATCTTCTTGCTGAGGCAATTGTGCTAACCACTGCACTACCATGCAGCCTTTCTTCCTCATTGGAAGACACGTTGGCAGAATTGAGATGTTCAAAGTATTACCTCCACCGATCCATAACGTCCTGAGTTGAGGTTAACAGCTCCCCATCCCCACCGTAAACAGTATTGCTAGTGCACTGCTTCCCCTGCTTGAGCCGTCGGATGGTCGACCAGAATTTCTTCGAAGTCGTCTGAAAGTTGTTCTCTATGGTCTCCCAACCCTGGGCTTTTGCCTCAATGACCACCGAAGCTGCATTCCGCTTTGCCCACTGATACTTGTTGGCATCCTCAAGATCCTCCCAGGCCAAGAAGGTCTAAAAAGACTACTTCTTCAGCTTGACAGCATCCCTCGGGTTTGGGCTTGTCGCCATGACAGGTGCCAATGACCTTGCGTCCACAGCTCCGTCTTGCCGCCTCGTCAATAGAGGTGTGGAGTCCACTCTGACTTGATGTCCACCACCTCTGCTACACACGAGAAGCTCTGCTGGAGATTTAAGTTGAAACTCTCTCTGGCGGAAGGATCGACCAGACGTCATCAGACCTTCATTGATCGTTGGGGGCTGCCAAGTTTGACCGGCTCCTTCCCAAGGACCCAAGTTGTGAACTCAGTGTGAACCGAACCCGCAAACTTCCGGTTAGCTTCCGGTCCAAGGGTGAACGCTCTAACTCCGAGCCACCGCCTCCCTAATATGCAGACATGTAAGCAGCAGTGTCCCTCCTTGAAAGTGACAAGAGGACGATGAGTGAAAGTGTTTGTTTGTCAGAAGAGAAGTAAAAATAAGTCTTCTGGCTAAGGTTGAAATGCTGACAAGTTGGTGCGCTGCAATAGCAGCAGGTGCAATAAGGATTAAAGGTGCAGATTTGCCCTGAGAAGCCGTGTGTGTTTGACCTTTGTGGAAACATACAAGGAGTTACTCTACCTGACAATTTGAAAAGGTTAGACTCAATGAAACAAAGCCTACCTTTACAAGATAACGGACAGAAGGTAGAGAAGACAAATGATTAGGACAACTAGATGCCACGTTGTGTGACAAAGAAACTCTGCCACAAGTTAAAAAAAAGTTCAATCTATGTATTACTATATTACTCTACATTACTGTACTTTATAAAAATATCTGAAAAAAAAAATAGTTTTTGCCCAAACTATTTGCAGATGAATACAGTTTTTAAGTCCTCAGTAAGGTTTGAAAGCCTTTATGTTCATGCATGCTTTAAGATTGTATAATTAAATTAACAAATGATATTCTATAAGAATAAGCAGAAGGTTTTTTTATGTCATAATTTTGAATGAACTATGAAGCACTTGTTCTTTGAGTTGTTAATATACAAATATGCCATATATCATGGCTTAACATTTATTAACATAAAACATTAAGAAACACAGCCATTGTTACTCACATTTTTGCCTAGGTCAGGGGTGTCCAAAGTCGGTCTTCTTTTTATTGTGTTCCTGGTACAACACAGTTGTATTGTGTTCCTGGTTCAATACAACTGATGCACAGAAAGTGAAATCAATAGCCAATAGAATTTGGCACAGTGACTCAATTAACTGGATCAGGTGTGTAGATGCAAGAACATATGGAAAACCAAGAACAGGACACTGGCCCTCGAGGACCGGATTTGGACACCCCTGGCCTAGGTGTACACTGTGTGGTTTGGTCCTTAATGACATCAGATGTTAGAGTAGATTATTGCAATATGAATTAAGTTAGTAAAGTTCCACATCTTAACAGCCATTTATATAACATTTGAAGAGTTGCAATAAAAAACACATTCACAGAAGATCAGCAGCTGAGTGTGTGAGGGACAAGCGTCACATTTATGAATAATAGCTAATAAAATTTAGATCTATTTTTTATATTAGTCATGAGCCGTCTGGCTTTTAGCGAACAATCCCACTGTTACAACGCAGTCCGAGCTAGGCTGGTTACCTCCCCTTACAATGCTCTGTCTAATTGTGTTTGCGTGTGCACAGTCTTGTGATTTTCAAAATGGCGATAATTACAATTTTTAGGTACTTAGTATGGTGTGAAAGCCTCTGCAATACACACAAATACGCAAAATTGGAGTCATATTACGCACTGCATGAGGCCTGTTATTCTGATGGACATACAGTACCTAGACATACATACCTACAGAAGGCCAGGTCCACTGGCCATGGTGGCGGTCTGGCTGTAATTCGCCACAAATGCCTAAATATAGCCTCTACCCTCCAGAGCTGTTCATAACAGACACTGTCCCCATTACTAACCTGCAAATGTATGACCTGGGCATGTCTGACCATAAAGCTATTGCCGTGGAATTGCCTTTAACATACCCAAACCTAAAAAAAAAAAAAAAACATTTTCAGGCAGGAAATATTGGTACATAAAATGTCCTTAGTTCATAGTTCACACGAGTGAACAAATTATTTGATTCTTATAACTCCACCCCACACAAAATCCTCAAAATACAGTGCGTACACTGCAGCACATGTAAGACTGGGGGAGTTACCTTTTTCCAGGCCAGTCTAACTAGCAGATCAATTCGGCCCAACTCTCCACCATGCCCTTCAAGACAGTGATTGATATAGACAAAATATAAGTCAGACATTGGTAATTGTTGTTACTGGAGATCAAATACCTGTACTTCTAATTCAACTTAATAGCAGTAGAGACTACGAAGATGTCCCGGACGACGGATGAACAGCACAAGTTTCGTTTTCATTTATGGTACCATGAAATTGTACAAATTGGGTTTGAATGAATTGTGCTTGGATAAGTGTTGTGTTCAGTCGTATCAAAATGGACATATATTGCAAAATTGCAATGGAAACATTTTGGCTAAATTAAACGAGTTACATGATCACTGGACGCATAGCATCGCATAGCTCAACCGAAGTTGAGCATGTCAGTCAGAAATGTGAAATCCACAGTTTTTCTGGAAATTTATGGCATACAATTTTACAGAAACAATTCTTACCCAGCCACTTCTGGCCAGCCAATGCATGTAAAAAGACTTGCTGCTCAATGCCTTGAATAAAGCACAGACGTTTTCTTTGACATCTGGCAATGAACAATAATGCCGGGGTTGAAGAACTACCATCTGCTGTAAATCAAAGTGATGTTTAAATCTGATGTCAATAATTGGATGATTATTTTTTGTTCTTTACATTCCTAGAATACCAATGAAATATCATGCATATGCGTAATGACAGCTACAAAATGGTCAGCAGGACTTTCCGCTATAGTTTTCGGAAATATTTTCAAACAGAGACTCAAAGCAGGGGAAAAGATGGATATCGCTTAGCCTGTAAAGCAGTGTTGATTGGCATGATTATCAACAATTCAGCAATCACAAAGATTATCGGATTGAATTGATTTGAACTCAAGTGAGTGGGATTGGATTGATTGTTGCTGCACAAAGGGAAAGGCAGACCAATAACAGGAAACTTGCGTGTTATAAAGTGATTCAGTGGGTCACAGGTGCCAGATGCATTGGCAAGTATGACTGATTAAAAGGCTGGACCAGAATAGGAAATCTAAACCGTGCTAGATTTTACAAATCTATATGGAAATGTAATCTGACAAAGCATTAAATAAGACATGGTTTTGAATACATAATCTGTAGAGGAAGGTTGATTTTGTCTATATTTTGGCCAGAGAACTCATCATTTAGAAAAGGTTGCGTACATAATCAAATTGACCAGTTTTTGTTTTAGTCACATATTTATCACTTTTTTTTCTGATGAGTGGAGGGCATGGAAAGTATTTTTTCTTTTTAGTCAAATATTCATTCATCTTCTGCACCGTCCTTCCTTATAGAGGATGCGAGGGTGCCTGAGCCCATACATTCAAGGCGAGAGGCAGGGTAAATCCCGAATAGATCGCCAGTCTGTTGCGGGGCTTTAGTCAAATATACTGGTTTAAGTTCACGGAAAAGCCCAAACCACCACAAATGCAGTGCCATAGGTTGTTTTTCAAGCTTATTCTTTTCCCTGACTCACAAATGTTTCTTTTACAAACTAATGATCACAAATTGCTGACACACATTTATGTAGAGTTTGAAAATCTAGGATTTTAAAGCCGCCTAACATGCACAGCTGTAAAACAAAATCAATAAATCACTATTTTTCAGCAATGTACGGTACACATTTCTGCTGTTATGTAAATCTGGACATTTGGAGCCAAAGTTGCACATTTGTTCCGTCGTCTTCCGCTTATCCGGGGCCAGGTCGCGGGGGCAACAGCCTCAGACGGGAAGCTCAGGCTTCTCTCACCCCAGCTGCATCCTCCAACTCACCCAGAAGGATCCCGAGTCGTTCTCCAGCCAGCTGTGGGACACAGTCTCTCCGGCGGGTCTGGGGTCTGCCTCTTGGTCTCCTCCCGGTGCGACTTGCCCGAAACACCTCACCAGTGAGGCGCTCGGGACCACCCCATCTGGCTTTTCTCGACCTGGAGGAGGAGCGGTTTGACACTGAGCTCCTTCCGGATGGCAGAGCTCTCAATCTCTGAGTGAAAGCCCAGCCACCCTGCGGAGGAAGCTCATTTTGGCCGCTTGTATCCACAATCTCATTCTTTCGGTCAGCACCCACAGCTGGGGTGGGAACGAAGATCGACTTGTAAATTGAGAGCTTTGCTTTTCAGTTCAGCTCTCTCTTTACAACGATGGACCGATGCAGTTGCACATTCGTTCCCATTTATTTTTGGATCCAATATTTCTAGATGGAGTTATGGAAAAAATATAGCGAACGTTTTAATAATAATGATAACACATTTAATTCTAAGGCACCTTTCTTGACACCAGAAGTTGCCTTTTTAACACCAAATGAATTGTAAAACAGTTTTATTTTAATCGTTACCATAAAATGTAAACATACAAGCATGAGATTATGAAGCTAAAATGTGTTATGATTGACTCAAACTTGAAACATCAAATCAACCTGTATGAACCTCATTCAACATTTGAGAATCCAAATTAGTCTTCTTAGTCAATTTACTCTGAGATGTTTAAATTTCTTTTGTATAAATTACTGTGGATGAGATGTCACTTGTTAAGAAGAAGGTACATGAAAGTTTCACAGCCAGATAAATTGTGGTAATTGAGGGTAAAATTTGCCACTCTAAGTCTGATGAGAGGCTGATGAGAGGCGGCAATGTAGGTGTATTAGCTGAAAGAGACACTAAGAAGAAGGTGATGAAGAGTGGCAGGGTTTAAATATGATCACAATCTTATTGCTCGGTTTTGAATTTAGATCATCTTTAAGCTGTTGAATCTGAAGTAAAAAGCTCAGGCTCGTTGTGCCAAGCTGAATTCAGTCTACAGAATTGGCATCAGTCTAAGTAAGCAGACATGGAAAGTTTATTTCAAACTTTTAAATGGCAACTCATGTCTCAGGTATTACAAACATTGTAAAAAAAATACAAAATCAACCTAATTCAACATTTTTTGTGTACTTTAAATGAGTGCAACATTCCCAAAGGTATTACAAAAAAAGTTATGAAGTGTTTGCTCAGTGGTATGGAATATGTTCTTGGACAGGGAGATGCCAGTTTGATTACCACTGAGCCCATGGTTAAGTGTCCCTAAAGCAGATACCCAACACCCCTGTTAGTGCCACCATTGACGCAGATGAGGCCTCCTGCTACTGTGAAATGCAGCTTAGTAATTGTCCCATTGAGGGATCAATATGGTACGGTAATAATTCAAAATAACCATATGCTTCCAGACAAATTTGGACTTGTTTAATTTAATTGGCTACAACAAAATTTTAGATTCAGAATTTTTTCTTAAGCTCGACTCGGGATGTTGTGGATCGATGGAAGGAATACTTTGAAGATATCCTCAATTCCACCAACATGTCTTCCAATGAGGAAGCAGGGTCTTTGAAATCCGTGATGGGTTTTTCTATTTCTGGTGCCGAGGTTGCTGAGGTGGTCAAAAAGCTCCGTGGTGGCCGTGCTCCGGGGGTGGATGAGATCCTAAGGTCTCTGGATGGTGTTGGGCTGTCTTGGCTGACACGCCTTTGCACCATTGCGTGGACAGAGCTGTAGATCTCATCACAATTTATTTACACGTTTTCCATTCCGTTCCGTCATCTTCCGCTTGTTCCGGGGCCGGGTCGCGGGGGCAACAGCCTCAAACGGGAAGCCCAGGCTTCTCACACCCCGGCTGCATCCTCCAGCTCACACGGAAGGATTTCGAGTCATTCCCAGGCCAGCTGTGAGACATAGTCTCTCCCAGCGCGTCCAGGGTCTGCCCCTTGGTCTCCTCCCGGTTGGATGTGCCCGAAACACCTTGCCCGGGAGGCACTCAGGGGGCATCCTGACCAGATGCCCGAACCACCCCAGCTGGCTCCTCTCGACCTGAGGAGGAGCGGCTCAACACCGACCTCCTCCCGAATGGCAGAGTTCCTCACCCAATCTCTGAGTGAGAGCCCAGCCACCCTGTGGAGGAAGCTAATTTCAGCAGCTTGTATCCGCAATCTCATTCTTTTGGTCACCACCCACAGCTGGTGACCATTTATACATGTTTTATTTATTTATTTCTTTAGTTTGAAACAATAGATGTTCGTCCCTTTTAGAAAAAAGATTGCTCATTTTTACTTTATAAATTTTATTGTACTTTGTATGAAAAAAAATTATACCCATGCTTAGTAAACTGAAGGAAAGGGGTATTTAAAAAAACTGTTTTAGGACTCATAAACTCGTGTAAGGAGGGCACGTGATCTTGATAACACACCACTCATTATTGGTAGTATATGAATCAGTACAACAAATATGGAGTGTAAAAACAAAATAAAAAAAATCCAAGTACGCAAAAGAATTAGATTGTTTTCTAAAACTAAACACACAGAACTTTAAAACTGGACATCTTCTGAAAATGTCAAAGGATATAAAAACTGTTGTCCACGCTGGTCGGCAATGCAGAAAGAAAGTGTGCTGCAGAAGCACAGTCAGCAAAGCCTGAGAGAAATAAAAGGTAACATATGGGAAGAAAGCCTGCAGGAGACCCTCGCTGACTGGTTGTGATTTACTTCCATCAGATCAAAAAGACTGATGACCGGACAGAGAGTGCTGCGGTACTTGATGACTGGTTTACTGGCTGAGTTACTAAAGGGAAATGAATCACTTTCTGTCCAAAGAGTTAATTTAAGAGAACATGAGTCAGAAACGCTCACAAACACACAGACGGAGCAATGTTACATTAAAAATCTATGGTTCCAATCATCACAAATTTGGTTCCTGTTTAATTAATTTTAATCTGTGTGTCCTGATTCAATCTATCCATGTGCTTTTTATGTGCTGCACACTGCCTACCTCTCTATCTCCTGCCATCACCCAGTTAAGTATTGATTGGACTTCATCAATGTTTTAAAAACTAGCGTGCTCTTATGTTCCTGTTGTTCTTTTGCCGAAAGGAAATTTCATTTGACGTTACGTATTAAAAATAAACACGTTGATTTTCACTGTAACTGAAAATTAAGACGAGTCACAGTAATAACTTAAAACAGAACTGACTTGGAGGTCTGATGAATAAGTTGGTTAAAGACGTTGGGCAGATGATCGATGTGAAGCTTTGATGTTTTCATAATTTCCATTTTGTTAGATTTGCTTGTGACGATGGGAGCAGGGCTGCGTCCTTCTGCCGTAGAGGCAAGGAGCAGAAAATTATCAGTAGATTTCCTGTCAGATTACAGAGGAAAGGGTGGAGAGTGAGATTTAGATGGATGAATGGAGTAAGAGAGTTTTCCTCCTCAGGAGGCCGGCTGTTTAATCGAGTTTATGAAGCAGCCGACTCAGCAGATTGATTGAGGACATCCATCTAATAGCACAGTGATCTCAAGGAGCCCATTTGAGTCTTATTTCCCTTCATGCCATCTTTCACATGATCTTTTTAGCCTTTTTTCATCCTCTATTTATCTCTGAGTAACTTAGTTGCACTTGTCACTTTCAGAGCTTTATTTTTTTTTTTTTTTTATTATTATTATTTTTTATTGCTGAGCGTGAAATCAACCAAAATAAACTCTTAATAATATTTTTAATCAAAATGTGATGATTTATTTTTTTACAGTTTTTCTTTTTAAAATTTTAACAATACAGTGATGTCATTAGAATTTCTTTCCATTGTACGTTTTACTTAGGATCAACAGTCCAGAGCAAAGTAGAGTGTGGAAAAGAACTGAAGAAGCGTGTGCAGGCAGTGAATATTTTTTTCCCAATCCATTCATCCATAAAAAATTTTTGCATGCAGGCAGGCCGGAACGGGAGAAGAAAAGCATCACATGTGATGTGTGATAGGTGAGTTTCAGCTATAATGAAAGGGAAGGTGCACAAAAACGTGGTGAGACCGGTCATGCTATTTGGTCTAGAGACAGTGGCACTGAGGAAAAGACAGGAAACGGAGATGGAGGTAGCAGAGATGAAGATGCTGAGGATCTCTCTGGGAGTGACCAGGATGGACAGGATCAAAGGAACAGCACATGTTAGAGGTTTTGGAGATAAAGTCAGAGAGGCCAGACTGAGATGGTTTGGACATATGCAGAGGAGAGAGTACATCGGAAGATGGATGCTGGGTTTGGAACCACCATGAAAGAGGCCTAGAGGAAGACCAAAGAGGAGGTTCATGCATAAACTGAAGAAAGACATGAAGATGTCTGTGGTGATCCCTGAAGGTAAATGCCGAAAGAAGAAGAAAATAAGTTTTACTCATTTCCTGTGATTTGCAAATTGCCAGCAGGTATTTGTGGTGTTTCTATCTGCAGTAGATACACAGTAACACACACACAAACGTATTTTGCCTGCTTGTTACCCTACAGACTGCAACGCTGACAGCTGGTTGCAAACAGACTGGTGACCAGATTGATAGAGCTGTTGCTGGCCATTCCTGCAGAGCAACAGAAACGTGTCTGTGTGGAAGTGAGAAAAATATTTTGATCACAGATTAATGAAAAAAAAAAAGACAGAGGGAGAGGCGTCTTTGAGGTGGAAAGCTCCCCGGAAGAGAAGAAATTATATGCTAACGAATGCATATTGTATAACCAAAAGAGGAGTGAGTACAGGCGTGACTGTAGAAAAAAAAAACTTGCGTAACTCTATTCTGTGTCAGTCTAGCTCGTGTGCACACCACATTGATACCGCTGTGATTATAATGCTCCACCCAACACATCTCTAAGTGCTTTGATCTTTATTCCATACATTTTTATTAACTTTTCTACAGCTGCTCAAGTCCTGCTGGGGTTTTTCTGCATTCAGGAATTCAGAAACCAGGCCTAGCAACATGCATTCATATTCAAATTACAGGCAATGCATAATACTGAATAATGTACTGCAGGTACTATTGAGCCATGTTGGAATTAAAATATGTTATAAAAGAGAAGTAAGTTGCCCATTTTTTTAATTAACATAGAAATAAAATATTTCGGAACATAATAGAAGCAATATTGCAAGTACAAAATAGTTATAATAGCATTATTATATATGCTACAATCAAAAGTTCTAATGGAAAATAACACATCTTTGTTGTTTGCTTTGGGAGCTATGAATAAAAAAAATTGTCAGGTTGGGGTGGTTTGCCCTCGTATGCATTAAAAAAAAAAAAAGACCAATGCGTTTATTTAGAAGATGCAACTTTTTTTGCCTCCAGACCACCTCGCTGGTCAGGTTTTTCGGGCTCAGCCCACCAGGAAGAGATCCATAGGTATGCCCCGGACCCGCTTTAGAGACTATGTCTCAGAGCTGTCCGGAGAACGACTCAGGATCCTTCTGGGTGAGCTGGAGGATGCAGCCGGGGTGAGAGAAGCCTGGGCTTCCCGTCTAAAGCTGTTGCCCCCGCGACCCCAGACCCGGATAAGGAGTAAACAATTAAACGGAACTATTTGCTGTTTTGAGAAAAAGAAAAAAAAGACACAAAAGACACAAATCTGCATTTTGTAAACAAAATACACAAGTTTGAGATAGTTAAAAGCAATTAGGAATGAAACCTTCTTTCCAAAAATCAGAAAATTTAGGCCTTTAAAAATGTCTAACTCATAAAGCCTCTAAAATGATTTTAATGAGTTTATAGAGGTCACCACCCACATTGGCGACCAAAAGTGAGGGTCAGAGCGTAGATCAATTTGCCTTTTGGCTTTGCCATTTCTTCACCATGATGGACCAATGCAGCATACTAGTTGTTGTGGATGCCCCACCGGTCCACCTATTAATGGTTCTCACCCCTACAAATGAAAACTCTAAAGGCCATACACACATTTATAACAATGGAGCTGTACTTTGTGTTCGTAAATGCCACAAAAGTATTGGGCTATGTGTTAGGCCACAAATATTGTGCAAACAGGTGGCGGTGAGATGGAAACAAGAAAAAGAACACGCATAATGACAACCACAAAAAAGTCAAAGAAAGATCTACAAAATTTTTTCTAAATGAGCAAAATTATTTAAAAAGAATTTATTTTGATGAACTTTACATTTGAAAAGGATTGAAATGTTGAATGAAGTATAAAATGTCATCAAATAAAAGTTGTAAAAATATACATTTTTCTCGGAGGGAAACAGATTCAATACAAATTTGCTCTCATTATTTCCAAAATTTCTTTGTAAGAACTCTTGGTGTGTAAGCTCAAGCTTGATGATTCAAAGTTTGGTTGGAAAGCAGGCTCTGGTTGCTCCAGTGTCAAGACTGCTAGCTGGCAGAAAAAGTAGCCCGCTCATCAAAGAGAATAAAGAAATATCCCTGAACTTCAATGAAATGTTTTAGCACTCCAAAAGAGTCAAGGGCCGAAAACCCTCAGTGGTTGTGTGAAAAACAAAAGCTAGACCTAGTTAAAGATGTATTGTAATGTCTAAATATTTGACCTGATACAAATATTTTGACTCAATTAAAAAGAAAAAATGGAAAAATGGAAAAGTGAGGTTACGGGAAGTAGCGATAAAGAAGGTGGAAGATTTTAAGTACTTAGGATCAAAAGTCCAGAGCAATGGGGAATGTGGAAAAGAGGTGAAGAAGCGTGTGCAGGCAAGCTGGAACGGGTGGAGAAAAGTATCAGGTGTGATGTGTGATAGAAGAGTTTCTGCTAAAATGAAAGGGAAAGAATACAAAACCGTGGTGAGACCGGCGATGCTGTTTGGTCTAGAGACAGTAGCACTGAGGAAAAGACAGGAAACAGAGATGGAAGTAGCAGAGATGAAGATGCTGAGGATCTTTCTGGGGGGGACCAGGATGGACAGGATCAGAGGAGCAACACATGTTAGGGGTTTTGGAGATAAAGTCAGAGAGGCCAGACTGTGATGGTTTGGACATTTGCAGAGGAGAGAGAGAGGATATCGGAAGACGGATGCTGGGTTTGGAACCACCAGGAAAGAGGCATAGAGGAAGACCAAAGAGGAGGTTCATGAATACAGTGAAGGAAGACATGAAGGTAGTTAATGTGACCATAGAGGATGCAGCAGATAGGGTTAGATGGAAGAAACTGACTTGCTGTGGCGACCCCTGAAGGGAAATGCCGAAAGAAGAAAAAGGCACAGAAGAGGGTGCTGACTCGTCTAAAGTGTTCTAGTGCCCAAATGACACCAAACTGAATAAATACAAAATATATCAAGTTTTAGAACAGCACGTTTGAGTGAGATTTTCTGCTTTATTGTTATATTTTCTTGGATTTAGTTGACCGGCCACTGGATTGGAAATTAAATCTACAAGCTTTTGCCCGTTGAACCACCCAGCTCAGCACTTTCTCGGCTCTAAACGGTCGTGCCGCCAGCTGCGAACTCCCCAGTCAACCAGTGCATTAGCTGGATTAACCTCCACGCTCCCGCAGCTCTCTCTGGTTGCCTGTCTCTCTCCTGCAGCACACAACTTAAATCTCTTTTCTGCTTCTACTGCTTTTCCTCCCTTTCTTTTCCTGCAGCTAATGCTTCATTCGGTTAGTTCTACAGCGATGCATCACTCTTTGCCTTTCAGCTCTCTCTCTCTCTGCGAATGGAAATGTCATCTCTCGCCGGTTGTCTTTCTGTTTTTCTCAGTGTTATCTTGCATGCATTCACTCATTTGGGGAGTGGTGCTTTTGACAGTGTTCTTTTAGAGAGAGAGAACTGAGACCTCTTTCTTTCTATCATCACCTTAGTCTTCTCCTGCGTTGGCCTTTTGGGTTTGTTCCCCCTTCATTCATTTGGTTTTCGCCACCACATTATCCTCCACAGTGAGTGACAGCTCCTGCCTTATCAGGTTTTGTCAGGTGCTGGTTAAATTCCATTCATTGCAGGCATGCGTATAGGTGGGCTGGTGAAATGCCAGAACTGCTTCCATAATATAATAGAAGAAATGACTAATGGATTTAGAAGGACTCAGTGGACTCTGTTTGGAACAAAATCTGTATTTAGTCAGCTTGGAAAACATCTTTGAAACATACGTATCAGTCGAAAGTGGAAATTGGTTGGAGCTTGTTTAAATTTTTTGTTGCTTGTCACAAGTTTTAGCCAAAAACAAGAAAGTAGCAAGTTGAAAATTAAAATTTTACTGTCAATGTTCCCAGAGCATTGCAGCTAAGCTGGCAAACATGATATTAGTGATGGGTAATGTAAGGGTAAAACATTTGAAATGAGCAAAAACCCAAAGAACAAATATATTTGGTGTCTGATTTACTTTTAGTCATTCTTAAGAGGATGGACACTTGTCCATATTTGTTAAAAAAAAAAAAAAAAAGATGCAGAAAAATGACAGTGCATGCTCAACTTGTAACTTTGAGAAAGATGGATATAATCTACAAATAATCCAAATGTTTGGCGAGTAAAATGTTGTTATTATTATCAAAGTTTATGAGGTCTTTATGAATAGTTTGTGTGTTGCGGTTATTTGCACAATTAGAAACCTTCTATCACTGGATTGCTTTACGAAAGATATCATCATTATGGATTTAATTTGTTTAATATTATTTTTCTCATTAGGTTTTAATTTGTTTATGTAAAGCAATTGAAATTGTCTTGAAAAACAAAATGTTTAAATGAATTTGCTTTGACTTTTCAAAGTTACTTAATAAATATTAGAAAAAAATAACTATTACAATTTTGAATTTTTTTTTTTGCGGACTTGTGCACACACGTGATGGTGCAGACCAAGACCACCATCACTAAAAAAATCCAAGTCTTGGAACCCCAGTGCCTCTTTTGCAGCATTTTTAACCAGCATCAGGGATCGTCAGGTATGCCGTGGGAAATGATACTATTTCAGGTCAGACGGTGATCGAGATCTATCAGTAGTTCCTAAAAATTGTTTTGTTTGATCTCATGATGTTTGTGTAAAAATAAAATAATGAATTAAAGCGTACTTATGTTTGTCAGTGTGAAATCTTGTCAATTTATCTAGAGACAGGCAGGACAGCACTGTAACCATAGCAACCCACTCCTCTCTGCTTTTTGTTACAGGCTGCTGTCGATCCCTCCCAAAAGCTACCCCAAATAGTGGATCATATTTTCTACATGTTTTTGAGACATAATGAGTAAATTTAGGTTGTGTTTTAAAGCAGAAAAAGTGTGGATTCTAATGAAATCTCACATTTTCTGCAAGATATTAAAAAGCATTTTGGGTAAATCTTCTGAAGAGCCCATTGTTTGAAACTAAAAATATCTAATGCTATCTGTATTCTGATAATAAATTGTTAATGAAGGCTATAAGCTATAAACAATCATTATCAACATTTTTTGTTGATGGTGTGCCTCAAGATGAAAAATATATCTCGGCATGAAAAAAAGTAGAAAAACACTGCTCGATTTGACATTGGCTAAAGAAAACCATTTAAACATGTCTCAGTAGGGAAAGCTAAAGTGTAAAATGGAGCCAGTGACAGCAGAACGCCATTTAGCTGCAGCAGTTTCACGCTCTTCCGTCGTGCATGTTGGCTGCATGGCGTCATGGTTCACTGGTAAGCTGAGTTGTGCCTTTCTCTCTGAGACCAATGTAAATGTCTAGAAAAAAAAAAACGAGGGTCATTGGAAGGTTTCGTTTTGCCGCTAGATTTCTTAGTCCCTGCATAAGTATTACCAGCATGCCTCAATACATCATGCTAAAGCAAAATTCAGACTATCCTCTGACCTGAATAAAAACATTTATCTGCTAGTAGTGAGCCCCAGGGTCGCTGCCATGGGCAAGAAATATGGAGATGGAAAAAGGGCCATGGTCGACATGGTTCGCAGCGTTTTGCTATTTGCCCTCTGTGTGATAGATTTGATACAAACCCTAAGACATACAAATGAACTGCAATATCTGAGGAAGTTAGAATTTGCACAAATGCCCTGCCAGTTCATACAAAGATAAAAACACTGAGAGGCCCTATGTGTTTTGTCTTTAGACAGCTGTTTGCTATATGAGATTCGAGATGTCTTGTCCTAACAGTGAGTGTCTGCTATCCTATAAACAAACGATATAACAGTAAAGAATCATCGATATAAAACATTTAAAAGTTAAAGGTGCATGGAAGATCATTACAAACCAAGTTTTACTTGCAGTGGTTGTACTCATTCTTTTAATTACGGTTGATGTACTTCAACGAAAACAATGTTGATAAAAAGTGAACTTTCTGGAACTTTAAAAGATGATCATTTTGTGATGATTGGCTGAGGTTCTTGTGAAATGTGTGTTTGGAATGTAGAAGACTGTGTCCCATTCTTTATTTTTACACTCAAAACATAAAAAGGAAATAATGATGGACTAACATACGAAAAGTATTCTGAACAAAATGCCAATTTAATTTATCTAACACTAAAGAATACATCAAATAAACTGGATCATTTATTTGCTCATCCACTTTTTTATTTGAAAGGTTATGTACGTCGTAGGAAATGGAGACATACCAATGTTGCATCTGACATAGTAGGTAACAAATCTTGGTCTGAGCAGAAGCCGGTGTGAACAAGCAATATCACACGTGCACGGTTGCATGGAGATGTAAACCAGGGACAAGCAAGAAAAGACAGTTAAGTATTTTGCATGCACACTTTTGACAGTGGAAATTCAGTTCTGAAAGTTCTTCTGCATTGCCTTAAAATTCAGAATCATGTCTTACACATTGTAGGTAGAGTATTGTTGATCAATATGCATTGGACATTTTCTGTTGCTAGGTTGGACATTCCAATGATCTAGCGCTAGTCCGAATAAACTTAAGGCATCAATATACAATATCAAGAAATCAACATACACCACATACATGTGAACTTGCAGCTTTTCGCCCATGCTTGCATTACAGAAAAATGTATCTCTTGCGTCCCATTTTGTTCATGTGCCACCAAGGAATGTTCTTGGACTGGCAGCAAATGTATTTTTGAGTCTGTTTGTGACCAAGCAGCTCACATATCAGGTGATTAGGTCGTTTGAGGACAAGTAGTCTTTTCAGGATGATAGATCAAAGTGAATTTGGCGATGCATTTGGTAAAAGCTATAAAAAGCTGGAACTATTTAAGTCTTTTCGACGTTGGGAGAGATTATTCAAAAGGTGGAAAACATGAAGACGGCTGCCAATCTCTCAGTGGTGGATGTTGATCCTAGTCACCCTGCAAGTCAGACCTTATTGTTGTCAGAGAAATGCAAGTGGACAACGACCCAAAGCACTGCAGCTAATCTAACACATTGGCTAAAAGGAAAAAAAAATAATCAAGGTGGTAGAATGACCCGGTCAAAGTCAACCTGATGCCAACTTGATTGAACTCTTCTGGCAGGACCTGAAAAGAGAAAGAAAAGGGAAAGACAAGTTTCTGCAAAACTTAATAAACTCAAACTACAGATAATACACCAAATATTCTTCAGATTTAATTATTCAAAAGGCGCTGTTTTTGCTTTGAAAAAGCTTTTTATTGGTTTCTGGTGTAAAACTTTGAAAGACTCTTTGCTAAAGAAACAAACATTTACGCTACTGTGGTAAAAGGCTTATGTTCTTCTTTTAGAACTCTTACTGTGCTTCATTTTCTTTTATTCATTAACATAACGTGTGTGTGCATATCTAAATGTTCAAATAATAAAATGATATCCCTACAACCATTGCATTCAATTGTTAAAATAAGTTATAAAGCAAAGATTCTGAAGCTCTTATAAATACACGTGAATCTTTTTCAGGGCTGGTTTATCACACTTGGATCATTCTGCTAATTATTATGTTCCAGGAATTGAGTGCAGCCTTTTCCAAACTCCTAATTTGGTCCTTATTTGCTGATAAGCGGGAGTTCTAAATTGCATTTTCTTCTTGCAGTTAATTATTTGTGCTTCTTCAGGCCAGAGAACTGACAGTGTGATGCTGCCGAGCTGTTTTCTGTTCAACTAAGACTCCCCATGCACAAATAACTAGGGAAAAACTATTGGACAAATATAGGACAAACAGAAAAATATATTAGTTATTTTATGTTTTTATAAATTGTGTGGCTTTTGCAGAGTAAATAGTGCTCATCACCCAGAAATTTAGTAAAAAAAACACGTGTTGTGGTTGGATCCTTGAGGTTCCTACAGCGCTGCTCTTCAGACCTTTACTACATAGTTTCTATTGAGCAAAGGGGAATAAATAGCAGCCAAAAAATATGACCTGAAGTTTGAAACTAATGTATATATGAGAAGTTTTGAGTCATACCGGAGATGAGCTTAGATCTCCTGGTTGTCAGTCATATGTAACTCACCACCATCGAACCCCTCCAGCCACCAAACACAGACTTTTTTTTGCTTGTTAGAGCTGATAATCCTTTCCTGACAGTTTCATGACATGTCATGAGACTGAATTCCTCTATGCGGTTATTTTTGTATCCACAGGCAAGAAAAGAAAAAGTTCCTTCCACATAGAAGTTTTGCATTTTTGTTGGACATGTCATACACCGAGTCTTACCTCTCAACTGGGCGAAAGTTAAAACCGACACTGGTTGTTTGCATACTGAATATGTTTAATTTGCTTTGTTTCTTTTGGTCATTAGCATAAAATATAGATTTAAGATTTTAAATATTTGTTTGAATGTAAATAATAGAAACAATAATTAGTCCTGTACATGCCCTTCCGTTTCTGTAAGAAAACAGGGTCAGATTTATTTTGATTCAAGAAGCAAGATTAAAGTTAGTGTTCACAGTTTGACGTCAGTTTCCTCCCACCAGTCACATTGCCTTTTTTTTTCCAAACCTCCGTCAAACGTTGCAAAATGACCGAAGGTACTTGTATGTCTTTATCTGAATTATTAAATGTCTTTGGGAAACATGTCTTCGTTTTGTAATAAAAATAAGTTGATGCCTTGGCATCAAACTACATCACAAACTAGATTAGCAACAAATGGCTGAGGAGGATATGATCCTAGGTTCATTTGAAAATTCTTTATTGATCCCCGAATGGAAATTTGAGTGCTGTTGTGCAAACAGAAAGACCAAAGAAGAACCCGCTACTACTTCCAGACTGGTAGTTACAGCATGAAGAAAGAAAGGCTAAAGAGTCTGATAAGGAACAGCAGAAATGATTTTTTTTGTACCGTTCCTTTGAGCAATGGGGTTGCAGTTTGTTTCTGAAGCTGGTCCTTAGTTGGTTCACAGATTCATGGAGCGGTGTAAAGTTGTCAAATGTGTAAGATTTTTATATTGTATTTTTTGCTTACGCCTCAGCAAGTTCCTAGTCTCTGAATCTTGTTCACTGACCATGGCAAAAAAAAAAGTTTTTCTGATTCTGATTGAGAATGAGTCATACACAAACTTACAAATTCTGAACTGCTTATCCAATGTAGGGTCATAAAGGAGCTGGTACTTATTAGGCATGGTACATCCAAAACCGGTTGCCAATTTGTTGCAGGGCTTTTCACATTGACCAAATGAAATCATTTAAAAAAAAAAGACAAAATCTACATAAAAGCCATGGTGGACCACTCTGATATATTCATTTCTAATCCTGTCCATCCTGGTCACTCCCAGAGAGATCCTCCGCTCCTTCATCTCTCCTATTCCTGTCTTTTCCTCAGTGCCACTGTCTCTAGACTAAACAGCATGGCCGGTCTCACCACGGTTTTTTTCAAATCCAAGAATAAATCTACTTAAAAATATGTACGAATGAATCAAGTTTGGCAATTTAATTACTTCATTCCAATCAAAAATTTCCCTCAAACTCTGTAAAAAGCGGATTAAGTTAGTTTTATTTTTGTGAATACATTAGTACATTATGTACAACATCCCATACACATGGCGTTGGTCTTAAACAGGCTGAAAGAAACAAAAAGAAGCAAAATGTTTTTCCTTTCTTTTTTATGTGCTGTCAGATGACATCACACACTTAAGGGCTCTAAAGCGCACGGTGCCATCTCGCTCATAACCCACAGGAAACATATCCAGTCAGATCCTGGATGATGTCAGGACAAATTAAATGGCAACACACATCTTTGGTAGAACCAGACTTGGGGCTGTGTATGACAAAGAACTGCGGCGAGGAAAAGACGAGAACGAAGAATGTTTGAGGTTTTTTTTTTTCCCCCAGTTGTAATATTTGTACATTTTCACCTTTTAGTGCATCTTGTCCCTTTTCGTGTGGGATTGTGTGAGTTTTTTTGAACACTGTGTTTGGATGTGTCACTAAACAGTAAACCTGAGAGCGTGTTCTTCGGGGATCTTCAAACTAGGTCACAACAGACTTCCTTTCAAGCCTTTCAGGCGGTGACTTGCCGGAGCCAGCAGTTTTTGTTGTAGGAACTGGCATGAATGTGATTGTTGTAACTAATTAAATTGGAAATTTGCAGGAAAGTTGTGCTCCTGTCATCAGTCTGGAGGGAACTTTAACATTTAGAATAATAATGTACCTTGTTATGTTTTTCCCCCTCTTGTCCAATCTAAACATGATTAATGATGATGGAAACTTTCAACTCTGTCAATTTGACTTTTGGCTCTGAGGAATTGTACAAAAAAAATTGAGACCAATCACATTTCTGTCATTTAGCATGAGGGCCAGAAGGTTTTTGTGACTTGCATATGACGTTATTATTTTCTTGGCTCTAACAAACAGCTGACAAAAAAAAGCAATTAGATATAACTGCTGCAAAAATCCATTAAATTTCATCAAATTTTCATTTTTGCTCAACTGTTTCTTAACATGTTTGATACGTGAAAACACGAGCAGTTATCAGGATAATCTGCTCACTCAGAGCAGCGTTGATTCCGTGCGTAATATTGATGCAAATTAGGTTTTATAATCTACCAGATTAAAACTAGTTTCATATTTTTAACTTTGTATAATACTGTTGGCTGTTGGCTTCATCGGACCGTGATCTCCAGCTCTCACTGGATCGATTTGCTGCCGAGTGTGAAGCGGCCATGATGGAAATCAGCGCCTCCAATTCCGAGACCATGGTCCTCGCCCGGTAAAGGGTGGAATGCTCCCTGCAGGTTAAGGACAGGGTATTGCTCGAAGTGGAGGAGTTTGAGTATCTTGGGGTCTTGTTCAAGAGTGGGGGAAGGATGGAGCGGGAGATCGACAGATGGATCGGTGCCACGTCAGCAATAACTAGGACTGTCGTGGTAAAGAAAGAGCTGAGCCGAAAAGCAAAGCTCTCGATTTACAAGTCGATCTACGTTCCCACCCTCACCTATGGTCACCAGATGTGGGTGGTGACTGAAAGAATGAGATCACGGATATAAGTGGCCAAAATATGCGTCCTCCGCAAGGTGACTGGGCTCTCACTCAGAGATCGGGAGGAGCTAGGGGTCGAGCCGCTCCTCCTCCAGGTCGAGAGAAGCCAGATGGGGTAGTTCGGGCATCTGGTCAGGATGCCCCCGAGCGCCTCGCTGGTGAGGTGTTTCGGGCACGTCCTACTGGGAGGAGACCGAGAGGCAGACCCCGAACCTGCTGGAGAGACTATGTCTCACAGCTGAACGGAGAACAACTCTGGATCCTTCCGGGTGAGCTGGAGGATCCAGCTGGGGTGAGAGAAGCCTGGGCTTCCCATCTGAGGCTGTTGCCCCGCGACCCGGATAAGTGGAAGATGACGGAATGGAAAAATAATACCACATTTTGAACACTGACTTGCTAGACACTGATGGCTTGTTCATTTTTTTTTTCCTTTCCATTGAGGTTCTTCTGCACATTGTACTTGTCTGTTCCTGTACTGTGACCCCAAAAAACAGAAGTCCAAAAAAGTCATTTGTGTAATTAGGCTGTGAGAACTTTTTTGCTAGTAGTGATTTGCTATCAAAGATAAACTTACTCTTGATAATCAGGGCACATTGCAATAACAAGTTGTGTATCATTTCACTGTTTTCTAGTTACACGTAAAAACAGACCATTCAGGTTTTGTACCAGCTCCTTTTTTTGACCTCAATGTGCCAGCAAGTTGAACATCAGATTCAGAAACCTGCATGTAGCCCCAGGCGGTGTGGAAAGGCTGTGTCAGGGATCACTGGGACACTAAAAAACCTCTTGATTGTTGTTTATGTAATCCATTACACCAGCGCTCTCCAAACCAAGTCAAAATGGATAAAAGGCTTTTTGGCTAGATTGTAGATGGAGGTTTTTGTAGTGGTCGCAGAAATTCCTGGCCATATCATGCTATCAATTGCAAGACACATCCGAAGAATTTGTTTGAAATAATTTCAAAGACTTAAGGTATTAAAACATTACACTTAAAAAAGAAGTGTTTACTCTGGTGTCCTTTTAAGCTACTGATAGATCTTTTTTAGGAATAATCTTCTTCCTCTTTCGGCATTTCCCTTCAGGGGTCGCCACAGCAAGTCAGTTTCTTCCATCTAACCCTATCTGCTGCATCCTCTTCGGTCACGCCAACTATCTTCATGTCTTCCTTCCCTGTATCTATGAGCCTCCTTTTTGGTCTCCTTCTAGTCCTTTTTCCTGGTGGTTCCAAATCCAGCATCCTTCTGCTAATGTACTCTCTTTCTCTCCTCTGCACATGTCCAAACCATCTCAGTCTGGCCTCTCTGACTTTATCTCCAAAACCTCTAACATGTGCTGTTCCTTTGATATACTCACTTCTAATCCTATCCATCCTGGTCACTCCCAGAGAGATCCTCAGCATCTTCATCTCTGCTACCTCCGTCTCTGTTTCCTGTCTTTTCTCAGTGCCACTGTCTCTAGACCAAACTGCCTGGCCGGTCTCACCACAGTTTTGTACGCTTTCCCTTTCATTTTAGCTGAAACTCTTCTGTCACACATCCCGCCTGATACTTTTCTCCACCTGTTCCAGCCTTCCTGCACACGCTTCTTCACCTCTTTTCCACACTCTCCATTGCTCTAGACTGTTGATTACTACTTAAAATCTTCCACCTTCTTTATCTCTTCTCCCTGTAACCTCACTTTTGTAACAATGCACACCTCCATTAATCAACAATTAAAGATACAGAGAAATGTTTCTTGAAAGATTTATTCAAACAGGACACATGGGCCAATGCAGTATGAGTGCCTATAGACATTTCAATTTAGTCATTCAAAACTTTATTTACATAGCATTTTGTATGCGTGAAAATTTTCTGCACATCCCTTTAACCCTAAAAAAAAAACCAAACAACAACACAAAAAACTTTGAGAAATTTCAACTGAGTGACGTCAGATTGCCCCGTCTGCTTTTATATCTATAAAAAGCCCTTATATAAGCTGAGTAGTCAACAAATTTCACTGCAGACAAATGGTACAGCATACATATATACACAAGTAGTATACATAGCAATCGAGAGCAGCCTATTGCTGTCCATTACAAATTATCATGACATCCCCTCCCCGTTTGTTTGCATGTGCAAAACCTGTACAAGAAATCAGTAAATCTTCCCTTTCGGTTAACATGTAGGCAAAGCACTTTGATACAATGCAATCTTTTAACATTAAATATATGAGTGCATGTATACCATACTATGTAACTCAGAAGATCACAAGCTTTTAACAAATGACATACAATTTAATTCAAAAGATCTCCGAAGAAGACTTTACGTCATGTGTGATGTGATGGGCGGATTTAAGGGATACGCAGCCATGAGTCTAAAGTATGGAAGCACTGATTATTTTTTATAGGGCAAATCAACTTTTTTTTATTTTGTAAAATATACCTTGTGTTGACAATAGCTCAATCATTGAAAAACACTACAAAAACTGACAGAAGACAAAGAAACAGCTGAACCATACACCAGAATCTATATATTGCTAATGATCATGGAGCCCAAGTATGTCTACCAGGTTGCATTCAGATAACCTGGAGTAGAATACTTGCTTTGCGTATTTTCTAGAGAGGAAGTTTAGCAAACAACAGTCAGTTTGCTCTGAAATGAGCGAGAGACGCCATAGTCTGTTGGTAATCGGGAGAGATTGAGTAAACTCACTCTAAGCTGATGGCCCAAAATAGTCTCGGCATTCCCACTATTTTGAACGTCCAAACATCAGTTAGGTGTACTCAGTTTCTCCTGATTCAAGGCTTTTGGTCCTGTTTGATGCCACAAATTTGTGGTCTTTTGTATGAGTATAACTTGTGTTATACCTCGGTTTTACCTCAGTGTCTCTTGTGTCTTGTTTTGTGTATATGTCTGCTTGTGCATGTGTTCAAGTATTTACTTTATCCACAAAAAAAAAAAAAAAAAAAAAAAGATTTTCCAGTCTAATTAGCTCAGTTTCACCAGTATCTGTCTTTTCTTGAGAGTAATCATAAAAGTCCATTCTGTAATGAAGATAAAGGTATATACTTTTGTGATTTTTGACCGCAGGGAAATCAACACTTCCAGACCGCCAGCTGGATTGTTTCCTTGTGGTTGTACTGCTGACACAAATCTTTCAAAATGTAGAAAGAAGTCCACAAATAAGCCATTCAAAGTGCTCCCTTGAACTTTTTCAGCCAATCAGTTGCAGGTTTTTCAGCCACCAAATTCAGAAAAAGTTGTTTGTCTCTTTCCTTTTGCCAGTAGCCTGTCCTCAGGCTGTCTCCTGAAAGATTTGCTCTTCTCTGAAAACTTTGGAGCCAGTGTTGTAATTGAGTTAAACCTCCAGTGGTTTGTTAGTTCTTGCAGTTTCAGAGGTCTACAAGGGCAGCAACACAGCCTGGCCTTGCAGCACAGATTGACAAAAAAAACCTCCTTCCAGCCAGTGATTCATGAAGATGTTTATTCCAGGACATGAAGGAGATAAAACCTAAATGATCTTTTATTTTGAAATGCACTTATTAATCCAAACCCATACTGATATCTGCTGTGCCCATGTACATCCTGTCTTCTTTCTTTATCACATTTTTATCCTCGCTCCAACCGTTTTGTAGCCTGCTTATCTGCTCAGCTCCATTAAGTTTCAACTTTCCCACTCTTAATCATTATTGGGGCTTTGAATAAACAGATATAGGCGGGCGGTATGTAATGAGCATTTATTGCTTTCTAGTCAACTCATATTGCTTATCAACTTACGGTGCGTCTCCATTTAACAACATTAAGTATTTTAAGATCAAATACGGGCAGAGACCAGAAATGTCATAGATTGCTTGAATTTTTTTTTAGAGGTTGGGAAAAACTTTTTAAGTGACCCACTAAAAGCGTTTGCACATCATTGGAGTTAATGTCAAAGAAAGCGAGAAGCCACAGAGGAGAACCCTGCTGCTGCATGGTACATTAAATACTGTACGGAGCAAAAGGGAGCTAGAGCACAGATGCGTTTGATGCATATTCACACCATGCATATCCCATTGGTGCTTTTGTATTCATGATCCCCATTCTCAGCTGATTCCTTATTACAAAAGCATGCCAGCCGCCCTCAGCACCACTCTGACAGCTTGCCTAACAGGTTTTCCTCATCTTGGAGAGGTAAAATGGAGAAGCAAAGGCGGATAACAAGCGAGCATAATATTGCTAATTTATTCTCCCTTGTTAAAGTTTTACTCCATTGCTCTGTTTTTTTTTTGCCCATGCTCACTCCCAGATCTGTTCAATTGAGATGCAAATGAGGAAATTTGGCTGACTGACATTTAGTAAAAGAAAACAATCAGATTCTAAAAATGGGAATGTCTTTCAAATAATAGGAGATGGGGTTAAGGTTATGTTTTTTGTATTCCTCGATGTGAAAAATTTGTTTTGGGTCATTTGGGTGGCAGTGTGTGTAATAATGCTTTTGTGTGAATGTGATTGTACAGCAGGGAGGAAATCTGGTTTTCCAGGCTCTTGTCATTTATTTAACTGAATAGCAATACTCATTCACTCACATGCTGGGAGGAGTAGAGAAAATTTTCATGGTTCATAGCCACTTAGAGCGACTGACACCGAAAACCAATATCAGTCGCTCCACCTTTTATGAACCAAATGAAGTGACCAACGGAAAAATTTCTTCCTAAGAGAAATGCAGATGCAACGGCATGCAGAGAGAAAGAGCAGAAAAGTGCTAAGTAGTGTGTGAAATCTAAGCAGGGCGGTTTGATGAGCTTCCACCACCTGCCTGATGTGCTGTAGCATGTGCCAGGCATATGCACTGCGGCATTTCTGGTGTCCTTACGATAACAAATGAAGGTGATTTCAATTAGAAAGTCTGACTGGCTGTTAAAAAGATTTCAAGGAAACATTAAATTGTGAACTGAAGCACTCGTTCAACGTTTAACAAATTCTAATAAAATCCTAATTAGGCGTTTAGAATGAGACTTATTGAATTCATTTGAATCTAAATAATTGGTCTTAATTCGCTTTAGATGGAACGAGCACTTCTCGTTATCCCTGTTGCGGAGTAAGTTTGCTTTATGAAGTAGTTAATAGGACTCAAAAGCCTCATTTGTGTGATCTTTCCCTGTGGAAATCACTATATGAGTTTCAGACACCATGCTAAAAATGAACCCTTATGCAAGCTTTTGTTTATGACATGTTCGGGATTACATTAAATGTTAAGACATATCTTCTGAAGCAAATAACAACACACAATTTTGGAGAAAGACACCAAAATAGAGGCACAGGAGCATATTGAGCAAAAAGCACATCCCTCACCCAATAATTTCTGGTTGTGTCGCTCAATTTCCTGCACGTAAAGCTATATCTATAAAAAAGGAAGATATTCATGCGAAGAAGATAAACTTTGAGTTGCTTCTGTGTGATTCTGCATGTTGAAAGAAATCCGCTCATTTGTTAAAAATTACAACATGTGTAACTGCTTTGTGAGTTTCAAACATTTGAAGTAGAAACTGTGCACATTCCAAAACATCAACGCTACTTTTTTACAAGCCGTAATCTGTGAGTGGCCCTTAAAGATGCAGGGACACGAACACTAAGCTCACAGTTTCAGGTCTTAACTTTATCACTGTTCCAGTAAAATAAATGGAAAAAATGAGCCAAATCCTAATTTTTGTTGTCAGAAAGTTTTTCTGAGTATTTATAATTTTGTTCAAGCCCCGCGAATTCCAATGTCACCTCAACTTTTGTGAATTTGACCTTTGATCGCATGACTCTGAAAACCCAATCAGTTCATCTATATTTGGTACTTATTTTGAGCAGTTTGATTAAAATCCCTTCGGTGATTTGGGACTCGTTACAAAATTATTACAAAAGCACGGACGAATGCACGAGCAGCCCAAGTGCTTAAGGCCTCCTCCACATTCTGTTGGCGTATTCATAAAAGCAAGTTATTGTTTGGCCTCATGTAGAGACAGCAGTTATGACTATCATAGATTAAAATGGTAAACGATATCTGGATGCATGAGCCAAAGATAAAAATTGCTCTGAGCTTTGAGTTATCAGGTTGAAATTAAACTCTTCAAACCTAAATAAAAATTTTACAACATTCAACTGAGACCTATTTTGCCATTTAAATTCTTTATCACTCTTGCTTCGGGGGTGTTTTTCACATTTTTCTAAGCTTTTTGAACCTAAATATCACCAAAATAGAGGTATATTCAGATTTGTTGAGATATATTTGGAAAGGTATCTCAAAAACATAAAAAAAAGGAAGAAAAGAAAAAGAACTTGATGTATAGCCTGCACGCACCCAAGCCATGAATTACATTAGTGCTTTGCATAAGTGCTCGCAGTCATTTAGTTGCAGTGCTAAAACACTTCATTAGGAGGGAGTGGGTAAAATGCAGTGCAAGCAGCAGCAGTAAACAGGCAGGCATCAAACAGCTGCATCTCAGCCATACTGCGAGACGCAGGATTCCTACAATCCATAAAACTCAGAGATGCTGATAATTAGTGTTTGTTTATGAAAAGCAGATTTCACCGATTGGATGGAAGAAAAAATAGCACGACTCATATGAGAGGATGTACATGATCCACATATATATCAGATACGAGACTGAAAGTTCTTTTGCAAGTTACGAAAACTCAAAAAGGAATGAGACGATCCCGCTCCTACCCCAGCTGTCTTTCATGACGCGTAAACTCTTCTGCCCTTTTTACCAAGATTTTCAAGAAGTTGTCACTTTAAAACAAAATAACAGACAGTCCAACAAGCCCCTGCGTATCCCGAGAAGAAAACTTGCGTATTCATCTCACTAGTCTCTGAGAATTAAGTGTGTGAAGACAAGTTAGTGTGTGTTTGTCTCAGGGGAGGGATGGGTGTAGGGTAGGGTTGCCTGTGGCTTTTGACAGTGCCTTGGAACTTTTGTCATTTCTGACAAGTGTGCGTTCAGTGTGTATTCGCACACGCATGCATGCATGTACTTTGTTCAAATCCTTCTCATCACATTTGCCTCTGGAATGAGATGAATCCTTCCCACACTCCCATGCCCTCTCGTCTGGTATGAATCGCAAGGCTGATATCGCACTCTTGGTAGGGCTGGAGGCAATGAGAGCTGACAACACAATAGCATTGTCTCTGTTGATAGAAGGCCAAAGTCTTCGGGGAAGCGCTTTCCTCCTAGCCCCTCCAACTCCCTCAAAGCCAGGGATTTACTTTGTGTGTTTTTAAGAAGCCTTTGCTGGATCTGAACATTTGTAGCTGTCCTGAAATGGTGCTATGGAGCCAAGCAAAATGCCATCAAGGTACAATAGGGTTGAGAGGATACAAAGCAGAGGCCTCTCAATCATTGAAAAAAAAGCTGCCAGGTTCTAAAGGTCGCAAACCATCACCTGCTAATCCATCACATGCACAACCTATCTGCATCTGCTTTGATCTGGTCGTTTTAAAAATACACATTTTTTTTTAATGATGAGGAATGCGCAATAGAACTTTCTGTACGATATTTGCTTTCCTCTACGCACCATCATAGCTGCATGTGGATTTGAAAGATATTAGAGAATTTCCTTTAATCTCCTCCAGTTTTTTTCATTTTTTTAACTTTTTGTTGTGTCTTTTTAACCCCATATTCACACCGTCACTTCCGTCTTGCTGTTGGTAGGCAGTCCCTTGTGCTTGGGGTGCATGTGCGGCGAGTGGCCATAGCCAAGCGGCTGTGAAAAGAGCTCCGGCAGCGTCTCAATGCTAAACTGTCTTTTGTTGGAAAAGACCTGGCGCCTGGTGTTCTGCTGGTGCAGCGGCTGGTGATGCTGCTGGATGGGATGATGCTGTTGCACCCCAATGCCAATGTGGGAGGCTACCGGGTGCTGGATGTGGCTCTTACTTGGGTCCCATACTTTGAAGGCTGAGCTGGAGGTGAGAGGGTGGGTGTTAGTTTTAGAGATCTTAGGCTTGGGAATCTGGGAGGCGTTAATAGTGATTGCCAGAGGTGCATGAATATCAGGTGGTGGGAGGAACGGTTTGTCCTTTGGGTGGAAGTTTATGGGTTGGAAAGTGGGGGGAGACTGTCGGTGAGTGTAGTCCACCATTGGGTAGCTCTTGTAGTAGTCTCTTGGACCAGCATCTACATGGCGAGATATAAAGAAGAAAACAAGGAAAAGGTTAATTGAATGTAGAATAAGATTCCTAAGTTAATTTTGATGACGTTTTTGTGCGTACATCAAACCACATTGTGGGTGAAGGTCTTTAAAATAAATTTTGAATGTAGAAAAGCAGCGACAAAAACCTACTGGGCAAGTCCTTTTAAATATTAAAATACACCCAAAATGTTAAATGAGTCTAAATGCAGTGGTGAAACTGCTCCTCACTTAGTTGAGTTTGGCCAGAATTTTTTTATACCCACAATTCAAAGTGAGTTTTTAATCCTATTAAAAAAAGCTTGCTTCCATTTCTACGTTTTCAGGTTTCAGTTGCTTTTTAAATTGAAAGCATTACCGGTATATTAATTTGTTACACTGTTTCGACTCTCTAAGATCTTTTAAGGCAAAGTCGCACTTTAATTGCTGTATTTATAACCAGATGTTTTGCTCTGCTTGTTGGTGAATTAGCGCTTAAATTTATACTGAAGAAAATTGCACAAAAATAAATCTTTTACGGCTGATAGGACTGTTATTGACTGAGGGGAGACTAAAAAAACACATTACCATATTCCTTTTAAGGAATTTTCTGTTTTGTTTTAATAAGTTGATGATGTGAATGTATTTCAATGCAAAGGAATCATTCATTCATGCCTTAACTTATCTGCTTCATCTAATACTTGGTCAAAGTGGGTAGCGGAGCTTAAGACAGTCTTCTTCTTTCAGCATTTCCCTTCAGGGGGTCGCAACAGCAAGTCAGTTGCGTCCATTTAACCCTATCTGCTGCATCCTCTTTAGTCACGCCAACTATCTTCATGTCTTCCTTCACTGTGTCCATGAACCTCCTCTTTGGTCTTCCTCGAGTCCTCTTTCCTGGTGGTTCCAAATCCAGCATCCTTCTTCTGATGTACTCTCACTTTCATCTACACATGTCCAAACCATCTAAGTCTGGGCTCTCTGACTTTATCTCCAAAATCTCTAACATGTACTGTTCCTCTGATGTACTCATTTCTAATCCTATCTATTCTGGTCACTCCCAGAGAGATCCTCAGCATCTTCATCTCTGCTACCTCCATCTCTTTTTCCTGTCTTTTCTTCAGTGCCACTGTCTCTAGACCAAGCAGCATGGCCGGTCTTATCACGGTTTTGTACACTTTCCCTTTTATTCTAGCAGAAACTCTTCTATCCCACATCACACCTGATACTTTTCTTCACCCGTTACAGCTTGCCTGCACGTGCTTCTTCACCTCTTTTCCACACTCGCTATTGCTCTGGACTGTTGATCCTAAGTCCTTAAAATCTTCCACCTTCTTTATCTCTTCTCCCTGTAACATCTTTTGGATCTCTCTCATTTACACACACAGTCAGAGGATTTTAAATGTCAAAGGCTTTTAAACCTACACGTTTCCCGCTGTAGTTTTGTTTTTGCTTGCTGGAGTTTTGTTACATCAGTTTTTGCATTTTTTGTAATATTATCCTCTCTCTCACACCCTCGAGCAAAACCGCTTTTGTAACCAAACTCTTGTGTGCAATATTGTGTGCAGACAACGTTGTTTGACATTTGATTCACACATACTGACCAGTCAAAGTATGCTAATGTTTAGGAAAAGGCTTAATTTGCATGTACTATTCAGCACGTTGCGTCAGATAAGCACAAGCCGCTTGAGTAGAACTTGACTCTACTCCTGGTTAGACACCATCACTCTAACACCATAGCGCACGACCCCTAAAGAAAGTAATAACCTTGTTTGTTAGCTGCTGTTGTAATCCAGAAGAGCCTAAGGAAATAAAATATACTATATGTGATACTTTGAGTTCATGTCCTCTTCCAGCATTGCATGTTATTTACTTAATATCAGTTTGTCCTTACACGTGTTTGATCTCAAGAACATTATGTGCTAGAAAACCAATGTGAGAATACATCTGCAAAGAATAACCACAACAATATCTGTTTATGATAAAAATTGGAAAATAAACTGCATGGAAGACTTCAAATTAATACATTTGTTATCTAAGTTAGAAATGTTTAATTGAACCTCGGTTTGGCTTCGTTGCTAAATACCACGGTGAAGATAGCCAAGAACTCTGTGTAATTTTTCTCAGTCTGAATGAATTTATAGTTTGAACGTGTCAAGAAAACTTTCCAACACTTTGCAATTATTAAATATTTTATATTTTGGTCCATTCTCCAAATTTGAGGGCACCTCCAGAATAGCCATCGGGGACGGACACATACAGTAATTACCAGAAATGGTTTACTTCCTCATGATGACACAACAGTTTTTTTATTCAGTGTGTTGGACCGTTTCCTTTTTTTATCCATGTCTTTCGCTATCCACAGGTCAGATCTTAGTTTTGTCTTCTGAACTGCCTATTCCTAACAGGGTCATGGGGTGCTGGAGCCTATCCCAGCTGATTCAAGACGAGATTCAAGAGACCTAAAACAGTAGTCAATCAGATTACATTAATTTACATAAAGTTACCTAAAAATACTCTTACTATGACTAAACTGGGGTTACATGATGCTCAGAAAGTAATTTGGACTACAGTCAAGAAATTATTCAACAATCTTCTTCTTCTTTCGGCATTTCCCTTCAGGTGTCGCCACAGCAAGTCAGTTTCTTCCATTTAATCCAACAATCAGGAAGAATTTAAATCTACAGCCTTAAATGACAACTGTTTTGTTTAGAAAACAATTTGGCTTCATACATAATGCATATTGTTCTAATATGTATTGTCATGCCTGAGACTGTTTAAATATACTGATGTGTGTAGCTGCTTGGGATACTTTTAAAGTGTACTAAATTAATAATTAGACAATTTTATTATTAAGTAACAAAAATATTACAGACATTTTTTTCTTGTGCAACCTCCTTACTGAAAATCAGTCAACCAGGCTTTTAGAAAAAAGAATGTAACAGTTTCTATTTCACAAAATTTATCAGCAGAAGCATGAAAAGGGATTGACGTCATTTGCTGTTATCTAAAAAAAAAAAAAAAAAACGGCCCACCTGTGATATGTTTTTTGATGAAATACAAATTCAGCAGAAAAAAAATCTAATGAAATAACTGGTTAAAAAAAAGTCTTTGGACATTGTTGGAAACATTGACAGCACACACAGAATAATTGAACACTACAACGTCTGATGCTGTCCATTTACTGTTTCCACACATGTTGCACCTGTCAACACATGACAGTATAAGTCATCATCTTCATTTTACAGACTCCCCATCTGCTCACCATTTTTCCTAGTTGGTGTTTTACTTGCAAGTCTATATATAATTTTCAATGTCTGTAACGTCAGAACCATCCTGTAGAGAAATATATTCAGTCTGAATCACGTAATTACTGCACAGGTAAGAGGCCCTAGGGGATAATGGAAGACATATTTTATTCTGTTTAGTCTAATTTTAATGTATGCTGTATTATCTTTAAGTGCCTGATCTGGAAAATGCTAATTTCCTCAGAAACTTTGATTTTTAGGGATTTCTTTTCTGAAAGATCATCATATTTGATGGTTTTGGTATGCAGTACATTATTAATGACACAAAGGAGGACCAGGAAGTTTCCCTTTCCTTTGACGATTCATGTGAAAAGATCTAGTGCCCTCTTAGCTAGAATTTTATAAGTAGTTTGATTCTTAAATAAAACAAGAAAAGGTCAATGCCGATGCATCACATAATACGCCTCTGCCTGCCCTGGTACCTGTGGGAAGTTTCTTTATATCCTTTCAGTGGTTTGAGAGAAAATGCATCAGTATTTGTGACTTTTGGTCACATGACCTTGAAAACCTAGCCAGTTAATCTATAGTTGGTACAGAGTGATTTTTATTTATTTATTTATTTAATTTTTACTCACTCTATTCATCCATCACCGGGGAAATTTGTGTGCAGCACTCCTACACTGCAGCAGGCTGCCCAAGAAGGCGCCAATTGTGGGAGAAATGGGGGGGTGGGTTGGTGTATTCTCCAAGGACCCTAGACAAGCAGTCAGTGTGTTGCGAACCCACAAACTTCAGGTTGACTTCTGGTCCGCGGGCGATTGCTCTAACCACCGAGCCACTGTCTCCCCCATCACCCTACCAGTTTTATTAAAATTCTTTTCAATGGCTTGAAAAGCATGGATGGATAGACACCCCAAGTTTTCTCTGGTCAATCATTGAGAATTCTAATACTTGGAGGACGTGAGTCTGACTTTCTGAATGGAATCAAATACCAAACAAATACAGCAACATTTTGATGTAGCTGATTATTTTCAACAACAGTGATTCTATTATTTAAATAGTTGCTTTTTTGCGCTTCAAAGCAAGCTAATTTTTCCCTTTTTTATTATCAGTTTTAGTCGGAAACTTACACAAATAAACAAAACTAAATGTCTCCATAGCTTCTCCAAAAATTTTAATCAAATCTCATGCGTTGCATGTGCAATCTGTCCTCGTCTTCAACCTTTAGCTGTTTTTATCCCACATTTTCCTTCTGCCAGTGCACCTGTCATTTTTTCTAATACTTTAATTAAAAAGAATATATTAAAATTACAAGTGCCAAAGTCCTGCTGCTGCACCTGCTGAATGGCAGGTTTTTATTGTAAAATTTTCCTGTATCTTTGACATGTTCTGCCCTTTCACAGTATTTCCTTTAGAGCTCACTATTTCCAACACTCTGTTCTATATATACATAGGGTCCTGTTTATTCAAGAAGCAAAACAAAAGAAACATTATTTAGAGATTCTTTCCGTCTGAACCCAAATTTTAGGATAATAACCCAACATCAGTTGGAATTTACGTCTCTCTGACTCCCCTTTAATGCCTGAGAAAATCTTGACACTACAACACTAAATTTCTCCTCTTGGATGAATAGAAGAAGTTTCACAAAGTTGGTTTTATGTCGATTATCTGGCAGCCACCCTCTCAACGACAATTTTCAAACTATCATAATCACTACTGTATCTATGGGAGGTGATAGCTCAGTGGTACCAGTAAACTTGCCCCAAGTGCACAGGTTTCTTATTCTCGTTTCAGTTGGTTTGTATTATGTTAATCCTTGAACCGGAAGTTCGTGGGATCAAATCCCACTGAGCTCATGTCTGGGTGTCCTTGGAGAAGACACCTAACCCCCTGTTTCTCCCACCATGGGTGCCGTTGTGGCAGCCTGCTGCGGTGTAATGCAGCACACAAATTTCCCCGTTGAGGGATGAATAAAGTATACGTTTTATTTTTACATGATAGTTTTCCAAATTAGAAGGATAAAATAAGTTTGGGTGGGTTATGTTCACAGCCTTGTGAGTATAGGCTTCTTCTAAAATGATGGATTTCAACATGAAACACGTATGGTAATTACTCAGCTGATATAGTGTAAATTCTAAAAAGCCCTTCACAAAAATCTCAACTTTTTTATCTTCACAATAAAAGACTCTTCTGAGCATGCTCAGTTGGATGTTTTTCCTTTCATGGTGATTTCAAATATTGTTATCCAAGTTTTTTTTCTTCCCTAAAAATACTGTTGGCTTCATGATGGGCAGCCATGGTGTGGTTATCTTTTTTTTTTAAGATGTGATCATTTTTTTTGTTTTCCTCTTACCAAGAAACAAAACTTAATTTTGGCTCATTATTGACTTATTGGTTTTTGTCTCTCACCTAAACTGATCAGGTACAGGCGCCAGTTCTGACGATCCAGCTTTGAAATCTTGAGGCGAAGTGGATATCTGATTCATCATTACGTATCATATTTTTTAAAAAATTGAACAATGATCTGCAACCAGCAATGCTACTTAAAGCTGTTCTAATGGAAGTCGAGGCATTGGCTCTGTGGTTGAATGTCCGCCCTTGGGCTGGGAGAAGCCAGTTTGAGTCCCACTGGACCCATACTTAAGTGTCCAAAGAGCAGACACCTAAACCCCTAGTTGCTCCCACCATTGGTGCTATCGTGGCTGCCTGCTGCACTGCAATGCAGCAAAAGTAATTTCCCCATTAAGGGGTAAATGTAATATGTTAGAAAATATGTACATTTGTTTACTGAGGGGAACAGATGAATGGATGATTATTGTTTTCCTGTTAGTAATATACAGTATCTATAATGTCTGGCAATATAGTTCTTGTACTTTTCAAAACTCTGGAGTTGAAAAATCTCTCAACATCCTGAAAAATTGTAGTTCTGATGAGATTTTTTTTATCACTGCACAGTCAATTTGTAAGAGAAAGTCACCAGCTGTCAATTTAGACAATCAAAATGTACAACTGTCTCATCTAGTGATGCTTTAATTCCTGATTATATGCTACTGGACTCTCTGAGAGCATATAGAGATATATTTGGCCTATCTAACACTAGTGCCTGCCAAAAAGACTACAGTGTGAGCCAAATGCGATCACTCCCCAACTTCTTACAAACTGAACAGCAACTTTAGTTTTTGATTTATTTATGTAGAGTATAAAAGTAAATCATTAGTTTGCCATTGTAGAAGAAATTTGTGCTCCATATTCAATATAAATTTTATACAACGGGTAAATTTCCCTTTTCTCAACTGGGATTTAAATTAATTTTTGCTGCAACCCGATGATCGTATGTTCATACAGATTTCAAAGCAGTTTAATTCGGAGTCACGCTGTTACCTGGCACAAGGTCAGCTCTCTTTACTCAGACTGTTTTGTGCCCTAGCCTTGACTTTGTCTGCACAGTAGGGATCTCTGGACTCAGTATCTTGTTTATTACACAGCAAGAAAACTGATAAGCAAGTGTGAAAAAGAGAGTTTTCCTTTTCACAGTGTAGCATGGGTCGTAAAGCAAAGCAAAGCCAAACAAAACAATAAAGAAAAAAAATATAATATGCTTAGCGAATAGACACTAATCTCTAGTGGTAGAATGTAACGAAGTAAATCGTTACTGTACTTAAGTAAAAAAAGAAAAAGTGTGTCTGTACTTTACTTAAGAAAAATTTGAGACCTGTACATTTACTTCATTACATTTTAGAGCAAATATCTGTACTTTTACTCCGCTACTTTTTAAAAGTCTGTTTTGTATTTTTTTGTTACATTTTCGGTAAGGAATTCGAAAAAGACAGTTTGTTTTAGCGCATCTCGAAGCCGCATCGCCAAAATCAACCTGTAGAAGGAGCAGTTGATCGCCTGCGGTCTCCAAGAGGGATAAGAAGTAATGAATCTAGGACCAATCAGAATCGAGAGTTAACATTTTCCGCAGTCATTCACCGCCAAAAAACTGACATCAAATATCGCACAAATTGAAAAAGAGTCAGAAGATTGTTGTTTGTTGTTTTTACTTTTAAATAAAAAGTTGAGCCATCATTACACGGAAAATTTTAGCACCGTTCAGCACAAAAAATAAGATTTGAATTATGGTTGAATACTTTTACTTAAAAAGTAAAATTTACACCAATTACTTTTTTACTTTTACTTAAGTAGATTTTTTTATTTATACTTTAACTTTTACTTAAATATTTTTTTGCTTAATATCTGTACTTTTACTTAAATACAAAAAGTGAGTACTTCATCCACCACTGCTAATCTCTCATGTTCTGAAGATTTGTAAAAAATATGATCAGTAAAAACACAATGTGGCAGCCGGTAGCTTTAATATATGCTGAAAATGAATTCTCATTCCTCTTCGATCCTGAAACAAACATCAAATCTACTAGATCAGAGGTCATGAACGTTTGAATAGCAAAGCATAATTTGACACCATAAAATAATAAATATAGCATTTTTGAACTGTGTGGTGCCTGCTTCCCATGATGTGTGTTTCAGATGATTCCATTTTTGTTTCAGTGTGTAAGTGGATCTTCTGTTTTTACTAGGTTAATGTCGTTACTTCTCGCAGGTCAAAATCAGGACAAGAAGTAAAGTTTAGTTAGCTGGCTTTAAAGGAACCTTTTTGATAGAGAAGATGGCAAAAACACACGAGGATACTGAACATTTTAGCATTGAATAAGACAAATTTGGAGCATCACTTTGACACATGCCATGCTATATTTTTGGTCAAAATATTCAGAAGACACATTAGTAGGCAATATTTGAAAGGAAAAGCAAACCGAGCCACAGAGCCCAAGCTAGTTCACAGCAATTCCACATGTTCCATTTACTAGTATGCCAAGTATGCCTAAACACTCATGCTTGAAAACCTCAGTGTGTCAATTTGGATATCTATGAATACAAAACATGGCAGGGGCTGTTCACAAGTGGTCTATCACAAAAAGAAAAATCTCAAGTGGAGGAAGCAAAAAAGAAACAAACAAGGTCAGTAATAAGCCATTTTTTTTCTTGCTCTTGACTAGTCAAGAGATGCAAGCCTGTGATTGCATGGTATATTGCCGACACCAATCTGTAATAAAAATTTTCCTATTCTGCTAATGAAAAAAAATCAAAAGTCTTTCATTTAGTTCACAAAAACGATCTTTGCCAATGGTTGAAGTACGGCACTCCGTAAATGGTGAGGACAAAACAAACAATACCTGGCTTTTCTTCAAAATTGAAATATAATTTTTTTTGCATACCACATACTTTCCAAACAAATGTTAGTGGTTATTGTTACATCTGAAGATGTGAAAATCTTAAAGCCTAACCTATGATTACAAAAATTCAACCTGAAAAGTATGAACAAGAATACAAAAAAAAACATCCCGAACAATATGGCACCGGAAGTTTAATTAATTTTTTATTGATTAACTTCAGTCTAACATCATCAAAAAGAATAATAGACCTACTTTGGGCTTCAAAATTCAGACATTTTGTTGAATTTGTGTTTCAAAGATTAAGAGGTTTCTGACCCGAGTTTTAGAAGTTTGTTTTGGAGATTCATTTCCCAGATCAGTGTCCTAGATGACAAAAAGCTTGACGTTAAAACTGTACTGTTTGTTTCTGGGAGACATAAACAAAACTGATACGAAGCAGAGGAGCATAAATAGGAGCGTGTGTGTCATCAAACAAAGTCTGAGCTCTACACCTAGACGTGGAGGAGGAGACGGAGAGGAGCATATTGCACCTCAACGTGTGAGGGATTTGATACTTTGAAGTGTTTCTCGGCGAAATGTGGCTGACACTCATTGTTAAAGCAGTTGGGGTTTCTCTGCTGCTGCAATCAGCCTTTGTTTCTTAGTCTCAAAGCGGAATAATGAGAAGAGATTGTCTCTTTCCTGGCTCCCCTTCTCCTCTGATGCTTCACACACTTTAAACACATTTTGCTGGCTTCAGTTTCCCTTACCAACTTCAATAAAAACCTACACTAATATTTTCTATTCATGTAAAAAAGTGACATTAGCCAGTCAAATCACTGTTTGTCCTTCAAAATGACTCCATGTTTCCAGCTTCTATGTCCGATTCTCTTCAGACATGATGACCACTTGGATCTCCCTTTGTATGCTGAGTTCATGAACAGTACATAAAGATGTGCCAAGCTGTCATGCCTCATGTTTGTCATCATGTCCTTAACTGTCTGCAATGATCAGAGGAAGACTGTTTTTTTCTCGGTTGGATTGCATACATGTTTATGGTTCTCCCCCTAAAGAGTGAGTCTGCAGTTAGCAGATTTATCTTCTTCACTGCTGGTCCGTGCATGGGAAAGATGTTTATGTGGCATATTCCTACAGGGCTAGATTGAATGAAATGTGAAACAACAAGTTCTCCCGGGTGCAAAGTTCTGACTACTATCACTGCCCTTCAATCGCTGATTCAAAAGATTTTAAACTCACCAAATGTGAGTCACACATGTTTTGAACTTTCATAATGTTGTCGTGATCTGCCTAGTCATAACTTTTAAAATCATTGTCCTTTGTTCAGCCAGTCAGTTTAATCATACTTAAATCTATGCGGCTGTTTTGCGGTCTTTATTTAAACATGCAGACATGCAGCTGTGTGTGCCGGTCTCTACGGGGCAACCCACCTGAAGCCTTTAGCGAGGTGTACTTGTTGAAGCCAATTCCCAGGTTGTTGTGAGGGTGAGACAGGGCCATGGCTGGTCCCAAGGGGGATAAAGCTGCATTGTTCAGATGGTTGTGATCTAGGAGAGAAATAAGAGACGTTAATATGAGCCTCTCATGTGAAAAGTTGATCCAAAGACAAAAAGGGTATAATTACATCACTTTTGTAGTAGAATAGATTAAAAACAGAAAGCGTCAGTGAGTTCTTTGCTATTCTGATGCAACATGGTCTCATTGGGCGAAAAAATTACTGAGCAATTACTGAGCATCTCTTATCATATATTTTCACATAAATTTGTGTCTGTTTGTTTGCATTTATACATTTTTAGGGAACGACTTCTAACACCACCCTTCATTTTTTCCCCCAATATAAATCAACCCAAAGGCATACATTTAGATTTGCATTCCAGACACTTAAAAAAAAATCAAATCTACTAAATCTAGTTTTTAGTTTCAATTTAGGCCAAAAAAGAAATTGAATTTAAAGTTAAGTCTAATTTTGATGCCATAAGAAGTAGTTGGCAACTTGTGTTTAAAAATAGCAAATTAAAGAGCAGGATTAAAAACTTTGCAAACATTCAAGCAAAGTTCAACCCACAAAGTAAAATTATCTTCGTCTACGGAAGGATTTTTCTATCTGGAAACACAATAAGTCTTTATATTGCTACGGAAAAGTATTATGTTGACAAGGTTTAGAGTCATAGTAATACACTCTGTATCATAACCTTTAATCCCTTTGGTCCTTGTGAATAAAACAGGGTCAGCGAAGGATTACTTCTCATCTCTCCAAAGTGCAGAACCCCTAGAAGTATTAAGTCAAACAGTTTCCAACAGGGGGTTCAGCACAATTGCACACACACTTTAAAAACTACCACACAACCTCTAAACATCATCCAAAGGTTTCACAATAAATGAAGCGCATCAGTGTGACTGGGTCAAGGCTGGAAAAAGAAGCAGCGGGCAGAAAGCCACAGAGTGAGGAATGTGGCACCAACACTGACTGATTGAATTAAAAATAGATCTTCACTTCGCTGTGTAATTGATATGCAGTAATGACACGCTGTGTGTGGCGCGGTGTGCGAGGAGGTCCAACTGTGCGATGTAATTTTATGCATACACATCCCAGTGTGTGCACGTGTGTGTTATTTTTCTTTGTGAAGTCCCAACACCGGCTGCTCTCCCTGCTCTCCCTGCTCATTTTAAGACCGACCTTTTAAGGTGGATAACTTTCATTCAACCGCTGAGCAAACCTGATGGAAACTTATTTGTCTGCATGAAACACTGCAAGTGCAGTTTCAAGTGATTACGCAACGTTTAGTGCCATAGCTGTGGTTCTCAGTGGCCTACATTTCAAGCGTTCTTCTGATGAGCCAACAACAGTAAAAATAATGAGTGAGGGAGAAATGAAGAACTGAAAAACACAGTGAGTTGAAGGCAGAGAGAGAGAGAGAAAAAAGAGAGAGAAAAAACAGCTAATTGATGGAAAGATCCCTGGCTAGTCTCCAGTTTGACCACAGGGTTGTTCTGGGCCACCAGGAAGCGAAAGAGAGAAATTAAAACAGAGAACATGAGAGTGCTTTTGAATTTTGGGGTTATTTATATTTATGCATTTATTATTTTTCATTTCTTGTTTACTAAATGTGTTAATACCAACATATTGAACATTTTTTTCTAAAGGTAAAAAGTATGAAAAAAAATTTAAATTTGGAGAAAATGGACGCTGCATCAGTCCATCGTGGTAAAGAAAGAGCTGAGCCGAAAATCAAAGCTCTCGATTTACAAGTCGATCTACGTTCCCACTCTCACCTATGGTCACTAGGTGTGGGTGGTGACCGAAAGAATGAGATTGCGGATACAAGCGGCTGAAATGAGCTTTCTCCGCAGGGTGGCTGGGCTCTCACTCAGAGATCGGGTGAAGAGCTCTGCCATCCGGGAGGAGCTCGGTGTCGAGTCGCTCCTCCTCCAGGTTAAGAGAAGCCAGATGGGGTGGTTCAGGCATCTGGTCAGGATGCCCACCGAGCTCTTCGCTGGTGAGGTGTTTCGGGCATGTCCCACTGGGAAGAGACCTAGAGGATGCCTGGGGAACAACTCGGGATCCTCCTGGATGAGCTGGAGGATGCAGCTGGGGTGAGAGAAGCCTGGGCTTCCTGTCTAAGGCTGTTGCCCCCGCAGCTCGGCCCTAGATAAGCGGAAGACGACGGAACGAAAAAAATGATTTAAGGCTTCAATTTTTATTGTTAAACATAATAAAATGTCGTTATCGCTAAAAAAATCTTAAAATAATTAGATTTCAAATAAAATCTAACTGCCTTTTTTTAATGCTTAAGATTCAATATTCAGAATCAGAATTTTTTTTTCATCTCAAAATCTAATAATTACCCCCACGACAGACTGGCAACCTGTTGGAGTGTACCCTGACTCTTGTCTTAAATCAGCCGGGATAGGCTCTGGGCCCTCCCACAACCTCAAAAGGGATGAACGGTTTAGAAGATGAATGAATGAATCTAATATTACTTGTTTTCGTCAGGATTTTCATGTCAGCGGAACATGTCATGATTGACCCGCATGTTTTGAAATAGTTTTAACTCCTAAACTCAGGACATCAATGTGTAATCTGTATTTTATCACAGTTGGTCTGCACCAAGAACTGCTTTAAATGACTATCTGATGGGTTTTTAAGCATATGTTGTAATGAATTATACATATTATACATATACATATTCATCACATGAAAAGTACAGGTGTGTGTTCACTACGTAAAAGCACACACAGATGATCAAATGGTATTCAGTCAGATACAAAATACATCCAAAACAATACATCCCATATGCTCATATTAAAGTGGGATTTATATCAATTAGTGAAACTACAAAAGTGAAAATATTCTGACTTGAATTTGTGGTGGAAATGAGCTTAGTTTGTACATGTGACAGGACAAGCCTTTATGTTATTTTCCACAGCCTGTCAAGGTTCAACTTCCGTTGGCGGACACTTGTTTCTGATGAGACAGTGGCGTAAACTGACAGAAGCTTGGTTTATGACAATTTACGTCAACAAAAACTGGCAGAAAGTGGTGGAAACCTGGTAAAAAAAAACATCTCAGCTGTCTGATACCTCTAGCGAGGTGTCAGAAACCAAAGACCTGTGTTCAAGTCTGTCGACTGTCTTTTTAAGGTCAACATAAAAATAATTCTATGGTATTCAAATAAGTGGGAAAGAAATATGTTTGAAATTCACTGAGCCTAGAATCAGATATTTTCAACTTCTGAAAGTTTGTCACTTAAAACACCAGAAATCAAATTCCAACAAAACAGTTTATATAGCTGTATCCAGCTATGTAAAGATTTCAGACCCTAAAAAAGCCAGGAAAAGATAATTGCATCTTGAGTGATAATTAGGTACAGCTTAGATAAACTAATTCTGCATAAGAAACCGTTCCGTCCCGTCGTCTTCCGCTTATCCAGGGCCAGATCACAGGGGCAAAAGCCTCAGACAGGAAGCCCAGGCTTCTCTCACCCCCAGCTGCATCCTCCAGCTCAACAAGAGGGATCCCGAGTCATTCCTCATCCAGCTGTGAGACATAGTCTCTCCAGCAAGTCCAGGGTTTGCCTCCTGGTCTCCTCCCGGTGGGACGCGCCCGAAACACCTCACCAGCGAGGCGCTCGGGTGGCATGCTGACCAGATGCCCTAACCCGCTCATCTGGCTTCTCTCGACTTGGAGGATGAGCGGCTCGACACCAAGCTTCTCTCGGATGGCAGAGCTCCTCACCCGATCTCTGAGTGAGAGCCCAGCCACCCTGCGGAGAAAGCTCATAAGAATCCTCTTTTTTTTAACACGTTTGTGAAAATACAGAGTCTCTAAAGTTTCTGATAAATTTCACTGCTTTATGCGTCAGAAACCTGCTTCTACCGAGACGGTAAGTACGGTACGTATATACTATGGTGTTTACCAACATGTGGCGGCATCCCTGCGACCCTGCATGCTGTTGTACACTAATGCATAGCTTGCTCGAAAGTTTTTAATGGTTTAAGGAGGAATCTTGATTGACGACAATGCCTGCAGAAACTAAGGGTTATTTGGAGTTAAGTGGGTCACTGCACAAGAACACCCTGAAACCTAACGACAAATGAAAGTACTGTAAATACAGTAGATGGGTTTACTGTTGTTGTGCCTGCGTGTATGTGTTTTTTTTTAATAAAAGTTTTAATATAAGCAACTCTTTGCTCACGTTTTTAAGACAAAGATAAATTTCTTGTCTTGGTTGCTTTTGTAAAGTCACACCAAAATTGATGTGGGTTTGATTAATTTAAAATTAAAACGTTTTCAAAATTTCTAAATGTTGTACACCTGGTCTGTCCACGTGTTCTTCCTTCTCAACATTTTTGACGTCCCATTATTGGAAAGGTCTCACGGGAGGAGAATAATAATAAAAATTTCCATTAATTTAAAAAAAAAAAAAAAAAGCACAGAGGGGATAAAATGCAAAAACAAGTGTTAGTCACAGTGTGTAGAAGCTGTGAGAGTGATGAAATGTTTGTGGACATATTTTAGAGCATATTATCCAAGGCTCTGTCAGGACTGTGCGGCTGTATGTCCACAGCTCATGTGTGAAGAGCGGCATGTAAAGTTTGTTTTCCTTGTGCATGCTTTCCTGCCAGCATGCATTTGTTTTGGTTTGTAAGTGTGTACCTTGTTTATATATGTGTTTGTGTGTCTAAGAGAGACTGCTGAGTGTGTGCGTGGAGGCAGCCAGCAGAGCACCGCTGGGTGATGGCCTAATTCGGCAGGGCTCAACATCAAAGAGGCTGACTGCTTCTAGGGCTTCAGCCAGCCTTACTCTGACATGACTACTCTCTCTCTTACACACACAAACACATACATGGAAAGACAAATGGAACGAGAAAATAAAAGGACAGAGAAGTAAAATTTAAAATGTGGTATTTACCCTGTGAAATATAATCCACCCAAGTCACCTCAAATAACGCTAGTTGGTTATTTAAAAAAAAAATCTATTTTTATTTGTGTTAAATACATACATGGTTTGAAAGTTTGTTTCAGGATTAACTCACCAAACTTTGAAAGTGATAAAGCAATTTAAACTCATTTTGCAATAGATTAGAAAACTTATGCAGCTTCCTTTTTTTGCAGCATTCAGTGTTTCCAAGATTACCATAGCAACACCCTCCTAATTTCTCTTATTAGGGACAATGTATGACGGGCAAATGATTATGGAAAGTTCAATAGGATTTTTTTTTTTTTTGCAGTTCCTTTGAAACATGAAAGCACAGGAATGAGCAGATGCTGGTTTTACAGAATTTTTCTTTCATCTTCTAACTATCTTCCAATTCTCATCAGTCCCTATTTTTTAATATCTCTTCCACATACTCAGATTCTCTCTGTGATTCTTTCTTGTTTCCCTCTTTAATTTTTTTTGTGAATGAAAAAAAAAAAACATTTGTTGCCATGCAATAAAGCGTTTGTTTGTAGAGTTCTGGAGCGTTGCATGGTGGATGTTCTTCCAAAGAAAAAGTATCCTAATTTAGCACACTGCTTAGAAAAAGGAAGCATTGGGAAAAAAATTAACTTTGCATACTTTATCATTTGAGTTTCAGTTTGCAAATTGCACATTTTTTTTACATTTGTTATTTCTTCTTCTTTCGGCATTTCCCTTCAGGGGTCGCCACAGGAAGTCAGTTTCTTCCATCTAACGCTATCTGCTGCATCTTCTTCAGTCACGCCAACTATCTTCATGTCTTCCTTCACTGTAACCATGAACCTCCTCTTTGGTCTTCCTCTAGAGGTCTCACCTGGCAGTTCCTCTCTCTCCTCTACACATTTCCAAACCATCTCAGTCAGGCGTCTCTGACTTAATCTCCAAAATCTCTAACAGGGTCTGTTCCTCTAATCCCGTCCATCCTGGTCACTCCCAGAGATATCCTGAGCATCTTAATCTCTGCTAAATGCATCTCCCATCATTTACATTTATTATTTGCAAAAAGAAATCATTGAGCACACTAAGACAGGGAGTAATTTTTGGCAAATTGTTGAAGATTTCAAAATATTGCGATGGCTTATTTCTCTGCTCCTTTGTTTTCCTACAATTCAATGTTGCAGTCATGCTTCGATGTATTAACAAGACTAATAAACATCATTTCAAGACACTTGTGGTAACATTTTCTGTCACCACTACCTACTTTCCCTTCTGTTCCCCTCTTTCACACTCTATTTGTGGAATAAAGGGGTCTTATCCCAGACTAACACCTTTATTTCCTGCCTTTAGCCTGCAAATTCAATGCTTAGAGCTCTGCTGCTCAGCACCTTACATAATGTGCTGAACCCCCATGTATCTACACACAGTGAGGAGATGGCTGCAGAGGGCATTTTGAGTGGAGAAAGAGAATAATAAATGGATGCAGCAAAGGGAAGAAGAGAGGGAAAATCATAAAAGCTAATGTGTCGAGGATTTGCAACTCTAGTCAAAAGTTTTTGAAGTCATAAAATAACAACCGGCACGTTGCAAATGTTTGATGTGATAGCGATGTAACAAACAAAAAAAATGCCTGAACGTATAAAATTGTGGCGGTTAGTGTTCGTATTTTGTCATGTTTGATGTTTTATCGTAAAAATTTGCTGATATTAACAAATTGGGATGGTTTAGGAAAACAACTTCCACCTACAGTCTCTGGACACGAGCTTTGTTTTGTTTTATCATCTGAACCGCTTATCCCTAATGAGATTGCAAGGGTGCTGAAGTCTATCCAGGCCGATTTCAGGCGAGAGGCGGGTACACCCCAAACAGGTCAGGGGCCACACACACACAACCATCCAAACGCATACTCATTTATACCGGACAATCAACCTAAAATTCATGTTTTTGGAGGAATGGAGGAGATTGGAGTACATAGAAAAAGCCCACACATACACAAGAAGAACATGCAAACTCCACATAGAAAAGTCAGTGATTCAAGCCCCGTCCAGCCCAGGATTCGACCCCTAACCTTCTTGCTGTGAGGCTCATAAACTTTGTTTTGCACTTTTTTTTATTCTTCTATCATAAACTGAAACATTTAATTGACTTAAGTGTAGGAGTTCTAAAAAACAACTACTGCAAATATTTCTCACTCATTTACAATAAGTTAGTTTGGGTAAAAAAGAGTCCTACTTTTCACTGTGACTCGATATTCCTTTTAGCTATTTCAAGCAAAAAACAATCCAAACATTGAATGCCAGAAATTTTTTTTAAAGAATATAGGTTTTCTGAAGTTGTGATTCTACTACATCGTTATCTGAAATTTGGACAAAATATCACCAAACATTGATTTTTGTTTGAAACTTTTTCTGGAGTAATGTAAATTCTGGATTGGTTTTAATAAGTGCTGTCATTTTTACATGTTAATTCGATTAACTAATTATGCTGCATTTTAATGCGTTAAAAAAATTAACGCAATTAATTATGACATTAACGGTGGCGAGCCAATGCTTGCACATTTGACTTTTGGCCTACTGAAGGACCCGTTGTTCTCTCGGCCGTGTTACATCGCCATTGAAGTTTTTGTAAAAAGGAAATCTCCTACCACCGGAGCAACTCCAGCCCGCCATACCATGTAAATGTAAAACATGTTTAGGCAAGTTCCTCTGTTGCAAGTGTAGCTACCGGGAGCTCACTACGCCAAACCAAGCTACCTGAATTTGGCAAGCGAATGAGCAAATCCACAACAGAGAAATTAACTAATACAGTGGGTTGCTGCTGATTGCAAGCCAATTTCTATCTTTGAAGATAAGAACGAACCTTAACAAAACCTAACCCTTGTTTCTCTTTTTTAAATGATGCACCTGACCTCATGAGACACAGTTCACCAATAATAAATTGGATTTAAAATCTTCTCTTCTTAATGTATTCAATTGATTAGTCATACAGTACAATTTTTTAATATCCTAGAATTCAAATTCTTTATCAAGAGACCTTTAGCAGATATGACATTAAAATGCAATTAATTCTATTAATTAATTACAAAATCCTGTAAGTAATTTGATTAATTTTTTAATCGACCGACAGCACTAGTTTTAATGTTTTGGATATGTTTGATGTTTTTAATGGTTGATTGTTATTTCAAATCAGATGAAAAAAACGGCAGACTTTGAATATTAAAATTATTCTATTTGTCTCACCATCATAAATAAAATAAAAATAAATAAATGAATTACTCTATTCATCCCTCACCGGGGAAATTTGTTTGCTGCACTCCTTACAGCACTCCTTACAGCACTCCTTACACCGCATCATAGAAATAAGGTCTAATGTAAAAACTAAATTAAACGTAAAACTCCCATTTAAGTGTAAAATTAAGCGGAAAATGAAAACATTTCTCAAGACAAAGTATGCCAAACCATGAACATGAACTGAAACTTGACAAACAGCCATCTCTTTCGCATCACCACACACACATAACCTAACTTAGACGTGATCATGCTAATAAATATAAATATTTAAATACTTTTCCAGCACACTTAACCTCAACTTGTTGAGGTCAAAGCTAATTAAAGTCTTCACTGCTTTATTCACTGTCAAATATTTATGACAAAACGCTTCACTGTGATTGCTCTGGTGACATAAAACTGTCACATTCGATTTGTGGTGAAAGAATCAACTATGTTTTTTTTGTAAAAAGCATTGATGTCAAATCTGGACATAAAAGTATAGAACGAAATTTAAAAAAAAATCTTTCTAACATTTTTTTTCTGTAGAAAATCATTTTAAAAACCACATTGAAAATTGTGGTAATTTTTAATATGGGCAACAAAATGTTTTTTTTTGCACAATTAACTTGGTCTGCTGTCTTGTGCACTTAGAAAGTTTGGAAAGACTACAAATAACTTGGATCGTTTTGAAGTTTTTGAAAAAAAAAATACCAGATATTCTGAAAAGTAGGATCAACAGGTAAAAACCTCAACACTTATAGAAAAAATTTGACCGTCTAATTTCCACCAGATAAAGGCAGAACAATATCAAAAGAACAATTCAACACATAACCTAAATGTGTAATTCGAAAATAAGATTTTCTGGCTTTTCATAGCAGGAAATGTAGCTGTCAGGCTGGTTTCTCATTCCCTGTAATAAATTAATAACCAGCAGCCTGCACGTTTATGTAAGAACGTGTGGCTCCACAGTGCAGTTACACCATTTCCCCCTAAAATTAGATAACTGGTGAATTATTGAGCTAATCGGTGTACTGAACATGCCCTTTAATCACAGAGGCCAAGCAGCTCCTGGGGTTTCACTTTTCAGTGACAAATCGCTGAGCCTCAAATTAAAGCTCACAACAAGATTGAACCAGTGATGGGACACACGGACTGAAGCTAAAACAGGGAACTAAAATTTATTCATAGATGCTGTTTAACTGGTCCTGGTATCCAATTTGAATGTTTGGATTCAGCTGAGGGAAAACAGTATTGCTTCTATCTGCTTGGATAGACCAAAGAAAATCAACCAAATCTTAAGAAGCTGAAGAAAACATAATTTTTTAATCCTTTAAATAATTTTTTTCTTTCATATACAGATGCAATGTTCCTCATTAAGAGTTTCATGTATTTACTTTTTGTTGAATCAGCATTGTTAACCAGCTTTTTTGATAGTAATAATTAGCAATAAATGATGTCAAGGTCACTTTCAGAAAGTTGCTCTGCATTTTTTAGTACAAGTTCAGAAATAGCCATGAAAAAATTTGAGCTTTGCCAGGATACCATCTTACCATCGTGCATGCTTTACATGTTTAAAATATACATTTCAACGATAAAAGTGTTTACATTTGCGGTCCGGTTGATAAAAGGGACTGTTATACAGTAAACTCAAAGTTGGTCATTTTTAAACTAAATTTAAATTTTACTTTTTGGCAAACAACACAATGAAGTTTAACAAAAACTTTAAACAACCTAGAGGCAGGAATAAGCAGGAAATTTAAATAATGTTCTTCCATTCCTCGATGTTCTTAAATTGTTAAGTAAAAATGCGTCATTTCCTTACGACCATAAGCTAGGCATGGGCAAACTATGGCCCGCGGCCCACATGTGGCCAGTTAAACGTTAAAATCGGGCCCACCAAACTTGAAAAAATCAAATAAATAAAACTTGTTAGTCTATTATTTCCCCAGCAATTCTAATGTTATGGAAAGCCGTCGGGGCCCAATACACGCATGTAAACAAACATGTTAGATGTTAAAACAAGCAAAATGTTACATCAAGCGCTAAGATTTCAAACCTACCGCCGCTAAATGCACGCTTTTAAGCGCTATCGCACTAGATTTCAGACCTAGCGTCATTAGATTTGAAATTTATCGCTCTCAATGTAACATGTGTTAATGTATAATGTGTTACACATTATGTAACACATAACGCTTGTTTAATATGTAGCTCGCCACTCTATCGGTCTAATCTAACGGTTACCAAAGCATGCCATCCATCGGCCCCTTTGTCAAATGTTAGAACTCAATGTGGCCCGCGAACCAAAAAGTTTGCCCACCCCTGCCATAACCCATCAAAATGCTGTGCCGGGAGAATGTGTATTATTACTGATTACTCTGATCTACATTTTAGAGAATCTCGACCAGATGTGGTTTTCTTCACAATAACCTTCTATTTTACCCATTCCAAAATCTTGTTTAGGTTCTAATGTCGTTCATTATTGACCTAATTTTTTCCCCCACCTGTCAATCTAAAGTTGTTCTTTAACTTTTCTGAGTACTGTGTTATGTTCAGAGGAGCTCAGAAGCTTCATGAAATATTTGCATGTTGTAGTTAACTTCATCCGTGCAGTAACTCTGTCTTATATAATTTTTATGGCTGTTTAAAAAGCCCCATGTTGTGTTGGCGGTTCCTTTGTTCTTTGAACTTCTGCCCAAACGTATAAATCACGACCCATGACAGGGCTGGTATGAAGGATTTAAAGCTTGTTACTCCCCCTCCGCAGACCCAGCCAAATTGTAACCAGGGGCTAATGCAGTACAAATACGTATAAGAAGTGAAGTGGGGGGAGAAATAACTGTTGCTGTGGCAACAGCATCAAATTGACTCAAGTACAATCTGAGATAAGTGTTGGTTCTGAGTAAAGAATCTTAAACCTGCTTGATTTATATTCTAGTGGGTGCTTTTAGAGCCAATCAGCATCCAACTATTAGTTGATGAAGGTTAAAAAAGATACATATGGAGTCAAGGACAGTGGAAAAACCCACATGGCTTGCCAGGTTGTGTGACAAAGAAGCATCAAGCATGGACTCAATTACTTATGTATGCAAGCGGACTAAAAGAAAGGGCAGGAGGCTACGCATATTACTTTCTCAATGAAATATTACAGAAAAGACCTTTGATGCAGCCAAAGGAACGCAATAAAGTATAAGAAGCAGAGATGTAGAGTAAGAAGAAGAGCTTGGATGACTTAGATGGAAGGTGCCAAAGGTGGAGAAAAAAGAGAGGATGAGAGAATTTGATACATTTAAATAAGTCTGAACTTCAAATAGGAGCAAGTGTAAAGACATACCAAAAAAAGAAAAAAGAACTGACTCTGTGGGTAGTTTGAAACCAAAGCTTGATATTAAATTGACACAGAAGAGATAAACAAGTGTAAGTTGTGTGTATGTGTGTGTGAATGCAGTCCATACTAAAAGGTTATTGTTACACAACAGCACAGTGTCGGTTTAATAGGTTTGGCTGAAATGGGCACAGTCGCTTCTTTGATCTAATTTGATGTGTAATAGTTGATGACAGCGATACAAAATGTGTGTTGCTTTACAAGGAGCTGGCTGATCCTTCTTTTCTAATACTCCTTATTTAATGAAAAGCCACCATGGAAGATATGTAGCTACACACACTTACACAGAGATATTATGCCCGACATCTAAAGCTACTGTCTAGTAACACACATGATATGAATACATACACCGTATACAATTAGTCAGTGATGACAAATTGCTTTTTTTTTTTAATTATATAAATCTAAACAATGGACTTAAATATTGCGAGTTTGTTGAAATACGTGTTTTTACATTTTATACAAAAATATGATCCAGTAACAAAAACTGAAAGTCTTGAAAAAATATCCTTAGAGTTGTGAAAAAAGTTTGGAAAAGTTCCAAAGATACTGGTAAAATGATAGGTATCTCTGTACATTGTTCTAAATGATCATCTTCTTCTCCTTTCGGCATTTCCCTTCAGGGGTCGCCACAGCAAGTCAGTTTCTTCCATGTAACCCTATCTGCTGTATCTCCTTCGGTCATGCCAACTATCTTCATGTCTTCCTTCACTGTATATATGAACCTCCTCTTTGGTCTTCCTCTAGGCTTCTTTCCTGGTGGTTCCAAACCCAGCATCCTTCTTCAAATGTACTCTCTCTCTCCTCTGGTCATGTCTAAACCATCTCAGTTTGGCCTCTCGGACTTTATCCCCAAAACCTCTAAAATGTGCTGTTCCTCTGATATATTCATTTCTAATCCTATCCATTCTGGTCACTCCCAGAGAAATCCTCAGCATCTTCATCTCTGCAACCTCCATCTCTGCTTCCTGTCTTTTCCTCAGTGCCACTGTCTCTAGACCAAACAGTATGACCGGCCTCACCCCGGTTTTGTACACTTTTCCTTTCATTTTAGCTGAAACTCTTCTATTACACATCACACCTGATACTTTTCTCCACCCGTTCCAGCCTGCCTCCACACGCTTCTTCACCTCTTTTCCACACTCTCCATTGCTCTGGACTGTTGATCGTAAGTACTTAAAATCTTCCACCTTCTTTATCTCTTCTCTGTGTAACCTTTTTTTTTTTTTTCAATTCAATTTTAATTTATTCAGACATTTATGAACACAAAACAACAAAAAATAACTACCGGTACAAATAAAAATACACAGTCTGAAAAGGAACAAACAGAAACCAAGGGCTTATAAGCGCCTATCCCCAGTTTTCATTTGGGTCCCTCTTATTACCTCTTGTTCTAAGTGATCTTTAAATTCAAAATTGATCTATTTAGCAAGATATGCAATCTAATCACAGAGAATGTGAAAATAAAGACCAAATTGGACTTTTATAGCCGTGATAGTTATTTCCACACATTTATTTTGAATTATGTGGAAATTATTTGATCACTTTTTAATTTAAACGGGATAATATAACTTATCATAATCTTACTTAAGATTCTTATTTATCTAAAAATACACCAACATTTTATCCAAAAACACTTGAGGTTAAGTAATCAGTTAAGCAAGATAAAGAGAGGGAAAAAAAACCCAACGTGATTCCTAATTTCTCACTTTTTTGCTGGTATTAAATCATCCAGCTTCAGAAGGTTTTAAACTTTCGCTGTTTAGCCAATATGTCATATGGAGTTTGAGCACATTTTGTTTTTTTGCTCACTGTTTTCTGTCTTTCTTCAGCTTTTTTTTTGTTTATCCACATTAGTAGCAATAAAATTCCATTTAATTTTTGACAGTGAATTCAAATGAATTAAAAAACCTGTGGTGGATTTTTTTTCTTTATATTTTAAATAGTTGGATTAAATTGGCTGAGTTAATTTCCACAATTTGACTATGGAACTTTGACACTTGAATAGAAGATAATTGGGTTGGGGTCACAAACTTCAGTGTTTTGCAAACTTTTTTATGCCAATGTGCACTTTTCTATAAAAAAAATAATCTTAAGGCACACCAAAAACCAAAAATATTGAAAATTCACTAAACTACCGTAGTCTAAATTATTTAATTACGTCATCAAAGGCATTTTTCATGCAACCCGTGTGTCATAATGAACACTTTTATTCTGCACTTTTGAAAGTTTTGGACCTTATTTGCCATTTTTACATTTTTAGTTCCGGACAACGAGCCGGACAACGAGTTGCAGAATGCAAGAGAAACTTTTTCCTCTTTAATGTCTTGCAGAAAATGTGAGATTTCAGTAGAATCCACATTTTTCTGCTTTAAAATGCAACATAAATGTTCTCATATTGTCTCAAAAGCATGTAGAAAGTATGATTCGCGAACTGGGGTAGGTTTTGGGTGGTGTGCAAAGCAGCTTGCAACAAAAAAGCGGAGAAGAAGACTGGATTGCTATGGTGACAGGACAGCCCTACCTGTCTTAAAATAACCGACAAGATTTCATACTGATAAACACAAGTAAATACACTTGAATCCATTTTTTACATGAACATCGTGAAAACAACCAAAACAATCTTTTGGAGCTTCCAGTAGATCTCGATCACCGTATGATGTAAAACAGGATCATTTACCAAGAAACACCTGACGATCTCTCATGACACTGTCTTGGAATGTAGGTTGAAAAACACTGATATATTTGACTAACATATGTCTACACTTTTTTTGCTTCAAACTTCAAAGCCTTACATGCAAAATGAAAAAGTTTCATGTCTAGTAACAGATGGTTCAGTTGCACAACCTCACGTAATTTTATTTGAACTGAATTTTAAATATAAAACAGGTCTTTAATATTTAAGACCTTTGAGAAGAACTTATATTCAAAGGAAGGTTTGAATATGTAGAAGGTGCAGAGATTGTAGAAACTCTTGGATGTATTAAACATGTATAAAATAATTTTTTAAAACACATTTTTGAATGTTGCAGTAAATAATTTACTTTTTAGTACCTTAGCTCTGCAACAAGGGTAACTAAATTTGCTACTAGCCACAAATGATTTTTTTTTTTTAAAAAACTGTAGTAATAGGCAATCAGCTTTTTTCTTTTTTCAAAAAATAAAAACACAAAAGTGGTCAAGCACCTTGAGGTCACCCTCTGTTATTATATCAGAGAACTTGCATTAGCTGCATAATCTGAAAGACCTTCGAACAGCCAACCATGACAATGGCTAATTTCTACGCCAGCACTTTCACCTTTTACCCGAATTGAAAAACCACCATCATTTTCTTATTGGCTGCTCGTAGAAAGTATTTCATGTCAGGCCGGCCTCTGCGAGGACACAAAATCAATATCTTCTAGCGCCTTAGTCAGGAAAAGGGATTGCCATGTTCATTCAAGAAGTGGTCATATACTTTTATCTTTTACCAGAAAACAGGAATAACTGGACTCTCTGAGGAACTGCTGCAGTAACAAATAGAAAAAAACCTCATCATTGCTAATTATATTTTAAAATCAAAGATATGCCAACATTTTTATGGGGACACTATTTAAGGGAGGCCAGAAGGGAGCCAAAGAAGACACACTGAGTGTAAATAGTTGCAGAAAGAGAAAGAAAAGGAAAAAAAAGGTAGTAAAGTTATTAAATAAGCGGAGAACCACGTAAAGCAAGCAAAACATGAGAACAGCTTTGTGGTGAAATGGCACAGTATTGATCTTTGCTTGATCTCAGAGGAACTTTCTCTAAGCAACGAACTCAGCGCTGAAACAGCCATCACAATGCGTTATGGTGGGAGATCAAACAGAGGCTAACGCTGGCTACAAAGCACAAGCAGAAGCATGAAGAGAGGAAAGAGATAGAAAGAAAATGAGGAGCAAACACTACTAAACAAAATTCTCATTCATGGCCCGCCATTTGTTTCCGCGTTTCAATCTTGCGGACAGGACTGCAGGTGGAGTGAAATAAACATATGAGGAAAACAAATTAAGAACGCCAAAGAGTAGAAGTAGAATCATGCCAAAAGTACTTGAGCATGTGCCTTTGCGCTTGCAAAGCATATGTGCGTGTGTGCATGTGTGACAGATGGAGGCAATAGGGTGACAGTGAGGTGGGAAACATGAAGGGACTTGGGGAGTGTGACTTCACAGAGAAAGTAAAATGGAGAAAGAGAAGGGAACGACTTAAATGGAATCCAAGCTGAAATGGTACGTTTGAATGTATGCTAATAAAACTGGTTTAAAACAGTATTTTGTTCTGTTTCCCGTCACTGTCGGCATCAGCCACCATCCAGTGTGTCAAATGGTGTCAGACAGGTTGCATGTGGTTGCTGCAAACTAAGAGAAATGTCAAGCATGGTAAATACCGTTGACGTATTCGACTACGTGCGAGTACTATAATAAGCAGCTTGTCTGTCTCAGTGTAAAAGACATAGTGCCGTGACAGTCGAGTCATTGTCAGATGATGTAATATTTCAAAATATTCATGTATGCAACTCTGTCACTACCAGAAAATGAGCCAATGAAAAGACAGTCCACCAGAGCTTGTGTTTAATTTCTTGCTTTTTTGGGGGTTGAGGATGAGGGAGGGTAGGGCTTACTCACAAAAATAATCATGTATCAGTGTCTGCCTGAGCTAAGCCCAGTCATGTGTGAGTATGTTTTATAACACACCCTAAGGTGGTACACTTCACCCACCCTGTCTCCATCAATAACACCATGAATCACGTGTTGCAAATGTCAGAGCACTGACCTTGACATATGAAGTCACGGCTCTTCCTTATAGACAGTCGGTGTGTGTGGTGAGGGTGGGCTAGAAGCACTATTGAACAGTATACACAAAGTAAATAAAAGAGGCGAGCAATCGATGTGGAGACCAGCGGGGAAAGTCAGGGTAGCAAAAAAGTGGTCGAAGTAGAGGACTTGGGTCATTTAACCTGTGTTTGATTTGTTTGTGCCGATTCTGTAGCCCATCTGTTTGTGCAGATATAACGAAAACATGTTGTATCTAACAAACTGTTGGTAATGAAAATGAGAAACATCGGTCATTTTTTAATGTGTTCACCAGCTGTGGCTAAACCTCTTTTACAAGTTAGTTCTTGCCATGTTAGGTTAAGTTATTGTGACCATAGTTCTGTCACTATGAAAAGAATAGTTCAGTGTTAGAAATCAATGAAACAAAAGAAGTGACACAATGGTAACTAACACAAGGGCCTTCATGTAAAATAATTTTTTTGCAGGTTTCTACCATGTTTGAAACCCATGCATTCATGCATGTTTGAGTTGTTTGCTTTCCTGTTGAGTATTTGGGGACTACTCGATGACTGGTTGTTCTTGGCCCCGCCTTTTCGTCTCCACCATGCCCACAATCTATTGTAACCAGGAAGTGTTTTTGTTGCATGCACGCACGCACTCTGCTCACATTCAGCCCCAACATGTTCCGACTTCTTCCGCTTATCACGAGGGCAACATCCTCAGACGGGAAGCCCAGGCTTCTCTCACCCCAGCTACATCCTCCAGCTCACCCGGAAGGATCCCGAGTCATTCCCCAGCCAGCTGTGAGACAGTCTCTCCAGCAGGTCTGCCTCTTGGTCTCCTCCTGGTGGGACGTGCCACCAGGAGGCGCTCATCATCGAGGCGCTCAGGAGGCATCCTGACCAGATGCCCGAACCACCCCATCTGGTTTCTCTCAACCTGGAGGAGGAGCGGCTCGACACCAAGCTCCTCCCGGATAACAGAGCTCCTCACCCAATCTCTGAGTGAGAGCCTAGCCACCCTGTGGAGGAAGCTCATTTTGGCCGCTTGTATCCACAATCTCATTCTTTCGGTCACCACCCACAGCTGGTGAACATAGGTGAGGGTGTTGAGAGTTGAGAGCTTTGCTTTTCGGCTTAGCTCTTTCTTTACCATGACGGACCGATGCAGCGTCCTAGTTAATGTCGATTAACCTCAGTCCCAAGATATTAATGCACCAAAATAAGAATACAATAGAATGTATGCTAGCTTTGCTAACTTTATTAGGGGATACCTTGGGGGTCATCTAGGATGAGCTGGAGGATGTGGTCATTGTGAGAGAAAAGTAGGCTTTACTGCCAAAGTGCTGTCCCTACGACCTGACCCCTGATAAGCATCAAGAAGACAGACCAGCACAGTGGGAAAAAAGTGTGAATCAAAGCAACATGTCTTTCCAAATCCATCAACTTTTTCTCCAACGCAAACACAAAGAGGAAATGTGCTATGTTATATTTATTAACTGTTACGAAACCCCCCCCCATTACGAGTGTCTTATTCAAAGTGAAAGAACCTGGCCTTAGTGGTTTGTAATATTTTTAGTGTGGTGGCCTACATTTCACACTTCCTTAAAAGATGACAGTAGGGTTTTGTAATCATTCAGAACCAGACCTTTCTGTCTAAGTCCCACTCTTTCTCTATTTCTGTCTCCTTCTCCACTGTCTAAGAGAGACAGACAGGGGATCCAGCTGCCAGAGGATGACAGATCCACAAATCACCGCCTTGGGGGATCAAAAGAGAGGGGAGTGGAAGAGCAAGATACAGGATGAAAAACTGATGGACAGCATGAACAGATTAGCAAATAACAGGAGAGGGTACTTTGGAAAAGGTCAGAAATTGAAAAGAGGCCAAAATAGGTTTCAGAGCAGGCGAAGGGGAATTAATGGATGAAGAGAAGTCTTGCTTTCCAGAGAAATGGAAAGATGAATATAAGACAACCTAAAACATTAGACACGGAGCAGATTGCTTCTCTCTGAAACAAGGCAGCAGCTGGATGCTGTGATGTAGTTCTTCGTTTCTCTGTCGCAGTCATGTCATCCGTTTCTCTCTCAAAGCCATCTGCTCCCTTTTTCTTTTCCTCTTTGTGAACACTACTCAATCTTTATCCTCTCGCTATCACTCATCCCCAGATATCCTCAAGTCAACCGTCACACCTTCATTTCTGGGTAAATCAGGGTCTTTTTCTCCTTTTTTTTCCCCATTTCATGCGATTTCCTCCCACCTCCACGTTCATCCTCGCCTCGCTTTGTTCTTCCCATTCTGCAGGGAACATAGCACTCAATTAACAGTCTGTGCAGGGCATACTAACCCCCCTCTATTACCTCTCAACTCTCCAACTCAGTGCTTTCCCAGGTGGCCTTTGCTGCACCGACCCATGTTAATCGAGTATCGGTCAGAACTTACAAAGATGTAGACGCAATGAAAGAAGGTGGGGGGGAGCAGTGCAATGGGGGTGATTTGAAGGTCAAATCCAGGCATGCGCGTGTACGCACCCATCCATGCCCACAGACATGCATAGAGTCAGTCTTCGAGTGTGTCTGCGGAGCATCAATCACTGTTAGACATGGTGGGTGGGCACACTGGCAAGAGCTTCACGCTTTAGGAAGCACAAAGAGAAGCCTGATGCTGATCCGAGAAGACAAAGAGAAAGAAGGAATTCTATGCATGTGTTGAGGCCAAAGAGTGTGAATGTACATACATATTGGATCTAAGTTAGGTATCTGTTTGTATGCGGTGCTCGCAGAAACACCTCATGGCCCAGTGGACTGCATGTTTGTGTGCATTGCCTCTAAAGTCTGCATCAGAAATGCAGATAGCTGCTCCAGGAAGATTTAAAGTCACACTCTTTCACAGAAGATAGTATTCCACTTCTTTCTTTTATGCTTTGCTTTACTCCAAATTTTTTTGCCAACATTTTTCTTAATTTTTGTGTAATCTTAAAATCTGTTATTTATTACACTATTCATGACAACTCTACTCATTAAAATAATTTTGTTTACAATTTTTGCTGTCATTTTCAACTTTTGAATAGGCAAGTTTTATATAAGAAAGTGTTTTTAACACTTTGTAGGAAATGTCCAGAGAAAAAAATATTTAGAATTTCTGTATTTATGGGTATTTATTAGTAATTACTTCCGCAGTCACACTTATTGTGGTCTTTGAAGCAATAACAATTTGATTCTCAAACTTATTGAGATCTAGCTTATGCAGCCGAGTATCTGACTGCCAGGGTTACCCTTGTGGGCTGCCACCCATCTCCACCTTCGCCCGATCCCTACAGCCCACCTGCACGTGGTGAGTCCACTGAAAGGGTGGTTTTCTATGGTCACCAGCTGTGGGTAGTGACCGAAAGAATGAGATTGCAGATTCAAGCGTCCAAAATGAGCTACCTCCGCAGGGAGGCTGGGCTCTCATTCAGAGATTGGGTGAGGAGTTCGGCCATCTGGGAGGAGCTTGGTGTCGAGCCGCTCCTCCAGGTTGAGAGAAGCCAGCTGGTGGATGCAGCTGGGGGGAGAGAAGCCTGGGCTTCCCATTTGAGGTTTTTGCCCTCGCAACCCGGCCCCAGATAAGCGGAAGATAATTGAACGGAACTTATTGAGATCTACTTAGTCTTAGAATGTTTCCATTTTAGTTGCCTACATTGCAACTGATTGGTTCGACTGATTCAGATAGTATATTGAACCCAACTGTAGGTTTGAGAGGGAAATTTCTGTTCTTTCAAATAAACGATAGCATTTATGAAATGTAGTTTATTTACCAAAATGGTCAGGTAAACAATGCTGACGTAGGAGGGATGTGGGTTTCTAATGGGTACATTTGTAGGTGGAATTAAGGCAATTAATCTTGTAACGAGACATGAGCAAGACAGACTTCAAACACCTAGCTTTCCACCTCACTGTTCTGACACGGATGTAATTTTGCTGTAATTTCCCATCTCTGGCGCATTCTTAATATTCTTGATCAGTCACCCTTTGCCAAGTGTTGTAGGAGCTATTTGGTGAAGGACAATGCTGGCTGCCGAGGTTTTATGATTCTGTATGAAGTCAGTGAGCTGAGTGATTCTACCGCTGCTGCCTGGTGAATGTAGAGGTCGTACCTCCGGGTGCACGCATCAGAAATCAACTCATGAAATAAAAGAGCCTCAGATAACACTGAAAATATAAAGGGACTGAATACATTTGACATTATGTGAATTAACACGATGAAGAGAGCACCTTTGTGAGTAAAACAAAACCAATCTAATCAGCAGTAGGCGATAACTTGCTAAAATCTAATAAAGGATTAGCACAGACAGAAATGGATGCACAGAGTACAACATGTTGGGATTTTGATATGACTGTGAATAGATTAAAAAAATGGTATACTATTCTATAAATCTGTGATGGAATTTACGGTTATCTGTTTATGCAGCAATCAGAATGGGTAACCTGAAAAAAAATCTAAAACAAATTAAAAAAATGGATGGCTGTGACTGTTGTCACTATTGGATAATGTCAGTAATAATTTATGACTGATGCAAACAGCAAATAATACAAAGAAAGCTTGAAAAGAGAAGTATTTTGTCTTCTGTTAGTACTGCGGCATATTTTAATTACTGTAAAAAAAAATCTATAAAAATCTCCCACATTGTCTAGTTTCTAGTGATACCATGAAGAGTCAAGCTGCTGTGTTCAATGTGATTTAATAATCCCTGACTTTATCAATAGAAAAATAATTGTTGCATATAGATACCAGCAGATCAGACCAGATGGCTGACCAGTAATAAGTCATAAAAAATGTATTTTCTCCTACAGTGTGTAAACTCATGATGACAAATTCAGCCTTTCCTCAACCAGTCTTCTGAGATTAAAGTCGCACACATTTCTAATTTCAATGCAACATTTTTTTCCAGGTAATAATATTTATATATATATATATACTGTACATATATATTATCTATTCATGTATGTACCATCATCTTCTGCCCATCTACGGTTGAATCACCAAGGGAGCAGTGACAACTAAGACTTCCACATCTCAATTTGAAATAGGAGTTCTAAACACCTCATTCAACCCATTATGCAGAGTTATCCATGTATTTTATCTGTATGCATCTCCAAATGGATTATTGGATATACTTAATTTTGAATAAACTTTTATTTGAGTCATTCAAAAACTCTGCAATGAGAACCTGAAGTACTAATCCAAATGAAGCTAACTGGGTAAAGTGGTTTTACTCTTGCCTAAGGATGCTTTAAACATTTTAATTAAACATTGATCATTTACTTGGGAGAAACCACTCGATAACTTGTGTTACAACTGCCCCAAAGCCGATAAAAGATTTTATTCCAAACTTAACTACAGCCTGATTATCAGCCTACTTTGCCCATCAGATTGGACAAGATTGGAGATTTGCATGAAGGTCTAACAGTACATAAACACACTAGGTTTTTTTTTGGTGAAAAGTAAAATTGTCACCAGATTGAACACAAATCGCAGCTTACATAATGTAAATGTGATAATCTGTAGCATATGACTTTTAGACATTTGAAAAAAATGGTAGCAGACAGCCATGACGCCGCCAATGGTGAGAGTAACTGGGGGGTTAGGTGCCTTCTCCAGGGACACTTAGGCATGGGCCCAGTGGGGCACAGCTTCTCCCGGTCGAACAACAAAAATTCTAACAAATTAAGAGAAACAGCAAGACATAAAAAAGCATGATGAACTTTGTTGTTTAGCTTAAAATTAAGCCAGCTAAACATTTAAATAAAAATTAATGCTAAATAACTTAAATGAAGCAGTTAATGTTGTTTTTTATAGAGTAGCATTTCTTTTATTGAATGCCAATCTAATGAGCAAATACAATCCCATTTTTATTTCAGTAAAATATTCTTTTACAATTGCTGGATTTTTAATTAATAAAGGTCAAAGATTTCCCACTAAATGGTTTGTTTTTATACAGAAACTTAAACAAGAATAAATCTATTGATGCCAGTCACTGCTGCTTGTTTAGATAGGGTTCCAGTTTAAACACCTCATTCAAATTCACCAACTGGCTCATTCATAAAAACAAACGCAATTTTCCCACATCAAAAGTGGGAAAACAGAGTGTGTAAATATTAAAGTATTAAATGAGCCTGCCATACAACAGACATGGTACGTGTGTGTTTAGTACACTGTAGTTTTATGAAACAATAGGATTTTATTATACATTAAAAAGTCATTGAGATGTTTATTTCCTCCTGTAAGAACGTCCATTCATGTTCATGCAGACTCCCATCTCATAACTGTTATTTACCCAGAGTTAAACACTGAATCACAAAAGCCACTGGGGCTTGAGAAAGGATTTCTCTGTGAATTCTAGCTGGACAAATCTGATCAGACACTCCCACCACCGCACCGATCTTTCTCTCCTTACAGGTTAGCCGTATTGAAATGAACCCCGCAATTAGTCACTCTGGGCCTGGCTGCACTCTTTGTCTGGGTTCCTTTCTGTCGTCATCTCACACAGGTGTCTGTCATGTGTATGTGAAGTGACTGTGTGTAGATTAAAAGCAGGCTGCTGGTCGGTGCTCTCTAAACCCTGTGGCCGTCACACGGCACATCGGCTGTCATAACAGACCTGACTCCCCCTCTGAGCTTCACGCATGGTTGAGTGTGATTAGGTTAAACACGCTCTCTAAAGATGACTTGATGTGATGTGGCAGAGTGTGTATGCGTGTGTGTGTGGTTTTTTTCTTTTAGAAAAAAGGAGAAAAAGTCTGTTTCCTTTATATGTGTTGGAAATATTTTTTTTTTTTTGTATATGTTAAAAATGTACACATATGGTAGGTTTCGGTTTATGATCCCCTGTTTCTTGGAGTTATTTTTGTTAGGGAACAAAGATAAGAACGTATCTTTGGAGACCCCCTGAAAAGTGAGGACTACATGTCATTCGAATTTGAGGGTTAAAGAATGATTTTTGTCATGGGTCAGCAGATCCTGGCGGTGTGTATGCATGCTGTGTCCAAACACCTGAGCTCCATCTTTTCTCGGCGGCACAAAATTTCCACCAGCTTTTATCAAAAGTAGCACTGTCACCATAGTGATGGGGAAATGAATATCAAAATAATTTGATCATATCTTTAAACTTCTCATGAACGTGATACCTTATTATTCAAGACCAAGTTCATTTTTGAGTCCTACTACCCGCTAAATCATCTGCTAGGGATTACGCAATTTGTGCACAATTTGTTTTAAAGAAATGGTTTGAAGTGTTTTTTTTAAGTGGCAGGTGTGCTTTTTGGTTGACGTTTCTCTTCTAATTTCCACCTTATCTACTAGAAGAAATAGTTTAGGATTAGAGTGTAGGTTGGGTATTTTAGAGTTCACTGTTCACATATAATACCACTGAGAATGCATTGAAATAAGATCAAACGTAAATGTGTGTGTTTGTTATGTGTGTGTTGGGATTTCCCATGCTGCTTTCAAAGAGCACTGGCTTTTTCATTTACACAGGTTTTCAATCAGATATATTACAACATTTTGCTTAGCGTAAAACACACATGGCCAACACGCTGAGCAGAGTTTAGCCACTGTTCCTTTTATGATAGCCGCACCCATTTAAGCTCACAGTAGAAACAATCTTCAAAGACAGGCCACATTACTTTTTTATCTTAAAAATATCTTAGTCGTTTTCTTATTTTTGGTTTAATTTCTGCTGCTATCAAATGTGAGAATAACTATCACTTAAATTTAGTAAAAAATGCTCATTAACTGTTGTTTATTGAAGGATAGAATTTATCATTTCACAAAGCAGGGCTGTTTTATCTCCTGCAAAAAAAAAAATCCCACCTATCTTAAAAAAGTGTCTCTGAAGGATTTTTTTCAACACAAGCAGTGACAAACCTGTCTCCCCTTTTCTCCGTTAGAAATGGAGTCCTGTGGTTGTGTCTCATGCCTGGTTAACTCTAACTACAGCTATACTTTTCTGTTCATGCTACAGTGCACGGTGACCAATGAGTCTCCCCTGTGTCCTCTAACCCTCCAAGCAGCGTAATGTGTTGCTACATCTTCCTGTAGAGAGGAGTCATTTCTAAACGTTCTACCACATGGAAACTAAAACAAAATACTAAAGATTGAGAATGGATGCCACAACGGGCGTACATAAAAATGAATACACATACTTTCGTATGTAAATAGATATTATTTACAACAAGTCAGTATTTGATTACATCTAGTAAATCTTGTATACTACACACAGATAAGATTACATGCTCAGAGGGAGTTCTCGGATTAACTCTGATTCGCAAATACATCAGTGAATTAAAGTCGAGTACTAAGGACATCGAGATTTAAATGAGTTCACGACATTTTCAAAAGTGGGAAAATGTTTTAAAATTATTTCTATATTACATTTTTTGAAAAAAACCTTCCAAGTTTTTTTTTTTAAAATGAAGTATATTGGTGTTTCATCACAAGTATTTAGCCACTTACTGTCAGATCTGATGCCAGCAGATCAAACCTTAAGTAATGTTCTACAAATGATGATGAAAACTTAATGCTTGACACAAACATAAAGAGTGAAGATATTTCTACCAACACAAACATAGTTTAGATAATTGTCTTTATGTGCTAACTGTATCCCATCTACATAAAATCTGTGATTAAACATATGAATAAATGTCATTTTGGCAAAAGGATTTTAGCATATTTAGGACCTTCATTATATTGTGGCTGAGCTGAATGAGACGGTCTGTTTCTTAACAATTATGCAATGTTTCTTTTTCAAAATATGAGTTTTCTATCAGCATGTTTTCAGGACTTTTAAGATTTTGCCTCAGTTTGACATAGAATCGTTTGCAAAACATTTCAGCGTTTGTCTTTGACGTAAACTTTGGATTTATTGATTTAAAAAAACTTTTACAAGTTGAAGAAATTCTTTAACTGATTAATTTTTTACGTGGTAGAAAGCTGTGGTTGGAGCTGTGGGTGTACGGTGGTATCGGGGCTGCCTGGGCCAAGCCTCTCGTCATGCTCTGGTCTTTTGTGACTGTGTCCGGGATAACCTCATCACATTGGGTCTCTGGCTTGGACCCGGGGGTGTCTGGGTCAGTACATTGTTCACATCGGAAGCATGCATATAATTTCACTTGCACATGCACACTGTGCCACGCTGTTTACTGTCGTCTATGTTCCCTTCTCCCAATCAATATCTGTTTATTTATTGTTTTATTTCTAGATGATCCAGCAGGTTGGTTGAACTGTCATGCTGACTGGTGTAACTACCATTTTTTTCTCTCTCCATCTTCTCTGTCTTTCTCCTTTCTTTCCCCTTAACTCTATCCTTTGTATTCCCAGTCAGGTCCAACAAAAAAGCCACTGAAAATACAAACTTAACAAATGTAACATAAAGTGGCAAAAATAAATAAATAGGTAAGTCTTGACAAGGTCGACACATGGTGCTGATCGTGGTAGAGTAGATCTGTCCAGTGATACCTGGCATACAGATCATCACTCTGCTTGTTGTAAAGCCATGCCGCTAATAGTTACAAAATATTGTAGTAGACAGTCAACTTCAGCATAAAACATTTATTCTACAGCACAGTTTCACAAGAACTTGAAGCGGATTATAGAATAAAGCAATTTCCTCTGTCTAGCACCTTCCGGGTCCATTTCTGGCCTACCATTTGTCTTCTTGGTGCATCAGATCTACCTCTGGGTCTGGGACATTCATCAGGAAAAACGATCTAGTCTTCTTTGTGATGGGATATGCCTCATTATAACAGAATAACAGAGTTAAAATGGACGTGGATCCACCTCGTTCGCTCCATAACACGGTGAGCCTGCAGCAGTCATCACTAATCCGTGCCTCTTAATGTAAAGCCACACACACATAACACCTCAGTCAGAGACCCAGCAGCAGCTTATATCACTATCCAACAGGCACACACTCGCACACACGCACATTTACACCCTCTTCCTCACCACAGAATCCCTTTGATCTGCCTCACTGCTCATTGCTCCTTACGATTAAAAATGGCACCCTCTTCTTGCTTATAAAGAAGTGCAAAGTGCCTTTTCATGTCTGCATTGCACACCTTACAAGCTCTTTAGCCTTAATATTCTAAACTTCTCTAATCTTACATCTAATACAAAATGACATATCTGACTGTTTAGTTTCATTTTCTCCTCTGTAGGTGGACAGATTTTTATTTTCTACTCAAATACCAGAATAGGAGGACTCTCTTGTTTCACCTTCGAGTCACTTGCTGGGAATGCTTCCTCTCAATATCTCACGGAAATAAATTTTGAGGTCAAATGTGTAAAAATGTGTCAATCCATCATGTTTGACCCTCAGTGCTGCTGGAGGCACGAGGTGACAGACACAACAAAACCTCCCATTGCTTCTCTTGACATTTTAAAACGACACAAAAATACTCTTGTTTAACTACAGATCAGAGCTGCACAGATTGCCTGCGTCTTGCCAATGTGTGCTATAATTTGTCACTGTCCAGCTTCTGTTTGGAAGTAATCTGTTCATGTTACCCACAATGCTTCCTGTGGGTTTGTGTGCAAGATGCTGTGGCTTTTACGGTACGGCTGCTTGGTGTATGAAAGTTCAAAGTGAATTCTGGAGTCCTTCAAATGATAGCGAGACATTAAACTTCATCACTTTGAATCAATGCAGGCACAGAAACACAAGTCATAATTTTTTCAGATGTATTTTAAATGTACCATCTTGTGCAAAATCAGCTACATACTATATGTCCTACTAATAATGTGTGGGCCTTGTTTTTGTCACAAAAGGTTATTTTTTTACAATGATTCAGTGGGTTCTAAAAAATTGTGTCAGTATTTCTGCCCCTCTTCGATGTGACAATGAAAGAGCGGTTGCTAAATTGATGAGGCTTTTTTAAGGAACAGGAATCATTTCACAGAAGTTCCTGCTCTCACTGTTCTGCTATAAGCTGAATGTCAGATGAGCCATTTAATCAAGACCTACGTTAAACTTCTGAGACAGAACCTGCATTTTTTCAGGATGAGTGGAGGTGATGAGTAATAATCAGGTTTTTACACTTGTATGTTTATTTGCGTTGGATACAATAAAAAACTATTTTGCAGGAGAAATAATTTTTAAATACAGATGTTTAGAAAAAAAAGGGATGTCATGTGAAATACATATATTTTTTTTATGCTTACGCTATTTTTTTTTTTTTTTTGCATTTTCCTACATCAAATACAAAGTATATACCTGTAATTTTTTATTTCATTCGTGAAGGATTGAGCATTTAGCAAGCTCTGCCGTTCACTAGACAGATAGTATTTAAATGCAAGGTTCTTCTTGGCCACAGATTTTTTTCTCCACCACACCCACAATCAAACATAAGCGGGATTTGTTTTAATAGCTGCAGTAAAATAGGGAGTGACATTTTTATGTAAAAGCACCAAAATAAACATTTGAAAGAATACGCGCTAGCTTTGTCAAATTGATGCACTTCACACTTTATTTGCTGCCTCAAACAAGATTTACAAATTGTCATGCATGCGTCCAGAGGCAAGGTAAAGGTGGGGATTCACTGTGTAAAAAATGAAAGTGAAACTTTATAACTGTATATAAGCTTTTTTTTGCAAATACACATTTTGAGGTAAAAAAAACAGTATCATGTATATCTATCAAGGGATTCAAGAGCCGAATTATCACCCCAGAGAATTACAGTATGCTCTATTTAGAATATGCTTGTATTTGACATGTCCTTGTGTCTGATTGGACCAACTTTTAAACGTCCAGCTCAGTCCATACAGAGATCCTTGACTTTGCTATGAGTGCCATAATGAAAAGCTGTTACAGGGATGTCCTCTGTTTCCCCTTCCTGTTGGATGGTTAATAAACCACCACTCAGACCTTTTTAAAATGTTCAAAAGTAAGAGAGAAAAATGGGTTCCCATAGGCGGTCATTGCTAATTTAAAATGCAAGGGATTTCAGCACATTATTTATGTAACTCTTTAAAAGTCAGGAGCACATATGGATGACTGGAAAAAAATGCTAGAGTATTTTAAAAAGTAAAATACCAGGTTTTTGTTCTCTCAGAGCAATAAATTATCTCTTAACTGTATAATTTTGTACTTAGGATTAAGAGATTTTTCACCGGCAACCATCAGCATGTTAAGATTTTGATATGCTGCTTAAAATAATACTTATTTCCTAATTATTTGTCTCTACAATTAATAAATGTCTAGAGTTACAAATCAATCAGAATGTGTTTGGTCATATTGCATATCGATGAGAGTAAAGTCTTGTAATAATGATAGTTTATGATAATTTAATTTACTGTATTTCCAAAAAAGAAAAAAAATACAGATCAGTCTCCAGGAGGCGACTGGGGAGCTTTTAGCAGTTGTAATGAAAATAAATTCAACATCTGGAAAGAAAACATAATCGGGACCAACTTTATCTATTTGAGAAGCTGGTTCAACAAAAAATAAATCTGTTTTTTTCCCCCTCACAATCTTACTTTATCAAATAGTTGTTTCTATTGTTGTACGAGCCAATGAAAAAGGTCTTTCTGTCCAAATGTAAAATTCTGTTTGCTGCTAGACTTGTGTAACAATTTTGATCTTTAATATAATTTCTGATCCAAGCTGTAATCAGTCAGTGGCCAGTTTTTGAAAGACACTTATTCCAGATATTTCCCATTTGTTAATTTGCCGACTTTGAATTGGGTTCACAGAAGCGATATTAAAGGATTATCATGACAAACATTTCACCAATCACAAAGCTTTGATGCCATAAAAGGGTTTTTTTTTTCATCATTTTTTTTCTAATGAAAAGTTTTCCAACTACTGAAAGTTTCTGATAAGTTTGTTTTAAACTTCTGTGAGCACTAATTTCTTCTTCTGCTTTCGGCATTTCCCTTCAGGGGTCGCCACAGCAAGTCAGTTTCTTCCATCTAACCCTATCTGCTGCATCGTCTTCGGTCACACCAACTTCGGTCACACTAACTATCTTCCTAGTTGGTCACACCAACTAGGAAGACACCAACTATTCATGTCTTCCTTGACTGTATCCATGAACCTCCTCTTCGGTCTTCCTCTTGTCCTCTTTCCTGGTGGTTCCAAACCCAGCATCCTTCTGCCGATGTACTCTCTCTCTCCTCTGCAGATGTCCAAATCATCTCAGTCTGGCCTCTCTGATTTTATCTCCAAAACCTCTAACATGTGCTGTTCCTCTGATCTTGTAAATCCCTGTCACTTCCAGAGACATCCTTAGCATCTTCATCTCTGCTACCTCCATCTCTGTTTTACGTCTTTTCCTCAGTGTCACTGTCTCCAGACCAAACAGCATGACCGGTCTCACCACGGTTTTGTACACTTATCCTTTCATTTTAGCTGAAACTCTTCTATTTACATCACACCTGATACTTTTCTCCATCCATTCCAGCCTGCCTGCACATGCTTCTTCACCTCTTTTCCACAGTCTTCATTGCTCTGGACTGTAGATAGTAAGTACTTAAAATCTTCCACCTTCTTTATCTCTTCTCCCTGTAACCTCACTTTTCCATCTGGATTCCTTTTATTCACACACATGTACTCTGTCTAAATCTGACTAATCGTCATTCCTTTTCTTTCAAGTGCAAACCTTCACGTCTCCAGCTTTTCCTCCACCTCTTCCTTCTCTCACTACAGATCACAATATCATCTGAGCACTAATGTATTATTCTAAAATAATTTAAGTTAAGTAAAATAAAAATATAACAACTATTAAGTACCTAGGCTTTTATTCAAAGACTAGAGGAGAAAAAAATAATGAGGAAAACTGAAATAAAATAAATATGTGACAGAGAAAAAGAAAACCTCCTTTTGGGAAATGGGTTATTGGGGCTGGTAAAAGGCAAAAGATCAGAGAAGATCGTCAGCTAATGAGAGAAAACTGAAAGAACAAGGGAGAGATGAGGATTAGAGACACTCAAATGAAAGAGAGGAGCAATGCTGCATGCGATTATTTGCTTGATTTACACTGGAATTACACGATGCTCTTCGATCAGCGATGGAATCTTAATCCCTCTGTATCTCTTCTAAACAAAAGAAATCAGTTTGTTCCCACAGACGAAATGCATCTGATGGTGAAAACAGTAAATTCAGTAAAATCAGAAATCAGTAAATTTGAAAAAATTATTATAAATCATTTTTAAAAAGGACATTGTAAAGTTAAAATTTAATTGATGTCTGGCGCATAAAAAAAAAATCCTATTTGGACTTTTTTTTTTCTTTGACATACAAAAAGAAGAAGCTCATATTTTTTCTTGAAACTACGTACAGTATGCTTTAAAAGAATAAAGCTAATCTCACATGAAAGTCCAAAGAAATATTCAGAGAAAAAGGCAGCAAACGCAGAAAAAATGCAACAATGTAAAAGTGAGTGAGTTGAAATGGAGCAGAAATCCAAGAACAGTTGGAGATTTGGTTGGATGGAGTCTTCCATTTCTCCAGGACCTGTATGTCTCCAGGACTCCAGGACGAGCAGGTCAGATAGCAGCTGATCCTTCTCACCCTGGCCACAGACTTTGAGTTGCTCCCCTCAGGCAGAAGGCTACGGTCCATTCGGACCAAGACCTCTCGTTACAGAGCCAGTTTTTTTCCCATCACCCATCAGACTGATGGACACTACCTGACCTGTCTCCTCAATAATCCGAACTCTTGAAAACTTTTGCTCTCCTGCCTGGCGCTGCCACTTTATCATTCTCTTTGCCCTACATTTTATGTTTCTGCTATACATCTAGAGTCATTTTTATTTTATAGTATATTTTTATTTTATCCAGACAGAATTTATGTTGGATGTTGCACACATTGCCGAAGCACTTCCTAGTCTGTAAATTTTTATTGACAATGGCAATAAATAGTTCTTGATTTCTTCATTCCTTGAGATTTGATATTTTAAAAAATAAACATATAACATATTTCTCAGTCTTCCCAACAAAACAAAAATCCAGAAAAGGTCTGTTGTTCTTTTGTAGTAAAAGTAAATCTATAGGTATTATCAGAGCAATTGCCGGCTTTTTTTTTTTTTTTTACCACTAAAGCACTTACGTAACTTTAAGACATTATAATGAAAATAAACAGATTTTATACAAAGTGCAAACTTGCTTTAGTTATAAAGGCCAAATAAATTAAAATAACTCAAATTTTCACTGTAACTTCATCGAAAGCTTCTCATTGCAAAATGTTTATTTCGGCAAACCAATAGAGTGAGTTAAAGGTGAAAACGGTTTGAGAAGCAACGAGGAGAAGAATATCTTTTCCAACTTTGGGAAACTTTGTGATCGATGTTACGCCCTTCCACGTGAAATAGGAACTCTTCATCCTGAACTACATATCCACCTTCAGACTAACATCCCACCGAACCTGCAATTAAATCGTGTGACTGAGCGGGGTTGGTCATTATTTCTCAAGAGCAGATTAAATTGAGTCAAGAAACTTCCCAGTTTAATTTAATGTTGAGCTAATAAATTACCTTGAGTGTCTGTAGCCTTTGTAAAGTCTTTGCAGGCACATATTTCAATAAAATACTAGTTCCATTGATGTTTACTGTTGTACATATTTTCTAACACATCTCACAGATGTGATAAATTCTGCTTGTCTAATGAGATTTCTCAACTAAAGAAGTTTTATTTGGATTCGAAGGCTCAGGTAAAATTCTTCTTTTTCTTCTTTCGACATTCCCTTCAGGGGTCGCCACAGTAAGTCAGTTTCTTCCATCTAACCCTGTCTGCTGCATCGTCTTCGGTCACACCAACTATCTTCATGTCTTCCTTCACTGTATCCATGAACCCCCCTTTGGTCTACCTCTAGGCCTCTTTCTTGGTGGTTCCAAACCCAGCAACCTTCTTCCGATGTACTCTCTCTCTCTTCTTTGTACATGTCCAAACCATCTCAGCCTGGCCTCTCGGACTTTATCCCCAAAACCTCTAATATGTGCTGTTCCTCTGATATACTGTACTCATTTCTGATCCTGTCCATCCTGGTCACTCCCAGAGACATCCTCAGCATCTTCATCTCTGCTACTTCCATCTCTGCTTCCTGTCTTTTCCTCAGTGCCACTGTCTCTAAACCAAACAGCATGGCGGGTCTCACCACAATTTTTTTACACTTTTCCTTTCATTTTAGCTGAAACTCTTCTGTCACACATCACACCTGATACTTTTCTCCACCCGTTCCAGCCTGGTTGAACACGCTTCTTCGCCTCTTTTCCACACTCTCCATTGCTCTGAACTGTTGATCCTAAGTACTTAAAATCTTTCACCTTCTTTATCTCTTCTCCCTGTAACCTGCTCCAACTGAAGACTCCAAATTCTGCTCCACTTCAACTCACCCAGGCTCAGGTAAAATTGGTCTGCTGAATTTTGGCTGATTTCCAAATTGCACCCTGCCTCTTCACTGGGGTTTCTCTTATGAGTAAAAGTCTGTCTAATGTTGATGCCTGTCTAATTTTTCCTCTTTTGGCATTGGGGTTTTGTTCTCTGCTCCATCCTCTAATGTTGTCACAATTTTTTTTTTTTTTTTTTTTTACGAAGAACATGCGTCTGGCAAAAGAAAAAAAATTATATGCATGTAAGCGTACTGAGTCACGGGCTATTTTAAATCTGTGATATTTGTGATATATATGTATGTTGATGTATGTTGGCAGCTGAGTTGCTTAATCTTGGAATTTTTCTACCAAATACACAAGAAAAGCCTAAACACATAAACAAAAGGTAATTTGTTCAATTTTCTGGAGGTTGTAACCTCAACTAAATTAAGAATGTCTTCTTCTCTTTCACAACTTCGTCAGCCTTTTCTGTAAAATATAAAACAAACACATTTTGTTGTCACATCATTCGTAATTTAAGCAGACAATTTGTTTACAGGAAAGATGTTCAGTTTATTTTAGTAAATAAAAGTGACTGTTTAGAAAATTACAGCAGGGTCATTTTGATATCTTCAATTTTTTTAAACCATATCAACCATTACCAGAGACCCACTGTGTTTGAAATGATTGCACAAGCAGTTGCTGCAGTGCAGCAAAGCGGTTGTTGGTATGAATATAAATATGGGGCTACAATGCAGTAATTAAATATATCACACTAAACCTTGTGGCAGATATCTAATTGTATTATGCTGGATGCAATTAATTTTGCAATCCTATTTTTTTCTGTGCCGTAAAAGATAGTTGTAACCAAAAATAGAAACAATGTATGTGACCAATATTAATCGAAATGATTTGTGTAGCGAAAGCCTGGTTTGTTCATGAGGCAATAATTAAGATTCAGCTGTAGCAGCAACATTTAGATACACGGTTTGCATTCGTTCAGATCAAAGCTGAAAGTTTCATCACATCCTTTCTTTTGTAGTTACGCATTGCAAATGCAAAGTCTGCTCCAGGCGTTCCTAAAACTTCTTTAAAAAATCTTTCAGTGCATGTGTGCTTGAAAGGTGTACAACCAAAAAAAGAAACACATGGTAAGTCATTTATAGTTCATATTTAATAAAACAATAAATAAACAACTAGATGAAATGTTAAATGAAATTCTGTGAGTCTGAATTTGAAGAATAGTTGGTCCTTTTGTTAAAACTCCATGTTCCTACATAAATATTCATTTTAATACGCTCATAATAAAATGTTCTAGCATTCTTAAACCGGTTTTGCTCTCAATTTCTGCTAGAATAGGTCTGACAAGCTTGGTGGAGATATAATTGGCACTGGCCCCATGTGGCACTGTAAGGAAAGAAATCATGGGCGCTCAGATGTAAACAAATACTCCCTCTGACACAGATGCTAACAAACTCCACACGCAAACCCTGAGCTTAAGGCTCGTTTTTTTTCACTCAGCACCAGTCCTGCAGGCTCCCTTGGTACTCATTTCCTTGTTTTGATTTTAATGTCACACTCTTCATCATTCCCCCTCTTGCGCATAACGCATCCCCTTCAACTCCCTTTTCCCTTTTTGTTTCTTTTCTGTCTTTCCTTTACATCTTTCACTATTTCCCCCTTTTTAGTTTCCATGTTTGTCGTCTTTCTTTCTTGCAGCTAGCAACATGCAAATTATGCCCCACAAATGCAAATCCTTCCACATCTCAGAAGAGACAGAAGCTCTCTGTGGATACAGAGATACTGTGTGACTGAATTCCTATTTTTATGTCATTGATGGTTTCATGGTAACTCGTAGAATGAAGAACTTACACAGATAGAGTCAGTAGAATAATCAAATGTGAAATAAAACTGTAGTGTGATATTTGTGTAAAATATTTAGAGGTAAAAAACAAAAAACAAGAACTTCCAGTTAATTTGTAAGCATTGAGATTTAGAAAGTAAACTTTGGAAAGCCTGCATTTCTAAAGAAAAGTACACAGTCTTTTGGACACAATCGCAGAGCCTAATTACAATAACAATCCCTTCTGTAGATGATATGTTAGCAGAAACTACAAACCAGAATATTTAATCACTTTGAATTGCAAAATTAATCAGATAATTACACATTTTTATTTACCCACAGATATATGAGCATTTGCTCCTGGTTTTAATGGAAAATCCATCACGTTTTGAAGCTAGCGGCATTGAACAGAAGATTTGACTGAGCTCAGCAGACACTGGAAAATGCTGAAGGATGGTGCAGACACGAGACAAGATCCAAAAGCCTTTAAGTAAAGGTGATGAATCTTTACACCTTTTAATTCAAACCCTTTTTTAGTGACATTCTCAACAGGTCTTAGATAGTTCTTTGTTTACATTGCAACCTCCCATCACTATATGTTTAAAAAATAAATAAACACAATACACAGCAAAAAGCTAACTAACAAATACTGGGTAGTCAATTTGAGCACATTCCTGCCCTTAGACTCTCCTTCACGGTGAAGAAAAACTCCTAAAAACCCATCAGTGGGGAAAAATAAAAAACCTCATGGGGGTCCTCATGAAAGAGAGATCCCTTCCCAGGACGAGCATCTAGTGTGTCTAAGACTATTGTTTGAAAAAACTTCCATACCGGCTTTAAATCTGAGTAAAATAGTACCTCATGACCTGTGAAAAGCAATTTTCTCCACAACTTGATCAAATTGGGAAAGTTTTTTAAAATTAAATTTTACATTAATCTATAGCACACATCTGCGTCTATAGGAGTGTGTGTTTGTGCGTAAAACATTTCCTCCATGTGTCTGTGTGCATGGAAGAGGAAAACAGGGAGATTGTCCTAAGGGTAGCTCTCCACACCAGTGCAGAGAAACTGCTGAGCAGCTGTCCCCCCTCGCAGCTAACAGCATGTTGTCTCCTCTATCTATTCCCTTCATCTATCTCTGTGCCCATCATTTTTTTTTCACCATCACACTTGTAGTCCATCCTTCCTGTGTGGAATTGCACTTCTCTGATTGTTTTCATTCTGTGGAAGTGGGGCACAGTATAGTTTAGTTTCACCATTTCTGTGAGTTCATACCTTTTTCTATTTTTTTATCAATGCTAATTTCACGCTTCCCTTTTTATGATTCAATGACATCATAGATTTCTTAAAAAACGCATAAAATAATTTTATTTCTACTTTTTTTTAAAGCCCATTTCTTGTAGTTGTTTATAAAGCTTCACTTGTGGGTCAAGAAACGTGGACAAGATCTCTCTCTCACAGATACACACACATGCACGCACGCACACACACCTGTTCATCCTAAATATAGTCTGCTCTTTCTGGAGCCAAACCACTAGAAAAAAGAAAAACCCAACAACAAACAAAGAAAATCAATGACCGCATGACTGCAATGTCATTCTATAAAAGTAGGACACAGTCATATGAGATCGTTTATATTTTTATTAATAAATTTAAGCTTTGAGGCCAAAGCAAAACAGAATTATGCTGATGCTTCTCTGATAAAGCATGTTAAATATATGTAGAGATTTATTCAGTTCAACCTAGCGAACATGTTCCTGAGTATTTGTGTTTGTTTAATATTATTTTCATCAGCCTGACATGCCTAGCTTACAAATCTTACTGCATGTAAACATTTTCATGCCAACATAAGCCCGCATGCTGTAATGTTTGACCTCATTTAGTCTTCATTTCAAATGCGATCACAACAATGGCTACTCAGCCTAAAAATATCCACTGCCCATATCACAAAGATTATTCTGGCGTAGTTCTGGCTAACCTGATACATTTAAAGCTGTAACTCCTTTTTTTTAATAGAGAACAGACATCTAATATTGTATAAGTAAGTTTTAACATTGGAAAAGTTCTAAGTGACTTGCGATTACTGCTCAAGTAACTTTTAGTGACTTTTTCATCCACGATGGAAACTTGAGACTAATACTATGCCTGATGAGAGCTTTGAGACTCCATCTCAGTTCGCTATTTGAAGATAGCGATCAATGTTTTATTTTTGTTCACAATCTATCCAATCCTGTTTGGTGTGGGCTGTCATTTCCCAACTTTAAGCTCTAACTGTGAACTAAACATTCTCAAAAGTATGCACACACTCAAAACAATTTGAGGAATGGATGGTTAAATTGTCATTGACATTGTCAAATTGACAAACTTTTGCCCATCATGGACAATCATGACCATCCTCTCTACCCACTCCTGGACGAACAGCGGAGCTCCTTCTCTAAGAGGCTCAGACAGCTCCGCTCGAGAACATCTCGTTACCGGAGGTCTTTCTTTCCGTACGTAATCGGACTCTACAACGACTCACTTAGCAGATAGGAAGTTGTTGCTGTGACACACAAATTTTCCATGTGTGGGATCATTAAAGTATATTCTGATTCTAAATGGGAGACAGTGGCTCAGTGGTTAGAGCGTTCGCCCGCGGACCGGATGTCAACTGGGCATTCGCGTGTTCGCATACTACTGAGTGCATGTCTAAGGTCCTTGGAGAAGATACCTAACTCCCCGTTTCTCCCACCATTGGCGCCGTCGTGGGCAGCCTGCTGTGGTGTAGGAGTGCAGCACACAAATTTCCCCGATGAGGGATGAATAGAGTAAGTGGAAAAAAAAAAAATTTTGATGGAGCGAGCGTCATGTAAGGTTGTTGGTTCAATCCTTCACCTGGAGCTAATGCTGAAGTGTTCTTGAGCAGGACACCAAACCCCTAATTGGGTATTTGTGGCCATATAATTAGCGTTCTTTTAATAAAAATAAAAGCGCTGATGAACACTTCTATTGCATCAACTGTTAAAGCTGTATTTTTTAAGTTCAAGTTCAATTGTGTGCAAATTTGACGTTGTGTTTACAGTTGAAAACAATTGAAAACAATTTGTTTTGTTTTGAAAAAAAAAAAGCTAATTTCTTTAGAACATGAGGTTAGATTTGTTTTGAATGAAGTTGGAACGATTTCAAGATCCAATTTCAATAGTTTGTAACCAGATGATGTTCAGACCAAAAAAAGAGAGAGAAAATGAAGCTAAATAAAGATTAGTCTTGTCTAACAAGAGAATTTGAGATCTTTTTGTCAAAGAATATTGAGCTTCCTCAAATTTCTTATTGTAAACAGGAATACAAGACATTCATGAGCAGCACCAGTGACGTTACACATACATGTCTCGGAGTGTGTGTTGTTTTTGGTCAGTGAACTGGTGTGATCTGATTGTCTCTTGGAAACTAAAACTAAAATTCTTTTGCTGCACATATCCTGCTTGAAGGGGGAGAGAAGATGTTGCAAAGTTTGAGTGAGCGACTTTCACAACCGTGAAAAGAACCCAAACAAATGAGAGGTTGAAGGATTCATACAGATTTATTTTCAAAGTTGGTTGAGATGTTTCTCAAAGTTAAACTTTCAGGCACAAAAAAGCCTTTAAGTTTAAGAGCAAACAAACAAACCAAACGATTTGAATAGGGATCAGGCTGAATCTTATCTATAGAAATAGAATGAGGAGTCCCAGGTGTGCCACCTAAAACACCTGCAGACTAGCAGAGGGGGAGAGAAAAAAGGCAGAAGCAGCTGGGGATGCTGAGGACCCATTACAGCACCTCTAACCTCAGAGGACATGAGGATTTAGAATGTTCTGATTTGTCCAACTCCAGTACACAGTTCAAAGTAACATTCGTTCATTTTCTGATCCGCTTAGACACTTAGGGTCTCAGGGGTGTCAGAGCCTAGCCAGCTGGTTACAGATGAGAAGCAAGGTACACCCTTAAAAGGTTACCAGTATGTTGGGAACCAAATATAGAGACAGACAATCTCTCACACAGCTCTCATACCTAGGAGCAGTTATTATCTGGAGACAATTAACAAATACATGGGCAGAACAAGCAAACTCAACATAGTAGATCAACACAGACCTCAATCCAGCAACCTTCTTACTGTGAGGAGTGAACTAAAATTAAAAATGATTTCCGGATGGAAGTCGAAATGTCTTGATTGTCAACTTAGAAGACAACTTTGAAAGCCTTTCGACTTTAGTGAATTATGGATACTCGAATTGAATTCTATCGCCACGGGCAATTATGGGTGTGTAAGTTATCCCACCCTTCTCTATAGTGAGTATGTAAACACAATGCATCAATTGTGACTCTAAACAACAATGAGTGGGAAAAAAAATAAGGCTGCAAAATTATGCTAAAAAATCTGTGAAAAAGTGAGACTGCAAAAGGTGAACCCCATTATAATGATGGATCACTGACGTTTTTTGCAAAACAAATACACAATATGTGTTTTACGATAAAAAAGTTCTTACAGGTCACTTTTTAAATAGTAAATAAAAAATAACGTGTCTGTGTGTGGCCTTGTAACAGACCGGTGACCCGTTCAGAGTGTATCCTGCTTCTCCCTTGAAATCAGCCTGGGTAGGGTCCAGCTACCCCGCAGCTCTATTGTGGATAAGTTGTTCAGAAGACAAATACATAAAAAAGTGGTCATTATTTAGGTTTCATGTCTATTTGCCAGATTCACCAAAGTAAAGAAACAGTCCAGAGAAGATTTTTAGTCAGGTTAAGTGCTGGTAGCTAAAAGGTTTGTATAAAATGTGAAATCCCTTGGATATTCCACTGCTATCTCTTAAGCAGAACAGACAGCAGACATCTCCTGGTACATAACTAATACTGAAACAGACTTGTGGATTCGAGGTCAAACATTAGACTTGGACTTACAAAACCAGACTCCAGAACATTTTATTAAATTATTAATGACACATTGACAGAGCCTCAGACTTCTGTCATGCCCGTCAGCCTCAGAGTATTTCATCTACTTGGTTATATGTTGCATCCTGCGAAAAGGCATCTCCGATAAAAACGGGAGCAAACAGAAGGAGAAAAGGGCAGCATGCAGTGACTTTATTTTTTATGAATTTATTTCTATTTCTACAGTAAAGAAATAGCATAACTTTGCAGCTGTTTATGTTGTGTAGATGCTCAGAAAGGATTTTTGCTTCTTATTTGTCCGCTACAGAGATATTTTGCACAGATTTCTCATTTTTGTGTAAGAAGGTATAACAAGATCACTTAAACCCAAGTTCAAATTGGTTCTAATCTGAGTGTTAAAGTTACTAAAAAGTTGTTTTCCACCACAATCATACAAAAAACAAGATTCTTAAAGCTGAGAATTTATTACAGCGACATGAATGTGATAACATACAGTGAACCTGCAGATAATCTTTTAAAGTGGAAAACATGTTCCATCATAAGGATTTTAAAATTAAACTTATGATTTTAACTTTAGAATCAAAAACTTGCAGTTTCAGTGACCAATTCAATATTTTCTGCTTTTATTCTGCACAGCAGAAGACCGCTGCCCAGTTTGGTTTAATTTTTTTTAGAAACTTGTCCCATTTTACACCATTTTTCAAAAGTTATTGCTTCACAGTGCATTTTTAGAAAAAGATGATTTCTAAATTGTATTTCAATAAAGGTTTTGGTAAATATTTTATCAAAGTAGTTTTGAGTGAAATTTAGTTTCACTGGGCATCACGTGGGGAGGGGAAAATCAAACACACAAACTGGTATTTTACTTTCAAGCCTTCACAATAGACATTTAATCTTTTTTTCCCCTCACTTCTACCTAATATGTACACACTTGGCCAGTGCTTAATACAGATGTCCTTTTTTGTTTTTCTTTGTTAAACCTCAGCAGTTTGAGGGAATAGTACATCAAGAAGAAATGTTCAATTTACAATTCTTTACAAATACATTCTTCCAAAAGACCAGAAATAAACCAATTTAACAATATAATAGACTTAAAAATGTTTGTCTTTCATTCCATTTAAAATTCCCTACCCAAGAAATTCAATTAAATTTTATTTGTATAGCCCAAAATCACAGAATGTCTGTCTCAGTGGGCTTAACATTACAGATTCAGAAAGGTTCTGAAACTGTAGGTTTTCTGTGGGCTACACAACTGTTTAGTCTCAATACATTGTGGTCATTTTGCACAGGAATATTTCACCTTTTCACTATTAAACCTAGCTCTGAGTTTCACTATTGTTTTTCTTCAATTTGATTTTGTCAATCACCTAATAGTTCACTAATTGTAATTTTTTTCTTTTTTTTTCTGGCCACATTACTAATTGTAATTTTTTTCTTTTTTTTTCTGGCCACATTTCACACACATTTCACACGAAGAGCACGTCTAGGGTCCTTGGAGAAGACACCTAACCCCCGCTTCTCCCACCATTAGCGCCGTTGAAGGGCAGCCTGCTGCGGTGTAAGGAGTGCAGCAAACAAATTTCCCCGGTGAGGGATGAATAGAGTAATTCAAAATAAAAAACAAAAAAAAATTTCTTTACAGCAGTTGATAACTACATTTCCAGTTTTTAACAATATGTTAGGCAGTTTTTAACCCATCCTTAACAGTTTTTTCCCAATCTTCTGAAATGCTTGTTCCTTTTTAAACTGTGGTTGAGTGCCTTTCTGTTTTTAATAATCTTTGGATGTGTTTTTCCCACACTGCACCTGATGGGCAAAGGAAATGTGTTGTCAACTGAAATCAAATGCCCATAATTATTCAGGTGGCGCAGGGGTTAGCACAGTGGCCTCACAGCAAGAAAGTTGGGGTTCAAGTCCCAGGTGGGGACTTGTTTTTGGAGTGCAAACTCCACACAGAAAGGCTAGGGTTCAAGTCCCGGGTGGGGACTTGAACCCTAGCCTTTCTGTGTGGAGTTTGCATGTTCTCCCTGTGTATGTTTGGGTTTCCTTTGGGTACTCCAGTTTCCTCCCATGCTCAAAAAATAAGCCTGTTAAGTTAATTGGCTGCCAGGAAATTGCCCCTTGGAATGAGTGTGAGTGTGGCCCCACGACAGACTGGTGATCTGTTCAAATTGTACCCTGCCTCTCACCTTGGATCAGCGGGATAGGCTCTGGCACCCTGTGTAACCCATTAGGAAATCCATAGTTCGGAACATGAATGAATGAATAATTATTCATAAAACATTTTGTGCCTATTTAATTTGTTTCTTTACATATTCAGAAATGAGTTAAAGTAATGATTTGTTTGTGGAACACAAACCAGACACATGCAGGTATATGTTGAGGCTTTTAAAAGACTAATTAAACTTAAGTGGTCATCGATTTAAAAAAAAAATAGAATTGTACAACCTATTTTGTATAAGCATAATAAACATTTTCCCCTGCATTTTATCACTGTGTCAGACATTCACTTTTTTTGTAACTAATAAATAGATTAGTGCCAGAATTTTACCTTTGTTTCAAGAGTCTAACTTGAGATGTCTTTGCTCATCACATACAATTTTGTAACATCAATGATCCAAGAGGCCAAAAGTCTGAACTGACTATATTGCTCATGGTTAAACATGGTTAGATTATCAGGAATGAAACAGTTTGTTCCCACTGAGGTGTGAACGTGAATGATTGGTTTTGTTCCACTTGAAGTGAGTTCATGTTAAATATTTCTTTCATCTGGAGCGCAGCCAATGGGAAGGAGTGGTTCTTAATCTTTTTCAATGTACTTCATTCAGTCAATCATGAGGCTAAATTTACTGTCCACTTTTACAAGAACAAAAAAAAAAAACGTTCAATGATTTTTCTGTTTTCAACACAAACTAAAGATGAAAGAAAGATAGTAATCCAAAGGAAAGTGAGAAGTTAAGCGAGGGGATTAATACAAGAAAGAAAAGTCTGCACGAATAGAAACAGGAAGCTAATAAAGAGAGAAGGGGGTGAAAATAAGGCCAACATCTTGGTCATTCCAGTTGGGGTTAAAGAAAAAAGTAAAATTAGTTTCCCCTTTTGTTTCCAGTTAGTACATTACGTATATCATGTGCGTATGCATTTGAAGTTTATGTGTAATAAAAAAATGACTAATTGATTTCTAAATCTGAGCAGAACATGCTGTTGTGTTTTCGTTTTCGTGATAAAACCAAGCTGCTGCTGTCATGTGAATTGTTTTTAAATGACTTCATTACTGCCTCTGCTGAGAAACCTGAGCTCACTAGCTGGGGCATTTATCTGTCACATAGTAATACACATCAAACTCTTTATCGAGACAGCTGGGAGGCTCCACAGCAAAACAGTAAAAGCAGAACGGTGAGGCTGTGGGGAGCTTTGTCCTTTAAACATGCCATCAGTCATGTTACAAATGAGCCCTCAGGAAATATGTCTAATTTAAGTCTCAATACACTGAAGTAACATGGGGATGTATTGATGTGTGTGTGTATATTTGTGTGTGTTGTCTAAAGATGGAGGCAGACAGATGGGTCACAGTTATCCCTCTGTGGGTCTGGAGCTGGAACAGCTAATTATGTCTTAATTAAATATGACCTGTCTGTCCCTGCTCCTCATCGGCAAAGCATGACACATTTTGGTATGTTTGGCCGAATAATGAAAGTCTATTGATCACCATCGAGCATCATATCTTTTTTCTTAAGCTGGTGGGAACTAGCAAGCTTCACACATCTAAACTGCTATTAAATGGAAGTTTGTCAGCAAAGATGTCCTCTTTAAAAACAGCACTTATAAAACACTTTAAGACATTTTTTTATTGGAGATATTGGGCATTTACATTTTGGAGGGTGTTTATATAATCCATGCAGTTTGCTAAAACATTTGATCAAATATTCCACGTTGAACAGATTGTGAAGGAAAATATTCCATGCTCATCTGTTCCTAACTGAGCCAGGTGTTTGGAAACTAATCCACCTGTTGGTTTAATTGATCATCAGCAAAATATGACCCAATTAAGTAGAAACTGAACCGGTGTAGTAAATGAATCATACAAATTTTACATCAACTCTAATTATGTTTCAGTAACTAAGATATGTTAAGATAAGGGAAAAATGGAAACCTAATGAAATTGTGTTGAAATTATGTGACTTAATCTTAGAATTGGACATTGATTGATTTGCTTTATTTAAACAGAATTGATTTTACAGCTTGTTTGGATTTTAGCTGAAAAGTAACTGCTACCCTTCTGGTTTCCTATACAAGTATTTTTATTTGACTTCTCTTAGTGTATCCTGTAGACTTCCCTGGATTGATTTGAATACTTACGTAAACTACCTGAGGTTACAAGTGTTGTGATTTGCATACGTCAGGTCCTTATTTTGCTTACAGTTGCGCCAAGATCCACTCTCTCCACAACTTATATAGCTCGCTCAGTTTGTGTGGAAGTGTGTACACACAGGTTTTGGTATAAGTCTGGTTTAAAAATGACGCCCCAGATCTCCATCCAATGGACATCCTTTGGGATGAGCTGGAAAAGGTCCTTATGAATATCAAGCTGATTAATTTGCAGTTACTGTGATGCTTTCATGTTGATATGAAACAAAATAATCAGAAAAAAAGTTTTAAAAAGTTATGAGAAGTGCTATAATAATTAATTTTTCATAGCTAAAAAACCCTAAAACTGGTTTAAATCACAAAGAGTGATCATTTTAAAAGAATAGTCAAAGTGGAGGCAGTAGCTCAGTGGTAGAGGGTTCGCCCTCGAAATGGAAGTCAACTGAAAGTTTACGGGATTGAATCCCACTGAGTTCACGGCTAGGATCCTTGGAAAAGACACCCGACCCCCATTTCTCCCACCATTGGCGCCGTCGTGGCACCATGCTGCGGTGTAATGCAGCACACAAATTTTCCCAGTAAGGGATCATTAAAGTACACAAAAACCCCCATTTCTCTTGCATAAAATCGACTAGCTTATAGAGTTTGTTAGACATGACTTACCATTGTTGGAACGCAACGCCCTGGCAGTGATGCCATTGGTTCCTATAGGATGATGAACTCCAGCACCATCCACTGCTCCTGCCTCACCTGGCTGCTTCAGAAGCTCTGTCAGAGTCCTGAAAGAAAGACAAAAACATTTAAGATTTGCAATTCATCTCCATAAGTTTCCTTGAAACGTCAGAGAAAATTTGATCAATCTTTTAAAAAATAAATTAGAAAATAAATTCAACAAACCAGCTGCTACAGTAGACTGACTCAGATGTGATGAACTGGGACAGATTTAGATTGTTAACAGAAAATGTAACGTGTTCCTGTGGATATATTTTGAGCTAACTTTTTCAAACAGATTATTTTTATGTATAAAAGAGAATATGTTTAGATTGAGGTTTGAGGGGATTAAAGGCAAGAGTCTCTGGTTGTTTTCCAGCATGAGATGTCAGTCATTTTACATAAAAAGAAGACTACTTTCCATCTTAAATATTCTTTTTTTGCATCATAAGTCTTTCATCTGAAAAACTCAGACACATGATGGGTAAAGCATGTTGATTTATGTTTTAATCGTTCAGTTGTAAATTAGGACTGAAAACAGTCATTAAAGAAAAAGACTGCTTAATGCTAATTAGTTTAAAAAACACAAATGTAAAAAAAAATCCATATGTGGAATATTTTATTTACAACTTAGAAATAATTAGCCAGTCAGTCATCTTCTGAACTCGAAGTCGCTGGGAATGACTGAGCCTATCTCAGCTGGTTACAGGTCACCAGTCTATTGCAGGGCCACACACACACAACCATCTACACACACACTCATTCCTACTGGCAATTTCATAGCAGCCAATCAATCTAACATGCATGTTTTGGGAGTGTGGGAGGAAACCAGAGTACACAAAAAAATGTCATGCAACATACAAACTCCATAGGGAAAGACCAGTGTTTCAAGTCTTGCCTCACTTGGAACTCAAACCCGCCACCTTTTTGCTATGCGGCCACAATGCTAACTACTGCACCATGGTGCAGTCCTAGAAATAATTAATAGTGTCCTAATAAAAGAGAGAAATTCTGACCCATTAAAGTTGATTTAGACACAAAAAATGTACTTGGTGTAACAAGTTTTACCCATATTTCTCAAACACTTTTTTTTTTTTTTAATTTATTTATTTATTTCGGTCACAGTGCAACCTCATATCAATGAAATAAAGAAAACAACCATATTCCAGCAAAGGACCGAAAAGGTATCGTCTGAAGCAAACGCTTATTACGCCGACCCTTTTTTTTTATGTCATCATAAAAGCAAAAAGACATAAGTAAATACTAAGTCATCATAATTGTTATAACATATAACATAATAATATCATAATACATCATAACAAATAACATATAACATAATCATAACACATAATCGTAACACATAACATAATCATAACACATCATAATTGTTTACTTTTTATAAAAGCTTGAATTTAACCATCAAGACTTGCATATTTTTTAAGTAATAATAACTTAAATTTCTTTTTTAAACATAAAAGATTTAAACACAATTTAAGTTCGTCATCACAATTATTCCAAAGATCCACACCTTTAAAAGAAATACAGAATTTTTTAACATTTGTTCTAAATTTATTTTTAATGAACACATCATTTCCTCTTAGTTCGTATGGACTTTTCCTAATATTAAACATATTTTGTAGAGTATTTTTGTAGAGTATTTGTATTTTCAAATTGGACAGACAAAACAGGCTATTGCTGGACAGACAAAACAGGCTATTGCTGTTATTCCCACCAGGCTTTTCCCACCGCAAAAGATAAATAATGATGTGAACAGACGTGGATCACTGGATTAGGCTCTTAACTCCACTTTTTCAGAAGATACTCTGAAGAATTCTTTGATTCAAATGTTCATCTTTCTCACTATTCTCTTATTTTACAAATCAAATTGACTTTTTAAAGTAAAATGTCATCTTTTTCTTTTCCATCTCGAAATGTCTACTATTGTGTTTACAAAAGTGATCAACAAAAACAACATCGAGCCATATCTAAAAACATGGGGTTATTTGTTTCAGCAGACACACTGGGAGTTATTAGTGTCAGTAGAAATCGGACAGTTTTCTCTCCAATCTTCTAATGCAAATAAATCACTTTGATATAAAGTTTTCTTCTTTTAAGAAAGTAATGTGACCAAAAACAGGGGCGGATCCAAAATTTTCTAAAGGGGCGGGGGGCATAAGGTCATTGACAAAGCCAGTATAGGGGAGGCTGGGACATTCCCGCCAGAACATTTGAAAAAATAAGAGTCATTTTCTTGCATTTTTGCCAATTCGCTGGCCCTGCAAGTGAATAGCTTGACTAGTCCCCTTTCCTTTCTTTTTTTCTGTGGACCAAAAGGGAGGGGAACGGGCCCCCCACGCCACCTCCTGGATCCGCCCCTTAAAAATATGATCTTACTTCTTTCCACATTATACAAAGCTCAGGGTTTACCTTTGAATGATGTTAGCATATAAAACAAATTCTTAGTTTACATATCTAGATCAAAAAGTCTAATTCAATCTGTATTCTTTCTTCTCCCCTGATACTTTTCACACAACCAAGGCGCCATTAAGCAATCTTCAGCTCCAGTGGAGCTGCACAGCAACCAGCTCTCTGGTGTGAATATGATAGTGGGAGTGTTGTCTGAAAAAAGCCACAGCTCAGCAAATTCTCTTCTGGATAAATTACCATCAAGAAAAACATTTATTTGATAGAAAAAAAAGTAGAAACGTTTGGAGGATGACAAGCACAGCTGAGTTACAAACACGGTGAAACAGGAAGGTAAGAGTTGTATCAATTAGAAGAAAAAAACACAAATATAATTGACCATTTATTTAGCTTTATTTTAGTTGAAAATAAATTATGTAAGCACACAAAATAGGAAAAAAAACCCAAATTTTTTACATTTTTTTAATCTACTAAAAATGACTTTTTCCTGGAAGAATACCAGGGGCGGATCCAGGGTGGGGCCGTGGGGGCACCCCGTATCCCCTAATTTTTGGTCCACAGGAAAAAAAAAAGTGTTCTTATTACTTTAACTTATTATAAACTTTGGGCAAAATATACACCAATATGCTGAAAAATTACTTATTTTTCAAAATGTTCTGGGGGAGGAGGGAATGCCCCCAGGTCCTCCTATACTGGCGAGCACAACTCTTTAAAAAAATCTTGGATTCGCCCCTGAATACTCTTCTCGTCTTAAAGAGAAGTTAATTATTTCTCTTTCAAGAATATACATGATGTTGCCCAAAAGAACATCTTTTCTTCTTTTACTCCTAAATAGACCACATGCTTATTTAATTTACCATTCATTTTTTTAAATTCCTTTCTGCTGTCATTTCTTTCTTCTTCTTTTTTCTTTTTTTGTTGATAACTTTATTTCTGCTTTCATCCCCTCTCTGGATTTTTCATCTCAAGTTAATGGTGCATTAATGTTCAGCACTTCTTGTTCTTTACTTATCTCGCTGAAAATATCTGAATTTTTTTCCTTAAACGATCTCATCTCCTTAACATTTCACATCTAAGTCCCTCATACTAACTACTACTGCTGTTTTTGATTTTGTTACATCTTAATTTTCTATTTCATCGCTATAAGCCTTTTATCTTTCTGTGTAATCCCTTGATGAACCCTTTGTGTGTGTTTCGTGATTGGAATGAAAAGTCTGATGAGCCAAACTTTGTTTCACAGTTTAAGAAAGTATGTGCCCAGAGCCAAAGTCATACAGTAAATTACATTATATGTTGGTTCATTTGTTTTCTAAGTCGCTTTTTCCAATTCAGAGTCACCGGGGGCTGAGGTAAATATGGGACGAGGTTCAAGATAGGAGCAGTTAATCTAGAATATGTGTGTTTGGATGACCCATATCCAAGAGGTAAAAAAAACCCAACATCAGTGCTTCAGACCTAAACCCAGCTCAGGTTAACTACCATACAACCCCATCATTCCCCCCAGTAAAACCGGCATGTCAACTTAGTTTTGGCATAGAAGCTACTACCATTTCTTTTTTAACTATACTTTTGTACACAGATAGAAAGGTGCTTTATAAATGAACTTCAGTTTTCAATTTACCATTGGTTTTGGGGCCATAGCAGCCTGTCAATGCCTGATCCTGTCAGACCTCAGAAGCTAAGAATGCTGGGCATGGGCAGTACTTGGATGGGAGATGGCCGGAACCCTTGGTGCCACAGTGGGACGGCCATTGAGATTAAATTGACACTACCCCCATGTTGCCTAGTCTGGAGGGTGTGTGAGTGATTGGATGTTGATGGTCAGAGGGGCCGTGGCCTCTGTCAGTCTGCCCCAGAACAGCTGTGGCTACAACAGTAGCTTACCATTACCTACTATGGAGTGAATTTATAATGCATATGTGAAGCATCTTCGACAGTCCTGAAAAGTGCTATATAAATGAGGTCCTAATAATAATAATAAATCACGGCAAGAAGGTTAGGGTTTAAGGCCCAGGTGGGACAAGGCTTTAAACACTGGCCTTTCTGCGTGGAGTTTGCATGTTCTCCCCGTGTATGTGTGGGTTTTTTCTGCGTACTCCAGCTTCCTCCCACTCTCCAAAAGGTTGATTGGCCATGGTGAAAATAGCCCCTAGAAATGAGTGTGTGTGCAGATGGTTGGTTGTGCGTGTGTGGCCCCGGAGCAGATTGGCGAGCTGTTCAAGGTGTACCTTGGCTGTTGCCTGAAATCAGCCAGGACAGGGTCCGGCCCCCCTAGTAACCCTAATAAGGATAAGCAATTCAGAAGATGAAACAAAACTATTAGCTAGTTACATCCCACAGTTGTAAACAATCTGGTGGTGCTGCATTCTACAAATTTTCTGCTTGGACCCCTTTTTGCAGAACATGTTGAATTGCTAGCAAATCCATTAAACTAGACCTGTATAAGTCAACCCCAGAAAGTAGTATTTTTATTTTATTAGAAATAAAGTATTTTCAATTCAATTGAAAGGACTGTTTGGCGTTATCCAAAAAGAATCATAAAGTTTTGATGGAAACAACCTTCATGCTGATCTCTGCAATTCATTCCACAAATGCCTTTTCCCTCTAAATTCAGCAAAAATTTCAAGGGAAATAAATGGATTTTCTTTTATTTGAGATTTGCTGATAGTAGTTTAAGAGTTTATTAATCCTTTTGAATGTTCTTTTTTAATAAGGTAGAAGGAGGTTTTGTCAGTAGACAAACAATCTTTCCAAAAATGAGCCGGGTTTTTTTTTCCTTGAGCATATCACAATCCATTTGTGTAGTTTACATTCTTTTATGGTAAAGGGAAACCAATTTTCTATTACATTGCAAAATATTGATTTTTCATACAGTGTGTACTAAAAACTTAAATGATGAATTGAAGTTGCCATGCAGAGAAATTATTTCTAAAACCTTTTGATTAGATCATTTTATTCCAGCGAGATATGGTGGAACTACTCCTGAATTTCACCCACTAAATATTGCAAAAACAAGACAGAAAATCTCTAAAGTGATATATTTAAAGTCCTGCTGAGCCCACCAACTGAGCACAAGAGTGTCTTCTCCTGTGAAGCCGCTTTTGTTGTAATTGGTTCAAAAAGAGTCAAACCATTTATCAATTGGAAATATTCTCAGCCAAGCACAATTAGTCAACACTCAGAGATTTATAAGGAATAGCTTTGAAAATTGCCCTGAATTTTACAAGGCATGAAATTTCTCATTGCCGAAACAGCTTTCTCTTCATTTGACTGCAATAATTTACTGGGTTTATTTACATTTTTTTTCCCCAAGCAATTGCATAAAATATCTTGTGGAATGTCACATGCAGCGGTACTCATTTGTGCTTATGGTTCAGTTTGTGTGTGAACTGAATATAAATTCTCATTGAGCATCTTTCATATTTTACTTTGAAGCTGAATGTGATGAGAACTGATGGGTTTGCACGTTACATGTTTGAACATTCAAACAAATACATGGGGCATTCTTCATTATATTCTGAGCAAATATAAGGGCTTAGCGTTGGTCTAATTAAATTAGCCTCACATGCCTTCAAAATGCTAATAAGATGGTCACAGGGTGCAAATAAGTATATACATATATAGATATGCATCTTTTGATTGAGTTGATTTAAAAAAAATTAGATTAATTGCAAACTTGAAAAAAAAAACTAGTTGCAATGAATAACTACCAGCAATTAATCATGATTAATCACATATTGCATTTACATACAACCACAACATTTAAAATCTACTAGGTTTAATTTGAAATAAATTTTACATACTGTACTTCACTGTTAACATATGCACAGAAAACTTGCAGAGAAAATTAAAAAGAGCTTACCTAAACAAATGCTCATTTGTGATGCCCAAGCTTTTTTTTAAACTAGTATTAATTCAGTGTAGTAAGATGTTTTTAAGCATAAAAGGAGATGCTGGGATCATTATTTAGATTCAAGATTCGTTATTATAACGAAACTCCAGCTAGAAGTATAAAAAAGATACAAGGTAGAAATTTTGTTACATCTTCTGAATTGCTTATCCCTAAGGGGTGCAGGAGGTGCCGTAGCTTATACCGGCTGATTTCAGGAGAGTGGAACATGTCGCCATTCTGTTGCATGGCCACACACACACAACCATCTGCACACACTCATTCCTAGGGGCAATTTTGTAGTGGCCAATCAACTTAACATGCATGTTTTTGGAGGGTCGGAGGAAGCCGGAGTACCCAGAGGATACATACATACAGACATACACGGGGAGAACATGCAAACGCCACACAGAAAGTCCAGCATTCCAAGCTTCGTCCCAACCGGGACTCAAACCCCAGCCGTCTTGCTGTGAGGCCACTGCGCTAACCTCTGCAACATCGTAAAATTTTTAAAAACTGAATAAATAAAACAAATTTATTAAAGAACAGCATAGACACTGTGCAGTGAGACAAGAGGTATTAGATGATTATTTACAGACTAATTAACAGGGTAGCATTAAAAGTGGCCATGCAGTATTATAGGGATTATTGTGATTTTTTGTCTTTTGAGTGTTGCCGTAAAGTGTCCATAATGTCGGTCAGTTAGGTATGCAAGCTCCCCGGAAGTTTTTTTCACAGCTCCGGGGAAAAAACTGTGAATATATTATACAGTTTTTACCATTTATAAAGGAACACTTTGAGCTTTGCAACTTGTAGATACAAGATATAGTTCATTCCCTATCACTCCAGAGTTATTTTTTAAAAGTGAACAGAAGCAAAGTCATTTTGCCCACATGGACCCCTCCTCCGCACTCATTTCCAGCCAACCTTACAGGCACCCCCAAACACCTCCTCCAGAGTTTTCTAATTAAGGAAGAAAGCTGCTTTGTGCTGCAGCCTAGATGAAACAAGTGGATTTAATAATGCATGAAATAATGATTTAAATTAATTGGTGTTGTAAATAGAGTTCAGATAATGAGGCTCTATAAAATCAATGTCCTGATTAAGTAAGATGTGCAAATTAGCACATGGTTGCAAAGCAGAAATAGTGCTGATGGGAGAATCTAGTTGTGAGAGTGACCTCTGTAAACCGCGGCAGATTTGGAAAGACAAGTGCAATCAAAGAGCTTCAATCAGAACTGAGGAGGTTTTATGAGAAGCTGCAACTTCCCCTGGTTGATCATTTGAGATGTTGAGTTGATATTCGTTCACAGCTGGATTAAAACTCAGAAATTTGAGTGTGAAACTGACCTTTTAGTGGAAAATTCAGTTGTAAAAACACACTTATTAGTCCAGATTCTTTAACTCTTCCAAGAGCTTCTTGATACTTTACATGACATTATCCTACCCTGACCTATGGTCACCTGCTGTGGGTGGTGATCAAAAGAACGAGATCGTAAATACAACTGGGCGAAATAAGCTTCCTCCACAGGGTGGCTGGGCTCTCGCTCAGAGATAGAGTGAGGAGCTCTGTAATACGGGAGGACCTCGGAGTAGAACCATTGCTTCTTTGGGTTGAGAGAAGCCAGATAGGGTGTTTTGGGTATCTAATCAGGATGCCTCACAAACCCCTTGCTGGTGAGGTGTTTCGAGGATGTCCCACCGGAAGGAGACCGGCTGGTGAACGCCTCACGATCCTCCTGGGTGAGCTGGAGGATGCAGCCAAGATGAGGGAAGCCTGGGTTTCTTGTTTGAGGCTGTTGGCCCCCCGACATTGCCCCGCAAAAGGAGAAGATGTTGGAACGGAATATTTGTCAATGTTTTTTAACAGTTAACGTTGAATTATTTTTTTTAATTAATAGAAAACAAGAAAAGAGTTTTTTTTTAACCCACAAATGTAACTCCTCCAGCTTTCCTTAGGAGATTGATAACATCTGTTAAAATTTAGCCACACGTCGCACATTGATAACACTTCTGGTCACCATGCATGTGAAAGATTTTAACGAATCATCTGTAACTTATGTAAAACCTCAAATGATTGTCATCAGAACTCTGTTTAGTTTTTTCCATTTCATTCCTTCTTGATGTGAAAATTAACAAGGCTTTTATTTGTTCTGCAATTGGGGAAATTACATTTTGTAGCAGCAGAGAAACTAAAGAGTGAAGATAAAATAAATACAATAATAATTATAACTCGACCATTTTAAATGTTTAGTGTGCAGTCTCCCAGCTGAAGGGAGGGAAAAAAGCTCATTTTCTCCTTCACTCAGGTGGAGCAGTGTGCTACTGAGCTGCATGTTCCCTAGAGCCAAGAAATAAATCAATAAATCAACAAAAAAATCAAACCAAAACATTGTATGCAGTGGAGATGAAAAAAAAAAACTATGCAAAGTGGAGATATTATTCAAAATCAACTTTTTGCAGGTTTCGACTTTGAATATTCTTCCAACCTCAAAGTGGTTTTCTATTTCATTCATGCGTGTTTGAGTAATTTGTGAGCTCTTCTGTCCAGTATTCTGATACTAATAGAGTGTAAGGTTATTTTGCGTTCTACAATCCCCACATGCTAACATAAAAAAGAACTGTGCAACAGTAGTGCACTTGCTTTGCTAAAGCTAATTCCAGGGGCAGGACTAAGTAGATAACAAGAGGAGGGGGGAAATTCCAGGTGTGAAAATTAACTCAAGTCAAACAAATGCCGATTTCTGATCATTTACAACCAGGAAAACCTTTAAATTTAAATGGGGGAGACGGTGGCTCAATGGTTAGAGCGTTTGCCAGCGGACCGGAAGTTCGCGGATTCGCATCCCACAGAGTTCACGTCTAAGGTCCTTGGAGAAGACAATAAATCTCCCATTTCTCCCACCATTGGTGCCGTCAGGTGGGAGCCTGACATCGAGCATAAACAAGACTATAACAATCAACCAATTGTAAATGTAAAGTCAATCACCTTCTAAACCATCTATCCCTTATAGGATGTCAAGGGGTGCCGGAGCCCATCCCGGCTTGTTCAAGGCGAGGGGCAGGGTACACCTCGAACAAGTCACTAGTCTGTCGCAGGGCCACACACTCATTCTTAGAGGTAATCATGTAGCGGCCAATCAACCTGACATGCATGTTTTTAGAGGGTGGGAGGTAACCGGAGTACCCGAAGTAAACCCACGAATTCATGGGGAGAACATGCAAATTCCACACAGAAAGGTTATTGTTCCAAGCCTCGTCCCCACCTGGGATTCAAACCCATGAGTTAACTTGCTGTGAGGCTACCCACTGCACCACCATGCCGCCCTGTAAATGTAAAGATTTTTTCTAATTTGATTCCTATTTGAGACACATATACAGTAAACTAATGCATGATTATTCAACAAGCAAAGATGACAGACATTTTAATAAGAAAAATAGCATTAATTATATATTTCTAAGTCTAAACTTTAAGGCATTGTGAAAACCAAGGCAAGTTTTTTCTTTATTTTAAAAAAAGTAAACTTTTAATGGACATTTTTGTGTTTTTGTCAGGTTAGAATTTAATGTTGCAAACACTAATTATTTTTGCTGTAAAAGAACAACTACGTGGTCGTTACTTCCACAAAGAATAGACAACTAATTATTTTTCAAGGTTTACATAAAAATCTATTATAGTGATGTTTTGCAACCTTGCAATTATTGCAAGAATGGTTGTGTAACTGAAAGTGTGCTGCTGTTTCAAAGAAGATTTGATGGAAAAACAGAGATCAAAAGACACCAAAAAACCCCACCGTCATGTAAGAAGACATTCAGCAGTGTTCTGCAAGCATACAGTATATGTATCCAAACGCAAAAAAGACATTGAGCCTTCTGTGTGTACAGCACAGCCTTGTGTAGCTGAATCACTCCTCACTGTCACAGCAGGTTGGTTTACATTGTGAAGTACCCCGCTGTTAATTCCAGGCCTCCATTTCCAGGCATGGAGACAAAACCAAACCGGTTTTGAACTCCAACACCGTATAATTGTTTGCGATGCAGCTTGCCACCTAGAGTTGTGCCACCCCACTAACCCACCCAATCACTCTCACGCACAAACACACACACGTATAGCTAAAGTTTGCCTGTAAGCTGTTCACTGGTTCCACAAAAGAATGACTCACCCTATAATATTCCCGGCTGGGAATTCAACAAGCTAACAGTGGGTGGGAATCATAAGGTTGTGAGTTTGTGTGTGATTCCAATTTTCAAAGGCGTCTTAAAAACATCCTTTGGGGCTAGCAAAGTTCATTTTAAAATGAGAGCGTGAGCAAAGTGAGAGGGGAATATGTGCCCTATTTCTGTTGATTAATTATTAATACAAAATAAAAAACTGAACAGAAACCGACAAAATAAATCGAAAAGAAGTCTCCATCATGGTGGTCCGATGTCCACATTATCTCATTCTGCACTATCCTCTTGAACATTACATAATAAGCTTGCGCGTTTTGTTTTTCTGCTTTGAAAAAGAACTTCAAATGCTATGTGATTACAGCACGAAGGATTCCCTTTGCCTTTCATGTTGGCTGCAGAGAGCGGCGTCTTTCAATAGCTGTTTGTTATGTAAATGAAGATGAAGTTCATAGTTGTAAAACTCACGCCTTTGAAATAACGCTTTCAACTGAATTTCAAATTGAAGCCTTTGAAAATAAGAAGAGAATTCAGAAAAAGATATTCAATTGGTGCAAAGTGTGTGTATCTTCTGAATAAGTTTTTCTGAATATTCAGTCATCCATTTCTTTGTTTTCTGATGTAACAAAATGACACTAGTCAACAGTTGCACTCTTTTTTATTTGTTATCCTCAACACTATCACACATTGCTGTCAGAGGTAGACAAAGCAGACACACACACACACACAGGCACCAGACTAGATCACCCTCATGGATACGATGCTAAATGAATCCTGTGGCGACACAAGTGGTTGCATCTAAGAGGTATAACGCTGCAACAATTGTGACTCAGAAACATTTCTGCTCTCGTATATGCGTGAACATGCACACACACTCAGATAGCTGATAAGCCGTTGCTGCCAGATAGTGCACCCATGCAGGCTTGTTGCAGAGCCTGGAACGCTCTCCCTCCCTGTTATTTTCCTATTAGAGCTGACAGCTGCCAAATAATGTCCCTTGGCATTGCTGAGTGCCCGCAAAGCCAGGGCTTGTTTGTGTACTTGTGTAGTCTTGCATCCACTCACATGAGTGTTCATGTACCCATTTAGAAGTTCACACTGGCACTTCATTCTGAAACACTAAGTGGGAAAATATGAGTTATGTTCATGGTGTCTCTCCGGAAATGACATTGTTGTCACTGTTAGCAGCCGATTGGTGGATTTATTTTATAATAATTGCGCGGTTAAAAACGTTTTTATCTGCTGAGAAGGCCCTATAATGTGGTGATTACATTGTTCAGCAAGTTGGAGGACAGGGCTGCGATTCTGAAAATAGTTAAATATGAGGAGACGTAGCAGACAAAGCAGCTGCTTTTTGGATAAAGGGGAGCTAATGTCTCTGCTGACATTTCTGAGACAAAGAAATTGGGCTTGTGGATAAGAAAAAAACACAAGTCGGTTCAGTGTTCGGCAGAAGATGCTATTTGATCTTTTAAATTGAGAATGGAGACGTAGCACAAGTTAAAAAAAAACACATTCAGAAGAAATTATTGTTTAGGTTGCATGTTCATTTTTCACAAAAATAAAAGCTGTTTAACTTAAGCAATGTGCAATAGGGGGAAGGATGGCTCAGTGGGTAGGGTGACCGCTCTGTAACCGGAGGGTTTCCGGTTTGATCCCCTGCCAGGAGTTCATGCTGAGGTGTCCTTGAGCAAGACTCCAAATCCCCAATTGCTCCTGATGGGGGTTTGCATGTTGTTTGCATGACACACACATCAGGTATGAATGTGTGTGTGAATGGGTAAATGTGAGCTTCACTGTAAAGTGCTTTGAGGGACAACACAGTTGGAAAAGCTCTACAGTCCATTTACCATTAACCCAAAAAAAATTTTTTAAATGAGGATGATTTCCAAGAACAGACAAGAAGAGTGTATGTATTGGCCTGTTATTATTCAAATCTTCAATAACAAGTTGTGGCCATCTGAGATAAGATGTTTTTTCATGAGTATAAGATGCAATGAGAAAAGTGTTCTTGTAAATGAGATAGGAACTTTAAGGTGTAACTTTGTTTTTAGCTTGCCTAGTCATACACTCTTCCACAAAAGGGATTTTTTAAGCCCAACCTTGGATGGAGAAACTGTCTTTGCCTCTCCCATATGGACTGTGTGTATTTCATAACACCATAAAATACAACCATGAATCTAGTCGAGGGGAAATGTAATAAAACGTCTACAAGAGCTGCATCAGTTAGTTCCAGTGTTACTGCCTAAATGTGTGAAAAGCTTTAGTCAGCTCTCAAGGAAAGACATTTCTCAACTCTCAGTTTTTACCAAGAGGTCATTTGTGTTTACCAGCCCAAACTACCAAAATTCAAGTCTTGTATGTTTTCAGCAGCTAGATTTTTTTTCCTTAAATAGCAGGAATAAGAAGAAAGTTTACATTTACTCAGGCATGACACATCTATGGGGACTTATTTGATTTTCATCATAGCCCTCAGAGTGAGAATTTGGTGTGTGCAGGCTGTTGTGGTAAGTGTTCCTAAAGCGACTCTTCAGCCAAGAGGTTATTATTTTTTCTCGTGTGCTTTATTTAAAAAAAACATTAAGACAATCTATGTCTATGCATGTATTGATCTCTGTTGTACACCCCTACAAAGCCATGATGCAAATCTTCTTTGTTTATCTCTCTCTAGTTTTCTCTACATATATTTCTCTCTTGTATGTGAATGTAAATCTGCGATATATAAAAACATCATTGTCAGAAACACGTTTCGTACACCGGGTTGTCAATTGTAGAAGCTAAACAGAAACAGAAATTCACAGCCAGAATGCTGAAGGCTGCACAAACCAGTTGTTGGCAGGGTCTCAGTGTGGAGACTGACGATGATGTCACAGAAAATACCATATGTCACTGCCTGAGTCACCACTTGCACTCGTTATTTTGGGGCAGCGTTATTTTAGAAACAACGAAACACTCATGTTCATACTCCATGAGGGATTTGTTCTTAACCACTCATTAGTGTTGCACGCATTTAAGCTTCACTCTGACGCAGCTACATAAACACACTTATGTTTTTACACACATTTACTTGATGAAGATCAGTCATATGAATTCAGCTTACTGACTATATTCAGCTCACAATGCATTTTTGGTACAATTCATCACTAACGTGAAATAGACACTAAAACGGTTATTTTATTCAATTGGGAATTTACTGTCATTAGAAAATGGTTGCAATCAAATTAATTCAATTCAATTTTATTTGTATAGCCCAAAAATCACAGAATTTCTGTCTCAATGGGCTTCACAATGCAGATTTCAGAAGGAACAAAAACAAGAAAAAAGAGGAACATATAAATACAAATACACAGCAAGAAAACTAACAAATGCTAGCTAGACAATACTAGCACATTCCTGCCCTTAGACTCTCCTTCACGGTGAGGAAAAACTCCTAAAAAAAACTTCAGTGGGGAAAAAATGAGAAACTTCGTGGGGATCCATACGAAAGAGAGACCCCTCCCCAGGACAATGTGTCTAAGACTATTGTATAAATATTAGCTTTTTCTACTCTACGGCTAAAGAAATCAATAGATGTTCTTCATCCTGATGGAAACACGGAGAACTCTTCAGCCCGGCGATGCCAAGGATGGGGATGAGTAGATAAATTAAAGCTTGAGTTTGGGTAATCTTCAAAAGTATTTTATGGTCAAAATGTTAAATTCTTTACAGAGATTGAGAGTTGAGTATTTAATGGACAGGAAGTTATTTTTTTATAATACAGCACATTTTTAACAACAAAAGCCAACTTATATAAAAATGATGACCAGAATTTCTTTACAAATATAATAGAGAATAATAAGCAGATAGTTTTTTTTTTCTATCGACTGTAAATTATCGACATATCCTGACAATTGACTAAATTGTATTAAATAATTAGATTTTTCTTTTCAAGCTCATAGTTTTCTGGTGTTATAATGGAGAGTTTTGTACTTTTGTGCGGTAATAATAATTCTCATTGCATATATTTATTAACTTAGTGCCTTTTATTAGCTTAGGAATGCAAAAAAAAAAAAAGCTTGAAAATGCATTCATTGAGTTTCACTTCAGTCTTTCACATTTTTGATTCCTCCTCTTCTCACTCCCCACTATACCTGCCCCTTTGGCATGACAGCATGAATCCTGTTTGAGATTGTGATATGAGCACGAACAAAGCGCGCGCACTGCTACTGCTGCAAAAACACTTCATGTTAATGTTGGAATGTGAGTGTGACAATGAACAAAAGATGTGGCCAAGAACAACTTTCATAATATTTGAAAACTGGACAGGAGAGTTCGCAAATGACCCAAACATGCATTAAAGGTTCATTTTATGAGTTAAAATTTCACTTGCATTGCTCATTAAAAACCTTGTTGAAACAAGTTAAAAACTATGGTACTTTGGGTAAAATTATTTCAATAAATGTCACAGCAGGCTTATGTTTAGTTTTTATGTTTTCAGAACAGTTGTTGTTCAGCAAAATGAGTCTCCTTCAAAACCATACATCCTTTTAAATTATACAAAGTGGTCTGGTATGTATTTTATAAGTGCACCAGTAAATCTGTCAGCCCATGAGAATGATAAAGAAGCAACAACATAACACTCTAACATGTGCATTGTCACAGGGTGTGACAGATGTTGCATCGCGGTAAATGCATGATAGAGTTAGTGACCTTGCATTGCAACCTCCAGCGGGAACACATGGTACTGGCATGGCCAATTTACGCAGGAGACTGCATGTTCTCCTGAGGAAGGTGAGGCACATGGGAGAAAAAAGAACAAAGATCCATGACCGAATTTCCATATTTTAATTTGGCTTCATTTGAATACAGTTTTCTTTTTTTTTAAGTTCAAATAAAATGTAAATGAACATGCAAACAGCTTCATTAGATACTCATTCAACGTGTTTAATGCTTGAATAGAAATCCAGATGCTTGTTCCAGGTTGATTTTATGTTGCACATGGCATAAGAGCCCAAAGCTGTTATTTTCTGACAGTTTAGAATTGGGTAATCTCTGAGGTAGAATGTCACTTTTAAATGTAAACCATTTTGGATCAGATGCTCCTGCAGTTAAATGACACTTTAGTCTAATACCGTCAATTTCTATTTTGAGATTGATGTAAAAAATATGTTGACGATACTGCAATTTACCACAACTTATGTTTAAATAACGACTGGAGTTTTGGCACAATATAAATAACAACTATTTTAACTCAGCCCCATAATGTACTTTTATGTAATTAAAAATTGCAACGCTAAGATCCTTTAGAGATTTTCTTCCACCAGTGTTGGGGAAAATAACTTGTGCGCAAGTTCAAATTGAAGCAGGGAGTTATTTTGATTCTGGGTATCCTGTCATAGGCTGTCGCCACTGTGACCCGGCCTTGGATAAGCGGAATACAAGCGCATGGAACAAAAAAATTTTAATGTCCTGTGTAATTACTTTAGAACTACGCACATTGGTTAAGTTTAGAGTTAGAATGCTGGCGTGATAAGAGTAAAAGCATTTTCATCTATCAATTTTATATTTTGTGTATTTGGCTTTTTCTTCTCCTTTCAGCATTTCCCTTCAGGGGTCACAACAGTAAATCAGTTTCTTCCATCTAATCCTGTCTCCGGCATCCTCTTCGGCCAAGCCAATTGTCCTTTTTGTCTTCCTTCACTGTATCCATGAATCTCCTCTTTGGTCTTCCTCTTGGCCTTTTTCCTGGTGGTTCCAAATCCAGCATCCTTCTTCCAATGTACTCTCTCTCTCACATATCCAAACCATCTCAGTCTGGCCTCTCTGACTTTATTTCCAAAACCTCTAACATGTGCTGTTCCTCTGATATACTCATTTCTGATTCTGTCCATGCTGGTCACTCCCAGAGAGATCCTCAGCATCTTCATCTCTGCTACCTCCATCTCTGTTTCCTGTCTTTTCCTCAGTGCCACTGTCTCTAGACCAAACAGCATGGCCGGCCTCACCACGTTTTTTTACACTTTTCCTTTCATTTTAGCTGAAACTCTTCTATCACACATCACACCTGATACTTGTCTCCACCCGTTCCAGCCTCCCTGCACACGCTTTTTCGCCTCTTTTCCACACTCTTCATTGCTCTGGACTGTTGATCCTAAGTACTTAAAATCTTTCACCTTCTTTATCTCTTCTCCCGGTAACCTCACTTTTCCATTTTATGTATTTGGCTACTAGAATAAAATCATAATTTGAGTGAATAAGTCTCTATTATAATTCTTGTTTCAGTTGGTTCTATAGGAAAACGCTTGTGTCCTTTTCCATGAAAGCCAAGTTATTTTCCAAGAGCGATTTTTCTTCTCAGTTTCTATTTATTTTATGTTACACTCACATATTTCACTGGTAAACCATCCAAAGATGTTCTGAAGAAAAAATGAAGCTGAGCTTAGCATGGTAGCTCCTCTTATCACACTGATGTGATTTACGCTTCCTGCATTTACATACATATAAAAAAGTTGTTTTTCTACTCAACATGTGCGTCTGTGTGGGGTGAAGACAGAGTCTCTCAAAGAATCACGACTGACAGGGATGGTATTTCTTTTTTTAAATGGCTGGTAACATTAAAAATAAGAGAAGTTAATACAATTTGATTTTGAATTTGTAACCAATTATGTCCATGTTAATTTTTTTCTGTACTCTGATCTTTAAACACTGAGAAGTAGACTAACCAAAGTGATCAAAGAAGATGTTTTAGATACGTGTTTAACACAAAACAGTTCTGCTTCATCTGACACGGTCCGATTGTATTGATGCAACGGCACGTAATCCTGCAGGCAGTGACACTACAAAAAGCTTTGCAATCACTCGCAACATGAGCTGGAGCCATCAGTCAAGATGTGCTTATCCAATAAAAACACACTAGTACACGCAGAGACTTCCTTTCATGCTAGATGTTTAGTTGTGTATCGTACACACAGTTTAAGAGTTTTTCCCTACGGGGTACTGAGTGCAAGGACACCCCATCAATGCAGTATAATTTACTAATGGATAAGCAGCTCTTACTGCCAGTTCTTATTATCATTTGTCATACCATTAGACACATACTTAGACTCAAGAAAATATGTGCATACAAAGATCCACGTGGTTTCTTGGTATTTGTCTTGAGTGAGTGGGTACATATTGGGAAGGTCACATTAGTGACTCTAATCTATCAACCTGCCCAGTTTGACTTTTTCCATTTCCCTCCATCCTCTCTTAACATTTCCTCGACCTCTGCTTTGTCTCGCTTCTTTTGTGACATCCATTTTTAAACTCGACATCTGGCCAGAGGCTGTAAGTTTTCCGATCGTTCATTCTTCCTCTTCCTCATGAATATCTCAGTGATAACCGGAAGGGGATTTTTGTTATCCTCAAGGTTTTTAGTTACAAAACCTACATGGACTAGATGGATAAACTGTTAAATTTTAGTATCTTAATACTGACAATGAACCAGTGGAAATAGTGATAGAAAACAATCCTCGGACAGGAGTTGTAGAGTAGATTTTTTGTCCCATAGAAAGAAGCTGTCACAATTCAACTTATTAATAAGAAAGTAGTAAATGCATCAAAATTAATGTATTGAACAAGTAAAAAACAGAAGGAGAGAACTTAGCCTGAAAAAATGAGTGATAAGATAACTAACATCAACAGCAGCTTTAAAAATAGACCAGATTGGGAAAAAGCCAATCGAAATACATTTAAGATCAAACTATATAAATATGATGAAAAAGGTGCACGGTGCGCCACTGCACGGTGGTGCAGTGGAAAGGACAGTGGCCTCACAGCAAAAAGGTTGTGGTTCAAATTTTGGGTGCGGACGAGGCTTGAAACACTGGCCGGTCTATGTGGAGTTTGCACGTTCTTCCCATGTACAGAATGTTTGGGTTTTCTCTAGGTACTCAGGTTTCCTTACCCCCTCTGAAACATACAGTACATGTTAGGTTGATTGTCCGCTACAAAAGTGTGCTTGGAGTGAGTGTGTGTGTGGCCCCACGACTGACTGACGACATGTTTGGGGTGTTTCCTGCCTCTCGCCACGAATCAGTTGGGATAGGTTAGAGCATCCTCCGCGACCTCGCCATGGAGTAAGTGGTTCACAAGATGTATGAATGACAAGAAAGCTATTCAACCAAACACACAAAAGCCCTCCAAAAAAATCAAGGTTAAAGTTCAAAGTCCAAGACAATTCTAGCATCGCATATCATTAAACATGCAAAAATGTGATTAATTTTTTGTACACTTCATAATTTTGAATCTGAATCAATACAATTTTTTTAAATACAAATCTACATGTTTGAATGGTTTGGACTGTACTCTGGTTCAATAAAATTTGTACAATAATTTTCCAATGCCCAGTCAATTTGAATGAGTGGGATATTGAGATGGTGAAACATCATGAAAATGTGGGGCAGCTGTCCACCCAAATATTTAAAGTCAGTGGATGAAGCATGGAGAGCATCAGGCAAACAAATGATTTCACAATTCAGTCTTTTTTTCCACAGCTAATTTTTTACCAGTCTAGGGTTTACCCTGCTCTACAACCCAGAGGCTATGAACATTGATGGATGGACATAAACACACTAACACAAAGAGAAGACCAAGCGAAACAAGCACATTCAGGAAGAGAAAGAAATATGTGAGAAAAGCAACCAAATGAACTGATTCTTCTACATGCGGTTTTCCAAAGAAGTGTGAATTGGCTGCAAACGTGCAATCAAGAGTCCTGCAGTTTGCGACATCAGCACTGGCGATCCAATAGAGAGTTCATTGCTGGCGAGGTGCCCCTGTCAACCCCCATAATTTAGCTTTTGGCAGTTTGAAGGTTCCATGCAGAAGCATAACAGAAGGCATGCTCTTCAGTGTTGAAAACTACAAAAAGCCAGAACGGAACGGAAAATTGATAAAGGAAAAAACGGGTGTGCCAACAGAGTCCGACCCATTTCATTAATAAGTGTGTGTAAAACAACAAATCCGTGTAGTCCCTCATTCATCCAGGAGTGATCCATAGTAGAAAAAGTTTCAAAAAAGTCTTCTGGACAGTTTAATTCTTCAACGAGACGTTTCGACTTCCATCCGGAAATCATTTTCAATCTGAATGAAATGGACTGGAACCTGGATCCATTTATACTAACCTGAGTAACAGGTAAAAAAAGTGTAAGAAGGGCTCGACCAATGAGAATGTTCCTTAAGATGGCCGTGAATGGCTCCTATTGTAGCCACAGACCAGTAAACAAACCTATAATAAAAATGCTTTTTTTACCTGTTACTCAGGTTAGTATAAATGGATCCAGGTTCCAGTCCATTTCATTCAGATTGAAAATGATTTCCGGATGGAAGTCGAAACGTCTCGTTGAAGAATTAAACTGTCCAGAAGACTTTTTTGAAACTTTTTCTACTATGTGTGTAAAACAGTTTAAAGGAAGATCTTTATGTGAGAAAACATCGTTTACCCACAACTTATAATAAAACTGGAGCGTGACATACAGTATGCTACCTTTCATGTAGGTTTGCAAATGCAACAATCTACAACAAGTTTAATCTTTTTATCATTTTAAAGTATTTCCAGAGTATCTAAAAAATATTTAGTTTTTATTCATCTGAATTGAACTTTCAGAATATTTCTTTAAACTATTTTTTTTCTCAAAAAAAATTAAGCGGTCATTTTAGTTCAACAGGAAGACTTCCTATCAAATTTTTTGAATATTAAAATATACCATTCCCTAAAGTGGAATAGAGAAATGTAAAATTAAAGGTTTGATTTGAACAGCGGGGAGCATTCTTATAACTTTCTGAAGTTGGATATTTTTATTCAATAGTTTTCTTCATACATTTACAACCAAAGTGTTGAATTAATATGCATTTTTTGTTAACATTTTATGACGGTAAGTGTCTATTGAAAGATTACTTTAAAAAAATTGCTTAAAAAATGATCAATTAAGTAGATTCCCACACGTTGAATGGAGGGTGAAATGAGATGAATCAGTTGGAAGGGTCGGGGGAGGAATAGAGATGTGGAGCACTGAAATAAAAAATTGATGTTGAGTTTTCTTTTTTTTTTGACAAAATGCCAATTAAGCATTCACTTTCACCAGTTAATCACTTTTCTGACTTGGCTTTCATTCCCTCCCTCAATCAAGTCTTCTTGTTGTTTTTTTTATGATTTCTGGGGCTCCAACTTGACGATCATTGCCGCATTTATCCATTTCCATCTCTCGTTCCTCTAAATCTCCCATGCTTTGCATTCTGCTCTTTTTTATGTTTGTATTTTGCCCTCCTTATCTTCACCGACTGCCCAGGCCTCTCCTCTTTTCTCTCATTCTCCCTGTTATGTGTGCTGTTTAGCTGCGCTTAGCTTCACCTGTCAGCTCGGATCAGAGCTGTGGAGCAGCAACATGACAAACTGCCCTCTGATTCACTTACACAGTCACACACATGTACACGCACTTGTGGCGTCTTCTCGACCCCCCAAACCTGCTCCTAAACACCACTTTTCTTCCTCTATCTATATTCAATTGCTTGTTGCGTTGTGTTGATACCTAGCCGCGGATTTATGTGGCTGCCGAGTCTATCTCGCTGGGATGCCCGATTGCCTCTTTCTGCACATTAGCTTGTGTTTACGGGAATGTTTTCCACCAACAACAGGTCATCTTACTCGTTGTATTTATAGCTAAACGGGAAGGTCTCAAATCACCAACAAGTGAAAATGAAGTTATCATATCTGTGCTACATGTTGCCCAGTTTAGATTTTGAAATATTTATAATAGTATGAGAGAGATTCGATCCAACTGTGTCACCAAGAACAGCATGAGAGAGATGTACAGTGGTGGTCAAAAGTTTACATACATTTGTAAAGAACATAATGTCATGGCTGTCTTGAGTTTCCAGTTATTTCAACAACTCTGATTTTTCTCTGATATAGTGATTGGAACAGATCCTTCTTTGTCACAAAAAAACATTCATGAAGTTTGATTCTTTTATGACTTTATTATGGGTAAACTGAAAATGTGACAAAATCAGCTGGGTCAAAAATATACATACAGCAATGCTAATATTTGGTTACATGTCCTTTGGCCATTTTTACTTCAATTAGGCGCTTTTGGTAGCCATCCACAAGCTTCTGGCAAGTTTCTGGTTGAATCTTTGACCACTCCTCTTGACAGAATTGGTGCAGTTCAGTTAAATTTGTTGGCTTTCTGACATGGACTTGTTTCTTCAGCATTATCCACATGTTCTCAATGGGATTTAAGTCAGGACTTTGGGAAGGCCATTCTAAAACCTTAATTCTAGCCTGATTTAGCCATTCCATTACCACTTTTGATGTGTGTTTGGGGTCATTGTCCTGTTGGAACACCCAACTGCGCCCAAGACCCAACCTTCGGGCTGATGACTTCAGGTTTTCTTGAAGAATTTGAAGGTAATCCTCCTTCTTCATTGTCCCATTGACTCTCTGTAAAGCACCAGTTCCATTGGCAGCAAAACAGGCCCACAGCATAATACTACCACCACCGTGCTTGATGGTAGGCATGGTGTTCTTGGGGTTAAAGGCCTCACCTTTTCTCCTCCAAACATATTGCTGGGCATTGTGGCCAAACAGCTCAATTTTTGTTTCATCTGACCACAGAACTTTGTCCATGTGATCAGCAGCAAACTTTAGTCGAGCCTTAAGGTGCCGCTTTTGGAGCAAGGGCTTCCTTCTTGTACGGCAACCTCTCAGTCTATGGCGATGCAAAACACGCTTGACTGTGGACACTGACACCTGTGTTCCAGCAGCTTCTAATTCTTGGCAGATCTGCTTTTTGGTGCTCCTGGGTTGACTCTTCACCCTCCTGACCAGTTTTCTCTCAGCAGCAGGTGACAGCTTGCGTTTTCTTCCTGATCGTGGCAGTGACAAAACAGTGCCATGCACTTTATACTTACAAACAGTTGTTTGCACTGTTGCTCTTGGAACCTGCAGCTGCTTTGAAATGGCTCCAAGTGACTTTCCTGACTTGTTCAAGTCAATGATTCTCTTTTTCAAATCTGTGCTGAGCTCCTTTGACTTTCCCATTGTAGCGTTTGTGGGTGTTTTTATCCAATGAGCCCTTTTTAAATGGCCTCAGAGAAGTCACCAGCTGTAGTCACTCATAATCACTCACAAGAAGTTAAGAGGTCATGCTATGAAGCTCATGTCATTGACACAACTTTCTAAGTCTCCAAAATTGCTCATTCATGTTGCTGTATGTATATTTTTGACCCAGCTGATTTCGTCACATTTTCAGTTTACCCATAATAAAGTCATAAAAGAATCAAACTTCATGAATGTTTTTTGTGACAAAGAAGGATCTGTTCCAATCACTATATCAGAGAAAAATCAGAGTTGTTGAAATAACTGGAAACTCAAGACAGCCATGACATGATGTTCTTTACAAGTGTATGTAAACTTTTGACCACCACTGTATCTAACAAGAAAAAAATGTTGAAGATTTGATTTATACTCTCATTGCTGTGTGAAGAGATGAGGTTGCGTGACGAGTAACATCAGCTCATGGTAGAAGCTGTTTGCAGGGTCAGAGCCAGAGGGCTTGCCTGAGGGGGGATCAACCAACTAAAATCTGATTGGTCCCACAAGGTGTCGGCCAATTACAGACAATTACATACTAAACATTGGTGTAAACTCATATTTATCTGAGGGATAAAACTCAGCCATGTGCTTGCTGATTTAGGACGTTCTCCAAAATGTTCCACATAAATAGTTCAGGGGGGAAGAATGGAAGGAACATGGAGGGAAGGGAGTGTGTGTGAGATGCTTCCTGCTACGTAAAAAGGGGAGATGATCAAAATCGCTAATGCAATCTGTTAAAAAACACTAAATTCTTTTAAAAACTGTGTCCATACATCACTATCAGCTCTAAAAAGTTGGATTTGCAAACAATGGCACTTTTATTGCCCAGCCAAATAAATTGGTATCAATATCAAACTCAAATCAGATCCATGTCAGTACTGATATAACTAACAATAATTTCATCATTGATATGCTCGGCCACGTTCATATCTTTGATACCTTGTTATGTAAACACATTGTAATCATAAAACTATGCATTTTAAATGGCCTTTTTTTGCTGCAAACAATATAAAAGACAAAATTAAAAGGCCACGGTTTCATTTTTATACACAGTTATGGAGTCGCCTGCAAAGTTCTGAAAAAACTGTAAAAAAAAAATATATCAATTTTTTTCATGCTGGTAATAACCAATATTCATGCTGACCTTGGTGTTGCTATTGATATTTCTATCGATCTGTCAAGCTCTATCAGACAGTCCAAAGTAGAAAGAAAGAAAATCTGCCGCCAATAAAAAGGAAGTCAAAAATAAGGGCTGAAACAAAAAAATGAGAACAGCTACTTTCTCATTTCAGAAAGAAGAGAAGGGAACAGCAGACCTGAACCAACACACCTGATTTCAGCAGCATCTGCTTCAGAGTGAAGGCAGCATGCTGAGGTCTATTTACAGACATTTAATTATTTTATAATCAGAAATATATCAACATTAGCTGTTTTTTTTATAGTAATTAGGCATTGTTGTCAAAATATCTTTTATTTATCACTAAGACTGTTTAACACTTTTGGAGGTTTGAAACATTTCATATGCATGGTTGGCCGGACGGTGGCGCAGCGGTTAGCACAGGGGCCTCACAGCAAGAAGGTCATGGATTCAAGTCTCAGGTGGGACGAGGCTTGGAACACTGACCTTTCTGTGTGGAGTTTACATGTTCTCCTGGTGTATGTGTGGGTTTTCTCTAAGTCCTCCGGTTTCCTCCCACCCTCCAAAAACATGCATGTTAGGTTAATTGGCAAGTATGAAATTACCCCTAATTATGAGTGTGTGTATGTGTGTGTCTGTGTGAATGGTTATGCGCGTGTGGCTGGCAACCTGTTCGGGGTGCACCCTGCCTCTCGCCTCAAATTAGCTGGGATTGACTCTAGCACCCCTCACAACCCTATGAAGTATAAGAGGTTCAGAAGGCGAAACGAAATACGCATGATTGTATTCTTTAAAAATTACACAAAAACCACAATAAAACAATTTGTCTTCTCTAATGTCATAAAAATAGTGTGCTTTTTAAAAAAGTGATAGGCTGTTGTGATGAACTCTTAATAAACCTATTAGCAGCAATAAATCTAAATTAGAAACCACTACTTTTAACTCATGTTTTCCACAAATCCCACTAGAGTTTGGTGAATTTTTGCCAAACGATGAAGCAGGCCTTTAAAAACCCAAAAGAAAACTTTGGCATGTGATCCGTCCTGTATCAGATACTAATTCTAAGAGCATTCAGCATTTAATCTCCATTGCAAGCTTCACAGAAGCCATAAACTCACGTCAAATCACTTTCTTTACCCTTCCTCCTCCAATATCACCCTTTTACGTTTCATTGCTGAATCAGCATAGTCCGTTGAAAACAGCTGGTGTGGTGACAGCTACTCGCTGGAGTGGTGTGGTAGGTGAAGTGAAACTTTACAATGACTTTACAGGATGTATTGGAGTTATAAGACATTGAGTGAACTTTATATCCCTTATGGAGGCTGTAGTGCAATGACAGCCCCAGAAATTTACATGAGGGCCATGTTTTTGTGTTCATGAGCCAGAAACTCCCACTTTAATTTAAAAAATGTTCAGTTTGACTTGAGTGGCCAAAGCTAAAAGCCACTACTTTGTATGAGCTGTGCATTACAATGCCCTGACCATTTTTTATTGTTATCATTGAGATAAATTTGATTGCATGATGTCACCTTCCATAAAAAGACTTTTTGTATAGACTCAAAGACGATGAAGAAACAAAGGTTTCTATTGCTCCCACAGCAATGGAGAGTGATAAATCTTTTTGATGGTGATAAGAATTAATTTAAGTTAAGCCGGGGTGAATGGATGGATAATGTCATTCCTCCTAGAAAGATAGACATGACATGTACAAAGGGTGATAGGTTTATGGTAGGATAGTGAAACAATTTTATGATGCTATTCGGAGGCGAGGTATATCTCCCTGCTGCTGATCATGACCTCAGATATCATAAGTCTAAACCAAATTTCAGCACAGCATACAATAATAATAATACGTATGAGCCTCTTGTTTTGGTATATTGTACTTTTTGCCAGACAAATCCCAGGTTCAATTCTATTTGGGTGGAGACGGTGGCCGCGTGGTTAGAGCGTTCGCCTGCGGACCGGAAGGTCGCAGGTTCGCGTCCCACGGAGAGCACGTCTAGGGTCCTTGGAGAAGACACCTAACCCCTGCTTCTCCCACCATTGGCGCCGTTGAAGGGCAGCCTGCTGTGGTGTAAGGAGTGCAGCAAACAAATTTCCCCGGTGAGGGATGAATAGAGTAATTCATTTTTTTTTTTTAATGTGATTTAACATATTAAAATAAAAGTTGCATCCACACAGGCTTTCCATTCTGTTCTGTCATCTTCTGCTTATCCGGGGCCGGGTTGGAGGGGCAACACCCTCAGATAGGAAGCCCTGGCTTCTCTCACACCAGCTGCATCCTCCAGCTCACCTGGAAGGATCCCGAGTTGTTCCTCAGCCAGCTATGAGACTCCCCAGCGTGTCCGGGGTCTGGCACTTGAGACCCCGGACATGCTGGTGAGGTGTTTTGGGCACGAAACACCTCACCAGCGAGGCGCTCAGGAGGCATCCTGACCAGATGCCTTAACCACCCCATCTGGCTCCTCTCGACCTGAAGGAAGAGCGGCTCGACAACGAGCTTCTTATGGGTGGCAAAACTCCTCACCCGATCTCTGAGGGAGAGCCCAGCCACCCTGCGGAGGAAGCTTGCATGCATCAATTTTGAAGTTACACCTTTCTATCTTCAAATGCTTAGATCTATTTAACTTGCTAAATAAGTATTTTTTTGTCTCTCTATGTCTCACAGCTGCCCAAGGAACACCTCAGGAGCCTCTCAGAGTATGTGAACAAGCCAAGGGAAGTCTGGGCTTTTATGCTGAAGCTGTTGCTGCTGTGACCTAAACTCAGTTGAGCAAAAGACGATGGTACGTTATAAAAGTATCTCTGTAAAGACAGGTTTTTTGTACATTTTCATCCGCATTCGCACTTACCCCGATGCTTAGCTAAAAAAACATCATATAGACAAGTGTGCTGTAGCAGATGTTGACATGTATACTTGGAATACTAAAAACAAAAGTGTGGTGTTCATGTTCACTGAAATAGTGCAGAAAACAAATCCCTGCTTCATTTTGACGTTTAACAATTCCTTCCTGCTGGTAAAAGAGAGTGTGGTGCAGCCTGCTGGTTGCTCTACTCTCATTCCCAGGAAGTGCTTAGATGTTTTGGAGGGCTGTCAACAGGGGGGGAGTACCTTTTTTTAAAAGCATCTTTCACTGCCAGAAACAGCAGAACAATGACGCAAATGTAAAAGGCAGGAAAGGTGACAAGTGCCTTCATGTATGATGTGCACAGGCTGACTAGCCGATTCATCTTCGATTGTGTGGTTGTATCATTACCTGGTCTCCTCTAAATGTTCAGCTTTAAAGAACATATTTTTCAAAACAAGTTTTATGAATATATTTGTGTTTTACAAAAATTTGCATTTGTATTGAGAGTCCTATAATTAAAAATGCACTTTTTTAAAAAACACAAGATGCAATGATTGCTGAAATGAAAGAAAAAGTGTACAAAACCGTGGTGAGACCGGCCACGCTGTTTGGTCTAGAGACAGTGGCACTGAGGAAAAGACAGGAAACAAAGTTGGAGGTAGCAGAGATGAAGATGCTGAGGATCTCTCTGGGAGTGACCCAGAGGATGGACAGGATCAGAGGAACAGCACATATCAGAGGTTTTGGAAATAAAGTCAGAGAGGCCAGACTGAGATGGTTTGCACATGTGCAGAGGAGAGAGAGTACATCTGCAGAAGGATGCTGGGTTTGGAACCACCAGGAAAGAGGCTTAGAGGAAGACCAAAGAGGAGGTTCATGGATACAGTGAAGACATGAAGATAGTTGGCGTGACCGAAGAGGATGCAGCAGATAGGGTTAGATGGAAGAAACTGACTTGCTGTGGCGACCCCTGAAGAGAAATGCCGAAAGGAGAAGAGGAAGAAGGTGTTATGATTGCTACTCGACTTGGCCTTTTCCGCTTTGCTCATGTTCTGCCCCAGCCCCAATTCCTCACACTGGGTCCTAATTCCCTCTTATGTTTGCATCTGTATCTTAACTTCCATGTGCACCCCCACAACAAGACAAAGATGACTTTAACTCAAGCATTTTCGTCCTTTGGTCCAATTAGCTTCATCTCTTCCTTTTTGTAAGGGCTCAATCATGTCGAACATTAAATATGCATCCAGGCAGACCTTTGTAACCATTATCCTAATCTCCATCATTAAATAGAAGCTGCAATTTATTGCAACTGAAGTTGAAAAGGAAACTCAGAGTGAACTTTGCAGGTTGCCACTTCTTGATTAAAAAAAACACTTCAAAGGGGCAAGGTTGCATAATAATTAAAGAAGGGTTACTTTTTAGAGGGCATGTTTGAAGTGATCATACTTCACACCATTTTGAACCTAATTATCTACAAATTAATCAAGTTCATAATACATATCGCCAAGATTCCTGTTCAGTTAAAAAAAAAAAAGTGCTTCTAATACGTTCAGCAGCAGAATAACCAAAAATATTCTGCAAGATTGAGAATTTTTGGTGTTGTTTCTTGGGTTTTCAAAGACAGTTTTTTAGAAAAAAGAAAGCATGTGTAAATTAATTAAACAACTTATTTTGAGAGGCTAAGCTTATTTCTGTGGGAGTCAATTAGTGTTCCGTGGCATGGTGGCTGACAGTGATCGCAAACAGTGATCAGGATCTACCAGTTGCTCCCAAAGATTGTTTTGGTTGATCTCATTGTGTTTGTGTAAAAAAGGGATTAAAACGCATTAAATTTTTTTCATCAGTATGTAATCTTGTTATTTTATTTCGATACAGGCAGATGTCCTGTAACCATAGCAACCCACTCTTCTTCTCTGCTTTCCTGTTTCATGTTTGCTGTCCATCCTTCCCAAAAACTACCCCAGAGAGTAGATCGTATTTTTTACATGTTTTTGAAACATTAAGAGGATATTTAGGGTGCATTTTAAATCAGAAAAATTGCAAATTCTAATGAATTCTAATGAATTCTCTCATTTTCTGCAAGACATTCAAATGGAAAAATTGACTGCATTTTTTATTTAAAATAAGAATCATTAAAGATGACAAAGTAGGATTTGATGTGTTAATTTGATTCCTATTGAAGACACTATGGTGAGAATGACTATTTTATTAATAGGGGCGGCTATGTTTTTTGTTTGTTTGGTTTTTTTTAAAAAGTACCTTAGCTTGAAAAAACACTGAATTAGAAACCATTTTTAAAAGCTTTTTCTCCCCCATCTGTTTTTACAAGTGAAAATTACATTTAGTGGAAACAGAACCTAAATTCTGTGTTTTAACCCGAAACGCAGCTTGTTTCAAGGCCCGAGGGCAAGAGAGCCGATGATGTGTTAAGAGACAGTCTGTCTGTCACGGTAATCAGTTTAGCTAGCTTCATGAAGCAGGTGCGAGTGGTGTTTTATAACATTTAAGGCACGTGCAAGGACACAATATGGCTGCTAACTCCAGGATTTAGTTCCAAAATAACTTGGTCGTCAGAATCCTGCTTCTGTGTTGACTTTTTTCAAACTGACGTGACGTTAAATACCACAGCACGCAGTGAGAACTGAGAGGTTTATGAGGAAGAAAACGAAGGCGGGAAAGGGGGGGAAAGGTGGCTGAGGTCAAAGCATAAAATGAGATGAAGGATATGAATGGAAAACAAGATGATTGCAGAAAGAGAGGAGTGGATGGATCAGGTGAATTGCATTTTAACCATCACGCCTGTCATGTAGAGATGAGAAATCTTACTTCCCTTGTCATTTACTATTGACTCTGCGTTATTTCACTGTTGCCTGAAGGGAATATTATATTGTTTTCTCTCCAGCTCAAGGGCATAACATCAAAATCCTCTCCGTTCTTTTCTCTCTTTCTTTCTGCTTACACTGGCAGGGCTCCTTTGGCAAACATTGGTCTTACGTCATCCTGACAGTGAAATGTTGATACAGCATCAGTATAATTAGAACTGTATTGATTGTGTGTCTGCTGCCAGATATGACAATGAGAGTGCATTTTGCATGTCTGAATGAATATTCAAATTAATTGTAACATTAAAACTATCTTAAAAATTTCATTTAAAACAGCTTTTCTGTTCATGGATCTCATCTGAACTTTTAATTCTTAAAAAAAGTTCTTAGATTTAATTTTATTAATATTTTAAAGAGGACTTTTGGTGAGTTGACAATCATCGATGATTGGAAGTTTCCACCCCAAAGAAAGTTGGGGTTAAATAACTATATTTATTAGGTCACTTGGACACCTCGTGTCCTGCACGCAGTGTGGTTTACCTACAGGGCTGAATCCTGATTGATTCCCATTCAGATTCACACGCTGCATTATATTTATAAATGTGGTAAAAGTCAGGACACAGACAGATCCCACAGACTTCAAATTTTCTTTCACTGTTTCCTAGTGTTTTTAATTGTTTTTCTCTTTTTTTCTTTTGTCAATACATTAAAAACAAATCAACGCCCAAACTTGGAAAAATTTGATACAGTGTTTGTACATGTGTGACAAAGATCTGTGTGAAACAAGGCACTGGGAAAACAGGTTTGTTGTTAAGATTTTTTTTTATTTTCTAATAAGCAGTTAAATTGAACGTTAAGATTTTTTATAAGTTAACTTTTTTTTTTTTTTTTATGAACGTTGCAACAGGGTTGCTCACTTTTATGGCCTGGATTTTAATGTGGACATTATATATAGGTGGTAAAATTGTGCTACAATTTAAATTGTTTAGGTTGTTCAAAACTTTTCTAAATTGTAAAATCATATTAATCAGTCAATGAGTGTGAAATGCTGTGCACAGTTTTATGAAAATGTAAAAGGTTAATGATCACATTTTATTGCATGCAACCTTAGATTTAAAAATCAATAAAAAAAAATCAGTATAAAAATTATTTTAAAACTATTTTCAACTGTGATACAAAGTTAGAGAAGACCTTTTACGTTTTGTTTTAGACTTATTTCTTTCTTTTTTTTTTAGAGAAATATTTTTATCAGGATAGCACTTTTCCATGTTACTGTTTTTATAAATAATTTATAATATATTGCATCGTACAATTCATTCAATTTTTTTTTTTCAATGATCGTGTGAGTTATATTGGTTCTAAATGTGATTGGATTGTTTTTACAGCTTTCATTTTGAGTTTCATTCTGAGTTCATAGTGAAGCTGGTCTATAGATGGGTTTGTCACTCTCTTTACCTGTTTGAGGGTATAAATTTCAGCTGATATTCACAATGACTTCTTTAAACATGTATGTGCGTATGTGTGTGTCAGGGCTGTGCAGAGGAGGATGCAAATGCGGTCAAAGCGAGTTGAGCAGAAGACAAATGATAAAGTGGTGTTATTGACTGTAAGCCTTGCCTCTGCAGTTTCATCAATCATGTTACACCACCAACATACAAATGAAGCCCTTAATTAGCAGCCCTGAAACATGGAAGCCATGCAGATATTTGAATGAAAATATTTTAATACAAATTCAAACATACAGCACTTTTTACCTTTTTAAAAATAATGTCGTACATTTGTTGCTTTTTTTTTTGAGAATATTCATTTAACGTATTAAAAAGCAGCACTTGCAGTTTATTATTTAGCGTTGAAACAAAATTCTTGATTTAATTAACACGTAAATGAACAACGGGGAAAGGTTTTGTATTTTGTTCCAATACTGTACCGAAAATGAGCCAAACTGATACTTTAAAACCAAGGTACATACTAAACCGTCATTTTTGTGGACCATTAAACCACTAGTTATATGCATTTTCAACTAACCACCTACTAATTGGTACACAATGAGGTCGTTTTGGAATGAACAACAGAGTAGAGTAGAATAAGCTAATATTTAAACAATAATCTTTGACACATTGGTTGCTCGTCCCGGGGGAGAGATCTCTCTTTCATGTGGATCCCCACGAGGTTTCTTATTTTTTTCCCCACTGATGGGTTTTTTAGGAGTTTTTCCTCACCGAGAAGGAGAGTCTAAGGGCATAAATGTGCTAGTCTTGTTTAGTTAGCACTTGTTAATTATTTTTCTTGCTGTGTATTTGTGTTAACACATTCCTCTTTTTCTTGTGAAGCCCATTGAGACGGAAATTCTGTTATTTTGGGCTATACAAATAAAATTGAATTGAATTGAACATGGACACGTTGACAGTAAAAAATTCAGAACCATATTAATTGCGTAGTGTGTGTAATCCATATTCGTGTACTCATTCAAACTTTAAAGATGACATCCTATACCGCTGAAAATGGAGAGCAAGTGAATGGAAAAGGGGCTGGGAATGGATCAACTCATAGGGCAGAAATAAGAGTGGGGTATGCTATCGTAACTTGTGGGAGTTTGATGAACAAAGAAAAATGACAAGCGGTATTTAGGTTACATTGGTTATTTCTTACAAAAAAAAAGGGCTGAGTTGGGCTTCACGATGGCGTATGGGTTTTCACAGTGCCCTCACAACAAGAAGGGGGTTTGAGTCTTGGGTGGGGACATGGTTTGAAACACTGGCCTTTTATTTGTGGAGTTTGCTTGTTCACCCCGCGTATGCGTAGGTTTTCTCCACGTACTCCAGTTTCCTCCCATCCTTCAAAAACATGCATTTTTGGTTGATTGGCCACTATAAAATTGCCCTCAGGAATGAATGCATGTGTGTATGGTTGTGTGTGGCACTGCAACAGACTGGCGACCTGTTCGAGTGTACCCTGCCTCACACCTTGAATCAGCTGGGATAGATTCAGGCACCCCATGTAATTCCAGTAGGGATGGACGGTTCAGAAGGGCTGAGTAACTCTAAAAGATGCACAAGCACCCCTTAAAGTAGTCTGGATTCACCCCTGGGTATCTGTGTTCCTCCATTCAAAAGTCTAAAAGGAACTAAGCTACAACATTGTATAACAATTTGCCAGGTGGAGAAGTTCAGAAGGGAAAAGGGCTACAAAAGGCCAGCTGGGGAACAAGTGCAAGCCCTGCAATATTAAAAGCAAACAGAAGAAGAACAAGTTGATGGTGAGGGATAAAAGTAATGAGCAAAGTCAAGATGTGAATTTCTCTTGCAATCCCATCCAGCTTCTGATGGATCTCTTCAACACCCTTTTGTTTGAACTCCCTCCACAATGCTGAAGCTGCACAAGGGTGAGGGACGGGTAATTAGTATTTGCACAATAAAGAAAAAGGAGAATAGATGGGATGATAGGAATGGATGATAGAATTTGAATGACCCAAAGGGATGGACCTTCCTCTCTCTTGTTTGATCTACGAGAAAAGTGTTTCTTTCAGGTATGACATTTGAAAAATAGTGAGGTGATTAACGTGCTTTGGAAGACAGAAAGAATTTTAAAATAATATGAGATCAAAGCAAGACATCCATCGTAATCGCTGTTAATGAAGGAAAAAACATTTTAGCTCTTCACCTACACAAAATGATTGTGTTTAAAATGTTCTCTAAGTGGAGTTTTCCCTGATGTTGTTCATTAGCACTATCATGATCCAAAATGCAGGGATGAAAGGACTTACATGGTTATTTTAGAGGGCAATTACTGAGGCATGACAGGCCAAGACAAGTTTCAGAATAATAATCTTTTACAAGCGGTTTAGTAACACCAGCTTTTTCGTTGAGGAATTCTCATCATTTAGGAGTTCTGCATTTAGACCAAATGGTGTATTTTATAGAGTTACCAAGGAAACCAGCATCAAAGCAGTATGAGTGAATGAGTCTAGTCGCTACATACAGTAAGTCAACTCCCTTTTAAGGGGGAATAAATCTGGTCAAACAGACAGGGAAGTGAACCAATAAGAAAAGGGTGAAGGTAATGTCAACAAAGCAATCAGAAAGAGTATAAATAAATGAGGATGTACGCAAGTCAGGCAGTTTGAACCATTCCCATGTCTGTTTCACCACCAAAATGCTGTTCATTATTGTGAATGCTCAGAACCTTGCCCAGGTGCGTTTATTTGCTTGTCAGAGGTGTGTTAGGTTATGGTTCAGTTGGACTCAGGCGTGGTTAGCTTGTAGCGGGCCGCTCACTGTTGCAGGATCAAAAAGGTCATTTGACACAATTTTACGACAATCAAAAATAATTTTTCTTGCCTCAAAAGCAGAACACCTATTTGACGGCAGGCTGTGGACAAAATTAATTTAAACTATCGCTCACAAAGTAAACATGGTGATTGGTTGCTGCGTTTCCTCTTTACATTAAACCATCGCACCATACTGACGTCAGTGTGCTTTGAAACGAATAGTGAAACCCTATGTGAGAGCAAGGGAGTGATGGGGTGACAATCTTTTCGGGCCTGGTTTATAGGAAGTCTGTCTAGTGTGAGTGCACCTTACGCCTTGGTTGTGCACAGAAAGAATAAGCATGACTAGAAGGTTTAAAGGATTTAATGTGTTTTTGATTTTTTTAGAAGAATTTTACTGCTGAAATGTGTCATGTTGTCTTTAGTCTTTGAATGAACGACTCCATGAATGAATGCACTCTAGTTTTTTTTAAATGATGTAGTGCTTCTTTTCTATGTTAGTTTTTATTGTATCAATGTCTACATATGGAAATTAGCTTCATACTACCTCTGGTGTACCCTATTTGTAGTGTAACAAAAAAGAAGCAATGACGTTGTACGCATGTAAAAATAATACAGGACAAGAGTACACAAATTGTGTTGCATTGTTTGATATATAACAAATTTAAATGTGTGTAGATAAGTACCAGACAGATTTTTATCTGATTAATAAAAGTATATTCTGGATTTCAGGCAAAAAAAAGAAGAAGCATGCTTTGGGCAAATTAAAAAATAGGAAGCCATAACTTTTGACTGGTCATTATGAATTTAAAAACTTGCACTGGCGAGTAAGAAATTGAAAGGTCAAGAATTTTCACATTCAGTTGTGTTTATGTATTTCAATGTATTTGATGCATTTTGATGTGATGTTTATTCTCTTGGTGGTGAGCATTTTACAAAATCAATGATCTGAAGTAAAAAAATTTCTTGCAATTTTGTAGTCAGTGCTTGAAAACTAAAAAAACAGCAGGAGAAAAAAACCCCACTAATTTATTTTTTCCAATGCCACAAATGTGACTGTAATCAAAGTGCTAAAATTTTATTAAAAACTATGTCCAAATAATAGTAATAAAAGAGGTATCTCGCAAATCTTGCAGGTTTGGTTGGACTGTCAATTATCTAACATCAATCTCAAAGCTGCCTTTCAGACCTTCCCTGTGAGAACACTTTGGTGTTATGTGCACTGTGTAACGCTGGGAACCCATAAGTACACCAACGTCTACACACACATCCATGAATTGTAGTCTCTTGTGGGACTTTTAAATCAAAGTTTGCGGGATATCTCACTTTCATTTTGGCAACAGCAAGCAACGTAAGGGAAGAAAAAGTCACAAAGCACATTAAACCAAAAGTGAAAGTCATTGTAAACTGAGCTGCAACAAAGCCACACAACACCAAACTTCACCTCAGTCAAAGGATCGGGTAAAGAACTCACTACAAGACTTCTTTTAGTTTTGGACCCTCGTCTGGAAAGGCGGCAGAAAAGTAACAGAACAATGCTCACAAAGAAAAAGATTGTGTTAAAAGAGTCTATATCCAAAGTGGCAGAGCGCCACTTAGCAATATGTAAGTAAACAGAAGCGCTACAATGTTGCTAGCTAGCAATAGGAATCTCCAAACTTTAGTTTGCGACGAACTTTGCGCCGTTTAAGCTACAGATTTACCTTCAGTACAGGTGACAGGCGTGCTAATGAGCATGTAAAGCACTGACATGATGGATCCAGTTTTCAGTCCATTTCATTCAGATTGAAAATGATTTCTGGATGGAAGTCGAAACGTCTCGATCAAGAATTAAACTGTCCAGAAGACTTTTTTGAAACTTTTTCTACTACTGACCTGATGGGTTTTAAAAAAAATTCCACCTCCACTTCCTCTACTGACTGCACACTTAGCGTATGACTGCTGTGAACACGCCAAGTGCATGGTCTGTACTTACCCGGCTCATTCACAGTTCAACTGTTTAATGTGCATGCGGCACTCACCTGGTCCGTATCGAGTAAGTGGACACTCATCACTTACAATGCTTTGTTGCGCACACTGACTTCTACGGTACATATGAAATGCTAAGCCAACATACATGTGCTATATGACTATAAGTAATGACTTGAATGGACCTGTCAGAACTCAGATTGTGAGTTGGATAGATAGAGGTAGATGGATGAATGGATAGTGCATGCTTCAACAAATAGATATAAGCTAGCAGTTGATTTTCTGTCAGTGCAGCTTGGAACCAGTCTCCATGTAGACTCGGACAACTCTTGTCTGATGACATGTCCCAAAATCCATGTTGATACAGACATAAAATCACATACTCTTAAAGAAAGTCACAATCACAGCAATCGCCTGCCTACTTCTAAAGAGTTGGTAAAGTACTCACAGAGTGAATTTAGACAGGAATATGCTTCTTTACTTTAACAATGTGACCTCCTACAGTGGCACTCCTACAGGGCTTTTAAATGAAAAACACAGATTGTTGTTAACAGCCTACAGCTATGCTCAAAAATAAAACCTCTCATTATGGCGTTAGTACACCTCATTTAGCTGTGTTTTCTTCTAAAATATAAAGTAATGTGTGGCAGTCAAATGGGTTATCTTGAGCTAAACATGTGGAGAATACAGTATGTGGTTATTTCAGTGTAACTGGAAAAAAAGCCAGAGAAGAACTGGGGCATGAAAAGGTGGGAAGTACCTGCCCACTTTGGTACTAAATTCAAACAACTTTATAAATCATAAAAAAAAAAAAAAATACAAAAGATTTCTTGGTATGTTAGTTAAAATATTGTTGTTATTGATCAGTTTTATATGTAGGATGTAAAATATTGCATGAAAGCGAGAGCATGACGGCACTTAATTTCAAAATGAGCATTTTTGTGAAAATGCCATCTTGGAAGATCCAGGTTAAGTTCAAAAGACTCTTGAAGCATCCAGATTCAAGAGGTTAATCTTGGGGTATCCCGTTTTCTGGCGGCAGTGAGTATGGCATAGTATTGTATCTACGTTGGCGTTGTGGTCATTATGTGGAATTCGACCGGTCAATTCAAAGGCTAAACTGACTCCATTGGACTTCCGTGAAGTCAGAGGTCTGCAGAGCTGTCTATGCCTCAAGATTAAAGAAAAGTTTAACAGACACATCAGAATCAAATTAGAGAGAATTGGTACCATCTGGTTGCCAGTCAAACTATTCTGGGAGCAGTTCAAAAAGAGAGCTACGACTTTTTTTGCGAATAGAATTAGAGTAATTCAAGGCTGCCATAGAGCTTTTTTGGACCATGCTTGGTGAGTGATGATGTGAAGAGAAGAGTGCCAATGAAACCATAAGGTGTTGTTTTCTGCTGAATGGCTGTTAAAGTCATACATGTAAAACTTGCCAACACTCAGTCAACTGAAAGCTTTCTGATGACCTACCAAAGATTTGTCACCAATGGAAGGGTATTCAGGGACAAATTTTGTGCAGATTTTGGCGTGAAGTCTCTTCTGGAAAAACTGTATGCCTTCCTGCAAGGGTAACATTGGCAAAGTCCGGATGAGTATGCAATGAAGAATGGAACACTTGGGACGTGGAAAATTCTCCTGGCTGACTCACCTCACCGTAAGGGGGCTGCCAAAGGTGCAGTGCGGATTGAGAAGAGGGCACTTCAGAATATGGGGCAATCATCTGGCCTTACCTGCAGTGAAATCTCCTTGCTGATTAAAACCAGGTGGAACTAATTAGTGATCAGTGGAGTGCCCAGATGGAATAACAGTTTACGCCTCTTATACTCACCTCTATTACACGCCAAAACAGCAAATAACTCAGCCCATCAAAACCTTCAATATTAAGACCTACCCTTTTAAAGTCTGGATAAAGCCGCACAGCTAGAATTAAACAGTTAACAAATTCAAATGGATGTTTTTTAAAAATAGTGAATGTTTTAAGTTGGTGAAATTTTTCCTACAAGTTGCTTAGAACACTGACTATAGATTACTCAGAAACCACCAGATTATTTTGTGGTGATCCACTGATGAGGAGCTCTGCAGCAATCTGTCTGACTGAGCTTTGCTGCACTGAGGTGTGGTGTGGAGTCACAATCACAGCATGACTTTTACGGCTGCCACAATGTAAATAATTCACCTGTATCATCTATGAATGCAGAAAGTTGAATGCAACTATTCAGAAGGGAAAAGCAAAAACGTTTTTTAACGCAAATGTGTTTCATCAAAAATTTAATTTCTGTATCCACTTTTAAAACGCATCTCTAGAGACTTTGGGAGTTATTTACCGTAGTGGAGAGAGAGTCTGGAAGCAAAATAAACTTTTCATTGTGAGGTGCTTTCCAAAAAGTTAAAGACAAAGAAAAGCCTCAAGGTTGGTGAGCATAACAGTAGGTAAGTAATGATGTGTTGTAGAAGTAAAATGTGTTTGTGGGAATTTGGAATGCAGACTTGAAAGTAAAACTGGTAATAAGGTGCAGGGCATAATGGCGCAGTGGTTAGCCCAGTGATGTCAAATCAAGAAGGTCAGAGGTTCAAGCCCCAGGTGGAAATGAGGCTTGAATCACTGGTCTTTCTATGGGGAGTTTGCATGTTCTTCCGGTGTATAGGTCTTCTATGGGTGTGTGTGTTGTGTGGTTAGTGTACAAACAACCTGTGATGAGATCTGGCATCCCCCTAGGGCCCAGGAGGTTAAGAGACTCAGAAGAGGAATGAACTGGTGTTAAGTTGTTTGAGGTGTAGAGTTGGGATTCTTCAACATTCTAATATTTTTTAAGCGCCTAAGCATGATGTTAAAAGGCATTGACAATATTGTTGATTTGATTTATTAGTGCAAAGTGGACCTAAAAACTTGGTGTCCTTACGGGGTATTCATCCGCTTGGGAACATTTAAATTCCAAGAGTTCTCTTTTAAGAGAAATTAAATATTTAGTTACAAAAAACAGACTGGAACAGTGGTGGGATTTTATTGGTTAAATTGCTTATTTTGTATTTAGGGCTGAAACTATGCATTTTGGTCATTCTGTTAAACATTGTTAACGTTTTCATCAGGAATCCAAGTAGTGCCCAGAAAAGCGCTATGTAAGTTCAATGCATTATTATTAAAATGTTTTGAATTAAATTACACTTATGAAAATGAACTAAAATATGAATCTAAAGTAATTTTTTTTTTTATTTATTTATTTTTTTTTTATTTTGAATAGTAGATGATGAAGTCATATAATAATAATAGATGATGAAGTCATATTCTGAATGTGTATTAATATTACACAGTTCATCTACTGACGACCATTTACAGTATTAACTTTGGTTCACCTAAACAGAATTAAATAATATGTTATTCAGTGGCTAAAATGGAAAAAATTGGTTGTGATGTTCAATCCCTTTGTAAACCACTGTTTCTTCTTTTGTTATTTCTGAAAAACCAAAACCAATTTTGTTTATCTACACAGTTTTTCTCCCCCAATGACACACATGATTGCATGTCTTGAAAAGTAAAACTTTTTCAGACAACTTTAATTAAGACTGTTATCCATGTAAACATAACGAGAGATCCAAGCCCAACTATTAACCAAAAAGCTGTAGCTCTGAATGGACTTTGACATTATGAAACTCTTTCTCTTTCCAAGAAACATTCACAAAAATAGATTAGCGCAAACATTTGAGTACATTTGTATATTTTTATGACAGGAAGGAGAATCTATGCAGTAGATTTATTTTCTGGCACAAGTATTGACCAAAGGGCACCGACTGGCAGATCTTACAATTTAAGGAACAGAAAACAGTCTTGATGAAAGACAATACAGAAAAGGCTTGATAGAAATGGTAGAGTAGTTCCCCAGTGAGTCACACAACCGCCTGCGCCCTTCAATGCTTGGCTCATTGCGAAGATAATTTATGGTAAGCAATACTGAGCCATTTGAAAGGTTGGTGAATTGCTAAAGATGCAATGAGAACGAATGTGTGTACGTTTGGGTTCTATATGTTACTCTATAATGTACTTTTATATTTAACATTGTGTTTCATTCACAAAAAACAGTGATCAGTGAAGTTGAAAAGGACACACGAATGAAAAAAAAAGAATCAATAATGGCGGTTCATAGAACGTGATTTGAAATGACTGCAAAGTGGTCACTAAAAATATCAGAGAACATATTAATTAATCAAAATATTTTGTTTCTGAAAAGCTCATTTGTACATTTATGGTAAAACAAATTAAATAGATTTACTTTACTTTATTGATCCCACACTTGGGAAATTTGTGCATATATATTATGTATATATACAGTACATACGTATATATTTGTATATATATATTTGTGTATATATATTGTGTATATATTTGTGTAAATACTTCTCATATGAGGCATTTCCGCATTAATTTTGTTGTATCAGAAACTCATAACTGGTCTATTTGAAGCCAGATATCTGAGGGATTAAGTTTTTATAAAAAGCATATATTTTGCAACGATATTTAGTCTCAACAGCTTGACGTGCCTAAATGTTTTGATGCAGTGGGCATTGTTTCGATCCATCCGTTCAGCTTGCCAAAAATCAAGTCACCTCACCAACTGAGTGCTTGTTATGACGTCTGTGCATGTCAAGCTGTGCCTGGGAATGTTAAAGAATCAATCTGTAGCTTCTAAATTTGTCAATGCTTTTACAGAAATTTTAATCAACTTGTAAAAAAATTTTTTTGAGAACATACTGTGCCAGTCATGAACAATTGATCGCACTTCATTTTATATTATTTAGGATATTATCGTCTAGGAATCATTTACATACACAAGATGCAAACACCTGTACATTTAAAAAAAAATAGTATATAGTTATTGTCTCTATGAATTTGATTTTGAAAATTCCAGAGAAAAATTGGGTAGAGGCGTAGGATCAGTGGTAGAATGTCCACCCTGGGAACGTGAGAAGTTGGTTCAAAGTCCATTGGGGTCATGCCTAAGTATCCCTCCGGAAGACACCTAAGCCCCCATTCCTCTCACCATTGGTTCCGTCGTGGCTACCTGCTGCGGTGCAATGCAGCACACAAATTTCCTCATTTGAGGGATTAACACAGTACATTAAGAAAAAAAGTTTAATTCCGTATTTGCAGATTACCACATCCATCAGTAAAAGTTCTTAAACAGATGAGATGGTTCTAAATTAACATCAAATAAGACGTGTTACAATTTACTACCTTACTCTTGTTTGAATTTTTTTATCAACTGAACAACTTTTTTTATTTTATCTGAAATGTTTTCCACATATTGCGAAACATTTTTTTCCCCAGTTTTGTACCCAAATGTGATAATTACTTGATATCTTCACAGAATTACAAAACATTTAAGTAGGAATTAATTGTTATTCTGGTAGACATCTAAATCATCAGTAACGTTTGACAGCTAATTTAAGTTATGCAAAAATATATTTGACTGGTAATTAAGAATATGTCTAGATTACATGAGAATGTAAATTTTTTTCTTGCGCGATAGGCGTGTTTTCAACTTAAATGCTGGTTTACTAAAACTATCAGTGTTTTGTCTTGTACATTATGTGCAGAGAACAGATGCATTATAATTAAATGACAGCAATTACTTAAATCAGTGTGCATTGTTGTCAGAGAGCCATCCTTGATCCCACCTGCTGTTATAATACTGTTGACATGTCAGTAAAACTGGTTTCGACATGCATACCTGCTTAACCGAAACAGACAATCACCTTTAATAAAATCACATCTTTTTTCCAGTACGAGTCATGGATGACCAGCTTTTCCTTTTTCACAACTTCAAATATTTTTTAAAAGCTGATTTCTTTCTAATTAGAAAGACAAACTTGATTTGGCAGATTAATTCCTCCAGCTGCATGATGTATAAAAAGATTTAACGATCAGCTCTGCAGCAGTTTACTCAGGAGACGCCAACAGTCTGAAGCAAAACAGAAATAAAGACAGTCGCTATGGAGGTGAGAAGCTATGAAAAGGAGGTGAAACAAATACGTGAGGGGGATGCATTTGCATGGATGTGTGGTTTCCAAAAAGAGTTTCAGCCCCACTGCCTGTTGTGATTGCCTGACCCAACGTTTTAGCACATTACCACCTCTACAGCCCGTACACACCCATACACCCCTGTGATGCATTTTTATCTCACGCACAGCTAGCAGAAAATGTTGTCTTTTTGGGAAGATATATAGGTTGATCAAATATTTAAAAAAAAACAAAATTATATCAGGCGAGTGATAGATTTCAGTGCATGGAGGCAAAAAAAATGCCTTGATGATTGAAAAGCAATTTACACACAAAAAAGTTAATAAATCTTGTTTATAATAACTTTTAATGAATGTAAGAAGATTTTTTTCTAGGATATCTCCAACATGTCTTGTTTTTTTTTTTTTTAAACTTGGCTATGGCGTCTCCATGTCTCAAAAACTAATATCTGAGTTATGACGGCTTGACCTCAAGTTTATTGGAAAATGAACTATTTTGATGGATTTTTTTCTTTTATCCCTTATTTCTTCTCATTCCAACAGAATCACATCAATATAGTCGTTAGCATCTCTCTCTTTCTTTTTCACATGTACACAGTTGCAGCGACTTGCTGGCAGAGGTGATGTAAACAGCTGTGTCTGGCTAGGTTGTAAAACAAGCCCGTCCCTGAGGTCACTTAATTCTAGCTCTCAATTCTTCCATTCTTTCTTTTTATTCTCAGCCCTCATTTATCCTCTCATTTTTGCAGGTTTTATTCTGATTGGGAACCTACAAATAAATTTTTTTTGGACAATGTTAGATTTATTGGTTACATTTTTTTTTTTAAATTGGTTTGTTGTGGAAAAGACAGAGCTGAGCTTTTTGTTTCTCCTCATTTCTGATCATAGTTTTTTTTTTTTTAGACAAACACTGCCAGTGAGTTGAAGATGCAATCTATCCCAGTGTTAACGCTGTTATTATCTTTGAAAAATGAAATAATAACTTTCATTTATGTCCAAATGAATAAAAACCACATCAGTACCGAGTGTACCCAGTGGTCCCATGCATCCTGCATCACAAAGCTGCAAGGATGACCAATATGTCTAAAAGTAAAAACAACCAGGGAGGTCAGCATTGATGCTTAAATAAGTAGATTTTCAAGGTCATGCTTTCACCACCTTCCAACATCCCAGCAGTTTGCCAACATCTGTCCAGACCTGCGAAGGCTGACATGCTTTTGCTCTAGAGTTTCAAGAGGTATAAAAAAAAATTATTTGAATTGCTGGATCTGCTTACAGATTTAATAACCTAAATTTCCAAAACCTGCCAAAAAGAGCTCAAGTATGAATGTGCTCTTAGAAATAAAAATGTGGCCAAAATCATCACATCTCAGTAAATTAATTGTGACTTAGAGCACTTTAACATTTAGCCTCTTGCTTTTTCTTTCTTTTCCACCAGCGATGTTTAAACTGACAGGATTATAAAGAAGCCCTCATGCTCCTGCTCTCAACACCTGATTGGCTGTCTGCACCCCGGCACACGATGTTTCTTGTTCTTGCACACAAACAAACACACTCGTGCTTTTTGTGATAGCCATTGGCTGCTTTCCAGTCACATCCGTTCGATATCCCACCCCTCCAAAAAAATTGCCCTCACTCTTCTCATTATTCTCTGAGGCCATGCATTGCCACATTCATTGTTGTGTCACACCAATCAATCTGCTGTCAATGTGAAACTGCTCCACCAATACACATTAAACACAGACGTGCTGCTGTTTTTTTTCTACCTTAGGACTTCTGTAACATCCCTTCACATCTACTCAACGGCATCTCCAATCTATCTAAATTCTACTGTCTTACTTCCTTTTTTCTATCTTCTGGTTTCTACTTTGAACTGGCATGTCCAATACATCTGAAAGAGTGCAAAAGGACTTTCACACCCATTAAAAACTGCTCTCCAATTGTTTTATTTGTTACCCAACTCACATGACACTCTATACAACTCTTTCTCTGTTATGTCCACAATTGTGCATCTTGTGCAACACTGTATGACTCAACGCTTTAGCTCTCTGAAAGTCAGTTTTGATAATATAATGAGAATTAAAAATCAGTTGGGTGGAATCTTAGAGTAATCAATGGGAAATTATGGATTTCTCATGACAGAACAATTTGTGATATCATTGTTTGCCATCAATGTAATGGCTTGGGTGAGCAGATATGATCTGAGCGATTTACTTAAACAGTTAAGAAAAATCTGTAATATGATGACTTATATTTAAGGTTTTGTATTGCTGGGTCAATAAGCAAAGCTTTCAATTTCATTTTTGTGGACTTTTCAATTTAAAATACACAACTAATTGAAATCTTGGAACATTTTTGTAAGGCATTCTCCGAATTATGTTGCAGGCATTCTCCGAAGCTTGAAATAGGCTTTCTTGGTTAGCTTTTTATAAAATAACCACCCAAAAATCCATCCACCCATTTCTCTGTTCTTACCTGGAATTGGTCATATCTGCTTGTCCACCTTGGCTCTTTTCTAGTCCGAGCTTCGTAAAAATTCCCACCAGCACCATGATCGCCACCACTCCACAAATGATATAGACAATCATGTGGGTCCGATCTCGGTCTGGCTCCTCATGGACTTCTGTGACGGGTGCCGCCGGTCGCCCTGTGTTCGCCCACACGGGCGTGTCATAGTTGGAACAAGAAGTTTGATCCAGACTGTGGATTTTGAACTGGCAGCAGAAGCGGTAGAAGCAGGATCCACAGCAGAACATGTAGATACCAGCGTTGCAGTTGAAGGGTGGGTCCCATTGGCCCATGACATCGTAGTAACCCCAACAGCGATTACCAGCAGAGCCTTCTGTTTGCTCATTTGTCTCTGGTGTGGGTGTTGGCAGCGATGCTTCTGGTAACACAGAAGGCTCTGTTGTTTGGTTGGTGTTTGGAAGCTGTGCCAAAGCTTGGTTTGATGATTGGGGGTTTAGTTCACTCAGGGAAGTTAACCCCAAGAAAATGGCGAACGACAAGTTAAACAGGAGTGGATACACAAAGGAAGCCATTTTGGTTACTTTCCGATGTCTTGTCTTCGTATTGATGAGTATACTCAACAAAGTTCCAAAAGCTACTGTAATTAAGAAAACAATGGAGACAAAGAAAGTGTCATTGAAAAAGTGTCACTTGCTGGAGCTCCAAAACTACAATCATTGATGCAGATCCTTCAATAAAATGTTAACAATGGAGCCTAAAAGAACCAAATACATCAACACGGAAGAATTCTAACAGATAAATGTACAGGTTCAGACTTCAAAGCAAATTTTAACATTTTTAAGAAGAAATTACCTTTTAGGAAGCCATGTGATGAGCAGACAGCTGAGGAGGATTCGGGCTAAACCAAATCCTGGGAGGGAGGTCCAGTTTAAGGAGTTGTGCTACCTATGAAGAAACTTGCTTCTGGCATTTTCAGGATCTACCGCTGAGCTGACGAATAATCCGTGAAAAGGGCGAACTCTTGGTTCCTGTTGGCGGTAGCATAAAAATCTGATTCCTGTCAAACTGCGGATAGAAAAGGCTCCCCCATGAAAAATTTCTCACTCCAAGTTTAAAGCCATATTCCTGAGAGGGCAACAATTCAACTGTTGATGTCCGGAGGAAAAATTGTGCAAGATAGAACTTTTGTTCACGTTGTCTTTCACTTCTTCTAAGATCTTAACTTGCGTCCATCATTCTGCTGCGTTTAGTGTCACCATGACAAAAAAGCTTTTTTAATTTTGCAGTGGGCATTTTTTTTTACTGCTTTTGTGGTTAATTTTGATTAAAGTTTCTCCCCAGACTGAAAAAAAGTCGTTTCTGTCACTCAGCCACTGAAGTCTTTTGATGTTAAATGATCTGTAGCTCCTTCTTGTTCTCAGCCAAACACCCAACAGGTAACATCAGCCGTTAGATGTCTTTGGGAATGTCTCTCCAGGCGCTCATCAAGCTCAACTCCTTTGGTGATTACAGTCGAAAAGTGTCCCTTTTACACCTGAGGCTTGTGTTCTCTCACACATCCACACACATCCACACATTCCTGAACTGCTCTCACTCCCTGATAAGCCAACAGTGTTTCAGTCTGTAGCTTTTAGAAGACACAAACAAGTCCAATGGCTTTTTGTGTTCAGCATGCACGGGGCTCCTGTTGCTTTTGCTCCCTTCTGCGCTCCACTGAAACCCCTCCTCTCTTTGGATCCAAAGGTCTGACAGACCTGGGACACCAGCTGGAGACTCTTGTTTTTCAGCACGCTCAGCTCTGCGCTGGAAATGCTCAGACGAAGAGAAGAAAGAAGAGAGCGAGAAAGGGAAGAGCTGTTGTGACACTGACTCTATGATCCTAAAGTCTTAGATCTCCATCACTCAGAAGCTGTTAACCAGTCGAATGTGCTTCAATTTTTTTTCCATTTTGTGCGCAGAATGGAACAATGTAATGGGTGTTTCTTCTTTTCTTATTTTTTTTCACAGCTCATTTTTGGCTCTCATTGCTGTTTCTGTCCATTATTTCTTTAGATTTTTTGTTTCCTTTAGTCTCTTCCACAACTTACCTCACCCTTTTTCTCAGTGGAAGTTCTGCAGGTGCTGAGGAAATATCAGCGTGGGGGTCAGGGAGCTGGTGGATTGCCCTCTGCACTTTCAACAGAGCACTTACACAAGCCTTGCTGAAATACAACCAGCCCAGCTTTCACAGGCGACCAAGACAAGTAGAGATACGACAGCCAAACGGCGGCGTGGCACCAAAGGATGGGGGGTTTAAAAAAAAAAAACTTGTTTTCAAAAGAAGCTCCTTTGTTAATTGAGGACTGCGTGCAACACAAGATCTGTTGCTAATATCAGATAAACTACGAGTTTTTTACAAATTTTCCATTTGCATCATTTTCCGTCACTGGAAAAAATGGAGAAAAACAACCTCAGAGCAATAATATGCAACAGTTTTTAGAAAAATGCTGCATATTATGTCCCTTTTTTTGTGCAATTTGTTGTCAATTCAGTCCTTGTCCAGCTGCAGCTTCTTTGAAAACAGGCATAATTTGATATATATGTATAGGAATTTTATATATATATCATATGTATGTGTTTTCACTGGTGCTCTGCTTGTGGGATGCTCCAAACAAAAGTATGGGGAAGCAGTAAAATTCTTTTTTATTCCATCCTTTTCTCATTTGTTGATGCTCCTTCATCGGTGTGTATTCCTGTATCTCCTCACTGTCTCCGTTTGCTCAGTGCATCTGTGTCCCGTCCGCTGGTGCTGCTGCCGCTGTTCTCTGGCAGTTCTGGCTGACAATATCTCATACACTCACTCCCTTTCTCTCCCTCCTCTCTCTTCCAAGTCACTCCTCCCTCTCCCGTTCTCTCCTCCCCATCCTCTTGGTGTCTTTCTCATGCACACACAAGCACGCTTGCATCTTTTGTGCTCAAATGAGCACAGCCCTGGCTTGCTTGCTCTCTCTTTCACTCTCCTCCTCTCTTGCTCATTATGTGTCACTGACACTATCTTTTCCTGCTGTTATCGTCCGTTTATGTGTACTTGCAGATAATCCAGACCTACTTTATGGCTTTTTTATTTTTTTTCAAACTCTTGCCCCAGATTGATCTTCATTTATTTTTTTCATCCTCAGTGTCTTCAAGTTTGTCTCAGCTTCAAATTAGCAAAGACCTTCCAATTGTGTGATGTCCATCAATTTGAGCAGTAACAGTGCTGGTGCTGACTGAGCAGCAGGTCGTAATGTGCAACCATGCATGGGTGATGCATGTCTATGCGCATGCATAGAGGTGGGGGCTTGCGCTTGAGTGTAATTACTGCGCTAATATCCCCAGCACATCTTTGTCTTTGTGAGAGTACGTCTGGAGCATGTGAGGCACTGCAGTCTGTTTGGTTTTATTTGGGCATGGATGTGCGTAAAAAGAAGCGAGATAAAGAGAGAAGAGGGAACAGGCACAGAAAGTGAGGGATGAGAGAAGAAGACAACATTTGCCAGAAAAGGGGCTTGATAAGAAAAAAAGCAGGAGAGATAGAAAAGAAGAAAAATTGTTGAAGGGGAAAAGAGGGAAATTAAGAAACAAGGGGGTAGCTGGTGAAATGGGGGTTGACGGAGAGATGGAAGTGAGAGGGATGCAGATAGAAAAGAAGTGCAGACAGGTAGGAGAAACGATATCTCAAGGGAATGTGACAAATAAAGCCGTGGAGTAAGTCAGGAATATGATTCAGGCCCTAGAGAACAACCGAGATGTAGACAGATTCAACGTTTTGTTTTAACCATTATGTTAACTTATGACCTTGAAGCAGTTCATCCCATTTTTACAGCTTTACGCAAGTCTTTTGTCAATCTGTTTCACACCATTTTTTTCTTTAGCAGACTCATGAGCTCCATCTTTTTAGCGTGTTTCTTTCCTGGGAAGCCTCTTAGCAATCATTGTGACCATTTAAAATATGCGAGATCATATGTACTCTATTTTGAAATTCTCAGTATTTACTATGCTTTCTGTCCGACTATCCTCAATCTTTCTAAAAACATTTCTTGAGTAATGTCAAAAATCTGTTATGACAAGCGTAAACACATCAAAATAGTCCATAAAAAAATTCCTTTTATGAATGAGGGATGATTTGTTGTTGGCTGAGGTGTGTTCTTGTGCACTTATTTACTGAGCCAGAAAGTACTGGCTGAAAAATAAATAAACAGGGAGAAAAGAAGGTTGGGATTTATGCAAAGGTAACAAGATGATCCCGAAGGATACATGGAGGACAAGCGACACAAATCTAATAAGTGAACTTGAATCTTTTTATTCATCTAGTCTGATAGCATAAACGATGATTCCTTGTTTCCGATCAGCAGATAACAGAAACACAAACTTACCGTTGCCTAGAGCACACAATGTTCATGTTCATGTAACATTGTCTGTAGCTTCTCATGGTCTGCAATAACAGTTGGTTAGATCCTAACAAGACAATTTTGTTATATAATTTTATTAAATGTAGATGAATAATTACTTGACCTCACGCAAACTGTCTTCTCAGTGACCATCCAGCAGGCATAACACCCATGGGTCTAAAATAATGAAGCCTGCTTTTAAAGAGCTCATAGTAGTTCTAATCAGTATGATGGATTGCCTAGTTTGCCTTCAGAGTGAGACTAAACTTTTACGTTCAGGAAAATAAAATAAAATGGTCTAAAAAGCGTTTTTTTCTGTCAGAGCTTATCTCTGTGTTTAACTGTGTTAATTAGTGTTCACGATGTGATGTCATTTCAGGCATGCTGGTATTCAAGCTGAGTATAATACGCCCGTAGATTCAGTCGTATCAATTTGATGCTAAGAAGATTATTCCTGAGTTTCACAAACCAGATATAAAACCACAGGAAAAAATTCAACTAAATTTTATGGGGTTTTTTTTTCTCATCTTAGAGCTTTGTTCGCTCACTTATTGTCAAAGTATACAGAACATCGTTGTAATGTTTCTCATTCAAAGTCAATAGAGTAATCATGGTTGCACTGTTAGTGGAAATTATTAGAGGGGAAAGAATTATTTATCTCAAATCCCAAGACTATCCTGACTGAAGAGCAAACGAGAAACTCAATTTTTACTTGTCAGACAAGGGTAGCACTCTCCTCAGACTTTACCAGAATGTCTACAAAGAGTATGGATCCCTGTCTGCTTTATTTATACAGAAAGAAAGATTCCTGATCCCTACTTACAGATAAGTGGAGACAAAGAAAGGTGGGAGTGTTATAACACTGTGTCACACAGCTTCGGGTCATAGACTGCAGCTGGGAATCACATTAAACTAAAAATCACTTTTGAAAGATAAAAATAAAAGAAGTAACAAAAGAAGTAACAAAAGAAGTACTAACAAAAGAAGTACTAACAAAAGTAATAACAAAAAAGTAGTAACAAAAGAAGTATACAGAGATTTACATTTTCTACCCAACAGCACTGTTGGTTTATTCAGTACTGCCGTGTTATGTGGCATGATGGTTAACAACACACACACACAGACACAAAAAAAAAACTCCAAAAGAGATATAAAAAGGTTTGTTCTGTTTTTATTTGCCTTGTGACTTTTTTAAAGTAGCGTTTTGTTTTTGCGGAACCTTGTGTCATCTTGATTGTAACATTGGCTTTATACGTAACTTTTTAAAACTTTCTAGATTTTTCTGGGAAAACCCCCCAAATTAACTGATTTAACAGTGATATTCTACATAAAAATGACCATTTTAATTATCACTTTGATAGCTTGTAAAAAATAATACTTGAAGGAATTTATTCCCAGTTAGCATTGGGAACAAACTCTCTTTTTTATCAAACGGCTATTTTGAAGGCCAGAGACAATGGCCCTTAAAGTTTGTCATCCATGATTCTTGTTTAGTTCCATATTTTATCGTCTGCCCTATGTGTTCTTTGCTTTGTCACAGTCTCCTTTGTTTCTCCTGATATGCTTCCATTTAATCTGCCTGTGTCTTGTTCCAAGATCCCCATTGCTTGTGAATGTTACTTTTTTGATACCAAGAAAGAAATAGATGTTATAGGGCTGCCATGATGTTTTAAAAAGGACGCTAATTAACTGGTGTCAAATGCTGCACAGTTATGGATTAAGCACTTTGAGTAGGTATGTATATTCTTAACCAGCCAATAAAATGACATATACATAGATCCTGAAGTTGCAATCTTGTCTTTCATTTTGTTATACATGACTCATACTCATTAAATAGTCATTTTATTTACGTCTAACTGTTTCTATCTATGTAGTGGCCGAGTTAAGTTCATTTTTGAACCAGCAGAGAGAAATTTGATTTAAAAATTTGCAAATTTTAACACTTAAGCAAAAATCAAGTGAGTCCAAAAATCAAGTCCAAAATGTATCCAAATGTGCATTCATAATTTTTTGAGGGATTATGAAAAAAGACCAGGGAATATATTGAAGTAGTCCATGTGACCATTATATACATAAAATGTGCTTCTTCTTTGATGATTCCATGTTAGCTATTTATAGCACTTCCTCATCTTCAGGTTTTGTATCTGCATGGTCTTGAAAAACTGAACAGAAAATGCAGGAGATAGAATGTACAGTATTGTACCTTTACCGTATTTCTTCAATTTAGAGCGGATGTGACATTTTAGAATCAAGTTTTGTATTTATTGACATTAATTTATTACTAGTTTGTGAATAAGTGAGAGCAAATAGAGAGATTAGGTTAATGAATGCTTACAAGTCATTGAACTCGTAAGCCAATGACTTACAGGTAGCATCAGTTAGGAACCTACCAGTCGTCATTAGCAGAGGATTATCCTGCTGCGTTTCTGTGGGAGGTCGATGTCATTATTAACCATGTGTCTCTATTTCATCCTGTTCCTGTCTGAGCCTCCTGCAAAGCCCTTCACTCTGTTTTTGGGTTGACATGTGTCAGCTAGGAAAGGCTCCGTAACTCAATCACCCACTTGGAGATAAGATCTGTCTTCACTTGTGTCTCAGGAAGGAGTGAACGGAAATGCAGAATTTATGTGTAAGAAAAATAGCGAGGTCACTCAAAAGTTAGCAAAGAAAAGTTAAAATGGAGAAAATAAAAGTCGATAATATAAAAAGATGCATTTTGAAGTAAAATGAACTGGTTGAGATAGACACCTGAACGATAGATAAGAGATGACTGTGAGGTGCAGTTCATCTGAAAAATCAGATTTTTTTTTTCTCTTCTGCCTCAGGAAAGATGGCTTTTAAAGCTCTCAGGAGGTTCTTTATCACCTCTGGGAACCCTTTATTTGAGCTCAATTTAGCACTGCTAAGTGGCTTGTGTGCTTGTAAGCAAGTTTTCATTTGTCTTCATAAAAACTTGTTCTTCATCTTCAAAAACACAAGTGTTTAACGTGTATTTTTAAAACCTGCAATTTCTGTCTTCTATATGGAGAAATAGAAATATTCAGCCAAGTGATTTATAACATTTTGTTAATGCCATTAATTCTTCTCAGGATGCTTGCATTTAAACCCTGGAAGATTTTCTGACATCAAACTTTGTCATGTGATGCTCCTAAAGGATGATGAATATGATTCTCACATGTTAACCAATAATGTATGTGGGTGCATCCCTGTGACCTTTTGATGTTTAAGTCAAAGCTCAGTTTTTATCATTCTCAAATTGTGGGTTTGTCAATTGTGTCCAATTCCTCTGTTTTAATTCAAGACTGTAAAAATCTATCACTTTTAGCATCAGTCACTCTCGTTCCAAATGACCACTTGCTGACTAGCCAGCCAGCGTGCTGGTAGTAGCATGTCACAGTACAATAGACATTCTAGTTTGTGATTTGACAACATACATTTCCACTTTTTTGTTACTCATTCAAGAACTCCCAGAACTTTGAATACACGTATTATTGTACTCACTAAGCACTCTCATTCAACTTACCTGGTCCTAATTAACCTCTTTCTTACCTACATCGAGATACAAGGGGTGTTTACGTTCTCCGATAAGTAGACTTTTGGCAGATTTCTCAGGGGAACTTAAACTGTTGGCAAATAATTAAGAGGAGACTTTAGTCTTTTCTTCTTCAACATTTTCTTTTGCCTTCTAAACCACTTATCCCTAAAGGAGTTGTGGGGGGAGCTATCCTGGCTGATTTCAGGTGAGAGGCAGGTTACACCCCAAACAAGTCGCCTATCTGTCCCGGGGCCACACACACATACAACCATCCACACACACGCTCATTCATAGGGGCAATTTGATAGCAGCTGGTTAACCTGACATGCAAAGTATACAATATAATTCACTATACAGAGATATATTCATCTTTACGACCAGAAACAACGCCCTTCCGTAACTGTTTCTCTTCCTTCTTCGTTTTCTTCTTTGCTAATAAGAACCACTACCTAATTAAATCACAATGTTCACCACCTATTTTCTTTAATAGAGTTCACAGCTACGGTGAACTCAGCTCCAGTCACAGTGGTCGGCTGATGACAGAGATATCCAAACTAATCATTTCACATTAAATTGTTATAACCTAAAATCAGTTTTATGCATCGTGCGATCAATCTAAATTTTGTAACATAAGATTAGAAATTCAATTTCTGGATTGGTATACCAACATTTTCAATGACATATATTCATGAACCAAATTCTTGTTTGTAATGATTCTTTGATGTACAAAACGATTAATTACGAGGGCTTTACAAAAAAATTGTATGCTTTACAGTAGGTTACAAAAGATGCATTGAAATATTTCCTAAACTTTAATACATAAAATATAACATGAAGAATATGAATGTCTTCTACATTAATTTAACTATAAAAAGCATCAAACATGAATTCTTTTTTTTTTTTTTTAAATGTACTGTTCTAAATAGAAAATCAGCCCGTAAAAGACACATTACATGATTGTCCAAGCATAAAACTCCATGTTGCAGGCTGACTTTATAGCACTGTGACATCTGTTATGTGAATTTCTGTAGCTGTTGCTGCGTAGCACAGCCCTGAGGCTCAGAAACCACAATCTACAACTTTTTCATCAGGGACGCTGCGTGATGCGGCAGCCAAGTTTCACTTTACGCACCACGTCACATGCCATAAACACATCCTATGTGCATGCACACTATAGCTGATTCAGCAAAGAAAAATAGAAAAGAGAAAAAAAACATCAATTTAGTCCTATTCTTCTCTTTTCCCTTATGCATATATACAATATATTTCTAAAACAATATTTTCAAAATAAGTTGGCTATTTAAATAATTAAATCTTCCCTTGCTTTGAACACTATCTCTTGGCTTTTCCAAACGTTCCATATTTTCCACTCGTCAAGTAGATTTTATTTGCTCTTTTTATAATCCATATAGTCATTTGATGGAGTTAAATTTATCTAATCCCTTTTGAAACATTTAGTAATTCTCTGCGGGTGTTTGTGTTTACTTTGCTATAAGAATATTAACTCCCAACTTGTGCCAGACTCAGAAACCTCCTGGGTTTGCAGGTAATAGTGAGTATTCATTCCATGAAGCCACGACATTTCTGATAAAGAAGAAGAAAGAGAAATCTTGAAGCAGATATTAACTTTTTAATCTGTTAACCTTTTGCTAAATTTTTGTCATGGATGGATTTTTAAATCCAATCGATCTCCGTTGCATTTTTCTGATGTTTATGTTGACAAACAAAAGTCAGAAAAGTTGCGACCTAAATTTAGAGTGCTCGATGAGCTACATGTTATACAGTCATGTCTTTAGTTCACACATTCAAGCAGATGCAGTTCACCAGAATTAATTGTTTCCCTCTTTTTAAATCTGTTCTCCTTAAAAATGATTGGGCTTGTGCATATGTGCATTCCATTTGAATCACTGGATTTCCGTGGATTAGCCTAGTTTGAGGCTGATGTTTTCATCACAAAAGCTCCTAAACTTGCGGATGACTCATATTTTGTCAAACGCTGATGATGACATCACCAAGCATCTCACTGTGGTGCTTCTCCCTCAAGCTGTTTATCCAACTCTATATTTGTCATCCTATTACATTCCAAGAAGCCAAGTCTAACCTGCACAGACCATTGCCTAGATGTCATAAAGAGCATCAGTGAGTCTGGTAAAATGTGGAAAACCAGACACTATCTTCTTTAAAAAAAAAAAAAAGAAGATAAATGTATGACATTGATGGTGGAGAAGATGAGATGACTTTTTTTAATTTAATTAGAGCTGGCAGCACAAGAGTTTTTCTTTAACTTCTTCAAAAAGAAAACGAAGTCTAGAAAACTTACCGCAATGTCTTAATTACAAATGCTTTTGATCACATTTTCATGTGAGAGTCACAAAAATGACAACATTTGATGGTCTAGCTGATCATGAAATATTAAATAAATCTATTCAAAATTATTTATTACATCCATTCAAATATTTAGAGAAGGCTGATATGTATTATTAAATGGGAGTCTTGCCTTGGTCACGATATGCGTATAATTGGTGTTTCAGAAGCAGCTGGATTTAATATACTTTATCATGTTGTATAAAAACAGGGAAATGTAAAAAGTCTGCAGTAGTAGACCCATCACAAGATTTTGGTACATATCAGGGGCAGATCCAGGGCACACGCCCCACCCCTTTTGATTCACAAAAAAAAAAAAAAAAAAGAAGAAGAAGAAAGGAAAGGGGACTAGTCAAGCTATCCACTTGCAAAAACATGAACAGCATTTTACTTACCAGAAACTTGGAATAATTGTTAATAAAACCCCTCTCCCTTTCTCCTCACCTATGCTAAAAGTCTGGCCTGTATTGTTGCTTCATACGGTTTCCACAGATGTGGTCAGCTGTACTGTCCCGTGCTACTGATATTTCTTTACTTTGTTGAATTTTTTTTGGAAAGTCCCTCTTGAAAGACATTGAAAATAAACGAGCAACCGAATACATCTATTCTCTTTCTTCAATTGTTGTTTGCTAATTATAAGGGCTTTCTGTTGAGACGGAAGAATATTTCCATTTGCTTAACGGACTGTGTTTGCGAGCTTATCTGCTTCCTCTTTGACTGTCCAATCAGCAGGTCTGAAAACGGTCAGTGGTAGAATGTTCGTCCTCGGACCAGGAGAAGACGGTTTGATTGCCATTAGGTCCCTGTCTAAATGTCCCTGGAAAAGACACCTAACTCCCAGTTACTCTCATCATTGGTACAGCCATGGCTGCCTGCTGCGGTGCAATGCAAAAAAGTATTTTCCACATGAGGGATAAATATAGTATGGTAAAAAAAAAAAAAAAAAGCATAAACAGTGAAGTAACAAGACAGAGGGACACCAGCTTGGTGTCTGTAGTGGTTGAAGCAAAAAAAAATTCTGTTTACTTTGTGTAAAGAGGGCCAGCAGAACAATTGACAAAAGTAATTACAGAAGCTATGCTGGTTTTAACTTAAAGTGAAAAATGTCAGGCTAAATTTAATTGGTCATGCTTTAATGCTGAAAACACACATTTAGAAGCAGCGCAATAAAAGTATTAAAGACCAAAATATAATTAACGTCTGTTTATGATTTAGATATTTTTCAGGGCAGCAAAGAAGGTTTTGAAGGTATTCAGGGTTCACCACCGAGTGATCTTTTTAGTCACCTGATGATGGGAAAGCTGCTATCTGATATACAGCACTTTATAAATCTCTGTATTGAGTTTTTTTTTTTAAATAAACTGACTTGACTGTGCAGATGAGATTAGTTTTATTCTAATTCTCATGTTATATAAACCATAACGTAACTCAAATGTCACAGCTTCAAATTCCCACCTGATTATTAAATAAAATCTATTTACAGTTTGCCAAAGTGCTAAAATGAACAAGACGATTCCATCTAGTATGAATGATGGATTTTTACAATCTTTTATTCACCGCGAATAGAACTGCAAGCATCTGGTGAGCTCATTAACACACACAGATTTGTAGCAACACTTGTGTCACACACTCTTGCGCAAATGGTCTCACACTGCTTCCAGTTAACCCCTAAGCAATAACATCATTAATGGTCCTTACAGTCTAAGGTCATCCTAATGTCAGTAATGACACAGAGGCACAGCCTTACAAATGCAGACACATGCAGTCGTTTGTTTCTCTCCTAATGAAGAAGACCTAAAATTTCACATTACGTTTAGAAAATTCATCTAAAGTATAATAAATGGAATAATAATTTATTTATCATTTTATACAGTGGTTTTACTCATTGTTAGACACAAGCAATTGTCCGAATTGTGAATTTTGAAGGGAATTGGAAGAATTGGAGGCAAAGTGAAGGTATGGAAAACATACAAAAAATGCTTGCTCATAAAAACTATCTAACAGCAGATGAACTATTGTAGATCCAGCTAATTGGGTTGTATTTGCAGTAAAATTCTGTCTGAAATAGTAATATTTAAGATGTCAATAAAAATAGCGTTCGCTCTAAATTTGATTTGTGTTTAACTTCTTTTTTGCTTCAGTTTCTATTCACTGTCGTATTCACATGTTGACTCTGAATCTACAGTTTGCTAGATTAAAGGTATAACTGGTTAAATTGAAAAAAATAAGTTTCAATTTAACCAGTTAACCTTAGAAGAAGACTAACTGGCATTTCTGGCATTTTCCTAACTAACTGGCAACTCTTTCAGCAGTTCCCTTCAGGGGTCGCCACAGCAAGTCAGTTTCTTCCATCTATCCCTATCTGCTGCATCTTCTTTGGTCACGCCAACTATCTTCATGTCTTCCTTCACTGTATCCATGAACCTTCTCTTTAGTCTTACTCTAGGCCTCTTTCCGGGTGGTTCCAAACCCAGCATCCTTCCGCCGATGTACTCTCTCCTCTGCACATGTCCAAACCATCTCAGTCTGGCCTCTCTGACTTTATCTCCAAAACCTCTAACATGTGCTGTTCCTCTGATATAGTCATTTCTAATCCTGCCCATCCTGGTCAGTCTCCTTATCTATCTTCCTTCCAGATGACACACCAAGTACTCTCTTGCCTGCCTCTCTGATCACATTAGCTGTAGTTGTCCAGTCATCTGGAAGCATCACCTGTCCACCAAGAGCCTATCTCAACTCCTTTATAAAATTTGAGCAGCACTCTTCAATTTTCAGCTTCCACCATTTATTCTTCTGCACTCCCTTCATCTTCTTAAACTTCCTCTCTACAAGGGTCATCTTACACACCACCATCCTATGCTATTTGGCTACATTGTCTCTTGCTACAACTTTGCAGTCACTAATCCCTTTCAAATTACACCGTCTACACAAAATGTATTCAACTTGTGTACTCCTTCCTCCGCTCATGTAAGTCACCATGTGTTCCAGCCTTTTCTTGAAGAAAGTATTCACTACAGCCATTTCCATTCTAACATTGTTCGAATGGAACAATGGCTAACATTGTTAACATTGACTAATATTGTTCAAAAAAGCCCTTTTTGAATACATGGTTATGAGCAGATATCTGAGTTTTCATATTAGGATTAGATCAAAACCGTGTAAAAGTATAGATGATTGCAACGTCCATACCCAGGCTGGTTCACTAGTTTGAGGTTGAAACATTCAGTAAATAAGTGTGTAATGCATTGCCCAAACTGAGACAAGAAAGAAAATTTGAATTAGTCAGCTACACCATTGAATGTGTCAGATAGAATCACGTCTAAATGGTGCTCAAAGGAAAATGTTTTATTTAGTCACACAGGGGGAAGCCAGGGATTGAAACCTTCAATAGTAAAATAAAAACAATGTGACATATAGAAGAGTGGGCTTTCTAGTAGCCAGCTTTCCATCTAATTTTGATGTCAAACATAAAAACCATTCTTTTGATAAACACTAAGCACCTAGCCTCCATGTTTCATTTGACCTGAAATGAAAGTCAGACATTTTATGTGTGAGTAATCTCTGAACCAGTCACTATCCAAGGATTAAGATAACTCCAGGCTACTGTGTGTGCATGCTGTTCAGAAAGCTCTGCAGCTGCTCTCTACATATCAATAAGTGGATTACTTTCCAAGCACAAATGTGTAGTATTTCTTTGCATAACCTGAAATTGGATGGTTGTGGTTCATTACTTTTATATAGTCGGATCAATGTGGAATTGAGCTCACATCTTATAATACCCTGTATAACTCTACAGTTGGATTTTTTTTTGTTCCAACTGCCAAAAATAAAACTATTGAGCACAATGTAGCAGCGTTTTTCAACCTATTTAAAGCCAAGGTACATTTTTTATTAAAAAAACAAACAAAAAAAACAGGCAGACCACCAGTAAAGACAATGGAGTAAGTTGCCTTAGTTACAGTAAACAACCTATGTGTCATGATCCCCTCACCAGCCACCAGAGGGAGCCCTGGACCTTCCCTAATCACATTGATTAGGGACACCTGAGGGGGATTAGTCTAATGACACTCACCTGTAGGTCATTCTACCTGCTGCCTGTTTAATAGCAATCACCCCAAACTTCCGGGTCATCATGATTTGACCAAGTTTATTTTTGAACTCTGCTATATTTTTGGACTTACAGACATTCTCCTATGCTTTTGCTTTACAGCCTTGCCTGACTTCTGTTAGATAAATCCTGTTTATGTCCTGAATTTTTGTCCTCCTCCTTCCATATCCTGACAGAATGCCTGTCTAAATAAAAAAAGAAGGTATCATACTGAGGAAGATAAATACATATGCGTTAATCCATTTTTCTTTAGACAAGCACAACAAAATTTACCAAAACAGTAGTTGGGAGCCACCGGTAAAAATGTGATCGATGTACTAGGTGAAGTAAGAATTTTCTATGGCACACCTGACGATCTCTCCCGGCACACTATTGTGCCGCGGATCACAGGTTGAAAAACGCAGTAATAGTTTTGTGTATTTGTTTAAAGACAAATAAAAACAATCCAAGAATTGTGCAAAGAAAAAAATCTTGAAAAGCATATATTCTTGTCAAAGATTTTATAAAAAAAAAAAAAACAACTCATGAAGGAATTTTAAAAACAATATTCTATTCCTAGTCAAACTACAATGGAATCTCATATGAATAAATCCAGGCTGATAATATCTTAAAAAGCATTACAATTATTGTAATATTTATATTCCCCATACGTAGAGCTGTGTAATTGTACCGGTTACTCATACGTTGATTGTGTGAGTGTAAAGCAGAAGAATGGAAGAGTGTGATTATATTTGACAACGTGCTAACAATATTCCCCTGTTGGTGAAATCATTTAAAGGTATAAATAGCAAGATGTTTTATTTACTGCTGTAGGCACATGAAGTTGTAAGAGCATCAGCTGTGCGCTGTGAAGATACCGCAGGGAGAAGTGCCAAATGGAAATTTCAAATCTGGAGAGGCTGAATGCAAAGATGGAGAAACTTTATTGTAGATAGTTGCTGAGGGATCAGGGAAGACTGGGTGAAAAGAAGGTGCCTTTCAGTTTAATTAGGGGGAGAAAATTAATCAGCAGTGGAGTGTGAATTAATTAGTGTACCAAAGGCAGTTTAAAGACAATGCCACTTGGAGCAACTGGAGAGGTCCCAACAGACTTTGCAGTTGGTCTCAGACCAAATATTATCCTATTAATTTACAAATAAGTAATCCTCCTTTAAGAAAAGGCATTGTGTTCTTGTTGATTGAACAGAGGCTTCTGTTTTGCTTCTATGGTGCACTTAAACCCTTGAGAAGTAGTTCTCGTTAAACTACAGCCGGCAAAACCTATTTATATTTACAGGTAATTTATTAAGCATTTTCTCTCCACTGAAAAATGTCCCTCTTCTATTAAAATATATCTTTTATTTGTTTTTAACAATATTAATATTGTTTTTGGTTCTGCAACAGACTGGTGACCAATACTGTGTGTACCCCACATTCTGCCTAAACAAACTGGAATATGCCCAAGCTGCTCTGCAAACTCGAGTTAGAGATGTAGTTTAAAGGATAAAAAAAAAAAAAAAAAAAAAATTTAACCACATAAAGTAACTATTGTTGGCAATTAAACAGATGATGAGCGGGTGAGTCCCTATGGGAAGGAAGCATTGTGTTGGACTTGATAGCCACTGACACCATAGTCATAGAAAACTGAATTTACCAGATTCACAAAACATAATTTTTGTATTTTATTTTTACATTAAATTAAAAAAAAAAAAGGTTTGGTTTTTCAAAGTGACTGTATGATTAACTGAATAAAACACAAACTATCATGTCAGGATGTTGGGATGTGGAAGGAGGAGGACCCAAAACAGGATTTATTAACCAAAAGTCCAGTAAAGCTGTAAGGCAAAGGATTAACGCAGGATTTAAAAATTCCGACGATACAAAAGAGTTCAAAGATTAAACTTATCGTTAGCGCTTAGAGCCCTGGCTATAAGTGATGGTGATGGTGATGACTACCCAACAAAGAATTCTGGGGAATTGCCTTAAATAGGCAGCAGGATCCACAGGTGTGTGTTATCAGACCACCACCCTCAGATGTCCCCAATCAGGGTAATGAGGGAAGGTCCAAAGCTCCCTCTGATGGCAGGGGAGGGGATTCAAATGACTTCCTTTGGTTCATTAATTGGGAAATGGAAGTGAGCAGTTGATCCTAAAGATCAATAGTCACCTAGTAATGAAAACTAAAGTAATACCCATTTTTACAATCCCAAAGTAGAAAAACATTTGTTGTCTAGCAAATGTTTTTACTTTGATTAGCATGAAATGGACTTCATCTGTTCCGGGGGTAAATTCATTTGTCACAGTTTATCAACTGACACAAATATAAAAATAAATAAATAAAATAAGAATAAGATGAATGATTGAAAAGCTTTTTTTTTTTTTTAGACAGCCATATTAAATAATCTCTCTACTGGCGGTACACGATCCTTTTTACACAGCAGATGCAGGAGTTTCTGGTTGAACGAGCAGCTCAAGCTCTTAACTGTCTCTCAGAGAAGGTGAGGGAGGTTGTTTTGGATCTTGTGGATCTTGATCAGCATCACCCTCTGACCTACAAAGTCCACAGTCCAAAGTACAACCCCGGACAGAGCTAGCCCTCCTTACCAGCTTGTCCAGCTTCCTCTTGTTTGTTTCCGTTATTCCTCCACACCAGCAGGCCACTGGATAAAAAGTTACTGATGCAACAATGGTGTCATAAAAGGTCTTTAACAGTGTCCTTCGCACACCGAAAGACCTATCTCCTCAGGAGGTGGAGATGACTTTGGCTCTTCTTGTATGGTACACCAATGTTATCTGACCAGTCTGGTTTGTTGTTAATGTGAACACCAATGTATCTGTAGACATCCACCCTTTCAATATTAAGCCCGAGGCTTTTTTTTGGAACTCAATCAATCTCCTTTGTCTTGGTGGCATTGATGTGAAAGGGATTGAGTTCACATCGGTCAACAATGGGATTGACCAGTACTTCAGGTCGTTTCCTATAGATGGATTAAAACTTTCTGCACTAATGCCATTTTATAAAATATCAGTACTAGCTAAATGTAATATTATACACCTCATAGTTTCACATTTTTGTAGAAGATTTGCCATCATCAGATAATAGAACTGAGGATGTTAGGCAAGGAGAGCTTTTATAGAAGCACTTAAATTCTTTAATTTACAACCACTTAGCAGGAGCTGAAACAGAGTAAATCATTCCAGTTCTATATGCACACGGTAGCTTTCATTCTACTGTTTAAGTGGGATAATGCAATCTTGTATCTACAGAAAATTTACAGGGAAAAGTTCCCAAAACAGGAAGTGAAGGTTGCTCAAATGAAGGAGCAGATCTATATTAATTTTTTTTTAACTTATGGGCCCAAAAACATGTTATGAATTGTTCTACATCTTGGCTACAATGCAGTGATGAGTTGTAAAAAATATATATGTGAATTACAAACTGATCTTCATTGTGTTTTGTTCATATGTTGTAAATAACTCCAAAATAAGTTGGATAAAACTTTTGCTTCACCCAATCAGATTTCGAGTTGTTGCCTGTTCAGTGGTCAGTGACTCAGAAGAAAACATGGAAGGTGACACCTATCCCACTCAGTTGTCACCCAAACAGAGAGCCTGAACAGTGTTGAATGCACTGGAGAAACCAAAGAAAGTTATTCTCACCATGCTGCCAACACCATAACAGGTGTGAATGTGTCCCACTGCTGCAGATAGATGACAGCATCATTCACCCCCTCACGAGTCTGGTCTAGGGAAGATTTCACCTGAGGCCCCAATTGGGCCAAGACCAGTCCCTGAAACATTTTTACCACATGTGATTTAAAGATGACAGGTTCGGCGTCTTTAAAACTAGATGAAATCGGTTTCTTGGGAACAGACTTTAGAATAGAAGTTCCACACCACTGAGGTCTTTTTCAGTGTCAGATTTAACAGAACTTCAGGATGTTGTTCCGCACGATTCTTTAGAACTCGTGCCTTCAGAGAGTTCTTCTCTTTGCAGCGTCTTTTCAGCATCCAAACATCCAATTGAGGTGCTCTTTCCTGAGATCTTTTCTGTATTTAGAAAAGATAAAGGCGTAGGTGAGCCAATATAATCCCCTGCAAGATTTGCTCTCTGCTGTAGGGGTGAGAACAAATCTTGCTAGGGGTGAGTCCTGAATGGTTCTTTTAGGGGGAAGAAGGAAAAGGTGAGAACAACAGTTAAGACTGTGTTAGTGTTTAGAAGCTGTCAAGAGGGACGTATAGACAAAACCTGTTGAAGAAGTGTGTCAGCTCATTACCACTCTCTAAGACCTTGGTTAGATGTCTGGTCCTCCCCCAACAGACAGTTTATTTTCTTTATCCCAGTCCACACACCTCTCACATTGTTCTCCTTGACTCGGCTTCCATATTGATCTTGTACATGCCTTTGCCTTCCCTGAACTTGTTCCTCAGCCTATGCTGCACTGTTTTGAGCGCTTGTTAAAATCTGAACTGAAGGCTATTTTTTGCTCATCTAGGAGGGGCTTCAGGTTACGGTTATCTAGAGCTTGTTATATAGGAACCAACAGACAGTCTGTGATGGCATGCAAAATCTCCTGATGCAGTCTGTCACGTCATTAATGAGACCTCTAGGGATTATTTCCAGTCCACCAGTCTCATTGTGGCTTCTGGATTTCACCTTCCAACAGACAGTGCAGCAACAGGCTACAACGGGGACATATAGTACTCTGAGTTCAGACAGAAAAGATTGTGGTTTGATCTTTCAAGATGAATGGAACCTTTTGTGTTGAGATACAAACTGTTCATACAGTCTCTCTTGCAGTAATCAACACATGGGTGAAAGTTGGTGAGATTATTGTAGAGTGTACGATGATTTAAACCTCAGACTTAACAAAAAGACATGTGGCCCACTGTATCTGAAAGCAATGCTGATGATGACATCACTGGCCTCTGTGGCGTCTGCTGATGTTAAGGATGAAAACTGTATTCACAATAGTGAATATGAATTCCCAGAGCAGGTCAAAAAAAGGGTCGTAGCTCAAGTAATTCAATGTCTAGAGCTCGGAGACGCTCCTCCACTGTTACATGTCCAGGATCACGTCATCTCTCTATCTCACATTCAAGTTTCTTTTTCCTCAGTATTGTCACTGTCTGAGCATACCAGAAGAAATTTCCTGTAGATGTTTGTCTATCTCACCTAAAATAATTTTTTATGGCAAAACATTACTGATAAAAGTACCACATGGCGGCATTGGGTTGAAGAGTCTTTGCTAGCATTATAATAGCCTTAATCATTTTGTGGAGTCAACGCAACTATTAAAAGTCACTCTCATCAAACCTATCCTTCCAACTGCAGCAAGATGCTCACAACTTTTAACAATTTATTTAAATAGAACAAAACTATGCATCTTAACAAACACAAGAGATGAGCATGTGGTAGATATCAGATGGGTTGGATTAGGTTTTTTTTTCTGTTGTCCTCTCGATGGGACGTGCCTGAAGCACCTTACCAGCGAGGCATTTGGGAGGCATCCTAACAAATGCCCGAACCACCCCATCTGGCTTCTCTTGACACAGAGGAGCAACGTCTTTAGTCCAAGCTCTATGCATTTAAAAAGAAGAGGTTTTACCAATTCTGAAAATGACCTTTCCACTTAAAAAAAAAAAAAAAACCCTAATACAATAAAACAATCTACCATCTGTTTCTTATGGATGGTTTGAACAAATCAAAGTAAAAAAAAAAATCTCCACATCTACAATCATTTCAAGTTTTATTTGATTACAGACAATTTTCTTTGTAACATTGTTTATTTAAGGTCTTTGCATTTTGGTCAAATAATTTGGACAACATACAAAGATGTCAGGGCACCGAATCAGTAAGATTGTAGGGGATGATAATATTCTATTGAGTTGGCAATAAATCATATACTGATAAGGTCAGCGTCTGAATAATGACCGCATTAATGTGATGAGTCGCTTCCATGAGAAAGAGCTGGGGGACGTTCTCTTGGGGATTGCATTGCATCACCAAAGTTTACTTACTGTGGAGACAGAAAACAAGTATTTCATATTTTTTGCGTGTTTGAATGTTGTGTTAGATTTATACGTGCATGGATGGATACACAGGGAAAGCTCAGTTTGGCAGCCCATCCTTATCCCCCATGTCTGCATTTTACTTCACCTTTCTTTCTCACTTCAGTGTTCCTCCATCGAACATGTTGTTATCTCTCTAACAGATAACTCTTTTCTGACTTACTCTATGTGGTTGTCCTTGCTGTTAGCTGGGATTGAGGCATTGTTCCAGAAGGAGCTAGACTCGATGACCACTGATTGCAAAGGAATTTTGGATCACACGTTTCTATTCATGAGGGGAACAATCTACTCAGTGACACGATAATCAGACAGAAAACTCAAACAACTTGGTCATTTTTTTCCTCAGGCTTTGGACTCAAAAGCTCTAGTTGAAGGGTGTTGTTTTGTCTGGAATATTGGCAGAAGATTCTTTAGCGTCATTAAAAACATTTCACAAATAAAACAATAATTTTATGAATATACAAGGAAATATGCTTTCTTTTAATGGTTCTTGCATTAATTCATTTTCAGAGCATTTCATTAATTTCAGGATCATTGGAGACGGGAGCTTGCCCCAGTTACTTTGAAGACAAAAGCACAAAACACATTGAATAGGCTACTAGTGTATCACAAGATCACATAGAGACAAGTATCCTCTCACCCACACATGTAGTCCTAACCCTAGAGAGATTTTCGATTGACAAAATCTAAAATCCGACAGCCATATTTAGGTCATGGTAAGGAAGCAGGAATAGCCGGAGAAAAAACTTCACACAAAAAACTGGTGCTAAAGTTACGCCCCTTTTTTAGCTTTTAGTTTGAAAATGATCAGTAAAACGATATTGGATGTGTAATAGTAATATTAACTGTTAAAATGAATAATAACACAGCAAGGGCTTTATTACACTTTTTCAAGTTACAGTGGTTGTTTGGTGCTTTTATGGAATAAAAAAAATCTTATGGCATATAGAGATAAACACGGTATATTTTATCAGCTCAAAAATGCACAAAGAAAACCTTATAAAAACGTATATTCAGTTTAGATTTCGGCACTCTAAATGTCCCTTAAATTTAAAGAGGAATTAAATTTTACACTTAGTCCTGTGCCCCTGCACGGTGGTGCAGTAAGTAGCAGAGTGGCCTCACTGCAAGAAAGTCGTGCATTCGAGTCCCGGGTGAGGACCAGGCATGGAACACTGGTCTTTCTGTGTGGAGTTTGCATGCTCTCTCCATGTATGCGTGGGTTTTCTCCGAGTACTCCGAATTCCCTGCACCCTCCAAAAACATGCGTGCTAGGTTGATTGGCCACAACAGGATTGCCCCTAGGAATATGTGTGTAAATGTGTTTGGGGTGTACCCTGACCCTTGACTCGAATCAGCCGGGATGGGCTCCAGCAGCCCTGCAACTGATAGAGGGTTAAGAAGGTGATTGATTGAGTCCTGCCCCCTAGATGTATGTGGTTAGGGAGAGTACATTAGAATGTGGATGTGTCCAGGAACGAAAGTTGTGGCAAAGAACAACAGTCAAGTATTGGAATACTGCGTGAATGAAATCACAAATTCCTCAAACATGCATGAATAAAATAGAAAACCACTTCAGGTATGGTTTTAATATGGGAATGCCGTTCAACATGGTAGAAACTGATTGGAGAACTGACTTGATTTTGAAGATATTGATGATTTTGAAGATGTGAGCAGATTGAAAATATTATAGGACATAATTTCAAGTTTTTGGGGTTAATGTGTCTTGAAATGTTTTTTTGTTTTTTTTTGTTTTTTTGTATAGTTTGAGTTCAAAGCAATTGAATCGCCTCCACTGAAGAATACTTTTTAATCACCTTTAAACTCAGATAAGTACTGTTCAGTTCATGTTTTAGGACTTCAAACGTGTCTCACTTTACATGTTTTTGTATTAGTGTTCAAAAGGCTGCACAAGCATTCTCTTGGTTTGATCTAATGAATCAAAACAAGCTTCTTGACCTTTGTAAAGACATGCTAAAGCCATGTTCAACCAAAGCAATAAAAAAATCAATTGCATTTTCTCATCGTCTGACCTTCTTCTGTCCTCTACTGCTTTGTTCTTTTCCATTCTGTTGTGAAGTTGTGATCACTGCAAGCTCAGCTCGCCCGCCATGGGAGTGGAGGGGTCACAGCAACACTAATAGCCTTAATGCGTGTTTTATTGTTCCTTCACAATCGGCCCCCTGTGTGATAACCATACCTCTCCTAAAACACTGTGTCAGCATTTTAATCTGACTGCATACAGTGTTCAAAATACACAAGACTAAAATAGTGTGTGAGTGTATAAACACAAAAAGGAATGCGTTTAGTTTTATTGCATGTCAGTGCGCATTGATGCGGCTGCATGTCATTTGCACATTAGCTTGTGCCTGCATAATCAGATGTGTGTTGTATTATTTAATATTAGCTCGAGTCCTTCTTTCACATCAAAAGACCAGGAAAAAAAAATAGGGAAACCAGTTATGAATAGTAATAACTAGGACACTCATCCGTGGAAAAAAGTGATGCAGGCAAATGTGCTGATGAAGTAAAACTCCACTTTATTGCATATTAATCCTAACTGTTATTATTTCCACCTGTTTAATGGTTTTGCGATAGAAAAATAAAGATAACAAAAAATCTTATTAGAAGCAAGAATCTGCCATTGCATCATTTTCACACTTGTTAATTAAGCAAATGAGTTTTTAAATTACATCAAAAAATTTTGTCATAATTTCCAAACACATCATGATTGGATAAAAGGGCTCAGCACATAATTATTCAACATAAAATAAATTGAGGAAGAACATTCTTCCTCAATGTCTGGCGTCAGCAATAACTAGGATGCTGCATCAGTCCGTCATGGTAAAGAGAGAGCTGAGCCGAAAAGCAAAGCTCTCGATTTACAAGTTGATCTATGCTCCCACCCTCACCTATGGTCACCAGATGAGATTGCAGATACAAGCGGCCAAAATGAGCTTCCTCCACATGGTGGCTGGGCTTTCACTCAGAGATTGGGTGAGGAGCTCTGCCATCCAGGAGGAGCTCGGTGTCGAGCCGCTCCTCCTTGAGGTCGAGAGGAGCCAGATGGGGTAGTTCGGGCATCTGGTCAGTATGCCCCCCGAGCGCCTCACCAGTGAGGTGTTTCGGGCACGGTCCACCGGGAGGAGACCAAGAGACAGACCCCTGACCCGCTGGAGAGACTATGTCTAACAGCTGACCGGGGAACGACTCGGGATCCTTTCGGGTGAGCTGGAGGTTGCAGCCGGAGAGAGAGAAGCTTGGGCTTCCCGTCTTAGGCTGTTGGCCCCGCGACCCGGCCCTGGATGAACGAAATACGACAACGGAATGGAAGAACATTTATTCGGAAAAGATTTACCAATTGATTTCTAATTGTGTCTTAAAAATATGCAATGCTGTGCATGCAATTTCTAAATTGGTTGAATAGGTTTTAAACCTCCATCTGGACACTTTTCATTTGTAGACACATTTTGTTTTCTCTTTGCAAATCACAACATGACAGTCTGATATGCCATACTGATATAAAAAAGAAGGACTCCATCATTTATTGAGGCCATGTTTTTCTTTATTTATAAGTGGTTGAAATTCAGTCTGCTTAAATGAAAGATTATTTTCGTGCTTTTTTTCTAAAAGAACTTTAGTTGTTTTTTTTTTTTTTTAATCTAAATTATAAAAAATGTATAAGAGGAACGCCAAAAAGGATTCAAATGAAAGGCAAGGTTGTCTTCTTCTTCTTTCGTCATTTCCCTTCAGGGGTCACCACAGCAAGTCAGTTTCTTCCATCTAACCCATCTGCTGCATCCTCTTCGTCACGCCAACTATCTTCATGTCTTCCTTCACTGCGTCCATGAACCTCCTCACTGGTCTTCCTCTAGTCCTCTTTCCTGGTGGTTCCAAACCCAGCATCCTTCTGCCGATGTACTCTCTCTCTCTCTCTCCTCCATACATGTCCAAACCATCTCAGTCTGGCCTCTCTGACTTTATCTCTAAAACCTCTAACATGTGCTGTTCCTCTGATATACTCATTTCTAATCCTGTCCATCCTGGTCACTCCCAGAGAGATCCTCAGCATCTTCATCTCTGCTACCTCCATCATTGTTTCCTGTCTTTTCCTCAGTGCCACTGTTTCTAGACCAAACAGCATGGCCGGTCTCACCACGGTTTTGTGCACTTTCCCTTTCATTTTAGCTGAAACTCTTCAGTCCCACATCACATCTGATACTTTTCTCCACCCGTTCGAGCCTACCTGCATACACTTCTTCACCTCTTTTCTATACTCTCCATTGCTCTGGACTGTTGATCCTAAGTACTTAAAATCTTCAACCTTCTTTATCTCTTCACCCTGTAACCTCAGTTTTCCGTTTGGATCCCTTTCATTCACACACGTACTCTGTCTTCTTCATTCCTCTTCTTTCTAGTGCAATCCTCTGACGCTCCAACTTTTCCTCCATCTCGTCCCTCCTCTCACTACAGATCACAGTGTCATCTGCATGAAACGCAAGGTTGTTCAACTAACTTTTCAGAAATTCCGCTGGTATCCAAGTACTTGAGAAAATCATGTCACAATTATTTATCTCAAACACAAACATATTTGTTGTTCTCTCCTGTTTTTTTTCTTGTAAATGCATTAGTCGGATAAACAGAAAATACCATTATTCAAGGTTTAACTGTAAAGTTTTTAAAAAGTGCATAACAATTTTCTCTGAGATACTAACGTTCTTTTAGCAAGATTGTTGGTTTCATTTCAAAATTATCACATAAGAAGCCAATCTGTGACAATGTATGCAATAATCTCAATAAATTAGCTTCAAAACCCATTTTTTTTCAGTAACTAAAAGTTTAATTATTTCTACACAGAACTGAAAGCTAAACAAATTTGATGCATTAAAGCACGTAAAACACCCACGCTCTGTATGTGAGGTTTTGTGGTTCCAAGTTAAACAGGATGCCGTGTGTGGCACAAATCTCTCCCCCTGCTGACACATGTATTGGAAATCAATTTTATCCATGCTGACAAACTACACAGACAGCACAGTGGAGGGGTTTTCCTCTGACTCTATTGGCCTTTTCTGAAGAGGTGAACACTGATCCCGTAAAATAGTCTGGTGAAAAATTACTAATGAACATTTTAAAAGGTTTTAAACAGACTTATTATTTTAGGAAAGGAATTATCAATCAATTGAAAGATGTAGTGTTCCTTTCATGGCACATTACCTACTAGATCAAATTTCCAACTTGCATGAATCTGATCAGCTAGAGGCCGTATGTATATTAAACTGGATCAATTTTACTGTCTTATTTTATCCTCCATGTAATGAAACTGTCTAGATGAATGCAGGTCTGGCACTTCACAAGGAAATTATTGACTTCTTTTCGTTCCTAAGTTTCTTCAGACTAAGAGTAGGCCTAAAAATTATGAAGAAAATGGATGGAGTTTAAATATTTTTTTAATTTTTGAGAAAGTAAATTCCAAAATATACAAATTGACCATTTTCTTTGTTGAGTCCATTAAAAAAAAAAAAAACTCAATGTGGTCCTATGAGGCATTGGCTCAGTGGTAGAGTTTCCGTCTTTCGACTGGGAGAACCTAGTTCGATTCCCACTGGGTCCAAGCTGTCCCTTGGAGAACAGGAATGGCACCTAAACAACAACAACAACCAAAAAACACAAGATAAAAAGTAAACAACTTAATGTAATCAGTGCTGTCTGGCATTTCATTTGAAGTGATTTGGCATTGTAACGGACCCAAAATGATGGGTTTGTTTACCAGCATGTTCTTGACAATTTTATTCAAGACTTTTTTGTTGCATTTAAAAACAACTTATTGCAGCTCAGAAGTAACTGGATCATTGTAGTCAACTAAAGGAATTATGAGAGCTCACAAATCCACAACAGGATCACACAGTGATTGTAATCTATGTAGCTTTGTGTTTCACAATGAGCTGGTTTCAGTTCTATGTCCCAGGTTCTCAAGTTTCCACTTATTCTTGATGATTGACCGGGATAACTATAATAGCAATGAACAAAGTTGTTTGAAGTTTTTATTTTTTCCCGGCTTGCCCATGTTAGATGGAATATATATATATATATATATATATATATACAAATGTACACTTATAAAGGTAGTTACACAAAAAGGCACCATAACATATGAAAAGATGGTCGACATAAAATAATCTAGAACACCTGGGGAAATTTGTGAAGATACTGTACATACCAACAGATGAATTGTTGCAACGTCTACAATAATTTGGACACTGCATCAATCGATTGCAGTGAAGAAAGAGCCAAAAAGTTCTCAATTGACCAGTCGGTTTATAATTGCACCTCACCTACAGTCACTAGCTGAGGGTGTAAGATCCTGAACAAGTGGCCGAAATGAGCTTTCTCTGGAAGGCAGCCCGACTCCCACTCAAATATAGAGTGAGGAGCTCATCTCTCCAGGAGGATCTTTGTGTAGAGCCGTTGTCCTCCAGAATGAGAAAAGCCAACTGGGGTGGTTCAGGTATCTGGTTACAATGTCTCAGGGACATCTCGCTGGCACACCCAAGGCTGTTTACCCATTGACCCAGTATGAAGCGGAAGACAATGGTACGGTACAGTAGATGCCCACACAATGCTGAAACTCTGGAGACACATAATGTACTTTATATGATATACTAGAAAGAGTCATTATCGCTGATCAATGTGGCGTCCACAATGATAATGAGCTGAGCCTTGAAGCAAGGCTCACGATTTTAATTGGTAAATCGACATTTTGACCCTCACTAAATTCTGACTTATTCTCACACTGACCCATTTGAGGGCCTAAAATATTTCTTCTAACACTTTTTGGATTCTTTGCCCAATGTGAGCATCTGTAGGATCAAATGATCTTGTTAATGTCCTTCTAGCAGAGGATTTACTGCTTGAATAGGGCTTCCTTTTTACTCCTAAGCAACAAACAATATTGATCACATTGCATCTTTTTTATTTTTAAAAAGCAGCAAGGAGTCGAGGCTTGAAATGCTGTCCTTTCTGTGTGAAGTTTGCATGTTGTGTGTGTGGGTTTTCTCCGGGTTGCTCTGGTTTCCTCCCACTCTCCAAAAATACTCAAATTAATTTGATTACTTGCTACAAAATTGCCCATAGAAATGAGTAAATGAGTGTGTGTGGATGGTTGTGTGTGTGTGGCCCTGCAACAGACCAGGGACTGGTTCAGGGTGTATCCTGCCTCTCGCCTGACATCAGCCCATATAGGTTCCAGCACCCCCTGCGATCCCATAAGGGATAAGTGACAGAAGACAAAACAAAAACAAAAAAGCAGCAAAGAATTGTGAGGCCAGTCCTCAAAGCATTTCAAGAAAAGAGAAGTAGCACAGACAGATTTTTACTTGTGAATGATGTAGCAGACCAGACTGGGAGGAATTTTTAAAAACAGCTTTCCATCATATACCACAGTAAGATTGCAGAGGCTTTGATGCCACTCCCCACTGTATCCCATAAACCAAAGAGTTAGTCATCTACTCATCCACAAACCCACATGTCACATGTCAAGTTTTTTGGAGGGTTTGATTTTTAAGGGGGACAACTTCATGAAACACTTATCTGAAGTGCATTTGATTTCAGAATTTTTTTCCTAACTCAAAATCCAACTCTTCAGTGACTGCTCTGGGCATTCGTTCAGAAGCTTAGATGTACGAGATGGTATGCTGCAATTCTTCAAAAGATAAATGTTACAATTTTAACTTTGTTTTTGGCATTCCCACCCTCTTGATTTGAAAATATTGTCCCCCTGTGTGGCCATTTGTATATGTCTTTGAAAAGTGGGCACTGCAAAAGATTAGAGTTGTTTGAAAATCTAGGGCATCGTATGTGAGGCATTTCAATGTATTTAAATCCCAGAAACTTCTAAGTCAAAGTTTACTGTAGGTAGCTAAAAACAAAGCATATGATACAAAGTTAAAGAGAGGAATGAAGAATTTGTTTGCTGGTAACTCTCCAGTGAAATTAATAGAATTTTGTGAATTTATCAAATAAAAGTTTTGTCACTTTAACCAACTTTAATTTATAAGAAATCTTACTAATTTACCTTCTACATAAGGCACGGAGGCGCAGCGGTTACCCCAGTGGCCTCACAGCAGGAAGGTTGTGGATTCGAGTCCCAGGTGACATAAGGCTTGAAACACTAGACTTTCTGTGTGGAGTTTGCATGTTTTTCAGACTCAAGACTCAAGAAAACCCTTATTTGTCCCACAATGGGGAGATTGCAGTATGCAACAGCATGGGCACAGGAAGAAAAAAAAGGACACGACAAGTATGCGCAAAAAAAAACAAAAAAAAGGCAATATAGACTAAGGACAAAAACGTGCATTCAAAGTGAGTGAGCTACTGCACAGTTCTGGTGAGAAATAGCAAAAAGAGCACATGGTTAAAATTGCTCATTGTTGAGTCTCACAGCAGAAGTAAGGAAAGACCTCCTGAATCTCTCCTTCACACAGCGAGGGTGGAGCAGCCTGCCACTGAAGCTGCTTTTTAGTGCAGACAGAGTGTCCTGCAGGGGGTGGGACTTGTTGTCCAGCATGGATGTCAGTCTCTTCAGGACCCTTCTGTCACCCACCTCCCGCACTGAGTCCAGGGAGCAGCCCAGGACAGAGCTGGACTTCTTGATGATTCTGTCCAGCTTCTTCCTCTCCCTCTCCCGTATACGCGTAGGTTTCCTCCTGGTATTCTGGTTTCCTGCCATCCTCCAAAAACATGCATGTTCAGTTGATTAGCCATCATGAAATTACCCCTCGAAATAAGTGTTTACGCGGATGGTTGTGAGTGTGTGGTCCTGTGACCTGTTTGGAGTGTACTTTGCATCGTACCTTAAATCGGCCAGGAGAGGTTCCGGCACCCCCTGCTAGCCCGTTAGGGATCAACAGTTCAGAAGACAAAATTATGTCGTATAACAGGTTTTTTTGGCACATCAGTCAATTTTTTACTAAGATTTCTACATGAGCTTTTTTTTCTACCAAAATGTCATTTTGACTTTAACCCACATGTCAGAAGCAAACAGACTTTATTTGCATTTTTTTTTTCTTCACGATTACATAGACATTTTCTCATTTTATTTTGACAACCCATTGATAAAAATATGTAGGGACATGTACTGGAACATTTGTTAGTAGATTTCAATTGACATAAAAAGCTCAGTGTCCAGTGCTTTTCTGCTGAGGATGTTGCGTTTCTTATATTTGGACTCCCCTATGTTTCACATTATTTAGGACTGTACGTTCCAATAACAAAAAAAAGCCAACACCTGTTTCAGAGTCATATATCTTACAACTCAAAGCTGTCATCACATATAGGGTAGAGAGAATACACTGTTTCCTGATAGATGGAATCTACAACATCAGATGGATTTTTATTTACTGGCTAAAATAAGCTGGTGTACAAAACGCTGCGCAAATGAAGTTATATTACATTTCAAATAATTGTATGTTGTGTTTTCTGAATAAATTTAAATTCATTTCTATTTCTATTGAATTTCTATTTTTGCCCAGTCATTTTTATACTGATAATGTCACAGACAGACTGTGGGTCAGGGACAAAAATGAGGGAAACAGAGACAAAGTATGGACCAAATCAGATTAAGTTTACTGTAAAATAAAGACACAATCAATATAAATACAAATTCAACATTGAAGAAACTGACAAACCAATAGCATACTTTACCTGCAGATAAAAAACAGAAAGAAAACAATTGGTGCAGGCATCTCTTTCAAAATGAGCCCAGCTGGCTTCACTCAGACAGCCCTCCCCCTGCCTGCAGGAGGCTCCGCACCTGCCAGGCAATTCAAAACAATACATAGTTATTCCTACATACTGTAGCATTTTTAACTTATCTTATATAAAAAAATTACTTGTAACTATTTTTGTTCTAGGTTAAAAAGAGACAAAGTTAAAAAAATGACAATTAAAAAGTTGTATTTAAAAAATGAATCATACATAGAATAGCTTTACGTTGCTAACATGTTTCATGTTATATGAAATCATTTATACATCAAAACAGAAAAATAGTTGGGTTCAAGTTACTTTTGTCGCCAATGAAATGGATCATGGGAGTGAAATGGAGCAAAGTTGGGAAACCAAATACAAAGCCTTATCATATCACAATAGTTAATTAATTCATTTAATTCAGGCTGCATGGTGGCGCAATGATTAGCACGGTGGCCTCGCAGCAAGAAGGTTGGGGTTTTGAGTCTCAGAGTGGTGGCGATGCTTCAAACACTGTTTTTTTCTTTGTGGGGTTTGCATGTTGTCCTCGAGTATATGTGAATTTTCTCCCACCCTCCAAAAACATGCATGTTAGGTTGAATGGCTGCTATGAAATTGATCCTAGGAATGAGTGTGTGAATGCGAATGGTGTTTGTACGTATGTATGGTCCCGCAACAGATTGGGGACCTGTTCTGGGTGTATCCTGCGTCCCGCCTCAAATCAGCTGGAACAGACTCTGTCTCAATGGTACTCCACACGACCCCATTAGGAATAAGTGGTTCAGAAAACGAAAAGAAATAAACTTAGTCCTAAATGGTCATCCAAGCACAGTCAAAATCTACAGTTAATACACAGTATGAGCTTAAACGTAAACCTGACAGAGACCTGGGCTAGAAATAAAACGCATTAGTGAAAAACAATAAAAACCTATAATCCCAAATTGCTCATCTTTGTCTCCCCACTCTCATTGTCTGGCAAGTGTTCAGCCATTTTGTTGAGCAGAGAAAATATAGAAGCTATCAGGTGCCTCTGCAGCACATTGAGACCGATGGCAGATTAATGCCAAGGATGTAGAGACATGAAGAGCACTCTCGGAGGATTTGAAACAAAACTACAGTGGTGAATACAGACATGATCAAACACATCATGTTTTTCTTGTTTTGTAATCTCGGTGCATTTGCGTCATGCCTTTAACTTGTGTTAGGTGATGTGTTTTACACGCTAAAGGTCAAAACTGTTTGCTCCTCTCAAATGACCTAGTTTCAAAGGCTCTTTGTGTGATTGTGTGTATGTTTCTGTGTGTGAGCACATGTGTGTGTTTTGGAGTGAATATGTGGGCTGACATAGTCTCTGCATAATCCTTTTGGTAGCATTTGGTTTGAAGCAAAACTCAGAAAACAGTCACACACTGTGCAATACACCTGACCTACATTTGCTTCTTAGTGCGCCTAAGACGACACATGAAGTCACACTTGCCGTACCCTCTTGAAAACATCCGTTGTAGAGAGAGGGTGTGCTTGTGAATGTGTGTCTGTGTGTCTATGATCTTCTCAATGCACACACACACAAAGCTCAACAGTTGAGTAATGATGTTGGTTTCACAGAAATGCTGTCACATTAAGGCATGGATTAGTTTCTCTTTAAGCTTCTCACACTAGGCTGCCTCTTGCCAGGTGGTTAACTGGAGAAGTATAATCTTTGCACACTTAGATACAAACTAACGCTGAAAAAATTACTGAAATATAACAACTCGGAAAGAAATATGGGGAGAAAAAATAACAGAGAAACATGAAACATGTATCTATACAAAGAAAAACGTGCCATACAAAGACCCTTTTTTCTTATTGTGTGCTATTTGCAGCAGTAATTAAAGGTGTGACAGGCAGACAGGTAGAGGTGACGGTAATGGGGCACAGCTATTTCTGTTATCCGCTCTTTTTCTCTTCAGGTCGGTGACGTCTTCCTCTCCAGCACCGGCTCACACATTTTCTCCGCTGTCAAACACTCAGCTTTTATTAAAGTGAAACTGAAATGTGACTGAACCCGCAAAAACCAAACATACACACACTGCTTCTACATCTCAAAACCCCTGATTTCCCCAATGTATGTACGTATCACTTCCTTTCCTCATCATCGGTGTGATTTTTTTTTGTGTTAAGTTGAGATATTGTTTAACATTTCTAGTGTTATTCACACTTTTTTTTTCACTAATTGGTAAAAATAAAGCCTTATTTTTGGTATATGTAAAAGAAAAGAATCACACGTGCACACAAAGAATGGCACATTGTTTGGCTGCTGAGAAACAAATACAAAAAACTAATTTAATATTCATGTTTCCTCAGTAAACAAGTTTTCTTTCACACATCAGAGTCATGAAGTAAAGGTGATAAAATGTGTGAATTATTTTTATTTTAAAACATTCTCAGTCTTTGCAGGTCACTGTTGTGGGTACAGAAGTGGATTAATAATGTGCTCCTAAAGAAAAATAGACAGTAGGTTCCCAATTGTTTTGTGTAAAAATGTCTAGAAATATCTGTGTTTTGCAAAGAAAAAAGTTGGTTTTTAAGTTTCTATTTTATTCTTGTATTTTTGTTTGAGTTCTGCACGGTTGCGGGGTGATTAGCACAGTGGCGTTACAGCAAGATGGTTGGTGTTCGAGTCCCAGAGTTGGGGCGAGGCATGAAACACTGATCTTTCTGTGTGGAATTTGCATGTTCTTCCCGTCTAGATGAGGGTTTTCCACGGGTACTCCGGTTTCATGTGTGTTAGGTTAATTGGCCACTATGAAATTTGCTCTAGGAATGAGTGTGTGTGGATAGTTATGAGTTTGAGGCCTCGTAACAGACTGACGACCTGTTCGGGGTGTACGATGTTTCTCGTTTAAAAGCAGCTAGGATAGGAAGCAGCACACCGTGAAAACCCATCAGGAATAAGTAGTTCAGAAGAGGAATTTTGTTTGTGTGCATGTTAGCAGCACTAGTCCGTCTACATCTACCTGTTCTTCACTAACTAAGCTTTCAAACTATTTTATTTGTTTGTCCAATTGTAAAAAAAAAAAAAAAGACACATTTTAACCAAGCTATAAAACAGAAACTAATTAATCTTAATTAAAACACTCCAATATCTCACATTATTTAAGTACTGTATGTTTAATCCCTCTTATATTCTTTAACACTCTAATTATCTGTGTAAACCAGAAATAAGCATAAGAGTTACACAAGAAGGCACAAAGTTGGCAAATGTTAGTAATAGAAATATGACTACGCCACATTTTCTTGACCTTTAAATGTGGCATTTGTAGAAGGATGGGTCAAACCACTAATTATACAAGCATTATTCAGACATTTTTCATCCATAATTCTTTCCATTTAGATTATTTTTAGACAAAAAAAAATTTCCAGGCAAATACAGAAGTAATATGTAGGCCAAGAACATTTACACTTTTGGAATAAGAAATCAAAATATAAAAGAAAACGAAAGCATCAAATCAATTTAAAACTCAGACAGACCCCAGATGGTTAAATATTTACAGCCAATCAAGTTAATATCATTGTGCAATAAGTAGAGAAATGCATTTGCATCTTGTATGTCTTCTTGCTCCCTGTGTGAGTGTCCGTGATATGTTTCACCCACTGGCATGTGTCTTTGACAGGCTGTGTCAGCACTTTTGTCTGCATGTGCAGCTGGAGCTGAAATCTGCCACTTGAATATGCATTTGTGTGCGTGTCTTTGTGTGAGAGTATGAACATGTCACTGCAGCAGGTTTCTCTTTGCGCAATCCTTATTTAGCATTATCTGTCATCTGTAGTGAAGCTGCATTGACCTTCAAGAACTTACAAAGAATACATGCTCTGCTGATCTTCTTTACCTTCTGGTCCTTTCAATTTATGTAATTTTTTTAGGGAGTGGCTACAGGTACGGATATTTGTACCCCAAAAGGGACAGGCTACAGAAACGAACAGATCCGGATCTTGCCGGTTCTCGTGTGACTAAATAAATAAATAAATGAATTACTCTATTCATTTCTCATGATGAATAGAGTAATTCTATTTCCTCACCGGGGAAATTTGTGTGCTGCACTCCTCACACCGCAGCAGGCTGCCCTTTGACGGCGCCAATGGTGGGAGAAGCGGGGGTTAGGTGTCTTCTCCAAGGACCCTAGACGTGCTCTCTCCGTGCTGCCGTCTTCTCCACAAGTCATATGTTATTTTTAGTTAGTTTTCAAACATTGATGATGGTGGAGAATACAGAGCTCGTCTTACATGCAACTTTTGATTAATTTCAGTCATTGCAGGTGGGCATCAAGGTTTATGAATCTGTTCATCATCTGAACATCCGAGAGGGTTAGGATTTGGATTAGGGCTTGGTTAGTGAGTACGCCCCATTCAACAGGTTTGTAAAGACGGTTGAGCAATAAATGAATTGAAATATTATGTACTGCCGATATATTCATACACAATGTCCCCTACTTTTTAGTTTTGTACTGGACAAGCGTATTCTTTTTCTTTTCCCATATTCTAAACATCATGGTTCCCTCGCTCACCACCAGAAGGAACCCGGGGCTTTCCCTCATTTGCCTGATTTTACACACCTGAAGATCTTTGTGCAGCTGCCTCTAAATAGGCAGCCTGTCTTCCCCCCAGGTGTTGGGTCATATCTTCCGATCCAGCCAGGTCTTCCTGGCTGCCTGACCACGAAACACATTTTAACAATAACTTCATGACCTTTCCACTGATTCATGTGTTCTTCTTTACAGCAATACTGGACTCCTTTATTCAATAAATCATGCTTCTTGTCTGCAATTGGGTCCTCCTCCTTCGTTCTGCATCCATGTCATGACAGTATCAGTAGCACACCGCACACTTGGCTGAAGCTACGGATGCGATAATGACTGCAGGTCCAAATTTGTCCATATCTTTAGTCAGCCAGAGATACAGATATCCGTACGCATGTCACTGGGGTTTTTTTTCCCTCCACATGTGTCTTTTCTTTGCAAATGGAAGGAATTTTTCTTCATCAGACAGATATTCATGTCCTGCATGCAAACCATGAATTAATTCTAGTATTATCATCAAGCTCCACAGGTCTTATACGTATGTGGTGCAAAATGACTTGAACTTTCAAAGGACTGTCATGTTTAATCTAGACTCTGGAACAAAAGCAGCTTCACAGCTAGCCTAATAGCTTTTGGCTCTTGTGAGCAAGACTTGCTGCTGAATGGCAGCAGAGGCAGAATGATTTATTTTACTACAATAAGTCTGACTCATGTCTCGGTAACTGGTGTTGACCATTTCATGTAAAATCATGCAAAGCTGTGTGATTACTGACTGCAGTCTAACCAAAAATCTATAACTCATGTTTCTTCATACACTGTAGCTTCTTCTAACCATAAACTAACTTTGAACAATCATACTCGACCAGTAAAAAAAGTTATATTTGGTATTTATTCGGGTATTTGAAAACTGTCTTCCAGAACAATTGCAGGCCATGTGGAAGTTCAATTGTTAAAATTTCTTATCTGCATAACTGAAATCGTTGAAGTCTGACCCTCAATTTGTTCTTCTCTCTGGAAGATTTTATGAAAGATTTTTTTTTTCAAACAGCAGAAAATGATAACATCATGCCCTTTTTTTTTTGTTAAAGAAAAAAAAACATTACACTGGAAAGTACGCACCAATACCATCCTGACATTGACATGTGAGGATATTCGATATTCAAAAGTACCAGAAATAGCTGCTCTGAAATTTCACATATTGTTGCAGCAGATTACATGATTTCTGCCACCAAGTGAAGCTTTCATGGAATAATCTAACACTTTCAAGCATTCATTATAATACCGAGAGTATTGTATGTATAATGCATACCGTTCTGTTTTAGAATGAATAAATTCATAACTATCCGCATGTACTTTGACTATTTCTTCTATTTTTTCCCCCGTTGGGAGTTTGTATCAAATAATTACGACATTTTTGTGTTAAACAAAAACCTCTTGTATCTGTTTTGTGAAGAGTTACACACAGATGAGTTTCTCTGTGTGTTGAATCGACTTGCACATCACAGGCCGACCCCTTGCTGTGCAGCTGAGATGCATGAAAGCTTCTGCAGAATCACTTCAGGCCGTATGATGGCGAAACTTTCTCTAAGCTCCATGCATTATTAGAACGCTCTGACGGTATAAACATGGATGTGCATGTATGTGCATGCACCTCTCTGAAGCCTTAATGTTGCACACACGTAAGATGAGGCAATGCAAGATGAGGAAAATAGGATAACAGGATGACTTGTTTATTTCCAAGTTTTGAAAAATAGCTCCCAGGAAGAGGAAAGTAAGCCAGTGAACTTTCATGGACACTTGAAGGAGATACCACTTTTCAATAAACACCTTGTGAAAAATGTTTAGGAAGATGGGGAAATTTACTGAAGATTTATTGAGATTTTATTAGTAGTTTCCATACACTGGGAACCAACCTAGGTCATAAGAAAAAGAATATCTTTATTAGTCTCATTGTCAAAAAGAAACTTAATTTATTTGAAAGAAATGGAAAATTCAAATTTTTACTTCTCACTGATTTGACAGGACATATGACTTGGTGTTGCCATGCCAGCCCTACCCCATGTAATTCACCACCTACTGTAATCACATTTTATTTATTGACTCATTTATACATTCATACAAAGTCACTTTAATTGGAACCAGAAAAATCACTAAAGTTTCTTTTTAGATTTCTTAAATATTCATTACGTTTTAATTATAGAGTGAAGTTTTTTGTGCTCCGACAAATTTTTCTAATTTGATTTTGAGATATAATTGAGCCGTACACTACAACAAAAAATCTATCAAAAAGTAAACTACTTCAAGCTTTTTTGAGCAGCTAATATGCCATCCTTTCTCTGAGACGCTACTCAGCCTGCCCCAAATATAAAGTTGTAAACATGCCACTTTTTGGCGAGCGCTTTTATCTATGCATTAACACTTCCCCTGAGCTACATCAATAATCTGATGTTCAGCTATCTTGTAAACTCCTTTTTTTAAACGTGTGTTTTTCAAGCATTTGGCTGGTATCTATTGTCTTTAGGGCGATTGAGATTAAACCAACAAGCTCTCTTCCTGACTTGTTTATTAATGAATTCTTTCAAATAAAAAGAGTGCAGCTTTTACCTGTTAAGTGCCTCAAAGTGTGGAGAGATCAGAAGAGAAGAAGTTTCTATTACCTAAAGTCAAACTCATTGGTATCAATGCTGGCAGATGATTAGTGTGTATTTTTAATTATTATTACACACAGGGTGGGTAAAGAAAAAAAAAGAGGAAAATTCACATCTTTAAAATATTTAGCAAGTAATTAATATTGAAAGTTCTGTGATATGCAAAGCTTTCAATGAGAAAATATCACACAAAAGTATTACGACTTATATTTCCCCATCAAATTCAACCCTTGAAAGGTCTTTTTAGTTGGTGAGGTTATAGCTTTTGCTGTTTGATTATCTTTAAAAAAAAACACACACACAGGAGGCGTTAGCTTAGTGGTAGAATGCCCATCCTTGGACCGTGAGATGCCGGTTTGATTTCCACTGGGCCTATGCCTAAGTGTCTCTGCAGAAAACACCTAATATCCAGTTCAAGGGTGTCAAACTCCGGTCCTCGAGGGCCAGTGTCGTGAAGGTTTTCCAGGCGTTTTTGGTTCAACACAGCTGATGCACATAAAGTGAAATGAACAGCCAATAATTCATTCATTCATTGTCTTAACCGTCCACTCTTACGAAGTTGCGGGGGTTGCCGGAGGCCATGTCGTCTAATTCAAGGTGAGGGGCAGGATACACTTCAAACAGATCGCCAGTCTGTCGCGGGGCCACAGACATACAACCATCCACACACACATTCATTCTCAGGGCAATCATGTAGTGGCCAATCAACCTAACATGCATGTTTTTGGAGGATGTAAAGCGTGTAAGCATGTAACCCACGCTTACACGGAGAGAACATGCAAACTCCACACAGAAAGGCCAGTGTTGCAAGCCTCTTCCCCACCAAGGCCTCGAACCCCCAACCTTCTTGCTACGAGGCCACTGTGCTAATCACCGTGCCGCAGAAGAGCCAATAAAATTTGGCAAATTGACTTAATAACCTGAATCAGGTGTGTAAATGCAAGAACACATAAAAAACCTGCAGGGACTCCGGCTCTTCAGGAACTGAGTTTTACACCCCTGCTCTAGTTACTCCCACCATTGGTGTCATGGCTGCCTGCTGCAGCAAAAGTAATACAGCAAAAGTAATTTCCCCATTGAGGGTTAAATATAGTACGATTAAAAAAAAAAAGCATAAAGTGATGTAACTGGTATCTTGGTTTTATCACATCCAGGAATAGTCAAGGTTTAAACAAAACTTTTATTAATCAGTCCTACACAGCAGTGTATACCATATGCAGTAGCCACATGTTAGCATTGAACTTTCAAAGCCATGAAACAAAAGGATATTTTTCTTCTCACAGTTGTACTGATACAGTACAGCACTGAACAAGTAACAACAAAAAGCAGACAAACATCCCCACAAAACCCCTTTTTTTAAAAGATTCCCCATGTATGTTTCTGCGTGTGCTTCCATATCCCACCTGAATTCACATCTGCGAGGTCTATGAAAAATAGCACACAAAGGTGAGCGATACAAGGCAAAAATAATTTAGGGCTTTTTGAGATATTTTGTTGATATGCTTGGAAAAAAAAGTTTGTATTTAAATACTTCACAGTTCATTTGTGCTGTTTTAGGAAAAATCTAGTTCACAGGTTACAGATTTCAAATGTAAACTCATGTGAATAATTAAAATGTTCAGTGTCAAGACTTTCTCAGGACATTAACAATTTGGATTCATTCTCTTATGCACCTGGCTAGGCCGGTGGGCGGCTACTCGGCCCAACCTCAGAGTCCCAAGATCTGGATTAGGGCGGGCCCTGGTTGCGTGTGTCTCTGCCTCCCTTGTTCCAGTCTTTTGGGGCTGGTGAGGATTTGTTGGTCCTAATAAGCACATGGTTCACATCGGCAGCATGTATGTACTTTGACTCACACTTGCACACTGCATCATGCTGTTCACTGTCCGCTAGGTTCGTTGCTCCCAACCAATATTATTATAGATCTAGTAATATGTGTTTGTGTTCTAAATCATTTGTTCTTGAAGGTTTTGTTGTGTGTGTTGGCTTTATCTCTGGGTTAATCTCTTGTTTGCACTTTTTTTTTCTCCTTAGATAATCCAGCAGGTTGGTCGTGATGGTGAATACTCTAACTTCAGATTTTCTCTTCACTTTATCCCCCTCTCTTCTTCTTCTGTACCCTATTCCTCTTCTTTTTCACCCCTCCCTCACTCCCTCATTTCAGTATTCCCTGTCAGGTACAGCAAAGAGAAGCACAGAAAGCACGGACATTTTGGTTGTAAAGCATTTAAAATAAACCAAAATAGCTGGACAGGACAGGTTAAAAAAAAAAAAATTTGGGTTCATGTGATTCGCACAGAGGGATTTTTTTTTTTTTTAAAACTGCATTTTGTTTGTGCACACCAGAACTCATTCACAAGTCTAACAACAGTCACAAAAGAAGAGGATGACTGTACTTATTAATTATTCTTTCATTTTCAAAACCATATCTCCATCATTGGTTTGCAAGAGGCGGTGTGATGAATGCCGACAAGAAAGTAGGAAAAAGACCTTTGCAATTATCATACCGCATTAGTATACAGTCTTACGATAAATTAGCGTTGGCGTGTGCAACAATCACTTGGTCTCATCCTCTGTTGTCCATACCTAGCATAGGACCAGAGGGTGAGTTAGGTCTGGACTTTTCTCATGATACTGTTATCTTTTTATGGATTAAAGTTAAAGCCTGTTCAAACTATTTGCATGGTGTAAAACCAACTTGTCAATGCAAAAAGGATACCCTAAAAACCACAAAACTAAAAATAAAGAAGTCAAGTACCATCACGGTATCATGCCTAGTGATGCAATTTTTTAATGCTTCACACAGTATCACTTGATGTTGTGCCTTATGTTTTGTTTACTGAATACAAAACTGTCACTTTAGATATCAGCATCAAATACTTCCTTCTATTTCCACAAAGTATCTCCTACAGATTCATTTAAACTTTTGGGTGTAAAATTACTAAAAGAAAACTGTGTAAAAAAAAAAATTCAGGTTAATTTTATCACAGGGAGCCAGATTGGAAAAAGTCTACACTTCTGTTTTTTCTCCACAAAAAATGTGTTTGAACTACACAACAGAAAAATGTGTCACTTTTCTTCAGGCGAGACCAAACACATAAATATGATTCCTGCTGTGCACGAAAATACTGTATTACAATGAAGTCAAAGTGCAAGATCCAACATATTTGATTATGATCATGTACTAACATTCTGAAAATAATTTCAAAGTTGTTTGTGTAATTTTGAGTATGTTCTGCATTTGAGTTAACAATGACTGACTGTTAACCTTAACCTTCTTAACCTTATGGAGTTGGAGCAGGGATCGGGGGGGAGTTCCCATTGGGATTATAAGCAAGAACCCCAGTGTAGGTCAGAACTGTCCAAGAAATCAGTGGAAAAGACACTGAGAGGCGTTTGAGGGCCCAGTGGAGCAAGTGTGGGTGTTTCTTCATCCCTGTCTTCTCCCATGGTGATATCTGACCAATCTGTACTGACCAGCCTTTGGCCACCCTCTCCCACTATATCAATTGTATCCATTGGAGACGGAGGGTGATCCAGGATGCTGGGAGTACACAGCATTTGGCTGTGCAGGTCATCAATTAGTGTCAACAAGCCACCGGGCTCCACCCCAAGGAGAGGCTTTCCGGTTGTGCTTTCCAAGAAATCCTCCAGGCGTCCACTTGCAGAGACGCTGAGGTGTTGTTTTTCTTCTGTAGTGTCATCTGGACCCTGCGGCATGGGATGCGGAGATGGAGCAGGCTGTGAGGAATCACAGATGGGAAGAGTTGGCAGAGATAACAGCAGGTGCAGGGGTGAGGGAGGAGGCGAAGAAGCACAGGAGTCTGAATTGAGGCAGTTTAGGGAGGAGTCTGGAGCAGGTCTGAAGCTGCTGGACAGTCCTGAGACAAAAAAGTACATGATAAAAAGAATCATTTTTAGGAATAAAATTTTAGTTTAGACACTTATTTACAATATAAAAATATGTTTTTTCATAAATAAGGAAAGGGGAATTGTGCGTTTGTACTTTGTATTAATTCCTACTTCATAGCAAAGATAGACAAACATGATACCTTTTGTTAGCTCAGAAATGTGGTATTTACTGAAAAAAAAAATTATAAATTAAAAAAAAATTATAAATTAAAAAAAATTATAAATTAAAAAAAAATTATAAATTAAAAAAAAAATTATAATTTTTTTTTAAATCAGTTTTACTTCTATTTTTGACACTGTGAATTTTCTCTTACTTCCCAATTGGTCCCGCCCTCGGTCACATGCATTTCAGCGTTTCATTTGGGGCTGCAATACTGTGTAAAGCATCATGTTTGCAAAGCTAAGGCCCATTCTTTTTTATTCTGTCTTTGGTTAATTTATTTTAAAAAAAAAATTGCACTCCCTGTTGAGGGAATTGGTCATGCATGAGTCAAGCACGTGCACTAAAACACTTTCTGCTCATGTTAAAAAAAAGTGGGCATGACAGAGAATAAGAGATGAAGCAAGGAACAATTTGGCGTTTGAATAGTTTGCGAAGGCTGAATGGGAGCGCTTGCAAATTATTTTAATATGCAAGAAACAAATTTAACAGAAAACCACTTCAGATTTAGTTTTGTTGTAAAAAAAACATATACACCGTAAAAACCTGCAGTTCACCAAAAGTTTATTTTGCACAAAACCCTCTCTTTGAAAGTAGAGTTAGGAATTTCTGTACCTCCTGCTTGCAAGATGATATCAATGATATCTTCCTTTTCAGCATCCTGTGTACGGACATACACACATTTATCTTTAAAACACTGTCTGTAAAAGAATACAATCCGAGATCCAAGACATCTTACTTTCTCATCAGTGGATGAGCTGTTTGCCTTGTTGGAGGCTGGAGATAGAGGCAGTGGACTTAATAAGGCATTCAGACCAGGACTCATCTCCTGAAAGAAAAACACAAGTTTTATTCAAAAAAAACTTTAAAAATCCTTCATGTGACTCATTAATTACTTACTGGAAATGGGGAAAGGGTTGAGGTATTTTTTCTTGCAGAATTGAGACCCTGATTTGTAGAAGGATGCAGACTGGATGGTGCTGTCAAACAAACTGTTCCCTGATGTGGGCGCAGAGGAGATTTGTGAAGAATTAAATTCTGTCGATGAAAAAAAAAAGCATAGATTTGGCAAAATTTTAAAAAAAAAGAAAAAGAAGTCTGAAAGTTTTTGAAATTTTTCTCTATAATATTTTATATAATATTTACAGAATCAATGTACATTGAATAATCAGCAAAGTCCTTTCATTTATTTGTTTTTGTCTCATTTTGTTTATTTTATGTTAATGCAAATGAATGGCTTTTGAAATAATGTACAATACTTCTTTCCGTACAATTGATGCATCAATTACATGTGCAAGAAAAGAAATTTAGAAGAAAAGGAAAAAAAAGGTGAGCTGTTGGTTTTTTTTTGTTTTTTTTTTTTTTGTTTTTTTGTTTGTTTTTTTTTTTGGGGGGGGTTTATATAAATGCTGATTTTTTAAAAACGTTTCTTTTCCTTTTTTACTCAGATTGTCTGTTCCTGCATCCGGACAATCTGCAGGGACATCACCTTTATTACTATATAGGTGATGTTGAATTGTTCTTTACACTTAGAAAATTCTCCTTTTTTAAACCCTGCATTCAATCTTTCACAAAGCTTCCAAAACCCTGCCATATACCTCAGTTCTTTCTTTCAACTTTTGACTACTTCAGCACTTTTTTTTTTTAGCTTGTTCGGTTAGATCCCTAAAGAACATCTATAAAACGCAGCATGCTCTGTATTGATTCACTCATAATAGGTACATGCCTCTTACTTCCTCCCTTAACTCCACTGCCCATGGCAAATTCACCTCAAGCAAGAAGATTGATTGCTTTAACGCAAATAATACCAGTCACACACAATCCAATTTGTTTTGTTTCTTAAAAGAATAAAGCTTAAAATTGCCATCCAAATGCAGAACAGAGGGTTTAATCTGCATTGTTCTGGGAATCCATAGTGTAGGAACAAGCTACTAAATGGCAATAATCCATCTCTTATTTCAATAGATTCAAATTGATCATTTTCTTCTATTGTCATAGAGCTTGTTGTTGATTTGCGTTTGGAAAAAAAAGGTGTTTAAAACCTTGGATTTTGCAGCCAAACGCATAAGACTTGAAATGACCAAAAAAGCATTTGCAAGGTTTGAAAAGTCAAGCAAAATCTTCTGGATACACAGACAGATCATAATCAAAAGTACTTGACTACAAATGAAAAGTTGAGTTGTTTTGAATAGTATGCAAAAACCTGGATGCTGTTTGAGAAAACAAAGCAAACGTGAGGAAATAAACTTTTTTAAATAACTTTTTTTCTATTGCAAAAGATCTGATTTGGTGTTTGTGTCCAATTCAAATTCAAGTCAATTTCCCTGCCCAATGACTAAATCTTGAGTTATAGTTTAAGGGTAAGCAACAGAGCAACAACTCCATTCTGCCAAGCAAATCCGTCCAGCACATCATAAACAAAGCTTTGTCCAGCAAAGATTAACATATTGGGCATCATTACAAGCAACAGATTAGCACAATTTATACAATCAGTGAGCTATTATTCTTGAACCTCGGTGATTTTAAAACTAATCTTCCAAGATTTTGGCAGGTCTTTCACTTTGGCAAATAAGTATCAGTAAGTTGTAGAATTTTTCTAAAGTTATCGAGGATATAACATCTGTCTTTCAGAGTGAATCACAACGTTATTAGCAATCATCGCAATATTACTCTTTAAGTCCATGATGACTACAACAAAAAACTCTTTATTGGTGGTTCTGGAAGCAATAGCTTTTTTGAGATGCTCAGTTGGTATTTTAGATTTACACATTGACATATTTGGACTGTTAATTTGCTCATAGTGGGTGATTAGGATGTGTGGACTGCCTGAATCACAGATATGGGGATTCACACAACATCAAGTCACACTGATGTTAGACATGCAAGTTTGTGGTTATTACAAACAATCATAGGTTGTTAGATAAAACTAATCCCATGCCAACAGGACTGGGGTGTTTTTCTTTTCTCAACACGTCCTCACATCTGCACTGAACAAGAGACACAGCAAATCTTTCTAAATGTAGTCTTTGTTCTTCATGTGTTAGCATCATAAATCATAGTAATGTAAGATGTCGTGGAAGTAATTAGCATGGTAATAATAATCAGCATCAGGCTGGTGTCGGGCTCTGGTGTCAGACCTGCTGTCATTGTGTCAAACAGCATACATCATTAATTTTCACAGCGATTGGATTCATCGGAGCACTTCTCTTTTCCACGTTTATCTGGAGCATTACGTGGCTCTTTACTGCACCACAAATAAATATAAAAAGTCCTTTGGGTAGGGAATATAATTTTTCATTTGTCTTCAAAGAATGTTTGTAGAAGAATTTTAACAGAAAAAGATTTTCTTATTTTCTTGCCACAAGCAGAAGTTATTTAATTAATTATTTTCCAATTAAAAAAGTCATTTTCTACCCTAATAAAGTTGAAATGGAGTTAAGTAGTGTTCAAACTCTTTGCAACAAAAAAATGAAGAGCCTATAAACATTTATTTTTTGTGTTTCTATCTTAAAACAGATTCTAAATCAGATTAATTCATATGTAAATCTCACCTTTGTGTTTAGCTGCTTCAAAACTCTTAAGTTTCTTTGTCTTTCTGTTTTGGCACCAACGACCTGGACTGGATGAGAACCTGGGACCTTTCCAGGAGCGAACAAAAGCCGCTAGAAGAAGGTTAAAAAGTAAAAGATAGTTATACTGAGCACGAAAAGGAAATTACATCAGAAAATAACGAGACGCCAGTGAGCTTTGCCTCATATTCAAGCAGGCTGATGCAGTTCATTAGTAACCGGAATCTGTTCAGTTTTCATACTTTGGCTTTTTTTGCACCACTAAGCTGAAAGCTTCTGCTGCTGCCTCGACTAAGAGCATTCGGAAAGCCAAACTCCTCACACACTAATCGCCTGCAGGCTCCAAGCTTGGCTTTCACTTCGGCTGAGCAGCAGAGTTGAGCTCGATATTCCCTTGTGGCTAAGAACTTAGGTCAGTGTTCATACCATAGATTAAAATTATACATAATAATTTATAATCTCTTCCATATAAGTTGGATAAGCAAGATGGATTTTGTGATTTAGATTCCTTACTTATATACACTCGTACATGCAATATTTATAGAATTTACTGCCTTGGAAATTTAACTTTACATCCATCGAGCTGACAAGAGGTATCCCAATGTGCAGACATTTTCTTCATAAAGCAAGACATCAAATGTATCTACCTGCAGCGCAATATGATGTCCCTCTTTTCCCTGAGAGGTGTCATTTCTCTCGTTTCCAGTAGCGTGATTGGTCAGTGAAATTAGGAAATGATTGCCATTGCTGTCACTGACCAGAGTTGGGATGGGGTCACCTTTTAGAAGATCCAAAGAGAAGGTGGGAGTGGAGCCCGGCTGGTGGGTGAGGAAAAGAAAACTTTTACTTTTTTTCATTTGTGAAGATTTTTTTAATGATTTAAAAATGAGATGTCACTTAGATAAGGAAGTAATCAATAAAATATGGTCGTTTTGCATGAGAAATAAAAGCTTAAAAAATAAAGTTTGTTCAATGGACAAATCTTGGAGAAAAAACTGCTGCGAATACTCTTATTTAAGGAAAGAGGATCAGACGACACAGATAACGGGATAATAAAAAAAAAGTCACTAAGTAGATGTGAATAAGATCATCAGAGCTTTGTCATTTCTACCTACATATTCAAGGTATAAAGAGATCATGCCTCCAAAGTGAAGAAAGATTCTCATAATTGACATAATGAATCTTCTAGCCGAGCTGACTGCTCAATTTTATTTTGCCGTCAGCTTCTACGACAAGTATTGCAGGCCTCAGCTCACAATTGCAACGATTGGGAAAAATCTGCCCAATAAGCAGAGAGGACGGTGTGACATGAACACAAGCATCAATCTGAGCCACGTTTGTGGTTAGGTTGCTGAAAAAAGGAGGTTAACCATCCTATATGGTATGTTTTAGAAACGATTCCCAAGAGTTTAGATTTTGTTTAAAAAGTTTATTCAGATGTGGGTACCATGCTCTCAATGGGAAAAATGTGTTTTTATGCTCTACTTTCCAGACTACACTGACTGTTCAGGGGCATTCCATCACACTCACTCCCTATCAAAAAGAAACAATTGGTTAAACAGCAAGAGTACCTGCTCAAATTAATCTCAATGCTACGTGGTCAGAGTTTATTCACAGTCTCTATGACTTCAGATATCTGTGTATCGATTTTAACTGCTACTAATTCTTTATCATATAATCTTAAGGTCTGCATCTGAAAGTTATTTTTATTCCTGAAACAACAACCGAAGTAGATTATTTTCATCAGAAGTAAAGTTAGTTTTTCTAACCTGCTGTTGTTTCTCCTGGATCTGGATTTGCTGCTGAGGCGCTACAAGCTTTTGTTGCTTCAGCTGCACTTTTTTCTTCTGTCTTTGTTGGGAAAGTTTCTGCTGAGTCCCCGGGCTCTGACACTGGCTCTGTACCGTTTGCTGCAGTGACAAGACCTTCTGGATGGCCTGTTCCTGAGCCAGATGTTGGAGATAAAATCGTTCCTGTGTTTTCTGTTTGCTTTTTTGCTCTGGTTTCAGATGCAGGTGCATCTCATTGTGTGCTTGCTGAGCTCGGATAGAACACTGACTCTGTCCTGACGTGTGCATGGACTCCTCAGATTGGCTTATTTCAGTCTCTATGGCTTCTTGTTTAATCGTCACCTTAGCAACATCCAGCTCACTCGAAATGGGAAATGGTTGATGTTCACATGGTTCCTCTAAAACACCTGTCTGTTGTCCTGTTGTTGCCTCTCTGTTTTCATGCTCCAGCTGTAGTTTCAACATCTCCACTAGTCTCTGCTTCTGTCTCAGCCTCCTAGTCAGCTCTGCGATTTGCTTATCTTTCTCCTGCAGCATTCTATCTTTGTCAATAGTGACAGGAGGAGGTCCAGCAGAAGAAGTGGGGCCGGGTGAAGAGACCATGCAGCGCAGATGTGAAGACGGAGACTCTAAAGAGAAGTGACAAGGTGTTGGGGTGGAGCACCGCGGCTCCTCTTTTATGTTCGCAGGGAGTTGAGCCAATAAAGATGGCTGAAGTTTCAGCACTGGGTACAGAGAGCTCATCTGGTAAAACAAAGAAAAGGTTTTTTGTTTTTTTTTTTAGCACAATCAAGGTTTCTTTAAGAACTTTTGAACTGAAAATAATAGGCACTGTAATTTCATCCAGCTGGTCTCACACAACTTTGTACACTTTTCCTTTTATTCTTATCCCAAACTCTTCAATCACAGATCGCACCTTGCACTTTTCTGCATTTGTGCCATTCTGCCTGCACATGCTTCTTCACCTTTTTTCCACACTCTCTGTTGCTCTGGACTTTTAAGCCTAAGCACTTAAACTCTTCCATTTTCTTTTTCTGTTCTTGCTGCTACCTCACTTTTTAATTTGCGATCTCGCATTCACACACATGCGCTCAGTCTCACTGCAGCTAACCTTCACTCCTCCACTTTCAAGGGCAAATCTGCACCTTTCCAGCATTTGCTCCACCTGTTCCCTCCTCTCACTATGTATCACAATATTATTATCTGCAAACATCATAGTCCAGGGAGATCCCTGTCTGAGTACTCAGTTATTTACCCGAGACACAAAATTCCGATTGCTCAAGTTCAATTTGCTCAGTCGGAAGATGTTAGACTGTTTGCTATTTAAACAGATTCCCACCAGGATTAATCCGGTAGCAAATATTTATCAGGTGAGAAATGATGATGACACTGAAATAAAAAGCTTTTGAAGCATGTACAGTAGCTTAGCATATTTAATTCCTCTAATTAAATGAGACCACTTTAGATGAAAATTTGTTTTTCTTGCAAACAATTTTAAAGACTGAGTTTTTAATGAGGAGGAATTTGAAAAAACAATAAATAAGAGGGAAGACTCATAAAAAATGTCAGACCTGTTCTATAAGTGAGTTGCTGTTAAAGTTGATATCTTCAGGGCTGATGGAAGCTGGTGAACTGGATCGTGGGGTGAGAGAACCAATGTTGCCACCAGATTTGTTGAGCTGTTTAGGAGTTGCTGCTGGTGGACAAAAATTTCTGCTTGCATCAGCTAAGAAAAAATATAATGACATAAAGGGCATGAGGAGGACTGTTTTTTGACGTTTTCTCAATTTTAATGCATGATTTATCCAAAAAGATCAGAGTGTACATCAGGCATAAATAATGTGCAAAGATGAGAAAAACAGCCGTGGCTCAAATTTAATTTTATCATCCTGTTGACTGCAGGGAAGCATAATAATCCTTAATAAGCTCACTGACCACTGAGAGAAGATGCCTGGTGGGGTTGCAAAGGCTGCTCTTTGGATGTGCTGTTATTGTTGATGGAGGTTTCAATGGTTTTGGGGGGTCTTTCTGATCCTCCACACCCTGGTTCTGTGGTTCCCCCTCCTGTTAGAGAGTAGCTACTACTTCCTCGGTTCAGCTCCTGGTAGGTCTTCAGTCTCTCGATCAGGTCATTTTTGGTACCAGAGACAGGCAAGCTACGCAGCTTCAATTCACACTTTAATTCTGCAACCTGACAGACGACAGAGTAAAAGACAAATTGAGATGGAACGCAGAGAGTGAGGAGAAGTAAAACTGACCAAGATGAATACGAGATGAAAATCGAAACGGATCAAAGGAGAAAACAAGAAGACGGAATAATTCATCACTGTCCCTCTTTAACTGGCAGAAGACTTTTATAGCATAATATGTTGTATGTCATCTCTTCTTGCATGTAGAGATTACACACCGCAAGGTGTCACGGGCTGAGAACTGGACTATTTTACAGTGAAAATTACATCTAAACATCTGAATATTCATTGTTATTTGGGCAGGCTTTCCCACTTTTTTTTTTCACTCACCTTCATTCCATCCAGGCTCGAATGAGCTGAAACTACTTTAGTTCCTCCTAAGGGAACCGAGGCTCCACATGGTATGGCTCCTTCTCCAGATGCAGGTAGAGTTGGAGAGGAGTTTGAGCAGGAAGAAGGGGAAGGTTTCTGATCACTGTTTAAAAGAAAGCAAAAAATAAATCACTTAAAGTGTCAATTTGCCACTTTTTAAAATCCAAGGAAGCATTTCTCTTCTTTTTCAACATGATGAGGTGTTTTATAGAGGACGTGCTCTCAGATAAAGTCCTCACTTACTTGAAAGATGCTGGACGATTGGTGTGAAAGCTTTGCTGCTGCTGCTGCTGCTGCTGAGTAAGGATCTGAAGCTGCAGGAAGAGCTGCTGCTGCTGAAGGATCTTGGCATAAGATGAATCCAGATGTGGAGGAGGCTCTTTGTCTCCTTTCTGGTCAGGCGGGATGTACTGGTGGTACTTTAACTTTTTTATCTACAAGATATATAAAAGTTTAACTTAAAAAAAAAAATACTACACTGACAAAAAGAGATCAAACTCTACCTTTGGTTTGTTGTCTTTGGTCTTCTTGTGTTTCTGAGGAAAGTATTCAGGATTTGGTTTTGTCTGGATCTGAAAAGGATGAGTTTTAGAAAAGCAATACCATAAGAGAGAGTCTGCAAAATACTCAACCATGCATAAATACTACAGAGGAGCACTTCAGACATGGTTTCTATGCAGCAATAAAAATGTTCAAACATGGTAGAAACAAAGGAAAGAGCTGAGCTGAAAAGCAAAACTCTCGATTTACAAGTCGATCTACATTCCCACCCTCACCTCTGGTCACCAGCTGTGGGTGGTGACCGAAAGAATGAGATCATGGATACACGCGGCCGAAATGAGATTCCTCCGCAGGGTGGCTGGGTTCTCACTCAGAGATCAGGTGAGGAGCTCTGCCATCCGGGAGGACCTCAGTGTCTAGCCGCTCCTCCTTGAGGTCGAGAGGAGCAAGATGGGGTGATTTGGGCATCTGGTCCGGATGCCCCAAGAGTGCCTCGCTGGTGAGGTGTTTTGAGCACATCCCACTGGGAGGAGACCAAAAGGCAGACCCTGGACCCGCTGTAGAGACTGTGTCTCACAGCTGGCTGGGGAATAATTCGGGATCCTCCTGGGTGAGCTGGAGGATGCAGTGGGGTGAGAGGAGCCCGGGTCTCCTGCCTGAGGCTTTTGCCACCGCGACCCGGCCCCGGATAAGCGGAAGTCAACGGAACGAACAAAATGGTAGAAACATCCAAAAAGTTGATTTTGCAAAATATTTCCTCTTTAAACTGAACTCAGCAGTGTCAGATTAACTAGTTTTAGAGACACTCTCATCCTAGCAAGTTCAGTTTTTTTCTTTGCTTTGACATTTCCTTGAATATTTAGCTTCTACACACAAGACAAAAATCAAGTGCATTAATGTTCATGGTAACTCTATTTATATAGCGCTTTTCCACCTGTGTCGGCACGCAAAGCACTTTACGTTGTAGCTCACAATCACACATACACATTCATACCTGATGGAGATGCTACCATGCAAGGTGCAAACCACCATCAGGAGCAATTGGGGATTCGGTCTGTTGCTCAAGGACACCTCAGCATGAACTCCTGGCGGGGGATTGAACTGCCAACCCTCCGGTTACAGGGCGGTCGCCCTACACTAAGCCATCCTTCCCAATCCATTCATGCCATTTCTTTGTAAGTCTTTTTTTAAATACTTTTGACTTTTATTTATGATGCCACAAAAAGTTGGTTTGCTAGTCGACCGCTAATCTCCTGTTGCCCTACATTTACATGTCACATTTATTATGCTTTCAGAAACCGAAAAGATTGATTCAATGTTTGTAAGGAAAGCTGCAAGTTGATATTTGTAAGCTTTCAACATAGCATTTTACTGATGAAAACTGTGTACGAGGGAAAAAGCAGCAAATACCAAAACCTTAACAAATTACAGGCATTTTTTTGCCTTTACACTTTTGGGTCTGGGTTTTTATTCTTTTTCAAACTCAATACATTTTTAAAGTTAAATTTTGTTCAATAAAATGTTTGTATTGGGCTGCACGGAGGCACGGTGGTCAGCAAAGTGGCCTTTGCTGGTCAGCAAAAATGTCAGGGTTCGAGTCCCGGAGTGGGGTCGAGGCTTTAAGCACTGGTCTTTCTGTGTGGGGTTCTTGTGAATGTTCTTCCCATGTATGCATGGATTTTCTCCAGGTATCCCGATTCTATCCTACCCTCGAAAAACATGCATGTTAGGCTAGTTGGCCACTGTGAAATTGCCTCTAGGAATGAGTGTGTCTGTGGATGTTTGTTAATGTGTGGCCTTCCAACATACTGGTGACCTGTATACCGCCTTTCACCCGGAAGCAGCCGGGACCCCGTTAGGGAGAAGTGGTTCAGAAGACAAAAATGTTTGTATTTGCTACCTACGAGTACAAGTTGTAGTCTCCTTAAAAGAATACTCAGTAAGTTGACCAATCACCAGCCATCGAATAAATTCAATCATAAAGTGGACTTGTTTTTCTTAAAGAATAAAGAGCAGATGCCACCTACTTTAATGTCAGAGTTGACACTTGTCCTGCATACCGATACTGGCGTAGATTTATTGGTCTGCTTCGTTGAAGTGAAGGAATCAGATATCAGCGGAAAAGGTAGAGAAGCTAGAGGGACCTATTCAAGGGAGAAAAGTCTACTTATATTTATGTTAAAAAATGGTTCTTAAAGCTTTAATCGAGTATCTAAGCTTTGGTTTATATGATAGTAACAATAAATAGAGATTAAACCTGAGTTGGAGAGAAGACACCGCTTTCCACCAGCTTCCCTGTTGGAGAGTTCATGACTCCTGGGCTCAGAGGATAGTCTTGACTTATTGGCTGTTCTGGAGATAGACTGTCATTACTCTCCTCATCGCATGATGAGTTCATCCCTGAGGCTCCTGGAAACTGTGTCTCTAAATGATAGAGAGAAGATTATTGATTGGATTAAAAAGAAAAACAATCCACAACCAACTAAAGTGAACATGTTTCTCATCGTCTGCTTCACTGTAAGAGAGTGCAACCTTTACAGGGGTTAGTGCTTCAGGTGCTACTTTAAAGAGAATCCTGGTGTCACTGGTGATATTCTAAGCCATTTTTATCATCCTAAAACTTTAATTCTGAGCTAAATTATCGCCACCGCCTTTTGAACTTTTTTGTCTGGTGTGCAGTCAAGTATTGTTAGACGACCAGCCACATTCTGTAGATGTGACCTCTCACAGCGTTTTGCTCTCCAGAGAACAATAACATTTCTAGTATAATGTGGTGAATATATTATTTATATTGTAACACTCCACGTGTTTACACTAACTATGAATAATGACCTCATAAGTGAGCATTTTCCTTTAAGTAGGAAAACACAGGAGGTGATGTAAAGGTGCATTTTGTCAAACACGGTACAAATGTTTGTACGTTAACCAGCAGTGAAAAGGTTGAGTCATCCTTTTAGGGCAGCAATTTATTCAAGCCGTTATCCCTCCTGCTAATTTTTCTCTCAGGCATATCACATAATCAGGTCATTATTATGTAAAGCTGGTAGATTTCTGCAGGATTTGGAGACCACTGCTGCCTGCTAAAATCAGATACCTTTCTTTTCTTTCTTCTTTTAATAATGGGTGTGTGTTATTTAATTACAGAAGCTGCTAACGCTGCTACAAAGCACCCACTGCTGGCCATTAATTTACCATCAGAAGGTGATGATGAAAACACAACATGGGGTTGATCTAATATCCTCTGATCTAATAATGTGTGATGATCAACCCACCGCAGTGCTCTGTGTGTGTGTGTATGCATATGTGTGTTATTTGAATAGTTATATATTTGCATGTCATCTCACTGCAAATCTTAGTGTTTCTACAGAAAGTGACAGTAATATAATTGTGTTTATTGTGTAGCGGTGACAGAGATGGATAATCCACTAGCATCACAAGTTATTGAATCTCAGCACTTTTTCTTTCTGCACATCAATCAAGAAGCCAGACACAATGTCACTGATCTCATCCAGTACCGACACACGACTTAGAAATTGTGTTCTGCATTTTCTGCACTTTATGAGGAGTTTAAAACCAACAACTTCTTAAAGCATAGATTATCTTTACCCCAATTTTTATACTGAAACATAGTCATTGATACACATTTTTTTCTTTTCAAATTTTTTTAGCTACTACTTATTTGTAATTTTATTATTAAAATGACTACTCAGAAAAACTACTTTGATGATGATGATGATGATGAATTACTCTATTCATCCCTCACCGGGGAAATTTGTTTGCTGCACTCCTTTGCAAAGAATTATTTTGTCTTTTATCATTATCATGGAATTTTTAGGTTGTGGCACACATTTGCAACTGCATCCTGTTTATTATTTCTAATAATTATTTATTTATTTTAATATATTTCATCAATCCCTCAATTTATATGCTGCATTTCACCGCAACAGGCTGCCACCTATGACGGCGCCAATGCTAGTAGAAATGAGGGGTTAGGTGTCCTCTTCAAGGACCCAAGACGTGCACTCAGTGGGATGCAAACCCGCGAACTTCCGGTTGACTTCCGGTTCGCGGGCAAATGCTCTAATCACTGAGCCACCATCTCCCCCCAACAGTTCAGTGTCTATAAGACCCAACACTTTCATTCCATATTCTTCGTCCTACTTCCGTCACTTTGAAAAAATATTGATCAACTTCTTAGTTACTAGTAAACTCGAAGCCTTTTTATATGTTTCGTTTTTTGTTTAATGTTCAAGAGCTTATGTGTCAAATCACAGTAATATTTTTTCATATCATATTTATCCCTCAATGGGAAAATGACATTTGCTTCATTGTACCACAGCTAGCAGCCATGACGGCACCAATTGTGGGAGTAACTGGGGTTTATATGTCTTCTCCATGGACACTTAGGCACGGGCCCAGTGGGAATCGAACCGGCCATTGCACTGGCTCCTCCAGCATTCAAGAACTGGTTTCTACCACTGAGCCAATGCCTTCCCCAGTTAGTTCAGTATCAGATGCCTCTATCAACAAAGGTTGCCATGTATGAATTGAACAAGCATTTCAAATTCCACAGCTGTCTTCTTGACTCTCAGGAAAGGACCATGAAGCAAAAATGATTACCTTTATTATATAAACTCATTAGAGTTTTCAAGCACAATTTAAAATGCTAAAATGGTGGGGAGTTTTGTCAATGGACACGCTGGAGGAGCTCGATTGAATGTGTGTGTATATGTGTGTGTTTCTTGAATCTGAAAAGCAACATCATTTAGTAGAAAATAATCAGTGAAAAATGCCTAGAGGGACATCCTGGTGGAAAATTAAAGGTGTGGGTGTGTTATAATATACTGTGATTTTAAATACATTCTGTACCCTCCTCATCCATGAAAGTCACACTAATAATAGCATTATTGATTTTTTTTTTTTTTACAACACCAATTGATTTATTTCATTTCAAAGTTTCCAAAGTTATTACAACACATGTTTTATTAAATATATACTCCCTTTATTCAGGCTGAAGAAAATATGGATTTCTATTTTGATGACCTTGACAAGACAGAAATAATTTTGGTAGTTTTTGTTCTTTGTTTTTTTTTTTTTACAGAAAGCACATAAAGACAGAGCATACCAAGTTGTAAAAAACCAAAAGCCAAAACATGTCTGTCCTGTCACTATAAATTCTGTCCCTGTGCCTTGTAGCAAGATATTGTTAAATGCCTGGAGGCTGAAAGCAGCAGGATGTATTTTTAACAAGCTGCTTAAAGAATAAATGGAAGCTCTTAATTTGACAAAAACAGAAACAGGCTGTAAGATGATGCGATTCGGGTGGAATTTTCAAAAAGGAAGGAATGAACCTCATCAAGCAAAGTCAAAAGGAGATTTTAACTGATTTTAGATTTGCATTGAAACAACAACACAGAATACTATCCTGCACTACTTGTATAAAAAGACAAAAATAAATTTAAATAACCATAATTAGACAGTAAAAAAACTTTAGAATTTTCATGTCTTTTTAGTTTGATTTAGTTGAGTCATAATGGTTAAATGCTGAGATCCTCCAGTTACACGCTGGTTTTAAGATATTGAATTATAAAACATGATTCATACATAAAATGAGAAATATTTTAGTTGCTAAACTCTTGTTTTATTGGGTCATCTCTACCACTTAAACAGATACAACTATTGGTGCAACCAAAGTCCTGATTCTAGTTTTGACTATTTTCCTTTCAACACTTTGAAATGAACTTTGTTTAGCTTTAATTGTGAAGAAAACATTTATATAAGAACGGAACAGAAAATGATCAGCATTAATATTAACATCCACTGATCTGATCGTGTTGTCTTGATTCTATATTTGGCTATTTTACCTCACACTACTGACAGTGGAAGAGGTCGACATCTCTTCCACTGAGATGGTGGCAAGATTTAAGCTGTATCATGTTATGATGGCCAGAAATGGATTGTTTTTGTAGACTGTTTTTGTTAAGTGCAAGGTTCAAATCGACATCAGTTTGACTATAGTGAAATAATAAGGGCTAAATGTAGACCTTGAACCAGCACAAGTCTGACACGCATGTTCTCTTACCTATGATGGCCTGTTTGATGCTGGAGTGAACCGGTAAAATGTTTTTGTGTATAAGCTCCATGGGTCCTGGCCGGCAGGCGATCTTCTCATTTAAATTGTCAGCAAGGCGAGCTCTCTTCAGCTGCATCTGCTTGGCCTGAGGCAACGGCTCTGCTGACGTTTCTGAAAAACAAAAGTAAGAACTTGTTTACAAATCAGCAACTACTTTTTTTTTTTTTTTTTAACATATTTTTTGCTAGAGAGGTAAAGCTACTGATACCTTCTAAAATGCACATCTTGATCAGCTCGGTTCTTTCTGGCCGCCTCTTCACCCTCCTCTTGAGGAATTCATCAGGCTAGAAATGGATGAAACAGGCTCATGGAAACACTTACAGCATGTTTGCTTTATCATATTAAAAAACACATATTTATATAGTTTGTGTAAAAATTTAAAACACACATCCATGCCAACGTTTATTCCTAAAGTATTTTTTTTATATAAAAAAATAAATTATATCATTTCCTGTTCAATTCATTTACCAGTTTGTAACAACAAATGAAGCCTTTGGGCAAATTACTGATGTAGAGTTTTGCATTTCACCTCATGCTCCAATAATATTGTGCATATTCTGTGCAGATGGTGTCATTTCAGCTTTAGCTAGTATTTTTCCATTTTTTTTTAAATTCTAGAATTATAAATAGTTGTGGTTGTGATGTTGTAACTCCTTTTGTATTTCCTTTTTAGGCCGCCCCACTTACTCGGTTTCGTTCATGGCTTTGTCTCTGCTCAGGAAGGGCGGCTGGAACTTTAAGAGCTGGGAAATAAAATACAATAAATATTACCATTAGAAAATGTACAATTATTTTACTGAATGAAAGACCAAAATATAAAAACTACTCAGTATTCAGCTGACTACAAAACAACTTCCTCAAAGGGTATGAATGACGAAAATCTCATGATTGTTGGCGGAAGAAACCAAACCGAAGAAAAATGAGACAGAGTTAAACACAGCAATGTATTTACCGTACGTCCTCTGAATACGTATTTCTTGCACCAAACTTTTAGGTCCAGTAAGAAATTAGGTTACTTAAACATGGAGGAAATGCACGAATACAAGTTGTTTTCATTTTAGCATTTGTCTGCACTAAACCTTACAATCTATTTAACTTTCCTGAGGAAACTCTTAGAACGGTCAATAAATTGTATTGTATTGGAGATCAGCTGGGAATTTTTTGTTTTATTCATCTGAATAATTCATATCTTCTGTGAGGTTTTTAACAAAACAAACCTACCAACGGGCTGCATGGTGGCCTAAAAGCAAGAAGGTCAGGGGTTCGAATACCGGAGCTGGGGCAAGGCTTTAAAGACTTGCCTTTCTGTGTGGAGTTTGCATGTTTTCCTGGTGTATGTGTCTGTTTTCTCTGGGTACTCTGGTTTCCAAAACATGCATGTAAGATTGATTGGCCATTATGAAATTGCCCCTAGGAATGAGCGGCTGTGTAGATGATTATGTGCGTGTGGCCCCACGACACACTGGGGACCTGTTCGAGGTGTACCCTGCATCTTGCCTTAAATCAGCCTGGATAAGTTCCGGCAATCCTTGCTACCCTGTCAAGGAATAAGCGATTCAGAAAACGAAACAAAAAAACGAAACCTACTTACATTTTAGCTCTACATTACACAATTGAGCCGGCTTGTTGACCTGAATGATTGCCGTGAATCAGAGGATGTAAAAATAATGCAATTATCAAATTGTAAGGAGGTTTTCAAAGTTATAGAAAATATTCCTCACTTGATTTTCCAGTGAGAAAAGGACACATACATACAGAACCCACTACAACACACTGAAGAGAATGGAAACAAAAGAAAAAAATTCAGAGAGTGAAACAGATTAAAAGACATTTATGATTGATTTATGGCTGCAATAGAGCCAGTAGTATAAAGGCAGAATCTGAGTACAGCACTTGGGCTTAGACAGGGAATATGTGTTGCTATGATGATGCCATCTCACTACTCTCAACACACTCACACACGCACACTGGTGTGAGTGGATTGACTGGATTAGTGACCATGAGCGAGACCCCTGCTACCCCCTCAAGCCTCAGTTCACGTCACTGAGCACTGTCACACCGCTGGTGCACACTTACTTCATGCACACCCTGGAGACATCAGCCTTCGCCCATCCACAAAAGGGTTATATGGTATCCTAGGGAGTGTGGAATGGAAGAGTCAAGAAAAGAATCGATGGAGGAGTAGATTTTGGTTTTAGAGAGAGTGAAATTGAACAATAGAGAAACCATAAAGAATATGGACAACTGTAGAAAAGATGTAAAGGAAATATGAGGAGTGACAACTTTAAAGGTAAAGGCACTAGAGCAAAAGATAAATGAAAGAAGGGAATCAGAGAGTGGTGGGGTGAGGTCAGGGAGAATAAACCCTATTATGTGCATGAGTGCCTGAAACAACATTGCTGGTCTTTAAACTTTGAAAACATCGAACAGGATCACTCTTTCTGGTATTGATGGTCTTTTTATGTTCAGCCTGCTGCTAGCAGGGACTTTGCTTCCCCCTGAGTGTTAGCCAAAAGAACTGCTTTACAGGTCAGCTCTTTAAACTGCTCCATGCATGTTAAGACACACAAGACCAGAAGATATTTACACCTTGTATGAGGAAGATTTATTCTGCATTTTAATACCAAGTAGATAAAACTTAAGCTATTTGTTTAGTTTCCACAATTTCTTATTGAATTTAGATTTTTATCCAACCAACTTTTTCGCATCTTTACACTGTATGAAGTAAAAAAAAAAAAACTACACTCTGCAATGTATTAAGAGGCATGAAAATGTAAAACTAGATGATGCATAACGCACATCAAAGGCAGTATCATCAGATGGGGAATAAAATTCTATCACACACTAAAGATTGTGCACACAAGAGCACCCACACAAACTCTCTTGTTAACAGCAGAGATCCAGAAAGATTAAAAACATACTTAAGAAATTAGCCACTGGATGCACAACTATTTATCCAATGCACAAATTTTTAGGCTTACAAAATTTACAAGACTCTCAAAAAACGCTGTTTTGTATTTGTCAACCTTCTAGTAATAAAAAAAAAAAAAAAAAATCTAAAGCTACATGTTTTGGAGGGTGAGAGGAAACTGGAGTACCCAGAGAAAACCCACATATACACGTGGAAAGGCCAGCGTTTCAAGTGTCGTGACATAAAGTTTCTTTTTCATAAAACAATTTCACAACTCATTTATAGTTCATACAGATATATAGCTCTAGAGTAGAATAAGCTAATATTTAAACAATAGTCTTAGACACATTGGATGCTCGTCTCGGGGGTAGGGATCTCTCTTTCGTGTGGATCCCCATGTGGTTTCGTATTTTTCCCCACTGATGGGTTTTTTTGGAGTTTTTCCTCACCTTGAAGGAGAGTCTATAGGCAGGAATGTGCTAATATTGTCTAGCTAGCATTTGTTGTTGAGTAATTTGCGAGTTCAGTTTCAGATATTAATCGAATGCCAGGTTGTTCTTCACCTTGTGTTTTGTTCTCCACCATGGCCACATTCTGACATAATCTGGAACTATTTCAGTGGACGTGCTCTGCTCATGGTTTATCCCCACAGTTAGAACCATGTTCAAGTAAATGATCCAAAATAAGAATGAAAAAGAATACATGCTAGCTTTTCTAACTCTGTGTAGTTTACACTGTGTTTACAGCCTCTAACAAATTTTATGCTGTGTAATGCATGTGCTTTAGAGGAGGGACCAAGCAGGGTGCAAGAGGAAGGAGGAATTCACAGTGTCAAAAATAGAAATGTAATTGAATAACGATATTTATAAACTTTTTGGGTGAATATCACATTTTGGCACAAACGAATGGAATACATATCTTTATATACCTACACACTATGGGATCAGCATTGTTGCCCCTCAAAAGCACAACACTCCTGTTTTTTATTTTCTTTTGTTTTACATGGTGCTTTTAATAAGACTTAGTACATTCAAGGTTAGATAAGAGTTTAAAATTTAATGCGAAGTTAACATAGATGACCATTTCCAATTAACACTATACAAAAGTTGTTGTCATCCAAGCCGACAATGCTGTGGTTGAAAGATGAATTGTGCACTTCTCTTGCTGAAGTGTGTTTGAACTTGTCTCTGAGTCATTATATAAGTTTCTATATTGAACAGAAGTTCCCAAAAGTAGAGCATGACTTCATTTTCATAAAACCATGCAGACAAAACAGAATTATCTTTGTTCTCACCAGTTTAAAAAAGACAGACGAGAGGAAACACTGACTGATAAGAAATGCAACAGAGCTAACTTTTATTCATTCTGACCCCGATTACATTCAGTGTGAGCCAATTTTTCACACTCCATGAGGTTCACGCACAATAACTAGCTTATAAGAGAATTAACCACAGCATGTGTCAACTCTTTGCTAACAATGGAAAATTGCTTGTTGCTTATATTTTGGAGTAGCTCTCAAACTAGATTAGGGCCGAGTACTTATTATTACTCTCTGTCTGCTTGCCAAGATAAGAATTGACAATTGTATTTTAACTCCAAAACATAATTAGAGGGCAAATAATGTGTATATTTGCAGAATTCAAACTTGTTCAGCAAGGTTAGAACGGTTAAAGAAATCCATATTAGAAATCTAGTAACAGCTCACAAATTGACATTATCAGAATCAATCCGCAAAACACCCAGAGCACTTATTAGTTTCTTTCGAACATCTGATAAAGAAAAAAAATTATTATAACATGAGATGATTTTATCAACTTTCAGTGCAAAGTTTGAACCGCAGTGAAATTAATGTGACAAATTTGGCCGAGATATTCAAAGTCTTAGCATAACTTGTTATAAAGTTTTGTTTCATTTCATCTTCTGAACCGCTTGTTCCCTAATGGGGTGCAAGAGCCTAGCCCGGTTGATATAAGGCGGGAGGCTGGGCACACCCTGTACAGGTCACCAGTCTGTCGCCGGGCCCCGCAGACAACCATTCATGCACACACTGATTCCTAGGGACAAATTTATAGCGGCCAATCAACCTAACATGCATGTTTTTGGGTGGGAGGAAACCGGAGTACACAGAGAAAACCCACGTATAAACGAGAAGAACATGCAAACCCTACAGAGAAAGGCCCGTGTGCCAAACCTTGTGTCATAATGTTTCTTTTTTAATAAAAATTTGCGCAACTCGTTTATCGTTCATACAGAAAAGTACTGTAATTAACTTTTTTACTTGAACCAAAAGAAGACCAAAGAGCAGCTCTTGTGAGAAACATTCAAACATTTCAAATTTAGGGAATAAATATTCCACCTCGTGAAAAATAAACTTTTCAGAGCTTTCGTCTTTTAATGGTGTTGTGTGGGCTGTTTATTTATCTCCAAAGGGGTTTTTAGAAGGATTCGGCAGGTTTTTAAAGAAATTGCATTGATATTTTAGCTACTTCTTACATCACAACAAACAACACAGCGACACTCTGCCTGATACAGCAATGACGTGACTACCTCTATGTTTTCCTCCTCCTGCTTTTCTGCTTCATCACCTCCACTTAGTAACATGTTCTGCATCTGTAGCTCATGGGTTTCCAATAGCATGATTTTGGTTGAATTTTTTGCAACAAAACATAATTTCCAAAATTAGCTCTTTTAAAAAATATATATATATACTCTTATTAACACTATGAATTGGGCAAAGGTTGGGTGACTCACACAGAACCCATTTTAAATTTTGGAGGTAGATCTCGTGCTCTCTAAAGGGGGTGAGAAACAGTCAGGATTTGACACTTCCTGGTCTGCGAAGCTTTGCAAATCTGTACGATTTCACAATTATTGTGTAATAGATGTTTCAAAACCCAATTTTTATAAATATATATAAAAGATAAAATGAGGAAAGAGTACTTTTGCATTAGATAGGACCTTCAATGAAAAAAAAAATTCTTACTCAGCAGTGGTTGCTGTAAGATATTCAGGGTGACTGTTGTGAGATGAGTAATTCATTCAGATGACGGTTACAGCTAACCCTAGTTTCCACATTATCCAATTTCTTACCCAGAACTTCAGAAACAGCTCAGGAGAAAGAATGACACTAGATTGGATTAAATGAAATTGAAGGCTTGCTTTTCTGCACAGGCAGGGCCAATTTTTCCATAAGCAAGCCCAACTTATGTTTAGTCTGAAAAGAGTCTGTCTTTGTTTTTCTTAAACTTAAACTTTGTTCTGAGGATTTTTAAACACTTCATGTTTAATTTTATTAGTAGAAAAAGAAGAAGGTACTATTGAGTGTAGATGGATAAAACAGCTAGAAACACATTGTTCTGCAGTTAGTTTTAATGTCTTTGGCTTGGTTTCAAAAAGTGAATGGAGTGTGAGAGTTAAGCGACTACTCTTCAGAAAACTCCTACAAATGCAATCCAAACTTACATTTTCATCAAAAATGCCTGAAACCTCTTAAACAAGCTTGAAGTTGATTATAAAATAATAATAATTAGCGATATTTATTAATCCCTCAACTGGGAAATTTTTTTGCTGCAGAACCTCGCAGCAGGCTGCCATGACAGCGCCAATGGTGGGAGAACGGGGGCTTAGTTGTCTTCTCCAAGAACACCTAGACATGAGGTCAGTGGGATATGAGATAGTGGTAGTTTAGTTCTGTGAAGTGACAAGTTTTTCATGCCATAGTGCACCTGTATTGTGTTTTTTAATATTATCCAGTGAAGTTGAACATCTATGCATACAATTTATTTACAAGATTATAAAATGAAATGTTCATTTTTGCAAAGACCTCTTCAAAAGACATCTAATGTAAGCGTAATTACTCACGTTGCATGGTCCCTTGGGTGACAAGTTCTTTGATTCTTTTTTGTTGCAACTTCAGTCGCAGAACTACACGAGAAGATTCACAAAAAGACAAAAAACGTCAATGGATTTAAAACAGTAAAAACTATCCTTTGTAGATCTTTTTCAAGCAGAAAATCAAAGTATTAGTGCAAAAACCCCATTTACAAGGACGGTCAATGCTTTAAATTGTAATAAAAGCTGCATTTAAGCTGTTTTGAAGTTTTATTTTTTCTTCAAATGTTGCAGTTTAAATTTGCAGTCCTCTGAGTAGAACAGAAAACGGTCTCACATTACAAAGGGAAGTTTCACAGAGCGTGCATACTAGAAACTTCCTGTTTGGGTTTTTTTCATTCTTTTTTTTTTTTTTTTAACAACATAGCAGCAGTTAGTCCTGTAATATGCAATATTTAATTAGATTTTTAGAAAGAAATGGGAAAAAAAACACAGAAATAACAAAACCTTTTCTGATTTAAGTTTGCAACTTCTAGCAGAAACTTAACAATATCATCTGCATAGAATTTTATTTTTAACTATGGAAGTATTTTTAGCATTCCTGGCAACATATTGCATCACGTTTAGCATTTAAAATATTTTTATATAATAACTGAGGTCACTGGAATCACTTTTAATAGAGAAGTCGTGGTTTTAACATAGCTTGACTACGTGGACTTCCAAAATTAACTTACAAGCAAATTTAGTGGTTGCAGAGCAGCATGTATATGCTTTTAATTTCATACCCTTCACGTTCGACTTTTTATCCTCAGTTACTTTGGGTGTGTAAATTTTCTAAAGCAAACTAATTTTTTGTTCAGTGGTTCAAAAGGACAAATGCATAAAATAAAATTTACAACTGTACCCTGACGACGTTAAAACTTGAGCTCATCTTTCTGCAGCAGACTCCGCATCAAGTCACTTGAGCAGTAGTCAAGTTCATAAACCAAAAAAGAATGTGCTGACCCCAGGAACAGATCCTGAAAAGACTCCATGTGCTTTATTTCGTGAAATGAACACAAAACTGTTCATCTAAAAGTAAAAAACAACAAATTGAAATAGTATTTTTCTACCTTAAATTTGATTATGTTGTATGGACTGTCACGGTTTTTGCTTAGGTTCTTCCAGAGAAAAAAGTAGGATGCTTAAGAGGGTTGTATAGACTTAGTCAGAAAAAATTTTACAGTGAATTAGAGCTGAAAAGTCACTAACAGCAATGAACATTAAATAAAACTAATAAACGTTGGTTCAAGGGCTGCATGATGGTGCCATGGTTCACATAGTGGCCTCACAGCAAGAAGGTTGGGGTTCAAGTCTTGGGTGGAATGAGGCTTGAAATTCTGGCTTTTCTCTGTGGAGTTTGAATGTTCTCCCCGTATATGCATGGGTTTTCTCAAAGTACCCTAGTTTCCTCCCACCCTCCAAAAACATGCATGTTTGGTGGATCGGCTGCTATGAAACTGACCCTTTGAATGTGTGTGTGGCCCCGCGCTAAACTGGTGACCTGTTCGGGTCTCATTAACCTAACCTCTAATCATCCAGGTTAGGCTCCAGCACCACCCACAGCTCTTTAAGGGATAAGCAATTCAGAAGATAAACAAAACAGTGGTTCAAAATCCCAATTAATCTTAAAATAAATGCTTTTCTCCATGAATATCATGAATATGACTATCTTTCAGTTTAAAACTCATACTAATCCTGTTGCAGATTCTCATTAAAATGTTTCATCAGAAAACATTTCTTTGCCGCCGTGAAAGAAAGAATGCACCTGCTGTGCTTTTTCAGACAGAAATATGAAAGTCTGACGCCCATTTTGTTACATTTTCGTCTCGTCAAAAGAAACTTGGAATCATCTCGTCACATTTTCGTCACTAAAAAGTCGCATTTATTTTGTTATCGTTACGTCATCATTAAAAAAAACCTTCGTCCACAAAATCATTTTGTTGTCATCATTGTTGACGAAAACAACACTGGAGAGAAGCCAGATGGGGTGGTTCAGACATCTGGTTAGGATGTCTCTCAAGTGCCTCATTGGTGGGGTGTTTTGGGCACATCCACAGAGAGGAGACTAAGGGGTAGATCCCGGTCATGCTGGGGAGGCTATGTCTCACAGTTGGCTGGGGAATGCCTCGGGATCCCCCCAGCTGGAGATTGTAGCCAGAGATAGAAAAACCTGGGTTTCCCGTTTGAGGCTGTAGCCAATGCGACCCTGCCCCGGATAAGCGGAAGATGACGGAACGGAAAGAAAACATTTTAAACACAAAAACTATTGCGATGTGCCTTTTATGTTGTTGTTCCTAATTTTCTTTTGCTTTACTTTTTACTCATTTCTCAGTTTCAATCTGGGTTTCCTCTGAAGAGATACAGATCCTTACACATAAAAATTATCCCTCCAAACTTGCTTTCTCTCTCATTCTAACTCTTCCTTTTGTCCCTTATTTCCCCAGATTTTTTATACCAAATCTGAGGCAGCTGAAAGCTTTTTATCCTTGTCATGAATCAGCTCAACTCGCCGTCTTTATTCATGTCACGTCAGAAAACTCCACAGAAAAATGTGTACCGAGGGGATTGAGTGTGCCTTATATTTTATGGCTTCTGGAAAACTGCAAACTGGCTGATAAAAGTGATCTGAGATTAAAAAAAAAATAATAAAAAAATATTCATATGCTTTTGATTTCTGAAATGAAGATGAAGACGATATGGGACAATTCTGTTTCTTTCCATATGAAGAGACAAAAATTTATCAGGCCTAACATGCAAGAATGAGCAGACACAAAAAGAAAAAACACATTTAGAACATACTGTACATGCACAATACATACACATACCTCTTTATTACACTTCAAACTCTTGTTTTCAAAGTGAGTCATTTGTTTATTGAAACTACAGGAAATCGAACTACATGCTTATCAGTGTGTCTTCCGAGAGCGGTGATCCTTCTCTAAACGAAAGCCACCACACAATAACAAATATTAATTTATTATCACTGCAAGATCAGTTTAATGATGGTGTTATTGCAGATGTGCCCACAAAGGACTAGTAAATACCTAAAACATGATTTAGAACACTATTTTTTCTTCCTTAGAGCCAAAATAAATCCTAACAGTGTACCGATGGGCTGCATTTACTCAACAAGTTTCCAGTCAAGGACAGTTATGGCCACAATATCTGTCTACACAATGTCTTTATATATATATTTTATTGTCATGATATCAGAATAAAAACCCTACTTTGATTTTAAATCTTATTAGAAATGCATTCTTAACTAATTAGTTTTGCAATGTATTCTTCACATTTTTATGGATGTGTAATAAATTTGGGTGTACCCCATATGTTGCCCACAAATTCCCAGAAATGTCCTCAGGGAAACCGAGGTCCCTTCTATGCATTGTCAAGCCCGGGAAATTAATGCATGGATACAAATTAGAAGAAGTTGTCACGCAGTTATACATTTTGAGATTTTTTAAAAATTTTCTTAACTTTTTAGTTGATTTTTTTTTTTTCTTCCCTGGGTTTCTATGGTAATGAAGCCTAGCGAGGCTAGTTAGCAGGCAAGCATTACGGTACGTCCTGTGTAGGTTACAATTCTAAAATAAATTATCCATACAAATTGAGAAAAAATGCTCAAGGAATCATTTCTGGCAACTAAGATTATAATCTTTATTCATTCCTCCTTTTCTGCATGATATGAAGACTTCAGATTAAAGGTTTATGAAGTACTGTTTTATTCTTTTGAACCTTCCAAAGCTTAATTATCTGTAGTTGACACAATGGGATCATTTTAAACTCCCCGCATTATGCCAATCTCAGGCCTTCACCATTGCAGTTGCACTATGGGTTGGTGAGTTCATGCATGCAAATCAGAGTGTGTTTTCTCCCAGGCTGGATGAGCCCCAACTGTAACCCAGGCACGTGTGGAGCATTTGATCCACTTCATGCCTCAGTGCAAATAGAATACTGGATTGCACCTCAGGGAAGACCTTTTCAGAGGAATTTTTTTTTTTAAATACAAATGTGGATAATAAATTTAGATATTTTATATGTAAAGTACGAACTGTATGACTGTAGTTCAGTCAAAACAAAAATTGTCTTGTGCAGCAAATCTATTTGATTGGGTGTGTATCATTTGTGCAGCAGGGAGAATAACACCCAACAGGTATCCTACCTTTTCTGAGACTCTGGCAGGCCTGGCGCTCCAACTCAAATCGTATGGTACTTTCATCCATGCTGCTGCCGATTGGCTGAGGCCTGAAAGGGGCAAGGTTGATGTGGACACTCCGCAGGTGCTTCAGCATGACGAGAGCAATCAAATCACTGAAGAATCACTCAAGACTCATGACATCAAAAAGTAGCTTCAAGTCTACCTAGTTGACAGCCCAATCAAAAGTCTGTACATCCACAGTTCAAATGAGATAAGTCCTCCAAGGTTCTCCAGTTGCAAATGACAAAAAACACTGGACACTGGACTTTAAAAAAAAAAAAAAATTCCACAAAAAAAATCTTAATAACAATTGGAGCATAAAAAACTAATCTTTCAGAGCTAATGTGCAGCTGAAGAAAAGCTTCATGGGTCTCTGCAAGACTGACTGAGGCACGCGTGTGTCTTCATGTGTGTCAAATGTCGGTGAGTGTGTGATCAAGCAGCTTTTCACAGCTGTTGCTGCACTCAGTCATTCAACCGTTGACAGACATGGACAGGCGCACATGATCTACACACAGTGGCACTCAGATGGTGTTACTGATACACACCTGTGTGAAGGCCTCTCCCAGCTTCCTAAAACTTTTAAAACACACAAACCACCTTAGCTAAGCTTTTCTATTTTCTGGGCGGGGCGGTGTTTGAAGTGGCAGATTTAGTGGCCTCGGGATTGAGTCTCTGCTTTTTGCAGACGATACGTTTCCGTTTCATTGTAACATGATCCACTGATCTCCCTGCAGCAATTAATAATGAGAAAAACATCAAACTTAGTAGGACTTTGAAGAGGTAAGTCAGATCCTGGCTTTACAGTGCTGAGCATTTCAGTTCAGAAATGTTTTCTACTGAGATGCTCTGTAGACACACTTTTGGATTTTATATTTAATTGGAGCAAGAAAAAAAATACAAAATTGTAATTCCTGAATTTTGTATTTCTACTCATGCCAAAACTCAACTTTGGGTAATTATGGTTGCATGAGGACCAAAACAAAAAAGAGGTTAAGAAATTTTGTTTTTTAAATGAATCAATTTTTTTCATACATATATTTAATGATAAAAGTTTATCCGGCAACTTGTAGAAATGCAACTGTTTATTTTCCTTAAGAAAATAATGTGAAACACATGTGACTGCAAATACAGATCTTCCCGGTTATGCGAGGGTTTATTCCAGGTGCTCCGGTTTCCTCTCACCCTCCAAAAACATGCATGTTAGGTTGATTAGCCAGTGTTAAACTACTTCCAAAAATGTGTGTGTGTTTGTATCTGTGGCCCTGGAAGAGACTGCCGACCTGTTCGGGGTGTACCCTGCCTCTTGCCTGTGATCAGACTTGATAGGATCTGGCACACCCTTCACCCCCATTGGGATGAGGGGTTCAGAAGATGAATGAATTAATAATGTCTAGGATCTTTTCAACAACACACATTTATTAAAGCCGACTTAACGTGGTAGTAGTTGCCACACTTTGTTTCTTGAAGTCTTAATATTTCCTCCTCTTCATGCCTGTCAGGATAAAACACATATTCCCTTTCACTGACGGCTCCACTCATCTCTGTTATTGCAGTTCTGTCTCTTGAGACATCACATAATATAACATGATGTAACCCATATGAAAAACTGGGCTATTAAACCAGTGTTTTTCCACATTTTTTTTATATCAAGGTACATTTTTTATTGAAAAAATTTTGAGGCACACCACCAACCAAATATTCTGTATATATGCCTATATTAACAACACAGAGATTCTCACCAAATTGTCCTAAATAGGAATCAGTCATTGTTCATTTAATATTATTATTGGTTGCTCTTCCAATGTTCTATAAAAGATTTGGGTTTTAGTTTTGTGATTTTTCTAACAGGTGAAGTTAGAAAAAATAAGACCTAATTGGTCTTAGCGCTTCACCTAACTGGTTCAAACACATAAGGGCACCACAATGACATTATAGGGTGGGTGCAGGGCCAAAAAGAAAAACCTGACAAAGAAAAATATTCTTCTCAGTTATTGAATATTACAAGGAGATGATGATACCTGGCATTTTCTCAATATAGTTGAGAAAGCACGGCCGAGCAGTGGTGGTTAAAACAATAAATTAGGCCTATACAGTACACACATTGGATCTATTTATGTTCTCAGTAGTGAAACATAGCCTTCACTGCTTTCTTGGCTGGCCTAAAAATATCTGAATAACAAACTGCTGTTACTTATTTTTGGCCATTAATATTTATCAAATATTTCCAAATGGTTAGTACTGTATGTTTCCTCTCATGCCTAGCTTCCAAAAGTGTTTCTTCAATTTAAAGCATTTGACTAATAAAATTTTAGCCAACAATTATTGCCAGGTAGGTTAAAATAAGCACAGCATCCATAAAGGTCTACAGAGTCTGTGTTGCTGTCTCTCTGTATACGACGAGAAGGGCGACGAAACGCTTACTTCAAGAAATCAAATTTTGAGCTGGTCTTGCAAGACTTTCTCAAAGACTTTCTGCGTTACAGTTTCAGTCCTGCTGATTGGACAGTAACAGTGCATGGAATCTAAATAGCAAAGTGTGTCAGTACTGTTTACTGAAAGTGCAGGAAGAGCCTTTTTTCTGTATTCATTTACTAAAGTAAGACTAGTTTATAAGTGCAAAATAGTTTTTGATTCAGTAATTGATGCAAATGAAACACTTCTGAAACCCTAATTAATATACGTATATTGTCAGCCAGTGTGTTTCTGTAAATGTAAACATGGGTACAAAATATCCATTCTTTTGATAGTTTGAGTATTTTTCTTCTCGTTGCAAAGTTTCTAATATGCACCAAGTCTGTCCGCAAGCAAAAATATCTCTCAGTCTGACAAGTTAGGGGAAATGAATAAAGATTATGATCCACCATTTTTTAAAGATAAGGGCCAAACTGGAACACAGGATTTATCCTGCTGTACTATTTGTCCTTGTGCATTTGCGTGGGTGTATAACTAATTCCTCTCAGTGACAATTTGTGCGTGCAATATGCTCAGTTATTAGTTATAGTTTCATCAATTTTGTAGAAGACTATCTAAAAAACACATCTTTGTGTCCAAATGTCAGCAATTAGAGACAAAACACTAAAACTGCACCAAAACAAATTTAGAATTTTCTCTTCTCACAAAGTTTTATCTAATTTTAAAAGACATTGATAATAATTCATAATAAAAATAAAAGATATATTTGGACAGGTATCATCTTGATGAAGTTTTCTCACAGTGAATGTGAAAAAAAAGTACAACTTATGGCTGAAAGTTGTACGTTGTAACCGGAAGGGCATAAGTTAAATTAGAGAAATTAATTTTTCTCCGTTTTCCTAACTAAATGACAAGCTACTTGACTGTGGTGGTACTCACAGTAGAGTTCCATTGTCTTCCGTTTATCCGGGGCCTGGTCGCTGGGGCAACAGCCTCAAACAGGAAACCCAGGCTTCTCTCACTCTGACTGTATACTCCAGTTTACCCGGAAGGATTCCAAGGCCTTAACCGGCCAACTGTGAGACACTGTCTCTCCAGCAGGTCTGGTGTTCTGATGAGATCTACAACCATCGAGATCTGCAACTTTGCGTCTCTGCACATGCTCAGAACGTTCCCCCTCTCTTCCAGATGATCTAACCATCGGAATTGCGACCTAACCATCAAGATCTGCGACCTGCCATACTTCTATTGAAATTAGTGTTAGGGTTAGTTTTTGGAATTCTGATCTATCGAGATCTGCGACCGGCCTGCTTCTGGGTCTTCTCCTAATGAGATGTGCCCGACATACCTCGCAAGGCATTCGGGACTCATCCTAACCAGATGTCCAAACCACCCATTCTGGCTTCTCTTGACCCGAAGGAGCAATAGCTCTACTCTGAGTTCCTCCCTGATAGGGTTGACGCATTTGGATAAATGGATACTTGTATAACCAGGCCTTTTTAAGCTATCTGTTATTGTATATTTTAAAGATGGTTATATGTATATTTAGAATTTAGACATATATAAATAGTGATATATTTGCTATATAAGCAAGTAAATGACCATATTCACTCAATTATCTGGTTATTCATGTTTCTCTTAAAAAGATTTCCTGTTGCGCCACAAACCAAAAGAAACCAGCCTACATTGCTAACATGACATAAGTCGGCTGAGTTTTTGTTGATTTGAGATGAAACTCAGCCCAAAATACTCCTGTGAGAGCTTCATAAAAACCTGCATGGGTAAGTTTAACATTTGAGAGGATAATTGTATCATTTCAATTGTGAATTGATAAGACTTGGATGTGTGGGATGCAGTTATAAAATTTCTCTAGTGAGTTTATAAATGTGCATGTAGCATGAAATATTTGACATTTTTATTAGCTGAAGGATTAAATTAATTGAAGAATTGAAAAAAAAACTTGTGTGTCCTTGGTTTCGTCTTTCTACACCCGAGTGAAACTCTAGAATGTTATTAAATCAGCAGTGATCTTAACATTGTCTTTTTCTCCTATTAAATTATCTGATGCCGTAATAATACCAGCCTTGTTTCAGTTTTCCTCCATATGATTATCTGTGAAAGATAATCCAATTAACAGCTGATCTTTCAACTTCCGTGCTTGTCTACAAAGTAAACTTCCTTAATAACAGTAAAGTAATAACAAAAATCCATAATGGACATGAAGTGACTCATTAATCTTTTTAAACAGTCTGTAAATCAACTTGATTTAAATCAAAATTGTATACAAGTAAGATCCACAACCTGAATTACTGGGCCATATAATATTTTACAGAAAAATATTTTATGTCTCATCTCTAAACAGTTGAACTTTAATAAACACAACACATAGATTATATTCTTCCATCTGATATATAGTGTCTTCTCTCACACAGTTTGAACCACACTAACTAAGCTGATGACCCCTCCCCTGTCCCTCTTCTAGCATTACATGTTCCTTTGGTTTTTACTTCAGTACTCCCTTTCACTGGTTTAAATAGAAAGGCCAACTGGTCACATCACTATATCAAGAACCTCTTCATCTGCACACACTGGGAAACACAGGCTAGGATTACACCAATTACATGAAGAGAAACATCTTCTGAGAGGTTCTAAAGTGTATGAGTATAAAGGTAACATGACTTAATTTTACTAGATGTTATGTGATATACGTCTATAAACCAAATAAAATGGATTTATATTTTCCTGCAGGAACATTTTTGTTGAACCAAATTGGACTCAGTGCTTGTTCAGAATCCCAGCACTCAGTGTTTTTTTTTATTTGTGATTATGGCCCTTTCACTAATCTTATCCCAAACTGATTCTCAAACAGTACAAACAGTTTTTAAGGTCTGAGTTAAAAACTTACCTGACTTCTGTTAATAATTCCTGTTTTGTCCTGCATTTGGGTCCTCCTTCTTCCACAACACAATGACAGTCACTCCAGCTTTCTCTTTTTTGGTAATATGTATTTGTTTGTGTGGGAAACAGTGTAATGTCCCATGCATGCACAAAATAAACTCTATATGAAAATTTGATTTGTTGTAACTGATGCAACTTATTACTTACCAATCTAACAATTATTTGGGTATTAACATTGTTCCCTCAATGATAACCATGCACTTTATTTTTTGGAGTATAAGTCGTAGTTTTCTTCATAGTTTGGTTGTGGTGTCACTTATACACCGATCGATTTATAATCTGAAAAATATGGTACATATGAAAATGTTTCATAATAACAGAAAAAGTTATAATTGTAACTTTAAAGGAGTTTTTCAGTGTTTATTAATCATTCAGCTCTGATCATCCCCAAGGTTCCCAACATTTCCACACTTTCTACTCTCATAAATTAAAAATAGCAGAACACAAGGGACATGACATTTGCAGTTTGTTACACACTCTTTCTGGACTTGACTTTCTTAAACTGCAGTTTTCCAACTTGTAAATTTTTTCTGTTTTTGTCTGAGTTGCTGCAGGTGTCCAATTATTCAGAAAATTCAATTTTATACCAAATTGGCTCAATATGATAAATGCACTTTCTTTTAAGTGTTATTTTTCTCAAAATTCACTTAGTTTTCTGGGTTTCTCTTAAAAGGAAACAAACACAAGTTGAATTAAAGGGGTATTTTATGTAATTCAGCACAAAATTACCTCTATAAAATGTTAGTCGTTTGAGTTAAATTCAAAACACAAGTTCTGCAGTGAAACTTCATTATCTGAGACTTTGATGCACAAACTTTTTTTTCCACTTCCATTGTTTTTATTCAGGAAAGGAAATCTGCTCATGCTTGCTAAACCATAAGTAAGATTTCAGAAAGACTAATTTGGCCTCTAAAAGTCTTAATTGGTGTAAATAAATATTTCAATTCATTGAACTAGATGTGCTTGGAAGAAATGTATAAATAATTTTGTATATCCTTATTATAATAATTGTAGAAAACGAACTAAATGTAAAACAGGCCATTCCTAATAGAGCAGCATGTAAGGCTGTCTTTTCTTCATGAGGAGAGTTTTCCATAGATTCTCTAAAGCTGCTGCACCCACACCATCTCCTGGTGATACAGCTGGAATGCAGCTTCTTGTTTGTGAGTAGAATTTATTTAGACTTCCATCCTCAAGTCACTCTCACAAGTATTCTATGACAGACATTTTTATTAATGTCTGAACCATTCTTTGTAATCTGCGTTGTTGGGCTGCACTCTCTCTTGGCAATTTAGCCGGTAAGAGGCTAAACTCATAACCTATACAGGTTATGAGTTTGTTATATGGTCACTTGGAGAGACAACCAGTCACACATCCGCTCCTACTGATGGTCAATTACAACCAATCATTTCAATGTGCATGTTTCTAGTGATAGAAGGGAAGTGGAGTATCTTGGAAAAATATTAAAAATATTTCAGATTTACTGAAAAAATACACTTTTGAAAATTCTTACATAGATCAGACCAGAAAGTATTCTTGAAAAGTCTAACTGCTCCCCCCCCCCCAAAAAAAAAGAGGGTCAGGGATCTGGAAACAGCAAAAAAAAAAAAAAAAAAAGTCAGTCTGCCACTGCTCCCCCCATGACTCATACTACCTATTACATATGAACATATGAAGTAAGTGTGGTAGGAGCTGTAGCTCCCACATTGGCTTCTTCAACCACAGCCGACACTGCGAAAACATATAAAAATATGTACATGAAAATATGAAAATCTCGATTATCTTCAGAGACAGAAGGGTGCCAACATTAGGTTGTATACTGTACATTACTCATAAAAACAAACAAATATTACTAAATGAATAGCCCAAAAACCTTTTCTTTCGTATGACAGACCATTGTAGTGTCCTAATTATTGTGGACACTGCTCTAATATTCCTGTATGTCATATAAAGTGTTGAAGGATATAATTATACTGATAACATTTACATGACAAATAAAAACCTTCTTGTTGGAGAATTAAGGAAACAATTCTTTTTAATTGCTTATTTCAATACATTTCTCACATGACTTGAAGTTATGTTTTATTCTAAACGAAAGACAGTTTGAATTATTGCAGACTAACTGAGAGATGAGACAAGTTGGGATTTAGTAAATATTCTAAAACAACAACCAACCAAGTTTATAATTCCCCATAAAACCAATCTATTGTCTCCACCTAAGCTCAGAAGACAAAAGCTAATTTCCCGCTGCTTATTCTGATCCCGTCTGACCTCACATGGCTCAAAACAAAAACATTTAGTGATGAGCGACAGGAACACACTGTGCTGAACCACAAGTGAATGGCGAGTAGGCTTTCCTACTAACTAATCTCTGATCATAGCCAGGTATGAATTGAATATGATTAGAACAGATTATATAAAATACATTTCATAACCTAACCTCTCCCTGTGTGTCTGAGTCAATACAGTATGTGTGTGTGAAAATTAGCATGATTTGAAATCCCATGAGGGGTTGTGTCCTTGTTTTTGGCATCTGGTTATTTCCTGCGTAATCTCCCACAGAGCTCAGATTGGTGTGTTTACCTGGGAATATGTCAGCAATAAGCTTTGCAGACACACACAGAGGTGCACGTGGCAGCTCATTGAAGTGTTTCAGTTTGATCATGTGGAGAGAGATGCTGCAAATCTGTTTGAAGGGAGACTTTGCTTGTCGCTGAGGAATCGTTATTAGATTTTGTTCATTGAGAAAAAAGATTATTTTCTTTGGACTCAACAAACTATTGAAAGAACTTTTGAAATCTTTTACTCAACTTTTTTTGGAATTTTTTTAACATCATTTTAAAACTTGGTAAGAGTTTCAAACATAATAATTTCATTTTTCAAATAAGTGATTTTCTCATTTATTATGGTTTATGTTCTATTCAGGTATGCTTTAATGTGGCTTTTGATGGTCCTAATCGTGTGTGACTAAGACGAGAACAGAGAAGAGTCCTTTGGTTCAGTTTTGTGAGACCGAATAATGCATAATAAGTCATTTCTCCAGGCTCGTTGTGATGAGCCTTTAATAACATCAGACTGGGGTCTCCCTCTGCTGTTAGCACTGCTGCTGCTGGTGCTCATCTACTCCTTCCTCTACCTTCCTGCCACAGCTCAAAGGGCCCTGCTGGAGCAGGCTCTCAGAAGCAACAACACTACAACTTATGTGACTCACAAATGAACTGAACGACACCATGGACAAAAAAACTTATCATTCACACTTTTTTTTTTTCTAATTGAGAAGTTTATTTGGTCTCTTGGCATTTTATTTCACAGAATGCAGAAAGTTTTAAGAAAGAATTTTTGTTTTCTCAGGCTCGTACTTTGAGAAGATGACAAAAAATGACCTGATGGCAGAGAAAACTTTATTTCAGTGGAAAGCAGATCTTATGAAGCAGATCTGTTGTGTTATTTGTCCGGGTGTGCTATATTCATTTCTAGTTAGGCACTTTCTCCATATATAGAGACAGATAATTCTCTTTATGAACCATCAATATCACCTATAATCATTTTAAAAGACAAATATTTTCTCATATTTATTGTTTCAAACTAATTGATAAATTATGTTATTGGTTTTATTTCATACGTCAAACCAAAAAAAAAAAAAAAAGCTAGATGTACATTTAGATTCAATGAGGGAACAGAAAGTTAATAGAAATAAATATAATTATTTAATCTTTCCCAGATTGATGATAATATCACGCTTTTTTGTCAATTTTCTTTAAACAACTCTGGTTTAAATGTACTCTTTATTTTTAAAAAAAAATAGGAACACATCAAAAAGTTTTAAACAAAAGAGTAAAATATTAAAGACAAAGTGATGAGATCTCAAATGAATAAATTAGATAACATAAATAATGAAGGAATTGAGTGATGAATTGAATATTTGAACAGTTATGTGTCACAAACAGAAAAATACCACCAGATGTTTTCTGAATGTGGTTTGATTTTAAAATTAATTGGTTTTGTGAACACTTTTTTCTTGAAAATGAACTGAATTGCTTGAATAAAACCAGTGGATTGTCCTTTTTTGAGTAGTTTTTATCCCACTTGAGCTTAACTTGAATTAAGATTAAAGTTTTGAAGTCATAATTGAGATGAAAGCTGTTTCATGAGAAGTAAAAGCATCACAACTAATTTATTTAATAAAAAGACAAATTGTTCATGTTGATCAGAAAATAGCAAAAATTCATGATACCAAAATTGTCTTCTAATTGTTAATTGTGTTGTATAGTTTATTTGTGTGGAAATATTATAGAGAGAAAAGCAAACAAATCGTTTCATCATTGACAGGATGAGTGTAATAATAGTTATGTAATATGTTGAGTTATATAAGCAAACAATCTACTTGTACTGTTTAAAGATTACTTTCTAGAATCAAATCAATCTGCATGATTTTTTCTTCATAATCCTTCAAATAATCATGCAGATTTCACAATATGTCAGTTGACCTGACAGGTAACGCTGAGCTATTTTCTGGATATGTATCCTAATTTCTAATAAACACAACAGTAAAAGAAAAAAGTATCCTTGTGCTGTATTTATTGTACAAAGTCAGCCTGTTTTGAAACTTTTTTCCACTTTCTTCTCAGTTGTGAATAACTCTTGAGTGCTGATTCCTGTGGCTTTTTTTTTTTTTTTTTTTTAGAATTTTAGACACTAAAGAAAAGCTGATAGTCAAAGAAGAAGAACTTAAGACTGTCCTTAAATGACAGAGACTAGACTTTACAAAAGGGGTTATATAAAAACTCTTTGGAGGTTTTGTTTTTTGGCCTCACAGCAAAAAAATTAGGGTTCAAGTGGAATGAGGCTTGCGACACTGTCCTTTCGGAGTCTGCATTTTCTCCCCGAGTATGCATGGGTTTTCTCTGGGTACTCTGGTTTCCTCCCACCCTCTACAAATTATGCACATTATAGGTTGATTGGCCACTAAATTGCCCCAATGAATGAGTGTGTGTGTGGTTGTGTGTCGCCCTGGTTCAGACTAGTGACCTGTTTGGGGTGTATCCTGCCTCTTGCCGTAATTCAGCCGAGATAGCCGGCACCCTCTGTCACCCGTCAGGGAATAACCGGTTTAGATGACCAAACAAATGTTTAAATGTTGTTCCCACATCAAAAACACACCTGAACTTTACTATTTCATTCATGCACGTTTGAGAAATTTTCAAGACCTGCTATCAAATATTGGAGTACTTTTCAAACTGCAGGTTGTTCTTGGCTATGAATTTTTTTTCAGCTCCGTGAAGTTTGCCTCTCTTTGAAAAAAATATAAACAAAAAGTATGCAACAGCACAAACGCAGCACAAACGATTGACATAGTTTTCTTTATTTTTGTTTATATTATTTTCAAAGAGTGGCCAACTTCACGGAGCTCCAAATGCTGATTGAATTATTTTACTCTTTTAGATTTTTGATAGTTTAACGGACAACAACACCTTGATTGTTTGAAATAACTTTTATTGAACAGTACAGGATACACAAGTCAACACCAATAGTTGCAAATGCAGCACTTGCTTATTAAAAGCCCTAAATACAGACTACTTTTTCAGTTTTGTGTGCCTTTAATATCAATTCTTGAAATACTGTTTGTCTGTACGGCAATCGGTGGCATTTGGACAAGTGCTTGATATTTTCTTCATTTTAAATTCACACTAGATTTAAGATTAAAAGGTGTAAAAAAGGAATCTTAAGAAACCATGCAACATCCAACTAGCCAACATGAACAGTTTGTCTTAAACCACAACAATTCACTCAAATGGTTTTCAACATCTTCAACTACATGAACACTTGCAAATCCTAGGACTCAACACAATAAATGACTTTTTTATTTATTAGAGGATATACACATATCCAATCACGTGCTGCTCTGACAGCACTTTCTGTCATCTTTGACCTTAAAGAACGATTTAATTCACACCATCTTTTTCTGGTATCAGAGACAGGTTGAAAAAGCAGAGACGTATCAAATCCTAAAGCGACACATGCATTTCTTTCTACAATATGTACAGTATGGTCATCGTCTTCTGCTCTTTTAAAAAGCTCAACAAAGACCTGAAACTCCTGCACTTTGAAAGCACACCACACATAAACAACTCAAAACTTTATATACAAATAAGTTACTTATTCATTTTCTATGGTTTATTGATGCTTTTAAATGTTTGGTTAATTCAACTTTAAAGCAGTTAGATATTGTTGGAATTGTATGAGGAGATTAAGTATGTTTAAAAAAAAAAAAAAAAGGAACGATAAATATATGGATATGAATTTAAAAAAAATATTAAAATTTTGTACAATTGTTTAGACAAGATTACAAGACAATTTGATATTATTAAAATTGTTTAGTGAAATGCAAATAATTCTGTTTCAGCAGATTTAGCTTCAAATTATTTAAATGTCAAATCATGCAAGAGCTTTTAAATGGACAATTTGATAATTTTGTTATCACGTTGGAAAGAAACCAACAATGCAGACTGTTTCTAACATGGAAGAGGTGGGATTTTAAAGTTTAATCAAGTTTTTTTTTCTGAATCCAGTTTTGATACAACTTTTACTAACTCTTTGATTGGTTCATTCTGCTATGTAGTTCACATTTTATATAAACTTATTAATATTATCTTTATATCAGATTGGAAGCCAATAGATAAAGAAAAAGGTTCTTTTCATCCTTCATCGGCAGCTGACTTAAGAAAAAGAACTTTCAGAAGGCAATTGGTATTGCAATTAGAGCTAACAACGCTAGATTGCAATACCATACGTAATGTTAGTTATAAAGCTGACAGCTATGTATGCAGCTACATACCTGTTAGCTATATATTTGTGTTTATACATTCTTCTTTTTTCCTTGTTTTTGTAATGTTTAAATCTGCAATGTGAAGCACTTTGAGACACATTTTTTGTGATTTTTGGCTATACAAATAGAATTGAATTGAATCCTGCCACAGAAAACAAGGTCCTAAAAGTTGTCCAATAATGGGATTTCAGACAACAACATATGTTCCAATACATCAAAAATAACTTTCAGAATGAGGCATGTGTTATTAGTTGAACCACCTCAGTGCTATTTTTAATCTTTCTATCTCCTACATTTGTTCACTTTAAGCTTTGTCAAATAAAACCGTTTTTTTAAACTACAATATCATATTATGAGAGTTGAATAAAAGCACTTTAAATAAGAAAATAATAATTGGCTAAATGTAGCTGAGGTGCATTTTCTAGTTTGTGCAGTGAAGTAATTGTGTTTGACATCAGAGCGATAAAATACTCCTGTCTGATTCTTTTCACAGTAAATTTAGTCATAAATCAGAAAGGTGGATTTCCAGTTTGGAACATCAGCTCTGTACAGCTGCAAAGCGAGCAAAAAGGGATGCAGAAACAAACATCAGCAGATCTTATTTTTATAAACAACCTGAGCCGTAGATTCTATAGTAACACAACAGACTGAGAGAAGAGGAATTTTATAGTGATGGATGAAGTATTTAGTGGAGATGTGACTTTAAAAAAAAAAAAAGCTGAATAATCTTATTTAAGGATTACAGTGACATTGGCAAGATGAGATCGGAAAGATTCCAAATGTCTGTGCATCTACTTATCTTGGCTAAATGGTTTTCTAGAAGTACTAGAGTGATCGGAGATTCTGCATTAATAAGCAAAGTGGCCTCACAGCAAGTAGATTGGGGGTTCGAGCTCTGGAGAGGGGGCGAGGCTTGAAACACTGGTCTTTCTGTATGGAGTTTGCACGTTCTCACCGTGTATTTGTGAGTTTACTCTGGGTACTTTGGATTCCTCCCATCCTCCAAAATCATTCATGTTAGGTTGATTGGCTTGAAATTGCCCCTAGGAATGTGTGTGTGTGTGTGTGTGTGTGTGTGCGTGCGTGCGTGCGTGCGTGAGTGCGTGCGTGCGTGCGCGCGTGCGTGTGTGTGTGTGCCTGCAACAGACTGCCAACCTGTTTGGGGTGTATCATGCCTGAAATCAGCCAGTATAGGTTCTGGCACTCCCTACAGCCCCATCCGAGGTAAGCGGTTCAGAAGACAAAAAAGGATAATTTGCTGTGATGTTGACACGATGAGAAGGGAAAGGTGACACAAAGGATAGAGAGAAAGAGATGGTGAGGAGGATGTGATGAGGAGCAGAAGTGAGAAGAAAGCAGTTTTCTTTTTCTCCCTCTTTGTTAATTCCAGTCCTTGCTGATGTTGAGGTTCCACTCCCAGGATAAATAGATGTTCTTGTCATCATCTGTAAAGCAGGACTTGATCAGATATTGACCCCGAGACATCATGCCTTTGGACACTTCTTCAGCCGGGCACAGAAACTCCTGCTCCTCTGCCCGAGGGCCGTAACTTCCCACCATACACACCACCTTGTTCACTGAGGAATTACACAGAAAAATGTGCAAATTTTAAAACTGATCTTAAATAGCATTGCATGTTAACATTTGAAAATAACTCATAAAATGACTTCGATATGAATGAGTTTGAACTTACTTCTTACTCCTTTCCTGTAGGTCACATGACGGTATTTCAGGCCAGAAACAATTTCTCTATTCACCTGAAAAAAAACAGAAATTTACTCAAACTTATCAGCTGATTTCTTAACATAAAGAAAACATTCATTTTTAAAAATGTGAGTCATAATTTTAAAAATTTAGAAAACAGCAGTGACATCTTTTGTCCAGCAGATGTCCCTGTTGTATTGTATTGAGGAAAGTCCCTTTTTTGACAGTTCTGTCTTTTACAAGATATGGATTTACATTAAGATGACAATTTTACAACCTTTGACCTTGATTAATTTCAGTATGAGCACATATTTGCATAATTTAATGTGCTTTGTGGGAGATTTTATGTACATGTGGAACTTCAGAATGCCATCTGTGTCTTTATCAACCAGGGAGCATGTGTTTACTGACATGCCCAGGAGTCTCATATAGATGTCCTTACTGTTTGCAGTAAACCAATGACCCATTTTATGCTTTTGATAACTCAACAAGTCGTAAATTTATGAGAACACCTTCTAAAAATAAATGCATCAAAATAAAATATTCTACCTTTAACAGAGTAATGAAGGACACAAGATGTCTTTTTCTCCAAATACCTAAAGATTTTTTTTAATTGGCTGTCTAATCTTGCTATATAAGCCTGAAATGATCTCATCATTTATGAACTCATCTTAGAAATTGTGGCTTTATTGATTTGAAAGATTTGGACCTTGTAAATGTTAGATTCTGAAATACATTTTAGTGAAGATGTAAGAATATCATACAACGCAGGACAGAATTCCTGGGGGTAATTTTGTAGTAGCCAGCCAACGTAACAGGCATGTTTTTGGAGGGTAGGAGGAATTTGGAGTACCCAGAGAAAACCTAAGCACAAACGGGGAGGACATGCAATCTTCACAAAGAAAGGCCAGTGTTTCAAACTTTGTCCCACCCAGAACTTGAAACACCGACCTTCTTGCTGTGACGACGGTTCATATCATTTTAGAGGAAAATAAAGTAGCTGAACTACATCGACTTAGAGAGGAGAAGACCGGGATAAATAATGCTCATCCTCAGGAGACACTTTTTTATTCATCTTAAAATACCGTAGGTATAACAATAATGCCTAACAATAATTTCATAGCGCTTTCCAGGACGCTAAAAGACGCTTCTCATATGCATTATTCATTTACTCTGTACCAGGTAATGGTAAGCTACTGTTGTAGCCACAGTTGCCCTGGAGTAGACTGACAGAAGCAAGGCTGCCATTTTGAACCATCAGCCCCTCTGACATCACCAACCAATCACACACATACCATCCAAACTAGGCAATGTGGGTGAAGTGTCTTGCCCAGGGACACAGCAACAATTTAATCTCAACAGCCATCCCACTGTGGTACCTGAGGTTCCAGCGGTCTCCCATCTAAATACTGTCCGGGCCCAGCCTGCTTAGCTTCTGAGGTCTGGCGGGATCAGGCATTGACAGGAGAAAACCCACGCATACATGGGGAGAACATATAAACTCCATACAGAAAGGCCAGTGTTTCCATTAAAGTTCAATCTCTCAAAAATTCTCAAATTAATAAGAAGTGTTTTTAGTGTTTGCTGTGATACCTTTTGGAATGAAATCAATGTTACCCACAATACGGAACAGCAGGAAAATATATCCTTAGATGACGATAATGATCTTGTTTGACATTGTGGTTGTATTTATAATCTATGTATGCTTACTCATCAATCCCCTCTCTTCCCTCATAGTAGATTCTTTTCAGGATTTAAATACCTTTACCAATCTAACTTACCTTGAAATGTATCTTTAGTCTGTATTTCACTCCTTCTTGCAAGGTGAAGCTTTTTTCTTTCAGAGTGCTCAGGTCTCCTGTTCAAAGACACGGGAAGTGAATGAATAAAACCCATATTTCAGAAGAAGAATAGCAGATAAAAAGTTACTTTATTCAAAGGATCATTTTCTTTCTCATTCAGCTTGCTTTTTTTGTTGCTTTGTGTTTGAATAAAACCAGAATGTTCAGTAAATATTCTAGTTAAGCAGTGTGAGTTTGAACTGGATGGAGAAGACGTTCATTCTGTGTGTCTGTGATGCCGTGATGCATCTAATCCATCTAATCACTTTATATGTCAATTTGAAGCCGGACATCAGTTCTGAGTGCTTCCTTAATGGACAGTTGGAGGCAGAGGAAGGAAAGGAGGAGATGAAGGATTGATAGAAAATTTGGGTGAACTTAAAAATACAAATCTGAGGAGGAAGATGTAGAGATTCTGCTGCTTTTTATAAATAATTGAATTTTATGGGTATAATTCAAATTTTGTGGTTATGGATTCATCCAAACGACTGCGAAAAATCCCAATGGGGCAAGGTGGTTTTTATCAGCTTTTTTCCCTCTCCATCCCAGTCTCTTATTATTCCATCCATCTCCATCGAAGAACTGCTATGTGCTTTTTCTCCCTTCCTCCTCTTTTTGATTCATCCTCTCCTCTGCTTTCTCTTGTCTCAAGAGATTAAGAAAAGAAGAAACATGTTGGCTTCCTCTGGGAGTGTCTGATGGAGAAAATAGGTCAGTGTGCAGAGACGTCTACCTGTTCTTTTACACACAAACACACACACCCGTGCATGCATGTATGTGTGTATGAGACACACCCTGTACGCTATGAATTTTCAATTTACATCCCTGGTGTATCACAAGGTTGCTGGAGATTTGTCAGCTGCCTTGCCATGATAAGAATCTCCCATTTCACCTCTTTGTAAAAGTAAGCTTGTGAATTATTTTGGTCATGGGGACTGTGGAGGTCACTGAAAGAGTAGATTGGTTTATTTAAAGATAAACATATCTATGGGCAGATAGATATATGTGTTATTCATGCCCCTTTCAAATTCCGACTCAAGATTATTTTCAATTAAATGATTTCTTTTTGTTTTAAATGGAAATGAAAATATGTTTCGCTTCGTCTTCTGAACCGCATAACCCTAATGGGGCATGGGAGAGCCTATCCTGGCTGATTACAGGTGAAAGGTAGGGTACACCTCGAACAGGTCGCCAGTTGTTGCAGGGCAGATATGATGTTATTGAGAAAAAATATTTCTCTGCATTTGTTTACATTTCAACAAAAGGCTGCAATGTTACTCCTATCCTTCTCACTGATTTTTTAAAAGGCTTTTATGGGCTGTTGAAAGTAACAGACACTCTTATAGTTGCTGACTAACGTTTTGCATGTCCTACTGTTTTATCTTATCTACACATCCTCTCAGAAACCTTGTAATATATTTCTTTTATTCTCTATTTTAACAGAGGAACACATTTTCTCAGCTGCATTATTAAATCTGAAACTCAAAGCAAATGTTCCAAGCTGCTTGTTACTTCTCACTTCCATGTTGCTGTGACAGAAACTCGGTGGTGTGTGACCGAGTTCACTGCCTCTCAGCACTTCACTTCAATACACAAACCCAAACATTTGTGCAAAAGCAAAAGCACTCGCACAGAGGGCCAATCAAGTGTGCGCTAAGACTGTCTACCTCTTCCTTTCAGGCACTGAACTGTGCAGATCAGTCTATGGTGCCATGCATCTGACCCTCTGTTGCCACCCCTTCATTTTTGATCTCCTTTTACAGGAACATCCACATAACACACCGTGCTGTGCAGTTTGCACACTATAATGGGATCTCAGATGCTTTTAACCTCCAGTAGAGAGTCCATTTCAGATCTAGTCCACAAGGCTTGGCTTTCTGACTGCAACATGATACACAGTTTGATGATTACACAGCAGCTATTGTATTGATTTCAATAGAAAAAGATTTTCTCTCATCTGCATGCTGTAATCAAGTTTTTGATGTTTGGATAAAATCACTGTAATTTATTTGTTTTATATGATGAAGCTAATGATAAGCCTATATATAAGTTATATATATGTATATAAATACATCAGCTAATTTTTCACCCTCACTTTTCCTCATCTGGTCCCTGCATTGGATGCTAATTTCCCAGTACAAAGTCAGTATTGCCTAGCAACCAGATGACCTTAGCTATTGGCTGTTGTTAAAGCTGTTTTTGTCTGTGAATATGCTTTAGTGCAATCACGTTATTTAGGAGAATCCTGTCCTAACAAAGATGCTAAGTTAGTTTTTAGTAGATCCTGCATTTCGTCAAACAGACGAGTTTTTCATGGAAATTGAACTTTATTTTAACTTTTGATATTTTAGCACAGCGAACATGCAACACAGGAAAAGTAAAACACCTTTTTTTTGGTCTCGATAGTTTTCCAACATGCAAAAATTGACATTACTGTCTTTTTGTCATGCAAACATATTGCTGTCTTCTCCAAATCATGGACACATCTATTTCAGTCTCATTGCACATCATTACTGTGCAGTCTAGATGCTTTGCTCCAAGGTAGTTCTCAAATATGTTTAACCTGGTGATCACATTCAATAATCCATTTACAACTAAAGTTGAATTACAGTATTTATGAGTAATTTTACCAGCAAGATCCATGGTGATTGGTTGAGGAGCACCATCACACAGCAGGCTTAGTTTGGTCACATTCACATTGGGTCCTGATAGGCCTAGAGGACAACGGGAAAAAAATTCTTCAAAAGTTTGTATCTAGTAGGTAAACTGGAAGAATTGGTCCCAGTGACACACTGAGAAGAACAAATTCCAAACTCATAAATTCATAAAATCTCCAATTTATCAGTAAAATTCCCGGATTTAATCCCACTAAACTGTATGTGAAGTGATATCAGGTTACAGCTGAGAAAGACTGAGAGTTTCATTTCTGAAATCAGCTGGATAGTAGATGCTATGGCCTTGAAATCTGTAGCAAGGCCATTAAATGACTAATGTCATTCAATTGAGGTCCTGTAAGAATCATCTTTTACAAAAGTAGGTATACACACCTGCCACAATTGCTTCTGGTCCGAGGAGTGTCTGTTTGTACTTCACCAGACTTTCATCATCTTTGTCCATTTCCTGGATCTCCTGCAGTGACTTCTGAGCCGGAGGGTTGTAGTTAAGCTTCTGCTCATCCTCTTCTTCCTCAATGGGCAGATCTTTTTTATCAGCTAGCAGACCTTTAAATGTAAAAAGTAGAAGATTGAAAGATTATTTTAGAGTTTTATATCATTCTTTGGGTGGATGGTGACCGAAAGAACAAGATTGCGGATACAAGCGGTCAAAATGTGCTCCCTCTGTAGGGTGGCTGGACTCTCACTCAGAGATAGAGTGAGGAGCCCTCCTATCTGGGAGGAGCTCGGAGTAGAGCCATTGCTACTCCGGTTGAAGAGAAGCCGGATGAGTTGGTTCGGGCATCTGGGTAGGATGCCTCCCGAGCGCCTCACTGGGGAGGTGTTTCGAGCACGTCCCACCGGGAGGAGACACAGAGGTAGACCCTGGACCTGCTAGAGAGACTATGTCACAGCTGGCCAAGGACATCCTCAGGATCCTCCCTGGTGAGCTGGAGGATGCAGCCTTGGTGAGAGAAGCCTGGGTTTCTCGTCTGAGGCTGTTACCCCCCGTGACCCGGATTCTGATAAGCGGAAGACAACGGAACAGAAATGTATTCTGTGATTCTTTAGTTTTAAATGTTTAGAGTTATGGGCCTTTTTTATGTGTTTGAATGTTCTTATTCTTAAATGTACTTTACAAATTAACACACCTCACCTCGTCATGCATTTATTTGGTTTCCAGATTGAATTACACAAAGCATATCTCCAAACCACTATTACACGGAGAGCATGAAAGTAATTCTAAATACACTGTGAACAATCTGGTTACAGTGCTGTAATATCCTCTGCTTGTGTTTTACTGCCCATAATGAGAAGACTCGATGCTCATCATCCCAGAGGTGTGTGTCGAGGTAATTGGATGACATGGAGGGTGCATAAATGAAAACTAGCAGATACGGGAGTCTTCCTGTGGACTCCCAGACACGTCTGGTGCAGCAAAGCAGACAGTCATTTAAGGACAAAAATGGCTACTTTTGCACATCACCATGGCAACAATTTCACCTTTTCATCCAGTGACAGCACTGTTTTCTACTGCTGCATGTAAAACAAAAGAAACATTGCTTTACATGTGCAAAATGATCCAGCATTTTTGATGCCCACGAGATGTAATGGAGATAAAACTCAAACAAAAAATAAAAGTGATGAGAAAGATTTTTCATTACAATCAGCTGAGAAGGAATCATATTGGTCATAATTATTTCTCCTTGGGTATTTTTTAAAATCATAACTAAATCGTTTCTTGCATTATGAATATTTACTTCTTTATCTTTTTTTTCTTTCAATTTTTAATATAATTTCTTCAGTCAGCTTTTTTTTTTCTATTGATGCCTTTCAAACATAATAATGACAAGGACATTAATCAAATGAACAATCCTTGGCAAGTTACAAATTTATTGAATTATGCCTTCATTTATTCATTTTTTTAATTATTATTTTAATTTGTTCAAGTTCCAGGTGGGACAAGGTTTGAAACACTGGCCTTTCTGTGTGGAGTTTGCATGTTCTTCCTGTGTTTTTGTGGGTTTATTCCAGGTACTTCAGTTTCCTCCCACTCTCCAAAAACATGCATGTTAGGTCGATCGGCCACTATGAAAATTGCCCTTCAGTATGAAGGTGTGTGTATGGATGGTTATGTGTGTGTGGCCCCGTGACAGACTGGCGACCTGTTCGAGGTGTACCCTGCCTCTCGCCTTAAATCAGCTGGGATAGGCTACAGCAACCTTCACAATCCCGTTACAGAATAAGCGGTCCGGAAAACGAAACAAATCATTTCATTTCTTATTTCACTGTGAGAGCTTGTCTGTCTAGTTGCAGGTTAAAGGTGGGGTACATCCTGTACAGGTGCCCAGTCTGTCACAAGTACACACAGAGACTTGACAGGCAGATACAAACACTCTTTACAGCATTTTCACATTGTTTGATAAGCTTAACCAACATGTTTTAGAAGAATTCAAGAAAACTGGAAAATCTGGAGAGAAACCATGTGTTCACTGAGAGATACTTAAAAATATCAATGTTTTCATCATAATCACTTTTAAATCTTTGTTAAACCAAAGTGTGAATCATTCCATTTAAGAAAAAAGAAAGTGTTAACATCAATCTGTAAACAAATGTGTGAACTTGTAACTGTGATGGATTTGCATGTGTCTGGTCAGATTCTCACTGGCTGTTTGCCCGTTTTAGAAGCAAATCGAAAATTTAGCATTAATTTGCAAAGATTTTTCTATCCTGTGATCAATGATTTTACGTAACTGCAGTTTTATTCTGTCTTATATCGTCTTCTAATGTCAATATTTCATCTTTTTTGCACAAAGCTTCAGAGTCTTCTCTTCTTTTTTCGTCATTTCCCTTCAGGGGTCGCCACAGCAAGTCAGTTTCTTCCATCTAACCCTATCTGCTGCATCCTCTTCGGTCACACCAACTATCTTCACGTCTTCCTTCACTGTATCCATGAACCTCCTTTTTTGTCTTCCTTTAGGCCTCTTGGCTGGTGGTTCCAAATCTGGACTACCACTACTACTCCGCGTTTATTTTATTTGCACACCACTTGTGCTAAGAAGCAAACTTTCTAGCCTTTGTTTTTACTTTATGACCATTTAAGCATGTTTAATCTTCATTAATAAGGTATTGTCCATATTATTTCTACTTAAGTAGAATTTTCTAATCTGTTCATGACCTTCTTTAAATAAGACAATGAGTCATAGACACAAAACACTGTTAATATCTGTCACATTTTTAAAAAATCTGTGCTTTTATAAATGACTCACTGGACTGAATTAGCATTTCAAACTCAGCAGTCATCCCCCACTTCAGCACATACATTACACATTTCCTAAGTGTGGGTTTCAAACCAATAGGAGTGCAGTTTCCTGTCTGACAACTTGGAGCTACAATTTGAATTGCAAACTGCTGACCTGTAACAAAAACCAAATCAATTATCATTTAAGCTGAAAGGCTGGGTGGATCCATCGAGACAGTAGTTGGCATAGTTGGACAGTGTGCAACACCAATTTTTGCAAACAGAACAAAATGTTGATAACTTTGTAGCTTTTCTGGATCAAATTGAGCCCCTCATTTTAAGGTAAACTGATGACACAATTGGTTAGTGTTGAAATAACTGAAAGTAAAATCACAGAAAAGTTAGAGATGAAACCATTTGTTTCACTTAAACTTGTTGAAATATAGGAAGAACTAAATGTGTCCATGTTGCGTGAATCAGTACATGTGAGCATGTGGTCCACCCACTGTTTCAATCCCATCTGCTTCTTAATAGAAAGCTCTGTATTTTTCTCAATACTTGAGGTTAAAATCTCTCCTATGTGACAAAAACATTTAAACCTAGTTTTTATTCTAATTCCATACCTGACATTTAATAGAAAAGCCAAGATTGCTTCTCCAACCATCTTACCTGCCCGGACAAAAAGAGAGTCATGGAAAAAAAAAAACGGGAATGAATCAAACTGAGCACACATGCTGGGTTTTTGATTAAAAGGATAAAACAAACAAATCCCAAGTGGGCACCCAAGCGGCTTCGAGGATTACAGCTAGTGGGGCAAGACATTGCAATAGAGGCAAGCCTACCCTCTGTGGTCAATAATCTGATGGATAAGGACAGTGGAGACTGAATAACTGAGGCATGGACCAGAGTCAAAGGGGAGAACTCCATCGCATCACCAAGATGGATGAACCAAGCAGAAGATTATCCCACACCATGATTCCTTTGACATCAACCAAAGGCAGTAAGTATTATCTACTGTAACTGTAACCGCATTGCTCTGCCTCTCAACCTAGAAGCTGAAGAAACAGACCTCCCCTCCTTCAGTTGCCTCTTCGCTCCATCTGGTCAATAACAAATGACAATTTGCTTCTCCTATTTTTAAATAGTTCTAACCCATTTTTTGCAACTTTTTTTTTTGTAGCCAACTCAACCGCTGGCTGGTCAGATTGAACGAATAGGTGTTAAGAGATGTCTGTGTCGTGATCCCCTCGCCTGCCGCCAGAGGGAGCCCTGGACCTTCCTCATCACCCTGATTAGGGACACCTGAGATTGATTTCTGATGCCACACACCTGTGGACCCCGCTGCCTGTTTAAGGGCAATCCGACTTCCATGCCGGCCCATCCTCGTCTTCACCATCTTCCCTGATGATGATGGGTTATATCCTGGAACTATGTTGTATTATCTGAACTTTTTATCCTGAGTTAATCCTGTGCCTTTTAATATCTTTGGATCCGTATGTCTTCTATATACTCTCAGAAAAGGGTAAAAGGTAACGCACCTCAACTTTTTTTTTTTTTTACAAAAGTATGGCATTGAATTGTAAGATTTAAAGGTGAACAACAAATGTGTCTGGAGCTAAAACATCCAACTTTATCCTGCAGGCATTTACAACTAAACCAACATGTGTAGAGAAAACCAATACAGCAATCTGTTTCGGAGGCTTCAGGGTGTGTTGGAACAGAACTATTCACCTGAGATCTGAGAAACAAATTCACACAAAAAACTAAGTCACAGGGAAAGCATCGATAATGTCTGCAGTATAGACAGTTTTCATATAATTGGACAATAAAAAAATAAAGTGGGCTGCACGGTGGCACAGTTGTTAGCACAGTGGCCTCACAACAAGGAGGTTGGGGTTAGAGTCCCGGGCAGGATGAGGCTTAACTCACTGGCCTTTCTGTGTGGAGTTTGCATGTTCTCCCCGTATATGTGTGGGTTTTTACTCCAGTTACGCTGGTTTCATGTTAGTTTGATTGGCCACTATGAAATTACCATTGGAATGAGTGTGTGTGGCCCTGGAACACACTGGTGATCTGTTCGGGATGTATTCCGCCTCTCGCCTGAAATTAGCTGCGATAGGCTCCTCTTCCTCAGTAACAAGTTATGGGAATCCAATATCTCCTGAGCCACCAAAGGAATTTTAATTAAACTGCCCACAGTTACTTACTACCAGCTATTAATTTACTGATACGGTTTTTAGGATCAAGCAATCAGAGATTAAGGCCACAAATTCTTGTAAAATTGATATCACCCAAACCATTGAAGGGATTTGATGAAACTATCCACAGTTACTCAATGCCACCTACAGATAAACTGATGATGTTAATACAGCACAGCCTGAGGCATATTGTTTGGCGCCTTAGAGTTGACTTATTTTTGTTATAAATGAAATAGGAAATATGAAATCTGATTGTCAGCAAACAAAGCTGAATTGTTTTCTTTGGCCTGTCTGGGTTTTTTTTTTTGTATAATTGCTTCCTGTCTGCATCCTCTTCCCTTCATCCAGATAACTGTTTACTGTTTCAGACAGCTCTGTGTGTTAGGTACATGTAGGTCTTTTCATGTATGTGTGTTTGTGTGTTTGTGTGTGTGTGTCCAGAGTGTTGATTTGTTGTTTTTTATAGTCCTTTGAGGGTTGCCTTCGCTGCTCTGCTCTAATGCTTTAACAGGGCCTATGGGACACCGAATAACACACACACTTATACACAAAAAGTCACAAGAAGATAAAGAGGAAGCTTTTAGACCTCTCCGAAGCCATTACAAGATTTTACAATGAAGAAAAACAGCAATAAAAGAAGAACGGTCAACACAAAGCCTTGTATGTGTGTGAGCTGAGAGCAGAGTCTGTGGCAACAACAAGACTAGAAAAGAGTCAAACAACATGTAAATAAGGATGGGTCATACTTCATCATTACCAATTGCTCATGTAATTGTCCATTTTCCATTAATGAAAAGGTCAAGATAACTAAGCCATCAACAGAACGATATAACATTGTCTCTACTGGAGCTGTGATCATTTGCTCATTTTGTGAGAAGGATGAAAAAATGCAATTTTTCAAAAATATTGAAAAAACTTTGTGGTAGGGGGAAGTTAAATATACAAAAAATCTACCAGTTCATAATTTTTAGATTTTATTTGATCATTTTAAGGTATACAGTTGTGTGTGTGTGTGTGGCTCCGCAACAGGTTGGACACCTGTTCAGGGGTGTACCTTGCCTCTCGCCTTGAATCAGCCGGGATAGGCTCTGGCATCCCCCGCATCCCAGTCAGGCATGAATGGTTCATAAGATAAATGAATAGATGAATTTTAAGGTAGAAGAACAGGTTGATGGGATTTTCCAGTTATCCCAGTTGGAGAATTTACATTTGATCACTCAAATGCATGTTTTTCAACTATGTAATTTTTGGGGGTATTTTTGCATTAATGACATGGAGAAAATGGTCTTAACTGGGATTCAAATCTTTAATTCTGAGGAAAACATTATTACAAATCTCACTCAGACTTTGTGTAAGGAGTTCTGCCACTCAGGAGGAGCTTGGTGTAGAGCTGCTCTTCCTCCAGGTCGAGAGAAACTAGATGTGGTAGTTCAGGCATCTGGTCAGGATGCCTCCCGAGCACCTCGCTGGTGAGGTGTTTTGGACACGTCCCACTGGGAGGAGACCAAGACGCAGACACCGGACCCGGTGGACAGATTATCTCACAGCTGGCCCGGGAACGACTTGGAATCCTCCGTGGTGAGTTGGGGGATGCAACTGGGGAGGGAGAAGCCTTGATTTCCCGTCTGAGGCTGTAGGATAAGCGCAAGACGATGGAACAAATGGAAACTTACTTCAAATAAAGACCAGAGGCAGATCCCATTTATCATCTCTAGTTTTAATTTTGAGGAAGAGTTTTTTTTTTTTCAAAAAGATAACCCTAATCAAATTAATTTCATTGTCGTTGGTTAGCATTTACAAAGAAAAGACTTCCTTTAAATCTGGATTGTTTCACACGTTAAAAAAGATTAAATTTCATACTCGGTTCATAATTTTGCTGCTCTCTCTTTCAAAGACAATCAGAATATTTTGTCTTCTCAACCACTTATCCCTAAAGTAGTCATGAGGGTCGCCCCAACTGATCTTAGGTGAGAGGCTGGGTACACCCCAAACAGGTTGCCATCAGAATTTACCTAATCACAATATATCTAAAGATGATAAAATGATACTCATAATGAAAGATTAAACCAAGTGTTTGGTTATCATTTTATACTGAGAAAAGAGATTAAAAGATGTCTTTACTAGTCCACATATATTTTAATTGAATTCTGCCTCCACACAAGTAGAATGGAAATTCTTGTGACCAAAAATTGAAAAATACACAGCGTTGGATAACACGTAAACCCATTTGTATCCTCATATGATCCTCAAAATAAAGCAAACTATAAAACGTAAAAAAAACAAGTATGTTATCGTATTAGTCATGTTTAGAATATAAAATACCACACAAAGACAATGCAACAGTTGAATGGGAAACAGCTGAATGTGTGGGCCGTCCTTAAAAAAACATGCATCATTTTCTGGTTGTTATTAACTTCTCTTGCCAATTTCTTGGTTGATTGAATAATTACGTTCTCCTGCAGAGCAGAGTAAACAAAAAGAAACACCTATTTGGAACACTTTCTGCTTAGTTATTTTGTATGGTGGAGACGTTATTTGCATGTGGATGAGTTAATCAGAGTACGATTAGCTTGGTGCCTCATGCTGGTCAGCTTCGCAACACTTTTTCAAATCTTTCCATCAAAACTCGGAGGATTGGTTTGGGAAGGTTCTATGGTTGTCATGAAGAAGAAAGTTAGGTTCTAGATTGTAAAAAAAATCTCCACAATCTTCACAGTCTGTCCATATTTTAGCTTTATTAATTCTATTCCATTTCAACAAGTTTTAGTCCTGAATTCATTTTATTCAGGGAGAATTTTGCTGGGGACTTTTTTTTGTGAATGCTTCTCATATATTTTGTTGTGTTGGTACGACAGTTGAAAATTGCAAAAAGACTATGTCTGTATTGATTTAAAGAAGCAGAAATACTTTTCTTTCTTTTTTTTTGCTTATTTGCATTGGCAGACTGGTGACCTTGCCTGGTTGTACCCTGCCCTTTGCCTGATCCCAGCCAGAAGGGGTTCCTGCAAACTGCACAAATCATCGTTGGACTGAGCAGTTAAGAAAATAAACGTTTCTGCTTTTTTTTTTAAGTAATTGGTTTACTTTATTTTCTTAAATAATTTTTAGTAGATTATAAATTTGTCAGAATATTATTTATAATAATGAATGTCTATAATGAATAACGATGAATAACAATAATATTTTATTCGTTAAAATAAAAAAATTAAATTGTCATACGGATCAGTGCGGCATTCAGGACACTGCATTGGCTCGTTGTGGGGAAGAAAGAGCTGAGGGGGAAAGCAAAGTTCTCAATCGACCAGTTGATCTAAGTTCCTACCCTATTCGGTCACCACCCACAGCTGGTGACCGAATAAATGAGCTCATGGATACAAGCAGCCGAAATGGGCTTCCTCTGCAGGGTTGCTGGGCTCTCACTCAGAGATAGGGTGAGGAGTTCTGCCAACCAGGAGGAGCTCGGAGTAAAGCTGTTTCTCCACCAGGTCAAGAGAAGCCAGATAGGGTGGTTTGGGCATCTGATTAGGATGCTTCCCGAACACCTTGCTGGTGAGGTGTTTCAGTTACATCTCATTAGGAAGAACCCTGAGGCAAACCCCAGAACTGCTGGAGTGACTATGTCTCACAGCTGAACAGGGAAGGACTCAGGATTCTCCTGGGTGAGCCTGGGAACGCAGCCCGGCTGAAAAAAGCTTGGGCTTCTTGTCTGAGGCTGTTGCCCCAACAACCCGACCCTGGATTAGCGGAAGACAACGAAATGGAACAAAAATGAGTCTGAATTTATCGTCATATGTGTAAATCTTTTACACCATTAATAAAATTGTTTAAAATTAATACAAAAAAAACAGGCCTTGAAGTTAATTGTTTGATTTCCATCATCTAGTGTGCTGGTAGAATCAAATTTAGTTCTCAGAGCTTCACCCACACACCCTCTGCCAGGCTTGATGAGACACCAAATTGTCTAATTGAGTAAGTTAATAGCTTCCATATGTCTGCTCACCCTAACACCTCTGTCATTTATCTGTACTGGGAGACATAGTGGGAGGAGGAATAATGTGAGAAGGAGATACAGTATGTAGGGTTTCCCAAATACTCTCATCTGACAAGTCGACATTGGGAGTGTGGAGGCGTGAGCAGTGAAAGAGAGTGGGGATGTATTGAAGAGAGATGAGAATCAGGTTATGTTCTGTTATCTGGCATTAGTAGACTGGAAAAGGAAGAGCCTATCAAGCACATGACAGGACAAAGAGAGTCGTATGTAGGGGGGAAAAAGGAATTGGAATTGAGGGACATATAAAAAGAGACAAAATGAAGACATGCTCAATGGACAATGTTCTTAAATTTTAGTTATTTTTTTTTATCAATTGACAGATTATAAAGACTTTGTCCAGTCAGGCTTCATACTGTCATTCTTCTAAAACTCTATCCTATGTCCAACTATTTTCAGAACTTCTTTCATCTTTCTGTCGTACCAATCTTTCAGCGTGTTTCCTTCATCATTCTGTGTCTCACTTTGTCACGTCAAATTCCAAAATCAAAATCTTATATTTCTCTCATCGTTTCAGACATATTTTTACTCAAAATGTATATTTGAGACAAATGAAACCTTTTCATAAACTGCTTTAATAATAAAACATCATTATAGTTTAAGTCCTGGGTGGGGACAAGACTTGCAACACTGGTCTTTCTGTGTGGAGTTTGCATGTTCTCCACATGTATGCATGGGTTTTCTCCGCCCTGAGTGCAGGAGTTTAAGTATCTCGGGGTCTTGTTCACAAGTGAGGGAAGGATGGAGCTGGAGATCGAGGGGCGGATCTGTGCGGCATCAGCAGCAACTAGGACGCTGCATCGGTCCGTCGTGGTAAAGAAAGAGCTGAGCCAAAAACCAAAGCTCTCGATTTACAAGTCGATCTACGTTCTCACCCTCACCTAGCAGGTGACCGAAAGAATGAGAATTCGGATACAAATGGCCGAAATGAGCTTTGTCCGCAGGGTGGCTGGGCTCTCGCTCAGAGATCGGGTGAGAAGCTCTGCCATCTGGGAGGAGCTCAGTGTTGAGCCGCTCCCCCTCCAGGTCGAGAAAAGCCAGATAGGGGGATTCGGGCATCTGGTCAGGATGTCCCCCCCCCCGACTGCCTCGCTGGTGAGGTGTTTTGGGCACGTCCCGTAGGGAGGAGACCAAGAAGCAGACCGCAGACCCGCTGGAGAGACTATGTCTACAGCTGGCCGAAGAACGACTCTGGATCCTTCCGGGTGAGCTGGAGGATGCAGCTGGGGTGAGAGAAGTCTGCGCTTCCCATCTGAGGCTGTTGCCTCCGCGACCTGGCCCCGGATAAGCGGAAGATAACGGAACAGAACTCTCGTTTCCTCCCACTCTTCAAAAACATGCATGTTAGGTTTATTGACCGTCATAAAATTGCCCCTAGGAATGAAAGTGTGTGTGAATTGTTGTGAGTGTATCGCCCCGCGATAGACTGGCGACCTGTTTGGGGTGTACTCTACCTCTCACCTGAAATCAGCCGGGATTGACTTCCCATGACCCTGTCAGGGATGCGCAGTTCAGAAGATAAAATATCAATATAATTATGTGTTGCATTGACTCCATTTTTTTTTTAGAACTGCAACCTTCCCAAATTTAATATTGACGTGTGTAATAAATGGGTCCAAGAGCAAAATTTAATTTCAAATACAAATCCGAGGAAGGGGAATTGTGTATCAACGATGTAAAATATGTTAAGTTATTCCTACTTCTTCTCATGATCTTTATCCTCACAAACATACAGAGAGACATGCAACATGATACACACTTGTTTGTGCAATTCAGTAACTACAAACGTACAGACTTCTATTTGTCCTCTGCATTGATTTTCCACACATATTTTGGATAGTTTGCAGATGAGTGAGCAAATGCAGCAAAATGAGGAGCGGGGTTAACGTTTCACACCAGCACACGCTGGAAGAGCAAACGAGAAAAAAAAGTAGAGAGGCTGTGCAAGTGTTTGCAGAACTAAAACCACAGGCATATTATTGTACAAAGTAATAAAGTAAGAGCAGTAATGCATCTGGATATGAAATGATTAAATATCTAAATGGATCATGCACATATTATGTTTGTAATTTGACCATAATGTGTATCCAAGACAAAACATAATTCAAACTACTTCTACTTTAACCAGAAAATGATAGTTCTTTTTCCAATAGTCTGATTTATTATACTAACACTTCTTTTTAGATTTTTTGGTACTTAAAAGCAAAAGAAACATGTAGCTTTTTTTTTCTTTATATTTCATATATCATATCATGTTGTATCATTTTACCGGTTTGAATCACGACAGATCAAATAGCACTGAAAATAGTCTTTGAGATAAATGATATTCGACACCACAGGCCAAGGGTGTACATCACTCACAATCTTTTCCTATTGGCTGTAATATTCAAAAAGTTTTAGAGCTATTTTACAAACACACTTATAGAAAAATTTGAAGAAAACTCATTGTCAGAAATTTCTTTTTTGTTTCTCATGCACACCTGTGTGTGAGGGGAAACCCCAGCACAGTCTCACCATCTGTTACTCCTAAATACTACTGCAGTATGAAAGGCACACACACACACACACACATACAGTTGTTTTGTCTAGTATTTATTGGGGCAGTTGAATCTGGACATGATGTTGGTGACATCATTGACCCTGGTAAACCCTGCATCATCTCTCCAGCACAAGCGTCATGCTTATTCATGAGCATGCACCTTCTTGAATAAACAAGAAAGCAATTACAAAGATCAGTCATGTACGTCTACACACACACACACACACACACACACACACACACACACACACACACACACACACACACACACACACACACACACACACACACACACACACACACACACACACAGAAGATGCAATCAATAGTTTTTGATCACCTTTGGCTTGTCTTGGCAGAGCTTCAAACTATACAGAAAACTGTCCCCACCCGTCAGAAATCAGATACTTAAAACCCACAAGCGCACACATTAATTCACATAAAACATTTTAGACATGTTTTGTATCAAGAAAAGAAATACTTTCAAATAAAAAAGTTCATTTATCAGTTGTGAAATTGCTTGAATCCTTAAAGTTAATAAACAGAAAGACTCCCAAATGTGGTACTTTGTTTCACCTCACCTTTATAGCACATGGTTAGCCAAAGAAGCTCGAGCACCTGTCCCCCAAACTCACACACATCCAATCCCAGCATGGTTCCTCACTGTGAGCTGTACAGGCTGAAGAAAAAAAGAACAGGAAACCTCCACAGGTACCACCCAAAAAGAAGAAAAGATGCTTTTGAGAATCAGAAGAGTATCCACAAAAGTCTTTAATCACATAAAAACTAGTCAGACCAGCATTCCTTTCCAAGAGGGGAAAAAAGATTTTAAAAAATATTTAAATTTAGTTGAAGGGATTAAGAATAAAGACAAACAAGTAGTAGGAAAAAAAAACTGGAGTGAGGAAAATCAGCAGTAGAGAAGCGGAGTGGGTATCCTAGGGTGTGGATGTGATGTGTGAGCTAGAGAGAGAGAGGATGCGGGGAGGGTGAGGGAGTTTCAGCAGACATGAGAATCAGCTGGTTTTCTGCACTACTTCTTCAGACAAACTAGAGTTCAGTTTCTGGATGAGAAATAAGAAAAAAATACCAATATTAAGGTTTTTATGTTTCCAGCTGTTGCTGAAGGTCCACAGTGAATGGCAGATGCTGCTTAAGCATGTGTTGAGATGCTGTGTGTGTGTGCATGCATGTGTGTATATGTGTGCGGCACTCAGACGCTGGCCATTGATTCGCAGACAAGCCCTGAACCGCTCCCCAGCCCACGTCTCCCCCTCGCTCCCCTCCTTGTGTCATCAGCCCAGTGACTGCAATGAGCTCATCTTTTCCTCCCCCTCGCTCTCTCTTTCTCTCCTCGCCTCCCTGCTCAGCTCTTCCTCGCATCTCTCGTTTTTCTTTCCACACACCTCACACCCCCTCAAACGCTCCCCCAAACTCTCTCATGCTTTTCTGCTTGCTTCTCGTTTGTCTTCATGTGGTGTCCCCTCTGCCCCTTCACCTATTCATCACTGTGTCATCCAAACCTTCACCTCCATCCAAACCTTCTCCTCCAGTTCTTTGGCATCATTTTTCTTTCTTTTCTTCTGTCTTTTAGTGACCACACCCTATCAGCAGGATGCTTCAATCATGACTCCTATTGATTTTCTTCTGGCCCATTTTACAACCTGATTTCTGTCTTTCATACCATTTTTCTTTGAGTTTTAAATTTTTTCTGGTCACCTTTAGGGCAATCAGAAAGCCTTTGGAATACAGAAAAGGTTGCTACTCCCCTCTAAACAATGAAACACACACATCTCATTGGTATGACATTCAGAGGTTCTAGTTGACATAAAAAGGGCATTTTTGAAACAGCCTTTCCCAATTTTAAACTGTTATAAACTGTAACCAGATGTTTTCTACATAGTTATATCATTAAATTTGCAAACATTTTATTAGCGTTCATTAACTCTCTGACCTGAGAAAGGATCTCTCTCACATGCAGATCTCCATCGGATTTCTCTTTCTTCACTGCTGATTTTTTAGGAGTTTTTTGTCACCCCGGAAGACAGAAATGTTAGGAATTTAGTTAGTACAAGAGTTAGTGAGCTGCATGGTGGATCAGTGGTTTGCATGATAGAGTCACAGCAAGAAGGTCAGGGTTTGAGTCCTGGAGTAAGGTTGAAATTGCTGGACATTCCGTGTGGGGTTTGCATGTTCTCCCCGTGTATGTGTGGGTTTTCTCTGAATACTCCGGTTTCTTCCCACCTTTCAATTAATTGGCCGCAATAAAAATGCCCCTAGGAATGAATGTCTGTGGATGCTTGTGTGTGTGGTCCAGCAACAGACTGGCGACCTGTTCTGGGTCTACTCTGCCTTTCACCTTTTCACAGATTTTGTGGTTTGTTTGTTTGTTTGTTTGTTTTTTAAATTTATAATGTGAAGCCCTTTTAGAACTTGGGCTATGCAGATACAATTTAATTGAATCTTGCACCATTAGAAAAACTTTGACATGTTTTGGTGGTAGCCGACACATAATATAGTTAGAGGGTGGTAATTTAGCATTCATTCTTTTTTTTTCTTTTTTTTTTTTTAATTTCTCAAAACTATGCTTAAAACAAACTGTCAGATCATTCCGTTTACTTCAAGCTAAGTTTCAGTTAATTAAGGTTTTACCATATTTTCACAACCATACAGCGCACCGTACTAAAAGGCGCAATCTCAGTTATTTGTTCCATTACTGTATTGAACATGTACATAAGGGGCACCTGATCATATGTCATGATCATCTCCCCTGCCACTAGAGGGAGCCCTGGACCTTCCCTCACCACCCTGATTAAGAATATCTGAGGTTGATTGGTATGATATCACATACCTGAGGATCCCTGCTGCCTATTTAAAGGCAATTCACAGAATTCTTCATCAGGTCGTAATTATCACCATCCATGCCAGCCATCTAGCTAGTACAACCTGGAAATAATCTAATATTGTTTATTTGTGAGAAACAAATTGGTTTGATATTAACTCAGAAACTTTGAGTTGTGTTTAGACTTTTCTAACAGCATTTTACTATTTTACTATTGTTTTGATCATCAATATAAAGCTTGTTCATTTAATTGGGAGGTATCTGATTTGCATATTAATCAGGCCTCCTCAAATGTGAGGGCTTAGTAACAACCATTCACAAAAACTACCAAATCTGAACAAACTTTTACCAAATATCTTTCTCCTCATTATTCCATTCAGGTGCATTTTCAATTAAGAATACTTACTTGAATAATGTAGTCCACACCTCTCCAAAAACTATCACCAGATAATTGCATGGAAATATTTTTCTTCTGTGATTGCAACTAAATAAGAAAAGCAAATGCAGAGAGTTTTACACACTTTTTTCTTTAATTGGAGCTAATCAACTACTAAAGGTCTGTTGATGAAAGAAAAAAATACTTAAATTACTCAACAGCTACAACAAAAAAACTGATTTGTTAAAATAATATAACCCTTCAAAATCAACCTAAAGCTTCACACATCACTTATCTGTAACTGATTTAATGAGTTTGTTTTGTTATTTCTATCTTGTGTCAGAGCATCTGTTGAAGTAAGTAGTGTCATAAAGTGTTTATATGGTTATTGTTTTATGAAAAAATTAGACCAGCTGCGGAAGCGTTCCCTCATGGGACCAGTATTGTCTTTAAAATTTGTACATGATCATGCTAAACACAGATGGGGTACAGCTTTAGATTTTTTTTGCTTCACCAAAAAATTGACTGATTGCAATCCTAATTCGATTCCTACTAGGTAAAAAATGTAAATCTCTGTATACTTCTTTTGTTACCACTTTTTTTGTTACTTCTTTTAATTTTATCATTCAAAGGTGTCTTTTTGTTTTTATGTGATTCCCAGCTGCAGTCTGGAACCCGCAACTGCATCATACAGAGTAATTGTTCCCCACTACTATGTGGAACTCATAACAATATAAGCTGTGCCTCCATTACTATGTAAAAACACACCTTTTTGTTTTACTCTTCTTTACCCCCACTATTCTGTAAGAACACACCTCTTGTATTCATAACTCTATGAATAAAGCAGACAGGACACGTTGGTAAGGTCTACTGGAGTGTCTATCTTTGTCCTACAAGTAAAATATGAGAGTCTCTCATTTTGTTCTTCGGTCAGCTCAGTTTTGGGATAAAGATGAATAACAATTCCATTCTAAATTTTAACATTTACTCAAATACAGTTGCATTAATTTCTTTCCTTATGCTTTTTAGTGATAAGTGGTTAAAAAAAAAAAAAAACATTAAATTGGGTATCCGTAAACTGCAGCCAGACAATATATATATATATTAAAATAATAAATCTAATTATCACTCTGCCATTCTCCTTAGACTGAATTGAACATGTGCAAGTGTGACCTCAGTTGATTTGGTATTATTCTATTAGGCTGTGGAGAGATGAGCTGGAGTAATTGCTTTCTTTCTCAAACACACTGATGCTCACACTTCAGGATACACTCTCAATGTATGTGTGAGGATAGAACCCTTTTTTATTATGTGAGAAACACTTAATTCAAAACTTTTATCCTAAGACACACATTGAAACAAACTAAGCTACACATACTTGCTTGTAACTCACCCCTAAGATTAGACCTCAAAACAAATCCAATAGAAATATTTACTAACCAGAAAAAATAATAGAATTTACAGAATAGATGCAAGAGTGCATTTTTACAGAAAAAATTACAATTATTCAGGTGAGAGTTTAGATTCAATTACTGTTTGTGCTTCATTCACTAGAGCACATCGCAGTGACAAAGAATGTTGTAATAATAAAATCTGTCCACCGCGTGGCGTCGTTTCCCCTTTTTGATAAAACATTGTGGGCTGTTAAAAAATCCACCACATGGTCGGAACAGCTAACCTGTTAATTGGTTACATTATGGCAGGTTTTTTGTCCCCCAAATCTATTGTTTCATTTTATCTTCTTACCAGCTTCCCCCTGAAGGGTTACAGGGGGTGTCGGAGCCTATCCCGGCTGATTTCAGGCGGAAGGCAGGGTACACCCTGAACAGGTTGCCAGTCTGTTGCAGGGTCACACACTCATCCCTAGTTATTTTGAGTTTGAAAGTCGAACAATTTTCTGGTACAATTGTATTAGAACTTTACCACAAAAAAAATTTGACCAATGAACAAATATAAAACTTAAACAATCAGATATAAAAAAAACCTCTTTATGCATTACTAACTGTTGAATCTATAATGTGCAAATGATTGGGAACTGAGAATCATGAATGAATCACTTCAATAATGGCACTAAAATTTAAAGGTAAAATTACAATTTGGTAAATCTTTATTTTATTGTAATGGTTTTGTTATAAAATAAGATGCATAGAGCCACCAAAAAATTTACAAAGCAATTTAACAACAGATCAATTTTCACTTTATTATTTCACAAAAGGCTTATCCAGTGGTTTAAAAAGAGAGCGAACATGTCCTTTGGGGGCTTTTTGTTTTACATCATTTTCAACAAATGTGAGCAAGAAATAAAAAAAAAAGACTAAATTAAGTGCAAAGAAAAACAATAACACTGATATTTAAAAAAAAAATGTTACAAGTACAAACAAACCAATCTGAAATCATTACTAATCTCCAGATTAGAGGTGAACATTTGCTCCTACTTAATGTTCATTTGGAGTTTTATAAGAGACACTTCAGGGCAGAACATTTTCAGCAGCAGGACAAAGTGCAAACTTTGGAAATAACTTTAAAAAAAATGGATTGTACCTCAGAGTTACTTATAAAGAAAACACAAAAAAAACCACATGGAAGATCAATTTGGACAAATGAATCAGTATTTGTTGGTGAGAATAAACAACAAAAAAAAAAAGAATAATTTGAGGTAAATCTGACCGTACACAAGCTCTACGTTGACCCTCAAAGTTAAATTAAAACAATAATTCACTAACAAGAATAAATAACAGCAGGTTTCAGTGCAAAGCAACACAAACAAAATTTTCAAAATTCCTACGTCTGAAGATTAAATTTGAGCAAAAACGCTCTTTTTTTTTAGATAAAACTTCAACTGCATCACAATTTTAACAGAACAAAGAAATGTCTCCATCTCCGTCACTTTAAAACATGTTTATTCAATAAATACAAAACTGCATATTCACAGCAGCAGATTTTTACAGTTATTAAATCAATTGAAATATTTTAAGGTGATGGAGATGATACAGAAAAGCAGAGAAATGTGGAAATATTTAGTCTTAAGTGAGAAAATTTGGTTGTTTTTTTTTAACCAATTAAAACTTGACTTGCGCTGTTTGTCTGTGATGTACACACGTGTGACTCTGGTCACAAAAAAAATTAGGTTGGAAATATTAATCTATTAATTATTTTTTAAAAAGAAGGCACAACGCCTCTGTTTAATTCATGAGAACAGCGAAATGAGCCACGAACGCAGCTACAGAAGTCCTGCACAGTGTATCTTGTCATTGTGAATCAATGGCTCTGAACAATTAGGAGACAAAACCTAATGCTAGGACAAGAAAAAAACATTTAAGAAACTAAACATGTGAAAGTCAGCACAAAAGAGGGGAAATTTTTCTAGAAAACTTCACAAAATTAGAAACCAGAATCCTTTTGTTTCACTCAAGCGCAGATTTTTATCAACCAAAGAATTTTAGACCTGTGTGGCCTTCAAGGTGTGTTTTATTATGTCTGCACGGCTGGTGAGAAGCGGTTTCTGAGGCATCAGGTGGTTAGAGTTCATTGGTGTGCGTGTGTGTGCTATGTCTGAGCCAGCTGGAGCTCCTCCAAACCGTGTTTACCCAGATGATACCTGGCCAGGTCCTTTCTGGTTACTAGTCCCACCACCTGCAAGATTGAATCCAGACATGTTTCACAACAAAACTGCAACATTAATCAAAATGACTAAAATACTGAGGTAAATTAAAGTTTTGAAAGCTGATCCTCAAACTTACCCTGTTCTCACTGTCCACCACCACAAGGTGTCGGAGTCCCAGCGCTCTGAACAGCTTAAACACACGCGGCAAAGACGTGTCCTGGAAGTAAAATGTTTCGCTTTAGGAAAAAAATTGTAGTTTAGGTGTGTAGTATTCTGTGTAAAATGTGTTACCTGAGGAACAGTGTAAGGCGTCGGGTTCATGAACTCGGTCAAGTCCATCATACACTCCCTCTCATCCTGAGAGACGTGGATGCTCTGGATGGGTGGAAACCGTGGATACGCATCCCGGAAATCTTTCAGCTGAAGTTTTCTTTGGCTCAGTCTAGACCGGGCCAGCTCAACAAAAACCTGCCGACAGAAAACAAGATGTTAATTCTGTTCTTCATCACTGAAATGATTGAACACGTTCTAGAAGCAACTGCAGGGATTCCTCATGTTACCTTGTGCTTCAGAAGAACGATAAGCTGAGAGCGGAGAATCAGACCACATAGTTTTCCCGGCTACAAGAGTAGAAAAAGATTCATTAAAACAGTTCAATGTCAATTTTCTTCAAAATGATAAATATAAAACAAGTTTCCAAACTAAAAAAAATTTCTCGAGTCACACAAAAAAATGTACAAGTTTGATAAACGTTCGGACATTACCTCGTCATTATCAAAAACTTCCACGACAACAGGGAAGCCATTGTGATTGGTCGATGTGTTGCTGAGGGTATCCACGATGGTTCCCACCTTCTCGATCCTGTTCAAACACGTAACTGGAGAACTCATCACCTCCCTGAAATGGATAGAAAATTAAAACATTAAACTGAGGGGTGAAAAAAGAGGCAAAAGTTCCATACACAGCAAACAGTCTGTTTTAGAGAATAATTTCAATCTGTTCCGTTGTTTTCTGCGTATCAAGGGCCACAGAGGCAACAGCCTCAGATAAGAAGCCTCGGCTTCTTAAACCTTGGCGTCATCCTCCAGCTAACCCAGGAAGATCTTGAGGTGTTCTCCGTCCAGCCGCGAGACATAGTCTCTCAAGCGGGTCAGGAATCTGCGTCTACGTCTCTTCCCGGTGAGACATGCCGAAAACACCTCACCAGCGATGTGTTCGGGACGCATCTTAACCAGATGCCTGAATCACCCCATCTGGCTTCTCATGACCCGAAGGAGAAATAATTTGGTAATTATAATTTTTTCCCAATATTTAAAGAGCAGTAAAAGATATTTCAGGTTAGTGTTAGATGGGTGACGAATCCTGTCACTGATCAGCCAGATCTGGCAAATCCTCATCAGTGAAAACCTCTAAAGGGAAAAATTTTAAACTTATAAAGTGTAGAAAAAACAAGTTCCCTGCTTAAGATAATGCCTCATTGATGGCAAAGTGGTCAGAAAATTTGTGTAGACGTGTCAAGCTGAAACCTACGTATTAAAGACATGTGAAAAATGTGTTTGTGATATTTGATAAAAATCAGAAATTTCAGTTGAAGTTTTGTGGTTGGAAATAGTTTAGTTTGTTTTTAGTTTGGTAACATTGCATTTTTTTTTTTTACTAAAAAACAAGCTTAAAAACACTACAGTTCTCTTATAAAACTTTTGACTTTTTTTTTTTTAAATTAACAAAATTCTCTTTAAACTTAGTAAATACTCTAAAATAAATGAGTGAAGCAACTTGAACACATAGACAAACCGATTTTAAAAACTCCTATTATAAATATTATTTACAGTTTTAATGTGTCACAGAAACTGTGTGAGGACGAAACAAGTCTTTCTAAACTCCGATCAATAAAAAAACATTAAGTTAGTGTTGAACAAGTCAGACAGGATGTACCTGGCAGTCAGCCAGTGGGACGTCCCCGGAGCCTCCCAGTGCAGGAATGGAACACTTTGCAGCTTAATGTGAATGTCATATAAACCCTGAAAACAAAAGTGACCTTCTTAAAAAACTTTTTCTTAGTTTTTAGAAACAATAAAGTAGAATCATTCATGTAAACAATATATATTTCTCTTCCTTGAGAGAGTTTTTTTTTTCTTTCAATTGTGAAACAATTGAAAGAAACTTTATGGGAGAAAAATTCTATTCATTTAATTTTTTATGTATATTTATTTAAACACTTTACATTGATTTTTTTTCACTTTAGAAATTGATGTTTGTAAATGAGAAATCTGTCTTCATCACTCACTTCTTCAAAGTAATCACCGACTATCTTGGCGGTCATTAGAACGAGCATGATTGGGAGGCCGTACGTCACGTTTCCAGTTGCTTCCACCATGATGACAGTCAAACTGAGAGTCATTCTTACAATGCCCCCTGTGAAGAAAAAGAACTGGGGATCAAAACTGTTCATGTAAATAAAAATAATAGAAAAAAACCTGTTTCACTCACCCAACTGAGCTGCTGCTCCAATCAGGGCATATTTCCCAGGATCAGCCCAAATCTGATAAAATAGAAATGATTCTACTTATAATTCTGTTTGGCGATATATTTGCTATACAAATTCATCTACTGAAATTAAAATCTGCTCAGCATTGATCATTTTAGACAGCTAAGGTATCCAAATTGTGCAGTTTTTACTGACCGATCCTTCTGAACTTATAGAAGCGAGTGAGATCCCACACAGCCTCCCCCAGGCTGCTCCAATCAAAAGGGATGGGATGAAGACTCCGGCAGACACGGCCAAGCCGTACGTCCAACATGCCAAGAAGAAATAGGTCAGAGTGAACAAACTCAGCGTCAGAGGGTTGTAGCTTCCTGTGGAAAAAAGTCCAAAATACATAAAACAATGAAAACAATCTGTTGGACGTAAAACGAGAAGACATTGCAGAAGAGAAAATATGGTTTAAAAAAATATTTCTAAACTTTTCAAAGTGAAATACTTTCAGTAAGAAGCAACGTTCTAGCAATTGACATTTTATTTAGAAAAAAATAAATAAATGAGTGAGAACCGTAGGAATAACTTTGGATATATATATATTTTTTTTTATCATACTAGATTCAATCCTGATTGGGAAATTACTTTTGCTGCATTGCACCGCAGCAGGCAGCCACAACAGTGCCAATAATGGGAGAAATGGGAGTTAGTTGTCTTCTCCAGGGACACTTATGCCTGGGCTCAGTGTGAATCGAACTGGCTTTAAATACCATAATCCAACTTTAACATTGTCTTCTCATATTTTAAAGAATCTTGTGTCATTTCCAGTTAAAATAAATCCTTCTGTTTAATTCTAAGTAAGAGTCTTTTCTTTCCTGGTGTGTGAAAATTTGTATCCTTTACAGAGCTGGTTTTACCTGGCTGATTGTGAAAGAGGCTGCGCACACTTTTCTCAGGAGTGTTGAAAAAAGCTGTTGCCATTGAGTTGTACTCCCCATCTGCACAGAATAACTGCACCCGGTCCCAAATGTGACGGAAGTGGCAAAACAAGAAAAGCAGTTCTTAGAAATGTAATGAAATAGAAATTCCAAACCAACTTTCATGACAACAATAATCCATGGGACTAAAACCATTAGAACAATTATGACTTCTATGTATTTCATGTTCCACTATTAAAGTGACATTAAAAAAAAAAAAAATAGAATCCTTAAGAATTTTTGACATTTCTACAAAAAAAACACCATCAAGTCATCTGATCTTTGTAGAAATCACACAGATGGAAAAAAATAACAAGTATGCTTTCATCAAAGCCATCCATATGTTTATAGATTTCATCCAAAAATAACAAAGGGTGAGGAATAAGAATTCAAAGCTTCTGCTTTAAGAGAGAGAGCAATTTTTTGCCAAACAATCTTAAGTCAGGGTGTGTGTCCAATCACTAGCGAGGGAATACTTTTTATGACCCTGGACAAAACATATTAATGAAATGGATTTGTTTTGCCTTCAAAACTGTCAAGATTTCTGAAATGAACGTTTGTATAATTTTTTTAGAACATGTCACGTCTGTAAATGTGCATGTGTTTACTTGTGTGTACCTGCAGTGGATAGTCCTCAGTGTGATCTTGGTCAAGAGGTTGACAGTCATTAGAAAAGTAGATCATTGTGAAAGACACTGTTGCAGTTACTGCAGCAACCAACATGGCCTCCATCACTTGTAAACATGGCCGATGAACATATCTGACACGTTAAACAGAGCTTTGTAAGACACAACTCACACACATATAGATGCAACTTAAATATTTAAAATAAAAAAGGAATGCAAGTTAAAAAAAAAAAAAAAAAACAGGGAAACAAGGTTCCTTTGTTAAATCTGATAAGGTGTGTCGTTGGGCTGCTTCGCCACACCTGTTAGCTGGAATGATTGTCATGTACTGAGACGTGAACACACACTTCCGTAGAGTTAATCAATGTGTCAGGAGGACATGTTTTTAAAGAAAGTAGAACACATGCAGAAAAAAAATTATTATTGTTCAAAATTACTTGTTCAAAGAAACATTTGACAAAAAAACATACACTATTCTGGAAAGTTTCTGGAAAATATAAATATAATTCTGTTCCGTTGTCTTCCACATATCCCGGACCGAGTCGAGGGAGCAACAGGCTCAAACGGTAAAGCCAGGCTTCTCTCATCCAAATTTCCCACGCTCATTTTGGCAAAATATACATGAACACGTATATATATGAACACATACACACAGTCTTTTGTTAGCCATAAATATATTTTGATACTACTGTAACTAACTATACAAGTTCTAGATTCCTCAAAACCAGTTCTTTTAAATTATTATTGCTTTGGGCACAAGAAATGCAATTTTAGCAAAACCTAAGAAAAAAAAAACATTTTTTCCTCAGTAAGGGTTATTGAAATAACTTCTCATCTAACATTGCTCTTTAGATTATTTCTTTGTTAAAACAAAAAAAATTAAATATTCCCTTGTTTTGATGTTATTCACATTTAAAGTGAATTCAGAATTTAAAAAAAAAAAAAAAAGTTGAAAATAAGACCAGCATCCTAAAATTTGTGCTGATAAAATACTTATATACATTTTTGTAATTCTTTAGCTTGGTTTTAGGAAGACGTTCCCGTGAAAATCTCACTTTGATCAAACCAGTTTAGGATGGTTCATTTTTTAAATACAACTCCTGACACTAACAGAATTTTATTTTCGAAAGTGGTCTCTGGTTTTCTATTGAAACCTAATCGGTTAATTTCATTATTTTTTTAAGTTTAAAGAGATATTTTATGCTGCGTTTTTCTGTTTTGCTCACAGATCTAATATTAAATAATTGCATAGCATTTGAACATTTTCTAAGTGTGGTATTTGTTTATGTGTTGGATCTTACCTAATCCTGAAGATAGTCAACCAGTAGTTTAACCAATTGAACAGAGCTCCTAATGATCCACCTGAATAACAAATAAAAGGGACATCTCATGAATAGCATTTGGTTTAGCAAAATAACATGTGGAAGAATTTTTTTATGTGAAAATATACAACAAAAGTAAATGTTGTATGTCTAAATGTTTGATCAGCTACATCCATGCTGACTGCCAAAAACAAATTTCAAAATTAAATACTGTTTAGTATTTCCACTAATTTTCAGATGGACATCGAATGCTGAGAAAGTTTTTTAAAGATCTCAGAGTTCACCAAGTGAAGTAACTCTCTTACCAATGGCTCCCATGGCGATGAACAGCGGTATCTCATAAAGATTGTACTCCATGCTCTGGGACAGAAATAAAGAATTAATTTGATGTTTTAAATTTATCAAAAGAGTAGATAAAACATCTAAACTTACTTCACTTTCAAAGCGTCCAAAGTTGATGAGACCAGGATTAGCAAGTTCTCCTGTTTTATGGTGATAGATGCTGAGGAAAAAGTTCAGAGTGAAGGTGGAGATCATGGAGGCAAAGAACTGAGGATGAGACAGAAAAGCACAATCAGAGAATGGGTCAGAAGTCAACTTTTGTTTATTATTGATCATCTGTTCACTGATAATCATTGTTAATTAATTAGTAATGATCCCAAACTTACAATCCTCCATGTTAGCATCTGGTTCCAGAAAGAGGCTCCTTCCTCCAGAGAAAACAAAACACCACCTGTTGCAGAAAAAGAATAACCGACAGTCAAGTGTTGACCTAAAAACAGAATCATATATTGACCAATTACTAAAAACTCTATAAAAACTTTAGGAATCTTCAATCACATTCAAAATAAACTTGTTTGACAAAATAATTGTGATGAAAATTATCTGTTTCATTTAAAAAAGAAAAGGAGTGAAAGATTAATGTTTTCAAATTTGGCAGCTCTGAAAGTGCAAGTAACAAATGTTCATAATTGCACAACGAGAAAGGAGCCATTTAAGGATTTTGACAGGAAACATTTTTTATTTTAAAATCAGCTTTTAACTCAAAACTTTCTTCCTGGTTTACAGGAGGAAATGAGATTTATGTGGACTCCTGACATTTTAGTTTAGAATGAAGAAAGTCAAAGTATACTTTTTCCACAAAGGAATATAAAACACAAAACTAAGATTTTTTTTGTGTTCTAATGCCTTCATGTTTGGTGTAAACTAAACCTTTTTTGTGAAATGCGCTTCGTGTGATAGCAGCAAATGTGCGTGTGTTCCACATTTTTTGTTAGATGTTCAAGAGATGGACTACTTTAAACGCGAGAAGTGCCAAGTGGAATGGTCAGTCAGTAGACCTAAATCTCATTAACAAAAAAAATCTAAACCTAAATGAGACCTAAATCTCATTAACAAAAAAACCCACTGTTTGTACCAGCTTGTGCTAAATATACTTTGTTTTTGTTTTTTTTTTACCAACTGGAGCTCCAAAAGCTGCAGAAACTCCGGCAGCAGCTCCAGCAGAAACAAAATCCCTTTTTTCTGTGTCTCTTCGAAAGTATTCAAAGATCTGCAAACAAAGATCATCACTTAATTCATCGATGAGAATCACCCACCCTAAAAACAAAACCACTTCTAGTAAAAATACTATCTCATCAATAAAGTATAAAGAACATTAAAAACAGAAACTGACCTTAAAGTCTCTTTTTAATGAGGTGCTCCTGCCCTGGGAGACGCCTGCAGCAACAACAGCACCAGAGTGAATCATGGGACCTTCCTGGAGGATTGTGGGAATGCACAAAAACAGGTGTATGAGCTTTTATTTTGTGTAGCCTTGACTGTAAGATTTATTTTCTGCTTTTCAAAAATGTTAAAATCAAATCTTGGGAGTTGTTTACCTTTCCAACAGCCAGACCTCCAACTACTGAACAGATGACTCCGCAAACTTTCACCACCAGAGTCTGGAGACAACAAACGTGACAAAATCATGACTAAAAGCAGCAGCTTAAGTAGATCTATAGTGTGTTTAATAAGTACTATGTGTGCTTTTACCTTTAATCGTACCACTCTGGGAATCTTCACTCCGTTTAGGTAACATTTAATTTGAGGGATTCCACTTCCTGCTGCAATCGGCTGGAAGGAAAAATCAGAAAACAGGAGAGATATAAAAGAAGGATAAATATTGGAAATGAGAACAGTTTAATTCCTACTTCATATTGAGTTATAACCTAAATTTGCAAGTTTATCCCTTTCAATACAGCGGCCTAGCATTGTGGAGATATAGCATAATTAACAGCTTTCTTTTATTAAAACATTGAACTTTTCATTCATTCATTTTCTGAATTGTTAATCCCAGTTGGGGTGTGGGGTTAGTTAATCCAAAAGCTGGAAGTCTAGTAAACTCTTTCTATGTCATACTTCTTCTAAATGACATTTCTGAAAGAGGAAGAAGAGTACGGTCTGCCATAATAATTAGCATAATGTCCGAGTCATTTCTGCTTTTGAGCTTACCTCAAAAAAGGCAACAATGATCGCCCCAAACATGACGATAAAGGAGTTGAGCGCAGCCCAGAGAAGAAGAGAAATGGACAATCCACCGGATTCTGTAAACTTTACAATGTCTGAAAAGGTCCTGAGTCAAGGAAACAATCGCTGTTATGAAAGAAATATGGCCCAAATCCTCTTTATTCTTAGACGCATTTTCTTAAAAGCAAATTCTGTTTTTTTTTCTGAAGTACATCTCTTAATAAAACCACAGAAAGAGAATATAGATAAAGGTAAGATCCCAGTTATCATAGACAAATTTATCCAGTCCTGCAGTGGTTGCTAAATTTTTAGATTAAAACTTTTTAGACATAAAATAACTTCCTGATCTTACACATAACAACAAACAAACACTTCCACATTTGGGGTTTAAAAAAAAAAAAAAAAACTCTGAAACTTAAGAAGTTGGATTATCTTTGTGGTGTTCTATTAGTTGACAAAAGCCGGAATAACCTGAATACCAGATACGTGTTTAAATAAAGTTTAAACAAGCAGGTGTTCACACTCATGTGAAATAGCACAACTCTGGAATCTTTTTACAACTATTTGAACACATTTTAATAAAAACTCATTTACAAATCTTTAGGATACTATCTTTGACCATTTGGTATTTGAACCCGGCCAGCTGTTCCACCACAATGTCGATAAAGCAGGCGATGAGGCCTGTCAGGAAGCCGATCAAACCGCAAATCACCCAACGGCTGATCTCCAGACAGCGAAAACTCTAAAACACACAAATCAAGATAGAAAACAGTGAGGAAAAGTAATGAGAGGAGAAAAAAGCAAGTCAACCAAAGATTGATGAAAGCAGATTTAGATTGAAATACCAAGAACATTCGGCTCACCATAAAACTCATTCGCCTCTCTTCCTCCAAAAACAGCTGGTTTTCAATGTTATCATAGTCCAGACTCTGTAAAGTCAAATTAAAATCTGTAAATGAATTAAAAATTGATGCACATAATAATTTGAAAAAGAAACATTTGCTGCTTAAGACAAACAAAATGCTGAAAAAAAAAACTCTTGACCTCTTTAAATTTTCAGAGCAAATGCATAATTGCAAAACCAATTTCCTCAAGAGCTAACAACAGGGTTATTGTTTTCTTAATTACATTAGCATGCCATTTCGATTTTTTTACCCAAATAAGCATTTTTTACAACGCTTATACAGTGTAAGGCAATTGGCAAGTTTTCTTTGTTTTTCAGGAAAGACTCATTATTAGAAACAATCTGAAAGTAATTCAAGTTTTTCACAATCATCTTAACTTGCTTTACCTCATATTTCAGTGACAGTAGTTTTTCATTGTGAGGGATTTCTTTGGGCCGCCCCCTAACAGAGTCCTATGAAAAAAAAAGAAAGGAAAAAAAACATGAATGAAACTGACCTGTGACCTTTTAAAAAGAGGAATGTGAGAGCAGTGAAGGGCCTGGGAGCAAAATTACAACAAAAACTACACGACAGCAGAAGCCAAGTAGTAGTACATATGAGGCAGGTTAATAAAGAGCAAACCCAAAAGTCATTCAAAACAAAAAAGGAGATATTAGACTAACAACCATTCAGGTCATGCGGTAGATGAAAACTAGCATTTCCTCCACAATATTTTATTCAAAAACTTTACAGCAAATCAGGAGTAAAATTCATTCAGATATAAGGTGTTTATAAGTGTATAAAAAACATTTATTTACTTTTAAACATTATGGAGGAAATGCTATTTTGTACAAAGCAACTTCAGATAAATGATGAATTCCCCATTTTAATCCTCCACACTTTGTTAAATAAGCTACTGCTTTACAACTCTGGTCCATTCGTTCTGCAAATCAGATGGCTGCAACTGATGAAAGAAGCCTTCTGAACTTGCATGCATTCAAATAAATACACAGCTAATCAACTTATTTACGATGAAGCAAATCACATGCCTGAAAGTCACATTTCCATCAGTCAGTGAAGACTGGATGGAATCTATTGGTTATTTTGTGTTGCACTGCAACTCATGCCAGTTGTTGGCTTTACGTATGAGTGGTTTGTGGTTGTCAAATCTCTTACTGAAACATTTCAGGTAAATTCAATCTCATTACCACACATTCCCATCTTTACATTTGACTGTAAGAAGGGTGTTTACTTGTTCTTTAATTTCTACTCATCATAATCCACCCTGGGCTGCATGGTGGCGCAGTGGTTAGCACAGTTGCCTCACAGCAAGAAGGTGGGGTTCGAGTTCCAAAGTGGGGCGAGGCTTGAAAGATTAGCTTTTCTGTGTGGAGTTTGCATGCTCTCCCCATGTATGTGTGGGTTTTCTCCAGGTACTTTGGTTTCTTCCCACTCTCCAAAAAGATGCGTGTCCGGTTAATTGGCCACTATGACATTGCCTCTAGGATGGAACGAGTTTAAGGATGGTTGTGAGTGTGTGGCCCCGCAACATATTAGTGACCTTTTCAGAGTGTACCCTGCCTCTTGCCTGAAAGCAGCCAGGATGGGCTCCGGCACACGCTGCAACCTCATTAGAATAAGTGCTTCAGAAAACGAAACAAATAATCCATCCTCTTAAAACAGCAATTACTTAAATAAGCAGGATGTGGATTTATGAAAACACAAGCTTTAATCAGAAATTTGACACACTTCACTGTGGAAAAACTCAAACATGTGTTTTTAAAGTGTGTTGTGTGATTCAGCGGTTACTGATTTGGTCGCCTGTGTCAGATGTCCTAAATTAGACTTTGGACATATTCTATAGGAAGTACATTCCAGTCTTCTTTAGGGGGGAAAAACTTCAAGGAAAGAATGAATGAATAAGAGGAAAAGACTTAAAATAATGCTTAAACTTGTAACTTCATTTTTTTAATTCTCAAGATAAATATCCCCTAATTTGCCAAATTGGATCAACAAATGAGTGAAAATGAAATTGCCTTGATTGACAATGATAGTAATAAAAGCAGCGTGATCACATTTTAAGATGAGACTTTACCTCCTCTGCTGTTATCTCCTCTTCCAAATCCACTGTGCTGAGTCTGCCTATCTGAAATAAGGTGTCTCCTCCGGACTGCTACAGATACCACAAAAAGTAGCAAAAATATGAATGGCTGTGTTGCGATCAAACAAATACAACTTTTGGACTCAATATAGAATAGAAGTTTTTTATTCTATTACAACTGATTAATACATTTTTAAAAATTAATCTCTAAAAGTGTGAAGCGGCCTGAATGGGAATTAGCACCTCCAAATACGAAACCATGGTCCTCGTCTGGAAAAGTTTGGAATGGGGCAGGAGTTTAAGTATGAGTGAGGGAAGGATGGAGCGGGAGATCAACAGATGGATAAGTGCACCGTCCGCAAGAATTAGTACGCTGTATCAATCCTACGTTCCCACCCGCACCTATGGTCAACCAGCTGTGTGTGGTAACCGAAAAAACCAGATCATGGATACAAGCAGCCGAAATGAGCTTCCTCCGCAGGGTGGCTGGACTCACACTAAGAGATAGGGTGAGGACCTCTGCCATCCAGGAGTAGCTTGGAGTAGAGCTGTTGTTCCTCGGGTTGAGAGAAGCCAGATGGGGTGATTAGGACATCTGGTTTCCGAGACGTTTTGGGCTTGTCTCACTGGAAGGACAAACGGGGCGGACCCTGGACCTGCTGGTAGAGACTCCCGGTGAGATGTGCCTGAAACATCTCACCGGGAGGAGACCCAGAGGCAGGGTCCGGACCTATCTTGAGAGACTATGTCTCACAGCTGGCAAGGGTTCCTCCTGGAATCCTCCTGGGTGAACTGGAGAACGCAGCCAAAGTGAGAGAAATTGGGTTTACCATCTGAGGCTGTTAGCCCTAAGACCTGGCCCCGGATAAGCGGAAGACAACGGAACAGAACGAATCTCTATAAGTACAACTCATAATAAAAGGTGCATTGATGAAATTGTGAAAATAGTGTTTTTGTTTGGGGTTTTTTAAATGAAGATAAAAAGATACGTGTATTATAACTTGGATTTTTAACTCAAGTACTTTTTAAAACCTAAAGAAAATTAAATCCCACAAAAAAATTAAATCAGATGATGCTGTTAGTTTAGTTTAACTTTAAGTAGGTCCCAAATAGGATCCCTTTATTAAAACAAACTAACAAAACTGTATTTTCAAGTAAAAAAACAATAAAATCCAAAGTCTTTCTTTTACTGGATTGTGTCTGACACTAAAGACAAATGTCACCATAAAATTCAACTGTTACATCCTTTATCTAGTCATTCCAAGAAATCCCCACATGAGTCAACATTTAATGTTGAACGTTAAGTATTTCCATACTTTCCATACAAATGCATAAATACAATTTAAAAAAAAAAGTAGTATAAGTTAAAAAAAAAAAAAAAGCAGCAAAAACAGTAGTTTTGTTAGATCTCATTCATGATGCAAATTAGCCTGACACATCACAACATTAGCATTTTAATTGTAACAAACTCATTAAACCATCCATAATCATTCGTAATATATGAACCAGTTAAATATCTCACAGAATTACATAAAAGTAGTTAAATATAGTGGATAAAATATAATGAAAAATTGAATATGAAGTAAAATCAGCTGTTAGCATGTTGCTAACTGTACCTGTCTGGAATGTCTAAAATGTTCAGATCCGTTCAGTAATGGTGTTCCCTCTCCAACAGCTTCATCTATTCGGCTGGACCACGACACCTTTTTACTAATGTTAGCCATAGTGATCGCGGGTAAACCAGAGATCTAAACTTGAAGGAAAAGCATTAATCGCAGCTGTTTACTTGCTAACTTCTACTTTCACATCATCCCAGGATCACTCGTGATGCTTTGTACGGCTACCGAGAAGAGACTAAATTAAAGTTCATGCGTTTTAGATCCTGTGGAAGGTCTTTATGAATTCTTCCCCTCCCCCGGCGCCCACAATATTATTCAAATCTATCGTCACTTGTTTGACTTTTTTTTTTCTAAAATATAGATCTAAAATGTTTTGGTTTTTTTTACTATAAAAGGAAAGCAGTTTAACCATTTAACTCAGACAAAACTGAAATCATTGTCTTTGGCCGGAGAAATCAAGAAAACAAGAACTATTTATTGTCATTGGCAATAGAATTTAAAGACGAGGAACTTGCTTTAGCATAATGTGTAACATCAAACATAAAATCTGTCTAAATAGAATAACATTAGCAATATAATGAAAATGACTGAGATGGTTTGGACATGTGCAGATGGAAGAGAGTACAGTACATCGCCAGAAGAATGCTGGGTTTGTAACCACCAGGCAAGAGGCCTAGAGGAAGACCAAAGAGGATGTTCATGGATACAGTGAAGGAAGACATGAAGATAGTTGACATGACCAAAGAGGATGCAAGAGATACTGTAGGCTTAGATGGAAGAAACTGACTTGCTGTGGCGACCCCTGAAGGGAAATGCCGAAAGGAGAAGAAGATATAATGAAAATGGGGAAGAGGTTGGGTAAGTGGTAGAATAGCCGTTATTGGATGAGAGAAGCTGTTTCAATTCCCACCGGGGCCCATACCTAAGTGTCTCTGGAGCAGACAAGTAACTCCCAAGTTTTTCCCACCATTGGCACTGTCGTGGCTGTCTGCTGTGGTGAATGCAACACAGTAACTTCCCCACTGAGGAATAAATACTGTACGGTTAGTATATATAAATATTATAAAATAAAAATCTTTCTCCATGTAGCATCAGAAAATAGTCCAAAGAGAAAAATAAAGTGGCAAGCGCAGATAGAGGAGTGAAAGTTTTCAAGAGTTCCCAAGTAGGTGTTTATTGAAGTTGTATCCAGTTTACTGTAACTGCTGACACAGAAAAAGTGTCAGTAGTAACTTTCAATCTCTGTCTCCAGAACCGACAAACCAAGTTATAAATCAGAGGTAATATTGGACTCAGACTTGAACTCTAATAGACACATCAAATCGATGACATCGGCAGCCTTTTACCACTTAAAGACATTACCAAAATCAGATGTTTGGTGACAGAAACAGACTTAGAGGTTTGATGCCATTGATTCTCGTTGGTTAGATTATTTCAATGATCGACTCACTGGTCTGAATAAAAGGGCCTTAAAACAGCTGCAGTTAATCCCAAATGTTGCAGAAGCAGAAAATATGGTCACACTTAGACCTGTGCACAAGACTCTTGTGGCTCAGAGAATAGACTTTAATGCTGCTCTGCTTGTGTTTAAGTCTCTCCATGGTCTAGCACCAAAGCAGATCTGGGAATTATAGTACCTTATGAACCATCTAGATCTCTGAGGACCTCTAGGACTGGCTTCCTGCTAATTTTATGAGGCTGTGAGACAGGCCTCTATTGTGACTATGTTTAAATCTAGGCTGAAAACAGCTCTGTTTAAGTATGCATTTAACTGAAGAATAATAACTATTTTGAACTTTTTTAATTTTTATACTATGTTTACAAATTTTAGTGCATTTTTCTGCCTAGTAGAGCCCTTTAAATTGCTTTGTGTATGATTTGTGCAACAAATAAACTTGCCTCACCATGCCTTGTAGTTTTTCTTCAATTGTAGTGGTGTAAAGTTGAAATTGATCCCTTACCCATCCTCCTAACTGTCTGTCTTTCCATTCAACTGCAGTACTTTATAATCCATTGTCGGTGTTGGGTCACTACCAAATCTTCTCGTTTCAGTGATTCGTGCAAATTTTTGCTTTTCCAATGATTAGCTCATCACGTTGGACTTGTGCAACCGACTTTTCTTCTTGATCTTGAAGCTACACGGTCAAGTTTGAGAACTCCTGATAAGGATCAGAGTTTACCTGTAGGGTGTGTCAGTAGGGGGTTTTGTCTTCGATATTTCTTCCACAAAAACAATCAACCTTTCACCCTTTCAGTTTTCTTGTCAATTTTTTTAACCTAACCTTTAAACTTATCAACAACAGAAAATATTTCGTTGGGTCATGAATGTGACACATTCTTAGCTAAGATGAGATAAGCTGTTGTGCTTACTAATAGATGAAAAGTATACATTTTTTTCAGAATCAGAATGCTTTTATTGCCATGTCAGTGAAAAACATCAGAGACTAGGAACTTGTTCTGGTACTGGTGTGCAAACATATAAAATAAAAATGATAAAAATAAAATAAATAAAAATAATAATAATTTTTACAAAACTAAGATTTTTTTATTATTATTTTCAATAATAACAATTATTTTCTATTGTCCATGAATTAATGCATTAACTGTAACAAAAGCTGGCCAAAATAAGGACTGTTATTGATTTTCTACCTATGTATAAACTTGTAATGCATTGGGGTTTTTCTTTTTTCTACAGATCTTACCTTGAAGCTTTGATTTTCTGTACTTCAGACGCTCCAGATCCTGTGACATAAGCTGCTGAGGGCCTGAGCATGACACTCCAGCACATCCTGGTGTAGAGACAACATATTTAATCGAGCCTAGGTCATATGCTGGAAGTGATTACTCTTATTCTAAAAAATGGCATTAAAATCTTGTAAAATCTTCAAATGTCCAAAGAAATCCTCCTGCCCCCATCTTTTCTTTACTTTTTCCATAACTTATTGTGTTCTTTGAACTTGCACAATGTTAGACTTTTTTTAAAATCTTAAAATAAAGTGGAAACGCTAAAGATATTCCTTAACGTTATTAACACCCTTCAATATGAAAACATTAGCTTAGATCTTTTTTTTTAACTCCATCTTTGGGTTAGGCCATAGAATGCAAGGTAAAAAAGTGTCAGTTCTTTGCTTCTTCAGCAATTTTCACATTGTTGCAGAAATGAAGTTATTCCGTCATTTGGGAAATTACATTTCTCATTTTGTTTGAGAGGGGAAATATGTGCCATAGGGTAGGTTTGGATTTTTTTGTAAAAATATGTACTTATTTTTCAAAACAAAAACTCTTCAATAAGTTTTTGTAATTACTTTTTGAATGACTTCGAAAACATGGAGATGCAGTTTCGCAGTCAAAGTTTGGAGAGACACAGAACTGGGAGCTATGTTGGTTAAGTATTTGCAAAAAAAATAAATAAAACCACACACTTCAATAAAATTCCAACTGAACCCAAAAAATTTAGAAGGATATTATTGACATCAGGCAATCCATTGAACTGCAATTACTGTATGTATACATAAAACGTGTTTTATTGTATTTTTTTAAAAAATAATTTAAATTACTGATAAAATCCCTTTTAAAAATGCACATTGAGACCATTTCCAAAATTAAGAAAATGACATTAGATTTTTGCACCAGCAAAACTTCAAGTTACAAAAGAAATACACACAGAAGAAATTCAGCTGACAACCACCCATTGTAGACTCAAGAAGGTATTCTGAGATATGAATTGTGGATTCATTGTTATGAAGGGACAGTAAAATGAGATGGACGGCTCTCTAAGTTTTATCTGAACAATACACAGAAATATCTGCACAAACTTGTGAATCTGTTCTAAAACATCATAGGGGATGTGGATGACATAGGATTTTTACTTCTGTTTAGAGAAAAGCAGGATATTGAAAATATATATTTTTGATGTTATTGTTGCTTTTAGTCAATTACTTTTTACTAAAAAATTCAGTATATAACAAATATCAGTTTGATTAGATTGATCAGAGATGTTAATTCCATTATATGCAACTATAATGCAACAATAAATCACATGGTGTGAGTGGGCTGAGGAACAATCTGACTGGACTTTTTTCTTCCTCTGATTCAGCGAGAAAGGTGGGTGGGTCTGACTTTTTCTTCTGCTTTTTCTTTCAATGGCTCAGTCCAGGAATAAAAACATTTGATCTATTTTGTCTCTATAATTTTTTTTAAAGTGGCACATTTAACACAGAATCAAATACCAGTGCAGTTGTGGTGCATTTAGAGCACCAAAACTGATTTCAAGTTAATATATAATGTTGTCCATCTTTTGGTGGTTTACTTTTAGTTCCTTTTTTTCAGATCAGTTTGTGTGGCCAGTCCTTTCAGTTTCAGTTTTTATGTGACCAAGTGTGCTTTCTCATGCAAAGTCTGCTGATTTAATTTGGACATCGTGGAAATTCCAAAACTACACTCTGGTCATTTCAAGGTCCGTTAGCATAATTTTTTTATTGCTTTCAAAATTTTTGTTGGCAGCTCAAGTGGGATGTACCTAATTAAGAAAAACTAGGCACAATTTGTATACTAGTACTTTTTTACGTACTTTCTCAAGGAGGAATCAAAAGGTCCCACAATCAAACTGGTTTGTTGAAGATATCAACAGGGAGTAAATATGGACGAGGCGACACCACTGCTGAAAGGAAGACCAACATCTGGACTCAAGGTTGGAGAGAAGCATTGTTATTAAAATTTTAAATGTTTTCCATTAATTGTTTTATGATTTTTTAATTTAATAGAAAAAATAAAAATCAGATTTTTTTTAATAGAAATGTATCGTGAATTAACAGCCATTTTCAGCAAATGTGCATAGAAGCCCCTAGCCGAGATCAAAAACATTCCAGTAGTTCATAGATTTGAATTGTATGTATATATATCAATATGTAACCATACAATTTTTACATGTGTATTTTTCCTAGATTAATAACTCCAGACTATTCCTAGCCGTGTTCTCGGCAGTTCTGGGAAACTTCAACTTCGGTTACTCTTTGGTCTACTCATCTCCCGTTCTACCAAAGTTTAAGAGTCCTAGCGGTGACCAAGGCCTAAGAATGAACACAGAGCAGGCTGCCTGGTTTGGATCCATCTATTCTCTGGGAGCAGCGGCTGGTGGACTGGGAGCGATGCTGCTCAATGACCTGATTGGGCGAAAGTTGAGCATCATGATGTCAGCAGTGCCATCCACTATTGGGTGGGTCTTATTATTTGTGTTATCAATACCATTTATTTAAAGAGAAATATTATGATTTTATAATATGTTAAAACATCGTTGTACATATTGTCTAAATAATTGTAACATCAAGCCCTGTGGTCCTAATTTTATGCAATCTTTTTACTATAATAATATTTGCACTAAGTGCAGAAAAACTATTGGTTTATTTGTGCTGCTCCCTTTAAATACAAGTTTAATACTTTAAACTCATATTCTGCTTTTCATGTTTCTGACTCACACAACCATAGACAAAAACACACTAGACTTTGCAACTTTGCTAACAATTCTCTGGTCAGATGTTTTATTATATGTATTTTAAAGTTAAAGAGTTTGGAATGAGGCGAGAACTATATCATATTCCAGTAATATATCAGTTTTTATTTTTACAGAAGCATTCTCGTGAGAGGTGTTATCTAAGTCAGTGTTATGATACATACAATTTCTAAAGTCTCAGTTAGCCTGCGTAGCTGGGTGAAAACCCCAGCAGTAAACATGGAGCTAACATTTAGAGGCTGAGAATTTCCCACTGGACACAAATGCAGTAAAATGAAATTATAGCCATAAAATAAATCCAATTAATAATGCCCAGTCTTATTTGTGAATAGTAATCGCCGAACTCTTCTTTTTACCTGCTGGTCCACTTATTTGAGGTCAGAAAGTAGGAGCAGCAGTCTAAGCCAGACAACCCTCCTATTGAAGCTTGAAAGGGTAAATACAGAGGCATTCCTAGGTCCAGCGAAAAATGGGGCATGTCCTGAGGCTTTGTTAGGGCATCCGTGAATAGGAAGGTCCCGGTAACACCTTACCAAGATGAAAGTTATCCTAACCAAATGTCTGAACCACTCTATCTGACTCCTGTCATCACAGAGGAGCAGAACTCATCCTCCTTTTCTAAAGAAGAAACCGGTCATCCTGCAGAGGAAACTCATTTTACTCACTTGTATTCAGTCAGTCACCACACACACACACAAGTTGTGACCATAAGTGAGGGAAGTAATTTTTATGTCAACTGTAAAAATGAGTTTTTATCTCAGCTCTTTCGTCTCTGGCTGATGCAGGATTCTAATCACTGCAGACATCACACCGATCTGTGTGTATTGTTGGCAAAAAACTATTTCCAAACAAGAATGATAGATTTCTTGATGGCTGAAAGAAAAGAAGATTTGCTGCTACCAGACTTTCAGAAGATTAAAAGTTTAAATGACTGCTCTCAATATTTTAGGTACATGCTGATGGGGGGAGCTGTGGACCTATGGATGCTTCACATAGGTCGTTTTCTGACAGGTGTTGCTGGAGGAATGACCGCAGCATCTATTCCGGTAAGTTTTTGTAGATGCAGAGCTTCAGACTACACAGTTCAGTTACTCACTTTTTATATCAATAAATCTCAATCTTTTGTTTCATAGGTTTACATTTCAGAAATCTCTCACAAAGGAGTTAGAGGGACTCTTGGTTCCTGCCCTCAGATAACAGCTGTCTTTGGGACCTTGACACTCTATGCTCTTGGTAAAAACTTATGAACACAGATGTTTCTACATAACCACAGTTGTTTATACTGATAATGAGTTTTTTATTATTATTATTATTTACGCTTACTAATCTTTTTGTGAAATATCAGAGACCTCTGAGTTTCTCAGTTCTTTTGTTCCCCGGCTGTGCACAGGTCTGGTGGTAGATTGGCGCTGGTTGGCAGTGATAGGGTCTGTACCAGCTGTCCTGATGGTCATCTTGTTGACCTTCATGCCTTCATCTCCCAGGAGGCTTCTTTCCATTGGTCGACAACAGCATGCTGAAAAAGTTCTCCGCTGGCTTCGAGGACCTGATTACGACCCTCATATTGAGCTGCTAGCCATACAAGTACCAGAAAACAGATTCACTCTTTAGCTATAGTCACTAAAAATTCATGTCTTCATCTTTCTTTGGGTTTTATCTTTGAAACTACAGCACAGCATTGACACACAGCGTAACATCACTTGGTCTGAGTTCGGGAAACCAATCTACTACAAGCCAATCTTAATTTCAGTGGGGATGCGCTTTCTCCAGCAGATGACAGGCATCACCCCAGTTCTAGTCTACCTCGAACCTATCTTTGCCAAGAGCAAAGTAACCTTAGAACCCAGGTACAACATTTCACCAAACTAAATCACACATCAATCCTTTTAATTCTGAGCAATTTTTGTCAACATTTTGTACCCATCAGATATGATGCTGCCATTGTGGGTGCCGTTCGCCTCTGTGCTGTTGCTATAGCCGCCACTTTGATGGACAAAGCAGGACGTAAAGCTTTGCTCTACACATCCAGCATGCTGATGTTTTTGTCCACTCTTGCTCTGACCATGAACTCCCATACCACACCATGCCCTGGTCCTCTAAACCATACATTTCTGGACTATAACTCCCAGAATGTCTTGGCTACAACTTCTCCACAAACAGCAGGGAGTCTTATACCACTCTTTAGCACTGTGGTATTTATATTTGGTAAGTATGAGCAATTATTTCAATTTTCCCAATGATCAATGCAATTTTGTCCAATTGATTGCGTACTTGGGATAAATCCTTGCTATGGCGGACACAGTAGAGGTTGAATCACACATGTACTGTAAATGTTACCGCTAGTTCAGTGACCTCTTACATCGTCACACTTTTAACTATTAACTGCATTCTAATTCTTTTATGAAAAACAATAACACATCAACATTCTTATGTGCTTTGTATTCACATTGTTTAATTTTTGCCAGGATACGCAATGGGATGGGGCCCAATCACATGGTTGTTGATGTCAGAGGTCCTCCCACTGGTAGCCAGAGGCAAAGCTTCTGGATTGTGTGTCATCGTCAGCTGGTTGACTGCTTTTGGTCTCACACACGCCTTCACACATCTAGTGGACAGCTACGGCCTGTACGTGCCCTACCTGATTTTCACTGTGGTGTGTGTCTTCTGTCTGCTGTTTAATGCTGTGTGTATCCCAGAGACTCGTGGACGCTCGCTGGAAGAGATTGAGAACTATTTCAGGACAGGACGCACGTTCACAATCAGACACACTGATATCCAGTCCAGCTGAAACCTGCACATGTAAAAAGAAAGCCATACCAAAAGCCTATAAGATGCCCTTTGATATTGCTTACTCAAGTAGGAAAGTACAGAAACCTATACCTTGTTGTTAGATCTTGGTGCCAAGTGTATTTTAAACACTTTTTAAAATAATAAAACTGGTGCATGAAATATACTCATGTTTCGCTGGAGGGTTACCATGTACAGTTCAGACAAAGTTAATGTCAATGTACCCACGGAGTGCAAATAAAGGAACGAATTGAACCTGCCTGTGTGAGAACCTGAGGATAAACCAACCTAACAATGGTTCAAACTGAACAAACAGCTTTAATTCAACTTCAAAAACACAAAGCATAACGGCATTGTTTGAAGTCAAATTGATTTAAAGCTCTCGTTCAACAAGCTGACGTTTCATTTTACACCAGATTGTCTTCTTTTTAGGTCACCATGCAACATACTTTACGTGCAGTTTAGTAAGGTGTGATTTAAACTTGTGTGTCACCTGTTCTTGACTTAACCAACTACTGTATAGTTACACACATGAAATGAACTAAAAAGTTTCTCACTTGTTTGTGTTCTTATTGTTGTTTTTCTTTTAACCTATTTGTTATGTAGGCAAGTAAACAGTTCATACAAAACCTAGTCTTTATGAAGAAATAAAAGTGATCCTGACGTGTTTGGCAGGGTTCAACAGAGAACATCACAACTAATTCAGACGGTAATAAAGCTCAATGACTCATTTAATCATGGGGACATGTTATCATGGTGCTAGCTCATAGATCACAGTGTATAAATGATTATCGGGGCAACTATTAAACCCAACCCTGTTAGTTCTTTACTCGGCTACTTATTCGAAGTATGTCCTGTGTTTTTCTAACGTTTTTGATTGAGAACATACAGCTCAAGTATGAAAGTACAGAGGCTCTCATACTGGCCACAGAGGAACATGTCCTAATTATGATATTATCATAATTAATAATATCAGTTATCAAGAATATCAGTTTATCAACATTAAACTATCCAGTTTATTCAGTACTTCTTGAAGCTGTATCGCCATCTTCAAACTCTTTAAGCAACACCTGTGTCTGACAGGTGCAGTGGCTTCACAGCAAGAAGGTTGGGGATTGAGCCCTGGAGTGGGTCGAGGCTTGAAACACTGGTCTTTCTATGGGGAGTTTATATTTTCTACTCGTGGTTTTTTTTGGGGGGTTTCTCTCCAGTTTCCTCTGATCCTCTAAAAACATGGATGTTAGCTTGGTTGACACTACAAAATGTTTTCCAGGTATGAGTGTATGTAGCCCGCTACCGACTGGCGACTGTTCGGGGTGTACCCTGCCTCTCGCCTGAAATCAGCCAGGATATGCCTCAGCACCTCCCGCAACTCAATTGGGGATAAGCGGTTCAGAAGACGGAGGAAAACTAAATTAATTTAGCATTATTGAAAGCCACTGTTATGCCAAAACATATCCTTCAATCATGAGATTAATTAAAGTAATACCCTGCTGGCTCTTTTTAAAAACACAAGTAAAACATATATTTGGTTATATTTTTCTAAAAACAAGTTTGTTAAAAATTTTAGAAACATAAGGAACTGTTATAAGAAATCCTGAAGTTCATTTTTGAAATTAAACAATCAAAATATCCCAAATTTGTCAGCCAAAAACCTATCGGATCACAATATTAAATTTAGATAAAAGATTTTCTCATTAAAATTGTGTAAAACAACTACAGCATGCTTCATTAAGTACTTATTTTAAAGCTTGAGGACAGAGGGATTCTGTCAAATAGCTGAGTCATGTTAAGAAATATTAGTAAACCTGTACGAAGACATTCCTGAATGGAATTAGCTTTTTATGCCTAAAGGACTCATGGCCAAACCCTTTCAAACTTTGCACGTTACTTCGACAGATTTCTATCTTCTTATGTAAGCAGTTGATGTGTTTTAACTTAAATAATTTTACATGAATTGAAAAAACTTTTGGGATATTAACTCCGATTGGTTGTAATAAGACCAAGACGCTATTAATCTTCTCTAACCTCTTTGGAAAAAGAAACTCATAGAAACACAGGTTATCAAACCAGAAGGTAATCATATTTCATTTGTTCTCAATGAACTTTCCATTAATTTTTTAGTAAAATCTTTTGTTTTGAACAACATAACTGACATAACTATGTTTTTTGACCTTACAAAACAGACACGTTAAACACAAAGCACAGATCAATGCCACAAGCAAAGGTTTTCACTGACACGGAATACTTTTCACTCAGCTTATAAACCCAGGGTGAGAAGCTATTTCAGGACTTCTGACAACACCTTTCCCCCCCTCCCACAACCAGGTAACACCCAAAATAACTTGCATTTCTAAAGATTGTAATATGCATGAATATGTCTGTGGGAGTGGGGATCTGACAATACACACACAAACACACACATTTATATATAAACATCTACTGTATATATAAATCTTTCCATATACCGCATAAAAATATATTCCTGTAGATGAATCTGTAGTTTTGAACTGAGTGTCTTTGAGTCTGTGTCATTTCTTTAAGTGTCTATAAGAGTGCTAGTTAAATAAAATTTATTGTTATTATATTTAGACAGAAACTAATCAAAACTCTCGTTTTATCCCTTTTTCACCTTTTTTTTTTTTTCTCTTCCTCTAACAACAATTTCCTCTTGTATTTCTCTCTTAAAGAATTTTTTGCAGTTTGTCTTACAGCAAACAATGTTTTGCTAACCTGGACCATCCACTCTTTCCAGTCGACCAAAGGTGCTAGAATTTGTAAAGGTCAGCTGAATGTTGGACAAAGAACATAGAGATCAAAATACCTGTAAGGAAGTTAAAAAGACATATTTTTAGCACAAGAAGGGTCTTAGAGATAGATATCAACACAGCCTTTTTCTGATCTCTTATTGAAAACACTATTAATAATTTTGTGAGACTGTAAAAATAGTCAGATGTACAAAATGTAATGACATGTGATTGAAAATGATTTCCGAATGGAAGTTGAAACGTCTCAATTAGAAAATACCCTGTCCAGAAATCAACTTTGAAGCCTCTTCTATTATGGATCACTCCTGGATGAATGAGGGATTTCACAAAATTGTAAAAGTAAAACATTTGTTAAAAATGTAGGTGGCATTTGTCTCATCAGACAGGGCAGAAGATACAAAAATTGGCAGAAATCACACGGAAATTCAGTGATTTTTGAAATAGCAACACTTTTTCACATATCTACACAAATCCGAATTATTAATCAAATCATTAATCAAAGTGTATAAATCACAATAGTTTCTGCAAGTTACTTTTTATACAGTTTCCTATCTATTCTCTTTCAATTGTGAACAGTCTACTTTTGGACTGGAAAATGCCAAATCTGAATCTTCCCATGACTTAAGAAATCTTTCTTTGTTTAAATAAGAAACAACTTCCGTCTAAGGACAGAAAGACACTAACACCACACCTTACTTTTAACAAAAAGGGCAATCATATGACTTGTTGTTTGAATCCTAATCCCTCATTTGTAATCCCTCACTTTCTCCTAAAATACATCGATACACACTTGTAGAAATATAGTTTTAAAAATACACTACTCAACTGAGATGTTTGATTGATTGGAAGACATTACTCGTTGTTTAAATAATTCAACCACAAATAAAAAAGAAATCGGAATCAGTTTATTTATAACTCCAGATATTTATTATTCCAACCCTTTCAGCTTTTGATAGTTTAATACAAACTAATATCTCGCTTGTTGTTTATAACACAAACATTTCAATGCCGTCAAGACTTTATTGATGACCCACCAACGTTCTAGTCAATGTGAGGGTTGTTTGCATTTAGGAATGTCGTTCATCTGGCCCATCAAAAACTCAGACACAACCACCTCACCCTGTAGACACCAAACGGAACACCACACCCAAAATCCTAGTGATTCAGAATATGGAAAAAAAAATTAAAGGTCAAATGTTTAATAGTCTGGAAACACCTTTTTATTAGTTTTAAAATGCAAAAATACTATTTTAACTGATCATAAGTAGCAGTAAATTGTATTCAATTACACATCTAATTCCAAATTCTTTACGTTTATGCTTTTTATTTTTTGCAAAATTGTTGTTTTCTTTCAAAATAATCTAAATTAAAAATGTAATTTTTAAGTAGTTTTGTATTGAATAAACTATTACAATTAACTCAATTTCTTTTGTTTTTTTTTCTCTGTTTTAAATGGGTATAAAAGTAAATATAAAACGGTCACAATTTTTTTGTTTATTTATGTACTCATTATGTTAAAAATGTTCAAAGTCACACAGGCTCTTAGCTGAACAGCTATGAAATAGTTTAAACTGTTAAAAAAACGTAAAGGCACATTTTTCAGTTTGTCATTTTACGGTTTTATGAACTTTGTGTACCGGAACGGCTTACTCATATGTTCTAATGATCACGATTTATTCAAACATGGCTTAACCGGTTTGTCGCTCACCTCTATGAAAAAAACAGACAAGTTGTTTTAGATTACTTTTTGAATATAAAATGGAAACAAATGATATGATGACGTCTAAAACCAAGTGATGTCAACGTCTAAACAAAAATAAACTCAAATCTCAGATGTTGAATTTCTTAAAAACGCCTAAACACTTCTGTTTTCTAAGTGAACATTTAGGGACAGAAAATGCTGTTACACTGCTACTACGACCACTTCAAAGAGATAAAATAACAAAAACTTCATACAAATCAAACTGAAAGAATAGAACAAATAAAAGGCTCAGTTTATGGAGACAATGTCAGCATCTTTACTTTGTACCAGACTAGCAGGCTATGGAAATGCTTTGATAAAATATCTGTGGCACTGGACCGATTTGCTGCTGAGTGTGAAGCAGCCGAGTTGGGAGTCAGCACCTCAAAATCTGACGACTTGGTGCTCACCCGGAAAAGGATGGAATGCCCTCTGCAGGTTATAAAAAGGGTCCTGCCCCAAGTGAAGAAGTTCAAGTATCTCAGGGTCTTGTTCACAAGAGGGGGAGGGATGGAGCGGGAGATCAACACATGCTGATTATAGCACCCGCAATAATCAGCACGCTGCATCGATCCATGGTGGGGAAGAAAGAGCTGAGCCGAAAAGGAACGCTCTCAATTTACCAGCCGATCTTTGTTCCTTCCCTCACCTATGGTCACCAGCGGTGGGTGGTGACCGATAGAACGAGATTGCAGATACAAGCAGACAAAATGAGCTTCCTCTGCAGGGTGGCTGGGCTCCCACTTACAGATAGAGTGAGTAGCTTTGCCATTAAGGAGGAGTTCAGAGTAGGGCTGTTGCTCCTCCGGGTTGAGAGAAGCCGGATGCGGTGATTTGGGCATCTGGTTTCTGAGACGTTTCGGGCTCGTCTCACTGGAAGGACAAACGGGGCGGACCCTGGACCTGCTGGTAGAGACTATGTCTAACAGCTGACCACCACTGAATCATACTGAATGAGCAAGAATATGTACTGTAGCAGTAGTGAGAAAAGCCTGTGTTTCCTTTGTGAGGCTGTTGCTCCCTTGTCCCAACCCTGGATCAGTGGAAGACAAAGAACAGAAACATTTATGAACATAGCACAGATGCTCTCATACTGGTTACAGAGGAGCATGCCCTGAACACTAGAGCAATAGAGGCCCAATCTACCCCACCAGATAGGACCCAAGGTGTAAGCTGTGCAAGGAATCCCCCAAGATGGTCAAACACATAATTACAGGGTGTAAGATGCTGACTTGCAATCCCTACAGGGAACCCCATAACCAGGTGGCTTGGATAGTATACAGGAACATATGCACAGAATATGGACTGGAAACTCCAAGGTCAACATGGAAAACACCCAAAGGGTAATAGAGAAGGACCGAGCCAAGATCCTGAGGGACTTCCAGAACCAGACTAATCAAATGGTAGCGGTAAACCAACCAGAAATAATAAAAGTAGATAAGAAGCACAGGAAAATAATAGAGGTGGATGTAGCAATACCAAGTGATGGTAACATTGGGAAGAAGGAGCATGAGAAACTGGAGAAATACCAAGGCCTCAGGTCGAGCTGGAGAAGGCTTGGAAAGTGAAAGCAACAGTATTACCTATTTTGTGATCGGGGCACTCAGGGTAGTGCCCCCAAACTAGAGGAGTGGCTCCAACACATCCGTGAAGAGACATCAGATATTTCAGTCCAGAAGAGTACAGTTCAAGGAACAGCAAGGACACTGCGCAGAACCCTCAAACTCCCTGGACTCTGATAGAGGACACAAGCTTGGAGAGTGTGGAAGACCACCCGCAAAAGGGTGAGGAAGAAAATGTGATTTTATTTGTACACAATTTACAATCCTTAGTTTCTTTGGATACTAAAAAAAACTACGCATTTATAAAACATGGCCAAAATGAATCACAAATTGAGCATTTACAACATTAAATTGCTCCCATACAATTTTATTACCACGCACAGTCAGACCGCTGCAAAACAGACAGGTTTGTAATTTGAATCAGTAAAACTTTCAATTTTATTGTCGGTGTACGTAATTCAGTCTCGGAATGTTCCTTGATAATAAGACGAAACATAAAACACTGACTAAAAACAAAATAAAACGAGAAGGGCAGGCATGACTTAATAACTCTTATAAATCTAAAACAGTTTGAATTAATCTCTTCTGAGACACTTTTAGTTTTTTTAATTACACAAGTTAGTTGGCTGAGTGATTCATCCACAGTTAATATTTTTGCATATATTTAATTAAAAAAAAACAGGAGGAGGGAACGATACAAGTACATTATAGTTGTCTTGCACAGTCTAATAATGAACATATTTTCAAGACAGGAAGTTTCTTTCTGGTGTAATTTCTAAACACTGTTATTGAAAACAATTACTAAGTTGTTGTTGAATTTAAAACTATTTTGTTATTGTTCTTTTAGATTAACTTAAAATACATGCTCGCAAGCACGCACTGATATCAAAACCAGACATTTCACATTTTTATTGAATTGTAAATGATTAAATATCTAAAATATAATGTTATGTATATTAAATTATCACTGGATGTGAAGATTTAGTAGTTGAGTTAGTCTAATTAAACTTCACCGTATCCATTCAAATGTTTGATGAAATAATTGATATTCTGATTGGATCATTCAAACAAATCCCATTCCTAACTTTTTTTTCACATAAAGCAAAAAGTCCACAATTTGCTTCTCTTACTTTGATTTTGAATTGTTTTGCACTCGAGTTATGTTTTTTGTCTAAATCTGTTCATTTACATTTGTCATGAAACAGATCTCTTGTGGTTAGCATGGTAGCCTCACAGCATGAAGGTCAGAGGTTTGAGCCCCGAAGTAGGGGCGAGGCTTGAAACATCGACCGTGTGTGAAGTTTGCATGTTCTTCTTTTGTCTGCGTACTTTGGTTTCCTCCCACTCTCCAAAAATGTGCGTGTTAGGTTGATTGGCCGCTATGAATTTGCCCCTAGGAATGTGTGTCTGTGGATGGTGGTATTTGTGTGTGTCAGACTGCGCAACGGACTGGCGAGCTGTTTTGGCCCTGCCCAACAACCAAACTGCCCAAATGAGCCCTGCCTCTCACCTGAAATCAGAGGGAATATCCTCTGGCAACCCACACGACACCTTTGGGGTGAACGGTTCAGAATGGATATTTGGATATTTTTTAAATTTCTATGTGTATAGCTTTGTAAAAGAACATCACACATTGCACCATAACTTGATCACATTCCAGACATCGATGACTTCAAACCAATTGTTGAGATCAGTTTGTACCATAACAAACTTCATATCTCCATATCAAAACGTGACACACAGATACACTCCCTCAATATAAGTCTAGAAACAAAGACGAAGGTAAAAAAAAAAAAAATGTCTGACAGCTGCATCAAAATCAACAAGTGACTCATCAATTGTTCTTTTGTGATTTTGACAAAGGCAGGGCAGTGGGCGGGTGGAAAGTCAAGAGTTTAGAAATGTAGGTGTGATAGGTAGAAATCTCAGCAACATTCTGTCACTTCTCATTCATACACGCGTACAGACACACATAACTCTGCAAACTGGTTGCAACACCTCACCTCAAGGTAAGACAGCATAAATTTCAGAAGTCACATGGAGAGATAATCAGATTGATTGATAGTCTAAGTGGAGTTTACACTTATTAACAGCCATACGCAACATGGAAGTTTAGTATTTTTGCTTAAATTAAGCAGTAGGTTGTGAAATTTTTGGAAAACTTATATTCAATGCTATGAGGATTTCTAAAGCATAGTCATGTTAGCGTTCATTCATTTTTAAACTTATATATGCATGTATTTTGTATTTACAATGCAGTAATAACACAATTTTTTTGCTGTTTTTTTTCAATACAAAATACATAAACTTATTGTGCTTTGAGTCACCGCATTGATTTGACTGAGACCTGAAATGCTTTTTGGTAGTGAATATGACTATATTGAGAAATTTATTATTTTTAAAATGATCAATCTAGACCATTAAAAAGTCCTCTTTAGATTTAAAAAATTTCTTTTGGAGTTTATTTTAGTCTTTAAAAAGCTTGACAAAGAAAAAGACTAACCAAAGACATTTGTCCTGCAATGTGGCCACACCTCTAATATAAATGCATTGATACAGAACATGAAGGCACCTTGCAATTTCCCCATTGTAGGACTAATAAAGGTTTTCTTGATTCTTGAGCTCGTTCAGTAATCAGAGGTAAACTTTTATTCAAGATTTTATACAAAAAAATAAGCTTTAATTTCAACTTTGCATCAGTTTTTTTTTGCCTCGTGTCTGTTCAAATTGCTGTCTTTGGCAATGATCAAAGGATTAACTTTCTCTCCTTTTTACTCCACAAGTATTTCAGAAATGTGGTAAATGAGTTTTCAGAAGTCACACCCAAAAATTATCTCTAGCAAGATTTTTTGTACATTCATATGGAAATGTATGATTATCTAACTTGATTAACTTATCGTCTCTATATAGTCCAGCCTTACCATATCTCACTCTTAAAAATGTAGGGATGTAGATTACCTCATCATTAACTTGTTCGCTGCCACTCTACAAGAATTTTTATTACTCAATTCAGTGTGTAAATGTATTAATATGTCAGCTCTGGACATAAAAAAATGAACTAAAAAAATTGCATTTTAGTTGACAAACCTGAAACAAACACACCCAATGACTATAATAATCACTCGTAAAGCACAACCAGTCAGTGCAGTTGATAACAAAGGAAACATTCACGTAAGAGATGACTTACAAGCTTAGAAAAAAATACACACAGAGATTTTTAAAAATATATGTGATATTTGAACATTAAGATTTTAGAAATTCTACCAAGAACAAACCATCATTTTATTTTTAGAATAATGACCGTTTTGAACAGAGGTCACCATCAGACACACCCTCTTTCTGTGACATGAGTAAAAAAACATGTGGTTTTCTTGCATTCCTGCAAGGCTGGGTCTGTCTGCGATAATCTGTGTGACACATCGACAGAGCAATACCTTTTCGAGGTCAAACTGCAGTGGCAAGCAAACTGTAGCAACACTCCACAGCATGTGATGAGCAAACGAAGGAAAATGACCTCTAAGAAATGTTTTTATTTAGTTAGCTCAGGCAAAATTTAGTGTAAATGTAACAAGGACACTTTTGTTTGTTCAAAACTTGCTCGGTTGATTAATTTCCACCTGAAATGATGCTATGACCAACTTTGAAAAAAAAGCACAATTTTCCTTCACAAATCCTCTTCATTCGCCTTAAATGATATTTTTATCAATTATTCCAGTTTTTCCCCATGACTTTTTTAAATGGATCTCTATTTTATGTTTGCTATGTTTTTCCTTCATTATCTCTCTGTTTATTTGTTATGTTTGAATTTGTTCATTTTTAACCTTATCATTTCAATCTATGGTTAAGATTTTGAAACTATGTAAACAGATTCTTTTTGCCCGCATGGCGGTTTGCAATTATAAAATACATACAAGAAAACCACTTGATGATATCAATTGCTTCAAGGTATTGTCATGATGCCGATAAATTCCTGTCGTGTTAGAAGAGAAAGTTTGTTAATATGCTGGTTTTTGGTCCGCATCCAAATGTTCCACCTGAAACATTTTTTTTTCCACCACTGAAATGTGCCGCACTAACTTTTTGCTGTTTTTTTTTAGAAAAGATGGTTTCTAAACATGAATAAAAATATATGATTAAGACTTAATATTTTGTAGCTATTTAAATTTGAATAAGTTTCAAGTGCAAATGTGGGGAGGAGGCTAGGCTCAGAGGTAGAATGTCCATCCTAGAACTGGGAGAAGCTAGTTTGATTTCAACTTGGGACATGCCTAAGTGCCAATGGGAAAGACGCCTAATCTCCTGTTTCTCCCACTATTGACACCATGCCTGCTACAGTGCAATCGACAAAATAATTTTCCCATTTGAGGGATGAATACAGTACCTTAAAAAAAACTGCATATGTCCAAATGCAACGAAAAGAATTTCCCTCAAGCAGAAAATACACTTGCAATGCCTAAAATCCAAACTGGCTTTTCTTCAATTACTCGTCTTTATTAACATACATTACACCAAATACTTCTTTAGAAACGCAATAGCAAATCAAAAAGGAAAATGCAAATAGTGAGTAATTTAAGATTTCACTAATCAAGGATAGAAAAAAAACTTTCGGAAGGATGAAACAAAACAATTTAGTAAAAAAGAGTTGCCTTTAAACTAATTATTATTATTATTAACTTTTTTATTTAATGAGCTGTTGATACTATCTCGAAGTAATTACTCACAATTTGGGTGTTGCAGTTCCGCACATTCACTTTTCAATAAACTTTTTAAATAGAAAAACATCAGTCAAAATATGACACAAAATCTTTGAAAAAGAGCAATTAAAAATATTTTTAAAAATATATGACACAAAATCTTGACTGGCATTCATGCTTTCGTAAAATATTACCTGCTCGTTTAGGTGATGAACAAATAATTCATATATTGATATGAAAATATGTTCAACTTAAATCTTTGCAGATTTTCTACATTTGAGATTCAAAACTTTTTTTTCACAGAAAGGGCTGGGGATTTAGAGAATAGAAACAGACACACCTAGGTGTTTCCTGTCATAAAACATCCAGGTATTAGTCGTAGTTGCCACAGGCTGAGTAACCTATTACTTTGTGTTGAACATGTGCCAAATCTGGGATGACATACAATCAGCAAGAAACTTTTTTTTTTTTTAGTTTGGAGTTTGCTACCAGCTAGTGGCTGTTATTTGTATTACATTGGAATGCGCAAAAGAGATATTATTTGCTAGTTTCATTTAATAATGTTGGATTATTCTATTTTTTTTCCTTTGCCAAATTTATTATGTTTCTCTTCTTTCTATGCAGCAAGATGAGTACAGCTAAAAAGACCCAACCTCCTCCCTATGTCGTCCCAGGTATGCATGGACACACTTAATTTTTTTCTTTTCTCCATTTAGTTTCCGTTGCTTTTTTTTCCCACTTTTTCTTTGGTTCAGTTGAAGGTCAAGCGGGTGAAGTAAAGGTTTACCATGTCCACACCCCATGGGATGCCCCTGGCATTAAGCAGCAACCAGCACAGACAGTCATCCAAACAGGTAAAATTGACCCTAACGTTCATTTGTACGATTCCATCGCTCCATTATTTCTCCATTCCAAACCGTTGTCTTATCCGGGGCTGGGTCATGGAGGTAACAGCCTCAGATGGGAAACCCAGGGTTCTCTCACCCCAGCTGCATTCTTCAGCTCACCCGGGAGGATCCTGAGGCATTTCCTGGCCTGGCTATGAGACATAGGCTCTCTACTGGGTCCAGGATTTGCCTCTAGGTCTCCTCTTTCGGGACAAGCCCAAAACACCTCACCAGTGAGGAGTTTGAGAGGTACCCTAACCAGATGCCCGAACCACCTCATCTGGTTTCTCTTGACCCGAAAGAGCAACGGCTCTACTCCAAGCTCCTTTCTGAGGGCAGAGCTCCTCACTCTACTCCTGAGTGATTGTCCAGCCACCCTGTGGAGAAAGCTTACTTCGGCTATTGTATCCGCAAATTTTTTTTTTCGTTCACCCCCAGAGGTAAGGGTAGGAACGTAGATCGACTTGTACGTAAATTGAGAGTCTTACTTTTCGGCCCAGCTTTTTCTTTACCGCGATGAACAGAAGCAGCATCCTTATTATTGTGGACGCTGCACTGATCTGTCTGTCGATCACCCACTCCATCCGCCCCCAACAAGTTAACAAGACCCCGTGATACTCCTTGACTAGAGGTAGGAACCTGTCTTAATTTCTCAGTTTTTAAAATACTTTTTTTCTTCTGAAGAATCCCCACCACCAACATTTGCTGAACGAAGTTCGAATCCGGGCTTTGAATCTGGTATGATGACTTGCACCAACTGCAAGCAAGAGGTCAGGACGAATGTCACCTACAAAGCAGGCACTTATGCCTGGTTAATGTGCCTACTCTTCATTTGCCTGGGGTAGGTTTGTCAAAACTTTTCCTAGTAAAAGAAAATCTATGTTAAACTACATTATTGTAATTATTACAGACTTTTTGGCCTGAAGGATAACAAGGTGTCTATGTTTGTTTCAGCTTGGTCTTGTGCTGCTGCCTGATCCCATTCTTTGTTAAACGCTTCAAGGATGCTTATCACACGTGCCCTAAATGCAACCGAGTCCTGCATATAGAAAAAAGACAGTGCTGTAAATGAACATGATGAGAGGAATCTAAAAGGAATTTTAAAAATTGCACCCGCCACCTTCGTTTATCATTCATGAAAACACTCAGTTATACTTTTTTTTTTTTTTTAACCTTACAAGAAAAACTTAAACTCATCACAAATCTTATTCCCATAGATCAATTGTTGACTGCCATGCTGCATTGTATTTTTATGAAACACACTGGGAGAGGTTGCGGTAACAATAACCTCTGGTCGCAGCCTACACACTCCATGCACTTTCACATTTTAAAGCCTTGTGTTGCACACTATTGCACACAGAGGGCTGTTTGAATGAAGGCTTGTATATACATTTTATCACATGGGAAGAGGCTGCATATTAAAAATGTTACTTTACTGTCTTGCTAACAGTACATTTGTTACTTTTCAAAGAGATAAACAACAACCAGAGACAGAATATTTGTGTTGCAGTTTTGATTTCTGACTTTAAGAATCAAACCTTCTGATAAGAATAATAAAAAAACACATTGTATTAACATGAGCAGATGAAGGACATCATGAAGGTTTGAAGATTTAGTTTTTGTCTAGTTTCCATAACTTTTTATCAGGTTTGAGCATGTATTTATTGCTAATCATATAATGTAAAAATACGCAAAAACTGATCGCTATATAACAATGAAGTGTAGATAGAAATGTATTTTTTCTTTTGTCTTCTTGAGAAAGAACATTTTGCTTGATAAGTTGATACACAGCCAAAAGCAGGTACATAGTCTCTACTCTTACTCTTTCTAATTCAGCATGTATGCATCTCCGTTATGTACTCTATAACCTAAGTAAAACTGTTTGAATAAAATAATCATTAATTCAATCTGTTGCTCCTTTGTGTTTTTGTGTGCTACATTGTAGGTTATAACCAGATTTAAACTCATTGCTCTAGCATGAGTAATTTAGTTTGTGTAGCTTTGGATTTAAGAGGTGAGAACCATGGTCCTTACCTGGAAAAGGCTGGAATTCCCACTGTGGGTCAGGATCCTGCCCCAAGTGGACCTCTGCCAGATCCCCCCCAATAAGGCTAATTTGCCTCTATACCTGGATTCCCTGGCAAAAAAATAAGGAAAATCTACAGCATATGGGTTTGAAAACTGTTAGAATTATACAAATCAGTGGTCAGAATGTGCTCAAACTTATGTATATAATGGACAATAGGCCTACCTTTCATCTACCGCCAGTATCGCACCTTGGTATGGTAGTCTGCCCAGCAGGTTGAGCCTGGCTTGAGACTGAGGTGCTTCTTGCACGTAGAGCACCTAGCTGCTGTTTACCTTCTTGTGTGGGTTGTCCTTGTATTGTACTCCAGAGTGTGCTCTATTGTATTGAAGGTGTTTTTCGGTGCAGACAGCACAGACATTGTGGTCTGGAATTGTTGTCTTTAATTTCAGGCCAGTGGTTTCCTGTTGTGAGGCGTTGGGGGCACGGTTCTATTTGTCCCCAGCAGATGGCTTTTGAGTGGTAATTGCCAATCAGGGCAAGGCAGAGTGCCTGGATGTATCTAATGAAAAACACTGTGTTTTTGTCAGTTGCTTCCTGTTTACATACATAGATTACAAAGGAATTGTAGCAGCTCCTCATTAAAAATTTGAAGAACAGTCGACGAGGCCACTGACAATGATGGCGTGAGCAATGGAGGCGTGTCAACCGCCCATGTAGCAATTGTAGTCCCGGACAAGCTGTGGCATTGGAACTTCTTCAAGAGTTCCATCCTTGTTTCTTCTATTCACTACTCAAATTTGTGATGGGTCATGAAAGTTTGAGATGAATGTACTTGGTCTTCGGTCCTTACAGACCTAACCTGTAAGGTTATGCCATCTAGGTTATGCGCTGTCCTGACATCGATAGCGACTTTCACTCTCACAAGCTTGTCTACCTTCTTCAAGGATGCTGGGAAAAAAATTCTGTTTTGTCGAAGAGTGTTCCTGGTTCTCTTGAGGAGAACTCGTGTGGAGTAGGTTCTTTGGAAAAACTGAAACTCAACCAGTTATGTGTGAAAGTGTGAGATAGGTTCAGTACTACAGTTTAACTGCTGTGTAATCCCATTGTGAATATGGAATGTCTGTTTAAAAAAAATGCTTGCTGCCCTAATTTTCCATTGTACAGATTTGGATTTTCTGTTTGTGGGACATTTCTGTCCTTTGATGAAAATAAGGACAGAAAAAAGTATTTGTTTCACATAATCAGTTTTGAAACGTGAGTCCAATTTGTTTGAAGAAAAATCTGAATCATACGCATACTAATTAAATATTGATAAGTAAATAAGTCAGTAAAATAAATAAGTAAGACAATGTATTCCAATATCTAAGCAAAAAACAATTGGATCTATAAGCAGAGGTGTCAAAAGTACCAACATTTTCTACTCAAGTAGAAGTATAAATACCAAGTTAAAAAACTACTTTAGTAAAAGTAGAAGTATCAACTCAAGTTTTCTACTTAAGTAAAAGTAAAAAGTAACCTATTTTAAAACTACTTAAAGTAGAAAAGTAAAAGTAATTTTCAGAAAAAAAGGAATATTGTTAACAAAAGCGTATGAACATATTTTTAAACTATTATCACATGCTTTAAAGAGCAGAAAATATGATAATAAATGAAAGTGTTTTGGTGTGAAACTTTATGAATCAGAAACATTTATTTCTTAATAATCTTTATTGGAAATCGATTAATGAACACAATCAAATGTATTATCATAAGCAGGGCATTATGTAACGTCCCTTCAGCTACCAAGCTTCACTCTGCATCACCTAATTTAACCAACGTCAGTAGACACAAACACACTCAATGTAAAAAAAATAAATAAATGAAAAAAAAATTACCAAAAGGCTTATTTAAGCCTTGAAGGCAGCTAGTTTTCAAAGTTCTTTGAGGCAATACTGAATAGTCTTTCACAAGTTGCTAAGGTTGGGAGTTCCACATACAGCTTGCGTGACACCTGGAACCAGCGTTGCCAGGTGGGAGGTGCAGGATTATTGTACTAATGACATAAAATTATCGTATTTTACAAAAAATATCGTACAACCACGCCCATTGACAAAATAACACCCTTTACATGCACTCGTAAGGCAGTGGGAGTGAAGGAAACACACAGGAGGCAAAATCCTTGGATTCTTTTTCTAAAACTTTAAGAACTGTAAAAATGAAAAAATAACCAGGGAAATAAGATTTTAAGAAACCCAGAAAGAAACCAGTAGGGGCGGGACTTAAGAGACGGTATATATAAATTTATATATATACATATCTACATATATATGTATACATATAAGGTTTTTTTAATGTTAACCCAAACATCTACATTATATAAAATCTAAGCGATGTGTAGTTTTAATCTCCTCAGTCAGTTTTTATAAACTAATCAATAACATTTTGGATGCTTTTAAGCACAAATACTTCATCCACTACTATTTATGGATTAATCAGTTCAATTAGTTTTGTTTCTAAAGATAAAATAGTGCGTCACAGATCAAAATTATTTTTATAAAAATACCATCTACAACATTTTCAGCAAAGACGTTTACAATAACCGCAGACTGAAAATAATAATAATAAAACATTTCTTCGCTGTTGTTTTTTTTTTTAAAAAAATGACAATTCAATCAAAGTTCAGTGTTGCAGCATCAGAAACACTTTGATTTTCGAGCCCGCAACAAGTCTCAAACAAGCAAATTGACGCTCCTGCTCTTTAAAAGTTTGTGGGCGGTGCTACTCGCCCAAAATAATGATTGACTGGACCTTTCAGCCAATCATTCATCTGTTCCTTTGTTTGATGCATTCAGGGTTCATTAAAAAAAAAAACTCCGACAAACAGTCACGGCTTTTTAACGGTGACAAAATGGAGAAAGTAGCGACTACTTTTTATAAAATTAACGAAGTAAAAGTACAGATAATTGCATAAAAAGTAGTGAGTAAAAGTAAAAAGTAGACAAAAAATAATTACTTCGTTTAAGTAAAGATAACGAGATTTTCTACTTGAGTAAGGTAACGAAGTAGTCTTACTTCGCTACTTGACACCTCTGTCTATAAGGAAAGCTAAAACCAGACAAAGAAACTTAGCACAGACCAAACTAGTAATCAGGTGAATCAAACCTAATTGAAACAAAAGAGTAGGATGCCCCCCCGAGCGCCTCGCGGGCGGGGTGTTTCGGGCACATTTTACCAAGAGGAGACCAAGGGGCAGACCACGGACCCGCTGGAGAAACTGTCTCACAGCTGGCCGGGGAAAGACTTGGGATCCTTCCGGGTGAGCTGGAGGATGCAGCTGGGGTGAGAGAGGCCTGGGCCGCCCGTTTGAGGCTGTTGCCCCCGCGGACCGACCCCGGAACAAGCGGAAGATGACGGAACGGAGTAGGATCATGCACACATTGTCTCGTAAACAGTTCCTTGTCTGACAATTAAAATACTAATCAAACTTATGATTTCTAATGATATTGTGGCAGGTGGGACCTCTTTGACGTGTCTGGTGGGCGATACTAGAGCCACTTTGGACATGTGCTCGCCCCCACACAACAGACTTGGGTGAGTGGACTCACGAGGTAGATCAGAGAATCCAAACTTCTTCCTGATCTACAAGACCACTCAAGACCTGCTGGGTTCTCCAGCTCCCTGCCCCTCACCCAATCTAGAGCGCGCACGTCAGGCGTGCTGTGTTATGATCGGAGGTTCGGGGAGGGTTCTCTTTGAGTTTAGTGTGGGACAACGGCTGATTAAATATTATTTCAGGCTGTTGAAAGCTCCGGTGGTTACCTGCAGCCCCTTCCTCATTTTGTTGCACTATTAACAATCACGTTACCGGCAGGTAAGCCGTTAAACATTGTTAGCTTTTTCTTTATGCTTCCTCTCATTATCATGTTTCATTTCTAGGTGTGTGGCTCCTCGCGGGCGTCACCGTTCAGCAGGAAGCCGTTGTTTTGTCCATATTATTGGAAATCATCAGTCTGATTAATACTTTGCTCGTCAGACAAGGAACTATGTAGGAACCCATGTGTGCAAGATCCTACTCTTGTTTTAACTGGATTTGATTAATCTGATTACCAATTTCTTTATCTGCTTGTAGCTTTCCTTGTATACCCATTTTATTTTGAACATCATTGTATTGTGTAATTAAAGTCATTTTGATTTGTTGTATTTTGTGCACCCGACTTGTGTCCAGACCTAGCACGGCCCTGGTGTTTTACAGCAACAAGGCCTCCATTGTCCCAGGGCTAAGCTTCCTGGGTGGTGTTGTCGTGCAGTCTGTTAGACCCTCACGTCACAATATGGACAATACTGACTGGGACCGGTGGTTACCATTCCCGTCTGTTTTCTCTTCAAAAATTTGTCAAGTGTGAACAGGGAGCTTGAGCAGAAGGAACACAATCTTGATGGATGTCAGATTGATCAATAGAGGGTAATGATAATGCAGAGAGACACAATCAATAAGACCTTTGGGAAAATTGAGGCTGAGCGTTGAACATGTAAGACGTCTTTCCTCTGGCTCCTCAAGAATGTGACTTAAAATTGATATTTTACACCTCTTTTTATCATTTATTTGTATGGCACCATGAGTCTTCAATGGCTTGGAAGTCAAGTGGTGTTTTTCCCAATTTGAAAATCCGACTGAACCAGGGCTAATCAAGAAAAATCTGAGGCGGGGAAGTCGGGCCACAACAAACCACAGTCTTTGTATAAATGCTAGCGTTCGCATGTAAATATGCATGGAAGCAATGATGGAGAAAATGCATGCTGGGATTATTACAAGCATTTGAGCAGATCGTGTCTGGTGTGGTTAAGAAAGAAATTGCTTCTGCTCTTTGATCATTGGAAGCAAAAATAACGCCACATATTGAAACTTTTTATAGTCTTGAGCAGGCCGCTAATGACCATGATAGCCAGCTAACTAGTCTGCAGGCTATAGTGGCATCGTTTACCGACAAAGTTAACAATCTGTCACGAAAATGCGAAGATTTGGAAGGTTGCTCCAGACTAAGTATTATCCGTGTTGTCGGTGTGCTTGAATGATCAGAAGGTGCTACGTTTGTTGCCAACCCACTTCAAGACGTACTAAGCTTGAAGAGTACACTAGTTCTGGATGTGGCTCATCGCACTCCTGACTCAAAACCCAGGGCTGAAGATCATCCTCTTTCAGCAATGCAACAAAAACAACGCATGGCTGGAGCATCTCCTACTCTCATTGTCCATGGAAAGAGGGTGATGGCTCAACACCGAGCTCCTCCCAGATGACAGAGCTCCTCATTCGTTCTCTGAGTGAGAGCCCAGCCACCCTCATTTCGGCCGCTTGTATCCGCGATCTCATTCTTTCGGTCACCACCCACAGCTGGTGACCATAGGTGAGGGTAGGAACGTAGATTGACTTGTAAATCAAGAGCTTTGCTTTTCGGCTCAGCTCTGTCTTTACCACGATGGGCCGATGCAGTGTCCTGGTTATTGCTGATGCCGCACCGATCCGCCTGTCGATCTCCCGCTCCATCCTTCCCCCACTCATGAACAAGACCCCGAGATACTTAAACTCCTCCACTTGGGGCAGGACCCTGTCCCTGACCCGTAGGGGGCATTCCACCCTTTTCAGGGCGAGGACCATGGTCTCGGATTTGGAGGCGCTAATTCCCATCCCGGCCGCTTCACATTCGGCAGCAAATCAGTTCAGTGAGAGCTGGAGATCACTGTCTGATGAAGCCAACAAGACCACATCATCCGCAAAAAGCAGATAAAAGTTAATATCTGACCCACTCCCACTTTCTTTAAATAACTGCACACCAACTTCAAAAACGACAACCAACAATCCTGACATGCAACATGCCTTCCAGATTCAAATCTACAAAAGAAAAAGATGCAAAAGGGGTGATTTATCTACTACGGATAATCAAATTAGTATCAACAATCTTCATCAGTAAACTCAGCTAAAAATATCATATGGCAGACACATAATATACATTTTAGCAACCCAGCAGCAAAAAGGGATTGGGCTGTTTTTTTGTTTTTTCTAAAAAAAAAAATAACAGCATGTGATTTCAATGTGGATCTGGATTCTGGTTGAAAGTATTTTGGACGATTCTTCTTTGCAAAACACGTCCAGTGTAGTCAGGTTTGATGGTTTCTTTGTCCCACCGCAGGTCTTCAGGGTTGGTGACTAAGATGGCCATTCTAGAACATTGTACATTTTCTCTTCATGAATTACTTTGTAGAATTTGAGCAGTGTTTAGTGTCAATGTTTCGTTGAAGTATCCAGCTTCAGCTCAACTTCAACTTTGCTACTGATTCTTGAACATTGTTCTCAAAAATCTGCTGATAGAGGCTGGAATGCATGTGACCTTCAACTTTAACAAAATTGCCCATTCCTGCACTGGCTACAAAGTGCTACAGACGAAAGGAACGATCACCAAATTTTACTGTGAGCAGCAATAGTTGGTGTTGAAATCTTGTATTCTTCATCCTCCATCCATTCCAGCCCTTGTTATGTCCATATAACACAATTTTAATTTCACCAGTCAATAGCACCTCATTCCAAAACAAGCTAACTTGTCTAAATGTGCTTTAGCATGCCGCTAACGATTGTTCGTGGCATGTGGACAGAAAATGTTTTTTTAGCATCTCAATGTGTAAAATGTGCTGAACAATGAAACCATCTGCAGTAATGTCATGTCTTAGGTCTTTAGGGTTGATTTGTGGGTTGAGTTGGAGTGTTCTCACCATTTTTAGCCTCAGCTTACCTGAGATTTTCTAAGCCTTCCACTCCTGGCCTTAACTAGAAGCTTGCTAGTGCGCTTCCATTTTCGCATTATGTTCCTTGCACTGGAAACAGAAGCTGAAATCTCTGAGCTAGCTTTTTGTATACTATTTCTAAACAATGATGTTTTCAGGTCATTGGAGAGTTGTTTTGAGGCTCCCATGATGCCACTCTTCAGAGATGAGGACAAAGAGGAGACACTTGCAACTTCTTTTAGTCTTCTGAACCGCTTATCCCCAATGAGATAACAGGGTTTGCCGGAGCCTATCCCGGTGTTCTGACGAGATCTGCAGTCTCATCAAGATCAGATCTAAACAACCACAAGTGAATAACCGGTTGCAGAAACTAAAAATAATAAACATTAAATGAATAAAGTTACAAATTTTTAGTGGAAAGAAGAAGGAAGTGAATGACATGTTTGGGGCATGCGTAGAGGCGCAAAGTCGCAGATCTGGTCGGTCACAGATCTCGTCAGGACACCGGCTGATTGCAGGCAAGAGGCGGGGTACAACCTGAAATGGTCGCCAGTCTGCTGCAGGGCCACAAACACCCATTTCTCGGGGCAATTTCACATTGGCTAATCAAACTAACAAGCATGTTATTGGAGGGTCAAAGAAAACCGGAGTAGCTGGAGACAACCCACACATACATGAGGAGAACATGCAAACTCCACACAGAAAGGCCAGTGTTTCAAACCTCATCGCACCCCCGACCTTCTTGTTGTGAGGCCACTGTGCTCATCACTCTCCCACCATGCAGTCCTCATTTGTTTGCAATTGTGCAGCCTCTCTCGTGACTGGCTTCTCTTTGTTTACGAAGGTCAAGGGTCAGTGAGCTGACCAATCCAATAACTAGTGCCAAATGAATGTAATTCTAGAAACAACCAGGGAGTCCAAATTTAAAAACGAGATGAGAGTGACTGTTTATCTCCAGAGGAAAAATAATGTACATACATAACTTCTTTTAAATAATTTTTGCACATTTTTCTTAAGTCCGATAAAAAAAAAAATTTCACTTCTTAAACATTACTTTGTCTGCGATACGATATTTTTAACTGAGATTACTGATCCGAATATCCAAGGGTTTATGAAGGAAAACTTCGACAATTATCAGGGCTACCCAAACTTTTTCATACAACTGTATATTATTTCTGATTCTCCATCAAGGTTTTTCTTTATATGTTGTCTTAATTAATTTCGTAACTGTAAAAATACGTAAAACTCCTTGTGATTTTTCTCTTTTAGATCTTATGACCAAATCTAAGACAACACCTTTGTTAAGGATAGAGGTTTGTTGTGTGTTCTTTTGTTCTCATCCAACCTTTGGATCATCCAAATAATCATTAGCAAACCTAAGACTGGTTCAAGCAGAAGCATCTTCCAAAGGCCTCACCTGATTTCAACTTATGACATCCTGGTGCAATAGCAACAAACGACCTTAGAAACAGTGGTCTCAGCTCCTTCTGTGTAGCTCTGAGCTGATTTCTCACCTTTGGGATCATTGAGAACCCACAAGAGGAAATCTTGCATGATGCTCCAGTCAGAAGATGTAACATGTTTAAATTCCTTTAATTTTCTAATAATTGCTCCAAAATTAATTTTCTTTAAACAAACTGCTTGGCAATTGGCCCATACTCCCCTCCAGCTTCATGGAGGTCTACAATCTTATTTTTGGTGTCTTTGTACAGCTTTGGTCTTGACCATATAAGTACTTGGGATTTTACTGCTTGTATGGGTTGAGTGGGGGTATTTATGCGACTAAGAACCATAAACAGACTATTTTAAAAGGTCTTTGACGGTCAGACTTCTAGCTGATGGACACTAATTCTCAAAACTCATTTGCACCAGTAATAAACATAAATTTCTTCTTAAAATCATACTGTGATTTTCAGATATTTTTCACAGTGGGCATGCACCAAAGATGAAAATTTTACTTCTCAGTAAGTTCAAAGTGTGAGAACTTCTATAATCAGGGTGTTCCAATATGTATTTATCATGCACTAGATGAACATATTAACTTCTAAAGATGTTAAAACATGTATAAACATGTTAACTTCTAAAGATATCAAAATAATTTTTTAACATTTGTGTGCATCATATTTATCTGTTAACGACACATTTCAAGGCAACCTGCAGAAGGTTTAAGACAGAGAGAGAGCAACCTTTGATCCGTTTTGAGATAATTTTCCACTTTTTACAAGAAGTTTTTATCTATAAATGTTACTTTATTGATACAACTTACAGGGCAGGTCAGTTCTTTTTGTTGAAGTCAGTCACCTTCTTAACCGTCCATCCCTCTCGGAGTTGCGGAGGGTGCCAGAGCTCATCCTGGCTGATTCGAGGCAAGGGGCAGGGTACACCCCGAACAGGTTGCCAGTCCACACACATGCACACTCATTCCTAGGAGCAATCATGTAGTGGCCAATCAACCAAGCATGCGTTTTTGGAGGGTGGAAGGTAACCAGAGAAAACCCACACATACAGAAAGAACATGCAAACTCCAGACAGAAAGGCCAGTGTTCCAAGCTTCGTCCCCACCCAGGACTTGAACCCACAACCTTCTTGCCTTGAGGCCACTGTGCTACCCACTGTGCCTCCGGGCCGTCCTTGCTGGAGTTATTCAAGTTATAGAACTTTGAATCCATTTTGTCTTAAAACAACAGGTTTAAAACTCTTCTAAAGACATCCTATGGTTCATCTTCAATTTTAACATTTTCGTAGAGCCAGTCACTGTCAGTAATTTGCCATCCACTGGAAAAGTAGTAGTCGATATATGCATTTTCATTTTTATAGAAAATTTTATTCAACATACATTTTCCAGCAAAAAGGCAATATACAGGAATTGTTTCGTACACTGCTGCTACACTGATGATTTTAAACTGGAAAAGATCAAATTATAGTCGTGATCCTGCAGGTCATCTTTGTACTTAAGTTTTAAAGAAGACAACCACTGCCGTTAGATTTTAAAAGAAAAAAATCATTCAAATGTAACAGGGAAAGAAAAAAAATCAATGGTACATCAAGAATGCAAAGAAAAAAAAACATCTACTCACAAGAAGTATGAACACCTGGCTCCATCTGTACCCAAGAAGAAAGGCGTGTTTCTGAAATTTTACATGATCATATTTTTAAATATACAATTCATAAATGTTGTTTTTACAGAGCCAGCTATGCATTATAACGGGTGCATTCCATCTGTGCTTAAAAAAAAAAAAAAAAAAGAATAGGGCTTAAAAGTTTTTCTGACAATGCTGGTTTTTGGCTCTACACAATCCTCAAAACTCTGGGGCTCTAAGTGTCTGCAGTTCTAAACAAACAGCGCATGTACTGCTCTCAACCACTAGAGTGAAATACTTGAGAAGATAGAAGCTTTTTGAGGAATGACTACGAAAAAAAAAGCAAAAACAATCCCATCCACATAAAAAAAATGAAGAAAACAAAAGTGAAATTGGGCAATGTGTGTGTTGCTCAAAAGTCAAAATTTGCCTGAGAAATCTCAACGATCAAGACACACACATCCTTTTCTTTAAACGAATTTTCAAGCTGTTTTGCACATTTGATTTATTATTGTACAATATTGTGGAAAATGATTTGATCCTTCGACCAAAAGAAAAGTGTAAAGTTGAAAACGTGTTTTTTCCTCCACAGTGTTATATTATTATTAAACTGAAGCAGAAACGAGTAAAATTCTCAAATGGACAATTAGTGAGCTTTTAGAGAACATCTCACATTCTTTTCTTTAATCTGACAATGGCCACCTCATCATTCATCACGTTCTTTTTATCTCTCAAACATCCTTCCATCAAACTCTTCACACAGCGATCCGATTCCTCTTTAAACAATTTTATTTGAATACAAACCCCCAAAATTCAGAGGGCAAAAAAGCTAGTGAGTCCATGGGGTAAGGAGTGAAAAGGAAAACAATTCGAATACACATCTTCCCAAATCCGCTTCACTCTTCACTTCTTTAGTTTTAAAATCCAATCGCATGTCTTCACTTCCAGACAGGCAACAAAAAGCAGGCAGGAAAGAAGCCAGGGAGAAAAAATACAAATAATTGAACAGCCTCAAACCTAGAGGGAGACAATTTAAAAAAACAAAAATGTACAACAAAATCAACAGTCAGGAGGTGGTTGGTGCAGTTTATTTTGTGGTTGAAGAAATAACCCATCAGCTGCAGAAACATCCTGTTATTCACTGAAGACGTAGTGCCGGTGCAGAGCTGTAGAGGTGTCCAAGTGGGGTGTTAAAGTGATGAATGCACACGCACACATACACACACATTCCAACAAGCGCACACCCAGACGGCCTCTTGCACACCAACACGCACACATTGTTGGTTACAGTCTGTGGTTATGGTTTGTTAAAGTTGAGGAAGGAGCGGGGACGTCAACGATGAGGAGAAAGAGGGTCAGGCTGTTTTAATTGTGGATTTTGATTGCTTTCTCCAGGTAGGTGTAGCGACCTCTCTTTGGAGCTTTGTTGAAATGGTCCAACCCTAGCCAGGGGCGCGGGTGGGACATGTTACCTGTGAAGGAAAGGATGTTAGGGACAGGTCCTGGAGCTGTGATGAGACAAATTTATAACAACATCAACGGATGAAAGATTATGCTTTGAAAAGCTGGGAAATCCCCACGTAACCGAGAGTTTATTGATTCACTCAGATTCAAAACCTGTTCAAAGATAGAATTAAAGAGACAGTCCAGTATCTCTTTGTGAATGCTATATAAGCATTAAGACCCGCATTCTGGCCTTTTCTGGATTTGCGCCTTTAAACCATTAAAAAAACATCCCACCGAAATAAGGAAATCAGAGTGATTGAAAAACTGTGAGACAATGTTTTTTTCACCATAAAAGGATTGGCTGATGTTTTCATTTTTCCATAAAGTCCAGTTTGTTAACATGTTAGTTATTCAGAATATTTTTTTAAAACATACTGTATCCCTTAAATAAGAAAATTTCTGTGCTTGCATCGCACCGCGGCAAGCAGCCACGATGGTACCGACCGTGGCAGAAACGGAGTTAGGCAGCTCCAGGTATGAGGTACCAAAAAGTATGGCCCAGTGGGAATTGAACAGTCTTCTTCCCGTCCAAGAGCGGTCATTCTCCCACTGAGCCACAGTATTTCTCAAATGGAGAAATTTCTGTGCTGCAGTGCATTTCTACATTGAACGCAGATTTTTGTAATATTGCAAAACAAAATTTTTATGAATGTCCTATAACATCTTTCACCGCCAGAGGTAACACACAAACATTATCAACAGGTACAAACCTGGCTGTGGTTCAAAGTCCTTCAGATTGACTTCGTACTCGTCTTCTGTGATGTACTGATGCCGGCCCATCATCACAATTGCAAACTTAAACTGTGAATGCAGAGAGACAGTTACTTACAACAATTACACAACTTTTAGAATAACATTTTTGTAGTGCAACAAAACAGTTTTACAAAAACACTGGACAACAAAGTAGTGCAATATATACAAAGAGGACTGCTCAACTCTTAAAGTGAAGGAATCAACATATAGTATAGGTTGGCACTGGAAGATGACCAAACATTACTTTAGGGTGGCTCGGCTATCACTCAGAAATAGAGTGAGGAGCTCTGCCATCCGGGAGAGATGGCTCAGAGTAGAGCCATTGCCCAGGTTGAGAGAAGCCAGATGGAAGCAGTTTGGGCATTAAGATGCTTCCTAAACACCTCACAGCTGAGCTGTTTTGGACACGTCCTTCCAGGAGACCCGGAGGCAGACCCCAGACCTGCAGCTAGCCAGGGAATGTGGTAGGACTTGGCTGAGGCATAAGAAACTTGGGCTTCCAGGGCCAAGCTGAAACGGCCGACAACAGACGGAAGACAACAGAATGAAGTGCGTGCTCTGTCCTCTGCTGGATTGTACACCCATACTGCAAAGCCACGTCAAACTTTCTCATCATCATTGATCTCCTGAGATTGATGTTATCAAAAGTCTGAGAACTAAAACTGAAAGAGCGAAGAATGAATAATTCCATTCGTTCCTATCCCAAGAATAATGAATGAAATTTTTTTCTCAGCACAGCTACACTGTTTTTTAAATAGTCATTTATACATTTTAATTAGGACAGATTAGTTTGCTTATTTACAATCCAGACCATAGCTTAGATAACATAGCTCGACAGGTAAATTTATAATTTAATAATTTAATCATAATTTTACAGATAAAAGTATTTCTCCATTGATGAAATCAACCATAGAAATGTGAGGGAGAATAACTTGAGAAGTGGTTCAGATCAACAGGACACCAGGTACAAAACGGAAGTCTGCACGGATGCACTCGCCTTAATAAAAATATTCCTACATCTGAGACTATCACAAACACATTTATGAGTTGGACAAAGGATGCACGGTTCATACAAATTTCGGAGGGAGAGTCTGTGCTTTCCCAGAACTAGGCGTTGAAGCGTATGCGTCTGCGTAAGAGTAAAAAAGCAGTTTAAACTTGAAGGCCTGTGATAAAACTTAATAAATTTGTATGATTCCAGATCTATTTTCGAATGGATGTTCCGAAACCTAAATTGTGAATGTTTATGGGCATACATATTCTTTTTATCCTGGCGGTTTTGTGCATGCATGTGGACCAGATGTTTATTTATTCTACATTCGATCATTCTATGCAAAAGAAAATCAATAGTACTCCCATCAGGTTAAGCCGATCAATCAGCGACGAGCTGTCAAAACTGAGGAACGAACACTCTCGCGACAACCGAACATATGATAACAAAGTTATTTCATTTCAAAAGTGACATTAGTGGTGTCTGAAACAAACTGAGACATTTAAAATCTAACTAAAAATTGAAAAGGTGGTGATGAACCATTAGACGGGCGCACACTAGTAGTGCTAAACACAAGATGTATTTGCGTTGCACACTATACCTTTTCGAATTCTTTCTCTTGGATGTCGAGCATTGTCTGAATCCTCCTCATCACTTCCCGAAATGACTCACCCTGCAGAGAAGGTGCAGAGGCAGGTGTGAATCAGAAAGAAAACGTCATGTGCTCAACATGAAATAGATTGTGTCCATATACACATACAAACCTGTCTGATCTTGAGCAAGAAAGGAATCCCAAAGGTACCGAAGACCTCCTTGTGGAAGTGAGCAACGGGGATCAGCATTTCACTGTCTTTGTCCAAGTCTACCTGGTCCAAAGGAATTTCCTGAATAAAAAACACCGAGAGAAAAAGTGAGAAAATATAAAGCCAAAATAGCAAATGAACAAAATCTCTATTAAACACCCTTCGAGTTCACCCCATGCTGTAATAAAATAGAAGTAGACTAAATGGTGGTAAAATGAATATTAAAGTATAAAGGCATGTAAATGGTAGGCTGTGGGAACGTCACATACACACCTCTATTCTGAAGGTGCGGCTGGCAGCAGGAGATAAACATTCTAGCAGCTCGTCCTCCTGGTGAACCCCGATGATTTTATAGCTTACTATCTCTAACAGCCTGCGGATGGAGAGAAAGGAGGATTTAATGTATCCTTTACGCACTTTAAATTCGGATATTTGAAGCATAAAAATCCCATCAGCTGGAGGGATGACAGGAATCATTAAGCAATGATTGCGTTTAAAGATGAGGTGGTGGTTTGATTTCTTATTTCTACATTAAAAAGTCTTTGTTTTGTTCCAAATATGCAGTATTTACATAATACAGACGTCAATAATTTTTTTTAAAAAGAGCAAAATGATTGGAAGTTTTAAATTTCTAAGATGAACATCTGTAACAGCAGAGGGTGTGGTCGGCTTTATCTGTGAAAAACTGCTGTCCTGTCATTCTGAGGCAGACAGAAACACACACGCAAAAGTCTGCAATGGATACCTGAGCTTATCCGAGCCATTCTCAGACAGCTCTACTGCCTTTTTACATTCTTCCAAAAGGTCTCGCACACAGCCATGTTTGTCAGGATAGAGGGTGATTTCCTGGAACACACAGTGGTCAAAATTTAAACATATTTACCAAGTTGCTTTTGTTGGTTAAAACACCCCAGGTCTTGGTGAAGTGTGTGTTTTACCTCCTCTCTGAACTGACTGTTGAGCCATATGGATTTAAAACTCCTTCTGTTCTCAAAATCTGTGATCTTCATCTTTAACTGCAGAAAATAGAGTGAGAAAAAACATGTCACAGATTGCTTTTTAAAGTTTTCAATATATAATTGGATCAAATTTACTTTTTGTATTAGTTAGAATCATACTGTGGATTATGGACTCCTTCCAAACAAGATCTACTCTGATCATTTCCAGCTACACATACTTTATGACAGCATCAAAGCTATGCAGTATCCCAGTCACATTGACCAACATAACTACACAAACTACTCATACTTATTAACAAATTATATTGGACCAAAAATGATTTTCTGAAGTTTTACATGACTTTTTTTTGTTAATTTAGCTTTATTAAAAACATGTAAATAGATACTAAAGTAAATCAGTAAATAACAATAGACAAACTGAAAAGAAAACAGCTTCACAGATTCAGACACATCCATTCACATTGAATTTAATGTATTGACCCATTATTTATGGTTGGTGATTTTTTTGGGAGAAATGTCTGCCAACATCAATACAAAAATGTAAAAAATTCCAGATGACATCAGTAATTATTAGGGCTGAAATAATTCCTTGAGTAAATTGGGTAATTTGATTTTTTTAAAAAAATTCTCAAATATTTTCATGTGCCTCGAAGCATCGTTTTATGTTTCTCCAACATTTTGTTTGGGAGGTAAATCACTATTTAATGCGTGTAAAACAGACAATATTTATCAAACTGAAAGGAACTGACTAATTTTAATTTAACAGATCAAGTCAATTTCAACCAACTATGGTCTTCACAATAAAAGTAAAAAGTATTATTACCATTTCTTCCTTAAATTAAATGTTAACTATTATTTTCTTAAAAGAATAAAGTATTCTGTATTTTTTTAATAAATGTTTTGACTTGATAAAAAGAAATGTACTCAAATTGAAATGTTAACTTTAAGAAATTTTATCAAGTGTGGTTATCAGCGTTGTGTACAGACTTTATTAGACATTGACATTCTTAGACATTGTTTAGTATTTTATAAAATATACAAATTGAAATAATTTGTTAAAAAGCAGATATTTATTTCCATATTTCCATATTTAGTACTTCATTAACATTTGTGATTGTAATGTTAGTTTCTTGTAATTTTTTTTTGTTTTGTTGATTTTCAACTTGTCTAAATCAGATGAACACTGAGGTCTCAAGGTGTTCATTGCATGGATTCTCACCAAGCAGGAGCTTGAGTTCAAACTGTTAAAACTTGTATTTTTGCACTAAAAAAAATATTGCTTCAAATGATTTATCAACAAAGGGTTGAGAATTTAATTTGTTACAGTAGAGTCGAATCTGAGATTTATTTATTTAACTTTTTTGGGGAAACTATTTAGCTGATGTCAGTAGGATTTAAATAAGTCTACTGTCAACAACCTTTTTGTGGAAGCACAATACTCGAGTAATAAACAAAATAAGAGTTTATTTCACAAATGGAATCTCTTAAAAAATAAAGACCTTGTACACTCCAAACAGGTCGTCAGTCTGTTGTGGGGCAGATGGTCCATATGATACATTACATACATTTTTAACTGGAAAGAAACTCCTCACTCATCTCTAGCTTTTTGGTTAAAGAAAAAAAGGAAACTTTTCTGCCTTCATCATTCATGTAAATTTACACTTATATTGGGGGTAAATTTAACTTCTATTTAACTCAAATGATCTGAACAACTTTGAACTTGAAAATCTGACAGTTTACTTCACAATAAAAAACAAAAAGACAAGAAGCTGCAAGGACTAAACTTTTTATCTCCATTTTGGGCAGATGGCATCCAAGAAACAAAGTTGCACATAGAAATATGTCATCAAATCTAAACAAAGTCACTAAACTTGACTGGTTTTCTGATGTAAGCAGTGTCCTCTATGTGTCCAAATCAGACATCTGATAACAAGTGAGTTTTTTTTAATATCCAGTTTAAGATGTCACTCTGCCTACCTGCTGGTAATAGAGTTTCTTGGGTTGCCGAGGCTTGAAGAATTGCAGGAGGTCTCTCAGCGTTCCCTCATAGTTGTGTCTGAGAGGATTGCCAGGACCGTCCCTGTACCTGGCCACCACACCACCAAGCATGGGGGGAGGACAATCAAGGGGCAGAAAGATGAAAGGAAAGAAGAAAAGCAGAGAAAAGAGGACAGAAAAGCCAGCATCCGGAGAGGGAAGCATCGGAGGAAAAAACAAAAAGACAGGTGGAGGGGGGACAGGTTATGCAACTTTCCGTTGAGTACTGAGTGACTTGTAAACCTTCAATGAATTGTTTATGTATGAATGCAGTTCACAAAGACTTTGAATTTTCTTTTTCCATTAATAAATTACACGCAGGGTAGTGCTTTTTTTTTTTAAACTACATCTTCAAAAGTTACAAGTTTGAGTTTTATTGTGTAATTAGGAAAGTCAGGAAATAAAACAGTCGTTACTGTGTTTACAGTGATGTGACAAGTTGTTTACCTCACAAGTACTTTTTTGTATCAGATTGCACAAATCCCCTAAAGTTAAAAAAAAAGAAAGAATAGAGCTAAAATCTTTTACGAGCCTTTTATTTGTCATCTGCCAATTGTTTATTAGCAAAGCAGAAAAAAAAGCCCTATTGAAGACAGAAATCAAGTGTAAACAAATCAGACATTTTATTTCTAGGCCAATTTCACCCAGCTTGAACTAATCATATTGAGCAGCTGGCAAACCAGCAGCCCAACATGGAAATTGAGTCATGTGACTCTGAGGTTGTGATTTTGCGTGCAATTTCCCAATGGAAAAAAAAACCATTTACTCCTGTTAACACACCCCCACCCCAATTCCCTAAAAAGAACTTCAACATAAAAACAATGATGCATCATTTGAGCGTGAATGAGACAAGTGTCCTACCCCTGTGACTTGAAGAACTGCAGCAGCATGGGATCTGTGTTCAACCTCTGAGCAACTGTCTTCGCCACCTGATGAACAAAAACACAATTAACTCCCATCTAAATTTTTCTTCCATGAAGAAAGAACTTTGAGAAATGAAGTGTTTTTTTCCCAGATAGTCTGTTTCTAAGGAATATAGTACCTGAAAATAGTTCATCCTGTTTGACAGCGTGACGACAAAGCCAGGGTCGTTTGGGATGGTCTTGTCACAGAAAATGACATCAACCCGGTGGTAGAGATCCCGGAAATAGTCCTTAGCTGTAGGCAGCTCACTACTGTCATTCTCAGGGTCGTCCCTGTTTGGAAGAACATAGGGATGGTGAAGTCCAGAAAACTTCAGAGAAATAAAAAAAAATCACACATAGGACAAAACAATATAGTAGCCAACTGGGTAGAGTCTGTGGGATTGTGTGAACAGTGACACTGAGCAAAGCCACAAACATTTCCTACATTAATATTGTCTTTCTACTCAGTGGAACACACATAAGGTTGTAATTTTGAAGAGCCAGTTAAACTAAAAACAGGCTGTGGAAAATGTTACAGACCCTTTTAGATTGTTTTAAACCAGTTGCTAAGAACAAAAAGCTTTTTTATAAGGATCCAATTTGAGTTTATCACTTACCTCTGGAAGACAATGATGTCCCCATCCATGAGTTCATCCAGGGCCTTGTCCAGAGAGACATCGTAGTCCTGTATCCGCTCTGTTAGATTGGGTTTTACTTCCTGAAGCGAGCAAGGCGATCAAGGGTCAGCAAATCAAACCGAAGCTAACAAAGCCACATTTCAGGTTTAATGATGAAAGAGGAAGCTTGTGTGGCAACACAAATTAGCTTTAGAGTGAGTGTAAAGAAATGACCAGAAATGCATCACCTCATAGAGGATAAGGCTAGTTTCCTGCTGAAAACCTGCTCTCTCACACATGACTGGCAGCAAATCTTCTGATAAGAGCAAAAACAAAAGAAAACACAGTCATTTTAGAGGAGTTTGGACCTAAAATGGGAATCTTTCAGATCATTAAAGCTTTTTGAAAAGAAGAAAAAAAGACTTACTTATTTTGCAGGATATAGGTGTGTAGATATGTCCACAATAATTTAAACTTCTGGTTTTGGGATCATACATCTTCAAGAATAACATGACATCATCTATAAGGGAAAAAAACAACAACAGTTATCTACAACATGTCATGAGAGCGACAAAAAAAAAAAAAAAAAGACTAAAAAAAATGATGGAGAGGTCATAATTACAAACTAAAGATTAAACTAAAGCTGAGGCAGTGGTTCTAGTCTTTAAAGTTTTATTTTCCATTAGTGTCAAAGTAAACTGCTTACTGCTAACACAAAGATTTTATAGTAATAACATGTACGTTTAAAGGCAGTATGGAAGATCTTTAAGCTCTTAAGAGTGAATTGCACATATGAGATCTGTCTAATCTTCTCTGGCTCTTTACAGGTTTGTTTCTAGCAACTGCGGACCTGCACTTGTACACTATCAGTTAATGGCATTGGAAAGTAATGCTCTGCATTTCATACATGGAACTTTTTAAATAAAACACAGCTATGCAAATAGACAACAGTTTGTTGTTATGCATGCTGAGGTGCAACAATGCACAAGTTTAAATTTTTTTTATGCATTGCCAAAACCAGAAAGTCAGAGTGGTTTCATTATACAATAACTTTTGGCTCAAAATTTTCAAAGTCCACAGTTTGATAAAGGGTCAATATTAAGCTAAATCAACTTCTCAGGACTTTTAAGATTATATTGGAGCTATTTGCACCTAATGTCCAAAGTGGTATTTCAATTGATTCCCGAAATTAAAAAGAAAATTTGTCATTTTTCCACAGAGCAGCAGAGAAATAGGCTAATACCACTTTGCACTGATAACGACTGACAAGAGCTTCTGTTACCAAGCAACCTTGCATCGAGTGCGCATGTCTCTCTGTCACGTTCCGGTTTGTTCCACTTCACATTGCATTCATTCTCATTGCTGCTAGCTAGCGTTGCTAACATTTCTAGATGGAGAAAATGAATGTTTAGTTTTGAATATGTGTATTGATAAATACAACACATCGCCATTGTAGATAAACTTTTTTCAATTGCCTGTGCACACCTTTCTGTTTGTATGGCGTGAACAGCAACAATGACGTCACAGAACTGGGTGAGGAACTTTTAGCGTGACAGGAGCTTAAATCGAGCTGTTTTTATTCCTGGATTTCAGGCTTGCTCAAAAAAAAACGTACAATGTTTCTAACTATACTAATACTTTCATAAATAAACACTGTTAAATGGAATATAGCATTGCATGGGTCCTTCTAATCTTATGGATAGATTTTTTTTATCACTGCACCCATTTAGAACAACAAGTCCAAACAGCTAAGGTAGCTTTAAGTAATATTGCACAAAGTTTTCACGAATATTTCACGGGACTTTTAAAATACATCTAGGATATCATGTCAGAAATTATGACTGGTGAAAATGTGTGTAAAATTTTTTTTTAAAAAAACTCACGATCTTTGTCAAACTTGGGTAACGTAGTTCCAGTGGCTGCCATCTCTGGATCAACCGTTTCCAGAAATATTGTCCAAGGGTTCTCATTGTCACTCAAGTCAATCATCTGAAACCCACAAACACAAATAGTTATTAAAACTGCTCCCAGTTTGTTTAGTGAAGTCTCAGGTGAGAAAATCTTTCACTGCTTTTACAGGTAGGGATGAATATTCTCAGCTTAACTCCAATGATACACTTCATAGATTTTTTTTAATAACTATTAAAAAAAACACACTGTTGAGTTTAAACTGTGTTTATTTTTTCCTGACTGACTCTTTCTGTGGGAACATTTATGTAACCCCACAATGAACATAACGCAAACACACCCAAACAGATTTTCTAGACATGAAACATACATACCGACTTGCTGCTATCAGCCTCGTAGTCTAACATGGCGGGCCGCTTGGTTCCATTACTACGAGCCTGCATGGGCCACAGTCTCATCTGATCTTGTGGGAAACCCTAAAGCAGAGTTTATTTATTAGTCTTGATACCAACAATAAGACAAGACATTATGCAAGCACAACGAAAGAAACCCCTCTTGTTAAGCAGGTAAAAAAAAAAAACAAGTGACAATTGTTTAGTGATCCCGCTGGCAGTTTAAATTCCACGTGGCAAGCAAACAGAAAAATCTACAAACATTTTTTACAAGGCATTGTGTTCATAATGACACTGTCTCAGGACAGTTTCTTTCAAAATTAATTGTTAAAAATTAAGTGTGTTTCTCTTATAAATTTGGTTTAAGCTACATCCTACTGACACAAAAACCTCCCAATTTCACATTTTTCTAAAAATTTGTACTTCCTCACATGCCTGAAAAACTTTAGTGTTACACCTGATGAATGTAAGTGTGTTTATTAAACTTCCTCCACAGTTCCCACCTCGCAAAGACCAAGTTCTCTCACCATGGTCTGTGAGAGGTTCTGGACAAACTCTTGCAGTGTGGAGCTCTTCAGGACTTTGAAGACTGTGTATTTTACTTTCTCCTCATCGTACATGTCGTTGCCCTGATGCCCGCAGAACTGGTCCTCGGTTACCATCTGCAAACAGGATGAAGAATAACATCACTCATGGCTAGTGAGAATAGTGAAAAACAAGAAAGTTCAGTGAATCTAAATAATATGAGGCGAAAACTAAATCAAATGGGCATCAATTGAATAAAACTTGCTAGGAGCAGAATTTAATTTAACAGGAATGCACAAGCAAAAAAGAAATGCCTGCTTAATGGTCCGTTTGCATAGCAAGCCACTTTCATACTACCACTAAACTATGTTCAAACTTCCTCTTAATGCTGCTAATGATGCAAACAGATGTACTATAGATTGTACATTAACATTTTTGTGCAGTTTCAGACAAGTCCACTGGTAGCTAACCAAACTGCCCCATGGGCTCTAAAACAATAATCTCAATTATGAAACAAAATCACTCTAAAAGCACCAGACTACACTCAAGCAACCGCAGCTTCTCACCTGGACCTGCATGTAGAGGTGAGCCTCTTGGCGTTCCTTTCTTTTCTGTGCTTCAACTCTCTTTTCCTCTTGCAATCGCTCTACCAGTTGTTGGGGGATGTCCACATCTGTCATCGGTTGGAGGACTTCACCTAGAAACCAAGAAGAGTTACAGATGAGCACTCAGATAAAAAAAAAATCTCCAATGCAGCCTGAGATGTTTACTTTTATACAAGTGCTGTGCAAAAAGAAAATTCTCCCACACTCATCAGTCACCACTGTCTAATTGCCCCAATGAGTGTTTGTCTGTCTAAATGTCTGGTTCATTAACAGATTGGTGCCTTTTGCAGCCTCTTGCCTGTTAACCTGGTGAAACAGGTTTAGTCATCCCATGATTGTGTCAGACATTAGCATATAGGAAAAGTTAGTAATATGTTAGATAGCATAGGTTGACTATTTTCATTAATTGATGGGTAAAAATTATTTTAAATGAGGTGTGCAGTGGGCGCCCCGCATGCATCTCCAAATCTATCAAGCATTGTTGACATTATATAGACTTTAAAACTGACCGTTACAAGGGAAAAAAAAATAGTGAATACTCAAATTGTCTGACCAAAACAAACAAAAAAAAAATACAAAAGATTTTGCTGTTTTGACTAAACTGTCACCTAAGTTGCCCGATAAGAATCCAAATGGAAAAGTTTTATGCTCAAATGCCGATGCAGCAGACAAAACTATGTCCTTAGCTTCACTTCCAGAGTTTCAGGGGTGAAAAAGTTAATGTTCAAACACAGTGTGACTGTAGTGTCAAGTGTTCAGTATGACTGTCAGTAAAGGTTAGCAACTCATTTGGTTGTCTTTGCCCTTCCCTTCACGCTTTACAGTTTTCCAATTAAACAATGGGCTCATATTTTCCACCGGTGTGCAAAAAAGTGAGAGGTGCAATTACGGTGTATCTCCAACTGTCCAGACTGAGGGAACAAACAGGTAGGCCTACTACAACAACAATTACAGACACTCTGATTGAGTATCTATAAAAGTGTGAGATCTTGCTACATATGTAAAATAAATTTCTTAAAAATATGTAAAAATCAACTTTATTTGCAAGCTTGTTCAAAAACATGTAAATTATGTAAAAAAAATTATAAACTATAATATCTACCATTTTAAATATTTTCTTTAAGTATTCCTCTTTTTTTGACAACACAGTGAGCACTTTGATAAGACCAATTAATAAAAAAAATGTATATATATATATATATATTGTGTACTAGTTGTGTGAGGACATCTGAAACCTGCTTACCGAGTTTAGACTCGCGGATGTAGACCAACATGTATGCGTTGGTGCAGTGACGAACCGACAGGTCATCGTCATGGCCACCGTAATTGTGTTCTATGGCCTCCTCCTTGGTGCATCGTGACACTACGTCGTCATCAAATTTACACCACTACAGACAGAGTGGCAGGGGAGCCAGAGGGGAGGAGGTAAAGGGGGAGGAGTTGTGTGAGTTAGAGAGAGAAAAAAGAACAGGAGAAAAACAGAGAGTATTTAAGATAACTATTACCATTTAAATATTTTTCAAACTGTAGGAGCTAGCTGTGGTGATGCTATATTAACACTTCATGCAAAAATTATGAAAACATTTAGTAAGAGGAAATTATAATTATTCACTGAATAAACTGAACTCCAAATAAAATACTGAACACTATCAAAATAACTTTACATCATTGTTTTATTAGTATGTGACATGCAAATAATGTGTTGCTAATAAATCAAATTTTATCAAAAATATATTGGTTTTTGGTGTAAAGTGCGTAATAAAAATTGTCCTCACTATTGGTTCCTTGACACTCACTTTGCCGTCTCCCTTTGGATTGAGATAGACGACGTAGTGACCGCCATGGTTGTCCCCACTGTGGACTAACACAGCGTGCAGTATGTAATTGGCCGGGTCCTTTGAGTCGGGCTTTTGGAGAAACTCATCCAGAGGCAACTGGTCTGGAAACTCAAATCTGTTTAAGGGAGGAAAAAGAATGAGTGGTGAAGACAAACGGTTGAAGGCTTTAAAACACAAAGGAAGAACTGCATGTTTTTAAGTGTAGTAAATACAAAATAAGCATAAATGTAAGAAAATGAAATGGTTGTTGATGTCATGTTTTTGAGGGGTAATAATTCTTATCTCACAGCATATGTAAACATGGGACCTTTTGCTGGCTAAGATACACGTTATTTAAAGGAAAAAAGCTTATGAACACATGTATTCAGTTCCACTTCTGTTTTTGGCACAGTAAATGTAACTCTCAGAGTGTTCTCTTCAGTTACTAAAACACTTCTTGCTTTTGTTAGAATGTGGGCGTAGCAGAGACAACATTATTTGTGGCCAAGAACAACCAGGTGTTAGATAGCATTCAAATACTGGACAGGAGAGTTCGCAAATTGCTTTAACTTGGATTTTTGATGATGTTCAAAGATGCTAGAAACCACCAAAAGTTCATTTTGCATTACTTTTGAAAATCTAAGATCCTTTTAACCAGGGAAATAATACTTTAAAAAATATTTACTGACAAACTTTTCTAACAACACCAGGCTAGGAAGTCCGATCGTAATACAGATTGTCATTTCTCAGATTAGGCTCTGCTTTTGCCCGGGTCTAACTTGGAAGTTATTTTGCGTTTTAACTGATACGTAATGGAATCATACAAACAGAAAAACTTATATTGAAGTGTTAGAGGCTTTATGTGGCTACCTGTCATTAATCTTGATATTTTGGTCGGTCTGTGGGTCATACATGAATCTCATTAGCTGAAGATGAAGGATTGGAGGGAAAGTAAGGAACTTGACTCCTTTTTCTGCTTCCTGCAGTAAAAAAAAACCACACACACAAAACCATTATTTGGAACATCTAGTTTCAAAATTGGTAACCTCCCAACAACTTACAACTTCCACAATAAAGGAACTTATATTGATACATGAAGAAATGTAATCAATTTCATATAAATGATTGGTTTTAAATTAGATAATAAAAACTAACTTGAAGTCCATGTTCTCCTGCGTCGTACTTATTGTCTCCATCCAACTGTTCAGTTGCAACATAATCTTTGAACGACTCAAAGACTGAAAAGAAACAGTAAAAACCAAAGTCCGGAACAAGAAATCTACAGATAAAACATTTTCTAGACTATAGATACTTGTTAATGTGTCTACCTCCGAGTAGAGTTAAAAACTAAAAAATGTTTCCACTCACTGTTTTTCTTTCCTTTTATGCTAAGCTGGATGTCATAGTAGTCCTCTATTCGCTCAGACCGGTAGTCCACATGCTTACACTGAATATATGACTGGAAAGGAGGAGATTAAAGTGATACAGAAGCAAAACCAGTGTCCTAACAGCAAAATATCTTCATAAGATGCTGGATAGTTAAGTATTCATGAAAGTACACTTACCACCATCTTTCCTCTAAAAAGTTTGGGAATGGTTCCCTCAACACAAGTGCCTTTCATTTTATTCTCCACATTGTCCAGTAGCTGGATCAGACACATCATGTATTACTCACATGCCTCAAACACACACAGTGTTGGGAATCTATAAGTACACTCACCACTCTGCACAGCTCCTGTACATCATGTTGCATAAAGCTATCAAGTGTTTCCCACCTTCAGGTAAGAAAATCCATCAGTCATTATTATCATTGAAAAAGAATTAATAATTAATTTGATCTTCTTTAAAAGGGATTCCTTTTGTACCCAAAAGACTTTGTGAGTTTCTTCGTGCCCACGGGTTTGTCGCTGTGTTGCAGTTCATAGAAAACCCTTTGCAGGGCCAAAGGAACGCTCTTGGACGAGTCATCCCCTTCTGTGGGCATCATGTACACCGCCTGGCAAGAAGAGAAGCGTTTGACTGATTCAGCTTTTTTTTTACTGTGTGAAGACTTTTGGATGAGATTAAATCTAAATACAATCTGTTATTGTGCAGATAGAGGCATACCCGCCGTAGCTGGTTAGTGAAGAAGAGCGTCTGTAGCAAACTGTTCATGTAGCAAGTAGCTCCCTGGTTTTTCAAGCCAACGTACCCCGTGTGTTTCTTTGAGTCCCAGCTGAATAAGAAGAGATTGTAGTGAAAATGTGTTAAAAAAAAAAAAAACAAAAGCTCAAAGATTTAGAAAAACAATGCAACATACGCCACTCCGTGTGGGGCATCAGCCTGGACATAGACTTCAAATGTGACTTTATCATCATCAACAAATCCCCTCTCTGGATCAGTCACATCCTAATAAAAAAGAAAAGATTACATATTTAATATACAAAACAGTCAAATTCTAATTAAGCCATAACATAAAAGCAACCAATGAGAAAACAGCCTAAAAATAAACAATGCAATGAAAATTACCATCAGTTTCCCCCTTTTCTACCAGCTATGAGAACATTTAGCAATACCAGTGCCATCTAAGGAGATGATCTGCTGCTATAACCAAATATAGAGCACCATTTTTTTAATTATTACTGCCAGTCTACTTTACTTACACTCCAGGACATGAAGTTGGAGAAACCCCAATCATTTTCTTTGTGGAAGAACAAGTGACTGATCCTGCGACTGAATGACTTCTCATCGTCTTTGTAATTTATTATCTTCAGCATGGCTTGTGCATGGCAAGACCATGATCTGCAACACAAAGGAACCCCCAAATAGATTAGCTCAGTGATTTGTTAAAAAACAAAAACACATTGACACAGGAGTGAAAAGTTGGCTTACAGTGTATTCTTTCAAAGACAAAATAAAAAACTCAACTAACGTATTTTTCAGTCATACGGTAAATTATAAGTGGGAAACTCCAGAAAAATCAAACCGAGGCAACTGACATTTGTCTTCTTAATGCAACAAACTTTCCACTTTCCTGCTTCTTTATTCGACCTTGGCCAAAAAGAAAAAGTAGCAACAGGAACATTCTGCTGTTTGTTACATGGTAGAATAACCAAATACACTGATGCTTCACAGCTTCTTTGGAACACCACAAAAAGACAAAGATTGGAGGAAAATGTTTGTTTTATCCAGTTCACCAAGAAATTACAAGAAAAATCTCAGGATCTGATGAATATTCATATATATATCAATTTATATGTAATATATGGCTGTTCAGTAGCCTTCAATTTCTCAGTTTGTTTTTTTTATTATTATTATTTTGGCCAAAAGATATGCCATGCCGTCTTTAAGTAAATACAATGCAATTTTTTTATTATTTAAAAAAAACTGAATTTTTTCCCCCAAAGCTTTTCACACTTCATTTGACAATAATTTGTAAACTAACACTTTTGTTTGAGTAAAAAAAAAGGAGACTAACAAATCAGATGGTTTCAGGGGGTTTGACAAAAATCCAAACGAATGAATGAAAAACACTGTAACCATAATATGCCGCAGAGGGAGCTTTCAAAGTATATTTCATTTAACCACTGATGTGTACAAAGTATTTCCTACTCTGCTCAGAAAGCCCTAACCCTCAACCAAAGGAATGTTTGTTATTCTGACATTTGTGAGAATATGCTTTAATCTTTAGTGGATCAGAGCAAAGCGTGTTTATTATTAGCCGAGCTTGGTTCCCATAAATTTTCAGCTCATTCATACAAACTTCCAGTAAAGAAGAAAACAATACAACAGATTCATATCTATATTTATTATAAATTTGAGGTGTAAAAGTAATGAATTCTTGGTTTAAACCATGAATTCATGCAAAACTTTCAGTCTAATTTAAAGTATCAAGACTGTGAACATAAATGCATTTGATTCCTTTTAAGCCCAAAAAATTACATACGTGGAGTCTGATTCTGCATTACACTGCAGGAAGAAGCCCACACTTTTCTGGTGAGGTCGGTCGGGATAGAAACGTGGCATCACCATAATCTTCCATGGTAAATTTCGGACAAAGCAAGACGGGCTGAGGATGGACTCGCTCAAGCGGCTGAAGCGCTCCACAACAAACCGAAAAGTTGCCTCTGATCGCCAGCTGGTATCTGTGGAAAGATAAGAAGTGTCACGGGTGTTGAAGAGAAATTTGAAAGCCTGTTGTTAAAATGCAATTTAATTTTCTAATTAGCACTAATTTATCCAGATTTGCTACCCAAGACTTCTCTGGCCTTTTGACATTAATCAGAAAAACCCTTGTACGCTGAACTGCTTGGTTAGATCACAGTTTGGAGGCTAATGATGACTTAGTGAAATAATTATCATATTAAATATATGTTGTGGCGTTCTTCTTCAATACTATTGTACCCTCTTCTTAACACTATGTTCCAGATCAGGCTGCAGTGAAAGCTGCCTCTGCAAGAAAGCTCAGACTTACATCACCCTAGCCACATTCTCAAGAACATTCGAGAGGACCCAGGATTTTTTTTGGGTCATCATTGAGTCACTGTTCCTCCAGTTGGTCATTTTTAAAAGGTAGGACAATGTACAATTGGAAAATATACTTTTTTATTAATACATTTTACCAGATTTATTAGCCCTGATGCTAATTTACATCTGCAGTCCGGTGGCACAAGAAGAGGGAACCACATAACATCAACATGGAATATGTGCATGAATTATTATCACATAAAAATACATGCAACACATAATTAACTTGAAAACAACTGGCTTACAAAGCTAAACCTCTACAATATGGGACAAATAGCGGCTAATGTGCTGGCATCTCCTTAGATGGGTAAGTTTGTTTTAAGAATTTTTTAATGTAACATATGCTTTAAAAATTCACACATGTTCCCCAGTGCTGTCACCTTTACTACCTCTGGATCTATTCCTGCAAGGATGCATCCTTATCAGATGCCCAAACTACCTCATTTGGTTTCTTTCAACCTAAAAGAAGCATATTCTCTACTTCGAACTCCTCCTGCATGGCAGAGCTCCACACACTATCTCTGAGAGAGAGCCCGGCCTCCCTACAGAGAAAATTCATTTTGACTGCTTTTATTTGTTCTTGTACTTTCGGTAACACCGATAGCTGGAATCAATAGGTGAGCGTTAGAATGCAGATTGTCAAGTAAATGGAGAGTTTTGCTTTTTGGATTCAGCTCTCCATTATGACGGACGAGGAAACGACCCAAATATTACACTAGCTACACCAATCTGCCTGTGATTTCCCATCTCCATTCTACCCTAAGTTTTTGTTTTCCAAATTTTAAAGCATGTTTTATTTATTGTTTTTAACCATTTGATTTTTGAAAAAGAGAATAACTAAATGTGATGGAAGAAAAAATATTTAAATAAACAGAAAAGAAGTGGCCAGTCAGCTGAAAAGTTGCATTTTTCAGCACTGGAAGTGATCGATAGAAGAAAAAAATGTGACCTTTTGCAGGTTGTTAAAAGATAAATTTGTCAAAAATTTTCTAATCAATTGCAACAAAAAAAAGAAAACAAGCATATTTCGGAGCTGCATTCCCCTTTTAGAAGCAACGAGTCATCATTGCTCAGTGTATTGATTTTGCTGAAGCTCATCAGTGGCGGTTATCTATGACGCATGTTAAGAGTGACCCTGGAGGTTTTACAGTTCTTTTATTTTTATCTAAATGCTGAATGTTTGCTAGTACCGTACACTTGATAACAAATGTTGTAAATTTATATAAATGTTTTTAGTCTGATTTGTCAGTTTGTGTTTTGACTAAACTTTAACACTGTTCAGTATGAAGTGTTAGTAGAAGCATGCATCCTCACCATCCTCCATGTCTTCTTCTGTATTATTGTGTCCATCAGCCATGGCCACATTACCATTGATCACTGGGTTGGCTGGGATTCTTGGAGGATCATCGGTGTCCCCAGCTGGAATGAAAGAAAAAACAAAATGAAAACACTGTATGCTTTAGTTTGGTAGAAGCAATCTTCAATAACTGAGGTGAAACTGTTCGGGGTGCAGGAGATCACGTTGGTTCAAAAGCAATCCCACTAATTTAAATCATTTAGGATTTATTATGATTTATGCTTCCTCCGCAGGGTAGCTAGACTCTTGCTCTGTCATCCAGAAGGAGCTTGGAGTAGAGCCGTTGCTCCTCTGGGTTGGGTGGTTTGAGCATCAGGTTAAGATGCCTCCCGTGCGCCTCGCTGGTGAGGTGTTTCAGTCACGTCCCACTGAGAGGATGTTGGACTATGTCTCTTCCGCTATGTCTCGCAAATGGCTGGGGAACCATTTCTTTATCCCTCCCACCATTGACGCCGTCCTGGCAGCCTGCTGCGGTGCAATGCAGCACAGAAATTGTACCGTTAAGGGACGAATTTCACACATTTCACAAGTGTGGGATCAATAAAGTAAATCTATCTGAATTGAGTACGTCAACATAAAACAAATAAATAAAAATAAATATGTACTTAAAAATTATAATTTGTTTGAATTACTCTTGTTACGTTAAATAAATATTTCCCTCTATCCCACCACAGAATAAAAACTGTCCATGTCTGTGTACGTGGAAAAGACTCATGGTGACAAAAAGAAATGGAATGGAAACAACAAAGCCATGCAACACGACAGACTGGATAATTATGAACACAATACAGGATTAAGCTGCAAGTCATCGTTCAGAATAAGCACACAAGCACAGATGGAAACAATTATCCCAGCTGAACGAGACGGCTTGATGTGCAGTCTGATCCATCAAATAGCATGGATGACAGAGTCAAACGAGAGTCACGGTAAATCTACTTCAAGATGTGACTGAACTATGTCAGGACTCTGAAGAAGAATAACAACAATAAGTTACTGGGAAGTCTGCGCAAATGTGTCCTTTATAGTCGTTATGGGTTTAATGAAACATCTGTCCACCTGGTTGAGCTGCAACCCAGAGCACTGACAGCCATGTGCGCAAGTCTCCAGGTACTGTTACGGAGCAATACCTTCAGGAAACTGACCTCGTTTCCCCAACTGGATTACAACACTCTTAATGGGGCCTGTCAGTCATCTGCATGACATTGTTCTCCTCACCGTCTCTATGTCCTGATCCCTCCCTCAAGTAAGAAAACTGTACATCATCTACCCACTTTATCCATTAATATAAAAAGAAATATTTACTTAGAATGCACCTAAACAAGTGTCATAACTTTAGTTATTTACATTTGTTTTCAGTAAACTTTGCATCCTGCATTTGACTTTTAAATAATACATTTTTCATATGAAACAACACCATGTTGTCAAAAGTAGAGCAGCTGAGAACATTACACACAACAAGCTGATATATTATAGAGGTAGGATGTTATGTAACAACCAACTAAAAAAACTGGGCACTTTTTCTTTTCAATTAACAAAAACAAAACGAGCATATTCTAGTTTTTTAAACACAATCTTTTTCTTACAAAATGTTATTTAAATATCTTTAGATTACACTATTGGATTTGGGTAGAGATACTGAGTCAACATGCCATAAAATATCTGCAATATGAATGATTTACCTTTTATTTTTTTTTGGCGATGTTCCACTTTAAGTCAAAGGTGTTAAACAAGCGTTCACTACTAGTTATGACAGATCATTTTTATTGTTCTTGTAAGGTTTGATTGCCCTGAGGCAAAACCAAGAGGGGACCCAAATGATAAAAATGCACCTGCTGTTACACTGATAGATGTTACTTGAACGCTGTGGGTATGATTTATACTTCTGTAACTAATATATGGTATCATTATAATTTAATAAAAAAAGGCAGTAGTGTGTCCTGAATCTAACAGTTTTTAGTCATATTAGATATTTAACTACACAGGACTGAATGACGCAGTGAAGCTGTAGCCTATAAAACAAATTTTAGTTGACATCATTTGAAAAGACATGAAAATGCCGGTTATGATGTTGCTTTGTGTGGGGAGGATACTGATCTTTAGGAGCAGGCCTTCGATCGAACTAACAAAAACATAGATCATTAAAAATGGCGAGCTCCATGCCTTTTGCTCGTCCATACAATGAAGCAGCAAATCCCCGCGCTGCGGGCCTGGATTACCGCAGCACTGTTTTCTAACAACAACAACACACATTTTAACATGTATTTACACAAATGCTAATGAAAAGCTTAAGAATGACTGGTAAAATAATCCATTTCATTCTTAGATTTCAAGCTAATGACTGGAAGTGTCCATAGCTGGTGCATTAAAGGTAACTAAGAGCTGACGCATCTGCGTTACCGTTAGCTTTTACAAGCAGGCCTTTTGGTGAAAAATGAGCATTAAAAAGCAATTGGATAAAACTACACTATTGATATCATAACGATTATTAAGTTTACTGCACATCGGGAACTTTACGGGGGAGAAAAGATACATGATATATACAGTGGGTTGGAAACCGAGGCCAGACATTCACGCAGCCACAAGCAACCGATACAAAATACAAGAAGCCATTTTGGAAACGCCACACACCCCCTGTGCTAGCATCAGCTAACTAGCATAGCGATAGCGGAGGGCCTTAAAGCTAGTTCCATTAGCTGCTATGTTAACACTGTTTATTGCTTTCAGCTAACTTGATCACAACATATGGAAATCTACACACGCTAACAAGATATTAATCAAATTTCTTAACAGACCTGGGATCTATTTCTAAACCAGTCATCAACCGACATCATTTGCTACTTTCAACACCCGCATTAGGTGGGATGTCTAAGCAACACGATGCTAACACAATGCTTCATGTCCAGCAGCAATGTGTTAAACATGATCAGATTTTTATACTATTTCAAAAATAAACAAAGCTATTATTGTTCACCGATTGCTCGGAAAAGTTAACGTTACCGGTAAGAAGGAGGAATATTTACCAATCCAGAGTGTTTCTACGCAGATCTACGGACAAGTACATGGCAGTAAGATCATTTACCTTCTAATGAATCCATGTAGAATCAATTCATGAAGACTGTTTACAAAGATCCAAGTTAGCTGGACTGGATATCGGTGACTGCACGTGGATTATGAATGACGATGAAAAGGCAAAGTACATGAGGGATAAACTTGTCACAGCAGCGCTCCGTAAGAAAAACTCAACGCTTTATTTAGAAATCAAAAGCCAATCTGAATGAATGATTAATGCGGTTTGTTCTGTATTAATATAACACTGTGTGTGGTGTTTAGAGGTGATTTGAAAACAAGTGTTTAGTGCAAGAGAACAGCTAGAATGTAGTTGTGCTTAAATGAGGTCAGCTCCGTACAAGTAATGCTGCAACGGACGCACAATCAGCAAAAAAAAAAAAAAAAAAAGGACCGGCTCCCTCAGCCAGAAAGGCCTTGTTGTTTACTGGAACCTTTTAGCAAGTTTTGCACAAATCAAACCTCGTGCATAAATCAGGCAGCAATAAAAAAGATGATTTTAAATGATTGGATTGCTTACCTTCCATCTCCATGTCCTCCGGTTCACTGAGCTGCTGTTCACCGGCTTTCTGCTGCTGCGTGTGGTGATGGTGGTTCATGTTGGCAGCTGTTGTGTTGGTGGAGGTACGGTGCTCCCTGCTATCTTTATCGCTCTGGATCCTGTCCAGATTCGGTTCGGTGATGAACCGGATTTTGGACTGCTGGTGAGGTGTGGTGGGATGCAGAGGTGGGGAGGAGAAGTCTAGCCTTGGCGGCCGGGCCTGCTCTGCTGCGACCTCGGCCTTGTCCGCTGTCAACGCCGGGGTGAGAGGAGGGGAGGCCGGCGGGGGAGCGGGCAGAGAAACGCGGACGTATTTGCTCGCTATTCGCCCAATCTCGGCGCCGTAAGTGGGTGCAAAACGCGGGGGGGCTGGGATTTAATGGGGAACTAAATGACTCAGTTTTACCCCGGTAAATATGGGGTATTATGAGGACTTGGTGCACTTTGAGTAACAATCCCCCTGTTCCTAGCCAGTGTTAAGCTATCTGATAGCAGGTAGCCAAAAAGAGAGAACGCTGCAGAAAAAACAACAAAAGCTCATTTGCAGCAGACACCTTTAACAAGTTTACTTGCGGTATCCCCAGTCCGTCCCTCTTCTGGGGGAGAGCGTAGAAAAAAAACTAGCCATTCAAAGCAGTTTCCATTGATATGAACGTTAACTTAGAAGTTCACAATACAACAGTTATCACGGCCAGACCAACAACAGTTCCCCACAAAGCGGCCTTAATATGATAAACTACAAAACGCGGCGCCAAGGTGCATTTTTTCATAAACTAACCTCTTGTTTGTTACGGGGAAATGTGTCCGGTCATTGAGCTGTGCTCCTCCTGTGGTTTGTGATGTGTTGAGTCTGAGGTAAATCTCAAAATGGCGGTCGCGCTCTTCTCTGAAATGTCACATCCGCATGGAGATCCAAACAGGGCCCATCCCCATCAACCAGCATCAAGAACTCCGAATGTTTAAAGTAAAAAAAGGAACGATCACTGGGATAAAACTTCTGGATCGAATGTTTTCGATAGTACGATCACTATGCTAATGAGTTGTGTTTACTTCTAAGGTACTTGTGTAGGATCATATATGTTACATTACCTTAATAAACATAGACCATTTTGTTGTGTATGTTCATTATAACACTAATCATTTCACAGTGCATAAATTTAAATAGTTAAGATTCAGTTAGTTGATGCTTATATTAATGTAAATATAATTCTTGGTTTTTTTTATTGTTGGATTTAACAGGTTTTCGAATGTTAAAACTAATTTGGTGAAATGTCGTCATCTAGTGGACAAATGTAGTTTCGCAGGTGGTATTTTCACAATTTCATGGTTGGTTACTTTTTCACAATCACGTTTCTCAAACTTTTGGAACGGATGTTTCATATAGCAGCATATATCAAACTTTTTCAAGCCAAGGCAAATTTTTCCTTCAAAACAGATCTTAAATCTTGAGGAACACCACCTACCAAAAATGTTAAAAATGCTTGAAACACTGGCCTTTCTATGTGGAGTTAGCATGTTCTCCCCGTGTGTGTTGGTTTCCTCCAGATACTCATGTTTCCTCCCATCCTCCAAAAACATGCATATTAGGTTGATTGTCCGCTAGGAAATTGTTCCCAGGAGTGGGTGTGTGGCCCTGCGACAGACTGGTGACTTATTCAGGGTGTACCCTACTTCTTGCCTTAAATCAGCTGGGATGGGCTCCAAGCACCCTTCGCTACCCCATGTGTCACAATGAGCACTTTTGAAAAATTTGCACCTTATTTGCCATATTATTATGTTTAGCTCCAGAGAATGAACCTTTCAGAGGAGAAATGCTAGAGAATCTTTTTCCTCTTCGATGTCTCGCAGAAAATGTGAATTTTAATTTGAATTCAATTTTTTCTGCTTTAAAACACAACTTAAATTTTCTTATAATGTCTCACAATGCAGGGTAGTTTTTGGGAGGGATAGACAGGAGCATGCAAAAAAAAAAAACAGAGGAGAGTGAGTTGCTATGGTTACAGGACTGCCCTGCCTGTCTGTAAATAAAATGACATGATTTCATCCTGATAAACATCAATAATACGCTTTAAAGCATTTTAACTCCAAATGAGAAAAAAATGAACATTTTTTTAGAATAAAGAAACAAATTGATGACGTAAGAAGATTATTAGTCTTGTGTAAACTTTTATTAAAGTTACTTTCTGATCACTCCGTTCCGTCGTCCTCTGCTTATCCGCGGGCAGTTCGCGGGGGCAACAGCCTCAGACGGGCCTATTTAACGCTAAAACAATTTGGTGAATTGTCTCTCTCTAGTGGACAAATGTTGTTTTGCAGACGAAATTTCCACATTCACATGGTTTATTTTTCACTTTTGAATAAATTAGTCTTGTCAATTTAAATATTGAACTTTAATCGGAAGGCCAGGTATTTTAAAATGGGGTATTTAATAGTTATTTTTCTCCAGGTATGTATTTGTGGTCTGAACTAAGTAATCTTGAAATGAAAGATTTAAATTATTTTTTTTTTTATTTTTACATACTTAATATTCAGATTCAAGTTTTTTTTTTTATTCATGGAAATACTACTTTTGTATCCAGTCTGGAATGGTTTAAAATAATAATAAAAAAACTCTTTACTATTATTTTATTTATTTTTTTCAGTATCTCTTTCTAGACTGAACTTCCTCAATCTTTTCTACAACAAATAATGTATTTTTTGTTGGGGGTTTTTTTCCCGATGCACATGCTTGTAACAGAAATGTAAAAAAATATATATATGTCTTGAGAAAATTAATAAAACGAATAAAACATGATTTGTTTTTGTACAATAACTTATTTTGGGGAAACAAATCTAAGTATTTACTGTGATTGGAAAAAGGGATATTTTACAGTTAGAGTATGAGTAATTGAATGTGATTGTGACCGTTTGATTTAACAATATGAATTAAGATTTCATTCAAATCAAGAAGCATTTTGATAAGGTTTTCTTCAAATAAATAAAAATAAAATGTATAATTTTGAAATTATAAATGGAATGCTCTAAAAATGATTGATTATAAAGTATAACCGGTTGATAAGAGCTTTGAATTCTTTGTTGATATGGTTCTCAAGATCTGTTATTATTCTGTTCTTACTTCTACAGTTGATCATTTGCATTATTTTGATCTAAATGTATTTTGCATCTTGCAAATCTGAAAAACCTCCATTAGTGTGATAAAAAATATCATTTGAAAATAAACTTTTTAAAAATTTGAAGTAATGTTATACATAAGATTTTACAAAAAAAACTTTATCATGTTTAAATTAAATACTTGAGAACATTCAGACTGAATTCCAGCTAAAAATCAGAAAATGCTTGATAATAGTTACAAGAATTAATATAACAGAACATTATTAATATTTTTTTTGTTTTGCAGCGCTCACAAACTTTACTGTGATAAAAAAAAATCAGAGCTTCTTTTGTGTTCATGCTGTTACGGATGTGCCAGACAGCCAATCATATTCTATTATTTATTATAAAACCCACCTCTTATTTCATAATTGACCAATTAGGTAGGAGAACAGAAAGAACGGGTGGAACAAATGCACAGCAAGATAGTATGACTTGTATATATATAACGTAGCATCGGCAAATCGAAAACTAGTTGGCTAGTCTGATCCTCTCTGATGCGATGGAGAGGTGGCAGAGCGGTAATGTCGAGCGAAACAGATAATTAGATAGCAATAATCCTCAATTTTCACCAATAAGAATTCATACCTAGTTGAAATCTTCACATTTTATCAATTTAGAGTGGAATTCCCCTGGTGTTTAGGGGGATTAAATGGAGGAGAAGAAGGAAGACGGAGACTCGGAGATACAGGAACACGGACCTGAGCACTGGTTCTCAAAATGGGAGCGGCAGTGTTTGGCCGAAGCAGAGCAGAGGGATCGAACCGAGGAGGAGGCCGACAATGATCAGGAGAAATTATGGCATCTTTTCCAGAACTCGGCTACTGCCGTGGCTCAGTTATACAAAGGTCTACTCTTTGTTTCTTCACCCTAAGGACACATAGTTTACTCCATTTTTCTTGTTTACCAGTTTTCTTATGTTATTAAGTTACATTAAACGTTACGTTAAACATCAAGTTACTAGTTAGTCAACCGGCACATGGTTGAGGTTTACAGGTTACTTTTACTTCTTTTTTTTAAAGCTAATTTAACTAGCTTGTTCTAGCTAAATGTTGAAAACGCTTCTAAACTCAAGTAAAACGTAAAAATAGGAACTCGATGACTTTGTAATAGTAATCAGACTAAATATCCTTCAAGTTGTGTTTATTTTGTTTACTTTGGATGAACTATTGACGGTAAGTTAGTCTGTAGCTAAGCTAGCATTAGCCGGGCTAGTTACAAAATGGCGATGGTAACAACAATCGTAGCTACGCGACATTCCCAGCTGATAGACCGACTGCTTCTTGTGCTGTCAGTGTTTAAACATCTGTCACAGAACTTAAAAAACCAGATCACCATCATCTGTTTGGTGTGATTTAAAATTTTATGCTAATGTCCGATTTCTGTTAAACAATGTTTACAGACAAGATGCTTTAGCAAACTATTTAATGTCAAAATGGCGAGGATAACATCGCTTTGACGTAAAACTTATAGGTCTTAAATGCTTTTCAGATCATGTTATATTACTTCCAATTGTTGAGCCACTTGTTAGCAGTTTAATCTTTAAGATAGTTGACTCATTAAGTGTTACAAGTTAGCTGCTTTCTTTGTGAACATCGTGCCAAGCTGTCTGTCTTAGCAGCTATTTTTATGCCATTCCGCTTCTCAGGGAGACAAGATGGCGTTACTAAATCATTTTCAGTTGAACTGATCGCTGTCTGTTTGTTTTCTAAAAGCACAAGCGATTAAACACGTGTTTTTATTTTCTGTTTTGCTGCTACAGACAGAGTATGTCACCAACAAGGCCTGTCACTGTGGGTGCCGTTTCAAAATGCAGCAACAGCAGTAACCAACCTTTACAAAGGTAACTATCTACATCTACTGATTTTTATGCCTTTGTGCTTTTGAGCAAGATGTATTGATGAGAGTCAAACCGCAGCATCATCAATAAACACTGCTTATCACTTAATCGTAAACTTAGAACTCTTTTTATTGACATGATCACACTTTGCAACTCAACATGCATCTTGGGATTTTTCTTCTCAGGATCAATGATTGTTGCTTATAAACTTGAATTTTGTCACTTTAAATGCAAAGCTCTCGATTTAGAAGTCTATGTACATTCCTACCCTCACCTATGGTCACCAGGTGTGGGTAATGGCCGAAAGAACGAGATCACAGATACAAGCCATTAAAACGAGTTTCCTCCGCAGGGTGGTTGGGCTCTCACTTAGAGATAGGGGCTCCCCATCCAGGAGGACCTTGGAGTAGAGCCGTTGCTCCTCTGGGTCGAGACAAACCAGATGGGGTGGTTTGGGCATCTGGTTAAGATGCCTCCCCAAGGCCTCACTGGTGAGGTGTTTCGTGCACGTTCCATCGGGAGGAGACCCAGAGGCAGATCCCAAACTCGCTGGAAAGACTATGTCCCACAGCTGGCTGGGGAAAACTTCGGAATCCTCCTGGGTGGGTGAGAGAGGCCTGGGTTTCTCGTCTGAGGCTGTTGCCCCCGTGACCCATCCCCAGATAAGCGGAAGACAACGGAATGAAACTTTAAGTGGAATGTTTTATCTCAAAACAACTGATATCCTTGAATGTTTTAGAGAGTGTTGATGCACATCAGAGAAGTTTTGATCGGGGTATGCAGATCGGTCACCAACGTCGTAACAAGGTGGGTTTACTTGTTATGTGTTTAAGTATTTTTACTACTTCCTGTCTGTCATGTTTACTGCAATTAAGGCAACAGGTGCCAAAACATTTTACTGTGACTACATGATGTGTTTATTTTACCTGTTGTTGTTGTTGTTTTGAACTGACTATATGCTGTTTATTTTGCTTATTGTTGTTGTACTGAATTGCAGGACATGTTGGCTTGGGTGAAAAAGCGTCGGAGAACCATTCGTAGGGAAGATCTTATTAGCTTCTTGTGTGGAAAACCACCACCGCACAGAAGTAGTAGAACAAACTCCAGGCTGACCATGGTGGCTCCCAGCCGGGCTAATTCACCAGCTGAGACCGGCTCATCTGTGGAAGCAGACCTGCAGCCGTTCAGAGAGGCCATAGCACTGCATGGTGAGGAAACGAGTTTCTGACTGATGGAATAGATGTTTGAAAATTTCTACATACGTAGCTTTAAAAAAAAACACACGTTTTGTATTTTTCTTTTAAGAGGCATAGGATTGTGCGTGTGTGTGCGTGTTTGCTTGCTCACGCGTTGCTTTCTACCAGTCACTCCACTGTGCAACATGTGGCATAGAGATAAGGCTGTGTTTTGCTCGGTTGTGTGTTTTGGCCAGCTGGAAAAGACCACTTAGCTCCAAACTTGTCTGTAAGTGAAGGTTCGTCATGTAGTGTGTGAGTACGTGTACATGAATAACTTGTGTCTGAGTGTGATGACATTTCCGATGCACCCTCGACACAAATAAATGCTGAGCACATTCTGTCAGCGGGCGACATGTGACATTTTTAGGCTGGGATCATATGAGGCGTTTGAGTTGGGTTACAGAAACGTAAACACGTCCAGACCTTGTCGGAAGGTTTTGATGCGGCTCGCATGTCTGATACACACAGTGTTCCTCAAATGCTGTTTGAGGGACGTTAAAGCTGTTTCACTTGTATTTGTTTGTCTGTCTGTGGTATGTACACAAACTGGACACCAGCTTGATTAAAAAATGTTGTTTGCAACACAGGTGAACAAATGATAACAGGCAACTCAATGGTTCCTGTATGCACTATTAAGCATGGTCACTACTTCCTTCTTCTCTCCTCCTAGGTCTGAGCGGGGCGATGGCGAGCATCAGCGTGCGTTCCGGCGCTCCTAGTTCTCCCACACACGTCAGCAGCAGCGGCAATGCTGGCGGGGCAAGTGGGGGTGGATCTTCTGGCTCGGCGCCGGTGAGCCGCGGGCGGCGCAACGGGCTCCAGGACGTCGACCTGAACACTTTCATCTCTGAGGAGATGGCACTTCATCTGGACTCTACAGGCTCCGCCTCTACCGGAGGGGGAGGGACCAGGAAACGTAACTCCACCCAATGCGGTGATGTCATCACGGACTCGCCTACGCATAAACGGAACAGGATGATCTGAGCGCCACCCCGTTGTATTCCAGAGGCAGTGGGTGAGGAAGAGGGTTGTGATGAAGTCCTTGAGAGGGAATTAACATCGCCATCCAGATACGTGGGCTGAAAATAAATAGGTTTATAAAAGGAGAGGGATCCTTACGCTCTTTGTCAACTCTGTTGAGTTCCGTGTCTTCTTTTCCCAACACACCCATCCACAATCAGAAAGATGAGTGTGTGTGTGTTGAAAATTACAGTCAGAATTGCACATTCTTCACACACCTCACTGCCCTGGAAAGGAGACAATGAAGATGTGGAAAGTTCTCATTAGGAAAATAAGACTGTGATCTCTGACTCGCCTGTGCCCTGTTCCTACCACCCCTAAACCTCACTCATCCTCACCCATCACCTTAATAAGAAAGTGATCGAACCAGTTTGAGTAGCTCGCCAGATGTTGGAGGAACAAAGGCTCTCCCCGCCGCTCGTAACATCATCTCCTCAGCTCTAAGATCATGTGGGCTGTTAGTGATGGATCGGATCGGCTTGGTGGCGCCCGCGTGGCATCAGCCCGTCTCATTGGCCAACAGTTTACATATCACGGCGTGACTGAAATCAGGCTGTGGATGTTTGGACATTCAAATCTTATCTGCTTCATTCGTGGCTCAACTAGATGCGTCACCCAATTCTCCAACCGTCAGTGTTAAAATGCAGTTTCTTTGCCAAGTTAACTTGTCATTAGTCCACGTTTTTTATTTTGTTCAGTATGATTTCAGCCCTTTTCTGCTTCCATGCCGGTCTCATCATACAAGCGGCTGCTGGTTTATGTGCTTGTGTGACAATTCTGATGAGTTGCAATAAGTCTTCTTTGCACTTCGCTCTCACCTCCAACTCGTGCAAATAAATCGGCTCTTCCGTTGTTTTTCCTCGTAGCCTCCCCGTGCGTTAAAGCACTTGATTCCAGGAACGTTAAAGTATATTATTTTTTTTTTGTGTATGTCACCTCCACTAATATTAAAAAAATACTTCCATATTGGGCAAAATAATTAACTTATTTGGGAAAAAAAAGCTTTAAAAAGGGAATTAAAAATTTTAGGAATGTGTTTTTGAAGTAAATAAAGTTGCCAAACAGTGAATGCACAACTAAAGCTGGAAAACTGAGTTTTATTCTAAAATTTGCTCCAAACATTTTCTCCCATGTGTTTTTAATTTGACTGTAACTGTTTTTTTACTGTTGAATTTTTTTTTTCAAACTTTAAGTTCAATGATGATCAAACTATTTAGATCTGTGTCCATGTCACAGATCTAAGTTTTTATTCTTATCAATAGGAATTAATGATTGGGCTGTGAACGCCTTTGATTTAGGAAAAGTCTCAATTTGGCAACATTTTCAGAATATTGTTCATCATATATTTTTGTGTAAATCGTATTTGGATTTCTAGAAAAGTTGGAGGAAAATGAAGGTATTGAACGAACAGTTATGGCTGGAATTTACTGGGCTGTTCAGGATGGTGTTTCTGTGGGAAGAAATTTGGGATATTTGTTTTGTCTTTTAAGGATGGTTGACTTTCCACACCCCTCCACCTGCACAGTAAGCAGATATTTTTCTGTTACTTCTTGCATTACCTGCTCACTTTCTACTTTCTAAGTTGCCTTTCCTAGTCACTTATGTGATTGCGGGCTTTCAGTGACTCATTTAAATGAAACATCCAAAGCCCTAAAAAAAAAAACTTGATTTTGCAACAAATAGGAAAAAAATTCAATTTTTAAATTCTTTTATTTATATAAAAAGTTATGTGTGGTATGACCTGTTTGCCTGAAATGTCGGGGAGAAAAATGGAAATTTTATTATAAAAACTTAATAGTTACATTTCAATAAATTTGCAGTTCATATTCTTGACAGTAGGGGGTGCTCGTATCTTAACGTGCTGGTAAGTAAAAAGGTTAAAGATTTAAAAAATACAAATTTTAAAAAAAGTTTCGACCTTGCTAACTGGCTTTTGACTGCTAAATACAACTGGTTTGTAATTTCCCACCATCATGTCATGAAGGCATGTTGAGATAAAGTATGGGATGTTTCCAACTAGAAAAAAAATTGTGTTCCTCCCTTTTCAAATTTTCTGATCAGTGTGATTATGATAGAAGTGAAGTTTTTTTTTTCCCCTCCAAAATTTGGTCCACGCTTCCACGGATATTTCAAAGGACTACTGCCACATGTCTCTGCAGCCAACACTATTATCAGCTGTTTCTTGATACTTATTTGTAAAAGAAAAACCAACAAATGGCTAATCTCTATACTAAACATTTAATTGTTGGTATATGTGATTCTCATTGTACAATAAAAACAATTGAGTTTAAAATTGAATGGACTATTTTATTTTTAAAAAACGTGCATCTGAAATTTTCAATTCCATTGCCTTCCGCTTATCCGGAGCCGGATCACGGGTGCAATAGCTTCAGAAGGGGAGCCCAGGCAGCTGCATCCTCCAGCTCACTTGGGAGTGTCCCGAGGTGTGCCCGTCCAGCTGTGAGAGTCTGGGGCCTGCCTCTGGGTAGAGCAACTGTTCTACTCAAACCTCCCTAATGGATGAGCTCCTTACCCTATCTCATTTGTGAGACCCCAGCCACCCTGTATTTTGGCCGCTTGTATCCTTGATTACGTTCTTTTGGTCACCACCTACAGCTGGTGACCATAGCCGAGGGTAGGAACATAGATCAGCTGGTAAATCGAGAGCTTTGCTTTTCAGCTCAGCTCTTTATTTACCACGACTGTCCCATACAGCCTCCTGATTATTGCGAACGCCAATCCATCTGTCAATCTCCTGCTCCATCCTTCCCCCACTCGTGAACAAGACCTCGTGATACTTCAACTCCTCGACTAGGGGCAGGACCCTGACCTGCAGGGGGCATTTCACTCTTTCGCGCAAGGACCACGGTCTCTGATTTGGAGGCACCAATTCTCATCTCGGCCGCTTCATACTCTGGAGCAAATCAATCCAGTGAGACCTGGAAATCACGGTCCGACGGAGCCAACAGGAGCACATCATCTGCAAAAAAGTGGAGATCTGATACTAAGGTGACCAATCTAGATCTCAACGCCTCGCTGCGCCTAGAAAATCTGTCCATAAAGGTAATGAACAGAATCGGTGACAAAAGACGTTGGCAGGGTCCTTTTTCAAATTCTTTTCAGGTAAATCTGCATCTTTTTGATCAGAAGTGGAAAAAGTAAAGTCCTGCGAGCTGATTTTATTTAGTGCTATACCAATTCAATCCGCCAGGAGGTGCTAATAACCGCTTTTTGGGAACCATTTATCATTCGGAAAAAATTTCCTTAAAAACTGACGAACAATATTCTTATTTTTCTCTCATTTATTTTTAAGATCAGTTTAGTCAATGCAATTACTTTCTTACTAAATGTTGAGATCTTGAAATAAATATAATTTGAAATAAGACTGCAGTCAAGATTTTAGCGATACACAAATATTTTTTATAATTTTAAATAAAAAGCTGCTGAAAGAGAGTTTTAAAACGTTTTACTTCACTCATGTGGAATAATCAGCCAACATTTAAAAAATGTTTGCTACCATTTTGGTCCATAGGTGTTGTGGAAATTGAATTACCTTCATCTCTTCCCCACCTCATCTTCACATCGGATCTTTCAGTTTTCCCATCACAGGCTGATAGAAAATAGATGATGAGCATCCAGATGACTTGAAGCAAATACATACTTTTTTAATGTTTCTTTTTTTCTTTTCATTGATGGTTTCACTTCATGGGATGATACTGAAGATTTTATGAATGAAGGATTGAAGGTGAACTCTCAAATTCTTCTCGTCAAAAAAAACAGTCCCCAACTTCAGCTGGGACATGTTAAAAAGTCCAAAGAACTTAGATCTGACTGAGAGGCAGGAACTTCTGGTAGTAGCTCTTGGTTACATCAATCATCTGATCCTGCGTGCACTCTGGGAGTTCTCCTGAAAACAAACCTAGGAGGAGAAGAGTTGCATTTAGAGTCAGGGTTCGAGAGAGGGAAACTAGAAATGTTTCTGTGGAGGTAGGATGTGTGATCCACTGACCTGGACAGCCGGAGAAGACGGTGAAAGGTGGAACCACAGTCTCAGGAGGAAGCACAGTGTTGTCTAAGATCTTGCAGCAGTCTTTCAGTACGCACCGTCGACCCTACATGTCAAACACAAGAATTAAAATCCGGCACCAACGAATAAGTTTACTTGATCAAAATGACACTACGCACATTAACTTCAATACACGTCCACAAATTTTAATTAACTAGAAAACAATTCTTTGTTGCATTTCGACCACACAATCAAACAGCTTTAATTGTGTGGCCTGATGTTCCTACAGATTGTTCCTACATTTCCATACACAATTTAGAGGCTTTTTACTGGAATCTAATTTATTTGTGCAACTAATTAATTATGTACATAGTCTGTTTCCTTTGTATTATGCTTAATATTATTTACACAATTTAACAACTTAATCTTTTTTTTTGTAAACAGTTTGTTGTTTATTCATTAGTGTAAGAAAAGCAGTAAGCTTCTCATTTAATTTACATCTGGAATTTATTATGAGACTACTCTCTTTTAAATGAACCCTCCCCCTTTGTTTCATTATTAACAGCAAAATCTCTTCATGTGTTTTGTTTGCTTCAACATGACCACCATGTGACTAACCCCAAGCAAGAGAAGATATTTGCAGACTACATCTCATCTGCTGATTTTAGATTCTCTCTCACTTACTTGTTTGTGTGCTGTCTTTACTTACTATAACACAATTCTTGCCGATGTGCACGTAAGAACCAATCTGAGCCGCATTCACCACACAATCCTCCTCGATGAAGACATGATCTCCAATGTGCAAAGGGAAAAACGCCACCCTGAAGGAAACAAGGAGAGCAGGATAACGGATCAAACCATCTGTTCTGTCTACTTCCGCTTATTCAGGGGCAACAGCTTCTGACGGGAAGCCCAGGTTTCCCTCATCCCGGTGGCATCCACCAGCTCACCTGGGAGGATCCCGAGGCATTCCCCAGCCAGCTGTGAGACATAGTTTCTTCAGCAGGTCTGGGATATACCTCTGGGCCTCCTCCCAGTGGCACGTGCCCGAAACACCTCTTTAGCCAAGCGTTCTGGAGGCATCCTAACCAGATGCCCTAACCACACCATCTGGCTTCTTTCGACCCGGATGAGCAACGGCTCTACACCGAGCTCATATCGGATGGCAGAGCTCCTCACTTTATCTCCGAGTGCCAAGCCACCCTGTGGAGGAAGCTCATTTTGGCTGCTTGTATACGTGATCTTGTTCTTTGGATCACCACCCACAGAGATCAAACTTGAGATTTTTTTTTTTTCATAGGGCACTGAGAATGTTGCTGTGAAAATAAATTAAAATATTCACAACAGAATAAATAAAGTCACACACTTTTTTTCATAGGAATAAAACGAAAAGCTTTTACCCTTTACTGAATTTTTTGAAAGGTGGTCTTATGACACTCCTGCTTTTCACAACACAGTGTCGTCCTACTCTGACGTTAGCCAAATCTCCTCTGATGATGCAGTCATTCATTACGATTGTCTGAAAGATAATTAAAAAGATTTAACATACAGTAAATCCCTTATCTGTATCTGGAAAACAAATGTGTTTTTTTTCTTACTTTTCCATTGAGAACAATGTTTTGACTTCCACACAGCACTGATTGCCTGCTCACTTTGTTTCCAGATGCCTGTGATAAAACACAAACCATTAACTTTTTAACATTCTCTTATTAATTTAAATGGAAAATTAATAATACACCGCCCTTAGCAGCCTAAGCTAACACTTAGAAAAACAGTAGTTGGAATAATTGTTACCGTTTCAATGTATTCCGCTTTGTTGTATAAAATTTCGGTCAACTCCATTGTGAGAAATGTGCGTGAAAAGCGTGAAGACGTATTAAAGATTAATTAAAGTTATAAACAGATTTTAACAGAAAACCGTCGCAGCTTTACTCTGCTTTTGCGCATGACCGGAAGTGCTTCTGTTAAATTTTTTTCATTTATCTTTCTATCTCCCTCCACCCGATGTTTTGTTCACTTGTGTTTTAAAACTCATACATATATATTTACACATTATTAAATTATATAATTATTAAATTATTACAAAAAGTATTTAAATGTTGCGTTCAAATTGTAGGAATTTACACTATTGAATATGCAGCCAGACATGACTAATCAATTCGAAGCTGTCTCCTATATTTTTTTATCATTCATGTAAAAATCTTTGAAAACCTACTTGTTTTATTTTTAGAGATATTTTCTATAAATGTATTAATGGGCTTTTGTGTAAATGAAAGTATTTAAATGTGAATATTGGAAAAGAATTCCAGGAATTTTAAAAACTGGAAGAAATTCTTGATCAGCTAATAAGGATTTTAATACACTAAACGAAACTTGTCTCAATCTACTTTAATATTCCAACATTTAATGAGTGTTTTTGTAGATAAAAGACTGATTGGACTAAAGAAAAAAAAACTTAATTAAAAAATCCATACAGAAGCTTTAACTCTCTGTGTCCTTTATGATAAAACTTTATAACATGTTTATCAAATTTGTGTTAATGTTCTACTATTCAAATATCGGGATCAAATTGCCATTGTCATTTAATATTTTCATTTAAAAAAGAAAAATAAACTTTAGACATTGTTGCTTTTTGTGACAGAGCATATACATATTCAAAAGCACTTCCTCTATATATTTAATAAAACAATTGCTTTAAAACCACATGTTTCAACAAGTTTTCGGTAGTTAATAAATAGGATCACAACTACAATTTAATCACATAACTATAAACTATCACGGTTTAATTATTATATTTTTTATGTACAAAGCCAATATGCACATGTCAAGAAAATAAATCATTACTTACAAAAAAATTAAATTGCAAAGTACATTTTATATTTTAGTACACCTGTAAAAAAAAAAGATTTGTTTTAGATTTTTGCTATCGACAAACTTTTTTTTTCTCCCCCCGAATGAATCAGGTAGGCAAAAACAATTTTAAAAAAAGAGTATAATCATCCCACCATTCAAAACACAAATCACTGAAGTTACAATTAGTTAGTTACAGTTTAGTTTGCTTTTTTTTTTTCCCACAAAGTGAATTGATTTAACATTTAATGTATTGGGGAGACTTTCACACCATACTGAGTACTTAAAACAGTATCTATCCTCCAGTCAGTTTATAATGAGCCGGAGTTACGTAAGGAAAGGTAACCAGTCTAGCTTTGACTGCACTGTAACAATGACCGCTTGGAATGTGCCATAATCAGCTGGAAATGTAGTATTTTTTTTCTTATTATTATTTTTTACTGTATGACCCTTCTTGACATAAAAATGAAATGAAATACACTTTATTCATCTCAGAACGGGGAAATTTGTATGAACCCTCTTGTTTGTCTTTCCCTTTTTAGCAAATAATTTTTGGCCATTTAGAAATGACAACATGTCTGCTGAAATTGCATTTTTTTTTCTATATTAAATACGGTAAAACTGGAAAACTTGACATGTGTGCATTTAGTTTGTAAGATTTGTAACGTACAAGTATTTCTATCAGCCTCAGATTGATCGAGAGCAATTGATTTCTTTATCTGAGATCAGTTGCTTTTCTCTGACTGGATCCTTCGCCTAATTTTAAGAATATAAGCAAACAAAAGAAATGTTATTTCTGTCCTAATATTTTCCAAATACTTATTCAATGAATCAAACACCATAAAACACAAAATAACAGAAAAATGTTGCATAAAAATCACAGTTTGTCCTATGCGCATGCGTACATTGAGCCCTTGACCTCCAGCTTCTTCTTCTCTCACACGCTGGTGATCCAGCACTAGTAAGTTCTCCCATCATGGCGGCCCGTGCCCTACTGCAGTGTGTTCGTACGCTTGCTCGGCCTTCGCTGAGGCTATGCCCCGCTAACCTCTCAATCAGAGCGGCTGCTGCTCCGGTAGCTTCCCTCCACCGACCTCTTTCCTTCGCCGTAGACAGTCGGAGGACGCGGTGGTTGGTCCAGAGCCCGGTGAGTCCCCGCTAACATTGAACACAGAGGCCTAGCTCACCTAGCTGTGACCTACCGACGTCTTTCAAAACTGTTCTCCTTCATCCATTTGTCATTCAATCACAACTTCTTATTTCACCTTAAATTAAGACGTGTTAGTGTAGAAATAAACCCTGATTCCATTTTAGAATGTAAAGTTATATTTTAACGCTGCTAACTTTGTTTTTTTCTGCAGGATTGCTAGCTAGTCTGTTAGCATCTGGTAGAAATCCTGTTTTATTGACTTACTGGTTGTGTTGTACTGGTTTCCTTCAAAATGGTAAAATTTCAGTTTAAATTATCACTGCAGAAACTTGTCAGAGTTGGCATAAATGAAAATATTACAGATCAGATAAAGTTGAATAAATTTGATCGGTGTACTTTGAGATTAATGAGAAGTTTATGACAAGTTATGTTTATAATAACCGTGTCTTTTTTTTTACTTTTTGTATGATTATAATGATGATCACTTATATCCATTTCTATCACTACGAGGTTACTACTGAGCCTGTGAGATAGATTGTGAAAATATTTAAATCTCGTGAAAACAGTTCTGTTTAATCATGCATTTGACTGAAGATGAGGCACTCTTGTCTATTTTTATTTTATGTCTTGTGATTTTTATGCATTTTTCTGTCTTTTAAAAGCACTTGGAATTGCCTTGTTTATGAATTGTGCAACAAATAAACCCGCCTTGCCTCACCTAGGTCTCCTCAGGAGTTGTGTTCTGCAGACAATATGGTGACCTGCCACCCCTTACCTTAGAAACCATTTCAGACCGTGTCATGTATGTTCTGAAGCTCTACGACAAGATCAACCCAGAGAAGGTGAAGATGAACCTAACTTCAGAAACAATGATTTACATGGCATGGTTAGTCATGACAATGCAGAATGACTTTCTTTGTTCGTGTTTCTCAGTTGCAGACAAGCTCTCACTTCATGAAAGATTTGGGTTTGGACAGCTTAGACCAGGTTGAGATCATAATGGCGATGGAAGACGAGTTTGGTAAGAATTATAGAAACATTTTAAAAACATTTAAAATAAGTAAGAATGGATGAAAATGCTTAATTCGATGATATCCTAAAAGTGTTGCTTTAATATCCCAGTGTAATGTATTAAAGTTTGATAGTTTTGACGTTCATTCCTGGTTTGTGTTGTGCTTCAGGTTTTGAGATCCCTGATGCAGAAGCAGAGAAGCTGATGACTCCACAGGAGATTGTACAGTACATTGCAGACAAGAAAGATGTTTATGAATAATCTGTACTAGTTCACCAAAAGCTGGTAAGGGCATTTTATAACTCTGATAAAATCTGTGTATATTCTCTAATCATGCAGGCAAATTTTTTTTTGACAACTTGCACACAACCCATTGCCTCTCTTTAGATTACAATCAACTTTTATTGTTGACATTTAAAAAAGGGTAAACATTTACAGGTGTTTTTTCTTCCCACAGGAAGTACTTTCAAGGCAGACATGTGTGGGACCATTCCCCCACATCCGACCCATCTGCTCACATGTCCGACACGTTTGCTGCCGTGTCTTTTTCTTTGTATTTAAATGAACATGTTCTTGGGATATTGAAGATTAAAATCTGTGAAACAAGATATCATAGCTTAGATTTTATTTTTCTTTCATCCCCAGCCTGTGGTTCTGATGTCTAATTTGTCATTAATAAATAAACACACATTGATATGTTACGGTGCTCTATTTGTCAATCTTGTGACTTTTAAGCAGGATTGTGCATTTAAAATCTGAGGTGATGTTTATGCCAGGACTAAAAAAGTTGCATATTTCATTTGGACAGTAAGCATCAATATCTAAATATTTGAACCACATGGAGATCTGAGTTTGTGGTCTCATCAAAAACTTGTATCGTATGAATTTTCTATAATTTTATTTATGTAGCGCTTTTATGGACACTCAAAGACGCTTACATAATAAAAAACAAAACATCAACAATATAAAAAACTGCCGAAAAAAAATGAGCAAAATATAAAACAATTAAAATATTTAAACTTTAAAAGAAGTTTTAAAAAGATGAGTTTTAAGATTACACTGTTAAGCAGTGTAATCTATCTAAAAGAAATATTTCACTGGATTTTTATTATAGATATATTTATCAAGATAAAGAATGAGAGTTCTTGTTTATCATTTGCTTTTAGAAAATCCCTTCTAAGGGCCCCCAAACTGAGCACATTTTCTTCACAATCAAGTAAAGTATTCACACCCTAATGATTCCAACCGATGAGCAAACAAATCTAGTAGATTGTAGATTTATCTTCCAAATAACTCACATTTCATATTTATCTGACCAAAGAACATTTGTAAACCCAAATATATTCAAACCAGTGCATTCTGACTTGAGGACATTTTGGGTTTTCCAATGCTGTGAAATATAAAGGTTGGGCCTTTTGAAAAACTTAATTTAGAAAAAATTTGCTTCCGTCAAAAGAACTGTACTGTTCATGAGAAAAGAAAAAATTGTATTGTGAGAATTTTTTTGAAATGTTACAAGTTGATACATGTAAAGCAAGTCTTAAACATTTTCTGAACAATTAATTGTACGTTGGAATATTTTAAGTAATTTTTAAAAAAGTTCTTTGTCGTGCAAAGCAAGTTCTTTTTATAATAAAGAACACATTAATTCGAAGAAGCAGAGGAGGATGAAATGCATACATGCATCAAGATGTTGCAAACTTTGCTGCACTGTCGAAATGTACGTTGAATGCAAGTGCAAAGAATTCCTATTTCTGAAATGAAGAATTACCTTTTGAGAAAAATGACACAAAAACATCCAAAATCAAGAAAGAGAATGGCAGATATGTGAATATTAAACTAATATAAACTTGTTTTATGGCATCCATTGATTGCCTGCTAACTTTATAGAAAAGTTTTCAGTATTTCACATATCCTACAAAAATGAGACATGACAAAAATACAATTACACCAAATTTAATTTTATTTATATTGTTTTTTATTTAACGTTTGCTTTTATGTTCAGCATCATTGCCAGGGGCGAATCCAGGATTTTCTAAAGGGGGATGTGAGGTCATTGACAAAGCCAGTATATGGATGCCTAGGGACATTCCTCCTGCAGAACATTTTGAAATTTAAGTCATTTTCTTGCATTTTGGTGGCCCATTCACTGGCCCTGCAAGAAATAGCTTGACTAGTCCGCTTTCTTTTTTTTAAGGTGGACCCCTGATTGCTATGTATACGTATTATTCACATTTGAACAGTGGTCGAATGTACAGAGTTATGACCTTTTCAACCAGAAATTCTTATGGCCAATGAATCTGGTTGTTGGGGTTCCTATCACCAGCAAAATGCTGAAGCTGATTTGAGAAGAGCCCTTTTAAAGTCAGGTCATCTCCATCAACCTCTTGAATTGTTCAAAAGGCCTTGTTAACCTGTGAATGCAGTACAGACATATTGTACATGTGTCCCCAACTTTTTATTTAATATCAGTAATTAATCAGTGAAGAAAAAACTGAACATTAGATAAATGATATTCTGTCATCTGGGAGGGTCTCAAAGTAGAGCTGATGCACCTCCTCATAGAAAGGAGCCAGATGGGGTGGATCAGGCATTTCGATGCTCTGTGAGGTATTAAAACAAAGAAAACCACATGAAACCACTGTGCCATTGTTAGTCTTTTATTGAGGGTTGTACCCAAGTTATACAGCTTTGTATGCTGGCTGCAGGAGCCAGAGGGTTACAAACAGTAATCAGTATACGAGTACAGCCAACAGAAGACTTACTACCTACTACTCTACATCTTAGTACAGATTCTTAAGAGCACTAAAATCCAGAAAAATAAAAAGGAAAAAAAAAATAAAAAGAACAAACCAAGCAACAAAGGAAAAAAAGAAACCAAACAAACAGCATCAGAGGAGACATTCATTATTAGAGCACATCGGAGTTGCTTTACCAGGTAAATATCAGGTGAGTTTTTGTCAATTTTTATACCCATACAAATAAAGATTGTCCTTCAAAAAGTGCAGATGCCACTGAAGATAAAATCCTTTGACGAGCCAAGGAAGACATTAGAAAATAAAAAAAGGTACTTCCTGTTTTGTTTCGGAGGAAAAGACATCTTCCTCTGTAATTATAGACATGGTTATGTTTCTATTTTCATATATTTATATCATATATAATTTCAACAGTCTCCTCGAAACAATGTGCATAATAGGTTTAGAGGTGATCCAACTACACACTGTGGATTGATAGAATCTATTTAAAACAAAAACAATATGTAGCATGATGGTTGTGTAAATTTTGCAGTTTTCCCAGGCCTCTGCCTGACAATACTAGCAGTGAGTTGAAAGAAATGGACTTTGCTAATTTGAACCCTTCCTGCTACAACTGGCCCGAGGATTGCTAGGTTAGAAAGGTTCATTAGATTTATCAAAGTACAATTTTAAAGACAAAAGTACAATTTTAAAGATGGCACAATAAGTTTCAGAATTATTCCTGGGAATCGCGGCTTAGCTAAACAAAAAAAAAAAATCTTTTTGGGGATTTATTTTTATATAAAGTTTTTTTTTTATGTCCCCGCAACAGACTGGCAACCTGTTCAGGGTGTATCCCGCCTCTCGTCTGAAATCAGCCGGGATAGGCTCCGGCACCCCAATTAGGAATAAGCGGTTCAGAAAGCAAAACAAAGTTTTTATATTAAAAGAAAAAATTCAAAACCCGAGGTGGACATGGAAGCCTGGGTTCAATGCTCTGCTGCATAGTCTCTCTGAGCGACATCCCCCCCACACTGTTCCCGTTAAACCCTCCCCATACCCCATCTTTGTGCTGGTTAGACTAAAGCTTTTTTCAGGATTTGTTTGTGTGGTCATACTAAATATGTAAAACAAAGACAGCAGATTCTCACAGTTTTTCTTTAAGAACATTTTTTTTTTTGTTTTTGTCATTTTTTTCTCTCAAAAAAATAAGTCTTTGCACTTTTTTGATCGACTGTATAGGAGCCGCTGGGTGTTATTATATAGTAAAAGCATTTACTCACAGGATAGTTAAGAGAAAACAACATGTCACATTATTTTTTTCTTAAATATTAAAAAAAAACGAGTACTAGAGTATTACCAACCAGCTTCCCTCCTCTTCAACACGCCCCCCCCCTCTTATGCTTCCTTCCCTCCCCACGTCTGGCCCTGTCAGGAAGCTGCTTGGCAGCCCTGGGGATTGTACTTTGCTCGTGGTGGTTTTCCTTACATCATCCTTTTTGGGACAAAAAAAAGTTTTTCTTCAAGCATTTAAACATTGTCCAGCTTTTAAAATACACATATGCACTCAAACAAAACACAGAATACATCAATCCCTTTCCTTCTCTCACCCTCCCTCCTTTAATTTGGCATGATAATGAGTTATTGGTTCAGCACGAGACATGATTTACGCACACACACACGCTCACACACACATTTTGACAGTACATCATGCGAGGCGAAGCCAGCGAGATGACACTGTGGACCTAAACAGTAACATCAGCGACATTATTGAGAGGCTGCTTGTCCCTTCTCGAACAGCGCCCCTTACTAGGCTGCTGATCGGGGCTCAGTTGCCCCAGTAAGGTTTCAAATAGGAGGACAAAGCGCAAAGGTTAAAAACAAAAAAATAAACTGACCAAACCCACTGTAATGAGAATACTAAAGAATCAAAAGAAAAAAAAGGATTATTTATATTTCACCTGCCCTCAAACATCTGACTGGGTTTTCTTCTCCTTGAGTTAAGCTTAGAGAGTTTTGGAGAAAAAGGGCAGGTGATCCTAGATAATCCAGGGGGGAGGCAAATGTAACCCTGTGTCCCTGAAAAAAGCGATGAAGATGCAGTCTGTTTGAAAACCCTGCTTCTTCCGCCTGAGTCACTGAGAGCCAACGAAAAGCCTCGCCTCGTTTCAGTCAAGCACAACATCAGAACATCTGCACACAGACAAGCACCGGCAACAGCCACAGAATCCATAGGAGTTGAGTGAGGACCATGACCTCCAGCCTTTTTAACATCTAAACCGTTACAGGTACATTCTGACTCTTTTCAAGAGGTGCACTCATCGGTCAGCCAGCAGGAAACAACAAAACATGCTTACTGGTCACTGCTCACACACAGACACACATACTTTCACTTCAGGCTGAAAGCAAAACAGACACACTACCCTGTCACAATACTCACACAGGTAAATCGCCTCTCTCCCACCTCGGACCAACCTGAAAGACCACGCCCCGCTTCCTGTGCACCCACCCTCTGCTTGCTTGCTTCCACCAGATCCACACAAGTGCAAAAATCCAAGGCTCCTCAGTTCAATTTGTCAAATTAAGTTAAACCAAAAATACACAACAAATACAGTTTGGATGTTCCACTGAATAAGACAAAACAAATACAAATTATACATATATCTATTTGTGTCTGTATAGATATAAATGTATATATAGTTAAGCTAAGAGATGTGGAATTAAGTAAACTAATCTTTTGTATGATTGAATGAATTATTTGGTAAAGAGCGATCAATACTGGCACACACCACTGTCAAGTCTGGCTAATACTCAAGGTTCTGTCTCTACAAACGTTCCCAAGTTGTTCAATAGTCACGGCTAAATTTTTTAAAAAACACAACCAAAGCCAACGCTTATAGTACTTCTTAAAGAAAACTTAAATGGTTCGAACGGAAAAAAAAAAACATGCGCACCCTCAAAAAAAAAAAAAAAAAAAAAAAAAAGACAACAGGATTACATGATTTAGTAAAAGGAATTAAGGTCCATGGCTTCGCTAATGCTGATTTTTCGTTCACGCACTCTGAAGCTTTAGTTTTGCTGCGGAAAAAAAAATGTGCATCGTAGTAACTTAACAATCACTGGTATATAAGTAAAATGTATTATTCACACAAAATTTTTTTTTCTTCTTTTTTGTTAAAACACCGCAAGTGGATTACATTCACACCATACTCACGCGCAGTACCCTCCTACACTCGCACCATAAACATCCACACACGCACAAAATTTATGATGTCAGGAACTTCAAATGAGTACCCCTCCCCTGACCCAGAGGGAAGGGGGAAAAAAAAAAAAAAACAGTACAACAATACAATCATTTTCTATTTGTAAACAAGTAGAAGCCACTTGACTTGTTCCATCTTCGGACACGCTTTTAGGATCAAGGCAATGAAATGTGGACGACTTTTGCACTGTTAAAATATCTTGAATCAAAAGCTGGATTTAAATTTTTTTTTCTTTTTTTTTTAAACACCATTTGTGGCAATGATTTAAAAGCAAAAAAAAAAAAAAAAAAAAAAACAGGAAATATTTTGCATTTGTTGTACTTGATGAAACATTTAAAAACATTTGAGACAAAAAGGGGGGGAAAAAACACCTCTCGATAGGCCATGTGAATGTGAGAGGCAACAGTATGCATAGATACAAATTCACCTTTCTCTTGGTTTAGAATTCTGACAAGACAGAACATTTTTTCACTTAGTCACACACTCAAAGTTAAAAAAAAAAACACTCCCCACGTATTTTACATCAGTGGAGTGGAGGAGTGATGGAGGAGGCGGATTTCCCGTCAATGGGACCCAACTCCTCCCCTCAAAAGACAGCATATTGAAAGCAGTGTGTTGAGCTTCTCCAGCTTAAAGCAGTTATTTGGCAGAAAAAAACTTAAAGACCTATACATAGTTATCAGTGCTAGAAGTTGGATTTTCCTTTCCTACAAGGAGTAGTATTTTTTTTTCTTTTAAATTCAACTACAAGGGGGGGAAACTGGCTTGATTTCCTGAGAACCATTGCTGGTTATTTAGCAGACAAAGAGGAATAGTTTAAATAACCAACACCATGGCCAAAAACACTGATCCGATTTCCCAGAGTTACAAAGCATCATCTTCATCCTCAATAAGAATTTACTTTTTTATTATTGTTTTTTTATTTTTATATATTTTTATACAACTTTTTTTTCATATTTTTTATTTTTTTTAGGAGATTTTTAAATATATTTTATTCTATTTTTTTTTCTTTAAAATGAAGAATGAACACACGTTCTGCCTCCTAAGTCTTGTAAACAAGAGGTTGCAGTGTGGCACCTCCAAAACATTGAAAGCCTATTCTGAAAGTGCTGTTCCCTCCCTGCCCACTAGGGGGCTCAATGAGAGGGGCTTGCTAGATAGGCCCCACCCGTATATTCGAGTGGGCGGGGCTTGCTAGTCCCAGCTGCGGCTACAGTCCTTTGCACTGCAGATCTTAAAAAAAAAAAAAAAAAAATTAAAAAATTGGTGCAATACTTTTTAATGTCACTTTTTCTATCACCAGATAATTTTAGTCAGGATTTTTTTTTTTTGTTTTTTTTTTTTTACTCTTTAAACTATCTGTTGATCTTGAACTCGGCGACAACGCAGTAAGGTAGGCGTGCCAAGGCAGAGAGGAGCGCGCACATAACCATTCACAACTCGCAATCACATACAAACATGGTAAGGACCTCAATGAGTAAACAGCTACACCGGAAAAAAAAAAACTGTCTGCTCCCTCTATATTGCAGATTTTATACTATCTCTATATATATGTCCATATACGTTTCCATATATAGATATATACATATGAATTCTGAGAAAAAAAACACATTCAGTGCAAAGTTTAAAAAAGCTCAATACTCCACAACATTGTCAGCAAACAAATGCAAAAAAAAAAATTGAAAATAAAAAGATAAAAATAAAGAGAATTGGAATTCCAATAAACATGACAAATGAAAACAAATAATATATAATGATAATAATGAGCTCAATTGAAGCTTTTTTTTTTTCGGTCTGAAAGAGCACTACCTGGAAGCAAATATCCATTCGTTCACATTATAGAATTGGCCTGCATGATTCAAGTATTCCGACTGATATGTTTTTGGGCGAAAACAAAGTGGACATATGTGCAGAGAGAGAGAGAAACGTAACTTGTTTTCCACAGGGGGGTGACCCCGTTTTGTTGAATATCTTGTGAGAAAGAGTCCTACTAGTGCCATTATGTTAATAACTACATGTTTTTTCTTCTTCTGCGGATTATTGATAATTCTCTACTGACCCTTTTCTCCAGCCTGTGTGATTGTTAGGCGGTTCACATGGAGTCTCCACCTCCGGTCAGGTGATCCATTGGGAGGAAGGAGCTGATTGGAGAAGGGCTGCTGATCCTCCCTGACTCAGTACCGCTGGGATTTCCCCAAAGGCTACTGGAATAGTTGGGCCTGCCCCAGAGAGAGGAGCTGTGTAATTCGCCGCTGCTCCACTGGTTTGCTTCGGGAGCTCGACTGGGAAAAGGGTGAGACTGATCCATCCTGCTCTGAGGAGAGCCTATGGCCTGCCAGCCGGAGGAGGGAGAAGCCAATGACTGCCCTTGTGCAAAGAAACGGCTGATTTCCTCCTCGCTGGCAAACTCAGCCAGAATAGTAGTGTTCCCCAGAACACACCTGCAGGGAAAACAATCATCTGGATTAGCGATTCAAGAAGAAATTTGTGTCCTTTGTGACCCAAGTAATTCATATATGGAAACAGTTAGCTTTAACCAGCTAACTAGCAATCCGCTGGTTGTTATTAATATAATAAGTGTGTGAAGCGCTTACATGTGCAGACTCTTCTGAGCCTTGGCAGCTTCGTCCTTTGAGCTGTAGCAGACCACGGCGTTACCGTGTGGCAGGTTGAGGTGGAATGTAATCAGAGGGCCATGCTGCATGCACAAAGTTCTAAGTGTAGAGCCGTCAATCTAGAAAATACAATAAAAATTAGGTGAAGAAAATGGTTGATTGTTGCTTTTCTACACTTAAAAATGAACAAAAAAAAAAAAAGACGCAAATAAAAAAAATTGGGTTCATTACCTGAGGTGTGAGATTTTTCAGAACAAGCCATTGAGATCTTCCTGAGCTGCTGCTTTCACCCCAACTGGAGCCTGGAAACCAAACCATTATTGTAGTTATGTTATACTATTTGAGATTTGATGATCTTATTAAGAGTGTGTGATTGAAAATGTAAAGTAAAACAAATATAACTGTTATTCAAAATTAATGGACACCTCAGATGGATTAATCTGCTTTTGCCACAATCAAATAAAGAACAAATTTAAATAAATTATTAGTGCTTTTTCATTCATTTATATTTTTCAATTTTAATTTTTTTTTTGTCAGGGTCTGAATTTTTTAATTGTTCAATTTTGTAACGCCCCAAAATGTTTTATCTTGAGGGGGATTCAAAATTTTGCTTCAAGAAATAAAATACATAAAACACCCAAAATAAAATATCTTTTTTTTTTTTTTGAACTTATCATTTTGATAAATAACCAAATTTTTTTAATAGAATTTGTATTGAGCTTCTGTTGCAATGGTTACCGGCTGGCCTTTAGACTGGCTGAACAATACAAAGCGCACAGGTTATTTGACTGGAGCATCTTTCATTTGTGTACATTATTCATAAAATAATGAACAATCTGCAGCCAATCAAAATAGATTATTAACCCAGACAATGGTATAATAAAAATATAATTAAAAACATGTTTTATTTCAGCTCCTTCATACATACCAGGTGTGTATCTGGACTCAGTGGACCCCCAACCCCCAAGTCTCAGTGCAGATCCATCCCAGCCAGAAGGGCTGGGGTTGGGTTTCTGACTGGTGAGACCGGGTGGTGGTCTTGAAGGGGCCGCTACTGGCAGCGCTTTGGAGGGCAAGGGGACCTTCCAAAGCTCATGGGCAAGGGATGAATTGGACACAGAACCGCCGCCAGGAGACCACTTCGACTCACTGGGTCTTGCTGTGAGGAGAAAGAAGAAAAGAGGATTGTAGGAAGTCTCTCTCTCTCTCTCTCTGTCTAAATGAATGAATGTAAAACATACCTGAAGTGCTTTGTGCTGTACTGGTGAGGGAACCGCTGTGGCTGGAGGCACGAATGGATGACCAGGCACTGTTAGAAGGCACCGTGGTGTTCAGTGATGAGGATGGCCCTAAAATCACCCGGAAGATGATCAGTGCTCAGGTTAAGACTGTCCGTCACATTTCAAAATAAATTCTTAGCGACATACCATTGTTCCTGTCCCTGAGGTGGTCTGTGTCTCGGACGGTGTTGATGGAGAGGTTGTTTATGACACTGCCAGGGGTCACATAAGGGTCAGTCTCAGGATCAATGTTGGGGTAACCTTTCCAAGGTTCCCCAGGCCGGAATTCTGTGGAGCCCGGAAAAAAGCCCACAAGCAGTCAGCATGGTTCAGATGGAAACTACATTGGGATGAGTGAAAAAAGGAGGTGTGTACCTGGGGGCCAGGTGACAGTGTTTCCATGGGGTGGGGGGGAGTTGGCACGGGGTGGCCAACCGTCGCCCACTGAGCCTATTGATTGGCCGGGAGGACTCAGAGGAGACGGGCCAGGAGAAAGGAAGTCATAGAAAGGAGGGTCCTCCAGATGCAGCCCAGACGACATAGCACCTGTATGACATATCTCACAAATTTAGTATGTTGACAAAGAAATCTTGACAGTTTCAAAGCAATGATCAGAGATAACACAATGGGTTAAAATCGCATTGAAATAGAACATTTACCAGTTTTGTTGTTCTGCTCCAGAGGTTCAGTAGCCCAAAGACTCTTCAGCCTGGACTGGGGGGGCTCTTTGTAGCTCACAGCTCCACCACCAACACCCATGTCCAGGGGTACATTCAGGTTAGAATTCAAGCCTGTTGAAGAAGAAAAAACATCAGTCACACAAAATCCTCCTGAGGTAATAAATGAACTGAGTAAATACTTTATTAATCCCAACCAGATTTAAGATGGAGACGAACAAACAGTTACACACAAGTTACAGAGTCAGTACGACTGAGGACATGCTGCTACATTATGGCGCTTCCTTTAACATTGGATTTAAAAATAAAATAGTATCAATCCACATACTTAAAGGGAAGTTGCTGAAGGATCCGAGAGCGGCAGGGTCCTTCGGCATCTCGGGGGTATTTTGGGACAAGTAGTTCTCCTGGTAGGGTTTGAGTGGAGGAACTTGTTTCAGCATGGAGGGGTCGAGGTGTCGTGGCGGCTGCATCATTGATGGAGATGAACCAATCGGACGCGTCTGTGGAACACAGGACAAAATGTTAGAAAGCCATTGTCCTTTTTTGACAGTTCAAGTAGGAAGAAATCAAATATCAGCATTTTTCTTGTACCGGTTCAGTCTGACGACCAACAGGCATGGCCCTCTGGTTCTGGACCTTCTGCTGCTGGAGGAGGAGACGCTGCAGAGGAGGAGTGAGGATATAAATTAAATTTCTCATCCCTGATTGAACAAACATTTAATTATTATTTGGAAAGATTTAATGCATCTATGTACCTGCAACTGGTTGATCTGGTTAAGCTGGGACAGCTTGTTGAGCTGGGAAAGCTGGTTGAGCACAGCCACCTGCTGTGGACCAAAAAGAGGGTTTAGACCTCCATTTCCTCCGGGGTACTTCAGCAGGGATGGAGGAACCTTTAGACAAATAAAAACTTGAATAAAGTTTTTTGTAAACTCTGATCCAGTTAATCTCATCATTTTCTTTAAATAATAGTTAAAATGTAGAAAAAAACATGCTGATACAGTATCTAGAATATATCCACAGAATATGGAATATTTACAGATTTTGAACAACAGTCAAATTCATATTTTTGTTGCCAAAAGTGCAAAAATAACTCCGATAAGATTGCTATAAAATCAACAACGCCCGAGATGACACAAATCAAACAAACAGAATTTCAAAATTAGTTGCTATTGATCCACAAACATCTGAATTTGAATGCAAAGAAATAGTCTTTTTTTTTAAATAGTACAACTTAAAATTTCAAATATTGTTTATAGTAAAAAAAAATTAGGTTAAACTCAATGCACAAAAGATAACGAGCTGTTTGATGTTGTTTGGTACCTGAGAGGGCAGGATGGGTGGAGGCACTTGGTTGCGAAGATTGGGCTGAGGAAGGGCCTGGGATTGGGGGCCACCTCGGCCCTGTGCTACACTGCTGCCACCCAACATCGGGTTTACATTCTGAGCAGAGAAAACAGAAATTATTTAAAAGAAAGAAGATTTTTCCAAACCATTAGACTATTTTTTTACAAGAACGCGAAAGATGAAAAGCAACCTCCTCCTTATCCTTCTACACTCACCTGCTGAGCGGCCCCGCTATTAGAGTGGGGAGGGGACGGCCCAGAGCTGGGACGGGGGGCAGGTGGAGCAGAGTTGTAAGGGGACAGTTCATCAGAAGCTGGGCTATCATAAGCAGAAAGCTGCGGAAGCAGACGCCGGGGGAGCACGGCAGATGTACGGCAAGCACGAAGGGACAGGAAGCACATCGACAGCGAAAGAAGCAAAGCGAGAGGAAGAGAAAAGAAAAAGAAAGACGAGTTACATTTTGAAGAATAACTCAAGTGAAGAAGGAGAACGAAAGAGAACAATTTTCTGGAATTTATACAAATAAAAAGTCAAGGCAAATATAAATGAAAAAGTGTGAAGACAGGAGTGAGCAGCAGGGAAGAAAATAATTGGAAGGAAAACAAAGATGTCATGCCAAGCATGTAAAACAAGAAGCAGCAGACTTCTACGGGAATCACTGCAGAAATTAATCAAAGCTCTTATTTCTTTCCTTTCATTATCATTTTATAGCCTCACAGTCTAACATGTTATACTGCACATGCAGTGTGTTAGACCAGCCACCGGAAGGCAGCGGAGAGCCATGTTGTCACAGAGATTTCATTGAGGTTGTTTACCTTGTCGTAATAAGGACTGCGATCCATGCTGGAGTCTTTATGGAGCTGCTGGCGAGACCCTGGACTCTTCCCCATGACTCCACCAAAGTCTCCCATGGTGCTCATCTCCATACGTTTGTCTGTTGCCATTCCTGCTCCTGTTTTCATGGAATCATCAGGAGAGTCTCTCTGAAAAGTAAAAAATAGATCCACAATGTGAGAAAAAAACAGAGGTGGCAGGGGGGTTCATGTTATCAGTTCATGTTATCCCCAGTAACTTTTCAGATCAGGTGTTTAACTCGGTATAGAAGGGATTCATGCTTTTGTTGGGTAATAATTATCTCATTGTGCAGATAAATTATATATAAATAAAAAAAATATGGAAGCTTTTATTAGTTTTGAGATGTGATATTTGTTGAAAAAGGTTTATAAACACATTTATTCAGGTTCACTTTTTTGACATTGAATTCCCCCCTAATCTCACTCCCAGCTTAGTTTCACCACCTGCCGCGAATATAGCGCAAAACTAAAGCGCATATATTTAGTTAAGATAGAAAGATATTCTATTTGGGTTTATTTACATAAAAATGGCCATATTTGTTGTACAACTTTAAACATATGACCATTTGTGAGCAGAGCACGTGCACTGCTGCAGCAAAAAATACCTCCGGCAAAGAACAAAATCCATGGCCAAGAACAACCTGGCACATGATTATATCTACAAACTGAATGAAAGAGCTCACAGCATTTATAATGAAATAGAAACCACCAGGCCACCCTTTTTTTATGTGGACATAACATTCGAACAAGGTAGAAAAATATAGAATAAGTGTATCAATATTTAAAAAGCTTGAACTGTTTGCACTTACTGAGAAGCTCATGTTGTTGAACTGGTTGATGAAAGGTTTCATCCAGGGTTCATCTTGTTTATTGACTGGTTTAAGCATCTGAAACGTTAGAAAACATTACATTAATTTCTGAACATAAAACCAAACCAGCTGAAGTGATCATTTAATGATCATTTTTATGTTGTGAAAAGTTCAGATGAACAAACCCTGTTGGTGCCTTTGTTCTTATAGTTCCAGGTGTTCTGCTCGTGTGACCTGTTGTCCTGCTGGTTGTTGCTCCACATGCCGATTTCAACCTCTTCTTCCTGATCCCAGCTGTTGCTCATGGAAACATCTTCGCTGCCCCAAGTCTCCATTGGCTTAGCACTGGGACCTGTTCAGAAGAGGATGTTATACATCTACCACTTCACCAGCTCAAATCGTAAACTTTAAATGAAATGATTATAAGATTTTAATTTTTTTTTTGCACTGACCAGATTTGTGTTGGGAGCCCCATCCAGACTCTCTGCTGTCCCTACTGGGTTCATCCCATCCGGTGCTGCTGTCTACTGGCTTCCCCCAAGCGGATGTCCCGTTGTCCACAGAAACAGGTGGAGCAGCTGTGGGCTCCCCCCAGGATGATGAATTCTTCTGCTGAGGAGCAGGTTCACCCCAACCTAAATGAACAAGAAAATATATATTTCTATATTAGGGCGAGGCATGTTAATGCAATAACGCACAAGATCAAAACCAGCAGTTAATTTGTTATCACTTATTAACTCATTCCTATTTTTAAAGTCCCCTGATTGTTGTCGCTCATTGAATCGTACCAGAATATGCCAGAATAACACATGCACACAGAAGTTGCACAAACCGTGCTTCTATTCATTTCTGTCTTTTTTTATTTTAAAAGTCTGACCCATTTAATTTTTTTTATTGATTTTTATAAGCTTTTTGACAAATAAGCACTACTGTTCACAGACACTAAATGTTTCTCAAACCAGATGCTTTGCACTTTCACGCTGTGCATGAAGTCAAATTTTGAAACTATTTCAAAGGCAGTATGTTTTGAGTAAAATATGTTTCTAAACAAAATGACTATGCTTCATTCTTTTGCATTTGATTGCATGGCTGGCAATCAATTAATCTCTACTAAAAGTATTATTTACTGCCCAGCTCTAAATATGCAGATGCACATATACTGTATGTATTTGAATTGCTGGCATTAGGAAGCGGAGCTTTAAGAATATAACTGTGCTCATTGATTTTTTTATTTTTTTTTGCAAAAAACTGATTGGTTGACGGGTTTACAAATAATTGCAATTAAAAATTTCAATCACTGCCCAGCTCTAAATATTTAGATAGGGTTAGCATATATGCGTTTGCTAAGTGAAGCTTTGAGAGAAGATCATTCTCATATTCCCTGTGCCCACTTTATTATGCATGAGTTTGCCTAAATGTGCCTTTTAAAAAGAAGAGAATGTGTGCATTCAAAGTGCAAGTGGGTTCAAGCGGCTCTTGTTACAACTGACCATATAGACCTGCTGCTTTCTCTCTCCCAGGAGGGAAGAGGTTAGGGAAATGCCGGAGATACCTCTCCATAAAAATAGGACAGATCATAGTGTAGACTTGAGGCTACGGAGTTCATTTTCTAATTGTATATGTACATTTATGCTCATACAAACATTACCATGGTGCATGGACACTGCACTCTTAAACTAGTGTTACAGAGATGGGACGTACTGGAGCAGAACCATTTGTGCTTCAAGTTTTCAAGATCAGCACATGCACGAGTTTTACAATCCAGGGCCTTGAATTTAATCCTCTTTCCATTTAAGTACATAAAATAAGCTGGAAGAAAACAAGCCCTATATATCCTTTTTATCTCTAGGATAAGCCATTTTAATATGAGGGCAAAATTTTCTAATCAATATTGGGATTTAGTACTTAAAAATGTATGCAGTTTTTTTTAAATATTGACAATTTCTGACTCATTTAAAACTGCAAAGGCAGCGGTGTGCATCATGTCGATTGCGATCAAGCAGTAACTCACAAGGAATGTTATTTTGAATCTCATTATGTTGGGTGTTTTATAAGAAACCAAAAATTGAACATCAGATTAATTGTTTTTCCTAATTATGGAATATTCTGTTGTTTACAGGCTGGCAGGGCGGCCCGGTGAGAAAGTTCGTCCTTAGCTTGTTTAGCGTAACTATAGCAACCCTCATATTGTACCCTCATTATTTTTTAATCCATATTCTTGAGACTTTAAGATCAAAATTGCATGTTGTAGTCTCAGTCCTCACATTGAAGTGAGAAAAGGTCTCTGTTGCATTCTAGATAAATCCTCTGAAAAGATTGTGGTTTCTATTTGGAGCCAAGATCCAACAAAATAACAAAAACAAAATCCAGTTATCCAAATTTCTCAATCGTTCGAAAGTAACTAAGTACTAAATGTTGTGTACTCACACAGAAAAAATGCTTTTAATTCAATATGAAACTAAGTAATGTCTTCAAATAGGACAAGAAAACAATTACCAACCTTTTTTTTTTTTTTTTTACAATGTCAATAGATCTTCTCAACGTGGTCATTTTATTAGTTGCTCACATGCGTAAGTTGAGTGAGCACCTCTGGTGTACGCTTATCACGTAATGTTAAATTGAAAAGTAAAAAAAAAGTTGCGATGTAAAAAACAAAATTCAAATTACTATAAAAAGACAAATACTTTGGTTGACAGATCAATTAGAAAACAGTTTATGTTCCTCACAAAGACACTGCTTAATTTATTGTCTTTGTCAGAAGCTGCAATTATTTTCCATCGTTTGTGCTTTTATGTCAGTGTTATTGTCATTAATTGAAAATGTGCTCGGTAAAAAGCTTTTAAAATGTTGTTTCACTACAGAGAATAGTTATTACATTACTTCCTTTCCCTCATGTTATATTAAAATCTCTCCTTTCACCATGAGAGGAAAGAGATGCTCTCTTTTCCTTTAGTTTCGTCCTCTTGGTTCTCTAATGCACCGTGCACTTAGTTCTCCGTGTGCACTTTCTATCTCAGCAACCCACTCATTCTGAATGCAAAAAAAAACAGTGGATAACAACAAGGAAATGGGACGACAAAATGCCACACATCTGAGGCTTAAATTAGATCAAATTATGGCTTGGATATTTTCTTCCCATTTTCACGTAAACCCTTTTTGCAAAGATAGAAAATACTTGTATCTCAAAAGCAAAATGAGGGACAGTGCAGGCGTGAAGCCTGGAACAATGGTTTTTTCATAGTCAAATCCAGGGACAAAAAGAGACCCCAAAACATTAAAGTTAAAGATTTGAACATGAAATAAAATGTCCTAAAATCAAATCCATACAATGACCGGGTGGTCCTCAGCTCATGTTGTCCCTATCTACATGAGTTAGCTTAGCTTGAAAAACCTGAACAATCCCTCCTAGCTTTCTCCTTTTCTGGCCTCTTCCACAGAATAGCTGCGCCTTGGTTTAGTCATTCAGTCTTGCACAGAAAGTGTTTCCATTACCGTGACAACACTGTCACTCAGGATCCTTGCTCACTTTTCTATTGAAGCTGAACTGAGCTGAGCTGACCGAAATAAATAAAAAAAAAAAAAAAAAAAAAAACTAGTGTGAGTTTCTTTGGATTTGACTTGGGAGGAAGTAAAAGCGGAAAAAGAAACTAAGCTGTTGGAATTCCAAAGCAATGAAATAACTTTTTTTTTTTTTATTTCAGTAACACTTTAGGGGCGAAGAGATGATTGTACATCTTAATTTAAACTGAAAAAATGACATGCTTATATGTAAAAAAAAATGGACATTTGAGACATTTCAAACTATTAATTTCCAAATGTAGAAGACTATCTTTTTGAGATTATTGCCACTAACCTGAACTGCAGCTTTTGTCCTCGTTTAGCATCTGCATTGATCCATGTGCAGCTTGAGGCTGCGGCTGTGAAAACGAGCTAGTGGCTTCCTGCTCTGATTGGCCGGTCCTGTTCCACATGTTCACACCTCCACTGCCATACTTGCCTGAGGGAGAATTTTTAAATAAACAGGTTTGAGTTAGAGATTAATTCAGTTTCTAATAAACTAATTTTTTTAGTCGAATGTTTACCAGGGTCTCCCCAAGCTGAGGTTCCATCATCAATCTCCATCCTGCGGCGGATGGATTCTGGAGAAGGTTCCTCCCACCCAGTGGACATTTCTTCCTTTTGGCCCACATTGGGCATGGGACCTCCCAGCCAACCTAAACAAAATTAAAAAAAAAAAAAAAAAAACTCTGTTTTTGTTGCTCAATTTAAGAGAAAAGCCTCTTAAGAATAAATGGGGACTGCGTTACCTGTAGGTTTGTTGGAACCTTGATTGCCTTTGGATTCAGGACCTTTCCCCCATTCGTTGGAGGATTTCGAGTTTGGTTCTCCCCAGTTCTGAGCTCCATGGTTGTTTTTATTTGGCTCGCTCCAGTTCTGACCGTTACTCTGAGCGTTGGGTTTCTGGACAGGGTCGACCCAGTTGGAGCCCGGGTTTGGAGTGCTCTGGTCTGGAGTATTTGATCCACCGCTCCCCACCCAGGTGTTACTGCTGCTGGTGTTGGTTCGACTCGGCTCACTCCAACACCCAGAACCAGATCGGTCGCTGTCGCTGTCCCAGCCCACTGAGCCTGCGCCTTTTTGGGGTTCCCCCCAGTGGTTGCCAGCCCCTGATCTGGTACCATCGACCCCACCGGACCAAGAATCATTTCCAGCACTGGAGTTCCAATTCTGCTGCATTTTGGGAGCATTATTCCATGTACCAGACCTGGAGAGGAATAATATATGTAGTCAAATTAGTTTAAAACTGACTTCGATGACATTTTCTTAAAAAAAAAAAAAATAATAATAATAGCAGCAATATTTAAAAAACAAACATCACCTACCGGTCATCTTTTACATTGTTGCTCCATGTGTTGTTGTTGCCTTTGTAACTGGATCCGTCATCCCAGCCACTTTGTCCACCTCCTCCACCGGTGGGACCTTTGCTTTCCCATCCAGACGTCTGTCTCTGATCTCCCCAACCGGAACCTCCGTTCTCTGGGCCGGAGCCACTTGGCCCACTCCCCCAACCTAACAAAGGGGGAAATATTTTTATACTGTTGATTTTGCTTATACATCCATACAGTGGTTCTTTTGTAAAGGCGGGATTTGCATTCTAAAACTAACCGGCGCAGTAACAGGCACAGGTTAGGACACTTCTGTGCAAAAACAAATCAATATAAAACTATATTTTGTAAATTGCATGCTTGAAATGTTATAAAAGGATATCAGCTGCCTTTTTTTTTTTTTTAGAGCATTTTTCTCCAAAAAAGAAAAATAATCGCCAGCTTTTTTTTCTCGTAAGTTTGTTCTACTGTTTGTACAGCCAATCAGCATGCAGAAGACAATGCATTGATAGGAACACTGAAAACAATGTGCTGGAGAAAAAAAAGGTGCACAAATGTGCTTAAAAAATTTGGAACAGTGAACCGTGTTATTGTGAGAGACCATTGTAATTAAAAGTTCAACATGTTTACGATTAAGATTCTTTTTAAGGTGATACCTGCTGCAGTCTGGGAGGAAGCTGCCGATGGCGCCGCGCCCCAGCCGGAGCCTCCGCCACTCTGCTTTCTTTCATCTACTCTTGGAGCTTGTTGCAGCTTGTTAGGAGAGTTGACGTCCCACGCAGTGTTCTGCCTGATTGGAGTCTGCCCCCATCCAGTGTTGGACAGAACCCTGGGGTCCACGTCGGCCCGGGTCAGAGATGACGTTATGGTTACAGAATGGTTAACCTTTCGGCGGTTCCCTCCTTTGGACTGGCCGCTGTCCCTGTCTGAGCTGGACCGACCTCCGGAGCTCTCGCCACTTCCTTCGCTTCCCCCGGAGCGTCCCCAGCCTCCAGGGACGCTGGCCAAGCCGTGACTTCCACCGCCTCCACTTGTTTCACCCATTCCCATAGCATCATCCTCAAGACTCTTCCAGCCGTTGTTGGTGGAGTTTCCTTTCTGACCTGCTCCGTCTAAATGATTGTTGTTAGCCGTCGACCCCCAGTCTCCGTTTGAAATCTTGTTAGATGTGGAAGAAGACGACGATGAGGAAGAGGAGGATGCACTGCTCACCCATGGACGAGGTATTCCTGTCGGAGAGGACGTTGTAATTTGGTTTCCGGGTGTTGAACCTGGAGCGCCCCAGGACAAGCCACCCTGAGGCTGGTTTGGATTACTGGAGGGCCCCTGGTCCCAGCGCGAGCCCCCACTGTTATTGTTATTATTCTTGAAAGCAGCAGTAGAGAAAATTTGGGGGTTCACAGTGTCTGCGTTCGGGGGGCCCTTGTCGACTGGGTAGGTAGGTGCACCCCAAGGCGTACCAAAGCCCCCAGTATTGCCCAACTCTCCTTTAGGGTGCAAGGGGGCTGATGAGAGGTGTCCATTGGCCAGTGGAACCCCATTTCCTCCTCCAATAGAACCCCAGGAACAATCCCCAGTGAAATGGGGTGAGGCGGTAGAGTTTGGTGGACTAGAGGTCATTGTGGTATTAGTAGTAGTAGTAGTATTCATCATGATAGTGTTATTTGGTCCATTGGATTCAGTGTTAAGGTTGGGGGGTTGCAGACCTAACACTTTGCTGCTGGATGTACCATCACTAGCCTCGGCATCTTCCATCATGCTGCTGTTATCTGAAGCTGCCATGCCACCCCAGCCCAGCAAGGAGCCCTGCTGGGGAGCCAATCCCAGTTTGGAAGTCATCCCCTGCGCCTGTGGAGGCCGCTGGCACATTGGGCTTGGGGTTTGATTCGGAGGCCAGGCACCATGGTTGGCGTTTGGGTTTAACCCTCCATTAAAACAGGGGTTACTCCCTCCAGTGGCGTTCATGTTGCTGCCTGACCGTGCACCCCACACTCCTCCGCCACCGACTATCTTGTTGTTGTGGTTACTTGTATTATTGCTGCCAATACTGTTGGATCCGGCCGTGGAGTAGTGTGAGGGTCCGGTGAAATTTTCATTATTTGCGCTGCTGATGGCTGCCAGACCGCCGATCACCTGATGATTGTTGCCGTCTCCGTTCACAGTAACACCAACCATCATGGTAGAACCCCCCAAGGGAGAGGTTGGAGAAGAAGCCGAAGAGGACACAGAGGAAGAAGCATTTGCTGACATCATCATCATTGCTGTGTTCGCATCCACGGTGCCGAGGTTTTTCTCAGAGCCGGCCGACGAGCTAGAATCCGCGTCCACGCATTCTGAAGCCAACTCGGGATCTGATCCCGAACCGCAGCCAGAGGACGAAGAAGACAAAGAGCAGGAAAACGAAGAGGACGAGGGAGGCCAGACGGAGGAGCTGGTAGAACAAGGGTTGTTGGATTTGTCGTTGCTCGCGTCCACTAAGACTTTGCCCCAGTTGCTGTTGCTGTCGTTGCTGCAGGGGGAGCCAGAGGACCAGGGCAAAGGCTCATACTGAGAGTCCAAGCCAGGATGCTCCAAACCTGGAGAAAACAAATGACATAACGCAGGACACTATTAGATTAAGTAAGTAGCTAAAATTAAAGCCCACTCAATGATTTTGCTTATTATTGAGTGTTACAAAACTTAGAGGTATCATATTCTGCACAACCTAAATAAACGCATGAATGTCTGTTCGAGTCTCAGTTACCGGATTGCTCAGACAGCTGCCACCATTTTGTAATCACAGCAGGATCCAAAAGTGTGCCAGAGCTTTAACTAAGATTCAGACAGCCAGACGATGGTAGTCAGCGGGAGGGAAAAAAAAAAGGAAAGCAGAGGAGCGATGGCAACAGCGCAACAACAGAAGGAAGGAGTTTCCAAAGCAGAGAAAGTGGTGGCGTACAGTTTAGTAACCGCCTGAGATTCTCATTATTTCAAACCTGGCATAATCTCATGCAAACTATCTAGGATTCATTTGTTCCACACTCGAGCCTCCGAGCGTTTGCTTACTTTAAACATGAGTGATTACAATCAGGCAGAGAAATATTTGTCTATGTAAACAGAGGAGTTTTGACAGGAAGAAGTTTGTATAAATAAAGCAGTTGTGGTATTTTTGTAAGCAAACTATCAGAAAAATGAGCTTACTTCGATAGTAAAGAGAATGCTGGTGGATCTTTGACACAGGAATGCCACCATATGTACAAAAACTTCTTGTTAATAAATATCTCTTACGTATAATAGCTGCCATCTTTCTCACTCATTTGTCCAACTCATTTGAAAACACCCAGGGAAATGTGAAATGCAATGACAAACAAGAAGGCATTAGGTAGTCACCTGTTTGATTAGGGGAATGGCTGACCGAGTCCCGAATGGGAGCCATGCCTGGAAATGGAGAGAAAGAGAGCGTCAGACAGACGGAGGGAGCAAGGAGACAGAAGCAAATGTGCCAAAATGTTAGAAAATACACAGATTGAAGAAGTGAATAAACAAGAATCAAGCAAACAAAGAGTGTTAAAGTTTTAAAGGAAGCAGCGCTTGCGAGGAGAAATGTTTTAGTCGTTAGAAACTGTAGGTTTCCACTTTCAACAAATAGAACAAAACAAAAACAGAAACCAGTTCCTGAATTATTCACACCTTACTTTAGTCCAGCATGACATAACACAGCAAGAATGTCAACACAGCTGAGACATAAGAAATACTTTTTAGGATTGGCTTTCAGTTTTCTAAAAAAAAAAACCTATTGTTTTTAAATCACTAAAACGTGCTTTTTAAAAAATCTCAACTTTTTTTTTTTTTTTTAATATACTTTATTAATCCCTGACCGGGAAATTTGTGTGCTGCACTACACCGCAGCAGGCTGCCACCTATTTCCTTCTCCAGCACCAATGGTGGGAGAAACGGGGGGTTAGGTGTATTCTCCAAGGACCCTAGCAATAATAAATCTGATATTGCACCCACTGGGTTTCTTTTTTCAGGGGGAAGGATGGCCCGGTGGGTAGGGTGACTGCCCTGTAACCGGAGGGTCGCCGGTTCGATCCCCTGCACGAAGTTCATGCCAAGCTGTCCTTGAGCAAGACACCGAACCCCCAGTTGTCCTGATGATAGTGGTATGCCCCTTGCATGACCGCTTCCCACCAATAGGTATGAATGTGTATATAAACAGGTGAATGTGAGCTACACTGTAAAGCGCTCCGGGTACCAACACAAGTATATAAAAGCGCTACATAAGTAGAGTCCATTTACCATTTTGTTATTATTCAAAATTTGAAAACCAAAGTTGTGAAACACAAGTCCTGATCATAAAGCCAGCAGAAGGAAACGGGTAAATTAAAAAAAAAAATGTGTCTTGTACATAAAGCTTCTTTAGAACCCAATTTCACAGCATTATCTGAAATGTAAAAACATCTTCAATAAGAAAAGTTAAGAAAAATATATGATACAAAACCTAAATCTCACATTTTCCACTGTTTGTTTAGTATCCCGGCATGCTTGAATCTTTAGCGTTTGTGTTGGAAGAATTTATAAAAAAAATAATGACCATATGTTTGTTAGTGCGTCTGATCTGATGAACAAATACTGAGAAAATGTAGGGCTTTTTAAAAAAAAATGATGTTTGATGTTTTTTCCTAAATATAAAGCACTTTGTTTTACTTATGTATGAAAAATGCTCTATGAATAAAATTTGATTTGAATAAAAAAGCGTTTGACCCTCTTCTAGCAGATGGCGTAAAAATATGTTTAACATTATTCATCTCATTTGTTTTTAGTGTTTGCGAAAGTTAATTATTGCACATAGTGGGCAATAATTAGCACGTGGGCAGAAGAAATGATTGTAAATGTTTACCTCTGAGCTCCGCTGGTGGCTGCAGCTTCTGGCTGGGCAGCAGGGTGTCCCCGGCTTCAGTGGAGAACAAGTGACCTTTGGTTCCCAGGTCGACGAAGGGAAGGTCGAAGGTCGAAGCTCAATGAGCAACCCTCAGGGGTATGAGGTGAGGAGGCAGGGCTTGTCGTAGCAGGCAAGCTGATCGGCCCCTCTTGGCATTGCTGTATGTGTGTGTGTAGGTTAAGTGAGGAGAGGGGGCTAAAAGGGACGTGGTTAAGATTTAGGACTGTCTTGACTTGGTATGCGCTGGCACTGTGGAAAGAAAAAGAGACAGATGATAAGAGTTAATCAAATGTGTACACTCTTATCAGAGATTGCTTTATTTACTGTGGCCACCAACCCACACGGCGGCAGTCTGCAGCACTCCTAAACCACAGACTCACCACTTTTACTGCACAAATATTCCTTTACTGCTTTTCCGGATAAACTCCTCCAACCACATGACACAATGACAGCAGCTTTAGTTTATAGGGTGTAAACTCCATTTAAAAAAAAAAAGTCAAGGGCAAACCTTTTACACCCAAATGTTGACAGAAGCAGTGGCATATTTTATTCATTTTCTTGTTGAAAGAATGAGATTTCGGATTAAACATGAAAACTTGAGCTAAAATATGCAAAGCATGCACGGCTAGGTTTACAAGGTCTGTAGAGACTTGTTGGGATTATAGTACAAATGGAAATGGTTTTCCGGTTTTTGGCACCATTCAAGACAAGCTAAAAATTAGGACTTGGATGATATTCTGGAAGATTTTACAATTAAATTGATTTCACCTCTTTATGATAAAGTGATCTTGTGATCTGACAGCTCAGGCAGACTTGAAATTGTCAGAACAACAACGGTAGAAATAATGACAGTAATAATGAGATAAAGTACAAAAAACGAAGGTCGTGTTTATCCTTCCGACGTAAAGCGGAAAAGTTTGTTGGCATCCAGCCAACTTGTTTATATAATACCGTTAAAACGACATAGGTTGAACAGCATTTTTTATGGGAACAAATTCAGTCTTAAAGTGGACATGGAATCTCTCACAGGCAATGACATCATTCCCATCATGTTATATGTGCTCAGAAATCTTGTTTAACCAGCTAGAGCATGACAACAACAATGGCAAAACCTTTTTGTTGTTTGTGCTGCTGCATCTTTAATTGATTTGCTACGTTGAAACAAAACCTGTCTGGTAAAAGATCCGTGCTATGAAGACGTAGAGGTATCACGCATCAGATTATCACGTCAAGCGTTACTACAAGATGACCCGATATCTTATTTATATGTGGATTAGTTGCGTAAACATTAAAACAATTCTGACAATAGAAAAAACTTTGGGAAACAAAAGTTAAAAGAAAAAATAGCTCGTTTGGGTCTCTCGACCTTTTCCCAGTGCAGGTTTACAAGTGTGCTTTTTCATTTGCCTGCCAGCAATACACGGCACTATTTATAAATATCAAGTTCAAATAGCAACCACTCTGTTCACTAACCCACATGATAACAGAACAAACAAGCCCATGTGTGGATGACTAGCGAATGTGCAAATCCTCTAGAGCATACGTGTCTTTGGAGTAGAATTTGGATTTTTTTAAAAACTTCTTATGACGACTTTGATATTTTGTCACAGGTAAAGCAATCGCAATTTGAAAAGTAAAAAATAGTGTCCAAAGATGCCTGAGCATAGACACTCACCATACAGACTTGTGACTTAAAATATAAGTTTAGCAACCACAAAACAGGAGTTACATTGACTCCATTTTTTGTTTTGCAAAGCCGAAGTAGTAATAAAAAGTTTTTCACTATTCTTATGATAGTTTATTCAACTAATACTAATACTGAACTGAGCTTATTTCCTTTATGTGAATATTTTCTGTGATCAAGATGAAAATACTTGTGTACTAAACTCAATCTTACATGTATTTGGAAGTTTGGTTTGCAGAAAGATCAGATTTTTTATTTCCATACATAAGATTTTTTCCAAATTAACTTTCACACTCAATTTTCTGCTGTTTAAAAACAGTGTTAGTTTTTTTTTTTTTTTTACTTTTCTACATGTCCCTACAAGTTAATTAAAGGAGAATAAAATTATGTTCATTACACCAGCTTATTACATAGAGTACAGCTTGTTCCTATTTTTTTTTTCCCTTGCTTCCATCTGAGAGTAGCTTTCATCTAGGCCCCTGAGTTGGCAGCAGTCTCGCTGCTGCTATCATCTTACACCCGTGGCGGGTTGGAGGGTTAGAGTGGAACGACAGAGAGAGAGAAGATGGTGTGTGTAAACAAATTAAAGTGGTCATAATAGAAGTAAATTATAGGAGACGGTGTTAAATGGTAACACTGCGTTTGTAGACAGCGGCCATAAAAACATTAAGCAGGAAGAAGTCTTTTCCAGTTTCCGATAAGTACGAAGCTAACTTTTAAAAAGTTGTCAAACATGTTTTTTTTAAATAAAGAAAAGCAAGGAGGCACAAACCAGCTTTGGTCTTCATATTTTTTGTGATATAATCCCAGGAAAATAATTTTTTTAAATGACATTCTGTTTAAATTATAACTTTAAAAAAAATTAAACTAATTTTTGATCAAATTAAATTAAAGTATGATGCAATGGGCATCAAGAGAACATTGTTTTTCTGCAAAAGGATCTTTTTGTGTTCTCCCGTTGCATAGCAACTGCAATCTATTTGAAGCATCGTACTCAGTCTTCAAACGTAATATGTTTTAAGAGAATCTACATCAACATGGCAAGTTCACAGAGGCAAACATCTTCTTGCAAGTGAAAAAATTGTGGCATCTCATGTCAAGTACACCACAAAACAAATACATGGATTAGTAAGTTTGTTTGGAAAAACAAACTTCTACTAATCCATGTATAAGTTTTTTTGGAAAAACAAACTTTTGGGTGCTTGCATGTGAAATCCAAATAAAATCTTGTTCCAAATTAAATTATTGATAGTAATAAACAAACAAACAATAATGTCAAAAAATAAAAAATGCAGAAATTCAAGCTGACATTTAAGCAGTGCATCCCTGTTAATTCTCCCAGATGAAAATATCTTTCCAAAGCGGCGGGGGTTTTGAGCAACATTATAAATCGTTAAAGAAAAAAAAACTTTTTGAAAATGAACTTTTCTAGAAACTCTAGCCTATTTTTAGAAACTACTTAGTAGTGCTATAGAGGTGATTTCAAGATGGCATGTCTTTCTAAAAATGATAAGCACTCTAAAATATTTTTTCTTTAAAAAAAAGTTTATGCAATTAATTTTTCTAAAAGCTCCGCATTAAAAGGTTTAGCCACTCTATCAGTGTCATTGACTTTGAAATGTGTATCTTGGCCAGCTGTATAACAAAGTAAACACGATAACTAGTTTTTCAAAAAGGTAGTTATCATTTTAGTAACATATTGCATACATAAGGCTTTAACGGCGTCTATAAATTGTTATGGGTCAAGTGCATAATGTGTGTGTTAAATTGCAGTTTTAGATGAACAGACAATTTATAGATAATGTTCTAATTTGATTTACAGGCATCTTTAGGTGAAATTAACAGCCAAATCTTCCCAAGTCATATGCTCACACCTGTCTCAAACTAAACGACAAAATATTCAAAGCAAAACCCCAGCAGATACACTTTCTGGAAGTGAAGTGTCTGCTATATTTCCAGTCTGCTGGAAGTTTCAACGACAGCATTCCTGAACACTCCTAATTCCTTTGGACTTGTCCAAGCAAGATGATATCACAGAGCACATACCACTGTCTCAACCTTTGCGAATGACGAACAGCTCCAGGAGCTCAGAAAACAAGTCATCTGCATCGCTCTCAGGTCAGCGTCCTTCATTTCATGCGATGGGGCACTTAGGAAGAGTTACGCAAAGAAAGGCCAGCGTAGGGGTGCAGGTGTGACCGTGCGGCATGTCTGCAGCCATATCAAAACAACGTGCGGCACACACGATTACATGTGCAGCCAAGTGTGTGCAGAGGAAGATAAGAGATATTTCAGCATTTGCCCCCGTCACACAGGCTGGGTGAGGGGGATGGAAGGGGCACTCATGCCAGCAAAGTCAAAGCAGCAGCAATTTGTGTAGAAGCCTTGACTTCGGGTATGACTCATTAGCCTGTTAGTTCATTATTTACTCAACCAATTGATTTTTCCAAAAACCTGACTACATCTCAGTCTCTGCTGTTGACCGTTAGTCAATGTTCTTAGTTGATTTTTATTTGCATCTTAAAGAGTTTTTTCTTCAGTTTGTCGTAAGTTAACTTGACCTTTTTACCAAATCAATTTCTGTCACATCACCAGATCCCGGTCACTTAAATGAGTCGCTGAATGATATGAGCACAAAAAACAGTTGAATAACATTTCTTGAATTTATCTCACAAGCACGTTTTTTTTTTTTGTGTAGCACTTAAAAATAACCAAAATCTTTCGCTTGCCTTTCTGATCCCACAAAGTAACTTTTCCACCCGAAACTCACACCTATTATTATATTATAATAATAATATTGACATATTATTATGTTAATGATGACTGATATAAAAAAGTGAATAAAATAAAATTCATGACCGCATGGACAGAAATCTTTTTGCCACGTATAAGCAGCCGCGACACCCTGTTTATGTTCCCACTCACAGGACGGGATGGAAACTTCAAGCAGTTCAAATGGAAAAGACGACTACGTCACAAGGGAAGGGACACCAGTGCTGTCACTGGAGTAAAGAGCACCGCTCTGCAAAGAAACACTAACACGCAACCCAAAACCGGGCCAAAAAAGTAACAAAATAATCCAGGAAAATGATAACTGAGTTCATAAATGGTTGATTAACTATATTCAGTATAAATGCATGTTTTTCTCTCCTAAATTGTTTTCAACTATTTTTGTGGGCAGCTTTTAGCATTTTATTGCTTAGCTAAATTCAATCATGAGGACTTTTTGTCCTTAAATAAAACTTTTAACATGGAAATTTAATTAAATCGGTACTACAGTCACTCACATCACAGCAATGGTCTAAATTATGTGAATAATAATTGCCATTTGTATAAACAGTGTGTTGATAGTAAATCAAATTGACTCTTTTGTCCTGGTTACTTAATGTGGTCACTAATGAAACAAAGTAACTCCATGTTTAAGAACTCGTGGTTAAACAACATTAACATCAGTCTTAGTTAGTTGTGACATGGATGTTATCGTGGATCCGCCGATGTCAGACAGCAGTCTAAAGTTACTGATTAACTCATCTTGTCTCGTCTTCTTAATGGAATTTATTTTTGTGTTTTGGTGCCAAATGAATAATTTTGTTAGCTAAAATTTCTTCAAGCTCTCATGTTCAGCGGGCATTGTGAATGACTTTTTATTGCTTAGTAAATTGTCTCAACGCTAGCAGACTGTTATTGTACATCACATGTTTCTCTACCATAAAACTTCACCTTTTTTTTCTCCATAATGACCTCATGACAATAATTTATTGTTTGTTAAAATGGGCCAAGAAATAACTTGTAAGTCTGATAAGTTGATTAGCAAAATTCTTAGAAGCAGCAGATGTTGAAAAACCACACGAGTCTCAGCAGAGACCGAACATAGATGTGGCAAATCGGAAAAAACAAACCCCAAACCCTTCAACATGGCAAAACTGATGCTTCCTGTCTGCTGCTGGAGCCTCTGTTTCATCCATTTTTTAATACTTTGTTGCTCAAAAAGTGACTTGTTTCCTGAATAATACTTCATATAAAAATCACACCACAAGGAGTTCGAATAATCCCGTATTAAATCTCACCTTTTGTCCAGTCCTAGATTTATTTATCCTTCTTCCTCGTCACACTGTACGTCTTTCTCTCTCTTCCATCCACTGTTCTTCCCTCTATGGGTGAGTTCCCTGTGAACAACATGAAGAATTCAATTAATTTTTCAGTATGAAAATTTTGCACGTGTCTTCCTTTAAATGTGATTCAAACCTTTATATTTCATTTATTTTAAATACTATTAAAAATCTTCCTGGAAGAAAAATACTGTAGTTCAATTACATCCGCTAAATAAAATTTATGTAATGTATGCAGATTGTTGATGAAGATAAAAATAACTGAACTTAAACTCTGATTTTATGAGATACGGAGAAACAGGACATTTTAAACTTCTAAAAACAATTGAATTTTCAAGATATCTTAAATAATGAGAAAAAGGTACACAAAATAAAAACTAGATTTTTTTGTTTTATTCTTTAGTAAAACAGAAAATAAAAGCATTTCCAGATCTAAATAAAAATGAAATTTGATTTATAATAGAGGATGTGACATTTGTACATCTCTACCTCAGCTAACCTCGAGTAATTAGCATCCTATCATCACTCTCTTTCCCTTCCTCAATGTTAAGTTTAGCTGCATTGGCTCTGATAGGAGTGCCATTTAGTCTGCAGGAGAAAACTGCAGGCTGCAGTCTAATCCCATAATGAGATTACTGCACAGCAATTGCCTTAGCTTTGCCCAGACACACGGAGAAGCTGGAACAACTCAGACACCACGGCAACTACATTAAAATGTAATCATTTGGCACCATTTAATCTATGCACTGCATGCAGCTGAACAATGGGATATTTATTTTTTACCATAATGGTTTAAATATAGAAAAAAAAAATCTAATTTTCTCTTAGTCTTGACTAAACTTTTTTTTTCATTCATCTTTATCAAAAATGAACTTCATCTATTTTAAAGAATATCCTCATTATGATGAGAAAACAATCAGAAACTGAATTTCTTATTATGCTTAAGATCTTTTTAAAAATAGAATGCTTCTTTTTTTCCTCCATTGTCTTTGCCATTAAATTAATTCAAAAGTAGTTTAAGTCTTTCATCAGGGTTCCCACACTTTCTCTTCTTCATTTTTATTCACATTAAGTCATCAAGAGCTTCAGCAGATGGCTTTGGGTTCAACAACGGGCACCGTGGAGGAGAGTGGGAGCCCCCCTGGAGTGGGTGCATACACATCACTGACGGCATCTGTTTATGAATAGGCCATCTTTAACCCTCCCCCCATGAGAGGGTGGAGACATTTAATGAAAAAAAGGAAGGAAATTCTTTCACATGGTGGTATTGTTTCATTCCAAGTTTAAAAATAAATGTTAATCGACAAATTAACAGAAAGATTTTCAAAATAGAAAAAATTTTCTCCATCTACTCCTCTCATTGCTACATTTTAAATAGACTTTGTCGGCAAACTTTGTGAATTTGAGATTGTAGTTTGTGTTGTTATGACAGCAAAGTAAATTTGACACACAATTGTAACTTGTAAGAATGTGTCATCCTACAATAAAACCCATAAAAAAAATTGATGACATGCTTAAGTGTGCAACACGCTGGCAACCTAACACTTGTGGAATATTATGCCACGCAAATCAATTCAATTTTATTTGTATAGCCCAAAATCACAGAATTTCTGTCTGTATAAACACAAGTACACAGCAAGAAAACTAACTAACAAATACTAGCTAGACAATATTAGCACACCCCTCCTTTAGACTCTCCTTAATGGTAAGGAAACACTTCTAAAAAAGCCATCCGTGGGGAAAAAATAAGAAACCTCATGGGGATCCACACGAAAGAGAGATCCCTCCCTCGTAATGAAGACCTTGTTCTGAAACAATACTCGACCATAGTTATCTGGAGTTTTTAAGGTCTGGTGATAGTAGAAAATACTTCAAAGTTGTCTTCTGGACAGTTTATTTGCTGATCAAGATGTTTGAACTTCCATTTGAAAATAAGTTTCAAACATTTCAATTGATGATAGTCATTTTCTATCAAATTGAAAATGATTTCCGGATGGAAGTCCAAACGTCTCAATCAGCAAATTCACTGTCCAGAAGACAACTTTGAAGCCTTTTCTACAATCAATCACTCCTGGATGAAGAAGAGATTACACAGACTTGTTGTGGTGATAGATTTATTAGTAGAAGGTCTCACTTTTCAAGGATTGTCACTACTCTTGCGCCAAACTGCTCCTAGGAGCAAAATGTGCACTGATTGGCATGCGTTTAACCATAAGGAACAAACTCAACTTAAAACATTTTGTGAGGCCCGGATTGTGTGTGTGAAATAAGTTAACATTACATGTTCTTAGAACTGAAAATGAAAGTTGTTTTGACATAAAAACACTTTGCTCATTAGCAACCCAACTAATTATCGCTTGTAAAAACTCAGAAGATTTCTGGAATGACACAAGAAAAAAATGTTTCATTACATAGAACAATGGAAAATTTTTCTCCACATATTGTAATAAAATTAAAGGTTCCCCCAGCGAGAGATGGTGGAAAATAATAGTACAAACTGAAAAAAAATATCTAAAACTCTCAAACATCTGTTGCTGTGACAATGTATGACGTTCGCACCCACAATGCCTTTGGATTGATGTCAATATATTTTTTGTGGTTTCTTTTATTGTTATCGTATTAAAGACCATAAATTATTGGGATACAATTTTTTCGTCCATATTGTCAATCTGTACTCTAAACCTGAAATTATTCCATGGTATCAAAATATGTTAGTATGGACATTTTATTAAATAGACTAGCTTTGGTAGAGAGTTGAGTTAGTGAGCACACACACACAATAATTAGGATGAACAGAAGGTGAAAAGAGTGAATATTGAGACCAGACACTAACAATAGGTAGGTACGTTTGTAAAAATTAAAAAAAAAAAAAAGGGAATACCGTTTACCCATTTTACCAAACATTTTTTATCATTGACCATCATTTCTCAACGCGTGGCCACGTTGATGGAGTGCGTGTCGATAAACAAGCTATTTGCAAAAAAAAAAAATCTAAATGGCAAAAAAAGAAATGTCTCAGTGTGATACCAGTGCCAGTACAAGGTCCACATGCGCGGTAGTGCTGCTTAAAACTATTTAAAAAGGACATGTCAGACTTGAGCTAAAGTTGCATATGGAAGACTTATATTTTGTCACACTCAAGTTTTGCTGAATTCGTGTTTTAGGAAAAACGGTTGTGCTTCTATTCGAGAGTGTGCTTCTATTAGGACTAATATAGTTGAAAACCAAAAATGCTAATTACAATTATTTATTTCATTTTGCTTTGAATGTTAATTATTTTGTTAAAAAATTATGAAAATTTACTTTAATATCTAAAATCAATATTAAAACTGAAAAAAAATTGTCGTCTGTTTCATTGTCCTCTCGTTTCCCCTGCTCTGCTGACCATTTGCGTCCTGTTTGTCTTCAATGAGTCTGTTAATGGATAACAACAAATTAGGCCAGCAACGTGGAGCAGTAATCACCCATCTGTGTTTGCTGCTCAGAAACAAACACCTCAACACGAGACGGTTCAGCATCAGAAAGTTTTAAAAAAAAATGCACATGCACTGCAAGTATGTATTGTGAGCTTAATTTGAAACGTAAAACAAAAGCAGAGATGCAAAACTAAATAGAGACAAATGAAAATTTTCACTGATTAATAATAAAGCTAAAACTTTTCATTTCGGACAAACTGAGACAAAATGTGAACAAAACAGAGCAAGGAAACTACTTTAATTTTTACAAATTAGATCAGAAAAAAGGGAACACTTATCTTGTGAAGTACTCATCTGGAAATATGACATATTAACACTATATTTTAAGGGGCATTTATACACACACACACATATGTATTACTATATGTTACATATGATTGTCTATATAGATCATACATATAACATATTACAACTATATTACAGTAGTTCAATAAAAACCTAATCAAATATGTCTACACGTATATTGATAACAAGATAGATCTTTTAACACACACTATTTAAATGCAAGGTGGTTATTAAAACTTTTAAATCTATGCACACGCTTCAGTCAGTTATTTATTCTTCTTAACAGAAAATAAACTTTAATTTTTTTTTATCAAAAACCAAAGATGCATTAGAGGAGAATGCAAAGTTTGAAGAAAACTAAAATGATCATGATCTCTTTTTTGGTTTTGCTTAAGCATAGCAACTCTAATAATCAAAAACACAGCAGGAAAACATTTACTTGTACGTTGATAATGTCTAACTGGGTCTGTCCTTTACAAAAAAAAAACACAAAATCATAACAGAAGTTATGTCACTCAGCTAATTTACACCTCATTTGCACAAGTGATAGTCATAAGCTGAAAAGATTTAGACAGGAGAGTCTTTTGATTAATTAACACTCAGAAAACAAAAGCTTTCTGGGCTGACGTTGCAACATGTGGCATTGCCTGCAAAGTTGCATTGCATCTGTTTGGTGGCAATGAAAATGAGGGCAGTTCATTTCAGGTCAGGGTAACCAAGGAAAGGCATAATGACATTACTGATTAAAAAAAAAGGGAGTAATTTTTGGTTTAATTGTGTAAGATATCACATTATTCCAATTACTTCAATAAGTATTAACGTGGTTGATGTGTGTTTGTGGAATGGATTAAGACATAATACATTTTAATGTAGATTTATTATTTTACAATCTGATACTGTATGCAAAAAAGGCATAATAAAAATTAGATCAGATTTGCAGAATTTTAATAAACAAATCCTTTTTAGAATTTACGGTCTGCATTACAATACAACCACACACACAAAAAAAAATCTTGTTTATGCAAAACTTGTCTGTGAGACTTCAATCCTATCCGAGCCTGCAAAGGTCAACTGCATCAAATTCTCCATGTCTGCCTTTTCTTGCTCCAATCTCATGACCATCTTGGGGGTGTGGCTTAATTGCTTAGAGGGGCAACGGTCAACTACCTGATCCCTGGCCGGTGCAGTAGCGATGTGGAAACGTTGCAACATCTTAGGCATTTATAGCACAGCAGTATTAAATTCCAAACAGGACTTTCTCTGCGCCTGGTTCTTTTATTCTGGAGTTGTTGCGTAAGTCCTGAACTATTTTCAGACAAGATTGTATGTGTTCTTTAAAACCCATGTTTAAGTGACCAAAAGTGAAAGTAAAGTGGGGAAAAAGTGACATATACCACGTTTAACAAAATCAGTCTTTCTTTCTATTGCATGAAAGGATTAAAAAGCCATGCTTTGCTTTAAGAAATTGAATTCAAAATTGTGTTTCTTTCATGCGAGGGTTGACTTGAGAATGTAATTGTTAAACATGTTATTCAGATTTTACCCACAGGAATGTAATTCCCCAGGAAGGCTTCAATGGTATCACATTTCTAAAACTGTGTTCCTGCTAATCGAAGAAATAGCATTTGTAAACCGTCCAGAACAATACCCTTTTGGTTTTGTGTGTGTAGTATGAAAAACAAAGCAATTTTCAAAAACTGAGAGTGACTTAGTGTTTCTATTTGCAAAAAGCCATAAAAGACAAAGAAAAACAAGCGAGACACCAGGGTACTCGCAGTTACAATCACATACTGCATAATATTACCTGGTGATAGGAAACCATGACTCAAAAGCCAGCTTTAGCAACCAAATTCAAAACAAACCATTAACAAAACTGAGTCACTATCTTTATTTATTTTTATGCAATATTTTAATTAAATTTCCAAATAAGCTACCAGTACATCCATTATATCCCTGGATTTGTTTTTACCCCCATCTAATAGAATAATATACCAGTAAAAAAAAAAAAAGGCAATATATAACAAGATATAACAGTGTTTAAATAAGATGCTGAACTGGTTGTGGTTCACAGCACTATTGTGTGTATGTGCATATAGACCAACTGTATGAACACAAAGAGCTGCACAAACACCTCTCTATGCACACAAAACATCAGGACTCTAAGCTTCTCATTTAGCGATTTTAAAACTGCAGAGCTTGCTCAGCACAATGTGGCCTCGACCAAACCAGACCCTCCAATTCAATTCAAACGGAACTGCATGTGCTAGGATAAGCAATAGCTGCCCGGTCCCGTGGCCCACCTCCCCCCTCTCCACACACTAACACACACAACACCCCTTTTGTAGCACACCACAGAAGAAAGGCTCCTGTATCATCTGAAGAGAAACAACTAGAAAGTTGATGCAACTTAACTTTTCTGTACATTGTTTCTTTGGAATAAACTAAATACATACATTCGGCCATAAATCTTTATCTCAATAAGAAATCATTTTCTCTGAATTTTAAACCATCTGCAAAAGGATACAACAATCTAAAGTTTATGAAACCGCCAAAAACTACCAATTAATCAAGTTTTATTTGAGTGGTTTTAGCACCACTCAAATATTTACACATACTGTAGCTTAAAATAAATTGATCTCTGTGGGTTATATGCTGGACCTGGATTTCTAGCTTTCATAAAAAGAAAATAAACATACTTAAAGAATTGTCTAAATCAAATTTTTGTATCACATTATACTTTTAAGAGTGTTCGGGTTTAAGTACACATATGGTGTCACACCGACCTGTTTAAGATGCTTCAGTTTCTTTGGTGGCAACAGCTTCCAATTCCGAATCTCTAAAAGAAAGTAAAAAAAATAATTAAAAGATATTCGTGACATTAAACTTTCATCACATTTACCTTAAAACCATGGTAATGTAACACTTCTAGTTAAAAAGAGTCTGTATAATGAAAGTATTCCAGACAGAAATTGGGGATTGTCTAAATTAATAAAGCATTAGATTTAGATTTGCTTCAAGGTGAAGATTAAAAGGTTTAAATTGGCAGCATGCATGCACTTTCACACATACAGGCACACTGTGCCACACTGTTTACTGTCCACTATGTTCCTTGCTCCAACCAACAATATTAAAGATTTAGTAACATGGGTTTGTGTTCTACGTCATTTTTTAAAACTTCTTATAGCAGGTTCTTTTGTGTGTATCAACTTTATCTCTGGTTTAAACTCGTGTTTGTTTGAAAACATTATCTTGTTTTCCCAGATTATTCAGCAGGTTGGTTATAATGCTGAATTATTGTAACTACAAATTCACTTTACTTCTTTCCCCTCTTTTTTTCTTCTATATCCTATCCCACTTCTTTCCCTCTACTCTTACCCTGTCAGCTCCAGCAAAAAAAACTTGAAAGATATGTCTGTAAAAAATGAGTGTCAAAGTTACAGTAGCTCAGGTCCAGATCGGCCATTATCTCAGCTGTTGCCTGGCTTCAAGCTTAACCAACATGGCTTCTCTCAAACCACAAGTTTAAAGTGAAGTAAAAAGAACCTTCAACTTCACAAATAAGCCTTTTATTTCAGTTTAAATCAATTAAAACATAGTTTTGTCGCGTTAGCATGTCTATGTAAAATGTATATCGATTCCAAAAGCTAAACAAGGAGAGCGTAGGTCTGCTTAGAGCAGTACGTCATCTATACCGAAAGAGGGCGCCAAAAAGTCAGAATAATGTATATAAAAAGGGGGGAGGGGGTCACTGTCTTCCAATATGCATTTTGTTTAAATGTTTGTTTGAAATGTCTGATTTGATTTCTTGAATATTTTTTTGCAAACTGATCCCCCCCGTTACACGCAGTTATTGTGTCTGAAAATAGTGCGCAGTAGCCGCCTGGCAACCTGCGTCGTCAAATTAGCACCGCTGCTAACGCTATGAGGCTAGCACCACAAAGCGGGCTGAAGCCCGGATTTCATAATAAAGTAGATGTTGTTAAATAAAGAGCTAGAAATCGATACAAATATTTGATCATTTGAAGGAAATATACAAATATTTACAAATAAAATATGACAATGTTTTATTTTGATACATGTACGCACAGCTGGCGAAATAGGGTTAACTCGTACTGCTTACCACAAGGTTAAGCTGCTTGCAAAACCCAACTATTTGTGCTAAACATTTTTAAATAAAGCTTGTATAGCAGGAAAACAACTTTGATTCAATCTAAAAACGCAATGCTTCGTTCGGGACATTGGCTATCTAAACAACAGCCTCTGCTTCAACTTATCTCACCGACCCCCACTCTCCTTGTCTGCATTAGTTCGACAGAAAAAAAGATAGCAAAAGAATCAAAAACGCAAACTCACCTCATTGAAGTTTAAAGTGCAACAGAGTGGAAAAGAAAGCCGACTGTAAGGCTAAAGAAATTCAACGCGTTTGCAGCAGCAGCATCTACGAGGGGTGGCATTCATCCTGTGTGATCGCCATTTTCTTCACTCGCTGCTAGCTAACCTTTCGCTTGTGCTCTGCTTTCCCCTCCCTCCTCTTTGCATTCACTCACTTCAAGCCCAGGCTGTGTGTACGTGTGTTGTCTGTTCCCGGAGAGGGTGGATGGGGCAGGAAACACACAACCACTTCCTCTGACTGACAAGACGAAACACAATTCTGAGTAAATCTTAGATGCTAACACTTCCATGTTCACTCAAGATAATAGATTTTAAACAACTAGTCAAACTCAGAAAGCATTGTTATTTTTTATGTCAGATATATTTTGAGTCTATTTGTATGGCCCAATATTACAAAAAAACAATTGTCTCAAGAGGCTTCACATTGCAGATTGAAAACAAAAGTACAGAAACAAAGAACAAAAAAGTAGCTACACAAACACACAGTTAAAAGCTAACTAAAACAAAACGAGCTAAACAATTTGAGCACATTGTCATTAGATCGTCCTTCACAGTGAAGAAAAACTCAGCAGTGGGGAACAAAAGAAGAAACCTCATGGGGACCAACATGAAAGATGGATTCCTCCCTTGGACCAGCAGACGTGTTTAAGATTGTTGATACTATTAGCTTATTCTTCTAGAATAATCTATATATTTGAGGAAATAGTAGATGGGCTAGATGGAAACGGGATGGTAGACCAGACACAGAAGCCTTGTCAGTCTGGTGATGACGAGGACAGGAACACAGGAGGTTCATCAGGAGTCTGAAACAGAACGCTCTCCCAAGGAGGGGAGGAAGAGAGAGGTGGGGAACATGTACCATACTGACCAAATTAGTGGTGTAAAGCACTAAATGAAAATACATTAGAGAACAATGACTTAGGTGGGGAAAACAAGTTGTTTTGCAACTGTTCAATTTAAAACTTTATTTCTAGAAAATATGATTGTTTTTGTACTCAAACCCATCAAATGGCTTTATACCAATTGGTGTTTTTTTAATGACGTGTTTTCAGTAAATGCATTTCTGTGAAACAGAAAGTGAAAATATTTGTCACAAAAAAGCATGTGGACAACTCACATGTCTGCCATTCATTACATTTTTTAAATGCTATTGCTATTATTGTACCTAACCCCCAAAGAAACAGATAGAAAGTTAAATCTGCAACGTTTCACTGCCTCAAAGAAATGCTGCTACTTACAGGAGAGGGCAGCAACACCAATGACCATTGACCCAATGATGGAAAAAACAACCCCAGTCCTGTTTGCAAATTACCTCTCTTATCTGTGTGTTTGACTGTGGGCGAGAGACAGGGTTTGTCAGGAAGGTTTTTATTTGGCCAGGTTTTGAAGATGAGATTAGATTAAAGTGTTTATGAATAAATGAATGAACCTATATCCAATGGATTTTTCAGACTCTCACTGATATCAAGATCACGCTCCAACCTCATGCTCAAATCACAGATGACTTGTTTGCCAGCATATTGGGGCACTCTGACTTCAAGCATGCAAACAAATTTTAGAACATGCTGGTCAGTCATACAGAAAATATACACAGCTCAAATTTTTAAGATGTTGTAATAGCAGAAAAAATCCAAGGGGTTATATTAGGGCTCATTTAACAAATTCCTCTTATCATAGGGTTAGTTATTGATTTAAAAACAAAGCCATATACACTAACTCAGTAACCTATGTAAGGTAATGGCCAATTTAAACATGTGTACAGCTGCAGTGCAATATGTTTTTTTCTTGGATACAACTAAAAAATGTTTGATCCAGTGCATAATTTTTATCTCTGCTAATGATAAACAGGCTCACTAGGGTCAGAGTCTTTTAAGAGTCACTTCAATAGAATGGACGTGTATACTCAAGCCATGGTTTAATCATTCATACACAAAAATAAGATCAAATGTGGTGAATATAGACTTGATTACTTGAATAAACAAACACTCACATGCACGTGTGGATTCACATTTACTGACACAGCAATGATAAAACGTGTATGTACAACACACAGTTGAATAAATAGACACCATAATATGGACACAAAGAGCAACATTCATTTCCTGTTCCATACATTTTACACATTCAGGGTGTGTAGCATGTTTTATTCAAACCACAGTATGTATTTCATATAAGCACAAACATACACATGCCATATGATGCAGCTGCGGTTGTTGGGGAGCGTGTAAAAAAGATGGATAAGCTCATTGTTGTGCAGAGGAGGGAATGGGGCAAAGAAAATTGGACTGAAAGCTGAATGTGAAGAGAAAATTATGGAGGCGGGGGGATGGCAGACAGGCTAGGGAACATTAAGTTGGTGTATGAAGGGAAAGAAAGTGAGACAGAGAGATTACTTGGAGGGGGAAAGAGTGTGAGAGAGACAGAAGAAGGTCAGAAAAGAGATTTGCATGTCAAGTAGTAATAGGCTTGTCCTGAGTACATGCACATGCTGAGTTGAAGGTGTAGTGTTTGTGAGCGTGCACGTTGATTGTACCTGAAGTGGCTGATTACATTTTTACTCAAGTCTCCACTCTGATTACTTTTCAATGTTTTTGTTTGTGTTTATCTTCACAACTGTACGCAGATTATTAATTCAATTCAATTCAATTTTATTTGTATGGCCCAAAATCACAGAATGTCCGTCTCAATGATATTATAATGATGCTACTTCGCAATAGAAACTCAATAATCTAAAGAGAGTGAAAGAAAGTTTTTTCTCTTCCTGATTAAACAACAGTCCTCAAATTTAGTACTTAATTTATATTACCTGTAAGGAGTAACATTCTCGGTTGTTCTTGTTTGTGTTGTCTTGTTGCAACAAAGACTTGTTAAAAGGGCCTTTTTGCAAAAACAGACAAGCAAAAAAATTCTCAATAAGAAAATAAAACCAGACAATTAACCTCACTCATAGAATAACATTGTCACAGAGTTTTGCATATCAGCACTGACCTTGGTTTTGTCATTGGACAGATTTTGCATTTTGTGTGAGTCAGATTGTTTTTTTCTGATTTTATGGGTTGCGGATGTAAAACTCAAGATTGTGTTTGGAGATCGTCAGGTAACACCCCTTTTTAGGCTTTCTGTCATGGTCAAACCTTGTTTTCCTTTACATGTGTTTGGTGTCTACCAAGCTAGGCATGGTACCATACAAGTTTTTCTCAGTAGTGAATTTTGAAAACACAAGAATGGTTTTATGTATTGGTAGAATAAGATATAATTGGTGGATATGTAAGTAAGAAAATGTCACATCAGTTGTCAAAAACATTTTGATTTTTAGGCTGTCCTGCACTACACCTGCCATTTTTCGAGCTTATTGCTAAAGCCCACATGGCTGCAAATAATAGTTTAGGCTGTCAACGTAGAAATATTTTATTAGATCTTGAATAAATAGAGCAGCATTCATGCAGTTTAAATAAATTGATTTCAGATGAAAAAAAAAATTCCACTTGTGAATTTTTTTTCGAGTATTGGCATTTGTGTCAGTTTGGAGATAATTTGCAGAAATATATTCTCACTTTCAAGCGTAAAATGAAACATTTGACACACAATCAAAACAAGATGTGATAGTGTAATTGAAGGATAATCTCTTGAGATGTGTCATCAAGTTTTCAAGGGGGGTCCTCCATTTTTTTCCATTTTAAAAACTGTTTTTCACACCACACTTACACATTTATTGGAGTTACTTTGAATGCTCAGCACTTTAGCTGAGTTGACCTTCAAAAAGAATCAAATCAAAAGAAACAAGAAGTGCTGAGTTTCAAAGATGTATTCATTAATTTACCTCATAGTCAATCTAACATTTTACAGAATGACACAAGAAAAAGATATTTTTTCTATAGTAATTACTTCATTTTAAGTTAGTCGATACGGGAAAATCGCCTCGACTCACAGTAATAAAGAATATTAACAAGAAAAAATTAATACAAATCTTTTGAATAACCATTTACTTTAATTGTTTTAAAAGTAGAAACTAGCAAAAAAAAGTGTCATAAATTAAAAATCAAAAGAAATAGTTTAAATATTTTCAATGTTAATTAATTGTGCAAAATTATCACAGTAATGATTAATTTAAAAAAAAAACTTCTTTTAAAATTATGTGCCGGTAAGAAACAAACTGGTCGGAAAACTGACTATGTGGCTGATATTGTACAATGTGGCATTTTTTCGTTCAACCTTTTCCTGTCTAAAAGATCTGCTTTAAAAACATTTTGTGCTCAATTTGACTTGAACTGATCCCCAACATTTCTCTTCTTCTAGTTTTCAAAGTAATCATTGTGCGCCAATAAAAACTGGCTTACAATTCAAGCTGAATAGTTTTATGATTGACTTTCATCTGTCCTTCTAGAATTTGTTTTGCAAGCATACAATGGGCAGGCTATCCTGTAGTGGATGGAAATTCTATTTCTGTGAGAGCTTCCATTTCTCTACCTATTAACCCTCACCAAGGGTATGCAGACAGCCATGATAAGTGATGGTATCACACATTCAAATGTCCAATTTTATTCAAATTCAACCTGTTTTATATTCATGTTGCTGATTCAGTGCTAGCGTTTTTTCTTCGTTCCTGCAGGAACTCGTGTGGTTTGGTGGCCATGGGGAGCAGTGATTGGTTGGTCTCTCTGATCATCATCCATCACTTTTGTGCATTCTACATTGCGCATGAAGGGGTGGCGTGGAGAGAAAGAACAATCACCGATGCATAGTTTTACCTACAAACAAACGCATGCATTCACCATGCACAAAATACTGCAGTCTGCAATGTGCCATGTTCTCTGAAAGGTTAAAAAGATCCCTGGTGTTGCTGTATTGTTGTCAGAGGTGCACACGCTTCTGTGGGGGTAGGTGCAGACAGGAAGGGAAAAAGTGAAAGGTTGGGCTTTTGCCAATTCAATGTGATTTCAAAGCCCGGTTACACAAATAGAGAAAAAAGTGTTCTTTTTTTGCAGTGTTAACTGTCTACTGATTACAACACTGGTTATTGTCATAACTGTACAAATGAGACTACCATATACATTACGAGTTGTACAATTTATTTGTAAATTTACATTTCACTTTTACATAAGGTAGGTTTCTGGGTTTTTTTCTTCATGTCCTGTTAATAAAACAAAAGAGAACTATAAAGAACAATCAATTATGTATTGGAAGTCCACTAACACAAACAAATAATAATAATCTGTAATTGGATGCATTGGTTAAACTGTATACCATTCTAAATACTGTATGTGATCAATTTTTCTTTTCTTTTTTTTTTTTTGACTGCAGATGGTTTTACCCAGACTGACCTGAACCATTGTCATGTATTGAATTAATGATGTCTCCCCCCTGTTTGAGAAAGAGAAAGAGGAAAGCTTTTAAATGCACTTCAAAGTGTGAATGACAAAGAAGAGAATGTGATGGGAGGAGAAGAAGTGGCAGGAGGAAGATAAAGGACAGTGGTAAAGAGTCCAATAAAAAGCTGATCTTGACAGTGAAAGAATTCACCACATTAAAATAATTTGCATCAGCAGAAAAATGGATCCAAACTCTTGCTGTGCTTTATTCTCTATTACGCTTTTATGAAGACCTTTTTCTTTGCCACTGTCAACATTAAAAAGCAGGCTGTTAACCAGCTTCTATGAAGATGAAAGGAAGATGAAATTATTCTTTAAAAAGCAAAGAAAGAAAAAGGAGAAAAAAGAAAGAAGGACTTCATTAAATTTGTTCCCACAAACAGCAAAGAACGCAAACACCAGGCCAGTGTTTGTCTGCAAAGAATGTTCCAGTGGATGGGGGGAAGGTGTGTGTATATGTGTGTCTGTGTGCTTGCAGTCTGCCCTGGCAAGCTGCCAGTCGCTCAGTCTCTCATTACCACTGTGCACGTATAAACGTGCTTGTGTGTGTGTATGTGTGTGTGTCTGACTGCGCAAAGGGTGCCTGTCAGCGTGACGGGCGTTACCATAGCAACACCATTGCAGGTTCCAGATGTAATGCATCATATTTCTACGGGATGGTGCACAATCACACGTACACACACACAGTTGAACACACACATTAAATTGGACGCGGACCTTTGCTTCACCGTGCAGAATATATTCCATTATGCTGGATCTTTTCTCATTTAAATATCATTTCCTTCTTTAATTCTCCTTCCTTCCAAGATAAATGGTTAGATGCTTGGATCGAGGAGCATATCCTTGATGCACACACCCTCATATATGCATAAAAAACAGAGTTATTTGACCTTCAAATTTCAATCCCTTACATCAAAATGAATATCTAAGGTTTAAATTGGATTTTAAAGAATGAGGTTTAAACGTGCAGATAATTAGTTTTACAGATGATAGGAAGTTATTCTATGCATTGGAGTCTCATTTTCAGTTTAAACTTTTTATAATAAAATAAACAACTGTCATAATATATCTATGGAAAAAAGTAAAATATTCTGCATGAAATTTAATGTATGCAAACAAAAAACAAGCAATTGAATATCTGGGTTAGTAAATGGAAAAAAGATCAGTTTTCCTAGATGTAATCAAACTGAGAATGGTGTCATTCTGGGATACTCTTGCTATTTTCAAGCTTCAATTTCCAAAACTGAATCAGTTCAGGAATTTCTAAAAGATCTTGTTCCCTTTCCTGAAACGTTCTCAGAGCCTCTTGTCTTTTTGTTTTCTGTCTCTGCCTCCTTTTTATTACTCCTCATGCACAGATTCTCTATTTTAAAAAGCATTCTTTTCCCCTAATCTCTTCACCTTATCTAACCTCACCATCTTTCTCACTGTCTTGTCCTGCACCAAACTCTCGGCAGGCATCCCATAAAAGCCAGTTACTCGTGCTGTTAATCCTCCACACTGTGGAAGACACTGCATGTGTGAGACAAAAGAACGAGTTTAAAAGGAAAGAGGGCTGTAAAAAAGTGTGTCGTAGTGTGTGTGCATGTGTGTCCAGGTTCAATCTACATGACTTATTCATGTGGAATTACAGTGTAGATTTACAACTAGATCAAATAAACACACACACAATCAGACAAGCCCTTTGCACTGACCTACAAAAACACAATTGAGTTTCTTTTAGATGTTAACAAAATTAAATTGAAGAGAAAGGATTCCGTTGGAAACACAATTTTTTTAAGATCAAATTATATTACGGTATGTCAAATTCGTCTGGTTTGTATTGCAAATCTACGTCAAAAGTTCTACAGTTAAATATGAGTTTAATAAAAGTAATAGAAGTATAACATTTAGGGGTAACAATGAAACAGATCTACCCCCCAGCATGTGCAAAACTTCGTCTTCTGAACTGCTTATCCCTATCCCAGTTCATTTCAGGCAAGACGCAGGGTACACCAGGAATAAAGAACATACTCACAACCGGTTCTAGGACATTTCAGCCTCGGAGATTTCAGCCACGGACATTTGGGCCAAAAAACTGCAACCTAGGATATTTGAGCCATGTGCGCCACCTAATTTAGGACATTTCAGCCTCGGACATTTCAGCTACGGACATTTGGGCCAAAAACCTATTTTATGTAGAAAATTGTGATATTTTATGTAAAACATTGTGACATTTTGTAAATAGCCTAGGCTGCAATTTCTTGGCCCAAATGTCTGTGGCTGACATGACCGTTCACCGTAGGACAGTTATGTAACCAGTTGCACTACAGAAAATAATTGGTTTTAGTCATTTTTATCCCATGGCTCAAATAAAAAATTCTGATATTTTTTTAAAAATTCTGATATTTTACAAATAAAAAATTCTGATATTTTTAAAAAATTCTGATATTTTATGTAAAAATTTTATCGTGAATAAACAGTTGCACTACAGAAAATAATTGCTTTTAGTCATTTTTATCCCATGGCTCAAATAGCCTAGCCTACGTTGCAGTTCTTCAAATGTCCGTGGCTGAAATCTCCAAGTCACCGTGGCTCAAATAGCCTAGGTTGCAGTTTTTTGGCTCAAATGTCCGTGGCTGAAATCTCCGTGGCTGAAAAGACCGTTCACCCTCACAACCATACACACACACTCATTCCTAGGGGCAATTTTCATAGTGGCCAATCAACCTGATATGCATGTTTTTGGAGATTGGCAGGAAACCAGGAGAAAACCCACACATACATGGGGAGAACATGCAAACTCCACACAGAAAGCTCAGTATTTTATACGTCGCTCTACTCGAGACTCAATCTCCTCGCTATGAGGACACTGTGCCGCCTAGACAAAGGTATGGAACATAATAAACAACAACAACAAAATCTGTTTATGGAAAGAAAGAAGAGAATGTTTGTTCAATGTTTATCATAAAAACCAGACATTTGTGGAACGTTGTGTGAAAATTTTGTAAAATTCTAGCATCATTCCTTCTTTATTATTGTGTAATTTAACTAAAGCAATTCACACTCCAAACACACACACTTTCCCAGTTCCTGCCTTCCCCCCATCCATCTCCATATCAATAGCAGCAGGACAATCAGCCTGCTGGTTCACACCAGCAGACACACACACACACACGCACGCACGCACGCACGCTCAAACACACACACACACACACACACACACACTCATTTCGCCTACTCTCTCAGCCAGGTGCTGTTCTGGTATTTCCTTTCAGAGATTAGAAAGTATTTCTTCCAATTGTATCAATAATTTAGTTCAACAAAAAAGTCACAATTACTTCAAACTAAACACAAAGTAATAATGAAATAGAATGAGTTTCTTTAAAAAAAAAGCAATATATCACTACAGCTGAGTGTAGCTTTGATCCTAAAAACGTCAATGACAACGATTCTGTCTGCCTCTGGTTTGTTCGCTGGGTTTTCCCCCCAGTACAGTTTATTTTTCTCCTGCCAATAAGTAAATTATTAATAAATAAATAGAGGTTAGATTATAAGTAGAATGAGATTCAAGACATGAAAGAATATAAAAACTCATCTGAAATGAGCTCACAGCAATGCTAAATGAGGGTTCCACATACTGTGTATTAGTGTATTTAGAATGTGTGCGTGTGTGTGTGCATCAGAATGTGTTTTCATCAATTTACATAATTCCCATGGCCTGCCTTCTTTTCTTCCATCCTTTAAATAATCAGCTGTTTCCATGGATATGCAAATGAAACAAAGTAATACCCTCTACATCTAATCATGGATACCAGGGAATTTCCTATTAACTCACACACGCACGCACGCACACAAACACTGGACACTCAAAGTAATAGCTAACACACCTCAATCAGAGACTGAGCTGGGTATATTTTTTCATTTACATAAACATGCTGGAGAATATTTTCCACATATATATGTATACATGTATGGCGTACGGTTAAGGGAAGGTCATTGTCTTTTCGCTTCATACACCCTCACACACATGCTCAATCTTAAATAAGGTGTCTAGACAGCACAGCCGTCGGCCTGCCCTCTGGTGTGGTTGGACATACAAATCAACAGAATGACAAAAGGCACGAAGGCAGAGAGTGTAGGCTCCTAATACATATGCATGATTGGTGAAAAGCATGAGAAAAAAACAGATTTATCCAAATACCTCACTATCCCAGAGACCACGGATGCAAACATATTGGTAGACACACAAACATAGACAGAGAAAAAAGCACGCATTTCATCTAAGAAACTAAACAAATACACCAACAACAGGTAAAAATATTCTCCTCCATCTTTTCTCCTGTAGGCAGTCATGATTGAAAAAAAGAGAACAAACAAAAAACCCCTCAAGCTCCTTTTTGAGGGTTGATGTTTATTTATTACATTTTCTCTTGAATTTAACATTTGACCAAGTAAATAAAAAAGAATCCAGAGTAACATTGCACGTATAGATGACTGCAAAAATTTGTAAGAACATCTTGCAATAGTTTCATATGCTATGTCTATGTTTTCATATGCATGCATTTTTTTTCCTTAAAAACATGAGCCTAAACATCACAGCTGAGCATTGTTTTTGGAAAAATAAAAAGTGACATTACCAACTGTGTAAATGGTTAATTTAACTGTTTTAATTATTGGTACAATTTGTAATTCTGTCCAATTATTCATATGGGGCTTATTTAACAAAGCCTGATTGGAAACATATTGTGGGAAAAGATGAAAAATTGTACAGAAATGTATGAAACAAGAATTCGTTCTTGAATGACTTTTACTTCTTTAATTGTTTGAAGAGACCTCAAGACAAGACATGAGAGATCTATGAATGGAAAGAGACAGAGAAGAGTTTCCTTGTTACTAAGGTCAACACTGAGGTACAAGGTTACCACCTCCTTGATCCGAGATATTATGAGGCACACTTGTGAACATTTCAACATGGTTCCCCCAGAATGTCTTTCAATTTTATTCCAACATGTCAATCCTATTTCTTTAGATGAGTCAGAAGCTAAAGAATTTATTCTCCTCAAAAAAAAAAAAAAAAATCACAGCATGACTATTAGTTTGTTACACAAAAAGGAAAAAGAAGTATTTTTCATCCCACTCTTATTTTTCTGAAAATGTCAAATATATTTTGAATCATCCCATTTAACAAGAACTTCCTTTTCCCACCCAGACCTGTTAAATCTTCACTGGAGGTGGAATTTTTTTTGGCATGTAAAATGTCTTTGATTCACAAAAACAGTTTTTATTTCCAAACAGTGTGTGTTTTAAATGGTAAGCTGTTACTATTTTGTTGATGACTTCAGAGTTTTAACATATTTTTGTCCATCAATGCAGAGAAAAAAATTCTGAATGGGGTTGAATCACTTCCTGAAAATGCTTGAGTTTGCTTAAAGTAATAATACTCCATTCTATGCAAATGTGATTAACTAAATGCTTTTTAGTGTGAGCTTGTATTTCAGAACAGAGGAGAGGTTTAAAGCTGCTTTTAAACTCAATAGGACAACAGTAGCCCTTGGCAAAGGCATACAATAAGAGCATGGGTAGCCTAAGACGCTCATTGTTATTCCGCACACTGCTGTGGTCACAGACAGAGCCAAGCAGGACTTCGAGGACACTCACACACAGATATACACTCACATACTCACAGCGGGAAACACAGGGCCTCATGTTGTCAAGGCACATAGCAAATGCTAAATGCCGTACAAGATTAAGAAATGCAAAAGCTATCTCCATTTGCATGCACATAATAGTGTGCAGCCACACACACATTCCATCAGTGGCAGAAAAACATCTGCCACTAAAGTCATTAACGACTTCTTCTTTCATAAAACTTCAGTACATGACTGACCGAGCAGTAAAAACACAAACTGCAGACGTGTTTCCATCTGTTTCTTGCAAACTTGGGACACGTTGAAGTGTTAAAGCAGCAGTAGCCACGTCTGGCTTTTACTTTTTATGGACACCACAAACAATGGACACTAATTGAATATTTTATTTAGAATTTTTTTTCCTTTTTGTGTGATTATTACAAATTTCCACAAGTGGGGACAAAACCAAAAAAGGCAACGTCACCTGTTCCTTACTGGTTTTGACAAAGATATTACAAAACAGCTGAATGGAACAGGTTCAAACCAGCCACTCAGTCAGTCTGGGCCTGTTTATGTGCAGCTGACCTCTGGAACTTCAGATAAACTGGAGTCTGTCTTTTTCCCCACACTTGGGACAACTGGTGGAGGATTTGAACTCTAAAAGGTTCTGCTATAGATCCAAAAAAGCATTGAGGTTTTTTTTTTTTATAAATAAGTTGAAATAATGAGTTTTAAAATTAATTAACATACATGTCTTTTATTTTTGTAATAATTTACATTTTGATGCAGTTTCGAATAAAATATATGTCATCCTTTTTCATTTTTTTTTTGTACTTTTCAAAATCTGAAAAAGTAGTTTGTAGCTTTTCAAACATATGCGAGTGAATGCCTGGTTGCTAGGCCATAGATTCACAACCAGTATCTCATTGCCTCCCTTTGGTTTGTTTGTTTAGATAAAGCAAAAAATAAAATCTAATACCAGCATCTAATATTTAGCTTAGAAAGAGGCTGTTTTGCAAAACAAACTTTTTGGAGATTTATACCGTGTGAGGATGTTTTTTTCTGCATTAAAAATATACCTGAAGAGTGCACTTCTAACTGCACGTCATGTAAATGTCTTCTTGTTCCATTCCATGCCGTCTTCCGCTTAAATGGGGCCGGGTCGCGGGGCAACAGCCTCAGACGGGAAGCCCAGGCTTCTCTCACCCCAGCTGCCAGATGCCCGAACCACCCCATCTGGCTTCTCTCGACCTGGAGGAGGAGTGGCTCGACACAGAGTTCCTCCCGGATGGTAGAGCTACTCACCTGACCTCTGAGTGAGAGCCCAGCCACCCTACGGAAGAACCTCATTTTGGCCGCTTGTATTCACAATCTCATTCTTTCGGTCAGCAGCTGTTGATCATAGGTGAGGGTGCGAACGTAGATCGACTTGGTTCGGGCACCTTGGTCAGGATGCTCCCCGAGCACCTCGCTGGTGAGGTGTTTCAGGCACGACCCACCGGGAGGAGACCAAGAGGCAGAACCCGGACTAGCTGGACAGACTATGTCTCACAGCTGGCTGGGGAACGACTCGGGATCCTTCTGGGTGAGCTGGAGGATGCAGATGGGGTGAGAAAAGCCTGGGCTTCCCATCTGAGGCTGTTGCCCCACGACCCGGCCCGGATAAGTGGAAGACGACAGAACAGAACAACACATTTACATGACGTGCAGCTAAATAGATTTGGTTTACGACATTTCCGTTTGATAGTATTTCTTCATCCATATTTTAGTCTAATGCAACAATTTTTGTTGGTCAACATTTAGTCACTGTTATCCTTTTGGTCCTGTTATAGATAAAGTGAAGAAATGTGACATGCGGTGTATGGGAGTATAAACTCCTGTAAGAAATTCTCCTTCATTTACAACAATTCTGGCTTTGTTCTGCTAAAAATGCTCAAATCTAATAAAGACAAAATAGAGAATGAAAAAGCAAAGGACAGACCTTATTGAGAGTAATTTAATTTCACAACCAGATGCAAAATCATTAAAAAACTGGTATTGTATCCAAGTGTTTTTGAAAGGATAAACATTGAAATGTATTGAATTACATTATTTCTAAATTCACACTTTAATATTCTGTTATCAGTCATAATTTTAGAAATTAATAGATACTGTTTACCGTTGATGTTTTTAATGTGCATGTTAGGTTAATTGGCCGCTACGAAATTGCCCCTAGGAATGAGTGTATGTGTGTACCCTTGCGACAGACTGGCAACCTGTTCGGGGCATACCCTACCCCTTGCCTTGAATCAGCTGGGGTAGGCTCAGTACCCCTGCTATCCTGTCAGGGAATAAGCGGTTCAGAAGATGAATGAATGAATAAAATAGATAAGTTATGCAAATGTAAACACAACCCTTGTTTACATAGTTCTACCCCATGATGGACTATGCTATGCCACTTTTACCCATATGCTCATTGAATGAAGATAATTCACTTGATAATCACTTGTGCAACACCCTAAACAGGAAGTTACAGCTGCCCCTTGACCGCTGAACAAGCCGATCAACCACCACCACCTACATGGATACACAGACTGATCTTCATCAGACAGCATTAGCACTTTGCCCTTTGACCTCAGCACTCATTACAAATGAGAAAACACAAATGAAAATAGTCTGTTCGTCCGTCATCTTCCGCTTGTTCCGGGGCCGGGTCACGGGGGCTGCAGCCTCAAACGGGTAGCCCAGACTTCTCTCACCCGGCTGCATCCTCCAGCTCACCCGGAAGGATCCCAAGTCGTTCCCCGGCCAGCTGTGAGACAGTCTCTCCAGCGGGCCCAGGGTCTGCCCCTTGGTCTCCTCCCAGTGGAACATGCCCAAAACACCTCGCCCGCGAAGCGCTCGGGGGGCATTCTGACCAGATGCTCGAACCACCCCATCTGGCTCCTCTCGACATGCAGGAGGATTGGCTCGACACCGAGCTCCTTCCGGATGGCAAAGCTCCTCACCCGATCTCTGAGTGAGAGCCTAAAATAGTAAGCTCAAAAAAGCAAACGGGTATAAAAAAAAACGTCCTCACAAGAGGAAAAAATTATATCAAGTTTTTCTAAATTAGTGCCTGTCACTGATTGACACTATACAGTTAGGAGGAGGAGGGAAGCTCCATAAGATTGCTACCAGATGTACCGGTTTGTCTTTTGAAATCTCTGCAAACCTGTCTAACACCTATACTTATTGGGTGTGTCAAGTTTAATCTTTTCTTATATTCTGACCTGCATCTTGACCAATTTTGGGATTTTTTTTCTTAATCAACCGGTTATTTTTGTTCATTTCAGGGTGTTATTCTGTATTTTTTCCAGTTGGAAATATTTATCATTGTGAATTTGTACTTATCAGCTTATTTAGATTTTCCTAAACAGTTTACTCATGAACCTCTCCAATCCTAGTGAGCAGGCAGTTTTAGCTGGTACTGAAGAGAACATGCTGTCCACAGCAAGCCAAATGAAAGGGTGCCTTTTCTTGCAAAAGCTTCACAAATGCTACAAAGTCCTGAGTAACCTTGCATCCTTCCATCAAAAGGTTTGGACCAAAGCCATGCAAGACATCCCACACTCACAAGATTCCCCCTGTTCGATCCCTGCATGTTTTGGCATGACACAGAGCTACTGCTCCTCCAGCTAACAGGGGAACGTTGAAGAGCCAGAAATAAAGACAGAGAGGCTGGAAATCTGCCATGTCTTCGTTGTAGAGAGTTAATGAAGCAGGGAAAGCTTGGATTCACTTCAAGTATCAACATGCGTACACACACAGAGACCAGCAGCCATTCTGATCATGCTTTTCATATTTAGTGTAATAGAAATAAAATGGGTCAGATGTTGCAGGTTTTTGTTCAAGTGAACTCTCTGAACAGAGTACTGAGTTGAAAAATAAAAAGTGAAAATGTTCTAGTGAAAGTGAAAATGTTCTTGCATTTTTTGCGAGATTTGTTTTTTCTCTTTTGGGTAACAGCCAAGCTGCAATGAGCCAGTGAGAGAGGTGGGGTACATCCTGGTCAGGTTGCCAGTCTTGTGACGGTAAATAAGGCTGGGATTATGCCAAACAGGCTTCGAGGAAACACAAAAGTGGCACCTGTTTGAGTTGAAAGGTTAGAAATTAGCTCGAGGGCCACTACACAAAAAAAAAAACATCCTTGTGCCCACCATGCTAACATTTGCTCACATGTAGGTTGCAATGTGGGCAATGTTTTTTTTTTTTTACTGTACTTCCTAATAATGTTTTATTCTTGAACTTAATAAAACCATTTGTGAAACAAATCTTTGAAACTATCAATCTTGCTCTGTGAAATACAGAAACAAAGCTGCAAACATTTTTTTTAAGTTTTAAATTAAAATTTTTCACTGAATGAAAAGTTTAGATGTGTGAATTCAACTTGTTGCCAGATTTTTATTCCATTTGAAATGATTAACATTAGGGTTAAGCGGTTCAAAAGACTAAAAACTTTTAAACAATCCCTTTAGCATTTATAACCATTTTTGTGGAGTGTAAATCAGTTTTGATGGCAACACCACATCAGAAACTTTTGTTTTTAAAGTATATTTACTGTAAAGCACTCAATTTGCATTTTTTGGTTATGATGACAATCAAATTAATGCTCAAATACTGTGTAGACATCACAAATGTGTTGGATGGTACATTAGCCTTCAGTCGAACCTTGAAGGCGACAGTCATTTTTTTTTTCAGTTAGTTTCTAAACTGTTTCCAAATTTATAGAACCTGACTGATATGTCTTAATTTGAAGAGAATTTTGTGTAATACCGTAATATTTTTAAACCAGTAATTAAAGGATGGGCATGGTGGCGCAGTGGTTTGCACAGTGGCCTCAAAGCAAAAAGGTCAGGGGTTCGCGTCCCGTGTGGGACGAGGTTTGGAACACTGGCCTTTCTGTGTGAAGTTTGCATGTTCTCCTTGTGTGTAGGTGGGTTTTCTCCGTTCCCCCCACCCCCTTCTAAAAATATGCATGTAAGTTTTATTGGTCACTATGTGTGTTGTCCTTCGACAGACTGGCGACTTGTTTGGGGTGTACGCTACCTCTCGCCTTGAATCAGATTGGATCCGACAAGCTCGTTAGGGATGCAGAGGTTAAGAGATGAATGAATAATTGCAATAATGACAAAATAAGACATTTTACATATAATTTTTTTTATTATTTTCCATGGAAACACTTCATCTTCAGAAAACATCTCCATCCAAGCAGCTCTTTTTCTAAATTAAATGTTCACAAAATCTGAAAATAAATCACAAAGGCTGAAATTTATACATTTTTACAGTTTACATTTCAAACTAACTGCAGTCTTTTATCAAATAAAATTATTGACTCAACTTCTCGTCAGAGCGTAAAACTTCTTTGTGGCTGCTGGAAGTTGTAAGTGGTTGCGAGTTTGAAAAGTAACTAACTTGAGAACTAACATTAATTAATTTTTTTTTTTTTAAATAAAGTGCTTTTTCTTTGCAATTTTTAAGTATTTTTTGGTAAAACTTATCCAAAAAAAAAACATATGAAATTGTGATACATATAGTATCCTAGTCATGAATAAATAAATAAGAAAATAAATTAAAAAATGAAATTGAGGCACTTTTTGGTCAGAGAAAGGAAAACATTATTCAAGTACATCATTTGTTTCTCACAGTTTTTACTGTGGGATTTAGTGTTAACATTTCTCTTACACAGTTCTCCTACTGCTATTTGACCTTCTTTGTCTTTTTTTTTCTTCGTCATGCAGTTCCGCGCTGGCCTGTCTTTTCTCCTTTTTATTCACATCCCTCGTTTCCCTCTTGTTGTCTCTTCTGTTTTCATAGCTTGCTGAGGAACCAGCACTGCTACCACTGCTGGGTCTCCGTTTCTCATCCATTCCGTCCTCCTTTACATCCCTGCGACTCCCTCTGTCTCCTGCCTGCCTCACCACCATGTCAGGGTTCCTCCTCTCTGCCCTACCAAACCTTTCCGGTCTCCAGTTTCCCTGCTCTACCCTGTTTCTGCTTCGCATCAGTTCGCGCTCAGGGAATCCTCTCTGAACTCCTTCAGAGGATTCATACTGAACCAGGTCATTGGAGAAAAGTGAAGGCGTGTAGCCGTGGTTCCTCGCAGATCTGTCCGACCTGCTCTGGGGGTTACTGTGGTGATGATCTTTATTTGTCACTCCCTCTGGAACATCTTTATAGAACCTAGATGAATTTCGATCTATCAGGGTAGAAGAACGGCTTATTTCCTTGCTGACACGTGATGATCTCTGGTCATGATGAAATGAATTCTTGCTTCCTCTCTGAGCATCATGAGGTGAAAGTGACAGAGGAGAAGAAGAGTGGAAGTTTCCGTTTAGGTCTGAATTTATTTTGCTTTGCACCCAGTTTCTCTTTCTCTCTTCTTCTCTTCCAACATGTTTTGATTTTTTGTCTGCTTTCAGTCTCTTGCTCTCTTCTCTTCCGTCTCTGTTACTTTGACTCTCTCCTCTAGTCTCCATGGTTCCATCAGTACACATGGTGCTTTCTGCTTTGTTGTCACCACGAGAGGGCGCCCTATCTGACAGTGACCTGGAACAAGAAAAGTTTTTCTTCTTGTTTCTTTCTTTGGTTCTTTCCTCATCTCTCTCACCCTCTACTGACCTCTGTCTTTGTTGTTCATTGCCATCCACTGACTCTAGACTAGTCTCTGTTACCAGGGGAACAAACGGACCTGCATTGTCACCATCAGCTCTGATTTCTTTGCGATCATGTACGTCATCATTGTCCCATTTGGAGCTTGGCAGCTGAGAATGAGATGAAACATCCACTTATACACTTATTACTAAAATAAATATATACAAGACATATATAAAATCAATAAAACTATTAAAAAGAAATGTAAAAAAACAATTAAGTTAACTTTTAAAAAAGTTTTGTTCAACTTGATCTGCTTTTCCAGCCTTTTCTGCGAAAACCATCAACAAATGTGACCCTCTGAAGAGCAAAACTGTGACGACCCATTTTCAAACAGGCAAATCAGGAATCAACAAATGAAATATCTGGTTAATAACTGCTTTTCATAAATAAGAACACTTAGGAATTCCTCGCATACTGGTTGGTCCTTAAAAAACAAGGAGAAGCTCATTTACAACATGACAGAGTTTTTCACAGATGACGGGATCTTAAAACTGAATCTTTGAAAAGACTTTACTAAAAAAATTCAGTTCATTTGAACTCGTATTTCAGCCGACTAAAAAACACTTTGTGGGCTACACGGTGGCCTCAAAAGCAAAAAGGTTGGGGTTTGCATGATGGAATAGGGCAGAGACTTGAAACACTGGCCTTTCTGTGTGGAGTTTGCATGTTCTCCAATTTATGCATAAATTTTCTCCAGGTATTCTGGTTTCCTCCCACCCTCCAAAACCATGCATGTTAGGTTGATTGAAATTGCCCCTAGGAATGAGTATGTGTGTGGATAGTTGCTTGTGTGTGTGGCCCCCCACCAGACTGGCAATCTGTTCGGTGTGTACCCTGCCTCTCGCCTGAAATCAGTCGGGATAGGCTCCGGCAACTCCCGTGACCTTGCTAGGAATAAGCGGTTAGAAATGAAAAACACTTTGCAGATGATGCAGAAATCACGCAGTAAGTTGGGTCAAAAATACAATGTTAAATATGTGATGAACCATCTAAAAAAATGTAAACTGAAAGTTTTGATTTGACCTTTGCAGTCCATCAATGTAATAGACCCATTTTTTATGGACTCTGATGCACCCACCAGTCCCTTGCTCAGTCAGGATGAACCCCCCATCTGCTTATTTCCAACAACTCTGAACTTCTGTTTTGTAGATTTAGAAGAGCTAATCTATTATAAGTATAGAATGTTCTGCATGTCTATCCAGGGAGAGGATCTCCGTTTTAGCAGGGTCTGCATGAGTTCCTCTTCTTTTTTTTTAAAACTCTACAAAAAGAATCTACACGACTGCACTATGGCGTGTTCACTACCTCTTCTAGGTTTTACTTCTGTTGACTGTGTCAAGTCTGACTGTGTGTTTTTGTTCATTACACTGCCTAAATTAAACTTGTATTAATAAGTTTAAGATAACCAAAGAATTTTGACTTTAGCAGAGATTTAAATTATCAACAGGAATCAACAATCTACTGAGGAGTGAAGAACTTTGACAAGTTTCACTGTTACACTTTTGCACAATCCAGTGTATAAATCTTTTAAAAAAATTATTGACTTATGTAGTTTCTGTCCCATTTTAGTTGTGACTAATTTGACTGACTTACCCGCACTAAGCAGCGTTTCTTCCGTGCTTCATTAGATGCCTTTGCAGTTTCCATCACCACCATATCTCCAGCTCCACCGGTATGAGTCATCGAGTTGATGCTGAATACAACACACATGCATGATTGCATTTAGGATAGAATTAATTTTAATATGCCTAGGACTGCCTTATATCACAAACTGTATTACGTACAAATGATTCAGGTCTATGTGATAACTAAGCTCAAGTAGTCATATGTTCAAAGTTTAAAAATTTTTAGCTATCATGTTATCAAAATTTTTTATGCAACCTTATAATAGGATTTCCCAAAAACAGGTCAGTATGTCAAGTTAGTGAAGATTTTAAAGTAGGTTAAGAAGACTGTGGTTCAATTGGTAGAAAGATATGACAAATTGGAGGTGACTTCTTAAGTTCATCGATAGTTTGTATTGAGTAACAGTGGGCGGTTTCATTTAAATCTCCTCAGTTTGTTATGGAAATGCAGAAGCAGGGATATGATAAGTGTATTATGGCTCCCCCGCATGCTGTTGATGGAGGTATATACAATAAATTGTTTTCGGATTTATCAAGTAAAAGAACATCTGGAAACATATAAACTCCTAAACTAAGAGGAAAGAAAAAAGTCAGATATGAAATAAAAATGTGGATGAAATAGTGACAAGTCCGTGTAATCCCTCATTCATCCAGGAGTGATCCATAGTAGAAAAAGTTTCAAAACCTTATTTAAATAAGGTATATTTAATTAAGTACGGTTCTGTTTGTGAGTCCCACCATCATCCAACTAAAGTTTTTATGTTATTAGTACTTTTGTTTGTTTCTAAAAGTATCAATAAGAGATTCGTTGAAGAACCGGTTTGTTAAGCGGTATCGATAAGAGGACTAGTATAGATAAATTCTTATTGATACCCATCCCTAATTGTAACTGACCTGTTTTTTTTCCACTGGGGTGTCACATCCTTCATGCCACTTTTTGTTTTTGCTCCTGTGTTCGTTGGACATGATTTTAACAGTCTCTTCATTCTTCAGTGCATGTCCTTTTTCACTGGAGCTCCTCACTTCCTGTATACAGGGAGTACTGACTAACTTCTCCTGTCCCTTAACATCCTCTTTCTTTTGTTTTTCCTTCAGTTCTTCACTCTTCTCTTTCTCTCTGGTCGTCACAGCACACTGCCGTGAATCCAAGTTGTTCTTCTTGCTTTCTTTTTTCTCACACTCCTGATCTTGTTTGACTTTTTTTGGCTCTTTTAAATTTTCGAAAGCAGCTTTGTTCCACGTTTCTTTTCCTTCACTTTCATCTGGTTTTATTTGTTCTCCAGACAAATTTTTCTGGCAGGATTCTTTTACCTCAGTTTTTGTCTTGTTTAATTTCTCCTCTCTGATCCCAGGTGGGTTTTCCTTTGCATCAACCTCTAGAATAGTCGTGTCTTGTTCATTGGTTGTTTCCTTCTTTTTTCCATCCAGGGTGATGTTGATGCTTATCTTCTTCTGTGGTATCACCTTTATCCCTCCTTCCCAGATGTTGGTTTCTGGCTGAGATGCTGTGCTTTCTTCTTTCTCTTCCTTTTCATCAAAGTGCTGTAACGACTTGCTCTCGATATTTTGTGGCTTTACTGCAGATTTGATTTTGGTGCACCGGACACTTTCAACTTTTCCCGTAGTGGTGCTCTTAGTCTTGTTCTTCTCTGGAGCACAAACCTCATCTTCCACCTTTCTTTTTTTGTTTTTCTCTGTTTTAGTGAGATGGGTTTTGCCGCTTTCTTTCTCTTTTTCCAGCTTTTCCGACTTTATGCTGATCTTCGATTTGAGTTTTTTCGCTACATCTTTTTTACAACTTTTGCTACATCCCTGCTTTTTATCTGAGGTTTTGCTCTCTTTCGTTTGTTTGTCAGTATGTTTGGATGAAATTTTATTTTGTTTTGGTGGAAATTGGATTACTCCGGTGAAAACGCTGCCAGTCTTTTTGGGACAAACAGCAGGGCCTTTTTTTAGGCCTTTCTTCTTAGTTTTTTCACTATCGTCAGTGGAGTCGGAGGACGATATGACAGACTTTAATTTTACAAGTTTATTCAAACTCTTTTTCTTGTGTTTCACTGTAATTAAGTCTCCAGCAAATTTTGGCGTTTCTTGTTCACCATCTGGTTTTTGTTCTTGCTGAGGTTTTTCCTCTTTGGTCGGGTCGCAGACTGGCAAGTCGTCAGTGGGTGAATGAGAAGGTGGGAAGTGGCCATCGTTGGCCTTGTGGGGTGACCCGGTGTCCGTTGTATGGTGAGATGGTGTAGTAAAACTACCACTAGAAGTCGGAGAAGACCAGCTGTAACTGGACCAATCGGATGAAGGAGAACTGTGCTTCGTTGCGGCAGAGCAATTATCCTGCAGGTTGTAGTAGAAAAAGTTCTCAGGATGAGGAGGATGTGGAGGAGGAGGAAGATCCAGCTGGCGGAACTGGGCCCCGTAGCTGCTGAAATATTTCTCGTACCATTCCCGGTACTTTTGCTCCCACTTCAGGTAGTTTTGCTTGGCCAGCTCAAAGTTGCTTGCATTTGCATCGTGGAGGTGAGAAGATGAACCTTCTTGCTGTTTCCCAGAGTGTTTCCGAGACCGTTTAGAACTTTTGTTTTTTGAAGAAGACCTTTTGCTATGGTGACGGCTTTTACGGTGGTCAGAAGAAGATTTGGATCGGGACCGGTAGTCGACTCCGGCTGGAGAAGATGAAGATGGGGTGGTGGAGTGAGGGCGTTTGTAACCGTAGTTGTAACTGGGATTGTTGCCGTGAGAGTGGTTATGAAAGTGTCGCTTACTGGAGTGAGGAGAACGAGTTCTGGATGGTGAAAGAGAAAAGAACAAAAGTTTTGACAACAAAATATAATCAAACTAAATAAATTTTTATATTTCTAAAGCCTTCAATTGGAACTTATCAAATTTGTTTAATTATTCTTACAAGTCAGACTAGCAGACAGGAATGTGCAGAAAATACCTTGATCTGGAGCGAGAGCGTGAACCTGAGTGACTGGATGACTGGGAATAGGAGTGAGAGGACTTGGAGGATTTTAAATGAGAAGAAGAATGCCTGAGAGGTGATCTGAACGACAGGAAGGAAAGCAAAACAAACTAGGAATTTATTTTGAAGTTAGTAGATGAAATGATACAAATACAAACAGTACGACTCTACCAGGTAAATCATTTAGAAGGTCTTAAATGTTAGCTTCATTTTACAGTGATGGTCACAGAAAAGAGTGAGAGATACAAACTCACCAAGCAGCAGTAAAATTGAAAAAAGAAAATGAAGCTTGAAAAGTTGTAGGTTTTGATATTTGGATTGAACGAATGTAGCTCAGATTCAAAAAGCCTTTAAGTTAATCTGATGACTATTTATGTGGTTAATTGGTCACTAGTGCAGTTTAGACAACAGATATCAGGGGCGGATCCAGGATTTTCTAAAGGGAGGGGGCGGGGGGGGCATGAGGTCATTGACAAAGGCAGTGCCCCCCACCCCCCAAATAAAATGACTCTTATTTTGAAAAATAAGAGTTATTTTCCTGCAGTTTGGTGGTCAATTTGCTGGCCCTGCAAGGGAATAGCTTGACTAGTCCACTTTCCTTTCCTTTTTTTTTTTTTTTTGTGGACCAAAAGCCCCTGGATGAGATAGATGATGACACCAGTCTTCTACAAAATTCAAAGGCCACTTAGATCTACTGAACTAAATAAATTCATTTTAAGATTAAAGAGAGAAAAAAAAACATCACTAATGTTGGGAATCAAAGTTCAACTCATTTGTTTGTGTGTGCTGTATTATTTTTCTTAAACCTTCTATTTTTTTTAAGTAGATTAAAATATTTTTGTTGAATAAAACAATAACAACAGTTCTCTATTCAGTAAATTTTCTTATTATTAAAATCAAGCCCATATTGAATTTCTTCTATTTACTTAGCGGGAATCATGTAAACAAAGTTAATTTTTCTCATTTTGTGTAAAGCACACCATTATTTTAGACAATAAAAAAGAAATATTGAAGGTAACAAAACTAAAGAAAGACGTTTAGTTGGCTTCATCTGCAGCTAAAGGAGCCCGAGCTTAGAAAAGAACCTCAAGTTCAAAATATTTTTTAAAGGGATGATTTACAAGCAGATCTGGTGAAAAAACAAAGGCATACCAATTATGAAAATATGAGATTTATTAACAGCTTCTTGCTGACTTATACATGTTGATTATTCCTTTACCTTTCCATATTCTGTCTCTGATATCTGTACCAATCCCTAGAGACAAAGTCAGGGACGCAGGATGAGGGTGTGGAGTTAAGAGCAGGAATCGGTGCACCCTGGGGCGTGTGAAGCATCCAGTGAGGTGTGTTTGGTAGATACGCAGAGGGGTGACTGTTGTGAGGTTGGTGAGTTGGGATTAACGTGTGAAAACGGGGAAAAACAGTGGAAGGTATGGCCGAGTATGAATACGAGGATGAGGGTGATACTGAAGAATTACTGAGTTGTAAATCGGTCAATCCTCCAGGAGTGTACCCTAATGAGGAGGGGCTCCTATCAGAACAGTCCAGTAAAAAAGAAAAAAAAAGCCATTAGTGAAGGGTAACAAAGAAAAACTTGGTAAACATAAAAGCAAACATGTTCCGTACCCTCCCCATAAGCCAGGTGATCCACTCAGTCTCTGAGATAAATCTGTTCAACAAAAACATTAGACATTTTATATTTAAAACTTTTGATCAAATAGAAGAAAAAACAAAATGACAAGAAAGCAAATAAATCATAAATGTAATAAAAAGATAAGAAGATAAGAAGTCCAGTGGTCCCTCGCTATACGCAGTCCATAATTTGTGGTCTCGCCATTTTGCTAAATTTTTTAGTGCAATTTTTCCAAGTTTGTTTTTTTACAATCCATTGTTTTCTGCGATCCAATCAATACTGGTAGTTGATTGTAGTAGATTGGGAGGGATTCAACTTACATCCACCAGTGTAATTTCTATGGACCTGGACAGTTGGTTGCCAAATTGTTCCAGATGAGTCACTGATATTTTTCACTTTAACTTGTTTTTAAAGAGAAGCTGAAACGAGCTTCCTCTGTAGGGTGGCTGGGCTCTCAATCAGAGTTTGAGAAACTCTTGTCATCCGGGAGGAGCTTGGAGTAGAGCCATTGCTCCTCTGAGTCAAGAGAAGCCAGATGGGCTGGTTTGGGCATCTGGTTAGGCTGCCTTCTGAGTGCCTCGCTGGTGAGGTGTTTTGGTCAAGTCCCACCAGGAAGAGACCCAGAGGGAGGCACCGGCATCATAGGGGAAATAATCAAAGTTGATGACTTCGTGGCTTTCGCTTTTTTGCGGGTTATTTTTTAAAAATGACCTCCTGTGATGAAAAGAGAGCACTGACAAAACATTTACAGGTCTTACCTGGGGAAGGTCTTTGAGTCCCACTAACTGACTCTGGAGCATCATTTACCTGATCAAAGACAAACATCATCATACTTTACAAGACTGTAAAGAGTTAGCTAGCATGCATTAGTGTGTCTTTAAAGCTCACCAGTGTTGATGATGGAGCAGTAGATTTAGTCGAATCCATCAAAGTATTGTCCCCAGAAGTCAAGTCATTAGTTGTCTTTTCATCGACTTCACTGAAGAAATGTTTTTTAAAAAAATTACATCAATTTAGTGTTTTTTTTCTTAAAATGTTTTCCATTTGTTACTTTCTTTCAAACGAGATTTTTACCTCAAGAATCACCAAACCAAAACTAGGAGAGCAGCAGCATAAATACACGTTGTATATAGACATGAATAAAACTTATGTATCTCTATAGCTTTATGGGGCTTGTTATTTTAAGGCAAACCAAATTGAGTAAAAAAAAAAAAAAAAAAAAAAAAGTATTTTCCCAAATCTACATCTTAGAAACAACTGAAACAAAATAACCTTTTGGTGTGTTTACATACTTGTCAGATGTCACTACATGTTTTGGCTCAGACAAGAGAGATGTGGAGTCAGTAAGAGTTGCATTTACTCCCAACGGTGAAACATCAGCAGTCTGAGAAGACGGTTGTGTGTTTAAAGCCTTTGGATGCTTCAGGAAAGAGTCAGAGTAAACATTTTAGAAAAGCAAATGAATGTTTATTAGAACCCCGAAATGTTTTCATTTGCAGATGATAAAAAGCTTGAAATGTTAAAAAATAAACATCCCCCGTCGAAAAACCTAACCCCCAAACATCTGATCATCTTAGCCAATGAAGGTCTGATTTAATGATAATGTATTTTCAAGATTACCGTCTGGTTGGAGAGTGACTGAACAGGCTTTGGTTGACTCTGCACCTCTGGAGGTGAAGGTGTGGAGACAGTAGATGGGTTTGCATTTCGGGACTGTGGCGTAACAGCGTTTTTACGCTGGGTTTTAGCGTAGACTTGTTCTTTCTTAAAATTATTTACAGCCTGTAAAAAGGGGATGGAAAAAAAAAGTTGTTTATACAAATTCAATTAAAATAATCTTGAACAAACTTCAATGAGATCAATTCACCTGTCGGAGGAATTTATTGGCAATCAGGGTGTCAGGGGATACGTCAGACTGGTTACATGTTGGGCATTCATGGTCCTCTGAATCCAGCAGAGAGGTGCGAATACCTGAGTTGTACAGATCAATGTGAGAATGACACAAACATCCATTTGTGACTTTGGGCATGCTTATAATCAAACACAAATTCCTAATAATCACAAATGAGCAACAATGTGTGTAAATATTTTTAATATGTTGTGATTATTTTCCAAAATGTTACAATTAGTGTTGTCACAAAGTGGTTTTTGCAACTTACATTCATCACAGTAGCTATTTCCACAGCAGGGTATGACCACAGCATCATTCAGCAGATCACGACATATGAGACAGAGCAGTTCGTCTGGAACGGGATCACCTTCTTCATCAGATTTGGATTTCTCCCGAGGAATAAATGGAGGTCTTTCCTTCTTTCCAACAGCATAAGCCGCACTACAAACAGCACAAAACAAGATGCAATATCACATGTCTGTATTTAACCAAGACATTTCTGAAGTGACACTATAAAGGATTTGTACAGACTACAACCCCCCCACACACACATTACATTATAATAATGACACATCTAATCAAAATCTATTGATATAATCACTTGGTTCAATGTTTTTGTGCAGCAAATGGGGTGAACCAGGTGTTAACCAGCTGATACAGCATTTAAAAATGAACAGTTAGCAGGATTTTCTGTTCATGTTCTTCAAATCAATTTAACTATCCACATTAACTTTTTTAATTTTCCCTGCTTTTAAGCGCAAACAGAAAACAGGCTGTGACTGCTTCTGAAATTTCAAACCCCAACTACAAAAACATAAATATAGCCAAAAAAAATCATGAAAATGAACATTCATCAAGTGGTTCAACTTGTGTTCAACAAAGTCCATAAAACATTGCACTGAGTCTGAAGAGCAGATCTCCGACGTAGAAAATCTACTTTAGACTTGCCTATTTAATCAGCCACAAGTAAAATCTGTTTCCAAATGGTTAAAAATTTGGTTTTCGCCAGTTAATGTTATCCATAATTAATGTCATCATTATGTACTGTATTATCAGTTTCTCTTTTTGTCTCTCATGCTCATCATGAAGTCTGTTTAGAGTAAAAAACTTCACCTGTACTTTTACTGATAGAAAAAATTTAAGAACTGCCTGCCAGGTCCTTCATTCAGTCTTCATATAATTCAAACGATCTGTTGACCGTGGCCCTTACTCTTCTACAAGAGTTTGTAAGCCATTTCTTTGGCTTTCACAGATTAGGACAACATATGTTTATTAGAAAAACAAAATGCGTTTCCCACTTATTAAAAAAAAAGAACATACCACACAAGCAAAAACATGCAAAGACCACAATTTCCACTTACGCGTCGATGGCTGGAATAGCATATCGGCCACAGTTAGTCAACATGACTCCTTTGATGCTGGGATCGGTCACCTCAACCATAAATGAACGAGGGATTCCTGTGCTCTTTTTTATCTTTGGAATACCCTCAAAGTTTTTATCATGCTGTAAAACAGTAGATTAAACAACTGGAGAATGATGGTAAACCACAATCAGTTTAGTTTCATTCCAATTGCGAAACACAAAGGAGGAGGCATCATAATACGGGCTTTTTATTTGGGCCTATACAAATTTTCACAATTCTTCACAAAAATTTACAAGAGGAGAAAATTTGACATGACAAGATGTCCTGAAAGTTAAAATAAGTTTTTTGTTTTTTTTTAACAAGAAAAACAGTTTTAGTAAATAAATTAAAAAAAATGTTTTAAACCAGACCTTACAAATTAACATTTGAAAACTTTTCTGCCCGTTTCTACATGACACCCCCGGAAAATGCAATTAAATGATGTTGCATAGTCTTTACTTACTATAACAGTTGGACAGTTCCTGATGTGGTGACCTGTGTTTCCACAGCGATAGCAGGTGTAATTCTCTGGAAGGACATTTCCAAACTTTGCGTTCAAACTGGACAGAATAGGAGAAAATGCATGTTTTTGTTTAATTTCAAATAAACATTAATGCGAAATGAGTGTACAAAACTTTTTGAAATGCAATTTGATATTAGGGTCCATCCCGCTACTTAACAAGACTCAAAAGAAGACAAACAAAAAAAAAAACCCTATTTGACACATTCACATTGAACAAACACAAGACAAAGACAGATAGGGCCAAACATTCCAACTACACACCACTCTCATTCTGCCAAACCCACAACTTTGTTCCAGCAGACAACATTCTCTCATCTTTTCCTACATAATGAAAAAAACTACACACAAAGAGCTGTTGCTCCTTCAGGTCGAGAGATGCCAGATGGGGTGAATCGGCCATCTGGTTAGAATGCCTCCTTGAACGCCTCGTCGTTTCGGGCACGTCCCACCGGGAGGAGATTCAGAGGCAGACCCCGGACTGGCTGGGACATGCGAGACTATGTCTCACACATGGATGGGGAACCCCTCAAGATCCTCCCCGGTAAGCTGGAGGATGCCACCGTGGGGGGGGAGAGAAGCCTTGGTTTCTCGTCCGAGGCTGTTACACCAATGATTATGGAGTAAGATCATTGTCAAAAAGGTGTATGTGTGATTTTAACATTTGTGCTTGTGCGGTGGAATCTGTGTGGGTATAAATGTAAAAGCTGCAGTACAAGTAACGCTTTGTGAATACAACTCTTATTTGCTACAACTTTGAAACTTGCTACAACAAATCCAATTCTGTGGGTAAAAGTAAAAAATGATGCTGAAATTACGTCACTATTGGGATAGAATAGAACGTTGATTTTTTCTAACTGTGCATGCCCCGCATATAAACAGTTTTTTTAAAAGTCATCTTTAAATCCGGGGCAGTACGAAAAAAATGTCTCTAACATGGATATAAATGTAGAAAAAAAACCTCTTAAAAACAATTGACGTTCAATAACTTTTCCTGTCACAATGGTAACAACTCAGCATTTTTTTTTTATTCGTATTCACAGAATTGGATTAACAGACATAGCAAATAAAAGTTGTATTCACAACACATTACTTGTACCGACAGCTTTTAGATTTATACCCACACAGATTCCACCGCAAAAGCACAAATGTTAAAATCACGCGTACACCTTTTTGACAGTGATCTTACTCCAGAAGTGACCCGACCTCTGATAAGTGGAAGACAACCGAATAAAACACAAAGACTAGAAGCATAAAAATGCAAACGTGACTCACTTAAAGGGATCATATGAAGTCTGATTTGCAATAACTCTTATTTTCTCCTCCTCTGACACATCTGCATCAACTAGGTTGGCACTCTGGATCTAAAAAAATAAAAATGCACCACATGAGGACCATTAAAAAAAAACAAAACAAACAAGACTAAATCATTTAAAAATATCTAATAAGATCAGAGACTTTACCTTGTTGAAAAGAGACAAGGTTTTAGAGGAACTGCGGTCATCCATCTGTTAAATACAAATTTTTTTTAACAGGAGAAAATCTCTAAGTAAAATTTTATAATTTTTTTTTTTTATTAACGTTTTTTTTTTTTTTTTTCACAAATTCACTTTCACGCTTGAACACGAATCACCAAAAACAAACCAAAGGGTTCTTCTGAAGCAGGATGACAACCTGTTCTTTTAGTTCCAAAGATAAAGACAGCATCAATAATAACCATTCTCAATCACCACTTTCAAAACATTAACTTGTACTCAAAACATTAAACAAGGTTTCGACTTTATTTTTTATGTGTTCTTTCCAAAGTTGTAGAGAGGAATTTTGATTTTAAACACAAGGATTTGGGTATTGATTCCCAGTACCCTTGGTTGTGTTTAAACAAGCGTAACTAGTCAGTCATCACCAGAGGTCATGGAGGATGTTGAGTGGAGATCATGAACAAAAAAACATGATCAACCTTTTAAAAAAAACAAAAAAAAAAGATCTTCTCAACTTTTTGCACAAGTATGAATTAAAATTTGACAAAAAAAAAATTCAGTAGATTTTGAAAATCCACAGTCACAGTTGGATGTGTAAAAGTCTTTAAAAATTATTCAAATTTCACAAACTGTCTATTGAAAAGACAAAATGATCGTTTCAATCTCCAGCTTTCACAGTGAATATGTTTTCTGATGTCTTTATCGAGTAATTGCTTTAATTGCATTAAAGCTCAACATTGCAAAAGATTTTTGCAATTCCATTAAAGCAAAACACAAACTTAAGACATAATTATTTTCTAATTATGGCTGAAAGCATAAAATGTTTGGTGCAGAGATGAGCATTGTTCTTTTACAGTCAAGAAAACACAAATACAATACATAACACAGCTTTATACAAATTATTTTTATTGTAAAATCAGAATAAAAAATACAAAGTGTATGAAGTTGAAGTCAGGCTGAAAGTAAAAAGAAGAGTGGTAGCCTACTGAGAGACTGGAAAGAAAAAGAGGTCAAGTCAGTACACCGATACATGTCAATGCTGGACTTTTTCAGACACAAACGAACACGTCAGGGATTTAGATGCAAATAATGCATTTCTGTTTTTGTGATGATGGAGATTAAGAGATGTAAATAAGAAGATTTTAACATCAATTATGATTTCTATGGGGTCACAATACAGATTAAGATGCACCTAAACTACACTAAAGACTTTAGGAAGTAATGTGACAGGATTAAAACAAAGATTATGATGGGGCAGTTTGTGGAGGAGATAGCGTGGAGTAATGCCTGTGACCTAACAGTTAGGTTTATCAGCTGTAAAACAACTGGTCAGCATGATAAAGTCAGACCCACCCACGCAGCTAAAACAGACGTAGCGTGAACCCCAACAATGACTACTGAATGGTGCTAGCCTGTTTGATTATCAGGTGATAACTGGTGTTGGAAAAACAAGAACAGCTTGGCTACATTTTTACAACTGTGTGACAAAAGACGTCCTTTTAAAAAAATCTTTAATCTAATTATGTCCTTTTAAAAAAAACACTCATCTATGAATCCAATTGAGCTATGAAATTATTTTGATAAGGAGGTTATTTTAACATTTATGGGCCAAATGACTGGATTGTTAAACGTATCGGGTGTGTATTTAGAAATATTTTAAAGCACATGATGTGTTAACTTGAGCCGTGTGTGAAGGCAGTGAGATGTTTGGCTACGTACTGCTCTGCTCGCTCCAAAGGCGGAGTGACCGTGGACTTCTAATCGCTCACTGAAAAGACAAGACAAAAAGGAAAAATTGTTTTCACACAACTCATATGACAGCGTAGACGACATATTCACATTTTGCATGTTAACCCTCATAGGAATTTAACAAAAATATCATTTTTACCAACATAATTTATTTAAAGTTTGATTATCTTTAACATTTTCTGTTACTGTTAACAGTTTGTTTCTGTTTGTTTCTGTTTGTTTCTGTTACGGTTTTCTATCAAGATCTGCGACCATCGAGATCTGAGACTTTACGCATGCCCAGAACGTGTCATCCACCTCCTCCTCAGTCATATTACAGTTACAATACGATGTAGAAAATGCTATCTGATTTTTTGTATTTTATTGCAGAGACCTCCATGGCTTCACTTTTCGGAAGTCTGATCTATCGAGATTTGCAACCGGTCGCAGATCACAATAGAACAACAGAATCATTTGCTGTCACTGTACAAAACACAAAATAATAATAGCAGAATTACAGTAGTCTCAGAACAGCAGTTTCATTCATTCATCTTCTGCTCCGCTCATTCCATAATGGGGTTGTAGGAGGTGCAGCCTGGCTGCTTCCGGGCAAGAGGCAGGATACATCCTGAACAGGTCGCCAGTATTTTGTGGGCTCACACACACACTCATTCCTAAGGGCAATTTCCTAGTGACCATTTAACCTAGCATGCATGTGAAGAAACCGGAGTACCCGGAGAAAACCCACGCATACACAAAGAGAACATACAAACTCCACACAGAAATGTTTCATGTCTCACCACCACTTTAGGACTCAAACTGCTGACCTTCTTGATGCACGACCACCATGCTAATCACTGCACTGCCGTGCAGCCAAGGAAACAAATTAAATAATAAAAATAGTAATACTAAATATTACAATTTTAATATTGGTAATGTCTTAACATAACTTACCCTATATAACCCTCCTCCTCCCGCCACTTCAAATTTAAATGTTTTTTCTATTGACTTTGGTCTCCTGCAGTCCACGAAAAGTGTGGACACAATTTCTATAAAAGTCTGGACTATGGAAATGACATCAGGTGTCACCTTAGAAAAGACTCACTTTACAATTTAAGGAGATTTGGAAGCCATTAGTTGGGTTTTGGGGAAAAAAACCCCAAAAAAACTATTGTAACTCGTAAATGATAAAATATGCATACGATGATTTGTTTGTGTTTTTTTTTTTTTTTTTTGGGCGGGGTCCTTTGTTTGCATCTAATATGTAAAACCCTAATAAAAATATTGTTTAAAAAAACTTTAATGTTTTAATATCCCCCCCTCACTTTTAAAACAAAACATTTTAAAGAATGGAACTTTCCATCCATCAGACATGGATATGTCTAGTGTCTGATTCACTTGAATATTTGTGGAAGTGTAGGAGTAGCTTTACTCAGCTGAAGGTAGAGATGTAAGCAGTAGTTTTAGGTTTGCTCAGGCAGGGTGGAGTATGACATTGCAGAAAAATCAACAATAATAACAGAGAAGGAATTCAGACCCAAAAGCCTAAAACACATACTTACATATTGTGCGTCTTGCTTGTTGTGTTGGTCCTGCCTCCCATCATGGGGATTCGCCTGACGATAACAGAGGAGCCTTTAGGGATCAGATCCTCATTATCCTTGTACTCTGTGGAAAAATAAAGAAATAACTCTACAGATGTTTTAGATTGTGAAAAAGCAAAGTTGACATTGTTTTATTGCTTATATGGACCCTTCTTGTTTTTGCTATTTTTAATCTTTTAACTGTGTTAAAAGGTGTGTCCTTTCATGATTAGCTTTCTAAAGAAGTTAATTACAGAGTTTATGAGGGATATTAAAGCAAAGTGTTGGGAGGGTAAAAAAAAAACTTAAAGGATTCTTATAACTAATTAATAGATACTTAATCTGCGCCACACCTTTTGTCAGGTTTGTTGGTGTAATTTCTAGCACAGTGTGGTGCAACAGTCTATCGAGATCTATCTCTCTTTGGTAGAGGAACATGGACAGATTTGTGTAATACCACAACAAAAGGTTTAAAGGGCAACAAAATATCAGCTCAATCTCAAAGGCTTAAAAATGTCTGCCGTTGCCACTTTGGGATCCTTTTTTAAAATTTAAATAACGATAAATATATTTTTTTACTCAATATGTATTTTTTATTTCCAATTACTGACTTTTTCTCATTACAATACATAATCTTAGATTCTTTTATTAGTACAGACACTACTGGAGATATTTGTGTGTCCGTTAGCACTCCAAGCAGTCAAAGAGAGAGCTCCAAACAGCTTCTGAATAGCTGGTACCAGATTGAGTGGGAGGGAAACGGCCGCTTTGGTGGAATGGAGCTGGAACAGCCGTTCATAGAATACAGGACAGTTGGCTCTGCGCGGGGTGGAATGTGGGTTACCATGGCAACAATGTTTGAAAGCTCCCATTGATCATAACATCTTAAACTGATACAAAAAAAGCTCCACATCTTGACATCAACTCATATCTGTCACCATTGTAGGAATAAAGCCATTTGTAGTTCTTAATCACCACTGGTCCACCTTCTTTAGTTTTGCCTTACTTTGCCACGTCTCCATAGTAAAGCCGGGTGTATTCAGACAGGAATCATCTTGATATTGCTCAGCCAAGTGTGTAAAACAGACCAAGCTCCACTTCTAGACGAAGATTAAGATTAATCATGTCTTCATTCTTCGTTTTCGCTGGAACATCGCTGAACATCTGCTCAGAATTGGCATTCCTCACAGCTAATGTAGCTAATTTTTCTAAATACATTTAAGAAAAAAAAAGTGGAGCGGTGTCCATTACTGCTGCCATCGCGAGAAGCTCATTTTTTAAAAAGCAAAACTTACATGTTCGCTGTGAAGTAACGCTGGGAGTTGTCTATTACTCTGAAGATATTACTTACCAAAATCTTCAAACATGTTCATTAAAAATGCGACACAACACAAATGTTCTCAAAACAAAGGCGCGTAAAAGAAATAAGATAAATACCATAAGATTAAATATTTAAAAGGTAAAAAAAAAAATTGAAGATGTGAACTGTCACAAAACTTTTACGTAAAACCAAGTGAAAAAGATAATCATTTCAGCTCAGAAAACCGGATTTTTTTTTCCTTTACATTTTGAATGCTCTTGTGTCAAACTGTTTTAAAAGAATTAGCTGATCACAGCAGCGACACGGTTTTTTTTTTTTCTTTAGCTAGTCTGAGTTTCTACGTTTGCTATTTTTAAACCTGTCTGCTAGAGTTTGCACATGCATGGCTCTGATCCTGCAGACCAGTCCTTTTAATTAGAGGCATGAAGCGTAAATGCGACAGGAATGTGTCCCATTCATTAACTTCTTTTGTCCCGATTTGACTTTTCTGGACACCCTGTCAACCTGAAAGGATGATTTGAACTAAACCACGTACACGTTTGCAAAATTTTTAACTGATTGAGTTTAAACATCTGCAAAGAAAAAACACTCATTTCATTTTGCAAATATTTTTTTTAGTATGATTTAATTACCGTCTTTGCTTTGTGCGTTAGTGATCTGCAGGTCGCAATCCGCAGCTCGAAGTTTCTCTCTGGTCATGATCTGCTTCTTCAGGTCATTTAACGTGATGTGTGGCCCGTCAAAAACCACCGTGTTGTAGTTGAGTTTAGATGAAAACTTGTAATGAATATGAGTCATTTTCAGTTCAAAAAGTACAGCCTTGATCCGAAACAATTAGACAAATCTTAACAGGGAATTTTGCTGAAATGACAAAAAAAAGAACAATTAATTATCCACGGTTTTCAGATTGGGTTTTTTTTTTTTGCGCTAGCGGACGTTAGCAACCAATTTTTACCAGTTCGTTCATTAACAGGCGGTATTTACATGTCATTCCTCGGATGCAGGTGAAACAAGTGCAGATAGTCCCATACAAAGGGTTAATGGTCAGATCGTAGCTAGTTTAAACTTTTAATCGGGTTAATAGCACTGATCTGATCTCTAACAGAAACCACCAGCTGTTTCCAACTGTAATGTTTCGTCAGCACGGTGAACACCATCTACTGCTGCCTTCACGAAACAACGGAAAACTCATTCTCGCGCCCACATGCTGTTTGATCTTCAGAATTCAAACTTAAAATTATTATAAATCCTCTCACTTTCATGCAAATTCACAAATGAAACTAAACATTAAAAACAAGAATGAGTCTATTATTTAAAAAATTTTTTTTTCTATAACAGAATTCTGTTGAGTCAATTTAACCGAGTAGAAAAGTAAAAAGTATTACATTATAAATAACAAACTCAGATTTATACTTTTTATTGGTCAAGTAGTCTTTGATTATCTCATTCAAAGATAATTTAAACTTCTAGAAAATCTACTCAACAAAAAAAGGAGATATAATAAGAAAAAAACATTAATATTTTAGTTTATTCAGTTCATTTTTGCCAAATAGTTGGTGAAACTATTTTTTAGTTTTTTTCATGACTCTTGAACGCATCACCATTTTGTTTCTAAGCGATGCACCTGTTTGAACTCACGGGATTACAGCAAAACCCAACGGAACCTGCAGATTAATGCCTTTTAAAGATTCAAAATATACACTAGAAGTAGCGTTGTTATACTGACTGATGCTTGCATGAGTAATTACTTACTATTCAAATTCAATTTGAATCTCCAGTGATCGTCATGGTGCTACAAATTCAAACTGATTGAGATGCAATCCTGAACAAGTTTAAAGATTTAAATGATTGCAATTAGATTTAATGTTCTTTAAAACAAACTAGATTTTTTTATTATAGATGTTTTGAGAAAGCTAAAAAAAATTCCACTAGAGGGAGACAAAGCACAAGTTATGAAAATGTTTCACAGTGAAAAATCTTCAGTTAAATTTTGTTAATCTTATTTGAAGAAATCATTTTCCTTTTGTTTTTTTTTTAAGATCACGAGAATATATAAAGATACTTATTTAAAAATAAGTTATTATATTAATATGTCAATGATGATGATGCACGACCATCCATTCTGCAAAGCTGTCTTTTCTTGCTACTTTTTTTTTCTATTTTATTAGGGGTTTTTTTTAACGTACTGTATTCATCCCTCAAACGGAGAAATTTCTGTGCTGCATTGCACCGCAGCAGAAGGGCGGTAGGTGTCTTCCCCAAGGACACTTAGGCATGGGCCCAGTGGCAATTGAACCGGCTTCTCCCAGTCCAAGGATGGACATTCTACAACTGTTTCTGTGCATGAATTTTTTTACCTTGTTGCATCTGCAAAAAACATCTAGCAGACACCAAAAATCAAACAGGATACAACATCTCCCAATCCAAAATGTTTAAATCATATTTTTTTGTCGAAATCCCACTTACCTCAAGGACTAGATGTTGGTCTCATTGGTAAAACAAAGTAACTATTTGATCAAATCAGATTGAAATGTGCTCATTTGTTGTGTGAATGATAGGAAAGTATAAAAAGAGAACTTCGAAGCTTTTGATTCACTGGAAAATCTATTTTTAAATCCCTTAACTGTGCTAGTAGTGATTGTGCAAAAGAGCTTCCTCAGAAGGCAGACAGGGTTCTTTTAGAACCGAGTAAAGCTGCTTGGCCATCTGGGAAGGGCTCAGAGAAGAATCACTGCTTTTCCATATCTGAAGGAGCCAGATGAGTTAGTTTGAGTATTTGGTCAGGATGTCTGCTGGACAGGTCAAACAGGTTCAACAGGAGGCCTCACTTGTAATGTAGCTTCAGAGTTAAAGTGAGAATACTCCAATGACCCCAAAGTTTTCCATAGGTTTTGACCTGGCTCTGGAGAACCATAAAAAGAAAAATTTTGGAACATTTAAACTTTTTTTTTGATGTGCATTAAATAAAAGAACTGGTACAAAAACATTTGAGACAGACTGTTTTCTTAAAAAAAGTCCCTTTGATATTCAATTCCTCTTTTGCTGCCAAATCCCTTTAGCAAAGAGTCAAACAGTGAATTTGTATTTGGACACTTTTTCTCCAATGACAGTATTGATCTTTGAATTTCTTACATTTGGCCAGAACTACACGATCTGTTTCTATGCTAAGCCACTGTAACTGATCTCTGTCTGCTGCTTCATATTTAGGACCCAAGGATCTCATTACACCAGAAGAGCATATCATGTGGGGCATTTTGGGAGATGCAAAGGAAGCTCAGAAAATAAAAAAATCAGGTTGGAGAGGGTAACTGTGCACACAAGTATCAGAAATAAACTAGCTTTTACTGATTGGAAGCTGATTGGTGAAATCAAATAGATAAAAGGAGAGAAAGGGTGCAAGCGAGTGTTCAGCTCTCGCCCTCTTAAGTTTCTTTTTCCTGCCCGTTCCGCTCAGAGGAGGGATTTGCCCTATCTTCTGTGGCTTAGTGAACCATTGTGAAAGCAGTGGGAGGATGGAAGGATGGAGAAAAAAAAAGAAGAGAGGATGAAAAGGAAACAGCTGCTGCTTTTAAACTGATGTTCTTCTTATCATGAAATGATAGAGGATATGTTCAGTGACTCAGCCTTCAAAGAGCAGCATGGATACAATTACATCATTATCTTTATTTAGATGTGTGTGTTTTATCTTTAAAATGTTGGGAGTGTGCAGACACATTTAGTGGGAGAATATTTTACCGTTTGTGGATATAAAACATTAGTCATAAGAAACATTTCATTAACATGCAAACATGATTATAAAAATCTCTTAAAAATGTCTCAAAACTCTAAAACAAATAATTAAAAGATTTTAAAGTTGATGACAATATATTATTCTGTCATCTTCTGTTTTATTATGGCTAAAGTGCACTGGTAGCAGCCAAAGCAGCGAAGATCAGAATTCCCTCACCCCAGCCTATTTTTCTGTTTCTGGCCAGCTGTAAGATTTGGTCCTTCCTGCATTTTATGGGCTGTCCACAGGACCATCTCCCAATGACATACGATTCTTGATTCCTCCCATCTGACCCCTTTCAGGACGTAGGAGCAGTGGCTCTACTCTCTCTCAGTTTCTTCTGATTGGCAGAACACCACCGTATCGCTTGGCGATACCCATCCTGCAGAGGAAACCTATTTCAACTGCTTGTTTTGCAATCTTGATGACCATTAGGTGAGGGTTGAAATGTTGAATCGACTGGTAAGTAGAGCTTTGCTTTTCAGCCTTGTTCTCTCTTCACCACAAAGGACAAATACAACTTCCTATTTATTTTGGAAGCTGCACGAATCTGCCTGTCGATCTCTCGCTTTGTCCGTCCAACACTCTAGAACACAATCCTGAGATGCTGGAACTCTTCCACTCAGCAAAACATCTCACAACCCATTACCCAATCAAGATTAAACTTTTAATGCTTTCCTGGTCAATGACCATTGCTTTAAAACATCCTGGCCGCTTCACTTATAGTCGCAAATTTGTCCAGCAGCACCTGAAGGTTAAGAAAAAAAAAAAAGAACCACATCATCCAAAAAAGGAGAAATCTATTCCCATAATGGAGCAATTTATTATCTTGTTCATATTTTGAAAATTCTTATTTTTGAGTGTAGAACAACTTCTGTAAGTTGTTCGTAATACTAATGTATTGTACGTATATACCGCTTTTTCTAGGACACTTAAAGCCTAATCCATACCAGGTAATGGTAAGCTACTGTTGTAGCCACAGCTGCCCTGGGGAAGACATCACCAATCCTCCAGACTAGGCAACATGGGTGAAGTATCTTGCCCTGAGACACAGTCACAATTTAATCTCAACGGCCGTCCCAATGTGGCACCCGAGGTTCCAGCACTCTCTGATCAAAGTACTGTCCAGACCCAGCCTGCTTAACTTTGAAATATGACGGGATCAGCCATTGACACATGCACAGTTGACACGGTTGAAACATGCACTAAAATGTAAAAGATTTAAGTCTTACTCATTTTATTGCAGAAAACAGGGGGGGAAAGGGTGTAAATAAAGCATAAAAAACTAACCACTTCTTTCTTTGTAGATCTGAGGGCCAAATATATAAACAGAACACAAAAGAGTTTATCTCACACGTTTCTGGCTTCATACCCTTCTACTTTTGTCCCACCACCTTCTTCCACTTCTCACTCCCGTTCTTTCCTTTCTGCTCAAGCAACTTCAACAGCTCTCAGGGCTTTTTTAAAATCTTGTAGTATTATTCTTCTCTGGGCACACAAATGCACTCACATATTCACACGCATGCTTGTTGTCGGTGGCGATGGCTCGGAGTGCTCCCAGCTCCCAGTTTTTCTTCTGAGTAAACATAAGTGTCTCTTTTCCACAAAAAACTTGGCCAACCAGTCCGACACTGATCTGATGCCATGCATAAAAATTCTGCGCGAATGCCAATTTATAAATGCTTGACAAACGTAAAACCGTCGAGGGAAAGGGTTTCAATTGGTTTCTTGCCATTTTAGAGGCATAGCACTTGTGATGTAAGTGCCATTTGTCAGACACTTATCCTCAGCGTAAGCATTTGAGGAGAAAACTGGTGCAGATTTCTAAATGTTGATCCTTGACTTTTCATTTGTGTCCTTGGAGATGATTAGAAAAAAGATCCCTTTATGGTCAGGATTACATTCCAAACCCATAACTATTTAAGTTAAACCTCAATAATAAAAAAAAAAAAAAAAAAAACATTTTGCCAATATCAACCTGGACCCCTGTTACCATCCAAAATGTTTCAAAGTGACAAAAATATCACTCAGAAAATCAGCTCATATATATTGTGGGAGGAGACGATAGCCCAGTGGTAGAATGTGGAGAAGCCGGTTCAAATACTAAGCTCATGTTCAGGTGTCCTTGGGGAAGACACCCCGTTTCGCCCACCATTGACACCATCCTGGCAGCCTGCTGCGGTGTAATGTAGCACAGAAATTTCCCCGTTGAGGGATAAACAACGGTACACTAAGATAAACATACAGTACATAAATAAATGACGTGGTTGCTGTACCTTTTATGCAACATATTTGTTATGAAGATGCTCCACTGGATGGAGATCTGAAGAATGTGGTCATCTTTTGAGGACAAAAATTTTCCCGTCACGTTCCAAAAAAAATTTAAGAGAATTTGAGATGGTTTTACATTTTTGTATACTTCTGGAATTTTCTATCAAAAGATGAGTAAACCGCAGATAACGAGCAATGATCCAGTCAACTAAAACATTTAGATTACAGCTAGTACTTTGGTCAGTTACCTTCTTAACCCTTCTAGGGTTCTGGGGGGTGACACCCCGAACAGGTCGCCAGTCTGTCAGGGGCCACACACAGACAACCATACACACTCATTCCTACGGGCAATCATGTAGTGGCCAGTCAACCTAACATGCATGTTTTAGGAGGGTGAGAGGAAGCTGGAGTTTCTGGAGAAAATCCACGTATAAGCTGGGAGAACGTGCAAACTCCACACAGAAAGACCAGTGTTCCAAGCCTCGTCCTCACCCGGGACTCGAACCCTTCTTTTTCTTGCTTTGAGGCCACTCTTCTACCTACTGCGCCACCGTGCCGCGCTACTGTAGTATGAATTTTTAAATATTGTAATTGGTTATGAAGGCTTCCATGACCTGATCTTGATTCAAGACAGGGTCTAAATAAAACACAGACCGATCATGTTAAGACCAATCATGCACTATTTCTTGAGCTTTATATTATCACACATATGCATGCAAATTCTGTTTACCATTCTTTAAAAAGTCCCAATATTTTTGACCATATGACAGTAGAGATTCATTGACATTGAACTCCACAAAAATTACAACACAACAAAGGGATTTCACCTATAAGTAACAATATTAAAAAAAATCGAAAGGATTTTTATTCTTCAACCTTGAAAATATGTGAACAAACTATCTTGTCCAGCCCTTATAAAATAACCTTGATCCACTATTCCTGATGGGATTGTGTAATGTCTTTTCTGAGCTATTAGCATTGAGGGACGTTTCCTCTTTTCTTCTTATTGAGCCAATGGAGCTGAAGAAAGCAATTACTACATGTGCCCACAGCTTGATGGGAGGGAGGAATTTTAAGACAGAACAATGTGGCAGAGGGGAAAGTGACTAAGAGGATAATGGTGAAGAAGAACAGCCGTGAATAACAAAATGAAAACCGAGATAGGAGGTGATGGTGAAATTTGGGGCTACCCGCTATATTTTTGTGAATTAGAATTGAGGAGCGACATGAGAGAATGAGCAAGGAAATATTATAAATTGAAGCAGTTTAGGAGAACAAAAGCAAAGTGTCAGCCAATCCCAGACTCTTACATAATTTCCTCATCCTCTATAATAAATCTAACGACATTGAGGTATTCCATGTATGATGTCATAGATATAAATATTCAGAGAGTGAAGACGAGCTCTCAGTTGTGATTATTCCTTGTGAATTGCATACTCTTGCTGCCCATCTAGTACATTGTATTCACAAGATACGTATGTACCGGATACGAAACTTACCAGAAATCTAAAAGTGCATATTGAAATTTTAGGATTCAAAATGGGTGATGACCGAAAGTACGAGATCGCAGATACAAGCGGCCGAAATGAGCTTCCTCCACAGTGTGGCTGGACTCTCACTCAGAGACAGAGTGAGGAGCTCTGTCATCCAGAAATAGTTCGGAGTAGAGCCGTTGCTCCTCTAAGGCGAGAGAAGCCAGATGGGGTGGTTTGGGCATCTTGTTAGGATGCTTCCTGAGCGCCTCGCTGGGAAGTGTTTCGGGCATGTCCCACTTGGAAGAGACACAGATGCGACACTACGTGTCGCCACTGGCCGGGGAACGCCTCGGGATCCTTTCGGGTGAGCTGAAGGATGCGGCCGGGGTGAGAGAAGCCTGGGCTTGCTGTCTGAGGTTGTTGCCCCATATACTTCAGATGCCTTTTTGTCTTTCTCCTGCTCACAATTTTCTCATTTTTCCTTTCCTCTTCTTTTCGTCATCCTCTTGGAAATCTTTTTAGCAGTTACAGAGATATCAGATTTTTTTTCTTTCAAACTGTTCATTTGTTATGGTTGAGACAGCAGCTGATGCGAGAAGAGAGAAGTGTACAGTATGTAGTATTAACATTTTTCCCTCTTTGTGGTGGAGCGTCAAAGATGGGAAAGCTTAAACTTCTCTTCTACTGGATGCTTCTTCCAGTTTATGCAAAAAGGAATCCTAAGGCAATCCCAAACCTGCCAAGATATCCTGGAACCGTGGGGCTTCTTCCTGGTGAGACATGCCCTGAAACAAACAATAAAGAAGCATCCAGGAGGCATCATGGCAGCACGCCTGAACAACCTCATCTGCCTGCTTTTGAAGGAGCAGATGCTCTCTTCTGAGCCACTTTGGTTGAACAAATTTCTCATCCCATCTTCAAGAGAGATTGGATACCCTGAAGAAATTTTTTTTCTTACTGGTAATTGTAACATTTCTTTCTTCGTTTCTTCTTCCAAATCACCCATCCCTAACAGAGGTGAAACTCACAGAGGGTCACAGAGGGTGCTGGAGCCTATCTCAGCTATTTGAAGGCGAGAGGCAGGGTACACCCCAAACAAGTCGCAAGTCTGTCACAGGGCCACACACACACAACCATCCACAGACACTCATTCCTAGGGGCAATTCTATAGCAGCTAATCAACCTAACATGCATGTTTTTGGAGAATGGGAGGAAACCGGAGTACCTGGAGGAAACCCACACGTACATGGGGAGAACCTGCAAAGTGTGCCAAACATCATCGCACCCGGGACTCGAACCCCGACCTTCTTGCAGTGAGGCCACTGTGCTAACCACTGCGCCACTGTATTGCCCCATCTTTCTTTCTTTAGAGGCAATTCACAACTTTTAGTCATAGTTGAAAGGAAAGGTGAGATTTAGGTTTTTGATTTATCTATTTATTTTATTTGGTGTCATGCACCTTTAAGATGCTCAGCCCGCAGGGGCTTATTAGACACATAAATTGTGGGTTCCTCATGGAGGTATTTCAGAATCTATACCGGTGATGATGGTATACTTCATGATCCTCATTTCATTAGTCCAGAGATGCTAAGAACTCCTCAACTTGAGAAAAAAAAATCTTATTGATAATATTAAAGACAACCCGTTTAATTTTTGAAGAAGCGTAGTATCTCAATTTTAGTGTTATCAACATTTATCTCAATCCCCTTAGATTCTAGTTCTCAGTGAATTTTCCGATACGAGGAAGGAAACAAGTCACTTCATTTGTACAAAACAGCAATTCAATCCTAAATCTTCTAGGCTGGGGCTTGACTTGACATACTCTCCAAAAAAGTGATGAAGTGGTCCTGCATACTGAGAAGTCCAGTTTGCCTGCATTTAGAGGCTACCCTTTAAAAAACAAACAAACAAAAAATAACCCTGCATGAGGAATCCCAACCGTTCCTGAAGGAGAGGTATGTGTATCTTGCTGATTATGGGAACTTAGTTGTTTGGGGTTTCATGCATCTCACATCACTGATGAGGAGAACAGGGCTGAACATCTAGCAAAGACCAGCAAACATTTAAACAGAAATCACTCACCACACCCATTTTGAAAACGTGATTTCTTTATTTTCTAATTGTTATGCTGTATATAATCATTTTCATATATATATAATTATATTTATATTATGTAAGGAAAAGTGTGCTTTTATTCACAGCGTGTGTCCATGTTACACTGCTGTTCGTTGGAGGTTTACATTATAAAGTTTACAGTGAAACTGGCTGGCAGCTGTGTGTGTGTGTGTGTTTGTGTTTGAGCTGAAAGTGACATAGTGTCAGTGTTCCTGTCAGTAGAAAGACAAATTGTGAGTGCCAGGATGTTTCTGCATGCATGTGTGTGTGTGTCAGTAAAAGATTATGTTTCTTATGATGGGGCTCAGAGGTATGGTGCAAGAAAAAAAAAAGTCACCAACATCATCAACACGTACACTTGTCACACAAAATAAAATTTTGTTTTGTGTTTTTAATTTTTCATGCTCATTAAAGGAGGACTTTTTTTTTTGCTATTTCCCCCCCAAATGCTTCTTGAATATCCAGCTGCACATTTGACTTGAGGCTTTCATTTTTCACTTTCATCATAACTGCAAGGAAACACAATCCCCAGTGTGAAACAGCTGGTCTATATTTATCATCCTCTCTCTACCAAAACAATTTCATCTCCAAGCCAACTGCTACAATGCCTGTCAGACACGTTCCCTGAAATAAACTCTTGTGTTTTTCCAGTATCACTTTTTTTTTTTTATAACGCTAATAGCAACATTACCAGGAACATTTAGGGCAAAGTATTTGCTCATGTTGTTGCATTCTTGTTCTAAATGGAAGGAATTAAACCAACTAAAACATTCAAAAATTTCACCGACTTTTTTCTCCTGAGTTTGTTCTGGTGCTTGTTTTCTAACAGTTCTCAGGTCAGGTTGAAAAGGACAAAGTCAGATCACAGTCATTTGCCACAAAAATACTTAAACCGAATGTTTCTCGTGTTTTATGAATAAAACTTATTTAATGCAATCACTCCAGATCTGAAATTAGAGAAAAAGAAACTTTGTGTCAGTTTGTGATCGAAGGGTTTTGCTTCTCTTTTGTAAATGAGCTAGCTGTGCAAATGAAAGAGTCACGGATGGTTGAGTTTAAACACATCCTTAACCCGATCTGAATCCTAACCGAAATTTGACTCAAATAAATACCTAACAGCTGCCTCATATGTCCATTTTTGACAAATCAGTCTATGAAAAAAAATTAATAGGAATCCATCATGTGAAAACAAATGAGGACTCAATCTACTTCTAAATGAGTTATAATGTAACTTAATACAGCAATAAAAATTTTAAATCTTCTTTCATTTTCAATATGGCTGGTTGCATTGGGTCCGTATTGTGTATCACTAATACATATACCGTATTTTTCAGATTAAAAGTCACTCTGGAGTACAAGTCACACCCCCGGCCAAACTATGAAAAAACTGTGACTTATACTCCAAAAATACGGCATGTAAATCTAAGCGTGTGTGTGTGTGTGTGTATGCACAAACGATTGTTTATATTAGAGTGTGCATCCACACAAAGATTTTAATTTTAATAAATGCAAGATTTATCATTCCTCATAGGTATAAACTTGAGATTTTAATTAATCAAAATTAACACACGTACGTATAGTTAAATCTTAACTTTATATCCTCTCAACGCTTGCTGTTCTTGACTTTGTAAAAGTCTTTAAAATCATCATCTAAATTGCACATCGGATGTATGTAAAAACTATACATGTAAAATTAAACCCTGCTTATTTAAGGGGGTCCAAGTTGGCAGAAAGATCCCCGGAGAATCAAGCCTGTAGGCACTGCGGCCTGAATAATCTTTGAAAAAATGGCTTTGTGTATGTACGTACTTTACAATATCAACACTTTCAATTGTTAAACAGTTGGGAAGACCTCTCAAATGATCTTTTATAGAAAATCTGTCCAGTGAGGTTTCCGATAATTTCATTTTAGTGGCTGTAGGATAATAAACAGCAGGCAGCATCAGGTTAATCCGACGTGAGATCAGATTTACCCATAGACACAAGTCTTTCCCCCTCGAGTCTCACTGTGAATCCCATTTTTGTCTCATGCACGAAAACGAAGTCATATATGAATAGGAACTCTCTGAAGACCAAGTTCAGACCAAATAAATCAAGTTTTGATCAGAGTAAAATCCACTGAATCCAAAACAGTCCTATTAGCTTTTATGGCTGTCTGCTGAGGAATGATAGGGATGGTTAGCTCTGACTCTAATCCCACCTGTTGGGATTTCTAGAAGAGGTTATCATGGAAGCCCCATGGTGGCTGATCTTGGAGCTGTCTGAAGGCAGGACAGGCAGGCACTAAGTGCACGGGTGAGGAGAGGTGAACTTCACATTTAAAAACACACAAACACACACACAAACATGCAGGCACATACCTCCCTCTGTATGCCCTCCTCACACAGTAATCTAATTGTGTTGGTGTGTGTGTGTGTGCTGGTGGTGAGTACAAATTGTAAAATGCTCACAGCAAGTCTTTGTGTCCAAAATTTTTCTTGAAGTCCGCATTTCGAATCTTCTGAACGTCCATGTTTGATTAACTGGCTCAGTGTACTTGAAGTTTCACAGGGGAACAGTGCAACAGTGACACATCAGGAACAGCTTGTTGTTTTGATTTTTTTTTTTCTTCTCAAAGAAACACTAAACGTAACACAGTGATTTTTTCTTTTTTTTTTTTTTAACAGGACACACCTCTTCCTTGCACCGAAGTAGATTCAGCTGATTGTGATCATGTGCAGTGTTGGTAGAAATTTATGTGTCAATGCATCCATATCCATGTTAATTTGATGTGTTTGTGTTTCTATACTAATGAGGACTGATAATTCAAAGTTTGTAGAATGAGGAGCATGATTGTTTTTTTTTTCTAAAGTGCATTTCTCTAAATATTGCACTTAGCCTTCCAAATACTATTTTTTTTGTACCAAAAATACAGTTCTACACCATGTTAAACATAAAGTCCTCACAAGTATAGCAACTTTTAGGCGTAAGAAGTGGTGTAGGAAGTGGTCCTGGGTGTCCTTGCTGGCTAATATGGTCTCTCTGGCACCAGTGAGGAGTAGTTTATGTCAATGAGAGATTGTCCGGATGATCCTCCTGTCAAATGCTTCTCATGTGATCAAGACGACACAACCTCACAACCACATCAAAGTAGAAAACGCAACTAGAATAACATATTAGAAAGACTACAATTCTGTTTTCCCTACTCTGCTGCCTGTGATCAACCCCCTGACCCCACTGAATACATTGATAAGTATATGTGACAGAGTTTCTTATCCTCTGCACAGTGGCACCTTCAGAATATATTACTAATAATACAATTATTTGTTGATATCGGAGTATCAAAGCTTTATGGTGGTAAGAAAAGACAAACAAGCTCAAAAAGCACCCTGCACTCTAGAGGAGTAAACATCAATACAGCTCAGGCTTGGAGGCCCACACACAGTTGTAAGGCGTCTTTAATGTACCAGTCGAATGCCTCTATGGGGTATAGAGATTAGGGTGCTGTTTGAGGCCTGATTTGAAAGAGAGCAAATGTAGGTAAGCACTGGAAGCGAATGGATATGGCATGCATGGCTTAAATGGTCAATGCTGACATGGCTCATGAATGGCAGTTCTCAACTTTTATGCCTATCAGACCCTCAGAGGTCTGATAGTGCCAAGCTACATAGCTACTACTGCTGATTTTGTTAATCCTACACATTAGAATACATATACAAGTGAACCTACAATCTACGGCAAACCCGGCGGTCATGAAGCACAGAAAACATTTTGAGTAATATTTGGCACTAGGTATGAGTTCTTAATTGGCTAGCATACGTTTAGTCTCCTAAGCAACCTAAATGATTTCTAAAGATCAGTAATTTGCTTAAGGCAATGTTCAACTCTAATTACTTCATATTGTTATTCATTTGAATCTAAAGTAGAACAAAAACAAGGCTGACAGAAAAAGCACAGTCTTCAAGTGTTCGCTGCCTCTATTTTGCACGAAGCATGTTATATAATTGGTTAGCAATTCAGCTGGTTAAAAACAGTTGTTTCTGTGCAAATGCACTTTGCTTTCCGATTTCTCCCTCATCATTATACCTTTAAAACGACATTGCTGCAGTGCTGAGCATAAAAAGCCCTTGTGTGCTCCTGTCCTTTAAAAATTCAAAGCCCTTGCTTAGAGATAACCGTTTTTCTTCCCCTTTTTTCCTTTCAAACAGCCCATGACAGCAGCTGATGTCGTAGTTAGTTTGCAAAATTAATATTTATACAGGGAGGGCAGCACGAGTGAACCTGTCATGATGCACGCTCGTCCCTTTATATTCCCTTTATGGCATAAAAAGACAGGAGATAAAACAGCAGCATCATAAATTAAACAGTGCGACTATGGTTTCGAACGTCTTTTATTATCACGGTAATAGCTGTCAGGATGGGGCGTGGAGGTATCATCTAGTTGGTTTTCCACGTTTAGTTTGTACAAAACAGTGCAATGATGGCTTAGGAAAGTCAGGAATAAAAATGGGGTTCTCCCCTTTTTGAGTTTCACTTGTTCAACACAGTTACAGAAAAAAAGTTGAATAAAAAGATGCAGTTAAACATCTTATGTCTCTGACTGCTTCTCCAAATTATGGTTTTATGGCTTCTTTTACAACTCTTCCTCTGGGATGTATGTTTACGTACATCTGCTGTATTTTATCTCTTGATACAAACAATATTGTCTCAAGATTTTAAGTCAGTACACCACAAAAATGCACCACATAGAAATTTGGCTGTTGCTCAGAGGGTTAGAAATGAAATAATGTTCACCAACAGGTGGAAATACTTTCATAATTTTACAAAAAACTTTCTTAAATTTTCATAATTATAACAACAGACATGTTTGAATTAGCCTGTCATCATCATACAGTGACATTATTTTCCAGGTTCATTTTCTGAAAAAACAAAACATAAGTTGTAAAAATGTAACAGCACAATTTTTGAGTAAAAAACTCCAAAAAAAAAACCTTTTTGTGAGCCAAATTTACAATTTTGTCCAAAAAAATGAATTCATTCTTTCAATGAAAGCATTGAAAATTGTAAATTATAACGTGTATCGACCTAATTGTTTCCTGTTTTTTTTTTTTATGTTTTCTTTTGTATTTTTCTTTAGATCATTATAAATAAATTTTAGACTGTGGAAACGTGCCCTGCTAGTGTGTAAAACAACGTGGCTTCATATTTCAGTGACGTATACCTTCAGTTTACTGAATGTTATATGCAGTGTGAACATTAAGAAGGAAAGTTTAAATGGCAGTTTAAGTAAGTAAAAATGTTTTCTTCAAGCTTGATTTTTTTTTCCGCTTAGAGTTGTTGCCTTCAAGCTGGGCGTCCCACATAAAGAGCTACATCATTACGAAGATGTGTTCTTATTTTTTTCTTATTTTTTATCATTTAAAGAAGAACACTTTATCTGGCATTTAATGATGAAATCATTCAAAGATGTTGATCAAGAGGTAGAGGGGAAAACACAACAAAAGTCCATCTACGGTTTTTGGCACTGCCTTAAAGAATAATCACAGCTCAACGGTCTCCTTCACCCCATAATATATACCCTGAACCAATAACTTCCAGAAAAATCGAATTGGTCAATGAACGACACAAAAAGGAAGACAGATACTAAATCTAGCTGATTCTTTTTTTTCTTATAAGTAGGGTATCGACAGGGTGGTGGGGCATCTGAAGATGTGCAGAGGGTGCAAGTGAGGTGAGGTATGGGGCTACAAAGTATACTATGGAAGGCGAAAGGTGATTTGTGAAGGCAAACAGACAGGCAGACAAATATCTGATCATCTCAAGTTTAAGGTTAAAAAACGTAAATGAAAAAGTGGCAGAAAAAACAAAGAGAAAAGGAAGCACCAATGGATCAAACGCTACTATTCAAAAGAGATTCATTAGTTTTCTATTCAGCCTCCAACATCTGATCTGCAGTCAGTGTACTAATAAATAATAACTACTGTATACCTTTGATCAGAGATTTGGGGTTGAATGCTTCAGGAAGGAGCTTCAGTTTCAGTTCAGAGAGTCTCAAAGTGAACGTTTCTATGATCAAATCAATCAATTTGAAAGTCATACAGTATATTTTAAATACAGATAAGAAAAATAATCAATGCTGCAAACTGTTTGGAAACTTCCTGAACTGAAAATGAATGGATCCCTAACTTCCCTAGGTGTTAACTTCCTCCCTTTTAAATAGTTCCACAAACAGAGAGCTAGTTTGGAGCTCTAAGGCTGTTCCCTTCATTGATCCAACTCTGCTGCTGTTCAAAAGATCAGGAGGAAAGAAGTAAAAAGTTTAAAGATTACGTCAAGTCTGTCACCTTTTACATCTTTTCCTCAAATATACAGTATTTTAACTTTTTTTCAAAGAAGAAGTTGCTCCAAACAACATCATCAGTCCTGCCTCTAGATCTGCAAAAAATGTCAGGAAGTCTTCTCATGAACAGCCGGTATAACTACAGTGATATTTGGTGTGGTGGAGTTGGGAACAACTTCTCCATCAACCCTGCTACACATACTGAAACTCTCACAGGGCTCAGGATTCACAGTTCAAAGGCTAAAAGTTCACAGTTCTTTGTCATAGTTTATCAAACCCTCTCCCTCCCCCGGGACCCTGCATTTCCCCTGATTTTTTTCCATTCCCCTTTATATGTCATCCTCTTCTTTGATATTCCTATTGAGCAATTTCTACAGCTAGGACCTCTCAGACGGGTGTGGTCCTGCGATTGGGGTCCTTGTTGTAGTCTTTGGTGAGTGTGCTGCTTTGGAGAAACTCCCTTTCTGAATTGAGCAGCCCACCCATACCTCCAGACTTGGAACCGGTGTTTCCTGCCTCTCGTGGGTTCAGCGTATACATGGGCATCTCAGAGGCGGCGGGGCCTGTGTATCCACCTTTCCCCAGTGGTGAAGCATCACGGCTAGGAGCCTCAGAAGAGCGTACACTGGAGCGGCGCCGGAACCGGTAGCGATATGAAGGAATACGACTAAAAGCTGACTTTTTAATGAGCTCAGTACGAGATTTGGCTCGCAACTTGCGGTGCTTCTCAATGAACATATGCACAGCTAGAACGCCCACCATTTCAGCCATGATGAAGGACAAAGCCCCAAAGTAGAATGACCAGCCGTAGGAGTAGGACTTTTTGCTGTCGCTTTGACCAGGGTCTCCAGAATTTGCTGAGATATAAACAATGATCCCAATGATGTTACTGAGACCTGGAAGAAAGAAAAAAGCAAGGAATAAATTATAATTTGTGATTAAAAAGAATGTTGGTCAGCAGAATTACATATCTAAACTAAAAAATACATACAGTATATTACTATTTGTGCCTTCCAAATAAAATGATTCAATTTTGAACCACTGTGGCAAAATCTAAAGTTTCCTGAGACATTACTTTTGAAGAGTGTAAATTCCATTAATTAACGTGGGTCTATAAATAAATATTCTTCTAGTATAACAAAGAGATTGCACTCATAAGTATCTGCAAGCAATCCTGATTGATTCGTGGATTGCTTGAGCCAAAGTTGTTTACAGATGACATAAAAACCACATTTGTTAGTATTCCTCTATATTGTGTATTTCATGGTCTGCAAACAAATCTGAGAATTTGATTAAATAATTTATTTAAATAAAATGACCAACCACCTTAGGGACAGGTGGGAATATTTCACAAAAAGAACTCTCTGATTATCAAATCTTGGTGCAAATATAGTTTGACAATCCCCTCTACTGGTGACCTACAGTATAATGGTCCTGGCTATGCAAGGTTTTCTCTGCTTAACGTATTCATTTGTTTGGAAGAACAAATGAATACGGTAGAAAATGGTAGAATGGTAGAAAATGGTAGAAAAGAAGCAAGTCTATTTATCAATATGTTGTATTCAGTTCCAACCGTGGTGCTATAATTTGAGAGGTTATGCACTAGAATGATTATTTTGTGTGCTGGACATTTTAATTATCCCGAGGTAACGCCTTAAAAAGATCAACATTCACCTCTTCTTTATAATCTCTAAAAATGCTAATCAGATGCAAACAGCACAACCGGAGATGATGACAATAATTCTGTAAAATTTTAAAAATACCAATGAAAAAATAAGAGAAGGTTTTATGCTAAATTATTATTTTTTGGTTGCAACCATGTTTTAACAATATTTCAAAATAAAAAACATACCTGCAGTAATTTTTTTTATTTCCTTCATTGATGTTTGAGAAATTTATGAGCTGTCCCGTCCGGTATTTATATTCTAATAGAACACCGACATGTTCTTTGCCATGCCTTTTGTTCTTCGTTATGCCCACAATCTGACATAAGCAGGGGGTGTTTTTGTAGCATAGTAAGGCATTTCATATGCATTCTAGGCTATAAACTTGATGAGCTTTGTATTGTTTGCATCGTAATTGTAGCCTCAAACACAATTGTGCATGCAAATATAGGGTGGCACTATGCAAGTAGTGAAAGGAGAGGGAATTTACAATGTACTGTATTAAACAAAAGAGAAACTCATTAAATGTATTTGTAAGCTTTTTTGAGTGAATATTGCTTTTCTGAGCAAACAAAAGGCACAGGTTAATTTTCTTTTTTTATATTATATATACTATATTCATCCCTCAATGGGAAAATTTCTTTTGCTGTATTGCACCGCAGCAGGTAGCCACAACAGCACCAATGGTGAGAGCAACCAGGGCTTCTCCCTAATCCCTTTATACATATACATCAAGAGATAAAATCACACAAAAAAATATATATATAAAAAATACATCTCCGTTCAAGTAACTTTATTCTGAGTGAAGTAAAGATATCCTCTGCAGAAATTAATACAAAGTTACTGCAACACAACGCATGGTTAAACTGAAGACTAGATAAAGACATTTAACATACATTGTGTACATTAAAATTTGTGTATGAGAAAACAAAGATGTAGCACAACCTGGTTTAACTCATGGAGACAGAAAACAAACAGCTTGAGTCGGTGAGGTCAGCAGACTCTGTCACTTAACTCAGCATTTTGAACATTTAGTGTACTTTTCAATAAAAACGAGCACTCAGACCATTTCGAAGCACAACCCTCCTGAATAAATGATGAGGATGAGAGATCATGGAAAACTTCCATCCAACATCTTACAGGTACGTAGGTAGTTTATCAAAAAGAAAAAGAAGATTGTATTTCAGGAAAAGAACTTTTACTGACATGAAAAAACTCTTTAAATTTGAAACGTTTAAATGTCTTTGTGTGAGGATGTGTCTGGAGAGCTAAACTTATTGTTCTTCATTAGAAACAGAAAGAACAGTAAGTTAGGGATACCCAAAAAATGTGTGAAGGCAAACAATTATGGTGAGTTACATAATTGTCCAGGTGCGGCTAATCTTTGCAGCAGTTGTAAAAGAAATTCATTTCATGCAGCTTATTCCATATGATAGGTTAGGGGATTGAATGCACCAAAAACCGTAGTGGGACAATAAAGGTAATTTGATTTTGAAATATTTATGAAATAATAAATATTGCTGATGGCAATCTCATAACTTTATAAGCCAGTTCCATCAGGTTAAACTTGGGAATTTTGAACATCCATCATTAAAGGAGGGTATTGTGCTTCTGTGGGGTAATAATTCTTATCTCATGGCCTAAATATCTGCTTAGGTGTCCTTGGAGCAGACATCTAACCCCCTTGGCTCTCCCACTATTGGTGCAGTTGTGGCTTCCTGCTGCGGTGCAATGCAGCAAAGTAATTTTTTCATTGAGGAATCAATGCGGTACAGTAGGACCGCCGTAGATAAACATAGTGTCTTTTCTTACCTTAGAAATGTTGAAAGAAAAATTAAATGGAGATGAAAAAATAAAAAACGAAATGCGATTATTGCCAAAAAAAAAAGTTATTGATACTTTGTACATTCATTTTGTTTCAGTTCCACTTCATGCTTTGTATCGCCTCTGTGTGGGGGTGCACGATACATAGTGAATCTTGTTTGAGGCTGAAAATAAAGTGTGAAGTGTATCAAGTAAGCAAAGCTACTGCATATTTTTATATTCTTATTTGCAAAACCTAACACATATGAACCTTCATCTGACAGTGCGCATGCACGGCAGCTGCAAAAACATCTTCTGCTTATGTTACAATGTGGGGAGAGAACAAAAGACGTGTAAAAGACCAACTTGGTGATTGAGTAGAATCCAAATACTGTATGGGAAAGCTTACAAATTACTCAAAAATGCATGAATGAAATAAATTCCTCTGGAATAGTTTCAAACAAGGTAGAAACGTCCAAAATGTCAACTTTGCATAGTATTCCCCATCAAGTATATTCACATTCTTGAGAATGGACTTAGAACATAATAAACATGTAGACCTATAACCCTTTAATGATTAAAAACTGTAATGCCTTCAGGAAAGAAATAGAAATACAGGTGTTTGTGCATATGGCGATGACTAACCTGCAGATACAAAGAAGATCCCTGCGCTGAGGATGACGTTGTGTCTACTTCGGTAAAACTCGCTGGCAGCCACACAGAGGCCTCCCAAGAACAGCAGACCAACACTCATAATAGGGAAGATGCTGGAGGCACGCACTGCACCTGTTCCGGTGGATGAAATAGTTGGACACACATTGGGAATTATTTACATGGATTAAAAGTTTTAACAATCGTTCAGATAACCTGCTGATACTATTTTTATGCCTGTATTATAACTTGAATGAGAGTCTTTTTTAGGGTATTTGCAAACCTTCAGTCATTTGCAGGCACATAACACTAAAAACGATGGGAACACTTTGAAAAATGTGTTTGAAGAGAGCACTAACACATCCAAAGTTGCACCACTTTACACATCTACTTGAGACTTGCATGAACCAGTGTGCTGCTGCACGCCTGACTGAGCCTGTAGTCAGAACATGTTGAAACATTCTGAGGCTCTGCTATAAACAGAGCGAGACAAAGAGGCTGGAGAGGGAAAAGATGGCCAAAAAAAGCTAAGACAGATGGAAAGTCCCTCTGACATATGCATGCTAAAAAGATGGTCTAAAAAGAAATGCTGAATATTAAAGTGATGCTCCAGCTGCAGTGAAAAATTAGAATGATACAAAAATATGTTGAAGGATATTTGCACTGTGTTTATCATTCGGAAATTAGTTGGATGTTATTTTTAGACTAGCTGAAAAGTCGATTAGCCCTTGCATCATAAGTGCGGCCTTGAAAAAAGAAAATCAGTGAACCAGCCAACTCTAATTTTTATCAACATTCTGAATATGAATCTTGTGTTTGTTGAGAAATTTCTTCCACCATGACAGGCATCTGGATTCACCAAGCGTGTGGCCCACACCCCTGGGCTGTATGAAATGCCGGTCACTAGGTCCCTTCTCCTTATTGGCTAATCAGCCCTGAATTCTGCAGTCTAACTGGCTGCCTTGAGGGATGTTGCTCTGTGCTCAGCGGAGCAATAAAAAGAAGGGACAGGCTGAATCCATTTTATCTTTCTTTTGTTGCAGTTGCTCTCTGCATCCATCTTTACTTTGGTTACAAGAAAAAAATACCCTCTGCCTCTTTTTATTTCTTCCTTCCTTCAATTTCTAGCCAGTTATGCTTTTGACATGCACATGGATGATTTTTTAAGAGAGAGACAACTTTAGGGCAGCACGGTGGCGCAGTGGGTAGCACAGTGGCCTCACAGCAAGAAGGTCGTGGGTACGAGTCCTGGGTGGGGACAAGGCTTGGAACACTGTCCTTTCTGTGTGGAGTTTGCATGTTCTCCCCGTGTTTGCGTGGGTTTCCTCCGGGTACTCCGGTTTCCTCCCACTCTCCAAAAACATGCATGCTAGGTTGATTGGCCGGTGCCAAATTGTCCCTAGGAATGAGTGTGTATGTGTGGATGGTTGTATGTGTGTGACAGACTGGCAACCTGTTCGGGGTGTACCCTGCCCTTCGCCTTAAATTAGCCGGGATGGGCTCCGGCACCCCCCGCAACCCCGAAAGGGACAGACGGATAAGAAGATGATGATGATGACAACTTTAATGATCTCAATGGTCTGACCATTGTAAACTGCCACAATGAACATAATTTACACTGGTACTAATAATAAAAAAAAAAAAAAAAATTGAGTTCTCTACAAGATGGATTAGAAACTACTGATGGACTTTAACTCCCTGGATGAGTCAGTTGTTTGAGCCAGTTTAGAGGAAATTTAGCCTTTCCATTATTTTTTTTCAACAACAGTGTTTAACCTCCATGAAGCTGGCCCCTCTCAAAAATATATAAACAAAAATAAACAAAAAAATGTCAACCGTTTGTGCTGTAAAAGCTTTCGTTTGTGCTATTTTTGTTTTTTTGAACGATATTTACCATTCTTTTAAAGGTCAATCTGAGGTCATCCAGCCCCTCATTTTGCTTAAAAATGCGAGAAAACTCATAAAAATAGTGTCAATCTTTTTTGCTATTATGTCCTGTATAAATTTTGTCTGTGCTGTTTTTAGTTTTTTTATTTTAAGAAATATGATTTGAAGGATGACGTTTTAGACCTTCATTTATTTCCGGGCATCGCCATATTTGATGACGTCATCGTCCAAATTGTATTTCTTAAAATAAAAAACTAAACCATCACAAACAAAAATTTTTCCAGCACTAAACAGCACAAACGATTGACACCATTTTTATGAGTTTTCTCGTATTTTTAAGCAAAATGAAGGGCAGGACAAACGCAGCACAAACGATTGACATACTTTTTGTTTATATATTTTTTTAAGAGTTGCCAGCTTCATGGATGAGCTGGTTTATGGTTGGGCTGGTTCACTATGGTTGGGATTAATTCCATCTGGTTGCTGTTTCTATTGCAAGTCTATCCCTTACCAGGAAGATGTACTTTAACTCAACCTTGCAGGGAATGTGGCAAATGGGTGACACAATTAATCATAAGCAATAATGGAGAATATTTGTTGTTCCAGAGTCAACCATGACAATGCCGTTCAACAACGTTAATTTCAGTATTTTATAAAACTGGCTGACAGTAACACAAAGAATAAGTATTGATACAACATCTACCTTCCGTCTTTCATCGGTGAGGCTGTAAAAGTGGTGTAACAAGCAGCCTATTAATGCTGAGAAGGCTGTGTGACTTACGGAGGAGGTATTCAGCAGCATCTGCTTCATAGTCTGCATCCTCTGGGAAATGATCAATCTTCTTACATACACCTCTAAATGTTCCTGCAGAGGAGAAACAGAAGTTATTAAAAGATAATCCCATAAGTACGATGATAAAAATCTTCTAAAAATTATAACAAAATGTGATAACAGTTAATATGCAATGTTGTTTTTTTTTGGTTCAGGGACTAACTTTTGAGGAATAGATGACAGCTGATCTTTCGGTTAACATAAATTTGGACAAAACATTTATCCAGAATCATTTTGCCACTGTTAATATAATAAAAACCTGTTTTCATGTCTTTCTATCAAAACTTATGCAACATGCAGTGTCCAAATAACCCTACGTTTGATGAGATTTGATTGTGATTCCAATAATTCTAAAATGATAAATGTCCCAGAACGTATTAGTGGGCTTTAAAACATCATATTACAATTGTGTAGAGTCAAAAGTAACCGCTGTTCTTTAAGCAGACATTAAATTAAAAATAAAAACACAGCAACGATGCAGCGATGAGGATGAACATGGCAGAGTGTGTGAGACAGAGCTGTAGCCTTCAGGCTGTATATGGGAAACACTAATGAAAAGCCTTGTCAGGCACAGCATACAAACACAGACACACATACCTACAGAGTAAGCGCACCAAGAACTAAAACACACACAATCACTTAACCACCGAAATGCACGAGCATAAACCAAGCTTGTTAAAATGAAAGATGAGTCTCATCAATCATTCATAATGCAATCATGTAGGTAAAAGTTTGTTGCATGTTGAGTTTTTATGCGTCTATTTATGTGTTTGTATTGTATTGATGAGAACGCGGTCTCTAACAAGCACAGCATGTGTCGTGCAGAGGGTGACTCATCCTCTTCAACACACTTAGAGTCTCCTGATGTGTTTGTGCTTATGGGATTGTTTGTTAGGCACATGTGTGGCTGCCCCACGTGTGGCTTCCCACCCATCACTCAGACCCATTCACACATGGTCAACACCACGGGGGCTATGAACAACAAGAGGACTAAAGTGGGATGAAGCGGGAGTTGAGAGAGGGAAAGATGAAGAAAGATGAAGAGGGAGGAAGTGCTGGTTGAAAGAGGTTTGGTGGTGAAAGGGCAGAGGCGAATTAGAGAGGAATGAGAGGATAGAGGCTGGCAGGGGACAAATGAATGACTCAAACTAATAGCTTTTTTGCACTTGAAGGAGCTCTTTCCAGAACCCACACTCAGAAAATCATTCATAAAATGACTCATCCAGGATCTAGCTCCAGTAGCTTTGAGATAAAAACTCAACTCTGGCTAATAAAATTATTTAACAGATCAGTTTATTTGAAAATTAAATGAAAAAAATAATTATTTCCTACCTTAATCTAACCATTTTCTTTAAAGCTATTTTTTTCACATTTAGTTTAGAGTACGTAATGAGTTTGTTCAGAAGGCCAGATGTACTTTGATTCAAGCTCACCTAATGTCTTACCATGTATCGTTCTGTACTTATTGGGGCTGGGCTACAGGGGCGCCAGCCTTGGACATTAAGACCAAACTTCCCTTGCTTTGTAAGTCTAACAGCTCAACCAGGAGGATACCGAGGTGTTCCCTGACCAGCTCTGAGGCATTGTTCTTCCAGCGTATCCAGGGGTAGTAGATAAAATTGTTTTGATGTCCAGTTCACTGCAGCTATGCCTAAGATAGTCAGGTCTTGTTGCTGCAAATCCATCCGTTTCCCACCATCATGCTATAAAATTACAAAAGGTATTTATGCTTTTTATGTTGCATCTCACATGATCGCTTTAGCCTTTATGAGCTCTGAGTGTTTGAGAATATCCAATTAAAGCAGGAGTGTGCAACTTCAATTCTGGAGGGCTGGTGTCCTGAAGGTTTTCCATGTGTTCTTGCATCTACACACCTGATCCAGGCCAAATTGTTGATTTCATTTAATGTGTGTCAGCTGTATTGAATCTGGAACACATGGAAAACCTTCAAACACTGGCCCTCCAGGAGCGGATCTGGACACCCCTGAATTAAAGGTGGTATTAGAAATATTTTATGGTTGACAGCACAGAAACACTTTGTAAATACTTGGTCATTTTTAAAGCCTGCTGTGGTCTTTTCTTCTGGGCTTCTGCTCACCGTACAAAAATGATTAGAAGAAGTTTTCAATTTATTATTTTGCCCACAAAATTTTTTTCCCTGGAGAATACCAATATTGTTTTCTCTTGAGTCAACCATTAGGGGAAAAATAATCTGTCACTTCCAATCGAATCGTTGCATTTCCAACTTTCTCCAAAACTGATTTGTCCTTAAGCAAAATTAGAAATCCAATATTTTACAATTGCATCAACTAAGTAACAAAGTGGACGCAGCTGTTTGTTATTTTAGATTTTTTTTTCTTCCTCCTTTGTGTTTATAGTGCTAAAACCATAAGAACAGATTTTATCCTCTTATCCTTTGAACATGTCATACAGCAATTACTAACTGTTTACTATTATATGCATTGAGGTGCAAAGCATCATCCATCAGAGCTGACTCATGTCAAGTGGTCAGGACATCCATTATACCTCTTGCCTTTTACATTAAAGATTTTGTATTGAACCATCTTGATATATTGAGCTTAAAACAGTTTAGTGTAATGAAATACACACGAAGCGTACATAGACACACACACATATTCACACACCTGAATGGATTCATGAATAAAGTGAATGGCTAGAAAGAGACATCTAGATAGATGGTTGCTTTTATTTCTCTCTCTGTGGTAGAGAATCTAAATTACAAACCAAAGAAAACACTTAAACACACACATCTTCTCAGACAGGAGCACTTTCATTAAAACGCGCGTCTCTCTTTACATGCACAGTGATCGGTCTCATTTAACTTGAAGGAAACAAAGACTTTGATTAAAATAAAATTGACAAAATTGCTGAAACTATTGTGTGCTCAACAATACGAGGTTTGCAAATTCTAAAGCAGAGTGGAAAATAGAAGATGCACAGTGATATAATGAGACGCCTTCTTGAATGACCCTGCATGCACACTGATGAGGTCATCCTACTGAAATATCCCACTGTTTGCTGAAAATAGATGGGAAAGATAGGTAATACTTTGAAGATTCTTATTTTTTTTGTTTTTTTTGCAAAAGAGGACAAAATGATAAGGACAAAAACTACCTCCTTCCATTCTTCTCACAAGTTTTTAATCCACAAGGCATACTGTATTAAACAGAGCTGTTAAGCATATTGGAAACAAAAAAAGCAAATAGATTCTTCTTCTTCTTCTTTTGGCATTTCCCTTCAGGGGTCGCCACAGCAAGTCAGTTTCTTCCGTCTAACCCTGTCTGCAGCATCTTCTTCGGTCACGCCAACTATCTTCATGTGTTCCTTCACTGTATCCATGAACTTCCTCTTTGGTCTTCCTCTATGCCTCTTTCCTGGTGATTCCAAACCCAGCATACTTCTGCCGATGTACTCTCTCTCTCCTCTACACATGTCCAAACCATCTCAGTCTTGCCTCTCTGACTTTATCTCCAAAACCTCTGACATATGCTGTTCCTCTGATCCTGTCCATCCTGGTCACTCCCAGAGAGACCCTCAGCATCTTCATCTCTGCTACCTCCATCTCTGTTTCCTGTCTTTTCCTCAGTGCCACTGTCTCTAGACCAAACAGCATGGCCGGTCTCCCCACGGTTTTGTACACTTTCCCCTTCCTTTTAGCTGAAACTCTTCTATCACACATCACACCTGATACTTTTCTCCACCCGTTCCAGCCTGTCTGCACACGCTTTTTCACCTCTTTTCCACACTCTCCAAGCAAATAGATAAGCTCATCTTTATTGCTTCTCTTTCTAATTTGGGAAATTTATTTGTTTTGTCTTCTAAACCACTTATCCCTAACGGGGTCACCGGAGCCATTCCGGCTAATTTTAAAGCAGGAGGCAGGGTGCACTCAGAACAGATCACCAGTCGATCGTGAGCCACACAGACACTTATTCCTGGGGACAATTTCATAGCAGCCAATTGCTATAGGAAAGTTTTGTCCCTTCCGCAGCCGTTCTACTTCATAAATACTAGCACCTTCTTTTAACATATTTTTTAACCAAATTTTTACATGTGTTTACTTGATGTATTACCTTTATTTAATGTATTATCTGGTGTGAATGTTCATATGTCTGTGATGCAAATGTGTTTCTGACATCAATGTTGTATGGCTACATACAAGTAGAAACTCTACCTACAGGTACAAATAAAGGAATCTGATCTGATCAACCTGACATTTTAGAGAATGGGAGGAAACCAGAGTACCCGGAGAAAACTCACGCATACACGGGGGAACATGCAAACTTTACACAGAAAGACCATTGTTTCAAGCCTCGTCCCACTCGGGATTCAAACGCCGACCTTCTTGCTGTTAGGCCACTGTACTAGCCACTGCACCACTGTGCTGCCGCTTGGGAAATTTAATTAATCAAATAAATATTTAATGCCGATATTTGTGCATAAGCAAGAAATATGGAAAACACATGGCTTATTAAAAATAAAAGTTCCAGCTACAAACTACAGGCATTTGCAACATATGTGTCCAATATGTTTTAAATAAAATGTAATGCTTAAACTGTAATTCCTGTCTTTTAAAATAAATATCAGCACCCAAACTTTCCAACTGCCCAAAATGTATGATAAAAGAAACAATGACGCAGCATTATGTGAATATTTGTCTGAAATGATCCTAAAACGACAGTTGGTAAGGACAATTAAGGTCTCACATTGATGATAATGAGTGGATGGTGGTGATGATGATGGTCATGATTGATAGTGGTGACCATAGGTATGATGGTGGAAACGATCACGAGATGAGCAGGGGGGGGAAAACCAATTACATTGTATCGACGATAACAATGGTTTAAGTTTTGATGGTGTTCATTGTGAGGATAGCAGACTGGAGGGCGATGATCACATACTGATTAACTGTGAGAGTTATGGTAATGCTACTGAAGTTAAAGGTGGTTTGGCCAAAGATAATCATCATCATGGTTGGTGGTGGCTAAATGATGAAGTTGATAACGACAATGATATGATGCTAGCTGAACAGCTAGCTGAACAGCTAGCTGAAAATCCTCTCTGACCTGTTTCTGCAGGTAAATGTGAAATCATCCAAGTATGTATGAGTCACATCATTCCAAACCCAATGGGATTTTGTTTTTCTTTTCTACTCAAATCTTCTATCAGACAGTGAGTCAGTTGCTGTCACATAGTTTTACATCAAGTGTCACAACCAGCCAACGATCCTCTTAGATTTTTAACATGAACACACAAACATTCATAAAAACCTTTTTTTCAATTTTTATTTTTTTATTACACTTTTTTTAAAATTCTTTCATGTCTCCTGGCTCGTGTGTTGTGATCATTACACTCCTGCCCTGAACTTCAAGAGTATTATCCCTCCATGGTGAGATGGTTTATTTAAATACCTTTATGATTACTGCTTTGAGGCAGCTCTTGTAGAGGAAGGCTGAAAAAACCCTAAAAGATCTTAAACGCTGTGCAGAAATGCAAAGATATACTGTAAGTAGGTTTCTCTTTAGTCACTTAAATGAAGATGGGGTATTGTGCAAAATGAACTTTTTATCTTGAATAATATAGTTGTGATTGGTAACACAAAGACCCCCAGCATTGTACATAAGCTTAATTTAAAATTTATTGCTTTAATTGATCGAAATGTCACTATAATCTACGAACCACTCTGTTTCTCTGTTATGAGTTACTAAAATCCTAATTGGGAGCCGATCAATTGCCATTAAAAATGCAATGAATACATTTATTTTCTATTTACCCTCAAGCTTTCAGTCAGTTCATCCAGTTTCTTGTTTAAACTTGTGAGAATAAGAACCTTGCTACTCTTCTTCTTCTCCTTTCGGCATTTCCCTTTGGGGGTCGCCACAGCAAGTCAGTTTCTTCCATTTAATCCTATCTGCTGTATCCTCTTCGGTCACCCCAAACTATTTTCATGTCTTCCTTCACTGTATCCATGAACCTCCTCTTTGGTCTTCCTCTAGGCTTCTTTCCTGGGGAATCCATACCCAACATCCTTCTTCCGTTGTACTCTCTCTCCTCTGCACATGTCCAAATCATCTCAGTCTGGCCTCTCTGACTTTTTTCTCCAAAACCTCTAACATGTGATGTTCCTCTGATCGTTTCATTCCTAGTAACTACCAGAGAGATCCTCAGCATCTTCATCTCTGCTACTTCCTTCTCTGTTTCCTGTCTTTTCCTCAGTGCCACTGTTTCTTGATAAGGCATGGGCAAACTACTACCCGCGGGCCACATGCGGCTCGTTAAACATTTTAATCCGTCCCGTTGAACTTGAAAAAATTAAATAAATAAACCTTGTCAATGTTTTTTTTCCCTGCAATTCCAATATTTCCTTACTAGGTGGCACACTTTATGATATGGAAAGCCATCGGGCCCAATACACCCACGAAAACAAGTGTGTTAGACTTTAAAAACATGCAAAATGTTACATCAAACACTTAGATTTCAAACCTAGTGCCGCTAAATGCACGTTTTTAAGTGCCATCGCACTCGGGTGTAGACCTAGCATTGCTAGATTTGAAATTTAACAATCTTGATGAAACATTTAGTGCGCTTGTTTAAAATCTAGCGTGCCATTCCATCGGTCTAATCTAGCGGTCACTACCGTCCCCCTGGTCAAATGTTAGGACTCAATGCAGTCCGCGAATCAAAAAGTTTGCCCACCCCTGGTCTAGATCAAACACTAATACATCAAATCTATATTCAGTTTAGTTTCCCCCTTTTGTTTTCAATCATCTACTAATGCTTAGAACTGCTTTAATTCCAGCTTTAATATGAAACCTACTTGGTAACAATGTGTGAATACATATTTTCTGCATGTTAGAAATCCTTTTGTTTAATTAACGACTAACTAATAGACTCACCTAAGCACAGGCAGGGCAAATAAAGAACAAACACACAAAGACACAAATGACCTCACACACTGACTCCTGCACACACAGTGGGGACATCTATCAGGAGACATTTGCCTCATAAAGGTCAAGGTAGCCCGAGGGCACTGGCAACTACAGCCACAGCAAGGTATTATGGGATACAGCAAAATAAGAACAGAGTCCAGTGTGTGTGTAAAAGTGTCTCTTTTTGTTTGATCTAAATCATACTCTTTGGGGTTTTTTTTCCAACCACTGGGTTAGCATCCTGCCTATACACCCTACGCAGTTCCTGTAAAGCACAGATATTTCTAATTTGGTTTACTCGTTACTGTACATTTATGAATCCAAATGCATAGTGATAAAGTAGTCAGTCATCATGTAACTAAGGAAAGTTATAGCATCATAGGTTTTCTTGATCATAGGCCAGATAAACATTAGTAAGACCATGGACTGAAAATAACTAGTTCCAAAAAAAAAACTGTGCCTAAAAACAAGGTTAAAAAAAGGAGACAAGCACAAACAACCCTGTGAGCCCAGAAACCCCCATGACTGTGACAACTTAGCCAAGAGGTGCCAGATGTTTGTCCTTGGTCTATTCTCCTCCAAATACAAATGCACCCACACGGACACACAAACAGTCAATGAATGAGCAACAAAAACCGATGCTACGTCTGATCATAAAAAACACACTAAACTCATAAAAATATAGACTAAAATAGGTTTGAAATCAGATGGATATCATTCGTCTTCTGAACCGTCCATCCTGAACGGGGTTACAGAGAGTGCCAGAGCCTATTCTGGGGGATTTCAGACGAGAGAGGCTGGGTACATCTCGAACTGGTCAGTAGTCTGTTGTAGAGTCACATGCACATATTCCTAGAGGCAATTTTGTGGCGGCCAATCAACCTAACATGCACGGCAAGAACTTTGGGGGTTTGAGTCCCAGGTGGGATGAGGCTTGGAATACTGGCCTTACTGTGTGGGGTTTGCATGTTCTTTTTGTGTATGTGTGGGTGTTCTCTGGTTTTCTTGCACCCTCCAAAAACAGATGGATGTATAACAAAGTCAAACCTGGAGATTGAGGAGGGATTTGTACCCGAACCAAGAACGTTTGATTGAGCAAGTGAAGCTGAACATCAAGAATTAAAGTGACTTTACGAGGTGTTCTGAATTTAAGAAGGCACGAGAACCCATTAAGATTTTTCACATATTCTATTCTATTCACCAATTCTGGGAGTTTTTGTCGCTGTGGTACTCTTCAGGTGGACAAACCGTTGTTTAATTTTTTTCATCCATAATGTAGAATTACAATCAGCCACGTTTTTTTTTTGTTAACTGTCATATGTTTCCCACTGTCAGCATGCCCAGTGACCTTCATATTAAAGAAACACAATGTAATTCTATCAGAGATGAAGAAAGGAGCTTTGCCATCTGGGAGAAGGAGCTTTGCTCCTCCGGGTTGAGAAAAGCCAGATGGGGTGGATCGGGCATCTGTTTAGGATCCCTCCCAAACGCCTCACTGGTGAGGTGTTTCGGGCACATCCTACCAGGAGGAGACCCAGAAGTACACCTCAGATCCACTGGATAGACTATGTCTCACAGCTGGCTAGAAAACACCTCGAGATCGCGCTAATTTTTACATAGTGAAAAGAACTTTTAGGATGATAAATTTTAATATCTCGCTATTCTAATGTTCAGTAATTTGATTTACAGCTTGATATTCATTTGTTTTGCAACAATTTGTTGTCCATCATAGTGTCGATTTGTAACTTCCTATTACTGTTTCAAAGTATAAAATTATAAAAATGACTTTATCATTGTGTGTCTTCTGTTTTTAGTGAGGATCCTCATCTTTTTCCAGTTATAGGACCAGCAGTAAGTCAACCGTCATCTTTCTTTGGTGATGTAAATACGCATTCTCTGTTAAAATTCCTGCTAATTTACATTTCTGCTTAGAAAACTGGTCACATCTCATTGGAGTTATGCATGTTGAACATGAGCTGAAGTCTTTTTATGTAAACAATGATGTTTTCAGCATCTTAATTAAAGGCCAGTGTGTTTTTTTGTTAGGAGGACCATCTTCATCCAGCGCGAGACGTCTGTAATTAGCTGGCATGTAGTCAAAAAGCTGCATGTGAATGCACTCAAAAATTGAAATGGTTTTAACAAGTAGATGAGAGGAGAGAGTGAGCGAGCGACAGGAAAGAAAGTAGAAAAGCAGAGCAAATTGGACTGCTTGTTTCCTCAGAGAGCCTCTGACAGCTCAGTCTTTTTTTCTCTGTCTCTACCTCTCTCACTTTCTCTGATTACCTCCATGCAGCCGAAAGAGGGAGAGCGAGAAAGAGTGGGGAGGAATGAGTGGAAGAGACTAGTTTCCACGGTGATGCCTGATGAAAGAGAACAGGATAGGTTCTGCTTGGTCGCACACCTCTTCTTATTCTCTCTTTTTACCCCCTGTTCCTAGTTAGTTTTTTTTTGTCTCAAAATCCATGCTTCCCCATTCTTTCACTTCCTCCATAATATCGTTCTGGGCTTCACTTCTTCACATCTCATCAGACCCCTTAAACTTTACCTTGTTTCCTCTCTCTTGTAGAATCATAAAAGAACTACTTATTCTCTTCCTTCTCTTTTTATTTTGTACTAGCTGCTTGTTTTAGCTAACCGGACAGTGCGCGGATGTAAAGGAATTCAGGAAAGTTACATGAGAGGTATTTGGTGTCTTACTGACAAGTCAAATGATGCTTTAATGGGGGAATCATTTTTGTATCACTGCATATTTACATGAGCATGGTGCACTTTGTTTGCACAAAAATGTGATATCCCCCGCCCGCCGCCGCCCCCCAAAAAAGCAACTTAAACAGATACACACATTTGTTCAGTTTTATTTCTGTTTTCAATACTTTGAATTCCCTCTTCTCTGGCTTTCTAGTTAATCCCACCATCTGCAATATTAATATGATAAACAAAATTTTTTCCATTAAGCACATGTTAGACCGGCCATGCTATTTGGTCTAGAGACAGTGGCACTGAGGAAAAGACAGGAAACAGAGATGGAGGTAGCAGAGATGAAGATGTTGAGGAGCAGCATGGATCTCTGGGAGTGGACAGGATCAGAGGAACAGCACATGTTAGAGGTTTTGGAGATAAAGTCAGAGAGGCTAGACGTAGATAGTTTGGACATGTGCAGAGGAGAGAGAGAGAGTACATCTGCAGAAGGATGCTGGGTTTGGAACCACCAGGAAAGAGGACTAGAGGAAGACCAAAAAGGAGATTCATGGATACAGTGAAGGAAGACATGAAGATAGTTGGCATGACCGAAGAGTATGCAGCAGATAGGGTTAGAGGGATGAGACTGATTTGCTGTGGTGTTCCTGAACGTAAATGCCGAACAAGGAAGAAGAAGTTAGTTTTTTTTGGAGCGTTTAATATATGTAATAATGACAGCCTTTGTTGGACAACCTTACACATATGATGTAGAGCGTGTACACTGCTGCTGCAAGCACACCTTTTGTTTATGTTAGACTGTGGATGTGGTGGAGAACAAACTCCACAATTAAGAACAGCCTGAAGTTGGTATATAATCCAAAAGCTGGGTGGTACTGCTTCCATATTCTTCAAACATGCATGAATAAAATAGAAAACCACTTCAGGCATTTTTTTATTTGAGAATAACATCTAAATAGTAAAGCCTCCAAAAAGTTGATTTGTATAATATCTTTTTTTGAATGAGCTTATCTCTAATCTTTCAACAAATAATCTGTAAATTTGCACAATTTTACTATTTGATCAAATTAATTAATAACTATAACTATCAAATCAGGATGTCATTAAATTGTATTTTTTATTCAATACATCACAATTTAAAAAATCTCCACATCGACCAATCAGAAAGCTCAGATTTGCACTTCTGGTGCGTTGTTGAGATGGAGTGTTTGCTACGATGTACTAACTTGTGTGGTCAGTGATTAGATGCACATTTGCAGACAAACATAGACATAATCTTGTCAACAAATTTCAGGCCAACACAATCTCACTATATTTCTGATTCAAACCACACAGATGGTGGTACACAAGTTGATACTTCAAGCCGAAAATGATGGCTTTTCTTGTTCACATATGGAGGATTGACTGAAAAATGTTCATTCTGGAAGAAGTTTTTTCTTTTTAAGTTGGATGTCAAAGTAAGGCTTTATCCAGATCTGTTTCTTTCTGACCAACAGCATCATTACCCTATTTTATTCTGAGATGTTTTCGGCTCATATCCTGGCTTAGCATTAATTTTTGTTACAACCCTGGTGTTACCTACAAAGGGGAGAAAGAAGCATGAACAAAAAAAAGTCAAGGCAATATATTTTAGTACAGTATGTATTTTAAAAAAATAACCAAATAGGAGTGAAAATGACAAAAAAAGGATCAATTTGCTTAAATGTGATCCAATAAAAACTGTTCAAACGAACCTTCTGTACCCAATGCAGAATGTGATGAGAAATAAATGATCTCACTGCAAACCAAATGGCCAGGTCTAACTCAGGATTACACAATGTATCCCCAAATAGACAAAACAAACCAAAACAATCAAATTGCACAAAGCTGGACCAAAACCAGAAAAAATATTAAGAAACTTTTCTCTAAGTTGGTACGCCAAAAACAAGTTGTGGACAAGCTCAAACACAAACTTCAGGGGTTAAACTCCCAGCTCACCCAAATAGTCAGTTTTCCATAAATATCAGGAGGAAAAAGGGTTCAAAATAAATCAACTGGCTGAAGTAAGAACAGGTGTGATTGTTTGGTTGTTCAGCAACAGAGCTGTAGTTTTTGAACATTTTGAACATCAAAAAGTTAGATGCATAGTTATTCTTCTATCAAAGTTCATCACTGTTACCTTTATCACAATCCAGTGGAGCCCAAACACTTGTAATCTATTTTTTTGTAAGAAGCTTCCTATAAATGCACTTCAAATCCTATTGTACAATTTTTTGTAGTTGAATAATAAACTGTAGACACCAGCTGTGCGTGGTCACCGAAAGAACAAGATCACAGGTACAAGCGGACGAAATGATCTTCCGCCGCAGGGTGGCTGGGCTCTCACTCAGAGATAGAGTGAGAAGCTCTGCCATCTGGGAGGAACTCAGAGTAGAGCTGTTGCTCCTCCGGGTCGAGAGAAGCCAGATGGGGTGGTTCGGGCATCTGTTTAGAATGCCTCCCAAGCACCTCCCTGGTGAAGTGTCTTGGGCTCGTCCCACCAGGAGGAGACCCAGAGGTAAGAAACACCTTGGGATCCTCCTGTGTAAGCTGAAGGATTCAGCCAGGGTGAGCGAAGCCTGGGTTTTCCATCTGAGGCTGTTGCCCCTGCGACCCAGCCCCGGATAAGCAGAAGACAACAGAACAGAAATTAAAAAAAAAAAAAACTGCCCAAGGAAAAGAATAACCACTCCTCTAAGTATTAAACTTTTTTTTTTTCATAGTTTGTGAAGTTCGGGTGAGTTACCGTCATAAAGAAATCAATTTAGATCCGACATGCATTAATTACAGTGTCCTTGGGTGAACTGAAAGGTGCTTCAAATAAAATGTATTATTATTATTACATAAAAAAAAAAAGAAACAGGATTAAATATTGAGTTCAACATTTGTCCCTTTTGCCCTTTCTCCGCCTTTTACGGCCTTTTTCATGCTTCAATAGCTCGTATAGTCATTCCCACTTCATCAGTCCTCATTTAGCTGAGGCAAACTTTCTTATCTCTTTTCATGCCTTCTAAGATCTAAGCAACTTATCACTGAGTGTGTTTAAAATACTCGTGCATCCCAAAGTTCAAACGAGGCTTAAATATGTAATTGGTATTTTTTTTAAAAAAAGTTAAAGACTTTTCCAATCGTTACCATTTTACCTCACTTTTAGGGCTTTTTTTTTTTCATTTGTCAGTGCTCATGTGATCTTTCATTTATCTAAGATTAACTTTTCCCGTTCTGACTTGGCTTTGTTTGACTGTAGTTTGTAGTTTTCTGCTCCTCTGACCTCCTGCAGATAAAAGATAAATGTTCACACAACCATCCTCAGTGCACAACATTCAACTTAAAAGCTGAGTTCTTATCTCCCACAAAAATGTCTGTCCATTTCATTTCTTTCTGTTCAATTTTATCAGCTCACAAAACTCTGTCAGTGTTACAATGCTGTGAGCCCATTTCATTCTCCTCTAGTTTTCATTTCATTGTTTATTTCCCTGTTATGATAAATTTCTTTTCTCCTTCAGGTGATGATTTAGATTATAAATACGACCAAATGATTCCCGGAGATTCCCGTGTAACACAGGTTACAGAGATCATCTATCACTTTTTTTTTCACCTACCGACCTGTTTCCTTCTCTGCTTCATTCATGAACATTCTAGTTTGTCTTCATTCATTCATTCACTCTCCACATATTCCTGTTTTTTTCCTTGCTTCCCAGGTGCTCATTTGTCACATCGCCATGCCCAACTTGAAAGGACATGCACTCTGTTTGCGTTGTGTTTCGGAGCTGTGCTGAAGTTAGTGTGGTAAATACTTCTAGCAGCTCTGACATGACAAACAGAGATGGTGGATTTTATTTTCTGAGGATGGAAAGAGGCATTGCGTACAATCTTCACAATTTAGTAAGAATTTTAAAAAGGCATTCAATTTTCCACTTTTGAGAATCAGTTAAAAAAGAGAACTAAATTTTAAATAATACCAATATTTTTCTTGTTTATTATGTCTCAAGTTGAAATCACAAACTTCCAGATGGTAATACAGTTTCATCCTATTTATGACCTCATAAATCACAAAAAAAAAAAAGAAACATGAAATAAAATTCTAAAATAAATAAAACCTGTTCGGGGTAAAGGGCGGCACGGTGGCGCAGTGGGTAGTGCATTGGCGTCACAGCAAGAAGGCTGTGGGTTCAGGTCCAGGGTGGGGACGAGGCTTGTAACACTGGGTGGAGTTTGCATGTTCTCCCCGTGTTTGCGTGGGTTTTCTGATGGTACTCCCACCCTCCAAAAACATGCATGTTAGGTTGATTGGCCAATACTAAATTGCCCCTAGGAATAAATGTGTGTGTGTATGGTTGTATATGATTGGCCCCGCAAGAAACTGGCGACCTGTTCGGGGTGTACCCTGCCCCTTGCCTTGAATCAGCCAGGATGGGCTCTGGCACCCCCCGCAACCCAGAAAGGGATGGATGGTTAAGAAGGTGATTGATTGACTGTCCAGGGTGTACCCCACCACTCGCCTATGACTTGATTGGATGGGCTCTGGAACACTGCTTGCCCCGGTTTTGATGAGTGGTTCAGAAGATTACTGATTGGCTGAAATATGTTTGGGTTTTTTTGTCATTTGTCATATGTTTACAACTGAATAAACTTATTTTTGTAAAATGCACATGCATGCTTTGTGCGCTTCTCGTGAAGTCTTTGCATTTGCAATGTTTTTTTCTCCTTTCTCTCACTTTGTCTTCCTTTTATGAACTCTCAAGTGGTGCAGAGAAGATACAAACTACACGTCCAGATATCCTCTTGGCTTGTAAGGGGTTTATAAATAATAAAACCCTGACAAGCTACATTCAGGAATTCAAAATTAGTCAGAAAGACAAAAGATGTGAATAAATGTACTCACTTTAGGTTTGTGTACATAAGAAGGCATGCAGGGCGGAATACATGTGCATTAGTGCATCTTTGCACTTGTCACCTATTTCAATGTCTACATACACAATGTGCTGATATTTTTTATAAACTTTGTGTTAATTTGTTCAGTTCTTCTTCTTCTTTTGGCATTTCCCTTCAGGGGTCACCACAGCATGTCAGTTTCTTTCATCTAACCCTATCTGCTGCATCCTGTTTGGTCACGCCAACTATCTTCATGTCTTCCTTCACTGTATGCTTGTGCATCCTTTAGGCCTCTTTCCTGTTGGTCCCAAACCCAGCATCCTTCTGCCAAAGTACTCTCTCTCTCCGCTGCCATCTAAATCTGGCCTCTCTGATTTTGATTTTTGTTAATTTGTTCAATTAAGAGTGTGTATTTGTGAATAAAAAGAACCAGCATGTTTTCCATCTAAATCTCATACCTAGACCATCTGGTCCTGTAATAACCTTCCATGCCTCCCAGAAAGAGAGTCAAATCCAACACACACACAAACACACAAGCAGACAAAACACCCCCACACACACATCCTCCTGAAGGAAACATTTCTCTTTGAAGGAAATAAAATGTTTGTAGTTTTAGAGAAAAAAAAAAAAACACAGACGAATATGATGGATTCAATGTTTCTTATAATAATCAATTTCTTTTATCTGAATGAGACATTTTAGTGACTGCAACATTCATTCATTCATCTTCTGAACTGTCCATCCCGATGGAGTTTGCGGGGACTGCCACTACTTATCCCTGCCAATTCAAAGTGAGAGGCAGGGTACACCCCAAACAGGTCGCTAGTCTGTCATGGGCCACACACACACTCATTCCTAGGGGTAATTTCTCAGCAGTCCATGCACATGACATGCATGTTTTTGGAGAGGGGGAGGAAACCAGAGTACCAGGAGGAAACCCACATATACACAGAGAGAACTGACAGAACGGCCAGTGTTCCAAGTTTTGTCCCCACCCGGGACATGAACTTCTGTGCCATCGAACTGCCCTGACTGCAACATGTTTCAGTGAAGTTATAGTCACTTTTTGAATAATTTTTTTCTTAATTTTATGATCCTTTCTCAACACAATTTTGTAATTATTCCCTGAGTTCTGTAATATTTCATCTTTCGGACTTTTCCCTTCCACCTTAAAAACCAAACCCCCACATATTGGACTTAAGTAACATTTAAAACGGTTTTAAGCGTTTTGCTTGCTCAGCTAAATTTTTCTGTGTTGTGTCACTCTTTTAAATGGATTATTTGTTGTGTGTTTTTGCAACGCAATGTGGAACAAAGTGGTTTAGAAAATAATGAGGTTTTTTATTGATTCATGGACATTTCATAAAGTGTGTTGATTTAGGTTTTAGAGATTGTTTAAATGATTATTTCACAGTTACATTTAGAAAGCTGCTGCCTTAACTAGGGCTTCTTTAAATAAGAAGTAAATCTGTCTCAAAGGAATTTGTCTAATTAAGTAAAGATAGGATACAATTTAAAAAATGAAAGATTGTCATGATACGACTGGGATCAAACAAGTCTTTAAGGTATTGATCATTTCCAACTGACAATTGGGGGATGTCGTGTGTGGATGTTTGCTTTCAACACTTTACCTTAGAGATCGCAGAATTGAAAACATGATGTCAGACTCATTTCCAGAGTACTTGTAAGAGTGCTGCTTTTTACTGGTTTCAATTTTCTGATTTAATCGTTAATTTTGTATTTCTGGTTGTACTCTAGTTCATTAGTGATCAAAGGTTTGGTCTAAAAAAAACTACGTTATTAGACCTACAGACTTTAGCAGCTTTGGTTTAAAAAACAGGAGAAACTTATGTGAGTTTGTCATTTTTGTAATATAAGAACATTTTTGCATCTAAAATCTTGACCCAAAAATGACACAAATTTGCAATGGAGTAAAACTTTGAAGAAAACAGATTAGTAAGGATTTTGTTTTTAAAAAGGTACATACAACATGGTGTTGTCCTTCAATCCTCAACACACATCCTCCCGGCTGATTCAAGGCGAGAGGCAGGGTACACCCTGAACAGGTCGCCAGTCTGCCGCAGGGGCACACACGTATAACCATACACACACACACACACACTCCTGGGGCAATATTGCACCAGCCAATCAACCTACCATGCATGTTTTTGGAGGGAGGGAGTAAACTGGAGTACTTGGACAAAACCCACGCAGACATGAGGAGAACATGCAAACTCCACGCAGAAAGGCCAGTGTTCAAAGCTTCGTCCCCACCCGGGACTTGAATCCATGACCTTCTTGCTGTGAGGCCACCATGCCACCATTGTTTGTTCAATCTCTATATTAAGTCAGATCATGCTAAAAGTTGACGAAGCTGATCAGTTTTACGCGTGAAGTTATTTAATACATAAAAACAAGATAACGAAATTTGTTTAATTTACTTATAGATACTAATCCTGCTTCAGTCTTGTGTCTCATAGTATTTTTACAGCTGGTTAATTTGCCTGTTGACCCTCCTAATCTCCTGCTATATGTTTGTTCCAGATTCAAGCCTTCGTAAAGTCAAAATACAGAGCGTGTTTATGCTCAGATGCTGCATGACAGTGTAAAAAATGTTAGACAGAAGTGAAAATGAGCTGAAAAAGTACTTTGAGATTCTCCAAACTTGTTCACAAAATGATCACTATGCTACAAAAAAAGTGAAAATTCTTCATTAAGTACAAAAAAGTTTCTTAGTGCCCCTTTTAAATAGTAAATCTACTATTTATTTAATTAACGAAGACCAGTTGAACAGATCAAATTGCATGAACATCATCTCACATCAGTTACAATCTCTGCAGCTGAATAAAACACACCTGTGTGTCCAATCCTACAAAACAACTTTGGCTCCAAACTGTTCATTAAGATTTTAATGAACATTTAGAATTCATCCACCGCTCGGAGGCAGCAGAGATGAGTTGTTATGACTCCTGGCAAAGTTTTTGGCTGTTCTTCATGGTGAGATCTCTACTGTGTGACAACATGAAACCCCCTGGTGGGGAATGAAGTATGTGTGTGTGATATTGTGTCAGCTGGGATGATTTTTAAAGCCAAAAGAAGTTGTCAGAAGGCCAGTTTGAACACACACGATGAGAGGACACACTGCATCTGCTCATGTTTAGATAACAGGTGGTTTTCTTGGACTGTCCATCCTCTATATGGATTCATATGGGATCAGATCAGAGGTGAGAAGGAGGACCGGAGAACAGAGAAGACTGATGTGAGATTAGAATGGACAGCAGGGGAGATTGTGTGTGTGCGCGTGTATGTGTGTGTGTGTGTGTGTGTGTGTGTGCACAGACAGCTCTGAGAGTGAGACAGTCAGTCAGACAGATCACGTACCTTCCAGACAGCAGGTTCGCCAGAGGCCGGAGTGCGTCATCACCTCCTCGTTTTTGCGGCTTGTGTCATTGTCACCACTGCTCTTCACACGACAAACCCCGCGTGAATACAGCCAGTAGTCCGTACCCACGGCGATCGTCATGAGGCTGAAGGCGGCGAACGCGCCCACCGTCGTCACCAACATCTGGACGCCGCGGTCACACATCAGCATCTTCATAAAGGCGGCTCTTCTTCTTCCTCCCTCTTCCTAGATTCACCCTCTTTTTTAATTTCCTTTAATATCCCGCGAGATTTGGAGAATCAGAAAGAGGAGTTGAATGGAAAAACAGGGATCTATTATTGCAGGCGGGGTAAATAGGTCTGGGGTCTCCTTGTTCGCTGAGTTTAAGTGTGGGATGGAGGGAGGCTTGCACGTCACTTTCTCACGCATCAAAATCCGCTTTTCATCAGAGGACCAGAGACCACCGCTTGTCTCCCCAAATTGTAAGATGTTACTGAGAGGTGGAAGCATCTTTCTCCCTCTCCATCCTTTTCCTCCTTGATTCTCTCTGGTCTTTTCTTTCTAACTTCTACAGCCGCTTCTCTGGGCTAGTTCTTCTCCATCTTTAAAGCAACAAGCAAAAATAAAAACAGGATCTGGTCGCTTGTGGTGCTGAAATCCTCTGTAACTCACCGTTTCTTGTTTTCTGATGCTTTCCCCTCAATTAAGGTCTTCTTTCCGTCTCATTGAATGAATGAATGTTCATCCATAGAAAGAAGGATGAGATCCTCTGTATGGTGTCCACTCAGATGGATGGATCAGACACATTTCTCCCTGGATGATCAGAATATCTTCAAATCCGATTAACCGCAGGTTACTGCAGTGTTTAAAATGAAAAAAATAAATTACAAAAAGATCTGATTTTCCTCTAGTGGCTACAAGTGGACAGCAGATCTGATTAGGAAGCTTGTTGGACTCTTTCCTCCGCCTGCGTTTTGCTCCTGAGAAACGTGCCCGTTGGTAGAAATGAAAAAAGAGGGAGAATAATAATAAAAAAAACAGCAGTTGCCTCCTCCTTCTCTTTTTCCATCCCTCCTCCTCCTCCTCTCTGCCCAACCAACACTAACTAAAATTAACCGCGCGTCTTCTCAAACTCCTCCTGGGGTCTCTGTGCTCACATCCCATTGGTTTCCTAGGTGACAGGATCCTTTAGGAGCTAATCAGTGCTGTGGGGCCCACCCACCACCAGCAACACAGCTTGAATAAAAACCAAAGGCCTGATTCACACAGCAATCACAACTCCAGGAAAGATGGAGATGTTTTATCTCTCTCCATTGCAATCTCACAATTAGGAGTGGGTTTTAGTCTGTCAGACTGTTTATTAAAGAGGAGGTGTTGGGCTTTGGGGAGGTTATCATTCTTATTTTACGGCAAATATAAATCAAAATAATTTTGTCAGCTTAGAAATGTGATGAAAAAAACTTACAAATGCGATTATACGGTTTCACTGCCTCGACACAGCATAAGTCTTGTATGTGGCTGCAAATACAGAGGACAACTGGGCACACATTTTTTTTAATTCTTATTTTTGTGTATTTACACTTAAATGGGAAAGGAGGGAGAGCAGCACTTAAGGGGAGGCACGGAGGTTGAGCAGAGTATGTGCAGGTGTATTTGATTTCTACAAATCCACTGTCCAGAAGACAACTTCCTACGATGGATCACTCCTGGATGAATGAAGGATTAAAAGGACTGTCTGGTTATGTTGTACTTGGGGCGTGGTAGAGAATAAACAACCTGGACTAGAAGAGCTTGGAAATGACTAAACCATGCATAAATGAATGATAAAACCACTTGAGGCATGTTTTTGATGTGGGAGAAATGTTGATGAAAAGACAAAAACCTTATTGAAACTATCTAGAAAGATGAAGTTTGCCTCTGAAAACAGACTTGTGTGCTTTACACATCTTTCTAGCTCAGCAGGAAGGGACTGTCCATGGTTCTGAAAGGGCGCTATCCTGGGTTCTGATCCACCTCAGCACCAGGAGCTTCTGCACTGCACTGATTACTGTAGTTAAAAGAGAAGGAGAGGGAGACTAGCAAGTGATGCATAGAGAATCGCGCCTGGGAGAGAAGCAGAGATGCCACTTAAAGAGCCACAGACCGTTTTTAATGATTCCTCTCCAGCGAAAGCTGTGCGACTTGGATGCACAGCTGCCAGAACAACTGCACGCCTGTTTATGTGTTCACGTGACTGTTGTGTGTGTCCATGTGGAAAGCCCGGAGCTGCACAGATCTTCTCTGAACGCTTTAGCTCTTTGAATGGTAACAAATGGGAGCAAAAGAGGGGTGATGTTACTGAACAACCTCTTGATCTTCTTACATCTTGGGGTTTTTTTTTTTTTGGATACATCCATCGCTTTTATTTCTTGACGTCATTCCATGCATGCACAATTTTGCATTTTACATACACACAAAGCCCTCCCTGCCCCTCTCAGCAACAGTGCTAGTCCTTTAGAGTGGGAATAATTCAGTTTATTAGATATTTTCTTCTATTAAACTGGTTCACATGGGAATCAAGGGGGAAATGAATAATTAGAATAAAATATACTTTTTTGAAAAAACAAAAACAAAACAAACAATAATGCATCCAAAGATCACTCTGGCGAGCTGGGGACAGGTCCCATTATCCTTCTGACTTGCTCTATTTCACTACGGCTGTTCACATGCATGTGCAAGAGTGAGCATGAGTGAGTGTCCGAGGCCCTTGCTTTCTGCTTTATCTCTGAAGAAGACTCATTAACATAGAAATGACTTCAGGAAGAGAGGGAGGGTTTTACCTTTGGCAGAGGAGAGAATGAAGGGAAGGAAGCAAGTAAAGGAAAGAGAAAGGAAGGATCACTGCAGGATGAAAAGAGGGAGGAGACTTACATTGTATGATGAATTGATAAGATTAAAAGAATGAGCAGTAAGGAAATGCAAGAAATCCCTTAGTGAAGAAAGCGAAAAAAGAAAGAGGAAAGCTGCAATGACGAAGAAAATTAATCATAACATTTTTATTAAGATATTTTTGTTTTAGACAATGTTGCCCATTAGAAAACAAAAATTCATTTGAATGCATGAATGTATATATGTATCTCTGTGTGTATGTTCATACATACGGTATGTACTGTATGTATCATTGTGTGTATATTGTTGACATCCTTCTGTCTCTACAGACAATGGAGTCTGCACCTGGATACTCATTTGTGCAGCGTCAGCTGTGGCTAAAGAAGCCAATGCGGGAGCTGCAGCCCCTACCGCACTTGGTGGTGGTATGAGTCATTGGGGGAGCATTGGCAGACTGATTTTTTTAGTCATTTCTGGGTCTTTGTGGCCTCGCGCTAGATCTCTCTGTTTTCATCAGCCTGCTTAATACTGATTTTTACAGTTGAAAGCAACGTGTAGCGGTCAGAGGTCACTGACTTGAGACCTGCTGCTTTGATATGGCACAACTTGAGATACTTGCATACTTGTGTGTATGCACTTATGTATATACAGTATGTATGTGCGTATACGTATGTGTGTATTTATGAAATGTATGCATCTAGGTGTGTATGTACTAAGTATGAATCTGTTTGTGTTTTTGTATCTATGTGTGTATGTGTGAATAATATATAAATTCTGTACCAGGATGATACAAGTAAAAGATCTTCCAAATTTGACTGGATTTACAGTACAAAAATGCAACAATATCAACTTTGCTCTCATTCAGTAGTAACTAGTGTTTTAAAAAGGTAATTAAATTAAAACTGTGATAAATGTCTGATAGCAGCGATATGTCAATACTACTACGCTAACTTGCTCCTAAAATGTTGATATAGCTTCATGAAAAAAAAAGCTGGACGTGTGGTTGGCTCACCCCTTGCCTGCGTGAAGGAGGTGGTGAGGGACAGGATAAAAGCAAAACTGTCATCATTCATGCTAAAGCCCTCCCACCTTCTCCATGAATCTGTGGATCATCTGAAGAGCAGCTTCAGCAGCAGACTCCTGTAACCCCTCTGCTCAAAGTAACAATACAGAAAATCATTTCTGCTCTCCTCCATAAAATATTCAACCTTTCACTTTCTAACCTTAAAAATTTCACTCAAAATACCGAAAAAAAATGTATTTTGTTGTATGGCATTGTATGGTTGTAACACCGCAGCACTCAAATTTCCCTTTGGGAATAAACAAAGTATTTTCAATTCAATTCAATGATGATTTTACAAAAGAAAAAGAACTCGGTATGTGAACAATAATAAAAACTTTCCAAACCATGAAATAAACAAGAAAGCAAAGAATGAAGATTGAAGGAAAGCGATGAAAGGGAAAATATGATGTAACACTTCATCTAAATTGTGCTCACAATCATTTTTTTAGTTCTCATCTTAGTTCTCATCTTTTGATATAAACAGGACTTAAATAAGACAACTGAATGGAAATTTGCTTTGAGTGTTGCTGCAGCAGAGAATTGTGGGAAAGTGTTATTTCTTTTCCCTTTGATGAACATCAGACAATCCTGTTCTAAAAGAGAAATGACAAACTGAATCTTCTGGCCTTACCAGAAGAAAAGTTTCTCAATCTCTCATCATTATTTCCTCTTACATGCTTCACATCTTCTAGAAGAGTTTAACTTTGGTACAGTTGTAATAACTTAACCCCCCGGTGTTGCTAGGCAGCAACGACCCTGTAGAGAAATGCATCCTGGGACTTGGTGTCTGTTCTGGCTCTTATTCTCTCATTTCTTATGTGCTTTATGGCAGAGGAATGAGTCGGTCAGATTAGTCGGCTTTTTTTTTTTTTTTTTTAAACAGGAGATTAAAGTTTCTACTCAATGTGAAGGAAAATTTTTCACCTCTGGTTGGGCTTAATAGACAAAAATTAAAAGGAAAAAAAAGAGCAAAAGATAAACTGTACTGATGGGTCATGGAAAAGAAAAAGATCTGAAGAGATTTTTGATCTGACCAGCAAGCACATCCACACATTTGTGTGAATTTTATTATGTGTGTGCAGACATGTATTCAAATATTGGTCTCTGTGTTTGTGGGTTTTACCAGATGGAATTGACTTCAGGGCGGAGGGAGAACATATGGTGATGTGGTATGATTCTGGCAGAAGCTAATATGTCAGAGTTGTGATTTATGAGGAGTCTACAGACAGAGCTCGAGCTAATGGTCCATGAACGCAAGTTTGTATCGGTCTGTTTGAGGAAAATGAAACTTTTATATTTGTTTTGCCTTCTTTGGAACTTTTTAACCAAACTTTGTTTTTTTAACTCTTGGTTGCTGCAACAAGATCTAAGCAAAAAATAAAAGTGGACATTGGTAAAAGAGAAAGTAGGTAGATTAAATCAAATAAAAAACATTACACATCATGGTGTTTGGAGAGTGGATGGATTCCTATGAAATGACCTCTACCGTGTGAAACACATTTTCATCTGTAATTGGATGAAAAACAGTGAGACCGAGTGATTAAGAGAGAGGTGAAGTCACATGTCCAATGGTGTGAAAGTGTGTCTAATATGTTTGCCTAATGGAAATGTCTGCAGGGCTGCATGGGAGGGAGAGAGATGGAAAGAGAGGGGAAGAAAGGCAGATAGAATGAATTCAGTCCAATAAGCTCCTCTGTAATGCTCTTTTAAAAAGGTGCTGAATAAAATAAATAAAAGATTTTTTTCTCTGCTTTTTCATTTCTCCCTTCATTATTCTGCAACGATGTGCTGTCATTTAATTTAGACTCCTTTTTTTGACCCCATGACATAGTCTTAGTTAAATAAGGGTAATCATGCTTTTGTTGGGTAAAAATGAAAACAGTAATGGTCACTAAAACAAGCTCATAATTATAATTGGTTTGGTTTACTTCTATGCTTGTGAATCCCTCCTCCTCTCGCTCCCTGTTTAGTCTTGCTTTCTGAGCATGTGCACCGCAACATAAATCTTGTTTGAGGAAGTAAATATGATGTAAAGCGTATCAAGTTAGCAAAACTGGTAAATAAAAAGACACTTAAAAAGATACTACACGTACGAACACAACTGAAAAATCACTCAATGTCTATGTTAGATTGTGGAAACAGCCTGTTGTTTGAATGGTATCTGAAAACTGGACGAGTACTCAGAAATAACCCAAACATGAATGAATGAAATAGAAAACCACTTCCTGTATGTTTTTGACAAGGGGAACATTTTTAAAAGTTTATTTAGCGCTATACCTGTATTAAGAAACACTGGGACGATAAGATGTAATTACCTTAATGTACAGTATGTGTCATGCCGGGTTTGGTGTTTGCCATGTGCAGAAGAAAATCAAAATGTATACTTGCATTTCACTTTGAGTCCATCTCTAGTTTTCTCTTCTTAGGGGGATTCAGTTGGATGGCATCAGGATTGCATCTGCTTTTTGCAGATGATGCGATTCTGTTGGTTTTATCGGTCCTTGATCTTCACACTGTAACGATTCACATTCTAGTGTAAAATACCCAGGATGAAATCACCATCGTAAAATCTAAATCATGATCCTTTGACTGGAAAAGGATGGTGATCCCTCTGCAGGTCAGAGATTGCACCGTTCCCAAAGTAGATTAATCTAAACCAGGCATGGACAAACTACAGCTAAACGTTTTAATCCGGCCCGTCGGGACTTGAAAAAAATTAAATAAACAAACCTTGTTAGTGTTTTATTTCCTCTGCAAGTCTGATGTTTCCTCACTAGATGGCACACTGTATGCTATGGAAAACCATTGGGCCCAATACATGCACATAAACAAGTGTTTTAGATATTAAAACAAGCTAAATGTTACATCAAACGCTTAGATTTCAAACCTAGCACCACTAAATGCAGTTTGTAAGCGCTATTGCACTAGATTTCAGACCTAGCGAAGAGAAGTCTTTCAGTTCCAATCAGTATCTGTTTTAAGGCACAAATTGCAAAGTTTGAGAGAATTTTGAGATGAACCAATATCACATAAACACCTCTTCAATCTGAACATGTGCAACAGTAACTCATTACACACCAAACAAAATGGGACTCCTGGGATTTGTTTTCTAAAAGTAGGTAGTTATGAGTTAAAAGCAACAATGTAAAGGTACAGTTATAGACGACACATGGTAGTTTAACTTTTCATCATAATTTATTTTACAATCGAAAACACAAATGAATATTTAATCATTGTGACATAGCTCACATTCTTATCCATCTTTGATAGCAGAAACAGAAGTATTCGCCAAATATTAACATGAATCCAACAGAGTCACATGGACTGGTTAATGTCTAACAGCTTTACAGAAGTACAAGCGGAAACAAAATGAGGAATGCAAAGGACAGACGTATCGGTCGAATCAAAGCCAAGACAAGAAAAAAATAGGGATGAACCAAGAATAAAGAAAACAAAACCCTGCAGTGTGAGATAAAGGTCAAATGTGAGGAAAAGATGAAAGACAAAGAGAAGGCGGAGAGGTGAAAAGGAAAAAGAAAGAAAGGTCAGAAGAAAATAAATAAATCTATAAATAAATAAAATAACCAATTGGAAGGCGTGATCATTAACGTAAAAGAAAAAAAGGTTAAAGGCCGTCACAAAACATTAGAGGTTGTGCTTTAATCATGTGTTTAAACAAACTATCCACTCAGTAACTACAGAAAGATAGAATCCTACTGAAGGAAAAGTCCACCTGAAGGGGGATGGGGTACTTAGAGAGGAATTCACTTTAAAATGCTTGTTGATGAGCTGCTAATAGTTCACGGGCGCTTTTAGCTAGGTGTGTTCATTCCACAGTCTTCCGCTTATCTGGGACCAGGCTTCCGGAAGGATCCCGAGTTGTTCCCCAGCCAGCTGTGAGACATAGTTTCTCCAGCGGGTCCGAGGTCTGCCTCTTGGTCTCCTCCCAGTGGGACGTGCCCAAAACACCTCACCATCGAGGCGCTCAGGAGGCATCCTGACTAGATGGCTTCTTTCGACCTGGAGGAGGAGTGGCTCGACACCGAGCTCCTCCCAGATGGCAGAACTCCGCACCCGATCTCTGAGTGAGAGCCCAGCCACCCAGCGGAGGAAGCTCATTTCGGCCGCCTGTATCCGCAATCTCATTCTTTCGGTCACCACCCACAGCTGGTGACCATAGATGAGGGTAGGAACGTAGATTGACTTGTAAATCGAGAGCTTTGCTTTTCGGCTGAGCTCTTTCTTTAGCGCGACGGATCGATGCAATATCCTAGTTATTGCTGACGCTGCGCCGACCCGTCTGTCGATCTCCCGCTCCATTCTTCCTCCACTTGTGAACAAGAGACAAAAAAAATTGTGGGTTTTGTTTTTTTTGTGTTAAATGGTTCATTGATAAAAGATTTTCTTCCCTTCAAAACATGGGGGTTAGTGTAGAAATGTAACCACGGCGATGGAAGACTCTTACATGCCCTAAAATAATTGATATATGTATTTATATACAAATAAAGCTTAACGCAGTCCCTTTTATAGATAACACACCATATTAAAGCAACAGAAGTCGTACTTATTAATAGTTACTTAAATTATTACACTCTAATCCAACAACTAATATTAAATATATCCATATTATATGAAACAAGATATGCCAGAAAGATTATCACATGCATGCATAGAGTGTTTCCTCATCATCCTGAAGATTTTATAATTTTAATCATTTTTCTACAATCAGATGAGTCCAAATAAGAGCTGTAATTTTACAAATGAGGTGTTTTCCATTCATTCAATAAGACATTTATAAAAAGAGATGGAATTGTGGATGTATTTACAGATTTTACCAGAGAAGTTTATGCTCCATAAAAGTAAAATCCTGGCTTTGATTTCTTCTGTTTTACATTGACATTTAAGTGAAACAAATGCAGAGTAAAAATCCCTCAAAGGCAGAAGACAGAGGAAGAGTTCAGTCAGTGTGTGCACCACAGATGTGTTCTCTATATGTTACACTTTGTGTTAATTTGAGACAGAAAAACAAGTCCAGGCCTGTGCAGTGAACCTACAGTATGTCTTGTGTGCCTCCAGAAATGAACATTTCAGCCACTGTCTGCCTTGTTACGCTTCACCTAATAATTCCAACCCTCAGTCACACATCAGGCCTGTATGGAGTTGTTTGTGTGTGGATGTACTGAGATGGTTAGCTTCATGGTCGATATAATACAATCTGAAAACAGATTTCCAGCTGAATGTGGATTAATTGGAAACTCACACACACATTCTACATGTTTCTCTATATGTTAACATGTTTACACAACTCTAGAGCAGGGCTTGGAAAAAATGGAAAAAAAATGGGAAAAGCATCCTTTTTGATGTTATTGCTGTTTGTGAAATGACTCATTTGGGTTGGGTTTTTTTTTTTGCCAGAGCTTGTCTGTTGACTGCCGCATTGCCAATGTCGTGACATCATATTTCACCAGGCTCCTGCTGAGGCTTCGTCAGAAGTACATAGTGGATTACAAGCCAAAGAATCTATACCAACTACGGAATTAAGAGAGCTAGAACTTTGAAATTAAAGGACAACAATTATATAACCTTATTAGACTTGGTCTTCCACTCTGATTTGTTGAAGGTCACTCAAGCTAATTATTGATTTAACCACATAATGTGACAATTAGGACCCCATACTGTTTATTGTATTTTCTGGAGTACTGGTGCAGGCAAAGCCAGTTTACCTAGGTTTTCTCTCTCACATGAACTGACTAATGTTACCATGGAAACTACCAGAAGCAGATATGAATGGTTTTTTTCTCCTTACAGTTACACATTTTTTTCTCTATACATTTTTACAAAGACAACTCAAATATATAAAACTTTACACAGCTACAGCGACATTATTACACCCCAGTGATGTTATAAAACACTTGATAGTCTGAGATATTGTGCTTTGAGTTTCTGGTTCTCATTTGGCCATTTGAATTAGAATGGGATGAGTTTTTAAAAGGGAAAAGTACAGCCCTGAGGTGGTGTTCTGATTTTACCCATTCATTCAAAGCAGTTTCTGCAAGATAATAGGAATAAATGTTGCAACATGTTAGCTCATAATTCTAAAAATTGAAGTTGAAGATGTCCAAAACAAATTTAGAAGCAAATTTAACTTAAATGTTCTTTTAAAAAGTTTAGACTCAGATGTTCCTGTTCAGTTTAATATGATCAAACATTCAGTAGAAATCAATCCTATTGCACTTGTATTTGCTTCATTTTTATTTGATGTGTTAATTCTTTGGAGCCACGTATTCTAAATTGTTGAAGGAAAAACCAAGGAACTCATCCTGGTCCAGATTCATGATGACCAGCTTGTCTGTCGGCGTCAAATCCACCGGCATTTTAGTGAACTCTTTGTCGAAGTTACAAGTGTCCCGACGATTTCTCTGCAAAAAGAGTTAAAGTATGATGGAGAGGAAGGAAGGGGTAGTGACGGGGAGGATGGGAAGATGAGAAATTATTGGAAAAGCATGGGATACATTGCGGAGAAAAGAAGAAAGAAACATCTTAGAGTGGGTTTTCAACTACTACACAATCTGATCTGAAAGAAACAAAAAGAGGAAAAAATGTTGTTCTTTGGGACTTAAAATGATTAAGTCATTAATCATTGTGTGGAGATGTTGGTGATCAATAGATCACTTGATCAAACTAATACACAACCTGAAACTAAATGAAAAGTTTTCACATCAAAACAAAAAAACCCCAAAAAACAATGTTCACTTTCTTTGGTGAGATTTCTTCGAGTTGTAATGCTACTTACCTTTTTTTCTTTTTACAATGAGCCTAGAAAGAAATTCTTCACAATCACAGAGGTATTCATTGTTGGGACTATGAAGAACTACAATCATGACACATGAAACCTAATTGGAACTCTATCACATGGAGTTGTGTATTTGTCCTGGCTCCTCAGTCATCCGGGAGGAGCTTGGAAAAGAGCCATTGTTCCTCCGAGTCAAGGGAAGCCAGATGGGGGGGTTTGGGCATCTGGTTAGGATGCCTCCCGAACGCCTCGCTGCTGAGGCGTTTCGGGCACATCCCACTGGGAGGAGACCCATAGACCCTGGACCCGCTGGAGAGGCTATGTCTCACAGCTGGTCGGGGAACGCCTCGGGAGAAGGTGAGCAGGAGGATGCGGCCAGGTGAGAGAAGCCTGGGGTAGCCGTCTGAAGCTGTTGCTACTGCGAACCGGCCTCGGACAAGATGAAGACGACGGGAAGGAACGGAACTCTAACACATAATACCAAAGAAGAATAATCACCAGAGAGCCTACAAAAAGATGTCCTTTAAGAACAAATTTGAAAAAATTTGAGAAAATTTAAAAGTCTTCTTCAATGGTTGTGTATAGACAGCCAGTTTATAAGAAAAGAAATTGATGCAGACTTGAGAGACTGCCCAGCGTGTCAATGACAAAGTCGATATATTGGTCAGGCTAATTTGATCTTAGAGGGAACAAGGTCATACTGTCAGATACTAAGTATCATGATAAGTGAGATATTATTAAACACAGAGTGCATTTACATCTCACCAACAAGAACATGCAGAAGAGACAGTTTCTCAAAGAAGGCCTCTTGAAGGCTGAAGAAATACAGGAAGATAAATACCCATCCAGACAAAAACAGTTTCAATTACCTTCATTTTGTGCTTTAATAACACTTTTGAAAGTTTGGGTTTTCATTAGGGTTGGTTATCAATACCAGTAGACTTATCGATCTGGTATCTTATCGATACTCTTATCGATACTTTTTAGTGTAAATATAAGTAGAAGAAGACAAACAAAATACTGTATTAATATAATTAATGGTATTGTATTAAAATTCCAGTTCTTGCGCATGCATGGCCGCACTGATGGGGTGCACGTCTAAAAATAAGCTCCGTTCCGTTCTGTCATTTTCCGCTTAACCCGGGCTGGGTCACGGGGGCAACAGCCTCAAACAAGAAGCCCAGGCTCCTCTCACCCCCGGCTGCATCCTCCAGCTCACCCGGAAGGATCCCAAGTCGTTCCCTGGCCAGCTGTGAGACATAGTCTCTCCAGCGGATCCGGGATCTGCCCCTTGGTCTCCTCCCAGTGGGACGTGCCTGAAACACCTCACCAGCAAGGCGCTCAGGGGGCATTCTAACCAGATGCCCGAACCACCGCATCTGGCTCCTCTCGACCTGGAGGAGAAGTGGCTAAACACCGAGCTCCTCCCTGATGGCAGAGCTCCTCACCCGATTGCTAAGTGAGAGCTCATCCACCCTGCGGAGGAAACTCATTTCGACCGCTTGTATACGCAATCCCATTCTTTATAGATGAGGATAGGAATGTAGATCGACTTGTAAATCGGGAGCTTTGCTTTTCGGCTCAGCTCTCTCTTTACCACGACAGATCGATGCAGCGTCCTAGTTATTGCTGATGCAGCACTGATCCGCCTGTCAATCTCCCGCTCCATCCTTCCATATAAATAAGCTATTTGCAAAAAAAAAAAAAAAAAATCTGCAGTGCGAAAAATTTTTTGGCTGAGTACCAGCGCAAGCTGCACATGAACGGTAGCGCTTCCTGTGAGAGCAGCACGGTGACTGGTGTAAATTCGACCAGACCTATTATGGTTGTACTAAGCTTTGCAGTATTCAGGTTTAAGGGGAAGGCAGCGGTGTGCTTCTATTAGAAAGTGTGCTTTTATTAGGAATAATGCGGTAGGTGGATGACACCAAACAAAGTAAAATGATTGAGGTAAAGGTGGTTACATTAAGATGTTGTTTTTTTTTAAAAAAACGGTTTGATTGCTTCCGGTTAGGTTGTTTGTCTATATCTACTTTTTTCATATTAAAAAGTATTGATAAGATACTGTATCGATAGGCGGTATGAATACAAGCACTGGTATCAATAAGATGGTATCGAAACCAATCCTTAGTTTTCATACAAATTCCCGCAGTGATTCCAAAGCTCAATTTTTAAATGTGTCCATTCTAAGACTAAACTTCTTCTTACAACTTTGAAGGAGCACGCTTACAATTTGCATCCAAATACATTATTCTATCAATTTAGATGAACTGATTCATACACCTGTCGTTTCTGTATGTGTGGATTAGATCATGGCAGATATGTTCATGAAACTCTGTATCTAACATGTAGCGACAAGTTGAATGATGCTGCTATGTATATATTTATGTATGTTTTTTCACCTGCAAAACAAAACAAGAATTTAATCCACCAACTCAATCAAGGAATAATCACATCTCCACTTTATAGTTTTTTGGGTTGTACAATGAAACTACTAATTAATCAATAAAATAAAAGGCTTTTAATTTAAGAACTGATAATGCGACATCTAACTGGAAACATTAGCTCTCATCTCTCTGAAAAGTGATCTGTCATGTAGATTATGGAAGCACACATGCATCTGGCTGCCTTGCAGGCCAGATCATAACGTCCTCCATCTCGGCACGCTTCAGTTGCAGTCAATGCTGCGAGGCAGAGAAACACAGAGACAAAAAAACAGAGAAGACGCAGCACAGGACAGGCAGTGAGATAAATATCACGGGCCCTCAGAGTAGATCCATAGATAGCTCCGAATAAATAAACGCATTAGGGCAAAAGCACACAATTACTTTTCACATCACTGTTTTCCAGCGGCGGTGGCTTTAATAGAGAAACATGACTCGCGGTCTTCAATTTTAGTCTTTGCATCTTTACACTCATCCTTTTCCCCTCTCTCCCATACTACCCTTTTCTCTCACTCGACCCCTCTTTTTTCAGTAAAGAGAGGATTAGCAGGAGAAGAGCCAATGTTAGCTGAGTATGCAGCGAGAGTGGGATGCACAGAGGGAAGGAGGTTAAGAGGAGAGGAGGGTGAGTGAAAGGCAGAATCAAACATTGACCTGTTTTGGGCTGATAAGCCTAGGCTGCTTTGTGCTGAAGCCATTGGCTTTAATTTGCGGGCCGCAACATTTGGAATTAATTATCACACAAGCTCCAGAAGTTGCACGGCTTACTGTGTACGCTGGCTATTACATCCACGCTGATACAAACTTTATACTGAAACTCACAGTCTCAGATGGCTCTGAATAGCTTTAAAATAAATTAGCAAAAAATACAGCAGCGCCAAAATAAAACTAGACAGTTAGACCAGAAAAACTTTTATTTTGTTTTGTCTTCTGAACCGCTTATCCCTAATGGGGTCACCAGAGCCTACCCTGGCTGATTTAAATCGAGAGGCTGGGTACACCCCGAACAGGTTGCCTGTCTGCTGTGGACCACACACACACACAACCATTTTAACACACACTAATTTCCTAAGGATTACTTCATAGTGGTCAGTCAACCAAACATGTATGTTTTAGGAGGGTTGGTGCAAAGCAGGGTACCTGGACAAAACCCACACATATGTACATGGGGAGAACAGGCAAACTCCACACAGAAAGTGTGAAACAATAGTTATAATCCTTACACATTGTTATTCAATTAAATGCATGGTGGTACAGTGGTTAGCATGCAGGTCGGGGTTGGAGCAATGAATGGGACAAGGGTTGAAACCCTGGCCTTTCTTTGTGGAGTTTGCATGTTCTCCCCAAATATTTATGGGTCTACTCTGGGTACTCTGGTTTCCTCCCAACCTCCAAAAAACTCCAAATGTTTTCCTTAGGAATGAGTACGTGTGTGGATCGTTGTCTGTGTGTGTTGTGCTACAACAGACTGGCAACCTGTTTGGGGTGTAAATTAGAAAATTACAAGTTCAAGTTTGAAAAGGATTTTTAAACTCGTATCTTCGTACCAAAGGTCACGTGTAAAAGTGCTTTAAATGTATGTTAGAAAATTGGAATGACACTAGTGTCTAAACTAAAAACTAAATCCTCAAATTAAACCATATTATATTTGGTTAAAAAAATAGTTTTCAATAAGATCATCATCTTGTGCCTCGGATGATTAAAAAGCACTCCCTCTTGGGAAGAGACACACCTCACCGCTAAGAGCAATGAATGCAATAACGCAGAATGGTGATACAATATAGGGCTAATTTTGAAGATCCGCAAATAAGTATTGACTGGTAATTGTGCTCATCCGAGAGCACAGACGATTGATGAGCTTTAGATGTTTTCTTGACGTTTATTGAACAATCAAGATGCATTATGTTAATTTATGAGTTTCATCACTGCTGGTAAAAGGATTTTCTAATGTTTCAAGAAGGTGCTTTTATGGTTTTCAGTGTTTACGCTAACTAGACACAAGCTTCAAATTAAATTCACTGATGCCAGAGTGGAGTTAATGTTCCTCTGTGAGCCTCTGCAGAAACATGTGTGGGATTAGTGCAAATGTCAAAATATTATCTTGAAGAGAACTTTTTTCTTTTAGAGAAAAACAGGATTTTAAATTGGTGTTAAAAATTCAAAAGACGACCAAAAGTAAACAGCTAAAATGACAAAATAAGTGCACTGAGTGCACGTCTAGGGTCCTTGGAGAAGATACCTAACCCCCCCATTTCTCCAACCATTGGCGCCGTCGTGGCAGCCTGCTGTGGTGTAGGAGTGTAGCACACAAATTTTCCTGGTGAGGGATGAATAGAGTAAAAAAAATACATGTGATCTAAACTAGAGAATAAAAATATGGAGAAAAATTGGTTTAGGAAGGCACGCTTGTGCACTGGTTAGCACAGTGGCCTCACAGCAAGAAAGTCGGGGTTCACGTCCCGGGTGGGGTTGAGGCTTGGAACACTGGCCTTTCAGTGATAAGTTTGCATGTTACCCCTGTGTAAGTGTGGATTTTTTCCAGGTATTCCTGTTTCCTCCCACCCTCAAAAAACATGCATGTTAGGTTGATTGGCTGTTATGAAATCGGCCCTAAGTATGAGTGTGTGTGTGTGTGTGTGTGTGTGTGTGTGTGTGTGTGTGTGTGTGTGTGTGTGTGTGTGTGTGTGTGTGTGTGTGTGTGTGAATGGTTAGGTGTGTGTGGGCCTGCAACAGACTGGCAACCTGTTTGGAGTGTACCATGCCTCTCGCTTTGAATCAGCCAGGATATGCTCTGGCGGCCCCCATGACCTTGTTGGGAATTAAGCGGTACAGAAGACAAAACAAAACAAATAGGTTTATAAATTTTTTAAAAAGCACAGGTTTAGATTACCTAAACCAAAAAGATCAATACCTGTACAAGTCTGGAAATTATGACTGTAAATACTAACTTACTTTTTATTTCCTTTAATATACCCAATTTCAAATTCCTAAAATCAAAGTGTAACAATTCTTTGAAAAAATAAAATCAGTTCCTACAAGGTTAAATTTTGAATACTGAAGTCATGGATGCCACATCCCTTTGGAGTGAAGAGGACAGATACCATCTGGCTTGTTATCGCTGCCCTAAAAAGGCAGCATCCTTGATGGGACCAAGGTGCATTAGTGCACATGGAAAACATGGACATCTGTTCTGCTGCTAATAAAAATAAACATGCACAAGTTTTAGAAAAAAATATGCTGATTTTTAAAGGAATGCCTTTGGGAGTTCAACAAATCATACTGTTTGTTTACGACACAATGAAGAGTATGGATCAAAAACGGTTTTGAATCAAGTACAGACCTGTAAAACATGTGGTGCACTGTTTAATTTCTTCCTTCTGTGTCCCATTTGCTTATTTCTTGTCTCTGTCTTTGTTTTTAGCTTCTGTGTTTGCACTGCAGCACTTAAATTTTCCTTTGAGGAATAATCAAATACTTTCAATTCAATTTAAAAAAAATTATTAGTAGGCAATATATTTTACATTTTTCATACCAAACACAAGGTTAAACAAAAATGATCTTTAGGTATTTTTAACACTGCAATTTTCAAACTCCGCAATCATTAAAAATAGAAAAAAATAAAAGTAAAATTTCATTTGATAGTTGTTGAGTTTTATATAATTACATGCTGCACAATTTCACTGCATTTTATGAACACTGCAGAAATGTTCTGTCTGTACAACGATTGCACATTGGATTTAGGTTTCTTGTTACATTTTTACCACAGCTCAGCCACAACCGCTGCATCTAATTTGTGTTTGTACTTGTTAACACAGTAATCTGCAAGGGGTAGTAAATGGTGCAAGATACAGTCATTAACCTCTTAACATCCACTGACCCGTCCACGGTACGTTTGTGGGTTTTTGTTTTTTCTTCACTCATAAAGACACTTATTCTTTGTTCAACTCCACTAAGTTATACCTCGTTTTAAAGCTTAGACTTTCAAGAAAACGATCATAGCATCCATTCTTATGTTTTCACTAGTTTCAAGAAGAAATAGCAAACTATTCGCAAATAAAATCAAACTGTTTGGAGCGCATTTCTCACCTATGATCCAGTCGTAATGGGCTCAGACAGGTTCAATCTTCATCTGATTGGTCTCATTTTGTCCGTAACAATCCACAGAATAACTATATAAAATTGTATTTTCTCAAAAGTAAACCAGTTTGGAGAAAAACTCCAGAAAACGTGATTTTGTTTTCTGCGAGAAATAGTAGCGGTCGCGTTCCAATCTCCATAATAACTGCCTAGCTGTGTTTTTAAGTTCATCCTGGGTATGTTTCTTTTCTTTACGAAGTTATCTACAAACTGAGACCGTTCGCAAAATATTCCGATAAAGAGTTTGGTTTTTACAAGGCTTTGAAAGAAGCAAGCGCTTCTCCTTCAGCTAACAGCACTGCTAGCATGTTAGCTTCTAGCGGGCTAACGACGTCACTTACAAATATATGATTAGCCTATAAAGAAAGCTGATACTTCCACCTTCAAAACGAGGGGATTGGTTCAAAACCGGACCAATAGAATCGCGTGTTATTCAACTGCGTAACGGGAAATTTTATCAAAACAAACGGCGCCATTTTGTGCGTCATGACGCGAATGAGGAGCAGACACTGAGTGAGTGAGGTGATCACAGATAGAAAGATTTTTTAGTTTATTTTCAACTTTTTTTTTTTAGCAAACTATATTTCTGGGGTTTTGGAACATATTTTTTATCCGAAAAATTTTTATTGTGCATGATTTTTATGAAAAAAAATTATAATTACAGCAAAAATTATGTAAATAAAAAAAAAATAATAAAAAAAAAAAAAAAAAGGAAAAAAAAAAGATCTGTGGGATGTTTTTAAAGTCACAGAAACACTAATATGCATTTTTTATGACTAAAAAGGTGATAAAATGGCAAAAATTCAATTTGTTGCTTGTTCAGATTAGACATTTTTATACTAAAAGGTCAATAAATCAAAAACTTTTGTACCTAGAGATCTGAAACTTTACACAGTTGTTGTCATACACAACATATCATTTATCCAGTTGTATATTTCATTTCTTGTGCATAATTTTTATGGAAAAATTTATAATTACAGTAAAAAATATTAAAATATACATTTAAAAAATTATGAAAAAAAAAATATCTGTGGGAGGCATTCAAAGTCACAGAAACACTAATATGCATTTTTTATGACTAAAAAAGTGATAGAATGGCAAAAATTCACTTTGGCACATTTTGGCACATTTTGGCACAGATTTGGACAGCTTGTGCCGAATGGACACTTTTTATAGTAAAAGGTCAATAGGTCAAAAACACTTGTACCTAGAGATCTGAAACTTTACACAGTTGTTGTCAACAAGATTTTTGTCATACAAATGGAAGGAATTATGCCTACTAAGAAGTATGTCTTGGCTAGGGACATTGGAAAATGAAAAAAATTAGGCGAGGCTAAAATTCTACAATTTTTTTTATGTTTGAACTACTGTAGGATAGGCTCTGAAATTCTGACACTCTCCATGTACATATCTACAGAAACTAGAAGGTCTAAGCTTTATTTTGATGTATAGTACAAGCATGTGACTTGAAAGATGCTGCTGTAATAAGCAATGGCATTTGGGTGTGTCCAACTATTGTGCACAGCCCGAAAATAGGTGGGTGTTAAGAGGTTAAAAGCAAACATGCAACCAACCAGTCACAAGAGAAGCAGTGGCGGCTTGTGCAGTGGATTGTGAGCAGCTTTAGAGGCGGTGAGTAGCGGCTGAGTGGCTCAGCAGGGTTGTGTGTATGTAGGCCGTGTTCTGCATGTTATTTCCTTGAAGTCATCAGACCTACGCTCTCCCATCATAGAAAGGCTCTTATGATAAGTGGCAGCCATGAAATATGCACAGCCTATGCTAGCCGCCTGCCTCGCTTCACAGAGCCTCACTTTGCCAGCCCGGCCCCTCCATGCATCTTTCCTCCTTACTACTGTCCCTTCTTAATACAAATTTCTCATCTACCCACACGTCAATCATTATTGCTTCCATTTTTCTTTGCTCTCATAAATTATTCTTTGTTCAAATTGCTCAAAAATCACCCTGCAGCTGTCCCTTATTGCTTTAAACTCTTCCCTGCTTCTCTTTCCTTTTAGGCCATCAAAAAATGAAAATGATAGAAAATACTCAAAGTCACAACATAAATGTGCTTCACAAGATAAAATACACACCTTTTAATTGCATTGATTCCAACAAAACTTGCTGTTTGAATGTTATTCGAATACTGGATGGTAGAGCTCACAAATGACCCAAACATGCATAAATCAAATAAAAAATGATAATAAAAGAAACCAATTTAGATTTTGTTTTGCATGTATATTTTGGGCATTTTTCACAGTTGGTCTGATTCTCCCATTAAACATTTATAAACCTCTTGTAGCAAATAAGCATCTAAGTAGCTCCTCAGCATACCTTCCTCAGTCTCTACGCCCCACCCCCCAGTCAGCAAACCTCGTCATCACTAGAGTATGAGGTGAGAAGAGAGCTACGGATGACCAAGACCAGGAAAGCTACAAGTCCAAATGGCATCTGCACCAGCTCTCTCTGCTCCTCACTTCCGTGTTTGACCTGAGCCTCAACTTGGAGAAAGTTCCTGTTCTGTGGAAAGGTTCCTGTAGGGTTCCACTCACAAAGACTGTGGGTACCACAGGACCCAAATCACCCCAGACCTGTAGTTTTAACATTTCACCAGATGAAGATCATACAGAGGCTGATCTGAGCACACCTCAGACGCCTGATTTAATTGGACCCCCTGCAGTTCACCTTCTGACCCGGCATTGGAGTGGATAACGCTGTCATCTACTTAATGTACAGATCACTGCTGCACTGTGAGAGTCTGGCTGTGAGAGTCATGTTCTTTGACTTCTCCAGTGCTTTTAACACCATATGGCCATCACTGCTCAAGGGAAAGCCAGAAAGAGCGGGGATCCAGAGCAAGCCGACTTGACGGACTATCGACTACCTGACCAACAGACTACAGAATTTGAAACTCTGAGATTTTGTGTCTGATCAGATAGACTACAGCTCAGGAGCACCACAAGGCACGGTACTCTGTACTTTTCTCTTCTAACACATCGCATTTCTGCTATGACTCAAACACCTGCAACATCCAGAAGTTCTCTAATTATACAAATATTGTTAGATGTGTGGGAACAGAACAATTCGGAGTACAAGAAGTTGGACAAAGTCTTTGTTGACTGGTGGGAACTCAATCATCTTCGCATCAATGCCACCAAGACAAAGGAGATGGGGATTGAATTCCAAAGAAAGGTCCTTTTGACCCCACCAGTGATCTTCCTGGGACGTGACATTGAAAAAGTGGATGTTTACAAATACCTTGTTGTCGTGTTCGTACAAGCTGCATGTGGAACAACTCGTCCCATTTTCTGTAAGAAACAGCGAGGAGCTTCAGGAGCTCGTTCAGCCAGAGACTGCTCGTCTAAATAGAAGTGCTACAGGTGGTCTGATTTGTTGTCTAAAAAAGACTTATTATTTTAATAATTTATCTAGTATTTATTCAAATTGAATTTCAGTGACAAATAAATAAATAAAGTCTATTTTCTCTTATAAACAGTTCAATGACCTCAATCTCAAAGTTGGCATGATTGAAGGATTGTAAAACGGGTTTTTGAAAATTATGTGTTTTTAGACCAATAAGTGGATTTCTTTTTTAAAAAAAATCAAGTCCTCAGTTACTCATTTGCTTAGTATTTCATCCATTGGGAATGATTAACAGTCCACCACAGCTAGGCTTTTGGCCTCAAAAAGGGAAACAAGTGAAGAAAAGAAAGATGTACATTTTTTTCACATTTATTGTAAAACTGCACCAAATTCCACTGTGGATAATACAGTCTTTATGCTGTGAGAGATTTTTGTTATGAAGCGAACACAAAGATCACATAAAGCATTAGTGGTCACCACATGAGCAAATGTAAACATGGCCGGATTAAGTACTGATAGAGATGAACACATTCATTCACATTTAAAACATACTTTGTACATACGTTGCTCTACACACATACACACACACGCTGTAAACATATGCCTGGGTATTTGGGATCATGCTTAAACATATAGAAATGCCTGTTTCTATAGTGGCTAAAATATTTGAAAACAGAAATCAGATCAGAGTATATTAAAGAGTATAATCTATCTATTTGACTTGCTCTAACCCTATTTAGTCACTACTTCTCCCAAAAAGTATTTTAACATGTTGTGGACAGCAGTCACATTATTTAAACTTCGGATTTTCGTAGTACATCATCTGATGATAATAGATAAGATTGATTGTTTAAAATAATTCTCAAGCTGCCAAAACTCAGTTGGGAAAGATGATCTAGAGATGTTCCTAACTTAATGCATGCATGTTGAGCATTCCAGTTCTAGCTAAGATAAGGATTAACATACACACATTATCATAACTATATACATCTGTTAAAGAGCACGATGCAAATACAGTGACAACTAAAATAAAATGCACCGAGATGAAAAAAAAAAGAAAGTTCATTTCTACTCAAACATGAGCTAACGACACACGCTGCTAATCTTGTTATTTTGCACGGGAAATTTGCCAGTTGTGAATGTCTTGTTTCTGTTCTACGCAATTAAAACCACCCAAAAAACGCTAATTACTTTTCTCTATGATTGTACACCATGTTACAAAATATTAACCACATAATATTTTCCACAATATTCCGAATCATATGTAAAAACTGTCCTCCACCTTCAAAAATATTTTGCTTGGTAGTGTCCCAATACGTTTACTATCTCTACACTGATAGGAAACAGCTCACTCCACGTGATTACGGCCCAAATCGGAACTCCAACTTCTCTTCACTGACATCAAAGTTTAGTTGGGACGTGATGATCATTCACTAAGCATGCACTTCTCCATTCATTTCAAGGAGAATTACCCAGCATAAATTAGTGAACACTTTAAAAGTATGTCTTTATGTTTGCATATCTGAGCTCCCTGCACTTGGTTTAGCTTGTGAGCATTGTTTACGGATGCGAGAAGTAAAGTTTTTTTGCACAACTGCATACATTTAAAGCAGGGGTGTCAAACTCTGATCCTGGAAAACCGGTCTTTTAAAGGTTTTCCATGTCTTCTTGCATCTACACACCTGACCCAGGTTATTGAGCCAATGTTTTTTTTTTTTACTTTTGATTTCATTTAATTGAACCAGGAACACAATGAAAACAGTCAGGATACCAGATCTTTACACCCTTGCTCTAGAGGATCCTATACCATAATGTTTGGACTTCAGAAACAGTCCAATCTCTTGAGTACTTAGACTTATTTGTAATGGCATTTTAGCCCCTGCTCTCTTAATTTGATGTATTTGTCTGGCATTGTCTGTAATGAATCAGCCAAAAATCTTAAAAAGCAAAGGGAAGCTACTGTAAGTCCGTGTGGAATATCAGAGGGTTTCAGACCTTGATCAGGGCACACAACTATCTAATGCTTTTCAACAGCAGAAAAATGATTTTAACTTCCATTTTGCTTGAAACGATGTAACAATGGACAATTTTCCTTTTGGGGCTCATTTGAGGAAATAATTACCAGTGAACCAGTCAATGTGAACCCATTGAGACAATTGTGTTGTGATGTTGGGTTTTATAAAGAAAATTTTGTTAAATTGAAGAAGTGCCTGAAGTTGATTTTAGCGATCCAAACAGCCGTGAGACACAAAACCATCCATTAGAATATTTGGAAAAGCAAGAAAATGATTTTCAAAGTGATTTAAATCTAATGTGGATAATAATTTGTAACGCAGTGTATTTTTTTTTTCTAATTTATAGACTCCAAATGTTCCAGATTAAATCCTATTATTTTATATTTTGATCCTGCAGAATAAATTCAATACATATGTTTTGTTCACACTACAAAAAAGACAAAGCTAAGAATAATTTAAAAAACGCAAATAAAAACCTTGTTGCATTTTAGATTTACATGCTTCTTGTCCCCTAAAATACAATTTACTGTATCATGCATGACGTTTTACTGCACTGCTATGGTAAAAAATTCTCAAAATGCAAAGCTAAAACAGAGTAAATGTATTAATAATTCATCATACGAGCATGAAAAAGTGGTTTAAAGCAAAGGTCTCAACTTCAGCTTTGTATTTCAGTGCTACAGTACATGCAAGTAGGTTTTTTTGCCCTTAGATTTGGGGTTCAACACATCATTCCCGTTAAATTTGACCTAAATTTTTGCATTACATTTCAAGAGCTTTATAACACAAGTAATTCCCTGGATATTTAAAGTGAATATACTTGTATCTATGCAAAATATGACAAGATATTATTGGGCTAATAGTTGAGAAATGATTTTGAGTGGGTTTGTGTGTGTTTATGTGTCCATTTGTGAGCTGAAATCAAGCCTGCTCGCCGGCTGCGGAGGCGGCGCTTCCTTGGAACTCTGGGTTGATAAAGGAGAATCCCTGGAACTCGTCTTGGTCCAAGTTCTGAATCACTTCCTCATCGGGAGGGGTCAGCACCGGTGGGTGGCGTGTGAAAAATCGATCAAAGTTCTCGGCATCTCGTCCGCACTGTTGGGGAGGATAGGTGTAGGATGGGAGAAGGTCGGAATACAAAAGGGAGGGACGGATTTGGAAAGGAGGGAGGAATTGGGATGGACAAAAATGGATGAGTGGGTGGGGAACAAGAGGGAGGAAAACAAAAGAAGGGGGTGGCAGGTTGAACCGAGGTGTGAGATGACATTGTTTGAAAAAGGTTTCAATTATCAGGACAAGTGAAGGTGTAAGTTTTGGGTGTGTTTGGTTTATGTCTCCGTAAGTCAAGAGTGAGGAGAAAATAAATGAAACACACACAGTGTTCTACTTTCCTTCTCCTGATTTTTGAAACACATCCAAATTAAATTTCAAACAGTATAAAGTCTCAAATACACCACGTCAGTGCACTACATTGTGGTAATGTGATGATATAATTCTCTTTTCTTTTGGAAAGAAGCATTTCTCTTAAAAGCCACCCAAAGCTAAAAATCCACTTTAATACTGAGATTTTCTGACGATAAGACTTGGAATTAGTCAAGACTTCTCAAAAGGCAAGAACAAGCTAAGAGCTATGTGATAATTATTATTATTGTGGGTTAATTGTAGGTTAATCTTGTGTTACGGCCCCGTTAGGAGGAGATAAAAACCAATCAGTCAATCAGTTTGTGAGCAAAACAGTTCTGACAAGAGCTGAAATTTTTTTTCTAGTTGCTGGTTTCACAAACTGTACTAAGTTAGACTGATTACGCCAATATTTAAATATCACAATCAATTCATACTTCCTGAATTCATCTACAATTAGTAAAAGTAGATGATTAAGTAAACCATCCCAAATGAAAACGTCACCCAGTCTTTATTTCCCCTGATCGCTCCAGAAGTGAATCTTTCTAACCACATCGAACAAGTTATTAACTTGAAAACTATATTTTCCCCGACAACATGCCTCTCGGGGAGTTTTGGTCGAGTGATTCGCCTCTCCTTTTTTTGTGTGTCCATGACTGCATGGAGGTTTAATTAACACAAAGATTGAGTATTTTCTGACAATGTCACCCAGAGGAAAAATACAAACTCATTAAATCTCTGCAACTGGGAAAGCCAAATGAAATTGAGAAAGACTGTTTAGAGTTCGGGGAAATATGAAAAAAATATGAAAAGCACTGAGTTTAAATGGTATTTGCAGCTAATTATTGTTTTAATCTCTACTGAGATTGAAAAAGAATTTAGTGATCACACTTTTTAATCAGAGGAAAGGAATAAAACTACATCATTTCCATATTTAGGATTGTTTTTAGAAGAAATGCTCTTATTATATCACTAGCTGTATTCACTGCAGCAGGCAGCCATGACAGAGCCAGTGGGGGGAGTATCTAGGGGTTAGGTGTCTTCTCCAGGGACACTTAGGCATGGGCCCCGTGGGAATCTAACCAAGTTCTCCTAGGTTCAAAGATGGCAATTCTACCACTGAGCTATGCCTCCCCCAAAGAAATGCTCTTTTCAATCAAGAAAAAAACATACACGTGTTTCCACTTCAGTCAAACTGACGTTTTTATAGAATTTGAGTTTTTCGCAATTAACATCACACTGAGGAATTTGTAGTGCACTACGGGACAGGTTTCACTTGAGACTGAACCCCAGATCATGCAAATACAAAAATAAACAGACACACACAAAAATAAAGTGTACACACAGAAAGGACAAATAAAAAGTGCCGATGAAAGGACAGATGGCTGGATGTGTGACTCTAATGAACAGATGAATCAATGACATCTGAAGGAGGATGATGGAGACAGACGGACAATACATCGCTGCTGAAGGGACATGTGAATCGAAATGGTCGCACGGCGAGAAATTCAAATGAAATGTTAAGTTTATGATGTGTTTTATTTGTTGAAACAACTCTTTGGGTGAGTTGTTGATCTGTACGTCACTCACACGCTCAAAAGCTCATTCAACAGCTTCTCTAAAGGAATTTACAACATAAAAAATAGAACCACAGTCACACGCAGAAAAAACAATGGAGAACCAAATCTCCTGTTTAAAAAATTTTTAAAGATCAAAAAGATCTCATTAAAACAAATAAATGCACACTTTAAATATAATTTTTACTAAAAAAGTTTTGAGTAGAGTAAGTGAATAAAGAACTGCAGTCAGTCACTTTCTTAACCGTCTATCCCTTAAGGAGTTGCTGGGGTGCTGGAGCCCATCCCAGCTGATTCAAGGCGAAGGGCGAGGTAGACCCCGAACAGGTCACCAGTATGTCGAGGGGCCACACACATACAACCACACACACACTCATTCCTAGGGGCAATCACAATAACATTTTAAATGTGTCTTCCCAAGGACACTTAGGCATTGACCCAGTGGGGATCAAACGGGCTTCTCCCAGTCCAAAAGTGGACATTCCACCACTGAGCCAACACCTTTTCTTTCCATTCCCCTTTTCACTTCTGGGGGAGGAAAGAACTGCTCCTGATGCCTCACACCTGGTGGATGTCCTACTGACATCTGGATCTTAGTAAACCATGTTGGTGTTCTGGTCCTGACCTGTGGGTCCTTAAAACTTTCCATCAGATCGCCTACCTTTTTAAAATATGAACTAGTATGTTCAAGTTACATGAGCTGATCTTTTAATTTATGGTCCTTCACACATCTTGCCTGTCCATCCTGGGAAAATATCTGTTCTTCAAATGTGTTTCTCCGTATCTTTCCACAGCCTTGGTTATTATTTGTGTTGATCATCTCAGGTCTGATTCTGTGTTTCTGTTTTATCAACTGTGTGCGAAGCCCTTTAAGACAACTCATTGGTGATACCGGGCTATGTAGATACTGTAGCTGAGTTTGATTTAAAAACAAATCCAGAAGAATAGGTGGGGACATAAAGGAGAGACCAGACAATGTGTTCATAGCTATGTCAAGGGGTCTCTTATGAAAACATTAAAGGGCTGGAACTGCTATTTCTTAATGATGACCTCTGTTTCTATGGAAACCTGGAAGCATCTATACACATGCTTATACACACTCGCATTTAAAAAAAAACCCAGAGGGAAGAGAAAGCTGCTTGAAAGGCTCAACCTCTTAAAAAAACAACAAAAAAAGAAAAATACTCTGCAAAGCAGCAACGAGGCCGAAGGCTAAATGAGAGTTTGCATGTATTTTCAGTCTGTGAGTATTAGATGACATCATTCTGACTCTAGCAACAATTAAACCTATTTTTCCATAGAAAGAAGAAAAGAAAACAGTTGTTATGATGACTTTTCCTGTAGGTTAAGTTTAGACTCTGACCTCATTGCTGATAGAAAGTCCTAAAGTTGACATACAGCGTAGATCCACAAGATCTCCACATACCGACAAACCCACCATAATCCCCAAAACAGTCTTCATCACATCCATCACCTCTACCATTAGAAGACTTACCTGTTTGATTGCCCATCCCAAAGGAACGGGGAAAAAAAACGATAAAAAGATGCAGAAAGTAAGAAAGACACATATAAAAAACAAACAGTAGAGGAGGCCAGTGTGTGAGAAAGAAGGTCACCTACAGCATGTTTAAAGTTCAGTGAAGGTGTGGTGATTGTTATTTGCACATCCTGTGTGTGACGTGACTTACAGCTCTGGGTTTGAAAGGTGGCTGCACCTCCTTGTTCTCCAGTTTCTCCCAGTCCATATAGCGGAAGAAGCTGTGATCTCTGATGTCTCTCTCCCCCTCTGGACTGCAGCCCAGTCGTTTAGCTGGATGCTTTGTCATCAGCTGGACAGACGGGGACAAAAGAAGTGATAGCTGTATGTCATTTCTTCTTATCCTCCATTGTCCGCACAACTCTTACCATGCTGGGATTTTCTTCTGTCTTTTCTACAGTGTTTGCAAACTGTGTGAAGGAGCAACAAAGTAGTTTGTCAGTGACGGCTCCTCTCCATTATTCTGTGCTTCACTATGCCCTTTCCCCCATGTTGATGTTCCGTGAAGTATAATTTATCTGAAACTGCACTCGTTCTACAATAAAAAATGCATGTCTAGAGGGGACTGGCTGATTTTATTCTCCTGCTTTTTCTAATGCCAATGAATGTTCAGCGTGTGAGTTCATTCTTTAGTAGCTGATGCTGCATGAACATTGTTAACACTTGCATGTGTTACTGTCACTCCGAATGAAGATGTACAATCCCATTCAGTTCACCCGAGCATAACTCAGTCCATTATCTAGCATGTACGATGAAAATTGAACAAGAAAGCCAAAAGCAAGGAAACTAATCCTAAAGCATCGGTCATTTGTTTGAATAAAACAGGAAGTGTAAAGTATGTAATTAAATACTTCTAGTAATAACAATCAAACTTTGGATGAATGAAGGTAAAAAGTCCACCTGACAGGCGTGGCCAGCCAAATGCCAATGTGAGTATTTCAGTCAAATTTGTATTTAAAATATCTCGTTTCAAAGCAAAAACACTAAAACATTTAGTTTAGTCTTCTGAACCGCTTATGTGGGTTCCAGGAGAGACAAAAATTTACCCTAATTTATAAAATGGTTTAAATTTTATTATTGTTTTTGATAACGGGTTTCCAGGAGGTGTGGGAGTGTATCCCAGCTGACTTCAGGCAAGAGGAAGGGTACACTCCGAACATGTTTTGGAGAGTGGGAGGAAACCGGAGTACCCGGAAAAACCCCACACATACCGGTGGTGGAGAGCATGCAAACTCCTCACAGAAAAGCCATTGTTTCAAGTCTCGCTACACCCGAAACTTGGACCTCACTTTCTTACTAAGATCACTGTGCTAACCACTGCACAGCCTCACTATGTCAGAAGTATGATGCTATGTCACATTTGATATATTTCATAAAACAATTTTATTGATATTTAATGTTCATGTATACCTTAAAATCCAAATCTAAATAATTGGAGTTCTTGCTCAGTATTGGTTTTATGCATTTTAAGAAATTTGATAGCCACTTAAAAAAATTATTTGCTCACATTTTTCCAAGAATTGTATATCCTATGCAAACATTTTCAAATCCATAAATAAATTACCGGGTCATTTTCTTTGTGTGTGGACACTTTAAAAATAAATATATAGCGCTTTTCCACCTGTGTCGACACTCAAAGCGCTTTACATTGTAGCTCACATTCACCCATTCACATTCATACATGATGAGGATGCTGCCATGCAAGGTGCAAACCACCATCAGGAGCAATAGGGAGTTTTGTGTCTTGCTCAAGGACACCTCGGCATGAACACCTGGTGTGGGTTTGAACTGGCAACCCTGCGGTTACAGGGTAGGCCGCCCTACTCACTGAGTCATCCTTCTCAGATCTAAACCAGAAAAGCACCTGTGATGCCAAAATTGTTTTTTTTTTTCTGAATTTATAAAATTTCAGTAGCTCCCATCATTTTCTGAAAATTAAGTATCAGTTCGTTTTCCTCAAATTTCCTAAATTTCTCTTCTTTGAGAAAAAATTAGAGCCTGCAGACCGAAAAAGCTGTTGTTTTCCTCCTCTTTTACATGTCTGCAGATGTAATTAAAAAGCGTTTATAGTGTCCGTCCACACAAAACCTTTAAGGCCGCTGACGTCATTATGTGTGTGCGCACTCGTGTGTGAGTGGGGTGTGTCTCCCTCAGGGGCAGCAGTCATAACTCATTACGTTAGAGCTGGAATAACATTTTCCAGAGGTTAGTCAACCTTATACCGCACACGCACACACTGGATGCTCAGAGATGCATGTGGTAACACACAGATACTCACCTTTTATTTATACATACGTTCATAACCATCCAGGAACTTCTTCATAACTCTTATTCTCTTAGTCAATAAAGTAATTCTTTCAAAAATGGCTCAATACGTGTTTTTATTCATTACAATTAGAGTACCTATAGAAAATGTTTTATGCTCGTGTTTGGAGAGAATTGCTTTTGGTACAGAGACAACAGAAGTTGAAGACATCTTGATTCTGTGACTTCGAAACACACAGATGAAGCCTATGTGTAGGCATGTGTGCCTGTGACCCTATGCTTGTGATAAAATAAGGATGCACAACAGGACTGAAGCATGAGAATGGAAATGTCTTTGATCACTACTTTCTTTACACGTATATTCAAGCACACAAGTACAAAAACAACTCTATATTTGTGAATAGTGGATTACATCATATGTATTTAATAATTGCTACAAAACAAAAATAAAAAAATTTATGCTTGCACATGATTGGTTGAAGCCTATCACTCCGCGTTCTAAAATAACATGTTTGATGCTGTGAGCAGCAGGTAATTATGACCTTAAACAAAAGCAGCTGCGAAATTATTACCCACCAGCCATAAAAAAAAAAATCCTTTATAATATTAATTAATAGGAATTCAATATTTTTGCACGGCAGCCCCACAACAAGAAGGTCTGGGTTCGAGTCCAGGGTGGAATGAGTTTTGAAACAAGGTCTTTCTGTGTGGAGTTTGTTCTATGTGGTTTGTTCTGTGTGGAGTTTTATTCTATTGTCCTATTTCTTATTCTCGTTGTGTATGTGTGGGTTTTATCTGGGTACTCCGGTTTCATCCCACCCTTCACAAACAAGCATGTTAGGTTAATTGAAAACGATGAAATTTCCACTAGGAATAAGTGTGTTTGTGGTTCTGCAGCAGACTGGCGACCTGATCGGGGTGTACCCTGCCTCTCACATAGGGTTGGGTGGATGATTGAGTAAATACAACTATATGGATATCAGATACATGTATAGTTGTCAGTTTTACTATCCAGATATCTGATGATATATAATAACTAAGAACTTAGGTGAAACCGTGTTAGCTGGCTCTTAAAAGTACCAATTTCCTGTCAAATTTAATTTGTGAATGTTTTTTTTCGCCCCACTTGTTTTTAAAATGACTTTTTGGAAAGATTGGTTTAAAAAAACAAAACTGTTATTGATTGATTGTTATTGAGTCATTTGACACCGTTAATCATTACAAAAATTTAAAAGATTTAAACAGTTCGGGGTGTTTCCTACGTCTCGCCTGATCATCAGCCGGGATAACATCTGGCCATCCCTGACACCCCTGTAAGGATTAAGCAATTCAGGAGATGAAACAAAATTTCTCTTAATTAGAATTATATTAATTTCTCTTACTTATAATTATTCTCACGTCTTACAGTGGATTTACTGTTTAAAACAGCAATGGAAACACTCCTGTATTTATACCTGCAGAAATTCTATTCTAGAACTGTGGAAATTGCTGCAATTTCCAAAATTGACAAAAACGATTCCAAACAAAACGACAAGTTTTAAGAACTGAAACCAAAAACAAATCAACAAATTAGTGAGAAACTTACATTTTTATGATCATTTAATGATAATAGAACAAAAAGCAATTTGGAAATAGCCATTAAAATGTCTTTTGCCTCCATTATTTCTATTCTCACATCCCGGATGTTGCTACTCATAAACCATTATTTTTTCAAATGTGCTTCTTCAGTAGGTGCCGTGAGAAGAAGATAAATGACTCAGCATTTCTAAAGCTTTGCCTTTGTGTGCATCCTCAGCAACTAACGTCTTACGGATAGTCAGTCATTTTAAATTAGCAAAGCTTAGTTTTAAGTTGTCTTAAATACAAAAATGACTCCAGATGAAACTGGTCAAAAAAAATTACAAAATATAAAAAATATCCGTGCAATTTTTTTTTTTTTTACATTGTATGGAGAATTTTTATGTTTGAGAATAAAATCAACTCAAACATTAGAAGAATTTTTTGCGTGTGTGAAGGTGAGAGAGTGTGTTTGTTCATGAAGTGAGCTGGGCCGGTCAAAATGGAAATATCTTGTAGCATTAAAAAAGTAAGGGTTCATCTGGGTCTGAACAATACATACAGTACACACACACAGACACACACAGCATTAACTGGAGACATGCTGGCAGGTTGCAGCGGAAACTCTGGGGGTGGACAGAAACGGGTTTTCATGCTCCACTGGAGATTTACTGTTGTAGCACTACAACCAAGTAATCATCACTAATACATTACATACAGCCTGTATGCATGCATGTACAAGTGTGCGTGTGTGTTTGTCAACAGATTTGTCAGTAATTTGCTTATGAATGTTTTTGCCTTTAAATTCAGAAGGTGGGAGGATGAAAAAAGCCAAGATGGAATAAATGTGTATGTCAAATCAATGTGGAGGGATGTTCAAGCTTTTTTTGTATTTGTGTGCACCTGAATGGTAGAGCATATTTTCAAAGAATCAGGTCTTTAGAGAAAAATTAAAAATAGTTTCTGGAGGAAGTCAAAACGTCTTGATCATCAAATACACTTGTCCAGAGGACAACTTTGAAGCCTTTTCCACGATGGATCACTCCTGGATGAATAAGGGATTACGCAGACTTGTCTTTAAATGATATAAATCAAAGGTAATGAACAACCCCATACACCAGTGGCAGACCATGAAAACACTTCACAGCCTTTACTGCCAGTCTAAAAATATCTGAATTACAATCTAATGTAAATGTATTTCAGGCAATATTTTCATAAATATTTCCAAATGGTCTGTCCATTTTGTTTTATGGCTATTCTGATGGTTATTATGGCCCTTAAGAGTCCATTCTCTGAAGGGCTTTGAAAGTGTATGCCAATGAAACTTTTACGTACACTAATTCGATTTCAAGCAGGTCTTCCTGGGCATGGGACTAGACCTTCTCATAGGGTTTCTACGTTCTGATTTACAGAACTTCTGAATGAATAGTCACAGATAACATGGCAAAGATGCCAAAGCAACAGGGATGGGCTCAGTGAATGGAAATATCATTTGGGTGCAATAAAACTTTTTTTTTAAATCAACAAACAATATCTGGTGGCTGATTTCAATATAATTTTTTGAGACAAACTTTCCAAAAGACGCTGAACAAAGTAAGGAAATCCAAGTAGCATGGATCATTAAATAATTATCTAGAAATATGATAGGGCAGACTGGACTTCTAACATTAAGGAGAGCAGAGACAAAAGGGCTGTATGGTGGTACAGTGGTTAATATGTTGGCCTCACAGCAAGATGGTAGAGGTAAGATCTTAAGCCCGAGCCTGACCGAGTCGGGTTATAATACCCGCGGGTCGGGCTGGATTTTTTAGGCCCAATCTCACTTCTACAAGACAGACGGGATTTGAGTCCAGGAGTGGAGGCTAGACTTAAAAAACTGCCCTTTCTGTGTGGAGTTGCACATGCATGTTAGGTTATTGGCCACTATGAAATTGACACTAAGAATGAGTGTGTGTGTGTGTGTGTGGGGGTGGTTGTGAGTGTATGGCCCCGCAACAGACTGGCAACTGGTTCGGGGTGTACCCTGCCTCTCACCTGAAATCAGCAGGTATAGGCTCCGGCACCACCGCGACCACATGAGGGATAAGTGGTTCAGAAGAAGAAATAGACAATCCAAGTTTTGGTGGTTAAAACGATGTTCTATTCTTAAGAACTATTAAAATTTAAGAGTTCTTTGCATGACACGGCTGTAAACACAATACAAGAGTTTTTCACCACTAGAATTGTACAGATGATTGAGTAAAGGCGTTTATCGTGGTGGTTTTCATTTGGATTTTTATTTTTAGCATGTGTGTAATTTGAGTTATTTAAATGGGGTAGAGAATTTTTAGCTTGGTAATAGAACAAGACTTTGATAAAACGGCCAACTTCTTTTGTAGCAGTAATCAGCTGACACACTTTCACATACAGACACACACCAGCTCAATCCAGTTGGGAAGTGTCAGGACATCATTTAGTACTGGCCCATCTACTCTGAAGAGGGAGTTTGCACAGCCAACTGAACACGCTGCACAGGCTTAAGCTATTAGACCAATGTAGTGTGTGTGTGAGGAGAAATAGAGGGCAATGACAATGTTAAAAAAGAAAGACAAGAAAGTGGAGCTGGGTGATATGAATGCAGGACAGGAACACTGGAAGAACTCTGTTTTACTCCAAATACATGTTCCCTCACAAAAGTTTTAATTATGAAAGGAATTTTGATGTTTTATTGTACTGTCCTATTTCCAATGCTTTCTACAGTCATACTCTGGAGCCACATCCTCAAATAAAAAGAATTCTCCTATTGACTAATGTGTGTGTGTCTGAGTTATAAGAGTGTGTAGAGTTTTTGTGCGCGCACTCACTCCTTTACAGATAGCGACAGCCTCTTTAGACATCGACTTTGGATAAGAGACATGATGCTCCATGATGGACTGAAACAATTCGTCCTCATCTTCACCATCGAATGGAGGCTGAAATTAGACATCATGGACAAAAATAATGATTGACAAAAAAATATTTACATCAAAATGAGTAAAAACCAAAATACTGCAAGAATTCAAAGTAGTTTAAAATTCAGCTTAAATCCAATATTTTATTAGCAAATTTGAAATTGTGTTGCATAATCTCATCGTCATTACCACTGTATGTGTTAATGATGCCTCAATCAAAGTGTGCATTTCTGATTGAAAAAAAAAGTGAAATATCAAAATATCATCTTTTTCTATCACAGAAATTCTTGAAGACTTTGTTTGTCAGATGGTTGGAATTCATTTTGCTCCAGGTTGTGGGAAGTGATATAAAATATTAAACAGAAGGTCTGAGTCTTTTCTTGTACCATGCAGGATTTTCAACACACAGAGGGATCAAGCCGCAATTATACAGTATTATTCAAAAACAGGCCTTTGCCAAAATGAACCTTTTAAATGGGACGGGTTTAAATTGGTGATATCCACTTCCAATGAAGATATCTACCAATTGAAAATGTCTCATTTTTTCTTCACGAGTTGTAATACCTAACGATGGCTCTAAAATCCCACCAGGAGGAAAAGCCTGAAGGTTTTAAAAACAAACCTAAGAACACAAGAGACTTTGTTTTCGACACATTAAGTTACTTTAAAAAAAACAAAACACATTTTATTAAATTCCAAAACAGATCAACAGAGACCAACCTGTCCAGCCAACATCTCATAAAGCAAAACGCCAAAGGCCCACCAGTCCACAGATTTCCCATAAGGTTGGTAGGCTATGATCTGAAATGTGAAATACATTTTGTTAAAGCAAGTTGAAATCATGATGAGGAAAAAGCTATTTAAATATTTGTAAATCATAAAGCTAAAATGTTTCATCATGTTTTTGTATACAAAATGTTTTAAGCAAAAAAAAAATCAGAGTAGAAAGATTGTATTTAATAACAAAATTCACTCATAAATAGATCCGAAATCCTGCATACTAGACCTTTAATAAGTTCCTTAAAGTTTCAAATTAGCAATCCTGAGTGGCTCAAACCTCTTTTAAGCAGTTCATACCTCTGGAGCAATGTAGTCTGGTGTTCCACAAAAGGTTTTGGTGGTGACCCCATCGAGCATGTTCTCTTTACACATACCAAAGTCTGCTATCTTAATATGGCCCTCACAGTCCAGCATGACATTATCCAGCTTCAAGTCCCTGCAAAACAAGAGTAAAACAAAGGATTGGATTCCCTTTTGACACGAGAGAATGTGAGCCAATTCCATTTAGAACTAGGTTAAAGAAAATTTTATGACCAAGGAAAAAATTCAAACAGGTTTAAATCAATTTGTAGAGCTGCCGAACTCCAGCTGCTTCATTCTGCAGCTGGAGGATTAGATTAAAGTTCATTTTAAATGTTTATTCTAATGATCTAGATACTGGTGTCTTTGCGTTTGTCTGTTTTTATGATACAAACACACATAAAAAATTTAAACTCTCATATTTGTGTTTGCCTTTTAGTGCAAAAGCAGTAAAAAGGGAAGAATTTGATAGCAGCACTACTCATCAATCTTGCGCCTTGTCTCTTTGAGCTCCATCTAGTTAGTGTAAAGGTCAGTTGGATGCCAACTCTAATCTCATGTCTCGCTTTATCTCTTTGTCTTTTGTGAATCAACCATGGCGCACTTCTAAAATGGTCAGTGTGTTAGTATCCATTAGCTGGTGTGATACGTGGGGCCATAAAGCCAAATCCTACTGACATGTGACACATCAGACAGGAACACACAGTAAAGAATACCCTCAGCCTGGGGAGGCTGCAGAAAAAAATGACGGCTTCAGGAATGTGCATAATGAATGCCAAGGGGCCATCAAACTGTGTCAGAAGCCTCAAGTTTAAAGGTTAGAAAGTTATCTAGTGTTCTTTTAGAGAAGTTAATGATGAATAAATCCTCACAGTCTGTCTTTTAGGAGTTAAAGCTTTCAGAAATGTTATAATTATGTGTCCACAACGGTTTCAGATGAGGTGATAGTGTATTAAATTCTGTTTAAACTCATAAGGGAAAGAAAACATCACAATCTTTATTGAGTTTATGGATACATTCTCTTCATAAATACTTTTGTTCCCAAAGTACAGAACAGCTCAAGATGTCCCGAGCTCCTCTGGGTTTCATATGAAGTATTGTGCATCATAAATATCCCGTTGTAATAAAGGCACGCTGCTCATTTTCTACTTCCATCTAATGGAAGTTTGTCTCTGTGGACGAATGCTAGACATTTTAATTCTAGCTTTAAAGTCAGCTCTCGTCTGTGTTATTTATTTAGTGCATTTGGTTTGAGCGTTACCTGTAGATGATGCCCTTTAGATGCAGGAAGAAAAGACCAATGGCTATCTCCGCTGCATAGAATCTACAAAAGACACACATGAAAAACAACAACACAAATTAGAGGGCAGCTGAAAGAGAAAAATGAAAAAGCAGAGGTAATTTGTGTACGTGTCAGCGTTAAAGGTCAGGGCTGTCTGCTCAGGGCCAGAGAGCAGCTGATAAGATCAACAGGAAGAGTCTCTACACACTGACCATGGATTCAGTCAGGTTTGCGTCGGTGCACACTATCAGTATCTGTTAGTAAAGCACGGGAAGCACGGGAAAGATGAACACAAAACACAAAAAGTTGTTTTCATTCATTTATTTATTTTTATTTGATCAAATTTTACGAAGATTCAACATTTTATGAAACTAATGGTGCTTGTTAATGGTAAAGTTTTCATCAGCAATCTCATTCATTTCTTTTTAGTTTGTGCCTTTTTTTATGAAATAGGTCTGATTACTGAGCTTCTCAAAGGAATGTTTATGAGATTTATTTAGTGAGGACTGAACTGCATTCTAGTCAAAAATGCCCCCAACAAAAACTGGCCAATTTGTTGGATATAATTATTGAGTGTGGTCAGTGGTTAGCAAAGTGGCCTCACAGCAAGAAGGTCAGGGTTCGCGTCCTGGGTGGGACGAGGCTTGGAACACTGGTGTTTTAGTGTGGCGCTTGCATGTTCTCCCCCGTGTGTGGGTTTTCTCCGAATACTCCGGTTTCCTCCCACCCTCCGAAAAATGCATTTTGCGTGAATTGGCCACTACAAAATTGCCCCAGGAATGAGTGTGTGTGGATGGTTGGGTGTGTGGCCCCACAACATACTGGCGACTTGTTCGGGGTGTACCCTGCCTCTCGCCAGAAATCAGCCGGTGTAGGCTCTGGCACCCCCAGCTACCCAATTAGGGATAAGCAGTTCAGAAGACAAAACACTTGTTGAGATCACAAACAAGCTAATCAAATTTCAGAAACTAAATGTCCTATCAAGATTTCTTGCCAAATCTGCTCAATCAAAATTCAGTAAAAGAAATCTACTGTAAGTAGTGTTGCTTTATCCAGACATATTGAAGGATTGTAAGAAGGGGAGGGAATGCTAGTAAGAAGAAAGCAATAATAGGAGCTCAAAAAAGCAGTTGTTGAAAAGAAAGTATCTAACATTAAAGCAAATCGGCTAAAGAGACAGAAATACCATTTCAAGTGCTACTCATTCATAAGGACACTAAGAACACAGGCTAGAGAGGAACATTTCAAGAAGTTTTGCATTCATCACAGGTAACTCAGTCTACTGCATTTGCTTGTTGTAACCTGAAAACCAGTCGTTTCTAACAATCAGTGGGCACTCCTACTAACAGACCTATTTTTAATGATTGAAAATAACAAAAAAGAACTCACTGTGGGAATGTGTAAACAAATAAAAAAGGAATAAATTGGAATGTTGAAAAGACCCCAGGTATTTCAGCCACTGTAATAAATTCAGAAGCTAATGGTGATTATGAATAAAAGAAAAAAAGAAAGAAAGAAATGGGGCGACCTACTGTGTGTTTATAGTTTAAAGAGAAATCACGCTTCTAAAATCACAGCTTAAAAAAAAAGTAATTCTAACTTCCTTAAGATAATTAAAAAAAAAAAAATTATTCCGTTGTAAAAAATCTTCAGCAGAAATCGGCGGCGTTTTGAGTTCATTGGGATCTTTCCAGCCAAGTATGACTTGTTAAGGCAATAAGAAATGGAACATCCCGGGTTAGCAATCAGAAGCAACCTCACTATGTTTTTATGTCATTATGACACAAAATCTCACAATCCTCTATCACCTTGTTGAGTTCTGTGCAACAAAAAACGAAGACATCTCTGAAGACACGAGGAGATCTAACCCAACTACCAAGTGTGTCTTACTATGGTACTCATACTAGTATATACATATACATCTATGTACCGGTAACAGCAAATCTTTTACTTTTAGGGAAAAATATTTATTCTCAGAGTGCTTCTGTTCAGGATCTATCATCTTCCCCGCTTCTTTAATTACATCCTACAGTTTTGGAGGCCAAGCACTACCTTGTACCAAAAACTCTGAGGAACTACTGGATTACTTTGATATCTTTGAAGTTCTTCAAAGCAGGAACTTGACTGAGGGCAACAACACATTTTACCCTCAGGCTCTGCTGGGATTGTTCATCATCACCTGTGCCAATTAAACTGCTGAGAAATGCTGTTTAGTTAGTCTCAGAAGGTGCACATGCAAAAAAAAAAATCTGTGCTTCAGATACAAGTGCACAGGAGAATCCCCTCCTGTGAGAGAACTGCTGTTCCACATGCACACTTTTGGATCATTTTCAAGCTGCCTATAGTAAGACAAGCAGGGAAATAATTGCAATAATATATTTTGTTTTAGTAGTTGTGTTCCTCAGTTTCAGTTATGATCCGGAAGTTGCCATGATTACAGACTAATTGCTGCAACAATAATAGAACTTTGATCATTCAGAAGCCACTGCACTGAGACTAATTTCTGCTTGAACAATGTAATCTTTTGTGTTAGGAGAAACACAACAAAAATTTAAAGAACTAAGAAGACCATTTTACTATTTAATACAGGTAGGGGTAAAACAAACTGTTAAAGTTTTGTCCTTGTAGTAAACAAATGGACAAGGAGTTTGTCCCATGAAGGCTTTTTTACTGTTGTACACTGTTTCATCAAGCAGCAAAGCTTCTTTACGAGAAATCACCCTCATGCAAATAATTCTAACCTTCACAGCTTAACAGACTAATTAGGGAGCATAACGGCAGCCTGTTTGCTAAGAATACAACATTAAACTGTGTCTGCTTTGTGCTTAGCTTCAGCATACACAGTAACAGTGTGTTTACTTACACAGCATGGGGCTCTTTGAATTTCCCAACCTGCTGAATCTGATACATGAGATCTCCACCATTGATGTACTCCATGACAAAATACAAGCGATCCTAAGAAGAAACAGAAAGAAAAACAGGGGTTCCATTAAGAGAAATGATTGTAACTTGAAGTAAAGGGTAAGTGGTTGTTTAGAGGTGGGTTGATACCGAGAAAAAAAAACAAATGGGAGATTCAGAAAAAGAGAACAGGAAGTGAAAAGAGTGGCACTAAAGTGTAGGAAACAGGACAGAGAGAATAAGATCACTGGTTTGTTGTCAGTGCCTAGAAGAACTCAGTGACATCAATTTAAAAAGCTGTTATCTTCCATTCTCTTCAGAAATTGCCAATAAGGTGAAGTCTGTGAGAAAATGTGGAAGGATTTAGTATATGGTTGGGTGTTCTTAAAAAAAAATCCAGCTGTGTGTGTCAGGGTCTGCACTGCCTGATAAGTATTCTGAGTAGCCATTTGTGCTCAAAATGCAAACCCTATGTGTGTTTAAGTGTGTGTGATTAAATTGTGTTTACGTGTGTGTTCTACAAATAGTGAACAGCATGTATATATGGATGCATTGTTGTTGTAGTTGCCTTTGTTTAATTCATGATAATTCATGAACAAAAGCTCAAAGCTGGAAAATATAAAAGAAATTATAGAAGGATTTAATCATTATTTTGTTAATGTAGGAAATACCTTGGCTGAAAGTATTGAGAAGCATAACATAAGTCCAAGTGATGCTGTAAACAGAAATCCTTTTACATTTTATTTAAACCCAACAAATGAAAATGAAATAATTAAAATAGTAAAGCAATTTAAATCAAAAACATCTAAAGATACACTTAACATTGATATGAATTTAATAAAGAATACAATAGAACATATTGCACAGCCTCTAACATATATTTGCAATAAGTCTTTTCAAATCGGTAAATTTCCTGAAAAAATGAAAATAACTAGAGTTATTCCAGTCTATAAAAATGGCAATAAACAATTATTTTCAAATTATCGGCCTATATCCATACTTCCACAGTTTTCAAAAATAATAGAAAAAGTATTTGTAATAAGATTAGATAAATTTATAGAGAAACACCAGCTCCTTAGTGACAAACAATATGGGTTTAGACAAAACCGATCCACTAATATGGCTGTTACAGAACTAATAGAAAATATTACTACATCAATAGACTCAAATAATTATGGCATCGGTATTTTCATAGACCTTAAGAAAGCTTTCGACACCATAGATCATAATATATTACTGAGCAAACTAGACAGATTTGGTTTTCGAGGAGCTGCATATACATGGCTTCAGAGCTACTTAGAAAATAGATATCAATATGTACAAATAAAGGAGGAAAAATCTGATTTATTAAAAGTCATATGTGGAATTCCACAAGGCTCAACGCTGGGGCCTAAACTCTTTATCCTGTACATCAATGATTTGTGTTACACATCCAAACTAATAAATTATGTACTGTTTGCAGACGACACTACTCTTTACTTTTCAGGAAAAGACCTGAACCAAATGATACAATCAGTTGAAAGAGAATTGAGTAAAATAAAAATATGGTTTGACATAAATAAATTATCATTAAATATTGAAAAAACGAAATTTATAGTATTTACAAAATTAAAAGTACCTAAACAAATTCAAATTATGCTTAATGACACCCCATTGGAACGAGCTTATGACAGTAAGTTCCTTGGAATGATTATAGATCACAAATTAAGCTGGAAATCACACATAAATTATACAAAAAATAAACTGTCTAAAGTAATAGCAATCATTTATAAATTCAGATTTGTCCTAAATAAAAAAAGTTTGTTTATGTTATATAATACATTAGTACTTCCATATATAACTTATTGTATCGAGATTTGGGGAAATACGTACAAAACTAACACAAAACCAATTTATATTTTACAAAAAAAAGCAATACGAGCAATAACATTCTCATCTTATAATCAACCTACCAATAATCTATTTATAAATTTAAAAACATTAAAGTTCTATGATTTAGTGGAATTACACACTTTAAAATTTATGTTTAAGATAAAAAAAAACATGATGTCAAACTCTCTACAAAATATGTTTATTATTAGGAAAAGTCCATACGAACTAAGAGGAAATGATGTGTTCATTAAAAATAAATTTAGAACAAATGTTAAAAAATTCTGTATTTCTATTAAAGGTGTGGATCTTTGGAATAATTGTAATGATGAACTTAAATTGTGTTTAAATCTTTTATGTTTAAAAAAGAAATTTAAGTTATTAATACTTAAAAAATATGCAAGTCTTGATGGTTAAATTCAAGCTTCTATAAAAAGTAAACAATTATGATGTGTTATGATTATGTTATGTGTTACAAATATGTGTTATGATTATGTTATATGTTATGATGTGTTATGATTATGTTATGATGTATTATGGTATATTATGTTATGTGTTATAACAATTATGATGACTTAGTATTTACTTATGTCTTTTTGCTTTTATTATGAAAAAAAAAAAAAAAAGGGTCGGCGTAATAAGCGTTTGCTTCAGCCGTTACCTTTTCGGTCCTTTGCTGGAATATGGTTGTTTTCTTTATTTCATTGATATGAGGTTGCACTGTGACCGAAATAAATAAATAAATAAATAAATAAAAAATAATAGCCATATGCACAACTGCACAAGCACAATCTTCTGGCCAGAAAATTAATTCCAGCCAGGATTAACACCCTCAGGTTTCACTTGTGTGTACAGGGGTGGGAGATTAGTATTTTTTACCTGATTGACAGCACATCACAAATCAAAGAAAGCATGAACAGATGAGTGTGTCTGTGGCATGTGAAATTAAGGAGCATGCATTGAAGGCCGTGGATGAAACCAGAAAGCTATATTTACTCCTCTGTGTTGACTCATCTTTAGTGTAATGCGGATTATAACATCACAAGTTGAGCATGAATCAAATATGAATTCAGGCTGTGTATTCCAGCTGTGAGCTGGTTACAGAAGGCAAACAGCTTCTGTTCAGACCACAGCGCTCATCGTGTGCCCTTCAGCTGGATATCACGATAGTTTCTAAAACCTGCACCGGGACGATGTGGAAGCTTAAGCTGAACCGAGCACATCTTAAGTTTGTTGTTTTTAGATACTTACTAGAGCAGCTTTTTGATATTTGTAAATGGTAAAATAGACTCTACTTATGTGATGCATTTCAAACTGCATTTGTAACACATTAATGTGGTACGGATGGTGAAATGCAAATCAAGCACTAGCAAAACTGTGACACCAAATTTCCCCTTTTAAATTTAAGCTAAAATGAATAATACAGGAAATACAAGAAAATCTTTGATGTGAAACAATCCTTTAAGATAAAGATAAAGTGGAAATTTATAAAGAATGATTGAAGAAAGATTGGTAAAAAGTGTGAAATCACAATACCAACTTTTTTTGGATTAGGGCACATAAATTATTTTGTAAAAACACTCAGTGAATTGAAAACTACTCATTTAGAGGTATTTACATAAATATACATGTTTGCACACTGTTGAATCTGTCTGGTTGGAGCGCCTCTAAAATCAATTAACCTTGATCACTTGCATGATCAGTTTTAGAAAAAGCAACATAAAATCTCAACACATTTTAAACAAACAATAAAATAACCAAGATAAGCCTATTGGAAATTTTATGAAACAAGTAACATTTCTTTTCAGTGCATTTTTTTTTACCCAAATAAATAAACAGGAGATAAAATAAATAAAAAAAATGTTTGACCCACCATAGTCTGAAAGGTTGAGTGTAGCTGTGTTAAGAATGGAGGTTTTCCAGACAACGCCAACACTCTTTTCTCCACCATGGTGCACTCTACGTCATCATCCTGGATCACGACATCCTTTTTGAGTACTTTTATAGCATACAGTTCTTCTGTCCCTTTACGTTCTGCCAGCATCACCTGGAGAGGAAGACAAAAGGTATGGGATTGGAAAGAGTGCCAGCAAAGAAATTTACGAAAGATTTATCAAATACCACTACATGGAATAGCAGTTGAGAGAAAAAAAAAAAAGAAAAAAAGAAGTAGGAAAGGTGGAAGAGAGGGGTTGTGCAAACTTTCTAAAAGGTTTAAAATACTGTTAAGTGTGCAACATTCACTGAGTGACTGAGTAAATTACGTCTAGAACTGTTCTGTACTTTTTGTTTTAACACACTACTATTAAATCTGCAGCCTCAATAAACTTATGTAAGTTTGATTGATTATTATAAGTCTGAAATGTATTCTGAAAATTACAATTTGGATTTAGTTGAAACTCAATGTCTACTTTAATGAGAAATAAAAAATAATGAGATCTCACCATCATTAAAACATAAAAATATGGAGACCTAGAGTCTACTAGCCCCACAGCCTAGGATTATTTAGTTTGGGAAGCTGACTTAGATAATGTTTTATCGGTGGAAGCTGCAAATTTAGCCGAGGGCTTTAGGGGCTCATATACATTTCTATCTCAGTAAGATCAGACACTTAGCAACTAGGCTGTTTATGTCTAATACATATTCAGGTATGATAATGCTGTGAGGTTACAGGGTTCAATGTACTACTGAGAGTGTAGCACAGATGGACAAAGCAACACAATTACACACATGGACATAAGAGGTTAGTAACAGTTTAAAAAGTTGTGTTATTAAAATCTATTTTAATGATATTTGTGAGTTATATCAAAGTGTGTATTTAAGTTGAACTTGATAAGACTATGAGTGTGTTTGTGGGTCTGAATGTACTGAGGGCATGTAAGGGTGGAGTGACTAGATTTAAGTACAAACCCTTTAAAGCTGAAACAAAAAAGGGAAAGACACCATCTGGCCTAAAGTTTACTTCAAACATTATCAAGGACAAGATCAGTACAAAAGAAAAAGAAAAATGTTTAACCAACAGATTTGATCAAAGAAAAAAATATTTGAAGTCTGATCCAGCTGTGATGACTACAAAAACCAACCTTTTTTTCAGGTCACTTTTTACATGCGGTTTTATATAACAAATCTATTTTGTATGAATAAAATCACTTCAGTGTAATCATCTGATAGCACACTTCCTACAAAATGACTCTGAGCTGAGTTCTGTCACTCTTTCATCCGAATACGTTGTTCAGGGTCATTTACCAGAACACCATCCTGAGGATAGGAACTGTCATGTGACACAAATAATGCTACCATAGTTCCTCTGCTGACCTTGCAAAGTGAGTTTATCCAGGGTGAATCAATGAAACCGCTCTCTTCCTGCTCTGCATGAAACACCACAATGTTCTATTATTCAAAACCGTCATTGCATGTGGTGGCATGTAGGCATTGTTTTCACCGAGATAGAATGTGTTTCTTGTAGACGTAAAGCTAAGCAGGAACGGAAACAACTATTTTTATAGATACATTCATTACTTCTGCACTGTGGTTAAACAAAAAAATTCTTGCAATGTTCTAAACCACTTAAATTTCCTTTCAAATAAATTCTTGTTCTTGATTTGAAATTCAGAAAAATGTCTTCAGAACAATGATTAAAAAGATAATATTATACTTTTGTAGTGTAATAATTCTTGAGTCTTAGCACATTTAAAAATGGTACTTTTTGTTAGCTAAAAAATTCAACATTTGCTGAATGAAAAAGCTCATAAATACTTTTATTCACTCTCACTATTGTTTTTGACACGCAGAATTCATCACTCTTATTCACAGCATGTATGAGAAAAGCGGTACTAAAGTGGATGGACCGAGTGTCAGCAGAGCCCATGAATGCTGCAGAAACACTTCCTGCTTTTGTTAGGATCTGGGTGCAGTGAAAAACAAAAGGCATGGTAGAGAACAATCTGCTATTCCAACGACATCAGAATGAATCCTATTGACTGATTTCTTCATATATACGTACGTACATAGAGTAGAATAAGCTAACATTTAATAACAGTCTTAAACATATTGGCTGCTTGTCCCAGGGGAGGGATTCCTCTTTCGTGTGGGTCCCCATTAGGTCTCTACTTTTTCTCTCATTACCCCACCCCTCCCATTGCTGGTTTTTTTGGAGTTTTTCCTCATTGTGAAAGAAGGTCTAAGGGAAGGAGTATGCTGAAATCGTTTACCCAGCATTGGTTTAGTTAGATTTTACCTGATTATTTGTGTATTTTACAGTTTTTTCTTTTTTATTCTTTTTTTTGTACTTTTTTTCTTTTTAAAAAAAAATCTACAAGGTGAAGCTCGTTGAGACCATTGTGTTGTGATTTTGGGTTATACAAATATGACTGAATTAAAGAAATTTTACATGTTAAACAGCATTTTTTCTTTATGTGAAACACCCAAAACATTCGAAGGGTGATGTTAAAGTCAGCAAACCCACCCGCAACTATACAATGAACAAAAGAAAGATTCCTTTAGGGACTCCTCTACCGCACTTTGTTTGACTAGTTGACCTGCTGCTGTGTTGTACACAACCCCAGCAGGGTTGTCAGAGAATATGAGCTGCCATGGCAACATGACATGTTGTAGTTAGACAGCTCTGAGCTCCGCATTTACCCTACTCGCCTAATGTACTGCCTGATCTTGTCAGAATTATAAACATATACTCTTTTTGCTTCCATCTGTGCAATTTAATGCCACTAAAAAATATGATTGAAAAACTGAAAATGACGTTTGATGTGTTCCTCAATGGCAAAAAAAGAGAAATTTAACAAGTAAAGAGTTGTAAAGATGCTGATGTTTGGCTTAAACAGAAAAAATGTCAGTGAGTGAACGTAAATGTAAAAGAAGAGCGTAAATAAATTTCTATTTGTATCTCTGTGTCTTTGCTGCCGTCCTTGGAGGCTACTGCATCACTGCATTGTGGGAGCGAAGGAAATGACAGCCCGGATCAAAATGAAACATGTCCTTGCTCGTTTTTGCCCATGAGATATGTGTGTATTTATTACAATGTAAAAATCTCTGTGGGGAGATGTAAGCAGCCTTATTGTAATGTAGATGTCCTCTGACGCTGTGGAGAAAAGCAGCTTGGAAGGAACCAGCCTCCCACGTAAACTCAGAAGCTTTAAAGTGACGTTGGGCATGAGCGTGCCAGCTCCTGCATATGGTTACGCATCTATGAAAATGTAAATTGTACTGATGTGTTCACCCAAACTCATACCACCTATTGTATGTGTACACTCAAACACACAACATGCTCCTCTATACATTTACATTCTTGACAATGTGATTATGTGTACATGAGAGGGGTAAGGCCGGTATTCCAATAATGATCAAGCCTCAACTCTGGCTTTTTGTGGTGACGCATCAGTGTAGCTTTAAATGCCTGTTACCATGGAAACAGGCAGCCAGCATGCAGGTCTGATGCACAGACAATGGCCTTGGTTATTTTCCCCCTTCCCTCCCTGTAGCTCTCAGTCTGTCCCCATACTGCTGCTCTGCACATCTCGTAGTCTTAGTTTTTTCACACCACATCCTCCTGTCCTTTTTTTGAACAATTTCATTCATTCACTTGATGTCATACCGCCCTCTCTGAGCCTCCCCTGTTTCGTTCGCTCACTCCTGACTTTTCATTCACTCTTGTGCTTTTTCTCCCTCCTCAATTCATTCATGTCAACCTTGTCACCATGGATCTCATCGCTGTCTTCCACTGCTTTCATCACCCGTACCACGTGTCGTTTCAACTTCTCTCTCTCTTTTCTCTTCATCTATTACCGTCTACCTGTGCTTTATCATCTTTAATTCTTTTCGTCTCTATTTTTCTTCTCTCTCCTTTAATCTTTGTTTGCAGATCCAAACCTCTGCTGCTTGGTCCTACTCCCAGAGGTGTTTGCTATGCAACACACTTTAAAGAATTGCCCATGCATGACGGCTGCTTTACAATATGTTCTTTAGGAGCCTGCGATTAAATACCCAAATAGATATATGTTTGGCCATTGCATGAGATTCATGTTATTTGTAAAACACAAAAAACAGACGTGGGCAATAAGTACTCACATAAAAGAATCCTTACCTTGCCAAAGCTGCCTTTTCCAAGAACCATGAGGAAGTTGAAGTCTGACAATCTAATGCGATCTTGGTTGCCATTGGAGTCGAATCGGGATGCAGCATTCGCCGACTTTCCTTCTGTGCTTTTGCCAACTGCAATCTTAGCCCTCTGGATGGATGAGAAAGAAAGTGGGTACAAAACATTAAACATCAGAGGATTCTTGGTATTTCACTCTAATTGAGAGGAACACTTAAGATACAATCCTATTCTGGACTTTATCAAACTTTCAATTTTCATTTTCCTGCCTGTAACGCCAAAATTTAATTAAAATGCACATCTACAGAAACCAGACAAAAGAGGACTACAGCTTTCTTATCTTATCTATAACTGCTGATGCAGGCAGATGCTTTTGCCAGCTCTTGAAACTGTAAAAGGTAACTTTCAACCTTTTTGCCTGCGTTGTGGAAGCTGTGCAAATTTTTACCACACCGCATTTGATTCTCACTGAAAAGATGCATAACATTGTATTATAAAGCTGAAAAATTAAAATGAAGTGAAGAATGCTATTGGACATTCTTGTATTTAAAAAACCTTCTCAAACAACTTCAAGCAGATGGGCTTAAATTTTAACAGCATCAAAAAACTTGTCAACTTCTAAACTGAAGTGGACTAACAAAGTAGCATTTTGGCTTTTCTTTTTTTAAAGACTATTTTCTTGTTTGCACATCACTGGTCAGTGTTTTCCTGATGTTTGGTTCATGATTGCATTTACTAGCCACTGAGTCCCCAACCCAATCAGTTTATGACACATCTTACTCTTTGGCTTGATCTTTCTCGGTTGGCCACCCCCACTCTGGGAAATGTTGGTTTGAAATTGTTTCAATTGTTCCAGAAGCTGTCTGCTTTTGGTTTGCAGTCTCATTGGAGATGGTTTTGTAACCTTTTCAAACCTAGTGAGCATCACGAACATTTTCTCTGAACCTTTCCAAATTCCCATTTATTCATGGTATGTTACACAATGAGAGAACTGTTCATTACAAATAAAAAGGCACATTCACAACTGATTGACATCCTATTATTTAAGTAGTTTATTGTAAATTAAATGCAAAATCTATAAAAGTACTTGCCATCTCCATAAATGTAATTCTAAATTACTTTTCAATATGTTTAAAGCTCCCATCTTGTGCAAAATACCTATTTTACATTGTAATCCAATGCAAACACGAACACAATTTGGGTTTCAGTAACAATACACCCCAAATCACTATTCCCTACAGAGCTCGGTTTTGAGGTAATTATTAAGTTCATTTTTGGTGCAATATTGGGGAAAAAAATGCAAAACCATTTGCCTGGAGTTTTAATTTAGCAGATAGCTTGTTTTTTTTTTTAAACTTTTTATTTTATTGTTCGCTTCCTTTTCTGCTAGTTCCTCCTCTTTATTGGGGTTTCACTTTTAACTTCAGTGACAAAACGTTAAAAAAGTAGTGACAAAGACAATAATAATAGTACCCCATAAAATTATACGCCAATTATGGTCACGGAAAAATAAAAACGTGAGAAGCTAAACTCTGCTAAAGTCAAACCTCAGACACTGCCAGTCGGAGCTGATAACTAGGACTTAGATTATAACCGTAACCTCCCAGACTAGGTCATCCCGGCTCTCAGTCTGTTAGGCAAATTGTTCTAAAATCAGTAGTTGATGAGTAATAGAAAGTTTATTTTTTATATAACATGTCTATGCAAGACACTATGTGTTGCTGTATGGGTGTCTACATGTAGCACCCTGTGGTGCAAATACAAGAGGAAGCTAGTCTGGGATTGGTTTTTGCATTGGCTCATGTTCCATGTGGTCACACAGATGTAGTGAAGGATTAAAAACACATGTAAATTACGCATAATCATTTGTGCACAGCATTCCGTTACAAAAGGGTTTGGTACAAATACCGGTTCATGTACTGATACTCACCGATTCTTTAGACAACAGAAGTGACTCTTACAGATTTATGAACCTTAATGTTGATTATTTTTATTTAGAAGCCTGACTATTGCTCATCCTACCTTCTCGCACCCAGTTGAAAGAGAACGGGGAAGCAGGAGGGAAATGGAGTAGCGGAAGTGGGTGTGACAAGTTTCTGGTTATGGTACTAAAGAAAACGAGATCAATGTAGCTAATACGTCATTGCCGTGGATCGCACTCTTTCTGTGTAATACAAAGCCCACACATCACCGTTAGAAGGTAGAAAGGTCTGAAAAATTGATTATGTATAATTTTTTTCCTCTTTCATCATTGAATAATTAAATTGATTTATTTTTGCTAAAAAAAAAACATGACAAGTTTGCTGAACATTTAAACCCTGATACATCGGAGCGTTTGCCTCTGACTGTAGAGTTTACTAGCAGGCATGCAGCACATGTTACCAAAGTGAAAACTCCATGTCTGTATTTCTTCTCATCCTCTGACATTTCTTTAAAAGTTTCACCCTCAAGGTTTCTCTTTGAGCATGTGTTTGTGTTTGTAGTCGAGACCCCCATGAGAATGTGTCTGAGTGAATGTCTCAGGACCGTCACCACAAGGCAAAAGGGAATGAAAATAGATGGGTAAAATATAAACAAGAGGTTCCTGACAGGAGGCTCGGGATAACTTAGAAATGTGATGGTAAAGAAAGCTATTGAACCGGAGGAAGTAAGAGGTAGCATTAAGGATTTTGATTGCTTTATGTTGAGGAAATAGTATTTACAACCCAAAAATTTAAACTAACAAGCCAGTACACCTCAATCTGTAGTTTAAAATGATTGGATGTAAAATTAGTTTTTCTTTTTTTGTTGATTGTCATTTTTTTAAACAAATATTGGCCAACTTAGAAAGTGATTACAGCAACAAAACATGGAATAAATGTTCAAATTATTTGACGTATAATCTGAGATATCCAATCAAACGTCATTTATAAAGCATTTTTTATATTAATGCAACAAAAAGTGATTTGCATTTAAAGAAAAACATTAAAAGCACAATTTAAAACAAACAAAACAGCCATTTATTGACCTGTTTTTATGATGACATTAGACATAATAATTCTAAAAGCACTTTTATGGAAAAGTTTGATTTTGTAATTTATACTTGTGTGATATTCAATTTGATTTACAAAAGAAATCATTTACTTTTTATAAAATATTTTGTAAAAACTGTCTTTTCCTTTGGCCTTTCTAGGCTACTTCAACAGTCTTCTGGTTGTGTTTCAAAGTGCTGCACATCAGAGATGGAGCATTCCCGGGGAAACTCTCATGATTGTAGCTTAGTGTCACCATGACAGAAGGAGAAGAGCAAAAAAAAAAAGGACAGAGCAGGGTTCTGCTTGCTGCTGCCAAATGTGTTAATGAATGGACCTACTGGTCAGCCCACACACACACACGTCTGGACCTGCCGTGTGCCAGACCGGATGGTAGTGTGAGAGTGCCTGCCAATGGCTAACAGCTCTCCCAGAGTGGCCCTTACACAGACACACACGGCGTTCACAGCTTTGTGCTCATAAACACTCAATTGCCTGCAATACACATAAACACACACCTCAAATTTCTGTCGTAGCTCTTCGTTGCCCTCCTCTCCCTCTGGAGCAACAGGGACGTTGAAATACTCGCCTTCTTCCTGAGAGAGCAGTTTGAACCTGGAAGAAGATATTTAAAGACAGAAAAAAAGTCACTAAACTACTCAAGAAGTAAAGTATTTTAAACAATGAACACAACTACCAATCACCTTTATCAAATGATTATGACACTGATGGAAGCTTATGCACAGATTTTGGCTTAGCTAAATTTATTTATTGATAAAATAGCTTTTTCTTGCGTTACATTTGAGCAAAACCAAGTTACGTAAACTCGATTTTTTTGCTTGAGTGTTTGTAGTTTCCTCGGCTTCTCATCTTTTGGGAACAGGAATGCCAAAATAACTACTCCTGGCACATTGGAGCAGCGTCTTGACACACATTGGTGAGGTATTTCCGCAAAATCACATGCAAATTCAATGAAATAGGGCTATCCTGGAGACAAACATCCACAGTTCTGCTCGCTTTGTTTAGCTACATACAGTATGCCAAGCAATGTGACTCTCATTTCGTCGCGCCTATTAAGCATGTTAGGGGTCAGCTTTTGCAGTGGGAAGTATGAACATGAATAATGATGGAATTTCTCCTTATATCAGTGTGTATCTTGGCATTGTTGTTATAAAAAGGTTATAACAACAACCATAATTACAAAGACAGTAATACCATGATGTAATTGTTAAACACAGTCCTGTACAGTTAGACCCATCCTTTATAAAAACAGATAGTTTGCAGCGTGACACATTGAAGTTCACTAAAAACAATTTGCTACACATATTGTTATAACATTGTGCCACAGACACTTTAATGTTTCCCCTATTGGTGAATTTAAAAAAAAACACGTGCCAGTGTAGAGTAGAAATGAGCAAAATCACATCTGTTTTCTTTTTATGTTCTTCTGCTGTAAAGATCAGCGTTGGAGTTACATTAGAGGAGTTTAAGACAAAAACTTGCTTTATCGGATCACTCTGAATACCAGGTGCATAACGGCATCTCCCCGCCTCTACCATTCCACCTCGAATACTGGCATCTCATTAAAAACCCTGACAGGGCAGCGTCAGCAAAAACCAAAGGAAGACAGCAAGAGATAGAGACTGAGCTACAGACACAGAGGAAGAGAGGGAGGCTTGTTGAGGGATAAAGAAGTCGAGATAAAGAGAAAGGGTAGAGTTGCTCTGGCACTGAGTCCAACCAGAATTTAAAGAAGTATTTTTCCTACAGTGCAGTAATGAACAAGGTCACCTTCAGTCTCCTTTTTCTGGTGTTTTTTTTTTTTTTTGCATGAAATCCCCCATCCCCCCGCCCCTCCTTCTTAAATCCCCTTTTCATCTCACCATCCATCCACTCCTTGTTTCTGGAGCTCCGAGATGCCAAAAGACAATGATCCCATAAAGTCGTTGCGGCTGGTCAGGTCCCAATCCCACACCTCCACAGACAGACGCCGGTCCTTATCATACTCCTTCAGGTGGCTGAAAGTGACCCAAAAGGATAATCAAAAGTTGGATATTTTATAAATCTTAAACTGTTCTAAATTTAAAACACATATTTCTGAACTTCCAGGTTTGCCGTATAATCCTTAGATACGTAAATCCAATCATTAATCCAACAGACAGGAAGTGCTTTTGTCCATTGTGCTTCTGCATAAATTTATGTAAAACACGTCACTTTTGCGCTTCATCGTATCTCATGTCATTTAGGTGGATGAAAAATTACCCCTCAACTCGAACATCTGCATCGACATGCCTCGGGTTGCTATTTTTAATCTTATCCTAGGATAACAGTGATGAAACGTCTATATAAAATTGAAATTGGAGCCAAGAGTAGAAAACAACCCCACAAGCGAGGTTTTGCAAGTATGAGGAGCCAGATGTTTTAATCTCAACGCCGCCGGTTGCACGTGCTTGGAAAGATGAGCTTAATATGATGGTTTTAAAACATTTCAGCGAGTGAGAGGGCGAGATAAAAAAGGAAAACAAAGAGTCAAGAGGAACAGGCTAGATGGGGATAAATAAATAAATTATGCATTAAATTCAGAGTGGTAAAGGCTTACAATTTAAAGGTTTCATTCCAGGTGGGGTTGAGGCAGCACTTTATAGTCTTGGTCTTCTGTTTGCTCTCACTGCGAGGATCTGGGATCAGTTTAAGTTTCACATAGGGGTCTGACAGACCGTTGGGGTCCATAGGAACCAGATTCTTTCCCTCTTTGACTGGGGACAGATTAAAAAAGTGAAAAAAACAGAAAGAAATTTAGGAAAAAATGAAAAACAGTCATCCACAGGTATCCAAGCATGCATGATCTGTGTCAAAGAGTCTTTCTGCTTACACTCCAGTCTCAACTTTAAACTCTTATCTAACCTTATACATACAAATACTACTACTAATAATAATAACTTTATTTATCCATTAGGAACTTCATTTGCAGACAGAGCGCCGAGATAAACACAGACAGATGCATAAAAACCACATTCATTAAATACACAATAAAAATATAAAATAAGATCATGTAGTCATTGCTTCCTCTACACATGGCCACCCACCACAAGATCCTGCAGCAATTCAACAGTTGGATTGAGGAAGATATAAAGCTGGATGTGGCTCTACTGGTCTTAAGTGAGAGGGACCTGAACCTGCGACCAGATGGTAACAGGCTGTAGCGAGAATGCAGAATGTGTGAACTGTCAGTGGAGATCTGAGTACTTTTCCTCAGGATGCAGTATTGTAAATGAAAGTGAGCAATTCTTGTTGATGTCCAATGATTTTACTGCTGATTTTAATGATCTTATCGAGAGTGTTGCGACGTAAGACACTGAGTGAACCAAAACCGATAACATTTTTAGTGTAATGTGTCTAAAAATGATTTATTCTCATAAGTACAGAAATGTGCCCCTTTATAGAAAAAATATTTTACAGGAAATAAATTTGTCCTGAAACATTTAAATAATGCTATCCTTTAGAAAACTTAAAGACTAGAGTCAAAGTCCTCAGTTAGAGGTCGAGGCCTTGAGGTTGCTATAAGGCTGCCAAATCCAAAAGTAATCCTCCTTTTGTGTCCTTGTGTTCAAGCTGGAGAAAATCTACCGTAAAGCGTTGAGTTTAGTGGTTATTGTTGTGGGCAAGATTATCAATGCTGGTCAAAGGCAAGGTCACATCCAATTATCAGAAACATGATTGCCGTATCTTAAGTGGCACGTAAGGGTCACTTGGAGCTTAAAGAAACAGTACACACAAACAACATTATCACAGAGGATATCACGAGAAACATTACATTTTCTGAAGAGGCTAAATTGAATAACATTAGAAAAATCTGGAGCAAGAATGATCATTTGATCAATCTGTCTCAAACTGGATCTATTTGACAATTAAAACAATTCAAATTCAGTTATACAATGGAACAATTTGTGTACAAGACAATTCTAAATGGACTGCATGGTGGCGCAGTGATTAGCACAGTGGCGAGCACAGTGGCGAGCACAGTGGCGAGCACAGTGGCGGCACAGCAAGAAGGTTGGAGTTTGAGTCCTAGAGTGGGGGTGAATATATATAATTAATTATAATTTTATATATATTAAAAAAACATATGCGATAAATTATTGACTTTTTAAGGAAACAATTGAAATTATATTGAGGGAGAAAAACAACATCTGAATTGGTTGTGAGAAAAAAACCTCAAGATGCTGTCAGGGCATCGCTTCACGCTAACCTCACAGAAGTTACGCCCTGCTCCGACCCAGCCATAAACCCTCTACAGAGACAATAAATATTAGATGATGCCAGTTAAAGTGACCATCAAATAGTTGCTGAGTAGAGCTGTAAAGAGTGTAGCGTGCTGAATAGTCTCAGGGGACACTTTAGTAAATAGCGGGAGATATGCACAGCTTTGTCTACAAATGGAAAAACTTGTTCTTGTGGATGTGCATGAATAATAATTTTTTTTTTAATCTTGGCAATTGAATAATTTGACATGCAATTGACATGTAGAGACGAATAAATACAGGATGTAAAGCATGTGCCGGGCAAGCAAAGAATAGAGTTGAGCAGTATGAGTGTGTTCAGCACCTTTCATAGTAAAGCAGCCTCATCTGCTTACAGTGTTTGTTTCATTCTGTCAAGCTTTTGAGGTGCTGCTAAATCTTTACTGTACATTTTTAAACAAATCCTGGACAGATCTGGACAGTAGAATTTGAGTAGTTTTCACTCTTTTTGTGATCAGGTTTAAAGTTCATTAAAAAAAACAAAAAAAAACTTTAAAACGGATCAGTTTTTACGTTGATTAATGAAGTAAATTACTGCCATCCTCCATCAAACTTTTTAACCATTCAACCTCCAGACTGTAAGTACCATACGGGAGGTAGATTACACTTAGTTAACTACATGTATGTAAATGAGTTTTCGATTGTTGGTTTCTACTCCCTGTGGGCTCTTCTTTTGCTGTACCAATCTTTAGGTTTTACCCCTTCCATTTAAATCCAAAACTACTACATGAACGTGGCTTACATGGTGATTTAAACTCCTCAGATCAGCACCGGTGGTCTTAAGGAGTTCCGTACTTTTATTTTAGTTGCACCACAAAGACAAGCGGTCACCTTTAGATCCTAATTTTGAGTCCCACTGCATTCTCCCTGTTGGAGTGCCCTTGACATTGATATAAACTCTCTCTGCATTCCCAGAGATGCCTTTCTGCTCCCGTCCCTGAACTCTGATCATCGTCTGACTGAGGATGGAGCTGAGTTACATCTGATCGATACTCTGTCACTTCCAACCAGAGCCAATTGCTGAGATCAAACCCATAATTAGAGTCAAATGCTCAAATGCATCTCTTCGTGTAGAAGCCATTTCTACAACCTCTTGTTTCGATAAGCTGCAGAGTATTTCCCGGTGGCTCTGCAAATCATTCTAAGAACTAGCTTTTTTCACAGTAATGAGAAAGTTTGCTGTCCATGGCTCCACACTGACCCCCGTGGACAAAAATCAGTACTTATTTTGCAAATCATTTGCAGGAATTTACAACATTCAGCCTAATATACTATATTTTTAACCACAAAACTCTCTAGTTCATTTGAATAAATCATTAGGTAATGTGGTTATTGACTAGATTTTGCTGTTTGTTTTACAAAGATGTACAAAGACTTACATCTTTCTAATATATCGCAAATGGATTTGATTTTTTTTTTTTTTTTTTATTCGTCTTCTGAATCCCTTATCCCTAATAGGGTTCCGGAGGGATCTGGTGCAGCATTTTTCAGCTACTTTCAGGCGAGAGGCAAGGTACACCCCAAACAGGTCGCCAGTCTGTTGCAGGGTCACACACACAGACAACCATCAACACACACTCATTCCTAGGGTCAATTTATTAATGGCCAATCAACTTAACATGCATGTTTTTGGAGGGTAAGAGAAAACCAGAGTAACTGGGGAAAACCACACATAAACGGTGGAGAACATGCAAACTCCATACCGAAAGACCACTGATTCAATTCTCCTCCCCCCCACACAGACATGCAAACACCCAGGACTTGGATCCTCAACCTTCCTGCTGTGAGGCCACTCTGTTTGACCAATCTGCCCATTTTTGTCTATACTAACTGCAGCTTTTTTTTAATGATTACAGTGCTGCTGCTGTAACACAAATTTCCCACATGTGGGATCTTCTGATATAAGACATCTAGATTTGTGAATCCACTTTGTAAAGTGTGACGACTGCAGAGCTGTTTCTGAACAGTGGTCATCATTTTCACAGTGTGACTTATTTTCTTAAAGTTCATTCAAATGTCAGGTCATAAAAAATAATCTAAATTTACTTTTTTTATGCTCTGTTTTTATATTATAAAGTACTTTTAGACATTTGTTTAAAATGTGCTTTGCAAAGAAATCATAGTTTCTTTTTACCAAAAAACTTGCAACTTTGGGGTGTTTTAATGTCTGCTTTTTCAGCTTAAATTAATCTAAAAAATAATTAAAAGCTGAGAAAACTCTGCTGTCATCTAGAGGTAAAAGAAATTAATGCAGATAACAAAAAAGTCCTAAGAAAAATTATTTTATAACCTGAATAACTATCTAGTCATAATTTAAATGTGTGAGCAATTTAACAGTTTATTGAAGTACACATTTTTTTCTCACATTTAGAAAAAGTAAGTGTATTTTTTCTTGTTATACATAGATTAATGGACTTTGAGTCATTCAGTAGACCAGTTTGAGGGGGGGTTATATATATTTTTGGAACTTCTAATATTACCAACATTCTGATTCATCAAGAATCAGTATCATAAATGATTGCACACTTGTTTTCAAGCCGCTGGACACAAGTATCTAGATCTTGAAGGGTCAAAGAGGGAAAAAAAATGAATGAAGCCTTGAACATTTTTGTCAGGTCAACACTGGTATTTATACTGAGAAGAAAAAAGATAATAATTAATATTGTCTTCTGACAAATATGAAATAGACTAATGTGTGCGGCTGCACGGTGGCATAGTGGTTAGCACAGTGGCCTCGCAGGGAGGAAGTTGACGTTTGAGTCCTAAAGTGGGGTGAAAATTGAACCACTGGCCTTTCTGTGTGTGTGGAGTTTGCATGTTCTCCTCATGTATGCGTAGGTTTTCACTGGATACTCTGGTTTCCTCCCAGAAACAAATACAGTCTTCATAACCGCTTATCCCCAGTGAGGTCACAGGAGAGCTGGAGTCTCTCCCAGCTGATTCAAGGCCAGACACACCCCGAAAAGGTTTCCAGTCTGTCACGGGGCCACACACACACCCATCCGCACACAAAGGCATTCCTAGGGGCAATTTCGTAGCGGCCAATCAACTTAACATGCATGTTTTTGTGGGTTGGGAGGATACATGGGGAGATCATGCAAACTCTATACAGAAAGGCCAGTGTTCCAAACCTAACCACTGCTTCACTGTGCACCCCCCAAGTGAAGTTGTCAGCTGAAAACGAAGCTGAAGACTTGCGCATTGATGAATGTGTGTCATGGTAATGCTGAAAGTATGATCTAATCAATACAACATTTTGACCATATATGTCTGCAAAAAAGAGCAGGATCTTCTCCTTGAGACAGAAAGAAAGGATCTGAATGAGATGGTAGGAAGTCAACAAGACCGCAAGAAGATAGATACGGCTTTTTGTGGAGTTGCAAGACAGGGTTTGATGTAACATAATGACTCCTTATTTTATTCAATTTTCCGACAGATTGGCCACTCGGAAATTGCAATAGGAAGGTGTGTGTATTGCTGTCTGTCTTTGTATGTGGACGATCGGAGTGCATCTATTCTCTCACCTGTAACCAGCCAGGATAGACTTCAGCACCTCCATAGCCCAGATAGAGATAAGCATTACAAAAGATGAATGAATTCTAAGCAAATCAATGCTTAGATGGGGTTAGTTTTTAGTGATAGGTGTGTGTGTACGCGGATGCGTAACTGTGTTATTCAACCTTAGTTTAGATTAGATTAGAATTACTTTATTGATCCCACACTTGGGAAATTTAACTGCTAATATAAATTTTATGTCAGCACCATGTGCAACTTTTTGTATAAGACAGGTATGTTATGAATAGAATTTGACCTTATTTTAAAATGTAGATAAAACCTGATACCCTTTGTTACTATAATGCATTCAAAATGCTACATTTTATTTGATTACTGCATCATGTATAAGGTTAATAAAAACATAATGTAATGGTTTAACAAAACTAATGTGGTAAACTACCAACATCATACATTTCATTTGTACTCTTCCAAAGCTTGGCCAAAGGAACACTGAGTAAAAAATAGGCCTTTTAAAATCCCCTACTGAACATTGCGAACCTAAAAAAAAATCTGAGAGGAAGCAGTAGTTCACATACAGCATATTACGATGTGATCATTTTTAAACTCATATTTAGTTTAATTTCTCTACTCCACCAGACAAGCAGCAGAGGGAGACAGATGACAGCTGTTTGAGCTCGACTTACTGGTAACGGTGAGAACGTTGGTTTTAACATCAGCACTGATCTGGAGCCGGCCTCTCCTCTCAGTGTGGTCTGTTCCACACAGGCTGGGCACGTTGGCCACACAGCGCTTGTGGATGTTCATCATACAGTCTGTAAAACACATTACAGATGTGTTATATGTAGCTTAAGAAGAGAAAAGTGAGACTTATCTAGTAATGATGATGTTGGACATCTAGGTGAAGCACTTACGGTCACATCTCATCCCCTGGTGTATGAGGCCGTACAGTAGAGAGCCACAGTGGTCGCAGAAGGTGGGGCTGGAGTAGGTGTGGATTTTAAACTTATGCTTGGCTCTCGGGTCCTGGAGATAGACAGAGAAAACAAAATCAACACCCCAAATGTCAACTCTGTGTGTCATATCTTATAACAAAATTTTCCCACTCTCATTTTTTGCCATTTAAGTTTCACAAAAAACATCTCTTAAACCAATGAGTGATCAAAAGGGTAACAGAGCTTTTCAAAGAAGCGTGTCAAAGGTATGGAGAGGGGGTTCACACTGTTTTCTGATAAAGATACGTTTTACCAGTATTCCTTTGTTCACACAGTCAGACAAACTAAAAAGCTTGCTATCAACAAAGGGCCTCTTTGTGTGGATGTGTGCGTGCGTGTTTGTGAAAGCACAGAGGGAAGTCAACTTTGTTGAAACTTGATTTTATCTGAATGGAAACCCAAAAGGTGGGTTGCACAAATCAGCAAACTACATGAAAGAATGGTCGTGATGGAAAATGCATCTAAACTTGTGTAATAATTATGAACAACCTGCAGAAATTTATAACGGTTAGACCGGAATCTCCAGTTACTGAATGGTTAGCCGCAGCAAGAACAGCAGCTCATAGACTTAAAGATTTCCAAGCTTCGTTGTTCATGTAGTGTTTACTTATTTTAAAATACACATTTATATCTGCCGATTTGAGTTGTCTCATAGCAGGTGGCGAGATGGTGACAGCAGTATGAAGCAGCTCGACGGGGAGGAGATAGATGACATGATTTTGTTGCCAAAAGTGTTGGGCACATGTGGAGAGTCAGAGAACACGCATAGATGGAATGTTTTCTGTGGCATCTTTGTTGATCGGGAGTGTGTTAGAACATTTTAAATATCTTATTTCCCAAAAAAAATCACATGCAAATACATTCACAAGATAAATTTTTGTGCTTGTTTCTAGAAAATGATGTCAATAAAAAATACAAATTGTTAAGCATTGTTTCATTTTATTTACACATTACCAACCTAAAGTTGTTCACTCTGTAAATTTATGCAGACATATCCAGGTGGATTGTCATTTAAAAGGAAACACTGCTGCTCGTTGAACCACTGATTTTATTTGCATGTATACAGTTATTTGAGTTGTAAATTAATGTGACCCCTTTACAAAAAAAGGCATGGAGAGTGGATTAAAATAAAGAGAAAACTTCCATTTACATATTTTGGTGATTACATATACCTCTGATGTCGACTAAGTAATTTTGTGCTGCATAAATAAAATTTTATAGATAAAAATCCATGACAAATTGTTCAGTTTAGACGGAAAGCAAAAAAAAAAAAAAATCTGTCAGATGTGCACTCATGTGAGTGACACCTGCAGCCACGGCTCAGTGCGAGTACACACCTGCATATAAGCACTGTGGTTGTACAGGTGACCGCTCCCATATCCTGCACCACAAAGCTGGTGTTCCAAATCAAGCAGACAGTAATCACCAGTGGTGGATGAAGTACTCACTTTTTGTACTTAAGTAAAAGTACAGATAATTAGACAAAAAAAATCACCGAAGTAAAAGTACCAATAAAAAAATCTATTCAAGTAAAAGTACAAAAGTAATTGGTGTAAATTTTTCTTTTTAAGAAAAAGTAAAAGTATTCGACCATAACTCAAATATTATTTTTTTGTGCTGTAGGGTCACAGATAAACACTGTGTAATGATGGCTCAACTTTTTATTTAAAAGTAAACACAACAAACAACAATCTTCTGACTCTTTTTCAATTCGTGCTACATTTGATGTTAGTTTTTTGGCAGTAAATGATTGCGGAAAATGTTGACTCTCGATTCTGATTGTTCCGGGATTCCTTACTTCTTCTCCCTCTTGGAGACCACAGGCGGTCAACTGCTCCCTCTCCAGTTTGATTTTGGCGATGCGGCTTCAAGTTGTGCTGAAAAAAAACCTGTATATTTCTTAAATTCCTGACCGAAAATGTAACAAAAAATTCAAAAGACACTTTAAAAAAGTAGTGGTGTAAAAGTACAGATATTTGCTCAAAAAATGTAGTGAAGTAAAAGTAAAAAGTACAGGTCTCAAATTTTACTTAAGTAAAGCACAGATGCACAAATTTTTCACGGAAGTACAGTAACAAAGTATTGCTTCGTTACGTTCCACCACTGGATCAGTGCATTACTCTAAAACTTTCCACTACTGGGATCCATCACATTTTCTTTGCCACAAAGAAGATTTTTATGTTCCACAAGCCACAACCAACGATATGATCGTTTTTATCCTCTCTTCTCTTATACGGGAAACTAATGTGGTACTATCATAAAATTTGACCCGTTCTTCTCAGAAGTGTTCATGCTTCTTCAAACTTGGCGAGCTTCTACATCAGCGAGCTTCTACATCATAAAATGTGTTTTCCTTGGTAACTCAAAGATCAACGCACCGCAAGCCATTTATCCCCAAATTAGATGGCCTACAAGGTGTTTGAGGCTATCTCAGTCTGTACTTTAATACAGGTTGATGAGAGTCAAAAGATAAGCCATTGTGGAAAACTGTGATTGAAAATGAAGATGTTTCATTCTTGCACCCTCTTAATAATTTATGTACGATCTGTGAATTATTTCTACTTTTTTTGATGATGCACCAGAAACACATTTATCTAAAAAAGCTATTTGAAATTCAGGGGGAAAACTTAAACTTTTTGGTGTAAACAAAGCAAAATAAGGCCATTTTTCTACTTAAATGAGCATTTCTAACTTCCGAGCCTTTGTTGACTCAAATTAACTTTCAAAACGTGAATGATAGTTTGTGGGACTCAAGATAAAAACAAGTGTACAGATGTGTATTTTAGAAAGAGTGACTCAGCTACCACATCTCATATATTCAACTATTTTACTGTCACTTTATGTTTAGAAATTTTTCTTTCTTCTTTTGTCTTGTTTTAAGCATTATTGTCCTCTATGTTCTCTGACAGCAGCATCAGTCATTCCCGCCAACACACAAATCAAACACACATCCTGTCATGTTGCTTGTGATGTATGACAGGCACAAACAGCCACCTTATCCTTCCAATAAAATTTTTCCCTCAATTGTATCAAGTCAGCTTTTTTCTTCCAAGCTTGAGAAAAGTAAAACAAGTTCTCAACAAGTCTATAAAGTTAATCCACCCAACAAAACACAATACTACCTCTTTAACTATGTCCCTGTCTTCTGCATCTATTTCTCAATCCATTTCTGAGCAGATGTTGGACTCTCAAAAAGCACATGCTCACACACAGAGTTTTACACGAGTAACAAGCTGTGTGCCTGAAATGTAGGTTTCATTAAAAGACTCATCCCTCGACCTCTCCCTCAAGGACCCCATTCCATTAACCTAGATCTATAATTGAATTCTTCTTTTAAACATATATAGCTGACAGAGAAAGAGAGACGTGAGTCAAAATGAGAACTATCGGGCCACAGACAGAACATCGATAACACTGACAATAGAATATCGATGGAGTCTACAATCTACTAATTTGATTTTTAATTTTTTTAAATGTTCCAAATTCCATCATCTCCTAGTTTATTATGAGATCACACTTAGGTTAAAAAAAAAAAACCTGATCATTTCTTTTGTTTTTTTTCTACCACTGTCCTGCCACCTATATTTAAACAAATCACTTGTGTAAAGCAGAGCTACCCTACATTCTAGTGGTGCATGGGGCTGAGGTTATAAGGCCATGAACTCATTAAAAGATGATATGACAAGGGTGGGTAGGCCCCGTAATTAAGAAGGGAGTCCCAGAGGAAATGTGGCATTTAAATAGATGATGTACTAAACAGAGGGATGGCATGGAAGGGATGGGATGATAGAAATGTAAAGAGAGAGGCGGTGGTGGGGGAAGTTGTATGTGTGCGTATTCTATTTAAAGAAAAAAAAAAAAAATGTCAGGAGAAACAGGGTGTCTTAAGGTGGAAGGAAGGATTAAATAAATGCAGCAATGTGCAATTAAAAAAAACATATTCCACTTTCAATCAGTAAAAAAGTGTCATCGACACGAGTATAAACAGACATAGTCCTTTAGTAACACTAAAAGAACAGAGTTGTGGTTGGCTTCATTTAAGATATTTATATTGTGTTTATTTATCATTTGTTTGTGTTAATATAAGTGTATGTATGTATCTCTGGGAGTGACCAGGCTGGACAGGATCAGAGGAACAGCACATGTTAGAGGTTTTGGAGTTTAAGTCAGAGAGGCCAGACTGAAATGGTTTGAATATGTGCAGAGGAGAGAGAGAGAATACATCGGCAGAAGGATGCTGGGTTTGGAACCACCAGGAAAGAGGCCTAGAGGAAGACCAAAGAGGAGGTTCATGGATACATTGAAGGAGGACATGAATATATAGTTGGTGTGACCGCTGAGGATTCAGCAGGTAGGGTTAGATGGAAGAAACTGACTTGCTGTGGGAACCCCTAAGGGATAATGCCGAAATGAGAAGAAGACAGTCACCAGCTGTGAGTAGTGACCGAAAGAACGAGATTACGGATATAAGCGGCCAAAATGAGCTTCTTCCGCAGGGTGGCTGGGCTCTCACTCAGAGATAGGGTGAGGAGCTCTGCCATCCTGGATGAGCTCGGAGTAGAGTCGTTGCGTCTGAAGCTGTTGACCCCGCAACCTGGTCCTGGAGGAGCAGAGGACAACTGAACGGAAATTTTCTGTATTTTTGAATTAGTGTATTTACAGCTACTGTACATGTTGCAACAACTCACAGTTGTGCTTCAAAATGTTCTTGTGAGTCCAAAAGCTGTAGTAATATCCTGACTCAAATAACTATCACATCAAATAATTTCTTTATGAATAAGCCACATCCCAGCAGGTTTAACTGCGCACATTTTTGTTAATAAATCATCGTAATCTGCCACGTAGAGATGCAGATGGATGTTTATCATTGGAGTGAATGGTGTTACATACATCAGCTGTGATGAAGTACTCTGTCATTTACCAGCTGATCTAGTGTTAAAATCATTAGAAACGTGTCATTTTTAGATGCAATCAAGCTTTATTTTAATCGATCTTCTGCCGAACAGCAATGACTATCTTATGATAACAAGTTTTTTTTTTTTAAATTAACAAGTTTGTTTTATATACTAAACTTGACATTTAAAATGAACATTATTTCACAAAAGCTTTTAGCTGTTATGATTAAGGAAGTGAAACAAAAGCACTCAAGTGAAGATGATTATTAAAAAAATTAATGTAAATAAGCTGGTTTTTAATAATAGTAGTAATAATAAGACATTGAACTTATATAGCGCTTTTCTAGATACTCAAAGACGCTTTCCGGTTACGGGACGGTCGCCCTACCCACCGAGCCATCCTTCCCCCATCCTTCTCTACTTATGGTTTTTAGACATAAGTAGATGTACGACATACTGAAGACATGCCACGTTCCAGCCTGCTTCAAGCGGTCCACCATCGTTCCTGTTCCCAAGACGCCCCGTATCACTGGACTTAATGACTAGAGGCCTGTGGCGCTTACGTCTGTAGTCATGAAGTCATTCGAATGCCTGGTCCTCCCTAATCTCAAGCACTTCACCTCTCCCTCTCTGGACCCTCTGCAGTTTGCCTACAGAGCCAACAGGTCTGTAGACGACGCTATCAACCTGGCCCTCCACTTCACCCTGCAGCACCTGGACTCCCCGGGAACCTATGCCAGGATCCTGTTTGTGGACTTCAGCTCTGCATTCAACACCATCCTCCCTACCCTGCTTCAGGACAAGCTCTCTCAGCTCAACGTGCCTGACTCCACTTGCAGGTGGATTACTGACTTCCTAACAGACCGCAGTGCGTGCGGCTGGGGAAGAATGTCTCCACCTCTCGGACTATCAACACAGGATCTCCACAGGGCTGTGTCCTCTCTCCCCTGCTCTTCTCCCTGTACACCAACTCCTGCACTTCCAGCCATGACTCTGTCAAACTGATCAAGTTTGCAGATGACACCACACTCATTGGGCTCATCTCTGATGGCGATGAGTCGGCCTACAGGATGGAGGTAGACCGGCTGGTGTCCTGGTGCAGCAACAACAGCCTGGAGCTCAACGCTCAGAAGACAGTGGAGATGATCGTGGACTTTAGGAAAGTCACAGCTCCCATTACCCCCCTTGCACTGACAGACTTCTCCATCACCACTGTAGACTCTTTCCGCTTCCTCGGCACTACCATCACACAGGACCTAAAGTGGGAGCCATCCATCAGCTCCCTGATCAAAAAGGCCCAGCAGAGGATGTACTTTCTGCGGCAGTTGAAGAAAGCCAAGCTGCCCGCCCAGATGTTGGTGCAGTTTTACAGAGCCATCATCGAGTCTGTCCTCACCTCCTCCATCACCGTGTGGTACGCTGGAGCCACAGTCAGGAACAAACACAGACTGCAGCGCATTGTGCGCTCCGCAGAGAAGGTGATCGGCTGCAGCCTTCCATCTCTCGAAGACCTGTACGTCTCCAGGACTCGGGGGCGTGCAGGTCGGATAGTAGCTGACCCTTCCCACCCTGGACATGGACTTTTTGAGCGACTCCCCTCGGGCAGGAGGCTCCGGTCCATTCGGACCAGAACGTCCCGCCACAAAAACAGCTTCTTCCCTTCTGCCGTTGGACTTATGAACTCTTTATAACCTGGATCCCCACATCTCTTAGTCACCTCCCTCTTGTCACTTCACTATCTTTATTATTTTCTATTATTTTCTATGACATTGCACTACTTTTCTTTTTCTTCTGAGCACTCTTAGTTTTGTAAAAATTATTATTATTTTTATTTATTTTATTTTTATTATTTTTATTTTATATGTTTGCACACCAGTACCAGAACAAGTTCCTAGTCTCTGATGTTTTTCACTGACATGGCAATAAAAAGCATTCTGATACTCTTCTTAGTCAGGAAGCCAAGCAGTGACCATCAGCCTCCTGTCTGAAGGTGGAAATCAAACTAGAGAGCTTGGGAAAGGGTGATGTTTTCATTCTTTGTAAGTGAGATGGTAGTCAGAAAAAAAACGTTTTCAATACCACAGTTTTTCTAAAGCTTCAAAGTTCAGCATTTCACTCATCCATCACCAAACCAACACTTCATACGATAGAATAAAATGTACATCTTTGCGGTAGTCATGTTGTGTGTGTCATATTACAGTGTAAATGTCAAAGCAGGAAGAGGGAAAACAGAACCATGGAAACCGCTGAGCTGCATCTCCAACTCCAAATTGTCTCTTTATTGAGGTTGTAGACCAATCTAATCCTCTTTGTGTCTGAATGATTGAACTTGTTTTTTTGCATCCGTCTTTAAAATAAATCATTTGTACTCACGTCTGAAGCCGGTCCTTTGTCAGCACCTGGACAGGAGAAAGTGACGAACTCATGGCACCGTTTGTGAACCACAAAACAACACACTGTGGAGAGAAGACAAAGTATTTGATCAAACAACTTTCTCGTGTGTGCTCATTTTGACAAAAAAAATCCAGGTATTAGCACTGTGGGGATAATCGTTTTTAGTAAGCATCAGGTCAAATCAGGTTTTGATATATAGTCTTGCATCAGTGCCTGGTTGTTATGACGATTTGGCGGGAGCAGCTGTGAGAAAAGAAATCACAAGGTCAGAGGAGGCTGAGAAACAAGGCCAAAATAGATTAGCAGATGAGGATATGTGAAGAAAAAGGTCACAGCAGGATTCTTTCCCTTTTGGATGCTGTCACCTGTGAGGGCAACTTTATTAGCAAACACGTCTGGGACCAAACTGTGCAACCACAGGGTGAACTATGCCCGTTATTCATATGCAATTTTAAATATTTTTTAAATGATCAACTTTGTCTAATATTTTCTCTAAAAGTCAACAGATATATTTTGTAAAGAAGTATTTTTTAAAAAGCATAAAATTACAAATAAAAAAATCTTTTTGATTTGTTTGAAGTAAAAGTAGCAACTTGAGCTAATAAACATGATACCTTTGGCTATTGTTTTGGTTTTAGTTTATTCGTTTCCAAAGATAATTTGTTTTTGTTAACGCACTACTTTTTTATACATATCAGCATTGATAAAATATTGATCACCGTATAGACGAAATCTCAATTAAACTCTCAAAAGGAAATGTAACACATGTAATGCACGAATCACACTATTAAACAATCAAATTCTTTAAAAATATATGACCGCATGCATATCACCTAAATTAAAATTATATATTCCTTAGGAATAAAGAAACTGCAAAAAAAAAAAAAAACTATATTCAAAAAATGTTGGGTTGGACACACCTGTAATGCAGGATGCAGAATGTATCTCAACAAAGACATATCAAATATACAAAAAGAGGTGACGTATTTAAGTGGTAAAGAGTAAAAAACGATTATACAGATATTTCAGGAAAACATAAGGCTTATAAAAGTGATTAGCACCCTCAGAAAGCCCAAAAATGTCTTAAGACTGAGGAACAGTTTCTTTTTCAAATGAGACATTTGAATTATTTTCCAAACAAAGAATTTCCAGCCATACTTTGCAAAGCTTTACCAGAGAAAATGTATGTCAACTCAGGCAATAATTCAATCCCTACGTTTGATTTATTTGTTGTTAAAAGTGAAATTCACTTCCAATAAGGTGCCTGGAAGTCACAGTGGAATTCAAACATTTTACCAGAACAGCTTTTTGTATAACGAAAAAGGTTTTTTACAAAGATGAAAAACTTGCTGCACAATCATCTTTCTCTGATGACTCAAAAGTCTGTCATAGAAACAATATTATGCCAAATTTTATGTTGAAAAGACAAGCACTTGCTTTCTCGTCTCTATAAACTGGTTGCATGCTCAAATGAATAAAATTTAGCATCCAACTTTTCAATAATTTCAGAGCCAACTTTGATTGAAACTACCTTTGTTTTTCCATTCTGCCTCGACCAGAGGTGTGTGGGTGAGTCTAAACTCTTGCTGCATTAAAATTTTGAATGTGTAAGAAAAAAAAATGAAAGGAATAATCTAATTTATGCTGGTGAAGTGTTTCATCTTTTAAAGAAATCAGCAATGGGGAAGATAAAGAAATTTTATGCTCTTATCGTAACACCTTAACTTTCTTTTTGTCACCCTGACAGCGCTGACTCATCATCAGTCCCTCTGCAAGAGAACACATTGTGATAATCCTCACAGTAAAATTTAACCTTTTACCTCCAACAGAGTTGTACCAAATCTGTCTCCCTAGTCTAAAAAAAAAGAGGGAGGCAAAACCCTGCGGGCAAGGATTTGTTAGAAACAAGAGAACTTTCCTTCACCTAAAGATGTTTTCAAAAGTAAATGAATAGCGGAACATGGCTTTGCTTTCTAGGTTTGGTGGAGCAGAAATACGTGAAAGCTGTGACGTGCAGTGAGCCTGTCATCTCTGTCCTGATTAGTGTCAGCTCCACTGACAGGCAAGACAACCAGAAGAAGTTAAAAATATCACAAATCCATATACAGTTCTTGTGATTTTGCCCCAGAGTCCATTCTGGGTGTGGCAAGTGATGGAGAGATCTAAAAAGTGTGGAACAAAAATTTTGAAAATGTCAGAAAAATCAAGTTAAATAATTAGAATAGAAACTATTAAGTACTGATACGGCACATTTAAGCAGTGCACTTTGAAATTAGGGCAAACTATATATTTATATATCTATTTTTTTTTTTAATTGAGATTCCTAAAAAATTTTACCATTAAAAACTAATAGGAATTACATAAGCTTAACATTCAAGACAAATCTTGATCTGAAATACATGTATAGATGTATGTTTCCATCTATACATGTTTACACTCCAAATCTGTTGTTCCATGAGAGTAAATCCTCACATTAAATTGAAAGCCAAAAAGTTTAGGAGCATATCACAAAAATATTGCATACCACATAATAAACAGAAACAGAAAACGCAACCTGCGTAGAGAAAATGTGGGGTGAAAACTATTAAACATGGCAGGTATGCATTAGTCAGATTTCACTTACAAAAGCCCCAAAATCATGCACTAGTGTCTTGTCCTTAAAGATGTCCATCATTTTTACTGCTATCGCCGCTGGGGCTTTATGTCTCTCAAATTTGACTGAAACTGACTTTTACACAGCTGGAGGAAAATGTTTAATTTTTAAATAGTTTATAGTTATTGATTCAAGTGTAAAGTATGCAACGATAAGAGCTCATACATAAAGATTCAGACTTCCTTATTGCACAGAATAGTGCCCATACATTTTGGGTTGTTAGGTCACAGGCTCCTGGAAACAGGGCCTTACACCAAAATCTGTAAGCACACAGACTTCCATGCAAATTGAGAGATCTATAAAAGTGGTAAGAGTGTGTAGAATATTTATTTTTATTTCACTGACAGATCAGTCGGATTGCCTCGCAGTCAACTGTCTTTCACTTAAGGAAGATGCCACCATGGCTGCACAATGTGCCATTCTGCATGAGAATGACGCATGATATGCATATGATTCAGTGTTAGAGTAATAGCAGCACGATGACCAGATTTGTCACAAGTGTTGATCTACACTGGTTTTTATAAACAAAGTCCCTCATGCAGTAGCTGCTTCATGTGTGCCATTTACTAGTCTCACTGATTTTACAGGGCGATGGTGACATTAGTATGAGAACTATTCACACCTATTTTTTTACCTTCATGTTCCCATTATTTGGTTTTAACAATTTTGCCCGGATATAAAAAAAAATGCAACGCAATGTGAATGAAGAAGGCAGTGTTATTTTACAATCTCAGTAAAAAAAAAAGTACAATAAGCAAAAGTGGTCTTTGCAGTAAAATGGATGTCAGCCTTTTTTCCTGGGTTTTTAAGCTGGTTGAAAACTCTCAGTCCTGCCCACACAGACTGCAGTGGTGTTTCTCTGTTTGCTATGTTTTCACAAGTCTGAAAAAAAAAAACAATATACAAGTTTTTACATGTCTTTAAGCAGAAATAGATTCTTCAGTATTTTCTGATTTAGTAAAAACATATGTGTGTGAATTAAAATGCTATCTTTTATATATTTTGTATTAAGTTTTCAAATTTATCCTAAATGATGAACCCAGTAATTTAATTTAATGTTACTTTGCAGATCTTTAATTTCTTATTCATCTTGTTATGTTTTTGCGAAAAATAATCTTTTTTATTGGCAAACGTGTGCAAAGCCGAGGGGTTATAATTAACGCAAAAAACACTTTCTCCACCACACATCTAAATCTTGTGCGCCTCAATGGTACTTCTCTCCCACGCAATATCCTCTCTCTGGTTGCACCACCTACTCACTCCAACGATACTGTACCGCATGCACGCACATACAAAGACCACCCACTCATTTTGATGATACTGCAGATTGAATATACTACGAGTGCAGGTGGAGGGATTAAAAGTGAAAAAAAATGGAATGATGTTAGCTGTATGTTCATTTTGCTTCAAGGCAGATGATCTTTTGGTGTATCTTTGCAGCTAGATGTCCAACCTTAAAAACGCTATATGCAGAAGATCTGCTACTGAAAAAATACAAAACCTTAACACCCCAAGGCTGAACAACACCCCAAGGCACAATAAAACAGTGTCACAAATAAAATGCGGCTCTTTTATTTCTTTAAACAAACTGACTTAATGAGACATTCAGTTTAGGTTTTATCCCCAAAGACAAATCAAGGAAACTCACAAAATCAAGCTGGCTTTTTATTTTTAACATACTGTATCCATCCCTCAAAATGGGAACATTTCTTGTGCCGTATTGCGCCGCAGCAGGTGGGTTTTACGGGGGATTAGGTGTCTTCCCCAAGGACACTTAGGCCGGGGGTTTTGATTTGATTTGAAGAAAAAATCGTTATAAATTTTGAATCTTGAGGTTGCTTTTTCTCTGATTAATTAGTTTTGAGTATGTTTACTATAAATTGTAGTAAATTAATGATGATTAATTTTTATGTGGGTCATCACAAGAACAAACAAGAATTTACTGTTTGCCAACATTTTAGCAGGTGTTGTCAGTGTAGTAAAAAACCTCACAAATAATTATAATACCTAAAAAAAAAAATCATTAAACCACTGATAGATACATAAATAGATCGATAGATAGATGGATGGATATACTTTATTGATTCCCGTGGGAAAATTTAGGTATCTAGCAGCATCAGTGATAGGCTGCAAAGTGTGCAAAAGTTGTACTAAGTGTGCAAAAACTGTGTATTGTTTGCTCCCATGTATTTAATGTCTTTGTGCAAAACCAATTTTGTCTTCGTCTCTAATCTGCTATTTAATTTGCAATTGTAGAGAAACCGTTGCAAATGAATAATGCAAAGCAACCGTTGGTACTGATATTAAAAAAAAAAAAAAAAAAAACAGTATAATATTAAATATTTATGCAAAATACATCTGCATCACCAATAGTGTATACTGTTTTAGTAAATGAGTAATACCAAGAATGCTTTGAAAAATAGGAACAGAATATTAAGATAGACTGACAACAAATCTTTGAATTTCAATAAAGCCCTCCCTGCTTCTCAGACATTGAGCAACACACACAATGAATCTAACAGGGTTGTAAATCTGGAGCCACACACTTCATCCAACCCTTTTTTTTATTATTTATACTACATATTTCAGCATCCACAAACTATATGCACAGCTAAAACCTTGATCTTTTCACTTTGCCCTTTCAGTGAACTCTGTACACCTCATGAAATATTCAATACCACTACAAACAACTTAATAAACACACACTGTTCTGCTATTCTACTTGCCTAAGCAATAAAATATGACTATTTTAATAAATGCAAAGATTTTTTTTTATGTAAAATTTTCTGAGACTGTCAACAGTGAATTTCTATAAAATGGTTTGTTCCATTCCATTGACTTAAATTGAAAATACTTTTTTGATCCCCAAAGGGAAATTTGAAAGCTGCAGTGCAAATAGAAAGACAGATTGATGAGAGGATTAAAGGAAGGGAGACATCCTAAACAGATGCCTGAACCACCCCATCTAGCTTCTCTCCACCTGAAGGAGCAAAGGCTCTACTCTAAGCTCCTCCTTGATGGCAGAGCTCCTCACTCTATCTGTGAATGAAAGCCCAGCCATCCTGTTGAGGAAGTTCATTTTAATCGCTTGTATCCACAATCATCCAGTGACCAAAGGTGAGGGTAGAAACATAGATCGACTGGTCAATCGATAGCTTTGCTTTCCGGCTTAGCTCTTTTTACACCATGACGAACCGATGCAGCGTCCTGATTATTGCTGACGCTGCACCGATCTGTCTGACAATCTCCCGCTCTTTCCTTCTCCCGTTTGTGAACAGGACCCCAAGATACATAAACTCCTCCACCTGGGGCAGGATCCTGTCCCTGACCTGGAGGTGGCATTCCACTGTTTGCCGGGGGAGGATTATGGTCTCAGATTTGGAGGCGCTGATTCTCATTCCAGCCGCTTCACACTCGGCAGCAAATTGGTGCAGCGAGAGATGGAGATCACAGAGAGATGAAGCCAACAGGACCACATCATCTGCAAAAAGCGGATATCCAATCCTGAGGTCACCAAACCGAATCCCTTAAACCCCTCGGCTGCACCAAGAAATTCTTTCTTTAAAGGTAATAAACAGAATCGGTGACAAAGGGCTTCCTTGTCTAACTCTAACTGGAAATGGAATGGTTTGTGAAAATGATAACAATCTATAGCTCTTTGTGAATATGTAATGTTAACTGTAAGACAGAAATAGAGCTGAAATATTCACAGAAGAAAAGTTTTGACATTAGAAATGCCGTGTTATCTATCGTTGAATTAACAGATTGTGATTTACAAATACACACCAATATCTTAAGCGGATACTCTTCCCCACAACCTCCACAGAGGTTAGCCAAATTAATTTAAGTAGCCTACAGGATGTTGGGATTTGGTGCAGTGGCTGAATTTTGTCTCTTTTTAATCAGAAAATCTACTTTTTTCAATTAGAAACCATTAGCATCTTAGAAATTATTTATTTATGCCTTAATGTTAGAAAAAATTCTCATAGCCTAGTTTAAGTGAAATATTGCAAAACTAAAACATGTAGTAAACTCAGTTTTATTGTCAAAAGAATATTGCAGGGTTTTTTTCCTCAAGCTTACAAAGTTTTGATATAGCCATTCTTTAAGAATTGATTGTTCTTTTGTTTTACATTTTTGTGAACAAAACTTTTGTCTCCTACAGCGACAGATGAAAATCTATAAATCATCATCTCTGCTATAGCTTCATGGCAGTTTCAGAATTGATTTAAAGCTTTCTTTTTAGATTCTCAATGGGATTGACAACCAGATTTAAGCCATAGTACTTTTACAGCTCATCAAGACAGCATCAAGTTAAAAATCAAAATCCAAAGAAACAACTTTTTTTTTAATTTGGTTCACATTTGAGATTTTTTTTTTCTTTTCTTAAAATTCAAGCAAAGCAGAAAGAACTGATTCACGAAAGAAGAATAAAAGGTTTTTGGCTTCCTGGTTTCTTCTCTACAGTGTTTTTTCATCTCCATCTTCAATAGCCAATAGATACTTTCGCAACTAGCACCCTCTGCATAACCCAGCATAGAATATCAATATCACATGTTAGTCTGCACATATATCATATGTGTGCGTTGCATTTAAAAAAGCACCTCAGTATATGATAACATATTTTATCTTTGATTCGACAAAAAGCAAAGTTCTGTAACAAACCTACTTTCTTTCACTTAATGACCTGGATACACTTTGTTACCAGTTAACTTACACTATACCTCTTCTGCGCAGTCTTCATGCACACGTTCCAACTTACTGAAAATCTTCTTCTTATTACTACTTCTATTTTACTTGTACTGAAGCATACAGCATCCAGTCAGCCATTGCAAAACACATAACTACAGAAGCCAGGTAGACAAATTACTACTTGTAATTTTATTTCGGAGTTGGGTGTCACCTTTAAACAGTTTCATTTTCCTTTCACTCGCATCCATTTTACCAATCTGTAAGAAAATCAGAGCCTGGCCTTTATCACAGCAGCACTTCATCATCTTAGGTGGATAGTTTGTATGTAAGCATTACATCTAATAACAATAGAGAATGTCAGAAGTGTGTGACTGAAAGAACAAGATCATGGATACAAGCGGCCAAAATGCGCTTCTGCACAGGATGGCTGGCCTCTCACTCGAAAAACAGAGTGAGGAGCTCTGCTATTAAGGAGGAGCTCTGAGTAGGGCCGTTGGTGCCATACTGCGCCGGACCCCAAAAGCGCTTGAGATGTTACTTCTCACAGCTAGCCAGGGAACACCTCTGGATACTCCCTGGTGAGCTGCAGGATGCAGCCGGGATCATGGAATCCTGGGTTTCTCGTCTGAGGCTGTTGCCCCCATGACCCGGCCCCGGAGAAGTGGAAGACAACATAACAGAATGAACACCATGACCCTCTTTTTGTGCTCCTCTGGTCTGTAAAACTACACTCGCTTTTGTTTGTTTTTTGGCTTTTTAGAATCTCTTTCTGGTTCTTTTTTTACATCGTCTATCAATTTCAACTCTCCATCTTCTTGATTAAAGAAATCAGCTCTTACTGCCAACTCAGTCGGGAATGACACATCACTATGAATAAGCTCAACTTTATGACTTACCATTTGAGCTGAACATTTGGCCATGAGTGTGTTTTTACTTTTGTATTTTATGAGAAATTTTAACTTTTGTAATTTTTATCAATTGTCGGTTTTGAGTGGCTGTCCAATCCGATTCAATCACAATCAAAGATGTGGTGTGAAGGGGAAGTCTTTTTGGGTGTGGGGCTAATGCTAAGAATCATCTATTAGTAAGTTCCATTTAAATAAAATGATCGTATGTTAATAACATAATTATCCTTATAAACAGTTGTTTAATGATTAAATCCACCATGTCAAGATCTTACATAAGGTTTTCTTTGGAAAAAAAAAAATTATACGGAGGTGCAAAAAAGAGCAAAGTCGTTTTTTTTTGTTTGCTTTTTTTTTTTCTTTTTTTGCAAATGTTAGCATTAAAAATAAATTTTTGTGGAACATCTCAAGTTGTTTCTATTTCGATGATCATTGCTGATGTCTTTCCACTCTTTCCTTTAATTTTCTTGCACCAATATTGTTTTCTCGCACCATCTTCTCCTTTCCTCATCTCTCTCATTCCTGCTCCTGCATATATCCTGTCTCTGAAATATTGGCTGAACATGGATGTTATACACAGCCCTATGCCTCTAATGAGCTGCCAGCATGTGTGTGCATGGATATTTGTTTGTGTGTGTGTGTGAGACACAGTGACATGCCGTACAGCGATGTCCCAGATTTAGACGCTGTCAGACTCTGCAAACAAGTTCAGAGTGACAGAAATTTCTAGTTTATTCAGTTCAATCTGTGTTGAAATGTCGCAAATAGACACATTGACAGACGTACTGAACTTTCTATTTTATTTCTAGCGATAAATTCAAGCATTTTATCAGAAAATAGGAACAAAACATTTTATAAAATAAACACACCAATAAGAAAAACCCCAATCAAAGATTTTATTTTGCTTTCAATGCATGCATTATTTAATTACTAAATTTTCTTTTCTAAAGTGGATTTTTTCCCCCACAATTCACAAACAATTTCTTAGCTTTCAGCCTTATTTATTCCTAAATAAGACTTTTTTGCAGATCAAAGAAAATTTTTGGGTCTACCTCAACTCAGATTTTATTATTGATTTTGCAATACAACATTTTTATCGTTTTGGTGTAATGCCAGGGGATGGTTTACACAGAACTTAATAAAAATCAGCCATTTTTTGCCTGTATAAATGAGGCCACTCCAAAACCTTACCGTATCACATTTATAAATTGGCACCAAATCAGAAAGAATTTTAAATTTGAAAAAGATTTCTATACTAACTCCAATTATTATGAATTTACTCCAACACTTTCAGATGATTTCTTTAATCAGTGGCTACAAACAATCATGTGCATATTTTGCAAGATTTATTTATAGAACAACTATTTTTTGATCAACTCTGTGAAAAATGTAGAATCATAACAAAAGACTTTTTAAAAAGTATTTACATATTTGCAGCTTTGTTAAGGACATTCTTTCCATACGAGTCCCTGGAGAATTATATGAGCAAGGTGTTTTTGAAGGATCCCTTTATCAAATTTTGAAGATTTAGAGAGTTGCACTGAGCCACTTTAAACTGAGATGCTTATTGGACATTTCTGATGAGATGGACAAAAAATGAAAAAAATGTCCTCCCTTCTTCAATCTGTTTTCAACATGAATTTTTGCAATTCAAAGATTTACACAAATTAACACATCAAAAGTGAAACTCTCCAAAACATTCCAAACGCTGGACACAATTTGTTATTTCAGACTTTGTTTGCACATAACTTTTGTAGCTGTCTCTATATGTTCATCAAAAAAATTTACTTGACACTCTTTTTATACTATGGCTTAAAATCTTAGACAGATTATTGAAGTTTGCAAGTAAATTAAGTTTGTGATACGTTTCGGCTGCACAAAACCAGCATTCTCAGTATCAGCAGTGTTTTGGATCTGGCACAATATGGAAAGTCTTGGCTAGCTAGTCTTCTTTTTCTTCCTACTGTCTCAGAGTAGAGAAAACACCCTAATGAGTGGGGTGGAAGACACAAAGACAAGGTAAATCCAAAAGGAGTTGGACTACAAGGAGAGCGAGTCCATAAAGAATCAAAAGCAGAAGTCGGTAATATGAATAGAACACTATTCACCCTGGGAGCCTCCCTGTCGTGTCTTTATGTGTAGAGGACTTACATAAGGGGGTGAACATCCTACGCCAATGTATAAATACCCAGAATGCCGCTGGTGGACCAGGGAGAAGGGTCAAAGTGAGTCAGCACATCCATATCCCTCCTCCTCTCTCTCCCATCCATCAATGCATCCTCTTTCCTCCTCCAACATATTTACACTTAACGTTTTATGTGGTTACACAAAAGTACAAAAGATTTAACTTGGCAGGCAAGCAGTGACCTTCAGCTGGTCATGATCGTAAAATAAATATAGTGTAAACAAAAATCAAATGTGATTTTACCAAAGCGAGCTTTTATGAGATCCTTTGATGATTATGCAAGTTGTTTGAGTGTTATAAAATAAGTGAGTTACGTTTATGTATCCAGATGGCAGAACTGCTGATATAAAAAGGTCTACTTCATTTTGTTGGTTGCAGAGATTTTTTTTTTTTGTATGCGGCCAAATTTAAAAACTCAGTTCTTTTTTCTTACTCAGCTCAACTCTGGCTAAAACTCTGGCTAAAAATGCCAGTAAGACCAATCACTTTCACAAATCTGAAATAACTCGAACAATCTTTACAGAAAATGTCACTTTTGTCATTAAACGCTCATTTAAAACCGGTGTGATTCATTTCTATTTAATAGAAGTGATTGATATGTTTAGCAAATTCTAAGACGAGAAAAAAAAGAAAAAGAAACAGAAGTGTAAAGTGCTGCCTTTTCAGTTTGGCTGGCTTTGTGCTCAGTCCGTTCAATAACATTTCAGCTCCGTGCCAGCGCTGAGAAAGATCTGGCACACGCTGAGTTTACGTGATCCAGCCTCCACCTCCGGCCTTATCGTGTCTTTGATGCGCTTATCTATCGCCTCACCTTTCATTCACCGTTTCATTCACTTCTTCCTTTTTCCCATGTGTCAAATCCTGTAGCTAATTTCAATTTGTTTTCACTAACTTTCATTTATCTTTTCTACACATCAATATTCTAATGATTGTAAGTCTGATACATGTTTTTGTAATAGTAGCTCTTATAAACTGATTTCTATGAATGACTCAAAAATTATTTTACTGCAAGCATTTGGGCATCCCATAACTTTATTTCTTTTCAGAAAACCATTTCATTCCATTGTCTTCCGCTTATCTGGGGCCGGGTTGCGGGGGCAACAGCCTCAGACAGGAAGCCCAGGCTTCTCTCACCCCGGCTGCATCCTCCAGCTCACCTAGGAGGATCTTGAGGTGTTCCCTGGCCAGATGTAAGACATAGTCTCTCCAGCGGGTCTGGAGTGTACCATGGGTCTCCTCCCGCTGTGACGTGGCTGAAACACATCACTAGCAAGGCATTTGGGAGGCATCCTGACCAGATGCTCGAACGACCCTATCTGGCTTCTCTCAACCCGGAGAAGCAACAGCTCTACACCAAACTCCACTCTGATGGCAGAGATCCTTACTCCTCTCTCTTTCAGAAAACCACAAAACTAAATTTCAAACTTCACGCTGACAATTTTGCTATTAGGATTTGATAACGTTCAATCAGATAAAATTGTAATTTAAGTTCAAGAGATTTTGTAAACTATTGAAATGTTTTCCCCCCCTTTTTTTCCCTTAAATCACCTGTGATAGGCTCTGACACCCCCATAACCTCCTATGGAATAAGCTGTTCAGAAGACGAGATTAAATGTGACAAACACAATTCTGGTACAAGACATCTTTTCTTCCTAAACTTCATTTCTGTTTTCTGTCTCCTCTCCTTGAAAACACCAAAAACAGTGGAGGAAATGAAACCGCTCCAACAACAAAAAACATGTATAAAATGAGCATAAGTACTAATCAGAATCAGTAAAACATTTCCACAACTCGGCCCCATAAAACTGTTTTGCAAGTCTTTATGTATAATTTTCTGCCTGTGTTTGAACATGTGTGTGTCTAGAGGGCGCTTCAAGTCCTCTCGTTGTAAAGTAGCACTTCCTCCGCAATCGCCCAACATGTCCAGTCAACGTGCACATATGCAGTGAAATCCTGGATCCTTGTGTACTGTACATTAACTTTCCCTCTGTCTCCTGCCCTCTCCAGCTTTCACATCCTTCTTCACCGCTACTTTTTCTTCGTTCCTCTGAAACACCCCCGCAAACAGTACCTGCTGTTTTGGGCCAGACGGCAAGAAAATAACCGAGGATAAGAAAGAATAAGCATAGAAGATGGAAGGCTACCGTGTGCACAGAATCTCTGTCTATTTCCCTGTATATTCCTGTTCCACATGTATGATTAACTGGAAAGTAGTCATTATCCTCATCATGGTGGTTTGTCTAGTGATTTACTCATTAACTTAGGGTGAAAGAGGTGGTATGAAGAGGCTGAGATAGAAAGAGTGGGAGGCAGAACATGAAGGTCAGTGTGGAGAGCTGCAGATAACAAAAAGAGCCAATGAGATGTTTGAGGTTTGAATACCAAAACACGGAGAAAAGTGCAAATTACATCAAAAGAGAAAACAGAAATAATTATATTGCGATGTCAAAAAGATAAAAGTTAAAAATCATTGGATTGCAGGTTTACAAAGTACATCATGTTGTGAATTTAGATAATTATCAACCTACAGTAAAAATGAAGTACTTTGTATTTTCTGAAATAGAAACACTTTTTGAAACCTTACGTACAATAGAATTTATTTTGTTTAATACACATCTCATTAAAAATGTAATGGCGTATATTAACCTTAAGGTCCAGAAAAATTATGTTTTTTAAAGAGAGCACAATTAAGCTAAATATTTTAACCCAACTTATTTTAGTTGTCAGTTGTATATTAAAATCTTTGGTTTATTATGTGTGTGTGTGTGTGTGTGTATATATCGACACTAACAGTGGTCAAAGAGATTGTTTGTAAGTTCAGCTGCACATGTAAATGTGCACATGTAAATTATTCCAAATCAAGAAACCATTAGTTTTAGAGATGGTTGGTCCCAGGGGACGTTGGCCTAGTGATAGAATTACTGTCTTTCGACCGGGAGAACCGGGTTCAAATCCCACTGGGCCAAAGCTTTTCCTGGGACTATGTGGGATTAAACTGGAAGGGCAAACTAAAGAAAAAAAAAACAATAATAAAAAGAGATGGTTATCGATACATTCTTATCAATAGTAGTACTCTTATCAATCTGGTATCTTACGGATACTTTTTTAGTGTAAAAACAAGGAAGGCAACTGCCTTTTGATTCATCGGCACTGGTCTTCTCAAATATGGAAAGCCATCAGGGCCAACAAACACACTTGAACAAGCCCAATGCGCTTTAAGTGACCCCGATGGCTTTCCATAATTAAACACTGCGCATCTTTTTTGTTGAATATTGTGCATTTTTGAGAGGTGTTTATTTAAATTGCTGGTGTTTCCATCTTTGCATTAAACTTTTTGTTAAATGTCAGGCACCATGCGCAGTCTGAATTAACTTTAAAGAAATGCAACCACACTTCTGATCTTTTTTCCGCTCCTCTGCCATTCTCTTGTTTGTAATTTGTCAGCGGATGAATACCTGCTCCTGCTCTCTTTTTTAACCCACACCATTTTCAGTGCAGCAGTCTTTTTGAGGCAAACAGGAAAAAAAGTAGTGTACGCTGTGTTTGCTCTCTTGCCACACCTCTCCGCCGATACGTTCAGGATATCGATAGGAATGAAAGTTTTCAGTCAAAAAAATCCTATTCGAGAACCGGTGCCAAACGGGATCGAAATCCCATCCCTAATTATTATAAAAATTAGATACATTAAATTTTATTCTTCCATCAACACGCTAGCCCCCTAAATCTTATTATCTAGTTCCCAAACATTTGTTTCACAGGCGTTCCAAGTATTTACAGTTTGCTGAAACCAATTATTTATTAGAGTGTGTAAGCTCTAATGGAGTGATTTTAGCCACCTCTGTTCTTTGTGGTCTGTAACAAAGAATTCACACTCAAATTTGTAGTACAAGACCGAAAGAATGTTAATAGCACAAAAAACTAAGCAACATGGGTTCACATTAGAAAACTTAGCTATTTTTTTTTTTTTTATTAAAAGCTACATCAATATAAACCTTTTGGCTTGGGTATAAACAAGAACAATTTTATTCATAAAAGCCTCAAATTCCGACAAATAAAAAAAGAAAGCATGTAATCAAAGACATGAACTGTTATCAAATTTGCACGCTCCCTAAATGCTCAACCTCATAGCACAGTGTCAGTTTTTTCTAACTGCCTCTCATCCTAACAATTTATGCACTTTTAACTTTACAGACACGACTATGCTACGAGGATTAATCATTTTCCGCAGTCCTTAGATTTTCATGACGAATAAACAGGACAGACACGACGGGTTGATAATATCTACAAGTATCACAGCAACAGTGAAAAAATAAAAAGCTGTAAAACTTAAAGAAAAAGTTTTTTATATTAAAAGTGTAGCATCACGGCTGTTGGACTAAGAAAAAATAAACGTTGAAATACTAACAAATGAAGCAACGCCTTGACTGAGGTTAAAGGCAGAATGTCGTAAAAAAAATAAGTCAAAGAAGGAAAACAGACAGGAGGATGAAGGGAATGACAAAAAAGAGGTCTGAGATTAATACACTTGTGTCGGCTCGTGCCTCTGTTGCTAGGTTACTGTCTATAGATGAACGGGTTAAAGTATCTCAGGAGCAGCAGTGACATAGTTAGCTGATCTCCATCAAAGAGCACACACACCACTTTGAGATGCACAAACAAAAATGGAGCAACTCTGAAGACTACATGGACTCTCATTTAGATTTCTCCATCGAAAATATGCCCACAAACAAACATACAAAGTATCTTCCTCTATTTCTATGTCACGATAAAGACAAACAGATTCGACCAAGCAACTACAATTCAACATCACCTTTTTGATCAAATATATGTGAAAATGCTTTTCAACCGATGAGATCATCATACAATAACCAATCATGTAAAATTCTGAAACTAATATAGCCTTTTAAACTTAAGACATACGCTATTGGCATTCTGTCTAAACAGGGAAAGTATTTTGTTTATAATATGATGATCATAGAAGTTTGGGTATTTTAGAGGAATTTATTCAACTGAATTTATTCATAAGCTGAACATCTTGTCCTGAAATAGAAACAATGAAGAGTACTCAGTTTGGAAAACTACGTGTTAAATAATCGCAGCCATTTTCAAAGAATCCTTTCAAACCCACATCTGCTGTACAGTTGCTTCTCTCCCTCTTGCCATTAGTAATCCAGGTGGACGATAACACCCACACACATGACTCACGTTTTAGACATTTAGCTCATCTCATCGTCAGCATCAATTTGCCATGACTGCAATGGATGGAGTTCAATTCCTTCACCTCCACAGTACACAGCCAAAACAGATAGGTGCTGAGGTCCTTGTGATGATGCAAAGCCAAAATTGTGACAGAGAACAGTTTGATACATAAATGAGCAATGAAGGTATTTAATTTTGGTGTCAAGAGTTGAACTGGGAAAACACAGTAGCACCAAGGTACTGATGCAACCATACAAGTATTTAGTTTCATGATAAAGATTTACAAACAAGATATCTGTGCTCCACCTCACGACAATCCCACCCACTCAATTTGAAACTCCACTTTAGACACTGCACATAGCACAACTGTACCGTACACACTTCTCACCAAACACACACGGAGGGACGCCAGACACTAAGAGCTGTGAGTGTGTGTGTGTGTGTGTGTGTGTGTGTGTGTGTGTGTGTGTGTGTGTGTGTGTGTGTGTGTGTGTGTGTGTGTGTGTGTGTGTGTGTGTGTGTGTGTGTGTGAGTGTGGGTGTGTGTGTGTGTGCGCGTGCATGCGTACAAATTTGTGGGGGATAGGACTGAGGGATATCTCGGTCGGGCTCACAAGGACCACCCATCTCTAGCACTGGTTGGAAAGAGGTGTATAGGTTAGGAGAGATTGGGAAAGCGGGGAGGGTTGGTTGGTTGGTTGGTTGGTTGGGTGATTGGGGAAGGGCCCAGGAGGGGTTGTTATAGGGTCCAGGTAAGGGAGTGTTGATGGGAGCTGGTAAGATTTTGGCAGAATTACTGATGTGGGTTTACCGGAGCGAGAAAGCATAGTGGGGGTAAAGGTGTGGGTGTGTGGTAGTCTATGGGCCACTTGGGCTGGGCACTTGGTCATGCTCCAGCCTGTGGTTGTTTCACCTGGGTCAGCCTGTTCCTTTAGGCCTCAGTCTGGGAACCCAGCTGGGTGTTACGGGGCTCCCGGGTCCTTTGGGTGTTTGCTCTCCTCTCTGTCTGCATCTCACCTTCCAGTGCTCTAGTTATAGCATGTCCGCCTTGAAGTATTGGGGTTGAATCATGGACGGCAGTGCTCCATAATGCCAGGGGTCTCCTGTAGCTGGGCCTGATTTGCACTGGGGTGGTTGGGTGTGCAATCCCCTCTACTAAAGCCTCTTGGTCCAGGTGTTGGGATAGGTTTGGGCCTGGGTTGCTTGTTTCCCCTAAAATCTGCTATCCTATTATGAGCTCACGGTTAACATAACCATGCATGTTTTTTCACTTACATGCACAACAGTGCCACACTGTTTACTGTCTGCTATGTTCCTTGCTCCCAATCAATATTACAGCTTTAATAACTTCAGTTTGTGTTTTACATTATTTGTTAGTTCATTATAGATGGTTGTCTTTGTGTTTCAACAGTGTCTCTGCTTTAAACTTTTGGGGGGTTTTGCTTGTTTTCAGACAGTCCAGCATGCTGGTTGTGATGCCGAATCAATATTTGGTTAATTATCTCCTCACTTTACTGTCATCTCTAATACACACAAATGTAAGATTTAATATAATTTGATCATTACAAGCTTCATCTTGAAGCCAAGTCAACCTCTAAACAGCTCCCACCCCCAAACGCTGCTTTGATGCTTTTGTCTCACAAGCTGAATCAAGTTGAGTTTTTTCAAATGAAGAACATAAAAAAACAAACACAAAGACCAGGCAGTGACTGAACAAAGCTCCAAATTGTATTCCAATTCAGGGTCATGAAAGGGTGGTTACCAATGATCGGTCATTGCAGATTGCTTACAGATGAGACAGCCATGCAAGAGGAAGTGAAACAGTTTGACAAACAAGTTCAGTACCAAAAATAGTCTTTACAAAAATTACACTAAGAGTTGATCTTCCTAAATATGTGCACGCTGAATGCGTGCCACACAGAAAAACACAAATCAAAGCATTAGGCTAAACATGAATAATCATCGTAATAAACGCTATTATTAGATGCACAGGGAAGCCCAATTTCAGCTGGGGCAGCTTCATCAGATTATAATTTATATTCAAATTAACTTTGTTTGACAAGTGCAATAAAGACACGGAAATTTGCAGTGGTGGCTCTGGAAAATTGATAAACGATGGTGATAATGTTGTAAACTCATATCCTCCACGTGGAAGCTTTAATGATGTCCAAAGGCTATGTGAAGTGACCGGTAGTAACTCCAGATCTATCATCTACAGTACCTTCACTTTATCAAGATGTCAGGACTCCTTTAATAATAAAATATCATGAGTAAGGCAACACAGAAATAAAAAAAGTCTGTATGATTAAACAAAATTCAGAATCAACTAATAAATTCTGGAAAATTGGTGAGTTACAAAGAAAAAATAAGGAATATGTGTGTAAGATTATTTTAAAAAGATAAACAATGGTTAAAATAATAAAAAATATTGGTTAAAACGGTTCCTTTATAGTTGATGAGTCTAAATTCAGATTTAGTCAGAAGTTGTCTTGTCTTGTTTCTTGTTTGTGTGCTGGTGTGTGTGTGTGTGTGTGTGTGTGTGTGTGTGTGTGTGTGTGTGTGTGTGTGTGTGTGTGTGTGTGTGTGTGTGTGTGTGTGTGTGTGTGTGTGTGTGTGTGTGTGTGTGCTGATGCGTAGATGTCAAACAGAGTCGACCCATATTGGCTGTCTGATCTGCCTTGATATGTCTCCAAGGTGTCACCGTAGCAACGAGTGCACTATTGCCACAAATGTCAGCATGAAGGATAACTGAAGGCCTGCAGGCAATTCTCTGTCAAAGTGTGCATGGGGGCACACACACAAACAAACATGTTTGGCTAAGATCAGTCTTTGCATGTGTGAAAGTAGACCGCAGAAAAAGTGGCTGGTCCTTGGCGCCGAGTAAAATTAGAATCTTTCACACACACAGAAACTGTAGAACAGCAAACACATACACACACACATACACACCGAGGTATAAAATAGCTTTTTGAGATGAGCCGATAAAAAGCAGCAAGACTTTCTTATTCTTCTGTAGAAAGCATGCAAGAAAGCAAACTTGCAGCTTTACATGTTCGATCTTTCTACAAATATGATCACACATTAACACACATACAGATTGAGGAACTAGTAATGAAGAAAAACACATTTGGTTTTCAGTGAGTAGTTGAAATAAAAGCATGCATAGAGCTGTTTTGCTATGAAAATCTTTTAAATTTAGATTTTATTTTTAATCTCCTTGACTTTTTTTTTATCTACCAATGAGTTTTAACTCCCACTCCCATTAAATGGGAATAAAATGGCAATAAAATGGGAGTTTTAACACACTCCCATTTTTTTAACTCCCATTCAAAGTGAGTATGCGGTAGCTCACTCACTATGAATGCATGTTTTTGTCCTTAGTCTATTTTGCCTTTTTTGTTTTGTTTGTGCATACTTGTCGTGACCTTTTTTTTCTTCCTGTGCCTATTCTGTTGCATAATGCAATTTCCCCATTGTGGGACACGTAAAGGTATTCTTAATCTTATTGCGCTTTTATATGTGTTATTATTGTTCTTGTCAGTGTACAGTCCATTTTTTCGTAGCCTGTTAGCAACTGTGGTTTCAGAGGTGGTTTCAGTGCAAAATTCTGCAATTTCACCCTATTTGATCTCTTCTAACTTATTTGTTTGATATCATTTACATATTTGCACCAACTTTGCTCAGCCATATTTTGCAACCTACTGTATATTACAGTTTCCCATAGTGTTTTTTCTGGGGGTTTTTTTTCAAAAAAGTTTGGAAAACACGAGCACCAGATGGAACAATGACAAAAGACAGAGGAAATGAGTAATTCAAAGACAAACTGTATGGAGAATAGGGACAGACAAGAGGATCACAGACTTGGCTTTTTTAATACTATTGTTTAGTTAAAAAAAAAAAAGGATTCCTGTTCTGTGCTGCATGAGCGTTGCTTGACAACCGGTTCAGATTCTATCTGAATCGTAACCATAAAAGATGTGTGTTTTGATCATTGTTTACACACTAGTCAGAGGGAAAATGAGAACAGACTGGAACTAGAGTTGATCATTGTATGAAAACTACTGAAATATTTTTATTCACTACTCTTTATTTTACTTCTCCATTTGCAGAAAATAACACGAGATCCCAGAATTAGGTGTAAATGTGCATGTTTATTGGGTATTACGAATTATTCAATTTGATTAAGTTAATGTAGGTGATTATATCATCAACAGAACTGAATAAAATTTAAACATAATTTTAAAAAGTCTGAGCCGCTGACGTAAAAGTAACAATAATTTTTTGATATTTGCAGCATGTTTCTGGTCATCATTTTTACAGAATAATTTACTTCTTACATATTATTTATTCTCACAATAATTCATTTTTCAAATACTTTTGTGCATCTTAGAAGTGATAAACTGCATGTAAATATATCAAATTGCAATAAATGCAACTTGAATTGTTTCATTTCTTTCAACATTAGCCAACATTTCTTGATTGGGTTTAGAAAGTCTCAGTATGTTGTGTTTAGACACCATGACAAACAGTAAATGAATGGAAAACCCTTCATTTTATATCTCAGAACTACTCATGAACATCTGTGTGTCCTTCAGCAATAATGCTGGTATTGCTCCAACCGTCACTCTGTTTTGCACGGCTGCAAGTTGTTTACGGTGGAACTGGCTTTTTGTCTGAAAAGCACCCAGGGAGTGATGGAGAAATCAATGCACAATAACACTGCAATATTTTTGGCATCGTCAATAGGTCGACCTAACTGGGGTTTAGAAAAAGAGCTAAACACACTGCAGCCACACATTATTGAAGACCGCAGGATGCTGTGGTATAACTTGAACTCTTTAACATCCAACAAATAAAGCGTTTGAAAAGCTTTTAGAGGTCAGAGCTTTTCAGATGGTAATCAGTAGACTGGTATATAGTGGCTTTGTGCCACATAGTCGCAATGAGCGCTTAGGTATGGAGTGGCTTCTTAAAAGTCAATAGTACTACAAAACTAAACCAACGGTTACCAAACATTTTGGTAACCGTTGGTACTAACTAATGCAAATGCAAAAAACCTCAAATGTATCTTAAAAAAATGAGAAAAATGAATATAAACAATCCAAAGTTAAAAAAAAAACCTGTACAAAATATATTAATATTGATAAATGTATTCAAATGTCAATAAAACCATTAGAATCAAATATTGGGTGACATATTTAAATGAGATTCTAAAATGGATTAAAAACAGAAGCAGTAAAATAAAAAAAATTAATAAACTTCTTGTTTCCAGAAGATTTGTAACACAAATCTTACAAAGCTATTTTTAACCTAAATGTCTGATCAAAAAGTTTGGGTGGAGACGGTGGCCGCGTGGTTAGCGCGTTCGCCCGCGGACCGCAAGGTCGCGGGTTCGCGTCCCACGGAGAGCACGTCTAGGGTCCTTGGAGAAGACACCTAGCCCCCACTTCTCCCACCATTGGCGCCGTTGAAGGGCAGCCTGCTGCGGTGTAAGGAGTGCAGCAAACAAATTTCCCCGGTGAGGGATGAATAGAGTAATTCAAAATAATCAAATAATCAAAAAACATTTTAACAGAAGTATGAAATGAAACATTAAGAAGAGAGTTTTCAAATCTCTATCTACATTCCTGAGAAGCTTCTTTTGTTTAAAACATGTCTTTAAAATAATTTGTGAAATCCACCTGTTGTGACTTTGAAAAGACATCAGTCAAACTTGGAAAAAGACTGAAAGCAATGACAATGATAATAAAATAATCAGAGCAAATGATTTGTGAAACAAAAAGTGTAGAATTAAAGAAAAAGAACTTTTTTCTTATGGAAATGACTCAATCCTCCAATGAGATTGTGCAATACGGTAAATAAAACAAATGCTATGATTTTATTTTGCTCTGTGGTTTTAATTTGATTTTCCACAGCCAATCAGTTGTAGGGCTGCACTGTGGTGTAGTGGTTAGCAATGTGGCCTCACAGCAAGAAGGTCAGGGTTTGCAAGTATGGCCTTACAGCAAGAAGGTCAGGGTTTGCAAGTCTTGAAACACTGGCCTTTCTGTGTGGAGTTTACATGTTCTTCCTGTGTATGCGTGGATTATCTCCAGGTACTCCGGTATCTTCCCACCCTTCTAAAACATGTACGTTAGGTCTGTGTGGATGGTTGTGTGTGCGTGGTCCTGCAGCAGACTGGCGACTTGTTCTGGGTGCATTCTGCCTCTCGCCTGAAATCAGCCGGGATAGGCTCAGGCACCCTGTTCGAACACTTTAGAGAATAAACGGCTTAGAAAATGAAACGAATCAGCTGTACCTATCTTGTATTTACTAACTATAACTGTAACACCGTTTATTCTGCAACGTTTTCTAGTAGTTTTAGAAATGCACTGCATATTTTTTTGGATTTCCATTGCATTGTTTTCCAGTTTAAATAAGATCACACTTTTTGTACATGGAAATTATTGACTAAAGTCATTTTTGGATTTTTAAAAAAGATATTTTGACAACATAAAACTATTTTAAAAAAATAACAGTAAATGTAATAATTTTAAAGAACAATATTTATTCCATCTGTTCTTTAACTACAAGTGTTTTTAAGCCTCTGGAATAAAAAGTATCACTAATTCATTGTTTGATTCGTGGGTTTTGCTGTTTATACTCACACTTTCTTTGCGCTTTTGTCACATTTTTATAAATGCCTTGTTTTTCTGCTAATTTCCACTAGTTTCCTTTACACCCACACAGTCAAACTTTCTAGTCCTCCCCCTCTTCGTTTTCTTATCCATCTCTCCATCCATCCATTCATCCATCCATCCCATTTGGTGGTGCTCTCGGTGGAACACTTTAGCTATTTATAAAAGCATCAAAGCCCACAGCTTCTAGCGCACGGCCACTTGTGAGAAAGAGAGAGGTGGAGGAAAAAGTAGAGAATGGAAAAAAAGGGGAGTAACAGGCACAAAGAACAGAGTGACAAAAGCAAATGGATTTAAAGACAAAACAAAGCAGGTAAAGAACAAAAACTAAAGAAAAGAAACAGAAAGGAGGATGAAATCAGAATGCTGTTACAAAAAGAGATACCAGTGACTCCAGGAAAACAACAAACTAAAAGAAAAATGAAATACCGCTGCCGGGTCAAATATTTTCAACCTTTCTTTGTTGCCTAAGCAACTCAGTGATACACCTCACAATACACTCTTTACAGTGAGGTTTGTGTGTTAAAATCCACAAAAAAAAAACAAAACACTACTTTGGTTGTTTTTTGTATCCGGAAGCATCTGTGTGTGAGACTCCACGTGCATGTTTGCGTGTGTAGGAGGCAGGTTATGAATCCAGTGACCTCCACCCACACAGAAGCACCTGAGCTGCATTCAGGACCGTTAACAAATACCAGCGATTGCACATGTTCACCAGCTCGTTTGAACCTGAACAGAATTATGAGAAAGAAAAAAAAAAAGCATATGATGTTTGTCCACAGACAGCTGAAAACAGCTGGATAGCCGGAAACAAAGGAGGAAAACCCACCGAATTAAACTCAAACAAGAAGAATGAGGTCAAGATTAAGAAGCCTATGCAGAAACTCTAATTTGTGTTTTAACAAATTATTGAAAATTTTATAAAAAGAGCAAATAGCTGCTTAAACAAAAATACTTTAAAGGCTTCTTTTAGGATCAGCCAATGCTTTTGAACCAAAATTTTATCTTCTATCTAATCCTAATTCCTCTTTTGTCAATGTGCCACCGAAATTCTCATTAATTTGAGTAGAGTTGAAGCAAGGACACACAGAAAAACTAGTGATCTTTGAGGGCCTTAGCTGGACATCTCTGTTCAATTTTTATAATTTGTATTAATGTTCCATTCATCCCCTGCTTCTCCTGGGCCGGGTCAAAAGGGTAACAGTCTCAAACGAGAAATTCAGGCTTCTCTAACCCAGGATGCATCGTCCAGCTCACCTGAAACGATCCCAAGGTGTTTTCTGCCTAGCCAGCTGTGAGACATTGTCTCTTCATCGGATCCAGGGCCTGACTCGGGGTCTGCTACCTGTGGGATTTACCCATAACACCTCACCAGCGGGGTGTTTGGGAGGCATTCTAATCAGATGACCAAATAACCCCATCTGGCCTTTCTTGACCCAGAGCAGCAATGGCTCCACTCCAAGCCCGGATGGCAGAGCTCCTCGCTCTATCTCTGAGTGAGAGCCCAGCCACCCTGCAGAGGAAGCTCATTTTGGTTGCTTGTATCCACAATCTTGTTCTATGATTAGCGATTAACGATTTGTGTTAATTACATTGTGGCTTTTATTTAGCCCAATTAGAAATTTACCGTAATATAATCTTCAGGTTTTACTGTCCATAATGCATCATGTGACCTAAATTACATAACAATAAAATTAAATGACCTACAGCTCTCATTTTCTTCCAACACAAGTGTATTCCTAAAAAAATCAATTCATCTCATGCAAAAAATTCTTTCCGCTCATGTTCATTCTGTTGCCTTTTTTTTTTTTTTTTTTATTCCCAAAAGAATTCCATTTAATTAGCTATCTCTTTGCTTCTATTTTCTTTCCTAATCTTGACAATTTCTTTTTCTTCCTTTTGGTCTTCAGTTCAGTATGTCTTTTGCACTACTTGCCTCTCAACCTCCCCCCGTGTCCTCTCAGGCTCTCTAAAGGGATAATTTGTCCATTAGCTCTGTAAGGAGACAGTGGAGGGTACTCCACAGCCTGTTGCATATTAAAACTCGACTCATTTTTAAAACACTTATTTTAGGCCACGTGCACGGGCACACAGTCTAACACACTAATCCAATCGCATAGAAGCATTAGAGCTGCAAAAGCAGCCATTTAGGAAATAAGAGCTCAGCGGCTCATTAAGTGGCACATAAAGCACATGCACACACAGTTGTGCACGTTTTCAGCTAAGACACAGGAGGAAACAAATCTCAGCCTCACAATTTATTTGAAATAAACATTACATAATACTGAGGACTTGGCCAGGGCTCTGGGGGTCCCACACTTATTCCAGGATGGAAAACTAAACAGTAGAATCCCGTTGAGGCATCACAGTTTGTTTACAGCAACAACACTGTGGGAGTCCGGCTCTCCAACACACATGTCTTTACACTGTTGGACAATGTGTAAACCCGGCCAGCACCAATATCTGTTTTTGTGTAAGGGCCACTCCCTAACCATCTCCCAACGGCTGTTTGGCTTCCTTCTTGTACTTTATGAGTAGTAAAAATGTTTTCAGTCAACACTGATTCAAAAGCAGACAAATAAAAGAGTCCAAGTTTAAACATAACAAATTTATGAGCGCTTCAATTACAAAGTATTTTTAGTACAATATCAATGAAAGTTATTTATTTTTGGGGGTTTTTAACTTGCTGAACATTAACCACAAATTACATGTACTTCACAACTGCCACAGGAGCAATTTAAACTAATGTTTCAGCTCTTAAACACCAGCATTGATATCAAAACTTTTAATCATCCCTGGTTTGAGAGTACACATTTCAAGCAATCGGTCATGATTGGTCGTCTTTTACTGTGTGGACTTCTGATAGGCTGGTGGATTGTTTAATACATACCAGCCAGCTAACTAGCCGGAATAGATTCATGTAGCTCCCATGACCCAAAAGCAGACAAAAGAGTAAAAAGATTAAATCAAACACAACAATCACCATAGCAGGAAGGATTGGTGATTAGGACTTGGCACAAATATGAGTTGGTGTTATTCCTAAATGTTGTCCCAACGTAAAACCTTAATAGAATATCAATTTTACTTATTTGGTGGGTAAAAGTTCAGTTTTTTTTTTTCTTTTTATAAAAAAGTTTTTTTCTGTTTGAGTCCCAAGTTGGACGAGGCTTGTGTGGAGTTTGCATGTTCTCCCTGTGTATGTGTGGGTTTTCTCTGGGTGCTGCTGTCTTCCTTTACACTCCAAAAGCATGCATGTTAGGTTGATAAGCCAGAATTGAATTGCCCCTTCGAATGTGTATGTGTAGACTGGTGACCTATTCAAGGTGCACCCTGCCTCTCGCCTGAAATCTGCCTGGATAGGCTCCAGCACCCACTGTGATCCTGATAGAAAATAAGCGGTTCAGAAGACGAAACTAAACAAAAATTTTTCCATGGATTTTTAATGTATGCTTTTTTCTTAAATAGGATAGAGATGAAACTACCATGGACACCATTTTTCTGCATCACACAGTCAAAATTTTAACTAAACGCTTTCTGTATTACTGTAAACATCTCTATACATGTGCAAAAATTAACCTAATTGTTAATGCGTTTGAGATTTTTTGGTAATACGATAACTTAAAACCCAACAAGTGTATTCCATCCATATTGTGAGGAAAAACAGGTTACACATTCTAATTTATTGGCCTATTGTCTATAAGGTTTCATTTATTTAGTCAAATTAGTAGGATAGTCCTGGGGGACCTCAAAAATGCTGTAATTCTTCTTTGCAGCTGCTTTTTAAATGACCTTACATTCTTTAAAAATAAACATCAGGGATAGTTGTAAAATGTAAGCTTTCTCTCTTCATCCTCAGACTTATATTCGATGGAAATAAAGTGGTAAAAAATCAATTACGTAACGTTTTCCAAAATAGAGAAGTGAAAAAAAAATTAGATTGATGCTTCATTAAGCTTAATGAACAGCTGGATTTCCAAGACCAGACAGGCCAGTTACTTTTGGGAGATAAATGCACATGTGAAAACTAGTTTCAATCATTTTTTTACACAATTCATAAAGAACAATTTTGCTTATGAATAAACGGAATGATTTGATATATTAACTATGTCATGATGTTTTATCAATTATTTAAATAATTATTAAATAAATATATTAACAGAGAATGAAACGTTTGCCCATTTCTGGTCTCAGAAATAAAGTCCGTGCATAGTTTAATAATTTAATTCACAATCTACCTAACGAAGTGAAATCTTTCATGCATAAGTAACGTGATAGAAAAATAAAAATAGCATTTTTTCCTGCAGCCGGTAAAGTTCGAGCAGTTTGATTGACAGCAAAGCCTTTTATTATATCGGTCACATTTGACTCACACAGAGAGAAATTTAATGACCGCCCACCTGTGGCCCCTTCGCCCCCACTTCCCACTCTTATCTTTGCACCACTTCGCTTGCTTTGTCAGCCAGAAATCATTACACGTACTGGTACATCTCTGCAGCTGTCGATCATTCCAGTTTAAATGCGTTCATCCACTTTTTTGTCTTTTAGTAACAAAAAAGGGCAACTAAGCTCAACGCTGAGGCATCTTGAGCAAAACTGTAGCTTTTGGAATAAAGAGTAAGAAAATTACTGTACACAATGTGTTCTTTCGATATGCTATTTTTTTTCTCACAGCCACAGTAACTAATTATGATTTTATATCTGACTGAATCTCATCCAGATGTGCAACGCTAAGTTTTATAAACCACATTTAGTACTATTTCTTTTTGCTTAATGTTAGATCTAACGGTTAATTAGTCAAAATAAACGTCCCTCCCGCTGTCTAAATTTCATACAAATGTAAGAAGCATTAAGTTGTTTTTATTTTGCTGAGGGGGGCTGAGGAGTCCCCCGTGTAACCATCAGGATGAAGAACATCTACTCATCCCCGTTCTGGACATCTCCGGGCTGAGGAGTCCCCCGTGTTTCCATCAGGATGAAGAACATCTATTGACTTCTTTAGATATTTAGCTGTAGATTAGAATAAGCTAATCTTTAAACAATAATCCTAGACACATTGGTTGCTCGTCCCGGGGGAGGGATCTCTCTTTCATGTGGATCCCTACGAGGTTTCTTATTTTTTCCCCACTGATGGGTTTTTTAGGAGTTTTTCCTCACCGTAAAGAAGAGTCTAAGAGCATAAATGTGCTAGTCTTGTTTAGTTAGCATTTGTTAGTTATTTTTCTTGCTGTGTATTTGTGTTAATACATTCCTCTTTTTCTTGTGAAGCCCATTGAGACGAAAATTCGGTGATTTTGGGCTATACAAATAAAATTGAATTAAATTTCAAAGAGGGAGTTTTATGCAATTTCAACTTTTGGGGGTTTCTTCCTTGTTTGAACGTTTTCCCACATCAAAAACATGACTAAAATGGTTTCCTCAAACAACATCATTGGTCTCTATGGTCACAATCTAACAAGCAGAAAATGTTTTTGTAGGAGTGCAATGTCCTTCCCTTCAGGTACTGCTCTCCCTCTCCTCACATTTTTTATGTAAATGCATCAAAATATGATTATAAATTCATTTGTGCCAACTTTGCAAACCTGATTTGCTCTAAACTTTATTTGCAGCTTCAAACAAGATTTATGCTGTCATGCACATGCCTGCAGGGTGGGATTAATCCCTTTATACCTGAAGTTGTCATTGACCTCAATGTACGTCATTTTAAAGCTTAGAATCTCCATTATACAGTTTACACACGTTATGCAATGTTTGATCCCAGAACACACAGAAAAAACAACATTTTGTAGAAAACTCTAAATGAGTGTAAAGTCAATCTACCTAGCAAGTGAGTCCTGTAACGCTGAAATGCACATTTGAATTTCACAAACTTGCGCCTCACTATGTCCATACAAATTCACAAAAAAATGCATTCTCTCTAAATTAAATTTTGTTGGAGATATAATTCATAATAACCCTTTTCAAATATATAATGGCCAAAAAAAATTCTTTGAGTTGTGTTTTTGGTTTTTCTTCTGAAGATTCTACAACTTTGGACAGTTCACAGGCCCAAATGGGATGGGTGTTCATAAGTTAAACTGGGAGTCAGAGGAGGAAATTTACCATGTCAAAAATTGAAATGAAACTGAACAAATGTATTTTCATGCATTTTTCTGGAAATGCTGCTGATCTAAAATAAGATACTATATTTACTGTATGTGTGCTATGAGTTTATAACTTCCCTCTTTAAGGAAACTTACAATTTCATATTCACTCAAGTTAAGCTAAATACAGCAAACTGCTCACTACTAGTTGTTGCTTTTTTGCCAGTAGCACAGTGCTAGAGATCAAACTCCAGAAGTAAGCAAAGCAGTTGCACAAATAAAACTGTCTCTACAGCTAGATGACACACATGCCTGCAAAAGTGGATTGCAGCCCTCATTAATCCATCTTAGCTTGCCAACATACATTGACGATTTAATATTACATAAGCAAAGTCATTATTAACACCAGATGTTTCTAAATGTAGAGTTTTTTTCTATTTCCTCGAGTATTCAGACCTTTGTAAACGTGTAAATGCATCGCTGATGCATTTACATTTACACTGACGCATTTTTATTTGAAATCTATGCCGTACGAGCTCTTATTGGACACCTCTGTAAACAAACAAATCTGTGTTAAACCAAAAAAACAAACACTAATATCCAACAACAACATCATGGGAAGAGGAGTTGGCTCAGTGGTAGAATGTCCATCCCAGGACTGGGAAAAGCTGGTTTGATTCCAAACCTGCCTAAGTGTTCCTAGAGCAGACACATAACCCCGTAGTTGCTTCCACCATTGGTGCTGCTGTCATGGCTGCCTGCTGCAGTGCAATGCAGCAAAAGTAATTTCCCCACGAAGGATCACATTAGTCCGGTAAAAAAATTTTTTTTCGGTTTTCATACATTATGTGTGAGAAAGTGTATGCGACCTTGCAAAAGAGTTTGGTTTAACCCCAAACTAAACTCTAAGTAAGAGAGTTGTGCCAAACAATAATTTAATTTCAAACGTACAAACTAAAGACCAGATTACTCTTTATTTATACACAAACTTGAGCTTAATACTAAGATAATATACTATTTAAATCATATGCTCTGATAACACAACCTACTTCTTCATTGCTTTTGCTATAAAAAACCCTCATGAAAGCCTTTAGAACACATGCTTCCCCTAAAGCATTCAACCGACACCTCATATATGCATGTGCTAATTACCGGCTAACCCACTGCTGTGTTGAAAAGCAGCTCATCCATCCTACAGCATATAGAGGGCCCGCGTCTCAATGTTTCACTGTTGCTAGGAGACAAGAAAATCCTTGAAAATCCAACTGGTTGTTAAAACAGAGGGAAAAAATAAAACGAGACTTCAAGCAAATTGAATAAAAATGCCAAAAGCTTCACCATCTTTGTTTCCACTGTTCATGTGGTGGTTTATTGGATCTTGAAAGCAACAGAAAGAAAAATAAATGTCTCAGCTTCAGTCAGGTCGAAGTTTTTTACACCCTATAGTTTTTATTTATATTGCAGAGCTTTTAAAAGATTATAAGGTTTTAAATTAGTAAACCTCGTGTCTCTAAAGAATTCAAGTAAGTAAGCAATGGAAAGATTGAAAAATGTGTCATTAATATGCAGGGATACCAACATGTGTGCGTGTGTGTTTAATCAAACCTACCTTGACACTGGAATCCCTGCTTCCCAAAACCCCTGTCGAGAAAACACAAAAAAAAAATTACCACACAATGAACACAAAAACTGCAAAGAGGTCAGTATGGATTTTCAACAAGTTTGGATGAAGGTTGATGAGAAAGAAATTCTATGTTGTGCATTTTGCCATACAATCAAATGGAACTAATCAATACACAAATGTACAGTCTTTTGCCAGAAGAGAAATATTTTTAGCCACGCAGTGGGAAAATGAAAATAAAATAAGGGTATCTGTAGATCACAATTTTTACACAAAGTAATTCGGGAGCTCTTTTTTGGGGAAAAAAAACACGCATACGTGTAAAAAAGAACAAAGTTAAAAATAGAATGTTGAAATAATATTAAAACATTATTATAAAGTATTTGTTTACAATTAAATGTAAATAAATGCTGATAAAAGTTATCATATATCCTGTAGAACTAAAGAGTGCAGTTTTAGTCAGGACTCGAACCTTTTCAGGCTATAGATCTGTCAAACATGGCTCTAGCGTCACACTATTAGGCCTCTTCTTAAGGTTCTCAAGATCTGAGATGGTTCATATGGAACCAACATGTTTACAATGTTTTTTATCTTAGGTCGTAGAGAAACTTATACACAATCAGAGCTGTTTTAAAGTCTTTTCTTGTAAGTAAAGAAGCGAGGAAAGAAGGAAAGAGACAAGGCCAAGGACGGACAAGGAAACTTATCCAACGTCGGGAATTGGGTGTTCCCGGGAACCCAAAGACAAAACTTAATTGATCCAGATTCTCATCAGGAATTAAGCAGTTGATTCTGGATGATGTACAGCTGTCTAATGGCTGGTTTGAAGAGTCTAAAGAGAAAACCAATGCAATGGTCTAGCATACTGTAAATAAAAGCCCAATTAAGTATTTCTTTATCTGATTTGGATATCTGCTTTCAATTCTAGCCGTGTTTTTAAGATGTTGATAAACTGATGATGTGATAGATCAAATGTGACAGCTGGAGTTTAGATCCAAATCCATGGTAACCACTAAATTTCTCAACTGACTCATAAGTTTTATGAAAACAGACTTGAAGTGTACACAACATGTGTACACAACATGTGTTCTGTCTCGTACACTTATGCACACTGCAACACCCTAAAATTCTCAGTCCAACCTCCTTAGCGAATGGCAGAGGGTAGTACACACTTTCAGGTGCACACAGACATGCATGGACACACACGAGCAGACAAACACACACACAGTCCAACTCGTTTTCATATTGTGTCTACAAATAGATAATCTCAACGGGTGGGAAATCTCTCAGCTCTCATTCGCTCATTGTTCATTTTCATCGCACTTACTGACCTAGATAGATCAATAAACGGATGGATGGGTGGATGGATAGATAGATAGATGGAGGGTCAAACACACTTTCTGAATGCATTTGTCCAGAAGAAAGTGAATTTAGCAATTCACAAATTAAAAAGGTTGTAACAAAACCTAACGAAGTACTGTCTTTGGAAGAGTGCGTGTCACTGATGATGATAATAGATTAAAAAAAATTAGACTAAAACAGAGCCCTAATTTCATTTCATAAGCTGGGTCCAGATCTGTTTCACTGTCTAGTAAACCCAGGTGGGTTGCATAAGGACATGTCTGCACAAGTGACAGCTGGAGGAGAAGGAACACACTGCAGTTTGAAGTTAGATCAGCAGATAAGACGGTTTGTGAAGCACCTTCAGTTTTAAGTTTTTCTATATAACTTTGGTTCATCTGCATATTTGAAAATAATAGATAGTCTGAGGCTATTTCTGTGCACTCCAAATTGCTGCATCTATCTGCCATCTCAGTCCTTCCTTCTGGAGACGGAATCAACAAGTGCAAAAAAAAAAAAAAGACAGGAAATATAGAGTAAAACTGGGGCTGGGTCGTGGGCTCAACAGCCTCAGATGGCTAACCCAGACTTCTCTCACCCCACCAACATCCTCCATCTCTCTTAGGAGGATCCTGAGGTGTTCCCTGTCCAGCTGTGAGACATACATGTGACAACATGTGAATCATACTGTCTCTACAGCCGGTCACGGTGTGCTTCTGGGTCTCCTCCGGGCAGGACACACCCAAAACACCTTACCAGCGAGGCGTTCGGGAGGCATTTTAACCAGATGCCCGAACCACCCCATCTGGCTTCTCTCTGAAGGAACAACTCCTCCTGGATGGCACAGCTCCACACTCCATCTCTGACCAACTATTTTGAAAATACATACGGTATCCCCATAAAGTAAATATCCCCAAATAAAAATTTAGATAAATTTCAGAAAAATTGTTTTTCTTCTTACCAGATGAAGTCGGTACAATGGCTGCAGAAGGTGGGCTGTTTGAAGAAACGCGGAATAAATTTGTGGTCCTTCACCTCATGGACGTTTTTCTGTCTGAGGGCTCCTTGACGAGCGAAGCCCCTCATGGGCTGACGGGGTCCATCCTCTCCGTCACTGTTGGTCGCCGCTGAGTCAGCCATAGTAAAGGTCTCAAACTCAGCTCAACAACCAAAGTTACTGATGCTCTACTGGAGAAAAGTCTACTAAAAACACTTTGACAGACGCTAAACTTGTGTGTCGTCTTTATTTGGAGAAGTTAGATTGAGTTTTTTTTTCTTTTTTCCCGCCCTCTTTTATCGTTATTAGTTATTAATCTATCTGTCAGTGTCCACAGGCAGGCTGACACTGGCTTCCCTCCCTCTGCTTCCTCCTTTTCTGTTAACAGCTCCGACAGCAGCTGTGAGAGAGAATCAGAGAGAGAGAGAAGCGAGAGAAACAGAGAAGGAGGAGGAAAGGGAGCCATAACACGTTTTTTTTTTTTTTTTTTTTTACAACCATATTAAAGATAGATGCTATTTTGAGACACAAACTGCACCAAAGCTAATTTATCCCACATTTTCTACAAAGAACATGTTGATGAGATTAAAGACTATATTAAAAAGAGACATTCCTCTTGAGGTTTAACGTACAAGGTTGCAATATGAATTAAAAAATAGATTTTATTGCCGTTGCTCCTCTGAGTCCAGAGAAGCCAGATGGGTTGGTTCGGGCATCTTGATTAAATTGTCCAACCGGTTTCCTATTACAGATTGAAAAAATAAAAAAGTAAAAAAACACTGAGCAAAATTGAAAAGAAAATACATATACACATTTACACAGTAAATAGCTGACTAAAAAAAGCTAGCTAAACAATTTCAGCGCATTTCCTACTTCAAGGTGAAGAAGAAGTCTGAAATAAACAGCAGTGGGGGAAAAAAAGAAAAACCTCATGGGGATCCAAATGATAGAGGGATCTCTCCCCTGGACGAACAGCCAGTGCGTCCAAGAATATTAATTAAATATTAGCTTATTCTGCTCAAAGCAATTCAGTGTAATCCCACTTTCGTTCATATTCCATTAAAATTTCAATCTAAATGACATCAGATTGAGAATTATTTCCGGATGGAAGTTGAAATGTCTAGATCAGAAAATACACTGTCCAGAAGAAAACTTTGAAGCCTTTTCTACAATTCTCTTCTCTACAGCTTTATGTCTGATGAATCGGTAGATGGGCTTCATCCTGTGGAAACGGGATGGTGAATCAAGAACAGAGGCCTCCTCAGTCTGGCAACGCCCAGGACAGGAGCACAAAGGATCCATCAGGAATCTGAAACAGAACTTCTTCCAAGGAGGAGGAAGAAAAAGGTGGGCAACATGTGACTTGTACTGTACCAACTAGTGGTGAAAAAACTAAATTGAAAAGACATTAGAGACCAATGAATGAAATTGGAGAGGGACCATGTAGTGAAACACTTTTATTAATTTTGTAGGATCGTTGGAAGTCGGCAAAGAATGACACAACACTTCCTGATTATTAAATGCGTTTATTTAGCCTGATTATATATATATAAAAGCATAATAGTGGATAATAGCACTTTAAGTTTCCATCTCTTACCGCTAGCAAGGTTGGAGAGCCCACAACCCCGGTAGAGCGTGCATAAAATCCGGTTGGATGTGTTAATCCAAAAGCTCGCAGCAGACTCTACCGAGTATAGAGGAAACCCTGCTTTTTCTACCTCATGACAAACAACATTCCATGAACAAACTTTTCTCATAACAATGTTCCGTGTTTCTGTCTCCGTACAATTTTCCCCACAACAACCCACATTGAAGGCTTCGTTCTCATAATAATCTTTCTTATAACATTGAATGAGGAGATTTGACATCAAAAAATAAATCCCAATACATTCCACCCTTTATGTCAATGACATCATTCAATTAATGAAATGTTGGGGTTAACAAACAACATTGAATGAGAGCATTTGACATAATAAAAAATAAATAAAAAAAAAAAAAAAAAAATCCACCCTTTATGTCAATGAAATCATTCAATTAATAAAATTTTGGGGTTCCCATGCCAACGAAGTTTCATTATGAAATTCATTAAACCCGATGTTTACCAAATCATGATGTACAGTGAGAAACAAATCCTCAATAGTGTCAAATACTTCTTCATGATAAGTTCCAATATTCCATTCTCTACGATATATATGTAAACCACCTGCTGTAACCAGTAGTATATATTCATAGTTTCCAAACCAGGTTTCCCTTCTTACCAGCGTGACTCTCATAACGTAGCCCATTGATTAAATATACAGGTATTTATATCCCTTTTAACTTGTCTAATATACAAGCAAGTAAAAACATTTAAAGCAGTTAGCAAGCAAATAGCAAGTATAATAATGATCAAAGGTGGCACTAATGTTCGTCCAGCTGTAACAGACATTCCAGAAAAGACATCCCACCAATGATGTGCTGATGATTATTGGATATTTCTGGCTACAAGCTTCACCTCATCTCCCACGAGCAGAGTCGTCACCATGGCACTAGAAACATTCTTTTCATGCAACCCAATCAATTTGCGGAGTTCCGTAGACCGATCCAATGCGCATTTAAATTGGTCTAGAGAAACTTCCCGTGGAGATGCCGACATCTCCCACTGTCAATCGCTGAGTATGATTGTTCCAGTGCCACAGACTGACATTATTCAAACACCCTGAGAAAGGAGCTGAAGGTAACTGTTGTCGCTACACAAAGATAGTGTGGGCCTATCTGCCATAGCATGTTCCTAGGTGATTCTACAGTCCAATCACACAATACCTTGTCATCAGTTAAGCATGGGTTTTTGTGTCCCATTTGTAGGGCACAAGCTAAACCTTGATCAGTAGTCTCACATAATTTGGCATCATAAGTCTTATTTGTTTTTGGTTCAAACCACTCCCCACTTACATGTAGATAGAGGTATGCAGAAGTAGTAATAACAGGCAATACTACATATTGACACACTTCCTTGGGTTCAGTGATATTATATGTGATATATTCTCCCGTACATGTATTTTCATTACAAACCGTCTTTTCAGGATGAACCTGTAACCAAAGTGAATCACTGATGTTCCAGACCCTTCTCCACTGATGGTAGTCACCGGTCAATACAGACACAATAAAACGATGTTTTTGCTGTTTGGCATATAACATCTGCACAGAACACATAGTCCAATTCAACTCCTGAGTGATTTTATTCAGAACATCATAATTAGTCTGATTTAAATCTGTCTGCCATTGAAACACAGTCTTCCACAATTCGACATTTTCTTGAGATACCCTCCGTGTTAATTCCCCAAACGCTGGTAACCACTGCAGCGAGATCATGGAGGATGATGACCCAGGAGACGACACAGCCATGTCTTGGGAGCCCAGACATTCAGCCTCAGTCTCGATTGCCCCTCGCCCTGTTTCCCCTTGGGAGGATAGCCCACGAGGAGTCTCCACCACGGCATCAGCTGCACAGAAACCAGCATTAATCTAAGAGAGGAAAGAAACATTAGTTTTCTCTTAAATAGTTGCAGGAACATTCACCCATTTCTCTTCCTTGTCATAGAGCACACTGACTATAGAATCTGAGCCTTGAGCCATTATTACAGCTGAACGAGGAGGGTCATCGCGTTGTTTTACCCATACTTTGGCTCCAGCTTTGTCTGTAGATCCAAAACCACTCTCTCCTCTGATTGTGGTTGTAGTTGATTTCTCTATCTCCTGAACATCAGTCATCATACAGGGTTTAATAACCAATTGTGCCACTTTGTCTCCTTTGTTTAAAATCAGAGGACCAGGCCCCCAAAGGCTGCACACCACCCCTATCTCTCCTTGGTGGTCTGAGTCTATGACTCCAGCTTGGATGGTGAGCCTTTTAAGAAACAGTCCAGATCGTGGCAACACATGTGTATAAGTTCCAGGTGGACATTTAATGCCCAATCCAGTTTTAACAATTTCAATAGTTTTTAAATCTAAGCCAGCTGAACCAGGTGTTGCTCTGACAGGAAGAGAAGCTTCAGGGTGCAAAACAAACAAACAAACAAACAAACAAAAACCCAAATAGACCAAAGAAAAGGAATAGGCTGATGCATGGCTTATATGTGCCTATCCCTATTTATCTGTTAACTGAACAGCACATCTCCAATCAAACAGAAAACCATAATAAACTTTATACCATCATCATTTCATTGTTATTATAACTCACTTATAATCACTAATATTTTTATATTCAAGATGTTGATTAAATTTTAGGATAGAAGAACATATTTTAAATTCATCATTGAGTTCATCCCATAATTTTACTCCAACAGCAGAAACACATCTTGATTTTACCAAAGTTCTTACTTTAACACGTTCAAATATATAACATCCTCGTAAATTATGATAACCAACTCTAAATTAAAAAAAAAACTTTGTATGCCTTTTGGAACTAAGTTATTTTTCATTTTGTGCATAACCTGTAATATTCTAATATTTACCATACTATCACCATAAACACTCATCTGCAGATCAAACCTCCTTTATTAGTCGCTACTGCTATTAATTAATTTATCTATTTATTAACTGCACAAAGTTCAGCACAAATCAAAATATTTTCTCAATAAAAATCATTATTGATCTTGTACAATTCTCACATTTGACCATATTTAAGGTACTATGCTGAAATATGGGGTGCCGATTACAAAGAAGGGAAAAAAAAAATTAATGTTTTTTTTTTTTTTATTTCCTTCTTCACCCAAGACAAACAAACAAACTGCATCCTATCATGTTACCATTCCTACAAAATCATACACAGGCTTACACACACAAGCTCACACACACATGCTTACACCGCACTCAGCTGTGGTAGGACAAAGACACACACAAAGATCAATCTTTTTCACAATCACAAACTTTAGTGAAAAACTAGCAATTTTTGAGCCATTTCAGAATGAATTTGTAACAGAACAGTTTAACCAAATCTAACGCTCTTTTTTACTTTAAACTTTTACAGTTTATTCATTCATTTACTACTGTTTCATCTTGTTTTGATCTCAAAAACTGGCATCATAAACCGGCTTTCTGTGTCCCAAAAATTAACCTGGACAATCATTCAGCAAGATGATGAGCCAATCTTCCAGATCTGCGCGCTTTTCTAATCCCTCTGGAGTTCCCTCCTTCACAATCTCAGACCACGGTTTGGGGTGTCCCCCTCCCGCTCTGAGTGCTGATTCTACTGCACTCCACTGCCCATCCCAACCAACACATTGGGACTCAGTGGTAGAATCAACTTTATCTGTCACAACCTCAGACCACAGTTCGGGGTGTCTCCTTCCCGCTCTGAGTGCTGATTCCACTGTTCTGTTGTGTTCAGCTTCTGCATCTGCTTTGTTAGTGTGTGAATCATTGATGGCTGACACTTGTAACTCAACAGCTTGCTGTATAGCTTCTTTAGCTAAATCAAAGGAACATTGTTGTTCTGGTCCCCATTCAAAATCACATTTTTTCCTTGTAGCTTTGTACATAGGTTGTAGGATTTTTCCCAAACGAGGGATATGATTTCTCCAAAATCCAAACAACCTTATGTATTTCCGAGCATCTTTCTTATTTTTTGGTATAGGAAAGTTTGCAATCTTTTCCTTTGCTCTGTCAGTAATTTGTAATTCTCCTTTAATTTTATTTGGATTTCCACAAATTAATGAGGCCTCCGCCCCTGTGTCTACCAATGCCACCACCTTTTGAACTGATTTCCTAATATCGGTGGCAGACCAAGAAATATTTAACACATGAGCTTGACCTTCATCCTATTCAAAATCAGATTGTCGGTGTCTCTTTTGCTCTCTTTTGGTTTTGTGGTCAATCTTCCTATCCTTTCTCTTTTTTACTGCAGCAACCTGACACTCACCATCCGAGCTACACTCACTATTTTCCTCTAACAGCGGAGCTGAAGGAGTGACTCGTGCTGTCTGTCTCAATAATTGTTTCATCATAGTGATTAACTCATCTGTATCACTGGTGTTACGAAGGGCACGTACCTTTAACTTCAGTTTTTGACACCTTTGATATAACTCCTGTGTGGGTAATCCATCAATATCTCCAGCAGGCACTCCTGCTCGTAGTAACGCATTCCATAACAACTTACGTGGAGGAGTAAATCCTCCTGCCCTGGGATGACCTGGTCTTGCAGGGGCGGCATGACCCATTGGTGCAACAGGGCGATTGTCCCACTCCCCCAGTGTGCTTAACTCTTGCATGCGTGCTTTTACATCAGCTAACGCAGAATCAGTTGACCCCATCATTACTGTTAGAACTGCAGATTTGTAATGAGGAGGAGCAGTGCGGATGATAGCATCACGCACTGTTTTAGGCACAGTTATCTCATTCATATCGTTATGTAGGGTTAGTGTTAATGCATCGCGTAAACACAGTCGGGTTAACCTCTGGACTCCTTCTCGGAGAGTTTGCCATTTTCCTGGGATTTCTGCCCAGTCAGCCACATGAGGATAAACTGCTCTGATAGCCTCAGCATACATATCAGAAAGAAGCACCTGATTTTCCAGATCTCGGGCCTGAGCCCTAAACTCAGTATTAACACTGGCCTCTCTACTGAGTCCCATGAATTTCATCACATCTCCGTGATCCACAGTAACATCTCCACCTTCTTCCATAAATCTACACATCCACAAGTCTAGAGGCTCATCTGACCTTTGTCTGCAGCGTGATTGTATATGCTGAATCTCTTCATGTGAATAATCATTTACAGTTTGCCAGTTCTCAACAGGAGGTGTTCGTCCCTGTATCCAAATTACCTGCCCATCTTCTCCTAATACAGGGTTACCGTCTTCCCCCATCTGCTGTACAATTTCTGGGGCTGGAATTTTACGATGTCTACGCATCACTAGATAAACAGGTTTCACTGGTGACCGTGCCATCTGAGAGAGGGTAGTTTGTAAAACAGCATAAGGTCCCGTGCTCACCGCAGGGGGAATAATGTCATCCTCAGGTTCATTATTCTCCCATCGACCGTCCCAGTCAGACGGCTCCCAGTTTTCTGACAAGCCAGCAGAAAAAGCACGTACCCGCTTGGCCACTGGAGCCTTGCTATTTTTCCCCCTACGCTGCTTACTGTCTTTGGAAATATGCATCAAACACTTATCACACTGGTTTTGTAATTTCTTATGTTTCTTACCTAATGTTTTTAATTCCTGTCTTAGTTTCTCACATGTCTCATGTTTCATCCTCCAGGCAGTAGCGCAAGCCCACATGCGCCGCTGCACAGCGGACAAAGGAGCCTTATCATCAACCAGTATTTGCTTAATTACAGCAGTCAAATCTTCTGGACCTCCTTTCTTTAAATTATCAGACCACGGCTCGGGGCGTCCCCCGCCCGCTCTAAGAAGAGACCCTAATTCGGACCATTCTCCATCCCAGCCCACGGCTGGGACAGCTTCTGCGCTCCCTATCTCATCAGATTTCTTTTTAGAAAACAGTTTCTTAAAAAAGCCAGACATTGTTTGCAGCTTCCAATAAATCCTGTTCGTGACGCCAAAATGTAGTGAAACACTTTTATTAATTTTGTAGGATCGTTGGAAGTCGGCAAAGAATGACACAACACTTCCTGATTATTAAATGCGTTTATTTAGCCTGATTATATATATATAAAAGCATAATAGTGGATAATAGCACTTTAAGTTTCCATCTCTTACCGCTAGCAAGGTTGGAGAGCCCACAACCCCGGTAGAGCGTGCATAAAATCCGGTTGGATGTGTTAATCCAAAAGCTCGCAGCAGACTCTACCGAGTATAGAGGAAACCCTGCTTTTTCTACCTCATGACAAACAACATTCCATGAACAAACTTTTCTCATAACAATGTTCCGTGTTTCTGTCTCCGTACAATTTTCCCCACAACAACCCACATTGAAGGCTTCGTTCTCATAATAATCTTTCTTATAACATTGAATGAGGACATTTGACATCAAAAAATAAATCCCAATACAGACCACAAGAAAGAAAAGCCATGGATCAGCCAAGGGGGATGTGGATACACCAAGCGGCCAAGGCTGTTCAGGAGAGAATAGTAGATAGAATTAGAGGACAAAACCCCAATGAGTCATAGTTTGCAGCTTTTAGTATCTAGCCTCATCCTGATGGAAACCTGGATGGTAGATCAGGTAACAATGTCTCCCAAACGCTTAGCTGGTGAGGTGTTTCAGCTACATCCCACCGGGAAGAGATCAGAGGCAGACCCCAGACCCGCTAGAGAGACTATGGTCTCATAGCTGGCCAGGGAACACCTCAGGATCCTCCCTGGGTGAGCTTGAGTATGCAACCAGGGTAAGAGAAGCCTGGGCTTGCCGTCTGAATCTGATGACCCCATGATCCAGCCCTGGATAAGAAGAAGATGACAGAAAACAATACGTCATAAAGACAGCTAAATGTTGTTTTACCTTTATGTGCAGATTGACTATATATGAGACTAATTTGTTTCAGGTTTTTAGTGACATGCAGCTAAAGAGGTTTTGGAAATGTCATTGCCATATTTTATTCTGCTCAAAGAAGCCACCTGATAAGATCATAAAGGAACCAACATGATCATTGGAAGCAAACTAACATAGCAAAATTATAACTATGAAAAATACACCAATCTAAAGCTTTGGTAGTTTTTTAATTCATGGTTTTTGCAACTGATTCTAACCCTGTTATCAACAATTTCCAACTAAAACTGAAATTAATCACATCACACAATGTCTTCTCCTGTCCACTCCTAGTGGCTTTTTTTTTTTATTTGACGCTCTGTGTTGTGTTTTTGGTTGATTAGCCTGAAACACTGCAGGTTTTATCTGCTGTAGCACATTTCCTTTGTGCTCAGATTTGTTGTATGCTCTTCTGCATACCTTGGTTGGAATCAGTACCTGTTTGACTTCATGTTCACCAATCAGAGTGCACTCTCTTTTCTGATCTGAACAAGATACTTTGGCCCAAAGAGATGTCACACACTATCAGAAAAGAAAATGTGTCAAAAATGGAATAAAACACCAGCGTCTTAGGTATCAAAATGTATTTAAGCTGTTTGTACAAATAGTTGAATAAATATTTTAACATAAACGTTAAAAGGATCAATGTATTTGTGTGAAATGGCTGATTATGCTGTAAAAAAAATAGGAAGATAACCTTCAGTTTTGGAGCAAATCCTAGATGGAGTCCTTTCATTGGTTTCCACCCAAACTGATTGTAAGTATGAAGATCTGCTGAAAGACAAGAGGAAGATTGGCCAGCAGATGAGTTCGGATATCTTGGACAAATTTCTACAAATAAAACCGTCGTCCAGCCATGTGGATGATAGTTCAACATCCACCACCTTCCCACACATCGTTGTGAAAATCTTCATGGTAGCAGTTATACTTGTCCCTGCCAAACAACTGAATTATTCACCGACGTTTATGACAAAGACTACGAAGATTATTTCCGAGAGTATTATTAATGATACAAATCAAACTATTATTATTGTATTTTTCTGTGACACTGATGTTTAAAATTAGATTATTCATTTTTAAAGCAAAAGAGCTGTGATTTTAAATGATTTAAAGAATCGTCATCTCTTCATGTGTAAGATTAAATAACGTATTCTGACAACTGATGTAGTTGTAGTAATTTCACACCTGTTTCCAACCCACTATATTCAATTTCAGGACTGTGACAGCCATGGTCCCAGATGGTTCATGCTCTTCGTGCATATACATATGTACGCCCACATGCACTCTCACAACCAGCTGCCAGTCAGTGACCTAGATGAGATTGATTTTGCTGGAGGACTGATAACATCATGTGTAGCCTGCTCTCGTCAATAAATTTACTGTGGATTCAGTTCCTGGTTTTAATGTCCCTCAGTATTTCACACCTCTGCGTTAGAGCCACTTCCTACCTGCAGTATTACATAACTATTTGTCTAGACTGCTGTTAGAAGGACTTTGTTGGTAATGATGACAGTGATCGTGAGATGTAGATAATGATGTACCTGTAAGCACCTGAATTAGCCTGCATATGTGAACAGGCTCATCCTTGGCAGTGACTCATCGTTTCATATATAGCTTGAGCCGCTGAGCTCTTTTATGTTACTTCCAACACACAGGATGTGATGCAACCTCTCCCCAGGGCTATGGAACTATAGAGTGGGTTTATACAGGGAACCCGGTCTCTACGTTCAATAATATCATTGATGAAAGCCTGCAGAGTTGGGTCTGTAAAAAGCAGGATGATTACATATTTTTAGTTTTTTAAGTTGTTAAAATAGAAATATTTTCTGTGCATAGGATCTAGGATTTGGTTTTGCCACACTAATAAAGCTAATAGAAGGAGGAGCTTATTTTTCTGTTTTATATACAAATGTAAACAGGTTTTGCTTCACTTCTTCATTTTCTCATTAATCAATATGTAGGCTTTGCTTTTGTCGAAAAAAAAATGAAGTCAAACTTTGCCAAAATGTCAAATAGACAAAAAAAAGTGTGACATAATTTTGTAATCTGAAGATTTCTGATATGATGGGTTTTATTGATAATTTAACAGTATTACAGGCTTTCATATCGAAATACATGTCAATATTCTGTGGTTTAAATTCAGAGAAAAAGCAGCTGAGTTCATTGGAAAGCATGCCACAAATGGACAGTGATGCAATATTCTGCTGCGGTCAAGTCAATTCCCATAAACTTGTTCTTTTTGGAAACAAACAGAAATGCAAAAAGAGTTTTAAAAAAAGAGCAAAGACAATAATGGGAACGATTTTGCAAAGCAGCATCAAAGAGATTTAATACTGTATTTATCTAAGGAGGATTTTTTTAAGAATTTAGATTTAATGCCAATTAAGTGTTCATTTTACTCCAGCTTTTGAAGAAATAAATTCTCAAACTAAACTAGTCAGCTAATTTGCCATGTCTATTGCATTCAATGTTTAGGCTGAGCTGTCGCCAGCTCTCACGGGATAAAACGAATAGAATTTAACATTTATATGTGTATTCCTTGACCATTTTGTCTTTTGATTATTTTCTTTAATAACAATTTCTTGTATTTTTTATTATTTTTTATCATGTCTGTCATCTCGATACGATAGACCCCCCGGAATTTAAAAGTAAAAAAATAAATAAATTATGTGTTACTTTCAAACACATATTGATGCAAAAGATGTTAATGCAAATCCTCAATCTTAACTTTTACACTCATGATCCATTTGTGAAAATTGTGTTACCAATTAAATCAAAGCAAAAATGAAAAGCAACAGGATAAAGTTATGGAGATTACCTGGCAGTTCTACATCCAAACCTGTGGTAAAGGTCACTAGTAAAGTTTTAAATACAAAACCTAAAAGTTTTACAAATCAAAATGTATTATTCATTTGGATTAGTTTGTAGGCCTATTAGTGGATGATCAGGAGAAATCTGACCGGAAGCAAGATAAACTTAAGAATAAATGATGATACTTTTAAACATGCCTTTCTTTTGAAATAATGCCCTTTTAAAATGTTTCACTGCATTTCCATTGTTGCATCTTTTTTTTAACAGGGTCTTTTGTAATAACCTTTCCATTATGTGCAATTTTCACAATAATGGAAGCTGAGGAAGCCGACTGAACGACCACATCTTTAATGACTTATATATTTGATATCTTAATGGTGCATTTAATGCACATTAAAAAAAAAGTTACAGTTTGTAATTAATTTTCAACTTTTAAAGGTTTGAGTGCAAAATTAAATTATGGGATTAGTTATGGCTCAGTCATTAAAAAATCTTCAACAATGAGGACCAGTTTATTTAATAAAGAAGCAAAAAAAAAAAAAATCAAAGATACAAATCTATTGCTCAGTTTTTTTCAAAATAAAGCTTGTAATACCTGTAATTTAGCCAAAAATTTATTCAAAAGTTCCCGTTCCTCCAATCCAAGAAACATTTAAAGTACAGAAAAAAGAATAGTGTCACCACTTGGCAAAGTTAGCAGTTGCCAAGTGAGAATTCTCATCTTTAGTGAATACTGTGTCTAATCAAAAAAAAAAACAACCTTTGCAATGATAATCACATTTTTTCCCTCATTGACAACATTTTTTTATACTTATTGAACTAAATTTTAAGAAATTTAGACGATGGTTATTTTTACAAAATCACAAGATAGTGTTGAACAATTTTGTCATGTTGAACAATTTAACACACGGTCAACAGTGTGAGAATGAGTGACATCTTGTGTGTAATCCAATATCCCCAAAGCATTGATGACTAAACCACAGGCAACTAGACCAGTTACACAGGAGTAAAACACTGTTTCTTAAAAATGTATGACTTATTTTTTTTTTACCATGGCTTCCGGAAGAGTTCATTGCTTTACATTTAAGATGAAAAAATTCTCGTCTACATTGAGTTTTTTTCTTCAAAATGCTGGATTTCAGCGGCTGAAAACTACAATAGTATGGCAACCAAAACTCATAGTATCAAAGAAAACTTTATGGAAAAATTACAGCTATCCCTTGATAAAATTTTAAAAGATACATTCAAGAATTTAAACACTGCAAAAGTACCATCCCAGATAGAAAAAAAATCTTTACATAATCAAGCCTCAAACATTGCTCTGTTTCAGGTATCATGTCTACATGACCAAAACATAGTAATTCCTACTCTTTACTTTCAGGTAAACTTTCTCTATCAGAACCAGTGCAAGGTCACAAATCACACACAAATAATCTAAGCCTGCACATTTTATTTTCAACACATTTGACTAATAAGGTACTTGCTATGATCCAAGTCAGTTTGTTGTCCAACATCTGCTCCACCTGCAGCCAGCACATCACCTGCTTATGGCAAAAGTAATAAAGATGTAGTTCATTCTGAGTTTTTATTCTGAAATCATGATTGTTTAATCTCTATGAAACCGTCAGAAAAAATTATCTAGTTTCATACATCTTGTTGTCTGGCAAACGTGTACGCATTTAGTTTCTGAAGCGGCTAAATTTGTTAGTAAAAATCTTCATAGAGACCCTGATCTTAGGAAAAATGTACATATGAGCACATTCAGATTTTCATTTAATAAAACCAAAACAGAATTTAGCTGATTTGCAAAAAACTTTCTAATTCTACAAAGTAGTTGTAATTGTCTACTTTGCATTCTATCTTGGCGGTTTTTTCTTGTCCTTCCTCTGTCTAACCTCCATCCCCATCAATATTTCTTGGTTATTTTCTCATCGTTTTACTCAACAAAATAGATTATCATTAAACCTTTTATTTCCTTCTGAACACACCAGTTAATAGTGAAAGAACACACCATTTCCTCTATAGCAACATTGAAATTAAACGCAGCAAAAAAAGCTTTTCTCTGCATTCAGTTGTTATTTTGTATCTTTTTTTGGAATCTCTTCTCTGTCTCCACATTTGATTTTATGAGCTGTTAAACATCAGTGATCTAAAACCGCAGAGAGTTCGTTCTTCTGCTTTCACACCGCATTTACATAACTGCACTTCTCTCACTCTCTACTTTTTGTGCATCAGTGTTGTTGCGTGTAGTTGCATAAAAATGTTAATAATAATCAGGCCTTGGCTTCTTTTTACATGTGGCCGAATACGTTTGAGTGTTTTGGGATTCTATTTTTTTTATTATTATTATTGTGAGTTAAATTGTCTTTGCCCAAAACATTACAAACTAATCAATTAAAAAAAAAAGTAGTTGGGCATATTTAGTAGTTTTTGTCGTTGAATTCACTTGTGTGTGTTTGCGATGCAGTTGTGTTGCAATTTGACATCTTCAGCAGGAGAACAGAGAGCTCTGGGGCAACTGGTTCTTCTGTTATCTCTGAGAAAGTCAGCAGTGCAGTTTACTTTTTTCCTGTGGTAGTATTTGCCGTGAGAATTTCTTTGTATGATTCTTTCATTTGGTCTTTGATTGCTGAAATGAAAATGCATTGGCATATTTTAGAAAATTAAAATAGGAACTTGACGTGAATCACACCATCCTACCATTGTTCCTCTTCATGCCAGGTAGGTTTGAAATGTTTTATAGGTAATATTTCAAACACAGCTCACACTGGTGATCCAGATAATTCCATTTTTAGACTCAATGTTAAGTGAGGATAAGTTTGTTTTTTAAATCAACTTAAAGCCTTTAACACACACGATAAGGTTTGCCTAGTCATTTGGATGCCAGATTTTCTACTCGGTCAAAGACCAAGTTAAAGATATTTTTCATCCCTCTGAGAGATGCAAATTGCCCTGATGGTGGTAAAGGAGGTGGCGTAGGACCCAGATGCAAAGCTAATTTTAATCAGTTTATAGCATGTAGCAGAACCAGACATGGAGCTCTGCAGTATAACGGATCAGAGATAGAGCTCAGCAGGATGAGGGACCAGAGGTAGAGCTCAGCAAGATGACAGAAGTAAAAGACACCAGGGCTTAAATAATCCGGAGGAAGGCAGGACAATTGGGACAAGGTGTACGGAATGTGGGCAGAGGGCAGGATCAGGAGGGAGGAAATGTTTCAGATTAGAGGATGATCATGACACAAATAGATCAGCTGACATGTTTGAACCATTATGAAACAATACATAGGCACTATCGCATTTACCCATGCAAATTTGATTAAGGTGTGTCAGGAGTGAAAAAAATGGAATAATATTTCAAATGGACAGGTTTGTGCAGAATTTTATGTGTATGCAGATTGTTAGCACACTTGTGTTGATCCTCCTGGACAAACGGCTGTATCTACATTGATGCTCATGTTTTGCTTGAGGACATCTTGCATTCTTTTTCCTCTGTGTTGAAACAGCTAATTCCCTTCACACTGCAGCTCCTGTTGCTGTTCACTCCTACTGTCAGCCTGAGGAGGGAGTAAAAATGCTTTCTGTTCTGATACACATTCTCACAGCTGCTTGAGCTTCACCTGTTGGACTGGAGGTCCATCAGGAGAACATGGGAGTGCATGGGAGTCTGAGAAGCCAGGTGTTCTCAGAGCAAAACACTCAACCCACATGTTGGCAGCTGTAAACCTACTGTTCCTCTTGTTTTTGATTAGGTGCACAGTGGCCTTCTCCTTGCATGAGGCCTTGTGAGGGTCTGTAAATATTCTGAAGGTGTATTGATGTTCCAGAGCTTTCACTCTGCCAACAAATTATGCTGAGAGGAAGTGAGTCACTTGTGTCTCTTTTTTTTATTATTTAGGTTCCATAAGATCCAGCCCACTCATGAAGGGATATACATTATAGAAGGTGTGGTTTTAGGTATAGTTTCATCACACTAACGCTGATTCTGCTTAATAAAATCTGAGAAGGAATAAAAGTATTATTAGGAAGAAGAAAGGAGTTTTAATGATAAATGTAATAAAGCATTTAAAGAGTGTCTTTAGTTGAAGACAAAGCAGGTTAAAAAAAATTTTTTTGAAAATGTTGAACCCTCTTGTTCAATGCCTACTAGTTTATTTAAGATAGCACACCCACATTGCATCTTAAGTGATTTGATATTTATTCCACACTGACTCTCTTTAAAACCCTCTACAGTATGCTGATCTTGTTAGTTTCTCCTCCAAACATCATTTTCAATCAACACAGTAAATGTTGCTCTCTAGTGGTCCATTGTTAGAGCTACAGCTCATCGTTTTTTCTTCTGTTTCATTTCTCTAAAATAAAGTTACTTTCATTGGTTTTACCTCATGGTGGAAATGTTTACTGTAGAAATTTTGAAGTGTTTTTCTAACTGGCAAGTGGAATAAATTGAGTAATTGAACAGGAGTCTTATAAAAGCTACTTGATTGAACCTACTGTTGCTTTGTATGTCTTACACCTCTCTTATTTTGCACTTTCAGGGATCTCATCAGAAATGTGACATCTAAATGAAGTTGCAACATCTCAGCAACATGCCTCCTAACATTTTGCTGATGGGTGACATCTGCTTCTTCAACCATTAGTTTTAAGAGGTTTTTGTGAGGTCAAGGTGATTGAACTTGTTCAGCACATCATTTCAAAACTGATCCTTCTTAGTTTCTATATGAGTTCAGGTCTGATCTAACAGTGGGATTTTGTCCTCTTCTCCACAAATGCTTGTTGTGAAATTTGCGCTTTGGGTGAAGAGTGATGCATTCCCACAAGATGTGATCAGGTCCCAGAAGACCAGACACAGCTACAAACATTTCAACATGTGATTGAAGTTCTATTTAAAGATTTGTTTAGAAGATCATACTCCTATATTTAACTATGTTACTTAATTTACAAGGTACATTTTTAAAAATCAAAATTGGTATTTATTTATTTATTTTACCAATAACAGTTTTCTTACTTTTTAGGGTGTGAAAAGTAATAAAACATGTGGAAAGAAAACTTTATTGTCAATCAGTAGAGTTTTGCACTCTTCTACATGGCCGCCAGAGGGAGACATTTCTCAGATGTAACACATGGAAATGAAAAAGTCAAAAATCTGTTTTTAAACATCTAGTTTTTTTTCTTAGTTTTTTTTTCTATTTAGTGTGTTTCTTTTCCTTCTTCTATATATCTATCTTTTTTAATATGCATGTCTCGAAGGTCATTTTAAAAATGTACAGTTCTCCAAGAAAAATAACACTCGTTGCATGTCAACAATTTTATTTTAGTAAGTTTGTTTTTTCCCTCCTCTAAAGTTATGAAAGTCATAAATATGATATATAAATTTATGTAAGACATAAGGGGTAATGTGGTTATGGGGAAGCATGAGCTCAGTGGTAGAATGTGCGTCCTTGGAGTGGGAGAAACCGATTCGATTCCCACTGGGCCCGAATCGGTTTACTCTACAGAGGACACCTAACTCCGTAGTTGCTCCCACTATTGGCTGTTGTGGCTGCCTGCTGTGGTGCAATGCAGCAAAAGTCATTTTTCATGTGAGGAAAAAAATAAATAAATTAACTGTACACTATTAAACAACGTTAATGAATTGCTACACAAAAATGGATTTTTAATTATTCTTTCCACTCTCACTTTAACTTGCTTTTCTGTGTCCGATTATAATAATTATTTCTTTTTTGTCTTTGGTGGAAGATAATGTACGTCCCAAAATCATTATTTAATACCAACTTCTTGTCTTTTGGGAATTTTTTTATTATTAGTCACAGACTTTTGCACAACTCTGCAGGATTACATGTACATTATAAGATACACCCAAAAAGAAGAAATCAAATTTAGCCTGAAACATTTCTGGTTTTGTTCATACAACTTTGTGTGCATAGTTCTTTCCCAGTTCAATGAGATGGATTACATACTCAACCCTGACCACACACACAGCCATGTGACCACATAAATCACAAAATAATCTAACATTGAAAGAACACACAGAGACTTGACATGACCTTGCATACTTGGTTATCCTTTTGCAACAGAATGAACCTAGAGATTCATGAACGTTTCTCTCAAATAAAGGAAAATATACATTCATTCATGTTTGTATTCTCTTTTTCTTACTCAGCTGGGTTCAGAAAGTAGGGTTAGTCTTTGAAACATTAGTGCATAAACTTTGTCCCTAACAGATGTCTGTTGTGTTGAATGGCTATTCCAGCGTTTTTCAACCAGTGTTCCGCGGCACACTAGTCTACCGTGAGAGATCGTCAGGTGTTTTGTGGAAAATTATCCTATTTCACCTCAAACGATGATTGTGACATACCGGTAGCTCCCAAAAATTGTTTTGGTTGATCTCATTGTGTTTGTGTTAAAAAATAGATTAAAGGTTACTTATTTAAGTTAATTAAAATGACATATGTTATTTTATTTAGAGAGGCACTGCTGTCCTTTAACCATAGCAACCCATTCTTTTCTGCTTTTTTGTTGCATGCTGCTGTCCATCCCTCCCAAAAACTATCCCAGTTAGTGGATCGTATTTTCTACATGTTTTGGGACATTATGAGAAAATTTGGGTTGTGTTTTAAAGCAGAACAATTAAAGATTCTCATAAAATTTCACATTTTCTGCAAGAGAATTAAAGAGGAAAACGTTTTTCTTGCATTCCGGGTAAATTCTCTGAAAGGCTCATTGTCTGGAATTAAATACTATGTATATTGTTTGTCAGGATTTGTGGAAGGAGGAGAACCCAATTGCAGGACATCAAAACAAGATTTATTAACACAATTCAGGTAAGCCTGTAAAGCAAGAAGGACAAGATTAACTTAGGATTCAAAAGTTCAAATAATAACAGAGTTTAATCATGGTCAGGCAACCAGGGAGACCTGACTGGAAGGGATGGTAATGGCCTGACAAGAAAGTCTGGGGTGATTGTTTTATGTAGGCAGCAGGCTGACAATGTACAGCTGATTAATACCAGGCTAATCACCCAGGTGTTCAGGATAAGGTTGGAATCCAGGTGAGGGAGGACGGTCCAGGGGTACCTCTGGTGGCAGGTGAGGGGATCCTGACATTGTTAGTAAAGGTGGCCATAGAGAATAGTTTTTAATATTTTTGGTTGGTGTGCTCGGAGATTTTTTTAGATGAAAAAAATGCACCTTTGCAAAAAAAAGTTGAGAAATACTGGACTATCTAATCGATGGAGTGAAAAAAAATGCATTTTTTGACATTGACGTTGTGACAAAACATAAAATTTAAAGCAATATTTCAAGAAACACTTATAATTGAACACAGACACTGGAATTTTGCCACAAAACTTCATTTAATTATAATGTTTTTACAAGCTAAGGGAACAAAGACAAGATATCAGGTTCTGTGAAATGATCGTCTTCATTCCAGGCTTCAAACAAGAAAACAATGTGGGGAAAACATCCATATGCCAGGAAGTTCTCAGTCGCCCCAGGGAGTAATTGTCTGAGGGAGTGTGAGCACCCGCTCTATCCCCTGATCTATGAAGTAGAAAAATTATTGTGACTCCAAAAACAGTGTTTTTCAGTAATCTGTCTTTTCTGACATAAACACAATCAACTCTGGTTGTTACTTTCATATCAATTTTTTTATATACTAAATATAATATCTAAATTTGGTTTAAATCATTAAACACTCATTTTTCTGATATTTTATTTTGTTTTATAAGTATAAAGACATTTGTTTGGATTTGTTAGAAATCATTTTGCTAACCAGTTCTAGAATCTACTGTCTTCAAATAAATTTTTGGACTAAACGTATTGTAGAACCAACAAGATGTTACATCATCCGACGACATGTCAAAATGAAAGTGTCGACGCCTGTTCAGATCATTTCATTATCTAAGGTAAAAGTCAATGCATTACAAGACATTACTGCTTCATGCTCACTGAAGCATAACACCAGGGTTATCCAGGGTTAAAATAATGAGGAATTGTCTTCTCAGCATGTCTGACACCATCAGGAAAAACAAGGCATCGTTTCCAATAGTTACTGTGTGACGAAAACAACACATACTGTAAGTGCAAATAAAGACTTACTCCTTAGTTTTATTTCTTCTTTCCTTTTCCAGAAATAGCTAAACATGCACTGGAGTTCCAGTTACAAGGCCTTAACGAGAAAACAAGTTTGATTCAGTTTAAAACCTGCATGACTTGTCTCACATGCAAATGGCACGGTGCCACAAACTATAATGTTGGCATCCTTTACATAAAAATCTAGACTACTCTTCCAATTATAGGTGTTCCAGACTGATAATAAAGACCTGGAATTTGTCAAACTTGTAAAAAAAAAAAAAAAAAATTCAAGTGGTATGTGTTTACTTGTATTTACTGTAAATGTTCCATCAACGTCCTCTTCTTTTGAAATTCTCCATTAGCTGGATGGAGAAGTGTTGTTTCCTTTTTTTTTTGGTCTAAAACACCCAAACAAGCCTAATCATGGATTCAAACTTACACCGAAACCTTTGAACACATGCAAAAAAAACCCCCCACTGATTTAGTAATTGTTATGACTTATTCCTCCTTTTTGTTTTATGACCAAAACACTGATGTAATCTTCACTTCTTCTTATAGTTTCCTTTAAACTGTAAAAATAGTAACAGGAGTGATTCATGGGTACTTTTTTGCATTTTATTTTATGTAAAAGTAAGCAAGCTAATGTAATATATATATTTCTAAAGTTTCACGTTTTTATTTGTTTTTCCAGACATTAAAACATTTTCTTGAAGTACAAGAAGAAAATATTGTGTACAAGGTCTGAAAAAAAGAGTAGGCTGAAGCTGATGGTATCTGCCCCTAAAACACTTAATTACATAACGTCAGGGTTTTGGGATGTGGAAGGATGAGGACCCAATTGCAGGACTTCAAAACAAGGTTTATAAATACCATTTGAGTAAATCTGCAAAGCAAAGGGCACAGGATTAATTTAGGAATCCAAAAGTTCAAATAATAACAGAGTTCAAACATGGTCAGGCAACCAGGGTGACTTGGCTGCAAGGGATGGTATGACCCGAACTGGAAGTCCAGGATGACTGCACTTAAATAGATGGCAGGGTCTACAGATGTGTGGCATCAGGAATCAATCTCAGGTGTCCCTTATCAGGGTGATGAGGAACATCCAGGGGTACCTCTGGCACCAAACGAGGGAATCCTGACAAATAATGCAGAGGGATTGTCCATCAAAAAGTTCTGATCTGTAATGATATTTTTAAAAATCACTAGAAACAGGAAAGGGAAGTTTAGATATTCTGTGGGTACATTTTTCTTCTTTTTGAATTTGTGTGTGTATGTGAGGGAGATTCTATTTTTATGATAAAAACCAAATAAATTCAAACACAACACCTAGGAGGGGATCAACCAAGGGGACTTGAATCCATTTAATGTGGAAACCAACAACAGATGTGTGCTGATGTTTCAAAGTATTTCAGTGTAGGTGTATTTGCGGAGGTGTTTTATAAAGGTCAAGTTATAAGTAGAAGCAGTGTTTAAAAAAAAAACACAGAAATGACTGTTACTTTTACAAAATGTTATTTTTTGGTTGTAAAACCAAAAGTCAACACATCATTATTTATAACAATACCAAGAAAAAGTGGGAATGTTTTGATTGAAATAGTGATCGATGACTAATAGGAATTCAATTGGGGCAGAAAATATAAGTTTTTAAAGTGTTCCAATGTTAAAGATACACAAGGTTCCAAAACATCATGGCACAAAAAAGATTATGAAAGGCTGTAGAAGGTGATGAAAACGAGAAGATATAGATGGATAAGGGAATTAAAGTAAATATTAAAGCGAAGCTATTGGGCTTTTGTGGGATGATAATTTTTGCTGAACACGTGTAGAGATAAACACGCTCCCTTTTAAATAAGAAACACATTACTTGATAAAAAAAAAAAAGCATGAAAATCAAGTCAGACTTTTTATGTAGCGCAAGTTTTGCACAGAAAGGAACATAAAGTGCCATTCTTTTTAATACATTTGTTCATACAATTTTATACATGTTCTTATTTACGTGCATTGCAAATACAATCTCCCATCTGACGCAGAGTGGATGTTCCTGAAAAAAAAAACACTTCTCGCTTTGCTAAAATGTGAGTGTGGAGGTGAACAAAAGTCATGGCAGAGAACAACCTTATGAATGGTATCCAAACACTGATCAGGTAAGCTTGCAAATTAATCAATTATGCATGAAAGAAATAGAAAACTACTTCTGGTTATTTTTTTATGTTGGACTACCATTCAAACGCGGTAGAAACCTCCAAAAAGATGATTTTGCATGAGCCCCCTTTACGGAGAAAAGCGCAGGTAAGTTATGAAAAGTTTAGGTGAACCAGGATTTGATGTTTGAGAAGAGGGAAGGTGAGAGTGCATTCAAACACAACTGAAAAGAAATCTAATTCACAATGTACTTGCATGTCTGTGCACGTGCTGCCTATTAGACCAAGTCAGAGAGTTGGTTTCACTTTAACATTCCCAGAAAAAAATAGACTTACCAACCAGGCTGTGCAAGTAAAGGTCAAAGGCACACATTTGCACACACAATTAGATATTTGTGGAAAATATAAGTATTTTACACATTGTTTCTGCACACTTTACTGTACAGTGTCGATGGGTGACTATTCACTTTTAACTCATTCATTTTATTTTCTAAACCTGTGAAGAAAATTCCACTGTTTCCTTATATTTCCAATAAATGGTCAGAATTTTGAAATGCCTGTGAATCACAGGAAAAAATGGATCACTTGCATGTATCTGACCATTAGTTGAGTCACTATAATAACCTTTCTGTCCAAATTGATGATACAAGTTACCAGGAAGTAAAAGGAAAACAACAGCAGGCGTTTTTTTTTTTTTTTTTTTAGAGCCTCTTCCTTGAAACTTTGACATGAGCGGTTCTTTCCCAGAAAGGAGGAAAAATAAGGAAAAGACAATTCCCCTTAACTCTACATCTGAACAGAAATAAGATCTTCTGATAAACAATAAAGTTTTAGATTTTACTTTCACTTTTAGAACTCATTACTTTCAACGTTGTGACTTCTTTGTGACGTTGTGACTTTAAATAATAGATCTCCATCCCGGGAAGAGTTTGTCTCAATTTTTGTTTTAATAATTAATGTTATGTCTAAAATAAAGTTTTAAAGGATCAGGGTCTCTATCTCAGATGGTCGCAACACTGAACGTTAGGAATACCACTTTTTTTTGTTGTTTCTCATTGCATTGCTGTATGTTTTACATATTCAAGAATTTTTTTGAACAGGTTAACCTTTTCTGATCAAATGAAGTAAAAAAAAAAGGTATAACTCCCAGACCCCAAATACAAAACAAAAATAAAACAATAGTGGTATGTTTTTTTCTCCTTATTGGAGAAAAAAATCTTTCTCTGTATCTTTGAAGGCCCGTTGAAGCCCATGTTATAAACTCCTCGTAAGGGAAAGACATCATATTGTGTGTATGGTTATAATCCCACATGCAATGGTTTTTCATTTTGTTCCAAACTGTTCCAAAAATGAACCAAACCGTGACCTGAAAACCCAAAGTACGTACCAAACTGGAATTTTTATGTATAGTTACACTTTTAATGTGTATAATAAGTTTGTGTGTTTGCGAGGACATCCATATCTACTGCTATGGAGTTAAATTTTGTATCTGTTTAATGCCTTTTGCCGCGACAGACTAGCGACCTGTTCGGGGTGTACCCTATCCCTCACCTTGAATCAACCAGGATGGGCTCTGGCACCCCTCGGAACCCCACAAGGGATAGACGGTTAAGAAGGAGACTTAATGCCTTTTGTTTTTAAAATGACACAAGAGCTTATGGATTGCTTTGGTCTAATTATTAATTACATGTTTTTAAAGAGTTGTTTGTGTCTGGATTTTCGATCAATAGAAAATGGGATTGGCTCTGCAAATTAAGACAACACAGACAAGGATTTTAACAACAGTGGGAAAACTTAATAGAAAATCATAGAAAAGGCTTTAAACTTGTCTTCCAGACAGTGTATTTTCTGATTGAGACGTTTCGGGTTTCAACCAGACATCAATTTCAATCTGATAAATGGCTTGAGAACTGGTTCCATATATACTAACTTGAGTTTGCCGCTCCTGAGGGGGTTTGTCAGTTTCGATTAGGACAATAGAAGGTAATTAGAAATTCAGAGGTGGATGAGTGAAACAAATGAAATAATGAGACTAATTTTAAAAGGAGAACACAGACGCTTGAAGTATTTAAACTAAAACAAAATTATTTTTGTAATGGGATTCAGAAAAAATGTTGAAAAGTTTGAATATAAAAAATGAGAATAAATTTCTTCTCTGACCTGAAGGAAAAAAACATACAGCATAGAGAAAAAATAGAACTTAAACGTTTAAAGAAAGAAACAAAATTTTTAGAAAATGGATTGTTGAAACATTTTGCTAACAATTGTGGCAGAATTGTGGCGGCATGGTGGTGCAGTGGGTAGCACAGTAGCCTCACAGCAAGAAGGTTGTGGGTTCAAGTCCCGGGTGGGGATGAGTCTTGGAACACTGTGCTTTCTGTGTGGAGTTTGCATGTTCTCTCTATGTGAGTTGCCTCTGGATACTCCAGTTTCCTCCCACTCTTCAAAGACATGCATGTTAGGTTGATTGGTCAGTGTCAAATTGCCCCTAGGAATATGTGTGTGTGTGGATGGTTGTATGTGTGTGGCCACGCAACAGACTGGTTGCCTGTTCGGGGTGTACCCTGCCCCTCGCCTTGAATCAGCTGGGATGGCTGATTCAAGCAACCTAATCAGGGATAGACGGATAAGAAGGTGACTGACTGACTGTGGCAGATTAAAGTTAGTTTTTGGAAAAAAAAAAACTATGGCGTTAATTTTATTTTGTCTTCTGTACCATACATCCCTAACAGGATTCCAAAGGGAGCCGGAGCCTATCCCGGCTGATTTAAGGTGAGAGGCAACCCCGAACAGGTTGCCAGGCTGTCGCTGGGCCACACACAACATTAATTCTCTCTTTCAAAAGAAACCTCAAAAATAAATAAGTAAAACAGTAATGAGATGAACTCCCGGAGCAAACTACTGTAAGAGGATGATTACTTTTATCAACAAAAACTTGACATAAGTCCTATTTACCAGAACAAACTAGTAGAGGCAGGACTTCAAAAACCACATTAAATGCATGAACAAAAGAACAATTTGCTCATTTTTGTGATTTATTATGAGTACATATGGACAGAGGAAGGTGTGGAAAAGCAAACTGCTAAAACTAAATACATGAGCTCAGGCACATTTTTCAGAGGGTATTGTTAATCTCTTATGCAAGTCTTGTCAAGTTAGCCCTGCCTTCTGGATGAGACATGTAGTAGACCAGTAAAGATGTTTGCTTTTAATAATTGAACATAATAGGGTGACACTTTATCATGATTCTGCAGTAACAAGTTGGACTAAATGAAAGCAAAAAAGAAAGACCAGGAAAAACAAGATTTTATAAATCATTAATCAGGCTTGAAGGGAAATACCAGGAAGAACATAGAATTGTTTTTAATTACTGATGTTTCAGGGAAATAACCAAAGAAAATTCAAATGTGTTTAACCTGTACCATGAACTAACAATACAAGTCTTTGTTTACATTGTTAGCATATGTCAAACAACTTAGCTCCTCAAGGTCTCCTAAGCATGCTGTTTCCCAGACACGGTAATTATCTGTTCTTATCAGAAGATCAACACAATAAAGTTTTAATGACAGTCCAACTACATGAGCAGTTTTCAAGAACCAATCAGAAACTGACTTTTGTTTTGTCGTTGAATTATTTTGGCATGTTCAGAAAAATGTAAACTGTTAAACTGTTAGGAGTCAGTTTCCTTCTGAGTAAGAGTTTTGAACATCTAGACATTTGTTCAGTCGGTTTGGACAACCATCCATCCCCAACTGGGTTGCAGGGCACGCTGTAGCCCATCCCGACTGAAGCACAAATACCCAAAATAAATGAAGAAAAACTAGCTATAATCTTAAAACTGTTGATCTTGTACAGTATGAAGTAAAATATGGTTTAAAAACAGGAAGATGTCCATAAAAGAAGAAATTCTTACAAAATTATAAACCATTGGGTACACTGTGTAAGAAAAAGACATATATCAGATAAATGTGATTACGGATAAAGAATTAACTGTAGCATTTATTATTCTGGTGTATGAACAAAAAAAAGCATGGAGACTATGGATTGTTGTTTCCGCTGCTGAACTTTAATGGAGAACATTTTGAAGGAATGAGATGACAGATGAGGTATGACAGTGACTTTGATCAAATACTGAATGACAGTGTGCTTCATAGAAACCTCCTATAAAAGGGAAATGATTCTATTGACATTTACTTTAAAGCAAAATTCCAATAAAAAGCCAAATTTTACTTTAAAAATCACAGAAACTTTGTACTTCCACTTTCATTCTAATCTTATTTCATTTCAAAATTAAAGGAACCAAATGAATCATGTGTACTGTTTTTGCAACGTTACTAAAAATACGCCCTGAGGCTCTTTTGACTGAGTAACACACAAGATGAAGAAGATCAAAAACAAATTAAACTACTTTAAGGAAGGGGATTAGAGTAATTAGTGGGTAAATGAAACACAAAAGAAATTATTTTAGTTAAACATTGCACGTGTCAAAATAATGCTGCCAAACATTACTGTACCCAATGCAAAAAAAAAAGGGAATAGTATGGCAAGAATATGCCGGGATCTGTACCTTTTAGAGCTCTAAAATCATGCAACTGTTTACAATAAAAAACAAACATCTAGTGAACATAATGAAAGCAAAACTAAAAACAGGATCAGTCACCAAGTTCAAAGGTTCCATTTATTATAACAGTGGTTAGTGGTAGTAAAGGTCTGAATAAGGGAGTGTCAAAAAAAGGGACATCCTTTTACTATATTTTAGAGATGAACAAAAAGAATAAACACCAACTTCCCCAGTGAAAAGCCTGCCAAATTATTCTTTTGTTTCTAAGAATTAAAGTTGACAAACTACAAAAAAAGGTTTCATTTCATCTTCTGAACCACTTATCCCTAATAGGGAATGGGGGGTGCCAAAGCCTATCTCGGCTGATTTCAGACAAGAGGCAGGGTACACCCTTAACAGGTCGCCAGTCTATTGCGCCAGTCTAACGCACACAAACTCATACCCAGGGGCAATTTTGTAGTGACCAATGCATGTTTTTTGGGGGGTGGGAGGAAACGTGGAGAAAACCCACATATACACAGGGAGAACATGCAAACTCTACACAGAAAAGTTAGTATTTCAAGCCTTGTCCCCCCTGGGACTTGAACCCCAGCCTTCTGGCTGTGAGGCCACTGTGTTAACCACCGTGCAGCCCCACAAAAAAAGTCTATCATCAAATTATTAACTCATAATTATTACCATAGAGACTGAAGACTGCAGTCATTTGTGAAACAAAGACATCAACAAGATTGTTTTAATCATTTTTACAGGCTTCATATGTCTCTCCATGTGAGGAAATAGTAGATAATAGTGTATACTCTGAGACACAAGTATTGGATTTCACTAACAATCATCCAAAAAGCCATGATGCATTTTATGACGTACATGCAAGAAACGTGCATCCTGTTCATGATATTATTACTGTTTGTATTGGAGATAAACCTGCATCAAACGCCATCTGACGCTGCTTTTTTTCAAACTGCACATCTGCAACACAAGCTGTCAAACCTTAAAGTGAAACTTAAAAAATATTGTCATTAAATCAAGATGCCATTTACAGGTTCAGACACATCATCTGCAAAAACTGTCCCTGCATGCATATCAAAGTAAAAAAAAAAAAAAAAGAAATAACAATCCAGAAACAACCACAGTACTCTCGTTATTTATTATGTCCTTTCAGTTTTTACCAACCAAAGTTTCCTCAGCAACTTACAGAAAAAAGAAAAAATGCTTTGCCAAAAAAATGCCCTGCAAAACTAGAACAAAAATGAATAGGTATATTTGCACAGTCATATGTAGTATTTTATTTCACTGTTTAAATAATTTGATTATTTACTAAATAAATGCTTCTCAAACATCTGCAAACCACCTGCACACAGACAGAGCAAATGTCCGCTTTGCTGCAGTCTCTCCCTGTTTCACAGAAATGAAACTCATGGAGCAAGCGTGCAAAGCAATCCAGATAAACACATAGGTGCGTAATCACATGCATGCAACGTTTGACATTACACCTGCAAAACTGAACAGCAGATGACCAAATAATTTGACCCTAAACTGCAAAAAACAACACAAAACAAATTTATTACAAAAAATGCAAGTGAATAAGAACCAACATGCATGAACCAGTGTTTCTTATTATGGTTTAAACAAGAACATTTCTGCTCCAAACACATATGTCTGACATTCCGCAGCTCCAAAATGACCTCTTTGAAATTTTATACCCTACATTCCACTTATATATAGCGTTATTATTACACACAAGTTGCAAAAAAAATCTTTCAGAAAGCTCTGCAGACTAAGAAAAGCTCATACCAAATTTTAATGTTAGGGGGAGGAGACTGAAAGAAACAAGGACCTCAATCAGCTGAGTCTCATTTCACAGAAATTGAGAAGTAGTGTGGTCTAACAACAGTTTGCAAAAGATTAAGAAGGAATTAAGCCCTATGAGTATATTTATAGTGAAACTGTAAAAGTTTAAATCTTGTTTGAGATCACATAACTTGTAAATGCTATCATGTTTCTGTCAGCAGCTGTTGCTTTAAAGTCAAACCAGCTGACCTTCTGTCTTTCCTTAACTTTCATTTTATCTGACCGTTTTTTTCTTGAGATTCCTCTTAGTTTCTCTGAGAGTCTGGAATTGATCCAACTTTGGGATTGAGTAGTCACCGTTGTGTTACACTTTCATTAGTTGGTTGTCAACTGAATAAATTGCTAACAAGATAGATGTGCAAATATAAAACACAAGAACGCAGTTTTTCTTCTTTTTAATTATTTTGAACGGCATCTGATTTGCCTGCAAGGCATCTTGTAACAAAAATCAAAATTATTTACATAATTCAGGGTTAAATATGTGAGTAACAATAGGAATCTAATTTTTATTTTAGTTCACATTAGTCATCATACATGGCCAGACTGTGTGGCTACAGGGTGGAAATCAATGAAAAGGAACTAGTTCATAGAATAATAAACCTCACCTGTTATTGAGAAATGACTAGTAATCATTATAAGTAATAGAACAGGTTTTAAAAGAATACCAATTCAAAAGAAATGGAGCCAAAAATAAATGCATAGACGCCAGTCTGGAATTAACGACATCTCTTTTTCACAAGACAGGAACTGTCCGTTCAACTTAGTTTGCTAGGACAACCATTTTATATAAAAAGTTTGTTTTTAAAGATTGGGATTTTATTCTCTTCTACCACTGCGGTCTGAACACCTGGTTCTTCGACTGGTCCCGTGGGATTTGCAGTGCATCCATGGTATGGGGACTCAGAGGGGTTTATGTCAGGGTACTAGGATTGAGGATGGTGTTAGGGCTGGGTTTAGCTGGGGTGGGACAGCAGTAGGGAAAGTAGGAGGTGGCTATCTCCTTGTGATTGGACGGGGTGACTAGGTTGGTATGGTCATACCAGGTCCTCAGGCCTGTTGTGGGGTGTTACTGATAATACTGGGGCTTCCTGTCCCTCCTGCGTGGCAATGGACACTGCCTGGATGGGTGGACAATATTGACAAGGGGTGGGCAGAAGAGAGGGGATGTAGTCCCAGGGTCCAGGTATGAGGGGGTGGATAGTCGATATGCCATCTTCCTACAGGAGTCCCCTCCTTTTCTGCACCTGGTTGGGTGGGTGAGCGTGGAATGGGTTGCTTGCATAACTCCCCCTGTTCCCCCTATGCACATGGTCACATCAGCAGCATGCATGTACTGTCACTCACACATACACACTGTGCCATACTGTTTACTGTCCGCTATGTTCCATGGTCCCAATCAGTATTATAGCTATGGCAACATCGGTTTGTGTTCTACATCATGTGTTAGTTTGTTATTTGGTAGAGCAAATCTATCCAGCAATATTGGATGCAGAGACCACCATTCTGCTTGTCATTCATGCTGAACATGACAGGGCAAAAAAATATATAGATATATCCTCTTCTGAGTACTTGGACAATAGAAACTTGGGATTTTAATGACCACAGCAATTCAATTTTATTTGTATAGCCTAAAATCACAGTATTTCTGTCTCAACGGGCTTCACATTGCTGATTCAGAAGAAAGAAAAACAACAAAAAAGAAGAATGTATAAACACAAATATACAGCAAGAAAACTAACAAACAAATGAACAGCTAGACAATATTAGCACATTCCTGCCCTTAGACTTTCCTTCACGGTGAGAAAAACTCTTTAAAAAAAACATCAGTGGGAAAAAAAATAAGAAACCTCATGGGAATCCACATGAAAGAGAGATCCCTCCCCCAGGGACGAGCATCTATTGTTTAAATATGATCTTATTGTACTCTGCAGCTAAATATACAAAAAAGTCAAAGATGTTCTTCCTCCTGATGGAAATATGGGGGACTCCTCAGCCTGGCAATGCCTAGGACGGTAGGAGTAGATGGATTTCATCTTGATGAAAACAGGATGGTTAAGCAGCAAAGGGGCCTTCTCAGCCCGGTGATTGGCCTCAGCCCGATGATGCCCAGGACGTGGATGAGTAGATGGGCTAATACTGATGTAGCGGGGGTGATAGATGAAGCGCATCGGCCTCCTCGGTCTGGCCATGCCCAGGACAGGAATGCAGAGGATCCATCAGGAATCTGAAACAGAGCTCTCTCCCAAAGAGGAGGAAGAGAGAGAAAAGACATTAGAGAACAATGAATGAGATAGAAAGCCAGGTATCTGCCAAGGGCGATGTGGATACATCAAGCGGCCAAGGCTTTACAATACTACCATACTTCCCCCAGCTTCTACTATCTTCTAGTATCTAGCAGCCAACTAGTAATTATATCAGCTAAATGTCTCCGTTTCTAGCTGGCCTGGTGATAAGCTTGTTCAAACAGGAAAGCTTTAAGTCTACCTTTAAATGTGGGAACAGTGTCTGCCTCTCTCACTTCAGTTGGGAGCTTATTCTATAAAACAATGGCTTTTAATGGTTACATTCTCCAAATTTGGTTATACTTGTCAGTTTATGACAATTTCTGACGTGAACTCGTTAGGGATAAGCGGTTAAGAAACATTTTTTGAATGTTTGTCTCATGACATTAAAATTGTAAGGCATATAAAATGAGTTCTCATAATGTTTGATTTGGTTTGAATGTGTCTGTTTGATCTTAACTTTACATCTACGTGAGTTTATTAAACATGATTAGTAGAATTCATATGGTTTTCTGTAAACGCTCTCATGTGGTTTCTTTTTTTCAGAGATCGAACTTCAAGCTGCAGAAAAAAAGTTTCACTTTCGTTTCGCTGGAAGTTTTCCTACTACCAAGAATAAGAGAGGGAGGAGCTGAAAATGAGGAGGGTACAGCAGTCCTATAAAAACATGCCATATGTTTACCAGCCTTCACATGGAAAAGTAAAAGACTTAGACACACACTGTTCTGGAAAAACTTTACCTACTGGATCTTTACTTCTGATTTATTTCTGTTTGAGGATTAACAGAATTAAGGAGACACTGTAGTTAAAAAACGGTGAGTTATGCCACAAGTTTGTTAATCTTTAACCAAAAACAATCTATTTTGAACAGAACCTAGAGTTTTAAAGCAGTTGTAGATTTCAAATGAGGTGTTAAAAAGGCACAAGTATCATAACTTTTTTTTTTATTATACTTTCTTCGAATCTCTAGGTTAAAGTATTACTAGAAAGCTGTAATTACATTTGATAACTTTTCCAGGGTGTACCCTGCTGACTTGTTAGGATAGTCTTCAGTAATCTGGATGATGAACTGAAACAACTTGTTGTGCATGGTGAGGATTTTTTTGTCAGATTTATTACTTATAGATCAGACAGGTTTTTTATTCTCTTTTATTTAATTATTTCAATTAAAGATGATTAAGTTAGAAAAATTATTTATTTATTTAAATTTAACCGGGGGCTGGGGCTTGAAACACTGGTCTTTCTGTGTGGAGTTTGCATGTTCTCCCTGTATATGTGTAGGTTTTCTCCTGGTGCTCCGGTTCTCTCCCAGCCCCCCAAAATTTGCATATTATGTTGATTGGCCACTATAAAATTGCCCCTAGGGATGAGTATATGGCCCTTCAAGAGACTGGTGACCTGTTCAGGGTGTACCCTGCCTCTTGCCTTTAATCTGCCGAGATAGGCTCTGGCACCCATTAGGAATGGACGTCTCAGAAGATGAATGAATACATTACACCACTATCACTAAAAGTTTGTGTGTTCTAGTCTTTTATCTTGAAAGTTTTGTCTATTTAAACGGTTTAAGTTTCTATCTTTGAGATACAGTATGTTGTGATTCCAGAAACATGATTGAAATGATAATAACTCTCTCTCTTTGTTCATTTCAGGATGTCATTGCTGTGGTTAGAGATGGGAGAGGGTTGTTTGGAGCCTCTCTCCTCTGTAGGATGGTAGCCAACGGCACAGTGGAAGGGAATATTAAGCCCCCTTTTTTGAGCTCATCCTCATCACCACGTACCGAGTCAGAGCAGCTTCAACGCCAAGCCAATCCAAGCCTAACATCATCAACTACCCGGTCTTCGTATCTAACTCACTTCCCAACATTTTCCTCCAAAGAAGACTGCAGCATCATCACAGACACAGCAGCCAAGCTCGAGCGTTGTGGTTTTTACTGGGGTCCTCTAGGAGTGGAAGAAGCTCATCGTATGTTACAGGACGCTCCTCTGGGGAGCTTTCTCATCCGAGACAGTCGACAGAAGGACGTCTTCTTCACCCTATCTTACCACGCCAAGAGTGGACCTGTCAGTGTACGCATTGACTACAAAAATCAAAAGTTCTCTCTCGCTGGGAACGAGCGAGCTTTCCCGACACTCTTTGCTCTTTTGGAGCATTATGTACACTCACCCAAGAAGAGCCTAAGCACTCCTTACCGGAAATGGAAGCCAACGTTGCAGGAAATCTGCAGGAAGAACATCATGGAGCAGTGTATTGGAAGGAATCAGATTTCAAAGCTGCCTGTCACACATGTTGTCCAAAAATTTCTGTTGGAATTTCCTTACAAACTGTAACCAGTTCACCATGCTGGTATTTAACTTTATTTGGTATCATTTCAAGTTTGTGTTCCATACCAAGTGAAGATAAACTGGAAGCGTTGATTGAACCTGTGAATCAAGACTCAAACATTCAGGCCATGATAAAACCATGGCCATGGACTAAATCAGACTTTTTACTGTCTCAAATTTTTACTGTACAAAGTTACGATCACAGTCGACTAGAGAGTGCATCCAGTTGGACGTGGTACTTTCATAAAATTTTTACATTTATTACCTCTAGGGGCTCGACTCCAAGTTGCTCGTGGACAGGGTATTTTTTGGAAAGTCCTGCATTAAGAAGGAAACACGCACACAGCAGAGACATTTCAAAGATTGAGAGACTTATGGATTCATCTTCGACGGTTCCCACAGATTGTTACAAAAGAAAACTTAAAGAACGAACATCTAAATCTTTGGAATTATTGTGGTTAGTTTGGTTGGAAAGTTTTCTAGTACCAGTTAGTTAGTTTTGTAGCAGAATTTAACACTCTAATATTTCATGTTTACATTACATCTGAATGGTTTTTACTAGTGGAGACTCAAATGTGTTTGACTTCACAAAGTGGAAAGATGTTCAGATGTGTACTGGGGACAATTCTGTCAAACTGATGTCAAACTGTACTGTATCAGGAGGCTGACCTCCATTTATAGCCATTTTTTGTTGAAGATATGGATGGATTAATTTATCATTTTATATACTTGAACTTCTGTTATTTTAAAATGTTTTAAATAAAACTTATTTAAATTAATGTTGCTGTATTCTGTTCACATTCTTGTAAAAAAGAGAGCCACAAGGGGAGAGTTACACACCCTCACAATCTTCTGTGGGGCTGTACTGGAGATGAGATTACAGACAGGAACTGTGGAGGACACTATACAGTATTATCACTACAGTGAGTCATGTCTGTAGCGCAGAATTAAATGTAGGTGGGGCTCTTTTTGTAGTAAATGGATTGTTACGCTTATACACACACTTTTACCAGAAACAGCAGCAGAAGTGACACATAATGATGAAGCATGTGTGTGTGTACTTTCAACCTCATGTGGACACAGTGAACATTAAAATTCCCTCAAGAGGAAGTGGGAATTTTTTTTAGGTTAGAGGTTAGATAATCAGACGTTTGATCAGGGTAAGATTTATAGTCCAAATTTTATCAGAAAATGTTGAGAAATAACCACAAAATAATACAAATCAACAAATAATAAGTCTAAATAAAAAAAAAAAAAGAAGCCAAAATAAGTAGAGAGGTATTGTAAGAGTTTACTGTAATCGTGCTGATTCACAAGCATGTCTGGCAAATTTCTTGATGGCACATTTCAACACATCTTTATAAATGTGTTAACTCATTCACAATCATTGTCTACTGAAGATTCTACACACGCGGTGGATTATGAGTCAACAGCTGTGGAGCTGAACATTACGAGGTGACAGGTTATAGTGAAAGCGTTTCCCAGGAACTAGTCTTGGCTTGTTGAACTTAGATAAGTGTCATATGAATCACTCCAGTGTTCTTTGTTTAAGAGAGCTGATTTCAATGGTACATCCAGTTTGTGGCGACAGTCTGAGTTCCAGATGAATGACAAAGCACCAAACCCTGTGCCATTACATCTGAAAATATCGTGTGACAATTTCCTTTGATTAAAGTGAGACGTCATGATGTGTACAGTCATCATTTCACAAGTAAGATTGACAGGTAGTCTGAACTTTAGGCCAGCTAATGGTAACCTGATCATCAAGATGGATCATTTCTGGAAAAATATTTCAAGGAAGATGAAGAAAACTTTCCTGGATTGCTACCTTATATTTATGATAGATCCTTGATAATAAGACCATTTGTGATTCCCAAAAGGATGTCAGCAGTCAAACAGGAAGACATTCATGACCAAATTATTCTGTGTCACAAATAAAAGCAGTGTTCTTGGCATGTGGAAGATTTTTACAGGTGATAAAACAGAACAAACATTTTTATTACATTATTCACCATCAATGTTAGCATGTGGTGTCTTGTTACTATGTTCATAAGCTTGACAGGAATTGTAACTTAAACTTTACTTCATATTTACACTATACTTTATATTTTTACTATTTGAAATTTTTTTTTACCTTATAGAAACATATATAGACTTCATCCAGTCAATATCTTCAAAGCCTATGAATACCACTTTGAATATCACCAAGTTTGATAAAGATTCAATGTATGTTTAGAACTGACACTTTCACTTAAATGTACGAACATAATTTTTTTTTTTTTTCTTAAATGTGGGTTTTTGTGGGCTTTCTGACATGTGAATCATCTGTGTCAGTTTCACTCAGCTCCTCTCTAAACAGGGCATTCCCAACTAATTTGAGAACTGAAAGGTGAACTGAGATGTTTAATGATTGTGTGTTTTTTAGTTGATTTCTCTGGAATACATTTGCTTGGAGTTTTCTGGTATTATACTTTTACAAAAACTTCTAAAGAAACCAAATAGAAATGAGATCTAATTAGAAACAGAATTGAAGGGACACTTTTACAAACTTAGTTAAACAGTTAGCAAAGTCACTAACTTTTCAATCCACCTTTATATGTTAGTAATAAACAGATAGAATAGCGTCTTTTTCAGGCAGCTTTCCAAAAAGTATCTGGTTACTCTGTTTGTGGCTGAGGTTTCTCAAATTTCTCAGTCTTTTACAGATTAAAACACACACCCTTAGTCAACTGTCTTTCCTGTTGATTCATAATTTCTTTGATCAATAGTCTCAGAATTCACAGCATGATTATCTCACATTTACCAGAAACACTGGACATGTTAAACAGGAAGTTGTTTTGATAAGATTTTCAGAAAGCCCTAAATCAAGTAACTGAAAAAAGCCAAAAAAAAAAGTGTTTTGGATTGCGTTATGATGTAGCTGAATGACTAACTTCTGGTTAGGTAAATGTTGACCTTTTTGTACATTACCTAATTAATTTAGTACATCTCTCACTGATTGCCCTCTTCTTCTTGCACATTAGTACCTCAAGACTAGCAAGTTCCTAGTCTCTGAATCTTGTTCACTGACCATGGCAATAAAAGTCGTTCTGATTCTTTAAAAGAAAGCAACACGTAAACTATTTTTAAAATGAAGAATAATTAACTTGCCCAGTTTATTCATTTACAATGTTCGGTCAATACTGATGTAGCTAGCTACTGGCCATCAGTTGAATCATCAGCCCTGTCTCAACTTACTGTATTTTTCAGACTACAAGTCGCACCCGAGTAAAAGTTGCACCAGCCAAAAATGCATAAGAAGAAGAAGAAAACATATATAAGTCGATCCGGAGTATAAGACTTATGGTCCAAAAAAATACGGCATCTTACAAGTTAAAAGTTCATTTAATATATATATATATATAAAGAAATGCAATGATACTTTCAGTGATAAAGATGCTATTTCAAACATCTCTGCATTTTCCACATAAGTTTAGCCCACTTCTAAACTATTTAAAGATGTAATCTATGCCTGAATTGTTACTTTACATAAAAATAATTGTTAGAAGTTTTGTATTACAACAGTTATATAAACATAAATGGAACAAACTAAAAGTTAAAACTATGTCTTCACCAAAACTTTGTGGTTGAAAACAAAATTTAACCGACAACCTCCTCTGAGCTTGACGCTACAATCACTTTTAAAGAAATTTTCTCAAAAAGTTATTTTTTTAAGACTTATTAGAACTGCATTGTATCTGTTATCTCAAACCTATGTGAAATACCTACATTCAAAAGTTCAAACAAATGCTCTGAATGTGGTTAAAGTACAAAGAATGAAAAAAAAGTTCACTCTCATACTCACAGAGTACCGGTTCAATACCAGGAACCTATTCACGTTTACGCACACATCAGCAGGTTTCCCTGAAGTGAGGAACCACGATAAAAGTAACACATTCAGACCACAAGATGACTGGGGGTCCATACAACAGCAAGATGTACACGCAGCCACATCATTTCCCTCATAAATGCTGTAAATGACATGATCAAAACCAGTTGTAAGTACACTATTCTCAATAAAAAAAATACTTGAAAGAAAAACTAATTTTGACTCACCAAAGTCACACTCATTGTGATTTTATTAAGAAACTTTAGTACGACCATTAAGTAGAATAATTTATTGCATTTCTTCATTTAATTCTCTGATTCAGTTCATTAACAATAATTACAAGTTTAAAAGCACAGAGCATTTACAGAACATACAAACATGTCACGGACACACGCAATACAATCAGATAGTGGAGGCTCATCGTGATGTTTCGGTAACTGTTCAGAAAAGAATATTCCTGCCAAATTCTGATCAATCCAAAATGTGTGCACAACCTCTTTAGTATGAGCGTATACAATATTAATCCGCTGCTATTTACAGAAGCACAATGGAAATATTTAGAGACAGTCTCATAAAATAGAGTATTGCTCTGAATTTCTCTCAAACTAGACGGCTATGTAGTCAGAAAAATAAGCATTGAGCTTTTAAGACTTCTGATGATGGCACAGAAATGAGATAAGCAGAGAGGAGAGACGAAAGCAAGAAAAAAGATGTGAATGTATGTGTGCTTTATTCCTAAACTGTAACAATTCTTCATAGACGCCCAAATCCCACCAAACCCATCAGTACAAACCAAACCTGCTTCTTAGAAGGAGAAGTTTTGTGTTACATTCATCTCTCCTTTCACTGCTCAGGGTCTTTAATATTATTGCCATTGTAAAAAGTTTCATTGTATGAATTAAAGTATGCCTTCAGGAAAATCGGATAAAAATAAAGACGATACATTTCAAACAACTATTGTTGCTCTTGGGAAAAACCAAAAAGTACATTCAGCCTGAGCAGTGCCATGTGGTTTGTGGTTCTAAAGTTGTCGTTTTAAATAGTTTTTCCGTGAAGTAAAAAAGAAGTAAAACTGACAAATTAAGACGCAGTAGAATTCAATGAGCTGTCATTTTTACTGAGGCAGTTTAGACCTTTATACTTCCCTTTTGGGCTGTGATGGAGAAGCTGCTGGTGGGAAAGGCAGATAAAAAACACCCATTTACCATTCCCGGTGATTTTATATGAGTTAAGAACCAATCTAAGTGATGGGACGTTGCATATCTAAACCATGCTTTGTTATATGGCACTCAAACAACCAGTGATGCCAACCTTTCTAAAGTGCCATATTTAAAAAGCTGCCTTAATACACCTAAACGTGTTCTGGATGAACATGGCTAAAAGTTTGTGAGCAGAAGACGACCCTTTCTCTGAGACCAGCTGGACTCTATTAGATAACTATACATGTGAAGTAAGAAGAACTAAATCAAGATTAAAAACAGACAATTCCAGTGGCAAGAACTATATTGATCAAACATGCTACAGTGAAAAGGCAAATGATCACGTTCTGCAACGTGTTGTTAACAATCAACCTGTAGGAATAGAAAATCTTGCTGGTAGCACGGCTGGACGCTCGTGCTGAAACATGAGCCGCACAGGAAGCCAATGGACTTGGCTTGTGCTTGGTTGGTGTTTATATCAATGGTAGTACGAAGAGTCTTACTTAATGTGCAAACACAAATGATGAGGTGCCTCTAAAAGTTTCTGTGAACTATTTACATCTCACACAATCAGCAGGAGGCGACACGATGAGATACCGCAGCCAAACCGGGTGTGAGGAGGCTACCTGCTTCTTTGTCCTGTGTGTGTGTGAATGAAATGTATGTGGATAAATAAATGTGTGCGCCTTCAATCCAGCTCGGGTGAGTCTGGTGTGTCGCTGTGTGGTTCTACATCTTCCTCGCTCTTCTCTACAAACTCTGTAGCTGTTGTGTTGTCTCGTTCCTGGGGGAAATCTTCATCGTTTTCTAAAGATGTGTCGAGTTTCTCTGCTCCCTCTGGAGCCTCGTCAGTGGGTGTGAGCAACTCGGTTGTCTCAGTGGTCTCCTCTCTTACAGTTACATCGGTTACAGTTTCATCCGTTGGTGACCCTTCCTCCTCCTCTTTCTGTCCCTCCTCTTCCTCTGGGATGGTTACCTCTAGTCTCTGCAGTGAGCATGGGTGAAGGTGGGGTGAGTCGGCGGGGGGCAGCAGCGTCAGTGACTCCACGCTCAAGGTCTCCGTGCTGCTGTCGGTGAGGAGAGAAATGGTGGGCTGGGAGGCCGGGGTGAGGCTCGGTGCCAGAGACTGATTTGAAGCTGGGATTGTGGTGGAACTTAGTGATACCTCTCTACCTCCTCCTTCACTTTCTCCACCTGAAGACGAGGGCTCCAAAAAGGTCCCATCATCTAAAAAAACAAACAAACAAAAAAAAGAGATGGAAAGAATGAGATATAAAATTGAATAAAAAGAAAACAACTTAGCTTTTTTATTAAATGAAAAAACAAATTCAATCAAAACTGCATCTTGTTTTTATCACTGTATCATTTTCAAGTTCACAAATATCTTCATATAAGCATAAAAATGTATTTCAGTTTTTATAATGAATATAGTTGGAGTTACAGATTGAGATGTGTTTTAGTGGTTTACTTTCCCTGTAAGGCCATTTGATGTGTTTATATTGCCGTAAAACATTTCTCCATTTAAAATTCAGATGAATAATTAACATTCAAAAGTTATTTATTAGGTTTTACTTTCACTAAAAGAGAAAAAAAAAATCACCTGTAAAATATACTTTTATGTGTCCAGTTTATCATTAACCAATGTTCTGTTTGTTGCTGTGCAGGAGACGCACAGCGTTGAAGTTGTTAGTGAAACATTCCCCCTTTTAAACATGTTCATCCGTCCACCACTTATTTCCTGCCTTTTTGCTCAGCATAACCAGTACAACATGCACCAAGAAGGATGCCATGTGTTTACAAATGTTCTAAGCCACCTATATGACTGGCAGTGATGTCACACACCACTTGAAACTAGTGGTTTTGGTGGTTTGAGCATATATGCACCTGAGCTTCTACACGGGCAGCGATGGTATGGATATATATTACCGTGTGAACACAAATATTGAAAGCAACATCCCAGCATCAGCTACATTTTGGTGTGTTGGTGTGTCTCTCTAGGAAGTGTGTGTGCTACCTGTAGGGCTCTGTGCTGATATACTGCTCGCTGTTACAGAGTCACACCTTCCTGTGCTTCCACTCCCACTGGAAGGAGGTGAGGGGGATGAAAGAGGTGACGGACTGTGCTGTGGCACACAGTGGGCAACCGCAAACCCTGCAGCGCAGACAATGTGACATGTGAACACACACACACATTGAAAATTGTTTGTAAAAGTGAAAGCGAGCACAAGCAGTTTATTTCCATGTTTGGGGACCTGATTGGAAACTGATTTTTACACACAAGGTGAGATTAGGTCTTTGAAAACACCCCCAAAATTTCCTCAACTTCCTAAATTTTAGTTTAGGAAAAAAAAAGTGGAAATTTTTTTCAAAAATTGAAAAAATTCGAATTTTTTCTTGAAATTGGATTTAGTGAGTAAAGAGCAAAATTCCGTTATATATTTTTGTTTTCTGATAGAGCAGTGTTTTTGAGGAAGGCGTAATTCAGTGGTGGAATTTCTGTCTTTGGACCAAAGAGTTGCCAGTTCAATTCCTGATGTGCTCATGCCTGATAAGTGTCCCTGAAGAATACACCTAACCCTCGAGTTGCTCCCACCATCATGGCTGCCAGCTGCAGTGCAATGCAGCAAAAGTAATTTTTCTATCAGGGTTTAATACAGTATGCTGGTTATTATTGTCACCTGGCACTTTGTCAAACACGGATCTGTTCGCTGTGGGGTCATTCGGTGCACGTCTTGACTGTTCGTAAAAGCGGAATGGGAGGCCGCTTGGCGACGCATTTGCTGTCTGACCAAAACCCAACACCTCAGTTGCGCTGGGCTGCACCGGTAGATCCAGCAGAGCTGAAAGTGAAAAGAAACAGTTTGTAAAACAAACTTCTCACAGCATAATGTTAAAGGAAATAACTCCATAAAGAAAAAAAAAAAAACTTTGGTTTCATATTGAAAGTAAAAAAAAAAAAAACCTGAATGTGTAATCGACCGATTAAGAGAAATCTTGAAACTGAGACTGTAGTGGATATTTTGGGTAGGGGTAATAACCTCCCACATCAACTGTGTCAGCCGGTTTATGTTTTTATGTTTGCAAAAGGCAGGAAAATATGAGAGACAGGTAGGAAGAAAGTTTTCTCATATAAGTTTCATATCCTGCAACTAATCAGAGAAATATAAAAAACATTATGCATCTCAAGTTAAGTAAGAGACAATATTCAAAACTTCAGATCTAATTTAGCATTTAAAAGAAAAAATGAAAACATATCATGTGCATTAACAGTTGACAGTTATGGGAAATAAAAGTATAAGAATCAGAAAATAGGAACAGTGTTAAGTTTAAAAAAAAAATGGATGTGACTTCTGAAGGAGAAAAACTTTTAAGAAACATGACGCACTGAGAGATTTAGCTTCTGCTAATTCTCAAGCAGAGTTTCACTTGTACTTCATTTTAATAAAAAAAATTGTGACACTGATGGGAATTTTGCAACCTACATTTATTTTTTATTTCGTCAATGAGGAGGAAATGAAGTTTTGTTTTTGTTTTTTTTTTGTTTTTTTAACGTGAAATCTCTGGTTTTAGTCATTTGGAGAAAAAATATTGCTTGTCGTTTGTTTTCTTACCTGCAATCCTCTGCATTTTCATGCGCCTGGCCTGAATGCGGCCTTTAGCGAGTCTTTGCTTGGCGATGATGCAGCGGATGTGGTCTGCGAAGATGAAGGTGGCCTGCAGGATGGGCAGGGGCTTAGCGTGTGGGTTAGACGTTGGTTTGTGAATAACGATATTCAGAGCTCTACTGTCATCCTCGACACCGGACACCTGCATGTCCTGTGAACAGGGGAAGAAAGAAAAGATTTAGGAGACATTTGGGATACGAGTTGGAAGGCTTAAAGTAATATAATCTCAGGAAACGAGGAGGGAATTGGCACAGAAACTGGGCCAAAAGAGAATATAAAAGAAATTATATTTGAGATAAAAAAAACAAGTAAAACATAAATAAAAGCTCATAAATTAAGGAGATTGTTATCTTCTTTAGGCTTTAAACAGACTGACGGTTCATTATAAAAACACATCTAAAACTAGTTTCAAGAATGGCTTCATCTTTATAATAAAATTTCTGCGAAATGAAGAAGCAAAATCAACTTTTTGGATGAGGATTGCACAATGTTTACTGGCTGACCCTTTTAAATAATGATATCAAAGTTTTCTGAAATTTTCTTTCAAGTAAAAATAAAAAAAATAAATCCTGAGAGGAAGATTAATAAAATGGGGATGCATTTCTAAAACCAAAAACGTACAAACGAGAGCCATCAAAGGAGATAATGAAATTACGAAAGTACTGTTATTAAAATTTAAATGAACAGACTAATACACTGAGCTTTTCCATACTTGTAACAGGCCAGCGAACTTCACGACACCCCATCCGAGTCGTTTGGTTTCTGGCTCAACCAGGCTCATCTGATAGACGTCGACAGCGAGGAACCGTTGGGCCTGGCCTCCATCTTTACTGACCACCATACAGGCAATCAGGTCACTGTTATCTACAAGATGGAAACGGATGTTATTGCCAAATTAGAACCAACTAAATCAAAGCAAATTACATCATAAAGACCATGATGAAAAAAAATAAACCAGGCTAACAAGGTTTGCTATGTTTAATGCTCGTAAAAAATGACTGAATTAGATTTTAGAAACTTTGTCCTTTCCTTCATTTTTCTATTTAACACACTCAGAGTTTTCAGATTAAGACTTTAAAGAAAAAAAACTCCATAATCCCTGTTAGAACTTGATGCGAACTTTGTTTCTTCTTCATACAAATGAATAAAAACAAACAGCCAGGGACGCCTCAGCAAACTCGTTGTGCAAAAAATGACAAGACATTCTGTCTTCTAGGGTGAGCACAGCAAAATGAAACACCCACATCTTGACCTTACTCCACCACAAACCCTTCCACTGTGGAACTTCTGATTAGTTATGACCCTACTAGTTTTGGTTTACAAGCCACCCACTCAGACTGACTAGAAATAGACCAGGTGAACCAGACCAGCAACCTCTGATAGAAATCTCTTTCACCTGAAAACTAATGAGAAGAAATATTTTCTGTTTCCCCATTTGTTTTTAGTAGGTATTCGAACACTAACGCAATTCCAGCTAAACTTTTCGGATCCTCATTCCTGAGTAAAGTTAAGGTTTTCCCATTCAAAGGACATGTTTATTCTGAGGAACAAATGATTGCTTTTCCACAGAACTGGTGGAGTTGCGGTTGTAAATAGCTGATACAGTATGTGTTGGATTCAACTGTGAATGGTTTACAAGGAACTTTGCTGTGTCTGAAGAAGGTGAAGGAAATGACAAGTACCAGCAGCTGGAGGGGTAGTTAATGTTTTGTGGTAGCAAAAAATATATTAAGTAAAATAATAATAATCATCAAGTGAAGAGGAAGTATTAGAAAAAATAAGTCTGAAAATGTTCAACCATATATTGTTTTGAAATTCTTAAACAAAAGAAATCAACCAGGAGATGTGTCTCAAATCCTAGCATAAGCAGGAATCAGATTCTAGTTCCTTTTTTGTTTGGTCAGGTGATATTTTAGATTTCTTTCCAAGAAGAAAGGAAGTGATTTAAAATGTGGCTTGGTGTGGTTCCACGGTTTTATAACCAGGATGACAAAACAAGTACAGTAAAACTTATTGTTCTATCAGGAAAAGAAGAAATATGACATCAGGTATTTCGTATGAAAACACAAGTCAGCGATTGTGTTTGTTCGGTTTCGCAGACGTAGAACCTGCCAGGATACACAAACCTATTCCAGACAATGAAGGGAGTGTGTGAAGATGAATTTAAAAACCTGAATAAAGACTCAAAGGAAAATTTAAAAGGTATTTAATTAACTTGAATGCAAATATTTTTTGAACAAATATGAACAATTATAAACTAAACAAGATAAAATTATGCAAAAAAATGTTTTCTGGCTTTAAATGGTAGAAAATAGTTTTTAAGCAAATCACAAAGTATCAACATACCGACAAAGTGCGGGAGGCTTTATAACGTTGCATAAATTAATCTAAAGGTGCATTGAGGTCATGTTAACAAAACATTTTCATTCCTTGACATCCTAACATAAGATACAAATGCTTGTAATTTGTAAAGTTCTTCAAGTAAAACTACTCATAGTTACCAGAGTATTAATTTAAATGTACCGGTGACTTCAACCACATCTACATGAACAGATCACTTGCAGACTTCCCCCAATACGTGAATTGCCCCAATAGGGCGAATAAAACTTTGGCCCTCATGTTTGCAAACATGCTGAATGCGAATAACAGCTAACTGATTGCTGTAACACACTAATTTTCCAAGTAATCAATCAAGTAATTTCTGATTCTGGAAATCTAAGATAAATACAACAAATAGAAGATTGGAAATTTAAATCTTCAGATAAAACTGGACGCAAGTCATACCCAAAAATATATGAAAAGAATGAAAATGGTCTAGAATTATTTAACCAACCGTGGTGGGTTTGAAGATTATATAAGTGATATAAAAGAAGAAAGGTCTTTCTTCTTTTATACGATCTGAGCTCACCAGTGTAACCGGCTTGTTCCATTCTTTAAAGCACTGATTTATAACACTATTTATTTATAATCACCAAAAAAAACTCAGTTTGACTAAAGTAACAATGTTATGAGTGTCTGAAGGGTTTTGTTCACAAAATATATATTTTCTGCTTTTCACAAGATTTAAGAGTGTATTGATGTGAACTATTGATTTATTTTTCCCAGAAGTTTGCCAAGAGCCGAGAAAATTTGGGGCTTTCTGAGCTTACACACTGATGTTGGATTAGAAGCTCTGTCTCTATTTTCACTTTAATTCATTGCAAATGAGGTTTTCTTTTTAGTTGGGCTTTTTCTGATCTATTTTGTTGAGGTAAAGAAATTACAAAACTTCTCTAAAAATGCATCCTAGATTAAAGACAGACAGCTTTGTCAAGGAAAAGACAAAACAGACAGTTCCTGATGGCGAGAGTTATCAACAAACGCTTCTACACATAACCACTAATTTAGTAATAGCCTCCAGACACATCTGTACTTGCACAACAAAACACATAAATCTACAACTTTGAGAAATGTATGTCATCCCTCACTTTGACATTATTTACACATTTCATTTTTTATTACAACATCAGCACATACCAGTGAATGATAACCACCACAGTAATGCTGTGCATTCTGTCATTAGTTTATGTTCCTATCTTACACTACTACAGGATTTTATTGTAATTTATCATGTTTAAGCAAATGGTTTAGTAAAGTGGTTTTATTTTTTGCAGTTATTAGAAAAAAATAATTTTACTCAAAACTTTTTTTTTTTTTTTAAATAATTTGCTTCTTCATTATAAAATCATTCTACACTTTTGGTCTATTCGGGTAAAGAGAAGCCAGATGGGGTGGGTCGGGCATCTGCTTAGGATGTCTCCTGAGCGCCTCACTGGTAAGGTGTTTCCTCACTGGGAGGAGAGCCAGGGGCAGATCCTGGACCCACTAAAGAGACAATGTCCCACAGCTAGCCAGGGAACACCTCAGGATTCTCCCGGGTGAGTTGGAGGATGCAGCCATGGTGAGAGAAGCCTGGATTTACCGTCTGAAGCTGTTGCCTGTGCGACCCTGCCCCGGATAAGTGGATGACAGCGGAACAGAACTTTTGCTCTGCTTTAGACGTGGTAGGGGAATGTGTATTTGTTATTTGTGTCTTACTGAGGTCTAAGACGTCATCTGTCTTTATGAGATCCTCTAGTCTGGTCAGGGGGAGTTGGGTTTCAGGCTCCCCTTGAAGCTGAAGTGATAATGATCGCAGCATGAAGAAGACTCTAATTGCCTGGGGACGAAAAGATTTTACACCAAAGAACAAAAACAGCATAAGAATTTAGTCGGAAAAATATTTGTAAACCAAATTAATAATATAACTTCAAAATTGCTGTGAAGCTGCCTAAAAAGAAATTTATCTGTGCCAACCATCAAACTAAAAGTATGACCTATTACTCACCTGTCTCATATTACCATACGCTAATCTAAAAATAAATCATGATAATGTATTACCTCACCACAAAAAACTTCCTCATTGGACACAAAGTTAAAAAGAAAAATAAACAACTGAATTGGAATTTTTCTTGACTTCATAACTTCATAGTATGAATATGGTGCTAGTCTTTCAAAATGCATTATAAATGATGCTAGATTATTTTAAGTTATGTATGTTATGTGTATGTTAAGTTCCTAAGACTTGTTATGAGTTCACTGTTTCGTAGATGGTGAAATGATCATTTGAGGACGCACTTTGCGAGTTTTCTCCATATCTCCGCATGGCAATCTCTTCACAAAGTCTATGCCCGTTAGAGGGGTTCCAGTGGGGGGAAGCAGTATTGATGCATCCATCATTAGGTACTCTACATTCAATGGTTTACTCTGCAAAAACAACATAAAAAAACCCACCACCAATTTAAATGAAAAGCAGCATCATGTTTAGTTTAGAAAAAAAAACTCTTAAAAATGGCCAACTAACCGTCATGCTTCTGTATTCATCTTCAAACATATCCAGAAAAATTTCATCTCCCTATGAATGACAAAGAAAATACAACTTGATAAAAAAAAATATAAAAATATTTGATAGAAATCATTTGCAAGATCAATTTGACTAGTTTTCAAGTTCTAAATGCTTTTTTAAGTCTCAGTAACATATTTTACTCGTTGCAGAGAAACAATAAAAACAACAAGAATGAAAACCAGATGTAAAAACCACACAACTAAAACACATGTTCGTTTCTTTGTTTTCCTCCATTTGACAATAAAGACAGTTGTAGTTTCAGTCTTGAAGTTAGCTGGACAAAAATTACCATGATTAAGAATTGGACACCTTTTCATTTGATAGTGACCTACAATGGAAATTTACGGTTTGACAAGTAAGTTACTCATTCAGGAATTTGCAAAAAAAAAAAAGTCCAATACCAATTTTCTCAGTTAAATAAAATAATAATAAAAAAAAAAAAAAAAACAGAAGGGAAATAACTTTCAGCTGTAATGAAAGTTAAAGGTCCTATATCATGCAAAACGGACTTTTATGAGGTTTTAACCTTTTATTTTACTTAGTACTACCCCAAACAATCCCCCAAAGTGTGTTTTATTGTGATTCATGCTATTTTGAGATATTTAAATTCAAAGTAAGGGGCGTGTTCTCCAAACCTCTAACGACTGGTGGAACATAGTGACGTACATCTGTTTTTTGTTCAGCCCCCTGCAGCTCAAACACCAATCGCTGAACACCAATCGCTGAATGACAACCAATCGCAACCAACGGGGCGGGTCCCGGGAAAAAAAAAAGAAAAAAAAACTGAAACAAGCTGTTTTGACTTCCGGGTATGAAACTGCGCTCCCAAACAGGGTATTATTTATAACCTTTTGTGTTGACATTGTGGCGGAATGTAAAATTATGCATATAATGATACATAGAACAGGATAAAATAAGGGAAAAAAGGCATGATATAGGACCTTTAATGGCTGCATTCCTAGTCCAAACAATGGTCTTTGTGTACATAAAGGAAAAAACTGTGCACTTAAAAACCATTCCACTCTGGTATCTGTTTTCTTAGAAAATGTTGTAGTGCGTTTGTGCTCCTGCTTGTCTTTCTTGACCATAATCAGTTCACACCATCATCTCAGACCAAATTAAACAAAAAGTTATCAAAATAGAATATTTCTAACATAGAAAACTGAAACTAGTGAACCTACATCCCCACTTCTGGGGATGTTTGTCAGAAGGTAACTCGCATTAAAACAAAGTCATGTGGGATCATCAAAGTCTGGTTGGTTTGATGAGTTCATTCATTAAAGGTCCTATATCATGCCTTTTTTCCCTTATTTTATCCTGTTCTATGTATCATTATATGCATAATTTTACATTCCGCCACAATGTCAACACAAAAGGTTATAAATAATACCCTGTTTGGGAGCGCAGTTTCATACCCGGAAGTCAAAACAGCTTGTTTCAGTTTTTTTTTTTTTTTTTTTCCCGGGACCCGCCCCGTTGGTTGCGATTGGTTGTCATTCATTGTGATTTCCCCACCCACCCAGCACAGCGTGGAGCGCTGGATGGGTAGGGGAGGGTGTTTGAGCTGCAGGGGGCTGAACAAAAAACAGATGTACGTCACTATGTTCCACCAGTCGTTAGAGGTTTGGAGAACACGCCCCTTACTTTGAATTTAAATATCTCAAAATAGCATGAATCACAATAAAACACACTTTGGGGGATTGTTTGGGGTAGTACTAAGTAAAATAAAAGGTTAAAACCTCATAAAAGTCCGTTTTGCATGATATAGGACCTTTAAGCTCATGCTAATATCCTTTTTGCTTGTTCATCATGTTAAAATAAAGTAAACGTGACTGACTTCAAGCTGAAAATTCCTCCATTAGGAAAGTTTTGAGGATTTTACCAAAATAGTCACCAGAAGTTGGTTTTTTAGAAACAGACAAATAACGCATTTGGCTTTTTTCTGGAACAGTTTAAACATCAATTGCAAATGGCCAAAAAAACTAAACACCAGATCGCATTTCAAACAGTTGAGAAAAAAAAAGTTAAAAAAAAATAAAAACAAACAATAACCAGCATCTTTGAATTGAAAACTATGTTCCTTAACAGGAAAAGTGTAGGTACACCTAGGAATAGAGTCTTGCCGACATTATTAACTATTCCCAATGTTTTCTTTTGTAATTTAATAATTAGATCGAGATCTGTTTTGCGCGCATTTCTCTGTATATCCTAGATGCAATGAGTTGCGGCATTACACTTTTATATGTATATTTGTGCTCACAACTGTTATTCAGTTAAAGAACTTTGTAACACATATAACGTGGACTTTTAAATTTTACTGAGCCAGCACTTTAACAACACTCAGATTAGTCCAACCATTTTATGAGAACAGTCATACAAATTTAACCCAAGTCATGTGACTTATTTAAAACTATTGAGATTGTCAAAGTAAAACAGAAAGCATTTACTGTCAATTATTTCATTTTCAATTGTGTACTCTTTTCTTACAAAGGAGGTACTTTACAAAAAACAGGTTCAGACTAAACCCAAAACAAACTCCTCTCAGGAAAAACTGGAAATTACATGAGAACTTCTGTTCATCCAGTTTTCTGTTCGTCTGATCTGTCCTGAATGACTGCAAAACCTTCACGTGTCAAACAGAACAATACAATCCGACATCCTATTATGTTTCATTATTCAGAAAGAGACAAAAATAAAGACTATAGTAACATCTGTTGCTGCTTAGGAGTAAGTCATAGCCTATTTTATGGAACGTAGTTCTTTCAACTATCCTTTTTAACTTGTTAGTGCTTGTGTGCCACGTGCATGAGGAGATGGGCAATTTGCTTTGCAGTCCTATAGTACAAATGTGTATTATCCAGGCACGCATGCATACTGCTAGGTTTTATAAGTGTGTGTAAGTGAAAAAAGTCTCACCTTGTAGAATCTCCTAAGTGAATGCAAACTTTCTTCTCGTGCACCCTGCAAACAAAGAAGTCAAGATCATCTTTATACTTTTTGAAAAGACACAAACTTATTATATATTCAAAAGAAATATGAAACCCAATGCATTATTGAACACAAGTACAGAAAAGGAGAGTTTGTCCATTTCCAAAATTCATGCAGTGTGTTTAATTACACCTATCTGACAGATCCAGTGTCTCTGAGCAACTTCTAGCAGATCACAGACTGTTCCAGCAAGTTCAAACAAAAAGAGATTCTTATGATTATTATGTAATCATATCTGATTTCATAAGAATGACATTTTCTTGCCGCCATAAAATAGATTTAAATGTTCTTAGAAAAACCCAAAATATTCTCAAGGCACAAAAAAAAACAGATAAAAACTCTATTTTTTTACCAAATAGTTATTTTCATAAATAGGGTGAGAAAGGGTGAGGTTGTATTTTAACCAAAAAGTGACCACTTTCAAAGAAACTTTTGTTTTAGAAGTACGTAGAATTCTTAAAGCATAATCTCTTCACATTCTTTGCTGAGTCAAAATATATTTTGACTTATCTTGTTTTTCCAAGTTGTGAAAAATTCTAAAGCAGATGAGAGCAATAATAAAACTTAAAGCACTTTCTCACAATCTTTATTTCAACTTATTAAAAAGTCACCAGTAAGAAATTTTTAAAGGTTTTATGCCCAATGAAGCGAAGATTTTTCAGGTGTTACAATCCAAAAGAGTAATGAGTGAGATCACAGGAAACCAGCTCACAAATCTGATAGAGAATGACTAACACATGGTTTCAATTTTGTTTTGTTTTAAATTCTTAAAATAAATTAACTCTGAATTGCTGCTCTCTGAAAGTCATTGTGAAGAAATCAAAGAAGGAGAAAAAGAACACAGGTGGGGAGGTCTACTCATGAAGTGTCTAAAAAGAGAAAAATCATTTTCCCAGGAAGATGAGCAATAAAACATGTGCGTCACACTTAGAAAAAAAGGAGAATTCAAAGAAAAACGACCAAAAGGCTCCAGAGATATTTTTAACATTGTTAATTGAAAAAGCATTTTGGTTTACAAACCTTGTGTAAAACTATCCACTTATTAAACTATTTAATGTATTTGAGAGGCAATTCCATCAGACATTTTAGGACTTTTAATTCAATCGAAGAGCAGTCCACAAATGAAAGTGTGTGTTTTACCTCCAGACAGGCCAGGTGCACATCTTTGATTATACATTGCTGTTCAGAAAGCACAGACTGCTTTAATAAAAGGCAGCTCAACTCGAGGGTAGCAAGCCTCACTTTACCATCTAAGAAAAAAATAAATAAAACAGAGACACAAAGGTTTTAGGCTACAGATATTTGCATTCACATTTATAAGTTTTAATTATAAGTTTATAAGTTTTAGTGTTTATTATTGCTTTTAATCATTGTAGCACTTTGAGATCTCCACTGGAAATGTAAAGTGCGTTATAATTAAAATGTATTATTAATATTAATTCTATCTGTTCTAATGTATCACTGTTATGTACAAAGAACAGTTATGTGGGAACTTTGCTATGTTGCAATGGAAGCTCATTTGTATCTTATCTTTACAATAACTCTGGTACAACATAAAGCTTATGAATCTAAATTCTTTTAAACAAAGCAAGCTGTGTGTTACCTGGCTGGGCCGCCTGATTCATAACTCTGATCAGTCTTTCTACAAGCACAAGGCTGTAAGATGTCCTCTCCTGGTCAGGAACTGGCAATTGAAGGCGCTCAAGGAGGTCAGAGTTTACACCTACAAACATGCAAACGAGACAAAAAAACGGCAAAAGATTAACTTTTAAGCTAACAAGTGGTTAGAAGACTTAGAAGGGAAATTATGAACTTGTGAAAAACTAGAAAACAAAATAAAACTCCATCATAAAGGTTTTCCTACAAAGCAGACATCACCTTTCTGGTATACTGTCTGTTTAACCCACAGGTTGACCTTACTATCGGCCTGTTTAGCATGGGATGTTTGAACTATGTTTCTCAATTAGGAGGGGTGGGGGTAGTTATATTTTCAGTTTGAGAGGACATTACACCATGCATGTTGGATGTGTATGTATTGCTTAAAACATTATTTATCATGTTATTCCCAATAGAAGCACACTTTTTTTTTCCGGAAAATTTAAGTCCAACAAAAAACATGTCTTCTATATGCAAATTTAGCTCAAGTCTGACATGTTCTTGTCCTTTTAAATAGCGCCTTAATGTATGCGCAGCTTCTTTTTAGGAGTTTTTCTTCACCGTGAAGAATAGTCTAAGGGCAGGAATGTGCTAGTATTGTCTAGCTAGCAATTTTTTTAGTTAGTTTTCTTGCAGTGCATTTGTCTTTATACATTCCTCTTTTCTTCTTTCTGAATCTGCAATGTGAAGTCCATTGAGACAGAGATTCTGTGATTTTGGGCGATGGAAATAAAATTGAATTGAATTGGTACCAAGCTGAGCCAAATTTTTTTGCTCTGCAAAAAATGTTTTTTGCAAATAGCTTATTTATAGACACGCAACCCATCATGGGTTAAATTTGATTTAATACATTATCAAATATTAATAATTGATTGTATAAATGATTTAATACAATAAGTCAAATATTTATTGCCAGTTTTCTGTATGGACTGAATATACAGTATTTAGGAAGCTAAACACTTTTGCAATCTAGAAAACTACAACATAATTAGTACAAAACATGGGTACAAGCCATGAAATGAGTTAGAGGCTGTTTTTTTTTCTTTCACCACACATTTCTGGTTGGAAAATTGGACAATTGGAATATCTGATGCATACATAACACCTATCTTGGCAATCAGCAAGCAATAACCAATGAAAGAATAAGGTAAAGGTCAACAACCACCTAAAAATGTCCCGTGTGTAGCTCTGCCCCAAATGGTCTTTTTTCAGGGTGCGAGGAATAAAGATAACAAAACTTAAATTTATGTTCATAAAAAAATTGTATTATGAATAGAAATATATTTTTAGCATTCAATCATCTAAGCATTAACTTCAACAGAAAATTGTCGGTCCGAAAGAAGGTGCTTCTGTGAATGATGGTAATGATTTGTTGTTGTTGTACCGTGTGTTTTTTCCTCAATAAAAAAATTGATAAAAAAAAAAAAAATGATGGTAATGATTAGTTAAAAATTTGTTCACCACACTTGCATGAAAGAAGTTCCATTTAAATCAAACACTGTGGTTGCAACTTGACTTCAGAGTTATTTCTTCTCTTGTTGTCACACTAATCTTCCGTATCAGAGCAAAAATAGTCTCAGTGGGCAGTTTCAATGCTCAATCAAGAAGCTTAATCATTAACCACATTAGTCATTCAGATTTCTGAAGAAACATTTCTATAAACTTGTTGTTACAGATAAAAGATGAGTGTCAAACCTTTGCTGTGTGAAACCGCATAGAGCAGACAGAGGACAAACAAGGCGTGATAGTCGTCATCGTTGCAATCAAGAGCACTGTACACCATGTCTAGGAATGGTCTGAAAAAAAGAAAAATATCATTGCATTGATAATTTGCTGTTTTTATTTTATAAACCAACTGCTGTGTGATGTGATGTGCACATCTACCTGCTTCTCTGTCCATGAGTGCGCGTGGCAGCGGCTGTCTTCTCTTCGTCTGTGATGTTTTGCTCTGTAAGGTCAGATGCTTTACACTTCTCCATCACCACCATCTCAATTTCTGTGCACAGAAACATATTGCCTGCTTACTTTTTAAAAATGTACAAACTTAGCGATTACTCACCGTGGTTCAAAATAATTCATTTCACAAACATTGGATTCAAAGTTAATAATGATACAATGTTCACGTGATTATGAGTATACAATCTGAAGTGACTCCTTCTCTAAAGCGGTAAAGTCACATTATGGTTGAACAGTTTCTTTAACTGAACAGAGTCAAATTCAGTAAGCCATTTTTAAACAACTTAAAGTTCCATTGAGTTCCAAACTGGTCAAAAAAATTGGTAAACTTTTAACACATTTCAGTTCAAAACCAATTTTTGTTCAACAAGCAAAGGTTTTATTTGTGCCAAAATCTAGCTGGGGACAGAAAACATTTTTGTTGCCTTCTCCTATAACAAAAAAAGAAAGAAAAACCCTTCAACAAAAGAGAATTTGTTAAAAGTTACGAAAGAGTCACTTCAGATGTTCAGCTAACAAACACACACGCATGGTCAGAGCGGGAGTGAGACAGGCGGAGAGGCGAGGAGCACAGCGTGGATGAGGGGGCATCATGGGAACGTACACGTTTTGTTGTCATGGAGGATGTGTGAGAATATGAGGAGATGTAAATATGAAAAATTAAGACGTACAAGTCATAGTGTGAAGCCTTATTATGTTCGTTAAAGTGCCCTTTTTCAAATTCTTGATGAGGTTGATTAGAGTTCCAACAGCAGACAACTGCAGCAATAATCATGTTAATATTTACTTTTCAAAACAAAAGCCAAAGACACATACAACACAAATTCCAAAAAACTGGGATGCTCTGATGAAGGAAAATGGCAAAAAAGGCAATTAATTGGGAAAAATCTTATACCTTAAAACTGACCAAAAGCATTTGTCTAAAAAGTTTCATGTAGGAACAAATGGAGAAAACACAATGGAGCGCATTTAAAATCTGCGACAGATTAGAAGAATTTTTTTTTAAATATAATTTGTTAAATTACAATGAGGAAACAATGCAGAAATTTTATGGTCAAACTTTGAGGTAAAGACTGTTTCACCCCCATCAAATTTCATTAAAATAGTAATTAAGCTCGGGGCAACATGTTCAAAAGGAAAAGATCCTTTATTACAAAATGTTTGTGTCAGTTTTAGTGGAGCACGCGATCCTGGTTATGTTTTGACCTTTTCCGGGAATGGCTATCATATTTTATCAAAATAATGCTCAACTATAATGGCCTTACTTTTGAGGTTAAAAAAATCCCAAAACTGTATGAACTGCAGCTAAAACACAAAATAATGTTCTACAGAACTGATCTAGACCAGCTTCTTCAGGATGTATTGTTTAACCCTTTAACAGGTAGGTAAACGTTTTTCACCTTTCTTACAATAAAGAGCACACAAGCAATCAAACTAACAGGATACCAAATAATCTAGTTTTCAAGCGTTTTCGGACATTATTTGCTACGGACGCTGTCGGCCACTTCTCCCAGAAAAGGGTGAAAGTTGATCTTTGATGGTTTTTTGTGAATAAAATTTTGGTGCATGACTTTTTAAATGCTAAAGATTTTTTATTTCTCCCAGCTTTCCAGGGCATCCCATTTAATAAAATCATAGTTGTACAACTACAAACGTTTTTCATACTATTTTTAATCTTTAATAATATGTGATTGCTGCGGTTGTAGCTGTGAGAAGACTTCACTGATGGGTCTGATTGAAAGGACAAAACACTGAGGAATAGCACTGCTGCGTATAGCTGTGTCAGGCGACACACACACACTCACCTTCCGCCATCTCCCCACTTGCTCTGCTTCCCTTAGAACTCCCAACTCCTCCTCCCTCTGTACCTTTTCCCTTCTCCCTCTCGCCTCCTCTGGCGCTGTCATCCTCCCAGCCCTCTTCCGGACCACCGCCAATGCTGCCTCCTCCCCCCGCCCTTTCGTCGTCCTCCTCCTCACCCAAGTTCTTATAATTGGGTCGTTTCTGGGTTTTCTTGCGGCCTCTGTGCCGGGATAATTCAAGTGAGCGCTCCAGAGATTCAGGAGGTTTGATGAAGCGACGCACACCTCCCACACTAGCCTGCTGAGTAAAAAAACAGAGAAAACAAAGCAGAAAAAAACATCAGAAAGGTGAAATGGTGATTGCCTCTAGTTATACTGTATAGCACTTTTTTATGTATCCGCTTTGGTACACAAAGCGCTTTACAATGTACCTCGCGTTCACCCATTCACACACATTCATACCTGATGATGGGAGCTGCCAAGCAAGGCACATACCACTATCATCAAGAGTAATTAGGGGTTCAGTGTCTTGCTCAAGGACACTTTGGCATGAACTCTGGGCAGGGGATCAAACCAGTGACCCTCTGGTTACAGGACGGTCGACCTACCCACTGAGCCATCCTTCCCCATGTGGGGAAATAGAGTTAATTACATCAAAAGCACAAAAAACTGACTGACTTTTAAGACAACTGGGGACAGCACAATGCAATGTGCACTGGGATGATGACCAAAGGAGGAAGACAATTACATTAATAAAAAAGGACTATACTCCGAAACAACTTGCTTAAAAAAAACAAAACTTGTTTCCATAGAGTAAAATTATAACACACACAAGAACCTTAAAGGTTAAATGTGCATGGTCCTATAATAAACATGCACAAACATACATGCAGTTTACAGTACCTATTTAAATGCAAATCTCTGACCCACACCCTATTGTTTTGCTCTAAGTCTTTAAAAATCACAAAATTAAAAAAGAAAAATACAAAAAAAAAAATTCACCTCACATCAACACATGCACATTTGATCACAGCCTCTATTTTAAAAAGAAAGACCTATTTTCTTGGAAAAAGATGTGAAACTTGCACAAAATTACTGGTGCACAAACCTACAGGAAGCAGCTGGTAGAAAATAAGATGCAAAACCATGATAACATTCATTTACAATAAAGAGCGTGATGAAGATCATTCTGACAAGTTCTATTCATAAATAGCATTTTTATGGTTAAAACAAGAAACATAAGAAATTCCAGGTAAAACAAAGTTTGACCATGGAATAGACAAAAAAAGTATAAGCTAAAAAATTGTTTTAATAATGTTCCACCAACAATTTATGTAAATACCGGTATGTTACACCAAGTGTTTGAGCAGTTGTGATGCAAATGAGCAATTTAAATGTTCAGTATTCAGGATTTTAAGCAGACTGAACATTTTTTAAAAAGAGTCTTTGAAAAATGTCTAACAAAAACATTTCACATTATTTTAGAATTTGTTTCTAGAAATTTACATAACTCTACATCTTGGACTGAGGCAGAAATGTGGTTAAAAGAAACACTAACTGAAACCGCAATCCAAATGGTTTGAATTCAAATCCTATTGAGAAAAATAGCTCAGCCAAATAACAAATTCAAGAGGATGATTGTAGAGGAGTGGAAATGAAAATGACCAAGTAAAGCAACAAAAGTACAAAAAGAACACTCACTACTAAAAACAAAGTAAACATAAGTTTATGCTTTTGGATCTTTGGCACAGAGTAGAAATATATACTCTCTCATGAATCAGATACTTTCAACCGCAGGCTAAAATAAAAGTGGAACTATTAACACAGGCATAACTCACTTATGACTAAAGTTGGCAGGGTAACTAACAACAATAAAACTATAAATCAAAATAAATAAAATTCATATCAATTTGTTTCACTATCCACCATCTGAAAAGACTTCTGAGCAGTACTGCCACCCTTATGGTTAATTTGATGAGCATTGTTATTTTCATTTTTTTGAAAATAAAATTTTTCAAAAAGAAATAAAAGTGGGAATTTGATGTAAAAGTAAATTAACTGGTTCATTCATAGTGTTAGTAGTAAGCTTAAGTTGGTAAAGTAATTATTTACTGGGAAACAATTTCATTTAAATGGTTTCATTTCTTGAAAAGGTTCTCTTACAAAAAAGTGACTAACCCATTGAAACTAGGTGCCCTATTTCATTAAAACCCGAGCACAGACAACAATCCAAATAGAAAGTAACTGTACGTGGACGCTTTGCACAATCTGAAACCAAAACCAAGCGCAGCCACATTTAAGCTTGTGCCCCAAATACAGCCTCTGGAATCATTTCTTGTAATTCCATTACAAATCAGATTCAGGTTATATTCAAATGCTACAAAGGTTCTCAAAAATATTTTTGACCTCCAACGAGATCGTGGAGCGTGTATGTTTGTGTTATGGGTAGATTTTATAAAATTTTCAGAATATATCCGCAATGGGAAGATGAAAATGTTTCATTTTGTCTTCAAAACTGCTTATAACTAATGGGGTGGCAACGGTGCCTGAACCTATCCCAGCTGAGGCAGGGTACACCCCCGAACAGGTCACCAGTCTGCTGCGGGGCCACATACACACTCATTCCTAGGGGCAATTTTGTAGTGGCCAATAATCAAATGCATGTTTTTGGAGGATGGAAGGAAACCGGAGTGCTTGGAAAAAAAACATTCATTCATGGAGAGACCATGCATACTTGGGTTTACAGTTCAAACTGACAATAGGTGTGAGTGTTGACAGATCTCGACACAACTCACTCTATGTGGCCTTTACACAGACTGGCGATCTGTACAGGTTTTTAATCAGCACCCATTGGCTGGAAGGAAAAAGGCCGCCCTTTATTCTCTTTTACAGAGGTCTCCACTCTGAGTGCTTTTCTAGTTCAAAATAGTGTTTATTCTGCATAAAGAGTTCATTATATTTGGCTCAATCGTAAAATGTTCATGGTATTAATTATTAAACTATGTCTTGGAACGTTAAACATGACTGAATCAGAATAAGTTTAATAACTAAAATTTTCATAATTGCTTAATATATAACTGCTTCAATTACCTTCATTAAACAAAAAAAACTTTACCAAACAAATCTAAACCAGGTATGTGTACTATCTCAGTATTATATGCCTATGCAGGACTGTGCTGTGGTCTTTCTTAAAGACAGTCTGCAAAATTTCAAATCTGAGCAACCAATCTATCTGTGTGTTGCACCAGTTAGCTCAAAATATTCTGGTAAACAACTTCAGTTGCTGCTGAGAAATTTATGGGGGTCAGTCAACATGTCACAGACACGCATGCACGTGCACTCAGCAGCAAAATAGAACACCTTTTGCAGATCAGAGATAAACCTGTGCAAACACAGTAAAACAGCTGCATATGCTTTGAAAACACAGTACTAGTAGACGTGTGCAAACAACAACATCATATATCCAAATTGTGCACTTGCAAAAAAGAAAGAGAGAAAAAACACTTCTTCCAGGAAAGAGATCTGGGTTAGGTGAGCCAGCTCTGATCGTGTTCCATCATGTGACCTAATTTCCTGCCACATCACAGACAAACAAGAAGTGCCATTTACCACCTGTGAAAAAAAACCCAACATGTGCCTTCATTTGTCTGCATTTCATCTGCAATAATCAAACAGTAACACATTTCTAATGTGGGAAGCGTGTTTAATATCCACAACCCCCACATGCAGGTAATAAGAAAAGAAAAAAAGTTACGAATACCAAGAAATAGCCACGCAACTTCTCATGCTTATAAGCCAGTTTCCGGGCTTTAAATCAAAAAAGCAGATGTTCAATGTGCTTTTATTTATCACTACAGAAACTCTTATGATAAACTGTCTCTGTAAAGAAAAAAATGAATTTAAAAAGTGTATAAAAGGGACAGAAAATTATTTTCAGATCTGCCAGTCTAATTGTCAAAAAGACATCAAAACACACATTGGTCAAATTACAATGGCCTCTTTAGTTTATCAAGACTTGCGCTAATCTCCCATAAAAATGGTTTTTACTTCCCAGTAGGGTTGCCTCCGATTGTGGTCGACCAGAAATGTGATAAGATTACACCTCAAGTCACATTCACTGAAAAGGTAGGCTGCTTCTTACCATAGCCACAGATTAAGAATGTACACACACAAAAGCAGAGAGGAGAATAACCACAAGAGTTCTCAGAAACGCTCACTGGTTGAGCACACCCACCAGCCTGTAAAAACACATGGTCAAAACACTGAGTAGTGGGGGAGATGTAACCATGGAAGAGAAACTGAATCAAAAGAAGAAACAAAAGAAGAAAAAAAAATACGAGTAGAGGGGAAATAGGTGGGGAAGAATCGGGGACATGAGAAGATTGAAAAAAAAGAAAAAGAACATTGGAATTAACTTTGAAAAGTAACATTGATTTAAAAATACAAGGAAAGAACAAAAAAAAAAAAGTGTTCAAAATAAATGGAAATGAAAGGAAAAATGGGATTTGCATTTTCTTGTTTTGATGTGGGTAAAACATGGGAAAAAAAAAAAACAATGACCTCGCCATCTCTAACCACCCACACTTCTCAAATTGTGTGTGTGTCCATGCGGTTTGATGCGTAGGTGTTTACTTCTTATTCAACAACTGTACTCTCACAGTGTACGTCTTTTACGAGTCCATATGAATTTACAGTGACGAAGTAGTCATATATTTGTACGGCTATATCAAACAAGAGATGGAACATCCGAGTGTGTGTGTGTGTTTTTATTACCGTGTTTTTCTGACTATTGTGTGCGTCTGTCTGCGGAGTGAAGACAGACAAGTCTCCATTCAGAATGACATCTGCGAGGGTGCTAACCAGTGGGTGGTAGTGGATGATCAAAAACACCTAGAAAACCATACAAACAGAAATTTCAATTCAATTGAATATCCACACATTTTTATGAGTGTAACATTTAATTCAATATAAGCTTAAACTCAAGCAGGTCAGACTATGTTAATGACCCTACCGTCTCCATTTGAATTATCATGATTGGCAATTTCCCATTTATCTATATGATAATCTGCTAGTGTGGTGATGGTTGTTCCATTTAGCCACTAATCACATATTTTAAAAATAGCACTATGTTTACAGAAAGAATATGAGTTGCTTACTTGAGACAGCAGGTAGAGTGACACTTGAGGGTTAATCCGTCGCTCCTCAGACTACGAAAACAAAAACACAAAACATTCAAATATATTTATGTTTATACTGATGGAGAAAAAATTATATTCTAACCTTTTGAAAATTGATGGAGATTCTTTGCTTAACCAAACTGAACATAGAAAATTTAAATTCTAAAAAAAAAAGGAAGCTTGAAGGCAAAGTTACGCATGTTTACATTTTGTAAATTAAGAATTTAGCTACTACTCAATTTTTTTTTTTTTTTAATATTTACTCACTCTATTGATCCCTCACTGGGGAAATTTGTGTGCTGCACTCCTACACTGCAGCAGGCTGCCAAAACAGCACCAAAGGTGGGAGAAATGGGGGTGGGTTAGGTGTCTTCTCCAAAGACCCTAGACGTGCACTCAGTGGGATGTGAACCTGCGGACTTCTGGTTTACTTCCAGTCCGCTCTAACCACTGAGCCACCGTCTCCCCCCTAAAAGTAACTAAAATTGTTTTGTTTGTTTTTTTATCTAAAATAAATCTCAACAGTTAGGGCTACACAAAAAACAAGATATCTTTCACTTTTGTTCTGTTGTCTGTCTGGGTCACGGGGGCAACAGCCTCAGACGGGAAGCGTAGGCTTTTCTCACCGCGGCCACATCTTCCATCTCACCCGGGATTATCCTGAAGTGCTACCCAGCCAGCTGTGAGGCATAGTCTCTCCAGCGAGCCCGGGGCCTCCCTCAGGGTTTTCTCCCGGTAAAACGTGCTCAAAACACCTCATCAGCGATGCGTTCGCGGGACATCTTAACTAGATACCCAAACCACTTCATCGAGCTTCTCTCAACCCAGGGAAACAACAGCCAATCTAAAAGAATCTAAAAATTAAGAAAGTTCAAGACAAATGTCATGAGCGAGTTTTCAGCTGTTATAAACAAATTTTAAAGAGTCAGAGAAGAAGTCATAATCAACTAAAGATTTTTTTTTTTTTAAATAAAAAAAACTAGCTATAAATTCTTTTTTTTTTTTAAAAAAGCATTTTAACTAAAAAAATTTTTGATGACATTACACAATGTATTTAATTTGTTCATTCATCAAGAGAAGAAGAAAAAAAAATATCACAAGAAAGAGTAAAATTTGTCTTAGAGACAAACAGATTCGAGTAACGCTGTATTCTTTAACCAGTAGTTTTCCATGACGGGTCATTTTAAAGGTGCATTTAGGAAACATACCGTCTCGGGACTAACCAATGAGTAGACATAGAGTGGTAGGAAGAGACGGTTAAGCAGGTGGTCAGTCAAAACATCATTAAGGAATTCACAGTTGATAATCAGGATGTCGTTCAAATAATGAAGATGGTCGAGATGCTCTGCTACCAGGTCACTTAACTTTCCTCTGTTTTTATGCCTAAAACACAGCAATGTGAAACAGAACACAAATTTTTTCTATCATCAACAATAACTGAAATTTGGAATTAAATTTTCAAACACTACATCATTGTTATATATGTTTTTAACATTATTCAAAAAAATGCAGGACAAAGCTTTCATAAACAAGACAAGTCTGACATCTAGAGGTGACTGATAATACTTACTCTTCATCCGTTTGTACACACTTGTCCAGTTCAATGACATGGCTCCCGATAAACCAAACCAAGTTACTGAAATACGGGACTGCGGTCTTGTCCCGAATGTAGTGCAGCATGTGCTGGTTGTCCACTGGGGGAAAAAACAAGGTTGGGCAGAGAGAAATATTAACAAATTTGTTCATCAATGTCAAAAATAATTATTTGTTCGTACACGCACCATGTGATCCCAGGAAATACCAAAAAAAGGTTACAATTAAAGGTGATCATCACAGACAAAATGCAAAATAAAAGAGAGATTCAAAAGAACAAACAAAAATTTTCCTAAAAATTATGTTGTATTAAAATATCAAGAAAGACTGCCAGCATGGTGCCAAGATTTTGTTGCATTAGCAAAATATGTGTTTTAGAAAATTAGCTGGATGCTAAATTATTCTCCAAAACAAAGCAGTAAGAAAGTTATACAAATATAATTACATAATGTATGTTTTGCCAACTCATAAACAGATAGAAGAGTAGTTCATAAAGATCAAAACAGTCAGCCCCACCAGTGGAAACAAAAAAATGAAGACAAAAACATAAAGTAGTTAGATGAACTTTAATCTTTAGACCAATCGGGTTTCCAAAAATCCATTAAGGAACATTACGAGTGGCATGCTTGTATATCTCACATGTATGCAGGTGAAAGAAAGACAAGTGAAAAATGAATTACAAGGGTCCATATAGTAATTAAAACAAATCAATCATTTGAAACAGACAGGGCTGGGCAACCAAAAACATGGTTTTTGTTTTTACCTGTAACCATTTCACTCATTTTGGATTAAAATACTCACGTCCAAAGGTATTACTTGTTTTTTTTTACATGTCAAAGTGTCTATTTAAAATAAAAACTTATTGCATCTAAATGAAAACATTTCTAATTTTCTAAATGCATATTGGTAACTGATGAAAGACAAAGAATTATGTAAACAAATAAACTGGCCTTCAAACTTTCCATTTTTTGGGAGATCAATGGAAAGTTTGATTTTTTTTTAAGCATTGATAGAAGTCATCCTAATAATTTATCAAAACAATTTTGTAATATGGTGAATTTATTAGTTTTTAATGAACACTAGGGCCAGCAGCACAAACAAAACGGGAACTTAACTTGAGAAAGGCATTAGAAATGACAGAAAAAACATTTTTTATCTGCTTTACTTAAAATTTAGAAACAAACATATGCAAATACAAATATCATCATTAGCAAATCCTGATATGTCTTATGGATGCCCAGCCCTGATAAGAAGACTGAATGAATGGAACCAACTTACATGAAACTGCAGTTAGGCAGATGGGACGCGCAGAGGGAGAGGAGTAGAGAGACAAGGAGAGGAAGAGTGGGAGCAGTGGTTGGAGAGAGGAGGGGAAACAGACACAGGGTTTTAGTGAGTACAGGAGCAGTGGGAGTGGAGGGTGGAACAAACCCTGCAGGTGGTCGTAAATAAACTGCAAACAATGGCACACTGGGAAAAAAGTTCCAATGTTTCAAAAAGTTAAATGTATACAGCGTATTACTTCATCCCGTTTTGCTCGTTTCATTCAGTTTTGTTGTGAATAATATCAAAATTAATTTTGATAGTGTACATGTTGAATTTGATTGTTTCCTATTGCGTCATTTGTTGCAGTGAACATACCAAGGAATCAGAAGGAAGCATCAATCAGTATCTCGTTCAAGTTTTTATGACTACTATTGTCTTCTTTCTAACAATTTCCTTTATGTTGTATTCTAAGACTTCAAATACTTGGAGGTGTGCCTAAAATGATGGTTAAATTTTATGTCAAGAGTTGCTGGATAAACTTGACTCTTCCTTTCAGAATAAATTCCTTGTGGTAACACGGCCCGGAAAGGCATAGTAATGAAACATTCTCTGCACCATGTGGTGACGTAATCTGCAACTTTGGTTCAGTGAGAGTAAAAGTCATCTGTGCAAACTGATGACATGGACAATGCAAGGAAGAAGAGCTGTAGATTACAGCGTTGCATGCAGAATGAGATGGTGTTAGGCAGAAACATTATCCTGAAACATGTATGAAGAGTGTAAGCGTTGAGAGAGAAGCTGGTTCCCCACAGAAGCTAGCTTAGTTCCCAAGAAGCGTAGAAAGACATAAAACCTGGTGAGCAACAAAGCAGAGAGCAACTGAACTGCTGTACACAATGTGACATTTTGAAAGAATGAATGACCTGCAAGCAGTTTTCTGCTGAGAAGTAAAAAAAAAAGAAACACAGCATTTCTGATCAGTAAAACAAAGATGCTAATGTCTGTAGTAATGCCACACTAAACTGTGTTAACTATGGTTATGAATTGGTAATCAATTCAGAGGATGCACATTGGTAATAGAACCTATTTTACGTGCATAAAAAGGCAGTTTAAGAAGAAAACAACCCAAAAATGAATCAAATTTTTCTTGAAGAAATATTTTTTTAGTTAGGATGATAATAACCATAATTTGCAAATGGTTAGGACGCTTCTCGAGCGCCTTGCTGGTGAGATGTTTCAAGCACATTTGATCAGGAGGGGACCTAAAGGCAGGCCCTGGATCTGCTGGAGAGACTATGTCTCACAGCTGGCCGAGGAACGCCTGGGGATCCTCTCGGGTGAGCTAGAGGATGCAGCCAGGGTGAGACAAGCCTGGGCTTTTCGTCTGAGGCTGATGCTCCCGAAACCCGGCCCCGGATAAGCGGAAGACGATGGAACGGAAATAATTTACCAAGTATTGTTTTGTGTGTTTACAAAGCAAAAACAAATCTACCTGTTTTTAAGAGGTACACTAGCATTGATTAAAGTTATATGAAATACTGCATTAAGTCTGAAGCACGCAGCACACTAAATTCTCAGCAGCTTTGTCAACCTGTTAATTCTGCCGCATGACTGATATCCATTTTTATAAATCCAAGTTCTAAATTACTTTAAGCAATTCTAACATATTTAATGGAAATCTGTCATCTGTCTTTGGAACAATATTGGTCAATTTATCGGTGGCAGAAACTACATTAATCTTTTCTGTGTTGTTACCTGACAGACATCTCACACACCCCACAATTCGAGCGATAAACCAACATTACCTTTCAGGCATGCTCATGCACCAGAAGAAGCACCAGAAGAAGGTGGGAAAAAGAGAAAAGGCGATAGGCAGTCCTTGAGTCCCTCGAGGTCTGTGTGTTTATGTGCACGTGTGTAGTTTGCATATGTAAGTGCATGCACCTGGAACTCACCTTTGTAGACGTTGAGTGTGATGGTGCGTACTGCGATGCGGACCATGCTTTCAGGGTGGTTGAAAAACTTAATGGCTTCGGTGTACAGGGCAAAGTCATTAGTGTGCTGTGTGTGGGAGACAAAGAAGGGCCGCTGGTGAGCAAGGCAATGCACTGCTGCACACAGGCTCGAATGAACACAGAGAGAGATCAAATAAAAGCAGCAAGATAGAAATTTAAAAGATTTGCAAGTTATAGTGTCATCACTCTTTTTCATAGTAGAAGAAAAAGAACAGGAACAGTCTAAGACTCTATAACAAGAAAACAAAGGAATTTCAATTAATATGCTACTTAATTTGTTTAAAATCTAATGGGAATTTAGCACTTTTCTGCTGAAAACCTATCCTGTCGAAATCAACTGAAACCATGCTAATATGACATTATTTATTCTCTAAAACCTGGCAGCTGTAATGGAATAACATCACTGAAATATGAAGCCATCTCTCTCTGTGTCAATGCCTAAACACCCCCTACAGTTCCTCAGCCACTGTGACCTCCAAGTTATCAAAGTTTAGACTTTGAAACAGAAACCAAGAGCTCACAGTAAATGAAGAAAACAACACTGAAACCAAACCCAACACTGAAGCTTGGGCTTTTTACTTAGAATTTGTAAAATATCTAAGTTTATTCTGTTATGCGACACAGAACCATGAAGCAAGATTGAAAAGGAAACTAAAGTGAGCCTTTTGTTAACATTAAACACCAAAATGCTCTCAAATCTGCAAAGCAGGTCTGGTTTTGGCTTCAGGAATGTAGCTACCATCAACAGTACACCAATAACTTTCCCCAGAGCACACAAGCCAATGAACAGCATTGGAATAGCCCTGTGAAAATGAAGTGTAAAAGCTTGGCTAATTAAGGGCTTTGTAGCATACTTAGGATGTACATGGTGATCCCTGAACTGGCGAATGAAGATAAACATCATTGACGCACAAGCTGCTAAATCAGCCCATCTTCACAGGAAGTTGCTGCATTGACAGGAAAGTGTGTTGCATATTTAAGAGAGGAGCAGCAAACTACTCAGATTAACCAACAAAAATATGAAGGACAAACAAGTTTTACAGTATTTGACCAAATCTATTTCTTTCTTGAGAAGTTTCGCACGAATGCACAAAAGGTCTGCACAATTTCTGCACAAAACCTTTTTCTGCTAGTCTTATTGTTCTCTAGCTTTGAACTCATCGTACATTCTTCATTGACTGTCACACTGTGTGCGGTAGCTGATCTCATCATTCAGTCACTGTTCTCTAATACATTCAGCTCTCTTTAACCTCACCTCGTTGTAGAAGAAGTGCACAGTGTGGTTGTTAAGTTTGAGTGACAAGGTTTTGAGGAAAGAGATATAGTAAGCCATGATCTCCTCATCTGAGAAGTCAAACTTGTGCACTATGATGGAGTTGACATGGTTGTTGGACAAGAGATAATCTGAAAACAAATGAGAAGAGAGCAACTTCGAGAACAGCTTCATCATATGAATCAATATTTTTCAAAACATCCTTGAAATAAAAACGAATCCATGAGGACTCGGAGTGTTTAGGCTCAGAGTGTTTGGGCTACGAGGAGACAGAGAAAAAAACCATGGCTAAAGAAATCAACAAAAAATTATAAAGAAATGGCAAAAAAATAATATGATATATTTAAACTTCTTGGGGCTTTATGTTATAAATACTCGATTGTAATCTTCTAACTTAATTCCAGCTATGCAGCACAAAAAGATTTTCAGCCAAACCTTTTCTTTAAAGCATTAAGAAAAGTCAGACAAAAAAATAAATCAAAAGTAATAAATTCTATTCATATAGCATTTTAAAAGACAATATCTTACTCAATGGGTATTGCAACCAATTGTTTGAGGAATTAAGTTCTCGTTAAGGACCACTACATTGGATTTTATGACAGTTGTAATTCTGCAGGTTGCCGTTGTGTCTCTGCTAAAATACGTAGGATTTTCCATCTTTTAAAATTTGGCTCAATCAATTTCAGTCAAGTGTGATAGTAAAGTGATGTGTCAGAAACCTGCAGGACTTACACTTGTGGAACCTATTTAAATGCCATTGCCCGAGTTTAATGAATACTCGCCCGATTGTCCTGCACAGGGGAATTTATGCAAATTAGAAATAGCACAAAGTGGTAAAAAATAAAGCAAAGAAGTTAAACTGGTTGTAAATGCAATGGTTTCTTTGTCTTTGTATTACGGCTGCTCTGATGTTATACAACTATTAGTTGATGCATTTTCTTTTTTTAAAATCAAGAAAAGCTTTAATATGTATTGGTTAAAACGTCATTCCATCATCCAATAATTTAAAAAACAAATGCTGTATGCCTGCCGCTTGTTAATTTGGATAGTCGACATTTTTGTTTTGTAGAAAATTTTACAACATTAAGTTATTTTTGGTTAAAATTCTATTAAAGTCTGTCAAGAATCTGGATACTAATTATAAGTCAAGATGGGAATTGATCTCTGTGGTGGCCACCTGGACAGCAACAAGATGGGTCTACACATGGTCACTGATCAACCTGTTAGGAATTCTGATAATACAAAAGAATTTTTCTAAAGCATTCAAGGTCCATACAGGCAAGAATTTTCAGAAATAGAAAAAGCATCATTTGCTGTGTTTTAGTTGCCTAGCAACAGAAACTGCAAACTGTGATGAACAGGAGAAAGGTCAAACCCACGCCTTGGACAGATATTTATATCTGTGTAATCCAACATTTTTGGAACAAATACAATACAAATTTCTCATTTGTTGCTTTTTCATGTTAAACGTGTCACTATAAATGTAACACAAAATTAATATATTTTGTTTTCATCCTCAACCATGTGAGTATAGATACTTACATAAAGAAGTCTCATGGCTGATATTTTCAAACAGTATGTTGAGCGTCTGCAGGAGCTGAACGCAGACGTAGCGACCGGATTTCTGCCGCAAGATGTTTAAGAAGAAGACAAACATGTTCTTCTCCAGAAAAAAACTGATTAAAAAAAAAGTGTAGACAGTTAATACAATATGACATCATTCGATCATGTACTTGCTTTTGAAACATTTTAATTAATACAAAACACAGCAATTGCCTTCCTAAGGTTTTTACTTCTGATGTTTCCAAATGCATTGTTAGAAGTAAAAAAATTATATGAATATCAACACATTAAATAACAAGAATAAGAAGCTATGTCCTGTCGAGAACTGCGGCCCCATCGACAGATCAGACTTCCGAAAAGTGAGGTCTTGTCAGGAGCATCCTGATACTGCTTTCGCGATAATCAGGATGCAGCATTGGTTCGTTGTGGAAAGAAAGATCAGAGCCAAAAACCAAAGTTCTCGATCTACGTTCCTACCCTCACCTATGCTGTGGGTGGTGACAGAAAGAACGAAATCGCAGATACAACCAGCCGAAATGAGCTTCCTCTGCAAGGTGGCTGGGCTCTCACTTGGAGATAGATTGAGGAGCTCTACCATCAGAGAGGAGCTCAGGGTAGTACCATTGCTCCTCCGGGTCGAGACAAGCCAGATGGGATAGTTAGGGCATGTGGATAGGATACCTCACTGGTGAGGTGTTTCAGGCATATCCCTCCGGGAGGAGACGCAGAGACAGACCCGTGACCCACTGGAGAGACCACGTCTCACAGCTAGCCAAAGAACACCTTGTGATCCTTCCAGGTGAGCTGGAGGATGCAGCCGGGATGAGAGAAGCCTGGGTTTCCCGTCTGAGGCTGTTGCCCCACGACCCGGCCCCAGATAACCGGAAGACAACGGAACAACCAGAGTGGAAATATATATACTGTATATATATTTTCACACATGCAGACTGCAAAACTTTCAACTTCAAACTGATACAAAAATGTGACTGATTTACAAGGTCTCCATTAATAAATAATTTTAGACTTACTCAAATACAGAGCTGTCATTCTGATCTCCCCAGATCAGGATCTCTGTGATGGATCGGATGGTTTCAACAAGGAGGTTTCGATTATGGTCTGTCACAGTAGTGTTTTTGGTCAAAACATGGTACATGTACCTGAAAGAGTCATAAATAAAGACAGAAGAAATAGAGTCAAGACTGATGGGCAAAGGATGTTCGAAATCGTTTATTTTAGAAGTACAGCAGTATAAAAATGAAATGTTTTTCAGCAGACTGACAGTTATTTTCTTCATTTAACACATGTTGTAGAAAATACTCAGTAATCTGCAGTAATGTCCTAATTTTCATAATCCACTCTTAAACTAATCAGGGTCAAAAACCTCATCTTACACTTTTAGCGTGAATATTTAACAAATATTCAATAAGACATATTATCTTGATTTATTGTTTTATTTTTTTAGGGGAAGAATAATAATAATTTTAAAACTACATTAGCATCGAATGCTAACAACATTGGGTGGAGACGGTGGCCGCGTGGTTAGCGCGTTCGCCCGCGGACCGGAAGGTCGCGGGTTCGCGTCCCACGGAGAGCACGTCTAGGGTCCTTGGAGAAGACACCTAGCCCCCACTTCTCCCACCATTGGCGCCGTTGAAGGGCAGCCTGCTGCGGTGTAAGGAGTGCAGCAAACAAATTTCCCCGGTGAGGGATGAATAGAGTAATTCAAAATAAATAAAAAAAAATAACATTCACTAGCTAGCATACAGTTTAATTCCACTTAGAAACAACAGAACAAAATAAAGTATTTTGTACCCAACAGACAATATTTTCAGCTTTAATTCTATTAATTTAACTTTATAATATGGACAAATTATCACGCTGACAGTAATTTTTTTTATTGCTAGTGAATTCGGATGCTAACATTAGCCTGTCATGCTAACTACTCACTTTAAATGGTCCAAAGAGTGGATGTTTTTCGTTTTCCCTTGTCCTCCAACCCAGCTCCGCGACCGGCCAAACATGGTGGAAGTTTAACAAAGAGCTGAGTTAATTTTGGTGAGTAATTTTGCAAGTTTTAGTTACCGCAGCACTCCATTGCAGCTACTTTTCACGGTGAGGATACCTTAGCAAACCTGGGGTAGCTAAGTGGATCGATCCTGACATCGACTACAACAGTGGCATTTCTGTCAGCAGTATCGATCGATACTAGAGGAACGACAGCTACATGTTAATGTAAAATCTACTGGTTCAATCAGTGTTTTTCAAACTTTTTCATGCCAAGGTTATATTTCCATAGAGAAAAAAAACTTGAGGCACACCACCTACCAAAAAAATATTAAAATGACTCTCTGTAGGCGCCTATATTAACTAATATAGCGAATCTCACCAACATGTCCTGAATAGAAATTAAATCAACACATCAAAACCTATTTTGTCATCTTTTTTTATTCTTATTTCAAATAAAAAGTCCAGTTATCTGTTATCTTTAGATGTTAAATGTAAATGTAAAATTTCATTGGAATCCACCATTTTTTTTAAACATTTATTTTTTTGCCATAAGATGCAACCTAAATGTTCTCTTAGTGTCCCAAAAATAATTAGAAAGTACGACACACTAGCTGTGATAAGTTTTGGGAAGGGTGGACAGCAGCATGCAACAAAAATGCGGAGAAGAGTGGGTTGCTATGGTTACAGGACAGAGTTTAATGACGTTAGACATGAAGAAAAAATGCTTTAATCCATTTTTTATACACAAACACCATGAGATCAACCAAAACCATCTTTAGGAGCTGCCGGTAGATACCGATCACCTATGAGATTTTTTTTTTTTTTTAAAGGATTGTTTCCCATGATACACCTGACGAGTTCTAACGGTCCACTTGTGTGCCGCAGAACACTGGTTGAAAAACGCTGGGTTAAATCAAGGAGAACCACTTCATAATGGCGAGAAATGAAATGATCTTTGGTGGAGTGAGTTTACAGCAGCGTTAAGATCAGTTTATATATTTGGAATATTGCGTTTTATTCAACAGTATGAGTGAAAACTTATTTCAGTAATTCATGAATGTGACAGTGACTGTTGATTTTGTTCAATTTGAAGGTATCGACACTATCCTGTCCTTTAAAAAAGTTGGTATGGGTTTTTAAAGTATATCTTGAAGTATCGCACATCCTTGACAGATCATTGCGTAACACTTAGCAACGACAGAGGAACTGGGAGTTGTAGTTTTTTGAGAGAAGCTGTCGAGCATTTCCGACGAAGAAAAACTACAACTACATATGACGATGGTGACGACTATACCACGCGACAATGACTACAATTTGTCGCATTTTGATTGACATCTTAAAAACCAATAGAACTAGAAAGCCTTGAAAGTTCAGCCAATCACACACAGAGGCATCGCATGTCGTTTTTGTGGTCTTGCCTTATTTTGATGCAACTGCTAAAACTGTTAAGATCGCCATTTAAAAGCATGTGTTTAGTCCATTTCATGGTCCGATACGAATGAGAACAAATTCAAGATTGGAGTTTTATATGTTTGATTTAGTTAGCCTTGCATGTTTTTAGCTTTAGCCACTTGCCATGACGTGAATTCTGCAAACTCAAGTGGCCAATGTCAAGAATTCGTCGAGCTAGCATGATATTTTAATAGCATCGTCTTCTAGTTATTAATAGCGATGAACTTTGTGCTGTCCAGGCTTCCAGCTTTCTTGTTGTTTTTACCCAGATGGACCGATAAACTGTTACAAGTAAGCTACTTTTGTTGTTAAATCGGGGTGTTTTGCAATGGACGCCCCTGTTTCATCGCCTCACATTGATTTCTAGTTCTACCAACTCCAGACAGTCACATCCAGGATCTCCACGGACAAAAAAACAATCTGTGACTGTATTTTTTTCATTTTCTATGACCCAACCACTTCATGCCCAGCTAGATTCGGTGGAATCGCTCCTGGAAGAACTTCCATATATGTTTTATTTGGGCTTGTTCTTTGTGAACGTCCTCATTCTCTACTATGCCTTTTTGATGGAGTACATCGTCCTGAATGTGGGGATCGTGTTTCTGCCAGAGGATATGGACCAGGCACTGGTGGATCTCGGGGTGCTATCAGATCCAGCTTCTGTTCCCTATGACACAGACACGGAATTGGATGTTTTTGAGGGGTATCTGGAATGACGAGACACGTGTGAGGAAAATCAGCCCTCATCATTATGGGGGAAAAGACTTCAGGCTGGGCTTCTTGGTATCCTGGCTCTTTTAGACACTTTAAAATGTTAAAGTAAGATCATATTCTTACGTCGTTTACTTTTTAAACTCAATTTGAATCAATAGTTTTTGTCTAAAAATGCTTGTTTTTCTCATTAACAATGCTGCTTGTGTCTCTAGGTTATCCCGGCTTAAAAGGAGATAGCCCATGAGAGAGTTTGAAACTGCTGGCCATATGGTCTCCCAGGGGAAGATCAGACTCTGCCAGATCAGCTGGTTTGACTTTGTTTGGACACCAGGGGGTCAGCACTAGCAGTTGTGACTCATTGAAAGGGATGGAGGACATGCTGCTTGCAAGTGCAAAGAGGCAGCTGTTTCATTGATCTCAAAGCTGGAGCATGATTCTAACACCCTGTATTGTTCAAATCAAACAGCTTGGCATTCACACAAAGCAAATGTCCAGGACCTGGTAGATACTTAACAATCAGTCCTTGTCACAGTGTCACGTCCTGCACGGTTGAGACATTTTGGACAAATAAAGCAGCCCGCTGGCATGTTACAGCAAATCACTAGTAGAGCGAACTGCTATTTTAATGATCCATTTTATTAAAAAAAGAAGAGATTTTTTTTTCTGCTTGTCAGATTCATCTTTTGTAGTAAAGTTCAAATGCAATTTTGGATGACTTACTATTAGATTTCAGGATATCTACTTTTAGATTTTGGATGTTTTTGAAAACATTGCACCAGCAATAAATGTGATTATCTGCACGATGGAAGAGAGTATCATCTTGTGTAGTTGCTGGATTTTTTTTGTATTATTATTATTATGCTAAATGCATCAAATTCACCTCATGCAGGTAAAAACAGTGCATTCATTAGCTTATATCACAAGTATTAAAGTGAAGTCCGTTTAATTTTCCACATTTGAGAAATTTTGGCTGTTTTGCCAAATCTCATTTAAAAAAAAGTGCTTAAGAATTATTTAAGATTCATTCGGTTTCATGTCTTGTTTTTATGATGCATGAAGTTGCTTTGAATGGTATGGCTTAGCTAGTAGATTTTAGTTCTTTTTTTGTTTGTTTGTTCTGAATTGACAACATTTTTTAAATTCTTTTTATGAAATGTATGTTCTCAAAAGCAATAATAAACTTGAGACAAACAAGGGGCCAATTTTAAAGAGCTTTGAAGTTATTGTGTCATTGTTTTTCTTTTTCTGTTTGATTTGATAAAATCAATACTTATCTGAAAGGAAGTAGGGTGCTTGTAATCAAGCTAAATTTTCAGTAAACAATGCTGGAATTCCATGGTTGTCATGGTGAACAGCTTGTTCAGAGAAAACATCTGTACTATTAAGGACCAAAATTATTTTAAAAAATCCTCAGATATATTTACATTCAACTTTTAAGCTGAAGTTTAACCCTGATAATTTTTGTTCACAGAACTTATATCTATTCTTTCATAGAGCTGACTTTGCACTGCTTGGTTTGATGATTAGCTGAATTTAAAGATTTTTTTTTTTTTGCCTGGAATGAAGATAAAAAATTCATCTCAGTGAAAATTCTTATCTGCAAAAGAACTGACAGCACAAAGTCACTTCTGCTGAACGTTCTTATCCGAATGACTCAACAATTACTCAATATGCATTTCCATAACTGGTTTAAAAATATTCATTGGCAACATTCATAAATTATGAGACCGTTGATGTTTCTTGAGTAAATTAAATTGGATTTGGAGAAAAAAATTATAACAACGTAGAGACAAGAAAGTATTTTAAGGTCAACATGAGGCAATCCTTTTGTCATTAAAAAAGTGAAGACACAATCGGTTATCAGTAACATTACAAAGTTTGATCTACTGTAACTATGATAAAACAATCCTAATTAAATCAGTTTATTTGATATGCATTTAGGTGTTACATACACTAGTTAAGGTTTCAGCCAAATTTTGAAAAGGAAATCTCTGAAGATGCTGTTAAGTTGAAATGCTTTCCAGGGAAGTGCTTATCATAGAGTAATAAATCCTGTACTCTCATCAACACCTCAGTGCAAAAAGAAATTGTCCTATTTAAACTGATGATGTAGCAAACTTTGGAACAAATAAAATATTAAGAGCTTTTGAAACCTGCCTGGACATGGCATTTCATATTCTACTTTCTATTTCATTTTTATATCAGATCATTTTTAAGATGTGAGCTCAGTTTAAAAGCCTGTGTGATAAAGCATGTTGATTCAAGAACAGCATCCTTGAGAACTTATGTCATCAACATCCCCAGGCTTATCATCTAAATTACACCAAATTCTGATAATTACAGTCATGACGATTGTTGTATTTGACTTTTTCTATGTCATTTTTATTATTTGTGTCTTATTGTTCTGTATCATTTCATTTTCTTTACAGCTTGTCTATTTCTGGATTGCAGACAGTGCAGGCTTGTTTAGCTGGATAGAGACTGAGAACCTTAATCAGTTCAAAAGTTTGTACCAGACGTTCACACACAAATAGACATTTTGGGAGACTTTATGGCAGCTATCCCTATATAACTGCATCAAATATTTGTTTACTAGATAGCAGCGTATTTTTGTGTGTGTTGTTTTAATTAGACATTCATTCATCTTCTAAACTGTTCATTCTTAACTGGATTGCAGGGGGTACCACAGCCTATCCTGGCTACTTTCAGGCAAGAGACAGGTACACCCCAACAAGGTCGCCAGTCTGTCGTGGGGTAACACACACACCCTCATTCACAGAGGCATTTTTTCTATATTGGCCAATCAACCTAACATGCATGTTTTTGGAGGGTGGGATGAAACCGGAGAAAACCCACACATACAAAGGGAGAACATGCAAACTCCACACAGAAAGGCCAGTATCTCACGGCTTTTGGACATTTTTTCAGCAATAAGTACCAAAACAGTTTTAAGTTTTCCAGGAATGGTCTCACACTATCTAAATGATGAAGTTCTGATCATCTGTCCTGATGACAGATGACACCTACCAACACATCTTTTATCCGTGTTGGTAGGTGAGATTTTATAGAAATCAACCTTCAAATTAATTGATTGAATTGAATTAATTAATTAAACATGAAGAGACTGGACACTTTCTTTGTATTATGGGTGTCATTCTACATTTGGTCCACAAGAGGAAGTTAGATCACAAGAAAAGCCAGAAGTATGTCATGCGTTTCAAATTGCAAAGCATGCTGTTTTCTCTATATACAGTACGTACGGAAAATATTCAGACCCCTTTAAATTTTCACTCTTTGTTTCTTTGCAGCCATTTGCTAAAACCAAAAAAGTTCATTTTATTTCTCAGTAATGTACACTCAGCACCCCATCTGGACAGAAAAAAAACAGAAATGTAGAATTTTTTGCAAATTTATTAAAACATAAAAACTAAAATATTACATGGTCATAAGTATTCAGACCCTTTGCTGTGACATTCATATTTAACTCACACACCGTCCATTTCTTCTGATCCTCCTTAAGATGTTCTGCTCCTTCATCGGGGTCCAGTTGTGTTTAAATAAACTGATTGGTCTTGATTATGAAAGGCACACATCTGTCTATAGAAGACCTTACAGCTCGCAGTGCATGTCAGAGCAATTGAGAATCCTGAGGTCGAAGGAACTGGCCAAGGTGGTCAGAAACAGAATTGTAGCAAGGCATGGATCTGGCCATGGTTACAAAAGAATTTCTGCAGCACTCAATGTTCCGAAGAGCACAGCGGCCTCCATAATCCTTAAATGGAAGAAGTTTGGGACGACTAGAACTCTTAATAGACCTGGCCGTCCAACCAAACTCAGCAATCGTGGGAGAAGAGTCTTGGTGAGAGAGGTAAAAAAGGACCCAAAGATCACTGTAGCTTCACTCCAGAGATGCAGCAGGGAGATAGAAGAAACTTCCTCAAAGTCAACTAACATTGCAGCCCTCCACCTGTCGGGGCTTTATGGTGACCCAACGGAAGCCTGTCCTCAGTAGAGTTTACCAAAAAACACTTGAAGGACTCCGAGACTATGAGAAATGAGATTCTCTTGTCTGATGAGACCAAGATTGAACTTTTTGGCGTTAATTCTAAGTGTTATGTGTGGAGAAAACAGGCACTGCTCATCATCTGCCCAACACAATCCCAACAGTGAAACATGGTGGGGGCAGCATCATGCTATGGGGGTGTTCAGCTGCAGGGACAGGATGACTGATTGCAATTGAAGTATGAATGCAGACAAGTACAAAAATATCCTGGAAGAAAACCTCTTCCAGAATGCTTGGGACCTCAGACTGAGCCGAAGGTGCATCTTCCAAAAAGACAATGATCCTAAGCACACAGCTGAAATATCGAAGGAGTGATTATTCTTGACTGGCCCAGCCAGAGCCCTGACCTAAACCCAAATGAGCATCGCTGGAGAGATCTAAAAATGGCTGTCCACCAGCATTTATCATCAAACCTGACAGAACTGGAGATGATCTGCAAGGAAGAATGACCGAGGATCCCCAAATCGCAACAAGTGAGAAACTTGTTGCGATCACAGTCATTTGCTCAAAAGGGTGATTCTACCCAATACTGAGCAAAGGATAGCAAAGGGAGTAAAGAATATGTATGACCATGTGATATTTCAGTTTTTCTTTTTTAATAAATTTGCAGAAATTTCTACATTTCTGGGGTGGGGGTTCTGTCAAAATGGGGTGCTGAGTGTACAGTACTGAAAATTAAAATAAACTTTTTTTTATCTTAGCAAATGGCTACAACGAAACAAAGAGTAAAAAGTTTAAAGGGGTCTAAATACTTTCCATACTGACTGTGTCAATACAACAGAAGTGATACTCTATGCAAATAGAAATTAGTGTTCTTCGCAATAATTCAGCATGGTCACACCACATATTGTAATTTTGATGCTCAGAATGTTTTATTGTTCATATTTATCAATTTTTTAATTGCCACACACCACAACTCAGCAACTATTGGTTGATCAAAATAGAATCACCAAAGTGCAAACACATAGCCACAAACAACACATATCACTATACCATTGAATGGGGAACAAAAACTTAGTGTGAGGGAAGTGAAAAGAACACTTTTTAATAAACCAATGACTTAAAAAAAAGAAACACTGTAGTAATATGGTACATTTGTACAAGTAGGTCCGACAACTACCAAGATTTTATAAAATCAGTGCAATAATTACTTGTTTTGCGTACCAAGCAGAGATGAACTGATGTCTATGTTAAAGCACACATTTTGATATGCACCATTTTTGTCGTTATTTAGAGTACTTTTTTAGTGTTAATGTGTGAGGTTGATGATAAAAAAAAAAAAGCCCACTGGCTGTAGTTGCTGTTTTAGTGATCAAGGATGCGGCTGTCCTGCTGCTGAAGTCTCTCAAAGACTCCGTAGGGAATACACTGACTCCACATTCTGTTTGGAAAGTAAATGAAAATGAGTTTTAAAAAATGACAAATACAGAATAACACAACTTTTTTTTTTAATTAACATAGCTTACCTGAGTGTTTTTATTTTTTTACAGTTTCTCAGACTGGCTCCAAGGCTTTGGGCTCCAACATCTGTCAACTTATTATACTTCACACTGGTGAAATTAAAGAAGAAACTGTCAATCTCTTGAATAGTGAAGACTAATAAATCAGCTGTGAAACATGCGTTGATTGTTAAATCCTTCTGATTACATGTATTTTCAGAGTTTTTATCACTGTAGGGAAGTGAACTCACTCTAGGTGTGTGAGAGCGACCATGTGTGGGAGGACAGCTGCTAGACTCTCTGCCCCTTCATCAGAAATCACATTGCTATACAGACTGTGGAACACAAAGAAGGAAGTGAAAATTTATAAGCTGAAAAAAAAGAAGATATTTATAAATGTGTGTGCATGTGGTTGTCTTCCAAACCTCAGACAATGTAGTCTGGGTAAGTCTCTTAGTGCTTCAGACAGTTTCTTCACTCCTTTGTCTCCTATGCAATTCTGTGACAAACTGAACAGAAAACACTTATTTTAGCTGATTGAAAATTTAAAAAAAGAAAAAGTCCATGAAAAAGCGCTCACTTGAGTATTTCCAGAGAGTGAAGTGGCATTAACGCAGTCGCCAGTCTCTCTGCACCTTCGTCTCCGATCTTACTCTTCTCTAGACTGAAAAATCAGGCGGTTAGACTCCTAGTTTCACAACTTTTAAATAAAATAAGCTCTGTGTACTTACTCCAAATGTTGTAGGTTTTGCAACCCAGGTAAGAGATCCCAGAGTTTAGGGAGAGCAAGGGGTCCCTTTTCTGGCCCTAACCTATGGAAAAATAAAAAAACAGTTTAATTTCTGCCATTATTTCAAATTAGATTGTAGAATAAAATTTCAGAAATACTCACTCAAATTCCAGCTTTTGCAGTTCTCTAACTGCTGGTACCCCCTCTGTCAGTATACAGTCTGATTGGCTTGAGCTACAATGTGGTGCAACATATGTTTTAGCTTCTGGATTTTAGAACCACAGCACCTCAAGGTGTACACCTGCCTTATCTTACCTGTCTGAGAGGCTCTTGTGCATGTGAATGTTCACCAGATTTGCCAGATGCTCTATATGACACACCTGCGTGGCCCTCAGAGGATGGATCTTAAATTTAGACACAGATTTTTGTAGAAGTTCTTTTTCACCATTCACCTCAAGTTGTTTCCAAAGACTGATGACATCAGCAACACAAGCCCTGAAAAACAAATATTTTCTTTTAACAACTGGACGAAAGAAAATAAGAACTTTTTTTAAAAATGTGATATAATTTTTATGCTTTAGGAACAACGTAATTTTACTTCCTCAAATGATACTTCACTAGAAAAGTGAGAGATGCTTCCCTCTAAGTGACCAGGAAGCCAACATATGATGCTGATAATAATTATGAGGATTGCCACTTATCCCTTAAAACTAAGCTGTTCTTTACATTATGCTCAAATATTGTGTATTAAACCAATGATAGTCACAATTTATTCTACACTTTCCTATACACACATCTGTCACACAGATGTACATCATATTTAATATTGATGACAAAATGCAGCAAGCAAAAAGACCATAGTTTAACTTATAGTTTATCTTTATAGTTTAACTGTAATTAATCTGTAAGAGATCAATAAATAAACTATTTCTCCATTTCAATCAATCTGTCTGTTTCTGGAAGCTTGTGTGAGTGTGTGTTGTCTGGAGTTAAAAGAATTTCTTCTAATCTTTTCTATGCCTCAAAGAAACAGATTTAATGGATGCCTGCTGCCAACTAATTTTAATTTTAAAATTATAAAAGGGTGAGTCATCCAGCTTCTCTAAGGCAGCTATTTTACCTGTATGTGTTGATGCAGTTGAGTCCCACAATATCCCTGAGTCCACAAATCTGCACCCCAGATTCCTCCAAATCCAAACAGAAACTTCTGCCTTCATCGCCACCGCATTTAAGAGCAATCTGAACTGTGAACACATCTGGAGCGCTGAGAGGAACTCCATGAAATGTCAAGAGTTCTGGCAGTTTTGATGCCAATTGGGTGAGTAGATGAGTGCTGCTGCTGTCTGTAATTCTGTCCTCATGTATGAAAATTGCTTCATATATATAATGGCATGCCTCCACGACCTGAGCTGAGGTAAACTCAGCATAGCAGAGACCCTCCAGGTGTTTAGTTACTAAAGCCTGCTTGCTGGTGACCATGTCTCTGGAAACGGTGTCTTCATACGAATACAGCCTCTCCAGCTCTGTCTTCTTATGGAACAGTAGTCCAACTGCAATCTGCTGAGTGAGCTCAGTTTCCTCTCTTTGAGGCCGGCGTCTGCCTTTTGCACTCGTTTGGAAAGGAAGTGTAAGAAGGAAAGAGCGATCTGATACAGTTCTGTGGATAAGAAGAATGAGAAGTGAGAGTGTATTGGGAAAATCCAGAAACAGCGCTGAAAGTGAAAATACAGTTTAAAATAGCTGAGCAAGGAAAAAAGATTTCTAACCTGGACAGAGACAGATGAACTGCAGCCATGTAACTCTGAAGAAAAGGGTTGGCCCACATGAAGATGTGTTCATCACAGTCATTCACGGCCTCATTGTTATCTATGTTTCTATGCTCCTCTCCTCCCATTTCATTTTTGTCCACTTCTCCTTCCCTTTCACTTCTTGAGATGAGTGACCCTCTCCTCACCCGCTTTGAGATGAGAAGTCCTGTTCTGAGTCCGAACTTCTTGAGTTTGGCTGAAACAGGTTGTTCTGTCAGGTGGAAGTGTGATGAGGCTTTCACCCCCTCCCAGGCCAAAGAGCACAGCTGGGACAACAGTTTGCTGTTTCCTGCTTCATTGTATTCATCTTCATCGTCTTTCTCTTGCTCTTTTCTCCTCCTTCCGCGTGAGGTTTGAGGCTGTAACCTGGGTTGAGTCAAATTATTTCTGGGGCTCCTTCTTATCAGAGAAATATCTACAAGTTCTGCTTGTGTTTCTTGTTCATCTGACACAATTGTGTCTTTTTCAGCATGAATCACTGCGCTCCCTTTCTCTTTTTCCATGATCAGGCAAAGCAATAAATGACAGAGCCCTGTTAAAGTTTTCGGCAGTGCCTCTGAATTTTCGGTTCGCTCCAAAACTTTGCACACCAACTGGCATAATCCAGGATTCCAACAAAGAAGACGTAAATAGCTGCTGCTGTTTAAGCGCTCCAAAGCAGATGCTCTGACTTCTGGGTCTGGGAAGTACTGAGACAAATATGTCTCTACATTAACCGGTGTGAAGCCAGACACCTCCAGAAAACTGTCTGCCCGCCTGAGTAACTGGGTGGCGGTGCCCCTTGGTCGGCTGGTGAGCAGTAGAGTGGAGTTTGGAAGTAGGTTCCTCTGAAGCAGAGCAGAGTACAACTGTTTCACTGTAAAGATCTGCGCTTTACTGTCTTTTTGGAGGGACGTCACCAAGTCTTTTTCTTGTGCTTGGAGAAGATTTTCATACACCCGTAATTCATCAAACCCATCAAAAATTATAAGCACTCGATTAGGTCTGGCAAGAATTTGTGCATATACACTTTCTTGATCCGTGCAGTGAGGAGCAAAGAAGGAGATGCTGAGAAGGAGCGTTTGGAGGCTGTAGACCGGTTCCGTTAATGTGAGCGCAGAGCCATCCAACACAAAGACAAAGTCAAATTGTGAGATGAAATCTCTGGACCAGTCAAGGCACAGCTTCCTGATGAAAGTGGTTTTTCCCATGCCGGCATTACCAAAAAGTAAAATGTAATTCTTGGACTTGGTCCCGTTTGAGCTCTTAAAGATCTAAAAGAGAATAACAAACACATTTAATAGCGTTTTTGCAGAGAACCAATGATTAGTTTGTCTACGGATCTTGATGTTTTCAATCTATTTATCCAACAGTAACTCTTACTTGATTCTGTTCCAGTGAGTTCTTTTGGCGGTCAGTATCACCGGGTATGATCAATTCTTTCTCCAGAAATTTGTTTATGTTTTTTCCTGAATGTAAAAAATCTCTCGGGCTCACACAGACATTTACATAATGAGAACTCAAACTCAATCCCGCTTCCATTTCTTGGCAGGTTTTCTGCATGTGTGCTTTGGCTTCTCGAATGTAGTTCTCCACAGATCCTGAGAATTAAAAACAGGTGAATCTCAAGCTGAAAAAGACGTTGGGGTTAAAACAAGGGAAGCTACTTACGTGGAATATCATACACAGTTGAGTGTGGAGGAGAATCTTTACACGGCGTCGACTCTGAAACATAATGACAATAAGAAATTGGAAAGTTTCTCACTTTCCAATTGGTGGGAAGGTCTGTAAAAAGGATTGAGATGCTTACCTTTACCGGGGGAAGCAGGTGACACACAAGGGGGGAACATGACCCTGTCTGATCGAGAACCCTGAGGGAACGGACTCATCAGGAAGGGTGCCACAGCACCATTTGCTATGAAAAAAAAAGAAGTATTTTTGATAAAAGGAGACAGAATTACATTTACTTTACTAATCACAGGTTAGGTAATCCAATTACAGAGTGCAATAAAATTCTTTACTCACCAGGTGAGCGAGGTGGTATTTGGGGTTCACAAGGTGGTGAGTTAGTGGGAACTATATTAAAAAAAAACAAACAGATGAAATGAACTCAACATGATTCAATATGAAGAATTAAACAGGAAAAAATAACTTCATAATTCAAATTTTTGAATTATGTTTTGAATTATTTGGGGCAGGGAAGGAGTCCTGCCCCAAGTGGAGGAGTTTAAGTATCTTGGGGTCTTGTTCATGAGTGGGGGAAGGATGGAGCGGGAGATTGACAGGCGGATCGGTGCAGCATCAGCAATAACTAGGACGCTGCATCGGTCCATTGTGGTAAAGAGAGAGCTGAGCCGAAAAGCAAAGCACTCAATTTACAAGTCGATCTACGTTCCAACCCTTACCTATGGTCACCAGCTGTGGGTGGTGACCAAAAGGATGAGATCGCGGATACAATTGGCCGAAATGAGCTTGCTCTGCAGGGTGGCTGGGCTCTCACTCAGAGATCGGGTGAGGAGCTCTGCCATCCGGGAGGAGCTCAGTGTCGAGGCGCTCCTCCTGCAGGTCGAGAAGAGCCAGATGGGGTGGTTTGGGCAGCTGGTCAGGATACCCCCGATCGCCTCGCGCTCTACCGGGAGACCCGGTAGAACAAGGGGCAGACCCCGGACCCGCTGGAGAGATTATGTCTCACAGCTGGCTGGGGAATGACTTGGGATCCTTCCGGGAGAGCTGGAGGATGCGGCCGGGGTGATGGAGGCCTGGGCTACCCGTTTGTGGCTGTTGCCCCGCGACCCGACCTGGGAACAAGCGAAAGATGACGGAATGGAACGGAATTAAAATTTTTATTTTCCCTTTTAATTATAGAGGCTTTCAGAAAGGAGGAGGAAGTTCATTTTAAAGTTGTTAAAGATTTGGTTGTTTAAAAGAATTTAACACCGTCATAAACCAGCTGACAACATGGCAGTACTTTGCCACTGATTGTGGCACAGAAATAACTGTGTTTATTACTTTTTTATTGGACCAAGCAATTATTCAGTTGTAACATGCAGTTATAAAAAATAAAACATTAAATAAAAATACTTCGGTTTACTCTAGATTTATAAAAATTTAGGCCAAGACTATTAATAATCAGCATCAATTTATTATGATCATTTTTTGATAGAAATTTTTAATATCAACCTCAATTATTTTTACACATTTAATCTCACTCACAGTAAGGTAATTACCTAGATCCCTTAGCCCAATTAGAATAATTCTAAGTTATTCTGAGTTATTGCTCTTTTTTTGTACTATGTCAATTAGTCAGCGGAATGAACAGAGAAGCATGTTTGCCTCTTAACACAGAAGACATAGCAGTCCAAAGCGCCAAAGTCTGGTTTAGAATGGTCTGACAGACCAAAAGTCAGTGGTAACAGAGCCTCATCCGTTATGGTTTCTTATCGTTGAATGAGTTTGCCTTATAAAATCAGAGCAAAGACCATGCAGGCAACATATGAACTGCTGCAGTATGAATTGTTGGCAGGTTTTAGGTCTCTTTTAGGGTTAACAATAAGGCTACAATTCAACCATAATCGATTTTGATGCTAATATCTGTCTCAGTTCAATCTGGTTCAGTCTTATTCACCTAAACAAATGATTCCCCATTCTTTCAGTCTCACATACTGTATAAACCCTGTAATTCATCAGAAGTTAATTTTTCCCAATTTCTAGACTTTTAACTTTTCTTTTCCACAGCTGTTCAGCCAGAATCTTGTGTCCCATATAATTTAAATAAAGGTAGTGATCTACTGGGACTATAAGTAGTCTACAACTTACATAGAAAGTATTGCTAGGTAAGAGGGCATACAGGAATGACTCAGACTGTAATAAAGTCTAATGTTTACGGTAATAGTAAGACTTGGAGATGAGGAAGAATGCAGCCTATTGTTCTTTATAATCTAATTTATCACTCCATAACATTAACAATGCTAGCGCTCTAATCTTAGATGCTTTCAAAGTTTTAAGGTCTTCAAAAGAGATGTATTTGAAATACAGTACTTGGTGTGGGGATGGGCTACTGAAACCAGTATTGTTTGGCACCGAAACCACGTTATCAATTGTCCAGGACTAAAAACTTTCTCAGCATTGTTAGTGACACCTGCGTGGTACTGTGGCAACTGCAAGTTGCATGGCATGAAATACTTTGTTTCAATTTGCAGCCAACACTTTCTCACTTTGAAATACTAAGACAATGGATTGAACGCTAGCAAAAAGGTCCAAGTTGTGTTTGCACTTTTCCAAAGCAGATCCAGATTGCCCACGCTGTACGAGTATGTAGAGTAAAGTATGTAGAGGACATACTGTAGCTTGAGTATCGTTTGTCAAGTGTAAGAACTTAATGAGGAATAAAATGAACAAGCTGATAAGATATATTATAGATAAAATTCTTCTGATAACCATCCTTTGCCTGGCATATCAAGTAATAATTTTGTGTATGAACTCACCCAGTAAGGGTAGTGGAAGTCCAATTACAGGAGGCGAAGGATACAAATGGACCACCTGATATTTTGAAATGTCAGGCAATGTGATAAACTGAATGTGAATGGGAGCCGATGATTGAGAGGGAATAACATGGAAGACATTTGTTGGAGTAGTGGGAAGGCTCAATACTGTTTCTTCTGAAACTGGCACACATTCAAAGTTTGTTTCTGCAAAGAGAGCAAAATGAGAAATGCTCGTGAACATCTATCTGTAAGCAGGTTTTGTTAGACTTTGGTAAATTATAGAGGAAACAGTAAACCAAGCACACAAAAATACAAACTATACTTGTGTATTATAAATAAGTTTCTTGAGTAATGACATGTAGTAGGTTTTACAATTTTTCTGATCGGTTATCTGCAGGAAACAAATGCAATGACCAAAGCAAAAAATGTACGCTTTACAAACAACTTCAAAGCTTAGAAAAGAAAGCTCAATGACTAAGAGTTATTTTCTTTTATTAAGATTTTATTTTAACTACTATTTAGGTACAAGTGGGTTGTGCGTGCCACTTTTGCACATAAAAATAATCAGAGAAACAACGTAAGAACAAATCTTTAATCACCTTTTTCTCTTGATGCCTTTGCTTTCTTCTCGGGAGCACAATGAGAAGATGCACCTCCTAGAAAGAACAAAATGATATTTTAAACATTATATGCCATCCAGTTTGTGACTTCTCTTTTATGGGGTTTTACCTCTTCGTCTTTTCCTCCTTGTTTTTATTTCGTCTGGTATTTTGTTTACCTGCTCGTAGCTGATGGCGGTGCAAGGAACTTCGCCAGATGAAAAAACTTCATCTGATAAGTATGAAAGAAATGTAACGTAAGTTTGAATAATAGGCTCAATGTCTCAGCAGTTTTCACTGTGATGCTTTTAAGTTGCGTATTGTCACATCTTTGATATTTAATGAAGGGGAAATTAAGTGTGCTGAGAAAAGTGGAGCCGGTCATAGGTTGGTCAGAAGTTACTAAAGCAGCGGTGGGCAAAGTTTTTGGTTCGCAGGCCACATTGAGTTCTAACATTTGACCAGGTGGACCAAAGGAGCAGATGGATGGCATGCTTTGGTAACCGCTAAATTAGACCGATGGAATGGCACGCTAGATTTTAAACAAGCGCGCTTAAACGTTACCTCAAGAGCATTAAATTTCAAATGAGCACACTCAGTCTGAAATCTAGTGCGATAGCGCTTAAAAACGTGCGCTAGGTTTGAAATCTAAGCGCTTGATGCAACATTTTGCTTATTTTAACATCAAACACGCTTGTTTATGTGTGTATTGGGCCTAATGGCTTTCCATATCTGTGCACACTGTTTAATTTGACAGCGTGCGCATCACGGAGACGCACACATTTTAATGGGAACAGTGTTGTTCTTTTCTCAACAAAGCCAATATATGTAGAGCACCATCTATTGAGGAAACATCAGATTGCATGGAAAATAAAACTAACAAGGTTTATTTATTTAAAATTTTCAAGTTCGGCGGACCTGATTAAAACGTTGAACGGGCCGCAATTGGCCCGTGGGCTGTAGTTTGCCCATGCCTGATCTACAGCCTCTTAAAACCTGACATAAAAATTCAATCAATACTACACAATATGCAGTCAATTTCAGCTTAAATTTACAACAATATCTGCAAAATTTATATTTCTTAATAAACAACACAATTATTACAAAATGAAATATTTCTTACAGTTGTTGATGAGTTCATCAGTACAACTTAATCTGGAATCATCAAAGAACACAGATGTATCTAAATAAGAGATGACAAAAAGATTAGAAAAAATAAAATCAGTATACTAATGAGTTTTTGGCTGCATTAAAAAGTTACACGTACAGTTTACAAAGTAATTAGTTAAAGTTGAGTAACACTTACCCAAGTAATTTTCATCCAGGTATTCAGATATATCATCTAAAGCAAAAATAAAAATATCACTCAAGAAACTTACAACTTAGTTTTTCAATTTTCTTAGAAATGATTGATGTTTTTATGTAATAAACAGGTTCATTTGTGTTCCACTTGCTTTCTAGTTAGTAGCCTTTAGTTTTGTTTTACTTGAACAGAAAATTTTAGCTTAAAAAACTTCCAGTGTCTTCTTAACTGGGTTAAACTCTAACTTTAATATTGTGATTTTCCTTTTTTTTTTTTTTTTTTTTTTTCACAAAATAATTTTGTTTTTTTTTTTAACTTTTTTCTACTTGATGTGTGGTTTAAGACAAGCACTCCAATTTCCTGGTTCTTTTTTTGGGAGATGAGGGTCAATGTTGAGCAGGTTTAGACTTTTGTTGTGAATTTTAAAGTACAGTTACACCAACCTGGTAGAAGATCAGGTGTGAATGATTCTTGCTCTTTTTCTTGCATCTTGGCACCTATTCAAACACACAACAAAAAAATTCACATAAAAGATGAACAAATGTTGTGGCACACACAGAATGACCACCTTTGAACAGATTGTCGTCTGTGTTTAAGAAGAGTCGTTAGCTGACATTGAGAGTGTCCAACATAAGATTAATTTAAAGCTCAAAAACAAACCGAAGCTCTGGACATACTACACCTGCACTTAGTTACAATGTAATTATTTTATTGTAGTTAAATACAAGTCTAGTGGTTACTGTGTGATGAGTTGACTGTGTGGAATGTAGTCTGCCAGGATTTTGTGTATCCTTTTGTTATTGGCTGTGTCCTAGGTTTCAACTTAACTTGCAATCTGGTGAGCTAACATTCGTTTTATATTTGTTTGTCAACATGCACTATTCATTCAACCATATAAATAAACATAACTGAGGTTGTGTGAGTTAATGTAAAGTTATCAACTGATGATACGGTTTGTTGTATTTTTCTGTTGCATTTTTTTTACCAAGTTGGTTTTGATTTTGCTTTTTGTGCTTCCTCTTCTGTGCGATGATCACTTTCTCACAACAAATGAAAATGGCTGATATGAAAGATTGTTTAACTTACATAAGATTTATAATATTTCATTATCATTTAGAAATGTTACGTTCACAACAGAAGCACCCTTTGGGTAAAAAAAAAAAACCCAAAACCTTCCTGTCCTGTAAAGGTATTCCAAGCTCAAATGATCACTTTCAGCAGTCATAAAATATTGTCCTGTATATATATAATATATATAAAAAGTTTATTAACCATATTTAATATTATTGGTGGGTCAATGTTATCCTGCACAGAAAAAATATTTATATTTAGTATGAAATTGCTAGATTCTTTATGCACTAGTGAAAACTGTCACACTCATGTATGTAAGTACAGAGGTATGAAAATGTTTTGTTTTTTTGGTATTATTACCAATTTAAATTTAATAAATTGAGAATTTTTTGGGATCCTTCGATTCCAACAAGGTGTCCTTCTTTAAAGAAAAAAATACGTGGAAAAAAGTCAAAATAAAAGTATTTTATGTTTATTTTGGTTGCTTGGAAGGTGAAGCAGTATATTTTCTGATCTAGTTACTATGGTTTACCAAGTCCGCTGACACTAGTTTTGTTATGCAAACTCTGGATTTACATTGCCAAATACAGTAATGTCATGATTCTCCTCATCTGGATCATTACCACCCTCGTAATCTGGTCCTCTTCCCTGGTCCCAATTGCCGTTCTCTGATGTCTCCAGCTGTGTCTCATCTACCCATGACTTTTTAATCCCTGGTGTTCTTCACGTCATAGTCAAATCATTCTTCTGTGGCACTGCTGTCATGAAGTTCTACTGCAGCCACGTCTGGCCCCTCAGGCCGCTGCCGCTCCACGTCTGCCCCTCTAGCCACTGCCCCAGGCCATATGGCCTATCATCCTGCTGAGCTCCATGTCTGGTTCTGCACACCTGCTACCAGCAATGAACTGGTTAAAACTGGCTATGCACCTGTGTCCTGCTTCACCATCATAACAAGTGGGTGAACAAATATGAAACTAAAATTTCTCACACTGAAAGTCAAATAACCTTCTTCTTCTTTTGGCATTTCCCTTCAGGGGTCACCACAGCAAGTCAGTTTCTTCCATCTAACCCTATCTGCTGCATCCTCTTCAGTCACCCCAACTACGTATCTTCATGTCTTCCTTCACTGTATCCATGAACCTCCTCTTTGGCCTTCCTCTACACCTCTTTCCTGGTGGATCCAGCATCCTTCTTCTGATGAACTCTCTCTCTCTCTAAAGTGACCTGTTTTTACTAAAAATGTCAGTCAGTCATCTTCTTATCCGTCTATCCCTTTCAGGGTTGCGGGGGGTGCCGGAGCCCATCCCGGCCAATTGAAGGTGAAGGGCAAAGTACACCCCGAACAGGTCGCCAGTCTGTCGTGGGGCCACACATATACAACCATCCACACACATACTCATTCCTAGGGGCAATTCTGCACCGGCCAATCAACCTAGCATGCATGTCTTTAGAGGGTGGGAGGAAACCCACGCAAACACGGGAGAACATGCAAACTCCACACAGAAAGGACAGTGTTCCAAGCCTCGTCCCCGTCCAGGACTCGAACTCACGACCTTCTTGTTGTGAGGCCACGGTGCTACTCACTGCGCCACCGTGCTGCCTACTAAAAACGTTTTTTACTAAAAATGTCTTCCAAAAAAGAAGCACTTGGTAATATCAGCTCTATTCACTCTATACATAAAAAGTATAGGGTGTTAACTTCTCCTCACCTGATTTTGGTATACTTATTTGAGTGACCAGGATGGACAGTATTAGAAACGAGTACATCAGGGGAACAGCACATGTTAGAGGTTTTGGGGATAAAGTTCGAGAGGCAAGACTGAGATGGTTTGGGCATGTACAGAGGAGAGAGAGCGTACATAGGAAGAAGGATGCTGGATTTGGAACCACTGGGAAAGAGGCTTAGAGGAAGGCCAAAGAGGAGGTTCATGGACGCGGTGAAGGAAGACATGAAGATAGTTGGTGTGACCAAAGAGGATACAACATATAGGGTTAGATGGAAGAAACTGACTTGCTGTGGCGACCCCTAAAGAGAAATGCCGAAAGAAGAAGAAGATTTGAATAGACGTGCTCATAAGTACTTGGAAAAAAAAAGAAGGGAATACTCTTCCATGCAAGTGCTTTTTGAATTGTTTCATTAAAAGTTTGACAATTGTATTGCATCTCACTAATCAAAGATTTTATTATGGTCTAAAAACTTAGCTTCAACAGCTTTTTCCCCACCTAATGGCTTTCTTCCTTCTAACCCTGTCTCCTGCATTCTTCTCTCGCACCAATTGCCTTCACTACAGTGATGAACTTGTCTTTTTTCACACAGTACCACTGTCTACAGACCAACAACATAACTCAAACTGATCATAATGCAAAACTGTAATTCTTATAACCAATGTATTCTTACCACACAGTTCTGTATTAATAACACTCCCTAAAAAATGTTAAATTTCTTAAAAATTTTAGGCAGTCACAAATGAAGGGTTGTCCTACACCTGGGCCTATTTATGCATGCAATAACACATTTATACTTGTTTGGTATGAATCAAATCCCACAAAAGGGTATCATGCTTAGAAACTAAAGCAAAAACCGGCTGTGGAAAGAATTCTCAACCAATTGCATTTGGTAATTAAAAGTGAAATGATAATCTATATGTGAATACATATTTACCACACTTCACATGCACTGTACAATAAATTGAGAAGTAGCATTTGACATACAAACAACAGCCATTTGATAAACAAAAACTAACCTTTAAACACTTAAGTGTTACTTCCTAAAACTTTTAATAGATTACTGAAGAAAAGTAAAGAAGTATAACTTTACACCATGTTAAATTTATACTTGATATTTTAAAAGTTTCTGTATGATAACACAAATTTTATGCACACATATTGCATCGGATCAAAATCATAATACTTTATTAAAGCTGTAATTAATGCAAAAAGAAAATAGGAACAAGTCCACAGATAGGCTACTACTAGATCACACAGGTTGTGACATCTTTCAGTACAATGTTACCAGTATAAAAAAATTAAGGTGTACAAAAAGATTATTTTAGAGCTCTTTGTAGGATAAAGGAACTATGTAAGCATGCAAGTGGGATTTTACACACGCTCAAAACAAGTGGGAAACAATATCAAATCCTAATGTGGAGCCAATCCTGAACAATTCCCTAGAATAAAAAGGAGTTTAATTCCTGCATTATGCTTTTATTCTAGTAATTCACAGACAAATTCATGAACAATAATCATATAAAATTCTAAATTAAGGCAAGCTAGCTTGGAGATCACACCCAGGTGAGATAGAGAGGGAATAAAGAGTGACGTTTTGCGCGTAAACGTCCGCAAATTTGGAACCTTCTTGCGCCTTTACGCACGCTTGTAGTTTGCGTGCTGTGATGTTTTGCTGCAAAAAATCACACTTTCTAGGAAAAAAAGACCCTTTAAAAATTCCCCCAACAGTTATAACTCACATATTGTGCTTTCAAACATAAATTTGCATCATGTTGGGTAGGTTTGTTATAATGGCACATGCGCATTGGCACTCTTTTGTTCTATCGTCTGAAAGTTTTTTTTCCTTTAACCTTAGATAAAACCTACCAAAATTTATTTTTACCTTTAGACTGATGTTTCAGAGTGTTTTTTTTAAATGAAACTATGTAGTTTTGTTTCATCGAAAAAAAATGTGCATTCTTGTAAATAATTTCTTTACATGCAAATAATTTGTTGAAGTTAAAGCATGGTTTAATAAAAAAAAATGAGGGATAAAGCGTGCTCAATTACTAAAATTTTAGAGAAAATACACAGTGAAATAGTGTAGACAAGACAGACAAAGTGATCTGAGATCACTTTGGGTCAGCATGTCCACATGGCCTCTGTCTGCACTTACCTGCTGAGTGACTGGTAAAGATGCTCCTGCTCCACAAAACTCCCCTTTTCCTCTTATTTGAAAGACAAAATGTTTCAGAAAGAAAAGCTATGCATCATCCAAAGTAGCTTAAATGTGATCCTTCTGTTCAGTTTAATGTGTGTGCGCAACCTGCTCCATCTCAGAAGCTTCTGGTTTTACTTTCACTCTGCCAGACGCCAAACTCAGGCAAGGAGGGGTTGGTTTGCACCACTAAATGCCATTTTAACCCCCCTCTTTCTAGGGCTAAAACTTAGTTTCACTTTGTTGTAATTACAGTAAGATGATGTTAATAAAATAAATTATCTCTAAATATTTTTAACCTATCATTTTCACAATGGTCTGATAATGTGACCTTCTGTGACAGGACTCTTTGTGTTTGAAATTATTTTGATTTTAATATGAACAGAACACAAAACAATACAAAACAGAGAAATAAATGAACAAATAAGTGAGGACTGCAGACATTGCTGCATTAACACAAAAACAAATAAGTGAACCAACAGATTTATTAAAGTCATCAAAGAAGCTCTTTTGTCAAAAATGTCAGAAAATATTGACTGAAAATGTGATGTGTAAATGCCTGCAGACGAGCTTCTTCTTGCACTGAACTTATAAAAATAGATGCCAACTGAAAACAGGAACAAAGATTTGAAGAGGAAAACACCGTCTCCACCTGTTCTCCCATCACACAATACGCTTATTGCATAAGTGTATTATTATATTTGATAAAATAAAATTAAACTTTTTTTATGTTGTTTTAAAATGAATTTCCGCTATAAAGCAGAATCATTGATGACACAAGGACATAGTTGACAGAGTAGTGACAGATTTTTCATTCCTGTAATTTTTATTTATTAAAAATCTTTAAAGACGTTTGTGAGAAGATGAGCAATACTTTGCTGCATTTGCAGCAGCAGTTTGATTCCCATTTCATAATTTTTTTTTATATTTTAAAAACATTAAGTGTTCTTTTTTCCAACACCACTGTTTACTGTCCTTGTGTCCTCTACTGTATGTCCTCAGGCGTCAACCTGATACCCAGCAGTTCAGGTGGTAATCCCCAAACAGATTATTTTTGTTTAGAGTTAAAACACTGAACCAATAATGTCTCATTTGTGGGAAAATGTTAAAACAAAATCTAATTTTCTTTTTTTTCATGTATGAACAGGACAAATGGGCTGATTTCAATACAAAAGATTGAGTTGAAAATGAGCCACGCTGGATTTCTCAGCCAGATAGCTTATCGCCCAGAAACTCAAGTCCAACCTGTCATTAAGTCATAGTGCGGGTGCTTCGGTAAGGCATATTGTTTGGGTAGGCTCTTTGCCAAAATATTACGCAATTTACTTCAATGTGAAGACAGTTTTTCCAAAAAAGGACAAAAAAAATTTCATGATTAAACGGTGGGCATCATTTTGTGAAGTTTTTCCTCAAGGAACTTCACAAAAGTAAAAAATTATGAATAAGTTAGTACTTCGAAATATATGTTTTTGGTTCGAAAGGAAAAAATAATTAAAAATTATCAAAAACTGTAAACACAGAATGTAAAAAGTAACCAGCCACACTGGTAATTTTGTAAACGTTTAAGCACAATTTTTTTTTTTTTCCCCACTTGGACTGTGTCAAAATGAAAGTGAAAGTAATCCCAACATGCACCATGGCAGAATAAATCAACAAGATGCATGCCCTGGCAGAGACAAAAAAGAAAAATTGGGAAAGCACCTAGAACGTCTCTCAAAGAAAGCAAACTGCCCGCGGCACCCATGCAAACAAAATACAGGTTTTAATATTCCTGCCAGAGCTCCACATTTACAGTAAATGGGAGAAACAAAAGGTACTACATTAAAAATAAAGACCGAAAGCATTGTCTTCATCACTACTTAGTCTTGCTTAAACACAAAATCAAATTTTAACACAACCAACTGTAAAACTTAATAAACTAAATAAATGACTGTTTAGAAATTCAAATGTTTAAATTTTCCCTAAGGAATTAATAAAGTCACGTTTTTTTCTATCAATCACAGAAGATGAATGCAATAATTCTACTTTTTTGTAAACTGTTCTGCTTTAAGACCAAATGTTTTGATGAAGAAAAACTAAAAGAAACATGTTTAAGGGGAGAATCAAAAAGAAACTTCATGCCTATGTCATTGAAAGAGAACGCTGCAGCCAGAATGAACAGATGAACTCTTCCCAAGATGGGAACATAAAGATTTTCTCATCTAAAACAATAATAACGCCTCATGTTTGTAGGATGCACCAGATGTGCTTCATCCAGATAAAAATGAATGTGAGGTAGGGAGTTAGATGAAAGATAATACACCGGATGCAAATTTTTAAATGTTGAGAACATTAATTCCATTTGTTTTCTGAATTGCTTCATCCGATTCTTTGTTGCAGGGTTGTCAGTTATCAGGTAAGAGGTAAGGTGCACCCTTGAGAGGTCACCAGTCTCTTGCAGAGCCACATTTAAAACAATTTATAACAAAATTGCAATAAAAGCCACGGAATTACGTTGTTCAGAAGACGAGAACTCAAAGCAAAGTAATGATCATTAACCAAATTAAAACTTACCCCAGTTCAAACCACTGCCATCTAAAACATCCATCAGTTCTTCAGTAAAACTCGCATCACACGGATCCCCGGAATTACAAGCTGCATCATCTGTAATGTTTTCCATCCTCCTTTTGAAAACATGCTCTACATTTTCAGAAAGCTCATGAGGCTCTTCAGTACTTTCTATACATCCAAAAAATGTCCTGTACAGTGTATCTGCTGTCCAAAAACTCCCATCTTTAGGTGAAATATTTCTTCCAATTGTCTTTATGTTGTTCATTATAATTTTAGTTACTGCTGTGGTATCAAATGCTGGCTCATCAGGTGAGGCTTTGCACACTCAGGTATCGAGGTTGGCATTAAGCATCTAGCAAAACTTCATTTCCTCTTCCATACATTTTAAACACAGTGCAGCATTCCGCATGTTTTGCCACAATATTACCACAAAGTATTGTTCTTTATCGTTTCCTCTAAAAGCTACAACTCAAAATCCCCCTGTTTACACTGTCATAATCAGAAATAAACAGCTGCATTTCTTGTCATTCAAAATAAAGCTACGTTGATAATAAGATGCTCACAATGTAGAAAAGATTCACTGATAAATCAAGATTAAATTATTTTTTAATATAGATTTGGTTATATGACATTAGGTCAGATGTGTACTTGATCATCTAATCAAGTTCTTCTGGCTTCTGGTCAGGGACCGATAAGCAGAGTTTGAACTTCAACGGATGGCCAGAATTTGGTAAATTTTGTTCTTAAAAAAATCAACATTAGGAACCACCTGGTTTTGAAGTGTCAGGTTTTTATAAAAAAGCTGTTTTCCATTCCATTCCGTCATCTTCCGCTTATCTGGGGCCGGGTCGCAGGGGCAACAGCCTCAGACAGGAAGCCCAGGCTTCTCTCACCCCAGCTGCATCCTCCAGCTCACCCAGAAGGATCCCGGGTTGTTCCCTAGCCAGCTGTGAGACATAGTCTCTGCAGTGGGTCCGAGGTCTGTCTCTTGGTCTCCTCCCAGTGGGACGCGCCCCAAACTCCTCCCCAGAGAGGCGCTCGGGGGGCATACTGACCAGATGCCCGAACTACCCCACCTAGCTCCTCTCGACTTGCAGGAGGAGCGGCTCGTCACCGAGCTCCTCCCGGATGGCAGAGCTCCTCACCCGATCTCAGAGTGAGCGCCCAGGCACCCTGCGGAGGAAGCTCATTTCGGCCGCTTGTATCCGCGATCTCATCCTTTCGGTCAGTGAGGATGGGAACGTAGATCGACTTGTAAATCGAGAGCTTTGCTTTTCGGCTCAGCTCTTTCTTTACCACGACAGACCGACCCAGGGTCCTAGTTATTCCTGACGCTGCACAGAATCAACTGTCAATCTCCAGCTCCATTCTTCCACCACTCATGAACAAAACCAGAGATACTAAAACTCCTCCACTTGGGGCAGGACTCTGTCCCTGACCTGCAGGGAGCATTGCACCCTGTTCTAGCCGAGAACCATGGTCTTGGATTTGGAGGTGCTGATTCCCATCCCGGACGTTAAACACTCGGCAGCAAATCTATCTAGTGAGAGTTGGATCAATTTGAAAGACGTTTTTTAACAGATTATTGAATTGTCGGTTGTAAGTTTTTTCCTAAAAATTAATTTAGAACAAAAAAAACTATTTTAATAGCCAGAAAAACTTTTTTTTTTTATTTGAAATGATGGGTTCTAAACCAATAGCAAAATACTAATGACTAATTTTAGGAAGTAAGATTACACAATTCCAAGAAAATAATTTTATAGTTTCCTTTTCAATGACATACAATATTTCCAGCAGTTTTAGTGAAATTGACTTTTTGTTCACAAATCTTCCCCAAACTTAGCACTTCATGACTTAAGTATAGATTTATTTATTTATCTTTTCCTTTAATGGTAAAGATTCAGCCAGCCATCCGAATGTTTTTATGCATTTTCTTTGGGACACATTTGTGTATAGTCCATGCCATTGTTGACAGAAAAACAGGTTTGGTTGAATATTATTTGCTCCAAGGAGTGTCACACATCAGAAAAAAAAAACCTGATTCACCACATGGCATAAAAACATATTTGATCTCTCAGCAACAAAAATAATCCAGCATTTATTTTATATAATGGTTTTTAACATTTTAATAATGAAAATGATGTCATTTGCATTTAAAAAATAAAAAACCCTTTATATCAACAAAAAGTGTTATTTTTCTCCATCATTGTCAGCAGTTGTCAAACTGGATCAAATTATTTTTAACTTTATGTACTAACATGATGTACTTATTTCTTATAAAAATTGATCTAAAATATATATATTAGCATCTACCGCTGTTTATTTCAAGGTTTGTTTGGATATAATAATTGATCAACTCAGTAACCTGACAACAAAGTTGTTGTTTGAAATAAACACCTTAATTTTTGTGTGAGCGTTGAGCGGGTTTGGTCACAACTGGCATTCACCTGAAGCTCTCAGGTGGTGCTTTGCTCCTCTGTTCCTCTGTTAGAACAGTAGTCTTGAATACCTGGCAAAAAAAAAACAAGATGAAAATCACATTTCATCCAGTTAGGTTTCTACATGTTTTGAGCTGTAAACTAACAATCCTAAGTTTGGGATCACTTTGCCATTAAATCCATATAAAGAGTTTTCAGCCATTGTGCAAGTTGTAATCAAGTTTACAAAATGAGAATATTTGACTGTTCATTTACTTTTTCTTGTTCCTCTTAAAAAACCGCTTCCTGTTTATAAAATCAGTAGTTCTTCTTTCACTGGGTTCAATCAGGAATTGGGAAAGTTTTAGAATTATGTTTAAATTCTATACTCAGAAATGTACATGTAAAAACAAAACAAAGAACTCATGAACAGGCCGCAGACTCACTCTGTACAATTTTCCTGTAAACCTCAGCAGCAGGAGAGTCTGAAACTTCACTGAGGAAAGATTTGCCCTCATCGCAGCTCCGTGCTATTCTCGGATCAAGCGGCACTTTGCCTAAAAGAGGCAGATTTAGATCTGCACACATTTTCTCAGCACCTCCGCTTGTTGGGGGGAAGATCTGAGATGTGTTCTGTAGGAGAAAAAAACAAACCAACTAACTGATCAATACAACTGTCTCGATCTTAACTTGCTAAATATGGGCCTGAATGAAAATTATTTTCAGCACATTTAGCAGAAATTTATTTTTATTAAATTGTACAACTGATAGGTCAGTTTGTAAAACTTTTAGGAGTAAATAATCAGGTGTGGGGAAAGTTACACTTCTCGTTGCCATCTAGACTTAATCATCTTAGAATTAATTAAAATTGTTAAGCCAACTGCTCTCTGGGAACTTGTACTCTCATACTGTTTTGAATGGAATTTTGTTTTTGAATCTCTACCATCCAGTATTTACATAAATGGACAACATATTTTGGGTGGTATGGTGTAAATATAAATTTAGAATAACAATAATGCAAAAGCTGTTTGAATTTGATTTTAGGTCTAAAGATATTATTGTTAGAGTTGTGGGATACTGTAGAATATAAATTGTGTTTTGATGGTTATTTTTTTTGTCTGTGTGTGTGTTTATTTAAACCAAATAAATATGGTTTAAATGAATTGACAGGGAATCTGTGATCATCACAACAAAACAACTTAAAAACTAAACTGCTTTTTTTCCTCTGTTGTATGATTCAGTTTGACGCGTTGCTTTATTTGTTTTAAGAAGCGCAGAAGGCTTTTGTTCACCTAGGAATATATTTTATTAAATAAGAGATTTTTTTTTTTAGCTTGTGAACTTGTAATATGTTATCAACCTTGCATTTAGGGCAGATGAAGCCGCTCATGTTCTCCACCACTCCAATGATAGGCAGCTTGACCTTCTGGCAAAATCTTATCTCTTTCCGGACATCCTGTAGTGACACCTCCTGCGGAGACAAATAAAAGAAAGAAAATATTTCAGCACAAAATGTAGAAAAAAAACAGCTTTTTTGTCAAAGGATGTATAAATTCTTCCTTGTGAAACCCTTTTCAAACCATTCAAGCCATTTTCTGAACTCCAAGATGGCAGTTTCCCAAGAGGGTAATTTTAACCAGGTTTGTGTTTTGGTAGAGTGAAACTTACCTAAAAATGAGGAAGCGTTTAGGTATGATTTCACAACAAAATACAAGGAAGTGTTCGGTAAAAAATACCAATCACACCGCAGACAACAATATAAAAAATGTTGAGATACAAGTACCTAAAACGTGCTGTGTTTGGAAAAACAAACACTTCTCACCAAAGTTCATCTATATTAGAAAAATGTAAAAAGAAATCACATTAAATATAATAAATAATGATCAAGTACAAAGATCTCCACGGTGTTTCCAAGAAACGAGGAAATACATCAGTTTTCACTTGACCGCCCAAGGAATTCCTCGTTTATTTTCTAGTCACTTATCTTTTTTATAAAGTTAAAGAAGGTGTGTCTCTAACTGAAAGCAGTGAGCGTATCAGTCTTCATGATACGCTAAAATGAACAAGTCTAAAAGGAAACTTGTTTTTATAGACCAAAAGTAGACATTTTCGTGATAGGATGAAATTATAAATGATAGCTTATAGAATCCAGAGTGTTTGTGTTATTTGCACAACTATGGTTCCATGTTGCAGCTGACATGTTTTCTTTCAGTACTGATGAATAGAATACTAATTTTTTTGCAGACATGCCAGAATGTATACCATTCCACATGGTTATCACAAAGCTATCACAAAAAAACATCACATAGGATTTTCCAATAATAATTCATAGTCTTTATATTCTTTATAATTATGATTGTAGCAAATAACTACAATAACTGGGTGCCAATTACTTTATGTTCTTATGTCAGTCAGTCATCTTCTAAACTGCCTATTCAAACCGGAATCGCCAGAGCCTATCTGGGCTGGTTACAGGCGAGAACCAGGGTATACCCTGAACAAATTACCAGGCTGTTGTAGGATCACATACGGAGACAATAAACCACTCACGCACACACCCATTACAGGAGCATATTTCCCAATGGCCATTTAGCCTACCACGCATGTTTTTGGAGAATGGGAGGATACCGCAGTACCCGGAGAAAACCCACGCATACACAGGAAGAACATGGACACTCCACACAGAAAGGACAGCATAATGAGCCTCGCTGCTCATCAGGGCTTGAACACATTATTATGTCCCTACTTGATAAAACAAACTTTATATAACAAATACTAAGCATTCACGAGTGCAACAGTGCAAGAAACCATCCCTCAATGAGTCCAGTAAAAAAACAACACCCAAGTAACACGATACGTGTATGACCTTACATGGCCTCAGACAATCAAAACAAAGCAACCCCCTCTGGTGGTCAAAGTAGAATGCAAACAAAAAATATAATGCTTCTAAAATTATTTTAACTTATTTATTAAGAGTGATGTGTTTATTTATGCTCAGAAAAAGAACTTCATACAAATCCCTGAACAAGTTCAACTTGTTATTTCAACCGTTCTTGAATGTCTATTGTAATGTTATAATATTTAAAGCTCTGATCTGTCATTTTGTCCAGTTAGTGCTAAGTTTTCATGTTCTCCTTGTGTGTGGCTTTTCTCCAGCAAACCTACTAAAACATAGCACACTAACTCCTGGTTATCAGTGTCTCTAGGTGGCCCTGGGAAAGATTGGGAACCCATAAAGGGTTTATCTTATCTCTCATTATGATATAGATTTTATTTGTGCGATATGAGCAACAAAACTATATTCCGTTGATTTCCTGTTGGTATTTTTTCTTCTTTTGAGTAGATAAGTGGGAAAAAAACTACCGTTTATTCATTTACAATTTTCTTAGTGGTGAACCTGTCACAGTCTGGTAAGATTTAACTGCAATTGGGTAACTATTTATTAAATGAGTGTTTGTTAAATATCAACCAGTCAAACTGTGTTGGTTGTTCCAGCATGTACTGTGTCTGGCAACGCTAATCCTGCAAATATCCCACTGCTAAAATCCCCCTAATTTTGTTGGTATCTCCGCTTTGATGTTCAGGAGTCAGTTTTAGATTATATGAATCTAGGTCACTACAGGCTTTAAATTCTTAATCTAGTCTACTTGCTTAATTGTTAACAAAACAGCAGACATGACTGGACAACATACGTATACCTAAACAAGAGTCAAACAAGGTGTTGGTCATTTCACAGAAGAAATATCAGTCCTTGCAAAGACAATCCTTTGCAAGTGGATTTTGTAAAAATATGACCAACCCAAAACAGGTTTTATAAAAGTACCAAAAAAGAAATGTTCTTTTTTCCTTGTTTGGTACAAATCATACTTGTTTGTAGAAAGACAGGTAACACAGCAGTGACTACACTGCGTTCCAAATTATTATGCAAATTGTATTTAAGTGTCTTAAAACAATTACATTTTGTGTTTTTCAGTTAAACTCATGATGGTGTTGTGTCTCAGGGCTCTGTGAATCACTGAAATCAATCACATACACCCGTAATAATTAGTGGGCGAGGTGAGCCCAATTAAGGGAAAAACGGCTTAAGAAGGATGTTCCACATTATTAAGCAAACCACCATTTTCAAGCAATATGGGAAAGAAAAAGGATCTCTCTCTGCTGAAAAGCGTGAAATAGTTGAATGCCTTGGACAAGGTATGAGAACTTTAGATATTTCACGAAAACTTAAGCGTGATCATCGTACCATTAAGAGATTTGTGGCTGATTTAGAGCACACACGGGTTCATGTGGATAAAGGCAAAATGAGGAAGGTTTCTGCTAGACAAATCGGATAAAGAGAAATTGGACTCATCGGATAAAGAGAGAAGCTGCTAAAATGTCATTACAAAGCAGCAAAGAGGTATTTGAAGCTGCTGATGTCCCTGGAGTCCCAAGAACATCAAGGTGTAGGATCCTCCAGAGGCTTGCAGTTATGCATAAACCCTCTATTCGACCACCCCTAAACAATGCTCACAAGCAGAAATACATGAAGACCGGTTTGCAAACAGTCTTGTTCACTGATGAGTGCCGTGCAAGTCTGGATGGTCCAGATAGATGGAGTAGTGGATGGCCACCATGTCCCAACAAGGCTGCGACGTCAGCAAGGAGGTGGCGGAGTCATGTTTTGGCCGGAATCCTAGGGAAAGATCTGCTTGGCCCCTTTAGGGTCCCTGACGGTGTGAAAATGACTTCTGCAAAGTATGTTGAGTTTCTGACTGACCACTTTCTTCCATGGTACAAAAGAAGAGTCGTGCTTTCTGAAACAAAATCATATTCATGAACGACAATGCACTGTCACATGCTGCAAGGAGTACCTCTGCTTCATTGGCTGCTATGGGCATAAAAGGGGAGAAACTTATGGTGTGGCCCCCATCATCCCCTGATTTCAACCCTATTGAGAATCTCTGGAGCATCATCAAGCAAAAGATCTATGCAGGTGGGAGGCAGTTCACATCCAAACAGCAACTTTGGGAGGCTGTTGTGACATCCTGCAAAGACATTCAAGCAGAAACTCTCCATAAACTCACAAGTTCTATGGATGCAAGAATTGTGAAGCTGCTATCAAACAAGGGGTCCTATGTTAACATGTAACTTGACCTGTTAAGATGTTTTGGATTGAAATGGCTTTTTATTTCAGTGAATATGACCTCATATTGCTGTAAATTCAACAAATTACTATTTTCAGTTCTTTATAAACTAGAAAAAGTCTTGAAACTATGTTATGCATAATAATTTGGAACAGTGCATTTTAAGTTTTTCATTTATTTTTTAAATACTGTTTTCATTAGGAGGTTTATTCAATAATATTTGAAATACAATTTGACAGCTAATGACTTGAAAATGATGCTGATCGTCATTTGCATCAAGTATTTTGGAAAATCAAACAAAAACATCATTTGCATAATAATTTGGAACGCAGTGTAGAAGTCTAGCCAGACAGGCTTCAAGAAGGTCAAACTACCGTATTTTCCGCACAACAAGGCGCACTGCATTATAAGGCGCACCGTCAATAAATGACATTTTTAAAAACTTTTTCCGTATATAAGGCGCGCCGCATTATAAGGCACTACATTAAAGGCTGGGGTTACGTTATGTATTCACTAAATGGAGCTGCGCTAAAGGGAATGTAAAAAAAAAAAAAAAAAACAGTCAAATAGGTCAGTCAAACTTCATTAACAATTACCAAACAGCTTTCTGTTTTTACTCCCAAAATGATTAAACAGCTGTTTTATTATTTTCTCCGAGATAAAGTATTAGTATTTTCGTGACACAGTTTATCTTCCACTGGAGATAAACTCTGTTTAGTCTTACTTACTTGGCGCAGTGCATCCTTTTGCTTCCTCTACTTCCTCACCATTGATTAATTGATGTTAAACTCTCTCGCTGCGGCTCTATTCCTGTGTTCTACTGCATGACCGATCGCCTTGAGTTTAAACTCTGCGGTGTAACAGTGTCTCTTGGTAGGAGCCATTTCAGGGTCTTCACACAAACACACAATTGGAAATAGGTGCGTTCGAGATGACACAGGTGGACGCAGTTCTGATCGGCGCCGGTTAGGTTTTGCATTCAAAAACTAACTGGCATGCATTGCGCCGATCAGAACTGCGTCCGCCTGTGTCATCTCGAACACACCTAATGAGACGCCCTTTCATAAAACCCAGCATGCACCGCGCACTACTTCTTCTACGGGGGAAATGGAGTTGGCGGCTGCTTACCGCATTTGCGACACCTGTTGTTGCTCAATATTAATCCATATATAAGGCGCTCCGGTTAAAAGGCGCATCGTGGACTTTAGAGAAAATCTAAAGTTTTCAGGTGCACCTTATTGTGCGGAAAATACAGTATTTTTTTTCTTATGAACGTAGACATACAATAGAAATCTAGGTTGTGAGTTTAATGATGATTACTTCCTGACAACTATGAAATCGAATAAAGCAGCATTTTAGAAACCTTCATTTGCATGTGTTCAAACAAGCTGGTATTATGCAAAGTTTTATTTACTTGTGGTGTGGTGATGATGACTGCTCCATCGACATGAGTAGAGCTTAAATACTGGACGATGGATAGATGTTCGTCTGAGGTTCCCGGTGGTGTGTCCACGATGAGGTAATCCAGCTCACCCCAGTCTACATCTCTCAGAAATTGCTTGATCATCCCTGTTTTGAAAAGACAAAACAGGGATGAGTAATTTGTGGGATGTTAATATCCCACAAATTAATTAATTAATATTAATATCCCACAAATGTTACATTCAAACATTTCAAATCAGGCTTTTTAAATAATCCACACACACTAATGGACCTACCATTCTTCTTTGGTCCTCTCCAGATCACAGCGTCATCTGGGCTACTGAGCAAGAAGCCAATGGACATGACTGCTAGGTTGTCGTCAACATACTGCAAAAAAAAAAGAGCTGATTTAATATGTAAAGAAAAAAAACACCACTTGGGTAATTAAAGTAACTCACCACAGGAGACCAACCAGAACCGCTCTGGTGAACCTGTAAGACCAAACAGAAAATGTCAAATCAAAGACATGCAGGTTTCTTTATCAAGCATACTTTGTGAGTAAGTGAGAGAATAAGTGTCCAAAATATAAGTAGAAAAACAAAATTGGTCCGAACCTGTTCTCCTTCTAAACCCATGATCCTAGGAATAGATGGACCACAAATGTCTACATCCAGCAGGGCAACCTAGAAAAAAAACAGAGAAATAAACTGATGTTGCACATGTTAGAGGTTTTGGGGATAAAGTCCGAGACGCCAGACTGATATGGTCTGGACATGTGCAGAGGAGAGAGAGAGAGAGAGAGAGAGAGAGAGAGAGAGTACATCGGAAGAAGGATGCTGGATTTGGATCCACCAGGAAAGAGGACTAGAGGAAGGCCAAAGAGGAGGTTCATGGACACAGTGAAGGAAGACATGAAGATAGTTGGTGTGACCGAAGAGGATGCTGGAGATAGGGTTAGGTGGAAGAAACTGACTTGCTGTGGCGACCCCTGAAGGGAAATGCCGAAAGGAGAAGAAGAAGGAGGAGGTCTACTGACTCTTGTGTCAATCATTAAAAAAAAAAAAAAAAAACTGAAAAAGCGTACTTCAAATATGGGTCATTGTGCAGTAGCGTATTTAAAGTTTCGGAGGGCTGGGTAGAGTTTAACAAAATCAGAAACGGAAGAAAAAATGTGAGTCGGGCAAATTGTATTTGGATGCAAGCTTGGCAAAATTTGAGAAAATCTTATCACTGGTAAGATCCTTAACTGTGTTAAGACCTTATGCTATTCTAAATTTAAAAATCTACATCAATGACTGAGGGGGGGAAAAATAACCATTTGTTGGTAGGAGAGATAGTATCAAGCTGACAAAAATGTTTTCAAAATTATCTTCAGATAACAACTATTTCTATATAGTCTCCAATGAGAGATAAAGTCATATACCTAAATACTTTGATCTTTCTGACTCCTGATTAAATCTATGTATCAATGAATAATATTTACCTCATTAGTGTCTTCACTTGCCAAGGCATGGGCCAGATGTGCACTAAAAGTGCTCTTTCCCACTCCTCCTTTTCCAGACAATACAAGGATCTTGTGTTTAACAGCTGATAACTTTGCTCCTATTTCTGCAATAGCTTGAAAGAGGAAACAAAGGGTAAAAGTAAATGGTTTGAAGTCGAATCAGATTCATATTTAATAAACTTATAATTAAAATTTTAAAAAGTGAGAATTTAAGTTCTCACCAGGATCTGGAGCATTTGTTTGTCCAGAGGCACATATTTTCTGGTTGGGACAACCTTGACATGATGAAGATTTCCCTGCTTGTTCACTTGTAGTACCAGGACAGTCTAAAAATGAGACAATTTATAGTTCACCACTTTTTAAAACGTGTTTAATTCTAATGTTTTGAGTTTACTTTTAGCTCCAATTTTAACCACTCTTGGTCGAATTATTAAACCACCTTCTTTTTAAACAAAATAAGTGCACACATCAATAACTGTTCCCGAACACGCATTAGATTCATACTATTTTATTCGTTAAAAAATTAAAAATAAGAACTCACGCTGAGGTGCATCATCTGGAACGTCCGCCATCTTTTTCTGTTTGTGCATCAAGTTTAGTCTTCCCCATCAAAGGTTCCTCAAAATGATTTATCAGTCAAACCTCCAAAAACTTTTGCAATAATTTATATCTTACAAAAAATTACAAAAAGAAAAAAGTTGACGATTGTTATAAAAATTTGAATTCTAGAGTGATTTATTTGGTTTTATTTTGTAAAAACTTTATCAATTTCTTTAAATCAAAACTTGTTATTTAGGTGAGTTATACACGGGGACATTTAAAACGGTAACAGTTACAACAATAATATCAACTTTAAAAAAATAAATAAATGAAAAGTTTGCAATGTTGTACACCTGAAGTTTAAACGCCTAACTCCACTAAGAGGCAGTGTTTATTCATTGAAGACATGTACTAACGTTTTAGTACACACACACCATCTTGTGTACAACCACTGGTACACACATCTGTTTAAATTGGTTCAGTTTCTAAAGAAAAACTCAACTGTGGGGTGTTTATACGACATTTTCCACAATAAAAGAGAAAATTCTTTCAATACACAGTCAAAGTGCAATACATCCAATAATACAACCAAGAAATTTAGTGCAAAATTCAATTAATTGCCCATTGAGGAGGAAAACAGCTGGCAAGTGATGCAAGAACAACTGATTAGACAACTTAAGGCGATCCAAGAATGTCTTGATCATTTAAATAAGTTCAATATGATGTATTTGCCTGCGACAGACTGGCGACCTGTTTGGGGTGTACCCTGCACCTCGCCTAGATTCAGCCGGATGGGCTCCGGCACCCGCCACAACCCGAAAGGGATAGATGGTTAAGAAGGTGACTGACTGATAATGTATTTGTGGTCATTTATTTTTAATTGGATGTTACACAGAAGTTATCGTTGATCAATTTTGATTTTCTTTGTAGGTATTGTTAACATGTTCTACGCCTCTCAATTGCTTGCAGTTGCAACTATATAAATGTGGTATTTCCTTTTTTATTGTGTCAAGTTTTAAATGTATTAACGGAAAGAATTGGCAAAGTTTATTTCATGGACATCTGTTTGCAGGGCTGCACGGTGTCGCAGTTGTTAGCACATTGACCTCACAGCAAGAAGGTCAGGGTCTGAGTCCTGGAGTGTGGGCAAATCTTGAAACACCAGCCTTTTCTGTGTAGAGTTTGCATGTTCTCTCTGTGTATGAGTAGGTTTTTCTCTGGGTTTTCTCCTCTCACCTTCCAAAAACATACGGTATGTGTTAGTTTGATTGGCTGCTATGAAATTGACGCTAGGGATTTATATTTGTGTGGATGGTTGTTTGTGAGAGTGGCCCCGCAACAGACTGGTGACTTGTTTGGGTGTATATTGCCTCTCGCCATAAATAGGCTCCGGCACCCCTTGCAACCCTGTTGGAGATAGGCTGTTCAGAAGTTGAAAAACATCTGTCTGCATATGCTTGTGAGCTCCCAGCTGTGTACAAATACATGTTGTCTCACTCTTATGTCTGGGTATCGATTGTTATGTGTATATGATGAAGAAAGAAATCCAAATAATCAAAAAAAATGTGAAGATTTATTTAAAATGATGTCTTCTGAAATTGAAAGAAAACGTTTCTTGATTGATGATGTGTCTGGTGTATTATCGGTGCGTGTGTTTTTTGGAGTTTTTTTGGACAAACATCTGGACATCTGGAGTCTGAACTTGGAATGTCTTTGACATCCTTCCTCTTTTCCTTTTGCTTCTCCACACCCTTAAAAAAAATCCTACTGAAGCCATTCTTTAAATGAACATTAGTTTTCATCCAACCTACAAGCTATCGTACCTAAGCAGAAACAAACTTACTAACATCTTAGGCTCCATATCTTCTAAAATGATTTGTCAACATCAATACTTCACTTAAAATAAGGCAGAAATAACTGTATAACTTTAGTGGGTTTTAATTCTTCACCGTTGGGCCAAAAAACTGCTTAAGCTGTCCTAGGTATTTCTGATACCTAGTATTTGACAAGTTCAAATGCTTTTTTTTGTTTGTTTGAATGCATAAATAGTAACCTGAAATGGAAGACTGCAATTTCCCCATTGTGGGACAAATAAAGGTAATCTTAATTCTTAGTAAAAGCAGTTCATACGTTTGGATGTTTGATCACGCTCTCTCTAAAGTCCCTTAGAAATTTTCCAAACCTGCTGTATGTTCATCAAGATGTTTGTGTGTTTAGGAATTATACAAAAGTAAACAAGGTTAAGTTTGAGTTGAGTTGGCGGGAACATCAGACAAAAATGTTACAATAGAAAGGGTTTAAATATTCTCATTATTAGTTAATGTCTTTTGAGCAATAAATTTAACCCAAGTTTGATTGACTGAATCATGAAGTCATGCACATTGTGCAAACTCAGCAACATTCACACAACTCGGGTCAGACTTTGGTCATTGAGTTATTCAGCAGAAAAGTTAAGCTATTCCACAGAGAACAATGCCACACTCATTCACACATCACCAGCCTTCACATTGGCCTCACTTTCTGTAAAATTACCAGATTGGGAGAGGGAGTTTGGGTGTGTGTAAATGTGTGTATACTGTTTGGGAAAGTTGAGAAGAGTAGAGAGGAAGTAGGTCATTTATGGAGGGAAAAGATGGGTGTGACCCGGATATACAGTTTAAAAGTCCAATGAGATAAAAAAATTTCTTTGCAAATAACAAAAACAAAGTGTTAATAACGTCTGTTGTTAATTTTTCCTCTCTTTTCTTTTGGTTTGGCAGCTAAAAGAAATACATCTCACATTACAAAAATGCTCATATAATGTATGAAAGGTTGCTGAAATAACATAATCTTTGATAATTGGTAAATTTATTTTGCTTTAAGCAGTGTAAGCCAGTGTTGAAAGTTTTTTTTTTTTTTTTTTTAAATTAAAAATAATCTTTTTTCTGATACATTTTTCACAATCTTGGTGACACTTTTGTGTTGCAAACAGGTATTTTAAGGCACATTTAATTTGAGTGAATTTCAAGAAAACACTTTAATTTCAAATGATATACAAATGGCAAACCAACTAAAAGACAGCTGAACTATTTCTCACACTATGCAAGTAATACAAATGGAAAGTGCAGGAGTTAATGGAAAGCAACAAATGAACACACTATGTGCGTGACCTTTAATTATTGAATTTGAGTTTGTGAGGATACAATTGTTGTAATAACCAATTGAACTAAGAGTAACTCTGTCAAATTACTTTATATAATGTGTTTAAATTGTTTTACTGAAGTCTGAATATAGTGGGAATGTGAGGATAAGTAGAAAAAAAATGGAAAACTGCCAAAAAAAGAATTGATCTTAACATTATAGATTCACTTGTTTCACAGGAACTGTCCCCGATGCTTCCAACAGTTTCTTTTGATATAAGCAGGATACAGACAGCCCCATACTTCCGCTGATAAGTGTGAAGTACTCATTCTCATCAATGAGTCAAAAACATGGGGTTTTTTTCAGTGAAACTGGGAAAAGAAGAGCAATGCGGAACAATTTTTGTTAAAAAATAATTCTGTGATTAACAGTTATGTTACAATGAACCAGTTTATCAGTGCTTCCTCATTCTGTGTTAAACACAGCTTTTGGTTGGTTTATGGATTTTGTTGAGCACAATGGACATAAATGATCTTTTCCCCTCTTGTAAGGCACTCATTCATAATCTCTGATGTTTGATTTAGGATTTGTATTCTAAGAGTGACTTGGTCTTTTTACACATCACTCTGAACATCAACTGAACATGTAACGACTGTTCATCATTGTGCGTATAACTAGATTTATTCTCTGACTTGGATTCACACGTTAAGATTGTGCGCAGTGGGGAATTCAATCTTGAAGGTCACATTGCTCTATTGTGTTATTAAAGCACTTTTCAATCATAAAACTGCCCAAAGTTCTAAACAGAAGGCCTCCATGATTGATCTATCATTCCGTCTTCATCAGAATGAAGCCCATCTACTGACTTCTTCAGACATATTACTGTAGAGTAGAATACGTTAAAATTTAATTAACAGTCTTAGATACCCTGGCTGCTCGTCCCGGGGGAGGGATCCATCTTTCAGGGTTGAAGCAGTAGTTGAGGCAGCACTTCCCACAGTAATGGCGGTCGAAGTGACTCGCCATGAACACGCCGGCACCACACTCGTCCGCCAGGCACTCGTGGCGGAGAGGGTGGATCTTCACGTTTTCGTCCACTTTGAAGTACTTCAGCACGGCAAGCTTGACCTTCTTCCTCTAGTGCTTGTTCTTCTTGGGAGTGGTGTACAACTTCTTCTTCCTCTTCTTGGCGCCACAGAGGAAGAGCATCCTCAACTGCTGGATTTTTGGAGTTTTGCCTCACTGTGTAGAAGGGTCTAAAGGCAGGAATGTACTCTGATGTTTAGTTAGGTTTTAAATCTACTTCTTTTTTGTTCCTGTTTGTGTTTGTACTTTTTTTCAATCTACAATGTGAAGCCCATTGAGATTGTTTTGTGATATTGGGCTATACAAATATAATTAAATTGAATAAAACAGATCAATTAAAAACTCAAATAAGAATTAAATTCTAGGTCATTAAACACATAAATAAAATAAAAATTAAAAGCAGACTCACATTCAAAAATCTATCTCATATATAGTACAGACACACTTGGACAACACACAATACACACGCATTGACATTCACAAACCCCACCCTCACCCCTGATTTCCCTTGAAACACCAGCTAGTGTCTCTTTAACTGAGTTAAAAATATAAGAAAAGAAAGCAAACAGTAACTGGAGGTCAATCAAAACCAGGAGTCGTCCTGTCCATGACTGCAGAGGTCACAACAACAGGAGACCACTAAGATGCAGGAGTCATGGGTCGAAGTGAGCGAACCACACCACCCAAGCCAGGTAGATCCACACAGCAAAGACCCCCCCAACTGAGCTGGCAGTCTGTGGGATTTCAAATGGGGGTTTCAACACAAATTCAACTGTGGCCATTACTCCTAATATTATACAATGACTTTCCTTTTCTGACCTATAAACTTCATTTTGTTTCACTATAAAGGCAAAATTACGTTCATTGTATAAGTTGTTGTGGAAGTCCAGTGTCTCGTTGCAAAAAAAAGTTCAGATTCAAATTTGCATTTTTCAGCAAACAATTGTTTGAAATGTATTTATAGCTGAAAAAAATTGCATGTGGCAAAATGAGATTTAGACATAGAGTCAGAAACAAAACATGTGACACCACAGGTGCAAAATAAGGTGAAATAGTATTAAATAAGGCACATTGGTTAAAATAATCTATCTAAATATTTTTTAACACAAATGAAATGGTCAACTTATGACAGGATGAAATGATTATCATACCACAATGCAGTATTTGTTATCAATATCATTCTCATGGTAATTTAATTTGTTTTGACCACCCTCAGTTTAACCCTGCTCAAACCACATCAAATGTTTTTTATATACAATGTTAAAATTACACTTCTCAGTCATTTGCAACTTCTAAATGTGGACCTTGTAAACACTAAAGTGCTCTCAGAGTAGAGTGTACTTTTAGTACCCTGCCAATGGATGTGTAAATATGTTCCTCAATCAAAATGACTAAATAATATTACAAAAGAATAATCTCAGAAGATAGTGAGAGATTTTAAATGGACAAAAAGCAATTATTCTGTCTAATATTTCCAAATTAATATTGAGAAGATGTTCATTCTACAATAAAACACTTTTGCAAACACAGTTGGGGGCCATCAGATAGGTCATACTTCGAGTGGCAGGAAACAAGGGAGTGCCTGACTAGAATAACCCCCGGATGACCATTGTTATCTCATTGTCAGTGTGTGTAGGTCCTCATTCAACAGCAAGGGAGACTTGGGATGATAATGAAAATATCTTTGTTCCAAAGAGGGGAAGCAAGTTGTGAATGTGTGTCCTTGTGTGTAGTATTTGTGTAAAGGAAGGAAGATAAGTGAGACCAGTAGTTTATTTCTGGCACAAGAGTTAGACTTTTCTGTTCTTCACAAGATTTGAACCCAAGCATATAAGGATTCATTTAATATAAGATTGAAAGCCCTATGTACTGTATATGAATAAAAGAAACAGATCTATCCAAATTTTGCAAAAGAAAAGTCTTTTTCAATGTTTTCCTCATTAAATATTTCATTTGACAAATTTGCAGTGAATAAATTTTTTGTGTGCACCTGTTATTTTGCGCATGCTTGTTTGGGTGTGCCTGCAGGTTATTGGTTTTCATCAGCTGTGGTTTTGAAAGTCCTCAGAAAATCCACAGCATTAATTACAGATCCTAAATGCTGTCTTTCTTTTCTCATCAGCTTTTGTGTTAGTGGATATTTCCTTGTTGACTTACAGCTTCTGAGTGTTTTTTCAAACTGCTTTGTTTGGGTGTGCTTGTGAGGTGCACGCCCTGATATCAGTAAGCCTTAACAAAGAGTTTGTTGTCACTCTTTTTTTTCTATCTAGCCATTTCGCATTTCAGTTTGCACATTTGTCAATTCCCCTTCTGTTTGAAGTTCTTTGTCTGCTTTAACCTGACCCCATGCAAATGAAAAAAAAAAAAAAATCCATGGATGCAAATATCATGGAAAACATTCAATGAAGCATCATAAGGTGCAGTCATAGGACACTAAAGGAAAAGAGGAAACAAAATGCTTAGGACTTGCTTATGTTGATTAAAACCGAAGGTAATGATCTCTACCTAAATTCTATGCCAGATAATAAAAGATAATTAGAAAACCCAAAACAATGACTAATTAAATGGGGACAATTCGGATGCTACCATTCAAAACTGACGTTTTAAAAGCTCGCTGGTGTGGGATAGCCAAATTCCAAAGAGGGTTTAATATTAGGAATTATCCTAGAGACACTGTAGCTTGCATAAAAATAGATCATTAGTTCAAACAACCCACAAGCAGTCTAGAAGAAATTTCACATTTTTGATGTCCACATCACCAAAGTCAACTGGTGACCATCCTCCTTTCAATGATGGGCATAGTTAGCGAAATTAAGAATGGTGATGCCAACAAATCAGTTGAGATTGTGACAAAACCTGGCTGAGTTTTTGGTGTTTATCTGGATTTTCAAAAAGTTCTCGCTTAGAAGAAAGCAAAGAACAGGATCTAGGTTGTCCACAAAAATACCCGTATGTTGAAGCAGCAATTCAGCCACAGAATAATTGAGGCTGAGATTTGCCAACTCCCTGCATGGATTACCTTCCTATTTCGTGCATGGTGACATAATGCAAATTTATTCTAATTTGACTATGTAAATCTACATAAAAGGGATTGCCTACAGACTGTTTTCAACAATAAAAAAATCCATTTCCCATCAAATCAGACCATATGATGTTCAGAATACTTACATTCAACTTACAAGACATTGCGAAACATTTTAACATTCATATTGTCCAAACCAACACATAAGCAAAACAAAAAAAATTAAAAGCTGATAAAAATAAACAGAAAAATCTTATTGACTTTACAAGACTTCACTTTTTATAGATCAAAGTCTTTGCTGCATCTTTGTTTTTTAGTTGGCAATGATTGTTCCTGGTATTTTTACTGGTAATCTAAACTTTCTGTTCTTGAATTATTTAGTAATTACTGCTGAAAGACATTATTAAAATATGTCAGTGGTATTAGAAATGTTATTATTCAAATAAAATTGTTCACATCATTTGTTGTCAGTCTGTCTGGGCGTTCGGGCGTTCGTAGATGCAACTACCCCTTCGACTTTCACTCATCCACCCTTTTCCTGGATGATTGAGCTTCTCACTGTAAAATAGCATTACTATTCATTCAGGTTTCTTGTATTTCTGAATTTTTGCAAACTACATTCTCCTTGTGACCAAAGGGGAGATTGATAGCAGTAAAAATAAATTACACTTACAGTTGGACAGGTAAAACCATATTTACTGAACGTCAAACACTTTATTGAGGCCAATGATTTGAACATGTTTCATTATTATGAACTTTGAACACTTTGCACTCACTGTGTCAAGAAAAAAACTCCTCTGTGTACAGTATGCAACTACTTCAGAGTCAATTGGGAAAACAAGTGTTTGATGGGTAAATCTTGGCTGAAAGCTTGGCTCTAGATTTTTTAAAAACCTGCCAAAATTATCTGTTTTTATGTGGATTTATAAAATCTTGAAACTAAAATAAGATTTTTCCTGCGTAAGAGTCTGCCTCAGTGCTCAGGTGTTCCTACACACTCACAGCTGTCTTTGGTATACAAAGTACCAATACAGCATCCACCAATACATACATAGAAAACCTATTTAGTAGGTGAATAGGTTTGTTTCACTTTTTTGGTCTGTGAATTCAGCCTGAGCTTCTAGGAGAGGAAGGGAGGGAGGTGAGGAAAACAGTTTTACTGCCAGCATTGTTCCACAATCACATCCCTCTGGGATCTTCTCCTTCTACTCGTAAAACCTTCTATGTATTTGTCCCTCTCTAGTGATATTTCCTCCAACTTCTGGTATTTACTATTTACGTGGGGGGGGGGGGGGGGGGGGGGTGTTTCTTGACCAATTTATTTTTTCATCTGTTGAATGTTAACCATAGTCCAGTGCACAAGTATGGACACACACTCTCACATATGGTGTGAGAAACAGGAACAGGAGGGGTGAGGGTGCTTCCTGCCTGACTGTATATCTTTGTGTGAATGTGAGTGTGTGTTTGTAGAGGGGGGTGTTTCTGGAAAACATTTAGGCGGAATAAGTGCACGGAATATAACGGAAAACAGAAAAAAAATGGTTTAATAATTATAATTTGTGAATCAAAGAAGCTGGCAAACACTTGAAACAGTCATAAGAAAACTTACAAACACACTATCCTCAATTTATGGGTGCAAAAATGGGCTGTCTTTGAGAAAATAATTCCATATGTGGAATTTTTCTTTGCAAAAAATCTTTTTATGTTAATCTTGGTTTTAAAAGCAACAATTCACCTTTCATAGTGCTTGTAGTCATACCCAATAGCATTATGAACATATTGTTGAAGGGAGCAGTATTTTGCAATTTAAAAAGTTAAATAAAAATGGCATGTTTTTACTTCCTTTGACACCCCGAGGTTGGCAGCAAGGGTATATCTTGTTTGTCCAGTGGGGAGGTTCTCCACAAACACTCTCATATATCTCCCACAAATTGACATCAGGGGAATATTTAGCATTTGAAACATTTTCTACATACTTGTAGCATCATTTAAAAAAATCCAATCTGTTTAGTATTACAAACAATAATAATTAAGTCAAAGATTTATCTAGTAAAACACAAGCTGCTTTATTTCTGTGCTACATTTTCTAAACACCAATACGGAATCAAAGTTTAAAGCCGCTCCTATTCCCAAAAACACTCAGGCACAAAACCTGGGATATCGAATGCACACTTGTACATGTGACCATGATCACCACAACACTAAACAGCCCTCAATTAGATGATATTACAATTGTATAAAAACAGAAATTAAAATGAATCTTTCTAAAAGTTTTTTAATTGTCTCTTGGTGTCAGTAAAATAAAGCACATCATTCCTAATACAGGTCTCTAGAGACAATGGAGTCTGCACCTGGATGTTTATCTGTTTGTGCAGCATCGGCTGTGGCTGAATAAGCCTACGCAGGAGTTGCAGCTCTTATCGTACTTGCTGCAAATTTGATAAGCGGTATGAGTCATCGGGGGAGCAGTGGGATACTAACTTTTTTGCTGTTTCCGGGTTCACAGGAAATTACAATGGAATATTTACATTGTTTGATTATTCATGCTATCCAAAATTCCAAGAAGATAACGTGGCTGTATTTGACATTCAAACATTTTTATGGGTTTCTTGTTCGGGGAACATCAGGGTCATTCGCTGAGTTACAATGTTTTATCGGGGATAATTATCTGATATTCTTATTATGGGAATGGGAATTCTAATTTGACCATTTAAAAAATCCTTTTACAGACAAAATGGCGAATGTTTGACCAACATAGTCGGTAGTAATGCAATACATACAGTATATCCAGTGTCCATTAAATGAACTGCAAAAAAAAAACAATGAACGACATAATTGTTATTCTGTAACTCATTCAGTTTCACTTCTGTTGTATGACTGCCCAGTGAGGAAGTTTCACTGATTGTGAATGAATTTGACCCTGTGTTATACAAATGAAACAAAATGAACAACAGGAGGAAATGAGAGGTATTTGGCAAGGTAATGCTATGGTTGATCGTTACTGCAGGTGGTAGCCACAGACTACTTCTCTGTTCCATGAAGCGATGTTTGTAAACTAGAAAAATTCCTCAAACTGTAAAATCAGCTCTTTTAGAGCAGCACACCTGGCATGCAAGTTTGGCATATCTCTCACCACAAGGTGGATGGCATGCTTTGCATCATGCAAATCAAATTGTCTGGAAGTATTTATTCATAAGTTGAAATGTAATAGATTGAACATCCAATGAGTATAGATGAATAGTAAATAATTTGTTATTTATTACTGATACAAAATTCTGAGGAGGTCACTATTATCCACATGTTGTTTATGTACATTATTATTTACATTAAATAGTTTTAATTGGCTTGTTTGTGCATTCAGTACTTTCTTTGTGCAACTTTTTGTCCGCTTGTTTATTACATTTTCTTCCTCTTGCCTAAGCTGGAACTGATTACTGAATGAAGATAACTGCAGCTAGGACTCTGCCGTCTAATTGTACAATAGTGTTTGTCTGTTTGGTTGTAAACTAGCCAGCAAAGGACAATCATGTGCTCGGAGTGTGTTTAGTTTCTTGAAAATTTTTGATTTGACATGCGTTTGTACTTTAGACTATTGGATTCTACTGCTTTAGTTTATCTGGATTGTATTGTTTCTCAGGGGTTTTGGATTCTTAAAAATTTGATTTTTGTGGCGATCAATTGGTCATTTAAGCCCAATTACAGAAAAAAAAGATTCTTGGAGGCAGTTCCACAGTATTTAGCAGATCAATATTCTTGATCTTTATTCAAAGAAATTTGGGGGTGAGGGGATGTTTTTTGCTGCTGGAAAGAGGAAATAGATGAATGAATACATCGGTAAGCATACAAAAAGATTTGTGTCTGATTCAGAAACCTGATAAAGGCACGAGGAGGAAGGAATCTGCCAGAACAATACGCCAGATTTTGAGAGCAGCTGCTACACGACTTTACAAAGAAACAAGCAAGCAGAGCACCAGTTTTTAACATGTAGGATCTTCCAGAAGTTTGCAGTTCTGCAGAAAACTCCACAGAAAAATCTCATCTGCATGATAATGCGGAAAATTTTATATAGACAAGGTGGAGCAGGAAGAGATTTTTATGTGTATTTTTACTAGAGGAATCTCTGATATTTGCTTTCATTTACTCGTAAAAAAAATATATGAGTTACCTGACACACCGCAGAGAAGATTAACCACTTCCCACCACACCTAGTATGTGGATGCCAACAACATTGGGAATGGCCATAAACAGAACAAATGCTTTTCCTTGATTAAATGTTAATGTGTGTATTTGAGTAAGAGAGTGATGGTAACAAATAAAACTATCCTAATTCTATAGCTTAGTAGGTTAAGTAAGTAATTGTTTAAGTAAAAGAACAATTCAAGGGAGACTAAATGCAATTTAGTGGTAGTCTAAATAAGAATTAAGTTTATTTAAACTTAGTAAACCCTTGAGTAAAAAATCTTTTGCGTATATTGCTAAACGGTAACTTTAACATGTACGTATATATGAATAGACACTAAACTATCATTCTCTTAGTTCTTCTCTCTAACACCAATTTGGACTTATTTTTCCCTCACAGCAGCTTTCAGTCTTTCTCACAAAGTCCAAACATGGGAGATTGTTCTCCTTGTTGATTACATGTCAAGGTCACTGTAAGTTGTCAGCTGCTCCTCTCCAATAAGAATGTTTTGTTCTGCCTCATCCCAAAAACAATCTGTTTAGATCTGATGACTGTAATATACATAATCCATTGCCCTTCTCAGGAGACTACAAATTGTTGGAAAGGATATACACCTGCTGAAAGTAACAATGAGGAAATGGTAAATGACATAGCCACAAAGACATTCAAACAATTCAGTGTTAAAACAAGAAGATATTTATTTGCACTATCTTGCAAAAATCCTAAACTGTTGCTGCGAGGCAAAATGGGTCCATTCTTTTAATGTGTACACCAAATACTGACCACCATGTGAATGTTGAAAATGAAACGCAGAGTCGTCAGAAAAGTGTTTCCAAAATTTCCCTGTCCGGTTTTGCTGACTCAGCTAATTGTTGACTGGACATTATTTTGTTGCGGTATGTTGGTCTTTTGAAGTTTAAAAGCAGTTTATAGCATGTATAAAAATAGAATTTTTTATACATCAGTTGTAGAAAGCGTTCTTTTGAGTTTGGGTTGCTTTTTTATCATCTCCAATCAGTCTAATGACTCCTCCTTGATTTTAGCAAGGTTATCAGTTTTGTGTTTGCTTTGTAAGCAAGTGTAAAGAAAGAGGTCAATTTCTGTCACAGCTAGCTACCCTTATCTCGTCAGAGTGACCTTATTTCCACATCTGGATGGGAGTATAATGGGACAGAATATTTTTGTCCTTTTAGACGTCTGTACCAAACTCAAAGCTAATTACCCATTATTTTAAAATATAAGTATGTGAGAATATTGTAGTTTAAAAGCATATGTGAGGCAAACTTCAAATGTGAATGAAAGTTTGAGCTTTTTTATACTATGTTAAACTTGTCATCGGCCCAACATGTGACTGTCAGGAAAATGCAAGGAATTATGAGCAGCACAACAAGCCGTGACAATACCCTGTTCATGCCAGTTTCCTCGTGCTTGCGCACACTAACTGTCGCCTTATGACCATCCAAAAGAATTGAATGTCGTCATTGCATAAGCCAATGAACAGAGAAGGAAGTTTTTGACGTTTTGAACTTACAATTTAAACTTCAGGTGTACAACTGTATTATTTGAGTATGAGGATTTGTTTTGTGAATGTAAATAGTCATGTAAAGAAGACTGGGGAGACTGAGTACGAAATAAAAAACTTTAAAGTTTTCAAGTTTCAACTGGTCACACAACATTTTGAATGTGAAACAATTGTTTGATTTTTTTTTACAAATGCTTGAAAGAATTTTGCTGATATCAAGAGGAAGATCTATTGTTAAAGTGGCAGCTACTGTGTAATGTAGACTCATTTAGATTACATTATATTAAAAAATTACATGTAACAGCAACAGAATTTATCAATGATTGAAAAAATACAAATGAAAAAATGTTGTTTGGGGCAGCTAAATTTTTGTTGAAAATTTGACGGGATCCCCACACTAACATCTTTGCATTTAGTCCAAAAATAATAATAATAATAATATAGCATTACTCAAATAAAACTATTTAAAACAATTAATTGCATTTGGACTTCATGGCCAACTGTTGAGTCTTGCTGACATAATGCTAGTTAACTAATGTCAAACAGAGAATCGGGTTAGTTTTTTCTTCTACCTGCTTTGTGTACAAGTTTGCAAACCAGTTTTTGTTTATGTCGCCCATATTTACTGAACAAACTGCTATTGTTATAATTATGTACAGGAAGAACCACAGGAACTTGTTTAAGAACCATTTTTAGAGCAGCTGTTGGTGCATGACAAGAAACACACAGACCTGTTAGCAAAAGGAAATTTATGAAAGTTGATCAATCAATGCACACACTGGGAAAGTAGCTGCTATTCTATATATATGTACAGAGATAGAGAGAGTACATTGGCAGAAGGATGCTGGAATTGGAACCACCAGGAAAGAGGTCTAGAGGAAGACCAAAGAGGAGGTTCATGGATACAGTAAAGGAAGATTTGAAGATAGTTGGCGTGACCGAAGAAGATGCAAGAGATAAGGTTAGATGGAAGAAACTGACTTGCTGTGGCGACCCCTGAAGGGAAATGCCGAAAGAAGAATAAGGGAAAGTAGCTGGTATTAGGTACTGTTTGAAAAATAACTGAATGAGAATAAATTATTTTCACAAGAGAAGAATGTGACGTGCCTTAAAAGAAAACAAATGATCCCACACATAACCTATTTATGGTCACACTGCAGTCATTTTCTTTCGTGTTCAGCTTCTGCTTTCTTTTCAATATCCTCCCATTTTTATTACCTCCCTCCACTTTACTTTTTATCCCTTTTCATCTCTTTCATTTCCGCTGGTTTCCCTCTTAGTCTGACCTCCCCTACTTGTTACATTTTCTTTTACGCTGACTGCCAAAGGAAAGAAAGAGATTTTCCTTCTTCTAATTGCTTCACTTTAAAATTCTAAGCATCAATTCCAGGAAAAAAGGGAAACTCTATTATCCCAAATTGGTGTGAAAAACCAGAAAATCAAGTTTTTGTCAACTTTCATTTATGTTTAATGTAACTTAGTTGGTTAAATAGCTCAAAAGATTACATCAACAACAATGTACGTGAGGGTTGTTATGGTGTGTGACAAACAACACAGAAAGCCCTCACATTCTTTTTGTCCTTTCTGATTTTTGTCATTTTTTCCATCTGGACTTGAGCCTTTGACATATTTTTGCCAAGGATGTCTTTGTTGAAAACACCTTTATTTATTTATGTGAAATGCCATTTCACACATTCCCAACAGGGATTTTTGAACACTAATGATCTTCTCAAAAATGATCTAAATGAAAAAAACCTTTTGGAGCTTCTCCATGCACTTAAATCGAAACACTCATTTCTATAGGAGGGTGTTTATCTGTTTAGGTGCCAGTTTAAATAAGAAAATTGCTGAAGAATTTGGAGAGAATGTGTAAGTGTGTAAAATTCTATTAAGGTGGGTGGTACTGACTAGTGTGCTTTGAATGATACCAGGTGTCCATCAGAAAATCAGTAGTCATTAATTTTGCTTATTTGAATCAGTGATTTAACTCCCAGCTCAATTCCTCAGAGCCAGAATAACCATGGACCATCTCCAAAAAATTGGTGCATGGTCTAGATTTTACCCCTATTTTATAATTGCAGGCTCAACTTTGTGCTGTTATTATAACCAACACTACGACAACTTTTTCCTTAAACAACTCATGACCAAGGAATGGTATGCCATCTAACAGCAAACTTCTATTTGCAGGTTGGCATGAGGAAGGTGTACCTTGTTATTGTGTTTGTCCATAGATGTTCCACACAGGTGTGCCAGTCCAAAATATTAAAATTTCTAAAAAATGGCAAACTTTTTTCAGCTTTGTATGAGAGAATGTAATCAAATGATTCATCAATGAATCCAGAGTAAGTACCAATGAGAGCGGTTCAAAAGATTTTAGAACTTCATCTGAGGTTGTACTTTATTTATCGTAATCATTTCAGAAAGCATACAACTCAGACATTATGGCATTGTAAATGTGACCTATCAGAATATAAAACTTTAGTTGGGATTCTTAAAGCAGTATAGAAGATCATCTAGCACTGATGGTCAGCAATGCTTTGTAAATCTTGGGCAAGCACTTATGCCCGCTTTGGTCTTATTTGGGTTCTTCAGGGTTTGTGTCTCCTATCAATAGAAATGCTTGACACTGAAACCAGGAAGCTGATGAATTGACAGACTGAGTAACAATAAATGACTGTACATAGGAATTGAACATGGCAAGTCGTACCTGCCTGCGTGCCAAATAGTCAGGAGAATCTGTCTCCAAAAAGCCTCAGTGCACAAGTACTTCTATTAAAAAAAAGATGTATTGTGATGATGCATTGTCCATAGTTTGATTTTTTTTTTTTACAGTATTTACCCTGTAGAACAAGTTATTCAAGTTGATAAGCCAATCTGATGCACCAATTTGAAAAATAAAGTGAGGCTATTCACCCATTTAGGGACATGTTAAAGGTTGAATTGACAGATATTACTTAGCCAATGATGACAGGAAGGCACATTATGAGCCATAGGCAGGATTGACAGTTTGAAACACAGTGTTAGGACTTGTATGTTCAAAAAGCTCACTCCTGGTTCGCAAGGGGGCTACCATGCAAAGGTAGACTAGAGTCTGGGGAAATGACTGCTCATTTCTGGCGAGGAAATGGAGCTTATTATTATGAGTGACATCACACTTTTCTGTATTTCCCTTTAGGGATCACCACAGCAAGTCAATTTCTTCCTTCTAACCCTAACTCCTGTATCCTCTTCGGTCACACCAAGATCTTCATTCCCTTCTTCTCTATATCCATACACAGTGTATATGAATACTCACCTCTTCTATAATCAATGGGGCCAATGTTTTTGCTCATCATACAAAAATGATCGGCTGAATTTTTCCAAGGTGCTAGAATATATTTTTGCATTAAAATATATTTTTTAAATTTGCAGTTCGAGGCTGTACGGGGGCAAAGGGGTTAGCACAAAGGCCTCGCAGCAAGAAGCTTGGGGTTTGAGTCCTGGGTGTGATGAGGCTTGAAACACTGGCCTTTCTGTGTAGAGTGTGCATGTTCTCCGTGTGTATGCAAGGGTTTTCTACTGGTAGTCCAGTTTTTTTCCACCTTCCAAAAACACACGTTAGGTTGATTGGCCGCTATGGAAAGAATGTATCTGTGGATGGTTGTGTGTGTGTGGCCCCGCAACAGACTCACAACTTGCTCAGGATGTGCCCTACCTCTCGCCTTAAATTAGCCGGGATAGGCTCCTGCGACCCCGTAAGGGATAAGCTGGTCAGAAAAACAAACAAAATTCCCAGTTCACCTGCTTATAAGGTTGAGTCCATCTAGTATAAATAGTAGTAAGTAAAAAAAAAACTTACAAAGATCCGTCATAATACCTGTAATAGCTTAAAATGAGTACACAATGGTTCCTTTGTGTTAAGTTTAAACTAACCATAACCTGTTTTTGGTCCTAATGAGCCTGTCAAAGTTAAGACTTAAATACTTCCCGCCCTCTTTACATGCTTGATATTTTCAGGCAGGGTCTGAAACCCTCCCACATGCTCTCACTTTCTGCTTTCCAGAAGGTCAGACAGAGCGGGCACGTTCGTTTCTCTCTCTCTCTTTTTCCTCCAAGTAAGCGTTTAGAAACTCAGAAAACTTTTTTTTGTAATATTTGACTATTTGATCTTCTGATCTTTGTTTTTCCCCTGGATCTGCTCAAGGGGTTTCATTGATTTTTGCTTCATATGGTGAGTTATTTAAGTTTTTATTCTAAAATGTTGGACGGAGTGGAGGGATTCAGGAGATAGTGGCAGAGACACACAGTTTTTGCAATGTCTAAGAAACTTTTATTGAGTTTCACGCTGATTTTTCCCTGTTGGGGCTGTCTTTTTTTGTATGTGTGGAGTTGCACATTTTGGGATTTGTCGTGTTTTTTAGCCATCAAAATTTTTTCCCAGCTTGTTTTTTCTTTCTTCAACTCCATCAGATGGAAAGAAAAGAGGCGTTATTATCCAGGATTGTGCTGTAGTGAAATCTTATCTTTTTGTCTAAAATGACTAAATATTCGCATTCCAGAAAAAAAGGTTACAATTATTTTCAGAAAACAGCTATTTTAAGTGCATTACTTTTTTATGTATATAATTAAATGCAAAGTTATTTGGTTTTTACAAAGTCTCTTTTTTGCGTCGTTTGTATCTGCGAAGATTGTGATATTTTCCAATTAAAAAAATCTTTTAGTTAATTTATTTTTTGTTTATCCATTTAAAAAATGAATTTATTAATTGCATAAATGACGTTTAACCAATTTAATGTCTTATAGTTGATCGATCTACTTTTTACGCCCTCTAGCGGTTAAAACCTGATTATTATTTTTTTTCATTGAAGCGAATGGAAAAAAGCTTCCACATGTCCAATGAAATCTAGCAAATATTAGACACAGGATTTCTACAGAAAATATTCAACTATTCCCCAATTTTTGCATGTAATCACGAACAGATCGGCACAGTGTCAGCAGAGAAAGAAATAGAAAGATAGAGAAGAAATGGGACCCCTTACTGTTACAACATGGTTTTTGGGAATTGCAACAAGTCATGGTAAAAAGTTGTGTAATAATAATAAGCAAGCATTGATTCACAACAAATTCTGAAGTAAATACATTAGATAGAAAACTTTGTTTATCTGACACTATAGTACCGTAGAGTCATTGCTCCTCCGGTTCAAGAAAATCCAGATGGGGTGCTTTGGGCATTTGGTTAGGATGCCTCCCAAGTGCCTCGCTGGTGAGGTGTTTCAGGCTGGTGAGGTGGCACAGAGGCAGACCCTAGACCCACTAGAGAGTACATGTCTCGTAGCTGGATAGGGAATGGCTTGGGATTCTCCCAGATGAGCTGAAGGATGCAGCCAGGGTATGAAAAGCCAGGGTTTCTTGTTGAGGTTGTTGCCCCCACAACCCGGCCCCGGATAAGCAAAAGACAATGGAATGGAACAATGGTACAGAATTTTTCCTCCAAAAGGACTCATACGGTACACAATCAGACATAAAAACATTTCAAATCACGTGCTATTGACTTATGGAGGGTTATTGTATTCATTTGTTATTTGTCTGTATTATTCATTTGTTCATTTTGGGATCATCAAAAAATTGTTTGAGTTTAGTGTCCATTTCTTCTGTTTTTTAATCTCACACATTCTTCCAAAAATGTTGAGATGAAGTTATTTCTTCATGAGTACTGTGCAACAAATTCTTTGCCCATTTATTCTGTCCTCCAACATACTTCAACCTTTCACCCGCTTTTCTGTTTCAAGAAAGGCTTCTTGGAAGCTGTCCTTTCACAAAAGCCAAGACCCATGAAGCTCCACTGAACCGGGTGATAAAATAAAGAGCCAGATGTACCTCTCTGGTCTTGTTTAGACTGGATTTTGCATGTTTCTCTTTAAGTATAGACCTTCTTTTCCTATGTGGACCATTAGCATGTTGCTCAAAAATTATTTTCTTGTTTTATTAAGTCAAAAATGCATTGCAATGACTGTTAAACTGTGCAGCTGTTCCGAAAATAATGCCGTTAATTCCTTTAACAGACTGATGCCAACAAACTATATAACTTCAGTCAACAAATTTTTTTATTTTATTTTTCTCTGATCTTGTTGAATGATTGTCAGATCAGAGTTAAGTAGTTCAGTTAACTTAACAAAATAAACCAATTAAAATTTACCAGACCTGAGTAATAAAATGATTATGAACAACATTTTGAATAGAATAAACAATTTTTGAATGAATGTAAGCAAGCTCTGGCAGCTTTAAAATGAGTTTATAACCAATTATAGCATCAAAAGGCGTTCAGATCCCACAGTAGCATAAATATGTACAATGCTAGATGTTTCATTTCGTCTTCTGAAATGCTTATGCCTAATCAAGTCGCGTGGGGTGCTGGAGGATACCCCGGCTAATTTCAGGCAAGAGGCAGGATATACCCCGAGCAGGTCGACAGCTGGATGCTTAGAATCTTATTGTGAAATCAGTTAAGTCCAATTCCCCCAAATGTCTGTGATTTTAATCAATTTCCCATCACTTTCACCATAACAACTGATTTTGTTGTTACGACTGTTTAGTTTATTGGACTACCAGTTGTAATTGGACAAATAAAAGAGAGGTATGTGGAAGCATATGAAGAAGATGGCTGTGTTTGAGTGGGAAGGTGCAGCCTGATAGTAAAAGAGAAAGGAGAGGAGGAAAGGTGCACAACAGAGGAATGATAAACAGATGGGAACAGAGACAAAAGTGGAAATATTTTCACCTTTCTGTGGGTTGCTACTCATTTCATTTTACCATGTGGAAGTCATTACCCAGCACTGTTTTAAACAATGTTTGAGAGAAAGTACACTCACAACCACATACACATATAAAACCATGACAGTGTCCAACTTGGAAGAATGTTTGAGCTAGAAAGAAGTCTTAAACCCAGCAGGAGGACAGCTTTGTGCAGTTGTGTGTACCATGATGTTTTGGGTTGTTTTTTTTTTTTGCATTCCTTTGCAGCTGTGCAGGGCTTTTGTTTCTCCTGGTATCTAATAAAACGTTTCAGAATGCACATTGACAAACACATTATTCAGAATATTGTTGCAAATAATCAGAAAAGAAACTTTGCTGTGTTTAAATGCTCATATCTGGAATTCCTGACAAGAATGCCTTACGTCGGCATGTAATTGCAGAAAAGTATATTTTGTATGATCCACTGTCTGGATGTGGTTGGATGTGAGGCGTTCTGATAAACTGACAGTCAAACTTTTATCTGTTCCATACAATATTCGAGGTAAAATCTTTCAGTGTAACATTCTGGGTTATGTCTAATGGCATTATCTTGTGCAACTCTGTCTCTCAATTTATTTTTACATTGTCATTATTTGTCATGTACTAATAGTTTTAAAACATTTTACATTTACGTTTAACCGTTCAAACAACTGTTGAAAAAATCATATTAAATTTAGTTATTGGCTCTCCTTTGGTGATGATATTAATGATGCATAGTTGTGAGGATTTGCATTGTAAACACTTGAATTCAAGATCTGCTTGAATAAAGGCTGTGCAATTAAATAAATACACTTTCATGCAATCTAAACTGAGTTCCTGTATATGATAGATTCCTCGTGTTTTTTGATCGGGGCGGGGGAAGGTTTGTTGTTGTTGCTTTTGCAACTGTAGAAAATGTATCTATCACATTACCTATAGCTAATTACATAATAACATCAAAATTGCAAGGCAGTAATAATGAGTAAGCTATGTTCACTACCTTTTAAAAATGGATCCATGCCAAACAGCCAATGTTCTTAGTTATGAATGATGAGGAGAATCACAGGAAAATGTTTACATATTGAGGATTCCTCAGTTGTAAATTCAACAAAAATTATGGACTAAATGTGGTTATGGGGCCAGACTCTGGTGGAAGTCTTCCTGACGTTTCTCTGCCTTAATCGGATTTTCCATGGTGAAAGACAGAGTAAAAGAAACAAACAGAGCCGGACAGTGAGAGAGACAGAGCGAGAGAGAGATTCAGAGGCCCAGTTAAGTCTGTGGCTTTGTGTTTTATGAAAGAGTAAAAAAAAGACATTAAAAGTCAGCATTTTCCACTAGGCAAGGGAATCAACCGACACACAGGAGTCCCCCAGCCTCCTATTATAAGGCTGAGTGGAGAGGAGGAATGGCTGTATTTGTGCTTGTTAGGCAGTGTATGTGTTGTATGCAATGTGGACCGGTGGTGAAGTTTTTTTCTGTTTTTGGCTCCTTTAAGTGTTTTCTAAAAGTCAAATGCAAAGCTCAGAGTTTCACCTCGTGCATACAAAATGCAATAAAATGTCCTAACAGCCGAGTGACTTTCTTTATAAAGCACTGCTTCAATTTTCATTCGTTTCCTTTCCTGCAACTTCAAACTTTCCATGGTCATTTTTATGTGTGGAGTGACTCTCATAAATCTGAAGCCGCTGAAACTAGATATAAACCCTTTTTGTAGAACTCTGTAAACAGCAGGCTAAACGACTTACAATATTTAAGTATTTAAAACTGCTTTTCACAGCTATTGCTGTACATATTTTCATTTTGTCATATTCATTTATTACAACCTAGATTGGCTCAATAATTACTTCAGAGATGAAGATAGTCTAGATAAAGTTGAGTGAGGACTGAAGGTCCTTTTATTTTCCACTACTGAAGAGAAACTCCTTTGTGTGTGAATACGTAAGATCTAGTTTGACAGATAAGTCATGAAGATCCGTGAAATATCAATTTTATGCATACCAAAGTTGCGAGACTAATGTATTCAGTGTGTAGCAATCTGATAGCTGTGACCTTGTTTCAGAAAGAAGTTTAAAATAATAAAAGACATTCTAAAAGGTTTTTGAGCATTTCTTTGTGGTAAAAGTAATTTCTGGCATTAGTTGTTTTACAGAGTATCACACATAGTATACTTTAAAGCATTATTGCATCATTTAAGGACAAACATGAATGTGACTTATGTTAAATGTATGTTTGTATTAATGAAGTACTGGATTAAAAGTTTTAAAAGTACAAAATACGTTAAAAAGTCTTATCATAGACAGATATTGAAGCCTAGTTTGATCAACTTTCTTTAATCGTTTGAGCTTTAGAAACCTTCTCAACTTCTTGTTTTTCTTTCTAAGTTTTTTTTTGTAGACCTCAAATATGTGCGTGTGTGCGCGTGCGTGCATGCGTGTGTGCATGCATTTATTACACTCATGTTTTTGTTTTTCTCTCTTCCCTCCATTTCCCTCCAATGGAACTCCATTCCTTCACCCTGGAACTCCTCCTTTTTCCCTCGCTCCTCCTTTCTTTCCTCTTCTCTGAGAAGAGATGGCAGCTGCAGACAGAAAATCCAGCTGTTTTTTGGAGGCTATTCCCACTCCAGCAAGTCAGAATAGAGCCATTTGCAAAAAAATGAGCTGTGTCGTTCACAAATTGTGTTAAAATGTTGGTCATCAACTTCGTTTTTTAAAATCTTTTATCACACTGTCAAAGTTATAAACAAGCTCCTATCGCTATCATTTAAAATCCAAAAGTTAAATCTATAAATATGAGTGCCTCATATGCTCAGAGAGTATACCAAAGTACTAATTACTTACATACATACTTCCAAAATGAGTATATTCTTTCATTTGATTTGGAATCAAAATGTTCATTCCTAGGTGGAAACTGAACACTTTTCCCAAATACTACAAACATTCCAAATACTCTTTTTCTCTATTTGTCTCCCTCTGTTCTCTCAGCTTAAACAGAAAAGACTGATCCTGTCAGTTGATCCCGCAGCCACATGTTTGCACACAAAAACGGTGGCCGACTTCCTGTTGGCGGGGAGAAGTTGTTTTTACTGTGACTCCATTTTGGCAGACAAAGCTAATTCCTCTGTTGTCTGGCAATATATACATATGTGTGTGTGTCTCCTCAACTCTGAGAGTGCTGATGGTTGGCTGTATCTGATTTCAAAAACACAATCTGGGACTGTGTGTGTTGTTTCACAGTAAACAAATGTTAACCTTTATTCTGCACACACCAAGTTTACATAAATGTGCACACGTACACGTGACTGATGATTTAAAATTGGTGATTCTTATAATTGAGTCAAGAATTGTTAATAGCTTTAGGAAAGGTTAACTTAAAAATTTCTGCTTATTTGCCAAAGGCCTGGTTGGTGATGAGACTACTGCCTTGTGGCTTGTTGACTTTTTATTTTTCCTACTAAATATTTGGATGAAAAAGGTCTATTTATGGATTTTAAACCACTTTTTTTACTGTTAAAACTGCAGAAAATTTCATTTTCTTTTGTGGTGTGATTAAGACAGATGCTTCATTGATATAGAGATCTTAATTAAAAGTCCCCACCAACAAGCGTGCTTTTACTTTAGTGTCTTTAACAGAATGGTCTACCAAGCTTTTCATCATTGTCTACTATTTAATATGGAAGATGCTTGAACTTTGATCACACGTGTTTGATTTTCAGCATTTCTCTGCACGTCTTTTTCCCTTTTTTTGTTTGCTTTGAGTTTTTCAGCAGAAAACTACCTAATTTTTGTTTATTTCAAAGCTTAATTTGTATAGATTTGTTGCAGAGATCACACACACTAGTTTTCAAGATTGAAACATAAAAATAAATAGATATTGCAATTTGTAACAACACTAATGCATTAGAAATTATATTTGTAGATTCCGCATATGGAACCATTAATCTTAAAATTTTCCATCAGCTCTGAGTCATGAATAAAAAGGCAGAGTTTTTATCAAGAAAAATGATAACATCTTCTGCTGAGGCCTGTGAACACATCTGTTATAAGTCTAAACAGTATTTCTGCAGCTTTAAATTTTACGGCATTTTGTTTCATAATGATACATATCCCAAATCCCATCACATCAACAAAAGAATGAGATGATATTTTGTGTGTCCTCGCTTCATTTAAAATATCTAAACCTTGTGAGGATGTGTTTATAACAATCCCACACAATGCACAATAATATGTCACATAGATGTATTGTTCCTGATTTGATCCAGTGTAAGACTGCACAACTCATATTTTGCTTTTAAAGGAGTTGGTCTCTATCAACAAGTTGTAGTCCGAATTAAAGGCTTCAATTTCTGCAGAGTAAACACTGCAATCCCTCATAGTATAAATGTGTACATCTTTGTACCCACACTCCCCCGCAGTTAAGCTTAAATGCAGACACAAAGAGCACATTTCCCATAGTTTGAGGGGAGACTTTAAGGCAACCAAAATTTCATTAACAAAGTTTCATTAACATTGCTTTTTTTTTTTTTAATTGTTTGAAAAAGTTGTATGTTAGGTAATTGGCACCAGATGATATGCTATTTACTACATGAACATGCACACTTTGAGCGGCTTTCAGAATATTTTCTACACCCAACAGTCTCTGTAAACTTGACCAAAAAATCCTAAAAGCACTGTATTATCAAATTGAAATGATTGAATACATTATATTATTCCCATTGTTAGAAAAAAAGGAGTAACCAGTTATTGTGTAATTCAGCAGATCTTCATCCCACACTTGCGCTTCTAAAGATCTGATTTATCTAAGTGTGTGCTTGTTATGAAATTCCTAAAAATGTGTATCTTCCCACAGATTCCTTTCATGTGAGGACACTTTGATCCACTCTTGCCTATAAGCCTGAACCTTCACCCATCTAGCAGCCTCACTCTCAGAAACAATCCTCCCAAACATCTGCCAGCAAGTGTTTCAGTCCAAAGAAGGCCGCACTGAAGAGTAACCATGTTGATCATTCTAGCCTTTATCATCCTTTTCCACATGGCTGCAGCCATCATACTCTTTGTTTCTACTATTTATAATGTAAGTACACACAGAAAAGTAGTATTAGTATGTCCTAGAATGCACGTTATCTGGATGTGAGCTTCTGCTTGTTTTAAAGGCATGGTGGATTGTGTCGCCGACCGGACGAGAAGTAATTTACTCCGACTTATGGTACTCCTGTAATTCCACCTGTTACCCTATAGAGAACAGCCACACTACAGATGCAAGTAAGATTCTAACATGATCCTATTATATCATTATCCTTTCAATATATGCACATGTACAAAATATTTTTCCTTTTTTTTCCCCCCAGCCTACCTGCAAGTTGTCCAAGCTACAATGATCCTGGCCACTATTTTATGTAGCGTCAGCTTCTTCATCTTCCTCTTGCAGCTCTTCAGGATTAAACAGGGAGAGAGATTCATTTTTACAGCTATAATACAGCTGCTGGCCTGTAAGTAAATTAAATTACCACACTGATGTTCACAAAGCAACAATTATGATTTATCATTGCCAGGTACTCATGATGTCTTACCTTTGGTGATTGAGCAGAATTACCCAGTACTGTTCTACGTAGATTTTCTGACACCAGGAGAAAATGACAGACTAATAGAGCTGGGAACACGGGTGGTGTAACTTGTAGACAGATGTCAAAATTCATATGCCTCTCAATATCTGCATAAAAATTTTTGTTTGGCTGGTGGTGCTGCAAAATGAGGTGTTCACAAGAATTTGTGTTGAAATTATTCCAATGATCACAAAAGCACACATTGTTTGATGAACTAGCAATACACCATGTTTCATATTTGTTTGCCACATGAGAAATAGAAAAATGCAAAACTGAAACATTCCGAGCATGACTAAATCTAGCCTTTTATACAGGAAAACATCACTGCACACGACTTTACATAGGGTGAAATTTCACAATTTGAACAAGTAATTTCTCATAAATATCTAACACGCCTTCTCTCTGCCTTCTTTAATCTCTTGTCTTTCCAGCTCTATGTGTAATGATTGCAGCATCCATCTACACAGCTGAGCATAAGAGCTTCCATGCATCCAGTCTCCAAAAAGGCTCTTATGGCGCCTCCTTTGTTCTGGCGTGGGTCAGCTTCCCCATGACTCTCATCAGCGGTCTCATGTACCTGGTGCTCCGTAAACGCAAATAGACATGAAACACTCACAAGATATTCAGATATTTAGCCCAAAGATTAGATTCATACTCATTCAAACATGTGTTTATACTTTCTAATGCTAACCAGAATATTTTAAGTATTGAAATCCAAAAAAAAAACCAGAAACGGAAAACACATTTTCAGATGTTCGAAATGGAACATTTAACCACAAATCACCGAACAACTTCTCCTTTTGTGAAAGTTTGTTCTCACAAAATATGGCAAGTAAACTTTTTTAGAAAACAAAGTCTTTTTAAAAAACAAGAATAAACACAACTTCATCTTACAGGAAACATTTACTAAAACTTGCACACAAAATACCTCAATATGAGGTGTCTGGTTTTTTTTGTTGGTTTTTTTTTTTTTTACTAGCCGGCTCCCGTATGTTGGAGAATTTTTTTTCTGCATACCACATGCAGCATTCACTATTTCTTCTTTGTAACATTTACTGAAAACTTCCAGCTTATTTACGGGGCTTTGTTTCTGCAACCTGAAACTCTTTGTTGCTGACCTCGTTATTTTTTCTGCCAATTAATGATGTTGACCTGAACTTATCAAAGAATCCTAAAAGATTAAGCAAATTTACATAAAAGTTCACACAAATTTAATGTGTCATTATATGTGATGGCATTTTTAAGAAACATTAAAGAAAGCATGTTTTAATTAAGATAAAATGTAGTACAGTTGTAGTTACAAGTTCATTTGTAGAATTTTAAACTTTTATTAATGATATTACTCTAGTGCTGAATTGTGTTTAATAAGTTGCAATATGTGGGATTTGATTTTTTTTAAGTTGAAAATGGAAATGTGAAAACTTGAAATAATAACAAAAATTTCTGTCTTAATACCGGTTCTTACTGTTTTGTTCAGTTTCTTTGATGTAAGTCGAAAAAGCTATTTATTGTTTAAACCCGCTGTTTTGTTTGTGTTTGAACTGAAATGACTGAAGACATGAAGTAATTTAGTCTTAACTTGGTTTCCCTCTGAGACGATTGCTCTGATAATGCTAATCATGATAATCCTGTAATTGATAAAAGTTCATAATCATAGTTCATCATTTTTTTGCCCCTGAATTATTGCTAACAGCTCTTCTGGCCCAATCAGTCTTTGTTGGCTTGTGTATATTGAACATGTTGGAAGAACAGCGAGAATAATTATTTTACAGCTAAAATAACCGAGAAAAATCTGTGAAGCAAATAATTCTAGTGGAACTTTATTAAAAAGCAATTTATTAATAAAGTCTGTTTTTAAAAGTCAAAGGGGAAAAATGTGTTAAAAAAAACAGGTAATGTTTTCAAATTTTATTAGATTTGTGAAATTATATAAAATGAGACAAGATGCGTAAATTTTATTACTGGTTCTACATTTTTGTAAAACTTTTTTGTGTTTGAGTTTTTTTTTCTCTAAGTGTTTTCCTCAAATATTCCAAATTAACTGTCAATCCACAAATGACAAGTTTGAACAAAACTAATTTGACTTGTTTGTTTGGTTTTTGTTTGGATTTTTTGTTTGTTTTGTTTGTTTTAAAATTACTTTATGGATGCAGCAAAACAGTAAAGCTTCATTACAAACAACATTAGATGTTGGAACCAAAACTGTATTGACATGTGCGTTTTTTTATTTACAAGATATTTTGGTGAAGTATTAACTCTGCAATGAGGTTTCATGTAATTCTGCATTGTTTTAAAATATTTAATTGTTTTCTTGCATGTTCTTCTCTTTTACATGTGACCCATTATTTGATGCATTCTGTTTTTATTATTTAGAATTGAAACAAAATATTTTCTTTTTGACCTCTGGTGCAACATTAGTGGCAGCTCCAGTTTTCTTTTAAATTTTTTTAAGGATTAAAATTCTCATTTTTAAAAACTGTCTGCTATAGACATTAAGTGGACAAAAAGAATAATTGAGAATGTTTTTTTGATTTTATGCTTTAAAAAATTTTCTTCACCAAATGATTAAAGTCTCAATAAATGCCAATGTATTCATTTGTGTCTGTTTGCTTTCTTCAACATCAGCCTTCAATTCAGTAGTTTTCATGCAACTCACATAGACTTCTTTTTCTGCAATTAATTTGTAAAACAAAAGATGATTCTAGTTAGATCATTGTTAAAATTTCTCTTTACAAATTTTTATTTCATTTATGTTATCTTAGTTATTTTAAAAAACAGCGCCTCCAAATCCGAGACCATGGTCCTCGCCCGGAAAAGGGTGGAATGCCCCCAAGTGGAGGAGTTTAAGTATCTCGGAGTCTTGTTCACGAGTGGGGGAAAGATGGGGCGGGAGATCGACAGGCGGATCAGTGCAGCATCAGCAATAACTAGGACGCTGCATCGGTCTGTCGTGGTAAAGAGAGAGCTGAGCCGAAAAGCAAAGCTCTCGATTTACAAGTCGATCTACGTTCCAACCCTCACCTATGGTCACCAGCTGTGGGTGGTGACCGAAAGAATGAGATCGCGGGTACAAGTGGCTGAAATGAGCTTCCTCCGCAGGGTGGCTGGGCTCTCACTCAGAGATCGGGTGAGGAGCTCTGCCATCCGGGAGGAGCTCGGTGTCGAGCCGCTCCTCCTCCAGGTCGAGAGGAGGCAGATGGGGTGGTTCGGGCATCTGGTCAGGATGTCCCCCGAGCGCCTCGCAGGCAAAGTGTTTCGGGCACGTCCCACCGGGAGGAGACCAAGGGGCAGACCCCGGACCCGCTGGAGAGACTATGTCTCACGGCTGGCTGGGGAACAACTTGGGATCCTTCCGGGTGAGCTGGAGGATGCAGCCGGGCAGAGAGAGGCCTGGGCTACCCGTTTGAGGCTGTTGCCCCTGCGACCCGACCCCGGAACAAGCGGAAGATGACAGAACGGAACGGAGCTTTGCCTCAATAGGCAGCTGTGGTCAGACATTTACTTCTACTGTGCAGTAAAATTTTTACACAAAATTGCCATTTTTTTTTACTTTCGTTCATTTGTGTATTTATTTTTCTTTTGCCAATGTGTGACTGGTATATTAAATATAATCACACAAAATTATATTCCCCTGTCTCAGTTTTGCATGCAGGGTGATTGGCTGTATGTTGTTGCCCATCTCTTTTTTGGGTGTTTTGCGTCTTTTTTTAAATCCTATCCAAATAAAAGAGATTGCCCCCCAAAAGGATTAGCGGTGTTTTGTGGGTAAATAATTACCTGTACCAGGGGCGGATCCAGGATTTTCTTAAGGTGGGGGGGCGTGAAGTCATAGACAAAACGAGCACCTATGTGCTTGCCAGTATCAAGGGGTGTGAGGCATTCCCACTCCCGCCACCCCCACCTTCATATTCCTTCTTCCAGTATACGAGGAAGTAACGCGTTCTGAAAAGAAAATTCATTACGACTTTCAATTACCCATCAAAAAAGTTGACAACATGTAACTCCTAACAATCCAAGTGACACACGTTACACTACTATATAAATTAAACACATTCAGATTCCGATAAAAACTAGGAAACTAAACCTTGGAACTTCAGTGTTGAAGAATAATCGTAGTGACTTTCTTCCTGCGTAGCAGTGGCACGGCCTGGCAGGTTGTGCTTGTGAGTACATGTCAGAGGTCATTACCCCGTTTATTCCATGGTCATTTAAGAAAGAAAGAAACAGAGGATCAACTATAAGTAATTTAGTTTGTTTATTTACCATTTAACCTCTTCCACTCCAGGCCCATCATCCATCATATTGGTCCCCAAGTTTGGTGGTCGTCGTTTTCTAACTGTTATGGTGAGGGTGTGGAAGGAGGAGGACCCAATTGCAGGACAACAAACAATATTTATTTAACTAAGGAAGTCCAGCAAATCTGTAAGAAAAAGACACATGATTAAAAGAGGTGTACTCTTGATCATAATTCAAAAAAGGATTTCTCTTAGAGTGCACTGGCAGGGAGGAAGACACAACAAAGACATCTGGGAAGACCGTCCTTAAATAGGCAAGCAGGTAAACGCTCCCCAGATGTCTTGTATCAAATTGGGATCTGGGAAAGAGAGGACGATCTAGCGCTTCATCTAGTGGTAGTAGACAGAACTACCATACTAACTATGCCATGTATAAAACAATCTAAAGAATAATAATAATAATTTTTTAAAAAACAAACTTTAATTGTTATTGCAGTGCAGCAATAAAAATTTTGTTTGGTAGCATCTTAATACATTGGTTGTTATTTGTGTATGTCATTGATTGTGTGTGTTTGTGAGTGTATGGATGTGTGGTGAAACGACGTGCAGTGAGTACTGGACTGGTGTTCATTTGTAATCAGTCAAAAATGGTATTAAAAAATGTCAATGCATGAATGGACCTTTAAAATTATACTTACCCCAACTCCGAATTTGTCAAAGTATTTTTTTAATTCCATTTTGAGACTTGGAATAGCCCTCTGAATATTTTTTGAGGGGACTGTAGTCATAGATGACGTTTCATTTATTTTTCATAACTATGAGAGGCAAAGACATGGTGAACAAGAGAAAGCAATATTTGTAAACAATAAAATCATGTTATCACTAAAACGTAACCGCATTAGGAATAAGTGGTTTATCAAACAAAACGAAAAGATGTAGCATTCCCAATATCATGTTATAACAATAACCTAAGGTTAATAAACATTAAACGAATAGTGAAAAGATTAGAATAAATAGCTCGAGGGATAGGTCAGCTCTAATTGCTGGAGCGCCACTTGGCGCTTTTGGACATGCGCAAAGGCTCGAAGCAGTTAATCTAGACAGGGACAAAAGATGAACCGCTGAGCATGCGCAGAAGTGCCAGGCAGCTCATTCCAACGGGCATCACAACTCGACAAGAACAGTTGTCGGAGGCTGCAGCGTAACTGTCAGGATCTAACTCTTCTTCTTTCGCAGAAATTCGATGAATTGCTAACAAAAGTGTTAACTTTTAGCATCGAAGACAAATCTAGATACTCTCCAGTTGACTGATTTCTGGTATGTTAATTTAATTATTTAAACTAATTACTATAATATAATTTATCATTTAACCGTTTATCAAAATCCGTTAATTTTAGCATTTTGCTTACATCATCAAAAGGTATTTGTTCGTAATTTTTCCGTGTTTTAGTGACAACAAGTGTTGCATGCTCTTCGCTTTTAACTATTTTTTTCACTGCTTTATTTATGGTGCTCACTGGGATAAACACGCTTTGCTAGAACTTTTAAATTATTGTTGTGATTCCAGATTATTTTTCGGGCTCTGTCTTCAGAAGGAGGAAAAAAGCTAGACGACAACGTCGAGAACATTACCCTGCGTCGTCCATACAACAGCCCAACGAAGACCAACCGTTGGACCAATATGCAAACAAAAAGACCAGCTGATACTCGTGAGGCCAACGGATCAGCATATAACGAGAGGTAAACAGCTTAAGGCTTTACTTCTGATGCTCTGTTTCTTCTACAACAGTCATTTTTTTGCAGATCTTACATTTGCTAAAGATTTGTATGTTTCCTTCTTATCCACTTCAAAGACCCTCAATCATGGGAGGTGTTAGTCTGACTTTTTGGGTCAATTCAGCGACTCATAGAATATAAAAGCAGTGGGCAACTCGCTGACTATGGATGTGAATGAAATGCAAAGAAAAGATAAAAAAAAACTACTTTTTTTTTTTTTTAGATTGTACTGGAAAACAACTTGTTTTTCTGCGTATTCCATGTGGTATTAACTCCAAAAAAAATCTAATTCCGTCATCCTCCGTTTATCTGGAGTCAGGTCACGGGGTCAACAGCCTGAGATGGGAAACCCAGGCCTTTGCTCACCTCGGTTGCATCCTCCAGCTCATCCAGAAGGATCCCAAGGCGTTTCCTGGACAGCTGTAAAACATATTCTCTTCCAGGTATGGAATCTATTACAGTCAATTTATTTCTGATACTTTCATATATTACTACTTTTTTTTTTTTTTACTGTTTCTTGGGACGTCTCGTGTTGGACCCAGTGGGATTTGAACAAGCTTCTCACGGTCGAAAAAAAGGCAATTCTACCACTGGGCCAACGCCTCTTCCTACTTTTTTGCTTATATTTTTTTGTTTTGAATTACTCTATTCATCCCTCACCGGGGAAATTTGTTTGCTGCACTCCTTACACCGCAGCAGGCTGCCCTTCAACGGCGCCAATGGTGGGAGAAGTGGGGGTTAGGTGTCTTCTCCAAGGACCCTAGACGTGCTCTCCGTGGGATGCGAACCCGCGGACCGGAAGGTCGCGGGTATATATATTTATATATATATAATATATATATATATATTTATATATATACATATATATATAAATATATATATATATCCCAGGACCACATATTATTTTTACTGTTACATGTATATAAATATTACAGGACCACATATTACTTTTACTGTTACAAATGACATTTAATTGTACCGGTGAGTCTGGACCTTCTTTCTTGACGGAATTGATCAACACCTGATTCATATTTTTATCATCTTTCAAAATGTACAGTATTTTGTTATCTGTCCATAATTAGATTCGAATCACTTTATTGTAAAACTACTACATTAATACTACTATTATAATACATACAAACTATCCTTATATATATAAAAAATTTCCTTCACGTCAGTTCCCTTTAATTACTGTATGAATGTTTCCATTTGAACGAATGAACAAGAGCTGCTCAAATACTGTATCTGACAGTTGGCAACTCTCTGGGCAAAAGATCTTCCCCAGAGAAGTCCTACTCCCTCTGGCGCTTCACTGAAGCACATGTGGCTCGAACTGCCAGGTATTTGGCAGTATGGCCAGGTGAGAGAACTTGGTGGCCTGTTTGCTCTACTGGGTTAGAGGATCATTGGACCTGTCCAAAGAGGGCACCTTGAGGTAATCCCGGACCTCTAGCTGGACTACTATTAGTGAGAATGTGGTGGTTGATGTGGTTGCAGGCAGAGACTCCAGGAAGATATCCAGGAAGTCATCTTCCTGGCAAGGCCTCTTAGCTGGCAGTGAAGCACCAGCATGAATTGGTGCAGTTGTGCTGTTACTGGCACTGGCTGTGGCCTTGTTGGTGAGCAGTGATGTCAGTCTCTCCAGTTACACTTCAGCCTGAAGCGGGGATCCAAAGCTGTAACCATTATGAACACCTCCTTGTTGAAAGGGTACCAGAGGCCCTTTCAACAAGGGCCACAGGGGTCCTTTCAACAAGTCAAAAACAGGGGGCAGTAATGGACAAGTAATATACTTTTACTTAATTACTTTGACGTATATTACTTTATTATTATATTATTATTATTTTCCCAACATATTACCAAATATTGCCAAAAATATATCACCAGCGAGGCATTTGGGAAGCATCCTAACCAGAACTACCCCATTTGGTCTCTCTTGCCCTTGGGCAGCTACTCTGAGCAAGACATTCATCAGTACTAATTGATTAATTAAATAAAATCTGCTGTGGTTATCTTCTAGCTTTGTATGATGCACACTGAATCATCACATTTTAAATAGAAAGTGTCTATTCTTTGACAAATACAGTATGTGTGTTGATCTTTATTTTACACCGCACTTTATTTCAACATTCCACTTTTGTAATGAGGATACATATCTGTGTACACCGATTTCTTTGTTTTTATCTCACTAGCACTTCCTCTTTACAGGGGAAAAATTAATCCACTTTGCCACATCTAAAAAAAAATAATAATAAAAAATCCCATGCTGATTCTCTGTTTCATCAAACAAAATGACTAGATTGTGATTTTTAGAAACTATATGTATACGTATGTATTATATATTTTAAATTTATACATAGATACAAATAATGAATATACACTTTAATCATACAAATGTTTTTGTGTAAGATCTTTTCCCTTTCTGAAATTTTCTTTGTGCTTGACTGAAGAGGGAATGAGGCAGACTGCCTGACAGATTACCATGATGAAACAAACTGCAACAAATATGCAGAAGTAAGTAAAATTAATGCTAATGATGGCTTATTTGGCAGATATTAGGTTAAAAGACTTAAAGATTCAGAATTACTTTATTGTTGCTGCATGCGGGAAATTTATGTGTTACAGCAGCACAGTAACCGTGAAAGAGATCAAAAGAGAGTACATTTAAAAAGAATAATGAAAAGTAATAAAAATAGTCACATAATAAATAGAAGGAATAATTTGGAATAATAAATAATGAAGGAATAGAAGGAATAATAAAAAATAGAAGAAATAAATAGAAGGAAAAATATCGAAAACTAAATGTCAATGTGTTTGTCTCTTGACCCATGCCGGAGGCAGACCTTTCCTCTACAAAAAAAAAATAATCCTTTAAAACCAGAACTACAAAGAAAAAATTATACATCAAATTAATGAAAATGATCGAAATATAAAGTTTTCATTTTACACTAATTCACTCTGTCATCTTTTTTGATGTCTCCAGTTTATGGAAATGTTTTCTTGTCATTGATGAAGCCAATGCAGTTAGAAGTTTTTTGTTTATCATCATTTTTATCCAATTTTTGCAATTGTTCTTTCTACTAATGCTGTAAGTTATCATGTCCATTATTGGTTAAACTTTTTAAAACTTTCAACCAGAAATTTAGACATAAAAAGGTTAGAGAGCTGAACAGTTTTCAGGTGTTGTGTAAAATAATAGGTTTTGACAGTAGGATATTTGATACATGCTGATACACAAGGTGAAGTTTGTTTATTCCCGTTTAACTTTCTGTTTAGGAATACACAAAGATTGCTCCAAAAAAAGTCTGCTTCACTCAAATAGGTCAGTATGTAATTTATCTGGTGTGTTTTTTTCTTTATGTACTGTGAGTTTTTATAAATTTAATAAACCAACCTATCCAAAAATTAACTTTTTTTTTTCTTTTTTTAGTAGCGGATAAACACGCTGACACACCTCCACCAGTCCTCAGCCCACCATCAATGGTGATAAAAAGCATTTATTTTTAAAGGTGGTTTTAAATTTTATTTTTATTAATTTAATTTTTTTTTATTTTTTTTTTAAACAGATTTCAACTTACTCTAAGTGGAATGAACTGCTTTCTCCGCCCATTCTGGAAATGGTAAAATACCTCATATTATTAGTGTTGTCAAATCTCATAGCACATTCAAAAACTATGTTCCATGTTGTTTTTTATCTTAGATGCTTGTTTGATACCCTTTAGATAGTATATAGACTGTATGTATGTAGACTGTATACCCTGTACAGTCAGCATACCTTTTGCAAATTCTTATTGGTTGAACTGTTGACTCTTTCTCCTTTCAGGTAAATTTTTTCATCCCTAAACTTCCTGCCATCTTGTTCCCTTCGAAACTGAGCATAGAGGCAGTTACATACAGACTTCCCAGGAAACTCCAATTGGTTATAACATTTCTACAGAGCCCCCATCGTCTCTGTGTGGTATGGGATGTGGCAAAGAAAGTTGCATCTGACCCACCTATGGATAGTTACATGTAAGAAATGCTTCATGTCTACTATTAAAATATATTTTAGTTGTTCCATAGTTACATATGTTATATATGTCTTGGACTCCCCAAAAATGTAAACACCAATTCTTTATTCTTTTTTTTCCTACAGCATCTACACAACAGTGGAAAAGGAGATAGGGAGGGGTCAGTTCGATAATTGGCACAAGCACAAGATGGAAGCAAAACCTCTGCCCATGTGTGCACTAAACAAACATTTTAAGCCCGGGCACAGAATATGTGCTGCTGTGGTGGGCAGAGACAAATTTGGGCGATATGGCCCGTACAGTGAAATTTTTGCATCTGCAGTACCCAGTTAAAGTTGTTGTTAAAGTTATTTTGTGCATTCCGTTTTTGATATCTAGAATTGAAAAAAAAAAGTGTATGTATCAAAATTATAATTATTATTATAATTATTAGTAATACTTCTGCTAATTACATCCAATGGAGAAAAAAAATTGTACAGAGAAAGTTTTTTAAGTTTATGATTTAAAACATTTTCTAATAATTTGTGTCTGTTTGTTTTCTTCTTTATTAGCCTTCCGTTAAATTAGGTAGTTTGGGTTTTTTTTTTAAATACAGTATACTTTATTAATCCCTCATCGGGAAATTTTAGTGCTGCATTTCACCGCAGCAAGCTGCCACCTATGATGCTACCAATGATGGGAGACAAGGGAGGCTAAGTATGTTCTACAATGCCCATTTAGGTACTGAGGTCAATTTTTCTCAAATATTCACCCCCGGCTGTGTAGTACAATGTACACACTAAAGTGTGTAAAAAAAATCCTTGTCCTATTTTTGTGTTTTGATATTTGCCAAATTTAAATATCTGTGACTGGTATTTAATTATAATTACACAAGGAGATAAAGCAGATAAATTGGCAGTGGTGAGGCCCCTTCTAAAGAAGAGCAGTTTAGATCCTAAAATTTTTGATAATTATTGACCTGTATCCAACTTACTTTTTTAAAGCAAATTACTAGTGAAAGTTGTGTTCAATCAGATACATGAGTTTTTAAATAGACACAGCTTCTTCATCTTCTTTCAGAATTTCCGTCTAGGGGTCGCCACAGTTTCTGCTATCCCTATCTGCTGCATCTTCTTCGGTCACGCTACCTATATTCATGTCTTCCTTCACCGTATCCATGAACCTCCTCTTTGGTCTTCCTCTAGGCCTCTTTCCTGGTGGTTTCAAACCCAGCATCCTTCTTCCGACGTACTCTCTCTCCTCTGTACATGTCCAAACCATCTCAGTCTGGCCTCTTGGACTTTATCTCCAAAACCTCTAACATGTACTGTTCCCCTAATCTACTTATTTCTAATCCTGTCCATCCTGGTCACTCCCAGAGAGATCCTCAGCATCTTCATCTCTGCTACCTTCATCTCTGTTTCCTGTCTTTTCCTCAGTGCCACTGTGTCTAGACCAAACAGCATGGCCGTCTCACCACGGTTTTGTACACTTTCCCTTTCATTTTAGCTGAAACTCTTCTGTCACACATCACACTTGATACTCGATACACCCATTGAAACCACGCCCATTGACAAAATAACACCCTTTACATGCACTCATGAAGCAGTGGGAGTGAAGTCACACAGGAGGCAAAATCTTTGGATTCTTTTTCTAAAATTTAAAGAACTACAAAAATGGGAAAAAAAATAACCAGGGAAATAAGAGTTTAAGAAACCCAGAAAGAAATCAGTAGGGGCGGGACTTAGCAGACAGTATATATTATAACAGAGGTGTCAAGTAGCGAAGTAAGACTACTTCGTTACCTTACTCAAGTAGAAAATCCCGTTATCTTTACTTTAACGAAGTAATTATTTTTTTGTCTACTTTTTACTTTTACTCAGTACTTTTTCATGCAATTATCTGTACTTTTACTTCGTTAATTTTATAAAAAGTAGTCACTGCTTTCGCCATTTTGTCAACGTTAAAAAGCCGCGACTGTTTGTCGGAGTTTTTTTTTTTTTTTTTCATGAACCCTGAATGCATCAAACAAAGGAACAGATGAATGATTGGCTGAAAGGTCCAGTCAATCATTACTTTGGGGCGAGTAGCACCGCCCACAAACTTTTAAAGAGCAGGAACGTGAATTTCCGTGTTTGAGACTTGCTGCGGGCTCGGAAATCAGTGTTTCTGATGCTGCAACGCTGAACTTTGATTGAATTATCAGTTTTTTTAAAAAAAAAACAACAGCAAAGAAATGTTTTATTATTATTTTCAGTCTGCAGTTATTGTAAACGTCTTTGCTGAAAATGTTGTAGATGGTATTTTTATAAAAATAACTTTGATCTGTGACGCACTATTTTATCTTTAGAAACAAAGCTAATTGAACTGATTAATCCATAAATAGTAGTGGATGAAGTATTTGTGCTTAAAAACATCCAAAATGTTATTGATTAGTTTCTAAAGACTGACTGAGGAGATTAAAACTACACATGCTTAAATTTTGTATAATGTAGATGTTTGGGTTAACATTAAAAAAAACCTTATATGTACACATATCTACTACCTCTGTAGTAGATATGTATGTATATATATAAATTTATATATACCGTCTCCTAAGTCCCGCCCCTACTGGTTTCTTAAAATCTTATTTCCATGGTTATTTTTTCATTTTTACAGTTCTTAAAATTTTAGAAAAAGAATCCAAGGATTTTGCCTCCTGTGTGTTTCCTTCACTCCCACTGCCTTACGAGTGCATGTAAAGGGTGTTATTTTGTCAATGGGCGTGGTTTTACTGGGTGTACGATATTTTTTGTAAAATACGATAATTTTACGTCATTAGTACGATAATCCAGCACCTCCCACCTGGCAACGCTGGTTCCAGGTGTCACGCAGGCTGTATGTGGCACTCCCAACCTTATCAACTTGTGAAAGACTATTCAGTATTGTCTCAAAGAACTTTGAAAACTAGCTGCCTTCAAGGCTTAAAAAAGCCTTTTGGTCATTTTTTTATTTATTTTTTTTTTTTTTAACATTGAGTGTGTTTGTGTCTTGAAGTTGGTTAAATTAGGTGATGCAGAGTGAAGCTTGGTAGCTGAAGGGACGTTACATAATGCCCTGCTCATGATAATACATTTGATTGTGTTCATTAATCAATTTCCAATAAAGATTATTAAGAAATAAATGTTTCTGATTCATAAAGTTTAATACCAACACTTTCATTTATTATCATGTTTTCTGCTCCTTAAAGCATGTGATAATAGTTAAAAAATATGTTCATACGCTTTTGTTAACAATATTCCTTTTTTTCTGAAAATTACTTTTACTTTTTTTACTTTAAGTAGTTTTAAAATAGGTTACTTTTTACTTTTACTTAAGTAGAAATCTTGAGTTGATACTTCTACTTTTACTAAAGTAGTTTTTTAACTAGGTATTTATACTTCTACTTGAGTAGAAAATGTTGGTACTTTTGACACCTCTGAATAAATATAATAGTATATACATCTCAATGTACTACCTCTGTAGTACATTTAGTACAATTAGTATACCTCCGTAGTACAATTAGTATACCTCTGAATATATATATATAAATACACATTATTACATTTATATATGTATACATATCAGGTTTTTTATTTTATTTTAACCCTAACATCTTACATTATACAAAATCTAAGCGATGTGTAGTTTTAATCGCCTCAGTCAGTCTTTATAAACTGATGAATAACATTTTGAATGCTTTTAAGCACAAATTTTTCATCCCTCCCCAACACCACTACTATTATGGATTAATCAGTTCAATTAGCTTTTTTTCTAAAGATAAAATGATGCATCACAGATCAAAATTATTTTTATAAAAATACCGTTCCGTCATCTTCCGCTTGTTCCGGGGTCGGGTCGCGGGGGCAACAGCCTGAAACGGGCAGCCCAGGCCTCTCTCTCCCCGGCTGCATCCTCTAGCTCCCCTGGAAGGATCCCAAGTCGTTCCCCGGCCAGCTGTGAGACATAGTCTCTCCAGCGGGTCCGGGGTCTGCCCCTTGGTCTCCTCCCGGCGGGACGTGCCCGAACCACCTCGCCTGCGAGGCGCTCGGGGGCATCCTGACCAGATGCCCGAACCATCCGATCTGGCTCCTCTCGACCTGGAGGAGGAGCGGCTCGACACCGAGCTCCTCACCCGATCTCTGAGTGAGAGCCCAGCCACCCTGCGGAAAATAAAAATACCATTTACAACATTTTCAGCAAAGACGTTTACATTGACCGCAGACTGAAAATAATATAGAGATTTTTTTTTCTTTGCTGTTGTTTTTTAAAACCGATCATTCATTCAAAAGTTCAGTGTTTCAACATCAGAAAAACGCTTTGATTTCCGAGCCCGCAGCAAGTCTCAAACGCGCAAATTGACGTTCCTGCTCTTTATAACTTTGTGGGCGGTGCTACTCGCCCCAGTGTAAGCAATCGCTAGCCAGAATGATTGACTGGACCTATCAGCCAATCATTCATCTGTTCCTTTGTTTGATGCATTCAGGGTTCATAAAAAAAAAAAAAAAAAAAACTCCAACAAACAGTCGTGGCAGATGAAAACAACTAACACGGTTACACAGACAAGAAACGTTCAAATTATCGTATTTTGAGCATTTTTTACAATTATTGATCGTACATCGTACAAATACGATAATTATCGTACACCTCGCAACTCTGGTTCTGATGCATGATTTTATTTCTACCTGATGTAGCTGGAGGGTGGGCGCTGTTTATGTGTCACGAGCATGCGCAGAAACCCTCAACAGGACACCGGGAAAAAACAAAAAAGCTGCGAAGTCAAGACACTGCTTTCTCAGGAAAACAGGCTTGCTGTCTCAGGTTTTATTTGATCAGACCGGTAGGAGGCGGTAATGTAACGTCTGAATGTTGACCTCCGTAGAAATTCGAAGAAGAATTGCTAACCAAACTGGAACTTTTAGCATCGACGACCAAGACACTCTACCAGTTGACTCAGTTCTGGTATGTTGAAACGTAATTTACCATTTGCTTGTTAAAAATCCGTTCATTTTAACATATTACCTACGTGACAAAAGTATGTTCGTAATTTTTCCGTGTTTATGTGACATGTGTAGTTTTGAATGGCATGCTATTAGCTGTTAGCTAATCCAGTTATTTCTCTGCTTTATTTATGACGCTCACTGGGATAAGCACGTGTTATTAGAACTTTAAACTTTTTGTTGTGATTCCAGATTACTCTTCGGGGTCTGTCCTCAGAAGGAGGTGAGAAGCGAGGTGACCATGTCTAAAAGATTAGCTGTGGGTCGTCCCTCCCAAAGCCCAACAAAGCCCATCCATTTGACCGATATGCCAACAAAATTTCCAGTTGATACTCGTGTGGCTATTGGACCATCGTACAACCTCTGGTGTGAAATGAGAACAGCTCAAGGCTTTACTTCTGATTCTTTGTTTGCACAATTTCTTCTGGACCAGTGAGTCATTTTTTTTCCCTGCAGATCGTGCTTTTCCCATATGATTTGCATGTGTTTCCTTCTTTTGTAAATCAAAGATCTACAATCAGATCAGATACTCTGACTTTGTGGGTCAATTCAGACAACATAAGCAGGGGGAACTCACTGACTGTGGATGCGAATCACAGCAGGGAGACTTTAAAAAAATCAAACAACATAATTATTTTAGATTGTATTGAATCACAAAGACTGATGTTCTTACTGATCACGGCCGCTGCTGCCATGATCAGTGAACAAGATTCAGAGACTAGGGACTTGCTGAGGTACTAATGTGCAAATAATAAACATACGTAATAAAACTAAGTGATGTAAACTATGGGGGGCGGGGGGATTATTTTCATTTGGACCAGAACCTCCTGTTTGAAGGAAGTGGCTCAAAAAGTCCATTTCCAGGGTCGGAGGGGTCAGATAGTTATTGGAAGATAACTTGTTTGTCTGCATGCTCCAAGTGGTATTAACTCCAAGAAATTAAATTCAATCAGTAAGAATAGATTAATTAAAGCATCTCTGCACGATGCACACTGTTAATTACTTGTTAGATAGAAAGTGTCTATTCTTCCACAAATATGTATGTTGATTTATAAAAGAATTTCACTCTGCAAGAGACTTAAACATTCGTTTTTGTAATGACGATACACAGCTGTGTAAACCTAGGGGGAGAAGAGGGAAGGGGAGACTGCACAGTACTTCGTTTTACTTTGTTTTTCTCTTGATAGCACTTCCTCTTTAATGGTAAAAAAAATTAGCCAGTTTTTAACATCTGAAAGAACAAAACGAATCGCTTTCTCATCCTCTGTTTCATCAAATAGAATAAATAGACTAGGATTTAGAAATATATATAAATTATTTTATCTCTCAAATAATTTATCCACTGCTTTACAGATGTCACCTAATATCTTTTTTTTAATTATCATTATTTTTTTGTGCTTGACTGAAGAAAGAAGGAGGCAGCCTGCCCGGCAGATCACCATGATGCCAAAAACTACAATACCAAATCAGAAGTAAGTCAAATTAATAGTGATGACAGCTTGTTCAGCAGATTTTTTTTTTCCTATTTTTGTGGCATTTATAAGATTTGAAGAACGCCAAATACTATGTGTCAGTGTTTCTTTCTCAAGCTTTTTTAATTTTTACGCTGCACAACCATTGTTCTGGACACCATTCTTTTGTACTGAATAAAAAATGGAATCCAGAACAATGATGGATTGTTATGGTTACTTACATGCTGTTTTTCAGCAATCGACCTCTATTTCTTGTTTGCATCTGCTGAGGCTCATTTTGAGCTTGACCCAAATTATCAGACGCCACCCCTGGGGTTGTCAATACCTTGGGAGTTTTAACTTTCTGTAAGTGTCTCTACAGGTGCAAAAGCTGATAAAGCAGGAGACCGAAAAAACTTTGGCAAAGCAGGAAGAAAGACTGCAGCAATTAATAGAAACCGTTCAGAAGTCAAATGAAGTTGACATCACAAAGTTGACGCAGGATCTAGAGGTACTAAAACCCATTTTCTGTTGTTTTTGTTTCCAATTCTCACTAAGCTGTTTTAGTTGTTTTATTTATTAAATAGTTGCTAACTGATTTGAAAAAAATAGGACTCTTGGAGCTATGATGGAAAGCAGTGAAATGTACTTCTGATACTGGAAATCTTACATCGTTCTCTCCTTTTTCTTAAGTCTAAAATCCTAACCATGACCAAGAGAGCAGAAGCAGCTTTTGCTCACATCAAAGAGGTTTGTAGATATTACAATAAAATAATACTCACAAACGTTATGATTGATTGCTGATGTTTAGGTCCGTGTTGTAGCTTATGTTACATAGATATGTGGTAGGATACCGTAATGTCTCATTTAGGCATCACCTTAAAGCAAATTGTTTTAAATTTGTCATGGATTATGTGTGTTTTTGCAAACTAAACTCTGCTCTAAGATCTTGGACATAAAAAAAAAAAAAACGATGTCACTTATACATTCCAAAACTATGTTGATTCAAAAGAACAAGGGCAACAACATTTTCATAACTAGCTTTGAAGCATAACTAAAACCTCACTCGCACAGACTGGTTTACCTCTCAGAAGGTATAACTTTAATGTGTAGCACCAGAGGTTTATTATAATGGCACAGTTTGTGGTTTTATTTTGTAAAGTGACAGTTCTAAAAAAAAAAAAAAAAAACTATAAATTGGCTCTAGCAGTGTTGTTTAAGAGAATTAAATGAGATTATTTTTCCATCCTAACATCCTTTTCCTTCCCATGCAACTATTTTTTTTCATGGACTTTGTTACTGTTTTTTGCAGTCTAATTAGAAATTCTCATTTCAGAGTGGCTTTTTACCCAATGCGGATGTCACTAGGTATGGAGAAGTGATGAAATAATCTATTGATCAAAACTTTATATGTCAAATTTACTTTTTTTTTGTTGTTGTTTTCTACAGCAAACCCATAAAAGATGACGACAACACACCTCTGCAACCAAAGTGTATGAAACGCATGACAATTTTTTTTCCCTTCCACTTTCTTTTTGTCTTATGAAACATTTTGTCTTCCAGTATGTCTAAAAAGAAAATTTCCAAGTGAGGAACTCTTGAAAATTATGGTAAATATAAAGTTTTCATTTTTAACTGATTCACTTTGTCAATGAAAAATCTTTTTAGACGTCTCCTGTCTATGGAACTGTTTTCTTGACTCCAATAAAGCCGATGCTACTTGAAGTTTTTCATTTTTGATTTTATTCTATTTTTGTGTAATCGCTCCTTCTCGTTGTGCTATATTGTATCACGTCCCTTATTGAATAGACTTTTAAAAATATTAAACCAGAAATTTAGAAAATAAAACCTAAAAAGTTATAGTTCTTGTTCTTTCTGTCACCACCCAAGCAGCCAAAATGAGCTTCCTCCAAAGGGTGTCTGGGCTCTCACTCAGAGTGAGGAGCTTTGCCATCGGGGAGGAGCTCGGAGTAGAGCCGTTGCTCCTCCAGGTTGAGAGAAGCCAGGTGGGGTGGTTTGGGCATCTGGTTAGGATGCCTCCTGCTCGCCTCGCTGGTGAGGTGTTTCTGGCACGTCCCAACTCAAGGAGATGCAGAGGTAATCCCAGACCTGCTGCAGAGACAATGTCTCACAGCAAGCTGGGGAACACCTTAGGATCCTTCCGGGTGAGCTGGAGGATACAACCGGGGTGAGAGAAGCCTTGGTTTCCCGTCTGATGCTGTTACCCCTGCATACAGCCCCTTATTAACCAGGAGACAACAGAAAGTTAGGATATTTAATACATCCTGATACACAAAGTGAAGTTTGTTTATTCCTGTTTACCTTTCTGTTTAGGAATCCACGGAAATTGCTCTAAAGAGAGTCCGCTTCAATCAAATGGGTCAGTATAAAATGTATCTGATTTGTGTTTTTTTTTTTTTGTTTGTTTTACTTTATGAAATGAGTTATGATAAATTTAATAAATCAGCCTGCCAACAAATTAACTTTTTTTTTAAAGAGTTAATAGCAGAGGGAAAAAAGGACAGACTTCCACCGCTCCTCATCCCTCAAGTTAATTTATCGAAGGTGATGAAAAGCATTTGTTTAAAAAGCATTTCTGTAAAAAGTTGGTTTTCAACTTTATTTTAATTGACTTTTTTTTTACACCACAGTTTTCAACTTTTCCTAATGGGAATCATTTGCTGTCTCCACCCGTTCTCCATTCCGAGAGCCTCTTTGAGAAGATGGTAAAATACCTCGTTATGATTGTTATCAATTCTTATACCACATTTAAAAGTATATTCCACTTTTTTTTTTATTTTAAATTTTTGAAATCCTGTAGACAATGTAATTGTGTTGCATTTATTACAAGTAAAAAAATGACTTGTTTCAATTTGGTCTTTCTTTTCTAACCTCTCAAACTTCTTTAATCATTAGAAATGTCCTGCCTTTCAAATTGAAGACAGGTGTCTGAAAATAAATCTAATTAGTCAAAGTTTTTATCAATTGTTAGGTTTAAATTGAGTCTTTTTGTTTGTGGTGTGATGAAAATTTTATATTACGCATTAGTATTTAGCAAAAATGATTGTTAATGTACTGAACATTTTAGTTTCTAATAATGGTGGATTAATGGTGCTGTGTTCTTCTGTCATCTAGAATGCCAGGTGTCTGTGGGAGTGTGCAGGCATAGTTCACCACTGTTTCAAATCCCTGTTTCTTATCTCATTCCAATGCTGAGACTGCTCTGAACTTTAGTTGAAATCCAAAGAGGCAGGTTAGACCTTCGATGCAGAAATACATTTAAGGATGCATTGTTGGCCCTTCACTTGTGCACTTGTGATCCATGCAAAAAACTTGTAAAGAAAGCAGTTGACTTACGATTACCTTCCACTGAGGTTGTTTTTACATCACAAAGCCAAATACTTCTAAATGTGAATAGAAATTTATATACATTTGCAAACGTGTTTGTTTTTTTCCCCATTTTCTTTAATTTTGGTTTGTTTATGCAGGCAGAGCAGTCGGAAAAACTACCAAAAGAAGACCGTGATTCTGAAAACAGTAACTTCAATGAAGAATTTCATCCAAAACTGAAAGAACCAAAGGAAGAAAGACTCTCTCCTGTTAAAGAGATGAGTAACGACAAAGAGGTATTGCAAACACTATGCAGCTTTTATTCAGCAGATCTTTGCAAATTCTTATTGACAAATCTGTTGACATTTTCTCCTAACAGCAGGAATTGCATCTCCCACTTCTTCCGCCCACCCCGTTTCCTTCTGTCCTGAGCATAGAGGCGGCTTCGTACAGCATTCCTAGGAGACTGGATGTGAAAATCTCCTTCATCCTAAACCCCACTCGTCTCTCTGTGATGTGGGATTTGAGAAAGAAAGATCCATCTGACCCCCCCATGGATAGTTACACGTAAGGAATTACATGTTAAAATACATGTTTGACTCTGAAAAAATCCACATTCTAATACATTTATTAGTTCTACTTAGTTACTTATGTTTCTGTAAGATAAGCTCAAATTTATTCTTATTTACTCAGATACTCATGTGTTCACAGTTACTCATCTTTCTATATACCATTGCATAAATTTAAGCTTAATGTAATTGTGTGTGTTTTTCACATCCCCACATAACCACCATTTTCTACATGTCTGTATATGTCAACCATTTTAAAACTTTTGCCTGCATAAGCAACTTTTCACACCAAACGCATGACCACTTTTGACATCTGCAACTTGTCTGACACTTGTCTGACACTGAGACACTTCTGCTTTTTGAATTCTGTTTTTTGACACACTTCTGCTTTTTGAGCAACTTGTTTTGAAACCAGAACATTCTGTATCCTCATCTACGTATGACTTTTGCTGCTTTAATAAAGGAAGTACCAGGGTAGAGGAGTTCAGAGTTGCGTTGGAGATCGTGTGGTCAACACTGCTCTCTTTCTCCCTCTCCTCATTGCAATGTGTTTAAACTTATCCTTTGTCTCTGAGTGATCCTTATTGGTTGATGATGATCTTATAGGTACCAAAATTGACATTACCAATTTTGGACCCAACAGTTTCTCATTTTTAAATTTATTAATTATACATATACAGCATATACATTTATGAATGAATGAATGATTACTTTATTTTGGCTCTCAAAGTTAAAATAATTGTCATCAGGCAATACAACTTATTAAGATCATTACAGCCAAAAAAGGACTGTGCTGAAGCGATTTCTCACAGAAGCCCATCCTCACACATACAGACACACACATCTTAATAAATAGACACTAATTCTTTATTTTTCCTTTGTTCTCCTCCAGGGTCTACATGGCAGTGGAAAAGGAGAAGGGGAGTGGTACATTCCCTAATTGGCACAAATATGACAAATTGGAAGCCAAACCGCTTCCTATGTGTGCATTAATCAGGAAGTTCAAGCCCGGGCACAGAATATGTGCTGCTGTAGTGGGGAAGGACAAATTTGGTCGATACGGGCCGTATAGTAAAATTTATTCATCTATAATACCTTGTTAAAACTGTATTGAAGTGTAAAAGTCAATTTTTGAGGTTGAGGGGACTGTGAAATTTTTTTAAACAATTATTTTCTTTCTCAAATGTTTTCTTAATTTTGTTGTTGGGATGTGCATATCCAGTGTTCTCTGAACACAACAAAATCAGTGTTTTGTTATCATTGTTAATTTTAGATGTTATTAGTGCCTTTATGTAAAAAGTTTACTTTTTTTGTTGATTAGACGATCCAATCACCAATCAGAGAAGTTGCACATTTTATTCATACAAGAAAGCATTCCTTTTTTTTTTTTTAAATAAAATATGTTAATGTAGTTTTTTGTTGATGTTGTGTCTCTTAATATAACAGTTATGCCACAAAAAAAAGGTGTCTTTCTGTTTGAAAACAATAAGTTCTTTTTGGTCATGTTTTCTGAAATATAAAGAATGTTGTTTTACAACATTCCGGACTAAAAAGTGTCTTCTTAAATGGTAAAGCAGTATAAAAATATACTTTACATAGAAAGATTCTCTGGGTCGAGAGAAGCCAGATGGGGTGGTTCGGGCATTGGTCAAGATGACTCTAAAGCCTCGCTGGTGAGGTGTTTTGGGCACGTCCCATTTGGGGGAGTCTTGGAGGCAGACCCCGGACCTGGTCGAGAGGCTGTCTCACAGTTGACTGGGTAACGCCTCACGATCCTTCCAGGTGAGCTGGTGTATGCAGCCAGGGTGAGAGAAGCCTGGGCTTTCCGTCTGAGGCTGTTACCCCGGCGCCAAATAAACAACAGACAATGCAACCGAAAATAATTGCATAGATTTTAGTCATAAATTTAAATTTATTGGTCATGAGCGAGATGTGAATAGACATTCATCTTCTGAACCGCTATTTACCTACGGGGGGCGTGCCGAAGCCTATCCCGGCCGTTTCAAGGCAAGTGGCAAGGTGCATCCAGAACAGGTCGCAAACAGACTCATTCCTGGGGGCAATTTCGTAGCAGCCAATCAACCTAACCTGCGTGTTTTTCGGAGGGAGGAAAATTACGCATATACGGGGAGAACATGCAAACTCCACACAGAAATGAAGTGTTCCAAGCCGTGTCCCCCCCCTGGGATTCGAACCCTGACCTTCTTGCTGTGAGGCAACCGCACCACCGTGCAGTCGAGGTGTGAATAAATGCATTTAAATTTGTTAGAATTTGATTTAATATACTAAAAAAAAGACAAAAGATGAATATTAAAACACATTCAGTAGTGAATAAGAATAATGCATTTCTCACATTGAAAGAGTCATAAAATAAGAATGACATTACAACACACACTGTCATCAACACTGAAATTGCAATTTAGTGTCTTCACGTATAAATTTACATAAATCGGCACAAGTTTATTTGATGGATAGTTGTATTGTATTGTTGTAAGCATTCATCTCACCGATAGGTGGAAGCAGTGCACTATGCAATAGACGTCATCAACTCATTAACACTACACGAAGAAGAAAAATGACAAGACGATGGAGAAAATGAAGATTTTGAAGTCAAGCTAATTTATTTATTAAGGTAAGAACCTGAGAGGTGTGTTTGCTGTATATTTTATATCAAAATTATAATGATGTGACGACTTTGTGTTAAAAGGTAACTGTTTCTTTACGCGATTGTTGCACCTGCTGGTAGTAGTAGCTATTAGCTAAGCTAGCTGCTTCCTGACATTTCATTTACACTTGTTTATACTGGACTATTTCTAATGACCGACAATCTGATTTAAAATGATTTTAAACACTACTAAATAACTGTTGCAATGTTTATGGATTTCCACTGCATTAAAATGTTAAATATTGAATGTCATAACTTTTATAGGAACTGATTTCTAAAAACAGAAGGGGAGTATTTGGTCTGCTATGTTGATGAACATGGATTATGAACTGGAAGAAGATAAACTGTGAGTTGAAATGTTTTCTTTTTAAATTTAGATTTAAAATGCTGTTAATTAATTTGATCACATTCAATTCCTGTTTCTAGAATAGAGTAATGCTAAGGATATCTTAATTTATAAAAATAATGTTATTATTTCCTCCATTCTTTTACCCCATTGAGGGTTTTTAATTTGTATCATTGTATCGTTAGGATATTTTTTTATGGAGACGTTCATGTATGTGTGTGTGCATGTCATTTAAATGTTTGTTTTCTTACTAGTGGGATCCCAACAGTTCCTGGAACTGTGACTCTGAAAAAAGATGCTAATAATCTGATTGGGATCAGTATTGGTGGTGGAGCACAGTACTGTCCCTGTCTCTATATTGTCCAGGTTAGTTAAAAAAAACCCACAACAACAATATTTTGTTGTTTCTCGTTAAGATGTCTGTATGCATTAGAAAAACAAGCTATATCCAATCAATTTGGATAATACAAAACACCTTTTTTTAGCCAACTTTATAACATTGTTAATATTACAACATAACATTCATAAGCCAACTTTAGAACATTTCCAAAAGTGTTTCTGAAGTATCATAACACCTTGCAAAAATTAGCTGCACAAACCACAAACTAAACTGCTGAGATTGTTATTGTGTTTGTCCACTAGGTCTTTGATAAAACCCCAGCAGCTCTGGATGGGACGCTGGCTGCAGGGGATGAAATCACAGGTGTGAATGGGAAACCAGTGAAAGGAAAAACAAAGGTGGAGGTGGCCAAAATGATTCAAACTGTTCAGGTATTTAAACATTGTAGATATGAAGAAAATCACTCAGCAAAAAAAGCGGGATTGATAAAATAGTAATCAGAGTAACTCAATCTCTAACACCTCAGTTATTGCGAATGCAACCAACCCTCCTTTTTATCAAGTGTAGTTTATTCCGATTTCAGTGCAAAATGATGGTTATATAAAACCTTTTAAAGAAGAAAATGGTAAACTAATTTAAATAGGTGATGATGAATTTGATTCGCTCTATTATAGTCTTTTGTTTGTTTAATTGTTTTCCGCTTATTCGAGATAGCCTCAGTCGGGAAGCCCAGGCTTCTCTCAACTTGGCTGCATCTTCCAGTTTACCCGGGAGGGTAACGGCTCTGCCCTAAGCTCCACCCGGCTAGCACAGCTCCTCACTCTAGTATTTCTGAGCAAGAGCCCAGCCTGTGGAGGATGCTCTTTTTTTTGCTATCCCCAAAAATCCCTCTTAATATGTTATATTCTACTTTCTTTTTTGTGTGTTCGCAGGGAGATCCAGTAATCCACTACAACAAACTTCAGGCTGACCCAAAACAGGGGAAATCACTAGATATAGGTACCAGCTAACTGTTACGTAGTGACAGTTTACACAAACTATTAGTAATGCTGATTTGTGAATAAATTTTTTTTTTTTTTCCATTTCAGTGCTGAAAAAAGTCAAACATCGCCTTGTGGAGAACATGAGTTCAGGAACAGCAGATGCTCTTGGATTGAGTAGAGCAATTCTGTGCAATGGTAATATCATTAAAAAAGCTACTAGGAAAAAAAATGTTTATCTAATTTCACGGAAATGACTTCTTTTATTTCCCACAGATAGTCTTGTTAAAAGACTGGAAGAGTTGGAGAAAACAGCAGATCTCTACAAAGGTACGAGAAGTATAAATGATAAAAATAGATGTCTTTGTAACGGAGATGTTCAATTATTTTTTTCACAAGTACGATCCATAATTTCAGCCCTTTTGTAACATTGGTTTTTAGATAAATTGCTAACAATTTGATTATTGGGTGTTGAGCCAAATTTGGTAAACAAATGTGACTGGCTGCAAAAGTTGCATGTATATGATTAACAAAATGTGTCATTATCATTAAGAAGTTCTCATTAGAATCAGTTTAACTGAAACAAATATCAACTAATTATAGTTTAATTATAATGTTAGATGCTAAAATTATAAAATTGTAATTTAAAAAAAAAAATGACCAAATTCTCTTCTTTTTCTCCCCCATTGAGTTTGTCATGCTTCGTCTGCTTACAGGTCTGATGGAGCACACCAAGAGACTGCTCCGAGCTTTTTTTGAGCTTTCTCAAACTCATAGAGGTTTGTGTTCATAATTGGAAATGATTAAAAGTAACTATTTTTACATTTAATTTTTTGTATACAATGTTTTTTAATCTAATATTTAAACCATTCACCATTCTGGTAAGACGTTTGCTTTTTTTTAAAGATAACATTTTAAGTTGTGGACATTATTTCAGGTGACATATTGTTGATATTTTCTTTTACACAAACTCAAATCTTTATACATATTTAGTTTTCTCTGATACGGTCCAGCTTTCTTACACAACCTAATCTTGTAACTTGTGTTTTTTTTCAGCATTTGGAGATGTTTTTTCTGTCATTGGTGTGCGAGAGCCTCAGGCTACTGCCAGCGAGGCGTTTGTGAAGTTTGCCGATGCTCATCGCAACATTGAGAAGTTTGGTATCCAACTACTGAAAACCATCAAACCTGTAAGCAGAGAATATTTTGTCCTATTGTATCTCTACAAAAAATAAAACAGATCTAAGTAAAAATGTAAGGAATAAATGTTTTACAACAGTTTGAAAATAGTATAATTTTTTAAGACTTAAGATAAGTCCAATAAATGCTGACATTGATAGATTTTTTTTTTTTCGTAATGCTTGTGGTTTTCTTCTTGTACCCGAAGAAGTTAACAAAACATTTACTGTATTTATGAAGTTTTATTCCATCCTCCCCCTCCCCCACACACACACAACGTTATCAGATACAGTAAAATTATACTATGTAGTGGTTTATTGAGTGGTCTTGTGTTGATGTGCAGATGCTTCACGACTTGAACACGTACCTTCACAAGGCCATACCAGACACCAAACTGACCATTCGCAAATACCTGGATGTAAAGTTTGAATATCTAGTAAGTGTGAAGCTGCTTTCTTTTGGTTAAAATGGATTGTTTTCCTAATGTCAGAAAACATCTTTGTAAATGTCTTTTCTTTTTTTAGTCGTACTGCCTGAAGGTGAAAGAGATGGATGATGAAGAATACAGCAGCATTGTAAGTGTGCATTGTACACAAACACAGAAAACAAGTTATTAATCATTTTTAAGTATATTTATTTAACAATAACACGGTAAGAAAGATGTAACACCGCACATAATGCTGCATTCAGATACATAATAAAACTTTTTTTGGGTAGACTTTGTGTTTATTATTTTGTGCTAACCCTGAGATTACACCCTGAGAAAGTTCTTATGTTTTTTTTTTCTGTTTTTGTTTGTCAAAATTTTAAATTATAGCTTTATATCAAGAAATGTTGAAGTTAGTATTTGTTATTTTTTATATTTGCCTGGTTTTGCATCTTCTCATTTATAGGTTAAAATTAGCATCTAATATTAAAAAAATTAATAAAAAAATTACGTGCATAGCTGCATCATCCAGCTCACTCAGGAGGATCATGAGGCGTTCCAATGCCAGTTTTGAGACATTCTCTTTAGCCGGTCTGCTTCTGGGTCTCCTCCTAGTGGAATATGTCTGAAACAACCTCCCAGGTGAGCTGGAGGATGTATCCGGGGTGAGAATAGTCCGGGTTTCTCATCTGAGGCTGTTGCACCTGGCCCTGGATAAGCAGAAGACGACGGCACGGAACGTGCATTGTTGCATTTTCAATTAAACATATTCATTGGTTTTAGTTTTTAAATATTTTTCATCACTCCTCAGTTCTAATAGAAACAACGCTCTTATATGTCATGTTTAAATCCATCTGTTTTCTTTCTTAATCATAGACTTTAACTTGTGTAATTTTATTCATAGCATGTTAATTGTCCCTATTTATTTGTAATTTTAAGACAAGGTATTTGTTGTGGTTTATTTTGTTTTTATGTTGTATCAAGTTAGTTTCACCTCCTTAAATCTGCTTTCCAGGCCGTGGGAGAGCCGCTGTATCGTGTCAGCACAGGAAACTATGAATACCGATTGGTGCTGCGGTGTCGGCAGGACGCACGTGTTCGCTTTGCCAAAATGAGGAAGGATGTCTTGGAGAAGATAGAACTGCTGGATCAGAAACATGGTTTGTTTTCCTTCTGATGGTGTTTAAATTTGTATTTGATCAGAGACACTTCGTGACACATCAACTTTCATTTCCTCTCCATCTCCAGTTCAAGACATAGTCTTTCAGCTGCAACGTTTCGTCTCTGGCATGTCCCGTTACTATGACGATTGCTACGCTGTTCTTAAAGAGGCAGACGTTTTCCCCATCGAGGTGGATCTCTCTCACACCACGATGAGCTACGGCAGTCAGTCGCTCTCGTACACAGATGAAGATGAAGAGGACAGAGGAGGTGGAGAGGAGGGGGGAAGCAGACAAGCGGAGAATGGCATAGAGAAACTCATCGATGATGAATGAGATGTGGTGTGTGTGTGTTACATATGGTTGTCGTTTGCATTTGAAAACTCTACTTTCTAAAATTATTTTCAGTTGAATATAAAAGCTGAAATGATAAAAATGGTTGTAATAGAGAAAATAACTAATAATTCATGCTGTAAAGCTGTATGTTGGTGTTTTGTTCTTCAGGAATCTCTAATACCCAACAACTTTCAAGGAAATCAGTGATGTATTGAAATTTTTTAAAATTATGATTTAGCCGTAAACCGAAATCTATATTTGAAATTTTTTTTATGAAACTGCTTCATGTCAAAAGATTCTTTTTTTCTCATGGAGGTGTGGTATTTGTGTTTTAATAATGAAGAGGGCAAAATTTCATTTGAGAAAGAACCTTCTTGGATATGTTTATTCTGAGCTGGCTTACAGCCATACACTACTGAATGTTGCACCTTTTAATACTATTATTTTTAAATGTTACAATAAAATTATCAGGGCAAAATTGTACAAACTAAGTTTAAGATTGCTACCTGAAGATTGTTAAAAAAAGACTTCATTTCTCTCGTGTTTTTTTTTTTGGGTAGCTGTTACACTTATATTTCTTAACTTATAAAATGTTGGTTTAAAGGGATGTTATAAATTTAGAGCCACATAACCTTTGACCAAATCCACCACTGTACCATTTGACTACTAATCCAATTTTCATACATTCCCGCTGGACTCTGATGATGAGATATTTTACATTTAAATTGCACTATCAGAGTTTTTTTTTTTCTTTGAACACTTAAAATAATAAAGATGTATTGTGATTTTAAAAAGCAGCATGTATTTGATGTGTTTTTATTGGAAATCTCAGGTGTCAACGTATTAAATCTTATTAAATCTAATTCCTGATTGTTTTGATATGACCACTAATTTTATGTATTCACATTTAATTTTGCTGCTATTTTATTCGCTGAGGTCCTTAACCTGCATGTCTAGCCCCAGTGGCCTAATGGATAAGGCACTGGCCTCCTAAGCCAGGGATTGTGGGTTCGAGTCCCATCTGGGGTGATTCTTCTTTTAATGTTTTATTATCATTCCAAAAATATTATAAACACCAAAATCATTTTCTTAAGGCATATATTTTAGTATAATGTGTAAAAAACGCGTTATTACCCAACGATCGGCGCTTGTCGTGTTTTCCGTCTGACAGCCAATCAGAACGCCCTCCTCTCCCGTGACTCCCGGTTTGGACTTTCCCTCCGCACATATTTATTTCTCTTTTCGCTTCATCTTTTAGAGTTGATCTGCTTTCTGTTGCGCTTGTGTTACGATCATGATCTCCATAGTGCAGCTATGCGTCTTTTTTCTCCTCCATGTGGTTTCTGCGTCCCCCTCAGCTCAAAGTAAGTGTGGTAGTGTTACTGTATTTATGAAGGTGTTAGGTAACAAGAGGGTGGATGTTTTTCTTTAGATCACTCAGCTAGTTTTTGAAATGCCAAGTTTGAACTTCATATGTCTGGCGATCCCTTAGAGTCATATGACTTATTTTTACTTATACATGAGTACAGTGTATTCCATACAGATCAAACCTAATTAAACAAATTGAGTTATGCTCTCAGATGATGGCTCACATAACTGAATCCATCTCATTTTATTAGTAAAACTTTACACAAGTCTCTACTGGCTTCATAGTCATTGTGCTGACATGTCTTTTTTTCTCTATCCAGAAATGACAGCAGCCACTGTCTACTGGGATCCTGATCAGAAGCTTGTCCTCCTCAAGGAAGGTGTCTTGGAGACTGAAGGAGATGCATATGGGTATCTCAATGACACCCTTTTCAGTACAGGATGGAGTGTCCTCGAGATCCGTGCAGGATATGGAAAAACTCCTGAAACTGATGAGGTCACTTTCTTCTTAGCTGGATACCTTGAAGGTTTCCTTACCGCCCAGTAAGTGTCACAACTTCCTTATACAGTCCTTTACTGTTTTTTTTTTTAGGAGAGGGTTTGTGATTTTTGAAAGATGATACTAAAATAACTTTTAATCTAGGACACTAAATTGTGTACTCTCTCATTCTCACTCTCACATTACCTCCTGAGGCAGATGATGGATCACTATACCAACATGTATCCAGCGCTGATCCGCAACCCAAAGGTTCTTGGCCCACTTAAGACTTTTATAGCGTGAGTATATTCCCTTACTAAAAAACAAAAATGCAAAACCATTTTCACCTTTCAAACCCTAAGGTTTCAGCTTTCTTAAGTTTTCAAAAGCTTTTTATAAGCTTTCAGCTGCTTATGAACAAAAATACTAGATAAGATCAACGAGTCACTTCTGATGGAGCTTTAGCTGGTATGCTCCCTAACTATCCAATGAGCAAGTCTGAATACGATGACATCATATGCCATCGATAGAGACTCTTAGCCATTTGGTCGAAGCAAAAATTTCATCATCGCCTATTTTATTTTGTGCTGAAAGGTAGAATAAACATCCAAGCAAACCTTGTTAACTTTGCCCAGCAACAAAGGATAGTTGAAATGTGATTGGTTAAATATCTGCATATGGAAATGTCTTTCTAGTAACAGTAGAACAGCTAGAACAAGAAAGCAGATAAACCGGTTTCAACTGATCCTCCACTGAAGGCCTTAAAGACTCTGGTGATCCACAATCAGTTATTTCTTTACACACTTTCTTCCCTTTTATGGGTTTCAGGTAACGCACTCAAACCAAAGCCCAATTTTTTTTGTAGATGACAATAAATGAACTGGAAGTTGTATTCTTTGCAGGAAACAGGACTCATGGGTCAGAGAGCAAGTGAAACTAAACAAAAGCTCGGATCCTCTATGGAAACATATGGGTTTCATCACGGCCCAGATGGACGGACTACAAGCAGGAGTGGCTCAGTGGGCCAAGAAGCAAGGAAAGAAGGTAAAAGTCTTTGTTTAAAGTCATGCGCCCTAAAATGTTTTTTACATAAAGGATAGTGGAAATTTAATAAAATACATTAAGTCCATTAAGTCAGAGATCGGGTGAGAAGTTCTGCCATCTGGGAGTTGCTCGGTGTTGGGCCACTCCTCCTCCAAGTTGAGAGAAACCAGATGGGGTGATTCGGGCATCTGGTCAGAATGCCCCCTGAGTGCCTTGCTGATGAGGTGTTTCAGGCACGTCCCATCGGAAAGACACCAAAAGGCAGACCCCGGACCTGTTGGAGAAACTATGTCTCACAGATGGCCAGGGAACTACTTGGGATCCTCCTGGGTGAGCTGGAGGATGCAGCTGGGGTGAGAGAAGCCTGGGTTTCCCGTCTGAGGCTGTTGCCTCTGTGACCCGGCCTTGGATAAGCGAAAGACAACGGAACAGAACGTTACGTCAAAATTTAAGTTTGCAGGACCAGTTGTTGCTGTTGATGTTTTTTGTTATAAAATATCTTTATAACACATTCATCATCTGACTTGTCTTGTCTTGCTAAAACTACTTAAAAACACATTTTACTTTAAATTGATTAAGCTTAAACATCAGTTATTTTAAAGGTTTTTTTTAAAGTGCTGAGATAAGTGTACTTTATCATTATTTTGGTTTCCATCAATCTATTACTTGAACTGTTTCTCCAAAACTGGATGTTGGTCATTTTATGCCTGAAAACGTTATTCATACAATGAGCTATTGATATGATTTTCACTACTTGTACTGACTTTGATTCATTTGCACCCAAACAACTGCATTTGTCATGTTTTTTTTCCCAAGTAGTTTAGTTATTTTTCTTTCCACAGCCGCTGTCTCTGTTTGCCGTCCAGTTCCTCAATGCAGTGGGAGACCTACTTGATCTAATCCCAGCTTTGGCTCCAGACTCTGACTCTGCACTTCGAGATTTTACACTTCCTGGTATGGGCCACTGCTCTGCACTCATCAAGGTAAAAGTTTAATTTCTTTCAAGCTTTAACAAAAGAAAAAAATGTAACCCTCCTCTTTATCTTAAGCTGTGGTCAAATGAAATTATGATTTTGTGTATTTACATAATTTTTAAGTATTTCATCAGTATAAGTTTAATATTAATAAAAATGGACAGAGTTAATCATTACAGATTTAAAGCATTCCAAATATTCATTTAACTGTTTTGCAATTGTAAAAGTGTTTAAAAGTCTGAAGAAACAAGCCCAACTCAGCTACAGTATTTTGTAGCATTTTTTATTTCAATTTAAAATGTATCTTCACAACTGTACTCCGGTTTCCTCTCACCCTCCAAAAACCCGCATGTTAGGTTGATTGGTCGTGTGTGAATGGTTGCCTGTGTGTGTGTGAACTGGAGCAGACTGGTGACCTGTTTGGGGTGTACCCTGCCTCTCGCCTGAAATCAGCTGGGATAGGCTCAAGCGCCCCTGGAACTCCATTAGAGATAAGCGGTTCAGAAGATGAAACGGGATCTTCACAACTTGTTTATGAGAACATATTATTAGTGGTTGCAATAACAAGAAAATACATTTTCTCCATCTTTTTATTCACAAAAATCAGAGTAGAATTAGTTAAAAATACTTTGGCATGTTAATAAAAGCCCTGTTCCTGATAAAAAGCCAAAACAGAACTGCTCACTTTCCTCACATACTTCAAGTGTAGTATGTGAGCTTATAATCAGCCAAAATTGAAAAAAATGCATCTCAAAAAGCAGCCAATAGAAATTTTTGTGAAGATTCTTTGTTGCATAAAAGTTATGCTTCATATTTTTTTGTAGATGGAGCTTTGAATAAATCCAGATGTGGTCTTGAATGTGGTGGTATCCAAATGTTTTATTTGTTGGGTCTATTAAGTACAACAAAATATTTTAAAGAGGGTTACTCAGGTAAACCAACTTTTTTAAGTTTTCTATAATGTTTGAATCTCATTCCCACACCAACCTGAAGTGGTTTTACTCATGCATGTTTGAGCAATTTGTGTGTGCTCCCATCTAGTATTCAGATAGCATTTGAAAAATTGATTGTATTTGACCACAGTCAGAATTTTGTTCTCAAAAGTGTTTTTGCAGCAGCAGCAAAGGACATGCTCTGAATGTGTTCAGAATGTGTTCAGATTTTCCTGACTTGTCAGATCTCTTTGCAACAAACATTTTTAAATTCATTTGCCATTCTGACCATTACCACGTCTACATGTATGGTTTGTCAATGTGATTGTACAATAAAAATTTGGGGTTTTATCCTACTGTTTTCTATTTAGATGCTGCCTGGCTACGAAAACCTCCTGTTTGCCCACTCCAGCTGGTACACATATGCAGCCACAATGCGGGTTTATAAACACTGGGATTTCCGTGTTTCTGAGCCCCACACAGCCACCGGGAAACTATCCTTCAGTAGCTACCCGGGTACGTAAGCCACAGGAGCAGTGTTGTAAAAACACATGACTACTGCTACTCCAACAAACAAAAAGTGACCACTGTCAGGAGATAATTACATCCCACAAAAAAAGACGGCTCAGCTGATTTAGACTCCATATCACATGATTGTCTACTTATCTGCCTACAGAATCCTGCTTCTCTCTTTTTCTTTTTTTGGTTTATCTGTCAAGTCAATACATTTTGTGTCCGCTTTGCGTCCATAGGTTTCCTCGTGTCTCTGGATGACTTTTACCTACTAGGCAGTGGTCTTATGATGACCCAGACGACCAATAATGTTTTCAATTCTTCCTTGTTTGATGGAATCAACCCGGCAACATTGCTGGCATGGCAGAGAGTGCGACTGGCCCACAGTTTAGCTCATACAGGAGAGGAATGGGCCAAAACATTCTCCATGTATAACTCTGGTCAGTAGAGTGGATGTCTGTGAAGAAGCCCAAATGCATATTTAAAAGTTTGATCTATAGTTAAAGTTTTATTTACCATTTAAATCTGCATTTTTCTCTACTTTTGGTCCTTCGTTCACTGTATGTTCATAAAGGTACCTACAACAACCAGTATATGGTGTTGGACAGAAGTAAAGTGAAGTTGGGTCAAAGCATTGATGATGGTGCACTGACCATTGTGGAGCAGATTCCTGGCTTGGTGGAATACTCTGACCAGACAGAAGCTCTCCGCAGAGGTAAACCTTTCAGTTTTGATGCCTTTTTTTGTCTCTATCTCTATGAATTGTTTAGTTTAGTCGTCTGAACGTTTGACCCTAATTGGGTCGCGGGGGTCCTGGAACTTATCCCGGTGTAGTAGAAAATTAAGATTAATACTCACTTTGAAAACATTTTAGTGATAATGGGTGTCATTAATGAACCTGATGTGATGAAACAAGACATCCATCTCACATCCATGGTGTAAGAATATATTTCTAGCCTGTTCACACAGACTCCAAGAAACATTTCTGTTGCTGCTCTAGGACAAACAAAGATACATTTTATGAACTTAATCCTAACAGTACAGCCTCTGTACAAGCAAGGTTGCAGGTACAAGATAACGCTTGCGTATGACATATTAAGTTTGTTCAGTCCAGTGATAAATTAGCCTATCATACATAATGTTCAGCTCAACCAAATTTGGCCAGCCTATCAGTATCAGAATGAGACATCCAGCCTTGCAACAGAGAAGTCCATCGTAACAATGAAGGTCCTTAAAACATGTGTGTTTGGTCAAATTGTTGAACTTCTCCCAATCAAACTTTGGTATGCATGAACTTCCAAAGCTGCAGCATTTAATCTTTTTGTTTTCAATAAATTCTACTTTTGACTTCTCATTTGTGTGACATCTTATTAAGAAAATTCCACAACACTGGCTGATTTCAGGCAAGAGGCAGGGTACATCCCAAAGAGGTCCTCAGTCTGCGCGGGGCCATACAACCATCCACACACACTGACAATTTTCATAGTGGCCAATTAGGCTAAAATGCATGTTTTTGGAGGGCGGGAACCAGAGTGCTTGGAGAAAACCCATGCATGCACAGGGAGAACATGCAAAATCCACACAGAAAGGATAGTGTTCCAAGTCTCGTCCCACTCGACACTCAAATCCCAACCTTCTTGCTTTGAGACCACCGTACTAACCACTACCCCACCATGCCACACCAATGGATTGTTTAAATCATTAATATATTCATCTTTTATTGTCTCCAACAGGTTACTGGCCTTCCTACAATATTCCATTTCACCAGAAGATCTACACAAAGAGTGGTTATCCAGAAATGTGGAAGAAATATGGCGAGGACTTCTCCTACGACCTGTGTTCGAGGGCTAAGATTTTCCGTCGTGACCAGGCTAACGTGAAAGATCTGAAGTCTTTGAAATACATTATGAGATTTAATAGTATGTTCCTCCATGACTGCAGATAAAAGTTGATGTAAAGACATTAAACTTGAGATTGGTCTATAATTTATTTTACTCACTTTTTCAGACTACAAGAAGGATCCATACTCCAAAGGCAACCCCTGCAAGACTATTTGTTGTCGTAACGACCTGAAATCAGAGAAACCAGTGGCAGGTGGTTGCTATGATACCAAAGTACGGTATTGTCCAATCATAATTAAGTTTGGATTTGTTTTTCAGAATGATTTGTTTTGTATTCAGCCCAGATTTTTTTTGTGTGTGTGCGTGTGTGTAGGTGACAGATTTCAAAATGGCAGGGGACTTTGTTGCGGAAGCGGTGAATGGGCCAACGACGCAGGATGGACTCCCGCCATTTTCCTGGAATAAATTTGGCAGCATCTCCCACCAGGGCCTCCCACAGTTCTATAACTTCAGTTTTGTAAAGATGCAGCCTCTCCTCTTTCAACCCTGAAATGATGTGTAGTTTTATGAATTGTACAAGAGTTAAGAGCCTCTCTTTTGATGAAATTTGAGCAAAGATGAATCTCACATTTAGTTTTTCAACATTTTAAAATTAACTTAATTTTTTATATAATTGTTTTAAGCTGGTATTGTGACTATTTTCCACTCAGGGTGAACAACCATAGGTGCCTTAATGATTGAAATTTATTTTTGTCACTGTTTTTAAATGCGATATTTTAAAAATGCCAAATCAACGCACAAAATTTATTTGAAATCTTATTTGCTTTTTGCCTCTACATAACCTACAATGTTCTTGTTTATACCAATGCAAAAATATTCACAAAAATGCAGCCAAATGATTGTAATTTTCAGCAGAATTTATAGGATGAATTTGGAAAAGAATTTGACAAAACAGCATTTCCCTTTTAAATTGTGTCAGTTTGAAGGAGAAACTTTGTGTTAGATTAATAAGGAAAAAAAAAATCAACCATTTGTTCTTTTTGTCATTTCTGACATTTCCTGATCATCTTCTTCTTTTGGCATTTCCCTTCAGTGGTCGCCACACCAAGTCAGTGTCTTCCTTCTAACCCTATCTGCTGCATCCTCTTTGGTCACACCAACTATCTTCATGTCTTCCTTCACTGTATCCATGAACCTCCTCTTTGGTCTTCCTCTAGACACCTTTCCTGGTGGTTCCAAACCCAGCATCTGTCTTCCGATGTACTCGATATTCTCTGCACATGTCCAAACCGTCTTAGTCTGGCCTCTTTGACTTTATCTTCAAATCCTCTGACATGTGCTGTACCTCTGACATACTCATTTCTAATCCTGTTCATCCTGATCACTCCCAGAGAGATCCTCAGCATCTTCATCTCTGCTACCTCCAACTTTGTTTCCTGTCTTTTCCTCAGTGCCACTGTCTCTAGACCAAACAGCATGGCCGGTCTCACCACGGTTTTGTACACTTTTCCTCTCATTTTAGCTGAAACTCTTCTATCACACATCACACCTGAAATTTTTCTCCACCCGTTTCAGCCTGCCTGCACACGGTTCTTCAACTCTTTTCCACACTCTCCATTGCTATGGGCTGTTAATTAAGTACTTAAAATCTTCCACTTTCTTTCTCTCTTCTCCCTGTAACCTCACTTTTACATTTGGGTCCCTCTCATTCACACACATGTACTCTATCTTACTGATAAGCTGCCCAAATTTGTCCATAGCCTTTTTAGACAAACACTTGCCCGTTGAAGGAAATAAAAACAAAATATTATACTCAGGCCTCAAATATTCTCCAGTGATTTTTTTTTTTTTAATTTCTTAAACAATAAAAATGTTGCAGAAATGTTTCTTTTTCTACAATCTGACTATTTTTGTCGTACTTGCACTATGTGTGTGAATCAGGCCATCATAGCGTTTCTGCTGTTAATTAAAGAGTTGTGCCATTTTTATCATAACAAGCTGCTACTTGTTCGTCTCTTTCTTTTCACCACATCAGCGAATTGTCTTTCAAAAGTAAATCCTCGTCATGTTCTCAAACGTTTCTACAGTCTTTAAACAGATCTACAAAAGAGCTGACATTGGTTCATGCTTTTCTCAAACTTGTCTGTCTTCTCAGAAAATCTTTGCTAGTGTAGTTTGAAGGGCCGACGTTAAAGGTCAGAATGTTTTCTTCTAATTAAGTAAACTTCTTATGGACTTGATGCATATTCAGAAACCGACAGAATAAGAATTAGATATTTTGAAACAGTATTTTTTAAAAAACAAAACAAATTATTAGGTATAGCCTTGTGAAAAAAATGTTTAATTAATGAAATTGCCAATAGATTTTCAGAATACAAAACATTTTAGAAACTATCTGATCACGTACTTTAAAGCTGATGTTGGTTTAGTTTTTTCATATTGTTATTTAAAGTAATACATAATGAATCTTTTACTTTTGTGCATTTTTAGTTGATCAAACTTGTGCAATCTAGTCATTGTGACATTTTCTGAAAGTCACTTCAGATAACATAAAAACATTTTAAAAATTTTAAATGAGATTACATAAGTCCAGGGTTTTTTTTTTAGTAGTTATTGTTGTTTGCTTTTATGTCTCGTTTTTAAAGATTGCAAATCATGTTTTATGGTTGCTTTTTTTTCTAATATGGTTTTACTGCAAATGGCAATGAATCTATCTCAATTTGAAACTTCTACAAACAGTTTGAACTGTTTTCAAATGTATATTTTTTAACTACAACTATAGCTAAATCTGTGCTAATGCAACAAACTAGTGACCTGCACACCGTAAAACCTGCCACGTGCCTACTATATAGCTAGGATAGGTTGTGTCTGTCGTGATCCCCTCACCTGCCGCCAGAGGGAGCCCTGGACCTTCCTCTTCACCCTGATTAGGGACACCTGAGATTGATTTCTGATGCCACACACCTGTGGATCCTGCTGCCTATTTAAGGGCAATCACCTTGGACTTCCACGTTGGGTCATTGTCATCCTTCCCAGCCAGGGCCTCCTGGCGAACTGACAATAAGTTATCTTTGAATTCTGTTATATCATTTGAACGTTTGGATCCTGTCCTGTGCCCTTTGAATTATAGATTTACCTGACTTCTGTTAATAAATCTTGTTCTTGTCCTGCATTTTGGGTCCTCCCTCCACATCCTAAGTGTCACCCATTTCACCTTAAAATTTTAATTAAATTAATTTAATTGTTTAAATTTTTTCTTCATAATTTTAGTAAGACATGTTTGCAGTATCACCCTTCCAGGTAGGAAGCATGGAAGAAGGCCAAAGAAGAGTTGTATGGATGTAGAAAAAGAGGAAGGTAGTTGGTGTAAGAAAAGATGATGTATGGTTAGACAGGCCCAACCAACTATACGTGCAACTGAATTTAAATAAACTACAGGGAAAAATGCAGTCATGTTGAGACAGTTTTAAAAAATAAAATATGGCCTTTTCTTTTGTAAGTGTGTAATGTTACTCGTTTGTTTAGTTTAGCTGGTAACAGTGAAAACTACTACTTTAGATTTGAATGAATGTTTTCTTGTGTGTTTTGTTTTTTGTTTAGTAATTTTTCTGAAACACACTAAGATGTGTTGGGGATGCTATGTACATGAACTTGCACACTTGCCTTTATATTTCTGCCCCTACAAGACACGTACTGATTCATTTTTTTCTATTAAATAGAGGAAGTGAAACTTCTGTTAGACCTGCTGCTTAATTTACACAAACCCCACCATTACAACCCTCCGCTGGGTTTTTTTGTGCTTTTTGAAACAAGCCCAGAAGAAACTGAAGACTGCAGCACGTCCTCAGGTTGTTTCTTTTTTTCCAGCCATGAGTACCAAGAACTCTAGTAAAGGTCAGAAATACGACACACTGCTTCGAATGTGGTTAAACTCAACAGACCGTCCAAATGTTAACATTAATCCGAAGACAGGTGAGCTAAAACCTTTTATCCTGGTAGTTTAAAGTCATTATTGATATGAAGAACATAATGATGTTTTTTTTTAATCTGTTTGGAGTTAGTTTCTACAAACCAGATCCAACTTATGGCTAAAACCATGACAACGTTGTGGATTTGTCTGACCCTGGCCATCCTGGGCTACATCTTGTCTCTGTCTCTTTGGTGTGTGATTTTCAGACGACAAGCAAGACACAACAACAACTCTGGTAGGAAATTAAATTGTTTCCAAAGATGCTTCCAAACTAAATGAGTCTGAGACCTGATAAAACATCCACAGGGATGTGCGTTGCTCTCTTAGAGTCGTAGAAAACAAAAATCTTGGTCTTTACATTTTTTCCAATAACAAGAGTAAGTCAAAGCATCAAAATATTTGCCTATTCCGCTTCCCCCGTTTCACTATTTGCATTAATAATGAGTAATATTTATGTGATAACTCAGTTGAAGCAATTATAGGTGTAAGATTTTTAACATTTTTTTGCCATCATGTTATCAAAACTAATCATGTGACCTTATGGGAAAATTTTCAAAAACAGCTCAGTAGATGGAGTTTTTGTAGATTTTTATTGTAGAGTTCAAAGAACTGTAGTTCAGTTGCTTTAGGTGGTAGAAAAATATGAGAACTGGGTGGTGATCCCTTAAATTGATCTATAGTTGGTACTGAGTAACTGTGGGCAGTTTCATTGAAATCCCTTCAGTATTTTGGGAGACGTTTTATAAAAGTGTCAAAGCAGTACATAAAGCCCAAACGCTTAATGTCTCCTCCACTTTATGTTGAAAGAGACATAAAAAGCGCTTTGATTATTTTTTTAAAATATAGATGCTGAAAAATAAAATGTAAACTCAAGTAAAAGTTTACAAATTAAACGATGACGCACAAAATCTTCTTCAAGAAAAAGATTCAACTCCACATAAGAATACAGTATTTTATAAATTTAAAAGATTTTACAAATATGTTTCTGTGGTTATTTGAGAGATGTTTACATTTATAACAGTACTTCTCAGATGGTTAAGTTAAACTACAAATAAAACTTCACGGTTTCTGTTTCCTTCTTCTGGGGGGTCCTTTGGGACAACATTGCTCATCTGCCAGCTATTCTTGTTTCAGCTAACATCCGCTGGTTGGGTAAGACATATTAGGTTGCTACACAAGCCTAATAACACACAAAGCAACTTGTTCCTACAAGCCTATTTAGGAGAGTGGATTGATGAAGAATTTCACAAGCGATTGACCTTCGAGAAAAACTTCAGAGGGTCAACCAACATGGATCTACCTGTGGAGTTCGAATCACTTTGAAGCCAAAGTCAGAATAAAATTCTGTCTCCCTTCATGTAATTAGTTAGAACAATACAATTTTTTTTATCAGATTAACATGAATGTCCAAGATGTGCAAAAGGAAAGGAGAGAAATATAAAAATCAGAGCAGAGGAGAGGAGAGCGCCGAAAACTTACACAGGAAATTAAAAAAGTGCAATACCTCACTTAGCAGCAGTGAATTACTTGATTGTTTAAGTTTCATTAATTTAGTGGGTTGAGAATGAGTCGGTAATCTCATTCAGCAAGAATATAAATTAAATAGTTTCTTACTTAAAGAAAACTTTAAATAGTTTTCTGTCGATATGTTGGTTTTTTTTTTTCATAAGATATAACATTGAGTATGGATAATTGTCTTGCAGGTGTTACAGTCCCAGAGTTAAAGCATCTTCAGAAGACAGAACCTGATGCTGAACTCCCACCAACACCGTTAGGAAGAAACAGAGAAGCAGATACATTTCAAAGAGCAGCAGATCTTTCTTCAACTTGTTTTCAGATGCACCTTAGTGACCATAACGGGGAGCCACACTTTGAGGGCTGCTATAGTTGTTGCGGAGGCCCCGCAGGGTACCAAAGTAAAGAGGAAGGCAGAGATCTGCCAGCTTGCACATCTGTGGTGGACCACAGGATTCCACTTCCTGCTACAGAGCTGGGGGGCACCTTACTGGTTACAACCAAAACTCTGTAAGATTGGGAAGCACAAATATTGTGGGTTTTTTTTAAAGTCTTCTAATTTAAAAAAAATGTCATAAACTAATTTTATGATTCTTGTACATTCTTCTGCTTCTTTTGTCATTTGTGTTTAGGGGTCGCCAGACCAAGTCAGTTTCCTCCATCTAACCCTATCTGCTGAATCTTCTTCGGTCACGTCAACTATCTTCATGTCTTCCTTCACTGTGTTCATGAACCTTCTCTTTGGTCTTCCTCTAAGGAGGAAGAGGCCTGGTGGTTCCAAACCGAGTATCCTTCTGCCGATGTATTCTCTCTCTCTCTCCTCTGCATGTCCAAACCATCTTAGTCTGGCCTCTCAGACTTTATCTCTAAAACCTTTAACATGTGCCCTTCCTCTGATCCTGTCCATCCTGGTCACTCCCAGAGAGATCCTCAGCATCTTCATCTCTGCTACCTCCATCTATGTTTCCTGTCTTTTCTTCAGTGCCACTGTCTCTAGACCAAACAGCATGGCCGGTCTCACCACGGTTTCGTACACTTTCCTTTTCATTTTAGCTGAAACTCTTCCATCATTATGATCAGATTCTTGTGTATTATGTGTACAAAATGTTAAATTTGTGTTTATAAAACATTTGGGGTTTGGATTTATTATATTTTTTGGTACAAACTGATATTTTTTTTGTTACTCAATTGAAGTGTTCAGCTTCTTTTTAATTTTTTTCTTGTCTTTCATATTTGAGTGCTGAATTCTTGCTCATTTAAATATTTGTTTTCCAAAACTTTTCTTCTGGATTCTTCTGAAGGTTTTAGAATAAATATTTTTTTGAAAAAAATTTGTGAACACAGATAGAATCCATTCATTCATCTTATGAACCAATTATTCTAGTCTGTGTTCCAAACTCTGCATGAATGGCAAGAAATTGTCTGTGAATCTTTGAGCAGCAATGTTAGATGTGTTTTGGTGTGTACTTGTACAGCTGCAGAGGGAACTTAAGTTTTCCATTCTTGTGTCAAATGCCTGGAAAAGGGTGGAATGCCCCCTGCAGGTCAAAGAAAGGATCCTGCCCCAAGTAGAGGAGTTTAAGTATCCTGGGGTCTTGTTCACAAGTGAGGGAAGGATGGAGAGGGAGATCGACAGGAGGATCAGTGCGCGTCAACAATAACGACGACGACGCATCGGTCCGTTGTGGTAAAGAAAGAGCTGAGCCGGGAAGCAAAGCTCTCAATTTACAAGTCGCTCTACGTTCCCACCCTTACCTATGGTTACCAGCTGTGGATGGTGACCGAAAAAATGAGATCGCGGACACAAGCGACCGAAATGAGCTTCCTCCGCAGGGTGTTTGGGCTCTCACTCAGAGATCAGATCAGGAGCTCGGTGTCGAGAAGCTCCTCCTCCAGGTCGAGAGAAGCCAGATGGGGTGGTTCGGGCATCTGGTCAGGATGCCTCCCAAGCATTAATTAATTTTTCGCAAAATAAAAATTGAGAAATAGTCAAAATCAACTTAAAGCGTTTTTACGCTCAACTAATTACACATCATAAGATAAAATAGAAACAGTCATGAGACTCTTATTCTATAACAAAATTGGAAAACTCTTCACTAAATTTGTGAGAATAGAAGTACATCAGCAGAAGTTGAGGTGCATATGGGTATTTAAATATTTCTCAAATTCATTTAAAACACTTACAGATGAGTTTATTGTCTTTATCTACACAGATAAAGCTTATTTACATGGTAAATATACGTTGAAACCTTTCAATCTGATTTACATCTTTCAGACAACATTAAAACCAAAAAACGCTGCTTAAAGTTTAGCAAAAGTACTCCGTTTGCTAATTTAGTTATATTTACTACTAATTATTTATTACTGAATTTAGCTTGTGCAACGCAAATAATTTTGGATGAAAGCATATATATATATAAATAAAAAAACATAATTTCCAACAATGGCATAGAAACTGTTTCATTACTTTTTTCTAAATTTGTCATTTTTCAAAAAATACCATATCTAAAAGCTGGGAGCAAAACTGTGTTAGTTAATCTGTCTTAGATTTTTATTGTGCGTGTCAATGAGAACTTTAATTGAGTTTGAAAAGAGATAAAAATTTTATCTCGCAACTATTGGACTGTATTTTTGAGCTGACACAGCAAACAATAAATGGTAACTGAACCTGTCTCACGGTATTCCTTTTAGTTAAAATAAGTTTATAAACTAATTCAAACTTCTTTTGGTTTACAAGCAAACTGATGTTAGAAATCTGTCTGTCATGAAGACTATAAATTAAGAGGATTGTGACCTAAAGACAAGAACATTTATCTAAACATCACACGAGTACAAACGATAAATGACTTTCTAATGTCTTTTTGAAGAAAACCTTCACTTTTGTGTATTTACAGGAAGGTACTGGGGTTTTCGGCAACAGCCAGGTGAAAATACTCAGGTGGGCTATCTTTCCTCATGCTGCTGTGGTTGTCTCGCCAACGAATTTTGGTGGAAAGGGTTTTTCGTTTCTCAAAACCTTCTTTTAGACTTCCACGCTTCTCCAGACTGGAAATGATCATTTCTGCCAGATCCTCTTGGAGCCTCTGAAAATTCTCCCTGAGACAGAAATCATAGTGTTATTGATTATCATGAATCCTAATGGTTCGAGATTCTTCATATGTGAAGTTTTACTCACGCTGTTGGAGGTGTTGGTAGGTTGTACTTTCCTCCAGTCACACCTGTTAACCAGTATGTCATCTCTTTACCTTTCCCCTATGGGGAGGTTACACAGATGACAAGATTTATTGGGGTCCTCAAACTGTAGGGTTTGAGTAAATTTGTTGCTTTGGATTGACATAAAAAAAACTTCATCCCACCTTTAGGTATGTCTCTCCTCTTTTTTCAAACTCAAAATTGCCATCTGTTCTCTTCAGGATATTGATGGTAGACTGGCTCAAATGAATCCTCAGAGCTTGGAAGACAACGAGAAAATTATTTGATTAAATGTTTGTGGAATAACATGTGGAATAACATGTGTGGAATAACATGTGGAATAACATGTGGAATAACATGTGTGGAATAACATGTGGAATAACATGTGTGGAATAACGTGTGGAATAACATTCTTTCTTGTTGCTGCTGTAACGCACAAATTTCCCAAGTGTGGGATCAATAAAGTAATTCTAATCTAATCTAACGAACAGAAGCAGTATTTAACTGTAAGTTTCTTCAGTAAAACATTTGAATGTCTGCTTTCTTACGCAGGCCTGTAGACTCCATACGTGAAGCCGTGTTGACAGTATCTCCAAAAAGGCAGTAACGAGGCATCTTGTTTCCAACAACGCCTGCTGCGCATGGACCTATTCCACAGATACACAAAAGCAACAAGTGGATATCCCGGATAAAATTGCAATCGGTTAATTTTCTACTATTACTTTTAAAAAACAGCCATACAAAAAGAAAAAAAATAGATACACCTCTGAACCAACAAAAGATTAGCAGTTTATGCTGTGAGACAAGAAATTAATACCCCTTAAATGCACAATATCCCTTCTTTAAGAGTTTGAAATACTGTGTGAATGATGATCAAATCTGATTAAATTGCCAGGAATACCTGAATGCACACCAATTCGGATCCACAAAGGAATCCCAGGCAAATGCTGCAACTCAAATGTTCCCACAAATGACAGGATGTCCAGGGCCATGTGAGCAATGTCCACGGCGTGCCTGTCACCATTCCGTTTGGGTAAGCCTGAAGCCACCATGTATGCATCTCCTATCGTCTCGACCTGAAAACCATTAAAAACCTCTTTATTAATCAAGCTCAAAATAACATTAAGGACACTGATATTTTACATGGCATTGGAGCAACTATAATAATTAACTGTAACATCTTAAGCCTATTGATTTCAATAAATGTCTGAAGAGACCGTTTATTAAGAAATAAACTCTCAGGGCCTTCAATATCTGCATGACCAATTTATAGTAAAAACTACCTTGTACACATCGTGATGGTCCAAGATGCTGTCAAAGTTCTTATAGATTTCATTGAGCATGTCGACCACCTCCATCGGTGTGCTGTAGTGGCATAAAGTGGTGAATCCCACGATGTCACTGAAATAAATGGTCACCTCTTCAAACAGCTCTGGCTGGACTCTGCCCGTCTCTTTTAAAGAACGCACCACTGGGCTAAAAAAGAAGAAAAAAATCAAGCATGTGAAAGTAGTTTGTAATATTACAAGAAATAAAATGTGTATAGTTGTACGTTGTACAGATTCATTCCAAGGAGAATTTTTTTGTCGCAGCCAATCAACCTAACAAGCATGTTTTTGGAGGGTGGGAGAAAACCGGAGAACCTGGAGGAAACCAATTCATACACGGGAGGAACATGCAAACTCCACACAGAAAAGCCAGTGCTTCAAGCCTTGCCATGTATTAAACTAAAATACAAAATAACTTTTATCTGTTTACTCTTCTTGGAGTTGTTCGACACGTAAAAACATGGGCTCGAGGTTCTTGTTTCAGAGAAAATGTGCTCATGTGTTGGGTTAAACCTACGTACTACTTTTTTGACACGTTACTAGTATGTATTTTAAATTCTACGTTAGTTCCATTTTTATTCTATTACATATTTAAAATTAAAAAAAATTAAAAACTGAATCAATTCAGTTTTTGCCAATTTCTATCTTAATCCCAATTTTACGTTAGCCACTCTTTAAGTTCCTGTTTGGGCTCACTCGGTGAAGTGTAAAGCTTTGAGCAAGTTTGGAATTGAGGGGTATATTTTATGTGAGTATTCTGACTTTTTATACTTTTTATACTTATTTCTTCGTTTGGAATTACTTTACAACCTTTTTTGATGGGTTAAATAAAAAATCAGTTTTACTTTATCCTCCGCTTCATTTCTTTTCATTCCACTGTCCAAGCATAAACAATTTTGGTGAAAATGTCAGGTACTCACAATACCATTAAAGTTTCCAAAGACAAAAGATGTAGAATGCTCACAGGCTACCAAAGCCTCTGGATTCATAGGACACATAGGATGATGAGCAATAGTCAGGCCTTTACACTTCCTGGTCTAAGATAAAGCTTTTTAGATCATTATAATTTAATAACTATTGTACTGACGCCATCTGTCCGAAATCCCAAATTTTGATTGTTTCTGTCAATGAGGTAAAATGAAAAAATAATTTTTAACATGAAGCACTTTTAAGTTTTAATTTAAAGACAAATTAAAAGGAAAGTCCAGCAGTTTTTCCAACCAATGCTAAGCTGCATCATTCCCATCACCTACGCAGGGAGGAGCATAAAGTTGAGACGATCCGCTCTGTCTCTTTCTGCTTTGTAAAGAGACGTCCTTTCCTCCACCAGATTTTCCAGTGTCCTGGAGTACATTTGCAAACGACGAATGAGGTTGTCCATGTACGTTTCCGTGGCTTGATTGTGAAGGTTGCTGTTACAAGTACAACAAAAAAAAAAAGTCACAAAAGCCTGTTCAGGAGGACTTTTTTTCACATGCAACACATAAGGAAAATGTTCTCATTAGGATAGTGTAAATATACCTGAAAATTTTTCCCAGATTCAACTCTATTTTCTTGAAATCGGGCCTTCGTTCAGGATCTTCATCCCAGCAGTTCTTTATCAGCATGTAGAGCTGTAAGCACAAGTAAAAGAAAGAATTAAACAAAACAATATTCTCCTAATGGATCAGAACTATGGGCCACTAAAAGTGTGTTTTTCTACCTCAATCTCACGGTCTGATGCACCTTCAAAGTTGAGATCAGGCCTAAAATAAGTGCTGTTTCTGGGATATTGCACCCTGCACAGCTTCTCTGTAGAGTAGCAAGAACAGTCCAATGCATTGTCATTTTATAATTTACTGACAGCCAAATTTCCATCAATTTTAAATAAAAAGACTGTTCACATGTAGTGGTTCATGGTTTTATGTTAATGACTTACCCACTGTATTTGAGCAGCATACTGTTTGAAACGGAGGCCACCTCATTACAATTTCATGAGCAATGATGCCATAGCTGTAGACGTCTCCTTTCTGAGACACCCCACCTTTACGCAGGTGCTCCGGGGCTGTCCACAAATCTAAGAGTAGAGTGAGAGCGATCACCTGGTGGTATTAGTTTAAAAATAACTGATTGACTTATTAATGATCAAACTAACCTCTGCCTGGCTTCAGGATGGTGTTGCAACCAAAGTCGGTTATCTTAACCACCATACGATTATCAACCACACAGTTGGTGGACTTAAGGCGACCATGAACTGCAATGTTACTCGATTGGAGATACGACATGCCCTGAAGAACACATGCAGGATGCAGCAAGGAATAAGAACTGCTGTTTGTTATTAAAACATAACTAAAGGTTTTTTGTTTCATTTTATTCAGATGCACCTAATTCTTTTGAAATATACACGACCTTTACTTATAATGTGCCATGTTATGAATTTAAGTACAAAACTGGAACTGTTCAGTATGGGTGTGTATGTTTACACACATAAAGACATCATCAGCACTCATGATTTCTGACAGATTGATGTGTTGAAGGACAAAAAGGTGAGGAGTAAACCAGCTCTATTTGGCCTGTGTGAATTATGATGCGGAACAGCAGCAGATTACACACACTTCCATTTTTTGTTTAAAAAAATATACAAGGCGTACATATGTGAGAAGAACTAAAAATGGTAATAGATGTATCATACAGTATATATATGTATATATATTTATAAATATATATATTTATATACATACATATATTGCTTTTTCTCATTCAATAAAATTTTAATGTGATAAAATGTCTTGACCATTTCCTGACCAGATGCCCGAACCACCCCATCTGGCGCCTCTCGACCTGGAGGAGGAACGGCTCAACACCGAGCTCCTCCCGGATGGCAGAACTCCTCACCCGATCTCTGGTGAGAGCCCAGCCACCCTGCGGAGGAAGCTCAATTCAGCCACTTGTATTCGCGATCTCATTCTTTCGGTCACCACCCACAGCTGGTGTCCATAGATGAGGGTGGGAACATAGATTGACTTGTAAAATGAGAGCCTTGCTTTTTGGCTCAGCTCTTTCTTTACCACAACGGACCGATGCAGCATCCTACTTATTGCTGACGCCGCACCAATCAGACGTCATGTGTTGTCTTTGCAAATTCAATTTAATCTACCTTTGAGTACAAATGTTTTTCAAGAGTTTAATTATCTTGACATACAGTTATTGATAAGTATTTCTTTCTTTTGGCCAATACTGATGTTCCTTAAAAACTAATTGTTATGAACACTGCTTTACAGATAAATGATCCTAACACTTTAAATTGTTCTAAATGTTCCAGATTAGGTTGCTTGAACATACCTTTGCTATGTCATACATGACTGAAATCTTAAACTCCATGTCCAGGAAAGTTTCATCTGGGTAGGATATCCTGTCGTTTAGAATATACTGGAGGAAAAAAAGGAAACTGATGGTTAATTTTTATCATTTTTATTAGTCCACTTAAAGTCTGTGTTCAGCTAAAACAAAAGAAAACTAGAGCACTTATTAGTCACTGTGTGTTTGTGCAAGATTAGACGAACACACAATCTCCCCATTAGAGCTCTCTATGCTGTCATAAGCCGTCAGTAAAAAGAAAAGAAATCGTAAACAGCACGGGAAGTCGGCCAATTGAGGTCGACCATAAATAACATTTCTGTCAGGTAAAAAGGAATTGAGTCATGGATCCACACAGCAACCACATCTTCATGAATGCAATGTTTACAGTGCTACATAAAATATTGAGTGGTACATTTTCAGTGGAGTCAAAACTCCATTTTAAAAAAAATCTAGCACGAAGACAAATTGTTTCAAACTCAGAAACTGAAATTACGTTGTTAGTTTAGTTCCAGCAAAAACATTTTATTTTTTTAAAACCTAAAAATAAATGTCTTTGTATGTTAAATAAAAACACCATCATTATGTTGGTGGAAACTAAAAAGAGAACATTGATCCAATATGTCGGAATTTTACACTTTTGGCTTGTCTAAGAAATAAAAAGATCAAACAAAAAAGCCGTAAAATATCAATTAAGTCATATAACGTGTATAACTACACATTATTTGTACCCATAAGTGGATTTTAAAAAAACAACATGTTTTATGTGATAGTGTCAAAAGTTTGTATAGCAAAACAAAATTATTTCATCAATTTTTCTCGCATATTTTTAGCACTGCAAATGTCAGGGTCTCAGATCTTTCCCGGTGGTTTTGTTGTGTGCTTCCTGTTTTTTTTTTAAACTCTGACCTCCCTCTCGTTCCAAATGCCTCAACTTCCCCTCCTCGTGTTCTCCCTTCACCGATCCTTCCTACTGTGTCTCACGTTAGTCTTGTCTGTTATTCTTCTACAGGTTATTTGTTGTATTCCGTCAGACGATAGGATGTCCACGTTAGATGTACACATGATGTTTTATGACCAACCTAAGCTATCGTATTCTTTGGGATGTTTTGAGTTGTTTCTAGAAATCTATTTTCTGTTTAAAACTGCAGATTGTCTTCGCAAACTCACACCCAACCTGACAGTAAAACTATTAAGTCAAATCTGACATTAACAATCACAAACCATGAAACCAATCAAACATATCATCTGACTTGAAAAACTAGTTGGAATTGAACTTGTTATGTATAAAAGTGAACAAACACCCTCTTACCCTGAGGGAGCCCCTCTGGCACAGTTCAAACACCCCAAAGACTCCATACTCAAACTTTACAGTGCCGTAAAACTTGGTCAGGTTGTAGTAATCGATGCGAAGAAGCTATGACACATAGGCATAAAAAAAATGTGACTTATCTCCAAGTGAAATGCACTTCGATGAACTATAAAAAAAAACTTAAAGATACTAACAGTGTTCAGCTCAATCTTCTGATCTTCTGTGAAATCACCATCAAAATATTTTAACTCTTTTAAGATTACAGGCTGAGAAAAAAGAAAAATACAACAATTGTAAACAACATTTACTCAGCATTATAAACTAGATGGTCTTGAATTTATCTACGTATAAACAGATTTTATTTAGTCAGAACATTGCTACCTTCTTGTCATAGCGGCCTCGATGAGAAAAATATGTGCTGTCCTTTCTCTTATCATCATCAATCTGTTCCATGAACACAAACATATTAGAATAAGTGGATTATCTCTCAGTTTTTGGCGATATTTTATGTTATCTTGTCCAATGATAAAACTTACCTTGAGAGAGACTGCCTTTTCATCCAATGGACCAATTAGATGTGGTTCAATGTGGGACCACTTAGTTTGCATGAGACGCTCTTTTCTGTTTTGCCTGACAAACCATAAAAACATGCACAATCACAGATTATTAATCTGTTTTATTCTTTCAGGAAAAGCACATGTTTATTTACCAAGAATAAAGTGAAAATTGATGGTTTGTTCCGTTTTTGTCTGCTGCAGCATATGCTACTTTATTATGCCAGATTTAGTATTTGCAATGATGGAAGTGTGTAATTCACTACTGACCTGTAGAAAATAAGCGCGATGGCTGTCACCACAACAACACTGACACCCAGAACAATCACAATCACATCTCGAGCAGTGAGGTTAGAAGCTACACATAAAGCAAACAAACTTTCAAATCAAGAACGTTGCATTAGTGATGTACTGTATATATATAACCGATATTAAAGTCATTTAATCTAATAATAGAAGTCTTAACAAATGTTCTTAAACTGTCCAAACCTTCTAAACGTTTCGGTTCATCATCTGGAAGGCGTCCTGTTTCCCAGGGCAATGCAGGATTTGGATGCATGTCTGTGGTTTTATTTTGCGAGGTGTCAAACACCAACAAAGTTTCATACTTAAGATAGACAGAAACAAAAAAATCAACACATTTGTTTCTATTCATATTGACTTGACAAGCTGTTGATTATGTTTTCACCTTGTTAGTTTCAGTTGATGTGTAAATCACTGAGAAGTTAACATCCCTGTCACCAAATTCATCCAAAACGTAATGTCCTCCCATTCCTGTAATCATCATACACACGTAGAATGAGTGATTATTCATTCAAAGCACACAGTCTATTTTTTTTACTTTCCTTCTTTCTTATAAAAAAGACCATAAAAATAACTACTGTTGTGCTATAAAACATAAAAAAGGAAGAATGTCTTTGTTTTTTTTTTAAACAGATAAGCTCTGCTGTTATAAACGGATAAAAAAATATCCAGACTGAGTGTATAAAACTATGATCTCTCAATACTTTGATTTAAGATCTCACTGTCTTGTGTACAGAAAGATAAATTCAATCAGAATAGATGTGCATTATCAGGCAGCAGTAAACCACAGCCATAAAACCAAAGCAGGTAGCTTATTATCAGTAGTGCCTTTGATGCAACACTTTGTATGCTGATGTTTAAAACCCCAATGAACATTAGGAAGGTTAATGTTTAAGCAAATAAAGAGATTAGAGATGGAAAACTATGCTTAAATATTATGCTTTCAAAGGGATTTTTTTAAGAAAATGTTGGTTTGAAAGTGTAGATGTACCTTTGATAAAAGGCAAGGTTCCATTGATTAAAATACTAGGTTGGGGGATTGGTGGTTTAATTGTTTAACTCATTCAATATGAGAACATTCATTAGTCCTCTCTCCCTTACTATCCTGCTTCAACCACATTGTTTTAATCAGAATGGGGTCTGAACTTTGAATGAAAAATTTCAACACAATCTATTTGATTTCTTATTCATGTAATACCTTATCTTACAACCACATCTGTTTAGCTTTAGAAGACTGTACAAACCGTAAAAATCGGCATTTCCAAAAGGACTGCCTTCTACAGGCTCATCAGTTGTTTCTCTGTTATTTCTAATGCTCAGCATCCTCTCTCTGAGCACTTTGCCAAACAGCAGCGCTCCATCATGGTAACCAGCCACATAGTCATTTATCTGCTGATTGAGAGACAAAATGAGACTCCAAGAGTGTTAGATATGTTCTTCTCTATTGGGGTTTCCAAATTGCAACTAACCGTGTCATTAAGTGTCGAGTTTGACTGTTGAGTGTAGTTCCTCGGTGGCAGTGTGACGATCAGGACATCTTCCATGCCAGCACTGGATGTAGAGTTCTCATAATATATGGTACTACATAAGAGTAAAAATACCCTAATTATCATTTTTATACATGGAAAACTTTGGTCTTGTTTTTAGAGTTGTCATGTTTACATAATTAGCGTAAGAAATTTGTGAGAAACTGAAATACTGAAAACCCAAGTTACTTGTAAATGTCGAAGAGAATGAAGACAATGTCTCTGGGTCGGGATTTTGCTCTTGCCTTTATGGAAACAAGATCATGGACCCCTCCACATAAAATAAAAACTGGAAAATAAAATTAGTTTGGAGTTAGAACGAGACTCAATTGTTTTTTATCACCAAAATGACATAGATAAGGTTTGTTTCGTCTTTTGAAAAGCTAATCCTTATTGGGACATGAGGGGTGCCAGAGCCTATCCCGGTTGCTTTCAGGTGAGAAACAGGGTGCAACTCGAACAGGTCGTCAGTCTGCTGCGGGACCAGACACACAACCACACACACACAAACACACAAACACTCATTCCTAGGGGTAATTTTATGGTGGCCAATCAACCGAACTTGCATATTTTTGAAGAGTGGGAGGAAATCGAAGTACCCAGAAAAAACCCATGCATATACAGGGAGAACATGGAAACTCCACACAGAAAGGCCAGTGTTTCAAGCCTCGTAACTTAAATAAGTGTTGCATTCAATAAAATGATAACATTTAAATAAATTTGATTTTGACAGTGTCTCTGCCCTTTTTACCTGTATTCCATGAGGACACATCAAAATTGATAACCAGAAAGAGTGGTAAGATTCAAATGTTTGCATGTAGTCTAGTGGCATGAAAAAAAATCCAGGTGTCACTATGGACTCTGGGCAGAATCACATTTTGATCGCGAGTTGGAAAATGTCCTTTTAGGATAAAATATAATTGATTAGTTACAAATTGATCTACGTTGTTGCTTTAGATTCTCTGTGGTAGCTGAAAGATAAAACAGTCATTCATGAATGATTGTGAATTTGTCTGTTTTTCCTTTAAATAAATAGTGGTGAGTTATTTTCCTTCAGTCAATTGTTCTATAATTTGTTCAGGTTCTAATGACCCGCTATAGTCTAGTTCAAAGTTTAAATTTTAGGTCAGAATTATGTATGATGCAGAAAAATAGGGTCGGATTGATAGAGAAACAGATATACAAACACATGGTTTGACAAAGGTTGCACGTTTACCTTATCTGTTTTTGAATAAATTTTTTCTCATTTTTAAATTAATTATCAAAAGTTTTTTCTCGTCAAATTATTTTTTGGTCAGTCATTGACTCCATTATTTTCCAGACCACAAATAGTTGAATGGCAATTATTTTCACTTGCATTAGTTGGCAACTATGGATGAAATAATTTCCTCCTGCAGTTGAAAATTTGGATACACCACCATAAATACAAAGAAAAGGAGAAATAAGAAGTCTCAACAAACTCTGAAGAAAGTTGTTACAGCCATTAAATAGCAACTCTTTTCTGTTGTTCAATCTCTGGTTACAGCGACACATTTACAAAATGTAAACGGACATTACGTCTTCTGAATCGCGTATCCCTAACATGGTTGCCTTTTCCAGGTGATTTCAGCTAAGAGGCAGGATACACCCCGAACAGGTCGCCAGTCTGCTGCGGGGCTACGCACACACGCAATCCTTGGGGCAATTTTATAGTAGCCAATTAACATGCATGTTTTTGGAGGGTGGAATGAAACCAGAGTGCCCAGAGAAAACCCACACATACACAGGGAGAACATGCAAACTCCACACAGAAAGGCCAGTGTTCCAAGCCTCGTCCACTCTCTGGAACTCCCCGTATCCTGACCTTCTTGCTGTAAAGCCACTATGCTAACCCCTGTGCCATAAAATGGAAAATGGTTCTTTTTAACCCTTTCATGCATAGTCACTAGAGTGGACAACTTTTTAATTGTTGTTTTTTCCTTTATGAGCAAATCTGAATATCAGAATTGCACAGAATTGAAAAAAATCCTGGAGTTGTCCATCATAATTCATGCATGAAAGGGTTAATAAATAAAAACCACTTACCATTGCTGTGTCGATTTTCGTTTCCTATTGCTTCAATGAGAGCATCCTCACCACGCAGCACCTCTCGATCTGTATTCAAGCTGAAGTTGTATGAAGCTGCTTCCAAACTATTGATGTACCTGTTACAAAAGAAGTGGAATTAACAAAAAGAACCAAAATGCTGCACAAGCTAATTAGGTTAGTTTATATTTTCTCACCAGAAGCAGTCCTCAGATACATTATTATTAGACTTCTTGTAAACGTACACTTTTTCCCAGACATCCTTAATTGGGAGCTTCTCTCCCATAAAATTTATTAAAAAATCAGAAATTTTCCGTGCTGGAGGCAGAATACGTGTCAGTTTCTCTTTATAGTCACAAGAAAGGCCGAAGCTTCCAGCAGAGATGACAGGAATGCTCAACTTCAAGCCTATCCCTTCACTGTGAAAGATAAATAAATTCAAATATGATAAGCTGATAAGTTTTGTTTGATCCGAATGGAAGTTGAGTCATACTTACTCTACTAACTGGAAGGTAGCATAAGTACAGGAAGGACCCAACATAACACATCCAACTTCCCCAGCATCCTGCATCACAAAGTTATGGAACATGAAGTTTATTTTATATCAAAACACACATTTAAAAGAGCTACGGAACATGTTGGACAATGTCACTGATATGATGTGATTTGAGTGCATTTGGAAAATAGGTTTAAAAAATCAATTAATAATTAACCTTGTAATGTGCTATTGCCATTATGTAAATTTTTCTTTGAATCCTGTTTCTGCCTATTTCTGGTACTTTTAATGGAGTTAGGGGAATTAGGAAACTTTATTGCACCAAAAGTCCAACCTACATTTCAATGTGCCTGCAATGTATTGAGGTCACATTTCAAAATAGCAAGCAAAAATGTTTGAATTCATTTTTTCTCATCTAGTAAAAACACACCTCTACTTGTTATATTTATTACACTTACATCAAGTTTTTTGAGGATTGCGACTCCTTCACAGGTGCTGCTGCCACATCCTTGCCTGTTGTAAATGGTGGTGTTGAACCCGTTGTAGTTTGCAGTCAAAGTGAAGTTTAACTCTGATGTCAAGCACAGAAAAACAATACAAGTTGTTCATTTAAATTTTAACCAAAATAGTACTTTGGTGCCTCTATTTTTGTCATTTCAAGCAACTGATCTATGATTAAAATACTGGCTCAGCCTATCTAAGCCAGACGATTCGTCTTCATTGGTTCTGATCCTATCCTGTGTGTATAACTATTAATAATTAAAGTCACTAACAATGAGAACATTTCATGTTTATTTCCTAGATTTGAGGAACGACTTTGTCCATTGATAATCTTCTGTTAAAAAGCGGGTATTTTGTTGAAGACTTCAAACTTGTCCTCTGGATGGATCACTCCTGAATGAATGAGGGTTTACACGGACTTGTTGCCAAAACCTGGGTGTTGTATAAGAATACCCTAATTGAGTTGTTCCTGGTAGATTAGGAGCTTTATATGACATGTACTTGGAAAATAAACTGGATGACAAACCAAAAGAAAAGAGAAAAATGAGATTTTTCAATTGAATGCACGTAACTCACCCAGGATGCTCGTGCCGGGGGAGGAATCTCTTTTTTGTGTGGATCCCCATGCGGTTTCTTATTTTTTTCCCCACTGATGGGTTTTTAGGAGTTTTTCCTCACCATGAAGGAGAGTCTAACTAGCATTTGTCAGTTAGTTTTCTTGTTGTATATTTGTGTTTATACATTTCTTTTTTTTTTCTTGGTTTTCGTCTTTCTGAATCTGCACTGTGAAGCCCTTGAGGCAGAAATTCTGTGATTTTGGGCTATACAAATAAAATTGAATTGAAACAAATGGTTTGCACAATTTTTTGTGCTTTTTACTATTAATATTTTTTTGATTGGCTACCTTATTTGCTACAAAATGTGTCATCATTAATTGTTTTGGTTGAAGAATACTGTTCAGAAATGTAATTCCAGTAGCCTATAAAGAACAAACTTTTTGAAATTTACAAAATTCCATGATAATATTCACTAACCAGGTTTTAAAAATGTTTTAGACTTTGAAACAGTTCATTTAACCCGATTCAAACACTCTTGGCCAGTGATGTGTGTGTTTAGACGGACACCAGATGCATGTGTACAAAGTACCAGATTTTTTCTCTCTCTTTGATACTTGGTAATCTAAAACGAACTTCTAGTCAAACCTTACCCGGAGTATTACATGATTGTGTTGCATTTCTTTCACAGTAAATTATATATATTTAGTTATAAAAACGCAGATAAAAATGTACCATGTCTGAAGCTTCCTTTGATGTAAATTGTAAAGCCTTCATGACGGAACAAGATGAGCAAAAACAATATTCCATTCAATATGAACCATCTTGATTTGCACACATCAGTCGTTTTAGATTAAATTTGGTCCAATTTTTAGCTCATTTAAATGTGTGCTTTAGTTGTGTGATTTCTAATGAAATCCATTAATCCCAGTTACAATCTTTACTTACGTTCGTTGAGGTTCGCCAGCCTGTCTGTCTCAATTGCTTGTTCCACGGCCTTTTGCACAAATGGTCGACTCCATTCATAAGTATTATCCTCCAGCAAAACAACATTTATGGTGTATTTACGGTTTGATGACAAACACTCATCCAGCATTTTGTTGGCAACCACAATCCAAACCAGCACACCCAGGTAGGGTAAACTATACCAAGAGACCATTCTTGATTTTCAAGGGTTGTCTTTTATCTCGCCGCCCAATGTTTTCTTCAACTTTACACATCTGTTTTGGTCGACAGGAGGCAAAAACTCTTCACATGATGGATCTTGTCTATGAACAACGTCACTGCAAAAACAAAATGAAACAGGATTTCTCAGAACCCAAGCAAAAGTAAGTCTTGATTTACTTTCCAAAGTTCAGATAAGAAAACAAAAACTTGAACAGATCTCCAAAGTCTCCTTAAAAAGGTGGTAGTTTCATGAGGGAAAAAATGTGTTCTTACATCCGCTTAGCTGAAGACTAAGATGAATCGTTCTCCACCTTGTTTCATAATGGTCTACTTGTCTTCCATAAGTTAATGAACAACTTTCAGATGACAATCTGCACGCCTGAGAGGAAGGGGAGGGCTGAAGAAAACACTTGTACTCCATCTGCTTTGACACCTTACATAAATAACTTTTCAACACCATAAAGTCTGAAATTTCTTTCATGCTGGTATTTAAAGAACAACAAATGTTCACTCTTAATTTAAATGAGTAAGTAAACTACTAAAATCCACCTAATGGAAATATGGGTGTTTTCTGTAGATCAGGCAGAGAATACAAATCTGTACTGTATTTTATTTTTAATAGTATTCAATCATTTTTCAACAATGCCTTAGAGATTTTACTAGGCAAAGGAGAAGTTGCATGTCACGAGGGGCGAAGGGCACAGTAGGCAATAAAAACGAAGGCTGGTGTGAAGGTTATAAATATTGTCAGTCATAAAAGCAGGATGGATTAAGCCTGTAAAAGCCTGCTCGTAAATTGCCAGTTTGTTTTGAGAAACCTGCTTAAGTTTGATCCAGTAATCAAATATATGAAGGTGGCCACCGGAGTTATCAATCAGTGCGTTAAAATCTTTTTGTCAACTTTGCAGGTGTGTTCTATTAATTTGAAACTAGGGTATATTGAAAAGTGACTGATTGAGGTAAAAGCCCTCAAGGAAAAAAAATCCCTACCAGATGAGGTCAGTGTTGGGATTATTATCGCAAAAATTGCATTGAGACAACGTCTGGAGCAAAGTTCAGGTGTTGTTCACCAAGACATCCTTCTGTCTCTACAGACAATGAAGTCTACACCTGAATATTTACAGTATCTGTTTGTGCAGCGTAGGCTGTTGCTGTGTAAGCCGATGAAGGAGCTGCACCTCCTGCCACACTTGCTGCAAATGTGATTGGCAGTATGAGTCATGGGGGGAGCAGTGGCAGACAGACTTTTCTGCCTTTTTTGGGTCTTTGTGGCCTCACGCTGGATCTCTCTGTTCTCCACAGCCTGCTTGATACCAATTTTGACAGTTGCACACCACCTATAGCGATCAGAGGTCACTGACTTGAGATCAGCTGCAGTGATGTTGCTCGACTTCAGATCCTTCTTGCAGGCATCTTCGTACCGCAGGGTACGTCATCCTGTTTTGATGGGCAATATTATAGAATTATGTCTACGCTGCATCTTTCGATAGTTTAGGTATGTGTCTGTGGCGTGCCTATTTTTAAATCTTAGTTGCTATAACTGTGCACTGCTGTATGTAACATTAATAACACCATTTTAAGCTTTTATTCAATGCATTTTTGAAGATTAAAGGTGTTTAATATTTATATTTTCTCTTTTATCATTGTGCTCACGCTGTCAATGTTGACCTGGTGATTGATTGCAGATTCATCAGGCCCACCTCTTTTGCTCTAGTTTGAATACTATAGATTTCAGCGGTATTGAAAACAAAAATATGGAGATTGGTATTTTGTGGGGAATCAGAGACAGTAAAAGCTTCTTGGGGTTTCAACACAAATACTACTCAGTAAAATTGTTCTAAAAGATTTTGGAAGATATTTTTTCCCAATGGATGGTGCCAAATACTTTGACGATCAATTTATTTCTGTGCATTTTGGGTTTGACATTTTCAGCTATAAATTTTCAAAATTAAATGCCTTATAAAATTCCCAGCATTCGAAAACTTTCCAAAATGATCTGTTGAAGAACATCTGTTGATTGCATTAACTGAAGAGAGTAGCAGACATCATCAAGTATTGTACTCATTTTGACATTTCCTGTTTGGCTTTTTTTTTTCATGTGATTAAAGTATAATCTCCAAATAAAGTTGGCAGAAATTCTGACAAAAACATCTGTTGATTGGTATTTCTGAGAGAAGTAAGTAGATACTCAGAAAGATCAATAATATGACCTGGAAGATAATCTTAACAGAACTTCATGTCACTGTTTATCTGAACAACTACTTATCGGTCCATTAACCGAGATAATTCAGTAATCCAATCTTTTTAACCTTTGCCATTCAAAAGTGCTTCATTAAACTTTTGCTAATCAAACCTCAAAAAGTAAAAATGATGTTTGACATCAACAGATCACACACGCTACTGTACGGTAGTTACCGTACAGCTACCACGTAAAGATCTTAAGCAAATGTGCAAATGGTGCTGTAAGAGCATTTTTGCCACTGATATCATTATTGCCCATCATACTCCCAGGTGAAGAGGTTTTCCAGCTATCTCGATCTTGCTCAGGAAATCCCAACATGTTAAAAGGGGTCATTGTCTTTTATTACCCCTTACTGAATGTTAAACATTTCAGGTTTTCGAGGAGCTGCATATACATGGCTTCAGAGCTACTTAGAAAATAGATATCAGTATGTACAAATAAAGGAGGAAAAATCTGACTTATTAAAAGTCATATGTGGAATTCCACAAGGCTCAACGCTGGGGCCTAAACTCTTTATCCTGTACATCAATGATTTGTGTTACACATCCAAACTAATAAATTATGTACTATTTGCAGACGACACTACTCTTTACTTTTCAGGAAAAGACCTGAACCAAATAATACAATCAGTTGAAAGAGAATTGAGTAAAATGAAAAAATAGGGGTTTGACATAAATGAATTATCATTAAATATTGAAAAAACGAAATTTATAGTATTTACAAAATTAAAAGTACCTAAACAAATTCAAATTATGCTTAATAACACCCCATTGGAACGAGCTTATGACAGTAAGTTCCTTGGAATGATTATAGATCACAAATTAAGCTGGAAATCACACATAAATTATACAAAAAATAAACTGTCTAAAGTAATAGCAATCATTTATAAATTCAGATTTGTCCTAAATAAAAAAAGTTTGTTTATGATATATAATACATTAGTACTTCCATATATAACTTATTGTATCGAGATTTGGGGAAATACGTACAAAACTAACACAAAACCAATTTATATTTTACAAAAAAAAGCAATACGAGCAATAACATTCTCATCTTATAATCAACCTACCAATAATCTATTTATAAATTTAAAAACATTAAAGTTCTATGATTTAGTGGAATTACACACTTTAAAATTTATATTTAAGATAAAAAAAAACATGATGTCAAACTCTCTACAAAATATGTTTAATATTAGGAAAAGTCCATACGAACTAAGAGAAAATGATGTGTTCATTAAAAATAAATTTAGAACAAATGTTAAAAAATTCTGTATTTCTATTAAAGGTGTGGATCTTTGGAATAATTGTGATGATGAACTTAAATTGTGTTTAAATCTTTTATGTTTAAAAAAGAAATTTAAGTTATTATTACTTAAAAAATATGCAAGTCTTGATGGTTAAATTCAAGCTTATATAAAAAGTAAACAATTATGATGTGTTATGATTATGTTATGTGTTACGATTTATGTGTTATGATTATGTTATATGTTATGTGTTATGATGTGTTATGATTATGTTATGTGTTATGATGTATTATGATATTATTATGTTATGTGTTATAACAATTATGATGACTTAGTATTTACTTATGTCTTTTTGCTTTTATGATGACATAAAAAAAAAAAAGGGTCGGCGTAATAAGCGTTTGCTTCAGCCGATACCTTTTCGGTCCTTTGCTGGAATATGGTTGTTTTCTTTATTTCATTGATATGAGGTTGCACTGTGACCGAAATAAATAAATAAAAAAAAAAAAAAAAAAAAAAAAAACAGGAGCAAAAAAGCTTGTCAGAGAAAATTGCCTAAGAAAGTTTGTCATTTAGGATGAGGATTAGAAGGTTGATTTAAAAGTGATTCTTTTTAGTTTTAGAAGACTTGTGACCATGAGACCTAGAAACATGCTTGCCAACATTTGGCACCTAATTTGGTCACAGTTTTCACCCATAGAGTTTGTAGGCATAAAATAAAGTAAAGAGTTGAAAAGGACAAAAACTGCAAGGGTCTAGTAAAATTGTGGGAGGCTAAAATGTGACATTTAGTTCAGATAGGATCTTTTTCTATGTCACAATATCTGACAGTGTAAAATTAAACACAATGAAATAACTTTTTGTTGCTAAGAAGCTGGGCTTTGGGCTTCAGTATAATTAGATGTGTGTTTTGTTACAAACATGTAATTGCTGCATCTTTGTTTGTGGCTGTTTTGTCAGTTTAGTTTGAATGTCTTCTTTATTAAAGTTTTCCACAGTAAGTTAGTTTTATGATGAGAATTTTTGGGTATAGATACTTTTTTACTTCAACACACATTTATTTCAAATATGTCAAACGCACATTCACATTTCTGCCCTTCTTAATTTGGTTTCTACTGCAATTTTTATTCTTATTAGACAAGTGCTGAAGGTATATACAGTATTTAAAAATGAGAAAATAATCTGTTCATTCCATCGTCTTCCGCTTATCCAAGCTAGGTCGGATCGCGGGGGTAACTGCCTCAGACAGAAAGCCCAGGCATGCATCAGCTCACCCGGGAGGATCCTGAGATGTTCCTTTGCCAGCTGAGAGAAATGGTCTCTCCAGCAGGTTCAGAATCTGCCTCTGGGACTTCGTCTGATGCCACGTGCCGAAACACCTCACCAGCGAGGCACTTGGTAAGCAGCCTAACCAGATCCCCGAACCACCCCATCTGACTTTTCTCGACCTGGAGGACCAACGGCTCTACTTCGAGGTCTTCCTCCCTCCTCCCAACACTTTCTTCACCCTGACGGGCCGCTGCAGCGCCTTAATTTTTGCGGACACCAGTGGAAATGTGTTGAAATCAAACTCATACACAAGTGTTTGCTTGTATACATTGCTTGTCTGATTCAAATTGAAACAATAGGAATGAACTCAAGTAAGGTAAATCCTTCCGAGTACACACACAAAAACTCATCACTGTGCAACATTGTTGATCCATACAAACCCATCATAATAGATTTTTTTTTTTTTTGTGCATTTAATTTTTTGTTTGTTCTCATTTAATTTATTTCCCTCTTCATTTTATTGTATTTAGTTTTCCTCATTTGTTAATCTCTAATTCTTTATATTTAGGTTGTGTCGTCTGTCCCACCCCCGTTTTTTTGGTCCACAAAAAAAAAAAAAAAGAAAGGAAAGGGGACTAGTCAAGCCATCCCCTTGCACAGCCAGCGAATGGGTCACCAAAATGCAGAAAAATGACTCTTATTTTTCAAAATGTTTTGGGGAAGGGTGGAATGCCCCCCCATTCTGGCTTTGTCAATTACCTCACACTCCTCCCGCCCCCCCTTCGGAAAACCCTGGATCCGCCCCTGGTAATGTTGCTGCAACAACTGAATTTCCCAGATCGGAGATCAATAAAGTCATTTTAAAGTAGTTTTAGTAACGTTACAAATATGAGACTAATTTTTTTTTTGTAAATGAATAGTTTAAATAAATTGTACTTGAGTAACTCGGTGAGACGGATCTGTGACCAGCATCTGATCATCTTGTTACTCTTTAAGTTACAAGTACTGACTGTTGTGGTACGTGACAGTGTTAACTCCACCCACATTTTCGTCATGTTTCTAGTTAGCTCCCATTGGTTTTTACACTACAGAAAACATCCCACATGTAACACGCACCAGTAATCCAAACCGAACCAGAACCAAGACAGACTGGGAGGAGTGTCCCTCACATAGAAACTCATTCTACACCTTATTTAACACCTCCAACAACATTTTTTTTTTTTTTGAAGAAAAAAAATCCAATTTTCAGCTGCGATCTATGATGACTTATTTTCCTCGTGTGAATATGAATTCTTAAATATTTTCTCAAAACTGGATCTTAAACCAGAACATTGACATTTCTCCTCAGAAATGGAGAAAACAAACGGTTTTTCTCCGGATCGAAACATTCTCTGTCTGTTTGACGTGGACGGAACACTAACAGCACCAAGAGAAGTAAGTAAGCTCCATCTGATCAGTAGATCATTGTTGATATAATTTCTCCTTTCAAGCTTTCAGAAAAGCTACGTGATCATCCTCAACCCTCTCATCTTCATCACACTCCTCCAATTGGTTTATGGTCTGTGGGTGTATCAGCACACTGTGTCCCATGTGCACAATGTGCTTTTTGTTGGCCAATTCTATATTTTTTAATTAGTTTCTTGCTCATTAAGTCTTAGATACATAGTACTTCTTCTGTGATGTTTCAGATTACTTTGTATTGCTTTTGTCATGACTGTGTTATGCTGCATTGTGCACATGTTATTACTAAATGAACTATTCTATTTCTTGAGTGCATACAAATTGATTATAGGATGCATATCTGGCATGGAATTGTGGTAATGTGTATTCTTTACTGTTTTCAAACTTTAACAAGACAGAAATGGCTTTTTACTGTGATTAATATGTGCATTGATGTATTAAAGCAATCCGCAAAGAGATTTTATACAGTGGATTTTCCTGTTTTGCAGAAAATTGATCCAAAGCTGGACGAGTTCTTCCAGACTCTGAGGAGAAAAGTGAAGATTGGTGTGGTTGGAGGCTCGGACTACCCTAAGATAGCAGAACAGCTTGGAGAAGGAGATGATGGTGAGAAATTTAGCTGGATGTCACAAAATGACTTCATACATTTTATATAATTTTAAAATTTAATATTGATTCACACAGGTAGTCGAATAAAGAAGGATTTATTTAAGCCATAACAAGCCTTTCAAACATGCTGCCTGAAAAATATTGTCGTGAGAAAACTAAAGACTATATTTGATCTAGATGTGAATGCTCTTTTGGTAATATCACAACATATTTCAAAAAGTAATTTGTGCCAAATTTTGAGATTTCTTGTTTTGCTGGTTTTACATAGTGAAGCTCATTTTATCAGAATGGAATTCTTTGGACGTCACAATGTACCAACAACAATTCTCCAGCCCAGTAAGCACATGGCTGGACTGACAGACTGATAACTGAGCTGTCAGTAAATATTAAACCACAGCTGGAACACTTAGAGGGACAGAACGGTTTGATCATCAATGCCAAATGGGCTAAAGGTGAATCTTTTCATGATAAAATCACAGCTGATGTTTATGAAGGACAGCATTTCCTGTGGACTTTATGTTTATTTTTGTAGGCTGTGTCACTGAGATATTTTTTTTAAATGATTGCTTAAAATCAATACATTTAAAATACAATATTAACTAATTGTTTTCAGACTAGGTTTTTGTGTTTCACCTGCTCAGGGTTTATTTATGTTGTTTCAGAAATGCATTTTTTACTAATGGTGCTTTTAAAATGTGCATGTTGCACACTCTAGAGCAACACTTAACACCATAGTGAAGCCTAATGATTTGTTTGAACTTTAGCCTGATGAGTAAGTATTGATCTTTTGTTTTTTAGGGACTATTTTTCTTCTTTTGCTGAACTTTTGACTCCTGTTTAGGCTGAATTAACCAGTTATATGAAAGCTTAATTATAAGTTAACCAAAGATGTTGTGAAATGTTCCAGGAGGTGTTTTATATAACATTACTTAAAATAATGTTCATTTTTAATGTCAAAATCATAGATACCTTGTTTGCATTTGTTGAAACTAGAGGATCCTGCGTGGCAGATTAGAGTGTTCAGGTTATTTATAGCAGCTTGTTAGCTTCATCCTTTCTTCTTACTAGAACAGAAGCTCTAATGTGGTGAGCAAGAGTTTAAAAAAAACCCAGATGATCACATTTATCCTCGCTTTACCTGTCCCTTCTGTTTTGCAGTGATTCACAAGTTTGATTATGTGTTTGCTGAAAACGGAACAGTTCAGTACAAAGATGGAAACCTCCTCTCGAAACACGTAAGTTTCAGCTATGATTTACCAGAGTATTATTTTGGCTTCAAATTTGAGATTGAGGTAAAGTTTTTGTTATTTGTTTTAAACAGAAAATTGTGTCAAACACAATCAATTGCAAATGTATGATATTTTATGTATTTTGTTTTAGTATTTTGATTCATCCAATTGAATCTTAAATTCAATTGTAATTTTTTTTTTTATTACTCTTATTATTTCTTGGGTTTAATTGACTCATTTAGAATCACATTTATCATCTTGATAATGGATGAGGGACTACACGGATTTATCTTGATAATGCCTTTAAATGTCGTGTTAAATGTCGTTTGGTGGGATTTGGCTAAATTAGATTTCAGATGTAGATAGTTTATGTAAATCACCTAGTTTTTATGTCTTTTCAGTAATTTCATACTTATTGATTGGAGGGATTAAAACTGACCATGAAGTGGTCAGTTTCTGAAATATGCTTCTAATGTGTGTTGCTATTTTAAGTCTTATTAATGATAGCCAATCTAACAGTTTGTTAAGTTATATTTAGGAATTTGTTGCTCCTGTTTTCTAACTTTTATTTGGGTTTTTGCTTCTATAGGCAATTCAAAACCATCTTGGAGAAGAACTTCTGCAGGAGCTGATCAATTTCTGTCTGAGCTACATGGGGCTTATAAAACTGCCAAAAAAAAGGTGTGTTTACCAACCGACTCAGCAACCCCCAGACACACACTTGTGATATTTCTATTGACTCTTACCTGTGCTGGAATGTTTAAGTCCTCTGATAGTGCAGAAAGAAACTTCTTTGTGTGTTCCATGACAAGGAATTAACATCTTTTTTGGACTCATCCAGATGAAATGCATGTGTTTAATTCCAATTAGTTTGTAATGCATACATAATATTTTTATGCACGTTCTTCTACCTGCAGGGGGACCTTTATTGAGTTCAGGAATGGAATGCTTAACATCTCTCCCATTGGTCGAAGCTGCACGTTGGAGGAAAGAATAGAATTTTCTGAAATTGACAAGGTGAACTACTTTAATATATTTAATCCTGAGTCATCCACTAGGTCTGTTGAAAAATGCCACAGTGCACACAACACATCCAGTGTTACATGACAAAAGCAAAATCCACAATCAGAAGGTGTTTGCAGAATAATGCAATCCCAGAGCTGATAACCACAACAAAACCTACAGATAAGCACACAATTTTATCTCTGATGAGCCTTTGTTGGTTTATAAAATCAACCCTTTTTTTTTTCTTTATGCACAGATAGTATTCATTTCAAACTGCAAGTTCTTTAAATACTGCGCTTGTTTTTGTTTTAAGCTTGTAATGGAAGATTTCCATCAGTATTTAAACCCATTGCAACCCTTCAACATGTAGTATCGAGTTTAGTGAATCATCTAAACACATCCAACCAGCCCTGTTTCAGTAAAACAAAGAACAATCAAGAGAAAGAGAGGCCTTTTGTTTTTCTGATTGTCCTCAGAATCAGGCGAGATTGAAGAAGCAAACATGATCGGGGAGCTGGGGGGATTTTATTTGGTCAGTGTTGTGTTCAAATTAAGTTATTTTTAAAACCAGATCATGTACATACAATTTAATTTGATCTTGTCATTGTATTTCAAGGAAGTAGGCAAAAAAAAAACATGTCTATGTTTTATGAAGTCATCAAATGGGATATCTTGCCCAAAGGAAGGACTAAAAGTTTAAAGTCCTTACTAAAATATCAACATTGTGATCTGATCTGTAGTGAGAGGAGGGAAGAGGTGGAGGAAAAGCTGGAGAGGGGGAGGTTTGCACTAGAAAGAAGAGAAATGAAGATTAGTCAGTGTAAAACAGAGTACATGTGTGAATGAGAGGGATCCAAATGGAAAAGTAAGGTTACAGGGAGAAGAGATAAAGAAGGTGGAAGATTTTAAGTACTGGGATCAACAGTCCAGAGCAATGGAGGGTGTGGGAAAGAGGTGAAGAAGCGTGTGCAGGCAGACTGGAACGGGTAGAGAAAAGTATCAGGTGTGATGTGTGACAGAAGAGTTCCAGTTGAAATGAAAGGGAAAGTTTCCAAAACGTGGTGAGACCGGCCATGCTGTTTGGTCTAGAGACAGTGGCACTGAGGAAAAGACAGGAAACAGAGATGGAGGTAGCAGAGATGAAGATGCTAAGGATCTCTCTGGGAGTGACCAGGATGGACAGGATTAGAAATGAGTATATCAGAGGAACAGCCCATGTTAGAGGTTTTGGGAATAAAGTCAGAGAAGCCAGATTGAGATGGTTTGGACATGTGCAGAGGAGAGAGAGAGAGTACATCGGAAGAAGGATGCTGGATTTGGAAACACCAGGAAAGAGGTCTAGAGGAAGACCAAAGAGGAGGCTCGTGGATACAGTGAAGGAAGACATGAAGATAGTTGGTGTGTACAAAGAGGATACAGCAGATAGGGTTAGATGGAAGAAACTGACTTGCTGTGGCGATCCCTGAAGGGAAAAGCCAAAAGCAGAAGAAGAATTGAAATATCAACTTCGAACATTTAAATGTAAATCAAATTCTGCAAAAAGTACGTACAAGGTGCTTAACTACAAATAAAATGTCATTTTTAATTTCACATACACACAATAAGAATGAAACTATCATCTTATTCTTTGTCTCAAAACATTGAGATTTGCTTAGTGTTGAATTTTGATTTTTCTTCAGCTTTAAAAAAATAAAATAGGTTTTTTCAACTAAAAGACAAGAAAACAGAGTTGAAACTTCTGTCACATTGACTTTTTTAAGAGCACAAGACAGTAGTTACATTTTCACTTAGACAGATTAATCTATTTTTGCAAAACACTTGAATTTCTTAACCATATCTCTCAGTAAAACCTCTGAATAAAGGTTGTAAACTAACTGGTTTCTACTTATCCATCAGAGAGAGAAGATAAGAGAAAAGTTTGTTGCTGCTCTGAAAGAAGAATTTGCTGGGAAGGGGCTACGCTTCACAAAAGGTAAGAAAACAAAACGTTTGAAGTAAATGTTTAATGAATAAAATAAAATCATCTTGTGAAGTTACTCAATTTTACACTCGATTGTTAATCCTTAGTTAAATTAAAAAACATCTCCACAATCATAGAGCCAGTTTTATATTCTGTTTGGAGTCAAATAAACTAGACTGGAATTAATGTGGTTACTTCAAGAAAACAAACCTGTTTCACAACACTTCTGCCTCTTGGTTATCACCTGTCTTGAGAAACCACCCTCCTCCCCTGCCCTTTGGATATGCCTCGTCCAGTGCTGGACCTCTGAGTTTTGAGTTAAATATTAAAACACATTGTTCTCTTGAGCTGTCTGAAAACAGCATTAAGGAGGTGAAGAGAAGACCTGATGTTTGTTCACGCTCTTTCAACAGATGTTCGCTTCTACCGATGACGTGTGGGGGTTGTTTACTCTTTAGAAAATAACCCAAATGGACTTTTTACCTTTCACATTTTAGCTTGTTGACATATATCATCTACCTCTGCATAGATGTTGCAGACGAGGCTTTAAAAAGGTTGCATTGGATCTTAAAAGCACAGTCAGCTTTCTAGGGAAACTTTAATCTTTGCTCTGGGGGAAGTTGCATACCAGAAAACTGGTTAGTCACAGAGCTGAGCCTGCCTTCACTTTGCTGTGTCAAAAAAGTAAGAAAGGGGCGTGGAGGGAGTGCGTGTGAAAGAATTTCTTGATTGGCTAGACGTCTGAAACATGATATGAACACAACTTTTCTCTGTCATTGGTAGAAGGGTAAGAAAGGATACTTCCACAGCTTTTCCAGGCCTGTTTTTATTTTAATTCTTCGTATTTTACGATCAGAGTTCATGAGATTATTTGTTTTGCAGCTGAATTTAGACTAAAAAGAGGGCTTTTTTCTTAATAGTTTAGAAGCGATGAACAGAGGTCTCTTACCATAGTTACTGTCTATCACCATTTCATTTAAAAATACCCTTTAGTGTCAGGTTGCGTTTGTGTCCAAATTAGAAACCTTATTGCTTCACTGAATAAACAACCATGTACCATTTAAAAGTAATATCAAAGATGGATATGAACTTTTATTTTTGCAATGTAACCAATGTAACTATTTTTGCGGTGTAAGGAGTGCAGCAAACAAATTTCCCCGGTGAGGGATGAATAGAGTAATTCATTTTTTTTAATTTTTTTTTTAACCTGCCGTAATTTCACGGCCATAAGGCGCACCTACGTAAAAGTCTCAAATTACTTCAACTTCCTGGTTATAGAGACAAGTAAATATTTCTATTGGTTAGAGACGTAAACTCTGAAGATGCCTGAAAAGACAGTGTCTTTAAGCTGGGATTATTTTAATCTTTCTTTTTATCGGTCTGTTTTCAGGAGGTCTCATCAGTTTTGACATTTTCCCCGAAGGTTGGGACAAAAGACTTTGTTTGGAGCTGCTAGAGACGGAGGGCCTGGATGCTATCTACTTCTTTGGCAATGAGACATCTGATGTAAGATCAGACAGAATGCACACTCATTTCCATAATACTGTAAAAGAAGGATTGTTATGTTTTTGCAAGGTAATAATTCTTATCTCATAGCAAATAAGGATAAAAACGAGACCCAAAAAAAGTGTAAAGTGCATCTAGTTAGCAAAGCTAGTGCATAATCTTTTCACGTAAATAAGTGCATATTCTCATTTACGTAAAATGGTAACTTACTGAAGGAACTGAGCATAAGGAGAGGATGTGTACTGCTCCAACTTCCTGTTATGTTAGAATATAGGCGACCTGGAGAACAAAATCCTTGGCCACGAACAACCCTGCATTCAATCCGGAATACGAAACAGCAAAAGTTGCAAATCACTCAAACATGCATGAATGAAATTAAAAAATGTGTCAGGTATATTTTTATAAGGGAATAAGATTCAAACATAGTAGAAACTTATAAAAAGTTGATTTTGCATAAAACCACTCTTTTTAAAGTTATTGATTTTTGAAGTTTTTCACTTCTTAATATTTAATACACATGTCCGGTCTAGAAAGGTCTTTGAATGGAAAATCAGTAGCTTAATTTTCACTTTATTTGGGACACAATGAATTGTGTGCAAGTCAAACCTAAGCAAGCAAGCAGACACAATTGTTGTTAACGTGTCTGAACAGTGTCAGTGGCTGTATCCATCTGCAATTAAAAACCTGAAAAGTCTCGTCCGTTTAGGAAAGCTTCTACATCAAATGTTTTCTGCTAATTACACTGTTAAACCTTTTTAATGATAATATGGCAATTCTACACAGTATAATTAGCTTCTTTTTTTTTTCTCTACGGGAGTTTTCGTTTATATTTAAATTAGTAAATGTTCTCTCTCAATTATAAATGAACAATCAGACTAGTTAAGAAAATGGTTAAGCTCACAGTTAAATTTTTATTTGATCTAAAAATGAGAGTTTCTTCACAGACATGAATATCTTCTAAAGTTAAAAAAAACAAACAGTTTGAGTAGATTATTACAAAAGCAGCTAGCCAGAAAGCTTTTGGCAAATTTCTGTAGATCATCAACGTTGCTCTATTTATTTCAATAACTGATTAAATTACTTGGGAACATTTGTTAAGTAATTCTTGTTTTTCCCTTTGAGTTGAGGTAAGAATGCAGTTGTTGCTGAAAAAGCTCCACACTTCCAAAAAGCTCCACATGTTCACTCAGTTTAAACTGAGGTCAGCGCAGTATGAGCCCAAAAAGTCCCAGCGGAATAAACAGATCTGTATTACAATAAGGCACAAACCACCTTTAAGCTGCATCAGAGTGCTTTATGAATTTGGAAAATTCTTTCTTTTTTCTTCTTTCAGGGAGGAAATGACTATGAAATTTTCAATGATCCTCGGACCATCGGATTCACAGTTTATTCCCCTGAAGATACAGCAAGACTTTGTCGGAAACTTTTCTATGATTCCACGCCGCAGGACTCCTGATGCCCCATCATTCACCCATGGACCATTTTAAATTGGATAACAAAAATGTAACCCAGAGTATTTATAAACTGCCGAAAGGTATTACTACTGATCTGTCCATGTTATTACAACCGTTATTGAATGTTGATACCCCAGTAGCAGGGGTCATTTTACTTGCTAAATGGCACCAGTTTTAACTTAAAAGGGACTATTTCATGTTACAATGTTAAATTTACGTATTGTGTAAATTTAACTATTCACTGTTTTGGTGTGTTTTAATGATTGATATCAACCAAAAACACTTGGAGAGATTCTAAAATATGAAAGTGAATCGTAATTTTTTTAAGAGCTACAGTATGAATGTTATTTTGCACTAATAGTGGTACCAATGCAATGCATGGATTAAAGCAGAAATCTATCAGAACAAGAGGCTGAGATAAAAACATAATTTAATATCTTTAAATATAATAATGTGGAAATTCTGGATTCTCTTTTACCTCAGGTTAGGATTTTTATAAAGGAACATTCTTTAATTTTATCTTCTGAACTGCTCATCACTAATGGGCTCATGTGGGTACCGAAACCTATCCCGGCTGATTTCAGGCAAAGAGGCAGGATACACTTCAAACAGGTCGCCACTCCGTTGCAGGGCCACAAACACACACACATACACACAGCTACAACCATCCACATCATACTCATTCCAAGAGGAAATTTTGGGGCAGTCAGTCAACCTGACATGCTTGTTTTTGGAGGGTAGGAAATCTTCAGCAGAATGCCCCAAGAAAACCCATGCATACACGGGTAGAACATGCAAACTCCACACAGGAAGGCCAGTATTTCAAGCCTCACCCCCACCCCGGGACTTAAACCCCGTCCTTCTTGCTGTGAGGCCACTGTACTTAAACACCGTACAGCAGAAACATTCTTGTGTTTGTTATTTGAACCTAATGTTATTTGCTGATATTTTACTATCTGTCTGATTTTTTAATATAAAACTAATTTGCATCTTTGGAAAATGAAATAAAAATTAACATTTTTTTTTTTTAAATTGTGAAACGTTACCAGTAAGTAAAGCTGTGACCATGCATAGAAAAAATTGTGCTGAGCAGTAAAAAAATATCTGTGATGATTCACTGCAGACTAATATTTTCTAATTAATCTAAAATTATCATGTTTTTTTAAAAGGTTTATTTTTCAGGACATTTTTGGGCTGATACCTTTATTTGTAGCAATATTTTAGAAAAATCTTGCTTTTTACAGTGTTTTTATTGACTTAACAAATGTAAATTTAAATTTTACATTTTCAGCATCTCAGGCTGTTCAACTATTTTATTATTGTCACAGTTTCAGAAAAATACCGCTTTACCATTGCATCATTATTCATAGTAAGTGGCCTTTTAAAAATTCTTTTACTTTGCCTGTGATTCTAACTTTGACTGGAAACACTCCTGCATGAAAGGCACTGATGACAATGTAGATCCCCATGAATAACTGGATTAGGTTTTGGTGTATCATTGTGAAATTTACAATGTTCCTCTACAGAGAAACACATTTATTTGATCATTGCAATAAACATTTTTTGGTTGTTGAACTTCTGACATTTATTTTACTCTCACAATTTAACTTGTATAGATTCCTGGCAGTGCACCTGTTTATCCACTTTCAGCCACTAGAGATCACTGTTTTTCAAATTAGTGTTTTGACATTTTGGTGTAGATGAAATTAATGTTCTATCAGAGGTTTGTTCTAAGTTGTTTAGGGGCACGTTGTAAGCCTGCCTTTACATATTTGATTTCGTCTTCTGAACTACTTATCCCTAACAGAGTCACAGAGCAGCCGGAGCCTACCCCAGCTGATTCCGACGAAAGGCAGGGTACACCCCAAACAGGTCAAAAACAGTAGTTTATATTTGCTCATTTCATATTATCTGAACTAGTAAACCTCTACAGGTAAATTGGTTTATCCCACTGTCACAAAGTAAATATAAAAACATAAATATGTAAAATTATACAGAATAGAACAATATAGACGTATATCTCGTATGGATATAGACAAAAAAGAAAAAAATGAATAATTTGGTCTGGGCCACGGAACTGCTTAACTGTATAAAATCATTCACACATCATATTCACATAGAATATAAGTATAAAAGTGCATAAAGCAATTAATAAAGAATCAATGCACGATTTTTTTCCCAGACGTCTGGTACACCACCAAGTTATTAATACAAGTGTTGAGGCATTTTGTTAAAAACACAGCGCGGATTATAGCACCGATGACAGCACCGGCGATAGATTCGATGAAAGCACCAATGAATCATTGGTGTCAAAAGTACCAACATTTTCTACTCAAGTAGAAGTATAAATACCGAGTTAAAAAACTACTTTAGTAAAAGTAGAAGTATCAACTCAAGTTTTCTACTTAAGTAAAAGTAAAAAGTAACCTATTTTAAAACTACTTAAAGTAAAAAAAGTAAAAGTAATTTTCAGAAAAAAAAGGAATATTGTTAACAAAAGCGTATGTACATATTTTTTTAACTATTATCACATGCTTTAAGGAGCAGAAAATATGATAATAAATGAAAGTGTTTTGGTGTGAAACTTTATGAATCAGAAACATTTATTTCTTAGTAATCTTATTGGAAATCGATTAATGAACACAATCAAATGTATTAACATAAGCAGGGCATTATGTAACGTCCCTTCAGCTAACAAGCTTCACTCTGCATCACCTAATTTAACCAACTTCAAGACACACACACACTCAATGTGAAAAAAACCACACAAACACACTCAATGTTAAAAAAAAATAAATAAATGGGAAAAAAATAACCAGAAGGCTTTTTCAAGCCTTGAAGGCAGCTAGTTTTCAAAGTTCTTTGAGGCAAAACTGAATAGTCTTTAACAAGTTGGTAAGTAGGGGAGTGCCACACACAGCCTGGGCAGCGTTGCCAGGTGGGAGGTGCTGGAGAATCGCACTAATGACGTAAAATTATTGTATTTTACAAAAAATATCTAACACCCAGTAAAACCACGCCCATTGACAAAATAACACCCTTTACATGCACTCGTAAGGCAGTGGGAGTGAAGAAAACACACAGGAGGCAAAATCCTTGGATTCTTTTTCTAAAATTTTAAGAACTGTAAAAATAAAAAAATAACCAGGGAAATAAGATTTTAAGAAACCCAGAAAGAAACCAGTAGGGGCGGGACTTAGGAGACGGTATATATAAATTTATATTTATACATATCTACATATATATGTGTACATATAAGGTTTTTTTTAATATTAACCCAAACATCTACATGATACAAAATCTAAGCGATGTGTAGTTTTAATCTCCTCAGTCAGTCTTTAGAAACTAATCAATAACATTTTGGATGTTTTTAAGCACAAATACTTCATCCACTACTATTTATGGATTAATCAGTTCAATTAGATTTGTTTCTAAAGATAAAATAGTGCGTCACAGATCAAAGTTATTTTTATAAAAATACCATCTACAACATTTTCAGCAAAGACGTTTACAATAACTGCAGACTGAAAATAATAATAATAATAATAAAACATTTCTTTGCTGTTGTTTTTTTTTAAAAAAACTGATAATTCAATCAAAGTTCAGTGTTGCAGCATCAGAAACACTTTGATTTCCGAGCCCGCAACAATTCTCAAACACGGAAGTGGACGTCCCTGCTCTTTAAAAGTTTGTGGGCGGGGCTACTCGCCCCAAAGTAATGATTGACTGGACCTATCAGCCAATCATTCATCTGTTCCTTTGTTTGATGCATTCAGGGTTCATAAAAAAAAAAAAAAAACTCCGACAAACAGTCGCGTCTTTTTAACGGTGACAAAATGGTGAAAGTAGCGACTACTTTTTATAAAATGAACGTAGTAAAAGTACAGATAATTGCATAAAAAAGTAGTGAGTAAAAGTAAAAAGTAGACAAAAAAATAATTACTTCGTTAAAGTAAAGAAAACGAGATTTTCTACTTGAGTAAGGTAACGAAGTAGTCTTACTTCGCTACTTGACACCTCTGCCAATGATAACATCGATGATTACATCGATTATAGCACCGATTAAAGCATCGAGGTAAGCATTGGTGAAAGAATCGATGATAACATTGATCATAGCATTAAAAATAACCTTTAATGTTATTTTATTTAAAGCTTAAATGTAACCACCAATGATAGCATGGATGACATTATCAATGATAGCATCAATGACCTCATCAATTTAATCGATTAGGTAATTGATGAGCTCACCGATTAGATCATCGTTGAGGTCATCAATAATCTCAACGATTAGGTCACTGATTGTGTCATCGATAATGTCACCAATTAGATCATCTATGAGGTTATGGATGAGGTCATTGCTTACGTCATCATTGAGGTCACTGATTAGGCAATTGATGATGTCATTGATGCAATGGTATTATTGATGCTATCATGATAATGGCAGTGGTGGTTACATCAATGCTTTACGTAAAACAACATTAAAGGTTATTTTCAATGTTATGGTTGATGGCGTTGATTATGTCATCGATTAGGTTATTAATGACGTCATCGATGATGTAATCGATAATGTCATTGATGCTACAGTCAATTGGATCTTATATGAAGTCATCGATGCTATTATTGATGATGTCAACTTTGCTATCATTGATGATGTTATTGATGCTATTATGATAAATTCATTGGTGGTTACATCAATGCTTAAAAATAACATTAAAGGTTATTTTATATGCTATAATCAATGTTATCATCGATACTTTCATCAATTCGTACATTGATGCTATTATCAATGTTTCCATCAACCTGGTCCATCTAAAGCCGTGTTATGTCCCAATTGCCCTGCAAAAACCTGTGTCCAAAAAGACTGTCAGGAAGTGGACTCCGGAAACAGAGCGGGCTCTACAGGACTGTCTCGGATCCACGGACTGGGATGCACTCTGCACACCTCACGGGGAAGACATTGATGGCATGACAGACTGCATTACAGAATACATTAAGTTCTGTGAGGAGTCTGTCTGTCCCACCCGGATTGTTCGATGCTTCCCCAACAACAAACCCTGGATCACCTGTGACCTGAAGACGCTCCTTAAACGGGAGGAAGCAGCCTTCAGGTCTGGAGACTGGGAGGAGCTGAAGATGGTGCGGCATCAACTCCGAGACCAGCTGAGGAAGGGAAAAGATGCATACAGGAGGAAGCTGGAATCCAGACTACAGCAGGACAACATGAGGGCGGTGTGGTCCGGAATGAAAAAGATCACTGGATATGGGGGAAGAAGCAGACCCACTAGTGGTGGCAAAGATAGAGCTAATGACTTTAATACCTTCTTCAACAGATTTAGCTCTACAAATGCCTCTACCTCTTCTTCCCTACCTTCACCACACCTGCTACCAGCGTCTGCTCCTTCTCAGCTATTCAATGGACCAGTGCCTGAACCCCCCCCACTCAACCGTTTGACTGTGACCACCTTTCAGGTGAAGAAACAGCTGGAGAAGCTAAACCAGCACAAAGCAGCCGGCCCGAATGGCATCAACCCCCATACCCTGAGGACCTGTGCGCTCCAGCTGTGTGGGGTTCTCCAGCACCTTTTCAACCTGAGCCTCAGGCTAGAGAGGGTTCCGCTTCTCTGGAAGACATCGTGCCTGGTCCCTGTACCCAAGAAACCATCTTCATCTCACCTTAAGGATTTCCGTCCAGTTGCCCTCACATCTCATGTGATGAAAGTGCTGGAGAGGCTGGTGTTAGCCCACATGAGACCGCTGGTGAATGCCTCTCTGGACCCCCTGCAGTTTGCCTACCAGCCACGCCTGGGTGTTGACGACGCTGTCATCCATCTGCTGCAGCGAGCTCATTCACATCTGGATGGCGGTGGAGGCATGGTGAGAATCACCATCTTTGATTTCTCTAGTGCCTTTAACACCATCCAGCCCTCATTACTGGGTGATAAGCTGCGGCTGATGGGTGCTGGTGCGTCCGCCGTCTCCTGGATCACTGATTACCTGACGGACAGGCCACAGTTCGTCCGGCTAGGCAAAGTCCGGTCTGATGTGGTTTTAAGTGGTGTGGGAGCCCCACAGGGCACGGTGCTCTCTCCATTCCTCTTCACATTGTACACTTCAGACTTCCAGCACAACTCCGATTCATGCCACCTACAGAAATTCTCTGATGACTCAGCAGTTGTAGGGTGTATAAGTGGTGGGCAGGAGGAGGAGTACAGGAGGGTGGTGGATGGATTTGTGGTGTGGGCGGGAGAGAATCACCTGCTCCTCAATGTGGACAAGACCAGGGAGATGGTGATTGACTTCCGGAAGAGGAGGACTGCTTTGCAGCCGCTCTGCATTCTGGGTAGAGATGTGGAGGTGGTGGAGGAGTACAAATACCTTGGAGTGACCATCGACAGTAGACTGAGCTGGAGGAGCAACAGTACTGCTGTGTACAAGAAGACTTGCAGCCGACTTTACTTTCTAAGGAAGCTGAGGTCCTTCAATGTGTGCGGCAAGATCCTGGAGACCTTCTATCAGTCTGTGGTGGCCAGCACCTTGTTCTTCTCTGTCATCTGCTGGGGGAGCAGCATCGCAGCCAGTGACACCAACAGACTGAATAAACTAATCAGACTGGCTGGCTCTGTCATTGGCAGCAAACAGGACTCACTTGAGGCAGTGGTAGAGAGGAGGTCACTGAACAAACTTTTGTCCATCATGGAAAACCATGACCATTCTCTCTACCCACTCCTGGACGAACAACAGAGCTCCTTCTCCAAGAGGCTCAGACAGCTCCGCTCGAGAACATCTCGTTACCGGAGGTCTTTCTTTCCGTACGTGATCGGGCTCTACAACGACTCACTTAGCAGATAGGAAGTTGTTGCTGTGACACACAAATTTCCCCTGTGTGGGATCAATAAAGTATATTCTGATTCTGATCAATGCTACACTTGATGATGTCATCAATGCTATAAACAATGTCATTGATGCAATAATCGATGATGTCATCAATGTTATCATAGGTGCTGTGGTTTTAACAAAATTCAAAACACTTGCTTTAATAACGTGATGGTGTACCAGAGGCCTGGGGGAAATTTTGTACACTGATTCTTTATTAATTGCTTTATGCACGTTTATACTTTTATTTAACTGTATGAAAGCTATGATAAAAATAAATGATCAAATATAAACTTGTGTTTTCTATTATTCTATCACAGTAGAACCATGTTTGACAAACACATTTAACTGTGGAGTTAGGCTACCGTCTGGATCAGTAAAAACAATATACTAAAGACTAGAGCAAAAAAGTTTCCATAAAACTTATTTAATGTAATGTAGTCATTTCGTAAGTGGAATAAAGTTCAAACAAAGTTCTCTCTGCTTTTTATAATTATTATTTTTGCTGTTGAGAGCCGCACATCTTGACAGTTAAACCTATAGACCAACCGGAGTACCTGGAAATGATCCACGCATACATGGGGAGAACATGCAAACTTTACAAAGAAAAAACAGCATTCATGCCTCGTCCCACCCGGTAGTCAAACCCCGACCTGTGAGGCCACATTGTGAACTACTTTATCACCGTGTCATTGCCTTAACACATCTCTCTTCAAATATCAGTAAATGTCTGAAAATGGCATCAAATATGTTTTACACATCTTGACCATTAAAATTATGTTTGTAACTAATGAGCATTCGTGACCATAATTTTTTACTCTGATATTGTGCCGAAAGAAAGGACAGCTTTTTATTGTTCATACTTTAATTGTTCTTTTGAGGCTCAGTAGAAGTGATGACAGAGATCTCCATCAAAGTGGACAAACAAAAAGCCACTTAAAAATATCACTTGATGTGGCAGAGACACACACAAGATCATCTGATTAAAAATGAAAGTACAGCTACATGTGATGATCAGCTCTGTTGGCATTAAGATAGTGAAAATGTGAGTCTCGATATCGGACCGACCATGCTCTTCTGCAGATACATACTTGTAAAACTATCATTTTTACACTTTTTTTAGGACATCTCCAAGTAGTGGCAGTTTTCATTTGAGAGTTAAGTGCAAGTTTTATCTGTTTTATCCAAAATATACTTTTTAAGAGTAAACAAATTTGTGAATAAATAATCCACAACAAATCAAAATAGCACAGCAAAAAAAAGTGTACAGACCAAAAAGCTTTCCACTCAAAAAAAGTTTTTGTGTAACTTGCTTTGTTTTCTTCCTCATTTCTCTCTCTGCTTCATAAAAAAAAAAAAAAAAAAAAAAACTTTCCTCCATTTTATTTCTAAAATGAAAGAAACCTGAAGATTAGAAGAGAAAGTCATTAGATCTCAATCACATCTAACATCCATATTATTTAAATTATACCTAACCTTGTAAGGACACATGTTCTTTTAGAGAACATCTGGATTCGGGTAGAAAAAAAAAGAAAAATGACAGATGTTGCTGTGCACAAATATTCTGCTTGCAAACACATTTATACTCATTCTACATTTGAAATTAACATAATTTTCAATTTGATGTTGAAATAAAAGGGTAAAGTGATGGCTTGTATCACGTGCAGAGTAAATTTAACAGAAATAATTGTGAACATCAACTTTAGAAGACTGACATCTTTGCAGTGAAGAATAAAACATGTTTAAAAAAATAGATTCGAGCAAAATCATGAGTCCGGTGTACCTCTACTACCGCCCCATCCCTATTTCAAACACAATGCATCGGCATCTAAGATCCGAGGCCTGTTTCCTATGAACTGATGACCTGTCCAGACCAGGTCTCATGTTTACTTCCTGGTTTTAGATGAATGATCTTCACCTCCACCGCCTGCACCTTCAAGTTCTTCGGTGGAACCCGGGAAACTTTGTAGGTAACTTCATCTCCCTCAACTGGAACGTACTCCCCCTCAATACTGAAACAGAAAACAAGAGGATAGTCTGAGTGTTTGAGTTGCTGACATGTATGATCGCAGACTAACATACTTTAAATCTGTTTAAAAGTTCGGTCACATCAAAATTTTAAGTGTTGCTTCTTGGATTTTTTTTAAGTAGAAATAGTAGACATATCACATTTCCAACATTTTTCATCACTTGTTCACTTGACATCTTTTGGTGGAGACCAAAAGATCTCAACATCACTTGAGATCTTTTGGTGGTAACCAAAAAATCTCGTTCTTTTGTTCACCACCCACAGCTGGTAACCAAAAGAACGAGATCACAGATACAAGCGACCGGAATTAGTTTCTTCCGCAGGGTGGCTGGGCTCTCACACCGAGTTGAATGAGCAGCTCTGCCATTCGGGAGGAGCTCAGCGCAGAGCACAGGCATCAAACGGTGTTCTGAAGGTTTTTGTATGTGTTTTTGCATCTACACATTTGATCCAGTCAATGTGCCGAATTTTATTGGCTGTTGATTTCACTTTATGTGCATCAGCTGTATTGAACCATGAACAAATGGAAAACATTCAGGACACCAGCCCTTGAGGACCAGAGTTTGACACCCCTGGAGATGAGTGAATTGCTTGAAAATAATTTTTTAAATGTTAAAAATAAAGTTCCTTTCAGTTGAAATCAAATGAATTGAAATAAAAGCTTGAAGTTCTAAGGAGTATCTTCAGAAATAGGCTCCTGTTAGTATTTGTCTCTGATCATAAAGAAGCTACTTCAAATAGTTGGTTTGCATCCAGTAACTAACAAAGCTAGAAAATAAAAAAAGATCATTGATAATCTTAGTGTGTGTACTCATTCTAATGTCATTTTGTTACTTACTCTGAGATGTGAACGAAGATGTCTTCTCCTCCATGTGAAGGTTGAATAAAACCATGACCTTGTGATCTGGAGAAGTTCTTACACACACCCTTAAACACTGGTCCTGAGTGAGCGCGAACTGTTCTGAAAGAAGACAGAAAAAAAGACATTTATTCACAATTAAAACAAAGTTGCCCAAATTGTATTGTAGTAGAAAAACATGTGCAGAAAGAAATTAGGTTGGTTTTATTTAAAAAATAAGTGGACAAAAGTGATTATGAATGAGCCTGACTATGAATCATTAATTCATACATACTTAATGACACAAACAATCAAACTTTATCAACACATTAGACCCATTTGCATTTGTTTGTGAAATTTAGGAACCAAAAATTTGGCAAAAAAAAAAGCAGCTGGAACTGGAATTGAGTGTTTAACTGAGTCCTACTTACGCTGAGTAGGTGCGTGTGCGTTTAGTGGGCAGTGGACTGGGCAGATCTCTAGGAAGTGGTGGCTCCTTCCCCTCCTCCCACACTCGACTTCCTTCCCTTAGGAAAGGAAAGGAGAGGGTGAGGGGAGCATCAGGGGAGCGTAGTGGTGTCCTGGAGGGTGACGTGAGACTGGGATCTGCCATGTCGGATGTGATAAGAAGAAGCAGATCTGAGGCAGGATGGAGCACTGCAGTTTTCTTCTCACACAGCTGCTGATTCTTGTCTTGTACAGTGTGTGTATCTCAGAGGCTTGGCTCAATGGGAACACTGGGCTGTTATTTAGGTCAGTTCCAAAGACACAAATCTGTCAAGATGACTCACTGGGAGGAGAAACAGACAACAGAGAAGAAATGAGCATAAAGGTCGGCAAATTTCTAACTGGTGGCTAAAGCGGAAAAAACTTTTTCAGAGACACAGAGTAAACTAAAAGGTGAAATTTCTTAGTTTAACTGAGAAAAAAATCTGTCTTAGCCTTTATTGATTTCTATTTTATTTTGAGAGACAAATTTATTCCCTTTATTTTTGACAAGTTCAATTTTTCATTATCCACTGGCTGATTTTACTTTTGTTTTCATTACTGACTTTTTCAACTAATCTTTTAAAATCTTTTTAATGCAGTGAAATAAATGGAAAAAAAAAAGATTCACAACTCAGAAGAATAAAACATGCAATATCATAAATTGATTAGTTTAAAATACATAAGAAGAATATTCTAATAATAATGATTTTATTAACACAAATACACTCAAAGATATTTTAAACCACTTTGATTTCACATCATAATTGCTGTGCCTTGCTTCACTTTTATTTAAATCATAATAAAACATTTTAAGCTGTACACATCTTCTAGGCAAAATGAAATACATTGTGATTAAAATACAATTTAGAAACAGATCAAATGAAGAGTGCAGGTCTATGAAGAATTGAGAATGTGAAAGAAAATTTACAAAAAACACAGCAAAAATACCTGCATAGAGAAACAAAAGGCAAAACACATCCATAAAATTTCAGTGGAATTTCACTACAAATATTCTTTAAAAATACTGAACTGAAACCTGATCATTACTTGTAAGGTTTTGGATGTTGAGCAGGAAAAAACAGGCCATCATGTAGTTTTTTTATTTCTATTGTAAAATGATGTAAGCATGCGGCGTGACGTAGAAACAGCTGTGCAGGGACGTTTTAAGTAGCTCGTTCATGACGTCAGAACCCTGTTCAGATATGAGCAATTTGACCAAAATAACCCCACTGGACTACAATCCAAGTCACATTAATATATGGATTATACTCAAAAAATATAGTTTTCTAGAGTCTAGAGTTTTCTAAACAATCAGTAAAAGAAGTCAGAATAATAATACAAACATGAGGTTTTGGCTTCTTTTTCTTACCAGAAAATTCATGTAATATTTCGGAATATTAATAATCTCAGTAAATGATCATTTAATCTTGAAACCATTGATTTGCAAAAAATAAAGCATCAAGTTTATCCAATAATGTTCTACACATTTACTTTATTTCTAACAGATACATTCACAGATGTGTAAAATAAAATACTAAAATGCTCCCATTAAATTTGTTTAATCTCATCAAAAATAAAACTCATGATCTAACTTTTAAAGATCTTTCAAAATAGTGATTTGATATGAGAATTTATTTAATTCAAATTAGAGCTGATTTATTCCAGATCCCTTTATTTTTAGATGAATTATAAAACGTGATGATTATCCCTCTTTTTTAGAAATAATTCTTCCTCAGATGTTTGAACAAAGCAACACTGTCACACGTTCTCCTCTTCGTCAGTTAGAGATTTATTGTGCAAATATGTGCAGAAAATCTGACTTACCGCAGTGGGTGCGCCGTGTAGCAGGATGATCAGTAGTCTGACTGAATGTGTTTTAAGTCCTTGTGGATTATATAACGAGTAAATGAAATAAATAACTCAGTTAAATCCGTGAAGAAGAGACGGAAAGACCCTGATGTGACGATGCGGAGGCGCTGCTGAGTCTGCGCGGCCAGCGGAGATTCCGGTGGCGTGATGCGTCTGCGTGAAAGTCACTTTGCGCATCTTTTGACCTGCATCTGCAAAGGAACAGCAAGTCCTGGGATGAGAGGGAGAATGTGTTCTATCTCAGGATCAACAAGGAGGGAATAAGATTTTGTAATGCGGATTTTCATTTGAACTTTCTCATGGGATGTTTTTTTTTTTAATAAAAACCTCACATGTGATCAGTTTGGTTTAGTTCCACTTTCACAACCCAAACACCAACAAGCAGCTGGGCTCTCACATGAAATATTCCCTTCTGCATTTTTTATTTCACAACACAAACAAATCTCAGTCACAACCAGATGCTGCAGATGTTTTTACACAGCTGTCCTTTCCTGCCCTTAGAATGTTGGATTTAAAATGACGCTCACTAATCTCCTTACAAAATGACACATTTGAAAGGTCACAACTCTTGTTATAGTGAAACAACTTTTTATTGTGGTTAGCACGGTGGCCTCACAACTAGGTTAGGGTTCGAGTCCCCGGTGTGGAGGCTTGAATCACTGTTCTTTCTATGTGGAGTTTGCATGGGTTTTCTCCTACCCTACAAGAGCATGCATGTTAGATTGTTAGACCGCTACAAAACTGCCCCTAGGAATGAGTGTGTGGATGATTGTGTGTGTGCCACCGCAACAGACTGACGACTTTTCATGGTGCACCCCGCCTCTAGCCTCAAATCAGCCAGGATAGGCTCTGGCAACCCCTGCAATCCTATTAGAAACAAGCAGTTCAGAAGATGAAATGAAACTTTTTATTGTGAAAAAATTGGAACAAAAAACCCACAGCTGATAGTTAGTTTCAAAGTAAGAGTAATTTATAAGTGTAATCCATCAAATAACTTTTAAACAAATAAAAGAGCAAATTGTTTATGTAAACATAAAGCTGGTTTGCTTAAAGCAGAACAACCGGTGCCCGTATCAGCTGCTGGTACGTTCAGTTCAGACTGCCTGTGGCCTCTTTGTGCTTGTTGTAACAAAAAACAGTATTCAGTCCTTTTTGCTGATGCTCCTCGTGGCTTTTAAAGGCCATCTCTCTTCTTCTGTGGTGCTAATTGCTCCACCAGCTCAGCAGACCCAGTCCTGGCTCACAAATGGTTCCCTGAAAGCAAAACAAATCCTAAGTAAGACGTGGGTTAGGTACATGTAAAATACATATTGACGGTTGCTGTGTCTCCACGAGGTTTTTACTCAGAATAAAATCTCATTTACAGCAATTTGTACAAAAATAAACCCTACAAAAAAAGCAAACTTCAGAATTTATTTGGCGACAGACCCACAGTTAAATTAGAGGGTCTAAAATATCAGGAGCCTCTAGTTTGCTTCATATGGCATCGAGTGGTTTTTCTTTTCCTTTTAGATTTGCCCGAGGGGTATTTATTAAAACTACCCTGACACAAAAAAAGTACAACATGTTAAAGATGAAACTGATAATCATAGTTTATCTAAAAAAAAAAAAACATTCCATAAATAACCCACATTTTGATCCAAAGCTAAAGTGTTCTTTTCAAAGAAAGTCAATGCTTTTGTTTGCTGAGATTCTATTTTTAATATCTTTTCTCTAAGATCACTGATTTTATTTTTACATTCCGAGTTATTTATCAAGTAGACCAAGGTTTTACTTGATTATCATTCATTTAGTTTAAAACTGAACAATCAAAGTCTGGTATGAATAGAAAGTCCTGCAGACAAATGTTAAACTCCACTGCAGTGAGTAAAAAAAAGGAAATAAAATGAATCTTTGAGAAAGGACTATTTCCTCATTTGTTAGACTATATTGACTATATTAAGTTCAATCCCATTTCCAACAAATGCTTTTTATTCCCCTATATTGCACAATTTTATTGAATAATTTGATTATAAATAAATTATTTTATCGGATGAACATAAATAAAACACAGAAAAGATGTTGGCTTAAAACCTAGATGATACTGCCCAACTTTTGTACCCAAAGCCATAGATTGATGACTCAAAAAAACTTTCCATTTAAATTGTCTACAATAAACTTTCTCTCATTACTACAAAATATCATCCATCCTTCATATTTCTCCTTCTCCAACGTCCACATTTTAAACCAGACCTGGGCAAACTACAGCCTGCAGGCCACATGCGGTCCGTTAAACATTTTAAACTGGCCCGCCAAACTTGAAAAAAAATTAAATAAATAAACCTTGTTAATGTTTGATTTTCCCCATGCGATTTTGATGTTTCCCCACAAGATGGCGCACAGTGTGATACGGAAAGCTATTGGGCCCAATACACGCACGTAAACAAACGTGTTAGATGTTAAAACAAGCAAAATGCTACATCAAGCGCTTGGATTTCAAACGTAGCTTTGCTAGATTTGAAATTTAACGCTCTTGATGTAACATCTAGCACGCCATTCTATCTGTCTAATCTAGTAGTTACCAGAGCATGACATCCATCTGCTCCTGTTCCAGCCCCTACGTCAAATGTTGGAACTCAATGTGGCCCGCAAGTCAAAAAGTTTGCTCATCCCTGTTTTAAACAATTACAAAAAAACTGAAAGAAACAAACAGTTGTTTAGCTGCCGAGCAATTTGTTGCATATTCTTCTGGTATTTTGCCCATTTCTTTATAGCAATGAACACCAGATTTTCTAGTACATATCGTTTTGGTTTAAATGTACATAATAATCGAGAAATACAGTATATTTTTATTTACATAGAATCGTTCCATCTGTAAAGAGTTGTTATCCTTTGAAAGAAATCCGCGCCACTTCCAATTGAAAATATATTTGTTGAGAGTTGATCGCGCACAGGAACTTTATTATCTTCATTATTATTAATTTTAATAGCTTCACCTCGATCATCATTCTTTTAATATGATATTTCACATCTTTAATTAGTACAACTCTATTCATAGATTATGTTGAGTGTGTACTAATGCTTGATAAACTGTGAGATGAAGCCCTTTGAGATCACTATTTTGTGATACCAGTATGCATAGATAAAACTACAGGTGTTCTTCAAGAATCTGCAACAAACATTTTGAAGTCTAACCCTATCGTTAAGAGTTGGCTTACAATCAGAGTGTACGGAGCCTCTTTATTCTCTGTATTCTCCTCTCCTTGTGGTGCCGTTGATTGACCCGGTTGTGCTGCTGCATCTGTTGTCGATGTGGCTGGACCTGTAGGGGATGTGTCCACAAACAACTCGTCTGCCACCTTAAAACGAATTTCCTCTCCTTGGTCCATGTAGAGGTCGTGCGCTCCCTCCTCTGTCTCGTACTCCCACACCCAAACTTGCTCAGCTTCATCACTGATGCTGCAGTTAAGAAGAGCTCCACTTGAAAACCACAAGAAGCCACAATTACTCCTGATGGGTCATGGTTGACGCCTTGCATTGCAGCATCAATCTCATGTGTGAATGGGTAATTAAAAGCTAGATTATAAAGCACTTTGCGTGCCGTTGCAGATGAAAAAGCACTATGAAAAAGCACTATGTAACTATAGAACATTTGTTAGATCTGGATACAATTTAGCTGGTTGCTGAAGCGACTCTGGAGGGATGATAATGTCATCGAAGAAGCCCATCGTCACTGTGGGGCAAAAACAGAATATCATCATTTTTCACTTTGATTAGTAATGAAAACAGTGTGAAAGGAAAGTTTTAGAAAAAAAGAGAAGTAAATGTCACCATGCACGCCTTCCTGACTGCAGTACTTTATCTTGCCAACAAGGATCTCATCCAGGAAAGGGTGGAAAACTACGTATCTGAAATGAACTGATGCAAGGAGAAAAATAAATGTAGAAGTATGACTAAAATTTCTACTATCAACACAACTGAAGTGCAATAACTTGTAATAAGAAGTTTTTTATACTCTAACCTTTGGTATGAGAAGCACCATCTCCTGGGAATATGAACGAGTCCTCCAGTTTAGTGATATCATGCAAGCAGATGCAGAGACCAACCTTGTAGACGACCTGAAGTTAAGACAGCATCACAAAATTTGTTTCTAAAGTTTTAAACAATGTTCATTTTCGAATAAAGCATCTCATCTTGTTTCATTTATGGCTCTGGAACATAGATCTCACTTCTTGATTTCTCTAAGCCTCTTTTTTCGTCTCTTGAACACGGAAACAAAATGAGTTGGGGACGCTTGGAAAACAGAATATGGGTTGGATTTGAAATTTTCAAGTGACTTTGTTCACTTTAGAAACATTTTAGCCATTACTCTTTTGATCTTTTTAGTTCTTTCAGCTACTTCTGATGAACAGGATCAGGGATGAGTGTATCAGGTGAACAGCATATGTTAGAGGTTTTGGAGATGAAGTCAGAGAGGCCAGACTGAGATGGTTTAGACATGTGCAGAGGAGGGAGAGAGAGAGTACATAGGTACTCTCTCTCGTTTGGGCTCCAAACCCAAGGATGCTGGGTTTGGAGCCACCAGGAAAGAGGATTAGAGGAAGGCCAAAGAGGAGGTTCATGGATGCAGTGAAGGAAGACATGAAGATAGTTGGTGTGACCGAAGAGGATGCTGGAGATAGGGTTAGGTGGAAGAAACTGACTTGCTGTGGCGACCCCTGAAGGGAAAAGCCGAAAGAAGAAGAAATGGAGGAAAGTGAGCAAGATCTAGCTAGTTATGAGTTTGTTTGTTTTTTCACCTTATTGGCTAGTTTCTTGTTCAGTTCATCTGCAACAGCTTCGTTTAGTCGTTTGTGAAAATCCCATGGAGGAATCCGGACCGTGTCTATCATCTCCACCAAGACAAACATTGTGGAAAGTAATCTGCATCAAATCACTCACTCACACACGCAGAACGGACGAGCTGTCAAAGGGACAATGAATCTCATCATTTGAGATTCCCTTAATCTTTTTCGTCACTAAAATAGAACACGCTTACATTAAAAGGACATTAAAATCACCAAATGATTCAACCAGTTTACACATGCTTATTTACGACAGTGCTCCTTTACGACATGTCACAAAACTTAAAGGGACAGTACTGTTTTTGTTTTAACAGTGAATGTTTCTTTTCCCACAAATACAGAAAATTAAAAGTGAAATATAAGAAAAAGATCATGGAGATGTCAAATTTATGCTAAATTAGGATTAAAACTAATTTAACTTAATAATTAAATAAAACATGTTTGAAATGGCTTTACATTTAAATAGAAATTATGAGAAAAAAATAAACTTTCTAAGTCGTAACATAAATGGTGACTCTTCAAAAATCAAATGTAAAGTTAAATAAATCAGCTTTAAAAATCACTGTGTAAAAGATCCAAGTGAAATCAAGAGGAATCAGCTGAACAACTGATTCCTCTTGACCCAACAAATCACACATCAATTAAAAATGACTTACGGTTGTTAAAAATGTATAGTTTATTTTGACATTTTTCATCTAAAGAAAATTATAAACAGTAGACAACAAACTTTATCCTCAATGGTGGTAAAATGGCAGTATTTCATAATAAAAAAAAGAGCAACATAGGTTCATTTAATTTACATTTTAACATGTGATCCAGAACTATGTAAAGATAAGCAAACTGGAACATTACAATCATTCAGATTTCTTTATCTATGTATAAAAAGTGTCACCCTTTCACTATGAATGAATTTTTTTTGTTACAAAACATTTTTCACAAAACCTCTTAAAACACACATTTCCATTCTTACATTTACAGCATACTTGTGTCTAATTAAAAATCCTAAAGTCAACAACTAAGCTGAGTTTGATTGTAGTAAAATGTCATTTCAATTAGGACAGGCAGGCAGCACACATCATGTTCTTCACCCTTTCCTTTTATTTAATAATTCATTCCCAACATGGCTCTATAAATGTAGCCGTACATCTTGTCCTTTCAAATCATGTCCAAAAATAGAAACTATACCAGTTTCTAAAAATGGTTGTGCACATTAATTAAGCAGAAGAAGGGCTGGATTTTTTTTGTATAGAAAGGAAATAGTTTAATCAAGGGGTTTTGTACAAAAACTAACAAAAATTAGTTCTGAAAATCCAGTAGTCTTTCAATTTTAAGCTCACTGTTTAAAATCAGTGGCATTTACGTCTCTGTAACACATTATGTCTGCGCCATAAAAATAGGCATAAATGTGAATAATGTAGTTCTAATTCTGCAGGATGTCACGCAATCCTTGATATTGTAATGTAGCAATAAAATTACTTACTCAAAGGTTTAAAACATGTGCAAGAAACAACTTAGGCTATTCAAACCTAATTAAATTTTTTCCATCTAAATTTTTTTTATTTGAATTTCTTGAATGTTTTAAAAGACAAACTAAAGCCCAGTGTAAATTTGTGTACAGATCTTGGAACAAGCTGTGCAGGAACTATAAAACAACGAACATACATAAATTTAAGCTAAACATAAACCCCATCCTAAATTTGATCTCTGATCTCTGTTACTGGACCCATATCAAAAACTGTACCTGTATACATTGTTTACAAGAATATCATGGTACCAATTTCTGTTCAAAAATGTTTATCTTCCTCCCATACTTTCTGGAACATTTTCAGAAAAGGCCCCCATATTTTCTGAAAGTTCCTTTTCCTGTAATAATGAGGAATGTTGGATTTTTTTCAAGTTTCAGGCAAGACATCACATGTGCTGGCCACTGTTTGTGAGTTGGTGAAATGATTAGACAAGAAAGTTTGCATCAGGGAACCTGATCTATTCATTATGTTGATTTTGTTGGATGATCAATTCAAGACTGGGTCCATCCAGCAGTTGAAATCCCCTCCAAGATTAGGAGTGTATGTTTAAGTCAAACAGTAGTGAAAACGGGTGATTAAAAAAATTATTTCATCTTAGTTGGGAGCATAAACATTCAGAAATGCAACCACTTGGTAAAAACAGCTTTCCTGTAACAATAACATATCTACCATATTTGTTAGAGATCACATTATGCGATTCAAGCGAGATGTTATGGTCAATGAGAAGTGAAACTCCCCCGACTTTGGCTTGAAAGTGAAAATGTTGTTTGTCCCTTCCAGTCCCTTACGAGGCTTCACTGTCTGATCTGCGAAGGTCTCAAAGTAAACGTTTTTTCTCCTACATTCACAGATTATGAGATTCTAAGGTACAATAGTTGGTCTGTGGATTTGTCAAAGTGCTACATGTATAAAATGCATAAATACAAATATTTTATTTGTATGCATTTTACATCTTAATGAACTCTCCTAGCTGCCAAAAAAAAATAATTATTTTGTGATTTTTTGTCTTTTATAGATATAAAGCATATATTTATTATAAGATGGTAAGTCTTCTTGTTACTCTTGTGATTTTGGTTTTAAAGCACCAAAAGTAAAGTGCAATTCTATTTCAAACATCTTTGTGTGAAAAGGTCAACCTTAAGCTGCCAAAATCAAACAAGTTTTGCTAATTTAATTTCAAACTAGCAAAAATAGCAGAAAAACTCACTGCTTAATTTCTGTTGGAGTTTATTTGCAATAGTCTGCCTGTGTTTTCGAGAGGTTTTCACAGTACTCCTGCCACTGTGTGTGTGTGTACCTCTGAATGATCTGCTCAGCAACTCACTGTGTGGTTTATTAAGTGAGAATGATTGCAGTTGTCTCAAAGTCAAATTAAGTTACCGTTTAGTTCTTTTGTTGTCTTCCTCTTTCCTAGAAATCATTCCTCGGCCTACACTCTCCTCTTTCTAAACTTACTTTGACGGCCCTCCACACTGTGAAAACTATTTTCTTTCCTTGATTTACTGGAGCTCCTTCATCCTGTTGAGAGCGGAGCCAGCCTTGAACCACTCGATCTGGGTTTCATTGAAGGTGTGGTTCAAAGAGATGGTTTCTTGCTTGCCGCTGATGTGCTTGATCACTGCCGACAGCGGCTTTAGGATGAGAGAAGAAGTCAAACTTATGTGAAGCAAACTGTTGTTTTGTTGCTAAAGTGTTTCACTCACCTTGCCCGGAGCAAAAGATTTCAAACCGGTGATTGAAATTGTATCTTCGGGCTGAATTTTGTCATAGTCAGAGGAGTTAGCAAACGTCAGAGGCAGCAGGCCCTGCTTTTTAAGATTTGTCTCTGATGGGATGAAAGAAAGTGAAATAAATAAGTTCATCACCTCAATAGCTTGAAAACCTAAATATATAAAACAACTTGCAATATTAGCTTTGTAAAGAATTGTCTGTTTTATATAATATTGCATCACTTTTGCATTGACTAATTCTAAAGGCAATCTTGAGGCGATAGCTCAGTGGTAAAAATGTTCGCCCTAGGACCGGGAGTTTGTCGGTTCGAATCCCACTGAGCTCATCTCAAGGTGTCCCAGGGGAAGACGCCTAACCCCCCGTTTCTCCCACCGTTGGCGCCGTCGTGGCAGCCTGCCACGGTGTAATGCAGCACACAAATTTTCCGTGTTGAGGGACGAATTACGTATATCTTCGTCTAAAACTAGACACAACTGATTTTGATAAATAATTTAGTTCCCAATTAAAGAAAAAAGCTTGTCACATAAAAAGGTATAAGCTTTACCCTTATGTAAAAAAAAATATTCTAATCCAATGGAAAAATGATCACAAATCCTTCAAAGATCAAAATGTTGAATGATAAAATTCCTTAGAAGGTGGTTAAAACAGAAACAAACCCCTTTCACAAATTTTAAATGATTCATTTTACTGTTCAAAACTGTCTGGATTATCCTCCTCTGCTTGATTATAACAGACACACATCATTGTAAAGCTAACTTTGTCAAGTTTGTATAATAAATTTATACTCAAACATATTCCATAATAAACTTTTTTTTAACATGTTTTAATTCTGATACAGTAAAATATAAGAAGTTCAATAGGACTAATTTTATATTATTTAGTTGATGCAAAAATTTCAGACACCATTTTTTCATATTTCTTTTTTTTTATTTTAAGACACTCACCATGAAATCTGGCAAAGCTTTTAACCATAATGGCACGTCCTCCAAGGTGTCGCGGCTCCAGCGCTGCATGCTCCCGACTGGATCCCTCTCCGTAGTTTTCATCTCCAACAACCACCCAGTTCACGGCTTTAGCCTAGATTATAACATAAAGATCAGAAAAGTGTTAAGTAAAACTTGCAAAGAGACATTCTGAGAACTTTTTATTTTCTATAAAAGCATTTTCTGTTAATAACTATCTTCCTTTAATCTGACCTTGTAGAAGCGGGCAACTTCCAGCACAGCTCCGTACTCTCCTGTCAGCTGGTTCTTCACTTTGTTGACAGCATCGTTCTCAATGTTGATAGCGCCAATCAGCAGGTTGTTAGAAATGTTGTCCAGGTGCCCACAAAATTTCAACCAAGGCCCGGCCGCGCTTATGTGATCTGTAGTGCACTTTCCTTTCACCTGTGGTTATAATAAAAATCTTAAGTTGGAATATCATCAATCAGATCTTCAAAGTCAGTAACATCGGACAGCTTGTAGTAACAAGTACAAGAGAAAATCTGTTGGATTTTCACACAAACAAGACACAAGACAAGTAGATAACCTTTTGTGCACAAATAATATCAACAAGAGAAAATGTCATATTTGTGAGACCCCTTTGAAGATAAGACTGAAACACATGAACAATAGTACTTGTCATGTAGCTGACATTTAGCTCCAAAAGACAGCTAACATTTGTCACAGACAAATGAAAGCAGAAAATAAAAACGTATGCCAGTTTTGGGATTTTTTGGCAGCGTTATAAGGTTTTCTGAAAACATATAACGGTAATAGATCTCAGAGGAAATCTAATGGTGCGTCACGTTTGCATTCTTGCATTGCAAATACATCAACTAAACTAGATTCTTTCCATTCTGTTGTCTTCTACTAATCCAGGGCCGGGTCGCGGGGACACTAGCCTAAGTTGGGAAAATCAGGCTTCTCTCACCCTTCTAAATAGTCAGTCGTACTGCACAAAACTAAACAAATGCCGTAGATGAATTATTGATAAGTTACATTATTACATACATTATTCTAAATTTATTTTAAATGGATCCAAATCTTAACTCCTTTTCTCCTACATCAGCCAGGTTTCTAGTTCCAGTTAAACACAGCACATAGCTATAATAGTGTTATACTGCAATAGAGAATTTGTTCCCCCAACTGAGCACAGCGTCTTATGACATCAAAGCTACATGCTCCGCTACCCAATGTCGCATAACATATGGCAGATCTCAGCGGCTGCAGATGGTGCGCACGCTATGTGTACATGTCTACTTAAAATCAGCACATAAACAGATGTCTTCTTTTTTTGTTTCTTGCTGAGGTAAAACAACCCTGTTTTGACAAAAAATGTAAAGATGTAAGTTCAGTCTCTCGCTCACCTTGATGAGGACCTTCATGTCCTCCAGATCTTTTCCATGCCACTTATCAAAGGGTTCCAGCAGCTGCAGACGCTGACTGGATGGGTTGACATCCACCTGCATCACATCAAAGCAAGTGAAGGAGACAGAAGAGTTCAGTAATGAGTGAAAAAGATTAAATAAAAGTGTAAATAATTGGGTGTTAAATTTTAGGACACCACTGAGAGGATTGAGGAATGGAAGTCACCTTTACTGAGTTGCTCTCTGCAGGGGGGTGTTGATAAGTATCTTGGCCCGGATCAAAGTCTCTCGAGGGGAGCTCATCGCCAGTGGGAGGTTGGAGCTTAAATTTCTCTCCATTTGGCGCAGTCAGTGAGTCAGTCTCTGGGTTGAAGTCAAGAGTTCCAGCCAGAGCCAAAGCTGTTACAATCTAAACAAAAATGCTTGATACTTTGAAGTTTAAGTCAATATTCTTACACGAATAGAAAAAAATAATAATTGTAAAGTATAAACATGCATAGCATCGGACATGTCACTGATGATTAACAACTGACCTCAGGAGATGTCACAAAAGCATGAGTGGCTGGATTAGCATCGTTCCTGGCTGTGAAGTTCCTATTGAAAGACGTGACAATTGTGTTCTTCTCTCCTTTTTTTACATCTTTCCTAAAAAAGCCAAAACATTGAGTGTTATATTTGCATGTTAATTGACAAGCAGATATTCATTTAAATTTATGCATCAACTCTATAAAAATAAAATAAGAATAAAGCATAAAACCTGTTTTATGTAAAGCAAAAGAATTTTATTTTATGAAGGGAAAAAGGGTTATGTCATTTAAAAAAATCTGTTCCTGCGCCTTATCTTTTTTAATAAAGTGCATGAACAAATATATGTATATATGACATTCTAAAGGGCATCCATTCTGTGGGAAGCTCGCCACAGGAACGCAACCAACTGGACGACCTGCCCTGCGGCAAAAAGATGCCTGCAAGGGGGATCTGAAGTCATGCAACATCAGCGCAGCAGATCTGGATTCAGTGACCTGTGACAGCCATAGATGGTATGTAACTGTCAAAATCAGTATCAAGCAGGCCGAGAAGAGGAGAGAGATCAGACCCAGAAACAGCAAAACAGTCCGTCTGCTACTGCTCCTCTCATGACTCATACCACCCATCACATTTGTAGCAAGTGTGGTAGAAGCAGCAGCTCCCGCATCGGCTTATTCAGCCACAGCCAACGCTGCACAAACAGAAAAGTTTGCAGACTCCACTGTCTCTAGAGACAGAAGGATGCCAATTAACAACTAATACATATATAATTAATCTTTTTTTGCATTTTAAGTTTATTTTTTTATTTTTGTTTATTTTTTGTTTATTTTGAATTACTCTATTCATCCCTCACCGGGGAAATTTGTTTGCTGCACTCCTTACACCGCAGCAGGCTGCCCTTCAACGGCGCCAATGGTGGGAGAAGCGGGGGTTAGGTGTCTTCTCCAAGGACCCTAGACGTGCTCTCCGTGGGACGCGAACCCGCGACCTTCCGGTCCGCAGGCGAACGCACTAACCACGCGGCCACCGTCTCCACCCTAAAGTTCCTGCTTTTGTAAAAAATATATAAATACAGCACCTGCGTTTGCATAATAATTTATAAATATAGGTCAATGTTTGTTTAGACAGCAATATTGCAACATAAATTTAATTAATTTAATCACCCATTTAAAATAAGATCATAATGACTATCATCAACATAAATCTGCAGCCGTAATCATCTGATCAAAGTGGGAATTTGCAGTGTACTTTAAGCTGGAACTGAGCCAGACATTTGAATTATAAAACAGCCAAAAAGTTGTTCAAGTGGTGTTCACTGACAGTGAGGTTATGACAGTACGGACAAAGTCTGACCTTAGTGCAGCACAGGAAGGATGTTGCTAACATTGTGGGACATCTTTTCTTTGTTCTCTTTTTAATCTCTAGTTGGGAATCAACCTTTAATCTGACAGGGATGTTTTTAAACAGTTTAGATTCAAACTAGTGCCCTTCTGACTGAGAAGGCTAGCATATCAATTTGCAGCCAGTAGCTCTTGAAACATTTTAATAAGCGTTTAGTTAATCCAGGTGATTTTTTTATGGATGAAAGTCTAATTCTGAAGCAGGTCTTCTTTTCAATATCATAGAGGTTGGAGAGCAATTTAATATGGACAAACTAAGAGAGTTACACATGTACCTGTCCCACTGTCCGATGCAAGGACCACAAGCATTGGCGAGGACAATTCCTCCAACATCACTCAGAATTTTTGCCTAAAAAAAGAAGCATTGGAAGTTTAAAAACTGTTCTAAAGATACATTAATCCTTGAGATGTTAGTCACAACAAACTCTCTTTTTATGTAACTATGTTCTAGACTCACATAACCGTCTCTCTCGATGGTTGCACGAATTTGTTCTGATCCAGGTGTAACTGTGAACTGAGCCTTGCACTTTAGGCCTTTATCAAGCGCCTGCTTAGCCAGAGGCAGCTCGGCCCATGTCCTCATAGCTTGAGTTGGTGCAGCTCCAAATCAAGCCTGTTTGTATATTTGTACAAAGAAACCATATAGAAAAGACTATAAACTCATCAACTATAAAAACTCATTTAATCAAAATATGATTGAACATATGGCACGAGGAATGTTTTGTAAATGTGGAATTGTGTTGCATTGAAGGTGACTTTGGAATTACAACGACTGAGCTGCAACACGATCTGATTATTTTTGGTCAATATCTCAGCGAGATGGGACGAAGAAAGAAATATTCAATTTCGCCATCCAAAGCAATAAAATGACAAGAAAACAGTAAGGTGATACCGCTGAATTACAAATACTAACCAACTTTAACTTCCAAAGGCCAGCCGCTCTTTTTAGCAGCAGCCCCGATATCAGAGACGGAGTGGGCCAGGTCAGGGGTGAACGGTCCATTAATATGTGGCTTCAGCTGTGAAAAGACAGAGGTAATACAGTTTGATCACCTATGAAAGCCCTTTTTATTTCCGTTTAGACTCGTAAAGTCATTTATGTATTTCAGTTCACCTCGCTCAGGTTAATCTTGATAACTTTGTCGTATTCACAGCCTTCATCGGGCACTAAGTCTCCTTTAAACTCATCAGCCACCGAGGCAATGTCTAAGACGGGAAAAAAAGATTTGCCGCTACAGTAAAATTAAGACAAAAATGCACAGAAAATCAGAATTGTACTGACCTCCACGACCAGTTTTCTCCAGGTAAGTCTTCATGCGATGGTTGTATGGGAACAGGGAAGTAGTTGCTCCAATCTCAGCTCCCATGTTGCAGATTGTAGCCATGCCTGATAAAAAACATGTTGTATTAGTACTATTTATGAGATTTGTACTGCTCATTTGCTTTACCAGTGCAAGAAATAGAGTCAACTCCTGGCCCATGGTACTCCACAATGGCACCCGTTCCACCTTTTACGGTAAGGATTCCGGCTACTTTCAGGATAACATCTTTTGGGGAAGTCCAACCAGACAGTGTTCTAGTCAGTTTCACTCCATGATAAATACACCTTTTACCAAAACAAACACACACATCTTGGTGGATGTCTGCAATGGATAAAAATTGAATGTAAAAAATTTAAGAATTCACTTTAGGGCACTTCAATTCCCATGGGATTCCAGCCATGACATCTACAGCATCAGCTCCGCCAACTCCGATGCACACAGAACCCAGGCCACCTCCATTAGGAGTGTGGGAGTCTGTACCAATCAACATCACTCCAGGATAGGCATAATTCTCCAGAACGATCTGGACAGAAAAAGACAAATGGATAATTATTTACATCTTAATTTCTGTTTGAAATGTTAACTAAGAAAAACCCCTGATGACATTCAAAGAATCTGATTTTTTTAATGTGATAAATACCCCCAAATAATCTGTCATAGTGTTAGACGAAAACTTAAATTTACAAGGTATTAGAGGAAGACTAAAGAGGAGGTTCATGGATACAGTGAAGGAAGACATGAAGATAATTGCCGTGACCAAAGAAGATACAGCAGATAGGGTTAGGTGGAAGAAACTGACTTGCTGTGGCGACGCCTGAAGAGAAATGCCGAAAGAAGAAGAAGAACATCTCTAACATTTTCTATTTTGTCAATTAAATAAATTCAATCAACTTAAATGAAACATAAAAAATACATTGTTTTGGGATAATCAAGACAACTTATGGCACAACTACTAAATAGTTCAATGTGTACCTGATGAATAATTCCTGAGCCTGGTTTCCAGAAACCAACTCCATATTTTGCAGCAGCTGTTGAAAGAAATGTGTAAACTTCTTGGTTGACTTCCTAATATATATAAAAAAAGGGAAGACATCAGGCTTTTCCTAAACATGCTAAAGTATTTTTCACCAGCACATTCATTCTCCTTTGCTATCTGGAATTAATTTGTGGAGGTAGCCTGACAAGAAAAACCCAGACGACCCTCAGTTCAAACAAACTTATGAGCTTCTTTAATATCCTACATTAGACTGACTGTGCTTTTTTAAAAAAAACAGTTAATCCAATCTACAATGAAAACTAACAAATGGGTTGTTAGTTTCTAACAAAAGGCTATTAGCTCAGAGGACCATGACATCTACAGCATCAGCTCCGCCAACTGATGGCGGACCTTAAAGAGGACCTTAGGTTTAAGGTCCTCTTGTAGGACCTTAAAGAGGGAGAATGTACGTTCTTGGGCCGAGAGAAGCCGGTTCAATTCCCAGTGGGCCCGTGCCTAGGTGTCTCTGACACCTAACCCCCTCGTTACTCCCACCATTGGTGCCATTGTGTCTGCCTGTTGCGGTGCAATGCAGCAAATTTAATTTCCTCATGAGGGATGAATACAGTACAATTAAAATAATTTGATGTAAACTAGGAAATTGTAATTATGTTCCGAGGCAAAATGTTTTGCATTTGATTTAAAAAAAAAAAAATCATAAAAACGTTTCAGAGATGCTAAAATGAACATTTTGAAAAACTACATGTTGATGGGAGACGGTGGATCAGCGGTAGAGCGCTCGCCCGCGGACTGGAAGGACGCTGGTTCGATTCCTGATGAGACAACCGTCTGGGGTCTTTGGAGAAGACACCTAACCCCCACTTCTCCCAACATTGGCGCCGTCGAAGGGCAGCCTGCTGCGGTGTAAGGAGTGCAGCACACAAATTTCCCCGGTGAGGGATGAATAGAGTAATTCATGTATTTAATTTGTAAATAGGATTTTTTTAAAGAGAGGGCCTTCATGTAAAATTAATTTATTTTAAAAAGATTTTTACTATCTTTGAACAATATTTACATATCAAGAATTTACCTGCAGTTTCTATTTCATTCATGCAATTTTTAAGAAAGATGAGTAAAACATTCACATTTTCACCTTCGCTCTCTTCAGGTCCTGAGTTCCTCCAGTTTGAGCCTCGATCAGGTGATCACAGTGGATGGTGGAGGGAACAGCTACTTTGGGCAAGCCGCTGCTAATGAACTGAAGCATGGCCATCTGGGCCGTGGCATCCTGCATGGCTACTCGGTCTGGACGCAGGCGCAGAAAGGTGCGGCCCCGGTCAATTTCCTGTCCTGCTGGATCATCCAGGTGACCATACACAATCTTCTCTGACAATGTGAGTGGTCTGTCGAGCCTGAGGGAGAAGGTTTGGGGAAAAAATATGTTTAAAAAATAAAATTGTAGGTTTATATTGGTTGTTTTTAGACACAATGTAGTTTTTAGGTTTACGTAGTTTGAGTTCATTCAATTTATAATAACTGGGATCCTTCTTCCCTACATAATTTTTAAAAAAATTCAACAGGGAATTTTTATTAATCCATAAGTAATTTAAGTTAAACACATTGCTCTTTTTTCATAGCTCCCACTCTGAATGAAAATGGTTTGAAAAATTGGGAAAAATGTAAAAAATTATTTCACTAAATACAAGGGAAAGGCTCAGGCACATAAGGTGCCCGAATCACCTCTCCTCCTTGAGATGATTTTTGGCAATAAATTATTTCTCAGAACTCAGCATGATAAATGTCTCAATTGTATCAATGTAGGAAAAAAATATCATCCTTCACTCCTGATGCCAAAATAGAATCACAAGGGCTTTGAACGTTTCTAGGAGCGACAGCTGCTGACCTTTTGCGTACAATATTGATGTTCTCATGCATCTTCTTATAATTAATGCTGGAACCTGGCTCAAAACGACTCATGGCCACCTTGGCCTTTGTGCTGAACACTCCAGAGACATGAAACCACCGTGCTCCTGTTCCAAGAGCCAGCTAGACCAAAAAGCAAAATATCATTTAGGAAACTAGTTCTGTATTAATGTCTGGGATAATGAACTGTACACCTCTCTAAAAAAGAATGATACACTATTTTTTTTTCATAAGAAGAGGTACAGAACACGCTAACCACACCCCACTCTGAAAAACACAGACCTCAACATTTCGTACTGTCCAGCTGAACTCCTCGTCTACATCTAATAAAAAACTTCCGTTTGTAAAAACTTCAATGTGCGCTGTAGCAAACACCATTTTAAACTATTCTCTCCACTGACTTGCACCTTTATTTATTGTACTTGTAAGTATTATGTTGTTTTATCGACCACTCTACATGCTTATAATTGTGTTATTTCCAGTCATCAATCCACAGCTGTTACCATTTCATTGTATCTTGTAATATAACGACAATAAATGCTTCTGATTCTAAAGGTCTTTTTTTCTACATAAAAGATCCCCTAGCATCATAGTAGCACCCTGCAGACGATCATAAGGGGTATAATTGGCCTCTGAATCCAACGCATATCATCACTTTTACATACAATCAAACTTAACCTAATTAATGAGCATGTTTTTAAGAATTTATTTGCCTGTAAGTTTTCAATTACTATCGCTAAATTTTAGTGGAAAGCCATGATGCACACTGAAAACTGAAAGAATGAATGATGGATGACATTTCTGGGAAATGTATGTATGGTTCTCTGGCTCTTAGCTGATTAAACTTTCTCAGAAACTATATTTCAAAGGGGATTGAAAAAAAAAACATTTCATGCATACCATTGTGCCAGTACTTAAAAAAAATGCTTAAATGGATAGTCTGCGTACAAACAAATCAGAAAAACAGTGTGAATTTTGTAAAGTTGGAAAACCATCCACTCTTTTTTCTTGCGTTTTCTTGTGTTTTTAGATTTATTACATGTAAAAAGAAAAGTCTACATAAAAATCCAAAGAGTGTCATGAAACAAATGAATCCTAACAAAGAAGCCTTGGAAAGATTTCAAATAAATTCAGAGCTTAATTTGGAAACTTGTATGTACTAGAGTGCCTTGAAATATTCTGGACGGAGTGAGAATACACCAAAATTGTAAAGTTTTGATGAACAAAACTGCACCTATTTCAATCAAATGGTCTTGCACTTTTTGATTGCACATAAACACAAGACAAACATAAAATGAGAACAATTTGTACTTCATTCTTAGACTTTATTGAAATATATTGTTTAGTACAGCCAAAAAAAGAAAATTCATATACTTTCACTTTATTGGTAAAGAGACAGTGTGGACATAAATACAAATGTAGATATGCCAGATTTCTATTTGTTGTCCCTGGACGAGTTGATGGGAAAAACAAAAACCCTGAACATACAAAATACAATAAAACACAAAGTACACAGAGCAGGAATGATTCACAAACATAAACTTAAGAGGTTTCACTAATACAACTCATTATTTACAATACATTGAACCAATTAAGTGCTATTGTTGATTTACTAAGAGTGTGCCAGTGAAGGAGTTATTCCGTTTGTTTCGTTGTCTTCCACTTATCTGGGGCTGGGTCGCGGGAGCAACAGCCTCAGATGGGAAGCCCAGGCTTCCCTCACCCCAGCTGCATCCTCCAGCTCACCCGGAAGGATCCCGAGTTGTTCCCCAGCTAGCTGTGAGACTTAGTCTCTCCAGTGGGTCCGGGGTCTGCCTCTTGGTCTCCACCTGTGGAATATGCCCGAAACACCTCAGCAGCGAGGCGTTCCTGGCCAGATACCCGAACCACCCCATCTGGCTTCTCTCGACCTGGAAGAGCAGCTTGACAACGAGCTCCTCCCGGATGGCAGAGCTCCTCACCCGATCTCTGAGTGAGAGCCCAGCCACCCTGCAAAATGAGTAAGCTCATTTCGGCCGCTTATATCCACGATAGAGTTAATGAAGTCCAACAGACCTATGTCTACTGTTTAAAAACACATGGTGTGTGACCCAGCCCTAAACTTAACTATATCTATCGCATTAGTTCTATTGCACATGCCCTGAAACACTATTGCACAAGTATTACACACATTGCAAAGTATGTATTGCATTTACTCTTAGGTCCACTCAATATAAAAGAGATTAGTACTCAACATACTGAAAGTCAGTCTGCCACTGCTACCCCCATGACTCATACTGCCCATCACATTTCCAGCATGTGGTAGGAGCGGCAGCTTCCACATCGGCTTATTCAACCAAAATCGACGCTGCAAAAATTGATAAGTATCCAGGTGCAGAATCCATTGTCTCTAGAGACAGAAGGATGCCAACAACTCAAAATCAACTATTTGATTAGCTATAAACAGATATATGATATGTAAATAATGTTATACAGTCACATATATAAATGTGTCCTTTTGATGCTAAACAAAAACAACTGTAACCATGTGACACATTTGTACACCAACTATTCCAGGTTCGTTTCCAGGTGCTAACTAACTAACACTGACTGACACTTCTAAGTTATTATGGGACATTTAAAAAAAAAGATTCAGATGAGACAGGATTGTCACATTAGGTCACTGACAGGGGTCTTAAGATCTCCACTGCTTTTTGTTTGTTCTTACTATTTCAAAGGATAGTAGATCAGAAACACAACCATTTTAATATAACATACAGGATACTGAACAACAGCAAAAAAGTAAGATATTTTTACAGAACAAATGAATGTTTTCTTACCCGGAGCTTTGAAACAGTTAGGCAGTATGACGCCATTTTGGTGTTTCTGTCATGGCAAGTGGCGACTATTGATGACGTCATTTGTTTATAAAAATATGAATTTATAAAAATAATAAAATATTGAATAAATTAGAAATAGAACACAGTGTAATAACGTACAAATTTACGAATTATCCATTAATAGTAAAAATATTATTTAATAATGAAATAATAATAAAACAATCAGATAAAATCTTTTAAAAGCATGGACTTTTTACTGTTTTTTTTTTTTTAATTATTGTTTTATAATTATAAAGAAAAATAATTTAATTGAGTTTGATTAATGATGATAACACACAATCAAAATGATTTCTATTAAGAGGAAAATTGAATTTGCCTAAGTGGTACATTTAGATTATGGAATCAAAACATTTGTCTGATGTCATGTATTTGCATTTAAAATATTTCTGAAATACTGTGCAAAGTTGGAGAGTGTGATTTTTCTAACACATATTCTGTGCTTGTGTGGTTTTAACATTCTATTATTTATGCATAGGTTTACCATCTAATGTGTGGTTGGTTATCTTGTTGATTTGTTAGTTTAAAAAAAAACTTTTTGTCATGAATGATCTATAAATGTACATAAAACACAAATTTGGATGGGGAGAGAGGAGGAGTGTAAGTAAAAAACTTAAAACAATTTAATTATTTTATTTTTTTTATTTTTTTTTTTTGCTTGAAGAGCACTACATTTCCCACAAACACCTGCGACAAAATTGAACTACCTTTAAACGGCTGCAGATACGTCATCCATGTTGACCAATAGAAACTCTGTTGCTATCACCGCTTGTATTTTTAGTAAACTGTCCACCAGCGAGATAAAACTACATATCTATTTACGCTAGAAAAACTAGATCCACAACATATCTTTGATTTTACATATAAAATTAAATTAGTTGTTCAATCTTGAAGGAATATTTAAGATCACTCATCAAAAATGTGTTTAGTTTTTTTGCATATATGTTTTTGCTTGTTTTATTTTACTATCTAAATATGAGCGACAGGCTTTATAATTAATTGTCTGTTTGACTGTTAAAAAAAAAAAAAAACATTAAACACGTCTAATATGAAGAAAGTAGTCCCCGCCTGTCGTCATGGGGGTGTGGGCGACTCACCGTGTATAAATACGCCAGGCTGTCAAACAGTAAAGTTTTTCTGGAAGCTTCGTGTCAAAGTGTTGCCTCCGTTCTTGGAGGCAAAAAAAAGACCCTTATGATCGTGTGAATAATGAAATGACTCTGATGAAGGAAGTCAGAAATAATAAGGTGTGGGGGAAATCCAGCATTTTGAAACCGTGACTAGATGTAAACGCCTTGAATTGATGGACTCAGAAGGATTAAAAAACGCAGGAGTCAAGCTGATCATTGAAATGTGAGTAATTATCTTTCTTTTTCTTGGGATCAGGAGGGGAAAAATATTTTTTTAGACGTATATGCTTTGGAAAATGACATCGTCACGTTGAGACGTGATGGTGTTTTTCCATTTGGAAGCGTTTCATTAAAATGCGCTGACTGTAACGAGTAACTGTCCTCCGAAGGTAAATAAACCTTCATTTTTGTCTCACCTCTTTTTTTCCCCCAATTAACCAGATTGCAATCTAGTAATTTACTGTGTCCTTTTAAACTGGAATATGTCCTTCATTATTTATTTACAAGCTTACACTTTGTTAGCTTCCTAATTTAATTTTAGAGGCTAAGAGATCTGTTCTTCTTCTTGCATGTTAGCAAAATAGAAATATATGTCTTGCCTTTGTAGTTTTTAATCGATTGTTGATGTTTTGTTTTTATCTACTTTTTAAAAAAAATCTATTTATCCTTGAAATTTATCCTTGTAATTTTAAATTATTTTTACTGTAAATATGTTCTGATTTCGTTAAATGCTCCTATTCAGTCCAAAAGCTGGTGGATTTTTTTTAGTAGCACACAACGTTCCCAGGAGCTGATGTAAACAAAGAAACATCTCAGATCCTTGAAAAGCTCTCATCTTCAAATGAAACCCAAGATCAAGCTGAAATTTAGCTAAAAAATAATGCAATTTTTAATTTATTTTTTTTTTGTAAATTGTAATTCTCTAGCTGTATGTTTATTTTATGCATTTAACATCTTATGACAAAATTCTTAAAACAGCAGGTGCAATAGTTGCTTTAGATGTTTGTGTAGTTAAAAACCATGAGATGTTTTCGGTCTGGTTAGAGAAGATGGATTTCTTCCATAGACGATGCAAAGCGATGTCCTATTTATAGCATCATTTTAACAAGACCCACTATAATTCTTCAATGTCAGGGAAAAGGAAAATAAGGGTTTCATCTCAAATTCTCCTTCTGGCATGTTCTGCATCCAGCCTGTGGAGGTTTATCTTTAACAACATTAGAAATGTCTTTAATCGGTGGAGTCTTTCTAATCTTAGCCACCGAATCTCCATCTGGCAGGGATGTGGATGGGAAGAGAATTGTGTGTGTGTGTGTTTTGAAAGAACTAGGGAAGGGGTAATGGTGCACATTGCGTGCTAGGAAGTTCTGTTTTGCTTGCTGTCCTGCCATTTTCCACTTATTCCCTTGATTTTTTTTTTTTTTATTTTGTGTTTATCCACACACTTTTTGTCCTTTGCTGTACGTGTGTGGTGATTAACAGACTCTTAAGTTAAAGCGTTGAGATGAAAGCACTTTATGGGATCACACTCAGATTAATACAGGATTTGTGAAGCTCACAATGCAGCATCTGTTACATCCATCAGTGTGTTCTGGAGTTGATGGACCCAAAATGAAAAAACATTATTGCTGTGTCCACATCAGTAAAACTGTTTAAAATCACTTGTTTCCCACCAAGAGGTCGATTCCAATACATCAAATTTCTACAGTTTAATTGAAACATATACTCTCCATTGATGTTTGGGTCAAGTTGCAGAATTTACTGGTAACATTTTAGGTGCTGGTGTCTGTTAATATGCTGCCAAGAATAAGATAAATGCAAAAATGACTTTTTGTGTGATTCTTTGTTTTCTGTTTCTACAGCTTGGACTTCTAAAGGGGCCAAAAATCTCCTTCAACCTCACTCCCCGCACCTACTGCCTCTGTGGTGCCTTTACCATGGTGACAGTTGAAGATTCAAACCCTTTTCAATAAACTTCTTGCTGCTGCGTGCCCTCTGTTTCAGCACCACCTTCACAAACACTTTGCTCCCACGGCTAGCCGCAGTCATGCATCTAGAGGTAAAGGTTGCCCTCAACTTCATTGTATCCTATCTGTACAACAAGCTGCCTCGCCGACGGGCCGATCTGTTTGGTGAGGAGCTGGAGAGGATACTGGTGTCTCGTTTTGAGGGTCACTGGTATCCTGAAGCCCCACTGAGAGGTTCCGCTTTCCGCTGCATCCATCTGGGAGCACAGAGGGACCCCGTGGTGGAACTGGCAGCCAAAAGAAGCGGGCTGGACACAGAGGAAGTACGTGCAAACGTTCCTGCAGAGCTGAGTGTTTGGATTGACCCTTATGAGGTAGCCTACCAGATTGGAGAGAAGGGGGCTGTCAAGGTGCTCTATCTGGAGGACCCCCCAGGGCTTGGCTGTGATGGTGATGGGGCTGAAGGCGTAATTCGAGATGGTAAAGGAGATGCAGCAGACACAGAAGACGCCAGCGCCTTGGGCTTTAATCCTGATGCTCAAGTGTTTGTACCAATTGGAAGTCAAGCAACTCCTGCTGTCATGCCACCCCTCTCCAGCTCTCCGACACTCCTGACCACCCAGTCCTGTGGTGGGCTTTTTAGCCAAGCCAGCTCCAACACTCCCACAGACCCACGTGTCCATTCCTCTAATACCTCCACCCCGTCTCCACCTGGCAGCGGATTGCCCTTTCTCTCCACTCAGCAGCCAACTTCCACTCTTCCTGCGGCACGTCCACAGCCCATCACCTTCACCACCGCCAGCTTTGCTGCCACTAAATTTGGCTCCACCAAAATGAAGAAATGCAGCGTAGCCGGATCGGCCGGCAGTTCGGCTGTCATTGTGCCGCCATCACAGCGGATGCTCTCCCGCTCCCCAACCACCATCTCCGCACCAGAGCTCGTCAAGCACAAACCCCTGTCCATCTCTCTACATTCCCTTGGTGGTCCCATACCCAGCCAGCTCTCTCCCAATGCCAAAGAATTTGTCTACCCAGGATCCCCGGGCCCTCTTTACCTCGATGCAGACACCCAGTCCATGCAGTCTCATGTGAGCCCTTTCCAACCTTCCCACACAATCAGCACCAACCCAACCTTCGACCCTTTCTCCAGCCCTCCTGCGCAGAGTGTGGGCATCATCGGCAGCAATGGCGGAATCTCGTACATGGAGAAGCCACCGTTTGTCGACGGTTTGGGAAGCTACAGCCTGCAATACCCCAGCCAGTCCTTCCAGCCGGTTGTGCTGGCTAACTAAGCCTTCATTTGGAATAAAAATATTGTAAGGAAGAGTTAGATGTGGGGCAGCAATGCTTCATGCATTTTCATTTTTTTTCTAACAAACTAAAGCTAACACATGTCAAAGTGAGTTTTACTACAAAGAAGAAAAAAATACTAATTTTATGTGAGCTGTATCGTACTGTATCCATCACTGTTTTTTTTCTCACAGTTGGTGTTTGAGAAGATGAGTTTCTCTTCACCTTTAACCACATGTTATTTTTGCATAAATTGTTTAAATTAGAGACGTTTTCATTTGTCCCCCCCTGCTATTTATACCATCAGACGGACTCTCTCATAGCTTAATTTTGCACTGCACTGTCATGCTGTGAAAAAGGACTTTGCCAAGTCCTGCAGGGAACGGCGGCTGTGGAAAACTCAGCACTTTGCTCTGCAATCTGCTCTGCCCTACTTGCCATGAAAACAGAGAGGAACGAGTGGGGGAGGAGGGTGGAACAGCTCTGCTGTGTTTTGTTGTGGCTCAGGGAGCGGTAGCGTGCGTGCTAGGAGCTATGATGTATATTGAAAGCTGGTTATTGGTAGCAGGAATGTGTGCATGACCAGGGTTTAAATTAGCTCAGAGCAAGAGGAGAGATGAAGAAAGGAAGCCATATTGACTGATGAGGAATGTATTGAAGCTGAGAAGGTGACAAGGAAACCTTTTGTGAATGTGAAAGACAAATAAAGGGGACATTTAGATGATGACCAGGTGCTCATACCTCAGTCAACTGTTTAGGGAAAATTTTTAACTCTATACGTTTAATGGACACGCATACTGCTCCAGTCAGCAGTGTGTGAAGGTGAACAGGCGGAGATGTGTGTGTGGGGTGATGGGGAGAAGGGATGGGAGGGGATGCAGCAGCTAAGCAGTAGGGATTTTGATAAATGGCTTAGCATGACTTTGACTATGAAGGAGAGGTTTTCCTCTGCGTGGAGAGGAGGGGGAAAGAAACATCTAGATGGTTCTGTTTCCTCTGCGCCGTCCACTGTGGATCGGCCTGAGAAAGCAGCACTTTAAAACTCCGAGCACGTTTCCACTGAGCTTAAATGGTGTAGAAGCCAAAGGCTCCCTATTCTCTCCATCTTTTTGGTATTCTCCAGGGGTCTCTGTTCCACCGGCTGTAACAAAGAGGAGAAACAGAATCAGGTTGCTCATTTTCTAATTTAAAAAAAAAAAAAAAGAAATGTCTTGTTGGATATCTGATGTTACACTGAGTCATGCGGTGGGTTGTTCTGCGATGACCTCCACATGTCCAGATGTCCTGTACATTATCACCGAGCTCCTGATACTGCGTCACCATGTTTTCTTCCCTCCCCTCCAATTGTCGCACATTTTATTCGTCCCCCCCACATGTGCTTTACAGAATAAGAAAGATGCTAAATTTGTTGGTAACAAAATGAAGTATTAGCTGTTTTTGAATGTTTTTTCAGACCTGAAGTTTCACATTTTTCTATTTTTGTTTTTCTTTTGTTTAAAAAAAAAAAGAAGAAGCCCCAGCTGGTTTTGTAATGTGATTAATGCTCAGATACTTACTTTTTTGTTTTTTTTTTTTTAAAGGGGATGGATGCAGATGTTACCCATCTCTTGAAACTGAACACTCCAGGATTATGTGTGTATGTGTGTGTGGGAATTCTTATGTTGAAATTGTATGTTTAGTTTCTTACATGCTGAAGTTATTTTTCCAGAAAGTTTCATGAATATATGCAAATTAAGACAAAATAAAGATGTACAGACTAAAATATTGAATGTGTATCGTACCTTGTACAGGATTTGTTTAATAAGACGGGTAAATGTATTCTTCTCTGGTTTGGGTTTAGTGTTGAAGCGAATGTTTACAGGGTGGCTCTTTTCACTTCTCTGTGCTCCCAGGGCAGCGTTTTCACGTTATTCACATAGGCAGAACAACATGAACCAAAAATCCCACATTTAAGACAAAAATATAATCTCTGACTTCTCTGCACTTTCAAACTATACATCATATTTTTTGTTTTTCAATCATCTTTGTTGGAATTTTTTTTAAGGTAAAAAAGAACAGAGTTTAATAATTTTCATTTTGGCTCACATTGAATCCTTCTGGTATTGATACAATAGCCATGTTTCAGACTTTTTCTGCTATTTCAATAAGATTTTTACCTCTTAGAATTCCAGAAAAAGAACCCAACCAGTATATCTCCCCAGTAAGTGACTGCTCTCCTGACAGGTTTAGAAGGAAAAGAATTGGCTGAATGTGCTTTAGGAGGTTGTCAACCCTGCTATAGGTGGCGTGTGGCAAATAAAATTCAACATCCTTGCTTTAAAAGTTGCAGAGGAACTTCTTTTTAATTGCCTGCATGCCGGAGTGCTGGTATGGGATGTAGGAATTAGAAACTGGTTTGTCATCACTGCTCTGAGACTACTATAGATGGAACAAATGAGATGAAGGTTTATTAAAACTGCTCTGTAAGCAGGGTTGAACACTTGGAAAGGAAAGAAAAATTTTCTATTCTGATGTCCTTTGCTTATATTGATGTGTTTTATTTTGCACTTTGGAATATTTTATTGTCATAAAAGATTATTTTCTATGTAAAGTTTAACACTTAAGAGTCTAATAGATGTAATTAAAAGTTCAAATGACATATAAATAAATAAAGTGCTTTGTTTCCTGCCTGTATTTTATTATTTTTTTTCCTATTTTGTATCTGATCTGTACACCCTGTAGATGTCTAATGACTTTCACTACTGAAATGCAATGACCTGTTTTCTGTGCTGCCCCTCAGGAATGGGGTGTTACTACTGCAGTTTCTATTGTATCAGATTCTTTTTTAAGTTTGTAATAAAAGCAGATTGGCAAAATTAAGCATGGCAATAAAACTAATTGTCGTTCTTGTCTTTATGGGAACAATTAAAAATTAAACTGAACACGTTCTATATTAAATGTTACTAATTTAAAATTGCAACCAAGGAGCAGGTAAACCAAATTTTGTTTTTATGAATAATTCAACGTGGAGATGACATTCATTCGCAGCTCTATCAGTGGATTCATCCCAGCAGATGTTGCTCTATGTTTCATCAGCTGGACTTGTGTCTGTCCTACCCTGCAGGCATGTTGCATGGTGACATGTAGTGGAGGCACATTTTCATGCATGACCTTCCTCCAAAACTCCTCACATGGATCGAAAAACATCTGCACTCCATTTTATGTCAATTTTTTATTTGGATCTCTTCATTCTCTATTCTTTATTCTTCACACATCCTGGTTTTTATCATTGAGAATGCTACTGTTACGCAATATACCACCCTTTTCTGTGGATGGGATTGTTATGTAACATCCGCTACTCTGGAATACTGATGAGCAGCAGGGATGAGGGAAAAAAATCACGTTGAAATCCAATTTTAATTTTTTTGCATACATGCGTTGCTATTTTAATGTAAACGTCAAAACAGAATTTTGATTCATCCGTCAAGTTGTTTTCTTGTATCTATTGCTTCTGTGTTTTTTTTTTTTTTTTTGCAGCAGCAGTGTAGCTGCAGGTGCTGGATGACTCAGCCGAGGTCATGTCATTAAAACTCATTTTATTTCATATGCATGTTACAAGATACAGTTAGAACAGGTACTATAGCAACATGAACAGGGTTACAAAAACACATTTATATAAAAGGGAAGAAAGCAAAAACACAAACATTTTTGAAAGGTATTTTTTATATCACAGCTACTGAGGGAATAAAACAAGACAACGTGATACAAAAAGCACTTAAACCAGTTGAGTCAAACAATAGCACTTTGAGTTGGGTTTTTAACCTGCAGAAAAATAAAATTTTGTTTTATTGGTTTACATGCATTCATTAAATCAAACTGACACTGACTACATCAAGTCCCCTTTTCAAGACTTTAGATTTCAAATCTAAATATCCAAAGACAAAAAAAACTTTCTCCATTTTTCTTCACTATAATCAAGTTTTTGATTAAAGTAATTGGAAGAAAAATTCTGTTTTTTGGAAAGTAGAAGATATTTAAACAGTCATTGCCTAAAACAGCTTCAAAATATAATTGCCTGCAGATAAATGAGGCAAATCATTGCTGTCATTTTTCCAGATTTCAGCAACAAAAACTGCTACATAATCATTGCAGTTTTTTCCTCAGATTTTTTTTCATACTTTTTATTCTTCTGAAAAGGCTGCTACTTTCAGTCAGTCTTGTGCAGAATATGTTTGCTCTGTAAAAAAAAAAAGGATTACTAATGTCTGCCCTCATCAGCTACACAGTTGATGTCTGAATGTCATTGCAAATATTAATAATACAAGCTTTAAAAAATGTGTGCTATGCTACACCACCAAACAAAAATACATTTATAATCCTTCAGTAGGAGAGAAAGCACCAGCTTATCCAGTGTTTATTGGTTTCAGATCCATCTTTAGTTAAGAGCAAATCCACAGTGATCAAATGATGCTGTTTACAGCCAGTTTGCCGCAAGGCCGAGCTCAGCCTGCAAAGGTACATAGGTGGCGCTATTGCCCCTACCCTAAATGCATGACATCACAGCAAGGACATGCTGACCAGTATACCATCAGCTCAGGTTTTGTTAAACAGATCCATCTTCCAGTCACTGTCACAGACATAAGTACACTTGGTGTGAAATTACTAGAAAAAAAGACAATTGTACTGGGTTTCATGCATCAGGATCTTTAACAACAAAAGGAAGCTAAACTGGAAGCACAAAGAACTTTGGAACATTTCTGTTTAACACAATATAGCAAGTTGACGTACAACATTGATATCTAAAATCAAACAGGCATTACATAACAGATTATTGCCACATAAATTTCTTTTCGTGTTGATTATGAGACATTGGAGATGAAGAATCCCCTAACAGTCTTGTAAAGATTCAAACATCACACATTTAATTTTTTTTTTGTCCGATCAAATAGAGCTGCCTTCAATGTGCTGTTTGCTTCTAGTTTGTGGCTCTGCTTCAATTTTAAACAAGAGATGAAGTGCAGATCAGGTAAAAAAAAAAGAAAGAAGAAACCTCCATTTTTTTTAACTCAGGAGAAAAGTAAAAAAGACAAATTAAAACATCATAATATGGTAATAAAAACATGTCTTTTAAATTCCCTGCTTTATGATTACTCGTATTAAATCTATAATTACTTAAAAGAAAAAAAACAAGCCGTCTTTGTATTTAATCTATGGATGATTTACCGTGAAAATAAATACAGCACTTATTTTACTATTTGGCAAATATTTGGGTGAGTTTAGATTAAAAAGAGATACAGTAAGAGTATCAGTACTAGGAAAATATGCTAAGTTATTTACATGGTTGAGAAGTACTCGGCTTTCTGCTTGATTAGTTTTAATAAAATAAAAAAAATAAAAACTTGTTTCCCTGTTCCTATAGTAGGCAGACAATGACTCTCGGACCCTCCACTTGCAATCCACAGTGAAATAAACATCTCTATCCACCAGTGGGATGCCCTGAATATAATCCCCTTTATGATAATGTATAAACCAAGAAAAACCCGCTTCCTTATTGATTTAAAAGTCAAAATATTAATCTTCTGAACCTCAAAAAGCTAATTTATAAGTGTTAAAAATAAAAAATCTCATAGTTGTTTTAAACTATAGGTCATGCTTTTTTTATTTTCCCATATGGAAGCTACCGTATTGCAGTTTAACCGGTTCTAACACGGCATGTGTTTGAGAAAAAAGGTGCAAAAGTGAGTTACACACAATAACAGCATGCAACACAAAATGTTATAAAGATTACTGTATATACAGTATTTACTATTTTGTGTGCACATTATTGTGTTTGTATTTTTGTGACTAAATCATCACACCCCTACCAGACTTTCTTCCTACCTCCATGAGCATCTTTATTTAACCCCAGCTGGGAAAGTAGGGAATAAACTCAACATCTGACTGACCTTCCTTGGACCTTTAGGGAGTGCTGCGTTGTAAACAAATCGGGGGTGGGTACCTAAAATCCAAACATTTTATTCAACCCACTTACTGTTTTATTTAAATTGGAGAATATTTTCTTCAGATAAACCCCAATTCATCTCATGTTCACCTGTAAGAACGCCAACAACTGTCACCTTTCTCTCTCTGTGTAGGAGCCAGGCGCTCTCCACAGGCCTTCCTGTGACCTCTGCTCCCATCATGCCTCACTGCCTGCCAGTATGTATCCCAAACTCCAGCGTCATATGAAAGAGCTATCGTCTTGAGTTTGACACAGTGACGGGAGGTCAAAAAAGACGACAAATCTCAAATTAAGATTCCCTTTGTGTTTGTGTCAGTGGTGAATTCTATGGGGTAGGGAGTTCTGCATCGGTCTGATAGATGCCTCACGGCTTTTTTTTTTTTTTTCAGTTATCGGTTTCTCCTTACAGCGGCCCGTACTTAGCCTCGTAGCGAGCCAAGATGTTCTTGCAGCGGCCGCAGTCTTTACGCAGCTCAGCAACCTGCTGCCTCAAGGCGGCGTTTTCCCGCTCTAAAAACGAGGCGCGCACTGTAATCTGGTTTTCTTTCAGCCGCCGTGCATCACGGGATCGCTTGGCTGCCAAATTGTTCTTCTTCCTCCTGGACCAATACTTCTCATCCTGAGAACAGAATAAAGATCAGTAAAAAAAAAATCAGAAGGAAGTTCATCATCACCAGTAAATATGCTTGTTAAATAATAAAAACAACAAAATTCTACAACAATATAAAGAAACTAAGGGAAGTAGCTGAAGTTATGTCCTTAACATGTCAACTAGGACTAATTCATTCCAAGGAATTAACTTTTTTTTAAAATGAATACAGACTTCATAATTATTTTTCACTTGTTTTTTCTGACTGTACCGATACTCATGTACAGATACTGTGTCTGTATGTTTAAGATTAGATAAATGTCCAAATGGTGCAGTTTTTTTTTGCCACATTTACTATATGTTCAATTTTTGGGGGTCGATTAATGTTATAAGAGACTTTTGGAGACCAATGGCATCTCGTAGTTTTCCTGTAGCATGCTGTTGTAAGCCCCTCACCCAACTTAAACCCTAAGAGTAGATTTAGTCTCCATGTCGCTACGCAGCAGTTTTTAGTTGTAGTCAGAGCATACGGTTATTAAAGCCTGATTCTGTTCTGCTTTCTATTAATACTTCAAAAGCTATAAAAATATTTTAATTTATGTAGCTCCAGATAAAAAATAAGCCTTTACCAAATTTTTGTATAGTATTGGGTTTATAATTTAAAAAAAATCTTTTCAGACAATTAAAAAGTTAAAATTTGCAAAACTAATATGTAGTTTTTATTGGATTCATTTTCCCAGCGGTCTAAAAAAATTGTTCTGCAAATTTTAATATAATTATAAAACTTCTGAATAATGAGAGTAATTGTCTGTCCAATTCTTTCTTTTTTGATTCTTGCCTTAATATAATGTTGGCACTTACTTATTGATTCAAATCAATTACCTTTTGTTCATCTGGAACAAAAACTTTCTTGGCCTTCTTAATCATCGGCTGTGGTTTCAGTTCCTCATCAGAAAACTTGTGCTTGCGAGGATTGAAGAGCTCGCCTCCCGGCACGCTGGACAAAACAAGGTCTGTGGGGTCTGGCTGGAAATTAATGTCCACTTCAATGGCATCTGGGTCGATAGGAGAAGGTGTGTGGCGCTCTGTGGCATATAGGGAAAACGACAAGCATGGTCATGTAATTATACACATAAATAAGATGTCAAATTTCAAGACAAAACCATAAGAATAGCTGCTCCACCCACCTGTTTTCTTCACTTCTACTTTTGGCTTTTCAGGCAAAGACTCCTCTTCTTTTTCTTTTTCCTCCTCTCCTTCTTCTTCTTCCTCCTCTTCTAACTTAGCTGGTTGTAAAGTAGTGACCGTCACGGCTTCTTCTGGCTTTGAGGTGACAGTGGAAGGAGGCCGGGTGGATTCTGATGTGGATTCGGTGCTTTCAGCTGCAGCAGGAGGAGCTGGCGTAGCTGCAGGAACTTTGGGAGAGGATTTGCCTTTGCCCTCCACTGAGGTCAGAGTCTTCTGCAGCTCTTCTTCCTCCAAGGTTACAGGGATGCCATTCTCCAGTAGGAACTCGTCCAGATCCATGTACTCCAAGTGGAAAGTCTCTCCATCATAAGGGATGGTCTTCTCCCAGATGGCTGGAGTTAGGGAGGCTGATACCCCACCAGCTCCGCTACTTCCTCCTGCTCCTCTGGAACCTCCACCTGTGCTGGCTGCCACAGCTCCACCTCCTTCCACATCCTCACTGCTGCATAGTTTCTCCTTTTCTATTTCTGCAGAGTGAATTAAAAAAAGGGCACGGTGGGTAAACAAAAAGTGAGACGTGACATGCTTTGTGTGTAGGACTGATAGTTATTTAAGTTAACTGATAGAGGAATGTAAAGAAAATACATGTCATATCAGAATAGAGTGTGTTAAAGGTGAAGGAAGTAGTGTGAGGTTACATGGAAGTCACACTGAGTACAGTATGTAACCCAAAACACAAACCATCCCCTCTTCATGTTGGAATCAAATAACAAAAATAAAATGGGTTTCATTTAAAGCCAAGGAGTGACTTTATCTTTCAGTGTCCTTAAAATCAGATTTCAAAGCACAAAGAAAAGCACAGAAGAGAAAGAACTTTTTGTTCTTTTTCTGCTTCCTCAGTCTGGCTGCTATCGGACATGCGCAACACATGGCATATCAACCACAAAAAATAATAATAATAATAATAATAATTCCCAAATAAATAAACACAACTTAATCTATAAATCACTAAATAACTTCACTTTAAAGATATATCCTGCACATGTGCAGATTAGAGCATAACAACAGTCTGAAAACTCCAACATAGTCCAGATTCCCAGCTTTGATCAAATCTTACCGTCCTCTGCCTCCTCCAGGATGTTCGGTGGAGGAATATCCATAATACTCTTTAAAGCAAAAGGAAAAGATTTCCGATCAGCTGCCGTGGAGACGTTTCCACCAGCTTGAAGTGTGACTGCCACCGCTGTTTTACCAGGCATTGTTTCCTCTTCCTTCCACCACTGAGGCAGACAGTTCAAAACCCCTCAAAAAAATCAAATCAAACTGCAGTATCTAGCTTATTCTGAGTGTGTTGTCACTATTAAAGTCAGATCTTCAATGTTGATCTTTACGATCAGAAAAATAACGCCACGCACAGCCCTAGATCTCATTAAATATTCATGAGCACCAACCTCTGAAATAGTGGAACCTGATTGGCTGCTGAGGTTCCACTCATTAATATTTAGTTTTTCTTTTTTTTCTTTCTTTTTTTTTTTTTTTTGCTCAAATGCAAGGGAAATAAACTGATTTTGATTTAAACTGAAAAAAATTAAAGAACTTGTAAATTAAATAAAAATTAGACAAGATATATATAAAAAATAATAATAAAATTTCTGCAGGTTAAACATACAAGTTGCTATGAAGCTTTCTCTCATTCGCGCGTGCGAGCACACACACACACGCACACATTCACTGAGAGCACTGCAGTGACTCGCTGTCCTTTCCTAAAACACACGCTCGTGGCAAAACACGTGCGGCCGCCCACACCCAAAACACGTGATAGTACAATCTGTCAATGGGTGTGGCTTTAGGTCAACAACACGTGCAGAGCAATGAGAGTTTCCAACAGCTGGCACGTGGAAAATCTTTTTATTTTCATGGGAAAAATAGCATAAAATCTGTCCGATCTTCATAAAAAAAAGAAAAAAACTGATCACACTTGAACACAAGCTTCCAGTGAAGGGAAGAATCCAGCTCGGGAGGAATCATTTAAACGAAATGATGTATTTAAAAAACAAGTCTGGATAGTTGGAGATCTCACGTTTCTGTGCACGCCACAGCTCAGCCTCTCACTTACAGGGAGTATGTTTGATTTCAGGAACACAATGTTCAACCTAAAAAACAACCTACACCACAAGTTTGCAAAGGCGTTGACAATACCGTGAACAGATGTGGAGTAGACAGATATAAGCTGAAAAGACATTAAAATCTGCAGCATGAATATGGATCCCTGAAAAGCAGATTAAACATTGACAGACTGGATTCTTAATGAAGACACACAAAAGAGATTTTAGCCCGTTCCTTGATTCAAATTCTGGAGACAATATTAACTAAAAAGAAGCAGGAGAGCTGAACTGAAAATGTGCACAGTGCAAAGCATTTTAACTTTCCCCTCATTGTGGCCAGATTGTATACACAATTTGAACACAGAGTTTTAGAGATCTAAACAAGTCAAACAAGTATATTTCACAACAGGGAAAGCAGATATTTTGGCCCAACTACCGATCTCCGCCCTTGACATCGCCAGACTGAGGAGACCTCTGTGCCTGATCTACCATCCTGTTTCCGTCAGGATGAAGCCCACCTACTGATTCTTCAACTATAAAGTAGAATAAGCTAGTATATAATTAACAATCTTAGGTACATTGGCCGCTCGTCCTGGGGAGGGGTCTCTCTTTCATATGGGTCCCCATGAGGTTTCTTCTTTTCTTTTTCACCACTACAAGTTTTTTTTTTCCCCCACTGTTAGGGAAGCTCTAAGGGCATGAATGTGCTGAAATTGTTTAGCTAGCTTTTGTTTAGTTAGATTTTAGCTATCTTTTTGTGTCTAAATTTTTCTTTTTTTTTTTTTAACTTTTTTATGTGAAGCCCGTTGAGACAATTATTTTGTGATATTGGGCTATACAAATATAATTGGATTGAATTTAGAAGACATGACAAAGTGAGGCTTAAATGAAAGGGTTTCTCAAAAAAAAAATGGCCAGACACACATGTCATTGCATTTTAGGTTTTCAAAATAAAATGACTGCAGTGTGTTTTATTTAATATATGTATGCATGTCATCTGGTAAAAATGTCTCTATTGCACAATTTCAACATAAATCAACATATACATTCTTCTTTATGAGTTGTCTTAAAGTTTAGACTTAAGGTTGAAATTCAATTTTAATGAATATATAATTTGAATCAGTTACCATTTTTTGAAGAGAGAGATATATAGTTAAAGCAAAAACTTTTCATAAGCACTGTTTGTTTATTTGGTATGAATGCAATTAAATACTCTGTCACAATTACATAAGAGAAGTACTTTGTATTTCAATTTTGGGAGCTATCCAGTGCTGAAGTGTCTTTGCACCAAAAAGTCTTGCAACATACAGTATCTAAAATACTTGGACTTAAGAAGTTTTATTATATCATTCTTTGACCTCTGATACGTTTCTATGGGACATTGATTTTGTTTTTCACAACAAATCTGCAATGCAATACTCGTACAAAAATCACAGAATGTTGTTTGACTTGTGTCTGAAAATTTGTAATCCAGGATGAAATAATTAGAAAATAATTAGAAAGCGTAAATTCTTCTTTTGATTGCACTTTGATCGTGGTTTACCAGACTAATCTACACTAGTTGTTTTCACTTTTAACAGACTTGATTTTGCGTCTTCAGTGCTGAGAACATTCAATTCAATTCAATTTTATTTGTATAGCCCAAAATCACAGAATGTCCGTCTCAATGGGCTTCACAAGAAAAACATTCAAAATGACCTACATTGGAACCACACGCTGTGGAGAATTAGCTCCTAGAAGCGAATACCAGCAGATTAAGTTTCCTTTTTAAGAAGCCATGTTGTTGTTTATGCCTTAAAATAGTCCAAAAAAGTAGAATAGTCGTGGAATTTGTGTCCTTTATATCATCACATAAGAAAAACTTCAATAACAGACAAATGTTCCCACATTTTCTTCAACTTGTAAAGTTTTGGTCTCCCCATCAGTGTTTGAGCCAAATAATCAGGTTAAAATTAAATATATGAGGTTAATTACTTGAAAGTGGACCTAAATAAATTCGTGTCTTCTTCACATGGGGAGCAAACATTGTGAAATGTTTTCAATTTATATACAATCCTTCTATGTGCTGATGAAATCCATTTTGTTGGAGGATAGTAAGATAAGTTCTTTTTGCTCAACTCAGCAACTCTGAATGTTCTCACTGATCTCGACTTTCTGCAAACTCATGTTGGGAAACTCAACTCTCATTGCAATTTTTCAACTGTGCTAATGCTATAAGGTCACTAAATTTTATTTGATCGGTTCATTCCATTTTCATCCTTGTTTTAAAACTCACTTTCCTCTACCTTAGTCAATTTTTGGTGCGACATTTAAACATATGTATCTAGAAACAGATGTATATATATATAGAGGCAGACTTTCTCAGAATATGGTTTGGTTTTATTTGCATCATATTGGGTGCGTCATTTGTCAATCTACAAACAAATTTAAACAAGTCATGCAAGGTGGAATGCAAAACAACAGAAAACAGGTAACATGATAAGCTCCTCTTCTGCTTTTGTTTTGGTTTGTTTTCATGTCATTCAAAGCCTGCCCTTCCTTTCAAGCTATATCTACTATTACAGTTGATAGAAAGCTGAAAAACTCAGTTGAGCAAGAAAGTATACTTCTGATGATGTGAGAGCACAGAAAAACCTCAATGTGATGAAACCCAGAATGCAGGCAGTTTCACCTTTATTGCATCAGTTGCAATCTGTTGACAACATGGTGAAAGACCACAGCTTGGAGAGACAATACTGCTCAGACTTTAATCACCTATCTTTTGAAGGTCACAAACAGCCTTCTTTAACCTTTCAATAATCTGTTTGGTTACTGTCTTACATTTCAGCAACTTGAATAATGAACTTCTATTGAAAGTAAAGTCAATGCACTTTAGGTTTAAACCCATGAAGTAGATTATCATGGCCTGGATGACTTAGCTATAACTTTAGGAATTGCATTTTAATAAGAGTATTCAACAGTGTAGGTAGAGATCTGCAGTCAGTATTGAGACTGAAAACTTTCAGCAACTGACTTACCAATTTCATCAAGTACAGGGAAGGAGAAGGAACAGTCAGTCAGGACTTTAAGCAGATCAGGTACTTCACTCATATCTCCTAGACAGATCTGATTCACTGTTGACATGATGAACAATCTGAAGAAAGATACGTCCAACTGAGAAAAAATTTTTAAACTAACAAATGCACTGTGATAACTTTCTCAAATAGTCTCCTGCAGCACGAGGACTTATGCGTGTTTAAAATTCTTTGCATCTAAATGAGTAGCTTCGTCCCGATCACTACTACTTGTTGACTTCATGACAGTGGAAAACACACGTGTCAATGAAATTCAAGCTCCAATCAAATGGAAGAAGGCGGGATCTTGAGAATAGACCATGCAGGCCTACACGTGCCAGAAAAAAATCAAATAACACTGAGATGCACAGCGCCATCTACTGGCCTTAAAAGACTGAAAATATCTGTAAACAACTTCACCAACTCACACCCCACTAAAAAATTTTTTTAAACAATTCAAAATAAGTACCGTAAACAGTGACAACCACTAACACGGATACTAGGATTTAATATTTGAGTATTTCAACACACAAAACCAATAATAAAAAAAAAACATTATGTCATCTGATTAGTGCAATGACATGTAAAAAAAAAAAGTTTTAAAAGTATGAGGGCTGCACAGTGGCCTCACAGCAAGAAGGTTGGAGTTTGAGTATTGGGACGAGGCTTGGAACACTTGTCTTTCTGTGTGAAGTTTGCATATTTTCCCAATGTATGACTGGGTTTTCTCCCACCCTCAAAAACACGTTCAGGTTAGGTTGATTGGCTGCTATGAAATTGCCCATAAGTATGAGTGTGTGTGGATGGTTGTATATGTGTGTGGCCCTGCAACAGACTGGCGACCTGTTTGGGGTGTACCCTACCTCTCGCCTTAAATCAACCGGGATAGGCTCCGGCATCCCCGCGACCTGGCCAGGGATTAGCGGTTAAAAAGACAAAACAAAAAAGTATGACATGTCTGATATGTACAAATTGGAGTTGAACACAAATGTAATCAAAGTATTTTATTTCACAGGGAGGAATTAAAACATTCAAAATGACTTTGGTAAACTTTGAACTCAAGGCACTGATTATTGAAAAAAATGAAAACACATTCAAATTCACTGAAGTGCAGTTAAAGAACAATCTGATCCCTTTAAGAAATTATATGAAAAAGAAAACAATTAATGATGTGGGTGCAAATACCTAAAAGGTTTTTAAAAGATTCACTGATTTGAAGTAATTTCTGAAGCACTTAAAAACCTGAACAATAATTTTTATGACTAAGGTGCTTTTTTGGTTTCAACATGTTGCGATAAACTTTTGATGTGAAGTGCCAAAAATTGATTGAACTACTTGTTTTGTTTTGGAAAAATCAAATTTTTCTCAGTTCTTTAGCAGAAAGTTGTACTTCCCAAAATCATATTCATTAGGCATAACAAGTAGTTCTTCTCGAGCTCTGGCCAGTTTCTCTTGAAGGAAATTCCGTCTTTCAATCCACTCCTGGAGCTCCTCGGGGCTGTGGGCGTAATCGCAGCTCATACCATCTGGACAGTCACTGTCAAACCTGAAAGTCAACAACTTCGTGTTGAATATTTTCTCAATTCTAATCAAATTTTTGCTGCAACTTACAAAAGCATAAAAATCGTTAGCAGATCTTTAAGATTTGAAAAAATGTAATTCCTGTAGCAGTAAAAATCTGAGATAACTATATCTTTGTTACCGCTTCAAAGCTTAAATTAATTAAACGTTTTATTGTCAACTTTTTTATCTACTCCTTTTTTGGATTCATGAAATTTCCCTGAGAGCTGAACTCAGCATTTGGTTGTTTCTTTAAACCACAAACAGGAAGAAGATCTTACTTTGTGCAGAGCTCAAAGAATGCTCCGGGAAAGCGATATCCCCACATCAGGGCCTCTTCTTCTCCCTCACTGCTGAACACCCTGTCCTTGTGTTTATCAGAGGAAATGTGCTTCTGCCACTGTCGTTCACTGTTGCTGTGTTTGCCGCACAGACGACAGTGAAAACCATTCTGAAATATAGAGAGGAATAGGCTTAAATGATTATTTTTCAAACAGCATAAAATCCAAAGAACATATTTCAGTGTTTAACATCAGCTATAAAACCCACCATTTGTTCAGCGTAGTCAGTTGGCATAACGATGGATTTCTCTTCGGAGTTGGGATGAGATTGTGTGGCTTCCTCTGCTTGGCGACTTTTAGCAGCCAATGCTAGCCACATGTCGTAAACCTGCTGCATGTCATGCACTGTATGCGCCAATAAAATAAACAGTATGTAACAGTCACAATTACCGCCCAAAACAACTTAAACACCATTGAGTTTCCATTATTTAGTATGCTGCATTCAAATCTGATACTTCTCAGGACATTTTCAAACAAATTTTTTCACTAAGTTGAACAACAAGCTGCAGCACTTTTACAGGTCACTTTTACTTTATTATTTAGAGAAATTAAAACTACTTACAGTTGTTATTTTTCATGTACATCCACATCTCCTTCTCCTCTTGGCTGTGTGCAAAGGTGCAGGGTCCAGTGTAGGTACATTTCTTCTTCATCACAATCTGGTTGCACATCTGGCGAAAGAAACACCAAAGTATTCAACAAATGTACTGTACATAAAACACATACTGTATGTACAAAACAAAAAAAAAAAGAAAAAAACTAAGTCCAGAGCAAACAAACAGGATTAGAATTGTGGAATTTTAATCAATAAAAAAACACCACATTTATGACAAAATTTTCAATAAGAATCACACACTTCATATTGCAGAGGGAAATTCTTGGCATGGGGCAGTGGTCGGACTTCAATCCATTTAAACCCCCCGGTGGGCTTGACAACCAGCACCCGTTTGTCTTTGGTCCACCTGGAAATAAATACCAATAAAGAAATGAAATATTTACATTTGCATGGCTATTCATCTGTACAAGCACTCCACCATTTCTTCATTCTGTTTATCAGCTTTAGCGGTAAAATAGAAATACTCCGAAGAGACCCCATTTTTAACGTGTCAACCTGTAAAACACCCAGATGTCACAGGCACATTAACAAATCCTGTAATCACTTTGTGATCACACCTGATGGTTCGGTGTGGTGTCTGCAAAAATCAAGACACTGCATCAGCTGTTGTGATTAAGAACACAACGAGGTAAAAACAGAGCTCTTAATTTACCAGTAAATCTACATTCCTACCCTCACCTATGGTCACCAGCTATAGGTGGTGACAGAATGAACAAGATCACAGATACTAAGCAGCCAAAATGAGCTTCCTGTGCAGGGTGGCTGAGCTCTCACTCAGAGATAAAGTGAGAACCTCTGTCATCCGGGAGGAGTAGAGCCGTTGCTCCTCTGGGTGGAGAGAAACCAGATGGGGTGTTTCGAGCATCTGGTTAGGATGCCTACCAAACGCCTCGCTAATATGATGTTTCGGGCACGTCCCACCATGAGGAGACTCAGAGGCCGACCAGGACCCGCTGAACAGAATATGTCTTACAGCTAGCCGAGGAATGCCTCGGCATCCTCCCGGGTGAGCTTGACGAGAGAAGCCTGAGCTTCCCGTCTGAGACTGTTGCCCCCAAGAAACCTGCCCTAGACATTCAGAAGACAACAGAATGGAACAAAATCACTCTGTAAAGTAAAACTTTGCCTAGGCTTTCATCATAACAGATTCTTTACCCCAAAGAACCTCGACTTTAAGATCTGAATGTCACAAACAGAACTGGTCATTTTTCTGTTAACGGTTTTGTTTGTCAAGCGACAGACTGGCGACCTGTTCAGAGTGTACTCTATCCCTCGCCTCTATTGGCTCCGGCACCCCCCGCAACTCTGAAAAGGTGACTGACTGACTGTTTTGTTTGTGCATCAAAACATCAACTTTTCTCCCAAAAAAACTTTCCAACTCACAGATGTCTTGCTTTGGATGAGCAGTAGTTGAGTGTTTTGTCCGGTTCGCTAATCAAGCCATCGCGCCAGCACTGCACACACGCAAACTTCATCTTCATATTCAGATTCTGTCCAAGACCCATACCTCTTCCAACTGCTTTGGATTTACTTCCACTTTGTCCAGGGAACACATACTTAACAGAAAAAAGAAAAAAATTTCTCAATAAATTTTATTCGACATAAAACAAAGGCTAACTCTCATTAGCTAACATTGTGATTAAAATATTTGTGAATAAGAGAAATTAAGAGTATGAATCAATTGCTTAGATAAAAAAAGAAAAGATAAAAGTTGTAGGTCAGCTGCTGATGGACATTACAATGTTTAAGGGGTTGATGTCCTTTATGCACATGTCATAAAAAAACCTTCCTTACTTTGTTTACTTTGTCTTTGTTTGCGCTCTGTGTCTTGTAATACTGATTGGATATCCTCACAATCTCCTCAGGGTTGATATCTGTCAACACAAACAAATACAAACTCATAAAAAATTAAATACTTTATTTAACACAAGCATTGTTTTTTTTGGCAGCCATATAAATTTTCGTTTTAGTCTGTTTTAGTCTCGTTTTAGTTAACGAAAACCCAAAAGAGTTTTCGTCTAGTTTTAGTCAGGGAGACTTGGAATGTTTTTAGACTAGTTTAACTGAAAAAAAAAAACTTACTTTAACAATTGTGGCTTTATCACTGAGAATGATGCAGGTTATTTGTTTAAAAAAAAAAAAAAACCTGCCGAGCTTTAACTTGCGCAAAACAGCAAACATTGTAAAATAAATATAAATTCTTCAGTGAGTGAGGAACGTTGTAACTTATTCATACTTATAAATGACACCTCTTAATAAACCCTGTAAACAAAGTAAACATTTCATTGTGTCTTTAAATTAGTGGTTAGCGCAACCAAGCTAACTAAAGAAGTTAGCAGCACCGACAAGCTAGCATTAGCTTAAAGTTAGCATGCTGTTTGTGCAAAATATGTGGAAAACTTTACGTTTCTGATCACCAAGCTCCTCTGTTTTCACCATGGTTTTTGACAGAAACGTTGACAGAAACTTGCAAACGTCTCGTCCCATTTTTGTCACTAAAATGCCGCATTTATTTTGTTATCGTTACGTCATTGTCATGAAAAAATGCTTCGTCAACAAAATTATTTTGTTGTTGTCATCGTTGACGAAAACAACACTGAACACAAAGACTGCAGCAGCGGTCAATTTGACCGCACATCACTTTAATATGCAAATTAGAATAAATGAGGGGATGGTGGTTCAGTGGTTAGAGCATTCACCCGCAAACCGGAAGTCAACTGGAAGTTTGCGAGTTCGCATCCCACTATGTGCACGTCTAGGGTCCTTGGAGAAGACACCTAACCCCTTGTTTCTCCCACCATTGGCGCCATCATAGGTGGCAGCTTGCTGCGGTGAAATGCAGCACATAAATTTCCCGGTGAGGTATTAATAAAGTATATTAAAAATAAATAAATAATTACAACACAGACTAGGAGGCTGACATTTTATGACTTTTAATAAAAACAAGTTTTCTATTTGATCATTTAGTTTTTGTGTTCTAAAAATGAACATTTCAAAACGTATAAGCATTTTATCTCCTCTAACCGGGGCGCAGCAGCTGGGAGAAAGCACGCATTGGGAGTTGTTCCTATGGCGACAGACACATTGCTATGGCCACACATAAGTGTGTGTGTGCTTATATTTGTGGAGAGAGACAAAGAGGACTCTGACGCCATTACAGAAACATTTTAGAAAGGTTGAGTTAGATAACTTTGAAGAGATACCATGAAGAGAGTAATAAAATTGTTGTCTGAATAAAGTATGCCATGGTTTCTAGATAAGTCTTGAAAGTTCAGGTTAACATTTGGAATATAGCCTATAGACAGTTTATTACAAGGACATTTTTGAAGCAGCAGCGCAAAATGCGGACATAAAGTAGGCTATTTACGAATTAGATCATTTTACTTCGGTGTTTGCTTTTTTTATTCTAGGATTTAAAAATATTTAACATTTTATCATTATTATTTACTTTAAAAATTGAGTGGTGTAAAAGTTTATTTATGCAATATAGCAGCGCAAAACATGAATAATTATATAAACGGTCACATTGACAGTCATGGCGCTTGCAGGTAGATTTAGAACGCGGCGGTCCTAGTGTTAAGAGAATTTTTTCTACATCATCTCCAAACATAATTTTTCTTTAATAATACTGGTGTTGAAAGACTTTTTGTAGATGGATTAAATACATTTTATGACTAAATATGGTGTAAAAAGCATACATTTCTTTCAAATTTTGCTTGACAAGTTCAGCTAATAGATTGAGTATTTACTAGAGCAAAAGATTTACTGAGCGCAGCACAATCAGATATCTAATTGTGTAAACATTGTATGTCTGAATATTTAGACATCCAGGAGCAGATTTATATAATTTCTGATGTGCAAAATACTTATTATCAGATCTTTATTTTGGATGTTTTTACACAAATAACACATTGCTCAACATTTGAGAGTTCTTATAATAATTGGGATAGTAAATAATATAAATAACACATTATACAAAAGGGTAAGACAGCACCTGTGTCACGTTGCACCTTCCATGTTTGAAGCTCTATGCCGGAATGGGCGTATGGGCAGTTGTCTTTGTTTTGGCAGCCATACTGGATGGCTTGGCGGCACAAATCAAAGAGGCACTGGTCCTTGAGAGGCCGAACTTTTTTGTAGACCACATTGAAAGTTCTCGTCACAAATGCCAAGCATCTGTCGGGAACAAAGGGAGCGGACCGAGTTCAAAAACAGAAGATGATAAAAAGCTTTTAGGTCTCCACCACAAACTCACTTATTGACACTAAAGTCACGATGAACACCCAAGTCAAAGCAGACGGCGCCATTTTCTTCGCAGCTTGTACTGATGACACTGGGTTTCTTGTCGCAGCATTTCTATAAAGGCACAAAAATGGCACAAAGACAAGTTTTTTTTCAGTAACAAAATGTTAATGTTTTAACATTAATCTGAACAAATGTGACTGCTGTCATCAAACCAAGTCAAACATGCACTAACCTTACAAATGAAGATGAACATGCCCTTGTTTTCCACAAGAAGGCGGATAATACTCTTCACTGGATCCATTTTCACAGGTGTGGTCTCAAACAGCAGACTTCTTTTCAATCTCCCCTTCCTTTCTTCTGTCCAAACATCTATTTCTAGTTGGTTGTAGGCAAACGTGCATTTCTCTCCATACCTACAAACTCCTAAATCTCCAGATTTCAGGATCTCTGGGAAAGTGAAAAAGTACACATGATGGTCAGAAGGAAATTATTCTTGAGCCAGAATGTGGAGAGATGTCACAATATTAAGTTTTTTGTTTACACCCCGCAACAGACTGGCGACCTGTTCGGGGTGTACTCTGCCCTTCGCCTTAAATTGGCCAGGATGGGTTCCGGCACCCCCGCAATCCCGAAAGGGATAGACGGATAAGAAGATGACTGACTGACTGTTTACACCCTATTAAGGGATATATATTTGCCCCCCCCCTTCCCATTACAAAATCAGTCGGCAGTCGTAACTAATGATTTAAGTTGTAAGTAAACTGGCAAAATATAATGGTTTGCATTTTCTACAAATTTCCATAAATTTTCTTTTTCTTGGCAAATATTATAAAACAATTTTTTAAGATGCAAAAAATAACAGGTATATAATGGTATTTTGATAATATATTATATTTATATATTAAAAACTTGTTTTATAAGTAGTACCCTTCTCAGATTTCAACAACAGCTATGAAAATAAACAAAAAAATGACATATGAAATAACTGTTATTTTATATTCTAGATTGGATTATATTACCTCTGGTGAGGAGGTAATGTGAAGAGGAGTGCGTGCGTAAACAAAATAACTCAAAAAGTTCTGTTCAGTCGTCTTCCGCTTAGATTGTGGGGACAACAGCCTCAGACAGGAAGTCCAGACTTCTCTCACCCTGGCTGCGTCCTACAGCTCACTCGGGAGGATCCCGAGGCATTCCCTGGCCAGCCGTGTGACATATTCTCTCCTGCGGGTCTAGGGCCTGCCTTTGGGCCTCCTCCTGGTGAGAGGTGCCTGAATCAAACTCAAAAAGTTATAGGAGGATTTTCATAAAAGGATATTTCCACGATGGGAAAACAAAGAAGCGATTACATTTGGTGTGTGATCCACATAACTATTTGGCTCCAGGAGTGTTTTAAATGTTCTGTTAAAAGTCTTAAGTTTCGTCAAAGGCTGACACTTTAAGAACATTTGAACTCTGCTTTCTTTGGAAACCTTAGGATGTCTCAAGTTCTTACTGCTTCTGTTCGTTTATTAATCTGCCTCAACCGACTGGTTAAAAGGGTTAATTGGTTGAATTCCATTAATACAAAAAATAATAATGCACAGCATAAGGAATCATTTTTTCAACTATCTCCTAGATAGTGGAAAGTTTTTCAGCTTTGATGATAAGACTCAGAGAGTAAGGTCACTAAACTCATGTAAACAACCTCACTAGAACTTATAAATACTTTGTTATAATCATGTCCATTGCGAGTGAATAATGCACAGTTTAACCCAAGGTCACAGCTGGATCCCCCTCCCTCCATCCTCCTGTCTGGTAGGAGTATGACCATCAAGCAAGATCCGCTGGTAAAGATAATAAACTTTGAATAAATTCCTGCCCTGTAAAGCTTTCCTCTTGTGGTTGTGCGAGCCAGAGATAATGCTCAAAAGAAAATCAATCCTTGACATTACGGTAAACTTCTTACCTTTGCAGAGGACATATGGTCCTGAGAAGGAAGTCCAGCCAGGCAGTGGTCGCACTCTAGTCCACGGTTTCGGAATGTCTGCTTTCCTTCGACATAGCAAAATGTCCCGCTTACAGCTGTGGACCAAGTCCGGTTTGTGAACAAACGAGTAGATCCCTATACCTACAAAAAAAAAAAAAAAATCAAAAGTAGATTTTACATTTATGAAATTTTTTATTAATAAGCATACATTTAGAATAATAAATTAGAAGATATGACTTTTAAAAAGCAGCCATTATTACTGAAAAGTATATTTCTCAAAATCTGGATAAAATGGGGTGTATTTGTGCTTTCGTGAGGTAGGTTGTTTTTATAGCATATGTATACAAACATAATATCTTTAGTTCACTCAGAAATGCGACATTCGCCAAAAAAAAAAAAAAAGTTCCAGGTTAATATACTTTATTAATCCCCAGCTGGGAAAAATTTGTGTCTGGTAGTTCCAAGCAGTGGTTGGAACAATAAAATTTGTTGTTCACAAACATTAAAAATCCACCACCTTGAGTTTTACTGCACTTTTCCATATCTCTGTCCACACAAATCATAGTGAAACCAGGTAGGTTCAGACAGGAAATCCCCATTGATGCTGCTCAGGCAAGCCTGTAAAACAGACTAAACTGAGCTACCATTTCTATTTTTGACACGATGAATTTCCGACCTAACTCTCGCACACCACTTCATCCCACCGCTTGAGCAAGTTCACAACACTGTGTATTGCTCTTTGAGGCTGCAAATACAGTGTAAAGCTCACCAAGTTAGCAAAGCTAGCATGTATTCTGTGCGTTTACATTAAAAAAATGGCACTACATTTCGTACAACCTTACACGTACAATCCCCCATCTAGAAAAAAAAAAAAAGATGTATACTTTATTCATCCCTCAACTGGGGAAATTTGTGCACTGCATTACACCGGAGCAGGCTGCCCCGAAGGCACCAATGATGGGAGAAACAGGGGGTTAGGTGTCTTCTACAAGGACACCTAGACATGAGCTTAGTGGGATTCAATCCTGAGAACTTCCGGTCCAAGTGTGAACGTTCTACCACTGAGCTATTACCTCCTCCTCCCCGAAAATCTAACACAAAGCGTGTGCACTGTCACTACCTGCTCATTGAATGTGGGTTTGGCAAAAAAACAAATTTGGGGCTAAAACAACCTCACGTTCAAATAGTATTTGACTACTGGATGAGAGAGCTTGAAATGGACTCCAACGTGCATGAATGAAATACAAAACCACTTCAGGTACTGTATGTGTTGATGTGAGAATGACATTCAAACATGAAAGCAATCTTCAAAAAGATTATGTTTGATTCAAATCCTAAACAGTTAACTATTAAGAGGAGAATAAGATTAGACATACCTTCTCTGGGGAAACATGTCGAACAAGCCTGCAGGAACTCATGAGAGGATGCAAGAGGGTTTGAGACTGCCACAGCCTTTTGTCTATTCACTTCCTACAAGTTCATATTGAAAAAAATAATATACACTCAACAAAAATATAAACGCAACACTTTTGTTTTTGCTCCCATTTTTCATGAGATGGACTTAAAGATCCAAAATTCATTTCAGATACACAATATTACCATTTCTCTCAAACACTGTTCACAAATCTGTCTAAATGTGTGATAGTGAGCACTTCTGCTTTGCTGAGATAATCCATCCCACCTCACAGGTGTGCCACATCAAGATGCTGATCTGACATAATGATTAGTGCACAGGTGTTCCTTATACTGCCCACAGTAAAAGGCCACCCTGAAATGTGCATTTTGTTTTTGCTTTATTGGCGGTCTGGGGACTCAGTATCTGGTGTGACCACCATTTGCCTCATGCAGTGCAACACATCTTCTTCGCATAGAGTTTATCAAATTGTCTATTGTGGCCTGTGGAATGTTGGTCCACTCCTCTTCAATGGCTGAGCGAAGTTGCTGGATATTAGTGGGAACTGGTGCACGCTGTCGTATACGCCGGTCAAGCACATCCCAAACATGTTCAATGGGTGACATGTCCGGTGAGTATGCTGGCCATGCAAGAACTGGGACATTTTCAGCTTCCAAGAATTGTGTAAAGATCCTTGCAACATGGGGCCGTGCATTATCTTGCTGAAACATGAGGTGATGTTCATGGATGTATGGCACAACAATGGGCTTCAGGATCTCATCACGGTATCTCTGTGCATTCAAAATGCCATCAATAAAATGCACCTGTGTTCTTCGTCCATAACAGATGCCTGCCCATACCATAACCCCACCACCACCATGGGCCACTCGATCCACAACACTGACATCAGCAAAGCGCTCACCCACACGATGCCACACACGCTGTCTGCCATCTGCCCTGAACAATGTAAACCGAGATTCATCCGTGAAGAGAACACCTCTCCAACGTGCTAGACGTCATCGAATGTGAGCTTTTGCCCACTCAAGTCTGTTATGGCGACGATCTGGAGTCAGGTTAAGACGCCGATGAGGACGACGAGCATGCAGTTGAGCTTCCCTGAGACGGTTTCTGACAGTTTGTGCAGAAATTGTTTGGTTATGCAAACCAATTGTTTCAGCAGCTGTCTGAGTGGCTGGTCTCAGACAATCTCGGAGGTGAACCTGCTGGATGTGGAGGTCCTGGGCTGGTGTGGTTACTCGTGGTCTGCGATTGTGAGGCCGGTTGGATGTACTGCCATATTCTCTGAAACGCCTTTGGAGACGGCTTATGGTGGAGAAATGAACATTCAATGCACGAGCAACAGATCTGGTTGACATTCCTGCTGTCAGCATGCCAATTGCACGCTCCCTCAATGCTTGTGGCATTTTGTTGTGAGACAAAACTGCACATTTCAGGGTGGCCTTTTATTGTGGGGCAGTATAAGGGACACCTGTGCACTAATCATGATGTCAGATCAGCATCTTGATGTGGCACACCTGTCAGGTGGTATGGATTATCTCAGCAAAGCAGAAGTGCTCACTATCACACATTTAGACAGATTTTTGAACAGTGTTTGAGAGAAATGGTAATATTGTGTATCTGGAATGAATTTTAGATCTTCAAGTCCATCTCATGAAAAATGGGAGCAAAAACAAAAGTGTTGCGTTTATATTTTTGTTGAGTGTGTAACTAAATAGATTGTTTAAAAAATGAAGAAGAAGCCGACACATAAATTCAATCTTACTTTGTGGTCATTTTTTGCTTGTGTTACTGGACCAGCGTTACAGTCTACGAAACCTGATGAACAGAGACAAAATGCAAAGTAATTGTAATGATGGAAAAAGCTGAAAGCACCACAATTAGTTTTTTAAGACATGTAGTATCTACAACTTCTTATTAACTACATCCATAAACCTCCTGTTTAGTGTTCATTTAGGCTTCTCATCTGGCAGTTTGGAACTGAGCACCCTTCTGCTTATATTTGCCCTTTTTATTCTGAACCGTCTCAGTGTGGCCTGTCTGTCTCTGATGTCCTCACACTTTTCCCAAAACCTTAAAATTACATCTATGAGTAAGTAAGCAGCAAAACTAGTGTGTGATTGGATGAGCAAAGATCCTCAATTCGATGTTGAAGATTTTGATATGTTGGGTTGTAGTATAAATGATGTCTGCCATTATTCCTACGTAGTCTGACCTCAGCTCATATCGTTATTGCACAAACAAAGTTGTGAGTTTCGTGCGGCTCATTTAAATCTTACACACTGGTTCAACTTGCTTGAACAGTTTTAACACTTTCTGTTACAGCATACAAGGCATTACTGAAATGTTTTATTAAAAACACACCTTGCAAATATATCTACAGGTAGTTTCTGTATTTAGACACTAACAGATTTGCATTTACAGTTGATCTGCTTCCCTTTTTTGTTTGTAAAGTTTTTAAACTTCATTGGGTCATAAACTTCATTGGTCAGATGATAGCATTGACATTGTTCAACTAGTTTTACCAAATATCTCTGTGCATATTATTTTATACACAATAAAAGAAAATGTAGTTACCATTGGTAGAAAAATCTGAGAGGGAATCCAGGCTTGTCGCTCCATATGAAACGGTTGGCAAAACAGTCTTAGCATCTTCAAGTGAGAAAAATGAATCCAAAGCATCGAGTCTGTCAAACATCTCTTTTTGGATATCCATTCTCTGACCACTTTGATCAGAAATATCAGCCGCTATCTTTAATTTGTCCCGTATTGCATCCAGTGACTTTTCTACTGTACCTTTAGTGTTACCCAATTTCTCGGCAGCAATGGCGCTTGGTGCTGTGTCCAAAATGCCATCAAGGGAATCAAGAGAGTCCAGGCGATCCAATGCAGAAGAGGTCAGAACTGAGTTTGAACCTTCTACACTATTCTTAGTACCAAAAGGGGTAACATCATCTAAGATATCAAGAGTTGTGGCTGAAGAGGAATTGCCACAGTTTGACAAGGAATCTAGGGAGTTTAAATGATTGATGGCAGAGCTAAAGAAGGCAGGGGGAAGCTGAGGAACTGGGGGAGGCAGTACGGAGGGCGTTGGCTTGGACTGGAAAACAAAAATCACTTGCGATTGGTAACTAAAGTTACATTACTGCTCTGTGAGGCTAATACGGCATATTTTACCTCAGTTGACACTTCATCTCTGGTGAAGCCATCAAGCAGGCTGTCTAAATCATCCCCAATAAGCTCCGACTTGTTCAAAGACTCAGACAGTACTGAGCTGCCGGGCAGCGTTGAGGCAACGTAGGATTTAGGAAGACTATGAATGGTAATGTCTGTGGAGGAACAATACAAACTTAGAACTAGTTTCCAAAAAAACACTTAAACTATTTTGAAAAATATATTTCTCACCTGGTGCTGCAGCACTGAGGGGCTTCATGCCATTTCCTAAAGGATCATTCACACCCTAGAAATAAGCAGAAAAACATCTTAAATCAAGTGACAATACCAACTGGATATTGGATTGATAATGTCCTGGAAAAAACATTTTGGTTTTTTTTCCATATTTTGTAGAGGCTGCATTTTGACAGTTCACAATGTTTCTTCGGATGCATGGGTCATATTGAGGGCGGAGAATATTTAGAAAGTACCCGGAATATGCTATTACAACCACAAATGATTGGGAGTTAATACAGCATCTTTTGACATCCAATTTGAACTGAAGGCTGAAAAAACTGTTAACATTATTCACTTCTAGTTCTTTTTGCAAAAAAAAAAATCTTTATTACCCACCTTCGCACTGACATATGGTTTCCGAGTTTTCATTCCCATCAGAGTGGCCAGCTCCTGCGTAAGCTCCTTCACCTGTTCGTCCTGTGGAAAACTAAATTTGTTAATGCATGTGACCTGTGATGTTAAAAAGACAGTATTCCAGATGGTAAAACTGATTCTCCAAAATCTAAATTTCAAAAATAATATTTCCAGACTACAATTACCTGCGGAGCTGAGAGCAAACAGGTGGCGATGCAGTTATAGGCTTCTTTGTATCTTTGAAGCTCCTTTAGACACAGCGCTTTACGGTATAGAGCCTTGCAACTTTCTTTACACACTTCCAGAGCTCTGTTGCAGTCCTCAACACCCATATCATACCTCCCCTGAGAGAAACCGCAAAAGAGAAAAGCAAAATTTCAAAGTATCAAATTATGTATCTTTTTTTTAAATTGTCTCAACAAAAACAGCATAATTCACCTCTGTGGCTAACTGATATAGTTTCAAGTTTAAAATGGGAGAATTTTAAAATTATTATTTATTATTGAAGGAAAATACATGGAAGTCAAATTTTTATCTACATTGACAGACTATGCAAAATACTGTATGTGTTCATCTCACCATACTGTGGAGGGCTGCAGCACGTTTGACATACAAACTCTCCAGCAGAGCTGCAGGTATTACGATGTCTTCTCCTTCAGCATATTGTGACACTTTCAATCCTTCATTCAACTCTTCAATGGCATGCACCCAATCACGAGCTTGTAAGAATGCATTGCCCTCGTCAAGCAGATTACTCACTAACTCGGTCAGATAGTCCTGAACAAACGATAAAAAAGTAGTCCATCAATGAAGTCAAAATACAGCAAATTGATTTGAAGCTTTTGCTTCCTTTCACAAAGTAAGCAAAAATTCAGTGACTGCCCATATGAACCCCCAAATCCAATCTGGAAACTGAAGCCAATAAATTAAAATATTATACAATTCTTCTCTTCAAAGACTGAAGCTCAAGTCGGTCTTAGTATTTTTTCAGCAAATGTTAAGATCTTTTTTCATCAAGTATTATGATGAAAACTTGTTAAGAACTACACAGTAATTCATTCTGTCCCTCTTTAAAAAAAAAAAAAAAAAAAAAAAAAAAGCATTTTAAAATTGTTGTTCAGAAATTGGCTTCTAGAGTTCCATTCCGTTGTCTTCGGCTTATCCGGAGCCAGGTCGTCGGGGCAACAGCACAAGCCTCTCTTACCCTGACTGCATCCTCCAGCTTACCTGGGAAAATCCCGAGGTGTTTCCTGGCCAGTCTCTGGCAGTCTCTCCGGCGTCAGGCCCAGCAGAGGTCTGCCTCTGGGTCTCCTCTCGGTGAGACAAGCCCGAAATATCCCACCAGGGAGGCACTCGGGAGGCATCCTAATAAACTCATTTCGGCGGCTTGCATCTACAATCTCACTCGTTATATATCCGATATAGTGTCCTAATAATTGTGGACGCTGCACCGATCCATCTGTCGATCATCTGCTTCCTCTTTCTTCCACTTCCCGCACACTTCTTACCGGTCCATTTATTATTGATTACCATCTTAAGCCATCATCACACTTATGTTAGTCCAACAGTAGTCCAAGTAAAGCTTGTTGTTATTCTAAATTTATGTTAATGATTTTTGCTGCTCCCAATGATCAAATTCCAAAAATATACAGCGATGACACAACTACATTTCTTATGCAAAGCACTAAAGAATTTGCACAACTAGTTAACATCAACGGATTTGTGTTTTTAAAAACATCAAGAGATTTACAAAGTACTTTGTGGATTTTTTTAAACAGCAGAAACACACAGTATTGGCCAGAATATTAATTATGTTTAACTTTTGCATTTGTCTAAGGTGTAACAATAAAATAAGTAAATGTTTGGGGGTTTTTTTCTCTCCCTAACACTGTTTAGTAGATGTTCTTAAGTGTGAGGGCCCTGAACCCTTTCCTGCTACTGTCTGTGTGTGTCTCTCTCTCCTGTGTGCAGGAGACTGTTGCTCCATTGCCACATAATTCCTGAGAGTCCGTGGCCACATAGTGGATTGATTGAGAGCAGCTGTGTCCTCTTCCTGCTGCCTGCCGCCCTGGATCTCCCATGCTCCAGTCGAGCTCCGTTTTATTAGTGTTTAATGTATTATTATTGTTAATAAAAGGCGTTAAACCGTCCGCCTGCCTTCCTCATCTTCTGCTTTGTGGGGTCGAGCCAAACTCCTGACATTAAGAGTTTGAGTTAAAGAGAAAGAAATAGATAAATACTTCACAAAATCTTTGTTTTCTCTGATATAAAGCTGTAGAGTAAATAACAGTCTTAGACACATTGGCTTCCCATCCTGCGGAAGGGGGATCCCTCTTTCATGTGGGTTCCCATGAGGTTTCTTTTAACTTTTCCTCTACTAGTTTTTTGGGAGTTTTTCCTCACCATGAAGGGGGTCCAGGGCAGGAATGTATTGAAATGGTTTAGTTAGTGTATGATAGTTGTTTCTGAGGCACGTATTTGTATCTACATTTTTATCTTTTTTGTTCTTTGTTTTTGTACTTTTTTTTCAATCCACTTTGTGAAGCCAGTTGAGATCATTGTTTTGACATATAATTAAATTGAATTTTCCAGCTTTTTTTTTGGCATACAGACAATAGATTTAGTTAAAGGAAAATTCAGAAACACGACACAACTCAATGGACTCTGTTAATCACTCAATAAACAGCAATAAAAAAAAAAAGAATAATCGATGTTTTATTACCTGATAGCCTTCTGGATCAGGGTAAGCCAGAGAAGATCTACAACACAAAACACATTTATCAGCAATTTATTAAAGAAATAAAGTGACAAAGAAAGAAATATGTCCATTTTTCTTACTGTATAAATGCCAGAGCTTTGCTTATATCTTCTCTACGTTTCTGGCGGATAGGATCCATTCTGATTTGGTCCTGTTAGTGAAACAAACAGAAAAGATCAGGATTAAAGACTTCTAACATCAAATCAAAAGTGTAAAAGGAAATCAAATGTGTTAACCATAGTTTTCATTGGTGATAGAAACACTTGCACTTTTATCATGAAATTGAGCCAATTTGAATGAAGACACACCTACAAAGAGAACTCAGGAAGTGTTACTTACTTTACTTTACTTTATTAAATGTCGCGAGATACCAGTGTTGGTATATTACGCCTAACAGAGAACCGAAATCCCCTGTGATGTCAAACTATATTGAAGTTTAAAGGCAGGTCATGATGAATCCAAAAGGATTATAGGATTATAAACCAAACTGAAAAGTTGTGCTTACCTGCATTTAAAAAAATCAAACAAAAAAGGCTTGTCGGTGGTTAGATTCCACTCCTTCTGTTAAGTTTCGATTCTCATGAGCAGAGCCTCACTTTACAGAACATACAGGAAAACAAGCATGGTCACGTCACTCGTCGTCTTCATGCCACGTAATGACATCAAAATCACGCGAATTCTACGCCATCACGTCTAAGAGCAATGCTACACAAGCTAGGTTCGTACGCTAGTAGCGCCGCCATATTGGCCGTGGCAAATCATTAAAAAATTCCAACAAAGGTTGACGAAAAGAAAAATGCCAGGATCTTGTTCAGCGTACGGTTGTAAAAACCGTCACACTGTTAAAAGCAGACTGCGGGGGATTACTTTTCACAAGTAAGGACAGTAAATTGTTTCACTGGACGTTTAAAGTTATTTTTCAACCAACATCTAAGCTCATTCAAAGCATTTATTAGTCAAATGCATCTCTGAATTTACTTTATATTATTGGTTATGATTAAAATCAAGTAATTGCTGCATAAATAATTGTAGAAAATGATAAATTAAGTTTCTGTGCATGTGTGTAAATCAGCTAAACATTTTATTTCTTTGTAGTTTATGTTCGTATCACAAAAAGTAAAGAACATTAATATTTAATGCATTGTTTTTTTTTATTACAACAGTGTTTCTGTACATTAAACATAGAATAAGCTTTAATTCCTTTTTAAAATATTCTTTCAAAGAACATATATTGTGCAGGAAGAGAAGGATTGCAATTGAACTCCATCAAAAAGGGACATTTTCTTTGCCAAACAGTGCGTTTCCATTAGCTTTGGATTTATATTATGTTATGAAAATTGTATTGAGTGATTTAATATGTAGAGAAATGCCACATGCATGATTTTTTCCTCTCATATCATGTCACGAACATACTGTTTGCCAGCTCAATCACATTCTTGTAGGATGGGACAAACACATTTTCCAGGCTATCCCATAATTTTTAAAGACAAATTCTGTATGTCTGATAAACATGATTCTCTTTTCATCTCAGAGGTATAGTTTGAAATAGGATTTTCCCTGGTTCTTTTCACATCTCCTGGCTCTGAGAATAGCAGCAACAATAATAACATTCTTCAGATGCAGGACGTTGCGTTGGTCCGTCGTGGTGAAAAAGAGCTGAGATCAAATGAGATTACAGATACAAGTGGCTGAAATGAGCTTCCTGTGCAGGGTGGCTGGGTTCTCACTCAGAAATAGTGGTAGAGCCGTTTCTCCTCTGAGTCGAGAGAAGCCAGATCGGGTGGTTTGGGCATCTCCTTAGAATGCCTCCCGAACGCCTCGCTGTGAGGTGTTTCGGGCACGTCCTACAGATAGGAGACCCAGAGGCAGACCCCGGACTAGCTGGAGAGAATGTTTTACAGCTGGCCAGGGAACGCCTTGGGATTCAGCCGGGGCGAGAGAAGCCTGGGTTTTACGATTGAGACCGTTGCTCGCGTGACCCGACCCAGATAAGTGGAAGATGACGAAACTGAATAATAATAGTTTTTCCAGTGGAAGAGATGCCACTTTACACCATAACGCTACCAGGCCAAGAAATTTGTCAAAGAAATTTGTCAAAAGCAGACTAAACTGTTAGAAAAGATTGGATTGCTTGTTCAGCAGTTCAAAAAATTAACAACGCACATTCAATTGTGTTTTTTTTTTTTTTTTGTAACTTTATTACAAAAAATTTCTTTGTAAAGAAAAATAATTTTACATTTTTTGTCTCTTGACGATTTTAGACTCATTACTGTGAAATGAAACATACTGATAATATTTCTAGTTTCAGTGGTATCTGTAATGAAACACTTTTATTTATTTTGTAGGATCGTTGGAAGTCGGCAAAGAATGACACACAACACTTTCCTGAGTATTCAACAGCAAATGCGTTTATTTAGCCTGAATATCACAGCAAAGTAAGCATAATACATAATAGTGGATAACAGCATAATAAAAGCATAATAGTGGATAAATAAAAAGCATCAAATGCGTTTATTTAGAACAGCATAATAAAAGCATAATAGTGGATAAATAAAAAGCATAATAGTGGATAATAGCACTTTAAGTTTCTATCTCTTACCGTTAGCAAGGTCGGAGAGCCCACAACCCCGGTAGAGCGTGCATAAAAATCCGGCTGGATGTTCTAAGCCACAGACCCGCAGCAGACTCTACCGAGAGTATTGAGGAACTCCCGCTTTTCTACCTCATGACAAACAACATTCCATGAACAAACTTTCTCATAACAAAATTCTGTGCTTCTCTCTCCGTACAATTTTCTCATAACAAACAACATTGAATGCTTCTTTCTCATAATAAGCTTTCTCATAACAAGATTCCGTACAATTTTCTCATAACAAACAACATTGAATGAGAGCATTTGACATAAAAAAATAAATCCCAATACATTCCACCCTTTATGTCAATGACATCATTCAATTAATGAAATTTTGGGTTTAACAAACAACATTGAATGAGAGCATTTGACATAAAAAAATAAATCCCAATACAGTATCAAAATACATTTCTTGACTCAATCTGACAGGTTAATGATTTTTATTTTGAAGGTTTCCAAAAGAGACAACGTTGAGAAAGCAGTGGGAAATAGCTTTAAGAAGAAGAGGTTTCTGTGCCAGCGAATACTCTCTTCTCTGCAGCGAGCACTTCAAACCTGAAGACTTTGATCGAACTGGTCAAACTGTCCGCCTGCGAGATGGAACTACACCTTCTGTCTTTAGTCTCCCACCTCACCTTCTAAAAGTAAGTTGACCGTACAAAACTTGAGAATCGAAATGTCCCGCACTTTAGTTTTACTTAATACTCAGCAATAAAATTGTGTAAATTTAACCTGTATATGTATTATTTATTAATTTAAAAGGTTGTGGTTTGCTGTATATATATATATGTATATATATATATATACATATATATATACATATATATATGTATATATATACATATATATTTATATATATATATATGTATATATATACATATATATATGGCATATTACAACCGTACAAAGTTTTTAAGTCTTTATTTTTTTCTACTTTAGATTGCAACAAGTCGGACAACACAAAACTCAAAGAAAGCTGAGGAAGCACTGCCGGAACTTTGCTCCTTACCGACCCAAAAGGAAACAACGAACCAAGCAACTGATGTTAATGTTGTAAGTATTCTTGCTTTGGTGCTTTTTAATGATGCATTTCAGTGATCTTGACATTTTTCTAACAGAAAACACGTCAGTCACCTTCTTAACTGTCTATCCCTCTCGGGGTTGGTGGGGGTGTCGGAGCCCATTCCGGCTGATTCGAGGCGAGGGACAGGGTACACCCGAACAGGTCGCCAATTTGTTGCGGGGCTACACCCATACAACCAAACACACACTCATCCTTAGGGGCAATCATGTAGTGCCCAATCAACCTAGAATACATGTTTTTGGAGGGTGGGAGGAAACCGGAGAAAACCCATGCATACACGGGTGAACATGCAAACTCCAAAGACCAGTGAAGATCTTATGCACATAAACAACCACAATCTGGGTTTTGGAAGATTTGTTACACAATAGTTGTGAAATTTTACTGGTTATTATGGATCAATAAGTGTAAAAGGATCAAATTGCTCATCTCCTGGCTGCTTGTGAGAAAACACAGGCCACACCTCCAAAATATGATGTGGGTCCTGAGAGAACTGCCAACCCTCTACTCAAATGATAGAAAAGCAGTGAGAGGGTGTGTGGAACATTAGGAGAAGGATGCTTCTTTCTTCGTAAAATACTGTATGTCATCAATGTATGTAACTGTTTGCTGTCACATGGGAGAAAGGATGAAATTATAATATTTATTTTCAAAAACCACTGAATCATTCTAAAAACAATGGTGACAATTACAAAGCCTACAAATCATTATTACAATATAGAACACTCTGAAAAGTTGATTTTGCATGAGATGGGCCTTCACTTTATTATGAAATACATTAAATACAGAATAAACACATCACTTGTTGTAATGTTTACTAAATTATTTTCTTTATTCTCCTTTTACAGGATCACAACTATGCATTACCTGCAACTCTGGCTGGATTGAAGGCCAGACTAAAAAATGTCCTGGCTCGGGTGGAGAGTTTAGAGCGAGATAAAAGAAATTTAAAGGACAGAGAACGGAGAGCGAAGAATGCAATTCGTTGTCTTCTAATAGATCTTAAAAGAAGCAAAAAAGTCGCAAGAGAAGATACAAACTAGCTACAATATTTTGCTGCAAAAACAAGTATCTTTTATTGTAATTGAAGTATTTTTAAAGGTCAATCTGTTGTTTTGTTTTACTTTAACCTGGGCCATTTACTAAGTAATTAGTGAATTTCCTTTTTTTTAAAGATTTTTTTTCCTCAAAACTATGACTGTTTTTTTTTACACTTCATCATTCCAAATTATCTTTATTTTTATATACAGCCTTTGTTGCAATTAAATAAATGTTTTAATGTTAACATGATACTTGAATTTGCTCTGCAAGAATGTAATATGTTCATAGTTTTTGCCTGAAGTATTTGTTTTGCAATTGAATAAATGGAAAGCCAAAAGATTGCTTTGGTTCATTTTATTCAATAGTATACAGTACAAACACATTAGTTCTTTATTTTTGCATTCATCTATTCATCTTTTTTTTTTACTTTCTGTTTGAATTACCTGTCTTCTTGTCCTTTGGCATTTCCCTTCACAGGGCACCACAGCAAGTCAGTTTCTTCTATCTGATCCTGTCTGCTGCATCCTCTTCGTCACGCCAACTATCTTTATGTCTTCCTTCACTGCGTCCATGAACCTCCTCTTTGGTCTTCCTCTAGTGCTCTTTCCTGATGGTTCCAAACCCAGCATCCTTCTTCCGATGTACTCTTTCCTCTGCACATGTCCAAACCATCTCAGTCTGGCCTCTCTGACTTTATCTCCTAAACCTCTACCATGTGCTGTTCCTCTGATATACTCATTCCTGATCCTTTCCATCCTGGTCACTCCCAGAGAGATCCTCAGCATCTTCATCTCTACGATCTCCATCTCTGTTTCCTGCCTTTTCCTCAGTGCCACTGTCTCTAGACCAAACACCAAGGTTTTGTACTATTTCCCTTTCATTTTAGATAAAACTCTTCTATCACACATCACACCTGATACTTTTTTTCCACCAGTTCCAGCCTGCCTGCACATGCTTATTCACTTCTTTTCCACACTCTCCAATGCTCTGGACTGTTGATCCTAAGTACTTAACCACGTTGCCAAGTCTGGATGGTGTGTATGTGAGTGATTGGTTGGTGATGGTCATAGGGGCCAATGTGGCAACCTCGCTTCTGTCAGTCTGCCCCTGGGCAGCTGTGTGACTACATACAATAGTAGCTTACCATTATGGAGTGAATGAATAATGCGTATGTGTGAAGCGTCTTTGAGCGTACCGAAAAGCGCTGTGTAGGTATAGTGCATTATTACTATTGAAATCTTCCGCCTTCTTTGTCTCCTCCCTGTAACCACACTCCTCTCATTCACACACATGTATTCTGTGTTCCTCTGGCTAATGTTCATTCCTCTTCTTTCTAGTGCTAACCTCCACCTTTCCGGCTTTTCCTCCTCTCACTACAGTTCAATTACCTAAGAACCACAAAGGATAAATTCGTCTTTTAGGTGAAGCACTTGAACGTATCGTTGTAGTCCACCAAGACTACAAGTTCCATGTTCTCTTGTCCTGTAGTCGTCAAGCCGGTTGTTGTGTGCTGCGTGTGGTTTTGAATAGAAGTGGCGAGCGGGAGTGATTTGGCGGACCGTTGTTTCTAAAAGTCACGATATTATTGTGGTAATTACAACATTTATTTTATTTGCAACAATAAACGTTTTTATGTAAGAAAGACGGTATTAGATTGTTTTGATCGTTGTTAAATATCGGTATATTAGCCCGTTCTGTTTAACGTGAGATCACCACATGCTACCTAGCTTAGACACTAAGCTTTTTTTTAACGCTGTAATTTTATAAGAAAACAACTAGATCGACGTTTCAGGTATTTTCTGTCACTCTTTTTGACCCGTTTGTTATTTGCAGGAATAGCATGGAGCTGAGTCAACAGTTGTCAATGACGACCACGCACTTTACGTCGCATCTGACTGTTTGCTAATGCTAACTTTCATATTACTGCCACATTTTTATACTTCTTATTGTAATTGAATAGGATTTTAATTCTGATCGCCTCTTTTTGAACAAGCCAAGAATAGGTTAGTTTATGGGTTTTGTTCTGATCGTTTGTTAAATGAAGTGAAAACTGTAAAAACGATAGAGATCTAATCTAGCATGTTTACATTTGACACATCTGTCAGAGTCATAGAATAATAGATTAGTGCATTAAAATAGATTCATATAAAGATCATAATTATGCTAAGTCAATGATGTTTTGGTGTATCAATGAATAAGTGTTAATATATACAGATGTTAATTTGAATTTACTGTATATGAATAAGGTATCCCAGGTTTGACTAATCTGTTTGACCTTCAGGTACACTGATGGCATCTGATATTGTTGCACAGTTGGCCGATAATTTGGCCAAAACTGGAGTAGAAGATGGAGAGTTAAGCTTCAAAGGTCAGGGAAGAAAATTGAATGATGCAGCCTCTGGTAAGTTTAACTGATCATGGTTGTTTTTTAAAAAATGGATTATTATTTTTCTAATCTTAATTTGCTTTCTTTCTGGTCCTTGCCCAGTGGAGGAGATAGTGAAGGAAATCCAGGCCTTTAATGGTTTAGAGGCTCTGAGGCTGGAGGGGAACACAGTAGGTGTGGAGGCAGCACAAGCCATCGCCAAGGCCCTCCAGACAAATCGTGATCTCAAGGTTTGGACAGTTTTTAATGTCCTCATTAAAATTTTGTAGTGCAGTGGTTAGCACAGGAGAGAAGGTCAGAGCTTTGAGTCCTGGAGTGGGGTGAGACTTGAAACAGTGGCCTTTCTGTGTTGAGTTTGCATGTTCTCCCCTGTATGCACAAGTTTTCGCCAGTTTCCTCCCACTCTCCAAAAACATGCCTGCTAGGTTAATTGACTACAACCAAATGGCCCCTGAGAATAAGTGTGTGTGGATTGTTGTTTGTGTGTAGGCCCACAACAGACTGGCGACCTGTTCAGGGTGTACCCTGCTTCTCGCCTGAAATAAGCCGGAATAGGTTCTGGATAAGCGCTTCAGAAGATGAAACAAATCAAAATTTTCTAGTCTTGTTAAACACTTTTTTTTTTTTTGCTCTTCTTGAACTAAAATTCCTAAAGCAATCAATGTTGTGTGCTAATCTGTGTCAAAATTTTTTACTGCTTGTCATATTTTTTCAGCGCTGTTATTGGAGCGACATGTTCACAGGTCGGTTACGATCAGAGATCCCACCTGCCCTGGTAAAAACACAAATAACTTTATTTTATTTTAGTCATCAATGGTCATCTTTTTTTTTACAAATGGCTTAATTCTGGTTATTAGTTATTGTAAAATAATATTTATGTTTCTCCCTTTCTCATTTGTGCTAGAATGCTCTGGGTGATGCTGTGATGACGGCAGGTGCCCGTCTGACTATATTAGACCTCAGTGATAATGCATTTGGACCAGATGGAGTGAAAGGCATTGAGAAGTTGCTCAAGAGCCCTGCCTGCTACACCCTTCAGGAGCTTCGACTTAACAACTGTGGCATGGGGATTGGGGGTGGCAAGGTGATGTAGAAGTACAAGTCCTCCCCAGTTCATAACTCCACATAGAAACGATTGAAAATTCTGCTTTTAACTGATTGAATACTTTTTGCTAATTTTACCATCTTTGTCACTTTCAGATATTGGCTGCGTCTTTGATTCAGTGTCACAAAAACTCTACTAAAGAGGGTGATCCACTCAGCCTGAGGGTGTTTGTTGCTGGAAGGAACCGTCTTGAAAATGATGGAGCCACTGCTCTTGCTCAGGCTTTCCAGGTATTCCATCCATCTGTTATTTGGGATTTTAAAGAACTCTCAGCCATGACAAATTCTTTGGTCCATTTAATAAAATAGAGTAAACATATAATAAGCGGATGACAACAGAACGGAATATCTCCTCCAAAGTCTACAACTTTGTTTCTGCTGTTGTTTTTGTTTAAGTTTGTAAGTAATCATTCTTCTTTAATTTGTCATCTCAGTTAATTGGAAGCCTGGAAGAGGTTCACATGCCCCAGAATGGCATCAACCACCCTGGCATAACAGCACTGGCCTCAGCCATGCAGCAAAACCCAGGACTCCGAATCCTCAACCTTAACGACAACACCTTTAGTGAGAAGGGGGCGATTGCTATGGCTCAGGTACAGAGATGTTTATGTTTGACCCTGGACATGAACAGGAATAACAAAATATAGTGAGATATTTTTATAAATTGATCTTATTTCTATTCTTATACAGGCCTTGAAACATCTTCGCAACATCCAGGTAATTAATTTTGGAGATTGCCTGGTACGGACGGCTGGTGCCAAAGCCATTGCAGAAACTGTGTCAGAAGGACTACCGATTCTTAAGGTAAGAACAGGTTGCTTTTAAGTCTAAACAAAGCTAAACTTTTTTATAATTAGTTTGAGTGACTTATTGCACTTGAGCACAGTCTGTATAGATGTTGGATGACAAAACTGTAGGTCACATGGAGAACATTTGGGCTCAAATTGTTTGGCCAGACCAGCACTTTAGCCAATATTTCAACAAATAAATGACTGCTTTTAGCACATGTAGCTCGATGTGATAATTTGTGATAATTCTAAACTGTATTTTATGTTTTCTTTTTAGGAACTGAACCTGTCCTTTGGAGAGATAACCATAAATGCTGCACTGGCTGTGGCACAAGCCATGAAAGATAAGAGCAACCTGGAGAAACTGGAACTGAACGGTACAAGATTTTGTTTTTTAGAATGTCTCAATCCGCCAGTACAAATGTTACCGTATTAGTACTCCTGGATACGGAGTCACACCGATGGGGTGCCTGTCTATAAATAAGCTATTTGCAAAGAAAAAATTCTATAGGAAAAAAATTCAACTCGGTACGGTACCGGTGTTCTATTGAGATCTGCGTTTAAACAAACGGAACTGAACAACCGGTCGCAGAACTTAAAGTAAATACACATTAAAAGAAAAAAAAAACACTTACCTGTACTATTTTAAATTGGAGATTTTTCCTCAAAAAATGTGGAGCAGGTGCAAAGCTAATTTCAATAGAAGTTAGCGTCATGCCAGGTCGCAGATCTCGATGGTTAGATTATCTGGAAGGAAGGGGGAAGTGGAGGATGATTCTGTGCATGTGCAGAGGCACAAAGTCGCAGATCTCTATGGTCACAGATCTCGTTAGAACACCGGTTCCAGCACAATATAAACGACTTTTTTTTGACAGATTAAGCTTTTTTGTATTCAAGTTTCAGGAAAAAAAAAAAAACGGGTGCATTTCCATCAGAAAGTGTGCTTCTATTTGGAATAATATGGTATTTTACTTTTTAAAAAGACAAAAACAAACCTCTTTAAATATTTTCAACATTAACTTGCTTTAAAAGAGTTGAAAACAACCAGTCGTCCCTTCTTCTGCTTCTACTTCAGGTGTTTATGTGTTATCGAAATGTAAATAAATTTGTAATCACGCTCGCAAACTTTTCCCGGTTTTCAGGTAACTGTTTCGGAGAAGACGGCTGCAAAGCAGTAAAAGAAATCATGGAAAGCATGAACTTAAGTGCTGTTCTGGGATCGCTGAGGTAAACAGCATACTTCTGCTTGTCATTGATTAGGTTCATTTATCACTTTCAGGAAAGCTTTTGGTTGTTTTGAGATAAATAGAAGCACAACACAGACTGTTTTATGTAAAAATAGGCTGGGTAGAAATACACAACACTGGATCTTTTAATTGCGTCGGTAAAAAAATGATTGTCTTGTGGTTTCACTCCTGCATACAATCATTTTTTGGTTATTTGGACTGTTTTATAAAACCTGGTAATGTATCACTATGACCACTAGAGGGCGTCAGTTTATTGCTGATGTTAAATTTTATTGACGTTAAATGTAAAACTTTCACAGCAATTAAATACTCTTAATTTAAAAAACTGCAGCCCTGAAGGACGAACATCCAAATACATTTGTTACATTAAACTTTTAATATTATCAGCAGTAAAGAAGTACAGAATTTTGTGTTATTCTGATTTCAATTCAGATATGATTCCTGTGATCTGTGAATCCTCCGTTCTTTCTTTCATCCTCACTCTGTTTTCTTAAGTGAGGATGAGGGGGACTCCGAGGATGATGATGATGATGATGAAGATGATGAGGAGGAGGAGGAGGAAGAGGATGAAGAAGATGGACTAGAAGAGGAGGAAGATGAAGAAGATGATGAAGAAGTGGACGATGAGGATGATGAGAACGCAGAAGAAGAAGATGATGATGAAGAGGAGGAAGAACACATTGGCATAAAGGTCTGATGGAAGTTAATGTTTTTGTACATTTAAGAAAAACTTTTGATGATGATGTAATGATTTTCTTAATTTTTTTTTGTTTTCCTGCAGCTGTCCACTCCCATCTCTGCACCCAGACCTCCAGATGTTTCTTCTTTCCTCAGCTTTCCATCTCCTGATAAACTACTCAAATTAGGTGCTCAGAGAGCTTTGCTGATCCAAGCGCAGGTAACCACACGTCTACACTCTTTTTCTTTCGGCATTCCCTTCAGGGGTCGCCACAGCAAGTCAGTTTCTTCCATCTAACCCTATCTGCTGTATCCTCTTTGGTCACACCAACTATCTTCATGTCTTTCTTCACTGCATCCATGATCCTCCTCTTTGGTCTTCCTCTAGGCCTCTTTCCTGGTGGTTCCAAATCCAGCATCCTGCTTTTTATGTACTCTCTCTGTCTCCTCTGCACATGTCCAAACCATCTCAGTCTGGCCTCTCTGACTTTATCTCCAAAACCTCTAACACCACACATCTACACTGATTTGTCCAAAGATTTATAGTTAAATTGATAAAGCCCACATATTCAATATTTAAATGAACTTCAAGCCTAACCAACATGGCCTTTTAAATCACACAGTGACAATTCATATATCTCAGAGATTTATGTTTTTTGTTTTCTGACGTGAGATTCAACTAATTATTTTCTGCTTTATGTGAAGGTGGATGTGTCAGATGTTCAGAAAACGGTGGAAGCTTTCCTTAAGATTGCATCCGTGTATAAGGAAGAGAACATTGATGTTAAAAAGGCTGTGCTGGACACTATCGGTAAATGCTTTATTTTTGCTATGAATGTTTCTAAATGTACATCTTGGTTGCTTTAGGCTGTTTGTACCTAACTTATTAACTCTTTGTTTTAGAGTGTTTTTTATTCAGGAAAAGAATGGATCATATTTTTCTTCTTTTTTGATTGTTTGTAATATATTTTTATTTTTTAATTTCTTGTCAGTGTCAAATTATTTAAGTGATTGAATTATTTTGTGGATTTAATGTTTTATTTCTCAATTTTTTTCCACAGATGTCCTCCTGAAAAAAGCTTTTTCCTCACCTATTTTCCAAGCTAGCTTTGTATCCTGTCTGTTGGTGCTGCTCGGACTTATCAAGGTAAACTTTAACTGGATCCAAACGGGAATATTTTTCAAATAAATAGTTCAAATATTTTCAAGGCATCATTTTCGTTCTAGGCCATTTGAATGTATTAAATCGTACTTTTTTTTCTTTTTGTCTCATCTCAGAGTGAGGACAAAGTGAAGCCTGTGATTCTGGTTTCCGGACACCTCCTGGTTTTGGAGTATGTTGTTCGTCAGGATTATTTTCCCAAAGAAAATTTAGATATATTGGAGGCCTTCTTGACTCGGTAAGAAAGTCATGAGCAAGACATTAAGGAGGAAGCTTGAAGGTGAAAATTTCAGAGTCTCACCATCTCAAAAAGCATCTGATGTGGGTCCAGAACGGCTACTTGCTGGTGGTATACAACTATATTTCCGGGGTCAAGTACCCTTACCACCACAGTCGTTCAGGGTAGGAGTGCAGCGTTCTGATTATTGTGAACACCTCACCAATCCACCTGATGACCTCCTCCTTCATACAGGATTATTCCCAATAGAAGCACACCCCTGTTTTTTTTCTGAAACTTGAAAACGGTAAAGCTTAGTCTGACAAAAATAAGTCTTTTATATGATTCTAAACTCTTCTAATTTTATCTCAAGTTTGACACATCCTGGTTCTTTTAAACAGTGCTAAATGGCGCTTTATAGAGCTCTAATGTGCATGCACAGCTTGTGCTGGTATCGTAGTGAGTGGAATTCTTTTCCTCCTGCAGATTTTCTTTTTTGCAAATAGCTTATTTATAGACACGCAGCCCATCGGTGTGGCCGTGCATGCACAAGAATTTGGAATAATACAATACTTCCCTCACTTGTGAACAAGACCACGACTTACTTAAACTCTTCCACTTGGGGCAGATTTGGATGTGCTGATCTCCATCCCAGCTGCTTCACACTCCGTAGCAAATTGGTCCAGTGAGAGTTAGAGATCTAATTCTGGGGTCACCAAACTAGATCCTCCCCACCACCTCGTTTGGGCCTATAAATGAGGTTCATAAAAGTAATATCAACGAGGGTCTCGGTCGAAAGATGAAATCAAAATGATCTAACTATAAATGCAGCTGGTCAGTGGAAACTTTTCCACTATTAGAAAGTTTTACAACAAACTCACTGTCGATTGGGTGTACTTAAATATAAGTTGTGCAAATGTAGTTAATGGTAGGCTGATGAAATACATCTTTTCTCTTTCACAGGAACAACAAGATGCTGGAGTCGTTTGGAAATGCAAAAAATAACCTCCAGTCCACTCTGCAGAAAGTTCGCTCCTGAGCTGAAACTTCTGGTTACTAAAATGAACTATTCATCCATGTTGGACCTCTTGGGATGCATAATTCCACAGTTTGACTGATTCAAATAAAGCTGGACATGAGAAGATCTTCTGCATCTTGTACTTGAATGCATCATTAAAATTGAACATGCTCTCTTAAATGAACACTGTTATCAAGCACCAAAACCTCATCAACTATATTATTGATTTATTCGCAGAGAAAACAAAAAAATAATGTTGGAATAATCTTAAACCTTTTGCTCCTTCACATACTTTATTTTACATTTACTTCTCTATTTCATTTTTTTTTAAATGACTGTAAAATTTTAAAAAATCAAAAGGGAAAAGAAGCTGGAATATATTTGTTCTCTTTTGAGAAATTTAACTGTTTACTAAATTTGTGCTAAAAATTATTTTAAATAACATTCACCTGAGAATGAAATATGACTGAGTAATTTATAAAAGTGAAATTATGGTATGCAAGTGTTTGTTTTAAAAAAATCACTCAAATTTCAGAATTTTTGCAGCAATGTGAGATTATCCACATGTATTATAATTTTGTTATAAATTCCCAAATTAATGGGAACAATTTACTTTGAAATTCAAATGTTCAACATTTTTCTTCATTAAGGAGACTGTTAATAAATCTCTGTAAAGTTTTGGTGCATACATTAAAAAGAAGGGAGCGTTCATCTGAATGTGTAGATTTTACTCTGAACCGTATATGGATCACAATATTTCCGACTGAATTAAAATGAGTTCTGTATTCTGAAATTGTATCTGTGGAATCCATCCAGACTTTTGCTGCTTTTCTTTCCAGGAACTCTCAAGAAAATCACTCTTGTCAGTTGTGGTGGTTTTGTTTGTTAGTTTGTAGGAAATGTTGATAGAAAGGATGCTGATAGAGAAGTACAGGAAAGGTTCAGCAGGACCCGCACTGTGTCTTTGTAGATCTAGAGAAAGCATATGGCAGGCTACCCAGAGAAGAACTATGGTATTGTATGAGGAAGTCTGGTGTGACAGAGAAGGATTATAGACCAGTGGAGGACATGTATGAGGACTGTAAGACAGTGGTGAGGTGTGCTGTAGGTGAGACAGAGGAGTTTAGTGTGGGGGTGGGACTGCACCAAGGATCTGCTCTGAGTCCTTTGCTGTTTGTTATGGTGATGGGCAGGCTGACAGACGAGGTTAGACAGGAATCTCCATGGACAATGATGTTTGCAGATGACATTGTGATCTGTAGTGAGAGGAGGAAGAGGTGGAGGAAAAGCTGGAGAGGTGGAGGTTTGCGCTAGAAAGAAGAGGAATGAAGATTAGTCAGAGTAAAATAGAGTACCTGTGTGAATGAGAGGGATCCAAATGAAAAAGTGAGGTTACAGGGAGAAGAGATAAAGAAGGTGGAAGAATTTAAGTATCTAGGATCAACAGTCCAGAGCAATGGAGAGTGTGGAAAAGAGTTGAAGGAGCGTGTGAAGGCAGGCTGGAACGAGTGGAGAAAAGTATCAGGTGTGATGTGTGACAAAAGAGTTTCAGCTAAAATGAAAGGGAAAGTGTACAAAACCGTGGTGAGACTGGCCATGCTGTTTGGCCTAGAAACAGTAGCACTGAAGAAAAGACAGGAAGCAGAGATGAAGATGCTGAGGTCTTGGTGATGAAGATGCTGAGGTCATGGTGGTCTCTGGGGGTGACCACCATGGACAGGATTAGAAATAAATATATCAGAGGAATAGCACATGTTAGAGGTTTTAGAGATAAAGTCTGAGAGGCCAGACTGAGATGGTTTGGTCATGTGCAGAGGAGAGTACTGTACATCGGAAGAAGGATGCTGGGTTTGGAACCACCAGGAAAGAGGTCTAGAGGAAGACCAAAGATGAGGTTCATGGATTCAGAGAAGGAAGACATAAAGATAATTGGCGGAAGAAACTGACTTGCTGTGGTGACCCCTGAAGGTAAATGCCGAAAGAAGTCTGTAGGAAATGTTTCAGCTGCACTGAGTTAAACTAGGTGTTTTTCTTTTCAATTTTATTTACAGAGCCCAATATTACAACAAAGTTGTTTCAGTGGGCTTCACACCGTGAATTGGACAAAAATCAGTGTGAATTTGCAGACGATATGATCATAATAAATATAAATATTCCATATAAAGAATCCACACATGAAGCCAATCAGAAAAACAAAATTTGTTTAAATGAAAACCTGCAAAATCTCAGAAAGCATTGAAAACTTCTTGTACTCTTGTTTTGTTGAATCATCACCCTCGTTATTTCCTCCATAGATTCAAGATGAACTTGTTATTTATATGATTGTAATAAAATTGTATTTTGAACCATTGATAAATGTAAAAGTATCTCAATTTAAAGGAAAGGTCAGACCAATTATGCTGTTTGGGGTTCAAATATGTGAGTGAATGTCATCGGATTAAACATACAACTATGTTTCTATCAGATCCACCGAGATAAACAAATTAAAGTTGATTATTTAGGATTAATTAAGCTTTTCAAATGCTCAACGAGACTCAGCTTAACACGAATCCAACGAGAGACACATTAACCATTTTTTTAATAACCAAGTTTTAGTTTAAAAGATTCACGAATATGTTCCTTGTTGTCTGGTTATAAACCAGACTAAAAATCTAAAGCCAATGTGTTAATTTAGCACAAGCAGAGGGTTCAGAGGTCACAGCAGAAGAATTTACCAAAGCCTTCTTTGTTAAGCAGCAAGATCACAGAGTGGATTCTCCTCAGATAGTCAAGACCAGGACGTGTAGATTTTCATCACTTATACTGACAAAAAAAATCCGCAGAAGGTAAGTTTTCTTTTTTTATGCTTCTTACCAAACTGTTCCAAATGCTTTGCAAATTCACATATGAGAAAATAAATGGATTTCTGGATATGATTCTAACTTGTTTCATTTGTGCAGATGCGGTTTCTTTCTAGAGAAATCTTTCTCCTAATTTTAACACTGATTTCATCTGTCAAAGTGGAAAAATGTCCTAAAGCGTGCACATGCGATAAATCCAAACTTAAGGTCACCTGTGTGGGCAAAAATCTAACGTACATTCCACCGACCATCAATGAGGTGAGAAGGGTTTTTTAGAAATACTTGAGCACAAATTTTCTTTTTAACTTACAAATTATTTTAGTCTCTTTAAACAACTATCCTCAAAAAGTTCTGCTTTCTTGTGTCGTCTCAGTTAGTTTGTTTTGATTTTCTTCTTTCTGAACCTTTCAGATCACTCTGAGACTTGATCTGAGAAGCAATAACCTGCAGATGTTGTCCAGTGGTGCATTCTTACACACGCCCTTCCTCACACACCTAAACCTGCAGCGTTCTAAAATTATCTCAGTGAAGAAGGGTGCCTTCCGTGCTCTTGGACGATTGGTCTATCTGAACCTGGCCAACAACAGGATTGACATTCTTTACCAGGTACGTATCATCAGAGAACAATAAATGAAATACTTTTCCCCCTCATCCAAATGTTAAGTGAAGTCGTTTTGGTATCTATTTTGTTTCAGGAATCTTTTGATGGACTTTCCTCTTTAAAGGAACTTCATCTTGACCATAATCGTATTGAGGAGATTCAGCCTGGAGCCTTCAGTCAGCTTGGCTTCTTGAATATGTTGGTCCTAACCCATAACCAGCTGGTTTACATCCCCAACATGGCCTTCCAGGTACTCAGACGCTACAAAGTAATATTAAATACCATACCACATCATATACAGTATATTAGAATAATACAATCAACATTCTTCCAGGGCTTGCAAAATATCAAGTGGCTTAGTTTGAGTCACAACTCTTTGAACAACCTGGCACCAGAAGCATTCGCTGGGTTGTTGACTCTTAGTCGTCTTAATCTGGATCACAATGAGCTTCAGTTCTTCCCGACACACACAATGACGAGGTAAGATCTTCTGATTTAGTCCTGAGTCAATAACAAAAAACTTGTGATTTTTTTAAATTAACTTCTAAAATATTAAAATTTGAAACAAAAAAATGGCTAAAATGTATAACAAAAGAAAAAGCTAACTCTTTCATTTTCAACAAAGAATATAATTTGATACTTATTTCACATTTTGATCATCTCTTAAATTCATTCAAAGCAATTAGATTGACTAACTAATCCAAATTTTTGTCAGATGTATAATTTTTTTATTGTGTTCTTCCAACTTTTAAAGACTCCCTGACATGACGAGACTGGACATGAGCTACAACCCCATGACATATCTTGGGGAGGAATCTGTCTTCATGGTGAAACTTAAACAGCTTCATCTCAGCCATATGTCCATCCAGGACCTGTCAGATCAGGCTTTCTCCAAAGCACCCCTTCTCTCCTTAGTGGATCTCAGCTACAATCAACTTCACTATCTAGAGCCCCTCGTGGGACCTAAAGGTTTACTCACCCTCAACCTGACTGGTACACCTCTCTCTACTTTATTGTACACATTTCACAATGCTTAAATGGGGACGCTGAAAGAGTTTAAACCTGAGTTTTACATGTGGAGATTGTGAAAGAGTCCTTAAGATCCAGTCACATAAAACAAATGCATATTTGAAATACCACATTCAGATAACCAGTTCTTTCTCTACAGGAAATCCAGTCTACTGCAACTGTTTCATGCGGCCTGTAAAAGAGTGGACAGTGGCTAGAAGAGTGAAGTTGTTGGGAACTTGTTCTGGACCACCTCATCTCTCCGATGAGCCGCTGCAGAATATCACTTCCCTGGATTTACGGTGTCGCAGCAGGGGAGAAATACCAAAAGAGGAGGAGGAAGGGAAGGAACAGGAGAGTAAAGGAAGTATCCCAGCAACCATCAAACCAAAACAGATAGTCAAGTGTCCTTCAAACTGTCAATGTGATGTGAGTAGAAAAAAGGAGATGCTGTTATGGTTTTTTAAATTTCTTTTTAATCTGGAAACTAAAGATGTTTTCGTTTCACAGAGTGGGTTAAAGTAATAACTGTTTTAGTGAGAGTTTAAACTCTTCTACCAGTTAATGGGATTCTGAATAGTTGTAGATCAACCAGATAAAAATATGATCTCCCAGCAGTTTTTATAAATATGTTATACTGACTTATTTTTTTAATTCACCCTCCAGATTGAAATAAATCACGCCACATGTGAGAGTTCAGGTCATACAAAAGTCCCTCGAGGTTTTCCCGACAAGACACAACTGCTTGACCTTCGTGGAAATCGTTTCCACTTCCTTCCTGCCAGAAGCTTCTTAAACTCCGGCCATGTTGTGTCACTTCACCTAGAGTTTTGTAAAATCCATAATATTGAAAATAATGCCTTCCAGGGAATGAAAAGTCTGCTGTATCTATATCTTTCTGAAAACAAACTCACATCTTTGAGCCCTAGAGCCTTCGCTGGAGTACCAGAGCTTACTTACCTCCACCTGGAAGGAAACCGCCTGTCACAGTTTCCTGGATCAGGTCAGTGAATTCTAATGTAAAAAATAAAGTAAAAAATGATGTTGATGTTTTCTGTTTCCCCCTACAGCTCTTTCTCTGTTGCCAAATTTGTTTGTGTTACATCTGGAGCGAAATTCCATCTCTAAACTGGAACCTGCCGGTTTGCTGTCTTCTGCAACCCCAACACTTCGGGAGCTGTATCTAAGTAACAACAGCATCTCTGTTATTACAGAGGGTGCTTTAAATTCTACATCAATACAAACTCTTTACCTGGATTCAAATCAGCTGACTGAGATTCCCACGTCTGCTCTGTCGGAGGTCCCAAATTTGGAAGAACTCAACGTATCCAAGAACTCAATGAATACGATCGAGCCGAAAGCATTTAAACCTTTATCCCAAAATCTCAGAAGGCTTTACATGGATCAGATGGGAATAAAAAAGGTACATAAAACTTTTCATGGTTATTTTTTCTAACAACAAAAAATTGATTGTATTTTATAACTATTGGCACCAGAACTAGTAATTTTGGTGCACCAAAATGGCAGTGTTATTTTTTTAACATTGCCATTTGGTGCTGGCAGCTGATCATTGTCAAAATAATTTCACAAAACACCATAAGGTTTATTATTTGAAAAAAATATTACACTTAGTTGTATCTATAAACTTAAAAATTTATTGAATTCAACCATTTAGAAAGAAAAAGTCACAAATAGAAAACTAAAAAACCTAAAATGACTTTTTTAAAAGCAATTCTAAAAAAAAATCACTTGTTGATCCAAAGTTAATATGTATACTGTGTTCAAACAGTTGTCCAAGGATGCATTGCAGGGCTTTGGATTGAGGCTGAAAGCTCTGACTCTGAGAGGAAACCAGTTAAAGGAGCTCCCTGATCTCAGGGCATTCTCTAGATTAGAAGTGGTTGATCTCCAGGATAACCCCCTGATGTGTGACTGTACTTTCCAGCCACTACAGAAGTAAGTATAAACACAAAGAATATGAGACATTTCTTATCAAATATTGATCGTTGTTTGTAATTATCTCTGTCTTTTTCATCAGATGGATGAAGGAAATAAAGTTAGAGATGAAAGCAACTTGTGGTCACCCTCTAATGCTCAGAGGTCAGCAAGTCAGGGACATTGATGTCTTCGACTCTTGCCCAAAAACTAGTGCTCCTTCAAAAAAGAAGACAATAGCTGAACCAAGAACTCCAAAGATCCAGATAACAAAACACAAAACGTCAAAGTCCAGAGCAGGGAAGGCTGAACTGGACACAAAAGATAAGAAAAATCCCATCAAAAAGCCCATAATGGCAAAAATGATCAATAACAAAGAGTCTACAACAATTAATTAGGTTTTGTCAGTTTGTTTTTTTTTTCTTTTGAAAATACTAATTACAAACTTGTGATTTTGCAACTGTTAAAGAAAATGTATTTGAGTTATTATGTTTAACATAGTCACTATCTCCAAATTTTAATTACTACTAACCCTGTTTAATATTACGAGGCTGACAATTTTACTATTACTTTTTATCCTATCAATATTTTTGCTATCATATCATGAGTTCTAAAAGTTACATGAATCGAGCAGAAAGTCTGTGTGTGTGTTTGTGTGTTTGTGATTTAATCTTGCAGGTGCCAACAAAGAGAAAAGGGAGTAAAACCAAGGAGGACACTCATTTGGGTTCTCACAATAATATGGAGTTTCAGCACTTGAAACAATGAACAAGGACAAAATTAATAAATATCATGAGTTCTTGGAAAAGCCAACTTTTCAGATGACCTTGTGTACTCTCATGTAAACGTTTGTGAAACATCCCCTTTAATTTTTCCTTTTTGGATCATTCATTGTAACAGGGCCTTCTCCGAAAATGAAAAAATAGCGAGAATGGCAAGAGAAGATTTTATAGTGGCTCCTGGAGTTTGACTGAGGTTCACTCTCGGCCTCTACTCCCCTGATAAGAAAAGATACTCTTGACTCGTTCACCTTGGTTGCTTGTTATATAATAAAAAAATCCAACAACAACCCAAGATTTCTTTAAACTCTTCTTCTTAACTTCTTCTTCTTCTTTCGGCATTTCGCTTCTTGTTAACTTAAAAATGATCAAAACTATTAAGTTCTATCTATGTAAAAATATTTGAACACATATATTCATTATGGTTACTTTACATATCATACAACTTCTTACGACTCGGGATCCTTCCGGGTGAGCTGGAGGATGCAGCTGGGGTGAGAGAAGCCTGGGTTTCCTGTCCGAGGCTGTTGCCCCTGCGACCCGGCCCCGGATAAGCGGAAGACGACGGAACAACTTCTTACATTTTTTAATTTGGTAAACGTACAATTTACATGAGAGAGACGGAGTACTTTAGAAGAAGGATGCTGGATTTGGAACCACCAGGCAGGAGGCCTATGTGAAGACCAAAGAGGAAGTTCATGTATACAGTGAAGGAAGACATGAAGATAGTTGGCATGACTGGGGATGCAGGAGATAGGGTTAGAAGGAAGAAACTGACTTGCTATGGCACCCCTGAAGAGAAATGCTAAAAGGAGGAGACATTGTACATGTGTATCTTCTTGGATAAATCTCTTGCAGAGTGAACTTATTTCTGTTCTTGTTACAGTTGTTATAATAAGTGGAATGTAAACTTGGTCATAAGTGCCGTAGTGGAACAGCAATCATTCGCTCTATGGTTACTCATATGAATAAAAGGGACAATTTTTAAAGTAAAAATGTCTTTGTGAGGTTTTTGTACATACAGTGGTCTCTAATTGATCTATTTCGGAGGCATAAAAGTATGAGTGTTTGCCATGTATGGTATTTATTCACTCATACGACAGGGCAGGGCCACCTGGGTTCCATGGTGTAATGGTTAGCACTCTGGACTCTGAATCCAGCGATCCGAGTTCAAATCTCGGTGGAACCTAAATTTTTCCTCCCACATTTTCTAAATTTATATTTCACAATAACTCGTTGAATGAGCAACCTTACAGCATAATACATTCCAAATTTTTGTATTTTTTTGTGTCTTTGATAAATAGGCTAGTTATACGCATATTTACTGTTACTAACTATTTACACTTCGTGTCTTCCTGGTGCGTCATTACGACACATATATCTACGCAAACAGTTGAAGATGGCAGCAGCAATGGATGTTGACACGCCGAGCGGTACCAACAGCGGGTCAAGCAAGAAACGTTTTGAAGTGAAGAAGGTATGGATACCTCGATTAGATGTAATAAAAAACTGAGAGATTAATTTATTTACTAAATGGAGTAAGAAAGCAGCTGAGTGTAGTGACTACAGCTGGTTAGCTTGTTAGCCACTTTAGCCGGTTTAACGTTAGCTTGTAGCCGTTTAACTAAATGAATGTGCATTTTTGTTTAAGAAACTAAATTACTTACACATGTCTTTAATTTTACATTTTAAAATCAAGGGACAGATCTAAGAATGAAACAATGATGTTTTTAAAGAGTTAAAACAGCTAATGTATAAACTTGATTTCATGTCAAAATATTGTCTTATTAGCTACATTTGGCTAATATGCTAAAAGGTCCTTTCTGTTCATTTTTTAAATATCATCTAACAAAAGTACAAAAATCTTGTTGATTTTTACATTTATTTTTTTGTTATTGGCTTTTTCTTTATTGATGTTGCTGTCATTTCCTTTCTTTCCTGCCATAGTGTAATCATAGCAACCCACTCTTCTCTGCTTTTTGTTGCCTGCTGCTGCCCACCTCTCCCAAAAAACAGCGAGTGGATTGTATTTTCTATATGTTTTTGAGGCATTATGAGAACGTTTAGGTTACGTTTTAAAGCAGAAAAATTGCGAATTCTAATTAAATATCACATTTTCTGCAAAACATTGAAAGAGAATAGGTTTCTCTTGCATTCTGGGTAAATCCTTTGAAAGGCACATTGTCTGAAACCAAACATACTATACATAAGACGGTGACGGAGACGTTGGCTCAGTGGTTAGAGCGTTCGCCCGCGGACCGAAAGTCAACCGGAAGTTCGCGGGTTTACGTCCTACTGTGTGCACGTCTAGGGTCCTTGGAGAAGACACATAACCCCCCGTTTCTCCCACCAATGGCACCTTCGTGGCAGCCTGCTGCGGTGTAGGAGTGCAGCACACAAATTTATCCTGTGAGGGATGAATACAGTGAGTTTTAAAAAAAAATAAGATATTGAGTGAGCTTAAAGATTTTCAATAGAAAAATGTACCTTGGTCAGAAACAAGTTTAAAAACATTTGTCCATGCAATTTGGTAATTTATTTGCAAAAAGAGGACTATTTCTAAAAGTAGTACAACCTTCGCAGGCCTACAAGTGCGTTCTAAACTGATTAATTTAACTTGAACAATCTTGTCTTGAGCAAATAAAAAACACACTCAAACTTCATCGGCCTAATATTGACCCCTTTTTTAAACTTTTTTGGTGACTTTCAAAACAAAAAACATAAATGCAAACAACTAAGACTGTGGCAGTTACATGTGGTATGTGAGATCTTCATCTAAAACTTCTACACTGCCTTTTTGAATGTGCACATTTTGGATATGCAACTTATAAACTCTGCTTCAGCCGATTCCTTTTTGTTTGATTTATTTGGGTTTTTTTAAGAGAAATTATGTAACGATTGTGCATGTTTGATCAAATGAATAAAATCTTAATCTTCATCTAGACTTCATTTTAGTCTTTATTTATACCTCCAGTGGAATGCTGTGGCACTGTGGGCCTGGGACATAGTGGTGGACAACTGTGCCATCTGCAGGAACCACATCATGGATCTCTGTGAGTTCATTTGAATATAAATGAACAGATTAGTTCTCATTTACTGAAATTTTGTGATACATTGTAACCTTCTCTTTCAGGCATTGAGTGTCAGGCCAACCAAGCCTCTGCTACCTCTGAGGAGTGCACGGTTGCTTGGGGTGTGTGCAACGTGAGTATAGAAAATGTTTCAATGCTAAATACTCGTGTGTGTGTGTGTGTGTGTGTGTGTGTGTGTGTGTGTGTGTGTGTGTGTGTGTGTGTGTGGAATATGATACAGGTCAAATACGTAGCAGTGATTACTCATAAATATTGACACAATTTGAGTCAACCAGAGAATTTTCTAATTCACATCATCTTAATGTGTTTCAAAGCAACTTGCTGACAATCAACCTGCGAATACAATAACACCGCTGGTTAAGGTTAATTTATAGGTAATAACACATGTGTTATCAGAGCAACTTATTCAAAATTCTGGCAAAATTGGGCATAAGGTTTAATTTAAAAGTAGTGAACCTAAAATTTTATGAGGAGGATTGTCTGGATGACTTGCATTCTAACGTGGCAACGTTTTTAAAAAAAAAAAGATACTCAACAGTTTTCCATGAACTTGCAGTTGATGTTTTATAAGGATTTGAATTGGAATAGTCTTAATGTTACAGACAATTGTAGAGATAAAAAAGTGACACAGTGTTGATCCCAAATACCTCGTCTTTTGTCTGACTGATACTTTTCTCTGCCACAGCACGCCTTCCATTTCCACTGCATTTCCCGCTGGCTGAAAACCAGACAAGTTTGTCCTTTGGACAACAGAGAGTGGGAGTTTCAAAAGTAAGTAGAACAATATTTTTTTCCCCCATGTGTAAAATGAAAAAATGTTGGAAATGATTTCTCTATATTTAGAGTATGCAAAATACCCTCAACTTTATATACTGATAAAGTTGAATCTGATTAACAGATTAGGTTTTCAAAACACAAGTGAATTATTTTTCATATTAAATAGAACTGAGCCTTTCAGCTACGTTCTAGATTTATTATGTTGATTAATAATGAATTCCTCAAATGCTTCAGCTGTGTGTGCTGCTTTGCTTTTTTTAATGGAGAATGCTCTTCTTTTGAGATAAACTTTTGAATTGATTATACTTTTTTTGTTTACAGATATGGACATTAGTCAGGACCATCTCTTTGACTACAGTGTCATCGTCAATTCTTTTTTCTTCCACCTACAATCCTTTTTCCACCCCTCGTTTTGTTTTGGTAAATTGTTACTTAAATAAAAGAAAAATGTCAAAAGTTCAGTTTGTTTGCATTTGTTTTTTAGGTTTGAGATTTAGGGATGACCATATACTTGTGGTTTGTGACTGTTATGATTTTGAGTCCAAAAGGTATTTGTTCTCTCAGATCAATTTTGATGCTCAAAAGCAAATTTTAAACGTTTTACACAGCATTAATCCTTTAGCTAAAACGCAGATGGTCTGAGCGGATTAAGTGGCTCAGTGACCCAAACACCCTCCTTCACCTGTTGCAACACAGGGTTGCTTCCAAAGCTCAGACTACAATAAATTCTGTTCAGTTGTCTTCCGCTTATCTGGAGCCGGGTCATGGGGGCAACATTCAAATGGGAAGCCTAGGCTTTTCTCACCCCGGATACATCCTCCTGCTCACCCGTGAGGAGCCCAAGGCGTTCCCTAGCCAGCTGTGAGACGAAGTCTCTCAAGCAAGTCCGGGGTCCGCCTTCAAGTCTCCTCCAGCTGGGATGTGCTCGAAACATCTCACCAGCGAGAACTCGGGTGGTATCCTAACCAGTTGCCCGAACAACCCCATCTGGGTTCTCTTCACCCGGGGAGCAATGGCTAGACTCCGCGCTCCTCCTGGATGACAGAGCTTCTCATTCTTAAGTGAGAGCCCAGCCACCCTGCGGAGGAAGCTCATGTTGGCCGCTTGTATCTGATCTCATTCTTTCGGTGATCACCTACAGCTCATGACCATAAGGGTAGAAACCTATGGTCATAAATCTAATTCAAGTATCAGTAAATTATTCTTTTAAAAAAAGACTATCGTCAAACTCTTTACACTAATACCGTCCCCACAATAACTTGGATGAGCAAAACAAAGTGTAATAATGAGGTAATTCAATGCTTTGAATCAACAAAATTTATTGAAGCAATTACAAGGTAACATCAAGGAGACATTTTTTTGCATTTATCACAGGGTAACAAAAAGGTGCCGACTCCCAAAAGTTGCAATTTGAGCCAGTTTAACAAAGAAAGAAAACTAGAAACAGAACCGGTAATGTTTGATAAATTGCAGTAGAAATATTAAAGAGTTAATGCTTCCCCATGTGGCTGCTCCAGGTACAGGTTAACCTCTGATGAAAGTATCAGCTGAGGTACATCAGTTGGGGTTTTGTTTAACCTGATGTAACTATGGGATTATTTTATTGACGTGTCAACATGGTAATTTGGAACGTTATCAAGTAGTTTCCCCCAACTTTCCATTGCAGACGTCATCTGCCTCAATCTCTGAACTACACAGTGAAAATAAGTTGAAAAGCATCGCTCTGCAGAAGCTTCCACAAGGTTTTTGGTCCGCTTTGGATCTACGGCTGAGCACCACCTGCGTATTTAGAGGTCAGCTTGTTGATGATGGCCATGATCTTCGGGTTGTTCTGGTACTTAGAGATGTTGGCGGGGTTCTGAGCCACATCCTGGAAGGCAGTCATAACCTCGGGATCCTGTGTAGGAAAAGAACTCTTGTTTTCTTATTTTTTAAATGGAACTATAATTAGAATTTTCTCAATAAATAGAAATACTGAATAAAGCAGAAAACAATAAACCCGCAGACATCATCCAAAAGCCTTTTTTTTTTTTAAAGTTGAATTAGTACAATGATGGTTTCTGTAAGTTACCTTCAAACAGTTAAGAAGTTCAGGATCTTTAAAGAGTTCACTGAGACCGGGCATCCCGGGAGGAGTTCCACCTGGGAATCCAGCAGGGCCTGCAGAGTGATCAGTCAGGATTAGCAAGATGACAGCACAAATATGGAATATATTATGATGCAGGTGAACAGTCAAAAGAATTTTTTTGTTCTTGGTGGCAACTCTAGTAGTTTGCTTGGATTGAGCTGCACCTACCTGGGAAATATCCTCCTCCAAACTGACGTGCTTCCTCTTCCTGTTGAAGCAAAAATAAAAGTTTGGGGGGGTTTTTGGAACCATTTCAGAAAGAATCATTCTTCCAAGGTATAAGAACTCACCCTCTGAGCCCGAGCGTGCTCCTCTCTGGCTTTCTTTATCCGCTCCTGTTTTTCCTTAACCTCTTTCTCCTCTCTCTTCCGCTCATACTTGCGTCTGTGTTCAATTATTTTGTTTGCCTGGATGTAGAAGAGAGAGACAGTGAATTTAGAAATCAATTAACATTTTGCTGTGGAAAAACTGAAAAGATTCTGCTTTTCTCCACCTTTGGCTGGACCTCCTTCAGCATGGCGCTGGCGTCGTCATCGTAATCTAGTTTGCAGGCTGTTGCCAGGTCTTTTGCGGCCTCCTCCCAGTGACCGAGCAATCTGCACAAAACACACATGTCACACAAAATACAGTTTAAATGTTATGTCTTCAGTTTAAATCAGGGATTTTGATGCAAGACTTTTAATTCCCTTTTTTAAAATCAATGTTAAATTTAGCTAATGCCAAGAATGCTAATCCAAAGTGAAGAACTTAGATGCTGTGGAGATGTCTTATGATGTTTCTGTGGTGTAGCAAATGAAACAGGAAATATCAAGTGCGGCTAAATTGATATATTTGGTCATGTTGCACGTGTCTAATACCTGTGAGCTTTTCCTCTCCACTTATAAGGCTGTGCAGAGTCTGGGTTGATGCTGATGGCTCTGTCACAGTCTCTAATGGCCGCGTTAGGTTTCTGCATCTTGATGTAGACACTGAGGAAACAGGTGGGAACCATTCAGGCTCACTTTTCTTCAAACAAAAATGTAGTGAGAGTAGTCTGAACTAATATCCCTTCATCACTCTCACCTCGCTCTCTTTGCGTAAAGTATGGCGACTCGGGGATTCAGCTTGATGGCCTCAGTGAAAAGATCCAGAGCCTTTTGTAAATCACCTAAAAGCAGAAATATAAAGAAAATTGACATTTTGAACGGATTGTTTTTTTTCATTTAACTGATGAAGAGATTCAATCTACAATTTGCATCTATATGCTAACCCACCTTCTCCCAGAGCGTTAATGGCCTCCATTTTCTTCTCATTGGCTTGATCCATCATTTCCTCAGTGACCTGAGGAGAGTCACGTCATCTTTAAACTCGTTTTGTTAAAGATTAATGAAACATCTTCATGAACAGTAACACAAGCAAATTTTTTAAAATTCAAATATAAGTTTTTTTTAAGTATTTGTTTAGGACAGTGTGAATCCTAAAACTAAGGAACAAATTTACAACTGGCTACTGACACAGGGTTTAATCTTTATATAACAATTTTATATTTATACCTACGTAGACCACTTTCACGTGATGTCTGAAATTAAACAACAGAACTAAGACTCTTACCAATCCTTGCAGATTGTTCTGGTCTGAATTTTAATATAAAACAGAATTTGTATGGGGTTAATGTCTCAATTTCAAAAGAAGAGAACCATTTTTACCTCAAGGTTTTCAAAGTCTCCCATATCTTGTGGATCATCAGTGTCTGGTTCAATCACTCCTTCTTTGTCCATTTCTGGAAGACAACAAAGACAAACCGAACCGAAAAGAAAAAACATTTTAAAAACAAATGAATCAGTATTTTCAGCTTTGTCAGCTGGACTGTCATATTTATCATAGGAGTCAAGCCTGTATCAAAGTTTCTTCTCTGCTTGTAACTTTTAAAAACTTGATATAATGTAATTTGAAATCCCATCAGCATTTTAGAGATTAAAATTTTAAAATGTTGCACATCACTAAGAAAACTTGATGACATGAAGCCTTTTTTAATAAATTGAATCAAAGGAAAAACAACCTTTCTTATCAAAAAGCAAGTACATACGTTTCAATTAATGTTTATTATTTTTAATTGTTTTCTAATCACTATGGAGTTTTCCCTGCGTGAAGCACTTTGAATTGTCTTGGACACAAATGTGCTTTATAAATAAAAAATTCCCTTGCTTTAACAAGAGAGCTCATCCCTGAGAAGGAAGTGCCCAGAAAGGATTATTTATTTATTTATTTTTTTTATTTTGAATTACTCTATTCATCCCTCACCGGGAAATTTGTTTGCTGCACTCCTTACACCGCAGCAGGCTGCCCTTCAACGGCGCCAATGGTGGGAGAAGTGGGGGTTAGGTGTCTTCTCCAAGGACCCTAGACGTGCTCTCCGTGGGACGCGAACCCGCGACCTTCCGGTCCGCGGGCGAACGCGCTAACCACGCGGCCACCGTCTCCACCCATATTAAACCCAGATTAACTCCCATATTTAAAGACACATTTGATTTAATATTAAGTATACAAATATAATTAAACATTTAAGTAGTAACAGACTTAAAACTGAAAATGTGAGTCGCCCGTCAGCACTTTATAATCAAAACAACTATGACTGGAAACAGTAGTGCTGTCGTGTACAAAGCAAAGAGAGGAGCACAACATTTCCTGAGAAAGCTCAAATATTTTAGTGTGCGGCAAGCTGCTGCAGTTATTTTACTGGTCTGTGGTAACAAATACTTTGTATTTAATTGTGGTCTGTTAGTGAATCAATAGGTTGGATTGACAAACTGATCTGAAACAGTGGCCGCAGATTGACAAAGAACTGAAGTTGTTAATGTTTGTATAAAATACAGAACAAACTGGAAAAACAACTCTACCAGACAAAAGTTTGTTGAAACCTTTTCTCGTCCAACAAACCATTAAAAAGTTTTTGAGGCATTATAACCACAACAATCAGGACATGGTGTCAAAAAAGTTTTTTGTCACACTCAGCAGTGAGATTTTAATATAATTGTATTTCATCACCATAAATCCTAAGTTCGAAAACCTGACATGATTTGTATTGAGGCTAAATTTGAGATTTTATTTCACCTATTTCGCTCTCATCGCTTTCAGAAGAGGGAGGAACTTCAGGTTCTGGAGGTGGGGCTGATGATGTGTTAGGTGATGGACCACATGGGCAGTCACCCTAAAAGTAACAAACACATAAAGTCACGTAATATGTTGCCATTCACTATGGATTGCTTGTTTGTTTTTTTTAAATACAAAGAAAGTCCAAAAAATATATTAGCATTATTTATTTGTATGTCACCTGACATGAACCCACATTCGATGTCGCGGAAGGGATTTTTGCACCCATGCTGCAAAACAAAACAAGTGATGTGAGTGATGCTTTTACACATTTGGCTACTTTTTTATGCTTTTCAAACCACTAAGTATTTAGAACAGACCTCGATTCAGCTGTAGCTGGTTATGCATTTAATCACTAACTAAAACGTGAAATCTGTGGGAGCTGTTTTAGAGAGGAGGATGAGGGCTCGAATGCAGGGCATCCTGAAAAATCCCCATCACCATGATATGGTCATAACTCTGGAAAGTGCCCCAAGTAACAGGTTCGTCTTACTGTGCTGGAGGACTGAGCATTTTAAGATGTCGTTCATCCATTCATCTCTCAGGCAATTTAATTTAACAGGTGTGCTTGGGAGGAACTGAGTCCAATAAGAGTATCTTATTACTAATAAAAGTAACTTTTATCATTGTTCTGTTGTTTATGGTGTACCCTTGGCTAAATATGTATTTGCTTTTTCTGAATGATCAACATAACCTCAGATTGATACAATTTTTTCCTATCAAAAAGCTCTTGCATTTAAGCTAATAGGTGATTAAGTCTATACATTTTTAGCGAAGTATGCGATAATCTCCGATCCTCATTCCGAGTGAGTGTGGGCCTGGTTTCAACTGCAAAGTGGGCGGGACGGAACACGTGGTGACTCTGCATTTAAACGCAGTCAAAAATGTGTATAAATGTAGTGACATTGCAATCAAAATAAAGACGTATTAGCATGATTTTGAAAACAAAAAATGGTGAATCAACATCTAACAGAAAATGTTTTTGTTATGTGGAAACTAACTTAAGCAGCCAAGTGCGGAAGAAGCTCATCTCTGGGAGATGCAGGATTCCTGGATTGGACTCGCACATCTTTACAAATCCCTTCAACTCTGTCACTTTCCGTGGATCCATCTTTAAACTTTTCGTCCAGCACGGATTGCGCTGCAAATAGAGGGAAAACAAAAGCGTCTGATTTAAACCATCAAATAAATAAACCTTTGTTTATGTGATTAACTGCTAACGTTAATGCCTGCTTTAGCCAATGCTAGTACCAAAGCGATTGTTAACTGTTAGCCGTTTATTTTCGATTAACCGTTTCAAAAAGTTGAGATTTCCTGTAAAAAGATATTTAACAAACCACTAAATTGTTGTAAAGGGATTAAACTAGTAAAAGCTAAACGTTTTTAGAAACAGGAATCAAACCTAAACACGCTGACGCATGAATACACTGCTAGCTTAATGCTATGTTATGGTCAATTTGAAATGAAAACTAGTAATAAAAGTGCATTTAAATAACGGAAAGTAATATACCTGCTTATAAACTCAGTAGAACGTGAAACACAGCCGATAAGTGCAAGATCGGACTATATTTTGAGTGTGCTTGTTGTAGTGGCGTCGCTCCTGCGTTTCATTCAGGCGACGAAATGGACAGGCCGTTAAATGAAGATGCTAAACTTTGCCCTCAAATTAGTTTGCTAGGCAGTGTGAGAAACTACAGTGTTAATCTCGCGAGAAGAACCTAATGAATAAACGAAACTTTATTGTCCAAAAAATAAAAAATCAAACAGGCCGTATGTAAACTTAAACTTGATCATCCACCTTTTGAGTTTGGAAAAAATACATTTTAGTCCTATCTTTTTATTTTTGGCTCAGTACACCTGCTTATTTTTTTGGATTATTTTTTGGTATAGTTTCTCTATTTAAATTCTTGTACATTTTTGTACATTTTGCTTTATTTTAAATTTATTACTCTAATTTTCTTGGTGTGGAAAATTGTGCTGTAACGAAAGGCATTTTCCTTTGGTGATTAATAAAGTATTTTCAATTATGACTTTTTATTATTTTTTGAAAATTAAAGGTGTATAGCTCTAAGTGTTGATTTTTTTTACCAGGTCACAACCAATTGAGTAGATTTTAGAATACATTGATGTAACTGTTTTTTTTAACCATCCATCTAGCCATTCATCTATCTAGCCAGCCATCTATCCATGCATCAAGCCAGCCATCTTTCCAGCTAGCCAGCCATCTATTGATAGGTCCAAAAAAGGACTTTTATTCAATTTAGTACTTTCAGAATCAAAACCAACAACAAAAATGGCCAAAACAGAGATTGACAATGGTCTTTTTCTGCTGCAGCAGGAGAGAGAGAGAGCGAGGAGAGATCACTCTCTCGCTGGTCCAAGTAACTCACTGCCCTCTGTCCTCTGCTGCCTCCCTTTTAGTTAGCAAAAGGGAGTAGCCAAAAGTGGCCTTGAGGCCAGATGGTCCGGAGTCTGATAAGAAGGAAAAATGTTCATGTGAACAGTATGTGGGAGAGCTAGCTGAAAAATTGGTTATAAAATGATGGTTAGATGATTTGCACATTTTAGTATTAAAAGCAGAAGTTAAACATATGGTTATGTCTGATGTGAAAAACACACAAATACTTCATAATCGAGCTTATCTTACATCTATCCATCCACCTAGCTCGCCATGTATCCATCCACCTATGTATCCATCTAGCCAGCAATTTATCTATCTATCCATCTAGCCAGCCATCTATCCATCCATCCATCTATTTAGCCATTTATCCATCTATCTAGCCATCCATCCATCTAGCCATCCATCCATCTATCTATCCATCTAGCCAGCCATCTATCCATCCACCTATCTATCCATCTATTCAGCCATTTATCCATCTATCTAGCCAGCCAGCCATCTATCTATCTATCTATCCATCTATTCAGCCATTTATCCATCTATCTAGCCAGCCATCTATCTATCCATCCATCCATCTAGCCATCCATCTATCTATCTATCTATCTATCTATCTATCCATCTATTCAGCCATTTATCCATCCATCTAGCCAGCCATCTATCCATCCACCTATCTATCCATCTATTCAGCCATTTATCCATCCATCTATCTAGCCAGCCATCTATCTATCTATCTATCTATCCATCTTTTCAGCCATTTACTCATCTATCTAGCCAGCCATCCATCCATCTAGCCAGCCATCTATCCATCCACCTATCTATCCATCTATTCAGCCATTTATCCATGTATCTAGCAGCCATCTATCTATCCATCCATCTATCTAGCCAGCCATCTATCCATCCACCTATCTATCCATCTATTCAGCCATTTATCCATTCATCTAGCCAGCCATCTATCCATCCATCTAGCCAGCCATCTATCCATCCATCTATCCATCCATCTAACCAGCCATCTATCCATCGTTCTACCCAGCCATCTATACATCCATTCATCTTGCCAGACAGCCATCCAACCATCCATCTAACTTTACTTAATTAGCTTTAATAGGTCCAAAAAGGATTTTTATCCAATTCAGTACCTTCAGAATTAACCCAACACTAGGTTCACCGGAGAAAAAGGATTCCTTTTCCAGCTATAGCAGGGAGAGATGAGAAAGGAGCAGAGCTTACTCAATGAGCTCCATCAAGGTCTCTCCCTGATCTCTCCTCGCGAGCTGCTTTTATTAAAGCATGATAAGTCACAGGCTGTTCAAGGACGCTCGCAGGCGCCAAAAAAGCAAAAGGGTGTAGTATTTCAGTTGCTTGTATGCTAGCAGATAAACAGTTCCGTTAGGTTTTGTGTGGGTGTAATTGCAAGTAAATGCTGAAAGTCTTCAACAACTAAGACTGAGAGAGCAGATGATTAGACTTTGTCATGAAACCTTGTGATAATAATGTACAAGTAGATATTAACCTTAGCAAGTTTAAAACACACAATAATAGGATATAATTCAAGCTAATCTTACAGCTTTCTAACAATATTTGCTTAACGATAGATAAAGTGCTTAAAACTCCAGTTCAAAACCACTTTTAAACTTTATTAAAGTAAACTAACCCATAAGCAACAGGTTAGGACGACACTTGTATGAAGTACAGAGGACGGTGGGGGTGACTGTGGATCCGGTGGGTGGTGGAAGCCGGGGGCAGGTGGTTTTTAGCAGGTTACGTATTGGGCACACGGGATTGAATGAAACGCTCAAGATTCTGGGTAAACATTTGGATGGGTGTTGTGATTTCTGTGGGGAGTTGGAAGGGGTTAGTCACGTGGTGTTAGCGTGTAGAAAGTATGAGGAAGAAAGAGAGGCTATGATGGTGGTGCTGAGGAGTGTTGGGATGAGACAAGTGAGCTTGGAGGGGGTGTTTTTGTATGGACGTCAGGGGAAGGGTTTTGGTGCCCTGTACACTTTTTTGAGGTGTACAGGGTTATTGAGGAGGATTTGAGGTTCGTGACAGTCAGTAGGTGGCGGTAATGCACCCAGGTTGGTGCTTCATGCCGCAAACTAAAGAAGAAGAAGAAGAAGCAACAGGTTAGAGAACATTTGCCTGACAAGCAAAACCCAGGGCATAATTTTCCTTCACTCCAATGAACATGGCCCTCTGAACTGCATGCTAGCTAACCTGACTCAACACAGGATCCTCAAACCTCTTGTGTAAGGACAGTTTAGGGTCAGGAGGTCACCTTGCGCATTTACTATCAACATTGATGTCTTGATCATGTTTCTAGTGTGTGGACAGAGGGACAACATGGTGTGATAAATCGCTGTTTTCCAGTCGCAGCAGCAGCAGCTATGTTTTCCCCAGTCAGTCGTCTGCTGAGCTCCACCATCAAGTTTTCATCACATCAGAGCTGCACAGGTATGACATGTTTAAAAGTTACTTTTATTGGTTGCAGCCCTTCTGTCTCTGGAGACATTGGAGTCTGCACCTGGATACTTTTCTATTTGTGTAGCGTAGGCAGTCGCTGAATAAGCTGATGCGGGAGCTGCAGCTCCATCACACTTGCTGCAAATATGATAGGTGGTTTGAGTTACGGGGGGAGCAGTGGCAGACTGACTTTTTTGCTGTTTCCGGATTTTTGTGGCCTTTGGTTGAATTTCTCTGTTCTCCTAAGCCTGCTTGATGCAGATTTTGACAGTTGTTTAGCCATCTATAGCGGTCAGAGGTCACAACACAGAAATATACCCACAAATTACCATGTTTATTGTCACATGTTAAGATCCCCTTTGGATTTTGTTTATATACCAATTTTGTCAATCATTTCTTGATCTCTACTTCTAAATCAATGACCTTCTTATTACATTTTGAAATTACGACATTCTAGATTTTTTAAATTTTATTTTATGTTCTCTCAATTTTTACAAACATTTAGAAAAGAATGACTTGTTCACTTCCCCAAAGAGGTAGAGTAGTTGATCATGCACAATATGTTGTATTTAGCCCAGGACACTTTTGTAAAAGAGATTTATATATAATCTCAATGGGTTTTTCGTAGTTAAAAAAAGGGTTTGAAAATATTAACTCTGTGTTTATCTTTGTCAGGAAACATCTGGTGTCTGTGCAGAAATATTTCTATCAAACCTGGAGGTGTGAAACTAAAAACTGTTCCACCACGCTATCTTGGTCAACCCAGTCCTTACACCCATCCTCATCTAATCAAGCATGGTAAAAAAACATTTATGATTAATTCCAGACATTATGTTTTCAATGTTCGTAAAAGTATGCCTCAAACCTTTTTTATTACTGTTTTGCTATCTCTCTGTTTCTCAGGGGAGGTAACCCCAGGTATTAGTCAAACCGAGTATGAGCTTCGGAGACACAAACTGGCCTCACTTATTGAGGCCCAGGCAGACATGCTTGGACCAGCAGCGTCTTACAGCAACCATGTGGTCATCATCTTGTCTCATCCTAAATGTTACATGACCAATGACATCCCTTACTCCTTTCACCAAAATCAGGTGAGTCTCTTTTTTTATGACATTTGAAAAAAGATTATTTAATTATGTGGGATAAGCTTCACTTACTAACCTAGAGATAAATTTTCGCCAGGATTTCCTCTACCTCAGTGGCTTCTTAGAACCTGACAGTGCCTTGGTTCTTTACGGGAGGGGTCGGCCGGACCAGGCAGTATTGTTTGTCCCTCGCAGAGATCCAGGGAGAGAACTGTGGGACGGAGCCAGAGCAGGAAAAGATGGAGCAGCTGCTTTAACTGGAATTGAGAGAGTTCATTGCACAGAGGAACTGGGTCTTCTACTGAAGAGTCTGAAAGGTGAATAACCCCGGCTTTAGAGATGCATACAGAATGAAAACTCTCCAGTAGGGATGGTTATTGATACCAGCTTATCAATACTAGTACTCAAGCTTATGAATCCAGTATCTTGCTTGTCTTCCTCTGCTTGTTTTTACACTAAAAAGAGCAAGATAAGACACTGGATTAATAAGTGGTATTGATAAGAATTCTAGTATCAATAAGAATGTATTGATAACCATCTCTACTCTCTAACACAGGGGTGGGCAAACTTTTTGATTTGCGGGCCACATTGGGTTCTAACATTTGACCAAGGGGCCAGAACAGGAGCCGAGGGATGGCATGCTTTGGTAAACAAGCGCGCCAGATATGGAAAGCTATTGGGCCCACTACACCCATGTAATCTAGTGCGCTAGCGTTAAAATTAAGCGCACTAGCGCTTACAAAAAACGTGCATCTAGCGCACAAGGTTTAAAAAGTAGGTTTGCAATCTCCTGATCACGGAATCACACACATTTTAATGGGAGCAGTGTTGTTGTTTTTGCAACAAAGCCAATATATCTAGAGTGCGTCATCTCATAGAGTGCGTCATAGTGAGGAAACATCAGAATTGCAGGGTAAATAAAACATTAACATGATTCATTTATTTAATTTTTTTTCGGGCCGGATTAAAACATTTAACGGGCTGCATGTTGCCCACGGGCCGTAGTTTGCCCACGCCTGCTCTAGCATATGTTCTTTAAACGTTCAGGTTGTACTATTAAATTTTATATTATCAACTTGAACATAGTATATAATCACGTTTCACATCTCTGGTCACCGTTACTTGTAGAATTTAACCTAAACTTTGCTCATTACTCATAGTTTGCCTACTAATCTTTCAGCCACTCAGCTGTGGTATGACAGTTCCCATCCTGCCCACCCTCGACTCCACCAGACCCATGTAGCCCCTGTTCTGGAAGTTGGTCCAACACCACGCTCCGTCAGACCTCTTGTGCACTCTCTCAGAGCTCTCAAAAGCTCATCAGAGGTGGCACTAATGCAGGAAGCTGGTCGAATTTCATCCCTGGTATGTCATTGCCTATACGTAACAGATGTGTAAAAATGTTTGGCTTGCTTTCTGATTAATTTTGTAAATGAGGTATCCTGCAAAAGTTAAGTTTTAACTTAAGTGTTTTTTTTTCAGGCATTCAGGAAGACCATGGCTTTCTCTCAGGGAGAGGTTGATGAAGCGGTGCTGTTTGCAAAAGTAAAGTCTGCTGGCCATTTTTTTGTGGGATTTTTTTCATGACCACTTTCTTTGTGACTTTTGATTTTAAGTACTTAAGATCAACAGTCCAGAGCAATGGAGAGTGTGGAAAAGAGGTGAAGAAGTGTGTGCAGGCAGGCTGGAATAAGTGGAGAAAAGTATCAGGTGTGATGTGTGATAGAAGAGTTTCAGCTAAAATGAAAGGGAAAGTGTACAAAACTGTGGTGAGACCGGCCATGCTGTTTGGCTTAAAGACAGTGACACTGAGGAAAAGACAGGAAACAGAGATGGAAGGTAGCTGACATGAAGATGCTGAGGATGTCTCTGGTAGTGACCAGGATGAACAGGATTAGAAATGAGTATATCAGAGGAACAGCACATGTTTTGGAGATAAAGTCAGAGAGGCCAGACTGAGATGGTTTGGACATGTGCAGAGGAGAGAGAGAGTACATTGGCAAAAGGATGCTGAGTTTGGAACCACGAGGAAAGAGGCCTAGAGGAAGACCAAAGAGGAGGTTCATGAATACAGTGAAGAAAGACATGACGATAGTTGGTGTGACAAAAGAAGATGCAGCAGATAGGGTTAGACGGAAGAAATTGACTTGCTTTGGTGACCCATGAAGGGAAATGCCGAAAGAAGAAGAAGACTTTTCTTTGTGGCTAACTGTCAAGCAGACCGATAGAATACTCTTTTCTTGGTAAATGGTTTTGTGAATGTTGTTTTATAAATGAATAACAAACCATTCTGAGGATTCTGATCTCGATTAAGTAGCTGAAATCCCAGATGAAGTTTTTCACAAGTTGAAAGACATATGGGAAAGTTTTAAAGATCCAATTTGTGTTATAGCATTTAATTTAGCACATATTGTTTTAAAAAGTCATTGCAGAGAATGAGAGAAATAGAATTGAAAGAATATTTAATTTAATTAAGAATATTTAAGAAATGAATTTGGCTCACTGAAAATGAAATCATTGTAAAAATTATACACATAACAAATTGCAATAATAAATCAAAAACCTCAAAATTGTCGTTTTTTTTCTCATTTCTTTTGTACGGAGCAAATTATTAAGAAATGTCTCTAACTGGCAGAAAATAAAATAACTTGTGTACAATATTGCACTTATAAATGAAGTTATTTTCCTTTAAATTGTTGTAAAGATAGTCTCCAAGACTCAGAACAATGGGGTTGTAATATTTTCTTAGTCTAAATGATATTTTATAAAACTGTTCTCTAGTCCACTTGCCCTGTACCTCACGGAATTTAATAACAAAAAAAAACTTTTAATGTTTGGAATCTATTTTCCAGTTTGATTTTGAGAATCGAATCAACGGTGCTAATTTCCTGGCCTATCCTCCAGTGGTAGCTGGGGGAAATCGAGCCAACACTCTGCACTACATTAATAATAACCAGATTATTAAGGTAAGCACTTAATGGGAGACACTTTTAATGTCTTAGAAAACATTTAACATCTTCAGGCACATTTTTAGACTGAGTTTCCAAAAATTTGAATTTTTCATAGAAAGTGTATTTTATTTTAATTCCCCTTTCCCCTCATTGTTTCCATCCCCAGGATGGAGACATGGTCCTCCTTGATGGTGGCTGTGAGTATTATGGCTATGTCAGTGACATTACTCGAACATGGCCTGTAAATGGAAGGTTAGTTTGAAATGATTTCAAGATGTTTGTGTTTTGCTTAGGTAAACCAAAGTGAAATGCAAGTAAACTGTCTGCTGTTCTCATTTTCTGTTGACAGATTCAGTCCTGCTCAGGCCGAGTTGTACGAAGCAGTCCTGGAAGTTCAGCATTCTTGTTTGTCTCTCTGTTCACCTGGAGTTAGTCTTGACCACATCTACAGCACCATGCTAGCATTATTAGGACGTCAGCTTAAGCGGCTTGGTATTCTAAAGGCCGGGATAAGCGATGCTGATGTGTTAAAGGTAATAATCAGCTAGTTGCTTTATTAACCTTTTTACCCAAAATATTTTATTTCACGAGCTGTTTTTTAGATTTCTGGGTCACAGCCAGAGCTAGAGAGGGGTACATCATGTACAATTATTGGGATAAAGTTGTCTGGAAGGGTTTCACACATAAATAATCAGACATGAACACAATAACTAATAAGAACTGGCAAAGTAATAAAAATGTAATAGTTTGGTTAACAAAAAAAAAATTCTGCATAAGTTTTTCTCAAATTTGTCCTAATTTCTTTGTTTAATATCTCAGGCTGTAAGGCGTTACTGTCCCCATCATGTTGGTCATTACCTTGGTATGGATGTTCATGACACTCCTGAATTATCCCGCTCTCAACCTCTCCAGCCAGGGATGGCAATCACAATAGAACCAGGTTGCAAGATAATATATACATTCACACATCCAAGTTTCTGCTCTCATGTTGTACAACGTCTATCTGTTATGTGGAGGAACAGGTTTTTTATTTTCCTTCTTTTCCTGTGATAGGGTTGTACATTGGGGAGGACAACGATCAGGCACCGAAGCATTTTCGTGGACTTGGTGTCAGGATTGAAGACGATGTAGTGATCCGAGACAAAGAAGGGCCTCTGATTCTCTCCTGCGACACACCAAAAACCATTGCTGATGTAGAGAGGGCATGTGCAATGAGATAACACAGAGAGGGGAAGCTTAGAGTTCAAATGAATCAAATTATTATTAATGCTGTCTTTTTAGTCATCACAAGTTTAAAGATGTCATCAAGCCCAGGGTGCAGGATCAAGCAAGATGGAAGTTTGTTGTGAGGCTTCAAATTAAGTTTAAACAAGCTTGTGACATTTCGAAGTTTGTTCCCAGAGATTATAAATTTTATAGATATTTTATATTCTTTACTGCACTGTGACATTAACAAGAAAATTAACAAATTTCAGATGAGACAAGCATGAAATGGGCTCTAAGGATACTCTTGGTGAGCTAATCTGGAAGATTAAAGAAATACAAACAATTTAGATGCAAGCAGTAAAAAATGTGTTTTATTAGTATTTGAATTGCTTTTTCCAAAAATAAAATGTCCCTTATTTTCTTATTGCTATGATACAATGTATCCTGATATCAAAATCTAGATTATGACATTCTTGTACTACAGGAATAAAGTGTGAATTTCCATTTTATAATAGAGCTACTTCAAAAAGAAAGAAGAAAAAGGATTGGGGCTTTTTTATTTTATTTAATTTAAAAGAAATTGCACACCAACATTATGTTCAAGATGTGTATATGTTTAAATTTCGTCTCAAGCGTCAAACAAATAATGTAATTTCTTTCAAAGAAAACAATTTATTTGTATTAAAAAATACATGTCTGTAGATCCTAATGGCTACATGTGAATGATTTGGTATCAAGAAGTTATATTTTCTTATTTGGATGTCATTCTCAGAGACAGTAGCAAGGAAGTTTTTCTTAGTAGAATCTTCAAGCCAAGCATTCGCTTTGGGCCACCTCCCAATTGTGCTGTCCTCACGACACGTGACTGTGTGCAGCTAGACAGCCAGCTAACTCTTCCAATGAAAAAAGAGACTCCCACACAAGGCTTGCTTTTCTTGTTTATGTAGACTCTTTTCTTCACAGGATTATACATATATGTACGTATGTATATGTACGTGATAATAGTAACTGAAACAAAACAAACAAAAGAAGTGCATTACGAGCTGTACATAACACTGAGTCTCTATGATCAAACACACGTTAGCTTAGCTTGAAACATGCGCACGTTAGCTTAGCTTGAAACATGCGCGCCCACATCCTAAGTGGCTTACTACATAAGACGCGATTCACACGTTATCAAATGAAATACAATCTTAAGCATGCAAACAAAGCACATAAACACAAAAAATACTTACAAAGACTAAAGTTATCCCAGGTTTTTAACAAGTTTTGAGCGCAGTCTACTTCCGTCTTTACAGTTGCAGACTCATCCAAGATCTACTATTTTCGAGACCTCTCACTCTGCTGTTAGTTTAAGAAATCATAAAAGATCTTTGGAAGAGACAGACGTCTCACTCTGACATATACCCCAATCAAGACATAACACTCCCCGCTTGATATAAACATATTATATCACCATATATCGAAACATAAAATTTACATAGATAATATCTTACTCCGAAAGCAAAACAACAGTCTCTGAGACTGGTCTCAAAAACACCTTTGGAGTTCCATCTTTGATGATCCGTATCTCCACTTTACGAACCTTCTTGTCACTACTGGGTAGAGTCTTAACTATCAGTCCCATAGGCCATTCATTCCTGTGGGCTAGAGGATCTTTTAACAACACAATGTCTCCTTCTTTGACATTTGGTTGGTTTTCAGTCCACTTTGTGCGCTTCTGTAGTGTAGACAGATATTCGCCTTTCCATCTCTTCCAAAACGTGTCTGCTAGCAACTGTACCTGTTTCCATTGTTTTCCAAACAACTGCCCAGAAGAAAAGTTCCCAGATGGAGCAGACACCGTGCTTGATTTTTGTGTTAGTAGCATTGCTGGAGTTAAGATTGTCGGACAGTCTGGATCTGTAGATATTGGGACAAGAGGTCTCGCATTCATAATAGCCATTACCTCGGCCATAAACGTACTCAAAACCTCATGTGTCAGACATATTTGAGAGTTCTGAAGTAACATCGCATCAAGGATACGCCTAGCTACTCCTATGAGACGTTCCCAGGACCCACCCATATGGGAAGCATGTGGGGGGTTAAATGTCCATGAACAACCCTTTTCTTGAAGGTATTTTCCCACTGCGGATTTGTCGGTGTCTAAACCTAGTTCCTTACAAGCTCCCACAAAATTTGTGCCTCTATCTGAGCGCAAGAGCTTGGCTGGGCCTCGAATAGAGAAAAATCTCCTCAGTGCATTTATAAAGCTGTCTGTAGACATGGTTTCAATAAGCTCGATATGTACAGCTCTTGATGTCATGCATGAAAAAATGACAGCCCACCGTTTGTTCAGGGCACTGCCACCTCTAGTGCGACGTGTGACTACAGTCCACGGCCCGAACACATCTAAACCTACTGTTGTGAAAGGAGGTTCGGGAGTCACACGATCTGCTGGTAAGTCTGCCATTTTCTGGACCTGCATTTTACCTCTCAACTTACGGCAGATGACACAGTTATGGATGACAGAAGATACAAGTCGTTTACCTCCCACTATCCAAAAACCAGCACTACGGAGAGCTCCTTCTGTTATATGTCGTCCTTGATGCGCTGACCGGATGTGAAAGTGTCTGACGAGAAGTGTGGCCACATAACTGGATGAAGGGACGATTATAGGGTGTTTTTCGCCTTCTGTAAAGTCAGCAGATGAGAGACGTCCACCGACGCGTAATAGTCCATCTTCGTCCACAACCGGATTTAGCTTTTTGAGTGTGTCATTTTTTGTGTTAATCTTCTTTCTTTCTTTTAACATTTTCAGTGTCTCTTTGTAAGCATCTTCTTGCACCGAACGAATGATGACATTTTTGGCTTGAGTGAGTTCATTTGTGTTTACATTCTCTTTCAGACTTCTCCATCCTGCTTGTTTATTTGTCTTTTGTTTCAAAGAAACCATAACATGAATAAGTTTGGCTACTGCTCTGCATGCCGTTGTCCAACTTGAAAATCTTTCGAAACGTTTTGCACCTAACTGAGTTGTTGTGACGGTAGTTGCAAGTGTTTTTACATGAGCTCGTATTTCTTTGTCATTCTCAGGCTCTACAAGTGAGAATGAATAGTCTTTTTGAGATTCATTGAGTTTTTCTGAACACAGAAAGCTTGGGCCTGTAACCCAATTACTGTTTTTGAATTCAACGGCTGGAATAAATCTAGTTGCTAGGTCAGCTGGATTCACTTCTGTTGAAACGTAATGCCACTGGTCAGGTTGAGTGGATGACCTGATTCGTGTGACGCGGTTAGCTACATACATGTAGAATCTTTTTGAGGAGTTGTGTATGTAACCTAACACAATGCGACTGTCAGTGAAAAACTTGACACTGTCAATTTTGAGGTCTAACTCGTCTTTGATTAAGTCATACATTTCTACTGCCAGCACGGCAGCACAAAGTTCTAACCGTGGTACGGTGTGTGCAGGTCGGGGTGCTAGTTTTGACTTCCCCATCACAAAACCTACGTGATACTTGCCTTGAGTGTCTAAAGAGCGCAGGTAGGCTACCGCACCTATAGCTACAGTAGACGCATCTGAAAAAATACAGAGTTCATTAGTTTTCATTTCACCTAAAGAACCTGAACTGTAACACCTTTTGATTTGGAGATCTTCTAGAGTTTTCAGTGAGTTTCTCCATGAGATCCATGCGTCCTCTTTTTCTGGGGAAAGAGGTGCGTCCCAGTCGCTCTCCTCAGTTGAAAGTTCTCTGAGTAGCGCTTTGCCTTGCACGATTATAGGAGCTGCAAAACCCAACGGATCATACAAGCTATTGACAGTTGACAGTACTCCCCTACGTGTGAATGGTTTTGTCTCATTGGATACAAGGTAAGTAAAGCTGTCAGTTTGCAGGTTCCAACATAGTCCTAAGCTCCTTTGAACAGGAAGTGGATCTACACCAAGATCTAATTCTTTCAAGTCCTTTGCTAGATCGTCTGCAGGGAATGCTTCCATAACGAGGCTGCAGTTGGAGGCAACTTTGTGTAGTCGCAAATTGGACTCTGCTAACATGTTTTGTGTTCTCGTTAACAGGTCAACTGCTTGTTCAGGTGTGGCGACTGAAGTGAGCCCGTCATCTACATAAAATTGTCTTTCAACAAACCGTCTGGCATCTGAGCCATGTTCCAGCTCACCTTCGCTTGCTGCCCGCCGCATGCAGTAAATGGCAACAGCGGGTGATGGGCTATTCCCAAAAACATGCACTTTCATCCGATATTCGACCACATTTTTTGTGACGTCATTGTCCTCAAACCAGAGATAGCGCAGATAATCTCTGTGATCTTCACACACCTCAAAACAATAAAACATTTGTTGAACATCAGCTGTCAGGGCTATTGGCTCTTTTCTGAACCGTAACAGCACTCCTAACAGAGAATTATTCAGATCAGGTCCACTGAGTAGCACTTGGTTCAGGGATGTTCCTTCACACTCTGCACTAGAATCAAAAACAACACGTATTTGATCTGGCTTTTGCGGGTGGTATACACCAAACGTTGGCAGATACCAGTGTTCTTTACCTTCGGGCAGAGGTGGAGCGAGTTCAGCTTGATCGTTATCCAACATTTTCTGCATAAATCGGATGTAGTGATCTTTCATTTTTGGTTTCTTTTCTAACGTCTTTTTGAGTGAGTATAGACGTTTTGAGGCTTGAACTCTGTTGCTTGGGAGTCTCCTCCTTGGAGAGCGAAAGGGCAATGGAGCGACCCAGGTGTTTTCTTTGTTTTGTTGGACCGCCTTGTCCATTATTGTTAGAAAGTTTTTGTCATCTATAGACAGTGCCACCTTGTCATCTGACTCTGTACGTTCAAACACAGACTGACCTAGCTTGTGTGTGTTGCCTTTAATGTCCACACTATTCGAGATTAAAGGTGTGCTTTGCTGGGGCTGCTTGACATAGTCCTCTTTCACTGTAAAGACGTTTGGACATGGTTCAAAATGAGTAGTCCGTCCGTTGTCTAGCATGTGTGTTCTGTACACGTTGACTTCTGTTGTGTTGTGAGTTTTGCCCAAGCACACTTCCCCTATCACAACCCACCCCAAGTCTAACCTTTGGGCGTATGGTGCGTTATTTGGTCCATTGATCTGTTCTCTTACTTTATGAATGCTGAGGAGGTCCCTTCCCAGCAAAAGGAGAATAGGAGCATGATGATCGACCGGTTGGATTTTGCTTGCAATAGGGAGAAGGTGTGGATGGTGCTTAGCAATCTCAGGTGAAGGAATTTCAGATCTTTCGTCCGGCACTGAATCACACTCGATTAAAGGAGGCAGTTTGACATTTGTTTTTCCATCCATGGACTCTACTACAAAATGTTCTGCTCTCCTACCTGCAGTTTCAGCTTTTCCTAAGCATGTTTTCAGCGTGTATGGCACAGGTGCACTTTTTATTCCAAACAGGTTGAAAAAGTCCGTCCTAGCCAGGGACCTATTGCTCTGTTCGTCAATCACTGCATACATTTTTATAGCTCTGTCCTCTTGACCTTCTGGATATGCTTTCACCAAACAGATCTTTGAACATGAGCGTGGGCTGTCACTTTGTCCACATACCTCTGTGCACTTGGAGACTACTGCAGGATGGTCTTCTGAGTCCTCCTTAGCATCTACATTCTTTGAGGTGTCATCTTTTGGGACAGGTGTGGGACCCGGATGGAGTGCTGACAAGTGTTTTGGACTGTCACACTCAACACACTTTACTGCTACTTTACAATCTTTGGCTATATGTTGCACAGACCCACAACACCTGTAGCATATACGATGCTCTCTCAGAAAAGCCTGTCGTTCCTCAATTGATTTGTCTCTGAATAACTTGCATTTTTTCAGAGGGTGTGGCTTCTTATGAATTGGACACAGACGATCTGGTTCTTCGATTTTCTTCTGTTCAAAACTCCCTTGTTTTCTTTCCTCAATTTCCGTTCTGTGTACTGCAACAGTAGCTTTTCGATTATATGGAATGGACTTTTCATTGCGTGTGGTAACTTGGTTGCTGCAGCTGGATGGGGAAAAACTTGGGTCATTTTTCATTTTTGCTTGTTGCTGTACAAATTGCACAAAGACAGAAAAAGGTGGAAATGACACTCTATTGACTTCTTTATACATTGTACCTACAGTGGTCCACCTCTCCTGCATGTTAAAGGGGAGTTTTTCAACTATTTGTCTAACCCCTCGAGCCGTGTCTAGATATGCAAGACCTGGCAGTGTACCATCAGACTTAGCACACTGCAACTCCAACAAGATGTCACCCAGCTCCCTTAATTTGCCACTCTCTTTGTTTGTCAGCCTTGGAAAATCCTCCAACTTTTTTAACAGTGCATCCTCAATGACTTCTGAGGAGCCATAACATTCCTCTAGACGCTCCCATACCACTTTTACACCTGCAGCGGGATTGAGGGTGTGTACTGCGCGAAGCCTTTTTGCTTGCTCTGAAGATTTTGGCCCTAACCATTTTGTGAGCAAGTCTAGCTCTTCTCTAGGGGACAGATTCAAGTCTTTAGTAACACTCATGAATGAGACTTTCCATGCCCAATAGTTTTCGGGTCTGTCATCATATTGTAGTAAGCCAGTGCTAACTATTTCTTTGCGGATGAGATATTTTGCAAAATCTTGTACGCTGTTTTGCTCTATTTGGTTGTGACTTGTAGGCAAAAAGGTGTGAGCTTGGGGTTTGAGTGAGAATGTGCTGGTTGGAACAGCTTCTGGTATGTACTCATGTTTAACATCGTTTTTCATTGGGGACTGGACATGAGTTTCTTTTGTTATTATTGATCGACTTGGCATTTGAAAATTTGTGCTATCATGTGTAGCGCTAGGTAGCGCCTTTAGCTTACATTGTTGTTCCACATAATCACTTGTGCGTTGTACTGCATTTAACGTCTCACCTGTAATAGGAAGTTCTGGGTCTGACTCCCCGCTCTGACTTTCTAATTCTTCATAGGCTGCAGCTTCTGCCTCAGCTGCTGCTATCTCCTTTTCACACTTCAAAACATGGAGACTGGCCTCCAAATCTGCCTTTTGTCTCGCCGAATCTGCTTCCAAATCTGCTTTTTGTCTCATCGAATCTGCTTTTTGTCTCATCGAGTCTGCTTCTTGTCTCATCGAGTCTGCTTCCAAATCTGCTTTTTGTCTCGCCGAATCTGCTTCCAAATCTGCTTTTTGTCTCATCAGACTAGCTTCTTTTTCTGCGAAACGGAGCTGGGCTTTTGCTGCTTGGGCTTTGGCGTATGCTTTTGTGGCTGACACACTTGAAGCTGCTGTGGTGTGCGACCGTCTGCTGGTGGCTCTGGACCTGACGCTGTGTGGAGGTGAATGCTGCGGCCTCTCTGACGGCTGCCTCTCAGGCGACAGCTGGTCTGCAGGAACCGGGTGATTGGTAGCAGCCTGGTCATCAGCTTGCTGCTCTGAGTTTGCCTCTGGCTCGAACTGTGATTCATAATCTCTCAAGTAAGTCTTACCTGAGCGTAGACTCATATTGACTGTGTAGCTCAGTGTTGTTTAACCCGCCGTATAGAAGTCTTTTTTCTTCTATTTAAGTCTTTTTACTGTGCTGTCCTCACGACACGTGACTGTGTGCAGCTAGACAGCCAGCTAACTCTTCCAATGAAAAAAGAGACTCCCACACAAGGCTTGCTTTTCTTGTTTATGTAGACTCTTTTCTTCACAGGATTATACATATATGTACGTATATATATGTACGTGATAATAGTAACTGAAACAAAACAAACAAAAGAAGTGCATTACGAGCTGTACATAACACTGAGTCTCTATGATCAAACACACGTTAGCTTAGCTTGAAACATGCGCACGTTAGCTTAGCTTGAAACATGCGCGCCCACATCCTAAGTGGCTTACTACATAAGACGCGATTCACACGTTATCAAATGAAATACAATCTTAAGCATGCAAACAAAGCACATAAACACAAAAAATACTTACAAAGACTAAAGTTATCCCAGGTTTTTAACAAGTTTTGAGCGCAGTCTACTTCCGTCTTTACAGTTGCAGACTCATCCAAGATCTACTATTTTCGAGACCTCTCACTCTGCTGTTAGTTTAAGAAATCATAAAAGATCTTTGGAAGAGACAGACGTCTCACTCTGACATATACCCCAATCAAGACATAACACCAATGGTACTTGGCTCACTTTGTCAGCGAGATGTCGAGTGGATATCGTTATCAGATGCGCAAACCACCTCATATCTCCCTTCAACGTGACAGAGAACATTTCAGCTAGTCCTCTTGGGGAAGGATCTCAGACCTGACCTCGTGTGCACTCCACCCTTTTCTAGTCATGGACCATGGTTCTGGTCTTTGAGGTGCTAATTCCCATCCCGACCATCTTACTCTCCTGCCTGAGCTGCCGAAAAGACGCCACGCAGACCCCCGGAGACTTGCTGGTGAGGAGGCACAGACAGAGCCCCCCCCGCAGCTGTATCTGGACGGCAGTTGGCAGCGTGCCTTGGATGCAGCTGCCAAGAAGAATCGTCTGTGCCGGACGTGGGAGCCGGAGCCACACAGAAAAGGTCTCGGCAGCAGCGGCCTGGTTCTCCGGGAGAGGATGGTGGGAAGGAGCAGGAAGGGGGGGATCCCCTCTGAGCACCAGGAAAAGTCCCGAGAGACCAAATGTTTTGAGGAACGGGGAGGTTCACCTTTACCAACCGGGCCCTCCCGCTTCTGCTACATTTGTTTTTATTTGAACCTGATTTTAAGGACTGCAATCCTTTAGATTTATTTATTGGCTTTTTACTCTAGTTTTTTTGCCTGTTTTAACGAGCTGTTTTGTAAAATTGTTTTAACTGTATTACTGTTTTTATTGTTTTAGAAATATTTTTACAGACAGATTGTTTTTGAATGATTTTACAGAACAGTGACGTTTGAACTGGTAAAAAATGTATGTTTGAATTTTGTTTTTGATTTATGCCAATAAATATTTGAAAAGAAAAAATCTTACTCTCCTGCGAATCAGTGCAGTGAGAGTTGTAAATCATGGCTCATGGAAATCAAAACGAGCGTATCGTCCACTAAAACAAAGACCCAATATAGAGGCAACCAAACCTGTTGCAGGCCCAGGACTCCGCAGGAGAGATTTTATCTCTCAGCTGGCCAAGTAACGCCTCAGGATCTTCCCGGGTGAGCTGCAGGATGCAGCCGGGGTGAGGGAAGCCTGGGTTCCCTGTCCGAGGCTGTTGCCCCCACTACCTGGCCCCAGAAAAGCGGATTACATAAGAAATATATACTCAAATGTGAAATATCAGATTTGATTGTCTTTTACAAATACAAAGACAAATTCCTCTCTGTCTCTCAAACACAGACAAATTTTTCTCCCTCTAAAACACACACAGACACATTCCTCTTTCTATCACAAACAAGCAAATTCCTCTCTCGAAAACACACAAAAATTTCCTTGTCTGTCTCTCGGAAACACACGCAGATATTTTCTGCACGCATGCAGTGCTTTGAAAGGGGGAGAGACCACAGCAGCAGTGGGCGCTTCTCATTGAGAACAGGTTTAACAACGTGATTTCACATTGCAGACTCCAAAAGTCTCCAATAAAACTAGTAAGACACCAAATTGTTGGATTTTTAGGAAAAAAAAAAAAGACGCTAAAAAAATGGCGTCAAAGTCGCTGAGTTGGCAACACTGACTTCCTTTCACATTTTTTCCTACACACATGGCAGTCGACTTGGGATTATTCCTCAGGCTACCAATAGACTGCGATCGACAAATTTAGCAGACATTAATATCGCCACTAAATAAATGAGCAGTCTGTAGTATTTGAGACTATTGATCAACATCGAAGACCAAGATTCCTGTTTGGGACATCGATGGGAGGGTTCGAAAACATGAAAAATGGTGGAAAGTTCTGACTTAGTGGATTTACTTTTACCACAGATTGGTGCCATTTTTGAGGAGTTGTCTCAGGATTAGTGCTTTTATCACTTATCACGATACCCAGACAAGAACCTCAGGGTCACAGGGGGTTGCACTACGTGAGGTATACCCCGAATAGGCTGAGACACAGACAATAATTTACACACATTCCTAGGCACAATTTTTCAGTGGCAAATCAACCTAAAATGCATGTTTTCGAAGGGTGGAGCATACATGGGGAGAACATGCAAACTCCACACAGAAAGACCAGTAATTCAAGACTTATTTTCAAAAAGGATAATGAAGATCAAAATAGAGACCGCTTGTTATTTTAATAGTTGGACCTAAAGACTGCTCATTGACAAACAAGCAAAGTATTCTTGAAAATAGTGCACAGGAAGATCAAACTGTTCTAAAAATATCTGTAATTTCAAAAAAGTTTTTGACATGGACAACTTTTAGTGACACAAAGTAAAGTGTAGACATCTACCTTTTTCACATTATAAGTTCAGACTTAGAGACAGCTGCTGGATAAATCCCAACGACAGACACAGTCACTAAAAGCTGCACAGAGGCGTTATCGTGAAGAACAAATGGAATGCTCCAAACCCTTGATAATAACACTGATAAAAAAGATGTTTCACATATTCAGAAAAGCAAAGTTGAAGTCCTCTGAGGACAACTCCACTGCCATCTGAGCACCTGCAAGAAAATCTAGGTTGAGGTAGAAAAGCTTCACCTATGGTCACGAGCTGTGGGTGGTGACTGAAAGTACAAAATCTCAGATACAAGCAGCCGAAAAGGGTGCATAGGCTCTGGCTCAGAGAGCGTGAGGAGCTTGGAGTAACGCTGTTGCTCCTCCAATTTGAGACAAGCCTCACGGGGAAGTTCGGGCATCTGGTTAGGTTGTCTCCCGAACACTTTGCTGGTGAAGTGTTTTGGGTACGTCCCTCCGGGCGAAGACCCAGAGGCAGACTCCGGACCACTGGAGATACTATGTTTCACAGCAGGCTGGGACACACATAGGGGTCTTGCCAGGTGAGCTGGAGGATGCAGCCTGGGTGATAGAAGCATGGGCTTCCCGTTTGGGGCTGTTGTCCCTGCGACCAGGCCCCGGATAAGCAGAAGACAACGGAACGGATCTATTCATCGCTGAGACATAAAAAAATACCAGAAGTTATCCTGGATAGTCAGCAGGTCAGAGGCGGGGTAAACCCTATTCAGGTCGCCAGTTGGTCACAAACACAAAGACAACCTTCACTTGTATTAATCATAAAAATATATGCACACTTTCGCATATCATCTCATCCCCGTGAGGCAAAAGACACAGGTTTAGTTAGTGAAAGTATAAAAGTGGAACGCCACTGTCCCCTGCAGCTTCAAATCGATGATTACCGATTTGGAACGGCGCCGACTTCCGGACACTCTCGAATACTTCCGAAGACAAGCTACCCTGTTCTTCCCTTCCTCCCTCCTCCTCCTCTTCACGCCTAATGTTGCTGTACCTCAAACCCTCCCCCCGTATCAGAGGAGTAGAAACAACAAGCCGCCATTTTGTTTGTGCGGACAGACCGTCAGAAAGAGGAGATCACCGATAGAAGGAGCGACTCCTGCTGCCGCTCCGGAACCGCTGTGGGGGAAGCCAGATCAGCCTGTCCGTGATAACCGGAGAGCATCACGACAGAATAAAAGACCCTAAAGGAGGGGAATCAGACTTGGTGACATATATATTTATATGTATAAATATATATCTGTATGCATGAGAAGGAAATACTCCGAGAAATCCAAGGAAGGGGGTGTTTTGCGGAGCGGCGACGGGGAGGAGAGGCGGAAGAGGGCAATATTACACCGAGAAGAAAACCTGCGAAAAGGGGAAAAGATCAACATGAAAAATCATAATGTGTCCGTCGTGGAGGAAGGATCGAGTCCGCATAGACAATTATATCAATAAATTGCTGTCGGGCAGAAGGGAGAGGTGGAAAGAAAGACAGGTTTAAAGAGAAGGGGGAAATTACCAGGACCAACACGAAGGGGGGCATTCACCATCACAAAGAGTCAATGAGAGGATTTCAAGGCGAAGTGTTAAGGTTACTCCATCGATTTGATAAATATTGCTTTCGGAACAGCCATAGATTCCCCATTTTTTTTAAAAACATCATCAACCACAAGAAATCACTTTTTTTGCCTGCTACGCTCGTGGTTTAAAGCTTTTCTTTTCCTCTTTGCATGGCCAGGACACGTCCAAGCAGTGAAAAATCAGTGATTAATAATCAGATTGTTCATCTCAGATTGCGAGCTAGAAGCACTAGAGGAGGAACCTCTGCAGGAGCTCAAGCTAAGTAACCAGATAGATCATCATCCACAGTATAAAAGTAATTGGATCGATCTGGATTGCTCCGCTGATTGGCAATTAAAGCTCTTATTCTCTCAACAACTCTACAGTCACAGAGAGAAGCAAAAAAGTGAGAGTGATAACCTGCATGGGATGAGATTGCACAGAAGCAGTGATTTCTTTCTAAATTTTTTTTTAGATTTTGAAGAATTTATGATTTTAACCTTTGCCAGTTGTGCTGAGAAGATATTCACGTTTGGGGTTCAGACCAAATGTGCAATAACAGCCTGTTCTTTCTGATCTAGTGCCTTGCATGGTCACACACTAAGTGCACATTTCAGTCTGCATGGCACATGCAAAAGAAAAGTTATGCATGATGATCTACAGCTTAAATTAGATTTTTAAACTCATCTGGACAGATGTGTAAGGACCCTGCATTCCAGCTGTTTTGCCAATCGATTTTTTCTTATTGCTTTAACTGTAGATGAAAACTTTCACAGAGTGTCTAAACACCCTTTACCTTTAAGATTAAACTTGGGGGAAATAAAGGAATCGGTGAGAAAAATCAAATCCAGCTAAGATTTTTTTCTTTTTTAAATTGTCTGAGATAGATATCCCAAGAGCTATCATATTTGTGCCATCCCAGATGCTCCCAACTTGGGTGTTTTTTTAAAGATCGAAAACAAAAAGTTTATCCGTGTTACCATGGCAATCAGGACCCAGTGCTATCCGGAGGATGGGTCTTGGAAGAGTTTTTCTGTTGCAGAAGAAGCTACATGAGGTTGGCGCACGTTTGGCTTTTTACCGACTCCACCTTCCCACCTCCTCCTGTTCAAATCTGTGAAGAAACAAAATCTCCAACAGGGGAGGGGGACTGATCTCTGCTAAGAGGTACGGATCGAGAGTTCGCAACTGCTGTCCTCTCCCCTACCGTCCCCCCTAACGGTGGGGGAACAATCGGAAACATTTCCTAAAGTGAGAAAGGGGAAATTAAAGGAAATACATTATAGCCATTTGCTTTTCGTCAAAAAAATATGGCCGATAATGTCTTGGAGTCCGGCCCGCCTTCAGCCAAAAGGCCCAAGCTGTCCTCTCCAGCTCTGTCCGTGTCTGCCAGTGATGGAAATGGTAAATATCCTGCATGCATTACTTTGCATCTGCTCCGGTTTATTTTGTACCAGATCTGTAGAGTTACAAAGTTGTCTTTGACTACCTCATAGATTTGACTTCGACATTGTTAAAGTTTGTGTATAGAGACTTTGTTAGAGAGAAACACTGTGCTGATCTTATAAAAACAACTTCCTATCATTCCTGTTTTGATACTTTTTAGCCTCAACAGGCTAGCTAGCTACGAACTAAAAAGACCCATCTCCTAACAATAGAGATGTCGAGACACCCCAATTTTCTTAACGGCTGGCTTTTATAGAAGTTTTATTCTCTAAAGTTGATCAAATGAGATCTAAAAGCACTGAAAGTTTAATTTAAATGTTGTAAAGTAATCAGATCGATTAGCAGGTAGATAATCTTTCCTCAAACAGTTTGTAGTGAAAGTTGAAGCTATGGAGGGAGCTAGCTGAGTAGCTAGGAATACACCCCCACCGGAGCTGCTCAGCTGAGCTCCGAGAGCAAAATACAACATGTTAGGAACTCTTTTTTTTTTATTTAAAACACAAAGTAATGCTTATCAATTGGAATCGGCTTGTTTTTTCCCCTGAAAACTTCATTTAAGTGAAGAGTTGAGTGCTCCCATCAGTTAACTTTAGACAACTATTGTTAAGCTAGCCATTGTTCGAGTCTTGGTTTAAGTTGAACGAAGCATTGTGATTCTTCCAAAGTTCTTTTTAGTCGTGTCACTTTACACTGTTTTACTGTTTTTAAACAAGAAGACAAACTGTGCACATAGTCTCGAGTGTGCCCTTTTCACGGCCTTTTCGTTGAGAGGCTTTTTAGTTATCAAGTGTGCTAACAATAATACTACTAAGCCCATCCTTGGTCGCCTCCATTGTCTGAGTGCACGGTAACACTCCTCAGCGCTTTCTAAAGAAAAGCAAATAAAAGTTGTTTTTATGAAGGATTAATAACTGTTATCACATTGAATTCATTAGAAAGAACATCTGCATTTAAATTCAGATTGATTTGATGTAAGAAGTTTTCCTTCTTAGCCCTGGAAAATGGACACAATTTGCACTGATTCAAAGTATTGGATGTAAGGTTATTATAGAAAAATGGCCATTTGTCATGGACATTTTATCTCTAAAAGTATTTAATTCTCTCTAAAAGTATTTCTTGGGTCAATACATCTTCAAAGTTTGTAAATCAAATCACACTGCAATTCACAGTTTTTCAATGTACTGTATATTTGAATATGTATTTCTAGGGATTATCGTTATTGTCACAAGTTAGTACATAACCTATGTACACAAATATATTTTCTCACCAAAAGAGCTCAAGCTATATCCAATTTTTGGTACAAACTAGACATCTTTAGGTTTAATTACCTGTTCAAAGAGAGTTTTTTTTTACTCCAGCCATCTGAGTGCTGCAAAAACATAGTTGAATATCTCAGTGTTTACCTTCTGTGGCTTCTCACCTTGTCCTCACTGTGTCCACTTTTCATGTATGAAACTCCACCAAACCACAGACTGATGCCCAGGAGAGAAGTCTAGGTTATGAGAAGCAGCTACTGATGAACTGGTTTTCAAGCTATAAGCCAAATGTAGTGGGTTGAAAGTTGATGTTAGTTTAAATATGCTAAAGAAAATAATATTTTTATTTAAAAAAAAATTTTTTATGTCTAGATTTTGGTTCATTCTTCGACTTGGAGCAGGATCTCCCTGATGAGCTCATCAGTTCCTCTGACCTGGGACTAACCAATGGTGACGATGCCAGCCAACTTCACACTAGTCTTGGAGGGCTTGGAGCGGGGATTGTTGGGAGCGGTCAGGATGCAGCTGCAAAACACAAACAGCTGTCTGAACTCTTGCGTTCGGGAGCACCGTCACAGTCGGGTGGCCCTAATTCCAACAGCTTATCATCCGGGCCTCCAATGGGGATGATGGGAGGTGTTGGTGTTCCTCCTGGTGGACCGCAAGGCATTCATCCTCAGAACCAGCAGCAACAACCTGGACTGATGCAGCAGGTTGGGATGGTCGGAGGTGCGGCAGCGCTCAATCGGGCAGCTGCCATGATGGGTGTCCAAAAGGGGAACATTGGGCCACAGCAGCCAGGACTGATGGGGGGACAGGTTGTCAATGGCTCCCCGAGAATGGGCTACCCTGGCAATGCTGGCATGGGCAACAATAGCAATATTTTGGCAGAAACATTACAGCAGCAAGGCAGCCAGCAAATGGGAGTTGGGGGTCAGACCGGATTGAGACCTCAGCAGCCCAGTGCACTGAACAAGGTTGGTGGCAAATACACTGCTGATTTGACATCTTAATTTTGGTATATTGGTTTTGACAGAAAAAAAATTAAACTCCACTATTAATACTCATGTATCCTCTTTAAATATTCTCAAATATGCATATGTTAAAGCATGTTGAAGCAAAGAACAACTTTTTTTTTTATGTTTTCTGTTGTAACAATTCTCCATCTCAAGTTTGCATAACATTGAATTTGTTTTTAGATTGAACAGAAATGCCAAACAAAATTAACCAAATACTTATCAATAGAGGTACAATCGCTTGTAAATTTTTAAAAGCCGGAAGTTTAAGACAATAAATGAGTTTTTAGCTGTGTTAATAGTATGGTTACATTTGCAGCTACATTACAACCCACTTAGTGGTATTGGTTTACTTTCTTGCAAGTCAATATTCCAAGTGATGGTTGTAATTTTTTTCGTCAAGTTGCACAAAAGCATTATAGTAATCCTTTGTTCAATAGTCAGGTAGAGTTTTTTTCTGGTTGTTTTTGTGCAATACTGGATGAAAGTGGAGGTAGGGTAGTATCTGAACAACCCAGTAAATTTTCCAATATCTGTAATTTGTTTTTTATTGAACCTCAGACATGGAGACAAATGATTCTAGCATGACAGCAGAGAAAAATCTACCTTTCAGATTAACTTGTAGTTGATCAGATTGGTGCTTATAACACAATATTTCCATTTGTTGGAGTCGGAAAGTCATGGGATAGTATTCCTGACATTTAAAAGTGTTAGAATGACCTCATGAAACCGAAGAGGTGAAAAGTAGTACTGATCAAGATTTATATTGTGACAGCAGAAATCCATTATGCTATTGCTGAAGCAAATTATCCATTAGTGTTTTAAAGATTTAAAGTACCGTATTTTCCGCCCTATAAGGCGCACCTTCAATAAATGACATTTTTAAAAACTTTTTCCATATATAAGGCGCACCGCATTATAAGGCGCTACTGTAAAGGCTGTTCAACTTTGTTCTCTAACTGTGGCCATCTCGCTTTGTTCCGCGGAAACTCTGTTTTGTCTTGTTTACTTGGCGCAGCACATCCTCTTGCTTCCTCCACTTCCTCATCATTGATTCATTGATGTTAAACTCTGTCGCTTCGGCAAGAGGTAAGAAAATGTAAACTAAAACGAGGTGTGGGTACTAAACTAAGGAATACTTGTTATAAAATTAATAATTTGGATAAAACAGAGAAGTAATGTTTTACTACTAAACAGGATCCGCAGAGCCAGCTCATCCTCTGCACGCGTGAACGCCTCCTCTTAATTTGGTAATCCTCTCCTGCGCACGTCTTTATTTTATTTATTTTGAACTGCTATCCTCATATGAAGGAGTAAGAAGTTAAGGATAAACTAAATTGCTTTCAAACGACACCAAAAGACTGGCACCTCGACGCTGAGCAGGCATTTAAACAGCTGGACTGGCAAAAGTGATGATCGTTAAAGATCTATTTTTATCATTTCAAAGACCGTCCCTCCTCTTCGCGCTAAGCAGGCCATCACAGACAAGTGTGTTAGGGGTCCGATAGTGTGATTTTTTTTTTTTTTTTTTTTTTTATTAAAAAAGCATGTTCTTGAAAATGTTCCAATTTATAAATTTTTATAAATGATATATTTATAAAATATGTCACGGGCTCGGGTCGGGCTGGATTTTTTTAGGCCCGATCTCACCACTGGCTGTGGCTCTATTCCCGTGTTCTACTGCGTGACCGATCGCCTTGAGTTTAAACTCTGCGGTGTAACAGTGTCTCTAGGTAGAAGCTATTTCCGGGTCTTTACACAAACAATAAAATGGAAATAAGATGCCCTTTCATGTATCCCAGCATGCACCGCGCACTACTTCTTCTACGGGGGAAATGGAGTCGGCGGCTGCTTACCGCAGTTGCGACACCTGTTGTAGCTCAATATTAATCCATATATAAGGCGCTCCGGGTTATAAGGCGCACCGTGGACTTTAGAAAAAATTTAGGGTTTTTAGGTGCGCCTTATAGTGCGGAAAATACGGTAGATTATTTTACAATCTTTTTCTTTCTCTTGGACTCTTCTCATGTCTTCTCTATTGTCCTCCAGATGAATATGATGGCCAACGCGGGCCCCTATGGTGGTCCGTATGGCCAGTCTGCAGGCCAGGGACTACCTGGAGCAGGGCTGGGCCCACAGCTCCAGAATAAGCAGGGTCTACCCAACAGTATGGCGGCCCAATTCAGTATGGACAAGAAAGCACCTCCTGGACAAGGCATGCCTGGCATGGTAGGGTTCCTTGATTTTTTTTATTTGCTCTGGATGTCCTAGAAGTCACAATTCACTGTTGACATGCAGTTCAAAATAAGCAGTAAATGAACTACCGCTATTTGCTTTTTCACTTTCAAAGCCAAAAGAAAATCTAACACTAAGGAAAGTTAGAAATGAAGAATCCGCTTCATGATTAGTTTGAAAAGCACAAACATGCCTAAGGAAGTTGAACTATATTGAGAAGTGGGAAAGAGCATTTCTAGATTGTTGATGGTATCAAAAATCTAGATGTTGATATGATCCTTACCAGTTGAAATATCTTCTATTGCCCCAGGGTAAAGATTTTAATCATTTATTTTCCATTTTGCAAAATCCTTTTTCTGTGCAACTTTTTTTTGTGGAATTTCTTTTGTGGGCAAAGGCCAACAAAATCCCGTCAAAGAGGTGAACAGGTGAGCACATCTGCTGCACCTGATGAGCTGTACTTTTCATGATGCACTTTTCATGAGCTGTAGGAAAGTGTAGTAGGATCCTATTTTTCATGTAATGTTTGACACTGACTTATTCGCAAATTAAAAAGATAAAGTCAGATCTTTCCATGTTTATTTTTGTCATGAAATAGTTTTGTTATCTCCTCTAAAATTGAAGTAGTTGTTTCTTCTTCAACATGACAAATTATGCTGGTAAATTTATTTTACTTAATAACAAATGTTGGAAGTCCTGCACTGTGGACATATGGTCCAGGGTTTCTTTTAATAAATCAGGGGTATCCCTTTTACTCTTGCATATGTGTTTGTTTTATAAATATTAAGGTGTTTGGACTGCAGAATCAAATTTCTCTTCGGGGATTCATAAAGTATGTCCAGTTCAATAAACGATTACTGTTAGTTAGCATATAAGCGGCTCCCTATCTATAAAAAGTAGTTTTTTTGTTCCGTTCGTTCTGTTGTCTTCTGCTTATACGGGGCTGGGTCGCGCGGGGAACAACCTGAGACAGGAAACACAGGATTCTCTCACCCCTGCTGCATCCTTCAGCTCATCCGGGAAGAACCTGAGGCGTTCCCTAGCCAGCTGTGAGACATTATCTCTCCAGTGGGTTCGATGTCTGCCTCTGGATCTCCTCTGGGTGGAATATGCCCCAAACACCTACCCAGATGCCCGAACTATCCCATTTGGGATAAGAACGAAATGCAGATACAAGTGGCCAAATAATCTTCCTCTGCAAGGTGGCTGGGCTCTCGCTCAGAGACTGGGTGAGGACCTTGGAGTTGAGCCATTGCTCCTCCGGGTTGAGAGAAGTAGTTTTTGTAATATTTGAATTTTTTTTTTTTGAGGACTAATTTCTTTATCTTTACCCTTTTTTTCTCAGACTCCGCAGCAGCAGCAACAACCCGGCGGTGTGACGGTCGGCGGGGCAGCACCAGTGGTAGGACCACAGGTTGGGCTAAACGCTGTGGGAGCAGGGCCCGGGGCGACGCCCCCAACCGCCGACCCCGAGAAGCGGAAACTGATTCAACAACAGCTTGTACTACTGCTGCACGCACACAAGTGTCAGCGGAGAGAGCAGGCCAACGGAGAAGTGCGACAGTGCAACCTGCCTCACTGCCGCACCATGAAGAACGTTCTCAACCACATGACTCACTGCCAGGCTGGCAAATCCTGTCAGGGTGAGTTGGAGGAGTTGTGTTGGCTGCTGGTTTAATACCGTGTGGACTGATATGTAAAAACTAGACTCACATTTAAGTTGTCATGTATCTGCAGCAATTCTTTTTTCATCTTGGTTGTTTTTTTTGTCCCATGTTTGTTTTTAATCCCACTTGGTTTTTCTCCCAGTTTTTCTTTGCATCAGGATGAGTTATTCTCTCCTCAGTTGGCTGATCTTCTGTAATTTATCTTTCCCCCCTCTTTCATTGAGCCTCCATCTGGACCAAGTTTTATTGTACAGAATGACTCAGATTGTTTTTTTTCTTTTGAGTTTTTCTTGTGACATTTTCTTTTTTCTTTTCATCTTTTTCATGTATCATCACTCATCTTCTTCCATATTACATTTTCTGTTTTTGTTTTCCACTTGTCTTCCATTTCTTTAACACTTTCTCCATTTCTGTCTTTTTTTTTTCCAGTGGCACACTGTGCCTCATCCAGACAGATCATCTCTCATTGGAAGAATTGCACACGACATGACTGTCCTGTATGCCTGCCACTGAAAAACGCTGGAGACAAGAGGAACCAGCAGTGTGAGTGTTTTTCCATGTTGAGAAAACGTGGAAAATGGGGAATTATGAAAAAAGAACAACCAATATTTAGTTGGAAAGTAATCTTGTGTAGACTTCCTCTCTCACATGAAACGTTCTTCCTTTCTCTCTCCACCTTTCCATTATCACAGCTCTTGTCAATAGTGCAGCAGCAGTGGGTTTGGTGAACTCTCTAGGTTCAGGCATACCAGGTGGACAGTCTAACACAACAAACCTGACCCCTCCCAGCCAGATCGACCCCAGCTCTATAGAGAGAGCATACGCTGCCTTGGGCCTTACCTATCAGGGCAACCAGATGCAACAGCAGCCGCCTCAAGCCACCATGTCCAACCAAGGGATACAAGGACAGCCTGTGATGCGGAATCTCAATACCTTGGGTTTGTTTTAGTTTGCGTTTTTAAACCGTTTTAACTCTGACCTTTACTTAATCCTTTCCCTCCTTATCTTTGGAGGATAGTATCTCCAACATCTTTCCTAAATCTATGTTACTATTTTTGTGCCGAGCTTTTAAATGCACTGAGTTAGTTGATTTTTACGAGGTATAAAAGGTCTTTGTGTTTGTTGGACTTGGTCTTAGTTTTAGATGTGAATGACCTTAATTTTTTCCATCTGTTCCACTGACTCGTGGTCAGTCACTTTGTTAAACAAAATCTGATTTATATTACAATGTAGTCTACAGTCACATGTCTCGTAGGGATCTCTTGCTCCTTGCTTAGGATTAAAACATTTCACTCAAGGCCAAAAACGCTCATATTTAGATACTCGGCACATCAACTTAAAAACATTGCCAACTTCTAAGTTTTGCTACAATCTCTTTCTAGGAGGAAACTCTTTGGGAGTGAATGGTGGAGTTGGGGTGCAGCCGTCCAATCAGCAGTCCACATTACTAGCAGATGCCATGTTGCACAACAACATGACAGCTCAGAGGTCAGTTGGGCTGTTTCTTTTTACTTTTTATTCAACCACAAACAGATGTTAAGAAAGTGAAATAAAAGTGTTAAATTGCTTGAAATAGTAACTTTTTTCTGTCTTTCTTCCAGTTTGATGAATGATAACGTGGGGAACCTGGGATCCATGCCTACTGCTACTCCCCCTTCAGCTGCAGGGATGAGGAAGTCTTGGCATGAAGATATCACGCAAGACCTTCGCAACCATCTTGTTCACAAACTGTAAGTGTGTCTGTCATCTTGCAAAGGTTTCTAATAAATCAGAGCTTGTTAAAGTGATCTAAGGTCAAATTTACTGCAATGCTTTTTTTTTATGTGAGCAGTGTGCAGGCCATCTTTCCTACTCCTGACCCAGCTGCTCTGAAAGATCGACGGATGGAGAATCTGGTGGCTTATGCACGAAAAGTAGAAGGCGACATGTATGAATCAGCCAACAGTAGGGTATGAGACCTCCAGTGACACATTTGTTATACATTCTATATTGTGTATTAACTTCTTGGTGTGGTTCCTAGGCGGAGTACTACCACCTCTTGGCTGAAAAGATCTACAAAATTCAGAAGGAGCTGGAAGAAAAGAGAAGAACCCGGCTCCAGAAACAAGGTATGATCCCTGGCCAACCAGGAATTGCCCCTTCTGGTCTTCCACAAGGCCCCCCTGTTGTCGGACAGCCACCTATGCCCCCTGGACAGGCTCCTAGTAAGTAATGTTGTCTAAAACACACAAACTGCAGCAGAAGAGATAACCGTTCCGACTGATTGATTTTAAGCTACCTTGTTCATGTGGATTACACAAATAGCTGAATGCTGATTAGTTATGAATTTAAAGTGAGAAGTAAAATAGGAACTTAATGATGGACAAAAACCACATTTAAGCTGGCACCAGATAAATTGCACTTTTTAAAGATGGTATAGAAGATCTTTGTAAACTAATTTCCACTGAGAGAGAGGGTTTTGTGCTAATTTAATCTCATTATTATGTACATATGTACATAATAAACATAGTAGCTTGGGTGATACTTGGCAAAAAACTTGTAAATAGTTTGATTCAGTTTCACTTCCATTTTTGGCACTTTTAATTTCACCCTCATTTAGTCACGCCTCTTGTATTTTTTCTCTTTGTTAGATGGTCCTCATGCTGATCCGTCCATGGTCAGACCAACGGGTCCCAATCAGATGGTCAACAGAATGCAAAACCCACCAGGTAGAACTTTAAGAGCTGGTAATGTTCTTACAGTCTTGTTGAAAAGACGCATGCCAAATCAATTTTATTATGTGTTGATTAACTAACACAATAATTTACAACAACAATGTCTAGTTTTTATCTTAGTTTGATTCTGAAGCAATAAAAGGTGTTTTCTGTACATTAGGATACTTGGACAACGTACTGGAACAGTTTATTCTGTTCTGTCGTCTTCCGCTTATCCGGAGCTGGGTCACAGGGCCAAGAGCCTCTGACGAGAAGCCCAGGCTTCTCTTAGCCCGTCTGTATCCTCCAGCTCACCCGGAAGAGTACTGAGGTGTTCCGCGGCCAGCTGTGAGACATAGTCTCTCCACAGCAGGTCTGGGGCCTGCCTTTGGGTCTCCTCCTGGTGGGACATGCCCGAAATACCTCACCGGCGAGGCGTTTGAGAGGCATCCTAACCAGATGCCTGAACACCCCATCTGGCTTCTCTCAACCCGGAGGAGCAACGGCTCTACTCTGAGCTCCTCCCGGATGTTAGTGCTCCTCACTCCATCTCTGAGCGAGAGCCCAGCCACCCTGCAGAGGAAGCTCATTTCGGCCGCTTGAATCTGCAGTCTCGTTTATGTTCAAATAATTGTATTGTTACCGGTAAAAGTAAAAAAATGTACATTTTAAATCTTAAATAGTTTTGTGAAGTGTCAGTTCTGCCTTCTTCTAGACTGGATAGACTGGATATTTATTTAATTTTTCTTGATTCATTTTAGGAATGAACCAGTTTAGTCCACTGGGGATGCAGTCAGTGGGTCAGAGGTCTACCCCTCCTCTTCCTCTTAATTCCCCAATGAACCAGGTAAGCATTGCATGATGTTTAACTTTAGGATTTTCTGAACCTGCTTGTTGTTCAATAGATTTTTCTATATTGGTTGAGGGTCCAAGAAGTTATTTTTTGTTTACCACTCTGGGTTACCTAAAAGTAAAAAGTAGTATAAATCAGGGATAACGCTGTGTTTGTTGTGTTTCCAGATGGGAATGGGAGCAACAAGGATGGGTCAGCCCAATGCCACACAGCTACAAAACCAGTACCTCCCTCCAGGCCAGTTCCCCGGCTCCAGTCCCACCCTTGGTTCTGGGATGAACCAGTCGGGAGCTCAGCCTGCTGTGCCTTCGGTGAGTATTGGGGGATTTTGTGACACTCGCTGTTGATTTTGAGTGGCCAGAGTTGGCACAGGTTTTTCCACAAGAAATAAAAACACAATTCCGATGTACTTTGAGTTAAATTAAAAAGAAATTATGTGGTCTTTGACACCCCAGCCTCTCAACAATGAGGTTACTGGTTCCTGTCTCACCTCTGGAAAGCTTTTGTAAGCTTTTTGTGTTGATTTGTGGTGGTCACTTTAAGTTCTAAGTGACTGCAAGGGCCAGTCTTCCTTGATGCCAGGCTAGCAATGATCTTGTGATTTGTTCTAGATGTTTTCTGCCTTTCATTTTCTCCAGCCGAAAATAAATTGGTGAATGAAGAAAAAGTTCCATAAGCTTGTAATTTACAACATAAGTTTCCAACTTGTTAAAATTAAATGGAGAAAATTTTGGCAGCACCATATTGATGGTCTCTATGTTTTTGTATTTTATTTGATCTTTTTAGTCCAAAAAGAAAAAAGGTTTAATTTTTGTCCCTGTTATTCTTCCATAGCAGAACCAAATGACAACACCGCCTTCCCTCCCATCAAGCAGCCCCGCACCACTGGCTGCCTCGTCTGTACCAGGAGCTCCTATGGGTTCTGTTGGACCCACTAATGCTGTTGGTGCAGGGCCTTTATCAAACTTTCCTTCATCCTCCACACAGCCCAACACCTTCACTCACTGTCCACCTGTCCGCACAAACTCGCCATCCCCAGCACGAAGCTTAACCCCGCAGCCCCACCAAACCCCACCAACATTACCCCGCTCTCAGACCCCGCAGCCACAGACGCCCAACACACCCCAAGTGCCACAGTTTACCCAGCAGCAACAACAAGCCTCGCAGCAGCAGCTGCCTTCAGGGAAGACGGGAAACTCTGAGAAAGTGAATCAGCTGCTACAGCCGACACATGGCGGTGTTGCGTCTCCAAGTCCACAACCCGGCCAGACTCCTTCTGTTCCCACACAAAATGTTCATGTACCGTTACAGCCACCACAAACCCCAGTGAGTAAAAAAGAACCTTATAATTCAAAGTTTTTCTCTATGTGTTCAAAGAATACCACAAAATCATATTAAAAAACGTGAACTATACGGAATCTCAACTAATCATTTTTGAATGATAAGCAAAAACTTTGCAGCCCGTCAAATACTTCCCTTCTTTTATAAAAGTAAATAATGTTCATTTTAATGTGGAATGAAACAACATGCAGAGCTTGAGCTTCCTTTTCTAAAAGTCTATAATCTCTATTTTCTTTTCGATCCAGCTTTCTCCAAAGCCTTCCCTGACCACAGATGGCCAGGTGTCCACTCCTGCTTCAGTCTCAAGCACCACAGATCCCAAATCTCAACTTGCCCCATCTGACGGCCCTGCAACCAGTCAGGAAGATGTCAAAATGGAGGTGAAGAAGCAGGATCAGGAAGACGATGAAGAAATGGACATGCAAGTTGACGGCAAAGGAAAGATGGGCAAGGGTCAGTCTGAGGTGAAGACAGAAGAGAAACCAGAGGTGAGACTGTGTGACATTAAATCAGATCGACATAAAATTCTATTTTTTCTAACATCCCAATCTGTTTCCTAGATAAAGAATGAGAAGTTGTCTGGAGATGGGTGCAAGGGTGAGCCCCTGGATACCTCTTCATCTACTAGCTCTTCGTCAGTAGCAGCAAGTGAGGACAAAAAGCCAGAAGTGAAGAAGGAGCCTAAAGAAGAAGAGGAGGGAGCCGAATCATCAGCTGCTAGCAGCTCCTCAGCCAGCACTCAGAGCAAAAAGAAAAGTAAGCATGAAGTCCTCACTGTGCCGCTAGTCACACATTGATATTATTCTTCTATATTATAAGTTAAAATTACATAATGAACCATATAAAATTAATTTTGCCATTAAATTAACCTTTGATTAGATAATTAAATTAAAGAGGAATAGCTTAAATTTGGCTATATTAGGTTGAAAACTTGAGGTTTTGGAAAATCTGCTTCCTGGAGATTCCAGGAGATATTTGTGCTGCACATAGTAGGGTGTTTGGTTAAATTCTATGTGACCAACAATACTCAATGCAGGAAACGTCTACAGCTATCTCTTGCATGTACAGAAGAAATTAAGGACACCCAGTTCTTCCAAAGTCCAAAACAATCTCCTAGGTGGTTTCTACATTAATGCAGAGATTTTTTTACACAATTGCGGTTGGTGCCGTTGGCTTGTAGTCATTTAGGTTTGTCACTCAGATGCTCTTTGGGGCAAAGACTGTTGAGGCAGTCTTTAGGCACTTGGGGGTAGATGCCAGTGAAATTTCAGACATGTCTGACAGCACCGTAAAGAGCTGAAGCGCACAGTCACTTGGTACCTGCCCCAGGATGTTTTGAAGCCTGGAGCAGTAAGGACTTTCATTCTGTGAAGTTTTTTTTCCTCGCATTAGCTTCAGCCACTCTGAGAGGGGTGCCTCTGGGATTGGCTAGAGCTGGAATATCCAGGATACTTCAGAGCATATTTGTATTGAACCTGTTGTCTGTTTACTTTTTGAGCCATTTCCTCTTGGTTGTTGCTTTCTGAAGATTGTTCTTTGAGATGATGTCCCTAGAAATTGCTACCCTCTTATTTCATAGTTAAAGTTGTTTTTGTCTTCTGAACTGCTTATCCCTTGCGGGGTCGCCAGGGGTGCCTGAGCCTAACCCGGCTGATTCAAGGCGAGAGGAAGGGTACACCCCAATCAGGTCGCCAGTCTATCACAGGGCCTCACACTCATTCGTCGGGCCAATCAACCTGACATTCATGTTTTTGGTGGGTGAGAGAAAACCGGAGTACCCGGAGAAAACCCACGCATACATGGAGAGAACATGATTCACACAGAAAGCACAGTGTTTCAAGCCTCGCCCGCACCCGGGACTCGAACCCCAATCTTCCAGTGCTGTGAGGCCACTGTGCTAACCACTGCACCAGCATTGCACCACCTTTAAAATGATTTTTAAATTGTAAAATAAAACAATTTCTGATTACCATAAGCTTGATTTGTATTTTAACAGGATCATCTGTGACTTGTTTTATTACCCCAAAAGTGATCAAATGAGATGTATTCCTCGGTGCTTACAGAATTGCTGCATAACAGCGGAAACCAAAGTCCACTATGGTTTTAAATTTCCTGGTGTTAAATTAAAATTATTCTAAATAGTATTTGTGAGAATGGAGGCTTGTTAACCCAGAATTTAACTTCTTTTTTTCCCTCAAACTTTTGCAGTCTTTAAGCCAGAGGAGCTGCGTCAGGCTCTGATGCCAACCCTTGAGTCTCTATACCGTCAAGACCCAGAGTCCCTTCCCTTCCGTCAGCCAGTGGACCCCCATGTACTGGGAATACCCGTACGTATCCGAACTAGTAACAAAACTAACCTGGTAAGGGACTGCACTGGCTGCCATTTTGCTTCAACTCATGATCATGTAGCCTTTTTATTTTATTTTGTATGTTTTTTCATTTGTTTTAGCTAGTTTTTTATTGTCATAATTTGATATACATGTTTTTATTTTTTATGATTTAGTTTGTCCTCATTGCATGTCAGAAGTACAGGAAATGGATTTAGCATTCATGCACGCTTTCTGAAACATATCATTCATAGAGCCAAAAAACAACGGCTTTTCTGAACTCGTATTCATCTTAAATACCTAAAAACTACTTTCAATAATAGACCAATATCATTTATAATATTGAAATTTTCAATTGGAATTTAAAAATGATTCAAAACATCAGTAAAATCAGGCCTCCAGACATGGTTCTTAATCACTGTTGGTTTGCAAAATGCTTTCAGGATTTTGATAGAGAAGTACTGGGAAGGTCAGAGGAACCTGCTTTGTGCTCTTTTAGATCTGGAGAAAATCTATTATAGGTTGATCAGAGATGAACTGTGGTGTTGTAAAAGGAAGTTTGGAGTGACAGAGAAGTACCGTATTTTTCAGAGTACAAGTAGCAGTTTTTTTTCACTGTTTGGCTAGGGGTGCGACCAATACTGGGGATCGACTTATGTGTGACATTATCAACACATTATAACTATCATTTTATGTTTATATGAGGACTGTTAGACAGTGAGGACTGTTAGACAGCGGTGAGATGTGCTGTAGGCGTGACAGAGGAGTTCAGTGTTGGGGTAGGACTCTACTAAGGATCTTCTTTGAGTCCGTTGCTCTCACCACACATTGCGATGTGAGGTGAGAGCAAAGAACATGTGGAGGAAAAGCTGGAGAGGTGGAAGATTTCCCTGAAGCTAGTCACAGAAAGACAGAGTTTCCGTGTGAATGAGAGGGACCTAAAAGAAAGAGTGAGATAACTGGGAGAAGAAATAAAGAAGGATTTTAAGTGCGTAGTATCAAGAGTTGAGAGAAATGGAGAGTGTGGAAAGAGGTTATAATTCTGAAGTACTCTTTGGAGTTGGATCAGAAATTGGGACGTTAGAGGGACATCACATGTGTTAGATAGTTTGGTAATGGAGGCCTTACTGAGATTATTTAGACCTGCCAGAGGAGAGACAAAGAATCTATTTGTAGCAGGATGGTGAACCTCTTGAAAGACCAAGGAGTAGGCTTATGGTAGAGGTGTCAAACTCAGGTCCTGGACGGTTGGTATCCTGAAGGTTTTCCATGTGTTCTTGCATCTACACACCTAATCCCGGTTATTGAGTCAATGTGCCTGATTTTATTGGCTGTTGATTTTACTTTATGTGCATCAGCTGTATTGAACCAGGAACACATGGAAAACCTTCAGGACACTGGCCGTTGAGGGCCGGAGTTCAAATGTCGTGAAAGAGAACACAAAACTTGTTGGTGTATATGTCAAAATATAAATCCTGCCATGACCAGAAATTCTGAACAGTGTGGAGTTCTGATACTACTGTTAGTGAGTTGGTGTCTTACCCCTTACCTAATTATTCAATTTGTATTTAAATTGAAAATGAACAAATCACGGCAAAAAAAAAAAAAAGAAGTAATTTAGAGTTCATGAGCCGGTTGTTTTCATTCAAAGCTCTCATTTGTTTGTGCAGCTTTCTTGTTATAGGTTTGATCGTAATGTGTTTTTTTTCTTTACAGCTTTCATCCTAGTTTTCCATAACTAGCTCTCTAGTTCAGTTCCTCACCAGTAGTGGTTTGACAGTGTTCAGGTGGCCGGCGTGTAGAGGTGGAAAACTTTTTACACTCAATATTAGTTCCAAATACTTTTAGATTTTTTTTATTTATGAACGTACAAAATATAAAACAAGAAATTTTTGCAGATTGCAGAGTAAATCTCGTGGCTTATCTCGCCATCTAATACTTTTGTTGTCGAATGATGCAACTTAAGAAAGTAAAAAGAAAAATGTGTTTTTATTGGCATTATTTTTAAACTTATTGATATTTTCAGCCATAAAATTGGCTCCGCAGGCTACCATGCTAATATGCATCACTTGTTTGTCCACGTGAGTGGTTCCCTTCAGAGATGAGGGTCTGTTCGTGACTCCTGTTGCTATGGTAACGTTTAGATGGACCCTGCTTTTTTAAATTTGGATCTGTTTTTTTTTGTTTTATTTGGTTGAAGCACTAAAAAGGTGTCCTCTTTCTTGCTACCCTTCCCATTTCTTTTCAAATGGAGAGCAGATAGTAAGAAGTGTATGTATGTAGCGTCTTCCACCTTTTGTTACATTAGCTTCACCTCAGCACTGTTTGGCTTCAGCTCTGCCTGTTTGTTTGTTTGTACTTTCATGCTGCTGGAGATAGTGCCAGCGATGTGATGCTAAACAAGCTTAGAATTCTCTCGCTCTCTTCTCGATGCTGCTCTTATTGTCTTGGTTTTGCACCCTGATCACTATCAGCGAGGCTGGAACTTTTGCTTGTTGTTGATGCAAAATAACCAGACTAATTGATCAAAGCACAACTTTGTTCAGTTTGTAGCTTGATTATGTCAATATAAAAAGCATTAACTGGTAGTTTTAGTGATAACGGCCAGAGTTGTGTTGACCTGGCTGCTGTTCCCAGCACAGATAGGTATTTGATTGAAAGTGATGGGTGCAAAGCAGAGAGCTGGAGCGCAGAAGTTGTCATGTCTCTCTGTTTGCACGTGAACCTTCTTCTCTGCAGCGCTCAACAACCTTGTTCCCCTGCACCCTTTTCTCTCTCTACTCTGGTCACGCCTGGTTGATTGCGACGCCACCTTCACGTCTCCTCCTGATATTCGTGTTGCTGATGACGTCGTACACACTGGATTCTTCAATCAAACCATTTTGGCTTTCTCTTTTTAAAAAAAAACTCATTTTATTGCCAACATGACACCTCATCTGGACGGCCCCCTTTTCAAACCTAGGACTACTTTGACATCGTGAAAAACCCCATGGACCTTTCAACCATTAAACGGAAGCTGGACACGGGACAGTACCAGGAGCCATGGCAGTACATCGAGGATATCTGGTTGATGTTCAACAATGCCTGGCTGTACAACCGGAAGACGTCAAGGGTGTACAAGTACTGCTCCAAGCTGGCGGAGGTGTTTGAGGCGGAAATCGACCCCGTCATGCAAGGCCTAGGGTACTGCTGTGGGAGGAAGGTGAGAAAAAATTGTTGTTTTTCTAAAATATTGTGAGAGCAACTTCTATTTATTAATCAAAAAATGGAGGGAAAAATATGTTCAGTTGCAATAAAGCAAAACTCTTTGTTTAAACTCATCAGTTACTAATGAAACAATTCATTTTAGTTGTTTTCTATGTTTTTGTATTAAATTTTCTGTAAAAGTTGATTATTGAATTATCAACTAAGCGTTCTTATCTCCTAAGTTTCTTTTGCAATTAATATTTGAGTTTTTGATTTTAATCTCGTAAAAAGTCCAGATGGACAATGCCAGGGGTGGGCAAACTTTTTGGTTTGCGGGCCACATTGAGTTCTAACATTTGACAAAGGGGCCAGAACAGGAGCAGATGGATGACAGGCTTTGATAACCCTAGTTTAGACCGATGGGATGGTGCGCTAAATCTTAAACAAGCGCGCTAAATGTTACATCAAGAGCATAAAATTTCAAATCTAGCGTGCTAGGTCTGAAATCTAGTGCGATAGCGCTTAAAAACTTGCATTTAACGGCGCTATGTTTGACATCTAAGTGCTTAATGTAACGTTTTGCTTGTTTTAACATCTAACACCCTTGTTTACGTTTGTGTATTGGGCCCAATGGCTTTCCATATCTGTGCACACTGATTAGTTTGACATCGTACACATCATTAAGACACATTTTAATGGAAGCAGTGTTGTTGTATTCTCAACAAACCCAATATATCCAGAGTCCGCCATCTAGTGATGAAACATCAGAATTGCAGAGGAAATTAAACTAACAAGGTTTATTTATTTAATTTTTTCAAGTTCAGCGGGCTGGATTAAACTGTTTAACAAGGCCGCATGTGGCCCGTGGGACGTAATTTGCCCATATCTGGGCTATGCTGTGAGGATGGTGTCCTTTTTTAAATTAACCGTGGAAAAAAAACAATGTATTACAATTCTCTTCTTTTTGCCTTTGTGTGTATTTTTCAGTATGAATTTTCCCCCCAAACTCTCTGCTGCTACGGAAAACAATTATGCACCATCCAACGTGACGCTGCTTATTTTAGCTACCAGAACAGGTAAGGGATGTCTGCACACCAAACACGTAGATGAGAGGCAAAATTCTAGTGAACAGATTTTAGATTTTGACTTTTGTTGTAAACATTCAGCCAATGAGGGCCCTTTTTTATGTTTTTAAGAATGTTTTCTATTGGCTGTCGCTCAATCGATAGTGTCCCAGATAAATTTTAAATTTGGCATACAGTGCTTACCCTGCCATCATTTCCATCTTCATAGTTTATTGTTCTAACTTTCATTATGGCATCATTCATAAAGTGAGATCTTTTCTTTATTCTGTTGTTTGATCCCCAACCCCAACAAGGTTTTAAAGACCACACAGTTTCTGATCCCTTTAACAAACTGGGAGGGGATGGTGTGAATCAGAAGATCAGCTCTTACTTTATGAATGACTTTAAAGGATGATGGATCTCTGTTGCTTTTATCATTTATTAATTCTTTTCTCATTCCCTTTTTATATTTGGAGCCTCGACTCCTCACTCCCCCCCTGCTCCTTCGCAGCTCCTAGTGGTCTCTCATGTTGCTGTAATGTTGTTGTTGTTGTTTACCACTGAATGTCTGATGCTAATCTTTGCTTTGCCTTGGCTCTCTGTCCTCTGTTGGTTGTTCTCATTGTGTCCATCCCCTTCCTCTTCTTTGTGTCCCCTTCCATTGTCTTCGTCTGATATGTAACGTCTCGTTTCACGCTTTTTTTTTTTAATTTTCATTTTGACCTCCCTTCCCCTTCTCCCTCCCCTCTCTCTCCCTTCTTTGTTTTAACGCTTGTGATGTCTGCATTGGCCTGCTTTGGTGTGACCAATCATCCGCTCCAAAATTTACGCGCAAAATCAAAACACCCGCCTATTCAAAAACCCTGCATCACGATTGGCTGCTACCTCCTGGCGACGACCCTCCTTGCCCTCCTCCTGTGTGCGCGCCCCCCCGGCCTGTCCCGCCCTGATTGGCGGCTGCTTCTACGTGCCCTCTCTGTGATTGGCTGTGATGATGACGAACGGTGTAGTTCACCAAAATATGGGCTTCTTGCTGACAGGTACCACTTCTGTGAGAAGTGTTTCAACGAAATCCAAGGCGAGACTGTTTCCCTTGGAGACGATCCCTCCCAGCCACAGACGTACGTACGATCACACTCTTCTACTTTATTTAAAAAATGCACCATAGGTTAGCAATGCTTGTTTAATTTAACATTTATAATTAACTTTTAACACTAGTTTTTTGGTTTTTCCAACAGATTGAATTAGTTTACTGTATTACTCCCAATAGAAGCACACTTTCTAATAGAAGCACACCCACCCCCGTTTTTTTCCTGAAACTTGAATACTTAAGCATTTGTTGAGCTTAAGTTCTACAAAAATAAAAATCTTCCATGTGCATCTATAGCACGAGTCTGACATTTCCTTGTCCTTGTGTGTGCAGTGTCCATATGCAGCTTTTCCTAGTGGTACTAGTACCGTACTGAGCTAAATTTTTTTGCCCTGCAGATTCTCTTTTTTTGCAAATAGCGTATTTATAGATGCGCACCCCATCAGTTCGGCCACACATGCACATATATTGGGACTAATACAGTATATTTGCATCATTACTAATCTAATAAAATCAAAGTTTTTAAGTAGTCTTACAGTATGCGAACAAACATCAACAGTGACTATTGTCTGAAAATTTTGTGGTTTCAAAATGTTAAAGTAATTAAAAATAATTAATCGGGAGGACAAATAAAATGTTTTTAGAGAATTAAGATTGCTTCAAAAAAACAAACAAAAAACTGAATACACATGTAAAAATTTTCAACTGAATGAGTGAACTAATTTATCACTACGTCTGCGTTTATTTTGATTGTAGTTAGAACTCTTTTTTTTTTAAGTCAGATTATCTTCTATGTGGTGTTGACTTGATACAATTTGTTTATGAAATTTTTTTTTCACTTGCAAAATCACAAATTTTAAATCTCAGAATTATTTTTTCAACTTAGAAAGTTGAAGTTTCACATCATTCTCTCACTTTGTTGCAAAACTTTACTTGTACCTCCATAAATTTACATATAAATTGTGTATAAACTTAAGACTTGAAACATTTTAACATATATGTATTCTGCACACGGTAAACGACAAACAAACAGTAAACAATACTTACCGTCAAAGGAAAAGAAAAATGAAGCTAAACTTAAAAGGACTGACAGTCATTGCAATTTGTTCCAAGAACATTTAAATGGACTTTCAGACTTTTTCAGCACAACTTGTGGCTAAATTTATTTACAGTAGCATAACTAAGTGTTTTGCTTTTATAAAAATAGAATACCATGCACAAAAATAACTTGTTGTTATGAAAGGAGATATCTGCATTTCGAAACTCATCACACATTTGAACTTCAGAAATCTTAAACCGTAAGCTGCAGTTAATGCGTTGAATATGTAATATGTGCAAAGGAAATATGTATTTAGTGTTTGTGACTAATATGAATACAAAACAGGAAGAAGTAAAAGTTCTATGTGTTGTTTTTGAGCAAAAGTCTAAATTTTGTCTGCAGTCTCAGTGTTTTTCTTTTTTTTTTTCAGGTCCATCAACAAGGATCAGTTCCAACGAAAGAAGAACGACACACTTGATCCTGAATTGTACGTGCCTGGTTTAAATTTGAACTTTTCTGCTTAGGTTGCCAAACAAAAAAAAACAAACAATACTTTGTTTCATTATTCTCAACATTCTTTATTATTTCAGAAATTTTTATGTTTTTCAATTAATTGACACTCATTGCTACTTTTAAATTAAGTATTTAAACTTTTTTTTTTCAATTTAAGTTGAATTTTACTTGAAAAAAATCTAACATTTATCTCAGAAAGAGAAGCAACAAACATTCAAGATTTTTTCCGACAGAAAAACTACAAGTTCCTTTGAAGTAAAAGATATTTTTCTAACTGTATTATTTTATATAATTTTCTCTCCATTAGACTTGTTGAATGTATTGACTGCGGTCGAAAAATGCACCAGATCTGTGTCCTGCATAATGAAACCATATGGCCTACAGGGTGAGTCAACTTTAATTCACTGCCCAGTCCTGAAGAGTAACTTAAAACAACTTAAACCTGAAGTTTCTATTAGATCAACAATTTAGATAACTATGATTGGTTGTGGGCTAACCTTCCACTAACGTGTGGTGTTTTTAGAATTAAAATATTTGTCATCATTTCAGTTGTTTGAAGGTAAATCACTAATTTAAAGCCACTTTTTGTTTTAACCTTTTAACAGGATCTCGTTTTTCCACCTTTTTTTACTCTGAACGGGCGCACATGCTTTCGAACTAACAGTAAGCCGGAAGTGAACAACTGGAAGTCTCGAATAATCTTGTAATCTCGTGACTTGTTTTCTAACGTTACTTGTCACGGACGCTTTCAGACATTTTGCATGAACATTTGTGCGACTGCTACGCCCTATAAAGGGTTAATAAATGAAATGCTAATCTGCAATGTCACTGACCAACCTTTATTTCCTCTTCACCTACAGCTTTGTATGCAATAACTGCCTGAAAAAAGTCAATAAAACACGAAAAGAGAACAAATATGCTGCCAAAAGTAAGTGAAGCAACAAGTCAGGTCATGATTTATATTTGGACTGTTTATCAGTTTAGTTCTTGTTCATTGTATTTGTTTTGCCTGCTTTTGACTTATGGAAACACTGTTTTAAGCAACTTCTCCTCATGCCTTGTCTTTATTTTTTTCCTTAGGGCTTCCCCAGACAAAGTTGGGAAACTTTTTGGAGACGCGAGTGAACGACTACCTCAAGCGACAAAGCCACCCAGAGTCTGGAGAGGTCACGATCCGAGTGGTCCACGTGTCAGACAAAGTGGTGGAGGTCAAACCGGGCATGAAGTCCAGGTAGATGGTTAAACTTTGAATGTCCCATTTTATGCGAACTCAACTTTTTAGAGCTCTCTATCTTCGAATAGTGATTTGCCGCCAAAGTGTTTCCGTAGAAAGTAGCACTTGCTACGTAGATGATGTGACTAGCTACAACTACGATGCTTTTAATGTTGGATGAAGCCCTCTAATAGCCTACTAAGCAGATGGAAAAGTTAAAAATAGCTCATTTATAATATTGTCTATATTTTATTGAAATATATTGTTTTACTGTTTAAAATTGAGTTTTCTTTTAAAAAATCTTTTCCAGGTTTGTGGACAGCGGAGAAATGGCCGAGTCTTTTCCGTACAGAATGAAAGCCTTGTTTGCATTTGAAGACATCGATGGGGCAGACGTTTGCTTTTTCGGCATGCACGTTCAAGAGTACGGTTCAGACTGTCCTCCCCCCAATCAGAGACGGGTTTACATTTCATACCTGGACAGCGTGCATTTCTTTAAACCTCGCCAACTCAGAACCGCGGTCTACCATGAGATCCTCCTTGGCTACCTGGAGTATGTCAAAAGACAGGGGTAAGGGATTAGCTGCTGGACACTTCTACTTGCTCAATATCTGAAATGCATAAAAATCACTTGCTTTTTTATGTTAGGTTTACAACCGGCCATATTTGGGCTTGTCCTCCCAGTGAAGGGGATGACTACATCTTCCACTGTCATCCCGCGGATCAGAAGATCCCCAAGCCAAAACGTCTTCAGGAGTGGTACAAAAAGATGTTGGACAAAGCCGTTGCTGAGCGGATAGTTCACGACTACAAAGTGAGAACTTTTCAGTTTTAATACAACTTCAGAAATTTCTCAGGCTTACAACCTTTTTTTGTGGAAAAGCCGAAATTATATTAATCTCACTTTTAATCCCATCAGTGTGTAGATTAGAATTGCATAATATATCAATATGGAATCAATATTGCAATTTCAATACTTGAAATTAACTCATCACAAAAAGCCATCTCTCCAAGTTTACAGCATCTGTGTCTCTTAAAGTTGAATAAAATATTACATAGTGATCTAATCACTAATAAAATATTACTTTTTGATTATGTACAGTACATAAAGTACAGTCCAGTAATAAAGGTAATTTTCACTCAATGGTTAACTTTATTTCTTCTATTGCCCTTATCATGCAAACTTTTTGTAAAATTTCCCAAAACAGGTCAGTTTGTGGAGTTGGTGCAGATTTGTAATTGGATTAAAAGAATTGCAGTTCACTTGCTGTTAGTGGTTAGAGAGAAATAACAAATTGGAAATGATTCCTTCAGTTCATATGTAGTTGGTACTGAGTTACTGTGGGCAACTTCATTTAAACTATTCCACTAGTTTGGCAGACTGTATGACTTTGATCTTTGTGACCCATACTTTTGGTCATGTGACCCTAAAAACTTAACCAGTTCCTGTGAATAACTGTTGCAGTTTCATTAACATCCACATTTTGTGGGCATAGAAAAAATATAACTTTAAAAAGTCCACAAGAGGGCTCTAATTGCAACCATAAGCAAACTCGCGGAAGGGATGCCGGAGCCTATCCCGGCTGATTGGCGAGGGGCAGGATACACCCTGAACAGGTCACCAGTCTGTTGCGGGGCAACATACTCACAACCATCCACACACATACTCATTCCAAGGAGCAATTTTGTAGCGGCTAATCAACCTAACATGCATGTTTTTGGAGGGTTGGAGAAAACCGGAGTACCTGGAGAAAACCAACGCATACACAGGGAGAACATGATCCACACAGAAAGCACAATGTTTCAAGCCTCGCCCTAACCCCGGGACTTGAAATGATACATTTCAGTCTTAAACAGAAAAATTACGATTGCATATTTTGTCAATACGATGCTGCACTTCCAAAATGTGTTTAGAAGTAATTATTGATACTTCAAAACACATTTCAAAGGATTTAAAGAGTTGGGTTTTTTTCTGTCAGGACATCTTCAAGCAGGCAACAGAGGACCGTCTGACCAGTGCCAAGGAGCTACCGTACTTCGAGGGAGACTTCTGGCCCAATGTTTTGGAGGAGAGCATTAAAGAGCTGGAGCAGGAGGAAGAAGAGAGAAAAAGGGAGGAGAACAGTACTTCTAATGAAAGCACAGACGTAAGGATTTCTGTACATATGGTGGAGGTCACACATTTATTTTGTAGATTGATTTACTTTTGAATGATTCCCAGGCGACAAAAGGAGACAGCAAAAACGCCAAGAAGAAGAACAATAAGAAGACGAGCAAGAACAAGAGCAGCTTGAGCCGAACTAATAAGAAGAAACCGGGAATGGCGAGCGTCTCAAACGACCTCTCCCAGAAACTCTACGCCACCATGGAGAAACATAAAGAGGTCAGCGAGTAGACAGCTGCTTCCTATTTTCATTCAAAGTTCACCATAGTGACTAAAAGTATGAGGTCATTCCATGTTTCTGCAGGTTTTTTTTTGTCATCCGTCTGATCGCCGTGCCGACCGCCAACTCGCTGCCCCCCATCACCGACTCGGACCCTCTGATGGCCTGTGACCTGATGGATGGCCGCGATGCCTTTCTGACATTAGCCAGAGATAAGCATCTGGAGTTCAGCTCCCTCAGGAGGTCCAAGTGGAGCTCCATGTGCATGTTGGTGGAGCTGCATAACCAGAGTCAGGACCGCTTCGTCTATACCTGTAACGAATGCAAACACCACGTCGAGACGCGCTTCCATTGCACCGTCTGCGAGGTGAGACCTGTTGCTGCTGGGTGGAGTGCCAAAACAGGATTTTTAAATTATTCCAAGAGGTGCACGCAATCGGTTCATGCATTGTTAAAATGTATGCAGCGCTGCACATTAAACGTTTTATGTCATGGTACATCAACATCACAGCCAGTGATGCTGGTTTAAATAAATCAAAAGGTTCTTTGTTAAAAAGCAACAGCAGCAGCTGGTTAAAGGTAAAATAAAAGGAACAGCATTCAGTTAAAGGAAAAAAAGGAACAGGATCGGCTGGTTAAATTAAAAAAGGGACACTGGGGGCAATTAATTAAAATGAGTTTGGGCAACGGGTTAGGAGGCCTTCTTAATGCCTCGCTGGTAAGGTGATTCGGGCATGTCCCATTGGGAGGAGACCCAGAGGCAGACCCGGGACCCGCTGGTGAGACTGTGTCTCACAGCTGGCTGGGGAACACCTCCTGGGTGAGCTGGTGGAAGCAGTCAGGGTGAAAAAGCCTAAGCTTCCCGTCCGAGGCATTTGTCCCGCGACCTGACCCTAGCTAAGTGGAAGACAACGGAATATATAAAAAAGTTAAAATGCAACATCAGCGGGTGTTTGAAGAAAAAAACTTGCTGTTCCCTGTCTTCTTCTTGTAAACTGAAGCCATCAAAGTCTTCCTCCTCAGTATCTGATTTGTATAGTTCCAGAAAAACATAGTCACGTTTTCTCAGACCCTTTTCAGATCCCTAGAAGTGTTAGAGTTGTTTTGGGGGCAAGACAGATGTTGATCGGCTTTGCAAATGAATGGAAAAGTCTATAGTGGACACTTTATTCAACTAAAAGCTGAAATTCAGGAAGACCTAAAAGAGTGGGGCAAGGAGTACGCAGGTAGATTACATTTTCTGTATGCGGTGTAATCCAAAGGAGATTGGTGACTTTAAAGTTGTCACAGGAGAAAGTGTAGCCAGACAGCATAGGATGGTGGTGTGTAGGATGACTCTAGTAGTGAGATAGATTTAGAGAATAAAGCGAGTGCAGTGGACTAAATGGTGGAAGCTGAAAAATGAAGAGAGCTGCTTGAATTTTATAAAGAAGTTGACACAGGCTCTGGGTGGGCAGAACATGCTTTCAGATGACTGGACTACTGCAGCTAATGTGATCAGGGAGACAGGTAAGAAAGTACTTACTTGTCTATTGACTTTCAGGTCTTGATAAAAACAAAATTAGATATTGGTGCTATTGCTGCTATAAAACATTATACAATAAATCACTGGCAGACCCCATCTATTCACTATTAATAAAGTTTGTGATATAGGGCAGGCGGAAGCGTATTGTTCAGCCCTTTGGCATCGACTTATTCTTGTGACTACAAGTTATTTGATCTTGTATTCCTTCTTTAGCCTTCTTCCAATGCAGGTTGCAATTCATGTATTTGATAACCACTAGATAACGTCTCTACGTGTTCATCTGAGTACTTGAAAAAAAATTATATGCACTCCTGTTTATACCCAATTTCTGTTATCTCTCTTCCAGGATTACGATTTGTGCATCACCTGCTACAACACCAAGGGTCACGAGCACAAAATGGACAAGCTTGGGCTCGGCTTGGATGACGATGGGAATAACCCTGCCGCAGCAGCTACACAGAACCCCGGAGACTCACGCCGACTAAGCATCCAGCGCTGTATCCAGTCACTGGTCCATGCATGTCAATGTCGCAATGCCAACTGTTCGCTGCCGTCCTGCCAGAAGATGAAGCGGGTTGTCCAGCACACCAAAGGCTGCAAGAGGAAGACCAATGGCGGTTGTCCAATCTGCAAGCAGCTCATTGCTCTCTGCTGCTACCACGCCAAACACTGCCAGGAGAACAAGTGTCCCGTCCCATTCTGTCTAAACATTAAGCAGAAGCTCCGGCAGCAGCAGCTGCAGCATCGCCTCCAGCAGGCCCAGATGTTGAGGAGGAGAATGGCCACGATGCAGAGGGTAGGACAACCAGCCGGAGGACCACCCGGAGGTCAAATGGTGGGCCTCCCTTCACCAGGGAACACAGCACCAAGTACCCCAACATCTGGAGGAACCCAACCACCAACTCCGCAAACCCCAACTCAGACTATGACACCAGTTCCACAGCAGGGTCCTGGGAACGGACCTCAGCAGTCGCAGCAGGCCACAGTGATGCCTCCTCAACATTCTCTTCATCAGTTCCAGCAGATGGCGCCTGGAGGAGGAGGAATGATGGGTTCTCCTCAACATCATCATCAGCAGCAGATGCTTCCTCAGGTCCAGCAGCAACATTTAACGGGGTCAGGAGCCAATGCCCAGCAGCTACAGCAGCACTTCAACAATATGCCGTCTTACTCCGCAAGACCTCCTGCTTCTTCTCCAATCCACCCCTCCCAGGGCAAACCACTTCTCGGCTCTGCAAATCCTCAGCAGCAGCAGGCTGGTGGGCCCATCATGCCAGCTCAGCAGCCACCTGGTCAGCCAGCGGGTCAGCAGACCTCCGGGCCTCCGCCGGCAGCAGTAGAAATTGCACTGAAGATCCAACAGGTGGCTGATGCTCAGAGGAAAATGGCTCTGCAGAGACAAGCAGCAGCTGCTGGTTTGATGTCTTCTCACCCCCACCACCAACAAGCTCCTGCTCAGCAGCATACCATGGGACATCCAGGAATGGTCGGACCTCAAGGGGCTCCCCCACCTGGCCAAGCTCCACCTGTCCGAGCTCACATGGAGCAGCAGCAGGGTGCTCCACCGGGAATGATGGTTGGACCAGGCGGTCACATGCAGCAGACCCCTCAGCAGGGGAACCAGGCACAGCTCCAGCAGCAGAGGATGGGTACTCCACTTCAAAACCCCCAGCAGCAGTGGGCGGGGCAAGGCATTCCTCCACAGCAACGTCAAGCTATGATCAACCAAATGAGCCATCCAGCAATGATGCCTCAGCAGCAGGGTCAGGCTGGCCTGATGAATATGCAACCCCAGCAGCAGCAGCCGCAGCAAGGTGTTGCTGCTGGAGGTGTGGTTGGGGGAGCACCGGTCCCCGCTGCTGCAGCTGCTCCTGGAGGAAACAATCCCCAGAACGCTCTGCAGGAACTTCTGCGCACTCTGCGTTCACCAAGCTCAGCTCTCCAGCAGCAGCAAGTTCTCAACATCTTACGCTCCAACCCTCAACTCATGGCGGCCTTCATCAAACAGAGGGCTTCAAAGTACAAAGGTGTGCAAGGGGGCCCTGGTGGACCTGGAGGGGCCCCTGGTGGAGTCCCAGGTGGAATACCCGGAGGAGTCCCAGGTGGAATGCCCGGAGGAGTCCCAGGTGGAATGCCCGGAGGAGTCCCAGGTGGAATTCCCGGAGGAGTCCCTGGTTCTGTGGGAACACCTGTAGGAAACATGGTTCCAGCAGGAAGCCCACAGGTAAACATGAACGCTGGTGGTCAGCCAGGAATTCACATGGCCAGTCAGGGAGGTTCAAATGTCAACATGGCAACCATGGCCCAGCTCCAGCAGGTCCAACAGCAGCAACATCTGCAGCAGCAGCAGCAGCTCCAACAGCAGCAACAGCTCCAACAGCAGCAGCAGCTCCAACAACAGCAGCAGCTCCAACAGCAGCAGCAGCTCCAGCAGCAGCTCCAGCAGCAGCAGCAACTCCAGCAGCAGCAGCAACTCCAGCAGCAGCAGCAACTCCAACAGCAGCAGCAACTCCAACAGCAGCAGCTTCAGCAACAGCAACTTCAGCAGCAGCTCCAGCAACAACAAAGACCGATGCTTGGTGGTCTCCAGCAGCAGCAGCAGGGGGTTGGACGGGGCCTGCAGGGTCAGGGACCCCAGATGGGAAATCTGAACAACCCTCAGTTCAGAGAGTTGCTGATGAGAAGACACCTCCAGCAGCAGCAACAACAGCAGCAACAACAGCAGCAGCAGCAGCAACAGCAGATGGGGGGTAACCACGGACAGTTCCAGCAACCTCAACCACCGCAGACTCAGGGGTTCCTGGGCCAGCAGGGAATGCAACCTCCAGCAGTGGGCCAGCCTGGCCCACCCTCTGGCCAGCAAACTTACCCCACCCAGCAGCAGGCCACAGCTGCTCTGCAGCAGAGGCTCCAGCATCAGCACCACCTCCAGATGCAGCAGCAGCAGAATACCATGGCTGCTCTTCCAGGGGGGGATGGAGGACCAGGCGGGGGGGCAGTAGGACCTCCTCAACAACCACCTCAAGTTCCTCAGTCTGCTCAAAGCGGTCCCCCGCCTCCTTCGCTGCTCCAGCAGGCTCTGCACCAACGATTGCTTCAGCAACAGCAGCAGCTGGGTCCTGGGGGGTCACCAGCCCAGCACAGCAATCCCATTAGCCCCCAACAAACACAGCAGATGGCCCAGTCTCCACACCCCCACCTGCAGGGCCAGGGTCACCCTTCCTCTCTCGCTAACCAGGTGCGATCCCCTCAGCCCTCCCCGAGACCGCAGTCCCAGCCGCCTCACTCTAGCCCCTCTCCACGCATGCAGCCACAACCGTCACCCCATCACATCTCCCCTCAAATACAAACTGGCTCCCCACACCTGAACCAGCACCACCCAGGCATGGTGGTCCCCTCCCAGCAACCCCAGGGCCAGCAGCAGAACACTATGGATCAGTTTGGGTCGGATGAGAGCGCAATGCTGTCCCAGTTGAGCAACATGGCCGGTCTACACGGTCCGGGGGGCACCGGCCAGGACCCTATGAGCCACAACTCCTTAGACCACATGTAGTACTCCTTAAGGTGTTCAAACCTTCGCACTAACTGCACTCGCCCAGGACAGTGTTATTAGCCTTTTTTTTTTTTATTATAAAATGTTATTTAAGATGTTTTCAGTAAAGATTGATTGAACTGAACTTCCTATGGGAGATCGACATTATATCGAGCAGTCGTTTAATGAATTAGAATAAATGAATTGTAACTTATTGCTGTTAATATATATTTTTTGCCAACTGAGGACAAAGAGGGAGGGGTCCCTCATCTCCCAACTCCTGTAGAAAAAAGGTGATATTCTAGAGGGTTTTTTTTTCAGGGGAGAAGCATTTGCCTTTTTTTAAATAAATGTTTGTAAGATTTTAGAAAACTTTGAGGTAATGGTTTAATGCAAAGAACTTTTTCTCAGTTTTTGTTTCACATCAAGTCATTTCTGTTTGCAGAGGGATGTAAATTTTGTAAATCCAAACATCATGCATATCTTTTTAAATGTTTGGCTTTGCTTTATTTATTGTTATTATTTGGGTGGCGGGGGGTATATTCACTCAAACTGCTACAATTCGTATAGAAATATATTTTTGTTATTGATGTATTGATGACGGGGTGAAATATGTTTAACTCCACACATCCTCACTCGGCCTCCCTCCCCCCAGATGGATCCAGACACTTTTTTTGGGACTTTCAGAGATCTGCTGTGCTGGAAGTAACTTTCCTGTCGCAAACATGCAAACCCTCTCCCTCGAATGTGTTCGCACTCCTTCCTTATAAAGACTTACAGAGCTATGGAGGCTTGGGGAGTGGGGGTGCATACCTTTGTGCCTGTAACATTTTAATTACTGGGTTTTGTGGGGCTGGGGTTCACCTTTATAGTGTTTATTTTTTATTATTATTTAGTATTCTTCTGTTTGGAGGAAACTGAGGAGGACGATGATCCAAATGAACTGTGTTGCACAGAAACGAGGTGAAAGAAAATGGGATAAGTGCTCATCCCCATCTTTCCTCCTCTCTTTGCTGCTTCCCTTGGACTTTATATCCTCTTCAGGGTGGGAGGGAGGACTTATGAGCTCTTTCATTACAAACTCCTTTTTTTTCCTCTCCTTCCACTCTGAACTTTGGGAGTTTTATTTAATTGTTTTTTTACTGTACAAAGGAAACAAACTGTGGATTCAGATGGTTTTTTTTGTTTTTTATAATAAAATGAAAATTACAAATAGTGCTCTGTTCTGCATGTGGCTCATTAATCAAGATAATATGTTCTCAAGTATTTGAAATCAGTTTTTCCATGGAGATTAAAAAAGCATCTATGTTGAGATTCTAAATACAAAGTATCTCAAACCTGAAGTTAAAGAGGAAACTCCTTTTCCAGTATCTTTAGTGAGTCACCAGTTGGTTTCCCAGTAAAACAATCTTTCCTGAGGGAAACACGCCCTCTACTGGTCAAAACTTATAAAGTCAACTACTGGAAAGTTATAAAAATGTTAAAAGTACTTTCCTAATAAATTTACTATAGATCTTTATATCTGAGGACAAAAACTTTAAAGTTGTTTGAAGGTATATTTATAATTTATTAAAGAGGTCCTTTTTATGGCTATTTGTTCTGATCCTACAGCATATATAGAAAAATGTTACTTATTGTTTGCTCAGAAAAAGTTTTAAATACATTACAGTTATTTAATTTCACTTCCATTTATTACACTTAACCCATGTGTAATGTTATCGTCAATTCATTTGTTTTCCGTCTGTTGATCAAGATACAGGTTACCATTTATTTTTCTTCAATTTTGTGATTGTGACTTCATCTTGGGTCATGAACTTGTGTGTGCAAATTATGGATGCAATATCTAGCCATGCATGGACTCTGCAGGTTTACACTGGAAAGCAATTTGAAAGAATCAGAGGATATGTGTTGTGATAACTTCTTTAAATCTTCTCACTGCCTTGGAGATGAACTTCAGAAGACGTTGCAGTCAGAAGAAACAAGACAGAAATTCTGAAGGTCTAGGGCAGACCTCTGCATTCCTTAGTATTTGCTTTAAGTGAGGAAATAACTTGTAAAATTGTTCTTTTAGAAGGCCTGAGACACTAATCCTTTGACTAGAGGATTTTCTAGATTTTTTTAGTCTTTGAGGAGCAATGAGATAGTTTTAAAAACTTTACATCTTCTCCTTTCAGCATTCCCCTTCAGGGGTCGCCACAGTAAGTCAGTTTCTTCCATCTAAACCTATCTGCTGCATCCTCTTCGGTCACACCAACTATCTTTATGTCTTCCTTCACTGTACCCATGAACCTCCTCTTTGGCCTTCCTCTAGTCCTCTTTCCTGATGGTTCCAAACCCAGCATCCTTCTGCTGATGTACTCCTTCTCTCTCCTCTGCACATGTCCAAACCATCTCAGTCTGGCCTCTCTGACTTTATCTCCAAGACCTCTAACATGTGCTGTTCCTCTGATATATTCATTTCTAATCCTGTCCATCCTGGTCACTCCTAGAGAGATCCTCAGCATCTTCATCTCTGATACTTCCATCTCTGCTTCCTGTCTTTTTCTCGGTGCCACTGTCTCCAGACCAAACAGCATGGCCGGTCTCCCCACGGTTTTGTACAATTTCCCTTTCATTTTAGCTGAAACTCTTCTGTCACACATCACATCTGATACTTTTCTCCTGCACACGCTTCTTCACCTCTTTTCCACATTATATATTGCTTATGTACTTAAATCTTCCACCTTCTTTATCTCTTCTCCCTGTAACCTCACTTTTCCATTTGAATCCCTCTCATTCACACACATGTACTCTGTTTTAAGCTGACTAATCTTCATTCCTATCCTTTCTAGTGCAAACCTCCACCTCTCCAGCTTTTTCTCTATCTCTTCCCTCCTCTCACTACAGATCACAATGGATCACACTTAAGCCTAGCTTAAAACCTGATAGAATGACTGGTCATGTTCAATTTAAAATGTTCTTAAATAGTTCAGCGGAATTTAAATTCTTAAGCGAACAGAAGTCTAACAAAATTCTCTGTCAATTTTCTCATTTGTGAAACCATCTAAAATGAACACTTCAAGAAGTTTTATTTCATTACACATTTATTGTAAATGCAGTCAAATAAAAATGACTGAATAGAGAAAAGAGGGAGTTCCGGGCACACAAAGTGACATAAGTTAGTTTAGCTTATACAGGTAACATGCAATAAATAAATAGCTCACTACCGTTTGATCTAAAAGTACGTTTGTACATCATCTATTTAGCAAAGAAGCAGCAAAACAAACTAATTCTTTTTCATCTTCACACTGAAAAAGAGTAGATTATCAATAGCCATACAAAAATAGAACCAGGAAGCAATTCAAAGTTGAGTTGAAAGACAACAAACGACAAAATGTGTGCACTTTCTTTTTTGTGCGTCCATCCTGCTTGAAATGTAAAACTTCCTCAAAGCGCCAGATGTTAGTCTTCTTTTTTTTTACATATATATTTATATATACACTTCTTTTGAGACAGAAATAAACATTTCTATCAGCATAGACTGACTGAGCATGCAAATAGAAAAAAACACAGCGCAACATATCTACAAAACAGTTTCTGTAAGAAAAAGGAGCGACTGAAACGGCCCCAAGAAGAGATTATGTGATAGTGAGACAAACGTCTTGCTGGAAAGCACTAAGGACAACTGGAAAAAAGTAGCTGCATTTGTAGTTTTACCCTAAAAACCTGTTACTCAAATGAATAATTCAAATATCTTGAGGCTTCAGGCTTCTTAGATCATCTAATTATTGAGTCATAATAATAAAAACGGTCACCTGCTTTTTTATTTCAAAGGCATCAACATGTTCCTTCAGTAGGAAATGAGTGAGAAGTATTTTACACAAGTTTATTTACATTAGAAAAGGGGTGTCGGCTCTGATTCCTCAATACTCTAACATCCATTAAAGAAGCCTTCAGCCTCGGTGGCTTCTTTAAAAGTCACCGTCAGTGAGTTTATGGTCACATGTGTCACAATCACCTTCCTGGGATGATCTGGGACAGCGGGAGTCAAAACATCTGGAGTTGTCATGGTTGGATTGTCACCTTTGATCTCCTCGCTGGTGAGGTCACCTGCCTTCTTCACGCTTCCTTGGACCCTTACTATCACTGACGTTGTGTTGTTTCTCTCCAATTTGGGACACTCCTCGTTTTTCTCTTCGCGGGAAACCTCGTCTCCGGGTGTCGTCTCGCACGCGGAGTCGCTGTCATTTGATTGTTCGCGGGCAGTTGTGTGTTTCTGACGTGCTTCAGGTGTGTCTTCATCTTGTTTATCAGTCCATGTGTCTGTGCTTACTGCTTTCAGGTGGGTCTCCACCTTCTCTTCCACATCAGTGTCCAAATCCTGTCGCTCCAATAACGGAGGTGAGCTGCATTCTGATTGACCTGCAGAAGAAGCAAAGGTTTTAATTTGTTTGAAAAGTTTAAATGATGGTTAAAAACTCTGCTCAGTATTCAGTTTATTTACCATATGAGCTGTCTCCACATCTCTCCTCTGTGGTGCCTTCAGACTCTGGCTTCTCTTCCTCACTAGTGCCCCCCCAGTCCTCCTCAATGGCCTCCACCTTCTTCGTCTGTGGTCGGAGCGGTTTGTTTGAAGAGCGCCCAACTCTGGTCAGTCGTTGCCTTTTCCTCCTAATTGGACGGGGATACACCTGGTCCACATCTGTGCTCATGGAGCGGGTGAGGGAGAGGCGGAGGCGAGGTGGCGGCTTCTCTGGGACTTTGTTGGCGCTGCGTAGGTCCATGGCAAAGACATTCTGTAAGAAAAAGAAAAAAAGTCAGCCATCTAGAGAGCAGATGTGTGAAATACGGACACAACTTCTCTCTTCAGCTGTCGCTGGTTGAAAAAAATCTTTTGAAAAATCTTAAAAATATTACCATTCATCAATACCTCAAACCATGGATAACTTGTTTTTATCCATGTAAAAACAAAGCCACTGATTTCCGCTTTTTAAGCCTGATTTGATATACAATTGCATTTCTGTCACTGCTTTAATTTTTTTTGTTCTGGCTGAATATTCAATCCTGAAAACATCTCAATTTATTATGTAGCCATAGCAACTATGGTCCAAGGTTAAGATTGAAAGTTTAAATAAGTAAATACTTGCATAATCTAACGGTACGAACACAACAAATATTCCTTAAGAAGGAAGGCATGATTAAAAATCAATTTATTAAAAGCAAATCAAATATAGTATTTTTTCTGGTTAATTAATAAAACTTTTACTGTTAAAATAAGCTCCCAAAAAATTACAATCTGATCAAAGAAAAGTTGCTCAAGTACAAAACCAGCTTGTTTTGTTTTAGTTTGAGCAAATTTCAGCATCAGACCTCGTAATCTACGATCTTCATAGTTCATCCAGGAAACTTGATTTTAGGAAATTGTTCTTAATGTGTTTTCATTTATTTATTTATTTTGATCTGTTTTAGGACTGATTTTTTTAATCGAATTGTGGGCAGCAGCTCATCAAAAATTTTCTTTGAGATTAATAAAGTCTGTTTATCTATCGATCTAACATCAAATGTCATCACTTCTATGAAGACATTCATTCATTTTCTGAACTGCTTGTCCCTGATGGGGTCGCGGGGGGTGCCGGAGCCTATCCCAGCTAATTCAAGGTGAGAGGCAGAACAGGTCGCTAGTCTATCACAGGGCCACACACACCCACACTCATTCCTCAGGCAGTTTTGTAGTGGCCAATCCCCCTAACATGCATGTTTTTAGAGAGTGTGAGGAAACCCACACATACACATGGAGAACATGCAAACTCCACACGGAAAAGCCAGTGTTCCGAGCCTCGTCCCACTCGGGTTCAAACTCCGACCTTCTCACTGTTAGCCCACTGTGTTAACCACTTGCTCCACCGTGCAGCCCATAAAAACATATTAGTCTATCTATTTACCAGCTACAGGAAGTTGGTGCAAAATATTGTAAAAGAAAAAGTGATTTACCCGCAGCATGAGCCTCCTGGGTCTGAGACCTTTCTTACGATAGGCCAGAGCGCGAACTTTCTCCTGACTGCAAGAGTCACAAAGAGAGAAAATGTCATTAGAACAATGGAATACCTTTAAAAAGTACTGACATTTTTTTTTAGGACTACTCACTTCTCTTCATAGGCCAAAACCAGACGTGGGTCTAAAATGTTGTCCTCTGGTTCCCAGGTGCTGTACCTGAAAACACACAGCATCTTTAAACTGCTATAATGTCACTTGATGATGTCACTGGATGATGACTCAAGGCTTACTCACTTTGGGGGCCATCCCTGCCATTTCAGTAGATACTCCACATTACCCTGGGGAGGGGGAACAAGCAGATAGGTGAGAGATCTGACCCACAGAGAGACAGAGGAGGACTACTGTAGCTTTAACTAGTGGACCGGAGGAAGGAGGGAGACTTTTCTCGCTGTTTTTCACAGGGGTGACGTCAATGACAGGGGGGGTTGCGTGGCCTCCAAACAGCAGCTTTTCATGGGATGACGTTACGCTCCGCGCGTGTCAGTTTCCACGGATCGCGGGTTGTTTCTAGAACAAGGTGGCTGGGATAGGTGGGGCTTCGGAAACATGTCAACAACACAGTGTTGCGCAACGTTCAAGTCCCAAACAATTAAGCAGTCATGTGAAAATAAGTCCAACTCGACTGATCGTAAAAAACGATCAGTTACATCGTCACGTGACATCATTAAAAACTACACATTATTTTAATTCTAATTCAAAGCTATGAGTTTCATTACGCAGCAGTTTTTACGTAGAAATCAGCAGCACTGCGCAGCTTTAAGGACACACACCCCCTTTTCCATCTTTACTACAACTGCGTAGTTTCTCCAAAACATGCTGCAGCATCAAACTGAAGCGAGAATGCTAGCTCAAACTTTCTGAGCGTTACATAAAAAAACGGATTAACGGCAAACATCTTTACGTAAACTAGAGTGTGAGTGCGTAACCTAGTTTAGTTTTTACACATGGAGGATGCTTCCCGCTGACGCTCCGTTAGCATCAATACATCTTTAAGTTGTAAAAACCTTCCTTTTTCTTACCTTCCGGATTCTTTTTTTTGTTATGCACTCCACTGCAAACACTTGATCTCCAATGGATGACAGCTCCATCGCGGCGCGCAGTCCAAACAGGACTCAACTGGATTCTCTACTTGTTTTTCTCAACGGCAACAAATGTTGGCTTTTTTAAAAATGCACGCAATCATAAAAAAATCTTCAATATCTTCTTAAAGTGTGAAATCTTCTTGTAGCTGCTCTAGTTTTTTTCGCGTGAGTCTCTTGGCTGCTAACATATGAAACTCATGCCGTCCTCCTGCTTGACTTTTTAAAATCTGCGACACATCAACACAGTACGCAGCTACCACCTTCGTTTGCGTAGAGCCAAGCCCCCAAAGCGCATCCCCGCGACGTAAACGGGAACGAGCACGCAAATTAGAGCAGAGTGCAAAGCAGGGCCACAAAGTTTAGCAAAAAATAGTCATGCAAAAAAAAAAATCCTATAAGTTACATTAAATATGAATAAAATTATTTTTAAAAGTTAAATATTTAATCATAGATTTTTAATTATATTACTTGTTTTATTCGTTACGTTTTTGGTTTTTATTATGTCTTATTTGTGCATATTTACTTATACAAAAATGATAGGTTTTACATGCATAAGTTTACAAGTATATAAAATATTGTGTCATAAATAATATAATTCAATATAATAATATTTAATAACATTATTATCCGATATAATAATATCTATACTTGTTATAATAATATAGGTATTATAAATATATAAGCAAAGTTCTTGGTTTACACCCTCACCTATGGACACCAGCTGTGGATGATGACCGAAAGAACATGATCGCGGATACAAGCGGCCGAAATGAGCTTCCTTCGCAGGGTGGGCTCGACTCTCACTCTGAGATCAGGTGAGGAGTTCTTTCATCCTGGAGGAGCTTGGTATAGAGCTGCTCCTCCTTCAGGTTGAGAGAAGCCAGATGGGGTGGTTCAGGCATCTGATCAGGATGCCTCCCGAGCGCCTCCCGAGCGCCTCCCGAGCGCACATGTCACCGGGAGGATACACAGAGGCAGATCCCAGACCCGCTGGAGAGACTGTCACACAGCTGGCTGGGGAACAACTCGGGATGCTTCGGGTGAGCAGGAGGATGCAGCTGGGGTGAGAGAAGGATAGGCTTCTCGTCTGAGGTTGTTGCCTCTGCGACCCGGCCCCGGATGAGGGAAGTCGACGAAACGGAAAAAGAATTTCCAACCTACACATACAGTACATAAATAACTTTACAGTGGGTACATGGTTTGAAAAGGGGATGGATGAAGCAAACAATTTTACTGATTCTAAACCAGTAAAATAAAGTCAATCTTTTCTAATCAAAATAAACATACAAGAGAAATTTGTTTCATTACTCTCATCTCTACGTTTGCTGAAGGGTCAATAAAAGAACTGTTGATGAGACATTGATAAAATAAAACAGTCAATAGGACAGTTATTAACAAAAATGTCACTCAGATCTCAAGTTAAGAAGGTCGGGGGTTCCAGACTCAGGTGGGGTGAGGATTGATTCACTGGTCTTTCTGTGTGAAGTTTTCATGCTCTCCCTGTTTGTGGGTGTGTTACCTCCTGTCCTGCAAATGCATGCATGTTAAGTGAAAAGGCCGCTAAAAAATTTCCACTAGGACTGAGCCTACGTGAATGGTTGTCTGTCCCTACAAATAGCCTCTCAACAGACTGGCGACCTGTTCAGGATGTACCCTGCTTATTGCCTGTAATCAGCCAGGATAGACTCCTGCACACCTGATGACCCAGACAGGGATAAACCATTCAAAAGATGAATGAATGAATGAAGTCACAAGCTTACAGACTCAACATTTCTATTTTAACTGTGGAAAAATAATAACAAAACAGCCAGCATTGCTCGACAAGAAGTTTTAAGATATGGAAACAAAGAGGATTAAAATAAATCCCTGAAAGGTGTGAAAACCTATTCCGAATCAAAATGCTTCACGTTCAACTTCTTTGTAGATTAGTGGAACAGAACAAACGCTTCTAAGTGAAAATGACAAACATGCAAGAACCAAAAATGAGTAGGTTATTGGGGGGGAATAAACATATGTACATGCATTTAAAAATGAATTGTATTAAATACTAACTGGGTGAATTCAGCGTAATTCAGTCGTCCTGGCTGGCTGTCACCAGTTAGATTTATCAAATAATGTACCATGGTGAGGACTGAGTCAAGTTAGAACTCACTTGACAAGGACAAGTGGGGATAAATCCCATTGAAATAGCATTGCCTCAAATTGCCCTCAAAGAGATTAATACAGGTATTCTGGATCTGAATCCACAAAGAGAGTTGAAAAGAAAGTTTAGTGGTTTAGGCGTTGTTAATCATCTAAGACAAGTCAATAACGGGGAGAACAAATAAACTAAATATCCTTTTTTTACTATAAACGTAAAGCAGTTGGAAGATTGAAAAAGAACACTATTAATTTAGCTTTAATAGCAAGACCCAAATGAGTGAAACGTGCGACATTCTGTTCAACAATAACTAAGGTCCCTCTTTAATAAAAAACTACCCTAAAATATTAAATTAGATCATTTTCTAATCAAATTTTGTATGTTTCTTTTTACTTATTGCACATTAATAAGATACATTTTTTCTATAATCTTTGCATCAAAACTCTGAAAAAAGATTTTCTTTAAATATTAGTAATCCTTTAAATTCTAAAATTCCCATTAAAGTGCAATTGTGTGATTTTTCTGACTGATTTAGAGAGTGATCAATGGTAAAACTTTGCACTCGGTGAATTGGAGGTAAGAAGAGTGAGCTTCTGCATTTTTATGTAACAGCTGGTAAGAATCTGCATAAGAAGAGAAAATCTTGCTTCACTCGTGTGTGGAAATGTTCATCCTCATAACTGAGTTTGGTCCAAATATGGAACAAAACCTACAAAAAGCCCTACATTTACATCCTTAAGGCGAAGTGACCGATATGCACAAAAGAAGACACAGCAGAAGAAGCCTTTAAGTGACAGAAAATAAGAATTTTAAAAAGCAAAATAAATCTGATCGGTTGTACGATATTGACTGCATTTATCACTATGTGCCTGATTGTTTGTCCATCCAGCAGAGAACAACATATGAAGGATGGACGACTGCTGTAGAGAAAAAAACAGGATCACATATAGATGAGGCTGCGGCTTTTGTCGATCACTTTAGAATAAAACTCTGTTACTCTCCGCACATGAACAGCCTCCATCATCCACACCTGGAACACATGCATCACTTACTGGCATTCACTGTCATGGCAACTGTTTCTCCGGCAACTGCTGAAAATCTGGATGATGATGATAGTGACACAGCAAGAAGAACTGATGAACAGTTCAGGGTTACACTTTCTGACCTTTAACCTCATACTCTGGGGCATCTACAAACAGCTCTGATCATTCCTTTTCCAACAGATGGAGATTTTATGTGAAACTTCATGTTGAGTTTAAATGAGTCACTCGTAACTAAAAATAGCAAATGAAGAAGCCTCACCCGTAGAAAACTTAAGCCTCCCTCAATGAATAAAAAAATTGATCACTTGTTTTTAAGTTGATCTATTTTACATTGAATCTAATGATGACATCACTGTGACCTTATTAGGATTTGGTTTTATTGACTATGACTTTGCAACCTTTCTTAATAGGATTGCAATATATTAAGCTAAAGGTGATGATCAGATAACTGGAAGCAATGGAAGTCATTTCCTGCTCCTCATGTCCTGATTTTTTAAGATAAAGAGTAGTGGGGGGTGAAACACTGATTCTATGGAATAGGGGGTTTAGGGGTGCAATCTGAAACCACTGTCAAACATATAGTAGTTCATTATTGCACTGCCGTGAAATGGGTTCAAGTAGTTTTCCAACTGAAGGAAGTGGAAATTTACCGCTCTTCAGGGTGATTTTCCGCATATCTGCTCTGCACCCTGCAGGGAAGCAGCGCAATGCTGCGCCTTTTTTTCCCGTAAGTAGGAGGTTTATGCCTGCAATTCCAAAGAGGAAAACGGGCAATCACATGACTTATTATCTGCCCGGATACTACTATTGTATCAGAGTTTGGAGACTGGATAGCAGAGGAAATAAAGAAGAAAAACAACACGGAAGGACGGATCACAAGGCTCACTCCCACCTACATGTTATGAGTCACGTATGACTCACCAAACGTGCCAGTAAGGCGATCAGAGCCACTTCTCTGGAATATCAACACACACACATGGAGAGGGTTAAGAGGGGGAGGAAACATCAGGATAACTTACAGCCTTCTACCCGGAATTTGTGCATTTCTTGGTTATTTTCCTTTTGGATTAAGTTTAAATCTGCATTGGTTTGCCAAAACAATAAGTCAAAGAAAAGAGCTGAACAGCATTTCTTAGAACATAAAACCACAAAGATTCACATGTGCAACATAAAATCAACTTTAAACTAGTCCTATTTTTGCATATTAGTTTATTAACAAAGTTTCCATTCCTGCAGTAAAGTTAAATAGACCATCAATAACTGCAGCTCTATTTATTTGATGCTTTTGGATTTTTTTTTCTTTTGCACAAATGGGATCTTTGTTTTTTTTCAAAAGTGAAAAACATGACTTGACGGTTATGTTTTGGTATTTCCCCTAAACGCAACCTGCTTCAAAACAAAACCAACAGTGCAAAGCTTTAGAAAGAAAAAGCAGCAAAGATTCAAAATGAAACCAAAAGCACAAAACTGAAAACAATTTTTTAACTTTAAATACAATCCAAACATCTGGCTCAACTTTAAAAAAAAAACATGCACAGTTAAAACCCATTTTAGTTTTATTGGCATTGATTAAAAGTGACATTAAGAGCTTCCTGGTGATTCCTTTGAATGTTCCTAAAAGAAAGACAATAAAATGTTTTTTTTTGTTTTGAACCCATGACAATAAGAGTAAAATCATATTTCCTCACCATTTTTTTCATGTTAAAGACAGTGAAAAAAAAAGAAAATAAAAATGATCACATCGACAAAAATTAATAATGAAATGAACCTTTAATTCAAAACTGGTAAAATCTTAAATGCAAAATTTATGGGGAGCAAAATTCCACCTATAAGAAATTATTGAAAAAAATTGCTTCCTACGACTAAATCACCTCAAAATTTTAAAAACAAACTCCATTAGAATGTGAAGAGTTGTTTCGTCTTTCCTGGTGCTCAGATGGATTTCTTCCAGAAGTGCCTCTTTGGTTTTTCTGGAAGTCCTTTTTGTAGACCTGTAGTTTTTAACTCATATATTTATATTCTGGTTCTTTGAAGACTTCTTGATCATCTTCAAGGTAGCAGCATAGTTCATTTAACTTCATTAAATACTAATGTTTATTTTTATACAAAAGAGTCAATCACCTTGCAGATATTTGGACGTAGCATGAGCATGAAAGCAAAGTTGCACATTGTTGTGTCATGTAATAAATTTAAATTCCTTTTGACATGAGACACACCGCAAAGAAAACTTCTAATCTTCCACAGAAAGCTGAAGATGTCCGTATTTGAAAAGAGGCACTTAATTTGTTGAATGTTGTTACTTGAAAAAAATACAGAAATGTTCTCGCCAGCATCATCGATTTGGACAGGTATTTCTGGTGTGTCCTGGCATGTGGCAGATCCCGCAGGTGCGAGGTTTCTTTGCAGCGGGAGGTCTGCTAGAATCTCCCATTGTCCTCTTCCCAATTTTACCTCCACCGCTCCCTCCTTGCGCTGGGAAAATATGGCAACAAAAGGATGTGAGAAACAGAAATAAGAAAAAAAAAAAAATAACAGAGGTGATGTGGGAATGTTTCAAGGTCTCACTGGTTGAGTCGTGACAGCTTTGTTGTCATGATTTTTTTTTCTTGCTCTCATTAGTGTGACTTTATAACCGACGTGTATGTCGTTAGAAAACACAAAACATTTAAAATGACTCAAGTTATTTCCTCAAAAGAATGCATGTATGACTTCAAACAAATATTTACTCAGCTGATGCAATCTTGTGGTCATCTCAACAAAAACAAGTGAGGTAGAAAGCATGAGTCCTCTACGGAGGTCACAATTAGACAGTGGGATTCCAGTTAAAATACGATGGCGTCATGTTGAATGAGATAATCAGTACAACTCTTGTGCAAAATTAAACTGTACACAATATGGCTTTGATTTGTGACATATTAAAAGCAAAACCGTAAAATGAAATAGCTTTTTTTTACCAGTAAATAAAAGCAGGATTCTGACTCATACACAAAGCTGACTCACTCAGTTTTTGCCGTCAGACTGGAAAGTGAAACCACATCGATAAAGATTTGATTCTACATGCAGTGTAAAGAACAACCTGATTGTTTGACCAACGTTTTTGGTCAAATCGGTGACCAGAATGGAGATTACACCGAGTGAAATCACCACCAGGAATCTGCCTGTTAGCTTCTACTGACAACATTGGGAACAACTTAGTTTAAACTATTCACATTCTAATGTGAATCCTATTTGGAGGTGAAAAGTTGCTCTAAAAGTAGTTTGGAAAGTAGAATGATGCCACTGGAAGTTATTTGCTGATAAAGGTAATGGTTAGTGCACCGATTCCCAGCATCAAATCTAAAGACGGAGGGTTGAGCCAAAGTTTCAGAATGCTTTAAAAAAAAAAAAAAAAAAGTTAATTTTGAAATCATTTAAAAGCATTTCTGAATAAAACAAAACTCAAGAAAATAATTTAATATAGCATTTAATGCTGCATCGGTCCGTCGTGGTAAAGAAAGAGCTGAGCCGAAAAGCAAAGCTCTCGATTTACAAGTCAATCTACTTTCCTACCCTCACCTATGGTCACCACTGTGGGTGGTGACCGAAAGAATGAGATCACGAATACAAGTGGTTGAAATGAGCTTCCTCTGCAGGGCGGCTAGGCTCTCACTCAGAGATAAGAGTGAGAAGCCTTTGTCATTCAGGAGGAGATTGGAGTAGAGCCAAGCCTCCTCCAGGTCAAGAGAAGTCAGAAGGGGTGGTTCGGGCATATTGTTAGGATGCCTCCTGAACACCTCACTAATGAGGGTTTCCAGGCATGCCCACTAGGAGGAGATCCAGAGGGAGACCCTGGACCTACTGGACAGACTGTCTCGCAACTGGACAGGGATCACCTCAGGATCCTTCAGGGTGAGCTGGAGGATGCAGCCGGGAAGACAGAAGCCAGCGTTTTCCGTCTTGAATATTTTTTTTTCGACTGCCTTAAATAAAAACGTTATCTTAAATTATTTCTAATAGATCTATATGGAGTTCCTAAAATATAATTTAAATATTTTTACACTTGCTTTTTATTGGTATTAAAGAAAAAAATATTCTAGATTAGGTACAACAGCAACATTGTGAATTCCTATTTAACAGATGCTTTAGAAATGTTTTTTCTTTTAGTTCTGGTAAGTTTTGCATTAGAAAAAATTTAGTTGTAACTGAAGTAACTAAAAACATTTTTTACACTGATTTAACATTAAATAAAAACAAATGCTGATGAAACTTTAAAAACTCTCCAAGGTCGACATGTACAAAGATAAAATAAGACATCGTGAACTGAAAATAAAACTGTAAAACACCTTGAAAAAAAAAAAGAAAGGATTTAGAATGATGGAATCTAATCATCAGATGAATCATTTTCATCAAACATTCAATGATTTAACAGTTTTCAACTTGGTATTAAAATCTCAAGTTTGGACTGCAAGTAATTTAATCCACTATTTTCTTTGTCTCATTTTCTTCAACACTTTGAGTAATCTTGTAGGTAATATGTGTGTTAGTGTATCTCACCTTGTGGGGGAACGTTCTCATCAGCCCAAAGGAAGAAACCACATTGCTGTTCTCTTGGTTTCCCACAGGTGTGGAACATGCGACCCTTGTTGGGTCCGTCTTTTTGCACCGTGAGCGTCACAGCGGACTCATTGCAGTTACACATTGTCTGACCTAAATGTCCCATTGTGCTTGGTTCTTGTCCTCTGCTATTCCCGAATGTGTTTCTGAAGCCCAGTGATGACCTTGGTGGTTGGGTGGATCTCGGAGCTGACAAGAGAGGCTCTCGACTCTGTGGCACCCCCTGCTGGCCTGATTGATCTGCCCAGAGGAAGAAGTTGCAACTCCCAGAGTTACATTTATAAAACTGGCGACCTTGGTTGGGTCCGTCTTTGCGCACAGTGAGGAGGAGCGCATCCTGACCACAGTTGCACACAATCGCACCGCCGCTAATCTCTGTGCGCATACCGTCGTCTCCCGGTGGAGATCTGGGCTGTAAGGTCCAGGAAGGAACTGGAGGAAGCGAAGGCCGGGGAGGTCTGGGTGGCTTGGGAGCTGGTGGTCGAGGGTCATCACCTCTTCCACCCCCCGTTCCACCTCTACCTCCACCTCCTCCTCTGAGGTATTTCAAGTCCAGAATCTCTCTGAGTGTCTCATCGCAGCCACCGATGCAGCCAACAAATTCCAGAGGCATCATGGGAGGAAGGCTGCCTCTTCGGAACTTAAACTTCAGCCTTGAAAGCAGAATCACAGAGAAATCAACCTCAGATTACAGAAAAACAAACTTCCTTTTATAGGAATTATACAAACATACATAAATATAAATGTTTATGTTAATATGATCTACTCTTTTATTTCTTTATATTTTACTTAATTCAATTTCAATTTATTGTATTCACATTTTTGTGAACACAAGATGAAATAAACACAATAGACCCAATACCATAGGAGATTTTCTGGATCTAACCAAAGTTTCTGACACAGTTAATCATAATCTACGACTCAAGAAGTTGCATAGATATGGAATTAGGGGTTTGGCCTTCTCTTGGGTCAAAATTTGTATTGAAAATAGATCATAATATGTTCACATAAATGGATTTGATTCAGACCTTATAACAGTGTCATGTGGCCTCCCTCAGAGGTCAGTGTTGAGCCCGTTGCTCTTTATTCTTTATATTATTGATATCTGTTTGGTATCAAAATTTTACATCTTATGTTATTTCCTGATGACATAAATATAATTTGCTGTGGCAAAAATTTGGAAGTATTAGTTGATGAGGTCGAAAAAGAACTAAAACTTCTAAAAACCTGGTTTGATTCCAACAAATTAACGTTAAATTTAAAGAAAACAAAATTTGTAATATTTACGAATCGCAGTATAAATGTGAATAGAAAAGTTTTTGTTCACGATACAAAGATAGAGCAAATAAATAAAATCAAATTTTTAGGAATAATAATCTACAAAAAGTTAAGTTGGAAAAGTCACATCCAATTCGTAAAGACAAAACTATGTAAACAAATGTCATTCCAATTTTTGTAGTCCAAAAACGAGCAATTACAATTGCAATAAAATTACAATTACAATAAAATTAAGAACAAACAAGTACTAAGTCAGATTCAAATCAGTCAGTCACCTTCTTAACTGTCTATCCCTTTTGGGGTTGCCAGAGCCCATCCCGGCTGAATCAAGGCGAGGGGCAGGTTAGACCCCGAACAGGTCGCCAGTCTGTCCCAGGGCAACACAGACATTCATTCCTAAGGGTAATTTGGCAATGGCCAATCAACATGCATGTTTTTGGAGGGTCGGAGGAAACCGGGGTACTCGGAGAAAATCCACGCAGACACGGGGAGAACATGCAAACTTCACACAGAAAGGCCATTGTTCCAAGCCTCGTCCCCCACTCGGTACTTGAAACTAAGACCTTCTTGCTGTAAGGCCACTGTACTACCAACTGCGCCACCGTGCTGCTCCAGATTCAAATTTTCTTTCAAAATCGAGAAAGTACTTATATTCTCAGAGGATACTATGTTTTCAAAAAGCCTAGAGTTGTAGATGTAAAACAACACTGTATCTCTGTTGTTGGAGTAACTCTATGAAACAGGTTATACCAAGATATCAAAGATTGTAGATGACTGAGTCGGTTTAAAATCATACAGAGAAATAAACTGTTGAATTAAACGGTGAATGGAGCAGCGCTTTATGTTTAGGGTAAAGGGGATAGGCACAATAAGCCCTTGCTTCTGCATATTCCCTATCAGACTTTGTGTATTTTATTTGTAGTTTTTTTTTTCTTTTTGTGTTCACAAAAATGTCTTGTGTTGATACGTATGTAAATATACATACACATATATTTTGATTGCATCCTATGAGCATGATGAGAAATATGAAACAAACAGCATATCCCTCTGCAGTCATCTGCTCTTGAAGTTATCCAACATGTTAAAAGCTGCAGGATGAACCTTTTTTTATTATTGTTTTAGAAAAACTACTGGAACTCAACTTTGAGCTTTGTACCAGATTGGTTGCTATGGTAACAAAAGCTGGTGTGGAGCTCTTTGGCTCACTGCTACTGAGCTTGCCCTATATTTGGACTGAGCTGAGGCTACTGCTCAAGGGGTTACCGCCTACTTGTGTAAACAAGAATTTAGACAAATTTATAATAGCAGAGAAGCCGCTAAGAGCTTTTGCATTTTCTGGGTTTGAATGTCTTAAATTGAAAAACAAAAGCACCCACATAAACCACTTTTTTTTTAATGTGATGGATTTATCAGGTTGAGCAAGCTTGAATTGTGCTGAAAAGACAAATTAAGGCAAAAAAACTATTTAAACTATTTTCTACTGCATATTTGATTTAATTTTAAAACCTTCAGAATCACATTAGCCACTTATGGGTTTGCAGGCAGTACTAAATTTCAACTATTTTATTTTTTTAAGACATTCTTGGGTAAATCTTCATAAACATATAAACTTAATAGTTTGTCACTTGTATTGCACTTTTCATTTGCAATACCCCCAAAGATAATTGGAGGTTATCATATCTTTATTTTTGTTCTGTTGTCTTCCACTTGTCTGTGGCCAGGTCGCATGGGTGACAGCCTTAGACGGGTACATCAACTTTTAGGTGTACATCAATAATGTTTTGAAGCTGTTAATTACTCAGCCACTAGTCTTATGTAGCTACTTTGTAATTATAATCGGTTAAAATACCTAAACTAGTTGAGGTTGTGGATTCTAATTTTGGGTCAGTTTCCAAGCCTTTTTTTTTTTTTTAAACCAAGGTTTGTTTGAAAGATGTTTTACATTAAATCCAGATTTTCATGGAAAAATGATGAGTCACTGAAACAGTCCAGGCAATTTTTAAAGCCCATAAAAACAGAAGATGCTTTTATCTTTTTTATAAATTGCTTTAAACAAAAAGTAATAAAACCCCTGTAGTGATTTTTTTGTTTTACTTCAAGTTGTATTGAATCATATTTCATAATAAGATATTTTTCATTCATACAACCTCATGTATGGAGTCACCAAAAATCTTTTGATGCACTAGGTGAGACATTTTTAACCTTTCAGAAAGTGAAGAAAAAGAAACAAAGTGTTTCTCGTCAAGTTTGACTAAAATAGTTTTTGTTCTGGAAGGGATTTATTTTTGCCTTCTTGTTTACTTTTTGAAAACACTGGAATTCAACACACTCTTAACAGTTGGTTTTCTGTTTTGGTCGTAATTTCTTATGAATCTTTTTTAAAAATATGCCTGTTTGTTTTGGAAGTTTAAAAATAGCTCCGTACTTTCTCCAGTAGATCTGTCATTATAAAATCTCTCTGCACATGCATTTGTTTTAAGAGCACACTTTTGTGGCAACGAATTCCAACATGATCACTTCAATTAGATTTTAAGTTGTATTTAACAAACACCTTTAAAAGAAATACATTTCTTTTTCTTCAAATTATTCCTATTGGGCTGATTATTCATTTTTGTTGTCAGTATAACATAAAATATATCTATTCATCCAACTAAATATCTCACAGTCTATCAACTCATACTCACAAGTGGATTGGGCTGGGCTGACATGTCGGACAAACACTTTCATCCCTGCTGACCTCCAGCACCATATCAGGAAACCACACTGCTGTTTTACAAGCTGGATAGCCTGTACATGACAGGAACTTACTGCAAGATGAGAAAGAACAGGTTGATCAGATAAAAGAAACAAAAACATTTTAATGATAACTAATCAGGCAAAATTGAATGAAAAAAAATGTCTGTTTTAGAAAACTTCTATCTGAATCAGACAAACTTGTAAACATATTTTGGTGTAAAATAAAATCAATTTGAGAAAAATCTGATATCTTGAGAAAACACAATTTTCTTTTCTGAAGGTTTTGTTTCCTGCTTAAGAGCTTTAAAAGAACAAATATGAGTAGCAACTTGTAACCCTAAACACTCCTACAGATATTTCTACAAAAGTTACACAAAACCAGATTAGAACAAAAAGAATGCCTCTGCCGCCTAATAAATTTGTGACCTTGATTATTGGTTGCGTGACTCTGAAAACTTAATCAGTTATTCTATAGTTGGCATTGCGTAAATGTCGGCAGTTTCACCACAACCTCTTTGCTTTGGAAGATAACACATGTGGTTGGTATGGCCACAAATGCCATGTGGATGTTTCCTTGTGCCTAATCCCATCAGAACTCAGAAGCCAAGCAGACCGGGCCTTGGCAGTAGTTGGATGGGTGAGACCGCTGGACATCCCGGTGCCACAGTGGAACTAGCTATTGAGAAAAAGTGTCACTGTGTCCCGAGGCCAGACACTTCATCTATGTTGGTTAACCTGGATCTGGTGTGTGAGTGATTGGTTGGTGATGGTTAGAGGAGCAAATGGTGCAAAAATGGCAGCCTTGGTTCTGTCAGTCTGCTCCTGGGCAGCTGTGGCTACAGCATTTGCTTATCATTACCTGGTATGGAGTGAAAGAATAAAGTATATGTGAAGGTCTTTGAGTGTCCTGAAAAGCGCTATATAAGTACCATCCATAATTATCCAAACAGTTTTCACATTTGACCCTGAAAGAGTAATCAGTTCATCTGTAATTGTTACAAACTAACTGTGGGCAGTTTTAATTGAAAAGAGTTTAGGAAGTGTTAAGGAAGCACAGACAGTCAGAGTGGTTAATAGTTCTTCACATTCAGTGGGCCGAGGAAATAAAATACATGAAAGCACTAGAAAGGCTGAATTTGATGAAAAACTGACATTAGCTTTTTTATTTTTCTGTGAATGAATTTTACTGCTCGGATGGAGAAAATTATGTTTACTGTCCAGCATAATTTTGCTTTTTTAACTTGAAAAATTACGTTTTTGAGCAAGAAAACAACTCTTTTCTTACCCGTTTCCCTCTCTCCTCTTCTTCAACACCATTTCCCGACCACAGCTCGGGCACTTCCTGACTGGTAGCGGGATCTCCATATCCAGCTGCTCGCTTTCAGTCATCTCCAGAGCAGCTCCTAGATACGGTGTCAGAGCTTCATCTAACCTGCAGCCATGACAAGAAACCAACAGATTATCAACCATATCTGGTAATTTTAATAGATTGGCAGCTGCTCTATCTTTAAAATCAAATTGAAAGTACAAAAACGGAGAGAAAATAAAAAGCAAACTAACTTTTTGGCCTTCCTCACAGACTCAATAAAGACAGTTTTGTACTTCTGGATGTGATGCTGAAGGACATTGTGTTTGTCCTTCTTGCCCTCTGAAACAAGCTTTAAATCTGCTTCCAGCTCAGCACGAAGGTTTGGTTTGGACATCTCGTAACCCATTGAGTTGTACCCTGAATGAATAAACAAACAGGTATTTTTTTAATGTGGAAATAACGTTCAAAATAGAAACTGGTATGACGTATCATTGTAAAAAAGTAAATTTTGCATGAAACTCTCCCTCCACCTTTACAGCTTATCATTCAGCAGATTGAAAGATGTACACATACCCTCTACCAGTCCCATGCCGAGTTCCCCAGGGAGAAACCTCTGGTCTGTAGTCAAACCCACATACATGCGGCTCTTAATAGTCTCAATGTGATCTGCATGGGTGGCATCCGTACCTGCATGTTTATAAAAGAATCAATCATACTCAGAAAATGACCATTTGGAACAAAATATTGAACTCTGAAAATAATTATGCTGTTTGCGTGTGAATTCGAGGCCAGTGTTTTTACTTGCTTTTGTGACTGAAGGAATAAAAAAAAAAAATTTAAGAAAGAATTTTTTTTGTGTGTGTTTCTATTTGCTCACATGAAAGCGAACGTGTTCCAACTGGTAAATCTGCATTCCACCCACATATACTGCGCATACATATACGGATTAAATGGTGACCTCGGTACACTGGAGGAGTTTTATAACACGTCAACCAGAAAATATTTTAATTTTTCTTTTCTTCTTCCCAAATTTATTTCAGATAATTTTGGTTTCTGAGCACATTTGAGCAACAACATAATTTAAAAGACATCATTGTTTATCAATATCAAGATCAGAGGATTTTATTAATCAAATATGATCAGTAGAGAGCAAAAAAAAAAAAATTTCAAGTAAATAAACAAAGTTAACTTGTTCTGAGTCTAGTTTGAACTTTGCAGCGCTATCATGAATATTTATACAAAAACACAAACTGAGTATGAGAATTACTCACTATAAAGTCAATTTAAGTCATCTGCAGCCCAAATTCTACACTGAGTTTGATTCCATACAAATAGAAACTGTTAATTCTACGCAGGTAAGACGTACCAATGCCATGTTTTTCCATCAGAGAAATGAGGTCAGCTTCAGTAAGAAGCTGGGGTGGGCTCGTTTGCCCATCTACCATCTCTATGGCAGAGGGCTGAAACTGGGAACCGTGTTGGTACACTGGGATCACCTAAAAAAAAAGACAAATACATCCTAAATATCTTTTCTGAAACAGAATGAATACCTTTAAAAAATGTCCTTTAAACTGCAGTTCATTACTAACCAAACACACATCATACCTTTGCACTCCACCTGTCATATGGATAAACATCGAGATAATTTCTTGCTATTATCATGAGTCCTGAGGCAGAAAACTTCTCTTCAGCGATGTCTATATCCACCACCGTCTCTTGCCCAACCGCATCCTGGGACACGCAAGCCAGGAAGTGTCGAACAATGAACTCATACAGTCGCTCTTCGTTGCCCTGAAAGAATTAGAACTATGATTATTTAATTAATTTAGTGTTAATCAATAAGTCTATGAAAGTGTTACAAAAAGAGTTTAAAATGGAAATGAAGACATTTTTCATTTTCCCTCATAAGTGATTCTTCAGCTGTTCAACCATGTCAAATAATTATTTTAAATTAAATTTTGACCAAAAAAATTAAATACATGGGTGTAGATCCATAAATACAAATGTATACACATGAAACTATATGTTAATTTTTTAGGGGGAAATTTTTACTTCAAAGCAACTGACAAAAAGTGCTCAAATGTAACTTTTTCAAGCAGAAAATTAAATGGTACTACTTTAATTTTAAATGGCCAAACATTCATTTTTAGCAATAGAAAATAAAATAGCGCTCCATAAAGAATTTAAATGCAACTAAACCATCTTTTTTTAATCATAAAAGGTTAATCTGTCCACATATTCTGATATGTAGTTACAATATTAAGCTGTCTTACTTTAAGGGAAACTCAGTCAAAAACGCTTTACATAACTACACCAAAACAGACTGTTGTAAATTTTGAAGTTGCACAATATAGATTCTGCAGCATCTGGCTCGTTTTAATGGTACACACAACTTTAGTTTTTATTTATTTTTATTTTGTTTTTACATACTTCATCGATCCCTCACTGGGGAAATTTGCGTGCTGCACAACTACACCCCAGCAGGCTGCCACGACAGCGCCAATGGTGGGAGAAACGGGGGGGGCGTTAGTTGTCTTTTCCAAGAACCCTAGACATGAACTCAATGGGAATTGAACACACAAACTTCCGGTCCATGGGCGAATGCTCTACCACTTTGGGCTTTCATTTATTTTTTCATTTGTTTTATTTTTACAGAGAGAGACATCTCGTGATGGCAGCATCTTGCTGTAGAGACTCAAAAAGTTTTATTTTTAAGCACAAACCTGCAAATAAATATAATTTTTATTATTAAGACACAGCCAGCACTTTTTAGATTATGCCAAGCAAAGATGAGAATTTATTGTCAACCAAGATCTAATAAAATTAAGCCTCATTTATGAATTTAACAAATTGGTGATAAAAATGTGACAAAAGAACAAGATCAGTAGCCGCTATAATAAAATATAAAAATTTATGCATATGATCAAAAAGCAAAGTTGAAGTAAAAGCAGTTTTTTGCAGACCCACCTGCAGTGAGTGTGTGTACTTGGTGGGGTGAATGGGAGGGTGAGCTTGGTCAGAGTTTTTGCCTTGGCGTGGATTGGGCCCCCCTGGCTGTTCCATCACCCGCTGGGCGAAAGCACCCCACACTGGACTGTGAGTTTGCTGCTCTATCAAAGGGCCCAGGGCTAAGTTTGCTGGAAAAATGTTGGTCTCTGTGCGAGGATAACTGATAAACCTAAACAAAAGGATATAAAAAAATACATTGGTGTGAACGAAAAAGATGCAGCAGATAGGGTTAGATGGAAGAAACTGACTTGCTGTGGCGACCCCTGAAGGAAAATGCCAAAAGAAGAAAATACTATCTGCGTCTATACACTGAGTCTATTCATTTCAAACCACCTTTAGTTAGGAAGAGAAATAGGACAATAGTTGGATGTCCTGCTTGTCCACACTCACCCCTGTGTATAGAGTTTTTCTGCAATTTTCATGGTCTCTTTTGCGCTGATTCTGAGTTTTCGAGATGCCAGTTTCTCCAGTTCCTTTCAAATAAGCATAGAACATGCATTTATCATTTTCTACAATGCAAAGATTTTCACTTAATTCTTTCATTCTCATGCAGTTCTATTAACTGTGTCTTACCACAGTATCCAGAGGTAATGGTCTCCATTTGCTCTTAGGTTTACTGGTCACTGAAGTTACTGTTGCTATGGGGTTCTAAAAAGGAATGAAATAGTTTTTTATTCCAACTGATGTAAAGAATATTTACAATTTATACCAGTTGCTTAGTTACAGACACAATGCAACCCTATAGAAAGATGTCCATTCAATTCAATATGCCTGCTTCTTATTGTTATTATGGGAAACAAACTAGATTGACTCATCTTTATTTGTCTGAGAAACTTAAACACATTGCAAAATGATAGGTTTGTGATTTCGTCTTGATGTGGTCTGACCTCAGCCTGCTTTCTAACGCTTGGATCTCACTCGGTGGGAAGGAGTGAGAACAGTCTAAGTGATAATTGCAGGGCTTGTCATCATCAGTGGCAAAAAAATGGTTGCTTTTTTTCTAGAACTCATGCTGATAGAAATGACACAGCATCACTTTGAAAAATATGCGAGAAATTTAAAAATGCAAAAGTCGGATTACAGGCAAGAAATAAAAGTTAAAATACTATTGATTGAAGCATTGCTATCATGGATGCTTCATAAAAGTCAAAACATAGGAGTATGATAAAAATACAAATATTTCAAACATTTCAAATTGCTTGTGAATGTTGCAAATGTACGTAATAAGATACCTCCATGCAGATCTGATAGAGGACCAGGCAAGCTGTGTGGTTAAAAAGGCGGTGTCTTTTCCAGGAGAACTCCACACTGTCCTCATCCACCTGATGAAGCACTGAGACAGACAAAAATGCTAAAACCTGTCTCTTTGCATCAAAAATTAGACATTTATGTCTACACTTAACTGGCTTTTTTTTTTACCTTTTATTTTGTAGAAAGTTTCAGGAATAAAAGCCTGAATAGCTTTGAAACGCTCCACCACAAAACCCAGAGTAGGGAACTGACAGCTGCCATATGAGATCAGCTGATTGGCCAAAGTCGCTGGGAAGATTTTCTGCAGACGAAGCGTCTGGAAGCGAGTGAAGGATGCTCCTGAAGAAAAAGAGAAAAAATTCTGCTAAATGCTAGTTTTTTATCATTCTTAACTTTTTTGTGACGATATTGGAGTGTCTTCTGGTTGGATAAAGTAAACTCTGGCTCACCTATTCGTAAATCCAGCTCCTGTCGGACATCAACAGCATCACTTATATTGACATCAGGCTCAATCAGGGTCTCACAAGCTCTTCGTATCGAGGCGGGCGTGATCTCAGAAAACTTTGCTCGAAAGATTTGTAAATTTGACTTTACTAAAAAACACAGATGCAAAAGTTAAAAATTAATGCTGAGCTTGTTTTAACTTTATTCATTATCTTCTGAGCTGCTTAACCCTACAAGGGTTGTGGGAAGCGCTGGAGCCTATTGTGGCTGGTTGCAGGCAAGATGTGCCTGTGACTAGGTCACCAGTCTGTTGCAGGGAGCTAACTTCAGAAACATTTTTGAATATTTCTAGTTTTCTAGAGTGTTTGCAAACTTACCCGATTTGCAGACATCGATAATCTCAAATCCAATGTTTTCTCCTTCCCTATCGCAGTCAGTCCAGATAATCAGGGCTTGGCATTGTCTCGCTTCTTTCTCTAATGTCCGCTAGTAAGAATGTGATGAAAATCAGAAGAAAATAAAAATAGGTTTAAGAGATCAAAGATATTTTTGTTACATTTTTATCAGACATTGAACATACATACCTTAATTTGTATCATATTATCTGGACAATATTTTTCTACTTCTGCATCAAACAGCAATACAGGACTGCAACTGTGCCTAAAATAAAAACCCACATAGTAAAATAAAAAAATCATAATTTGTGACTGCAATGAAAAATACAAAAAATAAATTACATTTACTTGAACGTACCATTTCTGGAAAGGTGCTTTGAACTCCAAACCCAATAAGTGGCCTGATACTGAAGTCATAGTTACTGTCACATTCTAGTGGAAGACAAAAATCAGACAATCAGGCCAAGGAGACCTATTATTTCAGAGCAAGTGTGCACATTTATGTTATACTACCTTACCTGGCCAAACAGATGATAGTCATACTCGTAAATCTTATTAAACTTCGACATTCCTTCCCTCTAAAAAAAAAAAAAAAAAAAAAAAAGAGAAAGAATTGTAACAAAACTGAGATCAGCAGAAAAAAGTCAAAGAAACCTGAATGTTTGAGGATGATTCAGTGTGTGAACGCATATATAATGAGTTGTTACTATACTGTATGTAACATAATAGCAACGAGTTGTATCCCCTAATTTGCGGGTTGCTTCAATAGAACAGTTAAACCAGTGTACAAATGGTTTAAATACACCCTAATAGCTTCATTAAATCACGCAGTTTAGTACTAATTTCTTTTGTTGCAATGGGATTTGTTATAATGGGATTTGTTATTGTGATATTAGCCATTTTGATTTTGCTGCTCCTCATAATCAATATTGACCTTTATTTTTATATTTTTGAGAACAAATGTACAGGAAAACTAATTACAAACACAATATTCATTGCAATTGTTACATGGAAATTTATACACTACTCTTACACAATTTTCAAGAAATTATTTCTTGGGAAAATGAAAGCATAAAATGTAAAGTAAAAACCTATCGCTGTTTGCTTGGTTTTAGTTATTTTAAAGCTGAATGTTTATCTGAGAAAAGAAAAAGCTGCCACTATTTAGAATAGGATTAGAATGGTTACACCTTGTTGCATTATCTGCTTTAAGGAAAGAAAACAATGCAATTTTTAATCAATATCTGGGTCAAGGAACGTCTTAGTCTTTCCAGTGGAGTCATAAATATATTCTAACCATATGAGGAGCAAAAGCATAATTATGGAGCAACCAAACGCTTCAGGAATATCAATTATGCAGTTTACAGACCTGTTGTTATAGATTGATTAATTGATACAAAAGAAGGAAAAAGAAAAAAAAATGAGTGACAAACTTTAGAGTGGGATTAGCTGAAGCAAACTTGTCACAAACCCCCACTTATACATACATACATCTTTTAAAGATTTACTTAGGAAAGGATCAGAAAAACAGCACATGTTAGAGGTTTTGGAAATAAAGTCAGAAAGGCTAGACTGAGATGGTTTGGACATGTGCAAAGGAGAGAGAGAGAGTACATAGGAAGAAGGATGCTGGGTTTGGAACCACCAGGAAAGAGGCCTATAGGAAGACCAATGAGGAGGTTCATGGATACAGTGAATCAGGACATGTAGGTAGTTGGTGATAGAGGAGATAACTGAAGACAAAGGATGCAGGAGACAGGATTAGATGGAACACCATGACTCGCTGTAGCAACCCTGAAGGGAAATGTGAAAGGAGAAGATATGGCTTTAATGTGTTGTGAGGAGAGGAAGATGAACCCCTTTTCAAGCCATACATCCACTATAATGTTATGTATATATGTGTAGATTTGAAATCAATTATCTAACTCCAATCTGAGTCTAAAGTGAAGGAAAAATAACTGAAGATCAGTTCACTTTAGACTTGAGTAAAGTATAATTATTTTTGCCTGACTAGTTGTCTGATGATATCAACACATCTACCCCCTTGAACATGATTTGTATCTTGAGGTACAGTAGGTCACTATGAGGTGTATGAAGTTTTGAAATGAATATAAACTAAATGTTTAAGGTGTCTGAGGTGTTGACTGACCCTCCTGGCTCTGCCACTGGACATAATTTCAGAAATCCCCTTGGCTGCATCATTCTTCTCAGCTACACAAAGAACCCGCTTGATTTGAGTCCGGCTTCGGTTCATGTCTTCTTCCAAACACAGACCACTTTGTGATCCACAAAAATACCGAAGGTGTGTTCTTCTCCAAAGTGGAACCACTCGGATTAAATGTCGCACTAATATCATACCTATCTGGTCTCATATAAACTTGTCAGTCCTCCAGGCAGCTTCCCTGCTGCTTCTCTCTCTTCATTTAGCATTTTAGTTAAACGTGCTAGCATAAAGTATCATGTTTGTCCACAAAGTTTACCTTAAAGCTTTAATTTTATTAGCTTAATTTCAAACACCAGGAAGACATCAATTAAGACACAATGGTATCAAATTATGAATACATGCTATTAAAACAACAAGACATACAGCAATGTCTTCGAAACGAGTTAGCTGTGTTTACAAATTCCGCGCCTGACTGTCAAAAAACTACCGTACGGCAAGTCGTAAAACTGTCGTAAAACACCAGAATGTGAAAGCTCAAGTATGGAGTGAATGCAAAGTAAGACAGAGTTGTTTTATTGATAGCAAAATCAACAGAAATAATTTCAATAATGATAAAATCAAGAATTTTTATCTATTTCTTTTGTTTTTGTTTGTTTTAAAAAAATCAAAGCAATTTTTATAGGAATTTCCCACTTACAGTATAGTATAAATATCAACATACACTTATATCTTTATCTTATTTAGACATATTTTATGTTTAATGTTCCACACTATCCCAAAACAAGTACTTGTCTGTGAATTTTTATTGACAATGGCAATAAATAGTTCTTGATTCCACTTTTTTGGGCCCATATCGGCTTGGTCAGCAGCATTGATTATATAGGGTTTATAAATTAGTTTATAGATTGATTATAGAAGAATTTATATGAAATCATTGGTCGTAAGGGTTGCTGCCATGGTGATGATCTTTGAACAAATTCCAAGAGATCCTGCACTGGACTTTGGCCATTCCTGATGTAGATTTTGTGGTGGCTGCTTTGTAGTCATTGTGGGTTTTAAAGAAGGACACATTCCAAACACATTCCAAAGTAGATGATTGCATTTATTAGTATTTTTATCTTAGTAGTGGAAAACTGAGATTATAATTGGTGCTAGAGAGGTGCAAGGCATGAAGCCATTACATGTCATAGTGCATTAGTCTGGTTTCTTGTTGGTTTTGTGAATGCATTTTTGTGTATTTTAAAGATTAGTTGATAATATTGATTTTAACCAGGTTGTCATACTTTCACAAATAATGCCATAAAAATATCCAAAGATGTAACTTTTTTAAAACCTACTAATTAGCAAACTAATTAATACAAATGAGTTACAGAGGAGAGAACACAAAAATTGGAATTATTTCGATAACACCTCACTGTGGTAATTTTTTAAGCAGTGACAAAAACTCACATCTTTTTTTCTAAAGAGTTTCTTCAGATTTTCAGATCACACGTTGATCATTGCTTGAAAAATGTTTGCAGAAACAATATGATTTATAAAAAAAAGCTATTTTTGCTAATTCTGGTGCATTTACATTGATGTTTACTAATGCACAGTTTCCTGGACAAATAAACTTCTAAATTAATACAAATAATTAAAACTCTTCATTTGCTTATGACCTGGATATTTTGATATGTCGACTTATTTAGTTTGCCACAAACATCTATTCCCAGGGTTCACAACATTCAAAATGTCATAAAATTCATCTTCTGTGCCAGGCGATAAGCGAGGTACACCCTGAGTAGGTCGCCAGTCTGTTGCAGAGTCACGTGTTCGCAACAATCACCACGCGCAGTCATTTTTAGGGGCAATTTCACAGTGGCCAATAGACCTCACATGCATGGTTTGAAGGATGGGAGAAAACTGGAGTAAACCCACACATACACGGGGTGAACATGCAAACTCCACACAGAAAGACCAGCTCCCGAACCCTGACCTTTTTGCTGTGCAGCTACTGTGATAACTTTGCATTTAAACATATTACATAATGTATTTTATACACAAATCATTTCATCCAAGTACTTGATTTTCTTATGTAATGCATACTTTGTTTGATAAATTTAATTATTACTTGAAATATTCAAACATTAGCAAAAAAACTTTAAGATATTCTCTACTCAAAGAGCTGAAAGAAAATGCTAATACAATAATAATTGTGGTAATACAAAACATTGCATGACTATTTTTAAAAGAACAATACTTATTAAATGCAGAGCTTAATTTTATGATTTTGTTTTCATCTGAATTATTTTAACTTGTTAAAACACATATCTGGTTGTCACGTTTTGGGTTTTTTTTAACACATTTTTTCACTGTTTTTTCAAACACATTTTTGTGTGTTCAGTACTTCCGGTAAAGCAGGAACTCATGGGGAGAAATCAAAACAAACTCTTCTGGAAACAGAAGTTAAAAACAAAGAGATTGCTGTTGTGTTTAGATATCTACACATGTCTATTAATTTTTTTGTAAATTGAAAGTTTTGACTTGATTTTTTTCTGGTGGGAGGAGGATTTGTCACCTGATCTGACGGTGACCAGCTGGGTAAACATGGCGTCTGTCTGAATGTGAACAGAAGATGGATCGTCTCTGTCTTCAAACCGCGTTTCTATTTTAGAATATTTTAACACATTTTTATCTAGAAATCAAGATCTGATGGACGGAACAAATACTAGACTAATTGAAGATGGAAGCAGATGTCTGATTCTGGTGAAACAGGACATTTTTTTTCTGTTCTCTCCTAATCAGTGATGGTAGGATGCCACTGGACGCTGCATAATTGCTTTTGTTAACAATCATTAGGTTTTATCACGATTTTTACTCACATTTTAAGCCGCATTTGTAGTCCTATTTTGCTATTTATGTTTTGCAAAGAGGAAAAGAAAGGAGTCTTTATTGCCAGCCCCAATTTGGAGATGAAATGACCATTTTTTGTTAAACTCCTTTTAAAAAAAAATCTGTAAATCGACATCAGCAACAAAAATGTGTAGCTAGGATTGGGACATCGATATGACCCATCTTTCTGGATTTGATGTAGCTGTACTTTATTGATGTGCTCTGGCAGGTTTTTATGACTGCTAGTGCTGCTGTTTTTCCTCATGCCTTTCACAACTACTCCACTATGATAGGCTCCCCAGATGTGGTAGCTTTCACCAAAGAGGATGAGTATGGACAGACTAATTCAGACCCCTGGTCTCTCCCAGAGGAATTCTCTGTTCCCCTTCATCCTCTTGCCAACTCGAACCCTTGGGCTAAAACTTCTTATGCCAAGTTTACCAAAGATTTCATCCTCATTTCTGAATTCTCGGAGCAGGTGGGCCCTCAGCCACTCCTCACCATCCCAGATGATCCCAAAGTCTGTGGTACCTTCGATCTTAACTACTTCTCCCTTCGCATTATGTCTGTGGACTACCAGGCCTCTTTTGTTGGCCACCCGCCAGGAAGTGGCTATCCAAGGCTAAGTTTTGTAGAGGACTCAAGGGTTGTCCTGGGCGACTCAAAGGAAGGGGCGTTTGCTTACGTCCATCACCTCACCCTTTATGACCTGGAAGCGAGGGGGTTTGTGCGGCCATTCTGCATGGCTTACATTGCAGCGGATGAGAGAAAAATTATGCTTCAGTTTCAAGAGTTGTCCCTCCGGTTCTCGCAGGCTTCTGAGTGTCTGAAGGCAGGGAATCGGAGAGCATTTGCTAAGGAACTCCAAAGGAAACTTCAGGACCTGGAGTAAGAGCTGCTAAGTTTTTTATGCACGTTTCGACAATTGACCTAAAATAATTGAACAAATTCAATCTTAAAAATGCAATTTACTGCATTATATTGGCACAGAAAGGTTACTATATGTTGAAATATTATATCTGTGGCATTTTTTTTATCTGGGTCATTAAATAAAGCCTTTTTTGTCTTCAGGTACACCCACTCTGTGCTGCAGCGGGAGGAAGGCCTGCAGAGAGAAGCAGAACCTCATCGCATGTACTCTCCTCGAGCTGTGGAGAAAGCTAACGAGCTTGCAAATGTAGAAAAGAGTATTTACGAACATAGAGATCTGCTAAAACAGATCAGCTCGTACCATTGCCATCCGAGGCGAGATCCTCACGCTGTCACCTGTCAGAGGTGCATGAGTGAGTGCTTAAGTGAGTGTGAGGAGCTGCTGGACAAGTACGCCAAGCTTGCCGAGCCACTTTGTGGCAGTGAAAAAGTTGGGAAAACGGAAGGAGGTCAGGTAGATGAGAATACATGTGATGTAGAGGGGAATGAAGACGATGAAGCTGTTAAGGGCAAGCTGCCTTATATACCGCAGCTCATTAAAGCCAAGTCTGCCAAGTGTTTTGACAAACGCCTGAAAACTCTGCAAGAACTGTGTGATGAGACTTTCTACGAAGCCACTGTGGAGCTGCTAAAAGAGACAGAAAGAAGGTTTCGGGGAGATCTTTGTTACCTGCACACGCGGCGCCTGGACAAGGCTCTACGGAGGAAATTGAGAACAGTCAACTTTCTCTTTGAGGAGGAACTTGCTGATAATGAGGATGAATCAGGAACACTAAGACCATTTTGTGCTGTGAACCATACTGTAGATAACTACTTGAACTTAAATCCACCTCACATTGTTCTAGGACCGGAACATCTTGATCTGGATACATCAGAACTTCTAGGTGAACCAGGTCAAACTTCTGAGACCAGTCCTACTCAGGAGAATGAGCAGAGACTAGTGAGGAACCATCTAGAGTCTTCCCCATCAGACCAGACTCTAGAAACACAGGAAAGCTCTGAGGAGACAAAAGGAAGCTTCAGCAGTGATAAAAGTGGAGCAGATCTAACTGAGAAACAAGAGAGCCTGGCTAGTATGAAGTCAGAAGGACCTGATCCAGACTCTGACTTGACACCTGACCCTGACCATTGCACTGACCAAAGGATGGAGAGTAGCAGTGAAGAAATGGAGAACACTGCAGGTGATGATGAGGTAGAAAATGGAGACCAGACGCCTGTCTCTTTGCTGGAAGTTGTGTCAGAGCTGGATTTGTGTCCAAAAGACGAGACTGAGTCGGACTTGCTGGTTCCAATTGACACAGCATGCTGTATGTCCCAAGAGGGTTTTCTTTATGAGGCATCTGCCCCTGAAGTTCACCCACAGCCTTCTCAGACCCTAATTGTCAACCAGGAGCCACACGCTCTTCTTCCACTGCAGGATGACTACACTGTGGGTTCTCCATGCTCAGAAAGTCTTGCAGCTGGACTAGAGCTTCCTGTTGGCTCTGCAGGAGATGCAACTTCTCGAACCTCTGTGGAAGATGGATCAGACTGCACCATGAGTGCCTCCACTGGATCTGATCGGGCTGCCTCACCTCTTGGCTACGGAGGTGTGGTGACGCTCCGTCAGAGGAAAAAAGCTGGGCAAAGTGCTCTGAAGTTTGTTCGCCAGTATCCGTTTGCCATGCAAGCTCTGTGGTGTATTCTCAGTGGAAGAACACTGGTGGTGCTTGGTGCAGATGAGGGTATAGTCCGTCGCTTGGTGGCTGCTCTGGCTCTCTTTGTTCCCAGTCCTGGGAAGTGTCAAGAGAGGGTTCAAGCCTGGTTGTCATGTCCCTTCACCTTTACTGACCTGCAGAGATGGAAACTCATTGGATTGCAAAGGTAGGAAATCTTTGGATACCTAGTTTGTTTTCCTGTTTCTGTGTGCCTTGTGTGGGTCAGGGTAGATGTTTTTATCTCTCTGTACTTTACTATTACTCATCTGGAGTGATTCATTCCTGAATGACTCACAAAGGCCCGACAACCGCAAGTTGTTTGTCTCCAAGCTGAACGATAGTAAAGCTATATCCATCTGAAACTCTGTGGTGAATTAAATTGTAAGACTTTATATATCAAACAAAAATCCCCTTTTGATTTAAATAAGTAAAAAAGGTTCATTTTTTAAAGTAATTGTGGCTGATTTTGGACCTTAATGAGAACTCCCGTTACCAAAATATATGGTGTTGTAGACAAACTAGCAAGAGTGTCACCTAAAGTTGGAATGAAAGATCTGTAGAATTTTTTTTGCCCTGTTGCTTAAACCTATACCGGTTGGATTTGTGCACTGAAAATAACAAGACATGATAAACTGGGGACTCAAACTATTGGACAAAAATTATTGGTCCAAAGCTGCTCAATCACTCCAACTTTCTTGTTAGGTGACAAGTATTTCTGTTGGTTGTAGACCCTAACCCTGAAAAAGCCACAAAAGACCAAGACAGGTCTTAACACTTGGTCAGTTGTCAGTGCTAAAAGTTCTTCCATACTGCTTTTAGTGGAAGCACTTTATCTGGGCATCACCGCCTTACAGTAACAAGAGTATGTATGAATGCTGGAAGAGGTTATAAAACAGCTCATGTTTGTTTAAGTGCTTTTATATTTTATTTAAATATTTATCAAAAAGCAAATGGATGTAATCAAGATTTCAAGTATTTTCTCTTTTTATGAATTTCTTAAACAAAAATGCTTTGTATAAATCTGATATAAACATGTTCAATTAGAATTAATTTTAAACAAATAGATGCTTATTTGTAGGATTATCTGATGCAGGTTAGCTAATTGTAATCTACATATCTTTATATGTATGTTTTTATAGCACTCGTTGAAGTTTCTTTCCAATATTTATCTATTAATAAATAGATTAGTTAATAAATAGATGAATACAGTTTTCAGATTGTTTCAAGTTTTATGCATGTTTCCAACTTCTTTTTTGTTTCCCTCAGGGTTGCATCTCCAGTGGGTTCAAATATGCTCAACTCGCTGTCTCGATACAGTCGCTACATCTCCATTTTAGATGCTGACCAGAAGACTCTACGCTGCCCGCCCTATCACGGTCAGCTTCTTGCCAACATAGCTGACTACCGCACCTACATCCGCCGGGGATCCACCTATTTTCTTCACTTACAGAGCATGCTTTGCAGCCTAGCAGCCAAAGCCTTCTTACTGACCTTCACTGACCACCTCCACCTGCCGGTAAGCCCCACAGAAGGACTTGAGGTTGCCGATGGTAGACGCCGCTTCTTCCTGCAGGAGCAGCTGGGACTGGATGAGGAGGACAGTCAGATACTGCTCTACCTCAGCCAGCTCATCACCCAGCAATATCTCCAGTCTGGCAATGACAGAAACTCAGCTGCTTCATCCTTTAGTTTCAACTACACCAGCAGCGTTTTATACAAAATATAAGTAGGTGGAAAGTTTTTATGCAGATATTAGCTGAAATCATCCATGCCTTTTTTTTTTTTTTATTGTGGACCAAAAGTGATTTTGATATGATCAAACTCACAGCACTGATTTTAGTTTTATCTGTGCTTGCTTCTTGCATCTTGTTTTTTTGTTTACAGGGTGATAGGAAGCAGGTTTTTATCATCTATAAATGTGTATTTGATACCAAGTTTTTGAGAGTCTCGCACACAAACGCTATCACAAACAAGAAGTAATGAATATCGGCTGTGTTTAATGCCAACTTTCTTCAGAACATGCATATTTTTGCAGCTCTCCTGTTGCTTCTGCTTCGGACAGCTTGCTAACAGGTTCAGTTTCTGCTCTGTGTTAACACCTTCTAGTTACTATGTATTTAAATTATTCAAACTTTACATAGTTTTTTTTTTTAAAGTCTCAGTATTTATATAACAATTCATCTGCTGACTTGTTTGTTTGAAGAAGATGCCGTGTTAAGTGCTATAAGCACTCAGCAGGCTGATTACAAAGCTGGAAACTTCCATCTTCCCAAATACTTTTACAGTGATCATTTCAATGTTTATCCTTAGGATTTTGCACACATTCCTGCAAAACAGGTCATTTACAATAAGATAAATTTTATTTTTGTTGCAAACAATCAAAATATTGTTTGATTTTTAAGTGAGTGAATCTCATTTGTCTGAGGACACAAAAGACGTTACTGTAATCTGAAGTTAAATCTCATCAGATCGTGGAGCATAATCTAAATTCTCACTTTTTGTGGGCATTTTTTATTAAAACCCCACATAAACTGGACAAAATATAAAGCTACTAAACTTATATGTACTGATTGTCTTTGTTCTAAAGTTATGTGTGTTGTAGTGTCAGCATGAGAAAGTCTTGTGCAAGTGAAGAGTTTGATGTTTGAGTTTTATCATCAAAATGAATTGATTTATTTTGAATCAAAACTATGTCTATGAAAATAATTTATTTTTTGTGCAATTACATTCAAACTCTTGGGTCGGATTTTATTTTTTTCCCCCTTCTCTTTGTGCTGAGTATGAGCTGTAAAACTTCTCCCGCAGTTGTGTATTAATGTTTTTGGAAGGGGGAAAATGAACAATGATTTATACACCAAGTGTTTTAGGTTTATTTTACATTAGTCGTTATGGTCAGTAACAATATAACCTGGGATTGCGTTAGATCTAACAAAATGGATCATGACAGAACAAGAAGAACTTAAACCTGTTATATTAAATACATCTGAAATTTGGACTTTGTAGAAATTGTTGAAGCATGTATTTTTTCTAAATGTCCAGCTAATGCAAAAAAACATGAATGTAATTTAAAAAGCCATACCACCGTGTGCTTAAAATGTTTGTCACCGAGTGTCCTTATGTTGCCATATCTTGTGTGCATTTTGAGTCTCATCACCTGTGGTAGTGGGGTCATCGTGCCTGTTTTGGTATCATTCCCATTTATTCTAATAAAGCACGATCTGAATGTTCCCATGCTTTTATGTGTAGATTATAGTCATTATATTGAAAAGGTTTGATTTTGCTGTGAGATGCCTCGTGACCATCATCATTAAACATACCAAAAACACCAACAGGCTCATGTCTGGGTGTCTCAATGATGACGGATGTGTGTTTTGAGGTGTCATGAATAATAAATGCAGATCTGTGAACACATCTAATCACCATGCTGGAACAGCAGAAGGAAAGGTGGTGATATTAAAACAAGCCTGTGACAATATGATCTCTTCAGATAACATCGTACAGGAACTTGTGTGTGGGTGGCTGATTGAGCAGCTTGTGGTGTAAACAAGTTTTAGTATTTAATGATTGAAAAGTCAAATAGCAAAGATGAACAACAGCATTTTTTCTTGAGTTGCAACATTTTAATCCCACAGAGTTCCATGCTGCTAAAGGTTAGTATTGATTGCATTAAAGTGACTGCTTAGCAAAAAGCAGCCAATCATGTTTCACTGAACCTTAGTAAAATAAAAAAAACACTTTTTTTTTTTTTGCAGCAAGAAAATCTCATTTTCTTTTTACTATTTACCAAGATAAATAATCTTCCTATGAAATAAGCGAGACGTGAACAATAAAGTAGCACAACTAATTTTACAAACATCGCAAGCAAAAAATTCAGGTTGATTAAATTATTTACACCCCTTGAAGGAAATTTAGATACTAATCATTTATTTAAAAAAAAATAAAGCCAATTGTCGTATTTTTGGACTATAGGTCGCACTAGAGTATAAGTCACACCAGCTAAAAATGCATAAAAGTAAGTCGCACCTCCGACCAAACGATGAAAAACTGCGACTTACAGCCCAAAAAAATACAGTATAAAAAACAACCTAAGTGAAGGTCACATTATACAAATTATATACAGTATATTTAATTATACATTTTTATTAAATATAACATTGTATATAGTTATGTATATACTATATATATCCCTAATCTTTTCGGAATTTTCCTTCAAGGGTCGCCATAGCTAGTCAGTTTCTTCCCATCTCCCTATCGGCTGCATCTTCTTCGGTCACTCCAACTATCTTCATGTCTTCCTTCACTGTGTCCATGAACCTCCCCTTTGGTCTTCCTCTAGACCTCTTTCTTGGTGGTTCCAAATCCAGCATCTTTCTGCCGATGTACTCTCTCTCCTCTGCACATGTTCAAACCATCTCAGTCTGGGCTCTCTGACTTTATCTCCAAAACCTCTAACATGTGCTGTTATTCTGATACTGTATATTCATTTCTAATCCTATCCATCCCGGTCACTTCCAGAAAGATCCTCAGCATCTTCATCTCTGCTACCTCCATCTCTGTTTCCTATATTTTCCTCACCACGGTTTTGTACACTTTCCCTTTCATTTTAGCTAAAACTCTTGTCACACATCACACCTGATACTTTTCTCCACCCGTTCCAGCTTGCCTGCACACGCTTCTTCACTTCTTTTCCACACTCTCCATTGCTCTGGACTGTTGATCCTAAGTACTTAAAATATTTCACCTTCTTTATCTTTTCTCCCTGTAACCTCACTTTTCCATTTGGATCCCTCTCATTCACACACGTACTCTGTTTTACTCTGATTAATCTTCATATCCTCTTTTTTATAATAATACATTTTATTTGTAAACGCACTTTATATCTCCAGTGGAGATCTAGTGCAAACCTCCACCTCTCCACTTTTTCTTCACCTCTTTCTCCTCTCACTACAGATCACAATATACAGTATATATATACAGTATACTGTATATATATATACAGTAATTATTTTCAAGTGGTCAAAATATCTGTGGTCTAATTTCTCACTTTCTAAAAACAGTCATTTTTAAAATAAAATGACCAAATAATTGTATAAAAATCTGCATGTGCAATGCCATGCATCAAATAACAGAAAAATGATTTAATATAAAAGCCTAAAAAATGTTTTATATGTGAAGTCTTCTGTAATATGTTTGGTAATAAAGTAGGTCCACAAAATAATTGATCTGAAAAGCTTTTATTGAATTCAGGATGTTATAATTAAAAATCAAAATGAAGAAAAAAAACCCCTAGCCTTTCTACAATGAAAGAAAGTATGTCTGGAAAGACCTTTACAAGTAATATCTGGAATGAAAGGCCTGACAAAGAAATAATTAACCTAACTCTACCATCCATTTCAAACGTACGAGGGCTTTAGTTGGTTATACAAAGTAAAACAATATTAAAACAGAATGGCCCCATTCAATCGTGATCCCCAAAGTTACTTGTAATATTTAGACACAGAACAGTATGAAAAAATATTCTTATAGCTGAGAATGACATTGAAAGAAATTATTTTGATGTGGACCAATGAAAGAAAAGTAATCACTTCAGGATATAAAGGGAAAGATGCTTGATGAAACTTGATGTACAAAAAAATGAGTTGGGGGAAAAAAAAAAAAAAAATCAAGTTCAAAAACTGTTGCTTAGCCAGAACATCCTCTGCATCCACAGTGAGTGCATTCAATGATTCTTCCCTGGAGAGAAAACAGATTTTTTATTATTTTATCTGAATTGGTTATGAAAAACAATATTTTATTTTATAAAATGATCAAGCTATTTTGTTTCTGGCTACTATTGTGCAAATTTGAAAAAGTCTACAACCTCAAGCTTGCTCTTTGGGACTCGGCAGATGCAGTTAGTTCCAAAGTTGGTGTCTCGAGTTTGGATGCAGCGGAGACAGCACAGGTTCTCGTAGCCCTGCTTTTTCCACTTGGCAATAAGGTTCTTATCCGCATATCCTTCCTTAACACAGTAGTCATATAACTCTGAGGGGGGGAAAAAAAAATCAACTCTTATTTGTTATCAAGTTTCACACAAGAGAGCAAACATTTCTCTGATATATAAAATCCTAACAATGCTCAGAGACACAATAACAGACTTGAAACACATAGAAATCCTACAAATTTGCAGAATTGAAAACATCCTGCAACCAATTTTCAATAGTTTGCTTAAAAACTCAAGCTGCTGGTCATCAAGAGTCAGCATACCATCGCATTTCCATCAAGATAAGCCCATCTACTGATTTCTTCAGATGTATTGCTGTAGAGTAGAATAAGCTAACATTTAACATTTTTGCTCATCCTGGTGTCTTGTCAAAATTTGCGACCAGTCGCTTCTGCGCATGCCCATCACACATCCAAACTCCACCTACATGATGCAATCCCTGTCAAACAGAGCTTCTGTTCAGGATGGGGTTTGGGCATAAATAAGAGTAGCGGTTATGATTAAGGTTAAAGTAATCACAGGTTTAGGTGTAGATACAAATTATGTGTCAGTGAAATGGAGACAATGGCGTACAATGACGTGGCGTACAAGATGGCGTACGAGACGATGGCGTGGACAACAGGGTGGCGGAGTTTGATTGCATCATAGAAGTTTGGTTCCGTCAAGGGCAGGTGCAGAAACCACCGGTTGCAGATCTCGACAGAAAACCAGGGGAGTTTAATAAAAGGGTCAAAAGACCAATTTAGATCCCAGCATTCTGGCCAACTATAGACCAATATCAAATTTACCTTTTATGTCCAAAATTCTAGAAAGAGTTGTAGTTAAGCAGCTGAACCGTCACCTGCAGGAAAATAGTCTTTTTGAAGAATTTCAATCAGGGTTTAGATCACACCACAGCACAGAAACTGCGCTAGTTAGAGTGACAAATGACCTTTTATTAGCCAAAGAAAAGGGGCTGGTTTCAATCGTAGTTCTCTTGGACCTTAGTGCAGCCTTTGACACAATTGACCACAGCATTTTACTTCAAAGATTAGAATATGACTTAGGGATCAGAGGAGCAGCTCTTCAATGGTTTAAATCTTATTTATCTGATAGATACCAGTTTGTTCATGTAAATGATCAGTCCTCTACTTCTACCAAAGTTAGTTTTGGTGTGCCTCAGGGCTCAGTTCTTGGACCTATTCTGTTCATGCTCTACATGCTGCCTCTGGGAAACATAATCAGAAAACACAGTATTAATTTTCACTGTTACGCAGATGATACACAATTGTACTTATCAGTCAAACCTGACCAGAGTGACCATATAGAAAAACTTAATACCTGTATCAGGGACATAAAGACTTGGATGACAATCAATTATCTCCTTTTAAACTCAGATAAGACTGAAGTTATTGTAGTAGGTCCTAAAAATCTGAGAGATGTTTTTACTGACCAAGCAGTCTTCTTCGACGAAGTAACTGTGGCCTCTGACCTCACCGTTAGAAACCTAGGAGTTTTATTTGATCCAGATTTATCATTTAAAGCTCACATAGCACAGACTTGTAAAACTGCATTCTTTCACCTTCGCAACATTTCTAGAATCCGAAATATCTTATGTAAAAGTGATGCTGAAAAACTCATCCATGCATTTGTTACATCGAGATTGGATTATTGTAACGCTTTGCTCGTAGCATGCCCTAAGTCTTCCCTAAAAAGTCTTCAGCTGGTTCAAAATGCAGCAGCAAGACTATTAGCAGGAACTCATAGAAGAGATCATATTACTCCCGTGCTAGCGTCTCTCCATTGGCTTCCTATTGAGTTTAGGATCAAGTTTAAAGTCATCTTACTAACCTACAAGGCCCTAAACGGCATGGCTCCATCTTACATTAGTGAACTTATAGTACCTTATCAACCAAGCAGAACACTCCGCTCACAAAATGCAGGGCTGTTGGTGGTTCCTAGGATTTCTAAAAGTACAGTTGGAGGTAGAGCCTTTAGCTACCAAGCTCCAGTTTTATGGAATAAGCTCCCAGCTCAAGTGAGAAAGGCAGACAGTGTTCCTACATTTAAAGGGAGGCTTAAAGCATTCCTGTTTGAACAAGCTTATCAACAGGCCAGATAGAAACAGATTCAATTAGCTGATATAATTAATAGTTGGCTGCTAGATAGTAAAAGCTGGGGAAAGTATGGTACATTGGGGTTCTGTCCTCTAATTCTATCTACTATTCTCTGCCAGACTGTCTTGGCTCTTTCCCCCTACCCCCTACTCTAACCCTCTACCCTAAACCCCTGGCTTGCTATCTCATTCATTGTTCTAAATTGTCTGTTTATTTAGAATTACACTGCTAGTTGGTACAATACAATTCACATGTTGTCCACCTCTCTCCCTCCTCTCTGGGAGAGAGCCCCATCCAGGACTCTGCGTTCCTGTCCTGGGCATGGCCACACCGAGGAGACCTCCGCGCTTCTTCATCCCCGCTCCATCAGGACAAAATCCATCTACTCATCCCCGCCGTGGGCATCGCTGGGCTGAGGAGTCTCCCGTGTCTCCATCAGGATGAAGAACATCTGCTCATCCCCGTACTTGACATCTCCGGGCTGAGGAGCCCCCCGTGTTTCCATCAGCATGAAGAACATCTACTCATCCCCGTTCTGGACATCTCCGGGCTGAGGAGCCCCCCGTGTTTCCATCAGGATGAAGAACATTTATTGACTTCTTTAGATATTTAGCTGTAGATTAGAATAAGCTAATATTTAAACAATAATCTGTGACACATTGTTTGCTCGTCCCGGGGGAGGGATCTCTCTTTCACGTGGATCCCCATGAGGTTTCTTATTTTTTCCCTACTGATGGGTTTTTTAGGAGTTTTTCCTCACCGAGAAGGAGAGTCTAAGTGCATTAATGTGCTAGTCTTGTTTAGTTAGCATTTGTTAGTTATTTTTCTTGTTGTGTATTTGTGTTAATACATTCCTCTTTTTCTTGTGAAGCCCATTGAGACGGACATTCTGTGATTTTGGGCTATACAAATAAAATTGAATTGAATGTCACTTTTGGTCATCGTTTCAATATTGTAGAGAAGGCTTCAAAGTTGTCTTCTGGACAGTGTATCTTCAAATACATGTCAATACGTCTTATTCTTAGATGGATCTGTCCAGGATGAATGGGGTAGTACATGGGATCATTTAATGTTGTATTTAAAGTGCTTGATAATCAGATTTCTCATATATGGTGATACTTTAGTAATACCTTTATAAAAGGTGTAAAGAAAGGGGGCATGTGACTTGACTTACCTCTGGTGATAGCTTTCCGTTTGAAGAACAAATCGAAAATATATCGACTGCGTTGATGATGAAGTCTGAAGATGGGCCAAAGTGACTCCACCTTTCTCTTTCCTTCATGAGGTTCTGTTTCAGCTGGAACATAAGAAATAACACGTTACAGTGATACGTTGTTGTTAATATAAGATCAGAAATAGTAATATATCCAATACATGTTTCAGATTTTACAGAAAAACTAAAGTTAGGATTTGAACTTTTCCTTTAAATTCCGTTTTAATAAACAAAACAAGGCCATAAAACCGTTATTCGCTAATCTGGTGTCTCCGGAAATTGATCAGCTCACCTTCTCTCATTTTTTGATCCAGCTCATCCAAAGTGGGTTCAATCAGCTCCCAGCCATCTGGTGGCGGCTTGCGACTACGTTTTACTTTGGGCATTTTGGTTTATTTGTGTTAAAATTCCAACAAAAGCTGCAGCTGTTTTTCTAACGTCTGAAACCTCTTCAGGGCGCAGAATTATGACGTCACTTGTAGTCGTAGCAATCGATCGCCGAATAATCGACACGCATTTGAGCCTAATGAAATGGAAATGTGGGGGGGGGGGTCCCCCCGTCCCCCCCCCCTTTTTTTTTCTCCCTAAATCACACCAGGGAGCCTATGGTACTAACAACATTTCTTGAAAGTATAGGAAGTTCCTTAACTTTTAACAGAAATACCTAAATACAATATTTTCAGTTTGCATGTCCCAGTTTTACAAGTTACATCTTTTTAGTTTGTAACACCTAATGTGGTATTTTGCTTTATTGAATTCCTCATTCAATTTATGCCCTATTTAGTGGATTGTCTAATATTTTCACAATTTATTTTAAAAACACGATGGTGTGTTTTGAATAAAAATGTATAGCACTATCACAACTTTATGTCTTTTAGTTCCACTTGAACACAATCAATATGGAGGAGGACCGAGGCGTGGATTGTGTCTCATTGACGATATATCTTTTTTTTTTTTTTTTTAAATAATGGCATTATCTTTATTAATTGAATACCCCTCATTGAGCTGACATAAACAGGGATGCTTCCGAAGTGAAAAAAAGTGATCTCAACACTTTCTGCGGCTCCTGACATGTTGCATCACTTTAGAAGACCAACATGTTGCCTTTACAAAAAAATGGTTTAATGACAGGACAAGCACATGTACAGTCTATATTAAAATAACGTCTAATCTTTATTATATCTTAGCCGTAGTTTAGTGACACAATTTTCTTTCTTACGTAGTCAGTTATTTAATGCAGTGCATGATTTTGGACAGGCACATGGTAAGAGCACTCTGCTGAATATTTGCTGTTGTGTGTGTTTCTGACCACAGCCAGCTGTGGCCACATTTACCAATGTTTTCGTCATCGTTTACTTATTAAAACAGTTATTAATAAAAAATTATTTACCATTATGCCTAAAGGAGGTAAGAGAAACTGTTAAACTTGTTACAGTGTTAAAATAAGTCTACCTGCAACATTTAGCCAGTGTTAGCCTGTCATTAAACAATAAAATAAGCGTAATGCTTTTAATTTAAATATAATATTAACTTTGATTCACTTGAACTGTTTTAAAACATTATGATCACGCTGGAATTATATTTGTAATCATCAGACACCTTTATTAGACACATGTTTTCTCGTTTATTCTTCTATGTAATTTACAAAGTACATTATTTATAAAAGTTGTGATTTTAAAGAAATCTTCCTCTTGCAGGTAAAAAAGGTGGTCATAAGGGTCGGATGAGGACATACACCAGCCCAGAGGAGATTGATGCTCAGATGAAAGCTGAAAAAGAGAGGAAAAAGGTACATATGGACTGTAAATGTTCCAATAATGCAGCTGATTCTTTCTCCTCAAAGTACCATAACTTTAGAAACAGAATGAATTTAGCAAAATCAGAAACCAATGTTTCAACTGGTAATAAACAATTACTGCTTTCATAACCATTCAATCACACAGTAAAGCATACTAATTTTAAGCAGACGTGTCTGTGTTAGTTTGAGTTGTGCCATGCTTAGATTGGGTCCATAGCACTGTAGGATCAGTGCATTTATTCTTATCAAAATCAGAAATTTGTGTTACAGTCAGTCATCTTCTTATCTGTCTATCCCTTTCGGGGTTGCGGGGGGTGCCGGAGTCCATCCCAGCTGATTTAAGACGAAGGGCAGAGTACACCCCGAACAGGTCGCCAGTCCGTCGCGGGAACACATACATACAACCATCCACACACTCATTCCAAGTGGCAATTTCGGCACCGGCCAATCAACCTAGCATGCATGTCTTTGGAGGGTGGGAGGAAACTGGAGTACCCGGAGGAAACCCACGCAAACACAGGGAGAACATGCAAACTCCACACAGAAAGGACAGTGTTCCAAGCCTCATATCCACCCAGGATTCGAACTCACGACCTTCTTGCTGTGAGGCCACTGTGTTACCCACTGCACCATTATGCTGCTCATGTTACAGTAGCCCTGTAATTACAAAAAAAAAAGTAGTAAGTAACTAGAAGATGCTTTTTTAGATAAACAGTTGCTAGAAGATGCTGTTTTAGATAAACAGTTGCTTGATGCCTTGCAAGCCATTCACTCATGCTGAGATGCTTTAAAAAAAAAGTTGAAAATGGACTACTACCTCCATCATGCTTAGCACCCACAGCACATGTGCAGAACACTGCTCTACTCTGTAGACTTAATGGGTTCAAACGCACCCAAACTAAACACAAAACAAACACAGGTCCTCTGTGGTGTACTAATGTACCATTTTAAAGCATCATATCTGTAAAACAAGTCTGCGCACGCTCCTAGCTCGATCAAAGACAGGCTGGCTGCGGCGGCACTTGCATGTTAGAGCAGCAATTCCAGCTCTTTTCAGAGACTCTGAATGTCAGTTATTGAAAAAAAAACCCGAACTACAAAACCTACTAAAATAAATATTTGACTTTGAGAGGGACAAGGGACAAGAATTTAATTAACAGTGGTCTAAAAACGACCTAAATTTGTCTTCAGTCTCTCCCAAAATTACATTTGTGAATGAGAAAAAATTGAAACTTTGGAGCAGTTAGAGGGCTGTAGCAGAAAAACTGTAGCGCAAATCAAGATTCTGCTCAATATCATTTGAAGAGGACAAAATTTTCTACGTTTTGATACCAAATTAGTTGCTGTAGGATAAAAGTTGATGGAGCTACAGACATTTTTACTGCTGAACTCCTAAAAAAACATATCTCTTGCTCTGTTTTGGTTGGGTGTGGGGCTTTTCCTAAACGTTTTACAGTTTTTACTATTTTTAATCATTCAATAATTATATATAATTATATTTGTATAGCTCAATATCACAAAACAATTGTCTCAACGGCTTTCACATTGCAGATGGAAAAAAGAGCAGAAAAAAACAGAGAACAGAAAAGTAGCTACACAAACACACAGCTAAAAACTAAACAAAAGCTGGCTATACAATTTCAGTACATTCCTGTCTTTAGACCCTCCCTCATGGTGAGGAAAAAAAAAACAGCAGTGGGGGAAAAAAAAGAAGAAATTGCATGGGGACCCACATGAAAGAGAGATCCCTTTTTTGGGACAAGCAGCCAATGTGTCTAAGACTGTTAATTCAATTTCACCTTATTCTATTAATAATGTGAAAGTAAGGAATAAAATGAGTGATATAATTTAAAATAGTACAATAGAGACAGAATATGCATAAAAGTGATAAAAAGTGACATGAATTCCATGATCCGGTTAACTTACTCTGTGAGTTATTGTAAAGTATTGTGGTGTTGGGGAAGAAAGATTCCCGGTGTCGGTATATTAGCTTAATCAAATTTGCTGTCTCTGAATTTTAATGGCTTTTGTTTCTGTGAGATTATTTTTTTAGCTATCACCGTCCGGACAAGAAACTCATTTTCATAATATACAAAAATGTGATTAAAAAAAATTGGTTGAAAACACATGAGTAAGGTTGTTACTTAACACTGGTTTATACGTATGTGTGTTACAGCAGGAACAAGAAGCAGGTGATGAGGAAGGAGCAGGACAGAAAGACGCAGCAGAAGATAAGCTACCAGGATCTGGTTCAGAAGAAAGCGATGATGAAGACTCTCAAGTAATATTTTTGTCACAAACTTTTCATTAGTCTGAAGTATTAAAATGTTTTGACAAGTTTGACAAATAGAGATAGTTTTGTTGATTTCATTGAAGTATATTGTAGAATATTAATCAACTGCTGTGATGTGTTTGCAGAGGAGAAGAGCTGGAGTGGAGGGATTGATAGAAATTGAAAATCCTAACAGAGTGGCTCAGAAGTCTAAGAAGGTGACACAGATTGAGCTGGATGAGCCACGGTCTTTATCAAGGAGAGAGAGGTGTGTGTTTTCAGTGACTGTTGAAGCCTTTTTCAATGAGAGTTTTCATTATGTTGTACGCGTAACAGGTAGAGAATTATTTCAAATTGCCTGGTATAATTCACACATATCGTTTTCTTCAGAGAAGAAATTGAAAAGCAGGAAGCAAAAGAACGTTATATGAAGATGCACTTGGCAGGAAAGACGGACCAGGCCAAGGCAGACCTCGCTCGGCTTGCAATAATTAGAAAACAGAGAGAGGAGGCAGCGAAAAAGAAAGAACAGGAAAAGAAAGGTTTGTATATCGAGTCAGATATCCAATTTTAACCATTTACTTTTAATGGGAGTTAAAGAGAACTTTTTGGCAATGAAGGGAGAGAAATGCTGACAGTCTTATATTTTTTCATGCCTGTAACATTCGTTTCCGTTCCGTCGTCTTCCGCTTAGCAAAAATTATTCAATTGAACAATTCAAAAAGTCATTGTTAGAATTAAAGTCTTAAAACTGTCAAATGTTTTGGGGTTTCTAGATGATCTACAGCCAGAGAAATAATAATGATGACTTATTGCCATTATGACTTCACTTCAAACAACACTTCTGACAAATAAAAAGCACAAACACAATTTTTTTTTGTCATTTCTGACTTGATTTACCGCCAAACAAAATATGTTTTCTCTAAATTTTCTTTAGATTGGGAACAATTAAGCTTTTTTGTTTTGTAATGTAGTGAAAGAAATCATTTTTTGACAAACGTGGTTGGAATCCCAAAAATGTGTTATTTTTCTAGTTTGCTAAACAAAAGCAAGGCTTTTAACTGGTTTTCTATCCAAATAAATGTGGACAATATTAAACAGTTTAACAGAACTTTCTGTACACAATCACAAAAAGATAAACAATCATGTTTACATACATTTTTCATTGTATTTTGAAATACAAAATATTTTGTATTTTGAGAAGTGAATAGGATATTTGTTTTGTGAGGATATTTTTAAATGGATTTTTTTTCCGAGTTGTTGTTATATTTTGGCTTTATTAATGTCTTGTAAGGGAAAACTTTGTTTAAAACATGATTCAATTTAAATTTGATTGGAAATGCTGCCCAATCAACACAGAGTTTATTCTCAAAATTTGTCTTTTTCTTCTTTTTCTACAGCAAAGGAAGCCGCAGCAGCAGCAGCTCGTGGGATGAACTCCCTTTCCCTAAAATGACACAGAGTTCTTTTTAGAAGCATTTTCAGTTATTTATGAACTGATGCAATACATATATAAATATTTTTAAATATCTATATTTAAATATATAAATAAATATATTTATATATTTAAATAAATATATATATGAAGAGTATTTGACATTGCTGTAACTATGAACATTTGTGAAAAGAAATGCTCGAGAAAAAAACCAGTGGAAACGGGTAATGTATATTTTGGCATTGTATAAAACCTTGGATCATTTCAGGAACTAAAACACAGTGATTCTCACACACTTGAAATAAACCTCTTGATGTCAAACATGCTTACATTAAAAGATTTCCTAATTAGGCGTTGCCACTATTTTTGTGTGGGGTTATACTGTCTTAACAATTCATGGAAGTGTTTCTGATCAATAGAAACAAATCAAATGTGTCGATTAATTTTTCTGACTGCAAATGATGTCTTAATTGAAACCATATTTAAACATAAAAGTGCATTTTTAGTTTCACAAAGAGAGCTCGTAAAGTTGGCAATGATAACGTAACAAGCAGATAATTAATTCGTTTTTTGTTTGCGACAGCACTAAAATGTACATGTTTTAAGAAAATGGTTGAATAAAAATGTATTTAATTTTTTAATACCTTCATTCCAACAGTGCTTCAAACACCTCGAGTGCTTTAGTTTTTTTTTCCATTTTGAAGACAATGATTTACAGACTGGTGACCTGTTTCGGGTATACCCTGCCTCTCGTCTGCAATCAGCATGGATAGGTTCTGGCATCCTGCGCAACCTCATTAGGGATAAGCTGTTCAGAAGACAAAATAAAATGAATTCACATGAATGTGAATACAATTGTGATGAATAATGGCTAGCCAAATTATTTGTACATATTTAAAGATCCTTCTTTAAAAAAATAGTTTTGATTAATTCCATTTTTGTTTAGTTTTGATTACACAGTAAAACATCTTCATATAATATATTGTATTCATTTTTATCTTTTTTTTTTTATTATTATTGATATTCACTGGGAATAACACACAAATTTATTTTATAGTGTAATGTCAAATCCCGGGCTGATGGAGGCAGTAATACATCGGGTTGACCTAATTAATGCACGAAGAAGAAAGTAAACTTTGGCGGACTTTGTCCTGTTTGCTGTTTTTTTTCGCGTTATGTGTAAACTGACCCCAGATCAGCGTTTTCGGCGTTTTCCCCCCATGTTAGTTTTGAATACTGACTCCAGTTCAGATTATTTAGTTGTTTTTCCACGTTAGCTCTGAACACTGATTCCAGTTCAGCTTTGACAGCAGCGGGAATAATTACATCTGCAACAGTAAGTAGGCTAACAATTCTATTAAAAAAGAAAAGTTAAATGATGGCAAAATGTGTAAAACATAACTTGCTGATATGATAAGTAGCCAGAAATAGGAAAAAAAAAAATCAAATTTCTTTGAGTTTGTTACGTTTCATAATTTTTAACATTTTACTCGTAAATCTAAGTCTAACATTGAGATCAAAGAGTTTTAAACTTTGGTTGAATTATGTTTTTATTTGTTGTTGAAAATCTAAGTTGTTTTTTTTTTTTTACTTTGCTCCACATAATTAAACACACACGCCTTATGGTTTGAGGAGATCCTGCATGTTCAGGATTTTAGGGGAAAAAAAAAGACTGACTTGTTTTTATGAAATCAAGAATCACAAGACATACATAAAACTGCTCTACTTAATCAGTTTAGCATTTCCTGGCTTATCTACTTCTTGTTTTCTTTTTTAAAAAAAAAGGTATTTGCTTTCTGGTCTGTAAAAGTTCAGAGGTTAAACCGTTACATCATAGTTGAATATTCTATTTAAACATTTTGTGTGAGCTTATGTGCAAATAGTTGTCAGTGTTAACAGACATGTAGGTGCTTTACTGGTTTTATTTTTTGTGATTGGTTCTAATTCTTGTAAAAATTATTTAAAATCTTATTGCAGTCATTTGTTGTCATTGATCTTTTTTTTGTATCCAGAAAGAACAACATGTCTTTAACAAACGGCCACTATGTGAGTAAAGGAACATGGGAGTCTCACAACAAGATGATGCTGGAACCCTTGGCAATCAACGATTCAGAGGTATGAAGTAAATAAGTTGACAACATCATTTTGTTGGGACACATTTATAGATACCCAGGGCTCCGAGAAAGGGTCCTGTCCAAAATGGAGGAGTTAAAGTATTCCGGGGTCTTGTTCACGAGTAAAGGAAGGATGGAGCGGGAGTTCGACAGATCTGTGCAGCGTCCGCAATTATCAGGATGCTCCATCGGCCAGTCTTGGTGAAGAAAGAGTTGAACCGAAAAGCAAAGCTCTCGATTTACAAGTCGATCAATGTTCCTACCCTCACCTATGGTCACCAGCGAGTTGGATGGTGACCGAAAGAACGAGATTGTCGATACAAGCGGCAGAAATGAGCTTCATCTGCAGTGTGGCTGAGCTCTCTCTCAGAGATAGAGTAAGGAGCTCTGCTATTCAGGAGGACCTTGGAGTTGGACCTCAGAGGACCTATCTGAAGCTGTTTCCCTGCGACTTCGCCCTGGATAAGCGGAAGACAACAGAATGAAACGGAACATTTACAAGTTATTTTTTATGTAAATTGTTTGAATTTTGCCTAGAATGTCAATGTTTGTGTTTCAGGTGTTCTCCATAATAAAAAAAGAGAAGCATAGACAGATATATGGCTTGGAGTTGATAGCTTCAGAGAACTTTGCCAGTCGGGCTGTTCTTGAGGCTTTAGGTTCCTGCATGAACAACAAATACTCTGAAGGTTATCCTGGACAAAGGTGAGACCTTTTATTTTATTCTTTAAACTCCTTTATTACAAATCCATTTAGTCATTCATTTATAGTGTGGCATTAACACAGTTCTTTTATTCAGATACTATGGTGGTACAGAACATGTGGATGAGCTGGAGAGACTTTGCCAGAAAAGAGCACTGGAGGTTTTCGATCTGGATTCAGAGAAATGGGGAGTGAACGTGCAGCCATACTCTGGTATTAAATCACTGACTTGCTTACAAACTTGTTCTCAATCTCTGCCTTATTTTTAAAGTCTTCTTTATTCACTGTGAATTTACATGTGTGTTTGTTTCTGTGTAAGGTTCCCCTGCTAACTTTGCTGTCTACACGGCCGTTGTGGAGCCCCATGGCAGGATCATGGGACTGGATCTTCCTGATGGCGGACACCTGACACATGGCTTCATGACCGATAAAAAGAAAATCTCAGCGACATCCATTTTTTTTGAGTCCATGCCATATAAGGTATGCCGGACATAGAAACTAACTTAACAAAATAAAAAACAATCTAATTTCAGATATTCATCTTTCTTCTATTTCACTTCTGTGTTGTGTGTATTTCAATAATTTTGTGTCTGTATTCAATTGTCCTCTCTTGAAATGTCAATTGATTAATTCTCATACTAAACAGACCTTTATGTTTTTATGATGTAACATGTTTTACTTTTTATTTTTGAAATGTTTAATTTTAACCTGAGGTTATTTTTTCATGCTACGCATATGTATAATGCAAGAAATAATCAAATTTGAGTTTATCTAATCACATGCACAGGATGAGGATAGTCTTTGGTAAATTAGACTTTGTTACTATTGACATAACATTGTAGCAAAAAGAAATATGTTTTTAACCTTAAAAACTGTGGGTTTTGGGCTGTTAAAAGTTGCATTGCTTCGAACAGTCTTTTTTTGCTCGAATGATGACACAATAATGGCATAAACTTTTAAGAGGTGTCATACATTTCACTGAAAATGTATCAAATAATGCCTGATATTGTGCTGCTCTGCTTATGACTTACAGTATGTCTCAAGCTTTTCAGAAGGAAACGTGGGGTGTATAGTTAAAACCTCCGTCGTTTTATTTCAGGTGAATCCAGAAACTGGCTACATTGACTATGACAGACTGCAAGAAAATGCCAGACTCTTCCACCCAAAGCTCATTATTGCAGGTTTTTTATTTCACACTCATGCAAACTACGCATCCAAGATACACAACTAAGTAAACAAAAATCTTATTTTCCTTCTTTTTTCATTTTAGGAACTAGCTGCTATTCCCGTAACCTTGACTACGCCCGCCTAAAGCAAATTGCCAATGAGAACGGTGCGTTTTTGATGGGGGACATGGCTCACATCAGTGGATTAGTAGCTGCTGGCGTGGTGCCCACGCCTTTTGATTATTGTGATATTGTTTCCACGACAACTCACAAGACACTGCGAGGCTGCCGGGCCGGGCTTATCTTTTATAGAAAAGGTAGAAACACAAATGCATTTATTTATTTTTTCATTTTGTTTCACGTTGCCTGATAACTCTCCATTTCTCCTCTTACTGCCAGGTGTGAGATCTGTGGATGCCAAAGGAAAGGAGACTCTGTACAATCTGGAGTCTTTGATCAATCAGGCTGTGTTTCCAGGGCTGCAGGGAGGACCGCACAATCATGCCATTGCTGGTAAATCACCACTACCTCAGCTAACTTTTTCTCAAGCGGCTGAAAAAATGTATCAATTGAAATTGCACAGAGTTAATTTATTTAATCTTACAGGTGTTGCTGTTGCTCTAAAACAAGCCATGACACCAGAGTTTAAGGCCTACCAGATGCAGGTTCTTTCAAACTGTAAAGCTCTGTCCTCTGGACTCATAGACCACGGCTATAAGATAGTCACTGGTAGGTGCAAAAAGATTAAGGGGAAAAAAATTTTTCAGTAAAATCAAAAACTTTCTCAGGAAAATAGTGAATATGTTGTTTCTTAGGTTTGTAGGATGACTTGTAAATTCTGTTATATTTTCTTTTTTTTTCTGCATAAAGGCGGCTCTGACAACCATTTGATCCTTCTGGATCTGCGCAACAAAGGAACTGATGGCGGACGAGCTGAGAAGGTCCTGGAGGCATGTGCAATCGCCTGCAATAAAAACACCTGTCCAGGTATTTTACAACTTTAGTAACTTTAGACTATTATTTATTGGTCTTAAACAGGTCTATGGTTGAAGTTGTACAAACTTCTGTTGGTGCTCGTCAAGGCTGCTCTCTGTCACCCTTTCTTATATTTTTACGCGTTGAGAAAAAAATAGATTGACCAAACTTAGAAATAATTAGACCATTTTATTTAGCTGCAGCGAGAATTTTAACCTTGTCAGTCACAAACGTAGAAAGTCCTCCCACCTTTGTTGTTCACACTGAGCTCCCACACCTGGTCTCAAGGTCTTCAGGAAAACTTTTTCTACAGGAACAAACTCCCTCTTCTGCCCCTCCGCTGTCCTCCAATTCACCTTACGTTATCTGTCAGTTTCCCACAGCTCTTCAGAAGACCATTTACACAGCTCTGTTGTCCTTCAGTTGATCCTAACTAAAAGAACTTACACAATTGTCCCTACAGTCAAAGCTCACATCAAAAAACACACATTTTAAAGTTTGCTTAAATTAGAACTTTTGTCCTATGGTAGGCGCTATAGAGTTCCCCCTCAGAGAACAAAGTGGTCGTGGGTTTCATGTGATGTTGTTTTTATGTGCTGTTGCTGCTTAACCCATTTTCTTCCATTTATGGGACAATAACGAAACTTTAACTTCAACCCAAAATTGTATACTGATTAATTTGAAAAATTTAACTCCACGCTTGTTTTTCGGTAGGAGATAAAAGCGCTTTGCGTCCTAGTGGTTTGAGATTCGGTTCTCCTGCTCTGACCTCCAGAGGCCTGACTGAAGAAGATTTCAAAATGGTGGCCCAGTTCATTCACAGAGGTACCCTTGATCTGGATGATTCTTATTTTTAGTTGAGATAAATTTGACAAATATTCAGATGAATGATAATTTTCTGTCTCCAAACTCCTGCAGGTATTGAGCTGACTTTGGAGGTGCAGAGAAGCTTGGATCCAAAAGCCACTCTGAAAGAGTTTGTTCAGGCTCTGAGTCAAGGAGAGAAGTTTCAGCAGCGGATAGCTGAGATCAGAGCAGAGGTTGAAGGTTTTGCTGGTCAGTTCCCGATGCCTGGCCTACCTGAGCTGTAGAACGCCAGCTGAATTCATGAGAATTTTCGGTTTGAGTTTTAAATCAAAGATTGCTCAAATCAAGACATTTTCTTTCAGCTTTAAAGCATTAGTGGTTAAACAGCAAATTTGTTTTAATGTGAAGAAATTTTGAGTAGAAACCTGTGAATTTTATTATTTTAGTTAATAATTTTATTGATCGAGTTGCTTTTGCACTTTTTTCTTTCAACAAAATGTGCTGGCTTTTTTAGATGTTACAAATTTGTCCAATTATTTCCTGCAACTCAAAGCACAAAGTAAAATTATTAGAATAACATTCCATATGTAGTAGAGTTTGCATACATGGTATGTAAACATTGTGATAAGGTCATTTTGGTAAATTTAACCAAATTAAACTCCAATGACTGATTCTTTTTTTAATTATTTCAATTAGTGAAGATTTAATCTGTTTTTATTTTGATAAACTTTAAAGTCATTCTGGACCAAATTTTGTGAACAGTGCTTCAGTGTTTTGCAAAGCCACAAAATTGACTTTTGTTTGCATTTGAAATAAAAATGATTCATCTTACATTACATCACTTTGTACAAAGTTTATTGAATTGATTTGGAAATTCGAGATGTGAATCTGTTCCAGTTTAAACTTAATAAACCAACAGTGACATGAGAACAAAAATCCAGTTAGTTTTGGTATCTGTTTTAAAATGAACCTTCTTGCTTAATCATCTTAACTGTGAACACAGAATGTTCAAGTTACTCAGTCCATAAAACTTCTAATCAGTAAACAAGTTAGCAAACGAGACGTGTTTTGAATAAACTTTAAAAAATTAGCCTATAATTTGTTCATTTTCTGGTTTTGTAGTTATTTGTGAAAACGCTCTCAGGATGGGCTATATTTCAGTATCTGTAATCGATCCAATATTAACTAGAAAACCAAATCTTTAACCTCAGTAAAATTCTGTTCCGTTTTCTTCCGCTTACCCGGGGCCAGATTATGGGGGCAACAGCCTCAGATGCCAAGCCCAGGCTTCTCTCGCCCAGCTGCATCCTCCAGCTCACCCAGGAAGATCTCGGTATTCCCAGGCCAGCTGCGAGATAGTGGGTCAGGAGTCTGCCTTTGGGTCTCCTCCCGGTGAGACGCGCTCGGGTGGCATCCCAACCTACCTAAACCACCCCATCTGGCTTCTCTCGACCTGTAGAAGAAATGGCTCTACTCGTAGTCCCTCCCGGATGGCAGATCTCCTCACTCCATCTCTGAGAGAAAATCCAGCCACTCTGCAGACAATGCTCATACGGCTGGTGACTAATTGGGCAGAGTGACAAAGAAATGCGGAATGACCTTGTTTTTAAATTTTTACAAATAAGGTTTTTTTTTTAATGAAAATCTCCAAGTAGCATTAGTCCACATAAAACAGTTACAGACCATTTGGCAAATTATTAGTGAGATGTTGAACTAACTGAACTGGTTGCTTAGTGACCTGGATCTAGTAGAACCTGCTTTCCTCCTAATTTATTACATTTGTGAACAATGTGTATGATAAATTTTTAATAACAAAGTGCCTAAAAGTCATGCATATTTTTATTTTCTTGACAAAAATGTGATTATGGTAATAAAGCCCTGTAAAAGCGGCAACTCACTCATAAAAAGACGAACACCAAAAAGAAAAATCTGATTTTCAATTTATTCAGACGATATGATCGAGGAGCTCTTGGATCTCTTAGCTATGCCTGGCAGATGAGAGGTCAATGTGCGCGCGCAACAAGAAACAAGTCGTTTTGAGTTGTAGCTAGCTTAACCGAACAACTTGAAAGTTCTTGGACTTGGGAGAAACTAAAGCAAAGATGCAGGATCTACTTGCCAACGTAGATCACATCAAGTTTGATCTGGAGATTGCTGTGGAGCAGCAGCTAGGAGCACAGCCTCTACCTTTCCCTGGCATGGACAGTATGTGGATGTGTTAGTTGTTATTTCCAGATGCTTAATTTAAACTATAGCTGGCATAAACAGCTAAATGCTGGTTTCTTCTCTATTTGTAAACCACCTGATTGTGTCATGCAGAGTCCGGATCAGCGGTGTGTGAGTTCTTCGTGAGAGGAGCTTGTATGAAAGGTACAAACACAGCATGATGCTTCTCAGCATCCAGAATCACCTTTGTTTACTTCTGTTACAATCCATCGCAAGTACACCCAGTGTCATTCTTCCTTTGGATGTGATTTCACAATAAATGTTCTCTCTTTTTTAATATGAAAGAAAAATATTTGCTTTAACTAACATGTCTAGTCTTATATTCGCCTCATCTGTAGACACATGTTAATTTGAATCTCAGAAGAAATTTAAACAACCATTCCCAGATTGGCATTGTTGCCAGGATAGGGTGGAGAATGAGAGTTGTTCAAAAGTTTTATACTCTTCTAAATTGATGAATTGAATTGAACATTGACACCTTAAACGTTAATGGGTTATAATAAAGGTATTAAAGGGAACATATTGCGCGAAATACACTTTTCTAGCTCTTGGATTACCTTTCAGGGTCTGTAGTTTGAGGGATCCAAATGGAAAAGTAAGGTTACAGGGAGAAGAGATAAAGAAGGTGGAAGATTTTAAGTACTTAGGAACAACAGTCTAGAACAATGAAGACTGTGGAAAAGAGGTGAAGAGGCATGTACACACAGGCTGGAACGGATGGAGAAAAGTATCAGGTGTGATGTGTGACAAAAGAGTTTCAGCTAAAATGAAAGGGAAAGTGTACAAAATTGTTGTGAGACCGGCCATGCAGTTTGGTCTAGAAACAGTAGCACTGACAAAAGGACAGGAAACAGAGACGGAGGTAGCAAAAAAATAGATTTAACTTTACTACAAGTAGATTGTGACTTATCATGGCCATCACTGATTAGTTGTATTAGGAACATCAATCAGTGTGTTCTGTGGAGAGGTGTGAAATGTGGAAAGGTCAGGATGGCGTACAATGGTGTCAACGTTGCCCCCCGTCCCACGATGGTCACCGACGAAGGTCTCATGACCATGATGTGAAAGAGGATTTTTTTCCCAGGAACTTCTGGCAATGGGTATCATGAATCTAGGTAGAACACTTTCCTACTATGATGGCTGTGTGGGTCACAAGCAGAGCCCAGAATGGCTCTGCCAGCTGTCGGAGCATCTCTGCTTGGATCTGATCTCCTGGAAGTGGAGAACAAAGAAGTTTTTCTGAACAGGGCTGCTGTTAACTCTTGTTGGATCTGTAATTTTTCACAAGCAAGGAGGTTTTGGAGCACAGCATTGTGTCTAATGAGAAGATGGGCTGTTTACAGAAAAATACTTAGAATCCCATAAAGGTTTGAAAAATGTATTTAACTTTATTAGTGTAGTTCTTTACGTACCATGAATTGGTTTGTGCAGGGAGAAGATGTGTTGGAAATGGGATCAGGTGGAGAAATATTGATTAGTAAAGAAGAAATTAGTAAAGTGGTGCTTGTTAGCAGAAGAGTGACATGTCCTCTCACCATCTGACTACTGGAAATACTCAGAATTCCTCAGTAAAGCCAGCAGATTTTTTGTGGCTTTTAAAGAGAAATTTTTCCCTTTTAAAAAAAAAAATGAGCAGGGGCCCGTTTCAAGAAGGAGGATTTGTGGAAACTCAAAGTTTGTTAACCCCAGAATGTGGAAAACTCTGACTTTTCGGTTTCAGAAAGGGAGGTAACTTAAACCAGTAAACTCTGGGTTAGTTAAGCCGGTTTCAAGAAGAGAGTCAATCAAAACTCAGAGTCGGTAACTAGGGCAACTGACTCAGCAAACCAAACCTGGTCGGTAGCAGGTTTACTTGAGGAAACCCAGAGTTTCTCACGGTCTCCGCTCCTTTTTAAAGTGAACAGGGTTTAAATACGCCTTCCTCGTTCAATCTGTTTGTACCTGATGGATAAATTGCAAAAATTTCTCCAATGAAGGAAAAATAAAGTATGTAAAAATAAAAAAAAACACCTGTTTCCTTCATGCAGAGACCAAAATGACATGTCCTTTTCTAGATCATCCTGTAGATGAGGACGCTGGATTCATTCACAGGGAAATGAATTAATGCCACAAAATAATTTTGAGACCACGAATTAATTTTCTATCATCTCTTCATTCATGTTTATTTGAGCGGTTTGGTTTTTCTTGAGACTCCATGACATACATTAATAATCTCATCCATCCATATATCAGACACATCACCCAATCTCGTATCGTGTGTTGCGTTACGTTTTTTTTTTCTTTATAAAATTGGAGAAGCTCAGCTTCTGTGCGAGCACAGTTTGCAGCAGCTGCACTGATAGATTTAATTATTTAATATGTGAAATGTTTGTAAAGTCAGGTGGTCTACCTGTGATCCATGACATCATCATGTCTTACCTGTTTAAATTATGGTTTTATTTTTCATGTTCTTTTAATGCCGACAGGATTATTTATAGAACTACATCAGTGTTGGTAAAGTTTAAAAACACAGTTAGATTTATGTATTTATTGCTCTCCATAAAATGTATTTCATCATAGGATTATTGTTACTGTACAAATCCCACTTCATCCACAACAGGAAGTTTAAAAAGAACTTTTAATTCATACAAATATTGGTCTTCTATTTAATTACTGAAGTAATTCCTTAAATGATTGAAAAATTAAGAAGGATTTCCTATTTTACTGGAATATGACAACGATAAAATAAATATATATACACACACTTTATTCATCCCTCAACGGTAAAATTTGGGTGCTGCCGTGAGCTCAGTGGGATTCAATCCCTTGAACTTCTGGTCCACGGGTGAACCGCTGAGCTACCGCCTGCCCACAGTGCTACCATTATTCAGTAATTAGTTACACTGATTAAATATAAACTGATGTATTTCCTCTAGGAGCTCTTTCCACCCAGACTTTTTCTCTCTCTTTGGAGGAAGATGCCTCCAGACATTTTTTAAATAAAAATGTTCTCATACTCGCTGTATGTCTGCAGTAGGACATCCAGCTCTGTCTGTTAGAAATATGAAGACCTCTTTGTTTGCTCCTGTTTCCATGGTGACTCCTAATGTCTACACTCCATTGATCAGGGCTTTTTATTCTCAAAGTGCATTTTCTAAACTCTGAGTCAATCAACTTAAAGTTGATTAATCCAACTGTTTTCAGCTGATCTGAAACCGAAAACTCAGAGTTTTCAATCTTAGAGTTGACCAACTCAAGGTTTAGATTTAAACTCAAAGTTTCTTGAACTTCCTTCTTGAAACGGGCCCCAGATTACCTAAATTGGTGGTAGACATTGTTTTGACTTTCATCCCCAACACACTGAAGTAGTTCAGATGAGACTTTTTAAGTCCTTAGCATAAAAAAAATTGTAGATTTGTACCAATAAAAATGGTATTTTGAGCAGCATTGATAAACTGAAAAGATTGAAAGACTTGCGGGGGGACAAAACAAATAATCGTGTAGAAAAATATTTTTTTATTACACAGCAAACCTATAGATATTTAGACAAATTTGACCAGTAATTTAGAAAAGCATCCATTAAAATATATAAAAATATAATCTAGTCATGATCCATCACAACCACACAGCAATATCCTAAAAAAAATGACAAATTCTGTAAAACTTCAAGTGACTATCTTGTTCTACAAAAAGTTTTATTACCTTAGAAAAGAAAAGTTAACAGGTAATATTAGATCAAATGTAGCTCTTCATTCCTCTACTGCTGATCAGATCCACTGAAGAAATAAAAATTACAGTAGACCTTTTATGTCTGTTTGTTGAACTAATTTTCTCAGATTCAATGCTTGGTGGCCAGGGGAAAGTTTTTCTTTCCAGAATAGTCAAACACAACAAACCAACAAGCACATTAAGCACAGGTGTTTCATTTCTTGTTTAAAAACTCAAATACATGTATTATAAATTTTTATTTAATCCTGCATTTTGTATGTGACTGCTAGTTTTTTTTTATTTGCTGTATTTACTGGAGGCATCTAGTGGAGCACCAGTAAGGCCTTCAAAACTTGTAGTTGTTAAAACTTTTCTTCTGTTTGTTTGCCTCAAAAATTAAGCAATCAGAAAGATGAAGTGAGGAGTACAAGTAGCTAGAAGCAAACAACTTGTGTTCCAGAGAAACAGAACTAGCTCTCCACAGTATTGGTCCTTCAATCCAAATTACTTCAACCATACCAGAAAATGAACACAAAGTAAACATCACACAGGACTGAAGCATCAGGACGTCCACGCTAGTTACCAGCATACCTCCATGGCTACCAAGTAGGCCTCCTACAGTCTCAACATTTTATACTGCTCCTCATCAAGTTGGCAACATAAGTGCGATTGCACAGCAGCTGTAGTCATTCACCTTGCAGACTGGGTCTGCTATTTATGGTGACCAACCTTCACCTGTACTAGGACTCCCAATCTACTGGAAACAATAAGTCAACTGCCAGCTGTGGAACACAAGGCCTCAAGCTAGTTTACAAGACAACCCGCCAATTATGTGAAAAAGTCCAAACTGATTGCATCCGACAAAGCAATACCTACACAGAAGATTGCCTAATTCTTCAGCATCCCAGCTGCCAGCGCAATTCACCCCGGGCTCCCAGCTACCTTGGGTAACCACGCGCACCAGAAATATGTTGCCAGCAGTGCACAACAATTATTTAGTCCAAAGCTATAATATTCAATACCCCAAGCAACAACCATGGTCAAAGAAACATTTTTACCCACTCCCTTCTGACAACAATGACATCTACTGTACATCACCACCAAAGCAACAATTCCCTGAAGCAACCATGGCATCAATTTGTCTCGGAGCTGACATAGCATTACAAGTACTGTGTACTCATGGACCACCTAGTCTTACAGAATGGTAACTTATTGCCTTGTCTTGTAGGCTTTATGCTCAGCCTCACTGATCTGATCCACTATCACACTCCATTCCGTTTTCTGCAGTATTCTGATGCCAACCTCTTGTGCCGACCCTGTAGGGCAAGCACCAACCCTTGGGAGACAGAGCATTCTCCATTGATGACCTTACCCTCTGCAACATCATCCCTCAACACCTTAGAGACTGCATAGACCTCCCAACATTCAAGATAACCCTCAAAACCCATCTTTTTAAAATTGCTTTTAATCTTTACTCTTATTGTCATTTTTTTGTTTTTATCTTTTATTACTTTCTGTTTTACTAACTATTTTTATGTTGTGTGTAAAGCGTCTTTGTGTGCCTGAAAAAACACTATCCAAATAAAATGTGTTATTATTATTACATTGCCCCAAAAGTGCGCCCCAAAGATCATTTTCACATTGGAGACGCATACAGAGAAAGCCAAATAGCTCTGATAGAGCAAACTTATCCAATAGCTAAACTACAAAATCATCAGTCATCACCAGAGTCTCCTACTCCCAGACTTCCGTAAAGTACTTCCTTTTCTGGATTGTACACATTTGATTACAGCTAAAGAGCTAGTGAGAGAAGGTGGTCTGTTAGCTATCCACACAAAGCTCAGTTGAGCAATACAGGGTCCAGGTAGTATGATATCTACATCCTCCTACTTCTCTCACACAAGCACCTGGCAAAATCTAACAACATCGGCCTTTGGCAGATAGTGGTCCTCCCATATTGAAATAAAAAATGGGCAGTTTAACCTTACCTTGAGCAATAAGCCGTTAACATCCTTAAACCCACACTAAACAAATTAAGTTGGGAGACCCTCTATGCAACACCATTTCTTTGGCTTCATAGTGCATGCCCACTAAGGACCATGCCAGGAGCCGTCATGCTCCATTTTTGTGCTACTAAAAAGAGATCCAGCTCGAGCAGAACTCGCACAGGCTCGCACACCTGGCGGTATGTAGACATGGTAAACAATCAAGGGGTGAGACCCTAGTCGAGCTGACCTCTCCAAATTGCTGGATCCAAGGGCCTGCCTTTCTCCACTGCCCTGACCATGGATGGCCTTATACTTCAAACATCTATCAATATTGCAGATCCCTCAGAGCTCAAGCAAACTGTATACTTTGGCCTCGTGCAAAAACAGCCTTCAAACCTGTTACTTGACATCTCACAGTTCAGTACGTGGGAGGGCCTAGTAAATGCCAAACTCTAGTTGCTTCACCGGACGGTTGCCAGGTCCTCTGCACCTCTGACTAAACTTAATAAAACCATGATTAATTTGCTGAATCTCAGTCAAACAGAAAGTTTTCCTGAAGAGGTCTAGTGCATGAAAACTTGCAAGTTGTTTTTGTTAGCTCCGGAGACTGATTGTGAGTTTGGGCTTTTTTGAGGTAATTTTGAGTACATTGAAAGTTGTTCTGATGGCACATGCCCTTTTGTGCTTGATCCCAGCCATGCTGTCACAAAGCTCTTCATTAAAGAAACGAAAGCACGATTGCTGGACCCATGTCAAAACAGGGTCTTCGCTGAGCTCAGGCAGTAGTATTGGATTCTGCGGGAAAGGCGGGTGCTGAAGAAATGCCAAAGGACCAGTACAGAATGCATCAGACGAAGAGAAAAGCCTTGCGTTCCCATGATGGCAAACCTGCCTCCAGCTCATTTGCGATTCCTGAAAACCCCATTTTACACCACAGGAGTAGATTGCTTCATCCCATACATCATCAAAGTCGGACGACGGAATGAGAAACGATGGGACACTGATCTTAAAGTGTGCCACTACATAATGTGTTCACTGAGATCTGCAAGCAGGTCTCAACACCGATTCTTTCCTCCTTGCACTTAAAAGATCTGTATCATGAAGAGAAACCTCCTTAGAAATACCATTAGACCAAAGAAGAAATTTTTGAGGAGCAGACACCGAATTTAAATGAGGCATTTCCAGCTATAGTCCCATTTCAAGCTCTTGTTCAATTCACCTGCAGCACCTCATTTCAAGGAATCTCCAAAGAAAGCTCTCCAGGTGGTTGTCGAAAGTCACTCCTTTCATGAAGGCGTCTTTTATACTCGTCTTATTGAAGGAAAAGGCATCCTCAATTCCAAGCCCTTAGGTTGTGTTTTGTTGGACATTGCTGACCCACATTCTGTCACACGTAACATGCTGCCGATGGGTAAACAAGACTCCTCTCTACCCCAACTATCCTATTTCAAGTACCTACCCCAAATAGATGGTGGCACTTCTGGGCTCAATTAATCAGACATTAGCTACCTTACATACAAAGTGTATCACCTGCTACCAAGGGCCTAGTGGCCTATCGGAAAAGTTGTCAAGAGGAACAAGAGTAGAGATGGTCACATTCAAACTGCTGAAATCCGAATTGGTGAGAAGTCCTACCTTTGGGCAGTAGCACGCCTTGTCCTGCTCCCTGCCTTCTCAGAGGACGACAGAGGGACATCAGCTGTACCTTTAAGAAAAATTATTGCTAGTTATTTCTACATCTCATATGAGACTTGCTTGTTTTTTTTAATCTGTTGTATTTACTGCGGCCATCTTCAAGACTGTTTACGGTTAGTGCATTCCTCAAGACTGATTGTTGTTAGACCTTTACTTCAAAACTGGTTGTTGTTGGAGTGTTTCTTCTGTCTGTTTCAAATACCAGAATGAGTAAATCGAGGCAAGCAACTTGTGCTCCAATATTAAATCAGTCCTATCATTCTACTGTATCCTTCCACTCTCTTACCGCAGTCTGGTGTGAATGAAGTGTTCCAGCAGATTCTCGGATCAACAAAAATAGCTCTCCACAATAATAAGTATATCATGCTTTATAATTGGGTTAAGAGCAACCAATATTCCAAGTTTCACATGACCGTAATAATTTCCAATGTCAGATTTATTTATTGTACATGCAGAGGAAGACTATTAGATATACAAAAAAAACTTCTTTCCCTCTACGCTATTGCTATTGTAATTGTTATGACCCCGAGAGTGAAGAAACGAGACAAAACACAAGATGTTGATTTAAAAAAAAAAAAAAGCTATTTAATGTCAGATCGTACAGATTCGTTGCTGTTTAAAGTACACATTGTTACACAGTTGATCCCTAGGTTTGGTAAAATAAAGCTCCACCAAAATGGTACATTTAACTTCAACTATAAATAGATCCATTTAAAAAATAAGATAATGTATTAACATTATTATTATTCATATAAAAAGAAGCCCACACATCAAGAACCATTTATTTCAAATTTACACGTTACCTAATTTTATTAAACTGTAATTGCCCTCAAGCCTGTGGTTGGGCGCCATTCTCATTTTACTGCTGTTTTTGGATCGGGAGAAACTCTTTGTTGTTAAAAAAGCAGGCTGAACCTGTTTTAAAAGACGGAGGTGCAGCTGGAAAGTAGTGAAAACAGTCGAGAAATAATCGATGTTGAATATCGTAATGTTGTCAGAGAGAAATGACGTAGTTTCGCACATGCGCGTTGCACACGAGGTCCCCTCTTAGAAGCGGGCAGTGATAGTGACAGAGTTCCTTTAATCGAACAGTTTAAAATTCGTGTAATAGGTAGAAACTAAAGGGAAAAATGCAAGATATACTTTCCAGCGTGGATCACATCAAGTTTGATCTGGAGATTGCTGTGGAGCAGCAGCTGGGAGCGCTGCCTCTGCCTTTTCCGTGCATGGACAGTATGTCGTCGTTAGCTTTTACTTCCTGCTGCATTATTTTAACTAAACACATACAGCTAACTGCTGGTTTCTATGATTTTTGTGTGCATTTGATTGTGTCGTACAGAGTCCGGGGCAGCGGTGTGCGAATTCTTCTTGAGAGGAACTTGCAAGAAAGGTACAAACAGCATGACGCAGCTAGAAAATGGATTTCAAAATGGCGGCCAGTTTTTTTTTTCTTTACAACGGGTGCGAGAAGACAGTTTGTGCTCGCTAGATTAGCAGATCAAGGGCAATCAAACGTTGCTCTTCGATCTGCTTGGACAAAAAAGAACAGATGGCGTTGTTTAAAATCAGAAACGTTGACTCTCAGAGATTAATTACCTGAAGCGTCTGCTTTCATTTTGTCAGGAGCGAGTTCTAAACCGCTTGCGTGTTTAACTTTTTTATGTTTGGAATTCCTTGCTTTTGCTAATGGCGCCAAAATCAAGCGGCATTTCGAGACGAAACACAAAACTTATTACGCAAATTATCCGCTTGAATTAGCGACGAGGAGGCAGAAAATAAAGGGCAACACGAGTAATTAGAGTAACCTTGAAGTTACTTTTCAGATTCAAGTTCACGCAGATCAGATCAGTCAATTGTGCAGTTACTTTTGTTTTAGGTTCATAGGGCTTTTATGCTTATCAAGCTATTCTTTTAATGTTCAATACAAATTTCCTTTTTGGTCCACAGAAAAAAAAGTGCTCTTAATAATAATACATTTTATTTATAAGGCACCTTACGTCTTAAGAAAAAAATCCCAAAGCACTACATAAAAACTAGGCAAGATAAAAACAATGAAAACAATTTAAAAACTAAAATCTACATTCAGAAAACCAAGAACCATGAAGTAAAAAATTAGAAGCCTTATTAAAAATTAATGTCTTTAGGCCTTTTTTGAAAGTGTCCACACTTTGTGGGGCCCACAGGAGTTCTGGGAGCTCATTCCCGAATCGTGGTGCAACGGCCTGGAAGGCTCTCTCCCCCATTGTGGTCTGTCTGGTCCTGGGCTGGTTGAGACAGTGTGTGGAATTAGAGCAAAGGTGTCTTGAGTTGATAAGTGGGTAGAGGTGCTCATTGAGGTAAGTTGGGGCAATCCCATGGACACATTGGTTGGTGAGGAGGCAGATTTTGTAATGAATTCAGAAACGGATGGGAAGCCAGTGAAGTAAGTTGGGAACAGGGGTGATGTGGTCAAATTTTACTACTTTAAATCTTACTACTTTAATTAAATGCAAAGTATGCACCAAAATGCAGAAAAATTACTTATTTTTCAAAATGTTCTGGGGGGGAGAGACAACTTTCTCCAACTAAACTCTGACAAAACTGAAATCATTGTCTTCGGCCCACAGCAACAAAGAAAAAGTGTCATCAGTTACTTTCAATCTCTCTCTCTAGAACCGACAAAATCAAGTTAGAAATCTGGGAGTAGTAATGTACTCAGACTTTAACTTCAACAGTCACATCAAATCAATTACATCAGCAGCCTTTTACCACCTTAAAAACAGACTTAGAGGTTCTTATCCATGCATTTGTTTCCAGTAGGTTAGATTATTGCAACAGTCTTCTCACTGGTCTGAACAAAAAGGCTTTAAAACAGCTGCAGTTTACTCAAAATGCTGCTGCTCGAGTTCTAACAAGCACTAGAAAGTATGATCACATTAGTCCTGTGCTCAAGTCTCTGCACTGGCTTCCAGTGGCTCAGAGAATAGACTTTAAAGCTGCTCTGCTTGTGTTTAAGTCTCTCCATGGTCTAGCACCAAAGTACATCTGTGATATGTTTGTACCTTATGAACCATCTAGAACTCTGAGTACTTCTGGGGCCGGCCTCCTGCTTGGAACCAAGAGTCAGGACTAAACATGGAGAAGCTGCATCTCAATTGTATGCTGCAAAAGTCTGGAACAAACTTTTTGAGGTCGTGAGACAGGCGTCTGCTGTGACAATGTTTAAATCTAGCCTGAAAACAGTCCTGTTTAACTGTGCATTTGATTAATTATTATTTTGGTATGTTTTAAATATTTTATTTATTTATTTTTTAAACATTTTGATTCTATGTTTTGTGATTTTAATACTTTTTAAAAAATTTTTCCTTCTTGTGAAGCACTTTGAATTACATTTTGTATGAAATGTGCTATACAAATAAACTTGCCGTGCCTTTTTTCAAGGTGGGATGTGCCCATTTCGTCACATCAGTGGAGAGAAGACGGTTGTGTGTAAGCACTGGCTCAGAGGACTCTGTAAAAAGGGAGATCAGTGCGAGTTCCTCCATGAATATGACATGACCAAGATGCCCGAATGCTACTTCTACTCAAAGTTTGGTTCGTAGACTTTTTAAATTGTCTTAATTAGCTATTTAATGACCTAATGTTCTTAACATTTCTTGACTGTTTTATGACTGATTGGGTTGTTGGACTTTCAGGTGAATGTAGCAACAAAGAATGTCCCTTCCTGCACATCGATCCAGAATCTAAAATCAAGGATTGTCCTTGGTACGACAGAGGCTTCTGCAAACATGGTGAGGTCCAGTTTTACGAAGGATAGAAATTACAGCCTGATGCACACGTCTTGTTTTATCTGTCTTCATCTTGTGTGTTAATCTGCATGTTTCAGGTCCTGACTGCAGACATAGACACACAAGAAGAGTGATCTGTGTGAACTACCTGATTGGTTTTTGTCCAGAGGGCAAATCCTGCAAGTTTATGCAGTAAGAAACACTTTGTTTTTATTCTTGTACATTTAGAGCTTTATTTGCACTACTTCAGTTGTTCAGGTACCAAAATGTTCAATATTTGTAAATGTTAACTTCAGATGGTGCAGTTACTTTTGGTGTTCCACTTTTTATTATTTTATTTTAAAAATACTAACTATAAAACTTTCTCCACAGTCCGCGATTTGAATTGCCCATGGGGGCTTCTGAGCAGCCTCCTCTGCCACAGCAGGGTCAGAGCCAGGCAAAGGTAAGACAATAGAGTTTTCCCATTTTGTTAAGTTTTAAAAGCTCCACCAGTCACATATGGAATTTAAAAGCCTCTTTCATGAGGCAAAATGTCTTTACACTCAAACTGAATAAAATCTGTATGATTAATATTCATTAAACATATGAGTGTAAGGTCATGATTTTTTTGCATGTGATAAAATTGAGTTATACTCACGTCTCAAAATACAATAAGTTCGTGATACAATTAATAAACTTTTATTTACTTTCAGTTTTTTTTATTTTATTTTATTTTATTGAAAATGTGAGCTTCTACAAATTGTGCTGCAAGATTGTTGGGATGGCTGCCATTTATTTGTTCCAAAAAAAAGCTAGACGACCCCATGATGAGAAACCGCAGAATTCTCTTAACTTTTCATTTCCAGTTTTCTTGAGATCAAAAAACTTAAAAATTATGCGTAGATCTTTTTAATTCTTTTTTAGTGGTATTATCACCCTACCAAAAACCCTAATATAATTAAATTGTTTTTTACTTTAACAATTCCATTCAAAGTTGCTGCTGTTTTCTTGTAAACTGATTATTTTTCTTCACAGACTTTGCCCGCCACTGGCCGGTCGTCGCTTGCTCTGATCCAGCTGACCAACCCCAGTCAAAGCCAGTGGAACCAGAACATGAATGCTCCTGTTCAACAAAACCCGATGACTAACAGAGGCCCTCGTCCGCTGGATCAGGTCACCTGCTACAAGGTGAGATATGGAGATTTATGTTTTGATCTTTAGTGACTTGATCTTTAGTGTTTTGTCATTACTAATTTCGGTATATTTGTTACTGCAGTGTGGAGAGAAGGGCCACTATGCCAACAAGTGTACAAAAGGTCACCTCGCCTTCCTGAGTGGACAGTGACCTTTCACCTGAAAGTTTAAACACCGCTGTCCCAGAAGGAAGCTGCTCCTGTGTGTGCTACACAGGATCACACCAGGCTTCCGATCAGAGACAAAATGTATATATTTGCCTTTTATCTGTCATGATTTACATCGTCACCGTTTGTGTAATTAAGATTAAAAACTGGAATCATCATTCCATCTCAGGACCATAGACTTCTTGCTATCTTTATCATACTCACACTTTGTTTATAAAGTGTGAGTGTGATCAAATTACCTTGCTCAATAATATTTATAACGTGAATGTGATTTAAAAAAAAAGCAGAAAGTCTGTGGTCCACAGATCCCAGTTTTTAATTTGTACTTCACACATACATTGTGAAGGTGCAAAACATGACGATTCAGTGTACAGTTCAGTCATTTTTTTCTTACATCCTGCGACTGCAAACAGTTTGACTCTGTCGTAAGTTTATATTTACTGAACAGGAATTGAGATCATTTCTACAGTAAAAATAAAAACCCTTTTCTACATTTCAGCATTTTACATTTCTTGAAAAACGTATGTCAGCCAAAGATTAGATTGAAAGCTCAATCTGGAGTTATTGCTCATGCAAGTGAAAATCAGAATTTACTAAGACAACGAAAACTTATTTTAAAAGAAAATAACATCACAGAGGAAAAACTGAGAGTTCTATATAATTTTATTGGTCACAACAGTCACATAACACAATGGGGTAGAAAGATCAGGGGCATCAATGTTCAAACCCTGATGGTCTGATGGCAGCTGAAAGACATCAGTGGTACTTCCTCCAGCGATCGTGCTCTGCAATGGGGAAACAGCCATCAAGACAACAGAGCAAACAGGAAAGGAGGAGTTTATTTAAAACAGTATGTGTATATATGTCTTACTGATGTGGTCGTATTCCCAAATATAGCTGAGGGTCACATAGCCAAACAGCAGCATAGCCACACCACCGATACCTCCCTTCTTCACATTGATGTACTTGTTGTAGAACCTGTCGTGTCCTGAAAGAGAAACAAGGGTAGCATTGGGATTTTTATCCATAACTTTGACCTGAAGAAACTGCCCCATAGAGTTATTTACACTAGAACCTATAATTCCATCCTATTATAAATAGTATGACAAACAAAGTGAACTCTTGTTATTCTACTGCTACGCTTTCAATTAGATTGGTGTGTTTGTGACAGCCATGATTATCTGCACTGGAAAAAAACAAAAATGATCAAATTAGTGGTTGCATTCTACTCACCTCCACGAAAGGCTCCGACGAGGCCGTTGGGAGTGAAATTCCGACCACCCAGCCAAGTTCCCAATTCACTGATCTTCACATCCATCAAGCGCTTTTCAACTATGGGAACTGAAATGTAGGGAAAAAGAAATAAGATGATAAAACATGTTCTTAACACCAAAAAAAAAAAAAACAATGCAAACATGCATTGGCCTCTCTTTTCAGTGCTTAGATTCAATAGTTTTTAACATAGTCGAGTCATTCAAATTTATTTAGTAAAGCACTTGTTAAACAAAGTTACACAAAATGCTGAACAGAACAAATAAAAACTAACAGAATTAAATCCAAATAATAAATTAAAAGCATACATGCATTAAAAAAAAATCACACAACTGAATGTATGACAATACTTTTTATATGTATGTTTTTGCAACAAAGATTCTAAACTTCAGTAATTGGCTGCACACATATGAACATGTAAAAGTAACACCGAATAAAAATAAATCTATGTAATAGTAGGAAATAAGTCATAATGTGGGTTACAGCTAATAGGTGTATGGATTTTTGTGTTGATCATTAGTTTAGAATAACTTGCAAACAAAATCAGGAACTCAAAACCAACTGTATGCTTAATAAACCCAGAAATTTATTCTCGATTCCATTGAAAGTCCAAATAAACCCAAAAATGAAGTTGATTGTTAAACGTGGCGTTTAAAAGGAAATAAATGACAGTTAGCTCTCACATATTCAGCGACATTAATCGCATTTGATCTAAATTAAACCTATTTTAGAAAGTTTCTGCTGTGAGGATTTAGTGATTTTACATTTTAATTTTCTGTCTGACTTTAACAGCAAACATGGTGTTAACGCTTAAAGTCCTTGAGAGTCCAAGGATTAAACGCGGCCTTGTATGTCACTACCACCTTCAAGATAAAAGTTTACATACTCACTGAAGAAGATGATATATTTAAAAAATATTGACAACTCCCCGCAAAGACACGTACATAAAAAGAAAAAAATAGATATTTTCTTTCCAAAGGGCACAGAACGTACCTGGTCTGTCCGCCATCTTGACCGGGGTAGAAAGCTGGTCGCAAAGAATGATGGGAATAAAAGAAAGCGGTGCATTCTGGGATGATGTCGTTTCATTTTGTCACTAGATGGCGCCAGAACAAAGGCACTTTCTACTGTAATTTTTTTTACATTAGAAATGTTTTCTTATCCAATTAAAATATTGAATATAATTAGTTTCATAACCATCTATCTTGTTTGAGTTAACACCTTGTTTAAACATTGATCTTTTTTATATACGGATTGCATGCTTAACGTTTGTGAAAACTGACCAAAAGTTGATTCAGTGGTAGAATGTCCGTTCTTGAATCGGGAGACGTCGGTTTGATTTCCACTAGGCCCATGCCTAATTGTTCCTGAAGAAGACACCTAACCCTCTAGTTGCTCCCACCATTGGTAGCGTTATGGCCGCCTACTGCGGTGAAATGCAGCAAAAATAATTTACCCATCGAGGGATTAATATATTACGATTCAAAAACTGTGTTTTGACAAATGTCACAAAAAGATAAGCATTAGGGAATTAAATTAGGAAATAAACCTCTAAAACCATTAATGGTGTTATCCTATTGTACAAATGTAATCTTTACATTTGTGTTTTTTGCATTCATTTATCAAATAAGACAATCATTTTATTCTTAAAATATGTTTCTTGATCGACCATAAATGGCTGAAAAAGTTAAAAAATGTTTCTTCTACACCGTCCGTCCGTCGTCTTCTGGTTATCCGGGACCGGGTCGCGGGGGCAACAGCCTCAGATGGGAACCAGGCTTCTTTCACCTCAGCTGCATCCTCCAGCTCACCCGGACGGATCTTGAGGTGTTCCACAGCCAGCTGTGAGACACAGTCTCTCCAGCGGGTCTGGGGTCTGCCTCTTGGTCTCCTTCCAGTGGGACGTGCCCTAAACACCTCACCAGCGAGACGCTTGGGGGGTATCCTGGCCAGATGCCCGAACCACCCCATCTGGCTTCTCTCAACCTGGAGGAGGAGAGGACAGGCATTGAGCTCCTCCCGGATGGCAGAGTTCCTCACCTGATCTCTGAATGGGAGCCCAGCCGCCCTATGGAGAAAGCTCATTCCGGCCGCTTGTATCCGCAATCTCATTCTTTTGGTCACCACCCACAGCTGGTGACCATAGGTGAGGGTGGGAACGAAGATCGACTTGTAAATCGAGTCGTTGTTAATTTGGACTCATTTATACATTTGTTAATTTCTTTTAAAAAATATATATATACATAAGGTGGTTATTATAAATAATTGAAAACATAACTTTCTTTGATTTTTCCCAAGTACAGTATATACTGAATTATTTGTGGAAACAATTATAAAAAAATAAAATCTTGATGCAAAATCACTAATTGTTGTCATGAAGGTGAAAGTTTTATGATTTAAGGTAAGGTATCTGATCATGAAATCCTCAATTTTGTAACTAAAATAGAAAAATGCAACATCATCCACATCTAAATCTTAAAAACACTTTAATCTCTTGTATAGTAAGCTGTGTGTGATGTCTCGAGTATTTTGAAATATAAAGCTGAAGGATTTACTCTGCTTGTGTCTCCGTTAGAAGAATTATTTTCCTGAGAGAGAACAGCAGATCAATGCAGCCAGCAGCTCTGGTACATAACGTTCCTGAAGGTAAAGACATTCAGGCTGGCCTTTGTGTTTGTGTGTGAGTGGCACAGGTTAGTGCTGTGCAGTTCATGTCCTGGCTCAGTACAGCTAACAATCGATACCTTCCTATCCCTCCCTCCATCTCTTTTTTTTCCTTCTCTCACACACATTGACTAAATTCTGGTGAAAGTAAGAGTATCGTATCTCTGGACCTCATCCAACACACACCATCCTCTTCCTCTCATTAGACTAATTTTCCTGCTTCTCTCTAATGACTTTCTTCAGATAAAGGACTCAACCAAAGCGATGGAGGCCCCTAGAGTAATGAAGTCTAACATTGAACAATTTTGTTTATCCAATGTATACATTTGCAAGCACTTTCGCCCAGATGTGTTCTACATTCCACACAAGTGAGAAAAACAACAATTACTGTTTCCTTTTTTTTTTGGTTTATGTGACCTTTTCTCACCATGTGTGATGTTTATATAGCTTTTTTTTTATCTTCACCAGATCTAGTGGAGAATCTAGAAAATGTATTGACAACATGTTTAGACAAGGACACACACCAGGAAAAAGAGTTAGGTCTAAATTTGACCTCTTTGCAGAACAATGAATGAATGAACAATAGCTGATGACTTTCATGAATCAATAAGTGTTTATAACCCTGTGCTGCATCAATTTAACCACTTTTATACCATTGAGAAACCTTTTCATTAAGCTTAATCCCATGTTTTCTCAATCCCAATCTTTGTTAGGAAACCATCATTGTGCATTTTTAAGAAGGATCCCAAGAGTCTTGGGTAACTCAACTTACTTATGTAAACTTACGTTTAACTTACATTTCAGTTTAAATCAACTAAGAACAACCCAGTAAAACTTGTCTTCAAAGCATTCTGCATTTTACGTTTTAAACAGTAAAGATACATTTAGATTGTATTTGGTTTGTAATGAGATTAAATCAATAAAAATGACTTCTTTAGTAATGCAGATTATTGTATATTTAGACTTAATTACGCCTAAACAGCTTTCATTAGAGAGATTCAAGAAAAATCTAAAAGAAAACTATCATCTATGTCTTTTACAATATGGAACACCAATTGTGCACAAATATTAGAAGCTTTTTTGGGTCAGTGCAGCTGACCAAAAAGTTACTATGAATAGGAAAATGTGCATGTCTGCAAAATTTGTGCACACACATGCAAACCATGCTTCTTGGCTTCAAGGGATTTTGTTGCTGCTTGGAAGTGAAGTCTTGTAGATTATTTTTTTTAGCATACGTAGTAGATTAAAAAAAAAAAAGAAGAAGAATGCATGAGACCAAAAGATAAAACAACATAGAATGATAATCTTCAAGTAAAAAAGCTTAAAATTAGTTTACGTTTTGAAATATTGCAGATACTCACTTCAGAGAAATCTTTTTATTTAATATTTTATCGTCTCCTGTGTGAGTGTGAAGTTACAAAATGCCTCAAGAGTTAATAAATCACCAAATGAAACCTCATTAAAAGATGCAAACATCAATACAAGTTAGTTTAAAGTAAATATATGATGACAGATCAACACACAAGGCAATTATGTCGTAAAAACGTTGTTTATGTGTCTGTGCACAAATTTTATTTGGACTGTAAAGCTCTTTGAGAAAGAACCGTGATCTCATTCAGAGTGTAAACCTCCAAGCTTAAATGATCCCTGACCAGGTCTACCTGCTTGTTTATTGGTTTTGTTTGTTTGTCGAGAAGCCCCTGGAGCAAAACTGAGGGAAAAGGGAACACGTATAAACCCCAAATACACTCACATACACGCGCACTGACAGGCATTTAAAAACACTGAGGGACTCAAGATTATTTTCCACCTCAAGAGGCAGGTGCCCTGGAGGTCTGCCACGGAGACAGCTCTTTGAAGCTGATGGAGGGAGATGGAGGGCAAACGCACAAGAGGAGGAAGCAAGGATCAGTGAAGAATAGAGAGAGGGAATAGACGAAAGAGGAAAAGAGTGAAGAAGACAAAAGTAGAAAAGGAAGAACCAGCAGGGGAAAGAGATTGATGGAGAAGATGAAAAACGAAGAGAGAAGAGTGTGATGACTTGACACACATGACTTTACATGAGTGCAGTCACTCTATGTTCATCTCCGGCTCAGACACATCCTTGTACACTATATTTTACAGATTTTGTCTGGTTATTACTTTTATTCTCAGATCCCACAGGGACATATTCTCTCTCTGACATCGCTCCATAATTCCTCCCTAAATCACCCCCTTTTTTTTATTCCTCCTTTGTGTCCTCTCTACCGGCTGATGTTCTTAAGAACATCGTTTTTTTTTTTTTCAACTAGACCAACAAGAAAAACTCTGAAAATCCAGCTGGTAAAATGTATGGAGTCGGATCATCAAATCTGAATAAATTTTTCCTAAAACATGAAGATTACGTCAGAGACCAAAGCTCACTGACCTTGTGAGGGTTTAAGAAGAATCCACCATGACAGAGATAGAAACAGAGAAATAAAAAAACCCAGTGAGGCCACTTCCCTCTCAGAGGCATTATAGCTTTAGGTGCTGATCAAACATGCTTAAATGTAATGGATGCCTGTATCATAATGTCTCTCAGCCCTTTGTGAATATGTCACACTTCTTTTATGTTTTAATGTGACTTTTAGCTTGTCATGAAGCGGGGTGCCAGAGGAAAGAGGAGGACCCAATTGCAGACAGAAAACATTTTTTCTTTTTAATCTGGCAGTCCATTAATACTGTGAAAAGAAAAACAAAGTTTCAGTGGCATGGCAAAAGGTTGTTGTCAGACTGTGTTCTTCTTGGACAGGCACCCAGGGAGACCTGGCGAGAAGGGATTGTATGACCCCACAGGGAAGTTTGGGGTGATTACCCTTAAATAGATGGCAGGGTTCACAGATGTGTGGCATCAGGAATCAATCTCAGGTGTCCCTAGTCAGGGTGATGAGGAACATCCAGGGCTCCCTCTGACGGCAGGAGAGGGAATCATGGCATAGCTATTTGTGAAGTTTTGCTCTCAGTGGTTTTAACGGAAAAATCTTGATCTTGAATCTTGATCGGCTTAGTTGTTCAAATGTACTTTTTAGATCATTTTGATTGAATTACTAAGAGCTACACACTCAGAATATGGCTCCTGCCACTACAGCATCTGGTAAGCAAGGAAACGGTGACCTGATGGTCTGTCATGCCTTAACTGTTTGGAACTCGACCAATCAACAATTTCCAGTCATTTAAATGGATAAGAAATATAGCATTTTATTCTTGAAAGATGAAAAAGAAGTAATGAACATTAGAATCATGGCATTTAAATGCAGTCTCTGGAGGTTCTGCAGTAAAACTGCCAAGAGATGACTGGGAACAAACACAAAATGTTCAGACAAATTTAACAATTTGTATCAAGTTGAGTCACATTTTCCTCCTCTCTCTTTTGCAAGCACAGCAAATTCAGTGGTTCCTATTCAATCTCAGAAATCTCAGCAGATGAATAAAATAGAAAAATAACCACATACGTTTGATATTTCTGTGGATATATGAGCGTGTTTGATTAAACATGTTTTTTTTTTTTTTTTACAACAATCCTTTGTGTCAGACAATGTTCAGTTTACCTCTCCTCGAAGTGAACAATTTCTCATCTCACATTCTTTTACACTTTGTGAGCAAAAAGATCTGTGGCACTGGTGAATATGTAGTTAGTCTTGTGTTTTTATGTCATCGTCGTCCAGCTGTTTGTGTGTCTGCACATGTATGTGTCCTTCCATCCACTCATTCTCCTTCCAGCCTGGTGAAGATGCTGAGCCTCCACTGTGTCTATATTTAGCACCTTGTTCAATCAATGACGGCTGAGCCACAGCGTCATGACTCTGCATACTGATAGTGGTACTACTCCACCAAAGAGAGAGAGAGTTTTTAAAAAAATAAAGAAATAGCAAAAGAAAGAATAGAAATAACAAAATAATTTATGAAAAAATAAGAGCAAAGCTGGGTAATGACAAAAAATAGAGAGAAGGAGACACAGATGATGTTTTAGTGGAACGACATGGTTACAGAAAAAACAGGGAAAGATGTACAAGGTGACGAAGAGAAGAGATGAAAGGAAAGAGACAGGTGTAAATGCAGAAGCAGAGGGAGGCAGGGATAAAAACAGATGGGGAGAGAAAAGAAAAATGAAAGATAAAGCTGTGGGAGGATGTGGATGGCTCACAGGAGCAGAGACAGGGATTGAGAAGAAAATAAGAGGAAAATAGCTTAACATCAGGTACAGAAAATGTTGCAGAAGAAGAAAAATATGCACAACTGCAGTTCCTCGTGTATGTTTATTTTATTCTCAACTTCTTTGCTTATAAATGTTAATACAATTAAGTGATAAAGGCACAATTAAATGCACCAAATTGATTAGAGCTAACATTTGACATGTTGCCATAGAGATCAAGTATGTAAATGCGGAATAAAAATTAATACTGAGGTCAAAAATACAATCCAAATTGATTTAAATTTAAATAGTTTGAACTTATGTACATTTTTATGTTTGGTCTTTTAGAATTTTTAAAACTATTTTTAACAAAGCAATCCATTAAAATCAAAATATTAAAATAATAAAAGGTAGGGAAATAAAAAAATACAGGTAAAGAAAAATTAAAAGTACAACAACTAAAAACAAATAGATGTACAGAAAAAAATAGGAATATAAAGAGATGTTTTGTTCAAAGTATTCTGAGAATGCATTCCATGTGGAGTTTCCTTAGAGAACAAATTTTTTTTTTTTTACAAGTGGGCTTATTTTATTAAATTATGAAATACATTTTTATTATTTGGAGAATTTTATTGTTTTCAATTTTACAAACTTTATTAAACTAGTTTTTTTTCTTTGAATGAACAACAGTGACAGGAGGCCACTCAAGAAGTTTTGTTAATTGTACAAAGAAAATAGTTTCAACAATATCAACACAATTTTTCTTCTCACACATAAAAACACATTTGCTCCAGAGAGCCATAAAAGCAAGAAAAAGCTCTGGGTGACAACAGTAAATCCACACTATCATCATGTTTAGCTGTGACTCAGTCTGAAATAAAACTGTAGAAAACTTCAGATGAAAAAGAGAGTCCGACTTTGTAAAAAAAAAAAAAAAAACAGAAACCATTTTGTTAAATAAATTAAAACTACTGTAAATCAAAACTTGAAGCCAGAATGTAGTTGATTAACACATAAATCATGAACTTATTCTAAACAGGCCCACATTCTTTACTTCTCCATTCCATCTTCAATTTGGATGTGTAATTGTGTTTTTACCTGATCTGACCTACAGCATACAACATTTAAAAATGTTATTTTCTCAGTAACAAGTGAAAAAAGTGACGAAAAAAAGTTGTCTCATTAGCAATTTGCAGCCCAGTGGAAATTGTTGCTATTTTGAGATTAATAGTTAATTCATTTTGATTGACTTGGGTAAAATTACTCAGTATTTGAGTGTTAAATTGATGAAGTAACTAATCTTCTTCTTTCGGCATTTACCTTCAGGGGTCGCCACAGCAAGTCAGTTTCTTCCATCTAACCTTATCTGCTGCATCCTCTTCGATCACACCAACTATCTTCATGTCTTCCTTCACTGTGTTCATGAACCTCCTCTTTGGCCTTCCTCTACTCCTTTTTCTTTTTTCCTCTTTCCTCTTTTAGTTCTAATGAAGTAACTAATACTTCACTAAAATTATTTAAGTCCCCTTTTGTAGTTACTATAAAACATATTACGGCCTTTTTTTGCATGTTGTAGTTGGGTTGTAACATTTGGGTTGTTTGTGCGAAATCACACTAACATATTTTTATATCTGTTTTGTACTAATTGTCAGTGTTTTAGTCTGGTCGGCTGGTTTTCCTCAGCAAAGAAATTTTCTCCAAAAAGATCAGACAAACACTCTTGATGAATAAGTTGCATAAAACCCGAGCTGTGAGTCTTCCACTGATGTAGTTGTTCAGACAGGCAGCCAGATGGGGAAACAGGTTGGATGGCAGTCAGATAACAGGAAGCTTGACAGGCAGAGCTAGAAGCAGATGTGGTTACAAACGCACATCCAGCTACAGAGAATATTCTGCAGACTGAATTAATCTGAAAAACCAGTTCCTGGACCAGAGTCAGAACGCCTGGTGAAACATGAGATGTTTCTGCTGCACAAAAGAATAAATTTGCTTCAAAACCTACATAATTATGATAAAATAATTGCTCTTTGATGGAACAGTGGGTATGAAGAGCCCTACAAAAGAAGTGACCTGACTCAGCACTTTTTGGTTCATTTTCTTATAAAAACCCTCCTTCTTTCTTTACTTTCTTCATTCATTCTTTATCTCACCTATCTTTTATGTATTCGTCTTTTCTCCCACATTCATTAATCCATCCTTTTCTTTTTTCATTAATTTTTCAATCAAATCCCCTTCCTACTCAAATTCTTCTATTCTCACACTCAAATTTTTAAAATCCTTTTCTCATCCACTATCCTGTCATCTATTCTCCTCCTTCCAGATTCATTCAACAATTCCTTCCATAACTCATCATCTCATTTGTTCATCCTGCTCTCCTCTGTCTCCCTCAGCATTTCTTCTCTCGTTCCATCATCCATGGCAGCCTTTCTGGTCACTTCATCATCTTTATTCATCTTTCCATCCAGACATTTTGCTTATGGGCTTTCTATTCACTCCGTCATACCGACAGCCCACCAAGGAACCATGGCTAAACTCCTGTCAGTTCCGTTCACTGATAGTCATTTTACTAAATAAAACTGAAGTTAATTAATGTCAGTTTAGAAGCTACAATGTGGAAATATTCACCATAACTCATTAATTGTAAGACTATTAGTAGCATCTCATCACAACATTTTTATGCACTTGTACATTCTAATTTCAAGATATTTTAATGTTGTAAATCTCCATAACACCTCTTCTTCTCAACGTTAAGTATAATTTAAAGTGTTGGTTTAACAAAATAACTTTCTAGAGAGTGATATTCAGATTCACAAAGCACAAATTGCTACTAAAAATATTTTACTGTACTTCTTTTTTTTTTCTCTATTTTGCCTGCTTGCTTGCTTCTGCAACTTTCTACCAAATCATGCAATTTCAACCAAACCCATCACTGAAATTGAGATAAGACAAAACAAGAGAAATGGACAGTCCTGTAACTCATATGGGCACGTAAAATCCATATTGAAAGAGATAACAAGACAAAACTCTCCATAGATATTTTTTAACCTCTTCATATGTGAAACTGATGTCCAAGTTAAACTGGATTGAATGAAATCAAACTACAGAACAGCTTATATCCTTGTATTATTCCACTTATTTAATGTCTGCAGCTTTGATTATAAATGGTTCTTTTTTAAAGTTTTTTTTTTTTTGGTCTTTTCGTTGGTTTAGGGTTTAGTTTGAGTTTGGTTTCAATGGCCCCAGGCAGATTTGGCTGTGAATGGGATTCGAACCCGTACCAATCGGTTGAAAGGCGATGTCTCAACCACTGGGGCTATACCGCCTGGGACCTATAAATGGTTCTTTTAAGGACAAGTAATGTCAGATTTTGCTTGAAGCTGGTTTATTTCTAAAATATTCAGTACTTTAAACCTGACTAATTTAAGAAAAACTCTTTTTTTTCATTTTACACCTCAGAAAAGGATCCACTTGGTGTTCTGTGGACATCATAAAGTTTCTGCTAGAATGAAAGGGAAAGTGTATAAAACCGTGGTGAGACCGGCCATGCTGTTTGGTCTAGAGACAGGAGAGAGATAGTAAATCAGCAGAAGGATGCTGGGTTTGAAACCACCAGGAAAGAGGTCTAGAGGAAGACCAAAGAGGAAGTTCATGGACGCAGTGAAGGAAGACATGAAGACAGTTGGCGTGACCGAAGAAGATGCAGCAGATAGGGTTAGATGGAAGAAACTGACCTGCTGTGGCAACCCCTGAAGGTAAATGCAGAAAGATGAAGAAGAATACTGTTAAAATGGATTTATGTTCCCTTAAAAACATGTAGATTTAGTTGATGGCAAGAAATTACTTTTAAGATTTTTTTATGTGATTCACTTATGCTTTTATTGCATTAACTAGTAATAACTACTAGTACTAAATGAGTTGGATTCAAACTTGTTTAATGTCTTAGAAAACAGGTTGCTACACTAATGTGCATCAGGTTAAAAAAGTATAGGGTACTTGTAGAACATCAGGTCTGGTTGAGATGATTTAGTGCCACCTGAGGGTCTGAAGCACACAACCATTCATCCTTGCTGCTCGCTCAAAGATTTCTGCAGATCTTTGAAATAGTCTGCCTACACAGTCTTTCCCAGAGTACTGAACCTGCTCCTTATCTTCACTTCTAAAGGACTCAGCATCTCTTTTAAACCCAATTGGGTTTCTGAGTTGTTGTTAAGTTAGCATTATACACTTTCGACACTGCGTATTTCAAAATCTTCTAAAACATTGTGCAAGAACATGTTTAGAAGAATAAGGAGATTTGTTTTTTTTTCCCTGGTTGACAAAAAACAACTCTATAAAAAATGTTACTATCGTAAAATACTGCTTTGTTGTTTCCTGGGTTTCACTGTGCAAATACATTTGTATGTATGAGCCACCTTTCGACCATTAACTGGATGAAGGGTTATCTTTCAGCTGGAACAAGTTGGTCAACTTCAAATCGTGCATCAAGTTACTTCACATTTCTTCAAAAACTTATTTAAAGACAAATCCGGTAACTGTGGAGAGGGTGTCAATCTGTTTTATAAGTACTAAATCATTGGCATACATTGACCAGAGTAAACATTTCAAGCAATTGTGGAAACTAAAATGAACAAAAACTGGTTTCTGAACGGTCTACTACATTTATTTAAAAAATGGTAAGAAAGTGAGGACTCGGGGGAAAAAATGAAGCCAGAAATTTTTTTGTAAATTATTGACTGTACAATTAGCAAATAAAGATCCCATCATGCTTTGACATTTTTCAAAATACGTTTAATTGTGCTGCAGTCTAAAAATATAGATTTCCTCAGTAACATAAATTTTGCTGTGACTAATCACCTTTAATCTAGAATCAGAAATATTTTATTTAAAGTGATGCTTGGAAACTCATCCATGCATTTGTTGCACCTAGGTTGTATTTTTGTATCTCTTTGCAAGCAGCACATCCTGAAACGTCTCTATAAAGTTTTCAGCTTGTAAAAAAAAAAGTAGCAGCAAGATTGTTGACAAGAACTAACACTAGAGAACACATTCACCACATGTTGGCTTCACTTCACTGGATCCCATTTGGGTTTAGAATTAAGTTTGAAATCCTTCTGCAAACTTACAAAACCCTAAGTTGTGTGACATACGTATATCTCATACCACTGATCTTATAGTATGTGACCAACACAATAGAATATCTTCCCCTCAAAATGCAGGGCTTTAGTTTAGACTGAGTTAGAGAGTTTTTTCATCTATCCATGTATGAAACTCATTGAGACCAAAAAAAAAAAAAATAACCCAAAGGACAATTGTGTTCCTCTAAAGCATGCATAAAGTTTTATGTGATTGAAAAAAAAAAACTTCTCATCATGCTGGGTGCCGCATCTGGATATTTTGTGCTGCATTGACAGCACACCTAACAAGACTGCCACACCACTTAGTAATTCCCCTCAGGCTTGGCTCTTTGTGGTAACAGTGGGATTGTGCGATATGACCGAGTCCCTGCCAATAATGAAACATTAGCATATTGAACTGAACAGATAAAACTGTCAATCACAAAGAGCCTTTGGTGCCAAAATTGAGTGTGTGTGTGTGTGTGTGTGTGTGTGTGTGTGTGTGTGTGTGTGTGTGTGTGGAAACATATTTTTCACACATGACACCAAGCTAAACACACACACACACACACACACACACACATATATATATTCAAGACATTATGAAAATAAGAAAAGGAAACCTCAGAAATACTGAGATCTATTGCATAATTTTAATCAAGCCAAAAACCAAAAAGCTTCTCTTATTATTTTGTGACTATTAATGATTTTCATCCCACTTTTTTAAACGAGGCAACACAGAAAAAAATCTATTGGCCAAAAAAACAAATCCTCAGGAAATAATTTATTCCAATGGCAATCAAAGCCCTGAACAATGGCATTCCATAAGAGTTTAGTGTGTGATTTGAAATGTTTTTATGTGTGCATGTTCCTTATGTCTGCTTTATGTTTCCTTGTGTTGTGTCCTGTGTGAGCCCTGTTGAAGGAACATTTCTGTACCATTGTGTCAGACAAACAGTTTCTATTCTATACTATTCTAAACACACTCATAAACAAGATGTTTAACATGGAATTGGAGGAATCTGTGGCAAACTACAACAGTGATTTCCTAAAGACTGCAAACACGAACAGCCAGAGGCAAGTCACAACCCCTCCTTTCATGTCTACACACACACACACACACACACACACACACACACACACACACACACACACACACACACACTGCCTCCCATCTCCCCCACTCTCAGCTTCCCTCCCACCCTCCCTCTCCTGGCTCTCCGTCTCTCCTTTGCCTCCGGATGGTGCGTTAGGAGCGCATCCAGCACCGGGGTTTCGATGGAGAGGCAGCAAAAGAGAAACCAGGTCCATCCAGGGGAGAACACCACGATCAACCTGCTGGAAGGGCTTGTGTCCTTCTGTTGATGAAAAACCTAAAGGCGCAGATGCGAGAGGGAGACACACAGGAGGTAAAAAAAAAAACAAACAATGATAACCTGTTGTTATTGTGTATTTGTCTCCAAAAGCGATGTGTCACTTAATTCCAGTGAACTTGAAGGGCTTTTTTTGTCATTTTGGAAATCAATAAGCTTAATTTACTCTCTATAAATCTTTTAAATCATGCTATTTTATTTCTATTTTTTGGGGACTCAGTTGGAAAATTCCTTTTACGCACAAAACGCATCCTAAAAGTGGGAGTTTTTTTTTTAATTTAACACAATGTCTAAGCTGTTCCGACGTGTTCTTTTGATTTTATGAGATAGATATTATTCCTGTAACAAGTCTCTGCAGTGTGATTATGGTCCGCAATTCAATTAGGGTCTCTGGCTGGAGTCTTTTCATTTGGACAGGAAAGAATGAGAGCGCCGCCTCAAGCCCCCACATGGAAACTCTACAGAATATTCATCATAAAATCACCAGAAATCCCACATGATTGTTGGATTGAAAACATCAGAACCACCATAGCTCCACCCGCGCTGTGCCCTTGAATCATCTGTTTCTTTGCAGCCAGGAGAGGTGCTGAGGTCTTACACTGGGTGCACCTTTCTTACATCATCTCAGCCTGGATGAGATGATCCAAAAGGACTTAGTTGTCTGATTTTTGGATTTTAAATGTTAAATGACACCTGCATGGTGAAATAGAGGTGAGGGAGACCATTGGTCTATTGTCCTTCTGTGAGCATGTTTGCACAGAACACAATGTTACCTGTTTCTATTGATCTGACATGTGATAAACCCCTCCACAGCTTTACCCAGGTTGTAGTTGACTTGAGTAAATGAAAACGTGATGACAGGGGAGACTTTGATAAGTAATTTAAATGCAAACTGGGTTTATGATGGTTTTATTTCATAACGTTTGTCATTTTTATCACACAAAGGATGGAACATAGCATTGCTTAAAATACAGAGTTTATGGTTTTATGTTCTAGTCTAGAAAGATAAGTCTTTTAAAATAGTCATTCATTCATCTTTTGAACCGCTTGATTCCCTGTCAGAGTAATGGGGGTGCCAGAGCCAATCCCGGCTGATTCAAGGCGAGAGGCAGGGTGCACCCCAAGCAGGTCACCAGTCTGTTGCGAGGTCTAAATTATTGTTGGGATTTTTCGCTTTATTGTTTTGGAACGGCTGAAAGCCACATTGAGATTAAACCAAAATGGAAAACTGCTGAGTGTTTTGCTTTAATTAACGTTTTGCAAACCAAATTGTCAATGTACAAAAAATGATTAATAGTGGTCTTACTCCAGTAAACTTGATGAATTGGTGTTCTGGTTCGTATTGGATGGCCACTAATCAAACTACTGAATTAAAAAGATGTGAAAGCATCAGTGTTTGTTCATGGTCTGTGATTGCTTGCAGTCTAGACGTCATCATTTGTCTGTGTCAGTCACAATGTCATCAGGATGCTTGTTCAGACCATCTATCAGCCAAAAAAACCTTCAAAATACTCTCCATGTTGTGCAACATAATCCTAAAAGTAGCCACAGTAACTCCCCCAGCCTGAATTAGTTAGGACTGAGTATTTGTGTTTGATAAATGACTCTAACTAAATGACTAATTGATTTTCTTTTCTGTTTTCTCCTCTCGTTTGCTCTCTGTTCACTGAGCTGCATCTTCTCTTACCTTGTCAGCCTTCCCGTTCTGCATTCATTGTCATGCTGTCCTTCTCACGAGTACAAACATGAAGAAAACTGTTTCTTCCACAAAGCTGTTGGAGTTTTTTTTTCTCAGTAAAAATCTTCCCATGTCAGATTTTAATTCCGTTTTTTGTCGTTTCCTCCTGCAGATTCTTGATCATCAGAAAGTCTGACCCTCTTCCAGGATTGTGTTTTAAGATGCTCGCTCCGTAGAGAGTTCAACTCATCTGTTCGACAGGAGTAGTGAAAGTGTGTTTGGGTGCAAACATCTTTCAAGTGCAGTGATGGGCTCGGTAGGCGCTGAGCGCCGCAGGCCTACGCCCGTTCAAACCCCCGAGGAACGGGATGTGTGGAGGGATGGAGGAAGAATCGGATGGAGGGATGCAGGAAGAGATGGATGGAGAGAAGGGAGAGAGAGTGGGGTAGTGCAGAGCTACAGCTTTGACTCGTATCAGTTGGAGGAGGAGGAGATCAGTAAAGATGCCCCCGAGCGAGGAGTGCTGGCTCTTTCTGAACCCGGTGAGGAGTTTCTGTTCCCACTATGTGTGTTTCATTGTAACCTAAAGAAAAAAAATAGTTCTAAAGAAGTGCTTTTAATGTTACACTTGATTAATGCACATCCAGGACGGGGAGTTAGAGACACAGGTTGAAAAAGCTCATGGAGGAAATAAAAAGTAATGATATGCATATTTGCGGCTGGAGGCTTCTTTATAGATGTTTGATTTGATGGTACAATTAATTAAAACACTTCAAGGGTATTCCACAAAGTTTGCCCTTTTCCAATAATAAAAAAAAAATCTGCACGGCAGTTATGGTATTAATTCCATTTCCTCTCCTGTGAGGAGACTTCTAACATCTTTTCCAGACATAATTTCTTCACAGCGATTCACCGTGACAGCACTTTTTGTTTTTTATTTTATTTTTTATCTTTGACCAAAAAAAAGTCTTAGTAAATCAAACAGGTCAGGATTTACAACAAGTGTTTAGAAATGATGGTACAATATGGCTTCAGAAAAAAAAATGTCCACGTGAAAGCAAGAGGCAGTCCTGTTAGCCGATAATTGCAGGGTTGCCTGGTTACAAAAAGGCCATGTTAATTAGATCATGAGTGACTGAGGACACACAACGAGAACCTTACACAAGCACCTCCGGCTTATAACCCATTGTTTGTCTTTGTTTCTTTGGCATCATGTTGTCTTTTTTTGCATGTCCGATTCTATCTTATGTTTGTGCCTGCAAGTTGATTATTTGGGGTTAGGGCTAACCCTTTATTGTAAAAAAGGAATAAAAGAAAATCATATGTTGACTTTATTAGATGGATTCAATGATGTCACAGTTCTTTGATATTTCATAAGATTGTATCATTCAAATGGCTGTAATTGAAATTTCACCCTAATGATGATAAATTTAAATCATGATGAGCTACATGATGTAATTTTTGCTGCCTCATGATGTAACATTACCGAACCAACTCAAACTTTATTAGTTTGCTCATAAACACAAAGCGTTGGCATGCTCGGGATAAATTTCTGGATTGGTTGGACAAACTTGCCTTTAAAATCTACATAATGTGATGCTTCCACTGTTCTGCGATGAAGCACTTAAGGGCTCTCTGAGTCATTTCTATGCCAAATTTTCTCAAATGGATTTTATAAAACCATTCTCAAGGATTTATTTAATGGGTAGAGTGGAAGTTTTTAAACACCGGAATACAAGTTTCTTTAAGTCAGTTTTTATACACTTTGATTATGAAAATGCCAACAATAACTCCCCATAAAAATGCTTATTTCTTAAAAAGAACAACGTAATTAAAAACTAATTTAGCAACCAGTCTTAATATTTATATAGGTCAACCACTGCTAAATTAAAATCAACATTACACCTTCTTCTGCAGCCCAGAATAAACCCGAGTGTCCACCGGCTGCTTTGTTTAGTTAGATAAGAAGTGTGTGTATTTTGTATATGAACCCTTTTTATTATCTTTTATACACACATACAAATCCACGTATGTGTATGTAACCTGTTGTAAAAAGGTGTTGCAGGATTTGTGAGATTTGAAATTCCCTTTGTCAGTAAATTCTCATAGAATAAGATTAAGTGTAAGAAACTAGGAGAAATAGATGATTACATTTTATTGCAAGGACTTATTTTTTCCAGCTTAGGGTTACAAACAAATGGGCTGCACGGTAGAGCAGTGGATAGCACAGTGGCCTCGCTGCAAGAAGGCCGGAGTTTGAATCCCTGGTAGGGACGAGGCTTGGATAACTTGGAACAATTTGCATGTTCTCCCCCATGTATGTGTGAGTTTTTTCCGCGTACTCCAGTTTCCTCCCAACCTCCAAAAACATGCATGTTAGGTTGATTGGCTGCTACAAAACTGTCCCTTGGAGTGTGTGGATGGTTGTGTATGTGTGGTCCTGCAACAGACTGATGACCTGTTTAGGGTATACGCTACCTCTCACGTTAAATCAGCCGGGATAGAACTTGGCACCCTATAAGGGATAAGCGGTTCTGAAGATGATGAGGAGAACACGACAAGACTATTTCAAAATAAATATATAAAAGGCCGAAAATTGACTTGAAAATGCAGCTGATTATTGCTGCAGAAATCTTATTAGAAGCTTTATTTAGTTTCTCATCAAACATCCAAACACTGTTACCCCAGTACTGTATATTTAATGGTTATCTGCAACCCTCATTTTCACATGTGCAGCATGCCATCAAACAATTTATAAAAATAATTTTATGGCTGGATGTCATCCCTACAAGTAGCTAAGTTCTTTAAGATTAATTAGAAACTCAATCACTGTTACCAGCTTAAATACAGTCATTACATGACACAGCATGAAGCAATTCCCTATTCTGTCTGATATAAATTCTCTCCCCGGCTGAATCATTTTTGGTTAATTAGCAGAACGTTTACACAATTGAGAAGGATTATGGACGATTACATTAAAAACCTGCGCATCAAACTTTATTCAAAAAGTGAACAAAACACACGAAGGTGTTTTGGTCAAATCTGCTCAAACAAATTCTGCATCCTCTTTAATTTTTTATTAGATGAAGATGTAGAGCGTGGGTTTCATGCTTAATCGACATGTTTTGATGTCAATCCCAATACTACTGTTTGACTGTGGCTTGATCTCATTTCATTTCCAATCCTTTGTTCACTTCTTACTTTCTCAGACTTTGAAGAACCAATCCCCGATGACCGTTACCATGGCATCTATTTTGCGATGCTATTGGCTGGTGTTGGTTTTCTTCTTCCCTACAACAGTTTTATCACTGATGTAGACTACCTGCACCACAAGTTTAGAGGTATGAATATTTATGAATGAGGAGAACATCACACACGTGCAAACAGAGCTGAATGAAAAGAGTTTGGGTTGTGTTTGTTTCAGGAACGTCTATAGTCTTTGACATGAGCTTGACATACATCCTCGTTGCTCTGTTGGCCGTCATCCTTAACAACGTGTTGGTGGAGAGACTCAGCATGCACACCAGGATCACAGTTGGTGAGTCAGATCTACATCTGTAAATATATATTTTATCCATACATCTTAAAGTTTCTCGTGGTGCAGAATTCAGTTAGTTCATTATTAATGAGCATCTGAAAATTTGAAGGTTTGTCAGAGTGTAACTCAGCTGAAATATGAGTTATGATTGGAAAAATACAGCCAACCAGTTACACTTAGATTTTTTTGGCCAATAAATCTTGTCAAATATAGTTCTTTAGTTTGTCTGTTTCCTTTTGATTAATCAAGATGGCAACTTCTCACCCAATTCATGATTCTTGTTCTTAATTTCAAACTTTTTATGTACCGTACACAATAAAGTAAGATTTGTTTGTTTAGTTTGTGTCACAATGACTTTGAAAAGTTTGAACAAAGTATCCAATCTTTCTTTAAAATTCTTTATCATCTCAATAATTATCTCATTTTGACTTTATTTTGAACATTTCTGAGATTTTTTTGCTTAAGATTAAACATCTTTAAGTCAAAAAGTTTTCCAAAAAAGAACAATACGTTGAATACCACCCAGGTGAATTTAGCTGTTTCTACACATCCCACATGAAAGATTCTACCACGGCACCTCCTGTGACTTAAAATAGCTCAGCTTGTATTCTTGAGGGAATATCTTTTGAAGTGAGTTGTCTGTCTTACAGCTTCTCACTGGAGTTTATAAATTTGTAGCTCAGGATAAAGGTTCTACCTCAGGCTGAGTATTTTTAAAGTTGGTCATGTTACTTATGGCTTCATTCGTAGTGTAAAACCAGATCATTGACGTCTATTCCTTGCTCTGCCATCGGTTCCTCTCTCTGCAGGTTACATCTTGGCTCTAGGGCCACTGCTTTTTGTCAGTGTGTTTGATGTCTGGCTGGAAAAGTTCACCAACAAGCAGGCTTATGTCATCAACCTTTTGTCAGTAGGAGTGGTGGCCTTTGGATGTACAGGTACCTCTGAATGTATTTTTGTATAACAGACACATGAAGCTCAAGTTAATCTTTGTTTTTGTTGCCTTGCAGTCATAATTTTTAAACACTTTAGTGTTAAAATAAATTGAAAACTGATTAGTGTCAAGCCTGGTATTTGACTGGACACAAGTGGAGGAAATACAAACAAGAAAAACTTCTTTTTATTGGTCATAAGTTATAACCGCGCATTCAAATCTAGTTTGGAGCAAAATCCCATGTCATCCAAGTTCCGTTCTGTTGTCTTCCACTTATCCGGGGCTGGGTCGCCACCTGACCAGGCCCCGATCCAAGAGGAGCTGCCTCTTGGTCTCCCTTCTGGGTGGGACGTTCCCGAAATACCTCACCAGCGAGGCACTCGGCGGGCATCCTGACCAGATGGCCAAATTCCCCAATCTGGCTTCTCTCGACCTGGAGGAGGAGTGGCTCAACTCTGAGTTCCTCCCAGATGGCAGAGCTCCTCATCCGATCTCTGAGTGAGAGCCCAGTCACCCTGTGGAGGAAGCTCATTTCTGCCGCTTGTATCCGGTCACCATCACCTAAGGTCACAGCTGGTGACCATCACTTATGGTCACAGCTGATGACCATAGGTGAGGATGGGAACGTAGATCGACTTGTAAATCGAAAGCTTTGCTTTTCGACTGAGCTCTTTCTTTACCACGACAGACCGATGCAGCGTCCTAGTTACCGCTGACGCCGCGCTGATCCGCCTGTCGATCTCCCGCTCCATCGTTCCCTCTCTTATGAACAAGACCTCAAGATCCTTAAACTCCTTCACTTGGAACAGGACTGAGTTTAAATAGCGTCGTTTTAAATTCTAATGTATGGTATTCTTACCAGATTTTCTGGTAGTCATTAAAAATAAATTTAGCAGTGCAGAGCAACTTGGAAGCAAACTGCAAGTGACTAAAGGTCGTAGTTTTGAGAGGAAATTACCTGGTGAAGTTTCCATCTTCTACTAAAAACTCTAATTGAGTAGATGGACTTAGTCTTTCTCGGTGAGTGTGTGAGAACAAAGCTTATCAGCCAGCGTGCTAACAGTTTAATTAGTGTGTGTCAGGAGTTCAGGAGAGTTTCACTCAAGTGGTTTGTGAATCTCTGGGAAATAGAACATGGATATAAATGGTGTTGTTTTAGTGTTCGACCTGTCTTTTCACTGATAGCCATTTTAATGTCCCTCCCCAGTGCAGCAGTCCAGTTTCTATGGTTACATGGGGATGCTGCCCAAGAGGTATACACAGGGGGTGATGACTGGAGAAAGTAAGACAAAATATTTCCTTGCAGATGTACATTTCTCCAACCTCACTTATTTTTTCATCATCTTCAATCCTAATGCTACCTTTTCTGTTCACTAACCTCCTAGGCACAGCAGGAGTCATCATCTCCTTGTCTCGCATCTTCACCAAGCTGCTGATCACTGATGAGAAAAAGAACACACTCATTTTTTTCCTAGTTTCAATCAGTATGGAGATCCTTTGCTTTCTACTTCACCTGATTGTCCGCCGGTCGCGATTTGTCCGCTACTACACCAGCCACTCCCAGGACAAAGGCCCAATCAAATGTCATGACCCACGAGACAATGGGACTGGATACAGGGTACATCATGATGTCACTTCAGAGGAAGTAAGATTTGTAAGTTTATGGAAAGCTTTTTGATTCATTTTATAATCTATTTTCAGCTTCCTGTCTCATCTGATCAATTATTAGGACATACTGTAATTCAGCAATTCAGAGCCCCATAAATTGTTTAAAGCTCTTTGATGGGAACAGTGCTTGTAATCTGCAGCAATATGTAGCTTTTAAGGCATGGGTTGCAATGATACATTGTTCCGTTACGTTGTCTTCCGCTTATCCGGGGCGGGGCCAACAGCCTCAGATGGGAAACCCATGCTTTTCTCACCCCGGCTGCATCCTGAAGTTCACCTGAGAGGATCCCGAGTCATTGGGATCCTCTTATTGGGACGTCCTCCCAATAAGACGTGACCAAAACACCTCACCAGCAAGTTGTTCAGGAGGCATCCTAACCAGATGTCCGAACCTCCCCATCTGGCTTCTCTTGACCCGGAAGGATCCTGATGCGTTCCCCGGCCGGCTGTGAGACACAGTCTCTCCAGTACGTCCTGGGTCTGCCTCTGGGTCTTCTCCCGGGGGAACATGCCTGAAACACCTTACCAGCGAGGCGTTCGGGAGACATCCTGACCAGATGCCTGAACATCCCATCTGTGTTCTCTAGACCCGGAGCGTCAGCGGCTCTACTCCAAGCTCCTGACCTCTGAGCCAGTCACCCTGCGGAGAAAGCTCATTTTGGGCACTAGTATATGCAATCTCGTTATTGCGGTCACCACCCACAGCAGAGTGTAAAAGCTGTACTTGGAAGAGCTTATCTTGTCTTGCAAGAGTAGAAACATGACCAATATTTTGCTTGTGCACTTGACAAGGATGACCCCGAACATTGAGATGTGGGACCTTAACATTACACAAGAATGAGCTTATCTTTCAATGCATAGCTTAACCAGAAAAGTATATCTCTGTATATGCACATTTAACTTAACACAGACATGTTCTTATTTCTTGGAAAAGTGAAGAGATACTCAGAGAGATATTGGGTGGATATGTTGCGGATTTGCAAATGCAAATGACTCCGTGATAAACAAGATGTTATTTAAAGCTGTTCTGTCTACCTCTTTCATCTTAAGGTCGTGCCATTCATTAGATTAATTATCTGTACACAGAAATGAGACACACCCTGGCAACATGTTTGATTCTGTTTGTATGTGCGGTGACTAATTATTCACGTCTAAATTCTCCATTCAAATCCTAATTAAATTAAACTGAATTTTAGTATCTGGAAATAAGTTAGAGGAATTTATGTTGTTTCAAAATTTAAACTGTAAAAATAAATCTGATTTAGAGAAACCTATTTGAACATCATATTAAAGTTTATTCTATGTGTTTTACTTATAAAACCCTTCAAAAATGTCTGCTAGTCCTAGAGGACATGCCAGGACTGCAAACTGGGGTGTTAGCTTCATTAATTTGCTTATTTAGTTTGAGTGGCCACACTAGCCTGAGCATGGGGTTTGAAAAGCAAAGTAATATATAGATCGTTTCTTGGCTTACTTACAAAAACTGAAACTGTCAAAGCATAAAAAGCAAACATATAATGCATCAAGCTTTTGGAGTTAAGATAGAAAAGCTTTGGAGATTGAAGGCTGAAGTCTGTTGTGGATAGAGAAAATATTAAAGTCGTGTTGATAAGAGAGATTGGAAAAGACTGTGCAGAGTGGCAGGCTGCCAAAGAGGGACATAACATAATAAAAATGACGGATAAAACAAAACTAAAAAGGATGACAAGAAAAAAGCTGGACACTAGCCAAGAAGATGACAAAAAGAAAATGAGATTCAAATAAGGGAGGAGGCACCAAAATCTGCTTTGTAATCATGCCTGAAATGGCATTTTGTAACCCAGAGACATGTAACTAATATGCTGCCTGACACAGTTTGTGTATGTGCATGAATCCTTCAAAGGAAGAAATCACTCCTCAGGCTGTCGTCTTTTAATGTGTGTATGCTTCAGTTTGTATGCCGTCACACACAAGACAAGCATGTGATGGATGTTCACTACCGTTTTATTGTGGTGTGTATGTGCACATACACATTTGTTGTGTTCTGTATCCAGGGGGTGATTGTGGTAACTCTTTGTTCTGGTTGCCAAGGGAAACGCAAGGCAATGCTGTATATCATGGGATAATCAAGAATAGTGGTGCCTTCTGGCCTGCAAGGCCTCTAATCAACTAATGGATCTGGATGGATGCCCATTTGTGTGCTGTGTGTATCAAAAAGTGTATTTGGAATTGTCTGTGGCACAGGATGAGCCTTCTTTGGATTGTTTTTATTTTTTTTGATGGGTGTCTGTTAGCCGACATGTACGGTTGCTCAGCTACTTTATAATCTGCAGTCTATGACATCGTTATGTCAATCCGTCATTGCCTCCTTAACTGTCATGGTCATAAATTGCTGAGGTCATGCTTTCATGAAGCCTTCACAACAAAATGAAAAAAACTAAAAAGAAAGGGTCACACTGCTGCAGGTGAATGAATAAGTGGGTATTTTCTGTGACATGGCTACCTCTAGTGTCTATTTAGGGAAATGAGAAACAGAGATTGGCTTATTTAAATATTGAACTCTTCACATTTTGCTTTAGTAAATGTAAACTTTGCTCACTTGTTTCTTATGACGTACGTGCTCATATGACCAATCTTTCAAGATAACACACACAGACTATATCAACTATTTAGCTACACCCCACATAGCTCTGCAAATGGAGATGTAGTTGTTGAATTCTGGATATATTCGCACATATTTAATAAGTCTAGATATTTTTCATTCCAGGCAGTGCAATTTTGGCTGAGATATGCCACAGTGTGGGATATTCCATGGCCTCACAGCAAGAAGCCTGGGTGTTTGAGTCTCGAGTGGGGCAAGGCTTGACTAACTAGCCTTTCTGTGTGGAGTTTGCATGTTCTCCCTGTGTATCCATGGGTTTTTTTCTGAGTACTCTGGTTTCCTCCCAAACTCCAAAAACATACATGTTAGGTTGATTGGTTGCTACGATATTGTTTGTTTTAGTCCTAATGACCCTATGAGGAATAACCGGTTCAGAAGATGAATGCTACAGTGTCAAATTGGGGGAAATGGGGAGAGAGAGTTCAGGTTTAGTTTGTGATGTTAAAAGTTTGGGGTTTTTTTTAAGCAGAGAAGATATTTCCCCAAAATAATAATTATTGTTATTTCCATAAATTAGCCAGAGACAGAAATACAAACAGGCATTTTAAGCACAAAATTAAATTTAAAAAATTGATGTATCTTCAAACAATTGTATCATTTCGTCTAAACAAGAAATACGTTTGACTTATTCAACCAATGGCAGCACAGTGGTGCAGTAGCCTCACAAGAAGAAGGCTGGGTGTTTGAGTCTCGAGTGGGGATGAAGCTCTGGAACACTGGCCTTTCAGTGTGCAGTTTGCATGTTCTCCCCATGTATGTGTGTTTTTTCTCCGGGTATTCTGGTTTCCTCCCACCCTCCAAAAACATGCATGTTCGGTTGATTGGCCACAACATGATTGCCCCTAGGAATGAGGGTGTGTATGGTTGTATGTGTGTGGCCTTGTGACAGACTGGCGACCTGTTCGGGGTGTACCCTGCCTCTCACCCCGAATCAGCTGGGATGGGCTCCAGCACTCCCTGTAACCTCGTAAGGGATAGACGGTTAAGAGGGTGACTGACTAACACATAACTAATGAGGTTAATGGGCTATCAATAAGTTTACGCATCATCATGACGGGCCTTCGGTCTTCATACTTCTTTAAAGTATGAAGACTTTGAAGTAAGTGCTTTTGCTAGTGATGAGGTTACTTTTAATTTTTTATTTAAATAACAAAGGTTATCTCAGAACTGAGAAGCATTATTATAGCATACCACAGCATCATGTTGTGCAACATTATTCCTTTCAATATTTCAAAAATTTTAAAAAGTGAACCCACTTTCATTAGGACACCCATAAGCATGCATAATTTTCTTTTTACATCACTCCTAAGACAATATCCCTCTGGCTAGGGTCATTTTATAGATATCTGATGCAGAATTAAGATTCTCGTTGCCCCTTGCTCTCTGAAAAGAAAATGTGCTGACATATGAGCCTTATTTTTTGTGATTAATTTTTTAGACTGTTTAACTGTCAATAATAAATTTTAGGGTACAATAATATAAATTGATTTTTATGTTTTTATCCTTCCTTCATTTAGATAATTTGTTTTGTTCTTAGGGTAATGGTGGGGCAGTACCAACCTCTACAGAAGAAGGTGTAGAAGACTTCCTAGGGGGAACGTATGTCCGGTTTGATGCCCCAAAAGCAAAAATCAGAAGAACCTGGCCTGGTGTTCGTGGTACGTCCTTTTGCCACCTTATCTGCTAATTACTGTTACTGCTCACTGCTCAAATACCTTCTAAGATGGATTTAAAACTTCAATTTAACCTTTTCAGACTTATTGTGGAGAAAAATGAATATTAATTTTCTAATCATGGCCTTATGTGTGTATATGTTTTCAACAATCAGACATGATCTTACATCGTTACGTGGTTTCCCGAAAGATCTGGACCTACATGTTGTCCATCGCTTTGACTTACAGCATCACTCTGTGCCTGTTTCCTGGTCTGGAGTCTGAGATAAAGAACCCCAAGTTGGGAGAATGGCTCCCCATCCTCATCATGGCCACATTCAACATGTCAGACTTTGTGGGCAAGGTTTGCAACAAGTTTTTTTTTTAAGTTTGTTCTATCAAGACAGGGTAAAAACAGACTGATAGGATTGACAAGAGTTTGTTTAAGAATTTTGAAATAGTAGCTTTCACACAAATCATCATCTAAAATACACGTGTTCAGTTATTTGTATGAAATAAGATCTTTGACAGAGAATGCAGTGCAATAAATACTTTTTCCCTTTGGATTTCCTCCATTTGTGTGCTGCTTTACACTGCAGCAGGCTGCCAGGACGGCATCAATGGGTGGAAGAAACAGGGGGTTAGGTGTCTTCCCCAAGGACACCTAGATATGAGCTCAGTGGGATTCAATCCCTCAAACTTCCAGGTTTGAGGGATGGTCCAAGGGTGAACGTTCTAACATTGAGCTAGCCTCCCTCTTAAGGAGGACTCATTTAAACCAAATGAGTCGTATTTGTTTTTTTCCGAAACCAATTGTTGTCAAGCTGGTTTTGGATAGAATTTTTACATTAAGTGAAGATAACAATTTTGAATTTTTTCATTTAAAAACATATCAATTGGTTGTAGTTGAAATTTGTTTATATTTGAAACAGGTAAAAGTTGACATTATCATTTGGATTGAGGTTGCTTAAGGCCCCGTCCACACGCAGACAGGTATTTTTGAAAACGCATATATTTTTATCCGTTTTGGCCAGCCGTCCACACAAAAACGGAGTTTTTTTTCACTGAAGACCGGCGCTTTTGAAAACTCCGGCCAAAGTGGAGATTTTGAAAAACTCTTGCGTCTTTGCGTGTGAACGTGCGAAAACGGAGATTTGCGTTTTTATACGTCACTTCCTGCTACAAGTAAGGCATATACGTCATTTGTGTGCGTCCTTGTTTGGTTCGTAAACAAGGTTTGGGCAGCATGGACCCAATCTATATTTTCCTGTGTTTTATTAACTTTATAGTCGATGACGACTTTTAAAAGCAATTCCACCTCCTTGTCGGTCCACACAAACAAGATGCCTGCCGCCATATTTCAGTTTTTGCGGAAAAGACGACAGAGGTGCTCTGATTGGATAGCTCAGAACTTACGTTTACATCAATACTGCCGACTACTGGTCTGGCATGCTCATAAGCGCACTCAGAAGCGTATTAATACGGCCCCGTATGGACGCAGATATTTTGAAAACGGTTACGTGAAGACGCGAGCGTTTTCCTATAACGGAGAACAGCAGATATGCGTTTTCAAAAATACCTGGCTACGTGAGGACGGGGCCTAAATGTGTGAGATGAGGGTGTTAAACAGGGTGCTCATCTGCTTCGCCAAGTGGGACAGAACAGTGTGTGGGGTATTTACATTCACAACCTTATCTGTTGTGTAATCACTTTCCCTGCAGTGAATCTTATCTTAATCAAACTAGTGCAAACCAAAAATGAGAGTAGGGAAGAAAATATCAAATTACAAATCAAATTCAGCCCTACACATCCATTTACTCTATGGACACAAAAAATATTGATGCAAGTTGCTTATTTGCAGAACCACATATTGTATGGAGGATTTTTTCATCTTTGAGTCTTTGTGAACGACTGAATAAATAAACATCTTTTGAGACTTTATCAGCAAGTTTTTAATTAGAAATACATATGCAATTGTTTACTTGATATTTGTGTTTCTATACAGTAACCATTTAATAGGTTAGGTAGTTTGACTCTTATCTCTCACACTCACATACAGTATTTATTAAAAATGAAAAGTGTCCAAATGAAAAACAAAAAATTCAGTATGAAAATGGTCTATTTATGCAATCCACTGCTCTGTGTCTTTTTGGCCAGCATTACATTAGCAGCTTAGAAGATTTTTGCACAGCAGGGTATAATTTCCTCAGACACATTTCATATTTCATTTTAATTAATACTTGTGCTTCTTTGCTGGTATTTTACTGCCCAGAAAAGTTGAATCCCCCCTACTGTTTTTTCAGATTCTGGCAGCTCTACCGTACGACTGGTCCGGAGGCCGCCTGCTGTTCTTCTCCGGCCTCAGGGTGTTCTTCATCCCTCTGTTTGTCATGTGCGTGTACCCAGACAACGCGCCCATGCTACCCCATCCCGCCTGGCCATGTCTCTTCTCTCTTCTAATGGGAGTCACCAATGGATACTTTGGGTCTGTGCCGATGATCCAGGCTGCTGGAAAGGTTCCACCTGAACAGAGGGAACTGGCAGGTGAGAACGTTTCAGAGTGTTAACATTTTATTTTTGTCGTCTTTCAGTCAAAAAAGTTAGAGGAGAAAACTTTTCAGGTTTATAAATCTGGACAAAACCTTAAATTTATTTTACTTAAATTAGCAAAATTTACAAAAACCTCAAATTTTCTTCAACAAAAACTTATCTTTTCTTTTCTTCTACTCATTAAATTTGGCTTTTACTAAAAATACAGAATGAACACATTTTTTTACTGTATGATTAGACTCTAGACGTTTTTTTAAAAAGGAAGGAACATTTTTTTATTCATCTTTATAAATCTTTGTTTGAAATAAGCACATAAAACCAAGCTTTTAGGAAGTAGTGAGACTTTATTTCTTTCTAACATCAATATGATGTTGTGGGTGTTTCAACGATGAGTTTGAGTTGTATCTTTTTTTCCAACGCTGCTCAACCAGCTTCTCTCTGACTCTTAAAAGAAGAATACAATTCAGTATAATATATACTTTATTCATCCTTTCCGTAGGAAAATTCTAGTGTCTGCTAGCCCAGTCTAAAAAATAAAAATAACACACAAAAACTATAGTTATGGTTTGAAAAATGGATTGATGGAGATGTGCTCTGGCAGGGAAACGAGTGGCACGTGACGGATGGATGGATAGATAGATAGATAGATAGATAGATAGATAGATAGATAGATAGATAGGATAGATTGGTGGGTGGGTGGATGGATGGATAGATGATAGGTAGCTAGGTAGATTGGTAGGCAGATTGGTTGGTAGGTAGGTAGGTAGGTAGGTAGGTAGGTATATGGGTATATAAGATAGGTAGATAGATAGATAGATAGATAGATAGATAGATAGATAGATAGATAGATAGATAGATAGATAGATAGATACTGTAGATAAAATTGAAGATGTAGTTCTTGCATTTCTTCTTACCCACACTTTCCCCTGAGTATTGACACTAACCTTTGAAATTCACTCCAGATAAGCCGGTTTCTCTCATTTCTGTCAGCTAAGCAGTCACTCACTGCTCTCTTTGTCTCTTCAGGGAATACCATGACGGTCTCCTATATGACAGGATTGATGGTTGGATCTGTTGTGGCTTATGCAGCTTACAGCTTTACTGTTCCTGCAGGAGGGGCACACGTCTCCGCTCTCAATACACACACACCTTACAATGCTACTGGGTACTGAGTGTCCAAAAATAAGAAACACAACACAAGGGTATATTCTCATGAATGTAAAATATTGCAGCACGATCAATCATTAACACTTTGAGCTCTGGGAATGGACTAAACCTGAGTCCTGCTGTTGAGGATAAGAGGAAAACTGAAAAGCAGTATCAACTCATGGACAATTTTATTTCAAGTTTTGAAAAGGAAAATTTGATTTATGTGCAGGAGAGATGGTGTGAGCTAATCCAAAAGGGTTAATTATAACACTAAGAAATACCCGTCTGCATGTGAGAAAAACAAACAGACATTTGTAGAGAAAAAAAACATAAAGACATACACATTGCATTTTATGAACTCAAAAAAGAACAGAAAGTAAACATGTTGTATAGAGCGAGCCATTTTCTGAAAGAAGATTCATTCAAAAACATTTTACATCATTTTGTTCTATAAACTCTCTCAGGCGAGATTTAAAAATGAGAAAATGTCCAAATTTTTACAAAGGCATTCAACTTCTTATTATAATTTAATCCAGCCTCTATTTAAAGAGCAAACCATTAATGCTGAAAAATAGCACAGGCTGATTGAGAGCATGCAAAATTGGACTTTTTAGCACTTAAATCTGAATTATATTTTTTAACGTCACCAAAGTCTTTAAATGAATATTTTTGGGAAATTTACCCAAAAGCTTTGGGACTGTCTTGTTAAAAAAAAAGTAAGCATTACTAAACATCGAAGTTGTCGTCTGGACAGTGTTTTTGATCATCGAGATGTTTCGACGTCCATCTGGAAATCATTTTTAATCTGGTTAAATCCCTTTTGTAGGATGGATCGCTCCTGGATGAATGAGGGATTACTCAAACACATAACTAAACATATTTTGCCAATGTCACACCATCTAAGCAACATCAAGTTCAACATCAGTCTTGCACCCGCTTTCTTTTCAATATGCTCTCTAGCTTGTAAAGGTTGGCCCAAAGACAAATTTGGTCTAATTTCTTACCTTGTAGCATCCTATCTGTATTTTTACATATTTGTTTTTTTTTTCTAAAAGAACATATAACTTTAATGAATGTCTATTTTCCACATCACACTGCAGGGTAAAAATGGCTCCAAATATGTACTTAGTGAATTTCAGCGTGCCATTATAAACGACCAGAAACTTCTTTAGAAAAATCAGTGTAGCATCTCATTTTATTATTTATGCGTTCATTTGATAAGGTGAAGCTCGAAGCTTTTACTCACTTCCTACATCTAAACAGCATATGTGATGAATGTAAATATAAAAACAAATGACACAAGCTGGGAAGGAAAATTCTTTGTGCCAAAAGTTTGAACAGTTTCTGTGAAAACGGGAATGAGAAGCTGTAAATATCCAGAATGTAATGTTCTCAAAACCTTAAAGAGATTTTATTTTCACAAATGCAAAGACTATAAAAGTAACAGATTAATGTGTATCAGCTTGATTCCTTTAAGTTTTTTTAAGGGAAATAATTTGAATTAATTTGGTTTTATTTTTACTCAAAATGCAGCAATTAGTTGTTTTTAAGTTCAGCCGTACTTTTTTTGAGATTCGATCAATTTTTTACCAAAATTATTAACAGAGATCCGATCTTGTGATTTTGGAACTAACCATGCTACAGTAAATAAAACACTCCATTTTTCTACTTGTATTACCTATGTAATACAACCTCATCCATGCAGCGTTTGAAAGAAGGTCTGGTGCCATTTGGGAGCTAACCTCATTACAGATTTGCTCTGTTGTTATAAGAGCACCAGGTTTCTTACAGACCCTTGCTGAGGTGTTGAGGTGGAAGGTGTTTTGAGTTATTTTTGCCTCAGATAAGACACGTATCATTTTTTCCTTTTTCTTTTAACTCTTTGCCAGTTATTGTATTTATTGAAAAAACTGAGCAAATGCTTGTTTAACAAGTTACAATTCACACCTAAAGTGACTTTTTTTTGAGGGGGGGTTGCCTTTTTTGGAGAAAATAAAATGTCCTGCTGAGTTTGGCAAAGAACAACTTTGCATTTGTAGAGCAAATAGAAAAATTGCAGTCTCTTTATTCCATGAAATAAGAAATCATTGGTATGTATCAAAAGTCCATAAGATTTACAGTTTTTCCACCAGCATACATGTACGCATGAATCTATCCATTACCTCCATGGTTAAGCTGGACTGGAGCCTTACACAAGTTAAATCAAATAACACAAAATAAACGAGGTCAACTGAACCAAAAGAAACACTCCAATTAATATGTAAAATTTAAAATTAGAAATGAAAACCTAGTAAACAAAAGATCTGATTTGACCACATTTATCTCCATCTTTTATGACAGTGTCGTAAACAACCTCTTTTTCATTTCTTTCAGTAGTGTCAGTGTAGCTTTCTGGACTGCTTGAAGTAAAATTTAAAGCTTTAGATGTCAGCTGTCTTTTTTTTTTCTTTCTGGGCCGAGATGATCCCAACCTGCCTCAGTGAAATTGACTCGAGACTTGAAGGTGCATTCATCACTCTGTCAGAGCCGTTCATGTGTCATCCCTCATCCTGTTCTAACTGGATTTTTTATTATTAAACTGGCCTCTTGGTGGACATTATAATTCATGGAGATGCACTGTACTAAAAAGTTCGTCAGCACCAGATAGGTTAACATAAAATAAAGCTGTAAGTCCACAGTTTTTGAAGACTAAAATGCTCAATTCTGCTCCATGGTGAATCACCTTGGTGTATAGTATCTTTTAAATCCAGATAGAAACGCTGGAAATATACATATGTAGTCATGACACAGTGATAAAAATAAAATTCCGGTGACAGAGCTTAAAATAGGTTGTTATAATTAGGCTATAATTTCTCACTTTGAGTTCAACGCCTTTTTTCACACTTGAAGCATGAATACGTGTCCATGTGATGAACATATGACCAATCTAAAATAATACAATAGAAAAGGATTAGATAGAAGATGATATTCTAGCCTCCAAGACAAAGAAAGCTTTAATGAATAGACAAAAAAAAGATAAACTACACAGCGTAATTTACATTAAATCTTCTGTTTGATTCAGACAGACATGAATAAGAAAAAAATATTTCCTGTAGTTGCAATTAAGGATCTACTGATTAAATTATTGTAATATATTTCTGATTGTTAAATTATTATAAATTTAAAAAATAAGGATTTGAAAATGTATTTTATTTCAATGGTGATACGTTAAAAGGTGTGGCATTTTTTAATTTTGATTTGAAAAATTTCAGTTGAACTCAACTCCATCTAGAAAGGTTTTTACTGCCTTGCTTATTGTAAGCCACTTTTTGTCATAATTTTATTCACATAGTTCACAAAAATCCAAACAAAACCAATATGTATGACCCGATCAAAGTAAATCTTTGATTTTCAAATGATTCTTTTTTATTAGCAACTGTGAAAGGCTCTTCTTCCTGCTTAAACCACTTTTGAAATAAGCAAGCGTTAAATTTAAATAAGTGAATCAGTTATGTTGAGTGGATTGAATGAGATAATTATGACCTGAATTACATGTTACGTGAAAAAAAAATATATAACATGGTCTTTCTCGTTTTTAATCCTCATTTTTTGTGACCAAATCAGTTTTATGATCAAACTATGATCACATAAATGTAATTTTATTTTTCTTCAGTTCTAACACCAAAAACTCTGAATTAGCTGTTAAACGGATCACTGTGATTTGTTAAGTTGGTGTAAAATGCATGTCAGACTTGTTCTTATGTTCTGTAATAACATTATCCATAGTATATTTTCATACTTATTAAATTATTAAAGATAATGGATATCCTGAACCAGGTTTAGATTGATAGAAAGTTCAGTTTAAAGGAAAATTTTGGAAGGTTTTGCCAGAGAATTTTGAGCATCTCAACAACTCTTTTTATTCCAGAGGTTGTAATTTTGTTTTCATTTCTAGTATAAAAGTAAACTGACGTTAGCGAATCAGAAATTTGCCAAATATCTTCTTATAAGTTGAGACTAAAGACATCATATAATCTATTAATTAACAAAAATAGATTTTTTTTCTATGTTTTTTAATTTCTGACTCTAAATGATCACCAAATCCAGAATGTTTGTGCTTTAACATTGTACCATGAGCAACACTTAATAAAACAGCTGTTTACATCTTTGCTCTTTTGCTGTGTGAAGTTGTCTTTTTGTTGCACTTCTAGCTGCAGGGGAGCTGAAAAATAGAACAAGACATGACACTCTGTCAAAATAGGGACACATGCAGTTTGTCAGGGTTGGTGTGTGCTTTGAGATTTTTACCTGCAAAAAGGTAAAAAAAAAATTATAATTGATCAGTTCTAATTTACCTGTCGTTATTTACTCAAATTTACTAATCGAAATTTGAGGTGAGACGTTCTTCCAGTGATCTCGTCTCACCTGGAAGAACGAGATCACTGATACAAGCGACCAACATAAGCTTCCTCCGTGGGGTTGCTGAGCTTGCACTCATGAAATAAAATCAGGAGCTCAGCCATCCGGGAGGAGCTCAGAGTAGAGCCGTTGCTCCTCCTGGTTGAGAGAAGCCAGATGGGGTGGTTCGGACATCTGGTTAGGATGCCTCCCGAAAGACTCGCTGGTGAGGTGTTTTGGGCACGTCCCATTACGAGGGGACCCCTAGGCAGACCCACGACTCGCTGGAAAGACTATGTCTAACAGCTGGCCAGGGAACGACTCACGATCCTCCCAGGCCAGCTGTAGGATGTAGTCAGGGTCAGAGAAGACCTGGTTTCCCATCTGAGGTTGTCCCCGCGACCTGGGCCACGATAAGCGGAAGACAACGGAACAAAACAGTTACCTTTTCACCAAAATGTTGATCACTCACTGAAACTAGCAGCCATAAAATAAAGTACTGAATGTGGTTTTCTCATCAACTGTGATTAATGAAATATGTAGTTACTCCTTAATTCCGGCAGAGGGAGCACACACTTAGAAAGCAACATGAAAAGCATTAGAAATTTATGACAGGGTTTTATATGTTTTAAACTACACAAGCATTAAAAAAAATACATTTTCAATGTCAAATAAAATCTTTATCTATTTCACATTTCCATAAGTATAAATAAAAATTATTCACATCACCATAACGTGTAGAAAACTACACATGGTTGCAAAAATCAAATGCAATTGCTCTCTTTAAGTGTGCATGCATGTGTGTATCTTGTTGAATGTGCTTTCCCATAAGGTTGCACGCATGTGTTCGATTGTGTTCTTGTGCACAATGACGTGCACTTGGATTAAATTTGGTTGTAGCCACGGGCAAAAGAAAAAGTCTCTGGCAAGTGACAGAAACTGATCATTTGTAGGAATGTTCCAAATACTGGAGAGGGAGGGAGAGGAGGTGCAAGATAGAGGACACAGAGGGAAAGGAGTGGAAATTAGAGATTCAGTTTGACTCTACCTGGCATTAACTTAATCTTTGGTTGATGTCGATTCACACAAAGAGCAAAAAACACTACATGCAAAAAATGAGTTTCTATTTGATCATATTTATGATGCTGAGGTGACAACTGGAGTTCTTTAGCGCTCCATCTGCTTTAATTCACTACTGCATAAACTTATCAGTTAAAACATCCTGAGATAGATCAGATGTCCTCCTTCTGTTAGAGGAAGTTACTTGAATATTTATGAATTCCTGGAAATGTGACTAGAGATTATTAAGCAAAACTAACTTATGGACTAATAATCACGACTTTCAGCTCAAGATGTTACATTTGTAGATGCCTACTCAAAGGATTTTTTGGCATGTTTTTAGTAAAGAGATTTCTTTGCCTAAGATCCTTTTAAAGACAGATTTCAAGTACTGACATGAAACACCAAGAAAACATTTCTGTCTTTTAAATCAAATAAGATGTGTTTGAAGATGCAGTGATGTTTTTGTAGAGGTCTTAAAGGCCGTACAACCTTATGAAAGTGTTTCATTTAAAAAATACTGCAATTAGTCTCCTCTGAGTTCAGTGCAATGTTGGATGTTTATTGTCATTGGGATTTTTCTATAACTGAATTCTTTCGTAAATATTTTTTTTGGATATAAAACCTTGACGTTTTTCATAAAGATGTTCTTTACAAAACTATTTCTTAATTTAGAAATTTATTGTGTTCCATTTTTTTTTTTCAGATCAATCTAAATTAAATTTATTTTATTTATAGAGTTGAATCAGATGGGTGATTATAGAATTGTCTCAAAAGGCTTTGCACAAAAAAAAAACACAATCAGCCTAAAAACAATCAAGACCAGTAGTTAAATTAAACCAGCTCAGGGTATGTCTGTTTTTAAATTCTCCTTCTTAAAGAGAAAGAAAAAGAACTCCCGGATAGATCAAGATGGGGCAGAGATTATCATCCAGGATGAATAAGGCTGAAGCTAACTGATCTAAATCTATAACATCTTTATGATTTGTGGGATGTAGAAGATAGGGCTCAACCTGACTGAACTGGAAGGGGAAAAGAGAGTCAGAGAAGATGAGGTTAAGTGTCCATAAGAGTTCAGGATTTGGAGAACAGAAGAGGAGGGAAAGGTTCTCACTCCTCCAGAGGGAAATGGTGGAGAATTTTAATGTTCAATCATCAAGAGACAAATGACCACCTCATCTGCAATTTTTTACTACATAAAAAGTTCTTTTTTTCCTTAGAACATTAGACTTGCAAACAAACCGACTCTCTGGTACTCCATAAGCTCCACTGCCAGTCGGCTTGGTCCCAACAACCTTCACCAATCAGAAGATGAGGAGCTGGCTGACATAATGCATTTCCTCTCTGAGGCAAAGCCCACAGGGTAAACACCCACATAGCACCTGCTGGTCCTTTGGCTCCTCTCTGAGAAGAACACAACAAATGACTGCAAACTAGTGCATCATCAGTTTCAGGAGCTCATTTCTTTTCTGGGTTTCAGTGCTCAGACAGTTATAGGACACTTTTTATGCAGGTTTTAGAGACTGTCCTTGTTTTCACTATAAATTATTCACTCTTTTAATTAGGAGAAACTGGTGATCTTTAGTTTGATTCAACTGTCAGGTATTCACCACATTTTCACATCCACAAAAAAAAAGACTTCGTTCACACACTTTCCGCTGTCCACATGTCTCCAGTTTGTGAGTTTAGAGAGAAAGAAAGACAAGTAAACATGCCTGAAATACAAAGACTGTGATGTCTCATTCATTACATTGTCAGCATAAATAATAGATAGCTAATTGATATGCAGCCCATTACGTACATAGACACACACTCAAACTGAACACTTTTCTATCAGGGATTTCATTCCAAACCAATATTTGTGTGGCTCTATTGACATTTCACATTTTAATTGATCACAAAAAGAGGAACAACAATGTGTTTGTGAGAAAAATAGAAAGAACAAAAAGTAGAAAACATAAAACAGATCAAATTTTAAGTTTTTAATCTTATTTTAACTGAACATTCACCTTTTCAACAGAATCTTCATCTAAATTTAAGAATAACTAGAATAACTTGTTTCTGAGAATTGTGTTTCTTGAGTTGCTGGATTGATCTTAGTACTCTGTGACTCTTCGGTATGTTTTAATAAATACTATATCAAAAGTAACAATTTTTTTTAGATATTTGTTGGCAGTTATGGCCACATGATCTTTTAAGGTGTTCAAATTCAACATGTCTGATTTAGATTTAAATACAGATTAAATGTTGTCAATGAAATGGAGTTTTTCTTTTTTTAAAAATAAAGTTGTGTTTAATTTTTTTGCCCTAGATTTGATATTGCCATAAAAATGAGTGCATAAGTCAATAGCCTCTTTGAAGAAATGAAAACTTTGAAAGATGGAGCTTTCTGTGAAATAGGAATACGGCAAATGGAAATACAGTGACATCAGGATTTGAACCCTCATGATACAGTACCTCTTGTCTTCCCCACAATGGTCTCCAGTCTACATGTCTCATTTTTCTGTGGAATGGGATCCTACTTGTGTGTCAGGAGTTGTTACAGGTCTTCTTCTAGAGTGGTATGATTGGTCACTTTGGCACCTGAATGCTGATCCCTTTCAAACTTTCAAAACTGTGTAGATTTCATAACATCCAAAGAAATTCAAATGACAAATAAATACAATAATATATACATATAATTGAAAAGATTATTTCGTCTGAAAACAAAAGTGTAAAGTATTGCAATTCACTGAAATAAAAAATAAGAGGGGTAGTTCTTCCATATAAACCAAAACAACACTAAAAATCTCCACTCTGAAACCTTTCACACCACATACTGTAGCTCTACATGCATTCAAACACTCCCTAAGCCAGATACATGTTTCCTGGGAAACCAACAGCTGCACACACACGTCTGAATTCAGACCGTTGCATTTCAATTCTTTTCCAATGAAGTATCAACCAACAGCACTCTTCTCTTTTTGTGATGCTCTCCAATCAGAGCATGCAATTCTGACACACCCACAGAAAGCTGTCTCTGTGAGTGATGCTGAGGTAGAATAGAAGGGAGTGTGTGCATTGGTAAGTGCATCAGTGTGCGAATTTATGCATAGCTATCTTTCTGTTTGTACTATCAGAAGAAGCTACTTGCAGGATGTGACATTGTGCTGATGTTGGTCATTTACAGGAAACAGAGAGGTGTCTAAACCCCAGACTGCTGCTCTCGATGTGAAACAGGAACACTCACTCAATTCAACTCAGCAAAGATTTAATTACACACAGACATGCAATAACTCTGAGACACACACACACACATGCACCCTGTGATCAGCTCTTTGTGAGCAAAGTCACAAACGGTCAGTGGTGGGAAATGTGTCTCCAACGGTCACTTCAGCTGCTCTGTAGAGGAAACAGAACTTCCCTCCATTTTATCACAACCAGCAGCTTCATTACCAGGCTGCTAAAATGGAAGCATGATGGAGGCCACTATTGATTAAAGGAGCAGTCCACATAAACTGAATTATGTCACAAGGTTAAAACAAACTAAAGCAGTTGTGTGTCGGGGAGCAGCTTTTGTCTGGTAGAAACCACAAAAACTCCAGAAAAGGAGGAGGCATGAGGAAGAACAATAATAGCAAATAACAGTAAACAAGTTTTAATTAGTAGGTTTGTTATCATTCTGATGGTATCGAAATAATGCCACTCACATGGTTAGTAAGGCTGATCAGAGCCTCACCTGGTTAGTAAGGTTAATCAGAGACTCGCGTGGTTAGTAAAGCTGATCAGAGACTCGCGTGGTTAGTAAACCTGATCAGAGACTCACCTGGTTAGTAAGGTTAATCAGAGACTCACATGATTAGTAAGGTTGATCAGAGACTCAGATGGTTAGTAAGGATGATAAGAGACTCACATGGTTAGTAAGGCTGATCAGAGACTCAGATGGTTAGTAAGGATGATCAGAGACTCACATGGTTAGTAAGGCTGATCAGAGACTCACCTGGTTAGTAAGGTTAATCAGAGACTCACATGATTAGTAAGGTTGATCAGAGACTCAGATGGTTAGTAAGGATGATAAGAGACTCACATGGTTAGTAAGGCTGATCAGAGACTCAGATGGTTAGTAAGGATGATCAGAGACTCACATGGTTAGTAAGGCTGATCAGAGACTCACCTGGTTAGTAAGGTTAATCAGAGAATCACATGGTTAGTAAAGCTGATCAGAGACTCAAATGATTAGTAAGCTTGATCAGAGACTCACCTGGTTAGTAAGGTTGATCAGAGACTCAGATGGTTAGTAAGGCTGATCAGAGACTCACATGGTTAGTAAGGCTGATCAGAGACTCACCTGGTTAGTAAGGTTAATCAGAGACTCACATGGTTAGTAAAGCTGATTAGAGACTCAAATGATTAGTAAGCTTGATCAGAGACTCACCTGGTTAGTAAGGTTGATCAGAGACTCACATGGTCAGTAAGCTGGATTAGAGACTCACATGGTTAGTAAGGTTGATCAGAGACTCACATGGTCAGTAAGCTGGATTAGAGACTCACATGGTTAGTAAGCTTGATCAGAGACTCACATGGTTAGTAAGGTTGATCAGAGACTCACATGGTTAGTAAGGTTAATCAGAGACTCACATGGTTAGTAAGTTTGATCATAGACTCACATGGTTTATAAGGTTGATTAGAAACTCACATGGTTAGTAAGCTTGATCAGAGACTCACATGGTTAGTAAGCTTGATCAGAGACTCACATGGTTAGTAAGCTTGATCACAGACTCACATGGTTAGTAAGGTTGATCACAGACCACATGGTTAGTAAGGTTGATCACAGACTCACATAGTAAGCTTGATCAGAGACTCACATGGTTAGTAAGCTTGATCAGAGACTCACATGGTTAGTAAGCTTGATCCAAAACTTACATGGTTAGTAAGGTTGATCAGAGACTCACATGGTTAGTAAGCTTGATCAGAGACTCACATGGTTAGTAAGGTTGATGAGAGACTCACATGGTTAGTAAGCTTGATCAGAGACTCACATGGTTAGTAAGCTTTATCAGAGACTCACATGGTTAGTAAGCTTGATCAGAGTCTCACATGGTTAGTAAGGTCGTTCAGAGACTCACATGGTTAGTAAGCTTGATCAGAGACTCACATGGTTAGTAAGCTTGATCAGAGACTCACATGGTTAGTAAGGTTGATCAGAGACTCACATGGTTAGTAAGCTTGATCAGAGACTCACATGGTTAGTAAGGTTGATCAGAGACTCACATGGTTAGTAAGCTTTATCAGAGACTCACATGGTTAGTAAGCTTGATCAGAGTCTCACATGGTTAGTAAGGTCGTTCAGAGACTCACATGGTTAGTAAGCTTGATCAGAGACTCACATGGTTAGTAAGCTTCGTTCAAGACTTACATGGTTAGTAGGTTTATGAGAGACTCACATAGTTAGTAAGGTTGATTAGAGACTCACATGGTTAGTAAGCTTCGTTCAAGACTTACATGGTTAGTAGGTTTATCAGAGACTCATATGGTTAGTAAGGTCGTTCAGAGACTCACATGGTTAGTAAGCTTGATCAGAGTCTCACATGGTTAGTAAGGTCGTTCAGAGACTCACATGGTTAGTAAGCTTGATCAGAGACTCACATGGTTAGTAAGCTTCGTTCAAGACTTACATGGTTAGTAGGTTTATCAGAGACTCACATAGTTAGTAAGGTTGATCACTGACTAAATAGGTACACAAGCATCTTTGATCTGTTGATAGAAGCACTTATAGCTACCAAGATTTTACCAGGAGCTTACTATCTCTCATGGGACAGGTGGAGTGATTAGCTCTATGGCCTCACACTCAATTAAAACTAAATATAGTAAAATGAGACAGAGCTCCGGAACATTTCTCTTTCTTCTTTCTTTTTGAAACGAATTGCTTCAAACCGCTGCTTCTTCAGAATTTGGCTCGTCACTGCTGCTGACGTCACAAAAGAGTAGCCGTTTTTGCTCCGCCCCATTCTGATCAGGAAGCTCAGAAAAAAAAAAATCAACATTGAGTTGGACTTTGTTGAAATGGAAACAAACAATTGTTTAAGTTTCTTTTTCTTTAAGTTTCTTTGAGGATGAAAAATATTTTGTGGAAATTTATTAGATTTCTAAGTTCCTTCAGCTATTTCTTTTATTATCTGTTAAAGGAATGTTACAGTGAACCAGTAAACCTACAATAGTTTCACATTGTTAAAAAAACATCCCGGGTCTTTCCACATAGCCTGAAAGTAATGACATGTAAAAGAGACAGAAACTATATAAGCTAGTTTTCTGTGTATAGGTTCTACTTAAAAAACTACCTTCCTCTAGAAATGCTGAACAAATAAAATTCCCAAAAGATATACTATACTACTTTCCCTAAAGGGACTGAACTACCTCGGATTTTCAGGTTAATCATTATGAATCACTGCCTTAAAATGTTTCAATTAAAAAAAACATAAAAAATATTTTAAACCTTTAGATTGAGACATATGTTCTTTATATAAGCAGTCTAGCTTCCTACATAACGCTTCATGTTCAGACTTCGGTTGCACAGAAAAGAACAAATCTAAGCCTGATATTTCATTTGAAATTAACTAAATGACGAGCCTCATTCTGTATTTTCACGACTATAAGACGCAAATAAGTCTTACATTTTCTTCAAAATGTGCGGCACGCCCTACAGTGGAGTGCGGCCCTGTGTGTGTGGAAGTAGTAGAGGACACCATGAGAACGTTAAAGGGGAAATGTGGGCGTGGATTGTATGTAAAACCCGCGCCTTATGTATGCGTTTTTAAATACAGTAATGACACACATAACTAAGGCTGCGCCTTATAGTACGATGCACCTTATGGTCGTAAAAATACAGTACGCCAATTGTCCCAAAGAGATTTTTTTTTAAGCATAAGTAAGGAGTTCAATATGATAGAAATATGAACAATATTATGCATAGGCACAACTCAACATGAGTTTTTTGTTATTCCAAACTGCATCTTTTAAACTATGGGTTTATGGTTAAAAGTGTTTTAAGTGAAGTAATTTGACATCATCTAAAAAAGTACTTTTCAAAGAAATTACATCATTTTGGGTAAAGATCTTTTATATCCAAAGATCTCAACAGTTATTTGTGGCAAAAGGGTTGAAATAAATAAAAAGTCTCAAAATTAAAGTGATACAATTATTTCTTTATTGATTAACTATAAAATATTGACTTACTGAACCAATTTTAAAGAAAAACAAAACCCGATAAACATATCCTGGCATCTGTAAAAAAAAAAAAAACAAAAAAAAAAATAGAAGAAACAAATATAATCCTTACACATTTATAGTATAGGTTGACAGAATAAATCTAGCGTCAGCTTCTCTCTGAAATGCATCTTGTTTGTATTTTTACAAGATTAGACAAGTGTAAAAAGTATATTCTGGTAGCTTCTTCCTACCACCGTAGTGAAGGACAGATTACAAAACTTAGAGGATTTGTTACTTATGTTCAAAATATCTTTTTTTTCCCCTCTGTAACAGGACGATTACGATACTGAAGGAACAGCAGACGAAGAACCAGCCTCCAGTCCACCTCTTTGTCTTTCTCCTCATTCTCTCTTTCTTTCTCTCTGTCTCTCTCTCTTTAGCAGCTAGCTCCCAGTGCCCTTCAGCATGAGAGGTGTGGACGATTGTTCAGAGAGGGGAAGCAAGAAAAACTACAGATTTTGATAAAAGAACTAAAACAACAATCACAGCAAAAACAAACTAATACACGATGCAAATGGTGATAAAAAAAAACAAAGCAAAACATAAAAAGTCAAACCAATCCAACATAAATAAAAGTGAATGGGGTGTAATTGTGTGTTTTTGTTGGACCCTGTTTGCAGGCTTGAGGCGTTAGATGAAGATGGCAAAGAAAATAGATTGAAAGGCAATAAAACATGCCTTAAAGCGTAAAAGGGTGTGTAGGTGTGTGTTTGTGGCATCGGGAGATAAGAAATTGATGTCTTATCAGTCTCTCAACTCACACACACACACACACACACACACACATACACACATACACAGAGAAAAATGCTTTAGCAGCTCAAGGGGTGAACAAACATTCATAACGGGCACTTTAACTTGTTCTTTCTACAAACACCGATGCGACTTGTAACTCCACGATGCTTAGATACCGAACGCAGATTCATTTCAGCCACCTGTCGCTTCAAACGTCTGAACTCAAGAGAAGTAAAAGATTTTTTTAAAAAGCACACATGGGGCTTTTACTTAAGCTAAAAATTCTAATAGTCTTACAAGAAAAAAGTATATAGCAACTCTGTACCTGGTTAAACCACATGAATACTATTAGCAGCTAATATTACAGTTACCGGGTGGCTATTTCTCTTATTCAATAGGAAATGTGCACAATAGGGCTACACAACAAGTTACATTAACATCATAGATTGCTTTTCAAAACATCATGTAGCCATCTCAGAGAAGTAAAAAAAAATAGAATAAAATTTGACAAATGTAGACAAAACCGAAAGGTCTCAAGAGAGTAGAAAATATTACACCTATTGAATATCAACAAGACCATTTTCAACCTCTGCAGAACAGCAGAGCAAAGCAAAAAAAAAAAAGGGCAACATGGTTAATGTACAAATAGATCTATTCATATATAAGTTGATTGATTCATCAATACATGCATGTGTCCATTTTGAAAGAGAGAAGTGGGCAAAAAGGGGAGGCTATTTGATTATTTCTCTGCATTCAAAAACACAGAGCGTTATGGGTGGAGATATTAGGGCATTTGGCAAAACATCATAAGGCCTGTGAGATTATTGCTCACAAAATCCCGAGAAACACATTCAACAGTGTCAACCTAAAATAAAATGGTTCAACGAGGCACATAGAAAAAAGTTGCTGGAAAAAAAAACAAAATAAAAAAATGTGTAAAAGGCCGAGGCCACTCGCGTTCATGTACATAAGGGAGAGTTAGCGAGAACAAGTTAGGGAGAGTTGTTAATACTAAAGGAAGACATCATACAAAACTCCTGAAGCAGAGTTTGTGCAGTCCAAAGTGCGCTCATTTTAACGGACGTTGCTTAGAGGGCAACGTGATAGAGAGGGGTTAAAAAAAAGTTCACTGAATAATAAAAAATAAGGATGTTTAGAGGTTAAATATGCTGCAGAAAAAGAGAAAAAAAAAGAGCAGATGATGCCAAACTGTGAAAGATGAGTGTTGAAATTGAATTATGTTGATGGGATTAGCACTGACAGCTTTAGGGTGGATACTAAAACCACGACCTTGATACATTTTGGACTTTCTGCAGTGTTTACAACTCCGGCCAAATGGAAAAACAAGAAAAACCCTTTGGGCTAACTATGCTAGACTTCACAAAATAACCAGCATTGAAAAAAAAAAAAAAAAAAAAAAAAAAAAACAAATCTGATGTTTTCCAGAAAGTTTCCATCAAAATCACTTGAGCGATGGTTGAAAAGTTACAAGTGAAGCAAAAGTTACATCTGGAGCTGCTGGTTTTAGTTTATTATTTTGAGCAACAATTTCTTTCTATTTCTCGTTAGCCTGAGTTGAAGGGGCGTCACAATTTATTAGCACAAGGGCGGTTAAGCCCGAGTTAGGATTGTCGCAATAAAGGGGGAATTCATTGTCAGGGGTTAAATATCAGGAAAATAGATAAATATATTTTTAAGTGCTTTCTGTTGGATAGCGATGGCAGGAGTCCACCTCACTTCCTGTGCGTCTTTTTCTTCGCGTCCTGCTGTTCTTATAGAAACATTTACATGACTGGAACATGACCGTAACGTTATCACAGCAACATCATAATCACAACGTCACAGCGACGGCGTGCATGTGTGTGTGTCCGGCCAGGCGGAGGGAGATGGGGGACGGACCGACGCACCTGCGTCTTCATTCACAGTTCATTAAAGCTTCTTTACTGTTTACCTCTTCAGAAAAAAGTACTCTCACATAAATCTATAACATGAAAATAAAACACTAATATTTTCCTCTAGATACATGTGTGTGCGCATCTGGTGGCTATTTACATTGTGTTTGTGCACATGGGAGCATATATGCTGTGTGTTGAAAGTTCACAAAGAAGATATTTACATTTCAGAGGACACTGAAGTGCTCATGCATGTTTCCCATGTTCAGAACAGTACATCTGGAGAAAGTTTGTGTGTGCAAACGCTTCAGGAGACATGTTCCTTATAATACTGCCGGTAGTGTCTCCTGTGCTCTCTGAAGTATTTCATGGAATCTGGAGATGTTCATTGTGTTTATGAAGAAATCCTTGGTGGTTAGATCGATGATCTGTTGCTTTTAACAGGATTTGTTGAGATCTCCTGCATGTTCTTTTAGCAGATGACCGGTACACCATCTGTGTTGAAGATCATGCCGGTGGTCGGCTCGTAAGTCCCGGCCAAATAGTAGAGGTCTTCATTGTCGGTGTAGCGGCGAGTGTGGGTCATCTGCTCGTATTCCTCCACGCTCACCACCAGACACTTGTGGCTGATGGTCTGCACATCGTTCTCGTCACTGTGGGACGACTGGTACAACGCGCGCTGAAGTAGAGACACAATCTGAAGACACTGGAATTTTCTAGAATCTAATGAGCCGTATTTATCATTTATTCTCACCTCCATGAAGTCTTTTCTCTGGATGGTAGAGTGCAGAGCTGCTGGTAAAGACTGACCACACATCTGATCCCAGTTCTGTGAGTAAACAACAAAACATCAATAACACGAGCTTTAAAATCCAAACTTACCCCACAATCTTCCTCCCTATAGCGATTAACTGGATTTAGTATACTTTTAATCCAATTGATAGATTTCAGCTCATCCAATCAACCTCAATGGGGATAAAATCTCAATCCAATTGAGATAGATTTCTAAACCATTATGTAATCAGACCACTGGGGAACTGAGCACATCTACACTTTTTCGAATGGTTTTGTGATAAATAAATCATTTAGCAGCTTCAAGATTGAAAGGATAAAAAAGTTGGACACATAAAGAATAAATTAATACTTTTTTGTCATCTATTTTCTGAATGAAAGCATGACTGAGCATAGAGAGTGATGTTGTGTTTGGAACTGCCAGGAAGGAGTCATAGAGGAAGACCAAAGAGGAGGTTTGTGGGTGTAGTGAAGGAGAAGATGAAATGGTAAAATTAGAGAGGGTTAGATGGAGGGAGCTAATTTTGTGTGTAAAGATTAAAAAAGATCTTCTGGATAAAAACATCTCAACTCCCACCTTTTTGTCAGCGAGTTTCTTGCCGGGGTTTGTTTCTTCTGGGTGGTAAAACCAGTTGACCCGAACGACCATGTTGCTTCCCCAGGACTCCCACATGCTTTGGATGCGTCCAATGAAAGGCAGATTAGGCCGGCCGGCGGAAAGGAAGACTGCACAGTCTCCAATGCGAATCATTTCTCGGCCGCGTACGATAGCTTTATAAAACAGTTTCTTAGCTTTGCCCTTCATTCCACGTCTCTGGAAATATTAAAATAGAGAAAAAGTGAGAACAATTTGCTTCTGTTTTTAATCAATGAGTTCTTCCTCACCTGCGTAGGTTTTCCGAACCACTTCCAGAGCTGCCGGGCCGGGAGGAAAGCTGAGATTTTGGGTCTGTTCTCCACGCTGGGAAGCCTCTGACGTTTCGCGAGCTCCTTAGTGGTGGGGAGGTGGACCCCCTCTCTTCGTTTGGGTCTCCCTGCTTTCCCTTCTCCTCCGCCAGGCTTTGGTTTGGGGGGACGACCCCTCTGGCCGGAGCCCTTCCCGGTAGCTGGTTTGCTAGGTTTAGTGGAAGCAGCAGTAGCAGGAGCAGGAGAAGCTACAGAGGAGAGAGTATCTGATCCAGCGGACAGTTCAGCCTCTTCAACTTTTATTTCTACATCCTTCTTCATGTCTTCTTGCTCCACTGGTTCTTCCACTTCTTTTTTTATTTCTTTCTCTGTTTTTTCCTGTGCTGGTGGTTTAGGGGCCGGGGCTGGAGGAGGTGTGGGTGTTCTCTCTTCATCTGAACTACATGAGGAATCATCGGTAGAAGAAGAGGAGGATGAAGACGATGATGACGATGAAGATGAGGAGGAACCAGAGCAAGATGAAGAGGAGGAAGAGCAGCTGGAGGTGCATTTCTTCTTCTTCTTAATCTTCCCTTTCTCTCCTTCTTCTTCTGAATCGGAGCTGCTGCTGCTCTGTGACTCCTCCTTTATTTTCCTCTCTTCTCTTTTTTCCACTTCTTTTCTTTCCTCTCTTTTAGTCTTCTCTTCCCCCGTTTCCTTCTCCTGTCTGACAACACTTCCATTGCTCTCCACTTTGTCTTTCACCAGCTGTGGAGTTTTGTAGGAGGAGTCCTTCTCTGACAAAGCTGTCTCTCTTTCCGGTGCTCCCAATTTAGTCTTGATCATTTTCTGATTGGCTGTGGCCGTGGTGATGGGGGTGTGATCTCGTCTGACACCGCGACCTTCCAGCAGCATCAGAGCCTTGGTCTTTTTAGTCTTTGGGGAAGTAACGCCCTCATGGTCGAGCTTTATGAGAAGTTCTCCAGAGAGAGACTTTCGCCTCACATCACCTGGACCAGAAGGTTTCGGTCTGGGAGGGATTCTAGCAGAGAGCTGGTCTGAGGGCATTTTTAGTTTAGGTTTAGAGGCAGTAGTGGGTGAGAGTGAAGATGATAGTCTGGATGTCACAGAGGAACTGGGTTTGCTTGTTGGCAGCCTGGAGATAGAGCTGGAGAGGAGCCCAGAGGTGTGGGCGGGTCTGGACCCAGCGTGATGTTCTGAGGAAGGTTTGATCTTAGCAGATGAAGCAGAAGAAGCTCTGGGAATGGATGAAGAACTGGTTTTGGGTGTAGAGGAAGATGTCATGATGGGTCTAGATATGGGTCTGTTGGTGCTAGAGGTGTCTCTTTCTCTGAGCTGGCTGCTGTATGAGCAGAGGTTAGGCTCACTGTACAGATCCACGGTCAGGACTTTTCCGTAGGTGGACGGGTACAGCGAGGGAGGGAGAGTCCGGGCTGACTTACTAACAGATGGCTGTGCTGAGATGGACTTTCTAGGCACTGGATTTGGGAGTGTAGGGCTGCTAAGAGGAGATGAAGTAGAACTTTTACGGTTTAGTTTCACCGGAGTTCCCACGCTGGGCCGCGATGCTGGCCGGTGCTTCTCCTGAGCAGGTTTATGCATGGAGGATGTTCTATCCTGTGTGGGTTTTACTGGGACTGATGGTCTTTCTGTAGGTTGAGCTGAGCAAGAAGGTGAATCTGCTTTGTCACGACCATCTGAATTTGTGGAAGTTTCTGCATAAAGAACAAAAAGAAAAAAGAAAACCTGTCATTTTAACGACCAAAGTTTCTAGCTAAAAACACGCGTGACCCGGTTTGAGTTGAATGTGCTGACATTTTCATTGTGAGGTTTTACAATTTTGTGGTCCACAGCCTCACATGCATCACATGGATGGCAAGACAAATCAGCAAGAAAACATTCCTGAAAGGAAAACATTACATCGGGGAAGTGCTTAGCTGGATAAAAAAAAGAAGCTGGTGTCAGCAAAATTATGTGACATGCCGTAAATTACAGCCTGTGTTTTAAACTCGGAGACGCAGGACAACAAAACAGCTGTTGGAGCAAATTAGACAAACTGGAATCAGAGATGACAGATGAGAAAATTATGAGATGGAAGATTAACTTTTATTTTTTAAACTGGTAAAACTTTTGGAAACATGGAGTTAAACCAGTATATTTTTATAAAGGCGGTGGAATAAATCTGTTTTCATGTGATCTGCAGCTGGATGGGTAAAAATACTCAGTGATGATGCAGAACATAAACATTTATTTAAGGAGGGTTTCATGGAAAATCAACGGTCTGTAAGCTGATGAATGTTGTTCCACATCAAAAAGACATCTGAAGTAATTTCCTATTTTATTCATCCATGTTTGAAAATTTTTTAAAGCTCTTTCATCCGGTATTTGGTTACTATCAGATTGCCAATTTGTTTTGTGCAGGCGCTGTGTTCATGTTTGGTCCAAACTCCATGGTTTTTACAATTAAACCAAAATAAGAAAATAAAAGAATATCTGCTAGCTACGTTAACTAGCCGGGCTTTACACTGTACTTGCAGCCTCAAACAAAATTTTTGCTGTACGATGTATACGCCCAGCGGGCAGGACCATGGTAGAAGCACGAGGAGGAGGAATTCAGTGTCAAAAACAGAAGTAAAACTGCATAAATGTGGTTAGAAGCTTTTTTTTGTTTGTTTGTTTCTGAACAAAAAAAAAAGTACCGGACATAATAATCATATTTTATTCTTCCCTCATGGGGAAATTACTTTTGCTCAATTGCACCAAAGCAGGCAGCCACGACAGCGCCAATGGTGGGTGTAACTGGGGGTTAGGTGTTTTCTCCAGGATCACTTAGGTATGAGCTCATCGGGAATCGAAACGGCAACTCTTTGGTCCAAAAATGGCCATTCTATCACAGAACTATGCTTCGCCCCAAAAACAGAAGGCTTTTGGTAAAAGCCCGCCAAAAATATTGAAAACTCTTTGATGTCATTCTCTGCGGAAATCTTTAGTAAAAGGCGAAAGACTTATATGATATGAAGAGAAACCAGAGTGAAAGAACATACATGTTGAGATGAGAATTACACCCCACAAAAGCATAAACAGATTAACTTTTCACCTGGTTTTGGTTTGGGTTTGCGACCAGGTTTTCCTTTAATCCTCGGTACAGAGTCCTCTGCCTTTGTTCCTGCCTCTTTGCTGCATTTGCGGACCCTCCTCCTGGAGCAGCTGGCCACAAGCAGTGCTGGGGACGGCTCCGCGCCTGGACAGATGAATTACAAAGAATTAAATTTGATGTTTTTTTTACACAAGGACAAAAAATCCCAGCAGCCTACAAAGTAACTGTGATGTAGTATGTTTGCTTATTAGGAAATTTATCATTATGTTTTAAATAAAAGACAACTTATTTGTGAGAAAAAAACCCAAAATATTTGTACAAAAACTAGACATCTTGATGTTTATAGTCAAGTATTTTGTAATTTTTTTTTATAATTGGATGTACAATTTGCTTAAAGGACATTTAAACCCTCTAGGAAAAGAAACCAACCCATTCATTGAAAGAGCTGCACCTAATGGTTGTGTTTTAGTAGCACTTTACCAGGAAAAAAAATGCAAATTGATGGCTGAGTGTGAAAGCGTGATGAAAGAAACTCTTTGTATGTGTGTGAGTGTTTGTGTGTGTTCTATTTTAGACCACCTCCACTGGTAAATTCTCTGCAAATCTGCTGTGTGAATGAGTATTTGTGTGTGTTTGCTCACAGTGGATCTTGTAGTCAGGCGGCAGAAGTCGAATGTGAGAAAGTGGGATGCGGCCTGTATCTCCATCGTCAAACTCTACGGTGATGAGATCATCGTTCTCATCAATATCTGTACTTCCTGTTTGGGAGGAAATAAAAAAATTAAATGCTGACTAAAAACATTCAATTACGGCTTGTTTTTATATTTTCTAATGGGAGGCGTTATTGCACCATTGACTACGGTTCCAGGGTAGAGGCAGCGGTACTGCTGGCTCCAGTAGGCAGCGATGCGAGTGCCTTCTGGGAGATAATGCACAGATGGAGGCTTCACATCAATGATCTGTAAACACACAAAGAAAAGCTTTTATAAAGCAACAAAACATGGAGATTGAGAAAATCCTAAATCCAGTAGAGTCTATGTGTACTGACGGCTTCCTGCAGCAGTTGTTCCAAACAGTAGATGTGTGGTCGGTTCCCTCTCTCCCCCTCCACCACCACGCTGTATCTACCAGGAGGAAAGATGGAAAAAAGAGCAAAGGTCAAAAGTTTGAGGTCGTTCGGTGGCTTTTAATTTCCACCACAAGAAAGTTTCTAGACTAGATGGTGTGTTAGGCCGAGACAGAGCAGAGTCCTTATCTAGAGCCCTTCTGCTTTGATGTGTAGCAGGCAGAGGAATGTCTGGCCTTTCTTCGAACTAGCTCTCCAGTGTTTTGGCTTCGGCTGAAGTGAATGTAAAGCTAAAAAGCCGCAAGGCTGCGGCTCTAATTAGTTTGTTTTTTCTTCACTTCGACCCTCTGGCTTTACAAATCAGCCAAGTTGTAACTAAATGTCATAGATTTCATTTTCAGGGTGAATGAATGGAGACAAGTTGCCCCATGGTAAGAAAAGTTTTTCTAAATCCATCAATTATAGAGGCTGGTTAAAGATGAAGCAGCAGCTTTTACAACCAGCTAAACTTTTATATGGTCTGAAACTAATTAAAAATTAAATAGTTTTCAAAAGTTTGTTTTTATTTTATCATGCAGAAAATGATGAAATTTTCACTTCATAAGACGTCCAACAAATGAAGTTCAGTCATTTATCAGCTAAAAACCAAATGTCTTTTAGTTTACTTTAAAATTTCTCCTATTTAAGATAGAAAGATTTTTGGAAGAAACATTATGAAGTTAGTATAGATTCAAGACGCTTTCATGCATACTTACATGTCGGGGGAGTGTACTGTGTTGACATGTCCAGCATAAAGAAGCTGGTCATCCATCGGGATTAAAACTCGGAGTCCGTCCACCAGAGAATCTTTATCCAAAACACACTGCATGGGAGCTGGATATAAATAGTGAAGCCACACGGTCACAGATGAAACATCTCAGTGCTGCTTATGTGTATGTCTGTGTGTGTACCAACCAGGTGTGGAAGAAGTCTTAGTTACACTGTTACTTCGTGGTGGGACAAGCTCATCTTCACTGAAACTGCTGTCTTGGTTTGGTTCAAAGTCTTCATCTGCGGCCATGCTTTCCATCAGCCGGCTCACAGCACCTCTTGAAGGCTGTTTTTTTTAATAAAAAAATTATTGTTAAGATGGTGGGTTTCATTTCAATTATCAAGTTCAAGCTTTTCGTATCCCACTGACCTCTCTGGTTCTGCTCCTCGGTTTAGGTTGGACCTTATGTGTCGGGCTTAGAGGTGCCGGACTGCTGCTGACCGGACTGCACAGAGGGGGCGAACTCACAGGCAAAGGAGAGTCCTTCAGCTTCTTTTTCTGATCAACAAAAGTCACCATGAAGGAGATAAAATACAGGCAGATAAATAAAAATGGCCGTAAATCTGCACAAACAGGCCATGGGTGCTTTGATACTAGAGAGCCTGCAGTTGCCCTTTCTTGTCAACATGACACAGAAAAGATGGGAGTTCTGCAGTGACTGCACTCTTAAGCAATCCTTCTGGCACAAACACACAGCTACACACACTCACAAATAAACATACAGCTACACACACTCACAAATATGTCAAGAGGGGAAGGATGGCTCGGTGGGTAGGGCGACCGCTCCGTAACCGGAAGGTCGCAGGTTCGATCCCCCGCCCCGAGTCCATGCCGAGGTGTCCTTGAGCAAGACACCGAACCCCCAGTTGCTTCTGATGATAGTGGTCTGCACCTTGCATGGTAGCTCCCATCATCAGGGATGAATGTTGTGTGTGTGTGTGTGTGTGAATGATTGTATGGAGTGAATGAATAATGCATATCTATATAAATGTAAAGCGTCTTTGAGTGTCTAGAAAAGCGCTATATAAGTTCAATGCATTATTATTATTATTATTAAGAGAGGAAGAAAAAAGAATGAATTCAAAAGAAGATAAAAATAAATCAATGTCTTTCGACATACTTTCACAACATCTTTTCCGTCCCGATTTGGAGGGGTGGGCTTAGGTCTGGAGATGGGTTTCGGGGTGAGAGGTGGGATGGAACCAGAGGAGGATGAAGAGCTCTGGCTGGTAGAAGAAGAGGTGGAAACGGATATCTGACTGGCTGAAGCGGTGGCATCGTGGAGGAAAATTCTTTCGCTGCGTCGCCTGTTCCAACCCTCGTCCTCGCTCAAGTCGAAGCTGAATCTGCGCTGTGTCCGCGGTTTGGGCCGAGGCTTCGCCAGAGGTTTCCTTTTAATAGGCAGTGCTTCTTCTCGTTTGGGGTTGCTGGTTTGTTCGAAACGCCGTGTCACTGGGGGCAGCAGAGGAAGCTCTGGGGCAGATCGCTTCCCGTGGAGAAGAGATGGAAACTTCCTCAGCCTCAAGTCTGAACCGGAATCTGACCACTCACACTCTGAGGAACCTGAAGGAAAACACACAAAGTCATATAAAACTTCTCTCACACACAGTTTAATCAATACCATATGCAGAGAGTATAAAAACTTATTATCGTTACCTGTTATTTTCTCTGAACTCGTTAACTTTGTGTATAAAAATTTTGATTTGTATAAAACCAAGTCATGATTCACAACTGAATAGTTTTATACTCAAGTTAGAAACTATTCAAAAACAAGAAATATTTTAAGCCTTTCATGAGGTCACTTGTTTTCATCTTATTGAACCAAAAAAAATTGAAAGAGGTTTTGAAGATCTTTGTAATGATTTTTTTTGCAATAATAGTAGAGACTGCTTACTGGTTGGATTTATGCTTATTTTATGCATATGGACTTACACTCACATGTGATTTGATGTGCAGAAAATAATGTATATACAAATTAATAAACTCCAGACTCTGAGACGTTAAAAACCTAAGTCAATCATTTCTGTATGGTGGGCAAAAACAATTGGCCCAAAACCAGCCAATAACTCTGACTTCCTGGTTTTGGTCACCATTAAGCATATCTATTGGTTGATAAAACCAGAAGAGAACAAGGCGGGGCCAGAACAGTCACTCAGTAGGGGTGGGCGAGGTATCAATCTGATACCAAGTAAACACCAGACCGATATCGCCGATACCAATACCGATACTGATATTTTATTTTTTTAAATGACTATTTTCGCATCAAGGGTTAGGGTAATATATAAAGTATGACCAAGTATATGTATAATAATCATATAATAATAATAAAAATTGTATTTGTAATTGTATAGAAGTGCCCAGTTGCACGCAAATAAATGTTAACTAATGTTGAAGATGATTATGTTGTACTTTCACAATTAGTATCTACCTGGGTGTTTTCTGGAAAATTGGCGTATGTCTGTTAATGGGCGCTGCCTCTGGGAAACAGAAGGAGTCGGGGTTTTCTCCTCCACTCGCCGTTTCAGAAGTTGCTCATTTTCTTTGGGGTAATTCTTTAAATGTTTAAACAAATTTGTAGTGTTACCACTATATTTAACAGCCTTTCTGCAAATGGTGCAGGTAGCCGTTGTTTCATTTTCGGTCTCAAAGTACAGCCACACTCTACTTCTCTTTTTTCCTTCCATCTCTCTCTACTTTTACCGACTTCCGTTTTTTTTTTTTTTTTTTTTTTTTTTTTGTTTCCTGGCTCCGAGTCGCTAAGTCATGTGACAAGTCAAGGCGAAAGAGAGGAGGGGGCGGGGCCTCCTCGCTTTAGCATACAGGCGCGACACACAACATTTACGCATATTTTGCAGCCAGATAAGTTAGGTTGCCTTTTTGAAAAAAACGAAAACGAAAGCAAAGTGCGGGGGGGTAAAACTTCAACCAAAGTATCGATATTTTAGTTGGAGTATCGATCAATATCAATACTAGCGTTGGTGTTGATATTATCGATATTAGGATCGATACGCCCACCCCTATCTCTCAGTATTCACAAAGAGTTTCTGAGCTAGATCTTTTCTTGGATATTTAATCATTTTGGAAAATGATTAAATGAAGTGATTTTTTTTGTCTCATTTTTTGTGCTTTTCTTACCCACGGTGCTTTGCCTGCCGCCATGTTTCCCATCATGAAGGAGGCTGAGTTGGGCTGAGCTGACAGGTAGAGCGCTGGCTGCAAACTTAGCCAAGAGACCAAGCCCACTCTCCTCACACTCATCCGAATCAGATTCATCCTCTGACGTGTCTGTGGCAAAGAAAAGACGGTTAACTCAGAAATTAACTTGCAGAAAGTTACGGGATAAATGTTAACATAACTTTTTGTTGCACCATCAGAATAAAAATGATCCTACAAACAATACGTTTTCTTCTACAATCTCACACACATTCATGAAATTGTCTAAACTCCGTCAGCTTGTTCAGAAAGACTGACAAGAGAAACTGAGAATTTGACTGTAGTTAAATAAATTCACACACATTCACTGAAATATTTCAAAGCAACTCCTGTTTCTTTCAATAAGCCAGCAGAACAGACATAAAAGGCAGAGACACAAAAACAGTGGCACGCTGCTGGTTAGCTGTTAGCTGCATGGCAAGAAGTGAATAGGAGGAGAATCTCCTCAGGGGTTAGTGTTAACAGTGGAGGTGGATGCACAGTACACAGCACCAAAGAACAAATCTGAACTTTATATTGAAACTTTACTCAGCTTATTTGAATTTAATCTTTTGTATTTTGTGCTGTGAATCCACTTTGTTAACATCAGCAGACAGACATTACAGCAAGCAGGCACTGAGAGAACAGCCCTGTGAGGCCCCTAGGCATGATGCTTCCCTGAGGTTTCAGTAACCATGGTTACATCCTTTGTTCTTGAAAAGCATCAAGCATCCTTCCTTCAAACTTTTTACAAGCCATCAGGAAACCGGAAGCTGAGTAAACGAGTGTAACCATGGCTACCACCAGAAAGCTTTGATTTGTAAGAAATAAAAAAAAAAATCCATGTTTGTGATTTATTTTTGCTGCATTTTCCATGTTAGTGATTAAAAAAAAAAAAGAATAGAGGGAGGGGCACTTCCTACTTACAGAGCAGGCGACAGGGGTGTGGCCTCGGGCAGGGCGGGGCAGCGCAGCGGTGAGAGCACAGCCTAGCCTTAGCCTGGCCTAGCTCAAGCAAAGACTAGCCACAGCTGTGTATGTGTGGGGGGGCATATCGCCGTAGCGAAGTAGCGTGGACTCAAGGCTGCGCATTTCCTCGCCAAGCTTCTGTAATGATGCAGTAGCAGCAGCACAAGCACATGGAACAGGCTGAGAGACACTCAAAGCATCATGGTTGGGAAAGGAGAGGGGAGAAGGGTTGGAATGGAAGTGAGAGGACAGAGCAAGATGTCTTGAGAGAGCAGGGAAAAGGGTTATTTTGAAGGTTTAGTACACACAAGAGCTCTGTTGTCCAAATATCCCAAAATCTGATAACCACCCACATTGCACTTTCAGCCGCATCATCAAAAAAACTCAAAACATTTAGTCGTAGCTAACAAAACAAACATGCAGATCTTTTAAAACTACATTAAAAGTGATCAACCAGCAAGCTAAATGTTCTATTCCTGTTCAGGCTTTCCAAATGATCATTTAAACCGTTTTGCTACAACCAAGAGGGATATTTGACAAAGAGAGCACGTTAAGGAAGTGTGAGGTGCAGCTGGACAGACAGACTGAAACAGACAAACAGATGAAGCGGACACAAAGACCACAGTGATTTGCAATCTGTACCAATTAAATCAACACCTTTAATAAAGCTTATAGGCACCAAACTGTGATACATCTTTATCAGAGAAAAATCTCACAATTTGACAAAATGTTTGTACAAAATGCTACAAAAACAGTTTTGCAATCCAGGCAATAGAAGTCCATAGAAATGAATAAACTCTATTTGAAAATGCTACTTTGCCAACCGAGCTGGTAGCAAGAAGAGGTAGAGATGGTCAAGTTAAAGCACAGTTGTCTCCTTTAGCAAACAAATGAGAGACCGATCTGTCTGACCCAACCTTAAAAAGGCGCAGAGCTGAAAAATTTTGATCAGTAACCTTGCTCAAATGAGTCGGAGGAGGAGCTGAGGCCCGCCTCTTCCAGCAGCAACGATAAGTGCTTGTGTTTCTTCTTTTGAGACTTCTGACTGTGCAGCAGAGATGTTGGGGATGACGTAGAGCGCCTCTTCCTGGTTGGGTTGGTGAGGGAACGCATCCCAGAGAGAGGAGGCCAGCCCCCTCGGGTGGAAATGTGCTCTTCTGAATCAGAGTCTGGTGTGGAGAAAGCATGATTAATGATCCAAAAAGATAAAGAGAATGAGAAAAACCAAATATTAGAAAATTAGGTATTAAAAAATATATGTATCAGTTGAACCAACCAATAAACAGACTCAAATAACTAGTGAGATTCATTTTGAAACCAGACAATAACAGATTCCATTTGTACTCATTTCCTGACCTTTGAGTTTTTAACCTCATCTGATCGCTTCAATCTTTTTTCAGTCTGAATGAGGTTCATTTGTTATATAACCACAAAACAAATCCTCTTCTTATAGAAATGGATTACCTAAACTTTAATAACAAGTCTTAGATACATTGTATTGTGTTAATCCTGGATGGGATCTCTCCTCCAACTGGGTCTCCATTAGGTTACGGAGGCTCTGAGGACAACAATATCCTGATTTTTTTATAATCCAATGTTAGTTTGTTATTTTATTCTTTCAATCAATGTCACAACAGGTACTGGTTTTATGTGGGTATTCTCAGAAAAGTAGGTTTCTTTACATGACTTTTCTTTTTGTACTTACTGTTGGAGCAGCTGCTGAGCTCTGATCTCATGTGAGAGAACATGGCAGTCTTCTTCTGACCTTTCGCTTTACGGACAACCTCTGAGGTAGAAGCTTTGGTGGCCATCTTGCTTTTCCCTCCTTTAAGCGAAGAAAGGATGCTTCTGTCTTTCAGTCCGCTTTCCGCAGACTTGCCTTTGGACTTTTCCAACTTTGAGCCAGAGGCGAGTTTGCGAGGCGTACCGAGAGAGCGGAGTTGTGAGAGGGAAAGCGCTCGGTCCAGGTCTGAAGCCAGCTGCTCCTGCTCGCACATGTGACCACGCTTCGTCTTCAGCACCTGTGGACACCACAGCATACACACCATTAAAGAACAGAAAGAAACATTTATACTTTCATTAACTCTCTACTGGCTCACCTCCAGAGAATGGCTGGAGGACAGATCCTGGTCATTCCAGTTCTTCTTCTTTTTCTTCTTTTTAATCTTCAGACCACCCATCATCTCTTTGTCTCTGGACAAGCAGAACTTCTTCCTCTGCCCTTCTCCAGCTTCAGAGTCTTCAGAGTATTGCACTGTCCTACCCAACCTGCACGTGAGAAGGAAACATGTATCATTGCTCAAATTACACAAAAAAGAAACCTTCTATAATCCCAGCACTCACTTTCCGGGCCTGCTGTCCTGCTTAGTAGGTGTAGCCAAGTGTTTCCTCTTCCGTGGTCTTCCTCTGCCCCGTCTGGTCAGGCTCCTCCTTTCTTCCTCCAGCTGTTGCCGCTCACTGACAAAAAGTGAGACAGAGTTAAAAGATGTTATTGAGGTTGTAATTTCTCTTCAGTGTGAGCCATGTAGGCCAGTTCTCACTGCTTGTCTCTGCGTCTCTGCAGCTTGCTCAGCTCTCTTTGCTTCTCTTTATATGTCTTTTGAAGCTCAGCCAGGCGAACACGGTATTCCACTTCCACAGCATCTAGCATGTCCACGGATATTTTACTATAAAGCTTACAGAGACAAGAAAAAGTCAGAATTTTGTTGGATCAGATTTTGTTGGAGTCACTTTTTTCCTTCAACTCACTGGCTCTTCCTTCCTTTGCCTCCAGCTGTACTTCTTGTTCGGATCGAGGGCCCTCGGCAAATCAATGTGGGACTGCGTCTCAATGGCTTCCAAAAGGATTTGTCTGCTTGCTTCCAGGAGGCAGTCTAAACCTTCTAACGTCAGATCTAAATACAATAATTTAAATGTTAAGGATGTAAAAAGCAAACGAAAAGAATAAATTCAAAGGAAACTACTCACCTTGTTTGTAGCTCATGTGTTCAATCTCTTGTTGAGCCATTTGGCTGAGCAGAGCCATCCCCTCTAACGCCACCATCTCCAGGGGTCCAGCACTGCCGGAGACCACAGGAAGACTTTCCACCTGTGACATCACCATCAGGACGGGTGGAGACCTGGGCCGAGTCTGAACCATCTCACTAGCTGCTAGCAGGGCTAGCATCCCTCCCATGGGGTCATCTGAACTGATGACAAGTGGAAGAGGAGAGCAGGGAGGATATAAAGGTTGACACATTTCTTTCTGACTAGAAGATATCAGTTCCAGGGGAGCATTGGGATGTTTTAGTTCACACACAGAGGTTTGTTCTAATGATGAACATATCTGAGATGCTTCTTGGTTTTCTGAGTCTGGGATGATAACTGGAGGGTTTTTCCTTGGGTCTGGTTCCTTGGCAGTGTCCAGTTTCGGTTCAGATTCACACAAAGGAGGCGGGGCATACGCCATGCCACATGGATAAGATGACGCCACCATTACAATTGGACATTCCTCCTTCTCTTCTTCTCTGGTGTTTCTCAGTTCCTCTTCTTGTTGCAGTGGAGGACTAGCGGAGAGCATGGGTGGCGGTTGGGGTTGGGAATTCAGGGCTAGCTGGTCTACCACCAGGTCATCACTGCCCTGAATAGGGCTGCAGCTCCGCTGAAGTGGGCAGAGTGAGGCTGGTTGTTCCTCAGCAAGTTCCTGCTTGAGGAAAGAATTTGTCTTCGTAGGCTCCAGCTTCTGAGGTTTGATATCTGCCTCCAGAAGTCTTGAATGGCTGCTAATCGAGGCAAGAGATGGAGAACGGGGTCGATGTGCTTCTAGGTTTTCTGCTGAAGGTGCTGGGATGTGGTAAGGTGTGAAGTGTGTGCCATAAGGTGCCGTGATAGACTGATAGGGGTAACCTGGAGGGAGATCTTTATCAAAGAAATAAAAAAAAAAAAAGTTAACAAAGAGCTGGGAAATAATCAGGCTTTCATAACGGCCATGTTTTAGTTTCTACGCTCCACTAGACTCACCAGGATAGATGCCTTGAAAAGATGCAGAAGCTGATTTCGGCACTTCTCTCCGCTCCCTCCTTGCCACCTCCCCCTCCTCCATCACCTCCTGTTTCGGCCGCCGTGGAGAGGATGGGGGTGGGGATGCTGAACGGGAGGAAGACGGGTGAGGGAGAGGCTTTGGTGCATGTGGCAGGACCCTATGCTCTCTCTCCTCTGACTTGAGCGCAGCCACCGGGGATGAGGCAGGAGGCAGTGGGGTGAGGGAGGAAGTGGACGGGGTTGGTGACCGAGAGGGGAGGGGGGCTTTGCGGGGATGGAGGGTAGGAGAGGGCAGTGGAGAAGATATGGAAGAAGGTCGAGATTTTGGATCGGCGTTCCGCTTGTCTGCTTTCTCCTCCAGCTCGGGCCGGTGCTCACTGGCTTTCAGGCGCTCCTGGGACAGAGTGGAGAAGATGTTTCTGACAGATTCACTCACTGTGCACGCCCAATCTGACGGGGTGGAAACATTACTATTATGTGTACTTTCTGTAGTTTTTCTTTACTTATGTCAAACTAGAAATGCAGTTGGTTTTTTTTGTTAGTTGTGTTTTTTTCTAAACTATCACAAATTTCAACCTTTGAAACAGGAGTGTTTCTGTGGAGAAATCATTTTTATTTTACATCATACGTATATAGATAGATATGGTATTTTCTTCTTTCCCGAAAAAAAAAGAATAACAAATTTATTCAATTTTGCTTCTGTTTTTGACATTGTGAATTCATCACTCCACTTGCTTCTCGCGCAGCACAGCTCCTTCAGCGCGTGTTTGTTTGAGGACGCAAATGGTTGGGGATGCAAATACATTGCAATGAGCATCAAGCTAACAAATATAGAGTATAGTCTGTTATTTTCTTACTTTTGGTGCATTTAAATTATAGTATATTAGGGAAGGAACCAAGTATATTGTGCACCTGTGATACAATTTTTTTAATTTCTAATGATATTTTGTATAATTAGTAATATTGATTTCATAAAAGTATGTTTAGGGGGTTCTAAGCTTCACAATGCAAAGTCTACTTACAACTAGCTGTGCGTTCCTCTGTAGCTCCAGGACCTGCACTGTATGCTGCTGGATCATGAGCAGCTCCTGCTGCCGGAGCATTTGCTGCTGAGACAGAAGCTGCAGCTGGGCCGCGTGCTGCAGCGAGCTTCCTGTACCGTACACACCCGACCACACTGGGGCTCCACGCTCCAGCAGATCCCCTCCTGGAGCACAAGTCAGAGCGCAAACTTAGGAATCCTTTTAAACATGACCCTGCTTCTCAGACAGGAATGTTGTTATGCTTCAAAAAATTTTGAACAGTATACTCCGCAAAATACAAAAACCTTCTACATACGGTAGTTTAAAAAAGAAGCTTGAAGTCTATCATAAATTCAGTCAGCATTGTGCATGTGCATAAACCGTTCTGTCTTTTATGAACCTGCTTGTATGCTTATGTATTATGTGTGGAAAAATTGAACAAATAACTTCTGCAGCTAATGATCTTTTTACTAACATTGGTTCACATTAGCATCTATTGCATTAATGACAGTGTTGTTTTGTATTTGGTGCAGGCAGTTACATCTTGCCCAGGCACTCTAGTTGTAAGTTACAAGAATACATTCATTAACGTGCAATGTGCCCTGTTCGAATAAACAAACAAAAAGCAGATCAATCTGTTTGTTTATGCAGAACTCTAATTTAATTAGTGAATGTTATGTCCAACATGTCCAAAGATAAATTACATTAAATATGTTTCAATGCTAGCGATGCACACAAAAAGCATGCATAGATAAATATGGGCAAATAGTGAACAGCTTTCATACCGTAATGTGGCATGTGTTCAGCTGGAATGACAATCAGTTGTCCAGACTGTGGGTCCCTGGCAAAGTGGTAGGATGGGGGCATGGCGCCTGGTAGAGATGGTGGGTAGCTCTGGTGTAGTGATGAGGGACCCAGACCTGAATGGAAGACAAGAATGACTATGTATAGTGAAAATGTAGAGGAAAATACTTGTATTCCACTAAACTCAAATGAACATTTATACTTCATTCACAATTCACAACCACATTTACATGAGAATACATAGTGAACTTTGCTGCTTTATAAGAAGATTTAGGGTTTGTTTTTCATTCTGTGTCCAGACAAATATTCCCATTTTGAAACATCCGTCTTGTAACATGAAGGTTTACATAAGCGTGTGATTACATGTGTTATTTCTGGATGGCAAGCAGAAGAGAAGTAGGTCTGGAATGCCCTGCAAAGATCAGGAATGTCTACAACTCCTGACCCCCAGAGCCTGCTGAGGGATGAAAATTTCCAAAGACGAGCCAATGGGATACCACCACATAAAGACGTGCAGAATTTTGCACGCTTTCTTTAACCTCTGTTTTACTTCATGTTTAATTCTAGCACTTTTTTTTCTTTCCCCACTTGAGGCCTCACTCTGACATCATGCAGAGGTCTCTACAAGAATGTGAACTCCACTTTGACAAAATACGTGCTTGTAGCAACTCGCAAACGACCGGGTTCACGTGTGGTGTCTGCGTACCGTATGGTGAGCTGGACAGCCAGACTGGAGGAGCTCCGGACCGGGACATCCAGGGGTGAGAGGCTAGAGTTGAAGGGTCGGGAGGCCATCTCCCTGCCCCCGCTAGAGCAGCTCCTCCTGTGACCATAAGGTTTGGAGTCATGAGGCTTGGCGTCATCATACTGGGTGTCAAACCACTTGATAGAGGAGGCGGATGCATCTGAGGGAACTCAGAAAGATTCTTTGACTCTCTGTAAAGAGATATTAAAAAGTCCAAATAAGGAAACCGCTGTTTATGATCCTTCGTTTTGTCACTCTGAAAACTTTACAATTAAAATATGTACACTCTCTCCCACCTGATTACTTTCTCCTGTTCCCGATCCAAACGACCAGCCAGCAGTCTGTCATCATGGTGGCGAGCGCGATCTTCCCCTCGCTCCTCATCTGTGATGGGTTCAAACAGGCGGAATGAAAAACGTTAGACATGCATTAGATACGAAGAATTACCGACTACATCTTCAAAGTTTATCAAAGTTTAAAATCAACTGCCACATGTAGGAGAAGAGCATGAGAAGATGCAGTACAGAAATACGAAGGGCCGGCGTGGGACGATGCGCGCTGAGAATAGAAAGAAAAACAGGAGAAAAGGAGATGTGGAGGGGACAAGGTAACATCGACTGTGTAATGGTGACATGACACAGCCTGTCAAAGCAAGAGGAGATGCTGAAAATACAATGTTGAGGCAGAAGCCCAACATGGTATTTGTGTGCAGATTGTACAAACACAGAGGAATGGAGTGACGGTTCCAGTTTCTCCTGTCAGCTCTTGTCAATTAATCTAAAGTCACATGACATGTGTGAACAAACCTTAGTAGTGAACTCACACTCATTATGGAGGCCCTGCAACTGAAGACAGGGATAGAAAGGAAATAATAAATATATAAATAAATAAAAGGACTCCAGCACTCCACTGGGTCATTCAGAATAAACATGAGACTCTCTTCACTGCATACTCTCTCCCATGAACCCTCCATCTCATCAGCACAGAGTGAAGGTTCCTGAGCAGCAGAAGGGTTTTAATACATGTGTGTCAAACCCTTCAGGCCTCCAGAGTGTGTGTGTCTATGTGAAGGCGACAGGATACTTTAACAAGCCCCGATATGCTCTGTAGCAAAGGTTTCTGTTTCCTAGGTTACGAAGAGTCCATACCACATGCAATCCTGAGCATCAGAGACTCAATGATTACAATCTGTACTCTTCATCCCTCCTTTCTTACTTCCTGACAAACCTTTCTCTTCCCTCTGTAAACCTATCGATCAATCCATTTCTCTGTTCTGTTTTTTTTTTTTTGCACTTCCGTCCATCTATTCATTTGACTACCTTCTTCAGTCCATTTGTGTTTCCATAGAAGAGTGCATGTTCATTTAACTCTCTTTAATGTGACGACTTTACGCCAATAAATGTAGCACTCGCTCAATGTGGATGAAAACTAATACTAAAAAAAAAACCTCTACCATCATGTATGTACACACAAATTTCTTCAAGATTGATCCATCGCTTAGCAACACACCCCCTGGTCTTATTGTAATTCAGGGCTTGTTTGTAGCTTTTAGCTGCACTCTGTAATGACATGTTTAATGCAAGGGGTGGTGGGGGTGGAGCTGGTGAAAAGAAAAGAGGGCCGAAAGAGAGGGAGAAAGAGGGGAGACTTCTTGAGGTGGGACGAGAAGTGAGTGCCTTTACAAAAAAAAAAAAAAATGGGTGGAGAAGCAGGAACTAAACAAAAAGAAGCAAAAAGACAGCGAGAGGGTGAATTGTGGGAGGACAGAAAAGACTTAATGATACATGGACCTGACACAGAAACAAGTAAAATGCAGAGATTGAATAGGAGCATTACAGCTGTGTGACCTTCACGTCCAAGAACAGAGAACACTACGGCGAGAGCACACCGAGAGGAAGAGTAACCTGCCATAAACCCGTGATATACGAGTAATAAACAGTTTGTGGTTAAAATGTTGTTATTTTTCCCAATTAAAGTCATGCTTTGTGCTCCAGCACCTCATAAACACGTTTGAAAGAAGAATTTTATGGCGAAGAAAATACATCCTCTGTTATAAGGGAAAAAGTAAAGGAGAAGAGCCTATATTCCAAGTAACAGATATCAAAGATAAAAAGGAGAATGCAAGCTAGAAAAGATGCAGAGTTTAGGTCAGGGATGTCCATTACATCAATCATGATTGAACTGTAGCTCCCACAAAAAGTTTTGGTAGCTCTCACTGTCTTATGACTTTTTTTTTAAGTATTTTTATTCAAATACAAAAACTACCATTAACCTGTTTTACTCGATAGCAACCAACCATAGCAACCAAACCGTACGTTCTTTAGCTCTACCACCAAAACCCCCCTTCCCCCAAAATATAGAGCTTGTTATTCCACCAAGCTAAGACGCAAAATGTAAGATGGAATATTTTCTTTAGGTTTAGTGAAAAAACTATGGTTGTGTTGCACGTCTTGGCTTCATGCTTAGAATTGCAAGTATTGTATTAAAAAACAAACATTATAATTTGTCAGTTTTTAAAATAAAATCAATCCAAAATTTAGAACCACAAATCACAAACAATTTCTGAATTGTGTCCAGAAATTGTCTCTTGGTAAATTTTTTAAGCCACACAATATCACAAGTTTAGTTTTTGCATTACTAAACTGAGAAGGTTTGTTTTAGAAACTTCTGAGTGCTCAATATGATATGCTTACACAAAACAATCACTTTAAATATAAAAAAAAAAAAAAAAACGTTTCGTTGTCTTCCGCTTATCCCGGGCCAGGTTGCGGGGGCAACAGCCTCAGATGGGAAGCCCAGGCTTCTCTCACCCTGGCTTCATCCTCCAGCTCACCCGGAAGGATCCCGAGTCGTTCCCCAGCCAGCAGTGAGACATAGTCTCTCCTGCGGGTCCCGGGATCTGCCTCTCGGTCTCTTCCCGGTGGGACTTGCCATAAACACCTCACCAGTGAGGCGCTGGGGAGGCATCCTGACGAGATGCCTGTACCACCCCATCTGGCTTCTCTCAACCTGGAGAGGAGCAGCCACTGACGGGGACCCTGGCAGTCAGATGCTTGGCTGCATAAGCTAGCTCTAAAATAAATAAACCATTCTAGCCAAATATATCACTATATAGATACCATCAACACTGTACAAGTTAGTTGCCACTGAAATGTACATGGACCAATATTTTTTTTTAATTAGATCCCTTTAAGTTAATAAGGGTATCCCTAGTTTTGATTATATGTTATTATTTTTATGAGGTAAAAGTCTCAAAGCAAGAGTTATAAATTTTAGTAATGAAAAAAATTAAAATACCTTTAATAGTTTTTTGAAGCATGGTTCTCTGGCCATCTGAGGTACCACTGGTTTGTTTACTGGTGTTCCCGCTGTCTCTTTGTCGGGCTACAGCAACAGCGATCCCAACAGGAGGATGTCGTACCTCTCCCTCGCTCTCCCGGCCAAATGAGCGGGCGCTGTCCGGCCGCTCTTGCTCTCTCTTCAACTGAGGAGGCATCCTCATCGGCCCAGAACCACCTGCTCCAACTGCAACCCTTTCCTTGTCGCGTTCTCGGTCTCTGTCTTTCTCAGCATCCATCCCAATGCTGGCCAAACCCCCGAATGCCCCCCGTCCATCAGTCATGTGTCTGGAGCCATTGGGACCATCAGCACTAAAGTTTCCACTGTACTTTATGAGACTTTGCATGGCTGACACCTCGGTGGAATCCATACTTCCACCCCGTTCTCTATACAGCCCCGATGGGGTCAGGTAGCGTCTCTGAGTTCCCTCCTCGTCTGTACGCCCGGGTTGTGTTTGGGGAGAGTGACTGTGGGAGGACTGGGAACTGCTGGGTCGGTGGGATGTGTGAGGAGAACTGGCCTTTTGTGTGTGTGCTGGCTGATTGTGGGGGGAGGAGAGTGTGTGTCCATGCTGGGCAGCCAGAGCAGCCATGTGATTTGTGGCATAGTTAGCCAACGGGCTGATGGCGTTCCACTTGGGTTCAGCCCCTGTTCGGTCAATGCCGATTCGAAGATGTTTAGAGATGTCTCTGGGTTCTGGGCTGAACTGTGATTGACTTGTGAAAGAAGTGTCCTGACTTCGTTTTCCATAGAAACCGTTAGAGCAGATGACTGAACCTTCTTCTCTTTGATTGCTTAAATCGCCAGACAGGGAGAGGCGCGGATGCTCCCTGAGGGGTTTCTCATGAAACCTGTAGCTTTCTTTCTCTCGGTCATACTCTCTATCTCTCTCTCTGTCTCTGTGTTTGTCCCGGGCCTGGGAAGCAATCTGGATGGGCCCTGCTCGTTCGTCGTAAACCTCCACAGAAGGCACATACGTAGGTGCACTAACTCGTTGTTCTCTGAGTGAGGAGAGGTGGGGAAGGCCAGCGGTGGAAGGCTGGAGAGGAGGAGGAAGGACATAGGAAATGTGAAGCGTCCCAGCTGGTGTGCCCACAGATTCATTCCTCCTCTGCCTATCCAGGTTGGAGTTGTTAGAATTAGTGTTAGAGTTGTGAGTGTGGGGGAGTCGGGAGCTGCTTCCCTCCTCATCCCGACTCCCTCTGTCCGTGTCCGGTGTGTGAAAAGGAGGCAAAGGAGGAGACAGTCTGGACCTGCACTCCGCTGTGGAGTGAGACTTTTGATGGTGGAAGGACCAACCCTCCCTTTCTTTTTCTGCATCTCGCTCCTTTTCTTTCTCCCGCTCTCTTCCTGTTCTGCGGTCGTCCTCGCTCCTACCGTCCTGCGTCAGGTCCACCACGCTGTGCGGGCGCGGCTCTTCTCGCGGCCGCTCCTTCTCCCTCTCTCCTCGATATAACCTTTCCCTGCCCCCGTCTCGGGACACCCTCTGTGGAGGTGTGGAGCTGGAGCCAGTGCTCGATGTAGCAGAAGCGGGGTGGAGGGGCGGATGCAAAGAGGACGACAAGAAGTAGCCCTCTAAAACAAGCACAATATGTAGATAAGAAAATAATATTTTCTACATGCTTTTCCTCCATGGTTGTTCTGACTGAGACACTCACCTTTATGGGAATCATAGAGTGGGTGCTGGGAGAGCGAAGGGGGGTCCAGGTGTCCCAGTGATAGGTAAGGGCTTGAGTACAGACTGCTGGAGAGGGGAGGATAACCTAGAGACAAAAAAAGACAATTTATAAAACTATACTGTGATGGCAATTTTCTTGTGATACTACTAATTAATCAATTATTCTGATTGACCATTTGTCATTTTGCAAAAGAGAAAAAGAGCTAAAGGATGTGAAGATGACTCACTTGAGTGATTTTTTAAAAATAATTATTAGCTATTAATGAAGCAGATCCAATCACAGGTTCAACTGATTGGATGACACTGCGAGATTAAAAACCTGATTTTGGATCCCAGTTGATAACATCAATTTGTCAAGTCTCATTCAATCCCAGGACATATAGGTTTTATTATGAAAGTTTCTGTTCAGGAGTATGCTTGTTTCCATACAGCCTTCTCCAACAGATGCAGCTTCAACATGTTTAAATTGGGTTAAACTGAAAGGTGGATCATTTATATAGATTTGAGATGGTCAGCAAGGTTATTCAAAATGTAGAAGAAAATTTTGAAGAACGACTTGTGGGTCAAGCCTTGAATACGGGGTTAAGAATTTTGCTATTTAGACTATTTTGTTCAGATCTTTTTTTTTTCACAACAAAAACACAAGAGAGTCAGGAGTGAATGTTCCTAAATTACACTTTACCAGATAGTTTTGCATGTTCCAATGAATCTAAGAAATATGCTGTTTAAAATTTTACGTCATTGCTAGCTTTTGGCCAGTTTTTTTGGAGAAGTGTAAAAACATGGCTTTTAAGCACGTGTGGCAATCAAGAGCATTCAAAGTCAATGGTGGCTGTATTTGTGCCCACGGAATTGGTTCTTTGTTAATCCAAACAAAATCTATACAGCATATATAGATGAACCCGATATATTTTGTAAGCTCAGAAGTACGATGTGAGCTGGGAAAAAAAAAAGCTTATACCAAATTAATCCTAATGCATGTGAGCCGCATTGATGGGGTGCACATTTAAAAATACGCTATTTGCAAAAAAAAAATCTACATGACAAAAAAATTCAGCTCCGTACGGTAGTGGTACCAGTACAAGCGTAAAGTGCTCGGTAGCACTATCTAAAGCACTATTTAGCACTATTTAAAATACAAGGACATGTCAGACTTGAGCTAAACTGGCATATGGAAGACTTATTTTTGGCAGACTAGAATTTACTATATTGACGTTTCAGGAAAAAACAGGGGTGTGCTTCTATTAGAAAGTGTGCTTCAATTGGGAATAATACGGTAAGTACATTAAATCAATTTTCTGTTGCGTTCATGCATGATGCAGCATTAATCTCTTCATCCCGCAACATGAAGACTTATTTTTATCAGACTAAACTTTGCTGTATTCAAGTTTCAGGAAAAAAACAGGAGTGTGCTTCTTTTGGAAATAACACGGTAAGTACATTAAATTCATTTTCGGTTGGATTCATGCACGACGCAGCACAAATCCATTAGGAGGCCAACAAATATATTATAAAGCACATCAAGTTAGCAAAGTTATTTTGGTGCGAGTACATAAAAATGACACTCATCGTGTAGTAGAAGAGAACAAGTGTGAGCAGAACTCACTAAAATTCTTCCTGCTTATGTTAGAGAAGTGTGGGTGTGGTAGGGCACAAAATTTGGGACCAAAACCAACCTGGTGTTCAAATATTATCCGAATACTGGACGGGATGGCTTGCAAATTACTTATGCATGCATGTACAAAATAGAAAACCACTTCAGGTGTGTTTTTTTGCAGTGGGAAAAACCTTCAAATAAGTTTATTTTGCTTGAACCTCACATCTTTATTGCACAAACAATATTTTATAAAATAAGCTTTGTAAGACATCTGCAGCTTTAAAAAAATTTCCAACTTTTTATTTTTTATACATATAAATCTTCTAGTTGACCTGGTGTCCCCAGCAAGTGTTTATAAATCAGGCTTAGGTGTTGAGCTGGAGTCTGCCCGCCAGCCAGCTGCCGCTCTCAGAGACCAGGTCTTAATATAGGCCAGGAGTTTCCAAACTTTTTCTGGCAACTACTCGACCCCCCTGGCAAGGCCTAAATATGTCCAGAATTTTTTTTCCCTTCGTTTAAATATGCCCTCGGAACAATAGAGAAAATGAAGCTTGTCACATGCTGAGTTCTTTAAAAGACATGTTGTACTCTAACTTGTACCAAGGCCATTTTTGTCCACACAAAAACAGACTTATTTCTCCATAACAGCATTTCTTTGCTAATGGAAGCTCCATAAATAGCAGGCTTTGGTATAATTTATGTTTCTGGTTTAAAAATTTTAGCCACGCAAGACAACAAATAGTTCCAAGTTTTGTTATTGAATTTCACTTAACTTCATTGAACCCCCCCAAAAATAAACTTTAATACTACTTTTAGAAAATCTTTCAGGCTTTTAGAAAAATGAGCTGCTTGTAAAAGCAATCACAATATTCTGAAATCAATTATTTGACCAAAAAGGTTTCAGAAAAAGCTTTAGGTTAAGCCATAGGGACATTTGTCAAAACCCATTTATATTTTATATTTCCTCATTTATTTAAAAAAAATCTTGTCAGTGTCAATTATATCTAAATTTTTAGTGCAAATTGACATCAATATTTCATTTTTATCTACTTAAAAATGATAAGAGATTCTCATAAAACAATAAAAACTTACAAGACTAAAGTTTGTTTTAATTAAATAAATAAATGAGTGCTGGTGCACTTACATCGACACGATTCCCCTTGAGCAGCCCTTGAATTAGGGATTTGTAACCAAATATCTCAAAACTAAATCGGATGAAATCTAATTTCTTTTGTTTGGAAACAACTGAACAAGATTTGTGTCATTGATGCGATACAATCACTTTACAGGGAAATCTTAAATGTGATCCATTCGTCCTTTTACTTCACTGGCATGTGCAGGGAGATGCACCTTCTCCTATCTGACCTTCTACACAAGGGAAATTTGATAAGGAGACACAAAGGACACAAGGGAAGAAGGACAGAATCAAGATTTAATCCTGCAAAGAGGAAGCAGAAAGAACTCTAAAGAGAGGTCAGTAAGAAAAAGTGTGTTTACGAGCTCCATCGGAGGAGAAATGTTGCAGAAAAGTAGGACTGGAGAGCAAATAGAAGAGTGTGAAACGGATGAGGAGCTTTAAAAAAAAAAAGACAGAAGTAGATAGATTACAGTAACAGATGACAACCAAAGGTACAGGACTGGGTCGAGGACAGAGAAAGTGAGACACATCTAGGACAGAGCTGAGACTAGAGCTTCCAGCCGTGACACAGAAATGAAACAAGATCCCAGTGGTGAAAGCAACAAGAAACAGAAGAGGAACAAGCCTTCTGGGCTTTAAACACCAGCAGACTGAGAGAAATGTCACAAAAATGTGACGCTGTTCGCTTCTTAGAATTATGTACCGAGACGAAAAAACGAGGTTAGAAGGATATCCTAATGGTTTCAAAAAGTTTTTCTTCTTACCTTCATGTGCATGCGATGCCCAAAGTTGAGCCATCTGCAGCCCGCTGGGATTGGTTGATCTGTAAGTTGGGTCAGAGTTCAAGGGGGAAGGGCCAGGAAAACCTGACAGGAAGGGGCTGGAGCTTGCCGGAAAGGCATCACCTGCAAAACAAATTAAGACAGTCCATCATTCCTAAAAACTATCAAAACTGCAAAACAACATGGATCAATTTTCATATTGTACAACATCAGGATGTGTGTGTGCGTTTGCGTGTGAGTTCGGTCAATAAGTGCTGATGTTTCTGTGCCGAAGCAGTCTACTGTAATCATATTATTACCACGCACAACCTTCCACTTCATCTTAACAAGAGCGACCACAAGCAGCCTGAACTCTGCAGAGAAGAAGAGTTAATGTAACTGCAGAGTAAAAACCACAATCCTCTCAACAGGTAGAGTCGTGTGTGTGCCAGTGTATGTCTCCTGGGAGAGTGTGATTTAATGGGGCTGTACTTGCTGGATTGAACTGGGATGTCGACACAGATCATCAGATGTCACTGAGGCTGAAATTCAATCACAGCTCCTTTCGTAGGATTTATTTTCACTCATAAAACAAAAGTTTGATTTAACATTGTGGCAAAATAAAAGAAATTAAAATCTGGAATTTGAGATGCCTTCTTCTGTAAACAACACAAAAAACAGCCTGGCCGTCCGTAGAAGTTTAGAATTTTATGTTTTAATGTGGATTCAAGCTGCTGTAACCATGGAGAAAAAGGGGGCTGGAGTGAATTATCTTTGACTGATAAATGCTCTAAGAGGCATGTGCACTTCACTCACCTCTGCAGAAAACCTACTTCCACTGCTGAAACATTGACCGAGAAAATCCTCATAAAACAATCCCATATCTCAACATGATACGGCTATTGATTGCTTTTATTAGACTCCACCCTCATCATGTTTACAGTCCGACCAAACTTTCAACCTCTGAACCGCTGCTGCCACATCCAATCACAACCTGCCAGGAGCTGAAAAAGGTTTCATGTTAAGCTGAGGTCCACCCCCACCACATCACCACCACCACAATCCTCCTGGCCTATTACCGAACGCACTGCACAGCCATTACCCTGATAAAACTAACCATGTGTGTAGGGGAAAGGGTGCTGTCTGTATATGGGCCGGGAAGGGGGAAGGGACCGAATGTGTGTGTGTTTCTGTATTAGGCCTGTGGGAATCTAGAAGACATGCTGCGCTTGCTGAGTTTCCCCCTGCATCTAAATCAGTACATTAAAGCTGTTGTCCATCAGCATGTACACGCACGCATGCACACGCGCACACACAGCATTTTAAATCAATACCAAATGCAGCTTTCCAATTAATCACAGAGGTGTATACACACATCCAGCAGTAATGCACTGCGCCTTTATTCTCTGCTCTGAAATACTGTGTAGGTGGAACCTTGCACACCCGGCCCTGTTGGACGGGATTTATTATGGTCTCTTAATGTTAGCTTCTATCTGTGTGTGTGAGTGGATGTGGATGGAGAAAGGTTTGTGTGGCACATGAGCGTATCGAGGGCAACTTTTGTGTTGGCGGCTGCACAATGTCGAGTGATCGCACATGTGCAAACAGTTCTGTGTGGGTTTTTAAGTGAATGGCCTTTTGGTCAGGTACTCCATAAGTCCTGCACACAAAACTATATATCGACACAGAAAAAGGATATATTGTAAATATCCTAACTTTTTACAGTAAAATTGCATTGTACTTTGCCCTCACAAATCAAAAAAAAAAAAGGAGGGGATGGCGTGGATTTACAATCCATGTTTATTTAGAAATGCATACAGGTGTATCGACTGAGTTCCAAATTAGTATGCAAATTAAATTTAGGCATCATCAAGTTTATTGGTTGAGTTTTTCTGGATTGTATTGCACTGTATCAAGGGTTTTGGATTTGCAAAATTAGGTTTTTTATTACAATCAGTTGGTCAGCTGAGCCCACTTATAGAAAAGAAAAAACCCTTCTAAAGGCTGTTCCACATTATTTAGCAAATCAATATCCCCAGCAATCTGGGGAAGAAAACATGATCTCTGTAGCTACAAGCAGGAAATGGGTGGATGAAAACATTCCATTTTTCACAGAAAGGTTTAAAGAGATTTGCATCATCTGATTCAGAGCCCACACTATGCAGAGCAAATAAAGCTAAGACGAGGAAGAATTCTGCCAGACAAATATGCCAGATTAAGAGAGCAGCTGCTTAAATGAAACTACAAAGCAGCAAACTGAATGCTACCAATTAGCTATCAAAAAGATCCCCATGGGTTTTCAGTTCTGCAAAAATATCTACAGCAAAATGTCATCTGTGTAATAATTTGGAACCATATATAGTACATACAGATAAATGAAAATATGCAAACAATATTTACGTTTTATATTTAAGATGTGTAAACAATCGTTAAAAGGGGGGTTTTCAATCAACTTTGTATCCTAATTGACCATTATTTCCACGTCAAAAACATACCTGTAGTGGTTTCCTATTTCATTCTTGTATGTTTGAGTAATTTGCAATTGAAATTGAAAATACTTTATTTATCCCCGAAGAAAAATTTGAGTGCCGCAGTGCCACAATACAAGACAAGACTACATGCTACAACACAATGTCATACAACATGTTTGTTTTGTTTTTTTTTCAACTGTAGTTAGTGAAAGTAAAAGGTTGAATAGTTTGATGGAGGACGGCAGAAAGGATTTTCTGTATCGTTACTTTGAGCAGAGGGTTTGCAGGAGTATGTTGCTGAAGCTGCTCTTCATATGGTCCACAGATTCATGGACAGGGTGGCAGGAATTTAGCATGATGATGACAGTTTTGCTTTTATCCTGTTCCTCGCCACCTCCACGCAGGCGAGGGGTGAACCGACTCCAATAATGAGAAACTAATTGAAAGTTAGGTTATTCTTGGATTTTTGTCTGGGACTAAACGGAAAGTGAGTAGAGAATTTGCAGAGTCAAGAAAGAAAGTGAAACAAATTTGATTTATTTACCAACTTTTTGGGCAAATATTGCATTTTTGAGCAAACAAAACATTTTTATCTAATAATTATTTTTGGTTAGAATGATTAGCCCAGAAAAACACAAATGTTTTTGAAACTATTTTTCTCTATTGCTTAGATTTATTTGCACGATACAAGGATATTATTGGCATGTTGTTTCTTTCATACTAAGAAAGATTAAAATTTGATTCTGTTATGCAGTAAAATAAAAAAAGATATATATAAGCATAGATAAAATCAAAAACTCATTTAAAGTACGTTATAAGGCTAGTTGTTTGTATCAAACTACAGAAAGCATATTTTGAATCAAGTTATTTGTAATAATTTTTAAAAATCATGACATTGTTTTACCAGTGTGTGTATTTTGGGCTACATGATCCAAGATGTTTTAACGTATCATCCTTGCCTGTAATTCTCTAAATTATTGCCTGGTGTGTGCGGAACAGTGTATGGCATCAATATTATGCTCACAACTACCACTTGTCATCGATGCTGAAATTCTGGTAGAACGTCAGCAGTTTCTATTTCTTCAGGCTAAACACCAGGACCTCTTTAACACACACACACACTTACATCCAAGCAGAGAGAGAGGCACAGATGCCTTGCTGAACTTTAGATCAATCTTAGCATCACAGCAGCCTACAGGCTAGCATGTGAACACACACACACACACACACGTATACACAGCTTCTTTGAGTCTGCAGTTACACTTTGTCCCAGTGACCAGGGAAAGAAAAAAACCCTCAAAATCTTCCTTTTTCCTTCTAAAATAGTCTACAAGAGGAAAAAAAGGGAGGGGTTGGATGAAGCAAAACATTTGCACTTCTTGTTCCAGAAACAACATCCAAATGTTGGAGGAGAAAATGCTTCTTTAAATGTTTTAAAATTACTCTTTCATTCCCTCCCTCTCTCGCTCCCTCCCTCTTTTTTGCTTGTTCTCTTTTCCTCTCACCATCTCCTCTCTCTCCCTTTCTCCCCTCCCACTAACATAGCGTTTGGCTCCCAGTTCACAGCACAGTTAGTTTGCCATATTGGGACGAGCGAGTTGCCAAGAAACACGCTCTCTGACTCCCAGCACGCCGCGAGCCTCTGTGTTCAGATCCTCATAAGAATCTCGTCTCGGATTCAGAAAGGAGATGGCCTGCTGCTGATCATGTCTGATAGAAATGGGATTATATATCTGACACACACATTCACACACTTAATGTTAAATCTTCGAATTTTGAGCCTTGATGAAAAATCTACATCAAATTCTCTGAAACATGAACGAATCCAAAAACAACACTGGAAGTCGTACAAGCGCACATAAATCAGGAAAAAAAAAGTGGTAAAATGGCCTCACACACATATACACACACCACAAACACCTACACACACTCTGTGAACCCATCTGTTATCCATCAGTAGTACTCAGAGCAGGGTTGGAGTGGAGAAGAGGGGGGGAAGGTCTCTATTGATCTCTGGTTTTTATCCCCCACTAAAAGAAAAAAACAGTAGAAAAAACATTTGAACAGTAAAAGTCGATTGTGTTATCCATCTCCGCCGCAGCTAACCACCACGAAAACACCAGGAAACATTAACCCAGCCGGGAAAGATATTCAAAGATGTGTTTTTATCACGTTATTAACAAACATTAATGATGTATAGAAAAAAAAATTTGTTTCTTAGTTAGGCTTGGATTCATTTCTAAGGAATATTTAATGATTTAACTTAAAAAAATTGTGCAACTTTCCAAACTCTGGATGTTTTATTAGATTCAGTAAGTATTTTTTACTTTAAATTTATTTTAAGTTGTTAGACAAGTATCAGTAAGAAAAATTGGTTTGCCATATTTTTTAAAAAAAAATCCCACCACAAACTAGTTAAGATCTTTCATCACTTTTGTAGGAAAGATTGTGTCAATGAGTGTTAACAAAATTGAAAGACGTCGAACCCAAGAGATATTGGCAAACATTTGTAATAAAACCCCTCTTGGTTTAGAAAAAATTGCATCAGACAAATTAAATCGGAAAGAAAATGAAAAAAGAAAAGATTTTTCTCAGACATATCATGTATGTATAGAAAAATCTGCATGTGTGTAATGTAGCTATGTTTGTGTCAATAAAAAAGAAAAGCTCATAAAAAAAAGTGCTTCAACAACAAACACAGTAACCACATATAAGGTTATGCAACATAGTGTGAATGGGATATTTACAGATGTTATCTTTTAACTGATCAATGGTGATAAATTTGCTATTTAAAACATTCAAACAAATCCTTAATATTTTTCTCTGACATATTTTACTGGGGTAATTAACTTTAAACTAATAGGTGCAAACGGAAGCAAAAAAAAATGTGCAGACTTGTGAACGAGAAGCAGGTACGAAGTCGGTGTCGTTAATAACATTAACTCTGACTAAGTAAGCCACAAAGTGCTTGACAACGATCCAGCACACTGTATCTAAACAAAAACTGAGCCGCCAAAATCCCGTCACACAAAGGTCACATTTATTCGACCGACAAGCCTAGAAAGCAGCTGGTGATCTATTCCAACTTTGGTCTTTGAAATTCTGCACAAAAACCTGCTTCTGCTTTTGAATGGAAACACACCTCATGAGTGTTTGAACCTTGAAGAACCACATAAAAATCTCCTGTGAAGGAAGCAGGTGTGATTTTGACACACTCCTCAACACCAGCAAATGGTAACAACACCCCTAACAGGCGTGCACACATGCACACACACACACAAAATGACAAACCCAGTGGGGTGGTGACACAGAAAAAAACGGACATAAAGCACACACACAGAGGGGCAGGAGACAAATATTCTCACAGCCGTGACACCAACCTGGTTTTATTTTGTATCATAAATAAATGTTGATAATAGAACACGCATGCTCACCAACAGGAAACTGTGATCTTTATAGGAAAGAAAGTTAAAACAACAGCTACAAGTTATCTACATGTTATCAGAGTTTAAACATGATCAAACTTTCCCGCGCTGTGAGAGCCAAGTTTTAAAACTACAAAGTAACAACACTTTATTACAATTTTTGTATCATTGAGGCTTATAAATGGTTTTTTTAATGCATGACACTTTGTTTTCAGAATGTTACCTTAATGTTATGAAAGGAATAATATTAGGTTTATGTCATGAAACGAAGAGAGTCTGGGTGTGTGACCTTTGTGTGCTGGAGGCTGTTTGTGTTAAAGGGAGGGTTCTGGCAGAGTGAATGATTTAGCTAATGCTTTGGGTATTTCAACATGCCACAGCATGCTTGTTCTCACACACATACGCGCGCGCACAAACACACATACCAGCCTATCACTCTCGTGTTTGACAGCTGTGTGCGAGTGCTCTATAAATACGTGTGTATGTGTGTGTGTCATTTGTCTGTGTGACAGGTTTATTGTAGCAGGACAGCGGTGTCTTGTGCATTCTCTTAAGGAGGCTGTTTTCTCTCTTGGAAGATTCAATTAATCTGAGCAGGGACATGTCCAAACCTTATCCTTACACACGGGTCTTTTGTCTAGAATACACATAAACACACACTCATCACATTAATTTAAACAGAAACACTAACCGTGCACTACAAAAGACAAACTGGTATAGATACTGCTGAACTGCCCTGTGAGCTGCATGAATTATTACACCTTTGCACACGTAGCGAGTGTGTATGTGGGTGTGTGTAACATGAAATGAGAAAACAACTGAAGGGTTACCGCATTTATCTAACAGTGTATGAATGTGTTGTGGTCGGGATAAATCTCTTACTTTATCTCTGCGCGGTCCCGGGGGGAAATCCCAGAAGTAACTGCACTAAGCACAATCACATGCTCTTACATACACAGGACCTCAATCCTCTCCATCTGCAGCCATCCACACGCACAAATACACAAACAGCAAGCTTTAGCCCTTAACCTTCGAAAAGACAAACCACTGCTTTTCACAGCGTAGAATGTGCCCATTTTGGTTTTCTTTCCCATTTGTCTCAAGTTGTTTAATCTGCTTCTATTGACCTTCCTTCTCCGGATGCAGCAAAACACCCACATGTATCTCATTCTCATCTCACACAACTCCTCTGTGAGTAGCCTCCAGGATAAGGGACAATGCCGCCAAAGACTTATTTTTTACTCATTCATCACGCACTCATTCCACAATGTTGACGGGAATGTCATTTGTTTTTTCAAAGAGTTAACTAGTTATCTGCAAGTGTGTCTAACTTGTAGAAACAAGTACATAAATTATCAAATTCAGTAAGAAAGAGAAAATATGAAGAGACAAAAAACACATCTTAACCCCCAGGTGTGTAATTTTTACTTTGTGTGCATCAATTAAAATAAACATTTCTGACCTCTTCTCCTTAATGCATTTATATTTCAGGTGTTCTCAGACGTAAAAGGAAGGGAAGTAAATTGAAAGGACTGATAGCCTCAATGTAGAAGTGGTCTCACCAGTAGACAGAGAACCTTTTAGAGCCTTTTTACATTAAATAAACACAGACTATAACTAATCCCTGTTACCGTCAAACAGAGCTGCCTCACATGTGACGCTCTACTCCAATAGGGCCAGTAAAAATCTGAATGCTACCGCAAACTAATAAACATTAGACAGACTCCAGAGAAAATTAAGTTGACTACAGCAGCTTTAAACAGATAACCAAGTCTTCTAATAAGATTTCAGCTAAAAACAATGTTCTGAAAAACAGTGAATTCAAAGAAACAAATGTAAACAAAACCAGTGGCGATGCCGTCTAAACTCCTCTGATTGCACAGCTATTCCTACAGCACTGGATTCATCCCACTTAATTGCAATTAAACTACAAATTATGAGCACTAGCAATTCCTGGGTAATTATTATGTAATAAGGCTGCATATTGGAATTACAAACATGGGACGGAGATCTCAAATCGGTTTGTTTAATGTGATGTGTGCGGATTGAAAATTGAAGAGTGGTCATAAAACTAAATGACCTGTGTTGTACAGTGGTCTTTTGGACTCAGTGCAGTCTGGGAGTGTGAGAAGGTCAGTGTGTGGGCAGAACAAAATGCATACAGCTTACAGGGTGTGTTTAAACTACCGAGCTGGACTGGAACAGTAGCTGGGTCGATTCGATACACAACCCTTCTTTTTTTTCTAGTCATGGTTCAAGTTTGTTCCATACCACAAGCAGTTTTCAGCTAGTTTTAGAGCCATCGGTGGTGGTAGTGGTGAGGTGGAGACATCCTATCAACCAACCCAAAGCACCATGCTACAGCAAACATTTCAAATACAGATTTGTATTGCTCTCCATAAATCTGCTGTTTCATGTTAACTGGGAAAGCTGCAAAAATCTGTTTAACCGACTGCAATAAACTGCATCCCTGCTACATCGCTTTGCCACAATGCACCTATCAATCATCCTCTCTCCCTCCCTGCTGCGAGCTGATTTCATCTCTGACACCTTTTCATGTCTGTGTGTGAGTTTGACTGTGCAGGCTTTTGTCGGTATGTCAAATTACCCCTGCATCAGAACCCGGCCCTGTAAGCATCCCCTCCAAAAACACAACTGAACCCACACTCAGAAGACGAGAAGGGGGCAAAGCATTTTAAAGTGGAATATTATTATCTTTGTGGTTTACCTCTGAAAGCAAGCAGAGGAAACGTAATTGTATCTGCAGCTATGACTTCATAGGGAGGTAACTCAATGAAAGCATATGTCAGACTTTCCAAACAGACACACCAGTCACATCTTTTAAATTTGCAGAACATTTATAGCATTCTGAGAACGATCTAACTTCCTATGAAGCTGACCACATGACTAGAAAATATTTGTTTTTGCACTTTTTTTTAGTGCAGAGCCTTTAAAAAAATCCACATGTGAGGGAAAAATCAGCTGCTTAATAAGGAATAACAGGCAGCGTGGATCATGTATTGAATACAGAAGACATTCACACACTTACAAGATACTAGTTTGCTCTTTGCACCTAAGGATTGTTAAACACATACACACACAAGTACACACACTCCTTTACGGACTCCCCTCCTGTGTGCTGGCACTAGCAGCAGAGAGGAGTGTCCAACTGCTGCAAATGCATTAAAAAAAAGAAAAAACCATCAACCATTTGACAAATGCTTCAACAGAGTGGCGTTCAGTCCAAATCTAGACCTAGCATGGTTCCTCGCTGACACACACTCCTGAAAATTCTTTTAAGCAGGCTAAACACTGCTCTGTCATCCCGAAAGTCACAACTTTGTCATTCCGACTTTGGCAAACATACACGCACAAGCTAAACAGGGATCACATTTGCTCTCCCAGCAGTGAGGGTGTAATGGTCCACATGCAATCAAAGAGCACTGCTGCAGTTTAACATCCAAAACAACACAAAATTGCTGTCTAATATCATTTTTTTTAAAAAGGTTGCACATTGCAAATGAGAGCAATCTCTTGTGAAACTTACTCGGTGTTTATTAAAGGGATCTAACTACATTTAAAAAAAAGAAACATCTATCATCCAGCAGTGAGGGTTTAATGGTTCACATGCAATCAGAAAACACTGCTGCAGTTTAACATTCAAAACAACACAAAACTACTGTCAAATATCAATAAAAAAAAGGTTGCACATTACAAAGGAAAGCATTTTGTTAAACTTACTAGATGTTCATTAAAGACATTTAACAACATTTTAAAAACATCAAATCTATAAGAAATATTTACATATAGAAATACATTTTGAGTTAAAACATTTTTTTTGTTTATGTGGGATTAAAAAAAAAAAAAAACTTACTGTGATGTGAATGTAGGTTAATAGCCGATGGTAAAAATTTCCCGGAGTGGAGAGGTGGCGGATGGTTCGCGCCCAAGTGAACGGAAGAGGGAGCGACCCTCCCGGCTGCTGCTGCGGCTCCAAGTCGGTGGGACTCCATGGTGAGACCCGCCAACAGCGGAGGAGGTACATGGACGGATCGGGGAGGACCGAAATCTCTGCCATCCATTATCCACGGAGGAAACTGTCCGCTTGGATTTAGATCCGAAAAACAAGCCAATGCTGGCTATAATAGTGTCTTTAGTTTCCCAGGCGTGTCGGACTCCTTTTCAGCCATACTGCTGATCTAGAAAAACACATATAAAAGAAACATTCAATCACGGAAATCTGCGAAGAAACTATAAGAAAGGAAATAGTTTTTCAGATTTTTTTTCCTTTGGATTTTCGACGAAAAGGCGGCCCAAATGTGCAATGACGCAGTTTTAAAAAAAAAACACTTAAACTAGATACAGTTCATAGCAAAAGTAAAACCATTTTAAACGATCGTGTTGTGATAAAAACGCGTGTTTAACTTGTATTTTTATCCATAATGTTGTATTTTCATCCCAGAGAAAGATCCAGAGGATCGGTCAGTATGTGTGTGAACGATCCGCCTTCAAAACATCCCATCATACGATGGAAAATCTTCGAGTTTAATCATCTATTATATTTTCTTTTCCTCTTTTTATTCCGATTACACCGCTGTTTTAACATGCAAACCTATACGGATCGTGTAAACCTAGCCTCCATAAATACTAAAGGCGCATCAAATATAAATCTAAAGCAGGTTAAAAATAAATAAGGTTGCAAAAGCATGCATGATTAATCGGTGGGGTTAGTGGTGTTTTGTTGCTTACGGAACTTACAGATGACCATTTGTACAACATTGAAATAAAAACAAAAAAAATCTAAACACAAGATCTAAACAGAAAACGATGTTTGCCATCATTAGATCGGCGGATAATCCTGTTTATTTAACGCGAATAAATTATTTAAATGCGTGAAAGCTTATATTTTAAGCGTTTAAATTAAAAATAATTCCCGTAGACTTCTGATTGCACGTGTTAGATTTAAAAAAAAAAATCAAGAAATAAAAGGGTGGGATAAAAGTTCAAAGAAGGGTATTTTTAGGATTTATGGGTGTTAATTTATCCCGATCCGATTGATCTTCATTTTAATTTTATAAAATTTTATATTTAACTTCTTAAAATGATATTTAAAGGTGAAGGAAATTAATGTACAGTAATTATAACCTTGAAAAGCTGCAAAAAAACCCAGCAGCGATCACTCGTGATTTTCAGGCGGGCGGGTTTCGAAAAATAGCTGCTTGAGAAAATACAAGAAAATACGTTAAAATCCTCTACAGAAGCTTAAACAATGTAAAAAAAACCTCATCAGATTGTTATGTTTCAGAAGTGAATTATGCAGATCAGCTCCGAATTTCAGCCACGTTTCAAACTTTTCACGCTAACATCTAACACGCAAAAAACTTTTAAAGGAAACGTTTCGATACTTTTGGTTTTTTCTTCATCGATATAAGAACATCCCAATATGTCAGATAAAAATACCATCGCGCGCCTTTTTACAAGCTTTTATGAGTCAAAATGTATTGAAATAGATTTAAAATTTTTTAGCTGAAATTAGAGAAGAAAAAATATGCCCAAAGCTTACTTTAGAGCAGAGAATTCTCAGGGAACGAGTGTTTTAAAAAAATGTGCCTACGTCTCTGAAAATACGTCCAGGTTGCTGGTAAAACTGGAGTAGTCCATTCCAGGCTAGTCCGAAGGTAAACTGGGGGCTATCTGGGGTGGGGTAGAGAAAAGCCCCCTGAACAGGACGCGTCCTCCTCAGCAATGAAACCCAGCATTGTTTTACGAGACACGCCCACCTCCTTCACTACCACCCCTTTCCAATAGCTCTCTCCTGATTGGCTCCAACAGCTGTCAATCAAAGTTCCCTAGTGTATTATAAAAAATAGAAAAAAAAACCTGGCTTTTTGCCAAAACTATAAAAGCAATTATGGAGCAAGGATGTTCAGCAGTTTCAAGGTCCCCCTCTCCCTTCAAGACTGAATGATCAAAACAAGCAGAGGCTTCACTTTTTTTTGTGAATTTCAGTGCATGTTTTTTTAGTGTGTGTGAATGTACTAGGAAGTATGTAGACAGGAGGGAGTTTTATGTTCTCATTTTTCTGATGATAATAAATTCATAGTTTGCAGGAAAGAAAGATGAATGTATGGACGGCCTTGTGGCCCTGCTTAAACATCCCACTTCCTCAGTTTATTTTAACATTAATATCACCACCTATTTACTGTTTTAGACACTTAAAGTTTAACAATTTAAATTATTTTAAGAACAACATGAATAAAGTAGTAGCTATAAAAAACAAAAGTCACAATTGGGAGACAAGTTTATACATTTCTAAACTGAAGTCCCACATGGTACGTTATGAAGCCCACTATGTTTTCCAACTAAACAATGACAAAGCATGTTTGGAGGAAAAGTCCCCTGATCAAAACCAGCTACTACTTTCACTTGTTTACCTCCAGTTGAGTTCAGACATATCTTTAAGGTGACTGTAATTTTTGATGCACATAATCTCATCCAATCCACGAGGGAAGAATAATAATAGCAGGCTTTCTGAATGCAAATGAGCTGTAAATGAATCAAGGCTGGGGTGTCTCCTCAGTGTGAGAGGGGACAAAACACGCTTTCATTTGCATTAAAAGGGGTAGAAAAAAAAGTGGCTGAGTCTCATTTAGTGGCATTATGTTAAAATTCAGTATACGACGTCTTTGGGGTGAGGAGAGAAGAAGGGAGGTGGGAATTTAACGGGGAGGTGGGTAGCCTTTATGGTATTTATGTTTTTTAAATTTTCAGCTAGGTGATCTCTTGTATTCTGTAAAACTTTACTGTGAAGGAACTACACCTTTACATGTTTCATAGAGGCAAAAATGTTGATGAAAAAAGAAATATATCAAAGCCGGTTTCAAGTTGCCCCCTCCTCTGTGTTCAAACCCCTTGCAGTGTGACGGTTTCAAGGTGACCCTCTGCTGGAGCAGCTTAACGCAGAAGAAAAAGAAGAGCGATGGAGGAGGAAGATCTTCCTCTAGTTTAACTCTTCATCTCTAAATATGTTGTTAATATTTTACTCCTGTTGGATGACTGGACCGATCGGAAGAAAATAAAGAATCCACTAAGCGACATCTCTCACCCCGCTGAGCCGCCGGATCGCGGCCCCCTGTCACCTTAGAGGAGACCCGGGGAGGGAATTACCAGCCGGAGATCAGAGTGATGTCCCGGACAGTCCGAGGGGACCAAGCGGGCTTTTGTTCTCCAAATGACTCCGACTGGGAATCCAGACAATAGCCTTAAATTAGGGTCTTATTGTTGCTGTGTTTCCACTCGATGAAAGAGGGGCAGGTTTCATCTTTCCTGGGGAGCTTTCTACACATTGGGATGGGTTCAGTTGTTAGAATCAGGGTGGTAACATTAACAGTAGAAAAACACTAGTCTTATTTCATTCTACTGATCCGTTTGCAGATATAGTTGTTCTTTGGGATTGAAATGTAAAGCTACTTAGAATCTTTCTGAAGTAAACCCTGCATTTAAAACAAACCATCTGACATGTGTTCAGTTCTACTGCACTGCTTTTTTATGTATGTATTTATTAATGTATTCAAATTATATGGAAGGTTAGGTTTGAATCGAAGTACAAAAGCTGTTTGTCATCCTTCACTTGTCTGGTATGCTACTAAAATCATAAGTAATAATAATGCATTGAACTTATAAGCGCTTTTCTAGATACTCAAAGATGCTTCACATATGCATTATTCATTCACTCCATGCAACCATTCACACACACACACACACATTCATTCCTGATGATGGGAGCTACCATGCAAGGTGCAGACCACTATCATCAGAAACAACTGGGGTTCGGTGTCTTGCTCAAGGACACCTCGGCATGGACTCTGGGTTGGGGATCGATCCTGCATCCTTCTGGTTACGGGACGGTCGCCCTACCCACCGAGCCATCCTTCCCTCCAGAGTATTACCTAGAGTAATAATGTAGTGATAATGTTGTACTAAAATGACCTGATCTCCTCTGGATATTTGCTTAGGTGACAACATGAGGAAAAATATTACCCCTTCAGGAATGATTAGGACAAAAAAAAATCTTCAAAACTGTGCCCCAAAACACTTACGACCCTTCGAAATGTTTAGATTTAAATCATTAGTTATGTTTGTCTCCCTTTTATCTGTAGCTGATGACTAACACCAATGACTCACCAAAATGCAACATTTTTAAAGGTCTGGATAATTGCGTCCTATCAACTGATGGATCAGGTAATTGATTTGATATGGCGGGCAGAAAATTGGATTTCCCTCAGGCTTCTAGATGCATTGACCCACAGGGGAGAAAAGCTAGATGACAGAATTCATTAATTCAGATCTGTCTTATGTCAAAAAGTATATCTGTAATACAGACAGATGTTCTCTTGCATGGATACTCACCTTTCACCAGCATTTTACAAAATAGGCATCTTGTGTGTTCCATTAATAATCTCTAAAAGCATGTTTTTTATTGTTTTTTTTGTTGTTGAATGTACTCATATATTAGAAATTTTATGTTTTCCATGCGTCTTCTTTCACACACGTTCATAAAAGAGTATCTATATGCCCAAGGCTAAATTATTCATATTTCATTGTCCACGCAAGTATTTCACTGTCATTGACATGATTCATCAAATATGCTGACATTTATGTGTTAATAAAGAAAGTCATACAACTGCAGCTTATTTTCTCAGTGGATTCCACCAAACATACTTCTACTGAGGATTAAACACCAAAATTCTTTTTAAAAGATGCCTTGTTATGTGCATTGAAATTCAAGCAAATGTCAAGCCAAAGTCACAGTTCTCATTTAATTTTACAGTGCTGTCGTAACTCAAATAGTGCTACATCACCACCAAATGAAGCCATAAAAACAACATGGATTCTTCCAGAGAAGAGTGTAAATTCATGAAAGAGAATCACTCATCAGAGGGGGTTGTGTCAACCATGCATGGAGGGTGCTCAAGCAAGCCTGCAGTGCATGGCCTGTATTTTCAGTGCCTGTTTTTGACTAATGTGGTTAGAGCTCGAAGAAAAACCCGAGGTTTTTTTTTCATCAGAAAACCCCTTTCAGCCTTGCCACAACCATAAAGAAACTCTGATCATCACACACATTCTGCTGCAAAACACTTCAGCTGGGATGTGTCAGAGCTATTTACACCTCAAAGCATATTTACCCTAATTTATGGGGAAAATGTCTTTCTGTCAGTAATAGGTGAAATGTTAGAACGAAGAAGAACTGGGCAGCAATGATGTATTACTCTCAGTGAGCATGTCACTATCTGTGGTATGAAAATAACTCAGAGGGCTGAAAAAGAGGACGTGGTGCATTTGAATATGATTCAGTACACTATTTTGGCCTGTTTCTGTCAGCAGTGGTAGACCTCTATTTGCCTTTCACCTAGTTTATCCATCCAACCATCTTGTGAAACAACACCATCTAGTGGGGAAGAAAGAGAACTACATGTGTTGGTTTTTAAATGATGGCTCAGTTCTAAAGCTGCCCTGCTGTTGTAAATGGAAGAGCACAGCAAGCCTCATTTTCTAACAAATTGGCCTCCCTCTGTGCCATTTCTCAAAGGATGACATTGTGCTGCAACAGATTTTCCTTTTTTTTTTTTTCAAATTGATTTTCAGCAACACACTTAATAGCGCCTACAAACTGAAATGTGGTCTAGTCTACACACACACGTATGCCAAACACTTTCTCTCTTTGGCGGTGAGTGTTTTGCTGGTGTGGCAGTAAAAGGATATCAGAGGAGAAGCTGTCTCAGCAGAAATGTGAGGGCATGCTGGTGGTGAGGATGGCAAAGACATAGAATAAATTACCAATATCAAACCCACTTAAACCTAAATGTGTATGCATGAAACACCACAGCTATCTGCATGCATATATGAATTCATATTAGTGTGAACACTCACTTCTTGTGTGGGTGTGTGCATGGCTGTGTCCCCTCAAACATGAGTTGAATCAGCCCAGAGTGGTGGATGAAAGTGGGACACGGTTTAATGAAGGCAGTCTGACTTTGGTTAGCATTGGATTTGTGCTGTCATACACAGAAAGAGGATATGATGCCCAGAAAGTGAGGATTGGTTGCTTCCTCCAGTCCTCTCTCCAAATTCATCTTATCCTCTTTCATCTAATATCCGTTTTTTGAAGGGCACAAGAATGACAATCTTTTAATCATCCTATAAAAGGATGCTGTCATTAAATAATTCTTTTAGTTGTACTTTGTATTTGATTGCTGCAAATGTGTGCACAATCCATTTTTCCCACTGATCTGTGCACATCCAAACCGTTATTTCAGCCTCTAAGATATTGCAAAAACTATATGAAATTTGATTCAATATGATAATCATCAGAGATATGAATGTTAATATATTATGTAAGCAAGTACAAATAGCACTAGTTTGGATTTGATTTCTTTCTACAGTTTTATGAACATGAGAAAAAAAATATTAGTTTGTAAAAGAGCTTTTACTGCCATCTGCTGTTCAAATAGCGTGACTGCCCTCAAATTAAATAATTTGAGTTTAAAATCTAAATTAATCAATTAAAAAAACAATTATTGTTAACTAAAAAAAAACTAAATCATTAATAAATAAATAAAAACAACTATTTAAGTTAGAGTTCTAGCATTGATTTACTATTTTAAAACACTATTCAGCTCGTCAACATTAATGACTTAAAAATAACTACTTGGTTTTAAACTGAAATCTAACCAAAGAACCCAGATTTGCTTTAGTAAAAATGTAAGTCTGCTCAAAGAGCATTGCTTCATAAATTAGTGGTATTTGTGCAATAAAAATTACTGGTTGGAGAAAAAAAAACTTCCATAACTAAACACTATCATTCCAAATTTGTATAATTTTGGAAGTGTCTTGAAGTTAAAAAAAATTCTGTTTAATATAGAAAGTGTTCTTTGAAAAATGAAGAGAGATGTTCACAATGATCTAAAAGCTTCCTTCCAAGAGCACTGTGAGGTTTCACACATAAAAAAGTTTTTGAAATGAAACATCTGGAACAGACTTCAACTTCCAGAAAATTTAAATCAGAGCTCCAAGATGTCTTTGAAAGCAAGCTATTTGAACACCAGATTTACCTAAAATACACTTTTAAAACTAGTTTTTATTACTTTAACTTTTGACCCTTGTTGGGATGTTAGAGGCAATTCAGTAGCATTGCTGTGATCAAGAATCTTTACATCTGTCACACTGAATAGTTAATGTCAATTGTACTTTTTAGAGATTAAACACTTGATCTTCTCTAAAATATTGCTGAGAAGTTAATTTAATGTTTGCAAAGTCACACAAGACTGAGCAAGCACAATCTTGAAGATTTAAGATTGTTTCTTGAACTTTTTCTGGAATCATGAAGTTATGAACCATTACAGATGACAGACCAGGTTAAAGCACTTTTAAGTTATATTTTATTCTTTATTGCCAATCCAACTTGGGGTGCCGAAGTCTATAGTTAAGTGTACTCAAGTTTTGAACCAGCAAATTTGAGAAACTACAGCACTTCCAATTCAAGCTCATTTTAAGGTAATTTAAAAAAAAAAAAACTCTAGATATTTATAAAGAAAATAAAGTCCTCCTAATTTACCCAGTTTTCTAGAAAGTCATACCTTCATCTCCACATGAAGAATGGATTTTGAATTTAGTTAAGCACTAGGATTTTTTTCCTCTAGCTTAGCTACTGCTCATCTTAAGACTGATTAGACTCAAACTGAAGCTTTTTATAACCAGTGATTAGACTTTAAGAGTCATAGCTAAAGATTGAAGTTTTCTGGATTTAGAGAAAAAAAAAAAAAAAAGTCTCAATCCTTATATTATCTGGCTTAATTTTAATGATTAACATAAGTGACCTTACAAGTTCTTTTCTTACCCTATAAATCAAAACTTGACACTACATTGACTTTACTTCAACTTAAGGAAGGAAAAATATACACAGAGTCAGGAATGTCGGAACACATGTGCACTTTTATTTGGGATTGTTTCGTCAGTGTACAGGTTGGCCCCACTGGTCTGGCACCCTTAGTTGCCCCATTGTTTCAAGACCCATGCCCCCACCACCCAGGGATGAAACCTTCAACATGGGGAAGGTCACAGTTGGGTTTTTGCATAACAAAAAACAAAAAAAAAAAAAAATTTTTTTCAAACAGGACCAATATTTTTTTTTTTTTTTAAGGCTGAAAGTACAAAAAACCCAGACATAATTTACATACAAGCGATACTACAACCATGTTTAAGTATGCGCCAACCACTGGGTAGCCTTCACAGAGGCAAATACGTGTCTGAACAATGCAGTAACATTTGGAATCATGTGTCTGAACAATGCAGTTAACAAACATTTGGAATGACTCAAAGAAACAAAATGTACATTTTTCTGTTTAATTTTTCTCCCCAGATGCAAACTGTGGAACGCTGGGGTATGCATGTTACCTAAACCTTTACCATCTCCTTCATCGTTCCAGTTTTTTTTTAAATCCTGAGTCAAGCGCCAAAAATAACTGAAGCCATGCCAATGAGTTGGTTGTCTAGGCTCTGCGCCTGTATGTGTGTGTATGAAAAATGTGGTGTGTGGTTGTTTTGCACAGAGCTGAATTTGTCGGGTGTTTGTTGGGGGGGAGAGGAATAGTCTGTTTAGAAGCATTTGCGGTGGACGATGGAGGGGCCAGACTCATCGTACTCCTGCTTGCTGATCCACATCTGCTGGAAGGTGGACAGGGAAGCCAGAATGGAGCCTCCGATCCAGACAGAGTATTTACGCTCTGGTGGGGCGATGATCTGCAGGGAAACAGAATGAAGAGTCAAACCAAAGCTCCTGGTTCAATTCAGTTCACACAATGACTAATGCCTCACCTTGATCTTCATGGTGGATGGGGCCAGAGCTGTGATTTCCTTCTGCATCCTGTCAGCAATGCCAGGGTACATGGTGGTACCACCAGACAGCACAGTGTTGGCATACAGGTCTTTACGGATGTCGACGTCACACTTCATGATGCTGTTGTAAGTGGTCTCGTGGATTCCGCAGGACTCCATACCTGCAGAGCATAACTGTTAGTATTTGCACACTTAGAAATCTGAAATGTCAACCTTTTCCACAAACATACCAAGGAAGGAAGGCTGGAAGAGGGCCTCTGGGCAACGGAACCTCTCATTGCCGATGGTGATGACCTGACCGTCGGGCAGCTCGTAGCTCTTCTCCAGGGAAGATGAGGAGGCAGCAGTGCCCATCTCCTGTTCGAAGTCAAGGGCAACATAGCACAGCTTCTCCTTGATGTCACGAACGATTTCCCTCTCAGCTGTGGTGGTGAAGGAGTAGCCACGCTCTGTCAGGATCTTCATGAGGTAGTCTGTCAGGTCACGGCCAGCCAAATCCAGACGCAGGATGGCATGGGGCAGGGCGTAACCCTCATAGATGGGCACTGTGTGGGTCACACCATCACCGGAGTCCATGACAATACCAGTGGTACGACCAGAGGCATACAGGGACAGCACAGCCTGGATGGCAACGTACATGGCGGGGGTGTTGAAGGTCTCAAACATGATCTGTAAAGAGAGAAGATAAGGTTAAAATTTCTAAAATTACTCTGAGCAAAACTAAGGTCACTGCACTCACTACATGCATCAGACATAAGTTAGTAGCAAGTGCAGAAAATAACATTCCTTCACACTTGTGTTTCAAATCTAAAGTGTCAGGTTAACATTAGCTAATCAGTGCAGATATGAGCACACAGCCAAGAGACCTGTTGATGACAGATCATCTGATAGAGGAGAAGTCCTAGAGAAGAGGGGGAGGAATGAGGAAGTAAGAATGAAGAGAGTTTGGGTGAAAGTAACTTCTGCCTGGGAAATAAAAGTGAGGATGTTCACCTGGGTCATCTTCTCCCTGTTGGCTTTAGGGTTCAGGGGGGCTTCTGTGAGCAGGACAGGGTGCTCCTCAGGGGCAACTCTCAGCTCATTGTAGAAGGTGTGGTGCCAGATCTTCTCCATGTCGTCCCAGTTGGTCACAATACCGTGCTCGATGGGGTACTTCAGGGTCAGGATACCTCTCTTGCTCTGGGCTTCATCACCAACGTAGCTGTCCTTCTGGCCCATGCCTACCATCACACCCTGCAGGCAAGACGGTTACTATTAAACAACTGCATCATTAAAACATCTCATTTTAGACTTTATAGTAAAAAAAATAAAAATCAAATTGAGTGTTGTATTTTTACATTATTTTCATAGTTAAAATTAAAACAAATAAATTTTGAATGTTTTTTTTTTAAATAAAAAAACGAGACAAACCTGATGTCTGGGGCGACCAACGATAGAGGGAAAGACAGCACGAGGGGCGTCGTCTCCGGCAAATCCGGCTTTGCACATACCGGATCCATTGTCAACAACGAGTGCGGCAATTTCATCATCCATGACTAGACTGTTGAAATGGAAAAAAAAAAAAAAAAAAAACAAAAAAACAGGGCGTTAACAGTCACATCCACCCATATGCGACACATGCGGTAATCTACTTCCTGTCATCTGACTGCAATACAAAGAACTGCCCACTAGGGGGCGCGGTAACCCCACATTCCAATCAAGCCAGACAAAAGGAAGTGGTGCAGCATTCTCTTGTTACCATATAAGGACATAGTTTGGTTTTGAGCAGCTTTGCGGCTACCGGCGCTGTGGCGCACGGCCAGAGTGCAACAAGAAAAAAAAAAAAATGAACATGATCAGATCTCCGGCGCGAGACCACTCCCTCCGGCTAGCTACTCTAACCCCCACTTAGACACCCCCCATTGTTGCTTAATACCATCTGAAAATATTCACCTTAAAACACAGATTACAGTTCAGATCCAACTGAAAAAAACCCCAGAAACGGCTCACACTTTGATTCTAATAAATGACTAACAGTTTTAACTAAAGAAAAAAAAAAAAAAAAAAAAAAAAACCGTCTTAACCACGGCGATCCTTCAATCCGGTCTGTAACTGACAGCACAATTTGAAACACAACAAGTTTATTCAAATTTAAAAATAGCTTTTCTCCAACATGAGATCCAACAGCAACAATTAAGAAAAAATACTTTATCCACTAACTTTAAGAAATATTTAAGTAGATCGGTGAAAATGTAACAAATCGGTTCCAATTCTGAAGGGCGTGTTAGCATGGCTAAGCTAGCATGCTAAAGTAGGTCACACCCCATCGCATCGTGCGCACAAAGGGAACGATCTGAAGCACAACTTTAACAAAAACAACACATTTTCAACAAGATTTTGTTTAAAACCATGTTAAACAGAAAAAAAAAAATTAAGCAGATTGATTATTTCAGGTTACTTTATCGAGAAGCCGGTTTTAAAGTAAAACACCTGCGAATCACTTCTAATGTACTTTTCTTTCTATAAACTGATGAAAAACAGGTTGTAGTTCAATTTTAATTTAATTAAATAGTTTTTGTGAATGAAAGAAAGTAAATTTAAATACCTCGTGGTCAATTTGATTTAAAAAAATAATATTTTTACGCCATTTTAACCACAAACAACCAGAGCATTATTTAAAAAAAAACCGTTCTAACCTTAGCAATCGATGGATTAGATTTTTAATTAATCTTACCTTTGGGTGGGGGGGCTTTTCGCTTAAAGGGAAACCGGTTTCAGGCAAATGATATCCCGCACAAGCTGATGTGACGGCGCTCAGAGTGAATGTGTTAACGGTGAGCTTTGCTATTTATACTCTGCCAGCTGCTCCGCTGTCTCCATAAAAGGTAAACTTTTGGAATGGCTGCTCTGATTGGCTGAGCGTCATTCACTGGGGCACGTCGTGTGCACGCTGTGGTGCACTGAGTGAGAGAGAGAGAAGGGGTAGCCATGACAGTAGAAGAAAAAAAATAAAGAGAAGTGATTGAAATCATAAGGTTTACGAAAGCTAAACTTATTTAGATAGTTTTAAAATAATATTGTGAGTATATTAAATGTTAAAATGTCTCTAAACCTGTTTGAAGCAGATAAACCAGTTCTAAAGCATCAATTAAAAGAGTCCAACACACAGGACTCCTCCCTAATTAGGCTGCAAAGGCCTGAATACTTTCTGCAGAACCTGTTCTACCTTCCAACTCTTTCCTTTGGAATATTCATAGCTTTTTAAATCAAATATCTGACCACTTTCGGGGAGGATACAGGGGGATTTTGTCATTTGAAGGCTCAGTGAGAGTCACAGGCCATCACCAGATCAAACACATGACTCAGATCACTCAGGACAGTATGGTTACTATGTGTTATTCACTTTTATTACACACACACAAATCCTCTGTGCAACTAATAGGTATTTTTTGGTTGACCATTGAATTTAAAACGCCAGCTTCCTGGTTGTCTACACATAACAAATTTGAAGTGTTCAGATCATAGCTATGTATCATTTATTTGTAGCCTGTGAAATTCTCACTCACACTGCTTAATTTTTTAAGTAAAAATGGTTACCATCAGTATGTAACTTTTGGGCTGAATTTAAACACACATTCACTATTCCATGCTTCTGAGGCATGAAAACGTGCTTTTGTAAAAAAAAAAAAAAAAATGTTCAATGGCCATTTAAAGTTTCGTCTCTAACCGCTGGTACTTGTGGCAACTTCTCCTTCTGCCTTTACCACATTTACTTCCTTATCTACATTATATCTACTTTTGTTTTTCTTTCTTTTTCTAAAACAGTAGATCATCCTCATAGACATATTTCTTATCACTTTACAGCATTAAAATTGAGAATTAAGAATCAAGAATCAAATCCATAGACTGTACAAAGGCTGATGGGTTAGCACAATATCTATCCTCACAGCTAGAAAGTTGGAGTTCAATCCCTGGAGTGGGGTGAGGCTTTAAACATTGGCCTTTCTGTGTGGAGTTTGTATGTTCCTCATGCGTATGCTTGGGTTTTCTCCAGGTAGTCCAATCTCTGGATACTCAATCCCTAGGAAAGAGTGTGTATGTATATGGTTGTGAGGAGTCGCCCTGCAACAGACTGGCAACCTGTTTGGGGTGTACCTGGCCTCTTGCCTGAAAGCAGGTTCAAAAGATGAGATGAGAATTAAATCCTGTGTATTCCTTGCTTGTGGAAGACAATTTTTTTATCCTCATCTGAAACAAAATATATTCTGCTGAATGTAAAGTTAAGTCAAATTCAAGTACATATTTATTGAGAAAAGCTTTCTTGATATAAATTTAGGATAAATCACAACTTTACTAGGATATTGATCAGCATTTACACCTGAAAGGAAGATCAGGTGTCAAAGGTCGATTCTAACTACTTACTGATTTACAGGCATTAGTATTGATATATTACATCAGAGTAACTTCTGAGTGAATTCTCTTTTATATGTTTAAAACTCGTTATTTTACATTTATGAGATTTTGGGACTAAACAGGTGGTTCTATGTGTAGGTTAAAACAAAAAAGGTTTTTAATGTTGTGCTAACGCTGAATTACATAAAAAGGGATTGGCTGGGAAATATGTAATCTTAGCTTAAAGGTGTGCCTCTAGACGTTCTCATTCAAAGAGCAACCAGATGGTAATATTAATATGAATGAATGTGTCATGGTTGCATTTCAGCATGTTTGAAAGTAGGGGATGAACATTTTATGCCATGAAATGTTCTTCACATACGACTTCATAAAAAGAAAAACTAGAGGCCAAGTTTGCTTTCTAGTAGTAAGTGAGATGTATCTGGTTAGTGGTGTGTTGTCAACAGTCTTCAGTAAGAATCTCAACGTGCCAAGTGCTTGGAATACTGTCCTGGAAGGACTCCTACTCATGTATCACAACAGTGTGTGAGTTTGTCCTTAAACCCTGACTCAGATAAATGCTAGTCCTGTAAACGTAGTTCTTACTGCCAAGTCCTCTCTGCTTTAAAGCCATCTAACGAATGTCTCACCAGATTTTTCATTGAGTCAGGGATATTTAATAGAGGCTGTCGGAATAAAACACTTATAAAGTTTTAATGTAATCGGTGTATGCTAAAAGGATAGAAAAGTTTAACCACATTTTCTGAAAAACTCATCTCTTTACGTTTTCTGTATATTTTATTAAAAGATTATTGCTATTCTTAGACTAAAGCATTTTCAAAATTGGATTTCTAAATCCAAAAACCAAAGAAAATTACTGCCAGTGACTTTAAAACTGAAAGTTGGTTGTCTTTATATTAAAAATTAAGATGGTTTCAGTTATGAACCATTTATTGATACTTTTATCAACACGTCTATCAGCATATTATCTGAATTTTAATTGCATTTCAAGCCCAAGAATACATAGTTATAATGTCTCAAGGTGCAAAAAAAGTGATTTGTTATCAATTTGGACCTCCGATAACAGTTTGTATGGGCGGATGGGTTGTGTTTTTATGACTTTCAATAGGGTGTAGTTGCTTCTAGATCAAAGTCCCGGTTTTTTCAAGGAAACTAAATGTTGCTCCTCACCAGTAACACAGATAGTAAGTAAATCTTTTTTACCTTCAGACAGAGCCATTTTCCTGTGTTTCTTAGAACCTGTACTGTAGGTACCGGTTCATTTTGACTAAGCTAACATGAATGCATTCAAATGTTTATGGTGGAAACATGTAGCTTGCTGTAAATCTAATCATCACTCACAATAAACACAAATGAGAACACTTTATTGTGACCCTTGTGAGCACAAGAGATAAATGTATAAGAAGTCAGCCTTGAGAATTCAGATTAGCTATTAAAGCACATTTTATTCAACATCGGTTTTCATTTATGTTGTGCAAGAAAAAGAGCAGGTGACCATTGTTTTGCCTTTGGCCTGCTGAAGTCAGAGTCTACCAATGCCATGTGACAAGGCAATCAGTAACTCAGAGATCCCACAGCAGCTATGTTTATGTACATTGGTCAAAAAACTTAAAGTATCAGCAACATTTCTCTACATATACTATGATGACACACAACCTATCATCAAGTTTTTGAATGTGTTTATTTATCTGGGTACACTCACTTTTACTAGTAAAACCCTCTACAGTCGTAAAACTTTGCATGACGTCATCTTCTCAGGTTTTTTTTTTTTTTTTAAATAAGTCAACCAACCAGTCAGCCTGGGGCAACTTCTCAAAAGAAACTCAATGTTCTGTAGAATTGCCACTCCCAAAGTTACCAGCTTCCTCTTCCTCAAATGAGCCACAAGTTTCTCGTTGCTTTCAAGCCAAATAGGGCATTTATCTGTCTTTACACTCTCTACAGGCTACTCTACATCTCTTATTTTGTTCATTTCCTTGCTGAAAACCATGGCAGTAAGAAATGTGGTAAATGCAGCTCTTTGGGGGAAGGGAGCCTCTGGTGCTAATCAGAGAAACTGGTCAAAGGGGGTGGGCATGAATAGGCTACAATGCCTATTATCAATCACACAAGTATACAAGCATGCACAAACACTTAAACATTTGCTACTTAAAATCTTAATGCTACTAAAACCAGCTCGATACAAAAAACATTATTTGCAATTAGGACCAATAGAATTTAAGAGCTGATGTGCCAGGAGAAGAGATGGATAGTACTAAGACCAAGATGAGAGCTAGAGAAAGCACCACTAAATAGTGTCTGGGCGAAGGAAAGATGGAAATCATAGGAAGAAAAGAGGAAGTGTATGAAGAACAACCCTCTATATGATCTAGTTTCCTTTTATGGTGTGAATGTGATGTAATGAGTTGGTATGGATTGAGAATTTCCAAATTGGGTGGCGGCCCAGAGCTTTGAAAACAGGATAGTTGAAGGTGGCAGGTGTAGTTCTTAAAAGTTCATATTTTGAAGAGTGGATGGTTTTAAGTAAAGTCAAAGCCAAAGTAAAACAAACCAGATTAATTCTGTAAAACTATTTTATCACAGGTCTGTTTTTCTTTTTGTTCCTGCAGACTCGTGGAAAAAAAACCAGCTGACCAGTTGTTTGCCATCTGTGGCTGGTCACAGTCTCAGCGAGGGAAGCCCCATTCACTATTCATCCTTTTCTCTCTCCCCTCCCTTCGTTTCACTGGCTACCCCCCTACACTACAGCCGATAGACCAGTTGTCTGCAGCGTCATTGATCCTCGGGTCACCGTGGTGACGGTCTGACTACAAGGCACAAGCTAGTTGCCAGCTGTGTGTGTGTGTGTGTTGTGTGTGTGCCTGCCAGCTGGCCAGTTTGTTGTTATATAGGATTAGCTTCCCATTTGCAGACCAATTGTATTCCTTACACCTGCCCCCTCAACTTTAGTGGATACCCTCGTGCATACAAACAATTTATTTGTCAGGCCTCATCAAGGCATCCTGTGGGACAAGCTTTATTAATTTTCATAAAGATGAGTGTAGAAAAATGACAAATGTTTGTGTAAATAGTTTCCTGATAGACCTAATGTTAAGTCTAAGTTACTGAGGTTTTTCTTAACTTGGTCTTTGGCTGCTGGCATAAACACAGTACAAAAAAGTGACTGTTGGGACTACCGAACACAGATCTTCAGCGATGAGTTGGTCTTTGCCTTGAAAATCATATGATTATCATGTCTAAATCTGATTAAAAGCTTGAAGTGTGTAACCCAGTTTTCAGTTAGATATGAAAACACATGCATAGCTTAAGGCTATAGACCAGTGAATATAGTTTTTCTGTATTTCTTTGGAACACACACACAATCAGGCCTTCTGTCCTTGTACCTCTTCCTGTAACCAACTTCACTTCCTCATGTCACTTCTGCCTCCAATAGGCTGAAAGCTGCAGCTGAGGAGCCTTTCAAGGGTGTGAGTTTTATACATAGGTTTTCAATACTTCCACCATTTGAACCTATCTATCTCATTGTCACACATACAGATCATTTTGATGTGTTGACAAAACAATATCTATGATAATTTTGCATGAAGTGTGCAAAGTTGCAAATGTTAGCAAAATGTGCATGCATGTTTTAGTGCGCAATTCACTTCTCAAGCAAAGAAGAAAGACTTATTTGTGTCTTTATCTAATTCTATCCCTACTCGTGCACATAGTCACGGTATTCATCCCCTGGATGGTCAAAGACCCAGGGAGGCTTATCTATCCTCTTACCATCTGTCTTAGCTCCTTGGGAGAAGTTGTCTGATCCGATAGGCTGATTTTTCAAGCAGGCATTGCCTCAATTGGGCAGTTTGAGAATTCAGAGCTCCTAATTGGCTGTAGCTATTCTCCAACTTTCTGATCTTCTTTAATGCAGCAGGAGCAAAGTGAGGAGAGGTCAACCACCTCCACACGCCCATGCTTTTTGCTGTGTAGTGCTACATGTTTTATGTAACCTCTCATGATCTTCTTTATTTATGGCACTATTTCTTCATTCTTATCATATCATGATGTCATTTGTTTACTGAATGTGCCTTCAATTTTTGGAAATCCTTGTCAGCATTTTTTTTCTACTCGGGTGCCAACTTTCTGTCTAAGTTCTCATATCTACTCATCTGATCAGTCCCATTTTTTGTCTCAAAAGCTTCAGAGCATCGCCCAGTTTTGTGTATTGCAACACCTTATTTAAATGACATGTTTTTGTTCATAAAGCTTACTAAAAAGAGCCAATGTTAGGTGTTTGTGGATTGATTGTTTTTGTAGATACAGCATCTAGCATTGCATTGCATTGCTGTTCTCACCCCACCTCTCACTCTGTTTGAATGAGTTGCCTGATCTTCTCTGATTGGCTGTCAGCAGCTGCCATATAAGGACTTAGGCTAGCAGCAGAGACAGGAAGTGGTAAGCAGGAAGTGGAAAGCTGGTCTGAGAGAAACATGCAGCATGATTTGTAAAAGCCTGCCACACCTTGTCTTAAAGTTCTTCCTCATCTTTTTTTTTAAATATTGTTCAGGACGCATTGCCTCATTTTTTTAAAAAATCAAGTATCTCCTGTTTTCTTTTAATCTAATGACTTAATAAAGAGGTTTTGACCAAATGTATACGCTTTTTGATCACAGGTCATATCTTATTTTTGCTTTTCCTCCCAATTGTATACCTACCTCACATTTGTGTTCTATCAGCTCATTGCAAGGCATGGGTTTTGAGGTACTAATCAAAGGTTAAAACAAATTTGCAATTGTAGCAATGCACCAGCAACACATGGGAACATTATGCAAATACTGCATAATCCAGGGATATCCGAGAAGAATGAAAATAGAATTTTCTAAAAAAAAGAGTAGACAATATCATGAGAGCAAATGTTTCGTCTTCTGAAACACTTATCCCTGATCAAAGCTGGCTTATTTGCTCTTTATTTGTACATTCTGCCATCAATTAAAATATCCGAATGTCCACTAGAAAATGAAGTAGTCAGGAGAGGTTGCCAGTCTGCTGAAGCACACACACAACTATCCACACACAGACACACACACACTAATTCATAATGGCCAATCAACCTAATATGCACGTTTTTGGAGGAAACCGGAATACCTGGACAAAACACACACACGGGGAGAACTTGCAAACTCCACACAGAAAAGCCAGTGTTTCAATTCCCACCCAGGACTTGAACAGTCTTCTTGCTGTGAGACCACTGTGCTAACCACTGGATTTTATCATTTTATTCAGTAGTTTCATTTGGTTTTTTTTAGTATAAACATAGTCAATAATTTTCTTGACTTTGATCACAAACCAATAATCTACAACAGCAGCTCTATTCAGAGTAAAGACACGATAGGGTCACTATTTGAATCTTGCCTAACATGAATTTAATGGTCTGGAACAATAAATCTTTTGATGCTCATTTGTGAAAAATCTTCCACTGTGTTTCATTTGCTACAGGCACAGTCTTTCCAGAGATTTCATGTTGCGACAACTTGCCTGATGTTCATGCTTCAGGGGTTGTATAACATAAAGGAAAACCCAGGATGACAAAACTGCTGGAATAGTTTCTTAACTTCTCTCACTCTGTTGATTGTGTCTGAAGAGCAGTTTGTGTAAGACCACGCAGGAATGTGTCATTTGTTGTAGAGAGTAATTACAATATGTATTCTTCATTTACGTCTAGTTGTGAGTGTGTTTTGTTGACCTGTGTGTGTATTAGAGAGGCCACTCCCTCTTCTTAATTTTGACATCCATAAAAGGAGATATTTAAGTTTGTCACATGGCAACAATCTGAGGAATGCAACCCTGCTCAGATGGGATGCCATCTCAAGGAAATCAGTTTCACTCCTAAAGGCAATGAAATCAAATATGTGAGTCTATCACCCAGTGTGTGCAGGAAATAGAAAGAAACTATTTGAAACACAAAAAAAAGAGTTTTTGTGCATTTTATGTAAAAACTCCACTATTGTAGGTGTTGTAGTACTTGTGTGTGCGTTTTTGTGAGTGATAACATGGGGAATTCACAAGTTGAGTGATTTCACTTCTCTTTCTGGCATGTTTTAGTAACTGGAAACTGCAGAGGAGGACGTTCCAGTTTCCTTCTCTGTTAGAAGAAGAACAAGTTTGTGTCTGTTTGTCACAGCCATTGTGTTTAACTTTATAAGGCTTTCAACGTCTCTTTTCTATATCACATTCCTTAATTAAAGCAGATTAAATTTACGTTTTCAATTCTGCTTTTGTTCTCATAGTTCTTCCTGAAGTTGTCGCTGCTTTGTGGGCCGCAGAGGATGTTTCTCAGTAGTGCCTCTAGCTACAGAACATTTACCAAAACCACAAAGTTGATACTTTTTTCTATTGCTGCATGCAGAAAAGGACTTCCTCTTTTTTTTCTGCCATGGGACGCCATATAAGGTTAACACTGAATACTCAGGTAGAAAAGCTCTTGGCGTTCACTGGGTTGTACAAGCCATCTTTCCTTATATGTTTTGCTCTGTGAGCTTGTCAGTCACAGTAATCACAGGAAGTTTTGGGCAACAGATCAATGAGGCAATCTAGCTGCTGTTAGAATAGGAAATTGTACTTTTTAAATGGCTCAGCAGCTTTAGTTTCTGTTTACTGGCATTTAAATCTTCCTCAAATGAGAACAAAACATGTGAACTTACTTGAACAAAAAGGGTTCCTAAAAATCTCATATTTATTGTACTTATATGGTATACAAATGCGCGTAGTTGGTGACTACTGTTAACTTGTAAATATAGTCACAAGGGAGGAACATGGCAATGTTCAGGAATAATGGTGTTAAATGATGAAACAAAGCTGTTGTAAAAGTTTCAAATCATGCCATTTTTTTATCCTCAGGAATGTTGTGTGCAGTATTGTTTTGCAGGAAATTAATAAACAGTTTCTATTTTAGACTTCTGTCATGTGTGGTACACGGGAGCAGAATCTCTCTGACTCAGCTTCTCACAACTTCCGTGGACTTTTTACTGTATGGTCAGGTTGAGACTCCTGAAAAAGGAAAGATGAACACTGTTTGAATAAAGGAAGAAACATTCAAAACAAGTGAGAAGATGATAAAAAAAAGAGTATCCAGCAGATAACAATGATAAAATACAGATACTGATGATCTTCCTCCTTTCTGACCTGAGGCTTGACCCCCACATTCCAACTGAAACAAAGCTCCTACCCACTCCTGTTTCTTAACTTCTTTTCCATTAAACTCAGTGCTGCAGTTCATTCATTTATTTCCTCCTCATCTCCAAGCCTTTGGTATGTATCTCTGGCAAGAAAGTTGAACCATCTGTGTGTGCGTACATTAACAAGACTATGTGGTGGCTTCAAACTAAAATCCTCCTCCCTTTTTCCTGTAGCCTCTCCAACCTTCTCGTCTTCCTTCATTGTTAAAAAGGGGGCAAGAATTGAACTTAGTAGGACAGCTGGCTTATTTGCTCTTTATTTGTACATTCTGCCATCAATTAAAATATCCAAATGTCCACTGGAAAATGAAGTAGTCAGGAAATAATAAATATACTTCAGACTTAAAAGAAGGAAGAATTTTGCATTTAAGGATTGGATTTGCTCTATAACTAAGCTTATGGGATAGCCGGAGCAGCAGGGGCCTTCGTTTAGTCAAATCCTGAAATGTAGGTCAAGAGGCACAAGATTTTCTTGTGCTGTTACATAACTACTCTCTCTCATACACACACGCACATTACAAAGTACCCACTATAAGCAGTGCCAAGACATACAGGAACACTGTGTTGTTAGCTGGATGTGTGTGTATGTGTGGATAAAATCCAGCATGAGCAGCTGTAAAAGGTCTCAGAGAAAAATGATATGTTTTCACAATTTTTTTTTCTCTACGTTAATGATCTGTGGCTGGTCAAAGTGTGTGATTGTGTTTGTGGGAGTGTCCGGATATACCTGGACAGCCCAGGCATGAGAAGATTAAACCTTTTACAGGTACATGACTCACTGCTCTCTCATTGGCTGAAGTCTACAGGTAATCACATGCAGAATATCCTTTAAAGGAAATAGTTGTAAATCCTTTTACCTGCCTGTACAGCTCCTTCTCCTGTTCAAACCAATGTTTTTCCATTGCTGTCATTCCATTGCCCTTTTTTTTAGTTTTGAGAAAGAGAAGAACCCTGGTTAAAGACAATTCATGTCTTTCTTGGCTCATCTTATTGTAAGATGATAACCAGGAATGCAAAATTGAGCTACTAAATAAGGAATAGGAGGATCCCTGAGAGACAGTGTGTGGGTGTATTAATAAAAAGTGTTTGAACTTCCACACAGGGCCACGTTACCCTCTCCACCCCCTACATAGATTTATTTCATAACTATCAGGTAACAGTGTCAATCTCACAGGTATTTTTTAATTCAAATAATTTGTGAGGAATTCTCATAAAACCATCCTCAAAATATGTTACATCTTTCTTCTTCCTATCAAATTGCAAAATAAACTCACTTTCATGTAAACTGTATAAATAAAATGCAATAAAGCTCCCTGAAAGCAGTTCTTCACTTTCTGAGAGTCAATTCTGTGAGACACTAAATATAATCGTGTAGATTTTAAGCATTTGGACAAAATTTTGCATAAATATCGTGGGGCATTCTCAACTTCATCATTCATGTAGGAAGGTTGGTTGCTGCCTCTACTGGTTGAAACAAACTTTTTGTCGAGCACTATGGAAAGATCAGATCTTCTACCTGAAACAGATATGTTTCAGGTAGAAGTGTGTGCTGTGTTATAGTTTTTGTCTATGTTGGACAAAATGTCATGGTGGAATCTATTTTCAAATAAATAAATGTGACTATTTTTGCTTTGTGTGAAAAGTTCACGTAAGATTGAAATTAGAACTGGGCAGTTTTTAGTCACTCACCTTTTACCGTCAAAGGATTGAAAGTAGCAAACGTTTCTACAGTAGTACAATAATTATACATTGCTACACTAAAAAAAGACTATCTAATCCTCGTTATCTTTTTTTTTGTAAAAAATCAAATGCAACATTCATTTATAGCTGATTAATGTTGCGTGTCAAACCTGTACTTTATAAAGAAAATATTTCCTGGTTGATGGTGGACCTAAAAAACTTCATTTTTCACAATGAAACATTTCATGATAATACATTGTATTGTTAAAATGTACAAAATAGAGGTGGTGAGAGTACAGAACCTTGTGGTACTCCTCTGCTGCTGAATAACCTCCCAGACAGATGAAACCCACTATTCTCACAAACATGTCAATATGTTTGGTTTCACACAAATGTAGGTGAATGTGGAGGTATAGATGTCCTCATATTACAAATTACACACATTTTAACTTAAAAGACTGGGTAATCATCCTAAAATGTTGCCTGATGGAAAAGAAATAGTATATGAACTGATTTGAATCACTATTTTTTTTTAAAGTTTCTCCATATGACAAAAGTGACATGCAATTCTGAAAGCTCTATTGCATCACATAAAAAGACCTTTCAATAAATGTGAAAGTTTTAAAAAATGATTTCAGCATCCTTTCATATTAGTTTAACTAGCATACTGAACTATACTTTTTTGAGGTCAAAACTTGAAAAAAAAATTTCATTTGTTGATAGCACAGTGGCCTCACAGCAAGAAGGTCGAGGTTTAAATCTCGGGTGGGGACGAGCCATGGAACACTGGCCTTTGTGTGTGGAGCCTACATGTTCACCCTGTGTATGAGTTGTTTTCCTCTGGGTACTCCAGTTTCGACCCACCCTCCAAATACATGCATGTTAGGTTGATTGGCTGCTGTGAATTTGCCCCTAGGAATGAGTGTGTGTGGATGGTTGTACAGTATGTGTGGCCTTGTGACAGACTGGCGACCTGTTTGGGGTGTACCCTGCCTCTTGCCTTGAATCAGCCAGGACAGGATCCTGCACCTTGTGACCCAATCAGGGACAAGCAGTTCAGAAGATGAATGAATGATATTTGTTGATCTCAAGAAGGAAAATAGTGTTAGACCGAAATAAACAAAATAAACTTGTTCCACGTTACTTTTGCGCTGTTTCACCCCCATGAATCATAGAGACACTTTGTAAATGTTCCATTGTGAAATGTATGTTAAAGTATCTGACTTCAGCAGTTTTCTGCACAAAGGTGCGTCTGAGTTCTTGTCATATACTGATATCAACAAGTCAAAACTCGCAAGCAACTTTTTGAGGGGAATCAAAAACTTTTTGGGAAGGTTGAGTCATTTTCCCATTTTATTCATTTCCATTTTATTTCATTTCTCACAGCTAGTCAGGCTTTACAGTCACAGAAAACACGGCACAACCGACTTAAATTAACGAGCAGGAAAAAATTCAGTCCAACACAAAATTATCACCCTTTTGCACCACATTTGGGGAGATTTAATCAACCCCTTGCTGAGAGGGCAGAATGTCTTCAAGTTTAAAAAGAACTATGAGCACTCCACTGATAATGCAAAGAAGGTTTTTGGACATTCAGATGAATTTTCATCATGTTTTACACACTTGATGTATTCACTTCTTGCAACTTTGGGAATTTAAAACTTGAATAAAACAAATTAAATTTCAGATTTTGAATAAATTTGTATATAAAAGTGCACTGCAGCTATTATTTATCAGCACCCTCTCATGCATTTACAAAAAATCTTAAATCTTGGGGCTTTTGAGGTTGTGGTTCAGCCAACAGGGATGGATGGCTTCTCTTTTTTTGTGCTTTGGATGACCATCTGTGCCAGATGTTAATGATCTCCTGCAGTGAGTAAAGTGACTGTATGCATGAACTGTGTATCTGTGAGTCAGCAGATGGGATTTGTTGGACTCTCTCATACACACATCGAGTGTTTTCCATCATCACTCCTCCATCATCAATTATTCACACCAGAAGACTGAAAAGCAATGAATCCTAAAACAATATTAACAGTTGAATATATTAGATTAATCTGAAATTTGAATTAAATGATCAAATTAGATCCTTAGAATTTATTTGAATTTGAATATATTTGAAAAAGAACATGCATACATGTATGCATGTATGTGCATGTCCATGTTTGCACCATAGAAGAAAAATAAAAAAATTAGCACAAAATTTGTGTTGATTTTTAACAAAAAGGCAGCACATGACAGCTGGTGTTTGGTGTGTGTTCGTGTGTGTTTGTCCAAAGACACAGTCTAAGGGGGGCCAAAAGCCTTTGTTTAAGATGGCATATCATTAGCATCAAAAACTCCTCATTGTCCATCAAGAGAAGCAGATTAGAAGCAGAGGCGTGAAGGAGCCAGAGAGGATGGGGTGATGGGGATGCAGCTGGAGTGAGGATGGTGGCAATAACCAACAACACCTGCCACCTCAGCCAAATGCACCCTTTGTGTAAGTGTGTCATCTGTTAGTGGAGACTAAATGTTCTACTGTAAATGGAGATTTTAAGGTGCACAGCTTGAGTCACTTTTAAAAACTGGGTGGTGTTTCATCAGTGCAGTATTCTGCCGGTGCCAGGAGGTGGCCTCACAGAGCTCTTTAAGACCACGTGGAGGATGAGGGTGGAGGACGGTGGTCTGTGTGCAAGCAGCAGACTCTTAAGATGTTTTAGATTATTAGAATTTGTGTGCAAGATTAAACTGGATCAAACATGTATGTTATTTATTGCATATTACAAAAAATAATAAACCAAATGACCTTTAGAAAGAAATCAGTTATAAACATCATGAGAAAAATATGAGCAAAAATCTTAACATGAACTTATTATATGTGTCATATTCTGACCATCCTGGTCACTCCCAGAGAGATCCTCAGCATCTTCATCTCTGCTACCTCCATCTCCATTCAACCTAGAGCATAAATTAGAAGCTAACTGTGAGTCATTCTGAATAATAAAAACTGAATTGATTGTAATTTGTTGTGAACAACTTGATCCATACGTACAACATTTCACTGGGTGGGTGTACTGGGTAAGAAGTGAATAAACTATCTAGTTTAAGCGATTGGACTGAAGTTTTGAGCGTCTGAATAATTCACAGTAATTACTATCCAATTCCCGTTAACAGATGGTTAGGAACAATACATTATAGTAGATTAATATCCTTTGGAATCCAAAACCAAAGAAGTAATCATAAAATAACAAGGTTTTAACTTTGAGGCTTCAGCAGAATTGAAAAATGACTGGTTTGTCTTTCTTCGTTTGTTTTTTTCCTGCCAGATCTTCTTTTTTAAACTGTTATTTTTAGCAAGCGGGAACAGAAAACTGCTGGGAAATTAAGGTCATTCCATTTTATTGGAAATGGATTGCTTTGTTAGCACTTAATACATTTAGATGTTAGGAACTGAGAGTTTTGGACCAATAATCTCTTTGAGCTATTTTAAAGACTTGAAAACTCTTTACCGAACACAAAAGAATGATACATTAAATCTATTTAAAATCACTGATCACTTTTTATTGTAATTGTTGGAGAGTTCTATTCTGATAAAAGAACAACTGATTCAATCTGGAATATTTTGGTTTCATTTTAACATTGGCAGAATAATACAGAAACTTATTTCATTGTGCCAAGTTTTATAAAGTTTATCTTTACATCTCCATTTTGTTCAGTCCTCAGAAGCTGAGAGTTGACATCCCACATAAAACAGGACATAAATGTAATTCTATTAAATATAAATGTAATTCTAGGAAACTGAATTGGATGAGTAATGCTTATCACACAGAGAAATCTCTACAAGTATTAGACAAGGCGGAAAAATGTTATTGACCAGCCACAGATTTTAGGGCCTCAGGCAGAAGTGCATTAAAAGCAGATCCGGTTTCATGGTGGACACCAATGACCACATCTATGAAGACAAAGTTATATACCCAACATGCAATAAAAGGCTCCTTTGTAGAAAATAGTGTTTTCAAAAAATCAAAAGTTGAAAACAATCCCTTATCAGTGTATGAATGTACAGGTTTTGAGGTTTTCTGTTTTGAAGAACAAAAGCTAATTAAGTTTTGGAAAGATATACATTTTGGTATTTGAATCAGCAAAAAAAAAAAAACATTTGCTATATATTTAAAGTATCATGAAGAGAATGGATAGAAAAGTTTCATCAAACTGTCAGCAGTTACAAAAAAAATTGAATCTATTTGAACATAAAAAGGTTTCATTTCCAGAAGCCCACATGCTGTAAAAACATTATACCTAAACTGATCCAACAACACAACAAACTTTCACTGATTTTAGGATTCATCATACAGTTTGGGTACATGTATGATGACATAGACATTTCACAAAACACCAACAAATTAATACAACTGACTCCTGGAATGATGAAACAAACTTTCCATGGATTTTTAACAGTGGTGCAAAAAAGCATTCATTTGAGTTGTTGTCTTGCTCAAAGTATGATCAATAAAAATGAAGAAAATGTAAAATATCCGAAACATGAAGGTCTGAAGTTAAGGTCATATGGGGATCTGCATCTCGTTCAACTAGAGAAATATCATATGACTGAAAAAAAAAACTTCCATAGTCAAGGAAAATATCATTTTGAAAAACGCAAACAGCGCTTGTGATGGAGGGCTGTTGACCATGCAAACACTCTTTGTGAAAACAGGATATGACGTCACAGGTTTTTGCTGAGAGACAGCATCAGTATTTTTAGCAGCATCCTGATCAAATTATTTTGAATGTAGGGGTGAAGGCGCCATTAAGTGCCAACAATCAATTCCAGCAGGAACTATTGACAAAAAGAAGAGCATTAGATAAAAAAATACATCCTAAGATGGCAGATTGCAACCAAACTGTTCAGCTGACTAAAATTACACCAGCACCCTATCAACCCAAAAACTAGAAACACATAAACATTTTAATGACCTCTCTGATCATGCCTGACTGCCTGACATCTCTGCTGACTGACCTATATGTTTCTGTCTACTATAGGCATCCAAACAGACACACACACAAGCTACACACGTGTATCCACACACATTTCATAACGTGTCAGACAGATGAGGAAGCCATAAAGTCTCTCTGCTGATCTTACCATGGCTATTTTGTCGTCACCATGACAATAAAAGGGTATAGGAGCTGAATGGAGCCCCTCGAAAGCACACACATATACACATACAAGGGGGCACACTGAAACACACACACACATGCTGACCTTTGACCAGGCTGGTGTGTGGAGAATAGAGGTGAAAATAAGGAGGAGGGGTGCATGTGGTGTTCCCCAGTGGCTCCAGCTTCCAGCTCTTTGTTGGTGGAGAGGAGGCCCTTAGTAAGGCTGCAGCTGTGTGCACACACTCATGAGCAAACACACTCATGCATTCCTCTCTGATTGCAAGGGACACCATCTTGCAGAGTTTACTCACTCAAACAGCAACTTTTAGTTGTCTCTGAAAAAAGAAAAGATCTTTGACTGTCTTGTAAATGAATTTCTGAAAGAATGTGAGTTAATTATTCTAGGGTTAGAACAACTCTGATTGAATGTGACCCCCAGGAAAATGTGGGACTAGGAGGGATCGTTTGAAATTTTTATCTGACAACAAATTTATTATTAATAATGAAAATACATTCAACCTACTTCTAATTTAAAAAATGAATTAGAGAACCAGAAGCAGAGCACAAGTTATGTCACTTTAAAAAATTATTCTTGCAGAAAATGAAAAATGAAAAGTGACAAATAAAGAGTTTCAGGCCAAACATGTTGAGATTTTCCTACATCCATATTGTGCCAAGTCGCATCATTGACGTCATGGGAAAAGTAGGGCAGACTGTTACACAGACGTTCCCTTTTTATAAACTTGCTGATTTTACCTGCAGCAGGTTGAGAAGGAACTGATCCTATCATCAGTGTTTGTTAAATAAAAAATAGATAAATTCAATTGTGACAGCCTAAATCTTCATCCTGCAGCATAATCAATCACTCACGAGCAAGAAGAATAGTCATATCCATCTGTGTTACTGATTTTAATATTATCTAGAGCCTTCTAAAACACATTTCAGCTTGCACACATTGTTTTATAATACTGACATCTCTGCAAGTCAGGGTCAACAGAGACACCCAGAAAATAGGTCAGAGGAGATTTTCCCCCTTTTACTTCCAATCCCTCTGGCTCGTGTTCATGCCACTGGATCTCTATAGATATTTATATTATTTATTTAGGTGAGGAAAGTGATGGATCATAGCAACAAGGCTACTTTCCTTCACTAGTCTTTGGGCGGATCCACAAACACATGGCAAGACAAAGAACAGGATATGATGATATTATATAAAAAGTAATGCATCATTAAAATGCTAAAAGTCAGTAGTTTGACAACCAGTTTGCTTTCCAACGGTATTTTTCTCCCACTAGGTCTTTGATCAGCTCAGAGGTGTGTGTGTCCAACAGTGATGCTGATTGGTCAGTTTTCTATCTGCTGATGCTTTTCTGCATTGCTGCAGTGCAGCTCTGTCTGCAGGTACTGGAGACAGCAACTGTGTCAGTGTGTCAGTGTGTGTGTGCTCCAGTAGACTGTCTGCCCTTCATCAGAGAACAGATTTGGTTACCATAGCAACCATCCTCAAAGCTCTCCTCGGGAACAAAAAGATGGCTTCCCTCCCCACTCTCTCTGTACCAGCTGTGTGTGTCTCCTGTGGTGAGGCCTCTGCAGAGGCTGTGATTGCCTGTCAGGGTGAGGTGTGGCCTGGTTACAAATGAATGTGTCAAAATCAAATACTTTGTATTTCTGACAGAAAAATGTCCTCTATGTACAACAATTGAGACACTTGTAAAAATGACAGATCTGGACACAAATGAATGAACACTGGAGATTTGATTTTACTGTTCTCAGATTTAATAAAAACTGTTTCAAGAAGCTGATTTAATTTGCTACAATGCTGAGCACCCACATGCTTTCAGCATGCAACCTTTTTTGCTGAACCTCATCATTCTTTACTTTTTGCTTGCTATCTTTTTCCTACCTTTAATTGTATCAATGCTGCAACAACTGAGTTTTTTTTAGTTTGCTGAGATTGATGCTAACAAAGGCCATCTCCTTAGCCAAGTTAATGGGCCTTACTTCAAGTGGCTGGTATGGAAATTATGAATATTTTTGCCACAGTGAAAACTCATTTAAGCACAGACAATGCCAGAATGTTTGGAAGTTGATGGAGTCACATGATATGCTCCCATTCTGGTCATTATAACAATCTTTAACAAGTTTTGGAATCCATTATCCATCTTGAACTATAGTGCTGTTTTAGATTTTTCCTTTTGATTAGTGAATAAAGTCTAAGAGTCATATGTCGCCTGGCCAAAGGACAGTTTGGCTGTCAACAAAGTGGAACCAAAATTCAACCATTTACTTTAATATATTTTCTTCCACATGTTATGAGTAGTGTTCCTAACATTTCTGTATCATCAGAATGGTCTTTGTGATACAGTAAAGTCAGCTTTTGACGCAAACGGTTGTATGTCAGGAAGTTGGTTTGTGTTCTCATTTTACGGTGCGTGGTGCATGATGGTGCATTGGTTAGCAAGGTGGCTTCACAGCTTGAAGGTCGAGGGTTCCGGTCCTTGAGTGGGGCGAGGCTTGAAGCACTGGTCTTTCTGTGTGGAGTTTTTATGTTCTCCCTGTGTATGCGTGGCTTTCCTCTGGGTCTTCTGGTTTCCTCCCACCCTTCAAAAAACATACATATTAGGTTAACTGCCTCTGGTCCCGGACACACTTGAAAAGAGATTTATAATCTCAATGAGTTTATTCTTGTTAAATAAAGGTGAAATACTTTGTAAATAAAACTATGTCAAATACTCATGAGCATGCCCACTCTGACATGTGGATAAGAACAGCCATGACTTCACCATCCGACAAAACAGAGTTAACGTATATCTGATTCCGGCAACAATTGGCCAGAGTTTGATGATGTCTTGTCTAAGAGCAAAAACATTGTTCCTGGTATCACTAGCGAGATGAGGTCTACTTCTTTCTCCTGAGAAACCCTATAATCCAAGAATTCCCCACCCTCCATTTCTATAAACTATGGAGAAATATACAGAAGTTGTGTCTCACTCTGAGTGTCAGAAGAAGATTGTGACCCATGATTTACTGTACATCTTCATTCTCAATGTTATTTTTAATTTTTAAAACAAAGAAACAAGAAACAATATGTGTGTTATACGGGAAAAAACAGAGTACTGAGAATTTCTGATTATAAAATCCTGCTATCTGATTAAAAAGTTTCTGTTATATCAAAATGTCCACTATTTTTATCTAAATTTCCTACATTTGTATTTTTTATAAGCATCTATTGAAATAGATACATTTTATTTTGTTCAAATGTTCATAAAGTTCTTTTTAAATAGTGATCGACTTTCAGGATAAGCGGTTCAAGAGACAAAACGCCATTGGAAAGTTGTGATAATGTTTTCAGAGGCAATAAGTGTTAATCTAAAATTCGGATTTACTTCCAATGTTCCGTCATTTTCCGCTTATCTGGGGCCGGGTCGCTAGGGCAACAGCCTCAGACGGGAAGCCCAGGCTTGTCTCACCCCGGCTGCATCCTCCAGAATGGATCCCAAGTCATTCCCCAGCCAGCTGTGAGACATAGTCTCTCCAGCAGGTCTGGGGTCTGCCTCTTGGTCTCCTCCCGGTGGAATGTGCCCAAAACACCTCACCAGCGAGGCGCTCGGGGGGATTTCTGACCAGATGCTCAAACCACCCCATTTGGCTTCTCTCGACCTGGAGGAGGAGTGGCTCGACACGGAGCACAGAGCTCCTCACCCGATCTCTGAGTGAGAGTCTAGCCACCATGCGGAGGAAGCTCATTTCGGCCGCTTGTCTCCACGATCTCGTTCTTTCGGTCACCACCCACAGCTGGTGACCATAGGTGAGGGTTGGAATGTAGATCGGCTTGTAAATCGAGAGCTTTGCTTTTCGGCTCAGCTCTTTCTTTACCACGACGGACAGATGCAGCATCCTAGTTGTTGCAGACGCTCCACGACCTCCAATGTTTGTGCCAAATTGAAAAGAAAGTGTTGACATCTCCAAATTTTGCGTTACGTCACAGTAATCATTCAAACACTTCATATAATTGTGCACCTGAATCTTTAGCAGCAAGTAGTGTGTTATCTTTTTGTTAAAAATCACTGACTGAAATTGGTTCTCAGCATTTAGAAATTATTTAATAATTTAATGTTGTCAAGTATTTTTTTATTTAGAGCATTTAAAACTAAATCTCCTTTACACTACACAAACAACATGATGTTACACTAATACACAGATTATTATGATGACTACTTTAATTACTGATCTCAGTAAATCTGCTTATTTCATTTGTGTTACAGGATGATGGAAAGGATTTAGCTGGTTGGAGAGAAAGCTCTCCAACACTGCTATGTTAATCAATCCTAATGTGTTGACATATTTCATTAAAAGGGCACCATACAGTTGTGCTAAAATACTTTAAGCTTAAAATAAGCTATTTTAAACAACTGATCGTGTTGGAAATCAATTGAGTACAGTGAAGTTAGTCAGAAGATTTAGAAGAAATTGTTCTGAGACTAAATCTGGGAAGAGATGATTGAAAGCCTAAAGAATGTCAGATGTAACTTTGACTCAACTTAAAAGCTACATTTCACTCAATTGCATTTTTTTCTTCAAATTTCCTATAAATAAACTATCTGAAAGCCATCTGAGATAGAGGAGAACTGACTGTTGCAACTACTGGACAGAAATCCTGACAAATGCCTTTGGAGATTATGGTTTAGCAACACAGACCTTCAGATGTTTCAATGGCTTCCAGCACGATCCAGCAAAAAGAAAAAACAAACATCGGAATAAATCCACTGATTTTATTAGAAAAGGATTCTGGGAGCTGAAATAGCATTGAGATCTAATTTTGTTTGAAGATATTTTGTCCGAGGATTGAATTCATTCAGAGAGAGGGAGAAAAGAGGGCTGTGAGATTAGATTACTGTACATTTTCGGGTCAGATTACTTTGTGTTTCTAAACCCAGAAGCACACAATGAGGTGAATAAAGACCATTTAGACTCACAAGGAATGACTCTTCAAATCACGATACGAATAAAGAATCGAAAAGAATTAAAGCTTAACAATAGTCTTAAACTTAGAAGGTATTAATGTGTAACTGTCTTGATTTATTACGGTTGAAGTTTGGACAATATATCAGCTTTTTATAAAGAATAAAAGTTTTTAAGTCAAATTTATGGACACAAAATGTGATCACACATTCTCCCTAAATAACCGACAATACACTCTATTGTATCATGTTTTGACCTTTGGGTTTATTTCGATATAAAGAGTGTGCAGCTGGAGTAGATATGAGACCCAACACTTTATACAGCTTTGTGTAAATGTCTGCAATTCATAGCACATTCATATGCATGCAATGAAAAGATGCCAATGTGATCTGTTTGGACTCTTTGTTTATGGATCCGGGTCCTTCCTGGCCTCTGATGTGCAAGCTCGGGTAATGAATGACTCTTTGTATGCAGACACACACAAACAGTCCTCATGATTTGAATGAAGAGTCCATCTGATTGTAGATGGTGTAAAGAAGTAATATAATTTTATTATTCTAATGGAAAATATTCAAGGTAGTATAAATGAGGTTTAGCATGACTGGTTTAAAGATGTATGCAGAAAGTTACTTGGTTAGTTATTCTTTCAGTCAATTTCTTCAACAAAACATCTATAGCCTCATGACTATCAGGGGGAAAATGGTCTGATTACCCTTTTACATTCTCCAGCCTTTGTAGGGTAATTAAAATACCTCTTTACATTTGGTATAATTGGAAAACCTTAAATGTCCTCTGTAGATTGCAAAGGGAGTTGGTGCCACTAGTGTGGAGTGGGTGAGAGATATTCAGGTTGAAAAAAAGGTCTTGAAAAAATGTGAACTTCTGGTAGTCATGAGGCTTAAAAAGACTGAAAGGGGTTTTTAGGGAGAAGTAAACACTTCTCATTTTACATTTCTATTTAAAAGAAACAAATCTTTTTGGCTGGACTTTATCCACAATAAAGACAACATGAGTCAAACATATTGGTATTATTTTGATCATGCATCTTTGAGGTTTTCTGCTCTTCTTTTCACTTGATAAGGGTAGAAATGTGTGTGTCCATCAGGAGATGCAAACACTCATTTTCATCTTGATTTTTTTTGTGTGTGTGGCAGTTCAAGGGGGCGTAGCTCACTGCCTCACGTCACTGATGCTTATATATACTGCAGCCGTGGCGTGGGGTTCTCGCTGCTGAGACACGCAGAGCTCTGACTATCCAGTGACGATCACTGATTCCCAGTCAGCCACACGCACAGACAAAGAGAAACACGCGAGGTGATAGAGCATCCTTCCCTCCTGGAGAAGATGACTACTAACGGTGCGACTAACGGGACCAGCGACATGCTGCAGATCCAGTTTGGTCTCATCAACTGTGGAAACAAATATCTGACTGCAGAGACCTTCGGGTTTAAGATCAACGCCTCTGCCAGCAGCATGAAAAAGAAGCAGATCTGGACCCTGGAGCAAAGCGGGGATGACTCCAGTGGTAATGTTTTCCTCCTCAAGTCTCATCTGGGTCGGTACATCGCCACTGATAAAGACGGGAATGTCACTGGAGACAGTGAGAATCCCGGTCCTGATTGCCGCTTCATCATCACCGCTCATGATGATGGCCGCTGGTCTCTGCAGTCTGAGCCACATGGTCGTTACCTAGGAGGCACAGAGGATCGGATCATCTGCTTTGCTCAGACCGTCTCCGTAGCGGAGAAATGGAGCGTGCACATCGCCATGCACCCGCAGGTTAACATCTTCAGCATGACGCGCAAACGTTACGCGCACCTGAGCGACAAGGTGGGAGAGATCGCCATAGACAGGGATGTCCCGTGGGGGGTGGACTCTATGATCACACTGGTGTTCTGCGATCAGAGGTACCATCTTCAAACCTCTGATAACCGCTTCCTGAGGAATGATGGAGCTCTGGTTGCCACCACGGACAGGAGCACAGGGTACACCCTGGAGTTCCGATCTGGGAAGGTGGCCTTTAGGGACTGCACCGGCAGGTACCTGGCCCCCTCTGGGCCCTCTGGTACCATGAAATCTGGCAAGAGTGCTCGAGTGGGGAAGGATGAGTTGTTCGTGCTGGAGCAGAGCCACCCCCAGGTGGTGCTCACTGCTGGAAACGAGAGGAACGTCTCTACCCGGCAAGGTGGGTGTGGTGGTCCAGGCCTGGTTCTTCTGATTCCCATTCATTGTGTATCTAGTGCAGGGGTGTCAAACTCAGGTCCTTGAGGGCTGGTGTCCTGATGGTTTCCCATGTGTTCTTGGATCTACACATCTGATCCAGGTTATTGAGTCAATGTGCCAAATTTTATTGACTGTTGATTTCACTTTATGTGCATCAGCTGTAATGAACCATGAACACAATGAAATCTGTGAGGACTCCGGCCTTTCAGAAATGAATCTTGACATCCCTGGTATAGTGGCAGAGGAAAGGGTTAACTGATGGAATGTGGGGGTTTTTAGCCCCCAAGCAAGTTTTTCCATCCTCAATTAAAACTGGACATGGCCTAGTCACAAACAAGTGGTTTGCTTATACACTGACCCACATCATCATAAGCCCACCTCCTTACATCACATAACCAATAACACAAATCATTTGTAGAAAGGGTTTCAAAGTTTATTTCCTGGACAGTGTATTTGATGATTGAAGACAACTTTGAAACCTTTTCTATGATGGATCACTCCTGGATGAATGAGGGTTTACTTTGTGTTATAAATAATGACACAAAGTATTATTTTACTTTCTATTTGCATATCCCACCATAAAATCATAATGCTGTTTATCTATTTCCATGATGACTGCACCCATGTTTAATTGTGGCACCATCTTAATGTAAATCTTTTTTTGGGTGGATAGCTGGGACAAAGGGGTCAGCTATTGTTGCAAATCATCAGCACATAAAGGGTTTAAAATGGAAAAGAGGACAACAAATTGGTCAACACCACCCATTAATGAACGGACAAAGAACAGACAAAAAGCTGAAATCGGAGATTCTTTCTCTCTGAAAGCAGACGAACTGCTTCATATGATCTCTAATGCACCTGGTTCAGCTTAGAGACAAAACCCATCAGGTGGTGAGGACTAAGATTTTTTTTCTGATCAGAGTCAGTTTGTAGCTTTGGAGAGGTGTCTTTCTCCACCTTTTCCTTCCTTCCTTCCATTTCCTCCCTACTTTTTTAAAGCCCCATCTTCACATGCCTGCTTCCTTGTGTTTTTTTTTTCTTGACATCTGTTCCATTATGTCTCGGTACATTCTTCACCTCTCCTCCCCCACTCTTTCCGCCCTCAGTCTGCCTGGCTGCTGTGCCAGTAGAATGACAACTTCATGCTTTAAGTGTTTTAATTCACTTTTTATTTTTAAAAAAAATTCTTTAAATACACTTTGAAAATATGAGGTGGATTCTTTTTCAGAGAGTACTTCTAAGTGGTGTTTGGAAGGTGATGAAGAGTTTTCCAAAAGCATGACTGGGATGTTGGGTGTAATGAATGACAGATTTATGAGGGATGCTGTGAGGCTATATTTGGTATCTGGGAGGAGAAGCATACTGAAATGCATGTGGTTTAGTTGTTGCTTCTTTTTGTGGATCCCTTTTTTATTACTTGCTCGATGCTTGGTCTTTGTCATGCTTTGGCAGCAGTTGGTCCCTAGCCTTCAATATTCATTAAATTTAGTCTCAAACATCCTACATTGGGCGTCACCATTTGGGAGAGGTGAAAAATAATCTTTTTAATTAAATTTGGATTCTAGATACCATATGGATGATGTGATAGTGAATCACTTACAGGCTAATGTTGGATGTCTTTTCATTATAGATGCAAAAGCAAACTTGACTGCTTCAGCAAAAACTCAGAGATCTGATTAATACTAAAATCCAATCTCACAGGTTATGATTGGGGTTTCAAGCTGCTTTTAAAAGCAGCGAGCTGATGAATTAAAAATCAGACTTAATTTTACATTAAAGGATACGCTCTTGGTTTCTCATTAGATATTAAATGGTTTCTATTTCTTAGAAAAACATTAAAGGGGTTTTCGTTCTGTCATGCTTGATTGACTTGTGGTGATCTGCTGTTATGCACTTCTTTCTCTGTTGGAGACTTCTCTTTTAGAAATTCTATTTTTAGGAAGGAAAACATAATTGACAGCAGAGACATCAAATGCAAATTTATAAAACACTGATGATTTTTAATCTCATTTTTTTCCTATTGTCTTGACTTTGCAATAAATCCCGCTTAAACCTAATCCCTGGCTTTCAGTTTAGCCTCGTTTGCTCGTGTTCAACGTCTTCAGATCTTTCCACATGGTTGACAGTTTCCAAACTTTACAGCCCATTATCTTTGGTTAGCTTTACAAGTTGTGTGTGTTTGTGTGTTCAATTTGGCAAATTTTCTAGCCTGTGTGTAAAATGTAAAGACCAGAACATCATTTCCAAGTATTATGATAGATGATTAAACTGCAAACTTCTGAGAGACTGGTCTCAGCAAGTTTCCAATCCTCTTATTACTGTTTTGAAATTGGGAAAAGGCAGCAATGCTTTGAAATACAAATGGATATCAGTAGGTTTTGCTCACAGCCGTTAAAATTGTTCTGCCATACTATGCATAAATCAGGAGGTCTGAATCATTACAGAAAGGTTGTATTTACCCGCCAACCTCTGCATCATTGTGATGAGGATTAAACCTAAAGTGGAATTAAACTGGCTCCAGATGTTTTGCAAATGGGCAGCTGCTCACAGTCCCATCAGACCTGAGCCAAGATGGTGGTTTAAGTCCGCTGGCTTGTATTCAAAGCTGGAGGTTTTGGTCCAGGCCAAGTTTGACTGTGCCAAAGCATAAGCTGCTTTTCGTCCAATAATTTAGTAATTTACTCTTGTTCATTGCTGACTAACTTCAAACTTTTGAAGGCAGTTAAATTTGGTCCAGACAGTCTTATATCAGATGAGTTTAAGACGTCTTCATTTTATTGATTTTAAGATTAATTTCCTCTGTCTTCTTCTTTTTATGTATATATAAAGTAGTTTTATTTGAATCAAATCCCTATTTTCTGTGGTTCTTTGAGGCCCTTTTGTATTTAACGCATCAACCTTTTATTCTTCCAGGTTTTTTGGGAAGAAGGGACAGTTCTTTGGAACACAACCACTATTCATCGGCATAAATTATTAACTAATTGTACCCAGTTGATTCAAATAAGTTTTTTTTCTATTTCCACGATCATTTACAAAGAATTCTTAATGCTACACTTTGACAACACTATCAGTGAGAAAAAATGCCATTTCCGCCCCGCCCCCTCAAAGTTTAATAAATAGATTGGTTGTTGATGCACATCCAGCTAGCTATACATGTCCTCCTGAAATATATTTCATATTGTGTTTTTTCCCATGTCCAGTTGTTCATCTTACAGGCTTGGTGCAGATCATAGCAGGACTTCTGTCTCTGCATTCAGACTGTTTTCAGTTCCTACTTTGCTTCCTTTTTCAGGGTTGTAAATTCATTGAGTTGGTATGAGCCACAATTATTATCCAGTTAGCCTTAAGCTCATTACCTTTCTAAGTGGCCGATTCCGCAATTCAAACCATACAGCATGTGTCTGAAAGCAGAACTGATTTATCAGTTACATAGGTGGGAATTCATAAAATTTACTTTGCTGCTGGTTATGATTTTGAATGTGTTTGGAGCTATTTTGATCAGTTTAAATGAATGAACTTTGATTGTGTTGCTGAAGCAGGAAATCCTCCTAAGCTGAATCCTGTCGCTTTTTTCCACCCTGCTTGTTGCTAATTCGATATCTTCAAACATTGCTAGAGTATTCTAAAAATATAAATCAACCATGTTAGTGATGTAATTTTAAAAAAGTGTGTTCATCAACATGATTTAACTGCTGGGTTAGAAACTGTAAAGCATTAGAAGAATCTGTAGTAAAAATGACTACAGATACTGAAGTTCATAGTTTTAAAGGTTGGTGTGTGTTTAGATGTGTGTTCTGGTGAAATCGCTGTGTGATGAAGGGTGAATGACTACGTTGTCCGCTGTTTACAGTTTCCCCCCTGCTGACAGGAAATGAGACACGAGCGGCACATCTCCGTCCGACCTTGTCTAGCATGCGATAATCCCTGCAGGGTGAAGGGTGATGATTTGTGTCCTCAGTCTGCCCAGTAAAGAGTGAGAAAGGGAAGATTCCATGCATGTGTCCTTAGTAAAGCTCAGTAGGTGTGACTGATCATGGTCCCTCATGTAAATGCGTTTATAGACTTGCATGTGCTTGTGTGTTGTTAGACTTTGTGTGTAGGCCGTGTGTTTGTTGGGAGTTTTCCAGATTATGCCGGCTGGAGAGAAACCTCTTCTCTGTGGCATTTGCATTATTATAGGTTAAGCTGGTCTCTAGTTTGTTATCATGTCCTGGTCGGGGTGTGTCTCTAAATGGGCACACTGGTTTTGTGAACCAAACAGTTTAATATCATAAAATCTGGGATATCCTGACACTTTTTTTTTCATAGTCAGAACAGCAGTGTTTGGTTGTGTGTCTGCCAACTAACTGGCCTGTTGTACTTTTGTGTGTCTGTTCGAATTAGAGTAAAGAATGATGATGTGGCGGCCTGTTTGTGCCCCAGCTGGTCGCCTCCTCGGCCAAACAATAGAAAAGACGATCACACTGGATGTAATCACGTGTATTGGCAGAGGAGCTCTGGTGCTGTCTCGTAGGATCTGAGGACAACACTCTGTGCTTGCCACCATCAGGGTGGAGTGGACAGAAAAATGGAGGGTTAATTCTGTGTGTGGCCACTTTTGGCGTGGTTTTTAAAGAGATGTTGGGAGCGTGGATGGTTGCACCTCCTCGTCTTGCTGGCTTTAAAAGCTCATCAGTGTGGTTGTTTAGTCAGCCTCGGCCTCTCTCTGGGTCATCACTTTGCAGCGTTTGGCCTCTAATAGGCTAGTTTTCAGCCTTCAATCTGCTCTTTTCAATACCTCCATGTCCTTGTGACCGGTTCAGATTCACATGATTTATTAAAGGATATTAAACAAAGTCTATTCCAACTAAAAATAAACTAACTTTTTTCAATAATTGGTGGAGAGTTTCTCAGATTAAAACTATAAACTATGAATCATATTTCCGTTGGAACAAATGGATGAATAAGACTCAGTTCAGCTCAGCGGTAGGCAGTTTTGCATTTCGGTGCGACATGCAAAATTTTTCTTTTAGTTTCCTGGTTTATTTTCCTGTAGTAAAATTGGACTTGTTTTCTCATCAAGTGGTGTGTATGAGAGCTTTCTATTCAAATATTTACGATGCATATAGAACATTTTTGCACAGTTCATTTAGTTACAGTTCGCTATTATTTTACTGACTCATGACTATGCATTTTATTTTAATAAATGTGGTTTTAGAAGGAACTTGTGCAACGGTAACACAATCCTCTGGTGTGCATTTTGAAAGTTATATTTGAGTTAGGCTCAATTTGGGACTTCCTAAATCCTTACTGTTTAAAAGTTTCTCATCATTTCCATAGATGTTTATTTTTCCCACATCATTCCAGGTTAGAACGTAAAAGAAAAAAAGTAAAATGAATTTAATTTGCAAGTAAATTATGGAAAAAGTTGCAATTGTTTTGGCTCCAAATTTGTCATGGGACTAGAAACTGTTTAATACGAATAGTTTCATCATCTACGCTTCTGTTTTTTAGTTTGGTCATAAAGTTATTATCTCATAATGGAAAGTAGTAGCTGCGGACAAAATGTTCCTGATTGGAATCCCAAAGAAGCAGTGAGTGAATGATTATAAATGCAAATTTTAATCATAAAGCAGAGAAAGAACATTTTCCCCTTTTCTTGTATAGCTAAAGATTCTCCTCTGCTCTTCATTTCTGTGTGAACTTTTATGTCTGAGACAAAAAGGTTACAAACCAATGAAATCTGTTTTCACTTCAGTTTTGGTCCAACCAGCCTTTTAACAACCTGGATGTAGCATTGAAGTCCAAACTAAAGTAGTTTACTTATGCCCTAATAATAAGGTCAAACATATGGTGGAGGTTGATGGTTCTGGTTCTGTAACATGTAAAAAGAAAACTTCAAAGTCAAAAAATTTATTGCCTGCAGGTGATTTTTTTTTTTTTCACTCTAATTATATTTTGCTACTTTTTTTTTTTTTTGTCTTCTCGGGTTTTGTGGTGTATTTTCCCCTGTGGTTTTTATTGATGCTTTCATTGAGAAGTCATGCTTTTTTCTTCATTCCAGTGGGATTTTGTTGTTTGATGTTGAGAGAATATGTTGCATTCAATGTTTTTGATTTGAGACTGTTTGTCTGTTCATGAGGTAAGAATTAATTCCATTGAGTCAGTGTGAATATTAAGATTGTTAATGTACTAAAAATAGAAGTTAGAAAGACGTTTCATGAAGACAAGGACAGATTCTGCCTTGTAGAGGTTTTTTTTATTTTAGCTCCAGCAAAGGTTATATGATCCTAATAGAACACACGTTTTTTTCAAGATTTCATAGTTTGTTTTTTTTACTATAAAGGCTGCTTATCATGTTAAAAAGTGGCCTCTAAAATTCAGTTTGTTCAGTATAATAAATGTTCTTATATGACAGGTCACATCTTTGTTGTAGTCTCATCTGTCCTGTTCTACTGGACAGACGGCAAGAGTGAACAAAGAAATTCACTTTGAGTTTTCTTAGGCTTGGGTCATTTTTATTTCTCTGTAATCCTGTTTTTCTCTCACTCACCATTTTGATGCAGAGGATTTTGGATTTTTAGCTTAAATCTTGAAGCCCTCCTCTCCAAACATGTGGTTTCCATTGTGAACCCTTTTTTCCCCTCCTTCTAAGTCATCTGTTTGTGTTACATGTGCAGTCTGTCTCTGCATGTTTCTGTATAAACCTGATGCAGCACAAAAGAAAAATGTCAGATTCATGCATGACACTTTTCCTCCGGTCCTCGTTTTAAATCGCAATACATTAATAGAGAAAAAGTAATTGGCATAAGACTTGGTTTAACATCTGAGTTTGAACTAAAATGCCTAAAAAAAATTTACATAGTCTAACCAATTTTACATATTTTTTTTTTTATAGAAATGTGACCCCATTTTAAACTCTAGTTGTGGCTTTTGCATGTGTTTTTTGTCATACAAGTATGTAGATGTTTGTAGATTGTAAAGTAAAGACTTTGTGGGGTGTGGAAGTGGTCCAGTTTCCCGCAGCTTGCATTTCATGTTCAAGTTGAATTTTATGTGCTTTGCTAAAGTTTTTATAGCCGGTTAGGAGGTGTCTGCTTGAAATAACAAATAAATGATCAGTTTTTATTCAGTCACCAGTGAAGCCAACTCAGTCTGTAAAAACAAGGGAAGGGTGCTGTGGATATTTTTTCTCCTCCATCTGAACACATCCTCCCTTCTTTCTGTCCTTTTCGTAAACCCTCAGGCTAAAGGTCCAGCCGTGTTATGACCTCATCATACACAATACCACACATTGTGCTGTATGGAACGATTGTGCTCTGTTCATCTAACAGTTGACTCATATTTGTTCACCACTTTGTTGCTTTTAAGTGCCTGTTTGGGGTTGATGTTGGAAGGATGGATGGCCTTGCACAAAAACACACACACAGGCTTTTACATGGTGCTATTACAAACAGCTGAAGCTTAATCTTCAGCTAAAAGTTATCCGTAACAATTATTGTAAGCCTGGGTCAGGAACTGAGGCAAAATTTTCCACCTTTTTTTTTTTTTTTTTTTAAAGATGCTTAATGAATATCCTACCTATCAAAAATGTTTTAAAAGCACATACCATTCAGCATTTCAATACTGTCTGCACAGATGACAGAAAATCACGAGATGGGATTTTAAAAAGGTTGTTGCTCCATGCTGCTGAAGAAACACTGATCAACTTAATATATATATTTATGTACCGGTTTCTTTTATTTTGTAGTCAATACAGATGTTTGTAACATTATTTTTTAGCTCTACAATAGGCATTCAATATCAAACATTGTTTGCGTAAGTAATTTCTTGATTAGCTGTTTGTTTTTATATGACCTATTTTATTATTTGTACATCTGAGGGGAAAGTTTGATTTACACAGTTCCTCTTTGCCTTTTGGTCCGCCCTTTTTTTGGATCCACCCCCAAAACCTGATGCATTACAAATAAATAACTATTCAAGTTAACATATATATGAACGTTGGTAGTTTAACTCTCTGAATGAGAGGTCTAACAAGGACACAAGTTAAATGTGTGTGTGTTTGTATTTGAAGGTGGATTCGGACAATGGACATCCTTAGACAGGAATGAGGATGAGCCAGCACTGTTCTTCTCCTGTATTGTTAGCTCCAGATTTGCTTTATGCGGGAAAAGTTTTGATTAGGTCCATCACATTAGCACCAGCTGTATTTGCCAGTGTTAATGGTTTATATAAATGGCTGTGCTTCTTACTGCATCTGGTAGTTGGGTAAACTGAGACTTGATGAAGCTTTTTTTGAGTTAGCCACTTTACGTCTTGTGTGAGCGTCCACCATGATGCCTCGTCCTTTGAAGTGTAGCGAGATCTGACTGTAGTAGATGCATGTGTTCGAGTGGGTAAAGGATGTGGGTGTGTTTGCGCAGCTGTGCAAAATCCCTCACTAATCTAAGCTGTCTGATGTTGCTCATTTAGCCAGTCTGATCCTGACCACAGGATATTTAACCATCAACATCATTCCCCTGCATATCCCACTAAGTGACCCACCATCTAGTTTTCTAACGAACTGTCTCCTTCACTTTGTCTAGGCATGGACCTGTCTGCCAATCAGGATGAAGAAGGGGACCAGGAGGTTTTCCAGGTGGAAATCTGCCGTGAAAACAGGAAGTGTGCATTTCGGACCGCTGCTGGGAAATACTGGACCCTGACTGCTAATGGAGGGCTGCAATGCACTGCCTCAACCAAGTAAGAATCCCTCACCTGCTCCAGTCAGTCCACTTGGTAATCTCTCAGGGCGGTGATTGTGGAGAGCTGAAACTGGTCATTTGAGATGTGGTGGTGAAGAGTATGCCGTGTGTGTGTGTTTGCGGAGGAGGTTAAAAGTAACTGAACTTACATCAGGACATGTTGAGAGAGATGAAGTGTTTGTGTGGAACTTTAACCTCTAGTGACTGCTTTTCTTATGAGTGGGTAGTTCTTTCCAAGCACAGCTGGCTGTTAACCCTTGACCTTGTGCTCCTGGATGATTTCTCTTTTCAGGCTTCAGACAGATGAAGTCCAAAATGAGGGAAGAGGGGCATCAAACTTAGTGTAAAAAACAAGAGCTGAAATACAAGAAGCAGAACGTGAATGGTTTATGTTCCACCAGACCTAAACAATCTTTTACCCTGATTTTCCAAAAGATAAGGAAGAAAAGATAGTCTAGGGGTCAGGCTTCAGAGCACTCTGCAGGACGTTCACCTCATTCCTCCAACACATTCTTGTGATCTGACTCTATTTCCTCCACAGCTGACCACAAAAATGTGATGTTCCACAGGCCCAGCTGTGGCTTTAGAGTTTATTCAGAAGATATTTTAGAGCTTCTAATTTAAAATCTTTCAAAAACAGACGAGATAGAATGATTTATTTCAAATTTTACACCAAAATCCTCAAACGTAACTTTTCTGACTCCATATCGATCCTTACTCTTCATTGCTTTTCCTTCTCAATCTTTGTCATCAGGTCAGCCAATTGCTACTTTGACATTGAGTGGCGTGGGAAGAGGCTGACGCTCCGTGCAGCTAATGGGAAATACGTGGCTGCCAAGAAAAATGGGCAGCTCGCGGCCACCATGGACTCAGCAGGTCAGTGCCACGCGTTGATCCAGAAACGTTGCAGATTCACTTCTCAATGAAGACCTCAGAGTTTCAGAGCGATGAAAATTAATTGGATTGTGGCACGACAATCCAACTCATTTTCGAACTTCAAAGGCTTCAGTTTATTTTCTCTGTGAGGTTGAATGTTGTTGTTTACAGTTCCGCAGCAATCGTTGAGTTGGCAAGTTTACGCAGCCTTTTCCCTCCCTGAGTAATCACACTGATTAGAAACTTGGTGAAAATTCTGGGTTCAGACCAACTCAGGAGAAAAATACAATTCTCTTCTCATGCTAAAAGACAAACAACCCTCTTTCTATTTCCTTAAAAAGATAGTCTGGTTCAACATGGCAAACTTTTTCTCTGGTTTAATGTGAATTTATTGGGATGTTTTAGCCCTCACAAAGAGCCACAATTGTTTCCTGCCATAACCTCAGTTTGTGTTACATACTTTAGTTGAGAAATATCCAGGGAGTTTGATCCAGATACTATTCAAAGTGCTGCTCATGCTCATAAATTCAGTTTAATGGATGAAGGGCTACATTTAAACTGGACTCTTTCAACCTCATACATGTCCTGCATCGTTCTGCTGTAGTTTTCTTCCAATCAGATTTTTTTCCTTGGCTTTCATTGCATTGTTTGAACTCCCTGTTTTATAAAATTGTACGAACAATCTTTATCCAACACTAAACACGTGCACTGCTTCTGCAAAAAAATCTCCAGCTTACATTGGAATGTGGCGAAGAACAACCTGGCATCTTGAATCGTGTCCAAATACCGAACAATCACTTTGTGCATACTTTTGTCTTAGGTGAATCTGAGGAGTTCATAATGAAACTGATCAATCGTCCCATCATTGTTCTGCGAGGAGAACATGGCTTCATCGGCTGCAGGAAGGTGACGGGAACACTGGACTCCAACCGTTCGTCCTATGACTACTTCACTCTGGAGTTCAGGGATGGAGCATACAACCTGCAAGGTTAGTGCCTCTGAAGATTGACAAAACCCAACATTTAGAGTTTTGTTTGACCACTTCAACTACTGAACAGAATATTTTATTCTTTGTTCTTGAAGAGCATCTCTTGAATTCTAAACCTCTGCTTCTCTACTTGCAGACTCAACAGGGAAATACTGGATGGTGGGAAATGAGCAGTCTGTTGTGAGCAGCAGCGACACTCCTGTTGATTTCTTCTTTGAGTTCTGTGATTACAACAAGCTGGCCATTCGCCACGCTGCGGATGGAAAGTACCTCCGTGGGGATCACGCTGGTGTGCTGAAGGCCAACGCAGACGACCTGGACACCGCCACTCTCTGGGAGTACTGAGGGAAACTCGGGAAACCACAACGACAGGGATGCAGTCCCCTTAATGCCCGTTCCTTCTTGATCTACCTGTCCACCATATCCCTATCTTCTCATTATATCCTTCTGACTTTATGTTGATAAACTGCACAAAAGAGTGGAAACGAGGAAAGAGACTCCTCTTTCTCTCCCTTTCCATCTTACACTCCCTTTCTCAACTCCTCCCAACAGTGCCGACCTTTATCTGTTGCCATAGTTACCACAGGGGCTGTGCACTTTTTTTCTGCTTCAAACTGGTTCGCTGCTCGACCCATCACTTACTCCGTCCTTGCCTTATTATTGGGCTGCCTCTCTGAGCAGAGCCACATTTAAATATATCCAACCTTTTATTTTGTTCGTTTGTGTCCCATCACATCTCCATTTGTTTCTGTTGTATGTGAGCAGCACATGGTGGCAGTATTTATGGTGTTTGAGCTGGTCTGGTAGACCTCTGCTTTCCTTTTTTTGTCTCTTGATAAACAAGTCTACCCAATTCAATTTCTTTGAACGACTTCCTGCCAACATCAGGAAAACCAGGTCTGTTATAGTGTGGGTGGATTTTGTAGATGTTTCTGCTTCTATCAGACCAGATAGTGTGTGTGTGTACGTGTGTGTGTGTGCATGAGTGTGTGTTTATGAGCAGGCCTCGCTGGCTGGGTTGACTGTAATATAACTAAAGTGAATCAGATGATGTAACTGACTGGATAAAGCCCACCTTCTTCATCTCAAGAGTAAAATATTCTGATGTAAGACAGATTCTTGTGTAATTTCTAGCTGCGTTCTTCTCGCTCGGTGAGGAGTCGGATTTACTGGATGTAGGAAGCTAAACGCTCATTTAGAGGGGGAATGTAAGGATAGTATGTTTATCATGTTCGCATCTCATTGGGAGGGAAAAATTAAAAACTTGCACAGTTAAATTTTTTTTCTATGTCCGAGGCACAGACATTATCACGGAGAAGTGTACAGCGAGTAACCATAGCAACTGTAGTGAAATTATTTATAGACTCTCCCAAAGCTGCTTTTTTCCCCCCCATTTCCTTATTGACCAAACACACACCTCAGCCTTTACTCTGACCAAACCTTCTGTAATGAATCAAACTATCATCTTACACCGAATTAAAATCAAAACTGGTGCTAAAACAAATTAATCTCACCACTTTCAGATCTTTTGCTACACTCTGTGGCCTTCGCAGCTTTTCTCAGCCAATCCCACTGCTTCGGTCATCATTCCACAACTCGCAATGGTGTCTATTTAGCATAAAATCAATTTTTATTTGTTCAGTTTGTTTCTTCTAGTTTTGTCTTAGTCAACAACCATGTGGAAACAATGTGCTGAAGAGGAAAAAAAACTGTAGGGTTTGTTTATGAAGCTGTAATGCTGAGCCTGTGAGTTCTCTCCATTTTGATTCTCAATCCTAAAACAGTGGCCTCCTCCATGAAATGGTCCATAACTGAAAACGGTCTCCACATGTCAAACTTACACTTAGAAATTCCACTTTTTTTTGTTTCAAATGAAAGGTTTTGAGTCTGAAAAGAAGTGGTTTCCATCAGAAGAACAAAGAGTAAGGCTCAGGCAGATGAAGAAGTAAACATGTGGTAATGACTGTGCCTTACTCCTGTGGTTTTGGGGAGTAGAAAAATCCAATTTAGAAGAAAAAAATTGAGTCCACATCTTTGCTTTGGAAAACTGGAACTTCCTTTTGTATTATTTTGTACAATTTATTTCTTTTGATATTGTGGTTTAATCTCTCTTGTGCCATTGGTTCACCTAAAATCCAGCGACCAATAAAACTGAGATTTGGAATGCTACATGACTCCGCCTTTTTTTTTTTTTTATTTTGGAGGGTTTTCAAGGTGCAATCCTTAGTCTTTTAGCCTGTTGCTAGTGTAAAATAAACCTAGAAACCTATGTTTAAACACTTAAAGATGTCTACATCTTTTTTTTTTTTTAATATACTTTATTAATCCCTGACCGGGAAATTTGTGTACAGCACCACACCGCAGCAGGCTGCCACCTATGACGGCGCCAATGGCGGGAGAAACGGGGCTTAGGTGTTCTCCAAGGATCCTAGACATGAACTCAGTGGGATGTGAACTTCCGGTTAACTTCCGGTCCGCGGACAAATGCTATAACCACTGAGCCACCGTCTCTCTCATTTGCCTGTGTGCTTTTCAAATTAGACAAATCAAACTTACAATTAAAAAAGCAGAGATAGTTCTAAAGCTATTTACGTTCTTCCCAAATCATTACTTTGAGTAATATGTCAAAGCTCTTATCCGGATCTGTTTTAACAAGGTTCCAAAATACTTATTAGACCTTGTTACAGGACAGGAAATTAGCCTTGGTGAGATAGTGTTGTGGATTATGTTGTTTTAAAGCCGTTCAAGGAAGGGTTGTGTTGTCATCCATCAGATTCTGAAGTTCATATCTGCTACCATTACAAGCTTTGAAAGAAGAGTGAAAACATTCTGTCGACCTCATTAAAAAAATACCCAAACACATTCAAGTGGCCGTAACTTCATGTATAAGCCTCAGCATGTAACAATTTAACAAAGCCTTGAAGTTTCATCAGATACCCCCTGCCCTCATTAAAAGTTCAGTTTAGATACTTGGCAGATTTTTGTAGTAAATCAGAATTTAATTGGATGTCTTTTAAGCCACTAATGAGACATTTAGAGCAAGCTTGTGTAAATAATGAAACAACTAAGTAACTTACCATGCATGACCATGACGTCTAAATAAACCCATTACATCATAATATGCTGCCTTTCGCTAATGAAGGTCACTCTAAAAAGCATTTATCTGTGTGTGTGTGTGTGTGTGTGTGTGTGTGTGTCAACACAAAGCATGGAGGATCTTTCCTTACAAACACGTAATTGAATAAATTGGTCAAATCAACTGCATATAGTTTCAATTTTGAAAACCATGGATTTTTTTAAAGACTAAATGGGGAATAACCCTGGTGTTGTGAATGAACAAGTCATACTGTTCTCTATAAACAGCATGGTATGCTTGGTTACTGTTGCTAGGCAGTCATTGAAGGATGGATTCAACTAAAGTTACTGTTTGGCAAATTATCACATCTGATTGTGTGTTTTTGTGTGACTAAACTTGGCTTTTTAACCTGCCATCAGAGAGATGTTTGCCCACAAAGCCAAGTGTAAATAGTGTGTCCTTTGTTCCATCGAGGCGACTGTCACAGAGTTCAACTTGCATCGTTTGCTAAATCATGGTCTATTCTGGCCCTGCTCATTTCTCATGAAATCATAGCTTCGTCTCTGGCCTGGGTTCAGTTTTCTGACCGCAGCAGCTCTGTCTGTTGTCCCGCTTCTACACAATTATGAGAAGAGACACACACACTTTTTCCTGCCTCTTGAATAGAGTCTTTGTTTGGAGACATTCTGGAGCAGAAAGGGCGACCCTGCTGAAGATCCCCATGCACATTCAGGGTGGCAATGTAAAGATGGGAATCCCCCCCTCACATCTCTTCCTATACCCCAGAGGAACACCCAACATGACAAAACAAACATACACTACCCGATTTAATCTCCTCCACCCCTCCTCCTTTTTACCCTCTAATAATCCTCCTATCCTTCATACTCTCCCCCTCATCCCCACTTTTTCATCATCCTCCATTAAACCCAGAAGATGAGTTTTTGGAAACATGACCCCGGTCACAAAAGTGTGTGCAAAGCTTTGGCTCTGTGTCCTTTTAGAACAAGGTTGGAGAGAAAAATTGGGGGGGGGGTTGCCAGGTAGTTAAAGGTGGGGAGGGGGAGGCGTACAGTGCAAAATGGCCGTTCTCTCCTCCTACAGCGGTGTAACCATGGAAACGCCAGCTGCTGGAAGCAAAGAGCTAAGGAGATGTGTGGCATTGTCGGGGTGGGAAGTGTCAAAAATCTTCATTACCTCTAAAATGCCGGGGCCTCAAGAGAGGCTCATGTAGCAGAAGGGGGTGGGGAAGCACTGAGCTGGAGAACGAGGAGGGGGAGATGTCTGCCTTTCATCATTGAGAAAACACAAACCTCTCCTGAGCTGCTCCCAAACCTAATTCATCTGACTGATTATCAGTTTTTCTTTGCTCCAATCAAATCCCCTTCATGACCCTGATGTTTCTGTATCACTCACATGTTTGGGAGGTCAAGCGTGAGGTCAGTGGGTCGCTCTGTAATCTCTTTAGAGGATATGAAGATACAATATGGCTCTGTGGACAATGAAGAGAAGCATGAGTCACTGGCAAAGCATACATTTCAAGTACATACAAGCACATTTTCACAAAATAGTAACTTAGAAAAATAAAATGAGTCAAATCTGGACTTTATGCAAATATCACATATAAACTACTTCAAAATCATAACAATGTGAAATGGATGATGAAACTAACATCATTACTCCTCACGTAAAATTTATTTTTAATAATCCAGTTACATGCTATGTGTGTACATGTATAGATTAATATGTTTTCATTGCATTAGTCATTTGAGAAAAAAATCAGATTCTAAGAGGTGAAAGACTAAAGATTCTTTTGATCAGAAGGTGATGAAGGAGGGGTGTGTGTAAGAGTAAATTCTCATTAGAAACATAAACACACAAACAATCAGTGATGAACAATTAAAGGGAAGTGGAGCTGTCTGGAGCATCTGGGGAGCAAATGCTGGCAAACACCAGCCCATCCCCAGGGAGAAAGGGGGAGGTGGATGTGAAGGGTTTAATATGCATGCTCACACACATTTACTCTCACAAAGACACACACACTGTGCTCACAGGAAGATGAATATTGAATAACAGGAAGCTGCAGCAGAGGTGATGTTTGTTCCTCTCAGGTGTCTCAAATGATCCATGGGTTCATGTCTGGTTCATGCTTTCAGCCTGCACAATTCTACACTGTATTTATGTCAACACCTTGGTTTATGTGACACATTTAGTGCACAAACACAGTGGAGTGGTCATAACTACTCGCAAAAGATTTTGGGTGTGACCATTTTGCAAATTTATATTTGTTTTGTGTCACTATCAAAAGAGTTTGACTGTTAACTGATCCCAATCATCAACCTACCACTGCCATGCCTGATCATTTTATTTTATTTTTATTTTATTTTGAATTACTCTATTCATCCCTCACCGGGGAAATTTGTTTGCTGCACTCCTTACACCGCAGCAGGCTGCCCTTCAACGGCGCCAATGGTGGGAGAAGTGGGGGCTAGGTGTCTTCTCCAAGGACCCTAGACGTGCTCTCCGTGGGACGCGAACCCGCGACCTTCCGGTCCGCGGGCGAACGCGCTAACCACGCGGCCACCGTCTCCACCCTCCGACCCCCTCCACCCATGATCATAACGATCATGTTATATGTTCAGTTTTCTGGCTTCCTCTTACTTTTCAAACGAGCCATATTGGTTCTGTTTTTTAAAATTAAGATTATTGTAAAGTTCCTTTATTCAGCAAACTGATATGAAGAATCTGAGATGTTCCCAATGGGTTTGCATCGTTTAGTTTCTTAATGCTGTCTCACCTCAAAGCATCTTACACTGAAAAATTGTGTCTACAAACATCTTTTGTTTCGTCTTCTGAACCACTTTTTGAGGTTTCAGGGAGTACTGGAGCCTATCCCGGCTAATTTAAGCCGGGTACACCCCAAACAGGTTGCCAGTTTGTTGCGGGGCCACACACACACACACACACACACACACACACACACACACACACACACACACACACACACACACACACACACACACACACACACACACACACACACTCATTCCTAGGGGCAGGTTGGCCAATCAACCTAACACGCATGTTTTTGGAGGGTGGAAGGAAAATGAAGTACCTGGAGTAAACCTACTCATACACAGGGAGAACATGCAAATTCTACACAGAAAGACCAGCGTTTTGAGCCTAGTCCCATCTAGGACTCGAACCCGATCTTCTTGGTTTGAGGGCACTATGCAGCCCCTGTACAAACATCTAACATTTTAACTACTAATGTCAATAAATCAGGGTCTTCTGAATTCAAAATGACTATAATGTCCATTCTAAACATTCTGTTCTGGTTTCATGAAGGGGTTAGATGTTCATTCCTTAGCAGACCACTGGTTATTTTTCATTTGGGAATCATTTACTTTAACTAGATGGACTCTTAAGGGATTTATAAATGACCTTATAACCATTCCCAGATTGATTAGCAGTAACATTTATTGCTCTTGAGGTCACCGCTGATGTCTTTCCTCTTTGACACTATTTTAATTGATCCATACTTCTGCTTTTGTGAAGGAACTTAATATCAATTTATTTAGCTCAATATCCCACTCGATAAGTTAAATCTGGGTAAAAACAACAACAAAAAAAATGTGGTGACTTCCATATCTTCAGGCCTTTTTAAATCTTTATAGCAGTTTGTGTCTTCTTTTATATGTCAAATTGTTTTAATAATCCAGTTCTTTGTTGAGTCATTAATGGGTAATTCTCTTTAATTCTTCCAAACTGTAATCCTATACGATTGTCTGGGGGGCCCCAGGGGTCTTTCTGGAGTTAAAAGAAAAAAGGATAAAACAGAGGAGAGGATGTTATAGGACAAAGGGACAGTTTTAATGGACTCCGGCATGTGATAGTGTCAGTTTAGTTGAAGAAGTCATATTCCAAGATTTAAATGGGGTGAACACACTGGTCATAGTGGTGCAATAAAACCAAGTGAAAATAGATAATTGTTTCATTTTTAAGCTCTGGAAGACCCATCTGTTGTAGAAACAATCTAGTTTTAGAATAGATGAACAAATAATCTAGTTTTAGTCTAATTCTGGAGTAAACAGATTGTTTCATTTAATCTGTGACTAAAACCATTAGGACCCCGAGGGCACAGCGGAGATTTTTTTTGCATCCAGAAAGAGGAGACAGTGTGTAGAAAAATGATTTGTCACACTCGCAGCTCCCACTTGGCTGGACAAAGACTTCAGAGGGAGATCACAAGCCAGTGCTGATGCAGTGATTGGTGGAAAGCACCTCTTCTATCATGTGATTGGTGGATAGCCTCTGGGCTCAGTTATCATGAGTCAGCTCATTTTTCTGTAACAAGACAAGAGTTGGCAGCAGATAGTATGAGAGGTGAGGGGAGTCAGGGTATGGAGGACCATCTCTGTAGAATCATGAGGGGAAACAGTGAGAATTGAACAAAAAAAAAAAACTTTATTATAAAACTGTGATTCCACATACAGACATAGAAATACAGAACAGAATCCTAACAAATCTGCTTTTTTTCTTTATATATTTTAAATTAATCAAAAATATTTGAAAAAAGATTTCTGCAAGAACTTGAATTAATTTATTTGCTAACTTCAAAGATGAACAGGTGGAAAAAAAAAGAACATGAAAGGCAGTTTCTCTGTTTGGAACAGGAGGGGGGGTCGGTGGATGGAACATGAAAGCGATTTAAGGGACTGAAGGAAAAAACCCAAACATTTTGTAAGTGAGAGACGTTAGTAGCGTCGGTAGTAATGTGGAGGGGGTCCATAGTGCATGGGGAGATCCAGATTAGGCAGAGGGTAAGGAGGGTTCTGGTTGTTGTTGTTCAAAGGAGGTAGGTGCTGTGGGGGGAAGTAAGGGGCGGGGGGCAGCCGATGTACGACAATCTGGTGGTATGGGAGGGCCTGTTGAATTATCGGTTGAAAGCGCGCTCGTGGGGGCACAAAAAGGGGGGCTTGTACTGCCTGTGGGTGTGGTGGAGCGGCGGGGTTTTCTGGGGGCGGGCCCACACGTGTTCGCTTGTTGTTTGTGATGGCTTCTGGAGGCGGACCCACCCGCTTTCCTGAGGGATCTGAAAAAAGAAAAATGGAAGTCAAACGTTCATCATAAACTGCCTCCCACTCAGCCTGCAGAAAAACTGACCTGCACACTTTTTATTTAACTCTGCTTCTCCTTCCTTCTGGATCTCCTGAATGAGACGCTCATCGTCATGCTGTATACACACACAGTGATTAATAAAAACTGTGAACACATGCTTTGCGAAGAAGCTGATTAACTCTGATTAAAAATAAAAAACTTTACAGTCAAATTCTTGATAAAAGTTACAATGCAAGCAATTTTTTTCTGTATTAATTCTGCTTTTTGTTCTGTTGCCACGACAAGCCATTTGCCAGCTCCCCACTGGAGCTGCTCCAGCTCATTAAATACTCAGGAACTAATTGAGGTTTTTGGGTGCCAGAGACTCTGCGGCCAGGTCACTGCGGGCAATGCCAGTGTTGGGAAGAGAAGGTCAAACAGATAAAGAAGTGGGGCGTCTTTGTGTCACCTTAATAATTTTGACATTTTTAAAACAAGAGGTACATAATTAGAAAGAATAAAGTGATTTAAATTGATGCAGATAGTGTGTGTTGTCATGTCACCCACCGTAGGATCGGTCCAGAGTGAGCACTTGCGGCAGTGCCTGCAGGGAGCACCGGGCGAGCGGGCGTGCTGGCAGAAGTGGTTGTAACCGGTGATAGCTTCCCTGCAGAGGTAGCACATGAAGCCGCCGCAGCGACATGACATTCGGTTGCATCCCTCCGACTTCACCAGACCTGTCCCACACTTCACACACTTTCTGACTCGTGCCGCTGTCATTCGCTCCTCACTGCAACACACACACACACACAAGGAAATTTTTTAAGGACAACATTCTAACAGAAATGTATCTTTGAGTTAAGCTCTAAAATATTTTAAGGTCTAATTGTTTTAATAATTCAGTTCTTCCATCCAGTGTTTTGGGTACAATTCGATCATCAGGTTCTTCTTTACCATAGGCTTTATTTCCTACCACGCCCACATTCAAATGTACGCTGGAAGTGTACTAATGCAGAAGCTCTGCTCACGCTTGTTCCCCCAACTGAACAGGGGAGACATTTTTAAGTAAATGCCCTAAAATAAAAATTTTAAGGTATATGCCCAAGCTTTGCTGACTTGACATTTTTTACGCTGTATTTGTAGTCTTTAAGATTTATGCTGGGTCGTGCATGACCCAGATGGTGGGGCTAAGCAGGGAGGAAGACGAGGACGGAATTCAGAGTTAAAAATTGAAGTGAACCTGAAAAAATACATTTACAATAATCCCTTTAAAACAGGAGTAAACTTTAGTTACTTGCATAAATATGGGTACTGGTTAAGAGAGAAAAGAACTACTGCAAACATGCAGGTGGTTTTGCTGACTAATAATGACGTTGGGGAAAGATGGTTAAAAATGATGGTTTTTTCAATGACTTGTATGAATGAGCAGAATTTATTTCCTGATGCTTCACACGCGATGGTGGTGGAAGGGAAGAAGACTTATTTATCTCATCATTTCTCTGAACACAATTTGATGGCATGAGCAAGAAATCAATCAATATGGAGCTTAAATTAAACTTAAGAGGATGTTCCTCTCAGTGGTTTAAATAAAACCTAACTTATTATAAAAACACTCATTGTTTAGAGCGGAGAGAGGGACACAGAGCTTCAGGTTGTTTCTCCACCACCTGGAGCTTTTTGGATGTTTTTCTGTTCTTTTTTTTATTTTGGTTCTGGTAAACCCATCAGAGCACTGATGTGTCCACCGGTCCACTTCCTGTCTCTTTCAGCTCCAGGAAGTGAGAGGATCTAAAAACAGGAAGTGCTGCAGAGAGCCTGCTGGGCCACAGGACGCAGCTGGCCTCTTTGCTTCCTAACATGGAAGCACTGAAATGTTTTCTCATCCTCTGAGATGACAAGCTCTAGACTCTTTTTATGGGGTTGTGATTAAAGTAAAAGCTTCAGCCTGGCATAAGCCCTCTCTCCCCCGGCAGGTGAAAAGGTGGCGATAAGAAGAATAATCTCATTATAATCTGAATGTGATCCATTAAACGAGGAACTGAGCAACGTGTTGACGTGGGAATAACGTGACCCACTTACAAGAGCACCCTCATGCGAATCTCATCTCTCTCCAGAACCTGCTCGCAGCTCTTCCCCACGTGATGCTTCCACAGCACGTGGCATTTCCTGCAGCTCTCCTGCAGACAGAAGCAGAAGACAAAAATCAGAGTGAGAAGAGATGCTGATTTGGGTGCAAAAAAGTAAAAAAAAAAAATCTTCTGCATTGATCTGTTTCCCTGTGATGTGTTAGAGATGTTGACTCAGCAGCGTGCTGCAGCCAAAATGTGTAGAAAGGGTGTGGTGCATGCATACAAACACACACACACCTACACACTTTAGCGTCTGCTCTGTATGCGGCTGCTACACCCACTGCGGGGACTCGCGGACAAGGCGAGGCGCAGCATTTTTTGCTGCCCACTGGTTGCCTAGAAACAGCATCTCTATCCTCCGACCTCCTTTGTCTAGTCAAGAGATTTGTGTGAAGGACATCTGGGCTAGACTTACACTACCTTACACACCTCCTGTTAACCTTTAGCTGAGTGGTGTCACCATAAATTTTTGAATCACTCATCTAATATTAAAGAGGGTGTTTGGATGAGCGCTGATGCAGCAGAAGAACCTTCCGGTTAGACCCTCTGCATCCTTCAACCTCCTTTTAGATGTAGTGTGTGTGCTGTTTATACAGACAGCGTCTCTCACAATAGACAGCTGTGTGTCTGTGTGTGTACAAGGTCAGCATGAGGGTGTGGAGGTAGGCTGGAGAGGCCGGGCTTTGTTGGCATTTGAAGCAACTCAGCTAAAAATGAGAACCATTAAATAGGTTAAAATATTCAAATTAAGACGTGAGAAATACATTTAAAGAGAAATATATTAGCTTTTAGAGAAATAAAAGCAGAGTTTTCACAAAAAAAGGATAAAAAGCGATTTTAGAGGAAACAAAAAGAAGAGCAGTAACAGATTGCCCCCTAGTGGTGACGGACCAGTGAGGGAGCAGCAGAGTGTGTGTTTGTGTGTGACCTGTTTGACAACATGTGGAGAAGCAGGAAGACACCTGAGTTCTTATAACGCGGCTAAAAATAAAACGCACCACGTCAGGTCTACAGCGGGGGCGTGGCTTCCTGGATCAGATCATTCATTTCAATCAAAGTGAAAACATCCCGACAAAGTTACAGAAGCATAAAAACAAGTTTATGACGCGCAAAGTACAACTTCTTCCTTTCTGGTGACAGAAAGCTCAGGAGCTTTAAGTTGAGGAACCGTCTCATCAACCAATCCTACTGAAGCAGAAAAGACGGAAGAGAAAAAGAAAAGAAGTGAAGTCCTACCATATTTTATTCTGATATAACGTGCTATTTGCGGACCATCTCCAGATTTTGTCTTCATGATGGAGATCAAGACAAACACTTTACGGCTAAAAGACAGTTTGTACCCCTTGTACACCCAACCAACCGGCACTAAGGATACTTTGAAGCACACTCACTGCACCGTTATTCTGTAAATAATCATCTCACTGCACCGTGTTCATGCTGTTCTTATCTGACTCCTGTCAAAATTTTACTATGCTTGCATTGTGACAATAAAAAATCTTCAATGTCCAGGCCTTTATTTGAACATTGAGACAAAACACCACATGTGGAACACATTAATGTGCCTGCATGTGTTTGTGAGAATGGGGGTGTAGCCTACAGGTCAGACAGAGCCAGGAGGAATCTAGGTCAACCATTATCTGAAGCATATTTGAACAGAAAGAGGAAGTATTTCAAACCAATCAGATGCCTGCATGAAGGGCGTGAATGAGGCGGCCAGCCAATTAGACGGCTGCACGGGGAAGGGACGGGGTGGGTTTACGTTACATAATGAAACCCCTCCCTGCTGGTGGACAGAGTCTGGATTTGCAGCCAATGCAACAGCTTCCTCATGGATGAACAAAACCAGAAAATAGAAAGAAAATAGAACCCTTTCTCTTTTTACTGTGTAAATGCTGGTGTCTGAGTTAATGCTTTGCACTACACTATGTAAAATATCTTCATTCCTGATTCATCAGAATTTTACACATTTCAAAGAGAGATTAACCCTTTAACTACCCCACCTCCCATTGAGATACAGAGACCCAAAATCCATCTCGACCACATGGTTGAGCAGGCAGTTAAAGGGTTGAAGGATTTTGAAACTCATCTTTATAAAAACTCATCTTCATTACATTAAAAATGAATCATCAGCAAGTTGAACTGAATGCTGACTCAGCGTTCAATAAATATAATTAACATTTAAAATATAATAATTTTTTCTCTTTGTTCCAACTTAAATCACATGATTTTGGCTGTTTTTACCAGCTGAAGTTCAGATATGGCAGAAAATTAAATAAAGATCAGAGGAAATGAGGCAGCATGTTTGTCTGTGTGTGTGTGTGAGCATGTCTGACTGCTGAGCCATACAACCAATGTGGCCCTCTGGCTCCACCTGCTGGTTTAAACAAAGAATGCCACCATACGCTTACATTACATCTAAATCTAAAAAAAGTTTTTGCTTTGATTTAAACAATTTGATTCACACAATCCAGATTTCTTAGATTTTCTACACAGCATTGACATAGATAACATCAGTGACAGGCTGTTTGAAGGAGTATGACGACTACAGTTCTTTAAATATTCTTACAGCAGTTTACACCAGACATTATCTTTTTCCTCTAGAAATACACAATTAAACCAAGTTTCTCACAGAGGTGCTTAATAGTGACGAATAATTCAACCACCAACTTACATTTCTGCTAAGCTTATATTTATGAGTCTTGTAGATTAATTAGCCTGTGACTCTGAGTACAGTGAGATTTTAGCAATGAAGAGATAAGAGGATGTTTTTTCAACTAAACAAGACATTTCTGAGAAGATTTGGTGTGACGGCTCCTGGTGGGTAAATGTTACCACCTCCTCTCCCTACATTCCTCAGATAGTAGGAGGATACCCAGACAGGAAGGCAGTGAACTTGCTTTATCAACTCCAAAGAACTTCTCACCATCTATCAGTTGTGTTCTCCTGGTGTCCAGGAAGCAGCCCCAGGATTTATGATGAAACAGACACCACAAGTAGAGGTGAAAAGATTCTCAGGAGTAACTGAATTATCCACGTTTATGACTCATAACGTCAAACTCAAACCAGAATTATTTTTTTTTAAGATTTAGCTAAGAAGTTAGAGCTGTGTGAACGGAAAGATAAAAACAGTAAATGAACTGGAGAACTGACCTTTCGGCAGCGGGGGTTGGGACAGCTAAACAGAGACATCTGTTTATCCAATAAAGCTGGAAAGTTGCAAAACGGGCACCTGTGAAGGTCAGATACAAAGAAAAATAAAACATTCGAGATGCAGCTGCATGTTATCACACAAAACTAACCGATCACAAATTGCCTACATTCCCACCTCACTAATTCATCAGCACAGGTGGCTGCAACCGCCTCCTCCGCCTGCCTCTCATTGTATTTACAGAGGATGTTTTCTGGCAAGACTTTCTCCAGCTCACACATGGGGTAGGAGCACGGGCAGCCCGACTCCATGCAGCTCAACTCCGACTGGGAAGGGAAAAAAAAAACAACCCAACAAACAGAAACTTGTCAGAATGAGGAAATCAATCAGTCACAGTCACAGCTTTTATCAGAATTTAAACAGAAATTTATCTGAATGCAGCTACTCATAAGAGTTATCACAGTTGCTAGGCAACATCTGCAGTAAATCATAAATGAAATAAGAGATTGATGTACTTGCACCCGTACTGGCTTGTGCACTCAATACCACACTGTTTCCTGTCTGCTATGTTCTTTACAATCAATGGCATTGCTATATGATCACCGGATTGTCTTCTGTATAATTTTGCCTTTAGTTAGAGAAGATTGACTTAGTGTGTTTCTCTGGTATAAAAAATTTTGTTTCCAGATGATCCAGCATGAATGTTTTGATGCTCAATTTGTAACTAATACGGAGCATCACCTCCACCAACACTAGCTCCTCATTTACTCGACTTCTTTTCATTTCACTCATCTTTTCTTTCCCCTTTTCATCATCTCTGATTTCTCTGCCCTGTCTATCACATCCAGCAAATAAACCAAAACAAATGCCCATACTTAAGCTTTGAAATAAAATACTCAACTAACAAATTTGTCACGGATAACACAGATCACCATTCTGCTTGCCATAATGCCAGACAGAACCGGGTTTAAATAAAAAAAGATGTTACCTTCCCACATCCAAACACTGCTTCCTGAGCATACTTGACAAGACACTCTTTGCAGAAGAGGTGACCATCTGAGCACTGGGTCATGTTTTCGAAGGCAAACTCTCCATAGCAACAACCACATTCAATCAGCTGACCATCCTGAGAAAACAGGAAGTCATTGACAAACATCTTAGAAATAACAACAGAAGAAATAAATATAATAATGATAAAATATTCCTTTAAAAGCAGCCATTTGTGTAAAATTTTATAATTAGGAGCCCCAAAAAGTGTTCATGAGCCTAAGTTATTTCAGTATAAATCAAAGTTTAGGAAGCTTTGCTGATAAACAATATGTGTGTGAACACATTTGCGTGTATCTACTATGTACAAAAAAGTTTTTTGTAAGGTATATTTGAAGGGCATGTAAAAATGTTGAAACAACGAGATCACGGATACAAGCGACCGAAATGAGTTTCCTCTGCAGGGTGGCTGGGCGCTCACTAAGAGATGAAGTGAGGAGCTCTACCATCCGGGAGGCGCTCGGAATAGAGCTGTTGATCCTGTGTGTTGAGAGAAGTAAGATGGGGTTGTTTAGGATGCCTCCCGAGCACCAGGAGGAGACCCAGAGGCAGACTCTGGACCCGCCGGAGAGACTGTTTCTCACAGCTGACCATGGAATGCCTCAGGATTGTCCCGGGTGAGTTGCAGGATGCAGCCAGGGTGAGAGAAGCCTGGGTTTACTCTCTGAGGCTGTTGGCCCGGGATAAGCGGAAGATGACAGAACAGCATTTAAAAAGAAATATTGTCCAAGCGGGAAACTGGTATAAACTGAAGCTAAATCAAAATTGGTGTTTGGTGGAGAATTTTAGCAAAAATAGGAAGTTTTATCTCCCACTTAAAAAAAATAATTAGACAACGTTTACTTTATTTTCTATCAAAAAATGTCACCAAAGATGGTAGAGTAAAGCTATAATCGATTATAGTCAGTGTAAAGGGGCAGATATTATAAGCTTTTGCTTCTTTCTGTACCCTTTCATTCATAATTTCTTTTTACTGAAGACCTTTTTTTTAAGATGCGTTAGTTCTTTTGTTTTGAATGAAATGAAACAATAAAATAAAAATAAATAAATGTCTTGTCTGAATCACTGAAAAATCAATCAGTCATGCATTTATGATTCGTACCTTTTTGTATTCATCTTCGTTCACCTGCAGAGCTAACAGGAAGTCTTCATGCTAAAGGAAAAAACCCAAAATTAAACATCAAATTAAACCACACTAATAGAATCCTTCTAAATGTTAACATAATTAATGTGAACATAAAGTTCATCTATTTAGATCGGCTTTCTAATGTGTTCTTGTTATTTATGTCTCCATTGTTTCTTGGATTGTAAAAAACTAACATTAATGTACAAAACTCATATATTAAATAAAAATATTCATTAAAAGTCGGGCACGTTTTTGCTATTGCAATGAAAGCATCTCTTTTGCAATTTGGTTTAACTAAAGAAACAATAGATGGCCTCAAATTGAATATCTATAAATATGTTATTACTCCATTAGGTTAAGGACTCAAACCAGTGTGTCGTGAGTAAAACCAGCAGGATGTGTACCTCTGCCCACTGCTTGGCTTTCTGCTGATAGAATGTAAGCTCCTTCTGCACAGAGTCTAGCAAAACGTTGTATGATCTGCAGTACCGCCGGTCGTTCTCCAAGAAATACATCCTCCTCTCAAACTTTACCGAACCTGGTTGCAAAAAAAATAAAATGAACCCAACATATTTTCCTATAATAATTGTTTGTGAGGTAAAAAGTGAAACTAAACACAACCAAAAAGAATGTAAATGTAAAACTTTAGACGGATGCAGATGTTTGCTCACCATGCTCAAAAACAAAATCAATATAGCAGTTCTTCGAGGAAGTCCTGCTCCGCCTTTTCTTTCCTGAGGGATCACCTGATTCCTGCCACTTTTTCAAAGCATCACATAAGGCCTGGAAAATTTTATTTTTTTAAAAAAAAAAGAGGAAAATGAATAGGTTTTGACCTCAAATGTGTCAGCTAGGGGGGAAATGAAATAAAAATATGGATTTAAAATGAGCTTTTTAAGATGTACTGTGCACTTCAGGAGAGCTTGGTACCTTGCGAGTGATTGCATAGTGTCCCTTCAGGGCATTTAGAGCCCATTTGATGTCCTGGCAGCTGAGCATCCTAAAATCTGCCATGAGCAAGTCTGCAGCCTGCATCATGACAGTTAGACCCATGGGATTCAGTTTGGCAAAGTCAAACAGGTCCTCAGGCTCCTGGCAATACAGAAGCAGGATTCTATGGTTCAGATTTGATATATAAACAAGTATGAGCTCTAAGAATAAAAGGAATTTAGTTTTCCATGTAAAAAAATGTATTTTTGCCATTAAAGCGTTAAAACATTGTATTAAAGCCCTAATTTGAAAAGTAATGCTAAAAATACTTCTATTACATAAAATATTATGTATCCGAGGGAGTTGTTATGGAATGAGAAACTATCTTTTTAGTATCCATTTGCATTATCACCGCTTACGTAACGTCTTGCTGTAATGGAAAAAATATTTTCCTTAATCACACTATTTTTAACACAAGATTAAAATGTTGGCACATTTTTTCAGAAGTCATGTATTATGTTTATGTACAAAGAGAAAAATTGTAATCATTCTCCGTTCAGATTATTTGTGTGCTTTATTTTTAACAAATGAAAGAACACACCTCCGCCTGTTTTTCTCCAGGATCCAGTAGGATGCTGGTCGGATTGGCTGCTCCCATATCTTTCCTAGGATAGTCTGGGTTTTCCAAAAGCATGTTGCAGATTCTGGTGGATGAAGAAGAGGAAACAAAATGGGTTTAAAAATGGTCTCTATTGTGTAGCAGGTTAGCATAATTGTGTATGTAATATCGACAAAATATGCTCAACAGTTTTTGAACAAGTTTATCTAAGACTAAGACAAAGTTCTGGAAGTATTTTTGGAGTTCATACGCATTCAAGTCTTTCATATTATTCTTCAAGATCTGTTCGGCTACATAGGATTCCTGGATGTCTGGAAACAGGTCCAACTGTGAAGGATTCAAATAACAAATTTAAGTGAGACATCTGAAAATCATGAAGTTTATTTATTTCCAAATAAATATGTGGTACTTACAACACTGGACATTAAGGTTCTAACAAAAGGCTGCTGCTCTGGTCTCTCTAGTGCTGCAGAAGGTCCAGGTCTTATATCCTCTATAAAGGGAATGTTTAGAGCTTCAGCAGGAAGCGCAATCAGAACAGGGAGTGCGTTTGGGCCAGCCTGTTCTCCATTGTGGAGCACTGACACTGTGGCAGCTTGGAGAACAGTAGCTTTAGAGTTCACATTAGGCACCTTGTTGTTGAGGCTATGAGCTGGTGGAGCTTCTCTGGACGTTCCTGCTTGCGGCTGATGATTGGGAGCTGCCGCCTGAGGCACCTGGCTCCCCAAAACAATCCTGTGACCTGCCTCAGGAGGACCTAGTCTCTCTGGAGCTGCAGCTATGAGAACCACACGGGGAATCGCTGGCATTACCTGAGGATTTTGAACAGGCTGGGCTGGAGCAGGGGCTTGGGCAACAAGCTGAGGCTCAATCTGGATTAGATTACCCTGCATTTGATTGTGGTTCACAGGCTTTTGGAGCTTAAATTGTGGCTGGGGTTGATTTTCAACAGAAATGATCCTTGTGCGGCGTGGCTGCTGTGAATGAACAATTGGCTTCGCTCTCTGTGCTTGGGTATTCTGCCAGCCTGTAGTTTGAACCTGTGCTAATGTTCCAGGCAGAAGCTGCACTCGTGCCTGAGAATGACCATGTGCAGATGAAGTACTGGGCTGAGCACCATCTAGTAAACGACTCGTACTTGCTCGTTGAACAGTGTTTGAGACAGTAACTGAGGCACTCGTTTTCTTCTCTACGAGTAAATGTGCGGAAGCACCAATGGGTGGCTGCAACAGTCCAGATGTGCTTGGTTTGGGCTGAAAAAAGAGGGGTGTTTCAGATGAGATTGCTTTCGCCTTGCCATTTGTAGAGGTAGATGGGACTGTGGCACATGGAACGGCATGATACTCCTCTTTTATAAAAGCTGAAGTCATGTTTTTACATGGTAAAATTTTACAGAGTTTTGGTTGTGACTGTGCCTGGGTGGATGAAGAAGGTTGTGGCAGTGACTGCCCCAGTGTACCAGACTGAGCTGAAATCTGTGCATGTATGGCTGCTTGGTTAGCCTTGGCCTCTTTGGAGGTAGAGGGAGCTGAAGCGGGGTCCCATAAGGAAACAGATGGAGGTGTGCGACTGTGATGAACAACTTCAAGTTGGCTAGTCGACGCCCCGTTCCATGTGGCTGCTCGGCAAATCAAAGGCTTACGTGAAGGAGCAGGTGGCTGTTGGGCAACACGGGGAAGTAAAAAGGAGAACACAGTATTTATACTTTTTATTCATTAAAAAGGCTAAAAAGGTTTAATTAAAAAAAAATAATAATTTAGTCACCTCCAGTATGCTGACATCATCATCGTCATCGTCTGGAACTAAAACTGGACTTCCTGGTACCAAAGTAACAAACTCGTCATCAGAGTCATCAGAAATGGTGATGCAGGGCCTCTGAGAACCTGAAGTTGGGATTTAATGAGATGACACATTAAGCACTGGGGAAAAATTATTAAATGACTTTAGTATTTGTGTTACTTTCTAGTAACGTAGTACTGTTTACGGTTGCTGCATACCAGTACCAGTATAGTCCTCAATGCAAGAGGGTCCAGTTGGCTGGCGCATTTAAAACTGTATGGATGAGTAATGTGAGGCCAATCCCCACCCATTAGAAATACAAAATATACAACACTGCATTTTGTTAAGTAATTATTTTTGTTTCGTCTTCTGAACCGCTTATCTATAATGGGGTTGCGGAGTGTGCCGGGGGATTTGAGTCCGGCTGATTTCAGGCAAGAGGCAGGATACACACCAAACAGGTCGCCAGTCTGCAGCGGATAAACAATTATTTTAAACTTAGAAATTCAAACTATGTGATAAAAATGTCACGTTTCTAAAAATGATTCCCATAGCCTTTTATTACAATTTGATATTGAATTGAAAATACTTTATCAATCCCTGAAGAAAAATTTGATGCTGCGGTGCTAACACCTCGATGCCTTCCCGGTGCACTTACACGGTGTAAAGCCAGCTTCTGAACAGTTAAAAAACCAAAACAAAGAACATATATAACAAAGAAAACATTGGCATTATACTTGCTTACACTGATAAATCCAATAGTCTTGAACTTCTTTATAAGAACACTAAGAACAAATTCTAATAACTCAAATTTTCTTTCGGGGATAAATAAAGTATCTTCAATTCAATTAAACAAAGAAAAAACATTGTGGAATTAATATTATAGGTTTAGTTTCCATACAAAACCCATTTGTGGGACTGTATGTTAGGGATGGCCAGCTCGAGCCTTGCTGTTCGAGCTGAGCCGAACAGAGTGACACAAAAGTATCGCGAGAATTGCTCCGATTCCATGTGTCGGAATGTCAAACATCGCGCGACCCAAAATCCGAGCTACTGTCACGTGGAGCCAGGTATCGAAGAGCTCGGAAAGTTTGAAGGGGCGGGTCGGTCAATCAGTCAGAAGATATAAAAAGGTTTCATTCATTCAGGAAGATGTGGGTTTTTGTGGAGATTTGAGGAGATTTTCTAGCGATTTTGCGACATTCCAGCTTTGGATTCTACAGGGATTTTATCACAGCAGGTATTGTACACACAATACGATCACTTTGATCCTTTTAAACTTTTAGTAGGTGTCACTTAAAACACAGACACACATTCAACCAACATAGTCACACACGCACACACAAATTTCTTAGATTAGTTTTTAGGATTCACCAACATACATATACTGTTTGGAATTGAGAGGTTGAAAGAGTTTTTTTGGGTGAATTGTATGAGAGTGAAAGGTGAGTGTGTTTCTGTGTGTAAGTTGTAAATGGAGGGAAAACCAGTTCTGTTTTAATAGTCACACCGGGAGCGTCATCTTCAGTGGAGAAGGACCATTTGTGGGACCTGCTGGACAGCCGGGTTGGTACGTATTTTCATCTGATCAACGATGTCCTCATGTTACATGGTTTTACAAACTTCTATTTTCTAGGTGAAACCCAGAGAAGTCGGTGCGCGATGGCGAACGACACCGTGGAGGTTCAGAGATACCTATCGGAGCCCTACTTCTTCAGGGGAGAAGACCCGCTCGCAGTCTGGGCATCGAGGACAACAGTTTACCCAAACCAGCACAAACTGGTGAAGCCTTATCTCCACATGCCAGCGACCCCGGTGCCTTGTGAGCGGGTCTTACCCAAAGCGGGAGAGGTCAATCTGAAGAGGAGCAGACTAAAGCCAACCACCGTGGAAAAGATTTTATTCAAAATAAAAATCTATAACAAAAACACTTTCAATTGTCCTGTTTGAGTTTTTTGCGCTGTTTTAGAGCCGCAGAGACTCTCTTACGTCTTCCCTAAATGTTGCTGCTTGTGTCACAGATTGTTGATTCAAATCTATTTCATTTATACAGTATTTCTCTCATCAAAACATTACAAAGCGCTTTAGATTAAAAAAACAAGCTCAAAACAGACTTTATTTATACGTTGATTTGGAGAACATCCAATTGGACAAAAGTGAAAATATCACTCTCCCAAAACTAAACAATTATTTTTATAAAATCTTCCACTGCGCGCTCGCACAAAAACATCTGTTAAATTGCATCGGTGTGTTCATTTTCCTTTCCGTAAGATTCTATCAGCAGGTTCTCTGGTTATTCAAATGACAAACAGTGCGTCAGTGTGTGTTTATTGAACATTTAATTACATTGTATCAGAGTGAAATTTGATTGTTTAGGTAACTGTTACTATGGCAACGGATTAACGCAATTTCATTTCATGATTAAAAAACCTAGAGTAATTGCCCAACAATAACCCACATTTCATCTTCTAGTAAGACAGAATTTAAGGCGTAGATTTTCTTTATTTCTTGGGGTTTGTTTTTCATCTACGCATGCGCAGCCTGCAGATGTGCCGACTCCTCGTGTCGACTTTTCACAGTTGCTCGAAGAGTCGCGAGGCGTCGGATTTCCCATCCCTACTATATGTACAGTTTTCTCCAAAAATCTTTTGAGCATTGGCTCAGTGGTAGAATTTCCATCCATGGCTCAGCAGAAGTTGGTTCGATTCCCGCTGGGCCATGTCCATGGAGAACACACTTAACCCCCAGTTACTCCCATCATCGGCACAGTCGCAGCAACCTACTACAGTGCAATGCAGCAAAAGTAATTTCCCCATTGAAGGATAAATATTGTACAAAAAAAATAAAAATAATATTTTCTATTTAGATTTTTGGCATTTTATACATTCTAATAAGTTTGTTTCCTCCAAAAACATACATGTTCTTTTGATTGGCCGCTATGAAATTGCCCCAAGAAATAAGTGTGTGTGAAAGGTTGTTGCAGCACTGTGGCCTCACAGCGAGAAGGTTGGGGGTTCAAAGTCCCAGGTGGACCCGAAGCTTGGGACACTGGCCTTTCTGTGTGGAGTTTGCATGTTCGCCCCGTGTATGCGTGGGTTTCCTCCGGGTAGTCCGGTTTCCTCCCACCCTCCAAAGACATGCATGTTAGGTTGATTGGCCGATACCAAATTGCCCCTAGGAATGAGTGTGTGTGTATGTGTGTGGTCCTGCAACAGACTGGCGACCTGTTCGGGGTATACCCTGCTCCTCGCCACAAATCAGCCGGTATGGGCTTCGGCACCCCCCGCAACCCACAAAGGATAGACGGTTAAGATGACTGACTGACTGACTGACTGACTGGTTGGTTGTCTGTCTGTGTCTGGCCTCGCAACAGACTGGCAACAATAGACTGGCGACCGGTGTGTTGAACTCGGCCGCTCACCTGAAATTAGCCGGGATAGGCTCCTCCATACCCTGCAACCTCATTAGGTTTAAGCGGTTCAGAAAACAGATGAGGTTTGAGTTGTTATGTCTGCAGACATTTTTATGTGACAGCATTTAGATCAAATTGAGGAGATACAAAGTAAAGATGCTTATGAATGACAAATGATAAGTCTCCCACCTTGACTTCGATGAACATTGAAGCTTGCCAAATGGATAACATCATCATCATTGCCTTCATGTGCCATTGTGACACCTATCTTCCCAGCAAGCCACAGAGAATTATAGAAAGGTTGGCTGCATCTGTTCAAGAGAGATCAAATCAATACTGATTACATTTCCTGGAGAGAAACTGTCACATGGAACCAAACTCAAGCAACGAAGACAGAATCAAGTTAAAGCAGCTGATTTTTTCCCCCAATAAGGATAAGATTATTTAAAGACTCAACCATAAACCTACAGAAACACAACAGTAAAACTATTTTAGTTTAAAAACATCAAACACGGTGTATTTAAAAAAGCAAAGCATACATTATGGACTTCTTTATTCTTGTAAAAGGTTTAAATAAATTGAATCTTGCGTTATTTGTTAGCTAAATATGCTAATATCACGGGAAAGATGATTTTGTTGCCAGAGTTACATTTTCTTACGACGTGATTGCGACAAATTAGCTTAACCAGCTAGTAATGCTGTAAAATAACTAGAATTCCAGTGTGGTTATTTATCTGATCTGGTTAAAGAAAGTCACACAAAAAAAAGAAGAAACTGAGCTAGTCGTAGTAGCTCCAGCTAGCTGGATAACTAGTTAGCAAACGCGTGTCTGGATTAGAATCAAAACAATTTAAACAAAACAACACGCAGAGTGCGTTTTTGTTAGAAAATAATTTTAAAACTATACCGTACTGTGGTTTGATCTTGTCTGAAAGGAATTTGTTTGCAAATCCAGCCCCTAGATTGATTAGGACACCCGTGAAACCAGAGAGAAACTATCAAAACAAGAACAGTAACATCCTGGGCGTAAAAAATGCATTTCGCTACGGAAGACCCGGTGGCTTGTGGGAAATTGAGTTTTTAAGCAGGAATGAGCTTTCTACCTCCTAGAACCCGAGTCTGCGCATTTTTGGGATGTCGAGTTTTTATAAAAACAGTTTATCAGTTACAAGGCCGCGCATGTCACACCAAAGTCTTCAGCAGTGCACCATCTGGATCAATCAGCCCTAAATGACCATGTTATATTTACAAATCTATCTGATTAGACTGAATCAATACATTGAAAATAGCTGAGACATACCAGATAAAAAACTCCACAATAAACTTTTTAGCACAATTAATAATCTAGTGATGAAAAAGCTATGATTGTTTCTTTCTCCTCATCATAGCTAAGTGTCCAGGCTGTCATGCATTAGGTTTAGACAGATGTCTCCCTTTCTTGATAGTTTCTTCAACTTCTTTTGAAAAGTTGATCTCCAAAAGGATCTTGAAAGAAAATCAGCAGTTAAATATATTTCTTTGCTTTGTTCAGCTGTCTTTTTTGCAGGAAACAAAAAGGGTTCACAACATCTAAAGCAGTATCTACAATGGTGAAGAAAGAGCTGAACTGAAAAGGCAAGCTCTTGAAATACCAGTCGATCTACATTCTGACGCTCACCTATGTTCACCTGTTCTAGGTGGTGACTGAAAGAACGAGATCATGGATACAAGCAGCCAAAATGAGCTTCCTTCACAGGGAGATTGGGCTCTCACTCAGAGATAGAGTGTGGAGCTCTGCCATCCGGGAGGAGTTCAGAGTAGAGCCGTTGCTCCTCTGGGTTTGAGAGAAGACAGATGGGGTGTTACCAGCATCTGCTTAGAATGCCTACCGAACACTTCGTTGGTAAGGTGTTTCGGACACAACCCATTGAGAGAAGACCCAGAGGCAAACCCTGGACCTACTAAAGAGACTATGTCTCACAGCTGGCCAGAGAACACCTAAGGATTCTACAGGGTGAGCAGGAGGATGCAGCCTTGGTTAGGGAAGCCTGGGTTTCCCGTCTGAGGCTGTTCCACCCACGACTTGACCCTGGATAAGCAAAAGACGCCAGAAGGGAACGAACAGAACAACAACTAAATGGTAGAATATTTTTTATTTTATGAATATGAATGCTGTATTTATATAATTCTGGCCTGAGTCTTCAGTTAGAAAGACTAGCTAATCCAGGATTTGTGTAAATATCTTTAATAAGACACAATGAAAGGAGGATGAACGACAGTATATGTATCAGTGTTCATATTTATCTCATTATGGAACAGAGAAAAATTAATGTCATTGCAAATAATGTTCTTGTAATAAAGTAAACATGTATTAAAATCTAAGATTCTACTTAATTGCAAATTGAAGCATTTAAGCAATTTCCAATATGAGCACCAGACATCATTTAAATACTTGGCCCGAATTAGGATCAATACACCCAGAATACATTTACCATTTAATAGTGGCCATTACTATTTTGTGCAACGCCCTGAAAAAAATAATAAGATCAAACAAGCAATACAATCCACGTTGGCGATTATTTGCTAGATCAAGGGTTTAGGACAGTATTCAAAAAGTTTATTCAGGAAAAAAACGTGGTTGTCATGCCGCCGATGTTCGCAGCGTTTCTTTTTACGCTGTTGTCTGGACTATACCGACTGTCCGGGCGCATGTAATAGGTGCGTTCGAGATAACACAAGCGAATGCAGTTCTGATCGGCGCAGATCGATGCGCACTGCATGCCGGTTAGTTTGTGCAAACTAAAAGCTTATGACGCCACAAAGTAGGAGGCGCTTAAACCAAGCGCAGAAAAGGGGAGGGGATGAAAGGAGGACTGGCGGTTCAACGACTAATATAATAAATAGTTTTTGCAAAACTAACCGGCATGCAGTGCGCACCGATCTGCGCCGATCAGAACTGCGTCCGCCTGTGTCATCTCGAACGCACCTAATGTTAAATCCAGATCGAGCAAATCCCACTGATTGAAGGAAACAGGCTAATATGTCAGGCCAAAAATATATACCAAAGTACACATATTGGGAGTAAAATGACCAATAGAAAGAAAAGAAAAATGCAATATCTACAAATGTCCACACGGGGCGCAATATATCAGCTTATGACGCCACAAAGTAGGAGGCACTTAAACCAAGCGCAGAAAAAAGGGGGGTGGGGGTGAAAGGAGGACTGGCGGTTCAACGACTAAACTTTTTAATTCAATTCAATTTTATTTGTATAGCCCAAAATCACAGTTTAACAGTACAGAAATTGAAAAAAAAATAAAAAACAAAAAACAGACGTATAACGTGTATTCACCAATTGATGTTATACACATGTAATATAACAAACATTATAATATATTTGACAAGAACTTACTGTAGCTTTTACGCACATCAGGAGGTATTAAAAAACAAAACATGAGCGTATCCGGCCACTTCTGTTACGGAGTAACTGCTTCAGTGCGCATGTCATTGGGCAGTGGGAGGAGGGACGATTTTAAAGTCGCAGTGTTCCAAGTAGGACATTTTTGCACAAACTCTGCGTGAAAGTCAAATGTCACTGTTGTTCGGGTCTCAGTCCTCTGGGATCTTTAGCAACAGAATGAGTTTGACTACTGGTCTGTTGTATACAGTAGGGGTGGGAAATCCGACGCCTCGTGACTCATCGAGCAACTGCGAGGAGTCGACACATCTACAGGCTGCGCATGCGCAGAGAGAGAGAGAAAAAAAGAAAATCTGCGCCTCAAATTTAATCTTACGAGAAGATAAAGTGTTGTTGTTGTAGGGAAATTCATTTTGTAGATTTTTATAATAAAATGAAATTATTGCACTAATCCGTTGCCATAGTAACAGTTACCTAAAAATTTAAATGTCATTGTTGTTGTTTCTGCTCCAAATAAACAATCAAAATTTTGCTCTGTTCACCAGTGTTGTTTTCGTCAACGATGACGACAACGAAATGATTTCGATGACGAAGCATTTTTCGTGACGATGACGTAACGATAACAAAAGAAATGCGACATTTTGGTGACAACAATGTGATGAGACGTTTGCAAGTTTCTGTTAACGAGACGAAAATGTAACGAAATAGGCGTCAGACTTTCACATTTCTGCGTGTTCAATCAAGCAGGCTGGAACGGGTGGAGGAAAGTATCAGGTGTGATGTGTTACAGAAGAGTTTCAGCTAGAATGAAAGGGAAAGTGTACAAAACCGTGGTGAGACCCGCCATGCTGTTTGGTCTAGAGCAGCGGTCGGCAACCCGCGGCTCCGGAGCCTCATGCGGCTCTTTCATCCTTATAATGCGGCTCTGATTGGCTTGGGAAAATAAATTACTAAAAAAAAAAATTTCGTATTTAATTGAAGTGTGTTTTATTTGTGTTAGTTTTTATATTATTTTAGTTCTAAATTTGAAGATTATTGTGATCTTGAAATATCACAAAGTATGCTCCGCTGCATACTTTGAAAGCCCAAGGCGATATAAGGATGACGGCTCACGGATTTTTCCCTTTTGTTTGCTGCATGCACAATTTAAATTCAGCTTTTTAATTTATTCAAAAGAGACATTCAGACATTATTATTTTTTCAAGAATTCAAAATGTGTTCATTACATCGGTAAAATGTAATTTTCTCCGTAGCACTTCATAAGACATAACCACACTATAGTTGTTTATACAAAGTGTAAAGGTAAGAAAAAGTAATATATACAGTGTTATCTTCATTTTAGATAAATGGATATAAGGATGACGCCTCATGGCATTTTTCTGCTTTCTTTTGCTACATGGACAATTTAAATTCAGCTTTTTAATTTATTTGAAAGAGACATTCATTGTTATTATTTTTCAAGAATTCAAAATGTTCAAAATGTGTTCATTAAATGAATAAAATGTAATTTTCTCTGTAGCACGTGGATTTCATAAGAAACATGCTGCGGTAAAGTAGTAGAAGTTTTTTTTTTTCTTCATTTTAGATGTGCGGCTCCCAGTGTTTTCTTTTCCGTGGAAACCGGGTTCAAATGGCTCTTTCGGTGTAAAAGGTTGCCGACCGCTGGTCTAGAGACAGTGCCACTGAGGAAAAGACAGGAAGCAGAGATGGAGGTAGCAGAGATGAAGATGCTGAGGATCTCTCTGGGAGTGACCAGGATGGACAGGATCAGAAATGAGTATATCAGAGGAACAGCACATGTTAGAGGTTTTGGAGATAAAGTCCGGGAGGCCAGACTGAGATGGTTTGGACATGTACAGAGGAGAGAGACCGAGTACATCGGCAGAAGGATGCTGGATTTGGATCCACCAGGAAAGAGGGCTAGAGGAAGACCAAAGAGAAGGTTCATGGATACAGTGAAGGAAGACATGAAGATAGTTGGCGTGACTGAAGAGGATGCAGCCGATAGGGTTAGATGGAAGAAACTGACTTGCTGTGGCGACCCCTGAAGGGAAATGCCGAAAGGAGAAGAAGACTTTCACATTTCTGTCTGTGAAAAGAAAAGGCACAGCGGCTGCATTCTGTCTCTCATGGGACACGGCCCCCAACAATGCTGTGGACGTTCACACCGTCTACACAACACACCTGCAGCCACGAGAAAGTCACGCACTATGGCGGCAACAGCAACAAAGAGGCTTGGTGGTCAGAAACTTAAAGTTTTCCACATATTTTGCGCAAACTTGCATGCCAACTTCAAGCTAATGCTAGCTTGTCGGCGCTGCTAACTTCCTTCGTTAACTTGGTTGCGCTAACGACTGCTTTAAAGACACAATGAAATGTTTACTTTGTTTACAGGGTTTATTAAGAAGTGTCATTTTTAAGTATGCATAAGTTACAACGTTCCTCACTCACTGAAGAATTTGTATTTATTTTACGTAAAGACGAAGACTAAAATGAAAACTTAGATGGCTGCCAAAAACAACAATGAGTAGGAATCACCTTGGTGGCTTAACCAATGGGCCATTGTGGTCAAGGCAGTTGTGATTATGTCCACCTGACCTGTGTTAGGCTAAAGTGGACTTGTGTATCAGTCATTTCTTCCTTTGTTGGAGATTAGGCAAATGGTTTTTGGTGAACTGAACCCAGAAATGGCCTACAGATCTTCATTGTTCAGTAGGAATGCTGGTTGGGATACCTGAAGTGTAGCATCTCTGTATGTAGCAAGTTCACTCTCTGATGTCTGCAACACAGGGAAGAGTGCATCTGTGAAGTGCTTTTGTCAATCTCTGCCCTTTTTCCATACATCTTGGACCAGCAACTTGGCATGTCTTGTGTAGGGAATGAAGTAACAAAGTGGACCACACTGACTTGGCGGTACTCAGTACAGATCATGAAGTGTGAGCTAGACAGGATGAACATCTCTGTGCCTATAGCTCAGTGTGTTAGTGCTACAGTTCCACATAAGGCCAATAATGGACTCTATATGTTCTTTCTTTTGTGAAGACTGCCACAACTCACATCTGACTGATTTTGCATCTGCAGGCAGGTGTGAAATGGCATCAAGTATATTATATGACCACTGTCTTATAGTGGCTTTATAGTTATGGTAGAGGTCTGCTCTCTTGAGGGCAGTGAAACGACAGTTGTAGTATTGAGTAGGCTACATCCTCATTTTCTTCTCTGAAGGACTGGACATGGCATTGTAGAAGGAACGGCTAGAAGTGACGACCTGAAGATTGACCAGGCAACAGGTTGATGTTTAGGCAGGATTGCTGATGAATTGAGGACCAGTTGAACTTTACCTGGGGTTTGCCATTGTGAGACACAATATGGCACGGCAAGAACCATTGCTCCTAAAACTGTCAAATGGTTTTGCACTGATTTTGACTGCATTATCTGTTCTCAGAGGAGGGATCTCTCCTTTGTGTGGGTCTCCATGAGCTTTCGTCTTATTTCCCATGCTGCTGTTTTTTTTTTTTGTTTTAACTTTTCCTCACTATGAAGAAGGGTTTGGGGCAGGAATGTGCTGAAAATATTTAGCTAGCTTTAGTTTAGGGGGTGAGTACCTCTTCAAATTATGTTCAATCCACTGGATTTGCCAGAGGTTTATTTTAATTCATCAGCTGATACATCTCAAGAATCATCTGTAGAATCGACAGGATAAAGCTACGGTCTATTTTGAGCTTCACAGAAAATGCTTCAGCATTATCATTACGGGGTATTTTTAAAGAAAAATGAATCTTTGAAAAAAGGCTGTAATGTAGTAATAAAACATGAAAAAGAGGGTGCGGAGAATACTTTCCAAATGAATTGTATCTATGTTAAAAAGTTCATATTAAAAATCTAGAAACACAAAACAATCTGTTTTTCTTCTTTAAGTGAATTCACTACCTTCCTGCTCCACCTGTTTCAGTAGAATCTCATATTTCTAGATGGAGTATCGCCTCAGTTTTTATGGTGGGGTGTAGGGTTAATTTACTTTCGGTACTTGCTGCATGCAAAAATCTCACTGTGCTCATCTGTAAATGTTGGGACAGAAAACCAGAGTTTAGTGAAGGATTTTAACGTCTACCAACCAAAGGTCATGAAAGCAAGGTGTTGATCTATTAAATCATGGTCAGTAGCACACCTTAATTTAGCACTCTGGCTTTTTGTAAACAGTGTGATTTGATGCATTTGATTTCTACCTAGTTATTAGAATATATTTTAGATCTAAAGTTACACAAGCATGTAATTAGACCATTCACACAGAGATAGTATTTTCAATTTAATCTCTTTAGATATAATCTTATTTACACAGTATTTTTTCATAAATGTTCATTACATTGTAAGTTACAATACTTTTGCATCCATTACACAGTGAAATCAGACCTTAAAAATGCAGACTGAAAGAATTCTGCTGAACAGTCTTCAATCTGGAGCAGATCCCAACACATGTTGCTTTAGTTTAATTTTGATCTCTTCAAATGACTAAAAATAGACTCATTCATGGTGGTTTTAAGGATAATGATTACTTTTTATCTGAAAAGATTTATTAGTTATTCTAGTCAAGTTTCAGGCTATGGTTAAAAAAACAAAATTGAACAGAGATATTATGAATAAAAATATAGCAATATGGGTGATGCAACATGTTTGATGGGCTTATAGAAATGTAATGTAGCTGCAACTGACGTCCTCATTTTCATTTCAAAGGCTTCTTTTCACAAAATAAAGAAAAAAACCCCAATATGTCTTTAGGAGAAATCCATACATCAGTTGAGTTAAATTGTAAAACTAGGGGTGGGAAAAGTAACTTCCCTTTCACTTCAAAAAATGTAACCTGGCATGTTAAAACACACTGACAGTTTCCATACACTGATGAGTTATTCTCCACAGTTATATGAATGTTAAAAAAGAAGTAAGAAAATTCAATAAAAACAACCCACTTTGTGGATTATTTGAATTGTATGAGAACTGACCCTATAACTCTGGTAGAGGGCTGATTGAGGGATTAGTGAGGGCTCGTTGCAGAGCAGATAGCAGCTTGGTCAGTAATCACTTAGTAATAAATAATAAAATATCAGAGTGGATCAGAGTGGTCGCAGTTAAAAACAAATAACTGAAAAAAAAGGTTATCTAATAGGACCGGGCTCATTTGATCGTTTTTACAGCATAACAGAGTGCCATGCCGGACGCGTACACACGCACACACATACAGGTAATCTCTCACTCTCACATGCACACAATCATACCAACGCACAACAGTGGTTAAACATAAAGCAATGAATACTAGTTCAATTCATCAGCTTGTCAAAGAGAAAGACAAATTAGCCTTTTTTTCTTACAAATCTGATGTTAAAAAGTCTCTTTGCAGGCTCATATGCAATTGGCTGATTCTGTCCAGACTCAAGCGCGACTGGATTTGCTGTTAAACATTCAAAAGAATGACATCGTCTCTTGTTAAAACTGAAGAATAAAAATGCTTCTTCAAAACGTCTGAAAAAATTTTAAAATATTTTTTGTTTCTTTTGCACTCCTGCTGTGCTTCCTCTTTAGACCTCCACGGTTTGGTGGTGAAGAGGTGGCAAGAAAAGTAATTTCTTGTGTTGCTTGGCTGTTTGTATAGTTGATATTCAGTTCGTGTGTGTGTCTGTAGATCTGTTGAAATGTCAACAAGTTGTGTGAAAGTGCAAGCAATGTGTGAGTGTATATATGCTGATTTGGTGGTGGAGTCATCACTCCACTGCAAAGCCACATGTCTCCTCCACAGCCGTCAGCAGCTTCTCATAAAGTTTCTCATACGACTCGTAGGGAGGGATGTCTATCCTGTTAAAACTGCAGACAAACATCAAAATGATAATGAATTCAAAGAAAAATATTCGAAAAATAAAATTGTATTTTCCATGTGTTCTTACCAGGTATGGGCCTTGGGTAAGTTGTCTGTGTTGGCATCTATCAAATGGATGGTAAAGAGCCTTGGTCCTGCAGAACCTGTAGAGCCTTACACACATACATTCTAGTTATCACTGCTCTACTCTGGAAAACAGATTGATATGGTCATATGGGCATGCATGAATATAGTGGTGCAAATGAATGTGTAATTATTTTGGAGATTGTCTCACATGTTTGTCTAAAGGCTCTTGAAAATTAAGTTTTTAGATCTGTTCATAATGTTATCGACAGATGTTTTTGCAGACACGCCGAGTTAGCATCTGAGCATCGACAAATTACTGCTTTCCAAACTTCAAAACCCAAACTTCCAAGACAAACAAAAAGGCTACTAAATATTCTTTTTCCTTTATGCGGGGGATTATTTTTAAAGTGGCAATGGAACACACTGGTTTGTAATTCTTTGCTTGTATGAAGTTGTTTTAACTGGAAAGCACATTTCCATTTTTGGTTACTGTATAAATATTCTACCAGTAAGGTTTTGCAAAAACGTACCAAAAATACTAAAAACATACAGCAACAGTAATCTGATACTTGTTGGCTATTTTTCTCATTTCGTATTGTGTGACGTACAAAATGAGGTGAGACACAAACCAAGGAGAGTCTTAATACTTGTCCAATTTTTACAAAGAGTTGCTGGGCTGTCAGCGCTAGAAGAGCTTTCATTCTACCTTTAATTAATTTATTTTAAAAAATTTAGGTGCTAGTAGTTTAAGACGGTGTGTGATGTGTGTGCAATCTCTGATACAGTGCATGACCCACCCTGCAGCGCCTTGAAGCCCTGTAGGGGCACCCGGGTGGAGCCTGTAACAAACTGCAGGAGGCGTCCTCTCCTCTCCTCACTGAAAGCCTCCACTGCCTGCCAGAACCACCGCACCACGTTGCTTTCACTCGTGCAGTGTTTCAGGCGAGTATTGGTCTTCCAGTCGGCGAGGTCTATTTTTCCCAGACCACCAATTATCAACTGTACAGATTTAAAAAAAAAAAACAGAATCAGTCATTTGTTCAAAATGCTAACCTACTCCTCATATACATGACACGTACCTCGAGTTCTTTGTGGTCAAAAGGTTTGAGGAGGTGCTGTGGGATTAGCTCACTGAATCCCTTCTGAAGAGCCAGAAATTGGGCTTCAATTCCACGCATGAACCTCCAGTTCACATAAAGCCTGAAACACATCAGTAAACATTTTCTTTATTAGGTTTGAAGAAACTAATGATTCTAAGAGAGTGATTGGTGATTACCTGACATATTCCTTCTTATTTTCTTCTGTGACTGAAATATTTCGACCATTGGGTTTCAGCTCGTGCTGTGAGAACTTTCCGAAGGCATTGTGCTCCACACAGAACGTGTGATCCAGGACTGAGGTGATGTCATTCTCCCTAAAGACAGAAAATCCCACAGCTGATGAATCTGTATGTAGTCCAGGGGAAAGTATTGTAAATAGATATGATAAATGCAGTGTGTTTGCTCACAGTATCCACACAAGGCTTTTGTGCAGCTCTGGGTCAGTGGTTTCTAAGTCATTTAGTTGGATAGGTTTCCCTAGCAGCTGTTTGTAGAAGGGCAGCGTGAAGCTGCCATTGATGTAATGACCGTGGAAGACCGCCAAGCCCATCACACGACCCACAAAGTGGAAATATGACAGGTGGTCCTTTGAGAAAAAACAGAAAAGGGCAGGTGGTCAGAAAGAAGCAGGAGAAAACAGTGACAGAGGTTTAATCTTAACTCACTGGGTTGATGGAAGAATCAGGGTTGATCTGTAGTGTGTAAATGTTGTCTGTTGAGTACTGAAATAAGCCGTAGTAGGGGTTCAACATCTCATGGCACAGCAGGTATAACCATTCCCTAAACACAACCACAAACATTGTTAAAAATATCCAGCAAAAAATGGAAGAAAAACTAAAACTACAGAGAATTTGCACATTAAACCCATTGCAAAATAAAATTGCAAAGTGTGAGATGAGTTTAGTCTCAAATCCAAAGCTATGTTGAGTCAGTAAAGAAAAATAGTTCCCTTATGAAGTTCTTACAAATCTTTTATGATATATTTAGTTTTTGTTTGCATGACTAGCTTTTAACTGTAAATTGTATGCAATTGTGAAAAAACACAAACTTCTTTCAGGACCTAGAACACAAGGCACATAAAACGTTACAAACATTCCAAAAAAATATAGTAGAAAAATGGGAACAAGACCAGATGCAATAAAATTCTTCAAGATACAAATATATCTGGTTTCTAGTAGTTTGGGTTTTTTATTTCATCATAACAAGACTCCATCAATTATTTTTTTGGCCAGATTTTTGTCTGAAACTTTTTTCATACTTGTATTGGTTAATTTTCACAAATGAGGAAATTTTACATTTTTTTTTATAATGGACATACAAAAAGATTGAAAATTTTGAATCCTTTTGCTTCCTGTTGGGTGTGAACAGAACCTTCAAATTGGATTAAATGAAAAAGATATCCGAAAAGCAGAAATGGAGGCAAATATAAGATGCAGGAATATTATTTACCTGGCCACTCCTCCATAATCCAGACCTTCTTCTCCTCTGAACTTCACCATCAGACGTTTCTTTAGATCTTTGGGCCTCATTTTCATTATTTGCCGATATGACTCCTGTAGAAACACAAATCTGGATTTTCAGTTGTGGTTTCCCCTAAAATTTAACTGTATGGAAAATTTTAACTATTAATATTTTTATTTTTAAAAATTAAAAACTCATTAAAAACTTTATGACTATAGAAACTTCTGGTAAACATTTATTTAATGAATGTCCAAGTCTGTATACGAGTATTACGAGAAGCAGGTGTACTGTTCTGAATGAGATTTAAAAAAAAAAAAAACAACTAAACTTCTGGTCACACTATACCTCAAAGATTTCCTCCCGGGACACCTCGATGCGACAGTGTCCCGCTTGCGGCTGCTGCAGCGACAACTCGTGGCGAAGCAGCTTTAACTTATGCACCAAATCTCTCTCGTAGCGTGCAGCCACATCTCCATCTACCCCACCGCCACTCACTCCTCCACCCCCCTCTTCAATCCCCACATCCATCGGTGGGGCTTGGGAGGATTCCTTAGCTTGGAATTGCTGACTGGTATTTGGAGAGAAGTTGAGAGATTGATCAGTGTCAGGAGGACAGATGGGATTACACAGAATATTCACCTAGTGGAGCTAAATCTGCTTTAAGCTCACATCGCTGTAAATCACACAATGAAGAAAGTGTTAATGGAGTTAATGAGTGTTATCAGTTTACTTTGGATCTGGTTTTCTGTCTGACTTCTGCTTTGAGGAAGCGACTAATTAGATTTACAAGAGCTTAGTCTTAGAAACACTAATTTTATCCCAGTCCTCCACTCAGGTGCTGACTGAGCCTGATACGAGAGATAAAGAGTGTGCACCTGATGAGTGTGTGTAGCCGTGGGTCTGTGAACTGTGTGGTTCGGTTGTTGTGGTCCACAAAGTAAATGCGACCAGACACGGTGCTCCGGACCTCCCAGCCCACTGGTAGCGGACCTAGTTCCTCACAACTTACACTGGTCAGATCCCTGAGGCAAAAAGAGACAATGTATCAAATCTTTCATACATTTTAAATTTATTATAAAAGAAGGGGAGACTATTTTAATTTGCATTTATATTTAAATTTTAAAAGAAGCAAAAACATTTTTCTTCACTTAATTGCCGTTTTCTGACAAACAAAAGACACAATGATAAAAACAACAGTGAGTGCTTGAGGCTGAAACCACATAAAGGGTTATTTGTTCTGCTTTTTAAAAAAATATTTTTTATGCCATCTCTGTCTAATGCTGCAATGACCTACTTTCAGACTATTTTCAGAATGTACTTGGACATTCTAAGACAAGCGTACCGTGGTATTCGAGGGTCGTGCCAGGTGCTGACACCTGTCTGTGTGTGAAGGAAGTACACCTGCCCCTGCACTGTGGTTCTCTGCTCTGTTTAGGAAAAGACAGTTTAAAAACAGACAATGTAAAACCGACCTATTTGTTTAAAATAGGTTGGATTTCTAACTTTCTGATATACCATAGCCCTCTGGCAGGTCAGGTGGTTGATGGCCATGAGGTCTGTTCTGAGGGGTGTGGCCATGACCTCTTGAATCTTGCCCTCTAATTCGTTGTGACTGAAGACGGCCTTCCTGACCGGGCGAGTCCAGCCGGCAGTTTCCGCCTCCCGCAGCACCAGTGGGATCAGAGTAGGGCAGGGGTTCTTCACTGAAGCACCCCTCAAAAACAGGTCTGTGAATATTAACATAACCGATCAGCTTCATTTTAACTCCAGGTGAGTGAAACTAGGGGATGAATGTTTCTAAATTAGTTAGTATTTGAGCTCATCCTTACTTACCCGTCATTCTCTAAGAGCCCTCTACAGTCCACAACGGGACCGCCACTGCCAATGCGATCTCGTGTCTGTAGGCTCACTGTGAACCAGCAGAATGTGGAGGTCAGAGAGACAGTTTGGTAGGAGGACGAGTGATACGCACAAATAAAAAAACAGCATGGAGGCAAGAATGGCATTTTGACAGATAATTTATCAACGTGTTCAGACTTACAGACTATCTGCCCCCTCACTGCATCGCTGTCGGAGGGGTTCAGCTTACATAGATCTAAACGCTGGTCTGAAAGAAAAAGTATATGTTTAACCCGACACAGGGAAAGAAAACATATATTTTTAAAAACATGCTAAACAAATAAAAGTTAGCTTACATCCTGTATCTTTTAGCCTGCTGATGGCATTAGAAAGCAGTCGTATGCAGCCCAAAAAACCTGCTCCCTGACGTTTATGGATCTTCTTGTGATTCCATATACTGATGGTGATGGAGTCTGTCTTTCCAATGTACCTGGCATGGAGAGGATGAGAGACACAATTAAGACTCCTTTCTTTACTCATTTTGTCTTTTAAACCTTTCAGACTCGATTAACTCAGTTGTGCAACAATAATTTATTGCCAACAAAGTTTGTAGGTGCTTTTAAAAGTATTGTAAAACATGAGATAAAATAAATGTGTGATAAAATAAGACACTCACAGATCATAGTGCTGATTCCATTTAGGGTCCAGTGTGCTCTTGACCGTATCTGTAGAGTGGCATTGACCCGAACCATCTACCACAACTTTGGCAAATGGATCCGGCAGGCCTACGAGCACACAATTGTCATCAAATTAGGAAATGTTAAGGATAAACACAACATGATCACTCTGTTTACGACTTCATCAGTGGTGCATACAAATCATTATGAGAGAAAAATGTGTGTGTTGAAAAGACTGGAGCAAAATACTTACGAAAGAAGTCTTTCTTTGCGAGGTTCTTGGCACACAATACTGAAAAAGATGAAGATTAAATGTGAACAAAATACTGCACACACTATTATGTTTCTAAACTGAGTAGGTCGTTGAAATGAATTCTTGAGCACTGCAGGAAAAAAAACTGAGGGGGAAGAATGGTTAGGATAATATATGAATGCCATGGAATAATAATGAGCTGAAGAACTTATGAGGCACGCTGACAGTGAGTGGTAAAATATGACCCACAGTTTCAGGGCGCACACACACATACACACACATATAGGGGATGAATGCCTTTGCTGCTACATCATCTCCTAAGATGTAAGCGACACTTAAATCGAAGACGTAAACATTTTTAACTCCCAGTTATCTCTATTTTAACATTTAAAACACACACAAAAAAAACACTGTAATGATCATTATTAATATTGTAATTAAGGTTCAAATGCCAGTTTTGGACCATTTCCCTTTTGCTGCCCATAAAGATCACTCCCAAGAGCTTATCATCCTGCTTGAGTTGCCCATAACTATCATGTCCTGGGGGGTGGAACAGACAAAGCATGCAATAAGGAAGAAGATAATCATTGGATAAGTTTGTCTATTGAGTACCTAGAATCAGGCCTGGAAGTGAGAGATGTGGGAAAGTACCTAAAGGAAGGAGATACACTGATGGGACCCAGTTGGGATCAGTCTGAAAAGTAAGAAGGATCCCTAGTGTGGGCTCATGGGATGTAAGGAGTTTGTTTGAAGCTGAAGATAGAGACCCTGGTGTCTGATCCCTAAAAAACTCAGATAGGGTAGGTAAGGAAGGTACATGAGCTGATGTATGAGATTGAATGGTTCTAATTTGATGACAATCCCAGCAAGCGGTCTGAAAGCAGTCCTCTTGAGAGGGGCTAGACCCAATCGAGTTGACTCAGTGAAAAGCACCGAGCCAAAATTGGCTTCCTTATTGCCCCAGTCTTACTGCCCGTGCATTGGCGTTCATCCCAGTAGAAAAGCATTTCTCTGCCTTCAGGTATGGGTTTGGTCTGGACTGTTTCATTCCTATCCTCACTTAGGGTCACCAGTTGTGTGTGATGACCAAAATAAAATTGAAGATACAAGCAGCAGAAGTGAATACAGTGCTCAGGGAGATCAGGCTTTTCCTTAAAAAAGGTGACAAACTTGAGAAGGGACTCAGAACAGAGCTGCTACTTGTCCATGTTGAGAGGAGTCAAATGAGGGCACCTTGTTAGAATACCTCAAAGACACCTTCCTGAAGAAGCGTTCTGAGCACATCCCAACAGCAGGAGCTAAATTCAAGAAAAATAGTAAAGAAATAAAATCTCATGGTAACAGTTTTCCCTGAAAAGAGTGGCCAGGGAAAGGGAAGTCTAGGTTTTCCGGGGATAGGTATCCCCTCAATCTCATCCAAAATAAACAGAAAACAACAGATAGATCATTGGTATGTAAGTATTAATCATACCACATAAAATGGTGTTTTGGTTTCATCTTACTAGGAAAAAAATGAACTCATCAAACATATTTTTACTCAGACCACCGGCAATGAGAAGTCGGTTTAGTAGATTGAGCATGTGGTGAGATGTGTCTGATGCAGTCGAGGACATTTCCTGTGATTAACACATGGAGAATGGCTGCAGGATATCCTTCCCTATTCCTCATCAACCACTTCCATTTTTCCTCCTCCTGACTCACACATTCCATGCAAACCTCATCTTTTTGTTTGGATACGATAGATTATGAGAAATTGTCATTTCAGTCCCTGTTTTTAAACAGGAAATAGATCATCAGACCTGTCATGTAATCTAGACTATTGATTTTTTTTTTTCCACCAGTAATGAAAGACACCCCTAATTTTACATTTCACTCTTTTTCCTGTTCGCTCCTTTCTTGGCGAGCTCTTCAATGAGTCTGAATCTGTGATAGACCCTTTCACAGTGTCTCAGGAAATTCCTCATTCTGCCAAGGTCATTGATGGCAAAGACAAAGCAACAGCTCAGCTGGCTCTCAGTGCTTGACTCATTTTTCCTCTCTCTGGGGTGGTTTTTATGGCCTGTTTTATTGTCCAAACAATATAACAAAATAAAAACCAAATGAAAAAAATTTGAGCCAGAGGAAGTGTGCTAAACAACATTTCAAATATAGAGGAAAAAAAACAGAACAGAGAATGGTTGTTTTCTAAATGTGGCTCCTTTTCTGTTTTATTTGCAGCATAATGAACCATCATCAACAACTTTTACACAAAGTCTGCAGTTTGTTTCTGCCCTTTGACTTGAAGAAACAAAATGCTTTACTTGCTGAATAAGAAAAAAAAACAATACCTGAATCTGCGAACAATAGAAAACGGCTTGTAGTTTGCTGCTAATGTGATAAATTTATAATCTAAGAAACATTTCACAAAGATGATTACAGTGTCTGAGCATTTACAAACCAATAAAGGAACTATTATTTTAATTCTTGGTCCTATTTTTTTTTCCCTCTTCCTACCTTACATCAAAGCGTTTATCAGAGGACATGCGACCAAATATGTCACACTAAAAATGAATAATAGATGAGGAATGTGTTCACATAAAACATTTAACTCTTCTTTTCTTTTGTGTTTGATTTACTCAGTTATTGATTTACTTTAGTTATTTTCTTGTTTCTTCTTAGTTTTCATTCTCTGCCCTCCTTTAAACTCAGCAATCACCCAGACACCGCTTAGCTCTGTTTGGCTAAGTTAGTGTTCAATCCGACAAGCTGGCACCGAAATCTAAGCGGCACGTGTTGCCTTCACCGTCAAATTAACATTATCCTGCTGAACCACTGACGCATTCACCAGATGCCGGCTTTCCACAATGAACTCCTTTCAATTACAAACAGAAACACCTCTCTTCTACTTTTCGACCTACTTAGCAACAGCATTTTCTCTTGTTTTATGTTTGTGAATTCAGTCACAAAATTTTATTCTTTGAAAACATCAAATATAAACACACACATACAAACTTGAGGATGATCAGAGATTTTCTGTTGATAGTAAAGAAAGAGGAGGATTTGTCCTTTTTCAAAGGATGCTTTATGAAGTGCTTGGGAAAGCAGGATGCGGCTTGAGCACGGAGAGAAAAAAAAAAAACCTGCAGAGACTCTCCTACTCTGTGCATCTTTCCATGGCGAGTGAGTAGATGCACCTTTTACTGCAGAGATCACAGCAAGAATCGCTTTGATTCTGTGACTCTCAAAGCATTTAATTAAAGACAACACTAATATACATAAAATAAATTTACCTTTCAACATTTACAATAAAATACCATGAAAGACTTCTTTCTTTATGTAATGTTGCACGCACGTAGAATTTAAATAATTTATTGGGAAAGCCCTACGTGGACTATCTGAGCGTTTAGATGACTTCTCTCTGTTGAAATTAATCTGTGATCACGTGCAATGAACCAAAATACCCTTATTTATGTTAACTGTTGTTTGTCATTTTTTCACTTTCTATGTCTCCCCACGTTTATCCTGATCCATCATAATCACTACAAAAAAATAACTGACCAGGCAACAAAGCTTACAAATGATTACAAGAGAAAGCGGAGCGCTGAGGTGATGGCTAACAGCAATGTTGAACATGTTAGGATCTCCATTTTCCTCAATCAAGCAACACAGAGGACAAACCGAAATAAGAGACACAGCTTTGGTTTAAAGTGGCAGAAAACACAATGTTTTTGTTCTTGTATATTTAATTTTAGCTCTTGAAAAATATTGTCCGCTGTGACATTGTATTGACGAAATGAACACGCTGCACTGGCGACCTGGGCCACTGAAACTTGTCATTGCGGTTTGTTTATTCTAAACCTGGCATCTTCTTGTTGGTGTTCATTGTCCAGGATGTAAAAGATCTTCTAGCAAGTGTTGTGGCTATCATGTTACCATAAAAGGTCACTGTGCCATCATGAACTAGAGACACAAAAAATGGTATATTTTCAGTTCAGACTTTTAAGATATTTGTCTTTCACAAGAAAAAAAGAAAGTGTTCGACTTCTGTTTTTATAGGAGTTTTTCAATATTATCGTAATTACTTTTTTTTGTGACAGATTAGCTACGAAATATTAAGTAGTGTTAATGATCCAAATAGAACAGAAACAAGAAGACTCAACAATCACTGTTCAACTAGAAAGGAAAAATCTCTGTATAAAACAACATTGTCTCTGAGCCACAGCTAAGCTGAGTGCAGACACACAAGTCTTTCTGATGTAGGCCAAACAACTGCTCTGTCTGACAGACTAAACAGAGCTGGCCGGCTGGGCAGCAGAGCGCTCTTATTTGCTCAATACGCATTCCTCACCCAATTAGAATTCCAATCATACCTGTGGGGGCGGAGCACATTCAGGGGGCTAAAACCTCAGTTTCCATCAAGATGTGGAATAATGAGGGCGTACACACACATACACACGCTTTCTTCACATAAACCGGTATGAACTTATCTTTAGTTTTTTTTGTTTTGTTGATATTGAGAACAACTAAATAAAAATATGGCCAGGGAACCCCGCTGACCCCCACTTCAACAAAATAAATGAGTGTGTTATGAAGCAAACATGTTCATATATAAATAAATTCATGAGTGTGTTTATTTTATTTGAGACTTTTTCTTAATTCCTAGCTGCATTACTATTTCGTCTTGAAATTATTGATATAGTTTATTATTTCAATTATCTGGTAAATACAAAATGAAGAATCATTCAGCCTACTACCTACCCATCACGAACCCTGCAGTCTTGAAGGATTTGAATGTTTTCTTTTTTGAACGCACTCAATACATACACTCAATACTACAATCATGCAGTCACTGTGAGAATTTTTTGGCAATGGATTCAGAATCCAAAATGATGTTTTCGCTTTCTTGTGTTTTGTAACAGAATTATTGAAAAGAGTTTGGAGAGAATAATGAAATAAATTTGATCTGAATCTTGTGTGTTGGATCTTCAGACACTATGCAAACCCGCAGGTTTGTGGGCCTTTTAGTAGAAATGTTACAAATACAGTCAAGATAATTTAGATTTTAAATTATCCAGGCTTAGCAATAAACTTTGAAGAAGTATAAAATTAGAAAAACAATTTAAGTGTTAGAATTGTAATCAGTGATCTTGAAATTCAAATCCAGAGCAAGTTTGAAGTTGTAAAAAATTTGTTTTGTACTATTTGGGGAAAATTAAATGACAATTTTAACATCACCTTTGGGAAAGAAGCTGGCTTTTTTTGGCAGCTTCTTGCAGAAGTAAACAAAATCTTTGATGAGTTTATCAAGCGATGCTTAGAGAACAGCCACAGTTTGACTTGTGTGATTTCTCAAAACACATTTGTTTGGGTTTCTATTTGCGGTTTGCACAACCACAGTTAAGATGTGACATTTTATGGTAAACAATCCTCAAGAATCTTTACCAGTTTTTAATGACAGCATTATTGGCTCTTTTTTATTTGCGAGAATTTATTATACTATTGAATAGTTAAGTTCTTAGAAGATAAAAAGCCTGGTTAAGACTTAGTCTTAAACATCTTGCTCTGCCCACTTCCTCTGCAAAGTATTAATAGCACCCATGTGGACAATTGAATCCACAAAGTAATTATGTCTAGAAGCCTCACTTAATTTTTAATGACTGCGTTTCTACAAGCACTGTTGACGTTATTGGGAGGACTTGGGCAAAAAGCAAAGAAAGCATCACAACATCCCTCTACATTCCCACATAAATAGATCCTCTCCACAATGTTATTGCTGCATTTTTCTCATGCTAATACAAAGTGGGCTTAGAAAATTAACAGCATTGTTCTTTAAATGCTAATCACATTGGAATAATGCAGCGTTTTTCAACCAGTGTCGTGAGAAATTGTCAGGTGTGTTGTAGAAAATGATTTTATTTCACCAAATACATAGATCGTGATCTACTGGTAGTTCGAAACCAATATTTTTGTCGATCTTGTGGTGTTAGAGTTAAGAAAAGGGTTAACGTATTTCTCCGTTTAAGAATGATATCTTCTCTTTTTATTTACAGACAAGCAGAGCTGTCCTGCCATAGGTTGTTTACTGTAACCATAGCAACCCACTCTACGATTTTGCTAGTGGTGTGCCTACAGATTAATTTTTTTTTTTTAGATTAAAAAAATGTACCTTGGCTTAAAAAAGGTTGAAAAACATTGGAATAATGAATTAAGTCCTTATGAATATTTGAAGACAATTAATCAACTTGATGTTTCTTTTACTAATCATTTAAATTCAGCTTTTAATCAGAGAGGAAAAAACAAATCGTTGATTAGTTTTGGTTGAGAAGAAAGCCAAAGTGTCTGGCCAGCAGCACAGAGGTCATTTCCATTTGAATAGAGGCCCCTCCATGCCCGGTGGCGTTACATTAGCCACAGTAAAAACCATTGTTGCAGCTTGAGAAGGAAACTATGGGATAGATCCTTCTTTACCGTACGAGAAGACTCTGACCCAGAAAGTTGAGTAGATGATCTCTAAAAGAGTAAACTTCTGTGGGTCGGGAGAAGTTCAACGAGTCCAGCTGCAGCTGACACAGCAGCGATGCCAATCGATACGCATTGGTAATCTAGGCTAACATGGCATAGTTACAGATGGATCCATTTGAAGAGAGGTTGAATTTCATCTTTGCTTTCATTTTAGTAACTGAGAGTGTCGCATTCAGGAGAGAGGAGAGGTACTATTAGCAGTCACAAAAAAATGGGTGTAGCTAGCCAGCATTAGCGGTCAACACTGAATACAATACCAGCAGCTAACGCTAACTAACTCAAATAAGCAAGGATCTATTATTAATTAAGTCTTTTTCAATAATTATTTTTCTATTTCTTATTAAACATATTTGCAGCTTGCTTTTGGGGTGAAATTAGAAGTAAATAGAATGATTTTTGACTGTCCTCTTGGAAATTTAGCTAGCATGTCTGCTAACATGCTAACACTTGCTACACAAAAAACGGATGTTTGGACACAAAAAAGCAGATATTTAAATAAACTTGACTGTGTTTCTTTTGGTTTTATCACGTCTATAAATTACAAAAGCTATTATTAAAATACGCGGTTGACTTGTAAAAGATGCAATGTAAGCGATTTCTCCGGGTTTCCCTTTTTTTTTTTTACCTGTCAGTCGGATTTTGATGCTGGACCCGTTCCTCCGACTCCCAGGATTCGACATCACTCCGGGAAAAAAGATCAAGAAAACTTCCCGTTGGAGTCGTCCAAAATCACAGTTTCGCCATGAAATGGGACTGCGAATGACTCTAGAAGCAAATCATGCGGTTTGTTTGAGTTTTCTTCACGGATAAAAAGGTATTATTTCACCGCAAAGTCCTGCGCTTCTTTGCAATCCAACAACACGGGAGAACATTTTCGCTCAGGCTCAAGCACGTAGCAGTGACGTCATGTTCTTAACGTAACGTGCGCGTTCGCGTGAACGTGCACTCTGAAATACATTTATGAAAAATAATAATTGATTACCAACTTAGTCTCATCAATTTCACTCACATGTTAATAATCTTTAATAATCTACAGATTATTAACATATTAACTATGGGTAATCTATAAATCCATAGATTATCCTCAAAAAATGTAATAAACATTTTAAAAGAAGCATTCTGAAAGATGCACAGTGCTTTTTATTTTGTAAATTAATTTTTGTAATGAGGCAAATAAGTACTTGAACACTTTGTGATCATTCAGAACTCTTTTACTTAGAAATAATGGAGGAGTTCTGGCTTTAGGGTGGCTGTTTCTGGAAAATCTCATGATAGATGACCGTTGTCTTCTTCTACAAAAAACACTTAGTGGAATTAAGATCAAAAAGTTCTATTCTTGTCTAATTTCTCCCATGACTAATCTGGATCATCCAGATGGTCATTGGCAAACTTAAGAAGGGCCTGGATGTGCTGGTTTAAAAAGGGGAACCCTCCATCCCACGCATGATTTCAAACCATGACATGTGAGTGTATTACAACAGTAATCACAGCTCTTTCCAGGTAATTTACCAGTTCCTTCCATGTAGTTCTTAGGGGGTTCCTCACTTTGTTTAAAATCATTGATGACACCCCAGACTTTGGATGGAGGCCCAAGTCTGAGGAAGATTGGCTGTGATATTTAGCTGTCTTCCATTTTTTTACCCCAACAGTAGACCTTTTATCACCAAGCTGCTTGATACTTGGCCCATATTCCTTTCCAGCATTGCTGAGGTCAAGAAGATGGATTTTTTTTAAAAAGAGTAAAGAGCATTGTAGAAGTCAGAATTCTAGCTAATAGACAGGTTTTGAAAGACTTATTTGCAGAAGTAACATACACTAAAATTATGTGGTGCAAAATTTCATGCAACAAAAAACATGCAACAAGCATCACACAATCTTTTAGACTGAAAAATTGAAATGCCAATGCACAGTGGCTTCACAGCAAGAATGTCAGGGTTTGAGTCCTGGAGATGGGGAGAGGCTTTGAACTGGACTTTCAATGTAGAGTTTCCATGTTCTCCCCTTGTATGTATGGATTGTCTCCAGGTACTCCAGTTTCCTCTCACCCTCCAAAAAAATGCTGGTTAAGTTGTTTGGCTGCGACAAAATTGCCCGTAGTAATGAGTGTGTGTGTGGATGGTTGTCTGTGGCCCCGCAACAGACTGGCGACCTGTTCGGGGTGTATCCTGCCTCTAGCCTGAAATCAGCCTCTGTGGCCCCATTACAGAAAAATGGTACAAAAGACGATCATACATTGTGATCTCCAGATTTATATGTGTTTCATGTGTTTTCATGATGGACATGCATCTAAGAGGAAAATTTCAAACAGGAGAAGTTCTAAAACAACAAGGATCACCTTGTAATATTTATTTGTGTCTCTGTATAGACAAAAAAAGTGCTGTAATATTTAAGATTTAGAACTAACTTAGACAGACTAAACTCTTTATTTCTAACTTCTGAATTCTACGAGGAAGGAGGATGATTGGGGAACTCATAAAGATATTATCTAAATTCCTGGATTTGACTTCATCGGTGCTCCAACGTCTCAGATATTCCATAAGAAACAGGTATCAGAAATCAACATTTGTAGAATGGTATACTAAAACATTTGAAAAAGAGTGAAGGAAAGTGGGATATCACAGATTATGGCTATTGGGATTTGGCTCTTGACCAGCAGTGGAGTTAGCAGCACGCCTACAGTATTAACTAAAGAGAACAATGGACCCTCTCACTGCAAGTTGTTTACAGGACACCACAAATCCACATAAGCACTGAAGCAGCTCACATACTTCCAGACGCTAGATATACCAACACACGTGCAGATTCAACTTTTTATCCAATTTTTTTTTCATCTGTTGAGCTGTCTGAGTCAAATATCCGCCTCCTCAACACAGTCATGCACATACAAAACCTTTCAACTTATATTCATGCATGCCCTTCAAATAATAACTTCCCTAAAGACAGAAATAATGATTTTATCACAGTCTTCTTCCTCTGAATGAAAGTTTGTGAATGTGTGTCAAAGGTTTACATGCCCACACACACGGTTGATAAAGTTGAACCAATACTTGATGATAAAAACTGAAAAAGCTCATGATGAGCACATATCTTCCATGAATGAAAGTTAACACAAAAAAAAATTGACAGTTTGAGATTAATTTAAAAGAAGGCAGGATGGATGTGAATGAAGATTTTAATTTTGTTTTCAAAAATGCATTCATTACTGAGTCGTGGGATGTGATAGACCCCATCTCAGCTACGAGTGTTCACCAGGAGAGAGGCAGGGTACATCCGGTACAATCTGTCACAGGACCATATGTGAAAATATAGGGGGAAGAATTAAGAAAGTCAGTTGTGTTTGTAAAAAAAAAAAAAGATTCTGTTTTCAGTCAATTATACAATCAGTTGTTTGATTTGGACTCAAATGGATTTATATGTGTGAAAATAACACACATATATTTCCACACATTTTTTTTTTTTTAAACCCAAAAAGATTTAAGTGAAGATTGATAGTTTTCAAGTTGCTACGCTTCTTTGAATTTTGAAACAAAACCCGAAGAACAAATTTGTTTTAGAAATTATTGAGAAAATCCATATTTTGTCTTAAATCACACATTTAAATCCTATAAAAAGATGAAATAGGCCATGATCTGTTCATCAAAATACAAAACTATACAGGTTGAATATGAAGATTTGTTATTGGGAAAATTCTGCAAAATATAGTGAACCATAGAGTGAAATAAGAGTAATACTCACATGATTTCTATTTTGGTCAATAAAACTCTAACTATGTGGGTGAATCATGATTCATTTTATTTTCTACACAAAAAAATTAGCAAACCTGATTTTTTTTCAGTCAGAATTCTGAGAAATTTACACAACAGGAAGATTAGTGTGAGTTTGCAAACTGAAACTCAAAATAGTGTTTTGGTGAAACTTCTGGTGCATTTTACAGCATTTAGGAAGTGTGTGTCATTGTTATTTACTCACTTCCAGAACTTCTGAAGCTCTCATAGGGTGACATATTTTCTTTTAAATTGCCCCATCTCCTGACCCAAGTGGAGGAGTTTAAGTAACTCGGGGTCTGGTTCACGAGTGGGAAGGATGGAGCGGGAGATCGACAGGCGGATCGGTGCGGCACCAGCAATAACTAGGACGCTGCATCGGTCCGTTGTGGTAAAGAGAGAGCTGAGCCGAAAAGCAAAGCTCTCGATTTACAAGTCAATCTACCCTCACCTATGGTCACCAGCTGTGGGTGGTGACTGAAAGAATGAGATCGCGGATACAAGCGGCCGAAATGAGCTTCCTCTGCAGGGTGGCTGGGTTCTCACTCAGAGATCGGGTGAGGAGCTCTGCCATCCGGGAGGAGCTCGATTTCGAACCACTCCTCCTCCAGGTCGAGAGGGGCCAGATGGGGTGGTTCGGGCATCTGGTCAGACTTCCCCCCCGAGCGCCTCGCTGATGAGGTGTTTTGAGCACGTCCTACCGGGAGCAGATCAAGAGGCAGACCCCTGGCCCGCTGGAGAGACTATGTCTCACAGCTGGCCCGGGAACGACTCGGGATCCTTCCGGGTGAGCTGAATGGTGCAGCTTGGGCGATAGAAGCTTTGGCTTTCCATCTGAGGCTGTTGCCCCCGGGACCTGGCTCCGGATGAGCAGAAGACAACGGAAAGGAATTATTTTATGCTGATGAAGTACAAATAAAAAGACACAATCCTTCAACACTTTTTTTTCATCCCTTATGTGAGTTCGTTATGAACAATGCTTAAATATAAATAATGGGAGTTATTGGAAAAAAAATGAAATTCTTTGAATGATCCATTTTTGGGATTATGCCATGCAACAGATTAGTTGAGTATACCAAAGGCATGCGGCTATCTGTATGCAATGAATTTCAAACCTTTTGAGAGGAGTCACTGAAAAGTGGCCGTATGGTTCCATTGGTGAAGTTGTCTGATTTTATGATGTGGGATGATTTGTTCTGGGACGAGCAGACTACTTTGGAGTCATAATGAGTATGTCAGGGGAGACATGGCAGCTGTATGTGTTGTCAACTGAAAACAAAAGAACTTCTGTGATCTGCTCAGAGTAAATTTAGTCACAGTTAGTCCCAGCTTGTTTGAACTTATTAGTTTTACATGTTTCTTCGAAAATCTGGAAATGACAAGAGAGGTAATCAATTTTTTTCAGCTGAATACGTTGAATTTTCTGGTTGAAAATTTTTGTGTTAAGATATATGGATATTTCTTTGCATTCTTGTTGCAGCATCTTAATCATTTTTCCCACAAAATTCTTGGAAAACAAGAATCTCCACACTAGAATATTATTGTCTGCTCTAAGCAAAACCATTGAGTCCTTTTGTTCAGTTTTAATCGGCCTTCATCATAGATCATCATAAAACTAACACATTCTTTTGCTAATTCATTTCTTTTAGTAAAATGTTGAGCTGTGATAAAACATTTAAAAAGCAAAACAAAAATAGGGCATTTATCATTAGTGTTGTCTCTTGAATAGTTTTTCTTTTTGCTTACAGAATTTTTTTTGTCAGGCCCCAATTGATGTATCAGAAAATTCTGCGTGAACAAAGAGCTGGAAAAATTGGCAACAACTTTAGGGGGAAACTCTGATTGATCTATAAGTTTACCCAAATAGATTTAAAAAAAATAAATAAAGTCTGGATGACAGAGTAGTTGGGATTTCTGTCAGTCAGTCACCTTCTTAACCGTCTATCCCTCACAAGGTTGTGGGGGTGCTGGAGCCCATTTCGGCTGATTCAAGGCAGGGTACACCCCGAAAAGGGCGCCAGTCTGTCGTGGGGTGGGATTTCTGTAAAAATCTCAATTTTCATAAGCATTTTTATAAAAAAGGGACTTGTCAAGTGGTTGAATAGTTGGTTGTTGAACCAGAATCTCTTTGTTATCTCTGATGGTTTGATGCATTTACTGGTATCTTGATGGGTTTAGGATATGAGACTAATCTCTTTAGCTTGTGGTAGGACTCAGGGGAGACGTAGACGATCTAGAATTTTAGGGTGCATTGATGAACAAGTTAAAAATGTATTGTTTTTTCAAAGTATACTGTAGTAAAAGATCACACAACATTGTGAAACAATTGTTTGACAAACTTTATTCATCCATTTTATCATGTTTCCTGCACTTTTTAAGTTGAAATTTAAACCTATACAATCAGCTTACTTGTCTAGTCAGATTTGTAAAGTCTTTTTGCAGGACTGCAGTCTTTTCAGACAAATATTTTTATCACTCCCGTGGTATAGTGGGTCCATAAGAATCATTTGATTTTCTTGGGCTTCACTTCTGAAGGGAACAGGATCATGCTGAAGCTGTCCAGGGAGATAATGTGCTGCAGAAACATGAAGTTCAGACAAAAAGTCAGAGAAAAGCAGACTGATGTGCTGTCCACTGAGACTAGAAATGTCTCTACTTTTCTAGTTAAATCAGATTAGAATAAAGAATAACCTGATTTTATTCTTCATTTTCCATATTTTCTACGGGGATCCTTTTATAACAGAAATTATTCTTGCTATTTGCAACTTTTTTCAATATTTTTTGTCTCATACCATCACCGAATTACTCTTTATGACCTATTATTGAACTAATCATAACCTCTCTCTTATTCTTTGAAGGTATAAACAAAACTTTTTAAAAACTCCAACGACCCATAAAAGACCTGAAAGCAGCCTTTTTGTTAAACATATTTGGGAGGAAAAAAAAATCCACATACAAATGTGGATTTTTTTATGGTAAAAAAATAAAATGTAGAGTGCAATTATTCCTGCATTACAGCAGCTGTCGAGTTGTTAAGAATGAGGTTAAAACTTATTAATCTACTGATTTTTAATCAGGTAAAATTTTCATTTGATGCTGTAATGTGATGTGATGAACATTACATAAGCTCATTAGAAGGGGAAAGACGGGATTATTGATGGTGAATGACAATGGACTGAGTGTGGCTGAAATACTGTTGGTAGATGTCTAAAAACAAAAACTAGGCACGCACACAAATGATAAATGAACAAAAAAGTTTTACCTGATTTATTCAATCAGGGGAGTAAAATGAATCACACAAGTCTCTTTCTCGATAATCTAGAAAGGTGACCATGAAATGGAATACATTTTTACACCTATTTAGAATAAAGTATGAACAACCAAATAATACATAAGCCAAAGAATGATTGTGCATATGTTTCTTTAGTTGCCCCTACATTGCATCAGAAGAAAACTTTTATTTCGTCTCCTAAAGGCATAAAGAGGTGGACTAAACCACAAGCTGGTTACCAGAAAAAAGGTCAAGAGGAGGTTGGATTGGAGATAACTGCACTGTAAAACAAATACTGAGATCTATCTGGATGTCTCTAAACTCCAAGCCAAAGACAGCACAAATAACTAAACTATTGGAAATTGGCTGAAAGTGTACATTTTAGAGCTGCACCATAGTGCAGTGGTTAGCACAGTGGCACAACTGGAGGGGTATTCTGGAGAAGTTCAGAGGACTTGGACTTAAAAAAAAAAAGACAGCTATGATGAGACCGTCAAGAGCTATTGAATAACCTGCAGAATTATTGTATTTGGGCCACCAACGACATAAAAAACGGTGCTGAAAAAGACCACTTGTAAAGTGACTGTAAGTCAGCATGGAAATGATTGAAAAACCAGAGAAATAAGACGATGGAAATTCAAATGGAGCTTAGCAGAACTTTTATCTGCCCATAACAATCAACAAGGAGCAGAAGTGGACCAGAGAAGGCTTGTTTTTATTGTAAGTAGTTGAGAATAAAAATAAATATTGAGGTGTATCAAACATCTAATAAAAATCTGACTGGAAAAGGCCCATAAATAATTTTTTTTGAGAGTTAAATTAATTTATAACAACAGCTGTCTTGTAGTTTAATTCTCACAACTCCTGAAGAGTTTGCAATTTTAAAAAGGTTTTCTGTGCAAATAGATATGTAATTATGCAATATACATAATGAAAAACACATTTTTTTAAAATAAAAAAATGAGTTTATCATAGTTGGGTATATGCCATTGCAGTATAAGATCTTTTAATAATAAAAAAAAAAAAAAAAATTATTTTATACCTTAAGACTGAGGAAAATTGAAAAGCTCATGGCTTTAAATTGTAAAAAAGTTTATTTCTTTCAAACAAAAAGTAGAAAGCCAGGACAAGTAGATTTTTTTTAGTTAGTGCAGGAATAAAAACAAGCTCACATCCCATACAGCAATACAGAATTTATTTTCATTGTAGTTTCAGATGAATGTTTCACATTTGATACAAAATCATTAGAAAATGTCTGACGCTCTTAAAATCCCACGACTAATCCTTCAACATCGGCTGCAGATGCTGGAGGATTACAGCATCCTGGACCAGCACACGAGGCTCAGACTGATGTCCAGACCAATCAGATTACAACCAACAGTTCACTCTGTGGTCAAACATCCAACTTTACCAGAGTGTTGACTTGAAGTCATAACCTAACAACAGGGCAGATATATTTTGCCATGTCTAGAAATATACATAGTAAAGATACAGAGGGATGAGAGGATGAGGCATTTGTCCTGCCTTCCTCGGCTTATCATCACCGACCGTGTCTTTGATGCATGAACACAGTACCACATCAACAACACCATGCATGTTTCTTACGCATGACACATCATTGGTTATTATTAATGTTGAAGATTTTAAAAACGATCACTATTATCAGAAATTAAAATCAACCAATGACTGCAGGGTTGAGGACGGGGTGGGATCTGGGAAAAGGTCCGCAAAGTCTGTTCGAATGAGGTAAAAAATAAATGGGGATGAGCAATAGAGCAATTATTAAATATTTGCTAATGTACATGCCCAGCAAATACACACAAAATAAGATTCAATCCAAGCACACTGACACACACTCACTAATTTGTAAAGCTGTCTGCCTGAGCTCCAAAAGCCTTCAATTACTTTTTGGACTTCTTGGCGACTGATTGAGAGAGGCAAATTGTGAAGAAATTAAGATTTGATCATTCAAATCAGACTTTATTTCACAAATGGAAAAAAGGAAACATTTTTTTTCTGTCTTAAACAAACAAACTTTGGGGCAGAGAGGCACTTACATGATCCCTTTCGCTTTCCACAGTGTTTATGTCTGTGCGCATCCTCACAGGAGACACAGCTACATATTTTTAATTTAGACCGTATTTACTCACACTTATCATTTCGGAGCATGTTTTGTTTCGTTAAGCAGTTGGCACATGTACATGCGAAGCTTCAGATAAGCCTCCTGAAGAAAACAAGAGCAAAGAAGCAGGAAAGAAAAAGAAAAAAAAAGGATGTGTGTGAACAGAAAAAAAAAAGACAGACTGACAGGTAGGTTCTTGAACACCCCTCCCCCTTGGATCTTTGACCCGGTCCCTGCCTCCCCTCTTGTGTCACATGGTCGGAGCAGCACCAGAGGAGCTTTCTAATTGGTGGGTGAAGCCATTGGTCAAGTCAGTCTGTTTCGAGGATGAGCGGTGGCTGCTCGTTCTCTTCATCCAAGCGCAAGTCGCTGAGGTCCTCTTCGAGTGCCGCACCGCCCACGGCACCTTGCTCTTCACAGTAACCTAGGAAACATCAAATGAAACTTTGACATTTATTTTAAAACAATTTTAAGTAGAAATAGTAAATTATGAGCTTATTTCCTCAAAAGAAAGTAAACTATCCCACATCATATGCTAAATTTACTCAACTTTTTTTAAGGAGAAGTTTGTAAAATACATGTAATGTGAACGATAGCAACAATAAATAGAAAATGTGTTTCTTACCTTTGGTAACAGCAGCATAGGTTTGAGCCACCAGAGGGCGATCATGTGATGTTTGATCCAGGATTTCATTGGGCGGGTCGGTGCTGCTGTCTAATCTAAAGTCAGAAACACAAACTTTCACTTCTTCAATTTTTTTCGCATGTGCAAAGTTCACTATATTTGACCCCGGGTGTGTGTTATACCTATGCTGCTTCATGAGTGTGCACTCTCCTCCTTCTTGTGGGTCCAAGTTGTAAAGATACAGATATCCATCAGCTGCTGCGACTAGCAGGCGAGGTATCTTCTGAATCCTAAATGAAAAAAAAATCAAATGTCAAGAAAATGTTGTAGTTTTAATCATTTAGGTCAATTTTAACTTTCAAACTTAACCAGTAGTGATTATGCATGTCCGGTTCATTTAGAACACCTTTATTAAAATGTATTTTAAAAAAAGATAAAACATTTATTCATCTTCTCAACCAATTATTTCCTAAGAGGGTCGCAAGAGTTGCCGGAGTCTATTCAGGCTGAATCAAGGCGAGAGGCAAGGTACACCCCAAACAGGTCACCAGTCTGTCGCAGGGCCACACACACACAAACAACCATCAAGACACACACTCATTCCTAGGGATAATTTTATAAAGGACAATTAACCTAACATGCATGTTTTTGGAGCGTGGGAAGAGACCAGACTATCTGGACCATCCAAGTAAATAAAATACAAACTTCACGCAGAAAGGCCAGTGTTTCAAGCCTCGTCTCCACTCGGGATTTGCCTCACCCTCTTACTGTGAGGCTACTGCACTATCCACTGCACCACCGTGACGCCCAAAAGTCAAAACAGTTACCAATAAAATGTGTGTAAATAAATATTTACTTATGTCCACCTTTTATATTAATATCTACAATTGTTCTTGATGAAAAATAGGTATAACTTTTTCTGAAATATATATAATTAATTACGCAATTCAAGTTCCTTGAAAGGCCAGATTTTAGAGGTGTTCCCCGCAACTAAAGTCCAACTCTCACACTACTTTTTAAGCATTTGTTTCAGTTCCTTTTTTTTTTTTTGCAATAACTTTTCCTGAAACATTTTCGAGCTTGAGAACCATTACCAACTTAATTTAATTTGAAGACAACGCAGGCTATATCTCAAATACATCAAAGAGATGAAATAAACTTTCAGATAAACAATAACTTCAACAGATTTCGGAAGTTTCTAACAATAAAAATTTTAAACCCACATGACAATTAAGCTGACAGTTTCTCCCCAAAGATTAAAATGAAATGCATCGCTCTCTTTGTTCTCACTGTTTATGTTTGAGTTTTTTAAACGCACAGTATCGATCCCTTAAATGGGAAAATTTTGGTGCTCCATTGCACCACAGCATGCAGCCACAAAGACACCAATGGTGGGAGTAAAGGGGTTTGGGTGTCTTCTTCCAAGAACACATAGGCACAGGCCTATTGGGAATCGAACCGGCTTCTCACGGCCCAAGTGCAGATGTTCTACCACTGAGCCAGGCTCTCAACAAGGCTGACAACATTTCAACCAGCAGAGTAACCGAGGTAATCTTCATTATGACTACCTCGGTTACACCTAAATTTATTTCAAGGTTTTAAAATAAATTTAGATAACCACATATGCTGTCGACATCTGGCAAACTCCAACTTGAGAAGCTGATGCAATTCTTATTTGTTATCCATGCCAGCTTTAAACAAATACTTACAAACAAGTACTTACACAGCTAAAGCACAGATGTTCTTATGGCCACAGAAAGGCAGTCGTACGGTAGCGAAGGCTCGGCCCTGGGTAAACATTTCGGTGACTTGTGAAGGTAAGTAAGTGGTGGAAGCCATCAGGACCTTCCCAAGATAACCTCCCCATGTTGTGGGTTCTTCTGCTGGCCTGAACGTGCATAATAACATTTTAGGAAGGGAAAAAAAATCATTCTTTCTATGGAAAATTAAGATAAGGGAAGTTGTACTCACACATATTTTTCCTTCTGTGTTTCTAACTTGAAGATGTGGACGGTCTCTGTGTTGCTGGAGGCAGAAAGGTACAAACCCTCCATACTGAACGCCAGCGAGCAGATGTTCACACACCTGAGAAGCAGATGTATAGAAAAACTTGTGACTAGAAATTTGCAGCAGATTCAAACTGTGTATAACAGCAACAAGCTCTTTTTTCCCCCCAAAAAAGCTGAAAATCTTTTACCTCTTGACTCCACGACGAAACTCAAAGAGCTTTTGTCCTTCCGGGATGGAAAAGACACGGATGACTGTACCCTAGTTGGAAGTGAAAGGTACAAACCAGATTTAAAAAAACAATCTTTATAAACAATAAGCAAATGTACAACTGCAGAAGATTTAAAAAGTATGATTGTTGTCTAAAGAGCTTTTAAATCATTTTAGTAAAAAAGAGCAATTTGGAAAATAAGCTTCAAAGACAAGTGTCTTGAGCGGTCCAAAGAGGAGATACTTTTATGACTAGATTATACAATGCAGGTATTGTGACTATAATTACTGCACAATTGGCACATTTATCTAATGCCTGACAGAAGATATCCAACTACAGTTGTATATTTGATAGGTGGATGAGCAACCAAGCTGAAGCAGCTAAAACTGGAAGGAATCTGATCTATATCACAGCATCACTCTACGCAGAATTAATAATTGTGAAATGATAAATTATTTGTGAATATTTAGAGACATTTCAAATAAATTCAAACATTTTTGGCCTTAATGACACACAAATCTAAATAAAATTGGATATCAGTTGCAAGTTGTGAATACTAGCATTGATTTAACATCAGGCAGAAAATGTACCAACTAATCAAAAATAACTGGAAATCATTGAATAAATCAGCTGTAAGCATAACTAAAATAATCATCTACTTTTGAAATAATAAAACAAACTCAGATCAGTTGCATGAGACTGAATACAATCGCATTATCAGACAAAAAATGGACCATAATAAAAACATACCTTACCTAAAATCTAAAGAAATTTGTCTTTGGAAAAAGTCACACAGATATGTTTTTTTTTAAAAAGTTAGATAGAATCAAATAATAAAATAGAAATATACTTTATTCATCCCTCAACGGAAAAATGTATGTGCTGCATTACACCGCAGCAGGCTGCCACCTATGATGGCAGTAGTGAGAGAAACCGGTGGTTAGGTGTCTTCTCCAAGGACACCTAGACATGATCTTAGTAGGATTCGATCCCATGAACTTCCAGTCCAACTACGAACATTTAACCACTGAGCTATTGCCTCCCCCAATATTAATCATACATGTCTCAAAAACGTTGAGAAATTGAGCAAAAGGTAATCCTTATTTTAATAAACATAATGACCACAGTTTATGACTTTGAAAAACACTGAACTAAATAACACCTTCTCTGACGCGGTGGCCAGTTTGGTTCCACTTGCATCAAAAGCCAGAGCTGCTAGTGGGCTGTCGTGAGCTGGAATCATGTTTGCTGCCCGCTGGAAGATATAGAAACATCTTTTAATGATGCATACATTTATTATACATATGTGTAATAACTATTTAAAATGATTGCTTAGGTTGGATTACATACCAGGTTAACTGTGTCAAAGACCTGGACTTCACCTATTGTAGCACTGCCCGGGTACGCCAGGTAACAGTTATCATTGCTGATTGAGAGGGCACACAATCCTACAGAGAGAGGCAAAAAAATCTATTATTTGATGAAAAAAAAAAAGAATGTACGCTTATAAATTAAATCAGAAAGTTCAAATAAGTGCCAAATAGTGCCATAAAAGATTTTATTTTCCATCTATAGTAATAAAATGTCATATTTTTTCATGTTACATTATCAAACTTTATTAACATTGTGTTTGTAAGTCTGTTTAATACCTCATTTATCCAGGTGTGATCCATTGTGGATAGTGTATTTGATGATCAAGATTGAAAATGATTTCCAGATGGAAGTCGAAATATCTCAATCATCAAATTCACTGTTGAGTATGGAACTTTGAAGTCTTTTCTATTGTGTTTGTGACATTTTATAAGTTTAAGTCTTGAAGACTGAATTAACGGGGATCAGCCTGTTTTTTAAATAAAGGCAAACTTTGATATGACTTTGGAATATTTCTTTATTTATCTCACCTGATGGGTTGGGTGGGGTCTCTCTGATAGTGTGCAGCACCTTCATGTCTCTGATATTGTGAATGTAAAGTGACTCCTCTAAACACACAATCAGCCTCTGCAGAGAAGTAACACAAAATTAGGAATGCCTCAATGCAACGTTACCTCACATGGTTAATCTCCTACCTGTCTGTTGAGCTTAACAGCGAGTATGGTGTTTGAGTAGGAATAGTTGCAGATCTCAGTTCCTTTTTTGAAGTGACAAACTTTGAGCTTCCTGGGGGCCTTCAGGCTCACAATGGCCACAAGGCTGCTTGAGAATAGTCGTTCCACAATACACACATCCTCAGTGTCAGCTGGAAACACACCCAAAAGATCACTTCAGTATTTGCTTAGCAGCACTATCTAATCAGAAATTTGATATGATGAAAAATGAAAGCGAAAGAAATTGATGTTTTTTAGGTGTGTGTGATGTGAAGTGAAATAATAAAAATGATCAAATTTAGCTCACTCAAGTACATGATGTGAAATATATGTAAACCAAAACACATATAGGATGCTCAACTGCTATTACACAGATCTAAGAAAGTGCTGACAAATGTTATAAATATTTTAAACAATGAAAGAGATGCTGGGCGGCACACTACATGATGTAGTTCTTGCTGTGTCCTCACAGCAAGAAGGTCTGGGTTTGTGTCCCGGCAAGGGGACGAGGCTTGGAACACTGGCCTTTCTGTGTGGAGTTTGCATGTTGTCCCCATGTACGCAAGGGTGTTCTCAGGATACTCCGTGTTCCTCTCACTCTCCAGAAAATGCATGTTAGGTTGATTAGCTGCTATGAAATTGAACCTACGAATAAGTGTGTGTGGACCTGGGCCAGACTGTCAACCTGTTCGGGGTGTACTCTACCTCTTGCCTTGAACCAACCCAGATAGGCTTGAGGATAAGAGGTTTAGGAGACGAAACAAATGACATGCTAATGACATGCTAATGGTACAACCTGGATGTAAATGATGTTGCATGAACGGTTATGCTTGTTCTGTCTTTAACTAGCTTATCTACTGGTGCATTTGCCTATAAATTATTTTATGCAATGCATAGGTGAATACACTCCACAAAGATATAAATAAACGGCATAAGACAGTTTACACAATACTTACTACATTCATATATTTGCTCCAATTTGTCCACAGAGGACAGGGAGAAAAACTTGTATCCCGTTTTGGTGCCAACGGCCAAAGACCTGCATGGAGAAACAGCAGCAAGCATACAAGGAGTAAATCTCTGATTGATTACAGATCAAAACAAATAAACTGCTACTGTTCCCTAAACCGTCACATTAACACTAGTTCCCTGCGTGAAATTGTCAAGATTGCGACTTAAGTCACACGATCAGTAACATTTTGCAACATCACAAGGCCTTAAACTTCAGGAGAGTAAGCAGTTAGCATGGTGAAACCCTCCCTGTGACGTAAAAATAATCTGAACAGGTTTATCAAATGATAACAAAGTGATTCAGTTAAATAAACTAACATGCAACAATCAACCACATGTATCATCGATGCCATTTTTGATCATTTATAACACAAGTTATTTGAGATCCAAACACATGCAATCCAGCTTAAGTTTGCTAGATTTAAGCTTATTGAATTAACTACAAATAATCTACATCTGACCTTTTTATAAAGCAATTTAGAATCGATTCTGTAGTTTGTGGCTAAAGTTAGCATCTGTCCACAGCCACATGCTAGCTAAAAAAATAATGCTGTTAGCTAAGATTTCAAACATCGACAGCAAATTTTATAATCAGTTATTTTCTTGTTTTCTACAGAAAAATAACTTCTCATAATAAAATTAGTCAAAACCCAAGTAGACGTTTAAACAACTACAAAGCTAAGCTAACTAAAGCTATCTGGACAGGACCCACAGGCCATTTGGATCTCCCCGGCCCTGCCTTACGTGTTGTCCTGGTTAAAGTTGGCGAAAAGGAGCTGGCTTCCGCCAGCATCCCCGCTAAGACTAGCCAGGTTCATGAGTCCTCCACCATCGATTCAACAACTCCCGTTGAAATAGCAGCAGTTGGTCAGAAATTATTCCAACTTAAATGAGAAAAGTTTCGAGCTTCACTGCACCATCTCTTTGCTTAGCTGTGTAGTGATTGTTGTTGTTTTTCAGAGTGGGGATGTTGCTTGCTCTCTGTGCGCATGTGCAAGGCAAACGGCGTGCAACATAATTAAAGGGACAGTGTCTGAATTTTGACATGCTGTTAGAATTACTTACACATATGATTTATATGATAAAGTATGTATACATAAAATTATTATTAATAACTATTTTACTATCAATATATGTGCCATCAAACACAGCTGATCGTCGTATTTTATGGTACATACATTGGTAATAATAATATATTTATTATAATATATATTAAACATGTATAATATATATTTTAATACATTTATCCGATTTGGTGCATGTACATAATGTTAATATTTAAATTTAATTTGTTGTTAAAAATCTGTTACTTGGGATAAACTTTTCTGATGCCTAAGATAAATTAAAATGATACCTTGAATGAATAATAATGCTAGTTTGAAAAAAAATATACTATGTTTTAATAGGACTTGAAAAGATTTCCTTTTGTATAACATTTTGCAGTAATGGTCAGGTTTTCATAATTTATGATGACCTACTCATGTAATAAAAGATCTAATGAAAGATCTCCTTATTCCCACAATAAACTAAACATGTTGCAAAAAATTGTGATATCTTCTTAAAAAAAGTTTTTAAGAAACTTTTTATAGAAACTTTTGATAGAAAGATCAAACTTGTCTTAATAGATAGATGGATATTTTGTTTCAAGAGAAGAAGAAATTAAAAACTCCACACACTTTTGTTTCCATGTAGCTGAATGCAAAATAATTCTATGACATGCATTATAAATCAATCCAACAATTATCAAAAAGAACAAAAATACAGTTTTGCTTTGGCCAGTATAACCAACTTTATAGTGGAAAGTGTTTCCAGTGAAAATACTACAGTATTAACAAAATCTCCTCCACAAATTTACTTGTCATGAACAGGGAATGTCAATTGAATTTTTTTTGCATAAATATTAATGCAACATATGAATGCATTGATATTTATGCATTCATATTATGCATTAATAACACCGTGACATCTACCTGTGTAGATGACACAGTGTCACATGTTACGCATGCTGCATATGTGTTTATACGTTCCTCTTTTTTCTTGTTTTTTGTCTTTCAGAATCTGCAATGTGCAGTGAATGCAGTGAATGTGCAGAATCTGCAGTGACGCCCATTGAGACAGAAATTCTGTGATTTTGGGTTATTGAAATGGCATGGTGGCTCAGTGGTTTGCACAGTGGCCTCACAGCAACAAGGTCGGAGTTTGAATCCCAGTTGGGACGAGGCTTGAAAAACTGGCCTTTCTATGTGGAGTTTGCATGTTTTCCACATGTATGCATGGGTTTTCTCCAGGTACTCTGGTTTCTTCCCACCCTCCAAAAACATGCTTGTTAGGTTGATTGGCCGCTATGGATTCCCCCTAGGAATAAGTCTGTTTGTGGATTGTTGAGTGTGTGTGGCTCCACAGCAGACTGGCGAACTGTCTGGGGTGCACCCTGTATCTCGCCTGAAATCAGCTGGGATAGGTTCTGGCACCTTCTGCAACCCCGTTAGGGAGAAGAGGTTCAGAAGATAAAACAAAATATTAATGTGAATTTTTATAGAAAAAAGGTCCTCAGTCAGTAGTAAGATTGACAGAACAAGATGAATAAAACTCAGATCAAATTTAAAATCTGACACTGATTCCAGCAGAGGATAGACTAATGAGTCTAATGAGTGTAAATAACTTTAGCTTTCATCCACTTAAGAGCAACAAATAGAAGAGGAAAATGTGAAAAACTACTGTTACTGAGTTAGGAAGGATTTCTGTAAGTTCATACACATGAAAAATCATCAGAGGAAGGCTTTGTTCTGTCCAAGATCATTTTCTTTGCCAATTTGACCTACAACAGCTGGAACCAAAAGAATTTTTCATCAGACCATTTAAAAACGAGTTACATTACACTGATACAAGTGTCAGCAGCTATTTATCAGCTACTTATGAATTATTTACAGCGTACAATTCTAAACAATTGTTTTGATTACAATATCTTTAAGATTTTATATATCATTCTCAATTATAGCATTAATAATTCTGATTGAAAGTTTCAAAAAAATTTTTTCAAGGTTATTTCTGCCGGGGCAAAGGTGGTGGGTTTGCTAAATATGTTTTTGCATAACGTAACACACAGCATCTCTCTGAACTCAGTGTTCCATCACTGTCCTTGAAAACGAAGTCAGAGACTTTATTTAAAATTAAACATAACTAATGAATGAAGAGGGAAAAACAATCTTGCTGTCTGTTCTCGATTGATTATATTGAAACTAAACTACATGGATGGTTCATAGAGGCTTGTTGATAAGTGCTAGCAAGTTTTATTTCTTTTATTACCAAAAGCTGAGGTGCTTTTTTACAGTTAAAGTCAAGTAAACGTTTATTTTAAATCTTGGTTAAAATTTAACTGATAAAACTGCTTTTGGCTCGACTATCTGAACAAATGAATACAGTACACATAAATACTTTATGATGAGTTCACCATGTGTTGGCTTGTTTATTCTCTCAATATCAGCACACACAGTTATATGTGAATTTTCTATGAATATTTTATAGTGCTTTTCAACGGACAGTGAAATTTAATCCTCTCTTTCAGCTGTGTAGATGTCACAGTGTCACATGTTTCGCTTGCAGTGTTTAAAACATATTTGAATATCTGTATGTTTGCATTTGTCTTTGTTTTTTATCACCACTGCTGCCACAACTGGCTTCAGCCGCTCACGGTTATTCCTAGTAAATGTTTGATTTTCCACAAGTGTGTCGAAGAAATGAGTCATTGAATAAGCTAAATGGAATGATAAAATGTGTATATTTTGTATATTCTTCTTGCAAAAATGAACAAAAACATATCTAATTTACAAGATAAATTTCTCTATTTAAAAAAAACTTTCATCACTTATGTTAAAATTTCTGATCATTTTTCTTCAATGAGTAAACATAATCTAGTTTCATTTTTAGTGTTTTTATTTACAGCTGTTTTTGGAGACACATTCAAAGTTTCTTAATAAGTTTTTGCAAGTTTGTGTACGTTACTGTCCGACAAAATTCAGTCTGACTGTCATAGAGAGGTGAAGGTAGAGATGTAGGAACCAGATGCATAGCCAGTTTTAGACAGTTTATTGCAGTTAATCAGGGGTTAGCGAAAAGGGGTAGACAAGTGCAGCTTGGAAGACAACATAGAGGGGACCAGACAATGTGGAGGGGACACCATCAAGGCTGCAGCAGGGGAGCAGAACAGCAGATGATCTGACACTGGGGTGATGGACACCAGGGGTTAAATAACATGGGGGAAGATGAGACACAGGTGGAGACCTCACGGAGAGGGAATTTGGACCAGCTGTGCTGAATTAGGGCTGACGGCCAGATTTGGAGGGAGGAAATGTTCCAGAAGGGAGGAGGATTATGACACTGTCTTTCTTACTATTTGTTTCTGCTACAAGTGGAAAAAAAATTATGTTGCTTTAAGTCTTATTTCTTGCCCTGTTAGTTTTTTCTTGGGTTATTTGCAGAATCTGCAGGAGTGTATCTTCACTGTGACCCTGGTCAATCCAGTTCTGGCTCTGTGATGCAGTCTTGTGTAACAAAACAGCTGTTACACAGAACCCTGTGCTGGAAAACAAAAACTACATTTTTTAACAATGTGTTCAACTTGTGAGGGAGATTGCCAAAAAATTTGTCAGGATCACCCTTGATTGTAATTTGATGTCTTTTGCTAACTGTTCCTTTTCTCTGCTTGGCGGTACTTGGTGGCAATGGAAGCGGTTCTGCAATTTTTATAAAGAATATGACGAAACAAAAAAGGACAGAAAATAGACATCCAGCAGTTTGTGTTCTTTCCATTGTTCATAGTTATTAATCAAACAAAAATTAAATTTTGTAAGCTGTTTTCTGTTCAATGGTTTAATAAACTGTAATGCACAGTAAGATAAAATAAATTTATTCTAAATTTTAAAATGAATTTAAATTGAGTTGAGTGTAGTAATAATTTTAGAGATGAAGCGATGACTGAAGCTTGACCTTTCATCGGTAAAAGATGTGTGTCACATAAATTTGACTGACTTTGTGAGATACCCAAGCTCAAGCAGGGATGAACCACACTGTCAATACTCCATTAGCTGTTCCTAATGAAGACATATGATGTAGTATCATTATTATGTTGAAGAACTCTCACAACAGAAATATAGTTAGCGGGATTAAAAAGTGAAACACGATCATCCATCTTCTGAAATCATTTTTCCGAGCTCTGAATTCTCTTCTCTTCTTTGTCCCATTACCAACACGTAGCAAACCGATAGATTGATAAATGTCTGTTTTCAAATCAATGAAACAAGTAATTTGTTAAAAAAAATACACATTGGACCAGTAACAATTCGTTTTACTATAAAATATCTATTTTCTTTAAACAACAAAAATTGTGCGAAATGTGCCATTAGATGAGAAAAGAGTTATTATGTCATGACGTAGCATATAATCATAGAAAGAGGTTTTTATTAAAATGGCTAAAGTTTCATTACCTTTAGATTTTATACTTTTGTTCAGATCATTTCAAAGATTAAAATTATTTTAAAGAAATAGGCAAGGCAAGTTTGTTTCCAGCACAATTCATTCACAAGGCAATTCAAAGTGTTTTACATGACAGAAAAAAATGCATTAAAATCCCTAAACATAGAATAAAAATAAAAAAAGATAAAAAGGGTGATTAATCTTCAGTCAAATGCATGATTAAAGAGAACCTTTTTCAGCCTGGATTTAATCAGTGTGACAGTGGAGGCCTGTCTCACAGCCTCAGGAAGTTTGTTCTCCATGTTTAGTCCTGACTCTAGACATTAGCAAGAGGCTGGTCCCAGAGGTCCTCACAGTTTTAGATGGTTCATAAGGCACTAACATTTCACACTTAAATACAAGCAGAAGAGATTTAAAGTATTTTCTTTGAGCCAAAGAAAGCCAGTGTGGAGTCCCGAGCACAAGACTAATGTCATCATATTTTCTAGTTCTCGTTAGGACTCGAGTGGCAACATTTTGAATAAACTGCAGCTGGTTTAGGACCTTTTTGTTCAGGCCAGTGAGTATACTATTGCAATATTCTAACTTACTGGAAACAAATGCATGGATAAATAAGAAAATCTTATGAGCAAAATGACAGAAAAATGAGTTTTAATCTTTATAGGCAAGTTATTACAGGGGCGGATCCAGGGAGGGACCTGTGGGGGATGCGGTGTCAGATTGCCTTCAGCACCTTCTATACTGGCTTTGTCAATTACCTCACGCTCCCCCCCTTTAGAAAATCATAGATCCGCCCCTGCAACAAAGTTATAATGCAAAAAGTTGCTTTTTAAAGCTGATCCTTATTGATTCTCCTCAACCAGGAAAATCTAAATCCGGCATATTTTTTAAAAGTTTCAATCAAAAGTTACCGGTATACATGAATGCCCCACAAATGGAGAAAAAGTGAAGAAACACAGTAAAGAAAAAGAAAACAGCTGGAAAGAGAAACACATATGAGGCAATGAAGTGTACTTATAAAGCCAAAGACTTAACCCCCTTTAATGTGAAACAATTTAATCTGTTTCTACATCATTAAAAATATTTTGCGTTCTCTCTTCATTTGAACGCGTGGTTTTACGCATATGAGTTCCTCTGTTCAGGTATATGGAAAGCCATCGGGGCGAATAAACGAATATTAAGCGCTTGTTTAAGCGCAAACATTCACCCCGATGGCTTTCCATACAGGTAGTCTGATCCTGGAGTGTTCCCATGCTGTGGGTGAGTGGTGGGGAGGGGGTGCTGTTCTCCTCTGTGTTATCATCAACCAGGAGAGGGGAAAAAGGAGAGGAGGGGTTATAAAACCGGAATCCACGGAACATCCTGCAAACGCGTCCTGTACTCTGGAAAAAAGTGCGCATCCAGCAACAACAACATGATGGCTTCATATTTGGTGAAGTCCCAACACTTTCGCTGAAAACCTAAAGTACTTTTAAACTCTTATTTTTTTGTGGATTGTGTACATTTCCACTGCACTTGCAGGTCATTGCTTGTTTGTTTGCTTTTGGATTGTTGCGTGCGTTTTTCTCTTTGGACACGCAGCGGTGGGACATCCGGAATGGTGGAAAGAACGCAACCGTGCGTGTCCACATTGCATAAGATGGACTTCAAGAAGACAAAATTTGGAAGGTAATTTGTGTTTCTCACAGTGAAAGTGTTTCCACTTTCATCAAACTCAGTTTTTTTTTGCTGTGCGTCCATGCGCACTGACGCACTGGCACAGAGACAATCAGAGGGATGATATAGATTAGTTTGAGTGTGTGTGATCATGGATGAGTGTAAATGGAAGGGATGACAAGCTGGGTAACAATTTGTATCAGTTTTAGCACTGTTATTCATGTATACTGTACCTGGATTTTCTCTTCAAGTCATTCTTCTCATGATAACACAGTTCAAGAGAACATTGCTTCAGACAATAGTTTACAGTGTATCATGTGGAAATTTGCCTCAGGGACATTTTTTCTGTATGAATGTGTGTGTAAATGGGGGATGACTACAATAATGAGAACTAAAAGTCCCAGGGGAGATAAGTTTCACATTTACAGTAAAACAAACAACCAGAGTTACTGGGACACACTAACACACACACATGCACACACAGATTCCTATGGTTCAAACCAGGATCCAGGCTCTCTGATCCTTCAATGCAGCTGATCCTATTAATGTGTGGTATGTGCTCTAATGAGCTTTCATACCCTAACGCTTACTTTATGAAGAGTAATCCGTGTGCTAACTGTACATCGATAGATGGATACAATATGTACTTCTATGTGGGAAAGAAAAGGAAGTCAGAAAAAGAGGCTTACAGAGTGCACACACCATCTTTTCAGATCGGCCTGTGAATCTCCATCCTTCCCTTTTCAGTTGATTACACACACTCACACACACACAATTCTGTCATATCTGATTATAGAATCTCTGAGTACAACAAAGAGTCACAATACTGCAACAGCGTGCAGAAAAAAATACCGGGCTCTTATTATGTGCTTGGCAAAGAATGAAAAGATGCAAGAAAAAAAAAACGATGGCAGCTACTCAAAAATCTGATGTAATATCACTCATTTTTGGTTGTGAAAGTAAAAAATTACAGAATATAAGAGCAGAAAAGTGAATTATTATTGTTAAGTAAAATAATTCTTTATTAGAAGCTTAAAAAATGATGAAAGCATTTTAAATAAAAATGGCCTGTTATGTTTAATTTGACATAAAAACAGATGTAGAAGATGGTGAGAAACGCCTGAAGGTAAAGAGTTGTTTTCTTTATTAGAGAATGATGATACCTCCATCTGTCAGTCCAACACACAACAGAATAACCTACTAAACACAAACATCACTGTTATGAGGGCTCTCAAGGTGAGACTGGATTTTAAAGTAGTTCAAGATTTTGTAACCAGCTAAATCTCTAAACTGAAGCATTCAGAAAATAAAGGGAAAATAAATTAATATGTGGTGTTAATTTAGGGGTTATACAATGTTTCGTTAAACTGTGTAAAAAAACCCATAATGGACATTAAAAAACCCGTCTAACAGTTTTGAAGTCAAATTTTGGCCCAGTTTTTGTTTGTGAGTCATTTCACCCATTTGAAACTTAATATGAATCAAATTTGCAGCAAAATTAATACTGGTTGTAGATGATTGAAAAAATATTTTGAACTATTTAATGTGGTGTATCTATATTTACCTAAATCTGTACTTTATTGTGGTGTTAGTCCCGTCAAATACTATTATGAATGCAAAGAAATAATAAACAATATAGAATTTGGATTTTCTTTTTACCAAACAAAAGGAAGCAATATGTCCCCTGCAGATCGGGGACAGGGTCCTGCCCCAAGTGGAAGATTTCACGAGTGGAGGAAGGATGGAACGGGAGATCGAGCGGATCGGTGCGGCATCAGCAATAACTAGGATGCTGCATTGGTCTGCTGTGGTAAAGAAACAGCTGAGCTGAAAAGCAAAGCTCTTGATTTACAAGTCGATTTATGTTCCCACCCCCACTTATGGTCACCAGCTGTGGGTGGTGACCGAAAGAATGAGATCGCGGATAGAAGCGGCTGAAATGAGTGACCTCCGCAGGATGGCTGGGCTCTAACTCAGAGATCTGGGGAGGAACTCTGATTCAGGCATCTGGTCAGGATGCCCTCTGAGCGCCTCGCTGGTGAGGTGTTTCGGGCACGTCCCACTGGGAGGAGACCAAGAGGGCGACCCCGGACCCCGATCCTTGCGGGTGAACTGGAGGATGCAGCTGGGATGAGAGAAGCCTGGGTTTCCCGTCTGAGGCTGTTGCCCGTGCGACCCAGCCCCGGATGAGCGGAAGATGACGAAATGGAACGAAAAAGGAAGAAATATTTTTCCAAATAAATGGTTCACAGTGCCTCCTAAGTTGAGACGTGCAATTTGTTTCTTTTTTCCTTTTAAAATTAGCCTCCTTTAAATAGTCTTAAACTAAACTTAAACTTTTATCCAACACCTAACTCTTTTATTTTAAAGTATTTGAAGAGCTAGAAAAGTTTTAGTTTTGAAGTAACAGAGTGCAGGGATTAATCTCTGCAACGTAACTTGAGGGGTGCCTCTGCAGTTGCCAGATCATGGACAATTTTTTAACCTTTTTTTTTTTTGTTACAAGGTACATTTTTCTCTTAGTTTCCCAAAAACATGTAGAAAATATGATCCACTAACAGGGGTAGTTTTTGGAAGGTATAGACAGGTGAACAGAAAGAAGAATGAGTTGCTATGGTTACAGCACAGGCCCTTCTGTCCCTAAATAAAACGACAAGATTTCATAGAGATAAAGATAAATCAATACACTTTAATCCATTATTTTAAACAAACACCATGAGATCAACCAAAACAATTTGTATGAGCTACTGGTAGATCCTGATCGCCATATGAGGTGGGATAAGATCATTTCCCACAGCACACTGTGTGCCATGGAACACTGCTTGAAAAACGCTGCTTGAACCAACAAACAGTTGCAAAGCAGAGCCTCAATTATTTTTATTAATGTTGGTACACATGTTTCATTTAGTTTGTCGCAGTCATAGTCATCACAAATATGCCTCCTCTGCCTGCTTTTTCTTTGCCTGCGTGTGTTGATGTGCATATGACCTACATGGGTAATCATGTAACACAGCTGACCAACACAAACACACCTGTGGCCTTTTGTGACGAGCCATGTTCAAAGAAGTGTGTTTGTGTGTACGTTCATCTTGCTGTGTGAAAGGAGTTTTGTAGCATCCCCAGATGTGTTTTCTCCTATGAACCACGACCGAGGGGATTAACTGCTGATTAAAGTAGATCCTCAACACACACACACACGCATCTGCTGACACACACATGTTGTCACTTTTCATGACAAATAATGGAACTCTACTTAATAATTAATAGGCAGCGGTGTCTCATTATGGTTGTCCATGGCAACATGTATGGTAATGATGGTGTAAACTAATATTCAGATAATGAAGAGTAGATCCAAAAAACGGTCAAATTTAAAGACAGTAAAATAGAAACACAATCCAACTTACTTTTAAGGGTTCAAATTAGTAGATGATTTATGAACTAGTTAGGCAGTAGGTTGTCTGGCCTCTCATACTTTACCCCCTCTGATTTGTCTCTTAGGTACATGAACTGCAGGGTTCCTGCCAGCAAGAGATACCAACCCACGGAATATGAACATGCTGCAAACTGTGCCACACATGGGGTAAGAAAAGTGTGCACCTCGAACCATGGTGCGTCGACATAAAGTTAATGTTTTAAAAAGGCCTTTTAAAAAGTACAGAAAAATATAAAAAAATATATCAGTATAAAAAGGATGTCAGAGAGAGCAGTAGATTATCTGCCAGCCAGCCCATAGTTTCTCCTAATCTTTTGTAATCCCTGCCACACAGAATGAATCAAATGCTCGAATAGAAAAGAGAGGAAAAGCAGAAACATGTTTGAAATGACTGGTAAGCCTCAGATAGGGCAGTTTTTAGCTTTAATCATGATTTTGACATACTTTGTATTTTTTTTATAATTCCCTGGCTGCTGAAGTGAACTATTGTAACTTATAATATATAGTTTGATGTCACAAAATAAAAAAGCTATTTGATATTTTGTGCATTAATCACAACTTGATAATACAGTAAATGTATGGACATGCTTGTATGAGTGCATAGATAAAAAAAACCCCACAGTACTAATGCCTATAAGGGAACAATTTCTAATTTAGAACACATAAAAAACCCACAATCTGATCTAATCTGGTTCATAGATATGCAGAAGTTTACGATAAGCCTCCATTTGTGTTTTATTTGTATATTGCCCCACAATGTTTGCATTTGATATATAATTCCCATCACTACTAGCCTTCCGCTAGCTTACTATGAAAATTAAAAAAGAAAGTTTCAGCATAAATAACAACTTATTCCAACAACAAAGACCCAAAATAACTTGTGGAAATACAGTATGTCTCTGTTTTAAGCAAAATTAGAAAAATAAAACTTATTCAATTTTATTAGTGAGTAGCTCAGTAGTAGTAGTGGCTGTCTTTGGACCAGAATGTTGCATGTTTGATTCCCACCACGAGGTCATACTGAAGTGTTCCTGGAGAACTTCCGATTACTCCCACCACTGGCGTTGCCTTGCTGCAGAAAAACTAGCAAAAAATAAACAGCTTCAGCGAGGCATAATTGAATATATTATTTAGGTTAATGCACATGGTTGTCCAGAGTATTCCTCCTACTAAACTAACGCTAAAATTGCTAAAACTTTTGCAAATATACAATGGCATGCTATTTTTGTTTTGTGTGTTTTTTAACAGTAAACTTGTAACTTTCAGGCACATAATCTCTTTTATAGTGCCAACTAAAATAAAAATTAGATGTATATATGTTTCAAACTAAACATGAAAATTATGGTAAGAATTACACAAACTGTATCTAAACAGTTATAGGCTCTGGTCCATTCGGACCGGAACGTCCTGCCACAAAAACATCTTCTTCCCATCTGCCATTGGACTTATGAACACTTTGCACACTAGTACCACAGCAAGTTCCTAGCCTCTGATCCTCTTCATTGGCCATGGCAATAAAAGCATTTCTAATTCTAATTCTAAACAGTTTGGACCAAATTATAAATGGTTTATGGAAAATTGTAGCAATAATTTGTCATTTTGTGTTTTTATAGTTATGGATCCTTCCCAGTTTTATGGGTGGATCTGTTCTCTACACGTTGTCTGTGGACAAGTGGCATCAGGTCGCTGCCTGGCTGTACGGGAGTGGTCTCACCGGTTTGTTTCTCACCTCAACACTTTTCCACACTGTTGCTTGGAAAATAAGCCACCTCAGGTCTGTGTGTGAATATTTTGGATTTGAACTTAATTGTGTTTTATGTCGTGCTTTTTGTGTTCCAAGTTTTGGTTTAAAAAGCTGACAAATACATTTATTCAGATTCACCTCTGTTTTTGAAGCAATAAATATCCCCCTCCTTTTGCTTCCTAGTTTATCAAGTTCCTGAACTTGTGTTTTTGTTTGATAGATGGATGGATGGATAGATGGATGGATAGATGGATGGATGGATGGATGGATAGATGGATGGATCAATAGATGTATCCATCTACACATGTCCATCCATGGATAGATGGATGGATAGAGGGATGGATAGATATACAGACAGATAGATAAATGGATAGGTAGGTAGACAAATAGGTAGACAAATAGATAGATAGACAGATAAAGACTTTATTGATCCCAAGGGAAATTCTTATATTGTCTGTTGCTCCCATTCACACATCATGAGACCATGGTGTGTGAATCATGGTCCCATGTGAATCCCATGATGTGTGAATCCCTGCAGGATACACAGTTCAGGATAGAAACAGTTTATAAATATTTAAAAGGCAATCCTTTTTATGTAATGATTATATAATTGAGCTTCTCATCTATAGATGACTACAAAAATGTAGTTACGTTCTAGATTATTTACGCAATAGAAATTCCTTCTTGTTGAAATATTGTCTGTGTGTTTAGGAAAGTGGAGGAACGCTTCCACATGTGTGACAGAATGGCCATCTACTTCTTTATCGCTGCCTCTTACTCTCCATGGTGAGTTCACCATAACAATTATTTAAAGATTCATTTTTTTCTAACAGATAATAATGCATTCACATTTTCTAACAACTACGACAGGGTGGTTGCGGGTATTGATATGCAAGTTATATAAAAATTATTTAACAGAACTTCCGTTCTGTTTCGTCATCTTCCGCTTGTTCTGGGGTCGGGTCGTGGGGCAACAGCCTCAAACAGGAAGCCAAGGCTTCTCTCACCCCGCCTGCATCCTCCAGCTCACCCGGAAGGATCCCAAATCGTTCCATGGCCAGCTGTGAGACATAGTCTCTCCTGCGGGTCCGGGGTCTGCCCTTGGTCTCCTCCCGGTAAACATGCACAAAACACCTCGCCCGCAAGATGCTCGGGGGCATCTTGACCAAATGCCCGAACCACCCCATCGGGCTTCTCTCGACCTGGAGGAGGAGCGGCTCGACACCGAGCTGCTCCTGGATGGCAGAGCTCCTCACCCGATCTCTGAGTGAATTTATTAAATATAAACTTGTGTTCATGTTGCTCATGTTCAATAAATGAGCAAAATATTGCAATAAGTGAAAGTAACGTGTGATATCAGGTGTTTTTGTTGTCATGGTGACTATGTGAGATGTTTTCCTTAGGCTGATGCTGAGAGAGCTGGGACCGTGGGCGTGTCATATGCGCTGGCTGATCTGGGTCATGGCTTGTTTAGGATCCATATACGTCTTTTTCTTCCATGAGAGGTAAAACAAACCTGTCTCTCTGCTTTGAAACTGCTGCTTTGGAGTTTTCACTTCAAACACAGGACAGTTGTTTGAAAAAAACAACATCCACTTGGAAAAAGTTGATTTTTATCTTGAGATTCTTCCACTTTCTCCCTGCAGGTACAAGCTGGTGGAGCTGCTGGGATATGTCGGGATGGGGGCAGTTCCTGCTTTGGTCATTCTGTCAATGGTGAGTGCATTGTTTTTCCCCACTGTAACAGACTTCCTTCTGTTGGGAGTGAATCAGCCAAACTTCCATAAAACAGTTTCGGTTGTGCTGACTTTCTGTAGGCAAATGTTTCATATGGACTTCCTCTTCTGTGACTCATTGTTTTCTGATTCAATATGTTGAACCCACACATCCTTTCTTAACACAATACATTAAACATATAGTATACATACTGTAGATATCAGGGGTGACAGAGAAGCAAGAGTGGTGCAGCATATGTATGAGGCTTGTAAGACAATAGTAAAGAGTAGTAGAGGAGAGACAGAAGAGTCCAGAATGAAGGCACCAGGGATCTGCTTTGAGTCCCTTCTTGAATGTTGATGATCAGGCTGACGCACAAAGTTAGACAAGAATCCCCGTGGACTGTTTACAGATGACAGTGGGATGTGCACAGTTCGATAAAAAGCTGGAGAAATTTGCTCTGGAAAGAAGAAGAATGGAGCCAAATGGAAGAGTGAAGTTACAGGGAGAACAGATAAAGAAGGTTTGTCCAGAGCAATGGAGAGTGTGGAAAAGAGGTGAAGAAGTGTGTGCAGGCAGGTTGGAACGGGTGGAGAAAAGTATCAGGTGTGATGTCTGATGAAAGAATTTCAGCTTAAACAAAAGATAGGTGTATAAAACTGTGGTGAGACCAGCCTTGTTTTTTAGTCTGAAGTCAGTGGTAGTGAGGAAAAGACAGGAAACAGAGCTGGAGGTAGCAGATATGAAGATGCTGAGATTCTCTTTAGACCAGAAAAGACCAAAAGAAGAACGTGGACATTGGAGACAGCACGTGTTAGTGGTTTTCGAGATAAAATCAGAGAGGCCAGTTTGAGATAATTTGCACCTTCATAGAAAATATATTGTCAGTAAGATGCTGAATTTGGAACTACCAAGCAGAAGGCCTTGAGGAAGAAGACGTCCATGGATGTAGTAAAGAAGAACATAATGGTAATTGGTCTGAGAGAAACGAATAAACACGACAGGGTTAGATGGAGGTAACTAACTCGATGTGGTACTTCTTAGAGGGGAAAGCTGGAAAGAGAAAAATGACTGAAATAGATTACCTTTTTGTCCAAACAAAACGTGTCCTCAATTCTAAATTTGATACTCTTCCTGAATGGCTAACAAGTTGAAACAAAAAATTGTAGTCATTTGCTCTCATCTAACAACTTTAGATTTAAGCAAAAATGTGTTGTTTTTCCAAATGATTGGTTTTGATGCAATTTTTAATTCTCATCCCTACCTGACATGTTACAGGTGGAGCGTTCAGGTGTGTGTGAACTTGCCATTGGAGGCTTTTTCTATGCGGTTGGCGTTGTCTTCTTCAAAAGTGATGGTCTCGTCCCTTTCGCACATGCCATCTGGCATCTCTTTGTTGCAGTCGGAGCAGGAATTCATTATTATGCCATTTGGAGGTACCTTTACTTACCTGGACCACCGCTACATACATCAAGGTGACTACCTCCTTCCCAATGACAATATACATCTACTACTATGCAAAAAAGGATATTTTATACTTGATGTTACTGTTTAAACTCCTGCTGCTGGACTGGTGCTGATGAGTTTACACTCAGAGCTAAGAAACTTTTTAAAACCTGCTGAAAATAATTTTTATATTTACCATGGTTTTGAAAACATGTGTCAGCCTTCTGGGCCAAATTTGCACAAAAAAGGTCTTTTGTTTTTATTTGAAACATACTATAATTTCAAAGACAGTAACTTCAAATACACATCAAACTTTTACTGGTCATTTACAGAATGGTTTTGATGAAAATTAGACTATGAAAAGAAGAGAAAAAGCTGCATAAAGAAATGAGAAGCTTCGTATTATAGTGCAAAAAAATGGGAGTCCTAATTAAAATTGTTCTGCTTGCGTAGTAATTAACATGTTTCTTTAAGGATGAAATAAAAACAACTAAATGTCAGCAAAAATTAGGTTTAACATCTAAATTTGAAAATCTTTGTGAAAAATAAGGTTGAACGTGATGGTAAATGGATTCTACTTATAAAACGCTTTTCTACCTGCATTCGTACTCAAAGCGCTTTACATTGTAGCTCACATTCACCCATGATGGTCGAAGCTGCCATGTAAGGTTCAAACCATAATCAGCAGCTATTGGGAGTTTGGTGTCTTTCTAAGGGACACCTCTGCACAAATTCCACGGGGGGAATTCCACCGGTGAACCTCTGATTATAGATTGATCGTCCTACCTACTGATCCGATCAACTATTTAAAAAAATATTATTTACATGTTCTGGTTATCAAAAGATGCCAAACTCAATGTAGTTTGATCCATTTATTTAAAGTTAACACTGGAATCTCCCTTCCACAACAAAGGCAATCCTCAAATATTGATGGAGCTGGAAACATTTCAACACACGCTCATCATTCTGACATCACAGTTATAGTCAACAAAATGTTTTAATTCTCTCCAGGGCCAAATAAAGTTTACTACCATTTTTGGCAACAGCAAATTAAAAGTCAGCTTAACTTGGCAGGAATGCAAGAACTAGCCTGAGTGGCCGGAAAGATAAGAATTTCTGTTTGCAGAAACTGTTAAGTTTCTAATTATCACGGTAAGGCAGCTATCTGAAAAACTACTACAACATAGGAACTTAACAATAAGTAGAAAATGACTTGTTTCAGACACCACTGAAAAACCTGTGCGAGAAAGTAAAATTTGTAAAAAAAATTTATAGGACAGCCCGTTTTTTTAAATTACCATCTTTCCACAGTAAAATAAACATTTTATTGGTAGTTTTAGCAAAAGTTTCATGCACACACTGGCATCTCGCCATCATCCTGGTTACCATTTACAGGATAATTCCTCGACCAGGAATTTCTAATGGGATTAAAATGATCTTTGAAATATACCTAACAGCAAGTTTTTTGTAAACAGTGTGGAACAGTAAACATGTCATTTTGCTCCAAAATTGAAAAACAACTATAAAAGTTTTTTTTTCTGTCTTCCTTCAAAGAATGGCACTTTTAAAAGAATTTATTTTATTCTGAATATGTCAGAGGACTTCTACAGGTATTGTGGACGCAAATCTACATTTTGGTGCTGCTTACAGAAGCGTAATTTTTACAAGTTATTCATTGAGTATAGCTTTTCTAAAAGTGTCTATAAAATATCAAATGGGGTTTGGTAAAAAATAATCAATCTTTTTTACATCTTGTACTAAGTTTGTTCAACACAGCACATGCTTAAAAGCATCTTATTTCCTTGAACTCTTGTGTACTGAAACTTGACATGGTCATTACAGTAGATTTATCAATGCGGAAATGAGTTGATGAATACAAGAGACTCTCACAAAGTTTTAAAGGCTCATTAAACCAGCTATTTCCATTCATCTGGGCCCAAACACACTGAAGGTTATGTATTACTTCCAGGTGACACATCAGTTGCTCTTAGAGATGGATTTTAGGAAAATTGACATTATTTGCCAAGCTGAAGGTCTCAGTAGAAAAATCAAGTGTGACCTCGTTGGCATTTTTTAAAAAATTGATTCAGTGATTCAGAATGAATGAGAAAATTAATTAAATATCATAATTTGTTTGTAGTTAAATCATGTTTCATCTGATTGCCAGTTTTAATGCACTTTACTTCCAGTGATCATTTTTAAATTCATACACAATCATGACATATAGAATATTCTTGTGTTCTAATTGTTATAAATGTTGATTATGTTTGCAAATTTCTATTTTTATGAGTGTGTTATGATGTGTATTTAATCACACGATGTATCGATTAGTTTTCTACTTTCACAAAGTTTTGATTTGAAGAAAACGAGCACTTACTCAGGAAATATTTTTTTAATCTTTTTTAACAATCAGAAGATATATTTTATCACATAAAAAATCTGTGAATTATTTTATTAAAAACTGTTGCAAAAATTGAAAGAGATTTGTGCATTTTATTATCTTTTTAAATTAAACAAATTTCACAGAAAAAAATGTCATTTATTTACTAGAAAAAAATAAATCAAACATCAAATCAAGATGATTTTCTGAGTGAAGATGTGATTTGCATCAAAGATGTGTGTTTTGCTGTGAGTGTGTGAGACTGGTAAGGAGTCTGAGTTGTAGTGGCATGGACAGATTAGTGTCTCTGTGCCACTTTGGTGTGATGACGTGGGGAGGTGGAGTCAGGACACTCTGAGCAACCCCAGGAGCTTTCAGAAGTGACCACAACTCCTCTCCTCGTGTTACTATGGCAACAAGGTCTTCTTCTTCAGCACACCAGGAAACCGATCCACTCTTGGTTGTTTTCCTTAATTTGGAGAGGAACAGAGACACCCTAAAAAAAAAGAAAAAAATAGTATTTAAAGCAGATTTATAACAGAGTTTAGATTCAAAGAAATGGAACTTGCCTTGGTATGAGGTCATGTGATCGGGATGCCAGCTTAGCAACGGCGCTCATTAAAGTGGTGATAACTTTTGGAGCGGGGCATGGTGCTCCAGGCGGCGGGGCAGATGAGGTGACCTCAAAAAGCACCGCCTCCAAAGCTTCAAAACAGGAAGTGATGAGACCAACGGAGCAGCGAGTGTCCGATGACACGGAAAGGTACTCGCCCAACACCCACACCTGAGAGACAGAGAAACATCCCAGTGTGATATCAGTTCGTAACACATGCCGGTTCGACATTGACTGATGATACATAGATTAAATGAGCACATCTTTATGCTTTTATTCTTCTCTGAGCCATTTTACCACATTTGTGTAGATTTCTTCTTTGTTGTATGCGTTGGCTGTGGTTCCGGCAAATTCCAGTAGCTCATGAGACAGGTCCACGATCAGAGAGGGGTGAAGCTTACACAGCTTCAGAAGATGGCAGCTGAACACGCTAAAGAACCAGTGGAAGAGAAGAAGTAAGGAAAAGAAGACGAATGAAAAGTTAGACAGACTATGTGAAAGATAACCAAAACTTTGTTTTATAAAATGTATGCGGTATGATTCTCATCATTAAAGCATCTTGGTTTGGTAATACTAAATCACAATCAGAAAAGATCGAAAATTAACTGCAATAGACCAATAAAGAGCAAATTAAGTATGCATTCAGTGGATCATCATGAAGGCAAAACAATCATCTAAACCAGTTTTAGATCAGTTAGTAGTTGGATGCTGCTTGAGATGCTCCGTCTCGTTTTCTGTCTGCATGATGCGTCTCCATCACATTTTCTGTAATAACTCTTATTTATTCACCAAAGCAACTCTTTGCTTGATTGATCTACTGATTTTCATGAAAATCAACCAATAAAACTGGTGGGATAAAATATATTTTTGTATTTTGATTATTTAGAGTTGATTAGTAACACATTTCAAACCTGCTTCATCTTTGGATCAGTTGTTATATTAGAAACCATTCGACAAACTAGTTTGTTCTTTAGCTGTACATATAGTCCTTCAAAGGGAGAACATAAAAAACACCAAATAGGAAGGCTAGCAAGGCTTGGATCAGTGGTCTTTCTTTTACCCATGAACGCTGGGTTTTTCTTAGAGTACTCCGGTTTTCTCTCCTTCTCCAAAAACATGCATGTTTGGTTGATTGGCCACTATGAAATTGCCCCTAAGAAAGAATGAGTGGATGGTTGTCTGTGTCGCGCCGCAAAAAACTGTTCGGGGTGTACCCTGCCTCTCGCCTGAAAGCAGTCAGGATAGGTTCCGCCCCCCCAAAACCCTATTAGGAATAAGTGATTCAATAGATGAAACAAAATGGGCATTTTGAACTTTTTTGGTCCATTTAATTTTGCTGTCAGTAGTTTTGTGGGATGATCAACTTGATCATCATGCAATTGAGTTGCAAAAACTCAAACTGCAAACTCACAATGACTTTTTAATTGTTGAAATATCTATAAAGACTCTTTATACTAAAAAACAGTACATGTACAAGTCAAGCCTGAACTGCAGAAATATACATCCCAATGCTTTTTTCAACAATCATGTGCTCATATGGATTCGCTCAGACTTTTAAACTTTAACGTGATCACTCAGGTGCACACTCACCTGAGCACTTTCTGGTGATAAGAGGGAATTTTGAAGAGAAGGCTGCTTCTCTCCAGCATCACCAGTAGTAAATGGGCCAAAAGCTTCTCATCAGCCACCTTGAAAACAAAACCAAACATGTTGCTGATCTTTGATCTACTATTAGCCAAAGGTGTGGTTAATTCAGTATGCAAAATGTTATCTACAAGCGGAATGAGATAGGAAAATTTACCGTAATAACACTATTGAAATAAACATGTAACAACACAGGAACTGCCTGAGAACACTGAACAACTCTTGGCCAGTCGGCGGCTTCAGCTAGAAGTTCATGGAGCGTGCTCAGCCGGTCGATAGTGTCACCTAATGAGACAAGTGTGTAATTACAATTATTCTATTTTAGAATCAGTCAGCTTTAATGTAAGTGGGTGAGTAACCCACCTGAACCTGCTTCTGCTCGAAGTAAAAAGAGAAAAAGTCCTCGAAAAGAAGGATTTCTAAATGCATCTAAAGACAAAAGACCCCGGCTAGTTGTCTCAGAGATAGGCAAAGACATAGACCTAAAACACAAGGAACACAGTGGGAAAAGTGAAAAGACTTATACATCTTTAGCGGTTTTAAACTTTGTTTTATGTATTTTCAAACCTGAGCTGTAGAACTAGTGTCGCAGAAAGACATGGCAAATCCAGTAAAGTGTGCAGCAGCTCCACCGCAGTTCCTGCAGTGATCAAAGATGGCAGAAGATCCACAAAGTCCTCCACCACTGCTGGACTCTCCCAAGCTAAAAACTGCAAAAGCAATGAGATGTTTTGTTAATTTAAAACTAATTGGTGTCCAGGTGTTTGTTTTTAAATTTGGTATATACCTTTAAGATGTTTGGAAAGAAGCGTGTGTACAGTGGCGTTCGAAGCTGCAAGGTCTCCTGGTTAAGTCGAAGAAAGCGCAGAAGCTCGTGTGCGAGGAAAGGGTCGTTAAACTGCTCAGTTGGTAAACGGCTGAACACCAGCTTCCATACACTCTCACAGTCCACTGCTGCCATCTCACCTGTACAGAGGTTTGAAAATATTCGGACAGTTATTATTTGAACCAGTCGAATTTTAATTTCATCCACACAAAAAATGTTGAGGTTTAAAAGAAAATGAAAAAAGCACATGTTAAAGTGTCAAGAACATACCATAGTGGAGGTAGAACTGTGCGATGGGCAGCAAGACTCTAGCAAATGACAGGTCTGAGCTGATTCGGCCAAAGAGAGCCTTTATACATGGGAATGCGCGGAAGACCAGCACAGGCTCATCAACACACACGCAGTCCAGGATACACACCGCCTCGATTAAACACTGTAACATAAAACAGCTTAGACACAATGTGGGCAGCTGCCAAACATCTGGCTTGAATTTCTCTGTGATTTTCAGCAGTTTCATTTGTTGCTTTGAAAATTTTTTGATCAAAGGTAGTGACTCATAATAGTCTCACCGCTTTCTGCAGATCCGTGTCTGTCTTCTTATTTGCCTCTGAGAGAGGTGAAAACACACATGAGAGTTCACACTAATACAGAAAAGTAAACACAGATGAACTGTGTGTGTGAGTCATCCCGCAACTCGGCCAACTGCTCGCTGTCACACTCACTGCGATCGCACTGCTCGATGAGGCGCTGACAGTACTGGAACGCCTTTTCTCTCAGACGCTCCTTTGGAGGCAGGAGACGGCTGGAGGAGGAAGTAGCTGAAACCATGGAAACCACTGAGCCGTCCATCTCTGATCGGTCATCTGTGGCATTGAAAGTTTAAATGGATTAAGTAAATATGTGTGCTTTTTTTAATGCAAACTATTTTGTTTTTAACCTACACCTGCATTTATTGTACCTCTAAAGTGGGAAACTGTTTTTTCTTGCATTAAGTTAGAAAGTTATAATAAAAGATATAAATCTTTTATTGTAACTTAACATTTTGCTAGAAGTTAGTTTCGCAATTATCATCCCACAGCCTAAAGTCTAAGTTGGAATAGTTTCCAGGTAGAATAGAAATGAATTTCTGTAATACTAAATAAATAAGCAACATCTGTCTGAAAACTTACCATACTGAAGAATAATTTATAATAAAGTTTAACGTATAAGAAGATTATGTGTAACATTAAGTGACCACCATGTTCTTCCAATTGTATTGCAGTTTAGTTTTGAGCTCGCAAGGGATTAAGTGTGGAAAATAAGTTCAAGAATAAACGTAAATGAGGCCAATGTAAGCAGAACAGATCATTTGTCAAATTATTTTTCACTTTCAGCTGTCACTACCCATCTCATAATTTCTGATGATTATCAGACAGTTGTACCAGTACCAACCCTACAAAAGATTTGTTAATATTATAGATTTGCTCCTAACTTTAATCTGAGAAGTTTAACTTTTTTTCCTCTAGGGAAATATACCACAAAAGCCAAACACACATATAAGAGAAATTATAGGGAAAAAAAAAACTTCTACAACTGAAACCCTGTCAAAATAAAAAAAAATAAAAAACCTAAATAAATTAGAAATTCTGAAACAGTATAAGCAACAAAACAATAAAATGACCATAAGATGAATAAAGGAATCAAACATGTAGCCTTATTCTATGCATCAATTTTTTCTTTTTTGAAAAGTCATAAAAATATATTTGGAGTCATTTCTTTCATTCACTCTCCTTCAAACGTTTTTGTTAAATCGGGATGGTTACGGGCACATGAAAAAAAATATTTCGATCTTGAGAGAGAGCAAAAATGACCTTTTTAATCACTTGGTTAGTACATGTTTACAACATATAATTAAAAAAAAAAAATCAAGGTGTTTGTCACAGCTTAGTTTGTTTAGTGATTTGTATTAAAGTTGAAACTATGCAGTTAATATATTTCAAAAGAAGCAAAACAACAGCTTAAAGCAAAGATTCTTTTACTTTTTCAGTAAAAGAGCAACACAAGTCAACTTCAAATATTTCTACTTTTCAAAAAATTTCAGTGGAAGATCATAATGAAAAAGTAAAGAATGAAATGTTATTGATAATCTAAAAAAAACCCAAATTGATTTTAATTTAGTATAACAAATAAAACAAAAATATGAATGTTAAAAGAATGAATTAAAAAGTGAACTAATTGGCGACAGTAGAAGATTAGAAGACATAGGTTAAGATTTCTGGTTATGGCGTTAATTGTTCAATCCAACACAGAGTTGATTTTATGATCGTTGACTTAAGTTGGCATTGAATTAAACATCAGGTGCACAAGTCTTGTTACCAGTTCTTTGAAGCAAATACATGCACAGACGGGCCAAAGACTCTTGTGTCTTACCAATAGAAAACGAACGGGAGAAGCTGAGCTGCAGCTTGTTCGCTAGAGATGCTTAAAACAAAGAGCAATTCAACTGGCATCAGTGAGGTGGAACGAGTAAGATGCCAAGAATGTCAAAAGAAAAAGTGAGGATATGAAGTATAAACTAGTTTGAGACACTTTGACCACCTTTCTCTGTGTAACTTAATGAACATTGATTTTGTTTTTCTACCTGATTCCAGTGTAGTATTGGCATTGGAAACAGACTGATAGGTCAGAAGCCAGTGCTGCAGCATTGAAAATGAATACACATTCATCCACTGATCTTCTGTAAAGCCCTGCCCCACGCAGAGCACAGTGAAGAAATCCCCAGACACCGTCCCATCCAGCTCTGCTATCGGGACAGGCTAATGTGAAATAAAAAGAAAAGAATCTGAATGCTTTCTTTTCTTAACTACTTCAAACAAGCAAAATGCACAGTATCTCTTTATAAAAAAATGTACCTGGCGAGATCTAGATCCTGTGAAGAACCCTCCTGATGACACCCCGGCTCCTTGTACGATGCTAGCATAACGTAGCCAGTCGACAAGCTTCTTACTTAAGAAGGTAATTTGATCTGTAAGTGCAACAAAGTTTTTTTTGACCAACACATTATAGAAGAAGTCCTTAAATATTCTGAAGCAAATTTTTTTGATTGGCAAGGAAACTTTTCTAACTATGTCTGTTACCTTCAGTAAAGCAGTTTGGACTGTGTGAGAGGATGGTGTTGAGAACTGGGAGTGCGTGTGTAAGTGATTGAGTCTGTCCCTCTGATGGTCGGCTCTCCAGACTATGGATGAGCAGAGTACAAAGATTTGCTAGATCAGCCTTTGATCTGACCTGTTGAGATTGAAAAGAAAACAATTCATTCTTTCGTCATTAAATAGATGCCGTACTACGTGTTTGTATTGACTTATTTTTGCATACTTGTGAGAGCAATAGACCAGAAACATGGCTGTTTGGCAGACTGTTTTCTTGGTTGTAGTTAAGCTCCTGACCAGAGAGAGGCAGCGTTTCTCTAAGAACAGCGGAACTCAGCACCTGGAGCTGCTCTGCAGGTGCTGAAAGGAGCAACGTGAGCCTCTGGTGAAGCTCTGTAGGCAGTCTAAAAATGAAAACATTGTAAATGTGAGACTGAGGGGAAATATTTTGCTAGTGCAAAATTAAAAACTAACTAAGCAAATACAAAAAAATATATAAGTTGCTATTCTGCCCTAAAAATGAACCTGGGAAAAACTCTTAAAGTTGTGGTGGGGTGTCAAACTCCAGTCCTGTAGGGCCAGTGTCCTAAAGGTTCTCCATCTGTTCTTGTATCTAACCACTTGACCCAGGTTATTGAGACAATGTACCAAATTTTATTGGCTGTTAATTTCACTTTATGCACACCAGCTGTATTGAACCAGGAACACTTGGAAAACCTTCTGGACACTGGCCCTAGAGGACTAGAGTTAAACTGTAAGTACGAGTAAAGTTTCTGAAAGATTCAGCCTTCTCATTTTGTTTGTTGTTGAATTTTTTTTAATTTTATAGAATCTATGTTAGCTTCCATTACAGATGTCGTTAATCTTCTTGGGTTCCAAATTAAAATGGTGCAATAAGTTAAATACAAAATCAATTACAATGTAAAGCAAATATTACAATTCATACAGCCAGAACTATAGACACAAAAAATACATTTATAAACTTTAAAGTTGATCTTTAAATAAAGATCTCATATAAGTGTTTCAACAGCAAATCAGATCATCCAGAGGCATGCTTGATTTAGATGTCAGCTTCTTGTTACTACACAGCTTTATGTGACAAAAGAGCATTTTTAACGTGTACTCTATCAGTTAGTGGAAAATACATTAAAAAGAAACCGGTTCAAGACTGTATGAGGGGTGTAAGTGTTGTACTTACTTTCTGGTGTACTTGTTGACAAAAAGAATGAGACGCAGCCTCTCCAGAGAATCCACAGCATCATGGCTGATCTCCTTACCCTGAAGAGGTTTTATAAGTCTGCTGTAAAACTTCTGCAGCTCACCCTCTTGAATTTCCCTAAACATATAGCAAAGAAAAAATAAACGGAAAAAGCACACTTATTGATTTTAATGTAACTCAATCTCATTTAAATGTTTAAAAAGTACTTTCATTTATTTAAATACAAGCAGGCTATTTAATCAAATACCAGAAGTAAATAATTTTCAGCGATAGAAAGTTTGTTACTTTATCCTATAATTTGAAAATTGAAGTTGCAAAAATGAGTAATCTTAATTTGAGCAAAAACATACATAAATAATATCCAGACCATAATTATGCAAAATTATGCCATTGGTCTAGAAACAGTAAGCACTGAGAAAAAGTGAGATGGAAGTAACAGAAATGAAGATGCTGAAGATCTCTCTGGGAGTGACCAGGATGGATAGGATTAGAAATGAATATATCAGAGGAACAGCACATGTTTGATCTACTAAATTAAAAATGATTTCATAGCACTGACATTTTTTTTCGGTGTCCAATAAAGTACGATGAGTAATACAATACAACATATATTTTATTCAGGGGAAATCAAAACAATATAATGAATATGCAGGAATTGAAACTTTTCCATTTGATTTTTGTAGAGTGTTAAAACAGACTAAACACACTGATTTGAATTCTGTTCAACTAGGAAACCAAATATAATATGCAGGATTTTTCTAGATCTAATTATGTGTCCAAACAAATAAACACAGTTTAACAACAAATCACTGTCACTACATGTACAAAATCTATTTAAATAGTTGACTAATTAAGATGCAGCAAATATAAACAAATAAAACAGAATTTCTGTGAAAAAGTTAAAGGTAGAAATACTTTAACTTTAAGAAAGAATGAGGAAATATTAATCTCCCAGGTTTCAGAAAACAACAGGCTAGCTAGTTTGAACTAGGCTAACTCTGCAGAATGAAAGAATATTTTTAAAGTGAATAAAAACAGAACTAAATTGAAAATATTTCGCTTAGTTTTTCTTACCTTGCTTGTTTAATTAAGCTTTCGCAACCATGAGAATACATTTTCAGGATTTCCAGACAGCCACATTCAGCTATACCGGAAGATAAACAGTACGTTAGTCAAATGGTTCCTGACTACAATCACATGACAGGACTTTAGTTCCGCTTTTTCACTTTTGCATGTGGAATAACAAATTAATACACTGTTTTAAATCCTCATTAAAGCAAACTGTGTCATCTTTTACCTATATTAAGTTTACAAAATAAATATTTTTCACCCCAAACAGGCCAAGACATGTTAAATTAGAATTGATTTTGCTTTTGAACTGTTTCACAATGTTCAGTAAATCATTCCTTGGAGTGTTTCAGACGAATTATTCAGGGTAATTAAATGAGGAAAAAGTCTTCAAAGTTGAGATTAACACACATGGACGATACTGGGAATTGATCTCAAGTTTCTGATTTCAGAAATAATCAACAATTACTCATGAATTATTATTATCACTTATAATACTTGTACTTTTACAACTGAAAAAGTCAGAGGCAAAATATTAATTTGGGATTTTATTTAAATTAGCTGGACAGTACACATCTTCGAAATTTTTTTTTTTTTTTTGGTTTGTCATTTATTTCAGTGCGTTGGCTAAGAGTTATTTTTGGTTCCTCATTCAAGTTTTTGAGACTACTTCTCTGTCTGTTCGCTTAATATACTCTAAACGCAGGATGTTCACATCCGTTTTTTAAAAAACACTTTTAATTTTATACAAGCTGAAGATAAATGAGTGCGGATCTCTAGAGAAAAACTGACATGCTTTGAACGGCGATAATTTCTACTACTACTAACAGATGAAAGTTTTCATGGGAAGCAGTACATATACATTTGTTAATACAATGTAACAAGCTGACAAAAACTCTTTAGAGTTGAAAAATGCTAAAATATCATTTAAATTTAATAAAAAAAAAAAAAATTCTACCTTCATCCATACCAGTTTTCCTGAGAAAAAATCTCAACAACACAAACAATAGACACAAGAAGTAGGACAGAAGTAGATAGATTTAAAATAGTTTAACGCACAAAACAAATATAAAATACAAGAAGTCAAACAAAGGAAGAAAAAGATCCTTTTGGTACAAAGACATTTTATAATAATAAAAAACAAACCCACAAAGATTTTGGTAAGAAATGCACACAAAAAATACAAATGAGTAAAACTACAAAAAGATAAATAAAGAAGCAAATAACAGTATTTGAAGATGTTAAAGCTGAAACATTCCAATAGACTAGAAACTCTTTGTCAAGATCCTTCTCTCTTCTGGAACATTTCCTACTTCAAAATCTGGGCCTCTGCCTGATTTGCCTCTTCTTGATGTTTCCACCTGTGTCTCGTTTTCCCTTGGTTTTTAAACTGACGCTGAGTAATCAGCTGATGTCCTGGACTCCTGCTACAGCCATGATGGTGTCTCTTCCACACCGTCTGATCCCCTCCATGTTTTCTTCAAGGCTGCACATGTCTACGCCTCTTCCATAACCACTGATTTTCTCCAATACACTGGTTAAAACTGACTATGCATCTGGATCCACATCTTCACCACCTCACGACACTCTTCAGTTGATTTTTAGCTATAGCTTGCAATTGATTCTCTTCTATCCATTCCATCCTTTTTTTTAATCAATAAACAATTATGCCCACACACAATTGCTTCATCACAAGCTAAAAAAGAACCAACAAGTATCACTGTTACTTTTCACTGTCAAAAGAAGGAAGTGTTTTTTTGCTTAGTTGTTGTAAGTAACTTTTTCATATATTTTTGCAATATAAACAATCACCGTGGCAACACAGTGGCACAATTGTTAGCACAGTGTCCTCACAGCAAGAAAGCCAGGAATTGAGTCCTGGAGTGGGGGCGAGGGTTAAAACACTGGCCTTTCTGTGGGAAGTTTGCATGTGCTTCCCATGTATGTGTGGGTTAGGTTTTCCCTAGGTATTCCAATTTCCTCCCACCATCCAAAAACATGCAAGCGATGTTGATTGGCTGCTACGAAATTGCCCTTGAGGATGGGTCTGTGTGTATATGGTTATCTTTATTTGTGCCCCCCAACAAACTGGCGACCAGTTCAGGGTGTACCCTGCCTCTCATCTGAAATCAGCCGGGATAGGCTCCAAAACGGAACATTATACTGGTTGGGCCCTTGCTTATAAATAAGTACGCAAAAAACCCCAAAAAAACAATAAATCTAACAATAAGCTGTGGGTTCTATGAAACATTGAAAACCTCAGTAAATCTCTTTATGGTGAGCATGGTGTTCCACAAAGCTTCCAACTTCTTGGAAGATAGGAAACATCAGAATCAACCTCCTCAACAGACGGATTGGTGTAGGTTTTGGTAAAAAAAAAAAAAAAACAAGAAAAAAACCGTCCACAGGTCGCAGACATTGTCACGTCAATACAGTAAAGTTATTTCCATGTGAGTTAACACCGCCCGCCTCCGCTCAGTCACGCTGGAGCCGCTTTTCTTTTCTCTCTTTTCTTCATCACGCATCTCTCATGCACTTCTTACTGGCTTCTAAAACTCTGATCTGATCGCGGATAAATGGAGACAACTTGAATCTGAAAGACTTAATATTAATCTGAAAAAGAAAGAAAAGAAAAACACCTGTTCGATTTCAGAAAACATATATTTAACTTTTCATTTGATCGTCACATCTGCTGCAAATCAGGTAAGAAAAAAAGAACTGATCGCTTTTTATTCAATCATTTTGGGGTGTTTGTGTCGTTTTTTGACAAGCGTGAGAGCGTTATAACACTTCAAGTGGAAAAACTAGTTGAAAAAAGTGACTACCTCATAAGAAAACCTTTTCCTAACCACTGTATGTGTCATCGACAAAGAAATGCATACTCTTGGTACATAAAGGTTACCATTACGTTTTTATTATTGTTCAATTAAATAGGTTGCATTGGAATTCTCATGCAGGAATGAAATCTTCTTGGCAACTAAACAAGGGAAGTTAGATTATTGCTTTGAGGAATTTGCTACCCGTCATCACTAAACCTTTATCTGACATTATCAAAATGTTTAGGATTCCAGCAGCAGGTGCAGAGGACAATGAAATCCCAGTTAGAGGGAGAATCTAGCTGATATTGGGATCCCAACAAGTACAAATGTGCAATTACATTCCAAAAGTTAGCAGCCTGAAAGCAAATTTTCTAAATACAAACAGGACAGATTTAATTGGCAGCATGACAGTTATAATTCTTGTTTCCCAAAAACTCTCCCATGTAATTTTAGTTACTCACTCCATCATAGTTCGCAAATGTTATCCACATATCAGATTTCTACGATTAAGTTGGACAATGAATTCTGTATTGCAATTTGAAAACTTAACCATTAATACTTGATGTATTTTATCCAAATGAGCAAACAATCAGGCCTGTTTATGATCAAAGTTGATCAAAGTTTGTTTTTTCCCCCAAAATTGATACTTGTCAGTCTTTCGCTTTATTTTTATGCCACTTATCTTTGAATTCTCTTGCACGATTGCATACATATAATTTTTTGAACCAGGATATGTTGTAGACAAATTTTTTTAATAGGTTTTTATTCATGGTAGGGTAATGTTTCCAAAGGATATTGGTAGCATTATTTTAAAATTTTGGTTTCAAGTTTAAAAAGTATTTTTTAGCATTCTCTTCATGAATCACTGACCCATCGAGATAGGATATGAATTCTACACACATTCATTCATAAAACAGATTTGTTAATATTTTTCTGTCGTGCAAAAAAGAGCTATGTTACTTTACAGTTTTACATAAAAAGTGCTAAACAAGAGTTTGCATACTCTCCCAGAGGATGCACAATCTTTCATTCCTAAATTTGATGTTTCTACTTAGAATATACACTTGGACTCTGATTCTATACCGTGGATTACATAATCCTGGATCCACTATCTAGGAGAAGAGTCCAAGGTAGAGAGTTCTTTATCTAATATTGTATTTCTAATACGATACAATTAAATTTCTTCACTGAGTACCTTTCATAAAGGAAACGAGACATTATAGACGAGAGTTAAAGTTTAAGCAAATTGTTTGTATGTGTATAAACAAAGTATGTAATGTTAACACTGAGCATTTATTATAAAAATGAACACTTCAAAAATCTTGTTTCTAAAATTTACTGCACTTCTGGAGATATACACATTTTTTCAAATAGATACTTTTCTCCTTTGACAAATAAGTTTGTGCAAGTCCATAATTTTGCTCAATCTCATTTTATTTACATGTTAAGAGATGAAATTGTGAACAAATACCAAAATCCTTCAGAAAAATCATCTTAACTGACTGTGTTTAAAACCCTGTTAGTTTGAGCATATTGTTTAATAGTTTGCTGGATATGTGGAGGTACAGTTTTAAAAACTTCAAAAACATTTAAAACTATGGTTTACGTGAGCTTAAACTTTGTTCATACTTTGGTGACCAGTTGAATGTTGACCAGTATAAAACTAAATCTTATAGGTGTTTATTTTTTACCTCCCCAATGGAATTCCCGTTTTGCTTGCAGAGATTTGATTGCAATGATTGAAAAAAAAAGTAAATACACTGTCTATCAAGGACGCCAGGCCACATCTCATTTCTATGTTTTCTTTACCTATTTTATTTATGAATTATTTCCATTCATAAAATGACTATAATTAGCAAATTAAAACATAATCTTATTAAGATAAAACTAAAGCAACATCATAGTTATTCTCATCTCTGTTATTCTCATTAGTATAACAGTAAGATCTCTCTTTGCATCTGTTAAGTTTTTAATAGTGCACACTGTGTGAATACTCATAAGTATACATGGAGCTAAAAACGACAACTATGACCACAGTACTATAGACAAAAGTGGTTAACTGAACAAGTAAATTGAGAGAAGAGGAAGAGATCTGCTACACGCATCTGGTTGTAAAAGGAGGAAGCCGAGGTAAACTTTCTCGGTAATGAACTCCAAAATAGGAGAAGTGAGAAGAGGAAACATGTGTGGTGACTTGAGGGGGTCTGTGTTTTATGTGAGAGTATGTTATTTGTGTGTTCACGTTAGTACTTACTTCTGCATGTGCATCAATACAAATGGTTGTCAGTCTGTATGTTTGTGGTTTTATTGTCTTTTTCTGCAGAGACTGTAGCAGCTTATGATTGCAACAACAACACAAAGATAGCTTCAGGTGTTGAGAGGGTGTGATTTTTCTGTCAGTTTTAGACTACCCTGGAAAAGCAGTGTAACTGATTTCCTTCTCTTGCTGCAAATCAGATGGTTTTGTGGCACCATTTGCCTAATATCTGGCATTTCTGTGCAGAATAAAAACACAAGTTGAATTTCTTGCATGTGTTCCATTGATGAGAGTGGAAAAGTGTGTGTTTACAAGAGTGATGGCATCAGATAGCATTCATTTGCCTAACTGTTGGTTTAAGTCACAAAGCTGGTTTGTTGAATTACGCCTACTAACAAGAAAACATGCAAATTCGACAGATGCATGGACAGTGTGTACGTGTGTGAGTTTCTATGTATAAAAAAAGCTTTGGAATGATGACGAGACAAAATCAACATTGAAGGAAAAGAGGGAGCATAAACTTTGTGGAGTCATTAAGTAGATTTAGAAAACCGGATGAGGGAACAATGATTTGCAAAAAACTTCATGTGCCTCCTTCATATGCTTCATTTGTCATGCCACATGGTATTTTATATGAAAATAGTTCTAAATGTTAAAATAAATGTTCTAAAATAAAACAGTTCATTAGGAGTGGGGCTACCTTATATTTTTGTAATCAGTTGATCTATTGATTCTTTTTGTTTGATCAATCAATTAACCCAAAAGAACGCAGACAAAGAAATATTAATTTTAAGAAACTATTATATGTTGTGTATTTGCAACAGCAGGTGCTAAAGTGTTAATCGACTATAAGGAATATTTTTTTGCGTTTGTTTTTCTTTCAAAAAACATTATTTGATATTTTTTTGTGGATGTACATTTAAATATTGTACATTCAAAAACATTTAAAAAGCACTTAACAGTAGACATTCAAATTAAAAATAATAATGAATGAAACACTAGAGTTTTGTGCTGGGATCAGTTCAAATTTTTAGCCCAAAAATCTCAGACTCAACTCTACAGGAACCAATTAAATTTTCAACATTTTGTTAATAAAACATTTATTTCAAGTGAGATTTTTGCTGAGCAAAAATGTGAGTGTCAAGAGCCTGAACTCAGCCCATGGTGCCTTAAGCTGCTGAGATCCACAGCTAAGGTTGGCATATCTGTCTTTGCTACATTTATTTGAACATCCTGATGATCCCTACTGTCAAACATGGTGGTGGCAGTATCATACTCTGAAAGTGTTTTCCTCCAGCAGAACTGAATAGGTTACTGTAGTCAACTAAGAGAAGGGCGAATCTAATGAAAAAAGATTGGATGCTCAGACACACCTTTGCCTCCTGCTCCTTGAGTTGTTTCTATTTCGATGAACATTTGCAAAAGCTGCTGCAGTCTATGTGATCATTCATCAGTAGGTGTTCTCTGCTGAGACTTAGCTGCTGGTTTGCTTGTCAGATTGTGCTATATGTGTTTTATTATAAGCCATAAAGTCATGCTGGCTGACCCTTCACTGATCTTGTTTAAACAAGCACAAAAGCATTGTGTTTCATTTTTCTATTTTGGGTTTATCTTGAGCATCTCTTTCTGTTACTTTCATAAAGCCAGATGTAATGATCTTGTAGTAAAATTTGTTGGAATCAGCAAAAATTTGACAACCAAGTCAGGAATTATTTTTTCAGCAACGCCAAACATAAATCTAGGACTCCAGTGAGTCTGGTTGAAACAAAACATACTCATGAGTTAAGAAATTGACCCAAGAAAAGTTGAGTTTAAATCTAATGTGGAAACTGCTGTCTCCAAGTGCTCTTCAGAAAATCAGTCAAAACTTGGAATGAGCAAATAATAATGGGCAGAACTCAGTTGTGAAGATACAACCTAAAATACTTGCAATTCTGAAATCAGTAAAAGCAGATAAATTTAAATAATGAAAACGTTATCTGTTCACACACAAAACTTTTCTGTTTAAAATAGTTCCACACAGTCAACTGTGGAAAGGGTTTACTTTACATGACTGTGTCTGTGTGGGTATGAGTCTCTCATCGGGTGCTACATCTTTATAAGATACCATAAGTTGTTAAGTTTGTAATCTCACACAATACACATATTGGAGGTGAGTTTATAAATTTGTGCAATTGCATTTTGTATTTTTTGAAGACATGTGTGCAAGCAAGAAATTTTTGGCTAAATAATGAGTTTTTGTGTGTACTGGAAATAAAGAGGAGGTGAGGCTGCAGGTACTGGCCTATTAAATATGGTACCAGGTCATAATCACGCTTGTGTCCTGTCTCTTTTCTTGGCTCTTTTACCAGGGAATGAAGTTCTGTGGTATGTTGGCGTTTCTCTTCTCTCACCCTCTGTTTCTTCATTTATTTCCATTGCTTTAAATTTTTGGTACTGCTCCGTGCCATGTGAGAAACACATTTGCGCTGATACCCAGTTGCTTTTGTGTGATGTGGTGTTGCAAAGCAAAACTCAGCTGTCATGTGCTCCTCTGAGGTACATCGCAAAGCTGTGAAGTGAATTTTCTCAGCCTTCAGGTTCTGTGGGGCAACGAGCAAATTGCAAAACAAACATCGGTGTTTATGCTGGAGTTTTCAGACGGAAATCGTCCGTATACACATATTTTAAAAAGAACAAATATCTTTAGCAAATAATAATAGTAATACATTTTATTTCTAAGGCACCTTTCTAGGCACTCAAGGTCGCTGTACATCACATTTAGAAATATAAAGATATATAAATATAAAGATTTATATACTTATTATATATTATACTCATTATATATATATATTAAATATATAGTTATTTACTTATACTTATTTAAATTATTTAAAATTATTTATTTAATATACTTATTTAAATATACTCGCCCGGAAAAGGGTGGAATGCCCCCTGCGGGTCAGGGACAGGGTCCTGCCCCAAGTGGAGGAGTTTAAGTATCTCGGGGTCTTGTTCACGAGTGGGGGAAAGATGGAGCGGGAGATCGACAGGCGGATCGGTGCGGCGTCAGCAATAACTAGGACGCTGTATCGGTCCGTCGTGGTAAAAAGAGAGCTGAGCCGAAAAGAAAAGCTCTCGATTTACAAGTCGATCTACGTTCCAACCCTCACCTGTGGTCACCAGCTGTGGGTGGTGACCGGAAGAATGAGATCGCGGGTACAAGCGGCGAAATGAGCTTCCTCCGCAGGGTGGCTGGGCTCTCACTCAGAGATCAGGTGAGGAGCTCTGCCATCCGGGAGGAGCTCGGTGTCGAGCCGCTCCTTCTCCAGGTCGAGAGGAGGCAGATGGGGTGGTTCGGGCATCTGGTCAGGATGCCCCCCGAGCGCCTCGCAGGCGAGGTGTTTCGGGCACGTCCCACCGGGAGGAGACCAAGGGGCAGACCGCGGACCCGCTGGAGAGACTATGTCGGGGAACGACTTGGGATCCTTCCGGGTGAGCTGGAGGATGCAGTTAGGGAGAGATAGGCCTGGGCTACCCGTTTGAGGCTGTTGCCCCCGCGACCCGACCCCGGAACAAGCGGAAGATGACGGAACGGAACGGAATATACCTATTATATTTTAATATAATTTATTATTAATTTACTACATATTACAAAGTGACTCTTTTTGACAAAAAACTATTGATTTTGGTTTTCATCAGAAGTGTTCTTATCAAGTTATTTTCTGTGTACACCAAGGATATGAGATTCCATTTAGAGGTTACATTTTACCACTATTTATCATTGGAAGTTTTTTGAATAACAAAAGCCAAATTTGCGCTTCTTTGTAAGTTCACAAAAAAGCCATCCCAGTACTCAGCTCATTTGAAAATATGGTCATTACGCTTGAACAGATCTCTCATTACGACGACAATTTTTTAGTATTTAAAACACAATTAGCAATTTTCAAGCAGAATGACTGGAATGCTCAGCATCTCTTCCACGGCTGTGTGATGATGCTGAGGCTCAAAGTCTGAAATTTAAAATCTGACACTGTGAAGGCGTAGATCGAAGAGACAAAGACATGGAAGAGGATAGATGGACTGGTGAGTTATCCTGTCAACTAAAGGACTGCGCAGCAGTGCAATAACACTTGGAAACTGAGTTTGAAGATCAAATTAAACATTCTTATGTTAATATATTATAGCTCTTGTTTAAGAAAGAAAACAGGAGTTGATTCCATTTGCTTTAAGAGTTGAAAAAACTAATGTGAAACTAAAACAGAAAAGGTTTGGACTTTCTGAGCTGCTTTCTCATCGCGTGTGTACAGTTACGTTTGAATCGTTATTACTCAATTATTGAAACTTCTGAGATCCCTTGTGGGTTCTGTATTAGTACAGGGATCAGTGATCTCATTTCATGAAACCTGCATGTAATTTCTGATCAAACTGGGGTCTGCTATTATCTGATTTGGTCAAACTGAGCCGTAATAATTTAGGATTACAAAATAAAAAGATTAATGCAACTTGTACATCTCCCTTGAAGTGGTGTAAAAGTATTTGGTATATGTTTTTTTTTTTTGAAAGAATGCTTTCACATTCTAATAAGCAAAAAGACAACAATCTAAACTTCTTTATTGAATTTTTTTTGTTTCTCAGAATAGAGGCAATGGAGAACGGGACATCAAATGATGTGGACGCCATGTGGGACCAAGTGGAGTGCAAACGCCTTGAGCTGTGCCGCGCTATCTCCCCAGCAAAGCTCACCCCCTACCTACGGCAGTGTAAAGTCTTGGATGAACAAGATGAAGATGAGATTCTAAATTCCATGTTGCTGGTCTCCAAAGCAAACCGTACAAGTGGGTAGAAAGATGCGTGAGATCAGAATGCTCTTTTTTGTTGTTGTTTATTGTGCTTCCATACAGTCAAGTGGCTTCATTTTCGGTTTTGTTATATAATTATGAACAAGTTTTGAACCTCAAATGTTTTTATTAAACCTCTCTCAGGCCGCCTGCTTGACATCCTTCGCACTAAAGAAGAGCGAGGATACGAAGCATTCCTTGAAAGTTTAGAGTTTTATTACCCTGACCTGTACAAGCTGGTAACAGGGAAAGAGCCGACACGCCGGTTTTCAACCATTGTAGGTAAGGTGCACAACTTGAATAAATTTGCTTCTTGTTTTCTGTAATTGAAGTTTTAAGTAATGAATTTACATAAGTAACAAATTCAAAGTACTGGTTTGTTTTACATGCTTGAAAACTTGATCTAAATCAATGAAAGACAAAGTTTGACAGTGAAACACTTTTTATAACCACGCACCATTTTTTTTTTTCATGCTGTACACAATGAGGTTTAAACAAACCCACTTCCAGAATCTTTTTATATCATGAATACACCATTTATTTTTATCCTGTTCTTTTCTATTTGATTTTTTTAAGTTGAGGAAGGTCACGAAGGTTTGACTCAGTTTCTAATGAATGAAGTGATGAAACTGCAACAAAAATCTAAAGTGAACACTCTGCAGTTCGCTGAGCTTAGCAAGAAAAACTGCACCCTAGAGGACGAGCAAAAGAAGCTACGACTGGCCAATCAGGAGCTCCAGGCCTTCCAACAAAGTAAGAAAAAATCTTTGGTTTTATTTATACAGTATTTTTTGAATAGTTTGAATAGTTCTGTATTACTTTTTTCTCTCAGCACGTTTCATTGAATATTTTTTTCCAACATGGGAACCCCTACATTATTGAGAAGTGATGTGTATTGAAGCAAAATTTCTGTACATTCAGTTTCCTACCCTTCACACCCAAAAACTGTGAAAAAAATAGATTCATGCTTGTTTTTGAAATAGAGGAACAGGTGGTTCCAGTGTTAAAAAGAAATGTCTCTTTTGTGCCCCTAAATGGGTATTCTATGTTTTCTCATTTTAAAAATGACATTGCAACCACAAGGCTTCCACACTATTTTTCCGTGAGCGATATCTTTCTGCATATCTAAGACTCTGAAAGAATTTAAATGTATTGAACGTTTGAATGATTTTTCAAAATGAACAGTACACATCATTTCAATGCACTGAAATGATGTGATGATCATAGTCGACCGTCCTTAATTCGCTGCATGCGAGTTTAAAAAAAAAAGATTTCCAGTCATTTTGTTTACAAAAAAGTTGCCGGTGAAAGTAGGGCAGTTAGATCTCATGCTTTGTGCTGTTTATATCTGCAGCTGGCACCCAAGGTTCATTTTCACAAAACAAAAGTTGAAAACAATATAAGAAAGCTGTTTAGACTAGTTTAGTGGGAACTTCTTTCACAGCTAGAAACCAAAGTTCAGGATGGTGTAACTAGGTGCATTTGAAACGGGTGTCAATATGGCAGAATATTGAACTAGATGTGGTCAGTCATTTTTAAAACCCTGCAATCAAGACAAAGACGTATTCCTTCTTTTCTAACTGTACTTGGTGTTCCAGGGTACAATAAGCTGAGAGAAGAGAGGAATACATACAGTGATGAGCTGTTGAGAGTTAAAGATGAAAACTATAAACTGGCCATGCGATACGCCACGCTCAGCGAGGAGAAAAACATGGCGGTGATGAGAAGTCGAGACTTACAGCTGGAGGTACACAACGTCACTTAAACACACATCATCCCATTGTATTACATTCAAAATGATCATTATTGCTCCAAAATTAAATGTGCATTTTTTTTGCTCTGATTTCTTTTGAAAAATGTTTTTAAATTTTTCTGATTGTGAAACGGTTTAGGATTTATGAGGTTGGATGTTTAGGTTAGAAAATTACTCTGGGAATTATCAATTTCCATTGAATTTTGCTTTGTTATATATCAACAAAATATCTGTGGATTTTTTAAAGAAAGGTGTTACACACTTAATTTTTTGTAAAGTTTTTGTTTGCATTTGAAGTTTAAAAAAAGAGCTTGTTTGCATTTTTTTTTTCCTATGGGAATAATGTAAATTTTTTGAACTGAGAAAATTTTTAGACTCATTGAACATGTTTTCTTTCTTTCATGTGTGCAGATTGATCAGCTCAAGCACAGGCTGAACAAGGTGGAGGAGGAGTGTAAAATGGAGAGAAGACAGAGTCTCAAACTAAAAAATGACATTGAAAATCGTCCAAAACGAGAGCAAATCTTTGAGCTGGAGAGAGAGAATGAAATGTTGAAGATCAAACTGCAGGAGCTGCAGTCCATCATACAGGTGGAGTGTGTTCCTGTACAATAAAGGCTTATTTTATTTAGCTGGGGTCTGAGTTAGAGTAAATGAAAGATTTTCAATCTTCTGTTGAGGAGTTCACAAAGTGGACTTTGTTATAGGATTTTTTTATTTTGATTTACACTCATTTAACTCAATTTTTAATCGTACAATTTGCAAAGAGATGTAAACTGTTCACAACCTTAACATTTTACACAATTACTTAAGAATACAACTATAAAAAAACAGCAATGTCTACAAGTCTATTTTAATTCTTCTTTTTCCCTCAACTGTAATTGAAAAAAAAATTCTTTATTCTTTCTTTATTGAAATTTTTGCATGCTCCTAGTATTATATTTTTGATTTATCAAACAAATAACTGGAAGCCACTTTTTGAGGAATAAGGACTCAGTGAATAACATGTGGGGGGACAGTGTTTTTTCACCTTTTCAACCTCTCACGTCACTTGGTTTTGCTATCTAGCGTCAACCAAAACCAAACCACAGAAGTTCAAATTATTGTTCTATCTCCAGTCATGTTTAACCCTTTGCATTTTTTTCTTTTTTCAGCCTTGTCCTTTACCTGCGTCAGACAAAGCCATCCTTGATATTTTGGAGCACGACAGACAGGAAGCTCTTGAAGATCGTCAGGATTTGGTCAACCGTCTCTACAATCTACTTGAAGAAGTCAGACAAGCAGAGGAACTACGCGATAAGGTCAGAACTGCACTTGTGTGTATTTGTATTTCAGCAGGAAAGCGTAAGGAAAAGATTGGCTGAGACAAAGAAGGGACGCTGTTCGAATGCATAAAATATAAAGTGCAGTAAAAAAATTTAACACAAAAAACACATTGTTCCGTCTTTTCCCATCTTCTCTACTTAAATAAAATAAAATTATGTGACTTCTCCTACTGCGTTTTTTTGTTTTTTGTAGTATTTGGAGGAGAAAGAGGACCTCGAGTTGAAGAGCTCCACACTTCAGAAGGACTGTGAGATGTATCGCAATCGTATCGATACGATCTCTGCACAGTTAGATGAGGTGGAGAAAGAGAGAGACCAAGTGAGAAATCACACATAAACATGTTTTTTCTAAGAAACTTTTTTTGGGGGTTTTTTTTCACTTCATTTTTGCCATTTTTTTTCTTGCTACTGCAGGCGTTCCGGTCCAGAGACGAGGCCCAGCACCAGTTTTCACAAGGACTAATTGACAAAGACAAGTACCGTAAACAGATAAGAGAACTCGAGGAGAAGAGTGATGAACTCCAGATTGAGATTGTTCGCAAAGAAGCAAAGTTGGTCACACTCGAGTCTCGTTTGAGACGGATGTCTAAAGACATTCCACTGGACCAGGTTTGATAACACAAATTTATTACAAATTATCTAATTAACCATAATTTCCAGATTTATGAGTGCACCTGATTATAAGCCTCACTCAGTATGTTTTCAGCATCTCACCATTGATTCATTTATGCCAAGTTAGCATGCAGCAGCTCTGTTTCCTTTTTTTATCAGCCAGCTCGATTGCTCTTAACTTGAAAGCTGCACCATATTCTGATTCAGATTTTTATTTATTTGGTCATACAAAGTACTTTACAAACTCTTACCATAATACTGTAAATAACAAAGAAACAAATAGACCAAAGAAAAAGGAATAAGCTGAGGCATAGCTTGTAACTGCCCATCCTTATACATCTATAAACGTTTAACTGAAACAGCATTTTTACAATCAAACAAAAAATAAATTTACAAAGTCCACATCTCCAATCAACAGAAAACCACAATAAACTTTATAATATCCTCCATTATCCTCATATGCATTTGTTCTTGCATTTTCCATGATGAGGGTCTGTTCATGCTAATTTTATTCAGGAACAAAGCGCAAAGTTACATGAAACTTGCATCTTCTTCGACATATATATCCCACCTGTCTCACGCTTACCTTTTCTGCTCGAGCTCCCTTGGCGGCCGTTTGAAAAAAATGCATAAATAAGCTGCGTCATTGCATAAGTCGCAGGGGTTGAAAGCGTGTGACAAAAGTTATAGTCTGGAAATTACGTCAGTCAATAATTTAGGATGTAATTTTCTTCATCTTTAGATCTCATATTGTGTTATACTTCCTTTATTTATATTTAAAACAAAAGTGGTATGTGGTTAAAGAGCAAGTGCTCATTGCTTAAAATAAATGTGCAAAATTCCAACGAAACAGTAACTTTGCAAGAGGTAACTTTTTATTTAAATGTAAGTCTTCTTCTTCTTTCGGCATTTCCCTTTAGGGGTCGCAACAGCAAGTCAGTTTCTTCCATCTAACCCTATCTGCTGCATCCTCTTTAGTCAGACCAACCATCTTCATGTCTTCCTTCATTGAGTCCATGAACCTCCTCTTTGGCCTTTCTCTAGTCCTCTTTCCTGGTGGTTCCAAATCCAGCATCCTTCTTCCCATGCACTCTCTCTCTTCTCTGTACGTGTCCAAACCATCTCAGTCTTGCCTCTCGAATTTTATCCGCAAAACCTCTAACATGTGCTGTTCCCCTGATGTACTCATTTCTAATCCTGTCCATCCTGGTCACTCCCAGAGAGATCCTCAGCATCTTCATCTCTGCTACCTCCATCTCTGCTTCCTGTCTTTTCTTCTGTGCTACTGTCTCTAGACCAAACAGCATGGCCGGTCTCACCACGGTTTTGTACACTTTCCCTTTCATTCTAGCTGAAACTCTTCTGTCGCACATCACACCTGGTACATTTTTATTTAAATGTAAGTAAAGTTGAGAAATATACTTTCCTCAATAACACCACTTTAAAACATTCTTATTGTACTTTGAAAGAAGCCTGTATAATTTCCAGTATACAGTATTCTAAAAAGGATGTTTTATTAAGAATGCATGGCGGCGCAGTGGATAGCACAGTGGCCTTACAGCAATATGGTAGGGGTTTGAATCCTAGGTGGGTATGAGGATTAATAGACTGGCCTTTCTGTGTGGAGTTTGTGTGTTAACTGCGTGTATACGTAGGTTTCCTCTGGATATTCTGGCTTCCTCCCACCCTCCAAAAACATGAATGTAAGTTGATTGGCAGCAACAAAATTGTCCCTGGGAATAAGTGTGTGTATGGTTGGGTATGTGTGGCCCTGCAACAGTGGTGACCTGTTCAAGTTGTACCTTGTCTTTTACCTTGAATAGGCTCCAGCACCCCCCGTGACTCCACCAGGGAATAAGCAGTTCAGAAGATGATGTTTGTTTTTAAATGAAATTTTTTTAAAGTTACATATTAATAAAGAAAAATAAAAACTCAAGCAAAGTTTAGCAGTAACGAGTTATCTGTAAGTAAAGTTGATGCCAAAGATTAAAGGGCCCAACTTCGACTTTCCAGAGTTTTCTACCTTGTAAGAGTGATGTCCGGGCCTTGTATATGTCACCAAAGGGGTTTCTAGTTTGATTTAGCCCATTTTTCACAAATTGCTGTTTACAAATTTCTGGTACGCTCAGACAAAACAACGAATGAGCAGATGTCTAAAGTATGACGTGGCTGTCTAAAGTATGACGCATTTGACGTAGCCAGGACGGACTTTGCACACGCCCCCCTTCGCAGCAAAACCCTCCCTCTTCACCACCCGCCACCAAACCGCTACGCACGGGTTTAAGCCTGCCTTCCCCCTCCCGCTCAGAGATGGGCGGTGGAATAGCGGCTCAGTGTGAGCATAGGGCGGAGCTTTTACTCTCTCAGGCCGGACGGGGGGATGACCAATACCCGGCCTTTCATAGTTCCGGGTCTGTGACTGCGCTCCACCAAATCAATATATTTTCATAACTATCGTGTAATGCATGTTGCAAACCCCACATTTTGCGTGTGTATGTGCATAGGATACAATAGCATTTTCCGGTTAACAGCAAACCTCTATGGGTGCGCATTAGCAAATTGTCGTTTTAAAATAGAATTAAAATAATAACTGACTTGTGATAAAGTCTGAAATGTGTTATTATACTCTAAAGCTTGAGAATCTTCAAAAATAATATGATAATTAATGAAGGATTATTTAAAAAAATATGACTGCTAATATTTTTGCAGAGTTTACCACGAGACTTCCTTCCAACTATCATCTCTCAGACGGCTGCACCAGGTCAGACTGAGTGGTCCAGCGATGAGTCACATGAAGAGAAACCATCGTCAGAAAAACCTCCACTGAGACGCAGACCCAATCTTAGATCCCCGGTCAGTAAACACACACCAAAAGTTACTTTTCACAAACTTATGTTTTTTATGTCAGGAATGAAATCTCAATTAACATTCTTTAGACTTTCTTCTGTTTAACCCAATAAAAATCATTCACATCTAAATAATTTGTACTTTTCTGTCATTTAGAACAGAGCTAAATCTCCATGTGTCAAAGACAATCCAGTTAATCCAGATAGTGGTCCTTGTCCAGGTGTGTGTGTCATGTAATTCTTACTGTGAATGAAAGATGATGAATGAATCTCTTATTTGCTTTTTCTTTTAACCTTCAGTTAACGGAGGAGAATTTTTGCGGATTCATAAGACAAACTCTCACTGCAACGGAAACTCAATTCCATCCTCACCTTCATCCAACTTCACCCTGTCTCCCACACACACATTCAATTCAGCTCCTCCGCTGCTCCCTTCCGCCAGCCCCTCCTCGCTGTCATTCCACATTGGAGAGCAGACCAGGTCAAACATGGTAATGTCAAAGAATTTGGTGTCTGTTTTTCAATTAGACTGTTTCTTAGCTGAGCTTATCTGTGGTTGTCTGGTTATCTCCAGCTCCGTTACCGTAATGACAGCATGGTGTCCATAGTGGCGGAGCCTCCAGAGATAGGATCACTGTACCGAAGAGAAAGAGAAAAAGAAGATGACTTCCATCCCCGCAAGTAATTTTATATTAAAACAAAAAGGGTTTTACTGTGGTCTTATTAAAAGATTTTATGTTTCCATTAACACATGTCCTGTTTTTTAGCATGATAGACTTTGACAGTGACACCATGGAAATAGAGGGTGGTAAAGTATTTTTAAATAATGCTCAAAATTTTTTTTAAAGTCTGAGTAACTTCATTGCTTCTGAATATGTGTTTTTAAAATGTACTACCTAGTTCTAATATTTTTTCTGTTCTAATAGAGGACGGCCCAAACTCTGTGATCTCCTCCTCATCCTCCCATCAATCAGAGGGAATGGATTCGTACGATCTAGAGCAGGTCAACAACATCATCAGAAAACTCTCATTAGAAAGGTAAAATTTAGTTTCTCACTTTCTTTTGTAGAGAAAAATAATTTCACAGACATTTGCTTCATTTTTTGTGGGATTTTGTGCACAGGCCGTTCCGCCCGTCTCTTTCCTCCTTTTCTAGGATCAGCTCCACTGTGAAGCCGGTGCAGGAGATGCTGCTGCAAGGAGACAACCTGCTTAGAGACATCACGCTAGTTGGTGGGAATGATAGCGGGATTTTCATCTCATCAGTCCAGACCGGGTCCAGTGCTGAGAAGGCGGGGTTACGAGAGGGTCACCATCTCCTTCTGGTACGCTGGGTTACCCTCCATTAAAGCATAGATTTTTTATATTTTCTTTTTTTAACTCACTTCCGTTTATAACGGGTAAACCTTTGTGTCTTTAATCATGTGTTTTCTACTCTAATTGCTGATTTAGCTCGAGGGCTGCATACGAGGTGAAAATCAAAGTGTTTCCTTGGACACCAGTACGCAGGAAGAAGCCCACTGGACACTTCAGCACTGCTCTGGACCAGTTAAACTACACTATCGAGCCAATTTTGACTGTACGGAGAAAGTTTTTAAGTATTTTTTTTGTCTTTTTAATGTACTGTATTCATTCCTCAAATGGGAAGATTTCCTTGCTTCATTGCACCGTAGCAGTCAACCATGACGGCACCAATGGTGGGAGAAACGGGAGATTAGATGTCTTCCCCAAGAGCACTTAGGCAAGGGCCCAGTGGGAATTGAACCAGCTTCTCCCGGTCCAAGCGCGGAGATTCTAGCACAATGCTTCCTCTCTTAATTGTAAATTCAATTGAGATTGAACTCATACAATTTAAAACTTGAGATTCATATAGTTCGCAATACGTTTTAATCTAAAGTTTTCATTAATATGTTCAACATTATAAAGTGACTTTGCAGACTTTCCTATTGATTCCTATTCTAAATGTTTTTATGTCCTCTAGCGTTTCGCCGCCTACAGAGAGATCTTGTTGACGGCAAACTTGTGTCCGGCGACTCTTTCCACATCCGAGTTAACCTGAATATCTCCGAGCACTCGGACAGCTGCTCTCTAAGCGTGCACTGTGATGAGGTGGTGCACGTGCTGGACACAAGGCACATGGGCCGCTGTGACTGGGTGTGCGCACGTGTGGACCCGTACACCGGTTCAGACCTGGCAGAACGGGGAACCATCCCCAGTAACTCAAGGTGCAGAAAAACACATTCTCACTCATTTTCATTTCATAGCAGGTACTAAAAGTAACCCAAGTAATCGATACACATTCTTATTATTTATATCGAAGTCTAAGTACTTTTTTTTTTTTTTTGGAAATGTTTGTGTATGCAGAGCTCAGCAGCTGCTTCTAGTAAAAATCCAGAAATTACTGAACCGAGGAGGACGAGAAGAAAATGACCGCAGCAGCAAAGTAGGAATTTGCGTCTGTTACATTTGTTCTTTAGATAATTTTTTATTTGATTAATATTTGTGTCGTATTTATTATTTTATGCAACTGATACTACAATTTATTAAGGGTTGGAACATGCTGAGTTTTGCATGTTCTTTTCTTTACTGGAGTTAAAACAACTAAAACCAAATTTATTCCAACATTTTTCTCAATCAACCCATTAGGTGGAAGATATTTTATACCGATAATTGTTTTCCAGTGATAAATTAAGGTGTAAAGATTAGTAAAGATTAAGGTGTTTTCCCCCATTTTTTTTTTTTTTGCAAATTACACACTAGACTATCATTGGGATCAAAGTTCAGTCTTATTTTAATTGTTGAGCTGATCTGCTTGCAGAACATTTTACAGCCAGAAGAAGCGAGTTCCTCTCCGGACCCGAAAGCGAGTCCTCGCTTGTCTAGAGCCACCATATTCCTCACGCAGATAATGCAGGTGAATAAAATGCAAAGAAACATTTTTATCTCTGCACACCTTCGAGCTCAGAGAGTTTGCCCTCTTTTAAACAAAATGATCTACACATGATAAACCAGTGAGAGTTTTTTTTTTCTTTACTGATGCTCCTCTCTGATCTTCTCGTGATCTAGTTCGTTAGCAGGGTGGACCACAAGTACAAACGAATGAACAGCAGCGAGCGTGTGAGGCTCATCAACTTAGGCGGCTCAACACTACGACGGCAAAGCTTTGAGGCAAACAGAGGAGAAGGTGAGCACCAAATATTCAGATACAACAAGCAACCACTTGTGAAATTCTCGGCCAACTAGAAGATTTGTAGAAGCCACAACACATTTGATCAGGTTACAGTTTTAAAAGCAAAAAAAGGATAAACACTAAATTTTAATGTCAGCTTTAGAGTTTTTGTTCAATTTTTTAAAAACTACCTAATCTTCTTTTCTTTTAAGCTGGAATAATAAAGAAAGAGGGCTCACATTTCAATTTAAAGGCACAAATTTGCTTGGGCACAGGATTAACACAGGATTCAAAAGTTCAAATAATATAACAGAGTTCAAGGATACAACTTATGGTCATGCAGCCAGGAAGACCTGGCAGGGAAGGATGGTGGCAAGTGAGGGGATCATGACAGTACCCCACCCTCAATAACCACCTCCAGGTGGTCATGAATACATGGGCAGACATGAGACTTGACTCAGGGCAGACTTGACTCAGGGTAGGGGTTTGTAGCAATCCTGGGCAGGGCTTTGTAGCAATCCTGGACAGGGCTTTGTAGCAATCCTGGGCAGGGCTTTGAAGCAATCCTAGGCAGTGCTTTGAAGCAATCCTGGGCAGGGTTTGTTAAATGGGGGAAAACTGGACACACTTCAGGAATCAGGACCAACTTCAGTCCACTGGGTCCATATTGGTCAGGTCATTCTGTCTTTTGCACCCCCCATCACAACAGTTAACATCTGCGGAGTGGAAGTGAGTTAATGTTACAAATGATAAAGGGAAGTGAGAGATTATTGCTATTTTTTTTTTCACTTACTCTTGTAGGTTTTGTTGCTGCCTCCCTTTTTAAAAACCCACATGTTCCCATGAACCCGTTTTGAATTTAACAAAAATTATCAGAAAATGAATCGATATATTGTGATTTGTTTTTTCAGAAAACTGTACATAGAGGTATCTCAATAGATAGATTGAATCTTTGAAAAGTTTTCTTGAGAAAGCAACTTTTTAATGGCTTGTGTGAACAAAGACGATCTTTGGGGAATTGTAATAAAGATAAATCAGTAAAGCCACGCAGTATCAAAAGGCTCAAAATGTTCATTCTCACAAAGTCTGTCTGTACCGGGGTGTTTGATGTTGTAAAAAAAGGAAGCTGTTTCAAATCAATCATGTTTCTGTGAGTGGATGGAAAATTGTCTCTTTTTTGTGCATGCTTGTAAAAAGATGCCAGTGACCCAGACAATGAGCTGAGCAGGGGTTTGGACCTGATTCCCTACAGCCCTGTCACGCCACTCCGGACCCAAAGAAAACGGCCTGTACTTTTCACTCCAGCTGCACTAGCCAAAACTATCATCCAGAAAATTCTAAACATGGGGGCAGCCATGGACTTCAACATCTGCAAACCAGGTTAGTGCACAGTAGATAGAAATCATAAGCCTTTCCATTGCAAAGAACTTGAATTTTTCATCCTTTTTTTTATATGTTCCTATTGATCCCACTTATTATGTCTCAAACAGAAAGAGCAGGTAGGTGGTGGGTGTTGAAAAGGAGAGAAAATAGAGTCTCTGTGGGGATTCAGGTCATGTATTGTTACGACACTGTGGTAGAAATATTAAGTGTAACCAGAGAGCCAGTGGGAGAGTGATCGGAGATGGCCTAGTTTATACACAAGATGACTCTGCAATAAGTCGACTCCCTGTAGAGTAAAAAGGTTGAGGGGACTGTAAAGACTTAAGGGAAATCTGCTCTGAGTAAAGAGTGCGTCCAGATGCTGCTTATCATACAGAGTAAAACATCTGGAGAATCTGCAGCGCATGTAATGGTTTCGTGTTGTCATCACATGCGACAAAGCGAAAACCTCAAGTTTCTGTTTCTTTTTTGTATCTCTCTTGTAAAGAAAGTTAGCAAAAAGTTTTTTTTTAACATCAATTTAGAAAACTTTTATTAACTACTATGTATTTATTTTACTGTCTAGATTCTCTGTCCAAAGAAGAGTTTTATCTTAAACAGAACGTGGAGCCCTTCGTTCACTACAAAGAGAAACAGGCTTCATTCGAATGCATCACTCGGGAAAACATTGAAGCTGTTGCATCCAAAGTGAGTTTTATCCCTCTATTTATCTTTCAGCCAAGCCCTTGTTACTGATTTTGTTTTGTCAATTCCCCTTTAACTTTAAAATATATTCTCACTCCTTTTTTTTAAATGATGATAAATCGCTTCATTCACAGCTCTAAATTACTGAAATGGAGCAGAAAATAAGCAAGATTAACCATAACTGAGTTCACTGCCGTTGTTTCTCTCATTTAGACCCTACAGTGCATAATAAAAACTGGTTGGATGGGTGTAATATGTGGATGAGATGCATATATTTTTAAAAAAAAGTAGTAAAAATAGTTTAAATTAATACTTAAAAAAAAAAAGACAAACAGGCATATTCAAGGATTTGAAGCCAAATTAAAGCATTGACGCAGTTTTATCATTACAGAATCCAAATTTTATTGAAAATGTTATGTTTTGCTATTTGTTATTATTACGTCCCTGTGTCATCGTTCTGCTGTGGCTCGAAATAAGAATTGATTTGATTAATTAAATCATACAGTGTTTTAATGAACTTTTCTATGACTAACTACTCTGTCTGTAGAGTTTGATCAATGACACATTTGTTCTTGACAAATAACTACAAACCAAAACTTTCTTATGGTTATAAAAAGACAAAGGGAATAGTTAAATTTGTCTAAAAATGAATAAACAAATGTTTCTGTGGTGATGTGACACTGGTGTTTCCCTTCTATTCGTCATCAGGGAAAACATTGTCTGCTCGAGGCTGAGCTGAGCTGTGTGAAGGATCTTCTACGAAGGGAAATCTACCCCATCATCATTTACGTCAAGATCTGTGAAAAGAACATCAGGAAGTTAAGGTACATTAAAAAGATTTTAATCGCTGTCTCTATCTTAAAAAAAAAAACGAACATCATTTTATAGCACAGTAATAAAAATACATTTCTCTCCTTGTTTAATAAGTTAGTTTAAGTTTTCAGAGTTGACCCTTTCAGAGTGATCTATAATATTTATCATTTACCAGCATGTAAATCTTCAAATGTTTCTCAGAATTTAATCAATGCAGGTAAACCATTGTTGCAGAGTGCGTACAAGATCTTAGTGATAAATGGTTCCAAAGATTACCACAATCTCACCACATTACTTCCTTCCTGTTTCCTGTATACGCAGGAAGCTGCCTCTTCGAGTGGAATCAGAGGATGAATTTGTGAAGTTATGTCGGGCTAAAGAGAAGGAGCTGGAGGGCATCCCTTGTCTCTACGCCACCCTGGAGCCTAATACGTGGGCAAGTCCGGATGAACTAATCGGGGTCATCAAGGACCGGATACTTGAGGAGCAGAAGAAGACTATCTGGGTTGAGCAGGACCTTTTGTAGACTTTAGAAAAGTCGTATTAACCCTAAACCCAAAAGCAAGTGCAGTTAATGGGTTATAACATGTTATTATGCGCATTTCTCACCACTGGAGCTAAACACAGCAACACAAAATCTATGTATATAGAGAGACTGTTATTTTATATTTATATTGAGAATGAAATGTATATGTGGGTGTTTCTAAAAATTAAAAAGGCATTACAAATTTTTAAATATGTCCTGTTATTTAAAAATGTTGACAATATTAAAGTCAGTCAGATTTCAAATAAGACACTGCTTCCTTCTAGTGGTCAACATATGCAACTGGCTTAAAATCTTTCAATCCAATTTTATTTGCCAATAATACAAATCAATTGTCTCAAGAATTGTCTTCACATTTCGGATTGAATGAAAAATGTACAAAAACAAAGAGCCAAAAAGAGAAAAAAAAGTGTACAAGAAGAAATGCACAGTAAAAAGAAAACTAAACAAACGCTAGCTAAACAATTTCAGCACCGTCCGGCTTTTAGGCCCTCCTTCCTGGTGAGGAAAAACTACAAAAAAAAAAAAAAAAAAAACAACCATGGGGGAAAAAAAAAAAAAAAAAGAAGAAACGTTGTGGGGATCCACACAAAAGAGGGATCCCTCCCCTGGGTTGAGCAACAGTTCATACTTACTGTTTATTAAATAATTTTTGGATCTTTGGAATTTCTTTTTAGATCACGTTAAACGACACATTTTGTTTTCCGTTTCTGTGAATTATTAGTTTCTAGTAAATTTTGAAAACGATTTTTGTAAAAAAAAAAAAAAAAAAAAAAAAAAAAAAAAAAAGAAACTAAAATAATTTTATTTAATGCAATAAATGCATTTTTGTATATAAAAAATACTTTTTTATTGTTAACAGGACGAATCTATTTGTTTTGTCTTCTGAACCACATATCCTTAACGGGGTCCCGGGTGACTATCCCGGCTGATTTCAGGCGAGAGGTAGGGTACACTCCGAACAAGTCGCCAGTCTTTTGCGGGCCTACACACAGACAAAGACAATCATCCACACACAGTAATTCCTAGGGGTAATTTCGTAGCGTGCAATCAACCTAACATGCATGTTTTTGAAGAATGACAGAAAACCCATGTGTAGACAGGAAGAACAGGTAAACTCCACACAGAAAGGCCAATGTTTCACGCTTCACCCCACTCCAGGACTCAAACCCCTGACCTTCTTGCTGTGAGGCCACAGTGATAACCACTGTGTCACTATACAGTTCTGAATCTGTTTCAATTCACGTTATTTGTGTGTTTTCATCATGATGTACTTCAGTGTGAGGATAGATTTCTGTCTTCAGATGGATGAGTCAGTCTGTAAAGTGGTGGATCATAAGGGATTTAGAAAAAAACATCCTTCAAAAGGATTCCAGATAATCTCATCTGCATAAAAAACATGCAGTCACATGCAAATATGAGCTACATAAACTAAATGGGTTTATCACCATCCATGCCTTTATCTCTATTCTACTGAAAAACAAAGTAGAGTTATATTATTCAAATTTATGGGAGCATGGTGATGAGTGTAAAACAGAAATGGGGCTGGGGTGTCTGCTTATTGCAAACATATGAGTGTTCTGTGATCCTGCTGTTTGTAATTCCACAAGATAAACAGAGTTAAAAATTAAAGGAGTCTTAACACTATTCCCCTCTAGGCAAGAGGGGAAAAAAAACACCTTTTAAACCTTGATATTCTTGAGGAATGTGTGCATTTGGATTTGCATGTAATCAGTTATTTTCAGAACACCTATTCTAAGAGAGAGAACCAAAGCTGGCTCACATAAATCATTCCCAAGCTAAGATATATTGTGACCCAGAAAAAGATGCCTCTCCATCTGAGCTCTGCAGAAAGCAAACTTACAAATTCTCGCGACATTTTCCGTGAAGTCAATTCATCTCCAAGGAGGAAAAAATAAAAGCGTCTCAGTGTTTGAGAGGCTCAGCTGACGCGGCGCTGCAACCTTACAAAAGGTAACACTACTTCTCTCCTTTTTAACGATCTGAACGTTTAACTTGTAAAATACTCTCATGTAGACATTCAGGTGATATTTAACCGACATTGATTAGTTCAGATTTGTTTGACAGCTTGTTAACAAACCCTGATTAGACACGCTGACGGCATGAGATGATAAACCAGCGCTTCTGAGAGGAAAACTCCGATGTTTTCTTTTTAAAAAATATTTAAAACCCTATCTCTCAGAAGGCATTAGAAGCAGGATTGCTTTCCTTCTTTCCGTCAAAGGAAACATTGTGTCCGATCTGGCATCTGCTGGCGGCTTCAGTGGACAGGACGGTGGGATTTGTAACCATGTCCGTCTCCTAGGTTACACACCGATATGTTAAAATAGCATCATGATCATTTATAAAAGAAAAAAAGTGACTTCTACTTCCATCTCTGAAAATAGACACTTCTAATATGTCTAGATAACATGTCACTAATTATCTACTTATTGATGATCTGGTTTATTAGTGTTTTTCAAAGTGGAAAGAAAAGTATATGCATGAGACACATACTTTTTTATTTTGTAATGTAAGCTATTCATTCATAGAGTCACCTCTGCCTTCATAGAAGAAAAGATTCTGTTACTACCTGGCGACCTGTTCAGGGTGTAACCTGCCTATAATCTGATAACAGCACATACAGACTCAAGCAGAGTCTCAGAAATGGATAAAGATAAAAAAAACGAGTTTAGTTTTGTCTTCAGAATCGATTATGCCTTTCGAGGTCGCACGGGGTGCCGAATTCTATCCTGGCTGATTACAGGGGAGAGGCAGGATACACCCCAAACAGGTTGCCAGTCTGTCGCCAGGCCACACACACAGACAACCATCCACACATACACTCATTCCCCAGGGCAATTTCACAGTGTTTTGTAACTGTAGCAACCTGGACAAACCTCATGGATATGCGAGGAGAACATGCAAAATCCGGGACTCAAACCCTGACCTTCTTGCTGTGAGGCCACCGTGCTAACCACTGCACCAACCCCTTTTGTAATGTAATCTATTTATTTATAGAATAAATAAATGCTTTTACATAAGAACATTTTTTGTTACAAACTGACAACTTGTCCAGGGTTTACCCCGCCTATGGTCTTACTGCCAGTATATACGGTATGGACTTCACCTGAGTCCCAGAAATTCCTTTTTAGACTGTGTATTTTTATTTGCACTGGTAGTATACATTTTTGTTGTTGTTTTGTGTTCATAAATGTCTGAATAAATTAAATTGAATTGAATAAAGATGAAAAAAGTGAAGTAATAATTATCAAAAAAATATTTAACCCAAGGATTAGCCCATTGTGGCAGTTTATGACTCATCATTGTCGAACCCAGCTAATGGAAAGATGGATCAATAGATGTTTATGTAGATAGACATTGATTCAAAATCATTATTAATCAAAGTAAAACGATTTGTTTAATTTTCTAAACCGCTTAATTTGTTACTGAGTCATGCAATTTAAATACAATGATTTAGAATGATCGATCATTTAAAAATCTGAAATAATAAAGCTATTAAACATTAAACTATCAAAAGGATCTTTTTATGTTTCTAAGCTTAACACATCTCCATATGCCTGCATTTCTACAGATCAAAACTTTTATCTACAAACTGTAATGACGTAGAGGTGCAATAAATTAGGAAATGCGCCTGAAAAGATTTATCCTCACTCGCTTTCAAACTGTACTTAACTACTTGAGTATATGGCTTCTCGTTTGATTGGTGGCAGATTAACCTAATGCATTTTGCCCTGGTGATAAATCTGCTGTGATGTGTGTAATAACGTCCTGCTTCATTTATTAGTGTGTGCAGAAAGAGAGGGAAGAAGAGGGCAGTCTCCTGCTTCTTGTGAGGTTTTTTTTTCCATATCAATGCTTCCCTCTTTGCTCGAGTAAATAATCCAGGGACTGTTACTTGAGGGAAACCAAATTTAGGAGCATGTCTGAGTGGAAAAGTGGACGCCCTGCTACTTTGCACTAAATAGGAGGGAGAAGAGACTAACTAGGACAGTTTGACAGGTACAACTCTGCATTTCTTTTAGAACATTTTATGCTAATTTTGCAAAAAAAATTGTGAACCACAAGCTGAATGCATCATAAAAAGTGTGGTGTTTCAGGTTAACAGAGATTTTGTAAGAAGAAAAACTGCATTGTAATCCATAGTGAGCGCAGTTTGACTACAATATATGACTTTTTGGTGTGCCAAGTTCTCTAACATGGAGGTATTTCACAACCAGTCGTGATTTTGCTACCGTGGGTGGGAGTTAGGTCATCTCCAAGAGCAGACGCAGAAATCTAACTAAAGTTTTATTACAATTCAAGCGCTCGTAACGGTCACAGGTTCCTTTTTGTTAGGGCACTAGTTATTTTTATATCTGATTAGATAGCAGGAGCATTATTTATTTGTCTGTCTTCTGTGTGTGTGTTTTTTTTCCCGAACCTTGAAAAAAGAAGGAAAAAAACGATTTACAAAATAGGCAGAAATTGTTTTTTTAACAGCTACATTGAGTTAGAATCTAAGTGATTTTATCTCAGACTTTGTCATAAAAAATATGTTTTCTGTGTTTGAACATGAACTGTAAAAGATCTTAGTGTGTGTGTCTGTGTGTGTTCTGCAGGAATGGAGCAGGGTTGACTGGTCTCTCCTCCTGTGCAGCACCTTCCAGCTGTGCCACCGCATCATGATAAGCGCAGATCTAACAAAGACGCTGCTAAAGCCTTTGTGTGTCCACCATCATGGTGAGATGATGCCCCCTGGACCTTGACTTTGTTGCCATGGTAACAGTGTAGCATGAGACCTCCTATTCCAGCCTTTTACACTAAAAGTCACACAAAGACACCGAGGTAACCTTCACAGTTTTACTGTCATAGCAATGTCGTGGCGACGCCCCGTAAAATCATAAAGTCAGTTGCTATGGTGATTCTGTAGCGAGCAACAGTCACCATGGGAACGTCCAGGATGTTCCGCATTTTTATAATCCTGGGTTCGATTTTCATGATTCTTCTGATTATCATCTACTGGGACGACGTGGGAACGTCCCACCTGTACTTGCACACCCCGGTTTCACCAGGACCCAAAGTCCCACAGCCCCCTTCCCAGCTAAAGCCTCACACAACTCGGACACCTTCGTTTTTATCTGACATCGATGCCTTCGTTAACCAGTTCCTGGAGCCGGGAACTGGGGAGCCCACAGACATGCCACCGGTTGATATGAGCAACCAATCAGACAAAGCAGAAGAACGCTACGTACCGCGGAGAGAGTGGAAGATTCACCTCACACCAGTGGCCCCAGAGCTCAAGGAGAGACAGGTTAGCTTCAGAACACTCAATACTTACTTTAACTCCTAATTTAATCACATATTTAATGATCAATCTTAATAAGCAGCAGCTTACAAGAGTTAGAAAAGTTTTCCAACATGCAATCTAACTGGTTAAAAACCAGCTGGTTAATTAATCTTGCTAAATGAAGATAAGAATAAGATACGGCGTTTCGCTCTTTCATTCTTTCAAGTCATGTGAAGTTTCCACTTTTTCATTTCTTTTTCAATTAAATTTGCGACAGCATTGGCTCTTTTTAATGTCTGCATGACTATAAAGGAATCATTTTTGTAACGGAGCCAGATAAATTCCAGTTTTTAATATTTGATTGCTTTTCTCTATCTAATGGAAACATCAGGAGCAGAGACGGAAGTTGCTTCAGGAGATGTGTGCCAACGACAGCCTGGTGTTTCCTAACAAAAACCGTTCGTTTGATGACATCCCCAACAAAGAGCTGGACCACCTCATAGTGGATGACAGACATGGAATCATCTACTGCTACGTTCCAAAGGTCTGCAGCACATGCTGAGTTTTTTATGTCTCCATGTGGTGGAAAGATGTTTCCATCTGTTCTGTGTAATAATCCTGGACCCATGTTTCAAACCGCAGGTGGCGTGCAGCAACTGGAAACGGATTATGATCATCCTCAGCGAGAGCATGCTGATGGAGGGCATTCCTCAGAGAGACCCTCTGGCCATCCCCCGGGACCTGGTCCATAACAGTAGCATGCACTTTACCTTTAACAAGTTCTGGAAACGTTACGGCAAGTTTGCAAAGCACCTGATGAAGGTTTGTACAGAATAATTGATTGTATGTGTATACAACCACAAATCACACATTAAATTAACTTTTTTCTGTTTTAAAATGCTGAAAGAGATTGTTACAGAATTGGTTATAATGTGCTTTATTTTCTGCAGGTGAAACTAAAGAAGTACACTAAGTTCCTTTTTGTCCGTGATCCGTTTGTACGTCTCATCTCCGCCTACAGAAATAAATTTGAGATGCGCAACGAGGATTTTTACCGCCGATTTGCACAGGTCATGCTGCGTCGCTATGCCAACCAGCCCACACCGCCTGCCTCTGTAGATGCGGCGTTCGCTCTGGGTATTCACCCTTCTTTCTCTAACTTCCTCCAGTACCTTCTGGACCCTCAGACCGAAAAGGACACGCCCTTTAATGAACATTGGCGGCAAGTGTACAGACTCTGTCACCCCTGCCAGATCCAATACGATTTTATCGGGCATTTAGAAACAGCAGAGGAGGATGCTGAGCACCTCTTGCGCTTGCTGAAAGTGGACAACGTGGTGGAGTTCCCCACCTCTAGTAGAAACCTCACCGCCAACAGCTGGGAGACCGACTGGTTCAGCACAGTTCCTGTTGAGATGCGAAAGGAACTCTACAAACTGTACGAGCCCGACTTCAGACTGTTTGGTTACAACAAACCAGACTCACTGCTCAATGAGTGACTTTCATAGCCACGTCGATATGAGAGGGTTTGAGTTATTAGCCTGACATGCCTTTTGTTCTGGTCTCTGCACATGTTTTCCTCCAGTGCCGCACACACTGAGTGTAAAATGAAAGCAACTCAGTCCTGTGAGGAAGCCCCATAACGATGCAAAACTATGATCCAAAGTAACAGTAACACATAAAACAATCCCGTTTAAAAGACAAACAGGAGAAACTAACAAGCTGTATAAAAACACACCCCACATCTCCCGGCTTTGATGTCACGCCATGTCGCCGTTTGTGCCCAGTTTTGTTGTAACTGAACTTTCTGATGACACATTTTTCTAGTAGCACAGTGAAACTATGCCACCGAGCCACACATCATGTTTATACTTGCACAAAAAAAAGTCTTTAGAAATGTAGGGAAAACTAGGTTAGTTTAAAAAGTACTGTAGTTGGAATAGTAGATGTCAGCTAATTTATTTCACAACGTTTGTGAAGCATGAAAGGGATTTTATTTTGTAACGAGATGTGTTATCAAAGGAGATTTTAATTATTTACACACACCAAAGTAGATCTTTAAGGTAGATACACACTTAGTTCAGCATGCAGGTTTTTTTTCTTCCATGATCACTCCTGGTCTGTTTATTTGACCAACTTTTACTTTATAACCTAAAAGCACAGCAGCACACACGACCGATGGACCGGATTCCTCTCAGCTTGTCTTTGAGATCTCAGCATTCACGTGCTATTCACTTTAAAAAGTTGTTTTTAATATTGATATTGTGTGTTTGTGTTTTTACACTGACTTCATGTATTTCTGTGGGATTTGGTGGGTTTTTTGTTGCATTACTTGGGTTTTTTTTTTCTTGTAGCATTACTTGAAACCAATGAAGTGTGTGTTTGTGTCGCTGCTCAGCATGTCAAGTTTATCTATGAAACTGGAGCAAAAGCAAACTTTAATCTGTGTTCGTGGACAGGAAGCATCAAAGAAGCCACCAAGATTATGAAGGATGATCTGGTGTGTTTGAATGAGAACACTAGGAAAAGAAAGATAGTGCCTTTGGTTGCGAAAGTTTACATATTAAAAAAAAAAAAGACGTATTTTTGTAGGACTTCATTTTTACTCACAACATTGTGAGCTGCAAGAAGCCTCTGCAAAGTATATTTGATATGTGGGTAGTAGTGTCTTGTGTGTTAATTAGGGACCAATGGAAGCAACAAAGCCCTTTGGCAGAGTTGTGACCGTCTACGTGAAGATTTGTTATAAATTCATTCGTCCTTCAGTGTCCACGCTGCGTGCGCTGTGCCACTTTATTTTGTGAATCATGATATCTCATTTGTTTGAAATCATTGTGTCCTTGTAAAGAACTAAATATATTTTAGTCTTGTCTACCTATGTCTCATGTGGCCGTGAGTAATTGTTGTGGAGTGTCTCATCACTCCTGTTTGATTTGTAGATCAAGTTGTATTTTTCATCCTCTTATCTGTATGTTCTTGTCGTTAATCAGTGTCCACATTGTGCGCGTCAGACAAGGTGTAATTGGTTGGTTTTTTTCCTAAACAAATAGAATTAAATAATGATGTGAAATTATTTGCATGTTGAGCCATTTATTGATGAGAAAAAAATAACTGATTTCTATGTTTCCAAAAACGGAAATGAGTCTCAGTGTGGTAACGGGTTTAATTTAAGCCAATGTCCACCAGATGGTTTCCACAGCAACAGTTCTGAGATAAAACAATTCATCTCCCATATTTTGACCTCCACCCAGCTGTGCACCAAGTGATAAAAATACACTTTTAATTTAATGGGAGCGGGGGAGCGGTCATCCTCACTGGTTGATCAATGTTTCCATTAAAGAAAAAAGATAGGAGACTTTTTCTTTGTGTATTAAATGAGAAAAAGAAAGATGATGTAAAATGACTGCAGATTTAATTTCACAGCTCCTTAAAATCCATTAGAACAATCCTCTGAACACTCTAATAAAAAAGATAAGAACAATATCTTAAATGAAAAACAAGACTAAGTTAATGTATTAAAAACATTTTAACTTTAAAATGTGTTTTAAGTTTGATTAAAATGCATTAAATAATTAGGTAGACAGTTAAATCTATATTTGTTGCATTTAGATTTTATGTGATGGTTCATTGAAATAAATAAGTGTGAAAAAAAAGAAAATAGAACAAACTAACCCTCTAACGAACCCTCACTTATGGTCACCAGCTGTAGGTGGTGACTGAAAGAACGAGATCGTGGATGCAAGTGGCTGAAATGAGCTTCCTCTGCAGGGTGGCTGGGCTCTCACTTAGAGATAGAGGGAGGAGCTCGGAGTAGAGCGGTTGCTCCTCCAGGTCGAGAGAAGCCAGATGGGGTGGTTCAGGCATCTGGTTAGAATATCTTCCGAAAGCCTTGCTGGTGAGGTGTTTTGGGTACATTCCACTGGGATGAGACCCAGTAGTAGACACTGGACCAGCTGGAGAGACTATCTCTCACAGCTGGCCGGAGACCACTTAAGGATCCTCACAGGTGAGCTGAAGGATGCATCCGGGAGGAAAGAAGTCTGGGTTTCCCATCTGAGGCTGTTGTCCCCACGACCCGGCTCCGGATAAGTGGAAGACAATGTAAGAGAAAAACAATATGTAAAATAGAAGAATAGAGATGAAGATGATGAGGATCTCTCTGGGAGTGACCAGGATGGACAGGATTAGAAATGAGTATATCAGAGGAACAGATCATGTTAGAGGTTTAGGAGATAAAGTCAGAGAGGCCAGACTGAGATGGTTTGGACATGGGCAGAGGAGAGAGAGTACACCGGCAGAAAGATGCTGGGTTTGGAACCACCAAGAAAGAGGACTAGAGGAAGACCAAAGAAGAGGACGCAGTGAAGGAAGACATGAAGATAGTTGGCGTGACCGAAGAAGATGCAGCAGAAAGTGTTAGATGGAAGAAACTGACTAGCTGTGGCCCCTGAAGGGAAATGCCGAATGAAGAAGAGGAAATTTTGCAATAATGCACCCTGATGCAAAGCAGTGATAAAATATTATGGTATTCACTGGCATCTGTTAGTCATAAATGGATCTACATCAACTTAAGAACATTCAGCAATCAATTCATCCCTTTTTCCTTAATAATTCCCAATTTACTGCTTTTTTTCCCCACACTGATATAAGAACTTTACAAAGTTGTTGATGGTACCTGATGGCGGCGGTTGCCTATTTAAACCGGCGGGAACAACAGCGTTATAATTAAATGTATATTAGAAGGAGCCATCAGGAGATTATACTCTCAGATTAGATTATCAGTAACAATGCACAGGTGCTCTGAGGTGTTCAAGTGTTGCTGAATGATCTTCTTTACCATTACACCATCTGTGCCACTGTAGAGCCAAGGCAGAATGCCACCATTTTTCAACCCAATGATAGGAATGTCAAGTTGAACTGGACACACAGAGCAGGAAATGTTTTTCTATCTTCTTTCGTTTATTTTCGGAGGGTCTATGTGAACTGATCCCTCAGTTTCCTGTTCCAAACCAACAGGAAAAGGCACGTTGTGCGGCCTGTAAACTCTGCAGCCCATCTATTTCAAGGTTGAACGTGTTTTAATTCAGAAATAGTAGTCTGCACACCTTGGTTTGTATGTGTGGTTAAAATAGTACAAAATAGCCTCCAGGGCGGTCTCTTTTAGGAATAACAGCATGCCTTTTCTGAGGTATAATTATAGTGACCTTTAGAAACTCAGCACACTGACCTTCATCAAAAGCACTAGGTCTTCATTGTGAAGTTCCATTAAAATAAATTCCCTACTTTCAATCTCTAAAAGGAATCCATCAATGTTAAACACATCTGCTGCTCTGTGGAAAATTTCTTTTAAGGTTATTTTCTGTGCATTAATATTCAAAGATTAATATTAAAAGTAGTATACACAGCTCCGAATGAGTAATCCACAGCATAGATTAGATTTATTGATCTTTTTTATTGATCGACAAATATACAAGTGTGCATTTTTACATTTTAATTTATGCATGAATGTCAAATTAAAAGTTTGCAGGGATGGTTCATAAAAAATACTTAAAAACACAGTCACAGATTCTCTTTTAGGTCTCAAGATTCATAATTCAGCCCTCCTTCAAGTCATCTATCTATTAGTCAACCATCAATCTATCTACACATCATTTATCTATCTATTCTTCTGTCCATCCAACAATGCCTTCATACATCTATTTATCTATTCGTCCATCCATCCATCCATCCAACAGAGAACAATTGACTGTACAAATAAGTCTTTCGGTCAATTTGCAATCACTAATCAATTTAGCTTTGGCTGTCTTCTTAAATCCCAGTGGAGAGGCAGAAGGATGATCGAACAGAAGTTACACAATCCATCCGTACAATAAAAACTATATAAAAATTTGTCAAGAAATTAATATCATTATAGTGAAAGTATTCCAATAAAAAATACTGCAATCTCAGTCAAGAATTGTAAAGTTTAAAAGAAATTTAATGGTTAAAGAAACAGGATAGCTTATTGTGTGGATTAGCTACATTTATTAAAAGGACTTTTTTCCACCAAAGGACAAAGTTTTAATACCAAGTAAACTATCAAACTCAAATACCAATTTTTTACCCATAAGTGAGAAAGTAGAGACAAAGATAAATGAAATGATCAAAAATAAACCCTGCTTTTGTGTTCACCTAAATCTAACTAGGTTTGATGAGGTATCCATTAAAAGTGATGTAAACATCTACATCATCACTATAGATGGCGTTTTCCCTTTCCCTCTTAAAGAGTCGGACCCAGACCTGGTCGTTCAGCTCCAGCTCCAACATCAGGCTCTGGCTCTGCATGATAGACCGCTCACTGGGCTGTGCATAGATAATCGCCCGTTCTGTGTCGTTGTGCATGATGTGTAGATACGTCTCTTTGAAGTTCCAGGTATGAATATTGACATTAAAATAATAGATTCCTGGAATTTGGCAAACAAATTTTCCCTCAAACATATCGAAGTGTTCATCCAGGTTGACAAAGACGGTGTCAAACACCAAAGTCTCATAGCTATCGTGGCTGTGCAGAGATTTACGACGGGCAGCAGAAAAGGCAGAATATTGAATTTTACAGGGGTCCCCTGGAGAGCCGGCTTGACCTTTACTGCCCTTTGTTCCAACTGGCCCCATGGAGCCAACAGGACCTTCCTGTCCAGCTTTACCTGGTGTCCCCATCATTCCACGGTCTCCTTTCTCTCCTGAAAAAAAAAAAGATTAGCATCAATAAGATTTAGAAAAACAAAGTTACCTACAGTAACGTCCATTTCATTTTATTTGAAAGATTTTAGGACTTTTATATATTTTTAATATATAAATTAATAGATGAGATTAAAACAGACAACATATGGTAAAAATGGGATTATACAGTCAAATGCAGTTTATGGCTCAGTTCCTCCGATGATCTGAGTTGGAATGAAAAAAGGAAGCAGTTTTGTTGTTTTAAAAAGTGATAAGAAGAATAGGTGTCAGTCAGTTTTGTGTGTGTTGTGATTTCTTACCTTTCAGAATGGTCAGATTGATGTGTGTGTGGATCTCTGGAACATGTGTGAACTCTCCCACGGTGGACTGTTCTCTGCTGCCCTCTGCTGGGTTCACGTGGTCACAGCAGCGTCTGCAGGGAACAGTTGAAGAACTCCCCAAGGAGGAGAGGATGAGGAGGAAAAGGAAATCTGTCATACTGGGCCTAAACCAAACAAACAAAAATATGATCAGCATGTCAGATAAGTTATGTCCACTTCTGTTCAAGTTCGGACATTTTTATTTATTTGATGTTTAACAAATGACTCAAAACAGGATGAAGAAAGATCGAAGCCTATTCATCATAGAGTGAGGAGAATACCTTGTAAATGTCTCCCCTCCTCTTAATAAAGAGTTACAAATAAGAGAACTAATTAATGCAAAAAATAGCAATATACCGTACTTTCATGACTATAAGGCGCATATAAAAGTTTCAGATTTTCAAAATGTGCGGCGCGCCCTATACAGGAGCGGATCCAGGGGGGGCATTTGGTCCACGAAAAATTTATAATACTTTAATTATTATAAACTTTGGGTAAAATATGCATCAAAATGTAGAAAAATTACTTCAGTCAGTCAGTCATCTTCTTATCCGTCTGTCCCTTTCGGGTTTGCGGGGGGTGCAGGAGCTCATCCCAGTTGATTTAAGGCGAAGGGCAGGGTACACCCCAAACAGGTCGCCAGTCTGTCATGGGGCCACAACACACTCATTCATTCCTAGGGGCAATTTGGCACCGGTCAATCAACCTAGCATGCATGTCTTTGGAGGGTGGGAGGAAACCGGAGTACCCGGAGGAAACCCACGCAAACACGGGGAGAACATGCAAACTCCACACAGAAAGGACAGCATTCCAAGCCTCGTCCCCACCCAGGACTCGAACCCACGACCTTCTTGCTGTGAGGACACTGTGCTACCCACTGCGCCACCGTGCTGCCTAGAAAAATTACTTATTTTTCAAAATATTCTGGGGGTGAATACTCCTGCACCCCCCTAGCCCCACAGCTTCTCGTTTTGTCTATGAAACTCACGCCCCCCCTCTCCCCCTACAGAAATCCTGGATTCGCCCCTGCTATTGTGCAGGGCGCGCTGTGTGCGTGAGTTGTTGTAAGGCGGACTTAGTAGAGGACACCATGAGAACGTTAAAGGGGGAAGTGTGGGTGTGGATTGTATATAAACCCCGACCTATAATCAGGTGCACCATATGTATGTGATAATGGCACACGTGACTGAGACTGCGCCTTTTAGTACGGTGCGCCTTATGGTTGTGAAAATACGGTTAATAGTAACAACAGTAACAAAAAAGCACTGCTGTACAGCCTTTTTTTTTTTTTCAAAAAAACTCCCCAGAGATTTTTGTTTTCATTTTCCAGGACAAAGATTCTGGCTCCAGCCCTGTGCTGTGCAGCAACACTGCTATGCTTCATTTCCTTTTGGAAGATGGTTGCAGTTTTTTTTGTAATCTTTTGAGGTTGGAGCCAAAGGCTTTGGAAAAGATCTGTGTGGACACGATGTGAATTCATGTCCACAGCTGCAGAGTTCACATTAAATTGAATTGGCTCTCTTTGTTCTGGTGGTCTTGTTATTCTTGCCTTCTTTTATTCTTCCAGTATAAACATGGAGCACTTCGAAGATAACCCTCCATGATTTCTATGTCTTATGCAGCAACTACAAACATTGCATAACCCTCTTCTTTTTTAGACTGTAACCAACAACCATGCAAGCTGCAAAATATTCTAAAACTGCAAATTTAGCTGAGACCACAAGCCTGTCATGCACCACTGTGGTTCCCTGAGTAAATATTAAAGTGATCATCACTGCTTCTTCACAAGCAGCTTAGTGAAACAGAAACAGAATGTCATAAATTCTCACCTTGTTCAAACCTTTTTGTTGTACTTTAATCCAAAAGAAGACAAACTCCTAAATAATTTGCTCTCTTTTTCGCCCTCTCAAGGTCACTCCCTTTCTTACTCTGTTGTAGAGTGACTTTGGTTTGTTTTGGGAGGAAATCTCACTCTCTACAGAACCCTCCTTCAGCCTTAATGTTCTCTTGGAACAGTTTATGAAATGCTGACCAGCTGTTCTCAAGAACTTTATGACCTCTGTATGTCATAAGGTGTACAAAAAGATTGAAAATCCTATGATGGTTGATGTATCTGAAAAACAAGTGGAGGTGAAATGATGATGCAAACATAAACACAAGTGGTGGGTTAGATATTAGGTCATAATCTCCTGGATCTGATATTCCCCTGAGAAAAATTCCAGCAAAGTTTTTGTTTTTTCAGCTGAAAAAGAAAAAAGAAACCCAGAGGACAAAAAGAAAAAGAACAGGAATGTTTCCTATTGTCTCACTGAGTTTTTTCTGTACAATTGTGAGCTGTTTTTTTTTCAGCTCAAAATAAGACAACAATGTACTAAAATTGTTTTAGTCGTTATTACGTTTATTCAATTTGCTAAACTAATGTGAAGACTAATCCGTAAAAAAAAAAGTCACATAAAACATTTATTTCAAATGCAAGAAAAACAAAATTGACCTTAAACAGAGACTTTTATTTGCTACTTACTTGCAACTAAGAGTGAGTGTAAACCATGATCTAATGAGGTGGAGATAAATAACATTTTGGGTAGCAAAGCCCCTCACCTCACCCCATCTTCACCACAACCTTACCCATCATATTTCCTGCAAAACATTTTGTTTTGGATGGATGCAATTACAGGGTTCTGATTTCAAGTATGAAAAAAACAGCTGAGCTGCGTAGAAATCTCTGACCTCAGAACATTTTTGTGGTTCAGATTAAGAAAAAAGAAGAGCAACAATAAAAGTTTGATCGTAAGGTGTACAACATGTATCAAATCTGACTAAATATACAAATAATTTATTTTTTTTAGATTGATTTTGCCATTTTTTTTTAAAAGTAGAAATGATTCACTTTCATTTATAGCAGTTTTAAATATGTTGAATTTATAAAACTATTCGACTCACATGGTGAGTGATGATTGTGCTCTCTAAACCTCTCTACACATGATCAGATTGTGGTAATATTTCTTAGTATTCTCCATTTCACTGTGGACAAGATGCAAAACCAGAATCAAGATTTATTTTCAGCATGGTTGATATGTTTCCTGAGGTTACAATGTCACCCAGTGGAAGAAAACAGACACATCACAGCCATCAATCTGCAAAGATGACAAGTCACTGTTGCTATAGTGACATAGTCGCATTGTGAGCTTCATGCAGGGCTTTATGGAAAACTACACATTTTATTACAGCTGAATTTTAAGCTATTTGAAAGTTATTAAAACATAAATACTTGAGGTTATGATTTCTATTATCTTTAGTTTTGAGAAAAATGTTTTATTCACCCACAAATTTATAGATTAATACCCACTTATGAGCAATAAAGGGACACATCCATATTTTAAACAGTTTTCATTCATTCATGGAGTTGCCTAATTAATGATACACAAATACCGTATTATTGCTAATTAAGCACACTTTCTAATAAATGCGCACCCCTGCTTTTTCCTAAAACTTTAATTCAGCAAAGCTTTGCCCAACAAAAATAAGTCTGACATATCCCCGTCCTTTTAAATAGCGCTGAGACCAAATTTGCCGAGCAGAATTTTTTTTTTTGTTGCAAATATCTTATTTATAGACGCGCACCCTACTCGTGCGGCCGCGCATGCACGTGTATTAGGAATAATATGGTATATAAATGTTTTAAATAAACAAACGCATAATTAATCTTTTATTATTCTAATAAGCATTATAGACACAAAGTTTGAAGAAATGTACATTAAAATGTAAAGTTGTACAAACAATGCTCCCCCTAAAATAACACAACAATGCCATCCACTACCAACCCCCACCTCTCACCCTCTGAAACATTAGGGACATTCAGAGAAAAGGCACTACATCAATCAATCCAAAAGAAAACTAAAATAATATATATATTAAATTCTGAATTACATTGACTATCAAGCAAACACTACTGAGGCTCCTACTGTTACACAGTGGGAATAGTTTTAGATTTTTGGGAGTGTGACTATATTGGATCCCACACAAAGAAAAAAAATCGTTTCTGGACCCTTTAAGAAAGTATTAAACCTTTTCTAAATGTATGAAATGCATTACTAATCTTAAGAAAATAATTTTTAAACTCATTACTGAATTGGGATTTATGTTGTTAATGTTTTTTTTAATATTTATATATTTTAATGGATTATGCTATTATCAAAACAATGTATTGAAATTAGGTAAAAATTGTAATCTTAAACTCTCTTTTTGTGTACAGTATATATAAATTTATATAAAGCCTATGATTTTATCCTTATATATAAAAGAATTGAAAGTCCTTATAGATCATTGCCAAGGTCTGCAATACATTTTGTAATCCCCTGCTTTAGAGTGCAATACAAATAATGAATATTATTATATTTATCATATTGAAAATGACTTAAATCATTACATTGTTAGCTGGTGTTATTTTACGAATAACATCATTGAATGATACAAATGCAGACAATATAATCTGTTCTTGATTATATAATCTTTTATCACATAAAAAGAGTAAATAGCTGGCACTTGTGGTGACATCTATCCATAACTGAAATGGAAAGATTGCAAAATAATTTGGAACTGTGTATCATGAGATCCTATCTCGTGAGATCCTATCTGCAGAGTTATAGTGTAGTTCACTTAGTTGTTGTATATGATGTAACAGAGTCAGATTTATTGTTGTGCAAATGAAAGAACATGTTGTAATCAAAAGCATTTTTTGTTAGTTTATCGACAGGAGTAAATAATTGTAAATTCTCTGTGAGATGAGCGGATGTTGCTGGTAGTGTCAGACTTAAATGTCAAACCACATTCTAATACAGCAGCTTACTCACACATACACCACCAAGACCACCTGACAGGACATATAAACACTCAAAACTACACATTCACACACCAAATGGGGTACAAACAAACTAAAAGACAATAACACAGTTTTTTCTCAAGTTGATGCACATGCCATCCACTCAGCTCTCATTTCACAACACAGGAAGTGACAGGGTGACCCATTTCTGACAGTTTTTATTTTGTTTGGTTTTTACATAGATGCTACAAAATACAAAAAAAATGTTGCATGCATGGAAAAAGTAGATATTCATAATTTATTTTTATAACTAAAAAATTGTGTTGTAAGGTGCCAAAATCCATGTTATCTTTCTGCCAGTGAGTTGTACCAGAAGTAGTTTTGTCATGCTGGTCCCAATGATCATTCATTGTTAGCAGGACAAACATCTACACACATGCTAAAGTTACACTTTCAAGTCTTTTCAGCCTGTAGAGACAATACTGAGATTAAATCAATCAAATCAAATACAAAAAATAGGCATTATTTTATGTTTACATATTTTTACCACACAACTTACACACTAAACTTGGTCCAAAAGTAATCAAATTTGCAACAGTTCCTCCTGGTAATAAATCTAGCAAAGGCAATAAATCTAATTCCACTGGATAGTTAGTATTTTTATCTGTAGATGGCATATTTGCATGGAAAATGCCTCATGAGAGAAGGTCTGATTATATTGGTGTACAAACATAGACTGCACAGTGACACAGTGGTTAGAACAATAGCCTCACAGCAAAAAGGTCAGGAGTTTTCCCGGAGTCCTGGAGTGAATTGAGGCTTGAATCACTGGGCTTTCTGTGTGGAGTGTACATGTTCTTACTGTGTATGCGTGGGTTTTCTTCGAGTACTCCAATTTCCTAACACCTTCCAAAAGCATGCGTGTTTGGTTAAATGACAGCTACATAATTATCCCTAGAAATGTGTGTATGTGTGTGTTTGGATAATTGCCTGTGTGTGTGTGTGTGTGGATGACTGCCTGCGTGTGTGGTCCCGCAAGAGACTGGCGACCTTTTCGGGGTGTACCCTGCCTCTCACCTGAAATCAGCCAGGATAGGCTCCGGCAACCCCATTAAGGATCAGCAGATCAGAAAATGAAACTTTGACTGAGAAAAGAATACACAATCTTAATTTGCAAACTGTGGGAATTTTGATGATTTCATAATTAAAAGGATTTATTGTTTAGTTAAAAAAGAAGACATCAAACGATAATGCAGCATCTGCTTTGATTTGCGGTAAAAAAAAAAACAAAACAGAAGGAAGAAGCATTTTTGCATCAGAGTTTGATCACTTATTCTAAAATTTGCAACCAAACATTCAGAAGTGTGTTATATTTTTTTTAAAAATATCAGCAAAAATTAAATTAAATCATTTTAATGATACAAACCAGATAAAAATGTTCCTCAAATATTGATCAAATAAAAGTAAGAACAAGAGTTACTAGAATACTAATTAAAACACAGTTACGAACAGAAACAAGCTGAACGCTAATATAAGTTAAACTAGTAATGGCTGTTAATATGACAAACTAATGCTCAGTGATTACAATTGTTTGGATTAATAACACATTGGACTTGCTTAATTATTTTTTTAATAGAAAGTAGTGGTTAAGCTAGCCGACAGTAAACGAGAATACCAGCAATGGCTAATGTGTTTGCTTTTGTTTTATCGTCTCTATTCGATTCACACATTATGTTTAGACAAAACAAATATGGCAGTGAAGGGTGTTTAAACGAGCAGAACAAAATGATCTTACAAGGTTTTCTAATAATCTACTGTATGTGCATCAATTTGATAATTTCCAAGGTATTTAGGGAAGGATGGTTCAGTGGGTGTGCTAACCGTCCTGTAACTGGAGGGTCGCCGATTGCTGAGATGTTCTTGAGCAAGACAACAAATACCCAACGAATACCAAAGCAGGTAGAAAAGCTCTATTTAAGTAGAGTCCATTTACCATTTATTTGGTGCTTAACTTGCATTTACTGTAGACAGACGACCACTCACAACTGGTGACCATAGGTGAGGGTAGGTATGTAGATCGACTGGGGTTCTTTTGAAAAAATTTGTAGCCATATCATTAGGTAAATTAAACATTCAGACTGACATGAAGAGGTTAAAGTTAACTGTCAGAAAAAAATGTTAAAATATACTAATTAAAATGGTTTGCTGTTTATTAAAAAAAATTTGTCTCTAAAATACATTGTCACTGGTTTTCTTTTTTCATAACTGATCATCGCAAAAAGGTGGATATTGAGAAACAAAATGTAAATTAAAATAATAAATAATAATGCCTGTTTATTGCTTTTTTTAAGTAGTCAGGGTCAATTTCGGAACCACAAGACTTTACAGAAAGCAGAAAGCAAAATGGTGAAACTTTTTTGAATAAAGATGTTATACACTTCTTGTGTATAACCCTTTTGTGTATAACAAATAAGTTTCAGCCAAAATGAAAGGGACAGTGTACAAAACTGTGGTGAGACCGGCCATGCTGTTTGGTCCAGTGACAGTGGCACTGAGGAAAAGACAGGAAACAGAGATGGCGGTAGCAGAGATGAAGATGCTCAGGATCTCTCTGGGAGTGACCAGGATGGACAGGATTAGAAATGGGTACATCAGGGGAACAGCACATGTTAGAGGTTTTGGGGATAGAGTCCAAGAGGCCAGACTGAGATGGTTTGGACATGTGCAGAGGAGAGAGAGAGAGAGTACGGAAGAAGGATGCTGGGTTTAGAACCACTAAGAAAGAGGCCTAGAGGAAGACCAAAGAGGAGGTTCATGGACGCAGTGAAGGAAGACATGAAGATAGTTGGTGTGACCAAAGAGGAGACAGCAGATAGGGTTAGATGGAAGAAACTGACTTGCTGTGGCGACACCTGAAGGGAAATGCCGAAAGAAGAAGAAGGTTATACACTTCTTGTCAATCGACATTAATGTGAAAGTTAGTTTAGGTTTATTTAGTTGATTTTTCTATATAAATATAAACAGCTTTAAAATTTCTGTGAGGCTGTGGGAGTCTAGTGCCCTGGAGAGGGTGTGCCCCATTTCTGACCTCTCAGATACCAGCCACAATATGTTCTGGCATCCCCGGTGACCCAGTCATGGAAAAAATAGTTTGGAAAGGAAAATGAAAAATGCCACCGAACTAAGAGAAGGCTAAACTATAGTTGTTTTTAAAGTTTTTTTTTTGCCAGGCTGTTATAGAATATTCTTGAAGAACAAAACAAAAAAAAAAAAAAAAAACAAAAACAATGTAACCTAAAGATGAGAAATTTCAATTTATCTTGAGAAAATGTTATTTGTCTTAATCCAAATGTAGAAATCTCAACTTTTCAGCGTTGCTGCATCAAAGTAAAAGAGTTGTCATGTTAAACCACTTTTTTAAGTATTGTTTTTAAAACAACAATAAAGCTCTGTCATGGACTCAAAGCTTTACCTTTATGTAATACCTTTATGTAATACCTGTTTTTTTTTCTATTAGATGGATTTATTGCTGAATGTTGTATGCAGCTCTTTGAGTGTCAGATAACCTGTTTTAGAAGTTTCAGCAGGCATGGAGGAAGACCTGCACACGGTGCCAGAAACAAGCCATTCGGTAGATGTGTCGCTAGGTTCTACCTGCTCGCTGTCAGAAAACATCTGAGCAACAGCAGGAGGATGAGAAGAAGCTTGACTGATGGAAGGAGAGCATGTATGTGAAGGAACATGTAAAACAACTGGAAGCAGGAAAACTGGAGAAATCAGATCATGAGAAACGTCTTCACCATCTGAGCATGAATGTCTCGTAACTTCCGTCTCATTTTCCATTCCCATACCAAAACCAGAGTCCGGACTCTCTGGCACATTTTTTAAACTCTCAAAAGGTGGAGAAGAGCCAAGTGGAAGAAACAGGGAACGGTGATGTTTGTGGCTGTTGGGCAGATTGCAAAAATCATCTTGATAGGTGAAGTAAGCTGGGTCTGTTCGAACTGAGCTGCCAGATGAGCTGGACATAAAATAGTCCATGTTTGAGTAGTCGGACAGAGAGGAGTTGTAGGCAAAGCCGCTGGTGTTGGAACCGGATGATGTGTAGCCATAAATATTTAGCAGGGCGTCATGGGAACTTGAGGATAGAATCTGATTCCATTTTTTACTCACTTCCACTGATTCCACTTGGTCACACGGCTGAGGTGTGAAGAAAGATTCCGAAACTGGCAGAGGATTCAACCAGGTCTATGAGATGAAAAGATAAAATTCAGATTCAAAACTTTTCTACTATCCTACAAATCCTCAAAGATATCTGCTAAACCAGCGTTTTTCAACCAGTGTTCCACATCACACTGGTGTACCGTGAGAGATCATCAGGTGTGCGTGGAAAATGATCCTCATTTCATTACACCTCAGATGGTGATTGGGATCTATTGGTAGCTCTCAAAGATTGTTTTGGTGCATTTCATATTCATACTTTTTTTTAATTTATGTTTATCAGTATAAAATCCTGACATTTTAATTAGAGACAGGCAGGGCTGTCCTGTAACAATAGCAACCCACTTTTCTCTGCTTTTTTCTTGCACACTGCTGTCCGTCCCTCCTAAAAACTACCCCTGCTACCATACAAGAATCATAAAAGATGACAAAATAGGTTTTTTATTTGTTGATTTCAATTCTATTTATGGTTAATATAGGCGTAGAATTGTTTTTAACATTTTTGGTTGGTGGTGTGCCTTTTCAATCGAAAGATGTACCTTGGCATAAAAAAGGTTGAAAAACACCTTGTTAAACTTTGCATACATGCGCAGCCCGTTTATCAATACCTTTAGATTTCCTCCATGGGCTGAGTGGAGAGAGCTGAAGTAGTGAGATGGGTTTGGTACTGGCTTCAATCTTGGTAACCTAGCAGAAAATAAAGAAACATCAGATTATCCTGCCTTCAACAGACAAACGAAGCCATCTAAGACTGAAGAAAACCCACCTGCTTTTACACTTCTTGTACAAAAATAGAAGAACAATAACAACAAAACAAAAACTGAAGAGAAGTCCCACCACCATTAGCCGCATGTGGTCCGATGTCTCTAAGAAATACAAATACTTGTTCAAGAAGAGCAAAATCTTCTTTGTCAAAATTTCTCATTTTTTTGTACCTCTCTCTTCTGTCTCCTTCAACCTATTTGCTGGTCCAATCCAGGATGTTACTGGACTCCAGTCGCTCCACTGAGTCATGTTTTCTCTGTTCCCGGGCTTGACTCTCACCCTGATCTGCTGGTGGCCTTTCAGCTGCAGACTAGATCTTTTCAGTTCCAGCTGTGTTGTAGGAAACGTCCTGGCCTCCTGATGACACAGAAAAGTATCTCATAAATCCAACACCAGTCTGTGATGGATAAAACCTGCGCTTTCTTGTTCTTATGTGTATATGGGTTGTAAACAGGTGTAGTTGGAGTGTTAATGTTCTCACCTTCCATGAATGGTTGAATTTTGTGATCTGGACTTCAAAGTCAAGATTTGATTTAAAATATTTTGAGACAAACTTCCCTGGACTCCATGAAATCCAGGTTTCATTAGCACTGAGGGTGACATTAGGAGCATCAGGAGGATGCATTTTAACTAGATTAAAGAAAAAAAGAGGAAAATGATTTTTTTTTTTACTTTTTAAAAATAAAATAACAGATTTATTAAAAGACAAAAAAGAAACTCACTATGTTCTCTTAGATAGAAGTTGTCAATCTTCTTCATTACCGTGCCGTTACAGTTCACGCTGACGTTCCAAATGCTCTCTGAACCGGAGAATTCCTGGAAGGAGAGATTAGTGGAGTTTTTTTAAATGATAGTTTTAGACGGTGAGCAAAAAAGCGAAGTTTGATTATAGAAGATACCGATGACCCACATGTTTTCCAAATGCAAAACTGCAGCTAGGGGGAGAGTCAATGTGTTTTTTCAGTTTGCACTTTTGCCTAAAAATAGAACAAACTGCCTCAGTTTTGATCATTAGAACAGTAAAGACTTTGTTTTCTCTCTAATGTGAAGTTTATCAATTTTGAAATATGGGAGTGTCCCTCTATGTCAGTAATTTTTTACATGATGGGGTCGGATTTTCTCTTTGTCTTCACACCAGAAATCCAACAGTCCTTGCTTGAGTTGCCCCTGGAGCTGATCCAAGTACAAGTGACATTATTGATGAAGTCATTTGTACAGACGAGTCCTTTCAGGTCAACAAAAAAAGAAAAAAAGAAATCATGATAGTGTCCTAATGCATAAAGTTACAGTCATTAGATTTGAAAGTGACACATTAAAGCTGCAAACAAGCCTCTGAGAAAGTTTGACTCACCAGCTGAGTCTTTGTTGAGGTGAACAGGATACAAAAGGAACAAAACCACCAAGAAGCAGGTAAACCAGACCATGTCTCTGACTGTCATTGAAACATAAGCAAACATTGATCAAATGAAACAGAAACCTCCACCATCAGGAAGAAAATTTCATTCAAAATCATCAAAACTGAGAAAAGATTGCGGTTATGTACACGGTCCTGAATCCTAGAAGAAAACAAAAGTCACCTTAAACTGAACCATTTTAAGCAGAAGGCAAAATGTAAAAAAAAAAACAAACAAACAAACCCACTTTTACTATCTATTACTTTATTATTATTCATCTTAGTGGTTTTGGATTTTGTTGCATCCTTTAGAATTTGGTGAAGTATCTGATTCTACAGTAGAAAAAGTTTCAAAAAAGTCTTCTGGACAGTTTTGAAACTTTTTCTACTATGGATCACTCCTGGATGAATGAGGGACTACACGGATTTATCTGATTCTACGCTCACAATAGTTTCACTTTCAAGTCAGTCGTGTAAATGGTGATTATTATGCCTGGTTATAATTTATTTGGGAGGGGGAAAAAATTCAAATCAAATTGTAAAATGTAAATAAATAATTTCCTATTGCTTTTTTTAAATCAAAAATTTAATCTAAATCCAGATGATAAAATTTCCTGTTTGGAACACGATTGATCAATTATGGAATCAATAATCATTTGTCTTTTAGGAGAGTTAGAAAGTTGTATTTGAAATAATAAAATACTGGATAAGATTGTAATTTTTTTTTTTACTATCACAGTGAAAAAAAGTTTTTTTTATCTATTTAGAAAATAAAAGGTGAAAAGGATTACAAAGTACCTGAGGATTGTTGATGGCGAGCAGCCAACAAGCAGAATCACATTGTTGCCTTTTCTGCTGGACCAAAATCTCCTTCACACCTGTCCTTCTCACTCTCTTGTTTCTCTTTCTACATAACTATCTTCCTCTCTTATGTGAGCAGTTGCTCATCCTTCTGTCTCTCCATTCTCACCTCTTTGACTTCTTTTAAGTGCCCAGTGACATTTTCCACTTGTAACCACAGCATACGTTTAGATCTTACAGGAAGTTTTCAGCAGCGGTGGGTGATAGTGACAGGGGACGGGCCCAGAGTAAAGAGCGAGAGGAGGTGCTGGTGTTGCTGAAGAGAGGGGTGGTGGTGTTGAGGGCTGCACCTTTTTTCACATGACATCTCCTCCAACAACCCCCACGTCAGCCGCTGCTACTGTTACCTGGTCCCTGATCTGTTGGTTTTAAGGTGATAAATTTGCATTGAAAACACAAAATACAAAGCAACACCACATCCTGTTTGAGTTGTGACTTAAAGTGAGGTTGAGTGAAAAGAAACTTGATGTTCTATGAAGTGGTTTTAAGTAGTGAAAGAAAATAATTTTGAAGATTAAACGGGCCAAAGCTACTAGAATTAGAGGTGCGTGGGAGTCTAACAATCAGATGTCACTGTCTTTTCACACAAAAGCTCAGCAGTGTGAGTGAAAAGCCACAAAGATGCTCATAAACATTGACATTTGAGCAGCAGTTCACACAGTGGTCACTGAAATGTTCATTTCTCCAAACATGGTTTCCTTACTAAGGTCCCATTGTAAAATACGTCCACAAACAGAGATTAATTCCTCAATTTGGGTAACTGTATGAAAAGCACGTGAAAAAAACGTGTATTTGACGTCTCTCTAAGGAGGTTTTTTTTTTTTTTTTTTTTTTTTTTTTTTTTTTAGATTTTTCATTTAAAAGCTTCAAGATATAATTTATGTTTAAGACTAAAACTCCTGAGTTTAGTTTTGTACATTATGGCAGCTCAGTTTCAAAAAAGTTTATGTTGTTTTGGTCATTTTTATCTAAAATGAATGTTGTCATGTTGCTACATTTTTCTCAGTTTCATTATCTATGTTGAATTTTCCATCAGTTTTATTTTAACTTAAAGTTCAGTGGAAGGCTATTGTGTAACGCCTCTGAGCATTTCGTACGAGCTGACAAACCACAAAATGCTCACACAATCAACACCGAAGCGGTTTGATCATTTCACATTTGAACACTCTGTTTGAGTGGGCCTGAAAACAGAGGAACGACATCTTCCTCTATGGTGTTATACGTGATAATTCAAGCCGAGGTGGAACCAGAACAGCTTGCAGAGGGAGCGTAGGTGGAGAACCTGGAGTGTGCTGGGTCGAAAAGAAGTGATAAATCATACGAATATTTTGTCTGCCAAAGCAAAGCTCACCACGAAGCGATACAAAACAAGACAGGAATGACCTCATATCCAAAGTCAATTATAAGTCAACCAAAATCGTAAAAAAGAAATTTTGTGTTGAAATTACTTTACATATGTTATTTTATAATAACTGTTCGTTAAAGTGAGTTAAAACATCAAACAGCCAAAGGTTTCACCTCCGTCCAACAATTAATGCATACGTTAGTGGGTAAATTTGTACACTTCCTGTAAACATGGCCCGAAATGACTAATCTCAGGTTTCTGAAACATAAAAAGGGGGGTTAATTTAATGAGTAAGTCATATTACTACTTAGTATGGTGAACCGAGCCGGAATTAACAGGAACACAAAGACAGCAAACGCTAACAGCTGCGGTAATAACTGCAAGACCTCAGCTCCTGTTCAGCTAATATAAACTAGCAGTCAAATAAATGTGGCCTATTGTATTCTTTTTTAAAGAGGGGCTTTGGACTGCACAGTGGTGCAGTGGTTAGCACGGTGGTTGCACTGGTCTCTCTTTGTGGAGTTGGCATGCTCTATCTGTGTATGCATGGGTTTTCTCCAGGTACTCTGGTTTACTTCCACCCTCCAAAAACATGCATATTAAGTTGATTGGCTGTTATGAAATGTCCAAATGTCCAAACCATCTCAGTCTGGCCTCTCTGACTTTATCTCCAAAACCTCTAACATGTGCTGTTCCCCTGATATACTCATTTCTAATCCTGTCCATCCTGGTCACTCCCAGAGAGATCCCCAGCATCTTCATCTCTGCTACCTCCATCTCTGTTTCCTGTCTTTTCCACAGTACCACTCTCTCTAGACCAAACAGCATGGCCGGTCTCACCACGGTTTTGTACACTTTCGCTTTCATTTTAGTTGAAACTCTTTTGAAACTCTTCTATCACACATCACGCCTGATACTTTTCTCTACTCTGCACATGCTTCGTCACCTCTTTTCCACACTCTCCATTGTTCTGGACTGTTGATCCTAAGTACTTAAAATCTTCCACCTTCTTTATCTCTTTTCCCTGTAACCTCACTTTTCCATTTGGATCCCTCTCATTCACACATAGTATGTACCATACTCTGTCTTGTGGCACATTTGCTGTTCAGCAAATGTGTTGCATATTTATCAAAATAAATTAAAAGCATGCATCAAGATAACTACTCATAAAAAAAAGATGTAATTGAAATAAGAGAGAAAAGATGCATACCTCTGTTTTTTTGTGGCTGTGGCAACTGACTGAGGTCAACAGGTCGAGGGGTGAGAGGATGACTTATGTAGGACTTGCTGGTTAGACGTTTTCATATTGTAGAATGACCTGGAGATGGAGTTCATTGGCTTAGAACATAAATCAATTCCACAAAACAATTTTCTCTACGGGCTTCTCATAGAAGATTGAAAAAAAAAACAAATTATACAAATTATTTATAATTATAAAAACATGAAAACCAAATAATCTCATAAAAGCATATCTAAAACATTACTTTAAATGAGCCCTGACTAACTATTAAATTATCATGCAGATGCATGATAATTTGCATGATAATAATGCATGATAATAATTGTATGGTATAGTATGGTATAAGTAGTAAATGAAGTATACACTATATTTTTGAAGGCATTTGAGAGTGGAAGTGGGACTGTATCAGGATCCTTTTCTTTTATACTCTTATTCACCATAGTGAGGGACAAGCTGACAAATGAGGTTACACGCAAATCTCAATCAACTATGTTTGCAGATATTGTGATATGTAGCGAGAGGGAACAGGCAGAGGTTTGCCCTGGAAAGGAGAGGAATAAAGGTTAGCCGCAGTATACTCTTCATCTGAGTACCTCTCGGATGAAGAAGTACTCAACAGGTACTCAAGCAGTACACTGACTTTATGTCATCATACTCTGGATCGACAACCCAAGCAAGGCAGTGGCTCAAGGTTAAATAGTTATATTGATGCACGAGTCCTGCGATTGTGTACAAAGAAAATTAACTGGCTGGAACTTTAGAAATATCTATAGCTTTCCTCTAAAACACAGCACCGCATATACAACTAATTGTTTCTGCTGTTGAAAGTTACAGAAAATGTGAAACCAGGGTTTTAAAAAAAAAAATCTCACCTTTGTTTTGTCTTTTTTGTCGCTTCAAATGTGGTCATCATCTTAAATTGAGACATGCTGGGTTAAACAAAATAGCTAAGCGAAAGGTGTTAAGGTGTGACATTTTTCCGAATGTTGGGCAAGATAACCGAGAACATTACATCACGTTTTGCACCAAAGCTGACCCCACAAAAGCAAAAAAACCTAACATTTAACTACGAGTATTTGACAAGGTCAAACATATGCTATCTCGAGCGAAGAACATAGTACCACAAAAATATGGTAAAAAGGTTTGGCAGTGGCAAACTGATATCTAATCAACTTAGATAATCATTTGCTCCGTTTTCCCCCTGTACGCCTATGACTTTTCCTAAGAGATCAATAAAGTATTTACGTGCTTTAATTATTACATAATATGATCTAAGTTTTGAATAAAAACAAGTTATTTGGTACTCTAATAATTAATTGCACAACAGTGTACATACATACACACACATGTATTTATCAGAAACACAAAAAGCATGACATCAATTCTTTTTTTTTTTTTTATTTTCAACTTTATTTCACAATCTCAGACCATTTATTGTGTCTTTTGTTATACCACACACAATGTCAACGGGCTAAAACAATATAAAACATAACTCCCACAGTTTTTCTTTTATTTATATTATGTACATGCACTCATAAACTTCAGAGGCAAAGAAAAGAAAATCTCACGTTTACTTTTCTAGAGCACTTTGTCTTGTCCTTGTTGCTTGATAAAAGACTGTCCTAGTTGAGGTCTTCCAGCTGAACTGGTTTTGGTTTTAAACATCTATTTCGATGACAGGAAATGAAGTAAATCAATGAAAAGGAGCAAAAACATTACCACAGCAAAGTGTTTTGTTAGTTTTCACAATAAAATGCTTTTATACAAAACCACAGCATCTTTGGAAGTAGCAAACAGGTTAAAAATGAATGTGCTGGATCATCACTGTTTCACTTTCTGTTGTTCTTTTTAAAAACAATCTTCACACCAAATATGTTAGACTACAATTAAACAGAATGAAGGAAGTAAAACCCCACTTTTGCCTTTATTTCTAGTCTTTCGCTGCTTCTTTCTTTCCTTCTCGCTATGTGAACGCCACATTTTGGTTCACAATCATCGTAAAGAAGTGCCCAGATTGTCTTTTTTTTATGCTTATCTTACGACTCTGATGCACAAACCAGAAATAAAACAGTAACTTCATTGTGCTTCTGACTGCTGCCTTGCACTCCTGGAAAACTCTTCCATCGTACTTCAGAGTTTTGATGGTTCGATAAAAGCTGGAAGATGGTGAAACAGATGAAGTATTGACACGAGTGTTTCACGCAGTGTGGCTTTAAGTTGAATTTGTACAGCTCAGACGACATACAACTTGTGGTAGAAATCGGGGCGTGAGTTAGCTTAGCACTCAAAACAAAACTGAAGTTGTGTTTTTTCTTGTTTCGTTTTTAACAATTCATATTGATAGCAGAGTTCTAATTCTGTGCATATTATGCATAAATAGTTCTTAAAGATGAATACAATCTTTTTATTTACCTTGGGAAAAAGTGTTTTCTTAAATGGAGAAAAAAAAAAAATCAGGCTTGTCACTTGTGTAACAATATCGTAATACTCAAAAGTAGATGTTATTGGAGTGGTCCTTCAGGTGCTGCCTGTCTTTACGTTTGTTACCACTGTCTCTTCAGGCTGCTCAGGGATGGCAGCTTTCCTTTTTATGTGGGGGCAAACTTCTTGGCCTGCGCCCTTACCCGCTTCTCATAGTCCATCCTGTTCTGACTGAAACATAAATAATAAAGAATTGTTAAAGCAATATTAGAGCAATTTTAAATTTTTTAAATTGACTTTAAAAGTAGACAGGTTCATTCAGGAGGATGATCTTTTACTCAAATGCAACTGAAAAGTGTCTGAATGCAGTGAAGAAAAATGAACATAATCAAATAAGTTTTGAAAACAAGTGAATGCCTCTTCTAAACTACAAAAACTGGTTGTTGATATCTCCGCAAATAGTTTATTGGTTTAAAACATGGGTGCCCAACCAATCGTACTGATCCTGAGTGGACCGGCAGGAGTGTAGAAATTTTTTAAATGATAATACAGAAAGCCAGTGTTGCCAACTCAGGGACTTTGACACTATTTTCAGCAAGTATCTAGACCCCCTAGCAACTCTTTTTTTTTTTTTTTTCTTCTTCAAAAAAGCGACGATCTAGCGGCTTTTCTAGTGTTAAAAGAGATTTTCGGGGTCTGTGACGTGAAAGCACGTAGTTAAGCCTGTTCTCAATGAAAAGTGCATGGTGCTGCTGTGGCCCCTCCCAAAGCACTGCGTGCACACAGAAAATGTGTGTGTGTATGTTTGCGAGTGAGAGAGTGTGTGAGAGAGAGAGAGACCGAGAGAGAAAGGAATTTGCCTGTGTGTGTGTTTGAGAGAAGGGAATTTGTCTGTGTGTGTATTTGAGAGAGGGGGAATTTGTCTGTGTGTGTGCGATTGAGAGAGAGGGGGTTTGTGATGTGATGTCTAATGGTTTTGTGAAAACAGCAAAACGCGTTGCCAGGATAGTTTCACTGTGGAGGTTTTTGATGTTGACACTGGACGACGGGATTAGGACTAAAGGTTGGGCACCCCTGGTTTAAAACACAAAAAAGCCATTTGTTATCATTACCCAGAAACAAATTTATATTTAAATGTCTCCACACATGCTGATGTTTCACCTTGTGCAAATTTTTTAAACCAGAATTAGAACATTGTATTTTATGTAGAGGGTGTAATATTGATTTATAAGATTAGACATTCATACGTACATCTAAACTTTTGTAGATAAATTTCAAAGCTAATTCTTACTATCTGTCCCCCAATCGGTTTATGCAAACAAACTGTTACGAATCTGTCAGCAAATCATACTTGAATGGATTTAAGAAAAATTTGAATTTGATGTTAAGTTTAAGACTTCTGTTCTAATTGTAGACATGCTCACCAGTAGATCGTGTATGCCTCTGCTTGTGCTGGGTCCTGAATGTTGGGCTCATTCAGCAGCTCTTGGATACCCAGTAAGATCTATAGGGGAAAAACTCAGTTAGCTGCAAAACTTTTAACAGTGAACGTATGAAAGTATCTTAGTCATCACCTGTTTAATGGTGATGGCGGGCCTCCAGTCTTTGTCCTCCTCCAGGATGGACAAGCAAACAGTGCCTGATGGGTAGACATTGGGGTGGAATATTGGTGGCTCAAACTTGCCTGTTCAGAAATGTTGAAAGAAAAGTGATTTTGTTAAATCTTTGTGAATGATGGCTTTGTAGAAATAAGAGTTCCACTGCAAGATGCAATTCAGTTATTGAAAAAAAGATCCATCTTTACCTAATCATTTTGTTTCACACAATGGCCCTCATTTATCAAAGCTGCACACAAAGTGGTGTAAATTTCAGGCATACACAGGAAATATGCCAGACAAAATAATGTCAATAGAAGACAACTTTTAATTGCATGAGAAATTATTGAGAGACCGAACGTGCGCCTTAATTAGTTGCCTCACAGACAAAAACCTCTAAAACTTTTCTAAATATAAAGTTTAATCTGACACTTTGGTCAAACCACAAAATGTTTTTTATTTATCATCTAAATGTGGCAGCTCAAAAAGTTTATACACACAGAGAAGAATATATATCAAGTAATCAAGAAAAAAGATTTATACCAGAGAATTCCTTGAAAAACATCTATCTTTAAAAAGATGAATTTATATGTGGTGGCCATATTCATTGATAGTGGTCAAAACTATGTGAAAAGATCAAAGAAGCATTTCTCACATTTGGGTGGAGAGGAGGGGTAATCATCTTTGAAAAGCATTCGGAGTTTGTAGAGTCCACCCTCCCACAAAGTCTAAAAAACAAACAAAACAGATTTGTAAACAAACATTTTGCAAAATCAAGGATGAACAACTCTGTAAGGCGGCACGGTGGCGCAGTGGGTAGCACAGTGGCTTCACAGCAAGAAGGTCGTGGGTTGGAGTCCCGGGTGGGGACGAGGCTTGGAAACTGTTCTTTCTGTGTGGAGTTTGCATGTTCTCCCCGTGTCTGCGTGGGTTTCCTCCAGGTACTCCGATTTCCTCCCACCCTCCAAAGACATACTAGGTTGATTGGCTGGTGCCAAATTTCCCCTAGGAATGAGTGTGTGTGTGAATGGTTGTATGTGTGAGGCCCTGCGACAGACTGGCGACCTATTCGGGGTGTTCCCTGCCCCTCGCCTTGAATCAGCTGGGATGGGCTCCGGTAACCTCCGTAACCCCGTAAGGGATAGACGGATAAGAAGGTGACTGACTGACTGTCAACTCTGCTAATATTTATTCCAATTAAATAGTTCATGCAGCGCGTCTATTGGAAACCTAGTTAGAATCTCACAATAAAGCCTCAGTTCTATTTATAAGTACATTTTCAGCTAATTGGGAGCAAATGTTACGACATAATTTTGCAGCTGCAAGTAAAACAAAATTGTATAAACCGAGGTCAGCGGTCTGGTTGTGTGTTACACTTTTAGATTTTCACACAACACAGATAAAACTTGATCACAGAAATTTTTATTCTGACAAAATAAAATCTTGAGAGACTTTCCAGTCACAGCCAATGTGTGAACTCTTGTTTAATTTTTAAACAAGAGTGTATTTCATCTGATTCTTTGTACCTGTTGCAGTAGAATCATACTTCACATGCAAAATTTCTCAACACAGACATTTAGAATATTATGTGCCATAGTCAAAACAGTGTTAGATGTCTCATGACACAATTAAATGTGTAGCATGTGTTTAATGCTAGACATAAAACGTTCATGAAACCTATGGCCACCAGCTGTGGGTGGTGGGCGAAAGAACGAGATTGTGGATACAAGCAGCCCAAATGAGCTTCCTCCGCTGTGTGGCTGGGCTTTCACTCAGATGTAGAGTGAGGAGCTTCATCATTCGGGAGGAACTTAGAGTAGAGCTGTTGGTCGAGAGAATCACGATGGGGTAGTTCAGGGATCTGGTTAGGATATCTCCCCGAACGCCTTGCTAGTGAAGTATTTCAGGCATGTCCAACCAGGATAAGACCCAGGAGACAATGTCTCACAGCTGGCAGGGCAACGCCTCGGCATCCTCCTTGGTGAGCTGGAGGATGCACTCCGGGTGAGAGAACCCTGTGTTTCCCAAAAGTCTGAGGCTGTTGCCCCTAAGACACAGATAAGCGGAAGACATCGGAACGGAAAGCATGTATTTCAAAAACATACCCCTTTCTTGCCCGGGATGGCACACTCCCAATTCATCAGATTCATGGTTCCATCTGGATTCTTGGTGGGCACAGCAACAAAACCCTGTATGGTTTGTCAAACACAAAATTTTGTCAAACAACTACACACAACACTAATTAAGAGATCAGCCTATAAGTTTGATAAATGGTGAACAATAACTTTTATCAAGATTATAAAAAGCAGATAAAAGTGAGTAATTTGGGATGTTTTTGCTTACAAAAGGGTGATCTTTTCGCCAGGCTTTACGTTCCTGTGACAGTCTACTGAGAGCAATGCCAGACATCACTGCTCATCAACGCCTCCCTGAGGAAAAACAAACCACACAATATTACTTTCATTCAAACAATTAACAGATAACTTCTCATTTTTTCCGTTTGGCTAATAAAAAATAAACCGATTTCAAATACAACATCGATAATTCCAAGTTATTTTACAATACCACTGTGATGTGTTAATAAAAACAAATGCTGCCATTAATCTAGCCTCCGGTAAAGGACAGAAACTAAAATTCTATTTAAAATCGAGTCAAAATGACCACGGGTCTTTGAGCTATGTCTTTAACAGTTTACTTACCTCTTGTTCAATTTGTATAAAAAGATTAAATAGCGTTTTTTAAGTTAGAGGACAAGCTTTTTTGTTTTTGCTAACTGCTAATGTTAGCTTAGCCGTAAAGGAAGGCGATTAGAAAGAAAAAATTAGATAAACCTTTAAAAAAAAGAGAACATATATTAATATTATTAGAGAGTTAGCGGTAAATAATCTAGTTCCCAAATACAGAAATAATATCGTATTCTGATTCTGTTGGGCGTTAGTTACTTGTTATGTAAAACAATGTAGCTACATACCGCCCATGAAACTAGCTACCGTCAGAAAGGACCCCAATTTGTTTATTTCATAAGGACCTTCAGGCAGTTTGTTGGACAGCCCAATGTCAGCTTCGTTTCAAACTTTATTTTCACATGTGTTGCTTTTTTCTTCTCAACCACTTTATTCTGGAAGCAATCTCAAAAAACGCGGGAAAAAATTTATTTCAAATTATTTTCTCGTATTTATAACCAATAAAACAAATTCAGATGACCTTTATATGTGACATGTGAAAACAATAATCTACAGTTTTTCTTTTAAACTCGTGTCATTCATTCAAACGTCTATAAAACGCCAAGCAGATATTAGTAGATTCTGGTTACCTCTCCTTACGTCACACTCGGCTCATTATAAATTGACTGCACATGCGCGATCTCTTAGAATTTTCAAAACGGTTGATGAATATGATTTTACGTACTCAATATGGGAGGCAGGAAGAAAACCTTGACAAGTATAGATCAATTATCAACAAATGGGTAAAAGTTTGGTTTTGTCTTCTGATAGGAAAGCATCTAATTTTAAGATGAGCGCGGCTGTGCACACCGCGAACAGGTCGCCAGTCCTTTGGCGGGGTCACACATACACAACCATCTACACACATACTCATTCCCATACTCACACACACAATTTCATAATGGCTAATTTACCTAACATGCATGATTTTGGAGAGAGAGAGAGAGGAAACCGGAGTACTTGAAGAAAACCCACGCATACACGGGGAGAACATGCAAACTTCACACAGAAAGGCCAGAATTTAAAGCCTCGCTCCACTCCAGTACTCGAACCCCCAACCCTCTTGCTGTGAGGCCACTGTGCAGCCACACCACAAATGGGAAAAGTAGAAGAAACAAATTAAGACATGATTTACAATCTTGTGATGTTTTTAATAATTCATGTTTTAATAATTAATTGTTCTACAAATGAAAAAAAGTGAAAAAATGGATCACAATGTAAATGTTAGAAACTAGAAACTTACTTGGTATTGCTACATAATGTTTGTAATTTTATCTCACTAGCTTATCACAACCAATTTTCTGCCTGCAACATTAAATTATACTTTTTAATTATAATGTTCACAATCATTCTTCTTGATCTCTGTATTTACAGCAGCACATTAAATCAATCTTTCTTTCTCTCACCCTCAGAAATGATATGCTCTGAAGAAGCCTTTTTAAACCATTCCACCCAAGAACCATCATAAACACAAACTCCAGGGTGCCCAAGACGATGAGCAGCCAGAACAACATGACATGCCGTGACACCAGAACCACAAGAGGCCCAGATTGGTTTCTCAAGGTCCACTCCTGCATCTTTGAATAACTTGGACAGAATCTCGGTGTCATGGTGCTTTCCAGAGGTGTTTAGGAATGATGAAAAAGGCATATTGATCGCACCAGGGATGTGTCCAGGCAGTATGTCTGTGGGGAAGAAAGGAAGGATGAGAGAATTCCTGTTTTAAACTTGGAAAGATCTTAAATGAAATATAATCAAATGCTTGAAATAGTTTTAGAAATGTGATCAACAAACCAACAAGTAGCATGTGGTCATTGACAATGTGACTTTTTCATCTGCATTTCTCTGAAATGTCTTTCTTGCCATTTCGTAAGCCCAATATGCATTCACATTTCGTTATCTTTATAGCAATTAGAAAATTAGAACATTTCATAGTTGAGGAAACATTTATTAAAGATCAAAACCCTAGATTTCCACAAAGTGTTTGACCTCTGAACCAGTCTCATATTTGACTAATAAGAAGTTTTCCAGAGCTTTTCTGAAGCAACTTTTTGTTCACACAGAACTAGAGCAAATTAGAAAAGAACTATTTGTAGGTTCCACTTTTTGTTTTTATTATATTCTTCTTCATTTTGTATCTTTATCACAAAACCTTGTTAGTCTGAAAGAAACTGCACTGTTCACTCGTAAACTAAAGTTGACAATTTATTTCTGTATCCCTCATATTACTATGAAACCGTCATAGGCCGGTTTGACTGAATATTAAGAAGTTACATGTCACTCAACCAGTTTATACTCATTAAATAGTGTGTATTTTACCCAATTATAAAACCTTTTCTATATAATGGTCTGTCGTGCTCCTTCAGCAGAAAAGGTAAAAGAAAGTTTTTCTAGGGTGATGAAAAAGCACAATTTGTATAAAATGTCTCTTGTGTTTGACCCAAATTATAATAAATCTTTCTATAAAGGAAGTTTTTGAGGAAACATTGATTAGACAGTCTGTCAGTAAAATTTTGAGCTAAATTTTCTAATTTTTTTTAGAGCTTGGTTGAAACTAAATTACTGTATTCAGAAACATAAAAATTTTTGTCCAATTTTATTAAGATACAATAAAAATATGACAGGGAAATAAAAATTAGTGCTGATTATTAAAAGTTTACTTAAAGATTTTAAGTATATAGGATCAACAGTCCAGAGCAATGGAGAGTGTGGAAAAGAGGTGAAGAAGCGTATTCAGGCAGGCTGGAACGAGTGGAGGAAAGTATCAGCTGTGATGTGTGACAGATGAGTTTCAGCTAGAATGAAAGGGAAAGTGTACAAAACTGTGGTGAGACCAGCGATGCTGTTTGGTCTAGAAACAGTAGCACTGAAGAAAAGACAGGAAGCAGAGATGGAGGTAGCAGAGATGAAGATGCTGAGGATCTCTCTGGGAGTGACCAGGATGGGCAGGATTAGAAATGAGTACATCAGGGGAACAGCACATGTTAGAGGTTTTGGGGATAACGTTCGAGAGGCAAAACTGAGATGGTTTGGACATGTGCAGAGGAGAGAGAGTACATAGGAAGAAGGATGCTGGATTTGGAACCACCAGGAAAGAGGACTATAGGAAGGCCAAAGAGAAGGTTCATGGACACAGTGAAGGAAGACATGAAGATAGTTGGTGTGACCAAAGAGGACACAGCAGAAAGGGTTAGATGGAAAAAACTGACTTGCTGTGGCGTCACCTGAAGGGAAATGCCGAAAGAAGAAGATTATTAAAAGTTTACATGACACTTGTATAATTATTTGAAAAGTTGGTACTTAAATTAACAATTTGTAGAATGGCCCCTATGAATGTGTGATGAAGGCGTGTGTGACGATGGTTGTCTCTGAGTGTGGCCCTGCAACAGACTGGCAACCTGTTAAGGGTGTACCTTGCCGCTCGCCTGAAATCAGCCAGAATCGGCACCAGCACCTCGTGACCCCATTAGGGATGAATAATTCAGAAGAGGACAGATAAATATTTTAACAATCATGTCAGATTCTGGAAACACATTTCCACATATCACATGCTCACCATGTCTGGGTTCAGGTTCAATGCCCCTGAACCTTCCAGCAGCCCTGGCATCCACCATCTGGACCTGCTTAGTTCTGATGTTCTCCAAAACATCTTCATATGTCTTCACCCATGACTTATTGAAGGTAGTTTGGAAAGTTCTTGGCTCAGGTTTGGAGTACTCAGAAGTCACTGGATAGTCTTCGACCAGCCAGTTTTTCATTCCTCCATCCAAAACAGACACAGAATTGTGCCCAAATAACCGGAACATCCACCACACTCTGGGTGCACTGAACATACCAAAGTCGCTGGTATCATACACGACAACATGCGTGTCATTCCCGATCCCAAGATCTCCCACATATTGTGAAAAGTGTTCGGAAGTTGGGAGCATGTGATCAAACTCTGAATTCTTATCGCAGCATTCGTCTATGTCAAAAAATAACGCGCTCGGTATGTGTTTCTGGGCAAATTCCTGTTCTGGAAATCGCTTAGCTTTCGGTAAATACCAAGAAGAGTCAAGTATACGAAGCTTTGAACCAGCAAAGTTTTTGCTGGTGATTACGTCTTTAAGCCACTGGCATGACACCAGAGAACGCATCTGAGCCGCCATCATGAAGTCTGTACTGAACACATGGGGGCAGAGTCTGCGCACAAGACCGATTTACAACTTTCTGATTTAAAGTGACACCATAGAGTTTAACTGTTAGCACCTACATTTTTCTTGTTTCCTGCCATCCAACAACCCAAAGCAACTAATGTATTTCAGCTTGAAAAGAGATTTTGCAAAGTACACGGTTGGATTTAACAAAATAGGAATTTACACACACATAGAGAAAATATAGACAATCCTCCTACATGATTCAGTTTTTTCTGTATTTTTGCTACGCTGCTTGCTAAAAACTAGCTTTTGTGTTTCAATTGGCTAACTATTTCCCCACTGTGACAATGTTTAAATATTGACTGAAAACTTTGGAAAGCCATCGGGGCTAAATTCGCACTTAAACAAACACGTTAGACGTTAGAACAAGCCAGGGGCGGATCCAGGGGAGGAGGATGGGATTTCGCGGCCCCCACCCCTTGCCTCCTTTTGGTACACAAAATAAAAAAAGTGTTCTTTACTACTTTAATTATTATAAACTTTGGGTCAAAATATGCATCAAAATGTAGGAAAATTACTTTTTTTTTCTAAATGTTCTGAGGTGGGATGCCCCCAGACCTCCTCTATACGGGCGAGCACCACAGGTGCTCGATTTGTCTCTGACCTCACGCCCCCTTTACAAAATCCTGGATTCGCCCCTGCTAGCGTATGGAATATGAAAAACCTTTGGTGCCGCTACACGAATGCAATCAAGTGCCGTAGATTTCAAATCTTGTGAATGAAAAGCCATTGAGTCCACTACACGCATGCGATAGATTTGAAATTTAGCATGCTTGATTAAAGCGCTTGTTTAGGGCGCCCAATATGGAAAGCCATCCGGTATGGAAAACCATCCAGGCCACTACACGCACATAATCTAGCACACTAAATGATATATCTATCTAGCGCACTAAATGATATAAATGTTGGAATTTAGCGGCGCATCTAGCCGGTAGATGTTCGAATCTAGCGGCACATGGCTTTCCACTCACACTCATATGGAAAGGCATGACTTGTATGGTGGTGTAATAGTCCATAAGCTGTCAAAATGACTAAAGCCATCCTAAAAGACAGTGTTATAAATTATATCTAAGAATTCTTCTCCTTTTGGCATTTCCCTTCAGGGGTCGCCAAAGCATGTCAATTGCATTCATCTAGCCCTATCTCCTGCACCTTCTTTGGTCACACCTACTATCTTCATGTCATTCATTGCATCTGTAAACCTCCTTTTTGGTCTTCCTCCACCTAGCACCCTTCTGCCTATGTACTCCCTCTCTCTCTTCTGCACGTGTCCAAATCATCTCAGTATGACCTCTCTGACTTTATATTACATCTAAGAATAGTGTTTAGAATTTATATTTGGTCATCGTCGCATAACTTTGTGGTTTTTAAAAAATCAAATTGTAAGTTATCAATCAAGTGACTTTCCACAAACTGTAGGCTAGAATCATTTATGCATTTTTTCTAATCTTTTTTAATCCATACACAAAACTTGTCCACCTCTATTCTGTTCTGTTGTTTAACATGTTCATTTTTTAATCGATGTATCTTCGAACACTCACTTCATATTAATATGTGTGTAATTTTGGAAATTCAAAATTATTATCATTTCTCTTATTGCACATTTTCACTTTCAGTATTAATTGTAATTTAATTTTAAAAGAAACTTAGTTCTCTTTAAACATATCTACCGGTCTATGGTTTTGTTCAAGTTATTGTTAACAGAAAGACTTTTAAATGGCAGTCTTGAATCTGCCTGTGATGAATAAGCTTAAATAAGTTTATTATTTGTTGTCTCTCTTTCTTTATATGTATGTGAATTCTATATATTCTATATATATTCTTTACGTATGTGAATTTTATATATATTCTACATATGGATATTGTGTCTAATACATGATTAATGATGGTAATAACAATACATTTTATTTATATTGCACTTTACAGTTGAATGTTGTAAGATAAGCTCAAATTTATTCTTATTTACTCAGATACTCATGTGTTCACAGTTACTCATCTTTCTATATACCATTGCATAAATTTGGGCTTAATGTAATTGTGTGTGTTTTTCACATCCCCACATAACCACCATTTTCTACATGTCTGTATATGTCAACCATTTTAAAACTTTTGCCTGCATAAGCAACTTTTCACACCAAATGCATGACCACTTTTGACATCTGACACTTGTCTGACACTGAGACACTTCTGCTTTTTGAATTCTGTTTTTTGACACACTTCTGCTTTTTGAGCAACTTGTTTTGAAACCAGAACATTCTGTATCCTCATCTACGTATGACTTTTGCTGCTTTAATAAAGGAAGTACCAGGGTAGAGGAGTTCAGAGTTGCGTTGGAGATCGTGTGGTCAACACTGCTCTCTTTCTCCCTCTCCTCATTGCAATGTGTTTGAACTTATCCTTTGTCTCTGAGTGATCCTTATTGGTTGATGATGATCTTAAAGGTACCAAAATTGACATTACCAATTTTGGACCCAACATTCTTGGTGCCGAAAACCCGGGACCCAAGACCTGGACTCCGATCCGACGTGGGAGCAGCGAGGCCAAGATTCTGTCGACAGCGTCCTCCATTGAAAGGACGGGCCAAGTCCCTGCGCCTGCGCCGGGCCGTGGTTCCAGTGACGGGTCCATTTTTTTTGACCAGATCATCACAACGTAAGGTAGGCTGGGCTGATAATTTTTTTTTGTTTGTTGTTTGGTTGGAACACAAGGTTCGTTATCAGATTGGATAACTTGAGCAGGTTCCTCATATGTTGAACACAAGGTTCGTTATCAGACTGGTTAACTTGAGCAGGTTCCTCATACGTGGAACACAAGGTTCGTTATCAGACTGGTTAACTTGAGCAGGTTCCTCATACGTTGAACACAAGGTTCGTTATCAGAATAGATGACTTGAGCAGGTTCCTTATACGTGGAACACAAGGTTCGTTATCAGAATAGATGACTTGAGCAGGTTCCTTATACGTTGAACACAAGGTTCGTTATCAGATTGGTTAACTTGAGCAGGTTCCTCATATGTAGAACACAAGGTTCGTTATCAGACTGGTTAACTTGAGCAGGTTCCTCATACGTGGAACACAAGGTTCGTTATCAGACTGGTTAACTTGAGCAGGTTCCTCATACGTTGAACACAAGGTTCGTTAACAAAATAGATGACTTGAGCAGGTTCTTTATGCGTTGAACACAAGGTTCGTTATCTGAAATAGATAGCTGAGCAGGTTCACCCTCGTTGTTTTATGGTTTTCTGGTTTTCTGGTTTGAACACAAGGTTCGCTGTCAGATTTGACGGCTTGAGCAGGTTCACTAAGAAAATAGGGCAGTTTCTACATCAGCCAGCCCATCCATTCACCAGAGAAAGGATTTTTGTGTTTGTTGTGTTGTTTAAATCTGAGAGATGAAAAAAGTTCTGGTTGAATGATCCAGACTGGAAAAAGGTTCTAGTTTTTGTGGTTTTCTGTGTTCTGGTTGTACTGTTTATTTTCTTCATGCATTGTGAGTTACCATGGCAGAATAAGGAAGGTTGTTGAGATAGAAGGGAAAAAGTAAGTGGTCTAGATAAAGTTGGTGCGCTAAGCGCTGAGCGTGGACGGAGGAAAAGGAGAGAACGAGGAAGTTAACCGCAGCGTTGCAAGTGTAGACTGACAGAGTTTTTCTATTTCAGAGTATCGTGGGGCGTGTCTGACTGCGCAGTATGTGTGTGTGTGTGTGGTGAAGGGACTCAGAGTTGAAAGAGAAAAGAGATATACATATCTAATCAACAAACTTGTTGATCCTGTTAAAAGGAACATCAAAATGGGTCAGAAATTAGCTAAAGAAATCCAAAACCATCCAGATGTTAAATTTATGGTTAAAACATGTCCCGGTAGTTGTGACTACTTGGAGAAGTGGGTTACTAAATACAAATTCAAACCACCATGATGAAAACCCTTTTCAAAAGGAGAGATGAAAAGATGAAACGATGCAAAAATACCACTGGAATCAACATTGTGCTTCTAGCCCCTTAAAGATTGGGCAGACCAGAGTAAAAAGAAATTTTAACAGGTTAAAGACAAAAAGGAGAAAAGTATGGTTAGAGATCTTAGAATTAAATAAAAGAGACAAAATAATTAGTTGGGAAAATTGGTGTGCTGCATCACACGCAGCAGGCTGCCAGCACGGCGCCATTAATAATAATAAAATAACAAAAAGACGCGCGCAGATTTGTAGAGATTGGCATGTTAGCTTGCTGAATGACTGTCCACAGTGTTTAAAAAATTGACCCTGGCCAGGTTAATTTTTGGGACTCAGAAAGCAAGTTTATGGTGCCAGTTTTTGAGATCAAAACAAGTTTATAAAATCATCAGCTCATCAAAATCAAATTAGTGAAAATGACAAAACAGTAGTAAATGAATAAATAAACTGTAAAAGTTTGAAGTAAAGGAAGGATTAGATTTGGTCAAACCTTTCTGTTACAAATTCATTCTGAAATGGCTCGAAAAATGCTAGTATTTCACTAAAGTTTGTAATTGTGAAAAAGATGGATGTTTGTGTGTGTCTCTGTCCTGCTACAGTTGAGTGCAGGTGTAAATCTGAGTGTCTGTAAGCATGTGTGTGTAAATTTGTGTGTGTAAGCCTGTGCATGATCGTGGAAGGTCTGTGTTTCTTTCTTTTATCTTTTTATTTCGGTCATATTGTACATTCACAATAAATAAATTTACATTTTTTCTGAACTTATATATAACAAAGGGACTGAAAAGGTATCGGCTGAAGCACATGATTGTTACGCCGACCCTTTTTTCAGATCATCATGAGAACATAATGATATAAATATATAAACAGAAATTCATTATGATACATAAAATGAAAAGGAAAAAAAAAAAAAAAAAGGGGTAGTACGTCAAATGAAGAGTGTTACAATTACTATTTTAAATTCTTTTCACATATAAGCTTGAATTTAACCATCAAGACTTGCATATTTTTAAAGAAACAATAACTTAAATTTCTTCTTTAAACATAACATAATTTCAGTTCATCATCACAATTATTCTAATGATCCACACCTTTAATAGAAACACAGAATTTTTTAACATTTTTTCTTAGTTTATTTTTAATGAACACATCACTTCCTCTAAGTTCGTATGGACTTTCCCTAATGATAAATATATTTTGTAGAGAGCGTGACTTGTGTGTGACTTGACTTCTTTGTCAAGCTTGTTTGTCTAAACATTGTTTGGTTGTGTGTGTGATTTTGTAGGACTGGTTATATATGATTGTTCTTAACAGTGGGATATATAGTTTGTTTGTTTGTCTTGAAATAGGGAAAAAAAAAAAATAGGAAAACGTAAATGAGAGAAACAGATTAACATTATTGTTTTTATATTTAGTGAAGATCATTTCTTTATATTTCTTTTTGAACGTCATCAGGCTGGAGCATTTTGTTAGGATTTAGAAATACGGAAAAAAATTATCTATGTCCTGAAACCTGGTAAAGGGAAGTTAGTATTGCTGTCTCTAAGATCACTGTGGTGGTAGATAAATGTTTTTAGATACTGAGACGGATGCTTTTTAATGAACTCGAAACATAATTTGAACAATTTTAAATTCTATCTTTTAAGATCAGAGCATTAGTTTGATCCAAAACTTCAGCCATAGCAGCAATTATGTTTTTCTCTAATCAAATAATTTGCATAGTTGATTTTTTTTTTTTTTTGTAGCTGACACCCCATATTTCAGCACAGTCATTTAGACATGGTAAAATGTGAGAATTGTACAGGATGAATAATGATTTTTGTTAAGAACATATTTTGTTTTGTACTGGACTTTGTGCAGTTGACAAATAAATAAATAATTTAATTAATAGCAGTAATGATTAATAAAGTAAGTTTAAGATCTGCAGATAAGTGTTTATTGTTACTTGATTTCTAAAAAAAAAAAACAAAAAAATAATGTGCGAGGAGGTGCTCAGATAAAAGATGTTTGGAATCAAAGCCCTGCCCCCTGTAGACTAGCAAACTGATGTTAAACAGATGTTTTAATCCTAAAAGATACTTAAATTAATTAGAAATAATAATAATTAACTTTTGTGATCCTCACTCATCAGACAGGCAGAGAAGGAAGTTTTGATTAGCTAGATAATACATGAGTGAAGGTGTGGCGAGGCAGGCCACATATTAAGGAAAGGCAAATATCCAGTGTAGAAAAGGAAGATTGCAATTCAGGAAGTTTCAAGGTCACAGAACTAATGTGTGCATAAGTACAGTAGCTTTTTCGAGAAGTAATATTTGGTGGGGACTTACAGTTAAGAGATGAGATAACGCTGGATTCACAGGTAGACCAGGCCTTTGTGTTACTGAATCAGCTACAAAAGATCATTTGGGGAGCATAAATTTTGATGTGCTATGACGACAGAAACAGAAATCATTGAATTTAAAACTGTTTAGCAATTTGCAGAACCTCATGCAGTATTGGGGGTTTGGGAATTTTTATGGGACATGAGATCACCACACGTACAGTTAGGCCAAGTATGATTTCAAATCGTAACTATAGTGAGCCATGGGGTTCCCCATGTCTCAACAGGGGGGATGGTATATTTAATTAGAGTATATTTCATTAGAGTATTTTATTATGAAAAAAAAGAGAAAAGAAATTTTTTTTGTCAATGATCTGCTATAAATATAACAGTCAAGGTCATTTAGGACCAAGAGAGGCAATTTCCCCAAAGAAATCACCCCATCCTATGCAGGGGTGACACCATTTGAGGCCGGTTATGGCAGACCTATCAGGAGAAAGAAGGCCAGTTAGACCCTATGACTACCTGGCTCACCAGATTATTTGAAGAGAAAAATGTCCGGAGAACAAATAATCTGCCGCCTTCTCTGTCGCCCACACAGGAACTGCTGAAACCTGGAGACCTGATCTTGGTGAAGGTGATCAAAAGGAAGTCCTGGTCCTGCCCACGCTGGGAAGGCCCATACTGTGTCCAGATCACCACACCCGCTGCTGTAAAAATTGCTGAGAGACCCTCCTACAAAGTTCGACTTTTGTTTGAGCCACGACGACCAACGGGGGTAGCAGTGGAAGTCCGTGTTCAAAGGGGTTGGTAACCACTAGGGGCCAGCGTCTCAAAGCGGTGAAGAAATCAGCTGAACTGCGCCCTATTTATAGATGGCTTAATTTGGTCTTTTGCCAGAGACGTGTCCTCCAGGTTCTCCCACAACCCACAGAAATTTTGGGACTCCTGAAACCGGGCGACCAAATTAATTAATTAATTGGTTAACTGATTAATTCGTTCTCAAGTCCTTCTCAGGCCCATCCTCCCCTTCGTCGCTGTCATCATCATGTTCGTTCTCCTTTGCCTCTGTTGTTCCTGTTACACTATCCCTATGACGAAGAAAGCTGTTCCAAGACTGTTTGTTGCCCAGATCTACCAGTACAACCTACTCCCCACTCACGACATCGCTCTGCAGGACTTTCTCGCCACCTCTAGGGACTAAGGCCCCAGTCCCTCAAGGAGCAAGTGCTGGTAACCTCTGCTCCTCTGTCCCCTGTTCGGACTGTTTGCACAATAGGTGCATTCTCAGGGCGCTCAGCCCCCTGACTGAGGCCCTGCTCCGTGGTAACCCCACCATCAAGCACCCGCAGGATTGTACCTGTTGTGGCGCCCACAGCTAGGTTCTTAATAATAATAGTAATGGTGCATTGAACTTGTGTGGCGCTTTTCTGGACACTCAAGGACGCTTTGCATTTATATATGTGTGCATTGTTCATTCACTCCATATGATCATTCACACACACAACATTCATTCCTGATGATGGGAGCTACCACGCAAGGCGCAGACCACTATCATCAGAAGCAACTTACTCATCACTGTTGCTTGTATTATCATTTAATCAATCCATTCTTGCATTCTATTATCTCTCCACCACTTATCCCTGATGTTTTTGGCCATGAGGACGTCGCTCCAATGCGGAGGGCGGATTGGGAATTTTCCCGCGCCTTTTACGGGTTTTTCGCCCAATCCTTAAACATCACACTGTTGTTTTACGTTTTCTATGGTGATGTATTTTAAAGCTAATATAGTGGTGATACATCTGATGTTCAAAACTCACAACAGGGGGGAAATGTAAGATAAGCTCAAATTTATTCTTATTTACTCAGATACTCATGTGTTCACAGTTACTCATCTTTCTATATACCATTGCATAAATTTGGGCTTAATGTAATTGTGTGTGTTTTTCACATCCCCACATAACCACCATTTTCTACATGTCTGTATATGTCAACCATTTTAAAACTTTTGCCTGCATAAGCAACTTTTCACACCAAATGCATGACCACTTTTGACATCTGACACTTGTCTGACACTGAGACACTTCTGCTTTTTGAATTCTGTTTTTTGACACACTTCTGCTTTTTGAGCAACTTGTTTTGAAACCAGAACATTCTGTATCCTCATCTACGTATGACTTTTGCTGCTTTAATAAAGGAAGTACCAGGGTAGAGGAGTTCAGAGTTGCGTTGGAGATCGTGTGGTCAACACTGCTCTCTTTCTCCCTCTCCTCATTGCAATGTGTTTGAACTTATCCTTTGTCTCTGAGTGATCCTTATTGGTTGATGATGATCTTAAAGGTACCAAAATTGACATTACCAATTTTGGACCCAACAATGTAAACTCCCAAAGTCTGACAGTTGTTTAAAAACACACAATAAAAAACATAAAAACACTTTAACGTTGCTATAACATGCCTTTATTAAATTAAAATGGATCATGTGTTTGAAGCATGATAGGAGTGAACTGTTTGTCAGAAAGGATCATATGAAGACATGTATCACATTTCCCCCCTTCAAATTCAATAATTGTATTCATTTCTAAAAATTATATCGAGTTCAATCACAATTTCAGGCGATGTCAATTGGTGATTATACATTTGTAGTCTCAGAAGTCATAGGTTTTGCAAATATGAGTTTTATTTGTGAAAAATTGTCCTCAGTCTTGAGACAATATATGATTACCAGGTACTTCTTTATGAGTTCATAATTCTTTGTAAAGTTGTAAATAATAGTATGTTTTCTAGAACGAGGACATTAACTAGAGGACATGCTTCCCCAGAGTCTAAATCTTAGACATGTTTCCGCTCAGGCCATCCTTATTAAGTTACACCAAATTGAATTATGACTTACACAACGGTGATATTTAGTTCAGTCAAGTTACAATATGCAAGTTTTAGATGAGCCTGTTGAATAAGATTTAAGTTTCCATTCAAAAAACAAAATGATCAATAGTTTCATCGATAAACTTTACCTCATGTTGAACAATTATTTCTCAATACAACTTCTTTAAGAAACAAAGGATGTCTTAATGAGAGGACATTCAGAATTTCTCATGGCTGAAAGTCATTTTACTTAAGAAAGTTTGAACTTGTTTTGTATAAAAAACAAGTTCAAAATATAAGACAGTACAAAGAAATTTGGGAATAGTTTCTGAATTCCTCGAGCAGTAAAGGTGGGTTTTGATTGAGCTGATTAAAAATCAAGCTAAAGAGAGGAAAAAACCAACGGAGAAGGACTCCGACTTCTGATCTCAATGAGATAAGAAAATATATCTTGAGTTATTTTCCACAATATATTTAAGACATTGTGCCAACTGAAGACACATTTTATTTGTAAGAATTTTTTACGTCCTTCTTACATAAATGTAATAAATTGGTTGTAATTTAAGTTATTGAGAGCTTGTTATTAGATTGTTTGAAAGACTTACCACCCAAAAATTCTAAATGAATAAATATTTAAATGACAAAGAGAGCAAAGTAATATGGAACGAACCAAACAATAAAGAAATGGACTGAAAGAGGTGGGGTAAACAAGAAACTCAGTTTCCTAATTGGAGTCACTGCTTCTTCATTATGGAAAAACTCTGTTTCTCCAGTCCTTCTCGACATTTCTTTTACTGAGTGATCGACCACCCTACCAGCTGGCCGGAACTTAGAGAAGTTTACATTGAGAGGTAAGATTTTTTTTTCCTAAATAATAATAAGGACCAAGCCTGAGAAAGGAAGGATTTCTTTGTTGGCAACAATATCCAATAGTATGAAATCATCAGGCCCTTTTTGTCCTTTAATTAAAAAAAGTGCCTAATTCTGATTTCCATCAACTCCCACAAAATCTTGTTGCTTTGTTTGGATTTGATAGTGTGTTTTTGTAACATTATTTTATAGGAACGTTATTGAAAGGGAACAATTCTTAGAATATTTTGGTCATTTTCTGAGTATACCACCACTTGGCTTACACAAACATGAGTCTGTAAAGTTGATGGAGCTCCATTTTGCTACCCATTTGTTCTTCTTGGTCCCTTTGGATTATTTCTGTGTTTAAAAAATGATCAATTATTAGACAGATTTTTGCATTTGATAATACTTGGCAGTTGAAGTAGCATTAATCATTGGAATCTGAACTCCATCAGACAGGATTGGAAGACAGAACACAGACAGCTCGCATTGTATGGGTGATTTGATCTGATGAAGCAAATCAGGAGTAATCTAATTTTAATCTCATGTTTCCTTGACAACACGCAAAAAAAAAAAAAAAAATAGAGGAAAGTGCAGAGTTTTAATCGGGAAATAGGGCTAATAGCTTTCACGTGCAAGCAGATGAGTTGAGTTATCAACAATTAAGCAGGCCCACATATTGGTCAGTCTGGGGGTATATTCTGCACTGAAACAAAGTTAGGATGCATTCCGTTCCTGTTCACCACTTTTACCCATAAAGAGATCTTTTATACTTAACATTTTCTGAACTATGAATCATTTAATTGACTTGGCAGTTCAGATAATATGAGAAAGTTTGGACTTCATGTAAAAAGAAAATATGTCATACTTTTTGAGAGATCTGTGTATATGTGTGCATACTTTATAATGAGTTTGTATTGTATCAAGATTGAGAAATAGCTAAACAGGCCTTTTTATGGAACCAAACAGAAGGTATGAAGACTATCTTGTTGTTATTCTTCTGGTATTTAGGTGGCAAAACTAAATTTAACATGTGCATTATGTTTTATTCACTACATTGCAATGCAGTTTCAACTAAAGTGATGCTTAATAAGCTCACATCAGGATGAAGAGGATAAAAAAGTTGCTCTGAATATATTTTACTTCAAAATGTATCTTACTCGGCTTTACTTTGTAGTTTGAATTGTTACATCTGACTGATTTTGTCTGGTAGCACCATTTACAATATAATAAGAATTAATAAAACATTTTTCTTACTTTATTTTTGGAGCTATTTTATGTTGAAATGTTTTTTGAAAGACCAACTGAATTTTTACTTTAATAAAGTTCATGTTTGAGCATATTTTTACACTTGTAAATGAAAAAGAATTCTCTATTTACCAAATTTACCAAATTCTCTACATATAAGAAAAGTTCAATTGTAACAAAACAGTAAAATACAACAAAGATAATTAATCTCTTTCCCATCCTGACAAGTATAAAAATAATCTTTGTCTAAATTTTATTAAAGTACCTGTTCCACCTGAACTACTGCTGACATTGACTTGTGTGTTTTTACAACTAATTTGTTCTTGTTTTATTTATTTGTCAATCTTCCTCCATTTTTACAGGATGAAACTTCTCAACTATCCCGTCCCAGAGTTGGACGTTACTTTGCAAGAAGTGAGCCGTGTTCTGCAGCTCACTTTGAACCCTGATCTTTACTCAGAGTTCAAAACTTCTTTGGAGCAGCAGAGAGAAGTCCTTGAGGAGGCTCAGCAAAAAATAGCTAATCTCACCGCGGGCCAAGAAAATTGGGTGACACAACAGTTTAAGAGAGGTTTGCTGTCTTGTGCTGACCCCCTGCCCACCTCAACAGCCCTCCCAGATGTCCTTCTTCCATCCAAAGCAAAAGGATTTAACCAGCAGGGGAGGGCAGCAGCTTTGCTCTGGGCAGCAGCAAAGCTGTACAGCGAGCCCCATCTACTAGAGGGTGATGTTCCAATGGAACACACGCAACAGTCTGAAGTATTTGCTGCAAGTCGTATTCCTGGCAGAAGTCGAGATGAAATTAGGGTGAGATCACAGAATAAAGTATTTGGCAAGAAATTTAAAGTAATCTGTACTTCTCTGGAAGAAGTTAAAATACTTCTATTTGGCTGCACATTATGTTATTTTCTCTACACCTGTGCAAACATTTCTTTAACTTTATTCCCTCTAACATTTCTATTTTTTTACAGGTCTATCCAGACAGCCTTCATGCAATCATCATCTGTGCGGCAGGTGTGTTTCCCGTTGACATACTCTGGCGTCCCAGTACTGGTGGACCAGTGTCTGCACGATCATTTTTGGATATCTACAACCAGCTGGCTCAGGTGATGGAGCAGCCCCGAGCAGGAAAACTGAATGATCCATCCGTCATCTGTAACCTCTCAGCTTTGGAGCGTAAATCGTGGGCTGCTATCAGGGAGGAAATCCTAAAGCAAGGAGGGGAAGCAATGGCATCTTTGGGGCTGATGGAAAGTGCTGTGCTTACACTCTGTTTGGAAGAATGTAATCCTCCTTCTGAATTGGCAGACATCCTCAATGCAGTCAGACTTGGAGAAGGGGAAAACACGTGTCTGAGATTCTATGACAAGGTACTTAGAAATAATTTTTTTGAAGTCAGTAAATATTAATCAATTTGCAATTGTTTCTTTGATTTTGTTACGAGGAATTGGCTATAAATTGATTTTTATCTATTTTGCTTGTTTTTAAGTTTGTATTATTGAAGTTATTTTTGAAGCATAATAAAAATACGCAAATTATAACAATGTTTATATAAATTTTAGGTATATCTGTTTCTTGCACCAAATTTGGACCTAACAAATTTTGATAATACTCACTTTACATAAAAGCTTTTGGTGCCCCAAGTTTTTTGCTGACAGGCATTTGATGGACAAAGTAGCTCAAACAGTATTTGTCTGTTTGGTTTGTTACAGGTGATGAATCTGGTGGTGTTCAAAGATGGCACAGCAGGAATGGTGTTCGAGCATAGTGCTGTGGATGGGATGGTGGCTGCTCTTGTTACTGAACGTGTGTACAGTCTGTCTGAAACTGTTGACTTTAACCTTGTCCAGAATGATACACAAAAAATGACTAAGCCTATTACAGTAAATAATGTTAACTCAGTTTACCCAAGTGCGCTAAAATTCCCTTTACAAGGAATCAGTGCCCCCAAACAAAGTCCTGAGTTAAAGATAAACTATCCAGTTCTAACTTTTGATGTGCCCTCCTATCCTGATGTGTTTTCTACTTTAAGAGGTCAAAGAGGCCTGTATGATGCCTGGATCAACTTCTCTTTGCAGCTCTCTCTGAGGCAAACGTTTGGGGAATCTGCTTCTAATCACATTCTTGTCACACCTACACACATGCGACACTATAAACATGGCCGCTGTGATCCTACATACTCAGTTACTATGAATTCTCGTAAGTTGGTCAGTGTTTTGGCATCCCATATAGTTCAGGACAACACAATTCAGTACACAACTGAAGTACTACGATTATTCCATGCTGCATTTCTGGAACACAAAAACCTCATTAAAAAGACAAAAGGTGGTCAAGGAATTGGTCCCCATCTAGCTGCGCTGCGTCGGTCTTTGCCATCTGACAGTCCAGTGAAGAAATTTCTTGACCCTTTTGGATGTCCATCTGTATACATCACAGGTGCAGATTTGATGGAGGGTTTGGAGTGTGGGGTTGGAAATGTTTATGCTCAGAACCAGCTAGCTGTGACTTATCTTGGGAAGAAAGACAAGGTGCGCATTATGCTGAATGGAAAGGGGACCTTTGCTCTTACACTAGAAAAGCTTCAAGAAAACCTGAAGATAAACTTGAAGCTAGTGATGCTCCTCGCACTTAGATATGCCATCGCAACCCAGATGGGAGCTCTGGAGTCTGTGTTACAACAAGGTCAGAGAGAACAAATTCACTACTCAGAGAGTCTGAACAAAACCCAAAACAGTGCTGATTCCATTTCTGGCGTAAATGATTACACTCTGGTAATCCATGGCGGTGCTGGGGATGACATCATGCTGAACAGCAAAGTGACTTCAATTGTTGAGTTTTCCCTACAAGCAGCTTTATTCCTTGGGTCAGAAGTTCTTCAAAATGGAGGCAGAAGTTTAGATGCAGTCCAGAAGTCAGTGCAAGCTTTGGAGGACTGTTTCCTATTCAATGCTGGGAAAGGGTCAGTTTTTAACAAGGATGGGAAAATTGAAATGGAAGCAACAATTGCAGATGGTGCAAAGAGGTCAGGATCTGTTGCTTGTGTGACAAAAGTGAAAAATCCAATAAAAGCAGCCAGATGTGTCATGGAGAAGAGTTCACATTCCTTGATTGCAGGTGAAGGAGCAGAAGAGCTTTTCCAAGAGCAAGATGAGAAAGAAAATCCCGTTGGTTTGGAATACTTTCACACTGATATACGTCAAAAAGAATTAATGGAAAAACTCAGTGATGGAAATACCCTGAAACACAATCATCCTCAGACAGTAGGAGCTGTGGCTTTGGATCGCTGGAAAGGATTGGCTGCAGCATCCTCCACCGGTGGCTTGGTTGGGAAGCTGAAGGGGCGAATTGGGGATACAGCAGTTGTAGGAGCAGGAATATATGCTGATGACAAGGTGGCCATTGCCTGCTCTGGAGATGGAGATGTTTTCCTGAGAAATTCTGTGGCACAAAAAATAGCTAGTCTATACCACAACAAGGCTTGCAACCTCAGACAAGCCTGCAGGGAAGTTATGTCTGAAAATCTAATTGGGGTTTGTGGAGGAATCATAGCCGTAGACACTGCAGGGGATGCTGTAATCGAGACAAATGCAGGAGTGATGTTAGTGGCCTCGTTCACTGATGGTATTTCACGAGTGGAGGTGCTCAGACCAATGAAAACCATCTCTAACGTGATCTGGGAAACAGATCTGTTGGTAGCCTACCTGAATCCCAAACCCTGGACCCCTGGCTCAACCATTCTCACAAGAAAAACTCTTAGTGGGCCAACTACCATTTTCCAGTTTGCCATACCTGACTTTATTGCTATTTTACAAGGGGCAAAAGCTGTTTCAAATTTGCTATGTGAGCGACTAGGGGTGCAGCGCTGTGCCTTAGTTTTCAACCCAACCTCAGATCAACCAGCACACATCAAGTTGCTGCCTCTTCATGGATTGGAGCCAAAGTGGGAGCCTCATCTTGCTTGTGAGGAAGAATTCTATGTCTACAACACAGGCTACTGCAGCTCAAAAAGTGGTCCCCGCTGGGACGATGAAGCACTAGGCCAAGTTCAAGCAAAGATCAGAAATGCACTTCCAACGCCAAATGCACCATTTTGCTTTGACTATTTTGGTGACGTTACCAATGATAACTTATTTTGTCGCATTATTCGTGGAGAACAGCAACAATGGCGAGTGTGGGAAGACAGTGAGCACGTTGCCTTTCTCACACCATATCCAAATACACCTGGATTAACGGTTTTGGTGCCGCGCAAAGCACTCAGCAGTGATATCTTCAAACTGGATGAACCTGATTACAAAGCATTGATGCTAGCTACTTACAAAGTTGCCAAATTGCTAGAGGAGGGAATGAAAGTCAAAAACATTGCAGTAATCTTTGAAGGATTTGAGATAGATCATGCCCATGTCAAATTGATCCCAATTCCACGCTCATCAGATAGTCTTGGGTTTCTTGAGCCGAAAGTGGAATATTTCCAAAACTACCCTGGATTTGTGTCCTCAATGGATGGTCCACCTGCCGATGCTGAAACCCTCAAGAAAATCCACTCGAAAATCACCCAGTGCAAGCCACCTCGTTCTTGGGAAGACCCTCAGTCTCATTCCACACTTGCTATCAAAAGCCAGTGGTACTGCAATCTCTTTCAGATTCAAAATACATTGTTCCACACCACAGTGGAATATTTTCACAGTTTTCGCCAGTATTTCTATGCCTTGACCCCACTCACCACAGACACCATTTCCTCCCCAATGGGCCTAGGATCTGATTCAGAACCAGTGTCTGTTGACTTGCTTGGACAGGATGTCTATCTAGCTGACTCAATGCAATTTGTTCTTGAGTACTTCCTTCGCTTCCAGGAAAATTTGCCGGGGGCTTATTACATATCTCCCAGCTTTAGAGGGGAAGATCCTGATGCTACACACTTAAATCAGTTTTACCATGTGGAGTGTGAGCTGTTGGGTAACATGGATGATGCAATTTCTACTGCTGAGGGATACTTGCTCCATCTCACCAAATCTATGCTGAAGAAACACTCAGACATCATACTGAAGACTGCTGGGACCCTTGACCATGTCACAATCATGCTGAGTAAACTAGAACAAAAATCTCCACTCCCAAGAATTCCTTTGGACAGAGCCATTCCCATGATGCCCACTGCTGACTGCTTGGAGTGGGTACAAGACGGCCAACCCCATTTTGGAAGAAAGCTTACTCGCAAAGGCGAACGAGTTTTGATAGAAAAGTATGGTGGTGCTGTTTGGCTAACTGAGATGGACCATCTTGGAGTCCCATTCTACCAGGCTTATATGGAGGGAACTGGGCGGTGTAAAGCCAAAGCTGCTGATCTCCTGCTGGGACTGGGAGAGACTATCGGTCTTGGTGAACGCCATTCAACCCCTGAGATGGTACAAGAGGCCCTGAGACACCATGCAGTACCAGAGGATTCCTACAAGTGGTACATCAGCATGCGCCAAGTAAAGCCACTTCTGACAAGTGGATGGGGCATGGGGACGGAGCGTTACTTGTGCTGGTTGCTCCAACATGATGATGTCAGAGATATTCATATCATTCCTAGGATGAAGGGAATGAAGTACATGCCGTAAACAAGTTCACCTCAGATGTGACGTTCATTAAATGGGGTATGTTTTATTTATTGGGCAAAATAATGATGGTTTTAGCATAATTTAAAGTCTGGTACCAAAAATGCAGCAATTATGACTGATGCACTAGAATAGTGGAGGGTTGGAACATTAGTTAGTAAGGTGAAGAAAAACAAATGTACTATAAGTGTTGGTTGTCCTCCTTCTTTCAAGTGTTTGCTTTTTAAGAAATGAAAGGTTCAAAGCAATTTATACCATCAAAGCAATTGTGGGAAGAAAATGCATCAAAGGTCTGAACCCCTTTTACCATTTTTATTGGTAAAACACTTGCTATCATGTAAATCATATCTGTCATTTTATTAGCTGTTAGGAAAAAAACAAATTTGCTCGGTAAAAAAACAATTGTAAACTCAAGTTATTTTTACTCACCGTTTGTTGTTGAAACATTATTGTTTATGTAAGTAAATGTTCTTGTTATCTTATTCAGGCAATTTTTTAGTCATTGTATGTTGTTTTTTTTTAACTACACGAATCATACATTGAAAATGTTCCATGAAGTGATTAAATATTTTTATATAAACATCTGTTACAGTCATAACTGGATGATGACTTTTTCTTACAAGCACCTGATACATTAGGATGATATGTCCCAACTGTTTATGAGAAATAAAATGATGATTAGTTTTCAACTGTGTTCTTTCATTTTTTAATAAATAGTTTATAATTAATGCAATGACACCATGCTATTCACTAAATCTAGTGTATCTGTTTTTTATCAATTTTAATCACAAGTGATGCCAGCAGTCATTTATAGTTGATTATAAAAATTATTTTGATCAAATCAATTTTAAATTGGGAAACAAAATACTCTATTGATAATGTGAAATTAATGTTCCCCAAAAATGTTTGCAGCTTATAAATGAACAAGATTAATGTTGTTTTCAAGGTTTTACCAAACACTATCTAGTCTTTATACGTAAGTCAGTGGCAAAAGACGTTCAGAATTTTAATTATTAGCTATAAATATAAAATGCTGAGGACTTTTCCCTTAGTTACCATGGTACTTTAAACATACTACTACAATGGGTATACCAGGTAACATCCAAACTTGGATTATGAAGAAACCAAATGAGCTATTTTTGCTGGGGCATGATGGGCAGCATTTGTGACAAGCTGTGCTTAAAAAAATTTTTTTTTAAATAAATACTAATGCAATACTACAATCATGACACCCTTCTTTGACATATTAATAGCATATTAACAGTCACTAAAAACACAAAGTTTTTAGTGTTGTTTTTTTGTGTTGTGGTTTTATTTAATTTTGCTGTTTGTTGTTCCTTTTGGTCATTGTAGCACTTGGAGATCTCCACTGGAGATATAAAGTGCATTACAATTAAAATTTTTATTATTATTATTATTTGTATTACACCAACTGATGATAGTAGAAGAAAATCAATTAAAAAGATCTACCCAAGTAATGATAACTCTATTAGATGGTTTAGTCATGATTAGTCCAAACAATATTTCCAAATTTAAAAAATGTTGGAAAGAATACGATCTACTCTATGAATGTTACAGATAAATTTAAATAAAAGTATCCACGTCACTCCTGGTAAGGTGCAATTCCAGTATGGTAAAAACTAATAGAGGCCAGCCAGTGAGTTCCGGAAGAAGAAACAGTGTGGTGATTGGTTGTAAGGCGAGTAACTGCACCCTACATTAAAACTAGGGCTGCAACTAACGATTATTTGATGATCGATTAATCTGACGATTATTGACTCGATTAATCGATTAATTGGGTAAAATTGGACTTAATAAAATAATAGTTTTTTTGGCATTTTATTGAATGTAGTTATGCGAAACACAACTCATAACCACTTAAACAACACGTTGGGCTCATTCTAATAAGGAAAAATATGAATCTTTCTGTGAAATATAGTATATATGTATGTATATAATGGAGTATATTACCAGTTCTACAGCAAATATAAAATAATAAATCTACTTACTGTATACAGTAAAGGTAAATCCATACCCATAAAATGTGTTTTATAGTACTGGCTAAAAAAACATAAATTGTAAACTGTTGACCATCCAGGATCACATTTAAAAACAAGAAATCGTTAACAGTTTTAGATTTGCAAATTTAACCTTGTTCAGAGGTATAGTACCAAACAAAAATGGCCGAGGTTAACATGAGTAAAAATATACAAAAAACAATCAAGTTGTGTAATATTAAGTGCAGTTGACAGTAAAAACTTTCTAAACGATTAATCGATGACTAAATTAGTCGACAACTATTTCAATAATCGATTATAATCGATTAATTCGATTAGTTGTTTCAGCCCTAATTAAAACTATACATTTTTTGCCAGTAAAAAGATAAAAAGCTATATACTTTATATAAAATTCTTATTACGTTAATATGAAAACCTGTTTGCGACACGTTTGTTCTTGCCTCACAACACGAAAGTTGGGAATTCGAGTCCTGTAGTGGGGCTAGGCTTGAAACGCTGGCCTTTCTGTGTGTAGTTTGCATGTTCTCCTCATGTATGCCTGGGTTTTCTTCGGATACTGCTTAGTTCTCACACCTTCCAAAAACATGCATTTTAGGTTGATTGGCCGCTTCAAAACTGCCTCTCAGAATGAGTGTGTGTGTGTGTGGCAACAAACTGGCGACCTGTTCAGGGTGTACCCTGCCTCTCTCCTGATATCAGCTGGGATAGACTCCAGCACCCCTGATGACCCCCTGGGGTTAAGCGGCTCAGACAATTAGATTAAATGAAAACCGTTTGATCTGAAATGCAGTTAGTCTCATAACGAGGAGGGGAAAAAGTGCAGACCTAGCATTTTTTTAAAAATACAATAACATAATTTTTATGAGATACATTGTTGGCAAAATAGAGACAGTCTTTTTTTTACTGTCATTATTTAATCAACCAAAAAATTATTTAAACTTTTTAGATAATTTAAAAAAAAAAAAAAAAAACAACCCGGAAACAATATGGAAGTAATGAACCATTTGTTTCCGGCTCAAGCTGAAGCGTCTGACCCCAGTACTAGAAGAAACCAAACTTCCTTTCAAGACATCTGTGGGGATTTATTCTCATAAAGTAGGTTGATTTGTGATTACGGTTTTGTTTCTTTTTCCAAAAATAGTATTCGGATTTTAATTTATGTGTTCAGACCATGAGGCACTGTGTGAAAGTAAGGTCAGCTCTTCACTGCTCGTTTATTTACCGCAAAGAGCTAACAAGCTAAGTGTGACTTTCCATTAAGCCAGCCATTTTCTGAAGACTACCGTCACCAGAAAAAGAAAGCACCGAAGAAAATAATAATAAAAAAAATCTTAAATGAATGTTTCAATGAGTTCTAGCGAGGATATACTACAGATCATGTTTCTATTATCAGTAAGGTACCACAGATATGAGATTGCAACATTCACAGTAATGTCTGCCAGGAGAGATAAATATTCTCTCCTGGCATAAGAGATTTATTTGTTTTAGGATATTCAATTTATACAAGCAGAAAAAAAAGAGTTATAGTTGTCCAAAGCAGAGTTTTCCCGACCTTTTTCATGCCTAGGTACATTTTTACATCGATAATAATCTTGAGGCACACCACCAATGTGCCTCAAGATTACTACCTGTTGAGGCAAGATTGACCTGATGATTCTATATAGCCGCCCCATAATACAACATTAACAATCTACTATTACATAAATATTTAACAATATATTAATTTAGACAATGAAGCTTTCTGATTATTTACCCAGAATGCAAGAGAAATTTTTTTGCAACAAAAGAGCACAGAAGAGTGGGTTGCTATGGTTACAGGACTGCCTTGCATGTCTCCAAAATGACAAGATTTCATACTGATAAGCATAAATAAAATCGTTTTGATCCATGTTTTTGTAATACCAACAGCATGAGATCATTGTAAGCCACTGGTAGATCTCGATCACTGTATGAAGTGAAATAAGATCATGTCCCACGAAACACCTGACAATCTCGCACGGTACACTAGTTGAAAATCATTGATCTAAAGGTTGTACAAATGTTCTAGTAGGTCTTTGGATGAGGAAGAGAGGAAAGATTCAGAATCAGAGGTACTTTATTGACCCACATGTGGGAAATTTGTGTGTTAAAACAGTGTGTTTGTGAGTTACATTTGTGTAACACATAAATAACAAATTGGTTTATAGCAATAACAAGTGGAAACGTGTTATATGTTACGTGTTAGAACTATAACCATGTAACCTATATAATACAACATATATAACAATGTAAACAAAAGCCAATTGGAATTTGTATGTTACACCAATGTGATCATGAAAAAATTAAGTAAATATATAAATATAAGGAATGATAAAAAAATAATCATGTGAAAGTAAGAATTAAAACTAGTAATATAATTTAAGATCTATTTACAAGTAGTACAGATAGAATGTGTATAAATGTGATAAAAAGTGATATAAGGTAATAAATAAATATGCTTTATTCATCCGTCAATGGGAAAATTTGTGTGCTGCATTACACCGCAGCAGGCTGCCATGAAGGCGCTGATGGTGGGAGAAACGGTGGGTTGGTAATGAATTGCGTGACCCAGTGATCTATCACTCATTCTATTCTGTTTTTATTATTTTATTGCAAAACTGCTTCTTTTAGCAAGATATTTTTTCAGATGATTTGATTTTTGAGAAGAACCTTGTTCTTCTCTGTCATCTGCTGGGGGAGCAGCATCGCAGCCAGTGACACCAACAGACTGAATAAACTAATCAGACTGGCTGGCTCTGTCATTGGCAGCAAACAGGACTCACTTGAGGCAGTGGTAGAGAGGAGGTCACTGAACAAACTTTTGTCCATCATGGAAAACCATGACCATCCTCTCTACCCACTCCTGGACGAACAACGGAGCTCCTTCTCCAAGAGGCTCAGACAGCTCCGCTCGAGAACATCTCGTTACCGGAGGTCTTTCTTTCCGTACGTGATCGGGCTCTACAACGACTCACTTAGCAGATAGGAAGTTGTTGCTGTGACACACAAATTTCCCCTGTGTTGGATCAATAAAGTATATTCTGATTCTGATTCTGATTTTTGTTCTTCTCAAATGAAACCACTTTGTTTTCCAGGCGCAAGGGTTGAGCCCCCCTCTTCATGTGTCATCCCTAATGGGCAGCTGGTCTCGCAGTGCGGTGCTGGAGCTGTACAGGGCACTGCTCCGGGCAGGGCGTCACCTTCAGTACACTGACAGGAACTACTACCGGCGTGCTGTTGCTAGGGAGTTTCGTCGCTGTCAGACGCTCACTGTACCTGAGGATAAGGAAGAGGCACTGAGGAGGGGCCAGTTCTTCCTCAGTAGCAAACTGGGTGGGCTTATGTAGGGGTAGAGTGCGCGTGCCATCCGGAGGTGGGTCAGCGAGGTCTCCTAGTGGTGCATCTCCCAGGTGAGTCAAAGGCATACCATAAGCATGCTTCATAGTGTTTGCATTGAATGTTAAACCTCTTTAACACCTATCCATTTTCATCTTTGTTGTCCCAGTGGCAGGATGGCAGGTGTCAATGGAGACCAAAAAGGAAAGAAAGATGACAATGGGATTGGAACAGCCATTGATTTTATGCTTTCAAACGCCAAGCTTGTGCTTGGAGTTGGAGGGGCAGCCATGCTCGGCATTGCTACGCTGGCTGTTAAAAGAGTGAGTTCAAAGAGCTCTTTTTCTTCATCATTCAGCTTTTAACTAAACAAACTCCCAATTCTTTCAGATGTATGACCGTGCCATGAGTGCTCCCACCAGCCCCACTAAGATGGATCAAAACAGCAAAAGAAGTTGGGAGGAGCCAGCCTGGATAGGTTCATCCCCACGTGTCCTGAACCACAACATGAAGTCGACAGTTAGCAGGTCGATGCAGTCACTGCCAACTTCCTCACACGTGTTTGAACCAGGTATGCATGTCACGTTGGCATAATTGTTTCAGAGTTTTATTTAATGTAAATTTTGGTACGTAAGGTATTTTTTTTGTTGTTGACAGACAGCCTTCTTGGAGGATTAATACTCTTTCTTTACAGTGGGTTTTTGTTTTTAAGTGCCCTGCTGTTTTCTAGCAGTTTTGTAGGTAAACTGATGGTAGAGTAGTTTGATTACAATTTTATATGCTTCAGAAACCCCATAACTTATAGATTTAGATTTTTATCGCTGATAATGTAGATGAGCTTCATCTCAGTTTCTTAACGTATAATTTTGTCTTATAATTAGAACCCGTAAATCTACAAATTCAGCTCGTTGCTATATCTTTTAATTTGAACTTTATTTTTTTTCTCAGACTGTCTGCGCAGAGCTGTTGGACGCTCCACTGTGAGTGGAATTAGTGCCACTCAGTCGGAACTGCAGCGCGCCCGCATGCGTCTCTCTTTGCAGGAGCATTTGTGTGAATTCTATCAGAAAAATGTTAACATCCCCGCTGAGGAGCAGGCGATGGCCAGGAGGGCAGCCCTAGACATCTGCGCTGAACTGCGAGTGTTTCTTCATGCCAAACTGCCGGATATGCCGCTCAGAGAAATGTACCTGAGCGGCAGCCTATATGATGACCTTCAGGTAAGCAAAGACTCAGGTTTCGTTTCAAACGTAACGTGCAACAGCCATCTTCCCTCAGTGCATAAATGTTTCATTTATATTATTTGTATATATATTTGGTGTTAAAGAACTCATAATAAATTTGGTTTTGTTGCAACCCAAATATTTTAACCTCCGAAGAAATTGAAGTCTCTTCGCAAAGCCATGGTATTAATAAAATGTAGACTTCATGTGTGGAACTGAATTTGATTGCGTTCAATAAATACTGAATTGGTTGTTTTCTAAAGAGTTTTAGCAATCCAAAGTTTTGATTGAATCTGCTTTTATCTTGCCCTTTCCAGGTGGTGATGGCTGACCATGCACAGCTGATGGTGCCTCTTGTTTTGGAGAAGAATCTGTGGTCTTCAGTTCCAGGAGAAGACACCATCATGAATGTTCCAGGTTTCTGGCTTGTCCGCAGAGAAAACGTAGAATATTTCCCACGGAACAGCAGCTACTGGGACCGCTGCATGGTAGGTGGTTACCTCTCCCCTAAATCAGTCCTCGAGGTCTTTGACAAGCTTGTTGCCGGCTCCATTAATTGGCCGGCTATCGGGAGCGTCCTGGACTATGTCATTCGTCCCGTGGTTCCCTCTGAAACTCTGACTCTGGAGGTGCAGTATGAGACAAACCGGAGGTTGTATGTGGACTTTCTGCCTTTGCTTGTAATGGAGGATGGCACCTCGCTCATCGCCAAACCGCATCGGTTTGCTGCCGAGCGTCACGAGAATTTGTGGCGGCAGAGTTTCCGCGTGGCCGAGACGGCGAAGCTCAGAGCGCTGGATCAGGAAGACGGTGGCTGCCGGTGCACCTGCTTGAAGGTGGCAAAAGCAGTGTGCAAGCTCAACTCTGCCTTAAACCGGCTCAACGCCAGTCAGCTTACCAACGCCATCTTGCTGCTGAGCGAAAAAGAAGGCGACTGGACCCAGGAAGCGTTGGCAGACCGTTTTCTGCAGCTACTACGAGCGCTAGTGGAACACTTAGAAACAGGAAAACTACCATGTGCCCTAAACACTAAAGTTAACCTATTTTGTGAGCTGAGTGAACACGAAGTGGACGAGCTGGGTTATACTCTCTACTGTGCCCTGTCAGACCCCGAAGGGCTGCTGAGAACTGGTGTAGAACAGCAACATCCAGAACAAGCGCTCTAATCGTAAACTTATTCCTGTGGTCACTCTGAAATAAGTCACCTGCATGGAATAATTACACGTGCAACAATCTGTTCTGAGCATTGATGTGTCTGTGAGTAAATGTGAGACTACAGGGTTGCAACAGTCTTAGAATAAATAATGTTTTTGTCGCAATCCAAATATTTTAAACTGAATTGAAGACCTGCTGGAATAATTTTTCTTAAAGCCATTGAATTAATGAAGTTTAGACTTGATGTGCACTACTGATCTAAATTGTATAAACGTAATCGGTTGTGTTCTGATTAAAGACTTTAAACTGGCAAATAAAACTTGCAGCTACAGAGAATATCAGTGACCAAAATACTCATTCTTGAAATAAAAAATAGGCTAAATGTCTTCTGAAAAAAAAAAACTTGATTTAAAAACAAAGCTTTAAGAAAAGAGAATCTTCATTGATACAGTGGCTGAAAAAAACTGCTTTACATGTAATGTGGGAACAGTGTTTTATTGTCTGCAGCCTGCATGTGTTACCTAGAACAGGTTAATATGCACATTATGTTTATCTTGATATTGCTGGACCATCAATACAAGTAAAAGAATAAATCAGAACATTTGTGGGAGTTAAAAGCTCAACTTCTTGCTAGCTGATAGAAATTTCCAACAAATAGCATAATTATTTCCATGAGAAGAAGCAGTCATGTGATGGAGATGCACAAAGCTGTTCTTTGTCTTAGATTATTGAGAAAAAAAAAAACCTCTCTGGGTCACTATTGGTTGGATTAACTGCACAGGTTCGACATACTTCATTAAACAATCAGTATCACGAGTTTTTTTTTTCGAGTTGCAACGCATTTCTGTAGGTTTATGAGTTGTAAGCAGACAAACAGGTCATCGCGTTTGAGGAAACGCTTATCAACTTAAATGTAGCTGAAGTTGTCAGACAGGGATTAGAAGTCAACATGGAAAGGTCAAGTGCAGTTAAACAGCACAGAACATCAAATCAGGTTACGACCAGATCTTCTCGTGTATAAATAGATTTCAGGTGCTAGTTTGTCAAATCGTGATCTACAGCAACTTTCAATTCAATTATAACTTTATTTGTCCTTTAGGAACTTCATTTACATTTCAGATGGTCAAACGTTTCATTATCTAAAAGTAGCTCCACAGTTTTTTACAAGCTAGCCCAGTCTGGGTTGACGTTTTCGATTTATCTTATGTCGTCCAAAGTGAATGCTTTTTCTTACTTTTTACCCATAGAATTAATAATGAAAACCACAAAATAAATATCTACCTATTCTCCATTTCAGAATATTTATAGTGTATGTTTCAGAGAAGTTTGGACCATCCGGGTCTAGTATATGTTAAATCAAAACAGGTGATTATTTTTGTATTTATTATACATTTTTAACCAAAAAAGCATCAGTATTTATTCATATTGTAGTTCAATATTATCTGTTGTGCTTCAATGAACTTATATATGAAAAAAACCTTTAGAAAGCTTCTCTCTTTTATTGCAGATCTGCCTCATGCAAAGAAAAATTTTTTAAAGAGAAGGTAGTCATTGTGCCATCATCTGTAACGGTCACATGTCAAAATCCAGAGTAACTCTAGCATAAGATGAACATCAGTTCGATGCTGTTATTGTGCTTTAATTTTTTTCTAATTTTACCTCGGGAGTTGAACTGTACAAACTTTGTATGCAGTCTAAACAGTAATAAAATGATGCTGCGTATTGTCTTTTTTTTCTGTGAGAAAAAATGTTTACTCAGCTCATTTTATTCTAATAAACCCACCAAAAAGCAGAAAATGTAATCGTTTTTATTCCACCACACTTGTAATAAATTCACACACAAGATGTCATCGTTATTTCACTTTAGTCTAAAAATGTTGTACACTTATAAAAGTTAAGATGAACTATGGAAAATAAAGCATCTTTCCAATTTTTATAAACAATAAAAACATAAATAAGCATTACTGAGCTCATCCATAGAAAATATTAAAGCTTTAAAGCCTAACGCAGCTTCACACAGTGCAAAAACATCAGCAGGAACAAGTTATTTATGTTTTTGTATAATGGCTCCATGTGGAGAAATATCTAAAAACCAAAGGTTCTTTAAAAAAATATGAGACATTTCATGATTGGGTTTCTATTTTGCTGCAGCAAATCCAACACGATCAGTGTTCCTGTCGAACACGGTGTAATACTTCCCAATGAAGACGTCGCCCAGAATCCAGAGTGGCCCAGCGGGGGGAGGTATGTCCATGGCCATGAAGCCTGACAGACAGATTGTTTTACCCAGCTGGCTCTCCTGAAAGGAGGGGAGAAAACAACCTTGAGTGAAGCTAGTTATGGTTCAAAAAGGTATTCAGCAAAAAAACAGCAATAATTTCTTTCACAATTAAACATCTGTCCATAATACACAAATTCTAAAATGCTAAATAAAACCTATGTCATGCTTTAGAGTTTTTTATGTTAAAATAAACACTCATGCACCAAAAAAAAAAGTATTTTAATATGTTACTTATACACTGATATTAAGCAGATTTAGATTTCCTGCTTTGGCTGCCACGGTGACGCAGAACATTAAAAGGAGAACTAGTGTGATGAAACTAAAAATTCAGAAGTGAACCAAGTTTCCTAAAGGACCTGATGATGCTTTGAGGACAGTCTGAAATGCATAAATTTGACATAAATTTGTAAACCCACCAAAAGATTTGGTTTGCCTTCTAAAGTTTTTAATTCTCACTGAAAAAAATGACCATATCTGTACCAAAATGTTTCAGACTTTAACAAATACTGTACCTTCAGCACATAATCCTCCCCTGTCAGGTTAAACATCTTCCCTCCGATGTTGAATGAGATGACAGGAAGGGAGGGAATCTTCTTGCAATCAATCAAATACTAATAAGGAAGAGAAATGTTAGAGGGATATTTAAGAACAGAAAAAAAAATCTGTTTCCTATTTTTAACTTAACATTGATATGAATTTAATAAAGAATACAATAGAACATATTGCACAGCCTCTAACATATATTTGCAATAAGTCTTTTCAAATCGGTAAATTTCCTGAAAAAATGAAAATAACTAGAGTTATTCCAGTCTATAAAAATGGCAATAAACAATTATTTTCAAATTATCGGCCTATATCCATACTTCCACAGTTTTCAAAAATAATAGAAAAAGTATTTGTAATAAGATTAGATAAATTTATAGAGAAACACCAGCTCCTTAGTGACAAACAATATGGGTTTAGACAAAACCGATCCACTAATATGGCTGTTACAGAACTAATAGAAAATATTACTACATCAATAGACTCAAATAATTATGGCATCGGTATTTTCATAGACCTTAAGAAAGCTTTCGACACCATAGATCATAATATATTACTGAGCAAACTAGACAGATTTGGTTTTCGAGGAGCTGCATATACATGGCTTCAGAGCTACTTAGAAAATAGATATCAATATGTACAAATAAAGGAGGAAAAATCTGATTTATTAAAAGTCATATGTGGAATTCCACAAGGCTCAACGCTGGGGCCTAAACTCTTTATCCTGTACATCAATGATTTGTGTTACACATCCAAACTAATAAATTATGTACTGTTTGCAGACGACACTACTCTTTACTTTTCAGGAAAAGACCTGAACCAAATAATACAATCAGTTGAAAGAGAATTGAGTAAAATAAAAATATGGTTTGACATAAATAAATTATCATTAAATATTGAAAAAACGAAATTTATAGTATTTACAAAATTAAAAGTACCTAAACAAATTCAAATTATGCTTAATAACACCCCATTGGAACGAGCTTACGACAGTAAGTTCCTTGGAATGATTATAGATCACAAATTAAGCTGGAAATCACACATAAATTATACAAAAAATAAACTGTCTAAAGTAATAGCAATCATTTATAAATTCAGATTTGTCCTAAATAAAAAAAGTTTGTTTATGTTATATAATACATTAGTACTTCCATATATAACTTATTGTATCGAGATTTGGGGAAATACGTACAAAACTAACACAAAACCAATTTATATTTTACAAAAAAAAGCAATACGAGCAATAACATTCTCATCTTATAATCAACCTACCAATAATCTATTTATAAATTTAAAAACATTAAAGTTCTATGATCTAGTGGAATTACACACTTTAAAATTTATGTTTAAGATAAAAAAAACATGATGTCAAACTCTCTACAAAATATGTTTATTATTAGGAAAAGTCCATACGAACTAAGAGGAAATGATATGTTCATTAAAAATAAATTTAGAACAAATGTTAAAAAATTCTGTATTTCTATTAAAGGTGTGGATCTTTGGAATAATTGTAATGATGAACTTAAATTGTGTTTAAATCTTTTATGTTTAAAAAAGAAATTTAAGTTATTAATACTTAAAAAATATGCAAGTCTTGATGGTTAAATTCAAGCTTCTATAAAAAGTAAACAATTATGATGTGTTATGATTATGTTATATGTTATGATGTGTTATGATTATGTTATGTGTTACGAATATGTGTTATGATTATGTTATATGTTATGATGTGTTATGATTATGTTATGATGTATTATGATATTATTATGTTATGTGTTATAACAATTATGATGACTTAGTATTTACTTATGTCTTTTTGCTTTTATTATGACATAAAAAAAAAAAAAAAGGGTCGGCGTAATAAGCGTTTGCTTCAGCCGTTACCTTTTCGGTCCTTTGCTGGAATATGGTTGTTTTCTTTATTTCATTGATATGAGGTTGCACTGTGACCGAAATAAATAAATAAATAAAAAAAATAACAGCTGTACCTCTCCTGCAAGCAGTGGCAGTGCACCGATGGCTTTGTGCAGTGCCCTGATTTCCTCTAGCGGGCCAACCATTAGGGATGTTCCCGTGTCAACAATAGCTTGGCAACCGGCCTTGCAAAGAGTCAGCTGATTACCAACGTCAACCCTGGCGAGAATGACAAGGAAGATGAAACAAAATACAGGAGGGATGTCAGTTTATGCCAAATATCTGCAAAGGAAGTTGTTATTGTACGATGATGCAACTCGCATTGTAGGCCCTGCCTATGAACCTCAAAAGCAGGGCCAAACGAGTTGAAACAGAAAGTGTTACCCTTGCGTTGTTTCTTAAAAACACTACGAGGAAAAATTGTTTAGTCAAAGTTAAACATGCTTTGGGTTACTCGTTGATTCAAATTAACACTGCGACTAATTTCCTACCTGTTCATTCCAACCTGCCAGTAGGCTTTCCGTGTGACGTTGACATAGTGCATGTCTCCAGTGTAGTACTGTGGGTCTGTCCCGCCCAGTATCAGTTCCCCTCCTACTGCTGCTGTTGGATCTCTGAGATAGAAGAAACTGTGTTAAACAAAAACTTCCTCACACTGATAACAACCAGCAGTTATCTTATATCCGTGCTTACAGAGTTTATGATTGAACTTGAAGTATAAGATTTGGTTTCGGTATTTGCTGAAAGTAACACAAAACCTGCTTATGTAGACAGAGAAAATGTTCTGGGGCAACAGCTTGGCAGCCATGGCTGTGTCAAAAACTGGAGTGACTTTGGCCACTGAGATAGAGGGGTATGCCATCCCCAGAACCCCATCAAATCGTGCAACGGCAAATGTGATGCCAGGCTGCTTTACAGCTTCTCCAAACTGCTGACCAGAGACAGCAAGGCCAGCAACCTGAAAGCAGATGGGAAAAAAAGTACAGAAAATTGAAATAAGGAGGAATGCTGTCCTGAAACAATGAGAGTGGTGTGATTGCCAAATCAGAGGAATGCAATTAAAGATCATGTGAGAGTCTCTTATAAACTCACGGAGACTGTGTCCTCACTGATAAAGCCTGACAGGCTTCCCCTGCCGTAACGAATAGAAAACTCAGTGCCATTTTTAACATATGTGTTTGATTTGTTTGCATCATAGCGGTGATGAAACCCTGCAGAAAAAAAAACAAAGATAAAATTATTTGTGCATATTGCTTTACGATGTTTTATACGTAACTGTCCACAAGTCACAAAATGCTAAACACACTTTGTTCGAGCTTTCCCTCCAAAGTCCTCTATACAGCAATTATAAGCAACTTACAGCATGCCACATCGAAAAAGGAACAATGAATGGAAGGAACCCACAGGTTGGAGGAACCAGTGTCAAACAGCACAGAGAAATCTTGCGGCGGAGTCCCAATGCTGATCACCCCGTAGTATTGAGCCTGGTAACAGAGAAATATTAGAAAACTAAGAGTTGATCAGGATTTTAACTGTGCATCTATCAGGATTGCACACTCTTTAAATGTTGCATAAAAAAAGTGAAACATGGATTACGAGTTGTAAAAAAGGCTCGAAAAGTTGTCTTCTGGACACTGCATTCAACAATCAATGTTCGATCAAGGAAGGCGCTGCGCAGAAGACAACTTTCAAGCCTTTTCTACGATAATGAATGAGGGATTACACAAACTTGTTGCCATAGATTAATAGTTTTAAAAATGTAATATTAACTTTTTCCACTGGCTTAATCTGCACAATGGCAAATACGTGATAACACATCACTCAAACTATTCATAGTATGAACCTCAAAGCCATTAGGGAAAATATTTGTGAAATGATAAGACCTTTATTTGTCTATTCTGATTTCTTTTGGGTTTGCCTCTTTAAATAATATAAATACTTTGCCAAAACCAGTAAGCTGGGGTGGTTGACAGGTTGTAAACCAATCATTTTTGCTCACCAAACAAAAAGATCTTCTATACCACCTTTAACTTTATAAAAGACTAAGTGGGTGGACATACATCCATGAAGTTGGTGAGTCTCTCCACAGGGAGGTTAGGGGATGGAGGAGAGTCATCAGGTGATCCTGTAGACTTTGCCAAATCCAGCAGTTCATCCACAGACATCCCATTATCACTCATCATGCGACGCAGACTTCTGGTTTTGTGTAGAGGAACTCTGTAATGACATTTCACTGCATCACGCGCTAAAATGCTTCCTGGTTAAGAAATCTCACGCGTTATTCAGAAAACACTGACAGTACATACTTGTACTTTTTAGATAAAGCGTCTTTTTTTTTATCAGTGCAGCTACAAACGCTAATTGGAACCCATGTACGTCTAATTATTGTTCTGATCGCTTAATAAGATAATAAGCCTCACTTAAATTAACAAGTTGTGACAAAAGCATTAGGTTAATATTCTTTACCTTATGATCGCAGTGCAGTGGTTTATGATCAGAACTCCAAGGATACAAAACAACTCAAGTCGCTTCATTTTTCTTCTCCGTGTAAAAACTGAAATACTTCAGTGTGTTTCTACAAGCTGATAAAGAAGCGCAGGTTACGATTTAAACTGACGCAGAAAACCTGGAACACTTCGGTAAAGTTCGTACGAACTCGATTCCTGTTCAAAGCGGCATTTTGATTGGAAGATGAAACCCGGAAGTCGTTTCTCATTGTTGACAACACACAGAAGATCACGAGTTGTAATGTGATTGTGAAAGAAAACATTTAATCCAATAAGTAAAGATCCAAGTATTGGGTGGAATAATTTAATCAAGACAAAAGAATTTGGGGGGTTTTAGAACACAACTTTTGATTGATAAAATGACCGTTACTTTACCTAAATTAACATTTAATTTAGAACTGGAAAAAAAAAAATCCAGATTTCAAAATGCAGATTTTCTTTTAATCACATTTTTTTCCCACTTAAACAAATTGGATGGAAACAATAAGCTTGAAACACAAACTTTTGTAATGCTACAAGAGATTGTTTCTCATTATACAGTTTTATTTGGGGAATAAATCTTGAAGTCATAAATTTCATATTTATTAGGACGTAAAACAACCCCTTTGAGATTCCAGCTATCCATCCACCCATCTACTCCATCCATCCATTTATCAGACATTCATTACATATACTCATCCATGTACACAGTACATCTATACTTCATCCAATCAGTCATCATTTTATGATCAATCTAATTTTATTTATAAAGCCCTTTTCAAACAAAGGTAAACAAAGTGCTGAACAGAACGAATAAAAACTCAGATGGAATTAAAATCCAAATCATTAAAAAAATAATAACTCATGCGCAAACATATTGAAAATGACTATGCGTTGGCCTAGTGGTAGAGATACCGTCTTTCAACAGGAAGAACCTGGTTCAATTCCTGCTAGGCCCAAGCCGTCCCTGGGACCACAGAAAAGACACAAAAACGAAGAAAGGACAGAAAATGAATTTTGAAAAAAACCCTGAAAAGACAAAAAAAAAAAAAATCACACACTTACACAAAATACTGCAAACATGCATCAATATTCACACAGCCCCGCATTTCTCCCAATCCTCCTCTTACTGGCCCCCTTTTCATCTGAACCGCTACCCACTGTCTCTTTAACTGAATAGTAAATAAAATCAACATCTGGCCTGATGCTGCTGTGAGAAAATAATAACTGGGGATTGATCCACACTGGGAGTTGGCCTGCCCATGACTGCCAAAACCACAGGGGTCCACCCAGCTCCAAGAGAAACAGACCCTACAGAAGCCACCTGGCTGAAATCAGGGACCCCTATCACCTAGGCCACTCAGGCCTAGGTGATGACTGACTGGCCTAGGTGGTGGTGTGGGGTTCTCTGTGGGGTTCACTTCTTCTAAGCAGGCAGCGCTGCTGCAGAAGCCTGTGTTTTAAATTGTCGAGCAGGGAGCTGGGATCCTCCATCCCAGCAGGCAGAGCTGCTGGGATGGAGGACCTTTATGAGAAAATACTTGAATAAGACACAGAATAAAACAATACAATCAAAAGAAACAATAGAATCATAACTAAAACCAGTCAAACCGGTTAAAAACCCTTTAAGATGAATTAATCTTAAAAACTTAAAAAAATAAATAAAGTAAAACTGTGTAAAAAGGAAAGGTAAAACAAACACTTTGTGGCCTTGAGGTCCTCTGGCAGACTGTTTCACAGGTGAGGACCATAACGCTGGAACGATGCCTCTCCGAGAGTTTTTGTTCTAACATGTGGTATTAGTAAAATTCCAGTACTTGAAGACCTCAGGGTCCATGAGAGGTCGTAAGTCACAAAGAGGTCAGATAAATAAGAAGGCTTAAGACCATTAAGACTTTTAAAAACTATGAAAAGAACCTTACAAACCTAAGACCCATGAGCAGCCTCTGGCTGTACTGCTCAGCACTTTACATAAAATTAGAGTATTTGCCTTTAGCATTCTTTTTCCACGACATTTTAAAAAATGGATGAATTTACTGTAAGTTATTTTAAAATGGTCTACTGTGGGTGTGGTGTTTTAGTAAGCACACAACATAAAGGCAATACTGCAGTGGAATTAACACCAGGAGGTGGTAGCAGTTATCTTCCGAATCGTCCATTTCTAACGGTGTTGTGGGGGTGCCGGAGTCGAGGCAGGTCATACCCAGAACAGGTCCCCAGTCTGTCTCAGGAGACACACACATATTCAGTCATAGGAGCAATTTTACCACAGCCAATCAACGTAACATACATGTGGGAGGAAACTGAAGTACCTGGAGAAAACCCATGCATACATGGGGAGAAAATGCAAACTCTACACAGAAAGGCCACTGTTCCAAGCCTCGTCCCCATCTGGGACTCGAACCCCCAATCTTCTTGTACAATCGTGCTGCCGCACATCGAATAATGTATTACAATTGTATTACTTTTTCATTTGATGTTCTAATTTTCATTTTATTTATTATGATGGATTTCTGAATATTTACTTATATGTTTTTGCTTTCATGGTGATTTAAAAAAAGGGTCGGCGTAATAGGCGTTTGCTTCAGCCAATACTTTTTCGGTCCTTTGGTAAAATACAATTTTTCTTTCTTTAATGTGAAATTACAATGTGACCGAAATAAATAAATAAATAAATAAATAAACATAATTTGAACACGTTTTTGAAAACTGACATCTAAACAAAGACAACAGCCTCAGAGAGACAAACTACTGGCATTGCTTGTTGAACTGGTTTCAAATAAAATTCCTTACTTAGAAACTGTGATGTCATCGTTACTGTGCAAGCAAAGAATATCTCAAAAAGATCAGAAATGACTCTTCGGTTTGCTAACAATGGGATCAATCTTAACCCCAGTTGTAGGGCTGAGATGTAAAGATAAGATGAAGTATTGCAGATTTGTTTTAGAGGGACAAAGTTTTACAGTACATATCACTGTCAATGTCATTTCAATAGACAATTGTAAGTTTGTGTTTGTAAAGTCTTGAATGACAGTGTGACGCACGTCTTTCTGTGCATTTTCATAGAACTGTGAAATAGTTTTAAAACAATCCACCCTCTGATTTTTTCCTATCTGTCAGACACCTACAGTGGTATTTTTTTTTTAAAAGAGGAGGGACTTCAGGTGTTGGCAAGCGTGAATGAAATGTGAAAAATGAAACTGTGTATTGGACTCTCAGTCCAACTCCTCTATACACGGCAGTAGGAAGTTAAGACATGTCGGTAAGAACAAATAATCCATTTACTACTGATAAAATAATATGGATATTTTAATCATGTTGAACATACTTGATGAATCTCTGAAAAGATATAGAGAAATTCAGTACAGCCCCATCCATTATATTTATTCAGATATTTAAACATTTGCTATTGTGCTTCTATTTGAGTATATTGGTATGTACCGATAAATTTGTGAAGAAATTTGAAGATGGTTGAGATGATAAGCTATAAACATTAAAATATGTTGTGATGATTGTGAAAGTACTCGTTAACAAGTTGATCTTTATATGAAGGATAGTGGGGGGTTATTAATAATAAAAAGAAATTAAATTTGTCCTGTTACGATAAGTTAATAATTGGTGAAATTCACATGATCCAAACAAATCAACCCCTATAGCATTTTTTTAAAAGGAAATGAGGGTCATCTCCAAAAGTTTATCAAATGGGAAAACAGGACTTTCTTCTTCTTTTTTTTGTGTGATAACATTGCATAAAGTCTCTTCACATCTTGTTCAAGAAACGCCATGTTTTTTTTAAAGTTTAATATTTACATTGTTTATGGAACACAACAGACTAAATTAACTTTGAAAGCTGCATTCTAACAAATTAAGTCAACATCATCAAGTGTTGCTTCCTATTGAGCAACGTATTTGATTACGTTGCTCAAACTTGTCAGAAATATTATGCATGCATATAAGTATTTGTAATAGAGGGTTTTTTAATGCTTAAAAGAGTTTTTATTGCATACATTTTGCCCAATATAAAACACATTTCATTCTGGTCTGGATATTATAAATGTACACATGTGAGTTAGTTTGATATGTTTCTTCCATTTTCTTATTTCAAGGATATAAAACTATAAATATGTAAATAATCCAAACAATAGGATTTTAACGTTTTTGTACAGAGTTTTTTTTTACTTTTGCACAAAAGGTTTTGACAAAGTCAGTCTCCAAAATAGAAACCACATTTATTTTTAATAATTACTGACCATATTGTTATTTTCATCAAACTTACAGCTTACAGCTTACTTAATGTATACTGGTAAAGAATTGTTTGAAACTGGTCTCAGGGGCGTTGGCCTAGTGGTAGAGTTAATGTCTTTTGACCGGGAGGACCTGGTTTAAATCCCACTGGGTCCAAGACGTCTCTGGGACCACATAATGGCAAAAACAACAAAAACGACACCAAAAAAAAAAAAAAAAGAATTGTTTGAAACTAATTTTACTGTGACAGATTCCCTCATAGTTTAGAAAATTTGGCCAAACACTTACAGTAATTTAGGTACAAGCGTTTATTAGAAAACTTCCAAATGTAATTATTACCTCCAGGTAGTCATTACAGTCTGAGCTGAATAGTTCTAAAATTCAAAGCCTTTGGCTGGTTTGTTAGAATCACAGACTAAACTTGATGGGCCACATAAAAAGTTTTGACGGTGTACCAGGGCAAAACCTGTTTGTCATAGCATGATAAAAAATGATATCTTGATTACAAGAAAAGGATGGTCAGGAATAGATAGAATCTAAAAATATTCCATGAGAAGAAAAAAAAACCCTCCTCGATAAAATTTCTTGGGTAAATTAGGAGAAGACAGAAAACTAGTTCCTGGGCACTTGCCAACACTTTCGTCTCTTTTTAGAATTTCTGACAGTAAAAATTATTTAATATTTCAAACCCTTTCAGTCTTCCAAGCCATCAAGGACAAGCTACATGAAGAAGTCGGCTTCCGTTGGCTCTAATAAAATCCAGGAGTCCATCTATGAGGATCCAGATGCATTAACTGTAAAAATATAATTAATCTCTCACTGAAATTGTGATATTTACTTTACTGTATTATTTCTACACTTAAAGTCTATCATACTCCCCATCAGGGAGCTGTTGCAGGGGGCGGCCAATCTCAAAACCAGATGGAAGTTAAACCCAAACCCATTCCCCCACCCAGGATTAGATCACAAAGCATGGATCAGTCTAACAGCAATGTCTCTGACAGCCGTGAAGCAGTAAGCTATAACTTATAAGTGACACAGTGAGGTTTGTGTGTCAAACAAGCTTTAAATAAACACATTAGTTAGATCTTTTTTTTTTTGCAACCATGTCTTTCCTTCTGTTACTAGAGCTCTCAAAACATTCGACAATCTACAATCAAAGCGCCTCGCCCGATTTGTCGTCCTCCTGAGCCACCTGTGCCAACAAATGTCAGTTCAACAGCACCAGTTAGAGAAAGAAGTTATGATTCAAAGTCAATTCCTGACCTATCCGCACAGGTAAATAATCTTCTGAATTATGTATTTTCTTTGAGGGCTTTGTTTGTGTATGTGTTTACATGAGCGCGTCATCATAGCTGATGACGTGCTCATCAGCTATGATGAAGAAAATTAGTTGTACCCACGAGCACAGAGGCTAAGAAGAAGGAGACACAGCCTGACCAAAAAGCCCTCTCGGTCTGTGGATATCCCAAATGGGCCCTGAATAGGGTGAGAACGTCCAAGAAACGTGAGAAGAGGGAAACAGAAACTGAGAAGAGGAAAAATGGAGTCTCTATTCCCTACGTGTCAGGACTGTCCGAGAAGGTATAGAGAATCTTCAGACAACATGACATCCCGGTTTTCTTTAAACCGGTCAACACATTACGGCAGAAACTAGTACATCCTAAAGACAAGATGCCTACAGAAAAACAGAGCAATGTAGTTTATTCGATCCGGTGCAGTGAAGGGAGCTGCAAAGAACACTACATTGGGGAAACAAAACAGCCACTCCACAAAAGACTTTACCAACACAGAAGAGAAGCCTCAAGTGGTCCACAGTCTGCTGTACATCTGCGTCTTAAATCCACCAAACACACTTTTGAGGACAGCGAGGTGAAGATTCTAAGTAGAGAGAAAGGATGGTTTGAAAGAGGTGTGAAGGAAGCCATCTTTGTGAAGAAAGAGAATCCTTCACTGAATCGGTGTGGAGGCGTTAGGTACATTCTGCCCGGGATTTACAGCAGCATTCTGAAGCCATGGACTAAAGATGACACCTTGTGACCCAGATTCACACCTCTCGTTAGCATGAATTTCTATTCACCAGGCTTTTAGCATTATTGTAATAGGGTTCGTTTACTGGTCTGTGGCTACAATAGGAGCCATTCACGGCCATTATAGGTAACACAGGCTCATTGGTCGAGCTCTCCTTACTATTTTTTTACCTTTTACTTTGGTTAGTATAAATAAATCCAGTTCTCAGTCCATTTCGATCAGATTGAAAATGATTTCCGGATGGAAGTCGAAACGTCTTGATCAAGAATTAAACTGTCCAGAAGACTTTTTTGAAACTTTTTCTACTTTGTGACTATTATGTAATTGTTTTATTTTTTAGATGATCAGAAGTGATTGTGGAGCTCTACCGTAATTGTTTTGGTTTTAACTTGGCCAAAAATAAAAGTCCTAAAATCCTGTATTAGAGTGCAAAAAGTTTTGATCAATGTTCAATGTTTGTGTTATAAAAGAAGCTAACGAGTACTTTTTTTTTACAGGAACAAACTTTAAAGTCTATTTTAACAAATTCTGTATGTCTCTGTCATTTATCTAGTTTTTTTAGAAACAGATCAGCAAGACATGCCTTTTTATTGTTCTTTTTAAGTGAAACTTGTCTATAAGGCCTGTTACATACTGTAAAAAAAATCAGACGCTAATAACTGCTTTTTTTTAAAACTAACTGATATTGTATCATTTTGATACAATATGATACAATATTGATATCAGTGGCACAGTGGCCTCACAGCAAGAAGGTCGAGGGTTCAAATCCCGGGTGGGGGGACAAGGTTTGAAACACTGGCTCTGTGCGAAGTTTGCATGTTCTCCCCGTTCACGTGTGGGTTTCTTCTTCATAGATTTTTTTTTTCAAATACTAACTCTCCAGGATGGATTTTACATGTTGTGCTAGAGCTACTTTTAATTTGAACAAAGTTTTTATCTTAATTCCGTCTCCTGCAGAACATTGCTGGGTCCAGACAGTTTTCCAGGTGTCACTCAATAAGCTCCACACATCAGCCTCCAGTTTCACCTGCACTTTCTGACGACCAACGAGACTTTGCAATCGACCCAACACAAGTAAATTCCAAGCTACAACTTGTGCACAGTTTCACTGTTATGTTTGTTTTATTGGTCTAACATACAAAAATAAGTGAACATGTCATCAAAGATATATATTTATATAAATATAAACTGCAGGGGTGGTCTTACATTCAGAAGGTCGGGGGTTTAAGTCCCAGAGTGGGGGCAAGGCTTAAAATACTTTTCAAGGCTTTTCAGTGTGGAGTTTGCATGTTCTTGCCATGCATGCATGGGTTTTCTCTGATTTCCTCCCGCTCTGAAAAACATGCATGTTACAAAATAGCCCCGAGGAACGAGTGTGTGAGTGGCTCCGCAACAGACTGGTGACTTGTTCGGGTGTATCTTGCATCTTGCATGACCCCAATACGGATAAGCAGTTCAGAAGATGAAACGAATAAACTGTAGGGTTTTTATATACCAAAAATTGGTTTATTTTTGGGTTACAAACTGATGATGTCACATTATCTCTACATCAAGTTATTTCTCTTTAACCAGACCAACTAGCTGTGTTTTGCCAACACTAATAATTTTGGCTTCCTAAGAACGTGTAAAACACAAATGCAACCTGAAACTGTGTTTTGAAAGTAATAACATTATCATGTTCAAATAAACCTCTTAGTGAAGTGGGAAATGGTTTATTGAACTGTGAAATGAATGATGAAGCAGATTAAAGATGAACATAAACATCTAGTTAGTACACCAGTCAGGCAGTGACAGATGTGCTTCCTGGTATAAAAATTAGGATTGATGCAACATAGGGAAATCAGGGAATCAAATAGACCTGCTTTTGGTCCTACGATGAACCATAGCGGAAACAGAAATATACTTGGAGTATGATGAGGGCAGCAAGCATCCACTTTTGACATTTGGCTTGGTCTCCTCTACAGAAAGAAATTATTTCTCATTTTTCTAACGTTTTAAAAACATTTTTACCACATTATGTAGTAAAATCTACAAAAGTAAAACAATGTAACATTTAAACAATTTACAGATATTGTTCCAGAATAGACTTTAGTATTGATGAGTAAACCTCTGTCAAGCTTTAAAACTCATCTTATTTGCCAATTTACAAAGAACTTTATTTGCTGTACTAAAAGATGTACTTTAAATGTGAGATTACCAAAAAGAGTTTTTTTTTTTTTTGTATTTCTCAGATTAGAAGATTTACCCCTTCATCCCCACCATCAGAGGCTAACACCTACAGTCTGCGAGACTTTCCGTCCTACTTATCTCTTATCCCAAATGAACCAGATGTGAGAATCATTACCACATTTCATTCATTCTTTTAAAAGTGAACAGATTGCATTGTATTGTATTATATCATGATGGACGTTTATCATGTATTTGTCTGTTTTTGTTAAAACAATTCTAGACAGTGTCTTTGTCACCAATCCAATACGAGACTGACAACTACTCCATATATCAGCTGTCTGTAGAGGTGGGTCTTTTCTCACAGAAGTTATTGCTCACATATTCTTCCTGCAGGTAAAACACTAAAAAGGACAGGTGCTTAAAAAGGAAAAAGTATGTTCAAGTCTTGCTTTAATTGCTATTTCATTTGTGAAAGCAAGTCATTGCATTTAACTTAAAAAAAGTTTTTAAATCCATGGACTTTTTTTAAAGTCCATGGATTTTTAAAAATCAATGGTGCTTTTGGTTTGGTGCTCAAACCAAAAGCACCCAACCAGTGCTTTTGGTTTGAATCCAAAAGTACTTACTGACAGGATTTTTTTTTTACCAGGATTTACCTCAGGGAATGGAATGGTTGAAAAGGATGAGCAGTAAGTACCAAAATAGTCATTCAAAAGATTGCTGTGATTTATTTGTTTCTGTTAAAGATTCTATCTAAAACCATTTTAAAGGACCATAACTTTTTGTAATTTTAAAATCATTTATTACATTTTTGCAGGAGAACCAGAAATTATGACTCCATTACTGTTTGGGCTCCCTATAGAAGAAGAAATCAGGTAATTAAGACAAAAATTTCTCAGAAAATTGTGACCACATTCATAATTTGCCTACTGCAATCTTAGTTTTTAATGGTATACTATTTTTATTATTTTTATTATTCAATCCAGTTTTTATTGTCCATCAATTTTTACATTGTGTTCTTGTTTTCATGCAGATTCTTTAATAGGAGAGCCCTGACTTTGAGAAAAGCCCGGCGTCTCTACAACCTCCTAATGATGAAACACAAGGAAAGCTTACAGAATATCATTAAAGACTTTATTTCCATCTCTGAAAAACTGCAAAAAGTGAAGCAGATCAATAAAAAAATGGGAATTGCAGGTGGGACCACAGGTGCTGTTGGAGGAGTAGCAGCAGTGGTTGGGGTGGTTCTGGCTCCAATGACGATGGGTACATCTCTGGTTGCCACAGCTGTTGGAGCTGGCATGATGGCATCTGCTGGTGGTTTGGGGATCCACGCTGCCAAAGCCAACAGGAAGAGCGTAAACAGAAAGACAGTAGAGGAAATGATTAATAACTACATGACAGATGTGGCTGACATTGAGTTCTGTCTGCAGTTTATTTTCTCTGTGATAAACGAGTTGCAAAGGCACAATATTGTCAATTTAGAGCGTGGAGGAGCTCACCCAGACGCCTTGAGGATGGCAGACTTGTCACATAACGTGGTCAGAAACATGAACAACAGTTGGGGGGTGTCTCTTACCTCTCCACCTGGTGTGAAATCTGTATGTCTGCTTAAAGCTTTCACTACTGAAGTAGATGAGAATTTTACAGAGAACAAGAAAGAGAAACTGCCCAAATCCAAAAAGGGCAAGTTCGCCACCAAAGTTAGCACTTTGGCAAAAGCCCTCCAGGAGGAACTTGATCATCTGATCAAAATATGGGAGATGCTGTGTTGACTAAAGGAAATATTATTGTGTGTGTGAGTTAGATGCAGTCTCACAGTCCTTTAAAATGGTGGAGAGATGTACTAAAGGTGTGACAGAGGAGTTCAGAGTAGATGTTGGAACTCAAAGTCAGGGATCAGCTTTGAGTCGCCTCTGGTTTGGTGTAGTGATGGACAGGCTGACAGATAAGGTTAAAAAGGAATCTCAATTTACAGTGATGTCAGGGGATAAGTTGATGATATGTGGTGGAAACAAGCTGTGGAAAAGCTGAAGAGAACAATAATTGTTCTATAAAGGAGAGGAAAGAAGCAGTCCTGACCATTGAGGAGTGTGGAAAAAGATGAGAAATATCCAGGTAGGATGGAACAGGTGGAGAAAAGTGTCAGGTGTGATGTGTGAAAGAAGAGTTTAAGCTAAAATGAAAGGACATGTGTTTGAAACAGGGGCGAGGGCAGCCTTAGTGATTGAAGAGAAGGGGATGAAGAAATGGAAATGAGCAGTAAGTCAAATGCAGCACATGTACAAGAGAGCTTCCTCCACAGGGTGGCTGGGCTCTCACTCAAAGATAGGATGAGGAGCTCTGCCATCTGGGAGGAACTTGGTGTAAAGCCATTGCTCCTCCGGGTCGAGAGAAGCCAGATGGGGTGGTTCGGGCATCTGGTAAGGATGCCTCCCGAATGCCTCACTGGTGAGGTGTTTTGGTCACGTCCCACCAGGAGGAGACCCAGAGGCAGACTAGGACCCGCTGCTGGCCGGGTAACACCTTGGGATCCTCCTGAGTGATCTGGAGGATGCAGCTGGGGTGAGAAAAGCATGGGCTTCCCTTCTGACGCTGTTGCCCCTGCAACTTGGCCCCAGATAAGCGGAAGAACGGAAATGTACAAGTGTCAGCAAACCCAGACTGAGATAGTTTTGACATGTCCAGAGGAGATAGAGAAATACTGGTAGAAAAAATGTGAAGTTTGAAACTTCCAGGCAGGAGACCTAGAGGAAGACCAAAGGGGAGTTTTATGGGTGGAGTGAAAGATACGATGAATGTAGGTATTTAAAGTAGATGAGACAAAAAGCACTGAAATGAAAATACATTATTTCTTTCGGAAATCCCTGTAGTGAAAAACAAAGGGGAAGCAAATAAATTTGTTTGTGGGGATAACAATAAGAACTATTAACAATGTAATGTTAACAATGTAGCACTTTTTTTAAACATTTTTATGTAAATTGATTACGTGTTCACATATCAATACTGTATAATTATACGTTTTTTTTTTGTATTTTGTATATTCACAAGTGTTCTTTTTGTGATTAAAAAAAAGAAGAATAAAACGTCTTTAAACAAAAAAGAAAAGTGGAGCAGCATTTCTTTTATAGGCGGAGTGATATGGTGTAAACTGCGCAAGGATACGACCACTCCCACTGTGTAAACCACCGTCTCACCGCTTCATTCGCCATTTTCCCTTCAGAGAATCAACAAGAAGAAGCTATTATTGGAAATCTGTTAAATTTGCCGAAATGGCAGTGTAAAGTGTGCAGCGACCTAGCAGCAACAAACAAAACAGTGCATCCATCCAGTGCACTGAGTCACTACTAATTCAGCAACAATGTCGTAAGTATTTTTTTTTTATTAAAACTTTAGATGACAGCTTGTTAGGCCTAACAAAAGCAAGCCGCACCATTTTAATTTGAAGAAACTTAATCCACTTATTTATTTGACTTAAATACAACTGTTTTCACTTAGTGTTTGTCACGTCTAATGTCAGAACTACTGATAATCCGTAAAAAAAAATTAAGAATGTTGGTGTTTTTTTTAGACTAAATATGTAATTGATTTCTTTGAAGGATCATAGGTGTTTAAGCTAATCTAACACAGGTTTACGTTACATTTGTGTTTTTGTCAGTCTTCTTGTGCCAACGTGGCAGAAAATGGTTGGTTTCTTTGTGTTAAGATGGCGGTTTTCTGGGGGTTGTTTTTCCAGCATGGCGTCTGTAACCTTGTCTGGAAAATGACGTCATATGTCATGTGATGTAGTGCAGGTGTACTGCAGCTAGGGGGCAATGTTTCTCACTTTTGTTTTTATTAGTTTTTAAACTTTTTTTCTTGTATTTTCATATTTTCTCAATGAGTTACATTCTATTTTTTTTTCTCCAGGTCCTTTTTGGAAACCCTCAGCTTTGCTGCATCTGACAGCATAAAAGAGTCCATCTCTACCTTAATATCACACACTCCATTTGTGACCAACAACAGCCACTATGACCATGACGATGACAAGCTCACTGTTTGGCCTGGACGACATGGAGGCCCTTCTCTGTGGGCCTTCCTCTCCCATGGCTGACGTTATGGACGCACTGTTGATTAACTCCGACAAAGTTGGAAAACAAAAAGCAGGAAGAGCTCCACCTGAGGCGGAAGCATCACCTTTGTCGCCCATTGTCGCCCCATCGTCTTTGTCTTCTTCGTCCTCTCCTCCTCCCTTCTATTCTCCTCCAGCTTCGCCACCTGCTCTTCTGTTCTGTGAGAACAAGGCTGAGACCGAGTCGGATCTGCTCTCGTTCCCTTGGCTGGCTGACCCTATGCAGCTGAGAGGTCAAACGTCCTCAGATGAGAGCAATGGTATTGCTGTAGTTCTGCACACTAGAAATGATTTGTTTCTGTGTTTCTGATGTAATTGTAAACATTTTAATTTTCTACAGATGATGAGTTCAGTGATCTGGATTGGATGGCTGAGCGGGTGGATCTGAGTGAATTCGATCTGGATTCGTTGATTGACTCCTGCAGTCCCGCTGAAGAGGCTCCCAGCTCGCCAGAAGAATTCCTTGCTTCCCTCGATTCCCCCATGGAGCTCGACTCCTTCCGGCTGCCAAGTTTCTCTACATCAGCTAACAGTGTACCCCCATACGTCCCCCCCAGTGTTAGCTCAGATACCATCACAGTAAATGATCCTGAATCTCACATTGATGGACAGAAAGTTCCATCTTCTCCACTGTGTGTTCCAGAGCCACAGGAGGAGCTTGAAATCAAATCTGAACCAGCTTCTCCAGACCCGTCCCCCATTGTGGCTGATTCCCCTTGCTCCCCAGAATTCACCCTTGACCTGGGGAGTGAGGTGGACATCTCTGAGAGTGAGATGAAGCCAGCGGTAGCTCCCGTGGTTCCAAGAATTGTCCTCTCTCTCTCCCCAACTCGCATCGTCCTCGTGCTGGCTCCCAAAAATCAAGTTGGAACCCCATCAGAGGTAGTACACCAGTCACCACCAGCATCTCCTCCTCAAAGATCTGCCAGAAGCAGGCCGTACCCCGAACCACAAAGCAGAGCCAGCTCTCCGTCACACAGTGTCGTACTTGAAGATGAAACGGCCGTCCGATCTTCAAGTGGAGGCCGAAGGAAAACGCTCAAGGCTCCGAGGGACAAGAAACAGAAGAAGATGGAGCAGAATAAAACCGCTGCCACCCGCTACAGGCAGAAGAAGAGAGCGGAACAGGATGCACTTCTGAAAGAGTATGCACAGCTGGAAAGAAAGAATATTGAACTGACTGAGAAAGCCGAGTCTATGGGCAGAGAGATCGAGTATCTGAAGGAGCTGATGGAGGAAGTTCGCCAGACTCGGATGAAGAAAGGTCTCCATGCCAACCCGTAAAGTTGGCGCGAATAGTGATGGACAGGATGAATGAAAAGTATGAAATAGGAAGTTAGATGAGCAGAATCTCTAATGTGATGTATCAGTGTAGTACGTTCATCACAGCATGTCTAGGAAATCTATTCCTCTGGTATTATGTGTACAAACTATTAAAATGTATTAATATCTATATAGAAATAAGTATTTTCCATCCTGTAAACATAATCGTTGTGTTACTTGTGCTTTTCTGACAACAGGACCTCACTTTTCATTAAAGTGTCTTAACTATTATTTTGTGGTGTAAATCTCTGAATTATGAAACTAAATAAAAGCCAATTATTGGATTTTTTTTTTCATTCTTATTTAACTGGAACAAATAAAGGTGATACTGTAAGGAATATAAAGAATCAAATTAGCCATTGATGTTTAAGTTTAAATGCACACAAAATAAAATTGTAACAGGATGATCCCAATTTACTAGAACAAAGAACCAGTGATGAAGACTAATACAAAAACCCACATGATAAGCAGCACACAGCAGATGATCTGTCATGTGAGGGGAAATTAAGACTTTGTAGATATTGCAGGTTTTAATAGGAGAATTGTGACTGGTAATAGCCTGTGTTTGTAGGTGAGAGACTCATAAAAGTGCATCCTCGTGTGCAGTTAATGGAGGAAGATGTGGGGGTGGAGGAAGAGATGCTGACTGAGGCACAGATTCAATAACATCACCCACATACATTCATCTAAAACAGGTCCCGGGTTGACATGTTGTAATTGGCTTGGGCATTTGTCCAGACACTGGGTATGGGGGTGGAGGGGTGATCTACACTTCTGTGGAGGTTTGCAAAAATCAAACTGGTGCAGAGCTAATATGTAAATTAATTCCACCTAAACAGTTTTGAGTGAGGGTAGTTTCTGTGATGTGGGTATCACTGCCATCTAGTGGTAAAACCAAAATATACAGAATAATTATATTTCATAGAAAAGACTGATGATCAATTATACATAACAAATACATGTGTTTACATCTTTTATTGTTGTCAAAGGATGATCAAAGTATCAATGATACAATTACCATACAGGAAAGACTGCACAGTCACTTTGGCTACAGTAAAAGTGGTGAAACTTGTACAGTGCAAAACGCTAAGAGCTTACCATTGATCATATTTTTCTTTAATGCTGCAAATAAACACTGCTTTCACAACACTAACAGGTGGAGCAGGACTCGCCGACTCTAAATGTGTGTTTGAAACAACTTTGAAATTTTTTTAAAGTCATGCTGGTCTCGCCCAATGCAGCAGTAGCCTACTTTACTAGAAGCACAGACTCAGAAAAAACACAGAAGAGGGAGTGATAACTGGCTACAGCATGAGTAGAAAATGAGTGTTTTTACAGCATGGCAGTGGTATCCATCACAAATGATATACACATCCTGTTTGAGCTTTTGGTGAAATGTTTCCTATTCCACCACTTTAGTCTTTTTTGCAATTATTTAGTTAAAGTGGAATACATCAGAAAATCACAGATTTATTTTTCCAAGCAGGAGTCAGAAGAATAAGATGAGGATGCCTTGAACTCTACAGGCACTCATTTGTTTTCATGCAATGTCTTCTTACCATGCCTCTTGACACCTGGGCATTGATCTACATATTTTTTTTTAAGTTTTCTTTTGGAGAATTACCACCACAAATGTCTTGTGTAGATGGAGAGAAAAAAAAAAGAAAAAAAAAAAGAAAGTTTCTGTGTGAGCTTGAACGATTCATGAGGTTGTTTTGTTTCTGTAGCATGCAAAGGCCTGATGTAGCCTTTAGGACGCAGATCTGCTGCTGCAGGGCTGTGCTCCTGCTCTCACACTTTGATGCTGAGGCACGTAGCTGATTCTACCTTGTCGATATTTGCGCAGGATGCATGACCGTAGAGGCAGCTCGAGCTGCTCCACAGGGATCTGAGACTGCAAAGTTTCATTGCAGCGCTCCCTAACTTTTTACTGTTTCACTTAAGCCTTATTGCCAAGAAAAAATAGATTTTCTTTTTTTGGATTCATTTAACCCAATATTGCAACTAAACTGTAAATTTTACCCACAATCTTGGGAGACTCCAGTATGATTTGCTTCTTGTGAGGTGTGTCTGCAGTTGTTTAATCAGCATTAATCAGCGTTTCTGTAAATGGGGCAGATTTTGCTCTTAGATCATCAGTGACTCCCTGAGCCGACAGTAATCAAGCTTTAATAAAGAGTTTTCATTATAATAACCTGCATTTGAGTGATCAGAGGATACCTCCTGGCCTGGCTTTCTAACAGTGTAAACTGAAATCTGTGAGCATGTCTGAAACCGTGTGAGCACGTGTTTACAGCACAGTGTTTCTGTCTCACTGTGTGTGGTTCGGTTTGGTATCTGAGCTGGTCTCTTCAAGCCTTATTGATTCAAACTGAGCAATGAGCAGTAATGGCACCTGGTGCAGAGAGGGATGGCCGAACAAGACCGTACACACACAGATAACTTACTCTTCCGATAACCACGAACGACAGTCTTGGTGTGGACACAATCTTTTCCTTCCTGTTTCAGCTGCAGAGTTTCAGTTCAGACTGAACACAATCTCAGTGAGGATCACTAGCAGCTCTGGTCACTTGTGGTGTGTTGGTTTTTTCTCCATCACTCATACACCATTAATCATTCACTGTTGGTCCAACCTGAGCTGTGCTCATAAACAGTGGATTTGGTCTTTTTTTTTTTCTAACAGAGTAACGCATCACCAGACTTCTGTTTCTATTCTTTTGTTCTGTCCTGAAACTCTTCAGATCTGGAGAGAGACGTCAAGATGAGGTTTACGTTACATGAGGTGATGTTTAGGCCTGCTGAAGCAGAAAATAGAGCCAGGCAGCTTCACTGTAGCTGGCATCCCCGGCAGTCGTCCTCTGGTTCTGTGTTATCAGATGAATACGAGCTCTCTTCACTCACTGTCAAACAAAACAAGTTGTATTAGTGCATACATTTTCAAACTTCAGCCTTTTTGTGTAATCTGATGGGCTCGAATGCTTGGACTACTGAATGGAGGTAATTCTTAGAATCACTCTCAAATTATACAATTTCATCATTCATAGTTATAATAAAAGACAGTTATTAGAAAACATCTGGAAATAAAAAGAAATTGTTATGAGTATCAATGTTTTTAGTTTATGACATATAAAAGAAGCATTTAACTTTAAGCAAAAAATAAGTTTGAACACATTTTATTTAACTTTCATTATAATAAAATGTAATTTAAAAAAATGAATAAAAAACATTTGGAAAAAAAATCTGTAATCTTTCAGTTTTCACAAGGGTGGAAATTAAAAGTAGTGACTGCTTTTGCTGTACTTTAAAAAAAAGAAAAACTACATATGAGGCAGGCTGATGTTCAGTAGTGAACACCTGAGCAATTTCGTCTTTTTTTTTTTTAAATACTCGACATAGCAAAACATACTTTTCACTTTTTTTTTTTAACTTCATCCATTCCTCTAGGTTCCACATTTTATCCTTCACAAGCAGATTTCTTAGAAAGCACCAGACTGTCATATTCCTGCACCTGGACAGCAGGTGTGCTTATTCCCTGCTGGGTGAGGGGCGGGGCAGTTACACAGCAGAATAGACACTTCATCAAAATTAAGAATAAACAACGTGGATGAATAATATTATGTACTCTTAAACGTATTCCAATCTAAGTTAGTCAAATATATCCCATTTTTTTGTTTTGTTAAAATGCAAGTAAGATTGGTTTGTCGTGATATCGTAGCAGTTGCTGAGTCTGCTATTCTTAAAATAAATATATAAAACATGTGATATTAGGATTTTGTAAGAAAAAAATTCATATCTGAGTTATTTTTTTAAATAATACTAATCAATTCAGGGCACTGAATTAACCACCTGTTACCGTATTATTCCTAATAGAACACACTCTCTAATAGAAGCACACCCGTTTCGCTGCCAAGTTTTTTCAGTTGACTCAGTGGATTTATTATAAAAATAAAAAGAAATTCTTCGATGACTTACACCACTCTGTTTGGATGGGTAAGAAGGCCTTGTCACCGTTCTCTCTCACCATCTCCTCTATCTTATCCAGCAGAACCGATACGCTCCTGTCCTTTCCGGGTGTCTTACTGTCCAGGACGTGATAATAATTCCCACAGAACTCCAGCAGTCTCTGCAGCTCGCGTCCACCTCTGAGGATGTGCTCCTCGATGGGTGTGCGTCCTAACCAATCCCCACAGCTGAACAACACCATAGTGTGGAGACATGCGCTATCACCAAACAGAGTCTCTATGTGGGCCAGGAGCGTTCTCCTCTTCCTGGCAGTAAGAGATGAAACAACAGGCAGGACCAGCAGCAGGGTGTGTGGTCCAGGTCGCAGGAGGGCGGCTCCGCGTTGGGACTCCTGTCTGATTCGTTTGGGAGTTCGGCGGACTGAAAACCAGTCCCAACCTGGCGTGTCTACTATGGTGACACGGCGACCACACACCAGAGCTTGTCTTCTGAGGCATAGCTCCGTTTCCTGGCCTGACTCAAAGTACCGACGTCCAAGAATGGAGTTCCCTACTGAACTCTTCCCAACACCTTTCCAGCCGAGCAAAAGCAACCGTAATTCTATCCACCAAAAAAGATAGAAAGGAGACAAAAACAAACATGACAAAACATCATATATTTCATTCATTTTACATCCAATCACAAATCCATAACTTTTCCAAACCTCTGGGAGGTCCTCCTATCATCTGCTCTCTCTGCCTGGCATGTTCCTCCATTCTCATCCTCTCTTCCTCCAGAGCTCTCCTGGCCTGCTCTTCCTCCAGTAAAATCAGCTCATTTACCTCAAAGTACCAGCCTGGGTGGAAGAAGCAATAAATTATTCACTGGAACATTTTTAAGTTGGCACAGTAACACAAATGGCACGTTGGTTAATAATGCAACTATCTTAAAAGCTGCCGGAATAAATACTTTTAACTGAGTCTTACTATTTATTAATCCTCGTTTGGCCTGAAAAGCATTTGATACCCACTTACAATTACACAATAAAATAAGACTCAACAAAGTCCTAAATTAAATAAGCTTGATGCAAAAAACAGAACAAAGTGTCATGCCCGTAATATTTTATTTATCAAACCTAAGAGCACCCCTTTAGTTGAGCAGCACTTGTTTGATTAAATTATTCCTGTCTGATTATGTAAGTATATTACATAAATAAGGATTCATTTTTTATATACTCTCTTTAATGTAGGTCGTTGGCAGCTAGGCACAGTTTTTTTTTTTTTTTTTACTATTTCCGTGTGTTACGGTCCAAATTATACCAACAGTATATCATAACAATACTTTGATAGATCGTAGAAAAGGCTTCAAAGTTATCTTCTGGACAATGTATTTGCTGATTGAGACGTTTCGACTTAGATCCGGAAATCATTTTCGATCTGCATTGTGCTCATTTTCAATCATTTTCAATATTCAGATTGAAAAGGATTTCCGGATGAAAGTTGAAACTTCTCGATCAGCAACTACACTGTCCAGAAAACAACTTTGAAGCCGTTTCCTACAATAGATCACTCCTGGACGAATGAGGGATTAGTGAACTTGTGACAGCGATAGTTATTTTGTTAAGATTTATGTAGCTGTTTGGGCAATTTTTTTTTTTATATATACAATGTACTTAGCATTCATTAGCAATTAGAAAAATGGCTTTACGTTTAAAACTTCTGGAAGATTTACAGATAAATCAACAGTCACTTTGTCCCAGAGCCACAAACTTTAAATCATCACAGTAACTTCTTTACTAATATGAAGTGATAATATTGATGTGTGTCCGGTTTTCTTCAACTGCTGCCAAGCAGGACCTCCACTTTCTCATCATCTAATGCTTTTTCATAAATTTTGTAGTTTGTTCAGATTTACTTTAACAAAAAGGGTATTTGGAACATTTTCAAGGAGAAAAAAAAATAGCTGTTAATCTTTCAGGACAGCTTTGTAATTTTTGATACATAAAAAGACACATACACTAACATCTGTATGTTTCAGGTCACATTTGAGCACTTTTTTTTAAATTATGTTACTGACACATTATAAACTGTGCTAACATGACCTACGTCTTTCTTTCTTAACTCATGGAACTGAATTACATCTGGCGAGCGATCTAAGGTTGTATTATTCTACACATTCTCCCATTTGCTTATGATCAATGTATTTACATACATGAAGTAAGGTGCAGCTTTTCACAATAAATTCTTCCTTTGAGTTGGATTTTATTAAATAAACAAGCAGGTTATGTGACATAACTAACCTCGTCGTAAATCTTTAATCTTATTAAACCGGCAAGGATTTAAATTTATTTTAAAATACCACTCTAAAAACTATGAAACTTTAACAATGAATTGTTATCCTTTTTCACAACTGCATACATTTTTAAAGCGATATGAAGCACCATGGGGAACACATATGAAACTTTGTAAATAAGCAACATATGCTATGATGCTCAAAAATAGAAACTCCAGTCAAACCTTGGTTGTCGGTGATCATTTCCTCGACCTTTTCCATTAGTTCTGGGACTTGTGTATTTTCCTCGGTTTCTTTTCGAGTATTATCAAAAGCGTGGTACCTGGAATTAGAAAGAAGCCTCATCTTAAATTTAGAAAATCTAATTTATGTGCACAATATCGTCTCCAAATACCAACTGTTTTTTTTTCAGTTTATGGTTACAATTATGGTTTTAAAAGTGATTTCAAAACAAAAGCCTCCTGATTGGGCTAAGACAAAAAAGAAAAAGGTCTGGGAAGAAAAAGCTATCTTTCCACAAATTATAACAAAAAAGATCAAGCACACAATTTTTTTTTAATTATATATAAATTCCTTTCTTTTTCTTAATTTTCTAGCAGACAAAAAACATTTTTAAAAGGTTCAAAGAATTTATGATTAAATGCAAATGTGAGCAAAATTGTTATATTATGGATTGGGGTGTCAAATTTAAATACTCAGTGTGACAAAATTCAATATTGGGTCAAAGTTGTGGGCCAGTGACAGCCTGCTTGGGAAAATATTTGCTTCGCGGGTGAGAGCAGCACACACGCACTTACCAGTTGTAGTCATACGTGCACAGCAAAGTATTGAACCAAACATCCCATACCAAAATTTTGTGGCACAAATACGTGTACCATTACTTTCCTAAGAAATATATTACTCTAGAGAAACATTTCTTAATCATAGGGAAAATAAATATATATTAATAGAGTAAAAAAAAATAGTTCTAACCAGGCAACTCCAACAACTTTAATCACTTATGTTATCAAACATCTTAATTTGTTCTCATACTACATAAGTCTCACATGTGTTTCCTTATCTTCCACTGATCTGAGGCCGAAGCGCAGGAACAACAGCCTCAGATGGGAAACCTAGGCTTCTCTCACCCTGGCTACATCCTCCAGGTCACCAGGGAGGATCCCCTTGTGTTCCCCAGCCAGCTGTGAAATGTAGTCTCTCCAGTGGATCTGGGGCCTGTCTCTGGGACTCCTTCCGAAAACACCTCACCAATGAGGCGTTCGGTAGGCATCCTAACCAGATGCCCGAACCACCCAATCTGGCTTCTATTGACCCGAAGGAGCAAAAGCTCTACTCCGAGCTCCTCCTGGATGGCAGAGCTCCTCACTCTATGTCTGAGAGAGAACCCAGCCACCCTGCAGAGTGGCTGGAGCTCATTTTGGATGCTAGTATCTGCGATTATGTTCTTTCGGTCACTGCCCACAGCCGGTGACCATAGATGAGGATAGGAACCAAAGGGTAATTTCCAAAGTTTTTACCTGCAAATATGAAATATTTTCATTTTGGACACAATTTTTACAAGCAGAAGCCATAAAAAATAGGTAAACGTAAAAATGTATTTACTAGCTGGAACTGAAAATATTTGTAAGGAAGAATTTATGGTTTGATAAATTGGTTGTGTGTAGATACAGAAATCTCCTAATTAAGAGGTTTCTATTTTCAAACTCTGGAAGAGTTTTGTCTTCAGTTGAATTTGGAGGTTTTATTAAACATGCATCTGTTTTTTTGAACACTTCAACACTTTATTAATTAACGTAGTTTATTCAAACATGTATGAATGAAATAGTAAACTATTTCATGTACTGTATGTTTTACAATATAAACTTTTAACATATTCTTCTTTCGGCATTTCCCTTCAGGGGTCACCACAGCAAGTCAGTTTCTTCCATCTAACCCTATCTGCTGCATCCACTTTGAGAACACCAACTATCTTCATGTCTTCCTTCTCTGTATCCATGAACCTCATCTTTCGTCTTCCTCTAGACCTCTTTCCTGGTGGTTCCAAACCCAGCATCCTTCTTTCGATGTACTCTCTCTCTCTCCTCTGCACATGTCCAAACCATCTCAGTCTGGCCTCTCTGACTTGATCTCCAAAACTTCTAACGTGTGCTGTTCCTTTGATAGACTCATTTCTAATCCTACCTCCATCTCTGTTTCCTATCCTCAGTGCCACTGTCTCTAGACCAAACAGCATGGCCGGTCTCACCATGGTTTTGTACACTTTCCCTTTCATTTTAGCTGAAACTCTTCTATCACACATCACACCTGATACTTTTCTCCACCTGTTCCAGCCTGCCTGAACACACTTCTTCACCTCTTTTCCACACTCTCCATTGCTCTGGACTGTTGATCCTAAGTATTTAAAATCTTTCACCTTCTTTCACTCTTCTTCCTGTAACCTCACTTTTCCATTTGGGTCCCTCTCATTTACACACATGTACTCTGTCTTACTCTGACTTATCTTCATTCCTCTTCTTTCTAGTGCAAACCTCCACCTCTCCAGCTTTTCCTTCACCTCTTCTCTCCTCTCACTACAGATCACAATGTCATCTGCAAACATCATTGTCCATGGCGATTCCTGTCTAACCTCGTCTGTGTTAAACTCTATGTTAAACTTTTACCATAAAAACGGAGAAAAAAAAAGAATGAAAATCTTGAACTTCTTACCTGCTTCCACATCTTTCCACCAGCCACTGTAGGGGTTCTCCGGTGTTTGCTATGTGCTCCTCAATAAATACACCTTTAGGGAGCTTGTCTACACAAGTAAAGAGAACCATGGAGTACCTCCAGGTGCCCCCTCCCAACGCCACCAGCTGCTCTTCTGCAGCCCTCCTTTCCACATCAGTGAATGGTTGGTTAATGGAGACCACTAGTAGGATGGCATGAGGACCAGGAGGGCAGAGGATGGCTCCCATACACGGACCTTCACTATCCAGACTTGGGGGAGGGCGTGCTGGGCTCTCTGATTCTGCACCAGCATTGTCAGTGGTATCTGTTTCTTCTTCGTCCTCGGGATCAGCCGGGATGGCCCAGGATGGCGTGTCGACCACTGTAACCCGTCGGCCATAGATCTCTGTCTGGCCAACGTTACTGTGCGTAGTCTCAGTTCCAGCATCGAAAAACTCATCGCCAAGGATGGTGTTGGCAGAGGATGTCTTGCCTGACTGTGGGCCTCCTAGGATCAGCAGGCGGCGTTCAGGTGGGTGTCGACCTCTGGGGTCCCCTTATATAACATAGAAAATGAATTTAATTAATTCTCTAGAAAAATGGCAACCACGCTTTCATGTTTCAAAGAAACAAGTAAGCTCTTATTTTTTTTAAGCAAAAATTGCTCAACTTATGTGGAACATCATATTCTTGTCATACTTTCAAAGCTTTAATGGACTCCAATAAACTTGTGTCTCTACCTTTTTGATTTAGATTATTCTCTCACCCTGGTCAAAGTTGGGATGGGAAAGTGGGATTTTATTATCCCTTGTGAGCACCTGCACTGTCTATTAACATTGTTTTGTCCTTGGTTGAGCTTTTTTTATTCTGTAGGACTTTTTCCTCAAAGTTAGGTCAGAATGGGCCCATCTTTCTATTTTCTCCTCCACCTGTCTGCACCAGGTGCACTGAGAAGACTATTTAGCTCTTTTTTTCCTTCTACAAAACGGCTTACATAGAAATTTCTAAGTGCAAAGGAAAAAAAAAATCCCAATGATAAATGTGTAAAGGTTCTGTCTTTCCTGTTTTGCATAATCCTCTCTACTCAGCATCCTTCCTCTTGTTCAATTTATGTCCTTAGCATTTTAGAAATAAAGGTCAGGAAAGAGGATTCCTTTCAGACAAAATAGCATGTGCACAGAATATCAAATGGCCCACATGAAAGTTACAAGGAGAGGAGAGGTTTTAATCAGATGACATCAGGGTAGAATATCAATCCTGTATCCCCAGAAGGATGAGTGATGGATGCTCCACTGGGTGGAATGTTTGATGAGGAACACAGAAGAGAAGTTAATGAATTGATCATTACAGATGTGGCTTTCTATACATGTTGCTAATAATTCAGAGTTAGACTTGCGCAACAGTTTTTTTCACTGTAACAGGATCCGAAGAGGGAAATACAGCCAATCGCCTGAAGATGTCATCATCAGATGAGTGGTGATGATATGAAGCTGGAGATGAAGTGTGAAGCCAAGGATGAAAACTCACCGGTGTCAGAGGCAGAGGACACAGCAGCCATCTTGTGTGTTGAACCTCTGGCTTCCTCCTCCTCTGCCCCTCTCCTCCTTCTCCTTCTGGGCTCCACAGTGGACTCAATTTTTCTTACTTCTTCAGAAAGCTCCAGATTGCCAGCTCAGATTCTTCTCCGCTCTTCCTTTTACTTTCAACCTCATTCTACTGCAGTGTTTCTCACTCTCTCCTCAGTTTCCAGACTTCTCACACTTCCTCGCATCCTCTCTGACATCCAACCTCTCTCTATTTTCTGTAATCTATTATTCCCCCCTCCGATCTCCTTACCCCTCTACATCTGTTCCCCTCCCTTCCTTTTTGTCTTGGTCTTGCTGTTCTCCCTCTTTTGTCTTTATCAGTCAGAACAGAGGGGGAAGATTGTGCAATGCAGGAAACTAGAAGCCAAATCCACCCCTGCAGCAGCAGAAGCAGCAGCTCCAAAAGAATGTTCTGTCATTATTTTGAGGCAAAAAAAGAGGCAGAAGTTCCTCCCACTTGCTTCCATCAGCCAGCAGCAGAAGCAGCAGTAGTGTGTCAGTGGATGCATACTGCAGTCAGGGGGGTGGATGGACAGACAGAGGGAGATAGAGTTAGAGATAAAAAAAAAGAGAGAGGGAGCACTATCCTCCCTCTGCTTTACAGCTGGATGGATTCCCCAGGTGCTGCATAACACACAAACACAATTATGTAATCCCTGCAGACGTAAGATTGTTATGAGGTAAGTGAATGTATCATTCATACATATAAATATTGATGCCAGATTACATAATGCATAAAAGACCCCCCGCCCCCTTTTATTTTTTTTTTTTTACCAAAACATATTTAAAAAAAGCCAATAAATAATGTAGTAATTATAGACTAAAAATGAATAAAATAAACACTGAAAAAAAATGTTCTTGTTTAATGTGCTGCTGTGTGATGCGTTCACGGACAAACAAATAAATAAATAAACATGAAAACATGATTAATCAAAATACAAAAGTGAGAAAAATCATTTATATATTTAAATATAACAGAAAAATATTTGTCCTACCTTAATTTAGTGCAGATATGTTAAATTTGTAGTATTTCTTTTTTCAATTTTAATTTTTTTTTAAAGATTGACTGTGCCGTAAATAGTAACAAGTGTCTGAGTACAAGTTGGCGCCGTACGTCGAGTTTAACTGTCGTGAAAATGAATAGACTTCTTCCAGGCGACAACACTGACTGAACAGCCTTCCTTTTACAAAGAATTACTGAAGAAACTTGCAGCGAGTGGATAGAACTTCACCCTACCAGCATGGCTGAAGAGTTTATGAAATACCGATCACCGCTGGTGTCCAGGTATGCCAGCAAGGAGATGGCTTATAATTTCAGTGAAAAGAAAAAGTTCACCACCTGGAGAAAGCTTTGGATCTACCTTGCAAGAGCTGAAAAGGTTGGACACATTGCTGCGGAATAAAAGCAATCACAGTTTTTGATTTTGTGATGAAATTGCTTATGAGATAGTACACTTAAGTTAACCTTTATTTAACACGTGCGACCTTGAGAGTCTGATCAAGTTACTTAACTAAATATAGTTTTGAGGATTTCCACAGGGGCGATTGTAAATTGTTCTGGGTCCTGGGGCAGAAATATTCCGGGGTCCCCCTAGAAGACAGCCAGGATTGGTATGTTGGTTGCTTATTGCATCAAAGGGCTAAAGTTTAATTGCCTTAGCTCTAATTTTAAGGCAATTTGGTGCACCTTTTACGTGCTTAATTTAATAATTATTGTTAGTATGTCTTATTTTAATTAAACAAGGCTATCACAGTTGAATGTGATATCAGGAGATTAAAATGTGATAATAGCTTCAGTATGCAAAATGCTACACTTACAATTTAAGTGCATATAGTGTTAAGATGCTTCATACAGACGCATCACAGAATAACTTTTTTATATACTGAAGATGGGTGGGAGTAGCCTATCCCAAATAGGAAATGGATGAGAGGCAGGGTGCACACTAGACATGTCACCTCATGCAGACAACCTTGGACACTCGTCTTATGAACCGATTATGCCGAATGGGCTTGCAGCGTGTGCCACACCTATACCAGCTGATATCAGGCGAAAGGCAGGATACACCCCGAACAGGTTGTCAGTTTGTTGCGAGGCCACACACGCAAGACAATCATCCACACATACTCATTCCTAGGGCAATTTCATAGCGGCATATCAACCTAACATGCATGTTTTTGGAGGGTGGGAGGAAACTGGAGTACTTGGAGAAAACCCCTGCATGCACGGGGAGAACATGCAAACTCCACACAGAACGGCCATTGTTTTAAGCTTCGCCCCCACTCTGGCGTTTGAAAACTCAGCCTTCTTGCTGTGAGGTCACTGTGCAGCTCACCTTAGACACTCCTTAGGGGAAATTTACAATAATCTCAACATGTCAGTTATGTTGTTCAGAGCTGAACATATGTAAAACATGGTGACTTCACACAGAAATGCTGGTGTTTCTGATCTTTGACCAGTTAATGTTCAAGGCTGGTGTAATGTTAACCATCTCACTGAAATGCACCACTAAAAACAAGAAATTTGCATTACCTACTTAGGAAGTATGGTAATATTAATTTGTGGCTTCATGCTTTCAAATTGTTAAAATATTTTGTGAGTTAATATTTCCATCCACACAAATCCAAATTAATAAGAAAATTCTTAAAGAGAAATAGAAGAAAAATATGACATTTAAAAAAAAAAGTGATGCTAATTAATTTATAAGTGAAATGTAATGCATAATTTGTATAGATATATGAGTACTACTTATCAATTCATTTACACTTTCTACCTTTCTGTTCTTCTCCATGCAATTACCCCATATTTATTAGATAATGATTATATTATTAAATTTATCCATAAATGTAACTTCCATGATTTGTGTGAGAATCGATTGATACCTCAAAAACCACTTTAAGATCATTTTATTTTTCTTATCTGGTTTCTTCAGCCTTTTTCTTTGTGCCAGCAACGCCTGATATACTAAGCATTTGTCCTTATATCTCATCAGATGTACTCTACTTATAATTCAATCAGCTATCTTCGTAAAGAGGCCAAAGGGGAGGTTAACTGGTGATAGATGTTTCTCACATGTGTCACTTCCCATGACAGGCACATGCTTTCTTTAGAGTTGCTGTAGCTTTGGAGTTTCCCCATGGAGTGTGTTTGGCCGAAGCTTCACAGTGAATGAAAATAGCAGAGAATGTCCCAGTAACTGGAGAAAGTTCACTCGGGAGTTTTTAGTATTAGTATTACTACTAATAGTATCCTTAATATGAGCTAAACTTTTTTAACAAAGTTCGTCAACTGATTATTTATTAAAACACCTTCTAATTTGAACCCAGCGTTAAGTCTTCTTTATTGAGTCTAATTTTTGAAAACTTAGTGATCAATGGGAACCATGAAAATAATTTTTTTCCCGTGCATTTCTGCAGCGATCTAAAGATTTTATCCAGACCTGATTGGAATTCATATTCATTCAAATTATACTTAGGTTCATCAGAAAACATGACATGCCTGAATCTTATTCACTTGTATTAAAAAAATGTGTTAACATTCCTTTTTTGTTTTGCTGTTTTCTTATTAACAAACTTGCCTTTGGTTTGGTTGTAAGAAACATGTTGTGATGTGATGAAATCACTCCTACTGTTAGATATAATGAAGATGTGACAGAAGAGTTCAGAGTGGAAGTGGGTCACCGATCTGCTTTGCGTCCCTTCTTATTTGCTACAATAATGGACAGATGAGGTTAGACAGGAATCTCCATGGATTATGATGCTTGCAAACATGGTGATATGTAGAGAGAACAGGAATCAGATGATGAAAAAGCAGAGGTGAAGGTTTGGACAAGAGAGAAATAAAAGTTAGCCTTTCTTCCAACTTCAAAGTTAGAAAGTTAGTGTGTTATTGTGAGGAATCCAAACGGAAGATTAGCTTCTGATAACCTGGTGCATTTTATATTATTTTTGTGGCTTGAAGTGGTCCGATCTTTCAAAAAGCTGGTTTTGATTACCTCTTGAATTGTATTTGATCAAGTAGGGGGAGAAGGACTCACATGATTCGGCACATTTTAGGAGTTATCTTCTTGTAACCTCATGACACATGCTGCAAATCAAATCAAGATACAAAGTCAGTTCTAGTTGGGACAGCACGTCTACTAAAGTTGTGCAACATAAAGCAGCCTGTTTGTTTTCGGTGTTGTTTGGTAGTTAGACAAATTGTTAAGTCAGGCTTGTCTTATCAGAAATAATTAAATTAATTTAAAAAAAAAATTTTCCCCCAAAATAGAAGCGTCGTAGAAAAGGCTTCAAAGTTGTATCCTGAACAGTGTATTTGATGATCGAGACATTTCAACTTCCATCTGGAAGTCATTTTCAATCAGGTTCTTTCTATCAGATTGAAAATAATTTCCGGATGGAAGTCGAAACGTCTCGATCATCAAATATACTGTTCAAAAGAAAACTTTGAAGCATTTTTTATGATGGATCACTCCTGGATGAATGAGGCATTATAAGGACACAATGGAAACAGTTTAAGAAAATAAAATGTAATAATTTTATGTTTTCAAAAATTAAAATTGTAGTTAGAAGAATATTTGACTTTTAGGGGCATAGTTACAAATAGTTTTGAATTAAACTTTCTATTCTTTTTTTTCCCCCCAAGCCTTTCAACACAGACTGAAAAGTTTGAACTTATTCCAATCCAAATAAGTGAGCCGAGAGGTTGAACATCTTTCCATTTTAGGTCACAAATCCTAACATGATCACAGTTTTTATTTGATATATTTGTTCATATAAAATAAAGTGTGCAGCATTAAAAACAAGGAGGGCACTGCCTGAAATAAAATATGTCACACTGAAGTTTTTCTCTTGCCTCGGGAGTGTAATTATTTATTCATTTAAATTCAAATGCAACATGCATGAGGCATTTCACTGGTTGTGTAAGTAAAAGTATCTGGGACACTTCAAGTAAGGTACTAAACAATTGTAGTTTTTTTTTTTTCTAACTTCTAGAATGAGTGAGGGTTTCCTTTGAGGTAAATAATGCTGAAGAAACAGATTTTTTTTTTTTATTATGTACTAAGTAATTAAGGAGAAAAAGACTTGTGCCAATAACCTGAATATGTTACAGTTTTCTCATGTTATATTTTTTGTTGACTTTTTTCTTCTTCCTCAGGCTTTGGGCCTACCCATCACAGATGCCCAGATCCAAGAAATGGAGAGTCACATAGATAATATAGACTTTGCCATGGCGGCAGAAGAAGAACGTAAACTCAGACACGATGTCATGGCTCACGTCCACACCTTTGCTCATTGCTGCCCCACCGCTGCACCCATCATCCACCTCGGAGCCACTTCCTGCTATGTCGGAGATAATACCGTTAAGTATACTTTTGATTAAAATTATTTATAGACCTATAGATATTTTTTTAAAGGCAACCTAAGTAAGTTTTACATCTTTTTAAAGTGCAATGCTCGTTTTTAAATATGTATGGCTTTGTTTTTCTTTTGCAGGATCTCATCATGCTTCATGATGGATTTGACATCCTTCTGCCCAAAGTGAGGCTCAGCTTTTTAGCCAGAAAACACACATACATATACGCTGCAATGCAGGCGTACATCTGTGAAAGTAGTGGTCTCGTATTTAATTATTTCTAAATACCTCAGCTGTAGGGAGTAATTTCATAATGTGGAAATAAATATCTTCTGTAATTTTTTAGAGTGGTTTATGTCTTTTTTTTTTTTTTTTTACATTACACAATGAAAGGAGAGCATCCTGAGTTATGTAACACATCAGTGATGAAACTTTCTTTCCTACAGCTGGCGAGGGTCATCGACAGGCTGGCGAACTTTGCTGAGACGAATGCTGACCTTCCCACGCTTGGATTCACACACTACCAGTAAGTCTGAATTCTCTACTTCAAAACTTTATCCATCTGCATCCAAATTTCCTGCAACTTTTTTTTAATATTTGCTTTTTCTCTACACAGGCCTGCCCAGTTGACCACTGTGGGCAAGCGAGCATGTCTGTGGTTGCAGGACTTGGCAATGGACATGAGGAACCTGGAGCGAGCCCGCGATGACCTCCGTTTCAGAGGAGTGAAGGGGACCACTGGGACTCAGGCCAGCTTCCTGCAGCTTTTTCAGGGAGATCACGACAAAGTATGGATATACAGTTTGTGTTTTTAGGAAATCATATGGTGAATTGTGTTATAATGGATTTCTATAAAACAAGCTTGTTTTCTGATCCTAGGTGGAAGAACTTGATAAGATGGTGACACAAATGGCAGGTTTCACAAAGTAAGTTTGGTACCTAACATTTTTTTGCTTTTACCAATGAAAATGTTCAAAAAATGATATTTTAGCTGTAAAAATGTAATGAGAGCTGATACTAGTAGAGATTAAAATGCTCCAGATTGAAGCATTCATGCATATTTCAGAGATCCTTATGTATTAATCGCTTTCAAATAATGTCTTCATTCTCATCCAGATCCTACTTGGTGACAGGACAGACATATAGCCGTAAAGTGGACGTAGACTGTCTGTCCACGTTGGCTAGTTTGGGAGCTACCGTCCATAAGGTGAGATACATTAGCAGGAATCTTTGTAGGAATGTTTCCACCTGGTGGTAAAATGTTTTAAGGCAAGGCAAGTTTATTTGTATAGCACAATTCATACAAAATGTAATTCAAAGTTTTAAAGCTTCTCCTTATGTCAAATTTGTTTCAACTTTTTTACTTCAGATCTGTACTGACATCCGTCTGCTGGCCAACCTGAAGGAGATTGAGGAACCCTTTGAGAAAGAGCAGATCGGTATGTTTGCTGGTCTCGTTAAAACAGGACCTGAGAGAAGCTGAGTTATTAAAGCTGTTTTTCACCCATAGGATCTAGTGCCATGCCTTACAAGAGGAACCCAATGCGTTCAGAGCGTTGCTGCAGCCTTGCTCGCCATCTAATGGCACTGGTAGCCGACCCCTTGCAGACGGCGTCGGTGCAGTGGCTAGAGAGGACGCTGGATGACAGCGCTAACAGGTCATTTCAACATTATTTTGTACTTAAAATAAAGGATTCACAAAACAGAAAGTGTTTTTTAATTAATCTATTTAAAATTATTAGAAACAAAACATAAAATATTACTGTAAGACCTTTCTTAATTTAATTAATAACATTTCAGATGATGCATAACACAATTTTCATCATTTATGGTTCTTTAGAGGTTCATAAAGTGGCCACATCATGAACACATTAACAATTTATTGATAAAAGCTGGAAATATTTTCTTTGGAAACCAGATCCAAGAATTAAAAAAAAAACAAAACACATTAACACGTGGTTGTGATTGTGACATTTTTAGGCCCGAAGAGAATATTAACTATAAAGTTTTTTAGAGACACAATCAGTGATAATAATGAGGTGTCACTTTAAACTTAGTCAAATATACTTTAATTGATTAAAGGTGTTCTTATGATTTACTTTTTGTTTAAATGCGTAAATGTAAATAAGCCGAGAGGTGACTCATTCCTTCTATTTGTATTCATATCATGTTCTAAAGCACAGAGAAGGTCAGGATGACTTTGTTCAGGCTGTAGATTGTAAACGGTCTGTCTCGGTTTATCTGTTCACAGTCAGAAACCATAGTAACAAAGGTTCTGTCTCACACTACTTCATACTGATTGTCTTTTCATGTGTTTGAATCTCTGTTAGACTTTACTATGTTGTTGTTGTGGCCTGGCTTAAGAAAGAGCAATGAAAGACTGATTTTAAAATGTTTAACAATCTTTTTAAATAGGAGGATTTCTCTTCCTGAGTCTTTTCTGACAGCAGACATCATCCTCAGCACTCTGCAGAACATCACAGAGGGACTGGTAATTTACCCAAAAGTCATAGAGAGACACATTCGCCAAGAGCTTCCCTTCATGGCCACAGAGAACATCATAATGGCTATGGTGAAGGCTGGAGGGAACAGACAGGTGGGACAGATACAGATTGGTGGGATGATGGTAGATGATTGGCTCGGATGACATAAATGTGAATCTCCATGTTTTTATAACAGGATTGCCACGAGAAGATCCGCGTTCTGTCTCAGGAGGCAGCTGCTGTGGTTAAAGAGGAAGGAGGCGACAACGACCTACTAACCAGAGTCCAAAAAGATCCTTACTTCACGCCCATCCTGTGTCAGCTGGGCGCCCTGCTGGACCCAAAAACTTTTATTGGTCGTGCTCCACAGCAGGTATGACATCAGCAGCACTGATCTGTTTCCATTTAGAACATCTTTGTCTGTTAACTTTCATCTTCCTCTTGTTTCAGGTTATCCGGTTTCTGGCTGAAGAGGTGCGCCCTATATTGGACCCGTACAAATCCAAATTGGATGTAAAGATTGAACTGCATCTGTGATCAAAAGCTGACAGAGACAAAATGTTCATTTTGACCTCAACAAGAATAATAAAAATATTACTGATTGAATTTTTCTTTGAGTGTTTTTATTCAAAATTGGGGACAGTTTTTTTGTGTTTTTGAGCGTTTAAGGTCCCTGAAAAGTTTATTTACTTTCTATTGCATCAGTTTGACTGTAGCTACATAAACACATTTGTCATCAAATGCATTTGTCATAATGATTGAGTTTGAGCTTTTTCTTTCCTCTTATTAAATATGGTTTACAAAAGTTAATGTTCCAAAAACACAAACTCTTCTCATTGACCTTCGAAGTTTTAGAAATTGCAGATGACACATTCCGAATGCAAACCGATCCCTTTAAGAAGCTGCTGAACAATTTATTTGAATTTTCTCAATCTGGTCAAATTCACAAATCTTTCTATCTCAACGTCTGTTTGAAATATTTACATTAGAAAATCATTTTATCTAAAGACTATTTAGCTATTAGTTAGCATCAGCATTATGAAACATGGATGAGTAAGAAAAAGAAACTTATGATCTCAAAGTCACCTCCACCTCCTGAGGAGACTAAGTTATTTCAGTGTGCGTAGGTCATTGCTAAAGACCTTTCATGACGCCATCGTTGCATCAGCAACCTTCTTTGCAGTGGCTTGCTGGTGTGGAGGAATAACAGAGAGGAACAAGAGGAAACTGGACAACCTGGTCAGGGAGGCTAGCTCTGTCCTGGACCGACACAATGGACTCGGTAGATGCTAATGAAGCTGCACAAGATCTGGAATGCCCCCACCTATTTTTTGTATGAGTCAGTGAGGAGCTTCAGTTGCTCGTTCAACCAAGGACTGCTGCAGGCACCATGTAAAACGGAGTGCTACAGGCAATCTTTAGTGCCTAAAAAAGAAAAAAGACTTGTAATAATTTAAGTAGTATTCTCAATTTTCCTCTTGGATTTCATCTTCATTGAACTACACTGACTAATGAATCTATTTCTACTCATTATAATCAATATTATCCTAATATCATACTGACAGTGAAGCATGGGGGAGGAAGCATCATGCTCTGGGTGTGTTTTTTGCATAGAAGCTAGAAAGACAGCTTTGTCTTGGGAAGTGATGGGCAGGGCCATAAACTGTAATATATTGGAGGATTGTTAAAGAGTTAAAATCTCAAATATTAATAATGTTTGACTGAAAATGAAAAATACTTACTCGATCCAGTAGTATAGAAAAATACTGTTAAGAATCCTACAGTGTGGGATCATGTCGTTATTCTCTAGATTCTGTCTCCCACAGTAGAAGTGTACCAAAGTTGAACATTTCAGTCCCTTCAAAGGTTTTTGAGTGGGAGAGCTTTCAAAATCCCAGCGGAACCGAACATACCCAGAACAGAAACACTGGAACAATTTTCTCAACTGTGTATAGAGAAAAGTTGAAGAGAAACGTGTGCTTCCACATCAATCTAATGACTTACTCAACCTACTTTTCTCCATAGCATTTCTTATGGAACAACTTGTCATCCCTGCCATGTGTCACAGGATTGAGTTGCTGCGGCAGCTCTATAGTAACAACACAAAGTACAGAATTGTCAAGCATATCATGTACTTGTGTTGTTGTGCATCTTAAAGAAGGAACTGATAAAGCTGGTAATAGTGAAGTGGTAACAAAGATCTTCTCAGACAGAAACTCCTCATGGGAGGTATAAATACCCTTCTTGCTTTTGAAATTGTAGCATATTGTGTAAGAAAAGGCTTGATTAGTCTGTTGGAGCCAAGCCACAGGTGTCCAGGATGTTGCTCTGGGTTATCCCTGTCTTCCTGGCTGTCTTTGGATCCACTGGCTTTTGGGCTGTGTGAGTATTTGCTTAACATTCTTCTAGTTTTGATTACTTCATTTGGGAAAAGAAATTAGCACAACAAATTTGTATTAAACACAAATTCATCATTTGGTTTTAAACGGATTGTTTCTCTCTTTCCTAAGATTTTGGATGTCACTGTCCAATGGGAATACAAATCTCACACAAGAATTCCCAATGATCAGGTTTGGGATCAGATTTATTGTTTTTTTTTTATCACAGATGGTAGAAAATAAATGAAGTAGCCCAGATTTTTACTGGAACTTTGATAACTGGAAAATTTAAAATTAAATAGTTAATGCATGCTGCCTCTATTTTGTCTTTTTTTTTCTTTCAGTTTGTGTGCCAATGACAGTCCCCAGAGTGCCTATTTCACTCAAATCTGCAATATTTGCAGTGGTTTAGGTAAAATCTCCCAAAATGGCATCATGTACAAAATTTTTGCAAAAGTGCTATGAATGATGATTTATCTTTATTTTTACTCACTGACTACATTGAGACAATCTATTAAACTTTATTATGACTTTTTTTGTTTGTCATCCAGTTTTATGGATTACAGTGATCAGATATCAGCAGGTGAAAGACTATGGTGACCATGGGAGAGAGAATATTATGTGCATTATCTTTGGATTTCTCGCCTCTTCTGGACTCTCAGTGACAGGCAATTTCCAGGCAACTTGTTCCATTCTTACAATCTTAAACTTTGCATTTCTTCTAGTAGTTTGACTTGTTCCCTTTTTCTGCGTTTACCTATCAGAGCAACAAATAATTGTCTTTTTTTTTAACATCTCTCCTTCTCTTTCATGTTTAGAATGTACACTTTGAGGGAGTTCACTTTGTGGGGGCAATGTTCGCCTTTGTTTTTGGCCTGCTCTACTTTTGGATCCAACTATATATGACCTACCGGGTTCACCCATATCAGGACCGAAACTGGATTGGACCTGTGAGGGGGATCTGCTGTGTGCTGGGAACCTTCTTCTTCTTTGCCAGTATCCTTTTCAGTTCATGGCTTTGAACATGGCTTTTAAAATGCTGCATGTTGCATGCTGCATTGGTTTGTGGGAGGGTAGAGATAGTTGAGCCTAAAACCAAAGCTTTTAAACACAGTCAAACATATCTCATTTACATCATTATGCTTTATTGCTATGATTATATAAGAGGAATCTCTGATAGACGATCATTTATCCAAACAGTGTGAGGTAAATTACATGACGTCTCATCTTCTCCTAAATGTTTTCAATGTGGCAGGTTACAGATAGATACAGTGAAACTGATGTCAGAGTTCAACACATATACATCTGACATAAACCAGGTTATAAGAATGTAGAAACAAAGTTCATCTTTCTTGACTCTGGTCTTTTCAGTGTCTTTTTTCATCGTTTGTGTTCACAACCCGACTGAAGCTGCTGTGTTCGAATGGTGCTTGACAATGATCATTTTTGTCCTGTACGGCCTTTTTGCATCAGAGTTCAGACACATTGACTGTTATCGTCTTACTGTACAAAAACAAGCATTAAAAACGTTAATTCTCGACAATAAAGACACAACAGTTATAAGTAAGTGAGTAATGAGTAACTTTTAAATGTCTGAATAAGATTAGCAATACTCATGTCAGAGTTTTTATTGGTATTTTGAGATTTTCATAAATATATATATTTTGTCTGTATATAGAAATTTAATGTAAAAGTGCCATATGTCAATAATGTATTGATTTTGCACTAAGCTTGAAGCCATTTGTCAGTCATCAATATATGCATTTAGTTCTTGTGGTGTTTGTATATATATATATATATATATATATAAAATATATATATATTAAAAAAAGTTGATCTCCTAAAGTCTTTATTTGAAAAAAAAAAAATCTGATCAAACACTTCTTTCAGTAACTACATGTGAACACTAGATGGTGCCATTTTTCATTCAATCTGTAGCATTATTTTTTAAAGATATATTTTCTAATATTTCTAAAAGGCTCTGTATAGCCACTTATATATAAATGTTCAGAAAATAAAAGTAAAAGAAGGTAAAAGTCACAAGTGCTTAACATTCTAACAATGTTTTAGTTGCTATTTATGGAAAAATATGTTTGATTGTGTAACCACATTAAAATGAAACAATTGGATTTTATTTGCATGTTAGACTCAGCAGATAAAAGTGATTGGTTATGTTGTAGAAACAATATCAGCAATCAGTTGTGTTTTGGAGGAACTCTTGCATATAACGAGAAAATTCATCCCATACATAATGAGTACACATACCCAAAACCAGGTGATTGGCAAGATAGTATTTGTGCTTCAGGGGGAAAAGTAGAAGTTTTATCTATTTTTATTTATTACACAAATCACATGGGCTGCATGGTGGTGCAGTGGTTAGTGCAGTGACCTCACAACAAGAAGGTCGGGGTTTGATTCTTGGAGTGGGGATTAGTCGTGAATCATTGAACTTTCTGTGTGGAGTTTGCATGTTCTCCCCGTGTATGTGTGGCTTTTTTCTGGGTATTTTGGTTTCCTCCCACTTTCCATAAATATGCACTAGGTTGATCAGCTGGAACAAAATTGCACTTAGGAGTTAGTGTGTGAGTGGATGGTTGTGTGTGTGTCTGGCCCTGCAGCAGACTGTGACCTGTTCTAAGTGTATCCTGCCTCTCCCCTAAAATCAACCAGGATAGGCTCTGGCATCCCCGTGACCCCGTTAGGAATAAGGGGCTCACAAGATGAAATGAAACACAAATAGGTGTTGGTTCTATCGAATTAAAAAATTTTTTTTAGATTAATCTGATTATAAGTTATATTTCATATACTTATTTAAAACTCATAGAAGCCTGTTCAGTTGGGAATTCTGATTCTTATTATGTACTGAGAGCATTCTTTCACACACTCCATGCTGTGTTTAAACCAGGGGAGAGCTTTGATACATGGGTATATGGAACAGACTGAGAGCTTGGAATTCTATGGGAATTTTTCAAGAGCTTTCACTTGCCTGTTTCTCTAATGCAGTCAGTGCTTGGAACTTTTTCCCCCATTCTTATTGCTTTTGAATGCCATCAGCCCGTCTGCAACACTTTATTACAATCTTAAGTTCCTTAAACTACCCCTGCCACTAAATTCTTAACTTTAGATGTTGGAAAATATTAGATTATTTGAAATATTTTGCTCTTCTCAGTAGAAGCTGTTATTACAACATGCTGTTGATTCATTTGAACAGCTCATGTGGAGGATTTTAGAAAGTAGAGCTTAAATACTAAACTAGTTTAATTCCTGCTGTTTTAATTAGTGGGAATAAAATATTTCTGACAAAATCGCTTGAAATTACGAGAAGCATGTTACAAGATTTAAAAAGCTTAAATGAGCTTGAAATGTCAGAAAAAGTCAGAAACCTTTTTGAGGGTGTGTGACGCCCAACTTATTGCTTTTGACTCTGTTTCAAGAAAAAGGTATCAGCAGACACGTTCTCTGTAATCTGTCTTAACACCTGCTCGAGCTATCGTCGTTTTTATCCATGCAACAACTTTTCAGTCGAAAGAAAAGCACTGCCTTCGCCTGGCGCAGTTTAGTGGGTCCATCCTAGACAGGATTATAGGAGTACAGTATCAGTTAGAAGAGCAGATGTTTTCTTTTGTAACTATGTAACCTATTAGCTGTTATCGTGTAGGACCCAAATCCTGTGGAGTCCACCTTAAACTACACTTTATATTCACAGAGTGTGTCCAAGCAGAAGACCTGATTACTCTGTACAAACAACAAATTTAACTATCGGATATAGACATAGAAAAAAAATAGAATGGTCCACATACTGTATCAGAGAACAAGATCTAGACACAGATAGAGACCCACAGACAACCAAGAAAGTCCCAGCAAGCAAAAAAAAGAAAGTGGGCACCAGCAGTTGTGATCTCACCCTTCGTATTTCTCTTTGGCACTGCTGTCCAGAAAACTGCCCTTTCGCAGAAAAATGCCAAGTGCACTACATTCCAGCATCCACACAAAAGCCCTCCCTCGTCTCAGCTGCACAGGCACAATCAGACAAGGGATAATTATATAATTAGGCTGGCCGGTGCAGACAGGGACCCACAGACTGTGTGTTGGTGTGTCATAATTATGTTATCAGACAATAAAGAGAGTTTGGCCTTATCGAAGGAGGCAGGAGAATGTGTGTGGAGTTAGGGTGGGGGGCTCCAGCTGTGGCACTTAGAAACAGATTGTCATGACGGAGAATAGCGGGTCAGTAGAGTGACATTCAGATGGTGGTGTGGCGGGGATCACGGCATGTATTGTGGCCGTTCTTGCTGTGTGTATATGTGTGAGCTGTATCCTGTGCTATGTGAGAAGGTGGGGACTTTTACCAGCTATGAGTCTGAATCATTCTCAGTGTATGGCACTGAGGTTCCACTGCTAACTCAATAGACAGGCTTTGTTGGAGATAATCTGTTGTTTCAAAGCTCTCAGAGAATGCAAAAGAGCCCATTTTGATTATGTGTTCAATGATCATGTAATTGCAAAACTCAATGAAAACTACAATTTCTAGCTGAACAGATAAGACAAAGATTGCCCTCCTCTCTGGGTAGAATCTACTCTTCCAGACGAGAATTGAGCCAGTGTCTCTCTGAGCTGGCCAATGGCCAACAATCTCCCCTCGTACCGTGGCCTTGACTTTGGGTGTGTCTCCAGTCGCACGGGACAGCACAGAATAGACTATTGTTGCTTGCACAAGACAGAGAGGCAGAGGAAGGAGTAGGGGTGGTGGAGGTGGAAGACTGGAGATGGTGGGAAGAGAATTAAGCTTTAATGAGTGAGTAAAAGCACTAAGACAATAAAGTAGGGCTCCACCTCTTTTCACAGACATTTGTATTCAAACTCAGGAACCGAAACACACACTTTTCCCCCCTCCCTATTTAGGTCTCCCAGGTTAACTTCATTAAACTCAACATTGGACATCCATGTCAATGGGTAGACTACATACCAGTAACCAAATCACGAATGGTGCTGAAACTTCATCTGTTTTAGCATCCTGCATTTTTGAAAACTTCATCAAACTGTGCAAAATAGTGTCAGGAGAGTAGTCTGTTCCCCCTCTGTGTCCTGTTTTCCCCCTCCCTCTTGTCTGTGTGAGTGCAACTAGTCACACCTGAAACTAATCTACTCATCTGCAGGAGCATAAATGGAACAGTTTTTGACACACTCTTCGCCAGATCGTTGTTTATCATGCTTGACCTGTTATCCAGTTTTTGGCTTCAGCTCCTACATCAGAACCTGCCTAGTTTATCTGTTTTGTCTTCTTTATTTGGACTTTTTATCAATCTAATAAATCTGCTTGTGATTTTTCATCTGAACCTGTTTGTTGTGTCAAGGGTATATTTTTGGCCTCAGCTGCACATCATGACAAATAGACTGTCTATGATAACTGCTGTATGATTACTATCATGTACCCCCCACCCCGCTATTTTATAAATTTAAAGCTAGTGGGTCGAAAACTGGACAGAATACCGTACTAATGATGCCTCTCAATTTCTGAATATTTTGTAAAATATAAAAAGTCTTTGATTTTAACCTGTTTCCCGTAATGTGGCAATTTATGGCTGCAGTAACAAACTATCATTGACAAGCTAGATATATGGATCTGCCAATCTGTCCAAAAATTGCTAGGTGGAGACTCAAACATATTTTTTATGAACATATTTACTGACTTAAAGTCTCTAAAAAAACAAAACCCAAACGAAAAAACCAACCATGTTGGAATAGGATGAATTTAATTCCATCATTTGGCTAAAACTAACTGCTGTGTTTTTATTACTTTAGGATTCAGTGGTTAAGACGTTGCTCTCAATATGCTACAGACCAAATGTTGTACCATTCCTACATATAATAGGAGTTTCAGAGATTTTACAACCAATGGGACATAAAAATTTTAAATGTTTTTTTTCAAATCTGGATACTGATGTAAAACAACTTCATACGTCTAGTAGGGATAGATTTTATTCAGTTGGTCATCAAGTTTTATCTTTTTATAAATTTTAAAAGGAAAAATTTATGCAAAAATTAACTTTTGAGCTAAATTGTGAAAAAAAAAATTATTGTACATAGTTTTATGTTTTTGGTACAAGCATAGATGCTACGAAAATTATACAACTTTTTTTAGAAGTCAAGGTTGCCAAATGACTGTTTATTTTTATTTTTGAGAGATGTAAAAATTGTGTCATTGTTATTTATATACAGTATATCATTGTTTTGGCTCTAAAGACTACAGTATGTTTTTTGGAGGAAACAAGTTGATTTGTTTACTTTCTTTTAGATCATATCAATTTTTCCGTCCAGTCATATAAAACTCAACAGCAACCTTCATGACTAAAAATGTTTATGTACTGTTTGTGAATTCATGCATTTTTCATTAAATTGTGTTTTGCCATACAAGACCAGAGCACTAACTACTTGTTAAATGCATCATTTATGCTTAAATCTCTTAAAAGTCTTAAACATGTACTCTAATCAATGTGTATTTATAATTTAGTTATTATTGCGTTCAAATAATTGCTCAAATAAACTCAATATTTTAGAAAACATCTTCAAACACGACTTCAACTGACAAAACTTAAGAATTTCGTCTTGGTCCTGTTACTGCTCTTGGACACAAGAAAAAAAAAGGCAGAACCTGCTTTTTTCTATTATGTCCACTCATCTAGATGCATGTCTTCTGCAACTTTTTCCTTGGCTACAAATGGCAATAGATGTTGTATGTTGGTGAGAAACTAACTTTGCACATAATCTCCATCATCAAGGTTCTTTTTTTATGTTATGCTGTTTTTAGATGTTGGCAACAAAACCTCGAGTTTTATTTTTCCCTAGAGATTTGCTTTGCTTTGGAACCCTTCGGAACAATTTTTGCAAAAGAAAAAGAAGCATTCGATGGTTGTTAGATTTATTGGTTTGAAGCAAAGGCCAAAACCAAAACAAATAAGGAAGAATATTTTATTGAAGTTGCCATGTCGAGGAAAAGGGGGAATCGTTACTATGCATTTAGAACCAGCTACAATGAGAATTTATTAAACACAAAATACAAATATGTTTCTTCCGATGTGACTTTTGAGACATCAGAACAATTCCACTCACTATATAACAAAGCCATCAACACATAATACAGGTCAATAGCTAAATGAGACATAATCAATGAATCAGTGTAAGAGGGAGCAAGAAACTTCTCTGTCACACTGTACCAATTTTCACTGAAAAGCTTAAGCATTATGCTGACCAATCTTTCCAGTCTCACTCACTGCTCAGTCAGTGATCTCAGTCACTACTTCCTAATGTCTTGACCTTTGTGTCACGTTGGAAGAACTTGGAGGAGGGTAAAGATTCCATGTTCTGATAGAAAATTCATGCAGAAATGATCTGAGGCTCTTGACATTTTATGTTGGGTTGAGATCAGCTTTGGTTCTGTCCTACTTTGAGAATAAGTCAGACAGTCACTCGGACAAACTGGTGGTTGGCGCCACTTGTGTGCTGACGGATGTCCTAATGCAGCATCAGGACAAAGTGTCATCTTCGGCACTTTATGTAAAACCATAATGATGGCCCTTATCAATGCTGATAAATACCTAATTAGACCAGAAATCCCCTCCAACTGAAAAACTAGCTTTGTTTCTCCAGATCACACAGCACCTTTCATTTCTACCAGCTTGCGTTTTGGGGGTTTCCAGAAAACTAAACTAAAAGACAAGAGATCCATCAGTAGCAGCAAAAGCAAATGCAATACCACATTTTTAGCAAAAGCCATCATTTAGATGGACATTTTTGTTTTGTTCAGAGACACAATTTAGAATTTTCTCATTTCCTTCATAAATATAATTAAGTTTTAAATGAGTTATGTGAGAGACTTACACATTCTGGCAATGGTACTCGCAATGAATTGCAACAGTGGCTCCATACTGCACAACTTGTTGTTAGGTTTTACTATATACAGTATGCCTTAATGGGAACAGATTTTAACCGGATTCACAACATACAGAAAATAACGTAACAACGATGTACAGTGTGGCACAATGTGCAAGTGTGAACGAAAATACATGCATGCTGCTGATGCGAACCATTTACTTGTTAGGGGTAACAGATCCTTTCCAAACATCAAAAAACTGTACAAGGGGATGAAGGAACACCAGCAACCCAGGTCCATTCCTCCCCGCCCTGCAGTACAGGTACCCTGAAGCCCGAGCAGAGGTGACAGTCCACCCAACCAGCCAAGTGCAGAGGAGGTCCCCTGCAAGAGTCTCCCTGACACCATGAAATAAGGGCATCTCTGGTGACAGGTCCTCAGGCTACAAGGGAGACGTGCTATCTGATCTTAATCAGGCATCAGCAGATGCTGGAAGGCTGAGAGGACAGCAAGCACCCAAGGACCCTGGTGACATTTTACATTAAAGTTCAAATTAGGTTTGGCCTCATTCAAAGCTGTAGAAGAAGTATTACAAACTGTTGGATGGAGGTAGCAGAGATGAAGATGCTGAGGATCTCTCTGGGAGTAACCAGGATGGAGAGGATTAGAAATGAGTATATCAGAGGAATGGCACGTGTTGGTGGTTTTGGAGATAAAGTTAGAGAGGCCAGACTGAGATGGTTTGGACATGTGCAGAGGGGAAAGAGAGTACATTGGAAGAAGAATGCTGGATTTGGAAACACCCAGGAAAAACCTGGAGGAAGATCAAAGAGGAGGTTCATGGACACAGTGAAGGAAGACATGAAGATAGTTGGTGTGACCGAAGAGGATGCAGCAGATAGGGTTAGATGGAAGAAACTGACTTGCTATGGCGATCCCTGAAGGAAAATGCAGACAGAAGAAGAAGAAACGTTTATTTTCTTTTATTCTTTATTTTTGGGATACAAGTGAATATTTTCACATTGAATAGATTATAGATCTATTCAAACCCAAATCAAGCCAAATTTTCTCAGTGCAACAGCTTGGCAATTTATTATAAATGGCTAAATTGATTGTGCATGTGTGGTTGTAGAGTCAAACATTTTTAGTAAGTTAATAAGGCTTACATTTTAAATAAAAGGCATATACAAATGCTGCTCTCCATGTTCTAGCTATTTAGAAGGCATGCACATCCATCAACACATGGGTTGTTTTGCCACCCTGTAGATGCAACCACATGTCTAAAAACTTGGCACTGCTACAGGGATCACTGATCCCACCGCCGACCTGTTCCATGGGGATTTTGACGTCAAAAAAGCTCACCTTCCATCATAAGTAACCTTTTCCCGTTCTCTCTGCTCTGCATTTTCATATTTCACTGGTATTTCCGTATGGCTCCCACATTTGCAAAATAAAGGCCATCAGAGTAATTATTATAATGTTGAACAATAATAACTGGAGGAACTGAATGAAAGCCTGGAGAGGCTTGTTGACCTTTCGGAGCTAAACTGGTCCTGGCTTCTGTCTGTGCACTGCTGAGCCCATTGTGTTCCCAGACCTTATCATTGTGTTGCAGTTTCCTTTCCCTGCTGCTTGTGTGCACATGTGCATGTGTGAAAGCAAGTGTGCAAGTCGTGGCGGGTGCGCGTGTCCTATCCTGTATGTGTGTGTGTACAGTATCTTTTAGTGACCTCAGCCAAAATACTACAAAGGCAAATAAACTTGAAGTGAAGTGTTTAAGTTCACACTTTCTAGATCTATTATTAAATATAAAATAGATCTGTAAAAATCTGTCCCAAAAAAAAAAAAAAAAAACTGGCATAACTTAGATTTGGTGTTTAGTAGGCACGCTGGCATAATCCATCCTAGCCTTCTCTATGATTGAAATATAAACAGCTATTTTCATCAAAGGGAGTTATAGTCCAGACTTTCACCTTGTTGTTGGTTCACTCATCTGATTATGGATAACCTTTGTCTGTGGAGTTTATAAGAACTTTCTGAATTATACTCAGACCTAAAATTCATGTTTCAAATCTTAGACAAACAAGATGTCGGCATCAGCGAAATATAAGTTTACCTGGATGATTTTTAAAACAACTATATTCAACTTTTAAATATGCAATTTAAGTGATTATATATTTAAGTAATGTTGTAAAGTAATAAAAGCTACTATGTGCTTGCAAAGGTTGTAGATTTTATAACTTAGGATGTGAAAAAATGGAACAAAAACACTCTCTGCGTATTTTTTTACATCTTCATTTAAGAAGGAAAGAGACACAACATACAGTAAATGTTAAATGAGCACATAACAACCAACCAAGATATGTAGCCAAAGTGAGACTGAGTAAAATTGACATTTAGTCAGTTTTCTTGTTAATTTGCTTCCACAAGGTTTTATGGCGACATACCAATTACCCCTGAAGTCACAGAGGTAATCTGAGGTCTCAGAGGCAAACCCCCCCTACTGGTTTGTAGCCCAGTTGGGGTGAATCGTCGGTCCTTTAGGTCTATCGGGTTCTTCACAGGTTGGTTTTCTTTCTAGAATTGAATATGCCTTTTAGTAGTTGTCTGTTTTAGACTATTTCTATGTGGACCTGTGAGAGTCTGGTGATCTGAACAGGGTGCACCCAGCCTATTGCCTGAGACAATATAAACTCTAGCATCCCTTGTAAACCAGTTTTGGACTAACTTGAAAAATGTCTGTCTGGGTCTGGCTGATTCTCAGTTGTTTAATCTCGTGAGATCCAAACTCTAATTTGCACAATTTTTACATTGTTGTTGTTTTTAACAATTATAAACACAAAATTTCTATTTTGGTCTATACAAACCAAGATGCAGAATCATTGGATAAAGGGTGTTATAGTAGAAGGTTAAACGTCCCATCTCAAATAAAACAAACAAACAAAAAATACCCATTGTGTCTTATGCTCAGAAACAACCACAATTTGGATTTTGGAAAGGAGGAGCAGGGAGAGGAGAATGTGTGCATAGAACTGTCTTGGCTTTAATTAGCCACATCATTGCTATACTAGGTACTTACTTGTTGTCACGCTGGGAGGGGCAGCTGGATCTTACTACGTACAATTTTTTAAAAAACTGTACCTGTGTTTTAAAAGAATTGGAGTTGCCAAACTCTTTAATCATTCCAAAAACTACTTTGGTGAAAAATACAAGGCCCACTCATGACGTTGGGAGGGTTAAAAGCTCTGAAAAGTTGATTTTGCATGAGATGGGTTCGTTAAAGAGGTTGGTGGTGTTGGTGGTGTTTATGGTGTCACTGCTTTCCCAGTCACACCAGAAAGAATCATGACTCTTCAGGTGAACAGATCACTGGCCTTTTGACTAAGCATGGAATCAAAGAACATGGCGGCTACATTGTGTTGTGTTTCTTTTATGATCAAAGCAGGTGGAAGGAAAAGACATTCCTGCTGACTGAGAGGTTTTCAAATGAATTTCAGTTTTTTCATCTCTCGGTTTGAAAATAATATAAAGAAAAAAATTGACCTCATGAAAGCAACATATCTATGATTTATGGCAAATGCAGATATGTTATTATTTATAATTGGCTACGCAACACACATAATAATAAAAATTTTATTTATAACGCACTTTATACCTTGCTCTTTATGCAGACATTGTTGGAAAATGTTCCCGCTTCTTGGGACCTCAATTGAAATAAATGTGTAAATAAATGGACAGATATTTTTGACTTAATGATCTGTTCACTGAAAACCTAAAAAAAAAAAAGAGATTCTTCCTTAACATTGTTTCATTTTGTCTTCTGAACTGCTTAACCTCAAGGGGCGTTGCGGGGGGTTGCCGGAGTCTATCCCGGTCTATCCCGGCTGCTTTCAGGCGAGAGGCAGCTTGTTGCACGGCGATCCACTCGCAACCATCCAAACAAACACTCATTCTTACAGGCATTTAACCTCACATTCATGTTTTGGGAAGTTGCGAGGAAACCAGAGTACCTGGACAAAACCCACACATAGACGGGGAGAACATATAAACTCCACACAGAAAGGCCAGTGTTCCAAGACTTGCCCCACTCTGGGACTCAAACCCAGACCTTCTTGCTTTGAGGTCAATTTGCTAACCGCACAACTGTGCAGCCCCCCGAATGATTATGTTTTTTTTCTTTAAAATTTTACGTTCAGTGAGCATGCAAACAGTTTAAAATCCTGACCGTTCATGCCACTAAACACAAACACACTTAGCCACTCTTCCTGGCAATCATTACAGAACAGAGAGTATTTTATTTCACTGGCATCACATCTCAGTCAGTACTCTAAATGCCACAGAGGAAGAGCAACTTTGAACAGTGAGGTCCATTCATGCTAGTTAGTAGCTGACGATAGCTCCAAAGCATTACTACATCTCAGGATTGAGTGATGGGCTTTGCTTTCGCCTATATCCTTACCACTGGTATTCTATAGATGAGTTTAAGAGAAAGAATAGAGGATTGAAAGAAGCAAATACTGCCTCCACCTGTTGCCCCTTCCTCTCTGAGATCCTCTGGGGATGGTGTAGGAGAAAGAAGGCCTATGATGTCATGGGCAGCTCTGTTCTTCCAGACAATACACCCACACCTCCGGGGCTTCCCCTCTCTGGCAACAGGGGGAGCTGTTGTGTCCTGCTGGCATGTGCGCTATGAGTCATTGCCTCCTTTCTCCCACGCAAGACACACACATTCACATACTTCAAGAGCTAAATGCAGCTGTCAGCTTGAAATCACCAATGATATACATACACACAATCCACCGTGGGGCACAGTGTTGGACATTGACAAAAAAGAGCAGACATTGCATGTAGGATGTTCTGCAAGGGTGGACTGATGGATTTGTTGCTAGGGGCAACTGGTACCCAAACAAAGTCATGACCTCAGCTGAGCTGTTGGCTTAACAAGTTGGTGGGGAGAGTTGTAGAGAAAGTGAGACAAAAAATGGGGAACATGAACACACTTTAGAAAAAATAACATGATTAAAATTTGAATGAACGTTGTAATAAATAAAAAATGAGAAACAGCTGCATCAGTTGTTTGTCTTCTGAACCGCTTATTCTTAACAGGGTCACGGTGCTTATCCTGGCTAATTTCAGGTAGGGTACATCCCAAACAGGTTGCCAGTCTGTTGCAGGGCCACACACACAGACAACCATTTGTATACATTCATTCCTAGGAGCAATTTCATAGAGGCCAATCAACCTAACATGCATGTTTTCAGAGGGTGGAAGGAAACCAAAATACCTGGAAAAAACCCACACATACATGTGGAGAACATGCAAACTTCACACAGAAAGGCTAGGGTTTCAAACCTCCTCCAAATCCGGGACTCGAACCCCTACCTTCTTGCTGTGAGGCCACTGTGCTAACCACTGCGGCACCATGCAGTCCTGCAATCAGTTATGATTTTTCAAATTTTGCACCATTCTGAATATCCGATGTTCATTCGTACATTTATTATTTAATAATACATTTTAAAGTAATTTTTGTCAGTCAATGTTTATGACTTCAATGTCTTGGACTATTAATGAACATGTGCACTCTTTATTTATGCAGTTGACATAAACTATCATTTTAAAAAAGGTAGCAGAGAAAAGTTAAACTTATAGTTTGCCTTCCTTGAGCAATTTTCTTTTTCAAAATTTATGTAAGTGATCTCGCCTGCCTTTAGATGTGTTTACTGGGCTGACACATGTAGCTAATTGACAGCTCTCTGACAAATTACAACCTGAGGTGTTCAGGCTGAAAACTTAAGTCAATACATTTAAATTGTAAATATCATGCCATGGAAAAATGCATAAATGCCTGCCCAAATAAGGATAATTACTTGTGAATAAAATATAGAAACTTACTGAAGAAAGGCTAAAAAAGAGCAATTACTAAAACTTTATAAGAATGTAAACAAGATGTTGTGAAAGAAAAAAAATATATTTTGTACAAGTTTTTGCTTTCACTAAAAGAGATGTCTTTTTCACTAATTGCAAATTTGAATGAACTCAGATTTGTTGGTCACCATTGGTCACCAATTATTTAGAATCACAAAAAGGATGCCAAGATTATTAGCAAGATTTTTAAAAATCTTTTATATACATACATACAGTATGTATTTGTCAAGCTGTGTTCATGTATTAAGAATACTTTCATTCAATCATGTTTGAGTACGTGAGGATGGCTCAGTGAGTGGGGCGACCGTGCTGTTGCCGGTTCGATCCCCCACCAGGGGTTCATGCCGAGGTGTCCTTGAGCAAGACAATGAACCTCCAATTGCTCCTGATGGTGGTTTGCTTGCATGGCAGCTTCCACTATCAGGTATGTCTGTGAATGGGTAAATGTGAGCTACACTGTAGAACGCTTTGAGTGCCAACACAGCTGTAAAACTGCTAGATAAGTAGAGTCTGTTTACCCTTTTTTCACTTTTCATAAATGATTGTCTATAAATTTGTCAAAATTATTGTAATAATAAAAGTCAATATTGCACTTTTCCCACCGTTCTTTCATCTTTTCATGTTGAAGAAGTTAATGTGTTCACACTGCTCGCTGGGTCTTTTGGTGGGCCCCATGGGACCAAACAATGCACATCACAAAAGACCCTCGGAATAAAAAACAAAGGTGTAACTTTTCTTTACTCAGGGCTACAAAATGAAAATAAAGGGCCACTCAGAAATTTTAAACACTTCTCAATTTTTTTACCCATCCAATTTGGAGAAATTCATTACAACCCACAGAAAGCAGTTGGTTTCAGCTATATCGTGGGAAAAGGGGGGCCTTTACATCCGGGCTCGGTGAAACAATGATCAACTCTGTAGGTGGGACAGGGCAAACGAGATGTTACAACTGTTTGTGAAATATGCACTCAAAAGTTTACATACAAACAGGCTTCTATTACGTTTTTTAATTATTTTCAACAATCCCACTTCGGGCGATGGTGCTTAACCCTCGATTGATCAATCGTCTTAGTTTTGTTGACTTCCGAACTCAATGTTGTCACCTTCATTTTTAAGCTGGATGGATAAAATGCAATTCATCAGACATGTGGACAAACACTTATTAACCAATTTCCAGTGAGACTGGCTCATTCAGGATCCATGGCTCATGTGGAGCGATAAGGGAATATCTCCAACAAACTGCGTCTGGCCATCAAAGCTATCCTTCCATTGTTTCTCACCACAGAGGAAGCAAAGTTTGTTGTGTTATTGTTGGATAAGGGAGAAAGAGTGAGAAGGCTGAAATAAGGTCACATGCGTGCTTGTGTGTGACGTCCTACACATCTTCAGTGTTTATCTGTTTGTTTATCAGGCTGTTTTTGCCGATTTGATTATGTCCTGCTCGTTGGATTCTGTCTGCATCTCGACGTGTTATGTTGCAGCCAGGAGGAAACAGTCGGCGTGAGTGTACCTGAGTCAGAACGGAAGGGGAACTTGAACGGCGCTCTGCTCAGCGGAAGATGGAGCTGCGCAGGAAAACACCTGGGAGCAGGAGCAGAACAAACAAACCCAGAGGAGGGAAGAGGAAGAAGAGGCTGAGGAGAGGCAGGATGAGGAGTGGAATTAAACTAAAGAGGGAGAGAGGAAAACAGCCACTGTTTAAGCTGTGTGAATTCCAGGTCGAAGAAAAATGATCCAGTAGCATTTCATTGTTATGGTTGAATAGAAAAAAAGCAGGAAAGTTTTTACTTTGTGCAGGCAGTTTGTTCATTAGTGATGCTGATGCTAAAATTATTTGGTCTGATGCAAAGTTTAAAAATACACAATGGAATCAGTACACTTGCAAAGCAGCATAAAATGCATACAATATGGTGGGTATGTCTGATATCATGACATTAATCAGGATAACTGAGTCGGACAAGCAGTTCAAAAAATGGATGGATGAAAAGTTTTGACAACACATGCTAAAATAGTAATTGTTAAAAAAAATGAGACTTGTTATTCTTAGCTTTCAAATGGACCAATTTCTGTTTTTGTTAACTTATTGTTTCTTTTAACAAGATTACACATTTTTTCCTCCCAAATTCTTATTTTTCGAAATGAAAAGATTTACAGATTTTTGTTATTTGTTCAGATACATCTGGCCTGTTGCAGAAAACAAGAAAAACAACACAAAGACATGAAGTTAAGCTGTTAATTGACCTCTAAAAAGATTATCAGACACAGCCAGGCTGTTTCAGAGACAAGGCACAGCATAGAGAGACGCCTGGTCTGAAGCTGCCCAGACATCCCATTTCTGACACAGTTCTGGCGGGCAGCTGAACTGGGCCACTCTGAGGTTTTTATTCCCTCTCTGTCTCTGCAGATGGCATTGTTTTCAGACACAATTTTCATTGTATCTAGAGTAGGAGGGGATGGAAATCATTGCTGTAGCAGACGCCAGCCAGTTTTGTCCTCAGCGACCCTCATCATCCGTTCAGATCAGCTGCTCTCACCAGCCGTGCCTTGCCCTCAGCACCCACCCTAACCCCCCCAATCCTTTCCCTTCTGGGAGGTAAAGCCTGGATTTCCCCATTTCCACTCTCTCCAGTTCTTAAACAGCTAACGCCTCGCTCTTACCCTCTCATTTAATGCCACTCCTCTTATTTCTTCTCCGTTAAACCATTTGCCCTCCTTTAAAGTAGCTTCACCCTCCCCTTTCTTAGGTGCATACCTGCATCTCGAACACCAAATGTGTTTTTACCACATTGACAAATGCCTTTGTAGTTTATCTTTTTCTTTAGTTTGTAAAGACTTTGAAAATACTGGTTAATTTTCATTTCTGATTTTGGTTTGAATAACTGAGATGGAAGTAATTTTTGGCATGTTGTCAGTCAGAATTCTTCTCATATCTAAATGGGATAAGAAGTCGTGTTTGTAATAAGCAGTTATTTCTTGATATGGGAGGTATTTCAGGTGCAGGTTGGTGTTCCCTTTGCCGTATGTCTGGGCCGTCTGAACCTGTCTGATTGTTCAGTTTGATTACAGGGTAATTCACTCAAACCTCCTACGAGTAAGATGCTCCACAGAGAGACAAACTCCAAAGTCTGTGTTTATGTGTCTAATGCAGAAAACATACAGGAAACAGAAGCATTAAATTGGTTGTGTGCAGATACACTCATATGCACAATTGAATATTCTTTGTAATTACTTCAATAGACTGCACAGAGAACTTGACTTCAGTGTGATTTATGGTACTATAGAGATTTATTACTTTTATTGAGCTGCATGGCAAACAACAAAGAGCAGAGTTACCAAATTACATGGCAGTCAAAGTGTCACAATAATTACTTGCTATCGTTTGACCTTGCGTTTAATTTATTTTCGGTGTGGTAATTATTTTTTATTTAAAAGCCATATCCATTATAAAACTTTGCACTTCAAGAGAAAGTTACTCACACTGTGGGATGGGTTGATGGTTGGATGTACGGTAAGTCTGATACAATGTAGACCATTTAAACTTAAAAAATGAGCTGTTTACATTTTTATAGAATTAAAACCTGCAGATATTTTGAGTGTAATAAAGTACAACTTTTCAGAAATGTTTTAAAAAAAAAAAAAAAACAAAGTTTGATATGGGGGCATGGTGGCACAGTGGTTAGCACAATGGGCTCATTGCAAAGAAAGTTGGGGTTCAAGTGGACCTCTTCAGACAGGCCTTAGAATTCAAAATATTTTTCACGGGGTTATTTTTTCTTTGACCTTAATCTAAGCGATTTAGTTAATCTATATAAAAAAGATCAGCTTTAAAAAAAAAATAGAGACTAGGTGTGTTCATTTTTCAGCAAGACTTGTGCATTATCTCGCCCACACACATTCATGAGGCGGTTTGGATTTTTAAAAGGAATTGCAGATGACAGACTACGTCACACATGCAACATCATCAGGAAGCAACCTTGTAAACAGGAATGACTGGGAGGAGGCTCAGCATGCTCACTGTAATAAAAATGTAGACAGTTCACAGATTCATTTTTAGATCGACCATTACAAATACACCTGTATTCTGCCCCCTGTTCCTCTCTATTTCCTTTTCTATTTTTGTGATGTGATAAATTTTAGTTGGAATTCACCTCACTTCCAACTTCCACTTCCTCACACAAAATCACTTTTGGCCGTCATTTACGGAATTTTTTAAGACCACTTGAAACATATGTATTTAAATGTTAAAACTGACATTTAGTTTAAAGTGTGAGCATTCAGGTATTTAAAAAAAAAATTTTTAATAGGATGAAAATACTCTTGGTGATCAGATTGGTGATTGGTGATTAGAGTAAAGAAAAGCTCATTTGGATGTTTTCCAATACAACATTTACCAAATTTTAACTTTGTCTATCACCATTAAATTCCGTTCCGTTCCATCGTCTTCCACTAATTCGGGGCTGAGTCACGGGGGCAACTGTCTCAGATAGGAAGCTGAATTAAATGCTGAATATTTTTCCCAGCTCACCTGGGAGGATCCCAAGGTGCACCCCAGCATTCCCTGCCCAGCCGTTGCTCTTCTGGGTCAAGAGAAGCCAGATGGGGTGGCTCAGGCATCTGGTTAGAGGCCTCCTGAACGCCTCGCTGGTGAGGTGTTTCAAACACATCCTTCCAGGGGGAAACCCAGGAGCAGAAGGTAAAATTGTATTTTTTTAAAAAATCTCTTCTTCTTCTCCTTTCAGCATTTCCCTTCAGGGGTGGCCACAACAAGTCCGTTTCTTCCATCTGACTTGGATCTTCTACCTTGCACCTTCCTATCTGCTGCATCTTCTTTGGTCACGCCAACTATCTTCATGTCTTCCTTCACTGCATCCATGAACTTATTCTTTAGTCTTCCTCTAGGCCTCTTGCCTGGTGGTTCCAAACCCAGCATCCGTCTGCCGATGTACTCTCTCTTTCTCTCTCTCCTCTGCACATGTCCAAACCATCTCAGTCTGGCCTTTATCTCCAAAACCTCTAACATGTGCTGTTCCTCTGATATATTCATTTCTAATCCTATCCATCCTGGTCACTCCCAGAGAGATCCTCAGCATCTGCATCTCTGCTTCCTCCATCTCTGTTTCCTGTTTTTCTTCAGTGGCACTGTCTCTAGATCAAACAGCATGGCCGGTCTCCCCACGGTTTTGTACACTTTTCCTTTCATTTTAGCTGAAACTCTTCTATCACACATCACACCTGATACTTTTCTCCACCCGGTCCAGCCTGCCTGCACATGCTTCTTCACCTCTTTTCCATGGTCTGCATTGCTCTGGACTGTTGGTCCTAAGTACTTAAAATCTTCCACCTTCTTTATCTCTTCTCCCTGTAACCTCACTTTTCTATTTGGATCCCTCTCATTCACAAACATGTACTCTGTTTTACACTGACTAATCTTCATTCCTCTTTCTAGTGCAAACCTCCACCTCTCCAGCTTTTCCTCCACCTCTTCCCTCCTCTCACTACAGATCACAATGTCATCTGCAAACATCATTGTCCATAGAGATTCCTGTCTAACCTTATCTGTTAGCCTGTCCATCACCATAGCAAACAACAAAGGGCTCAGAGCAGATCCTTGGTGCAGTCCCACCCCCACAATGAACTCCTCTGTCACACCTACAGCACACCTCACCACTGTCTTACAGACATACATCTCTAAATATGGTTATTAATTATTTCTTAGAAAAATAAAAACATCTTGCCTATTCAATGTTTTGCCTATTCAAAGTATTGAAACATTGGAATACATTGCGACATATAATCTAATTGTTTTAAATACACAATTAGATTTAAACTGAATGTACAAATTGTGGACCCATCAATTCGTACATTTAGTGTATGAATTGATGGGTCCACAAGAACATTAATTTAACAGCTCCATTTAGCTATGCAGCTAATGAAGTCATGTATATTTGAAAAAAATATATGACGCTCACAAAAATAGACAATCATTATAGCTGATAGAGCAAAGTTGCAGCCTTCTGGAGCAAAACAAAACCACGCATTCCTCATGAAGGTGTTTATTCTCCACAGAATGGTGTGGTCCATTGCAGTGCTACCTGAACCATTTGTGAGCAGAAAGTTAATCCAGAATAGAATAAATTCAGAAACTCTAGTTCAGCTATTAATACACCCAAATGTTATACAATAATTATTCAATTTTAGTTCAGAATCTGTGTAAGAAATGTGGAAACAGGCTCTCTACAGTATTTCTCTACACAGTGGAGGAGAAAGAGAGAGAGTGAAAGTTGCTATTTACTTTGCTTTCCCTGAGAATCCAGAGGTGGAGGATCCTGTGAGGTGGAGTTTACTTCAATGAAGTTAATGTCTGTAAATTATCACTTCCAACATCAGAAGGTGTAAAGCTGGCTCTGATCCAAAAGGCACTTTGAACCCATCAAAGCGAGAAACCGACTCATACTAACTTTTTTCCCCTCAGGATTATACTTACTCTCATTGAGTTTCTCTCCCTGTTGCATAAATCAAATCTAGCTTGACTGCATTGATATTGAAGTTGTTGCTTCAGCATTGCAAATGTTCTCCTTCATTCCTTTCTATTTTTTTTCCTGCATCTTCCTTTCTTTAGGTCTTTGTTTCTCTGGAGTGCATTCCAACAATTCTCCACTGTCAGTCACCCTCTCTCCTCTTCAGACCCATTTGTTAGCTGCTGCTGACAGATATTCGCTGAAACAAGAAGGATTTTAGCTTCTATGTAGCAAACGAACATTTCTGCTTGAATAATGGAGCAAAATAGCAAGAAAATGTACCGTAGATGTAGAAACTACACACAATTGTCAATGAAAACTTTGGATTTGAACTTTTGTTTTGGGTAATTTGTTAAATAGGGGGTATTTGCTTTAGTCTTTAATGGGATAAGATTTTTTTTCAAAGCATATAATGAGCAAAATGGTACCTTTTGCTAGTTCAGAAATATGGTAATTGCAAAAAAAAAGAAAAAAAAAAGCTTATAAATACACATACATCTATACAGTTTGACACAGTGAGTTCCCCTTCCTCTCGTTCCCTGCTCAGTCTCACCTTCAGGGTTCCTGCACGGCACATAGTAAATCTTGTTTGAGGCTTCAAATAAAGTGTGACACACATCAAGTTGTCAAAGCAAGCCAACTTTTATTCATATTTTGGTGCATCTAAATAAAAATGGCAAACCCTGTAACTGAGAGGCGTGACTGAGCATGAGCACACGTTCTGATGCTGCAAACCCACTCCTTGTTTATTTTGCAATGTTGGTTGTGTGAACAAAATCCAAAGCCAAGAACAACCGGGTGTTCAAATTGTATTAGAACAATGAATGAGAGAACTCATCAATTAATGAAACAAGCATGAATGAAATAGAAAAACACTGCGTATGTTTTTGACATGGGAATATTGTTCAAACATGGACGAAACCTCCCAAAAGTTAATTTTGTATAAAATCCTGTCTTAATGACCTATTGGTCTTTAGCGGTAGATTTTCAAAATGGATTTTGTTCCTCTTAAATGCATGCTTTTTCTTAATTTATTTTACCAATGGTTACCAAATAGATATGGTCAGATGTGTCCAAACACCTCTCTGTACTTCAAGATTATCAAAATAGTCTTTCCAAAGATGTACATACGTATGTTTAAACTTATGAACCAATTTGACCACATTCCAGATCCTATGATGAGGAAACTTGAGCATCAGGGTACTTTACATACTTCTCATTTGTCCATTTGGTCTACATGATCCTGCATTGACCAGAGCACACGTGCTGGAGAGAAACTATCCCCGCGACTAATGAAGAGTCACTTGTCTTCTCTTCTGACTGTGGCAGCAATCTAAAATCCACATGTGTGCACAAAATAAATAACAAAGTTAAAAGTTTCTATTTTGTGACATACATGCAGCAAATTCATGTTTTTGACCATTTTTGAGAGACTGGTTAAACAGTTTTTTGCGTCAGATTAACCACTGAAGCTTTTCAGTTGACATCAGACAAAAATCCATGAAATCAAATGCCATCATTGTTGAATGGAGGATTGGTTCAAGGTTCTGTGACCCTCCCTGGACCTTCTGAAAACCTCTTAAATATTTTAGCGAGCGCTGTCATTTCTCACTCGATTTTCAAACAAAGAGGACTCTCTGTGCTCAGTTTGTGATTAAGACGGCAGCAGGACAGCAAGTGTGTGCTCAGATGTATGAATGTGTGTACAGGAAGGGAATAAAGGGTGGGCAAATCTCCACGTTGTTTGTAATATGTGATTTTACTCATTTTTTTTAATGATAGCTAAATAGTTTTAACTGTAAACTGATTCAAACACGTGCATGGACTGAGTTGTGAGTTTTTGCTTGCACATGACCGAGTTTTATAGGGACAGGTGCCTCCACAATATTTCTTTGACTGTTTCATATTAAGTTGTCGCCACAGCAGAGATTGATGGATGCTTTACTCTCTGAGGGATTGTGGTGAGATGTTATAGTTGCAGGTGTGTGTATGAGAGAAGCTTACCAAAGAGTGACATGAATGCCGGTTCCTGGTGGGAAAATCCCTGCCTCTAGTCAAGAACCTGTCCGCCCCTTACCACCTCACCTCTTCTTATCCTCCTTTTCCTTCTTTCTCACCTTCTTCTCTTTCCTCAGAGCGAACCCACCAAACATATTTCCAGGAACAACGTGAAAATGAAACTGAAATGTTTGCTTTTATCAGGTTAGTTTAAAATGAATAAAAAAATGCACAAAAATCTCTTGAGTAGTCTCTTTACTGGTTCAAGTGATTTCCATTGACTTTTATTTGATCTTAATCACCCATAAGTGAATGAATTAAGTCAGTTCAAATGTTTTTGAAAAGATATTTCTTCTTTATATTTACAACACTTTTTTCTTAGTATTGGTTTGCAATCGTGTTCCGAGTCACAAAACAGGCAGTGGCCTTGGTCAAACATACGAATATGAAACGGAGTGTAAATATAGCCCCACAGCTCATGCGGCTTCCTCCATTGCCTCTTGTTTGAAAAACAATGGCATCCTATTATTCACGGGGCCATGACTGAACTGGAAGAAAAACTGAAGGAACATTCTTCGTACTGTAGCTGCGTTCAGTCAGAACACTACTTCTGAAGCAGTTTAACTCTTTAGATGTTCTTCTTTTATCTTTATGGGTTTTCCAGCTCTTTCATTTGGTCTTTTAATGTTAAAGTGTCTTTTAAACCTGCAAGGTTGGGTGTTTATGTGCTATTTTGGGGGCTAAAAATGCATGAACAGCAAATGTCACCATTGGGTATTGTTCAAAAATGTTCCCTAAACATGAGTGACCATCAAAAAGGTCAGGACTCTTATAATAACTTCTGTGATATTTAGAAATATTTTTTTCCTCCTGGTTGACTGCTTAGATAGGATGCTGAGGTAATAAGAAGAGTCAGTTGGCATGGCAACTCGCTGTGTGACCTCTCTGTTAAAGAATTTGTATAATGGCTTGTTATGCAAGCCATTGAATTTGAAGCTAAAATGTTCTTCGTAAATGTTAAAGCTAAGTTTAACAAAAAGTAAATATTAGAAGCAAAACAAACCAGTAGATTTGTGGGATTTAGAGTGTTGAAAACGTCTAATGATAATTTAGTTTGAATCCTCATTGAAAGTGGTCGGGTCCTTGGTAAAATAATGACTAATTCTAATCATTTGCTAAACTGGTATAGCTAAATGTTCTTTTAATGTGAAAAGAAAAATTCTTTTAAATAGTGGACCCAAACTATTTCTTATTTCATAAAACAAATGAGCTCATTTTTTATTCCAGCAATGTGATGAAAAAAATTGGAACAGTTGTAATTGGATGTAAAAAACCATTTTTGATAGAGAAGGGACTGAAAATGAGTGGAAACTTTTCAAGTTTATCAGAAATCTGAACAATTCATAAAATCTAGATGGATTTATGTTTGTAGAAGATAAGGTCAAATTTTTAAACTAGATGAAGCAGTTGAACAAAATTTCTATGCACTGCTTTTTTCTTTGCACCTAAGTCTTATCATTTGAGGTAAAAAGAAACTACAAAAGGGTTATTCGATAAAAACAAAACTTAAAACTGTTTTTTGAAACTTTGATTGCCACACAATGCAAATAAATGATCTGTGATGGAGCTACTGTACTACACGTAGTTTTTAATCAATGCTAAAAAGGAACAGAAGCAACAATTCACATCCAAAAAATAATCAAACACCCTTCTGTAAAGGATTTTGTGTTATGTGTAAAAAAATCAAGGTGAAGCATTAAAAATGTTTCATCTCAAAATCTTATGCTGAATAAATGATCAAAAGGTAGTAATAAAAAAAATATGTACAGTAAATTATGAGATTTGTTCATCAATACACAAAATGTTCCAATTCTTCTTCAATATTCAATTTGACCAAAAAAAAAAAAACAATCTAATTTTAAATATATTTATAGATATGTTTTTGCAAGAAAAGGAAAAGCAGAGTTATGTTTTTGTTTTTCACAGATACATTTACGGTAAGTATGGAAAAACTTAATAGCACAAACTTAAATCTTTTTTGTGCAAAAAACCCCCCAACAAAACAAAGACAAGGGGGAAAAAAGCAAACAGATTCAAAATAAAAAAAATGCACACAAAACGTCTCAACACGGAAGAAATATTGCGCAAAAGGCACTGTTTGGACGCAATTTGCGCACTTTTTGTTGCGTCTTGGAGCGCAGATCATTCTTCATGCAGGGGGCGGGAGAGAGAGATAGAGAGGAGCAGAGCAGCAGGAGGGTCTCTGTCTTCCCCTCACAGCCTCCTGTACTGCTGCTGTGTAATCAGGCTGCTCCAGGGCTGAGGCACACCAACACTTTGCTTCTTGATAAGACTCCTTGGAAGAAGAAGACCGCAAACTATCGTTCTGATCTGCCGCAACTTCTCAGCCTGATGTTGGTGATCCATCACGGTTAATGAAGGATAAATTAGACTTTATAAGTCAAATGGATCGTTTAAAAGCTTCTCCATAGTCCTAAATATTCCCATCTATGGATATTTTTTCCTGTGATGTTCGAACCTTTTTGGGTGGAAATACCACTAAAGTTTTAGAGAACGCTCTTTGGGACATATTTGCGCTACATGGTCTTTAAAAGTAAATGTGAGATGCTCCAAACAGAAGAAATCATAATTAAAAACTGAAGAATATCTATCCCTGAGGATTGTCTGATGAGATCCTAAAAGGAGTTTAGGCACTGCTGAAAGGACACAATTACTTTCTTTTCTTTCCTCTTGTCTTCATCCTCTGCGGACAGCCCTGCTGAGGCGCAAAGGTGCGGATTGCAGCTTGCGCGCACGCAGCTCCGCAAAGTGAGCCGCTGTCCGTTTGCGCGCAGTGCTGAGCAGAGAGGCTCTCTTGCACTTCCATAAATGCCCAATCCGTCGAAAAGACTCGAGGCTTGGCAGCAAGATGAGCTCCTGGGTACAGCTGCTGCTCGTGTTGCTGGTGGCGTGTCTGCGGTTTGGTGTGGCAGAGGTGAGTCCAAGAAACCAAGATAAGAATATATAAAAGTTGTGGGAGAACTTTACATTTCTTCTTCAGGCCTTAAAACATAACTTCTGCTTCTTATTCTACTTAATAAAACAGTTACTTTTTATTATTTGATATATTATTTAGTAAGTTTGATCATTTGAGAGAAGTCAGATGGGGTAGTTCGGGCATCCGCTTTGGATACCTCCCAAACACCTAGATGGTGAGGTGTTTTGGGCATGTCCCACAGAGAGGAGACCCAAAGGCAGGTCCTGGACCTGCTGGAGAGACTACGTCTTACAGGTGGGCAGGGAAGGCTTTGGGATCCTCCAAATGAGCTGGAGGATGCAGTCGGGATGAGGGAAGCCTGGGTTTTCAGTTTGAGGGTGTTGACACCACGAACAAGCCCCAGATTAGCGGAACAGAAGTTGAATAAAAATATGATCTTTAAGGGATGCTCCTACATCTAATACAATTTTTGTTATTGTGAGGCATTCAGTGTTTGAAAAAAAGATGATTTTTGTCATAAACAAATCATTTCTGTAACATTTCCCTTTATTGTCAACAAAATTTAGTTTTCTTCCAAATGAGCCATTCAGCATGCTAATTGGACGGACGATTTTGCAAATAACTAAACACTTTAAGATGTTTCTATGGGATTTGATTTGTTGGGATGTTGCAAAATGAAGTTGATATCTCTGTATAGAAAGTTATGAATGAACACCCAATGGCTATGCTCATGGTGGGTGATGTAACAGGAAAATAGTTGAGGGCGTGAGAAGGTAGAGGGTTTGTGGGTCCCATCTGCAGTTGGCTACTCCATGTGGTTAAATTAAGCAAAGCGCCCGTGGATGCTGGTCCAGATGTGTGGTGCAGCTGTAAATGTGTCAGTTAGCACCATCATGCTCATCACATAACAGTACAAATCTTTCCGTGGCTTCGCTCTGAGATGTGATGAAACAGCAATTAGGATGGATGGATGGATGGATGGATGAAGTCCGACCATCTGCCAAGGTCAAACAGGAAGATGGAGCCCCACCTAGGTGCTTTTCGGTGGGTCAGTTAAGGTTTCGTTGAAAAATAATTTGCAAATTTCTGTGCAAATTTTAGTTTAAGATCAAGCCATATTTTAATAAAAAATATACATGGGTGTTTAATTACTGTATGTGATTTAAAAAATTGACCTGGTTTAAAATAAAAACGATATATGACCTGTAGAAACCCTCCTACTTTATCTACTTTCCCAAAGGGAACAACATTATGCTTCTAGTTGTCAGGAGCTCCTTAATTACAAATTTTTTTTAAGTCTTTCATTAAGTTGGATTTTTGAGCAACAATAAGTTTCACTTCCTGTGATCAAGCCTCCTTTTCATTTTGAAGCATTTGCAAGCAACCACAAAAGAAATGCCAAAATTTCTCAACAAAGGCTTTGAGGTTTTCAATCAGGAATTCCCCAGGTCTAATGTTGAAGTTGAACACAGTTGGAAAGGGATTCAAACTATAACTTTAATATGGCTCCTCTATTATAGAAGATTACCAAAAGGAGGTTAAAGAACAAAATTTGCTTTTGGTTATAATAAATAAAAAACAAAAAAAAACCCAAAACACTTTTACTGTACGCATTGAAGCATAAACATTTTTTTTAAATAGTCATAATTAAAAAAAAACTACATCAGGCATTTTTCCAAAACGCTGAAATGAATTATGACAGTGTAATGAATTAATCTCACATTTATTTACACATCACTGTGCTGCACACATGTTGGCTTATGTCCCTGTGGTACACGTGAAACCTTGCACATGTGCAGGGGCTGTTACCTACACGCCGCCAACAGACTTAGACCCTCCTATTATATGCAATTAAATGTTCCCCCTCCACCCTGGCAAGCCCTTTGTAGCCTCTTTCTGTACCTGGTATTCCTCAGTGTAGTCCAGTAGACCTGCGAGGGTGGGGCGGCAGGGTGGGAGAAGCTCCTGCAGGTGATAAGTACTGGCTTATGTCCAAATGAGTGCTTTTAGAGGACGTAAAATGGCTTCAAAGAGAGAACAGATGACATCTTAAGTAGAGCGGTTTATCACTCGCTGCAAGTAGAAAAGTATTTTGTTGGTAAAAGCTTTTTTAAGATGCTTAAGGTCACAATTGGATTTTAAAAAATCGTTTAGATTGTAGTTGCACAGCTTAATGACTTCACCTTTAAAAAGATGTCTTTAAAACATTTCACATCAATGCATGAACAAATTTTGTCATTTTACTTTGGCTTCCTTCGTTTTTCTGTGAAATCAAAGTGTTTGTTTAGTATTTTCTGGTTAAATGTAATTTGTCATGACAGCAGGCAGCACCAGGAGTGAGGGCATATACCTCCATAATTACCATCGGACACAATTAGCAAAGCAGACTGGCTCGCTCCAGCAGCAAAGGGAGGAAATAATCACCATGAGAGTTCCGGGGGCATTGGCACCTTTTTAGGAAAAAAAGATGCAGGAGTAATACAGAAAACATTTTCCTGCTGTATTATTTGACTCCCCAGCAATCAAATTAACAATGGAGCAATGTCTGTAGCAAACACTGTGGGCAGGATGAGAGTAGATGTTCGTGCATGGATGGATGCTTCCTTTGGGTAAAACCCACACACCAGGATTCATTCTGTTCTCCAGAAGCTGAATGAAATAATAATAATGAAAAAAAAATTAGGTTTCACAGCCCTAAACTTATAAAAATGATATTTTACATGACACAACCCACTTTAAAATTTCTATTCCACTTTTCCAAAGAAAACCTACGGTAATTAAACCCATCCAAGTAAGATTGGGAAGTGTCCCGGACCACGTCTGATCCTTATCCACTTATTATTCCTTTTTTTTTTTTGGATGCGCCTCCCTTCTCTCATCCTTTCTATATCACTCCTTCCCCCACTTCCTGACTCCTTCCTTGCCCCTTTGACCTCTAAATGTTAGCAGATGAGAGGGCACAACGCCAATAGTCATTCAGCCAGCTCTTAGTGACCATTGTGTGTCTGCTTTGGTCAGTTCACCCCCTCCCTGGTTGTCTCCAACCCATTAATGACCAGAGGGGGTTAAACCAGCAGTCAAATCCCTTCCATCAAAATCTTGAGCTGCTGCCTAAGTTTTAATGCTGGAAAACTTAGAAATGTTTGTTCTAAAGCAGGGGCATCACACTCAAATACCCAGTGTGGTGGAATTCAATATTAGGATAAAGTCGTCGCCCAAGAAAAAATATTGATTGAAAATGTTATCTGAACCGAGACATGTTTGGCTTCAAAACTTCAAATGAAACAGCAAAGTTTTATAAACATGTAAACAAGATATAACAAAATTACATGGTCCTAGACATAGGTCACTGTGACAGCCGTCAACAAACAAGAAAACTTTATGGGTCATATTGGGATGACAAACACCAAAAGAGCATTGTGGAATGTGTACTATCAGTGCTGCATGCGCAGCAGGCTATATAACACCAGCATGCCAGTTCCAATAGTCATTTGGTATCATTTTGCTGGCCGCCCATTTGTCCCAGGAACCAGAGTTTGACATCCAAGTCTTAATAAATCATGAATGATAAAAATAATAACTTTATATACCTGTTTGGAACTTCATTAGCAAACGGCGCTAAAAACTTGAATGAGTAAAAACCTCATTGATTAAATACATAATATATAAATCAATAAAAGAAGAACATTTCGTTCATCATTTCCTCAGAACATGGCCAGCCGTCACAATCCCCCTCAGCCATACAACAGTCCGATTGAAGTGGGAATAATGCTGAATGTGGTTATGTGGATGCAAAAATGTACCCATGTTTCTTTTTTAATACTGTTGATGGTTGCTTTTAGAGGTTGAGGAAAAAAAATCTGTGTCTACGAGTTGTTTCTGAACATAAAGATTTAGACAATAGTGCAAACTAAAAAAGAGATATCTCATGATCTGGCTGAAGTATCGATGATAAATACCATTCCTATTTTGTTACAGATTCAATCCAATCCGATTCAATTTTATTTGTATAGCCCAAAACCACAGAATTTCTGTCTCAATGGGCTTCACAAGAAAAATGTCACGTTGGGACTGATGGCACGTTGGGAAGCATAGCGGCAATTTGTGCTACCTGTTTCATATTTGAGTGAAAAATGAAACAAGACTCTCTTTCGCTGAATAGATCTAAAATGTGTATTCTTGATGTTTTTTGTTTGTTTCAGGGGGACGCTCTGCCTGCAGCCCTGGTGGAGCTGGTTAGAAACAGCCCCATCTCCTCTATAGAAGACCTCCAATTGCTGCTGCTTTCTGACTCCGTAGGTAAAGAAGAGAGTTTTTAAATATCTTTACTTAGGCTCAAGAGAAGGTTTCAAGATTTAATATCATATGAAGAAGTTGTTCTCTGAATGCATCAATTTAAAATGGTTTTAGACTTTGTAGCTAAAACAACAAGAAAAAAATCTATGCTCATTCATGATTTTAATCAGCGTTACTCACCTAAAAAAATCTCAATGTTTTTATGCGGGATGAAAATGATGTACAAAGTACTGGAAGAGAAAACTATGAAATAATTGTTAAAAATATAACCCAAATCTTAAGGTGCTTATTGAGTCAGAAACACACACAAACAGTTTTTGTTATGTTTATGTAAGCAAGAATGAAATTTTCCAAATATTGAAGGCACCAAAGGACCACTAGTGTATCAACCCTCTACTTACGCATGATTCATTTGATACATTTACACAACTTACCTGCTAGTTTGTTGATGTTTGCTGTCTCAGATGAAGAAGACGGAATTTCTGCAGCCAATGGAGGTCACAGACTACCACGCAGCCTTGGTGAGACAACAAATCCTTTTAAAAAAATTTAAATAGGAAAATTTAGATCGATTTTAGATGCATTTTTTTGCACTAAGGTTGCAAAAAATTCACTGAGATTATTCTTGCGTTTAGATTAGCGCTTGTGTGTGGGCATAAAAATGAGTCTTAACACAAACATAACCATGTGGATCAAAAGTTTGTACACTGATGGACAAATAGCAGTGAACGCTGGGAGTGTTCAGAGAGCTTTCCTGTGAGGTGATTAATGTTAAAAGCACAATGTGAGGAATATGACAATATCCTCACCTTTAACCGTGTAATCAGTGCAAGCAGCTATCAAATCTGTCAGGAATGTATCAGGAATGATTCTCTAATACTTCATTTTATTCGTCTTCTGAACCGCTTATCCCGGACAGGATTGTGGGGGGTTGCCTGCTGATTTCAGGCTAGATGCAGGTCACTAGTTGCAGGGCCACATACAGTCACTCCAAGGGGCAATTTTGTAGCGGCCAATCAACCAAACACACATGTTTTTCTGGAGTACTTGGAAAAAACCCCATGCTTACACAGCAATGACATGCAAACTCCACACAGAAAAGCCAGTTTTTCAAGCCTCGCCTCCACTCTGGGACTTGAACCAAGACTGTGTGACCCACTGCCCCACCGTGCAGCCTGATTCTCTAAAGTTCTAATAGTAAAGAACATTGTCTTCTGCATTTGCTCTTTGTTGTTTATTACCTTTCATAAAACTGGAGCAACTCAATTTGACACATGAACACATGAAGGACACAGCTTTCTCATTAGTCTGCATATTTCTTCCTGTTCTGATTCTAACTTCAGTAACAGTGGATGGTGAGGGGTGAGATTATTTTACATTATAAATGATTATTGACATACCTATTATTGTAATGTTCCAAATACACACTCCCAGATAGACAACGTCATCATCATAGCACACTTTTACCCATGATAATAATTTATTGCTTCAAAACAAATGGGCAGCTTAAAAATACTTATTTTGGTAGCCCATACCAGACATCTCATAGACATATCTTATAGACTTATAGGGTTCTAAAAAAGAGTGAAAACTTGCAAAAGAACAAAAAAGAATGAGAGATCAATTTTTAAGACTGTGCACAGTCAGTGTGAATACCAAATCTAACCCAGACAATGTTGCTGATCATCAATCTTCGATCATCTCTGATGTTTCAGATGCCCAACCCGCTCAGCAGGCTTTATGTAAAGTTCGTACTGAAGTTGTGGAGGTAACCAGAGGCATGCTGGACCGCAGCAATGCTAACTTCTTATTATGGCCTCCATGTGTGGAGGTGCAGCGGTGCTCCGGTTGCTGCAACACCAAGAGCCTGCAGTGTGTCCCTGTCATCACACACACCAGATACTTGCAGGTAAAAACACAGACGAGAAGTGATTGGGAAGAAATTTAAAAAAATTGATTTTTAAAAACATTATTACAATGGTTTAAAATAATTTAAAAGCTTAAAGATAGTGTAATGTGATTTTTCAGGCTAATTCTTTTTTATCACATGACAAAATAGTTAAACATAGTATCTTTTGTTAGCTCAGAAATTTGAAATGTGGAGGTAGCGGAGAACAATATCCAAGGCCAAGAACAATCTGGTGTTCAAATGGTATCTGAATGCTGAATGGCAGAGCTGGTAAATGTTACAAATATACATGTGAGGAATAGAAAACCATCTCAGGTTAGTTTTTGATGTGGTAGGAACAATTAAACAAGAAACCTTTTTAAGTTAGGAAACTTTCAAAAGTTTAAGAAACTTTCAAAAACTCAAACTTGAAAGTTTTTGAAAGTTGAAAAGTTGAAAGTTGCTTTAAGTTTCAACTTGAAGCATGAAACTCCTGTTTTAAGTTTACTGTGATGACTTTTAAATCACCTCTTCAAACATCACATTCACTCTGCCTTTCATTTGGTTTTAATTACACACTAATAATTTAAATAGATGGTTATACAGCTGTTAAACAAACTGATAAATAAATCAAACAACAATTTAATAACACAAATAATTATTTCAAGAAGAGACAGAGACTCTAAAAAGAAAAAAAATATCATCTTGTGTTCAGTCAGTTTTAAGTTCTGGCTCTGTTTCCGCATACATAAATTCCTAAACACGCACACACCCTAAACAATTCTCTGTGACTCCTTAACCTCCGCAGGTCATGAAGATTGAATACATCAACAAAAGACCCACTTATGCTAAAGCTGTGGTGTCGGTTGTGGATCATGTGGAGTGCAGATGTCAGCATGCTCCACGTCTTCCTGCACACAAGAAAAAATCCTCTCGCAGGCATCACACGCACCTGCATCAAAACCAGACCCTCCACCCAGGACCTGCACATGAACAGGTATTCATCATTTTTAATGTACTCAAACTTTTTTTTTTTTAGTTTGACTGTTTATAAATAATTCAGAAGGACAAAAAAAAAATCATTCAGTTTGGATGACAAACAATTGAATATATTTGCTTTCAAGGTAAAGGTGCACTCCAAAGATGAGCTTCATCAGTTGGATGAGCTAAAACAGAACCAGAGGGCCCATTTGGAGGATCTTCTGGAGCACCACTGGAACCCTAGAGGAGATACATTCACTCAGCCTGAAGAAGGATATAGTCTCACTGGAAAGGACATGACACACGTAGGAGAGGATCTTCTGTTTCCTCCACATTGGGTCATTAATTCTTCTAGGCTTCTTGGGACTGAGGACGAAATAGAGAAGCAGGTGAGTGCGGAGTGGAAGGAGGTGACAGAAGACCTTTCCCCACAAGGAAACAACAATGAGGAAATAAAGAGAAAGTCAGCAGAAGATGAAGACACACAAACACACAACCCAAAGTGGCGAGAAGAGAAATCCAGATTTTCAAACAGCGAATCTAACGGAGTCTCTCAGCATGTCACTGATAATCCACAAGTCCAGTTCAGCCCCGAGGAGACTGTTATTGAAAAAGAAGAGAGCAGGTCTCGACCAACCAAAGAACCAAATCCAGATCCTCGTGGGGAAGTAAGACGGAGAGAAAATGACACTCCAGAGATGGTGAGGATGTTACAGATCGAGGAGGAAAAATTAGAAGCGGAGAAAAAGGAGCTTCTACTTCTTCACAAGAAGCTTGACCAAGAGAAGGAAATATTACGACAGCAGCAAATGAAGCGAGAAGAGGAGGAAAAGTTGAAAAGAAAAGAGACAGAAAGTCAACATCATCTTCACGGGAAACATCAACAACACCAGCAGCATCTAACAACACAAAAACCAGGTAAGAGAAAAAAAAACATGTAACAATTAACCAGGCCAAAAAGAAAAAAATCCCATTTTTTATTCACTCTGACTTGTTTATTTGCTCTTAAAGAGACAACAACATCTACAACTACCACACGGCAGCCATCGGCTCCAACAGGTCCCAGAATTCCAGCTCGTCCACATCCAGCAAGGAGAAGGTTGAAGAAGAACCGCAAACGGATCAGCAAGGCAGCTATGAGAGCGATGCTCATGTAGAAAAAGCTTAACCCAGGTAAGATCAGATCTATTGAAATATTCAATAAATTACCTTTTTGTTTTTATAAAGTTATATACTATGGACAGTTTGTTTTTTCTTTCTTAGGGACACAGTGACTATGGTGACCGTCCAGGACAATCCAGAGATAGGGCCTTTCCTTCTACTATTTATTCATTTGTCAGTAACCATTTCGTCCTGTGAGATCTCCTCAGTAACACTACTAATGACAGTCTGCTGAACCTGTAACTACTCCTCGATGGAGTGGGAAAGAGGAACTGAGGGAAAATGAAAAACGTGTATGGAAAAGACAGTCTGCAGACAAAGCTTGCCTGTACGACAGCTGATGGTAAAAGACTGATAAGGTGTGTGAGCAGAGTGCACATTGGGGAGAGAAAACGCATCGCTGTACAACTGTGGATTAAAGTGCAATCCCCAATCTTCTCTCGGATCCTTGTTTAGATATCAGCAGAAAAATGCGCACTTATATGTTGACAGAGCTGAGTCCACGCAGGATTTAAATATATACTTTTATTGTGACCACTTTCAGATTGGAATAATGAGAATATTTGGTCAAAAATTGAACAATCGACTTAAAATTGGATGGACGATCAACAGGTGGTAGCAACAGTAAAACTTCTGTGTCTGATATCATGCATTAAATCAATGAAACACATTTTTAATATCTTTAATCGATGGCAAACACTGGAATAACAACTGGGATTAGAACAAACATCATCAAGATCCGTATTTCTTTGTTATAGAACTTATGAACAGGTATAACCAAACAAAAAAAAGACCTGTGAGCTGCCTATGTCTTACGTCTTATATTTATTTGTCTCTACAATTACTGTGGATTAACTCTGTATAAATACTGCAGAGATATGTTGCTGAGATGTATTTTTGTCCAACTGATTTGGTTTTTCCAGACATCTGGCTGTAAGGTCCAAACATGAACAAAAACAGTACATTTGTGGGGTTCTTTTATTCCATTTTTTTTGTGCACAATGGTAAATTTTTGTGTGCAAGCATGTTGCTCTTGTTTTATGGCCTTTCAAAATAAGAGCAACATGTGCCTGCCACTTCATGTCAGAATTACTACCAGCAGCATTTGTTGCCTGTTTATCTCCGTGGTGATGAGAAAAAAACCTCTACATCTGATGCTGTTTTGCATTCAGTAATTCCTTATTATTCAGACATTTTAAGTTATTGAAACACAGCTTTTATGCTCAATGTGCCAATTTACAACTGTTACTTAATGTCAATTTTATTTTAAGATATTTGAAAAAAGGGAATGTTTGTGATAACTTTGTCACCGAATGCTATTTTCATATGGGAATAAGAAGCTAATGTGCTTAAACTTGTTTGTTTGGTGTTTTTATTCTCTTCATTCGTCTATTTACCTGAATAGTAAGAAACAAAATACTTCAGATTTAGTTTCCTAAGTGCTGAAAACATATGAGACAGTTTAAGTGTCTCACCCTAAATTGTAGCATGCCGTCTTCCTCCTGTTGTCTAGATCCAGTTGCAAGGCGAGCATCCTTGGCAGACAAACCCAAACTTCCTTCACGTGGGCCACATTTTCCAACACATCCAGGGGTGTTCCCATGTCAGCTGTGTGACAATGTCCCTTTAGGAGGTCCAAGTCAATCTCTTGAACTCGTCTAGGCTTGGAACATCTTACCGGTGAGATTGGCAGTAGGAATCGCAACTAGATTCCTACTGCCAAGCATCTTATGCTTATGTGTCCGTATTTCCTCTTGACATAAGGGAGCAATATTTTGCTTTTTGTCCCAGCTCTCGCTTCCATGACAGACCAATGCAGCATCCTAATTGCACTGATCTTGTCAATCTCCGCACAGTCTTGGGTGTGTGATTTTAAAGCAAAGGCCTTAAACGTAGTGGCACAGAGCTCTAAACTCAAATGATGGAAAAAGTTAACTTTTTTACCTTGGGACGCCATAATTTTAAATGATTGTGTAAAAGAGGTGAAGAAGAGTGGGTAGGCAGTATGGAACGGGTGGAGAGATACTCATCTTGCTTTGGATGAGTCTATCTTTTAACTTTGTCGTTCTTGAAAATGTTTCTGGCCCTGCACATCTCCTCCTTGGCTGATTTCCTTATTTTTTATTTCCATGGTTACAGAAAATATCCTAGAGTGTATGTTTATTTGCACTCACTTGCAATGAGGTTTGTTCAGAAAACAGTGAAGAGATATGTGCTGGAGGTCTGTAGGTGAACTTTGGCACACTCTCTCCCAGTAGTTTGCTTTTCACAATTACCCACTTGACTTTTGGCTGCAAAAACTCATCGACTCAGCAACCAGCTGCTTAGATACGCAACACACTCAGTCAAACCAAGAAGTTATTTGAGGAATGACTTTATAATCAAATAAAGTCATTCCTTTATTTGATACTATGTATCATGCATACTATGTATGCATGATACATAGTATAAAGGTTTTCACATGCAGAAATTTTGAGACTGGATATGATTTGGTGGGTAATTTACAAAAAGTTGCCTGTTTCTCTTCTTTCTTTGACACTCTTGCTGTGTATGTGTATTCAGGTCCTTATGCAGCTACCATCCTGTCACGCTCACACGGGGGTACTACTTCTAAACAGCAGACTATCTCTAAATTCATCATTGAGGTGGGATGCCTGTTTTTCCATGAGTGTTCATGCAGCTCCCCACCCCCTGCCGAGTTCAAACAAAATCAGTGAGGGGAAGTGCATGGAAGCTTGTTGACTGTGACAAACACACAAGGACCCCTGCACTCATTCAAACCGGTCAAACACCATAGTGGGAGTGAATGAGAGTCTGCGGTTAAGGTTCAAAGAAATTCTGTTTGCTCTCCAACTGAATCAAATAAAACTGACATATGTGGACTTAATTAGTCCGAAGGCACCAATAGTTGCAAGAACGTATTGTATATGTAAAGTTTCTATTCTTCTGTATTGTTGCACATTTTTTGGGGAATTTGCCCATCTTAAAAACGCATGAAACTTTGCACACCCGACCAAGGGAATAAGAAAAAATATTATATGATGGGGGTCTGCTGCAGAAATGGAGTTTTGTTTAATTAGTGTGGTTGTGGCAGGATGTTGAGCTGTGCTTTGATGCACAAACTTAAAACTTCTCAAGACTTTAGGAGATATTTTCTCGTTGCCACAAAAAATCAGCATGTCGATATGTCAAATGTAACCATATTAGACTGTTGTGAAATGGAAGTTGAGACAACTTTGGCGCTGCAAGGTCAATGTTGTGACACAGAGTTATGCGTTGTGGCCAAGACTCTGAACAAAGCTGTGAAGAAAGTTTTTTTGTACTCTCTATTGTTGATTTGTAATGAAAGGAAAAGTGTACAAAAAACGGGTTGAGACTGCCCATGCTGTTTGGTCTAGAGACAGTGGCACTGAGGAAAAGACAGAAAACTGAGATGGAGGTAGCAGAGATGAAGATGCTGAGGATCTCTCTCGGAGTGACCAGGATGGATAGGATTAGAAATGAATATATCAGAGGAACAGCAGATGTTAGAGATTTTGGAGATCAAGTCCGAGAGGCCAGACTGAGATGGTTTAGATATGTGCAGAAGAGAGAGAGAGTACATCGGCAGAAGGATGCTGGGTTTGGAACCACCAGGAAAAAGGCCCAGAAGAAGACCAAAGACGAGGTTCATGGATACAGTGAAGGAAGACATGAAGATAGTTGGCGTGACCAAAGAAGATGCAGCAGATAGGGTTAGATGGCAGAAACTGACTTGCTGTGGCAACCCAAGATCGGAAATCCCGGAAGAAGAATAATAACATTGATTTGTAGACCTTGTACGACTGGGATTTGAAAGAATGGAACAAGTATTTTGCTGGAGAGTGGATTGTGTTGTGATTCTGTAAAAAAAATCTTGTCAAATTTATGATGGAAAACTTGTAGCTGTGGTTGCTGTTTGTTTACTATAAAAAACATAGTGACATTGTAAATGTCTTGACGGTCACAAGTTGCTTGATGGTGTGATTGGTGAATTCACAGTTTGAGAGGTTAAATAATTCTTTTTGTTGATGTACTCTATCCCTGATATATTTGACAGGCCTTTGGGTGGGAGTGAAGATGGAACAATCACTTTCTTCAAGTTTGATGATATTAACGTTTATATTTGATCAATTTGTCATTTGGATGTCTGACCCCAGTTCCAAATGGCCAACAAAAACATCAATCGGGGAAGGCAGAGACATACAATTTACTTGTCAAACTATTCATGAGAGACAACTCTGTAGATTTGGAATGGCCTAGACTATCTGATACAGCACAGAGAGGAAAATAAAGTTCTTTGCACAGGAAGTTACATAAGCATCTGCGTGGCGTTCACGCACTCACTACACCTTGCAGTGGTTTTATTTTCCTGTTTCCATTTCCAACAAAAGACCGGGACATGCTGTACACAATTAAACACATTGTCTCTGGTATCAAACCTGGTCATTCAATCAAGACTTGTTTCCACTTGACATTTTTCCTCTCAGATTCAGCAATCAAAGAACACAAACCTACTGACGTGCCAATGAAGATAAAGAATGTATTTGATTGAAAAAGTTTGAGGTTGAAAGACGTTAAACATCAAATCAAGCTTCCTCTAACTCCCACATTTAGTACCACGCCAAAGCAAATAAAGGTTTTTGTTGGGCATCATGACTCAAGAGAGTTATTGTCAAAGTGTACTACTGTCTCATCAGACAGGATGTTGTACCTTACAAACAGGCTCAAAGACAGGAAGTTGATATCAGCGTTCTTGAAATTCCAAGGTTGTGTTCGTTCACAGGCAAACGTGACTGTCTAACACTAATCCTGATCACCAAAACAAAATACCTCCATGACATAAAAGTTTCTCCATGACCAGCTTTTAGACAAGTTACCTTACACTGAAAGTGCAATAAAAACCTTGCTATGGCTGTGTGGTCTGAAGGAAATATTTACGCCCGGGTGACTTGAATCTTAGTAGAAAACCATCAATCAAAAATACGTCAGTTCTTCAGCATGATGTGTAAAAAAGATTTGGCTCAGATATGGAAAGTGACTCTTGGGAAAGTAACTCTGCATAAAATATTTGTGCTACCTGTTTACGCTTTGGTGGGATTTTTCAGTTTTCTAATCGGTGAGATCAATCTGAGCTGAACGCTGTCTCACCAAATATCAGATGGTGTATTGAGCTACTAAATAACAGAAACAAATTAAAGTTCAATCATAAAGTTCAAGTTCAAATCTCACTGCTGTGTTAAGAGTTTTTGAAGCCAGTAAAAAATACACATACTAAAAAAAAATCGGGCTCATTCTACAAATGGATTTTTTTTACATAGTAATATTAGCTCAGTGGAAGAATGTCCATTCTTGGAATGGGAGTAAGAGGTTCGATTCTCCCTGGGTCAATGCCTAAGTGTCCTTGGAAAAGACACGTAACCCCAGTTACTCCCGTCATAGCTGCTCGCTGCTGTGCAATGCAGCAAAAGTAATGTATATAGTATGATAATTTAAAAAAAAAATGCTTTTAAAGACTCTTTAAAACATACAAATGTAAAATTTCAAAAAGTCTGAGATGAATGTTTCAGAAGTCCAAAAGGTTTAGAAGCACTGAGCTGTGACAATCCAAGAAAAATACTTCAAGACCTGCAGAAAACTGAAATATACAGTGAGTTTTATTGTAAGGACCACAATCTGCAATGAGCTGAAATAATTCTACTTTCACCCCACATTACAGCGCCATGATAAAAAGGTCCTGCGTCGACCCATTTCAGCTGATCTTACATTATTCTGTAATTACTCTATTCTTCTATTTCTTTAAAGACAAATGGTTATTTCTAATAGGTGGTATAGTTCATTCAATAGTTAAGCAGAAAATTGATGTTTTCAAATGTTTCTGCAAGAGATAAAATTCATTAATTGTTTTTATTAGCAGCCCTACAGTTACATTGTAATAATTTAATTTAATGGAAGCTGTGTTGAAACTGTTCTGGGCAACATTTGATGCTATAGAAATTGAGATAGGTATGCATTGAATCTCAATAGAAGACACAGATCATCAGTATGAGGTATGAATCACATATTAAAACAGAATTCTTCTACAACTTTGCACAATGTTACTTAATGCAAAAATGAATGTGGATTTAAACCTGATCTTTAGTCAGGTCACCACCTCATCTTATTTTTTATTAAACATAACGATATTGTCTAATCCAAACCCAGACAGCATGCTACATTTACACACCCAGTAACACTTAGCCTACAACTTTGACAACAAGGTTTCAAATCACACACTGAAGTGCAAACATACATGCTTTACAAGAACATGGCCATCTGCAAATGTGAACAGTCTGAGTTTATATGATTTATTATTGCCTCATGTGCAACAGAGACAAGAATTTTGAGGATACTATAAAGAAATACTTGATTTTAAAGTGATACATTTATAAACTTGTTGTTAAATGTAAACTTCCAGAATGCACCTCGGTGAGAAAAATTATTACATTTTTTCGTAGGCCTTTATATGTTCAGACCTTTTTTTGTAAACTTTCAAAACTTGTTCATTATGATGACAACATAAAATTTAAAAATATGCTGAATACTGTAACTTCAGATTTTCTCTTCAGTCTAACCCCTCTTTTCTTCTGTACCCTACTTCTCTTCTTTTTTTTCTCCCCCGGCCCCTTCCTTCTCCTCAGTATTTCCTGTCAGGTCCAGCAAAAAGAAGCACAGAAAGCGTGGACATTTTGGCTGTAAAGCATTTTAAATACACAAAAATAGCACATGGTCGGCACATGGCACACGGTACTGACCATGGAAGAGCAAAACTTTCCAGCAATACTTGACATACAGATCAACTTTCTGCTTGTCACAACGCCGGACAGGACAGGTTAATAAAGAAAACTGTGAGCTGTTGATTTCCAGATAAGTGCATATAAAATAATCTAATTGAAAGGATTAAAACAGCGCTGTTACGCAGGCATAAGATAACAGTGAGTTACCCTAACAGTGATTAGGATCAATTATAGCTGGCAGTGACTTCTGGTGTTGTAAAAGAAAAGTTCTCTCTAAACCTTTGCTACATGAGGAAAAAAATCCATCCCCGCTCACCCCTGTTGAACATTATTTCCTTTTCCCATAATGGCTCTTTCTATACCAATAATCCACATTGAAAACCTTTATTACTACATTTATTTGTAGTGTAACAATCTCATATAAACTTCACCAAGTTGGGATGAATGACAAACAAAAACATACTTTTTTTTTTAGCACTTTGAACAAGATTTAAAAAAAAAAATAGAAGTCTTGGGATTTTTTTTGTTGTCTTCAATCCTTTTCTGAAAAAAAAAAAAGATCATAGTTTGTAATTGCTATGCTATTTTTATCAGAGAAGAACTCTGCCATCCTGGAGGAGCTCAGAGCACAGTGGTTGCTTCTCCGAGTCGAGGGAAGCCAGATGGGGTGGTTCAAGCATTTACTTAGAATGCCTCCTGAACATCTCCCTGATGAGGTGTTTCGGGTACGTCCCACCAAGAGGCAGACCCCGGACCTGCTGAAGAGACTGTCTCACAACTGGCTGGGGAACACTTCGGGTTCCTTCCGGGTGAGGTGAAGGTGAGAGAAGCCTGGTTTTGCATCTGATGCTGTTGTCTTTGTGATCCGATCAGCAGACAACAGAACGGAACACAATTGCCATTTTACATTAGAGCATCCACACAAATTCCAATCATTAGTAGTAGCAGAAAAAAACAACAGTTTATGAGTCTTTATTCTTTTTTTATGCTTTGAGAGAAAAAATGGAAGTGATGTGTGAGATGTCTGGTCCAATAAACAGAAACATGAACCTAAGAAGTTATCTCATTCTACAACACAAAATATGGGGTTATTATTGATAAAATGAAGGAAAAAATTTGAATGAGACAAAGAAAGTAGAATCAGACTAATGCATTTTGATTAAGCTTTTTCTTGAGAAAACCCCCCAAAACAAAACAGAAAGACTTTTGCATCTGGTTGACTTTAGAAAATCAAAATGTTTTATGAATACAAGTAAATTGTCTCTGCATGGATGAAGTGATAAACAAATGCAACATGTTAGACCACAGCGGGTTGTAAAGTGATTTTATCTTACGTTCACATTTTCTAGATGAATACCCAGTTATAACTCTATAAGAAGAGATTGCTTTCTGTTTCTCTGCTAGAGTGCTTGCTGAAAAGCAAACCTAAGTTTCTTAACAGTCAAAAAGTGCTCATTTGAATTCATAAAATTGCATTTTCAAAGGCTAAACTTAAATAACTTAAAACAGAGTCAAGTTGACAAGAAATCACAACTTGTATAAATTCAGAAATATTGCTTTGTCCTTACCAAAATTCTATCTAGAATGTTCTTAGTTGCTTTCCTGAAAACTGTGGGAAGACTTTGTTAAGACTGTAGGAAGGTGGCAGTACCCAGAAGCCTCAAAGTCACTCTTTTGAGGCCATGGGCTGAAGGTTTCTGAAATGTAATCTGGACACTGGTCCTGGACGGTTGGCTGTAGAGACCTGAGTTGGGAATTTTCCATATGTTGGTTGCGATCAACACTGTTATACCATTGTGGGTTTGCATTGTGATTGCAGGTAGATGTGAGATCCTGCATGGACCGTGAGGAGGGAAGACGAACATAGTTTTCACCATAAATAGGCACAAGCTGAGGAAGCCTGGAGACATCAGGCAGGGTTTTGTTCTCTTTTTCCTCACCATGGTCTTCAGTCGACTGTTGCGATACCTGTCAGAATGAATCAGTTAGAAATTATTGACAACAAAAATTTGTCTTGAGTAAAAAAGTTTTATGATTATTTCTACTGATTAACTTCTGGATCCACACCTACAATAACTGAAGGGAAGACGTTACCAAAGACAAGTCTTTTTTAAAAATGGGAATAACTTTGTTATCATAGATGATCCCTTTGGACCTGTCAAGTATCAAATGACTATGTTTTCAAACCTTTTGAGACACAAAACCAGAAGTAAAAAAAGCACAATTTTAATTAAAACCTTAAATGTCATAAATTTTATGTGATATTCTGTTTTTGGCTGCGGATGTAATGAATGATCCCTACAAAGATCAGAAAGTGATAAAATTATCATAAAACTTTCTTTTAACTTTTACACCATAAAATTTGGAAGCATCGGAGTTGATAAACCACGTTTTGAGGTAGCATTGTGGTCCTAATTGCTTAAATTCACCCTGATTGAAATATGTTAATCTTTTCAAGAAGCTATTGTAAATCAGCAGCAATTTTTGAATGTGTCATTATTCAAGATTGAATCAAGTGAGTATGATGGTTGCCGTGAGCAGCAGACCTGGCAGAAGATGTACGGCCCACTGAAGGTCATAGATTTATCCAAGGTCTTCTCTACAGGAGAGGGCAGGTTGTCACAGCCCCAGCATCCCTCATCTTGTTCATCACATTTTTTTTCAGCATCCTGCGAAGGCCACAGCAAATCCACAGAGGAACTGCAGATGGAGACAAAATGCAAGTTTTAATTTCATCTCATTCACTGTTTCAGCCTGAATGCCTCATTGTTTCACTCCGATGGCTTCACGTTTATATGCAAATGGTAGTTCTTCATGAAAATGTGTGAAATAATTACCAGGTTGATGAGCTGTCAACTTCCTGAACCGTACAATTGAAGACTTTCTCATTGTGTGTGTAGTTTGGGAAACTGGCAGACTGGATCAGAAGAACAAATTATAGCATGAAGGAAACTGTTTGATACAAAAGATTAAAAAACATGTCAATGCTCAGAACAACGCAGCTTACCTTAATGTCGGACAGGATCTTACTTTTGCCTGGAGAAGGAACAGTGTCCATCCACAGCATCACCTTCCTAATTAGAAAATTAACACACTTAGATTAAAGAAACAACTAATGCATGCTCAAAAATTTGATATGCTGTCAAATTTGAATGCTACAACTAATTTGTGATTAAGATTTTTAGGTGTAATAGCTGATCTTAGTTGACATTTGTATTTGTATTTCATAAGTAAAAAAAAGATCAATTCCTTTGCGGAAAATTTCTTTGTTAGTTGTAACTCATTAGGGATATTCAAACACAGATGAAGAAGACATCAAATCAAACATCTATATATATCATATATAGAGATGTTGATGAAAATAAAATATAAAATGAGTGAAATAGGAATTCAATTTAAAAATCTCATAGATAATACAACTACCATATTCATAAAATATACCAGGAAAGAGGACTAGAGGAAAACCAAAGAGCAGATGACATTGTGATTTGTAGTGAGAGGAGGGAAGAGGTGGTGGAAAAACTGGAGAGGTGGAAGTTTGCACTAGAAAGAAGAGGAATGAAGATTAGACAGAGTAAGACAGACTACATGTGTGTGAATGAGAGGGATCCAAATGGAAAAGTGAGGTTACAGGGAGAAGAGGTAAAGAAGGTGGAAGATTTTAAGTACTTAGGATCAACAGTTCAGAACAATGGAGAGTGTGGAAAAGAGGCAAAGAAGTGTGTGCAAGCAGGCTGGAATGGGTGGAGAAAAGTATCATGGGCGATGTGTGACAGAAGCGTTTCAGGTAAAATGAAAGAGAAAGTGTACAAAACCGTGGTGAGACCGGCCATGCTGTTTGGTCTAGAAACAGTAGCACTGAAGAAAAGACAGGAAGCAGAGATGGAGGTAGCAGAGATGAAGATGCTGAGGATCTCTCTGGGAGTGACCAGGATGGATAGGATTAGAAATGAATATATCAGAGGAACAGCACATGTTAGAGGTTTTGGAGATAAAGTCAGAGAGGCCAGACTGAGATGGTTTGGACATGTACAGAGGAGAGCGTGAGCATACATCGGAAGACGGATGCTAGGTTAGGAACCACTAGGAAAGAGGCCTAGAGGAAGACTAAAGATGAAGTTCATGGATACAGTGAAGACATAAATTTAGTTGGTGTGACCGAAGAAGATGCAGCAGGATTAGATGGAAGAAACTGACTTGCTGTGGCGACCCCTGAAGGAAATTGCCGAAAGAACAAGATAGATAATACATATTTATTGGAGAGATTATCAGACAGAATTTTTTGATATTTTAAAGTGTGTCTCGATTAACGGAGTGATTCTGCACTATGCATTAACTAGTTAACGACACACTCTCTGAATTCCTCCAAACTAAAGTGGCAGATGGTAATTCAGAGATGCTACAGGGCATCCCTAAACGAACATTGAACATTATAAATAATGAGTTCATTTTGAGTAGAAAGAATCATTCATCCACTTGGAGACCATTGGTTAAAGCTAAGGGACATCAATTCTGCACTGACCCTGTCTCCATTTGAAAAAAGTCCAGTGTGATGTGAGTATGTGGGTTTCTGTGGTAGTAGATCATAAACACCAGAAAAAAGGAAGAATACATATTATAAGACAGGAGCAGTGGAGGAGATACTGAGGGATTTGAGGATGCAGGAGTACCAGATGCTGAGAGATCTGGGAAATTTTCAAATGAAAATTTATCAGTGGGAGTCTTAGCTCCTTTATGGAAGTTGAAATAGAATATTGAGGCGACAGAGATGATCAAAACGCACTTACAGTCAAAAAGAGGAAATAGTGATGTAATGGGAAGGAAAGGATAAAGTTTAACCCTAACTCAAACTCTAACTAACCCTATATTTTGCGTAGTACTTAAGACATGTTTGTTTCCATGCTCTAGTGTTGAATTTTCTTTTATTACAGTGTAAGCGAATGTTGTATAAGATTCAGACAAGAAAACTGAAACCCTGTCATTGGTCTTCTTTGTTAAAATTAAACCAGAGGAAAAAAAAATCTTCTTTAAAAAAGGTTTCAAAAATGTATTCTTTGCACAGAATATGAATTATGAAATTTACCTTTGACAAGTTGGAACGGTGCAATAAAGTGTCAGAAACAAAACAGCCACAATCCCGCTAACGAGGACATAGATCCAAGTGGACAGAGGCCAGGTTGCTGTCAGGAGGTAAAACATAAAAGGAACAGTAGTTACTGTTGTAATTATTCACAATTTGTTCAACTCAACTCACTTTTGAAAAAACAGAAAGAAAACGTGTTAAAGGATGAATTTAAAATTTTAGAAACACCTTCAATTGAAGTCCACTGAACAGGTTCTGTCCAGTCAGAGGGAATTCCTTCATAGCGAGACCCCTCACCAGGGGATACTAGTGACCTGATCTTGACCTGATAGTCTTCAAGTTGAGTAAGAGATGAGCCCAGGATTTTCATAGAGGTAACACCCTCGGCAGTATTTTGCGGTTTACACAACCCCTGGTTAGAAAACAACAATAATAATGTAATTTGAACGCTACGTGTAATGGATGTTTTCAGAATAATTTTTGTTATGAAAAAAAAGGTTGGATGGGGTGGGGGAAAAAAAATTAAATTTTTAAGTTTCATACCTGGTCTCGCGTCTTATGATAACAGACCTGGTAAAACAGCCTGAGATTTGAAGGTGGTTTCGACCATTCCACAATCCAGTTACCACCTTTTTCAGTCACTTTCACCTTCTGTGGGGGATAAGGACGAACTAATGAAAGACAAAGAAATTTTTAGTTACAAAAATGATAAAATTGTCACTCAAAAGAGCACAATACACAATAAAAATCCATCACTTATTTGGGTGTATTTGAAGTTTAATCCTAAACCATTAATTTAAAATGCATGTGTTTCCTAAAACCATACACCAGGGAAATTTGTGTGCTGAACTACTACACCACAGCAGGCTGCCGAGACAGCGCCAATGGTGGGAGAAACGGGGGGTTAGGTGTCTTCAGTTCAGTAGGAATCGAACCCGCGAACTTCCAGTCCGTGGGCGAACGCTCTACCCCTGAACTTCCATCTCAGTAATATTGCAGTTTGAAAACTACATTATTTGTCTGTTGTCAGAGGTCACAGCTGTGCATTTCTCTTGTATCAGCAAGCCAAAAGACACTCTTTGCTCACAGCAATGATTTTATGTGTGAATACCGACTACTTACTGTGTTTGTAAGATTTAAAAGTCTTGGTATTGTGTTTTGGTTGGAGATTTAGCTCTAGATGTTCAGCATCTGTAACATTTAGCAAACAGCTGTATTGTACCACGTTCCTTTTAAAGTCTACTCGAACTGTTGGGTTTTTGCAGCATCGCTCAGACCTGAAAAGATAGATGAGCTTAGTTAGCAGGTAACTCAAGGGACTCATTTACCTGCTCAGTTTACGATAATTTATCGGCATTTTGCTTGACTCACAGTCCAGTCATCTTATGTTGGCATGCCAGCTGGTAGGTGATGAGTTGTACTAGCTCTCTGCTCACCTCCCAGCTACACTTCACTTCCTGGTCTCCTTCCAGGACACAATGCAAAGTGGGAACTTGCCCAAAATCTGGTGCCAAAGAAAGAAAAAAAAGAAGGAGAATTATTGTAACAATAACAGCTGCAAAGCCCTGGAGAACTTCCCGGCTCAACAAAATCTGGACTGGAGGAGACATTTTTAAATGTGTGGATAGAAGATAAGGAGCAGAATAATTTAGAAATGCTATAAATTTACTTCAATCAACCAAATTGCTTCATTTCCAAACAGGATTTCTTTCTTCGACTTACCATCCCCACTTTGCCAAGCCAGCACAGGACCCCAGTCACTCCACTGGCCAACTCTGGCCTTGACCCTTATCCTGGCTTCGTACTTGTAACCTGGGAGGAACAATTCCTTCCCAAGTCTTAAAGAGGTGTTTGTGACATCCTTGACCTGCAGAGTAATTGAAGTAGAAAAAAATTGAGACCCGCATGACAGTGTAACTCATCTTCAAACAATCCAGTCTTTATCCTTAAACTCACAATCCAGCTTTCCTCAAGCTGTCTTTTGTAGCCAAGCTGGTATGTGAGGTTTTTGCTCAGGAAGGAGAAAGGAGAATACGGACTGGACCACTGAAGCATCCTGTCTCCATCACCGACCTCATGAGAAGACAAATCTACAGGTGGACGCGCTCTCACTGAGCAGAACAAACATAATCAAATGACACAACTTGCATTTGTACTCACAGAAATGTTAAAAACAGTTAAACTCACAAAGCTGAAGAAGAGCCACAGACTTGCTATGGTTCGAGGAACAAAGGCTCATTGTGACGTTGTGGAAGAATACAGTGTGGCTGGTGGAGATGCCGAATGCAAGTGTGTCATACCGACAGTGAAGATAATCACGCTCATCTGTATTTGAGGCATTAGAAGGCCTGCACAACTTACTGTGAACACACAAAACTGTACAATTGAAAACTAAATTGATTCACTTTTCTTTTGTTTTCTCATTCCATGTCCTCTTTTTGTTCACCTGCCATCTTTCGACTTGAACCATAATTGCTGTGTCATGTTTTTGTGCTTCTTCCACTGGCAGTGAACGTGAGATTGGTAATCATTAACGCACTGCAAGGACTCCAGTAAAGTTGATGCTGTATGAAGACAGAAAACAACTTTATGTACTGTAATAGACTAATCCTTTTTAACCCTGTGATTGTTCTTTAGAAATACAGTCAGAAAAATCAAATACATTTAAAAGTGTTCAAGGAAAAGCTGACATACTTGAGAACAGAGTTTGCAGAATGAAATAACAGAACTTGTCAACACAATACTTCCTCATTTACTGTTTGATATAAACAAATCTGTCTGGCCTTGCAGGAAATAATGAAATGTAACAAAAGAACTTATTTGAGACAAAATATAAAACTTTTTCAAAGTGTAATTATATATAATTTTTTTTACCCAGTGTTATTCATTTGAAACTGCTTTTGTTGCAGTTTCCTTAAACTTAATCTTCAAAAATCCAGAAATGTGCACATTATTTGTTATTTATGTTGTTTCTTGTTCTTTTCTTAATTTGAAATAGTTTTGTCAATTTTTTATTCCGTTCTGTTCCGTCGTCTTCAGCTTATTTGGGGCTGGGTCGTGGGGGCAGCAGCCTCAGACGGGAAGCCCAGGCTTCTCTCACCCCAGCTGCATCCTCCGGCTCATCCGGAAGGATCCTGAGTCATTCCCCAGCCTGCTGTGAGTCTCTCCAGCAGGTCCGGGGTCAGCCTCTTGGTCTCCTCCCAGTGGGACACTTCTCACCAGTGATGTGGTTGGCCACCCATCTGGCTCCTCTCGACCTGGAGGAGGAGCAGCTCGACACCGAGCTCCTTTTCAGTCACCAGCTTCTGGGTGACCAAAAAATATATAGGCATTTTATAAAAAAATGCTTATACATGTTTTCTTCTTAGATTGAATATGAAAATAAGCTCAGACATTTCTTCTAATTTGAGATGTGTATTTGAAGATTATCCTTTTGCTCCTGTAAATTTGTTGCAAGGCTAGAATGTAGACGTTTAGCCTTGTTTTCAATTTGTCCACTGAATATTTGAGAAAAGAATATTAAGAACCGTGTAGTAGTCTTTGAATGGGTCATTTCAGGTGAATACTTACCGCTCCGTGTACTGCTGCTCTCATCAATGCCACAATAATCCACATCAGACAGCAAAGCCAAATTGAGGTGTGCTATCCAAAGTAAAGCTCCAAACAGAGCCATTGGAACCTGTGTAGATAAAAAGATCTATTTTATCCAAAAAGTTACTGAACTATAACTGAAACGTCATAGATCAGTAGTCTGGTTGGTTAAATAACAAGGATTTGTGTAACTGAGAGAGCAAAATGGTTCATTTACTAGAAGTAATGCAGAAATGACTCACGGTTACACCACAAACATTCTTCTGCTTTGACTCTATTTTTATTATGGGATGTAACCGCTCACCCTCTTATCATCAACAGAAGCACACGCACCGTAAAAGCCTACACACCGAGAAATTTTTTTTTTAGAACACAGTCAGTCATCTTCTTATCCATCTATCCCTTTTGGGTTGGGGGAGTCCATCCCAGCTGATTTAAGGCGAAGGGCAGAGTACGCCCCGAACAGGTTACCAGGTCACCATCCACACACACACTCAGTCCTAAGGGCAATTTCAGCACCAGCCATTCAACCTAACATGCATGTCTTTGGAGGGTGGGAGGAAACCCACACAAACATGGGGAGAACATGCAAATTCCACACAGAAAGGAGAGTGTTCCCAGCCTCGTCCCCACCCAGGACTTGAACCCACAACCTTCTTGCTGTGAGGCCACTGTGCTACTCACTGCGCCACCGTGCTGCCACTCAGAACACAGTAGATAAAATTTTGTGTGTGGAAGTTCAAACAAGTTATGTCAAATTTCAAGAGCTTTTAAGAGCATGTTTTATCATTTCAGTTTTGACCAAAAATTGTTTACTTTTTTTGTTGAACACACAGCTTTGACATTTTCTTGAGGATAAAAAAAAAGAAAGGAAAGAAACCTTTTAAAACGTTTTAAATAAAAAATGAAGCTTGTTTTTGTTGGAAGGAACACAAAACTTTATACAACTAGTTTTTGTTTAAATCAATGGCAATAAATCCAATTTTTACTTATTCTATTTTTTTGTGTGTATTATATTGATGGATTACATTTTAAATTTTTTTCATTAGTGATTGGCTGGTGAGAGTTTATAGACATTTACAAAGGATAGACAATCAAATCAAATGTAATTTCAAGTGTTGTAAAGACATCCTTATATGGTGTGTCAAACATGATTTTCATTTCTAATTTTAGCGTTGGTTAAGGGGGAAAACCCAGGAGAACTACAATTTATATCTGTCTCTCAAAGCTAAATAGAAATACTCAACTGTTAGACGCTGACCTGAAACATTAATAAGAATATAAAAAGAAAACACAACAAAATATACAAGTAATAGCTTTTTTGTTGTCTTCACTTGCCATCAATAATTACCTCTTTTTTTTCTAGTAAAATGTATTTTCAATCAAATCAAATGATGGTAAATTAAATCAAATTTTAAAATAAGTTATTTTTTTCTCCTTCGTTATTCCTATTTTTGTCATCATTAAATGATAATGTCATTGTTTTGATTCACACCGATGACATTTCAGCAACATTTAAAATCAGAAGCGTTGCTTAATATTCTCTCTCCTATCTCTAGTAAATTCTTAAAGCATGTTCTCATTAGCTTTAACAGATAAAAATCTAACAAAAACTCAATGTTTTCCACCACAATGTGAGATAAGCATCAACTCTGTGGTTTTTATCTTGGAACAAATGAATTATTCTATGTGATATGAATCTGATAGTTGTGTGTAAGAATTACAGTAAAGCTGATCTAACATTGACTCATGAAGAAAATCTTACCTTCACTTCTTATGTGAAGACAGCTTTTCTTTTGTCAGTCAGTCAACCTGCTCCCTTCACGTCTACTGACTCCCCATGAACACTAACAAGAACAATGTGGGAGTTTCCTGTGCGACAACTTCAGTTTCCTCTTTTTTCTCAAAGTCATGTTTACTTTGGTGCAGAATCAGCTTTTTTATGTAAAAAAAACCCCAAAACTCTAATAAATTCAATGATAAAGCTTAAAAAGTCTGATGATTGTGGGCAACATCCACAATTTAACCACACCACATTAGTGTAGCCTGCACGTTTCTTGTCATATTCATTGATCCATTATTTGCGAAAGTCAACCACAGTTATTGCTTTGTTTTTGTGTTTACGAGGGGTCTTCATGGTGCAGTTTGTGTTTCTGAAAAACCCACGAATAAAAAGATCGAAAAAGAAATTTCCTTCTGGTGATCATTTCCAGTGAGCTAAATTAGCCTGAGTGCCAATTAAATTTTGATTCTTTTTTTGGTTCATTGGAAAGCCATTATCAAGATTTTTGTATTAGTATCATCAAGTAACCACCGACCACATGTTGAGATAAGAAAAGTTTCACCGTTTCTTTTTTGTGGCTCACCCAAACACAACTGAAACATCTGCCTGTTTGAATCCTGCTCAGAATCTAATTGTACTGTCATTTTTACATCCTAAAAATTATGTATGAGAACACTTTAAGACTGATTCCTTCCTTATATTAACTGTTCTATCATTCAGCTCTGCTACCAGCTTCAGGTGTTTTCTGTAACATCTGTAAGCAAATGTGAAAATAGCCAAGTTTAATGGAAAAGTTCTTCACAGTGTTTTTATTAAGCTTTCGAGCATGTGGTACACCCACTTCTCATTAGTAATGGTGGTTTCGCAATATTTTCGGCAGTGAGAAGTAACATTTTGAGTCATTCTCAAAATGCCACATAGATTGTAGACAGAACAAGAAAAGAAATAAAAAGAAGTTAACATGTGGGCTAAAAAAACACTTAAACCACTTGCTCTTTTAATTCAAAAACAGCTGTGAAAAAGGGAAAATGACAAAAACTGGGTTACCAAGCAACAAATCAGAAGTCACAGGAAGCACAAATGAGCTTTCGAACCATTGCAAGGACAAACAAACATTTCAGGGTTAATACAATTAAATATGCACTTACCAAATACACACTTCATTAGGTACAACAGTTCAGCAGCTTCTTCAAACAATTGATTAATCAGTCAATCACTCTGCAATAATTGGTTGTTCACTTGGCTAAAATTAGCCAATCACAGGGTATTATTATTATTTATTCATTCATTCATCGGCAGAACCGTCCATCCCTGACAGGGTCATGAGGGGATGTCGTAGCCTGTCTTGGCTGATTCATAGCGAGAGGCAGGATGCACCCCGAACAGGTCGCCAGTGTGTCGCGGGCAAAATACACACATGGACAACCATTCACACTCACTCTCATTCTTAGGGGCAATTTCATAGTGGCCAATTAACCTGCCCAGCATGTTTTTAGAGGGTGGAAGGAAGCCAGAAAAACCACACATACATGGGGAAATGATGAAAACACCACACAGAAAGAACTGTGTTTCAAGACTCGTCCCACCCAGGACTCGAACCCCTGACCTTCTTGCTGTGAGGTCACTGTGCTTATTATTATTTATTTCTTATCATTCTGTATTAGTCCCTCATGGAGAAATCCTGTGGTGCATTACACGGCAGCAGCAAATTATGAATTCGCATACAAATAATTACCTAGATGAGGGTATGGTGACTCTTAACCAAACACATTGTAAAAGTTAACCAATTAAATGGGGAAAATGAGCCATTCCTAAGGAACAATTCATTAATCACATAAAGATAATTGCAAACTACGTGACAGGGATTAGTCATAGCGCTTACTTGCTTTGAAACAAAAATTATAAGCTGAAGCATCAGGGTGCATTAATAACATAGTTGTTGGTGTCCCAAGTGAGGCAAAACTGATCTGAATATTTTACTAACTGCAGTGTTTCAGAAACACAAGGTTTACAGAGACTGGTCTGAAAAAGAGAAGAACATTCAGCGAGCAGCGGTTGTTCAGGTCAAAATACCTTGTTTGATGTCAAAGGTCAAGCAACAACAAGCAGACAAGTCAGGAATAGACAAGACAAAATGAAAATATACTTCCCGGTCAAATCAATCGGCAGCATTCAGGCGGTGGGTTCACAGATTAAACAAAAGATAAAGAATGAAATGATCATGCTCCTTAAGAATAGACCTAAACCATACATGTTTAGTATCAAATAGTGTATGCTAACTTTGTAGAAATTTAATGTAAGCTTATTTTGAATGTAGTTAAAAACCGAATTTTTGGTGCCTCACTCCATGGCAGTTTCTTTAAGTTTGGTAACAACAATGAGTGATCACTATAGAGTTGCTATCTTGCAGCAAGATTAAAAAGAACATTTATTTGGAATTGTAAAAAATTGATAATTGTACCCATATGCTGTGTAAACAGGAGTATCTCTGAATGCAGACATCAGTATTAAACCAAGAATAAGAAACAGCTTCTGTAGGTGACTTTCACGCCTGATTTTTAATAACGCAAAGAGTTTTCTTCACAAAATTTTTCAAAGTGGCAAATAGTATGATTTTCTGGTTATGCAAAAACCTTATTATCAAATATAAAGACTTGCAGATGTTACCAGGTACAACACTATTTAGATTGCAGGACACTATCATAATTTTGCATTTTCCTTCATTTCACAGTGGTTGTGAATAAAAAGTAATGAAGGAGCATAAACTGGAATCATAGAAGTACTGATTCCTAAGGCAGAAAATGTAACAAGGTTAAAAGGTTTTGTGTTTCACTTCACCTACAATTGCATTTTTAAGACTCCCAGATTCTGTTAGCTCTTGTTTGAACACCAAAAATAAAAAGCCAGTTGTGCAACAATTTTATATAAAAAGTAACTCTGAATGTGTAGAAAAACTTCAAAAAGCCCTTTTCACACAGTCATAATGAAAATTACAAAGCTGAAGATGATTTAGGGTGGATTAGTAATAGCACGATGCCCATAAATTAAAATTTCTTCTGCAGTTTCTCCACATTTTTGCTTTCTCCTCATTTTTGTCTTTGTCATAACAAGTGCTTTCGTTTTCTTGTAATTTTTAAAATTTGAACGGATGTGTAACATAATTTCTTCTCAACAAATTTTTTAATCAGATGATCAAAAATGTATTTAACGTAATAAAAAATAAGCTGAAACGTCTAGATTAAAAAAAAAAATTGTATTGGAATGGATGTGGAACGGATCAGGAATACTGACTTATTTTCCCAATTCATGGAGAAGCATCCTTTTTAAAACAGCGTGGCAGCCCCATAAATCTATTTCTAAAAAAAAACGTCTATTTCTAAAAAAAAAAACCATCTATTTCTAAAAAAAAAAAAAAAGTAGGCAAGGAAAAGTTGTACAAGAAATTCTCACAAAAAGTACTTCAAGCTGTCTTACAGAAACAACAGTAAAGGAGTATTGTAAAGAAATGAAGAAGTTAAAATCAATGTAAGAAAAGTACAATGATAACTAACTGGACTTCTCACACAACTGTATTCATTTTAAAAACATGGGGGAAAAAAACCTTCTTCTGGTCAGAAATTTGAGTCAAATTTTGTCAATAGAATTTTTGGCCCCAGAATTTCTCATTGACATTTGTAACCTTTTAAACTTATCTGTTAGACATAATGAAAGCAAAACTCACACATTCATGACACATCTGAGTTTTCCAGTGGGTAGACTTCCCAACAAAGTTTCTTTTTTTTTCAAAAGGACAGATTAGTAAATGACTTTAACTCAGTCTCATATCACTCTGCTGTTGCTGATTTTAAAATCTTCCCAGAACTTTTCATCACATAAAATAAACGTGCATTGGTTGCAACAATCTCAAGTTGATGTTTTGTGGGCATGATAAAAACCTAATATTTTAAAATTTTAAAATGGGTACATATTAACTGTTCAAATTTGAAATAATACCGTGGTTATTTTCAATGTTCATTTGTGCGGAAAAGGTTTAAGAAAACATCTCATCTTTGAAGAACATAGCTCATAGAAATAATTTAAAACATGCAGTTTATGCAGAGGAAATGCATAAAGTGCCTGCTATGCTTCACTAGCTCTGCTTCACTTCTTCAAAATCTTCATTTGCTCCTTATCTTGTTTCATTTTCTGCACTGTGACTTCCTGCTGTAACTTTTTTTTTCACACTTCTGGCAGAGAAAAAGTTGCTGTGAGCAGATACAGTATGAGTAATTCATCCCACTTGCTGACATGTTGCTTTTAATAATACTTTCACTTATTTTTACTTGTTCAGATCAAAATCTGCAAAGCTTCACAGAGATGCCTCCCCAGAGGATTTAAAGATCTCTTGTTTGCCTAATGTCTTTATTTGCCATTCCCCTCATTTTCATTTGAACAGACTATTAACCACAGAGCTGAGTACTGATGCGGAACTGTTTTTTTCTATACTTAACTGTGAAATTCTCATGTTGGCTAACGACTGGCGAAAATTAAAAAGAAACCAGTTGCTTAAGACTAAATAAGAACATTCCGTGTGTTTCTTAGAAACAATAAGGAACTCATAACATATAACTTCAGTTGCCCTTGAATTGCAAGCGTGAATTTGTCAGTGTTCACATATTTTTTAATGACTGAATTGTTTGAGATTAAACTATTCTCAGTTAGAAACAATCCATTTCGCCTTTTATGAAGAAAAAACCTATAACATTACTCATTAATATAAAGTTATGACCACCTGTGTATTTAGATTGTCTTTCTTATTTATTGTCTTCTTCCAGATTGCATTCTTCTCGCAAGTGTTTGCAACTGGACAATGATTACGGCTGGGTTATGGTTTGATTTTCACACCAACCTTTCTTTCTGATCAGAATCAGAAAGATGTTCATGAAAACCATGGTGTTATATCCTGAATCATTTTTTCCAAGTCAATTCTTAGCTGTAAATTTTTTTTTTTGATATGATGAGTTTCCTCAGTCATCACATTTCCTCTGTAAGGACACATTAAAAGTTTTTTTTATCTTTACAGCTTTTTTTTTTTATCTTTATTTGCATTGTTTATATTTTGTTGCTTTAAACCACCTACGTCATCGTATTTTATTCAGAACTCAAACACGTGTATTTTTTTTTAGTTCAGTTTTCTCGTTCATTGCGTTACCACATACTTATAATAAATTATACTTCCTTCACAACATGTTCTGCCAACCACAGCTACCTCTTATTTCAACCAAACAACGTCTTAGTTGTGTCAAAATAGGGTTTTTTTTTTTGGTTTGGTTTTTTTTTTTGGTATTTTTGTTTAAATTGCGTGAGTTTATGCTCCTGCTCCATGTCTTTGCCTCGTTTTGGGGTATTTTTGTGTCAATTCCTACTCATTCTGCATCTATCCTTTAACATTAGCGTTTTTTAATAGAAGCAAATAATTTTATGATCATCTCGTCACCACTGATGAAATAATAAATAGGTGAGTGTAGAATTTTTTTTTTTTAAGGAGGAGGCATTGGCTCAGTGGTAAAATGCTCATCCTTGGACCGTGAGAAATTGGTTCGATTCCCACTGAGCCCATGCTTCGGTGTCCCGGGAGCAGATATCGTGGCTGTGGTGCAACGCAGATTCCCCATTGAGGGATGAATAAATTACGGTAAAAACCAAATAAAAGAACTGTTGCTTCTCAATTACTTTTCACTATGATGAACAATTTCCTGCTTCAAAGCTTATATTGCTGATGATTTTGAATAGTTCACCAAAAGTTTTATTATGATGCAAATGACAGACAGCAGACTGTGTGTTTTTGCTGAGATACAGACACATTATTCTCATACACAAAGCTGCTAATAGAAAAAGGGAGGATTGAATTAAAGTCAGCTGCAGTTCACCAACGGAAAATTTATTTATTGGAAAAAATGAATATTAATTCCTAGGAGATACAGCGAGTGATTTAAATAATGAGACCAATCTGTTTTGGCTGACAACCTGCTAAGGAAAATGAAATAGTCTGAGGCTAATGAGAATGTAATGTGAATTAATGAGATAAATATTTAGTCAGTGTGAAAAAATAAAAAAGGGAGATTATAAATAATTAAATTAACAAACACGAGTGGTGAAAGTTGACGGAAAAAGAAGAAAGTATTATTCTTATTAAGAGAGTGTCATTCTGTCATTAATAAAAACGAGGTTAATATTATTTTACAGTTGAGCACATGTAAAACAATTGTAAATCTGATTTGGAATCTGAAGTTTTGACATCATAAAATGCATACAGCTGCAAAATTGTTCACTTGAAAGACTCAAAACTAAATTAGAATACAACACAGCTATGGAGCTTCAATAGACTGTTTCTCTTTGATGCAGAATGTGCAGCTAGCTTGAACTGAAGCATCCCAGAAAGCTGGAAATGTGCCTGCACTCTTGCTGTTCTTTTGTTATAGAGTCCATGCATGCACACTGTCACACACAAAACACAGATGCACAACAACGTAGGCACATGAGATATCATCAACTGCTGTCTAATATATTTGAGCTTTAAGAAGTTTTATCTAGAGATACAGTAACTATGGGGATTAAGCTGTGCTTATGTAAGCTTCTCCTCTTCTGAAGTGTCCTTGAGCAAATAAAAACTCACCTTGATAAAAATGAGTTCTCATCAGCTTAGGGATACTGCTGTTAACCTGGACCTCTGACAGAGTATACATGAAGGGAAATGCAATGACCTCAGCAAAGCTAACACAATCTGTTGACATGAGACATAACATTACCATGATACACTCTCTAGTCTCTTTGCTATGGAAGACTGAACTAATGTAAACGAATAGACGTAACACAACTGTACCTGCAGTGTCGTGAAGATCTCAGTAGATGATTGGGTGGATTTAACCAGTTTTATAATGGATTTGAACCCTTTTTGACATTATTATCTCAAAGCTGTTGCCAGAATAAGCATTTTTAACCCAGTTCATTAGAGGTTGTGTGAGGCAGTTGTCTGAACAAGCATTTTACCCTTAGAGTGCTTTGAGAAAGCCTGAAATGTTCAAATGATTGTGAGTCATGTAACTAAAACTGGTAAAGTCACTAATGTTGCTGGGATCCTTCTACGTATATAGAAACAATGGAGTCTGCACCTGGATACTTACGTATCTGTTTGGGCTGCATCGGCTGTAGCTAAATAAGCCAATGCGGAAGCTGTACTAGGTCCTACCGCACTTACTTAATTTGAAAGGTGGTATGAGTCATGGGGAGCAGTGGCAGACTGACTTTTTTGCTGTTTCTAGGTCTTTGTGACCTCATGCTGGATCTCTCTGTTCTCTCCTGCCTGCTTGATTCGGATTTTGACAGTTGCACGCTACCTGTAGCGGTCAGAGTTTATTGTGGCCATTGTCCATCCTGCATATAAGGCCTACCCAGCACTGGCGCCTCTGAAAGAGGATGGTGAACATACTGGATATGCTCATCTGGGTCAGGACATCCGCGTTGAATACTCAATCTTGCCAGGTGATGCCTAGAAGATGTCTAAGGTTACGCAGTTGGGAAGCATTTAGTTTCCGCTCTTGGTAGGTATACAGTGGCCAAGCATCACTGCCGTACAGTAGCATCTAAAGCACACACGCTCGGTAAACCTTCATCTTTGTGTTGAGAGTCAGCATGAGGTTGTCCTACAGATGCTTTGTCAGGCGAGCCATAGCAGTTGTTGCTTTACCTATCCTGATATCAAGCTGGGATAGGTTGTTGGATATTGTCGAGCCAAGATAAGTGAATTTGTCCACTACCTTCAAGGTGTGATCAAGGAATCTCTATGGACAATGACATTTGCAGATGACGTTGTGATCTGTAGTGAGAGGAGGGAAGAGGTGGACGAAAAGCTGGAGAGGTGGAGGTTTGCACAAGAAATAAGAGGAATGAAGATTAGTCAGAGTAAGACAGAGTACATGTGTGTGAATGAGAGGGATCCAAATGGAAAAGTAAGGTTACAGGGAGAAGAGATAAAGAAGGTGGAAAATTTTAAGTATTTTAAGTATTTTAAGTTCAGCACAATGGAGAGTGTGGAAAAGAGGTGAGGAAGCGTGTGCAGGCAGGCTGGAACAGGTGGAGAAAAGTATCAGGTGTGATAGAAGAATTTCAGCTAAAATAAAGTGTACAAAACAGTGGAGAGATCGGCCATGTTGTTTGGTCCAGAGACAGTGGTACTGAGGAAAAGACAGGAAAAAGAGATGGAGGTAGCAGAGATGCTGAGGATCTCTCTGGGAGTGACCAGGATGGACAGGATCAGAGGAACAGCACATACTATTTGATCAGAGGAACAGCACACATTTGAGGTTTTGGAGATAAAGTCAGAGAGGCCAGACTGAGATGGTTTGGACATGTGCAGAGGAGAGAGGGAAAGAGAGTACATCGGCAGAAGGATGCTGGGTTTGGAACCACCAGGAAAGAGGCCTAGACGAAGACCAAAGAGGAGGTTCATGGATACAGTGAAGGAAGACATGAAGATAGTTGACGTGACCTAAGAGGACAAAAGACAGAATTAGATGGAAGAAACTGACTTGCTGCCCATTAAAAGGAAATGCCAAAGGTGTTATCGCCAAAGTCAGATGACGTCCTGACATCTGATGTTGGTAAAGTCCCTAATAATGCATATTCATGCAATATATGGAGGTTTTAGTTAACATAATCAAAGTTTTCTGATGGTTAATCAAATTTTTTTTTTGCCTGCTGCCTTTTACACTCATTATACAGAAGAGCTTAATCAATGTGTCAGTTTTCTTAAGTAAACTACTATTTACAAAACTGACACTAACTTAATATTTCACAAGAATAAATGTGATAATAATTAATGTGAATTGGACAATATTTGTATCAAGCTCAGGAACCATATAATTCTTTGATTTCCCCCCACAAACTAGAAGAAATTAAACTAACTTCAATAGAAAAAAACAACAAAATGAGTAATTAAAAATGAAATGCCACCACAGAAACAGATAAAAGGGTAAAAAACACAAAGGCACACAGCGGTAAATGGTCACATTATTACAAAGAAAGTAGGAAACAATTATTGGTTTGGCCAAATATCAAACAAATGAAAAATGTAATGAAGTTAGGACAAGAACAATGAATAAAATGAGATAAAGTTCAATTTAATTAGTACAATCCAGCATTCAAGTCTTTTCAAAGGACTTTAAACACAGTTGCTCAACAAATACTCAAATTCAGTCTTAATCCAATTAAGAAAATAACTTCACTAATAGAACCTCATCGACATATGTGCATCTAATGCAACATTGACTCTACACTCACACTGGTCAGGAAAACTGTCAGGGTTTCAGGGATGGTGGAAGGGGGAAGAGCCAATTGCAGGACATCAAACAAGGTTTATTAACACAATTCAGGAAGTCTGGCTGGAAGGGATGGTAAGACCCGACAGGGAAGTCCAGGGTGCATCGCCGTGTCGACAGGGTGCACAGATGAGTGGAATCAGGAATCATTCCCAGGAGATCCTAATCAGGTTGATTAGGAATATCCAGGAATCCCTCTGGTGGCAGGTGAGGGATCCTGACAAAAACCATTGGAAAATGTATCAAGCCCATATGCTCTTTGTTTTCTGCATGTATGTTAAATTAGTTTTGTTTTTTTAGATCCCTGTGGAGAATGGCATCAGTTCATCAGTTCTTTGCTGATTAAGAGGCTCCTGAATAAATAGATAAAGACTGACTGCTACAGGAGGATGTTCATTCTAATTTTAATCTTTGAGATCAAACTCACTATGGTCAACTTGGATCTGAGTAGAGGCATTCTCAACCTTCAACAGGACTAAAAATGACTGAACTCATCAAAAAGGAGGTGGTCAGGGCACAAACAAATGAAACATGATACAGTACACTCAACAGAGAAAACTAAACACATTATTCAAACAGAAGTTGCACTGCTGTGTGGCACATCTTTGCTGCCAGGCTGGTTGTTTCATAATTTATGTCTGTTACAAGTGTTTGGGCTGCTGTTGCGTGATACTCGGGGATGTTGTCCTCACGTGCAACCCATCTCACTTCTTAAATCTTCTGAAAGAAGCGTGACAAGTGTATGGATTCCGCAATATCATCATCCTCCATTTGACCCTCTTTCATCCCTCCCACTCTCCCAACCCCACTTCATCCAACTGTCTTCCCTTCATTCCTGAGTGCAGTTTGCCAGAGGCTTGTACTCCTCCACTCTCCGTGTCTATAGTCTCCATTATGACACCAAATTTTTCTAATGGAGATCATCTTCTGTGTGCATTTGTCATGAACGTATCAGAGCGATCTCTTCCACTCTCCCCGTCCCCTACCGGCTGGCTTCAAGTTATTGCTCCAACAGTGGTTGCAGTATCTGTGCTGCAAAGCACCAACAGAGGATTGGATTACAGTGTCATTTAATGGATGGAGGGACATTTTCTGCTCTCTGAAATTGATCGTCTCCAGGGACTGCCTGTATAGAACGACTTTACATGAGTTTCATTGTATTTCCTGAGCCTGTTTAAAGTTAAAGTTAAGCCCTTTGCGTCCAGTTTCACAGGGTACTCTTGAAAATATCCACCACTTGCTTTCAAATGCTTTACTTTTGTCTGCCGACTTCTTCTTTGATCCCTGTCATTTTTAATTTAGTTCTAATCTAACTTTGCCCAACTCCATTACCAAGCAATACGTGCTCCCTTATAAGCTTCTTGATCTATTATCCTCTCTTCACATCACCCCACCACTTGTTTTCTTGTCTTCTTTATCTTCTGCCTCCATTTTCTCTGAAAGTAACTTCTCCTTGTATTATCCACAAGCACTCCTTCTCTCAAACATCATGCAATCCCATCCTATCCCAATTCAGAACACCCTCTCTCTCTCTCTTTTTTATATCTCCCTCTACTTCTCTCTTTCTCCCCTTCATCTCACCTCCAGCAAGCCAGAGCTCCCTCCTCCTTCTGCTCCTATACTCCCGGATCGTTGAGCTTGCCTGTTCCAGTCCACTTTACTCTCACTCTCTCCCTTTAAACCTCTCACTCTCTCTGTTGTCTTATCTTCTCTTTCTCTCCCTTTCTGTCTCTTTTCTCTATCCTCCACTTCTCCTCAGCAGCCAGAAGCTTGCAGGCTCACTGCTCTCCATTTAAGAGGGGATTCAGAAGCACTTCGAAAGAACACCTTGTCACTGAAGGTAAGTGCCTCTGTGTGTATCTTGTGGTTGTCATTCTTTACCTGCATTGACAGCTGCATGGGGATGCTTAAGTGATGGTGAGAAAAGAAATGACAGTTTGGTTTTGTAGTGAAAGGAGAAAGTGATTTAATGGTTTGGCGCAGGAAAGATAGAAAAAAAAAGTGAATGATGGTGATCGAAGTGGTCTGTCGATAGAGAAAGTTATAGATAAGGCTTATTTAATGCTGTAGTCACAACCATCTGCAGTGAAAGGACAAGTTGAAAGAAGATGGGACAAAAAAGAAAAACTGGAAACAGTCAAAGTGAAACAACTGAAAATATTTGATTAAAAATTGAGAGAGAATTGGTTGATGAGATTGTTCCCCGCTGGAGCATCTGCATGTCTACAAATGCACCGGCGCTCGCCTCCTCCTCTACCGTAAGAATCCCATTCACAAACTGGACCTGGAAACAGGCGATGGTGATTGGTTCCTCCAGCTTTGTGTGTTTCTGTGTGTTTCACTGAGAGTGTATGCATGAGGGAAAAAAAGAGGAATATATGGAGCAAGAGAGGGAGGATGGGAGAAAACACACTACATTCCAGTGTGTGTGATAGTTCAGGGTAAAAGCTTGAATGGAACTGCAGTGTGTGCTCTTGTACATTAACATCATCTGTAATACCACAACCCATACTACACACTGCTGCAGTGAGGCTGAGGAACACGCTGGTGGAGCATTGTACGGAGGAATTTTGTGCATAATTTTCTATTAGATTGATAGATAGCTGCCTGCATACTCAGGCAGGGACATGTGTTGGGTTTATATCAGACTTAAACTCTTTCTATACCATGGCGTCATTCATGAAAATGCTCAGGTTGTCATTCCTGCCCCCCACCACCACCCAACACTGTTGCTGCAAACCCCTCTTTCACATTAACAGCATCTAAACAGCTAAATCTGGTCAGCGCTGACAATGATTGCAAATTGTACTTCATTTACTTCACATTATCTCTATTTGGATCAGGCAGATTGGTTCTGAAGCATGTTCTTTAGTAGTAGAGAAAAGGTTTTTCTCTTAACACATGAGAAGAAAAGTGAGAGAACATCTGCAGAAATTTCAGTCCATTGAAGGTCATTTAGAGCTATTTGAAAAATCAAGAAGTATCAAGAAAAATTTTGGCTATTCTGTGAAAAGATTGAAGCCATAGAGTAGTTTAATAAGATGTTTAAATCAGGACAAATAGAACGTTGGGTTTTCAATTTTTTTTCTTTTTGATGTTCTATTACTGAAATTAAAAATCATCTAGACCTTAAAAAAATCCAATAGCCAATGACAAGTGGCATGATGTTAGGGATGTTTTCAGGTCCTGAAGCTGATAGTTTTAAGAGAAAAGTAATTTTTAAAAAGCAGAAAGCAATTACATAATCTACATGATGTTACAAACTGACTGAATACAAATGTATTCAGAAGTTTTTTTAATTATTTATAGCATAACCTTTTAAAAATTTTCTGCCAATTTTCTTTAGAAACACATTCCACTGTCAAGTCTTTTTTCTTTTTATAATCAATCTTTGTCATTAGCAGTCATTTGGTATGATAAAAAGTGATATCACCATAAACATTTTGAGTCTCTTTCTTCTGGTTTAAAAAATATGTTGGGATTAATAAAATTGGGACACATGGAAACCTTCCTCAGACGTCCTATGAACTTTTAATACTGCTCTCTCCATTTGAAAAAAATAAAAAATCACACTTGATACATGGGGGAACATCTCTCCATTTTAAAAAAGTTCAGCAATTTAAAAGGAATGGAAATCTGTCAAATGTGAAACACCCCAGTGTGAAATACGGCTCTGGTAGAAGGACACATTAAATAAGTTTTCTGCTGTGGTAGACGGGAGAAAATCTAAGGTTAAAATACAGCTTTTTTCCACCTCTCTTAAATACAAATCTCAACCCAGAATATTTAGGAATGAATTAATCCTTGGTCACCAGATTGTGATCTTATGTTCTCACTTTTCCAGCACATGCAAAATAGATAATAACAACAACTATAAAAGGAGAAAATTAAAACATAATTATGCAGCTCCACCAGTACAAATGGAAACCAGAGTATGAAAAACTTCAGTTTTTCCCTCTCGTCGATAGAAGCAGTAAGTCACACAGCATGAGAAAATACACTGACAAATCAATGTGTGTGTATTGGCAGCATGCAGTGTGGTAGTATGTGATTGATTGCAGTAACCATATTGCAGCTAAGTGTTAGTTTGAGGGCTGTAATTTGAATGATTGTACCCCTATTTTACTGTTAGTCACACTTATTTGCAACACATTTTTCACTTGTGGAATTTCTTGTGCTTGATTTAATGTTTGAACTTCATGACAAATGTAATGACTACTCAGCTGCAGGAAGGGCATTATGTTTATATTAATTGTAGCACAAAACACCAATAACTTAATCTAATTAATTACTTTGATATGTTTCATTGGTCTCAGCTTCTTAGCCAAGACAGAAAACCTGATGTACATTTATTATTGTGTTTTATTAATGCAATGCTACACATCAATTAAAGTCTTTTTGTAAATAGCAAAAAGGCTAAACCACTGTTCAAATGTTCTCTTTGGGATTTTTATTTCCAGCAAGAATTCTTGCTTGACTCTTGTTAAACTAATTACTTTAGCTCAGACAATAATGTCTGTTAATCAGGAGAACATCCCGCTGAGGCCATTCAGATTGACAGTTTGGCATCACCACAAACTCATGTACTTTAAAAACTGGCAAAGGTTTAGCATCCCAAAATGATCAGATCCTTTTCCAAAAAGGCCTTTTGTTATGTGAACTGATTTTGGATCGCCAATTTGTACCAGTCATTCCTGTAAGACAAAAGAATGGCTTAAAAAAATCAATAGAGGCAAAGCAGCTCATCAACTAGTCAAAAGGACTGTATAAAGGTAAATGGGATATCATTGAATTATAGTTTTTTGTACCTCCAGCAGCTGAACTGTATGGTGAAAATCTCTGACATCCTCATCTGCAATTGGTGCCGGAGGGATAGAGCAGCTAATTCGGACAACTAAAGGACCGAAGGTCAAGACAACTGCAATAGAAAAGCCAATTGTCTTCTGGCCATTGAGACCTAAAATGGTTACAGAACGAAACGATTGGCCCAGAGCTCCATGTCTCAAGAGTCGTGTTACAGTAGGTTAGATGGATTACTGGTTCAACTTAAATGACTCAAATTCAGTGGAATCATCAGCCAATACATTTTTGGACAATGACTCAGTTGATGTTCTAACCTGGAAAAAAACTGAAAACCTTTCAGGACGTTCAAAGAGCTAGACTTTGACAAACTGGAATCCAGCTGTTTTTTTTCTCTCTGACAATATATCTTTAACAGATTGGACAACAAATCGTCATTTTAATGTAAAAAAAAATATCTCTGCAAAGAGCTACTTTTTCTTTTTAAATTAGGTTTTTGGCTGGTTGAATGTTTTGGCACTTAGTCTTGTTGGTGTAAGCTCGTATTGCCCAAGCGTGATGGCAAACTTTGATGAAATTTTCCGGTCATGATAAGTCAACAAGTCTCACAGAAAGACAAATATACAATTTTTGCCGTTTATTGACTTACAAAGATTTGTACAAATTGTTATCTACCTGCAGGAAATGGCCATTGTCTGAACTTAACATCTTTCATACATGTGGATCAAAACATTGGATCAACAGACTCAAATTTTGTGTTGGGATTACTTATTGTCATTCCTGAAAGCAAACAGTTTGTGTGCATTTGTGTGTAACATTGGAGCCATTTTTCTTCTTACATTGCCAATTACCCTATGGTACTCTGTTTCTCCTGCTCCACGGTGTACGAGGCTCGCATGTGATTGTGAATTTGTACAAACCAAATGTAGAATTACTGGTGGGAGGACAGAATGACGAAATTCATTTGAGCTGTTTATTTATTTGGACCTGTGATTATTTTCTGGGAAACATTAAGACGGAAGCATAATGCTCGCTGTAAATGAACACAAGCAATGCGCTGAACAATTGCATTTAAACTCGGCTCTTTTTCACTTCACGTTTGTGTTCAGCAGGCTGCTTTGTCATAATCCCCACCAAATGTTTAAATGACTTTTATTCTCGGTCTTCACAATCTTGCAAGAAAATATGTCATTTCTACAATTGCAGAGCATGCAGTTGCTTCATCACATGGTGGCTGTGAAAGTGAAGAGGTTGTCAATATAATTAAAACATTATCATTCCTTTGCACAGAACTAAAGTCGCTCTGAGAAAATTTGCATTTGGGCTGATCTCAGAAAAAGCACAATTAACCACCCCCCTGCTCAGAAATGTTCAATTTAGCTTAGCTACCAAACATATTTTTACATAAAATTGTGAAAGAGGTAAAAAGTCTTTGAAGAAACATGTAATATACAGAATAATTAGAAGTTTGCGCATGTAATGGAAATGGATGAAAATAAAACTTTGTGTTCTAATGCAGAGCGGGTTCCGAATGAGATTTGCTCCTTTTTACCCCATAATCACCTAACCAACCAGCAAAGACAGACATTAATAAATACTCCTGTTGTCCTAATGGGGCCTGACAGAAGGCTGTGATAGGTTTACGGGTTCCCTGGAGTCCTCATTTATTAGTTGTTGCCAAGGTCGTGGACAGATGTTGTGCGGGATTGGCCAGCATTGGGACAGAGCTTGATGATATTGCTAATACACAGGTTGATCAGTTTGGACGTGCCCTAAGCAACTTGAACAAAGCTTGGTTATGTATATGTGCCTGCGCATATCTGTCTAACATCTTGTGTGTATTTATATGATAATGTTTTGTGTATTTGTTGCTGGCTTCGACACTGGAATGGGACTGCTAATGAGGAACCATTTGCATGGAGGGAATGGGATTTAATAAAGCTTGAGCTGTTTGGATTTGTTTAATATTTTTTTGTGCATTGACTCTTTAGGATTGTTGCAGGCAGAAGGTTGTGCTTTCCTGCAACCAACAACTATTATGTTTAATTAAAAAGTCATTTTCTTCTGTTGTATGAGCTCCATTTTATTCTCATTATGGTCTGTTTGTGTATGAGATAAAAGTAGCTAAATTGTGATGAACACAGGGGCTTTGATGTATTTACTCACATGTGAATCAAATGTTCCAAATGGAATTTACTTCTTTTCCAAGAGAGGTCAAAAGGGTTCACGAACAATTTAAAGAAGTGGGTGTGCTTGCAAGCACAGCAGGTTACAGAAGTTTAGGTATTTTTAGTGAGGACAAAAAGTTCATGCTAATTTTAGATTGTCACAGAAGTCAGTCCAGAGCAGCAAGCGTACGCCCATTTCCAATTAGGAAACCCATGACCCTTTAAATGAGATCATTAACAAACCTGTGGTCAGGTGGGACGAAAAGCAAGAGAAATGGATGAAGAAGTCTCTTGTTATTTTAGCTTGGTCTTATTTCTTTTTCGTCATAAAGAAAAAAATTAATTGGATGATGATGTGGCCTATTTAGTCCAAGCTACTTAAAGCCTCTATCTTTGGGGAACAAAATCTTAATATATGTATGTATATATAGATTTTCACTGTTTCTGGTGAGGTTAAGTCTAGAGTTAAGAATTAAAATATTCACTCAGCAAACACAACAATACGAATAACAAATGACAGCCATCAGCAATCAATATTTCATTATTCAGAGAGAACAAATCAAAGTTTCAGTCAACAAAAGAATTTCACTTAGAATTTTAGTGATGTGGACAATCACACAATGGAGACTTTAATCCTTTTAAGATTTTTTCTTTACAGTTTGTTTACTTCACTCAATTGAAACTTATTGACTTTTTATTCATGCTCACAAAAAGACTCACACTTTTTATTCCAACAGGAGGAAATTGCACTGTTGCAAATTTAGCTTCAGATTTGAAGATTAGAAACTCAAACATGTCGTGTTCATTACTAATGGACTGAAAGACAACAGGAGCAAAATGACCTTTCCCAAATTGAAGATTTTGGTTTTTTCCAGATGCTGAAAAACATAATAACTCACCGAGGTCACATTTTAAGATATTATTCTTGAATTTTATTTCATGTCACTTTCATTTAAAATGGAAAAAATAATACTGTAATCACTTAAAGACAAAAGGTTTGACTACTTAGAGTGAATTGTTGTTTGTGGAACATTTATTACTTAAAAAAGTAGAAGTTTTCTAACTCAGGAAAATTGTTTTTTTAAATCAAGAGTACATGTAAGAGTAGAAAAGCTGCCATGTTATCCCAGTTCTCCTGGCAGAGCAGTTTAGCTTCATCTCCAATCACCTCTGATGCATTTAAAGGACAGGCAAGTGAAAGTGTATTATAAATCCATGTGGGCAATGACAAGGTTACCGCCGCAGCCTTGCAAAGCGGTTTTCATTGTGGACAGTATTCATCAGTCGTGCCTTTTATGTCCCATTCCAGGGAGCATCCTATTCCTCAGAAACAAAGACAAGGATGCCCATGATGAGGAGGTCTTCCTTACTCTTATCACTTCATGCTTTAACCAATCTCTTTCATACAAGCTTCATTTGTATTCCCTGAATGTACGTTTCAGTTAATCCTCTATCACCATCCATCCTGTCTCTTCGTATCCACCATCTCTGTATTTTTCACTGCTCTGAAGCTGGATTCCATACAGAAACTCTCAGTGGAGAGTGGGCTTGAAAATTTAACATCACCCATGATTTATTTAAGCCAAAACCCAGTCTGTGTGTAATATAAAAAGCAGGACACTAGATTTGACCAAAAGGTGACCACAAGAAGGCTTTTACTCTATCTCTATCTAGAGAAAGGCTTCTTTTTTATTCACATATTTAGGATTTTCAGACTGGCCATTGCCTTTTTTAAAAAAGAATTTAAGAAAAAGTCTGCAATTATGCAAGCTGAAATAGTAACACCTTTGTGGTGTGTAACCTTGTGCTGCATTGCAAAAGAACACGTAATAAAATAAAAACTAATGATTTTTTTTTTTTAACCAGTACTTGCTGATAAACAAAATTCAGGCCTATTAATGATTGACTGGCTATTGTATAATTGTTGATGAATTTATCTTCTTTTGAACCAGCATCAGTCAGTTCCCATAATTTGTCAGCATCACACATTCATCAGACGGTAATGCAATATTGATTTTTCACACACTAACAACCAGTCACCCATGCATTAATTTCTATGGGGCCATTTCAAAGCAGACAATCAACCTAACACAAATATTTTTGGAGGGCGGGAAGAACATGGAGTACCTGTAGAAAACATGGGGAGAACATACAAACTCAACACAGAAAGGCCAGTGTTTCAAGCCTTGCCCCACTCCGAGACTCAAACCCCAACCTTCTTGCTGTAAGGCCACTGTGCCAATCACTACAGGATCATTACGACTTTTTCAAAACACTTTTAGAAGATTTGTTGTGATCCTGACAGACTGGTTGTGCTCCAAATTGAACCAACTTTTAGAGTGGTTGTAACCTATTATTGTGACTTTTGTGATAGTTTTGACATCCAAGTTGTGGCTCAGATTGTAATCTATCAATTCGCTGACTGGCAAGCTGTACTAAAAAAGAGCAGTGTCTGAGGTTCATTGTTCAGGTATATGTGCAGAGAAATGTCTGCACACAACATTGTTGTTGCAGGTCAGTGTATTCTGTTTGTCCTGATAAGCAACTACATGGTGTGAAAAGAAGGTTAATCCTGGAAAAAACTGAGCCATGATTTGCTTGTGGTGACCAAGTGGGAGAAGCAAACTTCAACTTAGTGCAACAAGAAATGATTATGCTATCCTGTATGCACCTGCTGCTCACCCATTCAGACTGTTTTAACTAATTCCCATGAATCTATATTTCAATAAATAGTTTTAAAAAAATTGATGAACAGATGGAAATATCTACGTCTACATGGGATGAAAGCGTTTTATTTTATTTTTTTATACCGAAAACAATAAGCAAGCTTGTTTTTCATTTAACTTCCCTTTTCTTCCATTACGATTAATTCCCTTTTTTTTTTACTCACTCTATTCATCCCTCACCGGGGAAATTTGTGTGCTGCACTCCTACACCGCAGCAGGCTGCCATGACAGCGCCAATGATGGGAGAAACGGGGCGTTAGGTGTCTTCACCAAGACCCTACACGTGCACTCAGTGGGATGCTAACCTGCGAACTTCCGGTATACGGGCGAACGCTCTAGCCACTCTAACGCTCCAGCCATTGAGCCACTGTCTTATTTCATCTCTACAAGAAGGAAACTTAATTTTTCTCAAACGTAAGTAAATGCAAACACAGCCGACACAGGATTGTTCTTTTCAATCCTGAACCTTTTTTTGAATAACCTTTAATGGTTAATTTTTCTCAAAAAGAGTGTTTGCTCCAAAAAGCAAAAGCATGTTGTCAAATAAATGCAATTTTATTTAAATAGTTTGATGTGTCTCATTGGGATTCAAACAAGTTAATTTAACAAAATAAACCCCCGCAAAAATTAGTTTTGAATTTAAAAACTGTTTAAACTAAATCTAAACAAGCATTTAAACTAAATCTAACCTGTGGATTTACCTGTCCGTTTACCATTCTCGGTGAGGAAAAACTCCTAAAAAATCTGGTTGCTGGAAAAAAGAAAGAGAAGAAACCTTTTGAAGATCCATATGAAGATGAGGCAGAGATCTTGTCTCAGGATGGACAGGCAATGTGCAGAGGACTGTTAAAAACAGATTGAGCTCATCGAACAATGAAGAATCTAGCAGATAACCTTCATCCTGAGAAAACTGGGCAGGACCTGGAGGAACAAGAGATGTCCTCCTAATATTTCTCATCTTTGCAGAGGTCACTGTGCTCTTAGTCAAATTAAGACTGCTGTGACCTCTTTCTTCTGCGGGTCAGAATATCCGTAAGCGCTTCACCTGACCTTTATTTCCAAAGAGTTATAAAAATCTATATATACTTTGTACCCGATACAGTAAACGCCTGTATGGTTTACTTTATAAAGCTCTTACCAGAGATATAATTAAATACATACTGTACATTCAAGTGGAAGGCTCTGTAGGATTCAGTTCAGATGTTCATTCATTTCTACCCTGTGGCATGAATCCTGCTACAATGTCTCTTTCATTAGTGACTGTAAAGATGACGGAACACGTTGTTTTTTCCATAATCACACACATCATTTTCCTTTTGTTTATTTGTCATTTTGCTAACTTCTTCCAGCTTTGTGAGACGTGTGGCTTGAGATGAACCCTAATCGCAGAGGCGCCAATGGGGCTTCACTAGGAACAGAAAAAGAATAGTGTGGGCTTTTGTTCTATAGCTGGAGAAGCTGAACACGTTCAGCTTCATCTGTTTGATGCTTTCTGCTACAAGGTCAATGCAACCCCTCCCGATTTTCTTCCCCGCTGTGAGTGACAAGAGGTTGTTATTTGCTGACCAAGCATCACTAGAGGGGGTCAAATCCAATGCAACAACCACACACTGGCATAGATTGACATTCCTTTGCTCACCCTCCGGGTGTGAATGAGCATTAGACGGCCGTGCAAATGCATCTTTACACTCTATGCCACTAGAGCTCGAAAGCAGTATTGATAATCTCTTGAGATTTCCATGAATGGATCCTACCTCCATTCCTGTTTGGCTAATGGGATAATGATGTATCATCATTTATCTGTAAGGACACACTGTGTGTATATTTAGAATGAAAAACCACCAGCAAACTTCAGCACAATGCAGACGAGTCAGAGTTTAAATATGTTAAAAAAAGAAAATTACAATTTAAGATAAAACCTGAACACTTCTCAAGATTCAAGACACAGGATAAATTGTTGAATTTAGTTCTAAGATTTTTCATTGTGATTATTTTAAGTAGATTGTGCTGCATTGTGGTACTTTAAATCAAATTAAAGCTCTTCATGCCGCTGAAGGTCAAATTCCCACTATGAGAAAAAAAAAAGTCTGTTGCCTGTGTAGATGGGTTCCTCTTAATTCTCTCATTTATGTCCAATGAATTTAACCACTTTTTAAACAGTGACTTTAACAATCCTTCTCCTTACTGCCCCTCACCCCCTCCTTTTTCTTTCCATTCACATCACAGCCATGGTCCAGAATACAAATGATGTTTTCCTTCTTCATTCGGGTTGACTATACTGCTGTGGGCTAGACGAGAGTAGAAGATAGGAGGGAATGCGTCCCGCTGAAGAAGCTATGGAAATCTGCTCAGCCAATAAAAATAGAGAATGATGGGAGGAAGAAACAGACACACTCAGGGAGAAAGAAATTGGACGTGTGTTGTGTAGGGCAAGCAAAAATTTATCGGCAGCAAATATTCAAATGATGCTCAAAGAAAGAGATGGGAACATAAGTTAAGAGGGTGCAATAATTCAACATTCCCAACTGTTTAGAACAACCAGGAAGAGGATGTGCATCTCTGTCCATGGGGTTCGACTCTAGATTGGTTTGGGGAGAGAACTTAAGCAATGGTTTTCTATTTATCAAGTCAAAGCTAAATAAGTGGAAGTGGTATTGATGAAATAAAATAAAAATGAATTAATGGAAATGTTGTTGCAAGTGTAATGATGGCTGTACAATATTAAAAAAAAAATGGAAAGAAAAAGAATGTTGGAAAACAAAACAGACAGTAAAAAGAATTTACACAATAGAAAATAGAATTTTAGGATGGCATTATTGCTGCATAATCATACATCTTTTTAAGATAGCTCCAATTACAATCCTCAGGGAGTCAAACTTTAAATGGGAAATGGAGATAATTTACTTTACCAGACTGAAAAACTCATCAGAGACAAAAGTTCACGTGTCAAACGACATTTGCATTGTATGTATGCGATTCAAAATTATAATGTTCAAAGTAGCACAAAAAAACTTTTTGATTAATTTCAGTGAACCATGGACAAGTCATACACATCCCTCAAGTTGCTCAATCTCATCACTTTGCACTATTAAAATATTACGTCTAATGTCGCGATGTCATGAGCTAGCATGTGCCAATCAGCACATTAATCATTTTTAACACGTCTGTCTTTCACCTTGTAGGTCCTTATTAGTAAATGTGTGCAACAATGTGCAGCAGGGAAACTAAAAAAAAAACCCAACTCTCGTCGAGTCACTGAACAAAAGGTCATGTTTGCTTTTCAACATTCCACATAAAGTGGCAACCACTTCATTGTTAGCGTAGTCATCTAGCCAATTAGCCATAATCTGTGCTTGTTATAGGAATATTTCACTTCAGGAGACTACGATGTGCCACAAAAAAGTACATAACCAGCAGCAACGTACATGGTATTTAAATCCCCAAGGACAACGGATAAAGAATAAATTACCACTACCCAACGACACTGAAAGGTTGAAACAAATTTGACTTTACACATACACACACACCAGTGCTGTTAAGGCATAAAACATTTTACTGCTCAGTGTTTAACTATTTTAACCGAAGTTGAATTAATATATATTGATGACAATAATAACTTGGCATTTAACATTTAACCTGCATTGCACATGACTTACTTTGACACAGTTTTCCAAAATTATGAATCAAATGTTTGTAAGAACCATTTTCTATAGGAGCATGGGTTACAAGGGGAGAGACAGTTGGGTCAGCCTGGTAGCCAAACTGGACAAGCTCAGTTGCCTGCGCAGTAATGACAGTAACAGACATTGGCCAAGACAAAGGGATTTATATAACAAAGAGGGGAAAAGACAGGTGCAAACATTGGGGAGAGACATTGGGATCAGGTGTGAGGAAGTAGGGCAACGGCAGAAAAAGAGGGAAAGAGAAAGGGGCCTGAAAAAGAGGAGGATCACCACTGTTTGTTGTGGGTGTTCCTGTATCATGTATTTTAAGCCCATTTCTAGCTAAAAACATTAGCTGCAGAGTTTCAAGTACCGTAGCTAAAATAATTTTGGAACCGAGAAAGTTTTTATCTATAGTGAACATCTAAAAGGAGGAAAAGGTTTCCAAGAAAATTTTAAGTTCTCCCTTTTCTATCTTCGTTTATTTTTTTTGGTTTCACAAGCTTTACTAATTACGTGTTATTCACATGTGCAACATAGATGTAAATACTGTAGATGTGGGTGTATTTTTTTTCTGAGGCCCTCAAGGAGGCTCGTAAGGTATCATATTTTAACATTTTTATTTACAACTGAGCCTTACCTTTATCAAATGGCCAAAATTTAAAAGGCCTTTTTCTTTTTTTCACATTAACAACCAGGCAGCACGGTGGTGCAGTGGTTAGCACAGTGGCCTTACAGCAAGAAGGTCAGGGGTTTGAGTCTCAAGTAGGAAGAGGCTTGGAACAAGGGCTTTTCTGTGTGGAGTTTGCATGTTCTCCCCGTGTATGCGTGGGTTTTCTTCAGGTACTCCAGTTTCCTCCCACCTCTCCAAAAACATGTACAGTATGTTGGGTTGATTGGCCGGTATGAAATTACCCACTCACTGTGTGTGGCAGACTGGTGACCTGTTCGGGGTGTACACTGCCTCTAGCCTTGAAGCAGCAGGGATAGGCTCCCGCACACTCGCGAGCTCGTTAGGGAATAAACGTTTCGGAAAACAAAACAAAATATTCCACATGACTGTGCTGTCTCAATAACTTTTTGAAATAACAAAACACAACTTTTTTTCTTGTTGATAACGGCTACGCTTTGTAGATTGTGGTTAAAAAAATTGTTTAAAAAGTGAGTTTTGAAAACCAATTTATTAGATTGATTGGACATTAGGCTTTTGTTTGTTAACCTGCGGTTCTTGAGAAAATGGTTGTCGAAAACACACAGTTTAAAACAACATTGTGACGGTAAAAGTTCTATTTTTATTTGGTCAAAACCTCCAAAATTCCCATTTGGGTACAAACAGATTACACACAAGCATTTAGGTAGTTTTGATTGAACAACAACACCTGGATTTAATTTTATGCACAGTTACGTGGAATAAGTCTAACAATGTTTCAAATAAAGGGAAATTTTCATCATTCTGTTGTTTGTTTCCTCTCAAATAAAAAAAGAAAAATACTACAAAATTTTCTTAAATTTCAACTTTCGGAATACTGCACACCCACATTGGTAGCGCTTTTTGGGGTGAGAGAGGCAAGGTTCAGTTGTTCTGTCTATGGTTATGGTCCTGTGTTGGTGTGGTGGTTCGATTGTAAATGCACAACGATGAGGTTGTTGGTATGTGTCCCATCAAGAACAAGGCTTGAAACAGTTTTTACAAAGTAAACCCTTTAGCTTTTCTCTTTTTAGAGTTGATACTGAGAAAATAAGTATCAAAAACGTTCTTTGTCTCACACCAGATTGCTTCATAAATTAATTTTTTGTGCAAGTGTGGATCTAGAGGCCTTGAGGGGTGTGTATATGTTTGTGTAAAGGAATAAAACAACAACACTTAATGACTCTCTGACCTCATTTACGCTCGACTCGAACTACATTTGTGCAGCGTTGCCCCAAGTGTCACACCAACTAATACACAAAGAAACTCTAACACTATCAGCAGTGACCTTACTGGGTTGGAGGTTTTCTTCAAACAAAGTCAAGCTGAGCTGGACTCAACTGTTTAAAGCAATCCTTTCATCCTACTGCAAAGACCCAACTTTTTTCAGCTAAGGAGAAACAATTGCGTCCACTTAATGACAAAATAACAGTAACTAATCTAGTCTTCTATTGGTATTCTTGCTTCTTGAGTACTTGAATACAGATGAATTGTTTTAAAACATAAATAAAGAGACAAAGATTAATTTGTCTTTATTCTAAACCAAACCGATTTCCTGAACTTGTTTTCATTTTCTGAAGCTTCTAAAATAAAGCGTGATGTGTTTGTTGGGTAAAAAATACATCCTGCAGCGCACCCTGAGTTTCATCATTAAAACTTACAACTCATGCCCTGTTTATAATTGTGTTTTAAGGGTGATGGTGTGAGTAGATGGATTTTTCTAGCTGGTGTGAGTGTGTGTCTGCTAACATCCGCCTGAGGACTCGACCATTTCACAAGAATGAAAAAACAAGAAAACATAGTAAAATGATGATGCCTCACACTGTAGTGATAGAAGAGACAGATTACTCTGACAAACAGGGTACCTGTGGGATGATGTGAGTTTACAAACACACATCATTTATAAAAAAGGATGCAGTATTGTTTTTTTTCTTATCAGAGTTATATTGGTTAAGCAAATATCAACCAGAAGCAGTGGTGGAACGTAATGAAGTAAATGTACTCGTTACTGTACTTAAGTAAAAAAATTGTGTATCTATACTTAAGTAAAATTTGAGACCTGTACTTTTTACTTTTACTTCACTACATTTTACAGCAAATATCTGTACTTTTACCCCACTACTTTTTAAAAGTGTGTTTTGCATTTTTGTTACATTTTTGGTCAGAAATTTGAAAAATATACATCATTTTTTTTAGCGTAACTTGAAGCCGTATTGCCAAAATCAACCTGTAGTGGGAGCAGTTGATCGCCTGTGGTCTCCAAGAGGGAGAAGAAGTAATGAACGAGGACCAATCAGAATCGAGAGTCAACATTTTCCGCAGCCATTCACTGCCAAAAACCTAACATCAAATATAGCACAAATTGAAAAAGAGTCAGTAGATCGTTGTTCGTTGTGTTTACTTTTAAATAAAAAGTTGAGCCATCATTACACAGAGTATTTATCTGTGACTCTACAGCACAAAAAACAACATTTGAATTATGGTCGAATACTTTTACTTTTACTTAAAAAGTAAATTTTACACCAATTACTTTAGTAGATTTTTGTATTGGTACTTTTACTAAAGTATTTTTTTTTGCCTAGTCTGTACTTTTACTTAAGAACAAAAAGTGATACTTCATCCACCACTGACCAGGAGTACAAAATATCTAACAATAGTTTTTCTTGTGGTTGATATTTCAGCATAACAGGCATTGTGATGGTTTAATTTAGACTAAAATGCAAAGTTAGAAAGATGCGTGCTTTGTGGATTGTTCCCTTTTTCTTCTTCAGTAGGTTCTGGAATCTGAACAGATGTTCTTGTGCATCTGTTCAAAGACGAAATGCACTAAACAGTGAAATTACTCAGTCGTTTGTTGAATCAAATTTTGAATCCCTGAGTTGAGGTTCAGTCATCCCTTATTTAAATCCAAGCAGCACTTTAGGAGATGATCACAGCATTAAACAAAAATATAGCTATTCATTTTTTTTTCTGCAAAAAAAATGAATAGCTATATTCATTTTATGTAAATAAAAATGACCTTTTATTTACAGGTCATTTCAGAGTAAATAAAACTATGGTTAAAATACGGGGATTCCATACTTGATGTAAAAACATACTGTAACTTTCCTAAAATTTGCATGTTTTTTGATGTTTTGTATGAGCTCTGAATTCGCTTCTTCTGACTGATGAAAACTGTAAATATGTAAATAAATAAAAACAGTAAAATACAGAAAGATTAAGTAACCAGGTCATTTGAGCATATAGTTTTGCTTTTTAGACCTAGGGCTCCTTGTGATTGTTGATATCACCAGTATGGCCTTATGACGTTCAATTGTGCATAATCTTTTGAGCTATTTTTGAGCCAATTTTCAGCCTTAAGTGTGATTAATTGTTACACAATGTGTGTTTAGAACAATCGAAAAGAAATGTTGATTGCATCACTCAATAAACCCCAATTTAAAAAAAAAAAAGTAAATTAGACAGAAAAATTAATCAATCTCGAACGTATGTAACAACTGAGGCGTATACACAACCAAATAACAGTGTTTTTAAAACCAAAAATTGGCCGCTAAAAACATGCTTCATTGGTCATTTGATGCTAAAATGTTTCTCATTTACTGTATTTAATCCTAGAGCGATCTATTAAGTTACATAATAGTATCACATTTCTTCTTCTTCTCCTTTCGGCATTTCCCTTCAGGGGTCGCCACAGCAAGTCAGTTTCTTCCATCTAACCCTATCTGCTGCACCCTCTTCAGTCACGCCAACTATCTTCATGTCTTCCTTCACTGTATCCATGAACCTCCTCTTTGCTCTTTCCTGGTGGTTCCAAATCCAGCATCCTTCTGCCGATGTACTCGGTCTCTCTCCTCTGTACATGTCCAAACCATCTCAGTCTGGCCTCTCGGACTTTATCTCCAAAACCTCTAACATGTGCTGTTCCTCTGATATACTCATTTCTGATCCTGTCCATCCTGGTCACTCCCAGAGAGATCCTCAGCATCTTCATCTCTGCTACCTCCATCTCTGCTTCCTGTCTTTTCCTCAGCGGCACTGTCTCTAGACCAAACAGCATGGCGGGTCTCACCACGGTTTTGTACACTTTTCCTTTCATTTTAGCTGAAACTCTTCTGTCACAGATCACACCCGATACTTTTCTCCACCCGTTCCAGCCTGCTTGAACACGCTTCTTCACCTCTTTTCCACACTCTCCGTTGCTCTGGACTGTTGATCCCAAGTACTTAAAATCTTCCACCTTGTTTGTCTCTTCTCCCTGTAACCTCACTTTTCCATTTGGATCCCTCTCATTCACACACATGTACTCTGTCTTACTCTGACTAATCTTCATTCCTCTTCTTTCTAATGCAAACCTCCACCTCTCCAGCTTTTCCTCCACCTCTTCCCTACTCTCACTACAGATCACAATGTCATCTGCAAACATCATTGTCCATGGAGATTCCTGTCTGACCTCGTCTGTCAGCCTGTCCATCACCATACCAAACAGCAAAGGACTCAGAGCAGATCTCTGGTGCAGTCCCACCCCCACACTGAACTCCTCTGTCTCACCTACAACATACCTCACCACTGTCTTACAGCCCTCATACATGTCCTGCACCGCTCTAACATACTTCTCCGTCACACCAGACTTCCTCATATAATACCATAGTTCTTCTCTAGGTACCCTGTCATACGCTTTCTCAAAGACACAGTGCAGCTCCCTCTGACCTTCCCTGTACTTCTCTATCAGCATCCTCAAGGCAAATACTGCATCTGTAGTGCTCTCAATAGTGCTCTTAGTGTGATAATAGTATCACATTTAAGACTATAAATCACTTTGAATAAATACTTGTATTAAACTTAGCTATTAATCAAAACAGAATGTTTTGTCTTCTGAACCGCTTATCCCTGATTGGGTCGTGGGGATGCCAGAGCCCAAGGTACACCACGAACAGGTCACCAGTCTGTTGCGGGGCCACACACACAATTTTCCACACACATACACACACATTCATTCCTAGGGCCAATTTAATAGTGGTCAATCAAGCATGCTTGTTTTTGGAGGGTGGGAGAAAACCGGAGTACCCAGAGAAAACCCATGCATACACAGGAAGAACATGCAAACTCCACACATAAAGGCCAGTATTTCAACCCTCGTCCCACCAAGGACGCAAACTCCCAACCATATCGATGCGAGGCCATTGTACTAACCATTGTGCTGCCCGAAAATAAGAATCTCTTCTTCCAATAAAAACTAGAAAAAACACATTTTTTAAACTTGGTACTATCAGTATGAACTTCTAAACCTCTTGAGAAGCCAATAGTGATAAATGTTAATATCAACGCATACCATATGAGAAAAATCAAGTGTGCTCCATTTCTAATCCTTATCTAATCAATTTTTAATCCCTATCTAGAATATTATAATTTTGTTGCAACTCATGCTACTTTTTTAGAACTATTCCATGTGGGTCCAAGACATATTGGTCGTAAATGTGGAGGTTCATAAGCAATATTCGTTTACTAGCTGAGAGATTTGAACTGTTTTTAGTCTAAATATACCAGTAAGCATACCAGCTCTTAGTTCACAACAACATAATCTGCTGGACTGCCATCTGTCTCTTTGTTTTTGTCCCCATCTTCTTCATTATAATTTATAAAGACATTGTGTCCCCCAGTGATGAGGCATTATGCAATATGAGCTGATCCATGCAGCAAACAATGATTCAGAGTAAAAAATTGTTGCGCGAACGCTATAAAGATCAGGACTGGCTGATAAAATCTACACCAAACCACGATGCTTAATTCCAAGTTTTGGTGAAAAATGTGCACTCCTGGAGGTACCGATTTAATAACCAGCAAAAGCAACAAAGTCTTTCTGAAAGGGGTTATTCTTGCTCCTTAGATATTAAACATGTATTTCTTTTTCTGTCAGATTTGGAAACTCTGCATTCAGTATATTATGTTCCATCAACCGTATTAAAAATATCAATCAAAAAATCAGAACAAAAGTTTGTTAAGTTCATCTAACTTAACATTTTTTATTAAAATCGCTGAGACAAAAATCCTGTAATAGTTTTCAAATGCATTTATTCTTACTAGAAATAAGCAGCAAAATATCACAAAAAACCCTTCAACCACCAGTCAGAAGGGCAGTTTGAGTAAAAGAGTAAATCTACTGACATTTCTGTTGTTATATGCACTGAAGCACCGCTCTCTCCTGTTCTTTCCTCTTTTTTTGGAGTTGGATTAGTATTTTTATACCTCATTGAGCCAAGAAAAAACGGTGGTGGTGGTGAATTGATGCAATTGTCTCTTTAACTAGCTAAATGAAGAAATCCATTTGAAATTAGAGAAAAGGACAGAAGAGGTGAAGAAAGTAATGACTTGGCAGAGGAGTCAGTGGACAGAGCCTGGAAAAAAAACCCACATTTGACAATAATGGAACATGATCATTGGTATGCACATTTCTCTATCCTGCACATGAATGAACTTAATTGTTAGCACACCGACAGTATTGTCCGAATCGAATAAAGCAGAGGCCAAACAAATAAACATTCAAAACATTTTATCTGACTAAACAGAAAAGACTACTGGCTCCATGTGTGTCCGTTTGTGTGAACCCTCTCCTGATTTTCCTGCTGTGATCATTCAGTGCAGCACATCCAGAGTTTAAGAGTCTTTGCTCTGAGTAAATAATCTCAGAACAATGGAGTTGCTGGGAGATAGATACAGTATATATGAAAAAAGAAATAAAGATGTAGTGAAAATGAAAGACTGCAAAATGTGCTAAAAAAAACAAAGCAGGTTTATATGAGCATGTCAGTTTGTTGCTGAGAGGAAATTAAAGTGTAAAATGAATAGGAAATTATGCAAAAGAGAGCGAGGAAAGACAATGAAGAAGACTGCGGAGGATGGCTAAATTAGAGGGATAGTGAGATAGATGGTCTTCATTCAGGTTGGAGCAACTTTAAGAAGATAAAGATGAGATCAATTAGAGCGTATCAGAAAAATAATCTTAGAAGTGAACAAATGGTAACTATAATTGAACTTTCATGTGAAAGCAAGGAACCGAATGAGGTGGAGAACGTTTTGACAACAACGTTGGATTCTGTTTTCATAAGTGAAGACATTTTTGTGGCAAAAACATCATGTGAATCTATGAGGAATAAAGCAAGCTTCAGCTTTGAGGCTGCAGGAAAACAGATTTCCATTTATTTCATCAGTCAGCTTCAAATGTTTCATTTCCTTTTTGAGCAGACCAACCATCTGCTACTCAGCACTGGGAATGGATCCTGATATTAACCCCCACCCTTCCGGATTGAGTAGACCTATCCCACCCAAGGGGGGAAAAACTAAATCAGTCACAAAAAAGCTCTTTGGAAATATTTTGATGTGTCTTTCCTTTTATGCTTGAAAATCAGCAGTTCAAACAATATATGAAAAAAAAAAATCAAATTAACCATCAATATGGACATTTCTACCTAACTCCTCAGAGTATTCAAATTGAGGTGAAAATGTGCCACAACCCTAGTTTCATCTCCCTACAAAACCCAAAAAACCTCTAAGGTTCTTCTGGAATCAATAAAAATGTGTAGGCTTGTTAGCCAAGTTAGTGCATTTTCATCCTTAATTTTCCCGCTTCGATCGAATGCTGGGATTTTTTAAAGAGACCTCTAAAAAAGCTACGCTTAGAAACCAAAAGTTTAACAAAACTATGTAGATCTGGTGATTCAAACTATTCACTATCTGTAGGTAAATCAACCAAAAAGCGATGTGAGGCAAAAACATTTCACATTGTTTTGCAAAACGGGCGGAGACTGTGGCTCAGTGGTTAGAGTGTTCGTCGGTGGACCAGAAGTCAACCGGAAGTTTGCGGGTTTGCATCCCAGAGAGAGCACGTCCAGGGTCCTTGGAGAAGACACCTAACCCCTGTTTCTCCCACCAGTGGTACTGTCATGGGCAGCCTGCTGCGGTGTAAGGGTGCAGCACACAAATTTCCTCGGTGAGGGATGAATAGAGTGAGTTAAAAAAAAAGAAAGAAACATTTAAACTAAACTATGAGGAAAACAAAGGGGGTTTACATTAGATATGCACATTAATTTCCTCAGAATTCAAAATTCCTCCCACTTCACCATCACCCATGTATTTACATGCACGTACAAGGACACTTGGATCAGAAAGACCTCAAACATTTGTTAGCAATGTTACCAGTTCAAACAGAATTTGATCCAGAGATCATTAAAATAAGTTTGGTATTACACGCTATGAGAGTTTTTACCTACTGGAATTATCCTCATTCTGACGGCTCATCTTCGATCTGTAACACTGCATGAGCATCATCTTTTTGATCACTTTCTACGACGTGATGCGATTAAATTTAGTCTCACTAAATGGAAAATGACATCACAGTGACATGAGAAAAATTAAAAAAATTATTGCAGACTTTGACAAGACTGACAGTTGCTATCCCCAATCAGAAAATAGATGGATATAATAATCAACAAAACTAGAAGGAAAACATCTTTAGCTTCATTCATGGCAGATGTCACCTTAACAAACAAGAGACAAGATTCAATGACACCTGAGGACATATGCTGTATGTGGAGAATAGTGGGACAATGAATGACTCAAGACTATTATGAGCTTGGACGGAATACAAAAAGAGGTAGCAATATGGCTGCACAACGTGGCCACATCCTTCATGGTAAAATGTGTGACAGAAAGTCTTTTAACTGATCTCCCAGTAAACAGAGAACCTCCAGGGAACCTCTCAGCCTGAGGTTCTCTTAGATTTGTTTTTACCTTACCAAAAACTAACGTTCCCTAAACGTTAGTTTGTGGTTATGTTAGAACCTAACCTTCCCAGAATGTTGAGACAACCATATTCCAAACGTTATGGTTAAAATTAAGATTATAGGAACGTTCTAAAAACCAAAAAATATTGTTTCATAACCATCATAAAACTTTACGTTTGAACCTTTAGAGAACCAAAAATAACCTTTAAGGAACGTCCTGCTAACCTTTGAAAAACCTTCCCGGAGCGTTCTGGTAATGTTAAAATATTAGCTGGGCTCTCACTGTTGAGCTGGACAACACTTAGATGATCATTTTGTCATCAACTAAATAAATGGTAGCCATGGTGGTTTTCATGGGTATCAAACATGTATTTGGAATGTTTATATTTGTTTTAGTGATTACTCTGAAGAAAGCCCATTCTTTGGTGCTGTTTAGATTTACATATAGATGGTAATGTTTCCTTTTCATCCTTCCATCTGCTGATCTCAAACACTTTCAACCTCCATCCAGTTGAGGAAGTACCCAGTGTTAGCGGTTCTCTGTGGGTGTTTCATACGTGATTTAAGAGAGGGAAGAAAAGAAACCGAAGTGTGTGTGACCTGATTTGTAGGCTCTGCCAGCTTTTATAGACGTTGTCGAGGTGGACAAATCACCCGTGAATGAATGATAAAGCAGCTTCTAAGGGCTGAGTTTGGCCCTAATTCATGGCGACCCTCTGTCTGCCTTTGACTGAAAGTTAATCACTTTCTCTTATCTGCTTTGTGTTTACTTCATTCAAGACTTAGAAGAAGAGTTCAGAATTTCCTCTCACACACAAAAGTAGTGTGTGTGTCAGTTTTAAGGTGTCAAGCACGGAGTCCCTTGGTTGCAACAGTTACCCTCCAGGGAGAAACAGCAAAAGGTCAAAGTATTGATTGTTATTTATGTTGTGGAACTCTTAAAAGGCTTCCCTGTCTTTTCCTTTTTCCTGAAATAGCAACACATCTAACATATTTTCATTTAAAATCAAATACAGTTTTGGCATTTGGCTGAAATTTTGATGAAGAAAAGAAAATGTTTTAATTAAAACTATCTCGTTCCTTAGAATGTTATATTCATTCACAGCTGCAGTCAGTATTATAGAATATAAAACCACATTTGATTAAAAAGGAAGCTTTAGTTTTTCTAAATTTTTTTTTTTTTAAATTCCGAGTATAAAACTGTTCTTTCCTACACCCAGTGATTGAATTTAAACGTTGCAAATATTGGCTGGAGAGATTTCTGCTATCTGTTTGAGAGTTTGACAAGACTCTCAAACTGCAACGGGTCACCATGAGTAAGGAAACACAAACCAGGTAATTCTTTACATTTAAAACATCTGATTATTTATGTTTGCTGTAACAGACCTGATGCTTTTATTTGAGTAAGGGTATTTAAAATCCATTTAAATATGGGTATTTAAAGCCAGATGGGGTGGTTCTTGAGCGCCTCGCGGGTGAGGTGTTTTGGGCTCGTCCCACTGGGAGAAGACCAAGGGGCAGACCCCGGACCCGCTGGAGAGACTATGTCTCACAGCTGGCCGGGGAACAACTTGGGATCCTTCCGGGTGAGCTGGAGGATGCAGCCGGGGTGGGAGAGGCCTGGGCTACCTGTTTGAGGCTGTTGCCCCCGCGACCCGACCCCTGAACAAGCGGAAGATGATGGAACAGAACGGAATGGAACGGTATATAAAAATACAATACTAGAAAAAATGAGCAAACGTGGAATCGTTATGCCATCAGTTATTATTATTATTTTTATTATAACCTCTGACCATGACACAAAAGGAAAGTTATTGTGTATAGTCATACGAAAACAATGCTGTATTGTATATGATATAAAGGCAAGACCTTTTATGCTCTGGCATAATTGAAGACAATTAATTGATGTTTAACCTTGAACTTCTGTAAAAATCTTTTCTTTATCCCGTTTACTTCAGAGCCCTGGTACACTGCAAATTTGATTCAGAAATGTTACATGCTGAAAATTATTTCAAAAAGACTTGTTGAATCTCTATTTTGCAGGAAATGAGTAACACCGGTTCTGTTGCGATTTTGTGGCTCGACATGTACATCTACAAATAAAAAGGAAGCAGCAGACAAAGTACAAAGTTTTGGGCTAAGGCCATGAAAACCACAATTAACTACAGAAGTGACAGAAAATATTTGTCTGTTGAAAGAAGCAGTATTTAAAATGGTAAAGACAGCAACATCAGACGGAGCCTGAACCCTAAAATCTTTAAATGAATAGAGTAAAGGAGTTGATGTTATAAAACATTACAGTCTTTTGTATATTCTAATCAGGAACAGACAATGATCAGCAAAAGTGAGTCACAGCAAGTTGTGTGTGAGCTGACTCTCCCAATCAAACTTTTTGTTCAGCTGCTCTATTTTTCCTAATTTTAGTGACTTCTCAGCAACGTAATGAGAGCTCAGGTTGAATGGATCTCTTTTATCTATTCGAAACCCATACACTTAATAAGTCTAACAACTCCTGCTGCCATGGGACATTAGCAGTGAACAGATCGATGCACATGAGATGCAAGTGCATTACCTCGACTTAATTACAGTAGCTCTCTGGTGTCAACCCTTCAATCCCGATCCCTTGCCCTTGTAGCCCTTCCCCCACCTTCCCCTTCTTTCTACCCTTCAACACATGGATGCACATACTGATGGCAATCTCTTAGTTTAAACACAAAAAAAACTGCCGCAGTCCTTTTTTCAGGACATTTTGGGGGTTGTTTTTCCAGTTTTGTAATGATATGACTAATATGGAGTGCTTTTGGAATGTTTGATGTGTGTTGTCTCATGATTAGGGTTTTTTTTCTTCTTTTTAAAAAATGACATTTGCTCATAAACCCCAAACAAAATCATAACAGATGAACTTCTGTTATCAGAAACCTTTTCCATACTGTCTGTTCAAATGTTTTGCTGCATTTAGCAGGAGTGAGTCCAAGATGATCATAAAACGCCATGTGTAGTTGATGTGAATTTATCATCAGATGAGTTAAGGTAGAATTTCTATAGATACACATCCTTATACATTTTGTCCTGCAGTCACTTCATTTCAAGGGCAAATGCATTTTTAAACAATTTGACACGGCAATGTAGCATTTTGCATATTTTCATGCATATGTTAAGAAAATTGAAGGTATAGAAAAAGTCCCTCAACAGTCATGGTACAAAATTGAGCTATGGTGTGCATAATCTCTATTGCAACAATTTCAGAAAAGCAAGAAAATATATTTAAAAAAAAAAAAAACAGAGTATAGATGATATACTTATGAAAATGATTTGTTTTTATACTTTATTTTTGGCCAGACTAACAAACAGATTAGATCATTTTTATAGCAAAACACAAATATTACCACATAAGTTTAAAAAATGAGTAAATATATGCCCCCACCCCTTTACACAGCAGAATCATAAATTAAATACTGGAGATAAAATTAGTATGGTTGTCTTGAGACGGGATGACTCAGCACTTCATCCAAATAATGTCTAACAGAAACCTTACACCCTTCCTTGGGATACCAGTGACCACAATCATGACCTCTGGGACTTTAATTACCAGTGGACCTCCCTCGAATACTTATGGGTGATCTGTCACTTTCCCTTACTTAACATTTTGTCACTTTTACACATCCTTACCAGCTCCAGACACAGCTCCAGTTTTCATAACTCAAGATAGCCAATGTCTGACTATATACTTTTTATTTCAACATTTTTGTCTTGTCGAACATTTCAGACTTGGAGTAAGACCCCTTTTGCTGACCCCCTGGTGTACTCACAGTTGTTCTCAGTGCAGGATCTTAGATTATGTCCGAAGTGGCTGTCAGCTATTTCCAGACACCTGTTGTCTGAATTCACACTATTTGTCCAGTCAATGCCAGCAACAGATACTGTGTGAATCACACAATCACCCTACATTTCTCATCTTGAACTTGTTCTATACATGCTGTACTTTTGTCGGCAGCTAAGAAATGCATAAGGGTCAAAATTGCACTTGCCAAGTTTCCTCTAAATCTCAATAACCTACAATTGAAGTAGCACAATTTTGCATTTTTGTGTAGTTTGGTGTTTTTTGTGGAGCATTTTAAATGTTTTAGCATCTCCAATGAGAACCACAACGGGTACCTCAAAATAAAAAGAAATAGCTGAAAAAGAAGAAACAAACAGCTGTTTCACAGTAATTATTCTAACGCAAAAATGTTAATACAAACTTTAAATTGTAAATGCAAATCGGAACATTGTTTTTCAGATTAGGTTCAAAATAAAGAAACATTGTACATTATTATCATTTAAAAATAAAATCACTCAAAGTGTTTCATACTTGTTTTTGCATGTTTGCCAGTGTACAAAAAAAAAATCTAATTATTTGTTTTGCTTTGAATCAATTATTCCAATCCTGTCAAATATGCGAATTGGGTTGCTTGGGGCAACCGCAAAGCATTCAAACTCTTCATAATAAAGTCTGAAATTTTTCTCCATCACTAGATGGAGCCATTCCTCCCACCAATGGTGGGAGAAACGGGGGGTTAGGTGTCTTCTCCTAGGACCATAGACGTGCACTCGGTGCGATGCGAATGTGCAAACTTCCGATCCGTGTGCGAACGCTCTAACCACTGAGCAACCGTCTCCCCGCTCAAAATGTTGTAATAGTTGTTGTTATACATGTTGTAATAGTTTACTGCTCAATTTAGATTTTTTACAGAATGTTCTGACCAGTTTTATTATTCATACACATAATTTCATGTAAAAGAAATAGTGCCATTTGGCCTTATTCAGCTATGATTGTTGTACTTGATAACTATGTTGTATGTCTTTACTGAGCACCATGACCACATGTTGTCTTAAACCCTACTGCTCTTGTCTTAAAATATTTGTTGTAATTTTAAATAAAAGATAAAAAGCCACCAGACTGGCTAATACATCAGGGACACTCACTTGACAGCGAAGCTAGCATGAAAGTGTTTTGAAACCAAACACAGCCATGGTTTGTAGAATGATCTGATCACAATTCAGACATTGTGCAGATGGTTGGATCTCTAACATCTCTGACATGTAATTCATGCATCTTCCTTGACTTTTCTTTCAATCTCTTTTCAATCAGATCACCCTTCCCTAAAGCGTGTCCAGACATGTCTCTTTTTCTCTTCTGATGGATAATGTTTTTAGAACATGCAGGGTGTATCTTTGCATCAAACATACTGGATTTGTGAAGTTTCACATTATTCCTGAACATAATCTAATAATCTATAGGGAAGATCCCGATATTTTGTCTAAAAACAAGTCTTGTAGGATTTTGTATTGAATTTTTCTTCGTTCATCCATCTGTCAGTCTAATCATCAGTCTGATGCTCTATTTATCTATTAGTATTTTTTTTCTCTCCTGCATGTTTCATCTATTTTTTCTTCAACTATTTTTATCCATTATTTTCTACCTTTCATGTTCTTTTCACTCTGCAATTTTTGATGTGAGAAAAACTGCTGATTCAGGACAAAGTGAGCACGGCCTTGAGGATAAATTCCATTTCTTTTTGTTTTTTCATTCTTTTTCAAATACATTTCACGAGTGCTTGTCTTATTACTTTTATAAAATTTGCTTTTTGTGCATTTAAAAAGTCTCTTTTCTAACGTCTTTTGTGACAATTTTATCTTCAATGCACTGAGAGGTGGGAAAAGTCAATCAGTATAGAAGTTAAATATTCTTTTGTTATTTCCAGCACCAGTGACCATCCATTTTTTTGGGTCATTTTTCTGCACCTTTTTGATTGAAAATAATTTCCTGCTCAAAATGCCAGTAAAGAGAGTAAAGGTTTTTTTTTGTGGAGGGGTTTAAATAGACGTACTTGTGTTTTGTTTGTGAGAGAAATTTTTTATTTAGAAGGACTGATTGCTGCTTTAATTGCTGTTAGGATATTTTATTTTATTCAACTTGTTGTTTTTTTCACCTTTACAATCTTCTAAACTGTTGCAATCAGATTCAGATTAATATCATAGTCTGTAAATGTAAATATTAACTAAATTTTCATATCTACTTTAAAATTGGATTAACAGAAAAATGCTTTCCTTGGCAAATCAACAAGCACATTTTGGCACAAAGACAACTGTTCTCCATCACATAACGATGACGAAAGTTAATTTTATAAATGGCACCTCATAAAACTTTAATAATACAAGTTAAATAAAATTGCCATGTCGTCCAACCAATTTATTCTTTGTCTTTTTCATTTACTTCCAAAACTTTTAAAAGTCTCAAACAACTTTCTTTCCTGAAATCTAAAGAAATTAAGTTTGGGCTAAATGTTTGAACCCTTTTTCAAACTTTAATGACCATTGTGACATGAGCAGAACCCCACTTGTGTAGTCACACACTTGTTACCTCAGTCTCTTTTTTTTCCTGGTCAAAAAGCTTTAAAATGTGTCTGCATTGTGTGATCTTACTTGAATACAAGTTCAAAAGAATCTCACTCATCCATCTCCTACCTTTTCTTATCAACTTCTCTCTGGATTTCCTCAGCAAAATTTGACTTTGTTCTCTATATTATCTTCTCAGATGAGTCAATGACTATTGTTACCTTCTTCTGATTTACTGTATGTGCTTTGTTATTTCAAGTTTTCCTCTGATCCTTCGGTGGAGAAAGCACAAAAAAAGGGACTAAATTAAAAGTTTGAGATGATTAAAAACTCTACTTACCCCAAATTTAGAAAATAATTAGCCTATATTAAAATTTGATACAAAAACGCTAATTATTGATTATAATTTAAATAACAAATGAAGTTTAACACCCTCGGGAGAAGCTCCTAACATCAGAGCTGATTTACATGATGAAACAAAAAATTTGATGATCCCAAAGGAAAATTGCTGAATAGTCGATGTTTTTGTCAGATGAACACTCTCTGTGTTCATAGACAGTTTGTGTGCGAATTTATGTTCATCAAACATCTGAAACGATTCAAAAATCTCTCAAAGGAGACCAATGAAGAGTGTGAAACTGATTTAATAAACTGATAAACTTGGCAAACAGGATCTGTTCAGGTAGAAGCGACATTGCTTGATGACTGAAAACTACGTGAATCAATTCCAAGTTCACCCTGAAAAAGGACCAGAGGATTTTGAAAAAACACAGAATAAATGTTGCTTCCCAATGAATCTAAAAGATTATGAATGGTGAAACTTTGAAAGCACTTCCCAGCTGACAATTTAACGTTCCCGGAATGTTCTGGGAAGGTTATTCAAAGGTTTGCAGAACGTTCCTGAAACCTTTTCATTGGTCCTGTAAAGGTTCAAATGGAAAGTTTGATGACGGTTATGAAATGTTATTTTTTGGTTTTCAGGATGTTCCTCTAACCTTAATTTTAACCATAATGTTTGGAATTTGGTTCCCTCAACATTCTGGGAAAGTTAGGTTCTAACATAACCACCAACTAACATTAAGGGAATGTTAGTTTTTGGTTACCGGTAGTTAAAAACAAACCGTTACTTCAGGCTAACGTTCCCTGGAAGTTCTGTGTTTGCTGGGTTGGCATAACACAATTAAAGTGCAAAATAATAATCTGTAATAATGAATCTGACAAATTGTGATAAACACGAGCAAAAACTGTCTTTCTAAATGTAGTTCATCAGCTGTCCAGATGAGGAAATAAAAATGAAGATAAAGTCAATCACTAATATTTTTTACTGATAAAATCTAATCATAAAAGGACCAATCGTGTGTCTTATCTTTAGTTCAGCCCATTTATCTTTTAATCTCTGCCGACATCCTTCGACTTGTTCAAAATTGATTTATGTGGAATGGATTGTTGACTTAATTTACAAAAAAAAGACTTCCTGTTTTCCATAGAAAGCTTCTCTTATTATAAAACATCTCATCTTGTGGTGACCACTGTATTTCTAGTTCAAGTTCAAATCTGTATTATGTTAAGATTTTTTTTTATTTTACTGATCAATATTTAGATTATTTTGAAAAACCCAAAGCCTTAGACAATGTTTCCCAAAGATTAATGCAAGTGTTATTTTGGAACATCACTGGTGTTAACAGCTGATAAGTACCGTGTTCTGAAATTCCATGTAATCATAAGCCTGAAGCAAGTTTTTTGTGTGGGGTGGGGGCTGTACTGTCCTCGGTGAGATGTATAACCTGCCAGCCATTTCGTGTTTTATTGTCCCGGCTAATAAACTGCAGTGGTGCCCTGGTCTCTGCAAAGTCACAGCTGGACCTGCACACTGTTTGGTGGCTGGTAAGACCTTTATAAAAGAGAATATTATTAAAATAACAATTTAATGAGCCAATCTGCAATTTCATATTTTGACTTGCAACACAGGAAATGGTTTTTTTTGTCCTGATTTGTTTGAATAATTTAACAAAAACTATTCTTGTGCACAGAAAGCTCAGAATAACATTCCAAATAGCATTCCAAATTATTTTTGATGAACTAGGCGAACTAGAATCAAAACTCAGTTCAACGTTTTTCCTAAAAATATTTTGCAAGGGGTTCATTTTTTTACATGCTGATGTTGCAATCGACTTATCTGCTCTCATAACTTTATATAGTTAGTTTCCTGGTTTCTGTAGGAGTTAGCATAATTGCATGATGCGTACGTGCTTATTATACATGATAGTATAGCTTTAAAGTGTCAGACTTTCTTTTTTGCTTGTTATGTCTTATTAAACTAATCCGTCTTGATTGTGTCTCGGGGCAATTTACTGTCTAAAGGACTTTAGTGAGTGGCAACCGTTGGGCAGATTATGAGCACATACATAACATTTACATATATAGGGCAGAAGAACACAGGGAAAAGTTCAAAAACAGGACCACACTCTCCACACTCTCCATTCCCAAACACACAATGAGACTACTCATGACGTTATATATCTATTAGGAAATAAACATCGAGATATTTACACAAACACACACTCATTTATTATATTTATCTCTGTACAAACTAGTGATATAGGCAAGTATCTATAATCCATAGATACAGTATGTACAGTATATCAATAGAGTTATAGCTGTAGATCTACAGTATATCAGATTAGGGCTGAAACAACTAATCGAATTAATCGATTATAATCGATTATTGAAATAGTTGCCGACTAATCTAGTCATCGATTAATCGTTTAGAAAGTTTTTGCTGTCAACTGCACTTAATATTACACAACTTGATTGTTTTTGGTGTATTTTTACTCATGTTAACCTAGGCCATTTTTGTTTGGTACTATACCTCTGAACAAGGTTAAATTTGCAAATCTAAAACTGTTAACGATTTCTTGTTTTTAAATGTGATTCTGGATGGTCAACAGTTTACATTTTATGTTTTTTCAGCCAGTACTATAAAACACATTTTACGGGTGCTCGTGATTTACCTTTACTGTATATAGTAAGTAGATTTATTATTTTATATTTGCTGTAGAACTGGTAATATACTCCATTATATACATACATACATATATACTACATTTCACAGAAAGATTAACATTTTTACTTATTAGAATGGCCCAACGTGTTGTTTAAGTGGTTATGAGTTGTGTTTTGCATAACCACATTCAATAAAATGCCAAAAAACTATTATTTATTAAGTTGCCAATTTTACCCGATTAATCGATTAATCGAACCAATAATCGCCAGATTAATTGATCATCAAAATAATTGTTAGTTGCAGCCCTATATCAGATGTATATAAGTGGCTGATTGTTTGTTTCACACTTATTCATGTCATACTCAATTATTTCATGGTTAGCATTGTGGCCTCACAGCAAGAAGGTCATGGGTTCATGTCCCAGGTGGGACGAGGTTTGAAACACTGGCCTTGCTGTGTGGAGTTTGTATGTTCTCCATGTGTATATGTGGGTTTCCTTCAGGTACTCCAGTTTCCACCCACCCTACAAAAATATGCATGTTAGATTGATTGAAAACGACAAAAATTGCCCCTAGGCATGAGTGCATGTGTGGGTGGTTATGCGTGTGTGGTTTCACGATAGGCTGGCAACCTGTTCACGGTGTATCTTTCCTCTTGCCTTAAACTAGCCGGGATAGGCTCCGACACCCCCACAACGCATTTAGGGATAAGCAGGCGCAACAAAATATTTTTACGTCAAAACATTTCCATTTGGTTAAAGGAACTACGCTAACCAATCAGCAGCCAAAAATGTTGACGTGAAAACAGGGAAGCTATAAGTCACTTAGAAATTTGCTCAAAATAGGATTGGTTGAAGCAAAATTTTTATTGATGGTCTTTTGATTTTGAAGAATTTTGCAGAAGCTCGACTGAAATCTGAGTCGACTATTGTTTCAATGTGAAAACACACGTTTAGAAGCTGCTATCAGAAAAGTCATGAAAAAATAAAGCATTATCCAGAGTGTCTTTCACTTAACCTAATTTTCTTTTTTGTTGGTTCCAGCTTAAAAAAAAGTGAACCAAGTTAGTAAAACTGCATGCACAGTGACTAAATACAAAACATTTAAACCAACTAACTGGCCCTGTGGATAAAAAATGAAGCATTTACTAATTCTGTGCCTCAAACAAAATTAGTTTGAGGCACAATAAGTAGGCTCTTCTGCTAAGCCCTACTTACCCCATAGCTACAGTGAGGAATGCAAGCTACAGAAGAAAAAAAAACACCAAATTATGTTATGGTCATTCTACGTCAAGATGATTTACATTTAAACACAAAAACACCATTATAAAGACAATCAATTCCTTAATGAAGATTGGATGAAGGAAATTTGAAAATGAACGAGTGAATCCATTTTTATTGCAAGTAGTTGCATTTTTTGTTGAGTTCAATATTGGAAAAGAATAATAAATCATGCAGAAACAGTGAACAGATATTTAATTTTATGTATATGTTGTAAATAACAGTAAGTTCTTAATGTTTGGTCAACTTGTTGTAATAACAGTGGAGTTGTGTAATCAATGATTCATTCATTACCAAAGTTTACCTCTAGCTATCAAATCAGTTATAAAAATCTATAAAAAACTAGGAACATGAAACCTTTGTTTGCCCTTTCCCAAGGTAATCAGGAATTGATTGTTCCGAGAAAAAAAAACCCAGAAGATTTCAAATGTGAAATCCTCTACGGATGCTGTTGTTTGCTTTTTGTGATAAGCTACGTTAATGGAAAATCAATAGTGATAAAGAAAGGCTGGTTAATAGTTACATTATGTTGAATTATGGTGACAAAAAGTAAGCAAGGTCCTACAGTTTGCTAATGGTGATGCAGAAGTTATAGAGGATGACCAGTCTAGTGAGAAAGAAGATGGTGAGAGGGGGATTAGAGGATAGATTGAGGTCTAGAGGGGCAGTAAGTTAAAAAAAAAAAAGGAGGTGGGGAAATCTGCAAGGCTGAAGTATTTAAAAAGCTTTGGGTGTGCGTGTGTGCATAAGAAAAGAAAGCTGTTTGGAAGAGAAGAGTGTTACTATTAAAATTATTAATAGTATATTTTGATTAGCATGAGCCGTCTTCGTAAGTGATACGGCCAAGCCCCGGCGGTCTAACATCACTGACATGAGGTCCAACTCACAGCCCATTTTTCATCCCAAAATAGTTAGAGAGGACATGTATAAAATAGAAAGAGCAGAGCCTCTGATCTTTTACTGGACATCCCTGCCCCTCCACCACCTGGATCCCCATCAAACAGTAACAAGGTAAGAAGAAATAAAACAGCCACTGAGACAGAAAAGCTTTCTAAGTTTAAATGACAAGAAAACTCACTAATCTGTTTTTTTATTGTGTCTTCTAAACTTTCTAACATGTGTGAAGTGATTGTGTTTAACATGACCAGATGAAAATGTGCAATGTTTTGTGCAATCTAAAAGTAAGGGTAAGAGAGATAAATTAAAATAATACAATCTAACTCGTCAGGAAGATTCTTCTACTTAGTCTGATTGCATTAAGATACAGAGCAATTACTTTCCAATAACAACAATTTAGTCCCAAAGTTACAGACCCAGGGGAATTTTACTGCTATTACTTTGTAATGCTTTTTCAAGGGCAAACTTTAATCACACCTAATTAGATTGAACACAGGTCTCAGAGGAAACACACCTTCAACAAAATGCTGATGCTGTTAAAAGAGATGAAGTTTCGTTTAATAGATAAAGTTCACGTTCTAATGGTTAGACATGAAGATTTTTTTTCCCCATAAGAGTATAGCATGCTTTCATCCAGTCAGTTAAGTCTTGAATATTCATTTAATCTAATTAGGCTCATTTAATACATTAAATCACACGATGTTCTGTTTGAGTGTTAGATAAAATATGGATGCATTTTAATTTCTCCCTGATGATGCTTTTAATAGCAGATCAAAAAGAATTTGCATCTTAAATTTGTTTGGTAATATTTGATGTAAATATCATTTCTGATTACATTAGAGGTTGTAATGAAAATCCGACGTGTCATCGCTGGGTTAAGTGGGAAAGTGTAACCGAAGTTCATGCAAACATGTCCTCAGCCAACCTCTTCAGACTGATTAGAAAAACTACCACAGCTATTGAATGAATTACCATAAAATGTTACCCAAGAAGCAGATCTTCTCCTGAGGATTAGTTCCTTTTTTTTATAGTCCCTTCTTTTTTATCGTTCCTTCTGTTTTATAGATCTTTCTTAAAAATAAAAAACCATAAAACACAAAAATACTTTTCTTGGTTCCCCCGAGAGGTAAAGTTGGCATCATTTGGTCAAAAGTAGTGGTATTTTTCTGTTTGTTTCCAAAACTAATCTTTATCAGTGTTTAATTGGAAGATTAAAATATGAGAGTCTGGATACAGTCTGAACATAAGCTACAACCACCATATTCAGACATTGATGCAAAATTTCTTCATTTTATTGGCAATGAGGTCTTTATTATCGGATATTTATTATGTTTTTGCTACTGTTTAAAAAGGCTGCATCCAGTTTATAATAATAATAATGAATAAATAATAATAATGTATACTTAATTGCTCCCTCACCGAGGACATTTGTGTGCTACATTACATCACAGCAGGCTGCCACAACAGCAGTAATTGTCAGAGAAACGGGGGGTTAGGTGTCTTCTCCAAGGACCCTAGACATGAACTCAGTGGGAATCAAACCCGCAAACGTTCGGTTAACTTGCGGTCCGAGGGCGAACACCCAACCACTAAGCCACCGCCTCCTTATAAGAAAACATATAACACTTTAGCTTTAATATCCTTTAAACTCTTATTTTGCAAAGCAATTGTCATATTTAAACATCTAGTTAAGGTTCATAAAGGGTTGTTTGAAAATTAAATATGACCAATGGCTTAACAGACAACTATATGTTTGAAAAACCTTTATAATGTAAAACCAGGGTTGCTTTTATAAACACCCTTCCTTGTGTGAGAGTACACAAAGTCAATGATTAAGTTGTTACATTACTGCAACCATTTTAACTTTGGATATGTGAACATTTTTTTACTTTAACTTTTTGGTTCAAATATGCCATAAATTACTGAAGACCAGCATTTAATTGAGTCCCACTAGGAATTAAAGCGAGACTTCTACGACAATGTCAGAGTCAAATGAAAAGATAAATAACAAGAAGATAAATGAGGCATTGTGAAACCAGATTGCATCCATCCCTGAGGATCTTTGGGTTTACCTGAAATTCAAAAGTTTCTATTTAACAATCACCCTTTTTCGGCCTGATCTTAATTGCTTATTGTTTGAGGAAAAGGTTTCCTTCTAAAAAGATTGTTGAGTCAATATTTGGAAAGCTATCAGTTTAATGGTCAAAGTTGATTGGCTAATATCACTTTTTTTTCAGCCTAATTACAGTCAAACACCACAAAGTATATCCCTAATATTATTGTTGCACCACTGAATAAAGAATGGCTCCTCCTTACAAGTTAGAAAGCTTTCAGGTTGTGAGCCCGTTGCGAAGGTGAGTACTGTATTCAGCACACCTTACCAAAAGTAGAAGTCCTTTTCATGCAGAGGAAAGAAAATCAAAGACAGCTGTGATAACAGCCAGATGATCCCCAGGCTTCCAAACACACCTCATCAAATCCATCTCCCTGTGTTATATAGCGGTGAACTAGTGCATGCCAGTTTTTTTGTATTTCTCTTTTTTTTCTTTTTTTTTTAGCTTTACCCCAAACTTTTTTCATCTTGCAGTTTTGTTGAGTCGGCATACAATAGACAAAACAAAGCCCAAGAAAACTCATTAAATTATAAAGTTATGATGTCATTTTGATGACCAACTCTACAAATCGTATTCTTTAACTCTGACACTGATGAGTTTGGTGTTTTTCACAGTATTGATTCATCCGTAAAGCACAGGTCCTCAACAATGACCTGGATGTGCATATTGTACGTGTTCAAGTAAATTTTGTTCAACCAATTGCATTATTCCTTATAATTAGTACCCATGTTTTTTTCAGTGTTAAAATAACAGACCGAACATCTGGTTCCTTAACTACAAACCTCCAGGGAATAATTAGTTCACTAAATCTGAAGTAATTCTCAAAAAAAGTCAAATGAATAATTTTAGTCAAGAAGTGTTAAGCATTTCAGCTTAGCTGTCAAGAGTCCCTCTAGAAATTATGAAAAGTTCAAGTTCACAATGCAGTCTTTTATCAATCAAACAAACTAATCCACTCCCCCCCAAAAAAGAATTTATATTGTAAATAATATTTTAGACCTCAACTCAAGCTTTAAAGGAGATAAAACCCAGGTGGCTCGTATAAGAATAATTCTTCAAAGCGACATTTATTGTTTTGTAGCTCGCTGCAAGAAACAAAATGATGTCTTAAAGATAAAAATAAACCCATGAAAAAAACAATCTCATCACACTGTTTTCTGGAGAGCTTTATTGCCAATTCACACAGCTGTTCATCTGGAGGCATATTCCTGTGCGGTGTTATATGTCAAACTTTCATCTTAACCTTGCTTTGCTCTTAGAGTCATTTGCTGGTCTTTTTACAGACTCCTTCACTATCACAGACACTCTAACCAACACAAGGGGCTCGAGTTTCTTGAGATGCAAGAAAATATTTATCCTTAAGCTTCACATCTCTTCACTGCAGACTGTATAAATATACTCATATGCACACACACACACATTAACACAGCCAAGCAGCTGTTTCAGCTGACCATGGAGCTGGTATCTGTGCTGCATGGTTAAATTTCCCACACTTATTCAGAGCATTAGGGTCACAGAAGCCCTTGTTATGGAAACTGAGAGTTTTTTTTTTCTTTACTTTAAATTGTGCACAACTCAGCACCTCAAACTGAATGTTAATGAGTAGGATGATGCTTCCTACAAGCATTTTTTTATGCCCCAAACTGGAGGTTTCATTTTGTTTTACCAGTCACATCCTTGTCTCTCAAGTATTTTTTCTTATGCAATACTGTAGAACTCTTTTGAAAATAAAGTAGCCCCTGGTTAATGTACAACCACATTAACAATGTAAATCTGCTCTGGTTTTATGCATGAACACAAACGTTTACACCCATTACAGTGTGTGTGTCACGTAATCACACTTTTCCACATCTTCCTGAAAGTTTTTGCCTCTGGGTGGAAAGGTTGATTCTTTCTGTGATAAGCAGGAAGTACATTACAAAGAAACACCTCAGGGAGACATGTTCAAGACAGAAGGGTTAGAGCAGAACAGTTCAGACTGAAACATTAGATCCAAGAAAGATAATGGTACAATTTTAACGTTAGTGACGTTTTAACAAGGTGTCATGAAGGCTGAGAGGTTTAATCAGTGTTCATTGTATCTTCTGTTTAAATCGAATGGAATCACAGAAAAAGGTCATTGTAAATAGTTTCATGTATTTTTTGAGCTAATAAACTCAGATCCTCGGGGAGTTAACTGATTCATCACATATGGCTTCCCAGATGTATTTGAATTACATCTTTACATCTCTTGATACATGTTTAAGATGAGCTTGAACACATCTTACACATCATGAAGTAGGACTGTGAATGAGAAAAAATGACTATAGATTTCTTATGATTTATTAAATGTTGGGTTTCAGCAGACACATCAGGTTGTTGATACAAATACCGGAAAAAAAAAGTTGAAACTGAAACGCATCCAAGTTTCCAAGAAATTTTTGCACATTTTAGTTGTAATTTTATGTCTAAAAAATGCCGTAATTAGTCATGCACAAGATGTGAAAAGTGTGTTTTTCTTATTTTTAAATGTTGCCCAAACTGTCAAAGATCTACACGCCAGGCTTGGAGATATTTACTTTGAAACGTCTTATCAGCCTTTTAAAAAAATATAAATCTGTCCATTTCCTAGCATGCATAAATTATAGGCACATTTGGGAATAAAGTCTGATTGGTTTTCTTGGTTCCAAGACCCGAGTGAGCGTAAACTTCTCAGTTTGTGTGATAGTCAACCTTTTTCAACCAGCGGTTGTCATGGTAAACAACAATCAGAAAAGACAGCTCAGATAGAAAGATATAAAATATTAATCCCAAATACAGTGTATCCATTCAATGAGAACTGCTTGTCTAAACTTGGATTGTGGGATGCGGAAAAACAAAAAGGGTTTTAATTAGAAAACACTTTGCGTTTCTCCAACACTGTTTGTATGTATATGAGGCTTCAGAAAGGTAGGCTACAGTCGGGGTGTATGATGAGTGGAGAAGGTATATCAAAAATATTTCAACAAAGATTAATTATTTTGATCTATTTATTTTATTTAAAAAGTATTGTGTTAACTGCTACACAAGTTTCCCACTTCACTTGGTGCTCAAAAAGGCCATAACACTGTATCATTAGAGTCGGAAATTACAGTAACTGTGCATTTGTATAAAGACATTTTAAACAATTCCGCAAATTGATCGTCAGCGAGTCTGTCTTATTGGTTGAAGGAAACTGATTCAAAAATAGTTTCACCTTAGATAACGACCGATCAACAAAAAAAGCATTTAAGAACCCATTTAAATACTTCGTAGGAACGCATAATAAGCCTCCCATCCTGTTAAACTGATACATTATCCCAACAGGGGATGACATGAATGACAGGACGGGATGAGATTGAACCCCAAGAGCTTAGCTGCTGGTGGTAGATGAGACTTCTGATGAAGCTTCTTGGGTTTCAGGAGGAGGTTATGAGTAAGTCAGCCCAGAGGAAGAATGACTAAAGAAGGTTTTAAATGAATGAGGATTGGAGCGATCGACTTATAGAGCTGTAGGCGAGAGGAGCATCTGGCTTGGAATGGTGATGGCAGAATTAGGAATGAGGTGACTTTAACAGCGTGGGAAAAAAAGTGACAAATCCTGAAAGAATAAAAGACAGCAGGATCAGCAAACGAGGGCAAACAGAAGGGAAGGAACACTACTTAATAGAGGTTTTTCAAATCCTGTACAAATTCAATTGGTGTAGAATTTTTTTTCATTTCAGCTTTTATCGGAATATAAGCGTAAGGGATGTCTTGGCTCCTGAGACATGATCGCAAATCAAACATGAAAGGGTGGTATCATCTTTAGATCTATTTCTAAACATGTACTTCCTACAATGTCTTCTCAGTTCTTTCCCAGGATTACATGACTCATATAAACTGTACTCTACACTGGTGTAAAGCCTCACTCAGGAGACAATAAATCACAAAGACTGGCCATCAGTACCACCACGACTGCTGGGCTTTTCTTTAAATTGAATCAATGTATCTTACCTTATACAGTCCTGTTGGTTCATACTGGAACTAAGCTATTCCAGCAAATCAACCTCATCCTCCTCATTTTGCAATGAATTGTTTGTGTACCCACCGGACACCTCTGAGCTAAAGGTCAGTGAAGATGGTAGGGCATTTTACGATGATAAAAGATTGGATGTGCGGCCACACAAGTTAAGTACTGTTCAGTATTGATCTGCGTGTGCAGCAGTGTGTTACCGAAAGAGATAACACTACAGCTCGTACATCACTCGAGCAAAGTGTGACACCAATGGAGAAATCTATGAACTACTTCAAATAGTAAGTTCACACTTCACTACTTTATGAGTTGTTTAAGTCTGAACAAAAAGACATGGAATAAAGAAATTTAGGATTTTCTTTTTTTGTTGGACTGTTGTGAATTTTCCTTCTGAATAATTCCTCAGACTCGGAGTGAAGGTGGGTTTTGTTTAGGGGTGAAAGGAAATTGCTGCTAATAGCAACGACAGCAGCTCAGACTGTATTTCAAATCCTAAGGACAGAGAAAATGTGCCAGCTCAGCACCACGAGTCGCGGAAGTATGATAATACAACGCCTCCGAAAAAAATCCCAACAAAACCAGAAACGACTAAACAAAAAAAAAAAAAAAAAAAAGAAGTTACAGGCGCAGATTTTGAACTCCTAGTTTTTAAAGAAGAAATCTAACACTTTTTAGCATTTACTACAAAACTTGTTCAGGAAAGTGGCAGTTCTTTAATTCCAGAATTGTAACGGGCCAAACTAGCATGGAGGTCATTTTATTTTACTATTCTAAAGTCACATGTCAATTAGCTGATAATCCATTATGTTTAATTTGATGTAGTCACATAAATGACCTTTAAAACCAAAGATGAACAATTATTTTCTAAAAAAACACTAATGAAGCATATCAATTTTCTAATTTCAATCACATAATTTATTTCAGTGTGAGCGCACTGGGTAACTGTGTCTAATGTAACAGAAATAGGATTTGCTCAGCTGCAAAGAAAAAGTTTAAAATAATCGTTTTTTCTTGGCATCGCTCCAATATAGGCTTCACTTCCTCCAGCATTTTCATGCTGTACAAATGTGCTTGCAACGTCGACAGATGAAATAAGGTCCAACAAGTGAGAGTAAAGGGAAGGTGACAACCTCATAAACGGCGATCAGGTTCAGTCACAAACATACTCACTCAGTAAAAAGCCAGAAAGTGGTGAAGTGTCAGGCTCACCTTCCTTGGTGAAGAACAAGAAGGTCCTACAGTATGTGTTTACTAGCCTGACAAACTAAATCATCTAGAGGCATTTCCGACACAGAAAAAGATCCAGATAGTCTTTTAAACTCCTGTAATTTTGGTTTAGCATATTTTTGATGTCCAGTTGGAAAACATTACTTCAACCATTCATTTAATACTTATCATTCATTTTTGATCGTTTCCGTATTGTCTACAATATCTAAAAGTTCATGACTGTTTCCTCTCATCACCATCATGTTACATTTCCATTCTCTTCATCACTAATTCACTGTCACTCATCACCTCCATCTTACATGCCCTGATTTCCCGCTCCATTTCTAGCATGTCACCAGTGTAATACGAGAATGTCTCCAAGTTCTCTCTCTGCACTTCTGCAACCTTGTTTTTAACCTTGTCCCCTCTGTTTTTTTCTATCCACTTTTTCCTCTCCTTTTCTGTTTCTACATGTGTTTTCTCCACCAGCCAAGATGGCAATGAGCAGCATCCTCAACGCTGATGACATCAAGAAAGCCTTGGATGCGTTTGCAGGTGAAATACTTTGGAGCAGAATCTATTAATCACAGATTTTTGTGAAGTATCAACACAGTTGTTTGGTTTTTTTTTCCCCCAGAAGAACAATTTATATGGTAATTGTCTCTGTGTGGTTTCTTCACTTCGTGAGGGGAATGAATAATTTATCTGAAAGTTAAGAACTGCTGTGATTATGTGTCTTTTAAAAGGTAAATTGAGGAAAAATGAATAAATTGTAAAATAATGCAAAAAAGTACAACCTGACTTCTTTTTAAAACATAAAAAATGATATTTTGGTTTATTTTTTTAATTCCTCATCTAAATGTGAGGATTAACAAAATCTGGTTTTCCAAAAGTCTATTTTAGAAACTTTCCAATTCTAAATTGGGTTCACCTTTAAGAGAATAATTCTGAATTCACAAAACCACAAATCTATTTGCAAACATTACTGTAATAACAGAATGTTTTCTATGAAACTTTCTTCCTCCTGACAAACACAATTCTGACCCTCTCTCATCATTCAAATCCAAACTCAAACTTTAAAACAGTCTTACTTATTATCATTACAAAACTTATCAAAGTTTGTGTTAAATCTAACTTTGTTCACTTTCAAAAAGGCAGATTCAGCATAGTTTTCTATAAAGTTAAGTAAATTAAGAAGAAATCATGCGAGGATATGTGATAGAAGAGAAATTTTGGCAATATTATTCACCAAATGTCATGCAGATTAAAAGTCAAGCTAAAAGAGAGGCTGCAGAAGTTTTCTGCTTTTTTAAAAAATATCTTATCCATTTAATTATTTGAAAATCTCACCAGCTGAGAGTGAGATTTTCTCATTGTTACTGTCTGGCATGAAAGCTAATTAATAAAAACTTTAATGAGGCATAAGTAGAGGTCCAAAAATTTCCACATTATTTCACCATATTTGTAGCTCTTCAATTCCTAATGCTTATCTTCTGTCAAAACATGTCTGTGTTGAAACAGCTGCTGACTCTTTTGACCACAAGAAGTTTTTTGAGATGGTGGGTCTGAAGTCCAAGTCTTCTGACGATGTGAAGAAGGTCTTCACGGTGCTGGATGCTGACAACAGCGGCTACATAGAGGAGGAAGAGCTCAAGTGAGAAAAACTCAACTACACAGTAGCTGCAAATCCATTTTTCTTTTAGATATTTTTTTTAAAAGATATTTTTTTTAAAAGTCCATTGATTTATTTTCCCAAAACACTTCTTCTGGGCTGGATGAAGGAGGATGCTGGGGGCTATCTCAGCTAGAAAGCAGATAGAGGCAGGGTGCACCCTCAACAATCACAGATTCTGCAAACAACACAACATCTGAAAGAAGCGGGTCGGAAAATAAATGAAAGGACATGACAGGGTTTTAACTCAACTTACAGTTTTATTCTCTTTTAGAACAACTTCTTTTTTCATTTGAAATAAACACACCATTTTGATCCACTTTTGCAAACCGCCATGTGTATTCACATTGAATCATTCACTAAAAAAAAATCACGTTGATTTTTACCAATATTTGTTTAGTCTGTCTAACTGATAATCTTTTATGAAGTTTTTTGCTCTCTTTTCTCTTTTTCTTCTGGGTAGGTTTGTCCTGAAGGGCTTCGCCAAAAATGGCAGAGACCTGACAGACAAAGAAACCAAAGCATTTTTAAAAGCAGCTGATAAGGATGGAGACGGCAAGATTGGAATTGATGGTAAATAGTGTTCATGTGTGTAGTGAAAGAATGTCTGAGAAGATTCTGTGTGAATGTTTACATAAATCAATGAATAAATGGAGATGAATTTTTTTAAATGTATCTTATTTTCTTTTATTTTAAAAGTACTTTGTGGTACTTATGTATAAAAAGTGATCTTAAAGTATAACTATATTTGACATAGAAACATCCGATTACTGTATGTTGGAGTATCAGGAGAACAATAAAGCAACAGATTAAAATGTATGAATGAAGATAAATTATTCAAATGTAAAGATTAGGATGTTTTCCTCTGACCCAGATAAAACGGTACACAATAGAACAGAATGAAAAATGTAAATGTGTAAAATCAGATTTCTGCATTTACAAATTTTGGTACCTGTCTGAGGCTGTTGTCCTCGCGATCCAGCCTCGGATGAGCGGAAGATGACGGAACGGAGTATATAATTGAAGAGGCATCCTGTTATGATGCTGGTGAGGGTGTTGAAGTAGGATTCAGATGCCAAGCCAGGTTATTGCAGGAGTGCAGAAACAGACATAGAGCTCAGCTGAATGGCTGACCCGAAGGAAGGAGCTCGGCAGGATGAGTGACTAGAGGTAGTCCCTGGCAGGATGAGGGACCAGTAGGTTGCCGCTCGGCAGGAGGAGTGACTAGAGGTAGTCCTCGGCAGGATGAGGGACCAGAAGGTTGGCGCTCGGCAGGAGGAGTGACTAGAGGCAGTGCTCGGCAGAATGAGTGACCAGAAGATTGGTGCTCAGCAGGACGACAGGTTGCACCATGAGCAGGGCGAAGACCAGGATAACAAAGTGCTTTAGGAGCAGGGCGAAGGACCTGGGTAGCAAGGTGCAACAGGAGCAAGAGGGACCAGGATAACAAGGTGCACCAGGAGCAGGGTGAAGGACCAGGATAGCAGGGCAGTAGAGCAGGGTGGAGCAGGGTGCTGCAGAGGATGGGACAGGGAATGATTCGAAAAAGAAGTGAGGGACAACAGGGTTTAAATAATCTAGGAAACGAGGTACTTCTGGCTATTGGGAGCAGGATAATAGGGAGGAAGTGTTCTAAATGAAAAGGGGATCGTGACACATGATGTGGCCTGTCTTGAAATTTGTACTTTTTTTTCCTTCTCTTTCAGAGTTTGCCACCCTTGTGAAAGAATGAGCGGTCTTCTGCCATTTTTAAAGATTCTCCCATCCATGAGCAACATCTTAAACCCCTTCCTCACTTTTTCCTCCACCTTCCCTCCATCCACACCTAGCTCCTTTCCCAGAAGCCTGAAGCCAAGCCCTGCGAAAAACGTCCCATATCTTTCCCACTGCTGCCTTCACTACACGCAATGCTGCAGTGAAGTAGGCTGTTTGCATCCACCAACATCCCATAATTTCCCTACCCCATTCTAGTAATCCTTTAACTCAAGTCATCCTTTTTAACTGTTTTTCTTTTTGCATTTATATAGAAATGAAATGCACGGCTACAGAAATAAACCTCACATTTTACTGCATAAAGTAGAAATGAGCAGAAAGCCCCCACCTCTTATTCTCACTAGTTTTCTTTATTCTGCTGTCTTTCTCTTACTTCTTCTTTCTAGTCCCTGCAGTTTTATTTATCTATTCTCTTTTTCTTCTTAATTCATCTCTGCCTGAGTGGCTCTGCCCGTACCTGCTCCTCATAATCTCCCACCATCATCACCACCCATTCATCTCTCTTCTAGTCCCCCACCCCATCACTGTCTCCAATGGTAAAGAGCTGCTATGAGAAAATAGCAAACAAAGAAGTCAAGCTGTGAATGAAATCAATTGAATAAAATGGGACAAAAAATATACATTCTTTCTTGTTTTCACTTTGTTTCTTTGTGTGATGGAATTCTCTTATCCGATGCAGCTTGTTGTTGATTTAAAAAGAGTGTGCAGCCGGGTACAATACAATTGTACAGTTACTGAAGGTGGAAAAAATAAAGGAGGAAGGCCGCATCATATCAGCTGCCGGAGTGCCTGTGTACTCAGAAGTGCTGCTGTCAAGCCATTAGCAGAATTGGATTCGCACCAAGGTTCAATTTAGGTTAAATATCCCCAGCGGAGAATCCAAACAGGCAACAGAGAATCTTGATACTTTTTAGTAGGACATTTTACTGCCTGTGAAAATAAACACAGATCTAAAGTGGAAAGCAGTAATGTTTAACTGACAATTCCTGAGCCAAAAACAGACTGACTTTCAGCCTATATTCTCTTAAAAATCCTTTTAAATACTTTAATACGACTTGTATTTTGGCTTTAGAAAGTGCTCCTGAAGTAAAACCAAGCATACCAGTTTCTTATGAAACTTTTACCAACCTAGGCAATTTGATAACATTTTGTCTACGACATATATTTTGAGGTATGGTTTTGATTATATATTTGATGTGAAGGTAATTAGATGACATTTCTAGACAAATTTCATTGCCTTTTTTTGTCATTATTTAATACAAGCAGGGGGAAATTTTTGTCTCTTAGGCCTTTTTGGAGGGAAAACATTGCAGACATTTAGAAACAGGTGACATCATCTTTCGACCCACAAGTCATGAACAAACACCAACAAAAAGGATTTATTTGTTTCAAAGGCAGAAGATGAGCAACAGATGTTTGAATTCCCTAAAGCAACAATAAATGCTTCAAAGGTCATGCAAAATTATCTTTAGACAAATTGAATCATTCAATATTTCCCCAAATGAGTTTACCATACAAAGTATGCCCTGCCTGAGGTTACAACATTATTTTGAAAAGCACATTTACAAAGCAATTATTATCTAATAAAAAACTTAGCAGCACACCTAAAATATATGGAACTTAATAATAAACCATGTAAAAACATTACAAAAAATATGATTGGACTTTAAACTAAAACTGAACTTACATATATTACAAAACCCACAAATAACAGGAAAATGCTCTTTAAAAGAATTTCTAAGCACTGATTGGCTACAATAAGTTTATATAATGACACCAAAAGATGAAACTATAGAGCAAATGTAAAGGAACACACCCTAATAGCTCAAATGATCAATACATAATAAGGTAATAAAGACATTCAAATCCTGTTTTCTTAAGATTCTATATGGCAAAAAAACAAAAAAAACATCTTTCCTTACAGATAAACTTATACTGGCAGGGAAAATGAAAACATTTGTTTCAGCACTGACACATCATCATCGACGTAGACGTGGACCCGATCTGTCATCGGTGGTTGTGGGTTTCAGCTTCACCGTAGCAAACGGATTTGTGCCTCTGTAAAACACAATTGAGGAGGTTGGTGAGGTAGGAGGAAACATGAAAAGATGCTTAGACGGCAATAGTATTTTTGAGGCCACCAGGGCATGGTTATAATTACATATATGAGCCGTGTCCTTTAAACTGGACCAAATATTATCCGGTCAGCTGTTCACCTGGGAGGAAGGTGATAGTCACACTTCCCAAATGCCTGTGACTAAAATAGTTTCAACAAACACTTCAAACTGTAATAAAGTGGAATTGATTTTGTGCCATTTTGGTCACTGGGTTCATATTAATAACTCCTTAAGAAAACATTTTGAGTGTCAACCCCCGTAATATTTTCCCCATTTTTCCTACCTTGGGAAAAGCTCTGGTCGAGATCCGTGTGGTTGAGATCTCTGTTGAAAAAAGTGGAAAAAATTAAAGTCCAAAATGGAAAATAAGTGGAAACGAGTGAAAACTTATTGGACCAAACAGTGAAGTTTTTTTTTGCTTTAGGTCCATTCTTACTCTACAAGATCTTAAATAAGTATAAATGTCAAACATGCACATGTCACTTTGTGTCTAATTACAAAAAAAAAATGTAGCAAAAAGGAAAAAACAGCAATAAGAACTAAGAGCATGCAAAACGCACTCAGAAAAAATACATTACTAATACATTTAAGACCCTCTCTTTTTTAATGAAAGCAAGATATTCCAATGCTCTATCTAGCATTTACTCACACGCAGACCAGATTATCACTAATACAGAACTGCGAGTCAGCCTTCATTCCTTTATATGAAGTATCCAAGCAACCAGACTTTCTTCTTATCTTTTAAATTGGTTTTGTGCTATAGTTATCCTCGCTTTCAGAGTTTTTCTGCACACATTTCCTTCTTTTACTTCAAGGTAAGTTTTTGTACCTGATCTTTTCAGACAAATTTCTTAAGAGGTTTTTTGTATTTAATCAAAAAAAAAATTCTTTCTAATCAATAAGAGTAAAAACTCTTATTAATAAAAGGAATCTGAATATGATAATTACTAACAGCTTGTTGTGTGTAGCTAAAAAGAAGAGACAATAGAAGAAGTGGTCATCTTTAAAATAATTAAAAATCCTGATAGGACCAGTGAGATGCTCATTTAGGAACAAAAAATGAAAGGCTGAAAGCATTAAATGCTTCAGGAAGCTTGGAAACTACTTGATGTACTGTATATACATGAGAATAAGAAATGCTTGGTTTTACATAGTTTCTAAAATGCACTAAAATCCAACATTGCAGGAGACCAATCTAACTGAGGTCTTGTTTATGAGTAAAAAAGGATGGAAAGGAAAAGTGACAGACAAATGAGCTAGAGAATGTAGCCAAGTTGAGCAAATTTCCCTGCGAAGGTCGTAATCCCTTTGACCTGACCTCGTAAAAGTGGAAGAAAATTAAAAAGCACAATGCACCGTAACTTAAGTCACCAGCACTAGCTGTGCCACACAAAAGCACTTCAAGAAAAGAAATCTTTAAGGTCACACAAATTTCATACAAATGTTCAATCAACAAAAAAAAAATAGATCATGCCCACAACTTTTCTTGCTCACGTCAACAATGGGAGCTTCCTCCCTGCATCCACCAGAAAGAAGGATGAGGTGTAGTAGAGAAGAGCACCTTTCCACAGTGCCCCTGCTGGATAGATGGCAAAATGTGTGCTGAGTATGACAGTATTTTTTTTAACTTCCATCATCTTCAGCTTTTTGGACACATTGATACCAATTCCATGCTCCTGCTTCGTAGTTCTTGTGAGATTTATTATTTGCAAGTATTGCACAGTTTGATGACACCATTGTTGCTGCATCGGTCCGTCATGGTAAAGAAAGAGCTGAGCCGCAAAGCAAATCTCTAGATTTACCAGTCCATCTACATTCCCACCCTCCCCAATGTTCACCAGCTGTGGGTGGTGACCAAAAGAATGAGATTGTGGATACAAGCGGCCGAAATGAGCTTTCTCCACAGGATGGCTGGAATCTCACTCAAAGATTGGGCGAGGAGCTCTGCCATCCGGGTGGAGCTCAGTGTCAACCGCTCCTCCAGGTGTAGAGCCGCCAGATGGGGTGGTTTGGGCATCTGGTCAGGATGCCCCCCTAGTGCCTCGCTGGTGAGGTGTTTCGGGCACGTCCCACCGAGAGGAGACCTAGAGGCAGACCCCGAACCCGCTGGAGAGACTATGTCACACAGCTGGCCGGGAAAGGACTCGGGATCTTTCCGGGTGAGATGGAGGATGCAGCTGGGGTGAGAGAAGCCTGAGCTTCCCGTCTGAGGCTGTTGCCCCCGCGGATAAGCAGAAGACGACGGAACGCTACCACTGTCTAATTACTTATTTACAAAATGTATTTCTCTTATGTTTGTGGATTTTGTGGTTAAGGTTTATCTAAAGTAAATTTGCTCCTGATGTTACCACATCAGCTCCTTTAGAACAGTAATGAGGTTCTCCTAAACTCCTCAAAGATTCACACTTTACCTACATTAATATTTTATTCATCATTCCCAAGCTTATTTTAGCTACTGTGAAAATGTCTTTTTAATCAAACAAGTATCAATAAACAATTTCTGGAATGATAAAGTTCAAAAGTTAAAAATCTTCAGACTAATTAAAATACTGCATCAGAGAGACGTTTGCTTGTGTGTTTCCTTCTGAAAATAAAATAATAGTACATACTGCATAATAGTACTTTGTACATACTTGCATAAAGATGCTATACTTCTAAACAGATTCTGCTTGCCATTCACAAGACTTCTGGATCACAGTTGAAAAACATATTTTTTAAGTTTAATACTCTTTTCTTGTGAAACCATCTGCAACTTTAGGCACCGTATCTCGGCTAATAAAATATTTAGCTTCCATCGTCCAAAGTGTAATCCAGAGGCAGCTAAGAAAAGAGCTCAACAACCTTGAGAAAAGACTTCTTTATGAACGAGGCTTGTGAGTGTGTGTATTTTTTTAATCATTAAAGACAGCGTGTTGGTGACTGGAAGCAAAAAAAAAAATCAAATTGAATTGAATTGAAAATCTATTTGTCTTGAACAACAATGTTTGATGGTATTTAACCATTATGCAAAATATGTGTGGCTGCAAATCAACATTCAGATGCTAATTTTTCTCCTTTTTTTCAGAGTTAAAGATTTTCTCCTTAAAAGATAAAGTGGTGAAGGACTGTCCAGCTTACCTTGTTTTCTTTAGTTTCTGAACGAGGTGCGGTTCTACTCTCAGGCCTGTTCTCTGAAGGCTTACTTGAGGATGGAGTCTGAGGTGGCGGTGGAGGCGGAGGTGGTGGAGCTGCTACTTGACTACCATTTCCAAGCCGGTCAGTCAGGCTGGCCATGCTACTGCTGCTTCGGAGAGTTGAATGACTTCAAATAGTACAAACAAATAGAATGTATATTCAGACAATTAATTCCTTTTTTCACTTGTAATCAACCAAATTGAGCAGACATTAAAAACTAAGCTTGTTTTGATTTACAGCCATGGATTTTTCACTTTTGATGGAAATAGATTAAAAACAAGTGTCTTGAAATAGTTTATCTAACTATTTTGTCAAATGCTTTATTAACTTTAGAAATTCTGCCTCGTTCTTAGAGTTAATGATAAAATATTTTGTTCATATCTCCAGAAATGTGATGATATCAATTATTTCACTGCTGGGCCTTGTGAGTTATAGGCAACCTGAACAGGTTGGACCCTGCCCTTCATCTACTAATTAGCTGACATTGGCAGTCCTCCCCACGACCCAGAATGGGTTTGGAAAATTGTTTTGGGTTGCAGACATTTTGAGGGGCTCAGCACTGAGAGAAAGTTTTAGTTTATCAGGTCGTAACAGTTTCCCTCATAGCAATGGGCCACCTAAATACCTAAATAAGTAGCTCATTTGATCATTTGTAGTCTGAGTTTTAATGCTGACCCTCTTTTAAGATGATTAGCTCCAAAAAAATATTCCAGACAGGCTTTCGGCGATACCAAGAAAGACAAACAATAATCTGCATGTTTAATTTTCTCCCAAACTTTTGAGGCTTTCAATAACTTTAACAAGACAGGGGAGCTGTTTGTAATTCTGAGAGAAAAAAAAAACCTGGCAGTTAATGTGACATGATGTTGATTAACAATTATAGATGATGAATTAAATTGATTGGATGTTTACTGGAGGCTTGGTGAGCGCGGAGGATTATCTACTGCTTCCACAAAGGAGGCTGGAAACCATCCGGGACTAAAAACATAAGAAACACACAAAAGAAGATGAGAACAAAGTAATGATAGTACATGAAAAAATAACTCTGGGAATGTCATTTACTGATGATTCAATGATCTTCTTATCACTACCTTACTTTTGACATTTCGAGTGCAAAAGTAATGCAGATCATATTCACATCATAACGTGAGTGCACACACAGTGACACACAGCTGTACATCTCTCACCGTGAACTGGTGCCAGCACGTCCATACAGCCAGCCATTCTTTGGCCGCTGGTCCAGCACAGTGATTATCTGTCCCCTATTGAAGGGCAGTAAGGTGGGGTTGGATTCTGCAGGTTGGTGCGCCAGCTTAGCTCTCATTGATTTTCCACGACTGCCATCTCCAACCGAGTCCATGGAGAAACGAGAAATGCTTCCCTGTGGAGACGGAGCTGACAGAACCAAACATGAATGATTTATTTAAAATAAAAATAACTAAAACTGATTATCTTAATTATTTTATAATTAGCTTGATTAAATTGTGAGTTGTTATTATTCATAACTCTTTTATAAAGATTCTTAACAGAATACTTAATTTCGATCCGTCGTCTTCCGCTTATCCGGGAGACAGCCTCAGACGGGGGCAACAGCCTCAGACGGGAAGCCTAGGCTTTCTCTCACCCCGGCTGCATCCTCCAGCTCCCCCTGAGGGATACCGAGTCGTTCCCCGGCCAGCTGTGAGACATAGTCTCTCCAGCAGGTTAGGGGTCTCTCTCTTGTTTTCCTCCCAGAGGGACGAGCCCAAAACACCTCACCAGTGAGGCACTCGGGTGGGGGGCATCCCGACCAGATGCCCGAACCACCCCATCTGGCTTCTCTCGACCTGGAGGAGGAGCGGCTTGACACTGAGCTCTTCCCAGATGGCAGAGCTCCTCACCCGATCTCTGAGTGAGAGCCCAGCCATCCTGCGGACGAAGCTCATTTCGCCCGCTTGTATCCGCGATCTCATTCTTTCAGTCACCACCCACAGCTAATGACCATAGGTGAGTCGATGTAGATCGACTTGTAAATCAAGAGCCTTCCTTTTTGGCTCAGCTCTTTCTTCACCATGACAGACCAAATACTTAAGGTTTGACTTATTTTCTTTCTTTCAGAATCATGGAATGGAACATTTTAGAGCCTAATAGATGATGTTTTTGTTTTATAAGAGAGCCACTGGACTTTACAAACAGGAGCATGCAGTAAAATACAAACACTATACTAGAAAACATCAAGAAATGAGTTATTGTAAGAAGAAAGAAGATCACAATGACCGTTTCTTGTTGTTTAAACCAGTTATGAGGGATGTGAAGAGTCAGCACAAACTACTCACCTCTTGAGGGGACATTTCCAAGAGGTACATCTTCTCTGTCTCTCCGAAACTCTTCGTCTCTTCTCACCTGTAAAAATACAAAACCACATGTGAATCACAAGTTGTTCTTGAAATGTTTAAAGAAAAAAATCAATAAGCTTCACAATTACAGTATTGAAGAAAAAAAAAATGTAACAGTCCTTTGGTTTTACTGTCAAAGCTGCCACTAACTGTTTTTGAAGCCATTTTGAAACAACTTAAATTCCTCTTGACACTTAAAGAATCAGGTTTCTACATGAGCTCTTTAAAATAAATTATTGTCATCTTTATTTGATTTTAATCTGTACTTTGTTCATGTACCTGTCAGATTAGTTTCACAAGAAGATAAGAGATACAAAGAGATGTAAGCATCCGCTGTGAGCTGAAGTAAGATTCACAAAATAGATAATCAACTGATCATAAATTAATTTTTATGGCTTGTTTAAAAAAAAAATCTTTTCCAAAGTGAAACTGTTTCTCAAAGAACATCAAATTTACACCCGAATATATGCTACAATACTGTTCAAATCTTCAGGTATGAGACTTCTTTCACTTTTTTTTATGAAACATGATAACTTGGCCACAATGCTGCAGAGGTGTTTTATAAGACATAAAAAATGAGGAGAAGTTAATTAAACAATTTTATATAAAAAGTGAGCCTGACTTTTTTGGGGGGAAAAATAGACTTTTCTGGCAAAACTGCAGAAAATAGTTCCTTCATGTTTTTGCTGATTATTTTTATAGAAAACTTGTTCTGCATGAAAATATTGCATGTTTGTCGTTAATCTAAATTCGACCCATGTTTTGATAGAAGGATGTAATGTTAAAATAAAGAATGCGGTTTCTTTTTTGTATGTATAAAATGACTGACAATCCCGTTACATCTGCATAAAGAGGCTTTCAAGCTTCACTTTATTACAAACAAGGATAAATCCTTGTCACATCAAAATAAACACTGAATCCACGTTAAGCCCCTGATTGTTATTACAAAGGCATCCCGGATCTGTGGAGTTCATTGGCGTGCCACCTTCCAGATGGGGAACAGATGGGTGGGCTTTATCTCAGGGCATCTTTTGTTTACTTAAAAGTTAATTGCGATTGTCACAGATTGTGTCATCTGGTTTCATTTGTAAATTATCTTCAGAAGAGGTAGTTTTGTCAAGAGTGTACATAAATGGCACAATGGTCAGAGCAGTAGCAGAGTGTGTAGATCTACAGCTTAGTTTTTCTTATGAAAGCTTCATTTCAAGGCACAGTTTATGTTGGCTGAAACTAAATCAACCATTGGATAAAAAATCTTGTTAATAAAGCATTGTTAAAAACATATGTGCCTTTTTTAAGTCCTTACGGCATTGCATTTTTACCTCCTATTTACTTTAGACATTTGGTTTTTTCCAGCAGCTTTAAAACAAAGTTTCAAAAGTTGGACAGGATTTTAAATCTCACATCAGATCCGCTGTGTTTCCTGAAGGCCGGATTATGCCACACAGCAGTGGCATGTGTGTGACATTTTTGGAGACTTGTAAGTAATTTGTCTCAGGCACTCTATGAATTATTCATTTATAAAAACATGCCACTCAGTAAATCACTGAGAGTCTTGTGAACTCACAGGGATATCTACAGAAGCAGGTTGTCTGGTCTGAGATCCTCTGGTGGCGTTGATCTCCTCTGTCCATGCATTTGCTTTCTGCTGCAGAGTTCCTCCCATCTGCAACATTGCACATAACAATACATGTAAAACTTGTATTTTATACCAAGCAATGTGAAAAGAGGGGTACTTAATTGGGTAGAAAAAAAAGAGCCATCATGCCCATTTATTTATTCATTTGTTCTGGTCTGAGGAACAGCAGCAGTAAAATTGAGACCAATAAAAACTTTACTAAGTCATTGGTGACTCATCATTCTAACTTTACTGAAAAGAAGTTATTACTTTACATAAAGTGTGAAAGCCCCACAACAGATTGGCAACCTGTTCACAGTGTACCCTGTCTCTGTCCTGTAACCAGGCACATCTGCGACCTCGAGAGAGACAAACTGTTCTGGCTCAGCATCTGCATTGTGTGCAGTCTCTCTTTCAACACCAGAGTGCAGTATCAGTCATTGGCAGTTTTTCTCCACTGGAGTTTCTATTAGCACACATGAATTTAAGTCTTTCATAGTTTTAAGTTCCTTCCCATTTGTTTTTCTGCTAGTAAACAGGAAGTGGGATAAACAAATAAAAAGAAAGGTGGTCATCCCAATTGCCACATTTTAAGATGATTTAAAAACTCTGAAATATAAAAGCAAGTAGGCTTCATAGTGAGAAGATAGATTATTGTAACAAGATTTAACAGTGGAACTTGTAGCCAAGAAACAACTAGTCAGAGTTTTGAGCACAGAACTTATCAGTAATACTGACAGATCAAATTTCATTTTTAGAGCAGAGTCATAAAAGCTGAGTCCATAGTTCAAACATAGATCCAGTTAATGGTGAATCCATCCGGCTGTAGAAACTCTGAAGTTGAGTTGGCCCATGATTATAAAATGGGAAATTACCTACAAGGAACAGAAAAGCCCTGTTGTTCCTTTCCGTAACATTTATTTATGATAACAGCTTGTGCAACAGTCCGGATCCAGGTGAGGCAAAGCCAGATATGAAATACTGATTTATACAATGCTGTTTGAAGTGAGCTGTATACCTTATTCATAAGCTGGGCGATTGACTGTATCAAACTGCAATGTTTCTCAGCCAGGAAGCGATATCGCCTCTCTTCTTCTTTTTTAGCCTCTCCATAGCTTTCTTTGAGGAATTCTAGGTAGTCAATGGAATCCTGAAGATACATAAAAAGAACAAAACTCACTAACTTAAAACTGCACATAGATTTCTTTATACTTTCAGTTGTACTGATACATTTCTTATTAAAGAAGCAGAAAAAGATGGAGAGAAAAAATACCAACCTGACCAGGTCCTCTTCGCGTATTTTTGTCCATTGTATATTTTTGGACCTCCAGTTCATATTGTCGCCTACTGCCCTGTGAGAATAAAGACAAACTTTGTTCTTCTTAGAAGTGACATTTGTACAAAATCAATGGTCAAAGTTATAGATAGAAGGAAAGAAAGGACTGATCAGTCCAGTTTTTGTGTTTTACTCACTGAGAGGTAGTCTTTGTCAAGTCTGACATTGTTTTCCATCTGCTTAATAACCTCTAAACTAAACTGGCGGAACTGGGAAAAAAAAAGTTTTGTAATGTAAACAAAGAATAATAGAAACTGCTTATGAGGTTTTATTAAGTAGTACAAAGTGTGATAGTTTTGGATCTAACGTACCACTGACTCCATCTCCAATGTAAGTCTTTTTTCACTCTCAGAGATGTTAATCAGAACATTTCCTGTAAGTGAAATACAAATTGACAAATTATAAAATACACTTTACAACTGTGTGTTGTGAGGAACCTGAATGTCACGAATCTGGATCCCCACCAACACTGGTTGCAACATTCATGTTCAAGAGCCTAGGGTAGAAGAAGTGTGTGCAGGCAGTCTGAAAAGTATCTGGTGGTATTTGGGATGTAAAAATTTCAGCTAAAAAAAAAGCAAAATGTTGATGAGACTGTCCGTGTTGTTTGGTCTAGAAATAGTAGAACTGAGGCTGCACGGTTTGAAACGCTGGTCTTTCTGTGTGGTTTACATGTTCTTCTCATGCATGTGTGGGTTTTCCCCAGTTACTCCGGTTTCCTCCAACCCTCCAAAAACCTGCATGCAAGGTTGATTGGCCGGTACAAAATTGCCTCTCGTAATAAATGTGTGTGTGGATGGTTGTCTGGGTGCGGCTCTGCAGCAGACAAGCAACCTGTTCACGTGTACCCTGCTTGAAATCAGCCAGGATAGGCCCCAACACTCGCCTCACTACCACCACCACACACATTCATAATCAACTTGTACAATGTTAAAGCTGCCAAATCAGTGGCATATTAATGAATAGCTTTTTGAAAATAAGGCCTTGTAATCACTCTAGTAAATAACCATCTTTAGATACCAGTCGTTAGTCTAGTGTAATAATTTAATCTTTCTTTAGCAGTATGATTTACATGGCTTTTAATGTGTTATTAAAATGATGATAAAAGCTAGAAAAGTCTATATTTTAATGTCTGCATTTCATAGAGCGTTGCAAGTACACACATAAAATGTAATAAAAAGGTGTTTTTTGTTGATTGATATAAAAATTCTAAGGGGTTTGATTATTTCATGTGATAGAAATTGAAGAACTAATCATAAAACCATTGCTGCACTTTTCAGTTCTTTAAGAGTGTTTGTACTACCTTGTGTCAAATTTACCAGACCTAAATTTTCAAAACTGGCTAAAAGAGTGCGTGTACTTGAACGTGCCACATGGAGTTTTAAGTTTTCATAATCTCACTTCATGTGGGTTCAGTTTTAATTGTTTTAACCATTGTTATTCATTGTTGTTCTTTGTTTTATGTTGCTATTTTTTCCTCCAAACATTTCAATCCAAAAACTAATCTGTGTTTACGACTTCACAGCGCTTTTTATTACACTGTGTTATCTTTATATATAAAAAAAAAATCCAACGCCTCCTGTTTATAAATACATATAGTGTCATAGTTGGTTTTAATAATTTCCTTGTAAATTATTATCATTAATCCCCTTCAGAAGCAACAGAAGTTAACTGTGTTTGTTTTAAACATGGCAGACTAATTTCTTAATGCTAATTTGGTTACAGTTCGATGGAAGAAGTAAATTAACTTTGGCAAACATCCATGAGGAAAAAGCAGTAGAGTCAAGTGAGCAAAGTCTCTGCTGCCTGTATTCATTTATTATTTACGTCCAAGCTGACATCAACCCATCAACTAACATCTCTGATCGTCAACAAGCCAAACTTGGACTTTGCGGAAAAAACTGTCGACCATGGTATACAGCGCAACATGTGTATTCAAAGACATTGTTATTGTGCATTTGTTGCTCTGACACAAAAAATGTTACATTATAATTTGTGGGAAAAAAACCCAATGAAATACTGTCATTAGATTCAACTTTGGTCTTTAAGAAAATTGTATTTAATAAATGATCATACAAGTAAACAACCTTAATGTATAGTATATTTTGCAAACACATTCTTCATGCTCAGAATGTCACAGGAGCCAGTTGTGTACACATACATACCTAGGGATTGTGAAGACATGGTGTAGAAAGCTTTTTCTCCAATCTTGGAAAGTGCATTGAAGTAGTCCTCACTTGTGACAACGAGAGCTGAAAAAAAAGTATAAATCAGTGGCAAATTATCATCTTAAATACCTTTTTGGATTACTAACATCATGAAATACCACTGATATGTAACACCATCAGTGGAGAGCAATGGGCAGTGCGGAAAAGAGGTGCAGAAGCGTGTGCAGGCAGGCTGGAACGGGTGGAGAAAAGCATCAGGTGTGATAGAAGTATTTCAGATAAAATTAAAGGAAAAGTGTAGAAAACCATGGTGAGACCGGCCATGCTGTTTGGTCTAGAGACAGTGGCACTGAGGAAAAGACAGGAAACAGAGATGGAGGTAGCAGAGATGAAGATGCTGAGGATCTCTCTGGGACCAGGATGGACAGGATTAGAAATGAGTATATCAGAGGAACAGCACGTTAGAGGTTTTGGAGATAAAGTCAGAGAGGCCAGACTGAGATGGTTTGGACATGTGCAGGCGAGAGAGAGTACATCGGAAGAAGCATGCTGGTTTTGGAACCACCAGGAAAGAGGACTAGAGGAAGGCCACAGAGGAGGTTCATGGACGCAGTGAAGGAAGACATGAAGATAGTTGGTGTGACCGAAGAAGATGCAGCAGATAGGGTTAGATGGAAAAAACTGACTTGCTGTGGCGACCCCAGAAGGGAAATGCCGAAAGAAGAAGAAGACTATGTAACATCCTCATTATTAATAAAAACAAATCCTTGATGCTCGTCTTTATGTTTCATCAACAACCTTGCACCCTGCAGCTCAAAAGTTCTTGTTTTTTCAATATAAATGTATCTGAATGATAAATCCCAGTTACATTTTAACAGATGGAGCTGCAGCTAAAACAAAAAACAAACACCTGAGGCACTGTAAGGCCAATGAATTTTAATCATGATTCCACCTTGGTAGAAGGGGTTTGTTATTGTTTTTAGAATTTGCCTTCATGTACAATATGGATAAATAAACTCCAGTAGTAATAAAGCTTGAGGTAAAAAGTGTCTAGTTAATGTATGTTTCATTACTGTCGATCGTACTGTTCCTGATTAGTTGTTGACATAGTGATTATAGATTTTTCTTTTATTTACATCAAGCAGAAATGGAAATTTCTACATGTTGAATCCATTAAATTGCACATTAAAATAATACTTGAAACTCAAAATAGAATATAACAATATACCAAGCAAAAAGGAAATAAATTGTAATATTACAAATAAGATTACATTTCTCCCTCAGTGCAAAGTGCAAATTCTAGTTTGTCAGAGACGTTTGTTTGTCTGCTGATAATGTACCCATAACGACATCTCATTTACAGTTCTATAATCAAGTTTATAATAGATATCAGCAGGATGGAGCAATCAGCTTGTGAGGGGAAAACAACTTTTTGTTATGAGGGCACATGTTAAGGTTGGTATTTGACACAACGATAGTTTTCTTTTTCATTTCTTACCCTTAAAAGCTTGGGCGAAGCTGTTTCCTAGGGAAACCAGATTCTGTAAACTTGGGTTGAATTCATCAGACAAGTTCTGAAAAAACAAAATAGGAATTGATCAAAAAGGCTTGAAGATGACTTAAATAAATTTGTATAAACTCTCTCCAAAGAGGAAACATAAATCAGTATTGAAAAATAGTATTTTACAATTAATAGTTAAATTAAACCTCCCCTTTTTATTCCTTGGAAGCAGGTATCCTAGTTTCTTCACAAAAGAAATTAGGTTTCTATCAATTAACTTTTAGAAATGACCTCAGATTCTGTCTGTTACTTACCGCGTAAATCCCCAAGGTGGAACGGTACAGCTGATCACTATTTAATCCAGACATGTTTACATTTAGAATATAACAGCAGGCTTCCAAACTTTAAGAAAGTCAACCATTCAGTCAGAGTAAGAGAGTCTCTTACAAAATAAAAGATGAATGGATGGTTTGAGGCTGGATCTAGAGTTGAGCAGAACAGTCAGAACAGTGTAGCTGTAATGAACACCAGTATTGCCTGAAAAAGACAGGAGTAAATAATTAAACACAGCTCCACCATAAAACGCACTGACACATTTTGTGACTGTGTGTGTGTGTGTGTGTGTGTGTGTGTGTGTGTGTATTATTGCTTGACTCACACTGTTTATTTTATTCAAGGCTTTAATGGAGATCTGTTTTCTTGGTACCATAGAAATACTAAACTAACCCTAAACTTTTGGATATGGGGAAGAAAGCAGCTTTTATTAAACTTTATCCAATCCACCACAGTGAAAAAAATGAATATTAAAGATATTTCACTTGTAAGTTTAGATAACCCAGGACTTCTTTCATTTTATGACAACACAGAGGGTTAATACCAGGACTCATTAATCTTAAAAATATCCAAATACATGAACACCATTTGGTTGAGCGTTTTGATCAGCTTTAACTTTTAGATGCTACCTCCCTGTGGGCTCCCCACCTGCTGGAAGGAAATTTGAGGCCGGTGCTGTGGGACATGGATGACAGGTAGACGTGGGGCCTTAATGTCAACTCCACATACAATATATAGATAGTTTCTCCAGGAGGGACTCAAACACATGCCGAATTATTTATGTTCATTTGCTGAAAGTAAATTTTTCTCATTTTAGCTTTGATGTCTCCTCTCTTTTTAAGTCTACGGTGTGTCATTACAAACATTGATGGCATGATGAAAAAAGCTTAGCATTGTTTTCCAAAATTCCTTTTTAGATTTTGTTTTCCATTGTTCAGAATTACAAATCATAACCAGTTATTGGGTACTATTTAGATTTGCTCAATTTAAACCTGTAATGTTAAAGCAGGGAAACTTGCAGGACAGTGGCCGAGGATAACTTAAACTATAGGCTGGTGGAAGCTTTACTTTTGTTTCTGAACCGCTTATACGGACGCTTATCCCTAATGGGTTGCAAGGTGTGCCGGAACTTATACCAGCTGCTTTCAGGCAAGAGGGCGGATACACCCCAAAAAGGTCACAAGTCTGTTGCGGGGCAACACACAATCATTCCTACGGGGCAATTTTATAGTGGCCAATCAATCTAACATGCATGTTTTTGGAGGGTGGAAGGAAACCGGACTACCCGAAGAAAACCCACGCATATACAGGGAGAACATGCAAACACCACACAGAAAGACTGGTGTTTCAAGCCTCATCCCTCCCAGGACTTGAACCCCGAGCTTCTGGCTGTGAGGCCACTGGGCTACCTTAGTGAAAGCCTAATGAAAATTAAAAAAACTAAAACTTGACCACCTCTCGCCTTGACTCTTAGCTCTTATCAGAGGCAGAAGGTTTCCAGTGGAACTTAAAGTCAATATGTCCTGAAAACAGATCCCTCCAAAGCACAAACTACTAGCTGGTCTCATGAGATAACTTTCTAATACCCAGATGCTCTGGCTTTCTGTCTTCTTTTAGATACTCGAGAAAGTCTGACAGCAAAGGCGTTAAAAGAGCAAATATTCATTTTGATTAATCATTTAGTTTGTACAAAATAATTAAATCAATTTATTCAAATCTATTCATTCATTTTCCAAAATTTGGTGGAGAATGAAGATAATCTATTAAAATGAAATGATTGGAAGTAAATCATTCTAATCCAACTGGAAGTTCAGACTTTTTTTTTTTGGACAATGTGTAGTTGTAATTTTCAACTAGATCTTTTTATTTTATTGGAGTTTGTTGACAGAAAACCAGAACAGCAACACTTATTCTGAGTTTGACATGGTGAAAAACAGTGGAAGATTTTCCCACTAGACGGCGCCAGATACAAATAAAACAAAACTAGGAAGGAAAATGTATTAATTTTTTTTAATAATTACTAACTTATTACAATAAATGTGAAGAATTTAACAGTGATTTCAAATGTAAATATTCTTTACAGTTTTTCAATACACATTAAATACCATTTCCCCATGAAAAGCAAACAGGCCCCAAATAATACAGAAATAATAAGAAATGTAACATGTAGTGTTTGTTAAAATCATGGTAACAAATGAAGGGCAAGAATGAAATAGAAAAAAAGCTAAAAAATGTTATGTTAACAAATTTAAAATAGTTTTCTTTGGTATTCAAGGTGGTTAAAGAAAAGGAGCAGCTGCATGGTGAAAAGTTTATACACATTCTTCCATCTGTATTTATTACCATTTTTATATATATATTTGTATTAAATAAAATAGTTTTAAATACTATAAATAATGTAATAAATAATGCAAGTTTATATTTCATTAAGAAATGAAATGTAAACCCCATAATTTCTGTTTATGTGGGTTTTTAGAAACATATTCTGCATAAACAGAACATCAAGTATTTTATATGTGCAGCAGAAATACTGTATATTTGAATAGAAAATAATATTTAGATAGTTTTTGGAAAACTAGTGTAAGAACATTCATTAATAAGAACATTGACACTCAAGTCCCCCAAATGCAAGAAGGCACTCTGTATGATTAAAACCCCAAAGGATGCTGCAATCTGACCAACTACAATAATGAGAAAAAAAAAGAAATGTGTAGTTGTATCAAACTGCAATAAATGTGTTAAAACTGATTAAAACCAAGTGTAATAACTGGATAAAACAAGAAAAATAACCAGAAAACTTAAAATTTCAGGAGTATAAAAGGCTATTCACCTTAATTAAAATGACATTTTTTACACATCCATAGTGTCATATATCATCAATTAATTTCTCTGCATTATTCTCTGCTTGCCTGCTTCCCCCCTCCTTTCCGTCTCCTCTATCCTCTTCGTCATCTTCTGTGTACGAGAGCAACTGACTGCCGTAGCTCATCGTGGTGTGGGAGAGATCCACCTCGATGGGGAAAACGTCTGCCTCTTTAAGAACAGTGTAGCAATCGTTGTAGTAACAGGACATTCCTGACACGAATCGTTGCAGCTGGAAGACAATGTCTTGAACTGGAGAAAGAGAAGAGATGCAAAAGATTGGTCACTAAATGTTTAAATGTTTCTAAAATGACCGTGTTTTATCCAAGCATTTTCTTCTATTACATTAATAAAATCACCCTGACTGAGGAACTAAGGGGCCTATACAGCAGTCTGAATAGATTCTAAATTATGGTGTATAAACTGTTAAGTAGATGGTGAAGAAGTTCCAAACAAACCGTGTTTCTGATCCAGCAGCTCTATCTTCTCCAAGACGTCCTTCCTCCTTTTGGCGAAGCGAACACGTGCGTCCTGCCGACACCGCAGCACCAAACGGTACTCGTAGTTCCCGGTGCTGACACGGTACAGCGGCTCTCCCACGGCCTGGAAAGCAGATTTAAGTCAAATCTCACGATAGTGAAAAAACACAATCACTCAAAAAAGAGTTGGAAAAAAAAAGTAAATCAGTGGCAAATTATCATCTTAAATACCTTTTTGCATCACTAAGATCATAAAATACCAGTGATATGTAACATCTTCAATGGAGGGCAATGGAGAGTGTGGAAAAGAGGTGAAGAAGCGTGTGCAGGCAGGCTGGAACGGTTGGAGAAAAGTATCAGGTGTGATGTGTGACAAAAGAGTTTCAGCCTAAATGAAAGGGAAAGTGTACAAAACCGTGGTCAGACCGGCCATGTTGTTTGGTCTAGAGAGAGTGGCACTGAGGAAAAGACAAGAAACAGAGATGGAGGTAGCAGAGATGAAGATGGATCTCTCTGGGAGTGACCAGGATGGATAAGATTAGAAATTAGTATATCAGAGGAACAGCACATGTTAGAGGTTTTGAAGATAAAGTCAGAGAGGCCAGACTGGGATGGTTTGGACATGTGCAGAGGAGAGAGAGAGATTACATCGGAAGAAGGATGCTGGGTTTGGAACTCCCAGGAAAGAGGCCTAGAGAAAGACCAAAGAGGAGGTTCATGGATAGAGTGAAGGAAGACATGAAGATAGTTGGTGTGACCGAAGAGGATGCAGCAGATAGGGTTAGATGGAAGAAACTGACTTGCTGTGGCGACCCCTGAAGGGAAATGCCGAAAGAAGAAGAATGACAAATAACAGAAATATACTATCATCTTCAGATATACGTATACAGTATTTATTTAGGAATTTATAAACTGTTAGTTACTATTGGCAAAGCGTCCTTCATCCTCAGGCTGTGGTACAGAGTGGACAGCTATCCTACTACTGGCACACCAGAACAATAGAATTTTAAACCAGGCTCTAAAAGGGCAGAACTTACTGTCACTGATTATTTTCATTTTGAAAAAGTCATTTAAAATTATTGCAAATTACCAAACAAAAGCATTCAGACCAGTAAAGAAGAAATAAAAACACAGCAATAAATATTACTCTTTCTACACCCTAATAAACATGTATTTATTACATTATGAGATTTTTGATAATAACTACTCACGATGCCACTGTATTCTTCATCATCCATCTCCTTCACCTTCAAGCAGTATGACTAACAGAACGAACAAAAGTTACATTCTGTTGAGTTTAATATGAAAGAATCTGCCGAATATTTCTGCATCAGAGTTAAAATCAGAAAAAAAGGAGGGCTGTGCTGTTACCAGATATTCAAACTTTACATCCAGGTATTTGCGAATGGTCAGTTTGGTGTCTGGTATGGCCTTGTGAAGGTACGTGTTCAAGTCGTGAAGCATCTGCACATAAACATATAACAAGTAGGTTAATAGGCATAAAAGTATTCATTTGTTTTAAACATCTGACAGGCTCAAGCATGCTCTGCTTACAGGCTTGATGGTTTTGAGCAGCCGAAAGCCAAACTTCTCAATATTGCGATGAGCATCAGCAAACTTCACAAATGCCTCGCTGGCTGCAGCTTGAGGCTCTCGCACACCAATGACAGAAAAAACATCTCCAAATGCTGAAAAAAAAAAAAAAAAAAAAACACTTTACACACCAGTCAGACTTGTGTGTGTGAAAGTCCATGTTATCAGAAAACAGAGAAATATGAAAAGAAGAAATTGATAGTTTAAGATATAAATAAATGTATGATAGGACTGCTGCTGGGATGCTTGGTTTGGAACCACCAGGAAAGAGGCCTAGAGGAAGACCAAAGAGGAGGTTCATGGATACATTGAAGGAAGTCATGAAGATAGTTGGCGTGACCGAAGAAGATGCAGCAGATAGGGTTAGATGGAAGAAACTGATTTGCTGTGGCGACCTCTAAAGGGAAATGCTGAGAGAAAAAGAAGAAGGACTGCTGCTTCTTATTTGTATCAAACTAAAAGAATGCATGCAGGTTGAGATCTTTCTTTACTTGTGTAAATGTTTCAAAGCCTCTCTTATTACTACAAAGCAGAATTATGTGGTATGAATCATTAACTACTGCATATGTAAATGGAAACAGAAAACTGAGTATGTTCATATATTCTATTTATTTTTGATTGTGTATAAAAGAACTGACCTCTGTGAGTTTGAGAAAGCCCAAAAAAAGCTCTGAGCAGCCTCCTGGTGTGCTCCATCAGCCCTGCAAGCAAGTAAAAAAGTATAGAAGGTACTCTTATTCATCCTTTGGCTATTTCTTCATTGGGAAATTAGTCTAAAAACTACCAGAAGCTGCCAATAACAAGTTTGCAAGTGTAGTGACAAAAGCAAATAATTGTTGAAGCATAAGTTAGGGTTGCGGTTGCTTTGTTTCTTTCTGATTAGGAGTTTCTACATTCTCCAGCCATTTATGAGCTCTTTTTCTAAACATGGTAACGAAGAGGATGAGCGAAGCTAAGATTAGCAGGTGCCCTTAAGGTTAGCAGGTGATCATGCCTAGTAGGTGAACCCACTTGCAAGGCAGGTGAGGAGCAAGTCACCAGTCTGTCAAAGGCATGTCGGCATTGAGCCAAAATTATTAGTTTTTGACAGGGTCCTGCCCCAAGTGGACGAGTTTAAGTATCTCGGGGTCTTGTTCACGAGTGGGGGAAAGATGGAGCGGGAGATCGACAGGCGGATCGGTGCGGCATCAGCAATAACTAGGACACTGCATCGGTTCATCGTGGTAAAGAGAGAGCTGAGCTGAAAAGCAAAGCTCTCGATTTACAAGTCGACCTACGTTCCCACCCTCACCTATGGTCACCAGCTGTGGGTGATGACCGAAAGAATGAGATCGTGGGTACGAGCGGCCGAAAAGAGCTTCCTCCGCAGGGTGGCTGGGCTCTCACTCAGAGATCGAGTGAGGAGCTCTGCCATCCGGGAGGAGCTCGGTGTCGAGCCGCTCCTCCTCCAGGTCGAGAGAAGCCAGATGGGGTGGTTCGGGCATCTGGTCAGGATGCCCCCCGAGCGCCTCGCGGGCGAGTTGTTTTAGGTACGTCCCACCGGGAGGAGACCAAGGGGCAGACCCCGGACCCGCTGGGGAGACTAAGTCTCACAGCTGGCCGGGGAACGACTTGGGATCCTTCCGGGTGAGCTGGAGAATGTAGCCGGGGTGAGAGAGGCCTGGGCTGCCCGTTTGAGGCTGTTGCCCCTGCGACCCGACCCCAGAATAAGCGGAAGATGACGGAACGGAACACAGACAATTTAATTTAATTTTAATTCATTTTATTAGGAGGATAAGCCCCTTGAGATCTGACATCTCGTTTTCGAGGGAGTCCTCAACGCTTTTTTTTTTTGGAGGGTGGGAGGAAACCAGAACACCCCGAGGAAACCCACGCATACACAAAGAGAACATGCAAACTTCACACAGAAAGGCCAGTGTTTCAAACCTCGTCCCCTACTCGGGATTTGAACCCACAACCTTCTTGCTGTGAGGCCACCGTGCTGCCCCAGCATCTCAAAATATTTGGATGCATCTCAAATTCAAATGTCATAAAACTATTCACGTGAAGTATATCAGTAAGCAAAACTGACTGTCAGTGTTATAAAAAGTCTGGTTTAAGCCAGCCTTGATTCCTTTATTGCAAGACTAAATGAGAGCATCAGCACTTGACAGAAGTTTAAAATGAATGCTTTACCTTTGTAGAGATCTGCTGTTTTCTCCAACTCTTCAAGTCTTTTAACAAGACTGTCTGAAGAAAAAACAATTTTCAATTTTTCTCTAGAATAAAACCTAATATGTTTAAAATAAATCATGTTATTAATTTAACTTTAAATTCGATTTTACTTAAAGCCCTATATCATAACACAATGGCCTCAAATGGCATCACATAATAAATTGAACATAGTACAAATATATAAATATATATTTACACACAGTACAAATACAGTAATGCTGTTACCGTTGCTAAGAATGGCTCTGCTGAGCCCGAGAGCGTCTGCTGTACTTGCACTCATATTCTCCACCAGGCGATGCTTGACTTTTTTCAGCACTAAAAGCATAAATGATACGCTTTTTTTATCACATGGTAGCACTGAACACATTTATATAATGATAACTTGGATCAACAAAATACAATCAATACTGTAGGTAGTAAAATGTGAATGTAGTACCGATATCTAGAGACTTTCCCTGTTTTGGGTCTGCCTGGAGTTTGTTGTATTGGATAACTGTCTCATTCTGTTGAAACAAAGACAGAAGATGATTTATTAACAAGATATATGCAACTTTTGTTGAAAATGTGTAATCGCAATGGGTTGATATTTTCTTCTTTTTTTTTCACAGAAATAATTCACCAACTGCTCTGTTTTTGTAGAAAATGTGACTTTCACATGTAGTGTGTGCCCCAAAAGAAAAACACAAACCCAATCTAATCCTTTCATTCTGACACTGAACAGGGTGTGTATTCCACCAAGCGCCATGGAATTCTAAGTGAAACAAAGGATGCCAGAAACAACACAGCATTTCTGCGGTGGTCACATGTTACAGTCTATTGTATTCACTGCTATAGCACAGACTGGTGAGTCACGAGGAATCCTCTTTTTCAAAGTCTGGCTTTCGGACTAGAACTTTGTTTGGGCAGAAGGTTTGGGGAAGCAGCAATAACAAGATATTTTAAAAAAACATGTGAGTTCAATTTCTTTTTTACTCTATTTCTACCTATGTCAATGATTTCAGCAAGTATGATAAAAAAAAAATTAACAATTAAGCAGAATATTCAGCCAAATATATTGCACAAACTCAGTATTGAAAATGTCTTAAAATGTTTCAATTCCCAAAAAAGGTTTTTTACGTAAAAGCTAAGTTAAAGGTCAAATCTGCTCATTTACTGGAAAAAAATTAAACATTTCAGAAAGAACAGCTTACATGCACACTGGGATGCAACTGTTTTGTATCATTGCTAAACTCCTTATCCCTGATGGCGTCACAAAGATGCCATCAGGGACCTTGTCCCGGCTGATTTCAGGCGAGAGGCAGGGTACATCCCGAACAAGTCGCCAGTCTATTTCAGGGCCACAAACAGACAACCATCCACACACTTATTATCTTAAATCATACTATATTTATCCCTCAATGGGAAAATTACTTTTGCCGCGTTGCACCTCAGCAGGCAGCTATGACGGTGCCAATGGTGGGAGCTACAAGAGGCTTAGGCGTCTCCTCTAGGGACACTTGGGCATGAGCCCAGTGGGAATCAAATTTTGTTTCCTCCCGTCCTCAAAAAACACGTGTATTAGGTTAATTGGCCACTACAACTAGATTATGAAAAGTTAGAAATATAAGGGCAAGCGATGCACTTTTATTGCCTCAAAAGGTGTTTATTTTCCAGGTGCTGATATCCATTCATTTGTATCTTTACAATTGAATTGCAAGTGTTGCCACTGTTAAGTACCTGGATGCCCTGAATCATCTTGGCCACTTCCACCTTTGTTTTTCCTCTCACTGGTTTCCCATTCACACCTGTAATCTCATCCCCTGCAGCCAAAGTCCCATCCAGAGCTGCTGGAGTGTTATCGAAGACCTGGTGGACAAGATCCATTCATATATTAAAAGGTAAAAACAGTTAAAAAACACAATCATTTAATGAGTTCATTTATTTCTTCTACATGCAATGTTTGATTCAAACATTGCTTTCTAGAATTACCTGGACAATATAGAGACAGGGACAGTACTGTGCTCCACCACCAATACTGATCCCAATCAGATTATTAGCATCTTTTTTAAGAGTCACAGTTCCAGGAACTGTAGGGATCCCACTGTCAAGAAAATAGCATTGGATTAGATTATAAAACTAACTACTCCTTCAAAAGAGTGATCTAAATAGAGAAAATACTTTATAAAGTCAAACATACAACTGATTTAATATAAAAAATAGTTGTGACTTACAGTTTATCTTCTTCTAACTCATAGTCCATGTCTGAGAACAAAGCAGGAAAAAAGTTACACGTGCAGCAAATCTATACTCTGCTAACTTCACTTTATGTTAGTTTAAAGTCTTGGAGCAGAATTCAAATAAATCGTGAGCAATGAAGCACTTTTCTGTGTTAACATGGTCAGTTTTCCAGCTTCTGATGATCCAGATGCTGTCGTAAAAGAAGCTAGCAGCTAAAGCTGGGAACTTTTTCCAGAATGAATGACAAGGCGGTCGATTCGTTTTTACGTCTACTAAATTTAAAAATAAAAATAGTACTGCTTCATTATAAAGACGGAATTTGGTAACAAAAGTGCTTGAAAAGTCTCCAACCTGATAGCTACCTGCTAGCAGCAGGTGCATGGATGTATGGAAAGCCATCGGGGCCAATATGCGCACTTAAACAATCGCGTTAGATGTTAAAGTACGCATGCTGTCCCATTGATTAAACTTCCTTCCCCGATAGCTTACCATAGGATTGTCACTTGTTCTGAAACATTACCACTAACCTTTAACTGACTTGTCAGTACTGTATCATTTGTGAACGGGAGTTTTATTTAAACAAATTTTAAAATTTTATTTGTAACCAGACCTCAGGAACAGGTGGGGAGCGCCAGGAAAACAGAGGCACAAACTATAAGAATAGCTTAACATTACTTATTAAAATATAATAAATGGGAGTTTTTGAAAGCGACAGAGTTCATGTCTCCGGGTGAGTTAGCCGGCGACCAACGGGCACCTGCATGTCCCGGTTTGCAGTCTACAGGCTCACTCTTCGTCCAGACCGCCACTTGCAGGAACCTCCTCACCTGAACATAGCCTTCAAGGCTAAATGAATTTTTTTTACAATTATGCCTGATTTAAAATTTAAACATTCAAATATCACAACTTTTTAGTGTAACCATGGCTGATTGCCTTGAAAGTATTGAAAAAGCTTTCGATTATGTGACTGTCGGTATCTTGTGCTTTGAGGATTAAATAATGGCAACTTTCATGCTTGTCTTGTGTTTATTTTTTATTATCATCACCATCTTGTGATTATTCAGGCATCTGAAGAAAGTTGATATTTTACTCTTTACCTTTTTACATTTTAAGAAAATTAACATTTCACTTTTATTCAATAAAGATCTGTTTTTGAAAGTTTTATTTTGCTAAGGCTGTGCTTTGATAATAAATGCTTGCTGTTGTGTTTAACAGAGTTCTCTAAGGGTGTCTGAGTGGAAAAGTTGTCAAGGCTACTGTAGAACAAATCAGATCTAACCAGTTTAGACCTTGTGTATAGTGGTCAGGAAGAAGGGGGGTAGGTCTGTCTGTTTTTCAGGAGATAAGGGAAGAATCTCCTTTGCAAGAAGAGGAGTTACGAGGAGCAGAATGAACGACCAATGGGAAAAGAAGACGTCTTCATTCATGAATATTCATATTGTGTTTCTGACTTGGTCTGGCAATCCCAGCAAGGTGCTGTCTTCTGTGTAACCTCACAGGGACACACAGGTGTCTTTTGTTAGGGACTGGGACCCAGATGCATCTGTCAGATTTTATGTGGAGGAATAAATCTTGGGAACTGAGAAATTTGTTGAATCCTGGTAGTATCTGAAATGCTTGGTATGCTTTATTATTTAGTTAGTTAGTATTTGGATCAGCCTTCTCTCTTCAGTCTGGACACGCAAGAAAGACTATTATTTAATGAATAATATTTTAAGCAAATATTGGATTTAATCAAACCTGCGAAAAAATAAACCCCCGGATTCTTTCACACCCTACTTTTTTCTTTCCAAAGGAGACCTTTGTATCAAGATACTTTTCTAAGATCTTCCTCAGCACCCAGCCCAGTCATGGTTAGTTTGTTTCTAATCTTTATTTTGAATCTGTGGTAGTGCCTTTGTCAATAAATGTTCAAACTTCAAATTTTACAGGAACTTGAATTGAGAAATGCGGATTTGAGAGTTGGAAATAGCTTGAAAATAAAGGGAGAAATTCTGCATGATGCTGAGAGGTAAGCCAAATAATTGCAGCTTTCATATTTAAAACCCCATTCTAAATATCGTCAAGATCTGCAAAAGACATTAGAGTTAAGCGTTTACTGCTGTAATCTCTTAAATCAAAATAGACTAAATAAATGGTCTCCGTATAAAAAAGAGGTGTTCATCATTTTGTGCAGTCGCATTTTTATACCTTATATCAAAACTCAGAATCTAAGTTCAGACAGTTGTAGGCTGTGTTTAGTTTATTGTTTGCACTAGAGTTTAAGTGCAGTCCAGCCTAGTGCACACCTGTTGTGAAAACCTCTTGTTGGATAACAAATTTACTTAAGATATTTAATCATTTCAGATTTCAGATTGACCTAGGTTGTGACCCAGAAGATCTTGCTCTCCACTTCAATCCACGTTTTTATGACAATGAAGATGGAGCAGTTCTTGTGTGCAACTCCAAGTCTGCTGGTTGCTGGGGCGATGAAGAACGAGAAATGCATAATCCTCTGCAGCGAGGCAGTGAAGTAAAGGTGGAGAAATCCACTTTAAGCAAAGATTGAGTTTGAAGATTTATTCATAACAAAATTTTTAGTGGAATTTATTTTTATTTTGATGTGTGAGATACTTTTGGGCACAAGCAAATCAAACACTATCACTTTCCACAGTGGTTATCATAACACATGGTTGCAAAGATTTCCTTTTATTTCATTTTCAGATTGTGGTAAAAATGTCTGGAGACACGTTTGAAATCGAGCTTCCTGATGGACAGGAAGTCCAGTTTCCCAACCGCACTGGCATGGACGTTATCAGCTACATCCGAATCACTGGAGATTTTAAACTAACAAGCTTCAAGATTTGAAAGACATTCATCTTGTCAAGCATAGAAGTTTCAATGGTTTAATCAGTGAAACCTTTACTTGTGATCAGTTACCGTTGCAAAAAAATATCTATCTTATGTAATAAAAATAAAAACGTAACAGTTTTCTGTTTTAAATCTGAATTGCTATTTATTAAAATATTCTGAATATGTGAATTCATTTTTTTAATAAACATCTACCTTCAAAATAAAAGACATCACAAAAACAAAGTGAATAAAAATAACAGTTCTGTGCGGCCCAGTACCACATGACCCGCGGCCCAGTACCAGTCCGCGGCCCGGTGGTTGGGGACCACTGGTGTACAACACAGGCTATTTTCAAGAGCATTTAAACATCAATTAACCCGTGTATAAAACATATAAAAATAAATAAAATGTTTGCACTCACCAAAACAGCTGATCCCAAAACACTTATTTCAACACAAAATCCATTCTTCTTTCTTTCCTCAAGAAGTGAATGACTCAGTTGTACAGTTTGTCTGTGCGTTTCAGTTTGATCAATAAATCCTTTTCTATCGACATGGAGGCCAATGGAAAAGGCTGTTTGTGAAAATTTTCTCCAGTATGTCTGAAAGTGCTGAGGGTCGAGAAGGGAGAGATACAGTCATTCTTCGTGGTCTTGAAATCGATTCTGCCATTCTGAAGTCCTTCTGCCATTGTGGGTTAAAAGAACCGAGTAGATATTTCAGATTTTCTGTTAAAAGTCCTGGGTCCTGCTTCCGCTTACGTTAAGTGAGTATCCAATCACAAGACGCGTACATGTCACATTCAGTGTCGGCCTTCGCGAAGGCGTAAACGTCACCAAGTCATGATCTGATTGGCTGTCAGAAACTACAGGTGCCAGTTCACTAGCTGTACGCAGCGCCCGCACATCTGACTCTGAAGGCCTTGGAGGGCAGGTTTCATACAGCCTTGCAACAGCAGCTAGCTTAATTCTGATTGGATAAAAACTTTAACCTAACACTACAACACTGGAAGCAGTATAACCAAATGGATATAATATAACATGAAGAAAACAGAATATGGAGAAAAATTATAAATATATTCAGGAAAAAGACATTTAAAATTAAATTGACTTTATCATAATTATGATAATGATGTCTGGTTAAGTTAGGCCAGCATAGAAGGCCTTGCTGGCTCTGACCGCCCGCCACTATTTTAAACAAAGTAACCTATTTTTCCTAACCTATTAACCTCCTTTTTCAGACCTTGAATTTATTGTTTTCTTTTGTACTGTAAGAAAATGTTTAAATGTCTGGGGGAAAAAAATAAACTACTACTACTATTATTAATAGCATCCTTTCTATGAGATATTATGACATTTGTCATGTTTTAGGAGATTTTATAGCACTTAGCTATTGTGTGCTTCTTCAAATTTTATTACAGCATATATAAAAACAATATAAACTTTCTGTTCTGTTAGTTTTTACATATTATTTTAAGTAATCAGAATTATTCTTGTTGTTAGGTGGTGTGTGATTTGCACACATGTACTGTCTTAAACAATATTTCCTATATAAAGCAGGCTTTGGCTCAGTGATGGAATGTTTGTCCTTGAAACGAGTGAAGCTCATTCGATTCACATTAGGCCCAAACGTACAGTAGGTGAATCCAACCCTGGAATTGACTCCCAATTCCATAGTTGCTCCTACCATTGGCGGTGGCGTGGCTACCTGCTGCGGTGCCATGTTTTTTAGATACTTGAGGGAACAACATATTTGCAGATGTGAGGATCTCTTCAAAACCTGTGAATCACATCAAATACAATTCCTAATCTGTGGACACTTGCTCAATATATCAAATAAATATCTTAGTGTACTGCATCCTCTGTTCCAGGGAAGATTTTAATATGTTTTTTCAAAATTGATGAATTACTGAGCCAAACAAAAAGTAGACTAAAGCCTTCAGACAAACTTCCATTTCTGGAGGATTAAAAACATGTTACGGTAAATTTAATTGTGTATTCTTTGTGACTGTTCAAAGTAGAATATATACTTGTCTGACCAGAAAGTAGTTTTGGGTTTCCAAATCGACTCACGTGCTGGTTTGTAGTTGTTAAATTTGTTCACTCGAGTTCGGTCTTTGTCTGAGGCCTCAGACATTTCAACCTTTTCACTGAATTTTGCTTCCGGGGTGTCGATGCTTAACAAGGCTCCATTTTCCCATCTTTACCAAATTAGTGCATGCCAAAGATTGGCCTATGTTACAAACGTCAAAGTTAAACAACAAACTTAAAACAAATGCATCATCAGCAACATTTTTTTTAGTAAAACTAGAATAATGTGACAACCTTGTAGAAAGACTCCAACTCAAGCTTCAATTCCTAAAATAAAGAAGTGAATGTGCCTTGAAGTATTTTCAATCACCCCTTTATTCTATTGAATTCAAAGATAAACAGATCAAAAGTAAAGAGAAAAAAAAACAGTGATGCAAAATGTTTTCACCACTTTATTGGGGAATTGAAAGCTAACATGTTTTTCCCAAATAAATTTTACAAGCATTAATTGCTGTGTTTTACTAATATAAAAAGTCAATTGATATACAACGGTGATTAACTGTACAAATGATGTAGTCATATTAAAACTAAAAAGTAAGAGTTTAACAGTAAAAGTACATTTTCTATAACTTCAGAATAAGCCCTCATTGAATATTACCAAAAGAAAAACATTTGCAATCTTTTTTGACAAAACTTAAAAGTTCAATTAGCTACAAAAGTATTTAAATTGATGATGAAACACATTATATAAAAAGAAAATAAAAAGTTTCCATCTGAAGTCTACTTAAATGTCAAAAGTTTACTAAGACAGTTAAACATTAAAAATGCAATAAAAATATGCAGGATACATTCATCACTGTTTTAAACAGTCAAAACAAGTCATGTTGGTTTCATTTTTCTTTGGAAGCCAATTAAAGAAAAAAAAAACACTTAAAGCATTCTTTCTTTGCAATTATGAAAATAGTAATTCCTAAAGTCTTCTTTGCACAAGAAAAGCCAAATATTTCTATGAGCTTAAATTTTTCTATTTGAATCTCCAAAATATCATTATAAACAAAGCAGAATCATGTGTCTCTTCTAAGAAACTGTGCATATCGAACTTATGATAAATTATAAGATTTTTCAACACTGAACCTGTGACAGAAAATGTTGCTTTAGGAGGTAAACTTTTCCCAATACATTCAGATTTTTGCGTAATGCGTAATGTGTTTTTGTGTTTTTAATGTGATAAGAAGTCAAAGAGTCTGATTTGACTCCTGAAAAGAAAAAGCGTAGTTATTTGTTTGCAGGAATTGTTAACGAGTTTGGCGTATTTCCCAAAAAAGAGGGAGGCCAAGCAAAAAAGTTCTCTTTTGGAAGGAAAAGACTTCATGCAAACGTTGCATTCATCACCAGTGAGGATGTTTTTTACAGCCTGATCATTTCATCTAAACTTTGAATGGCATTTTCACGAGTGTAACTTCTCCATTCTTTGGGAATTTCTCCATAGCCCACAAATTTCAAGTCATAATGGTCCTCCAGTTCTTTCTGAAAGTGACATACGAACCATTTCCAATATGTGAGTTTAGATTCGTCTGCAGTTATCCTCCATGATGCATATTTCTCCCCAGCAGTTGGGTACTGTTTGTAGGGGACTGAAATCTCTGAGTCATGACTTGGATAGAATTGTCTATCACTTCCAACTAATGTGGTGCAGAAATCAATGACCAGATCAACTTTTCCTCTTGTGTGCCATCCTTTTACTCCAGAGGGTCGATGGAAAGGAACACTGTGTTTGTCTGGACTGTGGTCCTTCAGGGTGTTGGTGCAAACAGCCGCGCAGAAAGGACACCTTTCCCAGCAACAGTTACACAACTGATCAATGAGAATCTGATCGGGTGGTTTCCTACACGTCTTCACCTTGTCTAATGGAAGACAGCCCAACTCTTTGTTTATAATTTCAAGGCCTTTCTCAATTTCTTCTCTGAGGAAGTCAAAATCCTTGATGTCTGGGAAGTTCTGACAAAAACTGGTATCAAGTGTGAGCTTGTTGTTCAGTGAGCTGGAAAATTCTTTCATCCATGTGTTGATGTTTCCTCCCAGCTTTTTCACTTTGTCTGTTGATTCAAATAAAGCTTGTTTGATAATCTTGTCAATGTTGTCTACATTGTTTTTTAGTATTTTCTCTGCTTTGCTTTTGTGCTTTGTGAAGATGTAGCTTTTCACCTCCTTTGTAATAAAACAGCTTATTTGCTTCCTTGGATTATGGATATAGGTTTTGAATTGATGAAAGTCTGCTTTTTCTGCAAGTGACGTCAACAGGTGTTTCTCAAGGTTTAACCTGTTCCCGTTAAATGCTGGGTAATTACTTCTCATTTCCCCAGCAAGAGCCACAGCAGTCTGATCAATGATGGCTTCAACAGCTGACGCATGTAGGTTTTTACACATTATTTCTCCAAAAACCACAGCTGACGAGTTTCCTTTGCAGTAGCTTTTGAAAATGTTGTAATATTCTTTTTTCTTATTGTTCAAATGAGTGAGTACATCATTGTTGTTTCTGTATGTGTTGTGGGACTCTGACAGCCAGCTTACCACATTGTCAAAGATGTAAAGTAATAGATCAACTGTAAACTGCTTCTTGAAGCTGTACCTTTGCTCCGATTCAAACTTCAGTAGCTTATCTTGAACATATTTGGCCACTTCTTGCAGATAAGTTGAAGTGTAGCCCATTGTTGAAACAGGTTTGGTCTTAATGGATTTCAGAGTTTCCTGTTCAACGTTGTCAATGAAGGATCTGATCAACACCTGTTCTTCATAAGCAAAACCATTTTGAGACTCATGGCTAATTTGTCCTTGTGTTGTTGAGGTATGTCCAACCATTTGTTTGACAAACGTCAGTCCGGACAGAACTTTTGTCCAAACTCCACTTGTATCCTTCGGTTTAATCTCCTTTTGTGTTTCTTTAGATTGAGTTCTTTTGGCTTGTTTTTGGTGCTTTTTTTGGGTCACGTAATCAGAGTAATTGCCAATCTCTGAAAACTTTTTGTATCTCCCAGTATTTTTTGATTCAGTGATGACAGACCATTCAACACCTACAACTCCAAAGACAGTTGACAAATCTTCATCTAGGTTGATGTCCTTGATTGGTGTTGTGTCTGAAGTGAGATCAGATACCCACTGATTCCAAACTGAGTCAAATTGTGCTTTGAGATCCTCTTCATTTTTAACAACATCTTTCAAAATGTGTGCAAGGTCTTTGCTTTGTTGTAGAAGTGTTTTTTCAAACTCTGTCTTCTTGTTATCAAGCTTTTTTCGTGCATTCTTCTGCTGGATAACTTCATTCAGTTTTCTATTCACTTCTCTGATGTGCTCGTCATGAAACTCCTTAATTTTGTTTTCAAACTGGCCCCGCCATTGAACCAAGATTTCTTTGTCTCTGTCATCCTCAAAGTAAGCAGCCATTTCTTTTTTGAGTTCTTCATAGGTTTTTCCCATTTCTTTTAAAAAATAACTTTTCTCAATTTTGTCAAGTTGTCCTATTTCAATCTTTGGATGGAGCTGGTTTTCAATTTTCAACATTTCACTTCTCAATGTCCAAGTCCAGTTCCCATACTGCACTTCAAGCTTTCTGTATGCTGCAATTTCTTGTGTGTTTTTGAAGCTAAACACAAAGTGTTCATTCATTAGTGCCTTCCACAGATCCTTGATTTTGCTGATGAAATGTGACAGAAGAATTCCTTTTGACTTTGAAGCCTTAGATAGGATGATGTTTTTCAGTTCTTGGACACTCTCACTATAACCAGGATTTGGAGGAGCCATTGGCGGACTTCCCTCCCAGAGCTGGGCAAAGTACTTCACATCTGTCTGCACATCAAACCCAATGACATCATTGAAACACTCAACATCACACACTTCTTCTTCTGCAGCCAGTTGAGCCATCTTGTCCAGTCGCTCTTGCAATCGTCTCTTTCCGTCCATGTTTTTCTCTACAGCTGCAACATCTGTAACATTCTGGTGTACAAACACACAACTTGGAGAAAGCTTAACTTTCTTCATCCTCATGATGGCCTGGACAACAATCTGCAGGACATCTTGCATGTCAGCAGGATTTTCTCCAAAAATGTTTATCAAAGTCATGTTTCCAAGGCCAACAACAAATGTTGCCAGTTGATTGTCATGATGAAGTGTGGTGTTTCCAGCCAACTCAAGAGCACGCAGTCCTTCGGTGTCCACAACAAGAACATAGTCAAACTTATAGTCTTTCTTGATTTCATCAGAAAGTCTGGCTAGCTGCATGTAGGCACCTTTTGTGCACCTTCCAGCACTCACTGCAAACTGCAGCCCAAACATGGCATTCAACATTGTTGATTTCCCGCTGCTTTGTACACCCAACACTGACAACACAAACACCCTTTGGTCGCCAAGTTTCTTAATAACTTCCTGTAGAAGACTAGAGATCCACGTTAATGGCACATGACCAGCATCACCATCCATTAACTCCATTGGGTATCCAGATATCATGAGCTCTGCTGCCAGTTCAGGATATTTCATCCAGTCAGTTTGGCAGCAGGTAGTTTGTTTTCTTTGAGACATATGTGCTTCATAGATCTGTCCCATTTCTCTAAAGATGTGCTCAAGACCAAAAGTTGCTGACTGCAACTTCTTTGATATCTCTTCAAGTTCATCTTCTTTTCTCTTTAACAGTGCAGATTTTTCATGTTTCTTCTTCAAAACCAAAACCTCAGACCATGTTTCATCATAGTTCTGGAGAATTGAAGCGAGGTCATCGGTTGAGAGGCCGTCTATAAGAATCTGAGTCCACTTCAGGAAATATTCTTTGTCTTTAGGCAACAGTTCCTGCAAGCTTGTCGTGAAAAACCTCATAAGTTCACTGCATGAAGCATCACATTGTTTCTCCCGTATTTTTCTCAATTCCCTTGTTTTCTTTTCCTTTTCTTTTTCAATGTGTCCTTTAAGGTGATACAGCTCTTTGTTTATTTTGCACCAGTCATGCCAAAGCTGGCCTTGACAAGGAAGAAATTCTTCTTTGATCTTGGAAATGTCCATTCCCTCTATTAGTTTTACCATTTTCATTGCAGCAGATTTCCCCTTGACGCAGACAGGATCATTTTCATCCACTCTGATCCCAGAGACTTCAGCCAAAGATTCAAGCTGGAAGGTTGTGTGTGTTTCTGGCAAAATATTTCTAATTATACCTTTCAGCTCTTCAGACACGTCTGATTGGCTCCGATCTTTAAGACCCAGTTTGTATTTTCCGATTTTAACCTGAATTGCACCACTATCACTGTCCGCATTGAGAATAATCAGAGGCTTTGGAGATCTATAAAGGGTTGAAATGACAGTAGTAAATCCCAGATTTTTATCAAGAGCAGGCACCAGAAGAACAATGATTGAAGATTTGGCTGTTAATATTTCAAACTGTTTTTCTTTCACAAGAGCATCACCATGAAGGTTACAGAAGGCAATACAGTCAGTGAATGAATCGTTAGGTTTGCCAGCTGGACAGTACCAGGCAATCTCTGCCACGCCATCCATCATATAGTGGGATTTGGTACTACCAGGGCAATTTCTGTGGAAGAACGTGCTGTGACGGTCATTGATCAAAGTATTCATCAGCTGAGATTTAGACACAGATAGTGAACCCAGACGAAAAAAAGTTACTAAGGGTGTCTCAGCTTTACAGATTGGCATGCTCTTGATAGTTTTCACAGACTTGTGATCCCCTCCAACATGAGTTATCTTCCATGTTTTATTTATTTTTCTAAATGTCCACAGAGGACACTCAATATTGTTCAAGAAAGGATCAGGAACAAGTAAAGGTAAAGCATACAGACATTGTGATAACTTTGTGATCATGTTCTGCTTCATAAAGTTGTCTGAAGAATGAAATACTGCCATTTGGACATCCATCGGGTGGACACGAATCTGTTTAAACTGATCAGAATCTGGGGCAGTGTTGTAGAGATCATCCAAGTCACTGTCATCAGAGTAAGGATTGTCAGACTCCCAAAGTGGCTCTAAATAGCTCATGTCAGAACTGTCCTGACATACAGGAATGTATCTGGCTCTGTAGTCTAACATCATTAACTTTTGAAGAAATGTTAGAGCTAAATCTTTCTCAGAAGTTTCATTGCTCTGTTTCAGGGGTGGACTGATTGCAAGCAACTCTGGAGCTGAAATGTTGGCTCTGTCTTGAAGGTGAAGTCTGCTAAGCAGTTTTTCAATTTCTGGTTGACATTTCTTTCCTTTTTCATCAGTGATGTTCAGCATCTGCAGTGAAGTAAGAATTACATATTTTTTGGTAAAAGTAAGATCACATTCTAATAATGCAACTACTATTAATAATATTAATACATTTCATTTCTAAGGTGCCATTCTGAACACTAAGGATTGCCGTACAGCATTTACGTCTTGTATGAAAAAAATACAATGATTAGGTTAAATAGCAACAGCTTAAGTACAAGTAAATTAAAACTTTATTACTCATATTAAAATGTAGAATAAAAAATAATTATTGTTAAAGAAAATAGACCAGTTAAAAGAGATTAGATACAGACAACCAGGGCTGATGGGGGCAGTGTGAAGTTGGGTTTGCAGAATAGGTAGAGTTGGGAGTCGTTTGCATAGCAGTGGAAATGAAAGTGGTGTTTCTGGATATGATGAACTGGAAGAAAGTAGACGATGAAGAGGATGGGACTAGGAACAGTGCCCTGAGGAACACCAGTTGTGATGGGGACAGAGCAAGAAGTGAGGAGAATTTTAGCAGAAATAGTTGCTAGTTGGCTGCTAGACACTAGAAGCTGGGGAAAGTATGGTACATTGGGTTTCTGTCGTCTAATTCTATCCACTATTCTCTGCCAGACTACCTTGTCCCCCTAGATGTATCCACATCGCACTTGGCTGATCCCTGGCTTTCCTGTCTTTTGTCTCCTTCCTCATCCCAATCATTGTTCCCTAATGCCTTTTTATTTAGTTTTTCACACCATTGCTGTTGTTTTGGAGTTTTTCCTCGCCGAGAAGGAGGGTCTTTTGGTGAGAATGGGCTGGAATTGGTTGCTAGTTTTTTTGTATTTGTGTAAATACATTTTTTTCTTTTATTTGGCTTCATTTGTTTTTGTTCTTTCTTTCAATTTACAATGTAAAACCTGTTGAGATCATTTTTTGTGATGTTGGGCTATACAAATAAAATTTGAATTGAAGAACTTTAATTGACAAGACAGTCAGACAAGTATAAATGAAACCAGATGAGTTTGGTGCCAGAGCTACTGATCAAAGAAAGTCTGTTCAGGAGGACGGAATGAGAAATGGTATCAGGAGCTGAACTAAAATCAAACAGACATAGAATGGATAATAAACCAGAGTTAGAAGAGAGAAGAAGGTCATTAGAGATTTTGAGAAAAGCAGTTTCAGTACTGTGAAGGGGGAAAGAAACCCGATAGAAAAGTTTCATACAGATTATTGGAAGACAGATGAGAGTAAAATGACCAATGTAACTACCAATGTTACCAATGTAACTTCATTCTCATCTGCTTTTAAAGAAATTTTGAAACAAATGGAAGGTTTGAAATGGGATGGACGCTCTAGGTGCTGAAATCATTTATTTAATGATGGGGTGACAGTAGCAATTTACAATTCCAGAGGTGAGGAAAGCATGGATTGTGTTGGTGATCAGGGGACATAGAGAGGAAGCTATCACTTCAGCAAGGATAGTGGGCAGTGGATCAAGTTGCCAGCTGGCTATTTTGATTATTATTATTATTTACTTATTTATTCATCTTGGACAGGGTAACATGTTTTTAAAAATAACATGAACATTCTTTTGCATATTGCGTCAATTCAAAATAATAGTACAATAAAAAAACAAGTGCACAAATCAAAGTTTGTACTGTCCAAGAAGGAGTGAGGGATAGAAAATGTTTTTAACCACACACCCAGTGCTCATATATGTATATACATATTTACAATATTTGAATAATATACTTCCTTTATTCTATGTTAATAAATATTGTTAATTAGGGAAGAGATTTGCCAGGTTGGACACAGTGTGACCGGAGTGGGACGCTGGTGGATAGAGACATTGAGGTGTTTGCACTGTAGCACTCAAATTTTCCTTTGGGGATAAATAAAGTATATTCTATTCGATCAACAGTGGGTAAGGTTAATGAGGAAAATGTGGTGCCAGATTAAAAAAATGGAATGGAAAGAAGAGTTGCAGCAGATGAGAGGTTAAGCTATTGATGAATAAGGTCAAGTTTTGTGGTGAAAAATGCACTTGAGTGACTTGAGTAGAGATGTGATGGAATGGAGTCAGGAGGTTACAGTTATTACTGTGATATTAATGAGCTTCTTACCTTTCTTCCTATTCCTTTGATGTCTAATTCCAAGTTATCTGCAGAAAAGACAAAGGTTCATTTCTTCATTTTTCCATTGTCACTCGCACATTTTACATTTTTACATACTAACTCACTAATCTATCTACATACCAAAACATGACAAGTTCATAAAGAAAAGTGTTTATAAGTGTGTTTTTGAAGAAACGTTTTGAACTCCACCCTCACACAAAAAATCAATTATTTGTTTGATTAAATTACTTCTAAATAACCAAACTTTAGCTGTTTAATGTGTCATTATAAAATGTACTGTACATAAACATCAACTAATTTTATTTAAAAAAATACTTATAACAGGGTAAAAATACATGTATCTATTTATTAATGTTCTATTCTGTTGTTTTCAACTTATTGCAATAATTTAAAATGAATGCCACATTTTTCCTCCACAAAACTGGTTGACTATAATTACTTTTTTGTTGTTCTTGTGAACACCTTCAAAACTCTAAATGGCTAATGGGTCACTTGCCTCTGCATTTGAAACCAGTTTAATTGCAATGCAATCTTTCATTAACATGCCAATTCTGCTAGTTAAATATTTAATCAACTGTTACCTTTTTCCTCTTTTTCATGGAGATGGTACTCAATTTCAGACTCTCCATCACTTTTGTCGTTAGCCTTTGATAGTTCAGCACCAAATTGTTCCTTTAATTGAAAAGAAACAATATTTAAGTTTACTAGTTTCCAAAGACACAATTTGCTTTGCATTCAAGGTTAGGGTTAGAAGCATCATTAGATGCCTCTCAAACAGACTTAAGTATTTGACAGAATATGATGTCTTTCAACATGCTCGTTTATGGAAATGAGAAAACTTCGGTTGGGTGGTTTTTGTATGGGGGAAACGGGCCCGGGGGCGGTCTCGCCTGGCCCTGCCAGGGCCCCTTGTCACCAGTTGGGGTTAAGAGGTGCACTGGGGTGAGCATCACTAGAGAGTTGGCAGGACTACAGGTGAGGGACTAGGGTAGTGAAAAGGGACATTAGGTGTGCGGAGGTGGTCTTTGGGCTGCCTGGGTCGGGCACCTGGCTGGATGTTGGGCTGTGGTGACTGCACGTGGGGTAGCGTGGCCCTGCTGCGCCCCCGGTTGAGCCCTGGCTAAGGGATTGTCGGGTCCCTGGGCCCTTAGGGTGAGTGCTCCCCTATCGGTCCAGGCCTTGACTTCTGTCACCACCTGGGCTCGCCTAGGGCCGTGGGGTACGGTTGCCGCGTCTGCCCCGAGGCCTGTGGGTCCTGGCATCGGGGAGGCGAGTGCTCCTTGGTGCTGGGGTGACCCTGGTAGGGGTTTCTCTATGTGCCTTGCTGGGTGGGCGGCTCCTTGGCTTGGCCTCGAGGTCCCGGGATCTGGATGGGCGTGGGCCCGGGTAGCGTGTGTCTCTGCCTCCCTCGTTCCAATCTTTTGGGGCTGGTGAGGATCCGTTGCTACTAATAAGCGCATGGTTCACATCGGCAGCCTGCATGTACTTTCACTCACACTCGCACACTATATCACTCTGTTTACTGTCCGCTATGTTCCTTGCTTCCAACCAATATTATTATAACTCTAGTAACATGTGTTTGTGTTGTACATCATTTGCTATAGAAGGTTTTGTTGTGTGTGTCAGTTTTATCACTGGTTTAAACTCTTGTTTGTACTTTTTTTCCCCTCAGATAATCCAGCAGGTTGGTTGTGATGCAGAATACTGCAACTTCAGATTTTCTTTTTACTTTCTCCCCCTTTCTTCTTCTTCTGTACCCTATTCCTCCTCGTTTTCACCCCACCTACCCCCGCGGCTCCCCTTAGTAATTCCTGTCAGGTCCAACAGAAAGCATATATATTTTGATTGTAAAGCATTTAAAATAAACAAATAAAGCTTGTGAGGGTCGGCACATGGTGCTGACCCTGGTAGAACAAAACTGCCCAGCAATACTTGACATACAGATCATCATTCTGCTTGTCAAAACGCCGGACAGGACAGGTTAAAAAAAAAAAGAAAATGAGAAAACTTTTCCACCAGTTGGCATTTCAAAAGGTAGTGCAAGTTCAAAAATGATCATGAATGCAGTAATTATTCAATAGGACACACATATCTATTTGTCTAATTAAATTTTTTTGATTGGCCTGCTTATTTAATTTATTTTGTCATTAAAACTGAATTGTACCACAAAAATGTAGTTGTAACAAACAAATGCATTTTCTCGTTTTACCTTTGAATTGGTTTCAGTTCTGGACTCCATCTTCTCGACTATAAAATTTTGGAGAGAGAATTATTAAGCACTGCTAAACAGTAGATACATAAAAAGAGCTCTAATGAATAATAAAATGTGATACTAAAATTGCAAAGTTCATTAAGAGAAAATGGCATTGATGTCTAACTTGATAGTAAGTTTAAGATGAATGAACAAATAATATTCTAATTTTAAAATGCAAGGTATTGTCACCTTTATGTGTAATTATTGATTCAGAAAATATTTTCAGAATAATACGTCATAAAGGAAACCATAATAAGTTATGCCATTTAATAAATAGAAACTCAGAAAATTTCCGTTTGATCACTCTTGTATTTTTAGAAAAATAAAGACACAAAATCAAGAAAATGTCATGATGGTGGTGAAGGAGAACCCAAATGCAAAGCCAGTTTATTGCAGGAGTACAGAATGAAACACACAGCTCATCCTGCTGAGCGACCAGAGGAAGAGCTCAGCAGGATGAACGTCCAAAGGAAGAGCTCAGCAGGCTGAGCGACCAGAGGTAGAGCTCAGCGGGTTGAGGGACCAGAGGTAGAGCTCAGCAGGATGAACAACCAAAGGAAGAGCTCAGCAGGCTGAGCGACCAGAGGTAGAGCTCAGCGGGTTGAGGGACCAGAGGTAGAGCTCAGCAGGATGAACAACCAAAGGAAGAGCTCAGCAGGATAAACGTCCAAAGGAAGAACTCAGCAGGGTGAGCGACCAAAGGAAGAGCTCAGCAGGATAGCAGTGTGCACCACAGTGAAGGACCAGATCTGGAGGGAAACCATCATGGCTGCATGGCAGCAGCATTGCAGACCAGTGGCGAAGGATACACCGCAGTGCAACAGGGAATGATCTGGCACAGAAGCAAAGGACACCAGGGCTTAAATGGTTCGGAGAAGAACAAGACACCGCTGGAGACATCAGGGAGAGACAATCGGGAACAAGTGAGCAGAATTGGGGCAAGGAGCAGGATTTGGAGAGGTAATGTTCCAGATGAGAGGAGGACCATGACAGGTAATAGCCATTCAATTTGAGTAGGTGATACACTTTTGCATGTTATGCGCTAGGTTTTGTATTATGTGTGAAAAAGATTGTTGCGCAAATGTTACAAATAGCCGTGTTTGCATTGTTTTATTGTTGTTAATAAAAAGATGTTATATTTGTAACAATCTATGTAAAAAAATTACCTGTGTCTTCTGGTTCAAACTTAATTTCAGGCTGTTTTCTTGATTCTTCGTCATTCTTCTTGAATAGATCATCATCGGATTGTTCTAGTTGATCATTCTAAAATAAAAAGAATTCAAAATTTTTTTATTTTTTTTTAAGCTGTTAAAATTGGATGTTTTCATTCCCAAATCTACCAACTAATGTAATAAAATGCATGATAAACAAAAAAGAACATTGAAGACTTTCTCTCAACCCCTGAAGACAACATCAATGAAATTGTTCCTGTCTATCCAATGAGTTAATAAACAGAAGTACCTTGTTCACATATAGTAAAAGTTTCTATTATCACTTTCAGGTGTTGCTAAAGCAGCCCATGGGTGAATGTCTAACTGAAAACCTTTGCACACCCTTTGTACACAATTCCATGTTGCCAGCTCTACTTGACCAAAAGTCTTTTTATTGATTACCTTCAACTTGATTCCAATTTTTATCTCCTCAGCTGCAACATAAGAAAAAAAAAGAAAGTTGAAATTTAAAAGCTTGTCAAAACTTTCTTAATCACAAACACATTTTCTGTGCTCTATTTTTTTTGAAAAAAGATTACATAGTATATTCCCAAAAAGAGCTTGCCTTTTGTGTTACTTTCTATTATGTTGGCTGTGTGGTCCGGCAATTTCTGGTTGTCGTTCGGCTCAGCAATTTGTTCATTGGAGCGTTGCCAGTTGTTTTCAAAGATCATAATATCTACTTTCTCCAGAAGCTCCACAACTTCATTCAAATTTGTCATGCTTCTTGAACATGAGTGGTATCTCTCAGCAACAAAACTTGGATATTCTAGTAGGTCTACAAGTGCATTTTCACAAGATTCCTCTGATGTATGAGTTACGACTGTCATTACAAAAGGAAGACTTTCTTTTCTAAAAGTTTTTTCTATCCACTGTATTCCTGAGCTGTATCGGCTGCTGTGTCGACCACTTGCTATCAGCAGGATGAAAGCATGGGCTGCCTGATTTAATGGGATACTGTCAACATCCGATTGTCCAAGCATGTTGATGACTCTGATGTGTCGACCAAACATGTCGTAAAGTTTGGATGAAAATTGCTCCTGGTGTGTTTGCCCATCATGGTCGAGAAGTATATTTTGTGGTCCAATCTCAATGGAGCTACTGTCACCAGCTAACACGAGTGTGATTTCAGGCACCACTGAGAAGAAATAAACACAGCAAAAAGACCAGAAATTCAGCAGATTTTCCAATGAAGGGGCTTTATATTCAAACATTCCAATCCTCCTTTAATAAATTACTGTTGTTCAAAATGCTACCTTAAGATATTACCTTTGTCACAATCTCTTTCTGGTGTACACATTCTTATATCCTTATCTTCTGGGATTTCATCACCGATCTTTGAGAGTTGAGAATCATCTAGCTCTTTCGCTGGACAATGCTAAGAAAAATATCATTTTCTTAGTGATTTTGTTACTAAATCAGAAATTGTAAAAGTCTTAGCTCACGAATTCTGTTCAAGAACCCTTCAGTATTAAATCTAATTCAGATTGCTATACAGAGGCATAAGAAAGTTCAAGGTAATGACAAAGGGTCAGCAATAACCTCTAAAACCAGTATAGTGTGTGTCTTCCAGAAAGCTATAAATGATTTAGGTGTCATAACTTATGGGCAAAAAAACAACTGGGCAACAATAAAAGAAAATTGTTTAACTCACCTCTGTCCCATGGTTTTCCATCTCTGACAACAAAAAGACGAAAAATGCAGCAAATTATTATTATTATTATTTTTTTATTTTTTTTTTTTTTTTATTCCAATTTACCTTGAGCTGGAACAAATTTGTTGTCAGATTCTTGCTCTCCTGTATCAAATGTGTAGTGATTACAACCTTCCATTTTCCCAGCTTTTCATCTTCATAGATAAGACAAAATCAATAATACGTTAGCACTCTATTAAAACTTTTAATGTTGGTCCCTGGAGACGTTGGCATAGTGGTAGTTCTCCCAGTCTTTCGACTAGTTCTCCCAGTCTTTTTGACTGGGAGTCAAAAGTTCTCCCAGTCTTTTTGTAAGTCAAAAGTTCTCCCAGTCTTTTTGACTGGGAGAACTGGGTTCAAATCCAACTGGGCCAAAGCTCTCCCTGGTACTACGAGCCTGAAAACTGGAAAGAAAAACTGAAAAAAAAAAAAAAAAAAAAAAAAAACAATTTTAATGCTCATCCGCAATTGTGAATCTCAAATATACAGCTTTATTTTTTAAACATTTTTATGACAGCAAGTTGCGTTTTGTCTTCTGAACTGCTTGTTGTTACGGTGCCAGAGCCGATCCTGGCTGATTTCAGGCAAGAGGCGGGTTACACCCTGTACAGATCGCCTATATGTTGCAAGACCACACAAACTCGTCCCTGGGGGCAATTTCGTAGCGGCCAACCAATCTAACATGTGTGTTTTTGGAGGGTGGGGGAAACGAAAGTACACGGGAAAAACCCACACGTACAAAGGGGAACATAAAACTCCACACAGAAAGGCCAGTGTTTTAAGCCATTGACCCACTCTTGGACTCAAATCCCAACCTCTTTTAGTTCACTGTGCACAACACTGCGCCGCCGTGCAATCTTTGACAGCAAGTCATTCAATTATTATGAAGAATCAAAGCCTCAACAAAAATAATTTAATAATTAGGACGCTGCATCGGTCCGTCGTGGTAAAGAAAGAGCAGAACCGAAAAGCAAAGCAAATATTTATTCTATTCTCCAAACCCCCATAAATTGTTCATAACTTTCGGTTTCCTCATCCACCGATTTAATCTAAAAGTGTTTTTCATACTGTTGCCTGCAGGGGGCAGTGTCATTCAGACTGCCACAAATTCATATTGAATTCAAAACAAATTCAAATCAACCTGTTTTCAAGATTCCATTTTTATTTGTTAAAACTCAGTAAATTAGGCATAAATTATCAATAAAAATAGTAATATCTGAAAACAAAATGGCAACTGTAAATATTATAAAAACACATAAACACGTTTTTATGACTTAACAAAAACTCAAGTTATTAAAAATAATAAAAGCCCATTATGAGATAAAGACAAACTTCAAGGCTTAAAATTGCTTTGAGGAAAGTCAATCTTATTTAGCTGAGAAAAAATTTGATTTTTCAAGAATACTACACAACATTCAGCATCATGTAACCCAACAACATAACACACTTATTTCCTTAAAAAAAAAAGAGACGGAAATGTTTACACAAAACTGCCAAAAGCCGACATTTGTTTAAATCAAATAGCTTTAAAATGATGAAAAGTCATCATGATTAAGATCTAAACATCTCTAAAACTAATTTTATAAAGTATTGAAAATCTATTCACATGTAGAAATATGAGTTTACTCACTGTGGTTCATGTATGCAGATTATTCCTCCTAACAGCTTGGTCCAGCAAGGACTCTGCTTTTTATCTGGCTGCTGCTAAGTTTCGTTTTCTATCCAGTTTCAATTCATGCCTGTAGTTGCTCAATACGTGTCACGATGCCATTTTTACCCAAAACATTTTTAGCTTCTAAAAGGCTCTTTCAAAAATGAAAGGAAAAGCTTGTCTGGTCATTAAAACATTAGAGATGGTGCTGGTGGAAAGTCCAAAAAATAAAATTGAGTCTTGATCCCAATTTTATTTTATTTTTTTTTTACTACAGATCATTTTTGTTGTCACTTAAATAACATTTAAAGTCAAATAAATTTGGCTAATCAATAATAGCCAAGCTAATGCAAACAATAATTAGAATTTAATCTTGTGAATCTGGATATAAAGTTGCTTTTTTTGTTTGTTTCATCATTCCTCAAGTGCAAAGGTTTAATCCTCATGTGTGGCATAAAATTGATAGGGACATCTCTGACCACCTTGTATTTGTGACTCAACTAGTCTGAAATGTTAAACAAAAACTTTACTCAAATCTCAAAATACCTTTACTCAAAAACTTTACGCAATACTCTAAATATCGCAGAACCGATTTAGACTGGTAGACAATTTATAAAACAATTGGGATGGACTGTTTGGCTGTGGCTTTCCCTGGCCTTTAAAAAGATCAGCATGAAGATAGAACAAGTTCTAGGACATAGTCTACACCTTACAGAATGAAAAATGAGAATCTAAAATGAAAGTAAGTTTTTTTCCCCAACTATTCACATGGAGTGACATGGATAGAGGAACTCCATTATTCCCCCAAAAATTTCAGTTCAAGACTCTCAGGATCTTGTTCACAAAGAAGATGGATGGGCATAGGAGTATGGCATCTGCAGGGCTTACAGTTCGGTTCAGTTTATTTGATAATTGTAGAATAGAAAATATACTGTAGGTAAAATAGTTGCCTTGGGGTCAAAGTGCACTGTTAATATTTAACAGAAAAAAACACAGTAACACACAGATACACCTAAAACACATCAATAAAATCACTATGTAAATAAATGGAAGTAACACAGCAACTGAAACAATAATGTAGATAGATATCTGAGGTCATTCAAAGTGCACTAATCAAGGACATCAGATTTTGTGGGGGAAAAAAAACTTCTAGCACGATGAGACATGCTGCATTTAATAGAGCGATTTGAGTGGTTTCTCTGAGGACAGAGGTCAAACATTCTGGTGCCCAGAGGGTTCATTGACAATCTTAAAAGCTCCTGTTAAAAGTCAAGATTTGCAAAGGCCATGCTCACTGAACTGTTCTATGAGTAGAGCATTTATAAATCTGGGGTGAACCACTCCGTTTAAGGTTTCCTTTTCTTTCATAGTGATAGAGATTGTGAGACTACACAGTCACAGAGCTGCTACAAAGGACTTTCAATATCACAAAAAGAGTGAATTCCCTTTCTTTTGTAGAAAGAAGAGACACAGGTGAACCTTCTTTGACCAACATTGGTATTTGTTTGCCAGCTCAAATCTTTTGGAGAAACAAACTTACAATTCTCAATCATTCGTGAAAAAATTACAGTAATCAGTTTGTTCTTAAAACGACTAAAATCACCACCAGTCGACCGGTGTTGTAAGTGTTCAGAATAAGGTTGTTTTCATTAGTCAAGTGTACAATATATAGCATTGGTCCATTAGGGAAAAAAGTGCGAGGTTCTTTATTTACTAGATAATTTATTATTTTTAACCTGTCCTATGATTGTAAGAAATTAGATACAATGGAATAAAACCTTGTTGCTAAGCTTTTCCTGAGAAAAAAGTTAACGAGGTGAGTAGATTATTCTTCATACAGTGACACCTCACATGCAGATGCAAGTTGATGCAAGACGTTTAACTACTGACGTATACTGACAATAAAGCAAAATGAGGCAAGTAGGCAGTGAGAAGAAACTCATGATGATGCTGAAAAATGATTAAAATCAAATTAGAAAGTTTTGTAAAGCATTTTTGAGATGTCAAATCTGAACATTTTCTACTTTTTTATATTGTATAACTGCAGTAGAAAATATAGAAATAATAACCACTGACATAATATGAGAAGTTTATTTAAACAATGTACAAAATGAGAAAGAAACTATGCAGATTACAATAGCAGGGTTTGTAACACTAGAGAAAATAAAATCATTTTAGAAAGTTATTTCCAATGTATTTTTGTTAGCAATAAAGAGATTCTTGAATTGTTATTAAAAATATACATTAAAGTACAAAAATATGAAAAGAACATAAAATGTCATGTATGTGGATGGCTTCTAAAGGTATTGCTCTCTAACTTTAGCAACAGTTATAAAACTTCGAAGCTATGAACCAAAATATATACTTTCTATAAGTTTTGATCATGTGGTTACGTAGTGTTAATGTAAAAAATACCCAGAAAACGTGTCCAATAAATAAGCTGAGTAACTTTATTTCATATTGCGTAGGAGATAAATATAAACAAAACTTCATCTGAATGTATTTTTGAGTGATATGAAAAACAATGTTCATTAGTGCATGAGTGTTAGCATCTACACTTTGATTTCCTCCTCCTCATCTGGAAAAGTACATGGTCTTTTGTGGTCTCTGTAAAAAATTGAAGATGTGCCGTTGCTACTCATCCTCGCTCCCTTTGTGAAAGACCCTCCACCATAGTGACGAGCTAACATGTCGGCTGCCCTCTGAAACCTTTCTGCCTCCATCCCAGGTTCCTCTTTATGAGGAGACTTGGTGGATGCATCAGGTATCCGGAAAGACCTACTATCATCATTCTTTTCTGCTTGATTTGAGCAACTTCTACCGCTCATGTTTCGAGTGAATGATCCACTGGGTGAAGAGACTTTGGGGGTCTGCACAGGTGTCTTCATTTGAGAGCTGTCTTCATCTTTCACTTCCATTGCTTCCTCTTCCCTATCTGCTCTGTTACTGTGATTGTAAATTTGAAGAGAGCTGGTAATGTCAATCAAGCTCAACACCTCACTCATAAGAGAAGGACCTAAATCCACTGTGAAAGAAGCGAGGGAGTCAGAGCGGGTAAGTGTGCCTGGAGGAGCGCCTTTAGAGAAATCTCCATCTTGAAACTGTCTTTCATGTCGAGAGAGACGAGGCAAAGTCACAAAACCAGACTGGATACCTGGAAGCACACAAAAAATTGACATCAAGTATCAGTTTTGAAATTTTAAGGTGCAAAGTTTGGCATTGTTTCCTGCAATTCTACAACTTTACCACAAAGTGGCAGTCTGTACCCAACATTCTATGTATTTACTCTAGCTATCTCTTTACACGTTCTTATAAAAACTATTTAAGATGTATTCTAGAAATTTGTAGGTATAAATAATCCAAAGATTTTTTTCTTGATAATTTTAACAGCGGTTTAGTTCTACTGAAAAGGAGAAAAAACAAATGAGACAGGTTAAAAAAGTGCAACTTAAAATTGAAAACTTTTTAGAAGCCATGGTGTATGGAAACAGTGTTGAAGATTAAAATCAATTCAGAATTACACTGGATGAAGATCATCTTCTATTAATAGGTAAAAATACGTAATTAATGACCAAGTACTCTCTTTTATGTACCAGAATTACATCACCCATTTGGGAAAATTCCTTTTCAACTGAAAAAAATCTGAAAAAAAAGGGGATTTCCAGCCACTACACACTCCTGCCTGACATGCTGTGATTGGTTAGCAGACCCAACAAATAGTGTTTTTATGCTTGTTCATTCAGACGCACACACGCATGCAGGCGGGGATGACAGGAAATGCCCCAATAAGTATCTGTCTTGAGCAAACCAGCTGTGGCTGTTTGGGATTGTAGACAAAAGCGTACAGGTGTTGTCAAGGTGATCTCAGATGAGTCAGAAGAATCCAACAAGTTGGCTGGTTGGTGGACTGTGGAAAAGATGTTAAAAAAAGAGGCCTTTTTCTATCTCGGTGCTCATATGTCTGCTGATACTTATGGTCCTGTTTGAGCCTGCAACCAGGTCAGAAAAGAACATACAGTTTCACAGAGATAGTCTTTGAAGCAGATTACAGCTTGTTAGTGAGTTACAAATAGACATTTTTTTATTTGCATTTATGTATGTGTAAAGACTTGGTTTTTTTGTTTTAGTTTTTTTTTTTTTTTTTTTTACAAATGTACTGTATTTGATACATGTATACAAATCTTAACGTCTGTACACACATATGTCTATCGATCTATGTCTATATTCATATCTATCTATATGGTACATACAAGTATATAGATATATAGACATGCTTATACACATGCACAGTATTTCAGAATTCAAGATGTTTTTTTATAAATAAAATGATCTAGAATCAAATGTCTTAGGTTAATTGGCCACTATAAAATATCCAATAGGAATGAGAGTGTGCATAGATGGTTGTCTGTGTGTGTGTGTGTGTGGCCCCGCGACAAACTGGCGACTTGTTCGGGGTGTACTCTGTCTCTCGTCTTGAATCAGCTGGGATCCCTTGTAACCCATCAACTATAACCAGATCACAAGATGAACAACATATTCTCTTTTCTATTCTTTTTTTTTTTTTTGCGTGTATCATGTTAAAATGCATAAATGGAGTTCTGTAAACTGTTTTATGAAGTTTACATGCATTTTGTGTTCAGTTCTGAGACTGAAAAAAATCTCCAGGTGGAAAAACTGTGTAGAACAGACTAAACTCTTGTTGTTTACATGTGTTGATATTTAATTAATTGTATGTACCAATGAAACTGTGTTCCCATTTTTCCTTTTCTTACTTCTCTCTGGATAGCGTATACTATCAAAAGATAATCTGCTTTGAAGTAATCTTTGGCTCAGAAAATGATGTTCTCTTGTTTACCTGATAAGCCACCATTCATGAGTTCAGTTTATTTTCTCTGCTCACTTTTAATGACGATAATCTCTTTCCTAAGATACTTTACATTGGACCCTCATGCTGGGAGTGATTATCTCACCATATGTGCAGAAAGAATCGTCTGCTGAGCTGATGGAGTTGGGGAACAGCATTCTCTGTAGGCACTCATTGGGAGAGTCCACGTTCAGCTGAGGCAAAGAGATGGCGTTCTTAATGATGGGTGAGATATCCGGTGGAGGAGAAGAAAAGTCTCTGGACCCCGATCTTGGTCTTGGTCCGGAAGTCCTTCGTACATTGCGAAATGTGCGTGTGAAGAAGCCGGTTGACTTGGAGCTGTTTGCTGAGTCCGGACTTCCTGGCTCCCTGATGCCCCCATAGTTACTAAGAAAGGAAGTGTCACCAAACACATCTCCACCACGGCCAACATGCATGGTGTGTCGGAAGTCCCCCAGCGGTGGGCTGATCATGTCCACTGAGAGGTCGCTCTTGAAACGTCGTTTTCCTTGAGAGCCAGCCACAAGGCCTTTAATCCCTGGCAGCTTTCCCAGACTCATAGTGACAGAAAACTTACAGAATTTTCCTTTAAATTGAATGAGAACGTCCGGATTCTGAATACATCAATGAAGTCTGAAATCCGGTTTGTGGTCCACTAAAAAATCAGAAAGAATAAATGTTATTGAAATGTCTGGACAGTGAACAAAACCAAAAAATGTGCTTGTTAAGTCAGCAGAAATGTGTGTAAAATCCATTCTTCACAGAGATCCAATTTTTCATCCGCCACAGTTTCGCCACCAATTTTTAGCAATTTACTTGCTCCCTAAAGTTTTTAAAAGCACTTCATATGGCCAAATCAACCTTCAAAAACAACCAAATTCTCTTTTTAGCACAGCAGCAGCCTTCAGCCATGAAAAAATATATTTAATTACCCTATTCTGTTTTGATGTACTTCTTAAGAAGACACAAACTGTTGCTTACTGTCCACGAGGGTTTTGACAGCTCCCAACTTGCACTTGTGCTTCTCAGTGGTCATGGGGAAAAAGTAGAAGCCTGTGGTCATTCTCTGTCCCCCACTAAAAAGGCTTATCCATGTGTGTGACACACATCCTGCTCACAGGTTTTTGATTCAGAAATTTTTCAGCACCAAAGATGCACATTCTCTGCAAGTCAAATGAAAACTGTCAAAGTGAAGAAAAAGTGTGATGTGTGTTTTTTCTCTCCAAATTGCGGTCAAATGAAGTGTCGTAATCCATCAACTGTTTTGTCTGCATCGTCCTGAAAGAAGGATAAAGCTCCTCCAGGATTGTCCACGCACTGGATTAGCTCCTAATCTCCCCTAGATCCCTCCCTCCTCTGACTCCCTCACTCGGTCTCTGCCAGCTTCAATCCACTTAGTTCCCCAATGTTTTCCAGGTGGCAATGGCAGGGGGGTCTTCGTTTTCATCCAGTTCATGTCAGCTAAGGACCTGACAGAGAAAAGAAGAAGGGGTGTCAGTAACAAATTTCATGAGAAATTTAAAAAAACCCACAATAATATAGGTTTGAATTTATGGATGCTGCTCTAAACAAATCTTGAACATTACTTTTCCAGGATTTTAACGTGGTCCTGTTTGTTTTTACTGTGAATTACCCTTTATTAATTTTTAACAAAAAGATTGATCACCAGTTGTTTTTCAGGAATGAGGTAACCACAGTGAACTTTTCCTCAGATTTGTACACATATAACCAAATAAGTCCTCCTCTCCAATCTCAAGAAATTTTGTTTGTCCTGCACAGTCTTCTTCTCAGAGAGGAAATTAAACCAAGGCAAGAGAGCAAAACTAAGCTTCTAACACGTGATTCTACAGGACACACCACCCATGTGGATTACAGTCACACGCAATTGGGCGTTAATTTACCAAAGATGCTCGCTAGCCAATCGCTAACTGTTCTAAAACCATTTGAGTCTGTCCTGGGTTCAACTTACGTTTTATTACTTTGAAGAAATATGATTAGTAAACATTTGTTGGGCAAAATTTTAGAAATAATACAAAAACAAAGGTAAAATTGTGTAGAGTTCAGTTTGTATGAGAGGATGGATTCTAGTTGTCGCCTGACAACCTGTGACCTTGCAGCAGAGTAACACTTAGCTTAAGAGAGTGATTAAATCTTGTGGCGAAAACAGACAAATGTTAGCCACAGGAATTGAGAGACACAAAAAACCTCAACAAACAAGTTTTTATTTGAGTTTTCAATGCTGTCAAAGTGCAGGTTATTTTTTCACATTTCAACCTCAAGCTTTTCTAGCTCTGTCTTTATCAGTTTAAACCTTGCATTTCACTCATCTTACGTGTAATTTGACAGTTTAAAGCACATAGTTAACATGCTTTTCTTGCTTTTTAAGTGCCTAATTCCACCTCAAAGCAACCTCCTGTATGATTTCCTTCTCCTCTGTGGACTTTGCAAAATGTAGATTACCTTTATAATGTAAAATTAGGTGAAACAGCAGCACAAAGATGTACTTTGGGTACCTCATTCTTCAATTTGGCATCTTTTGAAATGTAGTGGTGGACATTTAAACGTGTTAAAAGTGGTATTTATCTCGAACTGTACCTGCAGGCATCCATAATCAGGCCTGTTTCACATAAGCTGTCTGGCTGATTGCAGACTTAGTGGTTAAACGTACTGGGAATGGCATGCACATGGGAGGGCAGATTGGACGACATCTATTATCGCTATCTGAGTAAAGTGATGAAAACAACGTTTTTATCCTCTGTCTGTCTGTCTGTATTTTTTTTTTTTTTTACTTTTCATAGTTTGCTCTAAATTGGTAAAGATTAATTTTCACTCTCTCCGTACCCATAGGAAACTGTTTTCAGTTTTAGTTGGACATGTTGCATGACAGAACCACAGCCGGCCTTCCGATGACGTTTGGAGGGGCTGCTGAAATAAAAACAGAAATGAATAGATTTGTGGAAACAGACGTAAACAGAGGTAGGGTTGTATTGCGGTGGCCTAGCTCTGAGGCCGCTCCCTCCATCTGAACCGGAGGGCCGTGGTCTGCTGAAAGCACGGCACCAGAAAGCTGTGGTTGGGTTCAGAACACCCTGACCACGACACACAACTTTAAAATCTAACATGACTTCACTTTGGAGGGATTTACTGCTGCAACGTGGCGTTTTTCTTCATGCCCAGCTACAGTATATGTTCTGACATCATTTGAACAAAGGCTTGCATAATACTGATGCCAGTGTTTGAACTTTGGTAATACCTCACACTTATGCTATTGTTTTATACTCACGATGTTAAGAAGAGCCAAAGAACTGACATATAAGCCAACAAATCAGACTTTGTAGGCAGTTTTTAGCTTTGGAATTACTCACTAATTTCAAGAAGTCTTTTTTTAAATGTAGGTCCTCTGACAACAAACCTCAAGGGAAATGAGGTCAAACAAAAGTGAAGTGCAAACATGTCTGACTATTCAACAGTGGCGTCTAGCAAAGAGTAAAAGGAAATGTTGCTCCTCAAAACTTTCCACCCAGTAAACATAAACAGGAAAGTGCAAATGATTAAACAGAGAACTGACTCTTGCTTTTATGTTTTGATCATGCATCATTTTTCAAAGCTCTGCTTTAAAAGTAAATCTACACAAAAGTTGACAAGTTTTGGGCTGTGTTTGTTATCATTTGCTAAGTTCTTTCAAAATCTGTCCATATAAGCTGGCCAACTAAAAATGCTCTAGAATTTCATTTATTATAGACGGTTTGTTGTTTATGTACTGTAAATATAAAGCAAATTTTGAATGATTGCAAAATGCTCCCTTGAAAAAAAATACTGCGATGTGGATTTTGTTGCTTTAGATAACAGCCATGATGTAATTATGAGACGTCATAGTAAGTTTTGTGCGTGTATTTTCTGAATCATGCTTTTTTATTTTTTACAAAGAAATGGGAACAAGTTACATCATGAGCAATGTGCAAATGTTAGTGGGGATTTTATTTTATTTGAATCATCTTTGTTTTAACATTGGTCTTCATCTGTAATTAAACAGATTTTTTTTTAACATGTTGAATGAAGATGGAGGACAGGAGCAGTGTTTTTTACCTGCTCACCGACTCAATAGCTTCCATCTTGAAATAGTCACAAGCATACATGCCATAAATAAAAAAAGTTAGATTTCTCACAATAATCAGAATTTAATAGTTACTTAACATTTTTTAATAATGTTCACTTTAATTCAATGTGACAACCTGAATGACGGGCTGCATGGTGGGACAGTGATTAGCACAGTGGTTTTACCGTGACAAGGTTGGGGTTAGAGTCCCGGAAGAGGGGTGAGGCTTGAAACACTGTCCTTTCTCTATGTAGTTTGCGTGTACTCGCTGTGTATGCATGGGTTTTCTTCGGGTTCTCTGGTTTCCTTCCACCCTCCAAAAAAAAGTGTGTGAGATTGACTTGCTGCTTCAAAATTGCTCTCCATAAAATTGTCCGTGGTAATGTGTATGTAAATGATTGCGTGTGTGGCCCCACAACAGATTGGCAAACTGTTTGGGGTGTATCCTCCCTCTCGTCTGAATTCCGCGAGGGAGGATAGACTACAGCACCCCCCGGAGCCCCAGGAGGTGCTGGAGCCTATCCCGGCTGATTTCAGGCAAGAGGCGCGTAACACCCCAAACAGGTTGCCAGTCTACTGCAGGGTCATACACCCACAGTCATTTCTATGGGCAATTTCAAAGCAGCCAATCAACCTAAGATGCATGTTTTCGGAGGGTGGGGGGAAACTGGAGTACCCGGAGAAAACCCACAAACATGCGGGGAGAAGATGCAAACGCCACACAGAAAGGCCACTGTTTTAAGCTCCGTTCCGCCCAGAACTCAAACCTAGATCTTCTTGCTGTGAGGTCACTGTGCTGATCACTGTGCCAGTATGCACACAACTTTATCAGCTTCTTTAATGGTTACACACCAGAATTTTGTGTGTTAACATTTTAATTAACTAATTATTAACTTATAGACTTTTAGTAAACCTGGTTAAAGGTAAAAAAAAAGAAAAAGTAAATATAATTACTAACAAACAAAAGTATCAAATTACATACGAAGGCTTCTTCTTAAATGGGGGGCACGGGTGGTGCGGTGGTTAGCACAGTGGCCTTACAGCAAGAAGGTTGTGAGTTTGAATCCGGATAGAGACGAGGCTTGGAACACTGGCCTTTCTGTGTGGAGTTTGCATGTTCTCCCCGTGTCTGCATGGGTTTTCTCCAGGTACTCCGTTTTCTTCCCACCCTCCAAAAACATGCATGTTAGGTTGATTGGCTGGTGCCAAATTGCCCCGAAGTGTGAGTATATGGTTGTGGCCCTGTGACAGACTGGCGACCTGTTCGGGGTGTACCCTGCCCATCACCTCAAATCAGCCAGCTCCGGCACACCTCGCAACCGCGTAAGGGATACACTGTTAAGAAGGTGACTAACTGGCTTCTTAAATACTTCCTGATCACTGACTATTTCAACCAGTCCTTTCTCAACACGTGGTATTTAGATGTAGATTCAGCCTGTTGAAGGTAGAAGAAACTATGTGCCATGCTGAGGATACCTTCATAAGCCAGGTGTTTAATTATGATACCACATCTGTATCAGCCTACCAGCTCTCTGATCTGAGATCTGGTATAATACGGTCCAGTTGTTCTCTGGTTTATACAGATAACAGTAACCAGTTCGAGTTCCTTGTAAGTTTCCAACCAACAGCATAATTACCACTTCGTTATAACCATTGAAAAGTTTCTCTCGCTGCAGGATGGAAACATTTGCAAGCTTTTTGAGTCGCAACATTTCTAAACGAAACGCGAAAGACCGCAGAAATAAAGGGAAGTTATTCTGCTAAAAGCGGATGTGCATAGATAAGTAACTTCTAAGTGGCTCAGCTTTGCAGACATTTGTTCTGGTTTAATAACGGAGGACTCACGCTATTTGCGATTTGTCTCTTCTAATTACTTCATTTAGAGTCGGATCATGTAACCAGAATGACACGTGTTTTTAAAATATTGTCATGACAGAGGATGTTTAAAAAATGCACAAAAAGTTAATCAAAAGTCCATTTAAAGAATATAAAAATTAATTTTCTATGAGTGTCCATATTTTCTCCTTTTGCACAGGAGTGTAAAATCATGCAGATGTCCTAATTTCTTACCTTAGCATCAGATGCTTTCAGATTGAACCCCCATAAAAGTTGCTTCTCATCGTCATCCTGCTCGTTTAAAGCTTTGCATCGTATGTTTCTGCTTTAACAGTTGCTTAGCATCTCGACAGCAGCAGAAAGGAGGCAGATCTGTCTCTGCTGTGGACAAGTGAACTGATATAAGACGGAAAGTGGAGAAAGAAGTAGGAGGGAGGATCTCTGACGCGTCTGATTGATATTATTGTAAGCCATCAACTTGGTGAAAAATTAAGGAAGTATTGTTAAAGTAGAGATCCAGGTGATATTCTTTGATATAAGATTTAAAATATAGTGAAATGACAATAAATGTAAATTTTACTTACATTATTTCATTCTCTTATTTCAATAACTCAAAGTGCAGATGTATCTTCAAATGCATAAGTATCTTAAGTGTAATACTGTCAGTTTAAACAATAATCACCTTTTATACACAATAACAAATTAATAAATACAGAAACAATGGCTTCTTCTTCTCCTTTCGGCATTTCTCTTCAGGGATCACCACAAGAAGTCAGTTTCTTACATCTAACCCTATCTCCTGGATCCTCTTCAGTCACACCAACTATATTAATTTCTTCCTTCACTGTATCTATGAAACTCCTCTTTGGTCTTCCTCTAGTCCTCTTTCCTAGTGGTTCCAAGCTCAGCATCCTTCTGCCAATGTACTTCCTCTCTCTCTTTTGCACATATACAAACCAACTCAGTCTGGCTTCTCTGACTTTATCTTCAAAACCTCTAACATGTACTGTTCCTCTGATATACTCATTTCTAATGCTGTCCATCCTGGTCACTCCCAGAGAGATCCTCAGCATCTTCATCTCTGCTACCTCCATCTCTGTTTCCTGTCTTTTCCTCAGTGCCACTGTCTCTATATCAAACAGTATGGCCGGTGTCACCACGGTTTTGTACACTTTTCCTTTAATTTGATCTGAAACTCTTCTATCACACATCACACGCAATGCTTTTCTCCACCCATTCCAGCCTGCCTGCACACGCTTCTTCACCTCTTTTCCACACACTCTATTGCTCTGGACTGTTAATCCTAATCTTCTACTTTCTCTATCTCTTCTTTCTGTAACTTTACTATTCCATTTGGGTCGTAAAGTTACTGTCTTACTCTGGCTAATCAAATAATTAGCTAACACTTTTTTTTTCTTTTACAACAGTAGGCTAGCTAGCTAACTTGCAAAGATCCTTTGAAAAAAACAAAATTTAGATAAATAGAAACGTAGCTGCCTCAGCTCAATTTCAATTTACTCCTGTAATATAACCTATAATGTACAACTACTTTTGTCCTTTTAAAATACAATTTACTGGATTTTGAAACTCTGTTTTTTTGTTTATTCATTGTTGTTTTGTTTTTTTATCATTGAACCAAATTTTTGTAATCTGCTTGGTACAGAATTATAGCAAATATAAAAGTAGACTATTTTACAACTTCAAACAGACTCCACATTTCGGAGACAGAAGACTGTACATCCTTTTTGCTTATTTACTAAGTTTTCAATGTAATTTTAGCCTAATACAGTAACAAATGAAAAAGAAACAATACAACAATTTCTTAACATAAAATTCTATGTTGCAACTCACTTGCAAGATACACTGGCCTTCAGATTGGTTCTTTGGAGTATTTGTTGCTATGGAACTTTTATAGGCAGCAGAGAGCCAAGAGAAGAGAAAAGATGCAGAATGTATGCTAAGTTGGTCAACATTCGGGACAACAGAGGGTAAATGTCGAGCCACATTTCTGGTCTCCTAGAAACATTGTGGGATGATAGATCAATCGTTGACCACTAATATTTGGAAAAAAAACAAAACAGGGAATACTTATTTTATTTTCAAGACATTTTCATAAATGCTCAAACATCAATGTAACCATTGAAAAACTGTACCAAAGTATAAACAATTTGAGGTCCGTTAACCTGAAGGAAAGCAAACAAATAAAGTTTGGTTTGCAACTATGAAACCATGCCGTACGTGTCGTTTGGAACAATTCAGATGTTCCCAAATTCTGCAACATGGTGGTCTAAATTCACTGAATGAGAAAGATGAGGGGGGATTATTCTAAGCACATTCTCATGTCACGCTGCATACTCCAATAATAAACCACTGTGACTCTTCCCACACTGTGTGTTGTTGGACCTCAAGCTAAATATGACTATTGTTTTGAATTTGTTTTTGTCCTGCTTGTTTGCCTGGTGGGAGGACTTTCTCTGTGCCTGAATATAAGATCTTTGGTGTTTTTGTTCAATCAATCACCATTTTTATATCTTGGCTTTCACTCTTAATGTGGGCACTTCAAATCACCAAGGGTTTTTATGAAAATGCTCTCCCGCTTTTTCATTGCAATTATTAACACAGTCATCTCCATGCATGTTAATAATTTTATCTTAATTTTTTTTTTTACTTTTAAAGCCAAAAGCCATGTCTTTTGAAGAAAGGACTGCAGTCCAATAGACATACATACTTGATTTTAAACAGTTTCCTTAGACACTTTGAACAATCAACAGATCTCCAAAGTTCCCTTTGATTCTCTGCTTTTTGGGACAGCAAGAAAAAAAAATGAAAAAACACCATCTTGCAGCCAGATTGCAAGGGTTTCATTTGCAAACCATGGGTTTTGTTTGTTCTACTTCTATACTTAAATTGCTTTCTGTTTTTGAAGCTACTTATTTCCTTCTTGTTTTTGGTATTTTCAGTGTAGTTCATTTGAAAGGGACAATGTCATTTTATAAAACACATGACTGTGCATGGATTTTTTAAAAAGCCAGAATTTGACAGAATGCTAGTTTTGCATCCGTAGTCCTCTGGTCCATATATTAGGGGAAAAAATACACATGTAAAATAATACAGTTATGGCCGTAATACGTCTGGACCTTCACTTGATTCAATTAATAATCTGGTGTTATTTGCTTTGATCTTAAGAGCCAAGAGTCTTCTGCTTTTCTTCATAAGTTTTTGTATTTACATCGTCAATGTCTCTTCACAATAAACTTTATTTCTTTCACCTCTTCATTCTGTATCTAAAAACTAAACACTTCTGACCTCTGAGGAGTTTCCATAAGAGAATAGCTGCCAACAGGTCGTTTTGAATTGAGGCTGCTCGAGGCCAGTATTTCAAAAGTTGTATAAGAAGAGTGGGATACCACCTTGACAAAGAACAGTAGAAAAAGTACCATCCATTATTTAGTTTCCAAAAGAAAACTTTAATATTCTTCAATGAGAATAAAAAATCTATTCTTGAAAACAACTTAAAGAAATGTAATTTTTTCTTTTTTTATTGTTGGCAAGTGGCTAGAGACTTCCATACCAAATTGTGTAGCCTGTGGTTTCATTTATCAGTGACTATGATGGCAGAAGCAGCTGTTTCATCTTGGGGAAAAATCTTTTAAAAGTTTAGTGATTCCTCCAGATGAACAGAAACCCAAATGTCTGTGTTGACAAGAACAGAAATCAAAGTAAATATCAGATAACATGCCAAAGAGGAGCAAGTGGAAACACATGGCAGTATAAACTGAAATTTAGGCAGAGGAATGAAATGGAAAAGGGAGGAAAGGGTATACAGGAGTGGATGCTGGAGAGACAAGGCCGTCTGCTCTGTGCAAGACAGAAATAAAAAGTGGTTGAAATGAAGCAGATGTGAGGTGAAGTCGGGTTGGCACAGGGAACAGATAGGAGACATGTGGGATATCGTCATGGCTGTGAGTCTGGGAGGGTAAACAGGTCTAACTGATGGTATTAAGATTCCCCCGATGAGCATTGGGAATGAAATATGCAAGAGAGAAAAAGAAAAATAACAGGAAGTTACACACCATTAACTGCACTGTTGTGAAAGTTGCTGTCTCCGTCGTGAATATAGTTTAATAATTAGTTTTTGTTGCACATTCGGTTATGATAGAAATGACAACCAAAGTGCATAACGGATGACAAAGAAAAATTTGTTGGCAAAAAGGGAGGAAAAGAAAATCGTGCGGAGTAGGGAGTTCTGGAAAGGCAAGATGAGAAGTGTCAGCCAGATTAAGGTTTTCTTCACAGGAAATTAGCTTCTGAAAAACTAAGAAGACAGCCCTTACTCCTAAACTACCTTTAGATACTCAAATCCATTCCATAAACATGATCTACCCTAGTTCAAATATGTATTAAGGTAAGTTAAATGTGATTCTAATAGTAAAATTGGACACATAAGAGTAAAAAAATTAAATCAAACCTAGACATGTCAGAAAGTGGAACTGAGCATTTTTATTGTTATTTCTAAGCTGTAAAGATTCAGGGATACATGGAAGAAGTTGTGCCTTTCTCTTTGTTTGGACTGCACTCCAGTTTCTGTGGATTTTATCCTGCCAGGAAGCTGGAAGTTGGCCCAGAGACAATAGAGTATTGTGAAGTGAGTCTTCACTGCTTTCCAAGTCATAATAGGACAACAAGAGCAGACAAGCACTTAAACAGTCATCGTTCATTGTCTTTAGATAAATGGGTTAAATTTAGAACATGTTTTGGAAAACATTAAACCCAAGAACATAATTTCTATTTTTCCAAACATTTGGATTTTTTGTAAGATTTCCTGATGCTGTTGAAAAAATATTGTTCAAGACGTCTTGTATTTCAAGAAGATTTCTGAGGAATTTCTATTCTACCCCATCAAAAACAGCCATTCGGAAATTGCTAAAGCAGTCCAAATCTCAGTACTGCCATGTTTTGCACGAGTTAAGATTTAAATTGAATTCTCAATTAACAATTCTACGGCATAGTAACCATTGAACCGGTGTGTGAGACTTTATTCATAGGGTCCACATATACCATCAAAAATATACCATCTACATACATCATCAAAACCGTGGTAAACCCGCCATGCTGTTTGGTCTAGAGACAGTGGCACTGAGGAAAAGACAGGAAAAAGAGATGGAGGTAGCAGAGATGAAGATGCTGAGGTTCTCTCTGGGAGTGACCAGGATGGACAGGATTAGAAATGGATATCTGAGGAACAGCACATGTTAGAAGTTTTGGAGATAAAGTCAGAGAGGCTAGACTGATGTTTGGTCATGTGCAGAGGAGAGAGAAAGAGTACATCGGCAGAAGGGTGCTAGGTTTGGAACCACCAGGAAAAAGGCCTAGAGGAAGACCAAAGAGAAGGTTCATGGATACATTGAAGGAAGACATGAAGATAGTTGGCGTGACCGAAGAAGATACAGCAGATAGGGTTTATACAGCGGTTTAGCATCTAAACCATCTAGGGTTAGATGCTGTGGTGACCCCTGAAGGGAAATACTGAATGAAGAAGAAGTCTCCATATACCATTGTCTTGTACTGTGATCAAGTCAGAGTTTTCTGAAAAGACCAAAAGACGATGTGTGAATGAAGTGTTGTGAACTGAAACCAGTAATTGTCTCCCCAGACACAGTTGCTGATGGTGAGCTGTAGAAACTATGCAGACAGAAGATTTTGCCAAAAAGTTTAAACGTCAACAAGAAAATTTGTTGTGATAATAATGGTGAACCTGCATTCTTTCCCATCAGAACAATGTCCGTTTCTTTAAATTATTTGTGGTTTTTTATGTTTTCTTAAGACCTCAGAAATGTGACCCGGTAGCAGGTGAAGTGCATGTCAGCTCCAAAACCTTGACTGTAAATAGAGCATGCTGTACAAAATCCTCAAGTTTATGTTGAAATATTTCAGAAAACACAGAAACCCGGACACCCACAGACCACAGTATGGCACACGCTAAAATCTGAGCCTAAATATACATACTTAAATACCCTTGAGGCTGAGAAGTGTTTTCCTTATTGTGACTGCTTTATTACTACATGAAACCCTAAGCCTGTTTTAGGCAACTTTTGGCATGTGGTTGTCAGTGATGCTTTTTTAACACTACATATCTAGAAGTTGCTTGGCAAGGCAGTCTTTGCCTGCAGAGCAGACGGGTGGTAGAACTTAGATTTAAACGGCTGTGTTACACCCTGTAATTCAAATGTCAACTAAACCTCGCTACTTTGGAAGGAGTGTGACAGGAAGAGGAACAGGCAAAGGGCAATGTTTTATATTTGGGTTTTGTCTGTATGTTGGTCCATCTAAATGAGAAAAATACAAACTTAAAGTCTCAAAACATGATCAGTGGAAAAGAGTATAACAATGATGCCTCAGCTTTGTTAGAGATACAAATTTTCATTTGAAGTGTATTATTTGCAGTCCTTGTTTGTGCACTGCCACATATCCGTATACTTACAATATATGCATACGTATGTATGCATACGTATACATACGTACGTATACATACGTACTTGCATATAGGTATGGTGATTAACAATATGACCTCACAGCTTAAAGGTAACTATTCTGAGTATTCAAACACATTTTCATGTGGACTTCACATATTCTCTCTGTCTTTAAGTGGGTTCTCTGGGTTCCTTTCACGCTCTACAGACATGCATCTTAGGTTATTTAGTCACTGGGAAGTTGCCCCTCAGAGTGAATGCATGCATGGGTGGTTGTGTAGATAGATAGGCCCACAAATAAGTCGCCAGTGTATCACAAGACCCCACAAAGACAACCACTTGTGTTCATAATCAACCCTGGGGGAATTTAGAGTCTGATTTGCCTGAAATGCATGTTTTGGCCAGTTTCAGGAAACTGGAAACTCTGTGAGGAATTCATAAATAAGGATGCAAACTCCACAAAAAGAAAATTGTAGCATTGCTGCTAAAGTAAATTTTCTCAGCAACATCTGTTGGATATCAGCATGTTTTCCACACTAACAGTTTTGAAACAAACTAGTTAAAAAGTAATTGTATTTCAGACTTCAAAATTTCCATTAAGTATTTTCCAGTCAGAGGTTTCAAATATTGTTTTTTTTTTTTTTTTTTTGCAATCCTATTAGTACAAATCTGGAAATCTTTTGCCCTGTTAAACTCAACTTGACTTTTTACTTCCCTGTAAACTTCACTACACTAGCTGAGGAATCAGCTATGTGTTTGGGGTCGTCCTCCCCTCACCTTTTTAAGTTTTGAAAGTATCTTTTTGATTAAAAAGTTCATAGCTGTAATGGCACTCAAAAAATTGCATTCGTTGGGGATAGGTTCGCAAAACTACTTTCAAATCAGTACAAAAACATGACTCTTATTTTCAAAGATGGGTAGTAATTTTTTACTTTCCTTAAAAGAAAAACCATCCCGTCAAGTTCAATCGCTGATAAATAAACTTTTAAAGATGTATTTATATGGGTTTGTTTTCACAAGTGTCTTATTTGCTTCAACAAGAAATCCTTGTCTCGCTTTGTCTCAATAATGTTGAGTCTGTTAAACAGGAAATTGAACGCTTTTACTGTTAGATCTTTAACATGTCCCACAGAAGAAAAGCAGAGTCATTATGATGGACTGATAACTTTTAACTTTTCACATCAATGTGTTCATTCCCATGGTGAGTTTTCAACACATAGTAGACAACTCATAGTTTGCATTCTTATCACCCCACTTTTGTTATTTTATATCAACTGTTCCAGGACAGTAGTGAAAGTCAATGTTCCAGTATCCACCAGGAAAACATAAATCACTTGCCATCAGATTTCAATCTGTCTTGCTAACTCACAGCCTCACCAGACCCCTTTTCTAGCTCTGCTTTCCAAAAATGTCAAAAAGAACACATTCTTTGGAAACACAAAGAAGTGATTCTGTGCATTTAGCAGGCTTGAGTCATAGATGGAGCCATGGGGGGTCAGCTGCTGGATGAAAAACTGTCTCTGTTGTTTTCTGAGCGGGAATGAAGTGAAATAAATTAGCAAGAGAAAGCAGGAAATTAACAAAATAGTTTACTGTTTAAAAAGAGTCTTTTGCTACTTAACCTCCATGCTCTCTAAATCTTGTCCAGGGTTGATACTAACAAAAATTATAGATGTCAATTAGACACTGTGTTGCTCCCAGTTGAGAAAAAATCCACAACTCCTTGATGGTGTGTCCTCCATCACCATTGTGAAACCACACCTTGCACAACATCAAGTTAGTGCCTCACTTCCTATCGATAGAGAAAAAAATCAGATTATCATCTCATATAAAATGAACCCAAAGACCTTTAAAGCCCATATTTTTTTCTCAATGAGTTGTCACCATGTCACACATTCCTGCATGAGCAAACTGGAGTCCAGTTCTGTTATCAATGGCTCCTCTGTGTCGCTGTCACCTCAGAGACAGAAGCAGGAATGCACATCCACTGTTTCTCTCTCAACATGAGCACTGTTGGGCGATGGTCCTGTGTACTGAGGAACAGCATATAATGTACAGCAAGAGGCTGCAGAACAAAAGGAGGAAGAGCTGAGAGGACCATGGGGGCAATGTATAGTTTGGGGTGAGTCATTACTGTACAAGAGTCGAGATGGCAACAGAGATGAAAGAGCACCCAAAAAATGTAGAAAGAAGACATTAAAAACAAGTCAAACACAAAAAATATTATTCAAATAATCACCTCAATACACTTTAGATTCCAAACGAATGTTACAACATCTATCTATGTTTCCATAGAAACAATCTGTCTGGTTTCTGTCATGATGGAAACTTTCTACTGAATGTGGTGACTCATCTTTAAAATGTCTGTTTTACTCACTCCTGCTTGTACAGCGATGACCCTAAGAAAAACGAAATCCCTCCAACTTTCTACTGAGATGCCAAAAAAAGTAGCACAGTTCTTTCTTAGTTCTTAAATCAAGGATAAAGTTCACTGAATCACTTTATGCTTGCAACATTATGTTGTGTCTTGCCTTGTTAAATTTACAGTGAGTGATTTTTTGATAGAAATCCTGATCAAAACTTCAGAGAACGTTTTAGTCATGTTGTACACATTTAAATTGTGAAATATTTCTTTTATGTGTATTAAAGGTCCTATATCATGCATTTTTTCCCTTATTTTATCCTGTTCTATGTATCATTATATGCATAATTTTACATTCCGCCACAATGTCAACACAAAAGGTTATAAATAATACCCTGTTTGGGAGCGCAGTTTCATACCCGGAAGTCAAAACAGCTTGTTTCAGTTTTTTTTTCTTTTTTTTTTCCCGGGACCCGCCCCGTTGGTTGCGATTGGTTGTCATTCATTGTGATTTCCCCACCCACCCAGCACAGCGTGGAGCGGGAGGGGCGAGGTGTGAGACGTATGTAGAGTGAAGCACGGAAATGGGTGGATATCAGGGTGGAGAGCAGGTAGAAGTGGGGGAGGGTGTTTGAGCTGCAGGGGGCTGAACAAAAAACAGATGTACGTCACTATGTTCCACCAGTCGTTAGAGGTTTGGAGAACACGCCCCTTACTTTGAATTTAAATATCTCAAAATAGCATGAATCACAATAAAACACACTTTGGGGGATTGTTTGGGGTAGTACTAAGTAAAATAAAAGGTTAAAACCTCATAAAAGTCCGTTTTGCATGATATAGGACCTTTAAACGATGACTCAGTTTTTCCCATTTGTTCCTGTCCTATTAATTATTACCAACCAAGTGCATGTTCAGTCAGAATTGGTTTTGATTGTTATTTCACAGTTCTAGTCTCAGGTAGGCTTGGAACATTGGTCTTTCTGTGTAGAGTTTGTATGTTCTTCCTGAGTCTGTGTGGGTTTTCTTCAGGCACTTTGGTTTCCTCCCACCCTCCAAAAACATGCGTATTCAGTTGATTGGCCACCATGAACTTGTCCGTAGTTCAAGGTGAGCCTTGACTATCTCCTTTAATCAGACGGGATAAGCTCCAGCACCCCACAACCTCTCTAATGATCGACAGCTAAGAAGATGAATGAATGAATGAATATTATTTCACAATGACCTGGCTGACCTGATCCGTTATCTGTTTTACCTTGTCTATGAGAAATTTTCTTGTTCTTTGACTTCTTTCAACTGATCATCAGTTTAAAACCACATGGACTGGGGTGGGTTGTAGCTTCTTTTTTTTTTTTTGAGTCGTTATTTCAATTTTATGCTGCAAAAGTTTGAAAAAAACTTATTTGAGGCTGTGAGACAGGCCTCTACTTTGACAACGTTTAAATCTAGACTGAAAGCAGTTCATTCATGCTTTTGTTTGAAAATTAATCATTCTTTTGATCTTTTTAAATTTTTTGACATTATACATTTTTATTCTATGTTTTATTCATCCATTTTCTGAACGGTTCATCCCTAACGGTTGCGAGGGTGCTGGAGCTCATCCTGGCTGATTCAAGACAAGAGGCAGGGTACATCCCAAACAGTACCCCAGTCTGTGGCGAGGCAACACAGGCAAACACACACACTCTCATTCCTAAGGGCCAATCTCATTACAGTGGCCAATCAATCTAACTTGTATGTTTTTGGAGGGTGCAAGGAAACCAGAGTGCCTGGAGAAAACGTACACACACGGGAGAACATGCAAACTCCACACAGAAAGGCTAGCATTCCAAGCCTCGTCCCAACCCGGAATTCGAACCCTCGATTTTCTTACTGTGAGGTCACTGTGCCACTATTCTATGTTTTATGATTTAATTTTTTTTTTCTGTCTTTTAAGACACTTTGAATTTCCTTGTGTATGGTTTGGGCTATACAAATAAACTTGCCTTGCCTTGTTTGACTTATGAAGGCGCATGTTGCAACTTTTGAGAGTTAAACATTAAAATAGTTTACGTGACTTTCTGAGTGGACATGAGTTAGAATAAAGCGCCATCTAGTGGTTGTTGATTTCACTTTTTTTTTCGCCAGCTCAGTGTAGAGACTGAAAAATCCGCTTTACAGGTGGGATCATTTCTTTTTCTTTGCGGCAGCGCCCTGCGGGCTGAATGTCAGACAGAGAGCGGGGGTGCGCCAAGGTGTGGGTGCGTAAAAAAGGAGGACCTACACCGCCCATGATCTGACTTTACTCTTCTTCAGTTTCACTCTTGATTTAGCCGTCGAAGTGACTGGGATTTAGATGACCTGATCACACCACAGTTAACTTTGTGTGATCTAAGCAAAGAGAGGACATGAGTGGTGAGTGGACTTATTAGATTTTACTATGAAACGTTTGTATCTTCTAAGTTTAGGTCTCTCCTGGTTGGGCTCTAATAATCTTCATCTACTTATCTGTTGATGAATAACTTCAGACGTGTGAGATCATCATTATGCATACTATGGTGGCAGGAAATTCTCAAGTATATGGCAATTAAATTAAAACAAAAAAAAATAATAAGTATTAATTTATGCAAGACAAATGTCAGATTAGTGAGAATTTAATGTTTCTTATTACATATTCATTACCTTAAAACAATCTTTTGTTTACCTGATATTAGTTGAATTTTTCTGTGCTTCTCATGTTCTCCCAGAATAAACAAGTCTTGTCCTTTCTTTTGGATACATCTATTAAAATGTATTTCTCTCCTGAACAAGAAAATCTGTCATTGTTTTAGTCACAGATGATAAAGTGGGTCTTCTCAGTGTATCATACTAAACTCAAAGATACTGTTGTGGTTTTCTAACATGTTTTCTGAAACTTTATGTATATGTTGAGATCAGAGGAGAACAAAGTCTGAACAGAGTATTTACTGGTAATGACAGATTCCAGAGCATCCAGACACGCCTCAACCTGCCTATGGCAACTCTTTGGATCTCCTAAAAGTGGTCAGTCCATATGAATATAAATCCAGCTTTCTGACCTAATTATGTCTTTATTCATCAAAATTAAAAAATGAAGTGGTGGTGTTGGATTATTAGACCTATGGCAGATCAATGAAGAAATTTGATTGAAATAGGAGTAGTTGTTGTGGGTTTTCATAGATTTTTGTTTTACCTACATTATTTTCACTTTTTTTATTTTGTAGGATAATTATTGAGTAAATCAGAAAATAAAAATAAAATTCTTCCAAGACTTTTTTTGTGATTGGACATTTTGTCAGCTGTATTTTTTTTTTAGCTCATTGACATGTGGGAATAAATGAAGCACAAAAAGATGTGCGTGGTCCTCTTCTGTGTTTTTAGGTGTCCCATATGAGTCATGCCAGTGTTTTCATTCCTGCTTTCTGAGACAAAGCGTCCTCCCCTTCACTTCATGACTTACGGATCACCAGACCCTTTGCTCTCCTCTCATCTCTACAAACAACTGACAACCAACTTTGACTTTTATCCAAACAAAATATGGTGGAAAGTCATATCAAGACATTGAAATTGAACATCTCAATGAAAGCAGCAAATCTAGAAAAGTTCCTGGATTGGATTTATGTCTTCTGAGAAGTGAAATTAAAACATTCCCAAGAGGATTTTCTTTTTTTAAAAAAAAAACTCTTGTTGCGTCATTGCATAGCAAAGCCAGTAAGTCTTAACTGAATCATTTAAGGCGATTACAAAGTGGCAAGTTTAAATCAGCCTTGTTTAAACTATCAGGGAATTGTTTATAAAGGTTTATTTGTGTCTTAAAAGAGAATGAAGTTGGCTGATGGTTGCAAAGATACAGATACTCTTAAACAAAAACAGGCTACACTGGAATCTCCCATTGTAAAAGTATTTAGTCTAGCCTTGGGACACACTATGTCTGCAACTCTGTCCACTAGGGTTCAAAGATTGAACAAGACAAGAGCCACAGTTACATACTACAATATTATTTCATTTACTTGCAATTGTATTTTGCCCTTGTTTTTTAAGTAATAGGTACCTGGAAGACCGGTGGCTACAATGGTTGCAACAAATCGGAATCCATTTAAATACACAAATAATTTCTTTTCTTTGCAAATTTCCCTTTACTGCTCTAAACTTCCTCACCTCCTCCAGGTGTCACAGACTGGGCAGACGGTGACATGGTTCAGGAAGAAACACAATCTTCTGCTCAATGGTCAGAGGAACGCTGTGAGGAACTGTGGGACCGCGTGGAAGGAGTACGGCATAAGCTAACACGCATCCTCAACCCAGTCAAACTCACCCCGTATCTGCGCCAGTGCAAGGTCATCGATGAGCAGGATGAAGATGAAGTGCTCAATTCGACCCAGTATCCCCTCCGTATCAGCAAGGCCGGTGAGAGAACGAAGGAAGAGTTTGTCAATCAAATTAAAAACCCAAATGAAAAACCTTAGCTTTGATTAAAACCGTCATTGTGTCAATTAAGTTAGTCTTCATCTAGTGGAAATTACAAGACATGTCATACAAGATAAGATAAACTACTTAATTCACATCAGATCAACAGCAACATTGTATGGACATTCTGGGTTTTTTATTTGAAAAAAATTATATTAGTTGTAAATTTTCGAAGAAAAGATAAAACATTCAGAGAGATATAACCTAGCAAGAAAGTGAACAGAAAGAAGATAGATGTAACTAATTAAGTTAAAAAAAAGATCTAAATACTGTAAACTGAGCATGATTCCAATCTAAAGTAATTTATTTCCCTGTTCAAAAGGACTTAGCTCATTCATTCATCAGCCATTGATCGTGCAATGGGGAACAACTTGATAACGTGCCACACAAACGATACCCCAATTTTTCTATCCTTTAACATATCAGACAACGTGCTCTTTCAGTTTAAATGTTGAAGCTCGTAACAGTTACACAACAAACATTTACAAATAAGTTGAGGTTTTAATCTTCGTGAAAAACTGCAACAATACATCCTGATTCAAGACATGTGCCTGTATGTGAAATGTCTGTGTCATAACCACAGGGATTACACATCGAAAAAAGGGGGTTTTGTGGTAAAAAAATTTCATCATCATAGAAACAAAAGTTTAGTATCGGTTTCGTATCAGTGTTCCAATTAATTTTATAAGGGTGTGTTTGACTGGTTTTTCATGCAGGTCGCTTGCTGGATATTCTCCGTGGTCAGGGACAACGAGGTCTTCAGGCTTTCATGGAGTCACTGGAGTTTTATCACCCAGAGCAGTACACTCAGCTGACTGGAGAACAGCCAACACAGCGGTGCTCTCTAATACTGGGTAAGCAGTACGACTAACATATCACAGCGGATAGTTGTATGAAGAGCTGATAAATTAGTAGAAACACAAACAACTTGGACGAGTGCATGAAATTGTATTTTGAAGTGATAGTTAGAATTTCTCAAATGTTCTCCAATTGTAAAATTTCCATCAATGCCTCTTTAGCAAACCATACCAAGGACCCCTAAACTTTTCTGAAATAAGGTTATACCTTCAATTTCCTAAAACTAAAAACTGTAATTTAATGTTGGCAAATGAAATCCATTTTATCCAACGTATCCCATCCAACTGGCAGTTGCTCTGTTTCACCCTCCTCACAGGGAAAACATGCATGTTATCAAAAACCCACATCAAAAATAGTGCCAGAAGCATATACAAGAAAGCTTTTTTAATAGAGGGCACAGGAGTTACTCATGGGAATCTTTTTATATATATATAAAAAAACCAGACTCATTTGTTACTGCGTAAATCACCATGGCAACTCATGCAGATTCGCAAATAATATTCTAGGTAAATATTACTTCCTGGTCAATAAGTTTAGTTTTAAGTGCTTAGAAGGGAAAGAGTTTTAAATTAGAAAAGTGTAGCATTTTATATGTCCTCAATAATTAGAAGAAAGCTCTAAAGAACGTGCACTTTAACTGCTTTTGATAAGTTTTTTAAGTTTATATTAAGTCTCAATTGCATCACCAGGGTTGCGCCTAAAAAATGGGTCAATTTGTCATTCATATTTGATGCAGTTATCGTTTGTTTTTCAGTTATTTTTATGTATTTTTTTATTTGAATTTTTACTCTTTTTTTTTTTTTTACTTAATTTCAAAACTTTTTTTTTTTGTAGAAACTATTGTTTTTGAACATGAACACTATTTCTCCAATTTGCCCAGCAGTCTTAATGCCGTTATTTTCCTGTTGTCTTTGCAGATGAGGAAGGTCCAGAAGGTTTGACGCAGTTTTTACTGTTGGAAGTACGCAAACTGAGGGAACAGCTTCGAAACAGCCGGCTATGTGAGCGGCGCCTGTCTCAACGTTGCCGCATGGCGGAGGAGGAACGCAGCAGAGCTGAACGCAAAGCTCAAGATCTTCGTCTCGACAAACTGCAACTTGAAAGGTTTTAGTGGCTTCTTTGAGAAGTGATGTTTGAGTTTTATAATTAGAGCAGAAAAAAAATGATTGCATTACTTAATCTATACATTATCATTTTTGGGAGGCTCACTCATTTTCAAAGTATATACGTAATAGTAATGGTACACTGTTGGGTGATTTCTGATGTGAAGGCTGCGTCAGGACTGGGAGTCAGCCAGTCGGGAACTTGGAAAACTGAAGGACAGACACCTGGAGCAGGCTGTGAAGTACTCCAGGGCTTTGGAGGAGCAGGGCAAATCTACTACCCGAGAAAGGGAGCTGTTGAGGCAGGTAGGTATAGAGCATTTGTGGTATGAAGAATAAAAGTCTGATTTAACTGAGTTAAAAGTGGCCACAGAAAACTGCACCAAATATGAAAAAACATATAAGGTACAACAAAAGAGCTGAATGAAGGAAGCCATTGAGTATCTATGCAACAACGTGTGTGTCATCAGAACATCTTTATTGTAATCATCTTAATAAAGTCATCACAATCAAAAAAAAAAATCAGACAATCAGAAATTAAAGTGGTCAAACTTGGATCTTCAAGTGGGATGAAACGCTACCCAATAATCAATTTTTGCTACCTGGAGCAGATTCCATTTGGAAAAATATATTTTCTTTGATTTTTTCATACAGGTAGAGGATCTCAAATCAAGATTGACAATAGAAGAGAAGGATACAATTGACACTTGCAAGATTACAGAGAAGAGTAGTTTTCGCTCCAAAGGAACCAATGGCTCTCCACCTGTTGTACCAGAGAAGCCACTGCGTCGCATTGAGCTTCAGAAGACTGAAAATACTGGAAATCAAATCAGGAACTCACTTCCCTCCACCGGGGTGATTGTATGTTTCTTTTGGTCTAGATTCCATCCCGTGGAAATGCGTGTTTTTAATTTTTCTCATAATGTTGCGTTAGGCTCTGATGGATATTCTGCAACAGGACCGCAGGGAGGCTGCAGAACAAAGACAAGAACTGTGTGATATCATCACCAAACTACAAGGAGAGCTACAGAGCTTTGAGGAATACAAAGAAAAGGTGAAAGGCTGAACAACTTAGATGAGAAAAGATTTATTCACAACCGAAACAATGTTTTTGCATTTTATTTTACTTCATTCATTACTTTATATTTGTTCAATGTATTGTGTCTGAAACACTGAGCTGTATTTACAGTGTGAGGCTCAATGTGAGCAGCTACAACTCAAGGTGAGGACTCTTCAGCTGGACTGGGAGACAGAGCAGAAGAGGAGTGTGTCATATTTTAACCAAATCATGGAGTTGGAAAAGGAGAGAGACCAGGTTAGTGGAAGCCAAATAAAGCCTTACCACCAGTGAACTGAGGTTTATGCTTTTATTAGAACATCTACATGTAAATGGATTAAGTTATAAAAAACTTTCATTTGTTCAATCTGGTTACTCTTTTTAAGAGTTTTTATCTAAATCTAATACTTCAGAAAAAAAAAAAAGTAACGTGATGATAAAATTTAAAGATCTTTTGTTTATGTTTTTTACTGATCACGAGTGCTGTTTTTAGCTACTCAAAATGCGCACTTTTGTTCATCTCTTCATTAGGCCCTGCGAAGCCGAGACAGTCTACAGTTAGAGTACACGGACTGCCTGCTGGATAAGAACCGGCTCCGTAAGCGAATTGCAGAACTCCAAGCAAATCTGGAGCAACAGGAGAGAGAGCTAGAGAAGGAGAGAGAAAGAGGTCAGGAGCAGATTGAGCAAACTCCGTGCCTGCACTGCGTAAGTATGCGCAAGTCTCTGTCCACTCCTGTTAAACAGCGGTTCATACATGTGTTTTGTTTTCCTGTCTGTTTTCCAGTCTCACCTGTCTCTGTGGAGTGAGGACCAATGTTTTGGCCCTTGTTGTTCACTTGACCTAGATCTGAGTCCCCAGATCAACAGCACCCATCCAGTTCTTAGAAAGGTTTGTGTTTGGACTTGTAACCCATACATGTTACATTCTCATAAGTTAGCAGGAATCTGCTGCAACTCTTATTTATTTATAGGTCGGCTACAAGCTCTGATTTTACAGTGGATAACTGTCTTCTGCAAACTTATTCCCATTATCACATCCTTTTTTTTTTTTACACCAACTGCCAATATTGCTCCACATGCTGAACCCAGCTGATACACTGCAAAGCTCCTCTGTAAACATTGTTGAGAGCAATGCATTCTTACCAAACCTTCAACATGTGTTAACCTGTAAAACACTGATGTAACACTTTTCTTTGCAGCAGCTGCCCCAGAGAGGCCAACCCAATGAACTTTCAGATGGTAAGTTGTCCTCATGTAACTATCTGTTTTTGTTTTTTAAGTATTCATTTCTAGTGTTTAAACTTACCCAAAACTCAAAATTTGCATTGCAAAAACAAAAAACGTTTCGTCTGCTGATTCACAGGATCTCATACCGCTTCAGAGGAAAATCTTCTGATTTCTGTGAGTTTTAGAAGTTTAGACTTGGGAGAAATGAGGCAAAATTCCAAACCAATGTCTCAGTATTTCATTGGGTTCTTTCAGGCAAAAGATGATGAGAAAGAAATAAATCGTCTTTCAACATTCCCGTTTCCTCCCTGCGTGAATTCCATCAATCGTCGTTTTAATAATGAGTGAGTTTATTGGATCATAGCTCATTTTTTAAAATAAAAGTATCAAGTTATTAGTATCTTGTTTTAATAGTTTATTTATTTATTCTTATTTTGTTTTTCCACCAAAAGATTTGACCTGGATTCGAGATGTAGTGATGAAAATGATAACATTACAGGTAAAATTCTCAAACAATTTAAATAATTGATTACAGTTTTTACATTTTCCATCAGTGTTGACTGAAATAGTTTTTTTAGGGGAACAGAGTGAACCATCCATGTGGGATTCATGGACCTCCTTACATTCCCATCTTTTCCCCCCTGACCTGGTTAACCTGGCAACAGTCGCTTCACAGCAACAGAATCCTGCAAAAATGAGGTAGTGTGCAAATTAAAAGGTTCTCTAATAAAAATTAATCGAATGAAAGTAATATTTTCATTGGCAAGACTTACTATCTGCATGATAAAGTATTTAATATGTATTCGAGAATGAGTTTTAGCCAGTGAAGAGGGCTGCCTCAGATGCAATGAGATTATCAGAAAATTTGGAACTTTAAATGTATAGATATTTTTTACATAAAAAATTACAGTGTTTTTGTTGCTGTTCCTCCTTTTTTTTTGCCAGGAGCTCCACCTCCACCTGTTCCCCATCTTCTAGTCCACCCACCACACCAAAGTCTGGAAGAGGTGGCCTAGCTGATGATATTACAATAATTGGAGGAAATCAAACAGGAATATTTGTCAGCAAAGTAAAACCCGGTTCCACAGCTGAGCAGTACGGACTAAAAGAGGGCAGCGAGCTTCTAGAGGTTTGTTCGTTTGCAAAACAAATTGCTTTATGAATGTTTCATAAAGAATTTTTGAGCTTTATATTATCCCATTTGCAAACTGAATACTGTAAAAATGCAAATGGGAAGAAACAGATGTTCTTTTTAAAATGTGAGGGAGTAAATTACATGCGGGTTTCTTCAATGCTGTTTAGCTGGAGCGGGTTCTGTTTGGTGGAGGAAGTGTACAGCTGGGTCAATGCACGGCTGAGGTGGCCCACTTCTCTTTGCAGTGGTGGACCGATCCTTCAACTCTAAAGCATCGGTTCAACCCTGAAGGTCAGTCTCCATGTTTGCCATATCATATAGAAGTTGGTCATAAAATTACTGTTTTCCTTTGATTATACTGTTTTTTCTGCACAATTAATTTTTAGAACATCTTTCTTAAATGTAAACAATTTAATGTCCATTTTTATTTGGGGAGACGAGATGAAAGCAACCTGTTTTGTGTGTGTGTGTGTTCAGCATACGCCAAACTGAACTCTGAGCTTTCGTCTCCTTTCTTCATGGGGAGTGACTCCTTCTACGTACGAGTCAACCTCAGCATGGAGGCGCATGGTGAGATGCCATCACTGGGAGTGGGCTGTGATGACATCATACACGTCACTGATACAAGGTACAATGGGAAATATCATTGGCGCTGCTCTTTGGTGGACCCAACCACAGCCAAACCTCTGCAAACAGGAACCATGCCCAACTACAACCGGTAGGCCAACCAGATCACCTCGTTTTTTTGTGTTACTGTAGAACACAACATTTGTAATATAAGCTCTCATTTTGACAAATATTATCTGAGTTATAGATAAGTAGAAAACCTGTATCATTCTATCTGTTTTGTAAAGGGCACAACAGTTGTTACTGATACGGCTACGAAAAATGACACAGGAAAACAAGGACTTCAAAAAGAAAGTGGTAAGTTTTCAAATGGCTTAAACAGCAATTTCTAACTGAAATTCTAACTTTTTTGCAATACTGTATTAAAAACTGAGTCATTTGCTTTAACACATCATTGCTATGATGCTATCATTCCCGTTCCTTGCAAACTTTCGATTGCAAGGTCTTTTACAATCATTTTTTGCAAACTTAAATTAAACACTTACCAATAGCTTTGTTTGACTTCTTTTTTTTTTTACACACAACATAGCTTTGGCATAATATTTTATTCCAATTTTTCTACATTCAATGATAATGGTTAGGATCTGTTTTGGAGTCCACAGCTGAATTAAAAATAAATAAGATATCTTCACAATTTTATGTTTGCATTTGTGATCATGTTTATACACATAGCACTGCCTGTAAAAGTTTTTTTTGTCAGTTTTCAAAGAAACCACCTTGTCGTGTTCGATTGGTTAAGGCAATGGATCCCGGTTACCGTGGAATTGGCTCCACTCAGCAGGTCTTTTACACGCTCAGCAAACGTAAGCACCATCCAAATGACATAATTATTTTTTTTTTAGCATATGTGTAAAATTTTTATAAACTTATCATCTCTTTTAGGTCATGAAGAACACTTGATTCCATACAGTTTGGTGCAACCGGTAAAAGTTCAAACGAAACGACCAGTTATCTTTTCACCCTCTCTTCTTTCTCGCGGTTTGATAGAGAGGCTGCTGCAACCTTCCGAATCAGGTTTGAAATTCAACACCTGCGCACCAGGTGAGCAGAGAATACAATATATGCATACTTTTTATATGCAATACAGTTTTAGAAAACAAATACTGTAGCATCCACTTGTTATGTTGCTATGATTTCTTTCACCATGAAAAAAAATCTTCATCAATTCTTTCAATTTATGAAAGAATGTGTATTCCTCTGTTTCCTTTGCCCAGAGCCTATTCAGGCCTCAGAGAGACAAGACAAGACAATATTTTTGTTAGAATCCTGCACTTCAGAGCAGACTCTGGGCATACGACTGCAGTCAATACAGGATGTTATCAGCCAGGTAAATAGACATTTTATTTTCTCTTAGAGCTTTATAGGAGGAATTTTCTTCTCATAAATTTCTCCTTTATTCTTCATCTGTGACTTAGGATAAGCACTGTCTGCTGGAGTTGGGGCTAGCCAGTGTTGAACGCCTACTGAAACAGCAGATTTACCCAATCATCATCCACATACGTCCTAAAAACAAGCGGAAGAAGCTGAGGTGGGCACACACTTTTAGCAAAATGAATGTCATTGACTTCTTTTTATTCTGTAATTAGAAAAACATTATGTAACAGAAATGACATGTTTTTTATTACAATATGTATGTTATTATATTGTCAAAATAGGAAGTTATTTTCACGCTGTGGAGAAGAGAGTGTTATGGAAGAGGTGTGCCAAGCCGAAGAGCTGCAACTGGAGACTCTGCCCTTGCTTTACTACACCCTGCAGCCCAATACCTGGAGTTGCACAGAGGAGCTGGTGGATGTCTTGTGCAACACCATCCACAACCAGCAGAATGCAGTAGCCTGGGTGGAACTTGATAGGCTGCAATAAGAGAGGGATTTCCTATGAAGCGTAGTTTTACATTTGCACAAACTCAGTTCTTATGACCTACTGGGAGTTGGTTTTCGGTACTTCACTGTGATAAGGCATATCTTGAAAGTATAAGACAAGCTGTGTAAACATTTTTTTTTAAATCTTTGTGTATTTAAATGTGATGATCGGAGGAGAGAGGAAAAAAAAACAACATGAGCCACATAAGGATAGTAAGCCACTGTGTACCTCCTCTATGGAAATCTTGTAACTTTAGATGAAACACAGAATAAGAGTCAGTATGCCACCTTCTGAACCACTTATCCCAGACTGGGTTGTGGAAATAATTATTCCTACGAATAATTATTAGGATTTGTTTTTTAATTAGTATTTTTTGCTATGAATAGAAAGTTACGCCAAACTGTGCAAAAATGAACTTTTAAGTCGACAGGGGTTGTCAAATATAACTAAAAAGCCTTCATGCTGCTTGTATTACTAACATTTTACACACTGAATTAATACATTTCTACTTTTTATTAGAGTATGTTGTTAATAATACATTTTTATCTTGACTACACGGGTCCATTTCTCTTTCAAAGACTTTTGTACCTGGTTAGGAAATTTTTGAAAGAAATCAATAAAGAGTAAAAGCACAATAAAATATGTTGACTTTTTTTTTATTAGTTTTATACAACCAAAATTCTAATATGGACATTAATTTGGGCAATTATCTTGTTGAATTTGAAATATAATTTTTGGGGGAAAATGTACTGATTAAGGTTCATATTAAATAGAAAGAAAAATTATTTCAGGTAATGTCAAACACCTGAAGCCATATTTGAGAAACGTTTTTAATTATAGTAAGTGAAGACAAAATAAACATACCAGAGGAATGATTCATTTAAGGTATTTTTATTTTTAAAATTAGGTGGTTATGATGTATGAAGATTAAAATATTCATTATAAAAAATAAGAAACTACCAAACTGTCAAGACATTCCTCCTGTCTACCGTATTGGGAAGGCTTCCACACCGTGCTGAGCGCTTAAAACCCGTATTTATTGTTCATTTTGAAAATCACAAAAGATTGCGCATGCATAGTCTATTTATAATGAGTGACGTAAGAGGACATAATCAGTCTAGCTCTGACTGCGCTGCATCGATGGCCACCTGAAATGTACCATGATCTGCTTCAAATCTAGTCATTGTTTTATGTCGCGTTGACAAAAAAAAACAACAACATTTTTTTCCTATTTTGCTCAATTTTTGGCCGTGTAGAGATGACAATACACTTGAATTTTGTAAAATCGCATTTTCCCGTAGTCAAATACCGTAACCGTATTCCTTGACAGGTATGAAGTACCTTAACAATGGAGTGCTCCGACCCTTGTGACCAAAATCCGAAAGTCGGCCGTTTTGGATGCATCAATCAGGATGAAACTATCAACAACGCAGTATTTTTTTCTTTTCCTTTTTTCGACTTATGACGCTATTCAGAGGTGCAATTAGTTTTTCCTTTCATTAGTGTAATTTGGCGGAAAAAAATGCTGTTCTTGGAGCGAAAAAAAGAGACAATATTTAGAAAAATTATAGTTTTTTTTTTACGTGACGTTATCAACTTAAAAGTATGCATCCTATTTTTTAAAGGCCTTCAGATCTGCAGCTGTGTAGAAACATGGGAATAAAATAAGGTTATTCACAATGTCTGGGTGCAAAATTACAGGCATCAAATTGGGATTGTTTGAAAATGAATGAAGTGGAATTGTATAAGGATGTGAGAGGAGGAAAAGCTGGTGAGGGGGAGGTTTGCACTAACTAGAAAGAAGAGGAGTGAAGATTAGTCAGGGTAAAACTGAGTACTTGTGTGAATGAGAGGGATCCAAATGGAAAAGTGAGGTTACAGGGAGAAGAGATAAAGAAGGTGGAAAATTTTAAGTACTTAGGATCAACAGTCCAGAGCAGTGGAGAGTGTGGAAAAGAGGTAAAGAAGCGTGTGCAGGCAGGCCGGAGCGGGTGGAGAAAAGTATCAGGTGTGATGTGTGATGGAAGAGTTTCAGCTAAAATGAAAGGGAAAGTGTACAAAACCGCTGTGAGACCAGCCATACTGTTTGGTCTAGAAACAGTAGCACTGAGAAAAAGACAGAGATGAAGGTAGCAGAGATGAAGCTGCTGAGGATGTCTCTGGGAGTGACCAGGATGGATAGGATTAGAAATGAGTATATCAGAGGAACAGCACATGTTAGAGGTTTTGGAGATAAAGTCAGAAAGGCCAGACTGAGATGGTTTGGACATGTACAGAGGAGAGAGAGAGCGTACATCGGAAGAATGATGCTGGATTTGGGACCACCAGGAAAGAGGACTAGAGGAAGGCCAAAGAGGAGGTTCATGGACGCAGTGAAGGAAGACATGACGATAGTTGGTGTGATCGAAGAGGATGCAGCAGATAAGGTTAGATGGAAGAAACTGGCTTGCTATTACGACCCCTTAAGGGAAATGCCGAAAGAAGAAGAATAAGGATTTTTTTTCCCCCACTAATCAACTGTAGTTTTTCTAAATATAGTTGGATTTTTTTCAGCTGAAAGAAAAGCTGAATTTCTGCCATATCTTACTAATGACAACAAAAAGATTAAAAATATTTAAAAAATACTGCTTTGTCAATAGTTTCATACTGATCTATGCCTCCAAAATGGCAAATTTCCGAGTTGGTGAAGTCAAATGAAAACGCTCATAGACTTTTTTTTTTTTTCAATTAAATTTCTTAGTTCAGGTTTTTTTTTTTAATCTCGCGAGAACACTTCTATTTCAATGGTCAGTGCGCTCTCTGGTGGATGAGGTTGGAACTAGCGGTGCTCCTCCTCCCCTCCCTGATCAACAACCAGACTGGTGATATAATATGCTGGCTTAAACCTCCATACAGAAGCAAAATGGCCGATAGTAAACTAACCGATCACATCGCGTTTGACAGTCATCTAGGGATTATGCATGTTTTGTTTACAGTTTGAGAACCACAGTCGTGCAGACAGGATACTCGCCTTCGTTTTTTTTCTACAATTACCAATTCGCCTATCGGTGATGTCATTTCTTATTCAATACAGCCTTGGAAGCCTCGAAGAACTAGCTTGCTAAGCTAGCTACCGTGCTAGCGTTAGATCTGCAAGAATTTTTGCACAGAAGCACTTTATGCCCTATGTGATTCCCGAGGTGAGGACTAAACACATTTACATCGACTTTTGCATGTTTATACTATGTATTTTGGTTATTAAAATAGACTTAATTTGATGCATGGCAACGTTTGTTTAGCGTTTAGTTGCTAAAGAGACGTCACGCAATTTTGTGGTTAGCGTTGTCTGCTTGTAGTCTTTCTAGACATTGTGTGATAAACTGTAGAATATGGGAAGGGGGCATGTGCAATAAGACGTGGAAAAGGAATAGGATCATATGCAATAAGATGTGGAAAAGTATTAGGATAATGTGGAATAAGATGTTAGCATGACGATCTTGTTGTGAGTTCTGTGATCGTTGTGGTAGCATTAAGCTACCCAGTCTGCTGGTTGTGTGACAGTGCTTTCTGTCTCCAGATTTCTGTCTTTTAGGTACGTTTTAAAATATTATTATTCTTGATTTAGTTTTTCTAAACGCTCCTACAGGTGGATCTCATTTTTTGGCCTTTTGCAGTGGCACAGCTACCTGATCCTGGCCTGTTATTGACACGAGATTTTAATTAATTACTCATTCCTATGAAGAGATCTGCAGCTTTGGAGGATCTTTTTTGTGTAATCTAAAAACTTTTTATTAAATATGAATGTCAGTTTGGGTGAAATATTACACAGTGAAGAGTTAAACTAGTTAGCTTCCATCAGCAAAGCTAAACACTGCAGCCTAGCTAACGGATTTCTTTGGCCTAGTCGTATTCAGATCTAGAACTAGTGTATTTACTTTAAGTTTTGTCTTTGATCAGCTACAAACATTGTTTTAAGCAAATCAAGATGCAAAGTCCGTTTCCCCCTTCAATTTTCTTACTATTTTCCACTCAATTGATGCACTAAAAACTAACATATTGCATTGTTTGTTTGTTTTTACTCAACTTAATTAGCAAACAATATGTTTACAACTTGCATGATGAAAGTTAATCAAATATGATGCAATGTGATCAAAACGATAGAGAACTGCACAAAACAAAGTTTGAACTAGTTTATTGTGGGTTGAAATACTCCAAGGTGCAGACATATGTGCCCTTTGTAGAATAAAAGTGTTTAACTTTGAGTTGTAACCTGCAGACAAGTTTGTGTTTTACTACACAGACAATTTTCTATTTATATAGCTCATAACATCTTAAGTTGTTAAAAGTGGCAAATTTGTCTGTCTGCTGTGTGCATTGTTTGTTAGTTGGGATCCCAATGGTTTGGTGGTTAATAAATTATGCAGAGAGAAGCTAGCCTACCATGGGCTGTTATCAAGATGTCTGTCCCTGGTTAACATTACAGTCTTTACAACATTGATTGTGGTCGAGTAGCTCCTGCAGTGATCTGATGAAAACATGATAAAGTGCATAAAGCGTGTTCGCCTGCGCCATAAAATTTGCATGCCAGCGAGCATTTGAAAAGCCTACCATTTTCACTGTGGCTTGGATGATTTAAATAATTGAATGTGCACTTTTCTCATTGGAGACAGGAGAATCAAGAAGGGGAACAGTAGTTCATGGAAGACAAGAAAAAGAAGAAAGAAGAAAAAAAGAAAAGGGAAACCTCTCAGAAGGTAAATCCTATCTGAGTGTTGCAATATTTAGTTTGGAATCTGTGCAAAAAAATTCCAAACTTTTATTATTTTATATGTCACATGTTTAGATAGTTCGGAATCAACAATCCAAGTTTGAACGTTTTGTATTGTTTTCAACTAAAATACTTAATATTTACTTCTAATTTTCTTCTTTCAGGTGCCAGAACCGAAAATCAAAGGTACTTTTTTTCCTTGCATCACTTTACTCAAAATAGCTTGTCTTGCATCATTCATGACTTCTTTGTTCGAACTACGTTAGTCTGAATTTGTTATAAATTACTTGGAAGTTTACTGCCAAAGGTTGACCCACTTAGTAAGTCTCTGATTATTTACAATGTGTTAACAAATTGATTCTGTGTCTGTTTTTTCAGTGCCAGAATCAGCCAAACCCTCCTCGTCCCAGCCGCTCACCACCCCTGGCTCAGTGTCCCCCAGCCCTGGCCCCGTACCCCCGTCATCCCCCAGTCCTGGTGCAGGTGGCGTCTCTGCCCAAGTCCCTCCTGGTGGTGGGAACAATGCAAAGCAGCGGACTGCTGTGGCCAACGGACAGCCCTCCTCCTCCTCTCCTTCTGGAAGTCAAAGCTCCCAGCAGCAGCGATACATGTCTAGAGAGGTCCCACCGAGATTTCGCTGCCAGCAAGACCACAAAGTGCTACTGAAGAGAGGCCAGCCACCGCTGTCCTCCATGCTGCTTGGTGGAGGAGGTGGGGACGGGGGTGCAGGAGGAGGCAACAGCTGGGTTGCTGCTCCATCCTCACTAGGAGCAGATAACCCCAATGCAAACACAGGTGGGCTCATTTTAATTTTTTGGCACGTTTAAAACTTGTATAAATACAATGCTTTTATTCTGCAAGCTGTTGTTTTTGGTCATTTTAGTTTGCGAGTGATTGTCAGTGATTTTAATTTGAAGTCAGGTTAACATTTACCAATCATTTCCATAGATTCCAACGTGGGTTCATCCTCTCCTTTGCCCACCAACCCATCTTCATTGTGTGTCGCTTCGTCTTCGATTACTTCTCCAACTTATGCAAATTCCACATGGGGGACGGGCTCTGGCAGCCAGTCCTCTTCTCAGGGGTGCGGGAAGGTGATTGTGGATGGGACTGACCTGGAGGACTGGCCCACTATCACAGGCGGGGCCAAATTAGGTTCGGACGGGGCCGGAGGAGAGATGCAGGAATCGAACTGCCCCAGTAACAACAGCAGTGCCTCATGGGGTGAGAAAACCATCCAGCAGAGAGGAGGAACAGCAGGAGGAGGAGGGAACATGGACAATTCTTCTCCACCTCGTTCTTCTCCTCTTTCTGCCTCTTCCTCGCTTAATGAATGTGCTCAGTTGGGCGGCGCATGGGTCTCTTCTTCCTCGTCCCAATCGGAGGCAGGGTTAGGATCAGTGGCATTTTACAATTCCAAAGTTTCCCATCTTCTTCCAGGGCCTCAGGAAAGCCCTGCGGGCGGCAGCAGCGTGCCTGGTGCCAATTTCAACCCCAACATGAACCCTTCTGCTTGGCCTGCTCTTGGCCAGAGCGGGATGACCACATCAGCCACTGATGGCTTCCCACTGCGCTCATCCGTCTCTTCAGCTTCTGCATATTCTGCCAGCGCCACCCTCATCACCACTCCAACATCTTCATCTGTGAATCAAACTGGTCTCTACCAGCAGCACACTGAAACAGCTGGAGGAGCCAGGAGTGGAGAACAGCAGCACTTAGGAAACCTGGAGATGGATTCAGGTGGGAGAGCAAGAGAAGCAGGACCAAATCAGGAAAATGGCAGCAAGATGAACTCAGCAGTCATCAGCAAAGAAGAGGAGAGTGATAATCTTTCTGGTTCTTTGTCTTCGTCCTCTGTCGTCTCTTCTTCTTGGAGATCCATGCCTCCAGTGTCCTCTGAACTCAACATGGATGCCTCACAGGCTGACGGGTGGGGTGGAGGAGGAACAGGAGCTCAAGGTCAGGAAGAGAATGTGTGGGGTTTGAATAGTCAGGATGACAAGGCTGGGTGGGGCAGAGGTTCTGATGGGGGATCAGCTACACCAGTGGCATCTCAGGGAGCGTGGAAAGAAAGCTGTTCAGAAGGAGATTGGGGAAGTGCTGGAGAAGTTGGGGGTTCGAGTAATTTAGCAATAGGACAAAGGGGGGATGGGAGCAGTGGTGATGGGTTAGCAGGGGATGGTGTGGGGGGCGGCAGCAGTTTGGAGGATTCTGTCTCACCAAAGTTTGCAACTATGACAAAAGCTTGGGACAATCAGAAAGGGACAGAAAGTGGGGATGGGACGGTTGGGGAGTGGGTCGACGGAGGGGGGCACGGTGAGGGAACTGGAGGTGAAGGTCCATCATCTTCTAGTGGGGGAGGATCCATTGCTGGAAGCGGCGGCAGTGAAAACAAGCAGGACCGTTCCTCTTCCACGCGCCATCGCCCCCTGCAGTCCTCTGGTGCAGAAGTGGCCTTACAAAGCATGCTCAACCGGTCCGATCTGGACCCCAGGGTTCTTTCAAACTCGGGCTGGGGGCAGACTCAGATTCGACAGAACGTGGCATGGGACCTGGACGCAGCAGGAGGGAGAAACCCCTCGTCTACATTTTCATCAGCAACCATAAACACCACCACCAATCGCGGCCCCAGGTACACGTCTAACACTGGTTCCATATCTAGTGACACATCCACTGGTGGACCCCCCACCACCTTAAACTCTGGTTCTGCCGCAGTTAGGGATGGGTGGGAGGGGGGTCCCACTCAGTCCACGAGTGGTCCTTACATGGCCTCAAGCACTGTTAGGAAGTCCGAAGATGATGCCGAGAGCAGTCAGGGGAAGGCGGCTGGAGGATGGGGCGACCTTCCCCCTGAAGGCAAAGAATGGAGGAGGGATGAACCTCAATGGGGAGATCAAAGAGGAGGAAAGTGGAGAGAGTTTGAAGAGCAGGACGGTGGATGGGGTGAAGGTCCGGAGAGCAAAGGAACAGGAGGATGGAAGGGATCCAACAGAGGCGAAAAGGGGAATTGGGGAGAAGATTGGACACAGAGAGAGTCTACGCCTGGTGGATCGTGGGGTGAGGGGCCAAACAAAGGTAGGAGCAACTCCGATGAGGGATCTTCATGGGGGAATTTGGATGAGGGAGCGTCGAAACGAGGAGGATGGGGAGGAGGAGATGTGGTGGGAAGCAAACCCCACCAGGACTGGGGTAATACCAAACCCCTCCCAGCAGCACAGATACCAAACAGCCAGACAGCACCAATGAAAGCTCCCAATCAGCAGCAGCAATCACAGGGCCAGCAGCCGCCGCGGGGGCCAGGCCAAGGAGGCTGGAGCGGCCGGTCAGCTGTCGGAGCTGGAGGAACACCTTCCAAGAATCAGAACCAAAGTTCGGGCTGGACTTCTGGTCCAATCCCCCAAATCTCTGGAGGCGACTCCCTGGAACCCAGCGGTTGGGAGGAACCATCCCCTCAGTCCCTCAATCGCAAAATGGAAATTGACGATGGCACGTCCGCATGGGGGGACCCGACGCGCTACAACAATAAGAATGTGAATTTGTGGGACAAGAACAGTGCCACGTCAGGCCAAAGCCACAGCCAGCAGGCTCCACCTCCACCAATGCAGCAACAACCACCGAGAAGACAACAGGGGATGCAGCATGGCGCCAACACAAATCCCGGCAACGGCACAGTTGGTACGAAGTTACATTAAAATCTATTTGGCAAATGGTTACATAAGTTAATTCCATCTAATGTTTGTTTCTTGAACTAGTGACTTTCCTAAGTGTTGAAACTTTTTAAATTCCTTGGTGTAGGCATGTGGGGAGGTAGCGCACCAACTGTGGATAATGGTACGGCAGCTTGGGGACAAGCAGCTGATGGAGCTGCAGGATGGGGTGAATCAGATGAACCGGGCAAAGCTACCAGCTGGAGGAACCCCTCTCCTAACCCCAATAAACCTGGTCAGAAAATAAGTCATAGTATAATGAATGTAATTCATTAATATCACTTAGTATGAATGAGTTGGACACTACAAATATCAAGTCTTTTTGCTTTTCTCTTTAGCCTCCAAGTCCTTTGAAAGCTGGGGTGGGAAAGGAGATGGTTCTATTACTGCCTCTCGGCACCCCAGCTGGGAAGAAGATGATGATGGTGGAGGGGTCTGGAATAGCACCGGCTCCCAGGGAAGCAGCTCTTCTTTCAACTCTGCAGGCTGGGGTCAGACACATGCAGGAAAGAGAGGAAACATCAAGGTGGGCAAAGAAAATTTGTAAACAATTGTCCTATATCTTCTATTGCTCTGGTTTTAATGATTTTTTATATATATATATATATATATATATATATACACGTAAACTTCAAATTCCCTTTTTTAAAATTGGTTGTATGGCTTTAATTTTTCTTATAGGGTGGAGGAGGAGATAGCTGGATGAATCCAGTTTCTCAGCAGTTTTCAAACATGGGTATCCTGGTAAGAAATATCTCATGAAATACTCAGCCGTATGATTTACTGGTGAACATTTTAAATATACAATTTGATGCTAAATGCATTATGTTTCTTCAGCCTAGCAAACCCTATTCAATTTATTAAGGCATGATACAAGTTTTTAATCAAGTGTCAGTGCCCTGCAGGCTTCAATCACTAGAATGATGAACAATATGCAGATGAGAACCATTTGACTTGCTGTTAAACATTTAAAAACTACACGCTTGTGACCCTTATAAATCAGAATTTAACACGTTAGTGAAAAAAGCAATATTACAATTAGTTTTTTGACATGCGAACCATGAGTTCTGTCTTATTGATGATGTAACTAATTTTTCTTAAGGGGGATGATCCAGGTGTTGACAAAAAGATGGAAGGAGACAAGCGAAGTATAAACGACTATAACGGAGAGATGCGTAGAGGAGGAAGAGGGGGCGGAGGATACCGAATGCCTAGTTCCAAAGATATTGGTCCCATGGACATGGGGTCCTACGGCGAAAAGGTAAAATTCTCACTTATATATACCTCTATTCATAGCTTTAGGAAGAGTATACTTCATTCATGTTTTTGATTCTTTAAACTTTAGATGTAATGTAGGGTAAATACTGTTTTTGATCATGGTCAGACTACTAAATCTCTGTATATAATGCATATATAAAATTTAAAAAGCCTATATACCTTAATAAAAGGGGAAGTAACTGTTGTAGAACGCACGATTACAGTAAAAATTGCAATATTATTAATTTGCGCTCTTAAAAAATAAAATGATTTAAAAAAAATAAAACAGAATCACGTTTCTGTTGTTTCCATCCAACTAAAGGTGGGTGGTCATGGAGTGTTTGTTGGTGGTGGAGGGATGCCCCCACCCAGAGGGATGCACCAATCTGGTATGCATCCGATGAACCCCTCCCAGGGGTTACGTGCTCAAGTGCCTCATCAGTTCCTGTCTGCTCAGGTGTGTTATTCTCTCGTGTTTTTATTTGTCTGGTAAAAATATACCTTGAAATCACGCAGACTGATTTTGATCACGATCAACACGTACATGGTGAACAAACATATCACCTGCACTTGCAAGTTTTTTTTTTTTTCTTTTACCACGGTGTTCCTACCCTCACAAGATTTGCATTATCGAGTCATCCCCAGCACCCACATATATACATTTTTCTGTGTCCAACAGGTGCCAGGTCCCATGCTGAAGCAGATGCCTTCACCCGGTGGCAGCGTAGGGGGAGTGGGAGGTGTTGGTGGCGTCGGCAGTGTGGGAGGGGTCGGTGGCGGAGTGTTTCCTTCTCAGATTTCCTCGCAGCAGCTAGCAATGCTCGGCAACATTTACCCCCACATGCAGCAGTTCCATCTGGTACGGATGCCCTGAGTCATCACATTGAAATTAATAATCCATGTCCATATTGTTTTTTTTTTTGTTTGTTTTTTTTTACACAGTTTGTGTTTGAATGTCAAAAAGCTTTTAAACAGCTGTAACCTATTTTTATGTTTTAGATCTTAATTTTTGCTGTAAATGTGTTTGTTAGCCACAGCCTTGTGTTTGTATTTATTCAGGCACATCTTTTACATTTTCTGCCTCCCAACCCACAGGCTTGTCAGCTTCTGCTTCAGCAGCAACAGCAGCAGCAGCAGTTGTTGCAGAACCAGCGCAAGTTCCCACAACCTCAGCCTCTCAGGCAGCAGACCGACCCACAGCAGGTGAGCAGATGAGTTTTAGGTTTTGTTTTCATTCAAAACTGCATTACTGTAGAATTTCTTTGTGCACCCACAGTGTCCTCTCGAACAAGAAGTGGTCGGCCAACATTTTGCTAATTTTAATACTGCAGGAGGCTCATGGGTCTTATAAAGTGTTAGCTAATTAAATCAATTCTTTAAAGGTCCTGTATTGTGCAAAATAGGTTTTTACTCATTGTATCGTGTGCACAAACACAACCATAATTTGGGTTTTGGAACATTTGTTATACAATGGTTATGAAATCTTACTGATTCATAAATCTTTATCACAGACCAGGAAATATGAAAGCCTTATTATTACTCATACTCCTACCTCCCTGACAAAGCACAGGCTCTTCCTCTGAAATTTGACATGCAATCCGATTGACCCATTCATCCTCCACCCAACTCATGGAGGGAAAACAGAGGTGTGGGCTTTGATTGATTTTTTTTTTTTTTTTTAATTTTTTGAAACTATTTTTAGCAACAAATAAACTACTGGCATTGTCCAAAACCGATGGGCTTCAGATGCAGGACATGTGACTGAGTGGAAGCAAACAGTGAAGCAAAGAAAGGGAAAGAAGAGTAGAAGTAGCATGAGGGAAAAGCGTCATGGCTGTAGCTGGCACTCGTTTGTTGTCACGTCAGAAGGAGCCTGAAAAACTAATACCAATTTATCAAAACACTGCTCTTTCTAAAAACCACTTTGGTGACAAATACAAAGCCTATGCTTCACTACTAGAAGGTAGAAAGCTCTGAAATGTTTATTTTGCATCAGAAGGGACCTTATAATTAATTCTCCAATAAATCTCATTCTTCCCAGCTGGCAAGAATTATGGCTATTTTACAACAGCAAAAGCAGCATCAGCAGGGGGGAGTTTCTGGAGCAACAACAGGAGGAGGAAGCTCCAAACTGTCTCCGTCTCATCTGGGTGGAAGCCTGTCCAAACAGGCCATGGTCGACTCGCTCCCACATCCAGGGATGGGCGGCCCTTTATCAGACCTTCATGCCAAAACACAAGGGATGTACACTGGTAAGTGTCGGGAGGATTATTCAAACTGTTTATTTGAACTTTGTGATTGTTTTTAACAGAAGCTTTTTCCTGACCAGGGCTAGCACCCGGTGGCAACCTGTCAGCACTTGAGCTCAGTCCAATGATCGGAGGGATGAAGGACATTGGTGGACAGCAATCCCGCTTTAAGTGGATGATGGAGGGACACTCGCCAACCCCTTCTCCCCCCGACACTACACTTCATAAAAATGGTAAATTGACAGGCGGATTTATAAAGTTTAATTGTTGGCCAGTCAGCGATCCTAGATTCCTGTGCATCAGACGCTGTCACCTATTTGGAAAAAATATTTCCATCCATTCGTTTGACCCTGTTTTTTTTGGTATCTCTAAGGTCCCTTACCTGGTGGAATCAAGGTTAGAGGAGGGTCTCCGTTCTCCCAGTATGAAATGCTAGGTGGTGATGGTTTAGGGATTCCACCTCAAGGTCCGGTGGATAACTGGCACCGGACCCCTGGGAGTAAAATGGGAAGCAAGCCAGCCACGTCTAGCTGGCCCCCAGGTAAAATAAAAAGTTAGAATTGAAATGCTTGTGAGATATTACTTAAGAAATTCATAAACCAATAACTTGAATTATGGTTCATTTTGTTCATTTTTTTTGTATTTGAATGCTTTCTTTTTCCCCCCACAGAATTTCAGCCTGGTGTGCCATGGAAAGGAATACAGAGTAGTGGGGACCCCGAATCGGATCCCTACATGACCCCTGGTAGTGTTCTTGGCTCTCCTGGATCTCCAAACCTCAATGACCCTGACCACCAGTTACTGAGGGACAACATAGGTATGAAACTGGTCAAATAAAATATTTCTACAGAATTCACCTTTAAAGTATTATAGATTAATCCTATTTTAATTTAGATGGATTAGACTAAACATTATTTCTGACACTGTAACAGAGAATGACAGAACAAAGAGATTATCAGAATAATAATTAGAAACGGCTTACACTGTCTTTGGTAAGAAACGGCTTTGAACCAAGTTCCATGCTTAATCAACCGGTCGCCTCTGCATGGATTAAGGCTAATGACTGAGTTTGTTCAAATCACCTGATGCTGCAGGAGATATTTTTCTTATTCGTATTCTCTGAAATTTAAACTTTTTTTCACTATTGAACTGATGATTGTGATTGATAAGATTCTTAATGAAAGTTTTTTTTCCATTTAACAGTTAACCTCAGTATTGAGTGAGCATCAAGTTAATGACAGTCAGAAGTTCTCTGATGTGCAATTGGGGAATGATAGTCTGTGTTTTATAAAAAAAAAAAAAGCAGAAAATCGGGGACATATTTTCTTAGTATCCTCTGTAGTTTTTAGATCCCTTTCTGAATTCACATAATCTATATAAAAAACTTTTATTAAAAACATTTTAATGAATTTTGTTTGAGTTATTAGGGAGATTACATTTTTTTTGTGCCAAATTCACAAAAAGCAATTGGTTAAATGAGATGTCAAAATTGACTGTTGCAGTCAGAAATGATGTACTATGATTTTCCTCAATGGTTCTTTGATTGCTAAGAAGGTGACCGACTGACTGTCTGACAATGAAGTGATCCACCATCAGCAACAACAAAACTGTATTATCTATAAATCCAAAGTTTGAAAGAGTCAAATCTGTCTGTCCAAAAGTACATGAGGATTTTATTCTGTTTTAACTTTAATGGCAGACATTTCTGTGTAGAATTAATAAGGTTGTGATCTGGATATTTTTTTTTTAAAAACTCAGTTTTAGAATTATATCCTCTTAATGAGTGTTTCATGAGGATAATGTAATGTGTGATATTTCCCAGGGCCAAACCCCTCTCTCAACACCTCGCTGCCTTCACCCGGTGCCTGGCCCTACAGTGCCTCAGACAGCCCCCTCAGCAATGCACACAGCACAGGTTGGCATTTTCCTAAACTTTAGTTTTTCTCATCAAACTATTCTATTTCTATTTAATTGTGCTGTTTTTGTGTTTGCACTGAGAAAGGCTTCACTGTAGCGCACCATAATGAACCCTTGTTTTTTTCAGTGACTTGTTTTTATGGCTTATTTCCCTCAACGCTGTTTCCTTTTCAGGAAAGTACTCTGAGTACAAGCCCAGCTGGCCTCCAGAGCCCATTGGACAAAACAAATTGTGGAGGACCAATCGCAACAGCTCACAGCTGCCACGCCCCCCACCCGGCCTAGCTAATCAAAAGCAGGCTTCACCCTCCCCTTGGGGTACCGGAGGTCCACGGTTGGCCCGGAATTGGGGAGGCGGTGGGATTAATCAGGAGTCGAGATTCGGGCCAGGTGATTTTTAGATTTGTTTCATAACCATCATATGAGCTCATACTTTAATTTAATGCTTTTATTATTTCCTTTCAGGCTCAGCTTGGAGTGACGGTGTTGCCTCCAGGAGCAGCTGCTGGTTGCTGCTGAGCAACCTGACCCCTCAGGTAAAGAAAGAAACACATGGAGATAAATTTAGCATCAAAACATATACCCAGTTCTCTATAAAGTAGTTATACAGAAAAACTAACAATATAGTAACAGTAAAGACTCAAAGAAGTAAAACATATATTCCTCTCTAATTACACATAGATTTTTAGCTACGTTATTGTTGTATTGCTTCTTAGTTTTCTTGACTTCTGTTTGATCCATCAGTTGATGCATTACAATAATGAATAATTACAATAAAACTGTAAACATGTCACACTGAAAAGGATTCTTTTCCTGCATTAGATCGATGGCTCCACACTGAGGACTATCTGTATGCAGCATGGCCCCCTGCTCACCTTCCACCTGGGCCTTACCCAGGGCAGCGCTCTGATTCGTTACAGCAGCCGTCAGGAAGCGGCCAAGGCCCAGGGTGCACTGCATATGTAGGTTTACATCCGCTGTACAAATAGCAAGCAAAATGCTCCAAGTTGATTTTTTTTTTTTTTTGTTTTTTTAATAAACACTTTTTTTTTTCTTAGGTGCGTCTTGGGCAACACCACCATCTTGGCAGAATTTGTGAGTGAAGAAGAAGTTGCACGCTATTTTGCACATTCCCAGGCTGGAGGGACAGAAGGGGCCACCTCAGGAGGAGGAGTTGGCAGCGGGGCGCCTGGTTCATCTGGAGCAGGCACAGTAGTCGCTAGCAGTGGGGGAAGTTCTCCGGGAAGTGAGCGAGCAGCGGTGGGTGCACCTTCAGGTGGAAATGGGAACGGCGGTGGAGTAGGGGAAAGCGGAGTTCTACCCGGTGTGAGGGCCTCTGGCTGGCAGAGCCTTGATGGTACAGGCACTTCTTCGGAAACTGCTTCAACCCAAGGACCGGGGTTGGGGATATTTTCCCAGTGGAGCACCAATGGGGCGGGAGAGGGAGGTGTCGTCGGCGGAGTAGAAACTGGGCGATCTGGGCTATGGGGAGGTATGACTCCTGGATACGCAGGCGGCAGCCTGTGGGGAGCACCGCAAATGGAGGAAAGGCACCAATTGGACAGCCCTGCTGTATTGTTGCCTGGCGACCTGTTAGGAAGAGGAACAGATTCCATCTGATGAGTTTCCTCCTTCCTTTCATATGTACTTGTCGCTTTGGACACACTGATACCGCATACACTGGGATACATATGTACTTACTATGGCACACACAAACATTTACATGGTATGCATAATAATGTACCACATACATATACATGCATTCGCATACATGGTATGCATTTAAATGTGCAAACACATAAAACAGAAATGTGAGACATGCTTACACACATTCTCATGGCCAGACTTAAGCTATTATGAAAACAAATGCAGGGACTGTTAGATGTGTACACAGCCTTTTTCCACAGATGAAGATTTCAACTGCTTAGACTTGAAAACTAAAAAAAAAAAAGAATGAAAAGTCCGATAGTCTGAAAGACTCGCTTAGTAAATAGTGGACTTTTTAACAGATTTACATAAACATGCACACACCAAATACAGCAAAGCCTTCAGACAGACAGGCACTGTAAACAGCATTACCTTCATCGTATATGAGAACTTAAAACTACTACATGATGTGAGGTTTCAAAGTGCAGTTTGTATTCACATCCCCTTAAAAATGGAGATTGAATCCAAACACATGCAAACAGCTCTGATTGACAACAGAACTGTATCTTACTGTGTATGTTGAGGTTTTTTTTTTTCTTTGTATGTATGGTTTTATTTTTTGAAAAGTGAAATTATTGAAAAATGTCATTGTTTTTTCAAGATGCTGACCTCCTACTGTTGTATCTCACGCACTCTTTCTGTTATTCTTTCTTGATCATGTTTGTTACTGTTGCAGTGATAAATGTTGAAAATTGCTGGCAGATTTAGGCCATGATGCATTTCTCCACGTGTCGAAATCGTGTGCAGTACTGTACACGCTCCATGAGTATAAGTGAGACTTGAGACCAAGTAAGTGGATTAAACCACCGCAGTTCTGTGTGCTTGCGTGCGTGTGTGAGAAAATGTGAGAATAATGTTGTGCATGTTAATGCCTGTGAACATGTGGACAAGGCTGCTTACTATACAGAAGGTCTATACAAAAATGTTTTGAGTGCATTCGATATACTGCTGGCTGTGTTAAAAATATTTGGCACTAATGCTTTTTTTTTTTTCTTGTCATTTGAAGTTTTTTAGAAAAAGAAAAAACAGCAAAATGGTCTTTTTTTTTTTTTTTTTAATTGTCTGACTTGCAATAATAAAAAAGAACATTTTAATGACACAAAGAGTTGAAGGCATATAAATTTAAATAATGGACATGCCAAATCTTATCAAACTGTGTGGACAGTGGGAAGGGGTGGGTTGTTTACCGTTACAGAGTAAGCGTTACCGTACGTTTTTAATGTTTTGTTGTTGTGTATTTGTTTTAAATTAAGACAGGCTTTAACACTCCTGTTCAGTGTTTTTGTTTTTGAGATTTTACAAAGGAAAAATTTATTTAAACAATAAGAACAAGATTAATAAAGATGAAAGTATTGGCTTCTAAATGTGTCTTTACTTATTATTTTTCTTGTGTGCTTCCATGTGATTTTTTTTTTTTTTTTTCCTGTCTGGACACATGGACAACTCTTCTTAATATTGCGTATTATCAGATGTGTTATAGTTACATCATCACAATGAGAGAGACACTACTCAGACATGGCTAGATCAAGTTTTCTCAGGACTGGAGAAAGCCAGGTGGCAGTTATCACATAACTGTAAAAACAATCCTATTTAATACTTGCGTCATCATGCAGTAAGCAGTGGCTTACTGTACTATAATCCTTACCTGTTGGGTATATATGAATCTTGTCAACATCCTGTTGCAACTCTGGACAACATTGACTAATATTGATCATATAATATTTAAAGAATAGGAACATTTGTAATGTAAGATAAAATCGAATATTGTAAACATATTTCTCCAGGCATGGGACAACTTAGTAAAACAATCAGAATCAAGAAATGTAGAGTAAAAAACGTATATAAAAAAAAGAAAAACTTTTCTCTGTACAAGACGGAAGGGATCTTTAAATTTGTTCTGACGGCTGTTTATGTACACCACACATATAACTGTGTACTACTGTAGTATATATGATCAACATTGACTTTGATACATTTTACTCAATAATTATAGAGCAGATGTGCTGTAAATATACATGTATTTTTATATATTATACTAGCATGTTAGTATATAACATGCTAAATATTAACATGTTATAAATGCATGTTATATATACTAATATGTTATATATACAAACATGTTAATAAATAACAGTATATACAGACATGTTAGTATATAATATATGAAAACATGTTAGTATATATACTAACATGGTAGTATATAATATATACAACCATGTTAGTATATAGTATATAAACATAACAGAACATGTTAGTATATAACCTAGTATAACATAATATATACTAACATGTTATACATACAAACGTATTACTGCTGTATAGTTAGTACTATACTATATACATGTTAGTGTATAGTATATACAAATATGGTAATATACAAACATATACTAACATGTTTGTAACATGTCAGTATATACAAATATGTTAGTATATAGTATACAAAAAATGTTATAGTATACTATAACAAATGTTATAATGTTATAGTATACAAAAAATGTTATTTACTAACATTTTAGTTAGTTAGTATGTATAATATGTTATATATACTAATGTGATAGATGTTATATATACAACCATGTTGGTGTATAGCACAGTTTATACTGACTTTATATACATAAACATGTTGGCATATAATACTAACATGTTAGTAATATATACAGTATATGTATGTATGTTTGTTTGTATGTATGTATATATATTATGTATGTAATATTAATATGTCAGTATTATTTAAAAAAACCATTAAAACTGGATAAAAACAATGAATGATAAAATTAAAAGGAGGGGCTAAGTGTGACGTATCGTTTAACGACCACGTTCTGACAGTTGGCGAGTGACGTCATTGACGTCGTGAACACGTACGCTGTTAAGTAACGAGAGAGAGAGAATCTGTAGCTGGAGCATCTCGGGGACGATCAACAGGGAGCGCAACCGACGACTGAGCTTAGAGCAGAGGGTATGAAAGCTGCCAGAATCCGCTCCCATCCTCCTCTGGTCGGATCTTTATCCGACTGACAACCATCGGATCAAAGCCTCCATTTCACCAGCTGTCAGACTAACCTGTTATCAGGTGAGTGTTGTTTTCTGGAAAGGAGGAAACCAGGGGGGAAAATCTGTCCGATCAGTCCCAATCTCAGTTCCCCATTCAGGTCTTAGATGAGAGGGGGAGGGGGAGGAATTAGAATGGCTACCTCAATGTTTCCAAGGGTGCGGTTGTAAATATGAACCAAAATATAGTGACATAATAATTTAAAATATCTATTTTTTACATTTAGCATAGATGTTGCTGTGCTGATCGTCATCACGGTTCACTTCACGTATTTCCTCCAGTAGCTAGCTGTTTAACTCACAATCATTCTTCTCCTTCGATTCCAAAATTTAGCTTAGCTTTTAATTCTATTGATTTAAATGATCCAAAGTGACTTGTTGTCAAAGAAGACATTATGATTTCGATCGAAATAATCTGAACGATGCTGTGATGCGCAGCTAGGAAACAAGTGTATTGTGATAATCAGGTCATCTAGATTTCAAACTACTAATCTGCGTATGAAATCAGCAAAATCCTGAGATTCTATGAAAAAATGTTCTCTGGTAAACTGAGACAGTGACAGTGTAAAGAGGTGTAACAATAACAATGCCTCTGATTGCGAAATATTCTTGGCGTTAGCCATCAGATCGCGTTTTTTAGGATTTGTACTTATCTGAGGAACGCATATGAAGGAGTATAAAACCATATGGTTACATGTTTGATCCATAGAAATCTACATCAATACATAGCAAGCTTTTTGGGACACCATGTCTCCGCTACTACTAACAGGACACCCCCTGACCAGCAGATGTGTTGTGTACTGCCTTGACCAATCCACTCTGCCTCACACGATTACTACCGTAATAGCACATGTTGTTTTTCCAGTGCAGTGTGACAGGCTAATTCCTCTTGCTTCACATTACACAGGCTGTCTCTGAGAACTCAAATGAGGGATTTGTCACATCACTGTTAACTTTGAACTCTACGGATCTTTGCTATGGTTAAGTCTCTGCAAGAAGGATTGCATAGTGAACAACAGACTGAAATCTATTGAAAACCAAGCTGAAATGCCACTATTTCCCATCACTGTTTTGTGTATTGAGCAATTAATCAATGTCTCTTTCTGTGGGGCTTTGTTGTAGCCTAAATCTGCTCTTTGGCCACTACTCACAAGTCCATCTGGGCGTAATTAACTTAACTCTTTATTAACCTAGTTCAACTGGTCAACATCACATCTGCTGTCTGGCTGTCATCCTCAGGTAGAGTGACGTAGATTGTTTCATAGATTTAGTAGTTTAAAGTTTAAAGAAAAATTTAACCTCAGGTTACAGACTATTCAGGGAGAGAAATTATGTGCAATTCATATTATTTTTTGCTTGGATTTATGAGCTTTTCCTGAACATAAGAGCTGTTATTAAACTTTTTCTCTTGATTTACAATGAGGGTGAATTGTATTTGTTTATCCATTGTGTAAAAAATTCAGATTTGTCTGATTAGGATTTGTCCAGATTAGGCGTCTCTGTTTTAGGACAAGAGTTCATTGTTGCTTTAAAGACCGCATTTTGTTGGCACAGCAATTCCAAATTAGTATTTGAGGGCATAAATGTTCCTCTGTGCCAATGCCTCGTCTGCAGTACTCTGAAGTTTGTTACACTGAATCGTCCGAGGGGCCTTGACATAGATAAATTCAGCCAATGGCTTCCACAAAGAAGCACAAAGCGTAGTCTGGCTGCTCAATGTAGCGTGGTAGCAAGTGCTGAATAAGTGATGATCCTGCTCCAGCTTCACGTGAAGCTTCGCCTGGAAAACTGTGCTTTACTTCCTCACGTGTGCCACGACTACTCGGGATTCTTTTTATTTCTTCCTCTTAGAAGTGAAAACCAGTGTTTGCATGTTGCCCTAATTTCTCTGTCGTCTTGCTCCTTTCTGCTGAGCTCACACACACCCTCACCCTCCTCCTCTCGCTACCCTACAAATCTTATCTTGTGTTTCTGAAGACCAGACAGCTGTTTACTGATCAGCTGGCCCTGCTTAGGCCGCATTTTCCTAAAGAAAAACTGCTCAGTGCTTTTGAGTTCATCATGTCAGCAGCAGATATAGACCTGTCCTCGTTCTGCTTCTTGGTAAAGACAAATATTGTGATAAGAAGTTAACTTTGGGCCTGGGTGATGAGATTTTTTACTTATTGGCTATTTGACTTATTACTTTATGTTTTTTTTGTTTGTTTGTTTGTTTTTTTTTTTTGCAGTGACATCTTACAACCATGGAGCTTAGAGTGGGGAATAAATACCGCCTAGGCCGAAAAATAGGAAGCGGTTCTTTTGGAGACATCTACCTTGGTGAGTGAAAACCTCAATCTGTTTCTATTTTCCTTGCCAAGCATTCTGGTTTTCACATTGGTTGTCGGTCACCTGATGTTGTCTGTTCCACGAGCATGTCCTTTAGATATTTTCTACATTTGCATCTCCTCAGGTGCCAACATTGCCACTGGTGAGGAGGTCGCCATAAAGCTGGAATGTGTGAAGACCAAACACCCGCAGCTGCACATCGAGAGCAAGTTCTACAAGATGATGCAAGGAGGGGGTAAGCATGCGGTGCCTCAACGTGCTTGTCAAGATTTTTACAGCATTCCATGAGTTAGTGATTTTTATAAGTGCTGATGTCCCATTCAACATGCCAATTAAATGGATTATGTGTTTAACCAGTGGGTATTCCATCGATAAAGTGGTGCGGAGCAGAGGGAGACTACAACGTCATGGTGATGGAGCTCCTGGGTCCCAGTCTGGAGGATCTGTTTAACTTCTGCTCTCGGAAGTTCAGCTTAAAAACGGTCCTGCTTCTGGCAGACCAGATGGTATGTGTAAACTTACCATTAAGATAAAGCTTTCTCGCTTTGGGAATTATGATCAAAATAACCACTTTTAAATATTTCTTTTTAATCTTATTGGTTTGATTTGACCTCCTTTTAGTTTATGGATTAGTCATTTTTCCTTTAAAGATTTGAGATGTTTGGCTTTCTGCTATCCTTGCACATCTGCTGTACTTCAGGAGGTTGGCTGTGCATTAGATTGTGCTGGCCTAGATATTTTATTTCATGAATGGTGCTCCCAGCTCATCTCACCTTTTGTTCCACTGCAGCCAAGCTGCTGCGTCAGACTTTTGTGTGGGTGTTTTTGACTCTCCTCTTACAGCCTGGGGTCATGGCCTTTCCATGTCCTTTCCGCACATGTGCCATTGTCTCCACCGCATCTTCATAAGTCATAGTTAACTCAAGACATTGGTGTAGACATCAGTGTAGAATAAACCTTAGCAGGCAGTTAATGAGGTAATACTTTGGCCATGTCATTTCATCTCTGTAGTATATTGAGGTGGTTGAATATGTTTCTCCTCTACTTTCCAGATTAGCCGCATTGAGTACATCCACTCCAAGAACTTCATCCATCGAGATGTAAAGCCGGATAACTTTTTGATGGGTCTCGGCAAAAAGGGCAACCTGGTGTACATCATCGACTTCGGCCTGGCAAAGAAATACAGGGATGCCCGAACACACCAGCACATTCCTTACAGGGAGAACAAGAACCTGACAGGAACGGCACGCTATGCCTCTATAAACACACATCTTGGAATTGGTAAGATTGGCCTGAAAAATTCTACATAAATCCATTGGGTTTCTTTTTCCTGTTAAAGAAGACTGCAGTCTGTGTGTTCAGTTTAAAACAATCCTTACAGAAACCAAAATCTTATTGTAACAGAATGCACAGTTTGGTTAAGTGCAGTAGTGAAGCTGGAGTTCCGTGTATTTAAAAAAATTAGGTGTTTTTTGTTTCTTGTTGCTAGCTTTCTTTACTCAGGAGATTTATTAGCGCTTGTCAGTTTGATAGAGCAATCCTCTTTCTCCAGACCTTGATTGTCATTTACAGAAAAAAAGTCTAATTTGAACCCAATTTTCTAAAAAAAAAAATTAAGTTTGCTTATATCCTGTAGATGTTCAACACCGTTGCTAGAAAAATCTCTTGTTTAAGAAACTTTTTGACTAAGCCTCTTTGCAAAATACTCATTTTATTGGTCAATTTTCTTCAGCTAGGAATTAATTTGTTTCAATAAAATATTGACTGAAATATCTAAAAAAGAACATTTTTAAGATGAGATTTATTTTTCTTTTTCATACTTGTTAAATGAGGAAAAAAATATTTAATGATAAATTAACTGGGTTTTCTCTCCAAATCTTATAGAATTATAGTAATCTTGTCCCTTCTCGTCCACAGAGCAGTCGAGGCGTGATGATCTTGAGTCGCTCGGCTACGTACTCATGTACTTTAACTTGGGGTCCCTCCCCTGGCAGGGCCTCAAGGCTGCAACCAAACGCCAGAAATACGAGCGAATCAGCGAGAAAAAAATGTCCACACCCATTGAAGTACTTTGCAAAGGATACCCATGTAAGTCATTCTTATTAAAGCGGAGAAAATGTTCTTGGTTTCTTACAGATGTAATGTTGTTGAGTAGTTTACATATTTTTAAAGGAATGAAAGTTAGTATTTAGGTTGGTATTTATATCTTCATCACTCATCTCGTCTACAGCTGAATTCTCCACATACCTGAATTTTTGCCGTTCACTGCGGTTTGATGACAAACCAGACTACTCCTACCTGCGTCAGCTTTTCAGAAATCTTTTCCACAGACAAGGTTTCTCCTACGATTACGTTTTTGACTGGAACATGCTCAAATTCGTAAGTTTGTTTTGAGTTTTTGGAAATTTAACAGTGTTGCTTCAATGGAGATTTTAATTTGTGTCATGTGTGTCAGGGTGCTAGTCGAACAGCCGAGGATGGAGATCGGGAAAGGAGGACTGGAGATGAGCGAGACGAGCGAATTGGTGTTGCCCCGAGGGGTTCTGCAGCACGAGGACTCCCGCAGGGTCCAATTTCTGGAGCTCCTAATAGAGTCCGCAATGGACCAGAGCAAGCCATGTCCAACCCTGCCTCCAGGGTCCAGCAGTCTGGTGAGTCTTAAATTGATAACTTTTGCTTTCTTGTGTACGGACTTGGACTCCTGAATTTTTACGTCAAATATGGACTGTTTACTCTTCGATTCAGGTAACACGTCACCTCGTGCAATTTCTCGTGCAGAGCGGGAGAGAAAGGTCAGCATGCGGTTACATCGTGGTGCGCCCGCCAATGTGTCATCCTCTGACCTCACTCGCCATGATCAATCAAGAATTTCAACATCGCAGGTAAAAACGCCTGGAAATATCTAATCACATCATTCATGTATTCAAAAGTAAGAAAAACAAGTTTTGTGACTAAAAGATAATTAAAAAAAAAAAAAAATTGTGTAATTTCAAGTGATGCAGCAGTTTTAGTAAAGCAACTTCTCATCAAAGTACCTTTTAGAAGATAGAACCATCCAGAACAAATTATGCCCATATTTGGTGCTAAATGTTGTAATAATAGAGTTCTCAAACTTGCACGCTCTACATGTGTTCACACACACTAATAAGCACTCCCATGATTGCTATCCTGGAGTTTTTTAAAAGAAATGCTGGTGTAGTAAAGTATTTAAATGAATGTTCAGTTGCAGGTTTTCTTTGCATAATTGCATGTTTTGTAGAATTCTAAGACTCAAACTTCTAATCCTAAAAATTTAAAGGAAGTTAGGAAAAAACAAGCTAAACTTTTTTCTTTTTTTTTTTTTCCTGAGATGAGGTGGCTCATTAGAAAACAATTACTTCAACCAATCCTGACTTGTGGTAGAAAAATCTTTGTCATATCACTTCATAGCATAAAAATGATCACAAACAAGTATAAAGATTTATCAGTAATGACATCACCTGCTTTCTGCACATTGTTTGTGTGTCTTCTCTATCTGGCACACGCCGGTCTGTTCTTTCATAATACTGATTACATGTCTGTGTGACGTGCATTTAAGAGATTATCGTTGCAAAGTATTGTAGATGACATATTAAGCCCATTTTATTTAAATAGAATAAACTTTGAGATTTGGTAACTGTATTCTTTGATATGTGACTATTAATTTATTTACTCTTATCCGCCATCCCCTTTCCTTTTTTTTTTTTTTTTTTGTTCCAGGTCAGCGTGCCATTTGAGCATGTGGGCAAGTGAAGTCCCTTGAAGCCGCATGCAAATGATGACAGGTGGGGCAACTTTAATGAGTTAATGTGCACCCTTTCATTTGACACGTTCTGTTTTTACGAAAATATCTTTTTATATTTCAGGGTTCTAATTGGTATTCCCCAGTAAATTTTTTGTTACGCATTTTTCTTCTACTTCTTTTTTTTAATATATTTTTTTTGTTTTTATAAAATTACGAAGAGGACATTTAAAATTTTCTGAACAACGGTTTATCGGATGGTGAGTCTGACAAACAGACAGCAGTGAAATCCGGTCTTGATTCTGACATGGACTGTTTCTGCCTAACCATGGATCACTCCATCAACAGACAGCCAATGACAATGCTGCACTTTGCCAGTTGCTCATTCCTGCCCTCTTTTTTTTTTTTTTTTTTTCTCTCCCTCAAAACATTCCCTGACTTTTCTGACAAATGTGAAAATACAGTTGGCATCAAAGGAGCAAACGTGTGTCAGGGAAATGCATGTTTCTTATTAAAAGTTTAGATCGACTTGGTTTTTAATTTATTTTAATATGAGAAAAATTACTTTGATAAACAATAATTTGAATCAGAGCTTTGATTTTCAATTTTTGCCTTTTTTATTTTGATGTTTTTACAGAAATAACGGTTAACAGGCGGGCAATAAGAGAGGAAACTTTACAGAGAATAAGTGATCTTTTACATGTCGATGTTTCTGGTGAAGTTATTGCTTGCCCTTCATCCATTTTTGTGACATTTTATCTATCAAAACTTAGCCTCAGCACCCCTGTTTTGTTTTTTTTTTTGTTTACAATAAATGTATGACCGAGGATATTGGAAGGATACACTCCCAAGTCTTGAGGGAAGCTCCTCAGGAAATTTTCAACATACTTTTACTTAAGCGGACTCCGCAGCAGCCTCATTTTGGCTGAGGGGAAAAAAAAAAAAAACTAAAGTGGCTACAGTTTTTTGCAATGATTCTTAATATTACATCATTTTTTATTTTTTATTATTGTAAACCACAGTGAAAGGGGAGTCAAGCTCTGTTTCAATTATTCTGGGGGGATTCTATGGAGTAATTTGATTTTTTTTTTTTTTTTTTTTTTTTCTTTCTTTTGTTTACTTATCTGTAAATATTTTTTAATTATTTCAATTCAAAGCCAAATTGTGGTTTATTTGTTGTAAAGGTGTAAAGTAGAAAAATGCATATTAATGACTAAATAGGGCCTGAATTCGTAATCGGGAGGCATTTTAAAGTATTAAACTTGGGATGGGTGACTGTTTCTGTGCCACCTGGGTCATGAAAACAATTGTTTTTTGAGTGTATGTGAGCGTGTGTGTACATGTGATCGAGTGAACTCCTTAACAATGAATTGACATCTTTCATCTATTTTTAAATTTGTTCTATTTATGCAATACTTTTGAGCTGATTATGAATTATATTGTAACTTATATTGTTTTTACTTCTTTTGCTTGTACACTTATCTGTCTGCAATTTGTGAGCCTTTTAGTATGCCGGTGATTCAATTACGCTGATGTCCTTTTCTGGATTTTTAACTTTTACATTACAGTCAGAAAACATTGCTTATGTAGTCACAGCAAATTTTGTGTGCGTGCAAGTGTGTCAACATAATGTGTGTGATAACCTTTCTACAGGCCACCATGACCCAGTGGCACCAGAACTGCTTTTGGGATGATGTACAAGAAGCTGAGGGAAATTCACTTTGTGTATTGTGTACTGATATCCTGTACAGTTCTTTTAACACATTTTATTTACAGTATTTGTGTATATTTTATGAAGTAATAAAATGAATAACAATTTCTTTTGTGTGCTTCTTGAATGCATTTTGGTCGGGAATGTTTAGCAAAGCAAGGATTTAAGTTGTGGCCTTTCTGTTTAAAGTTAGTCTAAAATAAGGGCGTCCAACTTCAGTCCTGGAGGCACAATGTCCTGAAGGTTTTCCATGTGTTCTTGCCTCTATGGGCTTGATCCAGGTTATTGAGTCTTTTTGTTTCATCTTGTGTACCACTAAGTCCTGATGGGATCACAGGGGATGCTGGAGTGCCTGTTCCAGCTGATTTCAAGTGAGAATCAGGGTACACTCCAAACATGTTGCCAGGCTGTTGTGGGGCTACACTCTATGCCAAATTTTCACTGTTAATTTAACTTTATATGCATCAGCTATATTGGTGGAGACCACCAGACCTCCAGGACCTGAGTTGGATGCCCCTGGTGTAAAAACCTCCATATTTGGATTCAAATCTGTGTAATCCCTTGTTCATCCGGGGGTGATCCATCAGAAAAAAGGCTTCAAAGTTGTCTTTGAGACAGTATACACTTTCCAGAAAACAACTTTGATGCCTTTTCTATCACATTAAAATTCAGTTTGGGCCATTTTATAGACAGGTGACCTGTTTATGGTGTACCATGCCTTTTTGTTAATAACTATGTGAATCTCAAGTTCCCATGAGGGTGAACTGTAAACAACTGATGAGAAAATGGATGGATGTTGTGATGAGCTAGGGGAGGTGTGTGTTTGTCTTTGTAAAAGGAGGGGTGGGACACAGATGGCTGCATTACGTTACATTTTACCGAGTTCCACTAAAGCTGATGTGCGCATGCGTGTCGGCTGCTGATGTGGAGATGCAACACCGTTCATCATCGAAATGAAAATATCAAGATAACCCTGTTTGTCTTTATTTTTCGCGCTGTAATTTAGAATAAAGACTCCACAAGGTGCATATTTATGATTACTTTTTATAAAATGAAAGAAAGTAGTGATTGGAGAAGGTTTGTTAGCATAAGCTAGCAGCGGCGCTACTGAATTTGGCTCAGTTTCCAGTTTTTTTTTTTATCCAGAGGGGGAGGTTTTTCTTTTTTTATCTGATCCTCGTTGTTAAACAGTGATTTGAAACGTGGCTTGTTATCGGCAAACTGATTGCATTAAGTGCTGTTACTTTTGTACTCTTAAAGGTTCGCGTTCAGTTAAAATAATGAGCTAACTTTAACAAAAAGGGGACTGAAATCAGCGTCTGGGAAACTACTGCAAAGGAGGAAAACGGTAAGCTTCAACCTAAAGGATCAAAACATCAATGATCTGACACTCATTTCTTTGTTTCATCACTGATCAAGTTCTTATTTTTAATATTTACCCTTTTAATAAATCCGTACAAGCAGTTTTTGATAAGTATTTGTATAAAAATCCTGCTTTCTAAGTGTGATTTATGGGGTTTTGTCTGTTTAAATGGTGCGTTTTTTCTCTGTCTTAATATGTGTAACTGTTATATTAATCACATAAAATGATAGTTTGAGGAGAAATCAAAACACAATCCACGTTTTAAAATCTACCCACACATTTAGTCGTCATGTAAATAATCATTTGTAACCAAAAATCTACAAAGAAGGCCTTAGATATTAATTAATGTGTAGGAATCACAAACCTTAATTATAATGTAACTGCAAAGGAATAATTTATTCATACCTGAATTTACTTGAATTGATAATAAATGTGATTATTTAGGCTTATTCTAAATTTATTTTACAATAAAGTAATATTTAAATGATTCCTGAATGTATAGGATGTGTCTGGTATTTAATATCAAACCTAAAAAGGAGTTTTTTAAAGTTTATGTAATTTTTATTGTATCTTTGCCCAAATCTATTGTGTTTGTGTGTGAGTTGTGTTCATCTGCATTGTCACTCACTAATTGAAGCATTGGTGAGTAGCATGACTCATCCATGACCACCATGTGCACCAGCAGCCTATATTTAGCTGTTGTCTGAGGAGGGGTTTTGATTCATTGTGAAAATGAGTATGTCGTTTCGTCTTCTGAACCGTTTATTGTTGATAGGGTGCAGGTGATTGGGGGACTTGTCCAGCTGGTTTCAGGCGAGATGCGTGGAACACCCCGAACACGTCACCAGTCTGTTGCGGGGACACACAGACAACCATACACACACACACTCATTCCTGTGGGAAGTTTCACAGTGGCCTAACCTAACATGCATGTTTTGGAGGGTGGGAGGAAACCGTGGTACCTGGAGAAAATCCACACATACACAGAAAGAACATGCAAACTCAACACAGAAAGGCCAGTGTTCCAAGCCTTGTCCCACCAGGAACTCAAACAAAATGAGTCTGAGTTCATACAAATTATTGTTTTTTCTGGCTTTTACACCAACACTCTTGATGTGATTCTCTAGATTTAAGGACTAAGTGATCCTACTTAATGTTGCGGATGGTGGCACGTGAAGTGTGTGTCTGGATTTGTGTGTTTATCCTTAATTTAACCTCTCAAGCTGCAACGAATTGCCCTTAAAACCAATTTGTATTCAGTTTATGATATGGAAGGGAAATCTAATATTTTGTTTCACCTTTTAAATTGCCTATCCCTAATGGTAGCACAGGGAGATACCGGAGACTATACCGACTGATGTCAGGCGAGAGGCAGGATACATCCCAAACAGGTCGCCAGTCTGTTGCAGGGCCACACACAAACCTGGGGGTAATTTTGTATGGGCCAATTAACATGTCTGTTTTTGGAGAGTGGGAAGAAACCAGAGTTCCCAGAGAAAACCCACACAAAGAGAACATGCAAACTCCTCACAGAAAGACAAGTGATTCAAGCCTTGCTCCCATTCCGAGACTCGAATCCCAACCTTCTTGCAGTGAGTCCACTGTGCTAATCCCAGCGCCACCGTACAGCCCCTGAAACCTAATGTTTCGTCTTCTAGACCGTCTATCCCTAACAGTATTGCGAGGGGTGCCAGAGCCTATCCTGGCTGATTTAAGTCGAGACACAGGGTACACCCTAAACAGGTCGCCAGGCCACAAAATCCAATGTAAACTTTGCTAATTTTATTGAGTCAAATTTACCTTCAAATGTATTTACTTTTGTATCAGTATGTAGTCAGGTTAATATGAGGCTTCATGGTGTTGAGCTTGTTTTATCTCCCTGACGTTCTCACTTTTTTTGGCCTGACTAGCACACTGGTAGAAAAAGAAAAAATAAATCTGGATATGTCAGCTCTCATCACGTTCATGACATCTCCCTGATGCATGTGGGTATTTACCAGCTGCTTTTCACCCACCCGCCTTATGCTGCATCTCTTCACTCCTGAATCAACGTCACTTCACATTTTTTGGTCTTTTACATTTCAGATTTGTGTATGCGTTGTCCTACTTTTTTCCCCACAATTTTTTTTCACTCAAATATCAGCCGCTTAAGATTTAGGTCACAGCTCTGTCTCGTGTATGTCTGTTAAACTCTATTTCTGCTCTGCAATGTTTTATTCAGGCCTTATGATCTGGAACAAGAACTTCTGATTATTGTAACTTAATGAATTAGTAAATACTGAATAAAAATGTGTGGATTGAGTTAATATGAATAAACTTAAAACACATGTTCTGAGAGGATCCTCTTTCTTCATACAGATGAGTCTTCTTTGGGGGCGAGAAAAACGCCTCTCGGAGAGGTTGGGAGATGGTTCTCCTAACGTCCTCCCTCCAAGCTCCGTAGCCACTTTGGCTCCTCAAAGATCCAATTCTTCTTGGGCCCCTGAAACCCCTTTGGTCACACCAGAAGAACCATTTTTCCTCATGACCTCAACTGCCCAGACCATATCAGGGTTTTTTGTCTGGACAGCTCTGCTCATTACGTGTCATCAGGTAAGTTGTTAAAGTTGACGTAAGTCCATCTTTAGCTGTTGCTTATCTGCTGCTGCTTCTAAAATGTTTTAATTATGAAGAGTCAGTAGAACTTATTGTTTTTTTTTTATTTGCAGTGTTTTATTTGTTTTTCTGAGGAGAATACGGCGGTTTGTGTTTAATTGCCTTCATGTCAGAAAGAGCTATAAAACCTTGTTTGTTGATGTTTTTCATTCATTGTGTACTGGGCCTCTTTACAATCAAGCCCGTAGAATAGCCTTCTGTCACTCTGGCAACAGAAGCTCTCAGTTCATCTGCCACATCATCAATAAGCAGGAAGGGTGTGTGTGTGTGTGTGTGTGTGTGTGTGTGTGTGTGTGTTTGTTTGTCTGCATGTACTCAACGCCAAAGGGTCACCTAGCAACCACACCTGTGGGGACACTGCTTCACTTGCTGAGTTGTCACCCAGCATTTGTTATGTTATCCAAGGTGTGTGTCTGTTTACAGGCCATGAAAGGTGATAGGCTAGTATTGTGTAAGTAGAAAAGGGGGCCGGATGGAGCGGACAGATCTGCCCCACTCTTCCTATCGTCTGGGGCTTTTAGTGGAAGTGATGAAAGCTTGGTGTCAGTTTCCTGAAACAATCGCGTCACATTGTGGCTCACAAACAAACACTGTGGGTTGTTATCTCACTTTGATAAATGTGTACCGTCTGCACAGATTTTAGTTTCACGAGGAGGAGTTTAGTTTCATCCTGTTTGCCTATTAATTATGTTCTGAGTGGTCAAATCTCTTATGTCACAGCTACACCCCTAATAACTTATTACAACTCTCCAAGAGTGAGCAATTGATAAAAAAATATTCAGCCAAAATGTTTTTTGTATCGTTTGACATAAAATACCTTTATGTTACAACTTCATTTGTTTTTAAGATAATTAAGAAGCATTACAGACAAATGAACGCAAGGATAAAAAGACTCAAACAGTCTCTACCCAACAGTAACAATCATTATGAACAAAAAGAAAAGATAATGAACAGAATGTGACCAGATATTTATTCTCTTAAATTATATTCAAGAGTTCTTTGAATTTTGTTGTACCTGGAACAATGACAAATAAAAGATCGATCTATATATTGCACTCTCTATTTCTAAGTGTTGACACAAAGACATCCAAATCTATTTCATTAATCTTTTAAACAGTGATAAAGACACCCACGTTCAGTGTCTCATTAGGGTTCGTCACTCATTGTGTGATCATCCTCGATCCTGTTTCTCACACCTAAGTAACCATTTATTTCCTGTATAAATAGGCCTCGTCCTTTTCACCTAGAGTTCATTTACATGTGATCTCAATTTATAGCTTCATTGATATGAACACAAAAATAGTGTGAATATCTTAGTTTATCGTTATGTTTTATTTTAACTCCCTTTTTCTATTTCTTTGTAGATCTACATGCACCTTCGCTACTACAGCTCTCCAAATGAGCAGAGGCACATAGTAAGAATCCTCTTTATAGTCCCCATCTACGCCTTTGACTCCTGGCTCAGCCTTCTATTTTTTACCAACGAGGAATATTACGTGTACTTTGACACGGTGCGAGACTGCTATGAAGGTAAGCAAACAAAAACACACGCTGCTGTGAGGCCGGACACACACGCACTACAGATTGGCCTTGGAGACATGGACGAGATTGGTTGTTTTTGTGCAGTAGTGACTGTTTAGACTCCCATTTGAAAAAAAAAAAGGGTTGTGAAAATGTCTGTGTTGTGTTTCCCCCCGCTGGCAGATGGCCTTTGTAGTGTCTTATTTTACAAAGGTTGCCTTCTTTTTGTTCTCACGTCTCCATGGCCCACTTGAATTACAAGGGAGGAGGAAGCAGTTTCTTAGCAACTGTGTAAAAATGAAAACATTTTTTAGATTGTGTTTCACTTTTAGCTAATTAATCACAAATTCAGCCATTCAATGGTAGTGTTATATAAAATGCTTTTGTTTGGGGGCATTTGTTGGGCTTTTTAAAAAAGGCACATTTCTTCTCGTTATGAAGTATAACATAGAAGTGACAAATTGAATTTTACGCTGGTTAAATTACTCAATTATCCATATGTGCAGCACAAAATTTATTCATTATTAAAATCAAATTAGAAATAACAGCAAATAAAAAAAAGATTTGCAGTAAATCCAATTTTATTGGAAAATAGCAAAAAGGGTTTTTTTTTTTTACATTAAAAGAAAAGAATGCAATGCCTGACATTTGCATTGCTACAAAATTCAGTTTCACGTTTGGACTTGAACATCCTCAGATTAGAGACTTGTCTTGCATAGCCAGGATTTTTGCATAAAATGGAGAAGCTACCCCACCCAGTTTAGGGCAGACCCTGGAAACCATCAGAAAACAATTCCTCATGAACATCTTAGAGTTCACGATTTGATTTCTAACCTGACTTCTAGGTTTTATTGAAAGAGAGTCGAGATGGTCACAGATACCTTCTCTGTTCTGTGGACCAAAAAGATTAGTTCAGTCTTCTATGTATTTAGCTGGAGAAAGTTTTTTTCCTCATTGTCTCATTTATTTTTGGATGCAGAGCAAATCCATGATTTATTTTTACCTGCTTTCAATGTGACTTAAACCTGAGGGTCATCTTTGTAAATGTGACAACTGCTTTTCACCTATTCTTGTCCAGTTTTGAAAAGCCAGATGGAATTTTAGCTCTTGTACATCTGATCAGAACGGTCGTCTGCATACCTTGATTGCAAAAGATTTATTTTACGACCCAATTTCTTTTTAACATTTCCAACCTCTCCACTCCTTCTACTTTGACATTTAAAAAACAAACCAATTTGTCTTCTGAACCGCTTATTGCTAAAGGGGCGGCGGGGTGCTGGAGCTATCACGGCTGATTTAAGGCAAGAGGCAGGGTACACCCCGAACAGGTCGCCAGTCTGTTTCCAAGCCACACACTCACAACCATCCACACACTCATTCCAAGGGGCAATTTTATAGAGGCCAATCCACCTGACATGGATATTTTAGGAGGGTGGGAGGAAAGCAGAGTACCCAGAGAAAACCCCAAGTATACTCGGGGAGAACATGCAAACTCTATACAGAAAACCCAGTGTTCCACACCTCGTTCGACACGTCGTCTCACCCAGACCACTGTGCTAACCACTCTACCACTGTGCCTCCTCAAACCAATTCTACTCAATAAATCTTTTATTTAAATTATTTTCTGCACATTTAGATAGATAATTTATTAATCCGATGGGAGAAATTTAAATATTCAGTAGTCTTAACTTCACTTTAAGGAGTTGTTGAACAGCTGAACAGGCTGAGGTTACTCGTCACCGCTTTATTGATGAGTATTGAAAACCAATGAAAAGTCACATTTTGAATGATCTATTCTGATTAACCAACACATTGTTTCCTGTTTTTCTCAGTTTGACCATAAATTAATTAGAGTTGGTACATGAATCGATTGTTTGTTAATTAGCACATGAACAGATCCATTTAATGCAATTTTGGCTCAAACAAATAACTTTGGAACTACATCTTAAGCAAATTCGTAGATTAACTCAGAAGAACAGTTAAGTTTAGGAATGGAAATTTACTTCTGCTATCAACAATTACATCACATCACAGTTTTCAGACGTTTCCACAACTCAAAAGTTTTGTAACTCCAAAAAACCTAATTAGTCCATTTTTTTTTATTAATCAGCTGTTGTACATCTATAGATTCTTACACTTATAACACATTCTGTTTGCAGGGGATTACATAAATATCTATTCATTGTATTTGAAATTCAGTTTGAACATTTACCAGAAAATTCCTTCATCTAGAAAAAAAAAACACATTCTTGTGTAAGCTGTGAACCAAAGGGCAGATTACAAACCGCTGATGTCGTACGATGAACAAACTTACACAGCAGCTGAAAATCTAATAGCTGAAGAGGCTTTCTTTTCTTTACTGTTAAACAGAATTGATTAAATCATTCCTGTCGTCTGTCTTTGTTTTATTACACCTCTGTAAAAGCGCCCTCGTCGTATATTTAACTGCACAATAAGACAGTTCTTTGGGTTTGAAACTGACCTAATGCAAAACAAAAATTTAATTGAGAGTTTTTTACACAGTCCAGAGTAATGACTTTACACATAGTTGTTTTTGTTTTTTTTAAGCACATTTTTATTCAGAGTTTTACTGAATAAATGTTTTGCAGTTTTAAAGACATCTCTATTCATTTTTCTGTGAAAACTCCTGATTATGCAACTCTAACAAAGCAACTATGCTGCTGACTGTGTTTTGGCAAGTATTTTCAGTCGGCTCAGCCACTTTCCCAAGAAAAATGAAAGCTCGGGCAGTGGGGAGTTGGTATCTGTGGGCAACCCTTAAATCAGCCTGTAAACACCTGGAGCAGCTGCTGGAAAATATTTTGCTCACTCAGGAAGAGCAGAAACTGCCGCCAGTGTGTGGCCTTCATGCGGTCATTTTAAATAGCACTGTTATACAAAATAATAGGTTGATTGTATTTGGAATAACTCGACAAGATGCGCATTTGGTTAACAAAATAGTAAATAAATGAAGCGTTGCATAACATTTCAACATTAAATCCATATTGTGATATCAAAGCCTGCTTTTAGCTAATTACAAATAGCTAGGATTTTCCTTCCAATTTTTAAATTAGTCTCTTCTAGTTGATATTTTTCACTCACACAGCATCTATCACTGAGTATTCCTGAGCAGCCAACTGATTGTTCAGGCCCTTTTTCAGCTGGCCAATCAGTTTTGATGTAGTAGGATCAGGAGGCGTCACCAGACAAACATCCAATCACAGCTATTAGTACTAGAGCACATCTTTTTTTCCGGTTTTTCCCCGGTTTGCATGATAGCAACTTTTGTGAAACAACATGTGGGGGAAAAAAAATCCATAACAAATATTGAATTAATAACAAACAAAAAATAGCTATTTTAATGTTTTATTCATATTTGCAAGCTCTAATATTCTGACAAGATTTAATCTTGTCAATTAAATCTGATGTTGTTTCAAGCCATTTATAACATTTTAATATTGTAATTAAGAGATTGGCACATAGCATTTTTTGCTGTGTATTTTATTGATGAACATGTGAGAAAATTAGAAAAGTCTTTTCACAACTTTAACATTTCATGATGACTCTTTAAATGTCCACAAAAAGTTCTAATGTGTAAAAACTGTTTTAAATAGCTATTTAAAAAATATAATGGGATTAAAAGTTTATTCTGAAACTTAAAAAACTGAGAATATGTGAAATAGTTTACTTGTTTAAAACAATCGTCTCTCGTTCCTCTTTTTTCAGTCTGCATCACCTTTTTTTATTCTATTTATTTATATATATTTTTTTCCTTTTGAAGAATTGCTTTTTATGTGTATTCTTGTATCTTTGAGACTTTTCTTCCTCAGAGCAGAGCAGGTTTTTAGACTCTGTTGTCATGGCGATGCACCTCAGAATGATAAGAATCAGGTTTCAGACAAAAAAAAAATCAGAGCTGAACATGAAACCAGCTCAAAGTTCAGTTTCACAAACCAAGATTAAGTTACAAACTCAAATGAAATCTGGTACATGAGGATTATTAAATGTGTCATCAGCTGTTATCACCTCATTGGATATGTTTTATTTTGTTTGTATAAGCAATAAAAGGAACAATTACTATAACATAAAAATAATATTATGTGATACAAGTGTGTGTGACAGTCTCCCATCAGATGAACTATCTCCAGATCATCATCTCCTTTTTTGCTGCTAAACAGGAAAGCCACACTTTGTAATGACATGCTCGTAATCTATGTGATTCATCACTACCTGGAAGAAACAAACTCATCTTGGAAGCCCCTAAACATAAAAAAAATTATAATATTGTCTGGATAAAACATTCTCTTCATGTCATCCTCTGCAGCTTTCGTCATCTACAACTTCTTAAGTCTATGTTACGAATACCTGGGAGGAGAGAGCGCCATCATGGCTGAAATCAGAGGGAAACCTATCGAGTAAGCTCTACTGGCTGCCTTTTTTACTTCTCAGTTTCAGTAACGCAAGTTCATCTGAAGATAGACATCTTTACTTTAATTTAGGTCCAGTTGTGTGTACGGGACGTGCTGTCTGTGGGGAAAAACCTACTCCATCGGATTCCTCAGGTTTTGCAAGCAGGTACAAACTACATCTTTATTCACTCTTAGTATATCAATTACAGATCCTTTTTACAGGTGATAAAAGATGTTTGATGTTTTTACGTGTCTCAGGCGACCCTTCAGTTCTGTGTGGTGAAACCTCTGATGGCTGTGATCACAGTCATTCTTCAGGCTTTTGGAAAATACAAAGATGGAGACTTCAAGTATGTCCTCATTGTAAATTAAAACAATTGATAATTATGCTTGTTTTCTTTTAGTTCTGTTTTTGATTCCCTTTCCCATGCTTGTCTTCTCCAGTGTGGCGAGTGGCTACCTCTATGTCACCATCATCTACAACATCTCCGTCAGTCTGTCCCTCTATGCACTCTTCCTCTTCTATTTTGCTACACGAGAACTTCTGGTTCCTTACAACCCAGTGCTTAAATTTTTCATGGTCAAGTCGGTCATCTTTCTTTCATTCTGGCAAGGTGGGTTCTGTTTTTATAGTCTTAATTAAAATCAAGTCTATCGTTATATCCATCTACCAATAAATTTACATGTTGATAAAGAAAAAACAGTTTTATGTGAAATATCTCTGAGATTTTTAATTAGTTTATGAAGTTTGGAAAGGGTTTAATTACTTTTTAGTGGAACACTAGAGAAATTCTCACCAGTCTTTCTTCAAATGAAGAACAAAAACAATTTTCTCAAAGGGTTGATTTAATCAAAGTCTAGCGTGTTTAACCCTTTAACAGGCACACGTTTTTCACCTTTTTTACTCTAAACGGATGCAAATCCTTTCAAACTATCAAGAACTAACACAAAACTAAAAAGTTCTTCACATCTCGTATAATCTCGTTTTCCAACGTGAATCACCACAGACGCTTTCAGCTATTTGGCCCAATAACTGGTGCGTCTGCTTCGGCCGTTACACCCTATAAAGGGTGAAAAGAAAGATTGGCAAGGAAAGGAAAAATAAATTCTGTTGCTGAAATGTAAATTTGACTCATTTTAATGTGGTGTAATTTATGTTTGACTGTCTTCCTGTGACACAGGGATGCTGCTCGCCATTTTGGAAAAATGTGGAGCCATTCCTCAGATCAATTCGGCTAACTTTTCTGTGGGTGAAGGAACAGTTGCTGCTGGCTACCAAAACTTCATCATCTGCATAGAGATGTTTTTTGCTGCTGTGGCTCTGCGCCATGCTTTCACCTACAAAGTGTACATGGACAAAAGGTTGGACTCATACGGTAAGTATTGTTTCTACTTATTAATAAACTATTCTCTTTAGATTTTGTAAAATCTAAAGTAATAATTTTGTTATTTTGTTTCATTTGTGATTATAGTGAACCTTAGTTTATCACGGTAGATAGGTTCCAAAACCGGCTGCGATACCTGAAAATCCGTGAAGTAGAGACATCGTGTTTACAGTATTTAGAAGCTGTTGCGGGTCAGAGAAGCGGTCAAAACACCAATCATAGGCTAGATGAAAAAATTTGGGAGGTGATTCGTCATCTATTAGCATTGGAACCAATCACAGCTCCTCTTACATACTAGTCACAAATGCTAGTAGGTGTACATGCTTTACGCACTTATACGTTTGTTTTGTATTAGGATAGGCTTATTCGAGATGTGATTTTTGCAACAAACAATATTATAGGATGCGGTATAAAAGATTCATGGAAAAGATGCTCATTCATTACATTTTGCCTATTTTTTTCCGGAAAATCTGTGACGTTATCATTTTATAATATACATACGTAAAGAAAAAATCTGCGAAGTCATGATTCCGTCATGGTCAAACCGCGAGGTAGCAAGGGTTTACTGTAGAGGTTCAAATAGTTTTAGAACAAATACAACTTTTCTTTCTTTTCTCTTTTTTTCTACCTTTTATTGTTACCCCAACATAATAGCTTTTGACTCTCTCCTTTCTTCTGTTTTCTATACCTCCATTTTCATCTTGACTATCCTTTGTTCCTTGTCTCCTTTTGTTTCTTTTTTTCCTCTTCTTCACTCTGCGGCGCCCACAGGCTCCTTTCCCATCTACGGACAGTATGGTAGGTCTGATGACTGCTTCTGTGTTTCTGTCTCTAGTGTTTGATTCTTGTTGTCTGTTTAAATTATGTTCATTTTTACAGTGGTCCTTGATCTTTTTTTTTCATTTTATGTATTTTGCTTTCTGTTTAGTTCGGCCCTTGAATGTAAGGTATTTTTAAGTTGTTACAACAATCGACCGACACATCCTTGTACCATTTATTAGAAGACATTTTTCATACCCAACATAACTTAGTGTGTTTACAAGAGGAATGCGTTTAATGGTTTCCAGGAGATAGTGTGAAATGTGTGAGTTTACACCAGAAATATTAACATCATTATACATCATCAATGATTTAAATACAGAAGAATGCTCTTCTAATATTTCAGAGAAACATAATTTTTCAAAAGAAGTGAACTCTGGATCAAACTAAAACCCTCATCATTACAATGAAAACCACCAACGACTTTATGAATCATTTGAGTTGTGGAGCAAGTAGAATACAAATGTAAATGACCATAAATAAGATGTTATGGTGGGCTGTACGGTGGTGCAGTGGTTAGCACAGTGGCCTCACAGCAAGAAGGTCAGGGTTTAACTCCCGGATTGAGGATTAGACTTGAAACACTGGCCCTTTTGTGTAGAGTTTGCATGTTCTCCCTATATATGTGTGGGTTTTCTCTGGGTATTTCGATTTCCTCCAACTCTCCAAAAACATGCATGTTTGGTTGATTGGCCAATATGAAATTGCCCCTAGAAAGGATAGTACAGTATGTGCGTGGCCCCGCAACGGACTGCCGACCTGTTCAGGGTGTATCCTGCCTGTCGCCTTAAATTAGCCCTTCTGGCTCCGCACCCATTGCTAGCCCAATAGGAATAACTGGTTCAGAAGACGAAACAAAAAAAAATTTACACAGCATCCCTAGACCACCGAAAGACAACCTGCATGTGCACTATTGTGCTTTTTTTGTCTCTTGCTTTTTTAGCTGTGTAGTTTGTCTTTTGTTGATACATTCACTAATATTCACAATTTCACAAATAAAACTTGCAAAACCAATCAGAAAGGTTTTGCTCCTCCCACTCGGTGACACTTGTACCCCTGTAACACTTCCTGTTGACTAAAGAGAGACCCCTGGATTGAAAGGAAATGTAACACTTATAAAATTTTTAATTTTTACTGCATTGACACAATATCATCAGCTAATTTTTTTCTATTTGTGCGATATGTTTTTTGTTATGCTGTATTTAATGCATAGAAAATAATTCAAAGTCTTTAAAAAAGTCACAATTGTGTGTGTTGTTTAAGTGATCACAGGAGCGAAGAAATTGTTTTTTTCAGTGTGAATCCTAAAGTTTTTTGACTTTCAATTTTAGTTTGTTGAAATTGCAACTTCCAAGTACTTTCAGAGACCATTTATTCTGCTCACATTTGATGCCCTAAACTCTGGGGGTCCTTAAGATCAGAGCAAGATTAAGAAAAAATGTTGACTTGTTAAACCCCTGCTCATTTAGAGTTCAGACGTTTCCATGATTTAGATGTTTAGATGCACATTCAATCTCAGCTGAAATTGTATCCATAATTTTTTACAATTCATGTATGTATAATAGTGTCCATATACACTCACCGGCCACTTTATTAGGTACACCATGCTAGTAACGGGTTGGACCCCCTTTTGCCTTCAGAACTGCCTCAATTCTTCGTGGCATAGATTCAACAAGGTGCTGGAAGCATTCCTCAGAGAGTTTGGTCCATATTGACATGATGACATCACACAGTTGCCGCAGATTTGTCGGCTGCACATCCATGTTGCGAATCTCCCGTTCCACCACATCCCAAAGATGCTCTATTGGATTGAGATCTGGTGACTGTGGAGGCCATTTGAGTACAGTGAACTCACTGTCATGTTCAAGAAACCAGTCTGAGATGATTCCAGCTTTATGACATGGTGCATTATCCTGCTGAAAGTAGCCATTAGAAGTTGGGTACATTGTGGTCATAAAAGGATGGACATGGTCAGCAACAATACTCAGGTAGGCTGTGGCGTTGTAACGATGCTCAATTGGTACCAAGGGGCCCAAAGAGTGCCAAGAAAATATTCCCCACACCATTACACCACCACCACCAGCCTGAACCGTTGATACAAGGCAGGATGGATCATGCTTTCATGTTGTTGACGCCAAATTCTGACCCTACCATCCGAATGTCGCAGCAGAAATCGAGACTCATCAGACCAGGCAACGTTTTTCCAATCTTCTATTGTCCAATTTCGATGAGCTTGTGCAAATTGAAGCCTCAGTTTCCTGTTCTTAGCTGAAAGGAGTGGCACCCGGTGTGATCTTCTGCTGCTAAAGCCCATCCGCCTCAAAGTTCGACGTACTGTGCGTTCAGAGATGCTCTCCTGCCTACCTTGGTTGTAACGGGTGCTTATTTGAGTCACTGTTGCCTTTCTATCAGCCCGAACCAGTCTGGCCATTCTCCTCTGACCTCTGGCATCAACAAGGCATTTCCGCCCACAGAACTGCCGCTCACTGGATATTTTTTCTTTTTCGGACCATTCTCGGTAAACCCTAGAGATGGTTGTGCGTGAAAATCCCAATAGATCAGCAGTTTCTGAAATACTCAGACCAGCTCTTCTGGCACCAACAACCATGCCACGTTCAAAGTCACTCAAATCACCTTTCTTCCCCATACTGATGCTCGGTTTGAACTGCTGGAGATTGTCTTGACCATGTCTACATGCCTAAATGCACTGAGTTGCCGCCATGTGATTGGCTGATTAGGATTTAAGTGTTAACAAGCAGTTGGACAGGTGTACCTAATAAAGTGGCCAGTGAGTGTAGATGTATACTCATCTTTTTGCATTGATAAAAAAATGTAGTATTCATAAGCCAAAACCTTACATTTTCAAGAGCATGATAAGAGTGTTGTCTCCTCTGTAATGTTTCATCCTTCACATCCCACCTCTAGGTCGCTGTGCCCCAATGAAGAGCATTTCAAGTAGCTTGAAGGAGACGATGAATCCAGGGGACATGGTTCAAGATGCCATCCATAACTTCTCCCCAGCTTATCAGCAGTACACCCAACAGTCCACACTTGAGAGAAGCGGGGGGCCGCCTCTCTCCCGCAGCCACAGTAACCTCAGCACCCGTGGAGACAATGAGAAGACCCTCCTGCTGAGTTCTGATGACGAGTTCTGAGACTGAAACTCGCTAGAGTTCTCATTAATCCCTGCTGATCTCTCTAAATTAATATTATGAAGCCATGTCAGATGAATCTGATATTTTAGTTAGACAAATTTAGTCAACAACATGTGGAATTCCATATGAATGAAAAGCATAAAGTATAGTAGCAGGTAAATGTTGAACATAAACAGTAAAAAAGTTTAATAGTAGTAAAGTGAACAAGCAGGAATGTGTAAGAACATCATGCTGTGTTGATGCCATAATGCAGTCAGAGATAATATGTCTGTATTCCTTTTCATGGATACAGATTTGTTTAAACATCTGCATGTGGCATCTAAATACTGCACTTTATTAAGAATGGTTCAAAAGTTTCACATAAAAGCCAGAAAGAAAAACAAGTGCCATTTTTTTATTTTCAAAAATGGCTTCTGGGTTCTTTCACATTGCCAAAAAAAAAGTCAAAGCGGAGCCCAGCACTTTACTTTGCCTTCGAGCTTATGAATGCTTTACAGTCATTAAAGACGGGAGGGTTTTAAACTGCTGAATTTTACTGTCATTCAAATAATTATTTTATATTTAATGTCATATTACCTCAATGTTTTAAACTCATTTCAAAAGACCAGTTTTGTTGGATTTGGTATTCTAGAAATGTTGGAACGTGCTTTGTTGTTGTGGGTTTTGTTTGATGAGTTGTCATATTGAGTCTGGCTGTTTGTCTAACTAGTCTGGACAATGTTTGTGGAGTACCCAGAGAACAGCTGGGCAAGCTTTTTTTTTTTTGGTTCTTTAAAGTGTGGGCGGACAAACTGGCGGAACTCGTCGCCCACACAGATTACAGATTACTGAAGAAGCTACGCTGCCTAGCCCACCCAGCTGTGATATATTGAACTGTAATCCCATAATTAATTGTGTTTGCAGCAGCATAGATCAGGCCTACCTCTGCTGGTGCTGTTGGTTATGACAAGTTAAAAATGTTTAAAACGCTTTAAAATGAGATTGGATTTATTTTCTAAATATACCTTCTATATGCACACAAAGATTTAAATTCTGTGTTTGAGTATATCCACATTATAGAGCTGTAAAATGAGTAAATGGATGTTTTACTGAGGAATGGTAATCTGCTGGGTTTTATTACCTGTTTTAATAACTTTTAATGTAAATGTTCAGTTGAAATATTTATAAAAGGGATGTTTCAGATGCATTACAGTGGCCAGTATATAATCCGCTTCTGGTTGTAATTCTAAGTAAATTATTTGATGCTGCACAAGCATGAGCTGACTGTAAACATTAAGCTCATTGCTGCCTTTTAATCTGCACTTTCCACTCAGATTTGACACACGGACTATATGTAAACACAGTTTAACGGTCTCTGTATGAAATGAATGTAAAGTGAACAGACAACACATGAATTTGTGTAGCTCGTTTATAGGAAAAGAGCATTTGTTGAGCAGAAAGCATTTACTTAAAATTAGTTTCCTTCATTGTAAACACATCTCTCTTCTGGTGATAAAAAAACTTTACAAACTTTCAATTCAGAATTCCTCTGCCTGTTTAAAGCCAATGTTGGTTTAAATATTAGTTGTAAATAGTCAAAGCACTGTGAATTCTTTACAGTGAGTACTATATTGTTATTGGTTGATACAGTGCTTTGTTTTTAATATTCTCAATTATTTTCATTTTATATTTATGCCTCTTTTAATTCTTTTTGTATACTTCTATCTACAAAGGTATATTGGTATAATGTTTTGATGCTGTATTACTTGAGTTAATGTTGCAAAAGAAATAAAATGCAAATGAGAAAAGAAATGGTCAGTTTGTTTAAATATAACATGGATATGACAGTGTTTATCTTTTTCATACCAAGGCACATTTTTCCATCAAAGAAAATCTTGAGATACACCACCAACCAAAAAATGTTAAAAACTTCTCACCAAAGTGTCCTAAATCGGAATAAAATCAACACTTAAAAGCCTATTTTGTCATCTTTTAGGCTTCTTCTTTCTAGTAAAAAGTGCAGTTACTTTTTCCTCTTGAATGTCTTGCAGAAAATTGTGAGATTTCACTATTAGAATTAGAATCCACTATTTTTTTTTCTTAATGTCTCTAAAATATCTAGAAAATTACATTCACTAACTGGGATAGTTTTTGGGAGGGATGGACAGCACCATGCAAACAAAACGGCTGAGAAGAAGAGTGAGTTGCTATGGTTACAGTAAACAACCTATCGCAGGACAGCCCTGCCTGTCCCTAAATATGACATGATTTTATAATAATAAACATAAATATACGTACTTTAATCCATTTTTATATAAGCACAAAGAGATCAACCAAAAGGTTCATTTGGTTCTGCTTATTTGAATAAAAGACTGAGTTAAGGTTCTCATTACAGATGTACTGAAGCTGAATGTGCAGTTTTTGACCCCCAGGTGGTGCTGTTGCTCATGACAAAGCGAGGCAATTCCCAAAGAGAAATTCAGATGCTTTTTAAAGATGTGAGCTTTTGAATTAAGAAAAATTATGAGTTATGTTACAACTTAATAAATTTTGTTGGAAACTTGTATCCAGTACTTGCTATTGGTGATATTATGCAGGACAGTTCAAGAAGAAAACGGCCTGATCAGTTAACTTGCCTCTGAGTTACCCCCAATGCAGCCCACCTTGACCTCCAGCAGTGATAACTAGGATCTTTCTCTGTGATCATGTCTGGAAGAAGTTCTGACCCACAGAAAACATTTCTATTATTTTCTATCTGTCCCAGTTTAAGTGTTTTCTTTACACTCGTTCTTTCCTCAGGTGATATAAACTTGTGTGTAAATCCAAATTTCCATGAATATTTTACTTTAAGTTTACCCCAACTTTGGTTCATTCTTTACATTTTTCTAAATTTATTTTGGAAAAACAGACTTAATTACGATGCAAACTTTTTAAGATCACCAAAAAAAAAAAAACAATTTTATTTTGCATTTGAAAACATTTTTAGAATTTGCTCAAGTCAAATGTACATCATTGATCTGCTATCAGAGGTGTTTTACAAACCAGTTGTACAGGAAATAACTGCAGGTGGAATGTGACTGTAAGCTGGTGAGGGTAAGTATTTGGAGGATGACATGCGTCACAGGAGGTGGTTGAATAAAATAGAGAGGAGGTTCAGACAGACAGTTGCTCGGAGCACCTTAGCACACCTGGTTTTGCATAAGTTCAAAATAGTTTGTATCAACTTAAAATCCAAAGCAACAAATAATCAAAGTTCAGCTTACTTAAAACATAGTGTTCCTTATTGAGAGCAGACCCAATGTGACAAACAGAAGGGGGAAAATATCAGTTCATTCAACTTTAAACCTTAAATAAATGCAACAACAGCAAAATAGGCACATATGGCAGAGAATACGCAACTCCGATGATACAGTAGACTTTGTTTTTTATACAAGAGGAGGGGGGGGAATGAGGAAACAGTACTTTTAAATGTTTGTTTGTGCAAATATAAAATGAAAAAGTCACAAATAGACATCACAGAAAGTAAAGGTTTGTTTAGCTGTTGATGTGATTAAAAAACAAACAACTATCACAGCAGATGAGCAATAATGCACACATTTGTCGGGAGTTTTTTTTTTCTGCTGTAGCACTTTTTTAAAAACCAGCAACCTCCCGTGCAGCAGCAGCAGGCTCTTTTTCCGTGCGGCCACACAAAGCAGACTAGACCTAGACACACATTGCAAAGTTTAGATTAAAGCATACACGTGTTACGCCTGGCAAGCAGGAAATCCATAGAAAACAATACCAAGAAAAAAAAACATAGAAGAGGAAAATGATTGCAGAGAAAAAATGTCTTTGAAGGAGTGCTGAGCCGTTGTGAAAGAGGGAGTGGAATCTGTAAGGAGTCTGTATCGTGTCGCTATAGGTTCCCCCACTTCTCAGGAGGAGGAAAGTCTTCTACAGCGCCGCTCTCTGTATACTCCTGCTCCCCCATGCTGAACGCTAATCTGTAGTTCAGATTTACTTTGTCCTAAAGCAGCACAGAGGTGGACAGATTCAGATGATATTAAATCCTTTAAAAGTTTACAAAAGATTTCTTGGGAGTGATCTAGGGGCAAACACTTGGTGGAAAACTTCACCTACCTTGTTTGGGTTTGCTACCAGCAGTATTTGTGTGACAGCAGCCGGAGGAAAGATGGGATTAAAAGCTGGGAGCTCCGTCCCTGATGGAGGCTGAAGCTTCACTGCCATGGACTAAAAGAGACATAAATCACTGTGTTTCTATTTTTTCTAGTTATTTTTTAATTATTATTTATTATACTAACCTTTGGGGCTGTAATCTGAAAGTTTATATTGGTAACAGGGCTGGGTGCCGAGGACAGCATGGAAATGATCACCACCAGTACATCGGGTCGAGATGGTGGTGAATCCCGGGCAAAGTGAAACAGAACCCGTAGACTGTGTCCATCAAACACAGTTACAGGTAATAGACTACCTACAGCAGGAGAGTTAAAGAAGGATGAATTTATATTTTATATTAAAAAAAAAATAGAATAAAAATTCAAAGATGAACTTTACTTACTGGGCCGGATGGATTCTAATGGAACAAAAACATCTGTCAGAGTGACTTGTGGATCCGTTTCTATAGGAACCAGAGGCTTATTCAGCAGCATCGCTCCGAGGTTAGGCTGAGAGTTGGGCAGAGGAGCAGGATGATCAGGGGTGAAGGATGAAATGGGGGTGGGACTGATCGTTCCTCCTGACTTGCTCTGCAAATCTCTCAGAGTTGGTTTGAACTGTTGTTTGTCCCTTTTAAAAAAAACAAAACAGACGTATGAAGAAGATGGATTTAATAACTCTGTATAAGTAGATGTTTTTTTTAGCTACCATTTGACTTGCAGACCCTCTGGAGGCAGCGATTGCTGCAGCAGGGTCTTTCCAAGCAGATCCAGCTCATCTAGGGCCGAGTTCCCAGGAGTGGAGCCAGACGAAAGCGACTGAGAATGTGAAAGAGGGTCAGGACTGAGGAGAAGGTTTGGTGCTGCTGGGATATCTGCATCTATGCTGTCAGAAGACTGGAGGGAGAAAGTTAAGAGTGAAACCATTGTAAATCAATCAAATTTAATGGTTTGTTCAGGTATTTTTAGCTATTTATTTTTATTTTTGTTGTTTTGTTCACAAACAACTAAAAAGCAACTTTCTTTAGTAACGAGTGGCAGAAGGATTGTGTTCACTCTTTGTGACAGATTGGGTTTTGATCTGATTAGACTAAAATGTGTTTCCTTCTGCAAATTGCAAATATTTAAATTGGATATACGTTATATTTTAAATTTACTTAGATTTACTAAATACTATAAATTACAGTTTGAGAACAACCTGCCACGTTTACGCCTCACCACAAGGTGGACAAGTGAAAAAAAACACCACTTAGAAACAAGAGATCAAAATAATTAGATCATAGAAAAGTTTAAAAATAGTTTAAAAATTTAATTTAAAAAAAATTATTGGCAAAAAATTCAAGTTTAAAATCTGTTTCCAAACCCTCACCTGAAAAGAATCCCATGCTGTGGAGTCCTCAGGTTGTGAGGGTGGATTCGAAGTGTGTGTTCCTTCACTTAAACCTGCACGAAGAACAAAAACTAATTTCCATTCTTTTACAAACATGGCAACGCCTAAATGTCTATCAAATGCAGCGTTTCTTTCTAGTAACAGCATTACCTAGTGACATAAGCTCATCGTCAAGGAGACTAATCCCCGTTTCCAGTGAGGGTGCATTCAAATTGTCAGTCGGAGTGGGGAACTCTGGGAAAGAGGGAGGCGACTGAGGGGACGTGTCCAGTCCTGACAGATCGAGCAGAGCCGTCCCTCTGCCTGGGGGAAAAGAAGGATATTTAGAAACTGTTCGCATCAAAAAGAGTCTTACTTTTAAGCATTTGTATTTCACTCACCAGGTAGTTTCTGAGCATTAGTCGCATTGTTTCCGTTCACTATTTCTCCTTTCACCTGCTGCTTGTACAGATTGATGACATGAGTCAGGCTGTCGTTAGCCTGCAGGATCTCAGCTGAGAAGGAAGTATGAACAAGGGATTGTTAGGTTTTTAGATCATTTGAAAGATAAGCTTGCTTTTTGAAAAATGTATGAAAGAATTATTCAATACAATTCAATTCAACTTTATGTGTATAATTTTATGGCTTCCTCTGGTTAGTACTGTAAATGTCCCATTTATCTCTTCACGTACCCAGAGCTTCATCATTATCTTCTGTATCACTAGCCAGTCGGAAAAGAGTAGGCCTCATTTTCTCACAGCGTTGGTACAAGTCCTGCCGACGCGGACACACAATCAGATGATCACAATCAAAAAACATAAATCTATCTGGGACTAAATGTCCAGTTCAACAAACCTGTATGAGCTCAGCGTTACTCTGGTCGGCCGCTGTGATGTCGTAGTCCTGGAGGAGCTGAGTTAACAAAGAAACGCTTTCTTTCACTTCCTGAATAGCATTCACTCGCTTGGACACTTTTTCTGCTCGTCTCTGATCCTGAAAACACAAAAAGAGAGACGTTCCATTTCTAGAATACTACACTGATCTGACAGGAGATTCCCAAGAGTTCAGTCCTTAGACGTCTTCCTGATTCACACGTGATTTGAAAAACAACTGTCTCTCCTTAACATTTTAACCTCATGCCCGAGCCACCTCATCAGCTCCTCAATACATGGAATCGCATCATCCACAAAAAGCAGAAATCTAAGCCTAACACAACAAAACTGGATTCTCTAAATCTTAACATGAACAGAATTAGCAACAAGGTCAGTTTCAGGTCAATGGACACAAACATTTTTTTGTATCTCATATTTCAGGAAGCCTCAGGCAGAAGTATCCCAAAACCCAATGAAACACCTTTAAATTCACAGAGACTAATATTAAGTATTTTCTCCAAAACCTTAAAAAAGATACAAAGCTTCAACAGAAAATTTCCAAAAATACAGGAGAGCAACTCAAGAGCAAACTCTGGACACAGAAACAATTCATTTGCTTTTTCACTACAACCTTCAAATTTCCGCAATTCCTTCTCCCACAGGAGAACAACAGCATTCTAAACACAGAGTTCCTTCAGTAACAGAGTTATAGCCCTTGATAAACCATCTATGCTAAGCCTAAACATCTCAACACAAACTCTGAATTGTTTGGACTCAATGTAAATTCAGACACACATGATTGTTTATCGGTGAGAAGCAGATATCGAATCCACAGAAACTTCAGCCTACAATGCCAGCTCATTTTCTCCTCCTTGAAACTTAAGACTGAGATATTATTTACTCACAGAATGACATGTGAGGTCATGTTAATATTAGCTGGATAACTATGATACTCATGATTTGACAGAAACAAACAAGCAATTTTATTTCAGCTTCCTCCACAGGGTGGCTGGACTCTCAGCTCTGGCATCTGGAAGGAGCACAGTTTGCTCCTCCGGGTCGAGAGAAGCCAGATAGGGGGGTTGGGCATCTGGTTAGGATACTTCCCGAGTGCCTCACTGATGAAGTGTTTTGGGCACATCCCATCAGAAGAAAACCCAGAAGCAAGCCCCGGATGCGCTCGAGAGATTACGTCTCACAGCTGGCCAGCGAACACCTCGGGATCCCCCAGATGAGCTGGAGGATACAGCAGGGGTGAGAGAAGCCTGGGCTTCCTGCCTGAGGCCGTTCTGCGACCTGGCCCCGGATAAGCGGAAGACAATGGAACAGACAAACAAACTTACATGAAAACTTGTCAAAAGTCGTTCTGCAAAACAATACAAACTATCCTGAGACCATCCACTCATTTCTTCACTGGAATAATAAGACACTCCTGAAGCACAAGTTTTGTCAGATGAATCATTCCCAAAAAAAGATTGTAGTTAACGGCTAAGTTTTAGTCAAAACAGAGAGCAGGAAGAAGAACAAAGATTTACCTCCTGAACCATTTCCTTGATGAGTTTGTTGGCAGCTTTAAGGTCCTCGGGGTGAGAGCTGTTTAACAGGCGAGACAGCATCTAGCAGAGCAGAAAGTTACACGTTAAACTAAAATAATTACTAAATGAAAACAACCACAGCAATAAAAGATATAGTCCATACTTTTGACTTTTCCTCATCTTCAAAAACAGCATTCTTAGGTCTGGGTGGAGGGAGGTTCAGTAGTTTGTCAGGTGGTAGTTCAGGGTCTTGTTTAATAATACCTGAGCATGTACAAAACAGTTATTACTTGTAAAAGAAAAGCAACTAAATTAATCAAAGCAAAAAATATATAACGAACTTTTACCTTGTTTTTTGAGCATTTGATAAGCATCTGAGATTTTGGCCTCATCAGGTAATCCTAAAGTCCAACTATAAATCAACTCCAAAACCTTCTTTTTTACCGGCTCAGGGGATCGAGAACCCAAATACTGTGAAAGAGATTTATGAAATACCCATTATTTTTTTATTAATATATTTAAAGATTTTCAAAGATAGAAGGACAAACTTTACCTTTGGAGAAACAACTTTAATGAGTTCATTGAGAAAACGGAACTTGCCCACTTCATTGTGAAATCTCTTCCCACAGTTTTTCATACAAGTTTCTAATACCTAGTGTTAAAAAGAAGCACACATAAAATAAGATTCCCTCTTATATGTGAGATAATTTAATTTGTGGGTCAGATGTAAACTCACCAGAAGTGCCTGCATTGCTTCCCACTCTTGTGGGGACTGAATCTTGTGGGCCAGGAGCCTCGTAGCCAATTGAGGTCTAAAAAAATACGATCAAGATAAGTTTAACACTTGTGAACAATGCTCAAAAATTATCTTGCACATTTAGTTTTTTTTTTTTTATAAGGAAACTTAAATGACTACATTCCTACTAGATATCCCAGCTTATGCTTACCCCTCCAGATCATTGTTGAGCTGATCACAAAAGGCATGGATGCTGCTCCAATCTGTATCTTTGTTAAGTGGATTTGTGGCTCGATCTGAAATGTTACACATAAAATAATTAATATTTCACCAACTCTTGGAAGCACTTAGAATGCAGATTTTCAGGACTCTGCTCTGGCTTCCTGTGGCTCAGAGAATAGACTTTATAGTTGCTTTGCTTGTGTTTAAGTGTGAAATGTTAGTGCCTTATGAACCATCTAGAACTCTGAGGACCTCTGGGACCGGCCTCTTGTTGGTCTAGAGTCAGGACTAAACATGGTAAGCAAAGAGACAGGCCTCTACTGTGACAATGTTTAAATCTAGTCTGAAAACAGTTCTGTTTAATCATAAATCTGACTGAAGACTAACCACTCTTTTGATCTTTATTCATTGTATGTTTTGTTATTTTAATGCATTTTGTCTCGTAAAGCACTTTGAATTGCCTTGTGTATGAAATGTGCCATACAAATAAATTTGCCCTGCCTTTTTAAATGTAGATACTCAATAATGCAAAATAGCTCTGTTTTGTTGTCTACTGCTTATTCGGTTGCAGGGGGCAACAGCCTCAGACAGAAAGCCCAGTCTTCTCTCACTCCAGCTGGGTCCTCCAGCTCACCCAAAAGGATCCCAAGGCGTTCCCTGGCCAGCTGTGAGACATAGTTTCCCCAACAGGTACGGGGTCTGCCTCTAGGTCTCTCCCCGACGGGACTTGCCTGAAACACCTCACCATGGAGCCATTTGGGAGGCATCCCAATCAGATGCCCGAATTACCTCATCTGGCTTTTCTCAACCAGAGGATCAACAGCTCTACTCTGAGCTCCTCACTCTATCTCTGAGTAAGAGCACAGCGAACCTGTGGAGGCAGCTCATTTCAGCCGCTTGTATCCGTGATCTTGTTCTTTTGTCACCATCCACAGCTGGTGACCATAGGTGAGGTAACAGAGTCCCATTTAAGAAGTATAATCACATTTCAAATTGTAAAAAAGAAAAAAAAGTGAAACATTTAAGAATAGATACAATAATTTTCCAAATGAATAGAAGACTAAGTCATAAGTCAGACAGCTACAAATAGTTTGATTGTATATTTAGTTCTAAAGAGCAGGTGCTAAAAAAAAAAAAAAAAAAAAACTGTCATCGTGACTAGCTAGCTATCACAACTTTTAATCTTTCTCGCCGTTTTCAAAAAGATCCATTTATAGAAACATATTTTCAACCAGATTAATTAAAAATGGTGTTGTCCTGACATTATTGTGAGTAAATGATTGTGTTAGATAAGGTTATGTCTGCGTGTTTGTATGTGTTGACAGCTGGCAGGCAGCACTCCACAGGAAGGTTAGCAACCTGAAAATGACGGAAGCTTTTACTCCCTCTAACTCTTAACAGCTACGATTAATTTAATAATTTACTGTTTATAATTAATTAGCATCTACATTCGCTGGTCATATTGACTTGGAAGGAATAACATTAAAATACATACTGATAAAAGACTCCAAACTCTCGGTTTCGGGCGGCGCAGCCATCACTGTGAGATTTACGTGGTGTCTTATTCTCGCGAGAAGTGGAATAACGAGATGAGGAAAAAGGTGACGTAGAAAAAATAAATAAATAATTGATGATAATAATAGTTTTTTAAAAATTATAGATAGACATTATTTGTAAAAAGAAAAAAAAATCAACTAGGATAACAATGAAAATATTCACATGTTGAAATGATTTATTTAACTTTAAAAAGTTTCATTTACATAATTGATGTTCATTTATATTTTGTAAACAAAGCTTGGGAAATGTAGTTTTTTTTTTCTTTTTGAAAAAAAAAAAATAAGAAAACTTACAAGACTGTGTGTCTGCATGGCAGGCTTTAACAAAGCATAGATAAATTTTAAAATAAGCATGGTTAAAGTCATTATCTTAAAGATACATACTTATTGAAGAGGTTTGTTCATTTTAGAATACACATTTCTGAACAAGTTAACCAGAAAATAGTCATTTGTTCTTAAAGTAAAATTTTCTTTATAAGACATTTGATTGAAAAAAAACATCTAATTAGATGGACAAAACAAAGATGATGCTAAGTTTTCTTACATCTAAACCCTTCATATTTTAATTGTTTCTCCCACCACACAAATTTAATTATTTTGTTTTACAGTAAATCCTAAAAAAAAATCTAGATGCTATTTTTTTAAATGAGGAATCTTTGTGATTCTGCTGTAAAATCTTTCAAATGAGTACATTTTGTTTGATTAAAAAAACGTTTATGAATTTTCAATAAAAAATAACAAAGACCCAGCAGACTGGCGACCTGTTTGGGCTGTACACCGCCTTTCGCCTGGATACAGCCGGGATAAGCGGTTCAGAAGACGAAATAATAATAAAAGATTAATAAGAAAAAGTTCCCGCAATTAGCTGAAACCACGTGTGCTGAGAAAAACTATGCATTCATTGGCTTTAAACATGTGACACGAAATAAAAGCGTAATAAGAAACCATCGCTGTCTAATTATAGAGGAACAATAGCTCTTTAGCACCGCCCAGCGGCAGCTATTGAGAACGCTATAGATGAAGCATAAGAAGGAGCGCGGAAAGTAACGGATTTTATTTAAATTACTTCATTACTATCACAGAGATCGAGAACGTTTTTTATTGCGTGTTATTGAATCTACGTTGGCTGGATTATGGAGCATTCTGGATGTTTATGATGAAGAGACATATCGAAGGTTTGACTTTACATGTTGCTAACGTCGCTCTTTTGATTCTTTGCCTGAGAAACTAAAAGAAAATAAAAATCTTCTTTCCTTCCTGCTGATGCAAACTTAAAGGTGATGCTCGTTTCCTGTTACCTTCACCAAAACGTATTCCTCTCTAGTTGTATTTGACTGATTCGTAAAGTGTCATGTTTACTTTGTCTGCACCTCAAAGTTTGCACAAGAAATGGCATCAGCAAAAATTCTGCAAGAGTGGTGTCGGGACACATGCACCGGTTACCCTGAAGTTGAGATAAAGAACATGTCCACTTCATTCAGAAATGGACTTGCATTTTGTGCCATTATTCACAAGCACCGACCTAACCTGATGTAAGTAATCCAGCAGATGTTCAACTTTTAAAATTCCAGTTTACTTTATTGAGCTCAGTTCTGTTCAATACTTTGGACTTTTCGAGCAAAGATAGTCAAATGTTTGTGTCTTACTTCTGGAATCCTGCTGAGATTGGGACCTTTTAGAGTGACATCATGTCTAATCTGATCAGAGAAGGACCTGCACTCCCTGTCTGAAGACTAATCTGTTGTCCTGAACTTAATCTCTAAGAGTTTTTTGTTCCTTAACCTTTTCATGTCTAATTTAATTGGTTCTTCTCTACCTATTGACCTCCTCTGCTACCTGATATTTGATTAATTTTCTTCATTCAGCTTGTGCTGTATTACATAGACATAAACCACTGTTTGTTTTGATCTCTTTTTTTTTTCCATTTTTTTTATCTAGAGATTTCAGTTCCCTTTCCAAAGATGATGCTTATCAGAATAATAAATTGGTGAGTCACAAGCTAGCATCCAATTTATATTTGAATTCGACAGGTTTGTTCTCAATTGCAATTCCAAAGTCAAACTGAAATGATGAAACTTGTTCTATTCTTCTGTTGTCATTTTTAGGCATTTGGAGTTGCTGAAACAAACCTAGGCATTCCTGCGTTGCTGGATGCAGAAGACATGGTGTCTTCTGAGGTGCCCGACTGCCTGAGCATCATCACCTACCTCTCTCAGTATTACTATTTTTTCAACAGGAAGTTATGTGGTGAGTGGATTCTACCGCTTCATCGCTGTTTTTTCACTCTTACATCAGCTTAAATTTACTGTAACCATGGCATTCTGTCATTCATCCCATCATCAGCCTTCACTTTAACTCAGCCATATCCATAAATCCATACAATTAGATTTCAAAAGATCAATAACATCAGCATGTCTTAATACCACCTATTATTTGCCATTAAATCGAAACACTTTCTATTTGATTAAGCTTTTTTCAATTTTTATATTTTTAACTTGCCGTAGAAAATTCATTTACAAAAATATTTGATATCTACTGAGAAGAATTTAACAATTTAATTAATAATTTATGAATCCATTAGTGATGAGCAGCTAGCTAGATGACCTAGGAGCCCGACACAATGGATTATCTCCATCATATTTCTTTTCTGCTAAAACAATATTGGTCATTACATCATCTACTAAACACTTAATGTATGAATCATCACATTTCTCCTTTTTTCTGAAGAAGAACAAATAAATATTAACTTAAAAATATCACACAATACCATCATTTATTCATAACTGTTTTGCTCTATTAATTTATTTTGGTGTAAGGAACCAATTTTTTTAAATAGATGCAATTGGTTTTCAGGCATGGGTCAGTTTTTGTTGATAACTTTCTTTTCATTTCTTCTTAGTTGCCTCCTCTAGATGGTCACCTCACATTACTGTCTTAAACATCACTAAAAGTCAGAAACATTTACAGGTACGCACTCATAAAATTTCTTCCGCTATAACCTCATAGTTTCTGCTGTAGTTTTAGTGATCCCTTCTGTGTTGGTTTCTCTTCCCCTTTTCAGAGTTCAACTGATCTTGAAACAAGCAAAGAGGATTGTTTCACTGACACAAAGACACAAACGGTGTGTAATTTGTGTCTAAAGCCGGTCCACCTCATACAGAGACATCTGATCGATGGCAAGGTTTTTCACCGTAGCTGCTTCAGGTCAGGATGGCTTCATTTTAACATCACTTGTGTTTGTATACGTACAAGTTTTGGTTTCATTTGATTTGGGACATTTTACCCTAAAAAGGTTGTGCAACATCTCTAAAGTGAAGGCTGGGCATGTTATGACTTCTAAAATGATCTTACCTATAAAAGTAAAAAATGTAGTTTGTTTTGTTCATTATCTGGGTCATCACGGTATTAGAAAGTGTTTGTAACTACATTTTGCAGGTGCAAAGAATGCCACTGCACACTTATAGCAGGATCCTATACTAAAAGAAGTGATACCGGCTCCTTAATCTGTGCATATCATGTCACAAAAAGCCAAACTGCCCATCCCAACAATCCCAATCAGCAAATCACATCTGCTTGTCAAGTCACTCAACGCAGAGGTCAGACTGATTTTTACTCCCTGAGTGGTGTGGCGATCACCAGCGTACCTTGTTACACTCAGAAGACAGAGTCACCAGTCAAACTGGTTTATACAACACAAACAAAAGGAAGCAAAGAGGTAAAGAAGAGAGAAAACTTGTTATTAGGACTTCCTCCTCCTTCCCAACCTCATGCTAAAGAGAAGACGGAGACATATGCTGGCAAAAATCAACCTGTAACCTCAGTGGTGGACAGGAAAGGACAGCTGAATGAAACAAAGACCTCTGAGCTTCCATCATCCTGTTCACAAGGAGACGAAAGAACCGCTTTTCCTGTTCCAACACCCAGGCGAAGCTCTGCTGTAGTTCCTGTTCCTGCACCCAGGACCAAAACCTTTCAGACAATGAGTGAAACTTCATCTACAGGTAAACAAAATGAAAACCTGAACTGTTTGTCATTTTCAAACAGACGCAACGCTCTGCCTTTTTTATCTCGATTGAATTATAATGACAGATTTCTTTTGATTCATTCCATTTGGTGCCTCATTGGATGACCGACATAAATTCTCAGATGCTTCTGACGTGTAAGTATATGCATGCTTAAACATTTCCCATAATTTTCACATAGAATAAGCTGAAAAATAACTACTTCTTTGATTCTATTCATCAGCACATGGTAAAAAGAATTTTAACACAATGTCCAAATAAAAAATTTCAATAAAATAATAAGCATAATTTAAATTGTTCTATTCTATGGTTTATCTTGGATTATATTTTTATCAAATTATTTCTAATTTGATATTTCAAATCAATCTGCAAAATTGTATAAATCAATGTGAGTGTTGAGAGAACTACAATAAAAAAGAAATATTAAAAAGAATTTAAAAAAAATCAACACTGTATAAACTCTCTAGCAAACAGGAATCATTTGCACACTTTATGTTAATGATTGCAGACTTAACTTCAAACATACAAATCCCTGACATCCTCTCTCCCTGTTTTTTTTTTTAACCAGAACTAGTCACAAAGTGATAACTAACCATCCCTGGATGACAATCGTGCATCCTGGACCCTGGTCACAGCTGCCTCCAGCTCCGCCTCCAATACCGTTTCCTCGGTCCAAATCTGTCGCCATGGTGCAGGTGTCATCCAACAGGCCCAAAAAGCCTCCTCCCAATCCATTTGAAGAAGAAGAAACGGAGGACATTTGGGGGGAGGCTGTTGGAGCTGAGTCTGCCAACCAGAGTGAACCTTCAGAGACTGACAATGAGGACACTCATGCTGCAGTTTGTTCAAGGGATGCCAAAAATCCTTCTTTTCAATCTGAGCAGAAAGAACTTTTCAGAGAGAGAAGTAAAGATGCAGCAGCTGACCAAGTGAAAGACGTTTCTGTAGCTGAAGACATGGTGGCGGCATCAGCTTACAGAGATAGTTCCCTGGTTGAGTCTTTAGATCAGACTGAAGCAAAAGCGGAACTGAGCTCAACTTCAGCAGATACTCATATTTTACCCAGGAGTCTTTCTGTTCCAGCTATAACGTCTGATCTATCCCAAACTTACTTAATGCCAGTGACGTTAAAGGAGATTTCTGTTACATCATGTCAAAGCAAGGTATGCCCAAAACTGCTTTAAAAAGATTTCAAACTTGAATTTTTACATGATGTAACTAGATGAGTATATATTTTATGAGGGATTTTTATATAAACTCTTACAGTTTCATTTCCTTATTCCTTTTCCAGCCAGCCTGCAAAGAAAATCCATTTGATCGAAAACCTGGAATGTCCAAATCAAAAACTGTTCAAGATCTTTCATCCAGTCGAGGTCCTGCTCCAGGTCACGGTTTCCCACTCATTAAAAGAAAGGTACTGCGTGTTACAGATAAATCACCTGTTGCTTATAAAAAAACAGGAATCTAGACATATTGTTTTCTAGTTTGTTATGATTTACTCATAGCAGATTATATTTCACACAAACAACTACCAGTACCTTTTTTAATTTATTTTGCAGGTTCAGACAGATTTGGAAATTTCTCTGGAAGACCTTGAGTTACAGATGAGAGACCTAAGAAAACAACTGGAGGCACTGGAACAGCGAGGGGTGCAACTGGAGAGTAATCTCAGAGACTGTAAAAAGGGTAAAACTCGGTCTTCTTTCATAGTAACTTTAAAAAAAAAAAACACTGAAAAAATTTTCTTGCTTCGTTAATGCAAACAAAGTTTTGTTTTAATTGTTTCAGGTAAAGAAGAAGAGCAAATGTTTGCAGAGTGGATCTCTCTCAATCATGAGCGTCATATTCTGTCACGCAAGGATACAGAACTCGTCTATCTGTACGTAAAAAAAGATGTACTTATGTTAACTTTGCACGGTACACTTTGTATTTCTTATACTTTATTTAACTTCTAATAATTCCTAAGAGTTTTTCTGAACATTTAAAAGAAACATTTTCATATTTTAAGTTTCTTTTTTAGGACAAAACAGAAACATTTAGAGGACAGACAAGCAGATGTTGAGTATGGGCTCAGATGTCTCCTTAATAAACCCGGTCAGTGTGTGGATCAGTTTTTATGTTTGATTGTTCTCTAAAGAAAGTTTTTTTGTTCATTTATAGATAGTGAATGGAGTCAGGAGGATCGGGATCAAGACCAGCAGCTGATGGGTGAGCTGGTCACCATCATAGAGCAGAGGAACCAGATCATCAGTAGCTTGGATCAGGACAGACAAAGGTACATTGCCAAAAATAAAAAAGATACCCCCAAAACTTGTGAAAAAAAACTGTTTTTATTTTCTAACCAGGGAAAGAAAAGAAGATGTACTTTGGGAAGACAAGATTAAGAATAAAGGTTAGAAATGAACTGTTGATGTTTTAATTACAAATTCAACATGATACTTTTTTTACAATTATGTTTTGTTTTTCTTTAGATTTGAAGAAAGATGAATACAAAGAGATCAAGAAATCAAAAGGAAGATTCAAGCCTACAAAAGTGTTTAAAATCCTGAATCCTAAAACAGACAACAGCAAAGACTGAAGGATAAAAGCTGAAAGACTTTTTTTCACTTTGTGTTTTGGATTTAATATTTTTTCTTCTCCTGAAAGATATGCATAATTTAAAAGTATTAGAACCAATTGCAGCTACTTTCACAAATGTGGGTTTGAGTTAAGAGGCAAGATTTGATGTTGGATTATAGTTGAAAAGGAATAAAATAGGTTGAAAGAATAAAGAAAGTGAATACTAAACAAGTCACAGAGATAGACAGTAGTATTCAAAATTTGAATCTTAACACAAACTCCTTTAAAATGTGCACCACAATATTTGTTTTGATCCATTTGATTTACATTTCACTCATTATTGAACATGACTAACTTAATTGTACATGTGACTAAAGTATTTAACATTGACACTTTTCTGTAAATTACTTGAATTATTTTTGTATTAATTTTTTTAAAAATACTATTTTTACATGTAGAAATTAAGCAAATAAATGCACACATATTTGTCTCAAGTTTGGTTTTTGACTTTACAATCTTATGTTCTTTTGCCATTATGCAAGTTTTGCTAGAATACACACAAAAGGATTTTGTTTCTGTGAAAATCTGTATCTATATTGGAATATTGGTTGGGCCTTGAGTCCCAATTAACATATTTTCTGATCCTCAAAGAAATTAGTTATTGCATTCTAATGCGGCTGTTACAGACATATGGACTGTTTTTACTTTGAGCTCAAACTTTAATGCAAAATTTAATCTCAACATCGCAAACACTACAGCTCATAAAAACGAGCTGTAGCTCATAAAAAGCTGCCTGTTAAATAGCTTTCAATACTAGTAAGCAGGAATGTTTTTTGCTGTATAATAATCAATTTAATTGCAATGTTTGAATAGAAGTTTGAAAAAGCATAAGCATTCATAATGGTTGGAATCTTTCGCCAGTGAAACAGTAACCCTGCTGATAAAAAAGCAAAATTTTACTTATAAAGAACCAACTGGCATAATTCAGGCCAGAAATAGTCACAAATAAACAACTTTATCAAAATATATATTCACCTGCTTTCCAAATTTATACTTCTTTCTACTTTATATCGATACCTCTTAAAAAATACTTGAAGCACTTAAACAGGTTTATTGTTTTTCTAAAAAGACTCAATCTTGTTCACTTCAGTATAGCTCCAGCTTGAAACTCATCTAGAAATTTTACATCTTTTAAATTGATTTGTTAATAATGATTTCAATCATTATACACTTTACTCTGTATTAAAATGGAACACAAATTTGGTGTTTTGTACACACTGTCACCTGTGTCTCTTTGATTATGGCCTGGTAACTACTGTTAATGTTGAATTAGGCCAGGCAAGTTTATTTTTATAGCACAATTAATACAGTTAAGGCTTGAAACTCTGGGCTTTCTGTGTGGAGTTTGCGTGTTCTGTCTATGTACCTATGTGTTCATTTTCTCTGGGTTCTCCGGTTTCCTCCCACCCTCCAAAAACATGCACGTTAGGTTGATTGGCCACTACGAAATTACCCTTTGGTATGAATATGTGTGTGGATGGTTGCGCGTGTGTGCGTGGCCCCACAGTAGTTTGGCGACCTGTTTGGATTGTACCCTGCCTCTTGCCTGTAATAAGTGGTTCAGAAGACTACATGGAACAATTAATTCACAAAGCAATTCTAAGTGGTTTACAAGGCAAAAAAGAGCATTAAAATCACAAAACATAAATTAAAAATAAAACAATAAAGAGTGATTAATCTTCGGTAAAATGCACAATTAAAAGGAACTGTTTTCAGCCTAGATTTAAACATTGTAACAGTAGAGGTCTGTCTCACAGCCTCAGAGAGTTTGTTCTCCAGGTTTAGTCCTGATTCTAGACATCAGCAAGAGGCTGGTCCCAGAGGTGCTCAGAGCTCTAGAGTCTAGATCAGGGGTGGGCAAACTTTTTTACTCACGAGCCACAGAGTTGTAAGAGTTGACAAGCGGGCCGGACCCAGGTTGGGGGTCGACTCTAGGTCGACAAAAAAAATGTGTTCTTATTACTTTAATTATTGTAAACTTCGGTTAAAATATGCACCAAAATGCAGAAAAATTACTTATTTTTCAAAAAATTCTGGGGCGAATGCCCCCAGACCTTTCTATACTGACCAGCACCACAGGTTTGTGCCGCCCCCCCTCTCTTTAGAAAATCCTGTATTCGCCCCTGGGAACGGGAGCAGATGGGTGGCATGCTTTGGTAACCTCTAGATTAGATCAATAGAATGGCGTGCTAGATTTTAAACAAGCACGTTGAATGTTACAACAAGAGCGTTATATTTCAAATCTAGCGGCGCTAGGTCTGAACTCTAGTGCGATAGCGCTTAAAAACGTGCATTTAGCAGCACTAAATTTGAAATCTAAGCGCTTCGGATCACGGAGACCCACACATTTTAATGGGAGCAGTTTTGTTGTATTTTTGGCGCCATCGAGTGACGAACATAAAAGAAATCAAGAAAAATCAAACCAACATTGTTTTGTTTTGGTTGCTTTTCTGGTTTGGCAAGCGGGAGTAAACCGTTTAACGGGCCGCATGTGCCCGCGGGCAGTAGTTTGCCCATGCCTGGTCTAAATGGTTCATGAGGCACTAATATTTCACATTTAAACAACATGCAGAGTAGCTTTACAGTCTTTTCTCTGGGACAAAGAAAGCCAATACATAGTCCTGAGCATAGGACTAATGTCATCATATTTTCTAGTTCTTGTTAAGACTCGAGCTGCAGAATTTTGAATAAACTGCAGCTGTTTAAAGGCCTTTTTGTTCAAACTGGCGAGTCAGCTGTTGCAATCATCTAATCTACTGGAAACAAATACAATAAATTATGTAATTAAAGTCCAAATTAATTGGTTGTGTATGTCTTTACAGTGTAAAAGAATTTCCTTTATTACTAAACCGCTCCAATCCCTAATTGTTTAATTAGGTTTGTGATAATAGAGGAAGAGGATGGTCAAATAATTATTAAAGCGACAGTTAACATTCTTCACTTTACACTACAAGACAAAAGAATATTACAGGATGTCTATTGGTATAAAACTCTTGAGCAGGAGAAGTATAGGGGGAATGGTAGCAGATATGTAATTAAAACTATCAAAACGTTATATTAACGATTAAAAATAAGATGCTAATCAGTCCGTGTATATTGTAAATTCAAACACACACCACAGAGAGGCAGCATAGGAGTGTTTAGGATTAGACTGTTTAACATAAAATCTCAAAATTAGTGAAGAATAAACTACAACTAAGATTAAAAATCTGGATTTGGTATGGATCAGGTTATATTTAGACGTCATAAAAAATAAAGACAAAATGAACTAGGATTTATTGCAAGGGAATTTTTTTGTGTTAATGTTTTTTTTTCACAATCAGAAGAGTTGTTACTAATGTAGTAAAATCTACATTTGGCAATGCGATTTGTACATATGATTTTACAGCAATATATGAAGATTTTTCTATATTTCTTCCCAAATCTCATGTCTTCCTGGTATTCTCAAACGTTCTGGTTCCGGTTGTTCTTACACGGAACATTTGCGAACGTACCGGAAGTTATCTACATAGCGACCGTGTGGTTAACATGTTGTTGGAAACGAGCAGCTGAAAAATAATCGTGTTCATACTTTCACAGATCATATCCAATAGTTATAATAAAACATGTCTGATAACGAAGACAAGTAAGTAATAATACGATGTTAAAATTTAATTTGTCTAACTTTTATGTTACTGTTAAAGCGAACTCATGCTTAGCTTGTTTGTTAGCAAGAAAATATGTTGTTATTTTAATCAGATTATTAAACGTTTATTCACTTCTTTTAAAAATTACAGCTTCGATGATGGAGATTTTGATGACGCTGAAGAGGATGACGGATTAGATGAACTTGAAAATGTGGAAGATGTAAGATTATTATACATGTGGGAGATGGAAGGAAATTATGGACTGAATTCATTGTCATTTGTTGTAAATGTGTGTGTTTTGCTGTGGTGTAGGATGATCAAGAGAATATCCAGATCTTAACAGAAGGAGAGGGTCAACAAGCAAACCAGAAGAGGATCACAACACCTTACATGACCAAATATGAAAGAGCGAGAGTTCTGGGAACACGAGCTCTTCAGATAGCGTGAGTTTACACATGAATACATGTGCCACCTATTTAGATCTTCTCTGATCTGCATGTTAAACGAATCTAAACCCTGCTTTATATGTTTTATATGCTCAGTTAGGGTTAGGATAAATAGGAAAGCTAGTTTAGATAACTAGGTTAGGAATTCTCTGGGAGTGACCAGGATGGACGGGATCTTAGGAACAGCATATGTTAGAGGTTTTGGAGATAACGTTAGAGAGGCCTGACTGAGATGGTTTGGACATGTGCAGAGAGAGAGAGAGAGAGGGTACATTGGCAGAAGGATGCTAGGTTTGGAACCACTGGATAGGAGGCCTAGAGGAAGACCAAAGATGAGGTTCATGGATACATTAAGATAGTTGGGGTGACTGAAGAGGATGTAGCAGAGATAGGGTTAGATGACAGAAACTGACCTCTTATGATGATCCCATAGAAAATGCCAAAAGAAGAAGAGATTTGTCTATTAGATACAATAAAATGAGTTTATTAACCTCCCAAGACGAAGTGTCCATGTAATTGTAAACACAGTTTAGCTAGTAACTCAATAAACGGTTTAAGAGTTTGGCCTACTATCAATGCAAAAATGTTCAATTTAGGGTTCAGCTACAACAATCTTTTTTTTTTTTTAGAAGTCTAATTCATTAGACAAAAATTATAACCCAATTTATCATAGAACTTTTTCCATTTTTCTAAAAAGTAGTTTTTCAGATATAATGACTAGAATTATTCTGATCTCATTTTTTTACTCTTGTGCAGGATGTGTGCTCCTGTGATGGTGGAATTGGAGGGAGAAACAGATCCTTTACAGATCGCAATGAAAGAGCTCAAGTAAGTAAAGATGCGTAGTTTAGTTGGTTTGGTTGTTTTTTATTTGAGGAAGAAAAATGATTCAGTATGGTTTTATTGTTAATGTAGTAAAACATTTTTAATGTTTGCAAACAGGAGCAGAAAGATTCCCATCATTATTCGGCGATACCTCCCTGATGGAAGTTATGAAGATTGGGGTTGTGATGAGCTCATTATTACCGATTAAGCCCCTTCTTTTCATCTCATGGATTAACGGTCAACCAGCTCACTCATAAAACCTTATTCTCATATGTAATTTGCCAGCTCAGACAGGAATAGGATGAACCCATTCATACCAGAAACAATCCTCAATTTAAACTTTCCTATTGCCTGAGAACAACTCAAATAAAATACATTTTTAGTTGTTTTATTCAATAATCCTATGTTGTAAATTGCTGTTTTTGTCTGTGAAAAGCTATAGCCGATTAAAAACTGTTTTATTCTTATTACTTAAAACATGTGTAGTTATAAGCAATTGTTTTTATATTAATATTTTCTGTCAAATAAAACCAGAGTTTGACGAGTATGGGCATTTGAGTTTGTCTGAAGTCGCAACCATCCAAACAAAATCACTTTAAAAGGTTTTATTCTAATGATGTTATGACAGTTTAGCTTTCAGACGGTGTATGTTGTTACATCAGAAGTCAGTGTTTCATTTTAGTATTATGTAGTGACTTTAAGGCTCAGCAAAGCATACATTTGACATATAATACAGAGGGGAGATGGTGGCTCAGTGGGTAGAGCGGGTTCGTATCCCACTGAGTGCACGTCTAGGGAGAAGACACCTAACCCCCTTGTTTCTCTTACCATTGGCGGCATCATAGGTGGCAGCCTCCTGCGGTGAAATGCAGCACATAAATTTCCCGGTGAGGGATTAATAAAGTATATTAAATTAAAAAAAAAAGAAAATTCAGTTGTTTTCAAATTAGAATAAAAGTGTCAGGAAGTCTTAGTTTAAAAATGAAAAGTTGATTCGGGTTTATTGTCTGGATTTGTTTGGGTGAACCTTACCTTTTGGTTGTAACAACCGGGTTGGGCTCCCGGTTGGTTACAACCCCAAAAAGGGATAAGCCGCGCAGAAGCTGAATAGACGGTTTTTATCAGAAATAGAAATTAAATTTTATGGTTGTCTTTGATGAGACATATTTACGGTTCGTTTTCATGTTCACAAGCAGCTGTATAAGTTTAGCTCCAGGGTCCTCCTGATGGAGAAGTATAACTTATCACTCTGGAAATCACTCCTTTATACAAAATCCTGATCTTTTTTAGTAGGATATTATAAGATAAGATCACCAAATTTGTGTGTTATGACTCTTGGATGAATAAAAACATGAATTCCATGGTCATTGCCATTCAGAACTTGAAGTACGGTTTATGTAAGTTTAAAACTCAAGAGACATAAACACCATCTATGTGGAATCAAGAGAGTTGGTATTGAGTCTGAAACTGCGGTTAAGAAAAACTGCTTTAATCTGTGACATTTGATTGGAGAAGAAGCAGCCTGAGGGTGATGTTAGGATGTTCTCATGGGATGGGAAGGGAAACCCATGTGACACTTAACCACACAATGTGGAGCTATGCTATCGCCTCAAACTAAATCCTACAACTAAACTAAAATTTTCTGAGATCTTGTTTTAATTTTATGTACGTTTTTTTTAATGTCTGTTCCTTTCATTACATCTACGTGAATTATCACCTGTTCCAACCAGTTTGAATATTTTAATGAACTAAATGACAATTAGTTGCTTTTAATTGATTTGTTGTGGAACAAACAGATTAAAAGAAAAGTCTCTTAATTTCTAGAATCACGTGTAAAAGACATGGTTACAGTTCGGGACTGCTTCACATTAAGCCCAAAATGTTTAGAACCCAACATGTTTCATTTTAATGGACGAATTTAGCTTGTTTTGGATATTTAAGAACCACTTCCACTGACTTCTCTCAACAGAAAGATTAGAAAAAAATGTTTGGCTTCGATTTTTAGTGAATCAGCCAGTTCTGAATGAATCAGCACTGATACGAGCAGACAGAAAGATGGCCCTACATTGGCAGGTCTTATCTTGGCATGGCCCAGTCTATTTTTTCTTTATACATTTTCTTGACAATTCAGTTTCCAAAAATTCAAACAATTTTGTTTATCTTTAAGATATTTGCAACTCTTTAATCCCATTACAAATCCAATCTGACAAGCCCATTTTCTCCCTTTTTAGGGCGGGTGGAGGGTATAAAAAAGGAGGAGGGTTTGAGGATTGTGGGGTCGATGTGCAGAGAGTAAAGTTCTCTTTGTATCCCAGTGAAGCTACAGGCCGGCCAGTTACCAGTGAAGGCTCGCTCACTGCCCTCTTTCCCTCCTCCCCCACATTGCCATCAATGGCCCTCTTTGTCCTTCCAAAGTATCGTACAGCCGATTAAAGAGAGGGAATTAGGAGTCAGGCTTAACCCACCAAACACGCTGAAATACACACATACATTGACGACCGAAAAAACTTGGAAAATGCATCCAAGCATGCTTTCTGTGTTACAAAGTTACACATACCTCGTCATCACTGTCACACTAAGTGCCTGGACATAGCTTCAACTTTTCTTTGAAATCATCACACACAGTAGTTTCATATATTAAAAAGTAATGTTAAAGAGGAGTTTAATCAAACTTTGTAACATAACTTTTTGTCTGGTTGTAAATTGACTGTAGGTAAATATACATGCATAGATACCTTCTCTTTATATTTCAATTCACAAATTTGCATCCAAATGAAAACATTAACAAGCGAGATACTCTGTGAGATGTCCTCAGGGAAAACCTGAATAGGCAGACGTTTGCTCATCCTGAACTATGGGTGCTCATCTTCGCTGTCCTTTATACAGGACCTGTCCTAGGCCTTCCTGTAGAGATTCAAAAAGGAGTTAAATTGGTATAGTGGTTTGTCATCATTTATCAAACTTGCAGGTTCTTTGAATCTATTGAATTTACAAGCTTATCTGAAAGACATAAAATGCAATGAGTGGGTGACTTTATTTTTTTTTTTATACCATGTAAAACGCATGGTCATTGCTTTGGAATCTTAAAGGTTTCATTGTATAACTGCCAGAAAAATTACGGTAAGTAAACTGTTAACAAAATTTTAAGTGGTCCAAGTTCATCCATCATGTAGCAAAAATTTTTTTTTACTCATTCCTAGTTTGCAGGTTATTTATTGATTACCAAGATCTCCTGTTCTGAATATTAAAATGGTCATATTCACAAATTTGTTCTGATAAATCTTAAACTATAAACTTTTAAACTGAGTTTACAAAGAACGTGACAGTTTTCGGTATTTAGTTATTTAATGTGAATATATTGTGTTTATAAGTGTCATTACTAAATGGGATCAGAGAACAACTGACTTCTGGTGGTAGATATGAGCACTGCAAACATTTTGATGTTGAGAATTAATGACTTAACCTTTTGAGCAGAGATCACTATTCTACAACTTCTCGATCCAGTAGGTCTGTACTTTTATCCATTGGCCTATTGCAGTATTAGCTCCCCCACACTGAACACCAGCGTAAAAAAAAGAACAGGGTTGCACTAAAAGAAGAATGATTGATGTTGTGCATCAAGTTAAATTTGTTACAAATGTATCTGAAAATTAACCTAAATGTGCAGAGAACACTATAATTTAGAGGTTGCAAATAATCTGACTATTTGTTCTACTTTCAAGATTAGATGCTACAACGTTTTGTTTTTTTTTATGGGAAACTATTAAGCTTCTTTTCTGTACATAACAAGAGAAAACCGTGACAGAAGATGGAACAACTCAAGTTTTAGGTGTCTTGCAGACCTGGAAATTGTTTACCTTATCATAATGAATGGATCTCAATGGAATGAAAGCAACCTGAAAATGTTAATGCTTGTCAACCTCAATGAACTGAAGCAACCCTGAATTTTCTCAAAACTCCTCAACAATCATGTGAGACACTAAAATTTTCACATAAAATTATCTATTCGTATTTGGCAAACTGATTCACCGAGAAGTTGAACAAAAGGTCAAACTGGATTTTTCCACATGCTTACTGTACTTTTGCTTCATTGCACAGATTTACAAGCCTTGTCTTTTGTTGTCCTACTGAATCAATCATTTTTATTGGTAATTTCATCTATTTTGTGCCACATGTAAAACTATTTGAAGCTCTTTCTGCTGAGTTTGTGCTTGAGAAGCACTGCGTAAATAAACTTAAGCTAACGGTGCATTTAGGTAATTGTCTGAGTTTGATCTCATCAGATTAGGGATTAATTGGCTTCACTGTAAAAATGAGGCAGTCTATTGAAGCAGATATAAAAAGAGCTTTATTTCAATTTTGAGTAAGCAATCATTAGTCATCATCACATGTTGAGGCTTTAACTCCTGCTGTTTTTATGCCATTTGGTGGCTCCGCTCTGTTGCTGAAAACAAAAATACTAAAAGGGTCAAAAATGACTGTAATAAACAGAAACAGCAGTGCTCCCAAATATAAACCAAGCATAAATATAAAATGTGTAGCTATAATTCCTGCTTCCTATGGTTGATAGAACATATCTAAATAGAAACAAAATTAAGCTTTGAAAGAATAGGAGTTTTTTTTTCTTAAAAAGATAGTGGGCATAAAAATGTACACAAACTGTAAATACTAAACAATTTAGCTTTTTAAAAAACTCTTTTAGATGTATGGCAATACTTCAGATATATAGCTATTCATCAACAAAGAAAAAAAGTTTTGTATTAAATGAGAAATTCTATAAAAGACAAAATCTAATAAAATAAGGAGACAAAAAGCAAAACAGAGATTCTTAGTCTTCAGTCTTTTAGTAACATGGATTATTGAAAACAAGGCACAATTTCTGTGTAATACCAGGTTGTCTGTGGCAACTCCTTCAGTATTGGCATGTCTGACATTAAAAAGTTATTGTTAGTATGTACAATAAAGTATTTGACTGTTTTAAACACACATGAATTACACACAAGGATAAACTTGGGCAGTAGTGAAGGCTTTCAGTGTAGATTAAATTGGCTAAAACGTCCGACAGTGTTATCTCAGAATTCAAATGCACTCTCTAATATCACGTTTCAATCAACATCAATAAAAAAAAGGAGTATAAATAGTATTGTCTCTTATTGTGACTGTTAGTCATAAATATGCCAAAATAAACAACAAAAACTGTCACAACCATCAGTGCTGTTGCAAAAAATAAAAAGGAGACGAAAGTTGATTTTGACACAAACACATTTTAAAGAAAATCACTTGAATTCACTAAAAAAACATTGACAGATTTAAAACATCCAACTAGCTAGATTTCAGGTAGTTTTGAGTTGGGAGAAATATCAATTAAATTGATTTCTTATCTTAAGAAAGTAAACAAAAAGTTTTGGTCTCAAAACTTTGGTCATTTTTTCCTAATATTTCATATCTACACATGTTAACATATTTTATTTATATTTTCAAGTACAATGCATCATCCATCCTGAAACCAGCGAGCTGATGTGAACGCTTCTTTTGACTAATTGTTGATATCAGCGTAAACCCTAATTATGGATTTTAGATGATACTTTTGTCCTTTTTGTTTTGCTAATACCCTCTAATAACACACAGCTATTAAATGTCATCTAAACTAGGACAAATCTGGTTTTAATTTAACATCCTGCTATGAATAACCTTTTTGTAATACTTAAAAAAACACACACACAAAATATTTTATAAACACAAGTCAATCCTGAATTAAAATAAGAACTAACAAAAACCTTGGACCTCTATTTTTGCGGAATACAAAACACATACAAGGAAATTGGCTTCACAATTTAAAAAAAAAAAGATGTTCCAATTCAGAAATTGGGGCTGTTGTGGATTACGTTTGTTTGCTGAAAATGTTTGTAGACTGTGAAAGTACTTCTTGGGCTACAGTTTACAGTTTTTAAGGGACAGTATCCTTTACTCCTCATAAAGATCATCAGCTGTTTTCTCTGCTGGTTTAGAGTATAGAAAGTAGTATGAAGTGGATGCTTTTCTCAACATCACCACAGTTCTATGTCCTATTAGTCTTCACAATAAACAATGACTTTTCAAAAACTTCACTCATGTTTCACCTTTTCTACCATCCAAGACAACTCTCACAGCATCTGTCCTCTCAACCCACACCAGACCACCAGTACCACCATAAGTACCATTCCTGCTGTCCCTGCTTCTTTGGTCTGGTGTCGAGGCTGAACTTGCACCGTTGTTCTCTGGTGTCCCCCGTCATGGCCGAGACAGTGTTGTGTAGACAGGTTGCTCCCAGTGTGTGGGGCTGTGTGACTGTGATACGCTGGCAGGGTCTGTGATGGCGGTGTAGAGCGGCCTCTGAGAAGGACCCATGTACGAGAAGGCAGAGTACAAACCTGGAGCTTGGCTGGAGTGGGCATAGTAGGACCCTGAAGCCTGGTGGTCTGCATATTCTGCAAACTGGGCTCTGGAGGCCAATGAAGGGAAGGCGGAGCTGTAGTGAGGGAGTGTGAGTGGGGTGTAGGTAACATGGGTACCTGGGGAGGCTGCTTCTGAAAAGTGGCCGGCAGCACCTCCAGTCTCACTCTTGATTTGTGCCTTGGAAGTGTCTGACCCAAGAGTCGAGCTGTGATGTTGCTGTGGCTGCTGTTGCTTGGAGAGCCAAGCTGCTGAGTGCCCACTGGCTGCTGCCAGAGCTGAGGAGATGCCATACGTGTATGGAGAGGCCGGAGAGGTCGTGGATCCTCCTGCTGCACCACTCTGACTAACTCCTGGATGCCCATTTGGGGGCAGATACTGGTCAAACTCATTGACATCAAAAGGCTCCATGTTGGCCATCACCTCATGACTTATCTCACCAATGTCCACATTCCCAAAGTCGATGTGTGGTTTTCCTGATCCTGGAGCAGCCGAACTTCCCTCTGCTCCCATTGTGCTGCGAGAGCCACTGCTCCCAGTGTTTTCTCTTTTTCCATCGCCAGTCTTTCCAGTCTGAGGTTCTGTTTTAGGAGTGGTGGGTGGTGTGGGGGGACTATGGCACTGACCTGTGGAGACACAAGAATGCATTAAGATCTTTTTAATGTTTTTCTGCTTTAGACATTCACAAGCAATCATTCCTGGATGTTGGGATTTGCACAGAGGAAACAGTGAGAAAGGGATGGGATCTATCGAGGGGAGCCAGCAGCCCACCTGCAGCATGAGGGTGGTGCCCATCTGCCAGAGGGGACATGGCTCCCCCACAGTGGGCCACTTCCAGTTGAAGGCCCTTGTAGTGGGAATGGCTGTGGCTGACCTCACCCTCCAAATGACTGTCGGCCTCACTTCCTGATCCAGACCCGTGTTTTCCGTTCTTGCGGCGCCGTGGCTGGTATTTGTAGTCTGGGTAATCTTTCTTGTGCTGCTTCCTCAGTCTTTCTGCTTCTTCAATGAAAGGGCGTTTGTCGCTCTCATTTAGAAGCCTACAATAAAAATAAAAATGTGATTGAAATAGTTTGTTTTAGGTAAGTATTAAAAATTGAAGTCACGACTCTAAAGTCCTTTATATTTAGAAAACTGAAATCTCTGAACTATTTTGGTGGAAAATGTGTACATTTTATTTAAACCACTCTGAGAAATCATAAAGAGTCACACCCTTTTCTTCTCTGGTAGATTTGTGTAACATATCTGCAAACTAGTATCTAGAGCAATGCATGCTGGGACTTTTTTTTTACCTTAATGAAATAACAAGGCCAAGTTTGCATCCTGTCTGCAAACATTGAACTGAGCTACTACTATTACATCTGCTGGCAGGGATGGCATGAGAAACCCCTGACCTTCCTCCGCCTTCTTGTTCATCGTGTTTCAAGGCCAATTTACCAATCCTGACTGCGCCCAAGGTCAGGTCTTTATCTAATTAATATTCCTTCCAAACAAGGTTAATTCATTTAACTTTTCTGAGCCTCTCGACTTCTTTAATTGCATGGGAATTTAGAAAAAAATGTTAAACTTCTAAATGAACGTTTATTGTAAACGCCAGACTGAAGTACCAGCTATCTTATTTCTGTGAAAAAAGACAAGAAATATCAGTGACTTCAAATTTTGATAAAGTTTTTTGTTTAGTTACTGACTACAAAATTGAAAGCAGTATAACTGATTTTCACCATTTACAGCATAGTGTAGTAAAATATTTTTAGCTATTACTGACCTGGTAAACTGCATGTTAAACTGTGTAAGATAAAGTTTTCAATCAAATTTGACTTACAAGTCATTTAATGTAAAAGGTCTCAGAAACTTTATTTTTAAAATGTGTAAGCGTGAGTTCTAAAAAGCTCAAATAAAACTGCACTCTCGTGTGTATTCGCTTTAAATGAAACATTAATGGTTGGGAAAACACCCTGTTTTGCGGGAGTAAATAGAGTGGACATACTATGAAATTAGGCAGACACATGTGACTATTGCACACTCCACACAAACAAATGCTTCTCAGTGTTGAGCTCTGAGCAACAGAAACCAGAAGGTTCAACTAGATACATTAGAAAATATATCACAAAAACTTTTTAAATCAAATGTAGTCTCACTACAATTTCAGCTGATATACAGTTTGCATGACCTGAAGTTTTGTCCTTTTGTTTTCAACTCAAGAGTTAATAAGCAATAACAAGCTGTGTGTAATTGTGCTTTTACCATGAAATCAATGCAAGATGGAAACATCCATGTCATATTATTGTCAAGATGTCTGAGTCCGATTAAAGGAAAATGAAATTATAAACTTTCAAAGACAAGTTTAATTAAAATGGATTTTCTTTTTGTTGTTTGTTTAATAGGATTGTCAATAAAGATTAATCTGCTGGTGTTCCCAAAAGTATCATACATTTTTTTAATTGATCACATGAGGTGGTCTTCTGATTACCTCCAGAGTTTCCCCAGGGTCTTGCTTAGTTCTGCATTGTGCAGATGGGGATGTTGGTCAGCCAGTTTCCTCCGTGCTGCCTGCGCCCAAACCATGAAGGCATTCATCGGTCTTTTGACATGCGGCTTGTTTTTGCTTGACGTGTTGACGCGCACGGGCATCGGCACCAGGGTCCAGTCGTAGCAGTTGAGCACCTGACTCACTGCCTCACGGATCCCAGCAGGAAAACGCTCGTCTTCATCGTCGGATTTGACGGATGAGCAACCTGCTGACGCATCATCCAGATGCGCCAGCTGCGCCTGCTGTGGATGTTGGCCGCGGAGAGGAGAGTCGTCTTCACCTGCAGCGCAGGAGGAATGACTCGGAGACAGGGAACGACTATCATCTGACATGCCGGGACTGAGGTCCACCTCTGAAAAACTCTGCTCTTCTCTGGACATCGTTTTTCACTTGTAAACCCTCTAAAAAGAGGATATAAAGTCTCTGATTATTTGATCTTATGTCTGCTGAACTGCTGCTCCTGTCTGAACCTATCTATCCACACTTACTGGCTTCTCTGAGTTATCCGCTGAAAAATCCAGTCATTCCATATAAAAATGTTTTTGAAATTGTAAGCGTCCTAGTGCGCGCCGCAGTTTACCAGCGTACGCAGTGCGCTTTTGCGCCAAACCCGCTCGGCTTTTCTTCTTTCCAAACTTCCTCCCGTTCCACTTGTTTGTCGAAATCCAACAAAAAGACCTGAAAAAAGCAGGTTATTTGGTCATTTTTTTACATGTAAGATAGACTGACAGGTCCAAGGAATAAGTAAATCATGTGGAACCGGTAATGTTTAAGATCAACCACGGTGCGTAAAGTCTTTCTTTCCACTGAGCTCCTGAGTGCAGGCGCACGCCAGTCTGCACCAACAAACTTCTGTTTAAGACTTAACAGTTTTTCTAAGCTCCCTAGGGAAGTGATACCAGGTCGTATGCTGCACAGACCTTGGATTTATACTCAGTTCTTGGATAAACAGGGACTAGCCCTGGAAACATAAACCCTCGGCTGTGTGCGTTTCTCTGTGCGCGTGTGTGAATCAGACAGCCTGTTTGTGGAACAAGGACAGTTAAAAGTGTGTTTGTGTTTTTTTTGTTTTTTTACTTTTTAAAAGTTATTTTTAAACTAGTTTAAACATAAAACACAACAAAATAATTATCTTCAACCAGTGCGTTGTATCCATTACCTAAGACATTTTCAATGTTTTGGTCCCTCAAAAACACTGATGGATTATAGATTGTGGCATGTAAAAAAAAAAAAATCATTTGCATTAAACTGTGTTTCTGGAGTATTTTTTCCAGTGGAAGAAACAAACCAGATAGATTTGTAAGTTTTATTTACTGGTTGTCATGGATTTCTTGTGAGATTTCTCTGCGTAAAGTTCATAAAACACACTAATGTTTTCCACGTTGCATAACTTTTCAGAACTTATTCTAATGCTTTGTGTTGATGTCATTTTTAGTCATTATATGGGGTGTCTGTATTTTTTTATTGATACACAAAAGGCTACCAGTGCTAATGAATTTCTACAAAGTGGGCTCATTATCACCGCCCGACTTGCCAATAAGTTGGCCTTAATTTGCTTGCTTAGAGAATTTGTTTGTTGCTTCCTCTGTTCACTCTCACCAACCCACCCTGTTCTAATTCAGCTATAAACACCATTAAAACAGCACAAAAACTAACTTTAACTTTACACTTTTTCTGTTTGATTTTAAGTTTTAAAATGAAAACAAAACACTTTATAACAACTCGTGTGATATGGTTTCTATATTGTAGTTAAAACAACATTAAAAGAAAAGTTAAGTTTTATCGTTGGGATTACTGATCTTCCTGTTGCCTATAAGCAGCTCAATCTGGAAAAAAAAATCTAAAGCACAAATAAAACATCAAAAGTCTCAAATTGGGTCATATGATTTGGATCAGAAAAAAAAGTAAAACAACATTTATGAGAAGAGCCCAGAGTTGGAAATGCTAAGCGCCTTACTTTAGGTATGAGGAAAGGAGGTCGCCGGTTTAAGCACGAGAATCCGTCAGTTCCCCAGTTTCCAAAGTGACGCTGGATCCCCAGCCCCCTCGCTCGCACCGCCCGGGTATGAATGCCTGCTCTGTGTGATGCTTGCAGGACTTAAAGAGCCCCTTGTATGAAACTGGGAGGAAAAAAAAAGTGATGGGGACGAGTCTTAAAGGAGCAGCATCCATGGATCTCTGATTGGTCAGAAATCAATCTATATCTGTCTATCCATCTTTATATCTGGATACATAACTTTTTAAATTAATTAAAATGGGACTAAATTCACAAATGTTTGTTTAAATGATTTAATTTTTTGGAGGAAATAAAACTTGATACAAAGTGAAAATACAATCTACATGTTTGAAAGTGTAGTAGTCTTAGACTGGTGATTTGAGCTTAGTGGACTTTCTCTGAGGAGTTTACGTCTTCTCTCTGGTTTTAAGAGGTCTTTCTGGCATTCTACCTTCCTTCCAGGGGCCAAATGTGCATGTAGGTTAATTGGTCAAACTAAAATTTACAGCCTAAATAACCCTTTTGTGCATATTGGTCACAAAAGGGACGGATGAAAATGCGTACATTTCCTTTTCATATATGCTAGAGACAGTTTCGTCTGAAGAAGAAGAAAATACTGAAATAAATTTTTAAAGTGATCTACCATAGGTCATCATTCATACATAAAAGAGATCTTCAAATCTGATTACTTGTTCATTTCTATGAGGCCTTGTGATAAACTGCCATCCCTTTTAGGGTGTATCAACCTTTTGCCTACAAAATAGTTGTGATATATTATTTTCTTGGTTTATTTCTTGTATTTTTCTTATTAGTGGTGGTTCAAAATAATTACATTTTTTAAGACAACCTTGGACCATGTCCATGTTATTTCTCAGTCTTCAGGCAGTGACCCATCGTAGAAAGGGCTTTAAAGTTGTCAGTGGATTTGATAATCAAGACATTTCGACTTTCATCCAGAAATAATTTTCAATCGTTTTCAAATTAAAAAAGATTTTTGGTTGGAAGTTGAAACATCTCGATCATCAAATCCACTGTGCAGAAGACAACTTTGAAGCCTTTTCAACAAACCTTGAACCATTTAACCTGACAAGTTTGTTTCAAAGATATAGAATAATACTCACTAGAAGATTCACTTTGGAGACTTGATTAGAAATAGTGAAATTACAAATTCACACTTATCTGCATCAAATGTGATTTATTCCTAAATTTAGAGGTTTATTCATCAATACTTTACAAAAACTATTCAATATTACTTCAGAAAAATAAAATTAATTATATAAACCAGAAATGCCAGTATTTTATCTTTTGATCAAGAAATACATTTTAAAAAGTATAAATTCATATTGTCAGAAGTGTGCAAACAACAGAGAATAGTGACCTTGTGACAGCTTTTCTTTGGCCTACACTGTACATGATCTGGTTAAACCACTTGCATCCAGCAGGTGTCTGTTTAACTGGGCCTTTGCAGAGTTTGTGAAGCCTCTTTATCTTCATGTGTGAGTTTTATAATTGCATCAGCACCTCTTGGCCAACCTAGAACCAAGGACGTGCGCTCAAGTTGGTTTGGCAGCAAAGAGAGAAGAGAAGGGACATTCTGGATACAAACCCGCATGCTGTTCCTTCCAACAATGCCTCCTTGTATACCCTCCATGCGACACACCAGCCCCCCAATCAAAAAATCACCACTTTTTTCATTAGCTTTGAATGTAGACTGCGATAAGGGAATCCTAACCATGAGTACATCTCTCTGTCTGATTCTCTCTTCCATTGTTTTTATCTCAGGTGAATTGTAATCATGTGATCAAAACGCGCTCCCCCTTCCCTCTTACATGAAAAAAAGGGAACAAAAAGCAGTTTTGTGCATATGAAAAAAAAGAAAAGAAAATAGAGAATAAGGCTTGTGTCTTCCTGTCCACTGCCAGTCTTTGTCCAAGTCTGAAAGCCTGACACAGAGAAGGATTTGGTGCAGGAGCGCACATGGAGACCCGGCTGGATGCGTCAGGACGCACCGGTTCCCAAAGCTATGAAGAGGAAAACATCCCATAATCACCTCGGGGACTTCTTCACCTCATTATCAAGGATCCACAAACAGGCCTCCGTTTACTGTGAGTTTCTTTGCCGTGTGTTTGTTGATGGTAGAAAGTTGTGTAAGAAAATCTAAGATTAAATATTGAGTTGCAAGGAAAAAACGTATATATTTTTTTTCATTGAAATATTTCCAAAGTTTTATTATTATTATTTTTGTGGCAAGAACTAAAATTATTTTACATGATAATCCGCACAAAAAAATTCTACAGAAGGGATTTCTTTTTTTCTCCAGAAAGTATCCTTTGCGTTTTGTCTACAAAATGTTGCGCATGGATCATAAAAAATAAATTTACAATAAACCTAATGCTTTTCTTGTGATAACTAAATAGATCTATAAAACTACAACTATCTGCAGTGATGTTGTTTGTACAAATATTTGTTTAATCAGTTTTTAAGTTTAACAAATCATATAAATAAAAAACAGCTCATTTACCAAAAAAAAAGGCCTTTTTGTATAAATTTTTTGAAACAATGTTTTGTTTTGCTCTTCAATCTAGTGGTTTTTAATAATTTGCTCGTTTGTGAAATGATTTATTTAGAAAAATGAATTGCAAACTGAAAAAATACATTTTAATGCAATTTATTAAACTTTGCCACAAAAGTTAAATTTGTGACGTTATGGTTTGTTTAACAAATTATTCTGAAACTTGCCAAACTGCTTGATCCTAATTTGTGCAATTAAATTCTTTCTCTATTTTATCCACTCTTATTAATTAATTAGTAGTTATTGTGAGTTTAAAAAAAAAGTCTAAAAACCTTGATAAATTTACTTCTAGAATTTTTTTTAATCATCTATAATACATTTTCTGTGAATGAGCAGTTTTGTTCATATGAAATTCTCGATGTAATATTTTGAATTTAGAAAAAGGTTTGGCTAGAGTAAACATCCTGTTACAAATGTAATTAGAGGTTAATTATATCTGGTCTGACTCCTTCAACTAAGTTTTACAAAAATTGAACAAGTCAAAGAAGCCAAAGACTGAGGAAAGAAAATATAAACTAATAAACATGCATGCAGAAAACATTTAGCGAAAATTTTAATTTGACTATTTTGTGCATGTGAAGTGCCCAAACATACAAAATGACAAAAATCACTTGTGTGTGTGTATGGTAGCATCTGAGGAGAAGGCCAGCAGTGCAGTCACCATGTGACCTCCATCAGCCTACCCCCAAATTTAAGCAGACTGGATTTAAACAGTCTGCTCAATGGTTAATTAAATCTATTTTTAGGAGTAATCAGAAGCCCAAAGCAAACCAGTACCTGCTAATGATTGCATAAATAAATAAATAAATAGTTAAATCAATTGCTATTTTGAGTTTAAGTTTATCCTAATTACTTAATAAATAGCTTTATTAGGAAGAAGTTGGAAAAAAAACTCACACTTTTACAAACAAATGAAATGTATTTCTTTTATGCGTGATTTATGAATGATAATAAGCTACATTAGGATTTTTTCCAGTTGTTTTTCTTGTTCTTCAGGCACAAAAAATATAGCAATCTTAATGTTTAAATATTGTGCAACTGTTCACTGAAGTGGTCACTGTGCACGAGAGGGTTAAAGCAAAATGAAAATTTAAAACAAAGTTTTCTCCTCAACAGATTTAATAATAAAAAAAAACGACTAATGAATTGACAAATGATGTTGACTGAGATCTGAAATAGATTGTTCATAATGAGAAAAATTGATAACCACAATCACCAATTAACTTTAAAAATTTTTTATCAAGACTATTTGACCCAAATAACACATCTTATTGTGCAACGGGGCCAAACTACGATACAAAAAGTTGTCGTGTTTGTCTGACTTCACAAAGACATTCTTCTTTGAGACGTCCACTCCTATCCTTCTTGCACCTGTTTGGGACAAAGCAGGTGTGTTTGTGTTTTTCTCTGAAGTGGATCAGCCATCCCTACCCAAGGATCCAATGTTCGTTTAACTGCTCGGTTATTAAGTCATCACTAATGTAATCAACAATGTCTTTTGAATTTTTTAAGTAACTTTAGCTTGACTTCCTCTGGCAGAAAAGTTCTAATCTTGAGATAGCAATGGATTTTCATCCAGAGAGAGGACACAGGTCACAATCAGCCCCACAGTAGCAGGAGTCGGACCGGTGGATTTGCCAGTTTGGTGGTTTTGGGAGTGGTCTCCGTGTATATTTTTGTGTCCGAATTTTTGTGCCAAAAAGCCTTGCTGAAACTGGGTAGTGATTTGGGATTCTGTCTGAGCAAGCTATCTGTGGATAAATGAATGTGTTTACATGAAAATCTGTGTGCATTCGCAGAATTGTATGTTCGTACTTTAATGAATGCCCCATTGTGTGTCTTACTTCATATCTTCTCTGGTCACCCAAAAGGAAAGACTCTGGTTACTTCAGTTGTGTGAGTGGGGACATCTAAAAGAAACTGATATGTTGGAGCTGAGCTGGGTGTGGGTGGAGGGGTGAATTATACTGGGCTAAGGGTCTCAGGTGAGAAGCAGAAAGCAGGAATTTAGTTACCTGTGAGCTCAAACTGATCTCTTTTGGTATTCTCTAATCATCTTTTAAATTCGTTTGGAAACCTGGGTATTCATTTTACTCCCACGTAAAAATGAAAAATTAATTTTTTTTCTTACTTTGCAGCTGATAAAATTATTCTGATGCATAGCATCTAAATACACACGTCTTAAATTTCAAATAGACAACTTTGTGTTCACAAGTTGTGTGTTTGATTAAGATCTAATGAAAGTTAAGAGTTAGATTATGGTTGTGGTATTGGTTTATCTTTTCTTCACCTGTAAATCCAATAAATGGCCAACAGGTGCTCGGATCCCCTTCATACTTCACATGAACCAGGGAAGACCCTCCCCCATTTTTCTTTCTTCAATCTCATAAAGGCAGCTGATTTTGAATAAAAAAATCTCTATCTCACCACAATTAAGATTTTTTTTCAGGTTGAACTTTCTTGTCTAGTTTCTTAATTTTCTGGTCTTTGCTGTACTTTCACAACCAAACAAAAATAACAATATTAATTTCTAAAGTACCTCAATACCTATATTCCTGTACGGTTTAATTTTTTTTTTTTTTTTTTTTAAAGGATTGTAATCTGTTTTGTGGTCAGCAAAATGAATCTATTCTTTGTTGGAGAAATGTTGCTACATTGCTAAAGTTCTCATTAAAGTTTGTTTAGTTATTGCTCTAAGGGATTTTTTATGAAAGCAAATGAAAAAAAAAATTGAAAATGAGTCCTGTTACATTTTTTTTGTTAATTGTTTCTTCATTTAACTCGGATTTAGGCCTACAATAGATTATGAGCTCCATGCTTCTCAGTTAAATTTTTAAACATTCAAAAAGACTGAAAAGTTTGCCCGAAATATTTAACATTGGAATTTGCAAGGTTATTTTCTCTGATAAAATCCGATGGTTTGCAATCCTATGGTTAAATATTATTCATCTAACGTTGATCTGCAAAAGTACACCCTCACCACAAAGCTTCCTCAGACAACCTAGAAGAAACAATGAATCAGCTATTTTATTATTGCCTTTTAATATTTGACCACCTCTACACATCTCAAACACATCATCAACTCTTCACCAATTTTTCTGCAAGTTCCTATGCAGTCAAATGAATAGCTGGCTGGGTGTGAATAGCTACACATCTAGATGTGTAAATGCAGTTAAGTGAAGCCACAGATGCACTGAGCAGCCAGAAGCACAGTGACAAACATCTCACTCTTTTGTATCAACCGGGCAGCCAATAAAGCTGTGTCGCTCGGTCCTGCTGCAGCTGTGTCCGCAACAAAAGACAAAAGAAACGAGGGCGACACTAAGGGATAAACAGAAAAAGGGACCTCAATGGTTCCTTGTGTCCCCTGTCTTCTACTTGGAGAAAAATCAACCTCTTTTAAACACCAGCCTCTCCATTTTGTCCAAAGTTAAAATTTATGCGTTAATAACATGTTTGACGATTTCACATGAAACTTATGCAGATTCGATATTTGGAAACTCTCAAACAGCCCAATTCTTTAGTTTGTATGGACATATTCGATAAATGATAATTGAGCGGAATGAGAGGCGAGGGATGTGGAGATTGAGTCATTCGAAAGAAAATGTAGAAAATGATGTTCAAGAATTCAGCTGGGAACAAAGCTTTTCTTTGTTTGTGCAGATTTTGCTGCATGTCTGGCTGCTTGCTGTTTGGGAGATCATCATGCAGCGATGACGTGACTTGCTAAAAATGCTCTCAGTTTTTGAAATATTCTCCCATAAAATTTTGACCCCATGGCAAAATAAAAAACCTCAAACGTATGTTGGGAGCTACTATGTGGACATGTTCCTCGATACTAAAACTTTGCCATTTTGATAATTTTCCTGACTGCTTCGACATCTTTTTCCTTCTAATATTTGATTTAGCTAGCAAAACCTTTGTAAATTAGAAAAATTCAACACATTAGGAATTTCTCCATCTTTTTTTTATCTTCTGTACTATGCTTAAATCAATCAGTGAGAACTAACTTGTTTCCAAATGACATGTGGAGAAGTACTTTGTGAACCATTTCATCACAATAAACACTTACTTTTAGAATTAAGGGTGATGGACAATTTTACCTGAGATCCTATTTTGTAATCCAGAAATAAACTAGTTTACACAGAATGAACCTCTGCATGCAATGAATGAACACACATGGTCCACACATTCAGATCTCAGTGATCTGAATGAGTTACCTTCCTGCTGTGAGGGACAAAGGTAACCACTGAACAGCTTCACACTAAATAATACACCATTAAAGTAACCCTTTGAGCAAGACACTTGGGATTTTGTGTCAGATTTTGATATGTGTACCTAATAACTTAACAGCTACCGTATCTCGTCTTTTTTTGTTATACTTGTCTCAAATTTTAAATTAGAAAAATAGTCTTGTCATAAGTAGTAACAGGAATCAAAAAAGGTGGCAATCACTTCTACCGTCTAAACAGATAAATCTCTGAATTTACACATGGTATTCTAGCAAATTCCTGTTTGTTTTGTTGTACACAAACTCAAATTTTGTAATTTTTGAGTATTATTATATACCTCTTCTTCTTCTTTGTGTGCAAACTTTGTACGTTGGAGTTCTTAGATGAGTATTTGTACAGAATTTAGAGAATGTCCTGGTCTTTCTGAGTCTGAAAAAAGTCCATAGATGCCAGACTAGTTTCACTACCTGCCACCAGATCTGAATTTGTAATTGGCTTAAGCTAGCTTACACAAACCCAATTTATTACAATTTAGGTAGTACTAACATTGTTTACATGCTTTTTAACAGTCTTGTTGTTTGCTAATACAATAATCTGATTATTTTATCAAATTTTCTATTACTGACACAAAACTCTATTCCTTTACAACTTGAATTGGGTTTAGAGTCGGAGCAGAATAATATTTTCAATGTAAAGAATTTCTAAGCTAAAATAATTAGACTGTTATCAGAGTTTTTTAATTGAAAAAACAAACATACTTTGAATGAACAATTACATTTATCCAACGATAAAGCATCAAATCAATAAAATTGGAATCCTGTAAATTTCAGGAATCCTTTATTCACATACTTTTATAGAGTATATTTGTTGAATTTAGCATCTAAGTACTAGTTTATACTGGATGTAACATATTGTGATAGACTTTGCATCAAGTATAGTAACTTTATAATTGCAGTTACATTGTAATCGTAGAGACTATTGTAGAACAGCTCTGTAAGATATCCAGACATTTAATAGTTTATTTGCCCATCTATTCGGTAGGCATCTGGCCTTAACAGGCTGAGTTTTGTAATCATTGTAATGAGAAGCTAATCTATGCAATTTACATTCTAAACAACTAATTGGATCTTGTGCTAATGATCCTTTTTTAATTTAAGAGTAAACTACAAGCATTCAAACCCTGTTACAGGTATATTCACTTTTATTTGCATGTCAGCAGTGAAGTTGATCTTGAATTCAACTCTAAAGTTCCAGTAATGGGAACTTTCAGCTTTACAAGAATGATTCAAATTTGACTTAATTTGTGTTTACAGGACATATTCTGTCTCAGTGGGAGTAGAAAAGGGGATTACATCAAAACAGGAAGGGGGGTACATCTCTTTAAAAGCCAAGATATGGAAGAGGAAGAAAATAAAAAAAAGTCATTTTCCAATCATGAGTTTTTCTCAGAACATTGAATTAACCAACATGAACGGGTGGGGGCCTCCAGGGTTTGGGGGTGGCTGGTTGCAAAGTAGCTGGAATCAAAGAGTTCCTTGTCTGATACTGGGAGGGGGAGATGAAAGAGAAGAGGGAGATGGGGAGTTTGTCGAGCATCAGTCCCCTCTCCTTTCGCCTTCTCACCCTGCGGCCCTCCCTTGCTCTGCCCATGTGAGCTAGAGTTCAAACGCAGGATCCACAGCTGCTGACATGCATGCAGATATGCACATAGCCATACACACACGGTTAAGTAAAAAATAGATATACAGTATATTTGCAAGAAAAAAATGCAAGTGCTGTTAGGAGTAAATGTTTTTTTGACAATAATAAAAGTTTTCTGCACCATGAGCATTAAATGTTAGGTGTAAGTAAGACATCAGAAGAAATGTTTTCTCACAGATATGATTACCATCAAATGAAACTGAACAAACATTATCTTCTTTTGTTTATGGAGTAGTTACTACTTACTTTTATTGACCAGCCTGCAATTCCTTCAATTTCCTACTACTGATGTTAGTCATTTTTTATTTGTGTATGTGCAAAAAATTGTTAAGTGAATTATAAAAGTGTGCTCATTTCATTTAATTGTGATGGTACTTTAATTTTTCAAAAAATAACAACAAAAACTAACTACCGTTGCAAATGGTCTCAATTGGTGAAAAGTGCTTGAATTAAACTGATCAGAGATTAAGTCATTTCAGCAGTTTTCAAACAAACAAACAAACAACAAAAACTTTCTGACATATTTAGTTTAGAAAACATATCTGTCATTGGCTTGATTTTCAATGTTGGTGTAGTTTTTTTATTCTAGTTTGATGATCTCAGTGTATTTGTTTTAATAATTGGTTTTAACCACTAACGAACCTTCATCTCACCATACATTTTATTTTTAAAAAGTTGATCAAGAAACTCTTTCTGGTGTGAAATGCTGTCAGTTCACCATTCTGTATGGAAATTTTCTCGCTGCATGTAGTTTTGACTGTCAGAGCTGATGTCGCCGGTTATATGATGGTCATTTTAAAATGCTGCTAAAGTTTCAAAACTGTCGATCTACATGTTACATAGTATTGAATTTTTACATATTATTTATAGGTTTTGTGTCTGAAGAAACTAAGAGAAATTTGACTATTCTGCTGTGTGTCACCTGGTGGTAATGCTATGTTTGTTTTTGTTGCTGTTTTGCCCTAATTATAGATATACCTGTAATAAAAATGATGACCCACAACCATCTCTAAGTCAAAAGAACAAGACATTCCAAGACATTCCCAAGTTTAAAATGTATATTTTGGCTTAAACTACAAATCATAAATTTCTCAAAGCAAATACTTTATTTTTTTGTGTTCACCATACATGGTACTAAAACAGTGTAAGTCACTAAGTCTAAAACATGTCTCTTCTCCTATTAAAAAAAGAACAAGAAAATGACCTTTTGGCCTTTTTTGGCAAATGTAACTAGTGAGGTCCTTGTTTTCAATATTCTAGAAAGTCTGTGATTATGTTGGTGACAAAACTGCAACTAAATCTTTTATTGACAAGTAAATTCAGTTTATGAATTCATCATATTTATTTCTAACTTTATAAAACTAAGGAATGAAAGCTTCTTTTGACCATTAAAATGTATATTTCCAACATTGAATGCCGCTTCAAAAAATTCACATAAGAAATGTTATTGCAGCAATGTAAAGTTATTAGGTCAGAGAGTTTTCTTCTGTGGCTTTAAGGTTTGATGGTGGAAAGGGACTTTTTGGGTTGTTAGTAAGGCTTGTGATGGGCCACATTAGTGCACATGACATGAGCACTTTAAGGCTTTTGAAAAATGGATGTGGGCATGGATAAGTTTATCTGCTGTATTTATGTGCTCCAAAAGTCACAAGTTTCAGCCTCCTTCTCTAGTCCGAGACAGCAATCTTTGGCAAGATCAAGGACTTGATGGATTTGAAATAAAAAGAAGGAAACACAAATACATATAGAAAGTTATCCAGGTAAGCATGTTGGACAAAGCTGTAAGAAGACATTTCAAATTAAAACAGATTATAGCAGTACAGAAATAGATGTGAGTGATCAACAAAGTTAGAGACAATATAAAACTATCTCGTGCAGGTTGATTGAAAAGACAAAAGAGAAGGGAATTGGGACCAACAGGAAGGAGCTTGGGAAGAGGTCAGACAGTAGCACGGAGATCGGTTGGGCATTAATGCCTTGGGGAAAGATAGAAAAGAAAGAGAGGAATTGGGGGAGTGTGAATCCCAGCAGTGAGATGGAAAGGACCAGATTATGACAGATATATGCTGGCACACAGAAACACACACATCCCATAATTAGCATGCTAACGGGCAGTTAAATGTCTCACACAAAGGCTCACTGTTGAGCTTCGGTTGCTCACTTTGGAGACAATGCACAATAAGAGTCAGTGGGAGCCCCCAAATCACCCTAATAACCGACCCAGCACGGCCTCTCGTATTTAACCATTCCACCGATCCACTCATTCACTCACTGACTCGCTAATGAAAAGCTGATAGCCTCAAGGCCTGAGGTTAGTAAGCAGCTTGTCCCTTCCTCCTCATTTCCCTCTTTTCATCTTCTCATCCACTGACAGAAAATGCTTGCCCCAGTTCTCCTAAAGTCCAGAGGTCCAATATGTGGGCTGACAGGAATCCCGTGCATGATAACCTCTTCAGACTGACAGATAGAGATAAGGATGTATAATTAAATGAAGACCAAACTGGAAAATTTCAAGACCAGAGAGAAAGACTTTTTGGAATACAAAACTAATAAACACTATTATTAAGAATAGCACACAATTCAACAGGTCTTTCAGTCAATTTTGGTTTTGAACTGTCAGGGACATGGAATGATAACTCTCTGTGCATTCCAGCAAGTTCATTTTAAAACTGTCTCCTTGTCTATCGTTGCTTTAACCAAGTTAAAGCTCCCAATGCCTTTTCCTTGTTAACCACGACAATGAGTCCAATGTAGTGATGGTTCGAATTTTTCGACACAATCAAATGCCCAAATGTTTAAGTTGTGGAAGTCTGATTAGTAATATTAGGAATCTTGTTCTAGATTTCCTTAAAAACTTACCAATGCAGAATCCCAACATCATAAAAAATGTGAACAAATCTACAATCAAATCAATTTAGATCAACAGTGACAAAAAATTGTTTTAATTTTCGGACAATAATAACTTTGTATATTTTATTGTTTGGTGTAAAGCGGGTGTATTGAGATTGAATGGATGTTGTACATACTCTGTTTAAATTTGCTTTGAATAGACATCTTTATCAAGCTTCTGTAGTAGACTGTAATTCACCACCAGAGGGAAGACATGAAAGTTCACAGGCATAGACTCACCATTTTATAAAGTACTAAACCAAAGAGACATCTAGTGGCTCTATATGAACAGAACAACCTGTTCAAAATAGAACAGAAGACATTTCAACATTAGGATATCATTTTTTTCAGAAGTTTAGTCAAAGACCAACAATCAGAATTGTACAAATCTTTATTTACAACATAAAATGTATAGAGGAAAAACATAAAGTGCACTGCAAGTCTTTTCACAACTTTTGTCCCTTGGGACAATAATTAGCTCAGTATGTATTCAAGCAGGGTGTCTGGAAATCAATTTATTTATAAAGCAGGAAGACTTAGCAGTAAAGTTACACAAAAGATACCACAGCTCGCTATCAGTGTACATATCCATTATTTTGACAGTAAAAAAATTACAACCTCAATTTTAATACATTGCCAGTCAAAATATAGGTACAAGACCTTTTTGTTTTTGGCTAAAAAGAAGCCTTGTTTACCTGTTTAAGTGAAATGAGAATTCTGAACAAAGTCCAGAAAAAAAAAACTTAAAATAAATTCAAGTGAAAATAAATTTGGATTTGATCAAAATGACTCCATTGAAAATTATCCACATTTTCAGGTGATATTTCTGGAAAGCTCTTTCTTCACTGTGATGGATCAAGGCAGCGTCCTGATTATTGCAGATGCTGCACCAATCCGTCTGTCGATCTACCACTCCATGCTTCCCCCACTCGTGAACAAGACCCCAAGATCCCTAAACTCCTCTACTTGGGGCAGGACCCCACTCCCTGACCCACAGGAGGCATTCTATGCTTTTCCGAGCCAAAAAGCAAAGCTCTCCAATTACCAGTCGATCTGCGTTCCTACCCTCACTTTTGGTCACCAGCTGTGGATGATGACCAAAAGAACGAGATCACGGATACAAGCCGTCGAAATTAGTTTCCTCCGCAGAGTAGTTGGGCTCTCACTCAGTGATGGAGTGAGGAGCTCTATCATCTGGGAGGCGCTCGGAGTAGAGTCGTTACTCCTCCAGGTCGAGAGAAGCCAGTTGTGGGGGTTCCAGCATCGGTCATAATTCATTCATTTGAGAGTTATTTCAATACGAAACAGTATGCCTGCTTTAACAAAAAAGATAAGATACAATTAGACTTTTGTTGCAGTCTTGATAATCAAGAAATGTTGATCGTTTTACATCATGATAGGACTAAAAATTATTGAGAGTGCAGGTGTATCACAGAGGTGAGTTTTCAAAATTGGTGCAGGCAAATAAAAAATTGAAACATCAATTTTTTTCTAAAAAGGAAATCATTGAATTGCTTCAATGTCATCATGACATTTTCCCCCTAATACTTGCATTACATGTTCATCTCCATTTTTAATCAAATCTTATTTGTCAGGGGAGGGGAAATGCTGAATATGATCAATGACATTTTATTATTAACTACAAACTTTCAATATGGAATTACTAGCAGGTTTACAAAAAATACATTTTGTATAACTGTCTGATCCTCTCGCCTTAATTATCCAGTGAAATAACTGGATTTCGCCATCATATATATGCAAATATTAAAACATCTTAATCCAAAACAAATGTCATCACCTACAGTTACTCTAAAATAAATCCTTTCTGTGCAAATACAGCATGTTGGACATCACCAACAACCTTCATCCCTTTGTTTCCTGTTGTGCTTCAGGTTGACCATTCACCTTCCGATCCCTGAGTACACTTAAGCTGGTTGTTTCATTTTCCCAAAAATGACATCAAAGCAACTTTGTGTTTTACTTCTTAACGTCAGACATTTGGCAAACAGTAACAGTAAAAACCTCCCTAAAGCCACTATGAATCTTGTTTCTGTTATCACAGGCTGTAACCTCCACAAGAAACGAGATAGTATATCTTTTATGTAACAATTCAGCAAAGGTTTTACAATAGATGGCTTTATCATGAATAAATTTATAGGAATCTCCTCCTAAAACAACAAAAGTGTCACGTCGTTGGGTAGTAATGAGAAAGAAACTGTGTCCATTTACAAATTACTCATCTGCCTCTCAAAAATACTACAAATAAAACTGCTGCTGGAACTCATGTCTGACGTTTTTAACTATAAAATGTTTGTTTCAACACACTTTGTGATTGCACTTGGAATGGTCTCATCTATACTGTACAGCAAAATAATAATTTGTCACGTCTTTTGTCAAACGTCTTGATAATTTTTTTTCTTTTGTTGAATCCCAGGAAAGTGTAACCACATCATACAAAAGGAAAAACATGAAATCTAAAAGAAAACAGTTACAAGCAAGTTTAACCAAGTTAGATCATTATCAAGACAAAGATTATTCCATACATTGGCCAACCTTTAATAAAAACCTTATTGACCTCCGTCCTTTTCTCTAGGAGGGACACAGAATGCCTGTATATCAAAATCTTGTCATTCTTCTGAAGAAAGGGGATTTTTAGAATCAATGAACCCAAAATATACTTGCCATTCAAAAGGTGGATCAGATTTCCACTATTTTGTTTTAATTCACTTATGAAGTTATAATTTTAAAGAGACCTAAAGTTATTTGTTGCTATGCATCTCTTAAGAACAAAGCCCTGTTAACTGAGTAATTTTCAGAAATCATTACACTGTATTTGAATTTTCTTGAGAAGAAAACAATTAGCAAGTATAAACATAAAGCAACACTGGAAAGGCAAAAGGGGTTTCAGCTTTGAATGTGCAGATCAGAGCTGAATGCAGCCCTAAAGTTTTAAGTGAAAATATCTGGAGATCTTCCTCTCTCTGTCCCCTACTTAAGTTTCCTGTTCAGTCTTATAGGTCATTGGATCAAGAGGAATGGCAGTCTGCAGGATATCAAACTCCATCTGGTTATTGTCCATGTCCAGAACACACATCACATTGTGACTGCCGGACGTCATGGTTGCAGTGTCGTGGAACATATTTTGGAAGTCAGTTGAAGTTCTTCTCTCCTCTCCTCTCTCCTTTCCCACAGGTTGACAGGAGTCAAATATGTCCTCCTCCTCCCCACAGCTGAGAGCCACTTCATTCTCATAACAGAACGCATTCAGCGGCCCAGGAAACAAATTTTGTGTGGATCTGCATGCTGATAGAAGAGATGCAGCGGAGGAAGACTGACTGGCGGCTTCGTCAAGCTCTTTGGCGCTGAGATGAGGCGTTGATGGCACCTCGTAGGTCAGGTGGAAGCGGCCATAGTCCACTTTGTAACGGTCTCGATCTTCATAGATGACAGGTTCAAATCTGTGACCCCAGAAAATCTCTCTGGCAAGGTAGGAACTACGGAATTGGGTGGTCATAGCTGTGGCTTCCACCATCCCCTCCAAGATCACAACAATCTCAAAGTCATCTCCTTCCAAGTCAGCTTTGCTCAATGTGTACAAGGGGCTATCTTTATCTATCTCGTGGATTATAACCAGCGGCGAGACAAGAAATATCCTGTCTGTGCCTTCATCATAACCAACATTAAGGTCCATTTGCTCCAACGGGATAAACTCCCCCTCAGCTGTGACATATGAGCGAATGAGCTGGGCACGGACATGAGCCTCCACAATGTGGCTCTTCCTCAAATTCCCCACTCTCCACATTAGGCACAGTTTCCCATCACGCATGGCAATGACAGCATTTTTAGAGAACATGAGAGTCTGGTTTCTCTTTTTCGGCCGAGCCATCTTCGCCATGATAGTGCCAATCATAAAAGAGTCAATGATGCATCCTATAATAGATTGAACTACAACTGTAATCACAGCCACGGGACACTCTTCAGTGACACAGCGCCAGCCGTAGCCAATAGTGGTCTGGGTTTCCATGGAGAACAAGAGCGCCCCCACAAACCCTTGAACATGAAGTATACATGGCATTCTCTGTGGTTGTGTTCCTATTGTGTGTCCAGACGATGTTCCATATATTCCCCCAACTACCATCCCGTGACCTTTTTGTATTGAGGTTTCCTCAAAGTCCCCATGTGCCAGGGAGACAAAGTAAAAGATCAACCCAAAAAACAGCCAGGAGACCATGAAGCTGGCACAGAATATAAGCAGCAGGTACCTCCAGGGGATGTCCACACAGGTAGTAAATATATCTGCAAGGTATCGCTGCTTCCTGTCTTCCATGTTGGTGAACACAACGTTACATTGTCCATTTTTTTTCACAAATCGGCTCCGTAACTGGTCAGAGCCTCTTGTCAGAATCTTCCCGTTGTAGTTCATCCCTCTTTTTGCCCTTGTATCTAGCAGGTCAGTGGAGGCTCCAGATCTCCTACTACTCTCCCTCTCTGACTCACAAAGCTGTCGGTTTTTAGGTGAATGGTGTCCGTTATGAAGTGCTAGGGATGAAATCTTCTGGAGTTCCTCCTCTGGGATGATGTTTGAGACAATGCTGTACCTATAGAAAAAGGGAATTAGGATGACATCTTCAGTAGCAAGCTTTAATGTGTTCCAACTTAGATCAATGCATTTATTTGGTCAAAATGTCTTTCATTTCCAACACAAAATCAACAGAAGAAAAGAAATGATCTTATAAAGTTTGCCAAACATATTACCAAGAAATTGCATCAACCAAATTAACCTGCTTCTCCTTTTACATTGAGGATTACCTTTTAGGAAGGTGAGTTCAATTTAGCTGTGTGAGAAGGATTCTTGTCGTCACAGATTATGGGATTGTATTTGAGTCTGTGTCAGTCTGACAGCCTAATTTGAAATGGTACAACATCTATGCCACTTTATTATGCAAATAAAATGAAAACATTCTTTGCTAAGTGTTGAATGACTCAATTAAAAATGTAAACATTGGCAGAGAAGTGTTGCATTTAATCTGATGGTAAATCAAGTAGCGCCAGAGTTTGTCTGGATTTTAAAAGTACAAAAACAGTGGGACTCATGAAATTTGTAAAATACAAATGACACAGAAGTGCCCTCAGCGAACTGCTTGAAAGGCAAGAGGTCCTTTATTTTATTTTTTTAGCTGGTCAGGACAGCGAAGGGCAGCCTTGACCTTTTGGAAAAGCTGCATGCTGTAAATACCTCTGAGCTCTTTCTGACTCACCAAGCAAATTAATAAGTTTATTGTCTCTGGCATCATCATGCAGAAAACATTGACAACTTCTTTTTAGATTATAACATTCATTAACAACAAAAATACATGAATCTCAACAACCAAACAGAGTTCAGAGAGGTGTTGAATAATCTCACCTATTGGCTCTACTTGTTCCCATGGTACCAACCATCATCATGAAGAAGAGGGCTCACCAGAAAAAAAGGTTCAGTTCTTCTCCAAAACATTTAGTCTTTGCAACTAAAGCGATAGTTACTCCACTTACAAGACCCCGGGAGAGATCAGGAGACCTAGAAAGTAAAAATCACTTTTTAGTCATGGATGTGCAACAAAGTACATACAGTATTTGGACAAATAACTCTTCTTTTGTACTCATAGATTTCTCCGGATATTTTAACATCATGAAGCATTTAAGACATTTTGAACTCGTGTTTTAATAAAATTGATATTTTCAGCACTTAAAATTAAGTACAGTATATGGGAATAGCATCAACACAGTGTCATGACATTTCATCTTTTTTTTACGTGCAGATGTTCAACTTGGATCTCAGATATGATTTTGAACTCAATTTTGATGCCAGCTGATAAAAATAATTCCATTGAACTACTCAACTGTGTGATCTATTTTTTTCAGCATATGTCCAATGTTCGTTCTTGTTGTGTGAAACAGCAAACTGAATTTTTTTCATTATTTTTATTGGATGATGTCAGGTAGATGTCATTTCATCTCTCTGGTGTTGCCAATTAAAAATTGATTGCACTATTACGACAATAAGTTTGTTAATTTATGGGCTTTTTTTCATAAATTAAAAATGTTCTGTGAGGAGGTGGAATCCAATACCATGTCAAACTGTGTGCATATGGTCATAAAAGCACATTTTAAAATACGAAAACACTGACAATATTCAAATATTGGGAGCAACTGTCTTCAGTCCTACTAAATTTGGCTTAAACTTTTTGATTGTTCTTACTGGTACATTTTCAGAATTGTTATTGCATAAATGATTAAAAGAATGTTGATAATTCTACAAAATTGTAGAAGTTGGACTTCTCGCTCATAGCTGAGAGAAAAAAATCCCCTCTTCAAATCAGACAAAACACACCAGTAAGATACACTGCAGTTAGATGCACTGTCATGTAAAGATGATGCTGAGTCAAAAGATGTAAATTTTAGTTTTCTTTCTTTGATTATAGTCCCGTACTGTGGGTGATGACCTCTGAAAAGGAATTTGTGAATAAAAGGAATAAAAATTAGTTTCTTCCACAAGGTTCACAGGCTTTTCTAGGAAAAATAGCTTGAAGACTCTGAGAGGAGCCCAATGAGGTGTTCCTGCTAAATCTTGTTAGAGGGACACCCCGGAAAACTTACAGAAAGCCCTGGACAAACCATGCCTGCCAGTTTACCTAGAAGTATATCAGGATTCTCCTGGATGAACTAAAACTCTGGGAAGTTGGGGTTTTCTTGCCTAGGCTGATGCCTTGCCAATCTGGTCAAAAAATATCAATGACAATTAAAAATGATAGATGAGTAAAAGATAAATTTATGAATCCCAATCAGAAAAAATCTTGATGAATGCCTACTTGGAAATTAAATCACTCCAGTGGCAACAAGAAAACAAAAGCACTGTTGCCAGCTCTGTTCAAAGGGGAGTAAAGGGGAAGTTCTACACGCATCTATACAAAAATGAAATGGCAATAAATCTCTGCAAAACTCCAAATAAATTATTAAAAACTTGATATCTTAAAAGAATACATTTGCAAATTAACTCCTTAAATTTATAAATTACATTTGTAAAGAATGTGACAGCAGACCATCTGTTATTTGCCAAATTGTGTTGCATGTTGTGGTTGAAATTGGAAAGATATTCAGGAGCTGGATAATGGTCACCAGGTGAAACCGAGAGCTTTCACTCAGCCTGGTTTCCATAGGAACGCTTCTCTTGTGACATTTGGGTGATGGATAATAGAAGCCAAAGCTTCAGTGTATTACATGTGTATCCATGAGGGTATTAAGTGTGTGCAAAAATAAATGCTCTTATAATATGAATCAGAGAGAGAACGAGAAAAGCAGGACAAAGGGTGACATCACAACACCTGCAGTAGTTTAAAAAGATATATTTAAGTGACTTGGAGGAGATGGCAGCTGGAAAAAAATTGAACTGAGTGACCATACAAATTAAGGACAAGCATTTTCTATTTTAAACACTAAAATCCCAGCTCCGCAACAGCTCAGCAGCAGACACGTTCAATATGATCAGATCTTTGTTATAAATCTTTATAAATGTACTTTTTGCAATATTATTTAAATTTGCTTTCAGGTTATGTGAGTCTTATGAAATAAGTGTACTGAAAAAAACACACCATCGATAAACTGAAGACTTTGTGGAACATTGAAAACCTCTACCAATCATTTCTGTGAGCAAAAACCATTACCTAATAGCCTGTTAATCATTCGGACTTTCTGCCTCCAGTGATATGTGTTTCTTTTGGCTGTAGATGCAAACCCAGAAGAAGCCAGAAGATACTAAATTGGGTATTCTTTGCTAGGTTGCAAGTTCTTCCAGACTGCCTTAAAAATACATGTGATATAAAAGTCCGTAACAAACACAGACAAAAACATTTAAATTGTTTTTACTTCACAATAACATAATTTATTATTTTTCTATTTTATAAAAAAAAATGCTGAAAAAAAATACAATTTCAAAAACTACAAAGAAATCATAAGCTTGGCTGAACTTGTTTCATTCAATTTGAATAAAAGTTGGCACAATTATTTGTAACAAATGTGACTTTAAATAGGCAACCTTCAAATTTCGTCAGTTTCCCACAAATTGATTTGCATTCCTTTACTTACATCCTGCTACAACTGTCTGTAGTTTTTGTAGCTCCTACGAAAGCAACTTTTCACGGTCAACTATTGTTTGATAAAAGTGTGGTCTCAATTTTTAACTTACACAACTCATTGGCTCAGTAAATAACTGAATTTTTCGACCTGTCTTTCTAGTAAATTATTGCAAAGATTCCTTGTTTAAATGGCAAATTAAAATGGACAAGATCACAATAAACTCTATGAATGATTTAACCAAGAAATAAAAAAAAATTGTTTTCATCAATAAAAGTTTTAGAAATGTATAAAACTACTTTCTAACAGACTTTAACCTTACCTTTTATACATTAACTGCTCAGATTAACAGTAATTTTTCTTTTTTTTCATCTGACATTGATAGTGTGTTTGTTACTTTAGTGGCTAAAATAATAAAACCAAAAAAGGTCAATCGGTCACTCTTTTATAAATAGATGTGTGTATGTGTATTCACATATATTTTATTAAAACAATACAGATATTTATCTATTTCCAAAAGCATAACTTTGTTATCAATCAAACTTTTGTCATACTTACACATCAAGTTAGATGATGTGCTTGATTTTCTTACAAATTCCACTTTTTGAAGAAACTTTTTTTTTCAGGGAAAAGATTCCACATCCCCTGGTTTTCTTGCAGTTCCTTTCTTCATTTGTACAGTTGTTTAGTCTCTTCTTTTAGTTTGTTAACCATCACTTAGACTTGGTTTCATCCCAGTTGTTTCATTCTTTTAATCCTTTATTGTCCTCCACTGCCTCCTTGCTGATCATAATCCTGTTTGCACTTTGCCATGTGCGTGCTCATGCACCCTTCTCTGGAAATGCTGCGTCAATCTCTCCTGTGTAGAGCATAATAATAGGAAGGTAGGGAGAGGTGGGTGGAAAGAAGAGGAAAAGGAAGTTGCTACTTCATGAACTGCAAGCATGAATAGGTGTTGAATACAATGTGGTTGACCTATCTCAGAAGGTGTGAATTTGAGTATTTTTCTAGTTCAAGAAACAACTAAAGCAAAAGCAGCTGTAGTATGAGAAAAGTTTAAAAGTACAGTGAGAATCCATCAGTTTAAAACTTATTAAATATACCAACATGCTTCAAATGAGTTATTCTAAACCAACCTTCTAATGACACCTTTTAACAGAACTAAAACAGGCTTACAACCCTTTTCCCTGGCTGTTTAGTAAGCTGGTAAATGATAGGTCAGCATCACATTGGGCTGATGAGGCTTGTTTGAAGGTCCCAAAAAGCCCAGTAAGTGTTTTTATTTACGTCATTCATAGCTGAATTGCACTTAAGTTTCAATTGTTATCCTGCTTCACAAGCTTTCCCATGCAAGTTGTTGTCAGTTCATCATGATGCATAAAAGCAGGCAGGATTAGTCATTCACTTTTACAGGCTATTAGTCAGAGGTACAAATTATCAGAGTATCAGCACTGCTTTTAATCAACAGAACAATAATCCCAGAATACAAACAAGAGATTTGGATATATGCTTGATAAACTGCGAATGTTGTGCTAAAGGATTTTATGTGACAAATGTGACAGGACATGAGAAGAGAAATAAAGTGTGAAAGACATACAGCGATTGTCAAAAACTCCACATTTCAAAGATATTTAATCTCTTAGGGACTACCACGGTAAACTGGAACATTAGATGCAACTTTGAAGAAAACACTTAGGATTTTATTGAAGATAATTTAACTTGAAACATTTTTTTAAAACTCTTTTAGACCTCGGCAGGTTTATGTATCTCAGCTTTGGTAAATTTGATTAACTAATCTTTGATTAAAGGTCAACATGTGGCCACAAAATGATCCAGAACACTCTTTTAATATTTGTGAGAGGACACTGGTGATAAAAAAATTCCTGATTTAAACAAAAGGTTGCAATATGCTGACCATGTTTAGGAATAATTACAATGTGTGCAAGGCCAGACACCACATGTTAGAAATAAGCATGAAGGTCAGATTTACAAAAATGTTCTCTTTTTTTTTTTTTAGTCTCCCCATCATTGCAAAATATAGAGGAACTCAAAGTTCAAAAAGCTAGCCAATGTGATGGGTTGTGTCAGTAGCACCGAACAAAGTTCCAATTCAATCAGTGATGACAAAAACAAAATCCTTCTTGTACATTTTTATCAGATAAAACATGCGCTTATGGTTGATTGGCTACCTCGAAATTGGGAACGAGTGTGTGTGGATGGTTGTCTGATAAAGACTGGCAACCTGTTTGGGGTATACCTTGCCTCTGCCGGGACAGGTTCTGGCACCTGCCGTAACCGCATTAGAGATAAGCAGTTCAGAAGACGAAACAAAATGAGAATAATGTTCATTCACATGTAACATAACTACAAAAAAGAGAGAAAATAAATACCCATTAATTTTTCACCCTGCCTGAAATTCAGATCTCGCTATGAAGAGAATGCTTTGAAATCTTATGAAACTACAAATCTTTTTGTGTTTGTCCATCTTATTTAAATACAAATATTGATAATAATAACTTGTTTCTATTATAGGGGGAATAAAACACTACTTTTTACAGGGTGACTGTGAAAATAAAAAGGTTTTAATTTATTTATAGCCTGATGGGGTTTTAATAAAGGTGACAGGAATTAAAAGGGAATAAACAGAACCAACCATTCCCAGGAGAGGATGACCAGGCAGACAGACTCTCCAAACTGTGTGTATATATAAATAGCTGCTAATCAGGCCTGGTTGTCAGATTAGTTCCCATAACCTTTTACTCAGCTCATGCTCATTATGGTAACCTATGTATGGGTCAGCTCTGTCCACGGGATGTCCTCTACTCTGTATTTCCTGCTCTCGGTCTGATGTGAAACCTTTATCTTACTTGAGTCACCTCCAAGAAAATATTGCTAAAGTTATTGTTTTTTTTATCTCATCCTTCACATTCTTTTCTATTTGACAGTTAAAATAACAGTGTTTCCAGGAACTCTGTTGGATTGTCTGTTTCTCTGTGTATCCACAAGAAAATTATTTTTAGCTTCTATGAAATTATAAACACTGTAGAAAAGAATGTGTGCATGCGTGATTATAAACTCTATGTGACGCTTCAACTGACTAGTGACCAATTCAGGGTGTATCCTCGTCTATTTCTCACCTTGTCCTAGCCAAGGTATTCTCCAGCACAGTGTTACCCGGAGTTGGAGAAGAAGTTTTGAAAACGTATGGATGAAGTAAAGAGCATAACCATTTTTTCTAATAGCAAGTAAAGTGTGAGATTTGTTGAATTGGTAAAACCACATTTTTGGGTGTAAATTGCACGTGAAATTGATGAGAAAAAAGTAACAAGAATAAAAAATATTTTATGCATTTTTCTGCTCTTTTAAATAACTACTTGAAATTGAGGTAAAAATTTAAATGACAATTTTGTAGAGTTTTGTTGCCTGCATGTGGCAGATCGCATTTAAAATCAAAACATATTTTACATATTTTGAGTTCATTGCCTTAAAAATTCACAAGGCCTAAATTTATAGGTGTGGGCAAAGGGACAAAGAGAAGGACAAAGCGTGCACAAAATTTTCAACCACAATTTCACACCTCACAGTGTTCTTATTTTAAGGTGTTTTTAAGCAATTGCAAGTTAAGAAAATTATTTTCAACCAGCAGGAAGGAAATGATTATGAATATGTTATAGCAAATAAATTTTGTTTGTTCATTCATCCAACTTTGTTTTTAGTTAAAAGTTTTGTAGATTTGAACCTTATGTAAATGAATGTGTTGTAGAATGATAAAGTAAAATCCAGCTATAGTCTTTTTAAATTTGAGGATTTTTTTTAAGAAAAGAAAAAAACATTTCATTTGAGTATAAAATAAGCAGGTTAAAGCTGTATCATCATAAACAATGACATCATGGTTTAAAGATATGTATTTCTGGTAGATTAGATTATTGTAATGCCCTGTGGTCTGGTCTCCTAAAAAGAGTATTTATAGTTTACAACTACTTCAGGACTCGGGACACGAGTTCTGACGCGGGCCAGGGGCCGGGAACACATTACACCACTTTTAAAATCGGTCCATTGGGTTCCTATGTGTTTCAGGTTTGATTTACTGTTCTTTTAATGTTTTTCGTATTTATCTGACCTCCTTGTGAGGTACGACCCCTAACAAAGCCTGGGGGGTCTTCTAGCACCAGTCTTTTTTAGTAATACTAGATGTTATAACAAAAACCCACAGTGAGGCATCATTCCAAAATTATGGTTCTCCCCTTTCGAACAGCCTGCAAGAGGAACTCAAGGCTGAGTTGAGGCAACTCAAAGTATGTTTCTGTTTTCAAGAAGAGGCTGAAAACCCACCTTTTTAACTTGGCTTTTATTTGATTTTAATTTATGTTTAATTCAATTAAACAAAAACGTATTTATTGATATATGTTTGTAATTATCTACTTATTGTTTTATTTTTCTGATTTACTTGTAAGATTCTCTTCTTAAACAGTTCTAACTTGTTTTACTGGGTTTTGTTATTATTCTGTTGTTTAATTCTGTGTCTTTTTCCAGTGTTTCTTAATGGTACCTCCCATCCCAGCAGCTCTGCCTGCTCTGTGTGTATGTGCTTGCTGGGGGAAGGGGAGGAGGGTCGGATGTCCTAGGTGGTGCAGGTCCCTCACTTCAGTCAGGTGGCTTTTTGTAGGTGTCCATGTCTCCTGGAGCCGGAGGGACCCTTGTGGTTTGGGCAGGCCAACTCTTGGTATGGATTGATCACAAGTAATTGTTACCTCACAGCAGACCAGGCCAGATGTTTGTTTGTTTTACTGCTATTTTTAACTCAGCTAAAGAGAGAGTAATTAGCGTTTCAGGGATTGGGGACAGTGTGTGTGTGTGTGTGTGTGTGTGTGTGTGTGTGTGTGTGTGTGTGTGTGTGTGTGTGTGTGTGTGTGTGTGTGTGTGTAAAGAGGCCAGGGGGCGTGAATACCAATGCATGTGTGCAGGGTTTTGTGCAAGTGAGTGCTTTTTAATGTATGTTTGCTTTTAATTTGTTATTGTTCAATTACCTGAATTTTAATTCTTTTTTAGTTATTATTTGTTCTGCTCAGCACTTTGTGTAACTTTATGTTTGGAAAGTCAAATAAAGTTTGATTTTGATTGAAAATAAATATGCTTTGATTTCTTCATATGCTGCAGTTTACCACCACCTAGTGTTTAATTGCGGTACTATTTTTAGAACTTCCATTTATTCAGTGAGATCAAGTTATCAATCGTAAGCAAAGGTTAACAGGAAGTGTAAGTAGTTTAGGAGTTTAACGTTACACACCTAGATGTAAAGTTAAGAAAGAATATTCACAAGTTAAACTAGATTGTAAAGTGCTGAATTGATTACTCAAATTGAGTAATAAAATGAATAAAAATTATTATCTAAATCGCTAAAAATAAATAAATAAATAAAATAGTGGCGCATACTTGGGACGTTTAATTATTTTGAAAGTCAACATCCGGAAGTGAATGATTTTGTTCAAAACTATGTGTTTTACCGTTATTGTCTTGACAGCCACGTCACCTCCTCTTCACTAAAATCTGTATTTATGAACTCCTGTTACCTGAAATGAGGGAACAAACACGATCTGCAGAAATTAGAATTTTATTGTATTGCACGATCGGATAAGTAACTCAAAACGTGCCTGATTTCATTGTTTCCTCCACAGATTAGCTTATGTTTTCGTTTTACAATTGAACTAGTAATAACTTTTTTTCGGAGCGGTGTATAAGGGCCTACAAACAGGTGTTCTTAGATTATATTTATTCCCTCTTTTGAACGATACAAGCATGAATATCTTTCGATTGGCAGGCGATGTGTCCCATCTGGTGGCGATCATCATCTTGCTGCTGAAGATCTGGAGATCAAAGTCTTGTGCTGGTATGATCACTTTCATTTCTGCAGATCGCCTTTTCTTTTTGTGGATTTTAATTGTCTGCAAAGTTATATTGATTATGAAGTAGTTTTACTTTGTGTGTGTAACAGTACTTTGATGTATTAAAGTGTGTGTGTGATGTGTGACTAATGGTGGGAGGGGAGCAACGTGGCAGTCCACTAATACTCTATTCTCAATATCCAAAAAATGTTCACTTTTTTAACATCTTTACGAATCCACAACAATCTTGAATTGTAACATCAGCTTCTAAATACACCTTCTAAATCACTTGTGATGTTTTGGGTTTTTTTGCAGGCATTTCTGGGAAGTCACAGGTGCTGTTTGCACTCGTTTTTTCCACCAGGTATCTTGACCTATTTACAGTCTACATCTCAGCTTACAATTCAATCATGAAGGTAAGTCAGATCATGATAAATGTAAATTTGTTTTATGAAGGAGTTTAAGTATCTCTGGGTCTTCTTCACGAGTGATGTAGGATGGAGCGGGAGATCGACCGACGGATCGGTGCAGCGTCTGCAATAATCAGGATGCTGCATCGGTCCATTATGGCGAAGAAAGAGCTGAGCCGAAAAGCAAAGCTCTCGATTTACAAGTCAACCTACATTCTTATCCTCACTTATGATCAACAGCTGTGGGTGGTGACCGAAAGAACAAGATTGTGGATACAAGCAGCCGAAATGAGCTTCCTCTGCAGGGAGGCTGAGCTCTCACTTAGAGATAGAATGAGAAGCTCTGCCATTCAAGAGGAGCTTGGAGTAGAGCTGTTGCTCCTCCACTTTGAGAGAAGTCATATGAGGTGGTTTGGGCATTTGGTTAGGATGCCTACCGAACGCTAGGCTGGTGTGGTGTTTTGGGCACATCCCACCTGGAGGAGACACAAAGGCAGACCCCGGATCCTCTGCAAGACAATTAAATGAAACAAAACTCAGTTTCAAAGCTCCTTTTTACTTATGTTTTATATGATTAAAAACTAAGAAGTCAATGATCTTGTGTTAATGTCAATTTGTGTCTAGGTGGTGTTTCTGGCCCTGTCCTATGCCACGGTGTATCTCATCTACTTTCGCTTTAAGAACACATATAATTCAGAACATGACACATTTCGTGTGGAGTTCCTGCTTGTACCAGTCATTGGCCTATCCTTCTTGGAGAACTATGCTGTCACCTTCATGGAGGTAAAAACACACATATTTGCATTTTTTATTCCCGTTTGAGTGAACTAATTTGGTGAACTTGATCTAATTCCAGGTCTTGTGGACATTCTCCATTTTCCTGGAAGCTGTGGCCATAATGCCGCAGCTCTTCATGATCACTAAAACCGGTGAAGCGGAGTCCATCACTACTCACTACTTGTTCTTCCTCGGCCTCTACAGAGCTCTCTACATTGCTAACTGGGTCTGGCGCTACCACACTGAGGGTTTCTTTGATCAGATTGCCGTAGTGTCCGGAGTGGTGCAGACCATCTTCTATTGTGACTTTTTCTATCTTTATGCAACAAAGGGTGAGGATCAACTTCATTCATTCATCTTCTGAAATGCTTATCCTAGTCTGGGTTGTGGGAAAGATAAATTTGTAATGGATAAATAATTTGTCTAAACATTAAATTAAGTTAGATAAGCATAGTTTTGTCATCAGTTAAGTTAAATATGCACAGGGTTGGTTAAAAGTTAACAATGTTTGTTTTATTCAAGTAAATAAGCTTGTGGAAAAACTTGCTGTTATGTTTGATTTTTTTTTTTTTTTTTTTTTTTTTTTTATTGCAGTACTCCAAGGAAAAGGGAAGATAATCCTGCCTATGCCTGTTTAAAACAGACGTCAGTGCTGCAGAATCACCCATTTGTGCCTGCAACGGTTCAGCATCTGAACAATTGCCACATACTGTATTTGAACTTCATCTTATCTCATGCAGTGGGACTAAAATAGATATTCTTTTTGATACAATGTGTGTTTAGTGATTAACACCACGAGCTGTTTTGTTTTTTCCCCGCCCCATATACAAATATAAAATGTTCAAAAAGGGCTTTGGTAACAGTGTTGTTTGAATATTGTGTCCACAGAATGCACCAGTCTTTGCAGCATTCACATACAGCACTTTGGGAGGTTTTTTTTACTTGCTTTAGTTTGAACAGTTGTGCAGTCTTCAGACAAATGTTCCTAAATCAAAATCCTTAGTTAATTGTAACTAACATTTGATTTACACATAGTGTCTTCCTCTTTTAGACACTCCAATGAATAACTTGTAGATTTATATCTATTTTTTGTTCTTATTGCCTTGTATGTTTTTTGTATTTCTATCTCATTTGATCTTTTTGTTTATTCTATTATGTCCTAAGGGCTGAATATTTGTTTATGTTGTTTGAAGCCAAAGATGTAGGCGGCTACTTCAGTGTTGGCCGGTGAATTTTTCGCTGTACCTTCATCAAATTGTCTCATTGTGTCCATTTAAAAATAAGAAGCCAAGTAAATGCATATTACTTGTTTGCATTTTGATTATTTGATTTGTCATAAACACATATTTGTAATTCAAAAGTTGAATTGCACAGAGTTTTTATAAATTTTCTTTATTTTACTGTACTTTGGCACAAGTTAAAGATTTGGTACTTCACATGGAAGGAGTTTTTTTTTTCTCTTTTGTTGTAGCTTCTATCATTGTCGTTTCTTCAGAGGACTAAACATTTTGTTGTGTTTGTACAACACTTTACTTCCTTCCTTCACAGCTCCCCCCACCACTTTTACAGCAGATTTGATGGAGAAGGGTGATGCTGCCAGAGCTGCTGCTTTCTCCACCATCTTCACCTTTTTAACAGGTTTTCCTTCATCTTTCCCCATGATCCCTGCTCCCTCAGCAGCTCCTCTACCCAGAGCAGTCACCAGCTCACACCAGAAAAGCCTTTCTTCTCTCTTCCTGGCTTCCTCCTCTTCTCTCCTCATCTGTTCTGTTTTTGGTGGATGTCCTTCATCTTCAGTCTTTTTCTGAAGAGACTCTAAAACACATCTTCGTTCTTCTTGTAACTTCTGTTGTGCCTCTTTCATAACATTCTCTGCTTCCTTAAACATCTCAACAGTATAGCAACTACCGCCATTATTTTCCACCAGTTTATCCACCTTCTTCAAAAGTTGCACAACTTGTAATTGTTTTATTTTCTCATCTTGTTCAGCGTTATTAAAAACATGATACCCTGCATGGCAGCTGCTGACAAATGTTGAAAGCTCAACACTTTCTTCAAGAAAATCTTCAATACTTTTACCCTGTAGCTGATCCCCCCAGGTGAACAACACCATGGTAAACCTGGAAATTCCAGGTCCAAATCTGGCTGTAAGCCACTCTAAAGTCTCTTTTTCTTCTTGGGTGAATCTACCAATCTGCAGAGTTAACAAGAAGACGTGAGGACCTGGAGAGTACAAGGTAACACACTGCCCGACTTCTGCCATAACTTCATGAGGGGACAGATGTGTATGGAAAAATCCTGGGGTATCAATGACTGAGAGGCTTTGTCCATCTACTGTCCCAGTCTGCCGCCTGCATCGTCTGGTAACAGAACAGGGAGACACTTCTTCCCAGAAGGCTGGTCTTCCCAGGATAGTGTTACCTGAACAGCTTCGTCCAGACCCAGTCCTCCCAAGCAGAACCATCCTCAAGGGTTCTGATGATGTGTCAGATGACTCATCACTCCCTGCACAAAACAAAAGTGCAATAAACCGAATCTACTGACATTTAGAGGTGCAAATCTTTTAAATTTTTCTATATTTCAAATTAAATTCTCTGAAGTAAATCCCACAGACAGGACAAGCTGAGTGTAGTTAAACATACCTTCATGTGATGCAGCAATCACAGATGACATCATTTTGTCCAACTGCAATAAAAATCTATAGTATTCCTTTTTTAGTGTTCAAATGAACATACAATAGTTTTTCTGCTGATCATGCTCTAACTCAAATGACCTCTTAGAATCAAGTGATTTTTGAAAAATCTAAAACCAGCACTGCGCAGCTGCAATCCGAGGAGCATGGTTGAACTCTACGCTGCCATGGTGACGTAGCAGCATCAGTACCAGACAATGATTTTATAAGGTAGTTAAAAAGTGGATTAAAAACTCAAATCACTTTTAAAACGACTCAAGTAATTAGTCAGCGTAGTGATAATTGCATTTATTACGAAGATCTTTACCAATGAAGATGTGTAGTTAAACAATTTGACCACAAGAGGGCAATAAAACTTCTTAGAAATACATAACTACAAACTTTAAAAAACTATTTCTACTTGTGTAATGATCTAAATGATCTATGAAAATAGGTATTTTTACATATAAAAAGCTGTTCTGATTGGTTAGATCCTTCTGATCCATCAGAAACATTTACTGTCTTCTTTTTATTGTAATCTCAGAAGTACACTATCTTAAAAGTGATCAGGAAAAAAAACAGCATCTGAAATAAAGAGCTCAAACAAACTGAATACTTTTTTATGGCTTAAGAAAGAAGACTCACCCTCTGTGACAGAGTACTGCATTTTCAATAATAAAGAAAAAAAGGATTTTAGCAAATGTATACATACAATGTCTATAGGTATACCTGCACACACACCTTTGTACAGGTGTGTATGCAAAGGTGCTGTCTATATTCTTGTAGCTGTCGTTTATTTCTTGGGATAAATATGTAATGTTTTGGAAAATGCTGCATTCAAGGGTGTCTGGTCGGTCATACTGGGCTTTATTTCTAGGTGTGTATGCATGTCTGGATTTATCCATGAAAAATAGTTTTCCAGAAAGATTATCTAAAAAGAGATTATTCTTGGTGAAAGGGTTCGCCACAACTTCCTTAAAGGTTCAATAGGTAACCTAAGAGATACATAAATGATGAGAGGCTCTCTTTTATATTTATTTGTTCTTCTCTCCACCAGTTACAAATATAAAGTTATATGTTACAATTACACATGAGCATTCTGATATTAGGCAATAGTTTTAGCTGTCTAAATGCCTACATTGACACCAGTTTTACGTTTGACATTTTCAACTCAAAGATTCAAGATTAAAAGGTCTTTTAATGTTTGCATTAAAATACAGAGACCAAATAAGCCCATTTAAAAATCACATAGTAATATTTCAAAATAAATTTTATCAAATTTCTCAAAAAAAAACAAAGTTAATAGCATTGTTTTGTTTGTGTGTGCATAAAACTCACTTTTATCACTGACACTAATAAATGGTTTGTTAGAGACAAATCAAATCTATGATGTGAACGAGCATAAGAAAGTTTCTGCAAAACTTTTGCATTTACTGTACGTATGTAGTAACCAGACAGCTCTAAAGTTGGAAATTGCAATTAAATCAACATAAGTTTATCCATATTAATTAAGAATATCAATTTTGAGAAGTTTTAATGTGTCCTTGCATTCCTTTAGAGATGTTTTAGCTTAATGTCTCCCAGTCTAAAAAGTTTTTCACTCACGATAATAAAAATGTACCTTAATGGTAACTGTTGCTTGACGAAACAATGGACTAATACAGCATTATTAATGTGTGCATCGAACTTGACTGTTCATTATCTAAAAAATCTATTACAAGTTACCTATTTTACACAAAAGTTAAAAAAGTAAAAAGATTAAATATATCAAAGCGTAAAAACCTTATGATGACTTTCACTGTGTTATTTACGAGTACCTGCTTGTATATACTGTACACATAATAGTTATAGTCCGCTGATTGAGTCTTAAAAGCCTTTTTTTCAGTCGTATGTTCTCCACATGTAAGACAAATAGCATATCTACTGCTACATGTCCTACTCCAGGTGTTATTTAAAAAGAAATAAAAAATTACCTTCACCGACCTGTGCGGTGTGGTTGTGTAACTATTTTTTTAGAACACCATGTAAACCTTCCCTTCCAACTGTGTGTGAATCTAACCCTAAGATAAAGAAAGGCTTGCATATGGCTGCAAATCCTCAGTCTCTTCGTTCTCTAACTTGTGTTTAATTGCCTGTGTGTCTTCATCTTGAGTCGGCTGCATTGAAACTGTAAGTTTGTTGTTGTCTTGTGGTCCAATAACAATGTCTTTTGTCTTCGAATATATTTTGTCTTCATATTTTTTTTCCCCTGGAAGGCACTGAAGCATTGTGATGCTGGTTACTATTTGTACTCTCTCATTTTCCCAATACCTGCAATTCATTTCTATAATGAAAATGTCTGAATTATAGAAACGATAGTTAACCAAATATGCCGCCCTGTTTTTATGACAAACTGACTCAGGTAATACAATAACTGACGCTAACTCAAATATTAACAGTGGAAACCCTATTTGAGCAAACTCATTTAAAATGTGCAAATTACATGTTTGCTTTAGTCTGAAAAGTAAAAAAAAACATCAGTAAGTTAATTAACAAACATCAATGTGGCATTGTGCTGTAGTGAGTGACAAATTTGAACTTATCACAATAATGATAAAACTGCAAGAGTTCTGCAGTTCCCTACAGTAGTTTGTACTGTATTTATGGAGCAAATGGCAAAAAATTGACAGAATGTGAGCTTGAATATAGGCTCAAACCATTAGGAGGAACTGTTCAAAGGTCTTTCCCACTCCACAAGGCTTCTAGCTGGAAGACATGTACCCTTGTTTGCACCCTCTTGTGCATTTTTAACGTTCTGAGGAATATCACAGCTCAAAGCAGGCCTAATTCCATCTGCAAGATCAACAGCTGCCCCTTTTTCCTGTAAAACCAGTGTTTCTCTCCCATTGCTGTTGTCTGAGCCCGTGATAGCCTGGGATTTGGTCTCAACTTCATCCATTTTGTCCACAAAACCACAGTCAAATGATGAGTTTGGTTCAGCTATTTCCAGTCCAAAGCTCTCAAGAATATCAATAACAGATGCTTCGGTGGTCTCCTCTTCAATAGGACTCAGCGTCGGGAAGATCTCGACCAACTCTGCCATTTTTATAGGGTTAATAATCTCAGTAATTGTAGCTGGACAGTTCATTTCGCTGTTGTAAGACTCTGTTGTGTCTGTACCCAGGTACCCTGTTTCCAGCTGAGCGATGGCAGCCGGCTCAAGGCCATACTCTATCAAAGCAGTTGTACATCCACATTCTGACTGACCTAAACTTGTCAGGTCTATTGTTGAATGAGAGTTGACGTCAACAGGGTATCCTCCCTTCACGACACCCTCCATTAAAACCAGGGCAGCCTCTTCAGGGATAACTGCAGTTCCTTCCGACATGTTCATTGTTAGAAAATTTGGAACAGGCACACTTGTTGATCTTTCTAAAAGAGATGAAGAACAAAAAACAAAATGAAAGTGGTACAGTGAATAATTATGTAGTGAGGGCCTGAATAAGTAGAATCACATTTTTAAATATTGTTTGATCAGTTGCCTTTCATAAAATCTAGCTCAATTGCAACTTTAAAATATGCAATAGGTAATTGAACTTTGACGAGGATGTTATTATTTTGTTATTTTCAAAAAGGTGAAAGTCAATTCCAAGTAAAAATAGTTATTTTGAGAGGAAATATAAAATTATTGATACGAAAAAGCTTCATCTCCAAACAAAATTGAATGAGTCACGAATAAATGTGTTGGGAATATTTTTGCTTTTCAATGCATATTTGCTCAAATCCAACTCAAACAACAGAGGGAGATGGTTCCTATTTGGCTCCAGAACTTTATGTAAAAAAGTAAATTGTGTTGTGTCCATATCTTTATGCCTGCAAAGAATCTTAATAAAATCCAATACACTCGTTTTTGAGTAACTGTCAAAGACCTTGTGGTGCAACGATAGCGCGTCTGAGTCCAGATCAGAGGGTTACGTATTCAAATCCCATCAAGGTAAAACTATGCACATAAAGGAAATCACTCAAAAATTGAGGAGATTAATCCAAAATCTTAATGAATATTTTCCCGAATCCAACTCAAACAACACAGGATAATGGTTTCCATTTGGCTCCAGAACTTTGCGTAAAAAGGTGAAGTTGTGTCGTCTCCCATTACGTTATGACTGCAAAAGATCTTTATAAAATTCCAAACACTGATTTGCAAAAGCTAGTCAAAGACCTCGTGGCACAATGGTAGCACATCTGGCTACAGATGTTCTTCTTCTTCTTCTTCTCCTTTCGGCCACAGCAAGTCATTTTCTTCCATCTAACCCTATCTGCTGCATCCTCTTCAGTCACGCCAACTATCTTCATGTCTTCCTTCACTGTATCCATGAACCTCCTCTTTGGTCTTCCTCTAGCCCTCTTTCCTGGTGGTTCCAAATCCAGCATCCTTCTGCCGATGTACTCGGTCTCTCTCCTCTGTACATGTCCAAACCATCTCAGTCTGGCCTCCCGGACTTTATCTCCAAAACCTCTAACATGTGCTGTTCCTCTGATATACTCATTTCTGATCCTGTCCATCCTGGTCACTCCCAGAGAGATCCTCAGCATCTTCATTTCTGCTACCTCCATCTCTGCTTCCTGTCTTTTCCTCAGTGGCACTGTCTCTAGACCAAACAGCATGGCGGGTCTCACCACGGTTTTGTACACTTTTCCTTTCATTTTAGCTGAAACTCTTCTGTCACACATCACACCTGATACTTTTCTCCACCTGTTCCAGCCTGCTTGAACACGCTTCTTCACCTCTTTTCCACACTCTCCATTGCTCTGGACTGTTGATCCCAAGTACTTAAAATCTTCCACCTTGTTTATCTCTTCTCCGTGTAACCTCACTTTTCCACTTGGATCCCTCTCATTCACACACATGTACTCTGTCTTACTCTGACTAATCTTCATTCCTCTTCTTTCTAGTGCAAACCTCCACCTCTCCAGCTTTTCCTCCACCTCTTCCCTCCTCTCACAACAGATCACAATGTCATCTGCAAACATCATTGTCCATGGGGATTCCTGTCTGACCTCGTCTGTCAGCCTGTCCATCACCACAGCAAACAGCAAAGGGCTCAGAGCAGATCCTTGGTGCAGTCCCACCCCCACACTGAACTCCTCTGTCTCACCGACAGCACACCTCACCACTGTCTTACAGCCCTCATACATGTCCTGCACCGCTCTAACATACTTCTCCGTCACACCAGACTTCCTCATACAATACCATAGTTCTTCTCTAGGTACCCTGTCATACGCTTTCTCAAGATCTACAAAGACACAGTGCAGCTCCCTCTGACCTTCCCTGTACTTCTCTATCAGCATCCTCAAGGCAAATACTGCATCTGTAGTGCTCTTTTTAGGCATAAAACCATACTGCTGCTCACAAATTCTTACTTCAGACCTTAGCCTAGCTTCGACAACTTTTTTCCATAACTTCATCGTATGACTGATCAGTTTTATTCCTCTGTAGTTACCACAACTCTGCACATCTCCCTTGTTCTTAAAAACAGGAACTAGCACACTTCTTCTCCATTCATCAGGCATCTTCTCACTTTCTAATATCCTGTTAAACAGCCCAGTCAGAAACTCTACTGCCACCTCACCTAAACACTTCCATACTTCTATAGGGATTCCGTCAGGGCCGAGAGCCTTTCCACTCTTCATCCTCTTCAGTGCCCTCTTTATTTCTACCTTACTGATCCTAGCCACTTTCCGGTCCACTTTGGTAACGTCTTCTACTCTTTGTTCTCTTTCATTTTCTTCATTCATCAACTCTTCAAAGTACTCTTTCCATCTTCCCATCACATTACTGGCATCTGTCAAGAGACACCCATTCCGGTCTTTAATCACCCTAACTTGCTGCACATCCTTCCCATCTTTGTCTCTCTGTCTTGCCAACCTGTATAGGTCCATCTCTCCCTCCTTGCTGTTCAGCTTAGCATACAAGTCGTCGAAGGCTGCTTGTTTTGCCTTTGCCACCTCTACTTTAACCTTATGCTGTATCTCCCTGTACTCTTGCCTACTCTCCTCAGTCCTCTCAGTGTCCCACTTCTTCTTAGCCAGCCTCTTTCTTTTGATACAATCCTGCACCTCCTCATTCCACCACCAAGTCTCTTGGCTACAACATCTGGCTACAGATGTTGCGTGTTCAAATCACGTTGGGTTTATATTAAGGCAAGACAAGGCAAGTTTATTTGTATAGCACAATTCATACAAAATGTAATTCAAAGTGCTTCACAAGAAAGAAAAGAAAAAGAATGCATTAAAATCACAAAACATTGAATCAAAAAGTTTAAAAATTAAATAAATAGAATAATTAAAATAGATAAAAAAAAGAGCAATAATCAAAAGCACAGTTAAACAGAAGTGTTTTCAGCCTAGATTTAAACATTGTCACTGTAGAGGCCTGTCTCACGGCTTCAGGAAGTTTGTTCCAGACTTTTGCAGCATAAAATTGAAATGCAGCTTCTCCATGTTTAGTCCTGACTCTAGGCACCAGCAGGAGGCCCTCAGAGTTCTAGATGGTTCATAAGGTACTAACAAATCACAGATGTACTTTGGTGCTAGACCATGGAGAGACTTAAACACAAGCAGAGCAGCTTTAAAGTCTATTCTCTGAGCCACAGGAAGCCAGTGCAGAGACTTTAGCACAGGACTGATGTGATCGTATTTTCTAGTTCTTGATAGGACTCGAGCAGCAGCATTTTGAATAAACTGCAGCTGTTTTAAAGCCTTTTTGTTCAGACCAGTGAGTAGACCGTTGCAATAATCTAACCTACTGGAAACAAATGCATGGATAAGAACCTCAAAGTCTGTTTTAGAAACCAAACCTCTGGTTTTGGCAATGTTTTTCAGGTGGTAAAAGGCTGCTGATGTAATTGATTTGATGTGACTGTTGAAGTTAACGTCTGAGTCCATTATTACTCCCAGATTTCTAACTTGATTTGTCGGTTCCAGAGAGAGAGATTGGAGGTAATTGATGACACTATCTCTTTGTTTCTGTGGGCCAAAGACAATGATTTCAGTTTTGTCTGACTTTAGCAGGAGAAAATTGTTTTGCATCCAGACTCTGATTTGTTGAATACAGTGACAGAGTGAATCCACAGGTCCATGTTCACCTGCTGTCAGTGACACATAGATCTGAGTATCATCTGCGTAATTGTGATAGGACACGTTATTACTGGCTATCAATTGCCCTAACGGCAGCATGTAGAGGTTAAACAACAGGGGTCCAAGAATTGACCCCTGGGAAACCCCACAAGTCAAAGTATGATCTGACACACAATTTCCAATTTCTACAAAATACTTGCGTCCTTCTAAATAAGATTTAAACCAACTAAGTGCAGTATCAGAAACACCAACCCAGCATATCATGGAATTAAATGCAAATATGGTGGGGCTTTTCAATGCGCATTGCTCCAATCCAAGTAAGATAAAAATTGGTTTCAAAACTTTGTATGACATGGTCAATTTGTGTTGTCTAATAATTCTTTATGCCCGCAAAACATCTTTATAAAATCCCATAAACTCATAATTTAATGTTTGTCAAAGACCTCGGGTTGTAATTGTAGCGCATCTGACTTCTGATCAGAAGGTTGCGTGTTAAGAGCTGAGCATATTATGGAATTCAATCCAAATATGGTGGTGCTATAGTCATTCCTTTCAATGCATACTTGCTCAAACAACAGAGCATAATTGTTGCCATTTGGCTCCAGAACAATGCATGAATATGTCAGATTCTGTCATCTCCCATTTATTTATGCCTGCAAAGGGTCTTTATAAAATCCAATACACTGATTATTGTGCAACAGTTAAAGACCTTGTGGCGCAATGGTAGCGCGTCTGACTCCAGATCAGAAGGTTGCGTGTTCAAATCACGTCGGGGTCAAAATCAGCACATCATGGAATTCAAATCCAGATATGGGTGAGGACTTTTCAATGCATAATTCCTCCAAGTCAGAAAGAGTTCTGATTAGACTTTGTATGAAAAGGTCAATTTGTGTTGTCTCCCATATATTTTTGCCTGCAAGAGATCTTTTAAAAAATTCCATAAACTCGTGTTCTACCAATTGTCAAAGACCTCGTGGCGCAATGGTGTTGTCTCTCATTCATTTTTGCCTGCAAAAGATCTTAAAAAAAAAATCCCATACAGTCGTGTTCTACTAATTGACAAAGGCCTTGTGGCGCAATGGTAGCGCGTCTGACTCCAGTTCAGAAGGTTGCGTGTTCAAATCACGTCGGGGTCAAAATAAGCACATCATGGAATTCAATCCAGGCATGGGCGAGGACTTTTCAATGCATAATTGCTCCAAGTCAGAAAGAATTCTGATGAGGAATTGTCTTGAGAATGTTGCATGATAAGGTTGATTTGTGTTGTCTCTCATTTATTTTTGCCTGCAAAAGATCTTTAAAAAAAAATCCCATACAGTCGTGTTCCACTAATTGACAAAGGCCTTGTGGTGCAAAGGTAGCGCGTCTGACTCCAGTTCAGAAGGTTGCGTGTTCATATCATGTCGGGTCAAAATAAGCACACCATGGAATTCATTCCAAATATGGTTGCTATAGTCATTCTTTTTCAATTCATACATGCTCAAATCCAAGTCAAACAGGATTCTGTCTACCATTTGGTTTCAAACCTTTGTATGAAAAGGTCGATTTGTGTTGCCTAGCATTTATTTTTGCCCTCAAGAGATCTTTTAAAAAATTCCATAGACTCGTGTTCTACTAATTGTGAAAGACCTCGTGGCGCAATGGTAGCGCGTCTGACTCCAGATCAGAAGGTTGCGTGTTCAAATCACGTCGGGGTCAAAATAAGCACACCATGGAATTCATTCCAAATATGGTTGCTATAGTCATTCTTTTTCAATTCATACATGCTCAAATCCAAATGAAACAGAATTCATTTGGTTTCAAACCTTTGTATGCAAAGGTCGATTTGTGATGCCTCCCATTTATTTTTGTCCGCAAGAGATCTTTTAAAAAATTCCATAGATTTGTGTTCTACTAATTGTGAAAGACCTCGTGGCGCAATGGTAGCGCGTCTGACTCCAGATCAGAAGGTTGCGTGTTCTAGTCACGTCGGGGTCAAAATCAGCTCGTCATGGAATTCATTCCAAATATGGTTGCTATAGTCATTCTTTTTCAATTCATACATGCTCAAATCCAAGTGAAACAGAATTCATTTGGTTTCAAACCTTTGTATGCAAAGGTCGATTTGTGATGCCTCCCATTTATTTTTGTCCGCAAGAGATCTTTTAAAAAATTCCATAGATTTGTGCTCTACTAATTGTGAAAGACCTCGTGGCGCAATGGTAGCGCGTCTGACTCCAGATCAGAAGGTTGCGTGTTCAAATCACGTCGGGGTCAAAATCAGCACGTCATGGAATTCTATCCAGATATGGGCAAGGACTTTTCAATGCATAATTCTTCCAAGTCAGAAAAAGTTCTGATTAGAAATTGTCTTCAGAATGTTGCTTGAAAAGTTTGATTTTTGTTGTCTCCCATCTGTTTTTGCCCGCAAAAAATCTTTTTAAAAAATCCCATACACTCGTGTTCTATTAAATGGAAAAGACCTCTTGGCGCAATGGTAGCGCGTCTGACTCCAGATCAGAAGGTTGCGTGTTCAAATCACGTCGGGGTCAAAATAAGCACATCATGGAATTCAAATCCAGATATGGGTGAGGACTTTTCAATGCATAATTCCTCCAAGTCAGAAAGAGTTCTGATTAGACTTTGTATGAAAAGGTCAATTTGTGTTGTCTCCCATATATTTTTGCCTGCAAGAGATCTTTTAAAAAAAATCCCAAACAGTCGTGTTCTACTAATTGACAATGACCTCGTGGCCTACTAGTTGACGAAGACCTCGTGGCGCAATGGTAGCGCGTCTGACTCCAGATCAGAAGGTTGCGTGTTCAAATCACGTCGGGGTCAAAATAAACACATCATGGAATGCATTCCCAATATGGTTGCTATAGTCATTCTTTTTCAATTCATACATGCTCAAATCCAAGTCAAACAGGATTCTGTCTACCATTTGGTTTCAAACCTTTGTATGAAAAGGTCGATTTGTGTTGCCTCCCATTTATTTTTGCCCGCAAGAGATCTTTTAAAAAATTCCATAGACTCGTGTTCTACTAATTGTGAAAGACCTCGTGGCGCAATGGTAGGGCGTCTGACTCCAGATCAGAAGGTTGCGTGTTCAAATCACGTCGGGGTCAAAATAAGCACACCATGGAATTCATTCCAAATATGGTTGTTATAATCATTCTTTTTCAATTCATACATGCTCAAATCCAAGTGAAACAGAATTCATTTGGTTTCAAACCTTTGTATGCAAAGGTCGATTTGTGATGCCTCCCATTTATTTTTGTCCGCAAGAGATCTTTTAAAAAATTCCATAGATTTGTGTTCTACTAATTGTGAAAGACCTCGTGGCGCAATGGTAGTGCGTCTGACTCCAGATCAGAAGGTTGCGTGTTCAAATCACGTCGGGGTCAAAATCAGCACGTCATGGAATTCTATCCAGATATGGGCGAGGACTTTTCAATGCATAATTCTTCCAAGTCAGAAAGAGTTCTGATTAGAAATTGTCCTCAGAACTTTGTATGAAAAGGTTGATTTTTGTTGTCTCCCATTTAGTTTTGCCCGCAAGAGATCTTTTAAAAAATTCCATTCACTCGTGTTCTACTAATTGTGAAAGACCTCGTGGCGCAATGGTAGCGCGTCTGACTCCAGATCAGAAGGTTGCGTGTTCAAATCACATTGGGGTCAAAATAAGCACATCATGGAATCCAATCCAGATATGGGTGAGGACTTTTCAATGTGTAATTGCTCCAAGTCAGAAAGAATTCTGATTAGGAATTGTCTTCAGAATGTTGCTTGAAAAGGTTGATTTTTGTTGTCTCCCATCTGTTTTTGCCCGCAAAAAATCTTTTAAAAAATCCCATACACTCGTGTTCTACTAAATGGAAAAGACCTCTTGGCGCAATGGTAGCGCGCCTGACTCCAGATCAGAAGGTTCCGTGTTCAAGTCACATTGGAGTCTAATGAACTACACAATGGGAAATCACTCTCAATGTAATCCCTATTAATTAAATATGATAGAAACAGACATGCCTTTCAATTCATTCTAACTCAAACATTAGAGCATAGTTGTTGCCATTCGGCTCCAGAACAATGCATGAACATATCAGATTCTGTTGTCCCACATTTCTTTATGCCTGCAAAGGATCTTTATAAAATTCAACACACTGATGTTTGTGTAACAGTAAAAGACCTTGTGGCGCAATGGTAGCGCGTCTGACTCCAGATCAGATGGTTAAATTAAATATGATAGAAAATTTCATGCTTTTGAATTCATTCTTACTCAAACAACAGAGCATAATTGTTCCTATTTGGCTTAAGAACAATGCATGAATATGTCAGATTCTGTTGTCTCCCATCCTTTGTGTCTGCAAAGGGTCTTTATAAAATCCAATACACTGATTTTTGTGCAACAGTTAAAGGTTGGAAATTTCATGTTTTTCAATGCATACTTGCTTAAATCCAAGTCAGATAGAATTCTGTTTGCCAATTGGCTTCAAAACTTTGTATGAAAAGGTCGATTTGTGTTGTCTCCCATTATTCATGCCCTTAAAGAATCTTTTAAAGAATCTCATGCACTCTTATACTAATAATTGTCTATGACCTTGTGGCGCAATGGTAGAGTGTCTGACTCCAGATCTCCAAGGTTGCGTGTTCAAATCACGTTGGGATCAAATGTACAGTATCACTGAAAATCACTCTTAGCATACTACTTATGATAGAAATTTTTATGCTTTTAAATGCATGCTTACGCAAACAACAGAGCATGATTGTTGTCAATTTGCTCCATAACAATGTATGAAAAGGTCAGATTCCATTTTCTCCCATTTCCTTTTGCCTGCAAAGATCTTTATAATATCCAATACACTCACATATGAGTAACTGTCAAAGACCTCATGGCACAATGGTAGTGCATCTGACTCCAGATCAGAAGGTTGCATATTTGAATCATTCAACAAATCAGAGTCTGGATGCAAAACAACTTTCTCCAGCTAAACTCAGACAAAACTGAAATCATTGTCTCTGGCCCACAGAAACAAAGAGAAAGTGTCATGAGTTACCTTCTATCTTTCTCTAGAACTGACAAACCAAGTTAGAAATCTGGGAGTAGTAATGGACTCAGACTTTAACTTCAACAGTCACATCAAATCAATTACATCAGCAGCTTTTTACCACCTTGAAAACATTGCCAAAATCAGAGGTTCGGTGTCTAAAACAGACTCAGAGGTTCTTATCCATGTGTTTTGTTCCAGCAGGTTAGATTGTAGCAACGGTCTGGTCACTGGTCTGAACAAAAAGGCTTTAAAACGGCTGCAGTTGACTCAAAATGCTGCTGCTCGAGTTTTAACAAGAACTAGAAAGTATGATCACATTAGTCCTGTGCTCAAGTCTCTACACTGGCTTCCAGTGGCTCAGAGAATAGACTTCAAAGCTGCTCTGCTTGTGTTTAAGTCTCTCCATGGTCTAGCACCAAAGTACATCTGTGATATGTTAGTACCTCATGAGCCATCTAGAACTCTGAGGACTTCTGGGGCCGAACTCCTGCTGGAACCTAGAGTCAGACTAAACATGGAGAAGCTGCATCTCAATTGTATGCTGCAAAAGTCTGGAACAAACTTCTTGAGGCTGTGAGACAGGCCTCTACTGTGACAATGCTTAAATCTAGGCTGAAAACAGTTTTGTTTAACTGTGCTTTTGATTAATTCCTCTTTTTATTTGTTTGAATTATTTTTTTTATTTGAACTTTTTTAAACATTTTGATTCAGTTTTGTGATTTTAATGCATTTTTTTCTTCTTGTGAAGCACTTTGAATTACTACGTTTTGTATGAATTGTACTATACAAATAAACTTGCCTTGCCTAAATTGTTAGGGTCACATTAACAACACTTTGGCAATTTGCTCCAAATACCAACGCCACCAAAAATTGTGACAATATGAATGCTTTTCAATGCATCTTTGCTCAAATCCAACAGCAAACTTTGGTCCCTGGGTGCATTGGCCCAGTGCTACAGTTACCGTATTTCAACTGGGAGAACCTTGTTAGAATACCACAGGGTCCAAGCAGTCTCTGGGACCACAGGATGGGAAAGACAACAAAAAAATCAACACTAAACAATAGTGAGTTTTGGTCACTATATGCCTTTTTAATGTTGTTGAATAATGCTTTCTCCCATTTCCTTATGCCTGCAAAAAATCTTTGTAAAATCTAATACACTCATATACAAGTAATTGTCAAAAACCTTGTGGCCCACCTGACTGCAGATCAGAAATGGCATGTTGCTATCAAACTTTGGTTTCGAGCTATGGCCTACAATTCTTCTAGTCCTTTTCAGTCTGCCGCCCTCATCCATGTTATCTTATCGACTCTTGAGGATCTTTCCTCTTGAGTCAAGTATGTTGGAACAATTGTCTTTGAGAGCAAACGTCAATGTTCATGTTGTGTTTGGTGTAAAATTTTTCATACATTTGACTTCTAATATCAGTCTGGTGAGCAAAAAATTGTACTTACAAATAGATATGCAAGATATGTAGAGTTGTCATTTTTAAAACCAATCAAAAGCCTTTTGACAATTTTGAATGACAATTCGAGCAATTTTGACAAGAGCTCTTCAAACACAGTTGTATACTACCTGAAATATTTCTTTGTGATTTCGTTTGAGGTGGCCACATTAGTCTGGCAGTCAAACTCTCTTCCACTTCTTCCCCATCAGGAAATGGAGGTGGGTCACCTCCCATTACCAAGCCCAGGGGTACTGCACCAACCCACTGCTTGGACCGAACACACTGCAGACAGTCCATTATCCATCGAGCATCCCTCCATATCACATCGATACGCTACAACACAGAACATTTAAAAGTTTTTGCATGTTTTTGTCTCCTGGGGACTAAATACCATAAGCATAAAATTCAAATGGCTTATATTATTTTGTTTTATTGCTATTTTTTAAAGGCTTACACTGGAAAGTTCTGTGATGTCATTCAACTTTTGCCGGGCTTCCTGCACCTCTTTGGTATCCAGGGCCTCACGTAGAGCCTGTTGGGCCAAATGGGTGTTCAGCTCCAGCCTTACCCAGGATTGGCAATACAAACAGAGGAAGTCTCGTTGATATGTCCAAAAGTGAACTATTTGATTCAGAGTTGAGAAAATAAAGAACAATTTGCATCAGAAAAAGACAGTAAGTTTCAGTGTCTTTTGTCTGAGAAACTTTCAAGAACAATTTTGCTAAAAAAGATTGTTTCTAGTAAAATGTAAAGCAGAAGTCTTTATTAGTTTGAAATAATCTTTTTTAAAAATATGTACGTATTAACATATACGTATATATATATATAAAACATGTACATATCGATCTATATATACAGTATATAGATATATATACTGTACTGTATATACATATATAAAAATGTATATGCTTCAACAAATTTATCAAAGAAAGATGCCCAACAGTTACATTTTTCAAGGTGTTTAAAGTCTGTAAAAATTAAACAACTTGTTTTTCTGTCTGTCGTGGTAAAGAAAGAGCTGAGCCGAAAGGCAAAGCTCTCGATTTACAAGTCGCCCTACATTCCCACCCTCACCTATGGTCACTAGCTGTGGGTGGTGACCGAATGAATGAGATCGTGGATACAAGTGGCCGAAATGAGCTTCCTCCGCAGGGTGGCTGGGCTGTCACTCAGAGATCAGGTGAGGAGCTCTGCCATCCAGGAGGAGCTCGGCCTCGAGCCCCTCCTCCTCCAGGTCGAGAGGAGGAAGGGCTCCTCCTTCATGGGGTGACCAGACCCCAGACATCTGGTCACCCCATGACCAGATGCATGGGGTAGTTCGGGCATCTGGTCAGGATGCCCCCCCCCCCGAGCGCCTCGCTGGTGAGGTGTTTTGGGCACATCCCACTGGGAGGAGACCCCATACCCGCTGGAGAGACTATGCCTCACAGCTGTCTGGGGAACAACTCCGGATCCTCCCGGGTGAGTTGGAGGATGCAGCCGGCATGAGAGAAGCCTGGGCGTCTGGTCTTAGACTGTTGCCTCGCCACCTGGCCCTGGGTAAGCGGAAGATGACGGTACAGAATTTTTTTTCTTTTAAAGACATCAAAATTTTCTGTCGGCTGAAGAATTAATTGCTTATAGCAAGATGATATACTCTGTTCTCAAAGAGATGTACAAAAAAGATGTCCCCAAACAAGAGGAGACAGTACTTTCTGCTCTAGAAAGAATTGCCTTCCTTTCTGCTGACAAACTACCGTTGGACAATCCCTGGTCCCTGTGCAAGTTGTGAGACAATTGTTCATTTTCAAAAGTTGAATACAGTCCAATTCAGTTTGGTATTGACACACTACGAATGAATGGTTTTGTTTTAATGTGTTTTTAGACAAATTCTATTTTATTGCGTTATTATTGTTTTGTGTTTAATGTTAGGATAACGTTACCAAAATAAGTGTCAATGTACTCTCTCTCTCCTATGCACATGTCCAAACCATCTCAGTCTGGCCTCTCTGACTTTATCCCCAAAACCTCTAACATATGCTGTTCCTCTGATATACTCATTCCTTATCCTATCCATCCTGGTCACTCCCAAAGAGATTTGGGACTTAAAATAACAAAAAGTCAGCAGCGTAGCTAATTTCTCATTTGCATAACTTTTTTAAAGCATTAGTAAAAAGAAAAACAGTAGGCATATTTTAAAGAAACATGTGCATACGTATATGATTAGATTTTTACCCATTTCAAATATCTGTAGAGGCATGGTGAGCGCAGACTCTTTGGTCCCCACCAGATTCCAATAACTGGAGCTAAATTCTTCACTTGGAGGCAAGAGCAGCAACATGGACATTTTTTCATCAAATTGCAGCAGCTCTTGTGTGTAGACGCCATACTGATACGCCTGCCAGAAACACAGTCACACAAATAAATTCAATTTAAAGTACATGTTTAGTTAGATCCGACCAAATAAGTGATTAAACAATTATTGTGTGACGCTTAATTAAGAAAAAGATTGTACTTGTAGGAGTCGGTTTTACCCTGTAGAGGGGAATGTTGAGCTTTGTCAGAAGATGTGTGATTGCTGCTCTGAGAGACCTCACAAAATCACTGAGGCCACTGCCTTCCAAAGAACTCTCATCCTCACTGCTCAACAAGTTCTGAGAGCTACCATTGTGTGCTGTGTAAACGTGACTCTGGAGCCATGCCCACTCGTCTCTGTTACAAAAATCCCCAAAATAAAACAGTCAGAAAGAAATTATAAACCAAAGTGCAAGTTGTGATAAAGAAAGAAGGGTGAGATGGAGAGGAGTGGAGAGTGAGGACATAGAGGTGCTAAACTGCAATAATCTGATGTTACAAATAAATGATAAAATGTTTAAGCATTGGTTTGTGAAACCGCTGCCATTAAATTTAATCTGCATTGCTTCATCAATATGGTGAATTAGTTACCTGGATACATGTGCATTGTGTCGAACTCGCGTGTGGCAGAGCAGATTAGGAAGACTTTGAGGCACCAGGACCCTGATCTGTTCAACTGAGCTGCACAGTTTCAGGATGCCCACATATAGCCCCGGCTGAGCCTGCTGAATGCTATGTCTATGGAACGATATTTTTTCCTGGAGAGCAAAAAAACAAGTATAAATATACAACAATGTGAGATTATAATTCAAAACCATTAATTCATTTTCTAAATTGCCTTATCCAATATTTGGTAGCAGGGAAGCTAGAACCTGTACCCATTACCATCGGGCAAAAAGAGGGGTACACAATACTGTAGATTGTTTGCGAGTCTGTTGCAATAATTTATTTCAGATATTCTCGAATTTACAATGTGTCAAACTTACCTTCAGCTGCTCATACAACATGTCCATAGCAGTAGGCTCGGGCAGCAATGGAGTTCTGCTGCGGTTTTTCTCTAGTCGTGCCAATGGTATCCAGTGCAGCGGAGGGTCTGCAGGGCTGAAATATGGAAGTTATGTAAAAATGAAAATGCCAACAGATGAAACCATGACCTTAATGACAAACAAAGAGGCAAGCCAATGGTTTCAATAACACTTTTATAATGCTTCAAAATTCAACTTTTTTTAAATGAGTGAAAAAACAAAGAGTTTCTAGATCTTGGAAATGTTTAATCAGTGACAAATTATAGTCTTATCCTCCCCATAAAGGACAATCCCTTACTGTAATGCCCTCTGCTCTTTGCTGAGGTGTGTAATAAAATATCTCTCAAGGATTATCAGAATGTTACAAGATTTCTTTCTCACCAAGGAGGATTTGGAAATTCCTTCAGGGTGACTAAAAGTATGTTGCCTTGCCGGTCTTTCAGTGGTTCATAGTACAACTGGCCTAGATCCATCGTACCTAAAGAAGACTGACCGCAAAAAACTGTATTATTAAAACTGAGACAAACATTTAAACAGAGAATATTAGAGATTGCATGAAGGTAAAGGCATTGCTATTAGTAAAATGAAGAAACTGAGATTGTAAAAAGTGGTATTGAGATAGAATCAAGTTTTTTAAGCTCATCATTCTTAAAATAAACTGCTAAAAGTTGTACCTGCAGTTGACAAACCGCTCTTAGAATATTGTGGCGGTTCTGAAGGAGCGATGAAGGGGAAGAGTGGGCAGAAGAAAGGCCCTGCTGCAGCCAGGGCACTTGTTCCCATGCAAAGGACAACTGGATAGAAAATTAAAATATGTTTATCTTTTTCTGAGAAAACATGGAATTTGACATGTCGGTCAACAGCATGCATGACAGAAAATAACAGATGAACCTTTGCAAACCAAAGGAAGTTGGTGATGATGGAGGTGGAGCAGCACTGGATTTCTACTAGTGGGATTTGATCATCAGCTGTCACCAGAATATTGTCCTTGTGGTAGAAGACAGTCGCCAAGTACACGCCCCTTAGAAAAACAGCACATAAGAAAGAAAAAATAAAAAAAATAAATAGATGATGATGACATTTCTCAAAGACACTTTATTCCTTTTAGGAAAGATAAATGACTCTGTCATTGTATTTTATTTTAACAAGGATATACCGTAACTCGCACTCATAAATTCTTTCCAGAGACTACAAAAAAACAGCAGCCTGGAGTTGCACTTTTAAGTCTAAAGTGTCATAATCATATCACAGATCCTTCATTTTTCTTAACACCCACTGGGCACAGATGGATGGGAGATGTGGGTGAGCACTACCTTTGTAAGAAACGAACAAACTTTGTAGCAGACTGAAAGAGTTGCTTGATGCCTCGAGAAACTGACAGACGCTTACCAGGACTCTGGGGTTTCGAGCTCTCTGTGGAATACGGAAGTGACAGATCAGACCAGATGAAAATCACTTCATCTGCTACAATACATTCACATTGAGTACAGATGCCTGACAAGATATCGGTTAAAATCCAAAACCAGACAAAATAAGTTGTTTGATTGAGGAAAAAAAAATTTATTGCACTTTGTTCATTTTTTTTCTATAGTTTTGATAATCTATTCACACTGTACAATACAGTGTAAAATCATCTACCTTACCTGTACAATATCCTTTGCACTGTGACTCTTTGGCATCTTCCAGCAGTTTTTTCAAGCGGCATTCATGGTTTTTCAATTGTGACTTTACTCCGACACACTCTCTCCAACCTCCAGGAAAATAAACACAGATCAAATCCATTTGTACATTTTGAAGTTCGATTATCGTGAACTTCAATTTTTTTAAAAATTCTGACATCCCACAGTACCTCACAAGATAACTGATATTGTGAATTATTTTGTTAATAATTCAAAATACAACAAACATCAAAATAAGGCTTTACAATGACTAATTGCGCGATTTACAAAATTCATATCAGATTTTTAGTCTTTTATGTAAAACTTTATGGTACTTCCATTAAACCAAACATTTTTTATTTCGTTACACTATTCAGTATACTCACTAGACGGGGCAGCACTGGGTGGTGTAGAGTACTGAGGCGGTCCCCATCCCTTCACATTGTATGCACTCACCCTTACAAAGTATTGCACTCCCTGTATTTGGAGAAATCACCAGAGAACCAATCTATTATCACTTATCACCTGTGTGAAACATCCAATCCAGGATGAAGAAGTCAGATAATGATCATATTGTTCATTCATCAACTTCACTAAAACTGTGACAACTGTTCTTTTATGGAAAGAGGATATGATTTAGGATATAAACACAGTTTAAGTGATGGTCTTGAATTGTGTGTGTGACTGTGTGCTTATGTTTTAGCTTCCTTTTATAGCTTGTGTATGTCTGCAACACTTACTGCTGTCAATCCCTTGATAATATAAGAGGGGTATTTGGTTTCTGTAACTTGGACTGAGCCAAGTACACGCTTGAAGCTGGCCGAAGTGCTCCATTCCACTGTGAATGAAAAACAACCTTGTTGACGCAATTGCTTTTCCTCTGGTCAAAGCTCTTGCAAATAACGAGCAAAAAGCATAAAAATGTACAGTTTAAAGAACATACAATACTTGAGTTGAATACATTTTGAGCATTGAAGATAGTTGTGCCTTTTTAAACTGGAAGCCTGAACCAAATGCATTGATAAAGAATTTCTATAAAAGGCCTGTTTTAACATTAAATCAGTCATTATTTTACCAACATACACACTACATACTATGTGAACACCTACGTACATGAAATTAAGACTGTTTCTCTTGTCTCATTATTGAGACAAAAATACTATATGCAGGTCCTGAATAATAAAAATCCAGTGTCTCTAATAATTCTACTAACTAATTACAGCCCAAACATTAAGCTTTTAGCTTCTCTATTATTTTATAACTTTACCTGTCTCTCACTGCATTTTGAAAAGGTGGACACTAACATTATTGGCTTCCAAAGACCCTGGCAGCATTTGAATGAGAAATTAGATTAGAATTACTTTATTGATCCCATACTTGGGAAATTTGTGCGTTACAGCAGAAACAAGAAAGAAATAGACAGTATATATACAAGAAGGAAAATAAAAAATAATAAAATAATAAAATAGAAGGAATATGGTGACAAAAACATTGAGGTCAATACAGACTCTAAGTGCAAAGGGGGTAAAAAAAACTAACATAAGAAGCATAAAGTGACAAACAGTGATGAATTACATGAGCATGAACCAGTTATTTGCTATTCTGTGAGTTATTAAAAAGTGTTATTGTGTTGGGAATGAAAGATTTCCGGTACTGGGCGGTTTTTGAGCGGAGCTGTCTGAGCCCTTTTCATGAAATAGGTCTGGACTAAAAATAAATAAATAAATAAATAACTATTGATCATTTATGATTTAGTTTTTATTTCACAAATTTCCCACAAATTACCTTAAAATACATTTTTAAAAATTTCACAAAAGTTTAAAATCAAGTTCATAATGATGGATCTGGATTAACACATTTAGGATATCTTTTAGTTTTCTATGTTGGCTTATTCAGATATTTACTTTCTTGACAACTAGCGTTATAAAAGTTGGTCTTCTATTGAAAAATCCAAGACAAGAATTTCTGTTTACATAAAATGGTGGAGTCTGAAGAATCTGACCAGTACTACAAAAGAACAATAATATAAGAAATGTAACCTTATTATTTAATACAAAAGCAATAACTTGTCCACAGTTATAGATAAAAATACCACTCTGTAATTGGGGGAATCTAGTAGTGATGCTTTGAAAAGTAAAGGTTGAGAGCTTCAAGCTCTCAACCTTTACTGCACAGAAATGTCTTCATCTTACCTCTGTAACGAGTGATTAATCCGATGTTACATTCTGGTTCTTTGATCACCACACATAGAGATGATATGCTGGTCACCAGGACTGACACATGATTAGGAGGGCCAGGTGGTTCTGGTGGAGATGGTTAGAGGTATAGTTTTGTTAAACAAATCCAGTTTTTAAAACTAATGTTGTAAGAACCACATTGAATACAAGTGCTCTCTTCATTCTAGAGCAAGGACCCATCTTAGCATTACACTTGATTTACTTAGGCTAAAATTTCCTTTTAATTTCATGCAATTACCGAGAAAAAAAAGTTAAACAAATTACCGTATTTTCCGCACTATAAGGCGCACTGCATTATAAGGCGCACCTTCAATAAATGACATTTTTAAAAACTTTTTCCATATATAAGGCGCACCGCATTTTAAGGCGCTACAGTAAAGGCTGGGGTTACGTTATGCATTCACTAAATGGTGCTGCACTAAAGGGAATGTAAAAAAAAAACCAGTCAGATAGGTCCGTCAAACTTTATTAACAATTACAAAACAGCTTTCTGTTTTTAATCCCAAAATAAATAAACAGCTGTTTTATTATTTTCTCCGAGATAAAGTATTAGTATTTTCGTGACACAGTTTATCTTCCATTGGAGATAAACTCTGTTTAGTCTTACTTACTTGGCGCAGCGCATCCTCTTGCTTCCTCCACTTTCTCACCATTGATTTGTTACTGTTAAACTCTCTCGCTGCGGCTCTATTCCCGTGTTCTACTGTGTGACGGATCGCCTTGAGTTTAAACTCTGCGGTGTAACAGTGTCTCTTGGTATGAGCCATTTTCGGGTCTTTACACAAACACACAAATAGGTGTGTTCGAGATGACACAGACGGACGCAGTTCTGATTGGCGCAGATCGGTGCGCAATGCATTCCAGTTAGGTTTTGCATTCAAAAACTAAAAAGAACCGATCTGATCGGCGCAGATCGGTGCGCAATGCATGCCGGTTAGGTCTTGCATTTAAATACTAACCGGCATGTATATGCGCACCGATCTGCGCTGATCAGAACTGCGTCCGCCTGTGTCATCTCGAACAAACCTATTGGAAATGAGACGCCCTTTCATAAATCTCAGCATGCACCGCGCACTACTTCTTCTACTGGGGAAATGGAGTTGGCTGCTGGTTACCGCAGTTGCGACACCTGTTGTAGCTTAATATTAATCCATATATAAGGCGCTCCGGGTTAAAAGGCGCATCGTGGACTTTAGAGAAAATTCAAGGTTTTTAGGTGCGCCCTATAGTGCGGAAAATATGGTACCTGCAGTATGATTCAGTAGGCATTTTATTATTCTGGCTCTTTATCTAACAAACTAAAGTTGACAATCTTTCCATCCCTGGAATGATTGTCAAACCCCTGGATTATACAAGAATGGAATGTTTTGTGTTTAAATTGTAATGTATTCCGCTTACTGAGTAAGTATTTGATTTTATCTGAAAGACGATAACAAGATATAGTTTTGGTCATACACCTAAAAAAAATTAAAAATAAAATATGTCTTGTTGCAAAATTGATTTTTCCAGTCATTTATAACGTGATGCATGTGTGGAGTGTGTATATAAAATGTGTGGAGTTTGTGTTTTTTCTTGTGTTCGTGTGAGTTTTCTCTGGATACGGTTTCCTCCCACGTTCTGAAAAACATGCATATTATGTTGATTGGCTACTGGGAAATTGCCCTTGGATTGACTGAGTGTGTGGGCCTGCAACCAACTGGTAAGTTGTTCGGGGTAAACTCTGCCTCGTGCCTGTAACCAGCTGGGAGAGAAAAATCTGTAAAACTTCATAAAAATGTTGGATTGGATACTTGATAACATTGTCCAATTCACAGTAATTGATGGCCTTATGAGAGACAACTTTGGGAGGAAAGTGCTAAGCTAGTCATAAAAAAGCTTTTAGAAAATGGTCTTTGACCTCAATTGAATATTAAAATATCAGCTCTAACATTTGGGAACAGTTTTTCTCAAAAGGGGATTTCATAACCCACTATCAGCAAATCAAATCAAAGACAAAGCCATTATTTTGCACCCACCAGATTAATTTCGGCTCACAGTAAGAATCTCTGAAGCCTCTGTTGTGTGTGTCAAAGCAAAAAAAATTTTGTCTATGGATTATGAGACAAGTGATTGAAGACCCGTGAAGCAAAAACCCATCTCCTGAGGTGTAAAGTATTCATCACCTTGCTGAAAAAGCATTATAAAGTCTAAACAATCTCTCCAAGTGCCAGAGAAAAAAAACTGCAACGTCTCGAGTGAAGCATTCTCTGAGAACTTATATTTTACTCCTCAGCTGTGGCTGAAATGGGCAGCAGAATGCGATGTAAACTTGTAATGGCAGACTGTGTATAGAAAAGCCGGTTCTGTTCATGAGGTGAACACCTATTTAAGGTAAATGGTAGCTTCTTTCTGTGTCATATTTTTCTTTAGATGGAAGTTAAAACAGAACGTAAAAAAACCACAAAGTCTACTATTTGAAACATAGTAATTATTGAATGTGGCTCTAATGCCTTGCTAGCTTCATCTCCTGTCTTTACTGTAAAGTTGCTTTAGATAAGTGGGGAAATAAATCATTTCTATTTAGAAATATGCTGTTTTTAAGCCCTACAACAAACCTTCCAATGGAAAGCTTTGCTGAGCAACTGCCATCGTTTTATCTTTGACCACTAACCTGTTTTCTGAAAGTTTTCTCTCATCCGACAGTACAGCTGCAGCCTCAGTCTCCAAAGACGGATCTGTCTCTGAATATCAGCTTGAGCCTGAAGACCTGCCCCAGCTTTGCACACCAGCTCAGCCTGTTTTTCTTCAAGTCTTTTACCTGCCAGTGCCACCAGATTGTCCAGCTTTGTTGACCACTCGACCGCCCGGCACACTAAGCGGTAATGTTGTTAAGACAGAGATCAGAAGTAATTAGACTGTAGTTCAGAAATGATTATAATAAAGCCTTGCAATACTTGTTTTGATGTACCGTTTGACATATTGAATCACAGGACTTACAAATAGGATTATGTCTGGCTCCTGCTTTTATCAGCACATGAAGCAGAGGGGAGTTCTGTGTAAGGGCAGCCACGTCCAAAGGGACCAGACCCTGTTCGCTTACAATGTTCACCCCTCTCTCTTTATCTCTTTCCCACTCCTTTTCTTTCTTTTCTGTTCTCTCCCACATGCTTCCTCCTCCAAAGCTGGTGTGGTCTCTGGACAAAAGACTTTGTACAGCCAAAGTGTCCTCATTTTCCACTGCCTCCCACAGGGTCTTGTACTAATGGGGAAAATGAAAAAGGTACATAACCCACAGAGGTTGTAAGATGACAAAAAAACAGGGCTCATGTGTCAGAAAGATTTATTTTGCAAGAAGGAAATAAGTTAAAAAAAAGACAGAAATAGAGAATGCCCAAGAGGGTGTGTTCATAATCCAGACCAAAGACATTTGGGCATCTAGTATTTATGGTGTAAAAAGGTATATTAAGCTAGTACCAAATATAGTTTTTTAAAACATTTTTTCTTTTCAATTAAAATTTTAAAACAGAGCATAAATTGAAAAGCAATAAATAAATAAAATATTTAGCATTAGTATTGCTATTCCACAATCATTGCAAGAAATTGAAAACTTTTAAAAAACATTACTTTTTAAGTCCATGGGCAATAACTATGTTAATCAAGAAGCATAAGGAGATATGTTTGAAGTGTTTTTTTATTCTGGGAATTAGCTGTTCTGTTCGAACTCCTGATTCTTTAGAAGACCTTCAGAACTAACCTGTAATCAAAAATCCAAGAATTGAACAAACCAGTTGTGGGATTCTTGGTAACACATGGAAGAATGGTGTCCAATCATCTAACTGATTTGTTGAGAGTTGTGTTGTAATTCCATAGTTTCTCCAACTGACTCATATCAGGAAACTGTTATGAAATGCTCCTTTTGTTGGTTTCCATCAATAGTAAATGTATTTTTAAATATAAATCAGAAAAAAATGTCTTGTGTCCAATAATTTATACTTTCTATGTTTTTATGCTTCTATTTATAGGTGCTGCATAATTTAAGTTTTTATATTTACATTTTACAAAGAATGCTTTTCTAGGCATTGTATAGTAAAAGTAGAAATGGAAGCGAACAGTGCATTGAAAAAAAAAACAATTTTGCTTTGAGGAAGTAGTGGTGTTAAGGTAGCAGGCGGCACAAAAACAAAAGTAAAGTTAACAAATAACATCTTACAGATTCCAGAGACTTGCTGGTGTGCTTGGGTGTGTCTGTCTCTGAGACAACAGATGATTCCCCTCCCTTCAGTCTAACAGATAGGTTTCTGTAGATGCGTTTAGGTGAGACTGGACCCAGAGAGCGGCGACGTTGAGGTGGGTTTCTCACAGATACAGACATGACAAGAGAAAAAGAGGGTAGAAGTCTGAAGAGATCCAAAGAGGCATCAAGAAAAAGTAGTGTATGGAAATAGGAAAAAAAATTGCAGTTAAAAGAATTTAATCAGCATGAAGAATTGGCAAATGGAAAGAGGAATTAAGGAGCCACAAACAGATAACAGAGAGATGAAAAAAGTTGATTAGTGCAAAAAAAAATTACAATGAATAGAGAAATTTGGCACAAAAATTTATCAGGAACAAAATACTATAAAACATTTATTTTGTGCCTCTTTTGATATCTTTTGTTTTACTCGAACAGATTTTTGTATGGCAACAGCTTTCTTTACCATGAAGGAAGTCTTTCTTGAAGAAAGCAACCACTTAATCCTTCTCCTTAAACAAAATAATGCTCAATTAAATACCGGTAGTTTCGACATTCTTTGTGTCATTAAGACACAAAGTTATCAACTTGAGAACCAAATTTAATCGCCAGTTAAAATGGATCCTTTTTTTATCATTATGAAGTCACCTAATTTTGTGTTTAAAATGGTCTCAAAATGATGTATTTTCAACATTTGCAAAAATAGGTAGCTCATGTTACCTACACCCTCTTTTTTCTTTCATTCACTTTAGTCAAAGAGGCCCTCTCACTTGTCATTGTCTGTTTATGCCTGCTTCTTCTGTCTCTTTGCAGTACCCAGTAGGATTTGTTTTCATGTTGTTTTGATTTACATCATCCCTCAAGCATTCAGATACGAAGGGCAACTGTAAAAAACTGAGACAATCACACTCTATCATCTCTCTTTTGTCCTACAATCTCATCTAAACAAAACCTGCAGTGTTTCAGGATTTTCTTTTTTCTTAATTCCATTTGACTGTCAAGCTGCTTCATCCGAGAAAGGAAATACTCCCCTGGTGCACAGTACCAGACAAAAGCATACAGGAGATGAGGACTGAAACGACAGTGACAGATCATCATTCTACGTGTGACCTCACTGTGTGACTCACTAGCACAGTACCTGTACTGTCTATATGTATTCAGGACAGTAAGGGTAAAACCACTGTGATCGGCAATGTTTCCTCCCATGTGTTTACTGTCTCACTAAAAGTCATCGAAAAGTGCTGATGAGACATTTAAAAGAGTAGATATGCTTCTGTTGAGTGTTTGACTTTTGCATAAGATGAGGCAAAACATTATAAAACTTAAGTTAATTCAGTGATCAGAATTAATGTGAGCATCATAATATAATCCACACTCTCCTAAACAGTCCAGTCATTAATTCATTTCAGTTTGTCTTTTATGGTACCATTATTCTCCTTTTTTCTTTCTAGCTTTTTCATTTGTGCTGCGGCAAGAGGTGTGAATGATGCAAATTTGCAAATACATTTTCCAGTTTGTCTGTCTGCTAAATGCTGTGGTTCTTGAATTTAGCCATGCATGGAAACATTTGATGACTAATCTCTCAGGAAGTTATCATACAGTCATTTGAGAAACCACAGAAGACCTTTCTTGCTCAGGGTGTATGATAAAATGCAATCTTTGCATCCAAATGATAATTTTGCAGATAAAGACATTACTATATTTAAGTGATTCATTTACTGTAAACTCGATAAAAAATTTTGTTGAGCTATATTTATCCATACAGGGTCATTAGAAGGTTAAAATGTACTTTTTGTAAATATCATGAGTAATAGCTCCAGATTTCTTTGAGACTTCTAAAAGATAGTGAAGCCAATCCAACTATAAATGCCAAACTAAAAAACAATTAAGACTAAAAACCAGCTACAAAAAACCTTGAATACACATGTATTCTAATCTTTGTTTTCCACACATTTTTGTTAAAAGAAAGGCCGATCACTTTAGAAGTTAATCAAAATCAGAATACTTTATTAATCTCTGAGGGAGAAGTGGAATTGTGTATTTCTTTATTTCTCATCTGTTTAACTGAATGACTCACTGAATGTTAGTTTAAAAGCATTGCTTTCCTTTTTTGCCCTTTACAAGTGATTGTTTCATCTCAAATTTAATGTACCTAACTCAAGGTAATTACAGGTAAGACTCAAACCCTGAAAGCAAATTTTATTTTTCCTTTTTTGCCTGTAGACTACACAGCTCCATAAACCACTAGCTGCAAAAATTTAAACTCTTGAAATACTGTTTCTAGAACTTTTTAAAAAGATCCCAAATGAATCTCTGACCAGACTCTGTATCCAGAAGAATTAAATGCATTTTTCTCTCTTTTTCATTATTAAGTTCCATCTGATTGCATAAACACAATGACCGTACAAGTTTGTCATATAATCTATTAAAAAGCAACTTAAACATCAATTAAATTTTCTAGAAACATTTTTTTCCCCAAAATGATTGGATATTGAGTATTTGTTTCACTTTGGAAAGACTTTATATTTTGAGAGTCTAAATAGTTCATGTTTGTTCAAATGGAATAAGCAACACAAAAAACACATATAATCAATATTATCAATAATATTATCAATAATCTTGGCTGTAATAATTAATTAGGTAACAAATACGTTATTACATAGTTTCCAGCATCTTTCAACAAGAGTTAAGTTTTCATTTCTCACCGTAAGTTGAAATTTTAGTTTACTTCTGTCTTTCTCCAAATGTTGTTCAAAATCCGTGCCCTGACTTTAAGTTAGATTCTTTTTTAACAACTCCTTGAATTTTTTTATGTTTAAATCCATCCTGACGAGTTCGTAATGTTTAACCTATATTATCTAAACGTTTGACGAAGTGTGTTCTGCGTAGGACTCAGACACACGCGAGCGCGTCTTTCTTGATCCTCCCATTTCCTCATCTTTTTTTTTTTTTTTTAAACATAATTCTTTCCTCACACCTTCCAAAAAAAAATGTGCTAGGTTAATATGCCACTATAAAATCGCCCCGAAGAATGAGTATGTGTGGATGGTTGTGAGTGTATTGCCCCGCAACAGACTGGCTCCCTGTTCTGGGTGTACCCGCCTCTCACCAGAAATCAGCCGGGATAGACTACAGCCCCCTCGTGATCCTGTTAGGGACAAGCGGTCCAGAAGACGACAAAAAGTTCTTATTAAAAATGTGCTAACTTATAAAATGATCTAATGTTCTATCATGCTAAATACAAATAATCAAGTGCCATCTCTGTTTTGGACGATTAATTTGTTTTTAGTGAAAAACTATATTCAAACAGGTGTACCTGTCTATGTACTTGGATAAGATCATCATTCGTAAAAGAAAAGATTCCACAAGTAGTTACAGTGACATCAAGCTTCTTGAATAAAATAAAAACTATTACTTTTATAGAGACAGAAAGGAAAGTACACAGTACATAATGTTGCAAGAGTAGAGATGTCATCAATGGAAAATGAAAAGTATATTCTAAAGGTGAATGAAGATTTCCCAACCATGGCCCACAGGATGTGTTGTGAAGAAAATGAGACAGTCATAACCTGTGAATCTACGATGTTTCTGAGAATAAACTGTCCTGTATGTAGGTGTTTTGGTTTTAAGTATGCCTTTAGTATTTTGACGTGTGTGTGTGTGTGTGTGTGTGTGTGTGTGTGTGTATGTGTATGTGTGTATGTGTGAGTAAACCAAGTACAACACAAGAGATTATTGTTTTTTATTTTTTAAAAAATGCGTATTTATGTATTTCATCCTTTTTAAAAAAATATATTATCACTATCAAGAATAGTTAACGAGCATGCTTCATGCAGAAAGGGAAATGGTTGTTTTTCTTTCCTCCCCATTTTCATCGGGATGAATCTCATCTAGTGATTTGTTCAGATATAGCTGTAGATCAAAATGAGCTAATATTTAAGTAACAGTCTAAAACATACTATCTATTCATCCATGGATCTCTCTTTCATGTGGGTCCTCTTGAGATTTCCTCTTTTTTTCTCCGCTGCTGTTTTTTAAAAAATATTTCCTCACCCTGAACGAGGGTCTAAAGGCAGAAATGTGCTGATATGGTTCAGATAGTTTTTTTTAGTTAGCTTTTAAATGTGTATTTGTGTGATTTAATTTTCCTTTTTGTTAGTATTTGTCACAAGAAAATGAACAAAAGTTAGGTCCTGATCAAGTAAAAATGGAAACATCAAGACATTTTTCTATCTTGGAGTTTGATGTAATGTCAAACTGTGATATGCAGGTACCTTATGAACCATGTAGAACTCTGAAGACCTCTGGGACCGGCCTCCTGCTGGTGCCTAGAGTCAGGACTAAACATGGAGAAGCTGCATTTCAATTTTATGCTGCAAAAGTCTGGAACTAACTTCCTGAGGCCGTGAGACAGGCCTCTACTGTGACAATGTTTGAATCTAGGCTGAAAACAGTTCTGTTTAACTGTGCTTTTGAATAATTACTTTTTTATCTGTTTTAATTATTTTATTTATTTTTTAAAACTTTTTGATTCTATGGTTTGTGATTTTAATGCATTCTTTTTTTTCCTTCTTGTAAAGCACTTTGAATTACAGTTTGTATGAATTGTGCTATACAAATAAACTTGCCTTGCCTTGATGTAATAGAGTGCTCAGCAAAACCAGCGATATTACTGACAATATTTCACAGGATAAGACATCTAAAATTGAAGCTTATCTGTGAAACAGCTTCCTCCAAAGACCTTTTTCTCCGTGTAAGGCAGAAGAATACACACCACTGAATCCAAGCTTCACATGGAGTGATCACTGCAGTAATGTCTCTTAACAAAAATAGACAATTTATAAAATGTAGCTTCTTGCTGATAGTCACCCACACACCAATCATCAGATCATTGCTCAGTTGTCAAGAGACTTTGTTGTCATGGTGATAACCAAATTGTTGCCTAACTGATACTGCAAAGCAACCTTACTATAGCGCATTCCAAAACATTCAGGGCATTTATGTTGTTCCAAATGGAAGAAATTAGTCCAAAAGATTTATTTTAGAAGTATTAACATCTCTTTTAAAAATAATGACAAAAAATAGTCATGTGAAAGACTTTCTTAAAATAGGGTTGCATGATAATTAAGATTGTGAGAAATGTGTCCTTTCAGCTGTTTGGGAATTGTAATTAATTGAAAATGAATATATGTAAGTCTACCAAGCAGAAGCAAATTCTTTTATGAAAATATTATTTCTGGCCATAAAAAGTCACTTAATACTTTCTTCTCCATTTGGCATTTCCCTTAATGCAGAAAAGGATGGAGCAAGTCAATTTCTTCCATCTACTCCTGTCTCCTGCATCCTCTTTGGTCATGCCAACCAAATCTTCATGTCTTCCTTCACTGTATCCATGAACCTTCTCTTTGGTCTTCCTCTAGGCCTCTTGCCTGGCGGTTCCAAACCGGGCGTCCTTCTGCCGATGTAGTTCATCTCTCTCCTGTGCACATGTCCAAACCATCTCAGTCTGAACTCTGACTTTATCACCAAAACTTATGCTACTTCCATCTCTGTTTTCTGTCTTTTCCTTTGTGCCACTGTCTGTAGACCAAAAAGCATGCCCTGTTTGACCATGGTTTTGAACACTTTTCCTTTCATTTTAGCTGAAACTCTTCTATCACATCAGTATCACACCTGATACTTTTCTCCACCCGTTTCAGTCTGCGCGCACAGGCTTCTTCACCTCTTTTCCACACACCCCTTTGCTCTGGAGTGTTGATCATAAGTACTTAAAATTTTCCACCTTCTTGATCTCTTCTCCCTTTAAACTCACTTCTCTCGATCCCACACATACTCTGTCTTACTCTGGCTAATCTTCATTGCTCTTCTCTCTTGTGCAAACTTCCACCTCTCTAGCTTTTCCGATACCTCCACCTTCCTATCTTCTTACCTTTTGTGAACTGTACAGTGACCTTAGGTGTCCTGAAAGGCGCTTTTAAATAAAATGTATTAATATTACCACGCCGCGCAACAGACTGGCGACCTGTTCGGGGTGTACCCTGCCCTTTGCCTTAAAGTAGCCGGGATGGGCTCCGGCAACCCCCGCAACCCCAAAATGGACAGACGGATAAGAAGATGACTGACTGACTGACTAATATTACCAATAACACTTTATGCTATCATTACTTGGTCAAGAAAACTAAAAAAAAACAAACCCTTCATTATCAGTGTGAAGCAAAGAGTTTGACATATAGAAAAGCCTTATTATCTCTCCAATTTACATGGAAGAGAATGACTCTCTACTTTTTTTTGCAATCATTAATATTTAACCAATGTTTCTATCCAAAATCTATAGCATATTTGTCGATAATTTAGCATGTTCATGCCCGCCATGGGGTCCAAAAAAGTTAAAATCATTGAATAACAATACCATTCTGACATGACAATTGGTGTGAGCTTTTATGTTGGTGTGTTATCACATAATTAATTGAATATATTTACAATATTAACCTTTTTCCATTACATTTTTGAAAAAGAATCGATCTATACAAAACAGTTTCTACCGATACCACTATTTGTTACTATTTTATTCTTTTGATTAATTCTTGTAGCCTTCTCTAACTGTTATCCATTTCCTGAAACGTTTGTCAAGCATAGTTTTTAATAAAAATCAAATTAGAAAGAAAAGTAAATTGTTTTTAAAAATATGTTATCAAAGTGCCGACTCTATATCGATACGTCTATCCAAATTCGCGGGCAAATAGAACGTTGACGTCCATACTTAACAGACTAGCTGGCTGATTGTTACTCGCTTCTATTTGGGTTTTTGATTTCTTTCCAAGTATATTGAGATTACTAATCAGTCTTCATTTTGTGTATAATAGAGAAAACAATCGAGGTAAAGGCGAATATATCACTAAAAGAGATTTCAGGTTAGCCGTTATTATCTTCAAACAACAAGGTAAGGAAACCATTTTTTGTCGCCATTTTTATATGAAGCAACACGAGTTGGACTTAATTTTTTTCTTTTTGCAGGTCACCATGGCACTAATTATTGAAAAAAAAATTCACTTCAGGCATAACCCAAAATGGACACTTCCCAAACAGCCTGCTGATGAAGGGACTGCACAAATATGTTTGGCCTGTTTGATTGAGTCGGTGGAAAATACTGACACACCCGTGAGTTTCACTTTTACTATCACAAAATGAATGTATAAAACTCTTACAATGATTTTAAAACGATTTTATATCGGTGTGACCCCATTTTGTGAGAAAAAAAGTCAAATGTATTGTTAAAATGTGAAGTTTAATTACCAAACGGGCATTTTTTTTTTAAACGTCTGTTTGCGAGCAAGTTACCATGATGCGTTTAGGTGTCAGGAAATGTGTGGTTCTTTTGGTCGACACATTACCAAGGTCGTCATAAGTTACTAAATCATATCTAAAGTTCATGTATAATGAATGTTTTTTAGGATTTTGTTATTTTTATAACTATGAAATTACAAGCGGACTTTAAAAAAAGATAAATAAAAGCTTAAAAATGTAGGTTTTTTTTAAAAAAAACTAATTTTCAAAAAATTTATCCATGTATAAATTGACGTATTTCAGCAATCCCAATGTGTATTTGAGTTATGTTTATTAAATAATAAGTCATCTTTTATTTTGTGTTTAAAAATATAACTATTATGTTTGTATCTCTGTAAATGGAACATTTGGCAGAATGATGTGATACGTTATTTATTTATGTATGGGTAAATACATTTTTTTTTTTTTTTTTTACTAAAAAAAAAAAAAAAAAAAATTGGATGAAACACAGATTTTTTTTTGTGTGTTTGCCTTGCTTAAAAAAAACTAAACATGTTTTATAATGAATAACTCTTTGAAATATTGCAAACACAACCTTTTTACTTCCCAAAATAAAAATACAACATGTTTACATCATCGCTGCAAAATTAGAAAGGGATTAGATTAAGTCTTAGAGAATTAGAGAGATTTTAGTTTCAGGAAATCAGGCCAGGTCCTTATTTTGGCACTCTTTGGCACACATAGTGCCATTTTTATTGATATTATGTTAAAGTTTGATCATTGTTTAGTTGTATAAATTATATAGCAATTACATAAAATATTTTCTTTTGCACCCATTTGGTCATTTTTAGATGTTAAAAACAACACAAAAGAGCCAAACTTTCTTCCTCCAGTGCTCTGCATTCTGTGCATATTTATGCCCAGAGGTTTTTACTTTAGGGGTGAAGCCACCACAGCCACCCCAGCAGAATGGTCTATATGCTCAAGTTACACCTCTTTTTATTTGTGAGAATCAATAGAATAAGGTGATAACGTGCAATACAAGATTGACAGCTAATTCAGCCAATCAAAAGAAGGGAACAAAGTCATATGAAAGTTGCATGCTTTGGTTTGTACACTCTAAGAGCTCCACAGGAAACAAATTTAAAGATGACAAAGATAGAATGTTTTGAGTGGTGCCCAATAGCCATTGTTAACAGAATATAGCTTTCGTTTAAAATTGGGATGCGCTTTTCGTGGCAAAATAACAAAGGCAATTAAATTGTAGTGTCCTCGCGGTAGTAAGTGAGATCCCCTATTTGCTCCTGAATTTCTTCAGTTGGTATACTTACTGGGGTCTTTTCAAAATTTATATCCATTACTTTTACATGGGTGAGAGAAGCCTGGGCTTCCTGTCTGAGGCTGTTGACCCCGCGACCTGGCCCCGGATGAGCGGAAGACAACGAAACGGAACAGAACTTTTACATGCATATGTTCTGCTCTAAACAGTTGTTTGAAACTGAGCAAATTGTAAATTGCAGAAATGTCTGATTTATCAAATAGAATTAGGCACATGATGAACAGAGAGGGTTTGAGATGATTCTTTGAGGACATCATTTTTGCAACGGTCTATTCACTGGTCAGAACAAAAAGGCTTTAAAACAGCTGCAGTTTTTTCTAAATGCTGCAGAACTAGAAAATATTAGCAAATTAGTTCTGTGCTCAGAACTCTGCACTGGCCTCCAGTGGTTCAGAGAATAGATTTTAAAGCTGCTCTGCTTATGTTTAAGTGTGAAATGTAAGTGACTTCTGAACTATCTAAAACTCTGTGGAACTCTGTGGGACCAGATTCCTGCTAGTGTCTGGAGTCAGGAATAAACAGGAGTAAACATGGAGAACAAACTTACCGAGGCTGTGAGACAGCCCTCTACTGTCACAATGTTTAAATCGAGGCAAAAAACAGTTCAATTTAAGTGCGCATTTGACTGAAGATTAATCTTTCTTTATATTTTTGTGGTTTTGAATGCATTTTTCTGTCTTTTAAGAACTTTGAATTGCCTTGGGTATAAATTATACTGTACAAATAAACTTTCCCATCGATCATGACATGACAGTGACCAGGATGGACAGGATTAGAAGTGAGTACATCAGAGGAACAGCACATGTTAGAGGTTTGAGGATAAAGTCCGAGAGGCCAGACTGAGATGGTTTGGACATGTGCAGAGGAGAGAGACAGAGTACATAGAAAGAAGGATGCTGGATTTGGAACCACCAGGAAAGAGGACTAAAAGAGGAAAGAAGACCAAAGAGGAGGTTCATGGACGCAGTGAAGGAAATGCCGAAAGAAGAAGAATAAGAAGATTGATCATGACATGCCCCTGAATTTGACACAACTAAATAGTTCAGTCATCTTTATTTTTTTCTGCAAAACAGCTTATAATTCTTTAATGTTAGTTTTGTAAAAATATCCAGTTCGTTCATTTTAACCACACATACACTTTCAAACACCTGAACACACATATTATTGCATAACGTCACAAGTTTGATGTTTTTAGAGTTCATACATAACTGTTCATGCATCCATTCATTTTCTGAACTGCTTTCATGGCTATGGGTTAGGTTATAATTTATTTGTCAGTCCCTATATCCTATAAAAATCCTATTAAAACCCCCCAGCTATTTCTATCGTCATTACCAAAAGAACTCAACTTCTAGATGACATTCGCATTTTTTGAGACATACTGTAGCTACAGGTGTTTTTATTCTTCTCTCAACTTTGTCGTCAGAGCGAGTCAGTTTCCTCCATCCCACTTTCCACCTTCTTCTCTCACATCGATTTCTTCCACCCATGAAACTCCTCTTTGGTCTTCCTTTTGGCAGCATCCTTCTGCCAATATATACCCTCTCTTTTCTGGGAAAATGTCTGAACCGTCTGGATCTGGCCACCAAATTGCTAATAAGTGCTTTTTCTCTGTTGTTTTCATTCCTGATCTTCTCCATCCTAATCACTCCCTTGGAGAAAACTCAGCATCTTCAGCTGGTTTCACCACAGTTTTCAGCATTTTTCTTTTCATTTTAGCTAAAATTCTCTTTTCCCCCATAACACTCTTCTCCATCGGTTTTGGCCTACCCTGCACACACTCATTTGCCTCCTTTCCAAACTTTTTGTTGCTCTGGTCTGTTGAGCATAAATAGTTAGAATCCTCCATTTTTTAAATTTCTTCACCTCGTAAGCTTCACCTCTTTAGCTCTCCTCCAAATGTTCCCTGTTCTTTCAACATATCACAATATCATCCTCATACATCATAGTCCACGCACCAAATGGCACTCTAATGTCTAAGGTTTGTCACATTGTTTAAAACAACTTTTAACGCTCATTTTCTGTTTTTTTCTTAATGTTTTCTTCTGAAACAGTGGGTGAAGAAAAACTATTTTTTCGCCCACTTTATTGAGTTGATGAAAAGATCACCGGGAATCGTACGAGAACTGCTAGAGGAAGAAAACGAAGTCACCGAACACTTCATAATGATACAGTTTGGTAAGACAAGATTTAATAGTCCATTTGAACACATAATACATTATCTACCACCAGTCATTTGTTGATCTCTCTTAACGGTCCAAAAAGTTTCATTGAGTAAATTTACAAACTAATAAAGTCAAGAGTGATTGTGCTTCAGTTGTGACTATTTTGAAGGAGTTATGATTTCTTTGCAGGGTTTGATAGTTTCCATATTTTACCAACTGATGAAGCAAATAATCTTAGCTCTTTCTTTTCAACAAAACAATTCCCAAGATAAAAAAAAAACCTCCAATTATTTTATTAATTTTATTTTAAACATAAATTCTCTTACTATTTTCAGATAAAATTAAGAAAACAATAATTGGCAATTGTATATATTTCCCCAAAATTGTTTGCTGTTTAATAACTGGGTGAATCAGTCTGCAGTGAAACTTGAGTGAGTGCAGACCTAAACGCGCAGTTTCACCTACCCTGACTGACAGGAAACATACCTCCTCACACGACATGCTTTAGCTGGAGAAATAAGAAAGTCTGACAACCTCTTGGTGTGTTAGTTTACCACAGAAAGTGTGACAAACAAAGTTCAACAGGAAGTTTTTTTAAAGGCATGTATGTAGATAGGTCAAAATGCCTTGACGTCTGTAATGAAAACTGAAATTAAAATGCCTTGAAGGTGCAAAAGAGAAGAGGTGAAAAATTATAAGACAAAAAGCAAAGTCAATATTCAAAAGGAACAAGTTTGTTGCAGAAAATATAAATTAAAACCAGAAATTTACATCTAAAGATGGCATCTTGAAGAACACAAAGATGTTTTGTTGATGGAAAAATGTGATCGATGTATGGCAATCAATTAATCAAAAACAAGGTTTGGCTGAAACTCATAGTATTTTCTATCTATTTTATAAGAGCATGTTTAAACATGTCTACGGCAGCCACAAGCAGTTGTTTGTTTTAATTCATTCACAACATGTGTTTCTTTTTATTGTGCAGTTGAATTTTGATTGAATACTTAACCACATGAAATTTTGCATGTTTTTGTTCTATAACCTTTTTTTTGTGTGTGAATCATCCCTTTACCTCAAGTACCTTTTACACAGGTGTGTTATAACTTTTATTATTTTGTTCTTACTTTGCTGGATGAATACCAGATTGCCATTACATTACATTACAAGTTATTCTTTATGAAAGTGCAGAGGATGGAAAAATATGCAAAAAAATTGTAATAGGATTATCTTATTTTTGTGCAGTACTTATGTTGTTTAAGGTTTCTACCTATATCACCCCTGTTACATCATTTTAGTTCACACGTTTCACACTTTAAATATCCCAACTAAATGTGTAAAAGTTCGTCAAGTGTTTGCTTTGTCCTTTTTTTTTTAGAATCACTTGAAAATGCAAAGGTTGAAAGTAAACTGAAAAAAGCAGATGAAGGTGCGTATCACTAGTTTTGTATACATGGCAAATTATTAAAACACATTCTACTCACATTGTATTTACACTTTTTTGGTATTTTAATTTGAGTCTGCTTGTATTGACTATTCTTGCTGATTTTACTGATTAGACCTTGCATGCATTCTAACATGCATTCTCCTGTTTTTAGCTTTTGTAGCATTTTTATTTGTTTTACTTGCCTTTACTTGTCTTTTTTAGCTACTGTATTTACAAACTATTCTTAACTGTGTAGCTTGAATTGTGAATGGGAGCAAAAGACAATTTAATCATTTCCCCCGGGATCAAGAAAGTATTTTATCTATCTATCTGACATATATACATATATATATATATATATATATATATATGTATATATGCATATATCTTTCTAACAACACTACTGGCATGGTGTTGTAAAACAATGTTGTAAATCAATGTTTCTGTTTGTTAGAAAAATAGTAGGGACAAATGAAGCTGTGATATTTTTTTGATAGTTGCAGATATTTTGTGTTTTTCTATGAAACTGTTTTCCTTGGAGGCTTGTTTAATGACTGCCTTTGAGCTTTTTTGTGTCCGTGAACATGCATAAATTTGTGTGTGTTTGTATCAGCATTGATTCGACTACTCTTAGAGCTCCAGAACGAGTCTGCGTTTCACTTTGTTTTGAAAAAGATATGCATAAAGGTAAGCAAAATACATTTATTAATGCAAACTGTAAGCCTTCTCCCCTTTGTGTACATTTACAGATACAGAAACAAGCACATTTTCAAACTTTTACTGCCCTTGTTTAACTTCTATCTTGTCTGTGCATTCTTACTAAGTAAAGACTTTACTTGTTAACTTTTTTTGGTGTTAGGCTCCCCTAAGGGTACAGATAGGAAAATAGTATTAATGTACAAAGCATAGCCTGTGGTTAGGTGGCAGTCCTGTGAGCAGAAAGTTACAGGTTTAATTCTTGACTTGAGTGTCTCTGCGCAAGACATCTAACCCCTGATGCGTTGTGGTTTAGCATCTTGCGTGACAGCCATCAGGTATGAGTGGATGGCGTATACTGTAAAATGCGTAATGTGCAATTGTGATAAAGCACTATATAAATATGCAACTATTTTGTAGAGCTGGTGACAACAGAAATTTGTAACAGCAGACATGTTATTTAAATAACCAGCATCCTGCTCTGAGATAAAAATACTGTTTTTAGTCATTACAAATAAGTTCCTTGGTGGTATGATTTGAATATTGCCTGACATATTGAACCGAGTAGCACTTTTTTTAAAATTTTTTTTACAAAAGTTATCTAAACTGGATTTAGCATTGCTGCATTTGCATTGCATCAGTGTTGCAACAGTAAACTCTTATGTCATGTTCAGCAAAGTCAGCTCTTCTCCTCACGCTCAAAAACCTTGGAGAGTGGAGGTAGAAATTTGATAATTTCCCAGGCGGTTTTTCCATTTGGGAGGCTTAAAGTAGTAATGTATTGAATTTTTTCGCTCTCACCCTTGTATAACCTTTTATTTGTCTGTGATATATTGAACAGTTCCGCTCTCTGTCTTATTTAATGGTATTAGACAAAAGTGTTTCTGGGAAATGAACAGATGAATGAAAGTTAATTAAAAATGTAAGAAATATTTGTAGGTGTAGTTATTTAGTTACTGTACAATAATATATCTTGAAGGTTGGTAGTTTTACAATAAGGCAAAACAACTTCCAATTTATCACAAAAAATTAGAAAAGATTACACTCTGAAATTTGTTTGGACCATGAGTTGCTTGGCTAACCTAATCACGTCGTGGAGTTTTTCATAGAAAATCCACGTGTGAAAATGATGTCTCATGTTCCCTGACACACTCATAATTTGAACCCAATAAATCTCCTTGTCGCCATATTGAAATAATTTTTTATCATCAAGAAATAATAAATAATCTTCCCAATAATGATATTCAAAAGCATTAGGCGTGATGACACATCACCTCTAACCTCTCACAGTAGTTTGATGTTTCCCGTCACCCACTTAAACGGTGAATCTGGAGTTATTGTACATTGATACCTTTTCCTGTGATCCAGAGGCAAACTATTAGGTCTGAAGGTATTTGAAGCCTTCTTTTTAACTAAAGGCTTCCAAGTCAACAGTTGATTGCCAACACAACCTTTCAGATTCAATTGTTTTAGTTCCTTTTATAATGGTTATGTGGAGATATTTCACTGAACCTTATTCAGAACTGCAAGCTCCTACTATCTGTTCAGTTATTATTTGTTCCTTAAACATTTCTTTAGTAATTTTTGCTTCTTCTCAGATATTTTTTCTGCTTGATTCTAAGTAAATCGACCTTTCTTAAACAAATCAACATCTTTTCCTTGACCCCAGAAATGTTTAATCTTCACACATTTAGAAACTATTTTAGGATAGTATTTGTTATATTATCAAGAACAGTTTGTGCTTTCTCCATCCAGCTCAGTGATCAGCAAACCTTGAAGCCATTCCTGTGGACGTTTAATTTCATGGGGAACCTTCTGAAAGCAGTTCCCAATCTCACACACATCATAATCACGGAGCACGGTAAGAAACTACAACAAAAACACAATTTAGGTGCATGTATTATGTCGCCGAAGGTTATACAAAATTATGTTTTTGATATGTATTTTATATTGCATGGTATTTTAATTTTAAAAGGGACATTCCGAAGTATTATTTTTGCTTTAAAATCTTAGTTAATTATTGTAGCGAGGTCAAATTACTGTATTTTCCGCCTTATAAGTCGCACCTAAAAATCTTAAATTTTCTCTAAAGTCCACGATGCGCCTTTTAACCCGGAGTGCCTTATATATGGATCAATATCTGATGCAAGAGGTGTCGCAACTGCGGTAAGCAGCCGCCAACTCCTTCCCCTGTAGAAAAAGTAGTGCGCGGTGCATGCGTCTCATTTCCATTTGTGTGTTTATGTAAAGACCCGAAAATGGCTCCTACCAAGAGACACTGTAACACAGCAGAGTTTAAACTCAAGATGATCGGTCACGTAGTAGAGGGAATAGAGCCGCAGCGAGAGAGTTTAACAGTAACAAATCAATGGTGAGGAAGTGGAGGAAGCAAACGGATGCACTGCGCCAAGTAAGTAAGACTAAACAGAGTTTATCTCCAATGGAAGATAAACTGTGTCACGAAAATACTAATACTTTATCTCGGAGAAAATAATAAAGTAGCTGTTTATTCATTTTGGGAATAAAAACAGAAAGCTGTTTTGTAATTGTTAATAAAGTTTTACTGACCTATCTGACTTTTTTTTTTTTATATTCCCTTTAGCGCAGCACCATTTAGTGAATGCATAACGTAACCCCAGCCTTTACTGTAGTGCCTTATAATGCGGTGCGCCTTATATATGGAAAAAGTTTTTAAAAATGTCATTTATTGAAGGTGCGCCTTATAATGCAGTGCGCCTTATATATGGAAAAAGTTTTTAAAAATGTCATTTATTGAAGGTGCACCTTATAATGCAGTGCGCCTTATATATGGAAAAGGTTTTTTAAAATGTCATTTATTGAAGGTGCGCCTTATAATGCAGTGCGCCTTATAGTGTGGAAAATACGGTAATCATTTTGATGTCGAACAGCAAATAAAAATTGTTACAAAAACTTTTTGAAATTTTGTCTCACATTAAACTGTCCACTCTAAATGGGCATGGAGATTGACCCACTTGTTTATTTAACAAAGATGCAAATATGCCATTTAGGAATTTACAGTGTCCACAAAAATGACGACATGGTTGGGTGAGAGCTGTTTTTAGGTCTGGCTCAAGTCGGTTTTTACTTGAAGGTTGTTTTTTGTGACCTCACTGTCATCTGAAAACAACATTGACACTTCAGAGATATGTGAATCAGTCACATCTAGAATACAAGTTTGTGTTTAGAATAAAAACTTTAAAACACACTTTTAAATCAAATTTAAGTTTCTTTTTAAAAAATATTAAATAAAATACAGTATTTACTCAACTTAAGTAATGTCTCTTCCAACATTAGTCATGCTATTTATTTTCGTTGTCATGAAACAAAAAAATTGAACATTTAGTTGTAATTTTTCTGAACTCAAATTTCTAGTTGTTATAGCATCTTCATTTGCTGTTCGGGTGTTTTGTTTAAACAATATCTTAACTTTTTTTTATATCTAGCATCTGCTGGAAATATATGGCATATTAATCCTGTTTTACCTCACACCTCACACATCTGCTAATTTTATCACGGCATCAAAGACTTGTATGTTGTCTGTCACGCTAACACGTCCCCACTCTGTTTAACAGGCATTGTTAATCACTTTCCAGCTCATGTGTGTCGTGACATGTTTGGGTCAGGCATGAATGCTCGTTTTTAAAGCTCGGTGAGCCATATGTTAAAAAACATATAAGGATCATAGCAATTTCACTTTGCTTAATGTGTCCAGTTCCAGTTTGCATTAGCACACAAGCTGCTCTGAATACACGCTGGTAGCAGTAGGTTGTGTGATGCTGGGATGAGATATGGGCTGCCAGTATTGACTGTGTGCATCTGTCTGTAGCCCGTCACTCAACAAAGTCTCTGTGGCCCTGTTTGGACTAACGACATCAAAAAAGCAATAACAACACAAGCTCAAAACTCCCAACAGACATTATTCTGTCTTACATTCACTCTCCATCTGTCCACCTAATTAACCCTTCACTCACTTTTTTTTTCTTTCTTTCTTTTGTGCTGCCTTTTGTTTTTCTTGTACTCTATCTTTTCTCATTCTAACCTTGGTGATGTGTTACTCTCTCAAATCTTTTCTAAAGAGTGAATGTGGGCAAAGCGTGTGAGTTCATAATGGGAGAACAAAGCATGAATGAAATACAGAAAGGAGGAGCTGTGACAAACAAGAGAAGGAAGGAAGAATTGCAAAATATTCCTTTTTTTTTTGTTATTTAAAGAGTTTACAGAGTTTTTGTTGCTGAGGCCATTATTTTCTAAAAATGTCAGAAAATGAAATAAAAGTATTTTATTTATTTTTTAATTTTAGTTGTCTGTTCTTTTTTATTTTGATTTATCCTCATCATAAGAGACATATCCTCTCTTCACCTCTACCTTCTCTCCCATTGTCTGGCTCTCATTTTGGCCATTTTAAATATATTTGTTTAATCAAACAAGACTGGGGGCCTGGGTTTTGATCTCTTTCCCAGAGCAACTGAGCTTCTGCTTGGCTTTCATCCTCTGTCATCTCTTCTTCTTTGTTTTTCCACTGGCATAGTGTATGTTTGCCTTCTCCTGTGTCTTGCTGTTTAATATGATCTATTTCTCTGTGTCTTGCCTTTGCCTTCCTATAGTCAAATATTCAAGCAAAACATCCCAAGACTAAACTCTAAACCAACTAGACAGAATACAGACTGACAAGAATGTCACAACAATGGTGATGACAGTGTTCACAAGGGTCCATCTCCGAACTATAAAAACGGCAAATGTTTATACTAAGCAGGCTAATGACTAACAAATGGCAGGTGTGGAAATTGTCAGAAACTATCAGGTTGCGTGGCTAGGACAAACGTTAGCCCGAGAGTTACTTTGGGTGAAGACGTGGGAAGTTGTAAAGTATAACAAATTAGAAATTGAGGTAAAAGAAACAAAATTGTTAGAATAAATTCATCCTGAAACGAGACAAAAGACTGACAAAACCTCAATTCTTTTTTGACTTATTTTATCTTAATTACCCTATTTTGAATATTTTTTTACACACTGGAAGTTTGTATTTTGTTAATGGCAACTTTATTATCATAATAAAAGAACTAAGAAGTTATGTGATGTAATTTGTGTACAATAAACAACAAAGCACATTTCTGCTCAGTAAACAACCTCTAGTCAAAATGAAAAAAGCTGAGTCAGCCAAAATAAATACTTCAGACAAGTACATTATTCTGGCTGTCATATTGTTCTCTTGGCTTGTTCATTAATATTGCTTCCTGACTTGTTAGGCTCCTGTAGTATGTAATCATCACACTTTCATCTAATCTAAGGGCAGGCTGAAACCTTTGGAAACATGATGCTAAAAAGTACTCATTGCTAATTTCTGGAAACAAGTAAAACCTTAAAAACTGAGCTAAACAAAGTGCTGATGGAAAAACCTCTAGCACTGTGACTTTGTGAATTCAAAATGCTTTTATCCTATGTCTAAAGAGTTAAGCCCTAAGGCAAACTGGTGTTGAAACCAGGCTAGACGTTTATTATTATTTTTACATCTCGACATTTAAAATTTTGTTAACCTTGCAACATAATTCAAGAGAAAACAAATTCTCGCAATTAGTCTCGCAAAATGGTCTGAAATCTATTATTTCTCTAATCAGCCTTACACTTTTAATCAATTCATTAATTGGTGGCATAACGCCTTAAGAAGTAAAAACACAAATTGGAACATTGATCTTAATGCACAAAACTAGTTACTAGGAGTTAAGTTGTGTTTTTTTGTTTTTACCAAATTGTATAAGTAGTCAGATATCAATTATTTTATACTACTCAACACATCAACAGCTTTAACTTTGTAGCGTATGCAGCACTTCTTCCTAAAAAAAATTTTTAACAGAAATCCACTTCCGCTACACCTGTGGTTCTCAAATAGTGGGGCACAAGCCCTGTTTGATTCCGCGTTTGACCTCAGGGAACATGCTTTTTTATTTTTCAATTTTGAAGTTTTACTGTTCTAGAATAAAGTGCGATACCACTCCACTACATTAAGGGGCAGTGGCGCTCTTATTGGCAGAGTATGTACATGGAGCATTCGCTAGGTGCTACAGTTGATAAAGCAATTCTTTGTTGTAAAATTGATCCATTTCTTTCTTTTTTTTGTTATTTTATATGTTAATAAGGACACAGTGTTATGCTGAGGTGTCCTTTTAACAATTTTGTAAACAAATGATACTATTTATAGTTGCAGGGGAGCACAAGATGTTTTCTTCTTCCTTGGGAGGGCATGACAGTAAAAAATGGACTTTGCTACATCAATACCTCATTTGTGCATCAGACAAAATACACTCTTACTTTCAGTGTGCATAGAGGCAGAAAATCACCACGTTACACAGAGGGTAAAGAAACTATGTATTTGCTGTGTCAGTTTGATCTACTAGCAGGATGTGTGTACTTTGGTAGAAAGGTGTCCATAAAGAATTATGTTATTATGAATAAATGTCAATAAAATTTACAAGTTTGACCTTTTGAAGAGGGTTAGAGTTGGGTAGGAGTGGCATCACTGACGGTATAAAGTACTGTAGAAAAAACTGCATATCCGTCTTGCAAATTGCATTTTGTGGCCGCAGACAGATAAAAGAAAAGTCTTGCCATTGTGTGAATCGCACCAATATGTGGAGATCTTATTTCACAAAAAATAATGGTCTTTATCATAGCCTATGTTAAGAGGACAGCAGAATTGCATAAAAATACCAAGACAGTATGCTTCTCATAATAATACATTTAGTTTAAAAGCACATTTTTAGACATCCAAGGACATTGTACAGTTCACAAAACAACAGCTAGAATAATAAAACATAAAACCAAAATTAAAAGAACAATAAAATAAAGCTAGAAACAAATAAAAACAAAGCATGGGAAGGCAGAGGAAAGTGAATCATCATATATTTCAACTAACTTTTTGATTCCCTGAAAAGACAAGTTTTGAGCCTGAATGCGAGTGGGGAAAAAGTCTGTATTACATAACTCAGGGGGGAGAGAATTCCAAACTTGGGGAGCAGAGCGACTGAAGGCCGGGCAGGCAATAAGACGGGATGGTGGAACAAGCAGGTGAAGAAAAAGAACGTGTTCATGAACCATGAACACATGAATGGACAAAAACATGCAAACACAAATGTAATCAACTATGTGTTAAGAATACAATTGATACAGAAAAATGTAGATAAAAAATATAATCATTTTGGGTTTTGCCTTCCATATTTCTCCAAAAAGTGTAAAAGCTAAGTTGCTAATAGAAGAAAAAAAAACACTGTAAAGATTGATTTGCTCCATTTTTTACTTTGCATATGTATTTTCTTTTACTAATTTTCTTTTTGTCTTTTAGTACAATTGCTAGAGCACTGGTGCTCAGCTTTTTTGTGTGAGGACGAAGACGTGAGGAGTTCTGTTACATTTATCTGGCTGCAGCTAATAATGGCACTTGGAAATGCAGCAGATACGTTACTCCCCAACCCTATAAGGGATAAAGTTTGTGTCTTGCTGCTGGAGACCATTGCCATAGCCAACTCGGAGCAGCTCATTCAAAATTGTGGAGGTGAGAAAGATCTCCCTGATCTGTCAACTTTTTAATGTACTTTAAAAAAAAAAAAAACATCAAAATACATTTACAATATTCAGGTTTGTTGATGTTTATTCACATGCCTGAGCTAAAATCTTCATATTCTTGTATTGTAATGAATGTTTTGTTATGAAGTTGTATTGTTGTTACTTTTGAAGTTGCATTGTTGTTGCTCTTGAAGTTGCAGTTTTAAATCTGACAGGTATTTATTTCCACCTCAATCAATACTTTTAAGAACACAGATTTGCATTTACACTTTGAATCTTAACAAATTTATACCCAAAGTTTAAAACAAAGTCAATGAATGAGCTGGATTAATCATTTTTTGTGGAGTTTGTAGTCAGGCAGTTTTGAAGTCCTTGCCAAGTAAACAAGCTGTTTTCTTGAAAATTTTAAACTTATTATTTGCTGAAATTTAAAAAGAAAGTTTAGTTTCTTTATTGACATTTGAATCACAATACCTCAAAGGACTTGGGAGGAAGAGTAAATTACATGTCCATAGAGTAAATTACATGTCCATAGAGTAATTTACATGTTCATAAATACATACTAATGTATGTGTTAGGGTTCAAAATCTAACCACTGGACATTGTCTCAAAGTACAAGTGCAAAATTCAAAGTTGTCATAACGGCAATAAATATTCCAAATATTACGAAGAATTTTGTAAACATTGGTTGCTATTTTCAGGAAAGGCCTTGTTTATGAAAACATAAAAATGACAAACATTTCAACATATTTTTTATAGAATTGATTCCAAGGTTCATTTTTTAAAAAAAATTCAAAAAAGGAGATTGTGGAATATTAAGCAGCTGTAATATTTTATCAACCACCACTTTAAAAGCTGCACCTATTTATTTAATATCTAAATAATCTCTGAACAGATACAGTTAAGTAGTCCTGTTAAAAAAGCAGATACTGAACGATAAAATATTTGAATGCAATTGAAATTAGGCTTTCAATTTTCAGCATTCAGTAGACTTTCTTTGTTTTATTGTGTATTTTCTGTGCTTTTATTTTCCAAATTTGTCCTTTTACAGAAAAGGACAATTGCGAGGCTTGAAAATTGCAATCACAGATACTTTACTTTCAACTGCGTCATTGAAACTTTTAACAATTTGATTTTAAATCGAGTTTTCAAATTCTAATATTATCACTTTAATTTTTGATATGGTATAACTGTGTTTGTGCCACTTTTATTTGTTGCTTCATGATGGCTCTGTAATTTTGATTATGACATGAAAACGGTGCAGTATTTCAATCTCACGGAAAAAATTAAGCCCTACATCAAATTTACTTGCAAAATGCAAGTGATTCTTTCGAAAAGTTGTAAGAAAACCAATTTCTTATGTTGGTGCACTAATAAAACAGCTAGTGTTCATATTGGAACCAATCAATATTGGAACTAGAGTAGAAACAACTAATTGCTTTCATTGAATAAAATCGCCAATTGAACCGGAGCGGTAATTAAGATTACATTACTTTATTTCTAATAAAAACAATTTCACAGATCGCTAAATACACTTTTTACTGTCTGCAAAAAAACCCAAAAACAAACCAACATGAACTATTTTCTGAGGTAAAAACGAGTGCACTCCGCATCAGAGCGCTTCACTCGCGGACTCTTATTTTGGAAATGATTGTGTCCGATATGAGGCCGCTGTCGATGGTGGAAAGCGAGGGGTTTCAAAAAATGATAGCTAAATTCAATCCAAGATACAATATTCCCTCCTCTACACTGCAATGAACATTTTTTGCCACAACAAATGAGTGTTGTTAGTTGGGCACCTCATTAACTGATTAGTAGGTCTGTAAACACTGATGTGTGTGTTATTGTTTACGTGATAAAGATGTCATTTTATCTATTAAAGTTACTATTTATACAGGTGGTGTTTCTTTTTTTTCTGCACAAATACTACACAACTTGGATGTTTTTGTATATTTTTACGCATGTTAACCTCTTGCCATTTTTGTTTGGTTCAATACCTCTGAACAGGGTTAAATTTACACATATAAAAGTGTTAAAGATTTATTGTTTTCAAATGTGATACTGGATGGTCATCAGTTTACATCTTATGTTTTCTTAGCCAGTGCTACTAAGCACTTTTTATGGTTTTATATTTGCTCTAGAAATGGTAATGTTCTACCTCTTTATTTCACAAAAAAATTAACATTTGCACTTGAACAAGCCCAATATGTTGTTTATGTCGCTATGAACTGTGTTCTACACAATTATATTCAATAAAATACCAAAAAAACTAATATTTATTAGGCTGTCAGCTTTACCAGATTACTCAATTAGTTGTTCCAATAATCGCCAGATTAATCGATTATCAAAATAATTGTTTGTTGCAGCCCTAATTGAAACCAATCAATTTAATAATTTCTCTCAAGATCAATAAAGTATTTAACTATCTATCTTATTTATCTATCAATCTTCAAAAAGACTGGGAAGATCAAGAAAATTAGGTCATTTTTGTTTTTCATCCTCAAGCAATTTGTAAGAAATGTATAATGGATGGTCATCACCGTTTTTATTTGCTGACGATTGACTAACTGAACTAAAATTTTTTATTTCTTTGTCTTGTTGTTCTGTTAGCGCTGCTTTGGACCTTGTTATCAAAAACTGAAGCAGTGTCTCTTCTGATGAACCACACAATAAATCGGAGGGAAGTGAGTGAGAAAAACCCAGCCAACAACAGCCAGAAGCCCGAGCAATATTGTGAGGAGAACCCCTCTGGCACAGGCTTTCTGCCTCAATTGCTGAAAAAGGTCTCTATTTAAACATCCTGCACCCACTCCCAAAACCCACACCCTGACACTGTCCATAATCATAATAGAACACTCAATTCCTGGATTAATTTGGTTTTGAACAGGGATTCAGTTGGGGTATTACACTGGACAAATATTAGTGTTTCATGTCTGGGAAATCAGTATGCAGATTACATTTTGTTGGACTTTCTCAGTGATGACTCAAAACACAGCTTATGCTGTTAGTAAAGCTGATTAGATCACCCCTTTGTGTTTTGTTGCTGAACTCCTACTTATAATCATATAAAGCTGACAAGTTTTTTTCCAACACGTAATTTTATTTTCAAATAATTAAGTGTTTGAATGTCATAAACAAAGAATTTTGCTATAGCAATAAAGCGTATTCTTTTGAGACTTCATTATTTATTTTGAGAACTTGCTTTTTCTGCAGATTAAGTTTTTTTTTATGTTAGTTTTTTAAAATTTATGATTAAACCAAAAAAAAAAATGCATAACTTTAAAAGAACAAGATTAAAATGGAATATTTAGAAGTTGCAAAGCTACTCAGCATTAAACAAAACCTACAAACTAGAAAAAAATGGTTAAATAGACTACTCTGAGTAACTTTTACTCAAAGGCAGTTTAACAAAAGCAATATATCTAAAATTATCATGATGTGCAATGTAGCTTGTTACTCTTGGTAACAAGTATCCCTTCTTAAAGTTTTCTTGTTTTTTGGGGAGGGTTTTTTCTGCTTTTTACAAAGACTTTGGAAATCTAGTTTCAACATATAGTACATGGTAACCTAACTTTACAACTTCAGTTTGGAAGCTTGTTCTCTTGTTTTTGTTCTGTAGAAATATTAGCTTTCAGTCAAGTAAATCCTATCAATCATGTCTTTCAGTGGCTGATAAGTGGCAATGAGTCATTACGGTTGACCAGTGCCAAGTGTATGTCTGCTATTTTGGTAATTAATGCCGTTAAGTATGGCCCCGCCTTTATCGAGGCTGACCTCACAGGTAGGTGATTTCTTCTCCTTTGCCCTTTAAATTATTTATTGATTTTGTTTAACGTTGCTACTACCTTTTCATGTCTTATTTTTACTCCTGTTTTATAAAATTGTTGATGTTCATTGTTATTAAATTTAATGTTTATTATTCACTGGTTTGCTCATATTTATTTATGGCAAAATTGATATATTGCTTTATTAATTTTGTGTTGATTTAATACCTTTATTGAGCCACTATATTTTGTCTTTCTGTTTAAGGGTTTCTGTTTGATCAACTTTCCTGTACTACCAATGAGAGGCTACTGTGGTGTCTCTACAGTTCTCTTCTGTTACTAACTGATTGCCCCATGTTCTTTGATGAGCTTCACTTGGAAGTTGGTAAGACTTCCCTTATATCTCGTTGAGAAAGAAATAGATTGACCAAACTTGGAGAGAATTAATCAGACAAGTTTTTTTAGCTGCAGCGAGAGTTTCTACCTCTGTCAGTCACAAATGCAGAGAGTCTGACACAATGTTGTTTTTGGCAGCCATCTGAGTTTTTGTTTTAGTCTTCGTCTTTGGAACGAAAATTAATTTAAGTTTTAGCCACATTTTAGTCATCTCTATATATTTTAGTTTTAGTCAGCAAAAACCAAAACCGTTTTCGTCTAGTTTTAGTGTAAAAAAACTTACTTTAACAATCGTGGCTTTATTGCTGAGAATGATGCAGGTTAATTGTTAAAAAAAAAAAAAAACTGCTAAGCTTTAACTTGCTCAAAACAACAAACATTGTAAAACAAAGTAAAATGAACACAAATTTTTTAGTGAGTGAGGTACGCTGTAACTTATTCATACTTAAAAATGACACCTCTTAATAAACCCTGTAAAAAAAAGTAAACGTTGCACTGTGCATATAAACCAGTCATTAGCCCAACCAAACTGACTGAGGAAGTTAGCAGCGCAGACAAGCTAGCATTAGCTTGAAGTAAGCATGCTGTTTGCGCAAAATATGTGGAAAACTTTAGGTTTCCAACCACCAAGCACCTTTGTTGCTGTTGCCGCCGTGATGTGTGACTGTCTTGTGGCTGCAGATGTGTTGTATAGACCGTGTGAACGTGCAGCATTTTGTGTGTTTGGGTAGGTGGGAAGAGGGCCACCGGGAGAGACAGAATGCAGCCGCTGTGCCTTTTCTTTTCACAGACAGAAACCTGAAAGTCTGACGCTTATTTATTTACATTTTTATCTTGTCAACAGAAACTTGCAAACATCTCATCACATTTTTGTCACCAAACAGTCGCATTTTTTTTGTTATCTCTACGTCATCGTCATGAAAAAAAAGCTTTGTCAACAAAATCATTTTGTTGTCGTTATCGTTGACGAAAACAACACTGGTCTGACACTATAGTAACAATATGCTGTCTCATATCTAAAATTCCCCCACCGTTCTTGCCCACACTAATAATAAATAATAATAAAAATAATGAATTACTCTATTCATCCCTCACCAGGGAAATTTGTTTGCTGCACTCCTTACACCGCAGCAGGCTGCCCTTCAACAGCGCCAATGGTGGGAGAAGCGGGGGTTAGGTGTCTTCTCCAAGAACCCTAGACGTGCTCTCTGTCGGCCGCAAACCCGCGACCTTACGGTCTGCGCGTGAGTTAGCGTGAGCGCGCTAACCACTGTGCTGCCGTCTCCACATGCAACCCGGGCCCCCGCTCATCCAGATCCTGGGACACCAAAGCTGGGCCAAAGGGGGCTGCCCACTCGCCCAGCCAGGTGCATAAAAGACACCTTTCCAGAGTTCCCCAGCACTGGGGAACTCAATGCCAGGACCCCCAGGCTATGGGGTACCCCAAGGCCGCAGGCGAGCCAAGGGTGTGTCGGAAGCCAAGGCCCAGACCGAGAGGGGAGCAGTCACCCCAAAGACCCAGAGGCTCCACTCCGCCAAGCCAGGGCTCAACCGGAGGCTCAGCAGGGCCAGGCCACCCTATATGCAATCACCACAGCCCAAAACATAGCCAGGTACCCGACCCAGGCAGCCCAAAGATCACCTCTCCCTATCTAATGTCACTCTTTACTACCCTAGCCCCTCACCTGTAGCCCTGCCAACTCTTCCATGTTGCTCACCCCCATGCACTTTTTAACCCCAACAAGTGACGAGGGCCCGGGCCTGTCTCCCAAAAGAAACACACAACCGCATCTCTGGGTGCCTCCCACCCCCCAACAGTGGGTAACACAGAAGTGACTGGCCTCCAAGTCCCACAAGCCCAGCCCCTCTCCAGGCAGCATAGCCCCATGATCCTGGCCGCTTTGAAGGGACAAAGACGGGTGATTGGCTATTCTTGAAGAATGAAAAAAAGAATAGACGTTGATTGTGTTGCCAACTTGTTCATTTGATGCGCAGAAGTCTTGGTGCGTCCCAATAAAAAAAACAATGCTCCTACAAAATACTAGGTGTAGAAATTCTTGTTGTAGGGTGTAGAAATTTTTGCTTCAACTAATTTTGAGTGGAACTTAACTTAATTTTATGTTATGGCGTTAAAAAAAGTGTTCAGTAAATTTCAGACTTGTGAAAAGTTCAGAAATTTTTCTTTTTGGACCCACACACATTTTTGACCTTCATTCATTTTGAACTTTTGAAAGAGGGTGTGCTCATTTATGCTGAGCATTGTGTATACAGTTTCGGTTCATGTTCTGAACAGCTTTTCACTTAAGAGGTTGTGGGGGTCAGGCAGAATACACCCCAAACAGGTCAGCAGTCTGTTGCGGGGTGTATATACATTGTTACTGATAATTATTTATACCCCTGTTTGTCTGTGTCTTTGTACCAGCGGGTGAACCTTTACTTCGGAGTCTAATGGAGACTTTGCAGATGAGCGCAAATGAAGAAGCAAATCAAGGTTTTAGACTTCTCTGTGCAATATTAGAAAGGTGAGATTGTTATGAATTTCCTTTTTAACTATTTTTGAAGTGAAGAGCAGCAGATCATTTCATAGTTACTTGAATGTTAAAAACACATTACCAGTGAATAAAACATTGTGTTTTCAATGTCAACTTCTCTTTTCGTTTAAATTTATTGTGTTACAAGCAATCAAATAATTGAAAGCCCAAGGAAAAAGGAATTGTTTGTGTTGTCTAAAACAGGAGAAATATACAATGACTGTCGAGTTTTTAAGACTAGCAAGGTCGATAAATCATGTCCGTTGTAGTTTGTCTTGCAGAGTGCAAAGAAAAGAATATGTTGGTTTTAACATTTCGGCACTATTGCAAGGGTTTTACTCTTTTTTTTTTTTTTCTCATGTCTGTGTGCATGAATGTAGTATTTCAAGATTGTCTATGATACTATTGTTGTGACAACAGTTCTACAGTTTGCTGCGGTGGTGGCATGGCATTATAGAGACTTTAATGTTGTGATTTTAGTCTTTTCAAGAGGTCAGTACTATTTGTTTGTTATGAGTGCCTTGCCTGCCCTTAAGGTAAAAATAAGCGAGTTCTAGTGAGTTGCGGTTATTCTAGAAAAACACTTCTAGCATTGGATAAGATTGTCACAAAGTTTGAAAACTGAACAGAATATAAGACAAAAGAAAATAACCATTGAGTTTTATCAGTTCACTCCTTTTCAGAAATTGCTTGAAACCAAACTGCAGATGTTTGCTACTTTGTGTAAACGTGTCAACATACTGTATTGTCACATCTAAAAGGCACACCACATCAAAAGGAGCAGTCTGAGTTTCATGTGCTCTGTATTTAACACACACATAAGGCGCACCTGATGATAGGGCCCGGGTTTTATATACATATCCTCTTCTACGTACGTCTGCCTTACAACAACACACACATAAGCAGACAAGTGTGCGTATTTAAAAATAGACCGGGAGGGTTTGGTTCGCTTTATTTGAATATTAGTTACAGTCGCCATTTAATCATTTATCAAATCCATCAAAGTCCTCATCCTCTGTTTCCAAATCTAACAGGTGTGCTAAATCCAACATAGCAAGTTCACTTTCCTCGCAGTCAGACTCCCTTTTTGTACCGTGCGGCTGCTCGGAAATGATGCCTGCTTTTCCGAAAGCTCGGACAACAGTGCCAGCTGACGCGTTAGCCAAAGCATCTACAATCCACTGGCAAACGGTGCAACTCTGGCCACCTCGCCTTATTTCCGCGGAAACTCAGCTGTGTCTTCTTCACCTGTCACAGCTCATTTTTCAGCTTCGTTCACTTACGAACCATCGACTCGTTAATTTGAAAATTTCTCGCTGCGGCTCGAGCCCCATGTTCCTTCGCGTAGCTGATTAAACTGAGCTTCATAAGCGTATCTATTTGCCATTTTCAGAGTTGTTAAAACAGCAATGTTCTGCATAAAGCGCATACCTGTTCTTTTATACAGAATCCACGCTCACACTTCCCCCTTTAACGTTCTCATGTTCTCAACTACGTCCGCCTCATGGTTCTGTAATACATCCGCCTAACAACACACATAGGGCGAACTGCACGATAACGTGCGCCGCTCATTTTGAAGAAAATTTAAGACTTTTATATGTGCCTTATGGTTGTGAAAGTACGGTTTATTCAATTTACGGTTTTGGTCTTTTCTGTGCGTCAACAGACAGCCCACAAACAAACCTTTGCTCCATAGTACCTCATGCTTTGTGGGGGTTTTAGAGACCATAAGAGCTGGAGTGGCATGCCCATGCCTGTCGGTTGCCTTACAAGCCACCTGTGCCGCCACCCATTTGTTCAGGTAAAAATGAACACACAAAACATGTAAATTATCCCAATACAGTCTAGAACAGCGGTCGGCAACCTTTGACACCGAAAGAGCCATTTGAACCCGGTTTCCACGGAAAAGAAAACACTGGGAGCCGCACATCTAAAATGAAAAAAAAAAAAACTTCTACTACTTCACCGCAGCATGTTTCTTATGAAATCCACGTGCTACAGAGAAAATGACATTTTATTCATTTAATGAACACATTTTGAACATTTTGAATTCTTGAAAAATAATAACAATGACTGTCTCTTTCAAATAAATTAAAAAGCTCAATTTAAATTGTCCATGTAGCAAACGAAAGCAGAAAAATGCCATGAGGCGTCATCCTTATATCCATTTATCTAAAATGAAGATAACACTGTATATATTACTTTTTCTTACCTTTACACTTTGTATAAACAACTATAGTGTGGTTATGTCTTATGAAGTGCTACGGAGAAAATTAAATTTTACCGATGTAATGAACACATTTTGAATTCTTAAAAAAATAATAATGTCTGAATGTCTCATTTGAATAAATTAAAAAGCTGAATTTAAATTGTGCATGCAGCAAACAAAAGGGAAAAATCCGTGAGCCGTCATCCTTATATCGCCTTAGGCTTTCAAAGTATGCAGCGGAGCATACTTTGTGATATTTCAAGATCACAATAATCTTCAAATTTAGAACTAAAATAATATAAAAACTAACACAAATAAAACACACTTCAATTAAATACAAAAAAATTTTTTTTTTAGTAATTTATTCTCCCAAGCCAATCAGAGCCGCATTATAAGGATGAAAGAGCCGCATGAGGCTCCGGAGCCGCGGGTTGCCGACCGCTGGTCTAGAAAGTGGTATAATAACTTTCTGAGTAGTTAAAACTTTTATGTTTAGAGAGACAAAATACATGGGGAGTTTTTATGACTTATGCATTATCATAAAGGAAGACTTTGCCCAACTTTCCGTCTTCCATTTTTATTGTCAACTATACAGCTCTAAAAAAAACATTTCTTGCTAAACTTATCTTTAAAACTTTGGATAGCTATGAAAACTATTACATAATGAACTTTTTCCTTTATAGAAATTCTTTATTGTGACGAGCTTGATATTTTTTAATGTATTGTAACTTAGAACAAGTACCTACGATGATGAAATTTTTTTTGCAGATTTAATGTTTGACCTACTACTAATGAAATAATAAATTTAGTAGATATGGCTTCCCATGTATACATCTCATTTATACAATTCATGCAAGTACACTCTGTTGTAGGTTGTGCAGTGCACATGAAAAATAGTTTCAATTATTGGGTGACTTGAATGTTGAATACTTGTCAAATTTATTTTTATTATTAAAGTAACTGCTGCGTCTTCAAATCTACAGACTCAATCGCCTCCCCAAGCCAGTTCAACTTAAGGTGTGTGAGGAACTGATACAGAGCATCTCCAAAAGATTGGTAGAGGTTTCATTAGATCTGCATCAAAACGAAAATGTAAGTTTTTCACAACTTAAAGACAGGATAATAGACTTAATGTTTGTTATGATGTTTAACTGTGCTCCATTGATCTTCATGACTAGTTAAACCATTCTTTTGGGTTTAAAAAAAAAGGGAACAAAATACACTACAGAGAAAATGATGTATGATTCCAAAACGTGGAATTTATTTCTTTGAAATAGGATCAGGTTGACAAAAGTTAAACAGGTAAAACATTAAGCATATAAAGTATGAGAGAAATTTATCGTGTTTGGAGGATTAATTATCTGCTCTGGTTTAATCAAATTTAGTCATAAATATTAATATGAATTTTAATATTAACTTCATAAACATGAATGTTTCTCCACTTAAGTTCAGATTATGAAGGTATGGCATGGCCATTACCTGAACAAATTTTGAGCTTTGATTTTTCTCTTTCTAATAATTATAATAATAAATTTTATTTATATTGCGCTTTTATGAACACTTGCCTTGCCTCGTGAGTTATTACAATCATACTTTGCTATCTTTGAACTTTTTTACTCATCTGATACATTTTCTTTGTTTGAATTTGAGTTTTTTGTGCCGAAATGGGATACAATTGATGAATGGTTTTGATTGCCATCTTGCTGAAAATTCTAGGCTTCAAATCTTGTGTTATTTGCTGCGCGATGTGGCGATCGGGTACCCCGTTTAGTATAATAGGTGTGTAAATGTTGTTGCCTCATAACACCAGATGGCACTCGTGACTCTCGATAGGCAATATGGATTCCAACGTCAATCACATGCAAAATCACAATCTGTTGGTTGTTGATTCATCTTAAAACAGATTCGCCGCAGAGTGGCTAATTATGCTGAATTTCGATTAGCCACACTAAAATAAAATTCGCATTTACGAACGATTAGCATGAGCATACCATATAAGAATGCTGTTGTAGTAATCAAAGCAGGATGTAATGAAGACATGATGTCTTTGAGATGGAGGAAAGCAAACCGGATTATTTGGTTAATAAGGTATTCAAAGGGGAGATTGGTGTAAAAAAAGATCCCAAGATTATGTATGATAGGTCACGGCGAGGGAGGGGTGTTGTCAAAGTTAAACAGAAGATTAGGGGTGGATATTGTAAAACTTTTGGGTCCAATTGTGATGATTACATCAGTTTTGTCAGAGTTCAGTTTAAGGACATTGTGTTGCAGCCATGTATTGATATCAGTTAGACAGTGGGTAAATGTGGCATCATTTTTAGAGGTGATGGATTTGGTGGAAATGTATAATTCAATGTCATCGGCCTAGCAGTGAGATCCAGGAGAATAAGGATGGACAGCTGACCTGAGTCAGAAGAGAGAAGGATGTCATTGGTAACTTTAAGCAGAACAGTTTCAGTGCTATTAAACTACATATGTTTATTTTAACTATTGGAAACTTAAAAGTAGGTTTTCATTTGACATCTATGTTATTTAGAAACAGTAATAAATAATCTAACATTAAAATGTTACACTGGGTGAGAATAGAATTTAGAATCATTAAAATGTACAGTTGAAACCAGAAGTTTACATACACTACATAAAAACACACATATGCTTTTTTTCCTTACTGTCAGACATGAAATAAAAATAAACTTTTCCTGTTTTATGTCAATTACAATTTACAAAATTATTTCTATTTGCTAAATGGCAGAATAACGACACAAGGTTTTTTTTTAGACAATTCTTTGTTACTTTTATCAAAGTCAAAAGTTTACATACACTAAGATCACAATGCCTCTAAACAATTAGGGAAATCCCAGATGATGGTGTCATCTTTTTGGAAGCTTCTGATAGGTTAATTGACAGCAACTGAGTTCATTTGAAACACATTTAAAACACACCTGTGGATGGATATTAGTGCACATTTGAAATACAACTGTTTGTTTGTAAAATATCAGTGGAAGATAATTGTGGATTTGCAAAAGTCTGGTTCGTCCTTGGGTGCAATTTCCAGATGCCTGAAGGTGCCACGTTCATCTGTTCAGACAATTGTACACAAGTATAAACATCATGGAAATGTCCAGCCATTATTTTGCTCAGGAGGGAGACGGGTTCTGAGTCCCAGACATGAATGTACTTTGGTTCGATATGTCCAGAACAACCCAAAGACGAAGGCAAACAATGTTGTGAAGATGCTGGCTGAAGATGGTAAGAATGTGTCATTATCAACAGTGAAACGAGTACTGTAATAATAATAATAATACATTGAACTTATATAGCGCTTTTCTGGACACTCAAAGACACTTTACATATATATATGTATATATATATGCATTATTCATTCACTCCATACAATCATTCACACACACAACATTCATTCCTGATGATGGGAGCTACCATGCAAGGCGCAGACCACTATCATCAGAAGCAACTGGGGGTTCGGTGTCTTGCTCAAGGACACCTCGGCATGGACTCTGGGCGGGGGATCGAACCTGCGACCTTCCGGTTACGGAGCGGTCGCCCTACCCACCGAGCCATCCTTCCCCCCTGTACAGACATGGGCTGAAAGGCTACTCTGCCAGGAAGAAGCCAGTACTTCAAAAGAAACATAGAAAAGCCTGATTACAGTTTGCGAATGCACACAAGGATAAATACTTAAATTTTTGGAGACATGTCTTGTGGTCTGATGAAACTAAAATCGAACTGTTCGGCCACAATGACCATCGTTATGTATGCAGGCCTCAGAACACCATCCTAGCTGTAAAACATGGGGGTGGTAGCATCGTGTTATGGGGTTGTTTTGCTGCTGGAGGGACTGGTGTACTTCACAAAATAGATGGCATCATGAGGAAAGAACAGTATGCAGAAATATTGAAGCAAAATCTGAAGACATCAGCTAGAAAGTTGAAGCTTGGGTGCAAATGGATCTTCCAAATGAACAATTACTCGAACCATACTGCCAAACTGGTTACAAAGTGGCTTAACGATAACAAAGTCAATGTTTTGGAGTGGCCTTAACAGAGCCCAGATGTAAATTCTATTGAACATTTATGGTCAAAGCTGAAAAGGGGTGTATATGCAAGGCAACCAACAAACTTGGCTCAGTTACACCAGTTCTGTCGGGAGGAATGGGCCAAAACTCCTCCCAACACTTGTGGGAAACTTATTTTATTTTTTATTTTTATTTTGAATTACTCTATTCATCCCTCACCAGGGAAATTTGTTTGCTGCACTCCTTACACCGCAGCAGGCTGCCCTTCAACAGCACCAATGGTGGGAGAAGTGGGGGTTAGGTGTCTTCTCCAAGGACCCTAGACGTGCTCTCCGTGGGACGCGAACCCGCAACCTTCCGGTCCGCGGGCGAACGCGCTAACCACGCGGCCACCGTCTCCACCAAAACTTGTGGAAGGATATCCGAGTTGTTTGACTCAAGTACTGCAGTTTAAAGGCAGTAGTACCAACTGCTAAGAATATGTATGTAAATTTTTTACTCTAATAAAAGTAACAAAGAATTGTCTAAAAAAAACCTAGTTTCATTATTCTGACATTTAGCAAATAAAAATCATTTTGTTAATTATAATTGACCTAAAACAGAAAAAGTTTATTTTTATTTCATGTCTGACTGTGAAAAAAAAAGCTTATGTCTGTTTTTATGTAGTGTATGTAAACTTCTGGTTTCAACTGTATGTCCAATCAAAACCAGACACATAAATGTACACAAAGATAATGAGTTTGTGATTTATGCAAATTACTATCTAAATAAAAGTTGAAACAGATAAATGCAAGAAAATTGTTGGGGTCTGTTGATCTGACTTTAAGTTTCATCTTCGATGCTTAGAGTTGACTCTTGATTTAAATGTATTTTTTGTGAGTAAAGATAGAAAATTAAAGAATACAGTCTACTTCATTGTTTTAAAAAAGACAAATGTTGAGGAAAAGGGATGATCTAACTATTCAAAATATTTTGACAAAATGTGACAAAAATATTTTTTACTTGCTAATGTCACTTAAACATTTACCAACACTGCTATATTTTTCTCAAATAACCATTTTTTTCCTGTCATGCAAGACCTGAAACCTATCCTCATTGAATCCCAACCTCAACTTGTTAACAGAAAGAAATGGGTACGAATGCTTGAGGTTGGTTAGGAGATTAAACATACAGTAGGTGGGATACGGGAAGTCAACACAGGTGAATTGGGCGTGTCTACCAAAATGCTTGCAGGAAGTTGAACAATGAAGACCTCTGGTGGTTTCGCTCGGTGACACCACTGCGGGGTTTTATTTGCTTTTTTTTAAATTATTATCCTGAGCAGCTTTATAACTGTAGAATGGAGATTTAGCACCTGTGTTTGAACCTGATCTGCTTTATCTCTAGAAAATATCTCTAGAAATGAGCCTTAAAGTGTAGTTGAGGCTCCTTTCAACTTTTTAATTTTGATTCAAATTTGACTTGTTCATTTAAAGTTAAATACACCATATTTGCTTTACTTAACTTGGGCTAAGGTAACTTGAAGATACCAAAACATATTTTGAGAGCCTCAAAACTATAGAACTTTTTCTCCTGTTTTTCAAATCTTTTTATATGTATATATTGTAGAGCCATTCGAAGAAATCTGATCACCCTGACCAAGTATCTGCATCCAGAGGGTTTCTGAAAGAGGCCCTGGTGTGTTTCCAGTCTGTCTGCAGGTTGGAATAATCTTATTCAAGCTATTGTGAAAAATGAGATGTTCTTTACTATAAATTATTTAATTTTTTTGTTATTCGGTAATTTTTTTTTGGTTTTTCATATGTTGCTTTCCGAATACAACTGAGTAAATAGTGTGGAAAACACACTAACTCTGAATTATAAACTATTTGTGCTCTTTTTATTGTAGTTATGGTGAAATAAAATTTGTATACTTTAAATTTGCTTTAAATCTGTCTGTTTTTAAAGTTTCGCAGAGAAGTGTATCTCAGATCCCAAAATCATAGAGAACCAATATTTAGCTCCAAATGATGTTGGCAAACCTCAGCAACATCTGGAGTCCATGTGTCAGGTCCTTCTGGAGTGCTGTGATTCTTCCTGGATACCAACCATCCTTGTAAGAGTTATGTCATTTTTGTAAGAGCACTCCTATAGATGGGGTTTTCTCTGTTAATCTTCTTATATTTACCATATTCTCTGTTTGGATAGAATTTATGCCTATAAAAAACGGTCTTTTTCCTAAAAGGGAACTTTTTTTTCTGTGCTTCTTTGTCTTTAGAAAATGTGCAACCCGACAGATGATGTCGTAGTTTTGCAGCGCTTCTATGCCATACTTTCATTTATGTATGTCCTCAATCCATCTCACATGCCGAGATTTTCAAATAAAATAGGTAAGTGGAACAACCCTTTGAAACAGCAAAACAATTTCAGCATGTTATAGTATACCTTTTTTTAATGAATCTTTCAATCCTTCTGTTTTAGTTGTAAAGCTTTTTTTTTATTATTAAATGAGTTTTTTCATTGTTGACTGTTGTTGCACTTTGAATAGGCCTGCATAACATTTCAAAATAGTCCCACAGAATATTGGTGTACAAATATTTTATTTTGCCAATTATAAAAGCTGAATTTTTTGTACATTTTTTACACAAAGCTGTTTTTGTATTTTTTTTTTTTTTTTGGATTAGCACTTATTAATCACATATTCAATTGTATCAATGTGAAAACAGGAAAAAAAAACTGGTTTCACTGAAAAATTAATTGGTTGGTTTGATATTTTTCTCTGTCTGAACAAAGCTTTTTGGTTTCAGGCCATTTTAGAGGCAAATGTGCCTCTAAACATTTTCAGTGTAGATTCTCAATAATCCAGAATTTGTTTTAATGTAATTTAAGATTTACAAGACATTTTTGAGAAATCAAGCTCATGTTTTTAATTCCAATAAAAAATTATTACTTATAATAATACTTTTATTTGTAACGCACTTTATGTCTCCAGTGGAGATCTCAAAGTGCTACAATGACCAAAAGGAACAACAAACAGCAAAATTAAATAAAACCACAACACAAATAACAACACTAAAAACTTTGCTGAAAAATAAAAAAAAAAAGTTAAAAAACTTTACTTACATTTGTTAAAATTTCCATAGTAAACCACTTGTGTGTGTTGTAATCAGTGGCGGCTGGTGAAAAAATATTTAGGGGGTGCACATTGAAGTTCAAATTCTTTTAATTTGGAATACAAACTAACAAAAAAGTTTGAGCACCGATGAGCGTTGAATAAAGAAATGAATGACTAGCTGAACATAAATTTGGCTTGTCTTTCTTTTTGTGCAGCAAATTTCTCGATGACCTTTTGATTGAAGTTTTTGTTGCAACCAAAAATGAAAATAAAAAATGTAATGTGTCAGTGACTGAGTCTCCATTAAAACAGGACTGTGGTTTTCAGCATCAAGAGAATAGTGATGATTTAAATTTATGCTGCAAGATGTTATCAGAGATTAACAGTTTTTTTAGCAGAATGACATGTCCCTCTTAACCAATGCTTAAGTAACTTGATGGTATAGACATTTATTTCAAATTAATCAATAAATTTGTCTCACCAAGGCAGAAAATAGCCGGAACATTTCAATACACAGCAAGTACATACCATTTTAAAAAAGTAGTAATTCTGCCGCTTTTAAACAAATTTTAGCCTATAAATATTTAGCTTCAAATTGGACACAAACAAACGTGGAGAATCCTCGAATAGTCCAAAATAATACCTGATGCAATAGATCTTCCTCTGTGCTCAACTATGGTTGGCAAGTCCTGTTTCTTTGATATGTGTATGTTTAACTAACAAATCCTGTCATGATGGGTGCTGAAAGTGAGTCAAATTCTCATGAAAGCAATTACCTCCTGAATTTAAAATTTCTTCGGGTCTCATACGTTGAGTTAATTAGATTCTATTGGTCAAAGGTCTACTATGATCTAATGCTCCATGTACATTTTTTAATGTGTCTCCTGAAGGAGTTTCGACCACTTCAGACACAACATGTCCCAAGCGCCTGCTACTACTTGACTTGCTTTCTAACTTTTGTGCTTTATTTTCCTTTACCCTTGTAGCTACCTCTGGTTTCATCAAGCGGGCCTTAGAGCACAAAGTTAAACTGTGTTCAAGAAACAGGTAATATGAAACACAAACTCAGTACAGCAATTCCCAACATGCAGCAGTCTAAATATTGAGCTGTGCACACTGTACATGTGTTAAGCCAGTGAATTGAGCTGCTATTGTCTTTCACAGCTGGAGCATAATGGAAAAAGAGATAACACAGACTGAGAAGTCTGACATTCTTCCTTTATTTCAGCCTCTCTTTTTTGTGCTAAGTCAGTCTTCTCAGCATTGTGTCCCTCTGAGTGATGGATCTTTTTCTCCAAAGTCTGCGGGGTTTTTTCTTTATTTTTCTTGTGTTTGCAAGCATAAAACTCCTATCCGTCTGTGTGGTCACAAATGGGGTTTTAACTTAGAGGCTTAAGCCCTCTACTCTGGGCTGTGGTTAAATCAGTCTGTTTGTGATTTTATGTTAGATTAAAAAAAAAAACTCAAATCACATCTTGTGTCCTCTGACTTAATTGTTTTTACTCTTTTTCTAAGTAGTTTCTTCCCCTCTATTAACTTGTCTGGGCATTTTTGTGTTCATTTCTGTGTTAAATTCACAAATTTCCCACGTGTGGATCAATAAAGTAATTCTAATTAATTTGCACCTTATGTGATTTGTCCCTCTCCATCTAATCCTGCAGGAATCCTAAACTGAACAAATTTTGCAGCAGTTTTCTGCAGAATCTCAGTATGTGTCTGCTTTACCAGCCAGATTCTGCCTACCACCACGGTATGCAAAGCACATTTTCCTTTTTAAAACACATGTAGAATTTAAGGCAGTGCCAATATAAACCATGTTGTTCGTGTTAGCTTCGAATCAGCTTGTCTATTTTGGCTACTACAAAATTATTTGGAAAAAGTAGATGCATCTTTAAATCATATTCAAACACTGCAGACTTGGACGCCCACTTAAAATTGCTGAAGGCCACCTAAAATAAATAAACTTCCAGTGCAGGAGAAAGGGAAGTGACTCACATCTTTAATTATCTTTCAATTAAGAAGTTTTAAAACTAAATGTCAGAATGTTACATGAGAAAATGAAAAAAAATCTCAAATAGAAAAGAAAGAAAGGAATGTCAAAAAAAAATCTTTTTTTTCCAATTACCAAAAGGAGGTTCTACAATACAATAGTAAATGAGTAATAAAAAGAAAAAAAAAAAAGAGTCTGTTAGTGTTTTTTTTTTTTTGTAAAGGAGGGTTTTGCAAATCTTATTGTCACAGGGTTAGGATTTTCAGTATTTTCTAGTTTCTTTTCCCTCTAGTATATAAATTTTCTTGCCATTTTATTTTTAGCTTGTTTTTTGATTTTGTGATAAAACATAATATTTCCATTTCCCTCTCTCCTGTCTTTGTTATACACACATTAACATTGATGTCATATGTTACCACAGGCTAGTTTTTTCATGCTTGATTTTTTTTTTTTTCCATCCATCTGTTGTCCTCTCTCATCTTGTTCATCAGCCTGTCCTTCTCTGGGATTCCCTTATTCCCTTCTCTCCCTCTAAGGCCTAGTCCACATATAGCCGGGTATCTGATAATATGAATATGTTTTATTTGTTTTGGCCTGTCATCCACACAAACCCATCGGGTTTTTTTTTTCACTACAAACCGTCGTTTTTGAAAACTCTGACCAAAGACTTTGGAAAACACCGGTTTTGCGTCTGCGTGTGGACATGCATAACTGGCGTTTTGCATTTTTAAACGACATTACTTGCAACAATTAATGCATAAAAGTCATATGTGGGCGTCCTTGTTTTTAATATCAGACAGTGGGCAGCATAAATCCTCTGAAAAAAAACACTGCCGACTACCGGTCTGGCATGCTTATAACTGCACTCAGAAGCGTATTTATACGGTTTTGTGTGGATGTGGTTATATTGAAAATTGTTACGTGTGTACGTGAGAGTTTATCTAAAACGGAGGACAACGGATACACGTTTTCAAAAATACCCGGCTACCTGTGGACATGGCCTTAGACTTTTTACAGAGTCTTTATTCTTTTTCATGCCTCAAACCTCATTTTACTTTTTTTTTTTCGCTCAAGGTGCTGCCTGCATCAGTAACTACAATGTTTTTCCCCACTAGTTTCTAAATCATGTTGATTTTCCTCTCACACATTTTATTTTTCCCAGTTACCTCCTTTCACAATTTGCAAGTTTTATTCACCTTCCCCCATTACACCTGTTGATATTTTTGCCTTTTCTCCTTTCATCTCTCTCATTTTCTCCATTTGTTTTTGACTATTTTTTTCCCCCCTCTGAAGCTATTGTGGTCACAGACCAGTGATCCGTGTCCCAGATCTGGCTTCATTGCCATGCATTGCCTTAGGCTGTGGCACCACACTTTATTTATTGGCTGGTTGGTAAGAAAAAAGAAAAAAAAATCCGGTATAGTAATGTTAATTAAAACATTGCATCAGTGAATAATCAGAATCAGAAATACTTTAGTGATCCCATATATAAAATACAGAGATTAAAACATATTGAGAATTCAAACTGTCAAGATGCACACTTAAATGCTGGATTTATTTATTAAAGTTACAGGATAGTTTTGTTAAATGGAAAAATCACTGAAGATATTTTACCCATATGCAATATTTGCTAAAACTACTTCATAGAATATAAAATATGTATTTATACATGCATAAAATTTTGTACATGTCTGTATACAACCTTTCTTTTCATTTTTACTCAGCACATGTAACTTCTTTGTCTATTTTTCTCCAAGGATCTTGAAACTTTTACACTGTATTGTTTTCACTTCATTTTTCTTTCTCTCCTTTTTTTCATCTTGTGTTCAGCTTTTCTCACAGCTGAAATTGCATTTTATAGTTTTCCTCTCCCCATGCTGAATTGCTGCTGTCTTCTCAGTCTTTTTGGTTTTGGCTGTTAAATCTTCAGAAGCTTGATCATCCCACATAGCCGTGCATAAGTCTCTTCCCAAACCCATCTAAGCTCCTTGAAGACAAATATTGTTTGTGTGCATATGCATGTATACATATAGTGCCCCTTCATCTCAGTTTTTGAAAAATTTACCAACTTTCTGGTCTCTCATCTTCCTCTCTCATCGTACACATCCACTTTTCTTCCTATCTTTCAGTTTTAAGAATAAACACCTTATTGGTCAGATCAATGAATATATTTTCACTGAGAAATATTGCATATTATGAGTGTAGCGTACAAAAAAATAGGGATTTATTGCATTACAATGTTTGTTTAAGCCCTAATGTGGGGGTAATAAACATATGTATTTGAAAACATATGTAATAGAACCAAAACTTAATATATTTATTGAGATGAGCATCATATTATTGAGGGGAGATGGTGGCTCAGTGGGTAGAGCGTTCGCTTGCAAACCGGAAGCTCGCAGGTTCACATCCCACTGAGTGCACATCTAGGGTCCTTGGAGAAGACCCTACCCCTCGTTACTCCCACCATTGGCGCCGTCATAGGTGGCAGCCTGCTGCGGTGAAATGAAGCACAATAATTTCCCGTGAGGGATTAATAAAGTATTAAAAAAATATATATTAAAAATCAATGGATCAAGAGTCTATTCAGGTGCAATCCATATAAAACTGTACACTGAGAATAAAGAATTACCGTAACCAATTTTACAGGGTTTAAAGCAAATTTAACACATCCATTTGAAGATATTTTGTAGCTACCGCAACATGGAACACCTATTGTTCAGCTTTGTGTGTGAGACCAGGGTCAACGTGTGGGGACACCTTTGGAGGAAAAATTTTTCTGACCAAATGTTTCTGAATAATTTTACTATGTGGAAATGGGCATAGTATGGTGTAAATTATGTCAATATAAATTAAATAATTAAAAAAAATCAAAAGACAGAAGAAAAAATGATTTAGTCAATGTTTCTGTGTGGAGTAACTGAAATGAATGTGAAAAATGTAGTTAGAACACTTTAAAAAAAAATAAAAAAATCAACAGAAGATCAAAATGACATGGCAATAATTTAAGAGGTTCCGTTCCATCGTTTTCCGATTATCCAGGGCTGGGTCGTGATTAATTTTTTTAGGAATTATAATAGATGCTAAATTAACATGGAAACAAAATCTAAAATACATAAAGATAAAAATTTCAAAAACTCTACGTATAACGTATAAAAATTAAAAATCTTTTCAGCTAAGGCTTTATTTGTTATTTACTCCACTTTAATACTTCTTTAATTAATATACTGTGTTAAAGTGTGGGGTGAAACACATAAAACTTTAATTAATGGGATTTTTTATTGCAGAAACGGTCCATAAGGTTAATAAACAAAGTTGGACATTTTGAACATACTCGTCCTTCTTCTTCTTCATTTGGCATATCACAAATTATCACTTCATTTGGCATATCACAAATTTCCCATGTGTGGGATCATTAAAGTATATTCTGATTCTGATTTCCCTTCAGGGGTCGCCGCAGCAAGTCAGTTTCTTCCATCTAACCCTATCTGCTGTATCCTCTTTGGTCACAACAACTATCTTCATGTCTTCCTTCACTGCGTCCATGAACCTCTTCTTTGTCCTTCCTCTAGTCCTCTTTCCTGTTATGAAATTCAAAGATTTACATCATTTTAAAGTACTTCAAATAATGTTTAAAAGCTAAGTTAAATCTTTTGCCAGTAAACATGCAAAAATATTTTAAACTTCAAAAAACAATATGTCGTTTCAGAGATGGCTGTAAATTTTGTTACCCAAAACTAGAAAAGGACTCAAACAAAGGTGTCTGTCTTTTTTTGGACCTCGTATTATGGAACAAATATTATATATAAAGAGATAAAAAAAAAATGTGTTACCCTGCAAATATTTAAAAAGAAAGTGTCACAATTTATTTTTGATAATTATAAATTTATTTTTTTTCTTTTTCTCCCTTTCTGTAAATTTATTTTAAGGTAACCAATTGTAAAAGATAAGTTTTATTGGGCACAGAAGCATTTTTTTTGCTTCAACATGTTTTTGGTCACCTGTACTACCTGGGTGTGACGTTTGTAAAATGTTGTCATGGAACAGGAGACTGATTACAAAATAAATTCAATTCAGTTTAACTTTAATATGATCCAAGACAAAATTTGCAACATCCTGGCTGATAACAAATATCTAAATCTTAAAAAAAATAATAAAAAAAGTACAGTATCAGGAAACATTAGTAAAGACATTACGTACAACTACACCTTGTTGCACAACTTTGTTGGTAAACCAGTTAATGATAACATTAATTATATGAAAGAAAAAAAAAAATCTTATTAATTTCAGTCATAAAACAACACTGATTCAGAGCAGCCTTCTGTAATAAACACTCTTGCTGAAGCTCTGCCATGTAATATTTTCTTCTGCGAATACCTACTCTATCCATCTGCGTACAGAGTTTATCATCACGTTTATTTTTTTTTTGTGTGTGTTTTCTTGCTCATCTGCAGATTTGGAGGAGCTGAATAACCTTCTGGAGAAGACTCTTCCATCTTTGTGTTTTCCACTGGAAGACTGGCCATCTCTGTTCCTAGAAAATGAGAATGCGAGGTGCATTCAGTTCTGTATGGTGATAATTCTTCATCTCACCGTGCAAAATGATGACAGGTAATAGTACACACGGAATGGGCTAACAGGTCCAGCAGGCAAAAACACTCTTGAGTCATATTTTGAATGTGGACAAATACTACTAAAGTACAAACAACCGTTTGCACAAGCAGTTTAATTCCATTAATTCCACCCAGTGGTCTTATTTACATTTCATGATAAATGAAATAGAGTCCTTTGAGATTCTAAAAATGTAAACCAACTGTATATTTATTTTTTTACTCTTGTGCCCAATGTCTTTGACTTCCTACTTTGTTTGATCATGTTATGCTGTGTTGGTATCTGTGCTTATACCGTATACCGTATTTTCTGCACTATAAGGCGCACTGCATTATAAGGCGCACCTTCAATAAAAGACATATTTTAAAACTTTTTCCATATATATGGCGCACCGCATTATAAGGCGCTACAGTAAAGGCTGAGTTTACGTTATGCATCCACTAAAGGGAATCAGTCAGTCATCTCCTTATCCGTCTATCTCTTTTAGGGTTGCTGGGGTGCCGGAGCCCATTGCGGTCAATTTAAGGCGAAGGGCAGAGTACACCCCGAACAGGTTGCCAGTCTGTCGCGGGGGCACACACATATAACCATCCACACACACATTCATTCATTCCTAGGCACCGGCCAATCAACCTAGCATGCATATCTTTGGAGGGTGGGAGGAAACCGGAGTACCCGGAGGAAACCCACGCAAACACAGGGAGAACATGCAAACTCCACACAGAAAGGACAGTGTCCCCACCCAGGACTCGAACCCACGACCTTCTTGCTGTGAGGCCACTGTGCTATCCACTGCGCCATTGTGCTGCTGTCTAAAGGGAATGTAAAAAAAAAAACAGTCAGGTCAGTCAAACTTTATTAACAATTACAAAACAGCTTTCTGACAACTCCATTTACTCTCAAAATGAATAAACAGCTGTTTTATTATTTTCTCCGAGATAAAGTATTAGTATTTTTGTGACACAGTTTATCTTCCATTGGAGATAAACTCTGTTTAGGCTTACTTGGCGCAGCGCATCCTCTTGCTTCCTCCACTTCCTCACCATTGATTCGTTACTGTTAAACTCTCCCGCTGCGGCTCTACTGCGTGTTCCCGTGTTCTACAGCGTGACCGATCGCCTGGAGTTTAAACTCTGCATTGTAACAGTGTCTCTTGGAAGGAGCCATTTCAGGGTCTTTACACAAACACAAATGGAAATGAGCGCTGTTTCATATATCCCAGCATTCACCGCACACTACTTCTTCTACGGGGGAAAATGGAGTCGGCGGCTGCTAACCGCAGTCGCAACACCTGTTGTAGCTCAATATTGATCCATATACATGGCGCTCCGGGTTAAACGGCGCATCGTGGACTTTAGAGAAAATTTAAGGTTTTTAGGTGCGCCTTATAGTGCGGAAAATATGGTACTTAAATTTAAATGTTTGGTGACTTTCATACAAGTTTATCAAATGCAGAGCGCTGTATCACTGCATGTTTACATGTTGTAAAGGTTTCTTCCACCACAAACCATCTTCTCCTGCGTCATGAATCTGTTGAAGTCAATTCAAGATCAGGGCAACTGTGTTCTTCCTTGCCCTGTCCTCCGCTCTGCCCTCTACCTGCTGGCTGTAACCCAATCCTGGGCTCCGAGTCTTGATGGAGTAAGAGATCAGTCATCACAAAGGACACTGACATAATTTTAATCATCTTAGCCACATATATACTAACTTTAGACCTTTTTCTCAGTTGAAAAGACTTTATCTCAGCTTAAAATGATACATTTTTCTGTGTTCACTTCTGCTGATTTCCAGCCTAAAGATTATATAAAGATAAAGATGTTCTGACTTTTTTTGCTGGAAAGAACCAAAGCAAAACTAAAAACTAATTTCTTGCATTTTATATTAATCATTACTTGGAATTCATAAACTAACTCAAACTTTGACAGTTACAAAACAACACAGGACATTGTATTTGAATTTGCTTGGCATTGTGTTTTTAGTTCTATTATTATGATTAATCTACACTGGATCACAGAATATGAAGCAAAGTGAGTTGTAAAAAAAGATTCACATTTGCATTGTGACACGTTTTTTTTCTCCTGTAAACTTAAAACCTGCTACGCAGAATAAACATTTTCATCAATCTTTTTATACTATCGTCCCCAAGGTTCCTTTGATGTACATCAGCAAAGCACTCTCTTCCTGCCAAAGCTTCTCTTCCATTTACGTCCACCATCCTGCACTCATCCACTTCATCTGCAGTTTTAAGGAGCTTGCAGAGAAATTTGGTGTCCTGGTCTTGGAAATGTGGCTGACCAAGCAAGCAGAGCACACAGATGTGGACCAAATTCCGGTAGGAAGACAGTCATGTAATGTTCACTTTGAGAAAATTTGTCAAAATTGTGTTACTTTGTATCAGAAGGCCCTTTTAGAAATATCCAAGTGATTACAATATTGTTTTGTTTTGTTTTTTTTCCTTTGAATTAAGAAAAAAATAACTGACTAAAAAATGATTGGATAACTCTTTTAGATGGAGACAATTGATCAGGAGGAAAATGAAGGTCTTGCGGGTGATGAAAAAAACCAGAGGAAGGTTCAAGAGCCAGACAAAGAATCCTTGGAGATGCTGACTCTGCTCACGACAAATCCAAACATAATTTTTATTCTCCTGGTAGGACCTTTACAAAATACTTTGTTGAAAAATATATCATTTATCACAATACCAAGAACCATATTCCTCTTGTATGAGTTTCATACTTTTTGGGGGAAAAAAAACTATGTGAACAACCCCTCATAAACTTGTGAATTACAAACATGAAGATTTTTTTTTTTCTTTCTTTCTTTAATGCCTCCAGGAGATGGTTTGTAACCGAGAGGCTCACGTAGCAAAGCGAGCTCTTGGTGTTCTGGAGTTAGTTGTGAATGGTGAGAGACCTGAATTGATGGTCTTTTGTAGAGAACTCTTACCAGCCCTAAATGAAGTGTTCCTACGTATCCGTGCGGACAGCGAAGCCCTTAGCCTGGGACAAGGACTTTCTGATGAAGGTAAAAAATACAATTCCACACAAGTCCTGGTTGATACAAAAAATGTTTTATTTTAATCACAAATATAAAAAATAATAGTTGAAATGCATTTTGCTGAATGAGCTTATTTTTTATTTAAAATGTAAACATTTATATACACCAAAAATCTTTAATATTTACCTTTAACAATCTTTTATGTGTTTAGCATATAAACCTCTTTGATTCCACCATTGGAGAAAGGCAGAATTGAGCTGCAAAGCACCATTTGCTACTACAACAATTAAATCACAATGAATTCAGCTACCTAAAGCTTATTTGCTTTAATTGCAGACCAGTAAATTCAACATAATTTTTATGTGGTCTGTTTTTTCAACTCTTAATAGTTAATTCATAAATGTTTTATTCTCAGGGGAGAAATAATTTACTAATGCAACACACTTATATTGGGGATAACAAAAACATAACATACTAAGGATACAATTAGGATAGAAATAATAAGTTATCCTCATTTTAATTTGAATAACAATTTGTACAAATATAGAGAAATTTCTCTTTGACTCAACAGGGCAGTTTTGAACATTTGGATTTATATCTCTGCACACCACCTCCAGGCAACATACATTATACTCTCTGAAAGTTTTTTCATCCACATATTATATTGAAACACATGTTTGCTGTTAATGATAACCTGCCAATTCTAATGTGGCAACACTCGATAATACAAAGACTGGTTTGCTGGTTTTATCACTGACTACTGGTAATTGCCATCATATCAGAATCAGAAAACTTTATTGGTCCCACAGGGCAATTATTTTACAGCTTTTTTTGGCAATTTGCAGCACCTCACAAAATCTCGCTAAACACAAAAGATAATAAAAATCACATAAATAATACAATAAAAAACACACACATTGGGTCAGAGCAGTCCAGTTAAAAAATCCATTTCAAAAACCCAGTTGCGTGATAAGAAAGAGTACATGTGTGTGAATGAGAGGGATCCAGATGGAAAAGTGAGTTTACACGGAGAAGAGATAAAGAAGGTGGAAGATTTTAAATATCTAGGATCAACAGTCCAGAGCAATGGAGAGTGTGGAAAAGAGGTGAAGAAGCGTGTTCAGGCAGGCTGGAATGGGTGGAGGAAAGTATCAGGTGTGATGTGCGACAGAAGAGTTTCAGCTAGAATGAAAGGGAAAGTGTACAAAACCGTGGTGAGACCGGCCATGCTGTTTGGTCTAGAAACAGTTGCACTGAAGAAAAGACAGGAAGCAAAGATGGAGGTAGCAGACATGAAGATGCTGAGGATCTCTCTGAGAGTGACCAGGATGGACAGGATTAGAAATGAGTACATCACGGGAACAGCACATAGCACATGTTAGAGGTTGTGGGGATAAAGTTCGAGAGGCAAGACTGAGATGGTTTGGACACGTGCAGAGGAGAGAGAGAGAGTACATAGGAAGAAGGATGCTGGATTTGGAACCACCAGGAAAGAGGACTAGAGGAAGGCCAAAGAGGAGGTTCATGGATACAGTGAAGGAAGACATGAAGATAGTTGGTGTGACCAAAGAGGATACAGCAGATAGGGTTAGATGGATGAAACTGACCTGCTGTGGCGACCCCTGAAGGGAAATGCCAAAAGAAAAAGAAGAAGACCACTTTTAAACAGTTTCAAACTATCAAGCGCAAGTGTGGAAAAGTCACTAAATTTTCCACTTTTACCATCTTTTCCAACAACATGGCATGCATTTGGTTGATTGGGCGAACAGTTGCCATAAAAAAATAATTGCAGACACACCTACAATCATTTAAATGTAAAAGTTTAATGTACATGCCTGTACATTAAACCGTAAAGTAATGCCTGTAGATTAATGGGTCTGCTTGGCAAAACTTGCACAACTAAATGAAAAGCACTTAGTTAAATTATTTTCTCATCTATTGAGCATCAGTTACAAGAATAATTTGTGCTTATTTATGTTCATCGGTTCATCTTCTGTTGTGCCATTATCTTCTGTAATGGGCTTCAGTGCCATTATGAGGCATCGCTAAAGGTGATTTATCTATTTTTTTTATGTTCCAATGTGATTTAAAACCCTGCCTTCTAAGCATTAGGGCAAAGGCAGGCTTTTGTTAAAGATATTCTACATAGTTTTGAATTACTTTGCCGCATAAATAATAAATATCACAAAGCCAATTAGAACTCATAAACTCTAAAATACGATAAATGCAGAGTTAATCATATGTGTGTTAAACATCGTGGGATTCCTGAGAGATATTCTCTGCTGGAAGTACTACTTAGTGGTTCCTAGAACTAAAAAAGACTAAACTAAAAAATACTCTAGATGAAGGGTATTATTACTACAAACACTATTCACAAGTAAATTGAGACACGCGTTACACCCAAAAGACTCAATTTCAATGCAATATCTCTTTTAATGTGCCCTTTCTCCTTCTCCAGATGTTTCTCTGTTTTGCTCTGATTTAGTCCCACAAATAGAGAAGTTGGATGCTGGCAAACTTTTGTCCATCCAGTTTTTTACATTTACAGCCTAGATTATCTAGGCTGAGCAATGTTTACAGCCTAGATTATCTAGGCTGTAAACATTGCTCAGAGCCCTTTTACTTTATGTGTGAGCAAAGCTAATCTCTACGGAAACTCTGGTTGGATTAACAAAACGTTCATCTGTAAAACAATTAAGAGTTGCAATATTCCACCAATAAATTTATCCCCTACAAGCCAGCATCTTCAGTTGGATCAGAAACAGGAGTCTCATATTGATTTCATTTTGCCAAGACTGTAAAAGCAGTTCATATCAAATTTCTTTCAGGCAGGTCGTTTTTAGTATCATCTACTGTTTGAAAATTAACATCTTTGTCTCTGTTTTTCCCTTTAAAAAAAGACCAATTCAAATATGTTAATAAACTGGTGAGCTTAGAAAAAACACTGAAATACATCCTAAAATAAAAGAAACAGCTCTGCACTAAGGAATTTTTTAAGAAATTACTTCATTTTCTCTAAATTATTCTTTTTGTTACAATTTTAGATACACTAAAACGCAACATTCATTAATCTAGTAGTTTCCTAAAATCAAATCAATGCCGCTCAAATTATCATAATGACGAGTACGCATGCCCTGATTTACAGAATGATTTACAGAAAAGTTCAAATGAGAGGCAGATAGAGGTTAAACTATCCTCCGCAAACTCAGTTGGAATAATATCTTCTCTGCTTTTGAGCTTGTTTGTTGTTAACGACTTCATTCTTATTCCAACTGAATACAGTCTGTATTCATTTCTCATTTTCTCACAGTTTCACCTTTTCTTGTTTCTTCTTTCTGTCTTTGTGAAGCAATCAACCCACTCCCCCTGTTGCTGAAAATGCTTTGCGTGATTCAGATCAGCAACACACCATCACCCTCCATTTGTAATATGGAAACAATACACCTCAAGCTGCTGCAGCATGGTAAGACCAATACAAGCCGCTGACTGCTTCTTTTGTTTCATTTAATCTTTCTTATTTTGGCTGCAGACTTCATTCTATTACATAATAGAGTAGGGTCATGCATATATTTTCAATTTTAGAATCTTATGGACTTCCACGATGAATCTAAAGCGTTTTTTTGTATGCACCAAATTCCACACCAGCTTATTTTATTTTTTATTCACACACGAGGAAGGTGAGACGAGGCTTGAATCCCCGACTTTTCGTTGTGGAGTTTACATGGTCTCCCGGTGCATGTGTGGGTTTTCACCGGGCTCTCCAGTTTTATCCCACCCTCCAAAAACACAATACATGCTAGGTTAATTGGCCACAGGGAAATTGCCCTTAGGAATGAGTATGTCTATCTTTGTGTGTCATTCCGCAACAGACTGGCAACCTGTTTGGAGTGTACCCACCTCTTGTCCGTAATCAGCTGCCTCTAATCTCAACTGGGATGGGGATTCAGAAGATGAATGAATGTTTTGTTATTAACTCATTTTAATTCTGCAACACCCGTCACAAACACCACACAATGTAAATGTAATTTGTAATAGTTATAGATGACCCTATAATAGTTGAAGTAATATACACTAAAAGTAATAGTAATTGATTAATGTGAGGTGATTGTTAAAGTAATATATTATCTGTAGTAGATCCCAGCCCTGGGCCCAACATCTGTTTTTTTTTAATGTATAACTTATAATTATTTGTAGTATTCATTTGTAATAGTGTTGTATTTTCAGCTAGTGTTTTTACCTAAATTCATTGATACATAAATTCAGTTTTGTTCAGTTGTCTTGCTAACATGTTATCTGCTATTGGAAGGGCAGCTTATTGTTTTTAATCTAAAGATATAAATTTAGTGTATGCTACTGTATGTTGAAAAAATAACCAAACTGTGTGTGTGTTTGTGTTTTCTAGCAATCAACATTTTAGGGAAACTGAAACCAACCAACACAAAAAGCCTGCTTTATGGTTTCAACTACCTGTACTGCTTCTTGAGTTTTTCTGCTCCAGAATACACAGCCCAAGGTTAGATACAGGCTACCATTGCCTCTCCTTTTTTACATTGTTCCTTAATATACTTCTCTAAAAATTAAAGCTGTTTATAACTTGTATCCTACTGACGTATTTATTTTATCAACAAGTATCATCAAAACAAATTAAACATTTCTCATTGAAATTTGTTCAAATTTAATAGAAATCTACTTGGATTCCTTCCATGTGGGAAAAAAGTCTTTTAAAAAAATAAATTCAGAAAAATATAGAAAACTTGTGTTAAAAATGAAGTTATTTTGACTAATACATTTGTTTAATACCGTTTTTAGTTTGAAATACAAACAATAAAGTCCCTCAAGTTAGAGTGTACTTTCTTTTTCTAAGGCAACTAATTTGTTTTATTTAATGGCATCTAAAAAGTCCAGATGATGTCTTGATTATAAAATGCTTAATAGATGTGTGCAATGAGTTGCTCGTTGGTTATGAAGGTGACAAGATAGCAGAGATATTGCTGCGTGGAAAAACTTGTATAATTGTAAGTACTTCAGCTGCCGCTGTAGTCAGCTTCTCCTGTTTTTTTCTGGTGTTGAGTTTACTGTTTCAGCCTCAGGGCAAACAGTGTTTTTGCTTTTGGTGGTGCACAGAAATAGCAACACAATACTATTAGGCAGAGTTGGATCATTCAGTTTAAAATAATAGAATGCAGTTTTTTTTTTACTTCCAGCTGACCTACTTGCCTTTGTTCTGCATATCACCTTAATGGTATGCAAATTATTCAGCGTATGGATTTGCTAGCTTGTGAGTTGGAAAAAAAAAAGATATTTTTTCTTTTACATTTTGTAATGTAAAAATGTGTTCATTTGCACTCTATTTAGTTTTAAATTTAAATAGTAAGATGACGGCGGCACGGTGGCGCGGTGGGTAGTATAGTGGTCTTGCAGCAAAAATGTTGTGGGTTCGAATCCCGGGTAGGGATGATGCTTGGAACACTGGCCTCTCTGTGTGGAGTTGCATGTTCTCCTCGTGTATGTGTGGGTTTTCTCTGGGAACTCCGGTTCCTCTCACCCTCCAAAAAATGCATGTTAGGTTGATTGGCCACTACATGATTGCCCCAAGGAATGAGTATATGTGTGGCCCTGCATCAGACTGGAGAGCTGTTCCGTGCGTACCCTCCCTCACGCCTCAAATTAGCCGGGATGGGCTCTGGCAACCCCGTAAGGATAGACGGTTTTGAAGGTGACTGACTAACTAGTAAGACGACAATACTCATTTTGAAGATTAAAATTTGAAGCAATGTTTATAAAGATTTGCAAAGGAGTGTTTTTTTTCCCTTTTATTATGTTTCCATTAGTTTCCAAGTAAAAAAAAGAATTTTGTTCACAAAATTGACAACATTTTGTCATTGAGCCAAATCCAAACAGAAAAATAAAAAAGTTTTTCTAACGCTTCCTACAGGATTCTACTGCTCATGCATAATAACATGGTGCTTTCTTCTTCCCAGCTGTCTCCATGATGCTTTCCAACAAGGGGCTGATGGACCAGCTGCAGACAGTCATTTCCTCCTCTTCAGCTTCGCCCCCATCTCCTACTTCACCCTGTCCTCGTTCGTCCCTTGAATGCTGCAGCCATCTACTCCTGTCTTCCCTCATTACCTTGCAGCATGTTCACTCCACTCAGGTACACACCACAGCTCAGCTTTGTTCTTATCTCAGCTCCAGGATGGAGCTTTATACAGTCAAGGGCAAGACACAGAACATCCAGCCAAACACACGGAGCAGATTTATTGTAACCCAGATGCTGAATAAAAATGTAATTAGAATTTGTTTGACAAAAAAACGCAGTATGGGCATTTGGTATGCAAAATGCAGCGCTCTCCTCCCTCTGCAGGGGTACGTAAATTTAAACTCGCCACTCTACTGGTAATAATCTTGTTATGTTTATTTCTTCTCTGCATAATTTTTCTTTTCTGTCTTCTCCTGTTGTTTTAGGTAAAGAAGATCATCAACTGGAGTTTGGAAGCAGCTTTGCATCGGATTCTCCTTCAGAAAAAAAACACAAACTGTCTATTACTGGGTATCAACACTGCTTTATTCTTTCCAAAAGTGTTATACCATAACAGCTTCTTCTTAAAATGTGGATTTGTGATTCAAATTTATCATTGTTACTGGAAAAAATACTGAAACATTCGCTCCATTTATGCCATACTCACACTGTTCCCCCTTTTTATTTTTATGTCGTCTTGTGTTTGCCCTTCATCCTTTTTCTTTGATTTTGCATTTCTCGTTTTCACTATCTCCTAGTAACATAACCTAAAAATTGTTTTAATATGAGACCTCTTAAATTGCGGCTGCTGTTTGTAAAATGTGTAATCCCCATTATAATGATGGAGTTTAAAACCCGGTAGTTCATCTGTCTTCTTGTACAGGGAAAGTGGCCACCTTTCAGAGCCACACGCTCAGTGGAGTTAACCAAAGTCCAGGCTTGCATTTCACACACTCATTATATTAAGTGGACCACATCCCACTGCAGCACTTGTAGACTGATCATCCCTGCTGCTCCTGTGTCTCTGTCTGTCAGCTGGATGAGTGGCCTGTCAGAATTGCTGTGATGTATTGCCTTCCTCCCTCCACTCGCCTATCTCTCTTCCCTCGCTCAACCTCTTCTCTGTTCCTTTTTTCTCTCATAAGCTCACCATCTTGTCCGTGCCTTTCTGTTTCCGCATATCGTTTATTTAGCTTTTCTTCTCCTTTTTTATTTTGCCACTAATTGGCCTGCTCTTCCTTTAATCTCAGAGTACATGATGCAAGCGCTTTTCAGATGGTCAGCTCGTCTCAGTTTGAGTTGTGTTGTGTCTATTGGGATTTTATTTTCATTTTGACTTTGGTCAGTCAGTCTTTATTAACTCAGTTTTTACTACGTCTCTAATTGGCTCTTACATTTTAATTTTCTTACTCACCCTCTGTCTCATATCTAATAATAAAACACATACTATTTTATTACATATATATACCATGTATGTCGGATGACAACTCTATGTATATACCAATAACAAAAAGACCATCATCCATTTTATTCAGCTTTTACTCTACCTCCAAATCCTTTTTCCTCTTTAAAATGACCTTTCTCTCATAGTGTTCATTAACATCATCTGCTTTTCTCATTGTAATTGGTTTATCTTGAAGTCTGTCTATGTATATTTGCCATCTGATGTATGTTATGTTTCCTACACAACTCTGTAAATTTTATGTCTTCATCTTTCTGCTTTTCTTAATGACGTCTTACTTTGTGCTTACAGTATGCCACATCAAGTTTCTTGGAGCTCTTTTGGATGTTGGTTTACTATCACCGGTGGTCGGTATATGCAACAGTTCCGGATTAGTTGGCCCAACACCCTATGCTAAAGAAGATGGAAAACTCTATCCGCTTGGCACCAGAGGAGCACAGATGCTCCTAACAGCCCTTAGTGGACTTTTTTTGCAGGTTGTTTAATTTTCTTTCTTTCATTCATTCTTTCTTTCTATCTTTTATTTCGGTCAAATTGTACATTTACAAATAAATTAATTTACATTTTATCTGAACTTATATATAACAAAAGGACCAAATTATTGTCTTTGTGTATTTTTAAACTTCTCCTGTTTCAATATTTAGCTATTACAAAACATTTTAAAACTTCTAAGCCAATAGATCACAAAAATTCGAATGATGGTTAGAAAATTCCAAACCATTTAATTTTTCGTTTGGGCACCAAAGCTCTCTGCAGTGAGAAAGGGGTTACCCTCAGGATGGGCACAATAACTTCTGTTTTTTTTAGGTTAGGATAAGATGAAGAGCCTTCAAGTTGTTTCAATTTGTGCCAGAAGCTTTTGTACAAACTGTCCGTTTCTGTTTTTAATCTTTAATGTGAGGAACTCACCACATCCAACTTGTGTTCAGAATGTAAACTAATGAAAAGAAATAAAATAACTAGACTGTCTGCAAATTTAATGTGTATAGAAACTCACTGATATGCTGAGTTAAAAGCCCTTAAATGAAACATTATTGAGACAAAAGAGAACACTAAGTCCATAAGCAAACTGTTAGTTCTAATGGAGGCAGGGTGAAGTGCTGTCACCTCAGACTGGTCTGCAGTTATGCAGCAGTGATGGTCATACACAGAAAATGAAACGATGCTGCTATGAGTTTTTGAGATAGTCTCACCTGTCTATCTATTTACCTCATTTATTGCATTGTAATTTATTATTATCAAAATGCCTGCATTGTCATCAAGTGCATTTACAACTTTTTCAAGTCCTTAATGGAATTGTAAATCCTCTTTGAACCTCATACATAGAAACATAATGTAATATTTTTGGACACGAGGACCTAGTTTAAGTTGCCCAAAGCTGCTAATACGGTGTGACTGCATGTAGCATTTGTGGCTTCATAAAAGATTTTTGGATGAAAATTTCAAACATTTGATTTACATTTAAAGTGGTAAAACATTACTTCTGCTTCAGTCAGCGCAACAATAAATCCTTTACAGCTACAAATGTGATTGATTTAGTGCCTCAAAAAGCCAAAACAGCAAATACAAACTTTTTCACAAATTCGTTGATATCTACTAACAATTTTTTATCAATTTTTTTATTTTCACTTTTATTTATTTATTTATTCGCACAGCTGTACCATAGCAAGTTCCTAGTCTCTGATATTTTCCATTGACCATGGCAATAAAAGCATTCTTGTTCTAACAATGATGTGAGTGAGCCAACTGCAGCACACTAGCATCTGAATTCTCCTCTCTTAGTCTAAAAACTCTGATACCAAACTGAGGTGTATGGTTCAGTGCTCTGATGTCTACTGTTCTGCTGCTGATATGAGAAATGTTCTCGAACCCCACAGATTTTACCTGTTTTGCTTTCTTTCCTCTTGATGCTTTCGTTCCGCTACGTAAAGGAGTGCAGCAGCTCTTCTCATTTTTTTCCTGCTCTCAACACTCCAGCACACACTTTACTGTACTGCTGCTGTCCTTTTTTCTCCTTATCTGACTCTTATGTTATTTCCTCTTGGTTTAACTTTTATCGATCGTTCTATCCTTCAGTCTTTGGTGTTTGGCTCAAGATTTAACCTTTTCACTGTTTCCCTCTCTCTCGTCCTCCTGTTTACCTTTTCAAATCTTTTCTTGTGTTATTCCCTAATCTCCCCATTAGATTAAGATGTAACTATTCATTGTTGTTTAAAATATCCACCTTGCCTACTTCAGTAGTTTTGGACACTGCTCACTTCGCTGTCAGCCCTTCCACGGCAGCAGAAACATGCATTATTAAAATCAAGCTCTGTTTCTCTCTTCTGTGTCATCTTGTTCTCTAAACTTTTCTAAATGCATCCCCATCCGTGAGCGTATGTGAGCATGTTTGTTTACAGCTTTTTGTCCCTCAGTGTTTTGTCATTTTGTTTGTGACAGTAATTTCTTAAGTGAGATTTTCTGGGTTCGGTAGTTTTTTGTATCATGACTTTATGCAACAAAATCCCAAAGCTTTATTATAATGACATGGCTCTAAAATATATTATTTTTATCTATTTGTAACATGAGCATGGCCACATTGCGTGATAATCATTTTTTAAAATTATTTTTAGTGTCCAGACAGACTGTGTCAAGTGTGTGATTTACGTGTTGCAGAAGATAAATTTTATTTTTTGTTTTATTGTACATTGTATAAAAAATTGAGAGTGTATATGTTTGAGATGATCGAAGAGAAACATCCTGATTTGTTTTGGTTTTCTGAAGACAAAATTCCGACATGGTTGTTTGACAATGATACCTTTTGTTTGGCAACTTTTCTAGAACAAGCCCGGGTCTTGCAAATGAATACTTTGTATTTGGAGAAACCTTGATTTTGTTGCGACAAAACTTCTATCATGTGATGTGTTTTTTTTTTTTGCTTTTTTTTCATTTTCACATACTCTATTCATCCCTCATCAGGGAAATTTGTGTGCTGCGCTATTACACCGCAGCAGGCTGCCACGATGGCACCAATGGTGGGAGAAACAGGGGGTGAGGTGTCTTCTCCAAGGAACCTAAGCATGAACTCAGTGGGAATCAAACCTGCGAACCTCCGGTTAACTTCCGGTCCACGGGCGAACGCTCTAACCACTGAGCCACCATCTCATTTGTGCATGACAATTAGATTACTAAATATTCATTCATTTGTTTAAGATTGAAACAGCAGCAATTTATTTAAAGAGTTGGGCATAAAATACCCTGTTTCCAAATTCCTATTTATAGATCTTTACTAAAACATATTACAGTTCACTTAGAAAAAATCCACAGTCTCTTGATGCATTGTTAAGACATGCGTTTGGAATATTCCTGCCTAGTAATTACTTTTAAAAACCAACATCCGTTTTTTGTCGAGGACAAAAAAATGAGGCACTGACAGACGTCTACCTCCCTTCTTTGGCTAACACCTGCTCAAATAAAACCTAATGGCAAACATAACTGCTGAAATCATCATTTTATTTAAAGTTTCATCATTTATTTTTATCCCAGTGGCTACACTTGTCAAAAGAATGTGAGATAGAATTGTTCTAATATACCTCGTAAAATTACCACTGGGAAAAGAACCTTAATATGTTGATAAAACATAAATTATAGAACATTTTATATCCTGAGTTAATGAGAACTTCTCTTCTTTGACTTATTTTATTCAAAAGTGCTGACAAAGGACATTACTGTGAATATCTTACTTTGTAGTTTAATTCAGAGAGTCATTAATTTGAAAACTTTGTTTAACTTTGAGAAAAAGCAAATCAAAAATGTTTTATTAAACATTTTATGCTTTGTGGGACTATAATTGGTTGCTATTCTTCATTTTTGTCATTTTCAATTTTTTAATAATGTTTTTGTCTTCTGTTCCGCTTTAGAAACACGAGTTCGTGATGAAAGCTTCAGTCAACTGTCTGAGCTCCCTGCTGGCTTTTCTAAAGAGAACAACTCCAACCACAGGTACTGAAAAAAATATCTACAGGGAAAGCATGGATAATATATTTGTTTTCTGAAGTAAGAAAAAATATAAAAATGTAGGAAAGGGATAATCAAGGATGATACAATTTTTCTGCCTTCAGGGAGCAGAATGCATATTTTATGTATGAATCTATTATTTCTGTTATTATTATAGGAATGGAATAGAAAGTACTTTTTAAATCCTCCTGTGGAATAATATGATAATGGAAAAGCACAATCAAATTTAAACTCTAATTATGTAAAACAGATTTTTCTGAATTCTCATTTGTCTTCTTCTATGTTTGTCTTGTGCTTTCACGTCCCTGCGTATCAGCAAATTCTCTGGCGTCTCAACAGTGGTCTCAATTTCTTGTTCACTGCCTGCTCAACTCGGGAGAGAACTGCCCTCTGCACCCTGCCATTCTCAGACTAATGACTGTTGTAAGATATTTCACCCTTCACACAAAAATACACACCAGAATATTGTCTGCGTCGCGGTTCTGAGCTGTAGTAAATGTTTGATAAAGCAAGCATTCAAGTTTAATGAAGATAATAAAAATGTAAAGGTATTTAGATCAGATGAGAAATGTATGTGAAAAGACCACTGAACGATGTAGACTTGCAGTACATCATAGTTTAGGATAAATAATTACCACACTTTCTGTTGTAAAGCAGTGCCTGGAATTACTTTCATAAATTATTCATTGGATAAAGGTTGGCAACAAGATCAGTGACAAGGACTTTAGGGAAAACTAAGTGAAAGTGTTCAAATCACGTGGTCCTTCAAGACTGAATTGAATATACTTTATTTTTTAAAACATATCTGTAACACAATATTTGTTATAAAGACCTGTAACACCCTGGGGATGTTTATTAGAGTCAAAAACAATTCATTTCATATGGTAGATACATCTTTACAAGTCAAACAACCATTAAGCAATTACACTAATAAAATAATCAGCAGGTCTAAAAAAAAGAAAGTCAATGTTCTTTTCCCTCTAAAGAAAAACTTTGCTAACACATGTGAAAAGTAAATTTAATTAAATATATTTTATTTATAGCCCATTGAGGATGAGATAGGATCACAGATGAGCAGAGGGTGAGAAGAAGCCCTCCAATCAGGACAGGAGCACAGATGGGATCAGCTAAAGTCCAGACATCAGTGGGACATGTAGCAGGAGCCAGACATCTGGAGCGGTCTTCCCCTACTCCCCCCAAACAGTAACGGGAGAGTGTGAAATGACTTCAGGAAAACAAACTAAATGTTTGAGTAGTTCAGCGTTTTAAATGCGGGCTTTTGCATTATTTTCACACCACAATGCATTAGAAATGCTTTATAAAAAAGGCAGACATCATTTACATCTATATTTTTATTAATTATGCAGGAGTTCCTGGGATTCCTCCACATTAATGCGACCGATGTTAATTATCATTACACATTTAAAATTTTCCTCCAACCCCTTCAGATCTCTATTGTAACTGAGGCGTAATTATAGGATTAGATAAATAATTAAACATCTATTCACGAGTCAGACCAAAGTCTCTGAACAATCTCCTTAAGCACAAAGTGGAATTAGTGCATTCGCTGCCAAAATACTAATTTAAATAAGACTATTCAGAGTTTTCTAAAGCTTTTAATTAATGAGAACAAAAAGCTTTTGTTTTGTTTTTTTTAATCAAGCATTGTCTTTTGTTTCTCTACATTTGTGTAAATGAAGAAGAATTTAAAACCACATAAGTTTGTGATTCATGCATCGGGTTCTACTCTTCATGTTTCTTTACTTTCATTTCTCCTCAATTATGATAATTTTTTTGTGTTGAAAATACAACAGTAGCTGCAAGATGTGCCATTTTATTTTTATACCTGTTTTAGCATCTTTTGTTTTATAGTTTTTGCAGCACAGTCGCACAGTTCTGCAGTGGGAGCCAGAACTGCTCCAACTTTTTGAAACTGTGGAGAAGAAAGGGTTTGCAGAACTCAGTCAACAGACAGCAATGGCCCTCACACTGTTTCTGATACAGGTACAACACGTGCACACTGACTGAATGCATATACCACTTATCAAACACATATATTTAACTGTTAAGAGCAAACTAAGGAGACAGTGTTTAATTTAGTATGAAATTATGGTGGAAATGGGGGCTGCAAGGTGATGCAGTGGAATAAGGTCTGCAAGAAGGTCGGGGTTCGAGTCCCGGGTGAGACGAGGCTTGAAAACACTGGCCTTCTGTGTGGAGTTTGCATGTTCTCCCCATGTATGTGTGGGTTTTCTCTGAGTATTCTAGTTTCCTCTCACCCTCCAAAAACATGCATACTAAGTTGATTGACTAAATTGCCCATAGGAATGAGTGTGTGTGGACACTCTTATGTGTGTGTGGCCCTGCAACAGACTGGCGACCTGTTCGGGATGTACCCTGCCTTTCGGCACCCATTAAGGAATAAGCAATTCGAAAGACAAAATATGGAAATGATTTATTCCCTCTAATAATTTTAGACGAATTACCACAGATTTTACAGGAAACTGAAATACAGTTAGAGTTATGAAATCATTGGTGATTATTTCTGTGTGTAAAATAAGTGATCTATAGTTTCTTATAAGAGCTTACACAAATTAGCTGTCCAACAATAGTTCAACAATAGTTTTCACTTTGTTTAGGTTGAAAAAAATATATATTTTTACAAAGTTACGTTTTTAACTGTTTTTTTATTGATCAGTTCAACTCCCTTTCTGTTCGATTCAACATATAATGCACAGCCTGATGGTTTTGTGGTTTCTCATTTTAAGTTTGATTTCTTTTTTCATGTTATACCCCTTGTGATTGTTGAATATATTTTTAAATTTTACTCTTTGCCAACCTCTCATTGGCTTTATTTGTGTTGTACTTACTACACAGTTCATTGAATCTCTTTGATACCTTAATTGCTGTTGGACAAAACTTAACAACTGATGTTGAAATGCCATCGAACAGTAGTTTTTATCTGTTAGATCATTTTAGAATCCCTGTTTTTATTCACTTTTATCAATTTTCCGCTAATATTTTTTCACCTTCGATAAACCCTGTTTCTCAATAAAAGAAAAACTCCGGCCTTGAACATCCTCACACCATTTCTATACAATGCATCACTTTTAGAAAGCAGGACATCTTACCAGATTCTACGGCAGAAGAGATTATTTATAACTGTAAGTCATTAAGGTTTGTAGTTTTTTTCTGCAGTACAAAAAATAAATTAGGCTACTTTGCCAAAAAACAGATTTACTTAATTTGGTATTTCCTCAGTTTAGTTGTAATCCCTGCATTGTTATGGGTTTCATGTTTTAACGTTTATATCTGCCAAATCAAGTTGGTTACTCTTATCAAATAGAATATGCAATCTAAACTCTTTCCTTGTCGTTTCTCCCTGTTGGTTTTGCAGCAAGTCCATTTGGGAATCCTTCAAGACAATGGAAAACACTAAAAGAGTAGCAATCTCATCAGATTGCATAGATGAAATCTGGCATCATACATGAGAAGTGGATGCATTTAGTATTCTGAGAAGAGCTTAGAGTCAGAGAAGTGACAGAATGATGGCACACACTGCATCTCCCAGTGCACTGTGTTCCAGGGAATCATGAACTGTGTGAATGCATGCAAATGTGTCAGCTTCCTTGTGTATGTGTGTGTTCTGTCTGTCTATGCAAGCATTTGAAAATGGATGCGTGTATTTTTAAAGGCGCTGAGGCAGTTTGAATGATGCAGGGTTCAGCTTGACATTCTCGCTTAAACAGTCGTCATTCAGCTGAATTTGATACCTTTCTGTCATCTCTTCTATTCAGCTCTGTACAAAAACATCCCTGCTTGCACTCAAATTCAAACTTTACTAACGTTTTGTGTGTGTGTACAGAATCAACATTTTAGTTTAGTTTTAAAAAGTTATTACTCTTGAGAAAAATACCAAAGAAATTTCCACAGCATCAGATACCCCACAGAACCTGATGAACAATAGTCTTCAGGAAGAGGGATCCCATCTAAAATGGTCCAAGAGTTAAACAAAAAGTCATCTTTGTGACTGTTTCAGTCAAACTTTCAGCAAACTTTCAGCTCTTTCAGCAAAACTGAAAGAGCTGTAGGTATTTATGGAAAGTAGATGCTGCAGTCTATCAAATTCTATTCTTTATGTGTGTGGACCTTAAAATGTAATTCAAAAAAAGAAACTTTCCAACTTGTAAAAGCTCCAAAGACAGGTTTAAAAGTATGCAGTAAAATTAGGTTCCCAAAATAAATAAAGAAGAAAAATTTGTTTCATGGTTAAAATTTTAGGCCAGATTTCCAAAAAATATATTTAATTAGAGCTGTAACTTCAAAAACAAACATCATACCCATGAGGATGCACAGTAATAGCAGTATAATGTCTTTAGAGTTCTCTTCTAGCTGTGACTGGAATTAATTGAGAAGATATCAGTCTTTCTAAGAAACTATTTTTGAACATCATAAAGAACCAAGAGAAAGAACAAGCACACTGTCGGAAAATAAAAAAACAAGTCAGATAGAAGAATGCAAAGTGGAGACAGAAAGAAGAGAAAAAAGAAAATAAAAAGGAACGCGTGATCGACATTGTTTTCATTAAAAAGTAAAAAATGTATATAAATATATATAAATGTATATAAATGTAGGAAAGGGACTGTTCAACAAAACAAAACCAAGTAATCATACAGATCTACTTAGTACACAGTACATCTGAACCAAGATACAATCGAAAGTCTGTAACCTAAAGAATGTTTTCCACAGGAGATGCTCCAATAGTGTTTCAGACTGTGACTCTTTGGTGGATTAAATTTACCAAGTCAAGGGGAGCGTGTTGACTTGGGAACATGGTTCTTCCCGAGACAAAAACTACTTAAAAAAACTTGGTATAAGATTGAGTTTGAGGGTGTGTGGACTTTACGCAGCAGCCTATTGTTGTTGCGTGTATGGTCTGGAGACATTTGATTGGGTCCCCTGAACCAGACACTGACACTCCATCACCCACAGGGTGGAGGTACATTATGCAGGTACTATTCCATTTCTTATTCATTTGCACCCTTTACATTTTTGTCTCTTCAATTTTGTTTCTTTCCTCTTATTGCAAATTATTACTCTCCGTTTCCTTCTTTGTTTTGTTTTTGGGTTTTTTTCCCAATTACTTAACAGTTTACAAAACCCTTTCTTTGTCTGATTATTCTTTCCAGTGGGCTCCTCAAACAATCTTCAGACAGAAAACAAAGCTGGCAACTCCATCTGCACATTCTGTCTTCAACATAACTTCTCATATGAAACAGTACAAACAAAATCTGACAATGTCTCACACTGCTGCTGTGCAATTTTTTATAACAAAGAAAAGTATTATTCTGTCAGAATTTTGTATGTTACTTTTTATAACAGTATTCATGGGTGACAGTGTAATCTCATTTAAAAAACAACAAAGTCAAGCTATGCTACGCCCGACTTTTCTGGTTGCCATGTTAAATGGACAAAAAATGCTTTCCCCTCGTAAGACATTTCTCTCTGTTCATCATAACAAAAATTATATCCTTCTGTTTTTCAAATCAGATTCAAAAGAGTTTTCCCGACCTGAAAGAGGACCACAAGCTGAGAGTGCAGAAAATGATTGAGGAGCTGGAAGTACAGACATCGATGGAGAGTTGCAGCACCAGTCAATCCCTCAAGGCCTTGTATCCATAACAGATAAAAGCAGTTTTACATACACCTGTACACTTCACAAACAAATACCATAAAAACATCCATCATCTCATAGAAAATCAAGGTCAGTGTTAAAAGAGATAAACTTTCGTTTTGCTTGTTGATTATTGTTGGCAATTATGCACAACTATCTTTTTTCACAACGTTCTTTAATTTTGCTTACCTACATCTACTCATGCTCCCAAAAAATGTGGTATTTAGTGGGAGATAAAAAGAAATTTAACACAGTAAATATCTGCATCCTAATTCTATTTCCTTCTACCTTTACCTTTTTGCAAACTTAATAGTTTGTCACATCTTAAATGCGATGATTGGTAGATGTCTCCAAACTGTTGAGAGTTAAATTTCATTCTTAACATATCTGCCCGTCTCTGAAATTACCTATTTCTGAGTCTTTAGAAGAGCTATTTCTTTCCCTCTTTTGTCTAATCTAATCAGTAGATCTCAGACCCATTTTAATCATCACCTTGTCTTCTATTTTATGCTTAAATACTGGCCAGTTAAACTGGCTTTGTTCAGTACGCCTGTGCATTAATTTATGTGAAACACGATGGTTCATTCCTTAACTTATTTCTTCAGATGTATTGGCGACGTCTTCATCAGTCTGGCTGACTTCGACCTGCAATTAAGATGATATTTCAAAACCTTATCATTTGCGCTTTATTTTCATTGTTCAGCAACTGCTATATTTTTTTTATTCATTTTAAGAAATGTTCATTCTTATTTATTAAGATTTGTTTTCAACTAAGTTAGGTTAAAAGGTTACGTTTTGCATGCTGCATATGTTTATGCAGATTGTTGATTTTTGACATTTGAGTGATTATTAAAAATAGCTGTACATTAGTAGTGTGAATATTGTTGTTGAGAGCATTCTTTTCTCTTGTTAATTTAGTTATAAATGTTTTTTCTAAAACTGGGACATTACTTGGTTTGACAGAACTTTCAAAATACATTTGTGTGTCTTTTTTTTTTTAAATATCTTTGACTAAAAAAAAAAAATCAAGTTGGCAAATGATATTTTTTGGAAATACACTTAACCATAGACACTTCTCCACTACGGTCTCCTAGAGATAAGAATTCGAAGGGATAGATGGTTAGGAAGATGTCTGACTGACTGACAAAATAAACTCAACTCAGCATAACCAAATTGCATGTTTTTTTTTGTTTCATTACATGCAATTCATTTTAATAATACCAACTCAACTTTAGCCTTCTAAAATGTCAGATGGAAGAAACTGAGTTGCTGTGGTGACCCCTGAAGGGAAATGTCGAAAGAATAAGCCTTCAAAAATGTTAATATTGTTAAATAGACATAAAAAAATATTACAAAATAATTTTTTATTCAATTTCTTAATTTTCTGACTGTCATTCTCATATTGTGATTTATCTGATAACTGGATTTTATAATCAAGACCTGATGACTTTGAAACTTATAACTATGCTTTATCTGATAAAAGATCATTTCGAAACTCAAATTTTAACCCAGTGAATGCTTTACAAAGCTACATTAAGCTTTATAAAACTGCATTAAGTGTTATTACACCACATTATGCTACATTAAGCTATATTAACATACTTTAAGCTGTATCAAGCCACTTCAAGCTATAAAGCTATGTTTAGCTTTTTTACCTCTTTGTTTTTAAGCATTTTAGCATTGCAGTTTAATCTTTCAGTGGAAAGACATTACAGTTTAAAGTTACAAAAGAACAACATTCACCCGGCTGTTTTGTAAAAACAGCTTCACATTTAGTTTTTAACCTTAATTTGTCTCAATTATTTGGGCAATCCAGCTCATATTTGAGTATTTTATTTTTGTTTAAATCATTTTTCTTACTTTATATTTAGAATTTTCTCCAAGGCTTTAAAACTATAACGTTTCACCACATTTTTAAAAATCTTTTTAGTATTGTTTTGTGTATCTCGTGAGAAAAATGAGCCTAAAGGTTGTGACATTTCACAAAAATAAGTTTATTTCACTGTTAGGTTTTTTTTTAAACAGCTTTAAATCTCATATTTATAAGATAGTTTGTCAAAAATATTCACAAATAAATCGTTATAATGTGCTTTTTACATTTATCAAGATAATTTTCTTTAGAAGCCTTTTTCAGAAGAAAACTACAAAATCAAACTGGTGTCTCTCTGTAATTCCGCCGTGTGGGAACCATTTCCTCACCTTTAAACGTCCGCTTGCTGTCATTCGTCCAGCACGATCCAGCCGGTGTGATCGTGGCGCTGGTGGAGTGGAGCAAAGAAAAACGCATGTAAATGAACTGCTGTTATCACCTGATGATCTTTGGAGCTGAATTGACGTCTCTCTGGTTGGAGAGTTGACTTTAGTGGTAAAATCGGTTGAAACAAGGCAGTAGCTGGTGTGTGGGAAACAGAAACACTGCCTGGCTAATCGCTGCTTTTCGAATCGGCTATTTCGCTGCAACACGGTGAGTGGATCTTGAGTTGAGTGGTTGTAAATGTCCAGGTTCGATCCCCTACGATCTGCTTGCTGCTAGTTGTTTCATCCGGAAAGCTGACTAAATGTACTAAGAAATGTTTAATCTGCTTCTAAAATCCTAGCCAATCATTATTGGTTTTCATTCGTATAAAAATATTCATGTGTAGTTTAAAATATTATTGAAACAAACTACGGTGATTCCATACCTATTATAGAAACAGGGAATCAACAATCAATTAAGCAATCCACATGCAAGATTTGATCCAGTCTTAACTATGATCACCATAAAACCTCTGTAGATTTACCTTTTCATAAATAATGACAAAGGATGAGCTTCAGAGGAAGATGAAGAGTTGGCCGTTGAAGCTCATGGGCTTCCAGCCTGAGGGGAAACAGAATTCACTTCATCCAGTACCCTGATGGACTCCTTGCTTTTCCATCTTTCCTTTATGCTGTGATGCACATCAAGAGCCTGCTTTGACAGCTGATAACTCTTTATAGACGTTATTGTCCACTTATTAGAAAAGATAAATTATACAGATGCTTTCACAACAGAAGTGGGTCCTTGTACTTCCACACATGAAGATCAAACTTGATCCTTTCCACCCTGAGAGATTGCCAGCTTTAAAAAATCATCAGCCAAGAAAAACATGTGGGCTTGCTTGACTTTGTTAGTTACTACACTTTCTTTAGTCCTCCACATGCCACACAGAAGTGCCAAAAGGAGACCAAATCTGACCTAGGAACTCTTACCATAAACACTAAATCTCAGTGGGTGGAGAGCTCATAAAAGCTGAAATATCCTCAAGTAAAAATTGAGAATGTAACAAAAAGATAAACGTGATGCTAAATGTATCTTTGTGAGTCACCGAGTACAATTTTCAAGAAGGGTTTGAAGTGATTTGTCATAGTCGGTATGATCTCAGTCAGAATAAAGCAGATACACTCTTCTGTAGACTCTCTGATAGTTCCCTGTGTAAACCGAGCTTCCAACCACTAATGGTTGTGTTCAGACTTTCATTTCTGTTCTGCTCATGCCACTTTTGAAATAATTGATTTGCAGTTTACATCCTGCTTATACTTCTCCTTAAAGTCTCAGCACTTTGCCAGCTGCATGGAAGCTCAGTCTGTGTTGACTAAGTTAAACTGCATCAGCAGCAGTAACCTTTATTTTTGCTCATGAATATCTGCTGGAACGACACGAACGCCTGTTTGAAAGTACACCGGAGCATGAAATAACCCAACAGGTTGCTGCCACAGGAGAAAATCCCCCTCTACCCAACTCTCCTGGAACTGAGGCTTTTGCCCGATGCTCTGAGATACAGTATTTAGTGAAGCATTTCTCCAAAAGTGAGAAAGTGTTGAAGTGAGAAGTTCAGTCTCAATAAACACAGTTGTTCTCAAAAAGATTTGTTTCTGCTGACTGAAAGAAAAACTAAACAGTTTTTTTCCTCCTGAGATTTTAGTAAATGCAGAAAACCTCGCCAGAAGCAGAACTGCCTGCTGAAACAAACATCTTTCATACACACGTCTGGCTGATATTGTCTTGATATCCACATTAAAATGAGTGGCTTTGAACCACTGCCATGCAGCTATTTGGATGTGTTTCGATTCTAAAACTGTAAAGTAGAGGGGTGATTTAAGGGTAGAAAATGTGTTTTTTTGTGGTATTAGTACTTTGATTAAAGTAGATGATGGGTGTCTTGGAGTGTGTTCCTTTCTCATCTGATCTGAGGAAGACTCTTCAGGGGAATCACTCAGTCTGAATTACCATTCACTTCCCAAGACAGTTGCTCACTTTCAAGTACTTCATATTGACCTCATCTATAACCTTTTTCTCTACTTGAACATTTCTTTTCATATTCATCTCATGATTAAAAGTAGCAGTTGTTTTCTAATGGGTCTTGCATCCCAAACCCATTTCCAAAAGATTCAATCCCCTTCCACTTATGTTTCCTCCCCTTTCGTCTTTCGACTTACTCCCCATTCGACTCTCGTCGTTCCTTCAAAAGTCCAAATGATGAAGCTTTTGCTAAATTATGCATGGCCGATGTGAATTATTTCTGGTAACGTTTCATTAAAACTAATTCATCCTTCCCTCCTGTCGTAAAAGGGCTGAAATCAAATATAAAAAAGTGTTATTTTAATCGTTCTGAAATTGAAGTTTTACTTTTATCTATTTCTATATTTGAAAAAAAAAATTCAAAGAGAAAAAAATGGGGGTCAAAATAAATTTTCAACATTCCTTCCATCAAGAGCAAAAATAGAGAAGAAGGGAAGATGGATAGATATGGTTTTATTTGATGCCAAAGTAGAGAAAAATGAACGGAAGTAGTAAGTATTGAAAGATGATATGAGTTATAAATGAGCAAAAATATGACTGATTTAAAATACAGTTTATTAAGAAGATAACATATTTAAAACAGACTCATCAGTAACTCAAAAAGAGTTAAGATTTTTAGAGGTTTGTGCAGTGATTTTTTTTTTTTTTTTTTATCAGTTTCATGTCTGATGTCCTTTAATAGGAATGCGAAGGTCTCATTTTCACATGCCAGCTACAATGTTTCACCACGGTGACGTTTATCTCCAGCATGTATCTCTATTGTGTGTCCGTTCAGCAACACATAAAACTTTTTATGCTGCTCTGAGAAAAAAATTCATTACCGGATTTAAAAAAAAATCTTTTTACCAGTTAAACAAGTTTTGTGCGTTGATCAAATCTGCACTAATGTGATTGAATTTTTGTATTATGTCTAATATTTCATTCTTTCTGTGTTTAGGAGAGCATCTCACTGCCACCCTCTGGTGATCATGCAGAGTTTGAGCGCAGTGTTTTTGGCACTTGCTGCTGCCGCCCTCAGCTCAGCCGACTCGGACATGCACAGACCGCGCCACGACTCCAACTTGGAAATTTGTATCCTTCTGCTGTGTCACACTTTGTTCACTCAGAACTTTCTGTTCCTTTCAGTGTAACAGATTGCTGTGCAAAGTGAGACTTTTTTGCAAGTCGCTGCCATGTTTTGTGAGCTTATCTTCTTGACCTTTTTCTTGTCAGACAAGCGGCTATTTGAGACCAAGAGGAAAGACCAGCTGAATGCGCTAAAGAATCTAGTTGAACTAAACGACATAAATCAGCAGTACAAGATCATAGACATCATGCTCAAAGGGCTTTTCAAGGTAGTGTGTGGACACCTGCTGAGATCACACATACATGCAAAACCCTGATGTCAGAAAACGGTTCTAAGTGCTAAAACCTCTTGAGATATTTTGTTTCGTCTTCTGAATTGCTTATTCCCTGACGGGGTCGCCGGAGCCTATCCCGGTTGATTTTAAGGCAAGAGGCAGGGTACGCCCTGAACAGGTTGCCAGTCTGTCTCAACCATCCACATATATTCATGTCTAGATACAATTTTAAAGCGTCCAATCAACCTAATATGCATGTATTTGGAATAGAGGAGGGACCTGGGGTACCCAGAGAAAACCCACACATACACGGGGAGAACATGCAAACTCCACACAGAAATACCAGTGATCCCAGCCTTGTCTCACCCGGTACTCAAACCCCAACCTCTTGCTGTGAGGCCACTGTGTTAACCACTGCACCACCGTGCTACCCTCTTTTGAAATATTTTAAATAAAAAATAGATTCATAAACTTGAGCAACAACGTTTTGATGATAATTACATTCAGTTTTATTGAATAGTTTGTTTGAACTACTTAAAAAAGGCTGGCTGCTTTCATTTAGAGAATACGTTCATTTCCCTGTGGACGGTTATCGATGCATCTCTGTGGCTCACAAGGACATCCAGCATAGGCAACCTTCAGTAGCAAAACCACACCGTCAGCATTCCTGTAGCAGCACTCCTTGTAAGTGTGAGACTGAGTGTTTACCTATGCTGCACTGACAGAAATCTCAGCTGTGTCGGTGGATCTGGAGAGGCTTGCAAGCAGTAGGATGGAAGAAATTAGCATTGACTCAAAGCGAACAGTAATCCAGTCTGGCAGTGGTACTTTCAATACTGGATTTTTTATTTGCTCTTTTTATTCATTACTACTGGATTATTTGTGATTCATTCTTGTTTCTGAAGGTGTTGGAGGACTCGAGACAGATTTTGGTGGCGGCTAACATGCAGCCCGATGATCCGTTTCCCATGGATGATAAGATCAAAGAAGGTCAATGCATTTTTCATCTAATTATTGGAGCTTTTTTTTTCCTTCAGTGGTATTTTGTCTCCTTCATCTCGATCTTTCTTTTTTGTAGTATTGGTTTTTTTTAACACCTTCAACAGCAGCTGTTTCCTTTGTTTAAATCTACAAAATGTGTAAAAACTATTTTTTTTTCCTTTTTTACAGCTTATTCTCACGTTGTGGAGAACACAGCATTTTTTGGCGACGTTGCTCTCCGTTTCCCACGCATCGTCCACCACTACTACGACCGTAACGCTGATTGGAGCGGTCTGTTGCGCTGGGGGTTGAATTTCTGCAACCAGACTGGAGTTTTCACAGGAGGAGCCCACCAACATGTACTCACTCTTGTAAGTTCAGTTTATACTGAAACAAAACTCGTACAAAAGAAAAAAGCAACACATGCAAATATTTAATCTGCATTAATGAACATAGATTTTTTTTCTTTTCTTTGAACGATTGTTTTCTATTAGGAATCTAAAAAATTTGAATTTACAACCATCCAACCTAATTATTTGTAATTAAAAAAAATCAAGTACAATTTTGAATTTTTATTATTAGTCATAAAACATTGAATTTTTTTTTAATTTTACGGTTGTGTCTTTGATCTTTTACGAAAAATGATTTTTCTATTGCTTTGTCATAACAATCACAACACGATGGCTTCATAAATTTAAAGTTATAGTTATTCAATGTCGTTTCAAATAGAATCAAACTTTATTTATAGACAATTTTTAAAGTAAAAAGCAACAAAGTGCCGTACAGGGCCCATGTCCCTGTTCGGGCTGCACCCGGCTGGGCATAATAGATGAAAGTCCAAGCACCAGGCACTCGCTTTCGTGCTCCACCCCCGGGCCTGGCTTCATGAGGGAGCGGCCTAGTGTGACCCGCGTCCGATCAAGAGAATCTTTGCCACAGTGTTATTCCTCATTATGAGTTTTTGAGCCATGCTTTATCTGGCCCCTCAGCTAGAACATGTTTGCCTTGGGTGACCATACAAGGGGCACTCAAGCCCCCTTAAATGACCCCAGTTGAGGTCTTAAAAGCAAGTCCCACCTGGAGGAGATTCAGAGGCAAGCCCTGGACCTGCTGGACAGACTGTCTCACAGCTAGCTGGGGAACACCTCAGTATCCTCCAGAGTGTGCTGGAGAATGCCGCCGGGCAGAGAAGCCTGGGGTTCTCGTCTTATGGATGTTGCCCCTGCAACCCAGCTCTGGATAAGCGGAAGACAACAGAACGGATAATAACAACTTTAAGTCTTATAGTTCTAATAAACTTTTTTTAATCACAAGAGGATGGGTTGATGATTGGAAACACTTTAAAAAAAAACTTTCTTATGCTGGTTTTATGTCCTCAAAACCCAGAGGTAAAGTTAAAAATTGAAGTCTAAGCATCACACGTTTATTAAGAGAGCAGGTCCTTTCTAGTAGATCTACGGGCACATGTTGATGGATGATGAAGTGAGAGCTCTTTCTGGCAAGACATGCAGTAAAATAAAATAGAATTTCTGCCATATAACGGTGCACTGCGACGTAAAGTACTGAAATATGAACAAGACTTGTAAAAGTGGCAGATCAGTGTCAGAGTTAAAGAGGAACACTAGATAATACAGTCTACTATCATAACGTTCTACAATTCATCACCGGTTCCAAATCGTATTTCACTGTCACCACAAAATATACCATCAGTCATCGCATTTGGCCATGACTCACCGTGGTCCGCAGAGGAAAGTGAGTGAAAAGAGGATCGCTGTTTTTAAATGTGTGGGTTAATGAACCAAAACTGGAGCAGGATTATTTTGTGACCACAGCAGGAGGATTAAAACTGGATTAACTGTCAATCTAAGCAGCTGTTTGAACCCTAGAAATATTCCTACGTTAAATCTGCTATGACGACCCTATACTGCCTTTAAAAGGTTTAATTATAATGTTTGTTTTTTTCCTATAATTGCAGATGTCACAGGAGCTGGGAATAATTGAGAAAACCCCGGACTTCATAAATCCTTACCGCACAGAGAGAGATGATGTGAGTATTAGAGCCAGCTTGGTCTAGATTTTCCCAATATTTACACTTTGCCATACCATAATGAGGACATACTCATTACGATATATAGCAGGTAGAGTTTGTCCTCTTATTAGCAGAGTTAAAGTATCTCAGGGTCTTTTTCACGAGTGGGGGAAAGATGAAGCGAGAGATTAACAGACGGATTGGTGCGGCATCTGCAATAATCAAGACATTGCATCAGTCTGTCATGGTGAAAAAAGAGCTGAGCCAAAAAGCAAAGCTCTTGTTTTTACCGGTCAATCTACATTCCTACCCTCACCCACAATCACCAGCTGTAGGTGGTGACCAAAAGAACGAGATCACGGATACAAGAGGCTGAAATGAGCTGCTTCTGCAGGGAGGCTGGGCTCCCTGCTCTATCACTCAGAGATAGAGGGAAGAGTTCTGCCATGCAGGAGGAGCTCGGAGTAGAGCTGTTGCTCCTCTCAGTCGAGAGAAGCCAGATGGGGGGATTTGGGCATCTGGTAAAGATGCCTCCCAGAAGCCTTGCTTGTGATGTGTTCTGGACACATCCCTTCGAAAGAAGACCCGGAGGCAGACCCCGGACTTACTGGAGAGACTATGTCTCACAGCTGGCCGGGGAATGCTTTGATATCCTCCCGGATGAGCTGGAGGATGCAGCCGGGGTGAGAGAAGCCTGGGTTTCCCGTCCGAGGCTGTCGACCCCGCGACCCAGACCTGGATAAGCGGAAGACAACAGAATGTTGCTATATCTGAATATCTGTACTAAAATTATTGATGTAATTTCTAACATTTTAAGAAAATTTACTAAGAAACACTATCATCTGCTTCAGGTCCTTCACACCGCTGAAGCTTTTCAGAAAATTCTAAGAGAGGAGGAGAAGAGAAGAAGAAAGGAGGAGAAGAGGAAAGAAATCAGAAAAGGTCCTCGTATTTCTCGGTCTCGCTCCGAGCTATAGCGCAGTACTTCAGTGCCTGAGAGGAAAAGAAGAAGATAGCGAGGTGAACATACAGTCAACAAGCAACGGTTTGACTTGTAGACTGTGATGATGGTGAAAACAACCAGAGTGCTATTCATTTGCTCTAAGCCAGGCGCTCTGCTGAAGACGAGGAACCCTCAATGTGACGCATCAAATAACAAACCGGAGGAGGAGAGTCAGGTTCTGGTAAAAGCTTGAATTGCTGGTTTTTAGCAGTTGTTTATAATTGGAAAATCTAACTTTCTTCTAAAGAATGTTTCTGGAACACAAAGGGAAACTTATTTTTGAGCACATGAGGACTGTCCTTCTGAACTTTACAACCTTTTTTATTTTAGAAGTTTACTTCAAAGATCTTCTGATCCTCTCATGTGGTTTAGGTTTAATGTGTGGAACCCATATGCTTTAAATATGTGTGTTTGCTGGGTAGAAATTGGACCTCATAAAATGTGGCCTGCTTCTGTTTAGGTTGAGCTATATATTAGGTTAAAAAAAACTTTTATTTATTCTTGAGGTGTAAAATGTTTGGTACCTTTTTTTTTTTTTAAATGAAGGCATTTATTCTCATTACACAAATTTATCTCCAATTGCTGCTCAGACATGAAGAACCAGTTTAATAATTTGTTAGTCTTTAAATTGTTTCTTTTTTGCTATCTGAGGGAATTTCCCACAATCGATGTTTTTCTTTCTGCCTTAATTCTTATGATAATTTTTTTCCAACAAGAAATAATTTCTTTCAACTTGCAAATTTGTCTGTTCTATAATTGTTGTAATAATAGCTGAAAATGAACATATTTTAATGGTTTTAGAAACACAAAATGAATAATGTAATGACTGTTACACAACTATACGTATATCAAAATATGACTACTGCAAAATAAACAAGCCATTTTGTTAACATATTTGATTAAATAAAATGATTCTTGGGGGAAAAAAAGGTGAAATAATAACTTTTTGAAATTGTTTGTGTTATGTCATCTACTAACCAACAGAGGGCAGAGTTGTGCGAGGAGTTGAAGATGAAGTCTTTTGTTGTTTAATGTTTGAATTCCGATCAAATTAAATCAGATTGTTTTCAAGATGATCTGAAGCTTAAATCTGGACAAGAAATCAAATTCTGTCAGGATGAATTCCTTTAAAGGAGGTCAGTTGCTCTTTTTTTAAGTCACTTTTGATGTTGACGTTTGTTAGCAACGTGCTAATAATAGCAACGGTTGCTAATCAGATTAGAAGTTATGGATTAAAATGTCATTCTTGAGTTTGACTTTCGATTTGATCACTATAATAACACCATGTAACACTTTATATTAAAAAAATCAGTTTGTGTTCATTTCAAGCTGATGTATCAACTATGATTCTATGCAGAAACTTCACGAAGAAGCTTCAGCAAAATAATAGTGACGTATTAAAATGCTAAAGCGAAAACTCAAGTAATAGATAAGTACCTATTTATTATAATAAATGAAATAGAATATAGAATATTTTTGTCTGATTTGGATAAAGCATTTGGTCATCCACAATTTATAGTAAGAAGGGTCCAAGTAAAAGCATTGATCTCAGTTATTTTTATTCCAGTTTTTTGTTATAAAGCAAAAGATTTCCAAAAAAGTTTCCAAATATACTTTCTGAATGTTATTTTATTACATTTGTTGTGTTTTACATCAAGTGGAATACATTTCATCATTTTGTGGAGATAGTGTTTCGTTTCGTCTTTCGAACCGCTTGCCAGAACCTATTCAGGCTAATTGTAGGCACGTTGCAGGGTACACCTTAAACAGGTCGCCAGTCTGTTGTTCTGCCACACTCTTTCCTAAGAGCAATTTTTCATAGCAGCCGCACAACCTAATATGCATGTTTTTGGAGGGTCGGAGGAAACCGGAGAAAACCCACACATACACGGGGAGAACATACAAACCTCACACATAAAAATTTCTTCTTTTTTTTTTTTAAGCTTGATGTAGCATAACTTTTATAATTTTAGTTTAAAAAAAATTAAAACCTGTAAAATAATGTTTGTTTACATTAAAAAAACACACACAAACTCCAGGCTGTGTGATTAGTAAGATGGCCTCACAGCTAGAAGGTCAGGGGTTTGAGTCCCGGAGTTTGGGTAGTGCTTGAAACACTAAATGGTAAATGGACTCTACTTATGTAGCGCTTTTTTCCACCTGTGTCGGAAAAAAGCGCTCAAAGCGCTTTGCAGTGTAGCTCACATTCACCCATTCACACACACATTCATACCTGATGGGAATGCTGCCATGCTAGAAGCAAACCAGCAAACCAGTCACTTCTCTTTCTGTGTGGAGTTTGCTTGTTCTCCCTGGGTATGTGTGGGTTTTCTCCAAGTACCCAGTTTCCTCCCACCCTCCAAAAACATGTATGTAGTTTGATTGGCCCCTAGGAATTTGTCCCTAGGAATGACTGCGTGTGTGTCCCTGCAACAAACTGGCGACCTGTTTGGGGTGTACCCCGCCTCTTGCCTGAAATCAGCCGGGATAGGCTGGCATCCCTCCCACCCCAAACGCAAACTTTTTTTTTTTTTTTTTGTTATTTTTACTTACTCTATTCATTCCTCACTGCGGAAATCTGTGTACTGCCACGACGGTCCCAATGGTGGGAGAAATGGGGGTGTCAGGTGTCTTCTAGCTGAAATAGTTTAACAAGCTGAGACGTACTGTAGTTTGGTTGAAGGAATTCTGTATTTTACATCAGACAAAAATATGAAAAAAATTGTCAATTGTTTTTATGAAATTACATTTTATTTGCAGTTTTGACTAAAGAAGAGGAAGAGAAAAGCGATCCAGTGGAGATGGAAGAAGATCATGAAGATGACCAGTTTAAGACAAGATGGAGTGAAGAACTTAGACTGGTCCTGATAGGAAAGACTGGATCTGGCAAGAGTGCATCTGGAAACACGATCTTGGGCCGCCCACAGTTCCTGTCACAGATCAGTGCCAGTTCTGTTACCCAGATTTGTGATCTGGGGAGCTCTGAGTTCAATGAAGATGAGGAGGCAGGAAAAGATGGCCAACCAGTTGCACACAAGAGGAAAAGAAGAGTGGTGGTGATCGACATGCCAGGATTTGGGGACACTCACCGCAGTGTGGAGCAGACTCACGCCGAGATAGCCAAGTGTGTGTCACTTTCAGCTCCTGGTCCACATGCTTTCCTTCTTGTTGTGCCAATAGGGCGCTACACAAATGATGAGAACCAGGCTATTTGCCAGATGAGTGATATTTTTGGGGAGGATGCTGTCTCTTATCACACGATGGTTCTTTTTACCAGAGGGGATGATTTGGAGGGCATGGAGATTGAAAAATATCTGAGTGAGACTGCACCTGCTGGACTCAAAGCTCTGATTAGTAGGTGCGGAGGTCGATACCATGTACTCAATAACAAAAATCCCAGTGATTCAGCTCAGGTTAAAGAACTGTTATCAAAGGTTGATAGAATGTTGATGCAAACTAACCGAGGCTTTTACAGCAACAAGATGTTTATGGAGGCAGAGGCTGCCATCACAGAAAAGCAGAGTAGAATGCTCAGTGGGAGAGGGAAGGCAGAAGGGGAGGAAGAAGAGCAAGAATATATTGAGATGAAAGAACAGGCTAAATCTGCTAAACGAAGAAAGTGTGACTTGGAGTATTACGGAAGAGGAGAGCAGAATTTCAGGGTTGAGAGATGGACAGAAGAGAGCAGATGTAATCCCTTCAGTTTCCTAAAGGACCAGTTCAGAGGTCGGCATCGGAGTGCCAGCAGGGCAGTCAACAGGCGACGGTCACTCCGTTCTTCATTGAGTCACATTCGAAGAGAGGCTGCACTCTCACCTGAAGTGTTGAACCGGATTAAGGTCCTTGTTGCTGCTGGAGCAACAGGAATGGCAGTTGGGGCTGTGTTTGGGGCTGCTGCTCCTCTAGCAGCTGCTGCTGGGGCATCTTTTGTGGGAAACTCAGTGGGTATTGCTGCTGGGCAGTTAGCAGGGATGTCAGTAGCAGGGGGTACAGGCGTCGGGAAAGCTGTGGGTGCCATTGTGGCAGCAGCCTCTGGGAAAGCTGCTGTGGCCCTGGGAGCAGCAACAGGCGGGGTTTTAGGTGGATCAGTGGGAGCTGTTGCTGGTGCTGAAGCTGCTAGTCCACGGGAAGGTGCTCTTGAGGCGCTTGGTCAGGTTGGCATAATTGGAGCTTCAGCTGTGGGAGTTGCAGCCGGGGTGGGATGCACAATGGGTGCTGGAGCTGCTTTAGGTGCAGCTCTGCAAGGAGCAACTGGTAGTACAGCAGTCCTCAGTGGAGTTCAAACTGTAGGTGCAGCAGATGTAGCCACTGTAGCTCAAGGGGATTTAGTTTCATTAGCGGCACAACAGGCAGTCTCTTCTTTTGGGAGTGTAGCTGGAGCCACAGGGACTAATCAGTGTTCCACAGCATTGGTAGCAGCAAATGTTCCCGTAGCCGCAGGGTCAAGTGGGGCTGTTTGTGAGTTTGCAGGGCCTGCTGTGGCATCAGTACCAGACCACTGGGGCACTGTGGCAGCAACTACTCGTATCTTAAATGCAGTTGCTGAGATTGGTAAAGCTGCTGCTGGTATTGCTTTGGCCGGTGGTCTGGTTGTGAAAGTAGTGAAAGAAAAAGTGAGAAGTGGAACAAGCACAAAAGAGAACACTTGCTCAGAGAAGAAGAGTTATGAAATCTACTGGAACAAATAAGACAGGAATAAATTGCAGTGCATGAGATTGTATTTTTGTTATTCTCACCTCACACCAGCAAAGTATTTGGACATGAGTAAAAACAAGAAAAAAAATCTTCATTCTCTGTAATTATTAAAGCTTGAAAATGAATTTATGAAGTTGTATGAAATTGCATCTTTACCTAATTTGACAATATTTTGTTTTCATAATTTTGCATGAAACTAAAAAGAGAGGTTTTACATGTTTCTTATGCAAGTAAAAGGTTGAAATGCTGTGAGTTTTGCACTTACTGATTAGTTGTACATCTTTATTTACTAGGATCAGAAGTTTGTAATAATATATTACTGATGGATTTTCATTCTTAGCACTTCCTACTAAATCTGTACTTTTGTTTTTTTTTTTCATTGAAACACTACTTCTTCTTTATTTGACTTAAAAAATTCACAACACTAAGTCAATTATAGAATGTGATCCACAGTATTTTTTTGCATTGTTCTTGATGAATAAATAATAAAGTTTAAAATATAAGACTATGTTGTTTTTATATTTGTCTTTTACTATATTGCCGTTTTTATGTATTTAGATATGTTTAATCGCTAAAATAATGTGTTAGTATTTCTAATTTTGTGTGAGAAAAAAATGCCTGCGATTGTGTAATTTTTTTTATTATTTATTTTATTTTTTTCTCACATTAGTCAGAAATTTACAGAATGAAGTGGGCGTGGTTTATTCAAGCTTCTGATGCATGACGTATGATCAGACCACAGTAAAAACAAGCTTCTGATTGGTTAGAAATAACTGGTCTTACGACAAGAATAGTCTGTTTGTGAATTACGTCATTTGCGTAAAGCAAGATGGCGTCGCGGTGGAAAATAAATGATTGTGAATGAGTTTAATCACGTGAAAGTCTACCTTTCCTGAGGCTTTGAGGTTTTTTTATTTTGTTACTAGTTTTCTGATCGATAGCGACGCTCTCAGATCAGATAAGGAGGTTTTCTGATCTCCGGATCTTCCAGCCGGGGAGACGAAAATGACAGACAGGATGGACACAGGAGAATTTATCTCCACCATTGAAAACATGGACCCTTCTTTATCAGAATTAGGAGATGAATTTACTTTAGGAGACATTGATGGTGAGTAGTTTCTCCTTTTATATATTTTATCCTCGTTTTGCATTCTTCTGAGTGTTGACATTGTTTCTACACAGGCACATTCCTTGATCTTAAAATAATTGTTATGACAGCCTCTATTATTTACTTCAGCTCCTGTAAAAAGATCTGCAAAAATGTGCTCATCTTTATCATCTAATGTGTTTTCAGAATTTGTTATGATCATTTAAAATAGAGTAAATGCCATGATTTGATTGGAAAACTACTATATTAATTTATTTAAAATAAATGGTTAATTTAAGTAAACACACGCACAAGAGGACAAATATTCATTTAAAATAAATCTTCCTTAACTTCAAAATAAATGGTCTTTTTTTCTTGATGCAGTTTAGTCAGAAAGTTGGTGTTATGACGGTAATGTGTGTATTAAATCAGATCAGAAATACTTTATTGATCTCACATGTTGGGAATTTGTGTTAAAACAGCAGCACAGAAATTATTTTTAAAAAATTAATCAGTAAGTATGTTTGTAAAACTAAAGGGGGAAAAAGGAAGACAAACGATCTCACTTTCAAATCTATTTAGTCTGCCACTGCTTCCCCCATGACTCATACCACCTATCGCATTTGCAGCAAGTGTGGTAGGAGCTGCAGCTCCCGCATTGGCTTATTGTTGCACAAACAGAAAAGTATCCAGGTGCAGACTCCATTTTTTTTATACCTGGATAATGCAATTTTTTTTTTTTTTTTTTTTTAGTTATTATGGTTTTAAAATTCTCCTGTTTTCATTATTGTGGAATTAGTAGCACACAGCTTTGAGGTTGCTGGTTTGAATCCCTGCTGCCGCTTTTGATCTGGAGTTTACATGTTTTGGAAACCGAAGTTTCCTCTCCAAAGATAGAAAAACAGCATATGCCAGATTAATTGATCACTGTAACTTTTCCTAGGAATGATCAGTATGTGGGGTGAGTATGTAGGGATGTTTGTCTTTGGGTGGCCTTGTGACGGTCTGACAAACGCATACCGTGATGTTCTCCATTTTTACCTATTTGCTCAGGTTGGCTCAGCAACATTGTTGCACCCACAGTTGAGCAAGCTTTTCCTCTGTTAAAATTACTTTTAATCAATACAAACATACTTTTGGTTTGCAGCAAGATAAACCACTGGTGAGCGTATCACTGTATTTCCACAAGGTGCAGGTGTATGTTGTGTTTTTTATGTTTTAATTGTTTGATATCACAAACAATCCTCACTCAGAGATAGAGTGAGGAGCTCTGCCATCCAGGAGGAGTTCAGAGTAGAGCCGTTGCTCCTCCAGATCGAGAGAAGCCCCATCGGGTGGTTTGGGCATCTGGTTGGGATCCCTCCCGAAATGCCTCTCTTGTGAGGTGTTTCGGGCCCGTCCCACTGGGAGTCTGTAGCTCTCACAACCAGGCTCCAGATGAACAGAAGACAACTGAACGGTTGTCATAAAACTTTTCCTGTTTTAATAATCAATATTTTTCTATACATGTAAGTGCTTCGTAACAAAAAGCTGACTTGCCATAAATCACTGTGTAAGCTAAAAGAATTTACAAGTTAATTACGAATGACAAAAATAATAGCTAAAGATGGATAGTGTAGGGAAACCTAAGTGTCTTCTCTTCTAAAAATGTGCCTGTTCAGAGTTTTGGTTATGTAACAATTTTTTTTTGGGAAGCCCCAATATTCCCCCTCGCTTTTGTGATTTGCCCCCGAGCTTTGGGGGCTCAGATCCTTTGTCCTGTCTGTCACAAATAATCTGTATCTTGTAAAGAAAGATCAGGGTATCAACATAGAATGTGCAGTAATAGTCTCGCATGGAGAAACTTTAGCATTTTACATAGACGTGACAGTTAGGATGAATTTGAGAGTTGGGGAATTTAACTTAATCTTAAAACTTTCTCCTGAAAAAAACATTATTTTTTGTGTTAGATCAGTTAAAAGCTCATATTTTTTGCACATTTTTTACAACTGCATCACTTTAATCAAAGTTAAAGCAATCCAATAATGGTAACGAAACCATCATTGTTTTAAGATTATTATCCTGTACTGATGTTTACTTGCTGAGAACAAAAGTTTTTCTTAACCCCAGTGCCAGAGAAATGTCACTGAGATAAAGACAGCTTTTGAAGCTGACTTTATTCTCCTCACTGACAATCTGTTGGAAACTGGGCTAAAAAAAAATTATGTGATTAATTTGCAGCAACAACCTACTTATAATAAATTTGATGTCTTTCCTCTTGAGGAAGTAAGGACAACATCACATTTAGGTGCGTATTCTGAGCAAGTTCAACAAGCTGCTAAATGTAGTTCTTTAATGAAATATTGAATCACCTCAGGAAGTCGTTAATGTTTGCCTTCTCCTCCACTCTGCTCTGATTTAACATATATAAAAACTTTAAAAGACCAAGTTATTTTTAAGAGCTCAGAGTAGAGCCCTTGCTCTTCCGGGGTCAAGAGAAGCCAGATGGGGTAGTTTGGGCATCTTGTTAGGATGCCTCCTGAACGCCTTGCTGGTGAAGTGTTTCGGACACATCCCACCATGAGTAGACCTGGGGCAGACCCTGGACCTACTGATGAGCATATGTCTCACAACTGGCCAGGGAACACTTCAGGATCCTCCCGGTTGAGCTGGAGGATGCAGCTGGGGTGAGAGAAGCTTGGGCTTCCTGTTTGACGCTGTTGCTCCCGTGACCCAGCATCGGATAAGCTGAAGACAACAGAACAGGGAAAAAAATAATATATTAAACTTTTGAAATCCCAAGCTGTAATCTATAAAGCAGAAAAAACAACACATGATGCAACATGTGTGTCACATCTTTCTGATCATACATCTCTAACATAAAATACTACCTGGGGATTCAGTTGGTCGCTCTGATGTTACGAGATAGACTTGAACCTTGCATCTCGTGTTGGAGATGTTCTCATCCATATAGTGCTAATCTGACACAGTGCCTTCAGTGTACTTTTTGGTTTTGCTTTATCTGTTTCAGGCTTCCACCATGACTTAGGTCAAGGCTACAATTTAGTGACCCTGACAGCTCAGATTGTATCTGCTGGGTTCAGTGATGTAAAGCTAAAAGGAGATTTTAACAACATGATTATTGTCTCACTGCTGGCCAAATGATTGTAGAAGTAAAATCAGTAGAAGCAATTCATCAAAATTGTGAGCTTTGGCGGTTTTATTAATGTCAATAAACAATGGAAATAAATGAACTCATTTGTTTAAAAAAGATCAGGAAAATGATATTATTTACATGAGGATAATCTGCTACAGAATTAGTGAGAGAAATTGACATTCAACTACAATGAGCCACTGTGTGGTCAATAAAGAGATAAATCAATGTTGTTCCCTGTTTGAACCTGGTCAATACAGAGTGATGTGGGATGGATTTAACATACATTTCAACAAAACAGAGATATGGTTTATTGCTGTTCGAAGATGGTGGCGTTAAATGTCTTTTCTTATTGTGTTCCAGGGATTGCTTAACGCTTTCAACAACAGATAACCTTGAAAGTTAGATTACCTTGAAAAGGCTGATTTAAATGAATTTATGAGCTGAACAGTAGCTGTGTGTCTATAAATGTCAAGGTCATGAATTATTACTACTGTTAAAGAATAAGTACACATATTGTTCATTCATATTCTTTTATTGATTCAATAGAAGTTTCTTTTAGAATATTAAAAAAATGTATGCCGACATAATAAGTGATGGAAAAAATGACCAGCTCTGGCTTTTTTTCCTCATGCTTTCAACAAAGTTTTTTTTTTTTAATACTCCAAATTAGTGCAATTAAAGTATTAACCACATCATGGTGCACTGTTCTAATTATGTGTATCTTAAATAAATGCTTATTTACCCTCTCTTGTGCGTTTTTTTTTAATTATTATTTCTGCAGAGATGCTGCAGTTCGTCAGTAACCAGGTGGGAGACTTTCCTGACTTGTTTGAGGACCAGATGAACACAGCAGGCTCTTTACAAAGTGGTGGCACTGTAACCGCTCCACAGGCAGTCATGCAGACCCCTCACAACCCTCAGACACCAACTATTGCTACTTACCAGGGATCCAACACAAGCCTCTCCAGCTCGCAGACACTGTCGCTCCAAACGGTTCCTCTCACCCCTCCCCTCACTCCTGTGCAGACACCATCTCCTAGTAACACCGCCTCACTTCAGCAGCAGGTGACCCGCAGCCCTCCCCTCCTTCAGCCACGGCCTCAAGTGGTCCAGCCCATCCAACCTCAACAAACAGCCCAACCTGCTATTCAGGTATCACCTGTGTTTAGGTGCTGATTTAATAGTTTTGTGTCATCTCTGTGTTTTAAAATGTTATGTGTATAGCCCTTTAATCATGTTAGAGTTTTAGATTAAATGCACCATAAAAGCTGTGGGTGTTTTTATTGAAATGCAGATGCACACCCAGGCACTCCCCATGCAGACCCAAAGCTTCCCAGTCCACACCTTGGTTCAGACTCAATGCCAGACACCCCTGCCTATCCAGACGCAAGCAGCTCAGACAGTGATGATTGCTTCCAACGGGGCGCAGTCACGCTTCATCCAGAACCCTGTCATCTGTCATCAGAACCCCACTCCTGGATTTCAAGGTGACTAATAACTATTTGAGAAATACAAGTAATCAGAAACTTTTTTAAGTTGATGGTTTGATTATGTGAGTCATCATTTGGGGTTTTGTCCCATCAGTCCTCCAACCACAAATGCAGAGCATCATGACGTCCCCACAGCTCCAACCAGTCACAATTCAGCATCAGCGTGTTCTGACGCCAACGGGTCAAACAATCCAGACTCTCTCCACAGCACCTACTGCTGTCCACACTGTACAGCAGCAGATGCAACAAGTGCCTGTAAGTAATACCTTTTAAAATGCTAAAAGTGACCACATAATGCGTCATAACTGTGTGTCTCTCCACAAGGTTTTGGTTCAGCAGCCTCAAATTCTAAAGACAGACTCTCTGGTTCTCACAACACTCAAACCGGATGGGACACAGGTCTTATCAACCATGCAGAGCCCCACGGGCATCACCACCCTAACTACACCCATCCAAAACACGGCTTTACAAGTGCCGGTATGTAGCAGGAGAACGATATCTGATTTAATTTTCTGGTTCCTGCAATGCAACATGTTAATGTGAGCATGTTTTTTTTTTTTTATCTCAGACATTAATGAGCAGTAACATTCTGACCACTGTTCCTGTAATGATGGGTGGTGGAGACAAGCTGCCAATTAAGCAGCTTCAGCAAGGCTCACCCACATGCACCAATGGAGGGAGAGCTGGCATGGAGCAGAGCCAGGTGGCAGCAGGAGGTTTAGGACCAGGAGTGGTGGTCAAGGAGGGTGAGAGAAGGACTACTCATAACATTATTGAGAAGAGATACCGGTCCTCCATTAACGATAAGATTGTGGAGCTCAGAGACTTGGTTATGGGTAACGATGCAAAGGTAAGAGGGTAAAACTTTAAAGCTGTCCTCATCATGTTAGAAGTTGAAGCCTCACCAATACTCTGTCACCTCAGATGCACAAATCAGGAGTGTTGAAGAAAGCTATCGACTATATCAAGTACTTACAGCAGGTAAACCACAAACTACGACAAGAAAACCTGGCTCTGAAGTTGGCCAATCAGAAGAACAGTAAGTGTTTTCCAGAGCCGTGTGTGTATTTAAATAGATTGGAACTTGAGATAATGAGATAATAAAAAAAAACACTGTTTTTCCCTCTCTTACCCAGAGCCAATAATGTTAACTGAAGATGTGGAGCTTAAACAGGAAGTTGTGATGATGTCGCCACCGGCTTCAGATTCTGGTTCTGGTTCGCCACAGCAATTCTCTCCATATTGTGTGGATTCTGAACCAGGAAGTCCTTTATTAGATCATGATCAGGTAAATACTTGTGATAACAAGATTAGACAGGCTGTAAACACAGAGTAAAAGTCATCCTGAAGGATTTGTCTCCCCTTCTGGACAATAAGTGGAATTACATGATTTCTCAAGCTGTTGTGTGTTTCATAGTCAAATCTTAATATTACTTTTAATAATTTTTTTTTTTTTTTCTCCTTGTCTGAAGGTGAAGACTGAACCTGATTCTCCCTCCTCTGTCGGAGTGATGGATCGTTCTCGCCTGCTGCTGTGCGCCCTGACTTTCTTCTGTCTGTCTTTAAACCCCCTGCCCTCTCTTTTGGGTTCAGAGTCACCAGGGGGCCCAAATCTATCTACAAGCCATGTTCCAACAAGAACCCTGGTATGGTTTCCAACTCATGCCCAGGACTTTGGTAATTTATCATTTTCTTTCTTCAACCTAAAATAATATTTTGAGTTGTAAATATTTATTTCTTTATTTTCTATGGAAATAGAAAAACTCTGATTTTGTCTTTTCTTCTAGCCTCTTGGCTCCGATGTCTGTTGCCATGGGTGATCGTGTGGGTGCTGAGTGGGGTGGGAGCGGTGTGGGGATGTGTGAGGGTGTTGTACCTGTGGGAGCCAATCACACCTCTCCATTCACCAAAGTCTGTGTCTTTCTGGAGGCACCGCAAACAAGCAGATCTGCACCTCAGTAGGGTCAGTACAAGTTTGAATCATCTTTACTGATGCTTTTATGGTGAAGGAGCATAGTTGCATTTTAAAATAATTAAGGAAAGTCTTTTAAATACTTTTTTAAAGTTTCTCACAAAATTGGCATTAGAATTTGATCTAACTTTTTAGTTTATAATTTATAAACCTGTCTTTATATCTTTCACTTTTTGCTACTGAGCAGCTAATTGTTGCTCCTATTTTTCCCCTGCAGGGCGATTACACAGCAGCGATGGCCAGTTTAGAAACCTGTCTCTCCGTCTTGACAAGAGCTCTTCCTTCAACCAGTCTGGATTTGGTCTGCTCGCTCTCTTGGAATCTGATTCGCTACTGTTTGCACCGTCCAACTCCTTTGGGTTGGTTGGTCCACCAGGTGGGAGGAAAGCATGAGGGTGAAGAGTCAAAGACCAGCGCACGAGATGCAGCGCTTGTTTACCACCAGCTGAGCCAGCTGCAGTTGACAGGTCCGTGATGCGAAAAGAAGCTTTTTCAGACACAAAACAGAAAAAGATTAAAAGTTCTGTATTTGTTTCTTTCAGGAAAGTTGCCTGAGCGCAGCAGCTTGTGGGCTTTTTCTCTTTCTCTGAGTGCTGTCAACCTGAGTGAGAGTGCCCAGGGCAAAATGGCCCCTGCTCAGCTCGCTCAGATTTATGTCACTGCAGCAACGGCACTGCGCTGCGTGCTGGGTCACCACCTTTCCTGTCTGCCTGTATGCATCATCACAAAAATACATATGTCATGTTGAGTTTGATTTTTTTAAATTAACTTGTGTTTATCTTTCAGGGTTACTTGCTGGGTTGTGCAGAGAGTGTGGCCAACCAATCAGAGAGCAAACCAGTCCCTGACTGCCTACGCTGGCTCTTCACCCCTTTGGGTAGGCAGTTCTTTCTGAGCTGCGATTGGTCAGTGAAGTCAGAAAGTAGTGATGGGGTTTTCACTTCTCAGAGGGAGCCAGGTTTGTTCTTTTTTTCTTACTCACACCTCGTTTCCCAATCTAAATAAAAAGATGGGCCATAGAAACTCTTTGCTCTTTTTTTTTTGTTCTCCAGCTGATCCCATTGCCCAGCTGCACCGCTGTTTTTGCAGGAAGCTTTTAGAAAGAGCTGTTCACACCCTCATCCAACCTCAAAGTGATTTTGAGACAGGCAGTCGCAAGAATGAGTTTGGGTAAAAGCACTAGTAAAAAAAAACTTTAAACATTAACTTTGTTAGTTTTTATTAACGTACCTCTTTTTTTTATTACTGTTGTTTTATCCTCAGGGAGTTTTCCAGTGCGCTGGAGTTCCTCGAGTTGTTGAACAGCTGCACAGAAGATTCTCCTTCCCCTCCTTCTCCTTTCTCAACTCCTCCCAATCACACCATCATTCCAGGTATAAATGGTGTGGGAGGAAAATGTATTCAGAATGTTTGTTGAATTTTCTAAATGCACTGGAACATTTTGTACTTTTCAAAAAAATAAAGCAGAAAAAATCAAGCTAAATCGTACAAATTAATTATTTATTTATTTTTCTTTTGTCTTTCTTTATATTTCTAGTAGGGGATCCAATTAATCGTTGGTGGGCTTTAGTTCTAAAGGCCGCGGTTCACTGGCTTCATGGTGATGATGTAACAGTGAGATCACTACTGGCAGAAGCAGAACGAATGCCAAGAGCGCTGCACATTCTTGAGTAAGTTGGATAATTCTTACAATACAGAGTAGTGACATTAAGATGTAAACATTAAGATGAAGTGTGTTGAAAATACTGTTTTCATTCTGTTAGATTATGATGTAAACTTTGAAAGTTGTGCTTTGGAAATCATGTACTCTTATAGGAGGCAGTGATTGTATCTTATAGCAGGGGTCCCCAATCTATTCAGTGCCACAGACCAGTTTAGTGTCTGACAATATTTTCGCAACTGCTCTAAACATGTAGCAGAAAAATTAAACATGACCACCATTAAAAATGGGTATTTTCTCAATAATAATAATAATAATAAAAAACATAAATCCACTTTGTCTTCATGTGCCACTTTATCAGCAGCTCTCTCTTTCTGCCCTAACCTACCCTGGTTAGTGTGGTGATATTAAAACATGAGACTACCAGTTGGACTCCTCACATTAACAGTGAATCAATGAGAGTCCTGAGTTTGTTTTGCTGCAACCAGACAGTCCCATCTTGGGATGAAAACTGATGAGTGTTGGTAAGGTCCAATCTGCTCCACAAGTTGAGTCAACGATGAATGGAATGGAGAAAATCTGACAGCCTTTCAAAATAAAACATCACTAAGGCTTGGATAATAAACCACATGGAAATAATGGAAGTTATTTATTCTATATCTGTGGCTTGGTACCACATGACCCATTGACCAGTACTGGTTAGTGGTCGAGACCACAGTCTTACAGTACACATACTGCCTTACAAAAAGTAAAGGATTTTATCATATTTTTTGTTCAAATACAGATGAACTAGTTTTGTTTAAATTTGTATGTATGCAGTTTCTATTTCAAGTTCTTCAAACACATTATAAATTAACTTTGATCATGTTTTCTGTCTCTCCTCCGTGTGTGTCTGTGTGTTTTAGTCACCCGCTGCCTAAGGCTGTGCTGCTTCTCTGTAAAGTGGTTCAGATGAGCCTATCCCCTCTGAAAGGAGACGGTGTGATAGGTTGTCTATCTCACTGTGACAGAGCCAGTAGCTACCTGCGCTCAAACATCTCTCTACCCCTCCCCCAGTCTGGGAACTGTCTCGACAAGGTAGGGTGCAAGAAATCAGTTGCGCAATTCTGTTTTACAAAACTAATTGCTTTGTGATTTTTGTGTGAAGTTTTTACTAAACTTGTGACTTGTGTCATGAGGGATCTCCACTCTGTCCACTACCTTTGACGATGTGCACACATGTTGCAGGGTGGTAAAGGGTCAGGGCAGTTTAGTGTGGGTGACAGGAGGTGGCTGTGGTGCATTGTAGTTGCATTGCATGATCCTGAAGTTGAGTGCAACGTGTCTGCAGTGCAACGCAGAGGCCTCTCCGAGCACCCACAGCTACACATCCTGCAGCTGAACACTTCCCAGCAATCATTTGAGTGATGTCAACGTTCTTGCATGTTCGGTTGTTTTTTGTCATTTTTTAAATTCTGATTTACATGTAGATTAGTAATTTTTTTTTTAAATTAAACCCACTGCAAGTTTTTTCAAATCACATAAAAAGCTGTGTTTAATATTATTTTTTAGGGAGTACAGCTCCTGGTTTGTGATCTTCTGCTGACCTTAAGAACCAGTTTATGGCAGCGAGGAGGCAGCAGTAGTAATGGAGAACCCGGTCCAGCTCCTGGATCACAACTGGCTGGTTTCCAAAGGGACCTCAGTGCACTCAGGAAGCTGACACAGTGCTACAGACAAGCTCAACACAAGGTACATTTAAAACAAGATTCAAACTATCATTACAAACAAACAATCATACTCTGAGATGTTTATCTGCTGATTTGAAACTGCCCTTCATGTAGTGTTTCTATTCATTTATATCACGACATGAGATTTAACGCTAGGGTTGTGTTGAATATTCTAACATTATTCATTTGTCCAGATCAGTTATATAAGAATCTGAAGTCTTTTTAAATCTCTACATGTCAGGTTTATTTACAACCTTTTATTCCCATGTTCTGAATATTTTATCTTTTGTATGTGCATAAATTAATATTCCTCAATCTAAAATACCAGAATATCTTTCGATTTCTTTAGTTATTCCTTCATGAGACCACAGTCCGCCTGATGGCAGGGGCCAGTCCTACGAGAACCCATCAGCTGCTGGAGCACAACCTGCGACGTAGGACCCACAGCTCATACTCAGCAGGTAAAAAAATATATTTCCAAAGTGTTTTCAGACCTCAGTTTTATAATCACTCATCATAAATTGGACCCATAAATCAGCAATATTAATTATTCACCAGAGTAAATCATTTTTTAAAAATGTATTCTAATCTCCCTTTCACTTTCCTTTTCCTCAGAGGGCGAGTGTGTATTAGGTGAGAGAGAGAGGGCTCATGCAATTCTGCTGGCCTGCCGCCACCTTCCCATGCCTCTACTAACTCCCCCAGGCCACCGTGCTCGTCTGCTGGCTGAGGCTAAAAGAACCCTGGAGCGGGTGGGAGACCGTCGGACCCTGCAGGACTGCCAGCAGATTTTGTTGCGCCTAAGTGGCGGCACCACCATTGCTGCTTCCTGAACACAATCAAATAATCGCCTAGGCTACTTATCCAACCAACTCATATTTTCTACAACCGTCAAATATCCAGTTTCCCCCTTAAGTTTAATTTTTGCTATACCAAGCTTGCCCCAACCATAATAGAAACAAGTCCATACTTATTTAAAGTTTTCTGCCCTGATGCTCTGTTACATCCTAATCACCACACACTTAGATTAGCAAAGGTAGTTAAATATTTCATTTAGCAGAGATCATTCTTCAATCCAGGCCAAAAGTCATTTTGTTTTATAAGATAATGTTTTTACAGAAAGGTTTTAAGGGTTCACTTTGTCACCATTCATTGTTACCGAAGTGTTTCTAAGGTTGTGTTTGTAGATTAACATGCAAAAAAAACCAACCATGAACAACTCTACCCACTCAAAATGGTAAGAGGCTCCAAAAACATCTGCTAAAATAGAGACAATACAGTTGTTGTGCAAGCGTTATTACCACACAGCAACATATCGTTTTATTCAAGATTCATTTACAACTTTCTTAGGTTTTTGTTTCCCAAGTTGAGAATGAGTTTGATGTTTTTTTTTCCCATTTTTTATTTTTGTACAGTTCTTTTCTACCTCAAATGCTGTACAATGTCATCATTGTACCATGAAGTGAAATAGAAAACTCAAGTATCACAATAGTTCCCCTAAATTAGACTTCAGTCATCAGAGACATAATGCCTCATTTTATTTCAGTGTCCTTTTAACAAGTCCTGACAGACTTCTTTTTCTGTCACTCTGATACTCAGTGGCAGCATTTTTAGATTTGATTTGAGGTGCTGTGGTTTATTTATACACAACAAAAAGCATAAATGATTGGGTAGTAAATTACAGAATGAATCAGTCATGGACTTTGGTCGTGTCTGTGACACACTTAAATACATGTGGGATTGTTTATAAGCTGTAAATACCGACATAGATAAAAAGATTTTTTTTTGCTATTGCTTGAGACACAATTCCCATTCAGAAGAGCGCTTTATAAATTGCTAGGTCAAGTATCAGAACCGTGGAACCACCATTCACCAAACAATCACCAATCACAGTGGCTTTAAAGCTGCATCTAGTTGCTTAAAACTCAAGACGTTTGTTTTGTAATTGTCCTCACACATCAATGAAGGATATTTTACTGGAAGTGAGGTTTATTCTTGGTTCATAGTCAAGCAAAATGGCCTTCATGCGGTTCTTAAAAGAAAAATATGTAAAGGTTTTTTTTTTTTTTTTTATTCAGAATGATGGAGAATAATTGTGGGCCTTGAGTCCGATTAGCTTTGTATTTGTAATTATTGGCTTACATGAAACACGGCACTTTCATCATTCCTTTTTTTTTTTTGCTATAAATATCTTATTTAAAGGTGATGTTATACAAAATGTTTTTTCTTCATTTTTGGAAGATGGGATTGTGTTTTTATTTCATTATGACTCATGATCTAATCTGTCTTTTGATGCAAATGGTCACATTTTTATAATCTAAATTCCTCATGTGGATATTCAAATTAAATTTGTATGTAGGGATCTAATACATTTGGTTGTCTTCTGCTTATCCGGGGCTGGGTGCTGGGGCAACAGCCTCAGACAAGAAACCCAGGCTTCTCTCACCCCAGCTGCATCCTCCAGCTCACCCGTGAGGATCTGGAGGTGTTACCCAGCCAGATGTGAGACAGTCTCTCCAGCAGGTCTGGGGTCAGCCTTTGAGTCTCCTCCCAGTGGGACGTGTCCGAAACACGTCACCAGTGAGGCATTCTGGAGGCATCTTAACAAGATGCCCAAACCACCCCATCTGGCTTATCTTGATCTGGAGGAGCAACTGCTCTATTCCGAGCTCATCCCAGATAGCAGTATCCCTCTGGGACTTCTGTGGGAGGGTACTCCGGGTGTGTGGAGTCTCGTAGTCCTTGGTACAGGCTGCCTGGTCTCTGCACAACCGATGCCAAAGGGATCTTATTATGGAGACAATTTATTTACTTTGCCCTCATTTGGTGCAGAAAATTCACACAAGAAATTTACAGACTGGGTTGTCTTTGTTGTCAGAGCTATGGCACAAATCCTAATGTTAAGTGTGAAGCTCTGTGACTGAAAATCAAAGCAAAGAAGCAATGCTTCAACAAACATTAGCTTATATTGTGTTGTGTCTGTTATCCTCTAAATGTTCATGGTTTGAATGTCTGTTTCACTTTTATTGTTTTTTAATAAATCAATACAACAAAGTTTGGCTTAAATGGGTTTTATTAGTATTAACAGAAAACAATTAAATTTTCAGTTTTTTTTGTTTTTTTACAATAGCATAGACTTTTATGTACTAAACAATTCAATTGTATTTGTAAAGCCCAAATCACAGAATTTCCGTCTTAATGGGCTTCATAAAAAAAAGAGGAATGTAAAAAAACACTGAATACTGTTAAAATTGTAATGAAAAAGCAATACAATTACACTTTAATTTTGTGTTTTAACAAAAGAAAACTACTTGACATTATTTTCTATGCTAATTTTGCAACGTATGATTGATATTTCTCAAAACATGGTGTGAATTTTTGGGGGTGCGTAACTTTGGATCAACCACTGTTTCTTACCGGACACATTTTAAAGACGTACTGATAAAGGCAGACCCAGAAGTAAATATTAAACTCACGTGTTCAAAATGAAAAAGACTAAAAACTTTAACCATGGTTCCAAAAGGGCTCAATTTAAACCAGGGTTTAAGAAAAGAGAAAATAAATGCGTCGTTACGTTTAACGACGGTGACAGACAGTAAGTTAATAAGATGTTTATACTACAGATACTGTTAGCATCCTAGCATTAGCACTTTTAAATGAATGTTTCTAAAACTGTAACTTTATGTCATCATTAAACCTATGATTCTTCTGACAAAAAAAGTTCACAACATTTTCTACTAATGCCTATTTTATTTGCTGTATTTTTCTCTGATTGTATTTTAAATGTAATTAATTTAAACACTTTTTATCAGCAAAAATACTGTAATTGCCTTCAATTTTGGTATAATAGGAAAAGCATTTTTTGGGCATAAACTGTTCTTTAAACCTTTTTTAAAAGTTTATTTTAACTACTACTATTTTATATTTTTCTTTGCTTGAATTGATTACAAAAAACCTAAAACCACGTAAAATATTAGCAATTTTTTTCATTTACAATGTTTTGAGTTAATAAATTGGGATTTTCAGGAATAGGATATTAAATAATTAAATTAGAAGTTTTAAAAAGATCATCTGCATGTTTTGATAAACAACGCAAAATTGTCTTTTTAAATACGGAATTACTCAAAAAACGTTCATTATGCCTGATTTTAGACTTTATTGAAAACGAATCCCACAAATTAAACTAGTTACACGGATTTTTCATTTAGCATGAAACTTTAGTCTGCCGGTCGAGAGGAGCCAGATTGGGTGATTAGGGCATCTGGTTGGCCTGAACGCCGTAAGGGCTGTTGAGGTGTTTCGGGCACGTCCCACCAGGAGGAGACCGGGAGGTAGACCCCGAACCTGCAGGAGAGACTATGTCTCACAGCTACGGAAAAGAAAGAAAACAACCGATCAGCAGAACCTCTAATTGAATTTTGTCAGAGAATTAATTTGCTTTACGACCACAATAGTGACAAAAGTCTATTTTATTTTGACTTTTTTACTTTTAATGTTTACGTTTTTATTTGTTCTGTGCAGCACTTTGTGTGATCTTGTGTTGGAAAAGTGCTCTATAAATAAGATTTGATTTGAATATTGTGTGCTATGTACCATATGTTTTGGAATTTAAGTCGCACCAGCCAAAAAATACACAAAAGGAAGGAAAAACAATATATAAGTCGTACTGGCGTATAAGTCGCATTTTTGGGTAAATTTAATTGATAAAATTCAACACCAAAAACAAACACGTTTCTTTGAAAGGCATTTTTAAAAGTAAAAATTGGAGAACAACAGGCAATACGGTATTCTACCTTCACATGACGCATAAGCAAACTGAGAACTTGCATTTGTCGATCCAGCCAATGCCTTCCAGGAAAATTGCACGGTGCATTCTACGGATTACCGTGAAGTTGTGCTCTCCATTCTTCATTCACTGCTCTCACAGGTTATGCTAGATTGTCTTAAAGCTCCTATTCACGGAAATATCAAGTGGCTGGAGTATTTTGGTAAAGCCTTTAGGAAAGATGGCAGGTATGGTGTCGAAAACTTTTAATTTAGTTTTGAACTGAGATGTGATGTGTGCTTTATGCATATGCTAGCCATCACAAGCAAAGCATCACGTGCTCTAACGAAGCCATCCTGATGCTTAGTTCTTTGTAAGCCACAAGTTCAGCATTTCTTGACCATTACCGTCCATTACTACTCTTTCTGCAGCACGTTGTTCAAACACCCATATATGAACTCGTTCTTCTAACTGCAGCCACTTAGCTTTTAGCCCGCAATTACCTTTATTTGTTTTCTTCATTCCAGGTAGAGTTACCTCTGCTTTTCACCAGTCCCTTACAAGTTTCTCACTAAATAAAAACTTTCCTTCTGCTGCTCAAATACTGTTGAAGCTGCATAGTATACTATTTTCCCCTTCTACACTGCAGAAAAGGGCTTTCTTTTCTTCCTCTTCAGTTATTTTTATGTTATCGGCAAAGTTGAAACTAGAGCGCTCTCCTGCGATAATGTGTGAAAATGACGTGAAATTATAGTAAAAATGTGTTAATTCCTCCTACAAACCACAACCACGGACAAACTGAAAAATCTGTGACTTATAGTCCGAAAAAATACAATAACTTGCACTTTGATGTATCAGTGACACTTATTTATTCTCTTTCCCTCTTAGAGAATTTCTGTCTGGTTTTCATAAGCGAAAGGTGGAAAGGAGAAAAGCAGCTGTGGACGAAATAAAAAAGAAAATCAAAGAAGAGCAGAAAAGAGTCAAAGAGGAAGTAGGTTGTTATTTAAATGTAAAGTTCAAATGAGTGTAAGAAATAGAAATAAAGTAATCACTCTGTCTTTAGCGGCATAAAGAATATGTGAAGATGCTGAAGGAAAGAAAGGAAGCTCTAGGTAAAGAATCAGGATTTTTTATTTAACTTTTTATTTAAGAACTTGTTTATACATAACAATAAATAACAGTTTATTAATTTTTTTTCTGCTCATGTTTCATTTTCCAGCTGAAACTGAAGACGCTCTGGAAGAAATAATTACTAGCAAAACAGAGTCTGTGCAGTATGATCATCCAAACCACACTGTTACTGTGACGACCATTAGTGATCTTGACCTCTCCGGGGGTCACCTGTTTGACAGCACTGCAAATCAGGTACAAATCCCAAGTCTTTATTAAAGGATTTACTAGAAATCTACTTACCGTTATGTTTAAAAGTATCTAAATCTGACTGTTTTCAAGCATGAAGAGGACAATGATGAAGAAGACAAAGAGGAAAATGAGGAGGAGGAAAGACAAACGATGCCAAAGAAAGCAGGGAACCCGATTGTCAACAAAAAGTGAGCTGTTCACCATGTTAATTATGATCACAAATAATAATAATTACCTTATTATTGTTGGTAAAATTGTTTCCACACAATCTACCTTTTTCAATACTCATCTCAGGTTGACTTTCTTGTTAACTCCCCCTCCCTCCCTCTCTCCAACAGGATCCGCTCCCTTACAGCAGCCCTCAATACTTACACATGTAAGCGGAAGAGGAAAGGGAAGCAGGAAGGCAGAGGCGGACGTGGTCGTCCAACAGACAAAAAACCTGCTGTCATAGAGCATAAACACAAAGGTGGGAAGACCACCAAGACTCAAAGACGACGGCTGAATAAGAAGATGCATCACCATGACTGAGAGAGAGTTTCAGAAATCTTTAGAGGTTCAGATTGGAAAAAAAATGAACTTTGGGATACACTCAACATGTTTAAGTGTTTATGAGCTGAGGAGTTTATAAAATGAACATGAAGACAATACTTTGTTGTATAACCTAACTGATCCCTAGTTTTTATCAAATGCCAACTGCACTATGTGTAGATTTTTCAACCATTTTTATGATGCTTTTCCACCTATTACACTAACTGTGTAATAAACTTGTGTACAGATACATAAATATCCATACTGACAGTAATTTTATTAAATAAAATACTTGAAAGATTATTTTGTGGTTGTCTCTCACAGTCCGATTTCTACATTTGGAATTTTGTTCATCTCCTCTCTATTGTTAAATAGGAAACCTGATGCTGTTGTCAACATCCTCTGAAACACACCAGGAAACCAACCCTTAGCCTTGTGTTTCTTTTTAGCTCTGTACCTGAGTGTGATCTAAAGTACTGATAGTTTATCTGCAAAAAGCTTGTCCTGCAAACTTAAAATATGCTCAACTCTCCTGTTTATTTATTTACGCTAACTCCAGCCAGCGTGTGCCTGCTGTCACTACCACGAGTTTCATTTCGCTTTCTAAAGCCCATGATATTTAATCCAACCGCTCTCTAGCGGAAGCCAGCCTGTAACTGTCTTCATGTTGGGTCTAGGTTTGCTCTTGCTTCAGGGTGATTATGATGTTAACTGAGAGCCATCATGGCTGTCACAGATGCTTTAGTTTCACTCATTGTCAAAGCAGCCAATAGGATTGATCCTTCTGTTGGCAGCCCAGGAGGATAGAGAGCATGGGGAAGATGAGGCTTGTGCCTGATGGGGGTCTGATGAGAAGTCCATCTTCCTATTCTAAAGAGTAAATTCAAAGCTAAACTGAAGGACAATTTCTTCATTTTCAGGTAATATTTAATCATACCATTTAGTATGTCTTAAAATCATTTAAAAATATTTTAGTTTAAATGATCCGTTTATAATTAGTTATAAACCAGTTTCCCCTTTTGTGTTGATTGTGATGTTTTATACAGTTCATTTGTAGTGTGGTTTGAACTATTAATATTTCACTTCTAGTTTAATTAGTCATCACTAAGTTTGTAGTTGCAGATCATGCATAAAAATATCTTTTTTTATTTTTCACTTAAGAATATCTCTGTCCTTACGTTTTCTGAAATAATGTGAAAATGAAATTAATAAGTATTTAATCATAATGAAAATAAATTTAAACTGCAAGATTTTCTGCAAATTTCCTACCCAAAATATATTATTCAACTGTCTTCCAGTCTTCTTTGAGATGCAATGAAAAAGCAGATCTTCCCCTGGATTTATCATGCCCCTCTCAGATGAAGAGCCCATCTGCCCCAAGTTCCAGCCTAATATTTTTGACCCCTCCCGCTGCCATGATTGCCTTCGCCAGAGGCACCTGCATAACTGCCTAGGGGAGAACACTGAGGTACAGCCCCAAAAGAAAGACCCTGCAGCACCTGAAACTGGGGCCAAAACTGGAATTGGCCCTCAGGTTGGGATTGGATCCAACAGAGGAGATCCACTAACACCAATTCATTCCCAGCCAGAAGGAGACACCAGCAGTAAGGTAAGAAAATAGACAGAACTAGAAAAAAAAGAGAGAAAAGGGAACAGAGCGGCTTAGAAACCAAAAAAAGATGATCATTTCTAAAACTAAACATGTCTGAATTAGAAGGATCTGTGGATGACTAGAAGGTCAGAGGTGACAACAGCAAAAAAAAAAAAAAAAAGAAGCAAAACACATAAATACATTGTTAAAACGTTTAAGTTTGAAAAGTTATTCAGAACTTATTTCAGTGAATTTAAAAAAAGATAAAATTCCCTAAACTCTAAGGATACGGTCTCACGTCGGAGTCAATTTCCTTTCAGTGAGTTAGAAAAAGGTCAAGAAGAGAGAACAAGAAGTATCACAGGGCAGGGCGGCAGCACTGTCTCCTATTATAAATGAATGAAGCTGGATCGTTTTACTACCTTCTTGGGAATCACATGTAATTTTAGAACAAGGTACAATGTAAAGAAAGACTACATGTGTGACAGAACGGTATTAAAATGTGACAGCTTTTGCTTAATATCACTTTTTCTGCTGCCATAAAAAGAGCTGTTCTGTAATCATCAACATACCGGTAGATCATAAAACAAAAGACACTGATTTGTAAACACAATAGGTGTGTTTTCCTGTAAAACAGCAAGATCTGTGTTGTTTTCTGGCATGTGGGCAGTTTTTGAGTTTTTTAATGAGCTGTTCACATGTTTGAGGGCAAAAAAGTGATGAAATATTAATTGGAAAGGCCATGAGGTAGATTGAGTTACAAATGTGTAACCCTAATCCAACAGCAGAAAGAACTTTAGTCTGTCAAAAAAAGAGTCTATCTCTGACGGTCTTCATCAAATCTGATAGAAGAGATACAGAAGAGAAATATCTTGAATTTTCAGAGATACACCTTCTTAGTTTTATCGGCTTCCCTTTGAGTTTTGGTCTTTACAAACGATGTCACACTCAAGATTGACATCAGTATCTCTTTGACTTGGAGTGAGATGGTGTTTCTGGGGGATTGTGATTGGCCGGTGTGTTACCTTGTCACCCTATCAGGAGGACTCCGACTGTCTGTCAGTGGTGAGCAGCTACTGTGATGTCAATGGAGGTTGTGCAGGTTATAGGGACACTTCTCTCTGCATCCTGAGCCCCAACTGCGAGCTTTTTGTTTGTGACGGTGACGACGATACCTCAGACAGGTAAAGATGTCCAATGGCAAATTTGAAACTTTTGAAAGGATTTCAACGTAGTGTGTAGATCATTTGTGTTATCTGGAGATATATTTAATAACTAGTAGATTGAAACTGTAGCCTTTCATATTGAATTGTATTGTAATTTCTGATTTCCTTGTTTAGTGACTGTGTTGTTCTCTGAGGACTTGGCTGTTTCCTCTCATCCCATTCTATTTTCTTCCTTTTCTGTGTAGTTGTCGTGAGCAGGGTGAAGAGTTCAGCAGCTCCATCAGTGCAGAGGACGAATACTTGCCAGCACAACGTCGTCCCTCCAAATTCAGCATGACTCGACTTGACCCTCCACCTCACAGGTCAAACCAACGGGCCTGGATGGATGACACTCATAGCAGAGACAACTTTACAAGGCATTCAGGTGCACTGTAATTTGCAAAGAATTTCTTCACAACCTACACGCTTTAAAAGTAGAGCATCAAAAAAGTGAAGGATTGGATGACCTGTAGAACTATCAAACTTTCTTACCTGAAACTTTAGAATTTCAAGAAGGTTTTGCTGCTCTAGATTGGGTCTTTAGTAACCCTATTATATACTACACTACCAATCTATATCAAGTTACAACCAGAGGTGTTCTTTACTTGGTAATACTGTTTGAAGTCACCAGCCGAGGTGTTGCACAGCAATTATCAGTAATACAATATCGCTAGGGTTTGTGTCAGGTAACCTTTGCTAGGAATTACTTGGCAAGTTTACAACTCCTTCTTCTTCTTCTTTCGGCATTTCCCTTCAGGAGTCACCACAGCAAGTCAGTTTCTTCCATCTAACCCTATCTGCTGCATCTTCTTCGGTCACACCAACTATCTTCACGTCTTCCTTCACTGCATCCATGAACCTCCTCTTTGGTCTTCCTCTAGGCCTCTTTCCTGGTGGTTCCAAACCCAGCATTCTTTTGTCAATGTACTCTCTCTCTCCTCTGCACATGTCCAAACCATCTCAGTCTGGCCTCTCTGACTTTATCATTTATTTATTTGTGTTAAATGTTCTTAAAATGTGCTTCCTTTTTTTCCAGGATTCAAAGAAGATAGAGAGAGGCGTGAAAGTGGCTACTTTTCCCTTGGTCGGGTATCAGGTAGCCGCTCGCTCCGGGAAAATAACCCACCAGCACCTTTCCGACATTCAGAAAAAGGCCATCCCATCTTCAACTTAAGAAATATTGTGCCTAAAGACACCGTCCCATTCAGAAATCCTAATCTTGGTGTGGCCTCTGAAAGACTGATACCAGAAGCTTTCCTGGAGGATCTTCCTGGAGAAATTCCTCCTCCAGACCCTTATGAGGTCGCAGTTGAAGTTGAAGCTCAAGTAGGCCCTCGATCTCCCAGCCCTACTCCTTTTAAGATTGCTGAATCTCTGGCTTCAACTGGCCGAAAGGGTTCAAACCGATGGAATCCTTCTTCCCACACATCTTCTTATCAACAGTCAGGTCGGTTTGATTCCTCAAAACAAGGCTCGGCTCTTCAGTCTCGCTCCTCTTCTCCTTCACGTGAAAACTTGCCGTTCAGAAGGAGTGAGTCCAGTACCTCCTTAAACAGGCAAAACTTTGATGGGGGAGGATGGTCTCAGAGAACATTGGGATCCAGAAGCTCCTTGCAGGGTGTACGTGCACAACCCTATGAGTCAGGAACTCTGCCAAGAAATTTCAAGTCATTTGCTACTTCAGTCAAATCCCAGTCAAATACAGTTTCTGATTTTAGGAGTGCTCTTCGTAAACCAGAAAGTACAAGAGCTTTAAATGGGCGGGGTCATGACACCAGAAGCGCATCTATTTCAAAGAGAGACTATGAATCTTCAAGCAAAATGTCTCCACGCAAAAAGGAAGTCAGTGCTAGTTTATCTCATCCTCAAGGGGCTAACAGTCGTACTTCCTCACCGTCTAGGGGAACCTCTAGCAGTCGTATGCGGGATAGTCCAAGTTCCTCGCCCTCACAAAAAAGTTTTGCCTCATCTACTCTGAGAGTTCTTTCTAAATCTGAATCAATCATGTCTCTAAATAGACATAGTCACTATGGACGCTGTGGGTCTCCAATAAGAGAAGGATACGGTTTTGAAAACCAGGCATTGCTGCGTAACTCAACAAGAAGCAGAAGGAATAGTCAAGAAGATGAAGTTCCTACTTCATCTGTGTCTGGACGGAATTATGAACAACCCACTCATTCCATCCTTCGTAAGACTGAATCGAGCACTGCCAATAGTAGTCGTGGTTGGGACAGTCGTTCGTCATCACCTGGCAGAAGAAGCACGGAATCCTTCAGTCATAGCGCGCTGAAGAGAAAAGATAACACTGCCTCGTTAAATGGCCACAGTCGTGAAAAACTTAGCACCTCTCCTTCAAGAAGGACTTACGATGCTCCCTCTCGATCTCCGCAGCGTAAATCTGAATTTAGCAGTTCAACCAGAACTCACAATAGTTACAGTTCATTGGCTGTGAGGAAAAGCCATGATGACCTTGACCAGCACTCACTTCTGAAATCGGAGACTAGCATCTCCTTAAAAAGCAAAAGTCATCATAGCTCCTCACCTCCCAGAAGAGGTAACAATGATCCACCAGGATATTCAGTCCTTAGATGTGCCTCCAATGAAAACTCTAATAGATCTTTTCAGAAAAAAAGCACTTACAGTGAAAAAAAATCTGACTCGGTTCGTACATCTCAATCATGGCGAGGATCTTCTCATTCTCTCCACAGTTCCTCACCATCTCGGCCTCCTTCACCTGCTAGACAAACCACTGAGGGCAACAAAATTGCCTTTGCCTCCATTGAAACAAAAAGAACCTCTGGCAGTGCCAGATCTGGAGTTGGTAGATACAGTCACAAAGATGACTACCACTCTCCAAATGAGAAACGGCCTTCCCATCGTCCAAGAAGCCCTTCTCCTTCACCTCAGATTCAAATGCAGAGTTATACCTCTTCACAGAGCTCCATGGACTCCTCAGAGTCAGGAAGACTCTCAGTAGGATCGACGGGTCGGAACAGAGAGGAGTATGCTATAATTGCTGACCTGCCAAAGGCCAAGATGATTCATCAAAGAGAGGATTCAGATCACATGAGACAGGCACAGTATCGACAGCCTGTTCGGAAGCAGGAACTCTTCAAACCAGCCAGGTTTGATTTCCATTTAACATCAGAGGATAGAACCTTTCCACATTACAAGTAGATAATTTTAAGAAACCTCAATGTTTTGCATGGTAATTTTTCTTCTTAGTCATTCCTTGAGCAAGCATCCCTCCACAGACTGGGAAGATGCAGTTGACACTGAAAGAGAATGGGGCTATGCAGGCAGTGGATATCTATCTCGAGCTCACTCTACAAGCTCATTGCAGGTAGGTCAGTACTTGGTCAAGGTCAAAGATCTCAGTTAGTTTTAAAACACAGCGACTTTATGAGAATTCACAGATAAAAACGATGCAAAGCAAAACTGCAAAATGGTCAGAATATGCTCCAAAGCAAAAAATGTGATTGCCATAACTAACAAATCAATATTTTATTTTAAAAAAGTATTAAAAATACTTATCAAATGTTTAAACTTACTTTTGTGAATGTATGTGAAGTGAGAAGAACACCAACTGGATTTTTGGAAGTGAATTTTGACCCATTTTTGCAAAAGTCAAAGGTCTTCCTGAATGTTCACATTCAGCATGTTTCTTTTCCTATATTTAAAGGATTTTGTTTTGAAATAATTGAGACAATCTACATTTTCTTTACTGTGTTTCCAAACTATTTTAAAACCTTTTACGACTGGTGTCATAAACTTGCTGTGCATTCAATGCTGCACTTTTGCGCTTCATACCTTATGATTTTCATTCGCCTGTTCGACCACATACTCCACATGCATCCCATTTAATTACAAAACATAACTCCTGGATCTCATATATCAAACCTTGCGTCTGCTCAAAAATTTGCGCAACCTGTCCATGCAAATATTTACTTGCTAGATCTGTGATTTATCCATTTCTACCAAAGAAAAATTACAAAAATTTGAGCACAATTCTCACCATGAGAACACACAAAACATAGTGGTAAAAGCAATGCTATGAAAAGAATGCATTCACTGAATGAAAATATTCAGCAAGCACAAACTGCAGACGTGTTTCCATTATAATTAATCTTGATATCAGAGTTAGTAGAACATTTGAAATAATTGGTATAACAAATTAAAAAAGGCAATTATGTCAAGCCAATAAAAAAACCTGCATGCAATAAGGCTTATTTTGCACAATTTTTTTTATCACTTTTTGATCTGTACAGTCAAACTAAAATGTCTTCTCAGCATGTACTCTTTAAAATATCCTGTCATACTTATGCTGACATTTGCAATCCATATTAGCGTGAAAGTCAACTTGCCCCAGAGGCATTGTAGTGCATATTTTAGAGGCATGTGTTTTTTTCACAGTTGGCTTCACACAAAAAAAAATCCCAGGGGTTCTGGACTCTATCATTTCTATCAGCTACAATTGAATTGTCAATTTGAACCAACATCTCAAAGAATCCCTTTGAAATCAATGCATTTACTTGAATCAGACAGACCCTAATTCAATTATTTCCAGGTTTATCAGGAGATTTAGTTTCTCAGACATGTCACGTTTCTTCACTTCTTTATTTTTTTAATTCACATTTATTCTATTCTTGTATCTTGCATAAAGAATTAGAACCTTTTTATGCATTGTTAATTAATGAGGCCCGAGCTCTTTTTGTTTGTTCAGTTGGACACTGAATGCTATTGTTATCCAGAGATCTGGGAGCCCCACAGCAGATGAGGGCAGCTCATGGAAAAGTAATCACCTCAAATCAGAACAAATGCAGGTATGTGGGACAGCTGGCACATATTCTGTCATTTTGAATTTTCTTGCAAACTGACCGTATATCTACTGCAATTGCACTTAATGTTAGTCAAGCCTTGTCACTTACTGTAAATTTGTGATGCATATTCATATGCACAGCTCTCACCTTACCAATCGATCTACGTATCTACCCTCACCTATGACCACCAGTTGTGTGGGTGGTGACCAAAGAACGAGATCACGGATACAAGCGGCTGAAATGAGCTTCTTCCATAGGGTGGCTGGGCTCGAGTTCAGAGAGAGTGAGGAGCTCTGCCATTCAGGAGGAGTTCGGAGTAGAGCCGTTGCTCCACTGGGTGGCGAGAAGCCAGATGGGGTAGTTCTGACTATGTCTCACGTCTGACCGGGAAAAACCTCGGAATCTCCTCGGGATGAGCTGGAGGATGCAGCCGGGGTGAGAGAAGCCTGGGTCTCCCGTCTGAGGCTGTTGCCCCCGCGACCCGGCCCCGGATAAGTGGAAGACAACGGAACAGAAAAAATATTCATATGCTATATAGGAAGTTATTATAACACTGTATGGTGTTTGTCTTTATCTCTTATCGTCTTGTTAATTTGATTTTATTTTACAGTTGGAATACCTGTGTCTAACTAAACACCTTCACAGCCGTTTCACAAGTCTGACTCACTTTGTCAATTGTGGTCTGCTGGGACATGCGTTGGAATTCCTGAAGGGAAACCAATAGCTACTAAGAGAGGAATTGGAGAGGGAGGAGTGACATTTCATTCTGAAATCATTTTTAAAAAATGACAAAAAAAGGGGGTTGCTAAACTTTATCCCATGTCAGATGTTACTAAGAAATTACGAGGTGTAGTTCTCCCGTCGTAGAGATGATAAGCTTAAAAACAGATTTTAATTTTGAATATATGTTGCTGTTATAATAAGTATTGTAGGTAGATTTCTTGAGGTTAGGATGTGTCTTCTCTTCAAACTGTTTCAGTGAAGCAGAAAGAAAGAAGACTAGCGTGTTTTCAGTTAGAGTGGATCCGCCCAGGAAGTGGCAGACAAGCCAGAGAGAAGCAGAAAAGCGACACATCTGAGTGTTAAAGTTTACTCCCCTTTCCTTGTTTGAAACTTTAAAAAAAATCATTTGTAACGGCAGATGTTCCTGTTTTTTACACCGCGTAAAAAACAGCGCGATACTAATATGGATTAAGATTTTTGTTTATAAAAAATGTATGAATGGCGGAGTTGTTTTTGTTTTTTACGTAAGGTGAACGTACCGAGAGGAAGCAAGGTGCTTTTTGCCCGAGAGGTTTAGATAAGCTGAGTGGTTAAACTGGAAAACAAAACGTGTTTAAACGGTGTCAAGAAAGTAACAGCGTTTTTTTTTTTCTTCCTTTCTACCTGTCTGGATCCTGTTATCATGACGGTAAGACAGATTATTTGTTTTTCTCTGTCATGTCTTCCTGCGTTATTTTTGTAGAAAAAACTAATCTGATCGGAAGTAGATCGAAGTTTGGTTAAAAAAATGAGATACACATATTGTATCTGATTGTACAGTAGCTAGCTGTTGTGGTTGCTTGTAATTTTCCTCCAGGGCAAAATGTAAATTAATCCACCAGTTTAAATAAAAGAAAAAAAAATCTGATCATTTAAAATTATTTCAAGTTTACGTACTGTTATCTTTTTGCGTGAAATAGTAACGTTTTAAAACCACATGTGAAAGTTAAACTTGCTTGTGAAAATCAAACTGATTAAAATACAAGTTTGTATTTTAATTTTTAATGCTAAAATTCTTCAAACTTTTCTAAATACTTTTAGATTAGAATAAATGATTTATTTTCTTAACTTGGTCTGAATCATTCCACATGTTTCTCAGATTGTTTTGTACTTTCTTGTCTTTTATCACGCTTCCTCTTCTTATAGAAATCATTTTGTGCATTTTCATTTCTACACAACAAGCAAAACCGTACAGATAATCTTTGAAAAATTAACCAACACTTAATTGCTTTTCAAAATCTGTTAATCCAGGATCTGTCATCACTATCAGCAAATAACCAACCCTGAAATATGAAAGTTTTTCTATAAAGTACTCCCTTAATTTAACTAGAAAAAAAATTTACGGCCAGAAAAACTTGTTTTCTGTTTGTTGATTTTCTTGTTTCTATTTCAAACATGAGGACTGACCAAATGAGATGTTTTTACTAAAACACATCCTCTTGATGACTTCTCATGCATCCTTTGGGGCATGTTTGAACTGGTTAACATTACTTTATGAGGTTTGACATGTCACAAGTCACCGGTAAAAACTGGTTGGTGAGACAGAGAAAAAGTACTGACAGGAAACTCTTTCTGAGCTGATTTCAGGTGATGGGCAGGGTACAGACTTAACAGGTCACCAGTCTGTTGTGGAGCCATACACACACTAATTCCTCGGGGCAGTTTCATAGCAGCCAATCAACCCAACATCCATGTTTTTGGAGAGTAGGAGGAAGCCAGAGTACCCAGAGAAAACCCACACATACATGGGGAGAACATGCAAACTCCACACAGAAAGGCCAGTTTTTCAAGCGCCATGTCCACTATGGGACTCTGACCTTCTTGCTGTGAGGCCTCTATGCTAATCACTGCGCCACTTTGCTAACCAGTCTTAAATTATGTTGCGTATTTCAATTCTCTTGGACATGGTATATTATTTTCATAATTCCATCTATAACAATGCAAAATTATAAATTAAGATATATAAACATTTACATTGAATTTGAACTATAATAGTTCGGGTTGAGAGTAGCCAGATGGTGTGGTTCCGGGCATCTAGTAAGGATGCCTCCTGAGAGCCTTGCTGGTGAGGGACATAGAGGCAGATCCCAGACCCGCTGGAGAGGCTTTGTCTCACAGCTGAACTGGTAACACCTCGGGATCCTCCCAAGTGCAAGCTGGAGAATTTAGCCGGGGTGAGAGAAGTCTGGGTGACCCGTCTGAGGCTGTTGCCCCTGCGACCTGGCTCTGGATAAGCGGAAGACAACAGAATGGATAGTTCAAGTTACCTCGCAATACCATTGGTTAAACTAAAGTAGATCTATTGTGTCTGTGAAGCAGAGAAAGAAAAAAATAATTTGGTGCTTATCTTGTTGGAACATCAGAAATAAAAAATATTAAGAAAAAAAAGATTAAAGTTAACAAAAATTCTTTGAGAGACCACGAGAGCAAACAAATAATCAAAACCATGTTTTCTACCACAAAAATGAATGAACCGAATAGGGTTAAAAGGTGAGAATGATCGGAGGTTTGCCGGGTGCTTGAAGGTGACTATGAAAACTCAGAGGATTTAAAAGTGAGGAATGTAATGTTAAAGACAGATAAGCAAAGGAAGGAATGCATGTTAGGAGAAGTTGGCTAATCTTAATCCAGGATCACTACACAGACGTACGTTGGTTGTTTTCTTAGAGCAGCACCCACTGTTTTCTAGATAATAAATGGTTTCGGTTACCATTTCCTTTTAAAAATACCAATTTCATTTTATGTTCTGATAAAACATAATACCATCTGACCTTTGCAAGTTTCAAATAACAGAAAACTCACTTCCCAACAGTTTAAACTGGTATCTGTTGTCTTCAAATACAATGATGAGATGAATCCGTGAAGGTGTGGTTACTGATACTTTCTCACACACATAAATCATGGCATTCTATGCATGTGACACTTTTTGGTTGGGTTTAGAATGCTTTTACTATTTTAACATATTTTGTTGCATATTTTGTTTGTCCTTTGACTTTTTTTATTCACTAAAAAACGCGGGGTGCACTGTGACATAGGGTATAGCACAGGGCCCTCACAGCAAGAAGGTCGGGGTTCGAGTCTCGGGTGGGACGAGGCTTGAAACAATGGCCTTTCTGTATGGAGTTTGCATGTTCTCCCTTTGTATGTTTGGGTTTTCTCCTGGTACTCCGTTTGCTCCCACCCTCCAAAAACATGCCATGAGTGGCCACTATAAAATTTGTCCTAGAAATGAGTGTGTCTGTGTTTGGGGCCTTGCAACAGACTGGCGACCTATTTGGGGTGTACCCTGCCTCTCGACTTAAGTCAGCAATGATAGGTTTAGGCTGCCCCTGCGACTCCATTAGGGATAGGCGTGTCAGAAGACGAAACAAAACAAAGGAACGCCTTGATTTGCAAAAACATTGTGTATTTCTTTTTTTACAACTTTTGCTGCATTTTTCTTAAAGTTTTATATAAAAGCATAAAATCTCTATGTTCTTTACCTTTATTTTACAGCCCGACCTCTTGAACTTCAAAAAGGGATGGATGTCAAAACTGGACGATAGCGGAGAGGTAACGTTTCTCAACACAATTGTTTTTGTTAGTAATATGTTTGAACATTGGTATTAAAACAATTTCTATTAACAGTTTTGGGGTGGCAGTTTAAAAATAGTCTTCCTCTTTAAATGAAACAGTTGAGTGAATAAGTTTTTTTTGCACATCACAAAACTCCTCATGCTCCTTCCTGTTGCAACAGTGTTTAACCCTTTTTAACACATACTGTATGTGTATGCATCTGCTGTTGATAGGTCTTTGTTTTAAGTTTAATTTTCCCCACCAGACTGTAAAATTAATTTGGATTCATCTGTTTTTGCAGTGGAAGAGGCATTGGTTTGTTCTGACTGATGCTGGGTTACGATATTACAGAGACCTGAGTGCAGAGGAGGTAAAGATTTCTTTTTCTAACATCATCTTATTTTATATAATAATTTTACTCTTTGAATCAAACTTCGCATTCAAAACACAAGTTGTATCTACAGCATTTGAGAAAAAAAGAATAATAATTTTGGTTTTCCGCACAGAAAGATGAGTTGGATGGAGAAATTGATCTGAAATCATGTATGAAAGTGTCAGAGTTTGATGTGCAGAAGAACTATGGATTCCAGATACAGGTGAGATTTCTGACTTCCTGACTCGGACATCGTTTCTTTGGGATATGTTTTCTATCACTTTCAATTCCTGCATTTTATTTACCTCCTTTATTTTTTCTATCCCAACACTTTCCTTCTTTATAGTTCTCTCTTTAACCTTTTATCTTCTCTTCATTTTATGCCTGATTCCATTAAACCTTGTACATTTAACTGTTTTTTTTAACTTTTGTTTTTCAGACCCAGGAGGCTGTATTCACATTGTCTGCCATGACTGCAGGAATCAGACGGAACTGGATAGAAGTTTTGAAGAAGTGTATACAACCCACTAGTTCTCCAGACCTCACACAGTAATAACTCTTCTTTTTTTTTCTTCTTACCAAGAATGTTCTCTTTGAGAAGAAACAGTTTGAATAAATACGCTTTAAAACTTGAAAATAGATAAAGGGAAATGGATCAACTGTGGATTGGACGATTTTGTATAATAATTATCGAAGAACCATTATTGTTTTTAATTCTATGTACAATCAAATGATTGAAATACTAAACATTTGCATCAATTATTATCATCATTTGCATCAGATTTTTTAATGTCTAAAATAACCACATGGACAAGAATCTTTTGCAAGTATTGTTTTATTATATTGTTGCTGTTTTCACACTCAAGAGTTTATCAAAGGCTTTTTGTCAGGATATGACAGAAATTATTTTGGACTTTTGGATATTTGTACAGTTCTTGGTATATAAAATTTATTTCAAATCAGCTTTATGAGAATTCTGTTTGATGTTAATGGTGAAAAAAAGTACATTGTGTGCAATGTATTAGTAAAAGTAGGTTGTTTGAACAAAACTGTAACATTAAGTTGTTAAACTGTGTAAATACAAAAAAAACTAAATGTAAGAAGTTAATTTAATGAACTTTTTATGTTCTAGTTTGAATAATTTTTTAGTTGTAATAAACTCTGTTTATGCTCTTGTTTTACATCAGGTTTAGTTTAACGCATTTGATTTTCAATCTTTATTTCTTTTGTGATGTTCTAACTCTATGATGTGCATCTTGTGTGTTCACCAGGTTACCAGACAGTAACAGCGACAAAGAAAACTCTCACACACGTATTTTACACTCCACCCATCGTTCTTCTTCGCGTCATCATGACACTCAGTCAGAAGTTTCAACCTCCGCTTCTCCGACTCAGCGCAGGTTCGACTACGTTGAACTTTCTCCCGTTCCCGCCTCGTCCAGCCCTCTTTCACCTGGTCAAAGACAAACAGAAGAAGAGCAGAGCAGCCAATGGCAGGAGGAACGGAACACAACCATCCAGTGGGAGGCTGTGTTAAACAGAAAGGCCGGTGGTGTTGGATCCAAACAAAGATCACGCATGGAAGATGAAATAGAGAGAAAATGGGCTGAATTTGAACGTATGCCATTAAAGGAAATGGGCTCTGTTCCACCAATGGGCTCCCGGCCTTCTGGCCAGTCGGCCAATGAGGCGCTGCAGAGGGAGGTAGTGCGTGGAGTTGATTTTTGTTTTTTTTTTAATTTGCAAGTGTCAAATAATGCAAATTAAGGCTTCATTTAGTGATGAAGCAGTTTCTGACTTGGTATCTCAGTAGTATTTTCTAAATACTTCTGAACACTCTTGATTCTCTTCATTTGTGTGTTGTGATGTGCATCTTGGTTTGAAGTGAAGTTCACTGCCCCAGCTGCTGCCACGCAGTGGGCTTTACCTTCTTTTCCGTCCTTCCTCAGGTGGCGTCACTAAGGCGACAGTTGGAGCAACTACAACAGGGTGGAGGAGGTGTGCGTTGCAGCTCTGAGGCATCCTGCAGCCGCAGCCTGCTGGCCATGGAGCATGCTCACCGGCAAGCATTGGAAGAGCTCCAGAAGCAACACAAACATCGAATGAAGGAACTAGAAAACGAGAAAGGCAGGCTGCTGCTGGAGGAGTCACAGGACACAGCACAAGGTCAGCCAATCTGACTCAGACAAATGATTTATACTAGATTATAGCGAGATTGCTAGTAAAAGAAAAAAAAAACAAAACCCAATTTTCTACGTTGAGGATTATTTGGAAGGAGGCAATAGCTCAGTGGTAGAATGTCTTCCCTTGGACCGGCCAGCTTGATTCCCATTGAGTTCATGCCTAAGTGTTCTTGGGAAAGACACCTAACCCCCTGTTTTTCCCACCATTGGTGCCGTCATGGCTGCCTGGTGCAGTGCAATGCAGCATAAGAATTCCCCTATTTGAGAGATGAACAAAGTATGTTAAAAAAAAGAGATGTTGATCACTTTTAACCTTGACCAACCACAATATTTTATATGAGTTTTTATATGGATTGTTGGTTTATTTCTGTGCCTGCTGAGCACTTTTTGGCAGCTTTTGACAGTGACATATTTTGGTTTATTTTTCAGTGATGGAGGCTCTGAAAAAGAAGCACAAAGATGAGTTGGAGAGAGAGGTGGAAAAGATGAGGAGGCTGGGTAGTGGAGTGACGAATTCTCAAAGTTTGCAGGCTCAACAACAGTAAGCAGTCACAACTACAGATCAGTTTAAACCTCCTTTACGTATTTGAAATATAGCTATTTTAATTCAATATAAAATTTTATGCTTGTTTTTGGGGTGAAAATTTAAAGGCTTTTTTTTTAATTTGCAAAAACTCTTGACTTCCTTGGAAATAGTTCTGACTGCAGTTGTCCCCAGGGTGCTTTGCTGTGACATGCATACTCACAGCCTAACTATGTGAATTCAGCTCCAGGGTGTTATGATTGATACATAATTGTTTAAGAGGAAATGCATCCTTGAGAGTTTTAAAATAAATTCTTCCACCTGTGAAGGCACTTGTTTTTCTAAATACCTCAAATGAAATATCTTGATGCTCGACTCAGTTTATTTATTGGAAACTGATCATTCACTTGAACCCCTCTAAATAAAACCTGGTGTACTGTGGAAAAAGTTTTCTGTTAAATAAAAGTCTAGTTTGTAGACCAGCTGTAATCCTCCATTCCTAGTTTAAGTTACTCCATCACCACAGCGCCCCATCGCCTGCTATCAGGCACCTGAGGAATGCAGAAGAATTCAGTTATGGATTAGTTTTCTTTTGTAAGCTTCGCAAGACCTTTATCACAGACATTCTGCTACTGCAACCAGCACTTGAGGGCTTATCTGTTCACTGCTGTGTTGTATACGTTTTTTTTTTTTACTTTTGTGGTTATTGGTTAAAGCAGCAAAGAGGTTTCACGCCCGCAGCAGGAAATACTTTAGTTATGAAAATTAGAAAAACAATAAAAAAATGTGCTGATGTTATTAACTGTTTGTATACAATAAAAGTCAGTCTTTGAGTTTAAAGGAAATGAGAAACACCTTTTAATGTTAAATTGTAAAATTTGCCTGTTAGGTTACAACTTTAATCACTCTCCACTTTGCTCCCAACGTAACACACTTCTGTTGTTTGTGTGTCTCTCGGCAGAGCTGAAACTCAGGCCTTGCAGGAAGAGTTGAACCGTCTGTCTGAACGTTTCTCTCAGAAGTGTGTGGAGCTGAACCGAGTCGAGCAGAACAACGCTGAGCGGGAACGAGAAATCAGCCGCAAAGAGAAAGAAATAGAGCAGCTGAGGAAGGAGAACTCGGTGAGTAGTTGAATTGGTGATGCAGCTTTTAGACCTGCAATGCTCAGCATCACTCAGTTAAAGAGAGAAGATGTCCTCTGACTTGGACTGAAAAGAGCGTCAAGGATTTATTTGCGCATGGAAATGACAAAAATAGATCAAATCTTTAAAAGCCACAGCTAGTTTTATTAACATGAGTCAGTGGTTGCTCCATGAGTCATAGTTAAAGCACCTGAAAGTTTCCCTTTTCTTCCTTTAAATGTGTTTTTGTGTCTAGAGTAGAGTAGATCACCACAAGTCTTCTTGGTTAGTTTTCACATGACACCACGTTCTGTGATCATGGAAATTTCCACCAGTCTAACTCACTGGTGCCCACTCACTTTCAACAAGCAAGTTACTAATACAATTTTCACTTTAAAAAGATCTACCAACAATAAAAAAAAAACATTATAAGTGCCAAAGATATTAAATATTATTAGCAGTTGTTCAATAGTGACATGTTTTGTTTGAATTTCTTTTTTTTCCGTTTTTATTTATTTTAAAGCAACTATTCTATCCAACCTTATTGCATTGGGTACTTTTTGTACTATTAAAAGTTTTGGATGCTTAACTTTTAAGAGAATTCACCCAGAATGCAATAGAAACTTTTCATGACTTAATTTCATAAAGAATGTGGGACTAAGAATAGAACCTACAGCAGTTCCTTTATTTCTGTATTTGTCTCAAACATCTGTATAAAACACGATTTCCACAATGGTTTTTCAGGGAGGAAAGGAAGATGTGGCAGAGAAGAAGAGCGTTACAGGGTTGTGCTGTTTAGTTGTTATTGTTGTAGCCAAAAGCTCACAGTGTACTCCTGCCCGTCTATAAAAATATAACAAAATTTCATTCTGATGATAAATACATTTTTGATCTACCAGTTGATCTATGTTCCCACTCTCACCTATGGTCACCAGCTGTGGATGGTGACTGAAAGAACAAGATTGCGAATACAAGCAGCCGAAATGAGCATCCTCCACAAGGTGGCTAGGCTCTCACTCAGAGATCGGGTGAGGAGCTCTGCCGTCAGGGAGGAGCTTGGAGTAGACCCATTGCTCCTCCTGGTCGAGAGAAGTCAGATGGGGTTGTTTGGGCATACCTCCTTAGACACCTCACTGGTGAGGTGTTCTGGGCACGTCCCACCGTGATGAGACCCAGAGGCAGGTCCAGGACCCACTGGACAGACTAAGTCTCACTGCTGGTGGGGGAACATCTTAGGATTTTCCCAAGTGAGAGGATGCAGCTGAGGTGAGAGAAGCCTGGGTTTCCCATCAGAGGCTGTTGCCCCCGCGATCGAGTCTCAGATAAGCAGTAGACTACAGACTGGAAAATGATAAATATTTAGGTAACTTATTTCTTTTTATTGACACCTAACATCATGACATCAACCAAAAACCATCCTTTTTGATTGTGATCGAGTGGGCAGTCACTCCCTTAACTTTCAAAGATTTATGCAATCAGATTATGAACTTGTGAGGAGTTTTCCTTTTGGTCCTTACCAGCAAGACCTACAGAAAATAACCTCTCCAAAAGGCATTAATTTGATTCATCCATTCATGAACTAAACATGTTCAGCTTCCTCTGGAAAAATTAACTACAAAGCATGTTGAAAATGGTTCTTTTTTTTATTTAAAAAAAAAATACTCTTTTCATTCTAGGTTTTTTTTTATTCTTGAATAAAAGTTTTGTTTCATCTCACCCCTACTATTATGTCAGGGGTAAATGGTTCAAGTGGAGGATGGATAGATTCTGTGGTGATGCAGGCGGCACTTTAAAGTGTAAATACTGCAAAGTCTTTCTTTTTCACCAGCCTGCATCTTGCACTGTGCTGCATGCAGGATGCTTGTGCTCAGCTGTTTTAGACTTTCTAAAAAAAACCTTGATTATACTGGAGGTGTTGCATAACCTCAATCTATTAGTGAGAAGAGATGGTATCAGTCCTCTGTTTCTTTTATTTAAATTTATGTCTTGGACAAGAAAATAAAAACTAATGTGATTTTTTTTTTAAAGATTTTGTAAATAAAATAGTTAATTTTCTGAATGTTATTTTATTAAAATGTGAAAATTATTAGGCTAACTAAGCTGCCTTTTCATTCAAATAAACATATAGAAATGTATTTGCATAAAACTCATTTGACAAAAAATTTGGAATCAGTTAAAGAATGTGCTACTATTCTTAAATACTTATTCTATTGTATTCTAAATTTGTCCAAATGTATCTAATTATATCTGTCGTTGTATTTAGATAATTCTACCTGTGATATCTTTAAGAATTATTTCCAATTATCATAATAAATTGCTCTTTCCACAAATTTTAGACTATCTGCATTTTTTCAGTTCGAAAATTGGTCTATCAAAAATTTTAAATCTCAACTGAAATGTTTGTTTTTACACCCATCTAGTTTGATTCCTTCTCGTTAAGCTAAGAAGTTTGTGTTGACTACCACACACACACTTAAGAGGACAAATGAGTAGTTGTGCTATTTTTTTCTTTAAAAACATTTTTTTTTTCTTTTAGAATTTGAAGGCTCATTTCACTGAGGAGATGATTCGTGTCCAGTCTGCCATTACAGATCACAGCTCAGGGGACAGGATGCCGTGCGATATAGAGGTAGAGTTTTCTTTAAATTTAAAGTGTATGAAGGCGCATGTCTTTCTAACACCTTTGCCCGTTATCTGAAATTAGGTCTTAAACTTGTTGTAAATACACCTACTTTAGATTGATTCATTTTCTTCAAAGAATAATTGTTCATTTGTAACAGATTCCTATAGATTTTTTATAGATCGATTCCATAAATTTCCTGTTTTAATGTCATCAAATAGTAAAGTCATCTTTTTTTTTTTGCTCCCAGGTTCTTCTCAGGATGAAAGAATCTGAGATCGATTTTTTACACAAAGAGATCAGCTGTCTAAGGAGCGAGCTTCAATGTCTGATTATGGTAATGTCTCTGTGTGTGTCTGTGTGTGCCTGTGTGTATAAACCAGTGCTTCTCAATTATTTTCTGTTAGGACTCTCCTCGCAAGAAGAAAGCAATTTGCCTCCATGACTATAAATACCGCTCTTTCTATCTCCTACTTGGTGCAAAAACCCTGCACCATAGAGTTAATACTCCATGTGCACACGCTGACAATCATAGTACTGGATGTGCAATTACATTTTATTCTAATACGACAAAAAAAGCATGTTCCCTGGGGTCACATGCGCCCTGGCATCTGCATGTACAAACTGAAGTTTGTATTTTTAAGTGACATTGAGAAAATCTAGTTTGGATTTTTTTTTAATGTCTTCAAACAAAGTTTGGACTGTTTTTTAAGAACCTACAAATGTAAAAATGCAGTGAATAGAATTACAGAAGTGAATTTAAGTCATAATTTAAAATGCACAAAGTGTGTGTTTGTGTGATTGCTGTGAGTTAGCCTGCAGGAGGATCTCTGAATATTGTTGGTTTCTTCTTTGCTCTGCAGGAAAAGCAGCTGGCCTGTAAGCGATACGCTGAAGTAAACGGGGAGCTTGGCGTGATGAAGAGCCGAACTGAGAGAGAGATTCAGCATCTGAAGGAGCATTTGAGGTTGACTATGGCTGCTCTGCAGGAGGGACAAAAGCTGGGGAACAGCTTGGATCACTGAGAGGCAGCAACTGGTACTGAAGCTCTGCAGAAACGCTGGGTGGTGTGGACTATGGCTGTGAGGAAATACTCAACTTTATTTGAGAACTTGCTAAATTTGTAAAATGATTTTTCTTCCAGTCACCATGGGAATCAAATTAATTAAAAAAAGATGGAAGGAAATGATGTGTTTGGCTTGTACAGCTGTGTTCCTAAAAATGAATTAATTTAGAATTATTTTGCCAATGATTAGCCATCAGTCACACATTACACTGGGCCACACACAGTATATGAAAGTTCACTTTTTATGTTTTTTTTTTTTTTATCTTTTTTTGAGTGATGAACTTGTATAAGTGCACAGTTGGTCGAAAGCTGTAATAGTTGTTGCATTTTTTTTATTGATGCTTCTAAAGACAGCAGGCCATCAGAGGTCCTATTGTATTTCTACTGTACAACTTTTTTGTTTACTTTGTGAAAACGCTGCACATTTCTTTAAAATGTGTCTTTAGTTGTAATTTTTTTGTTTCATTTTTATCCACAAATGTTTTTTTTTTTTTTTTTTTATGTTTTGTCGATGTGAATGCAACTGAACGTACCGATTGGGATTAAAATGTGTCGACACAAGCAAAATGGGGAAGTTGAAGAAACTGGTTCCTTCTTAACTTCTTCTAGCTGTGCTCAGTAATGCTTGGAAAAACAGTTTCATTCATTTGTGTCTGACATCACTCAATTTTTTCTCCGCTGAGAATGAGAACTACTTCCAAGTTTTTAGTTCATGTTATTATTATTTTTTTAAATACATATTCCGCATGTGCCACCACAACAATTAACTGGTGTTGCATCAATGAGCCAATTTTATTAATACAGATCTAAGTGAATATATGTGAAATACATATATATTAAGAATTTTTTTTATCAAAAAAGTATTGATAAAATAACATATCTACCTTATGAAAATATATCTATTTAATGTACTATAAAGTATGTGACATGTAAATTAAACTCAATTTTACAAACAATAAAGTAACCTGCAACTTTGTTACTGTGTGACAAAATCTGCACATCACGTGTTTTTTGCATATCTTGGGAACATAAGCATAAATAAAGATCTGTTTACACAATCAGAAATACATATTTGTGTGTATATAAATGTGTGTGTAAGAGTGTGTGTGTGGTAGGCTCTGTAACAGCAACACTGTAAAGTGCTTTGATTGCCAACACTGCTTGGAAAGTGTTAAATTAGTGGAGTCCATTTATTTTATAATATTTGTGATAATGATAGCACAGTTGCTTCACAGCAAGAAGGTCGGAGTTCCCGGCTGGGGACAAGCTTGGAACACTGGTCTTTCTGTGCGGAGTTTGCATGTTCTCCCCATGTATGCTTGGCTTTCCCCCAGCCTATTCAAGTTTCCTTCCACCCTCATGTATGTTACATACAAAACATGTATGTTAGGTTGATTGGCCGCTAAAAAATTGCCCATAGACTGAGAGTATGTGTGGGGCTCCGTGACAGACTGGCGACCTGTTCGGGGTGTACATGCCTGTTGCCTTAAATCAGCCAGGATAGGCTCCGGCAACCCTGCAGCCCCGTCAGGAATAAGCAGTTCAGAATGAATGAAAAATATAATATTTTAAGTACTTTTTTTAATGTGCTATAAAATAATTTCCACTCACAGCCCAAACTGTCGTAAACATATTTTGCCACTAGGGGGTGACAAAGCATCCCTCTGCCAAGCTCAATAGTAAACAACGTGACCGGAAGTGTTTCTAGCAGCTGTCATGGCGTCCAATGCTACGACCCGAGCAGTGGCAGGAGCTGCTAAGGTTGTTAAACCGATTTTTAGTCGCGATCTAGATGAAGCTAAGCGCCGGGTGCGGGAGCTGTACCGGGCCTGGTACCGGGAGGTGCCTAACACAGGTAAGAAGATCCGCCATGATTAAAAAACACTAAAGTAAAATAGCTTCATGAGCTTCAAGGTCGTGTCTATGAGACTAAATCATCACTAACTTAGTTGTTTTTCTCTCCAATTAAAACGATTTAACAGATTTTTTTACACGTTTAATGTAACTTTAAAATATTCCATTTTGTTTTTATCATTATTTTAATGTTAAATGTTTCAATTCATGTTGGATTTTGTTATAACGCCTTAAAACCAGGTAAACATGACTCTTATGTGGCCAAACACTGTGATGTCTAAATCAGCTTTAATTTAAAGCTGTATCATTTAGCTCACAGCAAACAAAAATGAAGTGAAAAAACAGGCATTTTTCTGTTTTGAAATATATTACACTAAGTCCCATGCAACAGACTGGCGACCTGTTCAAGGTGTACCCCGCCTCGCGTCGCGTCTGAAATCGGCTGGGATAGGCTCCAGCACCCAGCGTCCTTTTTATGGATAAGCATTCAGAAAACTAAACACAGTATAAGTGAAATTCTTTCTGATAGGTGAGGTCTAAATCTGATTGTGTGTGTTTGTGCAGTGGCAATGTTTCAGCTGGACATCTCAACTCGCCAGGGAAGATCCAAAGTGAGAGAAATGTTTGACAAAAACAAGCATGTCACAGACCCTCGTGTGATCGACATGTTAGTCATCAAGGTATAAACCGTATACTTGTCTTAACTTCACCGTCTCAATGCCAACTTTGGTTTTTCAAACTCAGATTGTCCTGCAGCATCAGTCTGTTAAATCGTTTCTTATCTTAACCTCAGGGGAAAATGGAACTTCAGGAAACGATTCACATCTGGAAGCAGAAGACCCACATAATGCGTTATTTCTATGAGAGTGAGGAGCCTCGACCTGCTGACTTCATATCCAAGTTCTACAAAGGACATGATCCATGAACTGTTCATCTGACCTCTGATCCATCTCTGATTGTGTTCAGTGTGAAAGATGTTTTTCTTTATTGTAAATACATACTTAACACTCGGATTGAGTATCATGTATTTTGTTTGCACCTAAAGGAATTAGCTACCACAATACATCCATCCATTTTTCTTCACGTATCACACATCCTAGCTGGTTACAGGTAAGAGGCAGGGTACACCCTGAACAGTTGTTGTGATGCCATATACAGAGACAATTTCAGATGCACTTTTAGGGGCAGTTTACCAATGTCCAATTAACAAAAGGGGGCTGCACGGTGGTGTGGTGGTTAGCACAGTGGCCCCACAGCAAGAAGGTTGCTGCATGTTCTCCCCGTGTATGTGTGGGTTTTTGGATACTCCGGTTTTCTCCCACCCTACAAAAACATACATGTTAGGTTGATTGGCTGCTTTGAAATTCCCTCTAGGAAAGATTTTGTGTGTGAATGGTTGTTTGTGTCTGTGGCACTGCAACAGACTGGTGACCTGTTCGGGATGTACCCTGCTCCTCGCCTAATAGGCTCCTATGACCCCGTGACTCCATTATGGATAAGCGGTACAGAAACGGTCTGTAAGGGAGACAGTGGCTCAGTGGTTAGAGCGTTTGCCCGCAGACCAAAAGTCATCCGGAAGTACGCGAGTTCGCATCCCACTCAGTGCATGTCTAGGGTCCTTGGAGAAGACACCCAACTCCCCGTTCCTCCCACCATTGGCACTCCTACACTGCCTGCTGCAGTGAGGGGAAATTTATTTCCCCAGTGAGGGATGAATGGAGTGAGTAAAAAAAAACAAAAATTAACCTTAACATGCATGTTTTTGGAGGGTGGAAGGAAGCCGGAATACCTGGTTAGAACATGCAAACTCCACACAGAAAAGCCACTGTATAGAGTGTTGCTCCACAGAGGCTTGAACCCCAATCTTCTTGTTGTAAGGCATGGTTCTAACCATCTGCACCACTGTGAAACCTAATTTCATTGACTTTTAAAAGATTTTTTAAATAATTTCTTTTGAGGTGAGTAAAGTTTAGTGTTGCCTAGATGGGTTAATCATTCAGCTTATAGCATGTTGTAAACAGGATTAGATAGAAGAAACTGAACCCCTGAAGGGAAATGCCAAAAGGAGAAAATGATGATGTGAACAAAGCTGTTGTAATTTAGTCTTCATACTAAGTGTACAAGCCGGCACATGTTGTGTGATCTGTCGTAATCTCAGTAATGTCACATACTTGCACCAAAACAAGGTCCACTCTTTAATATAAATATAGAACGAATATAGTGACAGTACAACATGTGACAGCTGAAATGGTCAATATCAACCTCCTGAAGTAGTGTAAAAGACAACAGCTTGCATTGATCTTCCAGGAATCCTCAGAAAAAAATCTTGCCAACGATGAGAAACAAACAAGATTATCTGTGGAAAGAAAGAAATAGGAAGTGAATGAAAACTTAAAATTTCACATGCAAAAACATTTATATGACATGTCAGCTGGAAGATTGTACAGGAGTTTTAATCAGGATTGCACTTTGTTAACATGAGGACGCAGGTGAATATGGGGAAAAAAACAAAGATCAAAATTGAGTACAAGCACAACCACCACAGTCTGGTCACCATATTAATGTTTTAAACATTAAAAAAAAAACCCAGCACAAATAGAAACACACATCCAGAGATGTCCCACACATGAAGTGCTGGGATCCACAAGACCACCTAAGCTGGTGATACCTGCAAACCTGGAGGTCCTACAGACCCCTCAGTCATCGTCGTCATCGTCTTCAGGGACGAAGATGTCATGTTCCTCCAGCAGTGCAGCAAAGTTCTTGCTGATCTGAGTCCCCACATACAAGAAGGGCACCACAACCAGAGCAATCCGGAAAAGGCCGAAGGGGGTCTGCTCCCCAGGGGGAAACAACTAAGTTAGTTCATGTTTAACAACCTATTTGATCGTCAAGTCTTTATAGTAGCTGAGAAAAATCTTAACATTACAAATTAGAAACTAAACCTACACTCACTGGCCACTTTATTAGGTACACCTGTCCAACTGCTTGTTAACACTTAAATCCTAATCAGCCAATCACATGGCGGCAACTCAGTGCATTTAGGCATGTAGACATGGTCAAGACAATCTCCAGCAGTTCAAACCGAGCATCAGTATGGGGAAGAAAGGTGATTTGAGTGACTTTGAACGTGGCATGGTTGTTGGTGCCAGAAGAGCTGGTCTGAGTATTTCAGAAACTGCTGATCTACTGGGATTTTCACGCACAACCATCTCTAGGGTTTACCGAGAATGGTCCGAAAAAGAAAAAATATCCAGTGAGCGGCAGTTCTGTGGGCGGAAATGCCTTGTTGATGCCAGAGGTCAGAGGAGAATGGCCAGACTGGTTCGGGCTGATAGAAAGGCAACAGTGACTCAAATAAGCACCCGTTACAACCAAGGTAGGCAGGAGAGCATCTCTGAACGCACAGTATGTCGAACTTTGAGGCGGATGGGCTTTAGCAGCAGAAGACCACACCGGGTGCCACTCCTTTCAGCTAAGAACAGGAAACTGAGGCTTCAATTTGCACAAGCTCATCGAAATTGGACAATAGAAGATTGGAAAAACGTTGCCTGGTCTGATGAGTCTCGATTTCTGCTGCGACATTCGGATGGTAGGGTCAGAATTTGGCGTCAACAACATGAAAGCATGGATCCATCCTGCCTTGTATCAACGGTTCAGGCTGGTGGTGGTGGTGTAATGGTGTGGGGAATATTTTCTTGGCACTCTTTGGGCCCCTTGGTACCAATTGAGCATCGTTACAACGCCACAGCCTACCTGAGTATTGTTGCTGACCATGTCCATCCCTTTATGACCACAATGTACCCAACTTCTAATGGCTACTTTCAGCAGGATAATGCACCATGTCATAAAGCTGGAATCATCTCAGACTGGTTTCTAAACATGACAATGAGTTCACTGTACTCAAATGGCCTCCACAGTCACCAGATCTCAATCCAATAGAGCATCTTTGGGATGTGGTGGAACGGGAGATTCGCAACATGGATGTGCAGCCGACAAATCTGCGGCAACTGTGTGATGCCATCATGTCAATATGGACCAAACTCTCTGAGGAATGCTTCCAGCACCTTGTTGAATCTATGCCACGAAGAATTGAGGCAGTTCTGAAGGCAAAGGGGGTCCAACCCGTTACTAGCATGGTGTACCTAGTAAAGTGGCCGGTGAGTGTATTAATGCCATGCCTTAGATCAGGGGTCTCAAACTCAGGTCCTGGAGGGTGGTGTCCTAAATGGTTTCAATGTGTTCTTACATCTACACACCTGATCCAGTTTTTTTTTTTAAATCAATGTGGCAAATTTTATTGAATGTTGATTTCACTTCATGTCCATCAGCTCGCCCCTCCAGGATCAGATCTTGACACCCCAGTCTTTTAAAAACAGAATTCCACCTTCCTGGTATCATGTTACTAAAGCTTGATACCATGCTCTAGTCGTGTCGCTCACCTTTTTGGGTTTAGGTAGAATCGCACCGGATGGTGAACTAACAGCTGTCCGGCATGGTGTGACAGTCATCCTGATCAAGTTTGCTGGTTTTCGTGGAGAGGTGCGAACGATTTTGAAGGCAGAAAGCCGAACCATACCACCGATACGAACCGACGCCATGCTCACAGCTGACGCAGAAAGAATGCGGAGTACCGATCTATCGATCGATCCAGGTATGATGACGTTGCTTGATATTTGTGAGGTATTTTTTTCTTAGCGATTACTTTGAGATAGTAAACTATTTTCATCTTTTAATATTGGTATTCATCTTGAATGAAATGAAAGGTGTGGCTGAGGTGAGGAAGTCTGGACTTCCTGCTTAGGCTGACACCTTTATTTTTATTCAACATGGTGCCATTTATTACTGTGATTTAAAAAAATCTTTAATAACTTTTTTGTTAAAAATCTTTTTAAGAAAAAGTTCTTTAAACGGCCTTGTTTAATAAATGTAATTAATTTACTGTATATTTGCATCAAGTTTTAAAGTAATCATTCATTTGTGTTTTTAAAACAACAACGCTACACGTTGTTTGCTTTTGTTTGAATATGTTGATTACCGTAGTCCAATATAAATCCGATAATTGTTATACTCAAACTATTTCTTTATTCACTTCGTATCTTAATAGGATTTTTATTTTGTATGAGCTCCATCACACGTATGAAGTGAAACGCTTAAGAGGAAATAGCGCCATCTATTGGTGTCCTAGGAGCACTACAGGTTAAAATTGATAACGTTCTCATTCTGTTAAAGTTCCAGCTTACATTTTATTGCATAAGCAGCCATTATTGTGCAGCATTTACAAAATATATACAAGGTAACCAAAAAATATATTGGAGCAAACAAATAAATACTATACATTATTAAATATTTACAAACTACAAAGAATGCATCAGTGGTTCTGTAAGGAAAGGAATGACAATACTGGAATCACATGCTCTTGCAGCATTTCTATTGTGCTTCATCATCAGTGATAAAATACAGTGCCTCTACTTAATTCAACTTTTTAAAAAGTTCTAATACTACTTAAATAATTTAAACAAAAAGTGTCATAAATTAAAACATAAAATTTTTTCACAGAAGTAAAAGGGTAATGATTTTTTACAGCATTTCAACAATTCTAAGAGAACGAAATAGTTCCTTCAGTGCAGAACGGTTTCCAACCATCATTCTTTCCATCTTCTTGACTGAACTCACTAAATAAAGATTTTAAAAAAAGGAATTAGTTAATGTGATTTAATAAAAAACTTTTTGCCTGACAAAGACAAGGTGTCACCCTTACCGGTAGTTTGAATGCCAGACGTTTGAAAAAAGTGTTGACCTCAAATGCACCAGGTTTCACCGAACCCCCGTTTTTCCTGTTTTCATCCAACCTGACAATTTTGCCTTTAGCAATGGCTGCTCTGAGGCTCATGCTCTTGACTATGCGAGCACCAGGTTCTGAGTCAGTCGTAGGTCTGGAGGAGACGGTTATGTAGGTGACATCTTTCTGATGCTCCTGGTAACTGACTGTTGAAGAGAAATTATTGTAATCGGGATAATGGTTATTTTTGCACATTTCTCAAATAGAAGCAATATTTTTCCAAGCTTGCCTGCAGATGTAACTATTGTATCTGTGGTACTGGCCAGTTCTAGCAGGACTGTGGGGTATGTAGGATGCAGCAGGAAGAGTTTTCTGATGAGTGGTTCTGGTGCAGAAAGAGCTGGTGCTATCTAAGCAGCAACACAGTGACACGTAGCTTATTTTCCTTTCTCTTTAATTAAACAGTTTGCTTCAATAATCATCTTTTTCTCACAAGACAGACTTACTGTTGTTTTGCTACCATTTCCCCGTGCTTTGATTGGTTCGCTGGCCCAGAACAAGAAAGCTGTTTGGCCTGTTGATGAGAAGATTGCGGATGTTTCCAAAACGAGACGAGGACACACAAACTCTGCCGCCCAAAGAACATGGCCTTTGGCGCCATCAACTATCCAAGCCTGATAAAAAGAGAATAATTGTGGCAACCTTGTTTTGTTTTGTCTGAATAGTGTATCTAATTCAGTGAAAGGAAACAATTCTCTATTTTTTCTTACCTTCATGACACCGTTTGCTGAGTGCTGAACAAATACATCAAATATTCCATCATTATTGAAGAGCCCCGGAGCTGGCTGACTGTGATAGAAAAATAACTTATTTACATATTTTATGCACACACTGAAGTAAAACCAAAGGATTTAATGTATGCTTGTAGCTTTTTTTTAAAAAAAAGTCTGTTTAAAGTTTTATTTGATATGTGTTTAACAAAAGTGGTGGTTAAAGCTCACGTTTTTACAGTAGGTTTTGAAATCCAAAATGTTGCAACTCAATAATGTAGAAAAAGATAAAGCAAGAACTGAGCAGTCTGGGTATTATTCTACTGTAAAACTGACAGTTCCACAGTACTAACATATTTTGTCATCTCTCACGCACAGTGGTGGACGGCTGATGTCTTGTCCTGACCGAACCACAAAGTCTTTTGTATACCAATAAGGGCATGAGGCTGGATTGGTGTAAATCTGATGGGCTTTACCTCGTTTCACATCCAGATAAAAATGATTTGTGGCACTCTGAATAATTGCACCAAATCTGTACCTGTGTATGGGCGCTGAGCTGAAGGTCCACTCCTTGCGTAAATCCCTCTGTCTGAGCAGTGATAGTTTACTGGCTCCATAGACTAGAGCCCAGTCACTTCTGGTGGCATTCAGATTGGAAACAGCATCCAGACTGTTGCGGTTGTTGCTTGAAATAGCCACAAGAGGAAGCAGGAACTCAACATGCTCAGATCCCCTAAAAAACAGAAGATGACAAAAAAAGACATTTGGTTTTAGTTTAGCATCACAGACATCTTTTAGATCACATTACATCTGAGCTGTTTTAGAAACATTTAACACCACAACCCACTGCACATTAGTACTGTTTTTAAAACAATTTGTAAGAAAACAGAAAAAGACATGTGTTTATGACTGCAATTAAACACTTTCAATACTTTCCAAAGAATGTTGAGGCATCACCAATTTTGCACTGGGCCTCTTTTCAGCTGATTGCTTAAAATCAGTGTTCAACAAAGAAGGTCTGTAGAGTGTAATCAGACCTGTGTGCACAGAGGCATACCGGTGAATGTGTATGAAGGAGGAGGAATTGTTTTTCCTGAGTCCCTCCCATAATGAATCTCTCTTTCTAAGCTCTGGAGTCAAGGGCATTGGGCCAGCAGCACGGATGTAGATATCTTGTAGAGAGATGGCCTGGACGTTACCTTTAAATGGAAAGATTAACACAGGTTATATTTTTACTCTTCACAACTTGAATATAAAAACTTAGTTACATCTCCTTTTTAGATATGTGTTTTCAAATTTATCTACCTAGCCCAAATAGGATGTAAAAGGCTTCCTGCTGTGTCTCATGAAGCAGAGGACCAATCAGCTTTCCCTGTCCTGTGAGGTTAAATGACACGGGATGCCCAAGGGTTGCTCCTGTGAGCCCGGAGATTAGATTCAGGGATAAATCCAAAGTCTGTAAAGAAATACGAAAACATAAGGACACACACAGCTACTCACTGCAACAGCCATGACTCAGCAAATCTCAGCTTATTTCAGAGGCGGGACAACTATGGCCTGTTGAGACTTTTAATCTCACCTGCCAAAGTTGAATAAATTTGACTAAATAAACTAAAATTCTTGCAATTTTGCTGTTTAAGAATAGATGACACATTGTGAAGAATGCTGATCGGGCTACAGTGAGTTTTTTAGTGAGCGGGTATGTAACCTTTTTTATTTGAAAAGTTTTTTTTAAATTATTATTCTGACCAAATTATGTTTTTTTATTTATTAGAATTTTACTTGGGATCAACACAAAATAGTTTTGAAGCAGAAGGGTATGTCTGTGATCCTTCTCTAAAGACAAGCAGAGCTCAATAAAAAAAAAGACCAGAGTTCTTTGTTTGAAAAGAAGAAAAGTACATTTTATTTTTCTTGAACAAAAAGCTGTTTGCCATTTTTTTGTAATCTGTAAAGTTCTTTCTTTAACTTGTTTTTTGTCTAATGAGTTTGTCCACCTCTGGCTAAGTTGATAATAACTATTAAACCATGATTCTGGGAAACAAAACAAGGGATAACTTTACCTCATCAGCAGGTAGCGTTGCTACAAGGAGATCTGGGACTGAGTCTCCCTGCAGATCTGGAAGTAACACTGCCTGAGACTCAATGTTCTTAAACAGGACTGACCATAACCTCTTTCCTGGAAAAAAACAATCAGACGTATTGATGAGCATTTAGCTACTTATTGTTTGGTTTAGACAAAACTTTACCAACCTGTGGCACCGTTCACTGCCATGAGGACAGATTTGAAGATAAGGAGACACACAGGTGGGGATTGAGTGGAGTATGGTGGCCCACACTGGATGTACATCACAGATTCTCTTGTGACCTTCTCCCACAGCACCCAACCGCTGACCGCCGACAAGGCAACCACTTTGTATTCTTTGGTGGAAAAAAAAAACAGGTAAACTGCAATCTTAGGTTTTTTCCAGTTTGTTGATTTTGTAACAACCCAAAAAATGTTTCCTTCTTATACTTAAATACTGACGAACATTTTTCTTTTAAATGTCAAACCTCTTTCACTTGTGTTTGTTTGTTTTTTTTTTTTACTTAAACTCACCTTTGCACCCTTGAGCTGAATGGGTGCAGTTGGCCCTCATGGTCACACCTAGAAACACATCCTCCACTGAATCACCATCAACATCCCATAATGCCAGGGCTGGTGGAGTGACACCTTGATAGATTGTAGAACAAGAGAAAAAAAAAATCACACCATTTTTTTTTTGTATAAAAAAATCATTATTAAAAATATTGATGTGTGGTTTGGAATAAAAATGGCAAACATTCCAACTAAATAACAGTCAGATGGTTTGTAACGACAGGGATTCTCGGTATTACATAGAACCTGTACTGTTACTCACTTTATTTATACATAAATAAAGGAAGGTAAGTGCATAGTGGGTGTTTCCATGTGCGTGATACTTTTAATCTAGTGTATATATGAAAGTTTATCTTCTTTATTTACCTCCGGCGTCGCCCAAGGCTTGTTCCCATTGCAGCTTCTTTTCCATCTCTCGCTTTTGGCAGGGGATCAGGAACGCACACAACAGCACCAGCATTGTGGCAAAAGCCAGAGGCACCAGAAAAAATGCACTTCGGACAGCGTTCTTTGCTCTCTTCCTTTTCACCTCAGAATCACCAATGTGAACCCCTACTCCAGAGGGCCCCGATGTGCCAGGACTTCCTCGATCTTCTCCCAGCCTCTCTCTGTCAGAGTCCATGTGGCTCCAGTACTGCACACCTTTCATGTCTTCTCTGTCTTTGCTGGGAAGTCTTTCAGTCCATTCGTCCTCATCTTCCTCCTCATCCTCTGGGGCCTCATCCATGATGTCCATGAGCCTTTGAGATCGTCCAGCACGTACTTTTGAGGAGCCAGCACCCAGGCAAGCGTCTCTGCCGAGGCCATTGCGAGGGTAGTTGAGTACAAGGTCGTCTTCTTCGCTTTCATCTTCGCTGTCCACCTGGGTTAGAGGGTCGTACTCCCCGAGCTCTGAGCCCTTCTTCCCTGCAGACACACAAAACATCTCACGTGAGCTTTATATTTAAGCTTATTAATACATTCAATCAGTTTCACTTTCAGACAAGAAATTCCTTCCTCCTCTTGCTCCCCACTTAGTCCCTTCCCCTGTGTGAATGCAAGACAGGGTGTAAATCTTGTTTCAGGCTGCAAATAGAGAGTAATGCTGTGGAAAGAAAAATTGAAGTCGCCTATATTCTTTACATGTTTATTGCATGGATCAGTTGTACACAGGTGAATAGCAAGAAGGGGTCTCTCCCTAAGTTTCTGCTTCTACTTCCTTTAATGCATCGCTACACTGAAGGTCCAACCTGCTTCTCTGAAGTTCTAAAGCTCAGAGGGGTTTCAGAACTGGGCTAAGATTAGAGCGGGGGATGGAAGCAGTGCTTGTCTGTGTCAGACTCCGCCCAAACACCCGGGTTTCCAGATAACAGTTGAAACACTACACCGTTATTACACTATTAAGAGAAACTAATATGTACATGTATGCTAACAATCAATGAATAATCTTTGCTAAATAATATAGCTTAATATAAAAGTTCAATTACAAAGTACATTGAGATAGCAAAGCTGGTGCTTACTTTGGTGTAATTACATATCAATGTAGTACAATACTGTACAATCGTCCATCTCAAACAGACTGTTTCTACCACAGCTGTAAAAACACTTTCTTCTTATGTTAGAATGTGGGCCTGGAGGAGAACAAAAGGCAGGGCTGAGAACAACCTGCCGTTAGAATAATATAGTATATGAATACCAAAAGGTGGAGCGTGTGATCACTCAAAAATACATGAATGAAAAAAAAAAAATCACAGTAGGTATGTTTTGATGTGAAAATGGTTAAACATGGTTTAAAAAGAAGGAAAAGAAGAAGGAAAAGAAGGTTAAAAAAGAAGTTGTTTTTGCACATAACACCCACTTTAAATTTTTTTTTATCAAGTAATGTTTTTTAACAATATATAATGTTGTTTTTATAGAAGCAGAAGAACATTAGGAATTTTTAAAAATGTCTTTAGGAAAAGTTGACATTCAATAAAAATGTGGGTTAGCGGGTGCAGGATCCTATGCCGGCTGATTTAAGGCAAGAGGCAGGGTACAACCTTAACAGGTCGCCAGTCTGTTGCAAGACTGTTCTTTGTTTTTGCTTCATTGTATATTAAATGTAATAAAAATGGTAAATGCATTATTATACAACAGTTTATAACTTATTGATAATATCTCATATTTGTTTACTTATACAGTAAATCATTAAAAATACTTGTGTAATGAATGAATAATGATTGATGATAATCAAGGAGAGTGAAAAAAAACTACACAACTCCAAACAAAAATAACATTCACCTAATTTAACCAGAAATATAAATATTTAGGTTTGATTTGTTGTCTTTTTTTTTTCCTTATACGTTGTGTATTAGCATGCTGTCTAACGCTAAGCTGCATGCACATAGAAATATACAAATCAAAACATTTCCCATGTTTCTAAAATAGCAAAACAATAAGAAAAGGTCGTTTGGAAAATAGGATCGCTAATAAATAAAAATCCAAAAATATTAATAAATGGATTCAGCAAAAAATGATGAGTTGTACTTGTGATGTTGACCCGCGACAAGACTGACGCGATTCTCGTGGGGTTTTACGTTTAACCACCTTTTTAAATAGATCATTATTGTTTTTAATCGGTCTAACTTTAATGCACCTTACCAGGCAGTTTCAGAGCTCTGGACAGAGCTGCAGCCATTTCTTTATTCCTGTAGAATCCAGTGTAAAGCAGCAGTGAGTAGAGATGCACAACCTCAAGGCAAATCCATCCAGGAACTGTATTCAAACAGATGCATTCTGGGAGATGGAGTTATTTCCGTGACTACCCACAATGGGTCAAATTACAGAGTGGATATTTTGTGCAGGATTTAGTGTATCAGCATTTAAGAAACTCTGTCACAAAGAGACAGAACAAAACTATAATAATATTTGTTTTTTCATTGCATTGTTATTACAATGTCATAAATGATAGTGCATTTAATAAGCATATTCATATTAAATGTGTTTATTTTGTACTGTACTTTCACTATGAAGTGGTTGTGTACATAATTGATACATTTGATGATATTACTGCTTTTTACTGTTATATTAATTGAGTCAATTTAACTTTTATAATTCCAGTGAAATCTCAGGCTTTTTTAAAAGCTTGAATTGGATTTGATTTTGTTATTTCTTATTTTCCACATGTAGAGGGTGAGGGGTAGGTCCGAGTCTCGCAAGGCATCTCGCAAAGTAGGCAAGTCACCTCAGCAAGCAGACCTGTTCCCCGTCAAAAATTCATCTCGTAAGTTACACGAGGATACGGGAATCACCCCGCATCGTTATTTTCCTTACTCATCAGTTTAAGGCATAACTTTCTACTGCACATCGCTTTGTCATGTCCATCGCCAGGTTATCCTCTATCATGGCGCAAATATTGAGAGCCATATTTTATTGATTAATTGAAACTTATTGATGAATAATATAATTTACAAAAAACTTTCATAGTTTAAAACATTTTAAAGGTTTTTAAATTTTGTATTTTAATAAAAAAAATTACTATTTTTTCACTTACAAAGCATCTTGGGTAAATGGGCGGGGTCAGTTTTATATAGTCACGTCATTAGTAATTGATGACAAATTCATGAGGAAAAAAAAGTCATCGTGTTTTTATAAATTATTTATTAAATTCATACATAGTGTTATAAATCCTGTTTCAACAGTAGATCCCATGTTTTATCATTAATTTAGCTTACTACGTCATCTCTGCTACTTCCTTAATAGAACTAACTTGCTTGCCGTAGCCTCGCATAAAAGCTTTCTTGCGCAAGCGCAGTGAAATAGCGTGCGAGAAAATGGCAGACGTATCTTTGGACGAAGTCATACGTCGGCGCGGTATTAATGCTAAACCTACAGTTAAACGGTAAGTAAATTGCTACTAAACGATCTGATCGTTGTTGGTTGAACATGCTACAGATTTTGGTAAAACTTTTGAAAGAATATAAACGAAAATAGAGCGAACGGTTAAAAGTTGTTCACGGTGAGCTACTGCTATGCTAGCTTGTAGCAATTCCAATCTCAACGTTACGATTGCTAGTTACTACAGGCCTAAAATAAACCCAACCGTAAAAAGGAAAGAATTAGTTAGCATAATATTTCCTCAATTCTAATTGTATTTTAATTCTCCTGGAAATATAGTTATGATTCCGACTATGGTGGTGTGACCCGTCTGGCTAACTCAATTTGCAATCAAGATCGTTTCTGTATTTGCTTTTAAAGATAGTTTAAATATGATCAAATCTCTATTTTGAGCGTTAAATCAAGGCTTCTCTTTGAAACTAGTGTATTGCTGGACATAAAAACAACGTGATTATAAGTGATCACTGTATTCCTGATTTGATGGCGTAGCTAAACAACATGTTATGGTGTCATTTGTAAGTTGTAGTGGAATTAATTACAAAAGAAATACCTTCAAATTCTAATAATGTATATTTGCAGAAGAAAAAATGCCTGTTTATTTTTAAATATATTACATGCACAAAGAATTGTGCTCCTTCCTCATCTGGGAGGAGCTCCAAGTAGAGCTGATCCTCCCTCGGGTGGAGAGAACCCAGATGGAGTGGTTCGGGCATCTGGTGAAGATGCCTCCCGAGTAGAGGTGAGATCGGACTTTAAAAATCCAGGCCGACCAATTAACTTGATTTGCAGGCCCAAGCCCGAAGCAAACCCGAAATGTCATAATTTATTTGTGAGAACTTGGGAGGAGGAGGGGTATTTATAAATAGGAACATTTTCAGGAGCATCATTTTTTTATTTAGAAAAAAATCACACTATAGGCCCCTAATGTAAGAACAGGCCTGCTGTAAAGAGTAGTTTAACATGATATATAAATACATTTTATAAACATATATTTATTTGAAAAAAGTCAGTGAGAGAGAAGTCCAACCTGTAGTAATAAGACATGGTTGGGCTCGGTCTTAGGATCTTACCTCTACTCCTGAGAAACTTCACACCAGGAGAAGATCCAGAGGCAGATTCCGGACCGCTGGAGACTGTTTCACAGATGGCCGGGAAACGCCTCCCTGTGAGCTGGAGGATGCTGGCCCCAGATAAACAGAAGACAACAGAATGGAATTGTTGCCTTTAGATCAGGGGTCTCAATCGCCAGTCCTTGAGGGCCGTTGTCCTAAAGGTTTTCCATGTGTTCTTGCATCTACAAACCTGATCCAGCTTATTGAGTCAGTAAGCCAAATTTTATTGGCTGTTGATTTCACTTTATGTGCATAAGCTGTATTGAACCATGAACACATGGAAAACTGTCAGGACACCCGCCGTAAAGGAATGTCCAGTTAATGGTTACTGCTATTTAGCATCATATCCAGAAAAAATGAACTGAAATGTGCTGTTATGCAAGAAGAAGTGAAATGCACAATATTTTAGATCAAGAGTTATAGAGTCAAAAATGTCTTTATAAATATAGATTACTTTTCTTAAGGAGAAATGCAAGAAACGTTTAACAATAAACTATTTTATGTTGTCTAGATTCTAAATGCCCAGCCAGTAATTAATAGTTGGGACACTATACTTCTCTATTGGATTGTGGTTTTAATTGTCAGGAAGATATGAGAAAATGTACTTGACCCAATTTTATTTAGTGAAGAAAAAATAGTTGTTTCAACTTTTTCTATTAGGCTTTTAATATTTGTGTTAGTATTTGTCATCACACCATAAAAATGTAACTTTTGTCCCAGTCCTGCATTTGGAAGAGGTGCAGGTGGAGATGTCTTCGATGCCAGACAGAAGATTGGTGGAAACGATGCAAGACAGCGACTTGGAGTCGGAACAGGTAAAGCCAGCTAAAAAAAACTTGATAAGTTTTATTTGAATGTTGTATATTTTTGGATTTTTTTTTTTTTGCATGATCTCTTTATCTTCTCTTTCCAAAGGTTTTCAAGTGAAAGATGCCAGAGAAAAGTTGGTTCAGGGAGATGCCCGGTTTAAAATCCGGGGCAGGGCGGGAGCAGGAGCAGTCCAGGATGCTCGGCAAATGATCAACTCTCGCAAACAAGGGCAGAGCCAGTTTATTTCACCCTTACAGTCTACACTAAAGACTGCAGTAACAAGCCAGCTACAGGTTAAACCACTGGTTCCTCAGATTCAGATACATACCAGTAATAACCTCGCTGGTGGGAACATCAGACAGTTTGCTACCAGCATTCAAGGACTTGGTGGAAGAGGTATCACAAAACCAGTAGTGAGCAATAACATCCGAGTGATGGATGCTCGGGATAGAATCAGCCTTAAGAGGAGCATCGGAGGAATGCCATCACAAACAGCTGTCACACCACCGCTGAAGATAACAAAAACCATCCAGGTACGTTTGAAGACTTTTTTTTTTGTTAAATTAGTCTTCCTTTTACACAGGTTAACTCTTTCTTTTTTTTTTTTTTTTTTTTTTTTTACAGCAACGTCCGGTAGGGGTATCAGGTGGAATTCGTGCAAATACGCAGGTACAGCTTTTTTTTTTTTTCTTTTGAAAATTATTTGTCCTAAAACTGTATCAAACGTACGTCTTGATTAAGATGTTTCTACAATTTAGAATATTTTTTTCTCACAGCCCCTTTTAAACGATGAAACTCCAGTCAAGCAAATAAAGTTGACAACTACCAAAAATACTCTACAATCACGAGTAGGTTCCTCAACATGATGTTGTGTGTTTGGAAAAAAAATCCTCTTTGCCATATTTTTAAAATAGTTATTAATAACTTTCTCTGCACCTATCTTTTTTTTAACAGCCCGGCACATTGGGGTCTGCATTTGCTATGTCCACCCCGATAACAAAGGTAGTTCAAAACGACGCTTATACGGCTCCCCGTACTCCCGTCCCTGTGGCCCCAACTCGGCCGAACACCAGCATTGGCGCCACCCACTCTGCCACCCCTACATTACAACCCGTTTCCAGGACTCTACAGCAGAGTACCCTAGAAACCAGCACACCGACTCCAACTCCCCCACAGGTCGGTAATCTCAACATTCTACAAGTTTCATCAGCTCTGGTTTGTTTGAGAGTCAAATTAAAATTGTGGTTTTGTTCAATGATGCCTTTATGTTCTGAGCATTAAGCTTACTAAAATTGTTCTTTTACTAAATCCAATTTAAAGATTTTGTCATCTTCTCTCTGAAGTGTGCTGCAAGTTAAACTTTTGGCTTGTTTGTCTTCAGACCAGATCCATTAATCAATAAAAATGTCTTTATATATATATAAGTAAATTAGAATATACCTAAAATATTTACTATATGACATAACAAGTTTAAAGACATTCACAGAGAACAGAATTCCTTAATAATCAGACTTTCATTTTTACTGCTGTAATTATTTTTATTGATGCTTAAAACTGTCAATATATGCAAGATTATTTTTAATGTTATAGTCAACTTAAGTCTAAAAATACTTTCCGTTCCGTCGTCTTCCGCTTATCTGGGTTCGGGTCATGGGGCAACAGTCTCAGTAGGGAAGCCCAGCTTTCTCTCATCCCAGCTGCAACCTCCAGCTCACCTGGAAGGATCCAGAGTTGTTCCCCGGCCAGCTGTGAGATATAGTCTTTCCAGCGAGTCCAGGGTATGCCTCTTGGTCTGTACCGGTTGGATGTGACTGAAACATCTCCCCAGAGAGGCGCTCGGGAGGGATCCCAGATGCCTGAACCACCTCATATGGCTTTGTCGACCTGGAGGAGGAGCAGCTCGACACTGAGCTCCTCCCAGATGACAGAGCTCCTCACCTGATCTCTGAGTGAGAGCCCAGCCACCCTGTGGAGGTAGCTCATTTCGGCCGCTTGTATCAGCGATCTCGTTCTTTCGGTCACCACCCACAGCTGGTGACCATAGGGAAATACTGAACCAGGCAAAAAAAAAAAAAAGAATTTACAATAGGGTACTGAAATGAAATCTTACACTTTGGATACCTTTGCTCTCTCTGCTTTTTATTTTGTTTCTGTACAACACAAAGTTTGCCAAAGTTTTTTTTTTTTTTTTCACCCCATTGGGGGTTTTTTATGTGTATATCATAATAATATATTTACTTATCCTTTATTTAGTGGTACTTGTGACCAACAAATGAATGGACAGAGCTGCAGCTCTGAATTTAAATTTATATTTTATGTTAGTGTATTTTTATCTTTTTTTTTTTTTTTTTTTTTAAAGTTCATCTCCTCTTTAAGTAGTTGAATTATGTATTTTTGCTGCTTATAAAGTACAGACTCGATTGCAGGATTAGTAATGTCGCTCAAAGAGTGGCAGAACTATTATAATCACAGAGTTACTAAACATGGGGAATTGCTTCTTTTTTTTTAACTGAGATTGTGACCTTCTTTCTTACTGTCCAGCCTGCTTTCAGTCCATTGGAGGGAACTAAAATAACAGTGAACAACCTGCATCCCAGAGTCACCGAAGAAGACATTGTGGTGAGCAACGGACTGTGTGCCTTTCAGCCCATCTTGTTCATGTTAACAGACACAGTTATAGTTTCACAATAATTTTCTCTCTTGTTTTTTTATATAGGAACTGTTTTGTGTGTGTGGAGCCTTGAAGCGAGCACGACTCGTCAAAGTGGGCGTTGCTGAAGTGGTGTTTGTCCGTAAAGAGGACGCTGTGAGTGCCTACAGGAAGTACAACAACCGTTGCTTGGATGGTAAGTCACAGTATGTCTTTTAGGATTTTTGTTTGGCATTTGAATTAAATCAGGAGTCACAGTTAGTAAGATATCATCTCTTTGTTGCATTTTTATTTGCTTATGTTTTTCTTTTCAAATCAAAGATGTGTGAAATTTTTTTTTTTTTTTTTTCTAAATTACCTAGGTCAACCCATGAAGTGTAACCTTCACATTCAGGGAAACGTCATCACGTCTGATCAGCCTATTTTACTGTAAGCCAGCTCACAAAGCGTAATCATTATTTGACATTGTTTATGTCGGACAGTTGCACTTTTGAATCTTTTGAGTTAAGATTAATCTTGCCTTAAGTTCTTCACTGTATTAAATCAATTAAATTCTTTTAAAAGCAGATGCTTTTGTAAAAAGAAGTTATATCATACTTTTTTTTTTTTTTCTATAGGAGACTTAGTGACACACCAGGCGCTGGCAGCAGCACAAAAAAAGATGGTCTTCCCGCCTCTTTGGCTCGAACGCCTGGTCAGCGAGCTTCTTCTCAACCTACTCCAGAAGTAGATCCCCAGACAATTCTCAAAGCTCTGTTCAAGTCTACAACACAGTCCACCCCCACCACCGAGGCCCCTGGCGCACAGAACACTGCCTTTCGTATCAAGATCTAACTCATGTTGCAGATAGTTTGTGTTGCTGTGCTGTTGATGTATTGCCCCTTACTCTATCATGACATTTTTTTAAATTCATTGATATAAATCAGATGGAGAAATGTAAAACTCATAGATTTGAAAGTTATGTGGAAGATTTTGTGGTGTTAAATGTCCATTATGAAATCCTAAAATAGACCAGCTGCAATTCGGTCTGATGTTCTATTGCTGTAGACGAGATTTTTTTTTTTTTTTTTAATTTAGTTTTTGCATTAATCATTGCTCCATAAAAAAAAAAACAAAGGTGGATTTAAAAAAAAATCAAAATTGATTGATAATTAATGCCAGTCTTTTGAGATTGTTAATATTTACAACTATCAAAGTTTGAGTGATATTCTCTGCTATGAGATTCTAATGTGTATGGTCAAGCAAGGGGATTCATCAAAATTCTCCCCTTTTGTCATTTATTTCACCCCCAAAAAACAGCAGACTTGTACAAAGAGGTTAACTTCTGCAACACAATCCATATTTCTTCTTCCAACAATTCTTGTAACCAGTTTGGTTTCTGAATGGTTTTACATGTTTTTCTAGCTTTGAAGCAAACGTGTCATTGTAGTTTGTAGTTCATTTTGTTTATATTGAACTGTAATTTGCTTTCTTGGTTTGTCAGTGAAAAAAAGATTTGTCTGCATTAAATATCTAGCTTTGTAGCTCTTGTCTTGGGCTTAATTTTTTTTGCATGCTTTGCGCTAAAGGGTTTAGTTGGTATTTGCAACAAAAAATAAACTTTTATGGACAACTTTATTCATAATTCTGTATGCTATAAGCAGACTGGACTTCATTCTGCCATGCAAGGCACTAGGGACTAATGAAGACATAGGTGTCTTGGTCAAGGACACTATTTCTTATCCAGGGATCAGACCTCCAACCAGTTGTAGTACTGTTCTACCCACTGAGCCATTTCACCTCATGAGCTTTTATTTATGAAAAAAGTGTATAACAAATATTACAGTTCTTCTTTCGGCATTTCCCTTCAGGGGTCGCCAGAGCAAGTCAGTTTCTTCCATCTAACCCTATCTGCTGCATCCTCTTTGGTCACACCAACTATCTTCATGTCTTCCCTCACCCTCATCCATGAACCTCCTCTTTGGTCTTCCTCTAGTCCTCTTTCCTGGTGGTTCCAAATCCAGCATCCTTCTTCCGATGTACTCTCTCTCCTCTGCACATGTCCAAACCATCTCAGTCTTGCCTCTCGAACTTTATCCCCAAAACCTCTAACGTGCTGTTCCCCTGATATACTCATTTCTAATCCTGTCCATCCTGGTCACTCCCAGAGAGATCCTCAGCATCTTCATCTCTGCTACCTCCATCTCTGCTTCCTGTCTTTTCTTCAGTGCTACTGTTTCTAGACCAAACAGCATCGCTGGTCTTTTAGGATACACTTTCCCTTTCATTTTATTATTATTGTGCAGGAAATCATGTTACCTCTGGACTGTGTGAAATATTTTTTCATGTCTTTTTTTGTTTCCTTAGTTCTTGTTTCCAAACCAGTGATGCGTGTGGTGGGAGACACCCTGTTTCTAGGAAGAGACTTCCAGCTTCTCTGTCACAGCATCGAGGGAACTCCTGATACTTTCCTCCACCTGTTCCAGCCTGCCTGAACACGCTTCTTCATCACTTTTCCACACTCTCCATTGCTCTGGACTTTTGATCATAGATACAGTTGGAAGGAATAAACTATGAAGAAAGGATTTTTTTTTAATAGTTCTGTTACCGTTATCCTGAAACGCTTTGCTGGTGAGATGATGTGGGAAGCATCCCAACTAGATGCCCGAACCACCCCATCTGGTTTCTCAACCAATTTTCAAGCCTGAAAATAATTCAGGCTATTTTTTTTTTAATTGAGTTATCAAAAATAATTTTCTTTTTAAATGAGAACTGTCATAAAAATTTAGGTCACTTTTCTTAAAGCAAATTTTTCAAAAGTTCATGATCACAAAGTGTTAAATTATTAAATAAAAAAAAAGACAAAAAAAATTAACTTAAAAAGTTTATTTTAAAAATAGGAACTAAAAAAGCTAAATGATGACTGTAATCATGCTGATAAATTGTATTAAAATAAACATATATATATAGATATAAAATATTCAAGATTAAATTAGTATGGTTTTAGGATTAAGAAAACGTTTTTTATCATGTATTGCTCTGACTCGGATGGGAAACCTTCCTAATCTAAAGTGTAATCCTAAACCATATTTGTTTGTTAGAGTTTCTAAATTTTATATATATACTCATAGACATTTTTTAATTTTTTTTATCATAACGTTTAAATAAAAAGACTTTTTTTTTTTTTTACATCCGGGTATTGAGGTCAAATCAAGATGGCGCCCTCCAAGAAGAAACATGCTACTAATCAATCCTGCATAATTTCTGGGGGATTCACGGGTATTTGTCGTTTTTGTTTCATTTTATTTCATTTTATTGGAAAATTTCCGATTTCCTGGTTAATATTTATCGAATTTGTTCTCAAAGTTAAACTCGATTTCCAACTTTTTCGTTGATTCTCCATCTGTTTTCCTCCACAGTCCTGCCCATACAGTTTAACTCAGACAGCAGTGCTTTGCATTCTTTATATGCAAAGGAACACAAAGTAAGAGAAGACAAAAGTGCTCGCAGACCTCTGGATCGTACTTTATTTGTGTTAAACATCCCTCCATATTGTTCAGAGGTAATCTTTCATTTCTTAGAAAAGTGAATCTACAGGAATAGACTTTCAATTTTTGTCTGCTGTTTTTCAGGAGATCATCAAACGTTTATTTTCCCAGTTTGGCTCCATTCAATCTGTTGAGTTGAGAGACTATCCTGGTTCTTCTCGGGAAACAGAACCTAAACTGTCCAAGTTCTTCAGACCAGCAGAAAAACAGGTTAGTCTATAATCATAAGTGTTTTTTGTCTTTTCAATTCAAACCCATCCCAAATTGTTATGGTCTTTGTTTCTCTTGTGTGTCTGACAGGGTTTCAAAGTGGGATACATTATATTTGAAAAATCTTCCAGTCTTACAAATGTTAAATCTCACCCTCACAATGTTCCTTTGGTGATCAGCACAGAGGAGCATCCTGTCACAACAGGGATACAAAGTAAGTTGATTAACCTTCTCATGAGCCGTTTATCTAACTACCAAAAAGCCCCCTTACAACCTAGTATAAAAGATGGAACAGTCCTTAGATGTAGGCAAAGCAAGTTTTCTTTGTAGCGCAATTCATACACAAGGTAAATCAACGTGCTTTACAAGACAGAAAAAATTTCAAGGTGACCAGAAGAACGAGATACAAGCTGGTGAAATGAGCTTCCTCCGCAGGGTGGCTGGGCTCTCACTTAGAGAGAGAGTGAGGAGCTCAGAGTAGAACCATTGTCCCTCTGAGTCGAGAGAAGGCAAATGGGGTGGTTTGAAATAACACGCTGTAAGTGTTTTAGGCCAGGACCTGATGGAGAGGCTATGTCTCACAGCTAGTGGAACGCCTCGGGATCCTTCAGGGTGAGCTGGAGGATGAAGCCAGAGTGAGGAAAACCTGGGTTTCCCCGTCTGAGGCTGTTGCTCCAGCAACCCGGGCCTGGATAAGTGGAAGACAACAGAATGGAACATTTGTTGCTCCCATTCACACATCAAAATGCACAGTTAAGAACAGTTCATAGATGTTAAAAAGTTTTTAAAAAGTAAAGTGCTTGTAACTGGATGCAAAGGTCCAAGCAATCAAATCATTAAAATCACAGCAGCTCTGTTCTTCTCCTGCCCAACACAACTGCATTAAAGAGTCTGATGGCACAAGGCACGAAAGAGTTCCTAAGTCTGTCCGTATAGCAGCTCAGTTAGGGAAGTCTGGCGCTCACAGAACTCCTCCGTCTGGAGAAGATTGTGTGCAGTGGGTGACTGATTGGACAGAACAGATTTTATCTTGGCCAATGTCCTCTGTTCCACCACCTTTTCCACAGACTCCAGGCCAAGCCCAGCCACATAGACAGGTCTCCGAATGATGTGATTTAGCTGAAAGTGTCCTTTTTCCTCATGCTGTCCGCCCAACAATTCACTGCATAGAAAGGGACATTTGACATAAGTCCTTGATAAAACACGTGGGACAGACCTTGAAGGCCAGTCTCATTGCAAAGTACATTTGACTCTGGCCCTTCCTGTACACAGGCTCCATGTTTCTATACCATTAATGAATGTGCACTATGGCAATGCTTGGGCATGACTTTAAAAATGAGTTACCGGTAAGTCAAATTCCAAATGCACTGGTTTAATGTCAAGTAAACATCCAAATGATAAAGAAAATCTTAAGAAACTTTACTTCCTTGTTTCCTTTTAAGATTATGTACCCCACATTAGTAAGTAATGAACTAAAATGATGCTAGCTCCTGATAATTACACATTCAAAAATCCAAGGTACAACTTGTCTGACACATACTTGATGTTTATACAGAATGGATTCAGCAGTATACACAGTCCTTTATTCAGCCAGAAAAACTACAGGCAGCAGTCGACTCTTTCATGGAGGACTATGACAAACGTAAAGAAGAGGTGAGAATTCATTGTCTACATCCACACTTGCAGTTTATAGAATTCAAATTTGAGTGTTTTTTCTCTTATAGGAAGCAGAGCGACTGAAGAGGGAGGCTGAGAAAGAAGAGGAGGAAGAGTCAGGATGGACAAAAGTCACAAGAGGTCACAAAGGAGCTAAAGCTCGACCTCACACTGAAGCTGCCAACCAGAGAACTTTACTAAGGGAAAAGAAAAAGAGGAAGAGGAAGGAGCTCATGAACTTCTACACCTGGCAGCACAGGAACACACAAAAAGAACGTAAGTCATTCAGAATTTATTTGTTCTCTGGTAGCAGAAGAAGTATGGATTATTTTATTCAAGCCCATTTCTTTTTATTTTCAGATATTGCCCAGCTGAGAAAAAGGTTTGAAGAAGATAAGCAGAGGATAGCTCTGCTTAGAGCACAAAGGAAGTTCAGACCTTACTGATTTGTTTTTTATATTTTTCTCACATTTTTGTTTTCAGTGAAATTGTATCTACAAATATTGATTGGAGTAATTTTGGAGTTATTCATAACGAGTTTGACACAAAATGTAAATAAAGAATATTGAAATAATGTCACCTAGATTTTTTTTTTTTTTTTTAATAAACTTCTTTTTAGTCAATGTTTGTTCTCACACTTGCCTCTTCCAGTCACTGTGTTATCGGACGGCTGGTATCCCAAAAGTTTTGCTTTTTTTAAATAAACCATTTCCGACAGAAAAATTTGATCTCAGAATACTTTTCTTTCCAGAAAATTAGCTATAAACTTTACAAGGAAAGTATGCAGAAATGCTAACCTCAAAGCTGAAGCTTGTAACACAGCTTTGAAAGTTAATTTACAGCTTTTCTTTCTTACCATTTCAGTTGTTTTAAGTTAATTTTAATCCCTAAAAACAAGAGCATGAAATGTGTATTATGTATATATAAAAAAAGACTCAATTTACTGAATGGTTGTTTGACTTTCAGCTGTTTTTCAGAAATTTATGCAAATGAATTCCTATGTAAACTTAATACACACCATGTTTGCTCAGGTTGCTTCATTTTGCTACCCTCACTTTCTAAGGATAACAGTTAGTGGTTTCAGTAGTTTATATATTTTCTAACTTGTTCAAGCTCATTCACAATGATTTTAGATTCAATTTCAGCAGGATTTAATTGTGTTTTATTTGTGACATGGATTAACAATCAGTTTCTGTAATTCTGTGAGAATGGTCCCAAGGAGACCAACAGCGCTTGATGTTTTGATATAGCTCGTCTATTGCGTCTGCTGTTCTCGGATGCTGGGGAAGGAGAGTAACACACAAAAAAAAAAAAAATTAAAGAATGACTCTGGCTTCCAAATGTACCTCACAGTGATTTACTCACACATGATGGTGCAACGCTGTGCACAGTCATCATCATCAGTGCAGATCTCTACCCAACAGTAAAAGTACATCTAGAGAAATGAGACTATATGAAACTATGTTCTTACACATATTTACACACACCAACTTACCTCTTCCGTACTAGGCTGGCCTGTATCAGGATTCATGAAAGCAAAAGTTTTCACATCAAACCTCCTGACTTGAGAGTGTGTGGCAATTTTCCCATGGTGGTTGACAGGAATTGAGCTTCTAACATTGTCTAAAGGATTTGGGCATCTGTTAAGATAGAAATTGTTCTGCTTATTGATATTACTACTTCATAAATTTTCTAGTCTCACCCATCATGGAGAAGTGTCCACATAGAGGTTTTGGATACTGGATAGGCAAAGCAGTCTCGTACACGCATGGAAAGCTTAGAATCTGGAGAAGGCTGTACAATGGATAATTCCACATTCACAGCTTTACTTAGTGGTGAGATGAGTGGAAGCTGATCCTCAGGAATGAAGGATGTAAAGGATGCATCTTTATGGAGGAAACAGTCAGAACTCAGTTACGGGACAATTGTTACAGACTCAAAAGTTTTAGTACCTGTAGCTATTCTCATTTGCACCTCAATTTTTCCTTTTGCTATTACAGGTGGTGGATTGGTCACTTTATAATAGGATTGCAAGTTTTTGGCACGCTGGAGATCTGATTCTTCATATTCACATTGAACCTGGAGACTAGAATTTTTTTTCTAAGATTATAAGCTATAAAACCATACTTAAAACTAAAATTAGATTTAAATAAGTAAACAAACCCAAAGGGTGAATGTCTGTTTTTACTTTTCATGTGTTTTTCCTCCACTTCCACTTCATAGATCACAAGGTCGCCATCTTTCTGAAAGGTAACATATAAAAGGCATGTAAATTTTTTTCTACCCACCAAGCTTGATCATAAAGTCTGAAATTATCAAATGCTGTAGCTCATCACCTTCATCTTTGCACCACAGTCCATGACTTCTATTTTGAAGACAGCAGTGTCCGGTGTAGTGATTACAGGTATACAATGAGGCTGATCTTTGATTACAAGACTGCTAGGATCAATAGGTGGGTAGGTGTCAGTAGACTTTACTGTGAATACAAAGTGTCCATCCAGAGAGCAGGCTAGACAAAAATGATGTAGACAAGAAAAGGTTTTGCAAGGTGATGCCATCAATGTAGTGATTAATAGTGACTGTAAGACCTACCATTAAGTTTGTAATAGCAGCTTGAAACCTGTGCGTCATAGCAACATCCCAATTTGTCGCAGGCATTTCTGGAAATGCTTTTGTGACCACATTCTATTCTTAGAGATTTTTCAGCATAACAGTCCCCTGAGAAAGCTGAAAAAGATATTTTGGTTGCACAATTGTGCTACAAAAACTCATTCGTAGATACTAGAGGTATTCATAATGATCCCAGCTTCATGAGACAATTTTAAATGCATTCACTTACACTTTGGTGCAATCTCGTCACTACCTCTTTTTATTAAAGGGCAGCTGATGTTCACCTTGATCCACCGAGTGTCTCCTGTCAGTTGGACCAGCAGAGAGATGACCACTTTGCTACCCTTAAAATTAAAATGGTTCATTAATAGACAACAATGAAACCAAACATTCGCATATGCATTATTCATATATCAAAAGTAGATATTTTTTACAGTTATTTAATTTAGTGTGAAGTAAACCCACTTACTTCAATGTGTGCATAACAGCCATCATATCTGCTGAAAAAGGACAAACTCAAGTTTTTTTCTCTTCCCATTTTAATTCCACAAGATCTCTCCTTCATAGACACAGGAACAGAAACTCCTGACATGTCTAGGAAATAAAACAACACACTTTTATGGGTATGTGGAACGTTGACAAATACTACTTACAACAGCGATGATCTTACCCTTTAGATGAACATTATTTTTTACCATTGGGCTAAATACAGCTCTTATTCCTCGGCCTGAGCAGGTGACAGCTGGTAGGGCAAGATGTGTCCTCAGCTCAGGTGTTTTCTTCCTCTGGATGGAGGACATAGAACCACATCGGTTCATCATCAGGGTAAACAGTAAGAAAATCCCACTAAATTTTGCAATGTAGGTCATTTTTGTTGTGGTTTAGAAACTTTATTTTTGCTACATGTTTTTTCTGTGTGCTCCTAAATGAACTGATGCTGGTTCCTAATTGCTGCTAAACATGATACACCTGTGAAGTGGTCTCAAAATAGCACATTTTGTAATTGATTCCTGCATTGGATTTATTTGAATGTTTTCCAGAAAGAAACTTCTTTCATCAAAATCAACACAAATAATTTAAATGTTGCATCTCTTTGATTTATTAATATGTCACTTGCTACACAACGCTATAAAAATACTCTTCAACTATTGTAACATGAGTAAATGTAATCAGATTTAATTTATGGAGCATTCTTCAACCATGAAGTTTCAAAAAGTGCTTAATAGAGCAAATCAAAACTCATACAAAAATGACAATCCCAATCATTGACCTATGACAAATTAAGACTGAGGATGCCTCTGCGCTTGATCTATATCATTCTGCGTCCATCAAGATGATACCCATCTACTGATTTCTTCAGATATATAGCTGTAGAGTAAGCTAACATTTATTTAATAGTGTTAGACACATTGGCTACTCATCCCGGGGAACGGACCACTTCTTCATGTGGGTCCCCATAAGGTTTCTTCTCTTTCACCTGAACAAGCCTGTTGAAACTATTGTTTTGTGATATTGGGCTACAGAAGTATATGTGACTTGAAAATCCTGGTCATTGAACTATTGCAAATTAAAAGACTGTGGAGGCCTCTGTGCTTTAGCTACTATCTTGTTTCCATCAGGATGAAGCCCATCTGATTACTTATTATATGGCTGTAGAGTAGAATAAGCTAATATGTAATTATCACTATCAGTTATATTGACTGCTCGTCCCGGGAGAAGGCTCCATCCTTCATCCGAATCCCCATGAGGTTTCTTCTCTTTTTCCGCACTGCTGTTTTTTATTGAGTTTTCCTCATCATAAAGGAGGACTTAAGGGCAGGAATGTACTGAAATTGTTTAGCTCAAGCTTTTGCTTAGTTGGCTTTTAGCTGTGTAATTGTGTGTGTACATTTTTTTTCTTTTTTTGTACTTGTTTTTTAATGTACAATATGAAACCTGTTGCGACAATTGCTTTGTGATATTCAACAATGATTTGGTATCTAAACTGATTACCTTTTCAATGGTACTAAGAAATTTGTCTATTAATGACATTTTTTTAAAACATTTTTTTAAATGGCCAAAATGCCAGTTACTCTTTGACTTATTTTACATTTACAGATTTGAATCTAATTTTATTGCGATATGTCAAAAAGTACAAAAAAAAAAAGAGAGAGAGAGAACGAAATAGAGGAAATTTCACCTCTTGCGTTGAGCGAAAAAAAAAAAACAAAACAAAAAAAAAACAGGTTTTAAAAACCAAAAAAAAAAAAAAACGGAGGGTGTTTTCATCCTATCATGTGATGTTTTCGTCATTTCTGGAAGGGTGACAGAGAGATCTAGACGTCTTCTCAACATGGCTTTAAATCGAAATCATTCTCAAAACGGAGGAGTTTTGATTGATAATGGAGAAAGGTTAGCATTGTTTCTATTTGTTTTAACGTAGTTTGATCTGATAAACTCTTGCCACGTTCTCGTTTTGTGTTTTTTTCTTTTGTGCGTAGTTAGCAGCTAGCTGGCCTAGCAAACATTAGCATAACTCATTTCTGTGTTGTTGGCAGTTTTACCTTTCTTTTAAAATATTATGTTTTTATATCAAATAATTTCTGTAAATTCTTACTAAAAGTAACTCTTGTCTTTTTTAACTTTACCCGTTAAATACAGTTAGTTGTTAGTTTTGTAATGGTAGCTAATGGGGTTGTTAGCCAAACCGGAAGTAACTGTTACACCACTGTTTATGTTGACATCATGGAAAAACAGAAATGTCAAAAATGTGTGTAAAGTGGTCATTTAATGAAATCAGTTTACTTTGTTTTCTTTTATGATTTTTTGTGATTAACTCTTTGAGTTTATTTTTCATTTGCTTGATTTTTCAGTATCTTAAGAGAATGCAAACATGTTGAGTTGTCATTCAGTGATGTCACCTGCAAGACAGATTTGCTGAGGGGAACCAAGAAGGGCAACATTTACCTCACACCATATAGGGTAAAACTCAATTACATACATACTTTTGTTCTGAGGGATGCACAGTGGTTAACTCAGTGGCCTCATAGCATTGGCCTCAGGGTTCAAATCCCAGGTGGAATGAGGCTTGAAACACTGCCCTTTCTGTGTGGAGTTTGCTTGTTCTGCCCGTGTATGTGTGGGTTTTCTCCAGGTATTCCGGTTTCTTCCCACCCTCCAAAAACATGCATGTTAGGTTGATTGGCCAGTATGAAATTGCCCGTAGGAATAAGTGCGTGTGGATGGTTGTCTGTGTGTGTGGCACCGCAGCAGACTGGCGGCCTGCTGTGGGTGTACCTTGCCTCTCACCTGAAATTAGCCTAGATAGGCTCCCTCCCTCTTTTACCCATTTAGGGATGAGCAGTTCAATAAAAATCAAAACTCTTGTTCTGATCGTGAGGTTGATGTGTGAAATGGAAATTTTTTCTCGATCCCTTTTTTAATTATTTTTTTGTCTATCTCTCCCTTCATTTTCTGCTATAGCTGGTATTTGTGTCCAGTAATAACAAGGATTGCCTGGGTTCAGCAATGTTTCCCTATTATTTGATGAAAGGCTGCAGCATTGAACAACCAGTTTTTGCAGCCAACTACATAAAAGGCACAGTCTCTGCTGAACCAGGCGGTAAGTCGCTTTGTTTGTGTTTCTCAGCTACATTTGTTTGCAGTATTTTGTCCAGTTAGATGAATGGTTCTTGCTCAGTTTAATTGACACTTTGTTTATTAGGTGGTTGGGAAGGTCAGGCTAATTTTAAGATGTCATTTACAAGTGGTGGAGCCATTGAGGTGGGACAGCATCTCTTCAAACTGGCCACAAATGGTTTGTTCCTCAAAGTTTCTCAACATTGTATTGCACATTCTCCACTAAAAATGAACTACTTCTCTTTTAAGAATGTTTTAAAGTTAGCATTGTTCTTGGTTTACCAGTAGAATGCACTACCTGTACCTCTTTTTGATCGTGTTTATTTCATCACGTTCCAGCTTCTCGTGCCGCTCCAGCCCAGAACGGTGCGCCTGCCTACGGTTACCCCTCACCAGGAGTAATGAATGGGTATGGCCCCCCTCCACCTGCCCCAAATGGCTACCCTTTCCCACCCCCTCCACAGAACGGATACTACCAGGGCCCACCACCGGGAGCTGGCAATATGGGCTACCCTTATCCAACCGCTGCTGCAGGTAAACATTTCACTGAAGACTGACAGTAGATCAGATTTTATCAAGTCACTGTTGGAAAAAAAATTTAAATACTGGACAAGTCAAACAACATTTGAGTTTGATTTAAATAATTATTTGGTTGTTATTGACAAGTAGATATTTTTTTTGGATTCACTTTTAGTTTCACAGCTCATTAGTGTGATACAAGAATGAAAGAAGTGAAATGACTTTTATTATTCCCTGTGGGGAATTTGACTGGTACAGCATTATTGAGAGATTTTTCACACAGCAAAGTATGTACAAAACCACATACGGACAGGCAAAAAACATTTACACACCATTAAAAAATTAATGCCTGAAATCTGCAGATAAACTGAATGAGTTCTGTGCATTTATTTATTTTTACTTTTATTTAACAAGTTCTCAATGTTCTTAGTATTTTATTATCATGTATTTATGTACCTAATTGTTGTCCGTAAAAATATTGTATTGCAATCCTAAATTTTTTATTACATTTTTACTTTTTTTTTCACCCCTACTTTGTATTTCAGGAATGTACCCAGCTACTTTTGACTACATGGCCCCACCCCCTCCTTACCCAGGACCCCCTCAAAACTGGACTCAGCCACCTCAGAACTGGACTGCACCACCAGCTCCTCCAGGTTCGTTTGCTGCTTCTTCTTTTTATGCGAATAAAAATATAAATGAGTTTGAAATGTTTATATTAGTAGGGACTTTAACTGAATCTTTTCTCCTTGAGTAATTTCAAATATTTTATTTTTACTTTTTTTAAACATTCAATTTTATTTGCGTTTATCCTGAAAATTTTAGGAATGTTTATACAGCTTAATCTGACTAAACATTGTTCTCACGCCAGTCGTTCTCTTGACATTGTGATCTGTTATGCCTGTTTTATTTTCTTTACAATCGGTAGTTTCTGTTTGTAATAACATGACTTTTTTTATACCTCACTCCATTCACAGGCAACTCAAAGGCGGCTGAAGCAGCAAGCAGTGCTTATTATAACCCCAACAATCCACACAATGTCTACATGCCCGTTGTAAGTTCTATTTTCTTTCTTCTTGATTTAAAATGAAGTTTGTTTTTCTAATCACACTTCAATCCCCTCCTTCCAGGAGCGGCCTCCCCCATATGCACCTTTTCCAAACTCTCCTGACAAGAAGAACAACTGAGACTTAGGCATTTTTCCTCTTCATTAACACTCCCTTTATTTCCCCAGAAAGGACTGAATTGGATGGGTATTGACTTGATTTGTAGAAATGTGGGGGGAAAAAGTGGACTTCAATGTTAAAGAGACCATAAAATACAAAATGTTTTGAGTACTGGAACATCTTACAATTGAATCTTTAAAATTCTGTTTTCACTTTGCTTTCTTTTCTGAATCTTTCTATGATCAGGAGTAGGTTTGACCTATTCTTTCACTGCTATATCAAAGAAGGGGACAAAGAAGGAAGAAAATATGTTGTCCTCTCATTTTAAAAGGATTTATTACCAAACTATCTAATAGCAATTTATTGATTACACTTTCCATAGTTACTAACAAGAAGTAGTTTTTCTTAAGATTTTTTTCTTTCAGTTTTCTCTCATGCACAGAATACCTACATAGTTTTAAATTATACAAATGAGCCTAACGGTAATATTTTGTGTTCGTATGCAGGACTCAGCTCCAATATAGCATAATAACTTAATTTCTTGGGTGTTTCTAATCTAATAATTTATTTTTGTCAAGAAAATTTGGGATTCTAAAAGAAGTTATGTGAGACTTGAGGGAGCCTCCTTAATCAACACGTTTATTATTTTCTGTGTTGGTACATGTGATACACCAAATTTCTCTTGAACACAACCACAGATTCTGTTATAATGAAGTGATTGAGCAGAAACCAGAAGTTTTACTGTTTTGGTTGTTAAAGCATTGGGACAAGTAGGGTATATAAATTCGGGGTCCATTTATGTTTATTCTGTGACTTCAATTTTTTTAATGCAAACCATTGGGTCCAGTTTAAAACATAATGAGGATACACGTATCCTCATAATGCACACAAGTCATAATCTGGTTGGATAAGCTAGTTGCACATGGGTGTTGTGAAAAAGCAGATGAGGTTGATTAAACCATTTTCCATATATTAATTTTTTTCCATTTTTTTGTTTGCTGGATACTATATTATCTTTGAGTTGAAACCTAATAAAGTGTTACGTATCAACAAGTTTTTTTGGTCTGGGTAACAATATTTTCTTTCTGTTCAATTTCCTGCTGCACTATTTTATGAAAATATAAACATACCATTATGTTGTCTTCCGCTTATCCGAGGCTGTGTCACGGGGGTCACAGCCTCAGACAGAGAGCCCGGGCTTACCTCACCCCGGTTGCATCCTCCAGCTCACCAGGGAAAACCCTGAGGTGTTCCCCAGCTAGCTGTGAGACATATTCTCTCCAGTGGGAGCGGGGTCTACCTCTAGGTTTCCTCCCACTGGGACGGGCCTGAGACCACCAGCGAGGTGTTCGAGAGGCATCTTAATCAAATGCCTGAACCACCCCATCTGGCTTCGCTCGACCCAGAGGAGCAATGGCTCTACTCCGAGCTCCTCCCGGATGGCAGAGCTCTCACTCTATCTCTGAGTGAGAGCCCAGCCACCCTTTTGTAGGAAATTCATTTCAGCCGCTTGCATCCACGATCTCATTCTTTCAGTCACCACCCAAAGCTAGATACCATTTTCTGGGAAAACTTAAACATATTTGAAATGCTTTAATTGTTACACAAGTTAATTAAAATATAATCACACTCTTTAAATTAATATTTATAATGTCAAACATTTTATTAATGCTATCAGAGAACAGTTCACTATACAGGAAATTATAAAACACTTATGGAGGAATACTTAATGATGTGGTGTTACACTGGAAAAAAAATGCTTTAGACAGCAGAATTTTAAACCAACAATTAATCATTAAGTTTCAAACATCTGACTGTAGCTACCTTCTACTCACAGAGGCGACACACAACAATTTATAAGTCTAAATCTATAATATGGCTCAACTCCTGTTTATGTTCAGTTTTAAACTTAGGAGGAGAAACTGATTTTTACAACCGTAAATGTACTATCTTTACTAATGTTTTTTTATGGTCGTTAATTGTTAATATGTTAAAATAAAGCACTGCAAAGTGAAATTGATGTTTGATACCAATACTCGTTAAACATCAGTCAATTTAGGGAGTAAGAAAACCGCAGGGCCTAAATCCCTCTCGCTAGCTTGTATGCTTTTATAAATATACATTTTCAATATTGCCACAAAATAACTTTTTAAAAAATTACTAGATTGAAATAGTTCAAAATTCTGGCAAAATTGTCTTCATTTAAGTAAAAACTCTAGATTTTTACCTTCTCAAAAGCTCCACTGGAATTTTTAACCATCAGCATTTAGTAATAAGCAGTTATTTAGGGTTGAATTAAGAGCAGAGGTTATCATCTGACTAGTTGAGATGCTTTTACGGTTCTTCCTGAAGAAACCAAACCTCATTTCTGCGTCCATAAGGCTTGAGTGGCGGGTCATAACTGCAGCAGAAGTATTGCTTGCGCTGAAATGGAGCGGTCTCCCCTAGTGTGCGTGTCAGACGTAAAGCTTCTGCTCGGTACTCGCTTTCCCCCGCAAAGCCACTGAACTGACTGGAGCAAATCACAGAAATGAAGAATTTGAAGTTAAGCACAAATATTTATAATGACCAACAAATGGGAAAAAAAGTGAATATTTGTTTCCACAAATAAGCTGAAACACTTAAAAAAGGCCGCTATAAAATTGCCCCTGGGAATGAGTGTGTTTGTAGATGGTTGTGTGTGTTGCCCTGCGGCAGACTAACGACCTGTTTGGGGTGTACCCTGCCTCTCGCCTTGAATCAGCCAGGATAGGCTCTGGCACCCTTCGCAACTCCGTCAGGGATAAGAGGTCCAGAAGATAGAAAAGATTTTTTGGTTTATGTATATTTTTTGGATTGTAATGGGTTTCTTCGGTGAGTCTGGTCTCCTACCACCATTCAAAATCATGCATGTTAGGTTAATTGTCTGCTACAAAATCGTCCCTAGGAATGAGTGTGTGTGTCCCCGTGACAGACTGGCGACCTGTTCAGGGTGTACCCTGCCTCTTGCCTTAAATCATCCGGGATAGGCTCTTGCTCCCCCCGCTACCCTCACAGGGATAAGCAGTTCAGAAGATGAAATGAAAAAAAAATTAAAATATCAATCCCATTTAACTAAAAAAGAGGGAGTCCAATAATCTGTTTGCAAGTAGAAATACAAATATTCAACCGGACACTGTACAGAGAACATGTAAAAAAGTAAGTAGTGAAACTTCGCAACAACGCACTCTAATGTCCCTCACATTCTTTAATTTTACACATTTTATCAGTGAACTATTGTTTTTTTTTTTGTTGTTCATAAAATCTTACTTTAACCTTCCATCATTTAACAAAGAATAAGAAACCAACTGGCAGTGATGCAGCCAAAACAGTACAACTTTTACTTTTTACCTCTCTTTTTATTTTTAGATGTGATTGAGTTTGTCTTCACACCAGGCCTACTATTTAAATGAGTTTTAAATGAGTTTTTCTAACACTTTTGTGCCTTGGTGGTGTCTCCTTTAGTAAACTGCAGATGGGCAGCGATGTTCTTTTCTTTTCTTCTAACACTGAATTCATGAACATAAAAATGAGCTGCATGGGGGTGGTTCAAATAATGGGAGCTTTCAGATTACTATTCATCCTGTTGATTTTTTTTTCTATGATTTGGTTCATGAAAAAGAATCCCTCTATATTTCATCATAGTGTGGTTCCATGCACCCTGTTATTTTTGTTAAATTAAGGCACACTCTTACAATCATTAGTCACTGCAGTGATTGATACCATTTCACACTCATTTTGCTTTAGATGATAAACCATTTCAATGCATTAACACATCTTTACTACTTATGAGCACAATTTCACTTTAAAATTGGATAATGAAGTCCATACATCTGAGATAACCCAACGAGACATTCGGGCAGGGTACACCCTGGACAAGTCACCACTCTTGCAAGAAACACAATACATTTTTGTCTACTATTTAGAACACAATCCCATTTTGTTTTTGATTAAATCAATTCAAATTGAGTTTGCTTCATTCAGTGTAAAAACATATTAGTGAAAAAAAATTAGATAGAATACGTTAGTTTCATTAACATGCTTACATAGCATAGACAGTCATGCCAGGCCTTTCCTCAATTCTGATGGCACTGTCAGTAGGATTTGGAGGGCTGATTTGATAGGAAGTGGGGATGCGGATGGCCACTGCTAAACGCCGAGAGAGAACCCCATCATTCCGAGGATACACTGTGATGATGATGGGAAAGGCTGTACCCATGGCTTCACCTTGGAAAATAAAGGATGAGAAATCAGATGTGAAAAAATATGAAAGCAGAGAGGAGGTGGTAGTGAGACTTGGTCTCCCTGAAGCAAATCACGCCCATCTAAAAGGTCAGGATTTACGAAGCTCCTTCCGAGGAAAATATGCAAATAAAAAACATTTTCGTTTGATCTACCAGAAAACACAAATTAAGAGCAGTTAAATATATCGTGTAAGTGAATGATGATTAATTTAAATTTTATTACACAACTAAGTTAATTCAACGGTTCAACCCAGTTAGCCAAACAAATGAACAATCAGACTCAACACAATAATTAAAAAGACCAATATCTCCATCATCATTCTCTCTTTATCAATGAGTAAAAACCCCTAAAACAAAAACAGTTTTAAAACAAAAACAGTTTTAGGGGAAAAAAAAGAGAAACCTCATGGAGACCCAGTAAAAGGACAGATCCTCTACCTGAATAGATGAGCCAAATGAGGTTAGAGTTAGATTTGATTGGAGAGCAAGAGTATTGTTTCAGAGGTCTATTAAATTGACCCAAACGATATCTTTTGATCTATAAATTTCAGTTTACCTTGTTCGTTACTGCCACCGATGTACATAAGCAGCTTCCTTGTGAGCTCCCCGATCACCTGGTCATAAGTTCGTCCCTCAGAGAAGATGGCTGCATACTTTGCAGGATCATATCGGCGCACTTCAAAACTAATCCCATCCTAAGACAGAATGAAAACAAAATCAAGTGATTGTTGAACTATCCATTGCACTATCCCCTGCAGTGTGTACAAGCATCTGCACACAAAGAAACACAGAGTTAAATTGTCATCATACACAGAGTTAAAGAGGAGGTCATGCATTTCACCTCTGACATACAGAATCAGACAAGTTGCTGAAGTTGTTGGTTTTTGAACGCGAGAATGTATTTGTCTATGCGTGTGCAAAACCCAAGTGGGCAGTTCCAGATTAAACAGATTTACTCTGATTTGATTTAATTTCTTCTGCTGCTCTGCGGGGCTCAGTCAGCTTGCAGAGAAATAATGGGCCAGAGATGTCTTCTGTTACATAAGAGCAGAAAGGGTAAAAGAAAACACATACATAGCTCACCCTCCTCCCTACAGACTGCACAGCTAATGCAACAAGCTCTCCATTAAATCTGATTTGTGGGGTTAATGAGGAGCACGGTCAATCAGCTATGATGCTGAGCAGCAACTTTAATTGGTCCAGATGGAATCTGGTCACCATGATGGAGAGTTAAAGCCAAGTTCACATCACCACTTGTTCATTTCAATTTAGATGGACATATTGTCCTAAAAAGGAAATCAATGGCTATTCGGGGTTATCATCTGTCATGTGAAAGAAACAATTTCAACGCCACATCTTTCTTCATAACGCCATTTTTACCAATATTTTAATCAAAACCTCACTCCACTAGTGGTTCTATAAAGAGGTTATTGTTTTCCCTGCAGCTTAAGTCATCCCCCAAACATGCACGAATAAAGCACATTGTCATGTAGCTTTGTCGTGTGGCAGGTCCATAGTTGTTTGCTTTATAATTAGGGGGTGTGCAGAGTTTTCTTTTCATTGGAACTAGCATTAACATTACGTAAGGATGACAAGAAAACAGAGTGACTTTAGTTATGCAGCACAATTAATTTGTCAGGTATTCGGGGATATGTAATTAGTCTAAGCAAAGCACACATAAAACATGTAATTAACGAAGTGACTGCTCACATGTATTGTCTCTTCATTTAAAAACATTATTCTTTTAACAAAATTTCACGTATTTATTACTGTTGTGTTGCTGTGAATGTGTGCATGGTTGGATATGAGTGTGTGGGTGCTCTTTAGTAAGGTAGCTCCGTTGTATTTTGTATCAGTTTTAATTAAGAGTGTTGGGTGTCAGAGTTTGCCAGGTGTTCCACATATCATGTGCCAAGCTCTGATTTCAATTTGTGCTATTCATGCATCAGCCTAAACCAGAGATTTGATGACCCTCTGGTGTGGATTTAACAAGGTAATTTACTCAAAAGAGGCAAATTGCTGTGCATGGATACATTTCATAATACAATCAGCCAACAGGCCAGTTCTTTTTGTTGAGAGCTGCATAACCTGTATTGTTTAAAGTTCTGATGTAGGTACGTTTAAATTTAATTTCAAAGTAAGAAAAATTCTTTTAACAGGCAAACCACTCGAGCTGGAAGTCCTCTTTGTTTTGTCTGTAAAAAGATATCTTTTGTTAAGGAGATAAATGCACAAAGGAAATGTCAATCCAACAGTCGAACACAGACAAATGGACATGTGCTCTGTTCATTCACAAATTATGAACTCAAGCATTGTGCACAGATTTAATTAACAGCGTACAATAAGTTTCAAAAAATGTTTCCAAAGTGTCTATGTTGTTAAAATTAATTGGCATACAGATGCTTTATGTAGGCTCCAATCAGTAATGATTGTTCCAATAAAATACATAGAAGTGAACCTTTGCCTGACCTTGTACGTATATACCTACACATGTGAGTGTGTATAGATAGTACCGCTTCCATCATATTTGAGTGTATCCTTTTGATTGCCAAAGGACCTGGGGCGGGTGCACCCTTTGCTCCACTCTGTGGGTCAGCACGCATCCTTACAGGTCACTATCTATTTAACAGTCTCTGGCAAGGTTACAGCAGGATGACAGAGGTAACTTTATCATGATTTAAGAGAGTAAAATACAATCGAGATCGAGTCAGATATCTGGTTACATATTCATTCAATGTTTCCACCTTGTCAACACAGTGGAAATCTGTGCGTAATCAGTCGGACTGGCGTAAAATAGGACCGAAAAGAGCGCAATAAGGTTCACAGTTTGACGTCGGAATTGTCATAAACGCTTACCTTTGATTCACTGCTTAGTAGTTTGTATTCTGTCTCCTCGTTATTTCCGAAGAGGGAATTTTTGAGCATGCCAAACATCGCTTCGACTGAGGTCACCTCTTCTTTCTTTGCTTTTATCCTTGCTTTTATTCCTTCTGTTAAATGCTGTCCTCTTTGGATCTGCTAGCTGTTTGTAGTTTTCCAGCTGAAACTTCCAGATGTCCTCCAGAGGAAAGCGCGCACAGGATGTACTCGCCTTTACAGATCCGTTATTCCTGCACCTAGTCAGGAAAAGTCAGAAGTACTGACTGTCCGTCTCTGTCCAAAGCAAAGTAACTAAATCATCCTCCAGACTGAAGTGTCTCCTCCCCCTCTGTTTTCCATGTGCACTTGCTCTTTTTCAGATATTACATGCTCGCTTGTCTTTGGACAAGGACGCAAAATCTCTGAAGTCTTCAAATCAGAACATTTGGGGGTTTTTTTCTTGACATCTTTCAAATCACCGACCAGAAGCAAAGAAAGTATTATTTCTTTGGAGGTTTAATCCTTTTTCATGTCAAGCGCGAGGCATTGTAACTTCATACATAATTTTGATTTGAAATATTTAATGTGAGCTCTGCCAACCGGAAGGAGCTCGGAGTAGGTCGAGAGAAGCCAGATGTGGAGGTTCGGGCATCTGGTTAGGATACCTCCCGAACGCCTCGCTGGTGAGGAGTTTCAGGGACTTTCCATCAGTAGGAGACCCAGTTGCAGACCCGCTGGAGACACTATGGCCATGTACACATTTTCTTCTTTTCCTTTCGGCATTTCCCTTTAGGGGTCGCCACAGCAAGTCAGTTTCTTCCATCTAACCCTATCTGCTGTATCCTCTTAGGCCACGCCAACTATCTTCATGTCTTCCTTCACTGTATCCATGAACCTCCTCTTTGGTCTTCTTCTAGCCCTCTTTCCTGGTGGTTCCAAATCCAGCATCCTTCTTCCGATGTACTCGGTCTCTCTTCTCTGTACACATGTAGGTGGTTAAACAAACAAAAAAAAAAAAGTATATTTGCTGTCCTCCGTTTTAGAAAAAACTCGCGTACGCACGTAACTGTTTTCAATATAACCGCATCCACACGAACCCGAATAAATGCACTTCCGTGCGCTGTCTGACATTAAAAATAAGAACGCAGAAACGTTTATGCATTAATTTTCCAGATTGTGACATTTAAAAACGCAAAACGCCGGTTAACATGTCCCCACGCAAACCAGGGGCGAATCCAGGATTTTCTAAATGGGGAGGGGCAACGGGGGCCGTGAGGTCATAGACAAAACGAGCACCTGTGGTGCTCGCCAGTGTAGGGGGATCTGGGGCTTTTCGTTCTAGAACATTTAGAAAAATGTAATTTTTCTGCATTTTGGTGCATATTTTGCCCATAGTTTATAATAATTAAACACTTTTTTGTGGACCAAAAGGGAGGGCTTCCCCCCATTCCCCTACCTCGCACTGGATCCGCCCCTGCAAACGGAAAACCGAAGTTTCCTAAAATCTTTACTTGGTCGGAGTTATCCAAAACGACGGTTTTGAGTAAAGAAACCTGCAGGATTGTGTGGATGACAGGCCAAACCGGATAAAAAATGTATTCGTTTTATCAAATACCCGGCTACGTGTGACAGGGTCTATGTCTACCAGCTGGGCAGGGAACGCCTATTTCTAATTTATTTTATAAATGATGTCCTTGCGTAAATTTCACCAATAAGAGTCAGTTTAAAGAGTCTGCTCTTGTTTGGGCTTTTTCTCCCCCTCATTTTGTTTCTCTTCTACCGAGAGAAGGTAAAACGTGTAAACACACTTTTACCTCCTGCATCTGTGTGATTTAAATGTTGACTGTTGGTTTGTCAGGACGCATCGACTTTTACTGCCTCTGTTGTGTGCGTAATTTGAAGTTCGCACATGAGCGCACGTCTTACTGTGTCAATGTGAGTCTCTTTGCTTTAGGGTTTTCTATTTTAACACACACTGAAGGCAAAATTAGTCACCACTGAAGAGCGAAGGGAAAGAGTAACGGTGGAATTATGCGTTAAAACAGTGAAGTGTTTAGCATAGATTAGTGAGGAGTTAGGTGTTGATTTGGCTGACCATTGGAGACAAAGATGACGTGTAGCTTTATGGCATGTAAATGAAGTCCTTAAAATGTACTTTTAACCGTTAAAAAGTAACTTATAGGAAACAGATATCTGACCATCTTGTGCATTTCTTTGTCCATCTGAATTATCTTCGAATTAATGCTGAAAGTCTGATATCTCTGATGGATATTTTTTTTCTATATTATGTAACAGGTTGGACAAAACAATTCAAGACAATTTACTTCTGGACATACGTATGTTGTGAATCTCTATCTATTAAGAAATCACCTGCTTTAACTGGCGTAAGGCATAAGGATGTTTTGGGATTGCAATGTATAGCATCATTCACATATGAAGGTGTCTTAGATGGAATTTTCAGGTGATATATATATTAAACATAAAAGAAATGTGAAAAATACATTTCATTCAAGGCAGCACAGTGGGCCAGTGAGTAGCATGGTGGCCTCACAGCAAGAAGGTCGTACGTTCAAGGTATGGAACAATGGCCTTTCTGTATAGAGTTTGCATGTTCTCCCAGTGTATGCATGGGTTTTCTCTGGTTTCCTCCCAAACATGCATGTTAGGTTGATTGGCCACTACATGATTAACCCTAGGAATGAGTATGTGTCTGGCCCGGCGACAGGCTGCGACCTGTTCAGGGTGTACTCCGCCTGTCTCCTCGGATCAGCCAGGATGGGCTCTGGCATCCCCGCAACCCTGTAAGGGATAGGCGGTTAAGAAAGTGACTGCATCCAATACCTGTCCTAGATAACTTTATAGCAACACTTCATGTAATAAAATTATTGCTAATGCTTTTATGAAATCTGTTGATAGTTACCTAAACCTTTCAGATCAACAAACTAACTGAACATTTTTTTTTAAGACGCTTACACTGATTTAGAATTATTAAATTCATGTGACTAGAATTGAATCAGTAAAGGCAGATATTTCTTCTTCTTTCTGCATTTCCCTTCAGGGGTCGCCACAGCAAGTCAATTTCTTCCATCTAACCCTATCTGCTGTATCCTCTTCGGTGACGCCAACTATCTTCATGTCTTCTTTCACTGTATCCATAAACCTCCTCTTTGGTCTTCCTCTAGGCCTGTTTCCTGGTGGTTCCAAACCCAGCATCCTTCTTCCAATGTAATCTCTCTCTCCTCTGAACATGTCCAAACCATCCAAGTCTGGCCTCTCTGACTTCATCTCCAAAACCCCTAACATGTGCTGTTCCTCTGATATACTCATTTCTAATCCTGTCCATCCTGGTCAAAGTAAGGAAATAAAAGAACTCAAACTCAGGGCAACTGACTTATCACAATGACAGAGATTTATTAACATATTTTTATTTTTTAGCACTAATGACAAACAAAAACTGGAAACAGAAGTATATCAACATTACATCTTCAATTATATCATACACATTCTCTGATTCCAAACACATACTTGTGTGGGAGAAGTATGATTTCAGTTTGCCCGGTTCATAGTGGTAAAATCACCAGGTTCATATACACTCGAAGAGTTTTCATAGCTTGACATTAACTGTATCAAACTGGATTTTTTATTTCTCCCAGCCTTTTCCTCCTGGTTGTGTAGGTAATCGAAGCCCTACAAGGCCAGCCACCTCTTCTGGACTGCGCTCTCCTTTAGCATGATACAGGTTATGGAGGGCCAGATGGTTTCTGGTTGAAGCCAGCAAACAAAGATATGTTTGTGAAGCATGATGTGCCTCTTGCTGGGCACGGCAGTATCTTTCTCCTGTTACCTGTGACACAAAAGACAAAAATATTTTGAAACAGTGCACTCAATAATAGTTCATTACAAATGAATCACAACTTACAGAAAAATAGGAAATGGCTTGAAGGAATAAACCCACTCTTTACTTTACACACACAGCCATACAGTAGGCACTGGTTTTAGTTCATATAGTATGTCAAATGTATACTACAATGCCTTGGGATCTCTTTAAAGCTAGAATAAATACAACATGACAAGTAATAGTTCCTTGCAGCTGTTTTGCTTCAGTGACACACATACTTAGCAATGATGGCAAGCCATGTTCTTCCAAGCATTATTAATGCAACCTCAGTGTTCTCAGGAAGACAGTTCTACACAACCATGAGCACTTAGATGGACATGTAGACAGATTGGTTATAGAGTGGATGGAATCATAGCAAAGTTTCGTTTTGTCTTTTGAACCACTTATTCCTAATGGGGTTGACAGAGCTGTGAGTAGCTGATTTCAGGTGAGAGGCGGGGTAAACCCTGAACAGGTCGCCAGTCTGTTGCGATGCCACACACATACTCACACAAAGAAATCTATTTCCTGAAATATTTCAAACCTTAAAAATCTATCTGACCAAACTGAACCAACTAAATTAATCAAAATTGATAGGAATAGATACTTATATACAATTTTTAAAAACGTTTTTAAGCACAAAAACAAAACGTCAAATAAAAGATCTACTCTTCAGAGGATGATTACAATAAAAATGAAATGCTTAATAAAACTCATGGTAGTTTACTTTATATTTCACTCAAAAATAATTAAAAATCACTCATAATTGTTAAAACACATTACTATACATTTTTATTTTTGATGCTACGAATCAGGTTCCACTGATCATCACCATGTCCTGAATCGAAATGGACAAGAAACATTTTTAAAGTCAAAGTGGATGTTTTTCCAACCAATAATAACCCTAGAAACTCTTTTAACGGCGCATTAACCATCAAAATACTTAAATATTACTTAAGAACCACTGAGATTCCAAACAATAGCCTAGCTAGCTAGCAGTGTCAAAGTTTTAACCGTCACTTTCAGCAAGAATCTTACCTTATTTTTACGAAATTGATCCATCACATAGCCATAAGCCAACGAGTCTTTGTAACTTTGTCCATGAAGGGCTCGTAATTCTTTTAATATTCCCCTGCAAACCCGCAGAGGAGGTGACAGGGTTGTCATTTCTGCAAGGTGAATCGACTGTGCAGGAAAGTGTCAAAGCCAGGCATCACTAATCGAAAAGAAGTCTGTTTAGTTTGTCCCCAGAAGAGGGCGCTGTTTTCACACAATATGACTGAAATGACTCAACAGCTGCTTCAGACTGCAACAGGTGAGTAACATCTCTGGGATAACTACTTACCTATAAGTTTATATTTAGTATTTGGAAAATATTCATGGATTAGGTACTCATTTAATTACTATAGGCTACTTTTTTTTTCAATTAAAATGAGCAAATTTCAAACTATAACAGTGAAATGGGGTGGTTTGGACATTTGATTAGAATGCCTCCCGAACGAGGCTGGTGAAGTGTTTCAGGTACGTCCCGCCATGAGGAGACCCAGAGGCAGTCCCTGGCCCTGCTGGAGGGAGTGTCTCACAGCTGGCCAACGAACTTCCTGGGGTCCTCCTGGGTGAGCTGGAGAAGCGTTTTTCAACCAGTGTTCCGCGGCACGCTAGTGTACCGCGAGAGGATAGTCAAGTGTGCCGTGGGAAACTATCCTTTTTCACATCATACGTTGATCGGGATCTACCACTAGCTTCCAAAGATTGTTTTGGCTAATCTCATGGCGTTTGTGTAAAAAAGGAAAAGTGCATTAAAGCTTATTTATTTATGTTTATTAGTATGAAATCTTGTTATTTTATTTAGAGACAGACATGTCTGCCCTGTAACCATAGCAACCCACTCCTCTTCTCTACTTTTTGTTGCATGCTGCTGTCATTTCCTCCCATAGTGTAGCCCAGATAGTGGATTGTATTTTCTACATGTTTTTGAGACATTATGAAAGTTTTTAGTTGTATTTTCTACATGTTTTTGAGACATTATGAAACTTTTTAGTTTGTGTTTTAAAGCAAAAAAAAAAAAAAAGACAGATTCTACGTAATTAAATCTCACATTTTCAGCAAGACATTAAAGAGGTAAAAGTTTCTTTTGCGTTCTGGGTAAATCTTCTGAAAGGTTCATTGTTTGGAGCTATATATACAGTATTTTTATATGTTGTAGTAATATTCATATAGGTGGCTAGAGAGAATTGTTTTTAACATTTTTGGGTAGTGGTGCCAAAAGCTCAAAGCAGAAAACAACCACCAAGTTGTTTTTCCAATTTACAGCTGCTTTTTACCTTGACATTTGATGGAATAAGTGTGTCCCATTGGTTTGTTTTTCACACTTTAAGTGTTTATCATTTCCCCAGATGGGCTAAAACTGTCTACTAGATAAACGACGTCTCCTGGTACTTCCAAATTCTGCAGAGATAGATGGAAGATGCAATGAAGGATTTTCCCAAGTCACACTCATTCAGCTCTCAGCTTGCTCTCAAGGTAATAAATATTCCAGTATATATTTGTTTATTTTAATATTTTATTGTCTCTTTTGTAGTTTTTCTGCTACAGTATGGAAAACAAATCGACTTGTATAAATTGTTAGGACTCCTACCTTCGACTGAATAGGGCTATACTATTTGGCCTGTTTAACATACTTTGTAATAAACTAAAATATAAAGCGTAAAATCTCAAAAAGAGGCATCATACTTGTGAAGATATATTTATTGCCATAGCAACAGTGAGTGATACATGAGGCAAAATGCAGTGAAGCACATTGTTTTCCCACCAAACATGTATTAAAAGTCACAGATTTGAAAAAAAGGGAAAGAACGCCAACAGAAAAGATAAAACATTCTGGAGAAAATCAAACCCAAGTTTTAGATTTCAATCAATTGAGTACTTTTCTGTTAACAATTTTGTGCAGACTGATTGATAAGTATGGATTTGGGAAGGTGATACAGCTGTGTTATTATACATTTATTACAGTGTCTGTCTTTTTCCAGTCATTAGACTATGTGTATTGATGATTGACTCTAGATGGAGCCAGTCTCCTTTTAGATTTTGACCGGCGTGGTTCCTCGATTTTTGTTGGAAGGTGCGCCTTCTCCCCTCTACACCCCCACCTTCTCAATATCGCTTTCTCTCTCTCTCTACCTCTCTGTTACACTCTTTCAATGAATACTAATGCTGTGAGTAGGCCCACCTCCCTTCCTCCCAATCTCTTCGCAGGGATGGGCTGGAGAGGGGAGACAGAGCAATTCCAGCTCAGTATCTTTCCTCATGAGGTGGGCTGCGCTTGACTAGTAGCAGCACCCCCTCCCCTCTACACAAATGCCTTTTTTCCCCCCTCCCACTGAGCAATATTAGTAGAACTGTGCGTTGCCACCGCAACAATGAATAACCTGTGTGAGTGGTGTGTGATCTCTGACCAGAGTTAGGAGGAGGAGAGGACATCTGTGCCTGTTTTCTTTTTTTTCTTTTGTCATCTGGATGGGAAGTCTTTTTTGGAAAGAGAGCAAGAAGAAAGCAGAAGGCAGCCGGGGAAGGGGAACAACTGGCAACAGCCAATCCCCCCTTCCACTTATAGACTGGAGACAACGGAGGCCACTGGAGTATTTGCTTTTATCTTTCGTTTTTTATTCTTTTTTTTTCTCATTGCGCTGCTGGGAGGTGCTTTGCCTTTTCATTTGCTTGCTCTTTCGGTCCTCTGTCTTCTCATCTACTTCGCCATTTACCTGCTCAACAATTTTCTCTATTTATGAGCCAGACGAGGAAGAAAGAGAAGCAGAAAGACAGAGAAGACGAGAAAGAAACAGAGAAAAGGGATTTTCTCCCCTTTTCCTCTTTTTTCTCCCCTCTTTCAATCATTCTTTCTCTCTTTTCCATTGCTATCACTTTCAAGCCTTTCTATGCCTGTGCAACCCACACTCCCTTCTTCACTACCGCTTTTCTTTTTCTCCCCTCAACCCCCCAGTCACTGTCCACCTATAACTTTGGGTGCTTCTTTATTTTCCCCACTATGCCAAATTTTTTAATTTTATAAGTTTAACAACTCATATAGAGTGACTTTTTTTGATTGGCTTGCTTGTGTTTTCTATTCACGCCTTTTTCACTTGTACTTTTTCCTATTCCCCCCTTCTCTTTATTCCTCCCACCATCCAATGCATCTTTTTTGGCTGATTCTTAATTCTAATCATAGGTAGGTCTACTTAGTGTTTAGTGTTTGTCTCAAAGTCTTTGTTCTCTTTCTTCGTATTCAAGGTGTTTTGTGTTTGTGGCTCACCTTGACATACACACACTGACACTCACACAGACAGACACACATATTCACTTGGCCTAGCTTTTTGTGAGTGAGGCACTGCCCCCATCCAGCTCTCAGCTGATTTTTACCTCATGCCATGTCCCCCTTACGTCACAGCCCTTCTTCCATCTGTGTCACTGAACTTGATTTTTCTTTTTGTTTTCCTCAACCAAGACCACAGTGACTCATCAAGCAGAAACTTTTTGCAGCTATCACTGGGGAATCTCATTGTGATTGCTTTGTCTTTTTTTTTTTTTAATGTTGTTACACAAAAGTCCTGTTACTCCATTAAAAGACCTTCATCACACAGCTTCTTTCCATGTCTACTTGTTGATTGGTTTTCATGCACAATTAAAGACACACAAAGTTCAAATAGCAAATTGAGTGTCTTCTAAGTTTCTAGATTGCCAGCATTGTTTTTTATTAGGTGAAGGTTAAAAAAGTAAAAGGGGAGGTATTCAAGCTGTTTTATTCAAAGTAAATTTTATATCTGGCACTGTCCATTCTGTCAGGGTGTCATCTGTGTTTATACGTCCTCTGCTTCTGTTTCTGCTGGCCTCTTTTTCCTCTCTCCTCCCTCTGTCTCCTCCCTCACCCTCACTCTGTCTTCTATCTTTCCGAACCGATCCTCATTCCAGCGAACAGACACACAAGCACTGATAGAGAATGGACTAGGGAAAAAAGCTGGCTTTTATCATCCTGAGGATTTTGCTCTTTTTTCTTCCCTCTGCCACAATTTTCACTTTTTTGCCATCATACGTACTTGAGTCAGATTTTCTACCATGTTTTCTCCATCACTGCATTAATTCACACATCCATTTTCTTGTCTTTATTTTATTTTGTGAAATGGAAATCATACATTTTCTCCCACTTGCAAATGATTGACTTGTTTGCAGCAGAAAAGAATAGCTGTTACTATGTTTTTTTTTTTTTTTTTGGTAATGTAAATTTTAGATTCATAGGGTTGGTCATTTTAACAGTGGAGTAGGAGCAGATTTAGGAGCAGATTATTATGGACAGAGATAAGACAATGTAAAGTAAAATAATTTTAAATGTTACACTGTCTGCAAAATAATAGGACAATTTGGATAATAATTCTGTGTGGTGTTTAAGCAACGAATGCACAGCAATAGACTCAAGTTTTTTAATAGTAAAAAAAAACCTATAATAATTCATCTTTTTCCCATCTCTCTTTTTTTTAAGTTAAAATTTTTTTGAATGAGACTTAATGCGGCTCCTACTGATCACATGAAGATATTAAGAAGTGGGACTTCTTAGTAACTGTTACCATGATAAAGACACTTTGGATGTAGATGATTTCCTGTGGAATTACATTTTAAATCCTGGATTAGATTTCAATTGAGAAAAAAAAATCACTAATCAAAAGCTGCTCTAAATTCAAGACTTTTTTTTCACATTTTTCAATGGACTGATCCTGGTTTTAATATTTCTTTGTCAACTACTGAATCTTAATGGGATTTTGCTATCGCGGGATACAGACCGAAGCATCAACTTTGTCGATTAGCTGACACAGTAGCCGTGATTCTCATTTTTCCATCCACACCAAACTGTTCACATTTAATATGGCTCAGTGTTAAGAATTAAATAGGTGAGTACGTTACTTTGAATTAGTTCATGCTATCACTGTTGCATGTTTTTTGGATGATGAACACTTAATGTAGATGATCACACAGAGAACAAATTCTTTACTAAGCGTATTTCTGTATGCATGCAGGTTTGGGTATGTGTGTGCATGGCACAGGAACTGAATGCAGGCAATTTTTTTATATTCATGTATAATCTCAACTTTGCCTTCACTAGTACTTTTTATTTGTTTCTTCCAGTCCCTTAAATTTTTATAAAAATTTATATTGCCATTGGATAAAGTCTGAGATGCAGAAAAAAGTCTATTCTTCAACTTGCATAGTTATGGTCACTTAAATTATTCAGAATAATTAATAAAACTACTCCCTTTTAAAACAGTGAATGCTACTGTAAGAGTGGTAATAAAATTTAAATCAGGTGCGTATAGAAATAGTTTACACTGATCTTTTTCCAGAACAGTTTTTATAAAGACTCAATGACAAGCAAAGTCCTACATAGGAGGAACAACATACTGTAGTTTATCCTAATTTCTAATTGAGTGTGCTAGTATTAGATTTTACCCCCCAACCTACAGGAACATGCATACCACCACTTTTTTCGCTCGCACACAAACACACTCTTCAGACCCTTTGTCAATCTATTTGTTGCAAGTGCAACTGTTATTGACCCTGTTTCTGTAATTAACTTTGAGATCATTTATCTGACAGCAGAAAAGATTTACAGAGCAAATGTGTTTGTACGTAGACTCCCCTTCTCAAGTCAAGGTTACAGCTGCATACCAATAAAACACACCTGGGACTCACTCTCACAACCCAGGTTTGTTACCCATTCAGTTAGGTACGTTTGGCGCATGTGTGACCCCCGCAGCCTATTCACAGATGGGCACTTAAGCTCAGGTAGTCAGTCAAAGCTGTCACAGTTGCCACACTGCGAAATAGATGTGTTAGAGTGGATGCTCTGCCTTGCTCCTTACTTTTTAGTGTATTGATCACTGGAACAGTCTGTGTGCGTGTCTTATGAACAGCTGGAGCACAGTTTTGTCTTTGTTACTCAAGAAAAATTGCAATCGAGTGAAGCAGATGCATAATAGCGTGAACGTTATGTCCCCTTTTGCGAGAAAATAGTAACTGGAACATTTGATTTGAGCTGTATTTCAGAGGAAAAGCGAACAGCATTTCCACCAGTCATCTAGGGCAATCATTTTCCCAGCATGGAAGACTTATGTGTCTGAGTAACCCTTTTATGTAAATAAAGAGGTGATTTGTTGGCTATCATGATGCGACACATAGCTTTTTATCAAGTTCTGGATCTGGATCATAACCGCGAGTGCTCTTGATTTTGACCAGAGTCTATTTTATTTTATATTGTTCCTGCCAAATGTGACATTACAGTTAGTGTTTCACACACCATAGACTTCTACGTAATTACATAACATCTTTTTAAAATTTGCCAACAATTTGTCTGAACAATAAATCTGTGCTACTTCAATGTTTTGGGTACTACTGTAGGTTCAAGTCATTTTCAGTTTCTAAAAGCATCTGAGAGGGAAATTATGATGAAAAGAAGGCTGCCAAAAGTCTCTAAACAGAGCATAAGAGATTTATTAAGCACTGGGATTGGAGTCATTGATGATAAAGAAATCAGGACAGAAGACGTAAGAGATTTATAATCCAAACCTGTTTATCACTGATTGGTATACATACATTTTACCTGAGACAACATAGCAATTCAGTGTTGCTTTGAGCGTCACATTCACTCTACCAAAATCAAGGGCATCTGCCTAAGAAGAATTCAGTCAGGTTGTTAACCAACTTTGCATCATAAAATACCATGTCAGTCTTTCAAAGTCTTCTACTTGGAGAAAACTTAAACCCAACTCATCAGATTCATTTTACGTGTAGTGCTGCAATCTGACCTCATCCATCATCCTGTTATAAATGAGTGAATCGGTTCCTGGAGTTCCATCTAAAACTCGTAACATTCAGCAGTGTGTCTAAATCTTGTTCATCCATTACAAAGCAAGCAAGAAGCCTATGTGGGACAACTTAAAAACTACATTGCAGTTTTATTGGTTGAATGTTCGCTTCAAGTGAGGAGAATATGGGTCATGATCTGATATAAAAAGGCTCTTCAATAATTCATCTGAACTGATTAGCAGAACTTGTATTGACAGAAATGCTGTTGATGAGAAGTGGCAAACCCAGTCTGGACAGAATAGCATTCTAATAGCATCTTTACCAAGATTAGGACAAGCTAAGTATCAATTTAAAGAAGCAAACCAAAAAAAATAAAAGTATGATGGTAAATCCTTCAGTTTCAATCTGCTATACACTCACTCTCTCATCTCACATGTTCGCTGTGAAGTGGTCCATGTACACGTGATGGTTGTGCTTAGTGGTGATTACATAGTGTTGTGTGTGTGTATGTATGTATTTGTCTCAGTTTGTGTGAGGGCCATCAATCTATTAAAAATGAAAAGTACAATCTGTTACCCCACAGAGACTGGTCTATTATTCATTAAAATCTTATACTCAATCATTTATTTACCTAAAGTATGCCTCACACTCTCCTCTTAAATTTAGATTCGCTTAAAGACTCATGTTGGGAGTGTGTAGATGAAATACGAGATGTGTACTAGATTTAATAGTTGCTATTTATTATGATTCTCCTTCAGCATGTTAGTCGATTTAGTGTAACAGCACAGTTGGGAGAAATATATTATTTATATTTATTTATTGAGCCAAGTTTAGTCTGAAGCACACATGAACACAAACGTATGTAATTCACTAATCTAAATCAATCGAAATGGCAATTAAACAAATTATGCCCAAAGATGTGCTGTGATTCCCACAAAGATTGTCTTCACTGTGGATTTTAATTATAAACAGTAAGGCAGAGAGCTTCATTTAAGGAGCCATCAAAGTACCGAGTCGAACATTTAAATTTTCCATTAAACTGGATCAATTAATTTTAAGAGGAACAGGCCAGAGATTGCACAGTTTGTTGAAGCACGCTATGTGTTTTATTGGAACCTAACTGACTGTGACCTGCTTCTAACCCTCAGTTCTCCTTGTTCCCTTTGCAATAACAGACTGGCAGACGTCAGAAAAACAAGCATCTCAAAGCATCTTTCCAGAGGAACAGAAGTGAAGCCGCTCCTGTGGAGTATAATTACCTCAAAATCACTGCGCTGCTCTCACGACTTGTTGATGATTTTACCTAAAACCGCAGTGAGTTCTTGGTTTAAACTCTCCATCCATTATCAGTGCCAAAAGACTTATGAATGGATCAAATCTTTGAAGTTTTGTTTGCTTCCACATGGTTAGTTTAACAAACTGGCTGTAGTTCCATTTACCCCTTTCAAACAAGTTTTAAATATTGTACCACCAGATAAGAAAAGTTTTTTTTTTCTTTTTAGTAGAGCAACAATATTAGAGAAGAAAACAGCCATTGGAGTAATCTCTTTGTTTCCCAGTCAATGACATAATAGGGAGTACCAGGTGATTAGTTGTGCCTCATCAGATGAGAAGATAAAATTTGTTTTAATTTACTGATCATGTGGACAGATAAAATTGGTTGTGTGAACATAACTTTTGCTTTTTGATTACATGCTGCAAATGATAAGCTCAATTTAAAAAATAAATAAATGAGTGTACACAAGAGTATTAAGACTGAATACTAAAGGTCTAAAAACTGTGAAGAGATCAATTATAAGTTTGGTCTCCTTTGTGTGGATTTTAGTTAAGCCTCCCTCAGTCTGAGGCTATGAGAGGGAGAAAGACGTCCCAGACCGCACCATCATGCTATTTCTGAGAAGCTGGGATGAAACTTTGGCTGGAAAAACACAAGGTAAGATGATATTTATGTATTGATCTCCGTCACAGCTTCAAATGTTTGTGGTGCACTTGTGTTGTCCCTTCAAGAGCCCAGCTGAAACAACCCACGTTATCATAGACACGTGTGTTTGTTAAATGTTTGCTGGTTGTCAAGCTCAGTGATGGATGGTCTTCAACTTCTGAAAGCATATCCTCAACGCATATCTCACACACGTTTGTTTGGGGTCAGGACAATTGTTCAAGGTGGAACCTTCAGACAAATGGTTTAATCCTTTATTTGAAGTCCAGACTGCACTTTGATCAATGGCACACGCCGGTGTGCAGACATTCAACATAGCCCAGGCTCTATTGACTTTCGTCTCTACGAGCATTAATTAAGCAAGTAAAGGATTTGTTGTGAATTTGTGTTGTTTGGACATGTTTGCTTTTGTCAGATTTAGATGTTTGATATTTATGTAAAATATAATGTTAAAGGTGGACACAGTGTTTTGTGTGATTAGGAAAAAGCTTCATCTTGCTCTGTTGCAGGACCATATGGTGAAAGGCAAATGTATTTTGCCACTAGAGCCCGTGAGAGGTCATTATCATAACACATTGCATCACTTTCTCATTTATTCCACTGCAATGAACTCTGTAGTGCAGCACTTTCTCAAAACATACACTTGTTTTTCAGACTTTTTTCCTACTTAATATTCTTTCTCTTTCTTGCTCTAACCTCCTTTTTCTTCCTCTCTCCTCATCTTATCTGTCTTTCTCTTCTAGTGCACTATTAATCAGCTGTGACGTTCGAAAGACATGAGCCGTGGTGCAAATGTAGAGGAGCAGGACATGATTTTTTTTTTTTCCTTTTTTGGGAACATTGAGAGAAAATTAGGAGCAAGTGAATGTCGAGAAGAGTTGGGATGTGGTGGGATATGGGTAATGGACTATGCATGCGATGTGTATGTGTGTGTGAGCACACTGCAAATACTGCCGGTGCACAGTGTCGTCTATTACTTAAAGCAGCTGCCTCAGCCAGGAGTAGAGCAGCAGTGTAATGAAGTGCCTCTGCCTCGGTCCTATCGTTAGTTGAAAGTCACACGGTGGTTTCAGCTGATGCTGATCCTGCAGATTTTCTACTATTGGCTTACGTCAGAAAACATTACCATATAGATGAATTAGCCAGAGATAAGTAATCTCATTTAAAGCACCACAACAGTTTTTTTATAAAAAAGGAAAAAAAAAATCAAAGATACTGTTTCACATTTTTTTTAAAATAATTTTGTTAAGTCATGTAAAGATTAAGGTCAAATAAAGGCAAAATTAGCTAAATTAGAATGAAGTTCTAAAAAACCCCTATCTACAACTTCTGTTTCCAAGTAGCGTACAATTCTGACCCCTCCATATCCATACGACTTAGTGCCAAAAAATCAAAGTGTTTTTTTGTTTAGCCATTTGTTTTTTCTTACTGGGACAAATGGACTGTAAAGCTATAGTAATTATTTCTGGGGTGTCAAGAAAGCAAAGAATGAGTGGAGTGGTTTGCTTTCTCAAGCTGACTAACCTCTTGGGTTTGTGCTTCTGTCTACTCTGTTTTGCCAACAAATGCAAAGGTGAGAAGAACTGTGTGGGCATGTCTCATTAAATCAATAACTCTTACCCAAAGAAACTTCCAAACTTGGCAAAATCAAAATGTAATGAATACCATCCATATTTATTATGCTTAATGTCACTGTATGAAATTCAGTCATTTGGTGTTTCTTGGAGTAAATTGTAGTAAAGTTAGTTTATACAAATCTTTTGTCCTGATTACACCTACATACTTTAGTTTGACCTGAAAACACACATCTCAAATGTGTGTGGGTACATTGATCAGATTGCAAAACAGCAGATCAATAAAGCTTCACTCATCCTTGCCCCCAGCAGTGGAAGAGTAACATAAGTCACCTGGAAAACAGCCTGCAGATCCAATCAGTAGCTGAGCGCTGCACTTCCAACATTTGCTTTGGTGGCATCTGTTATTTTCTGGCACATCCACACATGCTGCTGCGAGGAGGCTTCAGGTGCCGTCAATGTCTGTGCTTCATTTGTTGAATAGATTGTGCAACCAGACTAATTCCTAAATCAAAACTAGGAACCATTAATTCATCTTTGGTTTTTGAATGAAAATTTATGCTAACTGTCTAAAAACCCTCATGTCAGATCCTGCAATTATTTAAGCTGACTGTAGATAAAGAGCCTGCCCATACACTTCTTTGTTTTATTTTCTGCTCTATATTCAAATTTATCTGCCTCTACTTTTACTCACTCTATTTATATAAACTATTTTTTCATCCAACTCTTGGTTGTGTTTGTGTTGGGTTAATAGGAGCAGTTTCAGGGTTGTTTCAGCTGACTGTTTTTTTTTGGCTTCGACTGAAAGTTCTCTTGTGAAAAAATGTGGTTTGTTTCAGCATGTCATTGTCACAAGTCAGCATCTTTATGCAGCAATAAGTGACAGAAAATGCTTGTGCTTCAGGTCTTTTTCTCGAGTTGGCTTTACTCGATGCCATGTTTTAAACATTTAATGTTGAGCTGAGAGAAAAAAATGCAGGTAACTGATGACCCTAAATCTTTTCTTTATTTGGGGCTAAAGACACATACACATCTGTGATAGATTTCCAGCCTAAATGAAAGAAAAAGTGTAGAAAACCATGGTGTTTGGTCTAGAGACAATGAGTAAAAGACAGGAAACAGAAATGGAGGTAGCCGAGATGAAGATGCTGAGGATCTCTCTCAGAGTGACCAGGATGGACAGGATTAGAAATGAGTATATCAGAGGAACAGCACATGTTAGAGGTTTTGGAGATAAAGTCAGAGAGGTCAGACTGAGATAGTTTGGACATTTGCAGAGGAAAGAGAAAGTGTACATCAGCAGGAGGATGCTGGGTTTGGAACAACCAGGCAAGAGGCCTAGATCAAGACCAAAGAGGAGGTTTATGGATACAGTGAAGAAGGATATGAAGATAGTTGATGTGACCGAAGAGGATGCAGAAGATGGGGTTAAACTGACTTGCTGTGGTGACCCCTGAAGGGAAATGCGGAATTGAGAAGAAGATGAATATCTTTTAACATACTTTGTTTCTTCAATAAAAGCAAGGGACAAAAATGTGTTTTGTATTCATTCTTAAGAATGGCTCCTCAAATCCAGTTTAATTTTTATAATGACCTCTATGTCCTAGTGTGTAATAATGTTAAAGTATCAGGCTTGATTAATGTGTTGTTGTACAGGCGCTCCAGCTAATTAATTACATTTAAACTTCTCTTTTTTTTTTTTTAATCGCAGCTCCACTATACTACACTTTTCTATTTTTTTAGGAAAGCTGCGCCAGTCAATAAATCAGTGTATACTAGAAAAAGGATTACCCTTCATGATACAGTGTACAGTGGTTTACCCTCCTTCAGCCTTTGAGACTAGATGGCAGTGCACCATTGGCAGAGCCACACACAGACACACACACAAAAAAAAACTAAAACAATTTTTTCAAAGCCTGACAGTGATGCTACAAAGATGAAATGGTCAAGCATGGGCAGTGACCCTCAACTATTCCTGAATACACTCTCTTTTGCAAGTAGAACCTGATGTGAGGCAAGATGTCTCATCCAAGGATCACTTGAAATGTCAAAGCTCACTCCCTCTAATTCACAGTATGATTTGCCTTTCTTGAAGCTCTGTGTCTCGACCTGTCTCAAAGCATCCCGCAACCTTTTGCAATGACTTTTTGCCACTAGATGATATTAAAAGTTATTGATTGCTTTGTGTTGAGGAAAAATGCCCTATGGCAGTTTAGCAGAAGAGCTCCCAATAGGGAGTTAATGCCTCCCCCGAGGGACCTCATCCACATACTGTCAAAATTTGTGATATGTGGCATCTAAGCGGCAGAAACAGGGAAAAGAAGTGCGCCAGTGTGGAAAACAACAATGCTGTTCTTTACATAGACAAAAGGAAAAAGAAAAAATGTGATGTGAGCACTTCTAGAGAACACAAGCATAATGGGTTTGCCAAAGTCTAACTGATTAAACTGAATACACCTGAATACAATGCAGCTTTCATGCAGCAATTTTAACTTCTGTGTATTCAGTCGATTGTTCCTGCTTGCATCTCAGATTGATTTTAGAAACTCAAAGCTGAGATTCACAAACATTAAGTATAAAAAAGATTGCTCAGTTGTGAAGAACGACCTTTTTCTCTACTTATATATAACTCTTATACCTACTGACATATGTTAGACAAATTTCCTGTTAGCTTATCTATGGTTGATGGTTCGTTCTTAAGAATGGGTGACATACCCAATAAGAACAAACAATAATACTGTACTTTTTTGCTGTCTGTCAGCAGTTTACAGTCATTTGTTACTGCTGTGTCTGGAATTTTTCTAAGATTCAATTTTGAAAACGACCCCTGCTACGTCTTTGTTTTTCTGATGTGGACAATCACAGTGAGTGTTATGTGGGGCAGAAGAAGTAAAACACATTTCAATAAGGTGGGATCTTTTTTATCTCTGAGTTTGTGACTGGTATTCTAAGTATTTTTAAAGTACTTAGGATCAATAGTCCAGAGCAATGGAGCATGTGGAAAAGAGGTGAAGAAGTGTGTGCAGGCAGGCTGGAACGGGTGGAGAAAAGTATCAGGTGTGATGTGTGACAGGAGAGTTTCGGCTAAAATGAAAGGTAAAGTGTACAAAACCGTGGTGAGACCCGCCATGCTGTTTGGTCTAGACTAGAGACAGTGGCACTGTGGAAAAGACAGGAAGCAGAGATGAAGGAAGCAGAGATGAAGATGCTGAGGATTTCTCTGGGAGTGACCAGGATGGACAGGATTAGAAATGAGTAGATCAGGGTAACAGCACATGCTAGAGATTTTGGAGATAAAGTCAGAGAGGCCAGACTGAGATGGTTTGGACATGTGCAGAGGAGAGAGAGTACATCGGAAGAAGGATGCTGGATTTGGAACCACCAGGAAAGAGGAGTAGAGGAAGGCCAAAGAGGAGGTTTATGGACACAGTGAAGGAAGATATGAAGATAGTTGGTGTGACTGAAGAGGATGCAGCAGATATGGTTAGATGGACGAAACTGAATTGCTGTGGCGACCCCAGAAGGGAAATGCCGAAAGAAGAAGAAGTTTGTGTCTGGTATTCCCAAGTCATTTATATAGAGTCAATTTATAGACCAGGATGAAATATGAGCAAAATAAAACTGCAAATATAGCAGATGCTCAAGTTGAAATTAATTTTTATGTCTCATAATAAGATTGTACAATTTTTATGTGTGACTATTTCAGTTGCAAATACAATTTTATAGAGCTGCCAAAAACTGTTATAAAAGTACAATTTAGATTTTGAACCAAACCGGCAACCATTTGGTTTAGGGACAACCAATCTACCCCAATGAGTCATGCTTTCCTCTTGAAAATTTTCTCTGTACAAAACCCTGACACGACTTTTTTCAGCCGCTTCCTGGATGTGGAAGCCATTCTAACCACGTCTACTTTAAATTTTTGCAGAACACCAATTTTCTCATTCTACCTCTCAGGGGATCACTTTTGCCTGGTAACCAGGAATCTCTTAAGAGATTGTTTTTTATCTTTCTTTTTTTTTTTTACATTATCTATATCTTCTGACCATGGGGGAGATAGATGTTAACTGACTGATAGAACAATTTAACATGAAGTTAATTTATTTTGCGGTGTCATGATCATCATAGTCACTTCCCTAATTCTTCTGTCAATCTTTTTGGTTCATTCTTAACTCTTTTGTGATAGAAAAACAACCCCCAAAAAAACATATTCACCCCATATCGTCATTCTTAATCCATATTTGTCACTCTTAGCCCGCCTTCACATCACAACAGCAGCAAATAATTCCAGAGAGAGCTGAAGATCACATTCTGATGAACCCAAAAGTTCTGATTTCTCCCTAATAAGCAGCAGAGGCCACCAAACTGGACCCCCTTAACAATTTTGACCTTAATGGTTATGAGAAAAATTTGTGCCAAGCGTAATCAAATAGTGCACAAATATTCTTTCTTGAAAAAATGTCACTACATTTTGCTGTATTATTTGTCCTGGCTAGAACCGATAATGTTCTATTTGTTTTAATTTATTTATTTTTTCTGACCCTACCATTTTGATCCCTCAATGGGGAGATTATTTTGCTGCATTGTACCGCAGCAAGCAAGGACGAAGGCGCCAATGTTTGTTTTGAGCATTTTGGATATGATTTTTTTAAAGAATGGTTATCCATCCATCAATCATGTTCACTTCAGTCAGGGTTGTGGGGAAACTTTTGTTCCATTTGGACTCTTTTTTTTTTTTTTTTTTAATTAAATTCTAAAATTGTTCTTGAAATGTTTCCCTGGTTTAGATAAGCTCATCTTTTTAAGCTTATGGGGCCCTCGGCCATGAACTTTTTTGTGTTCTGCACCTTAACTGTGATCAATTAGTTATGTAATCAAGAAGGCATGGATGTGCTCAAATAGTCAAAGTTGAGGGACAGAGCTCATTACTTAACTCTGAGCCAAGTGCTCCTATTTCACTGTGTGTGTGCCGGCATCATTCAGATTGATGCAGTCTTCTCACATGGGCCAACGCAGCCATATGTGAGGTAGATCAGTGTGTATGTTAATGCATGCTTGTGTGTATTTCACAGACTTTAAATGCGTACTTGAATGTTTTTGTCATGATTGGGAGGAAGCCAAACTTTGAATAAAAATCAGTGTGAGTGAGGAAGTACGAGTAGGTACAAAGACAGATGCAAGGGTAAGACTTATACTGATTGTGAACCGTTGAAAATAAGTGCAAGAGTTGGATGAAATGTAACAATGATGAATTTTCTGGTTTTGCTGGAGTTCTACACAATTTCAAGCATCTTACTTTCTTCACAGATGTAATGCTGTCTTTTCTCATTTTCAGTCCTGCTTTGATGTCATTTTAGAGCAATTCTGCTTTCTGGAATTATTTTTACGTTTACTGCCCCTTTTCGTATTCTCCTTTTCTCTTTTCTGCATGTATCTATTTTCCCCCTGTGTACTTTTAATTACACAGGGGGTAATTAAAATCTCTCTGTATTATGGGATTTAGTTAGAGTTTGGTAGGGATTTAGATGGAGGGACTGACATAATGTACAGTTAGACCAAAACAACTTATTTTAGGCATTTCAGCTAAATTTGCAACACAAGCTTTTTTCCAATAAGTTTTTTAAAAATTATTATTCTACAGCCAATACTTATACAGTCACAGAGCTTTTATATTTTTGTAGACCAACATTTCTATTTTTTTTTGTCTTGTACTTCAGGTGGACATGGTTAGAATATAATTAATTAATGTATACTTATGGCAAAATATAAAAGATGGGATTTGGGATAGATGGAAGAAACTGACTTGCTGTGGCGATCCCTGAAGTGAAATGCTGAATGAAAGAAGAAAAAGAAACTAAGCCGAAGTAGACTTAACAAGAATTTTAAAAAAATGTAATCTGGTCAATCATTTGCATGATTTAAATGATTATTAATAATATTTATTTGTCTAAGTCAAGTTGGTTAGAATCTTCTTCACTGGCCACAGTTGGTCACTAAGTCTGAATGTCAATCGAGCAATAAATAAATATATATATATATTTATATATATATATATTTGGCCTTCCGAGATATATATATATATATATATATATATATATATATATATATATATATACGTTATACAATTTTTTTTTTCCAAATAATTTTGAAATTAATTGTGTACCTACCGCCCGTCTTCTGGGTGCTGATCTGGGCTTAGGTTGCAGGGCAATCAACCTTAGCAGGAAACCGGAACCTAACTCATTAACTGAATTAATTTGATCTTAAAATAATCAAACCTCCAAAGAAAATGTTTATCTCTAAGTTTTCTTTTTGTCAAAAGTTTTGAGCAGTTTATGGGAAATCCATACATCGCCACAACAACCTGGCATCTCATTCTCGTCACAAATCAAATTAAGCTTTATTTGTACATAACCATTGATGTCAAGATCTGCACAGAGTGCTTTACATAAAAACACCAAGGTAGCCATAACTGAAATAAAACCATCAAATAAAAAGGCCATGACACACTAACCGCTCACTGCCGACCCCTTCATTATTCCCTCACCGCCCACCTCTTTTATCCAATTTTCCACAGACAAACTTTTAATGTCAGCCATCAAGCTTTATGATGCCATGAAGAACCAATATGTTGGGGATCATCTACACTGGGAGGCACCTAATCCATGACCATAGAGGTCGCCATGACAAAGACCTTCAAGTTCACGGCTTGTCGGGTCTCACTCCATCAGCACTGGGATGCAATGCAGATATCAAACTGCTAAAGCAAACCTGCACCCTGATCAAGTATATTTAAAAAGGCAGTACAGAAAAAAAAGAAAAGTATCACAGTTATCAACATGCACTTGTGCAGACAACACACAGCATATTATTCTGGCTTAGCTGCATTTTCCCAAAGACTTTAATCAGTTACAAGTCATTATTAGGTTGACTTTTGTTGGCTTTTTGGTGAAATAACATGGAACAATTTGTAAAAATAATAGAAAACTAATTAAGCTGAAATTCACTAAGTTTTTAAACTAATTTAACCAACTAATTTTGTACAAGTTCATCTAAAATTTGGATAGTGTTGTAAATAACCTGCACATACTGTATTGTTTTTGTATCTATTACTCCTAATGGTTTAAAGTGACTGCCATCAGCCTCACAAATAAAAGAAACAACTTGGTAATATGATCTAATTAAAATCCCTGTGGAGAAAATAAGCATTACACAAATTAATAAAACAAGTTTTCCCTTACTATCAAATTTCTAGGATAGCACTGGGACAACATCCATTCATTTTGACACTAATTTTGTTTTTTCAGTTTTCCACACTGAAGGTGTGTGTCAGAGTCAAGAGATGGGCAACATTTTTTATCGTTTGACAGTTACACAAGAAACAAGTAGATAAAGTTAAAGACTGTAAGTCTCTTAAAATAAAAATCAGAAAATAAAGCTGGGGTGGTGCAGTGGTTAGCACAGTGGCCTCACAGCAAGAAGGTCAGGGTTCGAATCCCAGGAGGGCAAGGCTTGCAACACTGGCCTTTCTGTGTGGAGTTTGCATGTTCTCCCCATGTATGTGTGAGTTTTCTCTAGGTACTTCGGTTTCCTCCCACCCTCCAAAAACGTGTGTTAGGTTGATTGGCTGCTGTGAAATTGTCCTAGGAATGAGTGTGTTGTGTGTGAATGGTTGTGTGTAGCCTCTTAACAAACTGGCGACCTGTTCAAGGTGTACCCTGCCTTGCGCCTTGAATCAGCCAAGCAAGATTGGCTTGGCACCTGTTAAACAGTTCCGAAGTTGAATGAAATACAAATACACGCAGATGTATGACAAAAATGTATCCCACAATAAAAGAATTATTGTGCATTTCGTTCCATTATTACAAAAACCCTTTAAAAATATATGAATGAAAAAACAATCAACTGGTAAATATCTGTGGACACAAGTACAAAAATAAAATGAAACAGATACATGTGTCTACATCTATTTATTATAATTTATTGGTTTATAAAAATTCAATATGGATATATATTTTTTACCAAAACTGTCATTACATTCGCACACAGTTGCTCACAAACTTGCATTTAGAAATGAAATGCCTTCTCTGCTCATGAGTGTTAGCTTCCCCCTGCTCTTCATCAGTTCTTCTTTATGGTGAACTTACTCTCACTGGTGATTGGGAGCCTGTGGTTAGGTCTATATAAATCACAATGTAACCACCGGCGCTATAAGACTACTTTTTAATTAAAACTGTGAATCAGTCTAGCCTGATTATGAATTGAACTCTGTTGCCGTTGAATAAAATATACAGAGCTCGCTTCTGCTTTTCCTCTTTCTGTTGCTCTCTCTCTCTCTGACTCACTTTGTCTGCTTCTTCCTATTGTAATTTTGGATTTGTTGCTTGCAACTCAATTTCCCACCAGAAATTGAGAATGTGTACAGCGAACCTTGGCTGCACAGAGCAACTGAAGGCTGACAGCATTGTAAAATAGCTGAGGAGCTTAGTGGTTGCATAAATATAATAACTCAATATTGAGGGCCTGGACCCACAAGGGGTCAACGCCATTATATTACACAAAACTGCCAGGAGGACAAAATAACCACTCAAAAAAAGGCAACCAAACCAGTGAGCCTTGTTTACTACTCACCCCTCGTTTCATAATTTGGTTGCAGCTGCTAAAATATGCTGTTGTTTGCTTATGATGATGAAATCAAAGAGAGATCTGTCAGGTATTGTTATCATAATAGAGAATTTGTTCACTGTTTTGGGTAAATGAGAAATGAATACATGCGTCACTCCCCTTTTTTCTGTATTTGGTGAGCTTGTGGCAGCAGGAGGTAAGATTGTGTTTTTTAGCTGTCAAAGGGCAGCTACAGTGGCATAGCGGCAGTGTCAAACAGAATAAATACCACAAATCCATGAATATATTTATATGTAGAGCAGTTTGTTTTAAAAGCTCCTCCCAGAGGTACCACTGAGTTGAAGCTCAACAACATGTCTCCTTCAAAAGGCCTATTGCTAATTTATGACCTTTGCGTGTCTTGCAAGTATAACTGACATCGTCCTAGGGAGACAGAGGATGAGCCAAACCTCTTCAGAGTGGTGCTAAGCTCACAAAACGGCAATGAAGCCGAGACAGTCAGAGCGAGCCTCTTCGCTTCATGTTCTATCAGCTAAGCAAGAGCAGAAACTAACAGGAATTCAATATCACAGCTTTGCACAAATAAACTCATGAATGATAATGGCTTGCTAATTCAAGGCACCAGAATAACTACTACTGCCAACTATGCCAGCAAATGGAGTCCTCCTGGTAGCCATGGCGACAGCCACAAAACTCTCCAGAGGTCTTTTGACCTGTGTTGGAGTCAGATCATCTTTTACACATGCTTCTTTTAGTCAGCGCCACCATTTGGTTTTATTTGCATTTATGAATATTTATAAGTAAACATTTTGCAGCGGGTGCAACTGTTTTCAAAGTTAAGTAGAGGTTGTTGTCATGAGTTTAAATTCAAATAGAGTAACTGTTTGAATGTTACTTTTTACAAAATATATTTATATCCCTACACCACTGTCAATTATTTTCAGACGGTGCATTTCTAACTGATAGTTCAAATAATAATAATGTAAATCATAATGAATTGACAAGCTTTTGGATGTTTGAACGTGATCAACCCCGCAAAGCAAAACATTTTCTATGATCAGGATTAACCACAAATTCCACATTTTGCACTAATTTTGTTTTGGAGAAACTGGGAACAAATTAATAACCCTGTGTTCCATAAACAGTTGAATTTGGCACCAGAGCCAATCTTGACTTATTTAGGGGATATCGGATAAAGGGTTGCCATTGGTGTACCATTTCTTCCAGCGGTAGTGTTTGATTTTAAAAAAGTAATCGCTCAAACTGATGTATCAGTGGACGGCAGAAAGTAAAAATGTTTACAAATAACAAATCCACATCTTTAATCTGATTTCTTGTTGTTTTATGGGAGAGGAATGTGCTTTTTGGCACCACTGAAGCTATTTTTATTTGTCTCGGGGACATCTTGTCATCCCAGTCTTGGCATAGTAAAACTGACTTAGCATCCTGGAGATTGGTCTTGCTGTGTTGCCACAGTTTGGTGTCCACCTGTGGCAGTTAGCTTGTTCCTGTCTGCTCCTATTCTTGCCAGATGTCCATGGGTTTGCTGGCCAGTCTGAATAACTGTCTCTTTGTGTATCTCAGTGGATACTGCACGTCTGTATGTTGTGCGGCTGTCTTCAGGATGCACATTTCTCACAGAGCGAGTGTTGCATGGCAATAAATCCAGGGGACATCCGTTAGAGAGACTCTCTTAGATGTCATTATCCCCGTGGGGAGTCTCATCATCATCCTCCAGCAGAGAGGTGCTAGGCACAACGGTCGAGAAGGCTACATGATCGACAGCCATGACAGCTTTAGAAATTTGCAATGAACTAACTAAAAACACAATACTGGGGGGAAAAGGCTAGAGATGAAGGCACTCTGTGTGTGTCACTGTATAAAAGCCTTACCCCCTGTAGGTTCTAATCTCAGCAAGTCCTGTTCAAAAAAACCTGGAATTAATTAAAAATATGTAAAATTGGTAACAGTAATGAAAGCTCATCAGTCAATATTCAACCTAGAGGGTTGGTGAGGAGATGAAGAGATATCTCGCAGAGGTTACAAGAGGTAGTCGGAATCAGAGAAGTCTGCAAAAGATTTATTTTGATTTTATGTACATTGTTTTTTTTTTTTTAAATGTTATCAGACTCTCAGTCAGTAACATGCTTTTGTTTTTGGCATGCCAACCGGCAACACAAGGTTGTGTAACAAAATGATCACTCGGAGGAGCAGGTTTTGATCTTTTTGTTGTGCTAGCTCATTTTTAGTGAAGAGCCCAACTAAATACACGTGGAGGTTCTGTTTTCCACAATACAGCGGTGTACAATATACAGCCTATACAAACACATTCTGCCTCACAAAGAACTTGCACACCTTCCGCAGTAATCTGAAAAATTCATAATCCCACTGCCAAAAATAACAGTTTGGAATGAGATGGATTGGACAGGGCAGATTATTGTGGCTTTAATCTGTGAAAGCTGACAATAAAACACATTTCAAGTGATTACAGGCCTGTTATTGGCATGAGGGGTCATTACGCTGCGTGGCTAAATTAGGACTTGTTGCCTAACAATCTGACATTGACTGACAGCGAAAGAGCGGAAGCTTTTACATTAAAACACCTTTTTGTATTTGATGTGTTGGTATTAACTTAAAACTATCGATCTGTTTTTTGCCTTAGGCACTTAGTGCACTTAGGCACAATTTTTTTAATGCTAGAAATACGACACAATTTTAAATCAGATGCTTTGTTTCAGAGAGATTCGCTCACTAACTTAATACAAACTTCAGCTCAACGTTAGTCCCTGATCTTAAAATTCACCAACTCTCTTCTCAATTTTGCCATTTATCTCAATTCATTTAAATTCTTTAAAACAAGCACAACATGTGCAACAAAAAAGTACTTAAATTGTTTATAGATATTGTTATCTAATGTATCGACACTGAAGAGTTCAAAGCAAAATATATATATTTTAAAACAATGCAACAGAGGGCAGCATGTTGGCGTAGTGATTAGCATAGTTGCCTCACAGCAAGACGGTTGGGGTCCAGTCCTAGGCGGGACGAGGCTTGAAACAATAGTGTTTCTGTGTGGAGTTTGCATGTTCTCCCCATGTGTGCGTGGGTTTTTTCCAGGTACTCTGGTTTCCTCCAGCCCTCTGAAAAACATGGATGATAGTAGGTTGATTGGCCACTATGAAAATTGCCCTTAGGTATGCGTCTGTGTGTGGATGGTCTGGCGATAGACTGGCGAACCGGTTAGAGTGTACCCTGCGTCTCACCCGGCACCCCGCAACCCTATTAGGATAAGCGGTTCAGAAGACAAAACAATGCAACAGATAATGTAAAAATATTAGACATAAAAGATGCAGACATTGCATCCCTGGGACTGCAGTATCTGGTGTCTTCCTATACTCACCTTTATCTTTGCACATTTATATAAACCTTCCTGTTAAAGTCTTTTACAATGACATATGAGTAGAGACATTATTGTAGATGTAAAGTATCTAAATAAGGGATAGAGAGAGATAAAAAGACTGAAGCAAAGTATTTTAAAAAATTAGGAACGAAGACAATAAGAACAAAGTGAAAAAACAGATTTTTGCAGCGGAGTCACAAATCAAGGAGAAGATTAAGTGTTCCCTTTGTGCTGCAGAGTAGGTGTAAATAGAAATGTGTCCCTGGGAGAAATCCCAGAGACCAAGTGCTTGTCTGTCTGGGTGTTGTCAAAACACATTTGTCACTCTGAATTATTAAAGTACTTTTGTTGATATGTGAGACTTGATATGTAAAAATAACATTTAAAATGGTTAGCAGCAACAGCCACTGCCTTCAGGACAAGAGAGAAAAGTGCACACAGCCACACCACATGTGCCGAAATACAACTGTGTTTACTTTTGTATGACCCCTAAGTTGACAGACAAGCAAGGATGGGCAAGTTTGATTGTTCATCATCCTAGAGTCTGACTCCCTCAGCTGCAGATTCAGTGCATCATCAAACAGCTGTAGGGACTGGTTACCATTCAACAGCTGCTACATTTCACAAAATGATGAGAAAATGCTTCACATTGTGACTGTCTCTACCTGGTAAATTAGCCAAGGGAGTTTGGGGCTTTAGTGAAGCCGCACTCTTCCCCTCACAATGTGGTGCGTCCTATGGGAGCATCTTTGGGCGGCTTGTGGACTCTCTCCAATGTTCTGTTGCCCACATGCTGCCAGAGAAGGCTGTTGAAAACCTAAAAATTACGTCTACATATAAATGTTTCAATAAAAATTCATTTTTAGTATAAAATTGAACAGTAGTTGTAAGATGCATGATTTCTACACGATAACATTTTATCGTGCTATTGGTAGCGATGTGTCCCAATCAGCCCATTCCAGCCCAGAACTGATATCATACTAGAGCTGAATTGGTACTCACTTTAGTTGGTTTAGTATGAATAACCAGCAAATTGTTAGTTACAAAAACAAACGCAGAATGTATCGTGTGTAGGATGTTTTCTAGGTCATTCAGAGTGCTCAAAACCTTAGGCACAATTCAGCTTTGTCATAATGTGTCTCTCATTTAGTAGCAGATTCGGAAAGCCTAAATGAATCCAAGGATTTAGTAGTCTCCAGCAAATACCAGGTCCTAGTACACTGTGAGATAATGGAACATGACAGTAATCTCTGAGGAAGATGGGATGACATAAGCTGATACATTATGGTATGTAGGTGTACCTGAGTGCAGAATAAGCCATAAAATCCATCCATCTTCTGAAGCGCTTGTCTAACTATGGGTCAGGAGGGTGCAGGATCCTATCCTGACTAAGATAAGGCTAGGGGTCTTGTCTACCCTGTAAAGGTTAGGGCCATTTAAAGTTAATGGGATTCATTTCCTATACAGACAAAAATGACATAATTTGACTTTTTTTTTTACTAGGCCTTTGGTCAGAACTGTCTTGTTAAACAGAAGTGTGTAAATGTAACTTAATATTTCCACTTTTTACCGACCTTTATTATTTATCAACAAAATTTAGCTGTAAAGACAGCGAAATTATTTTTAAAAATAGCTTAAACAGTTTTCATTCATTCGTTCACCTTATGAACAAATTATCTCTGTCGGGGTTGCTGGGGTGCCAGAGCCTATCCCGGTTGGTTAGAGGCGGGATGCGGGGTACACCCTGAACAGGTTGCTAGTTTGTTGTGGGACACTTTAACAATTTATTAAACTTATTTAACATTCTCTTATCATTAAAAATAGCAACATGGTTTTTGCAAGGTCTGCTCGCATCACTTTTTTAAAAGAAAAAATTGTAACTCCAGTGAATCTCCACAATGAATTGTTGCAAAATCCTTTGGGTTGTTGCTGCATGAGATAGGCTGGTCTGAGTAGCTGTTATGGTGGATTTGGCACACTGCTGTAGTTCTGGGGATTTATTTACAGAATTGTGTAGATCTTTGGCTGAACAAGCATTTTTGCTCAGTGCAATGCAAACTGGTGATTTATAAAACCTTCAGAATTCCCTTTACGCGGCTTAAGTTTTATGATCACACCCATGGCAAGTGTAAGTCAAATTGTGTACGAGTTCAAAATGGAGTGATTGACAATGTCCATACATCATAATTGGCTATGTTTTCTGTGATGTGGCATACTTTTTTTACAAGCATTTATATGTGCTTTCTAATTGTTTCTTCACAACTTCAAACTCTCTATTTCACTGTTCTGAGTTCACTTCAGGTTCTCTATAGAAATGTCAAGCTCTTTGCACATCTTGAAATTCGCATGCGGTAGCTCCTGATTTTGTTTAGAGTTTTTCAACAGTCCAAACAGTCCTTTAAAAATGGCCTGTTTTCCATAGAAGTCACATACACATGGATTTGGGTGTAAATCATGCATTATAAACTAGGTTCCTGTTTTCACTGGACATTGAATGGACTAGATCCCCAAAGTTTGAGTTCCTTTTAACTGCATCAGGCCAGATATTTTAACTTCCTGCCGAGAGAGAATAAAAAAATTCATAAGGGGAGCTTTGAAATGGGCATGTGTGTGGTGGAAGAATATTTGACAAGATAGTTGTTATGAATGTGCATATGTGTTTTCTTTGGAAGTAATGGGAAATGTTTTATCCTGTTCATTTTTACATGGTGCTTTTATGTAGTTTTTACTGATTACATGCTGATGATTAGCTTCAACTTTTCAGTGTTGTTTTTTAAAAGAACAATTTTGAAATGTGCTCTTTGTTCTGCATCATAAATACACTCATAATGTCTTTATCCCATTTCTGTAATGAAATGTAATTCATCTTTAAACTGCAACAATCAAAAAACACAGAAAAATATGCACCAAAAATATACTTTCATTCTAGTTATTATTTGAACGAATCAGAGATAAAAAAGAATAACTAATGTTTTATTAAACCCTTGGCTCCAGATGATGCTTTAGAACTGTATTGCACCAAATTGAAAAGGAATGTGAAACAAGGTGATAAGTATGCTGATAAGTTTAAAGAGTCTATTTGCATCTCTGCTGGCAACTCATTTCTCCTATTAATCTTGTCCAGGTTGAAGAGCTCAACATAACATGAAGATATTCTCTCAATGGGTTTTTAATGTTGCAGAAAGAATAACCTTGTTTGTTCAAAAATCAAGAGCTTAGCAGAGGCAAAGTAAAAAACAAAACAAAAAAAAAACTTGTACAGCTACAGAAAGCTGCGGGATATAACACAACTCGCCAACCTATGCACAGAAGAACACATGTAACTTATAAATACAGTGGAACAATGTGAGCAGGGGCGTAATCATAGACCCATTTAAAGACAGATAATTCTAAACCTTGCTGCCTCTCTGATAATATGTTTATATCATCTAAAAGTATAATGACTAAATAACCATACCTTTGCTCTCATGAAAAATAAGTACCAGAAATAAACCAAGAAATATAAAATTTCTAATTTAAAAGGCTTTTTTAATACTAAACATTATTACACGAACATCTTGTAGAAATTTCAGAAAGTTTCGTTAAGTTTTATCTTATAAACTGCTTAACCCAAATGGGATCGGGGGTGGTGTCGAAACTTATCCCGGCTGATTTCAAGTGAGAGGCAGGGTACACCTCTAACAGGTCGCCAGTCTGTCACTGGACCACACACACAGACAACCATTCACACATACACTCATTCCTAGGGGCAGTTTTATAGTTGCCAATTAAACTGACATGTATGTTTTTGGAGGTTGGGAGTCAACCGGAGTACTTGGAGAAAACCCTCGCATACACGGGGAAAACATGCAAACTCCACAAAGGCAGGCCAGTGTTTCAAACCCGTCCCTACTCCAGAACTCGAACCCCAACCTTCTTGCTGTGAGGCGACTGTGCTAATTAAAAAAAAAAAATTCAATTTGAATTAAAAACTGCAAGTCATTCAAACCATATGAGCCAATATTTTAACAAATAATGTCCTGTTTATCACATAACAAATGTTGAATTTTTTTTTTCCCATTTTATCTACACAAGTGATACTTTCTGAATGTTTTGGCTGAAAATGATGAATGTGACGTAGCCTGTTTACAATTTTTTTTCAACATTTTTAAATACTAAATAGCATCCATAGCTTTGTTGAAAACTTGTGTATAAAATATTCTCGGCTCACTCATGTCGTCTGTGAAGCCAGGATCTTAGTGTATTTTTCCATTGTGTTTTGACTCCTCTATTTGCAGAACTGAGTCCACAACCCAAGACAACTGTAAGTTTTGATGGGTTTTTGTCTACTTGACAGAATAATGCCTTCATTCTCTGCCTAAATAAGTGTGTAGAGTTTGCATATTATTCCGGGGTATGCGCGGCATAAGTTTTTTTCCAGATTTTTTGTGAGAAATTGGCCGTAATATCAAGTGTGGTTGTCGTTTGAATGGGCCCATGCAACAAACTGGTGAGGTGTATAAGGTGTACATTCATCTTGAGGGATAGGCCTATAGACTACTATGATATGAAAATGGACCACATAATTTCTTGTTTGAATTTTTTGCATCAACATCTTTTGTCATTTCCTTCGAGACACTTTTCATTCTTGTGACACTAGATTTCTTAGTTTGTATTTTCTGCATTTGAAGTCACAAATGAAGAGTCTAGCCTTCTGTATTTTTGTTTTTATTGTGATTAAATAAACAAAATATTTCTACATTTTCAGAAAAAGTTAGATAAAATGAATAGTGCAATGTCCAGCAAGCTATCACTAGACACAAATGTCAAGAGTCTCATTTTAGTGCTCAAGCATCCTGTTTTTTCTTCACCTACCAGCCACAGTGTCATAGATGTGGGTTTTATTTGTGTGTTGACTACCGCCCCCATGTCTCGCTGCTTGGTGGTCTAAAAGGTTGTCCAGGTAACGTTTCCTTTCATCACCTGTCAGCTGTTGTTCTCCGGGTCAGTGCAAGGTGCTGCTGAGGGTTTAGCCTTGAGTGGCAAAGATCACACAATGAGGCACCAAACAGCTTGAAAATATTTGTTATAAATGCCTTTCAGTTATAGTGTTACTCATTGTGGGATAGAAAGATTACAACTGAGATTTCTCTTAATTTTCATCTCTTAAAAGAAATTTTAAGCTCTTCTGAGTTTTACTCATAGGTAACCTTATTTGTTCCGTATGACAGAACACCTGCTCTCCCTTCTGCTACTTAAGACATTTGAAACCCCCTGTCTGAATGTTCTTATTTCAAGCACCAAAAAATTGAAGCATGCCTGATGTAGTGCCACTGCTCATGTCATAAGGACGACTGTAGTAATCCATAGAGATAAGGATAAACTGTCTTTCTGTGCCTTCATCTACTGATTTCTTTCACATCATCAAACTAGGCAATAAATATGAAAAAATTGTCAGTTGCTTTTGTCCTTTGGTTTTCATGCAAATAGCACCATTGACAAACCTGACACTTACCACATAATGAGAAGAGGATGATGAGGAAGCGTGAGCACAAGGGAGAGATAAGTGGGAGGACTGAGAAGAAGCATCGTTCAGTGACAAAATGATAAAATGAGAGCTACATAGTTTAAGAAAGATGGAGGGAGGAGGGAGAAGTGGGCTCTTAAAGTCTGCTCTTTCTGGAAATAAAGACCATTATGCCAATAAATTGGCCCTGAAGTCCTGGCAAACATGTGATCTCAGAGCCTGGCTGGACTGCTTTGGGAAGGAGGGGGTAAAGTGATGAGCAGCTGCATTAGAACACCATGTACAAACAATATCCAACACAAAAATTACACGCCACCACCTTCCACCTCCACAGCAGACTGCAAAGATAGTTTTGCATGAATATTTATCAGAAGACTATTTAAGTTTACAGATTAAACCACAATTTTCTTATAATCTGGTAGGGCACAGATTTGGCATCAATTCTAGTATCCAGCTGATTCCTTCTTTCATTAGTATGCAATGCAATGACCTGAGCTGCAGCCTTGTCCCGCCCTCAGGGCACCTGGGGCTTGCCTTCTTGAAATGCTTCCACAGACTCCCCCCCAAAAAAATTCTTCTTAATCCTATCATGAGCGATATGTTGAATTCAGTTAATTTATGTGAACATATTGATGAAACTTAGGGATAAGGTTTTTTTATTTTCTATCTCAGTCGCATACTTTTGAGTAAAACCATAAATATTGCGTAATTTGTCTTAAATTTATCCCAAAAATAGACCATATTGGTATCAAAGTGTAGTTCTTCTTCAGCCCATTTTCATTGCTGTTACCAAAAAGTGAGAGTTAGAGATGTGCATAAAATGTTAAAAAATAACTGAAGCAGAGTGTTATTTTTTTTAGATGTAAATTTGCCCAGAATTTGGAAACATCTGGTCATTTTCAGACACAGAGGTGTCTGTCTTTTTAGTGACATCCTGCATAACATGTTACCATCTGTTTGCCAACATCAATTTTTTTTAACAAGTATAACAATTACTTTCCAGTTCCTTTGGCCCTTTAAGCTTTGATTTTGCATGAAAAAGTTTCAGTTTAAACATTTTTATTGTTGTTTTCATGCTATCATTTAAAAAAAAAGGTTCAAAAAGTTACATTTGCTACAGGTGGCTCCAATTTTTAAAAAACATTTTACAAAACTGTTTTGGTGTTTGTTCATCTGTTACGCCTGACAGATTTTTTTGATTGACTGCACCCGTTAGTGCTCGGATTGCGGAACGGTTTGTTAAAGTTATGTGATTTATAGTAAGGAGAAATTGGAAAAACAGGAGAGATGGGGAAGGCAATTACAGAGTTATAATATCTGCGTCATGGCTCATAACCTCTGTTCTGTCAAATTTCTATTACAACTACAGGCTGTGTGGACCTTGAAATTCATTAATTATTATTACATCTTTTATTATTCATGTCTACCTGCTTAGTATTTGCTTTTGTTTGTTTGGGGTGTTTAACCACCTGAGAGTCTGTCTCCTTACCTAATTGGCCGATGCAATGTGACATCTGGTCAGTAACAGACACCGAAGCAGCCATAGAAAGGCACAAGAGACCGGACTGAAAGAGAAAATGTTACCTCATTTTTCCTGCTGCTTAAGAAAGAATACATTTTGCAATTAAATTGATTAAAAGAAAACTGGTAAAAAAAATAAACTAGGTGATCAAATTAGCTTTTTATCTAGTTTTCCTAAGGATGTCATTAGTTTGGGTGCCAAGGTGAAGATCTTACTCTCACCTACTGTAGATGGTGCAATTTTATTGTCTAAATTCAACCAATTAGGGAGTGTAGACAGAACTTAACAAGAAAACGCATCTCATAAGAGACTCAAGAGAACGAAAGTCTTACAACTTCACTGATGGCACATAACTGAACATATTTGATTGCAGCCACTTTCTAAAGTTTGTCTTTAAATTTTAAAACTATGTCCCTTCTGTTTAGGTAAACCCGGCATAAACAAAACTTCAATAGCTTCCGTTGCATTTAAATTTGACTGTGAAAATGTGCTCATGATGTCCAGTTATTTGTGGCTTCAGTTTCCTCACGTTAGTCTTTTTTTATATATATATTTTCATACTTTTTTCTGGAAGGGAAGAAGTGAAATGAATTTTTCTTCTCATTAAAAAGTAGTAGAATAAAAAGGTTTTAAAAATTATTTTATTTTTACTGTTTTCAGAAGTGTGTGCATACACTTTTCTGGTGTAAAGCTGGTCTAAACTTTGCCTCGGGAGGGTGTAACTGATACACTATGTTCACTGTGTGGGTAATGGAGCAGGCGGTGGGTAAGGCGGAGGGCTGGCTGACAGGGAAATGGGGTCATTTACTGTCACAACATCGCTTGCGCAGTGTACAGTTTAATGTACGCCTTTTGTGTCTTTTCACGAGTCATGCATTGACTCACTATGAGTTTTTTTAATGGTCTCATTTTTCTGAATGATGATTGAAGTTACACAGTGCGTTGGTTAATGTAATCCGTACCCTGGGGGTAGAACTGTGTTTCGAGTACTGATGTGTGTATGCCAGATACTATATGATTGCGAGATGGAGTAAAAGCTGTAGTTCTGTATTGAAGATATGATTGGTGGCTGGAAAGCAAAAAATCATTTTTTTATATGATAATAAAGTAAATTAATCTGGGTGTTAGTGAGCTTTGTGTGTAGAATAACACAGCAGAGCTTGAGCCTCTGGTTTATGTCGCTTCATTCACATGATTATTGCTCATTCCAAGATGTCTACATGGGCTGTTGTGTGTGTATCTCCGTGTCCATCATCTGTGTCGGTACATGTGCGCATGTAGGCCTATTTTAATTGTTGCCATGGAAACAGAGTGCTGTCAGAGAAGTCCAGATTCAAAGAGGGCAACTCATTCTTTCTTTCTCACTCTAATTCTTTCTCGGCCTTGCCATCTTTCTTGTTTTTCTTACTTCCTTACTTTATTTTTTTTTCTCATCTTTATTTGCTCCTCTCTTCATGAGCTCTTGCCCCTCTCTTATTACTTTACCTCATCCTGCTTATCTGCACTCCTTCCTCAGGCCTAATAACCTCCCTCTTCTTGCTTCCCTCTCACCTCTCCATCTTTTATGCAAAGTGGTGAGCAATTGACTATTAACACAGGGACCTGTAATTAGAGCTAACGAACCTCCAGCAATTAGTTTTCCCTGTAGTAGTTTTCTGTCATCTCTGCATATGTCCCTTTATCCCAGTATCAATCTTCTTTCCTCTTCCCTCCTTTCTTTCTGTTTTCGTCTCATCTACTGTCAGATTTGTGAAGTGGACATTGTTTTAGTCTTCTTATTTGTCATTGCCTCATTCTTCTTCCGCCTTCTTTGCAGCTTTCAAACGAGAAACATGCACAATGCACCACTCAAGTTTATAAGCAGCTACACCTCCAGCTTCCCTGCAACCTCTCCGCACATTGAGCATGTATTCCCACCTACTCTGATTATATGTTGAAACACCCTTGGGGACTATTTTCCTCCTACTCAAACAGATGGAAACACACAAGGAACATAAACATCTTTCTCAAGGAGCCTGCTTTTGACTTTGCTGACATCCTTATTATTTTCTTCATCATGTTTGTTTCCTTGTCTTCATGTTTTTACCTTTTGAAAACTCTTTCACTGGGCGTAAAACAGAAAGCATAATGAATCAGAATAACAATTAGAAAAGGAAGTGGTCAAAAAGAATATTGTAGAAATGGGAAAGAACACCAGGCTGGACAGCAAACCAGGAGAAGGGTGGGTATCAAAGCCTTAAAAGGTTGTCTAGAAGGCCTTTCCTGTCAATCACCCAATCAATTTCTGTGTCGTTTGGTTTGTCTGCATTCCGGGATAATGCACCACTCATCTCACACCAGACAGTTCGTCAGTCAAGCTGAGCTGCCGCAGATTCGTCTTTCACTGCATCTGTCCTCTCTGTCATTTGTGTACACTTTCATTACTTTTTCTCTCAGTGTTGCTTTGTTCTTTAATTGTATTGATTCCTCCTCTCATGATCAGTTTTACTTCTTCTTCTTCTTTCAGCATTTCCCTTTAGGGGTCGCCACAGCAAGTCAGTTTCTTCCATCTAACCCTATCTGCTGCATCCTCTTTGGTCACACCAACTATCTTCATGTCTTCCTTCACTGCGTCCATGAACCTCCTCTTTGGCCTTCCTCTACTCCTCTTTCCTGGTGGTTCCAAATCCAGCATCCTTCTTCCTATGTACTCTCTCTCTCTCCTCAGCACATGTCCAAACCATCTCAGTCTTGCCTCTTGAACTTTATCCCCAAAACCTCTAACATGTGCTGTTCCCCTGATGTACTCATTTCTAATCCTGTCCATCCTGGTCACTCCCAGAGAGATCCTCAGCATCTTCATCTCTGCTTCCTGTCTTTTCTTCAGTGCTCAGTCTTACTTGTGCTTTAAAAATACAACTTTGTCAAACTCAATATAAGTGAGTGATCGATGAGATTACACATTCATGATATGAATGTAATACAGGATGTATCATAAAATGATCTTTAATAATCTTAAATACTATTTGTACATTTACTTTAGTCTCTCTTCTTGTGTGAGTTGGCTTTGTTATGCATGAATTTATTTTTGTTTGGTTTGTTGTATTATTCAATGATCTTTTTCTTAAAACTAATTTCTGTTTCCCTCTCTTTATCTTCTTCCACTCTTTTTCTATATTTATTTTCTCTCTGTTCCTTCTTTTCTTTCTATATCATTCTGTTACTCCTTTCCTCTCCATCAATTTATTAGGTATTACTGTCCCACTCCTACACCATGCCTGTCTGTGGACGAAAAAGCTCCTACGAACCCCGCAACCATGCTGGTGCCTGCTTATCCATCCATTTGGTTGCTCAGGGGCAAGAACAAGTTCGAACTCCGCACAGGTCCTTTCATCGCCACACAAGTACCCCTCTCCGCCTACCATTCCTCTTCCTGCTGCTCTGTCTACTCCACCTGCTCCCGGTCTGCCACTCACGGAGAGAGAAGGGCGGGGGAGGCGGTGGCGGCGGCCACTACGTTCCCATCCCGCAGCCTCCACCACATCACATGGCCCTTCCCAATATATTACGTGGGCTCAGTATCGCTGTCGTACTGGTGGGAAACTCTAGTGAGATGGCGCTGGCAGGGGGACGAGAAAAGGAGGATTTCCTTCATATTGCGCCCAACGTGGAGGTGCTGACCATGAATGAGACAGACCCAAAAAGCATCATCAAGAGTATCTGTGACCTCATGACAGAGCATTGGCTGCAGGGCGTGGTGTTTGGAGATGACACCGACCAAGAGGCCATCGCACAGATTCTGGACTTCATATCAGCCCAAACTCATATCCCTATCCTTGGAGTACGTGGGGGTTCTTCCATGATCATGGCCGCCAAGGTAAGAACACTTAAACCAGATGGCAATGATTTAAAAAATTGATATTTACAGTTACGGGGTGTGAAAAAATAAGTTGACGTGACTGAAAGATTTCTGCATTGCATCACCTGCATCACATTCTAGGATAGTCAGACTATGACTTGCTTTGATTTCAACCTTAGTAACAAAGAAATAGTCTTTTATATTCTTTATGATGAAACTTGTGTGTAAATGTGGGGGTCATCTCCACATTAATGCCTCAGTCCCAGAAATTCGGTTGAGAGGCAATACCCAAGTGGGAAGTTTTTCGGACACTTCAACACACCATACTGCTGTGTATTAACTCTGTGTGCAGAAAAACAGACCAGCAGGCCAAGCAAACTGCCAAAAGAGCTGATGCCAGTGACAGGATCAGCTGTAGATTGGTCTAGATTCTCTGTATATTTATCGATCTCGCCCAATGGGATAGAGCAATCTGTTGCTTTTCATCTTGTTTGCTCTAATGTTTATACACATCATTATACTTGAAAGAAAAAATGATCAACTTCCTTAAAATGTGTTTTATCTTTAAGACCTCAACACAAGTTTTGCTCCTGTTGAGGAGTGTTTTTTTTTTTAATTCAAAGCTTCTGGTTTGACTTCTTCTAAATGATTTTAACTGAGGTAATATCACATACTGTCGAAAAAAAATTGTGAATTTGTGGCTTTGTTTAGAAAGTTTTAGAAATGTTGGCACATGCCTGATCCCTGTGGGCCTCAGGAGCTCCTGGTCAAGTGTTAAATCACCATGCTCATGCATCTCCAGCAAATAGACTCTTGGGTTTATCTCTGCTATTCTTGTCACCACGTTGTCATCCTGGAGTTTATTTTGTTGACCCTCTGATGTCAACAGGATATTTTAGCAGCAGACTGGGCCCGGGCGGACATGCCAACACTAGCAGACACACTGAAGCACTTCTATTTCTCCAGTCTTGATACCGTCATGAAGGCAGAGAATTTTGTACTTTTGTTTAGAAATACATCATACATTACTCCTTATTTTTTATGTGTGTGTCTTGCAACACCATTTAGCCATTAACTTCTAAACCCAGGCCTATGCTCTAAAACCCTTTTAAACACCCCCATTCATACCCTTCCACTTGTCATTATTTTAGTCCTGCGACTTCCCATTTAAGACTAAAAGCTCATATTTTCTTATGTAAAAAGGTGGCGCCATCTAGTCACAGTTAAGTCAATATTATATCTTCGAACACGGGAGACAGCAATGCTATATATTTTTTTATGCTCCAGGAAAAGTAGAGGCCAACATTTTTAAGGCAAAGGTTTGATTTTTTTTTTATTCTTCTTGGCCAGAAGCCAGAGTTTACCTTCCCCTGAGAGTTTCCTCCAAGCTGCACCTGGGAGAACGAGAACAGGTTTGTGCTTCGGTGCCGTCACCAAACGGATTTGTGTCTGCCTAATGGACCGAGACAGTGAGGTGGCAAAAATACGATTGAGAAGAATCAGAGCAAGGGAAGTGAATGAAACATATGAGAAAGTAAAGTTGTTGAGGCTATAAAGCGTGAGTGAGATATGGTGAAAAAAATTGCTTTGAGGAAAAGTGACTAAAGAGAGTAGGTGGGCTTTGGTTAAGGATTTTTTTTCAATCAAATCAGAGAGAACTTTCTGTGGAGGTGTTTAAATAATGTGTCCCAGACAAGGACAGAAAATCAGACAGCTGAGGAAAGAAGATTACAAAGAGAAAACGGAGGAATTGACTTTTGGATTGGGAAAAAGTAAAGTAACAGTTAAAGATGGAGTGATTGTCCTTATTTTTTTATTTCTGTAAAAGATCTCAGTGAGATAGATTTGCAAAGGTTTGGAAATAAGGTTTGGAAATACACCAAATAATAATATTTGGTGTTTAACTTGCAGTCTTTTGCTATCTCACTAACAAAGACGCAAACATGTGCATCCATCAAGAATAAAGACCTAACACAATCATTACCATTGACAAAACAACACCTTTTTTCATCATCAATTCAAGAAGGGATGCTATGAGAGTGACAGGGATGGGAGAAAACACAATATTTGGGTTTGAACTCAACAGTTGAAAATCATCGGATGTGTTGAGCAAAGAATCCTTTGAGTCCCGTTTATAGATTGGAATAATCCAAACATGCATGAACAGTCATTTTAAATTATAATATGAATATTGTTTTTGATTTGGGGAGAAATCACATAAATGCACCATTGAGTGTAATTGAGAGTCCCACAGTTTCACCCAAAGTTTACACCATTAAATAATATTTCTTTATAAATAATCATTGCCTCTGTCTTTTCATTGGCTGTAGCAAATTGGAATTGGGAGTTGTCTGACATCTCTATTCAATTTCAATATCTCTATATTTAAAACAATTTCTCTTCTGGGATCAGAGACGAACTACTGCAGTCACTTGATAAAAGTAGGTCTGCAACTTTCTCATGGGTTCCACGTCTGAATAAAAAGTGCCAGAGGGAAGAGGGACTGTACTGACAGAAAGAAATGTATGCACACCCAAAAAGTCAAGAATGTAAAGAGATCATTCTGAGCTCTTTTCCAAAAAAAGGTAGGAAAATATACATTTTTAGACAAATTGCATCACTTAGAACACCTGAAACAAATAGTTGCTTTTTTGCAGTAAATAGCTAGAAACTCAATGTTGAACTAAGTAACAAATATATATTGTTATTTTGAATATTAATATTTTGTAAAAATAAATAAAACTTTTTGTTCTAGTTTTAGATGTTTGCTATTGTTTTTCAAATTATTACAAATTTGAGAAGATTTTTTTTTCTTTGCCAATAGTGACTTCAGATACTTAAATATATATACTCAAGCCCAAAAATATCCAAAGAAGAAGAAGGTAGATGAAAGGAAATGGAAAGCGAGAAATGAATAAAGGCAAAGGACACTCATCTGTATCAATAGATAAGATCAGTAACAGAAGGGTTGGTATGTAAGTGAAAGGATGAAAGCACTAAGTGCATAGCCTTAAGCGAATAGAGCGAAAGGCGGAGAGAGCCGAGAGCATTCCTAGCAGGTGCATCGCCATCTATCCACTACTGATGGTACTTCTAAAACACAAGCTGTCTCTTCGCTCTAAAAAAAAAAATCACAGCCTAAATGGAGGCGTGATGATGATTGAGAGGAAGATGAATAGAGCACAGCTGTATCCACATCTGTGAAAGACAGGGTAAGAAAAGGAAGAGAGAAAGATGGATAAAGCAAAGAAATCCTTCCAACAGTTTAATGTGTGAGGAGTTTTGTAAATTTTGCTCCTTTGCCACATACTGTACATAGAGTTACTAGATTTTTTTTTCTTGGTGCTAGTTTCTAGAACCATCCCTTCCACTGTTGGTCTGTCATGTACACCAGCAATCAGTAAAATTTTAATCTTTGGCTAATCCTAATAACAATAGTAAGATATGCCAGGCTATTTTTCTTTGCTTGTCTAGAAGAAGCGTTGTAGTGGTACAAATAGCTGTAGTTGTCATTGATCACCCCAGGGTTTCTGCATAGTAAGTACAGAGAGTTAATCCATAAGAGGAAGCTGCTGCTGTAGATTAAGAGGACGATAACATCCACTTCTGTACCAGATTTAAATGCAAAATCATCATCAATTAACAAAAAGAAGGGAAAGCAGCCAACTCGAATGACCTCAGGGAGTTTGCAATAAAATATAAATAACATTTTTACATTTGCAACATGGAACCACCTCACACCAAAACAAATATGGGTTTTAGTAAATGTGCAGTATGCTGTACTCCAAATGGTAAAATATATAGAGTAAATATCAAACACCTCTTGAAAAAAAACACAAGTCAATCCTCAATGAGGCGGCACGGTGGCGCATTATTGGCACCACTGTGGATATTCTGTGCTCAGAAATTCTGTGCTAAGAATATCCAGATTCTTAGCACAGTGGCGTCACAGCAAGAAGGTTGGGGTTCGAGTCCTGGAATGGGGGCAAAGCTGGTCTTTCAATGTGGAGTTTGTATGTTCTACCTGTGTATGCGTGGGTTTTCTCTGGCTACTGCGGTTTCCCCACCCTCTAAAAACATGCATGTTGGGTTGTTTGGCCACTACAAAATTGCCCATAGGAATGTGTGTGTGTGTGGATGGTTGTCTGTATGCATGGCCCTGCAACAGACTGGCAACCTGTTCGGGGTGTACCCTGTCTCTCGCCTTGAATCAGCCAAAATCTGCTCCACAACCCCGTTAGGAAATAAGTAGTTCAGGAGACGAATCTTCAATGCAGTTTTGTTGCAAAATGGCCTTTTATTCGTACAAGTTGTAATGGATTCAGAGACAAACACAAAAACAGGACATCTTTTGTGTTAACAACAGCCTTTTTTAGAAAAGCCAGCAGGAAACAATCGATTAACTTTCGCCCAAATAATTTATGCTTTTCATCATTTTAAATGTGGTTATTTGCCTGTGGGTTCTGAGCCTTTTCTCGAAAGAAAGGGAGCAATTGGTTTTTTTTTTTAACACTGCCTTTTTTCTCTACGTGTATGTGTGCATTTGCACGTGTGTTCACAAAAGAAGACTCAATGATAGTGTACAACCGGTGTTGAACTGTGTCTGAGGATAATTATTGTGGATAGGGGTGTGTGTAAGATGGTTGAACCAGTTAATCACAGCACATGGGTTAAATCAGCAGAGCAATTAATGACCATACGACTATTGCTTATAGAAGCAAATTATTACTGGCTTTATTACTTGCTGTATGCTATCAGATTGTAATGTAAATTTGGGGTTTTTTTGGACAAAAAAGTTTTTTTTTGTTGACAATATTTCCTTTTCAATGTTCTAGTAAATTAAACATAAATGAGTCTTAATTTTTATTCCCAATTAATGCCTTACAATAGCAGCCATTGTTGTAGTAATTATTGAGTTCAAGTAGTCTTTTAATGTAATGTGCTATTCAACTTGGCAGAACCATGTCATTGCTAAAGCATAGACGCAATTAAGGCCATTTGAAATGATAAGAGAATTAAAAGTGGACACTCTTCAGTTTTATGTCTTTAAGTGATTTCTTTGAAGCACTTTTATTGCTTTCAGACTTCTTCTGTCTTTCTCGGTCTTTTAATCATTTTTTAAAGTGTGGGGTTCAAGCTTGGTGTTTATTCACTTTAAGCAACAAAAACTTTGTTCATATCAATGTTGATTATCTCCATCCCTAGGAATGTGTGTGTGTGTGAGACCCCACAGCAGACTGGCGACCTGATCGGGGTGTATCCTGCCTTTGCCTTGAATCAGTCGGGATAGGCTCAGGTACCCCCGCGGCCCCATTAGGGATAAGCGGTTTATGAAGACGAAACATCCTGGATGCGTTCTTTTTCTCTAGATTTTGACTGAAGTGCATATATTTCACAGGAGTCAAACTCAGGTCCTGGAGGGACAGTATCCTGATGGTTTTCCATGTGTTCTTACATCTATACACCTGATCCAGTTTATTGTGCCTAATTTTATTGGTTATTGATTTTACTTTATGCGCTTTAGCTGTGTTGAACCAGGAACACGTGCAAAATCTTCAGGACTCCTGCCCTCGAGGACCGGAGTTTGACACCTTTGATATATTTTTTTTGTTTGTGTATTTAGTTTGTGTTTTTATTTGAAAAGGCATGATGTGAAATAAATAGTTTACTAAATGAGCATTTATCAAACTATCGGAAAAGCAGCAGTCCATTTCTCTTGGCTCTAGTTTCAACTTGAAGTGCCAAGTAAATGGCTTGAGACAAATATCCAAATTCTTAGGAAAATCCTTGATTTCCAGTGATAGAAATATCCCATTACTTGTGTGTTCCTACCTTCTCATTGTCCTGGTTTAGAAAATGTGACAGCCTACAACATAGCTGTGTGTATGTGTTCCCCTTTTCTGCAGAAAAAGAGAGAAGAACAAGGAGGAGGGGCTGGAGGGGTAAATGGGAAGAGGTAGAGAAAATATAGAGTCCTAAATTTATGTGTCCTATTTTCCAACCCTGTTGGTCTCAATTTACCCCGGCCATTTAACTCACTCTATAACTTTCTCTCCTACACCTCAGCCTTCCTGACCTGCCTCACTTTGACTCTTTCATTTTTATTCCCTCTTTCATCTCTCTTCAATGCTTATTATAGGACTTCTCAGCTGGTTTTTTGGTTTGCCTGGAGATTATGCATTTCTAGAATGGTAATTGAATATTTGTTATTGAAATTTTTTATGTTGGAAAAAATGTCACTCAAAGGAAAAAATAGATGAAATGATTAAAAAATAATATTCAGGCAGACATACTAAAAAAGACTGGCGCTTGCCAGACCTACACCTTATCTAAAATATGACGTTTTAGAAGGCTAAAAGATCATAAATGTGTCTTAGACTTAAATTTGGAAAATAGTCTTAAGTGATAAGACATAAAAGTGGTAAACCCCTTAAGAACATTCAACAATGCTTAAGGTGTTTATTTATACTGTCTGGATCAGTACATTATACCCGGACTGGTCTGGATACACAACAACCTGGTTTGTCAGACTAATTAAATTAATCAAAAGTTATCTAACAGCTTTTACCTTTATAAGAACCATTGTCAGTCTTTTCATACTTTACTGGTGAGGGTCTGTTTCATCTTGGGGCAGCTTGCCAGTAAACAGATGAAGAAATTTCCAAGCAGGTGTTAATCCACCCTAGTGTCCTCCCTCCCGCTACCATGTTGGTCTTTCCATTCTTAGATGGCCAAAAAGTCCAGTGGAGTTTAAGCCTACACTGATGCCAGCAAACCTTTGCCTCTATTTAAAAGTTCTTTGTTTTCTTCAAAGTTCTTTGTTTTCTTTGTCTATTCTCAACTTTAGTTTTCTTACCTCTCCCTTTTGAACAATCACTACTGTCACCAGCCCTAATTAGCAAGTATTTCTTCTTTCCCCTCTTCAAAACTTCATCTGTACTTCTTTACCTTGTAAACCTTCTACCCGCCCTTCGACAGGACCCTTATTAGCCTTATCTTCGCCAGCTTCTGCATTAATTTGGAGGACACTGGCTGGACTTCAATCTTTGCATGAATACGATGAGTCAGAGCTTTTCTAAAATGGATACCAGTGTGCATTGTGTAAAAAAATTAAGAATACTTAATATAGCTTCACAGACTCATCGTAGCAGTTGATAAAAACATGCTGTCCCTTCAATTATCCTCTTTAACCTTTAACACAAGCAACCTTCCTCCAACTGTTTATTTCCGCTCATTTTTAAACTTCCATCACTCTTGTTAACCGATGACTGGTGGTAAGAATGTTGTCAACAAACTGACAGATTCAGTCCCAACAACACCCACCGTGTTCCTGTGAGAGAACAGTGGAGTGAAATTTCACTGTGTCCTCACTGTAAAAAATGTAGATCAGAGAACCCATCAAAGATTATTAGATATATTTTTTAGGATTGCTTTTGTAATTTCTTGTAAATGTCAAATTACTTTTTTTTTTATTGCATCTTGGCAGTCTTTTTTTCTTTTTTTTTTTTTTTTTTTTTACATTTTGCATCCCTCTATTTTTTTGACCAGTCATAGTCTCGACTTCTTTACATTATACTTGTTTCAGTACAGATTTAGCTGCAGTTGAACATGACAGCAAGAGATGAAAACCTTTCTCACTGAGACTTAAGGTGTGTTTATTCTTCACCTGGTTCAGAACTTGCAAATAAAGAGATGCATGACTGGAGACTGGGAGACACGTGTGAGTCATGCTGCTTGTCTTGTCATGCCAATACATCCCCCACATAGTCAGCTAGATTGACAACAAAGGTATGTGGAAATAGTAAAAGAAAGTAGGACATATATAATTTGAAACAGCAAGAAAGTGGAGGAAGAGGACCCATTTGACTGTGCGAAAAGATGGTAGTTTAGAAATTATTCAAAAAATTTACTTCAGCCCGTCATGGTGATTATAGGGCTGAACTGAAAAGCAAAGCTCTCAATTTACCAGTCGATCTACATTCCTACCATCATCTGTGGTCACCAGTTGTGGGTGGTGACCGAATGAACGAGATTGCGGAAACAAGTGGACGAAATGAGTGAAGCCGTTGCTCCTCAAGGTCGAGAGAGGCCAGATGGGGTAGTTCAGGCATCTGGTTAGGAAGCCTCCGAAACGCCTTGCTGGTGAGGTGTTTTGGGCATGTCCCAAAAGGAAGAGACCAAGAGCCAGACCCACTGGAAAGACTATGTCTCACAGCTGGCGGGAGAACACCTCGGGATCCTCCCTGGTGAGCTGGAGGATGAAGCTGGGGAGAGAGAAACCTGGGCTTCCCGTCTTAGGCTGTTGCCCCTGCAACCCGGCCTTGGATAAGCGGAAGACAACGGAACAGTTGCAGCCACAATTAGTTAATGTAGTTGCCAATCTTAAAGTTTTTTTCACATATTTTTCTCTGAGACCTAATCTTTGTTGTGTGTTTTTTTTTTGTTTATATCAAATTGTTATTTTCCATACATCTCTGTTGTATGGCTGCTATTGGACTTAGTTCAACACTCCCAAAATACACCACACACCATGGCACAGACAAAAACGAACTTACTGCATTCTGGAAAAGGACAACCGGAGCAAAACGAAAAGAGGCTAAAATGCAAGCAAGGATGGCCGCAAGACCACAGTGTTCCTACTCAATTACTCGTATGAGATGAACCAAGCTGCCCCTCATCAGAGTCACATGCTGCAACACACAAGAGTTACACAACTGTATTCACTTGGACACACACACATAGTGGCCTATACATCAGATAAATATGTTCAGATGTGTTCCTGCTGACCTGCTGGGGGAAAATTATTCAACCGGGACACCCTGTGTCACACACAGGTCTGCATACTAATGTCCCATAAACCCTTTCCAACTCTCCCGCTGTAACTTACACACACAGATGGAGGAAAAAGTACAAATCCATGTGTAAGTCTATTTTATTTAGTCAGTATTAGTTTTAGAATTATTAATTGGAAAGATCATTAGTTGTTTATCTTCGGTGTAATTGCAAATAAGCACATTACTCCCCAAATATCGAATCACCTCATTTGAAAATCAAGCATGACTTATTTTTAGATTCCAGAAAAGATTTTCTTTAGGTTTGGGGAAAAAGGGAGAAAAAAAAAAACCCCAAGACACAGAAAAGATCTCTTTGCTCAACCCCATTCTGTCTAGTTGCATATCTCCCTCTGTTTTTTTTTTTCCACCTCAGAATGGCACTCTCACTCTCTCCTCTTTTTCTCACGTCATTTGTTGAGGCAAAGTGAGCTCCCGTGATGAATGTAAATGTTTTTCCTCCCCTGTTCTCCTAAATTACAGCAAACACCACCTCCTTTTAACTCTTTAGTCCTTCTGCCAGTCTGCATTTACCCACAACCCTGCTGCTGGTTCTTGTGTGTCGACCAGCAGGCAATTTTCACAGCTTCCAGCCTCTATTCAAACACATTAAGTGTAACCGTATATAGATGTATATGACAAAAGACGCTGGAGTGATAAAAGTAAAAACAAAACAAAACAAAAAAAAACACCAGCTTGCATGTCGGTGATAGTATTATCAGTTAAAGGAATACTTCACATTTCTATAGAAAAAAAAATGCAAAAAAATTCTACTAAAATGTTTGTTTTGTCCTCTGAACTGTTTATCCCTAACGAGGACGCGGGGGATGCCAGAGCTTATCCCGGCTGATTTCAGGCAAGAGGCAGGGTACACCCTGAACAGGTCACCAGTCTACTGTGGGGTCACACATACACACTCATTGCTAGAGGCAATTTTATAGCAGTCAATCTACACAATATGTATGTTTTGGAGGGCAGGAGGAAACTGGAGTACATGGAGAAAACCCATGTATGCACGGGGAGAACATGCAAACTACACACAGAAAGTGTCTCAAACCACGTCCCACGGAGGACTCGAACCCCGACCTTCTTGCTGTGAGGCCACTGTTGTAACCACTACACCACCATGCAGCCCTAAAGGAAATGGTTTAATTAGTAAAACAAAAAAGAGAGAAAAAATACAAAGTAAATCAATATGAAGAGAACTGCCCTTTTTCAAATAAATGAAGAATATTCTAAAACGTATTAATATATAATAAAAATCTTATTTGAAATTAAACAAGCTCCTGTAACTCTTTTACTACATACAACCAAAATATCCTGATGTATTCCAAAGTTAGCATAAACCAAAACAGACTTCAAGAGTTTGTTACTGTCTGCTTATCTTCTTCACTGCAACTTCTTTGTACCCTATATTAATGCACTGGGCCAACATGCTCTTGTTTATCACTATCTAATAAACTAATGTGACACAAAGGAAATTGAAAACAATAGTCTTTCCCTTCATCTACTACTGCCAAATGATACATTTAACTGTTTTGCTGCATAAAGTTTGAGACAAGAAGTCATTAGATGTAATTAAATTGAACTGTGCTTTACACAGTGCTACTGAAATTTCTGAAGCTTTTGTAAAAGCATTTGTACATGGTACGTTTCACAACATGCTTGTATTTAAGGATTTATCTAAAACCAGAAAATATTTAATTAATTAATTGAAGGAAAAAAAGGTTGGCCTATGAAATTTAAATAATTCTAACATACAAAAATATGAAAGTAATTTAAAGCAAAATGCAAAGCAAAATGCAAATAATCTAATGTTTGTTCTGTTGTCTTCCACTTATCCGGGGCTGAATTGCAGGGGCAACAGATTCAGATGGGAAGCCCAGGCTTCTCACATTCCCACTTCTATTCTCCAGCTCACCCGGGATGATCCCGAGGCATTCTCTGGCCAGCTGTGAGATAGTCTCACCAGCGGGTTCAGGGTCTGTCACTGGGTCTCTTCCTGGTGGGACATGAACAACTGTGTTTGAAGCAAACAATCATATTAAAAATAGTTTTAAAATATATATTTATTTTGTGTGATCAAAGAAGAGCACAGGAAGATCTCTGTCTCTTCATGTGAAAATCATTATTCTGTTGAAATATGACCATACTGAAAATGTGTTTGCACCTTGGGGTGCAGAACAGCAGTCGTATAACCCGGCTGTTATGTGACAATGCAAAGCAATCATTGCTCTATATGACTCACCCAAAATGGCCGTCTTTATTTCGTAGAGCCACTACTGATTGTTGAATATTGTTAAAAGGCTTAAAGACCCATTGAAAAATTCAGAATGTCCCTCTCAGTGCGAATAATGTCAATAAGAGATGTTAATACCTGTGTCCATTTTCAATATACTAGAGTGACTTCATGTATGCCTAAAAGAATGAGCATTGACTATGAGAGGTTTATTAACTGTGATCATGTACAAAGTAGGGGTTGTTGCCGGCTACAAGCTAAAATCAATGTTTAACATAAATGAGAAAAAAAAATCTCAGCTGGTTGTTGATGGAACCCATTGGCTACTGGATGTAATTTAGACATTTCCCGCTATTGATCATAACTTGCATTTATTTTGTCAATTAGACCATTTCGGCCTTGAAATTCTTTTTGAGGCTTAGTCAAATGAAAAACTGCCAACACATGTAAATTTTACTCAGCTAAGAGGAAATGTCCCATTTCAGTGTGCCATCAGAATAATATCTAAATAAAAAAATAACATTTGTTTTGACTAGATATAAAACCAGTTGGTGTGGTCGACTGGTCATGTGTTTTTATTTTTGTAGATATGCACTTCTGTAACATGTTCAAGTTAGTCTCTTCACAGTATTACTCCCTGGAGGAGTTTGTGTTATTAAGATTATTCATTATGAGAGGACTCTCTCCTACATCTCTATGTGCTGACTCGTGCTATATGCAACCATAAACAGTGACATGAATATTTCTTATGATGATGGATGAAGTTACTAAGCTTGCAATTTAAAAAAGTATTTAGAGATGCTGTAGACTCCTCTTACACACAAACCACACACACTAAACTTGTACACACAAATTCATAGTGGGACGCATCCCCACAAAGCTACGCCTTTACTGAAAGAAGTCTAACCTTTCAGTATTATTGCTGAAAGTATAACTTACAACTCAAGCACATTTCTGGACAAGAAAATAAAGAAGACAAGTTTTTTAAAGGCAGATTCTTCTTGTTAGCGGGTGCGCATCCACTGTTTTTTAATCAGGTGAGGGTGGCAACCATTTAAAAGCATATTTTGCTTTTAAAATGATTAAATGATAGGTTTATAAATTTATCGATGATGTTCTACTGTGGCCAAACAATGTGACATGGTCAAGATGTCTACGTCTTGTCTAAAGATTTTACGTTTTCTTTTCATGTTTCTTCAAGTAGTCACCCAACACATCTGAAATCTTTAAAAGGTAAGGGTTTTTAAAATAACATGCCATTGAATCATCTGACCATTCTGTATGTTAATCCCCACACTGACAAATATGTAACACCAGTTAGTCACAGAGTAGAGCCGTTGCTCCTCAGTGTCGAGAGAAGCCAGATAAGGTGGTTCGGGTATCTGGTTCATATGCCTTCCAAACACCTCGCTGGTGAGGGGTTTCAATTACGTCCCACCGAGAGGAGACCGAGAGGCAGGTCCGGGACCCGAGAGAGACTGTCTCACAGTTGGCTGGGGAATAATGCCTTGTATTCCTCCTGGGTGAGTTGAAAGATGCAGCCGGGGTGAAGGAAGCCAGGGCTTTCCTTCTGAGGCTGTTGCCCCACTACCAAGATAAGCAGAAGACAACAGAACAGCTAATCATAGGTTCAAAACAATTCTCTGCTTTGATGAAAGTTTTTTTACAATGTTCCTTGAGCTTTTTATTGGTTCAGATCCTGAATAGAGTGATGCAGAGTTTCTAATGATGTGGTTTGTAGTACTTACGCTGTGCTGCAAGCTGGTATTCTGCTCTTCAGTTGATGGAAATGCATAGGATAGACTCAATGATTGCTCTTGAAAACCTCTATAAGGAACAGTGAAGCAGTTTGTTTTTCCTTAAAAGCTGCAGAACATCGATTCACTATTAGACCTTTCTAAGGATACCGCTTCAGTTTACGTCCCATTTTTAGAAGCTGTAAGTCAATCATGGCTGAGAATCTAGACCTTTGCACCACTATAAGCCAAAACATACAAATTTAACATTACAGTTATCTTTCCTTTTGTTGTGTTATCTAAGTGAATATTTTAACATTATCTACTCTCAATCGATCAAGTCAGCAAGTGACATCATTTTAACACTTTATACAAAACCTTTTCTCTTAAGGTCAAAGGCTTAGGCATCACTTGTCTTTTTCTGAGCTTCAGCTATGAATTGGCTGACTAAGAATCTGCATCTATCTCCATCTACTGCACCTTTTCCTGGAATAATGTTTTTCGATTTGAATGCTGTGACCTTTTTACATTGTGCATATTGCGGCATGTTCATCACAAACAATAAAACTTAAGCTCCATTAGACGACAACATACAGTATTATTCAAGTGGGATTACCTATTCTGAAGGAAGTTCACATCACTAACTCATGAATCACATTTTAGACATAATTCCAGTTTTGATATAAAGGGGAAATATATTTTATACACATTATAACTGAGTAGTTTTGACGGACAATTCTTAAAATTTTGAGATTGCATTTTTTGAGCCAACGTTTATCAAAATAACTACTTTTCAAGGAGACAAAGAAAAAAGCCATTTTGGATTGATTTAACTCACTGATTAAGGTAATTTAATTGACTAGTATAGAGGTTTATCACACAGAAGAACTTCATATGTTTGATTTTTTTCAACTGAGATGATTTAGTGAGCAGGCGACGATATGGACATACAAATGCTGCTCATTGTGACTCACAAATCAGGATGTTTCCTTTGAATCCTCGAACTATTCTCCCTGCATGATTGAATGTAAATGTTAAAGCATGACAAGGTTTACAAAGCAACAATTTCATTTCAGAATACTCTAGTTAATGGTTTTAAACCCTGGCTTGTGATTTTTTTTCTCTTGTTACAATTATTTTAAGAGCAGTTTCTTTTTTTAATATTATTTATGAATGAATAACATATTTGTTTGCTCTTTTTAAGGCATTAAGAAAGAGAACAAATCATAATTTGCATCAGTATAAAATTCTTATGACATGCAGTAGATCGAATAGAAACCCTGTTTTTATGCTTTTCGACCCTGCTGTGGAAACTAGGTTACTTTCTCTGGTGCCCCAGAGCTAAGCGAAGAGCAAGCAACATGCCTGCTGCCTACAGTAATATCAACATGCTGGCTTGTATCGTCACAATTTGAAGCATCTTACATAGCTTATTTTACTTCTTCAAGTTAGGATGTTTAAACCTTGCATACTTGTAAAGTATTATATTATTGTGTTGGTCATTTGATCAGGATTCCGCTCAGCAGCAAGTCTAAGCTGTGGTAATCTGGAAATTTTTGGTGCCCTTCAACAACTTATCTGTACTTCTTCTCTATAAACTTGTACATTCAACAAAAGATGCTGCTGTTTTGACCTTCCTTTGTTTGCTTTGTATCCAGGTAGTTTGCAAATTTGACATGATATCGTATTTCTCTTCAAAAGAAAACCATTTGAGGTCTAAGTGTGTAGAAAATGCCTGCTTCTGTCAGTCCCAACTGGTTTAGAAAATGGATTTTCTCTCCCTAGAACAGCCTAATGACACTCCCGTTCATCTCATACAGGGAAATGATTTGCTGTTCTTGTAATATGCTTTTGTAGGACTGATTGCACGTGTGAGGTACATTAGTATATGTCTGCATTTGTTTGAGCTCCTGTGTGGGCAGCAGGGAAGTGGCAGCAGTACGTGTGCTGCTTTGTGAGTTGAATGGGGGTAATAGAGCGCCGTGTGGGTGGCTGGATGTGTGTGTGTGTGTATCACTTGAGTGCCTGCGATTGTTACTGTAGTAGGGTGTATAAATGCATGTAGAGGATTGTTGTGTGATTGTGTGTAGCATTGTGTTCTCTTCCTGTGCTCCGTACAAGTAGCAAATGGTATTCTCTTCTGGTTCCCAACTAATGGCATCCTTAGCAGAGCTGTTACGATGGCAACCACGTTACCAAGGAAACACAGCCCATCTCTCTGAATTAGAAGTATTTCACTCCCTCGCTTAGCCCCTTTCAACCTTCTCTGTCCCTTCTTTCTTTCCACATGACTCTTTTTTTCTGTCTCTTCATCTCCACTTTTTTTTTTCTTTTGACTCCCCTTAAATCTGACAGAGCAGTGTGACTGAGACACAAAAGCAGGGGGACTGTATATGGTAGAGCAAAAAGCATTGGCTGAGAAAAGAAAAACAGAAAAAGATGAAGTAGAAATGTTCTGTGAGGTAAAATATTTCTAAGAAAGGTTTGTGCCAGGGTAGGTTGAAAACTTTAACAGGAGATTTTAGGATTGCTATTGTTTTTTTTTTTTTTAAAGAGAAACACTAATTCCCTCAAAAAATGTGATAATTTTATGTTTGATCATCCAGGGTTTGGGAAATTATAGAACTACTTTTTTAAGGCTGTTGAAGAATGTACTGTGTTCTTATGTTAAACTAAAAAAAGAGAATAATTGAGAATAACTATTTGAAGGTCAAAGAGCGACATTATAAAATTGTTGATAGTGCTGCAAGAACTTCTTTCTCAATTTAAAACTTTTCTAGTCTGTATAAAGTGCTACGCGTTGTCCAGAAGAAAATATGCATGCACAATTTATATATTTTATCCATATAAATAATTAAAAAACAAAACAATTACCGATTCAAAATTTCTAAAATGTTATAGTTTTTATTAATACCACCTGCAAGTTTTAGTTAAACCATTTAATTTTTGATATTTGAAGTCATCTACATGACAAGCATCAAGTGCACTCATTATGAATCATTAACTTCTGACCAATTGCATTGCTCAACCTCCTTCATGTAATTTCTTGACCTGCGAAAGCTTCTAAATTTTTGGCAAATAGCACCAGACAGCTGATGTTTCAGTCCCATCCCAAAGCCGTCTTTTAAGACTAGAAATGATGTTAATATAGAAACACTGCTATGCTGTTTTCAATTAAGTGTTTGGAAATAATACAATCATTTTATGAGCAATAGATGATGATATGGGATGCTTTCCCTCCTGACTTCCTGAGAGTAATTCTGATTCTCCCATTTTTTTTTAAAACCAAGCACAAAACTTACCTCATACAGTCAATCATATAGTCAATCCATCCAGTTGAAACAGTTTTTTGTTTTATTCTGTTTAAATTTCATAGTGTTTCATGTTTTGACTCTGGTTTTTATGTCTTATTGATTTATGTGTTATTGATCATGTCACGTGATGTTTATGGTAATTAATTTTTTATTTATGACCATGTATAGTGTCCTTAGGTAACCTGAAAGGCGCTTTAAATAAAATGTATTATTATTAACATTATTATTTGCTCAAACCAATTGGTTTTGATATTCAAATAGTTTTAAGCACCTACATCTAAATAGCTTTTTATTCTCTAAAAGGTCACTAGGAATGAGATATATATAAAAAACATTTTTGTTGTCCTGTAAAGTTTTCAGATTGAGTTAGATACTTTAAACTTTCAACATAATCCTTCAAATCCTTGCTAGATAATATTAATTTTAATTTTTCTAATCAGTCAAAATAAGGCATCAAAGATACAATGTTCATATGGCAGGTGTTGAATTGTTGTGAAGGAATATAAAATAGATTATGAAAATAGAAGATGCAATACAGATGGAAGAAGTTTACTTATTTTAACCTAAAGTGCTTTTACATAATTTGCAAATTTTCTTCTCTGTATAATTTTGTTTGTCTTGAGAAAGTAAGGTGAACTGATGAACAAACTTGTGAAGTAACCACTATTTATATGAAAGACACAGACGTTCCCATTGCACACGCTTTGGCATTACGTCACCAATGTATCAGCATTATGTTTGCGATGTATTGCTTAACAGTCTGTGAGAGCCTTTCATCGAGCGCTTTACGGTTCATTGTCGCCATACCGGCAAGACAGCATCGTTTGATGTTCTCCCGATATGCAGTCGATTTAAATGACTTATTTCCCTTTTCAAACGCAGACATGATTCTAACGAGTCGCTTTCATGCAGGGGTGTTAAACTCAGATCTTGGAGGGGTGGTGCCCTGAAGGTCTTCCATGTGTTCTTGCATCTCCACCCCTGATCCAGTTTATTGAGTCAATGTGACAAATTTTTATTGGCTGTTGATTTCACTTTATGTGGATCAGCTGTATTGAACCAAGAACATATGGAAAACCTTCAGGACTGGAGTTTGACACCCCTGCTTTAATGTGAGCAACACCTATCACAACTCCGCGATTCATACACGCAGAGGAAAATTGCTGCAATTTTCTTAGACGCTGATGCATCTCATTTTATGTGAGAGTAACCTAAAGAAGAGTGATTGAGAAGAGAAAACAATAGAAAAGCAGAATGGGGCAGAGAACGTACCGCGTGAAAAACGGAGAAAACCAGATGGGAGGGAGTGGGGATGAAAGGTTGGGTGGGGAGAGAAAGAACGATTGTCTGGAGGGAGGATGGAGGGATAGATGGAATAAGTGGGTTCAAAAGTAGGACAAAAAGAGAAATTGGAAGGAACAAAAAAATTAGGAAGAAACAAGCTTTACAAGAAAGACAATGAGCAAAAGAAAAAAAAACCCACTAAACTCTATAGATTCCGGCTCAGTCCTGTCTCACAATCCATTTTGGATGATAATAGCCATAAATACAGATTAAAATGCTGTTTTGTCAGATCAGAAATCCACTTTGGAAGTAATTAGCAGTAATGCAATAAGAGTGGCGTAACTTAAAAAGAATAGGCCAGTGGCTTTGGATGAAGTTCAGACAAAAAAGCATTACGCAACCAGACGGAGGGAAAGGACAGCTAGACACACAAGAAGAAGGTTGTGCGTGGGAAAAGAGGAAAAGAACATAGATGGAGGAGGAAAATTACTCCCACAGATTGAGTGCCGATAGAAAGGTAGAGTGAAAAACAAACCTTAGGGGCGCAAAAATGTCATATGTAGAATACGAATACAACATAAAAAAGTACACTTTTACCTGCTTTATTTTGTTCTTTTTGCTTTCCTACCACCCCGCACCTTTTCAAAATCACCCGTTAGCTTTTACCCACAACGCTTCCGCCTACCCTACCCCCACCAGTTTATCATTACTGCCTCTCTAAAACTTGCTTCCCGATTAAAGTGGAATGACCTTTGCACTGTCTACTGCATAAGTCAGGAAAAAAAGCCTCACGGTTTATGCTGCACGCAGAGTGTATCAGTGTAAGAGGGCACAATGCTGGCCTGATGGAAATGAAATGCTCAATCATAGAGCACCTGCCCCTTTAGTTTAATGAGATTCGTGGTCAGGTGATGAATTAATATCACTGATAAGACCAAGAGACAGGTAAAACCCGGATGTCATGCATCCCACTGAGGATTTCTCGGGATATTAGTTTCCTCTGATAATGAAAATTTTAGATGGCTTCCCTGCAAAAAATGTACGTAAGAAAAATCAAAATGCGTTATCATACAAAATTGATTGATTCAGCATAAATAGCAGGGGTTCTGTTGCAATAAAATGACATCTCTAACTATGCCTGACATGTCAGAGTTTCTACATTCTTCTGTGTTGTGTGTGATCGACAAATCTCAGCTGGTTAGTTTTTGAAGTCTATAAATAGATTTAGAGAGTTTAGGACAGTGCATTTTTTTGGTTGGACCTTTTAAAGGTTTCTGGTAACACTTTTAAAAGTCAAATTTCACATTGCAAAATTGATGTTATTTTTATTTATTGAATATATCAGTCTCCAGCTTTTTTGTTTGTTTGTTTTTTTTTAAAAAAAGGTTGCTACTGACAAATTTAGATAAAATCTAATAAATGTTTGTCATTTAGATACAAAATTAAATGCACATTTTACTTTTTGTGCAAAATTGGGCACTTGTGCAGTTTGGAAAGTAATTGACCCATCTAGCACTACATTTGCACGGCAGCAAGTTCTTTGATGAAATGTCGAATATGCCGGAACATTAGGCAGCGCAAGTGTTTTTGTATTTTGGCTTTAATTATGTGTTCAATCAAATCAAAGCGAATCAAATCAAAGCATTATGTGAGTGTATGTGTGCACATACATGGGGATAATAATTCTGTTCTGTCGCCTTATTCACTGGACTGAAGCCCAGCTTGTCTGCTCAGTAACTACAGCTGCTCCGCTTACCTTTATCCAGTAATTGTGCGATACATTATGTCTGCTTTCAGAGTTCATACCCTGAAACTACTCTCAGAGGTGAGGTAACTCATCAGTAGAAAGCACTCCCTCTTTGCAGAGCAGAACTCTACTTCCATTTCCTGCTGTGGTATTTGTCTGGTGAATGTAATCCACCCACTTGTTTCAGACTAATTCATGCTGTAAATGTTGCTGGACTTCATATTTTGTAACATAGATATCACTCTGTTAAAAGAAGGAGGGATGTATAGCTGCAACTTTAAACTCAGCATTGTTGTGTTAATCAAATTCAATGTACAAGAGTCTAGTGACTAGACTGATCATTATGAGGTCAAAGTTTAAAATTCAGCCTACTACCCTCATGGGAATATTTCTACCTCTCATTTACTTTGATCTCACTTTTACACATTTATATTTTACATCTCACATGGAGATTTTTTTCTCACACACCTGGTTATTTTCCCACATTACCGGAGGAAAAAGGAAGATGTATGAAAGAGAAGATTTCCTCTGCATGAGAGACAAAGTATAGTGTGAAAGGGAGGATTTTTTGTGGTATGAAAGACAAGCCATTTTTTTGTGTTGTGGATGGATGAGAAACATAACGTAAGTTTGACTCAGGTCCAATGCTAAGTTGGTAATCTGTGCTCGATCCACCATCCATAACTATCAGGAGGAAGTCCATCTACTGATTTCTTCAAATAAACATTGTATATATCAATCTATATATACATTTATATATATTGGAGGGACTGAGGGTAAAAATGTGCTGAAATGGTTTAGTGATTTTGTGTATATAAAATTATTTCCTTTGTCCTTTTTTTCATTTTTTTTTTTCAATCTACTATGTGAAACTCATTGAAACAATTGTTTTGGAATATTGGGCCATTCAAATAAAATTGAATTAATCTCAGATAAATCTGTCTTTTAGTCAAATTTAATCTATTTTGCTACATTTTTGTGGACAGGGAGGATCTGCGTTGACACGACCCTGAACAGTAATAGTGTGTGCTTTTGATATTTGCATACCACATACGTATATGTTCAAATCGTTAATGCATTTGTGGGGTAGTTGCACTGAATTTGTGTCTCCAACATTTTTATGCTTGTGTAGGTAGATCAGGTAGTAGGTAAAATCAGTAAAAATGCTGATTCATCTGAATGCAATTCTCAGTGTTGATGTCTGACTATTTTTACATACATTATATACATTAACTTTACTTTTGACTTTTATAGTGCAACCTCAAACAACACAAATATTTAATACATGTAAGCATGTGCACAGAGGCACAGCAGGAGGAAGAACTTCTTATGCCTCCAAATTTGGTGGCAACCAACTGTCAAGCAGAGAGCAAGGGGCAGATAAGATGAGGAGGGGGGATGGGAACTCTGTGTGAGATCATAAGCAGCCGATGTGAATTAAGAAAAAAAAATATAACAGGAACTATTTGCTCCTATGAAATTGCATGCAAAGAGGTTAAAGCGGTGTTGGCAGCCTCTCTTTGTTTAGAACTTAGTTTTCCATCAGGGGTGGACAGAGCAGCCTGGGTTTAATGTTCCTATTGCACATCATTTCAGGGGATCAAACTGTTCTTCTTGGAGTATTTGATGTGGAAACAGAACCTTTGATTTTGGTTCCCATCCCTTCAAAAGCAATGGGACCTTTCCAGGAATTTTTATTACGCTGCGCAGGCAAATTTTATCTGCTGAATAAAAAGCAATTATATGTAAACCCACTCACTAATCATAAGTTGTCAGTCTATCTATCCAATTATCTTCACATGTTTGAAAGAATACAAGATATAAGTGTTGCAATTAAAATATTAAATCAATTTAAGTTAGATTAAAAACTAATTCAGAATCTATTTGAAATGACAATTAAAGTGAACGCAGATAAAATAGTTTTAGTTATTACATGGCAATTGAAAAGTACTGTTGGAGGACTTGACATAAAACCATTAAGTCCTATGAGGACTTGAACTTTACCTGCATAGAGGGCTGTCAAACATTGTCAGGAAAATAAACTATTTTTTAGGTACTTAAAATTAAATCTTAATTTAAGTTTTAAATGAAGACAGTCATTCTTTCTGGGTGTAGTCGGGACATGACCTGCAGGGTTCCAGATGTTCCACTACTGAATGTGTGAGGAGTTTGAATTTTCATATCCAGTGCTTGAAACACTGAAGACAAACACCTAAATAAGTCCAATTGGCCTTCCATATCTTTTCATTCTGGCAGTGTTTTTGAAATTGGAAAATAGTGCCAGAAATACCTGGCAGTAACAGCATTACATGATCAACTGTTTCAAAACCTCACTGAGCGCTTGTGTTATTAAGACAAAGATTCCACTCATCTTAGTGTTAAGATTGTTGCCAGAAGTTACTTTAAGCGTCAAATGTGATTGTAAATGGGTGTTTCAAAGGACTTCCACTTTTTTTGTCACCTTTACTAGGGGCTGTTTAGACATTTTCTGGGCATGTACAAAAGCACAATCCAACATTTCTTAATCGAAGTATTTGAATTACCAGTATGTTGTTGTGGTAAGTCAGTTTGACATTTTTGGTGAATAAATTGAAAAACAAATTTTGTTTGATTTTTTTATTTTCTCTCCAGTCTGGCTTTAATTCTGAGTTTTAGAAATTTACCAAAAAGTTATTCTGATGATCAGCTGATTGGCCACTTTTGTAACAGGTATTAACAGCATACGTAATGGTTTTAAAGTAAATTAATCTCAGTTTTTTTTTTAACTGATCATTTCTGTGTGCATTTACTTGTTACATAGTTTCAATCCTCCTGGCTTCAGGGATTTTTGGTTAACACTGGAGACAATGGAGTACAGCTAGAAATTGTCTTCCTTCCTTGGATCTGTAATGCCACTGCTAAAGAAACAACTCTTTCTTGCTTTTCTTGTGCCACATTCATTTACTATAGACATTATTCACTAAGCTTGACATGCTTATGTAGCCGGTGTGTCCACTTACATGACAGCAGCACACTAAACCTACTCTACCCACTCTGTTCATTATGGCACCCTGCTCTTTCTTTTAATTCAATGTGGCTCTCTGTAAACGTCAGGTCCGGCACTGTGAAATCTAAAAATTGTTTGTGACACTGATTCTGAGTTACAGTACTAGAAAGATAGGATTCTTAGTATGGGAGGGTGGAATATTTAAAAATGAGGAGACCTGTGTGAGGTACAAAGCACATGAGAGAACATGCATACACATGCAATAGAAAGGATGAAACAAAAGGGGAGAAAAGATAAAAGCGTACGGGAGCACGTGCATGTGGACAGGAGGATAATAGATGTGTATGTGTGTAGGGATGGGAAAATGAATGAAATATTTGTAATTGGCAAGCCGAATGTTGCTGGTTGCCGGTTTAATGGCTTGATGACTCTAATGGATTATTGTGTTCTATTTTGTTATTGGTTTGGTTGAAGAGCAGTGGCGGCTTCACAGGATGCCTGATGAGGTCACATGTTGAGAAAAAGATACATGTGCTAATAGGGTTACAAAGCACATGAAAGATCAAACACAGAGGTTGTAAATACTGTTTTTTTTTTTTTTAACGAGTTGTAAAATAATAGACGCACTGGTTTTAAATGGGTGATTTTGCCTATACTGACTACTAATATAAAAATATATTTAAATAGGAAGGATTAAGTTGTCTTTGGAAAATTTCATAACTGCTTTGACATGGCACTTACAGGTCTAAAATTGGCTTCTTTGCCAAGATAAATTTAGATTTGTTAAAATGGCACCTGTCCTAACTTTGTTCCAGGTTCAGGTTGGATTTGGTTCAGCACTGTAACAAGGCACCTTACAGGCTTAAAATAAGATTCTCGCCAAGAATATGCCAACATGAGATTTTGGAGATGGTATGAGGAATAATTCGTACAATTTTTTGTATGTTGTAAATAATCTATGGAAATGATTAAGATTTAGGTTTATCTACAGACAAAAAGCTTTTAACTTGAAGACCTCTTTTGGATTATGAAGTATTAAGACGAGGTTGTACATGCTCTGTACAAGTACACATAATATCAAATACTGGCATTGACAAATTAATCTTTTTGTTATCTGTGCATTGCAAAGTAGGAAAAAGACAGTTAAAGAAATTGTGTAGTTAAAATGATTCATTCAGTTCCTACAGGTACCAAAAATGCTAAAACATAACTTTTTAACCAAATGACATTTGCCTTGATATACATAACCTCAAGAAAACTCTTAGATGATGGTATTTCACAAAAAAACCCAAGCAAATTATTTTCTGTTTATCAGCAAATTCCATCAGCCAAGCATTATGACTGATAAAAAATGACCTCTAAAACTGATGGAAATGTCTCCGTACATCGCCCCTCTGTGTTAGTGCAGAAGCAGCTCCTCCACAGGAATACTGAAAGCCGCATGACTAAAGAGGCAAATGACTCTCATTCTAAAACAAATTCAATATACATGTTTTTCTTAAGGGTTAACTGTCATTGCTGGTAGGAGAACTTTGTATTATGCAGATGTGAGTCTCAGTAAAACAGAGCATTTTTTAAATTTCTACATTTTGATGATGGACTGTAGGAAAGTCGGTCACACCACTACAACTGTTTGCAAGAAAGACATACAGAACGGCAGGACATCACTTTTAAATCTTGGATCTAAAGACATTGTTAAATTTGGGGCTACTACAAAAACAAAAAAGTGGAGCAATTCAAAATGTTACTTGTGTACAGCAGATAAAATAAAACAGAGCTAGTTCTTATTATTGTTTTACCAGAAAAAAAAGATACATGCTACGGTACAGTGCAATTTCATAGGGGACACGGTATGCATGTAAAGATTCAGTCAAATTTGCTTTTATTTTTCAAATCAGACTAAAAAATAGCATTCAGAAAGTTTAGGAATCCGATTCATAACGGACTATATTAACAATTAGATTTATAAAATGGGAAAGCACACTTTGGTTTCTGCAATTACTGTTTATTTTCAAAATATGTTCCATTTAAATATGCCAACATTTAAAAAAGAATAAACTTTTAAGAATTGAAAGTCTGGACAGAGGGTCATTATCAAAATTCCAGTCACAGTTTTCCACCTTTGACATGAGAAATAAACTAAATTTGTTCAATTGCTCTCTAAAATGAAAAGAACAAATTCTGTCTGTGGTTGTCCATTTGTAAAGGAACTGCTAAAAGTTAAATGAAAAGTGTGTGATTATAAAACAGGATATGCTTTTAAAGTGAATATCTGGGCACCAGTGTGTCTGGTGCTCTTTGCTTCATTGGTTGATCCTAAATCTTAATCTAGTGATCAGACTTTCATTTTACCAACGATTTATACCGGGACATAAATGCAAACTAGTGGGAGTAGAGAATGTTGAGTTTGCATTAGTAGTAATTTAATCAAGCACTGATTTGCTTTAACATTTGGCGGAGTGAATTGCTGAGCTGATGGCAGATAGCAGGCCCGTGTCACGCCACCAACATTCTTGCAGCTTGTCTGGTTACAATTGGAATCTCGGAATTTAAAGGTCCCCTTTTATGCTAAATCAAATTTTCAGAATCTGCTTCAAATAGGGACTTTGTATTTGTCACCGAGAAGATTTTTAGAATGAGTTAATGATTTTTTATTTTGTAAATGTATTCATATTTCTGCCCCAATCTCATGTGACTACAAATGATTGTAAGCTATATCAATGACGTTAGTGCTACCTGTCTTTGTGGTAGGGTAATATATTCTGTGAGATTTTATGACGTTGTGTAATGAATGTTCCAAAACCCAAATTGTGGTTGTTTATGTGCATAAGAGACAATGAGAGAAAAGTTATTTTGCATGAGATGGGACCACTAATGATGATGACTAATTCTTACACACACAGACACACACACACAAAAAATAATAATAAAAACAAACCAGAAAAGACCTCATTTCCTTGTTAATCAAAATAATCTATTCTTTACCCGTGCTAACACATCCATTTATTTATTCTTTTTTTTACCCCCTTAATAAATCCATGTTTCATCTCACCCTTCCTTCCTAATTCATTCATTTTTTCTCAACCTTTCTCATTCATTTTTTTTATTTATAATACTTTCAAATCTTCAAATTCAGACTCCCACCTCGATCATCACTCATGACTATTATTCATTTATAATTTTACCCTGCATTCCTACGCACCTGCTTCTGTTTCTTCCTGATCCATTTATCCACCATTTTTGCTCTGTCATGTATCCCTTCCTCATTTATTTATTCCTCCCCGCTCAGCTTCACCTATTCATGTTTTTATGTTTCCTCTTTGATGAAGTTATACGGTCTTTGTTCCTTAATTCTATTATCATTCATGCTTTCAGCCTCCCCTTTGCTTAGCAATCCATCTTCTTCATTCTTCATTTAATCCTCACTATATTTTTCTCATTCATTCATGACTTTCTTTAGAACCTTTTACAGTTTTTCCTCATCAATTTCATCATTATTTCTGCATTCATTCAAAATGGTAAGATGAGTGGAAGGGATTGATTGCTGAAGTTTTGTGGGTAACAACAAAGCCACCTCTATGCCCAGCTGCACTTAGGCCTTGTGAACCCTTCTGCATTGGGGTGGAGAGCTGCTTATGGATTTGTGCTGCTTGTTTTGGGCAGCTGGTGCATAGCAAGACTTTAACTGTGGATTATGGTGTCCGGGTTTCTCCACCAGCACCCGGTTATCGTTTCATTCATTCCGTCGGGCTCTGCTTGTCCGGGGCCAGATTGCAGGGGCAACAGCCTCAAACAGGAAGCCCAATATCAAACAGGATATTGTTTGATATTGACTGTTCCCCGGACAGTTAATTTCTTTAACTGTCCGGGGAATATCAGCGGGCAAGATATTCCCCGGCCAGCTGTGAAACTAGTGGGATTAAAGTCTCTCCATTGGGTGCGGGGGTATGCCTATTGGTCTCCTCCCGGTCGGATGTGCCCGGATGTGCCCGTACACTTCACCACCGAGGCGCTCGGAAGGCATCCTAACCAGATACCAGAACCACCCCATCCAGCTTCTCTCGACCTGGAGGAGCAGTAGCTCAACTCCAAGCTCCTCCCGGATGTCAGAGCTCCTCCCCCTATCTGAGCGAGAGCCCAGCCACCCTGCGGAGGAAGCTCATCGGGGTCAGGGACCCTGTCCCTGACTAGCAGGGGTATTCCACCCTTTTCCAGATGAGGACCATGGTCTCGGATTTGGAGGGGCTGATTCCCATCACTGCTTCACACTCTGCAACAAATCAGTCCAGTGAGAGCTGGAGATGTTTTAGGTAGAAATCTGGAAATTTTTATTACGAATCAAGCAAAGCACAAAGGGAAAGTCTATCCCAGAATTTATTAATGAGTGATTAGAGCTTAGGTCTTTCTAAGTATACCAAAAGTAAACTTTTTCTAATTATTATTCATTCATTTATTTTTTGCTTGGAGCTAAAACAGCCTCCCACATTCCTCCCACGTGCACACAAAAGTTTTGTTTTTTATTGTTTGCCGCTCTGTTTAATGACTCTTAACACATAAACAAAGAAATCTGCATTCTCCCATGCACATAAATACACAGAATTGCAAACTGGTAGTTGCAAGGGTGAACTATATTAGCTATTAATTATTTTAGTAATCAATTATTCAATTTAAGGTAAATTTTTAATTCCATACTAAGTGGTAGAAAAGGTTTCAAAAAAGTCTTCTGGACAGTTCAATTCTATAATAATTAGAAGACTTTTTCAAACTTTTTGTACTATGGATCATTCCTGGATGAATGAGGGACTACACGAACTTGAATCCATACTAAGTGAATTGGAGTGTCCAGTAGCACTCTAAGCAGTCCAAGGACAGCAGTGAGCTGCATGAGCTCAGAACAGTTGCTGGGTGGTGTTGAGTTGGGTGGAATGGAGCTGGACAGTCGCTTGGTGAAACAGTTGGTTCTTAACTGGCCATTAAAAGCTCCGAATCTTGATAGCAACTCACATCCTTCACTTTAAAGTGGCTGGAACAACACCGTTTGTTGTTCACAAACACCTCAAGTCCACTATTTTCAGATTTTGCTGCACTTCTCCATGTCTCTGTTCACACAAACCATAGAGAAGCCGGGTATGTTCAGGCAGGAATGACCATCAATGCCGCTCAACCAAGTCTTTGTAAAACAGTATAAGCTACAGTCCCGGAACATCCTGTCTCAATTTCCTCGTTGTTTGCTTCACTCCAGCACGACACATCCACATAAAGGCTCCCACTTGGTATTCCGTGCTGTTGAAGTAGCTCATCTCTTAAAAAATTCACAAACTTGCTGCCATCGCCGGAGGGGCATTTTGGAAGGAAAAAAAAAAAAAAGGAAAAAAGTTTTTACATTATAGCATTATCAGAATCAGAATCAGAATATACTTTATTGATCCCACACAGGGGAAATTTGTGTGTCACAGCAACAACTTCCTATCTGCTAAGTGAGTCGTTGTAGAGCCCGATCACGTACGGAAAGAAAGACTTAAAAATTATGACTTAAAAATAATCTATATTCAAAATGAACTGATCATTTTTTTAAACTGAAACTATAAATACCTTTGTTCAATTCTTTGTTGATCTATCAGATGGGGAGGTGGTGGCTCAGTGGTTAGAGCATTTGCCTGCGAACCGGAAGTCAACCGGAAATTTGCAGGTTTGCATCCCACTGAGTGCACGTCTAGGCTCCTCGGAGAAGACACCTAACCCCTTGTTTCTCCCACCATTGGCACCGTCATAGGTGGCAGCCTGCTGCAGGGAAATGCAGCACATAAATTTCCCGGTGAGGGATTAATAAAGTATATTAAAATAAAAAAAAAGATAAGGTAAACTTTAAATGCTCTCTGTCTTGTTTTGTTTTTAGGAGATTTTATTATTTGAGAAACACTTGTAATGACATTTATTGATGCTTGCACAACCAAAAGTATGTAAGTTACTGTACTTTTTGATAAAAATAAATAAACACAAGTGATTTGCACTGGCATTAGTTAAATTTTTACCACAAAACTTTTATTAAAAACATCTCAAATGAACTCTACAGAAAAACAAATGAAGTTTTAAATTTTTTGTTAATGAAACATTTATTTTACAAAAGAAAAAATGTGAGGATTAACAGTCTGAACTCAAACTTCTACAAAAATAAACAAAAACATGCTGGGATCTTTCTCAAAGTGTCATCTGATTGAGTCAAACCAACTTGAAATAAACACTTCATTAATATTGCAAGAGACTAACATTAAAGTATCAAATGTTACGTATGTTGTACTAAACCCCAAATATAATAATCAATGTACACTACCTGGTTTATTATAGCAAAATGAAGATTTTATAAAATGCTAAGTAAAATTAAAGGCGGAATTAAAATCACACACAAAGTTCATATCCACACATGATACAATTTATTGAAGGTTACTTTTTATTTTGGGCAAATTACTTTTCACAAAAACACAGTTATGAATAGAACAAAATTTATTTCTGAAAACACTTTATTTAACTTAGAAAATGAAAACTTCCATCTTCCATGAAAATGAAAACTTCCATGGAGACGGTGGCCGCGTGGTTAGCGCGGACCGGAAGGTCGCGGGTTCGCGTCCCACGGAGAGCACGTCTAGGGTCCTTGGAGAAGACACCTAGCCCCCACTTCTCCCACCATTGGCGCCGTTGAAGGGCAGCCTGCAGCGGTGTAAGGAGTGCAGCAAACAAATTTCCCCGGTGAGGGATGAATAGAGTAATTCAAAATAAAAAATAAATAAATAAATTAAGTAGAAGGTAATAATAAATTATCTTTTATTGTTGATACTTCATTTAAGTGGAATCGACTTAATCTACTGTTTCAAAAAATTAGTAATTTTGTCCATTCAGTTTGATAAATATTGTGTCTGTTTTACATGCATGTGTTAAACATGTAAAAGTAGAACATTGATCTACCTCTGTTCTTTTCAAATGTTTTTAGCACGCTGCGCTAAATGCAACATTTCCGCATTGCACCATACTATCTGCCTTAATTCATTTAAAATAGTCTCATAACTTTACACAGATTTTGTCATTTACTTCATTTGTTGTGTTTTGTTTCACTTTTACTGTGTCTTGGTGCACTGCAATGCCTTCTGACACTTTTGCCTCATCTTTTGCTGCTAATTTAGCATTTTAATGCTGACTACTGCAGTGCTGCCATGCAGAAACATGATCTTGGCGCGAAAGGTTCCGCACCAGCATTGCCAAGAGAACATTGTTTTTTAAAATAAAATGAAGCTTTAAGGCACAAAAAGTGATTGAGTAACTTTTGTAATTGAATCACTCAATTTTCTCAAGAAATTGTTTCAACCCTAAACAATATACCAAGAAGCAACTTGGTGGTGACAGTATCATAAATAGTTTCTTTAGGCGGCATCTAATGTAGTACACTGTAAAAAAGATGAAGTGAGGGTGCCATGAAAATGAGAGCAGAGAGGTTTAAAACATTGATGCTCAACTTTGCAAAGAGTTGGGTCACCTCATCTCCAAGCATTTGTCTTTAAATAAATGTGACAGTTATTGTGAAGGAGCAAACATTTTTCTCTAGGATGTCACTGTTACTAAATCCCCCCATTCTTATATAAAACTATGCAATAACCATCAAACTTCTTTTCATTTACCTAAGGTTCTTCTTTGATAAATGAGAATGGGACGCTTGCTTCTTCCGCAAGCTTCTTCCAGCAGAAACCATCAGTAGGTCTTGCAGTTTGTTATGTTGATGCATGTGAATACACGTACATACCACTTGTCCCAGACTTTGTGATACAGCAATTCTGGTTCCCTTCAGCCCGTACCAAAATCTGATGAAGTGTTCTCACTACAAATGGGCAAACTACGGCCCAGGGGCCGCATGCGGCCCGTTAGATGTTTTAATATGGCCCGCCGAACTTTAAAAAAATCAAATAAATAAACCTTGTTAGTGTTTTATGTCCCCTGCAGTTCTGATGTTTCCTCTTTAGATGGTGCATTGTATGATATGAAAAGCCATTAGGCTCAATGTAAACAAGCATGTTAGATGTTAAAACAAGCAGAAACAGAAATCTAGCGCCACTAAATGCAGGTTTTTAAGCGCTAGCGCACTAGATTTCAGATCTAGCGCTAGATTTGAAATTTACAGCTCTTGATGGAACATTTAGCACGCTTGTTTAAAATCTAACATGCCGTTCTATCAGTCTAATCGAGCAGTTATCAAAGCATGCCATCCATCTGCTTCTGTTCTGGTCAAATATTGGAACTCAATGTGGCCCACGAACCAAAAGTTTGCCCACCCCTGCCCTATCCTGTCCCTGCTATTGTTTCATGCTCTCAGTTGCACGGATATCACTCACACAAGCTCTCACTTCTTTACATGATCCTCCTTGAATGACATTGTTTACTAATTTTAAGATGATTTCCAATCACAGTGCCTTATTCTAATAAATGACATCCATTCATTCTTTTTCTCCACTGCTTATCCAACTGTCAATGCAGAACAACTTATCCAAACCCAGAGATATCAGTTATCCTATCGTGCATGACTTTAGCTGGTTTTTCTTAGACAGAACCCATATAATAAAAACCAAAATGTATAGAAAATACATCCAAACTGCACAGAAAAAAGCTCTGTTTCAAAACTCTGTCCGACCAAACAGTTGTGTACTGAGAGAAGGGGTTCTGTGATTCAGACATGAGCCATCTACTCAGCTTATTCACTGAACCCTTAACTCATATTCTGTCATACTTCCACTGATCTAAAGCATTTGTTACAGCTCTCATAAAACTTGTGTAGCATTGGCCTCCTGCTCCCACTGATTCCAGAGGTTTTGAAGACTGGGACATCATTCTGCCGTTTTGCTTCTCCTCTTGCTTTCTATCTCACTTCTCCCCAAGGATTGTGTTTTATAGCCGTTACTAGAACTTGAACAAAGTCTTGAAAGTAAATGGTGACCCAGGGCCCCTCGCCTTGTGGTTGTTGCCCAAACTGATGTATTGTAGACATAGCGTAAAATCAGGGGTTTGGAGAGGTTAATAATGCTTGATGGGGTGTGTATGTGTATTTGGGCAGAAAGAGAGAGGAGGGTAAAAATTGGTTAGTGTGTGTCTGTAGGAGTGTGTGACAGAATATAGTTTTTTCTAGTGTGAAGTGGTGTGAAACAACTCCTGCATGATAATGGCATTACGCCTGTAGTTGACAACATAGCTCATGTGCTACCTGGGATCCATGATAAATGAGAAATAGGACAGAGTAGGAGAAGAAATAAGGAAGGATGTAATCTCACAGCCAAGACAGGCTGGAGGTGAAAGTTACACTGGGTGAAAAAGACCACTGAAACAGTGTCAAATGAAGAACAGGGCAGGGGGGAGAGAAAATGGAAAAGCGCTGAGAGCGGGATAGGAGTAAAGATAAGAAGCTATAAGTTAAAGGCAAGCCAACGCTAGGGACAAAAATCAAAAGATATGACTGAAGGGGCTAGATACCAAAGGACCAACAGGGAGATTAGAAAAGAACAAATGGATTAATACCCATCTGTATCTTTTCACTTCAGCCACCAAAGTTTTTTTTCCTCACTCTTCATATTTCACTCTTCACCCTACCACTCAACCTGGTTTCACCAGTCCCTTGTGACTGTGGCAAGGGGCAGGGAGAAAGATGTATGCCTACAGAAGAGTTCTCACCTCCCTGACTCCCTAAACCACTTTACAGCTGCCTTGGGACACTGTGGTGAACCTCAATATCTCTGCTGCAAATGCTTCAACTCGTAGTCCGGAAACTTGATCCGGCTTTTCAATTTAGAAAGAAATCAGATGATTTTGCAAGATATTTTATTTATAAAATAGAACAAAATTGGAAATGACAGATTGCAAACATTACTATATGCCCAAATTTTTATGCCCTTAAATTTCAGAGTTGCGACCATCTATATTTGTCCTACATCAATGATCTGTTTTTACTGTGTAGAGGAATGTAATGAAAAAGCAGCCTTAGAAGTGCATTAAGAGGAAAAATGGCCTTTTAACTATCTTTAATAGACTGGGATTCAAACTCAGTGATTACTAATTAATCAATTATGAGTTAATTCTTTTCTTTATTTTATGTTTGATCTTCTAATTATTCTCAAAAAAGATTATTGGCTTTTCTTTTTTTTTTTCTTTTTTACAAGTTTTTCCCATGTTTCCACTTGAAAGTGGTAACATTTTTCTTAGAAAAGTTATCAGGCTAATATATTTTAAGCTGGTTAATTTCTCAATTTTAGATAGTGACTCCCAAATATGGAGTAAAACAAGATTCTAAGAAACAATTCAGCAAAAAAGAAGCTTGCCTAATTCATTCATTTGTCGAAAAAAGTAGAGACGATAACTTCTATCTGTTCTTAATAAATTGCTTTTTAAAATATTCAAGGAAGTTGAGAAAAAGCTGCTAGATATGAACAACTGGTAGAAAGAAAAGAAAAGCAAAGCCATTCTGTTCCATTTCTCAACTAGCAACGGTTTGATTTAGAACACAACAGGCATTTCAAAATGTCACTTTTTGAAGTGAAGGTGATGTCAAACTTTTGCAACCTGTTTCCAAGGCAACATGTGGAATACAAGTAAAGCTGCCCGTTCTTGCTTTGTACACAATGATTTCAATATTTACATGTGACATTTAACTTTAAAAATTGGCATCAAAATGAAACAGTGAACTTAAATATAGGGAGTAATGTGAAGTCCAAATAAATTGGATTGTGTGCAGATTGGGCTTGGACTTTTTCTCACCACCTCCTCTACCACAACATTTTCATTGCTAACATATCCTCTCCAGCTACAACTCCTGCTAATTTCTAGCTACAGTGCAATGAAACCCTTAGTCATGTTTTTATTTACAGGAAGAGCACACTACCCCCAATGGTTCTTGCTCAAAAAAGGGTGGAATGCCCCCTGCGGGTCAGGAGCAGGGTCCTACCCCAAGTGGAGAAGTTTAAGTATTTTGGGGTCTTGTTCACGATTGGAAGATTGATGGATCGGTGAGGCGTCCGCAATAATCAGGACGCTACATCAATTCGTTGTAGTGAAGAAAGAGCTGAGCCGAAAAGCAAAGCTCTTAATTTACAAATCAATGTACATTCCTACCCTCATCTATGGCCACCAGCTGTGGGTGGTGAACAAAAGATAGAGATTGTGGATACAAGCGGCCGAAATGAGCTCTTTCCAGAGGGTGACTGGGCTCTCACTCAGAGATGGAGCAAAGAGCTCTGCAATCCAGGAAGAGCTCTGTTTTTTATCGTTGCTTCTCTGGGTCGAGAGGACCCAGATGGGGTGGTTTGGGCATCTGGTTAGGATGCATTCCGAACACCTTACTGGTGAGGGGTTTCAAGCATGTCCCACCGGGAGGAGACTTGGGGCAGACCTGAGCCCACTGGCGAGACCATGTCTTGCAGCTGGTCGGACAACACCTCGGTATCCTCCCGGGTGAGCTGGAGGATACAGCCGTGGTGAGAGAAGCCTGGATTTCCCGACTAAGGCTGTTGCCCCCGCAACCTAGGCTTGGATATACTGTATGCAGAGGACAACAGAACTGGTGTGTAATCAGTTTGAGATGACAATGTCCAAATTGGATGTTTTGTCTTCAAGAATGGGGTAACGTGTCTCATACATTAGATTTCTCTTCCATTTACAAAGGTATAGTGCTTTATTCATTGCACCTGTGTCCTTGTTTTAGTTTCCTAAAAGGGCACCATCTTAAAAGTTAGTCATGGTATAGTATATCCACAGTTTAATCTTGTGATAAGCAGTCAATGTCACCACTAGTCTTTAATATCGTACAAAATTCAGTCATCCATAAGTTATTTCTTCTACCTTAATATTCATCTACTTGACCTCATCGTGTGCCCACTGCAAGTAAAAATCTATTTAAAATCTTGAGTTTCTCTCTTGCCAACAGCTTTCCCCTGGTCAGCCTTCACTGCTTGGCCCTGTATGAGACATTTCTGTAAAAGCAGAGTGAAAGAGTTATTGCCATTCGCCAAGGACTAGGGGTGAAACAAGAGCGGCATCAGGAAAAGCATGAGCTCGAAGAAGCTTCTTGTTGGGCCCTTTACTAAACTTGAAACAAAAATAGGTCAGAGAACAACAGTTTGGGCGTTTATGTCTATTCGAAGTTCAGTATTTTTTGTCATTATTTTAGGTACAGTATCATCTTATTCTTTGAATACTTCACAGTGTGCCTTTGCAATTAATTTTCTTGCTTTTTTTTTTTTTTTGTCAAACTTTCCAACGAAGATATGCCCTTTTTTAATTAGGACTCAAAAAGCACTCTTATAAGGTCACTCTTAATAGGACGACGCTCTGACAAATGTTTAAGTTAATTACACTAGCATGTGTTTGATTAGAGATAAGTGGGGTTTTTTTATAAAAGATGTGATAATGAGACATAAGATGATGATGATGAGAAGAGTGGAACAGGACAAAAAAGAGAGAATTGAGTGCAGGTTTAATTTAGGTAGAGATAATAAATGTGTGTGTGCTTGTAAAGTGTGAGGGCACATGCAAGGGAAAGTGAGTGAAGAAAGGGGAGCAGAGGGGAGGTCTCGTCATCAATACGTAATTTCAGAGCATGTGGTAATGGCGGCTTTGGCTCAGAGGCTTTATCAGAAATGAATGTGCTTGAACCCTTGTACATTCTTGCTTCTGTGTATTCCTTTTTTCCTGAGTGTTTGTGTGTGAGTGTGTGTGTGTGTGTGTGTAAATGCCTTTGGCGGTGGCAAGTTTATATCTTTTTCCTGCTGCCTTTTAAATTCACTACATTCAAGCGAAGGCCAGCTGTTCCCTTTTCCTCACCTCCCACTCCAACTCACTCTTTTATCATCCCTCCATCCTCTTTCTCTCTCTCTCAGTCTGTCTCTCTTTCCCTCTCTCTCTCTGGCTGGCATCGCTTTCCATCAGGCAGTGCAGCAGCAGTCAATAGCATCCCCTATTCTCCGCCCCCACCCCTGCTCAAGTTCAAAGGATCCTTTATAGGCAGGATAGAAATATGCATTGCCAAAAATCATCCCAGCAACAGACACTATCGTCTCTTACTGGCTTGCACCTTTCTATCCACAATTCTGAATCTTTTACTTATGCAAAATATTCTTTTAGGTAAAAGAAACAAAAGTTAATTACAGATGTCTAAATAACAAAATTGCAGCCTGTTTTATCCCGATGTAAAAAAACGCTTGCTTCTAAGAAGAGAATAACACACAGCTCCTATTTGTTCACGCAAAATCTTATAATACACAACTTCATTGTCTGACGATACGTAGAAAATGAACTTGCAGAGCTACTGAACAAAAAAAAAACTCACCCAAAATTTTGCCAAGAAATTCACATGCTTCATTCTTCATCAACAATGTAGCAGCAGCTAAAGCATATCAATTGCTCTTTTATTTGTTCATATAAATGACGTCAAAAAAGAGAAGATAGCTTATAAAGCTGAAGCAGTATGTGTTGTGGCGTTTAGATTCACTGAAAATTTGTGAAGCCCATCTAATAGCTTAGGTCTGTACTTGACCTGCGTGTTACTGCCTTCCCATTTATTTACAGTAACATGATCACAGTATGAGGTAGTTTCCTGTTAAGCTGCATCCCTCGAGGTGTTTTCCAGCATTGTTACTAGCATGTTTGTGTGCAGCTATAGTACGTGACTTGTCATCTCGCATTTTGCAAAGTTTGCGTAAACACTTCTGCCAATACATGCGGGCAAAATCTGTGGATATGTTTGATGTTAAATGTGTGTTTTTGGTTTTTTTTTTTCATATAATGCAATAGTTCTTAGCCTCTGGTGTGTCCCTACGTACGTGATTGAAATATCTAAGCTATGGACTTTTCTTCTACTTCAAGTTAAGCTACTGCTCCAGGACTGTGTGAGCTAGCTCATTTGAAGGCTCCGAGGCAGAGCAAGTTCTCGTGGTACACCGTGGCCTGTCAACCATTGTACAGTACACACAAGGACTTATACACACGTATACTAAACATAGCAGCCCACTTTGCCCAAACCTGTGTAAATGGTACACCAGGGAAATTAGGTTTAGAAACGCACACATTTGCATTAACATTTCCCCTCACGAAATTATACGTACACACAGAATCCTACATGTTAGAATGTCTCTATCCCGCACACACTAACAACCATGTTTCACGTGGAGCAGGACTCCACTGTCCCGTTTCTGTCTCCCTCTTTCTGACAGCAGCAGTCCTCTGTGGTTGAGAAGCTCCGGCTTAGCCTCCTCCTTGCGTGTGTGGCTGGCTGACTGCCTGACACACGAGCACAGACACACACCTCCGTTTGCTTGTTCCTTCACAGACTTTTGGCTCCCTGCCCCTTTGCCTGCTTGCTTGCTCCACACAGGATCATAGCTGTCTGCCAACCTGGTCTCCTCTCTTTCATTCACCCATTGTCACCATATTGTCCTCGACTGCTGTCTCTCTGGAGGTTTCAAATCTCAGCTACATCTGCGCTGCTTTTTGTGTATCTCATTTATTCCAGCTTGCCCAGTTCTTCTTTTACTTACTTTCTGTCTACTCTTTACTTTGATCTGTTTCCTCTTCTGTGGTTTTTATCTGCTCTTTATCTGCCCCTCGCTGTATCTTTCTTTCTCTCGCTTTCCCATCTCCACTAGTCATTCATCCTGCTGTATTGTATTCTGTAGCGTATTGTCTGCGTACAGAAGGCAGCCCGGATGCCAGCCGGGGATCCACAGAGAGGACAACGACCGGCTCAGCAGTGAATTCAATGCATCACTGGCTGGCTTCCTGTGTCTCGCTGACTGACTAGCTGGCCACACTACCCCCTCTGGGAGTTTTTAATACTCACTAATCGATCACTTTGTGCCAGCAGAGGTGATAATGTGGCCAAACCCTAATTGTTGTTGCTGTAAATGAAGAGAGCTATTTTGCAGCACTTAATTTAAGTCTTGACCATTACCAATCAGCTTTCCCTGCTTTTTTGCTTTAACCTTACCTTTTTTTTTTTTTGGTGTGCACTTTCTGAGGAGCTAATGAAAAAGCTGTCGACCCTTTTTGCACTTTGAGCAAATGTGTCAAACAGTATATTAAGACTGACGCTAAAGAGAGAGAGAGAGACAGAAAGAGCGGAAACAAAAGAAAATGAAGGCATTGGAGCATTGAGTACCAAGAGGATAAAGAGAAAGAGAATGGGTCTAAAATTCAATTATGACTGTTCCCCAGCAGTGATTCTACTGATATTAATGAGATGGTAAAGAAAAGAGATGGGCAGAGATGAAGTGTGTGAAAGAGACACCCAGCAAAGACTACAAAAACCAGTGAAACATGATGCAATCTTAGTGTTTGTGTTTTCTATTTTTTTAAAGATGCTGCATCTGCATTGGCCTGAAAAATTGCCACGTTTTTAAACGCATGCTTGTAGTACATTACCTTTTTAATTGCACATGAGATTTGATGTATTTCCATACTAATGCATTCTGAGATACCACAGAAATATAACTGGAGTAATAGTGCTAAGCAGGTGAATCAGCTGCAAAATGCAAGTTTGCTTTTAATGCTGACTCAGCCATATTATAGCATTTTATGAAACAGACACCTGCCGGTCTGTTATAACTCATTTCCCTCACAAAATTGACCATAAAATTCCCATCTTATTCACGTAGTTTGCACACCAGAAACATGAGTATAGAGCAAAATAATCATACTACTGTATTTTGTGTAAGCAGGAATTGTAAAAACTCAATGACTCATGTACACATGCACAATAACAAGGCTTGTGATGCAGATCTGCAGGACACTGTCTAGACTAGTATTTCTCACCTCCTCCTCATCGTCTGTCTTGTTCAAAATTTAAGTTGTCAAGACAAAGACTTGGATTTGAATGCTAAATGTTGTTAGAATTTTATGCATGACTGGTATGCTGTTTACTGTGGTCTACATAATCTATCATATGCAGATTTAGCTCCCTGAGAGGGAGGCTTTTAGGGGAGTGAATGTTGTTATACATATTATTCTTGTGTGAGACAGCTCACATTATAACCACATTTTGGCTGTAATAGCGCAAAATACCGAGGAACTTTGATGAGACTGAGAACAGCAGCCCAGAGTCCAAAGAATTTGCTCCAGCCACTAACTCATTAAAGGAGTCATAAAGGGAACTAATGAAAATCATGGCCACTATCATTATAAGTCCACAGGAGTCCTCTCGGCTTTCTCTCATGTGAGCGAGAGATTAAAGACAGCTAAATTAATGTTCGCACTAGCAATGTTACAAAACCGCCTCCGTCTTTTAAGTGGTAGCTGCTCTCTTTTGTGTGCAAAGCCAACTAAATGGAAGTTAAGACCAGCATTGTTGCATAATCATTTACACTGTCTCTTTGTTCTTTTGTGTGCTTTTGTTCTTATTAGGATGACAACTCCATGTTCTTTCAGTTTGGCCCCTCCATCGAGCAGCAGGCTTCTGTCATTTTGAATATTATGGAGGAGTATGACTGGTACATCTTCTCTATTGTCACAACGTACTACCCGGGCTACCAAGATTTTGTCACCAAGGTAACAACATATGATGATTAAGTGACGTAAATTCTACATTGATTGTTCAGTATACAGTTCAATTCAAACGGACACACATGCTCAGAACAGTTTTTAAAATTCTAAATAACAATAAAGCAATCATATAAATAAAATAAAGGCTCTAATAAATATTACGTTTTTAAAAGCGTTCACCTTTTGTCTTTACCTTTTTCTGAGCGAGTATAACAAACTCGAGATGTTTTTCAAAGAACAGGTGTGCTTCAATAAACAACTTTTCATGTGATTCATTTCTTAAAGCCAACCAGTGATGCTGTATTTAGCCGCCATCAATTGAACTAACACCTAGATTTTAGGAAAGACAAATTATACCTGAAAATCAGTAAACTGTTTGTATTCCTGTTTTTCAGTTGAAAAGAACATTTAATTCTTTGCTGAATAAGAACTTAATGAGGAGAATCCCTGCAAAAGAAAACCAGAGGGCTTTTTATACGGGTCAAATTACATACCAAAATCTGACATCTGGCTCTTTTGTGCAACAAGAAGGTGTTTATGCTGCATAATTTTTCTGCTTCAGAGGAGTCTGTAAGAGTTTTTTTTTTCATCTGGCTCATAGTCAACAGTTTTGTTCCAATTTAAGCTTAAATTTAAAAAAAATCAACAGGAAATACAGTGTTGATAAAAGAAAGCAAAATAATGCACATTCTCAGGAAGCGCTATAAAAGCATTCATCATAGTAGGTGGTGATCTTTGGAGCTAATAAATGTATATTTGGTTCTTTTTTTATTTTATCCACCAGTACACACAAGCTAGACAATGCAACACAGCCTCTGGGTTTCCAATGGTATTTTTTGTGCTAACTCCACGCCAGTAAAATTGGACAAGACTCACTGTCTTGGCTGAAAGCATCCATCCATAGCAATTCTCGTATGAATACTAGCAACACTCCTTAAGCTATAAAGAATTGCCTGGCTAAAAGAAAAAAAACGTAACGCATTATTTCAAAACGTCACATTCAGGTACGTGACCTGCAGGCCACAATGTGATGCTGTCTTTCAAGAGGCTTAGACTTGGTGAACTGGGACATTTTACCCTGCACAGAGTTTGATTCTTTTCATGTTTTAAAAAGTCTGATTCAACAAAATTTTTTCTACAACAAACTTTAAGTTTACTCAACTAAAGTGTCCATTAGCAATAAATTTAGTATGTATAAATATTTCAGTGTGTTCATATGACACATTTTGCTGAAATGAGAAGGTAATTATGGAAAAAAGTTCATCGGTGAAAACAGAAATTATAATCTGAAAATTTGTTTCTGATTGCTGATTATGTGATCCAGATTTACACATGCAGCTGGATGAATGATCTTTGAAAAAAACCCAAACTATTAAAAACAGGCACAATCCCTTTTCCAACTTAAGAACGTCCCCAGCAATGATATGTCTGATGTTTCATACGTATGTCATATAGCCATACGTTTAATGGTTTGCGTATAGGCTGCTCAGTGGTTAGCACCGCAATTGCACAAGAAGGTCAATTCTTTCCCACCGGGGCAAGGTTGGAAACACACTTGTTCTCCCTTGGTACGTGTGGGTTCTCACTGAGCTCAATGGTTTCCTCCCACAAGCCAAACACATGCACGTCAGTTTAATTGGGCAATGCAAGTACTTTGTAGCTTTAAGATGAGTGTGAATGTGTCTAGTTTTTACTTGTCCATATGATAGACTAGACACCTGTCCAGGTTGAAGCCATCTACCACCTGCTTAACAGTTAAGATAGACTCCTTATACGTGAATTGGGAGAAGCAATTAATAAAATATTTGACAAAACTCATAACTGCACCTCTGACACCTCCCAGTGATAAGATTTCATTTTCATCATGGGAGGATTGTTTTATTGCAATAATCCTATGCTGTAACAAAAAGTACTAATTGCACAATTTAAAAAATAGGACTTTTCCTGGTGGCCCATTCAGTCGGCATCACCAGCTATGGTTGGATCGTTCACTTGGATCGTTCCTTCACTCGTTGTCATTGCCTTTTCATCAAAATGTTCTTTCCTTTGTTTCTCAAACAGATCCGGAGCACCATTGAGAACAGTTTTGTGGGCTGGGAATTAGAGGAGGTTCTTTTGCTCGACATGTCTGTGGATGATGGAGATTCAAAGATCCAAAACCAACTGAAGAAGCTGCAGAGCCCCGTCATATTACTGTACTGTACTAAAGAGGAAGCCAACACTATTTTCGAGGTGGCCCATTCAGTCGGTATCACCGGCTATGGCTTCACTTGGATTGTTCCTTCACTCGTTGCCGGGGACACCGTAGTTGTGCCGGCAGAGTTTCCCACAGGTAGGAAGTTCTGTTTTTGTCCAACATGATCTCAGTAAGACATGTTGCTTTACTGCTTTAAGCTGAACCAATGAGCGACATGGTGGCACAGTGGTTAGCACAGTGGTCTCACAGCAAGAAGGTCAGGGTTCGAGTCCCGGAACGTTCTTGCTGTGGTTCAGGGTTTCAAGCCTCATGCTTGAAACCCTGACCTTTCTGTGGGGAATTTGTATGTTCTACCCATGTACACGTTGGTTTTCTCCACGTAGTCCAGTTTCCTCCCACTCCCTAAAAGCATGCGTGTTAGTTTAATTGGCCACCATCAAATTTTCCCTAGGAATGAGTATCTGTGTGTGTGTGTGTGTGTGTGTGGCCCAGCAACAGACTGGCGACCTGTTCGGGGTGTACCCCCTCTCTCCTCTGACTGGCACCTCCCAGATTCCCAGTAGCGATAAACTGTTCAGAAGACGGAACGGAAGCTGAACCTTTTTAGGGCAGTGCAAACTTTCACTGGAAGTGCAATGTTAGTGTGACTTTATTTCAAAAGCATAAAAAAAAAAATTAAAGTAGATAAAAATGGACTATCTATAAATTTTATTTATAGATATAGATTTATAGATTTTATTCCAGATGCAAATTCTTCATAGATGAATTTCTGTGAAGAATGTTTCACAGAAATTTTTCACAAAATTTTTTCACATTTTACTATGTCACAAAACTGTTTTAATAAATGCAAGTCTTTCTTGGTAATAACTGGATACCTTATTATTTGTTGAAACCTAAAACATTGAGAATGTTGTTGTTCTGAAGAGTTCTTGTTGTTGAACCTTGCTCTGCTGAATTTCCAGCCTGTTGCAAAAGGAATTAAATAAGTGTGTTTTTTTAAAAAAAGTGAGACAAATCAAAGTAAAAATTATTATTGCACTAGTTAATTTAAGAAAGTATATGCATAATTTTATTAATAATATTACTAATAAATTACACCAAAGTAATTTTTAAATTACGTTAATGTAAAGAAAAAAAAAAACACATTCGTGTGATAGTTCGCTGCTCAGCTGGAGAACGGGGGTTTTAAACACTGAATTTTCTGTGTGAAGTTTGCACTCCCTCACAGTTTATGTGTGGGTTCTTTCAGGGTACTTCAGCTTCCTCCTACCATCTAAAGACATCCATGTTTGGTCACTAGATCTTCCGCAGGAGAGAGTGTGAGGTTGAAAATTTGATTTGACTGAGATGTAGGAATAAAGACCACAGTTGGTTTGATGTTGAATGGAGAAACCAGGTTTTTAGAAGTTTTTAGAGAAATTTCTTGGATTTACGTGCCTTTGTGATATTTTTAACTGTGTCTTAAAGTCCTACTGAGTTTGGTTTTAATTGGTCTATGAGAGTTCAAATGTTATATCAGCTAAACAAAATTTATTGTTGTTTAGTAGTCTTTTTTAAACCACATAAAATCCCTGGGGTAAAGGGAGCAAAAGAGCTGAGAAATACATTGCAATGCAAAAACAAGTGTTTTTTTTCTCAGTCAGTTGTTGGGTTTTTCACTGCAAGAAAAAAACAAAGTGACCTTTAAAATAATAAGTTAGGACTCTGTTTGTCTGTCTTTTTCTCCAACATATCTATATGTCACTTTAAGCACTGAAGGTCAAATGAACAAAGAACTGAGGTAAAACCTGAGATGGGGCGCATTGACCACTCAACCCGTTCACGCAATCCATCAGACATACGTACCTGTCGGACTGCCTAATGTAACACAACTTTCAGCTCTTTGGAGGTGGACAGACACTTTTGGTAAGGCCAGGTCCCAGTGGGAACTGACCTGCTCACTGTTAGTGCTGTTTCTGGTAAATTAAATGATGGATTTCTCCACAACCTCAGGCTGCTTCTTATCCTAAAGCAGTCGGCTGTAATGTAGGTAATAAGAGTCTGATAATTCCAAGGTGTTTTGCTTGTTGATTTATAGTTGGAGATGAGAGATATTGAGCTGCTGCCTGTCCTCAGCAGTTTCTGGGGATAGGAACCTGAAATTGTTGTGCCCTCGAACACTTTAAATCAAACTTTCTGCATCTGCTCTTCATTGATATCCATGGATGATTTACCTTGTATCGGAGCAGGAAGTGCTTTTGCACAGCACTGTGTGCACTCTCAGCTATATTTTGTGTGTAAGGTGGGCATTTGTCTGTGAAATATGCAATTGGTTCAGGATTTAATTTGCGTGACAAAAATAATGAGTGAACATAACAAAATGGGTTTTGGATTTTTGTTTTTAGTGTTTGGCACACATTAGAATTTGAAGAGGTGAACAGTAGCTGCACTCATACGTATTGTTTAAGAGGACTTTACTCTGTAAAGTTTGATAAATTACCACATCAGTTATTTAAATCAGACCACAACTTCTTTTTTGATTTATGCTGCCATGGAGATCATAACATCTAGTTTGTGTGCTGCTTGGTTGTTTGCAAAGTGCAGCCATGCAGTGCCAGAAGGACACATAAAAAGAAATGCGTTTATCTTTAACGGTAAATTACTAGGGCATGGATCAAGCTAACATAACAAGAAAAGTTTGAAAAATGTCTTCTCCTCACAGCCTACTTAATGACCGAAACATTGAATGTACAGTGTACATGTCCTTTTCTAAAATAGGCTTGAATTTAAGAGCAACTTGACTGGTGTGAAATGGAAACCAGAAGGAACAAAGTAGACACTTTGGTAATCGTAATTTAACTAAAAATGGTTCAACGTGTACCTTATTTTTTAAACTTTATTGAATCCAGAAAGAATCCAAGGAAATTTAAATGATCCATTTATTCATTCACTTAAACACTGGGTTGTAAGAAATGCCGGATCCTGTCGTAGCTAAACTCAGACAAAAAACATTATAGTATCGGGAGAAGTGGGTCAAATGACAATTTAACAATGCTTTTTAGAGCATTTATTGAAATCCATAAATCCATCTCGGTCCTGACGATATCCCTGTAGAAGTATGGAAATGCTTAGGTGAGGTGGCAGTAGAGTTTCTGACTGGGCTGTTTAACATGATATTAGAAAGTGAGAAGATGCCTGATGAATGGAGAAGTGTGTTGGTTCCTATTTTTAAGAACAAGGGAGATGTGCAGAGTTGTGGTAACTACAGAGGAATAAAACTAATCAGTCAAATGATGAAGTTATGGGAAAAAGTTGTCGAAGCTAGGCTAAGGTCTGAAGTAAGAATTTGTGAGCAGCAGTATGGTTTTATGCCTAAAAAGAACACTACAGATGCAGTATTTGCCTTGAGGATGCTGATAGAGAAGTACAGAGAAGGTCAGAGGGAGCTGCACTGTGTCTTTGTAGATCTAAAGAAAGCGTATGACAGGGTACCTAGAGAAGAACTATGGTATTGTATGAGGAAGTCTGGTGTGACAGAGAAGTATGTTAGAGTGGTCCAGGACATGTATGAGGGCTGTAAGACAGTGGTGAGGTGTGCTGTAGGTGAGACAGAGGAGTTCAGTGTGGGGGTGGGACTGCACCAAGGATCTGCTCTGAGCCCTTTGCTGTTTGGTATGGTGATGGACAGGCTGACAGACGAGGTTAGACAGGAATCTCTATGGACAATGATGTTTGCAGATGACATTGTGATCTGTAGTGAGAGGAGGGAAGAGGTGGAGGAAAAGCTGGAGAGGTGGAGGTTTGCACTAGAAAGAAGAGGAATGAAGATTAGTCAGAGTAAGACAGAGTATACATGTGTGTAAATGAGAGGGACCCAAATGAAAAAGTGAGGTTACCGGGAGAAGAGATAAAGAAGGTGGAAGATTTTAAATGCTTAGGATCAACAGTCCAGAGCAATGGAGAGAGTGGAAAAGAGATGAAGAAGCGTGTGCAGGCAGACTGGAATGGGTGGAGAAAAGTATCAGGTGTGATGTGTGACGAAAGAGTTTCGGCCTAAATGAAAGGGAAAGTGTACAAAACCGTGGTGAGACTGGCCATGCTGTTTGGTCTAGAAACAGTAGCACTGGGAAAAAGACAAGAAACAGAGATGGAGGCAGCAGAGATGAAGATGTTGAGAATCTCTCTGGGAGTGACCAGGATAGACAGGATTAGAAATGAAGACATCAAGGGAACAGCACATGTTAGAGCTTTTGGGGATAAAGTCCGAGAGGCCAGACTGAAATGGTTTGGACATGTGCAGAGGAGAGAGAGAGATTACATCGGAAGAAGGATGCTGGATTTGGATCCACCAGGAAAGAGGACTAGAGGAAGGCCAAAGAGGAGGTTTATGGGCGCAGTGAAGAAAGACATGAAGATAGTTGGTGTGACAAAAGAGGATACAGCAGATAGGGTTAGATAGAAGAAACTGACTTGCTGTGGCGACCCCTGCAGGGAAATGCCGAAAGAAGAAGAAGAATTGAAATCCATATTAACATTTTAAGTTTGCAGCAAATAAAATCCTAAAGAAATGTTTATCTTTTATAGAGTGACTATTTCAAAAGGCAACATGAAAATGAAATTGCGATATCCTAAAAGTTTATTTTATGATTACTAGCTGGAAATATGTTTTAAAAACTTGTGGAACTTTGTCAACTACAACTTTGTCAAGCTTTTTTTTGTTAAAAAAATATTATGTTCATGAATATCATTTCAAACTTCACTGAACATTGTGGGACTTTCATGTTAGTCTTACCTACAAACTTCTCTAGGTTTCTTTTTGGAGAAAAAATATAACTTTATGATTTTTAATTTGATTTCAACTTAATACTCATGTATTAGATTTATGGATCAACATAAGTCAGTAGGCGGTATGGATGAACTCGTCCTCACAACTGTGTTGCTGTCGACTTCACACCTTCACCAGTGACTGTCTGGCACTTAGAGCTACCTAACCTTGCCTAAGCATGTAAAAAACTTGCAGATTAACAAAAGTGTTGAGAGGAATAGGGAAGATAAATCTGTAATGAAGAAAGATGGTTATATTGATTTTTCTAATTCAGCTGTTCTACTGCATGTCTGTGGTTTTATCCTACAAGTCAAGGAAGCTGCATGACATTTGCAAGCGTAGTCAATGACACCAGCTCCTGAACTAACATGACACCATGTCGGAGCATGTGTCTAATGGTTTTGGGCTTGTGCACTCTCGGTGAATAAGCGTTTCGGAGTGAGGCAGAAGGTGCATGCTAGCTGTGGGGAAAATTTGCCTACTGAGCTTGCTTAATAATTTGCACCATGTGTGATGAAGCGTCACCAAATCTCTGCGGTAATTCCACTGATGCTTTGCTTTAGTAAAGCTCCAGGGAATTATCTCTCCATCCGCTACCATCTCATCTTCCATTACTTTATTTATTCAATGACTAGATCTCTCCCATTTCTCTGCAGTCTTATGCATTTTTACCTTCGTATAACTCTGTTTTCTTTGTATTTGTTTCTTTACGGATTGACCACAGTTTGACTGTCCCTCTTTTCGTGTTTTGTGTCTCGCAGCTCCCTCTCTCTCTCTCTCTCTCTCTCTCTCTCCCTTTCTCTTGCTCGCTACCTTTCTGTCTCTATTCTTTCTGATCAAAGTTTATGCACTACTTCTGCTCAGCCCTGGGTGTAGTCTGACATCACAGACGACAACAAAAAGCTACTTCTAAAAATATCCACTATTACCTTGTCTAGTCACTATGCCTCCGTGTAGATGGTTTGCTGTCTGTCTAAAGTGTTTGTCTTTGTTTGTGGAATATGTGTGTCTTTGACAGAGAGACAGGCTGCTATTAAACAGAGACAGAAGCCAGTTTATCAGTCAGAAAGAAGCTTCACAGACAAGTCAGAGTAGTTTCTCTGTTGTGACAGTTTAAAAAAAATGTCCTGAGAGACATGGCCATATAAAGAACATAATTAGTTCCCATGATGCAGAGAACACACATGCTCCCGCCACCACTGTCCCATCCTGATAAAGAATAGTTTCCAGAAAATAATAAAAGTGAATTGCATTAGTAGGAACAACAAGAGGGGTGAGTAAAGAGAAAGTGTCAAGAGTGTGTGATTTTTAGATGTGGTCCTGAAGGAACAGAGCTGTCAGTGCCAAAGCCCCGTGAGGAGGGCAGGTTGCCAGGCCGCCTGTCTATTTATGCCCACTGACATGGTAGTGGACTGCCTGACATGTGGTCATACACTGTCAAATAGACGGAGAGTGACTGGAAGACAGAGAAAACAGAATTAATGGAAGTCAAAGAGATGGATAGTGAGATAAATTGACATGAAGGCTGAGGTATTTTGCTATAAGTTCAGACTCATCTAACGGGTACTAAATGAAGTCCCTAATCATCCACTGTATCTTCAGAAGCCACAGAGACCTTGATTGTCTAGTTAAGATTTTGCTGTTGTAATGTCTTTTGCTTTTCTGGTAATTTACCACAGATAATTCTGCTCCTGATCTGCTTGAATTAGTTTTTATGGTTTCTAAGTTTCTCTTTGTTGGCTTACAAAGCCTGACCGATCACCGAAGACAAGTTCTCTCTGTGGAAAATAGGGTTTTAAAGAGGCTTCAAGCAACAGATTTTAAACACAAGGACTTCTGCAATGGTAATTTTATTTAATTACAACCATGGATTTTCTAGGTTTGTGCAGTTGTGTTCTTTTGACATTTTCTTTGCTTAATATTGTGTTCGTAGCAATCAGGGTGAAACACCAGTAAAGTTTAGAAATGTAAACGCAAAAAAAACCCTGTAAAATAAAGTCATTTTTTGCTTTATGCCCTTTCATTTTAAAATCAAATTACTTTGCAAATATTGTTTCAAAACTTTTAAAACTTTTTCTGATCAACCTGATTTGTTTGGAAAGGAGCATTATTTAAAAATATCACAAATTCAGATGCTTGTATTAAAAATGTGTTTTAACTTGTGTTCAAAGCAACCACAAAGTTCACCAGAATCAAGTCCCACAGGAGAAAGTTGCAGATTCTGAAGGCCAATGAAAAAAAATATGTTTTTTTCTATTCAACTTAGCATGAGGGACCATCAGCAGACCCTGGTCAGGTGTCAGGGAGCTGCCAGGGTGCAGAGGTCCTTGATATAACCTGGTGCCTGTCTGTGAAGAGCTCAGTAAAGGAATCTTAAACAGCACACAGAAGCAACGCAAGTCTTTTCAAGAAGCCTGGCAACAACATTTTAAAATATTGTACCATACTAGAAAACTTTTGCCGAGGTCCTTAAACAGTGTTAAATTGTGATTACATTATGTGGTCAAATGTCCTTTTTATGTTTTCTTATTATAATTGTGAATTTATTTCTATAGTAATCACAATCAATATGTAAATTAAACATAGAAATGACCCTGAAATCCTTGGCTAGATTTTGAAAAACTTAATTAAATTTGTCAAACAATATGTCGGGAAATACGAATTAAACTTCACACATCTAAAAAAAAAAAAAAAATCAGTCTGTTATTTCTAACTTGTACATTCCAGCTTATAAACTCATTTGAGCAAATGCACCAGTTTGAACAATTTTAAATTTTTCAGTAATCCTTCTCACGGCTGATAATATGTGAAATATTTAAATCAAACTTTTACTTAAAAAAATGCTTTTGATGTAATGTGAAAAAATTCTGTTACAATTGCTTATTATTTGTTTGGCTTTTCCCTTACTACTGTCCAAACTAAAGATCTATTCGAAAGAAGTGGATTTATTGGCATGTCATCTACCTTGCCGACAAAATATGGAATCTAAAGCAACAGTGGCTTCATTTTTGCCTTAATGTTAACATTTAGTTTGCTGACAAGTTCAGCAACATCATTTGTCCAAGTCCAGGCGTAAAAGTTCTTTGTTTGGTGTAGAGATTGACTTAACAATGTAAACTTGCAAACATCATCACAATGTAAAAACATTTAATTCAAAATATTATAAAGATGTGAGGTAGGCGAGGGGACGATTATTTTAATACCACATGTTGAAATTTGGACACCAGTCAACTGATTGGCTATTAAACTGAAATAAACACTTCCCACAGTGCACCATGCTGTCTGTTAGCAATTAATGATGGTAATTGTCGATCACAGCGTGATCAAATGCTAATTTTTTATTGCCGATGACAGCTGTTCATTAGATATAAACCTCCTCACTAAAGGGACCTTATACTTCCTTATTAATTCAAGTAAACTAATAATAATCCTAAAAGTTCCATTCCATCGTCTTCTGCTTATCCGGGGCCAGGTCGCGGGGGTAACAGCGTCAGTCGGCGAGCCCAAGCTTCTCTCTCCTCGGGAGTCAAGATTCGCTCACCTCGGCTGCACCCTTCAGGTCACCTGTAAAGATCTCGATGCGTTCCTTTGCCGGCTATGGGAGATACCCTACCCCTGGGTCTCCTCCTGGTGGGACGTGCCAAAACACCTAACAAGCGAAGCGCTTGGGAGGCATCCTAGCCAGATGTCCAAACCACCCCATCTGGCTTCTCTCGACCTGGAGGAGCAATAGCTCTACTCTGAGCTTCTCCCAGATGGCAAAGCTCCTCACTCTCTCTGAGTGAGAGCCCAGCCTCCCTTTGGAGAAGGTTTATTTCGGCCACTTGTATCCGCAATCTCGTTCTTTTGGTCACCAGCTGAGGATAGGAATGTTGATCGGCTTGTAAACCGAGAGCTCTGCCTTTCGGCTCAGCTCTTTCATTACTAAAAGTATGACCTTTTTTTGTTTGATAAAGTTTAATTGATATCTACTGTAATTCAGTGTGTTTAAGTTTTTCTAACGAGACAATTATGTCAATCATCTTCTGACCCACTTATCCCAGTCGTGGTTTCAGGGGCGTTGGAGCCTCGCCCAGTTCGACAATTATGTGAAAGTAAAAAATATTTATTTTTCTATCACTGTTCAAAGCATGAAGGATGCTATAAATATCAATGCATGAAACAAATAGTCACAGAAGGATGTAGTAGTGGACCAATCAGCGTCCTGGCAACAGCTGAATGGATTTCCAAATGGGCACCAGGAGAGTTTGGTATGAGACAGAGAAATCTATAGAAATAAATATTTGACAGACGTAGAACAGAGCTCAGGAAGAGAGGAGGACAGGACTACAGACTGCATAAAAACCAGCTTAGTTACAAAGTCATTTACATACAGATGGACAAACACGACAAGGTGAGAAACACGGTCAGCCAGAATGTTGGTGGTATTTATCTAGTCTCTGAATCATCAGAATGTGGAAGCTCCATCTCCTGTTCAACCAACGCCTGTCATGTCTGATGTGTTGCGAACATTCATGCTTCTTACCAGTTTAATATATTTCTAATTTCTTGAGTTAAACAATATTCAACTTAACTTTATTCAATACTAAATGTATTTTAAATCTTGAGTTTTCTCCATCATGCCAACACCTCTACGTCTTCTGATTCCTTGTCTCCTCTTCTTGCTTTACACACACAGGTCTTCTCTCTGTATCCTATGATGAGTGGGACTATGGCCTAGAGGCCCGTGTTCGTGACGGTGTGGCGATCATCACCATGGCAACATCCACCATGATGATGGACCGGGGGCCTCATACCTTGCTGAAATCTGAGTGTCACGGAGCCCCAGAAAAAAAGACCCCAATCTCAGGCAATCCCAATGAAGTGCTCAGGTCAGTGTGGGTGAGGGTTGGAATTTGGCATCACGCAAAAATGTTTTGTCACATTGTTTCAACTAGAACAATTGTTTGATACCATTGGCTCGCACATTAATATTTTAACAGTAATAGCTGCAGATTGCTAGCTGTAGTGTGAACATTGTTTTGCTGGTTAGTCGTTAGTCTTGTGGCCTCACGGCAAGAAGGACATGGGTTTGAGCCGAGGATATGATGATGCTCGTTTATTGGCCATTCTGTGTGGAGTTCCGATATAATCTGTGTATCCTGTATGTACGGATTCTCTCCAAGTACTCTTGCTTTTTCACGCATGCCAAAAAACACGCATGGACCTTGCTAAAGTAAAAATATGACAACATGACAAGACTAGTTCTATGCTTTTCTGTAGTTTTAGAGATCAAAACTAAAACCATTAAAACTAGCAGGAGTATAAATGTTTATGGAGGTTCTTAATAAATATTCTTGTTGACTCAAACATTAAGTCAAATTAACCAGAACCTTCTTTACTGTTTACAGCCTCTTCAGTTTTGATTGAGAAAGTGGGCTGTTTGGTATTTTTGAACACCATCAAATTACTCACCTGTGTTCTTGTTTGAGTGACCAATTTCTTAAGTCTCCTTTAAGGCATGTTGAAAGGAGACAAACCGATCTTTTTTAGTATGATGAAACATGTCCTAGTTCTTCTCTGCTGGTAATTGAAGCTTTCTTTTTTGTCACTGGCTGTTTGATTTTTCTCTGCTGTCTTTTAGCAATAAAACAAAAGAAAATGAGCAAAGACTTAGTCCCTAAGTTGACTGCTGGCTGAGCCATCTGTCTGTTAGGTGCTTGTTTAGTTTCCCCAGTGTAAAGCTCACCATACAAGAGGCTTTGTCAAGGTGGAAAGCTGCTCGTTGAGATGAAGCATTTTCTCTCTAGTTGTTTATTGGGTTTGCAAAACACAGGGGTATGGTGTTTGTTATAAATTCTCCTTATTTTCTCAGATATTTCAGCCACACAATTATTGTTCATCCATCTGGACAATCTAGGCATTATTAAAAGAGAAAGTTAAACACATTTTTGGAGTTAACATGAAAGTTGTTTAGTAGGTTTCACAGGCTCTTCCTATATTAAGTATGTTCAGTCAAGCAGGTGAAACGTTTAATGTGAACTCAGATCTACTTATTGCTTATTGCTTGCATAAAGTCAAATAAATTGAAAACAGCAGTAGATTTTTGTACAATATTTACTGTATTTTTGTGGTGGAAAAAGAACACTTAATAAAGGATCTCTGAGGATCTTTCCTGGGAATATGAAGCTGTGTCTAAAAAAAGACTTAATAGAGATAAAACCAGAAGTTTCACAATAAATTCCCAACTTTAAATGTGTCTCAAGTAAGTCCAGATTAAATATTTTCTAAAGAACCGCAATAAAGTCAGCTCAAATTTTTGTGGACGGATTTCTTCTAGAGATAAAACATTTCCTAGAATGATGTGTTAAACAAATAAAGGATGAAGGCTGAGAACAACTATTTTAAAGCATGATAAAAGGCGTCAGATGGTGAAAGCATGCATGGCTTCCAGCAGATCGCAATGTTTACTGACGATGTGACAGCATACAGAAGGTGCTGGATACAATTTTGAGTTGTCGAATTTAGCAATGCTGAAATATTATGTCATAGTTAAAATAAACAATGACTCAAAACATACAGTGGAGCTGAGTTTCAGACAAAACTTAATTTTGAAAGTTTTATGACCAACTGCTATCACAGAAAACCAAAAATTCAAAGATGATCATAGCTTCTACATTTTGGGCCGACATTGCTCTGTAAACCTAACCCAACAACATATCAAGTAGAAATACCTTAACATTGAACATTAAATGATTGCTGTTCATATCTCATTGCATGTTTTTCTTTCACTTGGAATAACATTACAATTGTGGATATTAATTAAATCTTGTTTTATTTACTACTAAATCAATGTGTGGTGGCATGTATAGCCCAAGCTGTAAAAGAATTTTTCTGTCGAAGGACATCTGAGCCAAACTGTTAATTCATTTTCTTATTCATCCAACCGGAGCCTATCCCGGCTGATTTCAGGCAAGAGGCACGGTACACCCCAAACAGGTCGCCAGTCTATTGCGGAACTACACAGACAACCATCCACATTCACACTTATTCATTCCTAGGTGCAATTTCATAGCGGCCAAACAACCTAACATGCATGTTTTTGGAAAGTGGGAGGAAAGTGGTGTTACTGGAGAAAACTCATGCATACATGGGAGAACATGCAAACTCCACACAGAAAGACCAGTGTTCCAACCCTTGTCACCACCCGGGACTCGAACACCCGATCTTCTTGCTCAAAACTGTTAATAATACATTTTTAAAAAATTCTTAAAAGCTTTATTAAATTATTTTGGACATATTTAGAAATTATCTTTAGACTGTTACTTTTAGTTTGTACCTATAAAAATGAAGATAGAAGTGTTGCATATCGTCCTAAACCTTTAATATTATTTGCATTGAATGTTTTCTACAAGGGAGAAAAGGTTTACGGTTTACAACACAGAAATTTGTAATGCATTATCTGAACTAATTCTGCAAAGTACAAAGTTTGATGTGACACACAAAACAGGTGGATCCCCTGAAGTTTTTCTTTAGTTTAACTTAATTTATTTACAGTTGCTTGCCATCCTAATATGAGAATGATTTATGTACATAAAATTGTTTCACAGTGCAGGTTCAGCAAAACTAAAGCACAGGTGATCTAGTATCAGCGCAACATCTTGGCATGGATCAGCACAATCATACAAACAGCAGATGCTGGCATACACACACCCACACAAAAGATGCAAATAAAAAAACAAAAAAAAAAAACACATCTTCCCTTTATACTGTGATCATCCTCCCTGCATGAAAGAGCACCTTAACCACACAACGCCACCTATGCCCCCTTAAAAAACTGAGCCCACACCCTCAGCTGTCCATCTCAGCAGCAGGCCTTTTGAACTGGTTGTGAAGCTTTGCGTTTGGCTGCGCTTTGCTCTGTGCTCTGCCTAATTGGGCCCAGTGGCGTTTCAGTCCGCGAACACTATCCCCCATGGCGCTGTGCTACAGAGCTCTGTGCAGCATTGTATTCAGGAGCAGCTTCACCCTTCCACCACTCTACATGTGTGCTGGATCTGTGTGGGCATGCGTGTTTTAACTTTTTTTTTTTTTTATATACAGAGGGATAGAACATCAGGAAATCATTTGGATGTTAAGGATGTTGTTAGTTCTTTTAGGGTGCTGGGTTTGTGTTGTTGGAAAAACGGGCTTAATCGGGGGTCTTGAATGTTCTGGATGTGCACGAGTTCTATTTTAATTAGTTAAACCTCTAGAGATTTTGCTGTGGGATATCTTTTTTTCCATTTTTACCTGCAAATTAGCAAGTCATAACGAGGGCAAAATCATCCTGAAAACTTTCTTTTACACAAATAGATTTTCCTGATCTAAGCCTTAACCTTCATTGATTCCACTTGAAATTAGTTCTTTATTAATTAGAAACTTTTCTTGGAAATCAATTAAATTTGTGTCTATCCATTTGTCTGTATAGCTTTTGTGCGGCACTTTTGTGGTTTCATCTGTCTTTTTTTTCCCCCCATCTTCTTGCACGTTGCTCTGCTCAAGTTCCTCCTAACCCTGTCTTGTTCATTTTTATTCTTTCTTGATCCACAGATGCCCCTTTTTTGTTCTGCTGTGGTCCCCTCTGATACTTCTACCCTCTTCATTGTGGTTATTTTATTCTCTGTGAAGTCCACTCCACTGCTGTTTTATCTGCTCACACCTTTTCTTTTCTCGACTCATCTCCTTACCTTTCGCAGCAGTGATTTTTCTATCAACTCCACTGTTCTGCTCCTCCTCTGCTATTGTCTGCGCTCCAGACCTGCAGTTTTATAATCAACTTAGCTGTGTTGTTGATTAGATCAGTCGCAGGAGCTGCTGAGATCCTTCGCCCCTTGCTGCCTTAACTAAATTTGTTTGGTGATAACCTTTGTCTTCAGGTGTTCAATCAAGAGATTAGCTATTGGCCTGCAGTCCATATTTTAGAAACTTAATGAACAGCTGGTTGTCCTATTCAGATGTGAGAAAGGACGTCCAAATTCTTGGTGAGTTCAATGTGAAGTTAATCAAAAATGTATTAAAAGACCTCACTTTTGGGAGAGGGTCAGGGATTTAAAAGATAGCGTTTTCACACAAATTTTCGATTTTACGTAGGTTTTCAAATGGACGTCACTCAGATTATAATGACTATAAATCATGGCTGGTCGGGGGTATCTTTTCTGACCTTCTTTATCGGATGGATGCTCACATCTTTGATGGTTATCTTCAGGTAGATCTTTCTCCATAGTTAAGCTCTGAAACACAACTTACTGTATAAACATTTAGATCATGAATTATCACAAGTTCTTGCTTTGATGCTCATTTTTGGAGCTTCACTTTCTTACTCCTTTCCCCTTTTTCTGTGATAAAGTTGAGAAAATGTGAGACTTTTACATTTTAAATGGTCAATTCAGTGCTTTATTTGTAAAAATCATTCAAACAAATTAATAGTATGAAAAGGTTCACAATAGTTCTTTAACACAACTGTTCAATGTTTAAACCTATTTCAAATTTTCTATTTGGATTTACTGCATTTTAGTTGTTTATTTTTACATAAATTCTTGTTTCTCCAATCGGCACAGCTCCTTGTCATCCTTCTAAATAGCCTCAAGCGACAGCAGGAACCCTCTGGGTGTTTGTTGGTTTGGTTGAGTGAAGATGTGACTTTTTGCTTTCTCAAAATTCAATGGGGAAACACAAAAAAACAACTATTTAATGAACTGTGAGGATGTACTTGGGCTATTTATAGCTTAAGATTAGCGGCTAATGGAAGCTGTTTACCTGCTGTAGAAAATGTAACGTAGCACAGAAACTGTTGAAGGAAGCAACAAAGTCAATTAAACACTTCCTGAGATACTAAGTGTGTGTTAGCATAGAAGATACACGTGCCAAAATCTCTATTAACCTGTGAAAAGAATGCTAACTGTATTTGATATTTGTTGCAACTAAATTTCACTTCATCTCTGCTTTTGTGGATTTGAATTGTTATTATGTAACTGAGTTTCTGCTTTTGAGTAAATGGCAGGTCATGGTAATCCTGATGATTCGCAATATGCCACAGCGATCCATCTCTGTGTGTCCACAAGAGAAGGACACACCATTCCACTAAGTAAATTAAATCTATTGTAGCCAGCATGGTGCCATCCAACTAAGGCCAATGTATAAACCTAAAACAGGAATATAAAAAAAAAAAGTAGAATAGAAAAAAGCAAACCACAGAGAGCAAAAAAGAAAGAGATGGAAAGAAATCGTGTTATAGACCAGGAGTGAGAAATTTACAACTGTGTGCGCATCATGAGTGTGACAACAGTAGTCTTGACCTTGCCAGGCGTGGACAGGTTCCAGATGAGCTCGGAGCTGGAAAGGTGTCAAGTGCTTTTAAGCTCAGTGGATCTTGCTGAACTTGTGGGGGCTTGGCAAGGTTTTAAGAGCACCATGTGTGTGTTTGTTTTGTTTTTTTATTCTGTGTTTCTTGTTTATGGGTGCAGAATTCTCCAAAGTAGTATTTTTCACCCAGTTTAGCTAGAGGATGAGTGTGTGCCAACACCGAAGTGTTTTAAAGTGGGTGCTGGTCGATCTGAGTCTGTACTACTTTATAGAACGAGCAAGAGAAGATGGAAAGATTCTGGTTTTTGATGGGCTTTAATTGACGCCTGGTCAGGAAAATTTGTATTCTGGCTCATTTTCTTTCCAGCCCCCTTTTTATGTCTTTGTCCTTATTTCCTCTCTATTATTTTCACCTCTCTGCTAATTCGAGTCAATCTTTTAATGGTTTTTACACAATTTTGTCGGTTTACATCTCTAAGTTCTTTCTGCTTAAGGCTTTCATATGTTTTTGTCATAAATATTAATGACATTTAGGCTTTTTCAGATCTCAAGATTAAGACAAACACAAAAATACTGCACGATTAGCTTAAGGAAACAAAACTAATTTGTCAAAGAGTTATGTTTTTGAACAAATATTCCTGCAAAAAATTATTACCATGCATTTTTGTAACACGTTGCACATTTAAAGCTGCCATCTAAACTTAAAATGTGTGCACAGTGGTGCACAGCAAGAAAGTTGGGAGTCACATTGTGGTGGCAAGGGTTGAAACACTGGCCTTTCTGTGTGGAGTTTGCACGTTCTGCTCATTTAAGTTTTTTTTCTGGGCACTCTGGTTTCCTCCCACCCTCTGAAAACATGCATGTTGGGTTGATTGTCCACTATGATGTTACCACTATGAATGAGTGTGTCTGTGAGTGTGCCCGGTGAAACAAAAATGTTTTTTTAGGCTATACAACAAAAATTGCATTGAATGGCTGTCTGTCTGTTTGGCAATCCAGGAACCTGTTCAGGGTGTACCCTACCTCTTGCATTTGATCAGTCAGGATAAACTCAAACTTGTCAAAGATAAGGCTCAGAAGATGAATGAACAAATAATGCCTTTTTAAAATGTCTGTTCAATTTATCCTTCCATGTAGCCATCACTATAGAATACAATTATATTAGTTTAATCTTAATTTAAACTTTTTTGCCTATTTATTCTCAGATATAGCAAAAAGTAAAAGAAAAAATTGGAAAATACACAAAAGTAAACCAAAAAACTTATTAGTTAACATGTGGATAAAGAAGAAAACTAAAAAGACAAGTATTTTTTTTAGTTAATATGTTGTTCTAAGTTTCTTGAGAATAACGACACAATTCTACAATACACATGCATTGATATGCTGAGTGTGCATGTATTAGAGTCCCAAAATGTGCCTTAGCCACAAAATACCACATGGGTTAAGTTATCCTGTTTTGTAGGAGTTCCTTCATTACAAACCTAGACTATAGTAATTGCGAGGGAGTGTAATTCATTACTAATTAATCTCAAAGTTAATTTATTAAAACTGACGTAAATATTTTACACAAGTCTTCCATTATTTACATGAGAACATGTGCTAAAACGTATCTGTGTCAGGTCATGGATTAAGCACGATGTGTTTGTCTGTGTGATATTATCCAGTGAGCTGAAGAATTCAGAGGGTTTTTTTGCTGTAAAGAAAAGTGAAAACACTAAATACACAATATTTAGCAGCCAATGCTCCAGGAGAATGTAGCAGTGCTTTGTAACTTGGGGAATTGATTGGAGTGCTGTTGTACATGTTAGTCCAGAGTTGGTGTCACTCGCTTGTGTTCTCCATGTGGAGACAGCTGCTGTAACTGCTGCTTGAATTTTAATTCTCTGCCTGTACAGTATGGCTGAGATGCTCTCCACGAGGTTCAAGCTGACAGGCTCAACAGGATATCTACATATGGCTGACTCCATCTTATTGGACTGCTCACAGACATGCACACAGTTTTCAACACTTGCAATCATTTTTAAAATTGATGGAAGAGAGTCTATATTATAATTTTCCCCCGTAACCCGTAATGTGGAGTGTCCTTTAATGTGGACGCCCGAAGCTATAGATGGACATTAGTGAGTCATTCAAAGTAGTGCAATTAATGGATATACGTCTATATATTATATATGTGCATAGATTACAAATATCAAGTCTGTCCCTGGGAAAAACAGGAGAAAAAAACACTTGAAATAGTGTTTAGAATATCTAATCATTTTAAATCTTAACATAAAAGATTGGGGGGGGTGTCAAAGAAAGTAAAAGCTTAATAATACTGCACATGTCATTACTTTTGTTTGTATACACACATGATACAAGGCTGTAAAATTTTGTGTAAAATTAAGGTTGCATTTTGTTAATAACTGATGCATCAGGCATTTATGGTTTAAATGCATGTTGAATATTTTACAATGTTTGTGTTCAGATGAAGGTCAATACCCCTGTAAAAATACAGTCTTTATAGTATGAGGAGAGGAAAACGTAACACACCACTCTATCCTTCTTTCACTCCAAATCCTACGTCTCTTTTTCTCACTTCCCCACCCTCTGCGAGATTACCGTTACCATGGTAATGTGGCACATTGGCTAAGAAATCTTAGATGTTGTGTGTACTATGGCAACACATATATGCTTGTGTTTTTGCAGGATCTTTGCGCTATGCATGGACAAAGGTCCTCGAATCGTACCATATTATAGCTATTGTAGAGATTAAAAAGGGGGCATGGCGTCAAGTCATTTTGTAAATGGCTTATGATTTATGCAGCGGATTCTATTCACTTTGTATCAGTGCCAACACTCTACGGGACAGAGTTGTTAGCTGGAGACATGGGGCTGCTTGAGACCTTATGATGCTCCATGATCCTCATCATCATAGCCTTTTGAAAACACTCATATTTAATACTGGACAAAGAGAGAATTGATATTAGAATAATTGCTTGATTACATAATTCAGTATTTTGATCAATTATAGGTTACGTACAACTCATGAATAGAACGTTAGGTAGGTTCATCTACAGTATTCATATTTGGGTGGGTGGTCGAATAGATAAATGGGTGCCTCCTCTCGCCACTTTTTATCATCTGCATTTACAGTGTGTTGCCATGGAAACAGCTACACAGATGGTAGGAGAAGAATTGAAGATCAATGGAAAGAGTTGTGTATGAAAAAAAAAATATTACTTGGCACAAAAACGTATATTTTTTACACACACTGTCCTTCATATGATTACTTTACAAAAGGAGCTGAGAGTGCTGGGTTTGGTAAGGATGAAATTATAGTAGAAATGTTTACTTTGACAGAGAGGAGGAATCTTTCTGTAGATGCAGCCAAAAAACTCAGGCATGCAAATACAAACTGGTCATCTGTGTGCTGTCTTCTCGAGTGTCTCTGCAAACATTACAATGTGCCTTATTCCAGTGCTTTTTTTGCATTTAGTGAAAATTAAACTTCAATTATTATTTTCCAGTTCTGTATTCTGTATTTTTGGGTATTTTTTAAACATAACTTTATTTACATATTTGTCCAAAAAATGTAAGGTTTTTTTTTCTTTTTCTTTTTTTTAACTGTCCAGCCATTCAAAAAATTCTACTCAACAAAAAAATAGAAATGATTCATGATTCACGAGCTGAGTCCTCCTTTGTTTGTAAATTACTGTGGTTGGATTAGGACATTTGCCTAAATCAAAGCTGGTTGCGTAGCAAAGATTTCTCACATGAAAAAGCCATTATTCATTCATCTTGTTTGCCTGGCACTTCATCCTGTTTAGGATTACAGAGGGTGTTGGGTTTTATTTCCGTTGTTAAGCAGGCACAACATGGAGACATCGACAGTGTATGACAGAGAGAACCACAAATGCACTCAATAAGTCCCACAAATAACTTGGAGTCAATTCAGCGAGGTTTGTCCAAGCAGAGGCAAGAACCAGCAACCTTGTAGCGGTATTCCTCCTGCCCTGTTGAAGAAAATTTTCTGCACCATTGTGTCAGACAATAAAGTTTTCTTTTCTATTCTAATCACCAGTCCTGTACAGCATAACAGGCAAACTGTATAAAGAGTTTTCTAAAAGATTGATTACCTTTCCTTTTTTTTCAGTTATCACAACTTAATGGTCAGTGGCCTCACAGCATGAAGGTCAAGGTTCGAATCCCAGATGGGGACGAGGCTTGGAACACTGGCCTTTCTGTGTGGAGTTTGCTTGTTCTCCTTGTGTATGCGTGGGTTTTCTCAGGGTACTCCGGTTTCCTCCCATCCTCCAGAAACAAGCATGTTAAGTTGATTGGCCACTAGGAAATTACCCCTAGGAATGAGTGAGTGTGTGGATGGTTGTATGTGTGTGTGGCCCTGCAACAGACTGGCGACCTGTTCAGGGTGTACCCTGCCTCTTGCCTTAAATTAAGCTCCAGCAACCCCCGACACAGTTTAGCAGATGAGATGAAATGACAACATTAATGGGAAGGTTGTACTTCCCTTTTTTTTTTTTTTCTTTTTTAAACTTTCTAGGCTTCTTTAAAAAATCTTTCTAGACTTATTTTTCTAACCATTTTTGGCCACAAAAGCAAAAAAAGACACAGCACCATGTTTAAAGTTAATAGGCATTTCTTGTTGTTTAAATATGTCTTCCGTCCTACGTTTTGGTTCAGATTGTAGTTTGTTTTCTCAACCACCATTCAGTTCGCGTCAATAAAAAAGAAGAGATATTTTGTGATAAGATGGACCTGAGACTTCAATTAGAACAAAAGGGTGGCGATGACAAGATTTGACTTTATGTCTCTATTTAAGTATTTCTTTTGTCCTCTATTTATGAGACTCACTGCAGAGATTGCAGCCAATTTGTGCATCAAACATCCAACCAATGAAATTGCAGCATGATGACTCACAAAAATAAACTTCCATAGGTCCTGTCTCATCTGCTGCTGTACGGTGTGTTTGTCTGCGAGTAATGACAAATGTACTGAAAAAAAACTCTGTCTGAAAAACTATTCAATTAAATGGATTTGTTCAGTTTAGAACAAAATCTGCACATTGCAAGATAAAAAAAAAGCAACCATAAAGACATTTTAATGTTTCAACCAGTTTCTTTCTTCTCATTGTCTCTCTCTGCAGGTACCTGATGAATGTGACATTTGAGGGGCGTAATTTGTCGTTCAGTGAGGACGGATACCAGATGCATCCAAAGCTTGTCATTATTCTGCTTAACAAAGAAAGACAATGGGACAGGGTAAGACAGAGAGAACAGATTTGTTTGTCCCCAATATTATTGCTCTTTTTACTTGATACTGTATTTTTTATTTTGCTTGTTTGTCTTTTGCATTAGATAAAAATGATTAAAAGGCACTTTGGAAACATAAAAAAATACAGAGTAATTGATTATGAAAAGGTATTTTTTTTAAAAAAAAAGAAGCTATCCGGATGAATTTTAAAAAGTTTTTTCGTCAAAATGTAATTTTGTTTTAAAGTTTAAAAGTACATGATACATTTGGTAATTGTGTGTTTTTATTTGAATTCCATCATCTGATTTTTACTTTTTAAGAATTTTAAGCCTCGAGCGTTACAGTCGCTTCTCTGATTAGATAAGATCTGCTCAAGTAAAGAAGCTGTTTAGTGCTACAATCGAGTAAAAACCCTTCCACTGCCAATAAACAAGAAAGCATGTTTGGAGCTGTTTCAATTTAAAAAAAAAAAATCTATTACACGGTTCTGAGATACATAAGCGCTCTAAAACAAACTCTTTCACAGTTGGTATTCTATTTTAAAATGTTCAAAATGTCTTATTTCCAAGGCAGAGAGAGTACAGTTTTAATACCGAGAATGTAATAGTGCTGTGTTGTGTGCACGCTGTCAGAGCGAAAGTCTCCTAACTTGCAAGATTTTTGGCAAAAAAAAAAAAAAAGATTGCGGCTAATAGCATTTGATTAGTTTTGATGGTATTGATGGCGGGGTGAATCCTGTTAAAAGTTATAAGTGATGAAAATAATTTTTAAAAAATCCTAATTATTCTGACCCACTTTCTTCTGTTTTATTTTTTCTTAAAAAATTATCCCCATCTTGTTGCATCTTCAATTTTGTACCCTCATGTTTTGCTTCAATTTAAGTTGTGCAAATTGTATTTAGCAAACTTTAAACTTAAGGTGCCCAATCAAACTAATCTTAACAGCTGCAAGAAAAATTATTGGCATTAGAAAAAATTGTTTTTTTCTTCTAAATTTAGGATGCAGTGATGTTTGCCCCTCAGTTCATTTCTAAGTTATAATAACAATTATTGGTATGTGCTATGATGTCAACTTGTCAGAAATACTTTCAAACTTCTCATTTTGTTACTAAATGTTTCTTCTCCAAGCCTTTTTGTTCACTTCAACTTCACTATTAAAACATAAAAAAGGATAAACTGAAATGCTAAATAAAAAAATAGAATGCTTTCCAAAATTTAAAGTACATCATTCATATTAATCCATCCTCCTCCACACATATCAAGCCCTTTTCTGCTCAGCTCTGTGGAGTCACATGATTTCCTCAACTGTAGCCGAGTGAATTTTCTCTCAACACTTCATTGTCCTCCCACGGAACAGAGACATGCAGTTTGGGTTAATTACCGACTTCAAAATACCAGTAAATGATTACCTGCCTCGAGAATTCATCCAGTGATTGACTGGCAGCCTCTGCAGGGTGTCTCAACAGGGACTTAGTTCAGCCCCCGTAAGAACCCTGAGGACAAGCAGTAGAGATACAAAATACAGATAACGGAAATTTAAAATCCATTTAACACAGAGCACATTCACATTTAAGCTCAAAATTGTCTTTAGGGGTTTTAAAACTAGAAAGAAGGTAGATAGGCTATCTGAGCGTCACACTGAATAAGCAAGACCTAGTGATTCATTGGCAACCCTGGCACACTCTGTAGCCACAACCTTTAATAAATCTTGTTCTCCTTGCCACCTGCATCATCACCAGCAATCATCTTTATTAGCTGATTCCTCCCTTTCATTGTCACCGTGCTCCTTTGAATCTCCCTGTGTTTTTTCTAAGTCTTTTTTTCAGTCTTCTGCATCTCTAATCTATATTCTGTCCTCTGATCAGAACAAGGTGAGTTGCCCTCTCTCACCTCCCTTGCTCTCTCCTTTCTCCCTTGCGGACCTCTTCTTTCCTCCTGCTTCTTTTCTCTCACACTTTCTCATATTTAATTCTAAGTCTGTCTTCAAGTTGAACCAGTTTTCTTAGATCTTTTTGAGCTCTCAACTTCTACAACCTTCATTCCAGTCGCTGTAACTGTGAAATGGTGTGAAGACTCTAGTCTAGTGTCCAGTTTTGTTCATTCCCACCAGGCTAATTTGACCCTGCTCCCTTGTACCCCTAAACACCATCTTGTCAACTATTCTCTTCATCTCTTTTTCTCCAGCACTCCTTGTTTCACACAGAAGAGGGGGTTGGATAGCACCCAAGGGGTGCACAGTCTCAGCTTGTCCATGGCAAGTTGCCATGCCAAGATTGTCTTTCCTCCAGTGCTTGTTGTTTGAACACATTTACATATTTAATAGGTGTGCAAACCTGACTTTACATACTCTCAGCATGGCTCCCTGTCCTCGACTATTCCCTATTAAAGTGTGTCCAATTACTTTGTATATTATGGTCCACTTCCACTTCCACCCACACGAAACACTGTGCATACTCTGAATCTTTTTATTTGGTGAGTGGCATCAGGAGGAAATTGACTAATTGGTGATGCTTGTTGTGTGGATTAGAGCCACGATGCCTGGAGGGTCCTCTTGACATATACAGCAGGACACTTCATGAAAGAACTAGCACATTGCTGTTGAATGCGCTGCATCTCTCTTCATTTGTCTTACTGTTTTCTTTAAGTTCAGACCAAACCTTTTCTGGAAAACCCCCTTTGCATGTCATTTTTTGTTTGGTTTTTTTTGTTTTTTTTCCCATTTTATGATGTACTTTTTTGGTCTGTTTCTCTGCTACTCATGATCTGAATTCTGCTCCTACCTCTGGATCAGTGCCGTCCTTTAGGTTAACCTTGCTCTCATTCTTCTCTCAGTCCCAGTCCTCTCCCATCCTCTCTTCATTCCAGTCATACTCGGTCTTTTTTCTCTTCTCATTAAATTTCCATAGTAGAATTCTGGTCAGCTCATCAAGATTTTAACTATAAGATGAACAGATTACAATGTGGATCAACTTATCCAAATGGGGAAAAAAACATTAAAACTGCAAATGAAGCTTTATAATTCTACTTAGATGTAGATTTTTTTAAGAACACGTAACCTTCAGACTGTCCACAAATTTTTAAACTGTTTATAAGTGCAGACCTGCATTTAAAATTCATAAATTAAAGTTGCTGAGGTGTGTAATGTAGTTTTATTTATTTATTTATTGTGTCTAACTCCTGCCTCAGGATGGATTTTTTTGGGTTACATTTTCTTTCCTCTGATGAAAAATAAAATCTGTGTTCATTCTGTTTATTTGTATTTGTCAATTTTGTCATTTGTGCATTTGTATTTGTTAACTTAGTGGTAGAATGCTCGTCCTTGGTTTGGGAGAAGCCGATTTGATTCCCACTGAGCTTATGCCTAATTGTCCCTGGAGAAGACACCTGACCTACAGTTACTCCCGCAATTGGCGCCGTCATGGCTGCCTGTTGTGGTGCAATACAAAAAAAAATCCCCCTTCATGAGGGTTGAATATAGTACAATAAAAAAATGTAATTCTCAGCAATTGATAAAATAAAACAATCCGAGTTGAGGTGTGTAAATCTTCTATTTTTACACCTAGTCTGATGTGAAAGTCTTGTTTTCTGCTTATCTCTGTAGGTGGGCAAATGGGAGAATGGATCGCTGTCCATGAAGTACCACGTTTGGCCTCGCTATGAATTGTATGGGGGAGCGGCAAACCGAGAGGATGACCACCTGTCCATTGTGACTTTGGAGGAGGCTCCATTTGTCATTGTGGAAGACGTGGATCCACTCAGTGGCACCTGCATGAGGAACACAGTACCCTGCCGGAAACAGATCAAAACTCTGTGAGGACCCAAATCTTAGACATGCCTAATTATGAGTTTAAAATACGAATAAATGAATACAAAATAAAAATGACATTTATGAGGATTCGGCTCGACACATATCATTTTGTCACAGGTACATTTTTTTCCCATCTGTCGTGTTAGCTCGCAGATCTTACCTAGTGAGCAGCAGACCAAAGCAGAAATTAAACACTGAAGCTGGGGACTGATTACATTTTGCTTGTGAACAGTTTCCCACAGCTATGCTATCATGCCAGAGGCAAAATCACTTCACACTTCATAAATGTGAGAACAGCAGTGTCAAAAATCCCAGTCCTGCTAACAGTACATGCCAATTCAGACAGATGTACATTCTGGATGAAATAATTATTCCTGTTACAGAAATCAGACGAAAGAATCAGGCATCTACATCAAACGCTGCTGCAAAGGCTTCTGCATCGACATCCTGAAAAAGATTGCCAAGTCGGTCAAATTTACATACGACCTCTACCTGGTCACTAATGGAAAGCATGGCAAGAAAGTCAATGGAACGTGGAACGGCATGGTGGGCGAGGTGAGGAGATAATGTGTTTTTACTTCACATTTTATAAAGCAATTTTTCTCAGACATATGTCTTTGTTTCCGGCTCATATTGTAAGTTTACCAGTTTCTATGTTTAGCCACCACTAGCTTTTACAGGTCAACAAGCAAATGTTGTTTGTGTCTCGAAGTCATGCATGTGTTAATTACAAAACATTACAATTTCCAATTTGTTGATCAAGCTTGCAAATGAAAATTGCACCTATTTCACACTTCAGTTCCCAATATGATGTCTCTGTGTCTGTTTAAAATATTCTTGCAATTGAAAATCAGATTTTTCTAGGAATGTTTAATGACGAGGCAGCCATATCAAATATGGTGTCAGTGGTAGATGAGGGAATAACTTGGAAATGTTTGAGGTCAGAACAGACAGCGCTCCAAAACTAAGCAGGCTTCGATCTATAGATGCGTTGGCAGTGATGTGGAAGTAAATTATGGTTTCGTAAATAATTATAGAAAGGACAAGTCATGCAAAAAGCACAGATACTCACATCTTTTTTTTTCCTGACTATTTGCAGTTTTCACATTTAACTTTGAATAGATCATCTATACAACCTTACATCAAATACCATATGAGCTAAAACTAACCCTGTTTTTTCCCAAAAGAAGACAAAAATGTTGTAGTGGCACCTATAAAACAAAATGAAGAATTTAAAACTAATCTTCTACACGATTGCTTCTAGAATAACTACGCACTGGCATGATGTACCACTATGCAGTCATCTGTCTTTTCCAGGAAGAATGTTAATCTGTCATTGGAGCTAGTCTCACACCTGATATGTGGCCAGATCACATTTAGATTACATGAAGAATAGTCGACTGGTCTGTCAGCTCTGACAGGTGCACCAATCTAGCAGCTGTAACAAGAATCCCTTGAGCTTTTCATTTGTTTCTCCTATAATTACTATAATTGATACATTTTAGGATTATCAGTACTTTTTTAACCAAAAAGAAATGGTGAACCTTGTATTGGATGGCTAAAAGTCTCAAACATGCAGTCTGTATTGACTTTGTTGAAAGAGCTATTGTATAAAAAACTTGCCGAAAAGCCTCATCTTTTAATGTGGAATGAATATTCTCTCTCAGAAACTTTCAGTTTAGAATTCATTTTATGTGCTGTAATTTTTATCAGGTTGATTAAGGATCTAGTTTTGTCAGATTATAAGAGTACCATATTGTTCTCAATATGGTACCAGGAAAGAGGACTAGAGGAAGGCCAAAAAGGAGGTTCATGGACGCAGTGAAGGAAGACATGAAGATAGTTGGTGTGACCAAAGAGGATACAGCAGATAGGGTTAGATGGAAGAAACTGACTTGCTGTGGCGACCCCTGAAGGAAATGCCGGAAGAAGATATTGTTTCCAATAGAAGCACATTTCCTATACGAAGCACACCCCTATTTTTTCTGAAACTTGAATACAGCAAAGCTTTGTCCGACAAAAAATGAGTCTGCCATAGGAAACTTTAGCTCAAGTCTGACATGTCTTTGGCCTCTGAAATAGTGCTAAACAGCACTTTAGATGGTTCACCATGCATGTGCTGCTTGTGGTGGTATTGGTACTGTACTGAGCTAAATTTTTTTGCCCTACAAATTTTTTTTTTTTTTTCATAGCTTATTTCTAGGTGCACACCCCATCGGTGTATTCGTGCATGCAGAAGTATTGAAAATAATATAGTATATAATATAAAAAATTTAGGCGTGCAATTACAGCAGACTCTAAGAATGTGGTTTGTCAGCGAATCACTTTGGGGTTAAAGACATTTTCCAATTCCTTTTTTTTTTTGTTTTGATAGTTTGCATTCCTAGTCCTTAGTATAGTATTCCTGTATTCATAATTTTGCTGTCCTACTTTGTAAAAACTAAATCAAATAAAACTAAAATTATACTGTTGTCTATAAGATGCAGCTGTGCTTCAGCCAATTTTTCCCCCTTCATTTGTTAAATGACCAGGAAGGTCAAACAGATCAATAGTACCCTAAAGGTTCAAGGCTAAAAACATGCTGAGCAAAATGCTTACATAACTTAAAGGAATAACCTTCAGAAGTGACATTCGTTGAGCATTTATCAACTTTAGAGTTTCAGCTTATATTAGCTTGACTTTTTTCCATTCTTACATTAAGCCATTATGCTCATCCTAGTGGTGTCTTTACGGGGCAGTGGTCTGTAAACGTGGTCACCTGCAATAAACTCCATCACCCAGACTAAAAGCGCCAAATTGTGCGTTCTTCTTTTCATCTTCACAGATGAATGATAATTAAAAAAAGGAAGAGCCACACACAGACATGTGCAGTGAGGAAAATTTTCTGTCTGATTTTTGTTAGAACGATAGCATGATATGTATCCAGACTCATGAACAATAAAAAGATCTATATGTGAGCAACAGAGAAATTTTTATGAGGTCTAACTCACAGAATCGACCCATGTCCTTCTTCAGCTGGAAAACTGCCAAACACACGTTATCACTCAAAAACTGTTACTCAGATGATTCCAGGACTCAGACGAATACTCATAGGGATCACAGAGAGTGATGATGTCATTTGACACATTTTGAAAGACAAACTATCAAAAGGAAAAGCTAATTTAAGCAATGCTCTGAGAACTCCTTCACTTTCTCCTTCCAATCAGTGTCAGATTTCATTGGTTGGTTTGACCACATCTGCTCTTATGACACCTAATCTAAAAAATGAGATGCAATTCATTTGACTACATGAATTTAGTCTCACTCACATAAAAACAGTGGTGCACACGAACATCAGCCAAGACACATAAACACACCGAGATATATAAGCGCAGTTCTTGGCTCAATCATTCTCAATAACACCCACATGGGTCACTTTCATAACGCGAAGAGAACAAGTCGTAGGAGGGAGATGGAGAGAGCAAGTAGAGAAAAAGGGGAAGTGAGTACACTGCTGGATGCACTGTTTTGCATCCCCAGGGACACGTTGGCACATTCACACACACATAAAAACACACAACTAAAACCACACATCCATACTTATGGAGAATAAATATGATTGAATATATAAACACACATACAAACACCTACTAGCAGATGCTTCAAAAACATTGTAGATTATGTGCAAAGCAGATGTTTAGTATTCTCACTGCCTCGAAAAGTCCACTTCACAAGTTAGTAACCAAAGATTCACTTCTCTTTTTTTGTGCAATTTTTTTCTGACTCACACACATCCCAGCATATGAGCATGTAGTGGAGCTTTAAATCACAGTCACACATACCTTATTAACTCACAGAAACAATGTTGTCCCACTTTACCCCTGCGCTTTGAGGCTGTGAAATTTGGGGCTAAATATACTACCTGTGCAGAGGTACAGAGGGGAGGGAGGCAGGTAGGGGGAGGCATTGGGCTGGCTATTTCAAGCAGCCATGACCCACAGTGGTAACCCACTTTCTTCCTCCCTCCTTCTGTCTTTCTCCATCTTTCTGTCCCCTGGCGAGCATCACCAATGTCCACTCCAAGAGTTGTGTGTTGAAATTGTTTTGGCCAACTGTCTCCACCCACTGTGCTCAATCTTTGTCTTAAACATTTTTATGTTCCTCTTGTTTGTTTATTTCTGTTGTTCATCTAATGAATGTAATAGATTTCTTTTATTTATTTTTATGGCGCATAATGTCTGTATATTTTCAATCAAGCAGAGTAAGAAGTCTATATCCTCTGTATGTTTTGTATGTTCATAAGTTAATGTTAGTTAAAACATTTTTATCCAAAATTTGGCTCCTTTTTACAGGAAAAAAAGAAACACCAACACAATATTGAGTAATTTAATTTTTCTGCTATGTTCGAGTTTTCTCTTTGAAATAACTCACCACAAAGTCTGCATAATTTACCTAAATCTCACATTCACATCTTCATGCTTTTCTGTGTCCATGAGCGATGTAACACTTTCAATTAAGTCTGTCACGTATATTTCATCTGGAAAAAAAGTTATGCTATGAATATGTCTTAAAATTAATTTATTTTGTCACCAATTTCAACAGATGAATGAAATAGACATGTTTATATGTTTTGTCTTTTTTTTATTCATGAAGGTGGTGTTAAAAAACGCCCATATGGCAGTGGGATCCCTGACCATCAACGAGGAGAGGTCCGAGGTCATTGACTTTTCTGTTCCCTTCATTGAGACTGGAATCAGCGTCATGGTTTCCCGTAGTAACGGCACTGTTTCACCTTCAGCCTTCTTAGGTAGGGAGAACAAGGACATCCTAAAAATGTAGTAAATTATTATGTATAGTCTTCGTGTTTATTTTGCATATATTTTTACTTCGATATGCTGTATGTCAGAGAGTTGCTTTACAGAGTAAAAGTTTTTCTTACTAAATGAGTTTATTTTGCAGTTGTGTAAGAAAGTATGTTGGAGTTAATATATCTAAATGGTTGTTTCCTCTCTCTTTGCCCTCTCATATTTCCCACACCTACTTTATATTTCTGTGTTGCTTCCTTGCTCCTCACAATCTGGCACACCATATTTGCATATCTCCCTTACTTCATTTTCTCTCTGCTCCCTTCGCTCAAGGGAAACTTCTCTCTCCTTTCATTCCTCATTCCTTCCCCACCTCCTATGTCTTCACAACCCGTCGCCCCTCTCCTCTGATTTCCTGATCCCTGTCTGCTTGCACTCCTTTCCTCCCTCCTTTCCAATCCTTTGTCTCCCTTGTATTCCTTCATCTCTTCCTCCTCCACCCTTCAGAGCCTTTCAGCGCAGATGTGTGGGTGATGATGTTCGTGATGCTGCTGCTGGTGTCGGCAGTGGCTGTGTTTGTATTCGAGTACTTCAGCCCTGTGGGCTACAACCGCTGTCTGGCTGATGGCAGAGGTGAGAAGCTTGAGTTCAACTCAGAAGAAAAAAAACACACTGACACTAGTTTGCGTTTTGCTTTTTGGGGGTGAAGGAGTTTAACCTGTTTCACAAGGTAAATGTAAATAAATTCAACTGAAAACACTCAGAAAAGAGATATCAAAAATCTTTCTTTGGACCTTAGGAAAGTTTTAAACGATATTGGAAATTTGAGAATTATCACTACCTTTGAAAATAGCTACTGTACCACAGTGTCAATGTGAACCTCAGTATATTTTTGTTGTATCCTTTCAGTGACCCCAGTTGTCTAGACTTAACGACCTTTAAGGTTTTTTTCTCTCAGCGGAAAGGCTTTAATGTTGAACCAGAAGTAAACACGTCCATCAGAATAAATGAATCATTTAGCCTAATATTGATGCCATTATAATAATTAAAAAAAACTATGTGGGTAGCTGTGCATTCAATATAAATTAGTATTAATAACAGAACATTCATGGAATTTTTTTCTAAAAAATGTCTGTGCATTTTATTATCAGGATTAGCTTTAGCCATGCCAAAGTCCAAGACAAATGTACAATATCTATTCATATTTGATTAATAACATTGTTATGTCTTCTGAACCGCTTAACCCTATTTGGGGTTGACAGAGCTAATCCTGGCTCATTTAAGGCGAGAGACAGGGTACACCCCGAACAGGTCGCCAATCACAAAGACAACAATCTAAGCATTTATAAGGTCAATTTAGTAGCAGCCAGTTAACCTAATACACATGTTTTTGGAGGGTGGAAGGAAACCAGAGTTTCCATAGAAAACCCGCACATAGGCATACAAAATCCACACAAATAGGCCCAGAGATTTTAGCTTCATCCCACCTCCGGGATTCGAACTCCAACCTTGCTTTGAGGCCAACGTGCTAACCACTGTGTCACTGTGCAGCCCTCATCACATTGCATTTTAAGATTTTGGATTGGATTGTAATATAACCCTAGTATTCTGTATATAAGACAGCAATTTTGATAAATGTATTCAATGTTTTATCAAAATGCATTCTTTTCTGTGTTAATGTACATGTACATGTGACTGTCCCACGGTGTAACATGTTCTATTATGTTTCATCACATCGAAGTGTGTCACACTGTGTTCTATCCTTTAATGTCAGACCAGATCATAATGTAAAGAATTATTTTGAAATGCATCAGATTACAGAGTATTGCATCATGCTGTATAACTCATTGTATGGCAACATGCTTTGTTGTTTATTAGAAATATGTGGTATTAAAACATTTGCAGCATTTCCCACAGTATCAGATTATTCTGTACTGTAGCATTGTATATCAGGAAAAACAGCTCAGAAGATGAATGAAATGTATAATGTTTTGTCAGAATGTATTGTGTTGTACATGTAATGCAATTACTCACGTTACGTTTTGTATTGCAGTCTGAGGAGGGCAGTGGTTAGCACAGTAGCCTCACAGCAAGAAAGTCAGCATTCAAGCCCCACATGGAACAGGGCTTGAAACACTGTCCTTTCTTTGTGGAGTTTGCATGTTCTCCCTGTGTATGTGTAAGTTTTGTCCGGGTACTCCGGTTTCCTCTCAACTTCCAAACACATGCATGTTAGGTTGATTGGCCGCTATGATATTGCCATTAGGAATGAGTGTGTGTGTGTGGCCCCGCAACAGACTGGCGACCTGTTTGGGTTGTACCTTGCCTTTCGCCTTAAATTAGCTGGGATAGGTTCCGGCTCCCCCCACTATGCCATTAGGGATAAGCGGTTCGGAATACGAAACGAGCTTTGCAATAGATCATATTTTGGTTTTACCTTTTTTTTAAAAGTAAAAAATGGATTGTTTTTTAATTGTTTCTTTGATGGAACGTCTAAACATAATGATTTGCCCTTCAACTGTTCAATAAGATGTTCAGGAGCTGGTTTTATTTCTACTTTCTCCTTTTAAAAAAAATTGAAGGTAATTATATAACAGAGAATCTGCAATGAATTGTTTTACTCTGGGGGGGGGGGGGGGGGGTTCACTATTTTGGTATTGCATTGAGAGACACATTTGTCTGTAGTAGATTTTTTGAACTTTTTCCTTGCAATCAAATAAAGTTACCCACTGATTTTTAATTCAATGTTGTTTTTCAGGCAGGAGGAACAAAAATAGATCTAATCCATTTTGCTAGAGAAAGCAGCTGAAAGGATTTGCTGTCATTCTACGTTTTGCATGACACTTTTCACCAGAACAAAAAAAAAATCCTCTAGCTTTATTTGAGATGTCACAGTAAAAGAAATCTATGCAGGTGAAGTCGCCACATGAATGCTAGGAATGATATGGTAGGTAACTATCTATATCAAACAAAGAGTGACACCAAATATGTTTGTGCTGTCTGTACTGTAGATTATGTTCTTTCTTGTGAGAATATAAAGATGAATTGCGGTGAGCAAATTGTCTTTTTCTGCTCACAGACACACAAACATGCTGCTGGCCGCCTCCGCATACGCACCAAGTGTCCTCACTGACCCAATGCCTTCATTCCCATATATTCTCCTCACTATACCGTTGTCTTTTTATCATATGACGGTATATCTATACGCACGAGTTTCACCAAACGTCGACTGATTGTTTCCTCACATTGAGCAACTTGTCTGCATAAATTTCCATATTTTCCTAAATCACGTGTTTGCTCTGACAGCAAGGGGCTAGTTTAGTCTTAGATCTCCCTAGCCAAAAAGATGAGAGGAAAAAAAATGGAATAAAATGTCTTCCACTACTCTGATGTCTGATGTGTCTATAAATAGCTAGTGGTTACTTTTTTCATTGCTCTTTTCCTTCATCATTCTCTGAAAAAGGTTTACTCCTTCCCTGCTCTGGACTTTTTTTTCCTCTTGTTGCACAGCAGGACTTTGTCAAGAAAGGCAAAGATGAAGCCTTGGAAAAATGAGTTGAGCCAGTAATGTATTAAAAACTTTTACAGAAGATTTGTAAAACCTTTGCTTGATTCACTTCATCAACTTTCTGGCACACTTTGTAAAGAAATATTTTGGCAGATGTAAACCGGTTTTAATTTACATAAAGTATACAAGAATACACACACGAAGCCTTCATAGTAACTCATGTCTCTGTCAAACACATGTTCTAAACCAATAACACAGTGGAACCTTGGGAATTAAAAAACACAGAATCAAATATGACATATCTGTAATGTTTAACTGAAAAAGGTATGTATGTAATGTATAGAAGCAGATTGGTTTAGATGGCCTTTCTGTGTGGAGTTTGCATGTTCTCCCCATCTATGCGTTTTTTTTTTTCTCAGGGTACTCCGGTTTCCTCCCACCCTCCAAAAATATGCATGTCAGGTTGAGTGACTACTGTAAAAATGTCCCAAAGAATAAGTATGTGTGTGGACACTCATGTGTATATGTGTGTGGCCCAGCAACCAACTGGTGACCTGTTCGCAGGGTACTCTGCCTCTTGCCTTGCATCATCCGGGATAGACTCTGACACCCCCCCCCAAAACACTGCTAGGGATGGGTGGTTCCGAAGACTAAACTGATTGGTTTAGAAATAGTTTCTTATTTGTTGTATTATTAATTTTTTTTATTCTTCTGCTTATTCCAGAACCTCATGGTCCATCTTTCACTATTGGTAAAGCTATCTGGTTGCTGTGGGGTCTGGTTTTCAACAACTCTGTGCCAGTCCAGAATCCCAAAGGCACCACCAGTAAAATTATGGTGTCCGTGTGGGCCTTCTTCGCTGTCATCTTCCTGGCTTCTTACACTGCCAACTTGGCTGCTTTCATGATTCAGGAGGAGTATGTTGACCAGGTCACTGGTCTGTCAGACAAAAAGGTAAAAAAGAGGGTCTCTGGTTGGCCTTGTCACTTTCTTCTGTATTTCTTACAGAAAATGTTTTCTAAAATCTTTTTTCTGAATTTAGTTCCAGAGTCCCAATGACTTTTCACCTCCATTTCGGTTTGGCACAGTCCCCAATGGGAGCACTGAAAGGAATATTAGGAATAATTATCCAGAAATGCATTCCTACATGACAAAGTTTCACCAGAGAAACGTCAATGAAGCTTTGCAGAGTTTGAAGGCTGGGTGAGCAACTCTGCAACACACAGCTTACATTTAACATCTTTTTTCAAACTAACCTGAGAGAAAGAAAATCATTTTGTGAACTATGAAATGACAATGTATCCGTTCCGTTATCTTCCATTTATCCGGGCTCGGGTCGCAGGGCCAACAGCCTCAGATGGGAAACCCGGGATTCTCTCACCCCAGCTGCATCCTCCAGCTCACCCGTTAGGATCTTGAGGTGTCCCCGGTCTAGCAGTGAGACATAGTCTCCCAGCAGGTCAAGGGTCTGCCCCTTTGTCTCCTCCCGGTGGGGTGTGCCAAAAATGCGTTCAGAAAGCATTCTAACAGGATGCCCAAACAAACCCCATCTGGCTTATCTCACTTCTCTCGCTCCACCTCAGAGCGCCTCCTGGATGGCAGGGCACCTCACTCAATGTATCTAACCACATAAAATTTAGAAAATCCCAAAAAAGTTTATATCCAAAGTTATGATTGAGCAGCAGCACACAGAAACAATATTAAAGATTAGCTGATTTCTGTTTTTTTTTGGCTTGTATATAGTTGGGAGTTGCGTCTTAGTTTTAGCATAGAGGGAGGTGAAACAGACGGAGGATTTAGTTAAAAAGAAAGCAGAATTTATTGCAGAGTATCAAAGATGATTTCTGGTGTCGTCTTAACAAAACAACATTTTTTCCACCCTACAAGAAGTGTGGTGGCAGCATCCACTCTGTTAACAAGTTCCTAAAAGAGAAGCATGTTCCTTTTTGTTTAAAGCTTGCTCCTGCTCTCAGCAACGTTACAAGAAGAAATATTGCTAAATTTCCACCTTTGAGTGGCACAGCCATCATTAAAAAATGAACACAAGTAAATGAATGCAGCTTTTGAGATTGGTGTCTTTATTGATGCTTAAATCTTTTCTAGATGCATTTTAACATTGTTTTTATTGCACAAAGTGAAGATAATAAAATAAATCAAGTTAACGAAGCGACATATTGCAGGTAAACTGTCTGAAAATAACATACAGCGCTAAAGTATCTTGTTTATATCTTTTTTCATACAAACATACTGCAGTCTAATAACCCCAATAATACTTTCACACCCCCTCTTCAGTTTTCATTGAGCCTCCTTTCCCACTGCAGTGTGTGCCAGCTTCAGTATTTGGCAAACCAAGTGGAAGTCTATTAGTCTTATCAGCGGCTTAGTGCTATTTAGCAGGTTAATTGGAATGTTGTAGCTGTGATGTGTGACTTCTAAGTGCTAATTAATTGTACCCTGTCAATCTCACTTTCTCCTTCTTTACCTTTTTCTCCAGCAAATTGGATGCTTTTATATATGACGCAGCGGTGTTGAACTACATGGCGGGCAGGGACGAGGGCTGTAAGCTGGTCACCATCGGCAGCGGCTACATTTTTGCCACCACAGGTTACGGTATCGCCATCCAGAAAGAGTCGCTCTGGAAGAGACATGTGGACCTGGCCATTCTGCAGCTTTTTGGAGATGGTGAGTTAGAGAGACTCCGCTGTTTTAGTTATTGACGTTAATTTAATGTGTCAAGCTAGAAGGAACGCTGTCGTGCAAAGCATACAGCTGTGGTTGTCTGATTACAATTTTTAACATCTTAAAAATGCAACAGATAGTAATTCATATCCACCAGCATATGCAAGCCAATGCATTTCATCCCAAAAAAATCAAGGGTTGAATCAAACTTGTTGAGTTTGTTGAAATTAACACGATTTACAAAATATGTATATGTTGTTTACACACACACATACAGACACACACACGTATATGTTTATATATTGGTTAGAGATTATAAAAAATGTTGGACAAAGCAAAGAGGAGGTTTATAAATTCTCTGGGTTGACATGAACCAGGAAATTCCTTGTTCTCCATTTTATTTGTATTTGCTTCTACAAATTGACATAAAAAGCTTTGAAAACAAAAAACAAGTTTGGCAAAATTGAACACATTCTTTTATATTGCTCAAAGTTTTAAATCAGTTTTGTTTCGTTGTGTTCCGCTTATCTGGTGGCTAGTCGCGGGGGTAACAGCTTCAGACGGGAAACCCAAGCTTCTTTCACCTCGACTGCATCCTCCAGCTCAACCGAGAGGATCCCGAGGTGTTCCCTGTGCAGCTGTGAGACAGTCTCTCAGGGATTCGGGGGCCCACCTCTTCGTCTCCACCCGGTGGGACGTGCCCAAAACACCTCACCATTGAGGCGTTCGGGAGGCATTCTAACCAGGTGCCCGAATCACCCCAACTGGCTTCTATCAACCCAGAGAAGCAACAGCTCTACTCCTAGTTTTAAATAATAGTTTTAAATGTCTCAGGATGTTGACATTGACATTCCAATGTTGGCCGCAGTTTAAAATTAGTAGATTAATGTAATTTTAAAACAAACATTTGTCACAGGCTTGGATCAGTGATTGACCAATAACTACCAATTTAAATGAATGGTTCTCAGATGAGACAATTAGTTCACTAAGAGAGCATTTAAAGGTTGGATAGATGGACCAGCACATATTTTATTTTTTCTATATTCAGTCGTCAATCATGTGACAGATTTATCATGTTTAACTAATGTACCACTTCATAAATCTTGTTTTTTTTTTTAATTCTCTAGAGTCAAAACCTTTTCTTACATTTGACTAAAAGGGCAAAGGAGCGACAGATTAAGCATTTTTAATATTTGATTACAGCCATACATTATTTTGTGCAATACTATTTGTCACGTGCACAGCCAAAAAAAACACAATTTCTTGGAACGATAAAATCTTGCTTTGTAGTACACATTTGATGCTGATACATACAAAATATACCCCAAAATTGACTTTCACATACATTTCAACATTTTAGATTGAAAGTGAATAGAGAGGCAAATGGAAAAAAGGGCTTTACCAAAGATTTGTTTCTAATTGTTTTTGCAAGTTAGATGTGCCGTTAACTAATTGTCATGTATTTTATGAAGTGCAGACAAAGAATGACAAATTTCAATTGAATAGCAACATTCTACTTGCTTTTTATGCTTGGCTGTTCATGCTCTGCAATTTTTTTCAAGATTCAATTTATTCCCACTCAGACTAAAATTGAGTCTCTAAATGAATGGTAGACAATATGTAAATTTCCTGACTACATGCACTTCAAGGTATGCTTTAAAGATTTCATAAAACTCTTCAAGAAAAAACAATCAAAAGGTCATGGCAAGTTGTAAAACTGATCTTGTGGGAATTGTTATGGAAGTTTGGTATGTATGTCTTTGTATGAGATGATTGTGTGCGCTCTGAACACTAGCTGGCATGTTTGGACACGGTCAGCATCCTGAATCAAAAGACCTTCTGGGAGACCAGTATAACGTGTCCCAGTTAGAGGTGCCAGTATAGCTCCTGGTGTATTTCAACACTGTGTGAGTTTGTTTGCATGCATGTCTGTTTGTGTGTAGACATTAATATGGGTCATCCCTCTGAAAATGAGAATGCCTGAGTGTGTAAGTGAGAATGTGTGTATATGTTTGAGAAAGAAAGGAATAGACATGTTAAATGCTGCTTATTTTGACAACCTATAAACCAATTGAAGTTTATTTTGTGTGTAGTTTTGATCATTATTGATAATCGGTTTTAAAAACCTTTCAAACTTTGATGAGACTCACTTAGTTATCCTCCACATGAATATGGGTCGGCTCCCCCCAATGCGACTACTAAAGCATTAATACAGGAACCAAGCAGCCCTGTCCTTCCCCCTCTTAGGATTTCAATGTCACTTTGCCACGCCTCACCATCTACTCCACTCCTGGTGGCCTAGAAAGTGATCATGCTCACGCGGATGGCCCAGTGCTTCGGTATGAAGCCTGGAAAGGAGAGTGGGTTGTTAAACGCAACTGAGCAAAAAATATACCACAGCTGTACTTAAAAAAAAAAAAAAAACTGTAAATGTATTGATTTCTTTTCTATTTAAAAAAGTTTTTGAGCCAATAGATCTCCTGCAACCTGTTGAAAAAATATTTTTTAAAAATAATTTTACACCATATTTTATTATTTTTATCCATATTAGAAACAAAAGTTTAGACAAAAAGCAACACTGTTTCCAGATGTTCAAATGAAATGTCTGTTTCCTATTCCTAAATTCTTTTTAGTGTCTTACGGTTAGTCTCTTTTACTATTTTTTCATGCTTTTTTTTTTTCATTTTAGAAAACATATCTGTCTTTCAACTAGTTTTTGGTTCAAAAAACAAAAAAACAACTCACCTCTTTTTGCATGTCAGAAGAACGAATCCGGACACAAATCACATTTTGTGATTTATAGTTTTTAAAAAATAATTGTTCCTTATAAATGTCACTTAGTTGCAAAAATCTTGCTTCCTTTGCTTCTTAAATGTAGAAAATTTCAAATACTATAAGCTCAATTTGAGTCTTTAATGTCTGAGGTTATATGTTTGGCATCTGTTGGACCCCATGTTCTAGTTTTCAGTTGAAAATATAACCCAAAACACAGAAAACAAAATTAAATTTCTAATATTGAGAGGGTTTTTTTGAGTAGTTGAAGCTGTTGTTGCTTGATTTGTTGACTTTCAAGCAGAAAAAATGGTATTTTGTCAAAGACCGCTGGAAAAGATGAAACCACTGAATCCTCAGTTGAGAAATCAATCAATAAAAACAAAAGTTTTGACCGTGAGGGTTTTTCTGAGACGCATGAAATAAACCCTTCCAGGCAGGCAAAGCTGCTGTGGAAAGAGGATGAATGGGTCTGCAGGACTGACTGATGATGGTAGATGATTTCGAATAACTTGAAGAGATATTAAAAAATAAATAAATTGGTACTTTAGACCAAAAGCAAGGGAAAAATTTACTGCATAAAGTTTATTCAGATCCTTGAACTCAAAAGTTCTGGTCATTTTGTGCTTGTGGACAAAAAAAAATCAAAAACTCGGCACCAACTGATAAATAGATCTAAGCTTTGGAAAGAAAGCAATAAACTGTTTGAAGTTTTCTGGATGAACCTTTAATGAACACCTTGAAGCCACATTCAAGAAAGAACAGAAGAAGACAAAGCAGCGTGACAAGAAAACCCAACATTCTACCATGTGTTTTTCTTTTTCTTTTTAAAATCTTTTTTAAGTTTTAACACTCCGGTTTTGAAGCCATCCAAATGTTTCCTAATGTCCTGAAGAGTAACAAGATCTCCACTAGTTGGATTGACAAGATACTTGAGGCATCATTTTTTATACCGAAAGGAAAGCCTGTAAAAGCTAAAATTAAAATGAAAAAAAAAAAGATTTTTTTCCCCTCCTCATGTTCTCTAAACTCTTGTGTCAAAAATACCTACAAAATAGATTGACTAAGTTTGAACCAATTGATTAGCTGGTGCACTGTTTGCTAGTGTGTATTCCTGAAATGAGACAACTTCCTCCTTGTGCTGGCACACTGCTGAGCAGCTTGTTGACGCTCAAAGGCCGGCCAGTGCAGCGGCACAGGAGCTGTGCTGACATGTAGCTGAATGTGCGATTAATTAAGCGACGCCTGTCAGGCCGCCGTCGGCTTTGATAGAGAACAGATTGTGATAAAACAGAAGGTGACCCACAAACAGACCTGACACTCTAGGACGATCTTCAAACACTTGCAGATGATCATTTATACAGAGAACTAAAAAAAGAATTGATATGTACATTTGAACAGTTGCATGAAAGTATCTTAGTTTGCTGAAAAAAATCAGTGATAGATTTAACTTTAAACGTTTCTTTCCTCTTTTTATTCCCCCTTATTTTCTGCAGCATCATCTCTTCCTGAAGTTCCTGAAGCCCATCTTATCACATCAGTCCTTTTCTCTAGTTTGTGTTTAACATTCAACATCATTGTTTTACACTTTTTTTCTTTAATTAAATTCAGTGGATGAAAAAAAAAATCTTTTGTTTTTCATAATTGTACCCCAATCTTTTCCCTCAGTTTACATATCTCTCTCTGCCTTCCTAATTGTTCACGTCATCTATCTCCCCCTACCCGTTGTCCATCTCTTTCTACCTCCCCTCCGTACCATCTGTTTCACTTCTCACTATCTCCCTGCTTTTTGTCCTTCTGCTTATCTGCCTATTCTCCTCACACTTCTCAATGTCGTTCCACATCTTCTATGCAGGTGAGATGGAGGAGCTGGAGTCCCTGTGGTTGACTGGTATCTGCCACCATGAGAAGAACGAGGTGATGTCCAGCCAGCTGGATATAGACAACATGGCAGGGGTGTTCTACATGCTGGGTGCCGCCATGGCCCTGTCACTCATCACCTTCATTTGCGAACTCTGGTTTTACTGGCAGCTACGCTTCTGCTTCATGGGCGTCTGCTCTGGTCAACCTGGCTTCGTCTTCAGCATCAGTAGGGTGAGAGAAGGGGTGGGAAAGGGTCTGAAATCACAAGAAAATAATTTCTGCACTACGTACTTGCTATCTTACCTGGCTGACCAGGTCAAAATCAGTCTTTGAATCATTAATGTAACTATGTGTGTTATTATTAAGTAGGAGAATAGTTTATTTCAAGACCAACCATGTAAGTGCTGAAAACATTTCAATACAACTCTCTATTAAAATAAAAACTGCTTTGGTGTTCGATCAAAGACATGTTTAAATAACATCAATATACCTTTTTTTTTGCTTTAGCTACTAAAATGAGCAGGAATCTTTCTTAACCAAATTTTCTCAGCCAAAACATGCACAGACAAATGAGCCCCATTCTCTTGTTTTGACTCTTTTCTCGATGCCTACAAGGTAAACATCTACAAAATGTTGAGCCAAAATCAATATTTCAATGAACAAAAAAAAAAAAGAAGAAGAAATCAGCCACAGTGCTGGCGAGGGTAGATTACCAGATCCCAGGAGACCAAAGTCACTCCAAGGTGTTTGATTTGCATTCCAATTGTTTTGACGTGGCTACTGTGTAATTCACAGCCTGCTTCTGAAGGTGAACTGCTGCAGGCCAAACCACGTGGCTAATTTACAACAGAGGAGCCACACGTTGATGCCCGCTCTCTCTATTTGATGTGCTGTCGGCTCGCCTGGGCTGCTCGGGCCAAGAAAAGCAAAGCAATACAAAAAAAAAATTCCACTTTTATTTTCTCACTAGAGCGTTTTTCTTTGTTGCAAAAAAAGCCTTTGTTTTCTCATTTTTAAAGACAGCACGCTTATTGCTTCTTTTGATTATTGCATGGCCATAGATCAGAGACCAATTACATAAACTCTGTGTAACATTCAGTGATTGTTCTCATTTGGAAAATTAGGTCTGTTTTTGCGGTGTGACATCATAAATGAACCAAATAATTAAAATTAATACAATGGAATAAAAATTCTTATCGGACAGGATCATTTGCATATGTAGCATCAAGTTGTAAAATTGAGAAACTGGAACAGTAGAAGTTCTGATGCGGTTATTGTCTATTTGTCCAAAACGTCACCATTACATGCACGCTAATGTATTTAAGCTCAAAGCATTTCACAGTCATGCTCTTACTTACCGATTATTTAAAAACTATTATTTCACAGCGTAATCCAATTAAGCTTATTGTTACTGAAGCAAATTAACATTTAGGCTTAGCACTGTGGAAATTGAGAAATTTGTCATAGTTGGCATGAGTCACATGGCCTCTGCTATGGTTTCCTAGTGGGTTAGTTTTCATTCCTTTGAGCGTTATGAGCATTTCTACCCCAGCGGCCTTCTCCTTCTGGTTTTATGTGAAACAAATTTGCTAAAATGATTTTGAAAAAAAACCTCTAATAAGTTGAGAACAATAAAAACATTATAGATGTAATCACTCAGTTATTCACTGATCGCTTACCACATCATAATCAAGTTTGTTTTTATATTACTCTTCTGCAAACGCCACAATTGTTCAGCCTAATTTAAATTATGGGCTAGCACATGGACAGTCCCCCAAATGAATTAAGGAGAGGCAAGATATTTGTACGCCATTTATGGATCGACACATTTTTCGTATCTTTAACTTTTTCTTTGTAAACAATATTCATTCTAATGTTGCTCTGAAACTTTGTTTAATTCTGTATAAACCTGCCTGGGCGGAATCCAGGGACTAAGATTTATTCCTAGAATGAAGCTTGTTTGTCATCAATGCCCTGGGCGGGAAGATATGACAGCTTTATTAGCAGGTGGAGTAAAATCAGAAGAAGAAATGAAGTGATGACAAATTACATAAACAACCTGATGGCAGAGATATGTGGGACAAGAGAAGTTTTGAGTGGCAAAGCTTAAAATATCATTAGTTGGGCGTTTCAATGTGTCCAAAACTTCATTTCATTCTTGAATACCATAATTTTCCTTGTTAATCTGTCTGCTTTAACTAATGCCATGGCCTTACATACTTCAGCATTAACAGACTGTGAAATTAAAAGAAGTAATAACATCATCCATAGAGCGAGGATGGAGGATACAGGCTTTGTGCTGCATTGCAGCAATCACTGTCTGATTGATTACCAGAAACAAGTGGCTGGGGAGAGAACAGAGGGTCAACTAGTCATGTTAGTGGATAAAAGGAAGAGGCTGGGAAGAGGAAAGATTTGACAACCACGTGGCCCCCCTGTTCTCTTTCCTGGCGAGCAGGTCAGCTGATCTTTGACCATCATCTTTAGCAGCGCCCCTAAGTGCTCCTTTATTTCTGTAGCCATTTACAGACATCTAGAAAAATAGAGTAAAATCATTCCGGGGAATCGATCTGCTTCTTTACGGCCCTCATCTTTCATGCCTGGTTTGCTCTCTGCTCGACATTCATTTCTATCTGAATATTGTATCGTACATCACTGAATGCAAATGGAGCAGTTCATCTTCATGTCACTGCACGGCTCAGCTCGTGTCTCCACGGCGTGGGCCTCCTCTACAGGAGGAATTGTGCTGTGGACCTTGAGGGCTTGTGAAACTAAGGTGTTTAATAAATGCCGGAGGAAACTGTTCAGCTGAATTCTAATCACATTGATTAAAGGTATTGACCAGGGGCTTAGAAGGGGTTTTTTACAACCTCTCCGCCTGTATTAATCACTCACCATCGAACCACAATATTCTCCAAGTCTTCATATTGTTAGCCCACTTACACTTTGTCTTGCGCTTGTGGATATACATTGTTACCAGTTATAAACTACACAGTTTAATAATGCTGTCAAAGGGTAAATGCTACCATCTTTTCAACCGGTTGTCCCCCCAGGGGGACAATTGGGGGACTGTTCTGGCTGATTACTGGCAGGGTACACCGCAAACATGACACCAGTCTGTTGCAGGGTTACTTATTTAAATTATGCAAAAAAATTGTTTGCCCATCCACTTTCAACAGGCTTTGGTCATTGACTTTTGAGTTACTAAATTTAGCTGCATCCTAATAAGATACACCCGTCAACTTTTTAGTGAAAACAAAATTTTTCCTGATGAGTATTTTTTCTTTTAAAACTTATTTTTGTCAGCAATCGGAAATGTGCACATATTTTGTAAAAAAAAATGTTGGAAACAAATTGAAATTTTTTTCCAATCTGTCTGAGTTTCATATTAAATTATTTCTATTTTGCACCAAAAGTCAATAACATTGAAAATAGAGCATAAACTCACTGCATGTTATGTGGTGAAAGTAATATCATAAAATCTTGCTAAAAAAATTATTTGCAGTCAGAGCCCATTTAAATATTTTGGTTCAGTTCATTGATCAGGGAACAATTAAGTCCTTAAAAGACTTACTTTATAACTTCAAACAGTAAAAAGTTTGGTGCTTGTTATTTCAATGTTCTGTCTTTAATGCTTTTCTCTCCCACATCCAGGGAATTTACAGCTGCATTCATGGAGTCCAGATTGAAGAAAAGAGCAGTTCTGCGTTGAATTCCCCGTCGGCCACCATGAACAATACCCATTCCAATATCATGCGCCTCTTGCGCACTGCTAAGAACATGGCCTCTCTATCAGGAGTGAACGGCTCACCGCACAGTGCTTTGGACTTCATCCGCCGCGATTCCTCAGTGTATGACATCTCAGAGCACCGGCGCAGCTTGGCTGGCCATTCTGATTGCAAACCTCCATACATGCCAGAAGATAACATGTTTAGTGATTACATCAGTGAGGTAGAAAGGACGTTTGGTAACATCCACCTTAAAGACAGTAATTTGTACCAGGATCACTACCTACACCATCATGGCTCCACGCTCGGCCTGACTGGGCCTCCTCCAAACCGACCCCATAGTTTGGGCAGTGGTAGTTCTCTGGACGGTGGAATGTTTGACTGTGAGAGCCTGGGTGGAGGGGTGGCCCCCATCTTTACCACCCAGCCCTGCTCAGCACTGACCCACAGGAACATGAGTAAGTTTGACTTGCTGTCTGGACAAACACCTCCCTCAGGCCAGGGCTTCAAAGGAGGTCTACCTGACCTGTACGGGAAGTTTTCTTTCAAAGGGGGCGCCTCAAGTTCAACCTATATTCCTGGTCATAGCTACTGTCCAGGGAGAGGAGAAGATGACGGAAACATACGTTCGGATGTCTCAGACATTTCCACGCACACAGTCACTTATGGAAATCTGGAGGGTAACGCTAAAAAACGCAAACAGTATCGTGACAGCCTGAAGAAGAGACCAGCTTCTGCAAAGTCCAGACGGGAGCTGGATGAGATCGAGCTGGGCTACAGGCGGAAACCGTACCACATCAGCCATCACCACTACCATGGCCAGCGCTCTGCGTCCCCACCACTTTTTGCTACTGAACGCAAAAGAGGTGGTGGGGGAGGTGGAGGAGGAAACAATGATGGGAACTCGTATCTTTTCAGAGAAAAGGAGAGTGTCAGGGACTTTTATTTGGATCAGTTTCGGCCCAAAGAGGGTGTCCCTCAGTGGGAACACGTGGACTTAACGGAAGGTCCAGGTAATAGAGACGGAGGAGTTGGGGCATGTACCTCATTGGTACCAGTGGATGATTTTCTAAAGAGCAAACCCAAAAAGTCAGACTCAAAGAGTGGCGGAGGTTCTGGTTTGGCAGGAGGGGAGTGGGAGTGCAGGAACTGTCGAGCTAGCGGGGGCGGAGCAGGCATGCAGATGTCTATCCATGGAGGAGTGGGTGGCGGGTATGGGGGCGGTATTAGCTGTGGCTCTTCTGGAGGCGGAGGGAACAGCCGCCCTAGCTCTGCTACCTGCATGCGCTGTGAAGGTTGTAAAAAGACTGGAAATCTGTATGATATCAGTGAGGACAACAACCACCTCTTGGACCAGATGGGAGTGGGTAAAGGCAGTGGAGGAGTCGGAGGAATGGGCCTAGGTTCTCAGCCTCAATCTCAGGCTCAACAAAGAAGGAAAAGTGGAGGAATTGGCAAGCAGCTGAGGCGGCAGCATTCCTATGACACATTCGTTGATCTTCAAAAAGAGGAAACGGGAGGAATGGGAAGTTTGATTGGTGGTTTAGGGGGAGGAGGTGGGATAAGTAGTGCAGGTATGGGTGGAATGCTGCCCCCACCCAGAAGCGTTAGCTTGAAGGAGAAAGAGCGCTACATGGAAGGAAACAGCCCCTTCGCACACATATTTGAACGCCACGGAGGTTCAGAAAGAGAAAGGGAAAGAGACAGAGACCCATTGTTTTATGGCGGTGAAGGTCGAAAAGGACCTGGCTCTCCTTTCGGCCTGTTCAGAGGCGGTGAGGGCTTTCACCGTCGTTCTATTGGAGAAAGAGATATAAGAGACAGATCTTTGATGGAAGGAGGAGGTGGAGCAGCTTTCTCTTTATCCAAATCTCTTTACCCCGACCGGGTAAATCAAAACCCCTTTATTCCTACCTTTGGTGATGACCAATGTCTGATGCATGGAGCCAAACAATATTACATGTCAAAACAACAACAGCAGCAACAACAAGTTGCCAAAAACAGCCGAAGTGACTTCAGGGGCCAGTTGAGTACAACATCTTATTTGCCTACATCGGCCACAGCGGGAGTCATGTCCACTGTGGCCCCAAGGTTCCCAAAAGAGCTCAGCCTCGGTGGAATGAACCATCATGGTTCTTTGTTGGGCGTCAGCCCCCCTCGTCCTTTCAATGGAAGCAATGGCCATGTATACGAAAAACTCTCCAGCATTGAGTCTGACGTGTAAAGGACTACAGAAGGAATAAGGCGAGTGGAGATCAAGGTGTACAAAGAATGCCAGTCAAATCAATGTTGATGGAGAATAACATGTAAGAGGGAAGGGAAATTTTTCATTTTAAATCGAAGATTTTGAGTAAAAATCAGGATTTCAGAGGAGGTGTGAGACTCATCTTCTCTCTTGAAAAATGGCCAAAGCAACCCTTTTGTGTCAACAAAATCCCCTTAATCTCTCAAATGTCATGAACTTTAAGTCCATCATTTTCTTCTGCTTCATGGTACAAATGGTGAAATTAAAATGATGCAAAGCCTCGTTTTAGCTTGCTACAGACATGATGAGTTGGCAGTCTGAGGGCTCCTGCTGGGTGCTGGAGAAAAACCAGGGAGAGCGAACACCCTCAAGTCACCTCAGAGCATCAACGTTGTTACATTGACCAGATAACTATGACATGGCCATCCCAGCTGCCTCGCTTTGCCCCTTTACCTATTCCATCCCCCTCTTTCTCCTTTTTCTGATCCCTGATGACTAAAGAGCTGATCTGTTTGCCATGAGAAATACAATCATGAATGATAATAAGATATTCTTATAGAAAAACAGGGTATAACAACAATAACTTTGTGAATAACAAAGATCTTAAAGCTTAATATGGTAACACTGCTTTGATATCAGTAAGTTTTTGTGTTATTTTTTGTTTTATTAATGTACTATTTTACTCTTAGCATTTGTAAGTCAAGTTCAGTTTGTCCTGCTGATAGCAGGAAGGACGCTCTTAGTGTAACCTAAAATCCAGAAAGACTGAGTCCTTAACTCATGTTTTCAGTTCTTTTGTAAATTATTTTATTCTGCTCACTCAGTTGTTTTGCTCCTCATACGAAGCAGAATCTCAAAGACGCATTTTGAAACTGTGAGATCTTTGAAGCTCCAAGACATCTTGAATTAAGCGCACACGCATTCCTAAACAGTTTTTTGTTGCTGTTTGTATTTTTATTTAATTTTTTTTTTGTCAGTCGGAACTTGTGTTACTGTGAACAACGTTTTTGTCAGAAGCTGAAGCTGCTGAGAGGAAGGACGTGCCTTAAAGGTCTCCGGTGGAAGTGCCCTGCAGTCCACAAGCGGCAGCACCGGGACGGATCCGCACGCTTTCAGGCTGCTCGCTGTTCTCGTCACATTGGAGCAAAAACCGCAGTCGTAAATTTGACAGCAGGCTGCTGCCGATGGTTTCAATCCAGGATGCCGTTTAAGATCTTTTATACCTTCTTAAGAAAAAAAAAGAAAATATATTTCATATGTCAGGTATGGGCAGCGTTTTATGAATATTCAGGATGTCTCACTGTTACTGATAGACTGATGTGTGTCAGATCACAACATGGCAGCCTTTTAGGCCACTTCTTTTATTCAGGTTACATAACACTCACCAGGCACTTACTTTTTCAGCCTCTCACTTATACATTGTCGAATGCATTACTTTTAAACCATGTAAGCAGCCGGCGAGGCTCCCACAAAATGCTTTGTTTGGACATTGTGTAAGAATATTATTATGCACTGTCACTTAATGTAGGAGAAATGCTAGAAAACGTTGTGAAAGAGAAGTGTTGCTGTTCAACAACAGCAAGGCCAATAACATCTCAATCTAAGAAGGCGTCTTAAGCATGAAGCCGGCTATTGGGTGGGAAGATTGCTTTTTACTCAGACTGATGTAGATAGTCTTTTTAGCTGCAGAGGCTTCATTTATTGCACAGGACTTTTTACTCAGTGTAGATTCAGGCACTCAGTAGACATGCCTTATCGTTCCCATCTCCCCTGCCCTCTCCCCTCAAACGCTGTTTAATGATGACTCATCATGTACAGAACAGAGAGGCCTCTATAAGTTTTGGTGTTTGATTCGTTTGGTGTCATAAGTTTTAAGGGCTGGCCGAAGGAAAATGTGTGGAATGTGATCCTTATCACCGACTTGTATCTTCTACCTAAATCTACCGTGTCATAGATTGTGTGGAGAGAAACCAATCATGACTGAATGATAAGCGCTGTCTCTCTCTTTTTTTTTTTTTTTTTTCACCAACACTGCTGACTATTCATGAATTCAACAGCCTCTTTTTCCCTCACTCCACAGATAACACCGTCAGATGGAGACTGATCGAGTTAGCCTTAAATCAGATTCACCCTCCCTCCCACACACCCTCACGGCTCTCCTAATAAATAGATTGGGATCTCTGGAATTTTTATACGCACACATTTTTGAGAGTTCAGGTCAACCATTATTAGTGAGAGGGTAACGGGAAGGAGAATGGAGGCTCTGACAAGGAAATAAGAATGAGAAGAGATGAGAGCATCAATCAGTGTCAGCATTAGTACATTCAATCTTTTTCTTGTAAATAATATATTTAAAAACCTTTTCACTTTGTACAGTAAACAGACAGACAGGATGTAACTTTCAATATGTTTTACAACAATTTAAGAAATAAAACCACAATAAAAACTCATAAAAATGAAAAAATCAACAAACAAAAAATATGCAAAATATAGTTAAGACACAAATATTACTAATAAGTGATATAATTGAAGCTCTTTTTTTTAAAAAAAAATCTCATGTTTGCTTAATTCTAATAGTTTACAATCACTATACAGGTTATGTTAGGTCTTCTGCTTTTCCTATTTTGACTAAAGTGTTGGGCTTCGAGGATAATTTTACTGTAGGTGTAGACGTTTGGTGAATAAAAGGGGACAGTTTAGTTTTAGGCGTCTTTGTTAAGTTTCCCTTGAATTGTGTTAGATTCTCTCTTTTTAAGGTAAGCTACTCTTCATGCTTTTTGAGATCAATTCAATTATCTACACATTTATGTAATACAATATTACATGTATACAGAGATATTTGCATATAGAGGCAGTATATTGTGATCCTTCATTTTTAAGCAGCGATCCTTGTCAAAGAAAGAAACTTTTGTGTTTTTTTTTTTTTGTTGCCCATTTTTTTTTAACTTGGGCTACAACAGTGATTGCACACAGAATATAGAGCCATCGTCGGCCCGAGCCTATCCTGTTCCCTCTCTGTGTTTGGGATAGACATCACTGTGGTAAAGGAAGACTAATATAAATGTAATTTCCACGCGCACACACATGCACTCACATATCACACATTTCTGCTGTTGCTTTGGTTGATGTGCGGTACACGTCAGCACAAATTTGGGGAGAAACTGACAGGAACAAAGGCTGAAATGCATTTTTGCAACCCCTTATTAGAAGGTGAAATATTTGATCTGCCACATTTATTGTTGCTTTATTTAAACACACACTCTTTGCAATTAAATTGTGTTGTGATTTCTGAAATTTTCTGCCTTCTTTGGATTTTCATTTATTTTGCTCGGCATTGTGCACTGTCTTTTTTTCTTTCTGCAAACGAGATGTGAAATACCATTTGTAAATCTATCGTGTGCATATGCAATTTTATCTTCATGCAGTCTGGAATTATTTTCTCCCTCCTATTTTCCATAGCACTAATTCCAATAACTCTGCACAATATCCTACTCCATCCTGAGAGATTAAATTCATCTTCCTTCTGTTTTTCTCCTCAGCTGCTTTACGTCCACAGGGTTGATTGTAAAAGTGAAAAATGTAACAATGTGCACATAAATTCCGTTGGTTTTCCGTAAGAACCTAAATAATTCACCTTATTTGTAATAAATTACCTAACCAAATGGAAATTATTCATATTGTACCATGAGCTGGCCAAAATATGAAACTTCTAAAAAAACTTTTTAGAAGTTTTAGGAAGGGATTAGTTGAGTCTTTGTTAAACAAATCCAGTGCACTCCATTTCTGAATGCTCTCTAACCAGTATGTTGAAGAGTAATGAAGGCTTGCTGGAACTTTAACGTTCCCTGAGGCAACATTTTGTCTTAGCCTTTACTCTTTTTGCAAACTACTACAACATTTTTGTTTATGTTGACAAAATAATATATAATTTTTTCTCCAATTTGCTTCAATTTGGCAGCTATAACATCCTGAAGATGGAGGAAATGTTCCCCAGTCAGGAGTACATGAAGCATACACGTAATCCTTGCTTATACCGTGCCACGCTCAGCTGCAGGGACAGAGGTATTAATAAGTTTTACTTTAGTATTTCAAGCAGTCATAATTCATATTTGACTTCATGCTTATAATCCCTAATGGAAAACTCGTTTACTCTTGCACAGTCCAATTAATTGAACAATATTAATTAAATCATACAGCATATATTTAATTGAACAGTGTATTTCTTAATAGTTATTTTAAATTGACCAGAATATTAGATATTTGTGCCCTTGTGTTTTTCTATTGGACTTATTGATGTTGCTTTATATTGATTTATTTTTTAATGTTATAATGTACAGGTTCGTTTGTTATCATCACCATCATTAAAACACAGATTCCTTTGTCTAGGTGATAATGACTTAAGGGGTTGCCTTTAAATGTATTTCAAAGGTGGATGGGTTTAGTTCAAACACAACTTCTCACTGAAACTCTATTTCAATTAACTGTGGGTGACAAAAATGCACCATTTACATAGAAACACTTGTATACATGATGATATACAGAATTATTCTTGGCCATTTTTTTCTCTTTTTGTGGCCCTTTTCTTTAAAATAATGCCAAAATTTTTACACACACAAAAAATGACATAAAAACAAATAATTGTACAGTGTGTAAATACTGAATATTGGGGATATTTACCTTCACTTCTTTTTTTTTTCTTTTTTTGTATGGAAATCAAAGTAATCTCAATAACAAAAATTAACCATCTCATTACAAAAATTGCAAAAATAATAAAAAAACTCATTAAGGTACTTCTAATAAGGATAATACTGATATCTACTATTATAAGTGCTGAAATAAAACTATTATTTCTCTTTGTACATGATGAACAAAATGAAGTGTTGAGTATTATTAATAAAAACTATAAGTTTCACACTAATGGTATTGCGTCTTTTTACATATCTATATGCAGTGGTGGAACGTGTACTTTAATTAAGTAAACTTTGAGACCTGTAATTTTTACTTTTACTTCACTACATTTTAGAGCAGATATCTGTACTTTTACTCCGCTACTTTTTAAAAGTGTGTTTTGCATTTTTTTTGTTACATTTTCGGCCAGAAATTTGAAAAATATAGGGTTTTTTTGGCAAATCTCAAATTCGCATTGCCAAAATCAATCTGTAGAGGGAGCAATTGATCGCCTGCGTCTCCAAGAGGGAGAAGAAGTAATGAATCGAAGACCAATCAGAATTGTGCGTAAACATTTTCCACAGTCCGCCAAAAAACTAGCACCAAATACAGCACAAATTGAAAAAGAGTCAAAAGATTGTTGTTTATTGTGTTCATTTTTAAGTAAAAAGTTGAGCCATCATTATACTAATTACTTTTTTACTTTTACTTCAGTAGAAGTGAAAGTACTTTACTTCTACTGAAGTAAAGTAAGTAAAAGTAAGTATTTTTTACTTAAGTAAAAAAAAAGTAAGTTTTTTTACTTAAGTAAAAAATACTTACTTTTACTTAAGTATTTTTTTGCCTAATTATTTGTACTTTTACTTAGGTACAAAAAGTGAGTACTTCATCCACTTCGGTCTATGTGACATTTGAGCAATCACAAACGCTTTAATTTTGTTTATTTTACTCCCCTCATTTTTTTCAGAATTGTTAGGTTGCAACTACATGAGCTTTCAGTTACACACAACTTGGCAAGAATTCCTGCGAGAGGAGGAAAAGAGGGGATTAGAGGGCTGCTGGAGGAATCACAGCCATATGGTGGTGGTATGGTAGAGTAGTTGGGTTTCTCCCTTTTTCAACTCATGGCTGCTCTCCATCATCTCTTCTCCTGCTGAACTGATTCATTGTACAACAAACCAATTTAGATAGGCAGATTGCAACAAAACATAGCTGTTCTTGAGATAAAAAAAAACCCTTCACTTTGACCAGGATTAGCTTCTTTTTATTTATTTGGTAAATGTCTTTTGCAATACATTGATAATCGATAAAGCTGGAGAAAGTCTGGATGGTGGAGGAAGATGAAAAAACACTCCTGTCTCTCCAATTGCCATCAAACTGACACTGAGAGAGTCATTTATCTTCTACAAGTCTCTAGAGCAGTTGCCAACAGCGTTATATTGTGCTTTACCGAGTGGGTCCCCTGCGTATTTAAATGGATGAATAATAATAAGAGCATTCTGTAAAAAAGGAGGATAGAGAAATAAAATCCCAGAGGAAATCAACACTGGAAACATTCACTCTTAGCTCCTATGTTGGAAATATACAGTGCAAATACTACTTGACGTAGAATTTCTAGAAAGTGAGTCACATGATAACGTCAAGAGTGTGAAATCAGACATGAAGAGCAGATGTAATCCTTAACTGTATTGTAGAATTGTTGTCCGATATTGCAAGACGCCATGAATCAAAATGTCTTTCTCACATACTAGCCGTGAGTGTTCACACTGTAAATGTGATACTTCAGCATTTTATCAAGCACGTTGAACATAGAGTGGCTTAAAAACCATCAACATTTTACAGCCTGCAGCTTCGAGGTGGATAAGTCTGCAGGGAATAGATACAACTGTTTTCCATAAATGTGACTCACCTATTTCTTTGGCAGACATACAATTATATATATTAACCATTATCAATCAGGCTCCGTTGTTGCCACGTGCAATAAGACATTTTCCCCCACGAGACTCATTCAGATTAGTTTTGTGTGATAACATCAAAATTTTACATGGGGATATAAAATATACTGAATATATAATATCTTCATTCTTTACTAAGGATCAGCAAACCCTACCTAAACTTGTACATCTTTCTAATTCTAGAGCAAGAAGTTCTTTTTCTTTTAAAAAAAAAAACAAGAAAATGTAACTTTTAAACCAGTACTCTGAAAAAATATAACTCCACAAATAAAATACAAAATGTGTTGGCATCCTTCTGTCTCTAGAAGCAATGGAGTCTGCACCTGGATACCTATATGTTTGTGCAGCATCGGCATGGGCTGAATAAGCCAATGCGGGAGCTGCAGCTCGTACTACGCTTGCAGCCAATGTGATAGGCGGTATGAGTCATCGGGAGAGCAGTGGCAGACTGACTTTTTTTGCTGTTTCCGTGTCTTTGTGGCGTCACTCTGGATCTCCCTGTTTTCCTTGGCCTGCTTGATACTGTACCTATTTTGACAGTTGCTAGTCACCTATAGATAGATAGATAGATAGATTTACTTTATTGATCCCACACTTGGGAAATTTGTGCGTTACAGCAGCAACAAGAAGAAATAGGAAATAAGAAATAAATAAATAAGAAATAGGACAATAAGAAATATATAGCGGTCAGAGGTCACTGACTCGAGAACTGCTGCGGTGATGTTGCATGTTTTCAGATCCCTTTGCAGACATCTTTGTAAGTAGCAATACCAAAAGTAGGTATTAATGAATTAACTGTTAGAATGGTGTGGTTAAAATGTCAGAGATCACTGTGATGGTAGTTAGTTCAAATGAAGCATGAATACAAGTGAATTCTTTTGATGGTTAACATTATTAAAAAGTCATTTTCAGTTCTTGACGGTCTAAAGTCTGCTGATGACGCTTCTGATGACTAGACCATCTTTTAAAATAAGCACTGCAAAACCTCTTTTTTTCCACTTTTTACTCTCATTTTGTGTTGTGTTTTTTTTTTGTGAAACTATGTTCGTAAAACATGCCATTGTGTAATTTTTTGTGCGTTTTTGTCACTGATGAACACTCGTCTTGTCCTCCCATCCTACACCTCTTCATCTATTCCCTTTGGATTTAGGGTCTTAAGACTGAGAATTGCTTGGGCTTTTGGTAGCTTGATCACAAACTCCTACGTGTCCCTACTGGCCTTGTTACTCATCTTAATAGAAATTAGACTTTGGCTGGTGTGAAAAAGGATGCTAGAAATTAAGCAAGCAGCACAATTCACAGTTTGGGAAATATTACAGTGAGTTAGAAGATATTTTGTTATTTTATTGTTTTAGTTTGAGTATTTTTTGTCACAATCAGATTAGATGTTTTGATGTGACTAAATACCCTCTGTTCTGTATTTCCAAGACTTTGACCGGTCACTGCACAGAGCAATTTCTGTTTGCCATCCCACAATGCTGGGATGATACACACCTTTCCATCCATCATTCCCAGTACCCTTCTCATCCCCGCCACCTCACCCAATGATTCAAGCTCACATTAATTTTTCAGTCTTACTGGCAAGCAGAACTTATTTAATTATTTATGGGGGAAGTGAGGTGTGAGGGAAAAGGTTGAAATATATAAGCTATAGTTGTGTGTGTGAGGTGCTGCACTGTGATTGTTGTGTTATTTTTGTCTCGTTCAAAAATTGACCGAAACCTCTCAACTCAAGAGCCATTCACAGCCTATCATCTGTCACTCCTCCCAATATATCCAACCATCATCCAAATATGATCTTTTTCTGTCCCATCTGAGTCCGACTTTCCCATCAATGTGCCCTCCCTCTTCTTCTCATCCCGCTCTCACTCTCTTTTGAGCCAAGAAATCCTTCCATTGTACATCAGCCTGAGTTATTGGAATGGTGGAGAGATGCTCGGTTGTGGGTGGAGTTTGCAGTAATAAAAGACAGGAGGGCATAAGTTATGACTGAAAGTTCACTGAAATGAGGGGAACAAGCAGGAGAGTAAGATGAAGGGATGAGCAGGGGGAAAAAGGCCAGACTATAAAAGTGAGGTGAGATGTAAAGCCTGCTTCCTTTTTAGTGACAAACTTCATCTAATCCACAAATCTCTGTCTTCTCACAACATCAGTTTTATCTAATTTTCATTCTGTTCTCTTTTATTTTTTCTTGCCTTTTTTATCATCTCTACATTTTACAAAGTCCTTACTTGTTAACAATTAACAGTTACCTAGCAACAAGATGTATAAAAGACAGAACAGATGGATCTGAGGCAGTGATGTGTGTGTGCGGGTTTTACTTTAATATGACAAGACAAAAACAAGTAACAAGCTCATTGTTTGGCAAATGCAAGCAATGGAACTCACAAGACTGAAGAAGAGTTGATCATTTAACCTAATTTATGTGTTTAATGTTCGAGAATGAAGATTCAGGGTGTTTGACACTTGCTGATTGTGGACACACTCCGCACTCTTCCTTGAGATTTAATTTGGATGAAACCTGTTATTACCTGTATTACCAGGCATTATGCTCCTTGTTGAAGAACAGCAGGCACTGATTTGATGCAGCAGCAGGACACCACACACCCCCACCCACCTATTCAGATGAGAGAGACTACACAGCATGCAAACCAGAAAGAAGCTTTCAGAGTCTGGATGATCTGGGATGGTTTGTCAGAAGGCAAAATATAAAACTTATTTAACAGAGGCTTCTTCTTCTTTTGGCATTTCCCTTCAGGGGTCACCACAGCAAGTCAGTTTCTTCCATCTAACCCTAACTGCTGCATCATCTTCATTCACCCCAAGTATCTTCATGTCTTCCTTCACATGAAGGAAGACATGAATATACTTCGGTCTTCCTCTTGACCTCTTTCCTGGTGGTTCAAAACCCAGCATCATTCTTCCGATGTACTCTCTCCTCTGCACATGTCCAAACCATCTCAGTCTGGCCTCTCAGACTTTATCTCCAAAACCACTTACATGTGCTGTACCTCTGATCCTGTCCATCCTGGTCACTCTGAGAGAGATCCTCAGCATCTTCATCTCTGCTACCTCCATCTCTGTTTCCTGTCTTTTCCTCAGTGCTACTGTCTCTACACCAAACAGCATGGCCGATCTCACCACGGTAGTTGTTGGGATTAGTATATTTTCTGTTCTATACGTCTACTTCATCACAATAACGTTCTAGTGTGTTAGATTGTTCAAAAAGCATCTGATTTCCTTTACTATCCTGCTCTTGACTTTTAGATTGACTTGATCTCGTTGAGTTTCAAAAGAAATTATACAAAAACTAAAAGTAGGCTTTTAATTATTTGAGGAGTAGAATTTTAAATTGAGAGCCACAAGACCATGCTACTTACCTTGGATAGCCTCTAGCACACCCTGTGAGTCAGTGTTGGACAAGTGGTTAAGAAGATGGATGGACAGTTTATGCTTTTTTTTCTTTAGAAGTTTTTAGCTGATTCACATAAAAAATTCACTGTACACCTTTAGAAATCTAACGGGACATTCAAGCAGACGTTTGCTCTTCCTCTGGGATGTTAGGAAGAATGAGCTCTGTTCTACTGCTCATATAGCTGTGAACAGGGAGAGATATTTCTTGTGTTTGATTCAGTTTGACTAGGTTGTGGTTTTCTAAGTAACTTTTAAACCAACACAGTTAAAAATAGTTTGATTTGTTATGCAGTTGGGATGAAGTTGCAAACACTACTTTATAAACCCCTGTTACCACAAAAAGCTGATCAGCCAATCACACAACTGCTATTCAAGCAGACGCGGTTAAGGGCCGGGATGGGAATCAGCGTCTCCAAATCCAAGACCATGGTCCTTGCCTGGAAAAGGGTGGAAGGCTCCTTACAGATCATGGACAGGGTCCTGCCCCAAGTGGAGGAGTTTAAGTATCTTGGGGTCTTGTTCACGAGTGGGGGAAGGATGGAGCTGGAGATCAGTGCGGCGTCAGCAATAACTAGAACGCTGCATCGGTCCGTCGTGGTAAAGAAAGAGCTGAGACTGAAAGCAAAGCTCTCGATTTACAAGTCGATCTACGTTCCTACCCTCACCTATGGTCACCAGCTGTGGGTGGTGACCTAAAGAATGAGATTGTGGATACAAGCGGCCGAAATGAGCTTCCTCCGCAGGGTGGCTGGGCTGTCACTCAGAGATCGGGTGAGGAGCTCTGCCATCCGGGAGGAACTCGGTGTCGAGCAGCTCCTCCTCCAGGTTGAGAGAAGCCAGATGGGGTGGTTCGGGCAGCTGGTCAGGATGCCCCCCAAGCGCCTCGCTGGTGAGGTGTTTCGGGCACGTCCCACCAGGAGGAGACCAAAAGGCAGACTCCGGACCCCGTGGAGAGACTATGTCTCGTAGCTGGCTGGGGAACAACTCAGGATCCTTCCGGGGGAGCTGGATGCAGCTGGGGGAGAGAAGCCTGGGCTTCCCGTCTGAGGCTGTTGCCCCGCGACCCGGCCCCGCATGAGCGGAAGACGGCGGAACGGAACTTTGTAGATGATCAAATATTCTGTGGTGATGTTAAAAACTCAGCATTTCAACTTTAAAATCTTCACTTGCAACTTTCTTTTTTTTGTGATTTTCTATGAAAAGATACAAGTGTTTTGATTATTTTTAAACATGTGAAAATGAAGCAGATGAAAGTTCTAAAATAACATCAGTAACCAGATAATAATTAAGCAACTGATTCAGTAAAGTTTTTCTAACATTTTAAAAAATGCTCTTGAATTAAAGTTGTAAATTTTGGTGCAGGTTAAAGTAGAAAAGTTTTGAATCTGACAGCAGTGACTGTTTCCCAACTGATTTATTTGGCACACCTCCATTACTATGCAAATATGAACAATTCTTCAACATTTTAACAGTAGATTGTTCCACATCATTCACAATAATGGGACTGTATTGTCAGTTTTCATTGCTTCATGATTGTTAATTACTTTCTTTTGTGTCAGCGATGGTAGAGTTTCACCATATTTTAAACTTTTTAAACCATCAATAGAACCCAAAGTGAAATAATTACTTCCTGGTATTTAACACAGTTTAGCACAAATTGTTACTGTTCTTTGGCAGATGAGTCATTTAACAAAGAGCATGTGATGAGGGTGAATAATCAAGATGAAGAGATGACTGAGTAGGTTGCCAGGAAAGATTTTTGCCGACGGAGAGATGTGAGAAGATAAAGAGTGGCACAGATGGAGCGACAGAACATCAACAAGTGAGAGATTGCTGTGATAGTAAAAAGACAGAAGGTGAAAAGGAAGTGCTGGAGAGAAAGGGTTAAAGAGGGGAATGGAGAGACGAGGTTGCCTCGGCAACAGCAGCCAGCCTTTTTTTTCGTCTCTCTTTAACCATCATTCAAATACACAAATCCACACAGATATGCACATGTTCATCCCCTCACTTTTTCTTTCTCTTCACCTCCTGCTCATTCATCTTTCCCCCTCCATTTTAAACCACAAAAACACTTCCAGGTGGACAAATTTTACACACAAAAAGGCAAAAAAACTCACTAAAGAAGTGATCCAACTGATAAAATCTGCCCCAACTTCATATTTTTTCAAGCTCGTACCTACAAAATCTCACAAGGAAGCAAAATGTCAAACATTTTTTCCAACATTGCATTTGTTTGTGTTTGGTGTGAAACACACACACACTGTCAGCATTTTTATTGCTGCAACCTGACACTGATAACTGCTCAGTCCTCCTGACTGAACCCTGTCATGCATGCATCTGTGTACCACATCCTTGCTTGACAGGCGCCTGAGGGTGGAGGAGATCTCGTGTCTAAGGTCGCTGCAGCATAACAGGAAGAGTGTTATGGCTCTTTTTGCTGTGACTGTGGAAGCATGTGCAGCGTGGTTTTCTCGACATATTTATTGGGTTGTGTGTGTATGTTTGTTTTAGAGACTTGTGAGTGTGTGTGATGTCAAATAAGATTATTCTATGCTGTGTATACTAATCATTGGTTGTGTGCACATGCAGGCACAGTCTATGTGCAAGACAGAGACGTAAATCACACAAGGGGGAAGAGTGTGGACCCCCAAGGAGGAGTAGAGTCATAAAGCATAGAGGCCTGCCATGAGTCACAAGGACAGAGCAGAGATGATGATGGTACCATCAAATTTAATGGGAAGAAGTATATAGGTGAGAGTAGAGAGACAGGAGGAGATGTGAACGGAGGAAGTCGGATGAACCCTGCTAAAGCGAGCCAAGTGAAACCCCTCAAGACAAACCTGCTAAATTGAAGTAATCAGTCTCCCCCACTTCACATTTTTTAATATTGGTGATTTGAATAATGATAGCAATGTGGTCCTGTGCTCCTTGGCTTCTCAATGCAACTCTCTCCCTCAGATCACCACATCCAGCAGGATCCACCTCTAAAAACCCTTGCACCAACTTGTCACTTGGCAATGAAGCTTTGCACGTTTTCACATTCGTAGCATGGGATGCCGATGCCAAGCCAGCCAGTCCACTTCCTCTTAGCACTCCCCCCTTACTCTCTTTCACACTCTCCCACTCATCCACCCTCCATCCCTCCCGGTATCCGTAGTGATCAGAAGCAGGGTTCGGACGTTGCTAGGAGACGAGATGAGTGTGGCAGCAGGCCTCAGTGTGAGAGAGCGTTTTGCTGGAGCAGTGATGGACATAAGCAGAGACTGCTCCCTTCTGGTTACTGCTTGTCACTGATTGTCTGGAACATTGAAATGCCTTTAACCACCTCACATCTTTGGAGAGTATGCATAAGGATCAGGTACAGGTGAGTGCTTATGTGTTTGTGTTTTTATGTATCTAATAGCGTTTTGTTCTGTTTGATCTGGTTAATCAGCTGTGCTTGAGGGGTTTTGATTATAAATCCCTTAAAAAGAATGAATTTTTACACTATTTGATCCTGTTTAGGTCTCAGATTTATAGACTTACTGGTATCAGTGTATTGCAGGTGCTCTACATCATCCTCTTTGATCCAAAATAGTCTCACTGAACCTGTGACAGGGTCACCAAACCAGCATGTAACAGCAGTCAGACTTCAAAATCTAATCTCCTGGTGTCTTTATAATCGAATATGTTTTCAGTCATTTCAGACTCGGTTTCTAATGTCCAGGGGACATTAATTGTGTTTATGTGAGACACTCCAGAGAAATAAGGATCAAAGACTGTAAAATTGTACCGAAGGATGGCTAAAAAAAGCATCACTTCAAAGAGACTAATGGAAATGGATTTCATAGAAAAAAATAATGTGAAGACAATTTTCATCTTATTCAGCCTCTTGCTTTATCACAAGGCCAGTTTGAAGCAGAAATTATCACATCTTTGTTGTACAACTCTGACTCCATGTGGTAGGTAGTGGGACTGCAAAATGCTCATGCTTTTTGTTGAATTATATTTAGGAGAGAAAAGTGAGGTTACAGAGAGAAGAGATAAAGAAGGTGGAAGATTTTAAGTACTTAGGATCAACAGTCCAGAGCAATGGAGAGTGTGGAAAAGAGGTGAACAAGCGTGTGCAGGCAGGCTGGAACGGGTGGAGAAAAGTATCAGGTGTAATGTGCGACAGAAGAGTTTCAGCTAAAATGAAAGGGAAAGTGTACAAAACCATAGTGAAACCCACCATGCTGTTTGGTCTAGAGACAGTGGCATTGAGAAAAAGACAGGAAACAGCGATGGAGGTAGCAGAGATGAAGATGCTGAGGATCTCTCTGGGAGTGACCAGGATGGATAGGTTTAGAAATGAGTACATCAGAGGAACAGCACATGTTAGAGGTTTTGGAGATAAACTCAGAGAGACCAGACTGGGATGGTTTGGACATGTGCAGAGGAGAGTGAGAGATTACATCGGAAGAAGGATGCTGGATTTGGAACCGCCAAGAGGAAGACCAAAGAGGAGGTTCATGGATACAGTGAAGGAAGACATGAAGATAGGTAGCGTGACCAAAGAAGATGCAGCAGATAGGGTTAGATGGAAGAAACTGACTTGCTGTGGCGACCCGTGAAAGAAAATGCCGAAAGTAGAAGAATATTCAGGAGAGAAAAGTATGGATGGTGTGTTTTCAACATTTAAAGCTACTCATTGAAGCTATCAAACTTATTCTCAAAATCAGAAAGTGACATGTACAGAGGAGAGAAAGAGAGTACATTGGATGAAGGATGCTGGATTTGGAACCACCAGGAAAGAGGACTTAGTTGGTGTGACCAAAGAAGATACAGCAGATAGGATTAGATGGAAGAAACTGACTTACTGTGGCGAATCCTGAAGGGAAATGCCGAAAGAAGAAGACTATCATAAATTAGGTCAATGAAAGCAACTATGCTTTTATAGAGTAAATCAATCAAGAGCTTTCATCCACTCATAACTGAGGGAAATAAGATCTGAAACAGAAAAAGTTTTGTCTAGTGGGTGAAAAAACAAATACATCAATATTATACTGCCTTTCAGTAAAAACACACATTCTTATTCCACAAGACATTCAGAAGGGCAGTGCTTCACTTTACCAAAGTGTAAAACTACACAGAGCCAACGCACAGTCATGTTTACAGCTATGCAGGAGTGGAATCATTTACCACAGAATATAAGAGAACTAAGCAGTGCTTATAGCTTCAAAAAACAACTTAAAAGGTACTATCATCAACCAAACTATGATCTCAAGTGATATTGCTGTCTTGCTGTTGTTGTAAAGTGTTATGTTTCTTCTTTGGATTATTGTGTTTTTATAAGAAATGTAAACTGTTTTGAAGTAGGTTCATTGTACTACATGAATGTGATTTAATTTGTTAATTGTAATATTTGAAATTTCATTTGACCCCAGGAAGAGTAGCTGACGCAGTTCGCTGCTGATGCTAATGGGGATCTAACAAATAAACAAATAAACAAATATTATACAAAAACGATAGCTCATCTCATCTAGTGGCACATTTAACGCCTCTGGACTGAGAAGTTTTTCAGAAGACATAGATGCTCTGTCTCAGATAAAGAGCAGGACTTTTCAGAGTCACTGACTAAACTGAAATCCAGACTGTGACAGTACAGAGTTGCATCAGTGCTCTTTGAAACATTAAGTCATGCTGAAAGAGTCATTTAGATTTCAGAGCAATCTGCTGACTTAAAGACCAACATCTTTTGGAGAAACCTTCATGGTTATGTTCTACTAATGCAGTTTAAAGCATTATACTTATGCTTATAACCTGGATCCCCACATCTCTTAGTCATGTCCCTCTTGTCACTTGACTATCTTTATTATTTTCTATTATTTTCTATGACATTGCACTACTTTTCTTTTTCTTTCTGAGCACTCTTAGTTTTGTTAAAATTATTTTTATTTATTTTATTTTTTATTATTTTTATTTTATATTTTTGCACACCTGTATCAAAGCAAGTTTTTAGTCTCTGATATTCTTCATTGACATGGCAATAAAAGCATTCTGATTCTAAAGGTGCATTACTATCGTTTGATAATCTCATATTTGAAAAAAGAGAAAGTACCAATCCTGTCAGCAGTCCCAACATGTTCCCAACATGATGACTGCCTTTTGTTCTTGCCCTGACAGTAAAATTAACTGCTGAATGTATCTATTAAAATGGCTTTTTGTAATATTTTATTGGCAGAAATGTGCATTTAGATATACAGTATGTGTACTATTTCTTTTACCATCCTTTTTCGTTTTTTTTTCTAGATCTTGCACAATTTATTACATAAAACACTTATTCTTTCTGAGACTCTTCAGCTAGGAGACCAAGCAGTTCACAGAAGCATCAGCACTCTGCATAATCAGTACCTACTAAGTAGTGTTGCACTTAAGCAGTAAAATGACACTTGGAAATGACAAATCGGTACATTGTAGGTGTGTAGTGAGCACACTGCAAAAGCACTTACCTGCTGTTTCTTCTGCACAACCAGCGATTGCTGTCAAACTCTAGCTGAGGTCTTATTGGATTTTGAATGTTTTTTTTTCCAGTTAAGTCTACCAGTACATAAACTTCTCCATAAACAAAGTTAGTATTATTGTTAAGGCAGTCTGTCTCTTTTTGACAGGAGAACTTTTAAAGATTCAGCTTACAAAGCATACTTGTGGATCAGATGGGGATACAGAGATGTGGCCGGTGGCTGTAAAACAAGAAAAAACATCTTTCAACCACCCTGCTAGATGGTTGATTTGAGCCAGAGGCTTATCTCTTTCTGGGCATTCTTCCAGAAATTGTGTGGTGTTTCAGAAAAAGAAGTTTTCACTTGAAAACACTTCACAGAAAGTCCTACCTGTTCATTCTTTTTCTAACTTTACTTTCATGAATTTTAACAATAACCATGGTAACTGAGGCCCATGGAGTCTGAATTCTAACTTTTGAGCAGGGGTTGCAGATATTTTGCCTTCTGAACCGCTTATCTCTAAGGGCTTTGTGGGTGGGGCTGGATCCTCCTGGTTGATTTCAGGTGAGAGGCAGTAAACACCTCAAACGGGTCGCCAATCTGTTGTGGGGCCACACACAGACAACCAACCACACACACTCATTGCTAAGGGCAATTTCCTAGTGGCCAATCAACCTAATATGCATGTGTTTGGAGGGTGGGGGGAACACAGAGTACCTGGAGAAAAGTTACACATACACAGGGAGAACATGCAAACTCCATACAGAAAGGCCAGGGTTTCAAGCCTCATCCCGCTCCGGGACTCGAACAAACAATCATCTTGCTGTGAGGCCACTGTTCAGCCCAGATGGCAGATGTGTTCTGCAAAGCAATTTTACCCACTTCTAAATATATATAGTATATTTTTTACTTTAAATTGATGAGCCCAGTGTTGCTTAAAAATGACCGCACAACTCCTGCTAGTTCATCAAATCCTTGGTGGGTTTTTTCTTTGCATAATTTTAACACGCATAATGGTTGCATTCAATGAAAAATAGCAAAAAAATATTTTTGTAGCAGTTTGCTCTGCAGACTATTAAAAATAATTAGGTTTAATAGGTGATTGTTTTCCTTTCTAAGTAACATTCAAGTTGCACACATATTGTTATGACTTATTTAAATATAATAAAAATAAATTCCACGAAGTGAAAAATGATTTATATAATCTTGCAGCAAAAAGTTGGGCTTTCTTTAAAATGAACATTTTTTAAAACTTGAATAAAGCTGTGATTGCGGAGCTGTTTTATCTTCAGATAAACTGTAGGAGTTATTTCTTTATCTATTTTTAATACAGTCAACTCATAAATTATTTGTACTATTTCTTCTACGATCCACAACATGTCAGCCTGCAGCCTGTGGATTGAGCAACACTTTAAGCCATTAAATAGCTTTGTCTAAAAAAATATGAAATTTTTGTATTTATTGTTATTATTAAAAATAAGTAGTAGTCTTTCATGGATCATTTGGAGGTTCAACATGCACGTCTCTTTGTCTGTTTTTCTTTTGTATTCAGTATAAATCATGTCCCATTAAATGTGTTTGGAGCCGTGGGCCTTCTATACAACTCTGTGCTTTGAGCCTACTCTGCAGAAGATTTGGTGACCTTGTCAATGATGAAGAGAGTCTGGGTGTTTCCCAGCAGGCGTTCCTGCTGATTGGATAGGTCTGGCTGCCTGACTTGCAAAGCCTAGGGTATCATTGCCCTTTATCTTTCCTCTCAGCTCTTTCACTTTAACTTGTGGCCACAGATCACAGATATCAGCTTGCAAGGAATTGGTGTTTAAAAATTTTATTTCTTTCACTGTAAATCTAAAAAAATCTTGCGAAATAAATTAGTGTTGAAATTCTTTTTGAAAGAAAAACAAATCTAGATACGTAGCCTAAAAATGATTCTCAGTTAAACCTCTGTGATGCAGTTGCTATGGCAACAATGATAGAAATAGACGTGTTTCTGCAAGAGAATGAAATGTATTGAACTGTTGGTTGGAAACAGAATGAGCTTCCTCTTGTGATAGACGGGTTAAGTGAGTGGTTGAATATGTGTTTGTGAATTTCAGATTGGAGTTTGGTGATAGTGGTGTCGGTCTTTGTCCTTGTCAGATATCCATGCATGCATGTTGTTGTAAGTGAGTGTGTTTATGTGGAAGAACACTGCCTGCATGACACACTGCAGTATATTAAAAGTGCAGCACCATGGACGGAGGGCATAGGGCACATCATTACGTTGGCTGGAGAGCATGAGCAGGGTCTTCGCTGTGTGAAGGCAGATAAGCCGAGGCAGAGACAAGACAATAAATTTAATGGGGAAAAGGATTCAGTTTGCAGCCAGTCCATTGTTCCATTGACATTGATGATTTTTACAGCAGCTTGAAATTAAGATGATCATTTAATTGTTTTTTTGCATTGATCTGTATTTTGGTCTCATAAATGCACTACAATCAAACTCTTGTGTTGCAATGTGGCACCCACATTTCCTCTTTTATCTCTTGCTTGCTTCATTACAGACACAACCATCCATTTCTCTCTCTTCTCCACATTGGCTTTGTGGCCTGGTCCCTTCATTAAGCTGATTCCTTCTCCATGACATCAAATAAGAACAAAGAAAGGTTGGTTGTGTAGATGTTTAAGAGCTGCTTTTGAAACCTTGCATGGATCTTCTTGTTTTATAGCTGAATTAGGATCAAATCAATGAAATTGCAAAAGCTTGAGAGGGAGGGATGTGATGGAGAGAGATGAGGGAGGGGGTGCAGGAATATGAGTGTGTATGCATTTTCAAGGCGGTCTTTCTTGCAAGAAAAAAAAACACACATACACACACACTGTAGTCTAACAGGAAAACGAACAGCTCGATCTGCTGATGAAAGGATGGAAATACAAGTTAGAAGAGACGTTTGAAAAAAAAAATCTTTGCAATGTGTTTGATTTGAGTGTAGAATAGGTGGAATCACCTCAGTGGTGTGTGAAGAAGAGGGGAGGAGGAGGAGGGGGTGTATGGACCTCACTGGCTACGGGACACACAGGCACCCCCGATTGTGCTCCTCTCCCATCATTTTTGGAGGTGAGGACAAAAGGAAAAAGAGGAAATCGTTAGAAAGGCCCAGAATTTGAGTGTCGTGACGGGGCCCCGACTCCACCGCCGCTGGTCGGGGTTGTCTGGACGGAAAAAGGTGAAGGAAAAGCGGCGGAGCAAGTCCAATCCAGACGGGGGTTTCCTGCCACAAAACAGCCTTTCACTTCTTCTCATCGAGGGGCCTTGTATCGCTACGTTTTCAGGTATGCATTTAGATGACGTTAGCTAGCTTGTTTTGAAATGCTAGCTTGGTTTTTATAAAGAAACTACCACATTCCAATCATTTAGTTCTGCAGATCTCCTGATGGGTTATTTGAGCTAGCTAACCCATTTCCACAGAGCTTCCAGTAAAACATCTGCACCTAATCACCTCTTTTAGAAGCTAAACGCTGCTTTGCTTCCTGCGCCTTTAGCTTAACATGACTGTTTGGAGCTCATTTGGTAAAAATGTATTCCATTTCCAGACTTGGGAATGTTTTTAATAAGAGCTTGAAGCTTAGTTAGCTTCTGGTTAGCTCGTACATTTCACATGAACGTCTCTTGCTAAGCTCACAAAGCTAAAAGAGGCAGCATTTCAAAGCTAATTGTAATGCGTATACCTAGCTACCATGGTTGGTTCACTAGATTAGCTAATGCCTGGTTTATTCCAAAAAAAACCACTGCGTATTCTTTTATTAATTAGGTAACAAAGCGGTTGATTGATTTGGACTGAGGTAGGTTTGATTATTGCTGCAGAGAAATGCTGTGATTATTAAGTCATTTCATTTAGAACTGATTGCAGGCATTGACACAGCATCACCCTGTAATCAAACCCTTAGGGTGATGATGCAGTGTGTGTGGGGATCAGTTTGATTGATTATGTGGTGATCAGCTTGTTTTCTGGTCCCCATCTTGTTTGAACAACTTTGACCATTTTCTCCTTGTGTGATTACAAGCTGTTTTAGGATCTCTGAAAGAGAGACCCCCCAATCTTTATTCAGGGGTGCCTTTCGTCTTCTGAATCGCTTATCCCTTATGAGGTCAAAAGGGGATGCCGGAGCATGTCTCGGCTGATTTCAGGCGAAAAGCAGAGTACACCCCAAACAGGTCGCCAGTTTGTTGCGAGGCTACACGCACATAATCATTCCTAGGGGGAATTTTGTAGCAGCCAATTACCCTAACACTCATGTTTTTGGAGGGTGGGAGAAAACCCACGCATACACGGAAAGAACATGCAAACTCCACATAGAAAGGCAACTGTTTCAAACCTCGCCCCTCTCCAAGACTCGAACCCCAACCTTGTTGCTGTGAGGCTACCATGCTAACCACTGCACCACCGTGCAGTCCTAATTCAGGGTTTCATTTCATCTTCTGAACCGCTTATCCCTAACAGGGTTGCAGGGGTGCCGGAGCCTATCCCGGCGGATTTCAAGCGAGAGGCAGGATACACCCCAAACAGGTCGCCAGTCTGTTATGTGGCAACACACACGACAACCATACACACACACACACGCTCTGATTCCTAGCAGTGTGTGTCAATCAACCTAAAATGCATGTTTTTGGAGGGTGCGGGAAACCAGAGAAAACCCACATATACATGGGGAGATTATGCAAATGCCATACAAATTCAAGCTTCGCCCCTCTCAAGGACTCGAACCCCCAACCTTCTTGCTGTGAGGCCACTGTGTTAACCACTGTGCCACCGTGCAGCCCTAATTCAGGGTTATTAACCATTTTACTATCCACTTGAATAGACAATGAAGACTTGTGAGAAATGGTAATTACATAAACTGACCTCATAAATGATGTGTCATCCCCATAAAGTAAAATTTATGAAAGCACTGAGGTAACAATTTAATTTGTTTGTAGTTTTATTGTTGGGTTCTTTAGGCTTGACTTTAGTGTTTTTGTCTACAAATTACAAAAAAAATGTTTCTGACCCTGTTTGTTACTTCAATGTCTTACTGGCAGGATACTGTAGAAACAGCTAAGGCTTTTATTGTTAAACCGATCCAAAGGCTGCATTCAAAGTGCATGCTAAAACAGGAGAATTGATTTGAGCCAATGCTTGGCTCAAATGCAGGCAAGGCCAGAGGCACCCCTCTGATACAACGATGCTAACTCATGTTCATACCTGTTATTTTACGATATTAAAATGCTAATGTAATTAGGAGGGATGCACTTTGCCTCATCATGCTTTTTAGATTTAGATCATTTATTTCAACCCTGCACATATACACATCTGTAACATTTAGGATGGTCATGCATCCTCTCTAATGATATGACATAGTGGATGCATGGTTTGAAAAGGGGACGGATGAAGCAAACCCGCTCCCACCCACTCATCACAACACATTAGAAACATGTAGTGCATTATAAGTAAGTAAATAAAATACAGAACATTACAATGACAAGCAATCTTTTCACTCTCATGCACACAGGACACCAGACAGGCCCAATATGTCTGGCTTTTTATAACCAAGAAATGAATAAATCTGAAGCTAAAAGAATACTAAACAAAAAAAAACGTGGTTATTTGGTGTTACTAATCAGACAAAAAGAGGACATCTTTAACTTTTCTCTAAAATCTCAAAAGAAAGTGGAGCAATTCAATTAGTGTTGGTCTGATGTCTAATTTTGAGCAACATAAGACCGAGGACAATATGAACTAATTTTGATGTCTTTGTAATCAACATTTAAAAGATTATATTTGTGTAAAGGAAGCACATGTGTTGGGAAATTTGCATTTTGAAATTATAACAGAAGTGTAGCTATCTGGGCTTGAAAAAATTTAATTCAAACACAATTTGACATACTCAAACTCCTTAGTTTTTGTGTGTGGTTTATATCCGGCTGTTGCAGTGTGATTCGATCAAACAATCTAATCAAAACATTCCGTTGTCTTCCGCTTATCCGGGGTGGTGTCGCGGCAGCAACAATCTCAGAGGGGAAACCCAGGCTTCTTTCACCCCTACTGCATCCTCCACCTCACCCGGGAGGATCTCGAGGTGGTTTCTGGACAGCTGTGAGACACAGTCTCTCCAGCAGGTCTGGAGTCTGCCCCTGTGGCTCCTCCCGGCCAGACGTCCCTGAAACTCCTCACCAACGAGGCGTTCGGGAGCCTTCCTAACCAGATGCCTGAACCACCCCACTTGGCTTCTCTCAACCCGGAGGAGCAACAGCTCTACTCCGAGCTCCTCCTGGATGGCAGAGATCCTCACTCTATCTTTGAGTGAGAGCCTAGCCACCTTGCGGAGGAAGCTCATTTTGGCCGCTTGTATCCATGATCTTGTTCTTTCAGTCACCACCCACTGCTGGTGATTATAAGTGAGGGTAGGAACGTAAATTGACTGGTAAATTGAGAGCTTTACTTTTCGGGTCAGCTCTTTCTTCACCACGACAGACCGATGCACCGCCCTGATTATTTCGGACGCCGCACCGATCAGTCTGTCATTCTCCCACTCCATTCGTCGCCCACTTGAAAACAAAACCCTGAGATACTTAAACTTTAAGATTTTAATAAAGAGGTGAACTCATTATCTTTACCCAACTGTTTTCTAACTCTCTTTGTTTGTTTTTTATCTGTGTTTTTTTTCCAGAGTTGTGGAGATTTCTCGTTGCAACCTTTCTGCAAATGAACTTTCATGCACGGATCTAACCAAGTGAAAGAGAAAACTGGAGCTTGAAGTAGCCCAAAAAGGAGTAAATGGATTACTTTTTTCCCCTTTTTTTCTTTTTCTTTGGAAACTTGTTTCCATGGGACTGTTTAGAATGGACTAATGTTCAATAAAAGCAGTAAAGGTAAGAAGGCTAAATGCTGAAAAGACAAAAAGAAACATTTCCATGTGGGGGACCAAGTACTTCTACAGGCCGAATGAATGTGTACTTTTAAAACATGATGCGTCCCACTGCAACCCAGAGCTGATGAGAGGATCCATGGAGTTTTTCTACGTGAAAGCGTTGAGTGAGGATCAGCATCTAAACTTTTTGTTTCCCTTATCGGAGTTTGTAACTCACACAGGTGTGAGTCAAATCCTGGGAAACCTCTCTTTGTTGATGAACTAAAGCATTTTTCTTCAAACACCAAATCGTCTCAATGGTGTTTTTAAAGACTTGCTGCTCTTGTTGTTTTTTTGTTTTTTCGTCTCCGCAAATGGGTCACAATTTACGTTAACACCAAAATCGTTCTGTTTGCTCAAGTTTTTGTTCTAAAGATTACCCATGTGAAGACTTTTAGGGTTGAGAATCTCGTATGGTGATGTGGTCTACCATATCGTCACCTTGTCAGTGCCAAACCTTTTCAGCTTCTTGGGATATTTTTCTGGAACTGAAAACCTCTCTACAAATCTCTGTCAAGAACAACTTTTGAACACTCAACTGTGAAAGAAGCTTTTTTTAAAAGTGGAAACAACCGCAGATCACTTTAAATATGTGCCACTTGTGAGATTTCTTTTCCAGTTTGACTTCTTTGACCACAAGTTACACTAAAAAAGTGATCATAATTTCTGATATTATACATATACTGCTTTGATTCTGTTTATTTTCCCCTTTTTACTGACAGGCTGTGGATTTTCTTCGTGGTTACTCCAGTTTTTTAATTTGAACCATTCCCTGGTGGAGACATTTACAAAAAATATTTTCGTTTTATTTTTAGATTGAACTTGGAAAACAATGCAGAATTTTTCTAACAGTCCAGCTTCTATACCTCCTGGATTTGGTGGGAGGGGAATGGGCGGAACTCCATATCCCTCTCAGCCAGTCGAGCCCCAGATTTCCCCCCGAATGACAGATGATTATACAGGGATGCAACAGCAGGGTCTGCACAGAGGCCATCACCACCCAAGTCAGGCTAGCCACATGCTTGCTTACAGCGCTAGGAACAGAGGAGTTGTGGAGCCACCGCCAACACAGGGTAGCATTCATAGCGGTAATAGTAACAACCCCTACAGAAAGGATGCCATGGATTATTATTTTTCAATGGCTGGAAAAGACAGACAGAGGAGGGGTGGAATGGGTTATGGGGGAGGTTTTGGCTACCCCAGCATTGATGGACAGATACCCCACCAATACAGACACCCCGGATCAAGTTCAACACCATCCCCTGGCCTAATGTCACCATATTCTGTAGATTATAGCTCTGGCGCTGGTTCAAGTGGGGGTGCTGGTGCCTTTTCTCCTTCACAATACAATTTAAATCAAACTCCTTCAATGCAGGCTGTGCCAGGTTCTCAAATGCAACATCGCCAGCAGAACTTTCCAGCCATCCATCACGGACAGCAGCATCGGACCTATCCCCACTCTGGACATCGAATGACTCCCCAGTACCCACATTACTCTCCACAGAGTGGAGCATCCACAGGGTCATCAGGAATGTATAGCCCCCCTCCACAGAGATATCTTGATGGAGCTGCTAACGCTGGGTTTGATCCTAAAGTCAACAACTCTCCCAGTGTCAACTCTAATTCGAATTCAGTCTCTAGTTCAGTTGTTTCTAACAATGTGGGGTCAATGGAGAATGTTCAACAGAGTTACCACGCTGCAAATTATCACGGCTACTCCCCGCAGTCACATTCACTTCACAAGCAAGTCGCACTACAGCACCGCAACTCACAGCACAGTTTAGGAGTAGGTTATGAAAGTTCTGTAAAGATGCAGCACCAGGGTCCATCTCCAGGGTCCATAAGCTCTGTTTATGTTAAACATCACCAAACCTCTACTCCCAGTATACCTCAACCAGCATCTCAAGAAATAGCCAAATCCCCAATGCACCCCAACACACAGCAAAGTCAAATGAACCAAAATTTCAGTCCAATTTCCAATCCATCCCCTGCTGCTTCTGCAGTGCATTCCCCCAGTTGTAGCTCTTCTCCTTCTCCATTGATGGGTGTCTCTGAGGCTCACGGAATCCCCTCAAGCCATGGATCTTCATATCCAACAACACCAACTCCCCGTAGCAGCCATAGTCATGGTAGATTACTGCAGACTATGCCTCAGTTAAGTCCAACGCCCAACTCTAATAGCAGCATCAGTAGTTGTGGTAGCAGTGGCAGTAATAAAGGCCACATCATGAGTACAGCCGGAGGAAACAGCCTCCCTCCAATGGGCCGAAACAAAATGGGTCAAAGTGGTGGGATTGGATCACAAGAAGAAGGATTGTCTGTTTATTCAACTTCATTTGATAAACTGCAGGATGCCGGCCTCAACAGTCTTAATGCCTTGAGCTCACAAGTAGCCAATCTACCAAATACAATCCAGCACATGGTCCTTACTGACACAGTTCTCTCCCAGAAAAAGAAAGATGGTGGGCAGTTTCACCGAGGAGATTTGGTAGCCAACCAGCCAGGTGTGATGCCTTCTCATCCGAGAAGTCGAAATCTAAGCGCAGCCTCGAGCGCTAGCACAGTTAAAGATGGAAGTTCTGCGGCGGTCGGTGATGCTGTGGCTGATGAGGAATCATCTTTGATGTCAGTCGGACTCTCATCAGCGACCAAAGTGGAGAGGGATGAGCAGTTTTCTGAAGAGGAACACAGGAGAACAAGGCAAATGAGCAGTGCGAGCAGTGAGTCTGAAGCAGCGGGGTATAATCAAACCCAAATACATTCTGGACAAGCATCAAATGCAAAAACAGTCACCTCTGATTTTCCATTAAAAGAAGAGCTTACCACAGAGTCAAAAATAAACAAACAAGGTCACATTCCTTCACCTTCTTCATCTTTTGGATCAGCAGAAACTGCTCCAGCTTTACATTCAACACCTCTGGTCTCCTCGCCTCCTTCCTCCAACTTCACCAGTGCTCCAAACCCCCAACCGAACTGCACGCCAGAACCTAGCTTAATAAATAATGATCACAGAGGTGGGGAGAAGAAAATGGTGGAAATTAAACATGAAAGTGAAGCTGCTGTTGAGAAAATGCAGAAGGTCAGTAGTCATATGCAGAAAGATGATGAAATCAATACACAGAATTGCCAGGACAAAGAAAATAGGTTGCACTCCATGTCTAAATTGCACAATAACAGGAGAGAAGAGAAGCGTGGAACCGAGGAACAGAACGCCAGTAGTGTTGGTGTGATTGTTTCAGCTCGATTGGAGGGAAGTCACACTGAAAAAAACAAGCATCCCCGGGATAACTGTGTGGAAGAAAAGCAGTCACTTCCTTATTTGAGGGAGTCGAGCAGTCATAATGGTGAAGAAGGTGTAGATCTGAGTATGTATTCCTCCCAGCATCAAAAAGGAAACAGTGAACGATTTCAAAATCCTCCCCAGTCGTCTTCACATAAATACACCAATCCGGAATCAACATATGGCTCAGATTTGTCCATGAAGAACAGAGTGAGAGCTGGCCCACTGGGTGCGATGGAGTCAAATTCTAGATATTCTGGCTACCAGCAGGCACAAACTGAACATGGCTCAGTGCATCCAAAAGATTCAGGTTTGCCAACTGAAACTTTAGGAAAAAGAGGCCAAGGAGAGGGGTCCAAAGGTCAGGAAGAAAATTCACAGATGCAGCAATTCCCAAGCCTTTTGCAAGAAGTTCTTCAAGGTTACAACTTGGATAGGAGGTATAGTCGACCAGAACATCATCAAGTTCAACAGCAGTTTCAAGCCAGAGACTTGTTTGGCACAAGAGATGGAGCAAGGATGCAAAGGGGAATTCATGAAATTTCAACTAATTCTTCCCCAAAGGGAGCCACCGGAAAACCCTCAAATCAGAGGCATGGAGGTGAACCTGAGACGCAGCCCTCTATGAAATCAGAGGTGTCTGATGCTAAAAATGTTCACAATTTAGAAAAAGGTCAGATGGGTGTGTCTCAAAATCTTTTACCACAGACTGGAGAGTCTAAACAGCCTCCACCAAAACATATAAACTTAGTGGACTATTCTCTGCCGCAGAAGAAAGCCTTTTCTACTTCTTCGTCTGCTGTGCAGGAGCTCCTCATGCAAGAGCCAGAGCCATTAACTGTAACTGTTGGACAAACAGAGTCTCAAAAATCATCAGGCACCATATTAGCCCCCTCAGAGCGGCGCTCTGTCATCTGTGATGTGTCGCCAAACCAGCGGAGTACTCCAGAGAGGGATAGGGAGGGTGAGCGAGTGAGGGAGTGGGAAAAAAGTCAGAGTGGAGCCTCAGTCATACAGCAGCCATTCTCCTCTCCAGCAACAGCAAGCGATCTGAGTAAAAAAGATACTGGGGAAAAACGAGTGAAAATGGAAACATCCTCTAAAGAGTCTGGAACAAATATCAATTTACAGAGTGAGCACCTTTGCAGAAGGATCAGCGATGGAGATTTGGAATATGATTCCAAATCTGTTAATTTATCGGCTGCAATGAGTGCTGACCCATATAGGAGAGGTAATCTTGACATTAACCCCATGAGCTCTCATCCAATGAGCTCTAATCCTTTATCTTCACCATCAAGGCATCAATCATATCTCCACGGTGTTGATCTATCGGCTGGCAGTGGCAATTCATTCCCTGGGTTTCGATATGGAGATACCAGAGAAAGCAACGTAATGTCACGTAGTAACCAACATTTTCCAACACATCATCCATACCATTTACTTCCACAGTCTCAAAACACAAATAAGCTTCAAATGTATGCACACCCACACAGAGCCTCTCATCACCCCCACGACATCAGTGACTGGATGAAAGCATTGAATAGACCCTCAAAGGAGATGATAATGCAACCTGGCTCTTCTCCTGGAAGACACAAGGTTAACCAATCTGAGCAGAGACTACGAGTTATCTCACAAACGGGCATGCCCAGTGAACATCACGCAAGTAAAACTTCTCATCATCATCAAAGTCCTTACTATGATATAAAAATGTGGGAGTCATCGCACTCTGGAAGAGAGGGAGCTCGGATGATAGATGGAGAGCTTTACTTTAGAGGCCAGCAAGCTGCTCCGCCACCTCCCACTCTCCCTGCTCCTGTAGTTTCACGCGGTCCTGCTCCCCCTCAAATGTCACAAAGTCAAAATGCCACTGAGTTAGAGGTTTCCAGAGGAGCTGCAGAAGACACCAAACACCTGTGCCCACCGCCTCCAGTTAGCTCCGCTAAGCCTCCTGCTGAGTTGACTCCCATTCAGCCACAGGTACAACGTCAGACTAAAGCTGGAGGTTCTGGAGACACAAATCCGCTGATGTTAAGACGAAGGGTTCGCTCTTTTATTTCCCCCATTCCCGCCAAGCGACAACTACAGGATCCATCTCAGCACCGAGCCTCCACAAACTCGCATCACTCACCCGGGGTACAATCAGAATCCAGCCATCACAATGAAGATGATACACCCAATTCAGATTTGCCCAGGCTCTCTTCCCCTCTGTCAGGGGAGGGTGCATTTTCACAATCTCTGTCTCCATCAAGTGGTAACTGCAAGACTTTGCCCACCAGAAAGGGACGAGGTTTAAAACTGGAAGCAATAGTGCAGAAAATCACCCCAAATATTAAAAAGCCAGCAGCCCATACTGACGATGATTCAAATCATTACCCTGGCTTTTTGCACTCAGAAATACCAACATTTAATGAGTCACAGGACAAAGACTTAGCACATTTCCCCAGGGTTTCAGGAGGAGATGATGGTTACATGGATGAAAGTCACTCGTTAAACAACATGATTCCCTTCAGAGGAGTTGATGAAAGTGGGCCTCCACCTTCCTATTCATGTAACCCCCATCAGTCACTGCAGACTATCAAACAGGATTTTGACTTTGGATTAGGATCTGCTGTTGCGTCAGCATCGGGTGACAAGGAAGATTTTGCTTTACTCGGACCTTTACCACCACCCCCACCTCTTCCTCGCCCAGTTCAAGGCTCCCCTCCTCCATCTTCATCTGCCCTGTCAGATATTCAGCACTTTACAAACACCTACCAGCAGCTAGAAACACGCAGGGGAGAACAGTCTGCCGCTAACCTTCTCAGACAGAAACTGCAAGAATCTGGCATGGGATTTGAAGACTACCCTGGCAGCGACTATTATGGAACTCCCCAACCCCACCAAGGACACATGCTAAACAGACAGCATCAGATGTCTTCTGGACGCTCCAGTCTGTCACCAGATTCAAAGCAACTTGAGAATGTTGTTCCTAAAGGCTATTTTCCATCTGGCAAGAAAAAGGGTCGGCCTGTTGGGAGTGTGAATAAGCAAAAACGGGCTCAGAACCAAGTCCAAACCCAGGCACAGCCTCAAGTCCAGACCCAAAACACAGCTCAAAATGCTCCTCCGGCCCCACCCATCTTGACTCCTGCAGCTGCCACAACTCCGCCAGCAGTACAGACGACCAGCTGTACACCAACAGCGCCGGCACTGCCTCTGTCAGAAAATAATACAGCTCCCCTGCCAGATCCACTCATTTTAACCCAGGCAGTAAAACCAGATGTTGAAAGTGAGGACACACAGCCAGAGGTGGAGTTGAAACCTGTTCGGCGCAGACGCAGGGGTATGAAAGACGAGCCCCTGGAAGGAATGGTTCGACAAAGAAGGAGGAGAAGAGGGCCAGTAGCATCAGCACCACCAATGGCTAAGGATGACCAAATGCTTTTAGAAACAGGAGGGAGTCTTGGCCCAAATAGAGTTGGTTTGGATCCAAACAGAAAAGGTCTATTTGTTCCACACATACATGTAGAGAAAAAAGTACCAGAAATTGGAGCAGTATGTACAATTGTTAATGCGGAGGAGGACAAGATGAAAGGAGAGCGTAGTGCGGTTGGAGGAAAAGCAGGCGGGAGTGGAATTGATTCTCTCCTAACTTCAGCGTCTTCCTCCCAGTTATCTCGGAGAGACAGGGAAGCAGAGAAAAGGGAGACAGATGAGGTGGAAAGTACCCTTCAGTCAGGCAAAGCACTTCCCTCATCTGGCTATGTTGTTTCAGGCTCCGTGATTACAGAGACTAATCACTCAGGCCGTCTGCTATGTTGCTTGTGTCAGAAATGGGCAAATTACAAGCACCTCGGAGATCTCTATGGGCCATATTATCCAGCTGACTATGCCGCAAAACTCCCCAAGAACCAGCCTCAAATCAGACAATGTCAGCCCACCACAGGCACAAACAAACTTGGACCAAACTCAGACACAAGCTCAAATACTTTGAGTGCAACCCATGACACGCAAATGCACTACGCTCAGTTCTATAAGCCTTCAACAGTGGCCATGGAGACATATTCAAACCCGGAGTTTTTCAACCCCGCAATAAGAACTGCCTTCCCACTTACAAGAGAGGAGGAGATGCATGTTGCCGGCTGGCAAAGTAACACAGCTTCATCCTCCTTCTCTTCTTTCATCAATACTCCTGTAGCCAGAGACATAAATTCATATATCCCACCTATCCCTGAGCTTAAGAAGGAGCCAGAGTTTGAAAGTGAGCAGCAGCATTCGATGCAGAAACAGCAGCTGGCAGATGAAGCCCAGCAGCGCCCTCAACACCGAAAGCTGACATCACATCCTCGCTTTAAAAGGCGGCACAAGTCCAGTGAAGACTCGCCCAGAATGGTCCCATCCAACAGTAAAGCATCACTACCTTTTCAGCCCCCTCCACCAACCTTGGACTCACTAGGGCATTTGGCCCAAATTGCACAGCTGCCTCAAATGCCCATAGACCCAGAGGAACTGTGGGTGCATGAAGGATGTATTGTGTGGACCAGTGGAGTCTACATTGTCAACGGGAGACTGTATGGTCTGCAGGAGGCACTAGATGGTGCCAGAGAGACCGTAAGTGTCTTAATATTTTATCTGTCTTATTTTTGCACATTATTGTTTTTGTGTTTTGTGACCTTTCATATATTTCTTTTCAGAGTTGTTCATACTGTGAAATGGTGGGCTCTACCCTTGGTTGCTACAGTAAAGGCTGCACACTGCGCTACCACTACCTGTGTGCCATAGAAGCAGGTGAGTTGGGGTATTTGTTACCACTTATGTAATGATTATAGTATACAATCATTCATCCATCTACCGCTTTTTCCCTGACGGGGTTGCCTGAGCCCATCTCGACTAGTTCGCCAGTCTGTCGCGGGGCCACACACACACAAATTCATTCCTAGGGACAATTTCATAGCGGCCAATCAACTTCACATGCATGTTTTTGGAGGGTGGGAGGAAACAGGAGTACCTGGAGAAAACCCACACATACACCGGGAAAACATGCAAACTCCACACAGAAACGACAGTGCTCCAAACCTCGTCCCCACCCGGGATTCAAACCTTGACCTTCTTGCTGTGAAGCCACTGTGTTTACCACTGCATTAACATTCTGCCCACACCCAATACATCGCACAAATATTGATCCCAATTAAATATCAATATGGTCAACGCCTTCAAAGCTTGTTTTTGTTTATTTTGCTTTCAGATTGTTCTCTCAATGAAGACAACTTCTCACTGAGATGTCCGAAGCACAAGGCAAAGAAAGAGGTTGGTTTTCATTTGTCTTAGTTTCTGTATGAACGTCTCTCATCAGTTGTATCTCTTCATAATTTTCCAAAGACCATTCAGAAAGTTTTTATTCCTCTTTGAAATTAGTTTACCCAGAGTGTCCGGCCAGCCATGGCATTGTACCCTGATCCGTCAGAGAGCGGCTGAGAGGAACTGAGGGGAAGAAGAGATACCCCAGGAAGAGATGTAAGTCTGATTCACTAGGACATGAAGTTGGGATTGTTGTTAAACTAAATATATGTTAAACAATGTAATTAACTGTTTACAGTTTTAAACAATGATCCTTTGCGGAGCCTGGAAAACATTAACTGTGTAACTGAATTCTGGCATCCAATGTTCTGTTTATAATTTTCAATCTAACAGTTTCATTCACACAATACTTAATTATACAATGAGTCATTTTTTAAGTGATCTTTTTTTTTTTGTCAATTTGTTCAAACAATTTGGCGTCACTCATTTGCTCCTTTTTACTTCTTACCACTCCTGTCACTTCCAGTCACTGCCACCCACTCATATTCATACTAGTCTGTTTCTATGGAAACTGATACACACTACCTCTTGTTTAACTTTGGTTTTAGAGCACAGATATGAAACTGTGGCGTTATTCTTTGTGTTACGCTTATATCACTGATCGATTGTAGTGAAGGTGGAAATTCATAACCATTAAATTCTAAATGGTGCACAATGCTTCCTCCCTTATTAAAACACACCACATTTTCTATTTTTTACAGTCCAGATTATTTTTTAGTTACACATACACCTTCTAAATTTTGCATTTTGTATTGTCTTATTGCACTTCAAGTTTTTAACATTTCTTTACATACTTTTTTTTTTTTTTATTAAGTAAGTCATTTAATGCAATAATTTAGGGTGGTGACCCTTCAACAGACTGGCGACTTGTTCGGGTGGTATCCTGCCTCTCGACTGAAAGCAGCCAGGATAGGCTCCGGCGACCCCATTAGGCATAAGCAGTTCAGAAGATGCATGAATAGGCATGATGATCTTTCAGCTTTAAATTTATTAGCTTTTTTATTTAATTTTCATCCCGTTGTCTTCCGCTCATCTGAGGCCGGGTCGCAGGGGCAACAGCCTCAGACAGGAAACCCAGGCTTCTCTCACCCCAGCCTCATACTCCAGCTCATCCGGGGATTCCGAGGGGTACCTTGGTCAGCTGTGAGACATAATCTCTCCATTAGGTCCAAAGCCTGCTCCTGGGTCTCCTCCTAGTGGGACGTGCCCGAAACACCTCACCAGCATGGCGTTCAGGAAGCATTCTAAGCAGATGCACGAACCACCCCATCTAGCTTCTCTCGACCCACAGGAGTAACGGCTCTACTCCAAGCTCCTCCCGGACGGCAAAGCTCCTCACTTTATTTCTGAGTGAGAACCCAGCCACCCTGAGGAGGAAACTCATTTCAGCGGCTTTTATCCGTAATCTTGTTCTTTTGGTCACCAACCTCAGCTGGTCACCATACAGTAGGTGAGGGTGGGAACATACGTAGATCGACCAGTAAATTGAGAACTTTACTTTTCAGCTCAGCTCTTTCTTTACCACGACGGACCGATGCAGTGTCCTGATTATTGTGGACGCCGCATCAATCTGATTTCCTTAAACAAATTTTTTATGGAATTGTGCTCATTTTTTAATAATGTAAAAAATTTAAAGATGCATTATGATTGTCAAAGTAAAAATAGATTATCTTTTGTGAGATTTAAAAACCAGTTGAAGCTTTTTAACTAGTTGTTGGATTTTTCTGTGTGTCCTCTCCTAGGTTAACTTGGACAAGAAGAAGCTGACCAATGTGAAGATGCGGCTGGCATTTGTAGAAAAACACTTTAAAGGGAATGTACAATATTTCAACTGGAGACTGAATTATTTACATTTTAAAACTAAAGTGAAGAGGAACTTTTTTTATAATCAATTCTCCTTAACACAGGAAAAAAAAAAACAAGGATATGCAACAGAGAGCAATGGAGTTGCAAGACGGAGACTTTAAAAGAACAAAGAGGAAATTATCATAGCGGGATGACGTGTCATTCGGAGGCTGATGCAGGAATTAAAAGAACTTTACTGTAAAGAACAATAAAAACAAACTTCCCCTCTAGGCTTTACTTTGATTTTTCAGACATCTTTAAGTGCTCAGCTCTTGTTTATCATCATCTATTTTATCTTTTGTTTGCTTTGAAGAGGAACGCGGGAGCAAGTTGGGAATCAAATCCTGAGAAAAGTTCAAAAGAAATGGAGCGAATGTTTATCTTCTAACTTGTAGTATTTCATCTTTCAGTATTCGGATGATCAGTTATTATTTTAGTCATTATTACTTTGTATCCTCATCAGTATTTACTCATGAAAGGAAATGGATGTATCTCACTTTATATTCAGTCTGCACATGAATTCTTTTTTTTTTCTCCATTCCTGGAGAGGGATAAGTCAGAGTGGTGATGTCTGGAATGTCAGGGTCAAGTTTGCCGCAAAGACATTATTGCCTTGGAGAACGGACATTTGTTGCCTTTCAAAAAGTGTTGTATGAGTGAGAAATACGTGTATGTATGTGTTTGGGTGTGTGTTTGTGTGTATAATGGGGATTTAAAAAAAATCTGGTATCTGGGTCTTTGATTCCATATTGGTCCCTTTGAAAAGTGTTCTTATTTTTCATTGCTGGGGTTTTTATGGTACAGATTGTATTCATAAAAATTCAGATGGACAGTTTTATTTTTCAACTACAAAAATGTTCATAATGTTCAAAGAGGAAGAGACTTGTACGAGAAGGAGATAACACTATGGACTAGCGTGTGTTTGCCATCTTGTAACTGTTCTCACTGAGGAGATGAAGGACTGGACCATAAGGAGCCTTCAACTGTGCTAACACCACGTTCGTCATGCAAGCTTGCGCGTGTCTAAACTGACAGTCCATTAGACAGTGATAAACACTTTTTGAATTGAACTTGGGAGATGGTGTCACGTGACCCCGCAACCCACCAGGAACGGCCTCCTGCCCCGGCCAATGTGAAGCAAGCTTAACCAAGTATTTTAAATGGTTTTCTTCTGAGGCACAGCAGCGATCTGATAAAGAAATGAAAAATCCATTTAAAAGAAGCATAACTATTGGGTTTAAAAAGCAAGTCACACATAGTGTTGTCTATATCATTTTTTATCGTTATTCTTGTAGAAAAAAAAAAACAAAAAAGGCAAAGTGAGAGATGACAGTCACTATCAAAACCATGCTGTATTAGAAACCTGTCAATATGTATATGAACTATGAATACATTTTAAAATGCTTCAAGAATGCTCTTTTTGGTTATTTCTTTCGCTCTTGTTTTGGTTTGGGTCTCACTCTTCTAATTCACCACCCACTGATTTTGGTCAAAACTGAGCTTTTTGTTTAGAGGAGTTCAGATGTCTGAGGGTGTTGTCCATGAAGGGGGAAGAAATGAAAAAATGTCTGGATCTACTAGTGGGAGTCTAGCATTTGTCACGTGAGGTGGATGTAATTCTGATTTCAGTATTTGGTAATGCTTTATCTGAGCTCCGTGAAGTTGGCCCCTCTTAACAGAATATATAAACAAAAATTGTCAAAAAAAAATATGTTTGTGCTGTAAAAATTTTCGTTTGTGCTGTTTTAATTTTTTAGATATTTAAGATTCTTTTATAGGTCAATCTTTAGTTTTTTTGTTTTTAGTAGTTTATTTTTTCCAGACATTTAAATATTTTCTTGCAGTACAAAAGAAAAGAATATGTATATGGTCTGAAAAGGAGCAGTCCGAGCTTGGATCTGAGGTCATCCAGCCCCTCATGTTGCTTAAAAATGCGAGAAAACTCCTAAAGGATGGTGTCAATCGTTTGTGCTACGTTTGTACTGTTATATGCTGTAAAAAATTTTGTTTGTGCTATTTTAGTTTATTTAAATTTTAAGAAAAACGATTTTGACAAAGACGTCATCCAGGCCTTCATTTATTTCCGGTCATCGCCATCTTTGATTATGTCATCGTCCAAATAGTTTTTCCTAAAATTTAAATAAACTAAAATAGCACAAACGAAAAAATTTTGCAGCACATAACAACACAAACTATTTACATAATTTTTTATGAGTTTTCTCGTATTTTTTGTTGGAATTAGGGGCTGGATGATGTCATCGTTCAAATTTGATTTCTTAAAATAAAACAAAACTAAAACAGCACAAACATTTTTTTTTTTCCAGCACAAACGTAGCAGAAACGATTGACACTATTTTTAGGAGTTTTCTCGCATTTTTAAGCAAAATGAGGGGCTGGATGACTGCAGATTGACCTATAAAAGAATCGTAAATACCTAAAAAACAAATAAAACAGCACAAACGTAAATTTTTGCAGCACAAACGATTGGCCCCTTTTTTGTTTATTTTTGTTTGTATATATATATATATATATATATATTTAAGAGGGGCCAACTTCACGGAGTTCATTATCTGTGCTGGCCCAGCAGCAGACTGGTGACCTGTACAGGGTGTACCCTGCCTCTCGCCTGAAAGCCAGCAAGTCTTCAGCACCCAACGTGACCCATTGGGGATAAGTGGTTCAGAAGACAAAACAAATATTTCTGCTCAAGAGAGGGGTGAGATGTGCTGTAATTGTGACAGCAGTTCAGAGTAGAGGTGGAACTGCATCAAGATCAATTCTGAGACCTTGTTTGCTGTGGTGATGGACAAGCAGACAGATTAGGGAATGCCATGGACTATAATGTTTGCAGATTACTTATGTAGTAAGAGTAAGAAACAACTTGATGAAAAGCTGGAGAGGTAGAAGTTTGCCCTTCAAAACAGAAGACTAAAGGCAGGCTGAATTTTTGGGAGAAAATTGTCAGGTGTGATGTGTGATACAGAAAAGTTTATTAATCCTGTATGGGGGTCCAGTAGAAGATGAAGATGCCGAGTCTTTTTGTGTGTGACCAGGATAGGTGGGATAAGGAATGAGTTCATCAGAGGGAAACCATGTTAGAGGTTTTTGAGATAAAGTTAGAGGCCAAACTGAGATGTTTGAAACATGTCCAGAGGTAACAGATGGAATATGTTGGTAGAAATAAGCTGTGTTTGAAACTGCAAGGTGGACGACCCAAGGAGAAAACCAAAGAGGAGGTTAATAGATGAAGTGAAGGACGGGATCGTTAGAGAACAGAATACAGGAGATAGGGCACAATGAAGGGAACAGACATGATGTGGCATCAGATGGAAAAGCCAAACAGAAAAGAAAGAAGGGATCTTAACCTGTCCTAAAAATGTGTTTCCTTCAAATGGTGTTTTGGATCTCAATTGAGTCATCAGAAGCTCGGCTATCCTGGTGTGTCTGAGATTTAAGCTCTTCTTAAATCTCAAACTTCATAAAATTGAAGCGATGGCACATGCATCGAGGGGGAAATACTGCCTTGGTCGGGTGATCCAGACATCTCCAAGTCAAGATCTTGGATGTCATCCTGGATACCAAAGGCCCTAGGATTCTTAAATTAAAAACTACTTGACTTAACTAGAAGACATTCTCAGCTAAGGATGCTGCCTTCATGGCTTCAACCTGGATAAACATACAAAAAGAAAACAAAATAGTTCCTGCTTTTACTCCAACCAAGTTGTTTTTATTGTGTATACTTTCTGGGAGGATTTTTATGTACATCTTTGTAAGAAGGCCCTCTGCTGGATTTAAAGAGGGTTCGCTTTGGGTCACTGGATCTCTTTTTATCCTACAGTAGATTTGCTGGTGTGTTTGAGATCTTTCATAACCCAGTTTCAGCCAACCATGAACTGTTAAACAGAAGACTTGGCGTTTAACTCGGGATCATTTCGTTTTCCAGAGGTGTATGAGGTGACTGGGATGTGTCTGGATTTTGTGGCTGCAAAACACTAACCTTAGTCATCACAGATTGAGTCAAATATGTTTGCTGTGTTTTCAGCAAACATCTGGTTTTGTTCAGACATCATAAAAACTTAAGCTGTTCTGCTATGTGTTTTTGTAATTTTCTGTTCTAGAAAAAAACTTTCCTGACAACAAATCAGAAAAAATGTTTTATTTCCATCTAATTATTTTAACATTAATAGGTCATAAATGAAAACTCATAAATTAAACCTTTTTTGATATTCTCAAAGTAATTCAATCCCTGTAATGTTGTCAAAATAGTAAAAAGTTGCACATAAAATGTAAGAAAAAAAATTAGAAAAGAAATGATTGCATGTTCTGCATTCATTGAAAGCTCTGACCTGTCTCAAAACTATCAGAAATGATTTTGAAACGCCCAATCAATTTGTGGTTGTTTCTACACTCATTTGTGGAAACAATGCAGTTGAATCAAGTTTTTTTTTTTCCAGAATGAATTATGTTTTGCTCTGTTTTTCTTTCCTTTGCTCTTATTTTCTGCTAAGATCTCAAAATTTTAAATTGAGGTTGGAGTCTCACTTATAAAAGTTTTGTAGAAATTTAACCCATGAAAGGCTTATGATTTCACATACCAGTTAAAGCAGACGTTCATTTCATCATCATCTGCTTATGTGGGGCCGGGTCGCAGGGGCAATAGCCTCAGACGGAAAGCCCAGGCTTCTCTCACCCCAGCTGCATCCTCCAGCTCACCCGGAAGATACCGTGTCGTTCCCCAGCCAGCTGTGAGACATGCTGGCTGGAGGCAGGTCCGGGGTCTGCCTCTTGGTCTCCTACTGGTTGGACGTTTCCAAAACACGTTGCTCAGGATGCTCGGGGGGCACTCGATACCGAGCTCCTCCCGGATGGCAGAATTCCTCACCCGATCTCTGAGTGAAAGCCCAGCCACCCTGCGGAAAAAGCTCAAAGCAGACGTACATATATTGTTACTACTCTGGCTCAAAGAGCAGCAACATTAAGGGGAAGGCCACACAAAGTAAAAGGTTTAAAGGGATTTATTACAAAGAATGATACACTGAAACAAAAGAATGGCAGAGGATCAGGGTGGCGACAGGAGCAGAGACCAGCCAGCAGCTCCCAGATGAACCAAGTTTGGCCTTTTTATAGTGAGCAGGTGGCAGTGGGCGGGCCAAGTGCAGCTCCAGGTTCTGTGAGGACAGACAGGCAAAAAGATTTAAAGGGCCACCACCCCAGGGGCGTAACACTCCCCCCCTAAAGAACAGGGTTCTACCCTTTTAATCAACGTGCACAATACTTATCAGATTTTTCCACCAACAAGCAAGGAGAGGCCCAACTAGAAGCAGAATGAACAGCCAGGTCATTATCCAACATATACTGTACTTCTTTGTCAATTATTTTACGTTTTTCCTCAGAGACACGATAGAACCTTTGACAGATTGGCTTTGCATCCCCAACATCTATATCGTGTGATATCAAGTTAGTACGAGTAGGAGTGTCACTGAATAAAACGTGATATTCGTTAATTAATTCAGCTAACTGTTCAGCTTTATCCTTTGACAAATGACAAAATAGCAAATCCAAGTTATGCAGAGTTTCTGAATTTTTCAACCGACCAGAAAGAACAGCGTCATCCGGCATAGCCACGTCCTCTCCCCCATAGGCTGTCGACCCTGGTACCGCACAGGTAGACAACACCGCACCACACCGAGGAGACCCTGCCGTGCACTGCAAAGACTCACGACTAAAGTACGGTTTAAGGAGATTAACATGGCAAAGCTGTTGCTTCTTCTTCCTGTCTGGAGTTGCAACCAAATAATTCAAGTCCGAAAGCCGTCTTAACACAGTATAGGGACCATGAAATTTGGCCTGAAACGGTGAACCTACAATAGGCAACAAAACCAACACTTGATCCCCTGGACTAAATTCACGACTCTCACATCGTCTGTCATACAAAGACTTCATCTTAGTCTGAGCTTTGACCAAATTTCGCTTCGCCAACTGCCCCGCCACGTAGAGACGATGGCGAAAACCATTCACGTAATCCAACAAATTACCAGGGGGTTGTTTTGAAGCCCAGTTGTCGTGAAATACTGCTAATGGACCCCGAACTTTATGGCCAAACACCAAATCATTTGGACTAAAACCCGTACTCTCCTGACAGACTTCCCTAGCTGCAAGCAGCAACCACGGCAAACCCTCCTCCCAATCCTTCTGCAACTCTGTACAATAAGAACGAAACAATGATTTAAGAGTCTGATGGAATCTCTCCAGAGCACCTTGGCTCTGTGCGTGGTAAGCTGAAGCCTGATTATGTTTCACATTAAGCTGTTCCAAGACTTGGGCAAACAGGTGAGACGAAAAATTAGACCCTTGGTCACTTTGAATGATTTTAGGGATGCCAAAAACTGAAATAAACTGAGTAAGAGCTTTCACAACCGCCTTAGCAGCTATATTGCGAAGCGCATACGCAGCTGGATAACGAGTGACCAAACACATAACTGTTAGCAAATACTGAGAGCCTGATTTAGACTTTGGCAAAGGTCCAACGCAATCAATAATCAAATGTTCAAACGGATTTTCAACAGCAGGTATCGGCTTAAGAGGTGCAGGCTTAATTCCCTGATTCGGTTTGCCAGAAATTTGACAAGTATGGCAGGTCCTAATATACTTGGCAACATCACGTTTGAGAAGGGGCCAAAAGAAATACTTAAGCACATGACTATAGGTTTTCTTCACTCCTAAATGGCCTGTTCGGTCATGCGAACAAGACAACACCCTTTCTCTAAATTTTGTAGGAACGACTATCTGCAAAAACGGACTACCCAAAAGATCAGAGCCCTGAGGCTGCCATTTCCTAACCAATACCTCACCCTGAAGAAAATACCCAGATGCAGAGCTTCGAAGTTCCGATGAAGGTTGGACTTTATCAAATAGAGCAGTCAGTGACACATCCGCTTTCTGTTCAGCAATTAACTCCTGCTGGGAAATAGAAAACATTTGGGGTAAATCAAACTGAACATCTGAGTTAGGGCAACATTCTTCTGATGTTTCAGACTTAGCCTTTGCCATGGCCCTGGTGACAGCACAAGCAGTGAACACCTCAGGAAAGTTCTGCCCACAGGAATCAGGAACTTTTGCTGGAACTGAAACTTTGATAGGACACTCTACAGGCCACACCTGGTCACCAGCTAAGTCATTACCCAAAATCACAGCAACGCCCTCTATTGGCAATTCTGGTCGAACAGCAATGTGCACATTTCCTTCAACAAAACCACTAGACAGAAAGATCCTATGCAACGGGGCACTAAGTGGGACCAAACTAACACCTCTTACCAGAATACAATCACCTGTACTTGTCTCTTCTGAAAAAGGCAAGACTGAAGAAAGAACAAACGAGTCTGTAGCACCTGTGTCCCTCAAAATTTTCACTGGGACTTTCCTATGATCACCACAAAGTGACACAAACCCATCAGAAACAAAAGAGTCAAGACCAGAAAAACATTTGGATTCCACAACTGGGTCCAAGCACTGAGATTTTGCCTGAACAGTGAAAGCCGCAGGTTTAACATTCTTAGTTCTAACTTGACCACTTTTCCTCTGCAAAACGGGACAATCAATCTTCCAATGACCTTCCTCACGACAGTAGTTACAACTTTGACCTGACTTTCTAAAATTACTAGGGCTACTAGTCTCGAAGTTGTTACTCCTGGTGGAATTAACAGAAGTACCCGTAGAAAAAGTAGTAGAAACACTCTTCCTAAATCTACCCTTGTGAGCCAAAACATAGTCATCAGCTATAGTAGCAGCTTCTGAAACAGTAACTACTCTACGTTCTCTAATATGAGTGGCAACTTCTACTACTCTCTACAACTTCTACTACAACTTCTACAAAAAGATTTAAAGGGCCACCACCCCAGGGGCGTAACAATATTTATAAAACATTCCCTTCTCTTCCTTCCGCGGGTGGTTCCACACTCTCCAAGCTCAGGTCCTCTACCAGAGGCCAGGGAGCTCGAGTATCCTGTGGAGTATTCTTCCTGCTTCTAGGACTGTACTTTCCTACGAGCAGGAAAGTACACAATGTTTCTCCAGGGATCTGTTGGAGCCACTCCTCTAGTTTGGGGGTCACTGCCTTGAGTACCCCGATCACTACAGGTATCACTGTTACCTTCACTTTCCAAGCCTTCTCCAGCTTTTCCCTGAGGCCTTGGTACCTCTTCAATTTCCCATGCTTCTTCTTCTTGATGTTACTATTGCTTGGTATTGCCACGTCTTCCACTACTGCTTTCCTCTGCTCCTTATCTACCACCACGATGTCTGGTTGGTTCATCATTAACTTCCTGTCACAATGGATCTGTAAGTCGCACAGAATCTTGCTCGGTCATTCTCTTTCATCCTTGGGGTTGTTTCTCACTTTGACCTTGGAGTTTCCTGTGCATACATTCCTGTATATCATCTCAGCCACCTGGTTATGGCGTTCCATGTAGGCGTTGCAAGTCGGCATCTTACATCCTGCAAGAATATATTTATATATATCACACACCTTTTTAAATTTGTTTGTATGACATTGTTTTACCTATTTGTGTGTCTGTGATTGGTTCTTAGTCACTGTGTCAAGGTCACTTGAAATCAGAACTAAACAGGCTTTTATAGGTCGGTTTAAGAGGTGGGGGAGGCTGAATGAAACAGATCAAAATAAATCTAGGAATCCAAATGAAAACAGATGGAACAGAGCTGTCTGTTTTGGATTTATAAGGTTAGATTAGAGAACAGGATGCTGTGTGTGTAAGGGAGAGAGAGGCTGTGTGTTACGTTGTGCAGATTGGACCATAAAGAGTGGCAGGAGCACATCCTACAGAGGTCAGCCTGACGGCCAAAATCCCCCATAACACTTGCTGTCTGATGAAGAGCGAAGTGGAGCAGTGGGTAGAATCATTTCTTCACCTTTGGACACTTTAATCCAAAAAGAACCTGAAATAAGTAAGTATTCATCTTTTTTTGTCTTCATTGTTCAGACCTAATTTACTGCTTGACATAAAGTTCACAAATTTTTTTGCTTCTGTCTGCTGGCATTCTGCTTTTCTCTCATTTAAACTCCACTGATTACAACAGAATGTACTTTTTTTCTCACACACTTTTATTTAAATGTGATTAAGTGATGTAAAGCTCTTCAATCATCTGTAGTAAATTCATAAAACTTCTCCTTGGAAACTAAAGAACTAAAGATCTTTTCTTTGCATGAGATTTTTAAATCTTACATTTTCTATTTATGTGAAGTAAACATTTTTTTTCATCCTTTTTTCCCCTTCCACATCACCTCCAGCCCTCATTCATCCCTGGTATGATGGGGTTCTTCCAGAAGATGCGTTCCCCTTCTTTGTCCTTCTTCCAAACGGTTGTGTCTCTCTTGTTGAACACTGTGGCTCTAGTGTCATCGTTCTGGTGCGTAGGGAAGCAGAAAGTACCAAAGCCCCTCTGCACAGCCACCAAGCACAGCAACTGTATCCCGGTCCCGGGTCTGTCCAACAACTCCAACATCCAGTTCTTCTGGGAGACTGGAGATGACCGTTTTGTCTTTCCCACCTTCCATACGGGGCTGTTTTTTATCTGCGAGGAGAACATTTATGCAGATGAGTGGGGTGAGAGAATCAAACTTTATTATCAAATATATATATTGAAATTGAAAATACTTTATTTATTCCTGAAGGGAAATTTGAGTGCTGCAGTGCTACAATCATACAACGTCATACAACACAAAATTATTTTATTTTAATCTGTTGAGTGAAAGTTAAAAGATTTGAAAGTGAAAGGTTGAATAGTTTGTTGGAGGACGGCTGAAATTATTTTCTGTACCGTTCCTTTGAGCAGCGGGGTTGCAGGAGTCTATTGCAGAAGCTGCTCTTCAGATGGTCCACAAATTATTTGAGAGGTGGGAGGGAGTTAGAATTTTTATATGTATATACATGTATATCTGGAGACCTTCAAAAATCTCAAATGAGGATTCAGAGAAAATTTGCAAGAAAACAGAAAAAATAAATGCAATTCAAATCATTGTCATTGAGATCAATAAGTTTGAGAAGGAAGGCTTCTCATTACACCTCATCATTGAGGTTTCATTGCTGTAAAACATATTTGTGGCACTGTTACTAGGATAAGATGCTAAAAGAGGCAGACGTGATGATGTGTTTGGTTGTGTGTGTCTATTTGCATGCTCGACCCAAAGAGGATTATCATCCGTGTGTATTCTGCTCACACAGATTTAGTTTTCAACAACATGACTTGATTATGGATTAAAATCCAGAAAGGGAAAGGTGAACGGGATTCTCAAACAGGCCGGATTTCTTCTGACTTATTCATGGGAAGTGATGGTGTATGACAGTGTAAACTAAAACCAAAAAAATGATTGCCATAATCATACTAAATAAGCTTTTCATTATCTGATACAACAAAAGTAGCTTTCATTGAATCTTGTGCAAATACATGTTTGTTGTTTTTATCATCTAAGCTGATGAATATCTCTTATTTATCCTAACTCTCATTTTATTTTGGGTCCATTGTTTTTATGACTTACCGTAACTTTCCTTCATTTCTACAATATTCTCTTTTCGTTCATTAATAATAATAATAATAATGCATTGTATTTATATAGCGCTTTTCAGGACTTTCAAAGACGCTTCACACATATGCATTATTCATTCACTCCATACCAAGTGATAGTGAGCTACTGTTGTAGCCACAGCTGCCCTGGGGCAAACTGACAGAAGCGAGGCTGCCACTTTGCGCCATTGGCCCTTCTGACCATCACCAACCAATCACACACACACCATTCAGACTAGTCAACGTGGATGAAGTGTCTTGCCCAGGGACCCAACGGGTTCCGGCGGTCTCCCATCCAAGTACAGCCCAAGCCCAGCCTGCTTAGCTTCTGAGGTCTGATGGGATCAGGCATTGACAAGCTGGTATGGCCCCATTAGTAAATCAGCTGCAGTTTTAAATTGATATGTGTAATAACATCCAATAAGTGTGTGTATATGGTTGTGAGTGTATGGTCCCGCAACAGACTGGCGACCTGTTGTAAGTGTACCCTGCCTCATGCCTGAAATCAGTTGGGATAGACTCCGGCACACCCCACGACTGGGGGGATAAGCAGTTCAGAAGACAAAACGAATAATTGATTCCCATGAAAATGAAATACAGCCATATTTGATGTTTAGAGGGAAAAAAAAACTTGGTCAACAATGCTGCTCTTGATAGACGTATTTAGATATTTATTTATGTTAGAGGAAATGTTAATTTCCATTTACACTAAACTAGAATTAGAAAATTTCTCTCAATTCCCTCATGAGAGGACAAAAAGAATTAAATATTTTCCTGCATTCTTAGTCTACATCTGTTTTTCTGCATCTCAGCTCCCAGTTTGTGAAGAGCCGTGTACGGATAATTGAAGCTGTCATTAAAACAATTTGGTAATCAAGCCACAAAGCAGCTTAAATCACTGCGACAGGAAGATGCTGTTTTTCTCTGTGTGATGACATCTTTATGTGTAACTAACTGCACACACACTTTAGATGCATTAATCCACTGATGTTTGGTTTGAAAAATATATTTTAAAAGAAGAAAAATAAAAATAAATAAAAGTCAAAAGCAGCATCTGATGTTTTTCTCCAGCTGCTATCTTCCTGGTTTGATGCCAAGCAAATCCTCTAATCTGCTAAGTTCAATTCTGCCAGTGGTTGCACTTAATTCAAACTGTTACCTCAATCCAACCATGAAATAATCACTTTCTTCTCACATATTTTCTTATTTATTTTATTCAATTAACTTTTGATTATTCTTCCTGTTTTTAGAAGAAAAGTGTCGTGGATTTTATACTATGACTCCCGGATCTGAAAAAGGTATGTTTGTATGTTTTTCTACCTCTTCATCTCAGTAAGTTTTTTTCTCTTTTTCCTCATATTTTCTTTCCCATTTGCAGCCATGATGTGGTTGTCCGTGTCCATGGAGCTGGTGTACATCGGCCTACTGGTCATCAGTTGCCTGCTGCTATCTGTGCAGCTGTGTCTCAGGGCCTGGTTCCCCTCTATAGCGCGCTGGGGACAGCTGCTCAACGCCTTCGCAGCCATCTTCACAGTTCTGGGAGGTACAAATGTTTAGTGTTGGAGAGTGATTTTTTTCTCTCTACCAGATTTTTATAATTAAACTCAGTATTGTTTTTGCAGGTCTGCTGGGGATGGTGGGCCACATGATGTTCATGCAAGTGTTCCAGACCACCGTCACAATGGGACCAGAAGACTTTAAACCTCACAGCTATGGCTACTCCTGGGCTTTCTAGTGAGTTTAGAAGCAAGATATTCATTTAAAAAAATTCTGAATGACATGTACAATCTCAAATGACATTAGAAGTCAGTATAAGCACATATTTTTTTTTCATAATGGACAGAACTTTGTGAAGAATTGCTTCTAAACACAAGTGAATGAGTTTTAGCCTTGAAGAAATAAAACCCAGCTAATATCATTTTGCAGCTGAAATGAGAAAAATGAGGCATTTGCACTGTTAATGATGTGCTCTTGCTTCCCAATCAGCAGCAAAGCGAGGCTGGAAATTATGACAAAAGGTCAGGAATTGAATTTTAAAAAGCTGAGTTCTTTGCATATCATTAAACAAATCTGAAGAAGACAGAGTTTCTTTTAGCTCATCGTACAAGGGGAGTAGGTTTCTTGTTCTTACATGTCGGTTTTAGTCAACTAATTCCACCAATCTTCCAAACCTGTGACTGATTTCCTCACTGGTGCCTTGTAACACCACATTGTGATGAAGAGCAAGTCTCGTTCCTACCATTTGTTAACCACGCACTGAGCAATCAAGGTGAAATATTTTCTCTCTCATCTGTGCCTATGAGTTGAAAATCAAGAATTTCACCCTCTGTTTTGTACCTTTTGATGATGCCGGGATCGTCTTATGACGCAGATCTCGAGTATTAAATGTTCAGATGTTCTAAAATACGACACTTAATACTTTAATTGAGTTTTTATGTCAGATTTCAAAGAAAGGCATTTTTGTGATAAACTTCATCCAGTTATTGAGCATGTTGTTTGATCCATGTCAGCAATAAGATATGATAAATACAACAATACAAAAAAGTAAGCTAATACTGAAACATAAAATACCGTAAAAAAATTACATACATTTTTGTTTATCATATACAGTGAAAAAAATTTATGATTACTCTGCCATCCGGGAGAAGCTCGGTGTCAAACCAGTTTGAGAGAAGCCAGATGGGGTGGTTCGGGCATCTGACTAAGGTGCCCCGAGCGCCTCGCTGGTGAAGTGTTTTGGGCACGTCTCGCTGGGATGAGACCAAGAGGCAGACTCCGGACCGCTGGATAGACTATGTCTCACAGCTGGCCGGGGAACGACTCGGGATCCTTCCAGGTGAGCTGGAGGATGCAGCTAGGGTGAGAGAAGCCTGGGCCTCTTGTCTGAGACTGTTGATTCCGCGACCTGACCCCGGATGAGTTGAAGACGACGGAAAGAACGGAAATATATGTTGAGTTTACGTTTAAATCATCATAAAGTCTCAGAGTGATATAACCGGATTTATTCTTGACATTTACAATAGTTATACTAGAAAGGTCTTTTTAAAGGTTACTATCAGCGAGAGTTGAGAGGCATTTCCTGTCTTTTGTCCTCCTGCTAAAATTGTATGTGGATTGCTTTTATGCACGGTAATTCTTTTTAAAAAAGCATCCTGAAAATTTTGACTTTCTTTTTTTAATCGAAGTCCCACTGTATTTTGTAGCTTTGGTTGCAGGAGACTGTCAATTACTGCTAGACATTCTTGTTCTTCAATTTACTCTCCTTAATTCATATAAAAGTTTATTTTATTTGTACATTTTATGTAGCAGACAATTGAAAAGCTTTACATAATGCATTAAAACTTCCGCCAAAAGCAGAAAAAGCAATAAACAGTTGCAATAAAAATGCAATTAACAAACAAATTAGAAATTAAATATTAATAGAGAAGTCTTGCATAAAACAAATTTAACCAATAAAGTTCTACAGAAAGAAAATAAAAGTAGTTTTTAATAAAACAGAATTTAGATTTAAAAAAAAAAAAACATTCCTTTCCGTTCCATTGTCTTACGTACGTCTATCCAGAGTGTGTCGCGGGTGCAAAAAGCCTCAGCCTCAGATGCAGAAAGCATCCTGAGCTCACCCAGGAGGATCCTAGGCCAGCTGTGAGACATAGTCTCTCCAGTGGGTCTGGGGTCTGCCCCTGGGTCTCCTCCCCACGGGATGTTCCCAAAACACCTCACCTGTGAGGCATTCGGGAGGCATCCTGATCTGATGTCCGAACCACGCCATCTGGCTTTTCTTGAACTGGAGAAACAGAGGCTCTACTCCATCCTGTTCCCAGATTGCAGAGGGTTAGGGCTAACCTACCCAACCCTAACCCTGTATCCAGAATCTCATTCTTTTAGTCCCCACCCACAGCTGGTATCCATAGGTGACGGTGGGATCATAGATCGACTGGTAGATCGAGAGGTTTGTTTTTAACTCAGCTCTCTCTTTACCACAATAAACCGATGCAGTGTCCCGATTATTGCGGACGCTGATCCGATCCATTTGTGGATCACTGCTCTATCCTTCCACCACTCGTGAACAACTCCCCGAGATACCTAAATTATTCCACTAAGGGCAGGACCCTAGTTTGAGTTGAACCATCTGAAATCCAATGTGGCTCCTCAGAAAGTTTTTGCTTATCTGTTAGTTTATAATGTCATTAAATGATTTAGTATTTTATTTACATTCATTTCCTTTGTCTTTTCACCTACCCTCTGTTTTCTCCATCAGCGTGGCCTGGGTTGCTTTTACCGTCTGCATGGCCGCCGGTGTCTCCACCTTGAACAACTACACCAAAAAGTTTCTGATGGTGGGTCCTCGGCGCACCTCTGGCCTCAACCCCTGCAGCTTCAACTGTGTTGGACTCTTCCCTCCAGCCTTTCACTCCTCTCCACCCAACACCGCCATCAATTTTTCTCCACCTTTATCTGCCCCTCTGTTCTCCCACTTATCTCCTTACTACGAGCCTCCATCAGGTAAACCATCGGCCTCTCCTCCGAGGCTCACACACTCTCAGTCTCTTCCTCTCTCACTCTCCAACTCCTATCCTTCTCTTCCACCTCAGCCAACTCATCCATCACCTCTCCACCGGCTTTCCCTTCCCTCCTCCTCTCCATCACATCCTCCATCCATCTCTGTTCACATGACACTGCCCAGACTCAGAGAGAGTTATTGTGATCAAGAAGAAGAATACAGTCCTCTGTGATCCAGAAAGCTAGTTAATAAAGTGTATTTGTTTTGCGTAAAATTAGACTTTTTGTAGCTCTGTTACTATAGCAACAGTAATCAAAGATGTTTATAATTCTCTTTTTAGGGAGAGAAAAATTGTGTGAGACGTAAAGAAAAATCCTTTCAACAATGAGCTGAAAATGACACTGTAATATTTGTAAAAATGTGTTTAATTGTCATATAAGGTACATCATGGTTACAAAAATAGAACAGCAACAGACATTATGGGAAATAAAGCATATTTACAAATGACATCTCATTCTGAAAAACTGTAAACAGCTGATTTATGTCACTTTATGGAAAAAGAAAAAATCTACTCAGCAAAACGCCATCAAAGATTTAAGCATCACAAACTAATGAAATAACCGCTGTTTTTCTTTTACCGAGGAATAACAATTTCCGTTACAGTACAACGTAGCTTTGGTTTAATGTATTTTTGCAAAAAAAAAAGAAAAATGAAAACAAAACAAATGTTTCAAAAAACGTATTATTAACAAATAGAAACATGTGACTCACATTGTCCACGCTAATTACAACTAAATTACTTTAAAAATTAAACTAAATTATAAAAGTAATAATAAAATAAACCCATTTAAAACTAATTAAACACTATGAGTACATTTATATCACAAGAAAAAAACTAAATGTTCCATTGTTTTTTAAAATTATTTTGTCATTAAAAGCCAGAAATATTTATTCATATTAGTAGCAAAAATATATCACTTAAGATTAATTATTTTTTACCTAATTGGCACACGCAATCGGAGGGGATGCAGTTATTTTTTTAGCCATCTTTATGTTTGTATTAACATCATAATTAAGGGTTAGTTTGCAAGCGTTGAGATTTGTCATGTTTATTTGCTTTAATATTCATATTCATAATTATCAGGGACCTTTTGTGTTTGCAATTTGTTTAAATTTTAAAAATTAAATTTCAATTACAATATTTAAGCTGAATTAGTTGATCAATCAATTTTCAAACCTAATTAAAAATTGCATAAACGTAAAAAATAGAGGAAATAATTCATTAATCCAGCCTATTTCATCTAATTACATCTGTGATTGACTGAGATATTACTAAGAAAAACTCTTTGTGGACTACAAAGACCCAGTTAAACACTTTTTAAAATTAAGATGTGAAGCAGATCTGTTGCTTCTATAGATGAAGTTACACCAGAAACTCCAATCTGATGTGTGGAAAAAACTAAATACAACCTGTAACAAAGAAATTAACAGAGAAATTGTCTCTATTGTTCTTTTGTGGTCTTGCGTAGCACAAAGTAAATGATAGAGGAAACAAATGTGAGGGCGAATGAAATCCAGGCCAGGATGAAACAGTGACCATAAGAACCTTTCTCATTAATGTGGAAGCGGTCTGTGTAGATAGATGCTGCAATCATGATGCACAAACCTGAGAAAGAAGAAGAAAATATTAGTTATAAAGCTGTCAGATTAATACAAAAAGAGGGTTGGAATAACACTCACAGGCCAGAAACTGGAAGACGCCAGTGACGGTGAATCTTCTTCCTTTGGGAAGGGTGAAGAGCTGGGCCACAAAGACAAAAATTCCAATGATGGAGAAAATGCATGCAAGCACAGAGCTGGCCTGTACTGCCTGCAAGTAGTCTGTAAGGGGAGCCAAAGAAGAAACTTTGTCATCCATGTTAATCCTTCAGAACTTTAATAAGAAAGTCACAATGCTGAATGGAAAATTCTTTCAGAGTCCAAATGTTTCGCTGCTTAAAAATCTGCCAAGTTTAGCAACAAGTATATAAAAAAAGAAACCCTACCAACTTTCTTAATGATCTTACTACTATTTTCCATCTTTTCAACCACTAAATACAACTTTTTTTTTTTACTGCCAATAAAGAAAGTACTGGTGAAATAAAATTGAATCATAATCAGCCAGTTTTGCTTCTATTATTAAAATCTCAAAAAAATAACTCTCACAAAAAGCTCCAGAAGTAAGATTATTAGGAAATTTGAAGAAAAAAAAAAGGATTTTCCTCACCTTCTGGGTAGTGTGAGGGGAGGTCAGTATAGTTCCACACTCCTTTGTGGAGAATCCATCTAGCCCACACATCCGTGTACATGTCTGAAGTTATCCACCAAGCCTGATGAGAAGCAGAGATAGAGTCTTTAACTTTTTACAAACAATGAAAAAAAATCTGAGTTTTTATAAAAAACAAAAACAAGAGGATCGAGGAAAGAATGAGTGGAATTCAAAGGTGGAGGAGGATGTTTATTCCCCCCAATGAGTCATGACAAAAGTTCAAAGAAGGAGGAACACCAGAGAAAAACTACAGCCCAGGTAGATGTCTTGCATATTTTAGATGCATTTGAAGTAGACATGGTGATGACAACATGGCCCCACTTTTTGACAGGAGAAAGGAAAAAAAAAAGAAGTAGAACAGAGGAACATCTCACTGAAACAAAATGAGGGCATTGAGTGATTACAAGCACTAAAAGACATTAAATGACTATCCATGTCACTTAGTCATCCCATTAATCAAACACACACAAGAAATTGCTCACATTGTCAATAGTGGCCACCAGAAGGAGAATGATGGTGAGCACATGAAGGACGAAGATGCCAGCGAGAAGAATCAGCATGGTGACTGTGCTGAAAAGAGAAAAAATTCAGTTGGGTTTTGTTTTCTATCTTTGACATAATCTTTGATGAATGAGAATTGTTTCTATGACGGTATGCAACATGAATAAACAAGCAACACATCCTGCACACACTCATTCACACCACAAAATCCATCAACCGCCTGGGTGTGGTCTTCCTCTAAGCAACTTAAAGTCATTTAATTTTTTTTTATAAAGCCCATACTCGTGTTTTAATTAAGAAAACGGGTGTGTGTTGATGTAAAGTCCAAAAAGAGGAGACACCAAATTAGAAAAGTTTTAGGTTGGGTTTTTAAGAGGAATAAAAGAGCAGAATGAAAGAGCTGGACTTCTGATGGCTGGATGCGTTTGGTCTTGTTTGGTGTTTAAAGAAAACCACTCCCTAAAATGTCTGTGAGTGTGTGCTAATCCCTCACCAAGTGGATTTTCTGCAGATTTATCATGTGGTATTTACCCACACTGGCAGACAATAAAATCCTCCAACACCCAAAAAAACAAAAAAAAACTGAAGGAAAATTTATGAAAATGTGTAATCTGTGGTATCTGTGTAAAAACTATGTTTGGCTATGTTTTGAGCTGAGGCCGCTTTGGGGAAGACCAGGAGCAGTGTCATATGAGGAATGTGCTGGTTCTCTCCTTGGTAAAGGAGTGGTCAAGGGTTGGGTCCTCACAGACATGCATGCACGTTTTTGCCAGCTACGTGCCACTGGGCTGGTAATGAAATGTAGAAATTAATGTAATATCTAACGTAATTCTTGGTTAGTAAGAACTTTTAAAAAGTCTCTGGGACAGTTTTAAAACATTGAGTTAAAAATATTCTCAAAACTTTCTAATTTCAGAAACAAAATTTTCCCGCTCATAAAAAATCTTCCCTCAGGTAGAAAAAAAAAAGCTACACTAAATTTAATTGCTGACCAAAAATTAAAAAAACAAAATCAAAACAAGTCAAAAATGATATAACAGTAAATATTTCGATCACAGATGGATTTGCTTGTTCCCAGTCATCCATCATGTTTAAGCTGACAGGTTGATAATAGGATAATAAATTGTATAACAATGAACACTTACACCTGCCTTTTCTCTGTTCTTTAATTTATTGAAGAAGATTCAGAAAAAAAAGAAACTACTTTTTTAAAAAAAAGTGCTCTTTTTGTGGATTTGTTGTGAGCAAAGTGAGAAAGACTTAATCTAAGAATTAAAAGCAAAATCTTTGACTTACTGTTTGATGTCTGAGTGTCTCTTCAAGTTGAAATCTTTCTGCTCTCAATGAACTATACCCAACTAATTTCAGGCTGCAGGTCTAAATGCACAAACACCAGAAGCTGCCCATCCGCCCACTTCTCCCATAACGACACTTGACCCTGCCTTCTTTTCACATCCACACCCCAGACAAGCCTCTGGCCTGCTTGATCACATAATCTCTGCCTGTTTGCCTGTCTGTTTTCTCTCCACCTTCTTCTGCTACTGTCCCACCCATTTTTCCTCTACGGTTGCTTTACACACACAGAAAAGCTAAAAACAGGCAGATTTTCCTTTGTCTTTAGCATCTCCTGTCCATGTCAGCCAGCTGACACTGTTGATTCACTCTGATGAGTCACTAACGTTTGAGCGGGAGACTCCTAAAACTCTGGACTTTGTTTGACATTGTACGCTGTCATGGAAACCATTCTAACCACAATCCACCATTGTTGCTTTGTGTTAGTTTCATACAAACAAAGTTGGGTAGTAGACCCATAAACACAGAACTTGCCAAGTAGGGATTCCAATTTCCATCCTTTCCTGCTTTTGTTAAAGAGGAAAATGTTTCAGGATGAAAGAATGCAAGTTGCCATCGAGGGAAAAATGGGTGGAGGTAGAGACCAGAGCACAAGGTATTACTCAAATGAATGAGGAGATGGAGGAATTTAATACATGCTAGTCATCGAGGTTGTTTTATTGCTCACAGGCTCAAAATGAGTAAGAAAAATCTGATTTTAGAGCACATCCATTGATTTGGTGGGGCTTTTTTTTTTTTTTTTTGCAAATTGTGGACAGTTATGGATGACTAATGACAGGGTTATGAAAGAATTTAAGACTTGAAAGTAGGTTTTAAGACGTTGGTTTTTATTTGATGATTTACTAAAACATCAACCAGTCGTTTTAGTGACTGTTATTATTCATAACAATTGTGTCAGACTTGCTGGCACTTGGTTTTTGGGAACTTAGACTTCCATCGGAGAACATTTGGCCATCTCTCATGTTCATTAAGAGGAACTAATGACAATACAAATGGAAACAATACAAAAAACCAACAACTTTGCAAACCATTTGAATAGATTACAAGAATTACAGTTGGAATGAAAACTTGAAAACTTCAGATTCATACTCAAACAGATGGGAGCCAAAAACAATGAATTACAATAATATAAGGGAAAACAGATGGCAATACGAGGTCTTCATCTTCTCTTTGGTCTGCTCTGCTGGAAGCTGTACAGAGTACCTCACTAGGTGAAAGTCCAGAGAGAATCTAAGTCCTGGCTACCTCATCTTGCCCTTCTGAATTTAGAAGAGAAGTGACTTATATTTGGGTGGAGACGGTGGCCGCGTGGTTAGCGCGTTCGCCCGCGGACCGGAAGGTCGCGGGTTCGCGTCCCACGGAGAGCACGTCTAGGGTCCTTGGAGAAGACACCTAGCCCCCACTTCTCCCACCATTGGCGCCGTTGAAGGGCAGCCTGCTGCGGTGTAAGGAGTGCAGCAAACAAATTTCCCCGATGAGGGATGAATAGAGTAATTCAAAATATAAAAAAAAAAAAATATATATATATATATGAACCCCTCCTACTTTTCTCTGGTTGAGTCTCTTGATTTGGAGATACTACAGTAAATAGCCCTGCCAAGAGCATCAGAACAAAGTCAACAGAATAATCCACACAATGCAGAGTGCCAATCCTGAAGCCACCAAACCTCATCAACACCTCAGTTGTGTCTGGAAATTTTGTTCATAGAATTATGAAAATAATTCTTGATGAAGAGCGGTCTTGGTGAGATCAGAGCCTTCCTGAAAGTGAACAGAACAAAGACTCTGCACAGCCCATGCTAAAAGGTTTGGTACATCAGACAGAGCCCCAAAATCACTCTTTCACCCCATTTAACCTCATAAATATCTTCTCCAACTCCACTAACCACACGCAGACTGGTTTTGGAAACTTTCAAGTTTGTTTCAAAACCCTTAAAGAGGTATGAACTGTTGACTTCATCTCTTCAGGAAATGGAGGGAACCTTGAATCTGAACAGGATGTTTTCTGCATTTTTATTTTTGAGGCACCAGAAGGAGCAGGAATCATACAGTCATACTGTGCCTACAAAGAAGGAGACCTGCCAAACTCAACCTGGGACATTGAAAAGAGGTTCTACTTTGAAGACATCAATCATTTTATCTAGCACATCTCATCTTCCAGTGATGAAGTAATTTGAGAATTTAGGGATTGGCTAGTTCCGTATTGAGTTGTTAAGAAACCCTCAGGGCTCTTAGCAACACCCTTTTGTAAAATATCAGACAATCAGTATTGGATAGAGAAATCTTTGATGTGCACAAATTTTGCAAAAAGTTTAACGTAAAAATGTTTAAATAAAAAAAAAAAAGCTTTGTGAACCATTTGAATAGATTACAAGAATTACAGTTAAAAGTGAAATATTAAAAACTTCAGAGTTATACTCACACAGATGGGAGCCAAAAACAATAAATTAAAATAATTTAAGGGAAAACAAATACAGCTAATTGACTGGGCGGTTAAAACTAATGCCATTGAAATGTTGGCCACCCACTTGAGGTTTATAAAATAGGCGTTTCCAGTTTTTTGGTGACTGAACAATTGAAGTGTGAGGAGGATTTAGACTTGTACTTTTATACACTATGCAAAAAAAATTATAAAATGTTCAATGGACACAATGTTTTTACGGTTTGGGGGAAACCTGCATCATTAGTTTAAATGTCAATATGGACAAAGGGGAAGATCAAATTCTCAAAAACTTTTCCAAATACAAACAAATAAAATCAGATCAAGTTATATGTGTGCTTACAGGGAGACTGAGGGATGCTAACAAGTCAATGATGACCAAACAAACAAATTAGAATGACGCAGCAAAGAAGATGATCAATTTGTGTGAGTCAGCAGAAAATCCCAGGTTTAAATCAGTGCAGACCTCTATGGTTACGCTGAGCTACGACCTAACCAGCAAGGTCAGTTTATGGAAAATAATGATGATAATTTGAAAAAACCCTCTAACCCACTTCTAAATAAAAGAAACCAGTGGTAGGTAGTTGCATGATTTTGTAAAAAGCATCTTTCATTCACCACTCCTTAAACACGTCAATTCAGTTCACATAAATTGTTGGGAAAGAATTTACACCTTTTGGCATTGCCCAACCTCCAAAATGTCTTTATATCAATGATACCAGGCCAAAAACGTGTGACTAACACAAACAGATCCACCCGAAGCTGAAAAAAAACTTCAGGGAAAGAAAAAGAAGAGGGGTGTGTCCACAAACACAAGCACTTTTACAATTTGTACTGTTTGATTCATTCGAAGTTACAAACAAATATCAAAGAAGTGATTCAGATGTAACACCACCTCAATTGATAGAGTGTCTGATATTCTCTCTGCAGACCACATACGTTAGGAAAACCAGACAAATAGTCAGAATGAAGAATGTGGTTGGACTTGCTAGTGTCCTGAACGGCTTAACCCCTCCCTAAAGGTGAAGTAACCCACTGTTTGCACTGTGAATGTGTTCACTATAAACGACACACCTTTATCTTTTCACCAAATTCTCACTAAGAATGTCTAAAGAACAAGACTTGAGTTTTTTCTTCTTATGCTTGATGAGTTATGCAAGAAGCCATTTTTTTTTCTTCGTGGTGTATTTTTGGGAAAGGAAATGTTATGAGTCATGCATCAATGTACCATTTAAATGCACGGTGGATGTTTGGACACAGCAGGGGGTGGGGTTGTGAGAGTATGTTGGGTTTTTTTTTTTTCATTCCAAGCACAAACGGACAAATTTTATTTCTGGGTTAAAGTTGAAAAAGACCAAAGAAGTAACTTTGGTTTACAATCAAGTCTTTTTTGTACTTCTGCTGCAGATCTGTACTGGAAAAGCCAGCGTCATGAAGGATGACTTGGGGCAGGGTTTTTTTGTTTGACCTGCCAAGAATTGTGTGTGCACATATTATGAATGATTTCTTTGACCACTCAGGATTGGCAGGTCATGGTTGGCTCACACAGTTGAGAAGCACTGGTGTTTGAGAGCTGTTTGGATTATTATGAAGCTAAATCTACAATTGTAAATCTGCTGGAACTGAACTGTGTTGCACTTTTACATTTTCAGTTGTGGAGCATGAGTCATGAAACTTGTTAAAATGAAATAATCTCAACTTCATTTGCCACAAGTTTTTTTAAGCTGAAGCTTTCAGTCCTAAGTTATAGATTATTATCCCTGTTTGTCTTTTGATTTTATGTTCAATTGCCCTAAAAAAAGAGTATTAATAAATAATGGCCAGTTAATAGAAACTAAAAAAGCACACTGCGTAACGAATTGTTATTTTAGTTTGACTGAAGTCCAAATTCCTACATGAAGGTGTTCATCGGGAGGCTCCATGAAGGAGCATTTCAACACTGCTGTGCGAAACAATGCAAGTAGTGGTGCATACATGCCTGAAGTCCCTATAATCACAGCTAAGCCATTGTTACTACATAAAGTGTTCCGTTTGTGGTGGACTGTCTCACCACAATCATTTCTTTGCTTTTTTTTTTTTTACTCAAACGTTAGGCCTTGCCCCTGGATTTCAACACTCTTCTTACTACTGGATAAAATGACTAATACTGGATAGTTGGCTCTAAATAGAGAGAGATAGATTTTCTGTGGGATAATTCAGATATCCAGTAGCATTGTTGGTAGGCAGCAAAGTGAGCAAAAATGGATGATGTCAACTAAGATGTAAAATCTCATCAAAATGATGTCAAATGAGTGTGGAAACTCCCACCTGCCTCCAGGCTGTTAAGTAACTGGAAAAGTTGACCATCACCCTCATACCTGTTCTGGGTGTCACCATTCTGATTTGGGAGATAAGCTACTTCTCAGTTACACACAAACATGTTGGCATGTGCTCCTCTGGATTTGATACCAAAGACATCTTTACATGGCTCATTTCCAGAGCCTTGACTATTTATTTATCTAAGTTTAACAGAATGTGAAGAAAAAACTACAAAACATTTTTAAGACATGTAAAAGAAAATAAATAGGCCCCAGGGGCGTTGGCCTAGTGGTTGAGACACTGTCTTTGGACTGGGAGAACCTGGTTTGATTCCCACAGGGCCCAAGACATTCCTGGGACTACTGGAGATAAGACAAAAAAAACAACAATTAAAAAAAAAAGAAAATAAATAGACAGACACAAGCAGACTTATTCTTTCTTTTCTTCTGCCACTCCGCAGTTAAAAGATTACACTTTTTTTTTTCTTAGAGCACATTTTTTTTCTTTTGCAGCACATTTTTGACATGGATGTTAAATTTATCTATCTGTCTATTTATGTTAACGCAAAAAGGAAATTTATCAATATCCATTTAGGAAAATAAGTATTTTACATTTTATCATTCAGGGGTATTCTGAGTGAGCTGTCGACTCAACATTTTCACCAGATATAGTCATCAAGCCCGATATGGAGTTAATACAACAAATTAAAACATTTAAGTGTACAAGTCAACTTACAATAAACATTGAAGATTGATTTATCTTCTGTACCATTAGCCCATTAGTACCATGCGGCTGGGCACGGGCTTATCCTGGCTGGTTACAGGCGAGATACATTGTGCACCCCGAAATTTGATTTTCAATTACCGTATCTTATAGATCTACTTTAGGATTCAGGTCAGGTGATTGACTGGGCCAGTCAAGCAATATAACTTTTTTTCCCTGAAACCATTTTGTTATTTACTTGGCCTTGCGTTTGGAATTTTTGTTTTGCTGAAATGTTCACCTTCTTCATTTTCAGCTTTCTGGTGGACGGCAGCAGATTTCCAGCTACAATACTGCAGTACTTTTTTTCCTCCCTTCAATAAAATAAACTCTGTCAATAAACTTTGCTGAAATGCCTCCTTCTCCAAATTTAGCTGTTGGTATAATATCCTTGGGATGGTGGCACATGTTTTTTATGGATGCCATTGTGGCTCAATGCATTGCTTATAGGCTTTTTTAAAATAAGAGTCTCTGCTGATGAAAGTTCTTCCCGTAGCAGGTCGAGGCTCTTGGAAAGTTCCCCTGATTATTCTTTGGACTTCTCAGACAGAGATGTTAAGTGGTGTACCTGATCATAATTGGTTTATGGAGAACTGATGCTCTTTCCATTTCTGAATAGTGAGCTCCAGTGTACTCACGGGAACATTTGGCATTCTGGAAATGCTTTTTAACCATACAATTACGGTACAAAGATCTTGAGGGAGTTTTATTTTTTGCTTTACTTTTGCTTTTCCTATGTTATCAGAAGTCTTTACATGCCATCATTTAAACCAAACGAGCTTAGATCTATTAGTACTGACGGAGAGCAGGGTTTCTCTTTCAATACTGACAAATTTCAGGTGACATCGTAGCTTTCGATGGCTCTTTGCACCTTGTTATCTCAATGTTTTTTAATATTTACAATCCACTATTTGTACAAGTCAACTTGTAAATCTTAAATGGGATGATTTATTTAAATGGGTTAAAATTTGTCTTGTTGTCTGTTTAGAAGACCCCTTACGGATGAAAATGCTGACGTGTCAAATACTTAGATTCTTATTGCTACAGTATATATACAGTATGTGTGTTTGTTTGTAACCTTGACTTTTTCAGTTTTCATCTTTAAAATAGATACATTTTCTTAATCACTTCTTGTTCGTCTCCTCACCTAACACAAAAAAACTTCCTCTCATATCTCTACAAGTTGGTTTGGAAGGGAGGATGATGCAGGTTCCACCTGGACAGGCTTAACTGATGATTGTTCTGATACCACCAACAAATGTGTGTTTTCTTTAGATACCAGTTCACATCGTAATGTCATGGAAAATAATCTCTGCAACACAATTGTATTGGCACGTAAAATGTTTGCCCAACTACTTAGAAGGTGACTCGAGTTGATTAAGCAAAGATGAATTTCCTGGGAGGAGTCATCAAAGTAATATTCCCACAGTGAGAAATTCTTCAAATGTCTTCTCACAGTTTGTACTGGTTATGTTTGGGTTTCCTTCTTGAATGTTACAGTTTCAGGTTAATCTTCTGGTGTGTCTGTCTCACCAAATTTTTAAGTTGTAATTAATCACATAAAAAATTTCAAGTGAACTTTAACACTGTCGTGGAATAAGATTTTGCCTGGGAAGGTCTTTTCAAGCTGTTTGTTAAAAAGCTTCTTGTGTGACGATTTGTGCTTAACGGCCACGTTATTTTTGTCTCTATTTCTGAAATTTTATGTGTCCCAAATTCATATGACAAAAAATAGATCAACGAGAATTTGCTATTTCTAGGAAGTTTGACATCTTTAATTTCAGAGTAATTGTGGAAAAATGTGCTGTGGGTTTCCAAGGTACTATTTATAGAGTAAAAACTATCAATAAAGTAAAAAAAAAAATGACCAAGAATTTCTTGTGTTTAACAGTGTCAAATTGTTTTCATGGTTACCAGCCACATGGTTTTTTTTTTAGTTTCACTTCCTCACCACTGATCACTCTTTTTGTAACACTCACTTTTTTTTTGCTTGTATTTTTATGTTTTACTCTATTTTTCTCCTCACAAGATTTTTTCCAGGCTCCTCCTGACCTGCTCTGTATCAACTCTCCCTTTGTGCCACACACACTAGGTCTTGCTGCTTCAATGATATCCAAACATCATGCACACCATACTTATCCTCTGAGTTGAAAGAAAACAACTCAACGCAGTAGCTAGGCAACCACCAAAATGAGTCATTCCACTGCCGCGCCTATCATCCAGTCATCACCCCCTGCCCCCTTATCCTCATACTCACACCCTCCATCTCTTCATGGATTATGAAGTCAACTGAACATAATTTTTTTTCTGTGAACCGTTTTGTGATTTCTTAGAAAATCTCATCTCATTTGATAGAAATAGAAGGGCAACCCAGATACTGTGTGATGTGGAAAACACCCCTGGGTTTAGCTAACCTCATCATGACCACAATGGGTTTCTAGGTTTGTCAGGTTGGCAAGTGTGGGAAAATCAAATAATTCAGAAAATGTTATCCACTGCATCAACTACTATTACTCTGCCAGACTGTCTTGGCTGCTTGATGTAACCACATCGCTTTACTGATCCCTGGCTTTTCTTTCTTGTTGTCCCTCTCCCATCTCATTCATTGTTCTCTCAAGCCTTTTCATTTAGTGTTTTACACCACTAGTGGATACAGTATGATTCAGATGTTGTCCACTTCTCTCTTCTTCCTCCTTGGGAGAGAGTTCAGTTTCATTTCCTGATGGATCCTCTGTGTTCCTGTCCTGGGTGTGGCCAGACTGAGAAGGCCTCTGTGCTTGCTCTACCCGTCTCCATCTGGATGACGCCCATCTACTGATTTCTTTAGATATAAAGCTGTAGAATAAGCTAATATCTAATTAACAGTCTTAGACACATTGACTGCTTGTTCCAGGGGAGGGTCTCGCTTTCATGTGGGTCACCATGAGGTTTCTTTTTTTTTTACCCCTCTGCTGGGTTTTTGGAGTTTTTCCTCACCGTGAAGGATTGTATAAGGGCTTGAGTGTGCTGAGATTGTTTAGGTAGCTTTTTTTAGTTGGCTTTTAGCTGTGTGCATGGTGGTACAGTGGTTAGCACAGTGGTTAGCACAGTGGCCTCACAGTAAGAAGGTCGGGATTTGAGTCCTGGAGTGCATTGAGGCTTGAATCACTGTCCTTTCTGTGTAGAGTTTGCATGTTCTCCCTTTGAATGCTTGGGTTTTTGCCAGATACTTTTCCTACCACTCTCCAAAAACATGCATGTTAGGTTGTTTGGCCCTGCAACAGACTGGTGACCTGTTTGGGGTTTATCCTGCCTCTCGCCTGAAATCAGCCAGGATAGGCTTCAGCATTAGAAATAAGTAGTTCAGAAGATTAAACTAAACAAATATAATTGAATCAGACACATAATCCAAATGTAAACACTGGTGTGTGTTCAGTAACCAGTAATCGTAATAAACTGAAAGAACTCATTCCTTTAACACAGATAAATTTAACGAACAAAAACAAGGGTTATGAACAAGTATATTAAACATAAAAAATTGACTCAGAGTTTGAGATCTCAAAAAATTTGGAACACACAAAAATCTCTGAGTTATGTCACATGTGATGTTCTGTTACCATCTAGTGGACAAAAAACACTCAAACTTGATAGATTTACTTTTACAAAAAACATGCAGAAGAAAAAAATTTAAAAAATCTGAGTGATATTAATCAGAAGATTTTTCAAAAACACATTTATAATGAGGCAGCACGGTTGTGCAGTGGATAGCACAGTGGCCTCACAGCAAGAAAGCCGTGGGTTCGAGTCCTGGGTGGGGACGAGGCTTGTATCACTGTCCTTTCTGTGTAGAGTTTGCATGTTCTCTCCGTGTTTGTGTGGGTTTCCTCCAAAGACATGCATGCTAGGTTGATTGGCCGGTGCCAAACTTGCCCCTAGGAATGAATGAATGTGTGTGTGTGTGTGTGTGTGTGTGTGTGGCCCCACGATAGACTGGCGACCTGTTCGGGGTGTACCTTGCCCTTTGCCTTAAATCAGCAGGGATGGGCTCTGGCACCCCCCACAACCCTGTAAGGGTTAGACGGATAAGAAGATGACTGATATTTATATTAATACTTCAAGAAGTAAATTTATTAATGCACAAATCAGTTGTCAGATTTAAATTAGATAAGATTGTCAATATATCACATTAAAATATTTTTTCCTGTTAAATTTTACAATAATCTATCTTGATCTTTCTACCTTTAAGATCTAGGTACAGAATTAGTTTGTGTGAGGTGCTGATCATGTGCTGACAATTGAGTTTAATTAGTGTGCAGACAGGAAGTCTACAAAAAATACTTACACATGTCATTCTGTCCCAGTGTTTTGGTGCAAAGACAAGTGGTATTGGCGATGCATTTGAAACAAAAAACATCCTATTTAGGTGTTCTTCTGATTTTTACCATCTCAATAACTTTACCCGTCATAGCCTGGTCTGAAACTACAATTAACCCTTTCCGATCTCCCTTTTCCACCTTATATGATGAGAAAAGCAAGCCATTAACAACAAAAAGTTTGCTGCAATCCAGATCTAAACCTGGAGAGGAAGAATCACAAAAGCCCTCTGTTAAAGAAATCTTTGCATACACGTCTGGAATGAAATCAGAAACAAGAGAAGGTCCTGATCGAAAAAATAACCTCAGGAAAATACTTAATTTACATTCTAAAGCACGTGCCAAACGAATGGAAATAGAGGATGACTGGGTGTTTCCCTCACAAAGCTCAACTAAAGACAATTGCAGCAGAGGAGGTGTTAAGCAACTCTATCCTGGCAAGTTTTACATCACTGGTCATCTTCAATCAAACATCCCCCACATCTATCAATCTGATTCGATTAGTACAGGTAAGCACCACTATCAATCTGATTTGATCAGTTCAGGTAAGCCTATCACACTGATCTGCTGTTGGTTGTGTGTTACAAAAAAATATTGCTTTTGTACTTGAAGAAAAATTGCATAATTTTTGTGTATTACCGGATCACCTGATGTGTTAAGTAAAAATTATGAAAACAAAAGACAGCCAGATCTTAATTTTTAGTGCAATTTCATGTGGTTAATTTTAATATTTAATGTGAGTAATGTTAAAAGTCTCCACCAGAGGGCGCAAGATTCATTGCATTGTTCAATATGACTGATTTATGTTTAAGATGCAGATTTTAAAAATCTGAGAAATTCTATGTTGTGGTACAACAAATTTTTTTTTTTTGCAATCTCATTGTGATTAATTTACTTGTTTTTTATCTCTTTTGATTGCACAATCAAACACATAGGCGATTTTGCTAATCGCCTATGTGTTCATTGTTGTTTTCTTTTGAGATTTCCAGATTCTTTATTGGCACTATTGTTATAGTGAAATTTAGACACCTCCAGGCTAAAACATATGTGTATATATATATCGATTGATCTAGTAAAGTAGAAATAACAAAATAAATAGTTTGTTTAGTGAGGCAAAGTGATAAAAGGAACTGTATGATTTTTACAGAATACTTGACAGTGCAATGTTGTTAGTGATTATTGCTGGAAAAGTTGAGTGTGCAAGGGGATGATGGAAGTTGGAGGGGTGATTACTTTCACAGCTCTGGAGGAAAAAAAACTGTCTCTGAGGTGTGAGGTGGTGGTCTTGATGGTCCTGTGCCATTTCCTTAATGGAAGCAGTACAAACAGTCCTGGGTGGGGACCAATGCTATACGTCTGGCCTTCTGTTGAACTTGGGAGCTGCAGACCAGAGTCTAGATCTGGCAGCCTACAATCCTCTGTGCATTCTTCACCACCTGGGCCAAGTTAATTTTGTCCTGTATAGTGTAGCTGCCGTACCCCACAGTCATGCTGAGAGACAGGATGCTTTCAATAGTGGCTCTGTAGAAGATCAGTAGTTGAAAGGAGAGTCTGGAGACGTTTTTGGGCCTTCTTCACCATGTGTAGTGTGTTGGCAGTCCACGAGAGGTCTGCAGAGACATGGATGCCTAGGAATGCCACAGCTTTTCCCTTGTATGTAAAAGAGAGCTTGTTCTGCTGTGATTAAAAAAATCCACTGAGATTATTTTTTATACAACTTTTCTCAATCCTTCAGTCACTGGGACCATGTTTAAACAACTTTCTTTAATCATGCAGTTAACTGAAGATTAATTACCATACTTTTTCATTTTTAATACCTTGTGATTTTAATGCATTTTTTATGTCTTCCAAAGCACTTCAAATTGGCTTGTGTATGAATTGTGCTACAAATAAACTTGTTTTGCCTTCAGTCCATGCTCAGGAAAGTCAATCAGGGTTCAGAGATCAGCAGCATAGTATTTTAAAGGAGAGTTGGCAAAAGCTGCAGCCAGTAGTGGATTGCGGAGAAGATGGGATGACCCTAACCATAAGGAGGAGACGAGCTGTGCAGTTAGTTCTGGACCGAGGTGAGTATGCACGGTACTTTCATTTGTCTGTATTTCACCTTAATCATTACAAAATAAGAAGAGTATTTTCATTTCTTTGAGTTTTCTTACAATTTTCTGAAAACACAGGACTTCTAGCCAAGAATGTTTTGGAGTTTTTTTTATTTTATTCTGTTTTGTCAGAAACAAAAATAACCAAACATGTTTAAATTAATTAAAAAATTACCATTGATGTATTTATTTGAAAACAAATTTTCTTCTGATTTTTCTCTAAATTGACATAAAAGTATCAAAGTTGCCGTAGGTTTGTCAACTTCACATTTTTTTGTATCTCTCATCCATAACGTTCCCCAATTGATTAAAACCTAATGACAACTTGACCCCAATTCGCACATTGTAATTCTCTACAAAGCATGTAGATTTGAGGTTTGTGACATGAAGCATTTCGCTGGAAGTACCAGACGAATCAGACGAAAGTCATAATGTGGCAAACATGGTCAACATAAAACTCTGTAAGGTTAGAGTGTACATGGTCTTTTTCTCTTTTTGTTCTTTCCACAAAAATAAAATTAAGTTGTTTTTGTCTTTTTGTGTTCCGTTTGCTCCAGTGAATGACTCATCATTGCCCCTGTTCCAGCTGCCCCCACACTGTGGTTACTCTATTGGAACTACGTGGGGAGACCTCAGTCTGACTGCTCGGTATGACGCCTGCCACATTAACCAAGAGGTGTGGTGAAATTTGTTTTACCAATTACTATTACAGTTCGTTCTGGCAAATTAATTCTCAAGTTGGAAAGGAAAAAAATTTATAATCTCAAAAAACTTAATGCATTTATTTTTACTTTTGCATAATTTATTGTTTGTTTTTTTTTCCAAATGGCACAGCCCAACAAACTCAAGAGTGTTGAGGACTTTCACAGATGTGGTCAAAACAGTTTTACACATGCTAATCTAGCTACTCTCGTGTATATAAAAACTTTGGAGATTGTTAGAGCAGAGACTTATTTATCACTATTTACAGTATCTCTATTCCAAAGCTGTGCTGACTTGAGAACAAACAAGAGACTCTCAATTTTACTTGTCAGACAAGGATAGAACTCTCCCTAGACCAGAATGTCTACAAACAGGATGCAGCCCTGTCTGCTTCATTTATGTAGTTGAACAAAGAAGTGTGTTTTACATAGTAATGGAGACAAAGATCATACTGATATGGGTTTTACATTGTAGTGAAAGTGTTCAGAATATAGCACATTCTCCGGTTGACAGATAACACTGTCACGCAGCTGCAGCTGGGAGTCACATCAAACTAAAGATACTTTTGAATGATGAAAAGAATAGAAGTATACAAAGATTTACATTTTCTGTCTAACAGAGATAAAGTTGAAAGTTTAACTAAATGCAAAAAATTAATGTTTTCTTCAGAATGACAACTATGTGTTGCCTCTGCTGTGGAGGGGAACTCCGGTCAAAGTGTCCTGTCCAGTCTCTCAGATCAAAGATCCAAGTGTGGAAGCATTCACAGTCTGCTGCTCTGCATATGATATGACGGTGAAAGTACAGAAACTGTCAGATAAAGAGGAACCCTCTATAAATGGTAAACTTCCATTGGTGCAGCATCAAAACAATTTTTGGTAGTCTTCACCCTCAAACCCCCTCCAACTAGATTTTTTTCTTTCTGTTTCCTGGCAGTGAGAGGAGAATGGACGCCTTTAATGCAATTGGCTGAACGATGTGGGTATACTTTGGAGAAACGAGATGCAACAATTACAATTGTTGTTCCTTTTATTTCCTGTGGCATCTCTGTAAAGGTGAACATCCAAAGTTTTGTCAGTGGAAAGAAGATAAAGCCGTGAGGCATGATGTGAAATTTTCTTGATATTTTTTTTTCTTTTAGGATGGAAAATATGCACTTTCTCTACAAATGGGACCCAGAATCCACACATTCACTTGTCCAATCTCTATTTTTGAAGAGCTGTCAAATACACAGCAACATCTAGCTGACAGTCCTCCGCATCTTATCAGAAAACAAACAGACCCTGTGATTGAATCTTTAGGATCTGTGCCGTGGATCCCACCTTTCTATCTGGCGCCGCCCTACTATCCCCACCCCACATATGGACACAGTTATTCTCATCCTGAAGGACATGATTCATTCCACCCTCTCACTCCTCCATCTTTGACTCTCGAGGCTCTTCCTTCTGCTGCCTCACAGACAAGCTATCAGCAAGACTACTTTCAAAAGATTCCTCTTGGAAAACGACATGAAAGCTCAAAGGATTTGGTTCAGGAATATCTGGAGCAGAAGCAAAGTCAAGAAGCTCCCATCTCAAAACTGCCCGAGAAGCAGAATGTGCTTGCAGCAAGCTCTCCCACTGATATAGATTCTCCTCGTTCTCAGCCTCCAAGCCATGATTTCAGTCCGTACTATCACTACTACCATCACCCCAAAATTCCTCTTCACAGTGCTCCTCAGCGCCCCGATCGAGGTCCAGGGATTTCTGGATTTTTGCCATGGGCCTCATTGAACCCTCAATTTCAGACTTTTCCTTTAGATTTCCAACAATCTCAGAGTTTCGGTAGAGTTACCCATGGCCATACTCTTCCTGCTCTTTCTAAGTTAATTCACCCCATCCCTACGCTCAATACTCCGTACCCCCCACCGCTCTATCCACACCACTATTTCTATTACTTTCCACAAATTACTAAAGGTCTTACAAAGAAGTTGGGTCTTATTAATTCAAATGTTTCCTCTGTGCACTCACCTTTTTCCACTGTATCACCAGATAATAACAAAAACACACATCTGCATAAAAAAGCAGGTAAAACCAGCAATTTTTCCAATAATAAATCAAATCTGAGTGAGGAAAAAAGCCTTTCTGATGCTGTGCCACAAGTTTCACAAAAACCGCTTCAAACACCAAATCCTGTTGCACTTCCCCCTACTAAACAACCCTCTCCTTCCACACCTGGGTTTATCTATAATGCAAACCCTCACCGATACAACTACTACTACCACCCTTATTACAACCAAGATCTCATATATTATAAACCAGAGACTATGTTCAGTAAAGACAAAGCTGTTTCTGCAGGTCCTCTACCTCATGCACCTCCCGCCTCGGTCCATCTGAAACCTCAAAGCCTTGCCTCACCCACTAAATCCTTGTATAATTTCCAGAATGATTTCAATCGTTACTATCACTTCTATAAACCTCAAGCAGCCAAATATAACCAGCTGCCTCTCACCCCAGTAGATAAACATCCCAAAGTATCTCAGCTTCCTTCCAACTTTAACTATGGAGGCATGATAAGGTCAGCTCGAACTTCAGAGACTAAATATCCCAGCATCCCTCTGCCTCAATACAACCCTTATTATAGACAATATTCTTATGCTACTCTGCAACATCCATACCAATCAAATGGTCCATATTTTCAGCAGAGCAGTGGAAATGAGGCCAAAAAGAAGATGGAGAATAACATGGGAGGTAAAAGGTTTTATTTAGTTTAGATAGTACTACTTGATGCACTTTTAAGTGTTTGGTATTAAAACATAGCAACCCTTTTGATAAATAAGACTGATTGAACTTAATGGATTACAGAAATAAACTGTTTTATCCTAAGGGAAAAAGTATTTTTGGTTGACTTGTTTTCTTTGTTACTTGATTCCAGTTCACCATAAGCCCAATCTGTACATTCCCTTTGTCCCGCCCTGTGACTTCGAGCCAATGCCAGACATAGACTGTGGCGGTTCGATAGGCTGCTGTTTATACGATGTGCACGGTGGGTTTTCTACTGTACAAATACTTAAAACTGGTTCATTTAAAAGTATAATTTTTTTCTTTTATATGTCTGAATCAACAGATGGCACACTAGGACAATATTTTGTGTTTGCGATGCCCGAGTCAGTGATGGACCCCACAGTGGTTGTTACTGATCCCTCCTCTAAAAATGGGAATAGCTCCTGCACACCACAAAGACTCACCTCAGACCTCGACATCTATGTTGTGCCTCTAGACGGCTGTGGTGTAAACAAACATGTAAGACACAGCATCTATTCATACTTTTGCTGAACAGCCTCCTTTAGTATTATTCTCATTCCTGACGTGTGTAAATATGAGGTAACAGATTTTTCTTCAGTGTCAATTCGGTGATCTATACATAAAAGTTTTAAAGCAAATCCACAATGTTTTCTAAAGTGATGGAATGACACTTATCTGACTTTTTTGATTCAAAGGGCATTATTTTTGGTTTCCAAAACGGCAAATGTTTCTTAGAAATGTTCTGTCACCTCACTTGATAAACAAAGCTAGAGTTCTCTGAAATTAGATGTTTTAACCTTTTTAGCTCATCAGTTGAACTGTTAGGACTATATAAATGTAACTAAAAGTTATTTTGGGGTATTTTGAATTAGCAGTTTGGAAATTCTCATTTGGTTTAACAAATGATAGTTTAGCCAACATCGGTTCTACCCTGTATTTCAAAAGATTTTTTTTCCCTAAATCTAGGAATGCACCACAATTGCTGTTTTCTTTTAAAAAGCCTCTTTACAAATTGGATTTTGTGAAATGATTTTTATATGATTTTTTTTTTCAGTTTTTTGGTTCATCAACAATTCATCTTTTAGAGGTCCAGGGTGTCCAGTCTCCTAAGGGTATCAGTTCTGCTCCTCCAAGGTATGTTATTGTTGTTAGACATGTCAAATGGTTTCTGTTCCATTTTGGTTGGGCACTCTCAGACTATTTCAGTCACCTACTTAGTTTCCAACCACTACATGCATTTTGCATGAACTATTTTCATTGCAAATTTCTTTTAAGTTTTGCATGATTTTACTTCCTTCATCTTTATTTCCCACATTTGTCTTGACCCAAAAATATCATATGTTAAAGCAGCTAGTTTAAAATTTATTCTACACATAAATAAGTGTGTAAAATTAAACTCAGTTTGACTTGCAAAGTATGAATAAAATTACTCCAGTGCCCCACGCATCCTAGCACTCAATGTGTAATGATGATGGTAGGTATTTAAGGAGATGGGTTTCTTTTTTCTTTTTTTTACAAAATCTAAATGACTCTACATAGGGGAATTTAAAGTTCTTGCTTAGTCAGCAAAAAATATTTTTGCTGTTATAAAATTCTTTTTAACCTAGAAATATGAGGTTTTCTTCTCTAGTAGGACTAGCAATCTTCACATGTTACTATATCTATCTTTTGCATACGTCAGCAGGTTGACAGTTGGCTGCAGCTCCTCTCCACACTCTCCAGGTGAAGTCAGGTTCCACGTAATGGATCCACCTCCCCAGGCTAGAGTTCAGCCAACACCATCTGCTGTGACTGTGCTTTTAAGACTCGCTACTGGTATTTTGAAGTGTCACAAAACAAAGCAAAAATGAATATCGAAAATAATTAAACTTCCCTCTTTATGTGCATTTTGGCTTTGCTTGCAGATGAATCCTTCACGCGGTATTACCCTGGAGCACACCTGCCTCTCAGCCTCCTGCAGGGTAAAGCAGTTTACATAGAGTTAAGCCTATTGGGTCCATCCGACCCCGACTTGGTGCTGCTGGTTCACTCGTGCCTGGCATACACTCTGACTCCGTATATCAGTTGGATCCTTTTTTACGATGGGTAGGTCTCTTTTGACATATTATTAAAGTGAAGTTGTCATGGCACAAGCACTTGTTTAAAGTTTGCAGCCATGATCAAAACCAGATGAAGCTATCTGCTCTTACTGCACTAATTGAATAATATTATGGAAAATTCAAGCAACCCACTCTGTTTTAAAAAGAAAACATGTCATTTAGCAGCTTAATAATGAAGGCTATCATCTTTAAAAAACTGTACATTTTTTCTATCATGACTTTTTCAATAGATCAAAGTACATGTTTTTATTTCATTTTTGCAAAGGCTGTTGCTCAAAGTAGCTTTGTAATGTGTCTTTCAGCTGTCCCAGTCTGGGTTTTTCCCAGCGCCTTCATTCCCCAAACAACCATAACATCTGGAGGATTAAAATCCCAAACTTTCCCTCCCTCCCCTTGGAAAGTTTGACCTACTTGGCTCATGGAGGATATCCAGTTCTGCAGGACCCAGAGGTACCTCCCACTTACTGTTTTCTTCTGTCTTCAGAAAGATGTTTGGTCAGGACCAGTCTTGAACATTAACAAAGAGGAAAACATCTCCTATTTTCTTTTTTAGGTCTACTTTTTATGCTTGTCAGAAAGATGCCCAGCTACTGCTGAGGACTGCAAAGTAAACTGCACTAAAGGTGAGCTTATGAGATTCATGAACAGTTTATGGTGGTTTTGTTTGTTAATGGACTGAAAAATTCAATCAAGTAAAATATATAATATTGGAGCACTTTACAAAATGATCTTCCTTTCTTTAGTTACTATCATACCTTGACATTTGTCTTTGTTAAAAGACAAATGTTTTTTACATGTGTCAAAGACAAACATTTATTTTTGTTCATGCCACTATGACAGGAATACCATGTTGTAGTGATCTGTTCTAATATTTTATATGTTCTGAGAAATAAATTAACATAGAATATGCTTGGATTGTCTGAACACCATAAAATTTTGTGTCTGTTCTGTTTGGCAGTTTCCTGACTTCTCTCATCATTCAGGCATTTCCTGCCACACAACTGCTGCTCTTCTCACCAATTGTACTTTTATCTGTGCATGGCTGTCATTGGGTGGAACTTGGTGCACACATGCACTTTCTTTTCCAGTTTGTGATTTTATTTTTTTTTCTCCCCTTGCAGGTCCCACCAGTGGTGTGAAATCAATAAAATAGACACTTTTACACAACTGCACATCAAGTTTTTTTTTATTATTATTGCAAACATACAAAGAAAACATTTGACTACTGTGAAAAGTACACATGCATACAGAATCCAAAGCAAAAAAATATTGAGGAATGCAGAGAAATAAAGCAGTTTAACAAACCGGGTCACATTTCACAAGCAAGGCAAAAATAAGGCCGACGATGTTCTAAATTGACATTATTCTTTACGTGTTAAAAAAAACAAAAACATTTACAGCATCACCAGTTTTTAGTTAACAATATTAAAGAATGATTTGAATGTTTGCTTGTTCTGAACTTTAATTCAGAGGTTTCAGTCAGGGGTCATCATGCATTATAACAGGACTAAAACAAATGGAATGCACCTTGTTTATAAAAAAAATCCAGTGTATCTTTAAATCCAGTGAAACTGCTATTTATGTACGATATGATGAGCTGAAACAAGGCACCTAAAATTTCTGGTTGGGTATGTTGCATACAAAATTTTACAAATGCTTGTTGAAATGACATCATCCCTTTTTCTTGATTTTGTGACAGTACATGTATTCGTCTTTAATCTACAGAAACAGACAGAACAATTCCTTAAAAGCTGCCATGACTTTAGCTTTAAAAATGTAACAAAGTAATTGAAATAGGAAAGCTGGGTTACAAAAATTGATCAAACTTTAAAATAAATTGATTAAATGGTTCATAAGAATGAAAGAAAGCATCCACATTCTGATATACTTTAAGGATAATACATCCAGTGGCTGATGTTGCTTTATTATCCAATAAAAAATTAAGGAATGTTATATGTAAAGCTTTTTCGAAATGTGCTCATTTAATTCTTTAAAAAAAATCTGTAAACACTGAGGTTTTTGTTGTTTATCTTGTTTTTAACTGGACCTCACGTCTGTAACAAATATGACTAATCCGCAGGTTGTGCTGTGGGATGGTTTTCATTGAAGCTGTGGAGGGGTGAGGGCCAAAAATCTCAATGTTTCTTAGTATACAGCTGAATAAGATGTGGTGACGTCTTGATGGACATTCTTGATCTGTTTCAGGAGAACAGCGGCGCATACCATGGCTGTAATCTGTTATGTAGACAAAAAACAGGGAAGGGAAGTAAAGAGCAAGGACAGGAAAATCTATGTAGTGAGTTTAAATGGAGTGCCACACCACCCAGAAGCAGATTATCAAATAAGAAAAGGTAAAAGGGTGAGTCAGAGCAGAGGAAACTAGAAAATTAAAAAGGAACCAAAAGAAACCCAGTTAGTATAACACCACAATTCTGATAAGCTTGCACTAAAAAGAAAACTTGGGTGTTTGGGGCTTTTTTTTTTTTCTAAATGGATGTTATGGTCATGCATACAGGATTTTTTTTCTTTTTACCAGAGGATTGCGGTATGAAATCAAAACAGCCAAAGAGTATGGAAACTGACGTTTAGACTAAGCCTGAAGCCCAGGAAGGTTGGCCTCAGAGAGGGGGGTGAAGAACACTGGGTCCTGGTCAGGGTATGGCATGGAGGCTAAGGCCTGCTGTGATGGCTGAAGAGTGCCCAGGGCAGGAGTGGTGTTAGTCAGGATAATGTACTGAGGAGATGGAGTGGCACGACGAAGCTGTGAACTGATGATAGCGCTGCAAATCAGAGCTAGGATCTTTGGGAGGTGATTTGTGGAAAAACAGAAGAAAATTTTAAGTGGAATAAAGGAGAGATGGTTTAAGATAAAGATATTAAAACACTGTAATTGGATTTTAAAAGCAAAATCAAAGCTTTTAAGTAAGTCATTTGATTCCAAAATTAGTGGCATGAGGATTCTTTTTTCCCTCTTTAATCAGTCTTTAGTTTTCAACAAAAAAAAAACTGTTTCACTAAAATCAAATTTGCTTACCAAAAGAACTCCTGTTCCCACAAAGATGCTCAATACCAGAGTAGCGTTACTGTTGAAGACATCTGCAATGGTAACTGGGCAATTCTGTTAAAAAAAAAAAAAAAACAAGACTTTAACATGAAATTCAATTGGAAGGAAAGAATTTGCCAATAATAAGTTGAGGAAAAAAACCTGTGTGTCACTAGCAGACAAATGAGTTCTACACATCCCTGTTCTCCTCATTGAACAGTGAAAAGATTGTTTAAAAATCATAATGCCATACTGAGGGTTGCTCACCAATGTGATGGGCAATATACATATTTGAACATGTACAAACTTACCTGGCAGTTGTTAAAAAGTTATAAGTGGGTGTGGTTTGAAAAGTCACACCAAAGTAAACTGACTCACTTAATTTCTCAACAGGCTCTTAAAGCTTCATCTTAAAAGCACAATTTTCTTTTTGATAAGTTAAATTCTAAACTAAAAGTTTCCTTTGAACACTGTGTGTGTCCTCCCATTTCCAATTAAAAAATAAATAAAAATCCCACTCTTTTTTTACATGCACACCAACGTATGATACTTCAACAACAAACCTGAGTGGAAATTGGGCAAAATCATGTTACCCAACTAACTTAGTTTTTGATAGAAACTTACACTCATAACAATTTTTTCCAAGAATCCATTGGGCTTGGGACAGGTCTCCTTCACTATCTCAATCAATGAGACTCCAGTCACCCCACAGCAGTGGAGCTGCAGCATAGGGAGTGGCAGGGTAACAAAAAGACAGTTACAAGACAAAACAAAGCATGTTAACAACCATTACTGACATATTTGACTTAAATAGATAAAGCTATTCTTTATAAATAAAATTCAGAAGTTGAAAATAACTAGGGAAAGCAAATTCCGAACAAAAGAATCAGCTGGGTTAAATGTTATTTAAAAATTTGAATTGATTACATTTCAGAAGATGTCAATGTAAGAACAAAAAACTGTCTTCTGTGACAGGAAATACAGGAAACTGCTTGAGTAACGGAACTTGTGAAATGGGAGTTTTATCATATGTCAGGAGGAAACAAGCTTCTTACTGTGTTATGGATGAATGTCAGAGTAATGGCCATCGCCGGGTCTCCACTGGACACATACAGTGTGTACAAGCTTGCATAAAACTCGCCGAGCCTTATTCCAACCTGCAATAAAAAACAAGTCAGACATATTACAGTAAATAGATTGGGATTTCTGTCACATTTTTGAGGATCCTAAGCCACTTCATTTTGCTTCTCACCTCATCCCTGTTGGAATAGGCAAGCACCCCAACAGCTATCTCAGCTGCAGCCAGCAAACCCAAGAGCACGGAAAACTGGGGGAGGACAACTAATGTTAGCATTGGAAAATAAAAAGTGAAACAAAAAAAGCTAAAACTCTCAAGCCAATTACTTTTGTAATCCTCAAAAGATAAGTACAAGCAAAAGTATACAAGACAAATTACAAGAATACCATCCAATAGCTTGTTTTTGCAATTCTGCCTCCATGTAATAAGTGTTTTTACTGCAAAAAAAAATCTAAAAGGTTTCAACTTTCCCATTGCTACTGTTCTAAAAGCTTCCCAGTTTTCAAACAGCAATTTGGTCAAAATTTGCAAAGTATTTTGAAAATTTTTATCAAAAAAACCTTTTTTCTCTGAAATAAATGCAAAAGAAGAGATTAATTTTGTGTGGAAAGTTTCACGATAAGGTTAGAGCTCAAAGATAAAGACTGAAGGTCGGTAAGACCTATTATTGAATAACCAGGCTTTTGGAAGCCCTTTATTCTGGGTTTTTTTTTTTCAATTTTCTGAAAAGAAAACATGTCATGAGAGAACATAAATAAATACAAAATTTTCTTGTGCATTATCTGGAAATACTTTTCTGACTTTTTATGCTAAGTAAAATCATCTTTTGAGTGAATCTCAAATCAGAAAATCACATTCTAATATTTTTTTCTTCATAAATGACTAATTATTTGTCAAAGAATTATTTCACCGAAATGTGATTCTAAAAACTCTGTGTATTGCAAGTGTAAAGGGCAGGAAGAATGAGGGGAGGTATCAAATCAGATTCCCAGAAATAAGCATGTCTAACTGTAAATGATGAGTCAACACTAATGTATCTGCTCTTTGGGATTTAGCATCAAAATAAAGACCAAGAGCTTACAATTTGAATAGGTTATACCAAACAAAATAACAGACATAAGCGCAGTAAAATTTAGAAACGAACCCCACATGTTCAGATTTGCTTTTATGTTTTAATCTCATAAATTACTGTATTGATCTATTCACACATTCCACCTTGACTGTCCATCACCTTTGAATTATTATCACATTGATTAGTCTCACAAATGAACTAATAAAACCACAGTGGTTAAACCCTTCAAAAGCCTTTTTATATGGAGCAGAGTGCACTCCAATGATTTATCCTTTACACCAACCAGGGTCTTTTCTGAACACCTTGTGTAGGGAGAACACTTTAAAGTGTTATGCCTTCCGAGCAAAAAAAGAAAAAGAAAGTTCTTGGTGATCTCAAACTTAGCCTGAAAGATGTCTATGCAAGCCTGAATCCCAGGCTTGCATAGACAAGCCTGGGATTCAGGCTTGCATTCTTACATTAGCAACTCTTTGTGAATACTAAGCAAGTGTTAAAACACGCCTTGGTCTTTAGCATCTTTTAGATTGTCTTGGGTCTGTCTTTCCAACCAATAGAAAGAATTACGGCCAAAACCAGGACATTAGAATAACTGTCAGTCTGTAATCCAATAATTTTGTTCACCATACAAAAATGATTGGCTGTTCCATAGAGTTTTTTTTTCACCATACCCATTTGTTTTCTCAACTAGTTCAATATGCTAATGCAAATTTAAATGATACTGCACAAATTAAATTTATAAAATCTTCTATGCCACCTTTAAATTTTTGGTGTTTTGTCACTTGAAAAAACTTATTTTTCTCAGTAAATGTTCCAGATTCACTTGCGCTTTTAAAGCAAAGACTTTTCCAGGACTATACGGGAAACTGCACATTACATAGCACACGTTCTCACCACTTGCAAAGCCCATCGTTTCTCACTGCAGGCCCCGTAGTCTCCAAACGAGACCACAATCAGCATCACTGCACCAAGGACAATCAGTATGGTCACACCTAAAAAAAAACAAAAGAAAACACATTTGTTTCACCTACTGCAGAGAAAACTAAAAGTACAACTTGTAATGAATATACAAACCAATAACAAAGGCACTTGAGTTGAGGGCCTCAATTTGGAAAATCTCACGGGTATTGCCACTGAATCTCAGCCATAGGCCAAGACCAAAGAAGGCCAAACCCACCACCTGCAACACAGAAAGTGAAAGTTTTACCAACTGTTTCTAAGAAAAGAAAACGTTACACCCTTCTAACTCAAACCAAAAGGAAAAAATGCCACCAACAAGAATAAAATCAAAAGTATATGACTTGATAACAGTTTCAAGAAAAATATTTCATCCTGTTTTAACTATAAGAAACAGATAATTCTGACTGGGATTATTATGTTTTCTAGGAAGCTAAAGGTAATCTGAGTAGTTTTTTTTTTGTAATATGAAACCCTCCCATGATGATAGAGGAATATCACCCAAACAGGGATCTCTTATGGGAGTCATTTTTCAAACAGAAATAATAAATTTAAAATTTAAACAGGAGGATCTTTCCATGAAAGTCTGTGACATACAGAACTTGAACCAAACCGATGATTCTAACTAGGATTATTAAATAAAGATAAAATACGTAGTTTTTATGTTTGGAAATATAAACCCCTCCTTGAGGACACAGAAGTAACACTCAAATAGGCTACAGATCTCTCTTGGATTCATTTTTCAAACAGAAATATTTAATGTGCATTTAAACACACATTGTAAGGGTCTGTGACATGCGGAACTTACCGCAAAGATGATGTTAAAAATCACCAGGATATATTTGCAAACGAGTCCGCATCCATCCAGTGCCATGATGACCAGCGGATTGTTAGAAAGCTTGTAATAAAGCCTGCAGATGTGCACAGATGTTCATTTATAAACATATGGAATCATACCAGTTTATATTGTGTTTACAAATACCAAGATGAACAACGCTATATAGCAGCAACGTGCTCATTAAAGCGGTTGTTACAAGGTTGTTATAAGGTACTAGACAAAGGTTTCAATTATTTCAAGATTTAAAAAAAAAATACCTGTGGTTGTTGGAAGAAGTGTCCACTCGAAAACCTCGAACGCCTTATGATCCCGTTTATTACAATTAACAATCTAATACAGAGAAAAACCCGCCCACTTTTGCTTGTTCTTAGATTTTATTGGTTAAAAGAAATGAGTGACAGAAAATAACGTCAAATCGCTCCATCTAGATGTCTGTAAAATTAAAAAGGAAACTTAAGGAAACAAAACTCAACATTTTTTTTCTTAAAATTACTGTTATAAGCATAAAGTGATAATGTCTGAGAATGGAATCATTCTGATAAGAAAAAAAAAACAGATTTATTTGAAATTGTTTTGAAAGATTTAAATGTAACAGAGGAATGAAGGAAGAAATGAAGACATTCTTGGAGAAAGCACTTTAACCGGAATTAAAACTTTAAAAAAAGAAAAAAAAAAGCTTGATAGAAAAAGACTATTTGTGTCAAACCCTATTTGGCAGCATAAGTAAATAAAAAAGACTCATCGCTGATCACTGGAATCAACTTTTCTTGTTTTTTAAAAAAAAAAAGTGACAATGACAAACTTGGGGAAAATATGATTTGTGTGCAAAATAACATTCTAGAAATAGGCTTTTATTAAGGAAAAGTTCTTATATAAGTTCTCTATCAAAAAAGGTCAAATTTACAATAGAAAATTTAATTGTGTCAATTATTTTTATGTCATTTCACCAGCATCTCAAATGGAAGTAATTTTCTCATTGTATTCCTTTTTAAAATTGCATCAAAACAGCTTTTGAATCCAATTTTGTGCTCCTGGATTTATTCATTATTTTTCTAATGGCTTGCAAATTCCAGTTAATTGAAGAAACAATACCTTGCCAAATATATGTGTCATGCTTTGTTTTGGTCTAAAAAGAAGTTGTGTGGAATAGATGCTGTAGGAATACCCCAGTGTGAGTTAGATCTCCTAAGTTTATAACCTGTGAGTTGTCTGGCTATTGTAAGAGTAACAGTGTCCCCTAGCTCTCACAGACTCTTGTCCGTGAAATAAGCAACAGTGTTAAGGGCTGTGACCTCTGTGTGGTCAATCACTGCAGAATCAGTGGGTGGCAAAGGTACACATAGTGTTAGTCATAGAGATGGCAAGTAAAAAAAAAACCTTATGTGCTACACTAAGGGACTTAGAAGTCAAGGCAAGTTTATTTGTAGCACATTTCATGCACAAGGCAATTCAAAGTGCTTTATAAGACAGAAAGATGTATTAGAATCACTAAACATAGAATAAAAAAAAATAAAGAGAGTGATCGATCTTCAGTCAAATGTACACTTCAACAGTGCTGTTTTCTGCCTGGATTTAAACGTTGTCACAGTAGAGGCTCCTTTTACAACCCTATGAAGTTTGTTTCAGACCTTTGCAGAGTAAAATTGAAATGCAGCTTCTCCATGTTTAGTTCTGACTTCAGACACCAACAGGAAGTTGATCCCAGAGGTCCTCAGAGTTCTAGATGGTTCATAAGGCACTAACATTTCACACTTAAACACAAGCAGATCAGCTTTGAAGTCCATTCTCTGAGCCACTGGATGCAAATACGTGGACCTGTTCAGATCAGTGAGTAGGCCATTGTAATAATCTAACCTACTGGACACAAATCCATGAATAAGAACGTCTAGGTCAATTTTAGATACCAAACCTCTGAATTTGGCAACGTTTATAAGGTGGTAAAATGCTGCTAATGTAATTGATTTTATGTGATTATTAAAGTTCAAGCCTGTACAAACAAAATAGCACACACAAGTCTCACAAAAGCATTGTAAAATCATTCCAATCTTCAACCATTTGTTATTGGTGTTTCTGTACCTCTATTGCAAAAACTTAGAGAATCCTAATACGATAATCACTTCTTCTCCTTTCAGCATCTCCCTTCAGGGTTTGGCACAGTAAGTCAGTTTATTCCATCTAACCCTATCTGCTGCATCCTCTTCAGTCACACCAACCATCTTTGCGTCCTTCTTCACTGTACCACAAACCTCTTCTTTGGTCTTGTTCTAGGCTTCCTGCTTGGTGGTTCCAAATCATCAAAGAAAAGGCTCCAAAGTTGTCTTCTGGACATTGTATTTTCTGATCTACGTATACTTTTCAACTTCCATCTGGAAATAATTTTAAATCTGAAAATGTTCAGATTGAAAATTAAAATTGAAGCCTTTTCTACAATGGATCACTCCTGGGTGAACGAGGGACTACACAGATTTGTTACCAGCAGAGAATCCTAAAAAGAAACTAAGCATATATGTTCGGGAAGGAAAATCATTTGTTGTTGTTGTTGTTTAGATGGTAAAGTTGAAAATGAGCTCAGGTCATGAATGTTACGCAGACGGTACAGATTACTAAGAGCAAGAAGTACATAGAGAGCAACATTGTACAGTTTTGTTTCTGAGTGTATTAAGATTCCAATTAGCTCCTGAATTTCTTCAGTTGCTAATCTTCCTGGGGACTTTTCAAAGTACGCCCCCTTGACGGGGCCACTTGCTTGGACGGGGCACACTCCTTGACTTGGACCATTTCCACTGGTGGGGATCCACACCCTGAGTCTCCTTGCAGGGGTAACCCTCGGTGCACGGTGGTGTGCAGGTTGACACACCATTGTGCCACCAGCCCATAGTTTAGAAATAGGCTTCCCATTGTGTGTGTCTCAGCTGCCGCTTTGACTCTCTCTGGATTTCCCCTTCTGCACCCAGCTGCCCCTTACATCGTAATCAGTGACTGCACCACTTCTTAGTAGCAGTTAAAGTAAATAAATTATTTAAAACAGTTAAAACATAATGCCCCAGAAGGGTGCTTCTGCCGTTAAACCTCAAGAACAACAACAACAAAACATGCTAAAACCACAAGACATTAAAAACATGCAGAATAGAACTATAAAAACCATGCATTAAAATACTCCACCTGCTACACTAACATGGATGTTTTTGGAGGCTGGGAGGAAACTAGGCTATCTGGAGAAAACCCACGCATACATGGGGAGAACATGCAAACTCCACACAGAAAAGCTAGTGTTCCAAGCCTCATCTCTTCTCTGGGACTCAAACGTAGACTTTCTTGCGGTCAGGTCACTGTGAGAGATAACCACTGTCCCTTTGTGCAGCCTTCCTTAATAATAGATCATTTAGATAAATAGATAAAGCGTCAGATGCATGCCTAATAATTAAAAATAAATCTTAGTGATATGATTTATTCAGTTATAACACTGTGAGCATGTCTGCAAACCATCTGTCATCAGTGTATGTACAATATTACAACAGTTAGAGCTTTTCTCCATTAGGGGGCGTAGTAACACAGACGGAAACACTACTATCCAATGTGGGTTGTTTTTTACGTCTTCCAAAAAAAAACTTTTTTTGTTTTTCTTCTTGGTGTTCTGAACTGCTCCGGGTTTGCCGGAGGCTATTCCGGCTGATTTTAAGGCGAGAGGCAGAGTACATCAGAACAGGTCGCTAGTCTGTCGCGGGGTACAACAATCTACCCATACACTTATTCCCAGGATTAATTTGGTACCAGCAAATCAACCTAACACGCATGTTTTTGGAGACTGAGAGGATGCAGGAGTACCGGAAGAAAATCCACGTATACATGGGGAGAACATGCAAACTTCACACAGAAAAGCCAGTGTTCCATGCCTCATTCCCATCACGGGACTCGAACTCAGACCTTCTTGTTGTGAGGTCACCGTATCGACCAATAAATCATAACAATACCCAAATTCTAACTCAGGAATGAACACATTTTATAAACCACATAGTGGAGAAACATCTGGATATATTTTTATGCAATGTATAATTTGTTAATTAAAAAAAATCTATTTGTTGATTAAAAACAAATAAGTGGTTGAGTGGTTGACGGACAATTTTATCAGTAAAAACAGCAATCCTATTTTTTGAAAAAAGGGAAAAAAAAGAAGTGCAGGACAGAGGAGGGAGCTGTAAGGAGGTGAAGCTGCTGTGCAGAAAAAAAGGGCGAGGGAGAATTACAGACCTCAGATCAGCTTAAATATCATTCACTAGTGTCTTTAACGGTGCTCTACAGCTAACAAATCTAATCCTGAATCAGCTTTGTGTGCCCCTCCATTAAAACGAGCGGGGGACTCAGAGCGGAGGAAATCGTGTTTTGTCGGTGGCCAGGTCGGCACGCCAAGACTCATCCATAGCAAAGCAGGGGACGGACAAGAAGGGAGTGAATTCAAGGGGAAGGCTGCTAGGAACCACGGAGGAGTTTAACACACACACACTGAGCTGCTGGAGGACAGAGAAGTGGCTGGCCGCGCTGAAGGAGTAGAATTACGCACAGCTAATTCCCAACATTTTCTATTCTTGGCAAGAAGAGAAGAGCCATATTTCTAAAGAGCTAGCGGAATGTAATGCTAACAGGCTAGCTAATGGAAGCTAGCTAATTAGCTTGTTAGGGAGTCGGACGTGTGATCTTTATTTAAAAATAGGTCAATTTCTCCTCTTTTCTCCTTTTTTTCTACTCCGGGTTGGATTAATCTGCTATCTATATGTTTTTTATGTAACATCCTGCCATTTCCAGAATGCTCTTCTTCCTCGCTTAGCTTTAGGACAAGTTAAGACAATAAACAGTGTTATTGGTTATTGATGAAAAAAAATTCATTATTATCCATCTACACGTCTCGTGGAGAAGACACGACTATTGTGAAGCTGTGACGGAAAAGACCAAGAGAAAAAGGACATTAAAAAATTAGACTTTTGACTTGTGATTGCCGTCCAATGTTAATGTCGACCGACGTTGCATCTATAATGCTTCCCGTTAACCGGGGGATTATGGACCGTGAAAGGGACATGGATGCAGCCGCAGGAGCTCATCCAAACCCGGCTGGAGGTCCAGCGGCTGTTCGGGGAATGAAACGTGGAGATCCGGAGCCAGACGCCCAGACCGCCGCTGTCCTGACTGACTTATCTGGAGCAGAATGCAAAAGACCAAGGATAGATGGAACCGGGAGCGTAGTTGCGGAAATCGGACAGGTATGATTCAATTCAATCACCTACACATCCCTATTTTTTTCTTCCACTTCTCCTTCTTGTTACTTAGATAATTACCAAGCATCCTTAAGGAATTATGTTTTGACAGGGCCCTCTTGATCATTCACTGTATGGTTTAACCATGATTTCAACAGAAGAGCAAATACTGTTATTTAAGAAATTACAAAGAGAGGGGATATGTGGAAAAATGCACTGGATTAATGCTCGTTGTTGAGATACTGTAGCTCAGTGAGTGAGCATGACCAACCCAGACAAAGGTAATATGATACAGGCTCCATTGCTATGACAGTCAGCACCACAGCAAAGATCAGAGCAGCTCAGAAAGCCTGAACCTCTCAGAGGAAGCATGGGCTTTGTCACATTTTGCAAATCTCTTTTAAAAAAATACAGAAATACAAACAGAATTAAGCTATCTTCTTTACAGTTTCAACAAATCTTGACGCACATGGTGTGTGCCACTAATTGCCTGATGCCCCTCCAGATTGTAGTTAGGTGTTAAAAGAGAGGCAGACATGGGTTGGGGGAGGGGTCACTATAGTGAAAGACAAAGAACAGAGCCTTTTGCTGGAGGCTGAAGAAGCCAAGGGGGTTCAGGGAGATCTCCTTAAAACAGGTCTTCCCTGGTCTCATGACTGGACAGCTGAGACAGCAAAGCTCCAGCAGTAGTTCAGTGTATTGAGACCCATTTGTGATGTTTACAGGACACCATGAGGATGCCTGAATGCAGAATGCATCTCTCCTGTTTGTTCTTCCCAAATCTATTGCTATTTATTCCACTCTGCCTTTTTGCTCCTAGACACACCACAGCACGTTATTCTTACACCTACACAATGCTTCTGAAATACCTCTAATCTAAAATACAAGAGGAAAATTTCAGCTGCCTGCTGGATTTTATTTTTATGGAGGACCATCTTTAAGAGTGGTCAAATGGCAGGCAAACACAACCTCGGAATTGCCTGGGTGTAATTTAATCCAGAGGAACTTAAAATACTTTAAGCAAAGTTTCACATTGCATTGATGGCCGTGACAGAATAAGATGATGTGACGTGGCATAGGGAGAATTTGGTCAAATTGATTCCAGGATACTCATTGGCGTCATGCAAATATAATTGATTAAAGCAATGTGATGAGTAGTTGGGAAGATGAAGGGTGGAGTAGAAAATAAGCAGTGGATAGACCCTGGGAGAGAGTGACAAGTGGATTAAATGTTGAGGGTGTGGGATGAAGGAGGGGAAAGTGTGCACGGACATGATACGGCAGTGGACTTGAGAGAACGAAAGGATTGATGACTTGCACCCATCAGTAAACGTTATAAAGAATGAGAGGAAAGTGATGGATGCATCAGTTGGAGCAAAGATAATCAGGAGGATATGGTATGAATTAAAATCAGTCTCTCAATAGCAGTTTATGCAGAATATGAGAGGGGGAGGTGACATTGAGGGGTTATACCGGCAGTTCAGATAGATTGAGTTTCATATTAGTAGTCGGTGGAGCTGCATGTGAGCAAAGAATGAAGAAGATGAGGTCTGGTGGTGCTTCATCGACCAAACGCCCCGAACAATTACTACAAGGTTCTCAGTGAGAGACGGAGCGAGTGGACCACTGACCTTCCAGACTGCCTGGAAATCAGCACTGTAATAATAAATGAGAGTGCAGCCTCTTTGTTGCATGCTCTCCCCCTCCCTCCACTGGCTCTGCCTCAAATAAACCGCACACCCTCCTCCTATCTCTCTCCCTCCTCTCTCTTGCATGTCCTCGGATTTGTCTCTCTCTCCACCCCCCAAAGGCATATTTCCACATTGCTAATTGACTCCTGGCTTTCATTGAGGCAAAGCACCCCAAATCCCTTCCTCCCCCCTTATTTTTATGTGCTTTCTCCCAGCTCCCCCAATCTTCCCTGCCACACACACATCCCTTTTTTAGTGCATCTCCAATCAGCTAGGTTTGCGTGGTATCTCTTTTCTACAGCCGCACACTACTTTCAAGCTCATTTACACCCATCTGTCTCTTCTTCATTCTCCATTTATCTTTGTTTTTTTGCCTTCTCTTGCTCTTTGCTGGTTGTATTGATGCATTCGCCTCGGGCAGTTCTGTGGTCCACTACAGTATAGTTTCCAACTTGCTCTCTCTCTCTCTTTCTGTCCATCCCTTTCGCTGATCCGTAGAGCCGATTTGTCCTATCGTTTGCAGTAAAGAGGCTTTGTGTCGTACTAACGAGATCAAAGCTCATTTAGGAAGGGGGCATTAACCAGACTGATTGGCATAAAACGCCAAAGCATAGGGAGGGAAAGGGCCAGTCAAAGGAGTTGTTGACAGATTATTACCGGGATTGAAACAGTTTAAAATTTAAAATGTTAAATACAGGTCGAGCTGTTTATTTTTTGTTTTGGATTTGAGAGTTTGAGCTTTAGAGATTTTAAGGTTTCTGAAAAATGGAATAAAAAATGTAGTGTTTTCAGCTAGCATAGATTTAAATAATTTTTTTGCATAAATATCACTAAGACACATTAATTTTGATTTATTTTTATATATTTCAGTTTAAACTTAAAATGGTCACATTGAAGACTCCTGCTAACATATTTTAATATTTTGTCAGTATTTGCATTTTATGCAATCAAAGCTTAAAAGAACAGGAGAACGTTTTTACAAATAATAAATTAATAAAACTTTCAATTATTTAATTTTATCATAACAAATTTAACACTTTTTACTAATAACTAAAACAATTGAGTTTAATGTTTGACTTAATATAAAAAAAAACGTCTCAGTATACAGTGAGATGAGTTAATAAAAAGGGTTTATTCAGTTAAATTATCTAAAGTGGGGACAAGAGGTGTGTGTTCCCTTACTGGGAGTCATACACATTCCCACGTGGTTCAACATTAGCCTCCCCTCTGGCTGTTTAATGATTGCTGTTACACTTTGAGCCACTGCGCAGCGCTCACCCTTGACTTTTGAACTGGGAACGATAAGCTAAAAATTCTTAAAGTTGCTCAACTTTTATGATCCCGCTCCTTCCTTTTGTTCCTCTGCTGTGCTTTATCACTGCCAGAGGTGGGTAAAAAGAGGTGGGAACAAAGGGAAAAAAAGGTGGAGAAAATAACAAGTCCTAATCCTAATCTCACTCCTGTAAAAGGACACTAAACTCTGCTCCTTAACGTGCCACTTGCATGTTCACTTTCCTGTTATGGTCACAGCTTCCCCGCCGTCCATGTCTCCTCCCCACGGCTGCCCTCAAACTGTCACATGCGCTCCCATCTCCACCCACACGCACACTCAAATGTCAATTCAGTGTTTGGACTACACGGGGTCATCTCTGTTGCACCGCCACGGGATTGTTGATTGGAGCAGTCTCACCTCACAGTATCATGAATATTACACAATTGGTCAAAAAATAAACCACAATTGGTACAAATATGTTCTGTGACGAATAATCTTTTATTAATTTGCATCGATTTCACCTTTTTTATCTTTATTTACCGAAAAAAAGGTAATTGGTTTTTAGTTTCTTCATGAGAGAAATATAAAAAAGAAGACAATTTGAGAAAGACTAGCTTTTTTTCAGTTTTGTTTCCTTGACAATTTTTCCAAAATATACTGTCCTAAATAAATTGCTGTACTTTTTCAGCTATGATCTATTAGTCACTGTAACATAATCTATATGCACGCTGCACTAAAGGCTTTGTCTTCCCAACCTGAAATAATCTGATCTGACAGAGGACAATGAAACAATCTGTGAAGCATGTTGATGCGATTTGCAGGCCGAAAAGAAATTATCTGCAGCATATGACTTCACGGGATTAACATTTTTAAATAGTGTTGAGTAATTGAGAGAATTAAGCTGAATTGATCAAAATTCTAGAGAAATTGCAATTTCTTTTAAGTGTGTGTTTAGGATTGAAATGTAAACAATAGAAAACATCAAGTTACTTTTTTTTACTATGAACAGTAAGTATTTAATTTTTCTGTTAATTAGAAAGCTTTATAATTTCAATTCCAAAAGCCTGTAACTTATTTCTAATATTACATATGTCAAGTTAAAATGATAAAATACTTTCAGGTTTTTCTGGATGGCTTTGGCAAAGTGAGCGCAGGAAGAGGTGGTTATTCTCTGGTAGTCATAAATCAAGCAAAAAATTAGAAATCAGGGCAGCACAAACACACACAATCTTTTAATCTGATGTTTTCAGCACACCAACAAGATAGAAAATATCCACCTGGAAAGTGCCAGATAGCTGTGATCTTTGTGGTTTGTACTGTACATTATTCCTTCCACACATGTCTAAAAATGACATAATGTAAAGTAAGAAAAAAATATTAATACACAGAAACACATGTTGGTGCTGCATCTCTGAACACTGTTTTCAAGGTTAAAGAGGAAAAAAGGTTGTGGTAAAATATCTCTAGACTTTAGAAAAGGCTTGTTTATTATTCCTTCTAATTGGGCACTGAGGGAAGCATGGAAAATATAATAAAACTGTGGCTTTAAGAAGAGTTAATAGTCTGCTACAAGAGCTGTAAAATAAGTTATAGCGTTGTGTGCAGAGCCACCAGGGAACCCAGTTCAGGGATTGGCTGCTTTGTTTATTCTCGCCTGTCAGCCGTCTCTAGTGCATCCATCATTTTCTGCTTCATCCATTAGTTCTTTTCCCGGGCCCTTCAGAGGATGGACCATCAATCACATCAATTTCTGTCTTGAGCTCTTGTCTGCATGACCCACCGTGTTAATTCACTCTTCTCTAGTTTCGGCCTCAAATGTTATCATCACTACACCTTCATCTGTGCTGTTTGTTTCTTTACTTCCTCATCAGTTGTTGGAATTTGAACTACCGAGTGATGTAACTCTGAATACATCTGAAAGACATATCAGAAGGAAATTTATTAGCTTTCGATTGAAGTTATTTAAAGTACTTCTAAACTTTTGCATTGAAAGATGTCCTCCAACACAGTGTTTTTCAACCAGTGTGTGCCGCGAGAGATTGTCAGGCGTGCAGTGGGAAATGATCCTATTTCACCTCAGAGGGTGATTGTGAGCTACCAGTAGCAAAGATTGTTTTGGTTGATCTCATGGTTGTTGTTTTTTTTAAAAAAAAAGGAATTACAGCGGATTAATTTATTTATTTATGGTATTTTCTACATATTTTTGAGACATTATGAGACAATTTAGGTTGTGTTTTAAAGCAGAAAAAAATGTGGATTCTAATAAAATCTCATTTTTTTTTCAAGACATTTAAGAGGAAAACTTTTTAATGTAAAAGATGACAAAATAGGTTTTGACGTGTTGATTTGATTCCTTTTCAGGACACTGGTGAGAATCCCTATTTTATGAATATTGGGAGCCATAGAGAATTGTTTTTAACATTTTTTTGTTGATGGTGTAACTCAAGATTTTTTTAAATTGAAAAATGTACCTTGGCATGAAAAAGGTTGAAAAACACTTCTCCAATGCACATATGTGTGTGAGTTTCTCTGTGAGTGTATATGTGTGTTGTAATTTAAGCTCCTCTGCTCTCCATTGTGGCAACTGGTGTGTCCATGTGTCGTTTTCCCCTCTCCTGGTGTGGAAAAATTTGTGCAACCCAATCTTTATCTTGAGGCTATTGTGCTTGGGTAAGCATTTTCTGTACGACATTTCACACTGCGAGTTGAACATAAATAAATAAATTACTTAGATAGTAAGGTGCTAATGCAAAGGAGTCAAGTCATTTCTGCTTGGAGAAGGAGGAAAGTTGTTCCACTAGGCAGAAATGTGGAACTAATGTTTACAGCGCAGTTTCTGGAAGACTTTGCACCTGTAGCAAAAGCAAATGGCTGAAACAGATGTTGGCAAGAAAACAAAGAAAATCTGAAAGTGTTACTGAACTCTGAAATGAAATCCACAATAAGTTTAAGTCTAAAACTTCATTGCAATTGAAACTGATTTCCAGATGTATCAAAAAAATGTTTGAAGATCAAAAGACCAAATAAGAAGAGAATAAACAAGTGGTGATGTTGCGGTATGGTTAGTTCACTTACAGACACAAATAGAACCAGTTTAGGTTTATACCCTAGTTATTGCCCATTTTTCTTTTTTTTTTTATTTGAATAACAATTTTTACTGCAGTGCCCCCTATTGTTCAGGAGGAAAACTTTTGTAAGTCCAGCATACCTTAAACTTTAAGAAAAATGGTTTCCATTTGGAGATGAGTTTATCATATGATCGCTCCAGGCGTAATCCAGCATAACGGGGGATATAATGTTTTATTTAGTCACTGACAATAGCAGCTCTTTTCTCATTTTGCTAAATACGTTTTTTAGGGAATATTTCACGTGGGAATTTTTTTGTGCAATTAAATGGAATTAGTAGGTTAGACTTATCTTGTTTTTTCTTTCATTTGACTTGTCTTCCTCAGGCTGTAGTTTTAGGAGTGACTGTAAGCCTGCAGCAGCCTGCCTAATTACACATCTTCCCCCCTCTTTCTGCCTCCACCCCTTTCACCATCTGTTGACCTCATGCCATTTTGCCTTCTTTCACGACTACTGCTTCATCTTCCCTCACTCCTACCAAGTTGCTTCTGTGACTTCCCAACTTTTCCCCCCTACTCCAAAAATAGTGGAGAGGGAGAAAATAAACAAGAACGAGACGCCCTTTCGTTTAGATTTAGCGAGACGGGAGAGTGTTTATAATTGTGTGACTAGTGTTTCGACGCTTTGCTGAAGCCACGTAGTTGAACAGTCAGAACCATCACAAGCTCCACCCATCTCTAAATCCACAGCCGAATAATTCTATAGAAACTTAGAAAAGTTTAATCCAGCAAGATGAATATAACTAATAAAAAGTTCAAACCACTTAAAACAAAGCCATATGAAAGAAACTAGTATGAATTGAGTTTTTGTGTGAGTCCACATTAACAAGCCTTTAAAAAACCAGGGCTCAAGTGCAGACCCCTAATCCCTGCCCCCATCTCGTAAGAAAATATAAATCACATGACATTCTTCTCTTATGACTCATTGTCTCCATTTTGCAAATGTTTTATTTCTCTCCCCTTTCTTTGCTTTGGCCGTCTCCGTACCCACATTCCTCCTCCTCTTGGATGTGTCTGTCTTTGCTCTTATTTTCATCTACTTTTTTTCGTTCTTGTCCTCCTGCCTCCATCTGCGTCCAGCTCCCCTCCTTCTCCGACAGACAGATTGATTCCAGATGTTGCTAAACTTCAACCCCCTCACTCTCCTCATGATTTTTTTTCTCCTCTTCCTCGTCTTACTTCTTTTTTCAACTTAAAAAAACAGTGACTCTACAGTTTGACAGAATGGGATAATTTCAGAGTATACTTGGCCAGTGTTTTGGTTTTTGTAGCTAACACAGTAATTACACTGTAAAACACACAAACTTTCAACATTCAAGAAAAAGTTCAAACTTTGCTTTTTCTGAGTTCATAAAACCAATTCAGTTCTGCTTAAGAGCACAGCGTTGGGTTGATAAAGGGAGACTTTTCAAGCTTAGTGCTCTGTAGATGTGAGATTTTTACCCCTTAAGCTCTGTTTTCATCTGTTCGCCGCTGAGCACTAGTGGTTCTGCTACTTCAATATGAGCCTTTCTGAAAAATGCAGTGCACCAAGGAGAGCGTTTCCCCGAGGGACAAGGCACGAGGGGGAAATTGGTTCCAGATGAAACAGGAAGTGAAGAGGCAAGACAAAGAAACGGCTGTTTAAGGAAGGGGAGGACGGGCCCCCGAATCTGGAAACGCACACCCCGAAGTTATAGCTTACAAGCCCACACGAAAATAATAATTTTCCTTTCTCTTCTTCCCATCCCCCCTCGCACCGCTTCCCTCAGTTTGTCTAGACACATCCTTTTCTTTCTTCACTGACTTCATGACCCACATCTGTATTTGGTCTTCCCTCTCACAAAGACTTGAACTAAATAAGCTGGTCCTTGTGGATTAATGGCCCCTTTGTGTGTCTGTTTATACAAACTTTGTGTCAGTTTGCTGTCACCGCTGCCCTGAGCCTCTCACACTCGCCCTTGATTGGCTGGATGAACACTATTAGGAAGTGATTTTCTGAGCACGCAGCTTGAAGTCAAGCCCCGGAGGTTAACTTAACTGACACTCTTAAGAAGGCAAATCTGCCTTTCTTGTTGCTGCAGCAATGCGCCACCCACCATCCAGGCTGCTCACTAGATAGAGATGGCCAAAGAGTTTGAATATTTCTTAAGAAAATGGGAATGAACAGTTGTTCTAAAAGATTTCAAACTCTCCTCTTCACCGTCAACCTTTTTCTTCTTTCTCATGCCTTAGTCTTTTATCAGAGGCGTGATTCTCACCAGGCGGTCATGTTTTTGCCAGCGGGCTGCACTGTTCCAAAGTTATTGCTGCTGTCAAAATATGGCTGTTTGGTTAACTTTTCCCATTATTTCAGACCTCGTCCTGCTTTCCTCCACTGCCCTAACCCCCCTTTTTACTTCCCGCCGCAAACAGTGACACAGAAATGATTAGTGACAGAGAAAAGAGTGAGAGGGACAGAAATAATCCAATTAAAAGTAATTATGGAGCAATTAAACACAACAGGCTGACGAAGAGCGAGAGCCGCTGCTCAATGTTCATTGGCTGGTATCCCCGGATGACTGGTTTAAGCTCCAGTATTGGGTCACCAGTCAGATCATAACTTTTCCACTCACTAACCACTTTTGTGTGACTGTCCTTTCTAGAGATGTCAAGTCTGTTTGTATAATTAAAGTTTTAGTAATACATGCCATAAAAATTTACAGTGTTGAAAATATTTAATCATATTTCCTCATCCTACGTTAAATTTTTGTAGCAATGAGCTAAAAAATGCTCCAAAGCCCTTATCAACTGGAATGTACATATTTAGGACGGCCACATTTGAGCCACTCGTTTTTAAAGACGTAGACACTCACAGTCCTCTCACTCCTGCTGTTGTCTCTCTTTTTTTTGCAGAACAATGAGCCTTTAAACCCTGGTTTCCATGGATACCCGGCTCACAGTCAGGTAAGATCAACATTTTTTATTGAAAATTTCTACAGCATTAAAAGAAAATCAAAATCCATAACTCTGTCAGCAGATGTTAATGCTTAGTCTTCTGCATCATAAATGCAGAAAGATTTCAAATCACTTCCTGCTTCTTTACAAATGGGAAAAAACACGTTTTAGAAATCAAATTATTCCCCAAAAAAATTTTGTCTCATTTTATGTGGCAAGAAATAACATTTTGGAATAAAACATGCAAGAGGATCCATTTAAAAACTTCTATTGTAGTTTATTTGTGGGTTTTTGGTCGCCTGTGAGCGAAGTCTGAGGAAGAGAGAAAGCTGCCGGTGACTAAGCTTCCCTTTCAAATGCTTTATCCGTGGAATTGGTAGAGAAATTATCCCATCACCTGCCTTGTGCTAAGCCTTGCACGCTCTACATGCGGGGGGCTTTTTCACTAGACAGTTCACATCCTTTCACACTTTCTCTCCCTTCATTTCTTCCTCTGTTTCTCTTATTCAAAGTGCCTCTACTTGCGTATTGCTCTTAGTAATGAGTGGCTGATGTGTGTAGTGTAGGCTATTTTGTTATCTCCATTCTAGCAGAAGAGCTCACAGAGAAGCTCTATCCAGCTCAGAACCTGTGTGTGGATTTAAAATCTATTCAGTAGATTGGTGTGTGTCTCAGCTGTGTTGGGATGTGCAGCTCTCTGACAGTACCACAGGAGGGGAGTGTTGGCCCATGAGCCTGCATACACCACCCCGTCCCCCAAGCTTCTTCCCTCTCATTGCAAGATGGGAGATTCTCTCAGACTCCATCTCACACACACACTTATACACACATCAAATTCTCTCCTCTACCACTCGTTGTTGTTCACTCAGCTTTCTCGGGAACATCTCATGCAGGGTGTCAAACAGAGCCACTGTAAGAATAAAACCTGTAAGAGTCGGACTTCGTCTTATTTAGAATTCAGTTTCTTTTCCCGCGTGGCAGTATTGAGCTTGACTGTGAGATTGGAGGAATCAGTGGAAGAGGAGTGGAGCGCAGGACGAATAGATGCAGAGAAAAGATATCTAAGTTGGCTTGCCTGCGGGGCATGAACTCACACAAGCTTATGTTTATCACACATGCCTGAAATCATCTGCTTGCAAGACGAATACAACTGATCTGCTGCATATTCTAAATCCTTCAGTAATCTGGTGAATTCCCAGCCAAAATAAAATGTTTAAATTATATTTTGTAATAAGCTCTGCCTTCATGCGCACATAGCAGGCCTCTCCGGCACTCGGTTATCATGCAAATGGAGTTAGCCAAGCCTAGCTTTGCCAGATTGGCTGCTTCTGCGCTGCAGTACATTTGTCTTGCTAACGTTCCTGTCGTTTATTATTTATGCGTGTTTGAACTCCCCGTTGGGCTGCCTGTGTCGATATGAGTGCGTTAAACGGTGACAGGCTCCCGCAGGTTCTTTCCACTTCACTGTGTGGGCGGGGTGGGAATATGTGGGCGTATCTGTGGCAATTCCGACATGTCGGTGTTTTGTTGATTAGATTACACCAGCATTTAGTTTAGGTAACACTCACATCCCAGTCAAATGACTGCTCATATTTGGTCATTTTTGGTTGTGGTGAAAGTCTACAAGGCCTTAAACTATAAAACTTGTTACTTGATTATCACAAAAGTAGTGATGGATTATTGGTAGATGGAGCTCATTGTTGAGTTTCCGCTTCAAGGTGCACTGGCACAAATGCACATCTGTATGCACACTATTTGCATGCGTTTGTGTGTCTGCTTGTGTTTATCGCTCTGTTCAGTCTGTGTACTTAATCCTGAGATCATCCGCTATTCATCCTCTCATCCTCCTCACTTACAGCCCTAATCCTGTCATCCCTCGCTCTTTATTTTCAGCTGAGTCCTTTATCCATTTATCTCCCTCTCCTGTTATCTTTTGCTCCCATCCACTGGCCCTATGTCCCCCTCACCAGCCACAATTTCAGTCCGGCTTCCTTTGTTTGCGCCACCACTTATCTATCCTCCCTCTCTCCATCCCCCCGGACCTAGTTCTAGCCAGACTCAGCAGATGTCTGAATGCTTGGCATCAGGGCTTTTTTTCCGCAGAGTTCAGTCCCTCCCGTATGAAAATGCAGCGCAAGGAGCTGCACTCTCATCTCTGCAAATTAAGCGTCTCCTAACAATGCGGTGTTGTAAAGCCGCGGAACTGAGCCAGAGGAGAAAGGCGCAATGCAGCGAAATAAAGATTCATGTTCAGGTTGAGCTTTAAGAAGCTGGGAACGGGGGCCAGCTCTTCTGTTTTAAGATCCTTCCATCAGTCTTGACAAAGACAGCTGCAGCAGAGAGATGGTGATCTGGGAGCCTACCCACGCAGCAAGCTACCTTCCTGTCTACCGGCTGGCCTACCTACCACTGCTTTTTAGAGCTGACAGGCTGCCACGCAATAAATAAATCATCAAAAATAAAAAAGCTGCAATGCAGTGGGGGTCGCTTTCGTGTTCTGTACTCTCAGGCAGCCAGTATGTGGATAGAAGACAGCATCTTCCTCTTTCCTGGTTTCTGGGCTCTCTCCAGGGGCTTGAAGAGACAGTAGCAGCTTTCTGACTGGATCTAGAGATGGGGTTAGATGGTTACATGGAAGGATTGATGCCTTGATGGATAGTAGAGACTGAGGCTGAAGAAAAGGAGGCAAAGTTTTAAAAGAGGGGCGGGAACAAGAGGGAGCAGGGGTAGCAGTGGGACGCTTAACGCAAGCGCGTGAATGACAGAGGCAGAGTAAAGAGAAGAGAGAGGAGGAGAGAAAAGACTCAGGCTGGCAGGAGGAGAGAGACTGAAAGGCCTGAGGGGGATCAGAGCGGCCGGGCCGCAGAGACGGGAAAAAGAGTGGTTGAGAGTGACAGGCAGACGAGGCTAGCGTGCTGGAGAAGTAGAAGAAGCGACGCCAGCGAAGGAAACGGGGGGAGGAAACGAGGGAGAATTTGAACGTGTGAGACAGACGTGGACTGAAGCCATCGTCAGCTCATGGTCCTAGAGCACAGACACAGGGGAGGAGGGATAGGAGAACGAGAGACACAGAGGGAAGGAGAGGGGAGAAGGAACGGGATCCTGGAGAGCTGGTCAGCCGTTGTTCCTCTAGACCAGACAATGATGGGGTTGTACTACCCAGCTATGCTGCCGGTAAGTTCACTTCTTTTCGTAAACATTGGGAGCAGAACTGTCACTGCACTGATTGTTTTTTACAACTTTAGTTTGGCTCCATGGAGCAGTAATTGCTGTGCTGCTTTTTTATGGTATAGCTGGTGCCTGTGCTGTGTGCTGGCTCAGGTGAGGCCTTTGTCAGATAGTTGGCAGAGTTTCAGACCAACAGCAGGGCTTGTCCCTGCAGCTCATGCTCTTTTTACTTTTTATCACTCTGCACTCATTTAGCCGGGATTGCATTAGAGGCAATCCCGTCAGGGTTTTTTTCCTAGAATATTCTGCTGTTGTGTCCAGAGCAGAGCTGCTTGGGAGAAACATCAACTTATCCAAATAGCAGCAGGAATTGCGATGCGGTTGATGTGCACGACTGCTCTCAACATATGGTGGGCGTGTCTGTGCTACTTTAGCTGAGAGACAGCCTGAGGATGAGAGCCACTCTCTGGCTCTGTTCTAGCATGTCCCGCTCTCTGGTTTTGGGTTCCTTTTGGGCCTAAGGGGGTGGTGTAACGATTTTGTGTGTGTGTGTGTCAGTGGGCAAAGTTCACACACACAAAAGGTAGCTAACACTGCAGAAAGCATCTGTGTTGACATGCACGTTTACATTGGCAGGCCCCCTCCACACAGTGTCACGTTATGGTTCATACGGACGCGTGTGTCATGTCATGTCATGTGCACAGAAGATGTAGGGGGATGGTTTGTCAAGCGATTCAACGTTGTCATCCAAGCTGTCCGTGCAGTTTAAACTTCATTTGTCCCCCGGATTGAGGAAGACAGGTGCCAAGGCGCAGTTGTTTCTGGGCAGGCGTGCTCACAAACACACATGTGCATGACTTCTTTATTATGCATTCACACAAGTAATGCAAACAGCTTTAACTCGAGTTGCCTTACACATACTCTAAAGATTTATTAATTTCATATTTAAAAATAGCAATTTGCTTATTTAGATCACAAGCTCCTGGACTCAGAAAACACAGTGGTAAAACAAAAAGCTTGATAGTATTCTAAAAGGCGATTAGTGCTTGATTAACACATGCATTTAAAGTTATAAAAAGAAACAACCCAGGATGATAAACTGGTCATATTTTGGTCACAACTATCTTTCGTCTCATACATTTATTTATTCTTTTTTTTAAAATTGATTTTACACCTCTCCCTCCAAGCACAAGGAGCTAAACACATTACTCGTTTTTTGAGAGAATGACACCAAAAGGGGGATAACGATAGTACAGAGGAGGGTAGAAGGCCAGGGGCAAAGGGCCACTTCCTTGTGGGAATTCACTGTGAAGGTGACACTTCACCAGTCACACCACACCTCTGTAAAATTTATGGCACTGCTCTCTATTTTGGGTGACACATCTCTATAGAATACTGTGGATAAAAGTAACTGTGTATAGGAGGAAAACTGTTCTGCCTGTGTGGCATTTAATAATTTACAACCAGGCTGCTGTGCTGATGGTGTGGGTGGCTAAATATTTCAAAATGCTAAGGCTTTTTTTTTTGTTGTATTTGCTTGGAACATGCAAAAAACAATTAATTAAAAAATGTGTTTTATTGTAAAAGTAGTTTGTCTGTTGACAGTAGAGAAATCTGATATTTTTTTGTAAGCTGAAACAAATTACAGGCTTCTAAAAAAAAAAAAAAAAAAAAACAGCAACTCAAAAGCCAAAACAGCAAAAAAATGTCAAGTTGTCTAAATACAAAAACACATTGCTTAGAAATGTAAACACATAAATAAACTTTTCTGCATTAGACAATTCATTTCTTATTATTCACATCTGCATTTCAAAAGATCAGAAAAAGCCCCTTTATCCCTTATTATCTTTTAAAAAGAAAAGCACACATTTTATGTGGAATAACTTGAATGATTAAAGTTGAAATAAAATAGCATTGGAGAAGTCAGATGATTTTAGTAGGAAAGATTAAAAATATAAAGATGAAGCAATTTTTCTAGCTTTTAAAGGTTTTATATGTAAGGGAAAAAAAATGCAAATTTGCATTGACAAATTATGAACAACTTAGATTGGAAAAGTACAATTTCAGAAAAGCATGTCTTTATCTATTTTTTTCCAATACGGATTGTTTAAATGCTTTATTTGGCCCTTTTCTCTCTGTTTTAAGCTTATGTTGATTCTACTGCATAGAAAACGCTTCAGTCTGCAACATCTGTAGGTTTTACTAAGCTGTATACGGGAGCTGGCTAGTTAGAGCTAATCTTCCAGCTGTGCGCTGATATCAGGCGGATTTCAACAAACAAACAAAAAAATCAAATGAAAACCGCAATACCTGGATGTCTGGGTCTCGCTACCAACAATAGTGTCGCTGTTAATAGAAATATGTTTAATTTTAATGACATTGTTTCAACTTGCTGGGGTTCACACACTTTGCATTTCAGAGCAAAGCGGCTTAGTCAGACATTTAATTACTAAAACTTAATGCGGAGGCAAATTATGTTCCTTGCTGGACAGTCACGGGACAGTGCACACACTGTCTTAGGGAGGGTGGACGATGAATGTTTGGCCCCTTAATGAGAGCCAATCAAAAAAAGATGTCCTCTTTTTTTCTATTATCTCTTAGGGAACGGATGTATCACTGCAGTAAACACCTGACTTAATTTAAACACATTTTCAACAGTTGTACGTGAGCAATCTATTTGTGCAAGTCAGCAATGTTTCAACAGAAATATATCTAAAACATGCAAGATTCCGAGCCAGAAAGAAAAGCATTGGCAATCTCTGGCTTGATTACATTTTTATTTGTTCTTTTGCATTAAGAGTTTTGCTCCATTCATAATATTGCAACAAAAACACTCAAACTGCCAACCTACAGAAATACAGGCACTTACTTTAATCAAGTAATTACCTACTTCGCCCTGCTGATTATAGCCATCCTTTGAGATTAATGACATTTATTTGTGCTTTGCCCCTCTTGCTTTGGAAAGTGAGAGATAATAATGACTTAGTGTCTCGCAAAAACACAGGCACATAGTCACCGACTCCTCTCCACTTGTGGCCTTACGCACTGTGTGAAACTACTCCACCTCCGGGTTAACTGCTTTCCCACCGCCCATAAAGCTACAATGATAGAGTCCGACACTAACGCTGCTTTAAGAACCGTTTGCCTCCAGCGCTGAGGCCGCATTCAGCGGGGCAAGGTGTGAAAGCCTTCCACATGCCACCTCATGGTACACATAGTACACACACAAACAGGCAGATTGCAAACAGGATGAAACACAGATGTTGTGCAGCAGAGCTCTAAATGTCTGCACTCCTGCATCTCCTAGGTTACCTACACCTGCATGATAAACAGCAGAGCGAGGCTGAACCTCTGTTTGCTGCCTCAGCTCGCACTGCAGTAACTCTTAGACTCCACATCCTACAGACAGCCGAGAGTGAAACTCCATCTTCAGAGTGCTTTGTTTTCAAGACCATCAAAACATTTTACTTCCTGACTTTTGACTGCAGATGTTGATCAATATAAACAATCAATGTTGATCATTATAAAATAGCCTAGAAGTAAAATTGCTTTTCAAGCAGTCATTTACCTGAAGAAAAGATTGTTAATTTTAGGCTTGATAAGAAAATTAATAAAAATTTGAAGAAATTTATGAAATGAATCATAAAAAAGTGTGTTTTATCAGAATCAAGAAATTTGATCATCAATAAGCTCGATGCACTCATCTTTAAATATTTTTGTTAAAGGCTTTATACTGTTATTAGCATCCTCATCATTTCAATCGCTTCTCTATTGATATAAATATATGTACTGTGTGTATGTATAGACATATATACATACAAAATATAGATATAAAAATGATTAATTTATCTGTGCAACACAGTTTCATCCAGTTGCTTCCACTAGTGGAGTTTCTGAATCTGAAAAGTTTTTGAGAAATACAAAAGTAGCTCTTAAATGCTTTTTTTCTCCTTTTTTTTTTTTTTTTTTGCGGAGTATGTTGTTAAAATCAAGACGATTTGAAATTCATTAAAGGTCCTATATCATGCCTTTTTTCCCTTATTTTATCCTGTTCTATGTATCATTATATGCATAATTTTACATTCCGCCACAATGTCAACACAAAAGGTTATAAATAATACCCTGTTTGGGAGCGCAGTTTCATACCCGGAAGTCAAAACAGCTTGTTTCAGTTTTTTTTTCTTTTTTTTTTCCCGGGACCCGCCCCGTTGGTTGCGATTGGTTGTCATTCAGCGATTGGTGTTCAGCGATTGGTGTTTGAGCTGCAGGGGGCTGAACAAAAAACAGATGTACGTCACTATGTTCCACCAGTCGTTAGAGGTTTGGAGAACACGCCCCTTACTTTGAATTTAAATATCTCAAAATAGCATGAATCACAATAAAACACACTTTGGGGGATTGTTTGGGGTAGTACTAAGTAAAATAAAAGGTTAAAACCTCATAAAAGTCCGTTTTGCATGATATAGGACCTTTAAGCACAACTTGTGTGTATTTGTTCTCATAATACATCTGGAGCTTTTATGTTTTATTACAAAACCCCCTTTTCAATAATTTTTGTTCTAATTTGTGAATGTTTATTGAGTTCCAATCGCATGAGGCGTAAGCTGTAATATTTGTTTACTGAGTTTTATTATCATTATTTATTCATTCAAGCTTCAGAGGGTATTGACAATTTAATTTGTTTCACACAAAACAGGCTTTTTCTTGTTTACTTTTGTCTCCAAAATTATGAGAGAAAATCTTGTAAATTTATCTCAGAAATAAAATTAAAGGTTTTCTTTAATCTTCATTTGATTAAAAAAAACATCAAATAATCTGCTTGGGTGAATTGGATATTAAAGTAAATAATTATTTTACCATTTTATGTTTTGATCTGAAAATAAGAAAGCTGTTAAATTAATTTTAGAAAAGAAAATGACAAATTTTCCCTTTCATTTTCAGTTACAATAAAAATGTGCTATTTACATATAGTTTAGTCATTTTTTATATTGATAATTCAAAGAACTCAAATTTTAGTTTAAATATTTCTCATGACTTGCTTGGCGTATTGTAAACTAGAAAGTGTTTGATGACAAAAAGGTTTTCAATGATCTGATGTAGTCATGGGCTTACTAGCGGAACTAAACCAATCCAAAACAGTCCAGACATCTTTATGTTGTGTAGTTGAATTAATTGAATCGATGCAGAACAGTTGACCCAAGATCGCCAGTACTGGAAAAACTTGGTTCATCTGGTTCATCTTCACCTCCTTTCGCTTGAGTCCTAATAAAAATAAATAATAATAGTTGAATTAAATGTGAAAAGGTGTTTAATCTTCCTCATTTATTGTTCTGTGGACATGTTTTGTTTTTTTTCCTCATATCTTGTAGTGAGTTGAGTAAATGGCACCCGGTGTGATTCTGATAATGCTGACGGTGATGATAATGAAAGCTGTCAATAATCAACAGGCTGTGTGTCACCGATCTCAACGGGACACCAACTTACTGACACTGATACAATAGTTTGTCTTTATTTTTGAGCTGGTTGGACAGAAATGTAAAAGCAGGTTGTGTGTATGTGATGAATGTGGGAGTTCTGTAGGGTTGTCATGAATCTGTCATATGATTTTGCATTCAGACTGAGGTTGACTAAAGAAGACACCACTTTCTGTTGATGCTGTTAGATTCGCTCATACAATATGTGGTCCTCCAGGCGAACACTGTGTTGCGCTTGACCATATGCAGGCTTAGAGTATGAGGCAAGTCAGCGTGGCTCACCATGCACCAGCAAACATTACTGCAGCTAAAATGAAAGCCTCTTTCAATTGGCCAAGAATCAGGAAGAACAGAGGAGAGCCTCCACATACACACAACCATGTAAGGAAATGGGCTGTGGTCTGGGATTTGATGGACATCACAGTGCAGAAGAAGCTTTGAGTGACTTAAAGGGTAAGTGCTGGTGGTTTTAAAAGGGAAAGAAAATCGCCCTCTGGCTTTCATCAAGCGTGGCAAGTGAGGATGAAGAGAGGGGGTAAGGGAAAAGAAGCAGGAGGAGGAGGGGGGAGATAAACGCAAGCACTACTTACTGGAACCACAGGGTAAGAGATGGATTGCAGAGAGAAATGAGTCTGTAAGTACAGTAGTGGATTTGTGTCTGCAAGCAGATGAGTTTGCAGACAGCAGAGAGTTCCTTTAGACACATTACCATAAATTTGAGGGATTGATTAGGCTTCAGCAGCATCACCACGTGGCTGTCGCTCTCCTGTATCCACTCTGAGCTCCGCCCGGGTGCTTTAGAGGCTGAAGTTGGCACGTTGACAAGCCCTCGCTTAAAAGTCCTCTCCTCCCCCCCTTATCTGCTCCACGTATGGAAAAACACATGGTGTCACAGGTAATTCAATGGTTGTGTATTTGTGTGCATGCATAGTGAGAGAGTTAACCATATTTTTTTATTTCAAATAGCCTATGGACAGGAAAAGAACACCTCAGCTGAATTACTGCTCAGATTGATTTTTATGAAGCTCTGTCTGTTTAAATTGTACGTCTTGGTCAACATTTCTTCTGGAAAGAACGGCTCAAGAGCAGATTCATTATTTCCCATGGTCTCACTTCTCTTTCCTTTCTTTTAACCCCCACTACCTCCACTTTATTTTTCCACAATTTCTTCTTTCCTTTCTCCCCCTCTGTGTTACACTATGATGTTGCCATTTAGGGGAGAGTGGCTCCTTAGTCAGCACGTCAGGAATGTCTGTGCTTCCTTCTTAGTGTGCAGCGACTGGATCCATTCACAACTTTTAGCCTTCTCCAATCTTGATTCAGTTACTTTTGTTTGTTTGTTTGCTCCAAGTGTCTACAACAGCTTTAATTTGACATCATCTTAGAAGGTTATTCTGAGTCACTGTAAAAGAAACATCATGTAATAGCACAGATGGTCCAGACTTCCAGAAACTAAACAAAGTAGTGACTCAGGTTGTCCTGGACAAGTTTCTGAAATATACAAACTGAAAATTACTTGATGATGCAGGATTGGTTTTAGCAAGGTGGCTCGGTTTTCTTTGCACTAACGCTCAGTCTTGAACGCCTTCTCCTTTTGCAACTTTATTTCATTCACTTGTTTCCCACGTTGAGTCTGGATATGCCTGCAGGACACGCCCTTTATGGCCTGACACAGGCATCCACATGTTGATGAGGCCACATGTCTAAACAAGTGCACAGTCAGAAAAAAACTCAACTTAGTAGATTTTGTACAATTTTTTTTCTTTCTTTGAGCACAACTTTGGTGCTCCTTCTATTTCTGTATTACCAGGTGACAAGACTGTTGTTTCTACTGAACTCATGACATTTATTCAGTGAGATTCCCAGATTTTCTTCCTCTCAAACTATTTTAAGATTTGACAATCTTCTCTGATGTCTCTCCTATCTGTCTGTAGCAGGATCTATCTCTGCTTTGGAAAAGCAATTTAGCTTTTACATCAAGTGTGCATCACTGTAGAAGATTAGTGAGCTTATAAAAAATTTGGAAAGGGGGAAAAAAAAAACACGCTTTCTTTTTGGCATTTGTTATTTTGTGTAATTAAAAAGGCAGTGTGGTGATGGCGTGTTTCTAGGCGTCACCCAGAGAACGCCTGCAGCAACCAACCAACTAGTGGTTAAGGTTTTCTGCAAGAAAAGGCCTGTTAATATATTTTTTTTAATTTAGACTCAATATAAAACACATAAATGTTTTAAAACTGATATAGTATTTTTAATCATTATTTTTCTTTACTTAGTAATGTAGGTCCTAGAATAAATTTGATTTTAGTTTTTTTGTTCAGCACCACAATGTGACGTTCTTTTGCTTTTATTAATAAATTCACATGGTGATGTTGTCACAGCTGCAGACCAGTCAAACTTTGTGCATTTTATTACTTCAAACTACACAGCTAAAACCTTCACAATGGTTAAGTTTTTTTTTTATTAAAAAAAAAAAAAAAGCTGCAGACAGTTCACACTATTCAGACTGTTCACTCCCACAGCGATGTAACTGAGCTACAACAAAGAGGGCGAGATAAATTACATCAATGATGATGCATAATAATAAAATAAACAACAGAATTGCATATTTCTGTGGTTCAGATGGATATTACACTAATTAGGTTCTTTTTTTCCTTGATGTTTGATTCTCCTATCTGCTGATGCTCGGTTTTTGACGATTCTTTACAGTCTAGGATAAACAAAGGAGTAAAGTCGACTTGCTTAATTAGAGATGAGTTTTCCCATATTTGTATAAAAAATTTAAGATGGATTTAAAACAGCTGATGGTAACTTTTCCATGTATTTGTTATATAAAAATGATTAAAAAAAAGAGAAAAAAAACAAGTTTTTTTTTTTTTTTTTTTTTTTAAATACTACTGCAGAGATACACCTCAAGCATGAGACTATCCTGCAAAAAAGGGGTTGCAATAAAGAAATGTATAAAAATCACATTAAAAAAGAAGTTATAAAAACTTGGGAGTTTTTGGCGGTGTGTAAGTTACAAATAAAAACCTAATTATTCTGCCATCAGCACATTTCTAGAAGTCCATCTATAGATGCTGGTACTATAAAAATGAACTCATAACCAACTCATAATTAAATAAAAAGAAGAATAAAAAATATTGTGGGAACAGTAAAAACTAGTACTACTAACAAAGGAGTGCACCGCCTTCATGCATTGTTTGATTTCTCTCTTATCAGTGATGTACTCAGTGACCCAGTCTTAAGCCAACACCTGTGACTAATTTTGGAAGGCTTGTGCTTCGCAGAGGCTTCCCTAAACAGTTCTGTTTTTATATTTACGATGCACAAGTTGAATTTAGATCAGGTGTATTAATAAATTAACCAGCTATCAGTTCTGTACCAAGAAGCATGTCGTGATCAGGTCACACTGATGAATTTATTGCCTTTCCTTTTGTGCACTTCAGTTTGTTTGCTGGAAAAATTGTGAAATAGTCAAACAAATTAAATTAAAAACAGCTAGATAGGTGTGTATGTATTTATATAATCAGTGCCTAAATTATACATTTTTTTAAAAAGTGACTGTAACGGAAAATTTGTTGCTACACCGGGCAGGGAGGTAGAGTGTATAATGCACTCTTGGGGCAATGGCGTCAATTTTTCTGTTGAAACTTGCCAACATTTGAAGTGCAGTTGCTATGTTTGTTACTGAGCTTATGTGACTCAACGTTAAACAGTATTGAAAAAAACTCTTTGCCTTTTTTGTCTATGGAGATAGTTCTAAATCCTTTTCCTTTTTATCAACTGTGCACTTTTTCTTTTAACATCCCCTGTTGAACTTACTCTAAGATGCCCTTGAGTGCATCTGGTAATTGAAGCAAGCAATAGTGCCGAGTCACCACATGTACAAAGTAGGTCTGCTATAAAGAATCTGTGGACAATCCAGCTGGCGATAACAGATGTAACACTGCAGATAAAAACAGACTTGGGCTCTGAGCTGGGCGTGTACGTTTCCTTTTAAAGAAGTCTAAAACATTGATACTAGCTCGTGCAGGTGCATCTATAGACACGTCACAGCGTGAATCTGCTCCACGTCCGTACGTCCAAAAAGCATCTTGTGTATCAAATTTTGTGACTCTTAATAATAGATGTGTTTGCTGTAAATATTTCATGGTCGGTTGACTGAAAACACATGGCTGTCAGAGATATGGAGGTAGTGCGGGGTTGTGGAGAGGAGGGGGGATAACATGTGGAGAATTGGCTAATGGCTGAGAGAGAGTGAAATTCGATACTAGGAGTTTTAACCCCTTCGTTGCATTTAGGTCTGCAGAAGACTCGCTAAGAATATGCGTTCATTTACATCTGTCTCTTTTATCCTCTACACCCTCCCTCTTTTCCACCATCTTCTCCTACTTTCCCCGTTTTCCTCTCACAGGGCTCTCAAGATTCGACTGGAGGACAGGAGGGTTTGGTAGCCCCGCCCTTTTCTGCTTTTCCTCCTCCACCTCCTCCTCAAAACGGCCTACCAGGAACAGAGTTTGGCCCAGGCGCCATGTTTGGTGCCGGGGGCCAAGGTACAGCAGAGGTAGGGGCTGGCGTTAATGAAGCCACTGCTGCAACCAGCAGCAACAATGTAAGCATTTTCAGTCTAGTATGCTTTAGTCAGTAACTAATGTGAAATACGTTAGTAGCTAATTATTTCACACACATTTGCATGAATTGATTTAATACAATTTTTTTTTCTAGCATAGTCTAACTTTCCTTTTTTATTATCATTATTATTGTCGAACCGTGCATAGTTTCCGACTGATCTAAACAATTGTAGTTTTTGGAGCCTTTTGTGGGAAAACTAATGGAACCAGAATGGTTAAGGTTACCATTTCTAAACACCAAAATGACTGCACGGTATTCCTGAGCATAACAGCACGCTGACTTTATTATACTCCTCACATGAGTGCTTTCAGAGCCTCACAAAACCAGCTGTGTAGAAATGCCACGTAACTATACATTTGCACTGCACATGCTTTACTCAGTGAGCTGAACTGTAAAACACTCACAGTAATTTTTAAATACAAAAGATTTTCCAACTATTTGTTATTGCAGCAATTTTTAAACCAATAAACTTTTCATTAATTTTCTTTAATCTTTTTACTCTCCTTTTTCCGATTAATGTCCAAATCAAATACCAAATAGATAAAAGCAGATGAGACGTCCCAGGCTGAGGCAGGAATACAATGCGGTGCTGGAGGAGCAGGAAGCTCTGCAGGAGAGTCATCAGAGGCCAAAGGTACCCCGAAGCGTCTCCACGTCTCAAACATCCCATTCCGCTTCAGGGACCCAGACCTCAGGCAGATGTTTGGGGTAAGAAATCTGGAATGTTGAGGTGCCTAATTTTTTCCTTTGTAGGATCCATAAATCAGTCATGATGAGCAGGGTGGTTCACAGATGAGTTGCCACATCATGAGAAAATTGTTATTGCTAACCAAAGAGTCAGTAAGATAAATAAAATGCATTGAGGTTAGTAGATTAAGGACTAGTTTGTTAGCAACAAGGACTAAGTTAAAAGTCAAAACATATTGAACAGAGCAGATTGAGTAATAAACAATTTGTTAGTGTCATTAGTTGTCTTTTGTGTAACAGTGACCCCTAGTGTTCAATACTTACATAACCGCAGGGAATCTTGGAGCTCTAAGATGTAAAAATAGCTCACTTATGTTCTGATCCTTAATCTATTTCTTATTTCTCTTACAGCAATTTGGGAAAATTCTTGATGTAGAGATTATTTTCAATGAAAGGGGTTCAAAGGTAAGAGCACAACGCAACTGAGTGTCTGAAATGGCATTGAATGGAATGAAGTTTCAGCACATTATGTGACTTTGCATCACTTGTCCTGAAAGTGAAGCTGATGCTGATAAAACAAACGTATCTCCAGAGAGTTATCGACTCCCCTCAGCGATTCCCCTCATAATGTGCTCCTAACTCATTATCTACTCTGTTTAACCTTTGCTCTTTTACCGCAGGGTTTTGGCTTTGTGACATTTGAAAACAGCGCAGATGCAGAGAAAGCCAGGGAAAAACTGCATGGCACTCTGGTGGAAGGCCGTAAAATAGAGGTAATTTTTCTTTCTCTCATTTTATTTTTAACCTCCTTTGTTGTCTCTTTGTGCTCCCATCGTAATTCTGCTTGATCACTGACTGCTAGCTAGCTCCCGTCCTCCCTTATGAGATATGCTCTGATGCAGCCCACTGGTATCCCACTCCCCGGTCTTTTGCAATATGTGTCTCTCTTTTTTCTTTTAAATCCGCAGAGACTTATTTTCTTATTTTGTGTAATGGTTTTTATTTTGTGGTGGGAATGATGAAGCGGGGTGCAAGAACACAAGATTAAAGCATGCTTTTATTTCCTCTACAGCGTTGTTTTTGCATTAACCCAGCCACCTTTTTTTTCTCATTTTCCTCCCCCCTCACTAATTGCACAACTTATAGTCGCACTAATGTTACATCTTTTAATGCAACGACTGGAATGATGTGTGTGTAGTTGGCACCGGAGGGCACGAGAGTGTGCAGTATAGAGATGATGCATGGCAGATTGCTGTCAGTTGCTCTTATTTCCTTTCCTGGTGTGGAAATCCCTATGTGTCCCCGTCCTCGTCCCTCCTCCTCTCTTCCCCCTCCTCTCTCTCTTGCTGCCCTCCTCGGTGCGGTGGCTGTGAGGTTGTGAAAGCTAATGGCTCCTGGTGCAACAGCAGCATGCTGGGAATCACAGCAGCAATGATGCATGCTCACTTTTTGGAAGTCTACTTCTATCCAATGAACTGTACCATTCAGTTTTTATGCTTGTGTGTCTGCTTTAAGGTTGTTTATTTTATTATGTGTAACTGAAGCATGCGTTTGAATTTAAAAATTATTGGGTTTTACTTCTTTTCATTTAATCTGAATTTTCAGTCATTTATTCATATTTAATCTCTTGACTTGATCTACTTCAAGACAGAATTTATGCATGGGCTTATTGTGGCGTGTGCGTGTGTTTTTGGGGGTGGGTGCGTGTGTGTTTGTTTCTGCATGATGTATGAGGGCTGAATGCTTTTTAAGGTCTCGGTTCTGCTGCAGTGTGGTTGTGAATAAAGTACAGCCACCTGCATTCACTGGTACACTTTCCCTTCTTGCCACCTCCACCTTCAGTCAATCAGCAAGCTAAATGGATACTGATGGAGTCAACCCCTCCCGTTCCTTTCCCCTCTGCATCAGTCTCATCTATCTCCTGAGTCGACAGACCGTTGTCCCTTTGGCATTGCTTTAACCCGATTCTGTGTTTTCCTCAAGTTGTGCATGACATCAGTCACTTATCAAGCAGCGAGAGGTTTGTCTCTTGTTTTCAGTTGTCCCTCTGCATGTGTATCCTGTTGTACTTTCAGTAGTGGTGATGGTTATTGTAGAGAGTCCAGCATCAGCAGCATGGTGGGCCAGCGGCGGGAGTCTGTAGAGTGTGTCTCTGTCTGTCTTTTTATGGTGCATGAGCTTGAAGAGACAAAAAAAAGGCTGGCACAGGACAAAGCGTGGATCTGTGTTTATGCATTCTTTCAACCGAAGAGAAAGGGATGTGTCTATTTGGGGCGATGCTCTCTGGCAGTTCTTTAATCTTGCAGATGTTGCTGCAGTGACTCCTGCTTTTATTTGGTCATATGATTTCAGAGTTTGTTGAAGTGTGTTTCCAGAGATGAAGACCAAATTATAAATGTGGATTACAGTTCAGAAGCTCTGAAATATAGGCCTGTTGTTTACCTCAATTTTCATTGTTGCTGTGTGTGACAACAGTTTAACGTTTTTCACTGGCATGGGTTTAGCTGATGAAGGCTCGGTGTGCATGGTTGATATTTAAATGGGGCTATTTGTAGCCTTAACTCAGGCCAACTCTTGACGGATGCATGTTTATTTGTCATGGCTGTTTTAATGAGTTCTGTTTGGTGATGGGTCATTAAACTTATTTGTTAAGTCAGCATGAAATCAGTTGCATCAGTTGGTTTTTGTTCACCTAGGTAAAAGCCGAACAGCTGAATCAATTTTCACTGAATGCTCTAATTTTAGTTTTGTTTGTTTGTTTGGTCTATTTGTGCATGGCAATGAAAGTTGGTTCATAGTAGCTGCTCATAGTGTGCATGTCTGTACCATGTATGAACAAGAATAGAAAGAGAATTATTGTCAAAGTTACACTGTACTTTTCTTTGTCTGGGATAAAACTCTGCGCTTTGAAGAAGTCAGTTTCCTGTACGCTTCCAATGTGTTCATGTAAGTGGCCCAACTACAGTTCACTTTGTCTATCTGCTTCTCATTCATTCCATTATCATCCACTCTATATATAGAGTCATACAGGCCTATATATAGGGAAGATAGTGTGTGTTAGTATGCAGTCAAAATCACACACACATTTCATGCATCTTCACCCTCTTTGGCTGTCTTTGTGATTGTGTGAACGCCCTAACATGAATAGTCCTCTCATCAAATCTGTCTGCTATAAGCAGGAAGACTAGTGATTTAGTTGCAAAAAAAAATATGAAAATCGAGTCATTTGTTCAGACTTGAGATTGCATGTTTCTCTAATGAGCTACTACTTCATAAACTCTTTTAGACCACTCCAGTTTTATTTCTGACTCAGAGCTTTTTTCTTACCTATTTCTGATATTTGCTTTGGTTTAGAACCACGTCATTACATTTTTTCAAATGCATTTAATTTATTTCTGATATTTCTTCACCTGCCTTTTTTCAAACATTAAAGTGTTTCAAGCTAAGATAACCTAAATTAATTTGAGAAATGAGGGCATTTTTGTAACTTCTCCCAATCTGAGAAAGCGATTTTTGTTACACTTGTGCACTAAATTATTTCCTTTCTTTCTTTCTTTTTTTTTTTTTTTTTTTTTTTGCAATGACTGCATATTTAAAGGGTAATAATCTTAATTTGTATTATTTGATGCGCTAAAACTGAAGACATTATTGCTGGTATTTTCTTAATGTTGATAAGTAGAGCTTAGCCTTGGTGCACAATGATAATTGCAGATTGAATCACAAGAATGCCAAATCCAATTTATTTCAGAAGATGGCCACACTTGTTATGTAATTCAACTGGCCAACAAACCAAATCTTAGTTCTGTTACCTACAGTGTTGTCATGGTTGCAACTTATGTAGATCTCACTCAGAAAGAATCACCATACTTAAACAAATGTGCTTTACATTTGAAATCATTTCTATGTTCATCTGTATCATTAGAGGGGTGTTAGCATAACTTACTCCACCTTTAATGTTGATTTAGTGTTAAAATTAAATCATTTTATATTTCCCTGTGTCATTCAATAAATTACCAATCTGTGATTGATCGTTAAACACACAGTTTTATGTAAAATACACAGTTTTAATTTCTTTGTAGATTTTTTTCAGAATGATAAAATTATGGAGAGTTGTTATTTTTTGGCATTGCCCCATAATACATTGCAGTCACATTTTCTACACGCCCAGAAATGAAAGCTAGCATTGTTGGGATTAGATTCAAACTATATTAAAATGATGTATACATTATCAACTTATTACATCAAAACATCAGCTTTACATTTTGGCTGCTGGTTATAAATATTTATATGGAGTAGATACTGGTGTAAATGTCATACATCATGTAGATGATGCAGGATTACCCCCTTGAAAACGTGATGTTGCATCTCAAAGGGCCCTCCATAAATAAATTGAAATGTTTTCGTAGCTTCACCCTATCAACTAGAAGAGAGTGTTTTTAGCTATAAGTTTGCAACTTGGCATTGGTTCTGAGCTGGCATACAAACCAGTTTAAGTCCCACTTTAAATTAAAAACTTAAAAATTAAAAAAAATGACACATTCCCCAAGTTACTCACCAATTTGTGATATTATGCTTAGATATTATCCGCCATGAGTGAATGTGATGCAACTCCTGAAATTGTTTGGTGTAAACAAAAAATGTTGTACTTTGGTTTTTCTAAGAAATCTTTGTCAATTAAAATAAAATTCAGCCAGTCATCTTAAGTGGACGATCTAGATGTTTTCTTTGATTTTTGTTTTCTCTAATAAACAAGGACCACTAACGCATCTATAGATGTTAGGAGCACTGAGATGATTGTGGTGGAGTTGTGAGTGTTTACGGTGAGGGGATGGCTCCTCCGCAGCGCAGAGTTTTAGTCAGATACGGCGGTACACATTCAGTGAGGTTGGTCTATGTGTCGGCTAAAAAAAATGCTGCAGCCGTGCATGCAAAGCGATGAGGTTGGAGTCTTGTAAGTAAAGTGTGTCATCATCACTGCATGTGTGTGTGTGTTTGTACTGTATGCGTGTGGAGAAGAGTTAGAGATGAAGGCGCGCCTGTGGTTTTGCATGTCTGATAATGTGTTTCCTCACCAATCTGAAGCTGCCGCCACACAAACCTCAATGGAAGCCAGTCAGCCTTAAAAACTCACACCTTGATTCAGGTGTTTAAAGTTCAAACTAATGTCTGGTTTTGGTACTTGAATAATTTAATACGAGTCACTGAACTGACATTGGCCAGTAGAAAACTTTACTTCCTGCTTACTTTGGGATTTTAATACATATTGCTTTGCCATCTGCATGAGTTGTTTTGCTGCGAGATTTACAAATTTAAACTAAACTTGATTCATATGCGTTTGCTTTTTTGTGAGTGTGTGCGTGTAAAAAAGTGGTAAAAAGGTGAAAAGAAAGCTTGACTTTTCCCTTTTCAGACCACTGTCTTTTTCTGTGTTGGCTCACTTTCTTCTGTCTAATTAATTCTTTTCTTTCAAAAGTTTTTTTTTTTTTAGTTTGAATATTAATTTTTGCATTTCTGTTTGTTGTCATTTCTGTCTGTTTTTTTAAATATTGTCTGCCCTTCTATGTGTGTCTTTTTTTTTGTGGTGACTGGTGAAATAGTGGAAATTGTAGCCCACCCATGTGCAGTGTCTGAACACACAGCCTGTCTTTGTGGTGTAATTTTACCACTAAGACTGAGTTATTTTTGCAACTTGTACAGAAAACAATATTTTTCAGAGTGGAACTAAGTTAAGATGGCATTAAAACAACTTTTCTGATCTTTTTCTGCTTTTGTGGCATAGCTGTAACAAGATTTCTTAATTCTTAAAACAATGAATCATTGTTTAGCTACATCCCCATCCATCTCCACCATTTTTGGAGCGCTAAACACTGTTCCGCTACCGGTCAGATGGAAAATAATAATGGTCCAAATATTGAAAGCTAGACTCCCCCTTCTCTTTTCTTTTCTCTCTTCTTCAACTCCTCCCTCCTCTGTCCGTTCTGAGCTGTAACACCACTGCTGTTAATTTTTATTTTATTTTTTTTTTGTAATTGGGGGAAACGCGGTGGGCGGGGCAGGGGTGTTCACTTTTAGATTTTTTTTGTTCCTAGAATTATTTGTTCCTTTATTTATTATATTTTTTCTGTTTCCCTGACGACTTCTGTGTGTTGTTGTCAGTCTCCACGGTAACCACTCGCTGTTTCTACGGTAACGGTAAGTTGTGTACAAACATCCATCACTGATCTGATCCCTTACCATCCACCCTTGAAAAGGGGCATTTGACACAGTCTCATGTACAGTCTGCTGCGAAGTTGCAACACCAGATCAGATTTTGCCACAATCCCAGTGGATGCTCGACAAGTTTCATTCAAGTAGTTTTATTCCTAACCACCCTCACCACCACGTCATTAACACCTCACCGGTAATCACCGTCCTCTACACAGCCATACATAATTTTCTCCATCAGGCTAAGTCTTCATCTTCTTGATTAATAAAAAATCAGCAGAAATAATCCAAAGCTTCGCCCCTTTTTGCTTCCTGTGATTGCTTTAATTGAATGCAGAGCTGCAGGGCAAATGAGACTGCACTACTTTTTGATTTACTTTTTTTTCTTACATTGTCCAGCCTGCTGGTGGCAAAAAAAAAAGAAAAACAACCTCAGATGTTACATTTTATGAGGCATCACACATTAAAGAAAGATTCTTTTACTTGTGCTCATATAAACTTCCAGTTTAGACCCAACATAATGACGGCCTGCATCTCTGCACATCATGTTACAAACTAGACCCAACCGTGTTCCCAGCTTGGCTGTTCAGTCAAGATATTGAACAAATGAGCATGCAGTTTCTAAAACTGTTTCTTAAACTGAATTAAAATGTTAAAAAGAAAAAAAATTCTTCATGCTTCACTAAATGTAGAAACGTTGCTACTTCAGATCCAAGCTCAGTTGCACCAGTTTTTCATCATTTTCCCTATTTAAAAAAAAAAGATTCACTAAACTTGTTTGCATAAAGTAAAAAAAGCACCCAAAGCAACAGTTTAAACCGATGCATCAGTTGATATCAGAAACTTTCCTTTAAGTGTGGTTTGTTTGAAGATCGTTATGTTTTTTACAAGTAGAAAATAAATCTTCGTAGCTCTTAATCTCCTATATCTTTACTCATATTAAAACTTCAGTGTATCTATGCTAAACCAATTTAAACCTGTCTAAATCATTTTCCTTGGTCACCAAAAAAAGAGGGAAGTTTGAATCCCCTTCCAAAACATGCATCTTTTTAAACATTTTAAACATTAGTGACTAATTAAGCCGCAGACATACTACGTAACTTTAGAAGCAACACCGAAAACCCGACCGGCTTTTGGAATTGAATTCCAATTCTATCTCTTGCAGAAAACAATATCTTTTTTTTTTTTTCCCAAGTTGCCTTGATCAACATAAAAAAATGTCAGGGAAGTTAGTGGTTCTGCAATGCATTAAATGTCTCATCTCATGCAAAATAAACTTTCTACCTTCTAACAGGGATGTATGTACTTTGAATTTGACACCAAAGGGTTTTTAGGATAGTTAAGCATTTTTGAAAAATTGCATTAGTATTTCCGACTTGCCTCCCATGACAACAAATAAGTGCCTGCTATAGGCTACAGCCATGACAATTTTTACATAGCAAGGTCACATTTCTTACACCCTCCTCCCCTTTGGGAGTTCAGCAGAGGTTGGTCGGTTCACTCAAAGCCTCTATCAAATTTTGAAGGCAAAGCCGGCACTTTCTCAAGACAGGAGTGGGAATGAGCAATAGTCAGGCTTTCACATTTCCAAGTCTAAAATACAGCTCTATAAGTCAGTAAGAAATCATTACTTTTGTGTAATGAATGTTCCAAAACCCAAATTGTGCTTGTTTAAGTGCATAATATGCCATTAAAGCAGAGTTATATTGCATGAGTTGGGGCCTTTATCATTAACTAAACTCATTTTCTTAGCACAGTATTATATTCCTTTTAGATATTGCATGATGTGGGATGGTGAGTTTGCTGACATTAATCTTTAATTTTTTTGTTAGTAGTATGCTAAGTTGAATAGATTGATCTCGATGAACAGCTGGTGCAACTGAACTCCGATCATTCACCAAACCAGCAGGTTTCTGTGCAACCATATGCATCTCTAAACCGATATGGGGTTTACCACACTGTTTTTGGGTTTATATTATGCTGCCTTCAATTTTTATTTTCCTTTTGGTTTGATTTCCTTGTAGTGGACTGTCTGTGTATTAGTAGTTGTAGTGGTAGTGTACTGGTCTTAGTTTGTGACACAGTTTTTAATGCCTGGCATAGTGTCTCATGTTAATTTAATTTCTTTCCTTTTTTGGGAATGAGGACTGCTCTCTCTCTCTCCCTATCTTTCTATCTCTGGTTCTCTATAACTCTCCATATCTCTCCTCCTGGTCTCCATCCTTTGGTGCTCTGTTTCTCAACCCACCAAATAAGAAATTTTTCAGGAGAATGGTCACCAAATCTAATTGCTTTATTTGAATGATGCACCTTGGTATATGCGTTTTTATTTTCGACGGTAATTGTTCTCTGTTGTTTTTGTGTTGCTCATGTGAATCGCTCTCCCTTTTTTTCCTCACTCCATCTTTCCATCCTGTAAATATGATTATTGGCTCTTGTCTCTTTACCGTCACCTGCATCCTTTCCCTCTTAATGTACCTGTCCCATCTATGTCTCGTATGTGTTTGATGTGGGAGTGCTGCGATTGTTTTGATTGGTCTCTGCGCTGCATCCGACGCTTGCTGATTGGCTGAATTCTTTGTTTTCTTTTTTTATTTATCTTTAGTTTGTTACACACTCTTGGTCATGTGATGCGCCCATATATGGCTGCGTGTAATTTCTGTGTAATATGATTAATTTTGTCAAAACAAATGTTTTTGCACCCCCTTCTTTCTCTCCCTCTCTTGTTGTATTTATTTAAATATATCTACTTTTTTATCTTTCATTTGTATTTTTAGGTACGTAAACCCCACAAGTTTGGTTTCATATGGAAAGAAATTTAATTTTGTTTTTTTTCTTTGGGTTTATTGTCCAGACTGGTCTGGGAGGGCAAAAGTGGGATGAGAAAAGAGAAATGCCTTTATTAATCATTAACATTTTGAGATTTGCCTTTCATATTGCTCTCTGTTGATATTTATTTTTTTTATTTTTGCATGTGTTCCTGTCGACCCAGTTTTACTAATTGTGCATGACTCAAAACACACATTTTTCTGTATACACACAAATCAAACATAACGTATACACACACAACAAACAGCTGTGGACAAAATGAAATTCCTTCACAAAAAAAAATGTTGACAGTAATTGGATTTGTTGACTTAGTTTTCCATTTCAGACTGCTCTCATTCTTCAGTGCGTGGACAGTTGTCAGACAGCTAGCCGGTCTAGGCTAATTGAATCATTTGCTGCTGACCTTGTCATCCAGAATGAGAAAAAAATGAGGTAAACCTCATTTCCATTCGAATGAAGTGCTGCAGATAAAGAACATGACTCACAGAGGGGAGGCAATGTAAGCAGCAGTAGAGGCTTTAATGGTCCTCTAAATGGGAGTGCAGCATGCATGCTCACATGGGCTCTCTCATTCCTCGGCCCCACTCCTCACTGTAACCCCCCTCCTCTTCTTTTCTGTCGCACTCTCTGCTCATCTTGCCAAAAAGGTCATTAATCTTTAGCAGGCTGCACAGTCCAATGTGCAACCCGGACAGTGCTGGTTATTACACCAGCTACAGTCTCCCTTTATTAAAGCTCATCAAAGGGAGTTGTGGATAGATCAAGGCACTGGAATGGGAGCCTTTGAAGCTCTGAGAGGACATTATCAGCGATCTTGGGTTGAAAATGCCTAAACATTAGTCTGAAATGTCAGCAAGCATGCACACACACTCTTAAAGAATAGTTTTTCTTGCGCTTGTTCAGGAATAAGCACTGTTCTTTCTATTTTACATCCCTTCATTAAAAATGATAAGTTAAGCAAGTTTTTATTGCATGATTGTAAAAAACTCCATCCCTTTTTGCACAAACATAGATGTACACCAGCAAACAGAGAGCCAGAAAGAGTTGGGAGCCATGTGACTGGTAAAGCACAGCCCCATTGACTTTTATGTTTCAGACGGTGATGATGATGCCTTTACTTCCCCCACCCCCACACATCCATGATGATGATGGTGGGCAAGCAGCTAAGGTTTAAGTCTGCTCTCGTGTCATTGTTTGTGCATTCTAATGACAAAAATGCTAATTACATAGAGCCAAGTGATTGAAGCCACAAATGAGATGTTTATGCTTCTAAATTGTCCATCGCTCTAAATGACTCTAATGTTCATTATTAACAAGCCAAGAAACTACAAATCATCTGGAGAAAGTACAACTGCCAAAACTCGAAATGTGCGCAGAATAGAGACGATCATTATGCCTCATGTTAGGAGCTGGCGTGTTCATTATGCCTCCGTTAGAGGAGCAAACACATACATCAGTCCTGACCTACATCTGACTTTCTGTGCTTGTTTTCCTTTCTGTGTTGAGCTGTGATATCTGTGCTTGACGGGCTGTTCCTCCATCCCCAGGTGAATAACGCTACCGCCCGGGTGATGACTAACAAGAAAATGGTCAGTCCCTACCCCAACGGAGAGGCTCTCAGCACGCTGCCCTATGGTAACTGCCACAATGACTCACTAACAATGAAACCTAGCCGGTCTCATAACCTAAACAGCATAGACACACAGGGGAAGACAGGAAAATGTAAGTGCACATGTTCTCACCTCGTCTCTACAAGTTCAAACACACCTCCCTTTAAGAAAAGTAGAAAATGCTCCAGGGAGATTTTTGTATGAAACCAAAGTCTGTTTAACAACAAGAAAGGTCACAAGCTGAGCTGCAGGGCAAAGTCAAAATGTTGGGAAATATGATGCTACGCTATATTAAAACAGCACACAAACAAATAAAGCACAATATGTAAGGATTTGCTCTAGTTTGAAATTGCTCCTGTTTAGTTTTTTCCACTTCTGTAACTATCAGCAGGGTGGAAATTGAGTCCGATGGTGGGCGCTGTGTATGGACCAGAGATCTATGCAGGTAAGAATCCTCCCATCTGTTCACCTATTTCTATAATCTGCCACATTTTCTTCAAATTGTATTCCTGTTTGAATTTAACCAGTAAAATAAAGTTCTTCTTTCTAATCTTAGAACTTGGTCTAAAATTGAAAAAAGTTATGATCATAAAAAATTTAAGTCATCAAACCCAGTCTTTCCCTTTTAAAGGGGTCCAGGAAAGATTATTTCATGAGGTACATTAGGCAAAGTACATTAATTATGAGAAATTAGTCATTAACCAGGGCCGTCAAATCTGTTCATGGTAAACATTTAACACTTAAGAAGTACAATGGTTTCTTATCAATAATAATTAATATCTATGTTATTAACTTAATTTTAATTTCATTATATATTTTATATTATTATATTAATCTACTATTAATGGTGCATCTGAACAGGAGTCACGAGGTTTGTTGCAGAGTGATAGAAATACAGTAAACAATAACAGATTCGTACCCATGTGACCAACTTTTTTAAAAACTCACCCAAACAGAATCTTTTTCATTTCAACCCAACCTTTCCGTCTTTTTTTTGACCAGTAAATGTATCATTGTCATTCTCTTTCTCCACCAGTCCCTGGGTTCCCATACCCATCAGCAGCAGCCGCCGCCACAACAGCAGCAGCCGCTGCCTTCCGCGGTGCCCACCTGAGGGGTCGTGGCCGGCCCGTGTACAGCGCCGTGCGGGCCGCTGTGCCCCAGCCTGCCATTCCCGCCTACCCCGGGTAAACAAAATCTGCCTCGCAATAAACAACATCTGTCCACATGATGAGCAGATTTTTCAGCTCTTACATCACATATTCAGAAAATACAGAAGTTAGAAGCTTGTTTGGCGTAGTGCTTATGTAAATCTATCGAGCATCTCCTGGTGAAGTGCTCTCCTAATTCTATTTGACCAGGTCTGTGCGGCACAGCTGTGCTCATTCGCTTCTCGAATAGTCCCTCACACTTCAATCTTTTCAGCCGTCCACTTGGCAGAGAGTTACTCAGTTCATAAGCCGCTCTGTGGAGTGTGACAAACTGATGGGATTGTGCTGCTCAAGGTTCATTTGAATAAACGCACAGACACCGCTGTCAGCAGATTTGCATAAGCACACACAAAGCACATTTTCAGCTGTAACCTTGTACACAGATTTACTACAAATGACTCACTTTTTTGTGTGTGTGTGTCCCATCCATCACTGTGTGCTATGCATGTGTTTGGGATTGCAACTGTTCACATTAAAGCTGAATTGTCTGATTTAAGTCACTGGTTACTTAATGCTGATGTGATTAAGCTAAGCTAAATAAAATTTGGGATGTAGAAAATATTCTTTCCAAATTTGCTCCACAGAAACTCCCATTTCCTGTAAGATCATCTTATCAAAGCAGCCTTTATCGTTTTGATTTTCTTGTAGCTGGAAACCAAACCAATAAAGTCTCATTTCAGTCCAATAAGCTCAACATATTACCACCAGGAGTGCTCCATTTAACGCTTTTAGTTGAAGTGCTGGAGCTGAAATGGAAGTTGTATTTTCTCCGCATGCTGCATGGGTGTGAAATAACCACTCTTTTCTTTCTCTTCTCTCTCCTTCTTTTTCTCCTTTTTTTTTTTTTTTTTGCCGTGTTGTGATCCCTGTCCACCCCGGGGTTTTGGGACTGTGCACCACTCCATTTGCTCCCCCCATCCCCCTCCTACACCTCCCTTCTTCCTTTGCTGTATTCTCCTCTTCTCAGCGTGGTGTATCAGGATGGGTTTTACGGAGCCGCAGAGCTGTATGTAAGTAAAATGACTTCCAGCCAACACAACATCTCCTTCCCCTCCCCCACACGCCTTTCTCCTGCTCTTTATTTATTTATTTATTTGTTCCTCCTGAGGGTTATTCCGCATGTGCATCCAGTCATGCGCTGCACAGAGCTGCCTGCATAATGGTGAATTTATGATCCAGAAGTGGATAAAATCACACAGTGTCACCAATGTACTGTCATTATATAAGGTGACGTGAAGCACGTGGGTGTTTTTTATTGATTTTTTGCACCAACTGGGACAAAAAAGGGTTTTTGTTTTTTAATATGTCAACATAAGTTGCTAATGGTGGGATAGAGGATTTAACACCACTACAAAGGCTGCTCTGTAGGCGGATGTGGCAGCGTGGGTCAGTGTGTGTGTGAGTATGTGTGTGAATCCAGGTTGACAACAGTTGTTTTTGTTCTCTCTATAGACTAGTGTTTCAGGACTCAGTCCTTAGTCCCAGATTGCCTCAGGTAGGGTCAACATCGAATCCAACAGTGTGCAATATTTGACTTTAACTACCTCTTTTGAACTTCTGAATCATCTGTTGATCTGATCTGGACTATTTTGTCTTTTAGTTGTTTTTTTTTTTTTTTTTAAAAAAATGGAAAAAAATGACTGTTGCTTTGAACTCTATCTCAATTGTCTACTAACTCACTTTAACACAGTTTGTTCACTAGTAGTAAAGAATTGTTTGTTTGCTACTTTTAACTTCTAAAATGGAATGGGTGTGATTTTTTTCTTTCAGTTTGTTCAAAAGAGATCTTGATAATTTGTCTGGTTGGCTTTTCTTACAGTTTACAGTTTCTTACAGAATTTTTTTTTAGCTAACTTGCAGGTTAAAAAGTGTCAAAATGCCTGCAGGATGATCAAATATTCACATGTTTTTTTTAATCAGACCCTCATTTTAGGATTGTTTTAAAAAATTTGTGGGTGTTTTTGTGACAGAAAAGATTGTGTAAAAATAATCCTTCTGAATCCACAATCATCTAATCACAACTATTTGAATAAATTAGACTTGGTTTTCCACATCTTTCTACTTTCGTCCAAACAATTCAATATCAATAAATAAACAATAAATAAATAAATAAACAATAAATAAACAATTCAAAAAAATCAATATCGTTTTTTTTTTTTATAGATTTCTTAATTCAAAATTTTAAAAAGTGTTGTTTATATAGCTCTGATTGAAGATGTCTTCGTGATTATGCACCTTAAACAAGGTGCTAGGAAGATTATATCCCATATCGACATGATAGAATCGCTGCGTATTTGTCGGCTGCACAGCTAACCGTCCATTAGATGCTGTTAGATTGAGATTTGGTGACTGTGGAGGCCATTCGAAAAGAGTACGTTTCCTTATTCACCTAGAAGCAACCATCTAAAAATGGTTCTTTGTAGCCATAAAAGGTTAAACATGGTCACGATAACAATCTGACAGCCAGAGGTGGTTAAGTCAACCAAGTTGGCACAAAAAGAATTAAGTAAACGCCTTCATATTCCAACCCTCGTGTGATTCACTGAATGTTTAATACAGGATCGACCATTTATGTTTCTGCCAAATTCTATTTGAATGTTGATGTCTAAATACAAACTAATTTCACCAGAACTTTTCCATCTTTTATGGTCCAGTTTTAATAAAATGATTTTTTTTTGGTAAAATCACCGAGTTGGATATATAGGGCGTATATAATTCCTTTATAATTTTTTTTATTTTAGGTACAAGAGCTTTTGTCACAAAAACACTCAGAATTTCTTTTTTCACTTCGTAATGTAAAATGGATTTTTAAGTAAATGAAAAAAACCTACACACCAAAAAAACAGTATTTAATTTCAAATGGGATGTAATAAATATCTTATTTCTTTAAATCCAGAGGGTCTGGTTTAATAAAAAGTTCCAGTTAGTGAGAAGTTTTTGCCTTCAGGATCACAGGGAAAGAAAACGAGGAACATGCTCTCTTCTTGAATCAACTTCTCCTCCCAGGATCATAATTAAAGCATGTGCTGATCAGCTGCATGTGGACATTTTCTATTCCTTCTCTAAATCCTCCGACTCACCTTCACACACTTTCTCTCCCCCTTTTTAACTTTTTTCTTTAGTTTCTTTTTGACCCTTATCCTTTCATTTCCGCAGGCAAATAAAATAACATTTGGGTGTTTCTGTGCTTTGTTGCTCTTTAGTTTGATCAGGTCTAAATGTAGCGGTTTGCTGCATGTTTACATATGTCTGAGTGTATGTGAGAGAGAACAAAAGGGGTTTTTCTATTTGTTAAATGTGTGAATTGTGGCACTGGGTCATGCATGCAGAATTTCAGCACAAGATGATTTGGTTGTTTGTGCATTCTTGTGTGGATTTGTTTTCCATCTCTTCTTTCTTTTAAAGTCCTCTGAAGGAACACAAATAATAAAAGTAACCCTTGTGCCGTGAGCTTGGGCAAACATTAATGTCTGTAGGATTTTGTTTGATGCTCCTCTTCTTCACTCGGGTCCATTAGAGACAGTCGGGTTGCTTTGTTGCCTGAGGTGTGTGAACACCACCCTCCTCTCGCTCTGCCCCCTCTCCTGTAGTGGTAATACAATAACTTTGACAGTCCAATTTCCCCTTCTCTCTCCCACTGATAAAGTACTCCGTGTTCCACGTCCAGCACCCCCCACACACACACACAAACACAGCTCCATCTCGCCTCTTACATAAACGCAACACACACTCGTCTTTTATTTTTAACCTAAACATTAAAGCTTGTATTTTTATCACACAGGGAAGAAAGTACATGTGAATGATAGTGTTTATAAGATACATAAACATGTTTTTACTGTAAATAATTTCAATTCCATCTCAAATGAACTAATTTTGTGGTCCTAATTTTTGCATGTGTTTTATTACAAACCAAGTTTTAATGTTGAACTAAATACTAGTTTATTGCACCTCTTCTTCAGTTAGATGCTGTAAGCTGCTTCCTGGGATGTGTGCAAGTTAGTATTTGTGTGTGTGTGTCTGTAGGGAGGCTATCCTGCTGCTGCTGCCGCCGCGGCCTATCGCTACGCCCAACCTGCTGCCGTAACCGGAGCAACCGCTGCAGCTGCTGCCTACAGTGACAGGTGAGGTCAACTTGGGACAGTTGGAGGCGAGACGAGTACACCTTCCTGTATGACTCACCTCCAAGGGACGGAGACAATACACGAGGAGGAATTGTTTTGTTTTGTTCTTTCCAACCCGAGTACCTGCTTTATCACACACAACAAGATGGGCCGGGCACATGCTAACCTAATTAGCATTTTTATGGATTTTCACATCTTCATGAGGTTTCTCTAAATGAACACCAATCATATTGAGATTTAAATGAACTTTTGAGGTGATGAATGGAGTGAAATCCTGGAAGTGCTTTTTCAATATTTCCCATAAACAAAATTCACGAGGGATTGTACGTCCATTAGCCGACGGCTTGTGCTTTTTATGTGCCTAAAGTGCAAGTGAATGAGGAAGTAAATTTAACAAATGTAGGAGATGTTTGTAAGTGGTTGACTTTAAAGAACAAATCTGGATATAGGAAAATTTGAGTGGTAAAGTATAGTGTCAAAACAATCTGAAAGATATGAATGTACCGCCTTTTCTTTTAATTTTTCAAGAAAAAAGTTAGAATTTTTAGATTAGATATATATGTACTCATTCGTGTTGCTTCTGTGTGTAAAACCATTTTGTCAATGTGTTTCTTAGCATCTGTGTGCAGTTTTTCTTTAAGTATTTAAATAATAAACAGCTTCAAACTGTTTGTTTGTGTCTCCAGTTACGGCCGGGTGTACACTACAGACCCTTACCACGCTTTAGCTCCGGCCGCTGCTGCCGCCTATGGAGTGGGAGCCATGGTGAGAAAAGAACGTTTAATCTTGTTTGAGACAACTTGAAAACTCAATAAGTGGTTCATTCAAGTGAAAACAAAATGATAAAAAATCCAATCTTTACTGCTATATTAAGAGTCCTACTTTTCCCAAATGATTACCTGTTAAACTTGAAGCTCCAACTAGCTGGAAAAATCACTGCTTCCTGTCATCTTTACATAAAGAACCAGAGGAGCATCTTTAAATATATAGATGATTTTTTTTGTTTGAAACCACAAAACATGAATAGACTGAAACAATCGATGTCGTGCAGATTAAAGGTCATAGTGGATGTCTCTTTATGTAAAAACAAAGAAAAAAAACGTGATTTTAAAGAAAATGTTATATTTGCAATTTTTTACAATTAGTTTATCTTTAAAAAAAAGTTAATTTGTCTGTGTTTTATTGCATGTTTTATTGCATTATTGCATCAGACGTGTAAAAGTTTAACTTTCTTTCTTTGTCTTCCAGGCCAGTTTATACCGAGCAGGATACAGTAGGTTTGCTCCCTACTAAAAAAAAAACCTAAAAAAACCACACCTAAGGAATTTCACTCTGCTCCTGAATCCCTCCTTTCTCCAGCTCTGTGTTCGGCAGGAGCTTCCCTCCATTTTTCTGCAGGCAGACTATAGCGACAACTCCCGTGTTAGTTTTTTTTTTTCTTTTTCCAAATTCTCTCTTCCTTTGTGGCGAGACGGCTCTTTGCCACATCATCATGTCAAACTCTTTCCTCTGTCTGTCACCGGCATGGAATCAATGGAAAAAAAACTGCCAGGAGCATCTCCCACTAATAAAGAAAAGAGAAAAGAAAGAAAAAAAAATAATAACTGGAGCTGCTATTCAGTCGCTTTTTGGGATGTTTTTAGAAATACTTCGGGACCCAGAAGCAGAGAGACTTTTGTTCCGATCCAACACTACAACCCCACCCCTTTTACATTTATATCCTTGGAAACGGTGGTTAGACAGACAAAACACCCACTGTGTATAATCATATTTACTTTAAGTACCAAGTATATGTTTTTCTCTCTGTTTGTTGAACTACCACAACACTAGTGTATAAAGGTACCCCTGATTTCAAACACTACATACACACAGTTACTTCACACTACACACAGATCCTCTGATTTGTTGCTATGTTATGATAAAAAAAATCAACTGAATTTTTGATGCAGAAAATATAGGAATCATTTTTTTTCAATTTCAGCTAGAATACTGAAGAAAAACCACTGTTATATCTCTAAGATAATCTATCAATCATGTGCTTTTTTTTGTCATTTTCAAACAAATTTCTCTGAAGATTAAAAGAAAATTTAGTAAAAACAGACATATAACGCTTATGGATGTGTGAAAATGACAAGAAAAAAAGTTTTGCGTTACCTCAGCTGTTTTTTTTTTTTTTTGCAATTGTTTAGGTTTCTTTATGCTTTTTTCTTTTGCCGACACTCATAAAAAGTCGCGTAAAATTTTTTGTTTTAAAAAAAGATACATTTGAATTTTTTCTCAATCAGGTTTTCGGTCTTCATACATTTCAACTAGTATCATTTAAGATGGAAAGTCCACTTTGTTTCAACCATAAAGTAACCTCCACAAACACACCACCCTGCTCGATCCACTACAGCTTCTTCCTAAAAAGGACCGAACATCTTTGCTCATAAACCACCCAGACATTCCAGCTGCAGAAGATCAGACTGGACAAACTCAAAGAAGTTTAATCAAAAGCAGGAAAAAAAAAACTAATCATCTGTGGACAGGAGCTCTGACAGGCTCTGGAACAGAAACTGTCTGATGGAACTGGAGATCACAGCAAAAGCTGTTGGTGGGATAAAAAAAAAAACAAATCATGTCAGAGATTTCATCGTCAGTTTTCTATTTATATTCTTGTGTCCTCATCCTGATGTAGTACTAAAGGATTCCTCTTTTTTTTTTTTTGTCCTTACCGGTGCATCTGAAGGCCACCTGGTGAACCAAACTAGCAGCTACACCTCTTCTCTTCATCCCAACATCACTATTGTTTGCCTTCTTTCTTTGGTTCCAAAGATATTTTTTTTTCTTTTGAAAGAAAGCACATTTTTGTTCTGATGTATTTCTTATTTCTGTGGTTTTGACTTGCCTTTTTTTTTTTTTTTTTTGCTTTCTATATTTGACATAGCGAGTTAAATCTGTATTTTTACAGTGCAAAGATTCATCCGCTCCCTGAAAAAAAAAGGTGTTAAAGCAGCTTCTTTAAAAAAAAAAAAAAAAAAAGACAAAAAAGTTTTAAAAGTTGCAGAACATGGGATTTTTTTGACCTGTAAACACTTAAATTGAAGTCACTTTTAATTTATTGGTGCTTTTTTCTGCTTTCATGTGAGCTAGTTTTTAGATGTAGAGGTATTTGCTGCGGACAGATAGAGAGGAGGAAAAGACAGGCAGGTGGATGTGAGAAAAGATTCAGAATGTCTTTTTCTCAGCAGGGCTGATGCACCGGAGAGCTGGTCGCACAATTTAGGAGGAAAAAATAAGATAAAATGGTTCTTGTGGCCCAGCGGTGGCCACCTTTTTTTTTTCCGAACAATGAGCATCATGTGGGCGGTTTGCTGAAGGTGAGAAGCCGAGTCGTTAATCATTAGCTGACAGGATGACAACGTCCCCCGCTGTCTCTGTAACGTGGGGGGATGATGCTCTCAGGGTGGAGCGAGCAGTGTCTTTGATTGTGAAACTCTAAAAGGTTCAGTGGATTTATTTGACGAGCATTACCTCTTTTTCTTCTTGATCTTTGCAAGTATTATCAGAAGTGTTGCTATGCATGCTTTTGGGAGAGAGGAAAAGTCTCTTTTTTTTCTTTCGTGCATGACTTCAAATCCTAGTGCTGGAGCTGGATGCTGAGGTGTGAAACATGTGAAACATCTGGATGGGTAGTAGAAGGATGGTGGGAACCCACAGCAGCTTTACGACACCCGAGTCAGCCTCCTGCAATAATCTAGGTTATCTCTGCTCTGTGCCTCTGTGGTCGTCATGGTAATCACCAGTTATATCTGAAGTCTTAAGTTTAATTTGGTTCGTCTTGACCCCAGTGGGTTTTTTTATGGTTATAATCAAATTTCAAACCACGATCGGGGGTGTGAAGCTTTGTAAGGGTGGAAAACCACCACAGAGATGTCCTGGACGGCCACAGAAGCTAAAGTCCACCCAGTGGGAGTGTGTTTATTAAATGGGTTAGGAATGCATGTGGAGGTTGTTTCTTTTTTTTGTTCGTTTTATTGTGGGTTTTTTTTTGGTCACATTCTTAAAAGTTCATTTATCTAAGTTTTTTTTTTTTAAATAAGTGATATGTATTTTTTCACAGTGTGTTATTTTGCCATCCTTGTGTCGGCCTTCTGTTTATTCTCCAATATTATTGAATGTATATAATAAATAAACTGTTTGGTTTTTTTTCTGGTCTTTAGTTTCTTTATTAATGTTTAGTATCAACATCCCATAACCTCTGCGATTTTTTTTCTCCAGCTTAGGGCTTCCATTTAGGGGCAGAAAACTTCAAACAGCATATCATCCAAAGGCAGGGTTGTGCAGATTAAGCAGGATAAATGGAGGGAAAGAGTAAATCACATCTTGAACCATCCTGATTTTTTTTCCCCTGTGTACCAGCTCATGTGGATGCACTAATGATGCCTCCATCAATCCCACCCAGTTTAATAACTCTCACACGGTGTAACCTCTTGACTTTTATTCCTCCCTGAAAAATACTCATCCTCTACTGCTATGAGCTTCTCCAAACTTTCTCATTACCAGCTGAGAGAAGAAACAATGTGGAACAGGCTTTAATTGCTTGTGGAGTTAATGGCTGTAAATGGGTTGGATGTGGCAGGAAACCTCATATTCCTGCTAATTGCTCGAATGCACAAGAGGCCAATTGCCAATTTGATGGCATTCTCATTTTGAGCAATTGGAGTTGGACTAATTGGTAGAATAGATTGTGTGATAAAAGAAGTGTGTGAAAGATTGCATGTGGGGTTTGGAGCCGACCTTTCAGAATGGCAGATCACCGGAGGTCATGGTGGGGGAGCAGAGAACAAGTGTAGAAAAATAACATCAGCTGTACTGCAGCTCATGACAGAATCAGAACATGTGCACGAGTTTTTTTTTTAATCAGCTTGGATTTGCCTCAATGTCACCATCTGGTGGTGTTATTCTGACATTGCATCTTAGTTTAACTTTACAATTTTTTTGTTGGTTTTGGTTATTGAGAATCAAATTTTTTTGAAAGTGGCCGATTTATTCAATATTGTTAAAAAAAAAAAAAAAAAAAAAAAAAAACATTTTATTATTCACTTCCAGGAAAAAAACCAAGTCTTTAAAAAAAAAAATCCAGTTTATGACTCTTCTTGCTTTACATTATTTTTTTAAATCTGGTTTTAATCAGAAACAAATCTTTGTCATTTCTTTCAGAGGTTTTCTCCTGCAGTCATTTTAAGACTTTTTACAGCTTTTCTCTGTACAAGTATTTTTCCAGCATTTTTGGTCTTATATTTCTAAACTGCTTCAAAACCTTTCAACACCAACTCTTGTCTTTTGGCACACTTCTAATTTTTATTACATCATGTCAGCTTCATCTCCAAAGAAACCATTACAGATGAGTTTTCAGCCAATAATAGATGGATATTTGTGTGTTGCATGCTTTCAATGTTTTCCCTTTGGCACTAAAGTGCATTGGTACACTTTTTATGATTGTTTTATTTCTTCCTTTTTTGTACATCCAACTGAACAATAGAATATTCCCTGCATCAGGTTGATAATCATGTCTAAACTGACCAAAATCTGTCTGAGATTAGTTGTACAAACAATCTGACTTTCTTTCTTTAAATCTGGCTTTTTAATGCTTATTTAATCTTTTGGAATAAAATGACTGATTAACCACATTAAAAGACAAACACAGGAACTGAACAAAAATTTACAAGAAAGGCCCAAATCTTGCAAAACAAGTGAAAAAAAAATCCCTTAACGAGGCTCATTAGTAATTGATTCCATGATCTAAACTTGTGCAAAAGTCCTGCTTTTGTTTTGAAGAAGTTCATTCCCATTTGGGAACACTATCAGAACCCTTGAGCTGTAACTTTAAACATCTGGATGTTAATCAGTGATGGCATGAGCCATCCCAGAGTGCTGACAAGTTCCCTGTCCTCTCTTCCTTTCTGTCTTGTCTCATCTCACTCAATACATATTGCTTTCAAACACACTTCCTCTCTCTTGTCTTGTTTTCTGTCCTTGTTGCCCTCCTGCCTCCTTTCCTACATCAGTGCTCTGTAGACAACTTTGGCACACACGTACACACTGACAGCCTCACACCTTCCTCATCACCTCATGGCCTCTATGCACCATCTCCTAAAAAAAGATACAACCCAAACTTAAATCAGACACACTTTCACATGGTGTGGGTTTCTTATTCTTTAAGATGAAACCCACCTCAAGACAAATATTCACATTTGCATATTTACATGTACACATGGAGCCGTCATTGGCTTTGATGAGGACTTGTTTGTGTTTATGTGTCATCACATAAGCAGTCATTTTATTCCTGTCCGTAATATTCATCATAAGGTTGATTGTAGTCAGTAGTTTGAGGACGAGGGATGCTGTAATCTTTGTTAGGATCAATCTCCTGAAAGACATGACGTTCAACATGAATGTTAATCATAGTGAAGTGTTTTAAAGAAACGTAGTGAGTTTTATCGAAGCGCTGGTTTTGTTGAGTTTACTTACTGTCATTGAAAATTCAGACTCATAAGGGGATTGAAGCTTTGGTTCTTTTTTCCGACCTGAAAGGAGAAAGAAAATAAAACTTATAATAACCACTTTTATTTTCTTCTGCGGCGTCAGCAATAACCAGGATGTTGCATCGGTCCGTTGTGGTAAAGAGAGAGCTGAGCCGAAAAGCAAAGTTCTTGATTTACAAGTCGTTCCCACCCTCACCTATGGTCACCAGCTGTGGGTGGTGACCGAAAGAATGAGATCGCGGATACAAGCGGCTGAAATGAGCTTCCTCTGCAGGGTGGCTGGGCTCTAACTCAGAGATCGGGTGAGGAGCTCTGCCATCCGGGAGGAGCTCAGTGTCGAGCCGCTCCTCCTCCAGGTTGAGAGAAGCCAGATGGGGTGGTTCAGATGCCCCCTGAGCGCCTCGCGGGTGAGGTGTTTTGGGCACGTCTCACCAGGAGGAGACCGAGAGGCAGACCCCGCGTCCCGCTGGAGAGACTATGTCTCACAGCTGGCCGGGGAACGACTTGGGATCCTTCCAGATGAGCTGGAGGATGAAGCCTGGGTGAGAGAAGCCTGGGCTTCCCGTTTGAGGCTGTTGCCCCCGCGACCCAGCCCCGGAACAAGCAGAAGATGACGGAATGGAATTTTCTCACAAACATGAACAACAAGATGTGGATGAACTGATAATTCAAACTAAAGACTTAATTTTCTTCCTTTTTCGGTAAAGTTTTCTTCCAGTAATGAGCATTTTCTTTGAAATGCTTCTATTATTTTATAATTGGATCATTAGATAGTTTACTAATTAATATTCAAGCTTAAATTGTTTGAAATAAAATGTTGATTTAATTAAATAAATAAAATCACAGTGGTACAATGGTTAGGATAGTGGCATCACAGCAAGAGGGTCAGGGGTTCTCATCCCGAGTGGGGACGAGGCTTGGAACACTGGCCGTTCTGTGTAGAGTTTACATTTTCTTCCTGTGCATGCGTGTTTGAGCACCCAGGAGACATGCTTTTAGGTTGATTGGCCGCTATAAAATTGAGTGTCTCTGTGGATAGTTGTGTTTGTGTGGCCCCGCAACAGACTGGTGACCCCTTTGGGGTGTAACCAGCCTTTTGCCTTGAATCAGTGGGATAGGCTCTAAGGCCCCCTGGGACTGCATTAGGGATGGACGGTTCAGAAAATGAATGAATGAAATAAAATTCCATTAAAAATTGTCTAATTGTCTAATTTGAGCAAAACTAGTTGTATTTTGTTTCTAAAAAATAAAATGAGGTTTCTTTGCTTATTCCTTTGAAAATGATTTTCAAATAATCGCAGTTGCTCTTTTCAGTTTGCAAAGTCTCACCTCTTTTGTTTTCATTCTCTTGCTCATAGCTTCCATTTTCTCTTCCTTCTTTCTGGCTTCCCAGTCCGGGTATGTCTGCATTTGGGCTGATCCAACCTGCGAAGCTCAGTGGGTCGTCCTTAGACGTGGCCTCCCCTCTGCAGAAGAAACTGATCTGGGACAGACCATGTCCTAGTAGAAGCACCCAACCATTTGCCACCAAGGTGATGCTTAGCACTGGATCATCCCAAGAAGGCCGCCGTCCTAACTTGGGGTTCCCCCTGATCAGCATGGTGATCCACACCACCCAGACGCAGGAGGAGACCAGTAGTGTGAGGAAGAGCAGCAATGCTTGGATCCTCCACTGCTGGTTGGTAGGCCCTGTGTAGCTGTAGCTGTACGTACGGCAGGAGCGACACAAAACTTTCATGGAGAGGATCAAACCGACAGCCAGCAGACACAGCACATAGATCTGCAGCATCACAAACTCCTCCTGGCTGTACTCGCATGGGTTCTTATCTCTGACCAGTACAATGAGAAGCCACTGGGTAGAGATGATGACCTGGACACTGAAGAGTCCCAGTGCCACAGCAGGTTCCCCCCATCCTCTGGCAGCTGCAAATCCCAGCAGAGCCAGGCAGCGAGCCACCAGGCAGGAGAAAGCCATGGAGAAGAGCACACTGAAGAGGAATATCCTGGTGGGACAGGTTTGAGGTGTGAAGCGAATGATGAAGGAGAAGGTGAGGGCGAATACCCCGGCTGTAGCCAGCAGGAACATGACCATACAGAGCACCACACCTCCGATGTTGTGTTGGTGCCGTGATGAAACACAAGTGCACAGAAACCAGAAGAGCAGGCCCATCAGGAGAACCATGCTGAAGAGGAAACCTGCAGAGGTCAGGATCTCCAGAATGATGCCCCATGCTGCCTGACGGTCACAGAGAAACCTGTAGATGGGGTTTAAATCCATACCACAGCCTCGCACTTGCAAGCGTGTGGTGACATTCTGGGATGTGTTTGTGTTCATAATGGTTGGAGTCAATGAGGTGATGTTGGAGGGCTGACACAGGCAGAAGAAGGGGGTAGAGACGAGCAAGAGGAGGGGTAACAAAGCCATCCTAACATCAGAAAATCAAAGCGAGATTCAGTCTTTGTTTTTAAATCTTCTTTGAAAAACTGAGAGGAGATCCCTGTTGAGAAAAAAGTCAAATATTAATTGAAAAGTTTCATTTTAGCACAAGGTAATAGCACAATAGGGAGTGTTCTGGCATGCCAGGACAAGGTAGAGAAGCCAAGGATTGCAGCAGAAAAAAGTTCACATGGGGTAAAAAAAAGCAGCTAAAAAACTGAATATTCTCACACACATTGCTTTTACAAGTCGATCTACGTTCCTACTCTCACCTATGGTCACCAGCTGTGGGTGGTGACCGAAAGAATGAGATCGCGGATACAAGCGGCCGAAATGAGCTTCCTACACAGGGTGGCTGAGCTCTCACTCAGAGGTCGGGTGAGGAGCTCTGCCATCCGGGAGGAGATCGGTGTTGAGCCACTCCTCCTCCAGGTCGAGAGGAGCCAGATGGGGTGGCTCGGGCATTTGGTCAGGATGCCCGCTGAGCGCCTCGGTGGTGAGGTGTTTCGGGCACGTCCCAACAGGAGGAGACCAAGAGGCAGACCCCGGACCCCTTCGAGAGACTATGTCTCACACCTGGTTGGGGAACGATTCAGAATCCTTCCGGGTGATCTGGAAGATGCAACTGGAGAGAGGGAAGCCTGGGCTTCGCGTCTGAAGCTGTTGCCCCCGTCACCCGGCCCCGGTTAAGCGGAAGACGACGGAACAGAACATTGCATTTAATACACACTGCACAGTCAGGCGGTAGATTGAATGCAGATATGCCCTGCTGATAGATCATTGCTGCTTCCTTCAGCCCATAGTACACCCTTTGTTCTCCTAGCAGAGATTCAAAGATGACCTTTTGAAAGATTTAATACTGAACATGTTATTTACATTGTCTCTCGCTTTCCTTTTTTGGTAGATGATGATATTTTAACACCATTAAAGCTGTTTCACCTTTATTATTACATCTCAGATTTACTGATTTGGATGGATGAGTTTAGTCACCCATAAAAGTTTGACTGGACAAAAACTAGCAACCTTTACAGAGAAAAAGGATAAAAAATGACTTACCTCTCCTTTTAGATTTCTTAAAATTAAAAGTTTTGCTTTAAATAGTCCTCTTTTTTCTGCAATTGTCTCAATTGAGAGACTTCGATCTCTAATAACGCTAAATAAAATGTCAATTGATGTTTTCTATACCTCACTTTAACTAAACCTGTACCCCTGTTACCCCGCCCTGAGAATAGAGGAGGGTTCGTTCACCTGGAGGTGATGTTAGTCACTCCTCCCTGCTCTGAAATTCCCATCAGGATTTGCATCCCATTGGTCGATAAGCTTAGACAAAGTATCTGGAGTGTTGTAAGCAACTGTGTCATGACGTTCTTCTGGTAGGTGAGCTTACCTGACTCATCTGGTGTCACTGGGATACAAAACAGGACCAGCTGTTGCCACAGTTACAAATAAATCATAGCAACAGCATTTAAAATGGTAATTGGCCTTGAGGGGAAAAGCTGGATCAGACACAGAAAATGTCTCTGACTGTTGCTTTTTGCAAGTCCTCACAAAACCCTGCAGCTCATGTCTGTACAAGTATTGAGAGGGTGTGTTCAGCTGAAGTCAATGTTGGCATTGTAACACACCGGATATTTTAAATCCTGGAAAATATTCCGTTTCTAATCTGTTTACAAGTTTTATTGTTGTCACAGAAGAAATGCACATACATATCTCATGTGTAGCCTTGATATCTACAGAATATTTCAACATGATGATAGGTTTTCAGATTAACTTGACATCTCTATATTTAATATATATATACATATGTATATATATATATCATATATAAAACTCCAAGGTCAAAGTGAGAAACATCACCAAACATGAGAGAGAAGGATCAATAGGGTCAATATCCTTTGGGACTTCCAGATCCAGACTGACCGAATGGTTATGGTGAATCAACCAGACGTGTGGTGGTGGAAAAGAAGCAGAAAAACGCAGTATTGGTGGATGCGGCAATACCAAGTGATAGTAACAAGGAAGAAGGAAGCAGAGAAACTGGAGGAGTACCAAGTTCTCAGGATAGAGCTGGAGAAGACTTGGAAAGGTAACAGTCCTAGGAACAGCAGAGTCCCTGTGCAGAACTTTCAATCTGCCTGACCTCCGGTAGAAGATCCAAACTTGAAGAGGGTGGAAGACCAGCTGCGGAAGGGTAAGAAGCTCATTTTATACATAATTTTAGATTTGACACTTTGGCACTCATGAGTACACACACAGTATATGTGCTGATAGAGCCATTTGTATATATGCTAGATTAAAAGCAAAAGGGAATGAAGAGATTAAATTTATGTGCAGACCAGTTGTTCAAAACTTCATCCTTTTCTCAAACTTTTAACATTTTTTATTCATCTAGCCTTGGAGAGTGTGGAAAAGAGGTGAAGAAGCGTGTGCAGGCAGGATGGAACGGGTGGAGAAAAGTATCAGGTGTGATTTGTGACAGAAGAGTTTCAGCTAGAATGAAAGGGAAAGTGTACAAAACCGTGGTGAGACCCGCCATGCTGTTTGGTCTAGAGACAGTGGAACTGAGAAAAAGACAGGAAACAGAGATGGAGGTAGCAGAGATGAAGATGCTGAGGATCTCTCTGGGAGTGACCAGGGTGGACAGGATTAGAAATGAGTACATCAGGGGAACAGCACATGTTAGAGGTTTTGGAGATAAAGTCAGAGAGGCCAGACTGAGATGGTTTGGTCATGTGCGGAGGAGAGAGCACGAGTACATTGGCAGAAGTATGCTGGGTTTGGAACCACCAGGAAAGAGGGCTAGAGGAAGACCAAAGAGGAAGTTCATGTATACAGTGAAGGAAGACATGAAGATAGTTGGCGTGACTGAAGAAGATGCAGCAGATAGGGTTAGATTGAAGAAACTGACTTGCTGTGGCGCCCCTTGAAGGGAAATGCTGAAGGAAGAAGAATTTATCTAGCCTTGCTGGCAAAAGACCTAAAGGTTAGCATTAAAACCAAAGTATCTGGTTAAAACACACCACCTTTTTTATCACAATGGTTTTGTAAAAATTCTTCTCGCAGCCCAGATTTATTTAAAGTGTTTTAACATTTTGTCCACATATTGACTTTTTTTCTGAAGTTCAAACAGGAAGTTTTGTCAGTCTGTTTTGTTTAGCGTTTCCCTGGCATTGCCTCTAGATGCCCTCGGTTTCCCTGGCATTGCCTCTAGATGCCCTCAGTTATCTTCAGCTTCTCACCCTCCACACGTCTCCTGTTGCTCTTCACCCAGCTAGATTTCATCCACATCATCACCTGTCCCATTTCAGTTTGCAAGCTTCTTCTAGCTTCCCGTAAGTCTTTATTTTGTGGGTTTTTTTTTTTCTAGTTTGGTTGTGGTTGATCTTCTACAATAGTGGTTTTCATGCTGCAGCAGCAGTCACAGCCAACTTAAAATATGAACTTGTGTTTTCACATTTGCATTCTTTGTCAAGCCACAATCTGTCTGTGATTCAACTTTTTCTCTTTTTGTAGCTTTAAAAATAATTTTCTTCAACTCACAATTATAGAGACATTTTTCAATTAAATTGTTGGGGTTTTATATTGTTTTTAACTCTTATTTTTAACTTTTGCAAACCTTTCACTCAAAATCAGTTTTCAAGCAGCTTGTTGACACATTTTTTAAATCATCTTGATGAAAACAAGATCTTTCAGTTTTGCTTCTTGATCCCAGAGTTAGGACTGAGGCCTACTTTGGCCAGGCATCTGACCCTTTTACCTCCTATTATTAAGCATTGTTTGGACTCTTCATTCTGGCAGCAATGCCCCTTCTTTTTACTATTAAATCAGTAAAAAAAGAGAAGAAACTCCAAATTTCTGAAAATAGACAGTTTATTGCAGCTATCAGTACTTACAGTAACACAGTACATTTTCTGTAGTATTGTGCTCACACACAAAACACTTCCAGTATATGCATTTAGTTTCTGTCGGTAGGGATGAGATAGCAGCCGGAAGAGAGGGAAGGATAAGGAGATTGAAAGAAGGGAGTTTCTCCTCTGTGACCATGTGACAGTACATTGTAATCCTGAGCTGCACACACTCCCCTCCTGGTGTTCACAACACCATCAGTCACAAGAAGTAAAAACTACAATCAGAAGAGGAGGGTAGTAGAAAAGGTGGGATTGAGATGATAAAAAGGTGTAGCTCTGAAAACACATATTTACATTTTAACAGACAGCTAGAAGCAGATACGAGCTAGTGATGAGCTAGCAGTTTGGCTTGCATCCTTTGCCGTATGTGGGGAGGGGGAAAAAAGAAAGGAAAGGTCAAAGGAAGAGAAGAAAGATGATTTGTTCTAGTTTAGATGAAGGGAAGGAAAAAGGTATGTGCAAGTTATTCTCGTCTTCTTATAATAATATATACATACTGTAAACAGTGTTATAATTATAATATAAAAATAAAGTTGCCCACTTAGTGGGATATATGAGGTAGAAAGACGAGAGGGCATTAGGGGGTATCGCCGGCAGACTTATTGAGAATTGCCAGTGAGATGAATAGAAGGCAGGGTGAAGAGGATCAGATGGAGGAAAGGTGCAGGCAGGCAAAGAAGGCAGGCGCTTTAAATGATGCCGTATTTGGCCAAGTCGCTGAGCTCCATGTCGCCGAAGGCTTCCCATGGGCACACCACTGTGATGTCTGTACCAAGACCCTCCATGCCGGGGATGTCATCTCCAAAGCTGAAAGAATAAAGAGCATAGACATCAGAGAGTGGTCTGATTTACTGTGTGGAGGAATAATAAAAATCAATATTTACCCCTTCTGGCCTGGTTTGGGGGCCTTGCTCTTGAATGTGCGGGTCTGCCTTTGCTTGAACTTGGGTGGTCCCTTCTTGGGTGTTGTTGGGCCGGTGGCTCCACCAGGGGCCAGGGCGCTTCCTGCGGGTGGACTGGCGTTCATTTCTGCTGAGTTTCTGCTGTGAAAGAGAGAAAAAACTTTAGAAAAAGTTCCCCGCCACTGTGGATTTTCCTGCCTTCTGCTCGACCGTGTTAATCTTGCTTTCATCCCAGTGTTAATGCCAATCAGTGGAGATTATGCAGATCAGGTTTAGCAGCCAGATTAGTTCTAATCCCACGATCGACTAATTGGCCTTTAACATGCGAGGCAAGAAAACAACCTTCATTCTGGACTTTAAACTTTTCCATCTGTTTTCTAACTCCTAGTTGAGGATGGAAACTAAGACACAGCATTTTAAATTTACAAGATTATTCACAATAATTTTATTCTAATTTCTTACAGATGAACTGTTGCTGCTTGGCTAGCTGTGGATCTCTGAGAAATCCCTCATACTAAATTTTGAACAGTATTCTGCCTTAGCTTCCTCTCCCACTCCTTTTTGGAACTGCCAACCCTGCTAATCTCATCTGGTTATTTTGACAGAAGTGGAAAAATCTTCAGCTTTGGTCCGTTATGTAACTTGTAAATTAATGCACCTCCTGCATCAGCACCAGCAGATCTGGGCCAACGGCCTCTTTCCTGAAAGCAGGATTCTCCTGGCAAGCATTGCTGTGGAGATGCTGCTCAGCAGGTTATTAGCCATCTGTCTGCTCTGACTGTTGATCCAAAAGTCAATCGGCTTTTCTCTAAGCACTAGAAAATCCAGAGACACGTGTCCCCTATTTGGCTTTCCAGTCATTTTTTTTAAGCATTTGCATCTGTTTATTAGCCTATTTATAAGATTTTCTTTTCCTTCGTTAGTTATTTTAGTTTAATCTTAGTGTCTGTTTAAATTTTTCTTGGTTACCGTTGCTCTAACTTCTATCTTATTCACATTTTCGACACCTTTTTTGCACTTGTTTTCATCAAGAATGCTTTGTTTTAGATCGCTTGGGTTTTATATTTTATATTTTTTACCTGCTTTAATTAAGTAAAAGTTTTTTCCAATTGATTTTTCCAACTTTTGCACAAAGTTATCACCAAATAATTCAAATACATTTATTTCCATCTGAAAAAAGTCTTTAGCAAGAATCCAATAAGTACTAAATTGAATAGTTATGGAAGCAGCACTAAGTACAGTAAAGATGCTCAATGGCTAGGAAAAAAAGATAGTTTGATTTCTGTCCTTTTTTGTAGTAAATCAATCTGTAACTAGCTCAATAAAACTTTTTCTATCAATTCTTCTCCAGTCAGAAGAGGAGTTGCTTCCTACCTGTTTGCGTCTTCGTATCAAGCTTCTTCTGAGAGCTCCTCGAGTGTCTTCTTCTTCAGCTTCCCTGTGCTCTGCTTTTATACCTCCATCTCTAATCCTCACATCCTCTTTTTACCAGTCACATGGTCACTAGTAAAGGTCATCCAAACCACTAACCTCTTCATCCCTTCCTCCTACTTCATCAGTTCCCTTGTTTCTGTGATCCCTCTCCGGTCCCCCCTCCCAAGCAGAAGAAAAGGCAACCCAGCAGACAAAGTCAGAGATCAGCCTAGAAAGATATTAGCCAGCTTATCCCTGTAAAGCTCACCATTTAACTGTCCTGTAGGAAGACAATCTATTGGTCTCGTTTCACATCCATGTGAGAAGCTGCCTTCACATGTGGCTGTTTATCCCCTCAGCAAAGTACAAAAGAATAGCACTGTGTACTAACCACTGACATTTTAAACAAACTCAATTAAATTATTTATTTAGGGAGAAAGAAAAAAATCCTTGTAGTATTGTAAATTGATTTTTATTCCATTTGAAAATGACAAAATGAGAAAACGTTCAGTCATAACTTTTTTTTTTTATCCACTCATAACTTTTCAGGTCATATGTGTTTGGAAGTTCAAATCAATAAAACAAGATATTTGTCACTAAAAGCTGATGGAAACTATTGCACAAACCAAATAAAAAAGGGCAGGCTCACTAGCGGAGGTTCTTTTTAAAAAATTATTTATGTGTTTCGTTTCATTACATAACATTGGCATTATCTAATGGGATGCGAGACTGAGAGCGATATTCTTAGAAACAATAGAAGGGCCACTAACAGGACAACAATGGCTAAAGATCAACAGGACAACAATGGCTCAAGATCACCTGATTAGCTTCATCAAAATGGAAAGTTTTAAGCCTCAGCCTAGAAATAGAGGAGGCCTCCCTCCTGAAGTTTTACACCAGTCGATCTCAGAACATTCTGGTCTTCTTTCAACGTAACAGTCAGCGGGGAACCGCTGATTTGGAAAGGAAGTGGATAAAGAAAAATAGGAGGGTTAAAGCAAAGTTGTGATGTCTTTAAGATACAAGAGGAAGCAGTCGTTTGGGTTTTCTGTGGAAGAAAATATAAGAATCCTTTCTGGATTTTTAGAAGAAACCAAAGAAGAGATTCCAACACAAGTTTTCTTGCTGCCGAATCACTGGGAGGTTTGTACAGGAAGTTGGAACAATCTGGAACTCCTCAATGATCGAGCTGCTAACAAAGAGTTGTTATTCTTCAGGAGAGGTCACACAAACAGGCACAAGTCTCTATGTATCACTTTGAGGAGGGTCAGAGACATTTTTCTATGCAATTTGTGTATAAAAATAATTCTTGAGACAAAAATACTAGACCAATCCCAAAGAGTTTTATTAATAAACACATGCTTCAAGTTTTTTCTTTTTTCATTTTTTTATACTTTAAAAAAGATAATCAAAATATTTCACAAGGTAGATAAAGGTTCATGTGGAAGGGTAAAAAGAAGAACCAGGTGTGCTTTAAGAGTTTGTCACTAGTTGCTGGTTCATGTCTCAGAAATAGGTTTTTGCCACTTTCATCTCAAGTTTTTTTTTTTTTTTTTAAAGTCGAACAACATTCAGAACAGTGGAAACAAAAAGAATGTTGTATAGTCAATGTGAGAATTGTATAGACTTGAACCCAGTGGATTTGACACGTTCTGTGTGTGATGTGAATGTGTGGAGCAGATTTCATGCCAACACACTTAGAATTACAAATGTGACCTTCACGCTTCTGTGAGGGAAGTTTGAGAATTTAAAAAATCAGCCGTAGCATCTCGATGCAGGTGAACTCAAATTTCTCATGGAGCAATAAAATTCAGTAAAAAAAACAAAACAGGTGCCTTTCCTATTTTAATCATTATTTAGTTCTAGTTTAAGAAAACGCTTCAAGGTTGGAATTTTATTTTTATTAATTTCCCATTCTATGTTAATTTTGTTTTTTATTCTGTTTCAATTTAATTTGATACTTATTTGCTTCAAGTTGGAAAGAAAAATAAAAAGTGAAACAGCAGGCTTTTTGATTGTCTAGAAGTTTTTATTTAAAACTCCAAACACATGTTCATCTAAAGTTGGAGAAGAACAAATGAATACAATATGATATAAAAGTACAATAAAAGTTAAAAAAAAAAACCTGCACCTCTCCTGGTCTTTCCATTCAAAAAGCAAACTTTTTTTTTCAAAAGTTTCATGACATACTGTTAGACATTCCTTTCTTAATAAAGTGGATTACCCCATTTGTTTTCGGTCTAAATGTTTAAAAATGCTTGTAAATAAATTACAGCATCAGGATAATGAACAAGCAGGCTGTTCTAACAAAACAAAGTACTTTTTTATTAATATTTCTTAGACTCATCTTTTAACTTGTTACATTTCAGTGATTGCTGGTCAAAAACACAATCGTGATTTCTGGTCAAAAAGAAATTTCTTTGAGACAGCTGTACTCAGTATGAACTTAAGATTTTGAAGATGAGCAGTAAAAGCCATTTTGAGCCATTGGATAAAATAAAACATGAGAGGAAATCGATAAAAATGACCTTCAGTTTGAATTTTACTGAGCTGAAGAAGTGACAGATGGAGGGAGAGTTCCTTCATTTGTTTCTACTAGTGACGTAATTGATTAGCTCTTTGTCCTTGTTGTTTCTTTAGTCTGTAACACTCCAAACATTTCATTTAGTTTAAAAAAGTACCACATTATCTCATCAACAGCGTATTCATTCCTGCTCTGTCATTTATCAGTGATGGAAAGACAAGATATGACCTTATCACCCCAGTGTATTCATTCAGTCTCATTTCAGTCAAATGACTTCCTCTTGTAATAAATAATTGTTTAATGTGAGCACATCCCACTTCTACCAAAAGACTGAGGTGAATCTCTTTCCTTGGTTGCTACTAAAAATATCCCGGTCCCAGCCGGTATAGCCGAATGGTAGAGACATCGCCTTCCAAACCAATCATAACGGGTTCGAACTCAATTCGGGACAAAATCCGCCTCGAACTAATGAAAAACTGAAAAGACATATAAAATAGCAAAATGGATAAAAACAAAAAAACAAAAAAAAAACTTAAAAGAAAAAAAAAAAAATATCCCAACAGTCCGTGGCACGACAGCAGCTCAGTAGATTTGGCCGAGTGGGAATGTTCACGATAACTTTATGAAACTGAGTTATTAAACCAGCTGATACGATGGGATTTTCAAGCATAAATATTTCAAGTGTTTGCATTTTGGCCGCAGATACAAGCGGCTGAAATGAGCTGCCCCCGCAGTGTGGCTGGGCTCTCACACAGAGATAGAGTGAGTAGCTCTGCCAAATGGGAGAAGCTCGCAGTAGAGCTGTTGCTACTGGTCGAGAAAGGACAGATGGGGTGGTTCAGGTCTCTGGTTAAGATGCCTCCCGAGTGCCTCGCTGGCGAGGTGGTTCGGGCACGTCCTACTGGGATGTCTCGTTCCTATTAGGAACGCATCGGGATCCTTTAGGGTGAGAGAAGCCCTTGCGACTCAGCCCCGGATAGCAAAAGACAACGGAACAGAACATTTGTAGAGTGTTTCATTCCGATAGTTTACGTCTATCGTCGCAAAACTATCAATAGTTTTGGGACAATCGATAATCGTCTCAAAGCGACTATCGCTTGTTTTGGGACGACTACTAACTATCGAAAACTAACTATCGATAGTTTTTGTCCCAAAACTATAGATCGTTTGGGTCCATCGTCACACATAGGGTGTGGTTTAACAACCTCAGATTACCTAAACTGCATTGCTGAACACATTCTTTGGAGATCACAATGTGCCATCACTTGAAAATATCAAATCATCTCCAATTCATTTCTTGTCCATTACAATAAATTCCACTGGTCTCCAACAGCCTTTATGGTCACAGCTTTCAATCCAAGAGACATTACGATGTGGTGTGACTGGATCTGCGACAAACAAATCTAAACCCACAATGAGCTGGAACACAATGAGCAAAACTCAAAATGGGTCATAGAAAAAATAACAAATTTGCCAACTGTTCATAGCTGTTTTATTCACATGGTGAAACCTCTTCGATTGCCTTCGTCTCTCCCCTTAGATTAACTAAAAATGAACAATGAATAAATTTTGTTTTAAAAAAATGAACAAAGTGATCTAGATTCTTTTGATTGATGTAGATTTAGGGTTGATCATATCCTGTTCACATGTCAGTTGAGGTTTTGAGGACAGGCAATAGATACCCGGATTTAAAGCAGGCCAGTGGAATGATTAAGCTACTTTATTTGTTTACTGAGGAGAACCTGGTCTCTTTAACACGCACACAGTAAATGTGACCTACACTTTAATGACCCAACTTTTTTAAGGTTATTATAACATAAACCTACTATGTGTTTGTTCATTATGTGATCAGTGGATATAAAGACACACTTTAAAAACCACACATGAAAGAAGGAAAAGGGAAGGAAGGAAAGAGAGATCAAGAACATTAAACATGATTAGTTCATTTATTGTTGTTCATTTTAAACAATTCAAACAACAAGAGTAAATAACAAAGGAACATTCCACCCCCACAGTAAACAACCAATCACTTCAAAGGTTTGTGCAATTAGTTACAGAAACATGTAAAGTCCTCCAGGTAGCCATTCAATCTCCGTACTTATGAGCACTGTCATTAGAGGAAATCTCCCTCTAAGAAACTATTGACCTTTATAAAGCAGGCAGATGATTTAAGAATGCAGTCTACAAGTCCCCCTGTGCAGCTTTTTATGAGAGACTATACGGAACATCCCTACTGTACAAACAAGATAGTGACTAGGAGGAGAGGGGAAAAGGGGCAAAAGAGGGTTCAGGGTTTTTTCTTGAATTTGATAAGTTGAAATTAATTTCTCATGCTCTATTGTATGGAGTTAGCATGCTCTCTCATTGTATGCATGCGATGCACTCTTCAGGTACTCTAGTTTCCTTTCACTGGTCAACAACATGCATGTCAATATTTTTGTTTTTTACGGATTACTTTAAGGAGCGCAAGTTTGGGATTATTTCTCAGTATGGACCTGTCCTGGACTGGGAACCTCTTCATGGTGTACCCTGCCTCTCATTCACTGTTAGCTGGGAAAACTCCATTTGAAGAATTGTTTTAGAACTTTAAAAGATGAGTGGAATGCTAAAAAGAAAGACACTAGGATTTTCTTTTGTTTTTGTTTGTTTGTCACTTGTGTTCTACAAGTTTGTTCCCATTATCTTGAAATATCTCAAAGAGTTTAACCATTCAAAGTTACTTCTCTTGAGGGACTGAATTGATAGAATCAGGAGTTTTTCATCAATGTGTTCCGCTGAGAATTATTCTGTTGCCGGCAATTTTGAAATTTTGTTTTGTTAAATCTGCTGAACCACTTATTCCTAATGGGGTCGCAAAGTTGCTGGAACCTATCCTGGTTGCTATTAGGCAAGAGGCAAGAGACACTCGTAACAGGTTGCCAGTCTGTCGCAGGGCCACACACACACACACACACACACACACACACACACACATACACACACTCATTCTCATTCCTAACTCGCATGTTTTTGGAGTGTGGGAGTGAACCGAATGACCCGGAGAAAACCCATGCATTCTAGGGGAGGACATGCAGACTCCACACAGAAAGGCCAGTGGTTTAAGCCTTGTCTCCGCCCCGGGACTCAAACCCCAACCTTCTTGCTGTGAGGCCACTGTGCAAACCACTGCACTAGCGTTTGAAATTCATATGAAAAATAGTTAAGTTTGATATACATTTTTTTTAAAAAAGGCATTGAGCGACATTAAATTTGGTTTGTAATAGTTGAATGAGCACGATAGGGTCCCCAATTAAATCTAGTTCAAAATGTTATGTGACATTTTTCTTTCTTCGGTATTAAATCGACGGGGCGACCCAGAGGGCATTAGCCTAGTGGCAGAGTTGCCGTCTTTCGACCGGGAGAACCTGGTTCGATTCCTCCTGGGGCTACTCACAGTCCAACACAATACAGATGAAATGTTAGAAGAATATTGATGATGAACATGAACTATCCTCTATTTTCATCTGATCTTTTTCTCTTCTTTCTGTTTTTCTAAATAGTAATTGTGATACTGGACTAAAGAAGTTGCTGAAAGATGGGTAGATGATTGGTGACACTAATGACCCAGACGCCACAACAACACCTTCTACATTTACAGGTCAGTGTGTCAGATTTTGCAGCTTCTGTGTTTATACAAGTCACTAAGTCTTTTCCCTCTAATTAGATTAGGCACGAGATTGAGCATTTAAAGCTGGAACCAGGATATGAAAGTAAGGTAAGACTTTAAAGCTGTGAAACGCAGCGGCCTGTTTGTGTTTAAATGTGTGTCATGTATCTAACTTGAATGGGTACATGTAGGCCAGATTTATGCAGACATATGCTAAGTATGACTTAAACAAACATGTTGCTGGTTTTTTGGTTTCCTGCATGTCTGCCTGAACTCTTCATGTGTTCATTACCCATGCGCCAAAAGGGATGAATGGGAGTTTGCTTACTGCCACACAAAAAGGTCAAAGACAGCACAAGTGGTTATTCTCAGCAAATAGAACACCTTTTTCTAAAATAAAAATGTCTAGACAGGATTAAAATATGCAGCGGCTGATCTGCACAGTTAGATTTTGTCAAAGTGAGAAAGGAACATATTTTCCCAGACAGTTTTCTGAACCAAAACAGTATAAAGTGTCTGTCCTGCAGAAATGGGGACAGTGCTTAGCCTTAGACTGACTGGTTTGGAGAACACGAGGTCAGATGGATGAGGAATGATATTTAGGTTGACACTTACAAAGCAGGTCACAGACACCAGAACGTGTGACACTTTGAAGAGACCTCATTGGCCTCTGAACTAGAAAATACAATCAATCACGATTTGTCATAAAAATGAAAATGAAATGAATTATTACATCTAATGAAGATTAACTCTTAGATGGAGAAGTTTGGTTTGATTTTATCACTCTTGTGAAGGAATGCAAATATTTATTCACCCAACTGGAGGAGTTGTCGAAAATCCTTGAAAGTAATCCTTTCAGAAATATTTTATGTCTTCACAGAATATTCGCCAGATTCTTTGAAGACATACTGTACCTTCTTTTTCAATGCATCTTTTAAACATATACTACATGGGTCAACATCTTTTTGATCTTCTACAATCATTCAGTTGTTACTTAGCAGAGAAACCTCCCCAAAATTTATTGGACCACCTGCATCTAAGAGTAACTCAAACATTTAAAAAGCAACTTGAAGAAACAAACCAGTCCTTATAGCAATAAGCAGCTTGTTTGGAGTTTACAGTATGAACACTTTCACATCAAAGAAGACGTAATATTCTAAAGTTTGACACAACTTTATGAATATTTTATTAAATCATTTCGCCAAAACAAAACTAATCTCTCAAAGTGTTTTGGTGGGACAATAGCAGAAAATTGATAGTTTGAATTCTTTATCTCTGTCAATCTCTTGTATCCGACTTTATATTCCTGGTTGGCAGCACTCCTGCTCGCATGGCTGGTGAATGAATAATAGATTCACTGTAAAGAGCTTTGGGTGCCTGGCTTGAACCGCTTGGAGATGTACTAGATCACAGTTTTCCATGGCAGAGAAAAGCCAAGGACCAAGGAGCACCTTACGGTTTAGATTGGTTTACTCTGTTTTATAATAGCGTCTGATTTAATCACCATGTGCAAACAACTTGTCCGCTTAATTATCATTTGAATGTTATTTAAAAGGCAACGGCAGAAATTACTGATTGCTGCCAAAACATGCAACTTAAATTAAGATCAATAATGTTTTTCCTGCTTAAAAATAACTGAGACTCTAAGAAAGTTCCAAGGTCTCAGTAAAAGTTTGGCTTTTCTTTTATTGATTCAGAGTCCCAATTTTTTATGTTCTAATTTTATGCCACAGAAATGCTTGTTTTCTCATTTGCAGCCCTGATTGTCATATGTGACCCTTTAAAAAAATCTCTACATTTCTATGTAATTTGAATCTACCATGTAAAACAGATTCTATAAAAATATCTTATGTATTTGTCATAAACGACAAAACAACTTTTTTTTACAGTCTGTTATACAGTTACAGTTAAATATTTTAGAAATGTAACATTTCAAGCTTTAAAAAGTAGGACAAAAAATTGTCATTATGTCATAACGCTGAAAAGATTGAATCCTCTGAGTGGTTTTTTTTTTTTACTGTTTCTGTAGATGTCTACCTCGTGACAGTAACATGCATCTAAATCTTGAATTATTCATCCATCATCACATCAAATTGGATTTAATCTCCCAGCAGAACGTTGTCTCATTTTTATTGCATACAATACTTTTAAAACACTCATCATGCACTGAATATTTCCATTAAATCACAAAGCAAAAAAGGAGAAAACAGGGCTGCACAGTGGTGCAGTGGTTAGCACAGTGGCCTCACAGCAAGAGGGTTCTGGTTGGGAGGAGTCTTAGAACATTGGTCTTTCTGTGTGGAGTTTGCATGTTCTCCCAATGAATGTGTAGGATTTCTCCAGGTACTCCAGTTTCCTCCAAAAACATGCATGTTTGGTTGATTGACTGCCATGAAATTGCCTCTAGAATGGGTGTATATGTGGATGGTTGTGTGTGACCCCAAAGCCAACTGGTACCCTGCCTCTCCAGTACTCCCCACAACTCTGTTAGAATAAGCGTCTCAGAAGAGTAAGTGAAACAAAAAAAGAAAATAACCTGATTTTTCGATTTTCAAATCAGAGCAACATATTTAGAGAACTCCATCACGTATAACTTGGGACAATATTAAAGACCCTCCCAAATGACTCAATAAGATGGTTTGAATTTTTTATCGCTACAGTATTTATATAAAAACCTTTTTCCAACAACTTTTTTCTTTATTAAAATTTTAACGGAGGTTTTAAAAGATTACAGATTCTTAATCTCATAAAATCTTTTCTGTGTTACTAAATGGGTTTTGAGTCTCCTGACAATTTACCTTCTTGAATTTTACATCTACAATTTATTCAGCTCAGTTTTTAATAGTTTAACCTCTACAAAATAGCAACAAATTTCACTTGATGCACAAACCTTTCTTCACCTGGAATAATAATACATTTTACAACAAGATCCACTCTGTTTTGGCTCAGATCTTCATTTTACAAAGTAATCACTTTATACCTCACGGGTTCTTTTTCTTTATTATTTCTCTTATTATTTTCTCTTATTATTTTATATTTCTTTGACTTATGTCAAAGAATCTTTTTTCATCTTGGTCCTAAATAAACATGCCTGTTTGGTGCTGCAATAATCGGATCATTTGTTCCTTTGTTAACAGCAAAAGTCTGTCTAATTTGAGCTTTCTTTCAGTGATGATGTCAGTTTTCCTTTGTGTGTCGATGTTATGTAAGTCTTAAGAAGTCAGGGAGCTGAACTAATTGAGCAATGGAAACAATTCTCTGTAGGCAGATTGACCTAAATCTTATTTTACAAGCTTATGCCGTTTGTCGTCACAAAGCCATTCTGTGGACATTTAGTTTCTCCTCCTCAGACCATCCGATCATAGAAAATACTCCTCATTGGAAAATGATAAAAGAAAAAAAAAAAACATCCGATCATTTTTATGTTTTGAGGAATTATTCTAATGCATTTTTCTTCTTTTTGTCTAAAACCCAGACATCACATTTCTGTTTATGTACAAAACCTCATTAGTTCATAGTCCTGGCAATTTCTCTTCTGTCATAAAATTTCTTTGCTTCTCAAGCTGAGCTCTGCATGCAGAGCAGCTAGGATGTGGGTGTGTAATCATTTGTTTTCCATATTTCATTTGAGGCCACAGTGTGCTGAGGAGAGACATTAGACCATGGACGACTTGGCTGCCCTACAGCTATCATGTCAGAATGAAAAATAGATGAAAAAACACAAAGATTTGCTTTCACAAAACATGCTGAGTTGCAGCAGCCTGAATTTTGTGTGAAAAGTAATGAAAACAATCCTATGTACCAAATATTTTTGTCTAAAAATAAAAGACTTAATATTTTGATGATTTAATAGTTCATCTTCAATTCATTTAATTTTTGGATTTCCTATTTGAATTAAAGGTCAGAGAGAGGGTCCTGCCCCGCGTGGAGCAGTTTAAGTATCTCGGGATCTTGTTTACGAGTGGGGGAAGGATGGAGCGGGAGATCGACAGGTGGATCGGTGCGGCATCAGCAATAACTAGGACGCTGCATTGGTCTGTTGTGTTAAAGAAAGAGCTGAGCCAAAAAGCAACGCTCTCAATTTAAAAGTCAATCTACGTTTCCACCCTCCTATGGTCACCAGCTGTGGGTCGTGACCGAAAGAATGAGATTGCAGATACAAGCAACCGAAATGAGCTTTCTCCGCAGGATGACGGGGCTCTCACTCAGAGATCAGATGAAGAGTTCTGACATCTGGGAGGAGCACGGTGTTGAGCCGCTCCTCCTCCAGGTCGAGAGAAGCCGGATGGGGTAGTTCGGGCATGTGGTCAGTATGCCCCCTGAGTGCCTCGCTGATGAGTTTTTTTGGGCACGTCTCACCGGGAGGAGACCAAGAGGCAGATGCTAGAGCCCTAGAGAGACTATGTCTCACAGCTGGCTGGGAAAACTCGGGATCCTTCCGGATGAGCTGGAGGATGCAGCTGGGGTGAGAGAAGCCAGGGCTTCCCATCTGAGGCTGTTGCCCCCACGACCTGGCCCCTGATATGTGGAAGACGACGGAACGAAACGGATCTGCTTTTTGTTGACTTTTTAAAAAAACCTCTTGAACATTTTGCTCTGATATGTCTTTGACCGTTTTAAAAAATGATGTTTGAATCTCCCAAATGACACTGGCTAACATCTGCATTGTCAAACCTTTTAATTACTTTAAATTAAACCTGTAGATACCCAAAATATCTACATAGCAAACATTGATGGCTGAAACTGAGATAGTGGCTGTAATCAAGGCTTTAGCAGTTTTTAAAAAGAGGATACTAATTAAATTTTAGTGTGTTCCTTAGAGGATGAAACTAATTGGACATCACCAAATTTAAGACCCTGATGCTGTCAGACAAGCTACTGTGGGTGGACAGCATTCCTATAGCCTAGAAACAGTCATTATCTGTGTCTAATGATGCCAAAACAAGCCAGAAACACTGCAGAATGCAGACATACACTGCACTCTTCCAGGTAACGTCCTGCCAGGGTGGAAATATCAGCAGCACACTTGGGAATAGGTGGATTGGAGTAAAAATATCTCATTGTGTTGGAATGCGCCACACGTTTGGAGGCTGAATGTTGTGTAATTAAATTTCTCACTACATTCGTTTCACTGAAATCTCACGCTGAAGCCATGAATTGCCTGAAAATCAATTTACGCATTCTAAAAGCAACCACGAGAGGAAATGAGGAGGATAAAAGACAGGAAGGGTTTTGTGTGTTTCAAGGTAAAAAAAAACAAAAAAAAAAAAACAAGTTATAAAGGGTAACACATAAAACTCACTGAATAAAAAACATTTTAAAAAAGGTTGTTTGGTATAAGTATTTACAGCTGAGAGTTCTTTAATTTATCATTTTTCTATTTATTACAGGATTAAAGAGTTTTCCTCAAGCTAGTCTCCATCTTTTTTTTTATCTTTCATTAGGCTTCATTCACATTTTACATGTTTCCTTTTTGCCTGAAGATCTAATAAATGTTGCATGTGTTGTTGGACTGTGATGAAAAGGATTAAAAATATCTTGTTTACGACCGCTCCGTTGGAAATATATTACATAAGGGAAAAGCTATGAAAAATAATATGATTTTGTTCTGAGCACAAGTTATAATAATGTCAAAGCAACATATGATATTAACATTTTCAACATAATTATCTTCCTCCTCGTCGCTTTTTCACACTCCACACACACACGTTTGGATGGTAGTGCTAATGAACAAGATTAAAGCCTATTTATATGTTTATGTCTGCAGTTGTAGCCCATAAATTCACAATCTGTTCAGCTTCATTATTCATTCCCACATGAAAACGAGACCAGATTCGCCCTCAGCAATCTGAACTTCTCATTTCCAGCCCACAGTGCAGTAACATACTCATTAATTCTTCACAAAGTCTATAACTTTCCAAGGCTGTGATGCAGTTTTCAGGGCACTTATTAAAATGTGTGAGGCTGAGGAATACACATTATGGATCCTATGAATTTTGAGCGGGTGTGAAATAATAAAAACGACGCCACGCCGGGCATCTTAAAATATGATGGAAACAAACCTCTTGAACCTGATGAATGCAGTTTAATAAACTCTGAAAGTATCTCCCACAGTCAGCACAAAGCTGTAAAGGTTTCTCATTGGAAGTTCTTACAACTCCAGTTAGACTTTGACTGTAGAGTTTAGTATAGATGTATACTTCTGTTTTGTAACTTGATGTATTTTGGAAATCTATTTAACCAGAGAAGTATGCAGCCGAGGGTCTGAGTGCCAAGGTCCGCGTCGTTAGCTGCCACCAATCACTTCTTTCACCCGATCCCTATCGCCCCTCCTGCAGGTGGTGAGCCCACTGGAAGGGCGGCCAATGTCCCTCTTTCGGGCTGAGCCCGGCCGGGCCCCATGGGTAAAAGCCCAGCCACCAGGCAGCAGGCGCTCACTCCCATACCTTACCCTCAGGCCTGGCTCCAAGTGCCTGGCTCCTCTAGGTCGAGAGAAGCCAGAAAGGGTGGTTTGGTCAGGATGCCTCCCGAGCACCTAGCTGATGCGGTGTTTCGGGCACGTCCCTTTGGGAGAAGACCAAGAGGCAGACCCCGGAATCACTGGAGAGACTGTGTCTCATAGCTGACCAGGGAACGACTGGGGATCCTTCTGTGTGAGCTAGAGGATGCAGCCAATTGGCAAGTTCCATGCTGGCCAGAGTTTGACACCAATGCATTACGGTTCAGAAAAAAACTAAACAGTTTGGCCTGCACAAATGATGGATTTTGATTTTGATGTTGGTTGAAGTTTAGTTCAAAATAACATCAGTAAACTTCAAGCGTCTTTGAGTGTCCATAAAAGCGCTATAAAAATAAAAGTTATTATTTCTATAAACTATATTAAGAATGCCTAAACATACAGAAATAAACAAACTATTGTGAACTCTTAAGAATAACTGCTCATTCTAACGTTGGTTTGGACAGCTTGTTGCTTATTTGTTATAGTAGCCGTGACAAATTGGAAAGCTAACGTAAAACATGATGAGTGTGGTTTGTGTCTATTTGGTTTCAGGGTGTTTCAAATTGAAGATTTTTCTTCTGGGAAATTCCCACTGCTGGCATCTAAACTGGAAATAGGAAAGTTGTGTGGCCAACATGGAAAACGTTGTTCATTTCTAGAGGAGTGAAGGAGGACATTTGGCTTCTGTTATTAAAGTGAGACACATTTTCTTTCTTTTTTTGTATCCTTATTTTCAAATAATAAAGTTTGCCAAGTAAATATGCGTGGGTTCAGTTAGAATTTTTATATCATTTTTAAAATAGTGATTGATCATCTGTATAGATATCTTTTTGGCTAATCTGTCCAGAACACTTGCTGTGTTGCATCGACCAAAAGCCCTATAAACCTATCATTTATTTACATTATTGAATGCAGCGAAATGCGTTGGATTCTTCTCTTTCAGTTAAAAATTTTCTATGGACACATAAAGAAAAAATGAATCACACACTGACTAAAGCAATGTGAAGATGTTAAACAGGAAAGACAGATTGTGTCTCAATGACACACAATCAAAGAGAGAATAATGACAGGCTGGGGTAGAAACACAAGATTAAACACCAAGAGAAAGGTAGACAGAAGAAAGATATTGAAAGAAAAATGTTATACCGCCTAGTTAAAGGGAGAAATCCTGAGGTGGAGTTTCTATGGGAGAAAGAACAGAGAGTAAGAGATGAAGGACTAACTCTTTCCACTCCCCCACAGGTACCACCATTAGGGCTAATATCTCATTAGTAGTCTTAGCCAGTAGCTTTCAGGCTGTCAGGCAAAGGTCAGGAAAGCTCCAGAGAGATGCCTCTTATCGAGCTTAATAGCTTAAAGTCCAAAGACTAAAAGTCTCTGAAGGATGGTCTCAGAGGAAGAAATGGGGAAACGTTCACATGTGGGAACTTCTCTTTTCTGTAGTGCTCATATTCAGGATTAAACAGTTGAATCTGTTCAATCAGATTGAACAGATTGGTTGATATTTATATATCAATCATAACGTATTTGTGTTGTGTTTGAAAATTTGCAAATGTATACTGTGTAAACTCTTATTTATGTCCACATGTTTTTGCATCTAACTGCATTCAGCAAGAGGTGATCTGATGTACAAGTATTAATGAGACAGGTTTTTTGTCTCAATCATGAGAGAGAGTTGCAAGCCAATGAAATCAAATACATATGTGTAAAGCGACTCAAGACTTACTTATCAAACGTGTGTTTAATTTTGTTATCGGTTATTAATGTACTACAAGTCCAGAATGACACCAGTAAAACGGCCAGTATATGTTGTTTACTTGTAGTTAGTCTTTCTCACCGCTAGAAGGTGCATCAGCCTCACTTTAGAGAACCTCTTAGTTGATGCAGTCAAACCTTTTCTGATTTTTCTTTAGCCTGTCTGAACAAACAAGTTATGGGAGGCAGATCACCGTGTCTATACCACTATGTTTGACAACATGTCAGCGTTACCAAATTCCAATGTGAATAGTCAGTGGTTGTGCTCATTGTGGTGTGGGCTTCCATTCCTGTCCACATCATGGTGTTGCCTGACAACTAGAAAAGACACAACCTCATCACCCAACCTCATTATTATTGAGAATTACAAGAAATAAGTTAAAATTTTTATATGACAAAAAAATTAAGCTGCAGAACCTGCAGCCATGGGTTTGTGAAGGTGGTGAAAATCATAATATTTTAATCAAGATTCGAGATCTGTTGTGTCACAATGTGTGCACAGGAAAATGCAAAGAAAAAAGAAGCTCACATTCACTACAATATGTACCATGTTATTTTTTTGTAAATTTTTGTAAATTTTGTAAATGTGTTTCTTTATGGAGAGATCTGTCAGAAACCAGTCAGAAACCAGTCCTATCAAAAGGCAGAACATCCTGTTAGTGCTTTTTATGATCAAATTTCTAACTCACACTAAATGCCAAGACTCTGGTTCCCTGCTTGACACACAGTTATGAGGCCTTTGTGTAGCTGCAGGTCTGCTTCATTATTCCATAACTGAAATACGTCAAGCTCAAATGCTCAGGGATTTGGTAAAACTTGATGTCCTTGACTCTTTGTGACTGTTTACCTTGAAGATATTGAAAGATTGTTGAATGTAAGCATGGCACACAGAGGCTCCAATTCACAACTCACCATCGACTGCTTGTGTGTCACAAGTTAGTTGTGAAGATTTTGTAGATTCAAATTTTGGTCTGTTGTGTTTTCATATCTCTTTATCTCAGTTGTTTGAGACAACGACAAAATGATAGTAGATCAAGATGAAAAGATGTTTTTTTTTTAAATCAGATAAAGCAAGCCCACATTTTTGCTGTGAGTATGGTCACGTGTAACAACCATTGTGAGAACTTCTTTGAGGAAATTTTTCAAATGCAGCCTTCACATGTAGGAAATTTTCTATCTTTTCTTTCATATCAAAGTTCACATCATCCTTTCATAAAAACATCCACTCTTTGTGATTTTTGTTTATGTTGTCATTCACACACATAATCTGATCCCATAGATTTGTGAACGAGAGCAAAAAAAATTCCTCACAGGTTAGGCTGTACACCCTGCAGGTCTGTTTGTTATATTTGGCAGCTGAAGAACGGTGGGGGGGCTAAAGTAAACAGCACATAAAACGAAAAATGTTGGATAGAGCCTTTATGAGAAATCGAAGCAGGTAGGTTTGCAGCAACAAAACACAGCACACACTCAGATCTGTGTGTATTCACCCATCACCCCATCAGAATTCACTTAGAGCTAAATTAGAGGCAAGTAAAATAGTTTCCTCTCTTTAAAATATTATAGCTCACATGCTAAAGTTGAGCGCTTCTTCGGTCAAACTCTGGTTAGCCTAATGTAGTGTTAACATTTTTACTTTTAAACTGAGATTTAGAGGTGGAAGATATAAACTAAGAGCTGTTAACAAAAAATTCTTTTTAACATTTACTTTCCCTTAAGATCAAACCAAATAAATTGAGATTAAATTGTTCAAATTTAGAAATTTAATTGATGGAAGAATAATTTTGGTCTTAACAACTGCAAACCAACGTCTAACTGAATTTATTTGTTTCTGTAAATGATCCGTAAACAGGCTATTTGCACAAGTGGAGAATTCATTGTGGGTTGGAAAGTAGTTTTGACACTAAGCTCCTTGACAATTTACAACCCTATTTTTTCTAGCATAAAAAAAAAAGTTTTTGTCATCAAGATTCTTCCTGATGAATCTTAAACAAAAGAAAAACCTGTTTTTCTCTCAAAATGAAACAACACTTTTTCGAAGTTCGAATTAGATTGAGATCAGAACTAAAGGTCGACTGTTATGGGGGTTTTTTTGTTTCAAATTGTAGAGGTAAATAAAATTAGGTAAAATTACTTATGATGTTGGCCGCTACATGAATATTTGTGTTTCAGTGAGGGTATACAGACATGTAAATACATCTCGTTCCATTATTCCTTCAAATTTCATCATGGAAGACAAACTCTTACTTTCCTAATAGGACTGAATTGAAAGTACCTTATTAATCTACGAAGAAAAATTTGAGCACTGCAGTACAAACACAAAGCTAAAAATAAGAAGACAAAGACAAGAAAAAAGCACAAATTGAACAAAAAAAAGGACACAAATAAAATAATATGACACAAAAAGAAGAAACGTATTGTTAAAACTCAAATACATGTACCTGGAAAAACTGTAGTGAATATATACGCTGGTAGTTACAGCCCGGAGGATGAAAGGTTACAGAGTTTGATGAAAGACAGCAGAAAAGGTTTTCTGTACCGTTCCTTTGAGCAGCAGGGTTGCAGGAGTCAATTACTAAAACCTCCTCAAGTCCTCCACAGATTCATGGTTCATGGTGAGGATGGGAGGGGTCAGCATAATTGACAAAAGTTTTTCCATCATTCTGTCCTTCACCACCTCCTCCACACAGGCGAGGGGTGAGCCAACCACAGACCCAGTTTGTTTATTTTGCTTGTGTAGTCTGTTGGTGTCCTTCATTTTCATACAAGCTCCCTGGCAGACCAAAGTGAAGGACAGCACCTTCGCCATGATGGACTTGTAAAATATAAAGAGCATCTTGTTGCAGACGTTGAAGGACCTGAGCTCATTCAGAAAGTACAGTCTACTCAGCACCTCTTGTAGACAATGTTCATGTTGGTGGACCAATCCATATAAAGTGTCTTATTAATAAGCTTTAGTATTTTACAATGTTTTCTTTCTTTTTTCTTTCTTTTTTTAAATAGAATATTGCACATTTTGTCTTTATTCTAGGGCATTTAACTACCCCATATTTTATCCCACAGTATACTGTGGTTGAAACTTAGAAGCTTTGGGATTTTTTTTTTTTTTTTGTAGCAATAAGTAAAAGTTTTCTAGATAAAGTCATTCTGAAAATATCCTAATCAGCTAATTTCAAATATGAAAGTCATAATGGTCTAAATGGGAGTCTAAATTTGACATCCATAAATCTGTGTGGAGTTTTGTTGGCGTTCACATGCCAAAAATCACAAGCATGGGTCAACAAAAGCATCTGAGGAAGACGCTCCTGCGTAATGTCTGTCCTTCCAGTCTGGCCAGATTTCCTACCATTCCACAGGAAGGACAGAGTATGGTGTTGACATCACATGATGTTTTCATGGACACTGTGTGAGTCACACACTCCCTAATGTCACCCTATTTAAAAGATGAATCAGAGCAATTACAAATATTAACAACAATATATAAGTCGGAAAAATACCAGACATAACTTTTTTTTTTTTTCAGTGAGAGGTGTTTTGGACTGACTATGTTGTGTCCATTTCAATGGGCTAAACAGGAGGGCAGTTGGAGGAGGCTTGGATACCGCTGGGGGAAACACTACCTACCCAAACAGTTTAGAACACACTTTACAGACATTACTTTAACAGTTTACACATTTGGCGGTCAAGGTTTCATAGTGATAGTCATGTTCAGTTTTTTATATCCTCACACTAAATTTTTCCATTCTCACTGCTTCCCTTACTCACATTCTCCCCCCCCTTGTTTTCACACTTTGAATTTTACGCAGTAACTTAGTACTCTTAATAAAGGAGAGACTTTTTAATATTGCGTCATTTTACAAGCGTAACTGGTCACAAACTGGTCACTGCACAGCTCTACCAAGTTCTTCTCAAAACTTTTTTGTGGAAAATTAGTTTTAAACACGAGAATAATATCAGAAATAATGAGCTCAATGGATTCACAGCAAAAATTCTAGTAATGCCAACAGCAAACATCAGACAACCACAAAGCTAAATCCGTCTAACGTGCTTGCAATCTGTTGCAGTGACTGCATTTATCTTTACTTCATTCTCTTGCATCCTTTTTTCCATCTTGTTTGTTGGGGAATTTTATCTTCATTTTTTTTGTCTGAGTAAATGTTTGTCTGTCTGAGTCCTGCATGGAGTCTATTCTAGAATGTTTGTTTTTGGTTATGGTCTGCTCTTGCCACGCTATTTGAGGTGCATTGGTGCAAGCGTAATATGGAATTACATCATTTTGTGGTTTGAACTATTGGGGTGAATTTTTAACACTAGAGCAGAGGACTTAAAAAAGTAGTTTATGCTACGTTATGATGTTCTTATAAACATATAGTATGTTTATAATGAGCATGCTGATATAATATACAACTATATTTATACCAATATGTATTGATGAAAATATTTCTGTGGTCAGATTGAGTGTTGGATGATAGTGTCTTAAGTCAATATTTAATTGTGTTTTTTGAGTCAACTGAGACAAGTGCAGATCTTCTTTTTAGAAAGAGGCTCTATCATTCATTTTTCAAAGGTTGGAATCATACCTCCGTGAAGCTGGACCATTAGTACCCGGAGGAAACCCACGCAAACATGGGGAGAACATGCAAACTCCACACAGAAAGGACAGTGTTCCAAGCCTCGTCCCCACCCGGGACTCGAACCCACGACCTTCTTACTGTGAGGCCACTGTGCTACCCACTGTGCCACCATGCTGCCCTTGATCTGTGATATTTTCTTCTTTAACAATTATAACTGTGAACAAAAATTCCCAAATTGTTAATATTGTTTCTACAAAAAATTAGCTAATGACTGAAAAATTGTCTGTGGTTTATTTTAATAATAAGAAATTGAGAAAAAGAAGACGGAGGAACGCCCTGTTCCACTCAATCATTTTAACAATTACTGGTCTTTTGAGGTAATCCCTGCCTAATAACGACCTCTTCATCTATCTGGCTCACCACCTTGGATTGCTGTTGGATGAATGAACAGCCAGCCGTTCTTTTCCAGCTGTGCTCCATCTGTCTCTCGCATCGGCTACTGTGACACTCTTCCAGCGACCATTCCAGCAAGCTCAATATAACTTTTGCAGGTTGCAAAAACATCTGGTGTCCGGTCTGCTGAAACAAGGACTTAACACTTCATTAATCCCTGTATTAAACAAACTGTCCACGTCCTTTAAAAAAGTCACTACCTTTCATGTAAATATCAGCGGTACCAATCCAAAATAAGGTCATTGTAAAACCCACAATGATGCTGTTTGTCGGTTATTGTTTTCAGTCATATTAATTTTGCAGCAAATAATTTATCAAAATGTAGAGAATATTCATCAAAACACTCTAAACCATTTCTACTCATAATCAAAGTCCCTATGCTTCTAACAAGTTTTGTTTCCCTAAAGTGTTTCCTTCTTAAAAATAACTTTGAATATATTTGAAAATGTAATTGACAACATATTTCACTGAATAAGCTTGGGAAGTGACACTAGTGGAAAGAGCTGCGTTAGATCAAAAAGTCAACAATTATCCTCAATAATTGCAGTTTCAAGTCCACATACTGTATGTCAGCGGCTCAAATATTTCTTGTGATAAATGCAAATTATCTGCATAAATTTGAGTACATGTAGCATAAAATAAATCGCACTATATCATTTCTTGTTAATCTTTTTTTCCCAGGATGGTCTGAAATAGACTTTCTATGTTTGGGAGATTACGTTTTTCAAAATTCTGAAGATTTTCGTGAAGATCTTTTTCAACTTAATGCATCACTTTTTTTATGTACAAAACCACATGCATAGGAGGTGAGATGCAGGGAGGAAGAGTCTGATAAACGGAACAGAAAGATTAACTGGTTTTCTAACAGATGAAGTTGGATCAGAGCCAAAGCAGCATTAATGTCACTGGACATCGTCTCCAACTCGTATAAGAGACAGATTCAACAGCTGGCACAGTCATATTTACATTTATCTTGTATGTTTAATTTGCTATATTACTGTGAATATTTTTATTTTTTTCAACAATGTAGGATGTAGATATGAAGCCATTGTCTCAATCACATAGAATCACAAGTTAAATTTCTAAACATTACTAAATTTGACTATATTAGTCCCTAATGACCAAGTAACACCACAAGAAACACAATGTTGTAAAACAATGAGGTTTTATGAAATTCACTTATTGAACAAAGTTATCTTTTCTAGTATCGGATAAAGCTTCTTGTGTTACTTTTTTTTTTTACCCCCTTTGCACTTACAGTCTGTATTGACCTCAATGTTTTGTCATATTATTCCCTCTATTTTATTATTTTTATATTTTATTATTTTTTATTTTCCTTCTTGTATATATATACTGTCTATTTCTTTCTTGTTTGCTGCTGTAACACACAAATTTCCCAAGTGTGGGATCAATAAAGTAAATCTATCTATCTATTTCTTACTCAAAAAAAGGGTGTGGAACTTTGCCATTGGGGAGGACCTTGGAGTAGAGCCGTTGCTCCTCTGGGTCGAGAGAGGCCAGGTTGGGTGGTTTGGGCATCTGGTTATTTTGCCTCCTGAGCACCTCGTTGGTGAGTTGTTTCGGGCACGTCCCACGGAGAGGAGACCCAAAGGCAGACCCCAGACCCAGTAGAGAGACTATGTCTCACAGCTGGCCAGAGAATGCCTCGCGGTCCTCTCAGGTGAGCTGGAGGGTTGCAGTCGGGGTGAGAGAAGCCTGGGCTTCCCATCTGAGGGAGTTGCCTTCGCAACCTGGCCCTGGATAAGCGGAAGAGAACAGAATGGAATATTGCCCCATAATTACTTTGAAATCAATATTTAAGCATTTGGAATGGTTTAACCAGTTGTCGGAGCCAGTTAAATCTTCTTTATTCCAGCATGAAGCAGGATGTATTATTGTATCATAATTTTTTTTAGTCCAACAAGGTGGTGCATATTTTTCTCAGAGAGTTTTCCCAGATGTCCTCCACTTATTTCAATTCCTCACATAACTTTTCCAACAATTTGTTCTGATCTTGGTGAAGTTTGTCTTTAGAATAACATACAATCTTTCTTTAAAAAAGACTTTTTAGAGTTGGATAAAGTTCCTAACATAACAGATTGGGAAGATAGTGACAGACTTAAAAAAGCAAAAACGGATCAATCTGACACTAAACATTTATATTAATGTCACTTTGTATATTTAAAAATTGCAAATATTGATGAACAGGATAATGTTCAGGTACATTACAGAAGACTTTTTTGGATAGAAGTATCAGTTATTTAATTCTTGTTTGTTGAAATCATGAAAAAAGATACACACACATGAACCTTATTCTTTCTAACTTTTAAAGTTTTCTAGAAACACTTTTATTGATAGTTTTAAGTGTGCTTCTTATGGCTGCACGAAATCCCTTATTTGTGGAATCTCTTGAGAAACTATTACAGTGGCGACCTGTGAAGGCCTTCAAAACCTGCCCTGCTGGCAAAAATAATTGTGATAGATGTGATTTACTATACTTTGGTCATAAATAATTTTGAAATGGTACATTTCTAACCCCGTTTAGATGCACTCACTTTGAGATGTGTATTTTCACATTCCTGCCATTGTTCGCTGCCAGGTTGGACCAAAGTCAATCAATTTTTTTCTGAAAACCTTCCCAATTAATTTTGCTGTCCCTCTCTAACCAAAAGTAGACAAAAATAAAATTTCTGCTTCAACCGATCAAACTTTGAGGCGTAAAGGCCTTTAAGTTTCCTCACGCAAAAACATTGTTTTCAGACCTGCATGTTAGATTATCAGCGAGTGTAGTGACAAAAATGAGCAATAATACTGGTAGCAATTCTGCTCATAAAAACATGATTTTATCTGTGTAAAGTTTGTCAGCCCACAGTGACTGAAGGAACAATAAATATAGATTTGGTGTCAGATTTAATGTTAGAGCCACGTTAAAGCCAAACTTTGCAAGAAAAGAAAAGTAAAGAAATCTGAGTGGCGTCAGACAGCTGTTCACATCTGTATAAAACTTGTGCCAGAAATATGATGACGAGACAAGGTAGTGGATTCTGCTTAAGCATTTTTTTTTTTTACCGTAAATGCCAACTCTGCTGTATGTATTCTTCCTTTTCTCGCAAACATATTTTGTCTAAAAAGTGGAGCCAGTCTATGTTTTGCTCACATGGTGGATCTTCTTCTCATATCGTGCTCCAATGCCGGTAAACAGAGCAAAATACTATCACATCCCTGCTATTAGACTGGCCAGGCATCCTTGCGCCAGCTCTTCCTGACCCTTTTCTCCATCAGTGTTTGTCTCTTGCTTGTTTTTGTTCGTTCCTCCGAGCCTTTGCAGCACCCCACAGCCCTGTTCTGTTGGGTTAGGGTGGGGAGTTGAGAAGAGAGTGAGCTAATTCTCAAGTCTGATTAAGTGTTGGAAAAAAGGGCCGATAGCTTGAGAGAGGAGGAGGAAAAAAACGCCAAAGGGAGGTGAGGGGAGGTAGGTAGTAAGCAAAAGGATGGAGGGGGTGAAGAAGAGTATAAAAGCTTTGCTGTGAGGAATTAGAAAATATTCCTCAGGAGAAAACACTCTGAGACATTTCCAATCTTCTTCCTTCATACTCTTCGGTAAGTGGCTCATAACAAACTCCAAATATTCTGGCAATTGAAACTGAATATTTTTCTACTCTTAAAAAAATGCAAATTGTGTATGAAGGTAAACTTTTATGAATCAGTTCATTCTTTTTTCTGTTACATTTTCAAAACTTTTGCCACAACATGCAGCTCTATTTGTACTATAAACCTGTTCTTTGTGAAGCTAATCATAATGAGGTGGCAAGGGTTTTATGCCAGAGGCTTTTTCCAATGAGGTGGGCATATTTTGCTTTCAGGGGTGAAAACTGGAACCCCTGCTAGCAGTCAGACAGGCATGAAATGCTGCAGACACTTTAGTCAGCAACTAAAGCCCACACACACTCATCTCACTACCTGTGCCCACCTTTCGAAGCAGCTATTTGAAATCAAAACTCCAAGTTTTTTTTTCTAACCTGGAGGACATTTTGATTTATCCAAAGCCCAAATAAGCCTTTGCAGTGGATTTTGTGAGTGCATGTTCTGTGTCCACGTCAGAAAGTTTTATGCCTACCTGCTTGTGTTTAATGAATGCTGCCATTGATGGCAAAAACTAAGGTTCCTTCCAAATACCACAAACAGAAGATTGGCATGAAAGCTCTCCTTGCATACAACTACATCTGCATGTGTTTGGCTGTGCACTCTCAGAGTAAGAGCCACTATTTATACAGATGTCATATTCACTGGTTTGGTCATCTAAACATGTGACTGGACAGATACATGGAGATGCAGTTTCAATGTGCTGACTGTTCAGAGAACACACACCTTACAATTACTGTCTGTCAAGCTTGGTTACGTTGAGTTTGAATTTAATTATTTGGCCACCTCTGTTCTTCCATGGCTCATCTTAACACAGTTCTGTGGACAGGCCATGATTTTCACTTTAAACACCGACTTCTCAGCCTGGCTCCAAGAATATACAGTTTCACTGGCACGTCTTTGGTTCACACACATGCTCTCAGCAGCAAAACTGCTCGCACTGAACGATACATTCTGTTGTGGTTGTTTGTGTCGACTTCTCAACTTCAAGTAGAAAAACCACAAGCACAGGAAGAAACTATGCAATTTTTTTGCCATCAGGGTTGTCTCTTGTTTACCAGTAGTTCCAAATTATAAGTAGGTTTTTTTTTTAAACCTTGCTTTTAAATTTTATTTTCACTTTTCTCACACAGCTCCTCTCTACTCTCTTTTTAAAGATCCCACGATGAGGAGTCTTCTTCAGTTTTTGACCCTCTTTGGAGCAATTTCTGTCTGTGTTTGCTATGGTAAACACCCTCCTGGATGGATGACCTTATCTAACTATTAATTATCTATTTTAAAATTTTAATATTTAACATTTAGCCAGTGTCAACTTTTATAATTAACCCAGTTTCATGTTTTTCCCATAGATTCTCAGGAAAGCACAGAATCCATTGAAGGTGATTTAATAATATTGTATCTCAGTCCTGGAAAAACATGCATGTAATTCTAACACCCCACCGTAGATTATAGAGCATTTAATCTATAGTTTATCCTTTACTAACATCACCCTGGTCCGCTGTTTTTTTATGATTCCAAACAGCTGTTGTGTAGTCATGGCAGGCGTGATTAGATCAGCTCTTTTGTTCAGTGAAGTTTTGTGGTTTCAGAATTGTTTGTACCAAGAACTCGTGCCAACTCATTCATCCCACCACAAAGGGGATATGTGTACATCCCACAGAGAAGGAACCCACTAACCAATTACAACTTTATGAGGTAAAATGCATAAACCCACACAAACACCACAGACAACCTAATGCATGTCAAATTTGAAATGCTTCTTAATAAAGAAAGTTTTGATATTTGATCAATATGATACACATATAGCTTGTAAGATCCAAAAAATAAACTGAAAGCTTCAAATGAATTAATTTAGCCACTTTTTTCCACCAGACCCAGAAAGTCCCCAACTGAGATACGTGCAGAAACGTGTGAGGACTACACACCCTGCCGTGTCTATGCCTATCGTTTTGGCTTCCAGCAGGCCTACCAAAGATACTTTGGAGCACAAAATCCAGCCCCACAAGTACCAAGAGGAGTCGCGTTCCGCCGATTCTGATATGAGAAAATAAATGAAAGATAAACCTTCTCATCTGATCCATTTACTCCATGTTTATCTCAAGCTTGATGTAATTTATGTGATCATATTTCCTCTCACTTTTGTGTGGCTATACAATTCATCATTTTACTCATATATTGTTATCAACCATTCACTCACTTTCTTCTTTTCTATCAGCATTAAGCGATATTCTTGAATGAATTTATGTTTTCTATATTTAACCATATATTCTACCAGTTACTCCTCAGTTTTCAGTGGCTTTAAGTTTAACAAATGGGGCTGAACTGAACTAGAAAGTCCATTTTGGAAACCGTGATGAAAAGAAACATAATAAACCTTTTTTAAATGTTAATGCATTTATCCAATGTGTTATTCTGTGTTTGTTTCTTGTAAAAAATACATATTTTATTGATATTTACACAACCTAATACAGTGGTCCCCAATCTTTTACTTTATGGGCACTCTCATGACGTCAGATATCATTTACTGTAAATCATTATATTTAAAGTCGGCAAAAAAAAAAGAACATGTAAAACCCCCAAAAGATATGATTTCAAATCAAATCACCAGTCAAATTACATTAGTTTTGTCTTCTGAACCACCTATAATCTAACTGGGTTGCATGGAGTGCCAGAACCTATTCCGGCTGATTTCAGATGAGAGGCAGAGTACACCGTGAACAGGTCGCCAGTCTGTTGCAGGCCACACACTCACAAGCATTCACACACACTCATTCCCAGGGGACATTTTCATAGCAGCCAATCAACCTAACATGCATGATTTTGGAGAGTGGGAAGAAACTGGAGTACTTGGAGAGAACCCACACATACACAAGGAGAACATGCAAACTCTACACAGAAAGGCCAGTGTTTCAAGCCTTGTCCTCACTCCAGGACTTCAACCCTGACTTTCTCGCTGTGAGGCCACTGTACTAATCACTGCCCCAGCATGCAACAAATTACGTACATATTTTCAGGAAGTGAAGTTTGGGTTTGTTTTACCATAAACAATATGGTTGCATTTACTTTGGAACATTTAAGAAGTTATTGAAACATTCACAATTTGGTGCAAATTCTTGATAATATATTTTAGAAAGTATTATTAGTTGAATGAACCATTACCTGGAAATCGTTTTCTTTAGTCAGCAGTAGTTACTGTGTGATCAACATCATTGGTTATGGGAATGAATAGTTTTGATTTTTTTGGAGTTCAGTTTAATCACCTGGATGGAAATACTTCACCGTATTATGATGATTCCTACTTTTGAGGGGGAAAGCAAATAATTATTTAAAATAAATAAACAGAGTTTAAAACATAATGTTGACCCGTTTGAAATGCTCCTGCTGACCACTAAGGGCCTATGAATCCCCAGTTGGGAACTACAGACTTACTACATCAGTAATGTTCACTTTAGTAGAACTGACATCTTTAAATCGGTACATGGACAAAAATTCATAAAGTTACGTTTTGTTCAGTTGTATCCCACTTATTCTAGGCCGGGTCATCACGGCAACAGCTTCAGACCAGAAGCCCTGGCTTCTTTCACCCGGGCTGCATCTTCCAGCTCACCAGTAAGGATGCCGGGTCCAGCTGTTAGACATAGTCTTTCCGGCATGTCCTGTATCTGCCAATGGGTGTCCTCCCAGTGGGACATGCCCAAAACACCACACCAGCAAGGTGCTCGGAAGGTATCCCAACCAGATGCCTGAACCATCCTATCTGGCTTCTCTCGACCCGGATGGCAAAACTCCTCACCCTATGTCTGAGTCCAGCCATCTTGTAGAGGAAGCTCATTTCGGCCGCATGTATCCGTGACCTTGTTCTTTAGATCACCAACAACAGCTGGTGACCATAGGTGAGGGTAGGAATGTGGATCGACTGGTAAGTCGAGAGCTTTGCGGTACAGCTATCCCAATTGTTGTGGACGTCGCACCGATCCGTCTGTCGATCTCCAGTTCCATCTTTCTCCCACTCAGGAACAAAACTTGAGATAGTAGAAAAAGTTTCAAAAAAGTCTTCTGGACAGTTTAATTCTTCAACGAGACGTTTCGACTTCCATCCGGAAATCATTTTCAATCTGAATGAAATGGACTGGAACCTGGATCCATTTATACTAACCTGAGTAACAGGTAAAAAAAGTGTAAGAAGGGCTCGACCAATGAGAATGTTCCTTAAGATGGCCGTGAATGGCTCCTATTGTAGCCACAGACCAGTAAACAAACCTATAATAAAAATGCTAAAAGCCTAGTGAAAAGAGAAACCTGCTAACGAGAGGCGTGAAACTGAGTCACAAGGTGTCATCTTTAGTCCATGGCTTCAAAAGGCTGCTATAGATACCGGGCAAAACGTATCTAACGCCTCCATTCCGATTCAGTGAGGGATTCTCTTTCATCACAAAAATGGCTTCTTTCACCCCTCTTTCAAACCAACCTTTCTCTCTACTTAGAATCTTCACCTCACTGTCCTCAAAAGTGTGTTTGGTGGATTTAAGATGCAGATGTACGGCAGACTGTGGACCACTAGAGGCTTCTCTTCTGTGTTGGTAAAGTCTTTTGTGGAGTGGTTGCTTTGTTTCCCCAATGTAGTTTTCTTTGCAGCTCCCTTCACTGCACCGGATCGAATAAACTACATTGCTCTGTTTTTCTGTGGGCATCTTGTCTTTAGGATGTACTAGTTTTTGACGTAATGTGTTGACCGGTTTAAAGAAAACCGGGATGTCATGTTGTCTGAAGATTCTCTGTAACTTCTCGGACAGTCCTGACACGTAGGGAATAGAGACTCCATTTTTTCTCTTCTCAGTTTCTGTTTCCCTCTTCTCATGTTTCTTGGACGCTCTCACCCTATTCAGGGCCCATTTGGGGTAGCCACAGACCGAGAGGGCTTTTCGGACATGCTGTGTCTCCTTCTCCTTAGCCTCTGTGCTCGTGGGTACCTCCTCCGCCCTGTGTTGTAAAGTTCTGATGACACCCAGTTTGTGTTGCAAAGGATGATTAGAGTCAAACTGTAGGTACTGGTCTGTGTGCGTGGGTTTCCTGTATACCTCCAGTTGCAAATTCCCGTCCTCCCCTATGATCACAGCGCAGTCTAAAAAGGCCAACCGGTTGTCCTTGGAGTCTTCACGTGTAAACTTGATGTTCGGATCCACAATGTTGATGTGTGAAGTGAAGGCTTCCAGATCTTGCTTGTTGATCTTCACAAAAGTGTCATCAACATAGCGGAACCAGTGACTGGGTGGATTTCCTGGGAATGTGCTCAGGGCTTGCTTCTCAACCTCCTCCATGTAAAGATTAGCTACTATGGGGGACACTGGAGAGCCCATCGCACAGCCGTGGATTTGTCTGTAGAAACCACCACGAAACTGAAAGTAAGTGGAGTTGAGACAAATGTCCAACAGGTTGCAGATGTGTTCCGGAGTCAGTTTGGTCCTTTCTTGCAGTGTGGTGTCCCCTTGTAGTCTTTGTCTGACTGCTGTTACAGCTTCTTTTGTAGGGATGCAGGTGAAGAGTGATACAACGTCATAAGAAACAATGATGTCATCTTTGTCTATATGTACATGTTTCACTTTCTCTACAAAATCTTGTGTGTTCTCCACGTGGTGTTCTGTGTTACCCACTAAGGGGGCCAAGATGGTTTTCAGGTATTTGGCTACGTTGTAGGTTATAGAGTCAGTGCTGCACACAATGGGTCTAAGAGGAACATCCTGTTTGTGGACTTTGGGTAAGCCGTAGATACATGGAATGGCATCACCCGGATACATTCTGAAGTATAAAGCTTTATCAATCATGTCGTCCTTTTCGACATGATTGATAAAATAGGAGCCATTCACGGCCATCTTAAGGAACATTCTCATTGGTCGAGCCCTTCTTACACTTTTTTTACCTGTTACTCAGGTTAGTATAAATGGATCCAGGTTCCAGTCCATTTCATTCAGATTGAAAATGATTTCCGGATGGAAGTCGAAACGTCTCGTTGAAGAATTAAACTGTCCAGAAGACTTTTTTGAAACTTTTTCTACTATGGATCACTCCTGGATGAATGAGGGACTACACGGATTTGTTAAAACTTGAGATACTTACCGGTAAACTCCTCCACTTGGAGCAGGAAATAGTTCCTGCTCATGTGTGGAGTGTGGAGCAGGAAATAGTTCCTGCTTCAAGTGTGCTCTGACCTGAAGGACACATTCCACGCTTTTCTGGGCAAGGACTTGGAGATGCTGATTCCCATCCCAGATGCTTCACACTCGGCAGCAAATCGGTCGAGCGAGAGTTGAAGATCACAGCCCAACAAGCCAACAGGACAACATCATCTGCAAAATTCCCAGAGTAATAGTTTTAAAACACCACAATTTAGAGTTGGATATTCTTGATGGTGGATGAGTGTGGTCACACACTCTGCCTCTTTAGTTGGGATTGGATCCAACCATTCTTTTCATAACATTGAATTAGAGGAAATTGAAGACATTGATGAAGATAAGACACACACACATACATCTATGAGTTACTTTGTTTATGTTTAGTTTATTCACTACTCTTAAAATAAGTGTGGTGGAGTACACTTTGTCCTTGCAGTTTCAGATAGTCAAATATACTACTTGTCCACACACCACAAACCCAAAATGCGTTTCAACACAATGAGTGTTACCAAGTTGCCACTTGCTGAGTTTAAATCTGTCCAAAGATGCATGACCCACACATAAAATTAGAGCCCATGTTCTGTAAAGCAGTGGCACGACTCATTCAAAATCTAATCCACTTTGATGAGAAAAAGAAAATAAACTGAGCACACAACAAGAAACCTACTAATTAAAAGATTTTGAAATTGCTTTAAGAAACAACAAATTATACATATTGTAGTTTTAAAAGACTCTTTACGTGGATAAAATTAGTTGATGTTTGTTGGTTAAACAAAGCTTTAACCTACTGTTGAAGATTTTATGGACAATTGTGACATTTTTAGAGTTCATCGAAGAATTCTGTTTTATTACCAGTTACATTTTGGACCTTTAGTCTTTTTCTGTACACGTGAGTTATCCTCCCACTTCTGGAGTTCTGGAGTTTCTCGAGCAGAAAAAATCTTTGCCCATTTGCTAAACAAATAAGGTTTTTGTCTAATTGTTTCTTTGAGTAGAAAGCTTGTGCGGTTTGGCATAAAATCCAAAGTCCATCTGAGAAAAATCATGTCAGATGAAGAAACTTCATAATTTGCCTACATTAGTTTGGTATGCCATGGTTTGGCTTTCAACATGCACTTAGTGACCTGAATGTAAACATTTTTGGTAGCTGAAAAAAAAATCTTTGTCTGTTACTTTTTACTTTATATTTAAGGAAATGTTTTATATTAAATAGGAGCTGTAGTGTGTCTTTTTTAATGTCGGTTTATGGGATTTTGTTATTATAATTTTGTAAAAACCTATAAAAAGCATCCAAATATTAATTCGATAACAATTAACAATGTGAGAATTTTGAATTGCTTTCTTCACTTCTATGTGTAGAAGTTTGGTTTTGTTCCATCTACTGAACTATTCCTGCTGCTTCCAGGGGAGAGACAGGGTGCTCTCCGAACTGATTGCCAGTCTGCTGCCTGCCACACACACACAACCATTCACATACATACTCAATCCTAGGGAAAACTTCATAGATTTTTTGGGGGGTTATTGTTCTGTTCATTTTATATGTATTGTTTATTCATTTTTTAAGGAAGTAGCTACTGTGAAATTTGTTGGGTAGCAGGTGGATGAATAGATACAGTATATTTTCTGGAAAATTAATTCTGACTTGGCTAAGAAAGTAATTTATTTCCATTTTAAAATCATGCTGGCTTACTTTTTGCACAGTCCTGTAATTATGACCACTTATTGTGATCATATTATGATCATAATATGTGGTAAGTGAGTGAATTATTTTAACTTTCTCCATGTTTGTGTTTTTACATGATCTGAGCACTAGATGCCAGTGCCACGTTGAAAATTATTCTTGCAGAGTAGCAAGACTTGTTTACGCTGTTTTACCCACTGACCACATTATTATTATTATTATTAATAATGCACTAACTGATCTCTTTAAATATTGTCGGTCAATGGAGGAACTGTGAATGAGACAAACTGCAGCAGCAGATCATACAGGATATCAAAGTTTTAAGCTAAGAAAAAAGCGACACCACTTTTCATACAGTCTCTTGAAAACTGAATATTGTGTAGCAGGTGGAGTATTTTAATGCATGGTTTTTAGCATTTTATGTTTTTACTGTCTCGTGTTTTTAGCATGTTTTAATTGTCTTAATTATTTTTATCTACTTTACCTGCTACTAAGAAGTGGTGCAGTCCCTGTGTGCTGTACGAGAGGCAGCTGGGGGAAGAAGAAAAAGGAGAGCCAGAGCAGAAGCAGTAGCCGAGACACACAGTGGGGAGCCCCCCTGTTGAATTATAGGCTGGTAGCATGGTAGTGTGTCAGCCTGTAAACCAATGTGCCGCAAGGGCTCCCCTTGAACAGAAACACTGGGTGTCCTTCACGAATCCCACCAGCAAAAAAGGTTCCCACATTCGGCGGTCCAGACAAGTGGGCCCATAAAGTGCAGACCCGTGATGACAAATGAGCACGTAATGGGCGGACCAAGGACCACGAATAGTCCCGTGAAGGGTGGACCCAGGATGACAAATCGTCCCGTGAAGGGCAGAACCGGAATGACGAATGGTCCCATAATGAGCGGACCCGGGATGACGAGTGGGCCTGCAAATGCTGCGGAACTGGACGAGCAGGTGCCGGTGGGCTAAACCCCAACATGTGAACTATTTGAAGGACTACTATTTTAAAAGGTTTTAAATAAACAATGTTAAAATTGTTTTATGGTCTGTGCCTCTGCTTCCCTGGTGCTCCCGGCACAAACCAGAACCGGTGGTCCGGTCAACATTAGAAGACAAAAATGTTGCCTGATCTGATGGGTATCCAACTTTTTTATTAGTTTAGTTTGGTCACAGTTTGAAATAAACAGATTCCCAACACAGCATAGCCAAACCAACATAGCTGATGTGGGCACTGCCATTAATCAAATTTACCATTTATGATTATAGTGTTACATCATCTAATTGTTACAGCCAGTCAGATGATGCCCCATTGACTTCAAATACGTTTGTGAATATAACGAGTTTACTGTAATAGTTAACTCAGATGCCAAATCCGAATCTAAATGAGCACTTTCTAGGTGTGGCAAAAAACCTGTCTGCGGAAACTCCATTAAGTCATTGTGTCAACATGGCTCCAAATCAAAGAGAAAGATTTCCAACACCTTGTGGAGTTGATCTAATTAAGAATTAAGGCATCACTGGAAAGAAATTTAAAACCAAAAGTGTGTGCAAATGTCAGAGCTGGGGCATCGAAATAATGTACGCAGACAATACCAAACTTAACGCAACTTAGCTACTTTTAATTATCAGAAAACAGAGTTGGACTGCAGTTGACACAAGCTTGTTGTAAAACATAGTAAGACGATAATACGTATTTGTAGAAAAAAAAATTTTATCTTTTTTTTGTTTGAACACAATGTTTTACAGAGAGTCATACAGAGTTTTATGAGTTCAGTGACCAACAGAAAATAATTTCTTGTCTATTGCAAAAATGAAACATTCTTATACTTGCTGACTAGCTTAGTGCAAAAAAATTGCTCATTAACCTTTAGTCGTGAACTTGAATTCTTAATATTCAAATAGACTCTTTTATCCAAATGTAAAAAAAGTTGATAACTATTCTTTTACACTGTAATTTGTTTTTCTAGAATGTCCTATTTTCAGTTTCAAGACACCTGCCAAATGCAGTCCAATAAACTGCTCCTAATATTGTTAACTGATTGCCCTCTGGGATTAATAAAGTTTTCTGATTTTAATTCTTAAACATTTCTGGTTATAAAGCAACTTTTAAGGTTATGGTAGTGTGTCCTAAGTGCTCATGGATTGTTTTTAAAGTCACTATTACATATGATGTCATCGCCTGTTTTTTTCTATTGTTTCAAAACTAAATTTTTACGTTTTTAAAGGTGTTTAAACTTAGCTTTTGCTCTGTTATCTTTTTGTGCTCTTTCAGTTCAGTCTTTCTTCCTGATTACTAATTTTGATTATCAAATTAATTTAAGTCAGAAATATATGAACAAAAAAAAAGCCCAAAGATATTTTCTGAAAAACAAGAAGGCACTAAGCGATGCACGCTAACTTTGTTTTAATTAAATGTTTTAGTTATTTTTTTATGTATCTTTATGCCTGTTAAATAAAAAAACACTACATTTTCTTCTTGTTTTCTTGCAAGGAAATAATAATAGCATAGGAAAGTTATGATTCTTTCGGTTTGACATTTTTGACATGAAGATTACCAAACAACAGGGCCAAAACAGAAACAAAAATTCCGGTAGGTCTTTTGAAGCTTGGCACCGTGCCTCTCTTTACTTTAAATAAGTGTTGGGTTTCCCATCAAGCAAGTTTGTTTTGCATTCCAGCAGTCCGGTTTATCGTATCTGTTCTTGACAGTCTTCGCAGCAAAGATTTCTGAATGTTGGAATGACAGATACGTAGAATGGACAGTAAAGGAGATAAGATGGCAGTGATAATTATTAAGAGACAAGTAAACATGAGATAAATGGGAGTATTTGTCTTACTCATACATACTGTGTATTTACAGTGAATAACAACAAATCATCATTCAGAAAAAAAATAGGAACTTTTAACCTAGGACTCTAACTTAAGATCCTCATGATTTTCATTATGAGTAGATCAAGTTTATTTATTATGAACAGTTTATAAATGATCTCAAAGCTAGTAATAAAAAAATCAACATGAAGGAGTTACTTTATGTATATACTGTATATATTTGTGTGTGGGTGAAATGAAAAGTAGTACGTGCAATTTTTGTAAATATCTGTGTTTGAAATGAAAGTCCCAGAGCATTTATTAAGAATGCATGCCTTTATCCTAGCTAAATTATCACAAATAGTTCACAGCAACTAAAATTATGTTTGAATTTTGAAATGTTATAGTTAGGTCCCTCGCTCTACAGGCCTTCATAGTGTGCAGCAGTAAGAAATCAAAAAAGGAGTAAGAAAAACCTGTTTGCTATTTATGTGTATTCATCCTACTATTAATATATTTATATAATGACTGAACAGTTGCACAGTTAGTTAGCACTGTAGCCTCACAGCAAGAGGGTACCTGGCCTGATATCCAGATGTTGCTTCTGCATCTTTCCATGTGGAGTTTGCATGTTCTTCCCGTGTATGTTTGGCTTTTCACCAGGTGCTTCGGTTTCCTTCCACCTTTCAAAAATATGCATTGTACAGTTGGTTACGGGGCTTCTTCTCTAGTGTGCGTTATTGATTGTTTTTCTGTTTGGCCCTGCAACAGGCTGGCGCACTGTTCGAGGTGTACCCTCTGTCAGACCTATAAATATCTGGGATAGAAAAATGTTGGATAGACTTGTTTGAGACTCCTCAAAACAGGTTTATTGATACAGTAATGGCATTGCTGACCAAAACTAAGAAACTAGAAATTTCGGTTGCAGTTTTTTGTGTCGCGTTAACACCAATGTATTTAACAAAGGAATTTCATAAAAAGATTCTAGCACAGGAAACAGAAGGAAGGATAAACCAAGATTATCAAATGCAGGTTAAGAAAACAATGATGGGGCAACTGGAAAGATAATTTCAGGAAGAATGATGACAATTTAAAAAAGCAGGAAGTGAGTGTAGAGGGGATGGCCTTACCGTAAGATACAGGTGAACAAGGAGAGAAGAATGTGGGAAAATTTAACTGTGAGAGGGAACGGGACTCTTCTTTGTCTTCAAGGAAATTCTGTTAGTTTTGTTTTTTCCTGTTCAAGTTAAAACGCAGGATCACAAACATAAAATTAATGTTATTTATGTACGTTTGAGTAATTTGTGTGGCCTTCAGTCCAGTTCTTGGATCGAATTTGAGAGCCAATTACAGTCGTTCTAGGCCATTGATTTTGTTCTTCACCACGCCCACATAAGCAGACAGAGACATGTCCATGTAAATGCACTAAAATTAAAGTATGAAAGAATTTGCGCTATCTTTGCTAACTCTATGCGTTTTAAATTATATTTTTTAGATTAGATTAGATTAGAATTACTTTATTGATCCCACACTTGGTAAATTTGTGCATTTTGTGTATTTGTGTATTTTATATTTATATATATTTAATATGTTATATTTGTGTATTTTGATCCTCAAACAAATTTTATAGTTTGTTTTGTTTTTATTTTTATTTTTTTATATTTTAACAATGCAAGAACACAAACAAATAAACAAATTAATCATAAAAGCCACAAATAACAAAAGGACATCAACCCACCCTACCTCCCAACCCATTCTTCAACTTCAAACAACTATCTAAGCAAAAAGAAAGGAAACCCAACACAAGAAAAGCACACAGACAATCAGTACATAGAAAAATGAAGACATTTCAAAACATACTATGGAAGTACGGTACGCTCTCTTTAAAATTTAATAAAATAAGATACAGTTACACAGTTAAAAAACAGTAGACTAGTAGTAGTTTTCTGCTTCAGTTGAAAGTGGTTTGGAAATAGTTAAAAACTCACTGCCGTAATTAAAGATGGCAGCCATCATGCCACTCCTAGTTTGTTTTTTTTTTTTTTTACAAGATTCTTCTTTGATGAACAATTGCAGATGTGTCTATTATTTCTTTTTCGTAACCCTCCACACTTTCTTGAATGAAAATAAATATCTGTATAAAATACACAACATGACAGGAGTTGTGTTGTACCTCAAACTTTGCAAGTTTGCAAGATATGCAACTTTACCAAATGACTGCAGCCCAACAAAAAACTTTCAAAGTTCCAAACAAAAAAATCCACGTGCAAGACAACTTTTACATTTTTAATGTTAAAAGTGAAACGATTTGGTTTGGTTTTAAAGAAAAGAAAGGAGTTTTAATCCAATCTGAAGATTTTCAAATGCAGTTTAAAAACTTTTCCTCTTTAGATACTTCACTTTGCACACATGTTGCCCTCAATGCATTGACTTAAAGTTGTCCCTTTGAGGCTTAAACACATCTTGACAAGTTGCATCAAACTATTTTTAGCACCTCAGGAAAACTCAGCAAAACTTCCGCATGTTTATTCTTTTCCAATCACCAGTTTTTTTTATTTTGCAAGAATTTCAAAGATTTGTTATCTTGACAAAACTACTCCTGCAATTTCCATTTGCTATTGAACATTATAGAATAAAGCACAGCTGGCCCGTTTCACTTCTAACGTAACTCAATCACTGTATGCTGTATGATTTGTAAATTTACTATCAAATTTGCAGAATACTCTGGTATTGGTTTTGTTTTCTGAACCGCTTATCTCTTATTAATTTGCGGGGGATGCCGGAGCCTTTCCCGGCTGATTTCAGGGGAGAGGCAGAGTGCAGACACAATAGGTTTCCAGTCTTTTGCGGAGCCACTTATACACAACCATCAACACGCATGTTTTTGGAGTGTGGGAGGAAACCGGAGCACCTCGAGAAAACCCAGATATACATGGGGAGAAGATGTAAGATCCAAACAGAAAGGCCAGTGATTTAAGCCTTGTCTCACCCAGGACTCAAACCCCTACCTTCCTCTTGTGAGGATACTATGCCTCTTGGATTGGTTATTGCTCAAAATCAACAAGTAGGCTTTTAACAACTGATTTTGTAGCTGATTATAAGTTTTGTTTTATTTTATCCTCCAATTTTATTCTTTTCTTTAAAAAGACCTCATAATAAGAACCCTTTCCCTTGCTAATTTTCCCTCATTGTTTCACATTCTATTGAGTATGAAGTCATAAATAAATGTCAAGTTTAATTAAAACCTTACATAAGAAAAAAAAAACTAGTTGTCCAACATAATTGTGTTTGTGAACGCTATCTTGCCGCTCTATTTGTTTTTCTTATTTCCTGACACAGCACACCCACTTCACCTCCAAAAGTCCCTCTACGTCACAGAACATGCTTTTAAAAAGAACTGCTGCAACAGCAGGTCAAACTGAACACCTGAGACAGAAAGAAAAACAAGATGAATCAGTTAGCATTTGAGAACGTGAAGCGGATCCAGACAGTCCAGAAGGCTTTTGGACCATCAGGAGAATGTCTGTGCAGTCCTGATCGGGTTCTGGTTGGAGAAGGCTACCTGATGAAGCAAGGTCGTAAGAAGTGGGATCTGAAGGCGTTCTTCCTTTTCAACGACATCCTGGTGTACGGCAGTGTCCATATGAAAGGTCGCTGGTACCACAACCAGAAGATCATTTCTCTACGTGAGTTGTGACCTAACTTAGGGTTCAGTTACCGTCTTAATCAATATTTTCAGAAAATAAATGGGCAGTTATGTGGGAAAAGACCAGCACAATCAGCAAAAATAATTTTATTAAGAAAAAAAAAGTTGCAGGGATGTTTATTGCTTTTAGAATGATTTCATAAATTTGACCAGAATATAATGTAATCTTGATGTAATTTCAGAGGATATTAAGCTGAAAGACATTGAGGACGGTGAGGACTTCAAGCACCAGTGGCTTATCTGCACCCCTCGCAAATCTTTTTATGTCTATGCTACATCACTTAAAGAAAAGCAGGCATGGATGGCGCACATCAACAACAGCCAGCAGAAGCTTCTGCAGACCAGCGGCCGCAGACTGAGTGACTGTTTTGCAGTTCCCTGGTTTCCAGACCATGCTTCTGAAATATGCATGCGGTGCCTTGTCCGTTTTACAAACACCAACCGTCGGCATCACTGCAGAAAGTGTGGTTCTTTGGTGTGCAATCGCTGCTCTAAGCAGAAAGAAGTCATCAGTCACATTCATCCCACCGAGCAGATGAGGACATGCACTCTATGCATCAAAAACAGCAATGAAGAAGAGCAATCTCGCAGCAGAGGGGGTAGTGCAGGAACTGATTGCTCAGATGATACAACTGACATGGATGAGGACAACAGTGACAGTGAGGAGTTTCAGAAACCCAGGGCGAGCAGCTGGGCCGACACCAGCACCTGGCATTAAATACAAATGCACTGCCCAGACTCGGAACAATCATATGTGAATAGTTTTAAAAATCTAATCAGAACAGTGTTTTCTAAGTGAAAATCTCATTAAAGATAACTATTTTGTATCTTGTGTTTGGAGGAAGACAGCCCAGATCATAACAGAAGATATTCAAGTGTTGCTAAAGTGAACAGGAGTTTGCAGTCAACAGTGATCCTCCAGGCTTGACACCTGTCATCAGCAACCTATTTTTAACTTTGTCACAATTATTCAAGCTTTTGTTTGCAGGGGGGCTACCTCAATACGAACAAGAAACTGCAGCACAAAAACTGAAGAAAACAAACTGTTGACATAAAAAAAAGATATTTAGATCACATACAAAATTTGATGGTATGTTCTGTTTTTACTCTGAGTATATTATAAAAGAAATATTTTGTAATCATTGTTTGAATGTAAAAAAAAAATTGCACCTAAAATCAATTTTTGTTCTGCTGCTATGTAATTTTTAAAATATATAATAAAGTTTTGATACAAGAATTTGGTTTGAAGTGTCTTGAAATCCCACAATTCTATAAATTCTTTCAAAAATAGTTATTCATCTGTTTTCCAAAGTGCTTTTTCCAGCACTCGATTGTGGGGGTGCTATCTTATGTCCTTGCTAACACCTGGTGAAGAGCAGGGCAACCTCTGTACAGGTTCCATGTTTGTTCCCGCAGGCTTCTAATACTGTATCTGTGTCAATGTCCTTTTTTAACTCCTCAATCTGAAATTTATTTCCTGATGCCTGGTGATGACACATCAATTTGAGCCAGTTGAGTTTGCCCAGGAAAGGCGTTAATATTTTGGCAAAAAACTATAAAACAGTTTTTAATGCAATATAAACCACACATTTTAAACTGATTTTGTTTAAGTACATTCTCATGAGGAAAAAGACAAGGAGAAAAAGAACAAGGGGAGAGGCATAGCTGCTCAAATCTCAGCTTTAATTAAGATGAACAAAGTGTGAGATTAGAAATTAGTAACATTTTTATTACACAAGGAAACCAAAAACATTTAAATTTGCTTTAAACTACCAATCGGGGGAATGCCCCTGGACCTTTATTTTTATGTTTTTATAGGTTTTGTCTTACTTCTTTTTGCACCATAGAAATAAATGGAATTTGGACATTTTCAGCAACAAAGTTTATTTGTGCTCTTTAAACTTTTAAAATTAAGCATCCTTCCAGCTATTTTACATTTAAGCCATGTTACTTTTAAAACGGCTACAAGGAATTGGTCTGTAGAACATCTATGCAGAAATTTGATGACTTTTACACTTTTTGAGTTATGACTGTCTAAAACCAGTAAATGAGGGAAAAGGCCAGAAATCCCTCTCCACTCTAATTAATTGAGTGAGAAAGCCAACTTTTAGTTTTTTTCAAACCCCAAACTAATATCTGTTGTTCCTGTGTTTTTTATCCTTCAGCCACAAATTTAGCATCAAAATGTAGACATATTTGGCTTCTAAAATGACTTCTTCTTCTTCATTTGGCATTTCCCTTCAGGGGTCACCACAGCAAGTCAGTTTCTTTCATCTAACCCTATCTGCTGTATCCTCTTTGGTCACACCAACTATTTTCATGTCTTCCTTCACTGCGTCCATGAACCGCCTCTTTGGCCTTCCTCTAGACCTCTTTCCTGGTGGTTCCAATCCAGCATCCTTCTTCCGATGTACTCTCTCTCCTCTGCACATGTCCAAACCATCTCTATCTGGCCTCTCTGACTTTATCTCCAAAACCTCTAACATGTGCTGTTCCCCTGATGTACTCATTTCTAATCCTGTCCACCCTTGTCACTCCCAGAGAGATCCTCAGCATCTTCATCTCTGCTACCTCCATCTCTGTTTCCTGTCTTTTCTTCAGTGCTACTGTTTCTAGACCAAACAGCATGGCCGGTCTCACCCCGGCTTTGTACACTTTCCCTTTCATTTTAGCTGAAACTCTTCTATCACACATCACACCTAATACTTTTCTCCACCCGTTCCAGCCTGCCTGAACACGCTTCTTCACCTCTTTTCCACACTCTCCGTTGCTCTGGACTGTTGATCCTAAGTATTTAAAATCTTCCACCTTCTTTATCTCTTCTCCCTGTAACCTCACTTTTCCATTTGGATCCCTCTCCTTCACACACATGTACTCTGTTTTACTCAGACTAATCTTCATTCCTCTTCTTTCTAATGCAAACCTCCACCTCTCCAGCTTTTCCTCCACGTCTTCCCTCCTCTCACTACAGATCACAACGTCTTCTGCAAACATCATTGTCCATGGAGATTCCTGTCTAACCTCGTCTGTCAGCCTGTCCATCACCATAGCAAACAGCAAAGGACTCAGAGCAGATCCTTGGTGCAGTCCCACCCCCACACTGAACTCCTCTGTCTCACCTACAGCACACCTCACCACTGTCTTATAGCCCTCATACATGTCCTGCACTGCTTTAACATACTTCTCTGTCACACCAGACTTCCTCATACAATACCATAGTTCTTCTCCAGGTATCCTGTCATACGCTTTCTCTAGATCTACAAAGACACAGCAGCTCCCTTTGACCTTCTCTGAACTTCTCTATCAGCATCCTCAATGCAAATACTGCATCTGTAGTGTTTTTTTAGGTGTAAAACCATACTGCTGCTCACAAATTCTTACTTCAGACCTTAGCCTACCTTCGACAACTTCTTCAATACTGATTTGGAAGTATTTTATTAGCTAACGAGGTCAGCGTTTTAAGTTTGTCAATGTTGATCTATTGAAAGTTTAAATTTTTTGGATTATTGTTTTGATAGTTTTATGTATTAGTTTATTCATTTTTTTAGGGAAGAAGCCACTATGAAATTTGTAGCAAGTGGATGAATGGAATATTTTTTCTGGAAAATTAACTTCTACTCAGCTAGACAAGTACTTTCATTACTTCCAAAAGTAACTTTCATTTTTAAGTGGAGATGTGAGATTAAATGGACTTACTATGCTTCTTCCCTTCTTCAACCTGAGAGAAGTTTGTGAGGCAAACATAGCCTGTGAGCATACGTATATGATGTGAGCATATGATGGACACAAGCAGTATCATTACCGGTGATTTTTGACCCATCTTGTATTAGAAAAGAGACCACTACTTTACTGCTTGGCAAAGCTGCCCCTTTTTTAATTAGCAGATTTACTGTAAAGGTAACATTTCGCTCAGCTTGTAGAGTAGTGTAATGTAAGCAAATAATAATAAATAGGTGAATTATTGCCACACTCTCGATGTGTGTGCTTTTACATGATCTGAGCACTAGATGCCAGTACAACGTTGAAGATTATTCTTGCAGAGTAGCAAGCCTTGTTTACGCTGTGTTACCCACTGGCCATATTATTATCTTGAATACTCTCACTGGTCTCTTTATCAAACGCACATATTAAACAAAACAAAAGAAACAAAATGTTGGCCAATTGGGTGAGAGCAGCTCCATGACTTTAATTATTTAAAGATGGCCAAGTTGTCAGCTTCAAGTTTAGTCTGAGCTTCTGAATGAGAAAGCAATTAAATTTATATGACATTGTTTCTGTCTTGAATTTTCTGAAAGTTTTTCTTCTGGGATTGTAACAAGAAACCATCACCAGTTTGTGTATAGAATGAAGTGAAAAAGAAAAGATTCACTCAGTGTGCACGGGTGGTCCAGATCTAAATGTCTTGTTGTTGTCGGAGGTCAATGGGGTATCCACAATCCAATCAGAAATGATTGAAGAGAGACAATAAAGCACCGAAACACTGATTCCTGCAAAGAAATTTAGAATATTATTGTTTCATGCACATTATGTTGAACTTTGAATGAGACGAACTGCAGCAGCAGATCATACAGAATATCAGAATTAAGCTGACAAAAACGTGACACCGGTTTTCATGCAGTCTCTTAAAAACTGAACAATAGAAGACAAAAATGTTGCCTAATCTGATGGATTCCAGCTTTTTTTTTGTTTGTTTAGTATGGTCACAGTTTGAACTAAACAGATTCCCAGCACACCATAGCTAAACCACCATAGCTGATGTGGGCACTGTCATTGATCAAATTTACCTGTTAGGAATATAGTGTTACATCATCTAATGGTTACATCTGTTGGATTGAATGAAGAACAATGAGTTTATTGTAATATTTTCCTCAGACACCAAATCTGAATCGAAATGAGCACTTTCTGGGTGTGATAAGAAACATGTCTGCAGAAACTCTGTGAAGTCATTGTGTCAACATGAATCAAAATCAAAAAGAAAGGTTTCCAATGTCTTGTAGAATTTATCAAATCAAGAATTATTGCATCTCTAGAAAGAATTGTAAAACCAAAAGTGTGGGGAAAAGTCAGAACTGGAGCACTGAAATAATGTTTGCAGACAAAAACAAACTCACCACAAGTTAGCTACTTTTAATCATCAGAAAACAGAGTTTGACTGCAGTTGACACAGACTTATTGTAAAACATAGTAAGACAATAATGATATTGTTCTTGTAGAAAAAATTATTTGCAACTTTTTTAAATTTATTTTTGAACAAAATGTTTCTTGTTCAGAGTTTGTTATCTTCTTGTGCTCTTTCAGTTCAGTCTTTCTTCCTGATTACTTATGTAATTTGCTTATAAAACTTAATTAAGTCAGAAAAATCTGAACCAAAAAAAATCCCATAGATATTTTCTTTAAAACAAGAAGGCACGAAGCGATGCATGCTAACTTTGTTTTAATTAAATGTGTTTCAGTTATTTTTTATATATCTTCGTGCACGTTGAAGAAAAGAACCACATTTCCTTCTTGTTTTCTTGCAAGTAAATGATAGCATTGGATAGTTATGCTTCTTTCGGTTTGACATTTCAAATCTGTCATTGAAATGAAGATTACCAAACAATCGGGCCAAAACGGAAAAAAAAATTCCAGTAGGTCCTTTGAAGCTTGGTGCTGTGCCCATCTGTTCCCATCCAACAAGTTTCTTTTACATTCCAGTTTTTCATATCTGTTCTTCATTGTCTTTTTGTAGCAAAGATTTGTGAATGTTGGACTGACAGATAAAATGGGCAATAAAAGAGATGAGGTGGTGCTGATAATTAGCAAGTAAACATGAGATAAATAGGACTATTTGTCTTACTCTGACATACACAGCACGTTTATTTACAGTAAATAACAACAAATTGTCATTCAGAGAAAGAATAGGATCTTTTAACCTACGATTGTAACCTTACGATTGTTAAGGTCCTCATGATTGTTATTATGAGTGGATCGGATTTATTTATCATGTTTGTTTTAAAAATGTTCTCAAAGGCAGTAAAAAGAAAATTAGGTAAAAATTAAATGATATGTATTGTATGCGTGTGTGGGTGAAATAAAAAGTAGGATGTGCAGTTCTTGTAAATATCACCGTATGAAAAAAAAATTTCAGAGTATTTTAAAGAAGGCTTGCCTTCAACTTTCTTCAATTATCACAAAATAACTTACAGCAACAACAAAAAATATGTTTGTATTTAGATTTTTTTTTAGTTAGGTCCTGTGCTCTGAAGGCAGCACTGTAGGCTCACATCAAGAAGGTATCTAGTCCAATGTTCAGGTGTGGCTCTGCATCTTTTCGTGTGGAGTTTGCATGTTCTTCCCATGCATGGTTGGCTTTTCACCAGGTGCTTTGGTTTCCTTCCACCCTCCAAAAACATGCATGTAATGTTAAGTAGTAACACGGTTTTTACCCTTCAGAAGAGTGTGTGTGGTAATGATTGTATTCCAATATGGCCCCGCAACATGCTGGTGCACTGTTTTGGATGTGCCCTACCTCAGACCTATAAATATCTGGGATGCACTTTTGGCACTCCCACAAATGTTGGATAGACTCATTGTTTGAGACCCCCTAAAACGGGTTTATTTATAAAGTAAAGACATTGCTGACCAAATCTAACAATCTAGACATTTTGGTTACAGTTTTTTGTGTTGACACTACTGTATTTTGCAAATGAACTTTATATAAAGATTCTGGCACAGGAACCAAAAGGAAGTATAAACCAAAATTACCAAATGCAGTTTAAGAAAAACAGTGATGGGGCAACAGGAAAGATAATTTCAGGAAGAATGATGACAATTTAAAAAGAAGGGAAGTGAGTGTACAGGGGATGACCTTATTAAATACCAACTTGACCTTAGTAAATACCAACTTGGTAAGTTACAGGTTGAATAAACAGGGGCAGACCAGATGAATGTAGAAAAATATAGCTTGAGAGAGGAAAGGAAAGAAATGTTTGGAGACAACTCTTGCTAAAATTTTAATATTAATTATAAAGACTTTTCTTTGTCTTCAGGAGACTCTATTAGTTTTGTTTTACTAATCAAGTTAAAATGCAGGACACGGACGTAAAAAAATAAGAAAGATGCTTTTTTTAAAAGCACAACCTAAAACTCCAAAAAGCCTATGAGTTTGAAATGAGGGTTTCATGCAAAATCAACTTGTTGAAGGATTTGACCATGTTTGAATGTTATTTCCACAACAAAAAGATATCGGAAGATTTTTTTTTTAAAAGCCATGTCCAGTTCTAGGAAAGAATTTGAACGCCAAACAGGTAGCTCTTGGCCATAAATTTCGTTCTTCACCATGCCACATGCAAATGAATGCAGGCAGACATGTCCATGTAAATGCACCAAAATGAAAGTACCTATAAAAGAATTTGCGCTATTTTTGCTAACTCCATGCATTTTACGCTGTATCTGAGCCTAAAACAAATTTATGTTGTGTTGTGCACACACCGAACTAGGTTAGGACAAAAAATTTTAAGGTTATTCACAGTGTCAGAAATACCGTGTATATGAGCACTATGTACATGCTAAGAGTTAAAAAAAAATTCAACTGCAGAAGCACAGTACGCTCTCTTTGAAATGATCCAAATAAACACAGTTACTCAGTTAAGACACAGTAGTCTAGTAGTAGTTTTCTGCTTCAGTTAAAAGTGGTTCAGAAATAGTTAACAACTTACTGCCATAATTAAAGATGGCAGCCATCATGCCACTCCTAGATCTTTTTTTTTTTTTTTTACGAAATTGTTCCATGAAGAACAATTGCAGATGTGTCTATTTCCTCTTCTTTGTAACCTTCCACACCGAACAAAAACCATCCAGTTCAAAAACAATTAGCTACAATTTAGATTTAAAAAATGAAATGATTTGGTTGGATTTTAAAGAAAAGATTGGATTTTAAAGAAAAGATTGTACGCAAACATCTTGAAACTCTGTTTCTTAAAACAACTGAGTAAGGTTGACTGATTGTAATCTACACATTCAGGCTGATTGTAAGAAAACTTTTAACATCTCAGAATTGTATAGAATAAGAAATTTAGTTTCCTCAAAAGACCAAGAGTTTTAATTAATTCTGGACAATTTTAGATAGAGGTTGAAATCTTTTCCTCTTTAATTCAATTCAATTCAATTTTATTTGTATAGCCCAAAATCACAGAATTTCGGTCTAAATGGGCTTAAATGAGATATGTCCTGCCTTAAAGTTGACTTAAAGTTGTCCCTTCGAGGCTTAAACAAATCTTGACAGGTTGTTGGATATCAAACTCATTTGATATAGCGCAGGGTACATATACTGTATATCATAAATGGTGATAATTCGCATTTGTACTTTGTTAATAAAAAGCAATCCAACGGTATCCTTCAAAGATGGTTTGGAAAAATCTAAAAATGTTTTGTGTTTTGCAGTCTAATTACTTGTGTCTTAAAATAGATGCTCTGGAAAATTTTGGTCTTTGTCTAAGTTGTCTTTTAGAATACCAGTTTCACTCAAGATACACATCACAGCAAAAATGGAAAAGTGAATTTTACACACAAAAAAGATCCTGGACACTCAATTATGTGATTGATACAACTGTGAGATGGTTTGCAATGTTTTCTCATTAGACTGAAAAATATGTTTCCCTTTAGTTATAGATCACATTTCTGTTCCTCGTATTTACATGGATTATTAAATGGACTATTTTCTGATTAAAAAGATGGGGTTGAAGGAAGGAATGGTATTACATTTGGGTTTTTCCTCATCTGTTTCTCGTGGGATTTTTTTTGATAGTCTACTGTCAGATAACACATTCTGACCATTAAGCTGGAAATGTTCATCATTCTTGTGGCTGTTCCTTGGAGGTGTGTGTCAGAACTCCTGGATGGTTGCCAACCCAAACAGAAACAGTGCATCAAATTATTTTTAGGACCTCAGCAAAACTTCTGCATGTTAAACCTTTTTTAGTCACCTCTGGGGGTTTTTTTGCAAGAATTTTATTGATTTGTCATCTTAAAAAAAATACTCCTCCAATTTCCATTTGTAATTGAACAACGTAAATTAAAAACCCTTTCTATGGTTTGTAAAACAAGCAGATTTGCTAAATACTCGTGTCTTTGCATTGGTAATTGTTCTAAATCAACAGTTTTGACATTTTGGTAGCTGATTATAAATTTAGTTATAAATTTAGTTTTATTTTATTCTCCAATTTTCTTCTTTTTCTTTAAAAAGACTTGATAATAAGAACACTTTAGCTTGCCAATTACCCCATTGTTTTACATTCTTTTGAGTATGAAGTCATAAATCAATGTCAAGTTTGATTAAAACCTTACATAAGAAAAAAAAACTAGTTGTCCAACATAATTGTGTTTGTGAACGCTATCTTGCCGCTCTATTTTTTTTTCTTATTTCCTGACACAGCACACCCACTCCACCTCCAAAAGTCCCTCTACGTCACAGAACATGCTTTTAAATAGAACTGCTGCAACAGCAGGTCAAACTGAACACCTGAAGCCGAAAAACAAACAAGATGAATCAGTTAGCATTTGACAATATGAAGCGGATCCAGGCAGTCCAAAAAGCTTTTGGACCATCAGGAGAATGTCTGTGCAGTTCTGATCGGGTTCTGGTTGGAGAAGGCTACCTGATGAAGCAAGGTCGTAAGAAGTGGGATCTGAAAGCGTTCTTCCTTTTCAACGACATCCTGGTGTACGGCAGTGTCCTTGTGAAAGGTCGCTGGTACAAAAAACAGAGGATCATCCCTTTAGGTGAGTTGTGACCTAACTTAGAGTTCAGTTACCGTCTTACACAATATTTCAGAAAGTAAACTGGTAAAAATGTGGGTAAATACTTGCACAATCAGGAAAAATATTTTTAATCAAAAAATAAGTTGCGGAGATGTTTATTGCTTTCAGAATGATTTCATGAATTTGACCAGAATTTAATGTCATCTTGATGTAATTTCAGAGGAAATTAAGCTGGAAGACATGGAGAACAGTGAGGATTTCAAGCACCAGTGGCTTATCTGCACCCCTCGCAAATCTTTTTATGTCTATGCTACATCACTTAAAGAAAAGCAGGCATGGATGGAGCACATCAAGAACAGCCAGCAGAAGCTTCTGCAGACCAGTGGCCGCAGAATGAGTGATTGTTTTGCTGTTACCTGGTTTCCAGATCATGCTTCTGAAATATGCATGCGGTGCCTTGTCAATTTTACAAACACCAACCGTCGGCATCACTGCAGAAAGTGTGGCTTTCTGGTGTGCAATCGCTGCTCTAGGCAGAAAGAAGTCATCAGTCACATTCACCCCACCAAACAACTGAGGACGTGCACCGTGTGTAACAAAAGCAGCAGTGAAGAAGAGCAATCTCGCAGCAGAGGAGGTAGTGCAGGAACCGACTGCTCAGATGATACAACTGACATGGATGAGGACTTCAGTGACAGTGACGAGTATCAGTACCTTAGGCCGAGCAGCTGGGCCGGCACCTGCACCAGATTATAACAAAAGTTATTCAAGTGTGGCTAAACTGAACAGGGGTTTGCAAACAGCAGGGTGAGGCTTAACACCTGTCATCAGCAATCTATTTTTAACTTTGTCGTAATTACTGAAGCTTTTGTTTGCAGGAGGGGCTACCTCAATACAAACAAGAAACTGCAGCACAAAAACTGTGAAGAAAACAAACTGTTGACATGAAAAAAAGATATTTTAGCTCACATAAAATATGTAATTGCATGTGTTTTAAGGATCATAAGGGCAAATCCAAAAGTGTCTGGATTTGCTGCCGCTCAGAAATTGTCTTTATAACATACATTTCCTTTTTCTGTACATATTTCCACTCATTGTGTTTTTACCCTTAGTTTTATCTAAATTAAATCTTTTTTATAATCACTGTTTAAATATCAAAAAGAAATTGCACCTAAATTTTGTTTTTTGTTTTGCTGCTATGTTATCATTTTTTAAAAATATATAATAAAGTTTTGATACAAGAATTTGGTTTGAAGTGTCTTGAAATCCCACAATTCTATAAATTCCTTCAAAAATAGTTATTCAGCTGTTTTCCAAAGTGCTTTTCCAACATTGATTGTGGGCATGCTATCCTTTTTCCCTGCTAACACCTGGTGAAGAACAGGGCGAACACTGCACAGGTCACACTTTGTTGCTCCTGCTGGGGCTACACAAAGTTGTTGAAAGTTGTGTTTTGGAGATTCACTCTAGGCGTCTAATACCTGTGCCAACATCCTTGTGTAACTCGATTTTTTACATTTATTTCCTGGTGCCTTATGAAAACACATTTATTTGAGCCAGTTGAACTTACACAGGAAAGATGTAAATGTAATGCCAGTGACTCAGGCACTAAACTTCAAAACTGTTTTTTGAAAAGTTTTTATTTGGAATACAAACTTAAACCAAAAAGGATGAGGCTTTCAGAGTCATAAATATCACTTGTAACTCTCAAAGTTGACAACCAGTCCTTAAGTCCCTCACAACAAAGCTTTTGCTATTTTTAAGACAACAGACAATATGTTTTAAGACACAAAGGGCCTATCTTTCAGAGGGATGCGTGAGAGGAATAGAATTTGAAAACCAACAATGCGGGCTCACAGGAAAATCCGGACAAACACCAAAACAAGCGATAAAATCGCTGCATCAAGAAAAATGTCTCAAAACAAATACTAAGAACTACAACTTGTCGCTCACAGTCAACAAAACTCTGTTGCTGACAACAGATAACAGTTGATTTTTAAAAAATTATATACATTTACATATTTTAAGGTTTTTTGTAACCAATGAAAAATAAATTATTCATTTTTTGTAACATTTTAAAACGAACATTCATAACCATTCTTTGTCCTGAAAAAAGTCATGTTCTAGTCTTTGTACTTTGTAAGAACATGTTTCTGCTTTAACACACTGTATTCTCAATGATGGATTATTACTGAGTTACTTAAGAAGCTAAATTTATTTTGACTCAGACATGTTGGAGTAGAGAGACCAGTCTTTTGTACTTTATGACTTACACTGAACATTTGCATCCTAAGGCAAGATTACGGTTACCTCTGAACAACACAAATAATTGAAATCTGAACATTTCTGATGGAAAAATCCCATTTAATGCAGAGTTCCTCAGTTTGGTCACACAAAAACTATATTCTGACAGATTTTCAATATTTTCCTGTGCCAACACACTCAACTTTAAATTAACTGGACTCGATTCAATTGAATTTTGCTAGGCAAGCCCAATATCGCAAAGCAATTGACAAAAAAAGGCCAAAGAACAAAACATGTATTTACACAATTACACAAAAACTAACTAAATTTCAGGACATTTCTGCCCTCACACCCCCTTTCTCTGGCAGAAAAAATTCTAAAAAAAAAAACAAAAAAAAACAACAGGTGGGAGAAGGGTAGAAAAGAAAGCTCATGAGGATCCACATGAAGGAGGATTCCTCCAGGATTAACAGGTCATTTATCTTAGACTGTTTATCAAATATTTGCTAATTCAACTCAACAGTTATATATCTGAAGAAATCAGTAGATGGGCTTCATCCTGATGGAAACTGGGTGGTAGATCATGTACAGAGGCCTCCTCAGGGCATGGACGCCCAGGACATGAACATAGAGGATCTATCGGGAATCTCAAGTAAAACTAAAGCCTATTTTGTAGAGAAAGGGGGCAAAAGGCGTTCAACATGTGAATCACACTGTACCAACTAGTGGTGTGAAATACTACAGTAAATGAAAAGGCATTTGAGAACAGTGAATGGGATTGGGAGGGGGCCAGAAGATAGGAAAGCCAGTGATCAGCCATGAGGGATTTGGATACATCAAGCACCAGAGGACAGAACCACAATGTGCATGTTCACCTCAGCTTCTACTTTCTGGCAGACAAATAGCAACTATTTCCGTGAAAATGATCTGTTCTAGCTGACCTGGTGTTAAGCTTGTTCAAAGAGGAATGCTTTGAGAAACTCTGTCTGGCTCTCTCACTTGAGCTGGAAGCTTATTCCATAAAACTTGAGTTTGGTGACTTAACGCTCTACCTCCAGCTGTACTTTTAGAAATTCTTCATTTTGTGAGCGGAGTGTTCTGCTTAGTTGATAAGGTACTAAAAGTTAACTTATGTAAGATGAAGCCATGCCATTTAAAGGTTTGTAGGCTCATAAGTTGATTGTAAACTTGATTCTAAACTCAATCGGGAGCCAGTGAAGAGACACTACAATGGCAGTTATACGTTCTGTCCTGCTCATTCCTGCTAACAGTCTTGCAGCAGCATTTTGAACAAGCTGAAGACTTTTTAGAGAAGAATCAGGGCATGCTGCTGGCAAAGCATTACAATAACCCAACCCTAAAGAATTGCACTTTTACATAAAATATTTTGGATTCTAGCCATGTTTTTAGAACTTCTAATGACTGATTGTACTTGATTGTCATCCAGGTCTCTATGTCCTTTGCACAGGCATTGAGTTTTTCTGTACGATCACTGTGGTCAGGTTTAACTGATAAATACAACTGTGTATCATCCGTGTAACAGTGAAAATGAATGCATTGTTTTCTGATCAAGTTTCCCAAGGGCAAGGAAAAGCAAGGCTGAGTTTCAAAAATCCACTCAAAGTGTCCTTAATCTGTATGGTGAGAGACAAAAAAAGGGAGGAAATTTTCACTGATAATCTTTTTTTTTTTATTCATCAACTCGAGCTAGGAATCAACCCAAGCTAGGAATGCAATCTCTTGCATTCAGTAAAAAACAGAAGGTCACTAAACACAGTAAGAGTTTCACAGGTCTTGATTATTGTTTATGAGTACCAAAGCCTCCAAACTATGGCCTTGATCATTTAACTACAAGGTTTTTAATTTTCCAAATTACAAGACTTATGCCACTATTACATACAGTACATGAACAGAGCTTTGTAGTTAATCAAGAAGTGTATTCTGTCTTCAGCCCTAAGAGACAATATTATTGTTAGAGTTGCGATATGGAAAAACAATAAGGTCAAGTTTAACTCCACGATGCAGACAAAAACAAAATTTTAAAAGTCGTGACGTGAGGAAACTACTTCTGACCTTTTTGATTTCCTGAAACTGTAAAACAAAGTAGGACAGTGACCGGTGGTTTTCCCAAACAAGACAAAACAATAACAGTAGCTTTATGAGCCATTTCTGGCTTTGTTGCTATACTGGTTTGTCTTCTACCATGAAGGAACAAGGAAGTTCAAACTATTTTGCTTTAGCTGTGATTCAGAGCATTGTAATGCTATCTGATTTTAGTTTTGGTTCTGCACGAGCAACTGCCTACACATGTTAGTAAATTTTGACAAAAACAAAAAGAAATCTGTATTTATGATTATTACACATGGCAGCTACAGCATATTTGCTTACTCCTAAAATCCAAGAAGCAGATGATCTACGTATTTATGAACATTTGCCCATTTCTGTTGGGCATTGCTCCATGGCAAGAGTTTCGACTCATTCTTGCATAGCATAGTGATGAAATAGGCAATTAAAAACTTAAATAAAAATATAAATGTTTGTAGTCCCTTGTTTTTTGGGGGTTTTTTTCTTTCAAAAGATGCACTGTACATTAAAAATATGTTGTGCACCACAAAGTTTTGTTGTTAGGAGCCAGTGAGATTACAAGTTTTCCATGCCCACACAGATTTGTTTAGTTAGTCTGCAATGTTGCTTTTATCTTTCAGTAATTTCATTCACCTGTAACTACTGTTTTCGCAGCCTGATTCCTGATAATACACCTGAATATTGCAATGTAGTACATGATTCATCATTATTTAGGAAAAAAGACTGGCTTGAAACACTGGCCTTTCAGTGTAGAATTGGAATCCTCTCCCCATACATGTGTGGGTTTTCTCTGGGTACTCTGGTTTCGTCCCACCCTCCAAAAAATTCATGCTAGGTTATTTGGCCGCGACGAAACTGCCTGTAGGAATGAGTGCATGTGTGCAGATAATTGTCTGTTCGTGTGACCCCGCATCAGACTGGCGACCTGTTCTGTGTGTATCCTGCCTCTCGCCTGAACTCAGCCGGGATAGGCTCCGGCACCCCTGCCACCCTCTCATGAATAAGGTTCAGGAGATAAAATGCGGTTCAGGAGATAAAATGACAAAAGGCTGCCTTGGAAGATCCCTCACAGGAAAATATGGGCCTTTGAACATATCTTTAATAGGTTCACATACTCTGTTTGCTTACTCTAGGTTACAGAACAGTCCAAAAACATAAGTGTTGGCTTTTGCTCATTTTCCCCTCAAAGTAAGCATGAGACTTTTTTCTGTGTTCATTTGTTTAAATGGATCCCATTAGTTGCCACTAGTCATTATTCTTCCTGAGATCCATCACTTAAGTACAAAATACAGATTCATTTAAATGCTGTAAAACAAGTGTACAAAATAAATATAGTTGCAGAAAAAGCACAATCAAGACAAGATAAAAGCTAAAACTCACTTAAGCACAAAATACAATTACATTTGCATGATGTAAAACAATGCATCACGTAATTATGGTATAAATCCAGTTGCATAAAAGTCATTGCAGTAACCAGTCCAACACGTATGATACGGTCCAGATGACATAGATTTTTATTGGAATAACTCAGTAAAAAACAGATTATGGATATTCTATTGTGTCCCATTCATTCCTGTTGGAAACTGAAGTTCATTCATTCATACATTCATCCTCTGAACTGCTTATTACCGATGGGGTTGCAGTCTGTAAACAGCCTGTCAGGTCGCCAGTCTGTTGTGGAGCCAAAAAAACAAGAAGTTCAAATTTATATAAAAAAGTCTTTCACTTGAAGAATTCTGACATCTGCTGGTAATAATTGGATATTGTATGTCTGACTTTTGCGACTTTCCACGACTTCCTTTATTTTTATTTATTTTAACTATATTTATCCCTCAATGGGGAAATTTTGGTATTGAATATTCTTATAGCAAAATTCAAATATCAATTTTTCAGATGCAGTGAAATAAAAAACAGAAATGTATTGCCATGTTTTTCTTAAAACACAAACAAACAAATTAAATCAGGAAAAGTAAAATAGAATAAAAAATGTTAAAGAAATATGTAGTAATAATATATTGCGTTAACGGGATTTACCTATATACAAACTTTCTGGAGAGGTTTCAATTAAAGTAAAAATAAAAGTAAATTAATCTAAATTAATTTAAATTAAAACTAAAGGTTATTATTTTTATTATTTTTGATGAAGCAGAAAAACATATACGATTTAATCCGTTTTTAATAATAATCATACGATTTTTTTAAAAAGCGCCTTTCATGACATCTAAGGCCACTGTACAGTTCACAAATATTAACAAACCATAAATCAGAAATAAAATAATAATAAAAATAAATAAAGTAAAAATGTCAAATAAAATAATAATGATAACATTAGCTAACTATTTTTTGTAACCGCTAACAAGCGTTGTGATAAGTGGGTGAACATTAGGTAGATTTTTTTTTCCGACAATTTGACAGCATTCATGCATTAAAAACTGAATTTGAACATTAAAAATAATTTATTGAAAAGTAAAAATGAACACAATATTTTTTTTTAATGCCGTTGAAAACGTCATATCCGGATTTCAGCTCGCCAGTAGTAAACATGGCGGGACGCTAGCGGATTGGTATATACATTCATTTAGCCTGTTTGTGAATCCCCTTTGTCAAGGGGGAAATCAAACACAGTTTGTTTTCTTTTTTGTTTCTGATAGTGTTTTAGAAGGAGGTAACGATCTACGCAATTTTCTCAATTTCAAGGTAAAGAAACTATCGGTTTCTGACATTTTTTGACGCTAACTAGTCAGGGCCTAGTTAGCATTGTTAGCATGACCACGAAGACAGAAAAAATATATACACAACTCATCATCTTAATAAATAAGGGTTTGCCTGCATCAATCATTTTAACCTGATTTTATTCAGCAATCGTTCCATGCTAACCTTTTAAATGATTTTATAGAAAGCTATTGTTAGAAACGCTAAATTCAATGTGGAATGACTAAAATTTATCATTCATTTAGTGCTTATGTTCAATTATTACTAATAAAATCCTACTCATTTCTAATGCAGTTAAACAATATGACAGCGAATCATTATTTTTATTTTGAATGAGAAAATAAGCATAATAACAGCACAAATATCAAGAATATGAAAGGTTAAAATCAGTCAACGTTAGAATTATAAATCAGTTGTTCTATCTACCCAACCAGTTGTGTATGACAAAGAAATGAAGTCAGTGTAATTTCTTTTATTAATATTATGTAGCATCTACATAATGATCCTTACAAGAAAAAAAAGTATCATTTTCCAATAAAAAAATCCCACTCAGGGACTCAGACCTACTTGCTGTGAGGCCATCGTGCAGCCCTAATTAAGATGTGATGTGGTGGAGAAAAAAAACTTTCTCTGACTAAAGAAAATATACTTTGTTGACTTGAATGTCAACTTTATAGACTATCCTCTATCTTTTTTTGTAAGGTTTAATCCTGTTTGTAATGTTGTGGGTACAAGTCTAAAAAGTACAGCTGGATTAAAAAGCACAACCTCTTACCTGTAAATGCAGTGAACATCCTTAGATGAGTGAACAGCAGATTTTTAGCTCTTCGTAATGCTTTTTTAATATCTTCCTTCATTTGACAGAGCGGAAACGACAGACTGCAAAAATGGGGCGACGGTCAACTTCTTCCACCAAGAGTGGGAAGTTTATGAACCCCACCGACCAGGCCCGTAAGTAATAATCTCCAAACAAAATTCTTTGGCTGACTTTTTTACCTTTTATTTTCTGCAATAAATGAATGCTTTACCTTTTCTTTGTAGGAAAAGAGGCCAGGAAACGGGAGTTAAAAAAGGTAATGGGTATTGCTAATTAGTTCAACAGTTAATGAGTGTATAATGGTCTGGATTGTTTTCAGAACAAGAAACAGAGGATGATGGTGAGAGCGGCTGTGCTAAAGATGAAAGACCCCAGACAAATCATCAGAGACATGGAAAAGCTTGATGAGATGGGTGAGGGCTGGAACTAATGTGCTTTTCTTAGTTTTATTTTTGTTGTCACTATTGGCAACAAGTCCCTGTAATCCCTCATCCGTCCAGGAGTAATCCATTGCAGAAAAGGGTTCAAAGCTGTCTTCTGGACAGTGTAATTGATGATTGAGATGTTTCGACTTTCTCAATCATGTAATACACTGTTCAGAAGACAACTTTGAAGCCTTTTCTACAATTCTCAGTATTAATGTTTAATCCACTTTTGAAATAACATATATTTCTGTTCTTCATAGAATTTAACCCAGTTCAGCAGCCTTTACTCAATGAGAAGGTGTTGAGAGACAAACGGAAGAAGTTACGTGAGACATTTGAACGTATCATTCGTCTGTACGAGAGAGAGAATCCTGAAACTTACAAAGACCTGCGTAAACTCGAACTTGACTATGAGACTAAGCGAGGACAGCTGTCTCTTTATTTTGACTCAGTCAAAGTAAGTTTGGTTACTTTGTTTTTATCAATCATTACGTTGTTTTTTTTTTTAACTTTAGTTTTGGGTGTGTTCATTTGCTTTAGTGGCTTGTGTGCATCAGAATGAAAAAACTATCGATTCGAGTATATTTGAGCTTTTCACGGCTCAATTTAATTGTTTCTAATGTAGTTTTAATGTTATCCAGATGTTTTTTTTTGCATGGCAGCCCTTCCATTTGAATTTTTTTTATCTATTTTATAATATTGTAACACATCTTTTTAAGCTTTGTTACAAACCATCATTCAAATGTGTTGATAACCAAGATTGGGTTTGTTGGTTTTTTTTTACAGCACCACTTTAAGGCAAAGTAGCTTTTGTTTTTTTTCCAGAAGCTTTTAAAAATGTGACATTATGAATAGTTTGACAAAACTTTTGCTGATGTTTCAACAGTGATCCACAAAGGATGTTAGCTTAACTCTGTCATGTCAGGAAGAAATTAATCAAATTAAACAGTTTGTTTAGATTGGAAAATATTTTAATTTTTGCATATAAATGAGCACCATTGAGAGATAAAATAGTCAAAAGTAAACTAATTACTAAAATATTTGATGCAATCTTTCAAAGATTTTAAATGTATCATACTACATCTCATTTCCCTAAATTTATCTAATTGTGCTGCCATCTCTAAACACTTTGAACTTTTAACACTGTTAAAATGAAGCGTTAAAAATGCCCTACATCAAGAAATGAAGCCATGTTGTGAAAAATTGAACAATTTCAAAGAATATTTCAAACGTATTCTACAAATTAATTGAAACTTAATAACAAAGTTGATTAAATTGGCTTAATTTAACAAAACTTCACATCAACAAAGTAAGTTTTTCAGAATGAATATTGGAAAAATCTGGTTATTTCTTGAGAAACCCCCTTGAAGAAATTGAGAAAAAGTACTTATTGGATGACAATAGAAGTGGTCTCAAACTCAGCTTCACCACGCTTGATGGTTTTTGGAAATAAACTATTTCTTAAGTTTTTTTTTACCTGACCAACTGGGCTGTAACACTTCCATACACAGATGTTAATCAGTTATTGGAGGAAGCAATAATAAGTACCACTGTTCAGTATTATTTTTATTTGGCTTGTGTAATGTATAATTCAATTACGAAATGCTTCATTTCAGAATGCCGAGTTGGTGGAGGTGGACAGTATTCCCTTACCAGACATGCCACACGCTCCATCAAACATCCACATCCAGGACATCCCGTTACCAGGGGCTCAACCGCCTTCAATTCTGAAAAAGACCTCAACGTTTGGGTAGGTTTTAGATATATATTTAAAGTCTGAAGATTAGCCGCATCATTAAAATTATACTTTCCATTCAGCAAAGTGATGCTGCCTCCTTCTGGACCAACAATAATAACAGTGCCAGGGGTCCCACGCTTACCTCCTGGGAGGAAACCTCCTGGACCTCCACCTGGGCCACCTCCTCCACAAGTCCTGGCTCTGTACGGCATACCTACTCGCCGTGTGTATGGCACAGACACGGGTGATTCATTTTGTTTCTCTGCATTCTCCACATGCTTCTGTTTCCTCTAACAACTCATTTTGTTTTATGGTCTCAAACAGAACCCTCCATTCCTGGTATTGAAAAAGATGGTATGGACTTGGGGAGAGATCGGGAGAGCGACAGTGAGAGTGACAGAGACGACTTGGACGAAGACAACAGTGATTCTCAGGAGGACAGCGATGAAGAGAGGCGAGAACCAGGAGGTGGAGAGCAGAGATCCAGGGGAGACCACCGCGATGACAACAGAGAAGGGTCAAGGGGTGACAGACAAATTGGTGAATATTGTTGTATACCTTTGCTCTATTTTTACGTCTGTCCACACCTAACAAATCTAATTTTGAAAGTGTTGTAGTGACAAAAAAAAGATTTACAATGTTTTTTTTCTTTCTCAATTTCCCAATTATTATTATTTCATTGACTTTAAAGCCAATTTTCTTATTTTTTCTGTCAAACTGTCAGCACTTCTACAAACTAGGGTTGTATAGATGTCAGATAACTATTTCTTTTAGATATTTTAAAGGCAGAAGGGAAGATCTTCTCGCACTGTCACTTTTGTTGTGGAAATATGCCTGACAAAAAGAAACCCATTTAACTATTCCTGTTTTACTCCTGCAGGTCGCAGTGTACGCTTTGCCGACATGTCCTCGGAAGCAGTCAATGAAGGAAAGAAAAAAAAGAAAAGAGTTGTAAAGAAGACTAAAGCCATCACACCTTTACAGGCCATGATGTTGAGGATGGCAGGTACTGATGTGTGTTTCTGTTATGTATTTGTGTGTCTGGCCTGATATAACAAGACAAATTTCTTCCTTTTGAACTCCATCCAGGTCAGTCTGTTCCTGACGAAGATGAAGAAGAAGAGGTTGTAGAAGAATACTCGGATGAGTCAGGTGCCTCTGACACAGAAGACAGGGAACCATCAGGAGACACTCAGTCTCATGTTATGCCCAATCCACACATGCCGCCGCCACAGCAAGGACCTCCATCCATGCAAGGCCCACCAATGACAGGTCCTCCGCCACTGGGTCCACCTCCTGCTCCTCCAATGAGGCCTCCTGGTCCTCCTTCAGGCCCCCCTCCCGGCCCTCCACCTGGTTTGTGCTATTAGCTTAAAATAAGTTGTAGTTTCATATGTGACCAAGTTTAAATTTTTCTTTTAATCTCTCATTTAGGTGCACCTCCTTTCCTAAGGCCTCCTGGCATGCCTGGAGGAATGAGGGGGCCGATGCCTCGACTCCTGCCTCCAGGACCCCCACCTGGACGACCACCTGGCCCACCTCCAGGCCCTCCTCCTGGCCTCCCACCAGGACCCCCACCACGTGGACCTCCTCCCAGATTACCACCCCCGGCACCTCCAGGTAGACACTCTTCTATATGTCTATGAGAAACAGAGAAAATCTCCAATCATAATGTTAATTGTCTACTTTACTTCTTCTTTCAGGAATGCCACCTCCTCCTCCCAGAGCGGGAGGGCCTCCACGCCCAATGGCACCGCCTCTCTCCTTATTTCCCCCACCGCTCAGCTCCAATGTGCTCAGTGCTCCTCCCAATATCGTTCAAAGGCAAAAACCTCCAGGATCCAATCAGGATGGTTCACAGAGCAACATGCCTCCTACTCCCATGTCAATGCGACAAAATTCCATGCAGATACCCCCTCCACCCGGCACAGCCGCTGCAAATCCCGCCACCATTGAAAAACGAGCTAACATCACCTCTGCTTCTGGAAGCGCGCTGGCAGCCGGTGCTGGCGCCACAATCTCTGCCAAGCCGCAGATCATCAACCCCAAAGCAGAGGTCACCCGCTTCGTGCCCACAGCTCTAAGGGTGCGTAGGGACAAGAGTGCGGTGATGCAAGGAACAACTGGGGCACCAGATAAATCAATAGGCAGTTTCCGAGGAGCTAGAGGAGATGAAGGCATGAGTGGAGGCCAGTGGCAGAAACAGCAGACGGTGGTGATTCAGCCAGGAATGACTAACCCTGCTCAAACAGGGGGCCTGTCTCAGCCCAACGTAAAGACGAAAGACCAGGTTTATGAAGCATTTATGAGGGAGATGGAGGGGTTTCTTTGAGACTCAACAGTACTGGGTAAAACGAAATGTTAGTTTTGAACAGGAAGTGTATTTCTCTTTGTCTGTGGAGATGTTTTCAAAATTTGCGCTAGATTAGGTCTTCTTGTCTAAGCCACTATTTCATCAATTGGAAATTCTCTGCAGTTAATTTTGTTTTTTTTTTTTTTTTTTTTTTTTTTAAAGATTACTTCAATTGGAAATACCAATTCATTCACATTGGTGTAAAATGAAAATGACTGATCACCATGCTCAGAACATATGTGCATTGCCATAAATTGTGTTGTGTTCTTTTTCATTTTCTTAAACCTTGTTTTAACTCCGCCAATTATTTGTCAGTTGTCAATTTTGTATGTCTACAAATCCAAATGTGGAATTTTTCCCAACACTGGCTAAATTTGCGGTTATTATTGGTCTGCAAATTAATAGTTTGAATAAAACTATTATAAATTTATGTTTCAGACTATACATTTAGCTTTTCAGATATTTCTAATGTTATTTATTCCTTTTAACCTGCTAATCTTTTTATTCCACTCAATGGTTTGCTTAATGTGAAACACAATACTAACACTTACACACGTGGACAAAATTGTTGGTACCCCTCAGTTAAAGAAGGAAAAAAACCCACAATGGTCACTGAAATCACTTGAAATTTGCAGAAGTAATAATGAATAAAAATGTATTGAAAATCAAACAATCAAAATCAGCCATCACTTTTGAATTGTAGATTAACATAATTATTTTAAAAAAAATAATGAAACAGGCCTGGATAAAAATGATGGTACCTCTATAAAAGATTGAAAACTAATTGACAGAAACGGGGGGTTAGGCGTCTTCTCCAAGGACCCTAGACGTGAACTCAGTGGGAATCAAACCTGCGAACTTCCGGTCCGCGAGCGCACGCTCTACCACTGAGCCACCGTCTTACACTTAGAAACACCAAGTGCCGCAGTTTTGAAGAGCTGATCCGGTTTCTTCGGTCTGTAATTAACTGCGCAGTTTGAGAAAAGTGTGTTTATGACCTCTGTGATGCCCCGCCCCTCATAAAAAATATATAAACAAAAATATGTCAATCGTTTGTGCTGTTTTGTACTGTAAAATGTTTGTTTGTGCTATTTTAGTTTTATTTAAATTATTACAGCACAAACGATTGGCACATATTTTGTTTGTATATATATATATATATATATATATATATATATATATATATATATATATTATGAGGGGTCAGCTTCACAGAGGTGTGTTTTTGCCCCTCCTCACCATTGTGCACAACGCATGAAAACACATACTGTATTGACCAATCACGTGCGGCTTAAGTGGGTAGGTGAGGGAGAGGCAGAACACGAGTGGGACAGCGAGAGTTAGCAGAGAGCGGGGAAAAGACAGCGCGGGGGGAAGGGCGGGAAGGCTCCCAATCAGGAGCTGTTTGGTGAAAAGGTGTGTACCACACTGAACATGGACAACAGAAAGCAAAGGAGAGAATTGTCCCAGGACATCCGAAAAAAAATTATAGACAAACATCTTAAAGGTAAAGGCTATAAGACCATCTCTAAACAGCTTGAAGTTCCTGTGACAACTGTGGCTCATATTATTCAGAAGTTCAAGACCCACGGGACAGTAGCCAACCTCCCTGGACGTGGCCGCAAGAGGAAAGTTGATGACAGATTGAAGAGACGGATTGTTCGAATTGTATCCAAAGAGCCCAGAACAACCTCCAAAGAAATTAAAGGTGAACTCCAAGGTACATCAGTGTCAGATCGCACCATTCGTCGTTGTTTGAGCCAAAGTGGACTTCATGGGAGACGACCAAGGAGGACACCACTGCTGAAAAAAAATTATAAAAAAGCGAGACTGGAATTTGTGAAAAATGAATGTTGTCAAGCCACAAAGCTTCTGGGAGAATGTCTTTTGGCCAGATGAGACCAAACTGGAGCTCTTTGGTAAAGCACATCAACTCTATGTTCATAGACTCAGAAACCAAGCATACGAAGAAAAGAACACTGTCCCTACGGTGGAACATGGAGGAGGCTCAGTAATGTTTTAGGACTGCTTTGCTGCATCTGGCACAGCGTGTCTTGAAAGTGTGCAAGGTAAAATAAAATCTGAAGACTATCAAGGCATTTTGGAGAGAAATGTGCTGCTTAGTGTCAGAAAGCTTGGTCTCAGTCGCAGGTCATTGGTCTTCCAACAGGACAACGATCTGAAACACACAGCCAAAAACATCCAAGAATGCCTGCGAGAAAAACGTTGGACTATTCTAAAGTGGCCATCCATGAGCCCAGAACTGAATTCCATTGAACACATGTGGAACGAGCTGAAACATGCCATTTGGAGAAGACACCCATCAAACCTGAGACAACTGGAGCTGTTTGCTCAGGAGGAGTGGGCCAAAATACCTGTTGACAGCTGCAGAATGCTCATTGACAAATACAGAAATCGTTTAATTGCAGTGATTGCCTCAAAAGGTTGTGCAACAAAATATTGAGTTATGGGTACCATCATTTTGGTCAGCCCTCTTTCATTAGTTTGTTTTTTTAAATAATTATGTTAATCAACAATTAAAAAGTAATGGCTGATTTTGATTGTTTAATTTTCAATAAATTTTTATTTCTTGTTACTTTTGTGAGTTTCAAGTGATTTCAGTAAGCATTGCGGGTTTTTCCTTCTTAACTGAGAGGTACCAACAATTTTGTCCACGTGTGTATGTACAACATTGTAAAAGTCAAGAGAAGCAACAAAATAAATTGTGTATCAACAATGTTTATATGTCCAATCAGTTTCCAACATTCTTCTACGTTCAACGTTCTATATTTTAGTTAGAGTAAACGCAAAAGTGAAACCTCAAACATCATAGTTAAAATTATTTGCAGAATAGTGTGGAGATCCTTCAGCAGAAATCAGGAAACGTAATACTTAACGAGGCACCTTCTTAATCTGCATTTATTTGATTTTATTCAACACTCATAATTCATTCATAAAACAATCAACTTTAAATTTGTGACCATTTCAATTTGAGAAGACACATTTTACATCCTCTCTTTTACAGGAGTGTTTAGTTCCACATTCTGATCCTACCATGAGATACAGATGTCATGATCGAGAAATTATTCACCCCGATTAATTTCAATAATCTCAGATTGTCATAACCACTTATCTTTCATACTCATTGCCAATTCTGTTTTTGATATCAGTATACTTCAAGTTCCATCATCCATTGCGGTCTTAGCCGCAAATCATTTCCGTGTCTGCGCAGAACCGAACTGACGACACGTTGAGACAAAAAGCATGGCGGACGACAGCCGGGAAAGCGTGAGGGAAAACACAGAGGAAGCTCTTGAAGGTTCCAGTAGTGATGATAAAGAACTTATTAACAATGAAGAAACTGAAGAAGCCGTGAAGACTTTCAAAGACTTGGTAGGATTGTATCCGGGAGTGTTTTACATTGTATTTTGAGGGTATTTTCACGCAGGATCTGTGCTGTTGTGTAATATAAGCTATGTTATATGTCCGATCAAACTGAACTATCTCTGCTTTTTAAACAGTTTAAAACATCGAATCATTTGCAGGTCAACTTTGAAAAGTGTTGTTACTAAACAGTTTGGGTTGTGATTTCATCTTCTACAGGGTGTTACTGAGGTTTTGTGTGAAGCTTGTGATCAGCTGGGATGGAAGAGTCCAACAAAGATTCAAGTAGAAGCAATTCCAGTCGCTTTGAAAGGTGATTTATTATCATTTCTAGATTAAAAATACCTTTTAAACTTGACTTTACACTCTTATTAGTGACACATGGTTACTTTAAGACGCTATGCTGGTTTTACAAACCATTAAAACACTGTGAAACTTGTAGTTTGCAGGTTCCAAACAAGCTAAATGTGATGCTGGTATTACACTTTCATACCAATGTAATGCGTTTTTTTTTTTAACACAATCTAGTTACCAAGTATATACCAAATATATTAGTCACTTCTAGTGTGCAACAAAATTCATTTCTTGCTACAGATATTGTTGATGGAAAATTGGATTCTGTAGCAAATATTCTAATACAAGTATGGGTCTTGTTGCCATTGTTAACTTTTTATTGTCATCAGAGTAGATACGCTTTATTTTTTAAAAAGAAGTTTAATCAGGATATCTGGAGATTTACTAAGGTTGTCCTCATTGCTCCAATCCATTCCGTCGTCTTCCGCTCATCCGGGGCCAGGTTGCTGGGGCAACAGCCTCAGACGCGAAGCCCAGGCTTCTCTCACTCCAGCTGCATCCTCCAGCTCACCCGGAATAATCCTGAGTCGTTCCCCAGCCAGCTCTGAGACATAGTCTCTCCAGCGGGTCCGGGGTCTGCCTCTTGGTCTCCTCCCGGTGGGACGTGCCCAAAACACCTCACCAGCGAGGCGCTCGGGGGGCATCCTGACCAGATGCCTGAAACACCCCATCTGGGTTCTCTCAACCTGGAGGGAGAAGAGGCTCGACACCGAGCTCCTCCCTGATGGCATAGCTCCTCATCCTCTTTGACTGAGAGCCCAGCCACCCTGCGGAGGAAGCTCTTTTCGCCCGCTTGTATCCACGATCTCATTCTTTCGGTCACCACCCACAGCTGGTGACCGACACCCTTACCACCCACAGCTGGCTGGTGAGGGTGGAAACGTAGATAGTCGGGTTGGGCTCGGGCTTCTCTCTCGCTGACTTTTTTTTTCAAATAAATATATGTTTATAAAATGTAAACTAAATTGAGGTGTGGGTACTAAACTAAAGAATACTTGTTATAAAATGAATAATTTGTATAAAACAGAGAAGTAATGTTTAACTACTAAACAGGATCCGCAGAGCCAGCGCGTGATCTGCGCACGTGAACGCCCCCTCTTAATTTTATAATCTTCCCCTGCGCAAGTCTGTATTTATTTTGAACTGGTATTCCCGATATGAAGGAGCAAGAAGTTAAGAATAAACTAAAGGCAGGAGAACTGAAAAGGCAAACACGCACCAGTAAGAGTGAGGTGTGGAAAAACTTCAAATTTATTGTTCAAAATGCTACAGAAACTTGCGTTGGCTTCGCTGAATGTACTAGTCAATGTGGCGCTTTGCTTTCATATGAGAGCAAAAAAGACTGGCACCTCGACGCAGAGCAGGCATTTAAACAGCTGGATTGGCAAAAGTGATGATTGTCAAAGATGTATTTTTTTATTATTTGTTTCAAAGACCATCCTTCCTCTTCGCGCTAAGCAGGCCATCACAGACAAGTGCGTTAGGGGTCCTATAGTGTGATTTTTATTTATTTTTTTTTTAAACTAAAAAAAGCGTGTTCCTACTTATAAATAACCCTCCTCCTCCGGAGTCCTCACAAATAAAATATGACATTTCAGGCTTGTTTCGGGCTCAGGCCTGCAAATAAAGTTAATTGGTTGGGCCGGGTCGGGTTTTAATACCCGTGGGTCGGGTCGGGCTGGATTTTTTAGGCCCGATCTCACCTCTGGTGTGGACGAGGCGTCAGTCTCAACGTCTAAAGTTTTGGAGGTTTTCTTTCTTTTTTCATGCGCATGTAAAATATTCTTGCTTATTTTCTATACAGTACATCCCTGAGTCTGATTCTTGTTTTTAGTTGACTTGTCAAACAATTATTTCTAATGATTAAATGTTTTGATGATTTGGTTTAATTTTTATACATAAGGCTCTTTATCTGAAGTTTAGTTAAATTCGAAATGAAATCTGTTTAATGTCATTTTTATTAATAAACTGTCAAAGAAAGAGAACTGCTCAGTTGGGTTTTAGCTGTTGCTTACATTGTTCCTGAACTGCAGGGAAGGACGTTATCGGCCTGGCAGAGACTGGTTCAGGAAAGACCGGTGCTTTTGCTTTACCCATTCTTCAGTCATTACTTGCCACACCTCAGAGGCTTCACACACTCGTCCTCACTCCCACCCGAGAGTTGGCTTTTCAGATTTCTGAGCAATTTGAGGCTCTGGGATCCAGTATTGGAGTTAAATGTGGTATGTATTCATTAATAGCTGATCTAGGAAAGAGGAGATAACCTTGAAATTCATTTGCTTTTATCTTGTTTTGTTTTTTTAAAGCTGTGATAGTTGGTGGAATCGATATGATGTCCCAGTCCTTGGTTTTAGCCAAAAAACCCCACATTGTAATTGGTAAGCACAAGATGAAACTCAGTTTGATTAAAAAAATGGAAGTGTTTTTTATCAAAATCCGATATTTAAATGTATTTGTGATATACTGATTGTTTCAAACTGTTTTCAGCCACACCTGGTAGATTGATCGATCACCTGGAAAACACAAAAGGCTTCTCACTCCGAGCATTGAAGTTTCTGGTCATGGATGAAGCGGACAGAATTCTGAACATGGACTTTGAGACTGAGGTAGATTTGGGTGCTTCAAATTATTTTTCCTTGCTTGTTATGCCTGACTTGTTATGCTTCCCTGGATGTAATGCAATAGCAGAGGATTGCATGATGCAAACTATATTGCACTGTTTTTTGAGTGGACGCATTTACCAAACTGTTGGATTCTAAATGCCAAGAGGCATTTAGCTTATATATTTTACCAGTAAAAGGGGCTTTAAACTTTTAAAAGAACTGTTTGTAGTGATATCGTGATACAAATGTGTAGATAAAAAAGATGCTTATCACTATTTTTCTACCTTTTTTATTTTCCGCCCAAGTTTGTACACGTTTGACTGCTACTGTCACAAAACTACTTCATCAACTGAAAGTAGTTCCCTAAAATTTACTGCATAAATCCCTTTAGTTATAATTTTATTTGAAATAGCCATAAAATTACAATTATGTGATATATATTTTTTTTTCTAAAGGTTGATAAAATCTTGAAAGTGATTCCCAGAGATAGACGCACTTTCTTATTCTCCGCAACCATGACAAAAAAGGTAACCGATGTTGTTCACTTTTCAGGTATTTTTAATCCAAGACTAACATTTGAGACACAGTTTAAATGTCTCTTTGTTTTCTCACTGACTAACAGGTCCAGAAACTCCAGAGAGCTGCTCTGAAGGATCCCGTGAAGTGTGCAGTCTCAACAAAATATTCTACAGTGGAAAAACTGCAGCAGTACTATATTTTTATTCCATCTAAATACAAAGTAAGAACCAGCTGTCTTCATGTGATCTTTATGAACAAGATGTGTGAATATTAATTTGATTTTGGGCCTGCAGGACTGTTACTTGGTGTCCATCCTGAACGAGCTGGCAGGAAATTCTTTCATCATTTTTTGCAGCACATGTAACAACGCTCAGCGGGTGGCGCTGTTGCTTAGAAACCTGGGCATCACTGCCATTCCTCTTCATGGACAAATGAGCCAGGTACAAAAATGAGGATGAACAGATTGTTTCAGAACTTGGTATAAGATAAACATCTTGTTCAGACAAACTTTTGTTTAGATTATTTTTCTTTATTTCTAGATTATCTAAAAATGTATCTTTGTTTTTTCTCTTTGTTGGTAAGAATAAACGCCTCGGAGCTCTCAACAAATTTAAATCTAAATCTCGATCTGTGCTGCTCGCCACGGACGTGGCCTCCAGAGGACTGGATATTCCTCATGTAGACTGCGTCATCAATTACGACATACCCACTCACTCAAAGGTAACACCGATCTGATTCGCTTACTTCCAGAATTTGTTTCACATATGTAATCTTGTCATGAATCTATCTTCCTTCTGAAGGATTACATCCATCGAGTTGGTCGGACAGCCAGAGCAGGAAGGTCTGGGAAGTCGATTACATTTGTCACACAGTAAGAAACACAACAAGTTTAGTATACCGGTTAAAAAAAAAAAAAAATGATGACAACTATTTTAACACATCTCTGCTGCCTAAGGTATGACGTGGAGCTTTTCCAGCGTATTGAAACTCTGATTGGGAAGAAACTTCCAGCTTTTCCTACTCAAGAGGAGGAAGTGATGATGTTGGTAGAAAGAGTGAGCGAGGCTCAGAGGTTTGCAAGGCTGGTAAGTTATTTAGAGTTCTAGTGGTGTTTCCTGGTTAAATCTTTGTATACTTATTAATCCTTCACAGGGTAAGGCAATCGTGGCAACTAATGTTAGAAAACAAGATTATTGGAAAAGTGAAGTTGTTCACTTCCGGTTTCCTGTTAGTTAGAAAGCGTGTGCATCCGTTCCGAGTAAGAAAAGGTGAAAAACGTGTGCTCGTTGAAGGGTTAACTAGCATATTGTTTGCTTACCCAAGAATATGTTGTTGGATTTGCATCCTGTTTCCTTCTCTCTTCGTCCTGTATAAATCAGTTTGCTGATCTTATCTGGAAGAATCATCAGAATAAATGTTCAGGTTGCAAAAATAGACTTTTCAACAGGAACATTTGCAAGATGGTGTTCATGTTCTGCAGTTATGTTATTTATTCAAAATGTGCATTTCACAAAAAAAAAGTGCTTTTTATAATTATTATAACACAAACTTGGATCTGAGCGTTTTTTCTTTTGCCATTACTTTCTGAATTGGCTATTACATGTTTATTAACCAGTTCTCTGTCTAAGAATTGCCCGGTGGACTCCACGTTGCATTTCAGTGACCAGCAATTCTTCGTTCGGGAGGCAGTAAACAAGTTCAAATGAATTCAATTAAATTCCAGCTCAATTAAGTGACAGTTTTATTACATTCATATAACAAAAACTCAACAGATCAAGTTGATGTACTCAAGTCTGTCACAGTGCACAAAGTCTGTGCAGCACTTTGAGGAGAACTTTCAATTTTATAGGTTTAAACTATGAAAATGATTATGAACTCAATGGCTAACATCTTTTTCAGGAAATGAAGGAAGAAGGTGAAAAGAGAAAGCGACCAAAAGGAGGAGTCGGAGATGACGATGACACAGAACAAGCGAGCGGAGTGAGGAAAAAAGTTAAAGGAGGATCAGGAGCAGTCGGAGGAAAGAAGAGGGGTGGAGGAGCTTGGAGAGGAGGACGCTGAGGAAACCCACCATTAATAGAAATGTACAGAACCACAACTTGTGCTTTTCATGTAAAACTTTAATATCATGACAGCTTGTTTTTCACTCTTTAAGTACAGACTAACAAGTTTGTAATTAAAAAACAGTTCTTTATTTTTTTTTTCCCTTCATGTAAAAGTCTCCCCATTCAAAATAAAACTAAGCTGTAAAACCTCAAAGTTTGATTGAAGGAGATGTTTAATTTGTTGCAGACGTTTAGATAATTAAACACATGCACATTTGTTTGAGAGGAAAATCGTTCTGTCGTCTTCTGCTTATCCGGGTCACGGGGGCAACAGCTTCAGACGGAAAGCCTAGGCTTCTCTCATCCTGATTGCATCCCCCAGCTCACCCAGGGGAATCTTGAGGCGTTCCCAAGGCAGCTGTGAGACATAGTCTCTCCAGCAGGTCCGGTGGGATGTGCCCGAAACACCTCACCAAGAGGGTGCCCAAACCACACCATCTGGCCACTCTTGATCCAGAGGAGCAATGGTTCTTCTCAAAGCTCCTCCCGGCAGACCTTCTCACTCTATCTTTGAGTGAGAGCCCAGCCACCCTGCGAAAGAAGCTCATTTCGGTGGGACATGTTGCTTGGATCCGCGATCTCGTTCCTTCTGTCACCACCCACACACAGCCGGTGACTAGGTGAGGATAGAAACGTACATAGATCGACTTGTAAATCGAGAATTTTGCTTTTTGGCTTAGCTTTCCTTATCACTATAGACTGATGCAGCATCCTGATTATTGCAGACACTGCACCGATCCGTCTGTTGCTGTCCTGCTTCGTCCTTCCCCTACTTGTGAACAAGACCCCGAGGTACTTAAACTCCTCCACTTGGAGTTTAATTAAACACATGCACAGTTGTTTGAAAGAAAAACTCATTTTACTATAATTTTCTTTGTAGGTATATATATATATATATATATAAAGCAACAGTTACTGTGTGTTTTTTCTAATTTGGACACAATGGGGGGTTGGTTGGATTCAACCAATGATGGATTAGGAACTATAAAGTGGGAGCCCAATGGTGTAGGCTGCTTTCTAGTGGGTGTCCACAATGCCCACATATTTTTATAACAGATCAAAAAATATTTTTATATAATTACACATAATCAGACTGAGATGGGTGCTATAAATAAGGTTTGATTTGTTCTAATGACTTCCAGAGCTGCATATTGATCTGTGTGACCGCTTTCTACGTACATCGTAGGCGGGAGCAGCAGTGGTCCAAGTCCGCTCTGTTAGGAGGAGCCCCCCTTTTTTCTAGAGGCAGCACACCGAATCCCAAATCCATGTTTGCATCTCAGTAGCGTGTAGCAGTTAGTTGCTTTGAGGGATCGCTCTGTGAATAGAATCTATCTGCTAATTTGCTGACAACCAGGTAAGTTTTCTGTTGAGCGACATGATGGAGCGCATGGTGAACGGACAGGTTTCTAACAAACACTGATGGTTGCTAAGGAAACTTAACTTTAAGCTTTGACCTTTTATTTAACATATTCCACTGGCGATCACTGTTAATCTTTCTAATTAGTTGAAGTCCTTTGTGTTAACTTGAATAATTAACTAACTAAAGAAGCCAGTTGTCTCTACGTGTTACAGGCTAGCGTCAGATCGCTTTTTTTCGGGTTATTCTATTCATATGTAAAACATTGTTAAACTTAAATCTTATGCTTGCTATTTTATCTTCAAATGATCGTCCTCCGTTTGGAGTTTTTCTTTTCTATGTCCCCTTGTTTGCAGTCTAATGGCACATTCTTGGCACCTACTTTAACAATGGATCGCTACGTTAGCCACGCGTGTGTATCTCGGAGATAATAACCCATCTGGAATAAAGCAAGAGCCATAGCTTTGAGTTTTAGTCATGATCTAAGATTATAATGTGGGGTAACGGTTTTTTTTTCTATGTAGCGAGAAGAATGAGCCATTCACGACGTCACTGTCCCGTTTGATCTGCTGCATAAGCCTGCGCACTATGCGCATTCATAACATTACACTGAGATTATGAATGATACATGCTGTGGGAATATTGTAAAAGATATTATATTCATGTCTTTTATTACTATTTTACTGAAGCTGGTGTAGATCCCGACTTGTGTTCTACGTATTTTGCACGATTTCAAACTAAATTACAAAACGATTGAGTATAATTGAAAGTCATCAGAGCACAAAAATAAAAAGCAACTCAGCTTATACAAAGAAATGTTTTCAAATAGCCTAAAATTGTAAAATCAGTAGTTTGAAATGGATGGGTAACATTTAAAGGAAGATATTAAACACAAAAACTTTGACATCAATTCCATGAAACATATTTGTAGTAGTTTTTTTCTTCTACAAGGACATTTTACAAATAAACACCAAACTCTCAATGACCAAAATTCATGATTTAAAATAGCTAATTGGTATCCTTTTTAAGATTTCTACAATTATTATTCAAGTCGTGGCCTTGTTGTGTATTTGTATTTTGCCAGTTTATTTTTTAACAAAATTATTTTGACTACTCCGAGTCGAGAGAAGCCAGATGGGGTGGTTTGGGCATCTGGTCAGGATGCCTCCCAAGCACCTCGCTGGTGACATGTTTCCTACCAGGTCCTACCAGGAGGAGACCTGGAGGTAGACCCCAGTTCCGCTGGAGAGACTGTGTCTCACAGCTGGACAGGGAACACCCCAGGATCCTCCAGGATGAGCTGGGGGATGCAGCCAGGGTGAGAGAAGCCTGTGTTTTGTGTCTGAAGCTGTTGCCCCTGTGACCCAGTCCAGGATAAGCAAAAGTTAACGGAATGGAAAAAAATAGCTAAAGCATACTAGTACAAAATAGCATATATATGTTTGTGTATTTTACTATTGACGTAGTTAGTATAGTTCTATAACTGTGTTATGAAGATGTAAAGAGTTTCAAATAAGCATTAAAACTATGGCCCAACTTACAATATACGTTCAAGAATCCATGATGATGTACAAATGTAATGCAAAAGAAAGATCAGAACTATAGTAAATACCAGTGGTTTCAAAAGTATGATGCATTATATTTGCAGGAAAACAGCAATTGGTCTTTTTTTTTTAGCTAGGAATGAATGTGAGTGGAGGTACATAGTTGGATGAGGTAGTTTTTGGTCCGAAACAGTTTTAAAAGTTTTCTAGTTTAAAAAGAGTAAGAAGACAACATTGCAAAACCAATGAAGACACCAAATAAGATAAATAATGTTTTTAATCTTGCAGTATTGGGGATGCACAAAGTCACAAACTTTTTGGTTCCTAAATTCTGCCTTTTTTTTTTTTTTTTTACTAATGTCTAATGTCTCCTACTCCAGGTAGCCACATTGCTTTGGTAAACCCCAGGAAAAATGTCTCATCGGAGTGGGCAAGAGGACCCAGAGCGGTACCTGTTTGTGGACCGTGCTGTTGTTTACAACCCGGCCACCCAGGCTGACTGGACAGCCAAGAAGCTGGTATGGGTACCCTCAGAACGCCATGGCTTTGAGGCAGCCAGTATCCGAGAAGAGCGTGGTGAGGAAGTTCTTGTTGAGCTGGCAGAGAATGGTAAGAAGGTGGTCATCAACAAGGACGACATCCAGAAGATGAATCCACCCAAGTTCAGCAAGGTGGAGGACATGGCTGAGCTTACCTGTCTGAATGAAGCATCCGTTCTGCACAACCTGAAGGACCGCTACTACTCTGGACTCATATATGTGAGTTCTTCACCCTGGAATCTTTTTAAAACAGCTTGTTTTCATAGCTTGTTCAACTTTCTGAAACTCAAATCTTAAAACTTTCTTTGTATGCTATGCTAATTTAATTTTCCATCTTGCTCTTTTTTCAACCTGATGGATGAGGGGCTCACATACGTGCACAGTCCCATTTTTAACCATCTGCCTCTTGCATTCTTTTGAGAAAGTGAGATCTGATATTAATCAATCTTTGCTTAGGTAGAGAGAAGGCATGAAGCTGTTAGCTTCCTCCTGACCGCACATGTGTGTGCACATTGAATGACTGACAGACCTTTTTTGTTATTTAACCATTACCAGACTTGCTCTTCTTCGTGCCTCGTGGTTATATATTGTTGCCTCCCCATGGCTTATGTCTCACCTCTGGCACAGGCAGACCTCTTCCACAAACACTGCTAGTTTCAGTTTGTTTACCTTGTTCTGCACTCCTACTGGTGCGGCTTATTTGATCACAGGGATGGCATGACCTCTCTCATCTGCAATATTGTGTGAAGCTTAGAGCCAAGATTCAAAGACTTTATTTGTCATTCTGGACATATTTGGCAAAAATGGAGCGTTTGGGTTACACATTACACATGTACAGTTGTAACCCAGGATAAATTACATAACATTTAGATTTATAGCTGAAATGAGATAGTCTTTGCTTTTCTTGCTTAAAATTTAATTTCAGAAAAGATGGAGCTGCTTCGCTATGTTCCTCTTGTGATCTTGACCTATTTAGTGGCGTGTTCTCTTGGAATAGAATATAGGTTATTACCTAAGAGACTCTAATTCAGTCACTGCCAACCAAATAGTGAAACTTATCAATTGCCACTCTGCAATTTTGCTGAAGCATCACAAAAGATTTTCTTAAAACGTCTATAAGTTGTGTGTTTTTGCAATGCTCTCTCTGCAAGCTTGCTGTGTTAACTTATTTTATTGCAGTAATATATTCCAATTTGTCGACACCATGATAGAAGTCAGAGCATTTTAACATATGGCTTGAATGTTCCCCTTTCGGTTCCCTGTATTGTTGTAGTGTCATTTCTACTTTCTTCGGTTCAGAATTGGATTTGGTGCTTGTTAATGGTTCTCTTAGCCTGAGAGATATTGAAACCATGTGTCTCAATGTGTTGATTTTCTGTCAGGAAGAGATTTTTCCCTCTTTCAGCTCACTCTTAGATGAACCCCCCTGTGTTTGAAACTTTTTTCTGTTATGTTTAACTAACCCCTCAGTGCTCCACAACTTCCACTGCAGACATAATATAAGGGCCTCCGGAGGTTGTTCTGTGAGTTGAGGTTATTGAGAAGACATAAATGGCTAGATTTTTGGTGATCACTGTGGAAATGCTGAAGAAGTTTCCTAAAGTTAGTGTTGCTCCTAAAACTGTAAAACTGTTTTTTCATAGGTAGGCTCTACTAGTCATTTTTGCAATGCTTCACCAGTAGTATGTAGTAAGGTAGTAGTATCAGTAGTGTAGTTGCATCCACGTACACAATTGGCTTACAGTGAACAGAGATAAAAAAACAATATTAAAAAACAAGTTGTTTGGGGGCAAGGCTTGAAACGCTAGTCTTTCTGTGTGAAGTTTGCATGTTCTCCCTGTATATGCATGGGTTTTCTCCGGGTGCTCTGGTTTCCTCCCACCCTCCAAAATCATGCATGTTAGGTTGATTGGCCACTATAAAATTGCTCTTACGAATGAGTGAGTCTATGGATGGATGTGTGTGTGTGGTTCCGCAACAGACTTGCGACCTGTTTGGGATATATTCTGCCTCTCGCCTGATATCAGTTGGGATAGGCTCCGGCACCCCTTTCAGCCCCATTAGGTTCTTTTTTTTTTAAACTTGATTAAATTGCATTTAAACTTCTCCCACAAAGAAACCCAAAGGTAACATGTCAAATGTAAACAATTACAAGTCTAATTAGACAATAAAGAAACTACTGTGGTTTTGTCTCAAAAACCAACCTATCGATTCAAATTGCCATGTGTGTAAGTCTAGCATGGTGGTGTAGGACTAATGATGTGGGTTCATTTCACCAGCTCATGACCAGGAAACCTTAACCTGTCCTTGACACTGACTTGATTTGTTTTGATGTCTATGTCTATTTGTGATGTGTTAATACCAACACATCACAAAGCTATAGTTGAAAAGAAAGAAATTAAGATGTTGTTACACATAAAAAATGAGTAAAAATCTTAACGTCTTACTTCTAAGAACTTACAATGTAGAGACATGAGTGAAAATAGTTCCTGTAAAATAAAAAAACATAAAATTTAAAAACAAATAAAGCTATTTCAAGCATTGTTATTGGAACTATTAAACAAAGTAGACAAAATACGTTTTTACCCTCTGCTTTATTGAAAAAAATGTCAACAAAGAAAAACACAAATGTCTAAAATATGTCACTCTTGTGATATTTCACCAATAGTTTTTATTTGATCTTGAAATAAAAAGCATTAGGATTAAAGGTATACAATATTTTATATAGGTGTAATTTTAATTACAAATGTAAATGGATGACTGTACTTACTTACTGTCTTTCTGTTTTAATTTGATTGTATTTTCTGAACGTCTGTTTTGATAAGATATTTCTGTGTAATGACGACCCTTTTCTGGGTTTTAGTGCAGTTTTTATCTCTGAGGTGGTGAGTTACAGTTGTGCTACAGTTCTGACCACAAGGCAAAGGCACACCAGCCGGCCTACAAGCGGTCCTTTGTGCTGTTAGATAAGCCTCAGCTGTCAGAGAGCCTCAGCATTCTTCCATTGCAGAAATGCTGTCTGTCTGTCTGCCTCCTGCTGCCCACTGCAACCCTGATGCTGACCAGCTTCTATCTTCATTACCTCACTATTCTATTCTCTCCCACTGTTCCTTCTCCTTTGAAAAGAACAATCTACTTTATTCTATTTCTCTAAACTTGTTAAATCCATTCGGCTGTACTCCTTTTGTTACATCCATATGATACCAAACATCTCAGTAAGCCTGTCATCGTACACCCAGCATGATGAATCAGACGTTAGTGTTGTTATGAAATCTGTGGAGTGAGGCTTTATCGGAGAAACGCTCAAAGTCCACCACACAGATCAATGGCGACCTGGCAGCTTCTGTTCCTCTGATTGGCTTTCCCGCCCCCAGAGAGGAGACTGGTCCATCTACGTAGGCATGCCTGCATGACTGATCAGAGGAGGCAGATGGGCTCAGCTGTTGTGTCTTCTGTTGCCGTCGTGTTGCTCAGCTGTTACTAGGTCATGACATACCCTCCACTGGATCTGATTTCACAGTGGAAATATCACCTTCTCTTTTCTGTATTGGTCCATGCACTGCTGTTAGAGAGGCAGTGTGAGGTTGGTTTTATGCCCTCTTTGTGGGCAAGAGGGTGAATAAATGTAGGTTGTGGTCTCTGCTGCTGAAGATCCACACATAGCTGAATCCAACCGAGGAAGCAGAACCAACTATTTATAGCAGCTTTAGTTTGCAGAGAAGGAGAGAATAAATTTTTCATCCCCTTCAAAAAGGAGAGTAGATAGTTAGAATGTCTTACGTCTCTCTGTTGAGAGTAATTTACACAAAAGGCTGAGTAAACCATCCAGTGTTGGTTACACTTCTGCCTTTAAAATGCACTTCAGGGAGTTCTGTCTGCCGGATCGTTTCCACATTCTTCCTATTCCCTTCACCTACACCTTTTTTCTGTATCAGCAGTGCAGCATCATTTCCCCAGTGCTGACGGAGTGAGTCTGTTACATAACAGCAGAGTGTAGTCGGCTCTCCGGGGGCTCTTTTGTCTGCTGAGTCACACTTGTTTGCAGCACTTCATTTAGTTTTAATTAGAATTGGCATGTCAGGAAGTTTGATTTGAAAAGAGAAGTATTGGACAAATAATTGATAATTCAAATGAAGATTCATAAGAATCAGTAGTAACACAACTACACTGTGATCACAGTTTGTTGGTGGTCAAAGCTCAAAAGGTTTAAGTGTTATTTGCTATGCCGGGTATTTTATTTTCTATTCTACACACCTGCTCTGGTCATGTTGTGCAGTTGAACAAACACGTTGGTGACACATCAAAAACCAACCGTACAGGCAGCTGTCTGCCAGTCGCCGGAGCTTCTAGTCATACCAAGTTGGTGTAGCAGACTTTCTTGAAGTAGATGGATTGTTAGAAAAGGTTCTTGCTTTTATTTGGAGTACATTCAAATGGAACGACATGGACAACAACATCTTGTTAAAGCAGATGCTTATTACGCATTACTCACAACAAAAGCTAGTGGTACACAATGAAAAAGAAAAAGTATGAGATTGCTGGACTTTTTAGTTGACTGAGACAGTAAAAGAACATTTGATTGTTTCCACTATCCCCACCACTACACAGAAACAGTAAAAAATAAAGCCACTTGATGGATTGCTGTTCCTCCATGTCCGTCCAGGAAACATATGTCATTTTTTAAACTTTTTACCTCTCATCGTATACTTGCTTTCCTCCTCCGTCATGCTCTCCTGTTGTTAGCATACATCACTTCCGATTCAGTCCACTAAATAGTGGAATTTTTAAGTTTCTGGTTTTAATGTGAGACCGAGTCCACTTTGTTATTCACATCATTCCAGACGGAATCACTTTAACATTTTTCAAACTTTAAAAAAAAATGTTTTTAGAGTTACACAAAATACTTTGACAAGATGATCAACTACATACATATTAGCTCAACCACTAAATGTTTTGGTTAAATGACTCATCAGACCAGTTGCAATGATAAAGCAGTTATCTAATTAAGGATGATTTATTTACACTTAAAACACAGCAATCCATTGAACATCATCTTTCTTAAACTATGGTTGATTAAACCTTGTTTTTATCTTTTTATTTCAACTAACAGTCTTAAATTTTAGGTCCATTGAAAACTATTGCACAATGATTTTACTTAAATCATCAGGCCAAGAAAACTCTGCAGAAAGGGAAAAAAAGCACTCATAACCCCATCGGGGCCTCTTAGCCATTCCTATGTCTTGTTGCCTAGTTGTTTCAACCTACATCCCAACTGAGAAACTCTCATAGTTCCCACATTCTCCACAGAGAAAATATTGGTTAAATTACACTTCCAAATGTAACACCATAGGTCAGAAAGTAGGTGAGGATTATGTGCTTCACTGCAACATAAACTTTTATATTAATAAAAGCATGTGCAGTTTTAGACTTGACAATTTGAAGAACATTTCTTTTACTTCTCAATGCAGTTTCTGTTCAGTGTTTTATTTTAATCCCGTCAGTCTGCTCTGTGTCTGTCACCGGTTTGTATTTCTGTGGTTTGGATGTAATGATGAGTCTTGCTATGCTGAGATAGAGCAGCTCAGGTGATTTATGAAGATAGGAATGTCTTTGTACCTGAAGAAAACATGAATAAAGAAGTGAAGACTAACAGGGGAGTAATGTAGAGGTTTTGGCAAATAAGTTTGGCACGTTGAAATGTGCTCTTCTTGAAAATACAGTTTTTACCTTATGTAAAAATCACTACCCGAGTTTTACAATCATGTTCTAAAAAAAAACCATGCATGTCTTGACTCTTTGTTTATTTAAATTAAAATAAATCCCTTTAGCATTTAATTTATTCTTAAATCTTTTTAAAGATTATTGCTTCATGCTTTTTTCTCATGTGTTTCGTCATGATTTTGCTTTTTTTTTCTTTTTTGCTAAACCTGTGTTTCCTTTTTTGTGTTTTATCCCCGCAGACCTACTCTGGGCTTTTCTGTGTGGTCATCAACCCCTACAAAAACCTTCCCATTTATTCAGAAAACATCATTGAGATGTACAGAGGGAAGAAGAGGCATGAGATGCCTCCACACATTTATGCCATCTCTGAGTCAGCATACCGCTGCATGCTTCAAGGTAATGTTCACAATCAACTCACTTTTATAATATTTGACTGTCATTAGAAATTTTCAGCATTTGGTGAGATGCGACAATGAGTTTAACTCTCATGTAGGTAATTAATGAGTTCATTTGAGTGTTATTACCCTCATTATCAAACAGATATGGATGTTACACAGTGCCGGAAATATATGTTTAAAGACAAAGTGTGTGTGAAACATTTCTGATCACAAGCATGGGACACCACAGACTAAGTCTTTATAGTTAGTCTTCTTTGAGGAGGTCAGGTAGCAGATTTAAGTGGATCAACTGTATACTATAGGAATGTATGGCTTTTCATAACAAGCTCCAGCACAGCAAACATGGTGGTGGGGGATTGAGGGCTGAAGTGACCAGTGGCATTGTTAATACTAAGCTGGCTCACAGAGTTATGGGGCCTTATTATGCTTAGGTAACTTTTTGGCTCCAAGTGTTATTTATTTAACCCGTAAACACATTTCTTTTTTCAAGCTCAAACTCAATTTTCAAACTAAAACAGAAGTGCAGATTTTAGCGAGGATATATAACTCCTTTCAAAAAACCTGAAAAATTGGCTCTAAACTATATATTGATTTTTTTTTATTATCAGAAAGAGAAAAAAGTCTTTATTAAGACATGTTTACAGAAGTTTGCGTTGGGGTAAAATAAAACTAGGAGTTTCTACAGTGTGAATGGAGAGAGGTAACCTGATTCAATAAGTAGAGGGATTTCTGAAAAACAGTAAAACAGCAAGAAAAACATGTGGAAGGCAGAAGGAGGGCAGAGAAAATGGGTTCACACAACTTCTGTCTTCAGGTTATCATTAACAGGACCTGCTGCAGTGATCCTGCAGACCTAGTTTCCTCCTACTCATACCCCACACAGCTGACTCACAGCAGCTGCATACCTTTCTTATACGAGGTCGTTTTAGATGCTTATGGTGAAGCTAGACCCACATTCTATACCTGATTTTAATACAGATGCATGACTCAGTTCATTATGCTGGTTGGGTTTTGAGGCCTACATCACTCTGCACCTTGTAATATTTGGAGGTCATTATGTGGCCTTCATTGTTAAATAAAGACACACAGGACACAAGAGTCTGATAGTTTTGTGACTGATGAAGAAGAACTGAAGTGTTCTAGAGGATCTTCATCAGAACCAGTTGTTGTGTTGGAATTTGCAGTCTATTAGTTATGTACTTAGTGTCACTAAATTAGTGGCTGACGAAACCTGTCCCTTGGTTTTCTGAACAGTTTCAAAGGCTAGTTTCAGTATATTGTTTCATCTTTACACAAAAAAACATAATCTGTAATTAAAATTACAATTTATTTTTGTCTGATTGGTACTCCCCACTGTTACCAATCTTAAATCCTGGGCTAACTAAAATCTCCAATAGCTGAAAGGTTTGGACATTTATTAACTTTTCTAACAAGAAATTTTTCTGAAAAGGTTTGAAAAACAGGGCTGCATGGTGGCGCAGTGGCCATCACAGTGGCCTCACAGCAAGAAGGTCAGGGTTCGAGTCCCGGAGTAGGACGAGGCTTGAAACACTGTTTTTTCTGTGTGAAGTTTGCAAGTTCTCCCCGTGTATGCATGGCTTTTCTCCTGGTACTCCGGTTTCCTCCCACCCTCCAAAATCATGCATGTTAGGTTGATTGACTGCTACACTCATTCCTTTTGGAATGAGTGTGTGTGTGTGTGTGTGTGTGGATGGTTGTGTTTGTGGCCACGGACAAACTGGTGACCTATGCTGGATATATCCTGCCTCATCTGAAATCAGCTAGGATAGACGGCAGGATAGCAACGGCATATTAAACCTGGAATTTGTAGACCTTGTGTAATGAATATACCGTATTACCAGCTATACAGACATCATTAAACACAATGAACACAAAAAACATTCTTTTCTTTTATTTTGTATTTTCTGGAAGTGATCTAGTGGTTTTTTTTAGATAAAGATACAAATCCAGACAAATGCAGGAACAAATGTTTTATGACAGTGGCAACGAGGGACAAAGACTTACTGGGACAACACCAAGGAAATGAGCACCAAGTGAAGAAACTATGTGAATATAAATAGACTGAAGGGTGGAACTAACTATAAACATCTAGCAGGTAAAGCAGATTAGAGAATTAAACTGGTGAACCAGAAATAACTAGAATGAACAAAACTCAGAAGGAGGTAAACCTTCAAAATAAAAAACAGGAAAGAAAGTACAAGTAAAACTAAAATAGGAAAAATAACCTTGATAATCCATAAAACATCACAAATGTTTCTTAATGGAGTAAGATGTCTCTAGAGAGGAGGTGATAGTATGGACTTACTGGCTTTTTAGTCCAGTCTGTGCAGTTTCACAGAGAGAGACTATTGGTTCTGGTCTTGGAGGTGAGTCAGTCTTGAATATCCCCAAATTGATAAAACCTCACATAAAGACAACACATTCAGCAACAAGCCCTCTAGCCTCTTAACAACTTGGTTTTACTATCAATCCTCGGGTCTGTGTCTCTGTGTTTGGCTGCAGAACGGCTGCCTGTGTGGATGTGTATTACAGAGCCTGCACATTTATTTTTACACTCTTGATATTGCTATGTTGCTTTAATAATCATTTGAAAATAATTGAATATTACAAGCATAAAACTTAAAGAAGACACAGAAAAAATTACTTTGGGTAAACCTCTACTACCTGCATATTTATTACATGTATTACAATGTCCTAGATCTATTATTTTCTCCATTTGTTTCTCTACTTAACCCAGCAGGTTTTCTATGCTGTACATGCCCGTTTAAATAGAAATCACGAACATAATGCTCACATGATCCCGCCACCTTTATCATCACTGGGCAAGATGTTTGTTCTGGGTAAATAGGACACCTCTCCTGTACCACCATTCTTCTCTCTGACCCCCTTTTCCCTGCTCATTCTTTCGGACCCTTCACACACCAATCCAATGGAATGAGGTCAGTCATATTCCAGCTTTCCATAGCATGCTGTGCTAAACTCTACAAGCTGAGTCATTGTCAAGTTGTCAAGCTGTCTGAGCAGCCAATTACACTTCACTGGACTCCCATTAGAAGGGATGCATCTCCATGGATACTGTTGTGTATTTGTATGTGAGATGAAAATAACCCTCCCCTGGGATTTTGAACAGAGGTGTCACTTGGTGGGTGACTGTATTTCATCTTGCTGTAAAGAGCAGCTATTGTCTGAATCCCTTTCAGTCTCTTCAAAAAAAGGCCGCCCTCTGATTCAGATTGTGTACTTAAACGCTTGAAAGCAATTACAAACTATTTGCGATGTCCTGCTGGTATATAATTACTTGCATTCTTTTTTCAGCCTCCTCCTCATACTTCCTATTTCAAAGCTTTTCTTCCCCTTTTTTTGACCAATATATTTTGACTTGGAAACACTGGAGAGAAAAATTCTCCTCAAAGTTGCTTTTTACTTGGCATAAAAGATTTCTCCTGAGCTGCATAAATAAAAAAGAAATTCTATTTGCTTTTTCAACTAAAAAAGTTGTGCAAATTTGTACATGTGGAGCAACACAGATGGCTCTGTCTGCATAACATGTTCTGAACTGAACCGCTTACTTCTGGTAGTTTCTATTTTTGTTTTTTAATATTTTTCTGAGAACAAAGGGTTTTACGATACATATGTGCCTAGTGTGCCAGATGACATACTATTTAGTTCTCATTTATCTTTAATTACTCAACTTGGCTGAAAAAAAATTGGTTTGGATGTACGTTGGTACTCACAGTGCTTTGGATCAAATCGGACTTGCCCAGTTGGTCAAATTATAGTTTGAACACAGTTACTTATTAAATGACATAAAAGGTATGTTTAAATTATACATCTGCTACAATATGTAATAAAAAAGTTTTGTTTATTGTATAAAAATGGAAAAAACCCTGCAAACTCAGCAACTATTTGTAATGAGCAAAAGTGAAGCTCGAAGATGATCTCACACTGATTCAAAATTCTGTTTATCTTTTAAAGTCTGACATAACTTATACATTTTTACATTTTTTGTGAACAATATTATTTTTTCTCCAGTAATTTTTGAAACAACTTCATTCAAATTCTCTTTGTTCAGTGATGTATTGGATAAGGAGAACATACCTGTGTATTTATTTTATTCTTCATCAGGAATACCGCTGCGAACCATTCAACATCAAACTCACAAAACGAGCACAGCAGCTGTGCAAATATCTTGCTACAAAAACACAGCAGCACATAAATTTTTACATGAAGCAAGACATGGTACAAGTGAGACTAAATTCAGCTTTCTACATCAGGTCCAAACCAGTTAAATTTACATTATTGACTTTTTTGGCTGTGTCCTGAAGTCCTAAATCAACTTCGTTGCACATTTGCAAAACTTGTTGCTTCAAGTTTTTTGTTGCTCTTTAGTATTTAAAATCAATAATTATCAATTAAATGTCTTTAATTTTTCTAGTTTTCCAAACCATAACATGGCTTGTTATGGTTCAAATATTTACAATATTTGAATCGTAAATATTCCAGTTAAAAATCTATTTTCATGTTAGAGCGCAGTGTTGACAGAATTTCCAGTAAAAATTGCTGCATTGAGGTATTTTACTGTATTGTAAATTCATAAATGCGGCTGCACAGTAGTGCAGTGGTTAAACACAGTGGCCTCACAGCAAAAAGGTTAGGAGTTTGAATCTCAGGTAGGCACGGCTTGGAACCATGACCTTTCCGTGTGGAGATTGCATGTTCTCCCCCGTTGTGCGTGGGTTTTTTACTGAGCACTCTGTTTTTTTCCCATCCTCCAAAAACATGCGTGTTTGGTTGATTGGCTGCAGAGAAATTACCCCGAGGAATGTATGTGTGTGCCTGTGTGTGTGGCCCCGCAACAGACTGGTGACTTGTTTGGGGTATACTCCACCTACCTGTAATCTGTGACCCCGACTGGGATGAGAGGTTCAGAAAATTAATGAATGAAATTCTATTTTCAATAAAAATTCTTGTCCTGTAGCCACCGTATGTAAATTTACCAGCTTATAGTTCATTTAGAATTTTCTATTTTGCACAATGCAAGTGGTTTTTTTGGCCATACTTGAAACTTTTTATTGTAAGAAATGGATGATTCAGACAAAAAGGACTGTTAGGACCAGTCTGCGTGTGGTTTTTATATGTCCTCATTAGCAAATCTGCTAATTTAGCTGTAACAAAAACAGAAATATTAACAATAAATTTCTGGATAGCTGTCACCTTTCAGATTGCGACTTCAAGGTGTTATCGAATAAATAAGTCCATAAAACAGTTATTTTCTGTCCTTAACAAATACCCTCAAATAAAAAGAATTCTCTGTCCAAAGATTAATTTTGTTCTGTGAAAACTATGAAAACATTTTGTTCCAACTTCTTTGTATCTAAAAGTGATTTTAAATGAACAAACCTTATTGTTTAATGCTGTTGTCAGTGAAATTAAAATAGTTGTTTTTATTGACTTCAGGTTTTATAAAAGCAACAAAACAGTTGTGAGTAGTTGTCTTAAAAAAGGGACAAAGTATTGATTAGTCATATTTTGGGGATAGCAGTCCAGAAGGAGTAGTTTTAAGACTCAAAAAAAAAAATTCCACTGACATCTTGAGGAATGGCAGTAACGGTTTAAGAATAAAGAGTTTGGGATTTGGATTCAATTTGAACCAAACCCAAAAAAAGCCTTAAATAATGAAAATGTGTGGTGGCTAAAGGGTGTAGAAGGAAAAGAGTTTATGGGGAAACAGAGTAGAGGGTACAGGGAAAAGGCAGAGGGGGCGGCCGGCATTGTAGTTCACAATGGGGGCTTTGTGCAGTCTGAAGGGGGCCGGAACCACTGCACTCTATGTATGGGTGCAGAGACGGAGGCCTGAAACATCAGAGTTCTTTCCAGGGAAATGAGGTCAATTGTTGGGACAGTAAGCTGGCAAGAAGGCCCAGGCACACCTACAGTTTCAGTGACATACCAGATCTGTGTGAATGTGTGTCATGGACTTTTTCTAGACAGTCATGAAATATGTGGAGATTTATTTCTGCACTGCTTCTACAGGCTTTTCCTATGAATGCAGATGCATCTTTAATAATGATCAGCTGTGGAGTTTATGTAAGACAAAGACATATTTCTCTTTGGGGTCATGCAGCAGTTGTGATTTATGGCTGTAGATCTGTCTTACCTAACCTGGAAATGATGATGACCAGGAAAGCTGTTTTATGTCAGTCATCACAAAACTCATTTTCATTGCCAATTTCTATATTATTATTGTCAGTATGTTTAGATTTCAACGCTAAATCTGAAATGTTTCAGCTCATTTTTCATGTTACAGGTAATGTATGGATTGGACAAATAGTTTTTACACATGTAAAGACAGCTGTCATAGTGATGCTGTAATAAATCTGAATTTTTAACCTGTTGGGTCTCTGTGGCATAACAGAAAGGTTGTGGGGACATGTATCACCTTCATTCTTAGATAGTGTTGTCATGAGAAACACAGCAATGATGTTTGGAGCCTCTGCTCTGCAGATAGGATTACCTGACTGATGCTGTCACAACCCGCCTACTCACAAGCAGACCGACCCACTAAAGACCAGGAACAAAAAGCAACAAGCTGGCCACTTCATCCACTCGTAATCTATTTTAATCTCATCTGTGTGATACTACTACAATGTTAGACCGCCATTTTTCCCATTCTTTGATTCAAAGTGGTGAAAATATTTGACCTTAAAAGTTTTGGTCTAAAATAGCTGCCAATTTATATCATTTTAGGCTATTTTTTGTAAAGATGGTTGTGTGAAAAAAAATTACAATTGTTATCTGGTTTGGAAACGCTCAGACAAACAATCATGCCTCGTTTAAAGTCACAATAATCCCCTTTAGTCTTTATTCTGGTCCTTAGTTTAATCTACAGAAAGTCCTCTTGATCATGTCTACTTCACTACCGTCTGATTGGCAGATTAAATACTTGTGTTGTTTGGGTGCAACCGTGACGTGAAAAAGTGACCAAAAATTACATTTAGAATTTTGCGGTGGAGTCGTATTACTTTACGATTATCTTGGGGAAAAAAAACTAAATCAAAATATCTAACTTTCTGTCAGTTTTGAAAGCAACGATCTCAACATAAAACATTTTTATTTGAACTTTTATGATAAAACTCAATAATCCGTTTTGCTTTAATTTGCTACAATTTGGGAAGGTAACATGACTTGTCCCATCTGGTTCCTTCTCACCCCCTACACCAACATACACCTTTTAAAGAACTTCCTCCTAGATTTTTTTATCATCTCAGATCTTCTAAAACACTCTATGAAAAAGTTTCATTATTTTTTTTTGATTGGTTGTTTCACGGCTGCTCGTTGCTGCTATAATGACCTAGTTTGACCCAGAATCAAATAAATCATTCATTATCGTCATCAGATTCACTCATACCCTGTCACGTAGTACCAGAGAGCTCCTTCTGCCGTGTGTGTCTGGAATTCCTGTGGGGCTCCAGAGCTTAGTGCTGTTAGAGGTGGCAGAATAACACACACAGAAAAACTGCCTTGTGCCATTGGATTACAGGAGGCCTGGTCATCACAAAGAACCACTGTGGACCAAACAAGTTGCTCTGCGGCCATCATCTGTAATGGTTTACAACGCCAAATATTTTCTGCCAAATCTCCCTTAGCTGCTTTTTCCTTTTCATTGCGGTAGAGGCAGTACCTAATACCACGAGGGTAATGACCTATTAAATGTTGTATTCTGCAAGCATCAACAATGCTGTGTGATAAAGCCATATTAAACAAGTCTTTAATATATTTTGGATAAACAAATCAGTGGAAAAAATTGTAATGAAGCACCAGTGGAAATGTCTAATCGTGTTAATACGGTAGTCTGAACACAGGTAATTGGTTGTGACAGTACGAGGCAAGCAGAGAGGATGGATGTGATGTAGTGTGACAGCAGCACACAGTTGGGGAGTCGGTGATTTTACACAGGCAGGGGTTGAATTTAAGGTGACATTGTTGGGCCTCTCACTTTTCTAGAACCTTATTTTAGCGTTCAGTTTTTATCAAGTTTCTGAAAGGATGGTATGAGTAGATGTAGAGGTATATCAGCAGCAGAAAATTTATTTCAACATCAGCCAGTATTGTGGGAAAAGGAGAACCCAAGAGTGTGTTTCTGCTATTTTGACACTGCTGCTACTTTGTCTGGAATGACCACTGTGCTCAGTGAACCGAAAAAGTGGATTATGTTCCAGTGTTGCCGTGTCTCCCCACTCTCCATGTGGTACTCCACTGTTGATATGCCATCTTTGTTGTTCTTGTGTGAATAATGACTGCTTACTACACTAAAATAAAGTTCAAAGCTTGTAACTGTGTTCACAGAATAGTTTAACCAGAAGTCCTGCCAGATGTTTAATGATTAAAAGCTTTAGAAGAGTGGTAGCTTGAGGGCTCTTCACAGTAAAATGTTCCTTTCCCTTTGCTCTATGCTTTAGATTTTTCCAGGTATCTGATGTGGCCACTGCTCCAGTGTGGGGATCACTGCCTCAAGTGCCCCGATCATAACTGTCACCTTCATCTTACAAGCATTCTCCATCTCTTCTCTGCACCTCTCCAGTTTCTCACGCTCCTCTTTCCTGATTTAATCTGACTTGGTATTGCCAGATCTACCACCACAAAGTCTGGTTTGTTTGCCTTCACCAATCTGTCGGTCTGGATCTCGAACTCGTGCAAAATTTCAGCTTGATCCTCCTCCTCAACATCCTTTTTTGGTGGTTTCCGACTTTCACCTTGGAGTTTATGTAATGTAAAGGGAAAAACAAAATACAGAGATGTAACCTCAGCTAAGAGCAGGTTTTTCACATTAGAAAAGATTTTACCATATCCCATCTCAAGCTGAAAGTGTGGATTTGAAGTCTTTAGTAGGTATGTAGGGTTTTTTCCATTTGGAAAATCGCTTACTTTTTGGATCCAGGAATCAAAGAAGGCTTGGTTTGTTCGTAGCTGTCTTATTGTTAAGAATATCAGAGCTCCTGTGAAGAGTACAGTGCATTTAGAAATATGTTTAATTCAAGGTTCCCTTCTATACCTGGCATGATGATATCAAGAAGTGCCACCATCATATCTTCTGGGATGTTAATTTGAAATATTCATTTTGGGGTCATGAACCTCCTTCCAGAAATATTGCAGTTTGGGGCAGAACCAGACAATCTGTGTGTGGTCATGCATACAACTTTTCCAGCACAAACTTGATCCGTTAGGATTTGTTTAGGCAACAGTGTCTGGTGTCCTTATTGGTTTCCATTTAAATTCTTTCCATGCACTTCAATATGTGATTAGGTGAGCCTCTGTGCACGTTTCCTCCTCTATTTTCTCAGATTAAGTTTTGGCCATCTCCCATCATCTCCCACCTCCCATCTTTCTTGACCTGAACAGGTTCATTTGGAACAACAGATATTTGATTGTTAGCAAATTTGTTATGCTCTATCACTTTTTTAGACACATAGTTTCCCTCAGATAAAATTATATCTAGAAAGTTTTTCTTTCACGTTTGGTTTGGTTCAGATTGACTCTTTTAAATACAAAAAAAAAAATCAGCATAAAATGCGATTTTGTGTTTGTCTTTCCTAACTTTTACTTCTTTAATACCATCGTCCTTCCTGATGAGGTGAGCCAATGCCTCACTCCAGTCAAATACCGTTGTTACAGATATGGATATGATGTTCAATAAATCACAGAAAATCCATTCATTCATTTTCTAATGAATCAATGCTTATTCCATTCAAGATCATGGGGAGTGATGGAGCCTATCCTGGCTGACCACTTCGAGCGACAGGGTACACCCCAAATAGGTCGCCATGCTTTTGTGGGGCAAAAATTAAACTCAAAAGTACTCCATTAAAAAAAAACATCAAAGAAACAAACAATTATTGACTGTGTGTATGCATGTGGGTGGGGTGTGTGTGCAAGGGGAAACCATAGAATAAGAGTGAACATAATTTTAGAAAGGAAGCTTGAGGTGTGTAGAATAAAATAAAACTGTCTGCCTTGTTTTCATGTTGGCTCCACATTGCCTCCACACACTTTCTGCCAGGTGGTCCCCTAAACTATGTTGTGACTTCCGAAAGGGTGGAGACATTCCTCAACCCATTACGACAATCTATTTCTGTCTGTGATCACAGCTGCCAACTGCAGTCACTATCTAGCAACTGAACCACAAATCCTGGAACATCCCTAAATGTTTCATCTCCAGGAATGGCAGACGGTGACTTGACCGTTTCACTAACTGCCACTCTGCTATTTTGGGGTTCTTTTTCTTCTTTGCATCATGGCTAAAATGTGTCATGGTGACGTCCATCTCCCCACTGTTTCCATGACACACACTGACCTCGCCCCTTCAATCTACTATCAGGCCTCATCCCGCCAAACCCACAATCTATATCCTGTCATGTTTTCCAGGCATTTTTTTCATTAGTAGTTAATGGGAAGCTGATGTATAACTGTTGCATGTGCAATGCTGCTACTTTGTAAATTTATTTTCTAATCTGCATTAATTATTCACTTTCTAAAACAACCTAAAAATTCCCCCTTCTCTTTAAAACACTCCTTAATATCATTTAGCTGCTGGAAACAACTTTGAACCAACAGCCCAAAAGCTTCTGTGGTGAGATGATGGGAAACACAACTGTACAAATTTAAGCACACACACATACCCGTGTAGACTCTGGCACATGTATAGGAGCAAGCATCTCCACTGGGATTTCTCCTTTCAGATTGTGTGGCTGACCAAATGGCAGCTGGTTCAACATGGAGTACAGTGGGGCTATTTACTTTGGCTGCTCAATTGTTGCAAACGATCAGACAATAAAGGTTTTTTTTTTTTATACTTGTCAGAAACCTGTTAACTCTGACATCTGGCTTTTTAAGCACAATGTGAAAGTGTTTAACATTCAGTCTCATACAAGATGACTGCAATGGATCCTGGTTTAATAGGGCTCCAGCTTGGCTTGCTATCAACAAGAACTAATTACACAATTTCACAAAAGATGCACCTCACATGATAGGAAAAAATCTCAAAAATCCCTCTTTTGAACTTTGGTCAATATTTTGGTCAAACGGTTCAGAAGATTAACGAATTAATGAATAAGATCCATCTTGCGTCCAGTCTCTTCTCTGATACCTTAATAAACAGTAAAAGTCTCTCCCCTGCATTGTTTTTTACTCAAATTCTATCACTGTTTTTGTTTTTTTTTTTTTTAGGTTTAATAATGCAACATCAAAAGGTCAATAAAAGAAAACGCATGCTGATGCAATTAATCTGACTACTTGAACACTCATTCATATACTGTAGCTCGTTTTGTTGTGAAACAGTAAACAGCATGTCTGCAAAGCAGTATCTTCATCTGACGTTGATTATCTCTTTTTTTTCCCCTATTTTTCCAAGTATTTTTAAGCACCTAACAACTTGAATTAGTGCCCACAGAAGTTTGATTGGCAACAGAAAATCCCCTTGAAAAGACTTAATAAATCCTTCAGATATGTCAGAGGGATTTCTGATTCAGAACAGACTTCCAGGCCAGACAACCAAAAGCATTAACTTCAAATTTCTTGTCTTCTTGCATATTTTTGGAAAACAAAAATCTTTCAGACTGACTTATTTAGACACAAAAAACAGATTTGGTGCATTTGTTGGTTTTCTGTTAATACCAGACAGTTTCTGTGTCCACAAACTGTCTGAGCATACTGGGAGATGAAGACAGACAGAATTTCAAACCATAATATTACCAACATTATCTGCGGTTTCTTGGTTTTGCATAGCGGAAGCTTTTCAACATTTTTATTACTACTTTTTAGCAATGTAAATACAATTAAGTGATTGTGGTATTATTCCAATTACTGCATTAATTTAGAATGTATGGGTCTAGTTAATTAATTAAAAATTCAAACAACTGCAGGAAGACGTATATTTGCCTCAGAGGTCTGTGTCCTGCTGTGTAAAAGCTTTAATGTGACACTTATACACAGCAGGTATCCTCAGACCTACGACACTTTCCATGTCACTACTTCCACTGTCTGGGAATGTGAATGAGCTCTCTCTCCTTCCCTTTCTCACACTCAGACTCATACACACACAAAGCTTTGTTTCTCCAACTATAAGTAGTTGTGGACCCTGCTTTCCATCAGCTTGAGATCTTTACGAGCAATCAGGGCATCATATTTATATCACCCCCGTAGTTATGCAATCATGTTCTACTGCAAGTTTTGCTTTGCGTCTTAGCGTGCGTGTTTGTGTAAGTGTGGGTGATCTTCCAACATGTTGCAGTTTAGAGAAAAGCAGCCCTCTGACTATCAGGATTTCTCATGTGTGTGAAGTGGTTGCCATGACATCAGAATTTTCACTGTGTGCTGCTGCGTTTTACGACTTCTTTTATGAAGCAAATTGTGTGACTTTGAGCTTCATTGTGGAAAAAATGTGTTAAGTTCAGTTGCAAAGATTCCTAAAAGCTGAACGTCACAAAGTTAACTTCCTTTAAATAATGTTCTTAGAGCCGTGTGGTATTTAGCACAAATTTTGGTGTTTTTGGTTCAGTGGTTGAATCAATTGGGTATAATTGTGAACATTAGCATCATTACATTTGTTGAATTTAGTGTCAAACAAGTGTCAAGTTCTCCTTTTTTTCTAGAGAAAGATTCATGCCAAACCGTGCAGATGTCTGCATGGATTGTTTAAAAGCCGTAGATTTAGATCTCTAAACTCCACCAACTATTAGGAATACAATGTGTGGGCTAGAGTTTGGCTTGTGATTATACTGCCGAGGACTATTGACAATAAATGGATGTAATTATGATCCTCGAGCTAAGAATGTTTTTGCAGGCTGAGATCTGGTTTCAGCTAGCTACTTGGGTACCACTTTTAGTGGTTGTGGGTAGGAAGCCTCCAATCTTTTTCTGCCTTATTTAAACAAGAAAAGTTTTTCCACTCTATGTTTTCATGCCAGGATTTCAAGATAACCTTTTTGATTTGCCTCATTTAACTCAAATTAAGAACATTAACACATTACCTACAAATCATTTGTAATCAAACTCAACTTGAGCAAATGTGTGTTTATGGATCGTTTCCTTCTTTGAGAAATACAGAAAAGTACTATAAAATGTTTCCAGCAGAGAAGAGCTAAGGTTAGATTTTGGTTAAATATGTTTAATAAATAGGGTCATGGTAATGATCGGGGGCACCGTTTGCAGGGAGAGCTCTGGAATTTAAAGAATGAGGGTTTGTTTAATCCTCACGGGGGATAAATTATCAGCAGAAAGGGGAATGCTGCTGTGCCTAATGAGCCCAGCACCAACCACAAAGCCATGTGTTTCAATACCAAACTCATATTAGGAATACCACTCCATCTCCGAACATAAAACACAATGCAAAGTTAAATCTAATAAAAACATGTAGGTTTTATATTTCTTGTGGAAAAATGACCCATTCTTGTAATTTACTCTGCAGGTGGAACTTTAAATACCCTTAGATCCTCAAAATTGTTATGACAAAACTCATGTAAAACGTTGTCCCCTCACTACCCACTTAGCGACGCTCTTTAAACGCACGCACAAAACAGCATAATCTTGCTAAAGGCTACAAATATCGTGTAAAACACGTCAAGATGGCAAAGCTAGTGCATGTTAATTTAAATAACTCTTATTTTGATGCATTCACATAAAAATGGCACTCTCTGTTTGGATCGAGCATGAGGAGAGTACCTGGACAAAAACAATTCTTGTTTACAGTTAAATGTGGGCGTGGCAGATAACAAAAGGTGTGGCCAAGAACAAACTTGGCATTTAAATTGTATCTGAATACTGGATTGGAAAGCTTGCAAATTAATCAAACATGCATATGAATGAAATAAAAAAACTGTGCTAATAATATTGATACATTAAAATCCTCCAAAAAGTTAATCTTGCATCTTTCTGTATCAAATGTTGCCTTACCTACATTTTTCTTTTTTATAACCTACATTGTTGGCTGTGAATTATGTGGAAGGAAATGACTTGGGTCAAAATAATTAGGTTGAATTAGAAACATCTGTGGACAACAGAGAAAGAAATTTCTCCTCTCGCACATTGAGTAGTCCTACTTTCACTGCACATGAAAAAGGGAATAAGGAAATGAGAACCAACCAGGGGGAGAGAAACACAAAGAGGTGAAGATTTAGTGAGGCAGTAATAAGTTACTGGAAGGATAAGGGAGCCTTTAGGTGAACCAATCAAACCAGAGACCATATTGAGTCAGCATGGTACCACGAGTAAATGTGAGCCAGCAGTTAGTTGCCGTGGTGAAACAGGAAGCAGCAGCTGACAAGAGGTCCCCAGTAGCAGCGTGAACCTGATGGATGTATCAGCTTACATTTACAAAAAAAAGATTAATGAAAGAAACTTTGACAGTAGAATGATCAAAGCTGTAACCCTGAGACAGTATGAAGCAGTCATGATTACTTTCATAACATCACTGTCTTTAAACAGCTGGGAAAGAATTAGCTGCCCGACAGATATCTTTGTTGCTTTTTAGTTTCATGTGGTGCCAAGCATTAGAAATTTAGACCGTTTTGGAGTCTAAGGTGTTGTCTAACGTATTTTAGTTTTGTAAATATGGTGTGTCTGTCTTCCCTGAAATAGGAATTTATCTTCATTGAACATGTGTTGCTTTTACACTTGTACTGTTCAACAATAATAGAAAAGGATTTTCCAGATGTGCGAGTTGCCAGTTCCATAACACACATTTTTTCCTGTGTAAATGCTCTTAACAAGGACAAATGGTTCCTCTCACTGGCTATGGAGAGAACATTATTTTTTTATTTCTGATGTGATTGATCCATCAAAACACTTTATTTTCTAACAGCTCAACATTTCTGATTTATATTCATACTTATCTTAGACTTCTTCTTTTCACAAGGAAGCATGAACCTGAATCTGTGGCTGGTACAACAAGCTGTGCTCTCCTACATCCAATTATTTTTGGAAGTATTTTTGAAGCCATGCACTGATTTCTGTGATGATCCATTCCTATTTTAGTGAAGCTGAGCTCACGAACAATCAGTGTTCATTTCTAGATATATAACTTACCTACCCCCACACATTTTTTTTTCTTATCCATAATGGGGTTGCCAGAGCCTATACTGGCTGATTTGAGGCAAGTGGTAGGGTACACCCTGAACCAGTTACCAGTCTGTCGCAGGGCAACACACACACACACACACACACACACACACACACATACACAACCATCCACACTCACACACACACGCATTTTGAGGGGCAATTACGTAGCAGCTAATCAACCTAATATGTATGTTTTTGAAGGGTTGGAGGAAACTGGGGTAACCGGAGAAATCCCACACATACACGGGAAGAACATGCAAACTCCACACAGAAAGCTGTGGAACACTGGAACAAAGTGTTCCACCTCGTCTCACCCGGGATTCAAACCCCAACATTCTTGCTGTGAGGCCACTGTGCAGCCACCTTCGCTCCTATCTTGAAGTTATTTGCAAATGGACACCTTTGTTTTGTAAAAAATTTTGTTACATAATTTTTGTTCATTGTTCACTTTTTTCACTTTAAACAGACCCACGCAACTTTTTTTAAATTTGAGATCATATTATAATTGGAACCAAGTACCTTCACAAAAACATCCCATAAGAAAAATAAAATCAAATGGGTTGCAGAATTTTCTTCTTTTTAAGTTTTAAACAACCAAAAACATTTCACGCTTTCTTTTTCCCTCCTCTGAGGTCAAGTCGTTACTTGCACAAAAAAAGATAAGAAGTAGTCATCAAGGTGAGAAAAGACCTGAAAGTGATGGATATTTACCAAAGAATGTAAGGTCATAGAAAAGGTAGGAGGGCACCAGAGATACGATAGTGAAACAGATTTATGATGAGAAAAGAATTTAGTGATTTAAATGTGTGTGTGTGTGATTCTATTCCATCTCATTCCCCTTTCCTATCAGCTAGCCAGACAGCATGTTTACAAGTTGTTTCCTTACAAACCCACTCAACCACACAGACTAAGATTAGTCCAAACTAATCTTAGACACAGAACAGAAAAGCCAATCTATCATTTTATGTTGGGTTAAATATGCCAGCAGGGGGTGAGGTCATCTTATTGTTTCCCTCTGACAAGAAGCAGACACTTCCAGGAACATCTTTGTAAGGTCTAAATGACACGTTGCACTTTTTTTTTCTTGTTGAGTCACTGAATGCATCACAGCTCTGCCAACAGCTGCTGCCAAAGACACAAACTACAGTCGCTGAATAAGTTTTTTTTTCTTTGTTTTCAGAAAAAACTTTTTGGTCACTTGTTGATCTTTCTCACTGTGGTCAAAAGGTTTGAAAAAGAGTACAAATAAGACATCTTCACTGCAATCAGGCGGGAATGTTAAAAGCATGAGGTCACTCGTCTAAATGCTGTTTGATCATGTAAAGCAGAGGTGATGGTTTAGTGGTTGTACATATAAGTGCATTCACTTTTAATATTCATGTTGTGTTACTCTAATGCATTATTTTCTCCTCTGAGATTTGTGGTTTTGTGAAAATGAGTGTTTCGCACATCTGATAAAATGCCGAACAGGAAAAGTAATCAAACTCTGACCCAAGGGCTGCTTCATCATTTAGGAGATCAAAACATACGAGCAGCTCATTCATCATCCCAGCCATTAAAAAAAAAAAGAAACTTGGCAGAAACTTTGCAAACATTCTTATTCAATTTTTCCCTTGTGAGCTGAAGTAAAGTCTCACTGTAGCTTTTGTCACACTAAAGATCACAGACAAAAGGTAATTTCTCTGCTGAAACGCAACACCCTGAGCCATCTGTGAAAACTGACACACATCAACAAATGTGTGAGTTCATTTCTCTGGCAAGCCCTTTGGCTGAACCCCTCATCTCGTTGGAATGAGCTGCTGTATCTTTTGAGAGGAAGTTTGCACCTCGACTTAGCTCATCTGCATGGGTGTCAACAGTCTCAGCGGGGTATCTTGGCAAATGCTAACGGCATCTGTTGTCCTGAAAAGACCAGATTATTTCACTTTATTTCTAATAAAAAATGTGATGACAGGTTTCAAATCTAATGCAGCGTAGAAGTGGAGACTTTAGCAATTTTAGGTCATAACTTGTACATGCAGTCACAGTAAACGGCTACTAGAAGATGTAATTCATACCAGATGCCTCCTTTTCTGAGAGCCACTGACCACTCTGAGTGCTTTTGTGGGAAAATAAAGTGTTGAAAGTTAGTTTAAAACAATACAATCTTTTAATAAACTAAATACAATACAATTCTTTTAATAGACTAAACAGAACCTCTTCTTGGATATTTTTTGGGAGGATTTAGTGAAGGTATTTGAATAAATCATAGTTGCTATCATGTGATGGAAAAGGAGAGGTAGGATGCAGATGCAAATACCAAATTAATTCAGTTTGTTGAGGGAAGGAAAGTCGGGGAAGAGCCAACCTGAGAAGGGCAAAAAAGAAAGAAGAAAAGACCAGGAGGTGGTACAGTTACATTTATATATCAATACAAGGCAATGATTAATAAGAATTTTAGAATGAATTGTTGTTTGGGATTCGTCCCCTACTCCCTTTAGCAACAATATGATCAGTTTAATTTTTTACTTGATTAAAGAAACATCTGCAAACTTAGAACTTGGCACATTAAATTTGCCAATAAGAGGATATGCTTCAACTTTGACCGTGTGTAAATTTTATTATTATCAGCCCCTCAAAAAAAAAAAAAAAAAAAAGACATTACTTTACGTAAGAATTTCTTTCGCAAATTAAAATAGTAAAATGTTAAGTATAAATGATTTCTTTCATGTTTATGAGGTCTGTTTTAGCTTTTGATTTTTTTCTGGGAGTTACAGCAGCATTAAGCATGACTTTACAGTCACATGTTTGTTTGCTGCTGGTTCTAATCATCATGGCTTCTTAACAGTACATAAGGACTTTTCAAAGTTGAGAGGTCACCATCTCCAGTTGACTGTACAAAGCTAGTGATCTGGACTTGGACTGATCTCCTTACTGATGAAAGATGTGAGGGCTTTGGTTACAACTCCTGCTGATGATTTATGACCATTGCATAGCTTGGCTTTGCTGACTGGTGCGGATTCCAAAGCCCGGAAGTGTCTGTAAAACACTAATTGGTGGACATGAAGTGAAACTTGGAAGCCAAAAGAAGTTCATTATGTAAATTGTTTGTGTATTTTCTGTAACTGGTATGTGCATTTTTATTTTGTTTGTTACCAACAACTTGACCAAAAAAAAAGCTTATTTACTGGTCCAGTTAAATTGAGAAATAAATGACAAAATAATTAACTTTTCTTTTTTGCTTTTTTGTTTCTCTGAACAGATCGTGAGGACCAATCAATCCTTTGCACGTGAGTACTGAAACTCCCACCTCTCTTATTGCCTCTCATCTCTCCTCTAGTCTTTATGTTTATGTTCTGGTCATATAACACCTCATTGGGGTGGTAGATGAAGTGGTCTCAAGCTAATGAATAGAAATCATTCAACTTAAACCTGCTTGTCCAAAGTATCAATTCCTCTCCTGACTAAAGCTTCAAATCACAATTCAAAGATTTCTAAATGTTCCTCCTGCTTTTTGTCTTGGGAAAAACTCCTTTCACATGTCTCTCTATACTTTTCATGCCCTCAGTCACTTTCCAAAAGCCTATTTTCCTTTGCTGTATGTTATTTAAAGACCAATTTTAAATAGTTTTTTTTTTTTGGTTTGGTTTCTGGTTTTTGCAGCGGCTCTGCCCACTGAGGGAGTTATGAGTGTGGTTTGGTGGACTGCCCTCATCCTTCATGGCAAAGAGTAATTAAGTGCTACTTTCTTTCAGTATGTCACGGCTTAGAAGTTGCCAGCAAACCGACAAGTAGCATGATCAGCCCTAACCTATTGAAAAGACACTCCCTTCTTTGAAAAAACTATCTCTGTAACAAATATCTATGTATAAATAGAAATAAAGCTTTAAAAATGTTGCAGTTCTGCTCATGTCTCAAGATAAAATACAAATATTGAACAAAGCTTGGCGGTATTTATTTATTTATTTATTTATTTATTTCGGTCACAGTGTAATTTCACATTAATGAAAGAAAGAAAAATAATTATATTTTATTCAAGACTTTGATAAGTTAATTTTAGATTGGTTCCTATGTCAAGTATACTGGCATTCGTCCAGACAGCAAACCATCTGTCAGATTATTGTGATATTATATGAAGAGAGCATAGATTAAATCTTTTTTTTCTTGATTTTTCTGTGACATACATTTAATAATTAAGTTCGAGTGACAGGTAGATGAAGAGGAGCTTTGTTCTTTGTTATGTTCGTGTTACATCCCAAATATTTTAACACAGTGCTGCCTGAAGGAGAGAAAATCTGAAAAATCTCACACTTGACAAAAAATCTTTTAAAGGGGAATCTTCTTTTGGGTTGCATTACCTGATAAATATGCATATTTTAATTGTAAGAAACCAGATTAACAAAAAAATAAGACTTTTGCGAATATCAATAAGTGAAAAAAAGATTTTCTTATTTGACCCATATTACTGTGCTTGAATTCCGCATTCGAGGAGTTGCCCCTGAAAGTAGCTGCATCTAAAGCTGCTGTCTGCTATCTATGCAAGTAGGATCTAATGACCAGCTAGACTAAAGCCACCGGTATGTAGCTAGATGTGGTGTCACCGGGCTGGTTTAGCTGTTGGTCTTTGCTTTCTGGGTTCAGGGACCTGATTGTGGGAAATGTGGAAAGCCCAGCCTGTGCACAGCTATCATTAGTGACAACCCAAAAAGCAGGGCCTGGAGATTTGGAAGGCTGACTTGCCAAACCACAGCATTCTCCAGTCAGAAAAACAAATGGATTGAAAAACCCCCAACATACGTACAGCCTGGTAGTTACTCACAAAGCGAGACTTTTACGCTGATTCAACCACTTCTTACCACAATAACGATGAGTAATTTTCATTTTGGTTTCACTACCTTTTGTAATTATCTCATTTAATTATGGCCGACTTATTCAGAATACCTCTTGTTATGTGGCGTGTGATTCACAACAAAACCTTTTCATTTTCTCTCACTCATTTGCTTCCCTGCTCTTGTTTGTGTTGCTGTCCAAATCTTTTTGTTTTCAGAGGTGAATCAGGTGCTGGCAAGACTGAGAACACGAAGAAGGTCATCCAGTACCTGGCCCATGTTGCCTCCTCACACAAAGGACGCAAAGACCTCAACATTCCTGTGAGCCTTTCTGCTTACGTTTACCCTCTTTCATCATTTCGCCAAATCTGGGCCTCAATTTTTTTTTTCCTAGTCCTTTCTTCTCATTTTAAAAGTCATACCATTTATAATGTTTTGACTCATCTGTCCATGAAACTGTTTGGGATGACCTTTATAAACATTTTATCATAATCAAAGAATTTCTAAAAATGGTTAATGCGCTAATGTATACCATCGTGATTCTGTAAAGAAGAGTATCTTAATGAATTTTTTTCTATCTAATGAGTTGCTGAAGAGCAGACGAGCTCAATTCAAAAAAGGGGCTTTTGGGTTTTGTTTTTGTTTTGAAGGGGCTGAGATTTTGTTACATTTTATCTAACTATGGTGCTTCAGGTTTTAATCCTTGCATTTGTTTATTCATAACAAACAGCCCGAATCTCCCAAAGCATTCAAGCTACAGGCAAGTGTATCTCTCGCTTTCTTTAACAACAAAAGACTACTTTTTTATTTCAACCTGCATTTGCATGCCTTTATCTTTCCTCCATCATGATGCTGATGGACTAATACACTGTCCGAGGTATTTGTTTGTGCTGGCTCAGTCCTTTCACACAAATATTTGAAAGGAAGTGAATCTACTCTGAAAGCAGCAGACTCGTAATCATAAAGTGCTTTATTTTATCAGTTTGTTCGAGGTTAATAAATGAAGGTGTTTTATTAGAAACACATGTGAGTCTCATACCTGCTCTGAAGTTGTTCATCGTGCCATAACGGACCGTGAGTCGGTGCATTCAGCAGTGTGTGTAGATCAGATCACAGCCGCACTAAACATCTCTCCTCACACTCTATTATTTACCCAAGCATTCAATAAAAAGCTTAACTTTAAGAACTTGTGCATGTTTTCCATCTGTAATAAACTTTAGATGCATGGATGTGATTTTATAAGAGTGTTCAAAATCTCAAATCAAACTTATGGAATTCATTCTCAATGTTTAGTCGTAAATTAACTCAAGTAAAATCACTCACGCTCTCCTGGCAGAACTCTCTTGTTTCTTCAATTCTCCACACTGTTGACATATTTTGGTTTTTTGATCTTAATAGTATTCATTCTTCCCCAAATCTGGTCTCCATATTTTTTCCACTGCAAATCTAATAACAGCAGAAGCTGCAGGATTCTATCATTTGAAACTTTAGAGCACATAAACGCCTATTTAATGCGTAGCGTTTCAGCAGCTAAAAAGTTTCCGCTCTGGCTGGATTGCAGCATCTATGCTGACCCCCCAACAACCACCATAATGCCGTTTTCATTCTGCATTGCATTACAGCTGCGCCTGGGGACAGGCAGAAAGAATGCAGGGTCGAGGATTGAAGGGGGAAAAGATGTGGGGCAGAAAAGGCGATTGGAGGGAGGTGAAAATAACTTAAAGCAGACTAGAAAGAACCCGACTTTCATAATCCTCATAATGACTATGTCAAATGGGAATGCCAGTTACACAAGAATGTCGATATGGCTTTTTGGTGAACTTGTCAGCAAATTTGAAAGATAAGACTTAAGAAAGAACTTGTTTGTTGTCTAGATGAGCTTTTATGTTTAAGTAGCAACACTTTTAGATGCAGCTGAATCATTTTGTTGCTTTTTACAAATATTAAAAATTAAATGAAATCACTAGTTGATTAGTAAACTATTAACTCGCCTGGCTAGCCTTATTCGGTTCCCTCCAAGCTGACAGAATCCACAAGGACCATTAAAAACTATTTTTGTCCTCTCAATGCCCTGGTTAGAGGAAATGGTGTCATCTGTAAGAGAATCTAATCATTTCAGGGCCAGGTTGTTTTTTTTTTTTCTATCAGCACAAATTTTTTTAGGGCTCTGGCAGCGGTCATTATAGTGGCACACCTTTTGGACATACCATATATGGCATCCGATCCTAGCCAGAGGAATGTGTGGAGCAGAAGAATGCTCTCACTCATCAATCCAAGCTGAAACCCCCTCACCAATGCACATGTGGCAAAACACACTCATTTTAGTGCTTTCGCGGTTTCACGAGCTCTATCAAACTGTTTGGTTGTCTTGGCCTCTCAAACTTGTGGAGTTCCCTTGACAAAAATCACGTTGTACTGCAGTTGACTCAAGAAAAGCCAGCAGATCCATGATGAATGGCAAACTGTCTAAAAGATTGGCCTAACATCCTTACTTGGCTTGATTTTTCTCTCTCTTGTTTTGTATAATTGATTTAGTCTTTTCAAATTGTGTGTGTACAAAAAAATAGTAAATCAGAAACATTGATGGAGAAACAATCAGTTGTTTCCCAGGTGGTAAAAAATACTAACTTTTTTTACAGGGCGAGTTGGAACGCCAGCTACTGCAAGCCAATCCCATCCTCGAATCATTTGGCAACGCCAAAACAGTAAAAAACGACAACTCTTCTCGCTTTGTGAGTTTACATTCTCCATTTCAATTACTGTTACTATGATTTATATGGTAAATGTATTTCAATGTTCCTCAGCACCATAACTCATTAAACACACATTTTGTCACATACAGTATGTTCAAAGAATGCTGTTATTTTACACCAAACAGCTTTAAAAAACAAACTTTGTATCCATGCCATAATATAAAATCTGTAATCTGCAAATGTCTTGATTTTATGTTTTAAACGTTAAGCGACTTGTTTGACTTGTAAATCTTTTCTGTGGCTGAAGCTCAGCTGATTCATAGCTTTGCAGATTAACAAAAAGAATGACTAAAAACATTTTACGATAACTCCTTAAGCTCACAAATCAATTCTTTTCATGTTCCTAGCCTTGCAGCATTAGGGATGTACAGTTGCCTGCCAGGAAATTTTTTGCTTCATAACTCCAGTAAACCACAACCTGTTATTTTTTTGTTGCATCCGAGTATAAAATGTCATCGGTGAGCTTTTAGAGGTTTATTGTGGAAATTAATTTTTATTAAGAGCATTGTGATTCTTAATTTGTTCCTTAGAACAGTATACACAAAGTTTTACTTTAGTTTTTATACCTTTGGACCCAAATGTTACTTATTTGAGTGGTTTTCTTTTTGCTAGAGAGAAAAAGACTCATCCGTTAGTCTTTATCTTTGTACGCTGATAACAACCATCTTCAACTTTTTAAAATTTTTTTGTGATTGAGTCAGCCATGTGGCTTTGTTACATCCTCACTAATCACTGCTATGGCCGACAGATGGAGTGTATGTATCCTCACACACATTCACAGCCAGGAAACCACAGACATGCCTCAGATTCTTTCTGACCTGTTAACCTGGCACTTCCTTGTAAAGGCATTTCATTCCTCTCTACCTTTTTACCATCAGGAATACACAAGGTGGTGTGTGAAATGCAGCTGATAGATAGATTGATAGAAGACACCTGCAGACCCATTCATACAAAGCCATGCCAATGTACAGAGTAGTCTTTGAATTTCAGCAGTATAACTTTTTTTTCAAACATGTTGTTTCCTGCAGGGGAAGTTCATCCGAATCAACTTTGACGTCACAGGCTACATCGTCGGGGCCAACATTGAAACATGTATCCTGCTTAAAGTATAGAAACAGACAAATCTGTGTTCACCATACACTGTAGACAGAGTTTAGAGAGCAGTGGGACGATTGTGCGACTTATGTTTTACCACAAGAATGCGACTCCCATTCTGTCTGTTCCCCACACAAAGAAGTTAGAAGGCACTGAAACAAAGCTTTCTTTGTTTATACTTATTTTTATTAAAGTTATTTCTGGTGAGAAAAAGAACTGGAAGACTTTCTGAATATTTTTTTTTCTTTATAAGTTTTGTAAATGTGGTTCAGATTAGAATTAACCCTATTTTGTAGGGATATAAAAATTTGGAATATAGAAGTTCTTTTTTTCCCCTAATAACTCTTCTATATTAATTATATTTTCTCATCTCCTAGATAGAATATTCCTTTCCCTGCACTGCACCTTAACTTTTCCTCTCAGATTTGCTGGAGAAATCGAGAGCCATTAGACAGGCGAAAGATGAGAGAACTTTCCACGTTTTCTACCGCCTGCTGGCAGGAGCTGGAGAGCACCTTCGAAGTGAGTGTTCATCATACCTGAAAAAGAAAAAAAATGAGCACAGCTAGAATTACCAGTCTGGTCGAATTGTAAATTACTCTATTAAATCCACATTGTTTCAAAATGACACATTATATATTTTGTGTAAGCAGATCCACTTTTACAACATATTTATCTGCAAAAAGCTGGACTTTAAAAACCCCTGAGCCTCTTTTATGTTACATATTTAATCTTTTTGAGCAAAAAAGCTAACATTGCAGTCTTGTTTTGAAAAAAAAGACAGTTGTCCCCTGTTCTTCTTTATTTAAACGTATTTGTTAACAAGTCCGTCTAATCCCTAATTTGTCCAAGAGTAATCCATCGTAGAAAGGATTTAAAAATGATCTTTTGGACAGTGGATTTTCTGATTGAGACATTTCGACTTCCATCCAGAGATTGAAAATTATTTCTGCATGGAAGTCAAAACATCTCGATCATCAAATACACTCTCTTAAAGACAACTTTGAAGCCTTTTCTACAATAAATCTATTTGTGTACATAAAAATTACAACCTTCTATTTAAAATGAAATAATAAGATCTTCATGCCTTCACTTTCAAAATGTGAAGAGTTCTTAAAGCACTCTGGCTGGCTGTGCTACTGTCCATCTGTGCTTCTGGAACACAAATCCTTTCTGGAAGGAGTTCAATAAAACTGTCCACAGTTGCTCAAGTATCAACTAGAGATGAACTGAGTAGATTTTCAAGGTCATGCAATCAAAAGTCGAGGTAACAAACTTTAACCTCTGACCAGACGTATGACTGCTTCAACATTGTTATCAGATAGACCTCAGCCATTCATTATTAATAAATTCTGGAAGATAGTGCAGGCGGAAGGCATATTGTTTGATGCCTCGGCAGAGATTTATTCTTGTTTAAATCTTACTAGCAGACTGTTCAGAGTGTATCCTGGCTTTTATCGGCTTAGTAGCCAGGTTCGGATCTGGTAACCCAAAAACCTGTTTGTCAAAGTGGTTTAGAAAATGAATGGATGGATAGTTTTAACTCAAGGTATCTAGAAAGAAAAATACAGTCCATATGCTTAAGTTTACATTGTGGCATAGCTGTGTTTCAGAATGTGTGAAATGTGAGGTGTTTTATACATTCCTCCAGCTGTTCTTCATTGTTATCTTCAAGTTAAATAGGGCATTGCCCCGTCCATATGGTCGGCAGTTCCTCAGAAGACTTTTAGAACGTAAGAACATTCATTTTCATTCTTTTTATTTAATTCAATTATTTAAAAAACAAAGAGCACATTTGAATAGATTTGTTGCATTTTGAATAAAAGAAGACAGCGTAAATTAAAAGTGTCACACAAATTTATGTTCTATGTCAGAAAATTAAAATATAATTAATATTTTAATATTTTTCTACAACACATGCACCAATATTTTATTAGTCTGTCTTTTGGATGTTACATATTACGATTCAGCCCAAAAGAAAGAATTTTACTAAAATTGTGTTCGCCCTTAGTCCGGGAGAAGACAGTTAATATCCTTCTGAGCACACATCTAAGCGTCCCTGGAGGAGAAACCTAACCCCCCGTTTCTCCCACCATTGGCGCCGTCGGGCTGCCTGCTGCGGTGCAATACAGCACACAAATTTTCCCATTGAGGGATCAATATACTATGTTAAAAAAATACTTGAAAGACAACCTACAGATTGGATTAAGAACAAAACTTATTAATAGAAAACACATTTTATTGCATTATTATTTTTTCCTATTTAGTTAATCAAGACTGCTCTTTTATATTTAAAGACAAACGTGAAAAAAACACATGCAAAGGCACTTACTGTCCTTGTTATTATAGCTCCGATACAAAAAGATGATGGAACTAATTTTACTTTTCTACATGTCAATTTCTATTATTCTTTAATAAACATCTTTATTTTCTTCTTTCTGCAGCGGACCTGCTCTTGGAGGGTTTCAACAACTACCGCTTTCTCTCCAATGGCAACATTCCCATTCCAGGCCAGCAAGACAAGGAGAACTTCCAAGAGACAATGGAGGCTATGCACATTATGGGTTTTTCCCACGAGGAGATAGTCTGTAAGTACAAGTTCCAGATGTGCCCTAAAACAACACACACTGCTTTCTTATTTTAAAAAATTGTTTTTCTTCCTCATTTTTGTCAAGACTGTGCCCCCGCCCCCTCGGGGAAGAACTAAGCCTTTATCGTGTCCTATTTTTTCACCAGACATGTTGAAGGTAGTTTCCGCTGTGCTGCAGTTTGGCAACGTGGTCTTCAAAAAAGAGAGAAACACAGATCAGGCATCCATGCCCGAGAATACAGGTAAACAGTCAACATGTGTGGAGCTCTGAACTCAATGCTGATAGAAAACAGCCTGGTTGTTGTTAATCTCTGCTTTAAGCATATGCTTCACATGAAACTTGATTATACTAGAGATATATTATGTGTCTCTTCATATAGGAATGCTTGTAATGTTTGAATCATGTCTCCGCCACCAGATGCCCTAAGTCATACAGCTGTCAGCATAAAGCAGAGGTTAAAGGTTGTTCATAGCTGGTGACATTAAATTAGCCTTCCTAAAACTTCCACATGATAGTCAGCAAAAGGGAAAAAGAAACAAAATAGAAAAAATAAAATTTAACCTCATCAGAAGGATCTTCTGATCCTTTTTTTCACTAACATATACAGTAAGTTTTCAAGATGTTGTTGATTTAAAGTAATTTTACAGCAAAAAGAGCACTTTTTTAATTAAAAAAATGTGCATTGTGGCTTTTACTTTTCTCAGCGGCTCAGAAACTCTGCCACCTGCTTGGAATGAACGTAATGGAGTTCACTAGAGCTATCCTCACCCCCCGGATCAAAGTGGGACGAGATTATGTGCAGAAAGCTCAAACTAAGGAGCAGGTGAGGTGTCAGCTCATGTCTTATTTCTTTAGAATTCTATTCAGATTCATGTTTTAGGGGGAGGCATAGCTAAGTGGTTGAATCGCCATCTTTGAACCGGTTCGATTCCTGATTAGCTCATGTCTAAGTGTCCCTGGAGAAGACGCCTAGCCCCCAGGTACTCTCACCATCGGTGACATCATTGGCTGCCTGCTGCGTTGCATTGCAGCACAGAAATTTTTCCATCGAGGGATGAATACAGTGCGAGTATTATTAACAGAATCATTCAGTTACTTCTCAGTTATAATTTGTTTAATAATTCTGGATTACATTTTAAAAAGACACAAAATGATGATAATAAAAAGGGTTCAGATAGTTTATTAAATTTTAATTGTCATCTTATAAGTTGTGTTTTGTATTTAATAAAATATAATGAAGCAGCTTACCTCCCTGCTGAGCATCACAACCTCGGAGCAACACATTTTTTTCTTCAAATTTGAGGATGAGAACGTTTATTAGTCTGTTCTTTGTGTTTAGACTATATAAAGAATCTCCAACAGATGTTTGGAGAGATCATTCTCTGCACCTGGCTGATTTGTAGCCCGCTGTCGGATGTCTCACTGAGACAAATCTCAGTGTCTACCCACTACAAAGCAGCATCACAATCTTTTACTCCATAAACTGCGCAGTTACTTTTTTCAGTTTTTCATTATTACCATCTGTGTTTTACTTCAGGCTGATTTTGCTGTTGAAGCTTTGGCCAAAGCAACATACGAGCGACTTTTCCGCTGGTTGGTGCACCGCATCAACAAAGCCCTGGATAGGACCAAGCGCCAGGGAGCTTCTTTCATCGGCATCCTGGATATCGCTGGCTTTGAGATATTTGAGGTGTGGCGACCTTAAATCAAATAAAACAATAAGGTTTTTTGTTATTTTTTATGTATTAAAAAAATGTGTGATCATTGCCTGACTGTTTTTTTTTTTTACTGTCCTTCCAGCTGAACTCATTTGAACAGCTTTGCATCAACTACACCAACGAGAAGCTGCAGCAGCTTTTCAACCACACCATGTTCATCCTGGAACAGGAGGAATACCAGAGGGAGGGAATCGAGTGGAGCTTCATCGACTTTGGTCTGGACCTGCAGCCCTGTATCGACCTCATTGAGAGACCGGTCAGTGGTCAGAATTTCAAAATCTTCTTTTCTTTAGAAATGTCCAAACTTCCAACATAATATGTCCCCTCAGAATAATCCACCTGGAATCCTGGCTCTGCTGGATGAAGAATGCTGGTTCCCCAAGGCCACAGACAAGACCTTCGTCGACAAAGTGCTGCAGGAGCAGGGCACACACACAAAGTTTCAGAAACCACGGCAACTCAAAGACAAAGCTGACTTCTGCATCATCCACTATGCAGGAAGGGTATGTTCATCAGGTTCAAAGGGATTTTCAAAGGTTTTCATAATAACATAACTTCACAATCAGATGAATAAAATTGAACAATGTAATCTGAAGACTTTTTAATTGTTTTTTAAGCTATTTTGATTTTTCTGGTTTATAACTTTACTCACTCCTGACGCACAGACTCAGTTTTATGTTGAATGGCGTAGTTTCCCAGGTCACCGCATAAAAACAAAAGCCCAGTTGTTGCACGGCTGCTGCAGTAAATCCACATCTGGTTCAGATTGGTGAGACACTTTGATGCCTGCTGGTTACATAACTTAAGCTGGTGAACTTTCACCTCTGTGAGGAGACCAGGCATCTCCAAAGAGAAAAATGATCCACTTGAACATTCCTGTGAAGATTCCAGTCAGTCATCACAAAAGTCTCAACCGTAATGGTTTAATCATTGGATTTTTTATATGAATAAATTTCAACATGTACTTTCAAAAAGGAGAAGACATCCTGCTTTTGACCATCTCCTTACCACCAAACGCAGTTTTAAACTCCAATTTGTTTTAAAAGATGGATTTGAGACTTATTTGATGTAGTTTGGTTGAATTCTGAGCGACAGAGAGAAAAACGAGGAGGAAAACCTCTTGAGTTTTATTTTCCAGGACTCCGATTAAACCGTCCCGCCAAATCTCCAGCTCAGGTTGCAGAAAATGTCAATTACTCCTGTTTTGCTTTAATTTAGCACGCTCTGCTATATGTCACATGTCTGAGAAATATACACGGCTCCTCATCATGTTTCAGTGAAAATAATGATCCAATATGTCTAAACTTTGCAATCAGTTTGCAAAGTGTAACATCAGATAAAATGATGTGCCTCATTAACTTTGCTTAACGAGGTATACTGATTAGATGAAAGTTTGACAACTTTTTGATGGTTCAAATGTTAAAAACTGCAGCCAGAATATCAAATCCACTGCATGATGGGATGGCATGCTGGCAGCAGATTTTAGCCGCTATTTGAGATGTAGTACTTTACAGACAGGTGAGGCAAAACGCTAAGCTGGCTGAAAATGAATCCCGTCACTGAGTAGTTCGATAATATTTATGTTCTTGTGCTGTCATTGTTTGGGTATGAAAGGAAAGAAGGGACAGTGTGAGGACGGGATATTCAGAAAAACTTTGCTTTGGTTTGCTTTTCAAAACTTATGTAACCACATTAAAACACATGTATTTTCTTTTTATTTGAGTTCCTGCTTCGATAATATTCTAACTTTGGAATTTTAATACCAAAAAAAAAAAAAAAAATCTGATCGGTAAATAGAGCTGTTTAAACACTCTACAGATGTTTGCAGATGACATTGTGATCTGTAGTGAGAGGAAGGAAGACGTGGAGGAAAAGCTGGAGAGGTGGAGGTTTGCACTAGAAAGAAGAGGAATGAAGATTAGTCAGAGTAAGACAGAGTACATGTGTGTAAATGAGAGGGATCCAAATGGAAAAGTGAGTTTACAGGGAGAAGAGATAAAGAAGGTGGAAGATTTTAAGTATCTAGGGTCAACAGTGCAGAGCAATGGAGAGTGTGGAAAAGAGGTGAAGAAGCATGTGCAGGCAGGCTGGAACGGGTTGAGAAAAGTATTAGGTGTGATGTGTGATAGAAGAGTTTCAGCTAAAATGAAAGGGAAAGTGTACAAAGCCGGGGTGAGACCGGCCATGCTCTTTGGTCTCTCTCTCTGGGAGTGACCAGGATGGACAGGATTAGAAATGAGTATATCAGGGGAACAGCACATGTTAGAGGTTTTGGGGATATAGTCCAAGAGGCCAGACTGAGATGGTTTGGACATGTGCAGAGGAGAGAGGGAGAGTACATCGGAAGAAGGATGCTGGATTTGGAACCACCAGGAAAGCGGTCTACAGGAAGACCAAAGAGGAGGTTCATGGATGCAGTAAAGGAAGACATGAAGATAGTTGGTGTGACCAAAGAGGATGCAGCAAATAGGCTTGGATGGAAGAAAGTGACTTGCTGTGGCGACCCCTGAAGGGAAATGCCGAAAGAAGAAGTGTAGCCTAAAAAGATGATGGAATGAAATGAAATGATCTTTTTTTTTTTTTTTTTTTTTTTTTTATCATAATGCATTTTTTTTTTGGCTCAGAGTAAATCTAAACATTTATTTGAAAGAAGCTTTAGAGTTTCGGGGAGGGCTATTCTTTATAATTCTATTGGACAAAGTTATTTGGTGTGAATCTCTAAAATAAACAAATGACAACTTTGACTATTTTTATATTCAAAGAAATATAAAGACCTAATTCCATCCACTAAAACACTCACTATTTTCTGTGTGTGTAGGTGGACTACAAAGCTGACGAGTGGCTTATGAAGAACATGGATCCTCTGAACGATAATGTCGCAACACTCCTTCACCAGTCCACAGACAAGTTTGTGGCAGAGCTGTGGAAGGACGGTAAGTGTTCAAACAGACAGATAGGCATAAATTGTTTTTACTCTCTTAAAACTTCTTATTGGAATTTCTCATGCAGTTAAACATGATGGAGAGTCATCCAAGAAATTTATGTTTGAGAGATGGATAATAATCTGATTTGCTATTAAAATACTGCATATTAATCTGTATGTTGCTGAGATTATGATCTAACTTTTTCTGGACTATTATAACACCAACTAACCAGGAGATGTTTAAAGTGATGTACTGATGCTGCTGTATTTTTACTGAATAACTAACATCTTCTTCCCAGCCCTCTGTTTCTAACAAGATTTGTGCGTGTGGGAAGATGAAAGATGGGTGTTTTTGTTTGCACTCCTCTCCTCTTTTCGTTCAATCTCCTGTCTTCTCTTCCTGCTGCTGTAGACATACAGACGTTTCAGAGAGCCTCTTTCTATGACAATGTGTCTGGGCTCCATGAAGCTCCAGGTGAATGATAGTGACAACCTTTGTGTGCTGTTCACTGCTTCCCTGTCCTGTCGTAGCTGCACTCATCTGAAAGCTCCGCCGTGGCTTTGCATGGCTCCAACTTGTGTTTGATTTCAAACCTCCAACATTTAGTTCCTAAAAAACAGATAAGGTTGTAAAAATGGTCCTATTTGAGGTTAAAATTTTAATCAAATTATTTTGCTGGTCTAAAGGATCTCAAGTTTGAACTCTAAGTATTTTACGCTATGTTTTTTAGTGTAAATTGTTCATTTTTTAGCATTAACTCTGACAAAATAAACCGGTGACAGTTTGGAAGTCTGACTGATCAAAGGAGACATTGGAAACGGACTTAAAACTTTAACTACTTTCCCTTTATTCCGATCTATTAGTTTTTCCTGCAAAATCTCCATCTGAACCACCTGCAGATGGTAAAAATCATCTGTTTCCAAAAATGTTTGTTTATATGCTGTTTGGGGGTTTTTTGCATCAGAACTTTTTTTATTTCTCTGGATGCACGTCTGACCATCTGACGGCAATAGCAGTGTTTTATTTTAAGAGATGAATAAATAAGGCGTCATAAAAGCGCCAACCAGATGGAGTTTTGGCTGAATGACTTTTTAGAGACATTCTTTTTATTCTTTCTCAAATTTATTCTCATACAAATTTGAGTTTTTAAAAACACAAATTTGAAAAAAAAAGTTTTTTGTTGTTGCTTGTGGGGCTGTATTGTGAACAGAAATAAAAAAAAAACAGGCTGCTGAGTGAAGTCTGGCTTTGCTAAGTGGAGCTTGAAAAATAAGTTTTGCAATAATTGTTTAAACTTTTATTCATTAGCCTGATGATAACTTTATATTTAAAGATGCAGACGGAACCTTCAGTATTTAAAATAACTATTATTGAAAAACAAGTCAAATTAAGTACTTTTCGTTTCGTCTTCTGAACCACTTATATCTAACGTGTTGTGCAGGACTAGAGTCTATACTGGCTGGTTTCAGGCAAGAGGCAGGGTATACCCTGAACAGGTCGCCAGTCTGATGTAGGGCTACACACAGACAACAGACTGTCTGTGTGTAGACAGTGAGAAATTTTATGAGTGTGTGTACACACACACTCTAAAAATTCAGAAAAAAAAGGGCAAAAGACGTTTAAGTTTAATTACATGTTATCTCAATAAAAAATAATGAATAATGAAGATTATTCCAAGAAAAAAAAAGAAGATTTAAGATCAATTACTCTAATTCTAAATAAATGATTGCATTGTGCAAATTCTTTACAGGATGATTTAATTGGATGTTTACTAAATAGATTACAGTTTTAGAGTTAGATTTTTTTTTTTTTAATTGCATTTAAAAGGTAAACGTGAGTTTTTTATCTGCCTGTACAGGATTAAGTCCATAAAATATCTTCTTATCCGTCTGTCCCTTTCGGGGTTACGGGGGGTCATCACAGCCCATCCCAGCTGATTTAAAGCAAAGGGCAGGGTACACCCCGAACAGGTCGCCAGTCTGTCACAGGGCCACACACATACAACCATCCACACACACACTCATTGCTAGGGGCAATTTGGCACCGGCCAATCAACCTAGCATGCATGTCTTTGGAGGGTGGGAGGAAACCAGAGTACCCGGAGGAAACCCACGCAAACACGGGGAAAACATGCAAACTCCACACAGAAAGGACAGTGTTCCAAGCCTCGTCCCCACCCGGGACTCGAATCCACGACCTTCTTGCTCTGAGGCCACTGTGCTACCCACTGCGCCACCGTGCTGCCCCATAAAATAGTCTGAATCTTAATTCTCAGGATTCCATAATAATAAGTAATAACAGTCTTTCTTTGAAATATCTGGACTACTGTCTGCAGTAGTTCATTTTCAGTTTGGATGAACTAAGATTTTAATTCCACATAATTGTGGATTTTATAAAAATGTTGTTTAATTTTTTAAAGAAGTCCATTCTCTCTACTGCCTCCCTCAGGAGGAGATGGAGACTGAATGGGAACTTTTACAGTAGGATGGAATCATGCATTAAAAAATGTAAATGTGGTCTGCAAAATGAGGCATTTTCAGTTTATTTTTTTTAATTATTTTTCTTTAATAGAATTGAAATATTACTATTAAAAATTACAGTTACATAGTCTTAAAATAGTTTATGAAAAGATATTCTGATTTATTTTTCAAAAACTGAGTAAGAATAAAAAAACCTGAAGACATTCCTGTTTTGACCTAATTCTGATATATTTTATTGTTTTAAGGCACATAGCTTACGTTGGTCGTAAAACATCTGCAGCTCCTGAACGTGGACTGAAACCAGATTGAACCTTAAAAGCATTCCTACATTATAAGAAAAGATCGAGTTGAGCAGAGTGAGAGAATCCAGCTGTTGGCAGACATTAGCTTGTTGCATCTCTTCACGCTTTATCAGTGAACTTGGCAAATTTATTATCAGCAGATTTGATTTTGTCAACTGAGAAAAAAGAATTTTGGCAGGTTTTTATTTTTATGATCAAACTAATAAATAAAAAAGAACATTTGTTAATCTTTGTTTCTTTTACATCATAAATTTTCTTTTTTTTTTTTTTTAGTTGACAGGATTGTGGGTCTAGACCAGGTTGCAGGTATGAACGAGACGGCGTTTGGTGCGGCCTATAAAACCAAGAAGGGCATGTTCCGCACAGTGGGACAACTGTACAAAGAACAGCTGGCCAAGCTGATGGCCACACTCAGGAACACAAACCCTAATTTTGTCCGTTGCATCATCCCCAACCATGAAAAGCGAGTGAGTTTTCATCAGCTGCAGTTAAACATCGTTACCTGGTATCACTTGTTTTGGATGAGATTCACTAATCAGTTATTTTCTCAGGCTGGAAAACTGGATCCACACCTTGTTCTGGACCAGTTGAGATGTAATGGTGTCTTGGAAGGGATTCGTATCTGCAGACAGGGATTCCCAAACCGTATTGTCTTCCAGGAGTTTAGACAGAGGTGCTCTCATCATTTCTGACCATAAAAAAAAACTTTGCAATATTCATTTAATGGCCCTAATCTGTCTGTAAATACAAACATGAGTTGTTTCTATCCCCACGTTTAGGTATGAGATTCTCACTCCTAACGCCATACCTAAGGGCTTCATGGATGGAAAGCAGGCCTGTGAGAGGATGGTAAATTACAAACTAACATTGTTTTTAAAGATTCCATCTCATGTAAAATAACTCTTTTCTCATTTTATTGCATGCATAAACAAGCTCTGATTCACTAGTTTCATTACAGATCAGGAAGTGTGAAAGCCTGACTGTTGCTTATTATCGTGCCCGCTATGAGAAAGCATATGTAAAATTTGACATGAAGGAATGGGAATTTTTACTTGTCTAATAGTCATAGTACACTTATAAATTTCTGTGAGTCTACATCTGGTGTGAAACTTTGAGACAGTCTGTACATGTATCTCAAACAATGCCAAAACATTCATAGATTAGAGGGAGGCGATAACTCAGTGGTTGAATGTTCGCCCTTGGATCGGGAAAAGCCAGTTCGAATCCCACTGAACTCATGTCTCAGTGTCTTTGGGGAAAACATCTAAGCCCCCGTTTCTCCCACCATTGGTGCCGTCCTGGCAGCCTGCTGCAGTGTAATGCAGCACAGAAATTTTCCTGTTGAGAGATGAATAAAGTACGCAAAAATAAAAGAATTAATTATAATTGCTACATTGACACGTGACACGGACACTGTATGACAAGATGCAAAGACAAACACATGAATCAAGACAGCAGACTGAGCTGGAGGAGCAACAGTACTGTTGTGTACAAGAAGACTTGCAGCTGACTTTACTTCCTAAGGAAGCTGAGGTCCTTCAATGTGTGCGGCAAGATCCTGGAGACCTTCTATCAGTCTGTGGTGGACAGCTCCTTGTTCTTCTCTGTCATCTGCTGGGGGAGCAGCATCGCAGCCAGTGACGCCAACAGACTTAATAAACTAATCAGACTGGCTGGCTCTGTCATTGGCAGCATACAGGACTCATTTGAGGCAGTGGTGGAGAGGAGGTCACTGAACAAACTTTTGTCCATCATGGACAACCATGACCATCCTCTCTACCCACTCTTGGACAAACAGCGGAGCTCCTTCTCCAAGAGGCTTAGACAGCTCTGCTCGAGAACATCTCGTTACTGGAGGTCTTTCTTCCCATACGTGATTGGGCTCTACAATGACTCACTTAGCAGATAGGAAGTTGTTGCTGAGACACACAAATTTCCCATGTGTGGGATGATTAAAGTATGTTCTGATTCTGAATAAGTATATGTTTCTTGCTACGAAAAGCATCATAGCTGTAGCAACTGCTTGTTCGTTCCCACACAGGAAGTGGACAGAAATACCTTTTTTTTTTTCAAAATATGTTTATTCTTTTTTAAAACTAGCATGGTAACAAATACAAGGCCCATGCATTGCTATTAAAAGGTAGAAAACTCTGAAAAGTTGATTCTGCATGAGATGAGTTTAAGTTTAACTAAATATAATTATACTTACAGCTGTTCTCTTTTTATCATAGATCCAAGCTTTGGAACTCGATGGAAACCTCTTCCGTATTGGCCAGAGCAAGATTTTCTTCAGGGCTGGAGTTCTGGCCCATTTAGAAGAGGAGAGAGACCTGAAGATTACTGACATCATCATCTACTTCCAGGCGGTGTGTCGAGGGTATCTGGCTCGCAAGTAAGAGATTTTGTTAATGAACACCTTTTTGGATCTCACTACCAAACCACTGAGTTTTTTCTTGTTTTGTGGATCCTGTTCAGAGCTTTTGCTAAGAAGCAGCAGCAGCTCAGCGCTCTAAAAGTTCTTCAGAGAAACTGTGCCGCGTACCTTAAACTACGCCACTGGCAATGGTGGAGACTTTTTACTAAGGTGGGTTTACCTGTTAACATACAACTCATTCCAGTTTTTAATCATATCAGTTTAAATCCTTCTTACTATGACATCCAGAGTGTGTAAAGGGTTTGATTTGTTGTACAGGTGAAGCCCCTGCTGCAGGTAACCCGTCAGGAGGAGGAGATGCAAGCTAAAGATGAAGAGCTGGTCAAAGTAAAGGAGAAGCAAATGAAGGTGGAAGGAGATCTGGTAGAGATGGAAAGAAAACATCAGCAGGTCAGAATCTCTCCAGATAAACAATGAGATCATAAGATGTTTTTATGGATAGCTGAAGGATCTGCTCTCATAAACCTGCAGCTTCTTGAAGAGAAGAACATCCTGGCAGAGCAACTGCAGGCGGAGACGGAGCTGTTTGCGGAAGCAGAGGAGATGAGAGCTCGGTTGGCATCTAAGAAACAAGAGCTGGAGGAAATCCTGCACGACCTGGAGTCCAGGCTGGAGGAAGAGGAGGAGAGGACCCAAGGCATGCAGACCGAGAAGAAAAAGATGCAGTCTCACATCCAGGTTGGTTCAAGAACAACATCAGTTCATCTTTAATCCCCTTAAAACAGTCAAATCACATTCCAAAAGTACATAGTAATTAAAAAGTAAAACTGCAAACTAATATTTACCAGAACAAGTGATCAGAACTATGATGATAATCATAATTTATTTTAGAGAAAAGCAAACAATCTGCAGAGTCTCACTAAGTGTGAAATTATTGCCTTTAATGTGACAAAATATGTAAATATGAAATTATATGAAACAGTGGATTTTACGAAAAAGATAGCTTGTCTTTCTCTCATAATTTTTTCTCTCACATCCCTGATGCTGTGATTTCTGTTTGTAGGACCTGGAAGAACAACTGGATGAGGAGGAAGCTGCAAGACAGAAGCTACAGCTGGAAAAAGTCACAGCTGAAGCTAAAATGAAGAAATTTGAAGAGGATATTTTGCTGCTCGAGGACCAGAACTCCAAGTTTCTGAAGGTGAGAAAATGCATGTGCTTTAAAAACCAGCTCAGAGGAAAATTTATTATTAAGATGAAAGAAAAAACTAACTAGTCTCTTCATCAATGTGTTTTTTAGGAGAAAAAGCTGCTTGAAGACCGAATCAATGAGATGACGTCAATGTTAACAGAAGAAGAAGAAAAAGCCAAAAACCTGGGGAAAGTGAAAAACAAGCAGGAGATGATGATGGTCGACTTGGAGGGTAAAGAAGTTCATCAAAGGGGTTTTTTTTTATTTGTTGCAGTTAACTTTTGATAAACTTAATATCAAGAAATCAAGAACCATTTATTGCCATTGTCAATAAAAATTTACAGTGGTGCTGTTGAAGTGGTAGGATGGGAGTCTGGGGTTGAGAATAAAGTGACCATCATGGAGAGGTGGACCAAAGAGGTTGTGACATTTCTGAAGTCCACGATAAACTCCTCTGTTTTTGGGGCATTAAGCACCAGTTTGTTGACGTTGTTGTTTTTGTTAATATCCTCTATTTTTCCATCTAGAGCGACTAAAGAAAGAGGAGAAAACCCGGCAAGAACTAGAGAAGGCTAAAAGAAAGCTGGACGGAGAAACATCCGACTTCCAGGACCAGATATCTGAGCTCCAGTCCCAGATTGAAGAGCTTAAAGGTCAGCTGGTGAAAAAAGAAGATGAGCAGCAGCTGATGCAGAGCAGGTAAGAGATGCAGAGTGAAACACCTCCGCACATGAGCTGAGAGATCTTACATAACAGGCTAAATGTAGCTTTTAAAACCTTTCACTGAGAATTTGCTGCAGGATGTGAGTCAGAGCGAGCTCAGTGGCACAGAAGTCATTTATTTTTGCAAGTTTTGTTACAGCAGTGGGTTTATTATGCTGTAAATAAGAATTATTACGAGGTTTTACTAGTTCAATGCATGTAGGCGAACTGAAGACAGAATACACTGCCGTCATCTGCTGGAGGGTTTTTATTGTTGCAGAACAAGAGCCACAGAAGTCTTTCTTTAGAAATCTATCTTTTATTTCACTTTAATGTAGGTTTTATGCATCAAATGAATAACTAAATACATTTAAATAACAATACATTTAAATATATTTATCTATTATATTGTAAAGGGTATCTTTTCAAAAATTTTGTCTACATTTTTTTTTTTTTTTTACAGATAGCATTTATTCTAAATTTTTAATCTTTGAAGACTTAAAATTTTGCCTATTAAAGTTTAAATACGTTTTTAGTTATTTATTTAAATATGTTTAAATATTCATTTTTAAAACATTTTGGACAGTATTTTTTGCCTACATTTATTTGATTAAAATGTTTTGGTTTATTTAATTATTCAGATCACATTATTCAGATTTTAACTTTTCAATTTTCTTATTAAATCTCAAGCAATAATTTTCTTTCTTTTTTTTTTTTAGATTTTTTTATTACATTTTAGGCTTTTTTCAAAATTTATTTCTGCTTCAAAACACCTGTTTTTAGTAACGTGTGTTTTTCGCTCATTCCACTCATTTAACGCTCACATAAACATCCAGCCTGTTTCAAATTTTAAACCTGTTTACACTCCTTTTCAATATCTGTAAAAGCCCTTTTAAAAAAAAAAAAAAACATCTTTTGAGAAGTCAATGAAGGTTTATTCAAACTTTAATTCTCAAATCTCAAATTCAACCTGGTTTAATTTGTTTGGCTACATTTCAGATCAAAGTCACCCAAATGTTTAAAATCAGACTAATTCTAGTTAAACTATATTTAAATTAAAACTACTTCTTGATTCAATCCACACGGTGAGTCAATTAATAGAAAAGAACAGCTCGTAAAGAAAACCACCATCTCTTATTGCTTTTTAAATGAACAGAGGTGAGGAAGAAGCCAGCCAGAAGAACAACGCTCTGAAACAGATCAGGGAGCTGCAGGCCCAGCTCTCTGAATTGCAGGAAGACCTGGAGTCAGAGAAACTGGCTAGGAACAAGGCAGAGAAACTCAAGAGGGACCTGAGTGAAGAACTTGAGGCTCTTAAAACTGAGCTGGAGGACACTCTGGATACAACCGCAGCCCAGCAGGAGCTCAGGTAGGAAATTCCAAACATTATTCTTTCTAATCAGAACTGATCCTAGAAAACTCACAGATTTTCTCTGCAGAACCAAGCGAGAACAGGAAGTTGCAGAGTTGAAGAAAGCTATCGAAGATGAGACTAAAAACCATGAAGCTCAGATTCAGGAGATGCGTCAGCGGCATGCCAGCGCTCTGGAGGAGCTTTCTGAACAGCTGGAGCAGGCCAAGAGGGTAAAACATTTTCATAATGATCACTTTCATAAAATTATTATGTATCGTCTATATTAACAATATTTATTGCTGATCTCTTAATAGTTCAAAGCTAATCTGGAGAAGACCAAGCAGAGCCAGGAGAGTGCAAACAAAGAGCTGGCCGGCGAGGTGAAAACTCTGCAGCAGGCGAAGATGGAGTCAGAACATAAACGGAAGAAGCTTGAAGCTCAGCTGCAGGAGTTCATGGCTCGAGTAACCGAAGGAGAGCGAGCGAAAGGAGAGCTGTCAGAGCGATCACACAAGCTGCAGGTCAGGGAAACTCTGAGCTTCTCTTGAATATTCACAGAAAGAAAATCTTGCTTTTTCTGTGTATATTTACACTTCAGTTTTCAAGTCAAACGAAGTTTACATTAACATGCATGGTGCATAGGTCTTAAATGACAATATATAAATAATTTAAGATCAATTTTTATGTTACTTATTCTAAAAATTTAAGAAAATTTTAACTTCTTCATCTTTTTCATCAATTATATTTTACATACGTGTTTATATGGTTTTTAAAAAGTACTTATGAATAGTTAAAGGTGAGTTAAAATATAAAAAAGTTTGCAAACAAAAATCAAGCAAGAAAAAAGTTGGGGGTTTTTTTATGATTATCATTTAGTTTGACAGGCTTTTCTCCCGAATACTTAAATCAACTTTAGGATTGTAGAAATCTTGCACACGTGAAATAAGTCATGTTATTTTAGCTCTCTTCATTTAACTGCAAAAAAGTGGAGATTTTATCCTCAAAAAAATTATTGGAAATGTTATTAAATAATATGAACTTTTAAAAATAAGTATATTTTATATAAAAATAATAAAATAATAAATGTTATATTTTGTTTTAATTTCAATATCTTTTGTTACAATCTTTATGTGATCAGAATGGTCTTTGAAATGATTTAATATTTGAAGAAAAATTCATCAAATTAAGCCATCAATTAATTCATAGATTGATTACAACTACAAGCTTGTAATGTTGGTACAAGTTTTTATTTCCTTCTCAAATAAATCAAATAAAATTTAAGTCAATGTTGTCTCTTTCCCTCAAAAAGTCATTTGAAACTGAACTTAATGACCTAAAAATATGACAACAATCCAAAAAAGAAACAAACATTTCCTTATATTATGAAAAAAATGCACATTTTCCAAAGTTACTAATATGTTGTTTTTAAAGAAAAAGGCTTAACGTCTTATGAAAAGTTATTATTAAAGAATAACAATCTGATCTCCCCACAGACTGAGTTGGATAATGTGTCGGCGCTGCTGGAAGATGCCGAGCGGAAGGGGATTAAAATGGCCAAAGATGTTGCTGGTTTGGAAAGTCAGCTGCAAGACTCGCAGGTGAGGAGGAACTATTCTTTTCAATTTTAAAAATGACATCAAATATTCTTCTTAAAGTTAAACCCTTCTTCCTGTCCGTGCAGGAGCTTCTCCAAGAGGAAACTCGTCAGAAACTCAACCTGAGCAGTCGCATCCGGCAGCTGGAGGAGGAAAAGAACGCTCTGCAGGAGCAGCAGGAGGAGGATGAGGAGGCACGGAAAAACCTGGAGAAGCAGCTGATGAGCGTACAGGCTCAAGTATGACATCTACACTCTTATACCAAGTCTTTCATTTGTTTCTCCTACTAATGTTTTGAAGTGCAGCTTTCAGAGAGCAAGAAGAAGCTGGAGGATGATGTTGGGACGATTGAAAGCCTGGAGGAGTGCAAAAAGAAACTGCAGAAGGATCTGGAACTGGCCAATCAGCGTCTGGAGGAGAAGACGATCGCTTTTGAAAAGATGGAGAAGACAAAGACGCGTCTGCAGCAGGAGTTAGACGATCTCAGTGTGGACCTGGATCATCAGAGGCAGATCGTCTCCAACCTGGAGAAGAAACAAAAGAAGTTTGATCAGGTTGGTTCATGGAAGGGAAGTTATTAAGATTTGAACATGTCAATGATGGAGTTCCCTGCTCTCTAGATGCTGGCCGAGGAGAAGAGCATCTCGGCTCGTTACGCTGAGGAGCGTGATCGTGCCGAAGCTGAAGCCAGAGAGAAGGAGACCAAAGCTCTATCAATGACCAGAGCGCTGGACGAGGCCTTGGAGGCCAAAGAGGAGCTGGAGAGGGTCAATAAGCAACTCCGGGCTGAGATGGAGGATCTAATGAGCTCAAAGGACGATGTGGGCAAGAATGTAAGTGTTGCCGGGGTTACGCTTCAGGGCTTTACAATGTTCATAAGTCCAAAATGACAATCTTTTTCATAATATGACTTTTCCTACTTCATACTGTTTGCATGCAACAGCTCTTGACTTTGTTTAGAATTGTGCAAAATCTGCCATCTTTTTTAGTCCACTATGTTTTCCACTCAATATGCATAAAAGTGGATATGCTTGAATTTTTGTCTAAGCATGTCTTCTTATCAGGCTCCTAATGTTTACCTTTACCTTCTGAAACTCTCGCTCGTTCTCTCAGGTTCATGAGCTGGAGAAATCCAAGCGCACCCTAGAGCAGCAGCTGGAGGAGATGAAGACCCAGTTGGAGGAGCTGGAAGATGAGCTGCAGGCCACCGAGGACGCCAAGCTGCGTCTGGAGGTCAACATGCAGGCCATGAAGGCTCAGTATGAGAGAGACCTACAGGGCCGAGATGACCAGAACGACGAGAAGAAAAGAGCTCTGGTCAAGCAGGTGATGGAGCTATATCCACCTTTATTGTGTCTTTTTTTCCTCACTTAAATCTGAGTTATTCTTTCAGGTCCGAGAGATGGAGGCAGAGCTGGAGGATGAGAGGAAGCAGAGAGCTCTGGCTGTGGCCTCTAAAAAGAAGCTGGAGATGGACTTGAAGGACATTGAGGGTCACATAGAAGGAGCAAATAAGGCTCGAGATGAAGCCATCAAGCAGCTTCGCAAGATCCAGGTCTTTATTTGTTTCTTCGTTTCTCTTATCATCACACTCCTCCGTACTTACTCCCAACCTGCTTCTACAGGCTCAGATGAAAGACTACCAGAGAGAGCTGGAGGACACGCGAGCTTCCAGGGACGACATTTTTGCCATGTCCAAGGAGAACGAGAAAAAACTCAAGAGTCTTGAGGCTGAGATCGTCCAGCTGCATGAGGTCAGCAGGAGTTTGATTATAATTAAAAAATTAGAGGAGCAACATTGAAAATCTTTTTTGCTCTGCAGGACCTGGCAGCATCTGAGAGAGGTCGGCGCCACGCGGAGCAGGAGCGGGACGAACTTCAGGATGAAATCTCAAACAGCACATCTGGAAAGTAAGCTGAACTCCTGCTGGAATGAGCTGAAGGTTCAGAGTTTTTCAGAAGCAGAAAATATCTTTATGTAACGCCCATCAGGTCGGCTCTAATGGAGGAGAAAAGGAGACTGGAGGCTCGTATCGCCCAGCTGGAGGAGGAGCTAGAGGAGGAGCAGGGTAACATGGAGTTGCTGAACGACCGCTTCAGGAAGACCAGCATGCAGGTAGGAGGAGTTCTAGCATTCTATCGGTAAGTTTTGGAAGTTTCTCTGCACATTCTCTCTTCTGCCAGGTGGACACGCTGACCACAGAGCTGGGCGCCGAGCGAAGCACTGCGCAGAAAAGCGAAAATGCTCGCCAGCAATTTGAGCGTCAAAACAAAGACCTTCGGGCCAAACTGGGCGAGCTGGAAGGTTCCGTGAAGAGTAGGTTCAAAGCCACCATCACTGCTCTGGAGGCAAAGATCGCCCAACTGGAGGAGCAGATGGAGCAGGAGGCAAGGTGAGAAAAAATCAGGAACTAAGGGCACAAAACTGTTCGTGAGTACAAACCATGTTTTAAAATGCGCTTTGATCTTCTTCTGAGCATGTGTCTCCAACCAAAGTAAATACTTACCTGTTGCCAAAACCCGGAAGGTGGAGTGATTCAATGGCTTTGGATCACTGTGAGCCAATATTTTTTTTTTTTATGTCCCTTGTTCCTGAATGCAAAAATGATTTAGGAACAGGGTCTTATCTTATAATTAGGAGACTGTTTTAATTGGTCATGGTTAAAAGAGAGCTGAACCAAAAAGCAAAGCTCTCTAGTTACCAGTCGATCTACGTTCCTGCTTTCACTTACGGTCAGCAGGTGCGGGTGCACAGAACAAGATCTCAAATACAAGCTGCAGTCCAGTTAATATGTATATAAAAAATAAAAATTTTCTTCAGTACATCTATTTATAAGCAGAGCCCAACCTGTGAAGGCAGATTTAAGAAAAATGAATTTATAAAAATCTTCCATATGACCTGTAAATCATAAAATACTTTTCTTTAAGGGAGCGAGCGGCAGCCAATAAGATCGTCAGAAGAACTGAGAAAAAGCTGAAAGAAGTCTGCATGCAGGTGGAAGATGAGCGTCGCCATGCCGACCAGTTTAAAGAGCAGGTTTGTCATTGGTCCAGCTGCTGGCTAATAGCTGCTCTTTGTTCACATCTAACGAGTGTGTTTGTGTGAAGGTGGAGAAGGCAAACTCCCGTATGAAGCAGCTGAAACGCCAACTGGAGGAAGCAGAGGAGGAGGCGACCAGGGCTAATGCCTCCCGCAGGAAGCTGCAAAGGGAGCTGGACGATGCCACCGAGGCCAGCGAAGGTCTCAGTCGGGAGGTTCACACGTTGAAGAACCGACTCAGGTGAACAAACTAGAAACATCATTATCTCTTTCTCAAACAATTTTATGTACAAAAAGGCCAAATTAGAAATACTCTTTTCAAATGACCAAAACATCTTTTGCACTCATTGCTGACCTTTGAGTTGTGAAACGAGGTTTAGGTTTTGGTTTTCAAAAAACAACTTTTATTTAAAGCAACCGCTGTCATGTATAAGATAAATAATACCCTTTTTTTTCCATTTACAACTTTTCATGTGAAACTGTAGCTGTTATGTTTCTGTGCTGATGTGTGAAGTGATGGAATGATGTTTCCTTTGCTCCTCCAGGCGTGGAGGTCCCATTAGCTTCTCGTCCAGCCGCTCCGGCAGACGTACCCTACAGGTGGAAGGAAGCTCCCTGGATCTTCTCTCTGATGACGAGCTAGAGAACAAGATCACAGATAACAACGCCAATGAGACCCCAACACCCCAGCCGGAGTAAAGGAGCCCCCTGTTCCCTACACACATCGTTTAGACTCACCTTCTGACTCAAAACAACCGTAATCACAGCTCACCTGACTTTTGACCTTAGCAACACCAGCAGGCTGTGGAGCACCGAGGCTCCGCCCCAAACACATTAGAACCAAGCGTGCACGCTCAATGGATGTGCACGTGTGCGGGTGATTATTATCTTCTAGTTAGTTGTTAAATGCTTGTGAAAGCTTTTGCTTCGCTGTGTCTGATTGGCTCACGCCAAACCCGACTGAAGGTCTGATCTGACCTGCAAAACGCTCTCTTGCTCGTTTCTCCCTCCGTGCCTTTTGCCCTTTCCACCGCTCACTTTTATCCCACACGTTATTTTCATATACGGAACCATGATGCGTAATTTCATGAAGATATTTTCATACATTTGCATATATTTGATTAAATATTAGCAGAAACCTGAAGCTCTTTGAAATGTCTTGAGCTTTTCTGTCGTTCTGATGTAACGACGCGTCAACAGGACGGGGTTCTTTGTAGATGGGTGCTATGACTTTCTTATCAGTAACTTTTGTACTTTTTGAGTTATTAAGATTTAAATCACATAGACATTGACTGTATTTATATCTCTGCTATCATGTATGATACAGACTCCGCTCAGTATTGCACACTGTGTACCTTTGCTTCTTATCCTGACATGTACAGTGAAGAAGACATTAAAGTCTTTAGAACCCAGATTAATCTCTGATGTTGTTTTTATTTCGCAAATATTTATGATAAGTACAAAAACTGGACATGAAGAGATTGAACGATGCCATTTGGATCAATATTTTCCACAAAAGTTCTTCAGGATGCAGCTTCTTCACATTATTAGCTGATTTTCTTTTCTTCTATTTAAAAAAATCTAAAATCAGCAGGATTCAAGAACTTCTTCTTCTTCTTTCAGTATTTCCCTTCAAGGGTCGCCACGGCAAGTCAGTTTCTTCCATTTAACCCTCTCTGCTGCATCCCCTTCGGTCACATCAAATATCTTCATGTCCATGAACCTCCTCTTTGGTCTTCCTCTAGACTTCTTTCCTGGTGGTTCCAAATCCAGCATCCTTCTTCCGATGTACTCTCTCTTCTCTGTACATGTCCAAACCATCTCAGTCTGGCCTCTCTGACTTTATCTCCAAAACCTCTAACATGTGCTGTTCCTCTGATATATTCATTTCTAATCCTGTCCATCCTGGTCACTCCCAGAGAGATCCTCAGCATCTTCATCTCTGCTACCTCCATCTCTGTTTCCTGTCTTTTTCTCAGTGCCACTGTTTCCAGACCAAACACTATGGCCGGTCTCACCGCGGTTTTGTACATTTTCCCTTTAATTTTAGCTGAAACTCTTCTATCACACATCTCACCTGATACTTTTTTCCACCCATTCCAGCCTGCCTGCATACGCTTCTTCACCTCTTTTCCACACTCTCCATTGCTCTGGACTGTTGATCCTAACTTCATCTCTTCTCCCTGTATCCTTCATTTGGATCCCTCTCATTCACACACATGTACTCTGTTTTACTCTGACTAATCTTCATTCCTCTTCTTTCTAGAGCAAACCTCCACCTCTCCAGCTTTTCCTCCACCTCTTCCCTCCTCTCACTACAGATCACAATGTCACCTGCAAACATCATGGAGATTCCTGTCTAACCTCATCTTTAAGCCTGTCCATTACCATAGCAAACAGCAAAGGACTCAGCAGGATTCAAGAAAAATTTGTTAAATTTCTAAATCAAGTGTCAAATGCAGCAGACTCAAATAAAAATGATGAGATTTGTTCTTTTGCACCACATTGTAAATGGCCTTTAAAAAAATTACAGTACAACTAAATCCAACGTTCAGTAATATAGAATGTATTGTTTCAACAATATTATTAAAAGGTTCGTATTTATTGGATTTTTGCATATTTATAAAACAAATGAATTATTACAGAAAAAGAAGTACCTTCAGGTTGCAAATCACAAGAGATTTCACAGACTATTTTTAATGTTCATTCCTGCATATTTTATTTTCTATAAAATAATCCTGAACATTGTACCACAAAATAAAAGTCAGATAAATACAGACAAAAATAAGAAAATAATCTCTATCTTTTAAATACAGTATATTACTCATTTGGGAGAACACCATTATTAAATTTTTATGTACATAGAAATTTACATATTGGGTTGCATGTAACTGGTGTGTAAGTGTGCATGCTGCAAATGAAATGCTTTGAAACACATTTGTGTATCAACATGGTGCATTTACATTGTTTCCATTGTCATATTGGCTTTCGAAAAGAATGAATATACAGTAGTAAAACATTAACAGAAAGTCCCTCTGATGGATCAAATGGATCACATAAAGTATCTTTTAAAATTATAATGAATATTCATTTGTTTATCACTTAATAAACAATCTAGTTCTAAGTTATTCTGGACAGAATGATGACTAATACTAATAAATTGAGTGAGTTCTCTTGTATCACAGCTGTTCAATTGCTTTTGTTCCAGATTCTACACATTGTTAGAAATGTTTGAAGATTTTATTTCAAGTTTCAGGCAGCGCATCACAGTTACTCAGTATCTCCTGTTTAACCACAGTCCAAACACACTGGATCAGACTGATAACTATGGAGACCATTGCAGGTCACTTCCCTTGTATTCAAGTAAGCACTGGGTGATAATTGGGCCTCCTGAGCATCTGGATGTGGCCATCACAGGATGGTTGGATCAACAGGGCAAACTGAGTCAGGTAGGTTTAAAACATGATATTTAGTTACTGAGAGGGTGCAGTTTGTCGAAAAACATCCCTGATCATCCTTCCACCATCAGCCTGGAGAATAAATAGAATTATAATCATAAAACTATAACATGAGATTTCATTTTTGTACACAGTTCTACAGAGTTGTTGTCAAGTCATCCGTGGATAGAACCAGTCAGTCAGTCAGTCAACTTTCTTAATTCCTTTTGGGATTGCGCGGGGTGCTGGAGCCCATCCCGGCTGATTCAAGGCGAGGGGCAGGGTACACCGCGAACAGGTCGCCAGTCTGCCGCAGGGCTGGACAGAACCATGTGTTTCCTATTTGTTTAACTTGGTAGTTAATCCAGGTTTATAAAGTAACACAATCATAGTTAGATTTATTTCTGTTGTGATTTTTTACAAACTTATTGTCACTCTGGTAACGTGAAGCAATTATAGCACCGTGTGTGTGCGTGTGCGCGTGCGTACCTTGTCAGAGAGGAGATAAAGTGTCTAATGCGCCGAGTAGTGGAAATAACTTGTGTAATCCTGTATGCTGTGACTCATAGTAATAATAAGTCCATAACGAAGTGAGACGTCTGTAGTGAAGCAGGAGAAAGTCAGAGCTGCTCAGACTCCAATCCTTCTCTGATATTCACCTTCACACGCTTTGGTAAGTGTGCGTGGAGTTTGTTTGGAAAGTTAAATGGAGACAAATTACAGCTGAGAGGGTGTTATTTTGATTTATTATTGACTTTATGGGTCACAGAGAGAAAATGTGTGTGTTTTTATTGAAGTGCAGCCATAATTAAAAGGCTTTTACGCAAATCTTCCATAAATAGGAGATGGAGGGAATTATCAGGGATCAATAATTATCTTCCATTTGACTGTTGGAGTGGCTAAAAAATATGTTCAGGAATAATTATAGGGTTCAGATTTTAATTCAAATGCAAATGAGTGTGTGAATCAGAAGCATCCAAGCTGATCCATAAATACAGAGTCAGATCATCCTGTTCTCCTCACAGGGTCCCTCAGAGGAGATCCTGCAGGGAGGGAGAGAGGGACAGAAACACACCGAGTTTGTTGGTTTGAAGAAGTTCCAATCCATATGATGTCTGTTGTGGGCGCTCAGCCTTTCATCAAACCAATGCAGTCCTCTCCTTCGGTTTCTCCCGGTCTCCAACGGAGACACACACTTCCAGCCAGCGAGGTCCGACCTCTCAACACACAGGATGCCATAAGCGTGTTTGAGATCGAACGTGAAGGTAAGTGAGCTATCTTTAAGGTGACAGACTAACACACAACCTGCTGCGTCAGACGCGGCTTTACGCACTGCGCAGAAACAACTAAGTTGGTATTAAAATTACGCACCACGCGTAAAACCGTTAAAACAAACTTCTAATTTGACTTTTAATTACATTTCTATTATTTACATGTAAATAAAATGTCTGGTGTTTGTTTTTAGACGGTGTGTCAGTGGTGAGTCACGTGCGTGCCGAGGGTTGGCCGTGCGTAAAAACGGTGCCAAATCATTTTTACGCACGGACCAATCTCCTTCTCTCTATCTCTGTCCTTCTCAGCATTCATCTCAGTATCAGGTGAGTGTCCCCTTCACCTGGATGAGGTGCGTCACTTCCTCACGCTGTGTCCTGAGCTTTCCATGGGCTGGTTTGAAGAGGGTCGCCTGGTGGCTTTCATCATCGGGTCTTTGTGGGATCAGGACAGACTAACCACGGTAAGAAATGTTGGGAAAAGAGTTCTGTTAGTGACATTGAAACTATCACAAGAGGAATGTGAGTCGATGTTGTTTGTAAATCTAAGAGGAAAAGGATTCAATCTAAGATAAGAAGTGAGTGGGGGGTCATGTGGACCAGATGTGTAAACTCAAGAAAGTCATTTATCTGTTGGAATAGTGCAAAACGAGTGGATTAAAGGAGAAGCCAAGTCAAGACAATATTGTTTTTATAGCTCAATATCCCAAATCCTATCTGGCGGGGTGGGCGGGGGAGTTTTTAAAGTAGGGGTTTAGGTTTGGGGTGAAGTGTAAGAAATTCTCACTACAGATTATTTCTCACCAAGTTTGGTCAATCTGTTTTTTCCTCAACAGATATTTTCTCATAACTTACTTTTTCATTTGATCTCCAGGATGCTCTGACCCTCCACAAACCCTGCGGTTCTACCGTCCACATCCACGTGCTGGCTGTCCACCGCACCTTCCGACAGCAGGGGAAAGGTCCCATCCTGATGTGGCGCTATCTGCAGTACCTCCGCTGTCTCCCCAACGTGCGCCGTGCGGTGTTGATGTGCGAGGATTTTCTCATTCCTTTCTACCGCAAGTCTGGCTTCAAGGTGCTGGGCCACTGCGCCATCACCGTGGGTAACCTGACTTTCACTGAGATGTGGTATCCCATCAGCGGACACGCATACATGCGCCGCAACAGTGAGGCCATCCGCTTCCCTCAGCATCCTTTAACCCTGCCTCTGACAAAGACTGATGAGCAAGTTGATGTATGACTGACTGCTTGATTGTTTTTTTACTTGCTTTTTTTCGGTAGCAACTCTTCAGGAATTTCTCTGATTTTTTTTTTACTTGTAACAAATCATCTCAACTACATACTTCTGTTTAACTTTTTAGTGTGTATTATACGGATTTAAATCTATATAAAGAGATATATCTTTACTGTAATGTAACAAGGGATGGTTATTGATACCATCTTATCGATACTGGTACTCTTATCAATACCACTTATTGATCTGGTATCCTATTGATACTCTTAATGATACTTTTTTAGACTATAAATAAGTAGAGGAAGACAAGCAAACTGTATATATATATATAAATATCTTTACTAGAAATGGTTATCAATACTATCTTTTCGATCTTATTAGTCATCGATAGTACTCTTATCGATACTGCTTATCGATCCGTTATCTTATTGATACTCTTATTGATACTTTTTTAGTGTAAAAACAAGTAGAGGAAGACAAACAAACTTTATAGATGCAACCGAACCTTATATTTTGGAACATTTTAAAACAAAATATGAACTTAACTACAAGTACATTTACATCAATGATTTTGATTTGTTTTACGTTGTTTGGTTGAATCTGTAAAGTTTGTTTGTCTTCCTCTATTTGTCTTTACACTAAAAAAGAATAAGGTATGACACTGGATTAATAAGTGGTACTGATAAGTGTACTACTATCGATAAGATGGTATCGATAACCATCCCTAAATATAACACTCTTCAGAAGGTGTTTGTAGCATATGATTTATTTTAGTAGTGGAGCTCTGATTGGGCAGTAAGCTGTTTCCTGCTTAACACCTCTCAGTGCTTCCAGGGACTGACGTCAGTAACCAGGTTTTAGCTGCTCAGTACCACCTCCTTCTGCTCTATTAGAGGGCATTAGCTTTGGAGGTGTTGGGAGATTTAAATCCACTGACCTCACTTATACCTGTGCATAACCTACTGCTTTGCTTTGTTCAGAAAGCAGTTATAGGTGTGGTTATTTATATATATTTTGTCATTTTAAGCTTTAATTTGTTTCTGTAAAGATTGTAAATTTGAATAAAATGTTTTATACTGCTTTTTAACATGAGAATCTCAACTTTTTTCTTCTTTGACCTGATTTTTTTTTTATTTATACACACTGATTATCAGATGTGATCACAAGTGACTTATTATCCATACAAATGAGATGTCCCTTCTTGTGATTTATTCAAACCACTACCCTCTGTTATGTTTGAGTGTGCACGCCACAGGGTGTGTACACAGCAACAAAGCTTTAATCCATCACAGTCTCACACATCTTAATCCATTAACATGGCTTCAGGTCCTCTGAAGGACAAACTGGACAGTCGAAGGTCACCTCAAACATGACCGAGAACTCTACATGTTGACATCTTTTGATTTTTTTTCTCCAACTTAACCATCGAGCTTTTTTTTTTAAAAAAAACCCACACTGAAATAGTAGCACCACTTTTGAAACCAGATATTTGGTTTTAAAATTTCTGAAAAGTCCCCCCAAAAAATTATTCTTTTTTTTAAAGAATATATATTTTCCTGCACAAACGTCAACACAAAAAAAAATATGGATGTCATTAATACATGTATTAAAAACAACTGGCTATTAACCAACATTATGTGCAAATGAAAACCTTTGAGAGCCGAGATAAAAAATACAACACTAAATTGAACATAACAAAAAATGTAATGAAAAATGTTCTGATTAGAATTAAAAATCGAATCAAAATTAGAATAAAGCAGAACTAAAATTTGAGCAATAACCAAAATTGAGGAGTGCGCACAATGTAAAAAAAAAAGGTACAATAATCATTAAAAGTTGTCACAAGCTTTGCATTATGAGAAGAAGGAGTCAGAATGAATATTTAACTGTAAAGTTCTGCATTTGAACACTTTTCATTTCACAACTTTATCTGTGTTATTCTGTTAGAATAAAAAATAAACATCTTTTTGCACCATCACTGCTGAAATTATGCTTAACTTATTTCAGAGAATTTGAGAGCTTCAATTATAAGTTTACTTGTTGTTCATGCGTCTGAGGACAGAACACATACACAGAAAAGTACAGATGCTTGTTGATTTGAACCATTAGAGCTCTGGGCTGGAATTACAGTAATGATGATGAAATTAAACAAAAAAAATAGTGTCCAATTATCCATCGCTTGGTCAGCCAGATGTTCCATTTCCAGTCTCTGTGGAGTATGCGGGCTGCACATATACTTACACACTCCTGATGTTTTTTTTGCGCTTAAAGGGCTTAAATAATCTAAACAAAGTTAAAACTGAAGAAGATGGTGATAATGAACATGTAAGATGAGGTGACTATTTTGATCCGGACACACCAGGACCTCTTTAGACCAGGTCAGGTGTGCTAATCCTGCAAAGTCCTCTCAGTCTGCAGGTAATCTGTCAGACAGACATGCCAACACAGAGGTTGGACATCAGGGTCTCGTACGCTGGGCTCAGACCGGTTCTTTCGTACTTTTGTTATGTTCTAAAGAATAACTCAAATTTTAAACCTGTTTTAAAGTTGTGTGTTATATGATATTTTACAGAAACATGGGGCTGGGAGGTTGTGATGTGTTAGCACTGCCACACTGTGGGAAGATTGTTCAAAACCAAGCTCATGTGAGATTTAGAAGACAAACCATTCTGTGAAAAGTTTGCATTGTTCTCGCTGTGGGTAGGTTTTAAGAACACATAAAACCATGATCCTTGGAAATTGCCCCTATGATTGTATGTGTGACACCTAGCAGACAGGTGACCTGTCCTGGCTCTAACCTGTCCTTGTTTATTTGTTCTCAACACTCATGAGTCAGATTTAATCTGTATCTTAATCTAACATTTCGAGGTGTGTGAATGGATGCAGGTTCCAGCCTAAGTGGTACTGTTTCACCAGAAGCCTTTACAGCCCAAACAAAGCTGGCATCCCTCGTAATGTATTCCTCATATTGATACTAACAACAAGTTTACTGGTAGTACAACAAAACAGGAAAAGAGAAAACATCCTTGAAGAACAGGTGAATAATACGAGGGCAGGTAAAAAGAAAACAAAAGCATGAAAAAAAAGTGGGACCACTAGTGGAAAATACGCAAGCATATTCAAGGTATTACAGTTATTTTTATGCAGCACTTTAAATGAGACTATTGTGTTCATTTTAAAAAGAAAGCTCATGACACATATGTTGTGTAGTTTTTATGTGAAATTTCAGTGTTGCTTGTTTTATTTTCTAACTCATTCAAAGTGGTTTGTCTTTAGTATGTAAAAAATTTGTATTGTAAAATGTCTTTTTTCAATATTATTCATTTTCTACTACTTTGAAAATCTCAGACCATACCATTTTGCACACCTAGTTTTTTACAGTGAAAATTTTTTTCTACAGTGCACAGTCATCTCCGAGTCTAATAGGTTTCACATTTGCAGCAAGTGTAGTGGAAGCTGCAGCTCCCGCATTGGCTTATTTAGCCACATTCAACACTGTTCAAACAGATAAGTACTCAGGTGCAGACTCCATTGTCTCTAGAGACAGAAGAATGACAATGCTCAACAGTTGTAAAATATTAGATAGAAATAAAAAAATAGTCATTTCACATTTGTGGCCTTTTATTATCACATTCAAATGATTAAATTTTACAATTTTGAGGGGGAAAAATGATTGATTAGCTATTTCCCGATAAAACCCTCTCCAAACAAGGCAAAAAGTCATCGTACAAAGAGAAAAAAAACCCATTCACATTTCATGTTTAACTGAACATATTTTTTCAACTTCATTTTTTTTCTTTTTTTTACAAAAGTGAATCAATTCAATATATTGTGTAGATTTAATTATATCACATCTGTTTTTAGAATTAGTGGTCGAAGTGATAGTTTGAGTATGATGGTGTGTTTTCAGCATCAGTGGAGGCTGCAGGAAATAGGAGGAGCCCAGTGGAGACATCTCTTCTGCATCGGTCCATGGCCTCACTGTAAGAGATCTTCTCATTTTTGATGGGATCCAGCAGATCCTTGCTGTGAGAAGCCTTGTTTTGCAGACGATCCGCCACTGTGCTGTCAATCAGGTTATTGGCGAGAGCCTCTTCAATCGTTTGGCGGCCCGGTTTGTTGGGATCCACCAAACCACCAGTGAGGTACTGAGCCTCCATATACCTTATTGCACTTTCTTGGGAGATGTATCCTTTTTGCGCTGCCAAGCCTACCGCCAAACGCAGTTTGGTCACAGGATCCTCAATACCAGTAAAAGCTTTCTGGGCATTCAGCAGCTTATACATGAGCGTCTGGTCAATGAGGTTTGACTCTACTGCTTTGTGGACAGAGAGTTTGTCTTTTTTGCCAAGATCGACAATCCCTCCTGAAGCAGCCTGCGCCTCCAGCAGTCTGAGTGCGGTATCACTGTCAATGAGTTTGCGAGTCAATGCACTTCTTACAGACATGCGGCTTTCGGTGGTTGTGTCAAATATGCCAGAGATTGGGTAATGCTCATCTGTCAAAGTGCTGAGGTTGTTCAAACTTCCATTGTGATGGGAGTTCAGGCTGGGGTAGGAAGATCTCAGAGACGTCGGCATGGAGTTCAGATTGGAGGTTTGAAAAGACTTAGTGGGGGATTGTGGATTTACAGCTGGAAGCAAAGGAGCCTTTGCTTCCCCAGCGACAAGGAGGGCAAATTCGGAGATGGACATTTTCCCCTCTCTGAATCGTTTCACATCATACTGCGTCAATCGTCCTTCCTTCAGAGCATCATTGACTGCGTATTGCTTCCCACTTTTTCGATCTAATAAAATTGTGGTATCTCCATCCCGATCAGTTGAGGTGATCTCCTCCCAATCGCACTCTAGCTGCGACAATTTGAGGTAGTTGTTTCGATCGATCAATCCTTGCAGATAGGCATCATACGGGGACATGTCTTTACCGGTCTCTGGATCCAGAATGGTGATTTTGGTTGAGCGGTTAGTCTCCCTGGTCTGAGTTTCGGAGTGGTCTTCCTTTTTCAAGCTGTTCCGCAGGTCGTTAATGAGCATTTCTTTCTGGTGGATTTTGTCCTTCTCGTTGATGATCTCTTTTTCCAACCTTTGAACCTCAGAGGATGCCTTCAGGCTCCGTTGGCGTGCCAACTGGTTCCTCTCACTCATGACTTTGGACTGTTGCTGGAAGGATATGTTGATATTTTGTCTTTCGGATTCAAGAGTTTTGAGCTCTTTTTGCAGATTGTCCTTCTCTTGGAGGAGGAGATCCCGATTTGTGATCAGAGACATCTCTTCCTGGGAGTTAACAGACCTTGAAGACTGTAAGTGGTTTAGTTTGATGAGAACGGTCTGAATATCGGCTTCTTGTTCTCTTCTGAGATTTTTCTCCTGCGCTACGATTTCTCTGAGGTGATCCCTCTCAGCTTCCACTGTTGGATCTTTCTCCACACGAACAACTTCTCGATAAACAACCTTTTCTACCGACTTCTCTTTTTGCAAGATGTCCAATTTGATTTTGAGGTTTCTAATTTCTCTTTCCAGATTACTGATTTCATTACTCTCAGTTTCTAAGTTGACACGCACACCATCTGTGAGTTTTTCTAGCTTCGGGTCCCTCTCTACCTTCAGGATTTCCTCAATTATGATTTTCTCTTCAACCGGTGGAGGAGCGTTTTCCAGTTCAAGAATGCGAGATTTGATCTGTCTGAGCTCCGACTCCACTTGGATTTTCTTTTGACGATTGTCCATTTGAGCCAGATTGCCCTCTTTCTCTTCAATCAGAGCTCTGAGATGCCTGACCTCTAACTCCAGTTTTCTACGAGCTTTTATTTCTTCATCTAAGTTCTTGTTTAGCCTCTCATGGTCCAGGATCTGCTTAGGGTCCTTCTGAAGAAGCACCACCTCATGGATTGTGATCTTCTCCTCTGGTTTCTGTCTTTCTAACAGAATATATTTGTTCTGCAGGTCAAAGAGAGTTTCCTCTATGGTTCGACGTTGGTTAGTCTCTTCTCTTACACTCCTCCGTAGCCTATCAGCCTCTTTCTCCAGAAGAGGATCATTCTCATATTTGATGAATTCCTTTGTCACAAGCTTCATCTCCACTTTGGATTTCTCGGCTTTCAGCTCGTCTCTTTCCTTACGGAGGTGAGTTAGAAGTTCAAGCGTGGAGTCATAGTTTCCTTTCAGACGAGCTACTTGGTTGTTCAGTCTTTGTAATTCTCGGACAACCTCTGGGCTCTTCTCCTCTTTGATCACCTCTTGGGTCACTTCTTTGTACTCCACTTTTGGTTTCTGAGCACGCAGGGTGCTTAGCGTTCCCATCAAGGAGTTAATATCTTTCTCCACATCTGTTCGATTTCTGCTGTTGTCCTGCAAGGCTTTCCTCAGACGCACCAGCTCAACCTCCGTTTCAGGATCGACTCTGTAAATCTCACTAATCAATTCTTTGACCTCCACCTTGGGTCTTAGGTTTTCCAGTTCCTCATAACGTAGCTGACAAGTGGTCAGGTCCTTCATCAGGATAACATTCTCGTCTTTTTCTTCCTCCAAAGACATTTTCAGCCTTTTTGCCTCTTCAAGCATTTCTGGATCTTGATGGATTTGTTTGACCACTTTGGTGACAATCTTGGGTTGTATGATGGGGATTTCCCTCTCTAACGAGTTAATTTGGCTCCTGATGTTAAATATGCTGTTTTTGAGAGATTTGCAGTTGAGTTCTTCCTCTGCAATAACGTTCTGGAACATCAGAACAGCTTTCAACATCTCTGGATCCTTCTCTAGTCTCACTACTTCCTTTTTAACAACTTTTTCTCGAATCTTTGGTTTCTGCTGAGTCAGAACCGTCAGCTCAGTTTTTACATGTACAGCTTCAGTATTTCTCGTTTGGAGCTCCAGGCGGATCTTCTGCATCTCATCTTTCATCTTAACAGCTTCTTTATCAAGCTGAGGGTCTCTCTCGTATTCTGTGAGTACTTTGGTCACCAATTTTGGCTCAATCTTGGTCAGCTCTGATTCCACACTGATGATCTTCTTATCAAAAATTTCAATCTCTGACTTGGTTTTGGATCTTTTCAACACTTCATCTTGGATTCGTTTCTTCAGAGACTCCAGTTCGACCTCCAGTTTGGGGTCACGGTAGTATTGCACCACCTCTTTCTCTTCCAGCCTCTCCACTCCTCTTCTGCTCTTCAGAGACAAAAACCTTTTGCGATAGGTTTCCAGATCTTTTTCTGCGTGTAAGCGCCTGGATGTCTCTTCACTCAATTCTTTCTTCAGACTATCAGCTTCCTCCAGGTTCTTTCTTTGACTCTGTAGCTGCAGCTGCTGAGTCACAACCACCTGACTAACTTTCTCGTCATTCTGTTAAGAAAGGAAAGAAGGCCAAAAATAAAATGAGTTTGTGTAGAAATGAACAACACTTTACTGCTGGATGCTCTCTGCACTAAACACTTCTTTTGTTTATCCATTTCTTCATATTTTGTGATTGGCTACTTGGACATCAATGGGTGCCCTGAGGCTTTGATGGAAACATGGCTGCCATGAAAGAAACATACATCTACAAGAGAACATTACAGTAACTTTGTCCTATGAAATGACAAAAAATCATTGAAAAGTCCAGAATAAAACCCCTGACCTTTCACTAATTCCGGCTCAACAACCTGAGCCACAGTTTTACTCATCATGAAGTACAAAATAGACTTGTAAAACTAGTTTAATTTAAAAGAATGACAGTATTGTAATCAAAATTTGAAGCCGTCTACATCAAAGTTTAAATGATCACTACAAATCCCATGCTTACTCATTTTGATTTTAAACATGGTTTCAACAAATCCATTAAAGACTAAAATAATATGTGAAAAAGGGTTGAACGCCCCTGCAGGTCAGGGACAGGGTCCTGCCCCAAGTGGAGGAGTTTAAGTATTTCAGGGTCTTGTTCACAAGTGGGGGTAGGATGGAGCATAAGATCGACAGGCGGATCAGTGCAGCATCAGCAATAACTAGGATGCTGCATCAATCCATCGTGTTAAAGAAAGAGCTGAGCCAAAAAGCAAAGCTCTCAATTTACAAGTCGATCTACGTTCCAACCCTCACCTTTGGTCACCAGTTGTGGGTGGTGACTGAAAGAACGAGAAAGAACAAGCGGCCGAAATGAGCTTCCTCTGCAGGGGGACTCTCACTCAGAGATCGGGTGAGGAGTTCTGCCATCCAGGAGGAGCTCGGTGTCGAGCCAGATGAAGAGAGAGAAGCTGGATGGAGTGGTTTGGGCATTTGACAAGATGCCTTCCGAGCGCCTTGTATGTGAGGTGTTTCCCACCAGGAGGAGATTAAGAGGAAGACCCCGAACTAAAAGCCGGCTGGGGAACGACTCGGGATCCTTCCAGGTAGGCTGGAAGATGCTGCTGGGGCGAGAGAAGCCTGGGCTTCCCGTCTGAGGCTGTTGCCCCCGAGACTCGGCCCCGGATAAGCGTAAGATGACGGAATGGAGTAAAAATAATATGTGGATTTGCTAAGTTGTACAAACTCACTAAAATCAGGACGATACCACAAGTACTGTTCTAACTTCTTGTTTAGGAATGGTTTGGTGTTTTCCCCCAAGTTTCGTTGTGGGTTTGGCTTTTACTTCTTTTGTATAAAAATAAAGAGTTTCATACCCTGGCCTTGATGTTTCTCACAGTGTCCAGCTGATTCAGACGCTGGTTGTTTTCTGCAGACACTGCAGAGAAAAGGTTCAGCAGATCTTTCTCCTAAAATGAGAAGCAAGAAGTTTATTTAAAATTATCAAACGAGAAATGTTTGGGGGCAGTGAGGGTGTTTTGTTTTGTGGTTTATTGTCTCACCGTTCTGTCCACCCCCTCAGCCAGAGTTGAAGTTTGATGTTTCTTCAGAGCTGGTTCTCCTTCACAGGAATCTTTGTCATTTATATTTTGCAGAGTGCCACGGTAAGTTTTGGTCATAATCTCGTAATCCTAAATGGAGTTGAATGTAAAATTAAAAGTTAACAGATTAGGTGTTTAGATAAACATATTTACAAGAATTTTCTGAACTCACATGTAAAACAGTCTGTAGATCTTGGGACATATTTTGGATTCGTTCTAAATCCTCTGATTTCTTCTTGATGTCCTCCACCACTTTCTAAAAACATGGTGTGAAACCATTTAAGTTTACTTTTAAAAACCATAATGAACATTTGCATGTAAAATAAGAACTTTAGTGTACCTTCTGAGAGTTCTGCTTGGCTCTTATCTGAGTAACATCATCAGTAGGATGGCTTGAGTTGTTTGGCAAATTTACCAAGAAAAAATCCAGTGACTGAACGGCGGCCTGGAAATCCTGCGTTTTATTAGTTGCTTGCTGTATGAGAGCCAACCTAAAGCAAAAAACCCAGATGTGTCATATCGCTTATTGCCATAACAACCATTTAGTTTTTTCTGGACCTGTACCTTTCCTGTAACTGGTTGTCGACGTTGGTGAAACGATTCTTCAGGAGTTTCACCTCGTTTTCCTGTCGGCAGATATCAGGACAAAACTCACTGAAGCTCTGCTGCAGAGAGCTGCACGCGTTCTTGGTCAGATCAAGTTCTTTTCCCAGTTTTTTCAGCTCATCTTTTCTTGAGGCGACATCTCTCTGTGTGGCCTGTTTAAGAACATAATGAGAAGTTAAAACAACTGAATTAAACATCTGTTCCACTCAGAGCTCTTCATTCATCTACCTGTATCTTCTGGATGCGACTTGTCAGTGCATTCGCTTCGTCCAGAATGACCCCGTCTTTTGCTAACTCCTTCTCGAAATCAGAAACCACCCCCTCTGTTTTTTCTATTTGTTTCTCCAGGAACATGGAGGTTGTTGCTCTATAAAAAGGAGAACGGTTTATTAACAAAATCAGAGGGGGTGTTGTGCTTTTGTGCAGTAAAAATCTTGGTTGAAGTAGAAAGTGCATCAAGTTGGCAAAACTAGAGAATATATTTTAGATTCTGAGTGCACCAAATTTTCATTCTAATTGCATGTAGAGAGCATCATTGCATTAAAAAAAGGGTCTCTCCATGTGAAGGGGAGGAACCGAGCGTGAGTAGAGCGCATTTACAAAAACACGTCTCATTAAAAAAAGAATGTGGGCATGGCAGAAAAAAAGGGGCCAAGAACAACCAGGCTTTTGGTTAATATTCAAATACTGGACAGGAATGCGCAGAAAATTTTCAAACAGGAATGAATTAAATAGAAAAAACCCTGAGGTGTGTTTTTAATGTTGGAAAAATACGTTTTAAAAAAAAGTGTGTTTTGCATCAAGTCCCACCCCTTTGAGAAACCAAATCTCACTTCTTGTTATAAAGATCCAGAAGTGTGTTGATGTTGTTGATCTTGTTGTCTGCAGCAGCGACCTTGAGGTACAAATAGGATGTTCCTGGAGCTAATGGTCGTTTAGCCATCAGAGGATCCATTTCTCTCTGGACAGCAGCCTTCTCTGATTCCAGTTTCCTGACGGTTAGAACAGATTTCTGCGGAACAGAGACAGTTTTATTCATTTATTTTTACATAATCCGTCCATTATTTTATCCATTTAGAAGTTTGATGTTCAATATGGACCTCATGCTCCTGCAGCCTGTTGGTCAAGTCTTGTGTGGGTTTGTAGTAATTCAGCGGGGTCCTCAACCTATTCAGAACGTCTTTTTCACTCATTTCTAGAGCTTTGTGGATTCTCTCTATGTCACTGATCAGTTCGGTGGCTTTCAGGTCCTCTGGACAACTTTTTACTGCAACTGGAGAGAAAAATGGAGATAAATCTCATACAGTCGCTTCTGAAATACTAAAATTTGTTACGAGCTCATGAAGAGTAAAAACAGGGTTTGTCTTACCTGCTTTCTGACTTTGAACCACTTCCATTTTAGGGGTCTTAAATGAGTCCATCAGTGCAGCTCTACGTTTCTTGAGATCTTTCAGCTTCCTGTCCAGACTGAACACACAAAGACACACAAACTTTGTAAAGTCAATCACAGTAGATCACTGCACACACATAACAATCAAACACTTTGTCATACTTGTTGACTGTCTGCCGGGCCTCTGCGTCCGGCGGTGGGATCATAAAACATGCTCCTGGGAGGGTTTTTACTTTCCCATTGTTGTCTCGAAGCTCCCAGTTTTCATTTTTAGAGATGGACTTCAAAGTAAGTGTCTCACCGCGTAAAACTGTGTCCTAGAAACACACATACTTGTTTATTGTAACTTCTGAGGGCATTAGAGGAAAGTTTGATGAGATGCTACCTCCTCATCTCCCCAGTCACACAGGGACACCACGGTGATGGGCTCACTGGGTAGGGTTCTGCGTAGCTTCAGAGGAACAATATCACCACTTTTCTCCTTGAGTTCAGCCAGGCGCTGCTCGTTCCTCCTCACTGCCGGCTCATCTCCCTGGTGGATTTAAAAAAAGGAGATAAAAGCTTTCAAAACAGTATCATTAAGTAGGTAATTAGCCTTGTCGTAGACTGGTGACCTGCGGAGGATGTACCCCCCTCACACCTGCTAACATGCCAGGATTACCAGACGATACTCAGTGATAAATGATGGAATTGTACCACGCCATGCTACAAGGTCCTTGACCACCTGGAGGTGGTCGTTGAGGGGGGATACTGTCATGATCCCTCCACCTGCCACCAGAGGGAGCCCTGGACCTTCCCTCATCACCCTGATTGAGACACCTGAGGGTGATTATTCTGATGCCACACATCTGTGGACCCTGCAGCCTTATTTAAGGGCAATAACCCTGGACCTACACTTTGGGTCATTCCCATCACTTCCAGCCAGGTCTCCCTGGTTGCCTGGACAAAATACACATTCTGAATAATCTCTTGCCATGCCACTGAAACTTTGTTTTCCTTTCACAGCATTACTGGACTGCCATTCTCAAACCATGTTTTCTGTCCTGTAATTGGGTCCTCCTTCCTCCACCTGAACACCGCTTCATGACAATTGTCTATCAGTCAATAAATTCCACATATTGATAACCTTACTGATTCAAAATGACATTTAACCTCAACACGTGGTGTTGTATCATAACATCAGTTTCTGGGGTAAATGGACACAGCTATACAGTTTCACTACTAGAACACGACAGCTGTGACATCAAATTACCAGATGACATCAAATTATTCACTTTATCTGAATAGTTTATGAGCTACTTGCTGCCCCGCCTCAGACTGCAGGGGAAGTTGTACCTGTGACACTAAGAGGTGTTGGCACGCTGGTGTTTACACTATAGGGTGCCACCCATGACCAAAGGTTGCTGAGCCTGGCCCTAGAACGATACTCCGAAGAACAGCAGGGGCAGTAAATGTCTCTTGAGCTCTGTGTGGTCTTCTCTGTAAGATTATGATGTCTTACTTCTAAAAGCAGCAGGATTTCTGAGTTGCTCTTGTTGCTCAGAGACTTGGTGTCCAAAGACGAGCTGAGTCTCTCCAAGGAATCAGACAACATATCCGCATCCAGCTGGAACTGCATCAAACCATCATTCCCACATGTTAGCGTCAGCAGAACAAGCATGAACATGGACAATAAACTGTCTGGAGCAATTTACCTTCTTATATTCATCAATGTTGTCCAGATGTGCTTCCTGTGCCAGACAGAGGTTTAGGAAGGCTTGCCACTCCACCTGCACAGCGTCCCTGTGAGCCTTGGATGAAAAGTCACAGAAAGTCAGAAGATCAGTTTTATGAAGGTTACATCTGAACGCATCACAACTCAGACAAATAAATCTCTAGAATACCTTTATTGTCAGACTGCCAGGATGTTTCATCTGAACCAGATGGTCTCCGTCCTCCTGAAGCTGGCCGACCTCATGCTCATGAGCAAGCAGAGCGGTTGTTTTGAATTTCTGCGTGAGAACAAAAACATCACTGAGATGATGGAGATCTTTAAATACGTCATACGGCTCAATAACAGCAGTAGATGCATGTAGTTTATGGTCCAAAAAACTGAAGGTTGGTAGTCCAATCCCTCAAGAAGACAATGGCCATCTCTTAGTCTCCTATATATGTGTTTCCAAAGTCATTAGCAGTGTGTTTGGTGATGGTTAGAGAAGTTTTATTTTCTTCTCTCACCTCGTACTCCATACGGACTCCTGAAGGGTCCAACATGCGGTCACTCCAGTCCTTCTGGAGGACTCGATCCTGTTGGCCTGACAGGTGGATCAGCTCTTTGCTGCAGCTCTGCATGTACTCGTACAGAGAAGCCAGGTGGGCCTTCCTACGCTGTGAACTTTCCTGCAAAGAATCACAGAGAACTTAAAGAAAACTAGAGCATCCCGAGGGAACAAAAACTACTTACATAAAGTTTGGAGTATTTCTCTTTAAGGATGGGATACTGCTCCTAGAGACAAACCAGAGGAAGAAACAGGTGAAACTTTATTTCACACACACAAAAACATACATATTGCTTTGTGTTGTTACCGCTGAGCTGGTGGAAGACGGCTGCAGCTGGCTGCTGTATGCCTCGATTTCCTGGTGCAAGATGTTGTGCTCTGCAATCTGCCTCTCCACATCAACAAGATTGGGGCCATACGCTGCCTTCTCCAACTGGCTCTGCAAAACAATTGCACATCAGAAACTTCTCATCCTGAAGCTTGAACGGAAAAGAGTTCCAATTTGAAGAAATGTGGACGAGACACTGACATGTTTTTCATTGAACAGAGAGTCCCAGTCGATCTTCTGGGTGAGGTCGAGATCCTGTACGTGCACGTAGAGATCCCTGTAGTCTGAACAGTTCTTAGCCCAGCGATCATGGAGATTTTTCACACTGAGGAGAAAAAGAAGTTTTTAATAAAAGATGGCAGGAGAAGGGAAAGAGCTTCTCTGGTTTACGACATGCAGAGATCCTGCAGCATCAGGAACCTACTCTGTCTCTATCTCACTGGCCTGTGGATGCTTCAGCTTCTTGGCTTTGTCCACGTCCATGAAGAGATCATTCAGCAAACCTTCAGCCTGTGATAGGTTTACAGAGTTCTCATTCTGATGCATGAATGGCTGCTTATTCACGCTTTGTTCCTTGTCCTGCAAAACAGTCATAAATAAATAAAACTTGTCAAATGAGTCACTCTACAAATCAAACTTTATTTATTGAGCACTTTTCAAACTAATAGAATCATTAGTAATCAAAAGATTATTTTTAGTAATAACGTCATTCTGGAAGCTGCAAAAAGTCATATTATACAAGTTGTTCTACTATATTACCAACTTAAAAGAAGATTGTTTTAAATGTTTTAAAATCATTTGGATCTAAATTCTTGAATGTTTGCAGGTCTTTTACCATATCCAGCAGCTGCTCAGCTCGTAGGACGTTCTTTTCCACCTGATCTGCATTTTTCTGCATGCGAGCAATCACCAAGGCCAGGTCATTGGCCTGCGTCCTGTCCGGAAAAACACACACACAAAAACATTACAAAATGGAAAATATAGAAGTATTTTAGAAGTTTGGGTGAGGTGAGACTATTTTAATTCTCAACTTGTCTTTAAGTTTTGTAAATGACTGCAGGTTGGAATTATTACCATTGTGAAGCTGATTGATCTGTTTAACTTGGCTATACGTATGGTTCTTTATCTCTGTTTGAGGAAGGAACAACATGGTGACTTGAACAGAGTGTACCCCTTCCATTCCCTGAATAGGCTAACACCACAACTCAGGAAAGAACAAAACAGTTAGAGGGGATGAAAAAAAAATGCTGTTGAATAATTTCAACCAATTAAACTTGAGGTATAAACTAGATTAAATGAAACTCTATTTTCTCTGATGATTATGGAGTAAAAATCACTCCTCATAACCCACATTTTCAAACAGTCTCTATTATTCTGACAAACAAAGAGACTGTGTGACTGTTTCTGACAGCTCAGACAAAGTAAATTCCTTCTGCTGAGTTTATCACTTTCAATCAACCTGTTTGGGCACTCTAGCTGTTTGTTCTCGAAAATCTCTGACTGCTCCAGGAGACACACCCTGACTGAAGTGGAGAGGAGTGTCCCTCTGTCACCTCCCAAGAGCAGCTGAGGAATGCAGTCAGACATTCCACACAAGTAGATAGATGGATGGATGGATGGATGGATGGATGGATGGAGAGATGGAGAGATAGATAGATGGATGGATGGATGGATGGATGGATGGATGGATGGTGTGATTTCATTTCACCACTTTCCCTCATGAGAGTAAACATGTGATCCGTTTAAAAGTGAAATATTATTTTGTGCCAAGTTTTTAGATGCTTTCTCTTTTAAGGTATGAATATAATTCATAGAGCAACTCACTGATGTCTGAATGATCAATTGTAATCAATAAGTAATCAAAATATTTATTACAGATATTCTTATTTTAAGATATACATTCATGTGAGTGAATATATTTACACATTTATTTGAATATATGGGAATAAAAGAAAAAAAATGTCATGTTGCAACAGAATGCATGTGTTATGTGTGTGTTTTAATTATTCATGCATGTGTCCAAGGATTTCATATGAATATTTTTAACCCTTCAGGATGCACATTAGATCTTAATTGATCACTAATATTCGTTTGCATGTGAGACCGAACCATCCAACACTCAGGGTAAATCTCCCATCTCATCTTCTAGTGATGTGTCTTTCATCTTTCATACATCAGTAAGCCAGTCATCTTCTTATCCATCTATCCCTTACAGGGTTGCGGGGGGTGCGGAGCCCATCCCGGCAGGGTACACCCTGTCGCGGGGCCACACACATACAACCATCCACACACACACTCATTCCTAGGGGCAATTCTGGCACCGGCCAATCAACCTAGCGTGCATGTCTTTGGAGGGTGGGAGGAAACCGGAGTACCTGGAGGAAACCCACGCAAACACAAGGAGAACATGCAAACTCCACACAGAAAGGACAGTGTTCCAAGCCTCGTCCCCACCCGGGACTCGAACCCACGACCTTCTTGCTGTGAGGCCACTGTGCTATACACTGCGCCACCATGCAGCCCCTTTCATAGATCATCTTTAATTTAGTTCTACTTGTCTTTATCAAAGATAATTGCATCAAATCAGATCGTAACCTGGTAGATGTTTGTAGCTCCTGCAAGGTTGATAAGAAACATTTACAACTCCTCTTTTAAAAATGATTTTGGGTCTTCAACGTCTATGGTAATAAATGTATTCAACTATTTAGATATTTTTTGTGAAAAAAGTTTTCCTCTTATGCTGATCACAAGTGTGCTGGATCACACATACAGAGGCATCTTTGGCAGGATCAGTAGTTGTTCTGCAACATGTCAGAGGTCAGATGAGTATTCACTCACTTCCTCTCGGGTGTCACACAGCCAAGTAATCTTCATCACTCCCACGGGTGTGAAGATACTCTGATCTTTCCACTACATACTGACCAACAGGAGATAAACATCTGGTAAGAACCAGAGTGCTCCTGCACTAAGAATTTCTTCAGATTGTAAATACTTCTGAATTCTAAGTGAGAAACAATCAACCTGGAGAGGTAGAGATAACCCAGCTGCAGAATGAACCAGGACAGTGGTTTATTCAGCTTCAGTCAGTGAACACTGATTCAATTCAACGTTATTTGTACAGCCTAAAATCACAACACGAATGTCTAAATGGGCTTCACACAGTTAATACAGATGATACATCCTTTTGACAAAGATAGTAACAGTGGCTATCCGAAGGGTATGAGAAAAACAAAGAATTTTACAATCAGAACTAATGGAGAACAGCAACTCCAGACAGATTTATCCTCCAGCATGTAAATCAGAATAGAAAACTACACACATGCTTACCTGCTTATCTTGACCGAGTTGGTTTCCTTTTTCTTGGACATGTTGGGTGTGTGTTGACCCTTCTGTGCAACCTGAGTCCCAATGTGTGTGTTTTTTTCAACACTCTCCTCTTTCACTCTCCCTCTCCTTCAGCAGATCACCTCTCAGTTAAGGAGCGTCCACCTGTCTCAGCTCCTCCCTGGTTTACAGGTGTGTCATGAGTGAAAAAAAAAGAGCTGGATGGACCTGTTTCATTTTCCTGCCACTTTTTCTTCTATACCACAGGTATTAGATTCCACATGACCCCCCCACCCAAACACACACACACACACACACACACACATCTACCACTATGCATGATTAATGGTATATCTATAAAATATGAATCCTATTTTGTAGAAAAGTATATCCATAAGTTTCCTCTAAAATGTAGGTAAAACATGACATTTAAACGTTTCCACATGACTTTTGCTCTATTTTGTGAAGCTCAGAACATTTTGAACATGATAAACTCTGTTGTTATCACAGGGAGAGGTGGCAGTCATTATAAAACATTTACTGTCTTCTTAAAGATAAAAGCAGAACAATGTAGAGGAATGTGACTCATCAGAAAGACATTAGATGTTTGCAGAGAATAAAAATCAAATTAGATCAAGTTTTGTTTCTGATTATCCAGGAAGATCATTTTGATCAAGATTTTTTTTATTCCTGAAACACAAAGTTTCACCTTGAAGGTATTTCTATAAGAAGATGTGAGCAAACTCTCCTCCCTCCTTGAAGCAGTAAAACAGATTCTTTATCAGAAACACACCCTTACACGAGAGTGGATGTGTGGTGGTGAAATGGATGCAAAGTTCACATGCAGTTAGAGAGAAAAATCCTGATTACAAAAGACTGAATGAAAGATGAGAGTGTGTGTGTATAGCTATGACAGCTGGTGATGGGGTGGTGGGGATGGAAGCACCTCTCTGCTCTGGAGGGAAACAATTAGATGTGTTCAGTAAGAATTCCATATCTCATGCTTGCTGTGGGTGTGTGTGATGCACACCTTGAGAAACAAGTCCTCAAGCCAACAGCATCACACCTTCAAAAAAAAATTTAGTTTTGTTTGTGGCTTCAGGGCCACTTGTTCAATATTCATAATTGTTTCTGTTTCAGATCACATCATTGAAGATCAGCTCATATGTGTTCACATATATACAGTACACACCAGGGTTGTGTCATGTACAATAAAAGAATCCTCAATTCTTTTCAGTCCTATCTCCTCTTCAAGGTGAACTGCTTATATCCTCCACCTTTTTAAATGACTATGTATGTATTTTATGATAGAGCAATGGTTTGATCACCCATACCATCACTGAACAGTCCAGATTCCTGTTTTTGTGTTTCCTGGAAGGTAACTCCTGTGTTCAAATCTCCCACACTTTATGTTGTCTAAGCTTACAAATATCCAGAGATAGAATCATTAGCTTATTTTGCAGGTAATTATAATTTTTGTTTCAAATTATTTGATCTAATTTTGTACAGTTGTGAACAAGGTTGCAATTTGATTTGTACTGTATATGTTAAATAGAAACTAATACAATCTTTTTTTTTCTCAATGAGTCACTGTTGCCAGGTGCCCCTCCTAGTCCACATACTTGTTGAATGTAGAAACTATTATTTAAAGGCATGTACTTAACTCAGAGGTGTGTGTGTGTGTAGATAAGACTGTATGTAGAAAGGACATCTGAAAAGTAGGAGAAACAGCCACAGGAATATGATCTGACTGGTTGTTCCACCTTAATTGCAGTGTTTGTACTTCTTGGATTTATAAAACCTAGAATTGATTCTGTTTCTGAGTGGTGAGGTGGAGTGTAGGATTATTACAGAGTTTGATCGACTGACTATTTCAGAGTGTTGTTTAATTTCTGGTTTCTTTTTAAAATCTGATGTGCAAGTGGAAAGCGGAACAGCAGCCTCACAGCAAGGTCGGGGATTCAAGCCCCAGATGGGACGAGGGTTGAAACACTGGCTTTTTTGTCTGTAGTTTGTATGTTCTCCCAGTGTAAGCGTGGGTTTTCTCCAGTTTCCTCCCACCCTCCAAAAATATACATCCAAGATTGATTGGCCGCTTTGAAACAAGGAATGTGTGTATGTGTACGGTGGTTATTTTGGCCTGCAGACAAGACTGGCGACCTGTTCGGGGTGTATCCTGTCTCTTGCCTTGAATCAGATCACTAGGACTGGATGGTTCTGAAGATGAATTAATGTGCAAGTGGAACGATACTGAAACAATAAGATCAAGCAAGTGCAGATTTTTACACAATCATGGGTTTTTGAGTGATCTGTGCAGGTTCTTAACTTGGACCTTCTTTTTAATGATCTCCCTCGATCTGGGGCTCCCCACAAGATCTTGCCCCGTGGGGTCAAAATGATCACAAGAACGGTGAGCAAAAATCCCAGAACCACGCGGAAGGGACCTAGTGAATAACATGCAGAGAGATGGGACAAAAGTAACAAAGGCTACCATCAGTAACACACTACGCTGCCAGGGACTCAAATCCTGCAGAACCAGACGTGTCTCCCTGCTAAAGACAGGATACGTGCAGGCCTATCTGAAGTTTGCTAGAGAGCATTTGATGATCCAGAAGAGGACTGGGAGAATGTCAGATGAAACCAAAATAGAGCTTTTTCGTAACAACTCTGCTTGTCGTGTTTGGAGGAGAAAGAATGCTGAGTTGCATCCAAAGAACACCATACCTACTGTAAAGCATGGGGGTGGAAACATCATGCTTTGGGGCTGTTTTTCAGCAAAGGGACCAGGATGACTGATCCGTGTAAAGGAAAGAATGAATGGGGCCATGTATCGTCAGATTTTGAGCGAAAACCTCCTTCCATCAGCAAGAGCACTGAAGATGAAACGTGGGTGGGTGTTTCAGCATGACAATGATCCCAAACACACTGCCCGGGTAATGGAGGAATGGGTTTGTAAGAAGCATTTGAAGGTCCTGGAGTGGCCTAGCCAGTCTCCAGATCTCAACCCTGTAGAAAATCTTTGGAGGGAGTTGAAAGTCCGTGTTGCCCAGTGACAGCCCCAAAACATCACTGCTCTAGAGGAGATATGCATGGAGGAATGAGCCAAAATACCAGCAACAGTTTGTGAAAACCTTGTGATGACTTACAGAAAACATTTGACCTCTGTCATTGCCAACGAAGGGTATTTAACAAAGTATTGAGATGAACCTTAGTTATTGACCAAATACTTATTTTCCAGCATAATTTACAAATAAATTCTTTAAAAATCAGACAATGTGATTTTCTGGATTTTTTTTCCTCATTTTGTCTCCCATAGTTGAGGTACACCTATGATGAAAATTACAGGTCTCTCTCATCTTTTGAAGTGGGAAAACATGCACAATTGGTGACTGAATAAATACTTTTTTCCCCCCTGTATATCCATAGTATTTCCCGAGCATTCCTCATATCCATGTACACACCCTTAAAAAGAATCATTAAGTGAAGACCATTGAGAGAATGGGAACAGTGGGTTATCAATGAGTGTAAATCTTTACCAGTTGTGTCTACATGACCTTCAACCTTTACTTACTTTTTAAAAGGCTATGTTAAAAGTTACCAAAAGTTACAATTTAAGCAAAAACTATAAATTCTTTCTACAAATAAGTTAAAATGTTGTAGAAGTTATTATAAAATCCTTCTTCTCAGCAACTATATGTATCTGAACGATACTGCCCTCTAGCGGAGAGAAGCTGGTGCAGACAGACGAGCGCAAACGTGCCTTTTAAGAAGTTTATTTTAAAGATCATGCAGTGCACTTCCAAGGTAATCTGAGATCACTTTCAAATGATACAAACTAATACATATAGCTAGTACAAAAGGAAAACAAAAAACGCTCTGGAATGTAACAAATTAAATAAGAAAAAAAAAACAAAAAAAAAACCAAAGTGTGCAACACAGTTGCAGCACTGCAGATCTTAAAATTAGCTGAATGTTCCATCTGTGGTGTAATAGAAAAACAATTTGGATTACATAGAACTTAAAATGACATAAATTACTTCTTTCAAGTGAAAGGTGCATTTACTGAGGATACTGAGGAGGCATGGCATATGGCACAAGTGGTTGGGGGTGCTGCTGTGGCACCTGTGCCTGGGGGAAGTTGTAGGCTGGGTGATTAACACCATTCTGTGCCAACGTGTGAGGCTGAAAGTTACTCTGGCCGTTGAAAGCTGCCGTTTGGTTGCTGTTGAAGCTTGACTGTCCACTGCCATTGTAGCTAACTGCGCCGTATCCGTTGGCACTGCCATTGCTTCCCCCGTAGCCTCCATTTTGAGAATTTGTACCATAGCCCTTATTTGGTCCGCTATCCCTGTTCCTACCAAAATCGCGTCTGCCGGAATACCTATCCCGACGATCGAAGTCACCACCTCTGCCGCCCCTTGAACGACCTGGAGAAAGAAGATTCAGTTAGCATGGAAAAAATGTCTCTAATTAAATCCTTAAGATTTCACCCATATACAGATGAGACCTGCAGGGTACAAAAAAAAAAAAAAAAGACACATTGCCACAAACAGCACCGTCTCTGTATCTCACCAATTAGATTTACCTCCTCTGTCCTCTGCCATCTGGAGGAGCTTGGGATTGATGGCCTGGTTAGCTTCCCGCAGCACAGAGATGAGGTCACTAGCCTGCCGCATGTTGTTGGGAGTGAAGAAAGTGTAAGCTGTGCCTGTCTTTTGGCTACGAGCCGTTCTGCCAATGCGGTGAATATAGTCCTCAGAGTTGTTGGGGTAGTCAAAGTTGATGACAAATTTCACATCTTCAACATCTGTAAGGTTACGTTGCAGTGTGGCAAAGAAGAAAAAACAGCACACAAAAAGCAGTGTGCCATGCCACCACAACGACCAAATCAAAAAACAGAAATGAGGTATGTTAGTCAGGTCAGGAGCTGGAAAAACTGGTCAGTCTAAGGCTGTGGGGGGAAAAAATTGCATTAATTGGGGAAGTCTAGAAATGGGGAGATTATCGATGGATCTAATCCAGTTGGGGAAAAAAAAAACATTCCAACTGCAGCAAGACCTTTACCAAACAAATAAGCAGCCTTACCATTTTCTGCAGTATGCATTCACTAGTCCGTTCCCAATGCAGCAAACACCCCCACAAACTACTCATGTCACCCCAAGCACGGCTACGTGCACTAAGACTGAAAACGGAACGTTTGAACACTTTAGGTCTGCCGACTATTACGCTCAGTTTCTTGCCAAGAACCTGTAGACCTGAAAACCCATTTGCAGGAGGTCTACAGAACAAGCCCTTCTCAGCGGTGTTAGCTTTATCCAGACTCAAGTTCACGTGACCATATTTTCTCTCGCTGGCAGGTCTCGACATGACTTTGAAACGCAGGCGAGGGAGGAGTGTGAGCTTGGATTTTGTCCAACTGCCATGTCCCACTGTCACCAAAAAGCGCCAGTAGCCATGTAATTACAGAGGTGAGGTATGATCGGTGCCATGGACTGCTCTTCAAACCAAAAGTTAGGAAACTGCATCAATACACCCATGCTTAAGTCTCATAAAAGGAATCTTCTTGAGAAAATATATATTTTTTAAAAATACAAAAGGTAAATGACTTGCAGTTTTCAATTTCACATGCAAGACGAAAAGAGACAATGAAGCTGGGCTTTGACAGTTAACGTGGGTAAAATTAAAGAGAGAAAAAAAAAAAAGAAGCAGTCCAAACCATTGCCAGAGAACACACGACCATCCAACTGTGGCTAGCCCGGAACCCATTTTAGACAGACCAGTGCGCTGTGATGCACGTGGCCTGGTCACCTCTGTACATCTGCACGACTGTGAGACCCCTGCCTCGCCAGTCAGGACACCTCCAAGAATCCTCCTTCCCCCTCTGGGTACCTGGGCTTGTCATGCCAAGGCCCTGCCATACAGACAGCTCCTTCAGCTCAGGGGAGAAACTCAGAGAGAAGCAGAAGAGTTAAAGAAAGCAAATATACTTTCTTTTTGAAAATAAATTACATAAAATGTTACAAGTTAGATACCGACCTAGACCTCTGGATGCAACATCTGTAGCAATGAGAATAGGAGCCTTCCCAAATTTGAACTCTGGAGGAAAAAAATAAAGAAAAAACAAGATCAGACAAGGTAATTGTTTTAAATATTTGGGGTGGTTAAGTATCCCCTACCATTGAGAACCCAGTCTCTCTCCTGTTGGCTTTTATCCCCATGAATTCCCATGGCCGGCCACCTAAAGAAAATTGGAAAAAGTAGAAGAGTCTTTAGCACCTTTTTCAGATAAAGTTGTTTTTCCTTAAAGAAAATCCTTTAAAGAGCACGATTACTCACCCGTCTCTTCTCATTCTGCGAGTGAGGTCATCACATCGCCTCTTTGTCTCCACAAAGATGATGGTTTTATTTTCCTTCTCACTCATGATTTCCTCCAGCAGACGGATAAGTCTGACAAGAACCACACATTAAGAATCACTCACCACGAGACATAATTTCAGGGTTTCTTTTTGATTAAAAGGTGACTCACTTGTTTTCTTTTTCTCCATCATTACAAACATCCACAATTTGTAGAATGTTGTGGTTGGCACTGAGCTGCAGAGCACCGATGTTGATCTGCACATATTCTTTTAAGAAGTCCTCTGCCAGCTGACGGACCTCCTTAGGCCAGGTTGCACTCCACATCAGAGTCTGACGGTCAGGCTGGGGAGAAATTAAATCAGAATTAAAAAAAACAAATGATTTAATCCAGCTGTGATTCATCATCAAACTGTCTTTTTACACGGTGAATAACAGTCTAATGCAGCGGCATTGGGGTTTCCTTCGTCTGCTCTAGCAGTTCTTTTTTTTTTAATTAAATTTCCAAAATGTTTCTTTCTAGGGAGGACCAGACGAACAGACAGCATCGTCCAGAAAGCAAATCATAATAAAGAATCCTGTCAATAGCAGGACAACCAGGTCTGTTCCCGAATTCCCCATGCGTGGGATCATTAAAGTATATTCTGATTCTGAATGGACTTTTAAAACACCGACTAAATTCACAATCTCAGGAATATTTGCCAACAGACCAGATAGCATGGTTGACTACAAAAATGACGATGGCGGACACTTCAAAGCGTTACCACCGTTTGCCAATTGGCCGGACGTCTGACAATAGTTACAATTGTAAGCTAATGCCTACAATACTTGACCTCCAGTCAGGAGTAAAATTATATCAGCCTGGACGAACACGCTTACCCTGATTTGGTCAACAATTTTACGAATCTGCGGCTCAAAGCCCATGTCCAGCATTCTGTCGGCTTCATCCAGCACCAAGTATGTACACCTGCGAAGGTTCGTCTTTCCAGCTTCAAGGAAGTCTATGAGTCTTCCCGGGGTGGCAATGCAAATTTCCACACCTGCAACAAACAAAAGTTATTAAGCAACTTGTTTTGAAAAAAGAATTTCTAATGGATTTATTAAAAGCTGTTATTACCTCTTTCCAAATCCCGAATTTGTGGTCCTTTAGGTGCGCCTCCATAAATACAAGTGGATTTTAGGCGAGAAGCTCGCCCATATTCTGCAGCCACCTGTTGCACCTGCTGGGCCAGCTCACGAGTTGGAGCCAGAACCAAACACTGGATGGATAAAAATAAAATTTGAAGTAATAAGGCACCTTCAATCCATCTTCACCGCCTCGCCTCAGAATTAACTGATAAAAAATTCTTCAAACTTTACTTACAATGGGACCATCACCTCGTTCCAGGAAAGGCTGGTGGTTAATGTGAACAATTGCTGGCAGGAGATACTGTGAAAATAAATGGTCATTTAAAAAAGAAGGAACACACACTAAAATCATTTTGCACACTTTGGTTCTTAAAACACAAACAGGAAGTGTAGAACATCAGAGAAAAGGCTTCAAAGTTGTCTTCTGTGTAGCGTATTTGATGTTTGAGACGTTTTGACTTTGATCTAAAAATTCTTTTCAATCTGATAAAAATGGACCTGAGAACTGGTTTCTTATCAAGTCTCTTCCATCAGATTGAAAATGATTTCTGGATAGAAGTCTAAACATCTCAATCATCAAATCACTGTCCAGAAGACAACTTTGAAGCCTTTTCTACGATGGACTACATGGATAACTTACAGAAAGAGTTTTGCCAGAGCCGGTCTGTGCAATGCCAACCATATCCTTGCCACTCAATGCCAGTGGCCAACCCTGAGCTTGGATGGGTGTTGGGTCGGTAAAGTTTTGTTTGTTGATGACCTCCATCACATAGGCTGCAACAAGCATTGAGAAAGTTAGACTTTATTATTGGTGATGTTTATAATAGTGTTCTTATCAATAATCCTGATCAATCCGGTATCTTGTCTTTTTTTTTTTTTAGTGTAAAAACAAGTAGAAGATGACAAACAAACGGTACAGATGCAACCAAACAATGGAAAACAAATTAAAATTATTGATGAAAAGGAGGTTAAGCTCAGATATGGTTTTAAATTGCTTCAAAATAAAAGGTTTAGTTGCATCCGTATAGTGTGCTTATTTTCCTCTACTTGTTTTTACACTAAAAATATTAAAAAGAGTACTACTAATAATAAGATGTATTGATAAATGTGCATGTATTGTTATGATGGTATCAATGAGTGCCGTATTTTCCTAATTACAAATCGCACCAGCCAAAAAAAGCACAATAAAGGAGTGAAAAAAAATCCCAAACTACGCAAGTCACACTGGAGTGTAAGTCACATTTTTTGGGGGAAATTTACTTGATAAAATCCAACACATAAATCCAGACATGCCATTTTGAAAAGCATTTTAAAATAAACTAGAAAACAACAGGCCGAACAACTGTACGGTACGAACTGAGAACGTGCCAGCTATATTAACGTAACACATTAAGAGTTATTCAGATAACTACAGCATTAAAAACATTGACAAGTTTACCAAATCATCAGTTTCACTCAAAATGACTGAAATAGGGTTTTTTTTTTTCCAAGATGAAAATCTTTGGTGTCACTTTTAAACAACTCCTCCCAACTCCGGAAGTAAACAATACACCACTTCCTCTTCTACATTGCTGCTCGATTACGGTTTTCAGCTGCACATTTCACTACTTCCAGTTTGTAAAAGATTTTTTGGTTGTTTTAAAAAGATAACAATGTTGAAATTGTCAACACAGACCAAGAGCGCCCTCTTGTGGTTTAATGTGAGAATAACATGAAATGATGTTAATGATCAGTTTCACATATAAGTCGCACACTCAGCCAAACTATGGCAAAAGTGTGACTTAAACTAAGAAAAATATGGTATTATACAAGCTAGAGAAACTCACAGGGAAAACTTGCTTCATGGAATTGCAGGATAGGATTTGGGCATTCTCTTCCTTTAACTGTGATGGTTTTAGCCCTTCTGTATTGGTCAACTTCTTGCTGCAAGAGGACATTTTAATAGTTACTGATGGTTATATAACATCCAGCATGTGGTCAAGTATACATTATGATTGCGTAATGCTTGGTACATACCGGTGATCTGTGGGCCACGTCGGGATGTTGCTGATAAAAGTTTTTCTCAAACTTCGGGAGTTCATCCAGATTCCAATGTTTCTTCCTCAGTCTGTCTCCTGGACTTCCAAACTTTCCTCCTCCACCACCTGCACCCCCACCACGTCCTCCACCAAACCGACCAGCTCCATATCTGAAAGAAAGACAATCAAACACCTAAATCACAAGTTTAAAACTCAAGTATGCTTAACAACTTAAATCGCAGTTTAGGAAAACTGTGTGAATGTTGTCTTGATTTCTTAGAACAAAGGATTGAAAGAAAACCCGGTGTGTTGTATCCGCATTCAGAGCGCCACATGGCGACTCGCCGGCTAGCCAGCTAGCTTAAACACCTCATCTTCAATCTGATTAACAACACAGTTTTATGACTTTAAAATTAATCATTACGTTTATAAACCACAGTTTAGAACAAACTACTTTACTATTTAAGCGTTTTGATTTGTTTTAAAGAATGCCATCAGATTCAGGCCGGGTAGATTGATACCAGGCCGAAAGAGGCCTTCACTTAAAAACTCGACGTTTTTCCTCTTTTTTAAAAATGAATTCACCAAAATTCTCGAATACAAACATTATCAACTTAAATAGATGTATCGCACACTTAAACGTTGACATTTGTACATTTTGTACGCGTTTAAACGATCTTTTCTTTACATAACCGGCTTTTTTGGGGCAGATTTAGGTCTCGTCAGCCATTTCACGCAACGTTAAAAAAAATACCGGTTTGTTCATGAAGAAAAATCCTTACCCTCTGTCTCTATCTCTGTCTCTGCCACGATCTCTGTCAGCATATCCAGGCATGTTGTAAATAAAATGGAGAAATGAAAAGTTTACCAGGTTATATTTTAACTGCTGACAGAAATTAAACCTGCTGAAATGCCGGTAAAAGGAAAGGGGATCCGGCTTATGTGGAAAAGAGGAAGTCTCTTTCCGATGTATTCATCCGCAGCACGAGTTTGGACTCTTTCTACAAACAAACACCTTTAGAAAAAAAATTAAACGGAAGATATAGAAAATGAAATTCCCACAAAAACTTTAAATTTTATGATATTAAATTATATCCCTTTTAGTATTAATAGTAATCGTACTTTTTTTTTTACAATGTTAAAAACATCCAGAAAAGAGGTCTATTTAACGACCGCAAAAAATGTGCGCGGATGAATTTGTACAATACAAAAAAAGAGGTGATTCGGCCAGCTGCCGACACTACGTGTATTTCAGTACGTGACGTCACTAGGACCAACCCAATAACAACAAATAAACTCGGTTTCATACTGATGTGATATTTTTATGATAATCTTTTAAGACATAAAAATAACATACAATATTAATGTTTCGAAAGGAGTCAAACTTAAAAAAAAAATTTAGGTAGTTTTCAGTAATGTGTCGAATTGTCGAATGTATGTAATCATACATCATTTTTTCAAATGAAAAGTGGCTATTTTACTTTTTACACAGCATTACTCTTATTTAAATCAATTTCACTTGAGTCTTTTTTGTTGTTGCTCGAGTCAATATATTTTAAGAACCTAATAACTTGAAACTTTTTAGAGTAAAGCACCAAAAGTAAAATGAAACATCACAAAAGATATTCAGATATATTTCAGTCAAATCCCTTCTTAGGCCCTACTTGGCTAAATATTATCAATAAGTACGAACATTCTCCAATAGATTTCCAAAGAGACGTTGCTACTACGGATTGAGAGAAGCCAGATAGGGTAGTTCGGGCATCTTCTTCTTTTCTTTTATCTTTTATCTTGGTCACATTGTACATTCACATTAAAGAAATTTACATTTATTTCTGAACTTATATTTAACAAAAGGACCGAAAAGGTATTGGCTGAAGCAAATGCTTATTACGCCGACCCTTTTTTCAGATCACCATGAAAGCAAAATGATATACTGTAGGTATGTATGTATATATATATATATATACGTGTATATATACACATATATATATACGTACGTATATATATATATACATATATACGTATGTATATATATACATATATATACACATATATATATATACATACACATATATATATACACACATATATATATACACATACACATATATATATATACACACATATATATATACACATATATATATACACATATATATATACACACATATATATACACATATATATATATAAATATATATATACATAAATACATACATATACTGTATAAGAAAAAAGAAAAGCAGGAAGAAAGACGACACCAGCAGGCTTAAACATATATATATGTATATATGTGGACTCAGGGGAAATAAAACAGCTTACAGAAGATCAGATGGAGAAGCTGGGCCGGGCCAAAGCTCTACGAGAAGAGCTGGAACAGCTGGAGCGTGATTCTTGGTTAAGATGCCTCCTGAGCGCCACGCTGGTGAGATGTTTCGGGCACATCCCACTGCCAGGAGACCCAGAGAAAGACCCTTGACCTGTTGGAGAGACTATGTCTCACATCTGGCTCGGGAACGCCTGATGAATTGGATGATGCAGTTTGGATGAGAGAAGCCTGGGTTGAGCTGGATGATGCAGCTGGTGTTAGAGAAGCATAGGTTGAGCTGGATGATGCAGCCAGGGTGAGAGAAGCCTGGGTATCTCATCCGAGGCTGTCGCCCCTTGTGACCCGGCCCTGGATAATTGGAAGACAACAGGACGGATTTCCAAAGACAGTTATAATTGCGCGCAAACTCTTAATCTAATCAATCGAACAACACCTTAGTGATACAATTTTTTAAGAAAAGACAGGAGATAACTTTAAACAAGCCTTGTGTTATTAGACAAAGGCAGATTTAATTAGAGCTAATTACACACACAAAAATAAAATACTCTTACAAATGATAGTGTTAACATAGATAAAATTGCATCAGTCAAGCGTGCTATGAGAGATATAGTCCCGCTAGTGGATCATGCTATTAAAACACACAAAAAAACCCCATCCCTCGACATTGACTTATTTAACTAAAGTTCTTTTAAACAGGAGGCAGCAAAGGGCTCTGCTGAGGAACAGTACTGTATGAGACAGTGGGGTGATCAGCTTGTGCACTGGACTTAAAGGTGAATAAACATCTGTTGTTGAAGCCACCATCAAATAAACACCTCACACAAAACCTCATTTTGTTTGTGTGCAATTCCTCTTTGCAGTTAAAAAAAAATCTTTTTCTACTTAAGTTAAAGATAAATTACAGCTTGTTTGATCTACGTATATGAACAATATCTTATTACTGTACAAAGCACCATCTGAGGACACTTTTTTTTTTCACTTTGCATACGCTTGTAAAAGAAACTTTTTTTTTTTTAATCGAAGTGTACGCAGAACAGTCCACGGTCTTAAGAAATTGCTAAACAGGCAGCATATTTTTTTTTCTTAAAAAGAAAAACAACATTCAAGAATTTCATTTGTAAATTATAGAAAACAATCTCGCTTTCTCTCATAAAAACATCACAGACAGGACTGTTAAGCAGGCTTAAAAACCACTTGTTTTGTTTACTGAAAGCACACAGACATGCAACAACTAGTGTGTGTTAAAGGTCTGCTGTTGATACAATCAAACAAATGAAGACATTTTTACTTCCTTTTTCAATTAATTTAAAGCAAAAACAAATGACTGGGATTAGTTTAAAATCATTACAAACTGTGAATGAGATCTCCTGAGAATGTGGTTGCTTGAGGGGAGTTCAGCCACAAACAGGTGAGCATAAACTATATATGCTGTGCATTTTGAGCAGTAGTACGTCAGTGAGCAATGTTTTAATAAAACAAACAAAAAGAATGCTTTTTAGCACCATGTGGCTGGAAGGTAGTCAAGTTTTCCCCCATAACATTATAAGGAGGCAGCACAAAGCAAATGAGTTCTTCTGAGATTTCATACAGAAATGGCAGGTTCCTATTTGTTAACTTTCAGCAAAAAAAACCAAATGAATTTAAAGGGTCAGCTCAAAGGTTTTGCAAAACTTGTTCAGTCTTTTAAAAATGATTATGGCACTTAGAACTTTTTTATTTTTTTCTCTAAATACAAACTATCGGGGAGATTTAACCAAGAAATACATCAAAGAATGTTTTAGTTGGGATTTGGTCAAATTTAACTCTGCTTCCATAAGTTGTTTTCTATCATTTAAACAGAAACAAGTTTGCGTTGATCAGACAAAAGAAAAGAAAGCAGTTTGTGAAATATAACAGTAATAAATTATATATATTATATAGACTTTTATTGTTTCTCAATCGTCCCTGTTGTACAAAAATATCACATTTCAAGCTATTCATTCATGTCCTAGTCATTTTCTCTCTGATCACAGCTAGCTGTCAAATATGTGACACAGGGCTTCTGAGAATGCAGCAATCAGGAGCAGAGGTTTATCCCTGCTGTTGTCTTTGGAGAAGGTTGTAAACAATTGGCTGCAAGTTTCACCTTCTCGTCTTGTCCCGCGCGTCTCCGTGCTTCGCTCTACGGCGCGTTGGCTTTGAGGCACCGAGTAGCCTTGGGTAATGCGCACTAAAGGGTCCAGATGTAGTGTTTTGTTTAGTTTTCCAAGTGGGTGATGCACTTGGTGATAACCCTGTCCAATAGCAAACAAACCAGTCTAGTGAATGTGGTTCGTGTTTCAGATGGTGTCGCTCTGCGTGGTAAGAAGCATTGCTACACACAATAATGTTTATTTTTATAAATGCTAAAATGAACTTTAAAAAAAAAAAGTTAGTAAAGAGTTATTAGCAGCTTAAAAGATCCTTTTCAATGATAAAAATATATCTATTAAGGAAGGCTGGAGGATTTGAGAGCAACCCACAGTTGTTTGAGATTTTCTTTCCTTATAGCTCAGCCACATGTTCCCACTGAGGACGAGCATTTGTGTCCCCTGCCCTGTAGAATGGACCGATCTGTGGCCCTATAGGTGGCTCGTCATGGTCCCACCATGTCGCTTCCGGCTACTGCAGCGTTCTGCGAGCATTGGATGATCACTCTACCGCAAAGCCACATGTCTCCTCGATGGCAGTGAGCAGTTTGTCGTACAGTTTGTCGTAATTCTCATAGGGAGGAATGTCGATCCGATTAAAACTAGAGAAAACACAAGTGAAAACAAAATTTTATAAAGTATTCAGTACTACACAAGAGTATAAAAAGATGTGATTTATTTGAAAAATTAAAACTGTATCTGGACATTAGGAGCCTTTTAAATGAAAGATCTTTTAGAGGTTGATAACTGTTCTTACCCTCCGTAAACAATCTTGGCTACTCAGGTAGTGCTGTGAGAGCTGACTAAGAAAATGTTTCAAAAATAGTATTGTTCCTACGGTATTTTGTTGAAGAACAAAATACTGTAGGAAGTGAAACGATAGGACTAAAAAATATTTCTCCTCCAGGCTGGTTTACGTATTCTGAAGCATGTTATAAAGGTTTAGCTTACCAGGTGTGGGCTTTAGGGAGGTTGTTTGTGCTGGCGTCTATCTGGTGAATGGTAAAAAGTCGTGGTCCGGCAGCACCTGAAGAAAAACACACACAAAAAAACTTTGTATCTCCCTGAGTCAGACGCCTGGGTTTTAGAAATATAAAAAATGTTGCAAAAAAAACACAAGCAAACCACAAAGCAAAAACTCTTGGATGAAAATTTTGGCATATTAATAGAAAAATGAATCAAACTGAAATGTTTTCAAGCAGAATTTTTTTGCACAAATTAAATTTTGCTTCAAAAAGCTGTAAAAAAATACAAAGTTTTTGAATAATTGAATGAAAAACATTCTGATTACTTTGGAAAACTTCTTATTTTTCACTCCTGTGAGGAAGTAACAAGACTTCTGAAAGAAATGTCTGCCAGTGGATCATCATGTCGTTATCATGTCTAGATGTGGTCTAGGCGAGACTTTCAGCCAGGATGGACCCAGTGAACCACAAGCAAGCAGATGGTTTATACCATGTCAGAGTGACCCACAGACACACTCACACAGTGTCCAAAACACACATCCCAGAATGTCAGCCTCAGCAGGAGCAATAAACAGATTAAAGTCCTCAAAGCAGCGTGACCTAGGTTCAATTTTTGAGGATTTTAACGCTTTTTCTTTTTACCCTGAAGGGCCTTGAAGCCTTGGAGAGGAACTCTTGAGGATCCCGTAACGAACTGCAGCAGCCGGGCTCGCCGTTCCTCATCGAAAGACTCCACAGCTTTCCAAAACCATTTTACTATGTTGCTGTCCGGAGTGCAGTGCTTAAGCCGCGTGTTCGACTTCCAGTCGTTTATGTCAATTTTGCCTAAACCGCAAACAATCAGCTGCAAAAAAAAAATATTAAGAGATGAAGATTTTATTAACTGAATAAACAGATACTTTTTTTTTCCAATTGTTTGAAGTTAAATCAGGCTAAACCTTCATTTGACCATTAGTGATTTAACTTCAGTAGATAAAAATATTAGCATATACTTGGAAACATGTAGACAGCTTTGTACCTCCAGCTCCTTTTCGTCAAACGCCTTCAGCAGGTGTTGTGGGATGACCTCATTGAAACCTTTCTGCAGAGCCAGAAACTGGGCCTCTATTCCTCGCAGAAAACGCCAGTTTACATAAAGCCTGACATACTCCTTCTTGGTATCCTGGGTGACAGGGATGCTTTTCCCATTAGGTTTGAGTTCATGCTGGATGATCTCTCCATAAGCATTGTGCTCTACACAAAAGGTGTGGTCCAGCACACCGGTGATGTCATTGTCCCTGAGGGTCAGAATAACACATCAAAAACAAGTTCCACAAGTGTTGCTATATTTAGATTGTAGCTATTTGTCCTGATTAAACAGTCTGCATTTGGTTTCTGATTAAACAGTCTGCATTTGGTTTCAGTGTTTCCTTATGGTAAAGTTGGGTAAAAACCTCTAGGAGGCAGTGTTGTTAAGCTAAGATCAAAAGTTTACATATTTCTGTAAGCAGAGCATAAGAAATCTCCACATATCTGCAACGTACAGAATCCAAACCAGGCTGTTGTGCAGGTCGGGGTCCACAGACTCCATGTCGTCCAACGTGATGGGTTTTCCCAGCAGCTGCTTATAAAAAGGCAGGGTAAAACCTCCGTCTATGTAGTGACCATGAAACACTGCCATCCCCATGATCCGACCAACAAAGTGAAAGTAAGACAAGTGCTCCTAAATAGAGACAAAAAAAACTCCTTTTAGTTTCCAAATGAGAAGAAAGACAGAAATTACAAGCAGAGATTTGTTACGTGTTTGAACTAAAACCGCTTTGAGTTTCAAGGTGTTTACCCAGATGAATGAGACGGGACAATATGAGGCTACTTCTGTGAGATACGAGCTGTAAATACCCAGACAGAAGGAGTCCAAACATAACAGTAAATCTTCAGACTACATCATTCCCACTTGGACGACTTTAGTTCAACAGAGATATAAAGTTATGTAACAGGAGAGAAAAAAAACATAGTTTATAGTTGTTTAATGCAGCAATTTTCTGCATGAACAATATAGCACTGTCCAAAAAGTATTTTCTATCAAAGTTAATCTGATTTTCCTAAGCCCAATTGAAAGAGGAAGTTTCAACAATTTATAAAATCAAAGAGAGAAAAAATCCATTATAAGCACTGATTATTCCTGTACTAAATATTCTACACATGCTCACACCAGATGAACAATGTTGAAGGTAAATCAATCCGTCTTTGTTAATGTGTTAGAAGTAACTGCATCTGATAGATTTAACTTGGATGAAAAAATAGAAATCTTTTTAAGTATAGATTGTTAATAAGTTGGATGAATCAGCGACATTGCACATTTTGTGTTGTCCCTTGCTAGCAATGTGATGCATAGTGTAAAATAAAACTCAGCTGGGATGTTGCATAGCATTCCATTTGTAATAAAAAAAAAAAAAAAAAAGCCCCGCTGTTTCTGACCCTCGGGATGCAGCAACATTTTCAGATGTGAAAAATAAAAGTCACTTGCCATTAAATAAGTCAGAAGTTTGAGGTTGGAAATTCCCTTGTAGCACTTTAAACACAAGATCATAAAACTTTATTTATGAGGATCCATAGCTCATAAAACTCTTCATAAATACAAAGTGGGGAATAAGATTTTTTTTTTATTCTTTTTAGTTTTTGTTTACTAACCAGATCACACATTATCTGATTTGGCTGATTTTTTTTTGTTTGTTTTGGACCAAAACATTGTTCTTGTACAGCAGCTACATACATTTCAAATAAATGGCTCTCGAACACAAAAAGAACCATGTTGGAGAATTGTTTTTAAAATGAATTGGGAAACCTTTTTTATCTTTTCAAAATATTCTAAAATGTTGGCTGAAGGACCAGATATGTGGTGCATTTTTTTCATTTTATATAATTGTTCATCCACTCTTCTTTTCTTAGCTACTTTAGTCTTTACAGAAGAACTGAAGTTTGAAGTTGAACGGCCACCTTACCCTTTTTTCTTTGTCGGGTAAAATAAATAAATGATCCCAGACTTTTACGCATTTACCTCTAAAATTTGTTTTGATAAGTTTGTAACTCACAGGGTTGACAGCGGAGTCCGGGTTAATTTGCAGCGTGTAGATGTCATCTCGCGAGTACTGGAACAAGCCGTAGTACGGATTTAGCATTTCATGTGACAGCAGGTAGAGCCACTCCCTGTACGGTGAAGATGAGGAAGATATATTTTACATGTCCTAAAGTTCTAAATATATACAGATTCCTAAAAGAGGTCATCTAGTGGGTATAAGTTAGAAGTGAAAAACAAAAACTTTTTGTGTTTCGCCCCTGGGGCTTCTTACCGCGCCACTCCTCCATAGTCAAGACCTTCTTCACCTCTAAATTTCACCATTAACCTTTTCCACAAGTCTTTTGGCCTCATCTTCATCACCTGCCGATACGATTCCTATAAAACAAACAGAAATGCACTGTGTTGACACTGAAGACTGATTGTATAAGGCTTGAGAAAGTTATAGTAACAGCAATTAAAAAAAAAAAAAAAAACTGATTCATTTTTTAAAAAAAAAGAACAGACAGATATGAACTGATCTCATGGCAGCAATGTCACCAGTTGCTGAATCCCATTTTCAGGATTGACCTGACTCGGCATAATGCAAAACTACAACAAATCCTTTTTTATGCTGATAAAAAGGAGGAGTTGAATCAGTGGTAGTATGTCAGACCTTGGACCGGAAGAAGCCGGTTCATTTCCCATTGGGCCCATGCCTAATTGTCTCTGGAGCAGACACCTAATTCCCTAGTTGCTCCCACCATTGGCAGCATTGTGGCTGCCTGCTGTGGTGCAATGTAACAAAAATAATTTCCCCATTGAGAAATAAAATACAATACAATAAATAATCATCTCTCTAATTAAATTCTGTTTTGAGGCAGAGATTTCTTTGTCCTGGTTAGTGTTCACAGCTCAGTGACAGGAACAGATAATTTCAAATAGATTAGGGGCAGTTATAATAAACACAACCATCGGACTTATAACTTGGCCCCTTTAGATTCCACTATCCCCATAAGATGGAGCCGACAAGAAATTCAACAAAATACCAATGTTCATTTACACAGAGACATCTCCGGCAGTCCACCCGCTCACACTTTCCTCTTTGGGCATAATTTAATGCTGCAGAAACTATGCAGTTAAAGTCTCCCCACCTCCTCCTCTCACGCCGTGTCCTCCCACCCTCTTTTACATTGAGATCAGCCAACAAAAATGTCTTCGTTCGGATTAACAGACGCTGCCGTTCCAGCACATTCCAACACATACTTTATGAGGGTCAAGCAGTCTGCTGCAGGTGCTGTTGTTCTGATGAAGGGATGCAGGGGAAAAAATAAAATAACTGAGAAAATTTTCTTGTCAAACAACAAGTCTGTTGTAGATTTTTAACAGAGCGCGCTCACACATAGAAGTTGTTCTCACAGCCGAGATGCTGCAGGCAACAGGAGTGTCGGTGGGAAAAAATAAGCACAATGGAGACAAACATCATTTGGGATCTTTCAAAATAGCTTGAAGCTAAAAAAGAAAATAGCAGTAGAAATGTGGAAAACTAGAGAAATTTTTAAACCAAAGCAGTTTCAAAAAGCAATTTGTTGGAAAAAAAAATAAAGATTGCTAAATATAATTTGAAATTACACAGCGTAGTTTTCCTATGTTATCATTGATTACAATTGAAGCTGAAAATGTTCAAATAAATTGCAAAAAAACCCCAAACCCTCAAATACATACTTCATCTTTTGGCATTTCCCTTCAGGGGTCGCCACAGCAAGTCAGTTTCTTCCATCTAACTCTATCGGCTGCATCCTCTTTGGTTACACCAAATATCTTCATGTCTTCCTTCACTGCGTCCATGAACCTCCTCTTTGGCCTTCCTCTAATCCTCTTTCCTGGTGGTTCCAAATCCAGTATCCTTCTTCTGATGTACTCTCTCTCTCTCCTCTGCACATGTCCAAACCATCTCAGTCTGGCCTCTCGGACTTTATCCCCAAACCTCTAATACATACTATGATTTGTATATCTGCACATAAAACCCGTTTTTATAGGGAAACGAAACAAATCAAATTAAAATTTTATTTAATAAATAACTTAAAATTTTCTGAATATATAAATAATTTGTCCTTCTAATTTTTTATGTAATATATTTAGCAATGTTTTGAAATCAGATCTCTATCATTCCTGAGTAAATCTTTTAAGGAACTGAATTAGTAATACATGAATGAAAACATTAAGTTAATTGGCTGCTACTAGATTTATTTTATTTATTTGACCTTTATTTAACCAGGTTTAGGCTCATTGAGATTAAAAATCTCTTTTACAAGAGTGACCTGGCCTGATTACCACTAGGAACGAGTGTATGTGGATGGTTGTGTGTATGGGCCTGCAACAGATTGGCGACCTGTTCGGGGTGTACCCTGCCTCTCGCCTGAATTCAATTGAGATAGACTGCAACAACCTACCGCGACCACATTAGGGATAAGTGGTTCAGAAGACAAAAAAAAATTAATGTGGTGATACTTAGGGGGTAAAATGAGAATCTACATATATTAGTTTGATTATATGTAGTGCAAAGGAGATTTGGGGCGTAAAGGCAAATAAAAATGGGTGAAATTTAAAAAAAATAAAAACATTCAAAAAAAAATTAATCAATACTTCCACGTGGACAGATACTTTTTTAGATAGATACAGAAAGTGTTTATCAACTATGTACATAAAGCTTTACATAGTAATTTATTCATGGTATAGTTATACACTACGTACTGTATATAACTGTAGATACTGTAGATACATGTAGATACTGTAGATAGTAGAACTGTAGATACATGTTTATATACATACCAATACATACATGTCTATGAATAATAAAAAATTTTGTTTGAGCCTATCTCTACTTACTTCAAAGATCTCCTCTCTGGACACCTCAATGCGGCAGTGGCCAGCCTGAGGCTGCTGCTGGGACAATTCCTGACGGAGGATCTTTAGTTTCTGAACGAGGTCCCTCTTGTATTTGGGCACAGTGAGACACTCTGCCTCATCTGGGAGCTGACCGGGAGACACTAAAGCCTGCTGGACCTGATCCTTCGTCTGGTTCTGACGACTGAAAAGGCAAAAAGATGAAGAAAAGGCAATAAAGCAAAAAGTTCATGAAGAAACGGTGTAGCAGAAAAAGCAACAAAAACATAAAGCTTTGGATGTTTTAACTATGATAACAAAACAAACTTCTTAGTTAAAAAAAAAATCAGGGAAGAATAAAGATAAAATAACCAGCAAAGCCAGGACATCAAAACACAGCTCTGTAGTCATGAGGTCTTTCTTCACAGCATGCTGCTAGCAGAGAACGAAGAGTAAACACACTGAGGTCATCTGGGAAGCACATCAAGTCAAACAGCTGTCTCTAACACGGGCACATTGTAGGTGGTGCTAGGACATCTCTTTTATTCACTCACTGCCCCAGTCTGACATCTTCCCATTTAGTTTCCTGCTAATGGCAAAGAGTTGATGGTTTACCAGGCACGGCTGAACTGGAACAACTTTTTTTTTTTTTTTTGTAGAAACACGGGTGTTTGTGAGTCACAGACACTTTCAACTTCTTAAATAAACCGAAAGTTTCTGAAAACTAGTAATAACATTTGATACAAGACAAACTATTAGTCAGAGCTGGTCAAAAAAAAAAGTCATCCATCATAAATTGTACTAAAAAATGTAAAGTTTATCTAACCTTACATTTTTGTTAGATACAAAAATCTTAATACAATTCATGCGCTTTTCCATAGTTTTACTTTTAAAATCCATCGAACTATATTGAATTGTAAACCATAATTTGGCAAAAACTTCAGAACACTAACATGCTGTTCCTTTTGCTGCCAGCAGGAGGCGATGTGTCTGATTTTAATAAATAACATTTAAAACGTTCATTATAATTAAAATAAGGGAGAAAAAAAAAAGTCTAATGGTAAAGAAATTTCTTAGTGGCAATTACCATAGTTCGCCTCAAATTTTAAAGATTTTTTAAATGCTATTTTAATAGTTTTATTCATTTTCTGCCATTCTATCTCATTTGAAGCAGTTTAATAGACATAAATGGATGAAGTGAATGCCAATTGACTGGAAAGATTAGTATTAACTCGATTTTAATTAGATTTCATTTTTATTATCACAGTGGTGCAGTGGTTAGCACAGTGGCCTCACAGCAAGAAGGTCGGGGGTTCGACCCCAGAGTGGGACGAGGCTTGAAAAACTAACATTTCTGAGTGACGTTTCTACGTTCTTCCCGTGTATGCATGGATTTTCTCCTGGTACTCTAGTTTCCTCCCACTCTCCAAAAACATGCATGTTAGGTTGATTGGTCGCTATAAAATGACCCCAGAAATAAGTGTGTGTAGCGCCGCAGCAGACCGGCGACCTGTTCGGGGAGCACCCTGCCTCTCGTCCGTGATCAGTCGGGATAGGCTCCAGCAACCCCGTTTGGGATAAGTGGTTCAGAAGATGATCCGAAAAGATATTAAAATAATCAAAATGCTAAAATAAGATGTAAAACAGTGGGACATTAGGAAAAGGCGTCACAAAGCACACCAAGTCAAGAAGCCTTTCTGGGTCGGTTCTAAGGGATTATTTCTACAGTGGCATAATGCCCTTTGGATAAGGGATGGCAAAGTCGTAAACATCACGCTGCAGAGCTGAAGGGGAAAAAATGGACTATGATATCAATGTGTACCCACTCAGTGTGGGTTCTAATCCTCTGGGATGTGCCAAAAGGAAATCATTGTTACACTGCCCCTTCACCAGCTGGTAATATGATAGGCAAAATAAGGAAACCATGCATATTTGTAAGTCCAATTTTGGATTTAAAAACAGTTTATGGTTCACTCAGCTGAAGATTGCTACTTTAAAGCATCCGGCCAAGCAGAATTCATTCCCCCCTTGCCACAGTGGCCATTTTTCTAGTGCAAAGTGACCAAGTTTGGTTGCTGTGTCTGCGCTGCAGAATGCAATTTGGTTTTTCAGTCAGTTCCTGCTATCCCAGAAAGCCACAGGGCCCCATAGGACGGACGAGACCTCCTCATGAATCCCTTTATTTCCTGCAGACTAGACTCGGCAGGAAGGGCACTTTCCTGTCAGCACCCAAACACGGCAGACAGCTCAGAGGGTGGGAGGAAATAGGGGGAGCATCTCTCTGCACTTTCACCTATAAATCAAAAGTTGCTGCTCAGTCTTTCTCCGGCTTTTCATTCTCAGCTACAGTGAATGTCTGTTCTCTTTCTAGCTGCTTACTGATGAGTACGACTGTATGCACACACCGACAGATCGACCGACAAGTGAACAGAGCCCGGATTCAGCACAGACGTCCTCCCAATAACCTCAGTGTTCAGCAGATTAAAACATTTAAGCTACAAACTGGAATCTTAATGGGTGCACATATGCTAAAATTTTGTGAGTTAAGAGCACATGAGGGAGGTAAACATGTCTGAAATTTTTAACCTGATAAAAGGCAGATGTCTGACATCAAAACTGATAGATTTTTCAGACTCGTCACAAATGGAATAGCTCTAAAACTTGAGTGTGGAAGCTTTAATATAACTCAAAGATTTCATGATAGCCTGTGATAGTGATTTCTAATTGCTTTTGATTAGTAAAACGCCCTATTTGTTTGGGTCTTGTTTTTCTGTGTTTTCCCATGAGAAAAAAATACAGTAACTTAAATTTTTTCATCAAAACTTTAAGCAATCTAAACACAGAACCACAACAGACAACATAAAAGTCCAAATCTCAATTTCCTGACTTCTTTGTTACTCTTTGTTCTTTGACACTGGCCAGAAACCAGACGAGTTCCCAAAGCTAATATAAAGCTAGATCAGAACCAGAAATTAGTTTTCAAAGGGTCTCAAAAAACTTGTTCTTTTTGCATCGGTGACACTGACATTTTTAACTACTCAGTTTCCAAAACAAATTCAGCATTATCTGAAACTTGTAATTACTGGGTGAATAATGAATACATTTAAGAAAGTAATACCACAAAAAGAGCATAAACTGTAGCTGTGACAATTACTAACGTAGAGTTATAGAGTGACCCATCTCCACAGTGTTGCCATGATGCAATCAGTTAAGATTTAGTTTGGATGTCAGCTCATTGTCAGATAACTTTTTGCCAAATCTGAAATTTTAGCTGTCCTATCTAAAGAAATTTATTTGGTCATTGAAGAAACTGTTAATTTTGGGAATCCAGTGGTGATAATTAAGCTTGACGACTTAACCATCGACTTGTGTTAAACTGAGGCCAACATTCTTTTCTCATGGCTCCTGATTTAATGGAATGGCCCTGATCTTATTTACACATCTGATCGACTAAATAAGTGTGTCAATTAAATACAATATACTGCAAAACCACTTCTGAAAATGTCAGATTATTTACTGGAGTTGGATGTTCCTGTTCACAACAAAAGTTTATTTGAGAACAACATACCTTTTTAAAAAACGCCCACATGACATTAATGTGCAAATGTTTGAACTTGCTCTCCTAACATGGATACAAAGACGCTTTAGACCTGCAAAAACAACTGTCTGAGTTTTACACACAGTTCTGTGCATATTGCTTTTGATCAAGGGAAAATATTATCAGAAAGAGGACAGGAATGGATCGATAGAAGGAAAGGGATCTGAGGAAGGGTATCAAAACAAACATTACCCAGCAGGTTTCTGACGGACAATCTGTCAGAAACCGGAAAGAGAGAAACCTAATCCTTGTACGGAAAACTTTTGAGTCTTTCTACACAGTGAAGGAATGAGGTCAGGAGGGGCAGGCCTTCAGAGACACCCCTACACTTCTTCACCTTTGTGCAGAAAGAACTTAAAGGTAATTTTGATGCATGTATGTGAACAGCTGCATGGATGGGAGGCGGGGGGGAGAAGAAATTCAGAGCATGCTTGCATCCGCTGATGCAAGCAAAGACAAGGCGAAGAAGTGTGAACTCACACACCTTCGCCATCTAAACAAACATGTTCATTGCGCTGCACAGCCCCACATGCAACAGCCTGATGTCTGGCCAAAGACAGCTTTGTGACGGATTGTGTGCTAAAACGCCTTCATGATTAAAACCTCTGCCGGGCTAAGGAATGTTTGAATTGTGGAGTGGAGAGAGGGAGAGAGTGTGGGGGAGTGAACCATGTATGCATTTCTGTGTGTGTTCTTGTGGGAAGAGGGTCTGCTACGAGTGTTGAACCTTGACAGGTGGTGAACACACTTTGGCACGATGCTGCAGTATAAAATATTGACTCAGGGGAAGGCAGCGTAACCAAAATGAACGGTGTCTAACCGTGTGTGTTCCAGTCTGCGTTCAAAGTGCATTGCTGGTACGACGCCCAAACTTTACCTGACATTTTGACTTTCAATGCCTCCTCGAGAACCATTGGGACTTGGGCTGTAGAAAGAAATATAATAAAAACAGGTTATTAAAGGTAGATCATATTGTGTAATGTGGAGGTTGTGATTCCTACTTTAAAACTAGATGCAAGTTAGCGGAAAGGCGCGGGTCTGTGAACTGTGTGGTTCGGTTGTTGTGGTCCACAAAGTAAACCCTTCCTGTGGCGGTGTTTCGTATCTCCCATCCCGGTGGCAGAGGACCGAGTTCCTCACAATTCACATTACTCAGATCTCTACGGAGTAACAGGGGAAAAAAATATGCAAAAACATTAGAAAAAAGAGAGGCATCGCAGCGTGGGATAGGGAAAAAAAGACTGCAAAACTCACACATCAAACATACCAGAGCACTGACTTACTGGACAGCCGAGAGGTCTGAGAAACCACTTTTATTCTATTTTTCCTCTTCCTCCTATTTAAATTATTTATTACTACCCTGCAACCCTTTTCAACAAAACTCCATGGAGACCAAGGACTAAAAAAAAAAATACAGCAGACGCACCACACAGGAGAGTACTTTCCTACTTCTGGGGTTCAAAACAAAAGAAAAAAAGAACCAAATAACTTAAACTGTGAGCAACTGGTGACAAAGCCTTTGGCTAAGTCGGAGGGCTGGCGTTACAGCCTTCATCTGGAGTGATAAAAATGCCCTCCGTCTCATATCACTGGCATGAGATGCAGATAACATGCATGTGCATTCTTTGAGAGTTTGGTAATCATTAGAACACACACGTGTTTTACAGTCTTGGTTTGGGGCCACCTGAGACCCGAGTTATGTTTGGTTTCGGGGTCTTGAGAGTCCTTTGCACATTTGTGTCAGACAAGAAAAGTGTACTCATGAAAAAGCCCTGACCATGTTAGATTCCTAAGAGCAGCTTGCAAAGAATGAGCAGGATAAGGACATTATCACCATGAATAAGTGACAAAGAAAAATCCTTTTTTTTTCCTTTAGTAAAAGTAACATACAGTTTGCTTTTAAATTCTAATATCTTTGCACTGACTAATAATTGACTGTTCTTAGGTCTGGTCAGCAACAGTTGGCTCCAACTTATCAATAAATGCTGCAAAAAAAACAAGACAACAACATCTCTTTGCACCCTAAAACATTATAAGGCTAGTTACCCGGCATTTGCTCAACTGACCACTGGCATGCGACCCCCTGCCCACTGGCGTGTAACCCTCTGACCACTGGCATGTGACCCCCTGCCCACTGGCATGTGACCTCTTGACCACAGAGATCTATGGTTGCATCTTTTTATCTGTTCCTCAGACCAGATTGTGGCTGGAAGGCTATTAGACTTTAGTCACTAAAGCTTCTAATGTATTAATTTTGAAAATGAAACAACAAATAAAACATTGAATAAAACAAGTATTTGTTTTCTTGTTGCTTCCCTTTAACAATGTAACAGTTTGGCCGCTGCACAATTTTAGGTAAATGTGGGTGTATCATCTTTACTATTAAATTTATGCCTTCATGTAGTCGTATATTTTTCAATAAAGAGTTAATAGAGCAGACAAATTTAAATCATCTTGCAAGTGTAAGTCTTCATCTCTGTAAATATTTCACTTTGGCTTCACAGTAAAACATCATGTCATGTTCTCTGTTTGCAGAATGTACCTGGGTACCCGGGGGTCGTGCCACGTGCTGACGCCTGTCTGAGTGTGTAGAAAGTAAACTTGACCTTGCTGCGTTGTCCTTTGCTCTGTCAAAACACACAAAATAAAGCAGAAAACCGGGGGGTTAAAGACATTCCTTCAACCTTCCCATTAAACGTGCCATGGGTCAAAATTGTTGAAATGTATATCAGGGGTTTAATTCATGTGCCACATGTAGACAAGACTGTACTCAATCTGTCTACGTAGGAGAGTGATCAGACAGATGGGAGATGAAAGCACTGCTTGAGTCAGTGAAGATCCCAAAAGGCAGCCAGGAAGAGGCAGCGGGAGGAGGTGAGAGACAGGGTGAGGGACACTGGAGGAAGAGGGGGGGTGACGTGGGGGGTGGATGTCTGATTTTTCAGTTGGTGAGCTCATTCATCACTGCCTGACAGAGATATTTCCATGGAGCTGCCTGCCAGAAAGCTCTTCGTTGGCATCCCTTTGGATCTATCACCTGCTCTCGCATGTGCACATGCATAACCCTCCAAACACACACTTGGCTGTGAGAACGCCGTGCACTCGACATGCGGCGGGTAAGGTTCTGACTTGTAGACAGATTAAAGACACAGTGAAGCAGTTTTGAGTGAGCTGGTGAAATGAAAAATGTTTCATTCAAGCAAGCAGGTGCTTTTTACATTAATACCCCTCACAGCTTTACACAGACATCTAAAGACTGCGTCACAGAAGTATCTGTGGTAACGTCAACAGGTTACAGAAAATGTCTTACAAGACGGCCCTTTTTCTGAAAATTAAAATGTTGTCATATTTAGAAAAAAAAAAAAAACACCAAACGTTTGTCAACTAAAACAAACACGCTAGTAATGTCTGTGTTTATTAATAATGGCTTTGCCATCTTACCATATCCCTCTGGAAGGTCTGGGTGTGTGTGCAGGTGGGTTCTGCTCATGTAGTTGCGGTGCCTTTGTGACCGGACCCGCCTCTCCTGAGCGCGCTGGTCGCCATCTCCGGATGGTAATGCAGTTGTTGGTGTGGCGCCATTCGTGCTGATGGGTGTGTTTTCGTCTACAATACAGCTGAGCGGCCGACCAGGACTGGAGTACTCCGATGCAGGCCTTAGAGAAAGCAGAAACAAACAAATTTTAGATGAAATCTTGTGGGACAAGAAAAATATCTACTAAAAGTAATCCAGAAGTTTGACTCTCGAAAAAAGCATAATATGAAATGAAGCTGCATTTCTGGATTAAATAATTAAAAGTTTTTATTACTCTCAGTTCTGGATATTGAAAAAAATATTTCTACATCTATTTAAAATTTGGTGAAACTTCTTCGTGGTCCTTTGTCTTCTGGTAAAGTTCAGATACGTAACTTTCTTTCAAATTTAGATCCGTATAAAAAACACCAGGGTACTGATGTACGTATTTATTATTCGTTCCTTAGGACTGTCATATCTTGCCAGTGTCAGTTAAAGCAAGGCCCAAAAAATATCTGACGTTATTTAAAAAACTTGACTTGCAGCTGTAAAAATATATCCCTGTTTATTTTGAAATGTCATTTCACACATGGGACAGAAATATGGACTCAAAGACAAATAGGCTGATTAAAATAATTAAGTGTTCAAATAAGTCATTAAGTTTTTCCAACAAGTGCAGTCAACTTTTAAAATGACTAAAGCATGTGTTTTAATTGAAAAGAAATTCTATTTTAAAATGTTCTGCCATTGGGATGATTCAGGACTCAGCTGAACAAATACAGTAATACACATTCTATTAAAAAGAAACAACTTCCAATCTTTGCTCAGTTGTCGCAGTTTAATACAGATACATTTTTACTCAGGTGATGATACATAATAACCAAAAGCATGTATATGTTGAATCAGATTTTTTTTATGTGATTTGAGATGCGAATAAAGCTTCGTTTGTCAAAGGCACAAAGTTTTTTTCTTAATATTTAAATATTAAGCAAGATTGCTATTCTGTAAAAATATGTAAATTAAACATCTTGACAATACGTCGAGTTCTTTTTCCATCAAAGGTAGTTCATCTGTCACCTGTCATTTCAACAAATGTTTTCGTGTTTGAGGGATCCATTAAAACTCAAGGTCTTTGGTCCATCATTTGAGAGTGAACTCACCTGGTCGGCCTCTCCCACTGTGTGGTGCGTGTGATGTGGTTCAAGTATTGGATTCGTCCGGATGCTGTCCTCCTCTCTTCCCAGCTATGGGCAGAGAACACAGACAAAGTTATTGTAAGTCGTGTACTTGAAGGGAGCGTATGTTTTTTGGGCTTTCAACAACCTTTAAAAATCAAAGCGAAAACTTCTAAATTGGGGAGATTTTTATTGGACTCACCCATCTGGAAGATCATTGTCAAACAGACGGCTACAGTCTACCACGGGACCTCCTGTGCCGATGCGGTCCCTCGATTGCAGGCTCACTGCAGAAACACATGGCAGACAGATGCACGTGTGCAACTATTACTAGACAGCAGATCACAGCCGTGGCACAGATATTTTCTCCAAACATAGAATGGAGCTAGATATTTTTATGAGGAACGGAGGAAGGGTTAAGTTTGAGAAACGCACGAGAAGGTCCACTTGAACACACTTCAACTCGCTCCTGATTTCTACAGAATTAAAAGATCAAGAAAGCTATACTTACCTACAATCTGACCTCTCACTGTGTCACTGTCATTGGGACTCAATTTGTTCAAATCAAGCCTCTGATCTGTTGAAAAAGAAGAAGAAAAGAAACAATCATATAACAGACAAAGAAGAACAGAAATGAAAGGAAAATGGAAAAAAAGCAAGGAAGAGAATATTACTCATTTGAGGATGATATATGTAAACCAGCATGTTTTTTCTAAATGTTTTTTTCCTCTTGGGATAATTCCCATCGCTCTGTACCATTTACATCATTCAAAGGCAAGCTCCTCAGTCCCTCATTATCTGTCTCTCATTCTTCTGTCTGCAGACCGCAGCTTGGCTCTGCCCTGGAACAGATGGTCTGTGGAACAGCCACAGGCTGTAAAAATCTCACTGAGCATCGCTACAGACCAGCCCTCAGTTCAAATGAAAGGGGTCAAACATTTGACAAATTTCTGTACAAACCCCCACTATTCCACTTGGCCTTTAGCGTGGACATGAACTTCAGCCAAAGTCTGGAAACTCTTTGTCTGAACTTCTTAAAGTCTGGGGAATTTGAAAAGTGAGGGAGGAAAAGAAAGAGTGGAGGAAAAAAAAAAAAAGATAAAAAATGTAAAAAAATTGCCTACAGACATGAGAAATGCCACTATCTACTCACTCTTGTCTGAGTGTCAAGCAGATCAGCTCAGGATGTCTGTCTAGACTAAACAAGGACCAAAACAGGCAACGGTCAGAGCGTTACAACGCAGGCCAGGAGTTCAGCAACCACAGAGAAAACAGAGGATGCACACACTGGTGCAGAGAGAAAAAAAGTGCATTCATAGGCAAAAAAACATAAATACTTGCAGAGTCACATGGATACAAAAAATTAACACACTGCAATTACACAAAAATGTACAGTAGAGCATTGTAATTATGCACAAATGTCAAACTCAACCAATGCCCTCCTTACAGCTTATGTAAAGGACAAAATGGCAGCTGCTAGTAAAAACAGACAAAAAAACTCCCCAAAAGAATGACAAAGACCACAAAAAGAGAGCACTACAAATCTATGCTTACACTTAAATAGCTGCACAATTATGTATGTCTGCGTGAAATGACCGGTTGTCTAGATCGGCAGACGGAGATAGGGGGAGGTTAGTCATAGTGGCTTTTTTTTTGTGTGTGCGTGTGCCACTTCATGAAGGAGACCAAAGGGGGAAACCATGGGGTGAGGAGTAGGCCAGAGGAAAAAAAAGAAAATGCTAAAGCGAACCATTCACAACTGTGGTACAAGCCTTTGCTTTCTTGTGTTCCTCCAAGAAAACAACTAGTTCAAGGCCTTCTAGGAAAAGCCCACATGCTTGTAAGGAAAAGCTAAAGTAGCAAAAAAAAAAAACAGACTGGCATTGCTTTTTTTTCTCCCACGTGTCATTTATCCAACAAGCTTCTGACAGGAGACATTTTTACTGTAATTGCAGGGTGATGCCAATTGGCTCTTTCTGCTCTGGCGAGGACCAGTGTGCTGACCTTTGTTACACTCCAACATGGCCTCAGTTAGACCTATTAGTGAGTAAGACAGAGCACTTAGGGAAACACTTTACATTGTGATCACTTAACTGTGACAGCCTCCTGGTTTTATGAACCACTCAATCTCAATCACAATGTCTTGATGGATACAACAGCCAAGAAAGAGGAATGAATTAAATAATATATTTGATATATATCTGAATTATAAATAGTAATTAGTCTTTGCAATTGATCAGACATAGTCCTTCCAGCAATTCTTAAGTCTATCTCTGTGTCGCTTCCCGGTGGGACATGTCCAGAATATCTAAGTAGTGATTCCAACAAAATGCCCAACCATCCTATCTGGCTCATATCGACTCCAAGGGAAAATTGCTCTATTTTGAGTTTTCCCCCAAGACAGAGTTCATAAGCAAGAGCCTGACCACCCTGCAGGGGAAGCTCCTCTTGGCTGCTTATATTCGTGGAAGAACTTGTTTATTTGAAAATGAAGCTGTTAGAGATCCTGACGTTGAACAAAGTAACAAGTAAAACAGAGTTTAGAGATATTCTGGTTTAAAAAGGGTCAGACATCAGGCAAACAAAAAGAGCCATTAACATTAGCTTCAACGTGTTAGCCACAGAGCATAAAACCAAGATGGTTGACCCTCAACATCTTCATACAAAAAGTAAGAAAAGACTTAAGTCAGATGTTTTCTGCAGGTGCATTTGCATCATGTACTGGTGAAACATCTCATGCCTAAAAGTCTTCAAAAGCCAACAACATAATCTTTGTAAGTGCAATAAGATGGAGTGGGTGATCAAATGAACATTAAGATGCTTTTTTTCTAGGTCTTGTAACAATGGAAAAAGTTATTTGTATCCAACCCACAGCAATAATTCTTCTCTGGACTGTGGAAAAAAATGGGTTGACATCCAGTTATCCACAAATATTGGAAATAAAACAAAAACCTTGTAAAATTATTGCACATAAAGTCCCACTGACTTCAGAGTTGGCTATTAGGTTAAAGATGTACATAGTTTTTTATTAACAAGAACCACAGAAACAAAACATGTTCCTATGTCATTCTCAAGAGGCTTATTGTCCCATATAGCTATTTATGGTGTGCCATCGGAACCAGCTAAAACTCAGTTCATTTTGGGGTTAAAAACCTTTTTGGGTTCAATCCAGTTAAAAAATACTTTTTTTTTATTTTACAAAAGCAAACTTTCAGCTAACTTTGTGAGTTTCAGTTGCACCTAATTTGACATTGTGTTCACTTAAAGCTGTGTAATAAGTTGTAAGGTTGAAGGAAAGTGGCTTTATGATAATGACCAGAAGGAAAAAAAAGGTGTAACAGCAACATAGGTACATTTTTTTTTGCTGAAATGCGATAAATAATTCCGCGGCAGACTGGCGACCTGTTTGGGGTGTACCCTGCCCCTTGACTTGAATCAGCCGGGATGGCAACAGCACCCCCCGCAATCCCATAACGGATAGGAATTTGAGAAGGTGACTGGTAAACAATGGTGTTATTATTTCTCAATTTGATCCAAATGAAATACATTTTGCAACTGGACTTTAATTATGGATTAAGACTCATTTTTTAGCTATAATTGCGATAATCCCCATGATTTATTAAAGAAAAAAAAGTGTTTCGCATTTTTTATTATAAAAAGCAACAAAAAGAACACAAGATTAAAATGTTAAGCAATAAAAATGAATGTGTTTTGCATAAATGGGTGGAGACGGTGGCCGCGTGGTTAGCGCGTTCGCCCGTGGACCGGAAGGTCGCGGGTTCGCGTCCCACGGAGAGCACGTCTAGGGTCCTTGGAGAAGACACCTAGCCCCCACTTCTCCCACCATTGGCGCCGTTGAAGGGCAGCCTGCTGCGGTGTAAGGAGTGCAGCAAACAAATTTCCCCGGTGAGGCATGAATAGAGTAATTCAAAATCAAAAAAAAAAAATCAAAAAATAAATCGTCCCAGTTTGTCCAGTAAAATAAATAGACTGGTTGTTCGTCAAATTTTTTTGAGCATGTCCCAATATACAATTACTGTTCAAAGGGGTTTTGCAAAAGCAAAATAAAGCTGTTCTTAGGAAGTTTGCAACAATAAAACTGCGCCATCACTCACATCCCGTGTCTTTAAGGCGGTTGATGGCATTAGACAAAAGGCGGACACAGCCAAGAAAGCCGGCTCCCTGCTTCTTATGAATCTTCTTGTGATTCCATACACTGATGGTGATGGAGTCGGACTTTCCAATGTATCTGAGAGAAAAAATAAAGGACAAAAAGAGAAATTTATCAATATGGACTTTTGGGATCGGGTTTTAGATGGAGACACACACAAGAAAATACTCTTCATCAAGGACACGTTATTCGACACGTAAGAGACACGGGGAGGCAGGAAGAACGTGGGGCTCAGAGGGATTTTCCAGTCTGTGCGTGTGTAAATCTGACTCTGAGCATCGAAGCGTGCGACAGAGCTTCACAAGTTAACTGTGAAGCTTTGAATCATTTATAATATTAAGCTGTACTCCTCAGGAAAAAAAAAAAAAAAAAAATCAACGTCTGGACGGTAGACAGAAAGCTGGCAGCCACATTTAATGTTTTACTCACTTAAATCATACAGTCAAACTTTGTTTTCACAAGTCTGCTTCACAGGGGAAAAAAGGGAGAACATTTCTTATAAACCGGCTTTATAAATTAGGTTGACAGAGTTTCAGACTGTTTTTAGATTTTGTGGCTTTGTCTCACACACATTTAAAAAAACTGGCCATTTCCCCCAAATCTGGATTAACCTGTGTAGCAGAAAACATAATTAGGTATAAATAGTCATCAGTCATACTGTCAAGATACACACAATTTACCTCAAGGGAAAAACTGCTTTTTAATTTAATGAGACATTTATTCAAATTTTGTGACACATTCAGATGTTTAGCATGTTAATAAGTTAGCCAGTTCTTATAGATTCTTAAGAATTGGGTTGATAATTACAATAACGGTCAAAAGTAAACAAGGAGAAGGGAAAACATTGGTCACATCCTCTCTTTGCTTTCACACTGTGCACATGCAAATGAGAAGAGCTAGACTAATGAGTCTTTGTCTAAAGACTATACTTATACAGGGATTCAAGTATATTTTTGGGTGACAACATTTGAATAAAAAGTAGATTTTGCCACCTTAGAAGGGTGTTAATAGACAAACGGTTTTGATGTGTGAATGCAAAAACTTTTTTTAAAGAAAAGAATGAAAGAAGCATACAGCATAAAACTTTACACAAGTGAGAAACTGAGAACTGTGCAATATTGTTTCAATTTTTTAGACTTAAATGTACGACTGATCCAACCAATGACATCATTTTTAATCCTGGCTTGAAAGAGTTAACAGTTCTGCTGTGATCTGTGGCTGGTGACGAAAAATTATAATTTTTTTTATTTCAAATCCAAAATCTTCCAGTTGATTGGCCATTATGAAATTGTCCCTAGGAATGTGGGTGTGTGTATGATTGTGTGTGTATGGTGCCGCGTCAGACTGGTGCACTGTACGAGATGTACCCTGCCTCACACCTTGAATAATCCAAGATTGGCTCTGTCCCTTCACACCTTTGCCCCGGCCCCCAATAGGAAAGGGTAGTTCAGAAGATAAAAATGCTTAAGAGATCTTCATGCCCTTTTAATGAAGTGAAAATTAACTAACTTCACTTCTGCTGCAGACAGAGCAGATTTTTTTGTTGTTTTTCTTTTACACCAAGTAAGATTTATGTGTAATAGGAACGTGTTCACTCTACATATAGTTAAACGAGGCCATTTCTGAAAATTAATGACCATGAATATGCTGGGGGGGATTTGGTGGTTCCTACTACTCAAAACAAGATCAAACCTGTTTTTTGGTGCCTTAGACCATTTGTGGAATAACTTTTAATCATACAATTAATATTAATCATAATAAACAACCCAGAATATTTTTCTATGCGTACACAATTTAAATAATCGTTGAACTTCCTCCACATTTCACACGGTGTAACTGACTGAAAACAATGAATTAAGCCTTAGATGACGTGTGCCTTCACTATTCAGAAACTGAATACTAAACACTATTAATGCAACAAAACCAGCGCAAACACATGCATAATTAAATAAATAAACACACATGAATAAATGAGCACATTATTATTTCATGATATTGTTAGCTACACCTTTAAATGTTGGGGAAATGTTTAGTTTGAGCTCTATTCTAAATTAATGCTTCTGTTAAGGAGCTATCCTCTTTGAGTCTCAACTCCACTTGTTCATTTTTATGGTGCTGGCTGTGCGAGAAGGCTCAGACAACATTGCGACAAGATCCAATGGTGCACTTAATTTTTCAATTGTCATTTACGAGCTCTTCTTTCTTGTTTGCTTGGAAACTAAAATACTCTCAAACTGCAAATTTTGGTTCTTTTGTTTTGTTTTTTTTCCACCTAGACTCTAGTTGCCATCTTTTTCCCCGTAGTGAGTCTCTCACTGTCTTTCTTTCCTCTGTACTGTCATGTGATGACGATCACATTCAAAACTGTTCAAAAAATGTTCCAATAATAGAACATCGATTATTATTAACAATAGTCTATTATTATATTGTATTAATTATTCTATCACACTTTATTGTTATTGAACATGAGATTAATTTGCATTGCATTTTTTTGATTAAATCAAAATTGATGTTGGCATTTTCAAACAGAATACTGTATTACCGTATTTCTGCTCAATGTAAAAATACTTCTGATTTTTTTGTGTTTTCCACATTGCAGCCTGACATTCTATAAAATCCAGACTCGCTTTTCCCCTCTTTAACCCCAGTTAATTGTAACAATAAACAAATCAATGCAACGGGTTTGTTACATTGTTTTAAAGAAATCCTAATCAGGTAACAATGCTGTGTTTGACTGTGTAATCTTTGGCCTGCTCTGTGCTTCATTTCTTCTCATGCATGGGGGTCAGACTGTGCTTTAAAAAATGCTGCACGTGAACTTGTGGCACATATGCTGGGGTGGGCTCCCTCCTTTGGTCTCAAACTAATGATCTGAACGATTCACAGAACTGCATCCCACTCTAATTATCATGCTGCTTACCAAAAGGGATATGAAACAATAGGGCTGTGAGTAAGACGTCTGGACATTTTGAGTCCCTGCCAAATGCCTGTCTGGGGTGCAATGTGAGAGAGCTGCTGTGTCAGACAGACGTGACAGGAAGGGAGGAAAGGGAGGTATTATAACCAAACCCCAGTCATCTGGATCAGCTACACTGCAAGAAAAATCTGGCGAGGATTATAATATACGCATGATGCAAAAAAGGAAAAAAAAACAGTTTCAGTAGAGTCTTAACTTTGACTATATATTGCAAGTTTCCTGGTTGAAAGAAAGTGAAAGTCAAGCTCAAAAGGCTGTATAAAATTGAATTTTTAAAAATAATCATTATCTTTTTTGTATGTGTTTATTTCTAACGGGAAACAAGGTCACATCGAGTGGAGAAAAGCTGAAATTGAGCTTGTTTGTATGTAATGCTGAAACGTGTTAGTGCACCATATTCTAAACTAATATTGGAATAATCTTTCAATTTAAACATCACCAACTACAATAGTGGCTGTCTTAATTCAGCACCCATCCTGCATTTTATTAATGTTTTAGACAAAAAAAGATTTTCTTTCACAATCCTGTTTTTTAATCTTTTGCTTAGTCACTTTTCTTTTTACACAAAACATTTCTTTGCTAATTTGGTCACAAAACAATGTAAAGTTGTTTATTTTATGTTTATTACAACGGGACAGGTGAGGCATAAAGTAACACATCTCTGCACACAACGTCCCTGAAGACAAAAAAAAAGAAGGGGGTTTTGTTTTTTTCAGCTAAGGATTGTTCAAGAAATGTACAATATACATGGCGCTGTGCCATCCAACGAGTTTTGGACATAGAGGTTTGTCCTAGAAAATAATCTAACCATAACCTCAAAACCCAAGTACGTACCGAACTGTAACTTTATGGGCCGGTAGCATTCCTATCATTGTGTGCTTGACACAGTATAAATCTTGTTATCTTGCAAATACAGTGAAAATAGAGTGCACATCAAGTCAGAAAAGCTAGAGAATATTTTTTATCTTCTTATTTTGAGAAAATACTATTATATATTATTTAAATTTACAAAAAATCCCTACTCCCTCTTGAACCGACTCGTGAGTATGCATTAAAACACTTCCTTACAAATTACATATTAAAGAAGTGGTGAACAAAAGGCATAGCCAAAAACAACTGGTTCTTTATATAATATCCAGATACTGGACATGAGAGGTCGCATCAAACATGCAGCAATGAAAAAAAAAAACCTTAAAGTATGTAATTGATGAATGAAGTGCTTTCAAGCATGGTAGAAACGTTTAAAAAGTTGATTTAGCCTAAACCTCCCCTTTAACTTAAAACTTAACAACAAGGCTATTTTGCCAAATCTCAATCTTCTCTTTTAGCTTTAGGCTCTATTTGAATGAATCAAACAGAGAGATCATTGGTGTCTACAAAGGATGGTATGCTGGGAACATCCCTCAAAATTGCTGAAAGGTCACAGTTCACAGACCAGGTTGCATACTGGGATCAATGTAACCACAGTCTGGAATACACACAAAGAGAATATGTTTACTTCCAAAGGCACCAGCATGTTTAAAGCTCAAATTCTACTAAGTGTGTTTGGGCTTGGCCATTTTAATTTTATAAAATCTCTTCCACCGCACTACCTGGGAGTTCTTCAGTGGAAACATACGAGAGGAAATACTGACACTGAGTACAGTCAAGGTAGACTGATGGTAAACCAATTTATGTCACATTTATAAAAATTCCAGCTCGGAGAAGTTTCAGTTTGTTTCCTTTCCATCCACATCCCTAAGGTGTGCATTTTGTCCGCAGGACTTCTCCCCTTTTTCCTGTCAAATGTGACATTCGCAGCTAATTTAGTAGCTGAATAGAGAAAAGGTCTTGTCTCCACAGTAACCAAACAAACGAAGACACGTGCTTCCTCTTGCTGTTGGCTACAAATGACCGTTTGGATAAACACGAGGTGAATACTGGAAGTTTTCACTCTCACATTTTCACTCACTTACTCCGTCTCTACTTTTTCCAGGTTGCTTTCAGGAAAAATGCCATCTTTCAGGAAGGGGGAAAAAAAAAAGGCAAAGCAGGGTGCAACAAGACATGCACGTGTTTCAGTCAATGGAAGAAAATACTACGACTCCTGAGTGTTTAAAGTATTCTTCAGGAGTGCATTTATAAATGGAGTTATTCTAGACATTCAGAGTCGAGATATAAATTTGTTTGCGTCTGTTAATCCTAAAATATTGTAAACAATATAGTCTGGTCCACAATGAGGTTAAATAAAGAAAGACAAGAAATACTAAAAGAAGGTATATTTTGTGTCTGAAAAGAGATGGAAGAAGTATCAAAAATATTGACAGGGACTCACAGATCGTAGTGCTGGTTCCACTTTGGATCAAGTGTGTTTTTCACAGTGTCTGTAGAGTGGCATTGTCCGGAACCATCCACAACTACCTTGGCGAAAGGATCAGGGAGGCCTGAAGACAGAAAGGAAACCAGTATTAGCACTGACTTAAAAAAGCATACAAAACATTAAATGTAGTTCTTTCAACCTATTAACTCTATGGTGCCATCAGGCATGTGAATAGTACTGTGTTCTGAAAATAGGATGTTCAGAGGGTTTTTCATTGGTGCTCTCTGTCCTGCTTCCCACCAATTCTTAGGCATGAGTGTTTGCTCAGTTCTTGAGCTTTGGAATGGCAGGAATGGGCACCACAAAACCACCCAAGTGAGCAGAGGTCCTTTACGTGCTTGTTCACCATGACAGCCAGACCCAAACACACCAAAACATTCACCACACCTGAAAAAACACGACTGTGCATGAAAAGGGCTGGCGATGTAGTATATTTGGACTAAAGTGACTTGAGATATTAAGAAAATTCAGCAAGGGACATCAGGTATGAGATCATGTCTATATTTAGGTGCAGCCTCTTCTTGCAGTTCAAATGCAGTTTGCTGTGTGAGATGTTGTCATTACTTTTGGGATCATTCAAGTTTTCGTTTTTTTTTCCATTTTTATGTTCATAAATGAATATAGAAACTATAATTAGCAGATACTTACGAAAAAAATCTTTCTTCACAAGGTTTTTGGCACAGAGGACTGGAAAAAAAAAGAAAAAAATTGGTTAGCACAATTGGTTCCATGGTTCAAAGCTTTGTGCAACAAAGCATCTACATGAGTTGATAACATAATTTTGGTTCTAAGGACCAAGACATACATTTTGTCTTTATAACAGTTTAGAACAGGAACAACACAAAAAATCGTTCAAAATAGCAAATCTCACACCATGCACTTGTTATTTTATACATAATCTATTAATTTACAATAACAGTTTTGTTTTTTATTATTATTGTCATCATTAAGGCTAGGCTAAACCAAAGATACAAAACCAAATATATACTAACACTTTTTTATCTAAAGAAAATTGCTCAAAAGAAGTTTGCTATATTTCAACCTCTCTCTACATCTCAAATAAAAGCCATACCACCATTAACACAGTCACTATGCCAACCACAGTCAACCCCATTTTTATTCACTTAAAACCACACTGTACAACAACTTATGAGGATCCTCTGTATAATTATTATTTTAAACCAAAACCAGTGATCCGTTCCATTCCACTGTCTTCCGCTTATTCTGGGCCAAATCGTGGGGCAACAGCTCACCCGGGAGGATCCCAAGGTGTACGCCAGACAGCTGTGAAACATAGTCGCTCCAGTGAGTCTGGGGTCTGCCTCTGAGTCTCCTCCCGGTGGGGTGTGCCCAAAACATCTACAACTACAAATTAGTTGCAATGTGAGTCACAGTAATGGTATAAAAGTTTTGATCCAATAAAAACTACAAACCCTAAATTTTATGAACAACACTGAAAAATTGTTGAGTTACACTGCTTTATTTATAGAAATACACTATTAAATAAACATGTGCTTCTGTGGAACTGCACCTGTAATACTGTATGTCATTTTAAAAATGTATTAAAATGAGTTGTTTCGGCACCTTTATAATGAATTAAATCCCAATTTCAATGTGTCTATTTAGACATTGCCTGTGTTTCTCTCCCTTGTCAGGAAAATGACTGGACCACAGAAAAGTTGAGAATGGATTCATCAAGTTTAAGGTTGAAGTAGAAATTATTGATACCCAAATAGAAATTTGATAGAAATAGAAACATGATATAATAAAAACAGATGCAGAAGATCTAACTTTGATTTAAATAGCATGCTTTCAAATATGCAAAGAAAAAGAATCAAAGCATCTCCTCAACAACAAAAAGGAGAAGAGATTCTCCAGGATTTAAAGTTTAACATTAAATTTCCATGAATATATCTTATTGTTGCAAAAAAACAAAAAAAAAAACAAAAACAGTGAGACTCTCTTAGTCTGAGTCCCTCTAAATCAATCAGTTCACCAGCTGCAGACTAGCTTCATTTTGCTGGTCTGATGTATGAGAAGTGGACCTGATGAGGCAGAGCCACTTACACCCTCCTGTGCAAACTATGGATGGATGGGGAAGCTCGTAACCACCTGGGTGTCTGGAGTTCAGAGTTTCAGCCAGTGAGTCAGACATGTGGAAAAAATTTAGTTTTCTTTTTTTTTCTTCCTTTTTGTAATAAAGTCCTTCTGAGGAACAGCCACTAAGTGGTCTGGCAACCTATGCAGGTCTTCCACCAGTTTGAAGATAGACTTTGCGTCAGAGAACTCAGTGTGGTTTGTTTCTAATTAATTTCTGTAAACTGAGGGCAAAGTAACAAGAACTCTGAGGTGTTTGTGTTTCGGAAAAATGGCACAAAAAAGAAAAGTTAGCTGCTGAAAACTATTTGATCAAGATAAAGTTGTAGAGCATGCTTGCCAACAACTGGAATTGCAGCTGGAAGGATTTAAGGCGAGACCACAGCGAGACAAAATATTGATGATCTCATTGCTGCCATCCAAAGATACAAAATTACTTGGCTGGTTCAATAAAGTCGACACAATAGTCCAGAACATGCTGCAACCGTGCCCCTAAGCTATGGAAACCTGTTCTCTCTCCCAGCTATCACTTTGGCCCCCACTCCTCTCCAAAAACATGTTTTGCATGTCATCACTTGTTGAGCTAATCATTTGGCAGAAAAACTAATTGGCATCTGTTATCAGTGTCTGTAATGAATCATGTAAGCCGACTAGATAAATTAGCATCAAAATCAGCATTTTTCTACAGTTCAGCTTGGCCGTTGTGCTTCTCTGGATTTATGGACATGAGTAGATGAAAAAGGAACTTCTTTGGTAGCAGACGGCAGCTTCAGCCTTTAAATCATTTCCTCTGCACTTCTATTCCGTGCCACATAATCAGACGTGCACCTACACCAAACTATCCTCTGAATCATCTTGGCTTTGAGCTGTAAAAGTTTTTATGCACTGACATCTGCACATGCACGTAGAGTGATTAACGTGACAGAGTATGGAGCGTGAATGGACGGCTAGACTAACTGTGTAGTCTTGGACGTCTGGAGGAAGATGAGTGGAGGGGTGCCTTGCAAAACATGCTGGACAGATGAGGAAAAATTTCTTTCCACAAACATCGCTGAGAATGTGTTACGTTCCATTGAAACCCACCTCATTTCTAAAACATCTGGTACACATCATTTTCGGTCACATTCTTGGTGAACACAGATGCGAGCACGTGCCAGTGTGCATGCACACACGCGTGCACATAGGCCCACTGAGACACCTCACTCTCCATTTCAACTCCAGTCATCCAATTAATTATTAGCAATCACAAGAGAATGGTATGTATGTGTCCATGTGTTTTGTTTTTTTAGGGAAGTGAAAATTATGGATTTGGGTTAACACAGTTATTGATATTCATTATTGTTAGCAAAAAAAAAGCACTAGACTTTTTCAAATTTGCATATTTAAACATAAAAATGTTTATAATCTGAGCCAAATCAGCTGAATCTAAACAATGCTCAATCTAGGAAAAATCTAGATTTTCTTTTTATGGATTTTAGCAAACATCTGTTTGCCAAAAGCAAGCTTGATGCAATACTTTTATTCCTAATCCAGATCAGTCCTAAACATACAAAAGCCCGTATTACAATTATTTGAGAAAATAAACAAAGATCACAAATAAATTTGATAAGTAAACGAATACCATATGTTTAAGATGTATGTTGTAATAAATACAAATGTATTCACTTGGCACTTTAAGTTAATTTTGGACCCATTAAACATCCCAATCTCAACAAAGCAGGTGGTAAGCCCATGTGGAATAAACAGCTTAGGTTCATGATTTTGGATAAATTGGATTTATGGATATAAATCTATAAATCTCTGCATGACCACTCAGTAAACAAGCCAAAAATGAAACAACACTTCTTGTATTGGTCAAAGTACATTTCCTCCAGACAAAAAAAAGTTGTTTTTTTTTCTATCAGGACGACGTTTGCAAATGTTGCCCTGTGGAGATTAATACCGTTAAATTTTCTTGGTCAGGAGTACATGACTGTTCTCAGAATTTCTTACTTGTATATGTAATCACCAATTCCTTAGCTATGACTATTGCCTGAAAAACATTCCCGAACTTATAATTCTCAGTATTAAAACACCTTCACAACATAAACTACTCTGGCTAAACTTTTCTATGTATTCTTACTTTTATGGATTGCTTTTGTTGCTTGCTTGCTTGCTTGTAGAATGTCGCGAGATACCAGTGTTGGTATATTACGCCTAACAGGGAACCGAAATCCCCTGTGATTTCAAAAATAAAAATCGACCAATTGCTTTTGTTATTTTACACAATTTAGAGTTGTTTCCACAAAAAGTTAGTAAGGTCATTGCACAATATCCTCAATGTTTTTTTTATATTGTCAGTTAATTTTTTTTCACCATATTTAAACTTAAAACAGTTTCAGACAGCCTTCTAACTGAGCGGAAGCCAAGCCTATCTCCAATTCTAATGAGCCAAGCAGAGTATTGTCTATCACATATTACCAGAACTAAGGCTTTTAATATTTGATATGTGCACAGCCTGAAAGTGATATCATTGGCTGCAAGCTAGAAGGCAGGGAATAAATGGGTCAAAGATATTTAAAATCACAACCAAATTTACAGCAAACTCAAGAAAATGTTTTATAAAATCACAAGCTTTTAACCCTGAAACACAAAAAAGCATCATATAATCCCGTGCATCTCTGCCCCCGTCTTAAGTCCACTGTTGTCATAGGGATAGCAAGTATTGAGGCTAAGCTGAGAGAAGGGCGTCTCTGTGCTCCCCGTGTTTCTCATTCCAGTCGCAGAGTCTTACACAGACACGGATTGCAGCTCGTGCTGATGGGAAAGCTGAGGAAGGGGAAAGTTTGGACAGCCCTGCAAATGCTTTGATGGGATGGTAGTAAGAAATATTTTGATCTGCAACAATAGAAATGGCTGGTCAGCCGCTAACACTTAGATTAAGGTCAACAAGACTTTTAACAAAATCACAATAGGTTAAAAAAAATTGCCAGTGAATTATATATATATATCTAAGAGGCTGTGGGAAACAGACTAATTAAAATAAGTTGTGTCTTTTTTCTTTTTACAATTTGCATCCCTGTGGATGGATGAGAAACGCTTCATTGCTAGCTCATAATGTAAATTGGTTTCTCTGAGAGTTAACAGCAGCTCATTGCAGATCTTGGGGGGTTAAGTTTAACTCCCACCTGTGAGGAGAGGATGGGCAGAGTTTCTCACAGGCTGACACACAAAGAGCTCGTCTGTGCAGCCGGATCAATGAAGTCTGCCAGGCGCAAGCCAAACACCTGGGGAGGGAGTGGTCACGTGATGTCTACAGAGAGGAAGGGGATTTGAGGGGGAGACTGGATGAAAAAGGAGTACCCATGGTAACAATCACTTGTTGAATTGAGTTAGACTGATTTTCATTTTTGAAGTAAACACTAAATATACAACTACCTTAGTCGCATTCACACCCACTAAGAAAGAAAAGCTTGGGAAAAGAACAGGACACCGTGGGGAAATGAGGGCTCTTTCAGCCTCTAGTCTGCTGTGCTGTGGTTAACCATTACATCTGAGCCTATGAGAGGGGAGGAAGTGGGGGTGTGAGAACGGAGACAGCCGCCTGGTAATAATTCACCATCCCAAGTCAAAACTATCTGGAAACATAGCCTAATAAGAGGAATTCCAGAAGAAAATCCGCCTGTGGTCTGGCTGAGAGAAACTGTGACTGTGTAAAACCTAAACAAACCTTCTCAGGCTTCCTAGCTCAGGTTTGACCGCATAGTCAACCTCCCTTCCTGTCCACCTGGTTCCACCAGTTCAATGCACTGACCCACCCCAGCAAGACAGTTTGAAACATCTTCAGGGAACATACTCCCCCATCTCGTCGTTATTATTCCTTCCTTCGCCCGCCTCACATCCTTTCCTCTGACTGTCTGCCTGTTTGTCTGCCCTGTTTGGACTCCAGGCTCCGGACCGTGCACTCTCATGCGCAACATTGTTCTTCTATAAACAAAGGGCTTCCTTTTCCCCTTTCTCCCCTCCTCCCTAACCATTCTCAGACTTAGAACCTGAAGGGAGGCAGAAAATGAAAATGATTTCTGAGTTGCTGCTGATAAGTGTACCAGTCAACCTGTTTCTTTATCTGCGTCTCACGGATGTCTGACTCGTTTCCTCATCTGAATCCAAAGTTTGGTCTTTATGCTAGAGCTATTTGGATTACAATCATTGACAGAACTGATGCTAAGTGCGTTACAGCATCAATGCATAACATATTTAATAAATTACAGCTATTCGTGCACAGAAATTAGAGAAATGATGAAGAATTTTCAGAAAATAAATCACAACTTTTGACTAGCACGAAGCAAGAAAAATAACTTTTGCCTTGTGTGAGATTTGATATAAATAAGAGGTGTTGAAAACGGAGTCAAATGATGGCAATAGAATTCTCATACAATTTTCAAGCCCAGCACACAAAAATGTTTGTATAGTTTCCAAAAACCACTTATCTTACAAATAGAGAGTAAAAAGCACTTGCCAGTACAATAAAAGATTCACTTCTAATAGCTGGGATTCGTGAGGGCTACGTGCTTGATGGTTTAGTCATATAAATACACACTAAATCCATATAAACTACAAAAATACATTCTTTGTCCAACTCTAATGATCTGGTCTGCTGTCCTATTGATGAAACCTGACGGGACATGCTGAATGAGGCACAAACTAATTCAACTAGGACCCAAATGACACCTAAATGACATCAACAACCAATAAAATTCTGCTAAATGACTCATTATTGTTGAACTAACCTGCCTGTGAATAGACATTTTTAAAATAACTATTAGAATGGGTGGGGCTAAGACACACAAAAGCGGTGGAGGAGCATTTGGCCAATGTTACTGACAGTTACACCGAGGATAATTTGAAACAGGGAGCGAGACTAAAGTGAAGATAGCTTTTACATCTACATTGATTTGTTTTTTGGGAAGGGTTTAAGATGCTGTCTTAGCAATATGCGAAGCCGGCATAGCCTAGACGGCCATATTAGGCTATGTAATGTTTGCAGTCGTAGAGGTAATGTAGGGTAACTGTCTGCAATCCTAAATAATCTATAAAACATTAAATGTAAGAGAAATGGTTAAACAATCTAAGAAACCATACTAAAGAAGCATGCTAAATACTCTACAGTAGTACTTGCAATAAAATGCTAACCTGAATGAATAAATGGTTGATAATGCTCGTAATGTAAGCAAAGACCAATTTAAGCTTGCAGAAACATTTAGCTGCGGTATTCTCTTTTCAATCCCAAGAGGGCAGCCCTAAAGCAGTACTAACAAGAATACAGCCCCTTAGGGCCCTATTTAGATATTTTACCTGAAAGAAAGTTGATTTTGGGTTTGGTCCTGCCTTAAGTATAGTCAAGTGTGTTGAAGCAGGAATACATAAAAAACACTCCACGAAGAATAGAGCACAACACTTAGTATGACGCCAGACCACACATGGAGCGTACCATGGTGCTAAGCAGGTGAGAGGCAGGGTCCACTGGCCACAGGTCACCAGTCTGTCCAATGTACAGTCCAACGTACAGTCTGTTCAATTTACAATTACAATACACACAAATACAGACAGTATATGTAAAAAAAAGTACATTGTTTTCTCAATCAAAATTTCAGAAAAAGTGTGTTGTTTCTCAACAACAAAAAAAACACTATTTAAAATAAGACTACGTGTACTCAGTAGTCTTCAAACTAACACAAGATTACTTTTTAAAGATCTCATCACACCTACTAACTTTAGCTCTTTAACTGTAGAGAAGAGGAAGAGGAGTAAAGTTTCAGGAACCCAAAACAACTTTTCACAAGCCACACGTCAACTTGTAGGCAGAGGAAAACATCTTAGAGAATACGCTTATGTAATATGCAAACCCGGTCCTTCTGGTCACATTATTTAGTTATAAAGAGTTTAGTGAACTGCTCATGGAACCTCAAAGTACCAGAAAAATCTTTAATATCGCTATACAAACTTACAATTTTCAAAATTTAGAAAATTATACAGAAAGAAAACAAAAGATTCTCTTTGTGCATCAATTTTGCAGAGAAAAAAAAGTCAGAAAGAAAAATTAGAGCAGAAAAAAAAGCAGGATCCTGATCCACTCTTTCCAACTGTAAAAAAAAAAATCAAAGATGTGCTTCATCTTAGAACAGGAAAGAATCTGGTCATTGACTAAAAAGTGCAAAGGGGGACGAGCAGTGATAATTCTTGTGACATATAATAAATATAAAAAAAATCTGACAGTAAAGAAGCTTCAAGTCCAGCTGCAGGAGGAAAGAACGCCCAGCGACATCTGTTCAAACAAATCCTTATAGCTAGAAAAAGTTGAGGGGAAAAGGGCAGAGGACAGAATAAATCCCATGTATACTCTTCACAAAAAAGGATAGAAACACATGAGGCTGTTTGTGGCGCTCGAGGTGGCTGGCAGGGCAGTGAGCATATTTGTACGATACTGAAAATGTGGAGGCTGGTTTTAAAATTAGGATGATGTATGTTGGCACAGAATAGCATAGATCATAAATTACTAATTGCATTAATAATCATACAGACAGGAGGTACATCTGTTGTAGAGGTCATAGCAGTAGCGGTTTATCATAATTATTGCTTCAATTATACGACATGGATCTGTCTAAGTATTCCGACAATCTTTTAAACCCAAGACCAAACAGACATGACACACAGCAAACTGACACTCCAAGAAAATTATTGTCTAATGGAGCCTGCATCAAACCAAACACTTGTTTGAACAAACAGGAACCCAAACAAATAAAGAGAAGAACACTAGCAAACAAACACTTGAACCAACGCATGTGAGGAACTTCTAATCCCTCCACGAACCTGTTCGGCAACATGAGAGAAAACATGCCGCGCACATCCCATCACACGTGAAAGCAAAGAAACTGGCAACGTTCACAGTGTGAGAACATTTCATCCGCCTCTCGTCACCTTTTCCCCTCAGTGATGCAGACAACTATACTTGCATAACCAGGAGACTTCAGCACCAAAAGAGCAGGGAAATGTGCCACGGTGGCATAGTACATCACATCATCATCCATCTTTTTGCTCTATGTGATACAAAGTACATGCCTAACAGAGAGTCATCCAAGCGAGTAAAGTCTTCCACAGTGCCTTCTCTGCTAAGCTGTGTGCAAGACCAACGCACGAATAGGGCTTCTGCAAGCTTGCAGAACCATTGGCTGGGACCTAAGTTCTTTTGGGTGGCAGCATGGGTTTCTTAGATTTTTTGGCTCCCTCGCTCTGTCTGATGTAATGGAGGAGAAGTCTGAAGTAAAGTGAGAGACTGGGAGGCAAAGGAGTGTGTGGGGGGCAATAAGGGGATGCAAATAATATCAAAGCTTTTCAACAAAAGTGGAGGGGACCACTTTGCTTTAGATGTGCCTTCCAACTTCCATGGTTCCATTGAAATTTCAGAGATTTTTATTTCTAAAGTAAAACATCTAAAAACTTCATCTGAGATCATTGTTAAATCCAAGCCACCCAGGATTACCCTCATCCCATATGTGAAACATTTTACTGATACCTAGCTATAACATAATTACCAACTGGTTAAAAGCCAACATCAAATGCCGTTGTGTGCAGGTGCATGCAATAAACAGCTTTTAAAGCATACCAAGTCATGTTTAAAGCCTCTAAGGGACTTGTGTCATGTCTGACCCAAATTTGACCAAGCTCTGATGATATCATTAGTCGGGCTGGACTGTTATTTCCACCACATTTAACATGATACTAGGGCCAGCATGACACACCAGAGGTTTTTGGTGCATGTAGCACAGCAAAAGAACAGCTATTTTCATTTTAAAGCTTCTTTTAATTTCTTAAACTCAATTGGCAAACTACACAATCAATCCGGGGCTATGTTGCTTACAACGTATGTCTCAGAACTTTTAGACAAACATTCTGTAATGTAGTCTCCAAATTTAAAATAGTGTCTAACTTTTGCTCATTTGTGGTAAAAAGTTTATTCCAGTAGTGCTAATGTATTCTCCAGCCTTCATTTTAAATCAAAAGGGAACAATCCAACAATTTCCATAGAGTTTGTAGAGGCACTTAATGTCTATGCCTTTAAAATGCTATGTTTGGCCGTTCATTAGTCTGGATCCTAATGGTGTTTTGAGATGAATAGTGTTGCATCTTAAAAAGGACACCTGATCCATATGATGGTCAGATATTTACCAGTGTAACATCTGTTTCAAAGCACCTGTATATCTGCTTTGAATCACATCATTATTATCTATCTTTGCCTCTTCAGATGTTACTAGCACTTTGATAAGTTTGTGTGCTTTACATGGTTTTGCTAAACATAATAGTTATTGTTGGCTGTCGTGTGATTTTTCACAGACAAAAACTTTTCGTCTTGATTTTGCCACCTTTTTCAACATAGTATTTAAACTCAGGTTCCGCGTAAGACCAAGCATACATATTCAGCCTTTGTAGTTTTTATGCAAGTATGAACCATTTCAAGTAGGTTTATAAATAGCACATTCTGGGCGAAACTTCAATCTACCGGTAGTTTATTTACAGGTACTAACACTTCATTATGCTTGCTTATATTTAATTTCAAATGGTAAAATTTTATATTTTAGAGGGGAAAAAAAAGCATATTTTCTCAAATTTCTTAACATGATGACTGCTTAGTGTCTGGCGTCTGTCTGAGAACTGAACCATCATGCACTCCTGGTGTTGGTTTGATCTGGAGATAAGTTTCACTGCAGACTTCCGGGCAAGCAAACCACAAGTCTCATCAACCAGCCGGTTACACACCATCAAAGTCCAACTCAAAGTGAAACAGAAAGCAGGAGGGTTGGAAATCTTTACCATCTAAAGAAAGTATGCCTTGGAAGGTAAGGAAAATAGATTAAATGTCTTTCTCATTTTCTTTTTTCTGTTATACAACACAAGAATCTGGTGGTGTATTTGTCCAGCTTCAGTAAAGATGCCATTTGAAATACGATCCAGTGTGAATATAAACATCTTCCTCTAATCCCGTCTTCTGAGAGAAACATGAAGGGCTTAAACGTCAGTCCTGAGGTATAGAGGTGGAGACGGTGGCCGCGTGGTTAGCGCGTTCGCCCGCGGACCGGAAGGTCGCGGGTTCGCGTCCCACGGAGAGCACGTCTAGGGTCCTTGGAGAAGACACCTAGCCCCCACTTCTCCCACCATTGGCGCCGTTGAAGGGCAGCCTGCTGCGGTGTAAGGAGTGCAGCAAACAAATTTCCCCGGTGAGGGATGAATAGAGTAATTCAAAATAAAAAAAATAAAAAAATAGACAGACGTCTCTAGTCAGCTGTTGGTGTCCTGTGGCTCTGACAACTCCTCTTTAGATGAAACCAGCAAAGACTTGAGATACCCTCATGTCCACAAGATTAATCAGTTAATTGTGTTGACTCATTGCAAAGCAGGTGTACCACTGAGCAGGCAAGGCCATCTCATCCGATCTTCTTCAAAAATGGTCTTTGCAAAACGTTGGTGTTTATCCTAGTTAACAAGATTTTGAGGAAAATGACTGAGGAATCATAACCAAGTTCCCTTCAAAAGTTAGAAAATAATCACAAATGACCTTGTGAAAGTAATAGAAGCAATCTCAATCAACCTTGTAGTTTCAATTTCCAAAAAAAAAAAAAAATCTCATCAAAAAGGTTTCTCTAGAAATTGCATGTCAGAAAGTGACCAGCCTCCTTTAATTAACTTTTCTTTTTTTTTTTACAAGAATGACAATTTGGGGTCTTTCAAACTTAATCTATGCAAAGAAATTATTATTTAAAGCTTACACAAGTTAAAAACAAACTTTCTTATGAGAAAACTCCGTATTTATTGACTTCATAAATGCAATGACCTGAAAACATGCGGAATAGTCCAATATATATATATTTTTTTATTATTATTTTTTATTATCCTTCTGTATATATATATATACTGTCTATTTCTTTTTTTCTTGTTTGCTGCTGTAGCGCACAAATTTCCCAAGTGTGGGATCAATAAAGTAATTCTAACCTAATCTAATATTGTAAAAATTTTCTCACCAGTAAGATTACAAGCAGCTTTGTAAATGTAAGACCAGATGAAGATGCAAACCAAGCATGAGTTGCTTGGTTTGCAAGCAACTCATGTTCAAACAAAAAAAAAATCTTAGATGAGAGATGATGAAGGAATAGTGGTGCCATAAAAAACAGCAGGACTTTTCTAATTCTACCATGATGTATCTGCTGTTTATATCTTTCATTCTGATTGTGAGATTGCAAGAAAAAGTTTAGACGTTTGTCTGAAAATGAATTATAATTTAAATTTTTTATGATCCTCCATGTAGTAGAATTACACACTTCTTACAAGAACCTTGATTAAGTAAGAGTCCTGCATATTTAAAGTGATGACTTCCAAAACATTTAGTAGAGATCAGTCTTTTTTAGATTGGATACCAGTTCCAGGAACCCAAAGAGAATAAAGTGTCCGGCCGCAATTCAACATGCAGGTTCCTAACCATGCTGCTCAGTCATCCATTGCATTAGATTTTTTCTTGTCCTCTGAAGATTGTCAGCCATGAAAATGACTGAACAAACAGCTTATATACATCTTAAAAACATTAACTAGAATAACTGTGGTTTGAAGCTAAGGTCACTGGAAAAAGGAGCCTGAGGTAAAGTGTTCTTGATGCTCATTTGAGGCCACTCAGATTACAAAATAGCATTTCCATGTTGATCTCTTGTCTATTTTTTGAACAAGAAAGGTATTTAAGACCTTCAAATCACAATTGCAAATATTTCCTCGACAAATATAACTATTTACAGACAAATCTGACTATTTTTTGTACAAAATGAAAAAAAGCCAACAAAAAATGATCATTTTAAAAAGGACAAACATCTAGCAAGTAATTTGTTTTAGTTTTATAACATATTTACTATGAAGAGAGATGCTCTACAAATTCTATGTGTGTGTGTGTGCATGCATGCAGATGGTTATCTGACTTTATATGTGGTCCTGCAAAACATTGGCAACCTGTTCGGGGTGTACTTCAACTTTCACCTGTAACCAACCAGGATAAGTACCCGCAACCCCAATAGGAATTTAGAAGATGAATGAATGAAAGATGATGCTATAAAATAAGCATTCCTTCCACCAACTTTTCATTGACTTGTGGCAAATTACATAGACATTTTGTATAGAAAATGATCCCATTTCCAAACGTAAACAAATGTATTGTTTGGTTTTAAGAACATTCAGTTTTTTTTTGGATTAAAAAAAACATTCCTACTTCTTTAATATTTAGTTACAAATCTGCATCTGTCTCACAGACACTAAGCTGAAACAAAGTCTGAGGAACCGGGAAAACTATTGTTGGTTCTTAAATTAATTTGACAAAGCCAGCATTGTGGAGGCACTCAGCAGGAAGAGAAAAACTATCCAAACCACGTTCACTGCGCAGTTATCAAATCATAGACACATCGTTGGACGCCAGGACAGGGCAAACCTAGAAGCCATCCAAGAGGGATAAGCAAAATAAAAGATTTCCTAAGTCCTGGTGAGCATTATGACTACAATTGCTTTCCTTTACTATCACAGGGGAACCTCAAAAAGACTGTTCTGGGCCATTCCGCTTCCCACCTGCTTCGATGACATTTGGATATGCATTGGGTTTTGATGGGAACTTCCTCTACGATGCTTACCATGTTCTGCCACATTTGGTTGCAAAAGTGGTTGAGTGTATAGCATTCACAAATATTTTCTTCTTTTTTTTCTAAAGTTTGTCTTGTTTTTTTTTTAACCACAACTATCATATTTTAGGTTCACGACTTATCGAAAGCAAAATGTGAAAATGGTTTCTTAAAAATGTGAGTTCATGACATGCCAGTGGAGTTTACCATAAGCAACCAATCACTCCATCTTTACAATGTATCCTGTCTGGATACCCAGATGAACCTAAATCACTTCCATACAGCTGCTCTGTAAAAATGGCTCCAACTGAGACCACAGGAGTGCAGCGAGAGACAGCACAAACCACATCAACATTTTCTTGATCACCAGGGTCCTCTGCCTCCATGGCCCATCTGTGCTCGAGTTTCTCCTTCAATTAACCAACAAACACCCAAAGACTCCCGTCTGCAGACTGCAGTTTGACCAAGCAATCCCTCACTAAATAGAAGAGACCCAAGCCTTTCATTCAAAGCTACACTGTGGGGCAGTGTGAAACCCCCAGGGGTCTTTGTTGCGTTGTTACAAGTCTGTTTCTTCTCAACCAGCATCTGTGTCCATTCAATGAACTTTTTTATAAGGTTATAAGAAAAAAATAAACCGTTTCTTTTTGCAGAAAACAGCTGCAGCACTGTCGACTTGCTAATCATTTGCAATTAAAGGAAAAGAAAGGCAAAGCCAACCACAGAATGCATCACACAGGACAAGAAACGGAGTGCAGAGGAAGCTCAGTCAGAGCGGGTGGGAGTGAAATATGCTTTGGTCTGAGAGGAAAGAGGCTTACGATTCGGAAAGAACAGGAGTGACTCAGAAAGGAAGAGGTGGGAAAGCAAATTGAGAATTCTAGGGAATCCCACTGAGATAGCTCTCTTCACTGCTCTGCATCACGCCAAAGAATTCAGATGAGCAAACCATATGCTTGACAGGTTGTGTATAAGCCGCCTATTGCAAACTAAAAACATTAAAAGACTTAAAAAAAACATCAAACAAACACCAGTGTGTTTATGATCTTGCCACATGTCTGGCACAATTTTCTGACCTTTGTTTATTTTATGGATTTAATTTTATGTCGTGCGACACATGGCTTACGAGTCTACGTTTTCAGTAGGCTGCAGGGATGTGTTCTCCTTTCCGCAAAGCCCTAATCACATTAGAAGTGGCTCTGTGGCTTTGCATTCAGCCGTGTGTCATCACATTTATGGCTGCGTGGAAAGTGGTTCAAATCACACCGAGAGTTGTGTTAGCGAGACTAAATTTATGAATGATCAAACAAAGTAATAAGCCATGCCTTCGTGGTGTAATTTATGTCTCATTGGATTGTGTGTATTACACCATTAACAGTGTGTGTGACCTAATATAGAAGTGATCAGCTGTGCACTATCATGGAAACCTCTTCCGAGTAGTCATGAGGCAATTCTCACCCTCAAGTGCTGATTTTAGCTGCTCGTTTGGAATATTTTTTCTAGTTTCAAATGCCGGCAAGCATCCACAACATCTGGTTGAAATGGTCAGAGAAGAAATGTTGGAGGGGGTCAAATGACCAAAACAGTCACATTAATGTCTTAAGTCCGGCAAGTCATCACAAAAAAAGAATTCTCAATGTGTCATTTGAATCTACCTCAAATGACTAAATGCAACAAGGATGCAGCCTTTTAAACTGACACCTTTTAAACTCAAAACAAATCTTGATAAAAATAGACACTAACGTAAGAATAGCAATAAAAAACAATAAATCCGTGTAGTCCCTCATTCATCCAGGAGTGATCCATAGTAGAAAAAGTTTCAAAAAAGTCTTCTGGACAGTTTAATTCTTCAACGAGACGTTTCGACTTCCATCCGGAAATCATTTTCAATCTGAAATGATTTTCAGATTGAAAATGATTTCCGGATGGAAGTCGAAACGTCTCGTTGAAGAATTAAACTGTCCAGAAGACTTTTTTGAAACTTTTTCTACTATCAATAAAAAACAATGACATAAGTAGCAAAAAAAATTCATTTAAACTCTTGCTTCTGCACAACATCTTCACACCGATACCTAAGCATTAAAGCATAAAGAGAATTACATGACTTTACCTGCCAGTTTAATTGACATTGAAAAGTTTTACACAATAGAAATATTTTTGTTCCCTTGTAGTTTATAAATAATGCAAAACTGCATTATTTTTTTAATCTGTTTTACCTATTATTTTTTTTTGCATAAACTTATCTTTGATCTATTGTAACTCTTCTTCCTGCATCTATGCTGTAGCATATTGCAATTGTGGGACTAATAAAGGTTTTCTTGATTCTTTAGAATAGAGAAATTAGGTCATTTGAGTGACTCCATCCGGAAAAAAAAATGATAAATGGGCAAAATCAGCTTTAACTGCAGGTTAGGTTACTATTGTTTTCTCAGCAGGATATTATTTAGTCTAGAGGGGGTGAGCAGTGTCACGCAGTATCAGGAGAAGTGGTCTGTGAGGTCTTGCTTTCATCATTTTTCACAGTGGACTCAAATTCTTAACATTCCCACAAGACACTACTATGATCCACCTCAGTCCCAAAGTAAGGACGAGCTAATTCACAACCAATAGGTCACTATTTTTCACAGAATATACTCTGTGAAAGGTGAATTATTGTCTCATATTTCCCTGATAGAAAGACAATCCAAAGAGAGAACAATTTCTATCTGCCCAAACAAAGAAATGTGACTACCAGAGGGGAAGGTGGCCACCTTTAACACAAGACTGACCTTGTTGTTTCTATTGCATGAAACATGGCCAGCTTAAACATTTAATTTGGGATTTCAGTGGGGAATGAGACAGCCGCTGAATGGGATTCAGGTCAGATCTAATGTGTGTCTGTGAGGAGGGGGGTTTGCATGTGTACCTCATTCATGTAAACCTTTCCAAACATTTGTGTTAAAAAGGAACAAATTAAAAACAATACAACATAAGAAATTGATCAAATCTTGCCAGCACACTTCATAAATGTCCCTTTTTTGGATTGGATCTCATTAAAGTTCTTTAGAATGACTCATAATAATTGAGGAACACTGGATCAGCATGAGCTGCAAGAATTCTACTTAATGCTGATCTGCTTAAATTACAGCAACAATAAACAGGGAAACAAGACAGATGTTCATCAGCAGGCTAAAAATCTGCTTAGTGGTGTCTGCAAATATGTCCTGCCTTATTCTACCAGAAATGCTAACTGGTAAGAGATCTGGTCAGGCTAACACCAGCTAGCCAACTTTAACTGGGGACCAGTTAATCAGCTGAATTGTGCCACAAATCTAGTTTCAATAACCTATAACATATACAAACTCAAGCTGATAATATAAACTACAGATGCAAATAATTATTATATTTATGTTTTCATTTTTTCAAGTTTATTTAACTAAAACCAGCACAATGGTAAAGAACAGCAATGCAAATAGCTGGCGTTATTTTGGGAGCCGTGTTATGTCTGGTAGTTACTGGATACTACAACAATTATTGGACCATTTTAAGCATATTTAGAATGAATGTTCTTATGGTAAAAATACTTAATATGTAAAATATATTAAATTAGGAAATAATAAGAGAAAAAGCAGGCGGTGAGCCAATTCTGTGGCCCATGGGAACTGTTCCCATCCAGCAAATACACCCAGCCTTCCTTCCTCGCCACACTGTGGGAATAGAACATGGGGATTTAAAGCATTGCTAGCTACCTGTTAGTCGCAGCTTCACGGGGCCATTCCGCCGAACTCCTTGATTAGACATCTCTTGATCCGTCACTGCTCCGGGTTAAAACGTATTTTCAAACGTGAACATACAAAAAAAAAAAAAGAGGGTTTTAACCTCTCCGCCAGTTTTAGACAATAATGGAGTCAAAGCATTGTGGCCCGGATGTGGACCTAACTGCCATAGCGCTCCTTTATAAAAGCAAAAAAGAAAAACGAGATGATCTCCTTGCAGAAAATTGCATTAGAGTGAAATAGAAAAACGGAGTTTTTTTCCCACCTCCGCTAAATGGATGAGCGTTAGTGGGGTCGCTAAAACAGTGTTTATCTTTCCATCTTTGAGTGAATCCTCCCTCAGCTCTCTGACTGAGGAACTGTGAGACTCAGAGGAAAGATCCTACTTTCAGGAGGCTGCTGAGAGCTCAGCGGTGACGACAGCACTCAATAGAGGAATTGGACATTTCTGACTTGTGGCCACTAAAGTGAGAATCACACGCAATAATTGGAGACTAGCGACACCTATTTGCCTTCGTAATAAATAGAACTGAGTTTGAAGCCATTTTTTTTTTTTTACTTTTAGCAGGGGCGTAGATGAAATTAGAACAGGAACCCCCCCCCACTACAAAATCCATACTGTTGGATTGGAAAAACTGGTTTTATCACAGGCATCTCATAAATTCAATTATATTAGGTTTCACCATCTCAACCACTAATTCCCCAACAGGCTCTGGAACCTATGCCGGCTGATTTCAGGCTAGAGGCAGGGTACACCTTGAAAAGATTGCCAGTCTTCCACAGGTTCATACTCATTCCTAGAATCAATTTTATGATGGCCAATCAACCTTATATGCATGCTTTATGGAGAGTGAGAAGAAACTGGACTATCCAGAAAAAAACCCCACACATACACAGGGAGAAGATGCAAACTCCACACTGAAAGGCCAGTGTTTCAAACCTCATCCCATTCTGGACTGGAACCACTGACCTTGCTGTGAGGCTATTGTGCCATCCAGCAATTAAACCCCGAAGACACAAACGTGATGCAATAACTTTATTTACAAGCATTAGAGTGTTAAAAGTATGTACAAAACATACAAAAAACACAAACATGGACTGACAGTATTGGACGATAAAAATACAGAGCAGATGAGTTAGAAAATCTTTGAGAAGTTGAAAGTGTTGTCATTTTCATTAATCTGGAAAGTATAAGCGTCTTCTGTTGCCTCAGGAGCCACAGATTCTACCTCCTCCTGTAAAAGAAAAATAGAAATTAAGCAAAGTCCTATTGCCTATTGTATAAATATAAATTAATAAAAGACTTGCCTCATCTGAAAAGTACTTCTCAATCAAGTTGAGGGCTGCCTTGTAGATCATCTCATTCTCATGAGTCTGCAGAGACTCAATCTTTTCTAGACCTCCACAGTCTTCAATCATCAGACTCAGTTTGTCAGATTCTCCTATTTTATCCCCAGCCTGTAAGAAAAAAAAAAAAAAAAAAAAAAAAGTAGAAATAAAAAATAATTCATCAACTTCTATTAATATTTCAAAGACTTGAGTCCTACTCTCACCAAGAAGATGTTGGTAATTGCATCAAGAATGACGAGGACAGTCTTGCTGTCTTTAGAAGACAGAAGGTTGAGAAGAGGCACCAGCACATTGGCCTGCACCAGGAAAACTACCTGCTGCACTGTACCACCACTGGTAAAGTTTGTTACTGCCCACACAGCCTCCTTCTGAGTTTTGTAATCGCCCTGTGGAAGAGAACAAATAAGAATTGCACTCACCAAAAACTTTGAGACATGTCTATATATTGTAGGTAAACATCGAGGGTCGCCTTACCATCACAAGCAAGTCTATCAAGGGTGGGACGAGGCCTGCATTGATGACCTCCTGGATTTGAGTGTCCTTTCCTGCTGTGATGTTTGACAATGTCCAAGCTGCCTCTTTCTTAATGTTGGGTTTTTGGTGACGTAGTAGATGGGCCAACATGGGCAGGAGTCCAGAATCCAATGCAACTTGAGTCTGCTCATCAGTCCCAGTCACAATGTTGCCAATGGCACGCAATGCTGGGGTCTGAAGGAATGATAAAACATAAAATCATTTGAACTGTAACAGGAGTTATGCTTGAGATCTACAAATCTATACGTACAACTATGGATAGCTGGTCAGAGACAAGCAGCTTCACTAGACGAGAAACCAAACCAGTCTGGACCACCACCTCAATACGGTCATTGGAACCGTCTGTCAGGTATGACACGGCCCAACAAGCATCAGCCAAAACCTCTGGATCTTCATGATGTAAGAGACGGATGAGAGAAGGCAAGAGTTGATTGATCGCACTCAGAGGAGGTGGGGGGTTTTTGTTGCGGCACAAATTTGACAATGACCATGTCACATTTCTGAGGTAGCTCGGCTGCAAAGAAATCCAGCAAGACAAGAGTTTTAATTAGGTTAGGGTTCCCTCAAGTGGTCACAAAAATATAAATTTCAGCTTTTTTTATTTTATTCAAAGGGGGAAAAAAAAAAAAAGTACACTTACAGTAAAGGCAGACAAATCAGGTACTGATAGCAGACTCAGAAGAGGGGCTATTCCTCCATGCTTGATGACCAAGTCTCTAAGGGCAGATCCATCACCTACAAAAAAAAAAAAAAAAAATTGATAATGACTTGTCAGTTTTGACCTACATTAGTAAAGGATCCATTCACTTACCTGCAATGTTTCCGAGGGCCCAGATTGCCTGCTCGCTAATATGCTGATGAGGTGACAAGACTAGGTTAATAAAAGCAGGGATAGCCCCGCCCTCCACAACAGCATAAGTCTGTTCAGATGTTCCTGAAGCCATGTTAGTCAGAGCCCATGATGCCTCAAACTGAATGGGAGGACAATCATTCAGATCAAGGAAAGCAACAAAGTCAGGGATCAAACCAGCACTGATCATCTGATCAATAGGAGGGTGTTTCTGGCGAGACAGTAGTTTTCTGGAGAAATAAAAGCATCAATAAGTCTTGATATTAGAAATTTTAGGTAATTTAAAAAAAAAAAAAAGCAGATTTTTATTACCTTGCTGCCTGTGTGGCTTGAAGTTTAGATTCAAGACTGGAACTGTTCACTCCTGAGACAATTTCTTCAATTGTCCACTGCTTTGAAACCTTTAAGTAAGAAACGCATATGTTTTTTTGTTGTTTTTTCTTCTCATGTAGTTATTTGATCTAATGATTTTTTCTAGAGATTAATATTAGATCATTAGTGAGCCAGGTTGTAAATCTGACCTGGTTGTTTTGGCTTCTCTCCTGTAGAGGTGAAGTGACCTCTTCTGGTTCCGCATCCACGTTTCTTCTTTTGAACATTTGATCATCTTTCTTTGCTTTTCTGAGCTCGACATTAACTTCAACTCTTCTGCGACGAAGCTCCTGCATTCAAATTGATCTCAAATTCAGTCACAAATCGAGTTTGCCGTAATTTTTCAAAATTGTTTTTTATTGTATTAAAACTCACGTTTGCATCTTTGCCCTTGTTTTTAAATTTGTTGAGACGAACAATGTTTTCAGACATTTTTATGAAGCAGAAAAGCAATGATGTAAAAAAAGGGGGAAATCCTGGAAGAAAGAAAAGAAGATTAGCTAACATTTGGAGATGATTTGAAAAGAGAGGAAGTGGAGACACGTGGTCACAAAATTACACTTAAAATGTCACGATGAGTTTGACATTTCAACAAATCAAAGTATAAAATAAAGAAAAATAATTACATCGTATTAAATTAAGAAAATAAGCTCCATAAAGTTACTTACCTCGGGTTCGAGCAGGAAATAATGGTTGAAAAGTTTGCAGAGACCTTTAAATTCCTGCCGAAAAGTCTCCTGATTGGACTATTTGAGTAAAAGCGTCTCAATTCTTCCTCTGATTGGATGGTTTGAAAAAAAATGAGCTACGAAGCGGAAGTGACGTTGTGAAACAAAACCTCGCGAGAGATTCAAAATACAAATCCTATGAAATTCAAATTATCTTTTGTATTTTACTGGCTCCTTTGGTTTTTTTAATCAACAGATTGATATGGAATGTGAATGCAAACCAGCTCAAAAATATTTGAAGTTGTGTAACGCTGTACAACACTTATTTAATTCTTTGATAATAATGAAACCACTAAACTGTGCAAGAGTTGTAGAAATAAGCTCTTTTTATGATGTTATTTTGTTTCTATTTAAGTTCTATTTTATTATGTAGGGTTTTGTCTCTTTGTATTTTCCTGCTGTGTCTGTGCTGTCGCATATTGCAATTTCCACATTGTGGTTTTCTTAATATTCACGTTTGAAAGACTACTTTCCCCCTGTTAAACAGTCTAATTCTATAAACGACTGATTTCTTATGGTTAAATTCTTGATCTAATAAATTTAACAAAAAAAAAAAAAAAAAAAAATCAGAACACTTTGCTAGTATAATTGGGGCTACAGAGGACTGGATTACAAAGGGTTAATTAGATAAAATCCATCACCACAGCAAGAGATTTGGCTTTCCATTAAGGGTGGGGGTTATGCATTTAAGATTTTAGTGTCTCAAACTCACTGTTATTAACAATCGTTAAAAAGTTCATAAAGATGCTTTCTTTTCTTTTTTTTAACCAATAAGCACCAGGTTGAGTTTTGCTTGAGTTTTTTCAGTCTGCACAGGATAATCTATAAATATATTGAAATGGTACTTGACGGACAGAAGCCACGTGGATCATCCCAAATCTACCGCCAAGTGTGTAGGAGGGGGGGATGAAATGTTGCCAAGTCAGCGACTTTGACACTAGATTTAGCGAGTATTCTGACGCTCTAGCCAGTTTTTTTTTTTTTTTTTAAAAAAAGCGATAATCTAGCGCCTTTTTATACGATTACAGATATTTTTGGAGTCTGTGACTTGAAAGCCCGTTGTTAAGCCTGTTCTCAATAAGCAGCCTTTGCTGCTGCCGTGGCGCCTCCCAAAGCATTGTAGGTGTGCAACTTGTCTGTGAGAGTGATTGAGATGGAGGGATTTGTCCATATGTTAGACAGCGGAATTTGTCTCTGTGCGTGTGTTTGAGAGGGTGGGCTTGTGATGTCTAATTGTTGTGTAACAACTACACAACGTGTTGTGTGGGTAGTTTTACTTCAGGCACGGAATGATCTCTGTGTTTGTGATGTTGACACTGGACTGGGTGACCTCAGGAGCTACGATACATAAAAAAGTAGCTCTCGGGAAAAAAGGTAGGGCATCCCTAGATTAGTTATTGTTGGGCTTTTTCATCTAGTCTAATATATCTTTCATATTATACTGCCTTTAATAAATAGGAAGATAAGCAACTATAATTGTTCTGATGTGAATCAACATATCATTTATCTGTTGGTAATGGATCATGTCAGTTTTCTGTCCTTTGGATCCAAAAATGTAAATGTAACATGACTTACCAGCCATATCCAACTGAATATGTTCCAATGTGCACCCCATAAGAAAACAGAATTGTTTGCATATTGTGGTTGTTTTGTTACACGACACATAAAAAAAGCTTCTTTTTTTTTTTTAGTTTTATTAAGTTCCATATACATCAATATTTCTTCAGCTGTAATACAAAAAAGAAAAAAAAAGTCCAAATTTCTTTTTACAAACAGGGGCAGAAACCTTCAGATGCATTATTTCATCCTCCTCAGTCACTACTGCGAAGCGATTAATTTACAATAGCTTATTACCGTACTTCAGGTAATGTAGAAGTTTAACCTATTAGACTACCAATGTCCAGGTTTTTAGTACTTCAACGCTCTTTCATGCCACTTCAGACTAAACAATGAGTGGAAATGGATGAAACTTTGTTCCACAATGAACTTTGAATTCACACAAAAACTCTTGACACATAATGCTCAGTAAAACTCAGCCATTATTCCATCAATTTTCTATTTCAGCGGACATGAGAACCACAAAAAAATGGCCTGAGAATGTTTTTTTCTTTAAACCATGTACGGAAACAAAAATGCATTCATAAAAAATAAATCTTATGGAAATTTGAGATCTCCTTTTGAGAGTTTTTTGAGGTAAACTTTCTTCTGAAATGCCTCAACTATTTTCACTTCTCTGTACAGACCCATGAATGGAGACAGAACCAATAGAGTCCCTTTTTTGCTCCCCTGAAAAATAGGGAGAGCTCTGCGTGGTGGATGGTTGCACGATTGCGCAGTCAGAGTTCAGAAACACCGTTATTCTTGGCAAGTGCATTTGAGGTTTTTGCTTCCTAAGAGGCTGAAGAAGACTGTAGCTTGTTGTTATGAGACCTATAGGATGTGGAAAGAGGGGAAGAGTTGTAATCGCTCAACATTTTTATTCCAACATCTTCAAAGCAGGCAGAGATGATGCAATGCAAGCCGTGTGAGATCTAGCGACCAGGATGTTTAACTGGGAATGTCTTTATTAGTGGTAAAATTTTCCACAACTACTAACTGAAGTTGGTTTGAGAAGACAGGAAAGACTCATCATTCTAATCAAAACACTTCAGACAGATAAAAATAATAAGAAATGATTTGTTTCATTGTTTTAAAACAGTTCTATACAAGCAGAGACATCCCACAAGCACGGTGCATGAAAAAACATAGGTACATTCAGCAGAAACAATGAGATGAAGTCAAAATGAAGATAAACATACAAAGTGTCTCATAAATAATAAAATATGCTGCTTTTAAATATTTAAGTTGGAAATTCTGAGCGCCAAAAGTCTAAGTTTAAAAAATAACAATAAATACAAGTTGGAAATGAATAATGAAGTTAAAAATCCTACTAGACATGACTAAGCAGGTCTGATTTTTCAGAAAGGCGGGAGATTTAGGCTGAGAGCATAATGGATGATGGTGATCATTATTTATACATGGAAGCCATTTTTGATGACTACAGTTTACTGAGACAGGATTAGATTCTGAATATTTTTTTTTTAAAAAGCACAAACAAACAAAAGCACATGTGGTGTTTAGGTGTGTTCCTCTCCTTTTTTCTGTTTTGGAAACAAAGTTTTCAAGTGATTATCACTAGAGACCCTCACAGCATCCAGTCCAGACTCCAGCTAGACTGGCCCACCTAAGAATCTGACAATCTGTAAGAAAGAAGAACATTGGATGGCTTGAATAAAAAAAAAGCATGCAGAAAATGTGAACAGACAAATGAATGTTGACAACAGCACATTGAACATGCGTCCTTAGTCCGGCCAATTAAATAGATGCTAATGCTATACAGGCTAGCAGTTCATGGAAATAAAAAAAAAAGGTGCAAATTAAGAAGAATAAAAAGATGTAATCATTATAGCAGCAACGAAGCTCCGCATTTCACCTCACCTGCTGGCTTTGAAGCCTTTCAGCTTCTGTACAAAGAAGGCTTCGAGCATCTCGGCGCATTGAAAGAAGGGCGTGTCGTTGGGGTTGTAGTAGCGGCAGTTGTCGAAGATTTTGGTCACGTCTGCCACAAACTCTGTGAGCTTCTGGTAATGTCGCTTTTGCAAACGGCTTTCCATTGTTGAGAAATCTAAGATGGAAAAAAAAAAAAAGCAAACCTTAATACATAGCAAATCATAACTATTTAATCAAGTTTTTATAGCTTGATACAAAAAGTAACCAAGTAGACAAAGTTAAATAAATATAACTCAAGATAGAAAAAAGTAAAGTCATAAAAGTTCAAATTTTACTTCTATCAAGTTATTTACACATGTATTTCATGTAATTTTGCTTTTGAAAATAAAAACTATTGTTTCCTGTGAATTAACTGTAGTTTGATTTGATATCAGTTTACCCTACATCCTGAAAGTTCAGCTTCCTGCCCTGAGTGGAATGGTAGCTGATTATTAAAAAAACACATTGGATTGGAGTTCATAACCAACATTGTTGTACAGACAAACAGGGTCTGCTAAAAGGAGCGTTAAGATAAACCTTTTCAGTACCATCCACAGCTGGTGACCATACGTGAGGGTAAGAACGTAGATCAATAAAAACATTTTTTTAAAAAGAGTGAAAATCATTTCCAACATCGGTTTTTACCCATTGGTTCCTTTATCACGCGGTAATAATCTGGAGCATCGTGTGGATCCACTGGTTCCAGGAAAGGCCACGCCATTTTATGTGCCTAGAATGACAGAAAATACAAATCAAAATGTTTCGTTTAAGTGGATCTGTGACTCCGACCAGTACAAACAATAAATGATAAAGGAACAAATTACCTCACAACAAACTTTGAAATTTTAAATGGATGCACACTCTTCAAGATTTAAGATATTTTGTCACATTCATACCTGTAACGATCGTAATATCCTCCTCAACCCCTCATAGTCTTTGTCTGTGAGGGGCGAAAGGACCGTCATGGCGTCTTCCGTAGACTGGCACTGCGGACACACGTATACGTCGATGTGATTGGCTTCACTTTGCAGGATGCCCACACAGCGGCCGTGGTACCAATTTTGGCAACGATCGCAGCCAATGTAGAACCTGTGGAGATCATCTCAGAGTTTTAGGAGGTTTGTCAAAAATTCAAGTAAATGAAAGTAACATGGTAGTCGTACTGTGATTCGTCGTATGGTGTCCGACAGATGCAGTACAGCTCCTCGGCGCTTCCTCCGTCCTGACCACGTTTACAATCGTTACAGACAAAGTCTTCCAGCTTCTTGGCCTCCCTCTCTGTGATACCAACGCAGGCGCCATGGAACCAGTTAGAGCACAGGTCGCATCCGATGTAAAACCTGTGAGAAGAGATGACTTCAGTTTGGAACGCAAATAAAAAAAAAACAGCGTAGGTGTTTTCAGCATCTTACTTTGACTCATCGTAGGGAGTTTTGCAGATACAGTACAGCTTGGTGTCCTTGTGATCTTTTGAGGTAGAAGACAACTTTCTCTTCTTCTTTTTATGTTTGGACAAGCTGGAATCTCTGTCCTTATCTCTGTCCCTGTCTTTGTTTCGGTCTCTTTCCCGGCATCTGTCTGTGTCTCTCTCCTGCAATCGGTCTTTGTCCCGATGTCGCTCTCGGTCTTTGTCCCGTTTCTTGCTCTTGTCGTGGTGTCTGTCACGCTCTCGGCTCTTGTCTCTCTCATCTTCTTTCTTACGCTTGTGTGATGAGGAGGGCGGGGCTGGTGTGTGTGGGGAATGTGTAGAGTGGGCGAGGTGGGATGAGTGAGCAGAGGCTGATTTGACGGTAGCAGCAGCGACTTGAGCGATGGCCGCTCGAGCCTTCTCTTTTTCCTTCTGAAGCCGAGTCAAGTCCCGCCTCAGCTCCTCCTGAGGAGACATTTTTACACTTTACTTACCACTTATTAATTCAATCTGAAACCCCAAAAATAATGCAAGTAAAAAATCTGTTTCCAAGAAGCATCCAACAACAATTTTTCAAAAAAGAAATCCAATATGACAAATATTCCAATTAAAATTGTATCAAATTGTGTAACTCATGTAAATATGGATGTATGTATTACACAAGTGTTTACATTTATTTTGCAACTGTCTGATAATCAACATATAGTGCTGTAAATTTTCTTAGTTTTCCCACATTTGTCAACAATGATGTCATTCGAAACATTGCAACCATATCACTCCACTCGCACATCTTTCACTTCACATTTTATACATAAATATAAACAACCAGATTTAGATGCACTGGTCATCTCAACCACCCAACAATAATATAGATTACTTTTGGCTTCTTCAGTTGGTACTTAATAACTGAGCAGTTTCATAAAAATCCCCTTAGTAGTTAAGGAGATGTCGCATTCACAAGAATTTTTGATCTTGAGCTTTGGTCGCACGATTAACCCAGTCAGTTAATTTAAAGTTAATACTGAGGAACTGTAGGCAGTTTCATTAAAATTCCTTCGGTGTTCGGGGAGATATTGTGTTTGCAAAAGCACCGACCAACAGCCGCATAAACAGCCTCATTCCTTTTTGCCTCTTCCACATTCTGTGAGCAGAGGCATAAAAATATTAGGAGGTGTTTATGTTGGAATCGGACCTGAACTTGAAGCTGCAGCTCCTTGTCCAGGAGTGCCCTCTTTTTAAGGATTTCAGATTTCAGCTGCTCTTTGTGCTTGTAGAGCAGTGCTGTCAACTTGGTGGCATTCTGCTTGAAGCGTTTCTGCTCCACCACCTCCTCTTTCTTCCTCTTCTTTGCTGCCTGCTTCTCGTCCTTCTCGATCTTATCGAGAATGAACTTCATCACCTGATTGCACACAATCATCCTGCAGACAAATGAAAAAACAAAGTGTTAAATTGTGAAATAGAGACAATAGAGACTTGTGATAAATTCATGCTAGTTTCTTTTTGTGTGTGTGTGAGAGTGTGATAGGGACCTCTGATTTTCTTCCCGCTCCGCTGCAGCCAGGCTCTTCCTCTGTTTCAGCTGCTCGGCTGAAAAGTTTTGCTTTCCTGCCACCTTATGTTTGCAAAAAAGTTTTGTTAATAAAACATGGAGATAGTACCTGAGTAAATTCAGTTTAAAAGCCATCAAACTAATCTTACCTGCTTCTGGAGACCATCTTTAATAATCTGCTGGTTCGATTCTTTTTGTTCCCTTTTAGCCTCATTTTTCTTCTTCTTTGGCTGCTGGACTTGCTGCTGCATCCTCTGAAGCTGCTCTTGGACGTTTGCTGGTGCCTGGATGGTCACCATGTTCTGAATTTGATGGGTCTGAATCTGCCCTCCAGGCTGCTGGATCTGAATGGGAAGCTGCAGTTTGATTTGCTGAGGAACAGTGCCGCCCTGCTGTTGAGCTTGAGCCTGAATCTGTGCCTGGATTTGTGCTGCGACGTGGGGCGGCAGAGCAGAGAGAAGCTGGACAGGCTGCTGGAGGCCCGGGTAGGTAATGAGTTGATGTCTGATGGGAGACTGAACCTGAAGCTGAGGTTGTACTTGAGTCTGGTTCTGGGGCTGGAACTGGACTTGCAGCTTGGCTTGAACCTGCAGTTGCTGTGGGACTTGAGTCTGCTGCGGCTGAACGTGCACTTGTGCTTGTGAAGCTTGAGGTTGGATCTGGTTTTGTTGCAGTTGGACCTGAACCTGCGGGTGAAGCTGGGTTTGGATCTGGGTTTGGGCCTGAGACTGGACCTGCTGTTGCAAAGCCTGAGGTTGGGTTTGAAATGAAGCCTGTACTTGCGGGTGGTACTGTGGCTGGACCCTCGGCTGAAGCTGAGACAGGGTTGGAGGTGTTTGCTGAGTTTGCGGCTGAAATTGAACTCTAACCTGGGGCTGGATCTGAGCTTGTGTCTGAATGTGTGGCATCTGCTGCACCTGGACTTGTGTGCAGATTTGTGGCTGTGTGTGGGGCTGCAGCTGGGTCTGAGGGGATCTCAGAGAAGACACAGGAGAAACCGGTAATGTTTTCATATGTACCTGGACTGCAGAGATGGGCATGGACACAACAGCAGGCTGCTGGATTTGTTGTGCTTGAGAAGACAGCGATGCAACAGGAGAGCGAGTGACGGGTGAGTGTGTGGACACGCAGATCGGAGCAGCACTGGGCGGGGTAGCTGGAGCTGCAGCTTGCTGGGAGGTCTGAACTGGAATCTGAGTTTGAGACGAAGTTGGAGTCAAAACTTGGGGCTGAGCTGTTCTTTGTTGTATCAGAGCTGCGAATGGAGGCGGAAACAACAGGAAAAATACTTTAGAAACAAAATTACACAAACAAGCAGATGTTAAGAGTAGGTTTGTCTTTTTTTTTTTTACCTGGTACAGAAGGAATTGTGGAAGTGGCGGTGACTGGTGTGACTACTGCGTTTGCTACAGAGGCATGAAGAGGAACTTGGGGGGCTTGGATTTGGGTTAAAGCTTTTCCTGGAGGTGGGATGGCGATTTGGTTGGACACGATGGCCATGAGAGGCGTGGAGACAGGGGCAAGAGCAGGTGTGGGAACTTTAACAGGCGTGGAAAGCGAGGTGGAGACGGTAGAAGCTGCTGCCGGTGTTCCAGTAACAGAGGTGGGGACCTGCATCTGGACCGGAGGTAGGACTGTAGCGGGGCTGGTGGGCTGCGGCTTTACAGAGAGGGATGTTTGCATGGGGACAGGGACTGGTGTGGAACTAGAAACTTGAGGTTGTATTTGAGGCATGACCGCGGTGGTATTTTGTGAAGATAAAACTTGTGTAGAAGCAGTAAGAGGAGCAGGGGGTGGAGTCTGCGTCGAAGAGGGTATAGGGATCTGGGTTTGTACTGGGGTCTGAGGTGGAACAGCGACTGGTGTTTGGACAGGTGCAGAAATGGGTGTTTGTGTGGGGGTGGGGAGGGGAGCGGACATTTGTGTCTGACCTAAAACTGAAGGGCTTGTTTGGACCTGTGCTGGGACTTCAGCTGACATTTGCGTGTGAGGGGTCTGAGCTGGGGTAGGTTTTGGAGGGGCGGGGGTGATAGCAGGAGCAGAAGCTGATGAAGATGGAGGGACAGGAGTGAACAGGAAGCGCTGGACTTGGCCATTGGGCATGGCTGCCTGCATTAGCTGCTGGCCGGGGCCGGGGATGACCGTCACACCCTGCGGGATGATTTGGAGCTGACCCTGAGTCTGGCCTTGACCCTGGATCACAACTGTCAGACCTGGGTTTGCTCCCTAAGGGGTAAAATAGAAATAAATTTTAGAGTAGTTAAGAAAGAAATGACAAAAGTAAGTAAAAGAGGAGCATACTTGTGTTCCCTGTGTCAGCTGCATCAGTTGAGCCATGGTGAGTTTCACTTGACCCTGCTGAGGCCTTTGAATTGGAGATGTGACTGGAGGCTGTCCAGGAGTCGTGGTGGTGCCCGGCGATGGTGCTACTGCTCTAGGAGTAGATGCCACCTGCTGACCTGGAAGGGGCATGGACCCTATTTAAATTTAATTTACAAAGCACCAAGAAAAGAACATTTGGACAAAACCAGAAAATGCATTGAGAGAGGAAGTAGGACAGCAGATGTTGCTGAGCCATTACAGAACTCCTGTTCATTACAGTACCTAGAGAGGAGGACGGAGTTAGAGAGTGGTTCGCTGCGGTACCGGGTTGTGCTTGGCCTCCAGCTGCCGTGGTAGCCTGGAAAACATTTAAAAGATTAAATTATAAGTAAATTTCAACAATCATCTGATTTGCCTTTTTCAAGGACGAGAGTTGGTAGATGTAGTTGGTACATTGGAGTGGTGTAGGAGGTCATAGCTAAGGAATGTGAGAAGTGGTGAGGTGTACTGTAGGTGTGACAGAGAAGTTCAAAGCTGAGGTGGAACTGTATCAGTAATCTGCTCCGTTTCTTTTTGTTTGTTTAGGCGATGAACAGGATGACAGATGAGGTTAGACAAAAATCCCAGTGGACTTTGATGTTTGCAGATGACGTTGCGATATATAGTGAGAGCAGTAAGAGAGACGAAGAAAAGCTGAAAAGGAGGAGGTTAGCCTCGGAAAGGAGAGGAATGAAGGTTAGCCGTGGAGAGACAGAGTACACGTGTGTCAGTAAAAGAGACTAAAGTGGACAAGTGTGTTTACAGGGAGAAGAAGAAAAGAAAGTGGTAGATCCTAGGTGCTTCTGCCAGAGCAATGGAGAGTGTGAAAAAGAGGTGAAGAGACGTGTGCAGGAATGCAGAAAAGGGTGGAGTAAAGTGTCAGGTGTAATGTGCAGTAGAAGAGTTTTGGCTACAATGAAAGGAAAGGTAGTGAGACCAACCATGTGGTTTGGTCAAGAGACAGTGACACTGAGGAGAAGACGCAGGCTGAGCTGGAGGTAGCCGAGATGAAGATGCAGAATTTCTTTTTTTTGGGAGTGACAAGGATGGGTACAGAGGAGTTCTCAGGTATGAGAACAGAGGAGCAGCACTTGTAAGAAGTTTAGGAGAAAAAGTCAGAGAGGCCTGACTGTCATGTTTTGGACATGTTCAGAGAGGGGGAATAAACTGTTTAGAACTGCCTAACAGGGGACTTAGAGGAAAAGCAAAGAAGACGTTAATAGATGTTATGAAAGAGGACATGAAGGTAGTTAGTGTAAGAAAAGAGGATGCCAGAGATGGGGTTAAGTGGAGGAAACAGACTCGATGGGGAGATCCCAAAATGAGAAGCAGAAGGTTTGAAATGGTTGATAACTCATTTTGAGCCCCATATTTATTTAAGGTAAAAGTGTAAACACTTCTGTAAAAATTAGGAAATATAAATTCAGATCTTACTTGTAAGATCCATATAATAAAGATGATTAACTTTTTTTCCATGATGTGTCCAATTATATTTCAGTTTCTAGCCATGATACAGCGACACAGCTCGTTACATTTCCCGTGCAGTTTATTCAAATAAAACAAAGGAGTAAGATCTCTGACCTGAGCGGCTGAAGTGGACGTTGCTGCTCTGAGATTGATGTTGCCGGTAGTAGGATGCAGTGTGCTATACGTCCTCAGATTAGCAGGAGGCCCAGAGGAAAAAATACCCAAAACTTTTTGCTGACCACCTGCAGGAGAGAAAAATGAGCTAAGATTAAAAGTCACATGTACCAAGAATACGTAGCTGAAGAAATCCGATGTATACAAAAACAGACAGGCATGCAGGATGAGTGTGTGTGAGTTACACTTTTACTCAAAAAAGCTTTTGTTCAAAAACAAGCAAACAAGAAAATCTTGCAACAATACTGGCGTATTCATCCATTCTCTGTGTGAACGGTCCTTCCATCCATTGCTCGCCATAATGGATGACTCTCATGCTGCCTACCTCCTGGCGTGGAAGGCATGTTGAGCGCAACAATCTTGGTGTTAGCAGGCAGCTTGGCAGAGAGGACCTGGCCGGCCACATTCACTGCGCTGCCAGCGATCTGGACGGTTTGCTCGGAGGTGGTAATACTGCCAGCCACCGTTGTGGAGCCGGTGGAGGCTGCAAGAGATACCACGCACCCTACGGTCACGTGCACCCAACAGGGACTGCCATCATGGCCAGGGTACGGCTGTGGTGTCCACTAGCATCAAAGAAGGGGCTGATGCTTAGAAAAATACTATTAAATAATCTTTTGATCTGAGAATTTAGTCGGTTTAATTGTGGACGCCACCAGCCACAACAAATCAATGTTAAACGAATAAAAGAAACAACATTGTTTGGTTTTTATCTAACAATAAGTAATATGAACAAAAAAAACTGATGATTTGAGTGGCAATAAATAAAAAAAAGTAGGAGCCAGAACCAATGGCTTCCTGTAGCTACCAAATGGTAATGGTTAAAATGCTTCATTTTTCATCTTGCTCACCTGAGCTGTTGTTGGTCTGACCCTGCTTCACCCAGGATGCAAAAGACTGATGGAAGTTCTTATCCTGCTGGAATGGGGCCGGTGAAGGCAGTTTGGAGGCCAGAACCATCTTGGTTCCAGGTGTTGTTTGACCGGGCCTCTGACTGCTGGGAGCCAGGCTGCTGGTAGCACTGGGCGAAGCGGCAGCGGTGGTGGTTGTTGTAGCCGTGGTGGACGGAGTGCTCAATTTCTGCTGCTCGAGACGTTTCTATAAAGAGGAACATGTTTAATTCAAGAATAAAAAATCTTGAAACATAAATTTGTGTGTTCATTCATTCACTTTATTTAAATAAGATTTTAAAAAAAAGACAAAAAGGGAATGGAGTCAGATAAAAAAAAAAAACATAGAAATAAATAACAAAAATAAAATAGCATGCCTTCAAGATAAAAAAAAACTAAATAGAAAATTGACAAGAATTTGAAACATTTACACTTAGCGTAAAATAGAGTAAAAGTGTGAAACAATCAAAGTAAAATTATTGTCAATTTGTTTTTTCTGTCACCTGCTGAGCAGCGAGTCGTGCTTGCTTCAGTTGATTCTCCAAATGAGCTCTAACTTCTTCTGCTGTCTTTAGAGCGCTACCAGCTTTGGATGGATCCACACCCTGGGCTTTGTCCCTCTCTACTCTGTAACACCAAAACAAGACAAAATGTGAAGAAAAAAAAACCCACACTGCAAGACATTTTTTTTTAAGATAAAACTACGTTAAACTTGTAATGTGTTGTTCTACCTTTCTGCAAAAGCTCGAATCTCCCAAAGCTCTAGCTCTTCTTCAGTGACCCAGGTCTCCACGGCAACAGGCCCAGTCTGTTTGGCTGGTTCCTGCTTTTTAGGTCTTAGTGCACTTGAGCGCAGACCTTTTCTCTGAGGAGTGGGGGTTTCTAAACAAGAGAAAGTAAAAGAACCAACTTTCACTTTCCTAATAAAAACCTTTGCACTAATTCTGGGCATTTCTCCTTCTTAGCCCCTCAATCAAACAAACTTTTACCTTTAGGAGTGTCTCTGTTCCCGAGAGGACAGATGATCTTCCTGATGCAGTACTGAGAGCGGATGCCATAAGGTCCCACATCTCTTCGTTTTATTATTTCCGTTGTAATGACGTCTGTTTCTGTCGTTTCTTTAAAAAAACACATTTTTTTCTTATTTAAAAAATATATGGTACAAACCTAAAAAAAAACCCTGCACAATTTCTATTTTGATAACATTTCTAGTGAGAAATTTACACCATCGTGCAAGCAAATCAAATGCAATTAGGCGTCACTGTTTTAGCTCAATTTAATTTTCATCTCAAGGTTTGAACTTTAAGAGTGTTTAAAATGTTGAATCAACAAGCAAGAAGAGTAAAAATGTTAATACCTCACTGAAAAAAGTCAATAGTGTGTTGTTGAGTTCCACAGGTTTAAAACATTTATTATAACTGCTTTCCAGATTTGGTCCATTGTGACCGAAGTTAAAGATGCAACTCTGGCAATTATCAAGTCTAAGAGTGAGGAATTTACCTTTGCGAGTGGTCCCGACGCCAGCAGAAGGTTTCACAGCCATGTCGTCCCATCGTAAACAGGCCCAGAGCAGCCTGAGCATTAAACTTACTCCTGCGAGCGATCTCACGGTTTGAAGGCGGTACCTGAAGTCGGGACAGACATCACACATTCCCAACAATTATATTTACTGTACATAGTTTGAACTCTTAACATGTCAATGAAGCTGTTGAGAGAAATCAAATGTTTTCAAAAGGAAAGACATTATTAAAACTATTTAAAAATCTAAATGAGCCACTGACCTCCAAGTGATACTGAACGTGGGCCGGGGAGATGGGTAGGGCCATATGTCTAGTGCGGGCTTGGCATTGTAGTTGAAAATGAGCACCTCCCTGATACCCGCTTTCCTCGCCATCCTCTTCAGGTCATCGTTAGGCAGCACAAAGATGCTCTTCTTGCTGCTTTTGGTGATAAACTTGCGGTAAGATGGAAGTGCCGTGCCCGAGCGAGGCTTCTTGGACTTTGAGAACTTGAGAAGACTGACCCGGTCTCTGGTTGTATATTCTTTGCTGATTGTCATAGAACCAGCAGTGGTGCTAGTTTTGGTCTCAGCAAGTTTCCTCCTTTGGGTGGTGGTCGACCCAGAGCTGCTCGATGTTGCTTCAGGTTTGCTGTTGCCACTGGATGGGAGGGGATTTTGGGATTCATTTAGCGGATTGTTGGATGTAGGAGTCATCAAACGGTCTCCATTATTAGTATTGTTGTGCGACACGGTGGAGGACTCAGTCTTAACCTCTCCTTTATCTTCCACATGATTCTCTAGCTTTGGAACTTTGAGTGGAGGTGGATGGCTGATGTCATTTTCGGAGAGGTTCCCATTCATCAGAGACCTGGTCGACTCTTTCTGAAGCTCCTTGATTTCGCTTTGGGCTTGAATGGTAGAGTCTGATGTGATGTCTTTGTTACCATTCAGCTGGGATGGGTTGGTTACGTTGTCTTTCTGCATTTCATCAAACCCACGTTTCTTAGGGTTATCTTCTGTTTTACTAACTTCTGTTCTCTCCAGTTTTCCCTCGCTTCCTATTAACTCTGGTTCACAGTTGTTCCTACTGTTTGTTTTGACCTCTCCGTTCACTTCACTACAGTCATTCCCACCGTTGCTGTGCATGTTGTTTTGATCTGCCTTGCTAACTACTGAAGCTTCTGATTTGACCTCTTTGCTGATGGTTTTAGTCTCAGAGAGCTCCTGATCAAAATCCAACTTTTTGACCAAATCGTCTTTCACTTTGAAGTCCTCCTCTTTTTCTTCTGCTTTGACTTCAGCAGGTTGGTTTGACCCTTCACTTTTCATAACTTTTACTGCAGAGATTTTAGAAAGTAAAGTCGCCTGTCTGTTCCGCTCTAACCTCTGCTTCTCCTCCAAAGTGAACTGCTTCACTCTGCGCTCCAAGAGTCCATCCAGTTTCCCAGATTTCACCTTCTTTTTGTAAGCCGTGCGAAGCTGAAAGCCCTCACTGACATTGACGACATCAGAAAAAAGTTCGGATGCAGCAGCTTCACCCTTGTCAGACGCTTCGTTTGTTTGCGGTTTTTCTTCAGCAGAACTTTTGGTTTCAGGATCATCTGAAAGATAAAAAAATTTAAAGTTTTTATATGACCTCAAAAAAAACTTTTTTAAAAGCAACAACACTGTGCAAAATAAACTTTAGAGGTTTCTACCATGTTTGAACGTCAATCCCACATCAAAAACATACCTGAAGTGGTTTTGTATTTCATTCATTCATGTTTGAGTAATTTGCAAGCTCTACCGTCCAATATTCAGAGACTATTTGAATGCAGAGTTGTTCTTGGCCAAAGATTTTGTTCTTTACCACATTCACTTTCTAATGTAAGCAGGAAGTGTTTTTTGAAGCATTCACATGCTTTGCGAATGCACGGACCCAACAGGGCATGCCTTTTTTATGTCAATGCACCATAAAAAAAAAAAAAAAAACTACACGGGCTTGCTTTGCTTACTTGACACACGTTTCATTGTATTTGCAACTTCAAATGAGATTTAAGGTGGGCCGTGCACACGACCAGAGTGCAAAATTTAAGCAAGCAGCGAGAGAAGGGGGGATTTAGTGTCAAAAATAGAAATGAAACTGAATAAATACAATTATAAGCATCACATTTTTAAGTATTGTGTTTATTTATATGAGGTATGATATAAGATTTATTACCCTACAAAAGAACAATACCCATACTTTAAAAATAATTAGACACAAATTGTTTTGGAGAAAAATAAAACCTTTGTTAGCTGAGGGGTAGGGCTCCGTCTCCATTTTTTCTTCTTCTTTGTTTTCTTGCTCCTCCTTTGCAGATTCTTCCTCTGGCTTGTTGATTTGAGCTTGGCTGTTTTCTTCTGAAGATAAGCTATGAGACGACGTTTCTTCCTTGTTTTCATTCAATTTTATTGCAACTTCAGGTTCCTGCTTCTTGCTTTCCGTTGGCTCTTTCTGTTTTTTCACAGAGCCAGATGCTTTATCCTTTTTAAGTTTCGCTGCAAGAAAGTTAAAAAAAAAAAAAAAAAGTGCTGATTAACCTCAAGTGTCAAAAAGTAGGAGAATAGGAGAATATATCGGTTGAATGTTGAAATTATGCAATTTTACCCTCCAGGTCTTTGCGGTAGTTTACATTTGTGTTTCCTGGCAGTTTTGTGATGAAGCGGTACACACGAGTCTTACTGACCCAGCTCCAACCGCCATATCCTGTCACCCTGTACTCCTCGCCCTTCTGCTTCCACACCTTAGCAGCATTATTTTAGGAAAAGACCGCAACAATTTAAAGGCTGAATTTAGTAGATGTGAACCTTCAGATTTTTTTTTTTTTACCTGGTGTTTGATGGGAATGGTGTACTTCACCCAAGTGGCCTGCTGCATGGTTTCCTCATCTTCCAGTTTTTTCTCTCTTTTTTTTACCTTTTCTTTCTCCTCACGCTCCATGGAGGTCATGCGATGCAGCCTGTGAATGAAATTTTTTTAATAGGTAAAACAAAAAAGTACGGAATGCAAAAATTTAAAATGCAAACTCACCGTGTGTGTCCAAGGGACTCTTTCCACACCGGAAGCATCACCACTGGTTTTATAGCACACTCCAGTATGGCTAAAGCCAAAGCAAACTCTCTGGCTTTGCTGCACATCTGCACCGCTTTGTTCCAGTTAGTTCTACACAAAAACAGATAAGCGGTGAAACAATGAGGTAGACATTTATCTTAACCTGTTAATATTAAAACAGTCTGGTTTTTGCAAATATTTGGCATTCCCATTTACTTCATGAATTGAGGGGATTTTACTTACAGTATTTTACTAGCTAGGATTTTAATGGATCTCACTGGAGCTCATTTTAACTTGAGCAAATGTTTGGGTTTCATTCGTTTGAAGTTTCATCAAAACTAAACGAGACAGAACTCCAACGACAAACTGAGGTCATAAAACAGCTATATCTAAGTTATTTCTCCACTTCAAAGCTTTTATTTCCATTTAATAGCAAAAAGTTGTGTCTAATGCCATAGTTTAATTTTTTTGGGTACCTACAGAGAATTTATTGATCGTGATACTTGCAGGAAGAAAGCACAACTTAATCTATTTGTGGGGAAGATTAGTAACAAATTTGAGACATTATGTTTTGTCTTCTGACCGCTAATCCCTACTAGGATTTCAGCAGGTGCCTATCCCGGCTGATTTCAGACGAGAGACAGGATACACCCAATACAGGTAGTCAGTCATATGGATGAAAAATATTCTGTTTTTAATTTAAAAAATTGAAGCAAGTGTTTTCTAGGGTCATAATTTTTTTTTTTATATAAAGATTATTTCTCAATTTTCCCTTTGGTCACATGATGTGAAAGCAAGAAAACAGTACATTAGATATGTTGAGACTAACGACCAAAGTAAATACACCATTACAGAGTTCACCCAAATTAAAATTTAATAGTTTACCTACACTAAGCATGGTTGCCATGAAACCGGCCCGAAGACGATTGTCCCTCTTTCTCACCCCGCCTCTAGCCCTCACTTACATGGGGTTTCACCTTTCGTGATGGAGCACGTTTATGTAAAGTAAGCAGGATAATTTCAGGATGAACAGGAAGAGCGGTGGACTCGCTGAACACAATGAAGTCTATCGTTCTGGTTAGTTTGTGGACATTAATTTTTAGTTTTTGTACATGGTTCAAACTTCCTGGTGTGACTACGATATCTTTCTATTGGCTGTTTGACAACGGCAGTTTTGTAAAGTAAAAAGTAAATTGTTTCTCACAAGAATCACAGAGAGATACTGTTAGTCAAGCCAAAACAAAAGTGCCTCTAAATGAAAACAAAATTTCTCAGTGAAATCAGAGGTCGTACCTGTGCGAGGCCCAGTTGGGATGCATAAATGGTCCGGGGATGTTCGTTTCCAGCTGGATGATGGTCAGTCGCAGCGTGGACACGGTCAGACTTCGCGAGCCATAGATGGAGCCGTTCCACTTGAATTCAGATGCAGTTGTTAGGCTGAACTTGTGGGAGAGGTGGCGTTTTTTGTCATGGTCCTCCCGGTGCTGATGCTTGTTGAGTGCTAGGTTGTTGGTGCTATACTGGTTCTGATACAGCCTGTATTTTCCCTCCTGACCCAGCTTGAACAAGTTATTCAGATTCACGTTGAGCTCCCGTTTCAGGTAGCTCAGACGAGAAGTGTTGCCCTCAAAAAAGACAGGCGATGACTGAAAAGAAAGAGGAGACATGTTTCTGATATAGCAGCAGAGGTGTGTTGGGCTTTTTCTGTTTAGTTGTTTGAGATTAATAAAAAAAACCTAACAAGTCTAACCTCTTTGGTGTTTCTGGACTCCTGCTCTGCAGCTTTGTCTGTTTTAAACCTTTCGTTATATTGATCTGAAAGAAAGAAACACCATTGATTCTTCAAAACAAATGGCCATTTAATTTAAAATCAAGTAAAATGAGGAATTACCAGTCCTGTCCTGACTGGTGAAAGAAGACTGTGACGACCGGTCAGCCAGGTCAGGTGGCTCTGGTGTCCTTAGTCTCTCAGGTTTAGAAACCTGTTCATTTTCTCCAGCTTGTTGAGACAGCTGGGGTGTTTCGTTTTTGACTGTTGTGTTGGAGTCGTTATGACGAGTAGAATCACTGATTGAGTCTGATTTCTGGTTTTCATCTAGAAAAACATAAGAAAGCAAGAGTTTGATCCAAGAATGAAAAAGAAAAATCATATTTGGAAAAATTCTGTTACAGTTATCACGATTCTATTTAAATAGCCCGACAATAGCCCGGGTTTCCACGTTTAATCGAAGAAAAAAAAAAGGTGTCATATAAAGTGAGTCTTAAGATACACAATAACTAACTAGTAAACTGAACAGACCAGGGCGTCTCGGCATTCCCAGTGAGAAAAAACAGTTTGAAAACAAAAACCATAGCAAAAAAGATAAAACCTCACACAAAATAGCAAGTTTTTTTCTTTTCACTTTGACAAAAAAATTAAACCTAAAAGTGACAAATTAAAAATAATGTTTAGTGGCAAAAGCCTGGATAATTCTGGATACACCCCCCCCACCAATTTTACACCTGCTTCATGGCTCTGCCTTTTGAGCTGCGACTGGCATACATTTGCAGCTCTTTGTTGATGAGGTAGCAGGTGGGGGCTTCCGGGCAGGGAGGCTTTTGTCTGAGCAACAGGAACCCGACCAAATAAGCAGAAAGTGGAATGAGAAGAAGGTGCCGCTAGTGACAGATGAGGCATGGGAGGCGTGGATGCCAAGAAAAAAAAACAAAAAAAACCCCAGCCTTTTCAGAACCATGAGTATACACACAAAATGTTTTCAATGGAAAGCCTGGTGACAAATCTTGATAAAGGCAAGGTGATGTAAATGGAATAAAATAGCCAACAATATCAGGATGATGAGGTCTCCACCACAGCCATATGAAAGTGCGAGTCCCACAAAACTCATGCAAGGCAGATCCCCATAGTAACAACCCAACAGAGAGAGAAGCCCATGTTCTTGGATGGAGGATCCTCATGAGGAAACATTGGTCTAAAGGGGTTAAACTAAGCCACGGAATAAATAACATTAAAAACGGCTTTTTGAAATTATTATAAAATTATTCATGAAATGAACGTGAAAAAATATTTTTCAAATGTTGATTTACATTTCAATTTAAAAAGAAAGGTTGAAATGTTGTTTTTTTTATTATTATTTAATTGTTAAAAAATGGCAAGTTAAAAACCAAAAAAGATCACCACTCCAATATTGGTGCTGATAGTTATCTTCCTCTCAGAATCAGAATGCTTTTATTGCCATGTCAGTGAAAAATATCAGAGACTAGGAACTTGTTTTGATACAGGTGTGCAAACATATAAAATAAAATAAATAAAAATAATAATTTTAACAAAACTAAGAGTGCTCAGAAGAAAAAGAAAAGTAGTGCAATGTCATAGAAAATAATAAAGATAGTAAAGTGACAAGAGGGAAGTGACTAAGAGATGTGGGGATCCAGGTTATAAAGAGTTCATAAGTCCAACGGCAGAAGGGAAGAAGCTGTTTTTGTGGCGGGACGTTCTGGTCTCTCGTAAATTAAGCTCAGGTTGAAATTTTTTCTGCAGAGAAGATGATATACTTTATTCATCCCTCGACTGGGATTTGTGCGCTCCATTACACCACAGTAGGCTGCCATAACGGCGCTAATGGTGGGAGAAACGTGGGGATAGGGGTCTTCTCCAAGGACACCTAAGGATGAGCTCAGTGGAATTCGAACCGACGAACTACCGGTCTAAGGGCGAATATTTTTACCACTGAGCTATCGCCTCCCCCTCAACAGAAACAAAGCAGTTTGAGAAAATGGACTGTATCTTTCTTAAAAGCAACCCCCCAAAAAAGTCAATCAAAAAGTATCCTTATTAGTTGCTTACACGCGTACAGAGAAATTAAAAAGATAAGGAGCATAAAGTGCAAGGGCCGTTTTGACGAAAAACAGTTCTCTTACTCGTACCTTTTTTTTCCTGGTTTGTTTCCAGAGAAGACACGCCGCTCAGCAGACTCTCAGAAGGAGCAGCTTGTGTTTCGTTTTTTAATTCAAGTGATTCCGTTTTAGGTCCAGTTGCGTCCCGAGTGACGGAGGTGGAGAGATCTGAAACACTTCCCTCCTCCCCAGCAGGCCCAGTGTGAGCTGTTGCGGTAATAAAACACCAGCAGAGTAAGGACCGAGTAGGTTTTTTGTACTCACTACAGCTTGGAGTGGGGGGAGTTTTTTTTAACTAATACAGAAACACCTTAAATCTTCTGGATCTGTGCAAATGACAGCTGAACATTGGAAACATTTGTACCTTCAGAACTTCCATCTCTCACTGAGTCAACTTCTTTCCTTTCGTTGGACTGTGGTAGAGGCTGGGCATCTCCTCCAGATGGAATTGCAGAATTTGTTTCTGCTACCTGCTTTGCCTCCTCTGCTTGCTTCTTCTTCTCCAGTCTGATCTTCAAACGCTCAACAGTCACATCTACAAAAAAACAAAAAGAAATCTTCATCTGTGTTACACTGAAGTGACTGAAAGCATCAATTAGATTATTTTAACAAATATTTCAATCATCACGAGTCATATCTAATAGTAACAATAGATTGTTACTGGTTAGGTGTTTTAATGTTAAAACAATCAGCAGTGAATTCTGAAGACAATATGAAAGAGGAGCAGAGTTCAGAAAGCAGTGATTTGAGAAAGGAGGTGGGGTTTGGGGTAACAAAGTTCTTATTCCACCTCCCTTTTGAGCAAACGCTAGTATTTGGAGGCTTTACTCACACTGATAGAAAGCTCTTATTGCGTGGTAAAAGTTGTATTACAGACTGAGAACATTAGAAGCACATCAACAGTATTCTGTGACACTTTGCTATTAGCCATTTATCAATAATAACAAAAAACCTGACACAAAACCGAGATAAACTACCTTCACAAACCTCAATCTTTCCTGTCACACAAAGGGAAGCTGGAAAAAATAGTTATAAAATAAGTTAAAACCTTTACCATTGATAGCGTTGAGATAGGTTTTATTGTTTGCACGAGCTTTGTTGGTGAGCTCCTCCGTGATGTGCATGTGAGCTTGAACTTCTGTCTTTAACTCCTCCAAGGTGGCACACAGGTCTGTTTCCCAATATTCTTTGTCCAAGCAGTCGATGAGCTCCTCCAGCTGTGACTTCGTGCTGTAGTACCAGATCTTTTTCTTCTCGTGCTCCCCATCTTCCTCACTAAACACAGATCAGGTTTACAGATGTTTAACGAACTGAACCAACAATGTTTTATAATTAATATCTGCACCATCAGTATTCAGTTGCAAATGTAATTTGTCACTTCTTTTGTAGTGATTGTTAAACTTTATTTCATAAGAAGGATGGCTAGACATTAAAGGAAGAGCACAACTGTCAAATGAAGATAAAGAGCTTCTGCTGCACAACTAACCTCGAGACAAACAAATGACTCAGTGAGTGGAAGCCTGTTGTGTTCTGCTTACACAAAGAATGCCTCAATGACTTGCACTTTCACTTTCTAGCTGTTGTACATTTCAGGGCTGCAAAAGCACAACTGTTAATGTTTCGTCTTCTGAACTGCTTATCCCTAAATGAGTTGCATGGCGTGCCAGTCGCTATCCTGGCTGATTTCAGGTGAGAGGCAGAGTACACGCTGATCAGGTTGTGTACTCTGCTGCGCGCCACACACACACACAGACACACACACACAACCATCCACACACACTCATTCCTGGGGCGATTTCGTAGTGGCCAATTAACCTGACATGCATGTTTTGTAGGGTTGGAAGAAACTGGGCTACCTGCAGAAAACCCATGAATGCATGGGGAGAACATGCAAACTCCACACATAAAGACCAGTGTTTCAAGCCTTGTCGCACCTGGGACCTGAACCCTGACCTTCTTGCTGTGAGGCCACGGTGCTAACCACTGCACCACCGTGCAGCCCATTGGTAATGAAACTTCAATTCAATTCAAATTTTTCATTTATTTTCTCAACCTATTGGCTTAGTTATGGATTCAACATGAGCAGCAGTCCAATCAGTCGTTCTTTTATTGTTGATTAATAACAAATCAGGTATTTTGTCATTGCTAGAAGCCTCACCTCATCACTTCAACTCCTTCCTGTTCTATTTTTCTCCAAGTCGAAGATCACAGAATATTGATAAAACAGAAATAAGGCTCCTAACTTACACAATAATTTTTCGAATTAGAAACCAGTATTTCCTCTGGTGGCGGTCGTATCCGATGGGCTCCTGGCGGATATAAGGTCTGCTTTTCTGTACTTCCATCACGCAGTCTGTGACTCCTTCCACTTTGTGTGCCACACAGATCTCACATTGCCACTCCTCCTCTGGAACCTCTTCCAAAGGTGGCTTCACGCACTCTAGATGGTAGACTGCCGAGCACGTCTCACAACACAGGAGGTCACCCAGACGGTGACACACTCGGCAGTGGTCATCGTAATGTAGGCTCCCATCCGACATTAGCTCCTCACGGGCATTGTTTGTTGTGAGAAACTGATCAACCAAAAACTGAAGCACCTTAATCTTATTTACAAGAGCACTGTAGGGGTATTCATCCACCTCCAGGTACGGTAAAACGTGATGGTACTCCTGGTCGCTCTCACAGTAGGACCGTAAAACTTCAGGCCAGGTCATGCCATCAATGAAGAACAAGGTTGAGTTGACACTATCTTTAAGGTCTGCAGGGCCGAAGGTTGTGTTGGAAGAGTCCTCCTCCCGTAGAATGGCCTTGAGTAGGGAAATATGAGTTTCAGCTATCAAAGTGCACTGTTCCTGTCCAATTAGAGCTGCGCAGAAATCCTCAAAGCGGAAGGGGGAGAGACGCAGCACTGAGCTAAAGTTCCGTAGCACCTCATATATGGAGGTGGCATTGAGCAGTTCCTCATTAGGCACCAAAAGATCCTCAGAGCTGTCTGGAAGTTCAAGAGGAGGAATCTCCATGTTCTCCAAAATGGGCGTGCGTGGTCGGGGTGCTCGCCCTTTTTTCCGACCTGCCAGAAAATGAAAAAAAAACATGCATGAGCTAAAGCAACAACAACACTGCTAGTATATAGGAATACATAATAATAAAGAAGGTTAGTCATTTCAGTGAAGCAAGGATAGTTTGACTTTTGGAAACTAATCATTATTTTCATTCCTTTGTCTATCGTTTATTCGGGCCCGAGTCACAGGGGCAACAGCCTCACACGGGAAACCCAGGCTTTTCTCACCCTAACTGCGTCCTCCAGCTAACCTGGGAGGATCCTGAGATGTTCCCATGCCAGCTGTGGAATATAGTCTCTCAAGCGGGACTGGTCACTGCCCCTGGGTTTCCTTCTGGTGGGATGTACCCGAAACACCTCACCAGTGAGGCGTTCGGGAGGCATCGTAAACAGATGCCCAAACTAGCCCATCTAGCTTCTCTCGACCCGAAGGAGCAACAGCCATACTTAGAGCTCCTCCCAGATGGCAGCACTACTTTCTCCATCTCTAAGTGAGAGGCCAGCCACTCTGCGGAGGAAGCTTGTTTTATTATATAATCATTATACGGTAAATAACGTCAATATATTTATATTACACTTCCACATCAGTGAAACTGTGAACATGCTTACATATACACGTCTGCAGAAATATGTCTAAAGGTTTTTTTTTTCATAGATTTATTTACAGATGTGTCCTTTTTGTCAACCTTCTATCAAATTGTATTTGATCACATCCTAGTATTCACACTAAAAAGAAAGGTAATTTAAATTTCCCATAACAGTTCATTAGTAAGATGGCTAATCTACAAAACAAATTTACTAATATCTTCGAAATCAAAGTGGAAAGGTGTTTTTATTCCCCTTTAAGATCCCCAAAAGGTTAAATATAATGATTTTTGAGTGTTGCATATTAAAAGACCAACTATAAGATCAGAAGTACTTCACTAACAGAGAGCAAAGTGCTGAGTGTCAGTTTGAATGAACTTGCACATGGCTACTGTTATTATTGATGAAACCCATCCTCCTGCACGAAGATCATTGGCTGTCAAACTGACTAACGCATTAATTTACCTTTTAACATCTCATTTCATTCATTTCTATCTTAAAAATACACATGAAGTGTAGTGATTGAACTATATCATTTTAACATAATAGGTTTCCCCATGTTGACAGCAAAGAGATGCTAAGTTAGGCTAGCTTTGTTTTATCTTTATTAGTGATTAGGTTATATTTAGACTAATATAATTTACATTATTCATGAATCGTATAAAGTTACACATAATAATGAACAAATAAAGTCATATTTATGATTTGTAATTAACAGTTATAAAGATCTGAAGTGGATCATGATGCTAATTGTATTAGCTGCTATTAGCATGCTAGCTGCTAAGTTCCTGATGTAAGTGCTAAGACTGGATCGTTGAATCAAGTGGTTTATTTAGTAATCTATTGAAGATCTGAGGTTAATTTGATGACAAATAAATAGTTGCTAGCTGAAGAAGTGATGCAGCACGGTTTCTATCCACCTGCAGTGTTTTTAACAAGCGGACTAAGGCCTGTTATCATACAATGTGCATTCTCCATTTTGAACAATAACCTTCCTGCTTTCTCTAAATCTCAGGAATATTTACATTTGATCCATTTTAAATGAGATCAGATGAAGATCAGTGTGTTTACCTGGAGTGCTGGTGTGTGTGCTCTGACTCTTAAAGCTGCTCTCTGTACAGTAGCTGGCAACATCTTCATCCTCATCCAGCACATCTTCTTCGAGGCAATCAGAATCCTCTTTGAGGGCCTCATCCTCTTCAGACTGAGCTTCTTCCTCAACAAATTCATCCTCCTCTGATCTTAAACTCACAGCGTCCTCATCTTCCTCACTCTCGTGGTCATCATAGACCACTGTTTTAGGTACAGTAGATCGTCTTCCTCCACGACCACCTCTCCCTCCTCTACCACCACCGCCGCCTCTACCTCGTCCCCTTCCCCGTGTTGACGTTACAGAAGCTCCTTTCCGCTTTCTGCTGGGCTTTGGAGTCTCTCTGATGGGGCTTCCGCCATCTTCATCCCCACTGTCTTTGAATCTTGGCTTCAGATTCCTCCTAGGTCGTAAGCCCCGGGTTGTAGCTGGAGATTGCTCCTCGGTTTGGAGCGGTTTGGGCGGCCTGCCCCTTTTCCCTCTCATGATAGACGAGATCTATTCTTTTACAGTCCCAGTTTGAGCATTGAATAAGCATACACAATAATCAGTAAATATCGAGCCCCCCGCAAAGTTGAACCGGCGTGGATTTAGATGGAGTAGAATCCTCCGTAGACCCGGATCTTTGCAGGAGAAGAATCTCACAACGTTAGCCCGGCGTACCATTTAAGTTCGCATTGAGCCGCCATTTTTCTTCTCTGGCTGAACAAACAGCAGGCCCTGTCGCTACAAGAGTCACGTGGTCACACAGCTTCCAACTTAGTGGTAACACTGTGGCAAATACCGCGAGATTTCATATCGATATAATACCAGCTTATCAAATAGTGAATAAAGATGTTATGCAGGATTTTTTTTTGTTTTTGTTTCTTCTTTCGGCATTTCCCTTTAGGGATCGCCACAGCAAGTCAGTTTCTTCCATCTAACCCTATCTGCTGTATCCCTCTTTGGTCACACCAACTATCTTCATGTCTTCCTTCACTGCATCCATGAACCTCCTCTTTGGCCTTCCTCTAGTCCTCTTGCCTGGTGGTTCCAAATCCAGCATCCTTCTTCCTATGTACTCTCTCCTCTGTACGTGCCCAAACCATCTCAGTCTTGCCTCTCGAACTTTATCCCCAAAACCTCTAACATGTGCTGGTCCACTGATGTAGTCATTTCTAATACTATCCATCCTGGTCACTCCCAGAGAGATCCTCAGCATCTTCATCTCTGCTACCTCCATCTCTGCTTCCTGTCTTTTCTTCAGTGCTACTGTTTCTAGACCAAACAGCATGGCCGGTCACATTACGGTTTTGTACACTTTCCCTTTCATTCTAGCTGAAACTCTTCTGTCGCACATCACACCTGATACTTTCCTCCACCCGTTTCAAGCCTGCCTGAATATTTATTTATAATGATGTAAGAAATGTTAATAAACTGCATTAAAAACCTCTGCGAACTATTTTTGTTTGTTGAGCAAAAACCATTAGCTCAGAGCCTGTCGATCAATCCAACTTCCTGGTTTGGGCTACAAAAATATTTCTGGTTGGACATACAAACAAACCCAGAGGAAGTCAGAAAAAAACTATTATTGCTTGGTATTCACATTGTGAGATAAAAGGTGTTATGATGGATTTATATCTTTTTTTACTTTCCGTAATAAGTAATGATAACGCAGAGTTAACATAACAAAAAAGTTAATGTTAAAATGACTATTGATTTCTTCAGATTTTTAGCTGTAGTGTAGATCAAGATAATATTTAATTAAAAGTCTTAGACACATTGGCTGCTCGTCCTGGAGGAGGGTTCTTGCTTTCATGCGGCTCTCCACGAGGTTTCTTCTATTTCCCCCATACTGCTGTTTGTTTGGTTTGTTTTTTAGTTTTTCCTCACTATGAAGGATGGTCTATGGGCAGGTATGTTCTGAAATTATTTAGCTCCTAATGTTGTATATACACAACATATATATTCTATAAGTAATATAAACAAATAAATATAAATACATTTTAGTAACATAATTTTATCCATACCACATAAATGTGACATTATCTTGGTGATAAAGCTAAAAATAACTGGCAGAGATAAAGTTAATCCAGTAAAAACACTAGATTATTAGGTGTGTCGTAAATCAAGTGGTTGATAAATGCACTGTTATCACGCTTGTTTCGATACCAACAGTGGTATTAATATTTAAATAGACCTCTCTAAGGATTTAAATGGTAACGTTTTAACTTAATTAGAAAACAAAATTCACAGCAAGTATTTACAATTTACTTTACAGCAAAAATAGATTTAGCTGATATGGTGACAAGATTATTTCCAGTTAATGTGAAGAACATAAACTTTCCAAGAAAGTGAGCTGCTTTAAAACTAATAAATTTGCCGTCGACCAAATTAAGAATATTTCAACGATTGTAATACTTTGTATAATTACGTACGTCATCATCATTTTTGACATGAGTTGTCGTGGCCGAGTGGTTAAGGCGATGGACTAGAAATCCATTGGGGTCTCCCCGCGCAGGTTCGAATCCTGCCGACAACGGATAAATATTTTCTTGCGTGTATTTAACTTTATTTAACTCTTAACAAACATCCAAACGTATAAAAAGATCAATTTATTTTTTTCAACTGAAATTAGCGTTTAATTTCAGCTAAATGTTAACAATTTCATTCGCATGCTATAATTAAAAAAATAATAATATCGCCCCCTGCTGTTTAGTGTGCAGAACTAATTTTTTAAACTATTAATTTATTTACGTGTTTTTTTTTTTTTTTATTCAAGAAAATGAATCTGACTGTAAGATATAGGTTTTTTTTGTTGTTGTTGATTAAATGGCTTCCTATCGGTCATGCTTGGCACCTTAAGGTGTGAATGTATAACTACAATGTAAAGTGCTTTGGGGTGATCCGAATACGCTATAATTTACCGTTTACTTTATTTAGATGGAATAACTTAATTGTAATTAAATTGGATTCCTATTTATTTTAGACAGACAGACATACAGATGGTTTTACTATATTTTGTGGAATTTCAGCCACTAGGTGTCAGTAATACATCATGTATTACCACTCACTATGGTTTCAATCATGGTGTGACTGTAGGAGTCCTTTAAATAATTTGAATATTTTTATTTTTTTTTGTTTATTTTGAATTACTCTATTCATCCCTCACCGGGGAAATTTGTTTGCTGCACTCCTTACACCGCAGCAGGCTGCCCTTCAACGGCGCCAATGGTGGGAGAAGCGGGGGTTAGATGTTTTCTCCAAGGACCCTAGTGCTTTCCGTGGGACGCGAACGCGCTAACCACGCGGTAACCACGCGGCCACCGTCTCTAGCATTTGATCTTCTTCACTTTTAAAGTGTATGAAATTTGGATACAGCAATGACAAGTTGGCAAGGTCATTGCTGCCGGCGTTACCCCGGCACCCTTTGTTTTTTGCAGAAAGTCTTTGCAAAAAACCCATTCCATTTGCATGAAGCATCCTTATAAAAGATAAAATATCATACCTCGGTGCTTTGAGGATATGATGCATGTGAAAAGAAAATACAAGTTTCGAAAAATACTGTTCAGTACAGAGTGCAGTACTAGTGCAGTGTGGTACTACACAATAGTAATGTAGTAATCCATCCCTGTGGAGCCAAGTGGAAAGTGTCAACCTTTGCGTGCCAGATAAATGCATGTGTTCATGCAGGTGGAAAGAGGGATCTGATAACTTTATGGCCTATCACGTTCCGACGCAGAGATACCTCTTGTTTGCATGGATTCATGACTGAACATCATTCCAGTGGCAGACAGGCTGCCCACTCAGACAATAAACGAAGAACAAAGCTCTCATTCGAAACTTACTTCTCTGTATTGTTTCACAGATTTTCATTTTTCTGTCAATGTTCCTCTCTTTGTCAGCAAGATATTCTAATCATGGTTCACCAATCATTAAAACAATCCATCCTCACTTTCACTATCACATGGTATAACTTTCTCTCTTGCCAACAGAAAACAAAATTCTCAAAAATCACAAATCAAACTGGGAAATAATTGGTTCACAACAAACTCCACTGTCCCTTCTGTATGCACGTACTTTGATCAAGAAAGCCACCCTGATCACAGAAGATCCGTCACACCCCTTCAACACTCCTTTGCCCTTCTCCCTTCTGGCCACTAGCCAAAAAATACATCTATAAAAAATAATTTGTTCCGATGGTAATCAAAGCTCTAAACAATAACTTACCATAAGTTTTTTTTGCACGTGATTTTAAAAGTTGTTTGTCTGCTTGTTGCTTATCTCTGCTTTTTGTTGTACTGTGTGATCCATGATAGAAAAGGCTTCAAAGTTGTCTTCTGGACAGTGTATTTTCTAATTAATAGACAACTTTGAAGCCTTATGTACGATGGATCACTCCTGGATGAATGAGAGATTACATGGACTTACTGTGTGAGCCTTTGTGAAGGAAAATTTCTGTACCATTATGTCAGACAAATACTTTTCTATTCTATTTGTGATTGTTTTTAATTAGTTTATATTTCTAAGGACCTGCTGATCTTGATGTTAAACCAAGCACAGTTTGACTTTATTAATTATGGTTCACAAATTGGATCTGGGGGAATGGGGGTTGGGTGTCAGCTGTTGCCACCCCTCAGGCTCTGACCTCCGAAGCAGCCATCAGTCTGCCTCTCTTCCTCACCTACAGTTTGGCATGGGAATAATGTATCACAGTTATAGTGGACTGGCTACAGATCCGCGCATATTTAAACCACAATGGAATAATAAACAAACTGTGAACGTAAAAGGTATGCATAGTGATGAAAATCAATTTACATGCTGATAATAATTTTCAGTCCATTGGGAAATGCTCACCTCACTTGCAAATCTTCAAATCATCTGAAAATGTTCATACAGAACTGAGTGCCTTTTTCTGTTAGCAGCACCATATGGCAAACAGTCTCAACAGGCAAAACCCTGCGGCAGATTTTGTACTTAGTTTTAACACTCATGAGAAGACATCTTATGTTCGTGAGAGGCCCGTAACTGTATGATGTGTCGCTTTAAACACAAAAAAAAAAAACTTGGACATTAATGTCAAACGTGTCATGGAAAACCACAGTGTAATTGTCTCAGCATGAACTTGTAAATGTCAGAGGCGGATGATATATTTCTGGTCCCAGATTGCAGTGAAATAATCCAGAGAGGAACAGAGACAGAGAGAGAAAGAAAAGAGGTGAAGAATGGCAACGATTATGTAACAGAGTCTGTTTGAGGCGAACTGTGACAAAAATGAAGGCAGAGAGGAGTCATATGGAAAAGTGGTGGCTAAAGTGGTGCTGCGAGAGCTAAGAGTCCAAATGTGAAGCAAACAGTGCAACAGACCGTAGCTAATGTGCTGTTAAACATCTCACTGGGATGTGTGGTAGAGCACCCTGCCAGCTTCTCTCCATCAAATGGAAAGCATCAGTTTCCTCATCACTGCCTCTTCATGTCAACTGGTACATCAGCAGCACCTCAATAGTGAGAAACAGAACTTAGTTGTGAATTTATTACAACTTGTGTTATTACTTTCAATCTAAACTGCTTTATTGATCAGTTTATAGCAACATGAGTTTTCACTTATGTCATAAACCTACGTCTCATGCTAACTTCTTTACATCTTTACACTGCCTTGGAGATGAACTTCAGAAGAGGTGGCCAACCACATTGGGAACAATCAGAAAAAACAAGCCAAAACTTCTCAAAGAAATTCTGAAGGTGCTGGACAGACCTCTGCATTCCTCAATATTTGCTTTCAGTGATAGAATAGTTCTTTCAAAAATAATAAGAATGTTCTTGTAATGAGAACAATGTACAGCGATGCACCTCTGAGTGCAAGAAAAGACAGGAAGCCATTAAAGGGGTGAGTTGATAATCTGGACAAAGTCAAAGCAACGTGCAGCTGCCAGTGGAAGACTGCTCGTTGGCCCACCTCCATCTTTTTTTTTTGTTCTGTAGGAGATTCCATATGACTTAGTTATTATGGCAAGGAACAGATCGAAAAAGGAGGTAGCTCAGCTCATAATTAATAATACTGGTCATCATGAATATCTGTTCTTTTAATATCAGTGCTTCTTGAAGCTGGATTGTCATAATCAAACTGTAGAAGCAACATGTGTCTGACAAATAGGTAATTCTTAGAGAGAAAAGTGATGAGAAACAATTCAAATTTAGGAGAAACTGTATGAACCGTGAACAAGCAGAACTAAAAAGCTAACATCAAATAACAAAAATGGAAGTAAAGTCAGAAGATGACATTGCTGTTTTTGAAGGCCTGAATGACACAGAATGAGTATATCAGAGTAACAGCACATGTTAGAGGTTTTGGAGATAAAGTCAGAGAGGCCAGACTGAGATGGTTTGGACATGTACAGAGGAGAGAGAGAGAGTACATCAGAAGTAAGATGCTAGGTTTGGAACTACCAGGCAGGAGGTCTAGAGGAAGACCAAAGAGGAGGTTCATGGATACAGTGAAAGAAGACATGAAGATAGTTGGCGTGACGGAAGAGGATACAGGAGATAGGGTTAGATGGAAGAAACTGATACGAAATGCCTAAAGAAGAAGGTCTAGAGCTTGTCAATCGTTCTAACTTCCAGGCTGTTTTTTAGATAAAAAATATGTACATCGTGATTTAAGCACCATTTAGGAATTTAAGGACTGCTTCAGTCTGGGACAAACACCAGGAATTATTTCTCAAGGTTTCCTATGATACGGTTAAAAAAAGCATGAATCATAACTTGTCACAATTGTTTGGAAATGACCCACCTTGGACTACCTGTGGGGCACAGTGAGGACCTCCAATGATTGCATTATGGTGAAAAAAACAATACACTGCTGCCTTATCGACATGCATTTAGGCAATTGAAATAATAGTATAAAATATGCTGCGTGTACTTTAGGAAAACGTCTTGTGATTTGAATTTGTGTTTTATAATAATAAAGGAAAGATTGAAAAATCTGCTTTGAGTCAGCTGTTCCTCAATCTTTGGAGCAGCTGGAGCAAGAACAGAACTTCCTTTAATGTAGAAAGGTCAAACTACTTCAAATCAGGGGTCACAAAGTCTGAACATAATCAGAATACTAAAAATACACAATTATCTTTACTTCAACTAATTATTTCTTTTTGTGAAAGGAATAAAGTTAAAAATATAAAACACTATTTTCTTGTTGCTCACTTGAATATTTTCTGGTTTCATTCCTTTTTTTCTTATATTTACTTTTTAAAAAAGGGTGTCACTTTTAACAATTTTATACTATATTTAAGCAAAGGAATTTTTTTGTTATTTTTGCCCAAACTATTTATTTGGTAAGGTCAATTGATTATTGGTGTCTATCTGCATGGTGGCAAAGTCCAAATTTCTCCCATTGCTTATGTGCTTTTACAAGCATTGAACAAAAGTTAGTGATCCTGGATCAAGAATAACATTTCTATTGAAAGCGCTCTAGAAATAAAAGTTAGATTTGATGTCTTGATTTAAGTTGGGATACATACAAACTCAATTTTTTTTTTTGCCAATAAGTGAATTCTCTATTCATAGCAACACAATGCCCATTTCTTCCTGGTTGTTCAAGGCTAAGACTCTTCTTTTTGGTGCATGGATTGAATGATAACACCCATGTAAATAGCAATAAGCTGACAGCACCTTCTCATGAATAACCCACATTCACAAACATCTTTTTAATAATTGCATTTTATTAATTGAAAACAAAAAAAAAATTGCAAATAAAAAAAAAAAGAGAGCAAAAAACAAAACAGTATCATTAGGTAAGACAAGGCGAGACACTTAAATAAGAAAAGTTCCAATGTTGATGAGGGCAAAGATGATGCAGGTGAATGAAGGAAGAGGGAGGAATATGGACTGACAGATTGGGATTTGGATTATTTACACTGTTTTTTTTCTTCTCAATGTAGGACTGGCAGGCCACAAAAAAGGGGAAGAATAAAGACTGGGAGAGAATATGGGTGGGGAGCTCAAAGTAGCAAGTCGGAGACACTGAAACACCAGAGAGAAAGGCACTATCCAGAGAGAACGAGAAACCATACAAACAAACACAAAACATGGTAAACAAACACACACTGGACCAGGATCGAAGTTTAAATGTTTGAGAGAAAAAAAAACACTTTTACATTATTTGAGCTGATCTCTCAACTTTTATCATAAAAGACTATTTCTCATCTTACTGAGCTTTTAAAACAGTGCCAGCTGCTGATCTGCACTGGTGATTACATTGTGTGATTATCTGAGTGAACTCCTCAGCTACGTCCAGGTGTAACGAGAAGGAGAGCGTCTGCATGCGCTTGTTTTACACTGTGTCTGAAGATGAATGCCGACTATCTGTACACATCATTAGAAATGACTCTTATTTCAGCATGTCTTAAAAATCCCTTGCGTGGTTGTGTGGTTCAGTTCTCCGACTGTGCTTCCCTCATGTTTGTTAGATTCAGTCAGCTACATTCACTGCCCAGGAAAATATATTGGCTTTCAAAAACACAACAAATAAAAAAAAAAAAAAAAAAGCCTAAAAATAAAAACCAAACAGGAATCCATGAGACAGATTTTTTTTTTTGCAGCATTCGGCTCTACTTGCTGGTCAATATCAACTTTTTGACATTTGTTTTTGTGAAGAAAAACGGACTTTACGATATTGACGTGGACTTGTGATGTCGTACGTCATTGTTGTTTTATCCAGGACTGCAGATAAAACAAAATGAAAAAAATACAATTTATCACATTCTAGAGCTACGAGGTCTTACCCAGACTAAGAAGAGATGGAACATAATTTACAAATGGAGAAACATAAATTTGTGATAAGAGGTAAAACAGACGAACATACAAATATATAATATATATCCTTAAAAAAATGGATTCTCTCTATACTTGATTTTTTTAAACAGCCGGTTGCTGATGTACAATGCTCTCGTGCCAACGGTCTTTAATATGGAAAACTTAAATGTGATGTTGAGGGCCTTACTTTTTTTTTTTTTTTTAATACCTTTTAAAAACTTTTTTGTCTTTAAAACAGCTAGGATTTATAGATAGGCAATTCAATAAAGTTATAAAATTAACATGCTGCAGAAACGGAAAAACAAACAAAAGGCAGAATGTTAAGAAGTCGAGAAAACAGAAGCAGCTAAAAGAGCGGTCGGATCATTTGGTTATCTTCACGGTTGGTGCGCTATGCGTTTAGATTTCCCTCAGAGACCGTTCAGGCTGTATCGAGGCGCTCAGCAGGGAGGTGGACATTCTCAGGACAAATAAAAAAAAGTTCATTTTTGCTCAGCTGCCACCCACGCAGCCATGTATACATCACTACTCCTGTTTTCTCTGTTACAGCTGTTTCGCTTTCTACCTGTTACTGGGGAATGGCTGAGAAAGGAGCAGGGGTTGGATAGAGAGGTGCAGGAGGAGGGGATGACAGGATCGAGAACAATGATGATAATGGTGGTGGGTGATGGGTTTGCTGTTTGTGGTTGTCGTTTAGATGGTCTGACTCTTTACATATTCCGGTTGACGGGTGTGACGTAGTTGCGAGGAAACATGCCCGTTTGACCGTGGCAGCCTCCTTTCCACCAGTTCGGGTCGGAGTTGTCCAGGACCTGAATGAAGTCGCCGCGTCTGAAACCCAGCTCGCCGTCCTCTTGCGGGTCGAAGTCGAAGAGTGCTTGCACGTATGTGGGATGCTGATGGATAAGAAACAAAGATGAATCAATAAGCAATAAAATGACTGGGATGGTAAGAAAAGTGCTCTGAAGTACTAATTCTTTTAGTAAGACCAAAACACTGTTAAGCACAGAAATAAATAATGATTGTTTACATTGTAATTCAACATTTCAAGTTGGCAGTTCTTCTTGAAAAAAAAACTGAAAACTTTTTATACAAAGATTATAGTTACATCTTCTAGCTTCAGTAAAGCTAACGTCCACTAACTTGATTACGGCTAACATCAGGGGTGTCCAACCTTTTTTGTCCAGGGATCTACTTTTCAAATATCAAACGTCCTGAGATCTACCAGTCCAGTGTTAGAATCACACACACACACACACACACACACACACACACACACACACACACACACACACACACACACACACACACACACACACACACACAGTTTTCATCCAGCAGTAAAACTATCTTCACAACACGTTTGTTTTGTTGTTGTTACACAACAATTGGACATCATAAAAACACACACACACGCTCTCTCAATCAAACGCAATTCTAAACACACACTTAAACGCACTCTCTCACGCATACACACACAAACGCCATTGCTCAAGCAGTGACAAATTCCTCTCTAACACATACTTTTTCCGCAAGTGCAGAGCTTTCTGAGAAGGAGGGGCCAAAGCGGCACCACAGGTTGTTTATCGATTTCAGATTTAACGCAATTTTATGTCACAGACTCCAAAAATTGTCTAGCACTAGAAAAAAAACGTGACATTGGCACTTTTTTTTGGGGTTTAAAACAAAAAGCGACGCTGCATACTCGCTAAATTTAGCGTAGAGGTCGCTGAGTTGACAACACTGACTTCATTTAATTTATTTTTCTGACACACCTGGTGGTCGACTTGGAACCAGTCTGCAGGCTACCGGAAGACCGCGATCGACTGGTTGGGCACCCCCGCTCTACATCTAGCTTCACTACATCTAACATCTTCAATTTCACTACAGGTAAAATATTTCTCATTAACAACAAAAAAAAAATAAAAGACAGTGTTTTAATAAGATGTGGACAACTAGGAGTAACAAGTGACATGTCATAGCTAGACCGCTTTCCTCTGAACTTTACCTTAGTCACGCTGACTTAGAACTGGATCGGAGGTGGTAGATGGTGGTTATCATTTCCCAGTCAGTCAAAATAAAAAGCTTGCGTTCTTCCTAGTGTAAACAACCTGAAAGCTGACTGAACCTCAAATGAGTCAACTTTATGAATATTTAATCACCCAAAATGCTTTTAAGCTTTACATAATGGTGAGATGTGGGTAAAATATTTGTACAGTTTACTTCCAGTCCATTACTAAGATTTTTTTTTTGTTGTTTCGCTGAAGGAACTGTACGAGCTGTAATTTTGCTTCCTCTGCTTTTGTGGTTTTTATAGAACTGACTCAATAATATTTATTATACCCACTGCAACTTTGGTACATGTAAGAAAATACCCTGCAATGTCCACATTTCTCATATGAACTACTTTATTGGTCCCACATGCTTTCAAGTATTTATTAAATAATTACATTTATTGTGGTCATGTGAACTCGGCCAGTCAGTTGGAATAGATATTGTTTCTCTTTCATACCTTCTTTTCCTATCAGATACCAATAATTTCTTGACTCAGCGTGCATGGTATGCCCAAATTCTTAGGTTGTTCTGCAGAAACCATGCCTGCAGTGTGCATGCATGCAGTGCAAGCATGACCACACACTTGTCGAGGTGTATACTATAAATGAGTGGGGTGAAGGGGAGAGCATGTGTGTCGCTGTGGATTTTCAAAGACTATGAACAATGAAAATGCACATTTTAACTGAAAGCCATTAGAATAACACCAGCTCATTTTTAGTAGTTTCTGTGTCACCCTGATGAGCACATTGTGGAGTCCAGAGTTCTCCCTCACCTGGGCGACCTGCTCGATATCTCGCAGAAAGATTTGCTGATTACGGGAGACGGAGGTGGTGCGATGGTAGTCCACCAACTCATTGAGGGAGTTAAACTTCACAACCCATAGGAAATACTTTCCGGCTCCATCACGAAGAACTTTGAAGTGCTGGACATCATTTCCAAATCTGAAAATGATTTAAAAGTGAGAAGAAAAACTGTCAAAAGAAAATCTTCAGGCAGTAAAACCAAAACAATAAAAAATTTTAAAGAGTAGTCGTAACTTAACAAATTCAATGAACACAAAGCTCGGTTATCAACCCTGTGGCAGCTAATGAGTTTTAGTCAAATAAATCAGCAGCGCCATCCTGGAATTTTATAGAAGCTTAGTAAGAGAACGATGGGCAGACTGAAACGTAATTAAGATTACTATCGTTCCATCAGCTTTACATGTTCCCTGTAATCTTTAGAAAGAACAAAGACAGGTAAGAGGAAATGATCCCTGTCTGTGAAAAGTAAAATACAAAACGGGATCATTTAAAATAAGAACAAATGAATACAACTGGAAAATACTACTTTCAAAAGGGTGGCCCCCATACTTCAAAGTATATAAAAAAAAAAAAAAAAGAGGAAATGACTGCTGATGACTCAAACACAAAAGTGTGGAAAAAGCGTGAACATGAACAGTTCTGAGGAAACCGTGCATAGATAACGGAACGATAACATCAAACTATATTCACAGGAAACCCGGGGTGATGATTTGTTTCTCCCGTTTGTAGAGTCTGGGAGGTGCTACGTACTTCACAGAGAGGGAAAAGTCTCCCGGCGCACTCTCGCTCTCTCTGATGAGGAAAGCGCCATCGTGCCTCTGTTTGTTTAGCATCTCCTCTGCTTTGGCGCGAGGAATCTTTCCAAAGAACCACCTGTAGAAACGAACACAATGAGCAAGTTTACACTCATGTTTCAACAAAAATCATACACACACATACACGTGGAAAGCCACATGACCGCATCTTTACTGTAGCTTGAAAGAAGTGGAGGAGGAGACTGAAAGGAAGCCACAATGGAGGCTAGAAAAACCCTCCCACAGTGGTGGAAAGAAGTTTAAAAATCTAGTAGTTTGTGGGAATTGTAGCTGAAAGCAACATTAAGTGATTATCATATGAGAAATTAAGTCTTATAAAGACAACAAAGACCATTAAAAAGCGACTGATCAACGGTGTGATTGTGGGAACGAGGTGTATCCACTTGAGGAAGTACCATCAGTTGGGTTAAAAAATGCACAGGACTTCATTGTTTTCTATCGCGTTTACAAAAATTAGGGACAGTTTTATTTTTCCCAAAAAGTTTCCAAGCTGAGAATGGGAAAATGTATGTGATGTAGACCCGCCAGCCATCACATCCATTTATCTCAAGCTGCTTCTAAATCACCAAGACACGTGCATTATGGAGGAAAATGAGTGACAGCGCAAGTGAAAGCTTTTTACTTGTATAAATATTTCAGAAAGTACAGTCAGCCAAAAGATGGCATCTCGGGTCGGGATCAATAATGAAATACGTCTACTATTTATTCACTTTGTATCAGCGGCAAAGTCTCTTTCCCTGTTTGATAAAAGTGTTAGCGCAGCAATTTGTGAAGCAGGAGACAGCGTTGCTACTAAAAGCAGACACGCATAGTGTGAGCTTTTCTACTTTTTTATTTAGATAGCTTTAACATTAACATTCATCAAATTGTCAGATGTGTCCTGTGTAGATTTGATGCTGAGCAACTCTGTAGTGACTGGTGATGTGTAGTGTAGCTGTGTGTCTGCTGGATGTGGAGTGCCTGGTACCTCGGTGCCTCATTGTTCAAGTAACTGTTTTAATTTCCTGCTGTTTTTAGATTTTGCTGTTAAATGAAACACATTTTACAATAAAACAAAGATCCAAACTTTTTCTTGAATTTGTTTTTAACTGGTATCCATTGTAAAAGTACTTTTCAAGTAATCTGGACCACTAGAAGCTCATTCATCCATTCACACAACATATTTCTACTTTACATTGATGATGCACATGTTTGGTTGTTACATGAAGTTTCCACTTCATGCAAATAATTAAAAACAACCATAGCAGAAAATTTGTTTATTCTTGTGTTGGAAATGTAAATTCTTGGTTGACTAAATACACATATTACATCCTCATGACATAGACCTAACAGAGCAGAGTAACAGGAAAGGTGTTCAGCCAAGAATGGATTAAAAATAACTTGTGTTGTTACTGATTATTAAAAAAAAACCTCATGCCAATTAAAATAAGCTCAAATAAAGAAGAAAGGCAAGTTAGAAACTCAGATGATGGAAAATAGCTCGGGGCAGATGTAACTGATTCATCGCGTTTTATTCCCAGTAGTTTGGAGGAATATGATGCAATATTGATGATAGCGGATATATCACTGAAATGTTCCCATTGGTGAATGAACCTAACAGTTGGAAGAACTGGAGGAGAGAAAAGCAGAAGAAGAGAGCAACACAACCCGAGAAAATAAAAAGCTGGGAGCGACGAGTAAAGCAACACTATCGTATTCCTAATAAAATGAATTATTTAGGAAAGTTTGAAATATTATTTATAAAAAGGTTGTGATATTCTTTGTTTTCCCAGGGAGAAACAAACTTCATCTTTCGAAAGTAAAGTGTGTTATGGAATCATATGTCATGAATACATTTATAATGAAATAGTTTGTACGTCATCTAAAAAAACAGAGTCTACATAGAATACGAAGTGTCTGTACAGTGTGAGGAAACTAGAGAGGGATCAAATGAGGATTTTATAGTTGCTGAATCAAAACTGGCTGATAAAATATTCTAGATTAAATTTACTCTGATCTTATCGATAAGCATGAGATATTTTTAAAGACGTGCCCAGCAGTGTATTCTTCTGAAACAAACCCTGTTATCTGGTGGTAATCTACTTCAAAGCTGTTTGTTACTGCTAAAAAAATACTAAATAAATGCAACAGCCTGCCAGCAGAGTGGAGAAATAAACAGAAGAAATCTTGGAGAGACTAACCAAAGAGAATAACCAAATGATTCTGTGCAGGCGGTCCCAAAACTTTATCTGTTCCTTCTTAAATATTACTATACCTTATGAAAAGTCTCAAGTTCACAATTAAAAGGGCATTAATGATGCTTCATTGGCTGATATATTATTCAAAAATTTAAAGGAATGATTCTTAAATGCTTCAATTCGTCTTGTCTTCTGAAACGCCCATTCAGAAGACCTGGGCGTTTCAGAACGCCGATGTCGTTCAGGAGCATATCCTGCCTGATTTAAGGCAAGAGGTAGGTACACCCAGTCTGTCGCAGGGCCACACACACACACCCTTTCCTATGGGCAATATCATAGCTGACAGTAAACCTAACATGGATGTTTTTGGGGGGTGGGAAAAAAACCACGCATACACGGGAAAACATGCAAACTCCCCACTGAAAGGTCAGTGTCCCAAACCTTGTCCTACGCGGCACTCGAAACCCCGAACTTCTTGCTGTGAGGCCACTGTGTTAACCATTGCACCATCGTGCCACCCCATGTTTCAATTACAGAGACAAAAATGCAGTTACTAAATAATCAAACGCTCAAAACTGTTAAAACCTTAAGACTGGAGGGAATGACAAAAAAGGTGAAAACCACTAATGAATTAGTCTAACAAAATAACATTTACACCTTCATTTAATCAATGGGTTTATTTATAACTAACTAAATGAAGAAAAGAAGCACCAAAGCTTCATGTGACTGGATTGCAGTAATGCTGAAGGAAGGTCAATATTCAATTAAGTGGAAGAGGTTGGGAGCGCATTAATAAAGAGAGAGCTAATCTGGCACTGAGCATGGGTCCACGGGGATTGTTCTCCAAGGATCCAGCCAAGATTTGATCAAAGATGTTCTACACACAAACAATCCCACACACACATACACGCAATGACTCTTCAGCCGCCTATGCTTTAATTTTGTAATTTTGTTGGGCACCTAGAGTTTCCTGTTTGGAGCGTGTCGGCTTGACTTTATAAATTAAGAGGGAACTGAATCATGAGTTGCATTTAACCGTTTTTTATGATGAAAAGTGTTGCAGAACAAAATAAAAGATATAGAAATTTTATTTTTTTCTAACTAATTTTCTTAAGTTTAAAAAAATCCAACAAAACACAAAATAAAAGAAATCCTAAATATGTGATTTTAAAATTTGGCTTTAAACAAGAGCGGTCAATGAGGGTGCACAAATAAACTGTGACAGATGGACCTCTAGGTGTTCTTGCCAGATCTGACAGTTTCTCTGTGATGGAGGCCTAACACAACTACGATAGTGCAAGATCTTTGCCAAATCAAACTAGTAAAACAAATTAGAGGTTTTTTTGTGCACACAGCTAAATAGTTGAACTAGAAACATCTTTTTAATGTTGTTTGAGCGAGCGTATAGATCAGGTGTGCCCACTCAGCTTTTAGCATGCGAGCCACTAAATTATCACGTCAAAAGATCTACCAACAATATAAAAAAACTAAATGTTTGCATGTAAATATTGTAGATGCCAAAAGCATTAGAAATCATTTAAATGTATTGCAATAGTGACATATTGTGCTTGAATTTATTATTTTTAATAAAAAACTAATTTTGTAGGGATGTTTCAATTGATGAAAGTTTTTTTTTGTCCTATTGAAAGTTTAGAATAAATGGACCTTATTTGTCAAATTGATATGCAAAGATATCTTTTGATCACAATAGACATAAACGCGGCACGGTGGCCTCACCGCAAGACGGTCAGGGGTTCAAGTTTCGGATAGGACGAGGCTTGGAACACAAGCTTTTCTGCGTGATGTTTGCATGCAGCCTCCCACCCTCCAAAAACATGCATGTTAGGTTGATTGCCCGCTATGAAATTGCCCTTCAGAATGAGTGTGTGTTTTGATGGTTGTGTGTGTGGCCCTGCGATAGATTGGCAACATGTTCGGGGTGTACCCTGTCTCTCGCCCTAAATCAGCTGGGATAGGCACCCCCCACAATTCCGTTAGGGTTAGAAGACAAAAATGGCACCCTCTGTTATATTGTACATTACACACATTTAGCTCTAAAATGTGTTCTTTATTTACTCACGACAGCTTAATGTAGCATGTGAACATGAACAATCCAAACTGATTTTCTGAACAAAAGACATCAAAAATAGTTTAAATCCGTCACATATAAAACTTACGGATGAGCTTTCATCTCTATATAATTCTTGGGGATGAATCCATCTTTTCCATTTAGTTCTGCTTTGTACCAGTTCTGATCACACTCTTCATTTAATACCTAAAAGGCAAGAGAGAGAAACAGAAAAAGCATTAGTAAAGCAGGTACACTTCACATGTCCACAAACAACCATTAACAATGAGAACAAAACCGTTCATTTCAAAGGAGGTTTGCTTGCTGAGCTACAAAACAAGGGGTGAGTACAAAATATAGGGCAACAGGTTCATTGGAAACTGCATTTATGAGTAAAAATAAATGTAAAAAGAGTTGAATTTACCAAAACACGGACACACAGGTGTACATGATTCTAAATGTCACTGCGTAAAAGGTTTATACACACACTGTTTCTGAACAAGTTAACACAATTTAGAACATGGTGACCTAATATAAAAAAAGAAAAAGGGTGGATTTTTCTTTGCAAATGTCTTTTGGTTTTTGTACATTGTGCAAATGTGGAAGTAACTTGTTTTAACCGATTTCTTAATGCAGTGTTTTATTTATAAATCAAGATTTTTTTTTTTAAGTTAATTAAATAAGAGATAAAATACCACAAAGTCGTGTAAACGCACCACAACACAAACAAAACATGAAGGTGATAATCCATTCAATAATCTTCTACTACTACTTTAAATATGATGTTCATGCTGGAAAAAGAAGCAGAGGAGCGCTTGAATCAGAATTTAATCAGTCGTTTGTTTCTCCCTGTTCAGCAACAGGGAAACAGGTGGCAGAGCGGGCACTACTAATCTCACGGTTAGCAGTTTGATCATCGTGCATAAGTGTCCTTGAGCAAGTGAGAGAGCCCGGGGTTTCTTCTGCACGGACAGCTCGGGAGCTCAGCGACCTCTGGTGTGTGTGGTGTGTTTGTGTCAAGAAGTGAATGAGAAACATATTGCTCAGCGCCTTGGACTGTGGCTTAGGCTAAAAGGAGCAATATTAGTCTAGACCAGTTATCATTTTCCTCCCCCTTTCTCTCCTCTTAAATCTATAATCCACAGTTTTCCAATCCTGGGACAGCTGTCCAATCGGTTCCTCTGCAGTGTGGGTGACTAAGGTCCATTTGCTCCAGTGAGCCTGCAGAATGCCAGCTGTCCCTGGTCTCACCCAGCTGCTAACTCTGCATAAGACCAGCATTACTGGATGATGGGAGTGGCCTTGGACTAAAATCAAAAGCAGGAGTGAGAACGTGCATGAGCTTGTAAGTGCATGTATGACAGAGAAGATTAAAAAAAAAAATAGAAAGAAACAAGAAAAAAAACAGCAAAGCAATAAAGGCAACAAGAAGATTAACTCTAATCAATGTGGCACATTCAGAGCAAAAACTTAAGGAAATGTCTAAACTGGTTTCCTTTCTGCCAACTCGGCAGGTTTTACAGCGCCTTCGTGTAGGTCTTTACAAAGTCAATGGCAACATACAGTAAGTGTGAGGGTAAACGTAACAAATAAAACAAGATGTGTGCAGAGCAAACAAAGACACTATGTAACACTATTTTCAGCCAGTATAGTTAGCTCAGACTTGCTCCATATGCACACTTAACACTGTACCAAATACAAATTGAGTACAATTTTTTTTTTCTAGTTTTAGTAGGACGTAAAGTCTCATGCCGAGAATCTTAAAAACAAATTAAGGCATTTTTCACAAGCCATTAAATAGATCAGAATTTAGGCATAGCTTCCTAAATCATCACCAACTTAATAGAATGTAGAAAAGTTTTGATATTACAAAAACAACATGATGGTTAAAGTTTGCTTTTTTTTTTTTTTTTAAGAGAGGAAATCAAAGCTATATAGTAATTAGATTATCTAAAACTGATTTATTTTTATATTCCTGTTGGCAACCCTCGAAAACTTGAAAGAACAGCATGTTAACTTGTCAGTGTTGGTCAAACACACCTTGTTTTGTTTCTGATAAAAGCACTAAATCATCCAGACAGACAGACAGACTGAGCTGAATAAAGTCCCGTAAGTGTTACTGACTCAGAAGAAAGATCTTTTTGGAAACAGAAGAAGAGCGCCCTGAGCACACAGTCATGAGCAACATGTGATGGTGCGACTGCCTGATTTGCTCGATCTATGTATGCTGGAGTAAAACTAATCCAGAGAATGAGGCTCATCTGCCCTCAGGCTCTTGTGGCGGTCCAGACAGGAAAAGGTGGTATGCTTACGTTTATCAGCAACATTTTTTCAACCAGCACTTTAGAAGTATGAAATGTCTTCTTGAACAGTGCTGTAGGTCGAAAAGAAGAAAACATTTGGACGGGCAACGAGTCATTCACACATCAGGTTCGAGGCAAATTTGCTGGCAGAAGTTTCCTATGCTGAAGCCGCCATGAAAACTGGATCATTTCCAGTGCTGCCGCTTGGCTGACACAAAACTCAAACCGACTGGGGGAAAAAATGTCCCTTTTTAAACAAGATTTACAGTCTAATGTAAACTTGGCCAACATTTCACACCACTTGTGTGTATAATAGCCAAACTGCTTGGTGTTTAATAACAAATAATGTACATTACTGACAAAACATTGTTATAAAAGTTTGGCTAAAAAAAAAAGAAGAAAATCATAGTCAATGTAATAACTACTGAAAAAAGTTCTGATTTGTTCAAACCTTAGTATAAACTTGGTATAAAAATGTTTGAACAACATAATTCTTTAAAACTGTTTTAGTCACCAAGAAACAACAAACTTTAAAGGTGAGATGATTCATTTATGTAATGAAAGTAAAACCAATGTAAAACACCACCAAAATGACTCAATCATGTAGTCAGACAATGTAATTTAAGTTATTCCTGTAAGACGCACTGTCCCTACTGAGAAAAAAATACTCCGTTTATAATTATTTTAACCACAAAACATGAGAGGATACATGTTAGTAACAATGGTAGTAACAATGCCACGTTGTTTAACAATTTAACAGACGTTCTGAACTGGAATAACCTAAAGTAATAACTAAATAAGCACACTCTAATAAAATTCTACACTTGAAAGTATACCTAAATATCGAAATGGCAAAAAAAAAAAAGGTAAATAAATGATGAACATCTCTAATCTAAATATGTCTAAAATTAATTTAATAAGTCTAAAATTTATTATCAATTAGCCATTACATTCGGTCGTTTTCCACTTATCAGGGGCTGGGTTGCAGGGGCAATAACCTCAGACAGGAAGCCCAGGCTTCTCTCACCCTGGCTGCATCATCCAGCTCACCCGAGAGGATCCCGAGGTTTCCTGTCAGCTGTGAGACATAGTCTCTCCAGCAGGCCTGGGTTCTGCCTCTGGGTCTCTTCACGGTGGGACGTGCCTGAAACACCTCACCAGCAAGGTGTTCAAGAGGCATCCTGAACCACTTCATCTGGCTTCTCTCAGCTCGGAGGAGAAACTGCTTTACTCAGAGCTCCTACCGGATGACATGGCTCCTCACTCTATCTCTTAGTGAGACCCCAGCCACCGTGTGGAGGAAGCCTACTTCAGACACTTGTATCCGCTTGTAGCCATTCCCTTTAATTACAAATGTCTGCTAATACATTAATAGTTAATGAATTTCTTCTCTCTTGCTAATGGCTGGTTTGGAAAGTAGTAAATAATCAAAACAACAATTGTAGCGTATTCACTTATATTTACAGCAATGAACAATGCTAGGTAAAAATAATAGCCATAAAGTAATTATATTTGTGCCAATATCAATCAAATTGATTTTGATTTCATCTCCCTGACTGCTTAATTCATACTGGGTTGCAGTAGCATTGACGGAGCATTTCCGGCTGGATCACAAGCAAAAGTGGAGTATTCCAGAAATGTTCACACTTTGCACAAAGCTTAAAAAAAATGAGCAGAAGTGGGTGCTCCTGATGGTTTTATTTCCTGGAGTGACCCCAGAAGAAGAAGAGAACTTCTCATAAACATCTAGGGCTGCAACTAACGATTATTTTGGTAATCGATTAATCTATCGATTATTGGGTCGATTAATCGGATAAAAATGACCATTTGATATATATTACTTTTTCGGCATATTATAGAATGTAATTGTGCAAAACACAACTCATAACCACTTAAACAACATGTTGGGTTTATTACAGTAAGAGAAAATGTTAATCTTTCTGTCAAATAAAGAGGTAGAATATTATCATTTCTAGAAAATAATAACTTACTGTATACAGTAAAAGTAAATCATAAGCACCCATAAAATGTGCTTTAGTAGTACTGGCTAATAAAACATCAAATGTAAACTGTTGGATCACATTTGAAAATAAGAAACCTTTAACACTTCTGGATTCGCAAATTTAACCTTGTTCAGAAGTATCGTACAAAAACAAGGCCCCAGATTAACGTGAGAAAAATATACAAAAACATTCAAGTTGTGAAGTATTAATGCAAAAAAACAAACAAAAAAAACCCACCATCTCTACTGTAAAAATAGTAACTTTAATAAATAAAATGACCATCTTTACCACTTATAATATTACAAACACAGATCTACTAATCGGTAAAGGGGTGCCTTTTAGTTAGTGGCAACTCATTTTTTCGTGGGAAAAAATGTGCATTGCGGTGTAGAGGAGGGGGTCTTGTATCCTGGTTTGAATTTAGCGATCTTTTTTTTAAAACCCCTCGTCTTCCTACTGACAGCGGCCTCATTTCAGACATCTTCATTTCCAAAATGAACATTTTGAAGACAATAAAAAGTGTATTTTGCGACCTGTAATATTGTTTTTATTAAAATAACATTGTGTATCGCTCCGGTTTGCCGTGTCCCGCTTCGAGTCCGACATGTTTTTTTAAAAGATGTTTGTGCAGCGTCGTTATGCTTCCGTGCCAAAACGTGTCCGTTTCGCAAACTTCGCATATTAACGCGATTCTTTTTCAAATTTAGCGGTAAATGATCTAAACTTTAGATGATTTTATGTGTGTTTTTCTTTCCGCCATCTTGTTTAATCTGCCTGATCACGTGAGGCGGGGTGACATGAAGGCCAATGATTGGCTGCTGTCTTCTTCTCCTCCTATTTTGGTAGCGCGCGTCGTCAATTTGCTCTCTACTGCCCCACATGGAGACCAATTTAAGTGCAGTAGACAACGGAAACTTTTTAGACGATTAATCAATGACCAAATTAATCGACAACTATTTTGATAATCGATTATAATCGATTAAATCGATTAACTGTTTCAGCCCTATAAACATCCATCTAAAAGTTGCACTTCTTGACTTGGTTTTAAAAAAGCCCCGCTTAGAGCGATGTGCTCCTTAGTCTGCATTTTCTTTTCTCCAAGAAGTCATGCTGTTGAGTGCAGTCTCATCAGAGAAGAATACAATGCTTCCTAAAAACAGTTTCTACCAAAGTGCTTCTGAAACTCATTTGTGATGGCCAGAACAGTGGTCAGCACAGAGAAACAGAAATAATTTTCCTGCCTGGTAAGCAGTTTTTAAACCACAGAGAGGAGACAACCACAGCGTTTTGTCTGCCCTGGCTTTGTATCCTAGCCCGAGCCAGCATTGTACTACAGCATTTCTGTGGGTGACACATGAATTCCCTCCCTCTCTTCAGATTTTTTTGTCTTTTTAATCTGGTTGAACCACAATAGTTGTAGGAGTTTCTATATGGAGAGAGGCAAAGGTCCAGGCTGAGGATTATCTCCTCCACAGCTGCCACTGTCACCCTCCACCCACCCTTACTTGTCTTCTCTTAATCACATGCACACTCTAAAAATAATATCACACTTCCACCCACAACCTCATACATGACAGCAAACATAAAAATGTCTTCAATAAGTGCAAACATATGACTTTACTTTTAGGCCGGGTTCTCTAAAATAATACAAAATCCTACTTTGTTTAATCATTTAACATAAATTAGATGTAGCATCTAAAGTTGGTTTTGTTTTTTCAACTCAAAGCAGGTAGAGCATCAGACGTACAACTACAGTAGAGAAAAATCACATAAATAAATAAACATCTGTGTTCAGTCTTCGAAGGTTTGCAATCAATCGCAAGCAGGGATTACTTTCACCGTGTTAATCTGAGTTTCTGCGAGGTCAACCGGTCAAACGCACCAAAGGTTCAATCGGAACCTCACAGTCTGAAGCTGACCAGATCTGTTGGATCTATGACTGATTTTTAATGAACCCAATAAAATACATTCTACTGGCTATTTACACATCAGACGGCAACCACATGGAAGTCGTGTCATCAGATGATCAGCTAAGACTGAAAGTTTTTTTTTAAATGTTCTCACCACTGCCACCAAATTAAACCCCAAAAGAAATAAAACCTTTAAATTTAAAACTTCTTTTCCCCCAATAAAGATTAGGCATGTCTGTCTAACTTGTAACAGACAGAGCATGTCATGGGAAATTAAAATGCCGTATTATTGTCTTTAGTACACGTGAATTTACAGACTGAGGGACTCTTTATCATTGCTTTGTTTCTTATCAAGAATAGAGGTTGAACAAACTGAAGATTTGATATCAAGACACACACACAGAAAATAAGAGACTACTGGATCACGGAGAAGGTACTCAACCACATCTGAATGTCTGTCCCCCAGGAGGAACCCGAGGCTTTTCTCCGAGTTGGCATCGGTAGAGATGACAATAGTGGCCAAAAAGGGCAGAAAATGATTCACCCCCTCGGTGGTACACTAAGTAGGCCAGCTCAAAGCCACTAAAGGATTAGGTCTTTAAAAGGGTTGATGAAGCATTAGAGCATTGATTTTAAATAATGAGAAGATGTTCTAGTTATGGATACCGACCGATTTAAATAAATCAACTCTGGAGGCGGACTGACCTCTTTTGTTCGCAGCAGGGAGGCGGCATCGGACGAACAATGGTCGACACATGTTTGTCACCCCAGTGCATAAACATCAGCCGAAAGAGAGGTTGTTTTTAAATTTAGGTAAAGAAATACTGTCAAAGGCAACAAACTTGCTACTGTGGGCGCTGATATGTGCTGAGTAGGTTATTAACTCAAGCTGAGTGCAGAAAAAAAAAGAATGAATTCTGTTTTAAATGCAGCTGCTAATGTCTGCATATCAGCAGGGAGTGATGTGAAGATGACAAGGACTGAGACCTAATTACAGTTCTGACTCACTCTCAGGAGCCGTGTAGCAGGAAGAAGGGCAAGAAGGAGAAGAGACAACAGGCCATTATGAAATTTAAGAGTGAAAAGAGAAAAGCCAAGTAAGAAAAGATTTAGAAAGACAGGAAAGCTTTGAAGAAATCCCAGTCCTTGTGATCTGCTTGGAAAAACTTCCCAGGGGCAAATGAGAAAATGAGGGCATTTTCTTTTTCAGATTTGAGTTTTAGTCTGCATAATTTACCACTGTCTACAGACACATCAGAGTGAGAAGACTTTTTGTGATCAACCCACAGAAAGGCCAAGTTGTCTTTTCAATCCCACACCAAACTTTTCCCCCCATTATTAACTGTGACCAACATTAAGTAGAGCCTTTCAAAGATTATTTCTACCCCTTTTATGAAAGTTCCTAAAATACTTGTAAATCTTACAAAGATTTAGATTATTAAAAGTAGCAATTCTGCCTATTTTAAGTTAAAATAGAAAATTACATAGTGGCTTTTCTAAAACAATAGACATTTTTAAAAAAAGAAGTGGAAAAAAAAAGACTAAAAAAAGGGAACTGTATTTTCCACTTTATAGGCAATTCATAGGTTAAAGGAAATAGCAGCTTGGAGTGTTGACACATTAAATATTGCCCAGTTGTGCAGCCATTAGGCCAGAGTATGTTTCTGTGGGTAAAGCTACATGTGGACCTGCTTCTCGATGTTGACTCTGAACCAATGCTTTGATTGTGCATTTCCTTCCATTGAGCTGGAGAAATATTTAAACCTTTTACATTTTACACTATGGCAGAAAAGTGCAATCGGGTAAATCAAGCTTCAGGAAAAAGCAAATAAAATGCTTTTAACCAACCAAACATGATTATTTTAGTCTCTATATCTTTACGATTAAGGTTATTGTTACTGTGTGAAATTTATTTAGTTTTAATAATTTATACATCAATTCCAAACAATAAGCCCATCAATGCTCGATTGCTGCGTTCCTGTTATTCATGTCATCACGCGGCATTACTGCATTTTCGTTATAGGACAAATCGTTTCCAGAACGATCCTAGATAGATACAGTCTGGATGGCCAGTATTTATGGGATAATCTCTGGGGTTTTGTCTTGGTTGTCTGGAAGTTAAGTTAGAATTTTTTTAATGTCCTTGTTGCTTTGATAGTCCCCTATTCCACAGACAAACTACTTTTAACCTGGAGAATTGGTCTTTTCCAACATTTCTAGTGAAGATTGATTGATACGTTGGCTAACAAGTCCGTAATCGAGCAGAGTAAAAGAAAGACTTCATAATTACAGTATACGAAAACCAAAAGCAGATGTCTTAACCAGTCGTTTTATACACATCATCTGTAATTTAGACTTTATTCACAAATCCTCAAGAATATAAAGAACAAATTCAGAAATTTTTACTAAATAGTCTTTGAGGAACTCTTGGTGGTCTGATGAGATCCTACCAGCCTGCGTGAAAAACACAAAGTCTCATTTATTTCATAAACTTTAAGAAAAAAAAAAAACCAAAACAGCAGGGACTCTTAAGCTCGCTTCAGCTTCACGCTTTTCTTTCTACTGCCTTAGAAACACAAAAAATAAGCACAGTGAAAACTGCAGCAAACTAGGGGAAAAGAGGCGGAGGGAATTAAATGCAGGCATTTGGATCCGAGGCTCCAAAACAGCAGCTCTTAAATTTCAGTTAGATTTCCAAGATATGCAAACCTAAAGAGGCTGCTCCAACAGTCTATTTCTCTCTTTATCAGGTTTAAAGTGGACAGAGAGAAAAGTTTAGAGTGTGTAAGCAATGGGTGTCTCTGGATTAAGTCCTGACTCAGTGAAATCCTTATATGGTGACTGTCGGTGATGTTTTTTTTTTTTTAGTTGTTGTTCCTTCAAAAGAACAGTAAACCTTCTGATTGGTTTTGGTAGTTTTGTAGAATGAGAATGTTGAGTTGCTGGGGTTTGCTTTTTGGAGACAGGAAGTTGCTGGGGGTTGGAAGACACATCAAACAGGATGTGAAAGCAACAGTGTGACAGCATTAAAAAGCACTCCCACACATATTAGGACAAACTAGATTAATTAATTAGGTGCCAAGTTTGACTCGTGATTTGGAAAGGTTTTGATGGGATGTATTAACCTCTGGATGGTCTTTAAAAGGCTAAAAAAAAAACTCACCAGAACAATTTAGATGATAAATTTATCTTTGCAGATAACTGATAATTTAGGTATATTTCTGTGCTGTATTGAAGACCACAGACACTCACGGCAGCACCAGTGATGAGAGCAATTGGATATTAGCTGTTTTGTCCAGGGACACTTCGACATGTGCATGTGGTGGAAATTATACCTGCGGCCTTCTGGTCCAAACACAGGCACTCTAGCACTGAGCCATGCCACCCCCTATTTATAAATAATATATTTAACTATAAATAAAAGTAATAAAACCTTATTTTGTAGGTAAAAGTGTTTTTAATTCTACAGTAGTGAAGTTAAGACAGAAATGGGTCTTTTCAACAATTATGATTGTAGATTTGGGATGCAAATAATAAGAAATATGTGTGAATTTCTGACAACAAATATCAGTAAACCTCTCCATAATTGTAAATATAAAGAGCAGTCAGAGTCCTTTTTTCTACATGAGATGTACAGCAAACTTTTGGGACTTTACTTGTTTGAGCCGCCACATGTTTCGATTGTGACTGTGAAATTTTTGAGCCAGTGAGAAAAGACAAATTAAAGTGCATGTAACTCACTGCAAAACAGATTCTAGTTGGGTGTTTTATCATGCAGAGAGCTGCTAAAGTAGCACCGTTATTTGTTACTGCAACCATAACAGAACAACTTTCTACATAGAGATTTTTAAAAGTGCTTTAGAAAGTAACTTTCTGTCAAGCCTTGACTTGATTTTATTAAAATTTTCAGACAATGTGGCATTAAAATTCAAGTTCTCTTTCTGATCTCAGATCTTTCTTCAAAAAAATGAACATGCTCCTTATTCCAATATATTTTACTTGTAGCAGCCAGATTGCTGATATAAATAAAAATACTTTTTTTTTCTTTTACCAGCAGACAGATTCAAACAAGTCAACATTGTGGTTAGGAGGTTGTAGAGCTGGTGTGACTCAGTGTTGGGAATAAAATCTAATTCTCAGTTGAAAATGTCTGTCAATCTTTATTCATTTGAGAAGGAAATGATCAGAACGACCGAGCGCTCGGTCCTGCCCGACTCAAAGGCTCCATCACTACTTCAGTTCTGGATTTATTTTCAAAAAGAAATTCAGCCAAACAAAAAAAAAAAAAAAACTTGTCAGCTTGAGTTAACTTTTGGAGTTTACTGCTTTTAAATATAACCTCAGTTACAAAAATCTGAATAGATCTTTTTAAAAAAATATTAAAAAACCAGTTAACACATCCTAAAACTCTGTTTTAGAAGAAGAAGAAGTTTTAGATTATGTCTGATCTGAATATGATCAATATGAACAAAGTTCATATCAACTATAGAGTATTTAAAATGGCTTTAAAAAAGCAGCTAAAATGGGAAAACAGAATGTCTTTTATGCAACATGGGAACTTCCTCTTTTCTTTCTACACATGATGGGAAATCATATTGTGAAACTAAGCAAAGCTGCTACATGCAAATTCATCAGAATTTTATTTTGCACATTTGTAAAGTAAAATATTTCACATTGGCAGTTTAAACTCTGCTGTCAAACTCCTACTGCTGTAGCTGAATATTTTAGATAAATTTGCTCTTACATTAAAACTTTCATTAATAATTGAGATAAAAAGGAGACTTATTTTACTAACTCTGATGAAACGCAACTAGAAGAATACATCAAAATGAAGCCAGTGGTGTTGACATAGTTAAATATATCAACAAAATCAAGCGAGTTTGTTAAATCTGATTTTTAAAAAAGTCTTCAACCTTGTTCTTTCACATGTGACTAATCGCTTGCCGTCACACAAGCACATTGTCGAAGTTGCACTCAAACAGAGATGAATTATTGTGTTCTTTTTTTTATTTTAGGTTGCGGTTGGACAAAAAACAAATTAGACACACACACACAAAAAAAAACAAAAACTTTCAAAAATAAAATGCAAAATAAACATTCTTCCTCTTTTTTAAAAACTGTCTATCTTTACGCTATCAATCGACAAGTTCAGGCCGGCACTCGAAAGTAGCTAAACTTGTTAAATGAAGTTGTAAATTTTATTGCAAAGCATCTGGGTTCTGTTGTCGTCACCAACCAAATATGTCTTAAAAAAACAATATGAACAAAGATTAAATAACAAATTATTGTTTATTTGTTTTTTTTAGCACGATGGTCGCACTGACAACAGAACTTTTAATGTGAGGAAAGAGATAATTTCTAATTCCATTTATTAAAATTTTCTCGTTAACCGATAAAACACAAAATATCCAAGAAAGTTGAAACAGTGATAAACTTTTTTTTTTTTTTTTACTGAATCGGACTGTATGCCAAGAATGATTCATGGGTAAAAAGGTTAATGGAAGTTTTCATGTCCCTAAAGTAACCTTTATATCCCTATCGTGACAGAGAGAAAAGGCTTTTTATGTAATCATCTAACATGGAAAGACAGCTTTGTGGCATTATTCAGAGATGGAGCTGCTTAAAATTTTAAACTTAAAATTTAGGCAACTAACCGGCTAAAGCAAATTGTGGCCGTATAACGTTGAAACTGTAGCTGTGCGATCTAAATTTCAAAAGATAAGAATTAATACAAAAAAGGAAAACACAATGTTAGGCATCAGAAATATTGTCTAATAGGGAAGCGAGGTAAAAACAAAAAACGTATTGCTGCACAAAAGGTTACACAATACTGACAAAATATTAGTTGGAATTTTTCTGACTGATATTACAATTTTAATATTGTGTAATCCAACTGAAAAATACTACGAGTTAAGTGTTCACATAGGGATGCAGGCCTGGAGACAAGTTAATTGCAGTTGTATTCTTGCGATATTGATTCAGTTTCAATATATTGTGCAGTCCTACTTGTAACATTAGCATTGCAACTTACTTTTTTTTAGAATATTTAATATTTAAAGCAGCAGTAATTAAGTTGACGCTTAAAAAACCAACTTATTCTAATGGATAAAAACTGCTCAGTTTGATTTCAGTTGTGTTTGGTTAGCAAAACAGCTGATCAATAAGAACACAGCACACAGTAAAGCTTACTGTATGTGAAAAAAAATAAATAATCATCAACACATTTTTAACACATGTATGTGATAACAGAATGACATAATGCATAACTGGCAGTACAAGGCTAGAGAACAGTAAAGTCCAAAGTGAAAACTAACAGTTCTCCATTGTGTACAACCAGGGGGAGGACTTTAGTTAGCTGCATTGCTACTATCTCTGAGTGATACTGGAATGGTGTGAAGTTAATAATGCTGCAGACACACGGTGATTTAATGCAGAGCTAATCTCATATAAGATGGAAGCAGGCCAAAAAAATATAACTAATAAGCATTTTAAACGCAGTCATGTGTTGTATGCATGTAAGAGGTTTTATGAAGGACAGATAGGGTCAGAATTTAGTAACATTGATGTTTTTACAACTATTACATAACCAACCAATCAAACAAGTCTGAATTCATCAATGCAGGCAGTGAGGAAGGCGTAAAAGAGTGAATGTATGGGAAACTGTAGAGATATAACTATTATTGTAGAACTGTAGAAGAGCATTGATGGCATTTACATCCCTGTTTTACAGTACTTATCGAAACTTGCAGATCCATTAAAGTAGAGCTCTCTCTTTTCAATCTCATTTAAAAACACTCTTTGCCCTGAAAAGTTCTTGATCTTAATTTTTCTGAATCCATAAAACTTTAAGGAAAATGTCAGCTTTTAAACAGGCTTGTATAAATTACTGATGAGTAGTCAGTGTTGGCCACAGCACACACTATTTTAGGCAGCAAGTATTAGTTGAAATAGGTTCAATCCAAGTTTTTATAGGTCAAATGTAATTAAAGAGTGAAAACTTTGTACTGTTAAGCAAAATTATGCGAATGTATTTTAAATTAAAAAACACAACCACAACCTGCATTACAATAAAATAAAGAGAAGTTTACTTTTAGACGCCTTTCCTTTTTCCCTTTGAGTCTCTGTAAACCATAAATTTACTATCCATTTATATTGCACAGTAATCTTGTTTCCCCAAGATGTGCTTACAAACGTGTACATGTACAGAAAAGGGGCAGTATCTTCATGCTGAATATTCTGAATTCAAACTAGTACCCAGATGCGCACACATCAAACTAAATGATGTCGTGAAGTAGAAGCTTAACATCTGAGGGATTTCTAAAGTCGTTCTTGGAAAGAACGGTAATCTGACCAAAATCCATCCCTTTTCCAACCAAAACAGCTGTCTGCTGAAATGGATGGAAAAGCACAGTAATTTTTAGTCTTGTATGCAAATGTAGTTCTACTCCACTAAGTGCTCGGCTAAAAGTAAACAGAGCTGAACTTTTCTCTTTTTTAAGGCGCCCCTCTAACATAAAATATCTTGTGAATGTTAAAAGCCAAAAACAGCAGCTCACAATGTTTAATCTAATACTGAATATTCCTGGTAGAATAGAAAGTACAACGCATGTTCTCATATTTCAAACAGTACAACATCTTCTTGAACATGAACATTTAGCACGTTAGTACTACTATCTAAACAGAATGTCATATCAAACTAAAATCCCACAAAGCCGAGTGTCTTCTCACACATGAAAGTCTAGCTCTGCAGTGACTGGTGGCGATCATGACAAAAATGTTTAAGAATTATTTTTACTGTGAAAAGTCTATTCTGCTTTATGAAAATACAGTAACTAACCACTTAAAGCTAGAATATTTTTTAAAAGCCACCATGCTAAAAATAAAATGTGTGTGTTTTTTTTAAGCTTTGCACATCTTAGGAATCAGAAAATAATAGTTTAATCTTAGCATTTCCACTCGGACCTTCATCACACTAACCGGAGAGGATTATACAGATTGTGCGTAAATCCAAGAAAGACCCTGAGCAAGAATATTAAAATAGTGATGTTGAGATAGAAGCACTGTAGTTGCAGATTGAGAAAAAAAATCCTTCATGCACCAAGATGTCAGAAAGCTTTAAAGAAGCTAATCATGACTAAAAATCTGGACATGCCGAGGGTTTTACCCTGAGAGCTTTAAATAGTTCATAATGGAAAACTCTGCACTTATGTCTTTTTAATCATCAGTGAACCTTCCCTGTAAAACCATCACATGATGGTGACTCTAAAATATAGAAGTTCCATATGTGTAAATTATGTGTAGAGACTACTTTGCATTCACTCTTCTAAAAATCCATTTGAAGTGAGAATATTTTTTTGACACTTGCGGGTGAAAGAATATTTAGATGGGATTACTTTGAGTCACCAACAGCACTGTCACTTACCTTGAGGACTTCACCGCGCTTAAAACTAAGCTCATCATCAGCAGTGGCTTTAAAATCGTATTTGGCAATGGCCTCCATGGTCCTGGTGGTACGTTGGAAAAGGGTTTATCTGCTTGGTCGTTTTCTTCTTTCCTTTTACAGCCGAATTAAAACTAAAAACACAAACGCTTATCCAGCCCTATGTGGTCAATTTTGTTTTTTTCTCCAAGTCTCTCCTCCGGTCGTTGACCCGTTGCTATAGGGCTCAGACCTCGCATAAAGGTCACAGTACAGTACCTGCGAACAAAGAAGCATGTGATAGTCAGACTGTTTTGAAAAGAAACTAAATAAGGACGACACTGGAAATTTACAAGGACATTACGAGATTTTCATTTATAATAAAATTAGTTCAACATGATGCAAGGAGATGAAGAAGAACAAAACTTGCAAATTAAAGAATGAAGAGCTCACGTGTTTACTTGCAATCATTTCTTGACGCAGAATGTGTTTTTATACAGTCAAACTTAATCCCAAAACAAAACTTTTCTATCTCTAGCAAAAAGACATCAAGAAAAAAATATAAAATTATTTTCAAGAGTAAGAATTAGGGTTTGAGTCTCAGAGAGGGGGACAAGGTCTTTCTGTGTGGAGTTTGCATGTTCTCCCCATGTATGTGTGGGTTTTCTTTTGGTACTTCAGTTTACACCCAAAAACATGCTTGTTAGGTTGATTGGCCACTATAAAACTGCCCCGAGGAATAAGTATGTGTGTGGATCTCCAGTGTGTGTGGCGCTGCAACACACTGGAGATCGGTTGGGGGTGTACCCTGCCCCTAGCCTGAAATCAGACGGGATAGACTACGGCATTTGGGATAAGCAGTTCAGAAGACAAAACTTTAAGGAAAGTGGCTTTCAATGTTTTTAAGTAAGTTAAAGTTAGACAGAAAAGAACATGATTTATGCACCAATCAATTCTCTTTTTTAAGATATTACTTCAACAAATGAACAACAACAACAACCTACCAACCAAGGAAAAATCTGTTGTACTTAAGTAGGGATACTCTGGCTAAACAATAAGATACTAAGTTAACCAGATAAAGGTGGGTTATCCTATTAAGTGCTTTTCGAACATAATATGTCCAGCTCTGATGAGCTCACACTAATACAAGTCAGTGCCAGATAAGGTCATTAAAGCTGTCAGACAGCCAGATGACTAAAGAAAATCTACAGACTTACAAAAGTTGGACGATTCAGCAAGAACACTTTAAAAAAAAAAAACACTACTTACAAGCTCCTAAATGACCATAAAACCAGATTATAACACATTTTTATTACAAGTAAGTACTTCTAGCGATCATAAGACATAATTGAACAAATGTGTCTTAAGATGTAACTAGAAACAAAAAAGAAACGAGCAGGAACATCATTAACATTAAATATTTAAGTAATAAAAAGAGGAAGAGATCTGAAGAAGAAACGGATTGCATAAAATGCTCTTTGTCACAATCTATCTGTTACTTTCTATAAACGTAAATGGTTGGCGTTAATACAAATATAGGAGGATTTTGAACCCTAAAACTGAATTTTAAACCGATTTAATTGTACTTTTAAGCAGATTGATTGTGTCTTTAGAGATCAGACTGCGCCCAGTGTTGTAGAACATAAACGTTAGCCAACCGGCTAACGGTCGGGCAACAACAACTACGATGCAGTCTGATTAATAAACTTCACCCTACATTGAAATTTAAACACCAAATAATCGACACTAATTTAAATTAACACACAAAGGACTACTACTAATAAACATGTGTGTATAAAAACTAAAGGCCTGCCAGCCAGCTTTAGATTAGTAAAAAAAAAGGGGAAGAAAACACCTTTTTTCACAACGCAAGCTGTTGTTGCTAGCATCGAAGCTAACATTGGTGAACTTGACTAAAGCGTCGAGACGCAGAGTGGCTGAAATGTAACTTTTTGTTGAAGAAAACAAGCACAAACACAACTTACCACTTTTAATACTCCGTTTTTAGACCACCAAGGTAATAAACAAAACGTTATGGTGTAGTTGTGCTCCTCCAGCGTCCTCCAGAGAGGTAACTAACGATGTGTGTAGTTCCACCCCGTCCAAAGCAGCCTAAAGCTAGCTACTAGCAGAAGGTTTTCGACGCTTATTTCCGCTTCCTTTCCTCTGAGTTGGAGGTTGGCCATGGTGATGGTGTAAGGAGCTCCTCCCTGACACTCTGCTCCCCCATATTTCTACCCAACCTACCGTCAGACTATTACTTTCACATACACAAATGTTACTTTTCAATATCAAACCAATTATGCTACGTGTTACTGTACAAATACAGTAACACAATCAAGGTATTTTTATGAGTAACTTGGATGCTGCTTCAGCCACAAAATGTTATTTTTTCTCTTTTTCAGTTTTTTTTTTTTTTTTACATAATTCTTTTCTGAGTTTAATTTCGATTCAGTTTTGTTTGTAAAGCCTAATATCACAAAACAATTGTCTCATCAGGCTTCATTCACATTGCAGATTGAAAAAAATGTACAAAAATGTACACACACAAATACACAGCAAACAAAAGCTAGCTAAACAATTTCAGCCCAGTAATGCCCCTAGACACTCCTTCGCTGTGAGGATAACAAAAACAAACAAAAAACAGCAGTGAGAATAAAAAAGAAGAAACCTCATGAGGACCCACATGAAGGAGAGACCCCTCCCAATGTGTCTAAGACTGTTAATTAAATATTAGCTTATTCTTCTCTAGACCTCTATATCAGAAGAAATCAATAGATGAGCTTTATCCTGATTGAAACGGGATGGTAGATCAAACACAGAGGCTTCCTCAGTCTGGCGACGTCCAGGACAGGAATACAAAGGATCCATCAGGATTCTAAAATAGAACTCTCTTGCTAGGAAGGGAGGAAGAGACAGGCGGACAACACGTGAATCGTATTGTACCAACAAGTGGTGTCAAAACACTAAGTGAAAAGACATTAGAGAACAATGAATGAGATGGGGGAAGGACCACAAGAAAGAAAAGCCAGGGATCAGCCAAGGATGATGTGGATACATCAGGCGGCCATAGCAGTCTGGCAGAGAATAGTAGATAGAATTAGAGGACAGAACCCCAATGTCCCATCCCATGATCTTTGAAAAGTGTTTACTTGTGAACTGGCTCCTGGCAAGAGGTTAATGTCAGTTTTGATAAGAGTCCAGGAGATCTCACTTAAAGGTGGTAATTATGGGATTTATACATTTATTCTTTGTAATGTTTCTTAAATCCATCTTCACTGGTTGGACTTGTGCTTATAAATAAGTTTACTAGAAATAATATATAACATTAATTTAAAATATATAATGTTAGACATTGAAAACATTTGCCAATAATTTTTGTATGGTGAGCAAAACTATTGGAGAGCCTCCTTTGTGCCTCTTGTCTTTTAGCACTCAGCAATGATGGTGAAAACAAAATGAGCATCATCATTTCAAGATTACAGTCCTGCTGTAACACAGACATTTCCTAGGAATAGGATCAATAAAGTACTTATGATTCTAAAATACATCTTGGCTAAAGAACACCAAAATAAACAACTAAATTTATTATATAATTCCTTTGATAAACGACCAATGATGCTGAGGTACACAACTTGTGTCAAACTGTTTAACGTCTCATTGCATACTGTACATGAAGAATTCAAAAATTGAATGGCTACAAAAGACAAGGGATGCCAATATCTACAGCCTTTCAACAATCGTGAGACATTTTTTAAAACTGATTTAAATATTAAATAAGAAAAACATAAATTTTAAAAACAGTAATTAAAAATTATTTGAAAAGAAAAAAATGTTGGATTTAGTTATTGAACGCTACAAAATTACTTTAGTATAACAACAAAATAGTTTGTTATGTATGTGAGATATTTGGGCGTTGCTTTTTTTTCCTGTACAACCATATTTGAAATATTTTGGCCAACACAATTTTTATTTTTTTATGATGAAGAAAATGGTATTCTTTCTTCTTTCTTTTGAAAATGATCTAATATCCGAATAGCGTTGAGACAATTGAAGCCTGCTGAGACGATTGAAGCCCATTGAGACATTTGAAGCCCGTTGAGACAATTGAAACGTGTTGAGACAATTGTGTTGTGATATTCAGCTATACAAATAAAGTTTAATTGAATCAATTGAAGAGTACAGTCTTCCATGCACATTTATAAAAAACTAAGTAGGAACCATTAACTGTATTTTATAACTTAAAATTTGTGAAATTGTGTGGTATGTTGGTATATTAATATATATATACATATATGTTATTTATTATTAGGTTGTCCAATTTAAAACAGGCAACAATCAAACCTAAAACTTTGGCAATGCTTCCACCAGGTGGAAAGCTATTGAACTACAAAATTTCTGCATCACCATCATAATCCACATACAAAGTTTTATGATAGAGGTATTTTTTCATAATCAAGTCATTTTTCTTTTTCTTTTTTTTTCGCAATAAGTACATTTAAAAACAACTACCCTAAAAAATGCAATTATAAAAGATGCGAAGATTAAATTAATTAGTTTTTTAAAAAACTGAACAAATAATTAACATGTATTTAAAAATAGGTGAAAATAATTGTCAAGATAAACTCCTATGACTAGGAAAATGGTTAACTCATATTTATTTCTCAATCTGTACATTAATGTAACTGGTTGAATGAGTGCACTACCTAGTTAGAGGTGAAAATATAAATCATATAAAGTATGATAAATGAAGTAGTGCTAATCCATTTAAGACTCTATATAAGAAAGAAGCAACCATTTAAAATAACCCATCAATTGGTCGTAGAGTCAATGCAGGGATACAAAACTTTTTTTGTTATCTATCTCTAATTTAAAAGGTGAGTTAGCTCTTGTCACCTTTAAATCAAACAAATCGAACCAATCTGAGTACAACATTCTGCAAAAAATTAAATTAGAAATAGAAAAGCTTATTGGAAAAGTAGACTCTTGCTCTAAATTCTACCTGCTTGTCTACTTAGATAAAAAAAAAAAAAGACTGTTACACCCAAACTGCTCAGGGGAGATTAGATACATGATCCTGGCTGGGGTCGCTGGATGTTGCTTTCTAGGCTGATTGATGCTTTCCAGGCTGGTTGATTTTCCGTGGAGGTCTTGGCTCTGGTGGTGTAAGCTCTGCTCCTGCACTGTGATTAAGTTCGGGTGACATGTTACGAATAAACACATATTTTTAAAAAAAAAATCTCGAAAAGTAGAACTAAAAACAGATCTAAAAACAAATGTTCCACATAAACCACAGATCTCTTAATAAAATTGGGAGCTAATCAAAACAAGTAACTTCAAAACCTCATATGAGTATGAAAACAGATACAGGCTGTAACAGGGTTGCATCTTCTCCTTCGAAATCGACAGAGACATCATAAAAAATCTTTTCAGTGTGGCTCTGGCATGTCTGATGGAAGTGCAAGTTTTAGGATGACCCCAAACAGCTTTCTTGCCTCTCTGTCACAATCTGGTCCAGATCACCGTCAGTGAGACATTTCTCTGGCCACCAAAGACCGCTGGCATACTGTAATTTGGATCGAGTGAATGATTTGTTATCTTTTCCAATGTATTTGGATGTAAGTCATTGTCTAAAAAGTGTCATTTAAACGGATACAAGCGGCCGAAACGAGCTTCCTTCGGAGGGCGGCTGGGCTCTCACTCAGAGATCGGGTGAGGAGCTCTGCCATCAGGGAGGAGCTTGGTGTCAAGCCGCTCTTCCTCCAGGTCAGGAGGAGCCAGATGGGGTGGTTCGGGCATCTGATCAGGATGCCCCCCCAAGCGCCTTGCTGGTGAGGTGTTTCGGTCTGAAAAGCAGACTGAGAGGTAGATCCCGGACCCGCTGGAGGGACTGTGTCTCACAGCTGGCCGGGGAACGACTCAGGATCCTCCCGGGTGAGCTGGAGAATGCAGCTGGGGTGAGAGAAGCCTGGGCTTCCTGTCTGAGGCTGTTCCCCCGCGACCCGGCCCCGGCGGAGCGGAAGATGACGGAAAGTAATATTGTTCTATGTAAAATCTCAAAAAGAACCGCGACAAATTCTAAATGTGCAACAGATGTGTAGAGTGCGACTGAAACATTCGGTGATCTATGGAGAGTTTACCCCTCTTGTTGCCTGTTAAGTCGTCCAATATATGCTATGGCATCCACTGCAACCCAGTATAGGGCAAGCAATTAAGGATAGATTTTGTTAACATTAATCTATCTATTCTATCTCTTCATACGTCACCACAAAGTCAGTTCTTCCATCCTCCACAAACTTCTTTGGTTTTGCTCTAACCCTCCTACCTGGCAGTTCCAAATTTAGCATTCATCTGCTGACATTTTCACTCTCCTCAGGACATGTCTGCACTAACTTTATCTTCAAAACCTCTAACACGTGCTGTTCCTCTGATGTCCTCATTCCTGATCCTGTCCATCCTGGTCACTCCCACAAAAACACCTCAGACATTGTGTCAGTATGGCACACTGAAGGATTTCAATGTTTCAGGTTTTTACAACAAAAACCCTTCCTGACGGAAAAATCCTCTTTATTTATATTTATGCAAATATCCATATATGTACGTATATATGTTTAAAAAGATGTTTCTCACTACATTTTCAGGAAAACTTAATCAACCACAGGCTAGAAGCCTGAACCATCTCATCTGTCTCCTTTCAACATGCAGGAGCATTGAGCCTTCCCTGTGTACTTTCTGAGTGAAAAGTCTCCCCAACCTTGACTCTGAGTGAGAGCCCAGCCACCCTGCAAATGAAACTAATTTTGGTTGCTTGGATTTGCGATCTGTGCTATTGGTCACTACCACAACTATTGTACACATCAGAGAGTCAGCATCAGGATGCATTATTTTCGAAAAATCCAAAGCTTTGAGTATTCTTTTCAAAGTAGGCAACTGAAGAGGAACAGCACATGTTAGAGGTTTGGAGATAAAGTTAGAAAAGCCAGCCTGAGATGGTTTGGACAGAGAAGAGATAGAGAGAATACATCGATAGATGGATGCTGAGTTTGGAACCACCAAACTTAGCATGGATACAGTGACGGAAGACATGAACATACGTAATTGGCGTGACCGAAGGAGATGCAGCAGATAGGGTTAGATGGAAGAAACTTACTTGCTGTGGCGACTCCTGAAGGGAAATGCCGAAAGAAGAAGAATAACTAGATTTAGCTACAATAAGACATGAAATTTGGTACAGAATAATAGCACCTTTGAAGAAAATACAAAAACCTTTTTTAAAATATTGTTTTGTACCCTACTGCATGCAGTTGGTGTGGCTTGTAAGGATCAAGTTTAATATTATTAACTCTAATTGTGTTTAGATAGTAAATGTAGTTAAACATCAGACTATGAATACAAACACTTGAAGTTTTATTTTTTGGATGTGGTGATACTCCTCATAAACAGTGGCTCATTGGAAAGGAGGTTGTTTGGGGGACAAAAATTGCTCATACAATTCAATGTCCATTCTAAAAGGTAAAAAAACCTATAGCAATGCAAATATTAATCGTGAAGTTATAAGTTGTCTCTTGTAAATGTTTTTTTGTTTCCCAACCAGTTCACTGAGAAATTAAATCAGTCATTCAGACATGACGAATTTTCCAATCTTCTCGCTGAAAGAAAAAAGGTTGCATACAGGGCACAATTCCACAGCGGTACCAAACACATTTTCTTGGGTGTTGTTGGTGGCTTATGTTGCCAGCAAAGGGTTTTGCAGGTTTTGCCGGGGGTGTGCTGTATATTGGACGTCTGCATTCCCCTCTCACATTTCTTTGAGTAGTAAGGTTCCAGTGATCATCATGTGGTGCGTGACGTTTAGGCAAGGGTTCATTGACTTGGGTTGACACGTGCATTCTTTTTGTTTGTTCCTCCTTCATATTGCAGCTGTTCTTCCTTCTGGGACTGTGAGTTGGGACTGTGATCCTTTCTTTATGTAATTTAAGATGACTGTATTGATTTCTGTTGCACTGTGTAAAACAAACAGTCTCAGCGGACTGCCGTGGTGGGTTCTCAGTCTGTTCTTGAGGCTGTCTTCTTGCTGATGGAGAAGCAGGTTTCCTTGTGGTTTTTTCCATCATAACTTCAAATGAAGTATTTCCATCTGGTCCCAGTTTTCCCTGAATGCTTTGCAGACATTGTCTTTCTTCAATAATTGCAGTTTCTTTTGCTGCATCCATTCTCTTCTCTTCCTTCCTTTTCTGCCTGTCAGCACAGCGATGTTGCTTTTCGGCAATTCTCACATTCTCATAGGGAGACTTTATGTCAAATTTCAATTTGTCATCAGCTCCCTTAAGATGTTTGTTAGCTTGCCATCTAGCTTTGCCTTCATTTTTATATTTTTCATCTAGTTTTTTCTTGTTCATTTCTTGTACTACAATGGAACTAGAGTACAAGGAATGACCATTTTTACCTTTATCAACCTCTTTTGCTTTTCGTGTTATTTTATGTCTGAGCTCCATCTCCTCTTTTTGAATAGCAATCGGATTTTGTAATACAATGGGTGTATATCTCTTACACTCTTTGTCAGTGAGTTTCACTGTATTATCCCACTCTGGACAACTAGTGGGGCGTGTGATAGATTTTCCCTGCACCTTTGGTGTCCATTTAATCTTTTTTTGGGAATTTTTTTGCATCTGCTTGTTTTTCTTTTTTTCACTTCCTCTCGAAGATTCATCTCTGACCCTTGTTTGCATGTATTCTTCTAGAAGTCGTTGTTTCTCTGTATCTGTAGAAATGTCAGATTTCTTTAGTGCGTTTTTTACCTTTCTTTCTTTTGCTTGTTCTTGTAGATTTTGTAAAAATTTATGCTCCCAAATACGATTAGCCACTGCCTTTTCAATATCCAACTTTCTGTTGACAGGTGAAGCCTTTTTTACATTGTTTTTTTCATTTTGTTCATTTTTTCTGCTGTAGTTTAGCGAGTCTTTATATCCCGGTTGAAATTGAGTCATAAATAGGACTTGGGATAAATTTTGGATAGCATTGCCATAAGAGTCTTGCTGACAATAGAGCATCAAGTTCTCTTTTGGGAGCTTAGTGAAAGGCATAGTCAAAGGCTGATTCATAATTCCCCTCCTATGAAATTTTTTGCTACAACATGATTTCAATACAGAAGCTGGAATAGGTGTAAATTCTTGTCTCTCTGTTAAAAGTGGAGTTGAAACTTGTGACATCACAAAGTCACCAAGGAAATCAAAACTTTGTTGTTCTTTAGAATGTTAAGCAAAACGCTGCTCCTGATAACTTGTCAGCTGTGAACTGCGAGAACAAAAATTTGTACCAGCCTAATATACAGTAAGACTGTAAAACTTTTGACCAAAACATCTGGCTATTAACTGTATGAGAGACACACATTGATGATTCAATCTGACCAGAAAAAAGTACTTAAAAACATCATTCAAAGGAAGAAGTTTGTATTAGTTTAAAAAATTAACAGGCAACCACATGTTGATATTAAAACAAACTCTATTGGATCAAGGTTGGATTCATATTTTGGCCATTTGTATGGTTTGTGTATGTATGACATCACATGTTGTGCTAACTAAAAACATTGACTTAAAGAAACACATCGTGAAGGTAAGAATCAAGCAGAAGTTATTCTAAGATTATAATTGTGATTGTACTCTTCATTAATTTTTTCCAGTTGAAAGACAACCTACCCAGTGCCTGGCTGGTGTGTGATTGGCTTCCCCTGCTTGAACTTTGCAGGGACCTGTTCCAGAGAGTGTGGGTCATGGAATTTCTAATTTCTCTTTGCATTTCTCTGGCCATCTGGGGCTTTGCGGGCTTTGTTCACATTAGTGAGCACATCATACACATTGACAGCTTGCATGAAGAGAACGAAGAAGTGGGACAAAACTATGGTGAGACCAGTAATGTTGTTAGATCGAGATACAGTGCTTCAAGGAAAGGATAACAATTCAAGCAGGAGGTAGCAGAGACTATTACGCTAAATTTGGTCTCTCAGAAAGTGAAGGAGAAAGTGCATCATGCAATTTTAAATGTCTAAAAAAATTCACTCCTCAACCCAAATGTTGCCATGTTTCTTTGGTCCTTGTCCACTTATTGAAGCACTAAAGACAACTTGAACTTTTATCTGGTTTGGCCCCCAGTAATAATAATAAAAAAGACAAGCTATTCATTAGATGTGGATCATTTGTGAATAAATCTCTTAATCACATTGAGGTCATTTGTGAGAAAAGTGTTTAATAAGCAATCCTCAAAACTTGCTGGAGATTAAGCAGACACTATAGATAGTCCAATGCAATAATTTTAGTGTGCAATATGTGGTCCAAAGCCACTTTACTATATAGTTATAATCTTAAAACATGAAGCTTGAAACATACAGTTTTTTAAAATCTGGTACTTACATGACATAATTACGCTTCAGGTAGAAAAAGTAGACTTTTAAAAAAACGTACTAAAATAGAATCTAGCCATGTTTATTCAATAATGTCTTAGACACATTTCATACAGTGTGGTTCTTGGTAGTGTTGTTAAAATTGTATGCAAAAAATAATAAAATAGAAAGATGTGAGAATACACAGTGTTGGAAACCAATGCACATGCTTATTAAAGTAACATACTCACAAATTTGCAATGTTTAACTTTACAAAATGAACATTTAAAATATTAAAATGATAATTTATCAAGTTAAAACAAAAAAAAATATGTTTACGTTCCCTTGAGGTTTGTATGTTCATTCTGTCTGTCGTTCTTATTTAAAATAGACTAGTTTTGACGTCTTGTATCCAGATAATTTATGGAAAATTTAAAGACCAAAGGGAAAACTTCCTCAAACAACAGTGCCGTTAGATGGAAAGAGCAAATCAGTAATTTGTTTGTCAACAACTTGTTGGCTTTTTGTCTAATTTTTCATTACAATGGCAAAAGTTGTTTTTTTTTTTGTTTTTTTTAGCTATTGATTTCTTTTATTTTTATTCCACTGGCTGGTTTCTGATGTAGGACAAAATATAATAATAATAAATACTTTATTGATTCCTCACTGGGGGAAATTTATATGCTGCATTACACCGAAGCAGGCTGCTACGAAGGTGCCAATGGTGAGAGAAATGGGGAAATAGGTGTCTTCTCCAAGGACCCTAGATTTGAACTCAGTGGGAATCGAACCCTCGAACTTCCGGTTAACTTCCGGACTGAGGGCAAATGCTCTACCACTGAATGTGATTCAACATCACCACTAAACACAATGCAATTTTTTTTTCATTGTAGTGGAAATAATTTACTTCTTATCACAAGCTGGAAAAATGTAAATTGTCATTCATGCCCTTGTGTCTATTTAGATACCTTTACAGCAAGATATACCTTGGAAGGATTGTTAATCTGAAGAATGGGAACAAATCTCTTCATAATAAATAGTGAATAGTGTCCTTTATATTTGCCAAGATTCCCTAGCATTTTATTCCTTTGACTTTCACTTGCGGATACAATCGTGGATACAATCGCAGAAACAAGTGGGCAAAATGAACTTCCTCTGCAGGGTGGCTGTGCTCTCACTCAGAAATAGAGTGAGGAGCTCTGCCATCTGGGGGGGGCTTGGAGTACAGCTGTTGCTCCTCCAAGTTGAGAGAAGCCAGATGGGGTGCTTTGGGCATCTGGTTAGAATGCCGCTCTGGTGAGGTGTTTCAGGCACGTCCCAATGGGAGGAGACCCAGAGGCAGCCCGGACCCGCTGGAGGGACTATGTCTCACAGCTGAGGGAACACCTCATGATCCTCCCAGGTGACCTGGAAGATACAGCCAGGGTTAGAAAAGCCTGTGTTTTCCGTCTGAGGCTATTGCCCAGTGACCGACCCCTGATAAGCGGAAGACAACAGCACAGACTTTCACTCATTTTAAGCTTTAGTTGCTGCCAGATGTGTGTGACACAGATATGCATGTCTGGTACCTGATAATCAACTAACTGATAGACAATAAGACACCAGAATCTGAATAGTGACTGGTGTAATGGTTAGGGTAGACAGAAAAAAAAAAGGTCTTTTGTCTCTATTTCAAACCTTTTATGTCTGAGGGACAACTTAGCAACTACACTCTTTAGCTGGGGTGCTCACCTCCACACTTCTTTGCAACTTGTAATGTAATATTCAACGTCATAAAATATTATATATTACATCCACACTTCTAAGCAGCTCGTAATATAATATTCACGGTAAGAGAATAATATTCTTTTATAAATAACCTCACATAAAACTTTATTACATAACATCTTTTGTTAAAGACAAAAAAAAGTAATAAAAGCAGCCGACTTATTGTGTTAGTACTTTTTGCAGTGTCATACCCTTCAAATCTGTCATAACAAGCCACAAAAAAAAACTAGGGCTGTCAGTTGATTAAAAAATTAATCAAATTAATTACAGAATTTTGTAATTAATCAAACAAACGAATTAATCACATTTTAACGTCATATTTGCTAAGGGACTCTTAATAAAGAATTTGAATTCTAGGATATTAAAAATTGTACTGTATGACTAATCAATTGACTACAGTAAGAAGAGAAGAGTTTAAATCCAATTTATTATCGGTGAACTGTGCCTCATGAGGCCAGGTGCATTATTTAAAAAAAGTCAAACAAGGGTCAGGGTTTGTTAGAGTTGGACTTATCTTCAATGATAGCAATCAGAAGCAACCCACTTTGCGATAGTATTTGTCAATTTCTCTGTTGTGGTTTGGCGGGGCGAGCTCCCAGTAGCCACACTAGCAACGGAGGAACTTGCCTGAACATGCTTTACGTTTAGATGGTATGTCAGGCTGGAGTTGCTCCGGTGGTAGGAGAACTCCTTTTTGCAAAAACTACAAATTACTCTGTTTTTATCTATTGTCGTGTCGCTATTATTTTTGTATAAAAACTTGCCTTTAAGTTTCTTGACTCAGGGACAAATCCAGGATTTTCTAAGGGGAGGGGGGCGTGAGGAGGCATCCTCCGCCCAGAACATTTTGAAAAATAAGTAATTTTTCTGCCTTTTGGTGCATATTTTGCCCAAAGTTTATAATAATTAAAGTAGTAAGAACACTTTTTTTGTGGACCAAAAGGGGTGAGGGTGGGGATGTGCGCCCCCACGGCTCCCTCAGCCGCCCCTGCGACTGTCTCATTCTCCTGAGTCTTGTCCATGTCTGTTGTGTTGGACCACTGCTACCTTTTTAATTTGTCAGTGCAGGCAATGTAGGACGGCCGAGAAAACTATGGGTCCTTCAGCAGGACAAAATTCAAATGCGGGTGCATTGGCTCACCTCCATTATGACGTCATAATTAATTGCGTTAATTTTTTTAACGCGTTAAAATGTGGCGTATTAATTAATCAAATTAACGCGTTAAAATGACAGCACTAAAAAAAAAAAAAACATTTTCAAAATTCTTAAAAATTGTGTGAAAACTCCAAGCATGCAAATTTATCAAGTAATCTTTGACTTGCCATATGCAGATCAGAAATTCAAATGCATTGAATAAAGTAAAATTAGACAAAAGAGAAAGGAGAATATAAATGGGACATAAGTTCCATTCCAGTAGCCTTTTCCCTTAGTGTTTTCAGTCTGCATAGATTAAAGTTAAGACACACAGGTACAAACTTGTAAAAGTATTCTGAAAAAGAGACAGACAATGTTTTTAATCAGGGGACACTTCTTTTGGTGGGGAGTATGCTTCTCCAGGTGCAAACCAGTAACAAAGTCCTTTTTTCCAATGTCGTCATCACATAGGCACTAAAAAGAAGAAGTAAAAGTAGTTATACAACAATATTATACAATTTATTAGAAAGTAGTAAAAGAAGTCATGTTATTTGGTAAGAATTGAGAAATGTCATTTCTGAACTTTGAAGCAAAAAGTGAGCATCGTACCCAATGAGGTGGTACTGTATCGGGTCCGCTGCAGAGTGGCATACTCTGGCTTTTCTGATAGCAAGATGCGGTGAGATGGAGGCACTGCGACTTCTCCGTTTCTCTGCAGAGAGGCACATCTGCGAAATGTCAGATCCAGCTTAGTCTGGATGTTGCTGGAGCTGTGAGCGCGCTTGATGTCGGTGGGGTCTTGGGTTCTAGCTCTGCCATTGAGCAGATGTGCTTTGCAGTTGTTACTGTTGCAACCATGGACAAGACCACCTCTCCTATCCTCGGATGTTACTGTGGTCAACGTCCCATTGGAGAGGGAGAGTTTGGCTAAGCTAATGCTCGCCAGTTTCCCTGCCTGTGCATGAACATTATTTTGCCTGATGTGCTCCACAACGGGGGACCTGGGAATTTCCTTCTTTACAAACACAGGCTTGAAATATGACAAAAGGCTATCTTGGCTCCGACCTTCTTCACACTTCTGCCCCCTTTGTTCCTCTGCTTGGATAGACATTTGTAAGTCTTTTTGTCCTCTGGAGGCCCCATTTGTCTGAATCTTGCTTCTTTTAAGAGTGGAATCTCTGCTGGGAGGGGCACTATGACTTATGTGACCCCCAAGGATGAGTCCTCGGTGCATCTGAAAGTCGAGCCCTCTGCCCTGATCTGGTCTCACTCTCTTAAAGGTTCCTTGCCATGGGGAATCATCCTCTCTAGCTTTGACACCACTTCCATTTCCAGATCCACTACCAACGGATCTGTCTGTACTGACCCTGCTCTGTCCCTCTGGGATTTTTGGGGAGTAACAAGTATCAGAGCTGAGCCTGTCTGTGTAGCTGAGGCTGCTGCCACCGGGAGAGCTGCAGTCTTGACCCACTTCCTGCACTCTTCTGTGGGCATTTCTTTGTGGTGGAGACGCCACCAGAGAGATAATTGGGTCTTTGGTGCATCGTGGCCGACGTCCAGACTCCAGATACTCCACCAGTTCTCCAGACTGGGACTGGACTGAGTGCTTGATACGATCTTTACTCCCAAAAGACCATCGCAGCGGAAGAACTTTGTTCAGAGCATCTTTTGGTCTAGTCGGTGACCTCATGCTTAAACTCCTTCCCTGAGTACCTCGAATAAACTGGTTTGCTCCATGCCCACCTATAAACAAATACAATTGTCAGACATGCACCTCTTAAGATGAATCATTGCATACTTAAAGACTAAATATGTTGAAGGTAATGCCGATAAGTGGCTGAAAAATGGATCGCTCAACTTCTAAATTATTTCAGTTTTTTTTTAATATCACAACTCTTTGTTCCTATTCTTATAAATCTGGTTGTTGTAGATTTATCTTAATATTTTTTCCATCGTTTATTAAACGACCTGAATACACACATCTGTTCCAAACCATTAATGGGTCTTGGCCCATTATCTCTATATTAACATTGTATTGTGCTTTTTTTCCTTTCTACTCACTTGTTTCATTTGTCTTGGGTGGTTCATCTCCAAAAACAGGCAACTCAGGAGATTCTGGAGCGTGCTCAGACTCTAGATGTGAAGGATTAAGACCACCTGACCCCACACTGCCTCTTTTACTGCCTCCTGTTAGTCTGACCAGCCAGTGGTCAGAAATGGAGGAGCTTGTTGAACCTACAAAAAACAATCCATTTCAAAACATATAGATAAATAAAGGAAAATTCTCGCTAGTTTTTGGTGTTACTAACCAGTGACGGAGGAGCTTGCAGACCAGGGGGGAATATTGTTTCTTTTCTGGTAGAAAAGAATATAAGCTCCACGCGTGCACACTTCCGCCTCTGGAACTGGCTCAGCACTGCTATCATCATAGCAATACCACTGACCATCAACAGAGTTCCGGCAAAAGGCTAGGTAAAAAAACAAAACAAAGACATGTAACTAATATTAAATTACCAACAATACTATAAGAAAATAGCTTTAAAAATTTTTCCTCCAGACCTGTGTAGTGTCCACCGTGCATTCCACCATGGTGGTTGCAGACAGCATACAGATCATATTGGAAGCCAGGGGAAACCAAGTCTGGGCGTCTGGGTTGCTTCCAGTCCAGCTGCAGGGGGACCTCCTGAGGTCCGTTGTTGTGGTTGACCATGTGTGGAGTCATGTCCAAACCGGTCAGGGGAAAGTGCACAAATGTGGTGAGCTTATTTCTTCGCTCACCCACCTGCCTGAAGCGCTTTAGGTGGAGAATTAGGATGTCGGGAAGGGTCCAAAGACTCATCTTTACCATGCCCTGCTGCAGTTGTTTGCAATATGGGCACTTCCAGGCATCATCTGGAGCAAGCTGGTGGAGAGAAAGATGAGCAGAAAACAAAAAAGAAAATAACTTTTAGAATAAAGTTCAGTGAAGAAACAAACGTTGCTTAAATCCTTTTTTATTCTTGTGATTAATACAATAAAAAAATATATACTGTATTTTCACAACCATAAGGCGCATGTAAAAGTCTTAGATTTTCTTCAAAATGAGCGGCGCGCCCTATCAGGCAGTGTGCTGTATGTGTGTTGTGGAGACCGGATGATTTTTTCCACGCACACCATCGCTTTTGATTTATGACTCTATGCGTGCTTATCTCATCCCCGACGTGAAAAACAAGTGAAGCAGATGAACACTACACTTGCTGGGATTCTGGAAGGTCTGACAAAGGAACTCCAAACGCTGGACATTGGCGTGAACCGGCCGTTCAAAGTAAGGTTGCGAGCGGCGTGGGAGGGATGGATGACCAGAGGAGACCACAGCATCACAAAGGGTGGAAGGCAGTGCCGGGCAAGTTATGCCACAGTTTGCCAGTGGATTGTAGATGCTTGGGCTAACGTGTCTGCTGACACTGTTGTCTGAGCTTTCGCAAAAGCCGGCATAATTTCCGAGGAGCTGCACGGTACAGAATGCGACTCTGACAGCGAGGAAAGGGAACCTGCTTTGTTGGATTTAGCACAGCTGTTAGATTCTGAAACAGAGGATGAGGACTTGGATGGATTTGATAAATGACATTGTGAGGTGGACGTACGTAGTAGAGGATATGTGTATAAAACCCGCACCCTATCAGGCATCAGGTGCGCCTTATGAGTGTGTTAAATACAGAGCACACGAAACTGGGACTGCGCCTTTTAATACGTTGCGCTTTTTAGTCGTGAAAATACGGTATTTTCTTTTTCCTAATGGGATTACAAGAAAATAACTCTAATTTATTTAAGAATAGTTCACAGGATGCTAGACCATGAAGATTAATCTTATCTTGCTTCTATCCACATAATTTATCCTAAAATTGGTCTGAAAACACCCCATAATTTTTGGAAAACAGAACATTTGAAGAAAAGGAGGGGCTCACCAGAAAAGGTGAAAATAGCACAAAAAAAAGATAATTTTCCATTTAATAAATATACCATAATACCATTGTTAGTAGCATCTATTAAAGAGGGATGTTACGTGTTAAAGATATAACTTAAATTTAAGATCCCAGTGGTCACAAATAGTTTTCAAACATAAGATTGTATTGCTTTTTAAGCCAAGATTATTTTTGCTGACTCCTTCTATTGCTGGCAACTTTTTGTACGCATCAAATCTCTTGCTACCTCAAATATCTTCAAAACCAAGGTACTAACAACCCAAATAAGCATTGTGAATATTCTTATATAAACATAAAAAAAGACTACCTGTTCCTCTTTGGTGTAGAGTTGGAAACATTCATCTAAGGTGCAGCTGTATTGTTGGACGTGCTGTTGCTGAAGATTTTTCACACTCTCTGCATCTTTCACTACTTCCTCCTGAATGTTACCAAACAGGCTGCAGAACAGCAAAGGTTTATTACAAAGAAAATGGTAAAAATGTAGAAAATTGAAAGAAAACAGACTGACCAGTCTTTGATCCTGTGTTCCCATTCAATGATGAGTTTCACATGAGGAGGCCCTCCTGAGCTGCAGAGTTTCAAAGCTCTAAAAACATGACATATATATATAAAAGGACATTATATCACTATCTAATATTTATTTTTTTGTGAATACTAAACACTTAACAGCAGAGATAGTAAACCACAATCAGATATATAAAGTTTTTGTTTTCTTTTTTTGTGTTGTACCGCATTTATCCCCAATGGGGAAATTACTTTTGCTGCATTGCTCCGCAGCAGACAGCTTTGATGGCGCCAGTGGAAGAAGCAACTCGGGGGGTTAGCTGTCTGCTCCAGAAACACCTTGGCATGGGCCAAGTGGGAATCAAACCTGCTTCCCCTATTCCAATGACGGACATTCTACCAATGAGCCAACGCCTCGTTGATTCAGATTTTGCAAGTGCATAACTTCAAGTGCCCCGTAACAAATAGGTGACCTGTTTGTGTGTACCCTGCCTTCATCTGTTCCCATCTATGAATAGGCAACAGCGATAAGCAGGTCAAAGGCTAAATGAATAAATGATAAAACGAATGCTTGACAGTTTTCTTTGGTTTCTTTGCCACTAGATGTCAGCATTAGAAAAGATCTCGCACATAACCCTTCATCTGACCACACAAGACACTTTTCAAACCTCAATTCACATTCTAAATCTTGCCAAACCAAAAGCTTACTTTTTCTACTGATTAGAGTTTGAATTGTTATTTTAATCTGTGTATTCAGTTTACTATATGACATAAGCTTGTAAGAGTTTCAATTGTTGTTGTTTTTATTATTATTCTTTTTGATAGTTTAGTGGCAAAATTAATTCTAATGAAAGAAAGGATAGAAGCTTAATCAATTTGAATGATTTGAGTACTGATTCTAATAACTTAATACTAATAAAATAGTCATTCTTATGAATAAGATGTTCAATTAATTAAAGTTTTATAAAACCATTATATTTTTCCTAATGAAAATAACTATTTTTTAACCTTGTCATATCATTCCTTCATAATAAAAAGTTAAAAAAATATTCAAAAATTGATTAAAATGGTTTTTTTTTAGAGCCCTGTTGAACTGTTCAATTTGATAAAAGTAGCTTGAACGAATTCAAATACTACTTTTATATAAATACACAGTGTACTTAAATTCTTTTTATTAAAAAAAAAAAAAGTCTTTACTTTCTGCCACTTTTTCTTACATCACCAAATTCTCTGAGTGGAAAGAACGTTAGGCTACATATTTTCTAAACTAGACAAACATTTATGTAATAGGAATCTTTTTCTACCTCAGCAGGTTTGTGTAAGTTTTCACTATTAAATGACAATGAATGACACCAGACTAGAATTTGAGCTGTTTCACAATTTAAAAAAAGCGGTTCTGAACTTGCACCAGATTAAGATCAGATTATCATGACGTAAATATATTAAAAGTTTGTGGCCCCACACAGACCTTTTCGGGGTGTACCTTGCCTCTCACTTTAAATCAGCTGGGATAGGCTCCAGCACCCCCTATGACGTCAGTTCAGAAGACAAAACGAATATTAAAAGTTAAAGGAATACACATTTACTTTTACATCATTATTTTATTCTAGAAATAAATATTAGCTGCCTTTACTATAACTAATAATAACTACTAATAACTAACAATAATAACTAATAATAACTAATAATAATAACTACTACCTTCAAGCTGCAATTACAACGCTGATAGAACTCTTTTTTAATGGATCTCTGACATTCATTATGCACATTTCTTAGAACTGTTTTTGCTCCAAAATGACTAAGAAACTAAGCCTCGCATTTATTTTTCCACTTCTATGAAGCAGCATCACAACACCACTGCTTGCCAGTAACTAGATATGAACAGTTTTGAATGCCTGCTGTTGTTGGCAGAAAAAGAGATCCAATGGAATTGAGAAGATATAGGATAGAAAAAAAACCCCATTATGAATTAGTGGACGTTGACGAGTGTCCCAAATTTGTCACGCTGACCACACCTTAGTATTTACCCGTACAATGCCAACCTGGGCATAAATGAGAATACTCAGTTCAATGTGTGCCATACTTAGTTTTTAGTCTCAATTTCAATCGGGTTTCAATTGGGTTTATTGCTATTATCATTAGGATTGAGTGTGTGTGTGTGTATGGCTTAAAATAAAAATGAGACAAAACAAACTAAACAAATTGTTTCTTTGATTAATTTAGCAGATTAAATATTTTCATGTGTTTGTCATTGATTAGTTAACCCTGCAACAGACTGGTGACCTGTTTGGGGTGTATCCTGCACTCACTTGAAATCAGACTGAATAGGGCAGTCACTGGACGTACAGATCCAGTTTGGACTGGAACATCTTCCAAGAAACAATTTATTCCACCACACAATCTTTTAATAGAATATTTTAGAATTCACTGCAAATATTTCCATTTTGTAATGTGAAGAATTTTTTTTCTCATTCTATTAGCCCCTTGAAAAACTCTACTCAGCATCACTACCTTTCAGCTATTTCAAGGATAAAAGTCTATTAGTGTGTTGTACTGAGTGTTCACACTAAAACTGTGTGAAACAGTGTCAGCACTAAATTCTGGTATTTTAAGCTAAATACCTGCATTGACTTACATTTCCAAAAGTGTCAAAAGTCTGTACACTCACAGATTGCAAGCACTTCACACAGATAAAAGTAGGCACAGTCTCTTCTTAGAAGAACTATCGGTTTTTACCATCTCACAATATTACTTCAAGGTTGAATACTTATACTCGACTCGACTTTACCCTGAAAAACTCCCACACAGTCAAACAAGTAACAAAAAAACAAAAAATAGACACAAACGGTGTGTGCACTTACTGTGGAATCTTGATGCATCTAGTTAGTATCTGTGAACTGATGCTGAGTAGAGTTTCTGAATGTCTACATTTCCTTGGAGGAAGTCGGTAGAAATCAGAAGTGAGTCAGTTAGGAGACTGTAACTACTGTGTCTGTCAGACTGATTAGATTATTTGTATTGGAAAAAAAAAACCTTTCTGGAATAACTTAAATCTTTCACTGTGCACAGGTGGGATTACATTTCCACCTGTGCAAATTTCTTTTACTAGCTAATGTTAAATTTAAGATTTTGCTCATTTAATTAATAAGCAAAATCACCTTCATCACCTTCAACATCAAAACAACGTTCTTCTCAGTGAATTGATGATGGATTTTTTTCAGGTTTGCGCAAAGTTTAAAGACTACTGTGAATGGTTTCAATTCTGAATAACAAATTTGGCTAAATTAATTTAATTTTACTTAATAAACACACAAATTAAAATAACTTGGGTATCTCCTCTGATTTATTTCTCTCACTTGGTCTATCATGATGAACAGCTGATCTTAGCTACAGTGAGGAAACGCTGGCAGAGTGAAAATGCTGTGCTGAGTCAAACAGTCCTAAACGGTTTCATTTAATAGAAAAATGCCAATACACTGAAAGTAGATTCTTAGCTTATAAAAAATAATAGAATTCTTAATATTCTTCTCCTTTCAGTATTTCCCTTCAGGGGTTGCCACAGTAAGTCAGTTTCTTCCATCTAATCCTATCTGCTGCATCTTCTTCGGTCACGCCAACTATCTTCATTCACTGTACCCATGAACCTCCTCTTTGGTCTTCCTCCAGGCCTCTTGCCTGGTGGTTCCAAACACAGCATCCTTCTCCAGATGTACTCTCTCTCTCCTCTGCACATGTCCAAACCATCTTAGTCTGGCCTCTCTGACTTTATCTCAAAAACTTCTAACATGTGCTGTTCCCCTGATATACGCATTTCTAATCCTATCCATCCTGGTCCCGCCTAGAGAGATCCTCAGCATCTTCATCTCTGCTACCGCTATATCGGTTTCCTGTCTTTTCCTCTGTGCCACTATTTCTAGACCAAACAGCATGGCCGGTCTCACCACGGTTTTGTACACTTTCCCTTTCATTTTAGCTGAAACTCTTCTATCACAGCTTTTCTCAACCTGTTCCCGCCTGTCTGCACATGCTTCTTCACCTCTTTTCCACACTCTTTATTGCTCTGGACTGTTGATCCTAAATACTTAAAATCTTCTACCTTCTTTATCTCTTCTCCCTGTAACCTTACTTTTCCATTTGGATCCCTCTCATTCACACACACGTACTCTGTCTTACTCTGACTAATCTTCATTCCTCTTCTTTCTAGTGCAAACCTCCACCCCTCCAACTTTTCATCCACCTGTTCCCTCCTCTCACTACATATCACAATGTCATCTGCAAACATCATTGTCCATGGAGATTCTTGTCTAACCTCGTCTGTCAGCCTGTCCATCACCATTACCAACAAAAGAATTCTTAAATAAGTGACAAAAAATGTCAAATAGGAAGGGTGTGGAAAGAAAAAAATATTGCGACTGGTAAGTAAATGCCTTACTGTACCATGCAAAAAATTAGTTTTAACTCATTTCAGAACAGTGCAGAAGATGAATGATTAATTGATTCGAACCAAAAAGAAAATATCTCACAATTAGCAAGATGGCCTAAAGGTTTTTTCCACCGAATTAAAAAAGAGAGAAGAAATCAGTATTCAAATGTTGAAATGATTAAAATGTCCAAAATATGAAAAGATATTTTTTTTAAAAAACTTGCTAGCCTAACTACTCCATCAGGTACCACCAAAGCGCTTTGGACAGCTGTTCACATTGACATTTCAAGCTAAGATAATGCATTTCTAGCTGAAACATCCCCACTGTGATGTGCTTTAGAACAACATCACACAGCTTACCAATGAGCCTGTGAGCCTGAATGACCTTCAGTCAATTTAAACAGGTAGGTCATAAAAATCCAGTTGTTTTCTCGTTAAGATTTCAATGTCCAGCAATATGGCATCAGAAAAAAAAACTGGCTGTCATGTTTGTTCAACGGGAGAAAGTAATTTACTCAGTGTCTTTCTAAGCTTGTCTGTTACATCAATAGAGACTTCAGACATGCCCATACACTTTTACACACTACATAATAAGATCTAATTATGAAGACCAAGATATGTTCTTATAACAAATTGTTACATCACACATCAAACAGGTAAAACTGAACCTGAACCAAAAGTAGAGTGCAGTGAAAGTAAATAATCTTGACTACTGAGTGCAAAAAGTAAATAAGTCAAAAAGAAAACAAGTCTGTGTTTTAACTGCAGAAAACTATCAGATGGTATCAGGGGATCTGTGGTCAATTAGTTTCATCTAGATGTTTTATTGCAAAAAAAAAAAAAAAAAAAATCGCTTGACTTGCATATGCTGTTCATGTAAAAGAGTTTAGCGTTGAATGTTGCACGCTTAAACAGCAGCACTTGGACTTTTTGTCACATTTTCATGTGGGTTGACTTTGGGAAAGAGAATATTTCTGAATCATTAGAGTTCAAAAACTGTCATTACATGAGTTTCTGGGATACATCATTTGCATTTCAAAAGATTTCCAAAGCATTTGCTCCCATCAGCAGCATTCAGTGACTGAATGCATTGCACTTAACAGTCCTACAAATGGAAGTCCTTTTAAGACTTTGCCAAAATTCCCTTTTGAAACATCACTTCTGCAGCTGAAAGGCATCAAACATGCATCTGTGGAGAAAGATAACATGTCCTCCCATTTCAGGTTCTGGTGTAACACTGTGGCTAACACTTTCAAAAAGCTTGGTAAATTCAAACAGCAATGGACAGCAAACTTTAAGAGTATCAGCACATGTAGAAAAATGTCAGCCATCAACGCTTGTTGGGATGAAGATTTTTTTTATACTTTCCTAAGGTGTCCAGCAACTGGCCACATGGATATAGCTTTTTTTTTTATTTATTCAAGAAAGCCATTGTTACATAAAAAGAGACCATTCTAAAATTATTAAAATGCTTATACCCTATTAAGCTGAATAAACTAAGAAAAAAATGGGTCCAGACATAACCTCAATAAAAATCAATTAGTCACTATGGCTGGTTCAGATGTGTGAAAACGGTATCACTTGCCAATCAGATGTGACAAACGCAGTAATTCCTGTATATGACAAGTGTGTGAGGTGTAAACTGACCAATAGAATAACCTCATCCGACAATCACTGACATGGTTTGTAAAACTAAAAGCATTGGATTGAGGAACCCAAGGACTGTCCACTGTGACACTGTGAGATTAGAGCCAAAACCGTGCAGGAAGAAAGTCAAATTAGCATCCTGTGAATTTTAGACTCTGACAAAAATTAAACCTCTGCCTGGTGCAGAAATAATTGCAAATATGAGTTGCCTTCATTGTTTGGACATGGAAGACAGCATTTGCATTGTTAAAAAACAAACACGATTCAAGTTCGATGCCCTCATTTAACTGCTTGTCTGACCAATGATCTAGAAAGACTACACGGTGCAAAAGTAAATATGTCAAAACAGAGATGAGTCCACACATACCCTGCAGAAAACTATCAAAATGTATCAGGGGACACTGTTCCTGCAAATTTATGAATAGCTTTTCATTTAATTTACCTTCTCACCGATGGATGCTTCTCCAAAGCTGCAGATGATTTACAATTCAACAAGAGGCACAATCAACATCCAGAGCTTACGAAATGGTAATTACACACTGCTCAGATCAGCGCGGGTAGCGGATGGGAAAATCATTTATCACATGGGGCACATAACGACAAGCACTTTTTCATCAGTGTTATTGAAAGCTGCAGGAGCATTCTGTGGTTTTAGTGCTCTTAGAAAAGGATCTAGTTTGGTGTCTTTTGACTTTCTCACCTGTCGACTGCTGGGTGGTAGAGTGGCCGCCCATCCTGTGGCGACAAATAGCTGTAAAATGCCGACCCTCCCACCACACGGATGTTAAAAAGCACCCTGGTATTCTGAAAAAGATGCAAAACCACATATAAGACATTTCCAACTTTGTTACAAAGTGTATTTTTGTTTGAATTAAACATTAAGTTATTATTATTAATTTTGGATGAGTAACGGCAAAGGTAAAAGGCAGAATCTGTTTTCTCAAACAGAAGGAAACAAGTGCTGCTTGCATTAGTTTTTTCCAGTTTTTACAAATATAAAAAATTATTAACATATTAGAAGGGTACATGTCATGAAACAGGCAACATAGAGAGTGTGGAATTTTTTTTTGTCTTGGACAAAGAATTTTCTTGACCTTGACATATTTGTTGGAAAATTGGTGGTTGTGATCTGGTTGTAGCCTTTCTGCATCGATTTAACTTTTAGTCCTATGCAGCATTATAATTAAGTCAATTGGAGGGTATCGTTTACCCTCTAATATGAATTGGTAATTAGTTGTTTAAACGTGTCTGATTTAAACTGAGATAATTCCTTAAATGGTAGAATAAATGGTTTAACTTTTAGTCAATTAGCATACAATCAAATACCAGGTATAACATTTTGATGCGCGTTCTCTTCCGTCGACTTCTGATTACCTGGGCCAGGTTGCGGTGGAAACAGCCTCAGACAGGAAACCCAGGCTTGTCTGTATCTTGTAGCTCACCTTGGAATATCCATAGGCTTTACCTTGCCAGATGTGAGACATAGTCTCCCAAGCTGTTCCAGGGCCTGTCTATGGGTCTCTTCCCGGTAAGATATACAATGGAACACCTCACCAGCGATGCATTCACGAGGTATCCTAAGCTACCTGCCTGAGCTACTCCATTTGGCTACTCTCGGCCTGGAGGAGCAATGGCTCTACTCAGAGCTTCTTTTGGATGGCAACGCTGCCCAGCCACCCCGTCGAGAAAGTTCATTTCAGCCGATTGTATCTGTCATCTTGTTCTTTTGGAGCTTTTTGACCACCATTTTTCTTGAAAAATGACTAAAAATCTTTCAGACATTCAAATTCTCAAGTAAAGGAGTAACATTCAGCTAACAGCTTTATCGTCATCACCATCAACTTTAAACAAAAACTTTAACTGACACAAGATATTTTAGTAGATGAAATAGTTGGGATTCACAAGTCTACAGACTGCAGACCTAGCGGATACAATCCTATATCAATTTAATTATTAGCACAAAATCAAAATTTAGTCGTTCACTTTCAACTAGCTCTATAATGTCATAAACCTGCATGTCTGCTATTCTTATGTTTAAGCTATTCAGAATTGTTATGTGTATTCCACAGGTTTCAAAAGATGAGTAAAGTTCTACCCTAACAATAATTAGCAGTGTAAATAGACATATTCATCAAGAATTGTCTGTTGGCACATGTTTACATGTCAGCAAAGAAATTCTTTTAATTGTAGCAATTTGTACCTCAGAGCTCATATAAAACAAAGTTAAACAACACTGTTTTTCTGTAACAACATAGGAACATATGTAATTGTTCTTCTTATATAATTATAACAAGTGTTAAAAACACACACGTATTCATTAGAATGTAGCCTAAAATTATCTTCTGGCATGATGGAAAGGTAAACTTCTTTGTAGTACAATTCATACAAAACATAATTCAAAGTGCTTCACAAGTCAGAAAAATGCATTAAAATCACAAAACATAGAATAAAAATGTTTTTTAAAAAAAATTTAAACAGAAATTTGGTCTGATATAATTTTTTAATTACAAATTAAAAACTATTTTTTGTAGCTTTTGAGACTTTATCTGATAAAGTTGCCATACAATTAAAATGTATTTACTTCTGAAAAATTAAGCCATGATGCAATAATATAATAATAATATAATGAATTACTCTATTCATCCCTCACCGGGGAAATTTGTTTGCTGCACTCCTTACACCGCATTTTAAACAACAACAAAAAAAACTTTATTTAAAAAACCCTCTTCAACTACTTGAAGTGTTTACTCATTATAAAAGATAGACAACCAAATGGACAAAAACATTTGTAAGAGAGATGCAAAGTGAATAGGGATTTAGTATCTAATTTTCTCTGAGACCTAAGAAAATTTGTCTTAGGTCTGTGTAGACCAGGAGAACTTCAGGAACCAAAAAGCCCTTTGTAAAAATCAAAGTGATTTCTTCTTGTGCTAAAATCTAGACTGTAAATAAGAAAGTTCAGGCCCATAAAATCACTGCAATCACAAGAGTTACAGTGCATTGAAGAGTACTTTCTTAGAAAATATTGATATAATAAACACAAGAAATCTCTGAAATGCAATGCCTTCAAGGAAAGCTAGATAGTAACTTTTACTTCCTCATTTATAAAATATACTGAAATTTTATAGCGTTAAAGTAGTTAAATACCTCCAAGACTTTTTGCCCTCCCCAGCACTTTGTTTTTAACAGTACAAATAGGATGGATCATCTTCTCTACTGCTCCTCCACAACATTGTTTTGTGGTCACGGATGGCATCCAGTTTCCTTGTTTTGCTAAGATGCACTTCTTGGTAATTTTATGTTAATTTTGCTTCTCTTTCATCCCAGCTCATAGTAATCCTATGACATTAAATAAAAGAAACTGGGTATTTTTTCTGTCACTGCTCAGATGAAATTTTTTTTTCAGTTCAAAGACCCTGAAATTGCAAATGGGAGTTAGTAAATTTTATAAACTACTTTTGTGCCGATGGTATTTAGCTGATCTATGACCTCCTGTCTAACTTCTCAAGAAAAGTTGCTACATTATAAGCTCTGATTTAAAAAAAAACAAAAACTTGATATGCTTTGTGCACATTAAAAAGGATGGGAGTCTTCGTACTGTACATGCAATTTACATAGTATCCAGTTTCAATTGAATGAAGGCTAAAAACCTGCATCTTTTCAATGTATTTTGGTTTTACACACTCAAATGTGTTGATGGGAAAAAACTTCAGGGCAATGACCTGAATGAATACCTATGTGGATTTATATGCTTGCTTGATGAAGGAATTTAGAATGAAAGGAAATACATTAAGAATTCTAATAGGGTGTTCATTACTGTAAAATCAGCAAAGTAATGAGGAATAAAAATGAAGAAATATTGAAGGTTAGAATAGTTGCAAAAAGTATGTAATTTGTTCAACAGAAATGTGTTTGAGAAATCGTTTTTAAAGACACAACAGAAGTAAATTTCAAAAGAGGGGAAAAAAATTTGGTCAAAAGTTGATTCACCGGAAAAACAAAGACATAGGCCAAATGTTGTTGACACAAGCCGCACCCAAACACGAGCCAATCGGCGTTACATTTATTCATGTACTAAGGGTGCTTTGTGTGTATATGCGTGTGTGTTTAGTTTTTTTTTTTTTTTTTTTTCAAATTTACACCTCAAATAAAAGCATTGCAAGACGAGAAGCATGAACTAAAATGACCTACCTTTTTCTTTGTCAAGCTAACAAGACCTGCATACAGAGTGTACAGACCACAACGGGGGCTCCTCCAGCTCTGATAGTGCAAGAATTTAAATTGCAGAAATTTAAACCCTGCTATCCGCACATTTCGTAATGATGTGTAAGCTCATTTTTCATTGGAAACAACATCCATTCATCTATTTTCCAAACTTTGCGCTGGAGTAATCGCAGACATTAGGCACTCTGAACAGGTCAGGCCTGTTTATTCAGTAGACAAAAGGAAGATAGCTTATATTGATGTGATCTTGGTTGCATCATTCAAAAATGCATACAAATGGTCAAACTTAACCGACCAAACTATCAAACTATAGTTTAAGAATATAATACAATAATATAATGAATTACTCTATTCATCCCTCACAGGGGAAATTTGTTTGCTGCACTCCTTACACCGCAGCAGGCTGCCCTTCAACGGCACCAATGGTGGGAGAAGCAGGGGTTAGGTGTGTTCTCCAACGACCCTAGACGTGCTCTCTGTGGGATGCAAACCCACGAACTTCCGGTCCGCGTGCAAACGCTCTAACCACTGAGCTGCCATCTCGACTTGTTTAAGTTCACGTTTTCCTTCACGTTTAAGTGAGGTATTTCTAATAAAAAATAATCAGTAATGTTTTCTGAGATGATGATGGCTAAATTTTACAAAAAGTTTAGCATGTTTTCAAAGAGTCAAACTTTTACAGAATCAAACAATATGAATGTCAAGTTTTCTATCAGAGCAGTAAGTTGCCAAAAATTGTCAAATTCTTCAACTTTGTATGTTTCAGATTCAATTACAGTGCAAAATAAGCACATCCTGGAGAGGGTGAGTCAGTCAGTCTGTGGTTAGATTTATGCACCGGTGTATCGGACAGCCACAGCTGTCTTAGGTAGAATTTTAAAAGGTACTAGATGAAAAATGTGAGGAGAGTTAGGGGTAATCACCTCTGTATCATGGTGACCATGCACAAATTTAGCTGAACAACAGGTATGCAGCCCTCTAACCCCGTAGTGCTGCTGACTCCTCACAAAGTTAATCCATAATATGTAGCAATTTAAGCAAGGCACGCAGTCCTTTCATCACACCGGGGCAATATTTAAACTTTCTGTTTCAATCCATAAAACGGATATGAAATTTTTCGTGGTCATTCATCACAAGGTGGAACCTAGTTTCAACTTTGACCTTTTACAAACTTAATATGATTATTTACCTATTTATTTATTTTTTAATATAAAATGTGTTTTTTCTAATATAAAACTAATTATGTGGTACTTAAAAGCTATGTTTAGTTTCTGTCATCCTACCCTATCTTCTATATGTGCTTGTTCTGAGAGTTTCCCTGAAAGCTGTCATCTTGTTTCTTTTGGACAGTATTTATCTCCCCCCTCTGGACACTTCAAGTTTTGGTCAAACTAAGTTTAGGTCTTTGGTCGTTTCTCAAGTTCAGATAGTTCTTTTGTTTTTCTTTAAAAATGCACCATGGTGGTCAGATTTTAAAAAAAGGTTTTTGGAAGTACCACAGAAATTAAAATTGAGAAAAAAAAAACCACTATTGTCAAACCTCAAATTTAAATTAAGAGCAAGAGACTACCATTTAAAAATGTTTTAAAAAAATAGAGGAAAACTACCCGGAGAACATTTCTACAGCTCAAAGTTGTCTCATTTGTTGGTCTGGAGACAAACTTGAGATTTCCATGTCATTCTTAAATTAGTCGCTATTTTGTTTCAAAGTTTTCTTAATTGTTACTCCTAAAATTCACAAGGAGAAGTGAGTGAATACTCATTTAAAGAGTCATACCTGAGACAAAAGGGAGATGTGTTGCTCATCTAAATTCGGTCTCTATATGAACTTAATTTTTTCTTTGGGGAAATAAATGTGATCCAACAGAAAATCAACTTTTGGATATCTGACACAGACCAAGCTTAAAAAGACATCTGATCAATGATGATCAATTTTCTCCCATTTGTCATTGGTAAGTTTAAAACTATAAATAGAAGGTTTTTACTATTAAACCAGCTTCCAGGATACGGGCCACTCTCAACCTACAAAATACTGCTTATTCCCCACATCTGTGTCAAACTTTTCATAGATGGACCACATGTGTTCGGAAAAAAAGCACATGATAATCAAAGCCAGGCTGGGAACTGACGTCTAGTCCACTTCTGCCTTAAATTAACAGACAGAAGATTTGGTCCGGATATCTTTTTCTGGAATTTAGTGTTGTGCCATAGAGCAAGATGAAACACATTGTGCTATGAATTTTAGAAAAAGTTGGAATAGTTGGGGACAAATCTACTCATTCAAAACTCAAAAAAATTTAATTGAACCATTTTTGTAATATTTTATTATATTTTTTGTCTACAAAATCCAATTCCAATATTTTTTACTTATAAAAAGACACATATGAAAACAACTTGCTGCTTTTTGTGTCACATGACAATAGAGAGATAATTCTTTGAGTTGTATTTTGTGTAACTTGAAAAGCTGTCATGATCCCCTCTCCTCTGCCAGAGGGAGCCCAGGATGTTCCTCATCACCTTGATTAGGGACACCTGAGATTGACTCCTGACGCCACACATTTGTGAAACCTGCCGTCTATTTAAGGGCAATCCTCCTGGACTTCCCCGTCGGGTCATACAATCCCGTCCAGCCAGCAATTCTGGACTGCCATTCATAATTAAACCATGTTTTCTGTCCTGCGATTGGGTCCTCCTCTTTCCACTTGCACACCGCTTCTTGAAAAAAGCTATGTCTACGGCTCGGATAGTTTTTAGATGTGGTATTTGTAGTCTAAGGCTACATTTTTGGTCAAATTTAACTTAGGCAAAACCCAAAAACTTTTCTTGAGCATAATTTTTTGATAACAGAAAAGTTCAGACAGAAACAGTTTAAAGCTGACATCTGTTCTGAGCAGTCTTTGCAAAGGTGAGTGCCAATGAACTGATTATCCTCTACAAGTTTGGTTTTAATTAAATGCCTGACAGCGATGGGGATAAAGAAGACAAGAGATTTCTGACTGAGTGGGTAAAAGTGTTGCACCTGCCTCCTCTCTTCCTCTCTCACAGAAGGCAACATGAGGCAAGCACTTTGCTCATTCAGATTTTTCCTTAAATGATTGTTAAGTGCTTTTGAGTTTCACCTGATTCCTTGCAGAGAAGGATGCATGAGTAAATACAGTATGTGCAACACGTTACCGCCCATTTTCATGCTGAAACACACAAGAATCTATTCACTGTGAGCAATTAAAACAAGCACAAAACAAGCAAGTAAATACTGTAGTCTATTTGTTCACAAACAATTACTCATACAACTGTGAGATTAGAAAGGTGCTTGACATGGTGTTCGCATTTGTATCTCAAACAACACTGGCAACACAAACAAACCAACTGATTTCCATTGTTAACCAAGAATGGTAGACTGATCGGCCAAGGAGCCTATTCATTAAAATGTCATTAACATACACTGCTGCCTGGCGTCTAATGCATATACACACTTTTCATTTTAAATGAAAGGATGAATTTTGTTTCGTAAAATTCTCAAAGTTTTCATCTGTTATTGTAAGACATTTTGCTGTCTGATTAAAGGATTTGATATTAGGTGCAGTAGGTATCCATTAAAATGAACAGTTAAATGTCCAACAAAAATATCTATTTTATTATTCTCGTGCACACTACACTATGAAACAAAATAATCACATGGTGTTTGTTATATTTCATTCAGGTAATGTGTTGACTGTACTTGATGAATCCCACAGTCATCAGCTCCCAATCTAACCAAGTAACATTAGAAGAAGAACTTTTCAAATAATGAGGACAACCTATAAGAAAACCTTTTTTTTTCTTCAGACACAGAGCACATAAAACAACTGAATGCATGTGTGTAGCTCAACCCACCTAAACCTGAGTCTTCGTAATCTGATGAATCAGTGGGTGCAGGGAACGGATACCATCTTTTTGCTTCCAGCTCATGCTTTTCCAACAGGCGAACACTATTATTGTGCAAGCAGGCCTTAGTCTGCGTCAAGCCTATAAACCTGCTCAATAGCAGGAGCACCAGCCGGCATAGCAGGAGAGAACTATGTTCAAGCTCCGGCTGGTGTTCAAAACCCACCCACCCACACAGACGGACAGGTCTAAAATTTATTATGAGGAAAAAATAAATTTACTCTTGATGCTGTTAGATGCAGCATACTAATTATTGTGGAGGTCACACCATTCCGATCTCCCGCTCCATTCTTCCTTCACTTGTGAACAAGACCCCACCATACCACAAATATAAGTAGTCATCTACCTGAGGTTGAGCTCCATTGATCATCAGGTAATAAAGCTTGCTGAGGATGCTTTGCTGCAGTTGATCCCAGGAAATAGAGCGATCTTCTCTCATTAGGAATGGAGGGCCGAACCTTAAACACAGAAAAAAACTAGGATAAGTCTTAGTATAAAAGGTCACAAATCCACTTTTAAAACAACCTTTATCCTAACGGACTTGTTGCCAACCTATATTCTACCAGAACATCCAACACATCATATATGTAACGATTTATCATCATTAGCTGCACCAGAGCCAAATCTCATTATGTACGTGTATGGAAAGACAGAGACAATTGGGAGAGAAAATGGCTGATGATTAGAGGGGAAAATAATCTCTCTGAGATGACAAATCACATGATGTGTCTATTATAACACACATCTAATTGAGGGCAGCTGTTCCTTGTGCTCATGAGATTTATCGGTGTGACCATGTGAGCTTGTGCATCCATTAGGAGACAGAAAGAGGAAGATATGCAAATAGAGAATTAAGTCAAATCGAAGAATGCTTTGCAGAATGTAAAAACGCAACGTTTCGCTGACTATACTTTTGAGTTTTTTTTTTTAATTTAAAGATAATGTTTCATGTTTAGATTGTCGGTTTTGAACTAAAATTTTATTGTCTTAAGTAAGTAGATAGAAATAGACATTTTAAAGCTCCTTAAAACGTTCAAAGTTGTGTAAAATGTTTATATAAATGGACCCAAGAATTTTTTTAAAGAAATGATGAATGTTTGAGGTTCAAGGTTCTCTCCATGAAGCCGTGTTATAAATGCTGATGGAGTTTGAGGTTTCTCGTAGCCTTTTTAAGGTGTGGAAGAGCTCACTGAATTATCTAATGTGTGAACAGAAGTTTAAGTATCTTGGGGTCTTGTTTATGAATGGTGGAAGGATCAACAGACGGATTGGTGCGGCGTCCACAAAAATCAGGACGCTGCACTGGTCCGCCATGGTGAAGAGTCGTAAAGCAAAGTTCTCGAATTACAAGTAAATTTAGGAGCCTTCCCTCACCTTTTTTCACTAACTGTGGCTGGTGATCGAAAGAACGAGGTCGCGGATACAAGCGGCCAAAATGAGCATCCCCTGCTTCACTCAGAGATAGAGTGAGGAGCTCTACTCGGAGGAACTCAGGGTAGAGCCGTTGCTCCTCCGGGTCAAGAGAAGCCAGACGGGAGAGACCCAGAGGTATTGTTGTTTTTACCCAATTATTCTTAAATTTGGATTTAATGTAGATTTATTAATGTATTTCTTTATTTTAATAACTTTTTAATGATCCTAAGCTTTCATTACAATTTTATCAAACAGAATAAGTTAAGTGATAATACATTATCATTAAATATCAATTTACTTCTAGATAAAAAAAACACAAAGGTTACTAAAGGAAAAAAAGTTCCTATAGAACTTAGAGTTTCTGTTTATTATTTTTCCCCAATCAGACCGACAAATTTTTATGCTCCTGAAAAAAATGTGGATCATTTTATTAATTAATTTATTTTTTAATATACTTTATTAATCCCTTACCGGGAAATGTATGTGCTACATTTCACCGTAGCAGGCTACCACCAATGACGGTGCTAATGGTCGGAGAAACGAGGGGTTAGGTGTCTTCTCCAAGGACCCTTGACGTGCACTCAGTGGATGCTAACCTGCGAACTTCCATTTGCCTTCCGGTTCGTGGGCGAACACTCTAACCACTGAGCCACCATCTCCCCCCTTCCAGGGGGGATAATACAGGGAAATTTATTATCAACTTCTCAGTGGGCAGTTTATTTATTTATTCCACACACAGAGGAAACCTGAAGTACATCAAAGTTGAAAAACTACAAATTCATTAATAATTTGAAGAGATGCAATGCCAGGAAAATATAAAATGTCCACAAAACAGAGATTAAATCAAAACCAAATTATTTCACTGGTTTCCATACAAACCACACCATCTTAGTTCACATAGAACTTTATAGCACAAAACATTGACTCCAAAGTCATTTTCCTGGCACAGCCTGGTGCTCCAGCTGTCATCTGATGAGAGTGAGATATGTGGGTGGTTTGAGCGATGACGGAGGCGTTTGAAGGAGAAACCCAGATACTGTGCCTTGTGGTTGGGATCAGACTTTCTCACAGCGGTGTTGGCTAGCCCACCTGAATATTGATCTTTCTAGACTCTGTCAGACAGACGGGTGGCTGATGGATCTCCCCAACCTGCCAGATGTCAGTGTCCTCAGTGTTTGATTTGGAACTAATCTCACTAAGTCGCATCACAAAGTGAAACGAGTCTTTTTTTGTAACTGGCAGTCTACGAGGCCTACTAGGCATCAAGTTAAAACATGGGGATTGAAATGGGTTATTACAACACTCCATTTCTTATTTATGTGTGAACCTACTTCAAAGAATAGTGGAATTTAATTAATCTTAAGCTAAATTTAACTTAAAGCACAACAAAGGATATAAATGATATACGAGAACTAGGGTATTAAATTGTAATGACCTAAAAAAGAAAAAAAAAAAACAGAAAAAAAGCAACCTGGAAGAGAAATAGGATGAAATATATATACAACTCATTAATAGAAGCCTATTTAAGGCTGAATCAGTAGGTTAAAAGCTTGACAAACATTAGGAGCAATTTGTGCTGCCACTAAATTGCCTTTAAATGTAGACAATTTGCCAATGTGTGTCCAATGCAAGTCACAACTTTTAAACTGGTGAAAATGCTCAAATTGTACCAAAAAATTTGAACCATCAATCAAACATTGATAATATCAATTATCTTTAAAAATGTGGTAATAAATAAAAATGTGACAGTATTTGCAATTCCCACAAAATGACAAAAATATACATAGGTGTCAAACTGTGATTGAAATGGACCGAAATGTTGTATTTTGTTGTATTTTTATAACATGCACTGACTCACTAAAAGTCCCATTTAAGTTAAGTTTATCCAAAGTCTGCGTTCTTCTCTTTGACAATTAAATTACAGCCCAAAATGAGGGCACTATGAGAGGCGGATCTAAGATTTTCTAAAGGGGTAGGGGCTATGAGGTACTGTAATTGACAATGCCAATATAGAGAGGCATTTCCCCCTTCCAGAACATTTTGAAAAATAAGAGTACTTTTCCTGCATTTTGGTGGTCCATTCACTGGCCCTGCAAGAAGATAGCTTGACTAGTCCCCTTTCCTTTCTTCTTCTTCTTTTTTTTTTTACAAAACTATTTGTTCAAACAAATATTTCAACGATTTGAGCTTACTTGCAGTCCAGAGCGCAGAATGCTCTAAATGTGTTTTGTGGAAAGTTTAAATTTTATGTTTAACAAGATGACAAAATAAGTAACCAGACATGATGACATTGGCAAACTTACAGATTTAAAAAAATATCACCAAATCAAATTTCTAAACATGTGTCCTCTGCTCTATACTGATGACAACTCCTTCATGTGCGTATATGCGGTCAAACAAACAAACATCCAGTTACCTCACAGTCTGCTGGCCAGCTCCAGCAGCATTACACACCAACAACAGAATCTTGAGAGGAGTCCCTTGATTGAGGAACTCAGACGATAGTGCCCCGGAAGAAGGTAATCTCTGACCCTCAGGACCAGTGGAATATGGAGAGGATGGCAAGCTGTGATGATACCCTGGATAAAACAAACACAGAAAAGGATTAGAGAGAGAGTTTATCTTTTTGTCTGTGAACTGATTTTATGATCTAAAAATATGATTGTTGAACTTAACACCTTAGATAAGGAGTGAGAAAGTGGATGCGACATCTAAAGTGGTGAGATGGTCTTCTATTTGAGGAACATTGATTCAGTAGGGGGAACAGATGGGCCAATGGCTGCCTGTTCTCGCAGCAGGAGGTATTATCTGATGTAGCTTCTGCTGCACATCTTGCCTTGGTGGGGTGCCAACTCTCTCTCTCTCTCCCTCTACGTCTCTCACAGCATAGTGAAGTGTGACTGACTGAGCGAAACGCTGAGATTATGAGATTCCTGCAAGACGTGACGTCAGTGAGGCTGCTTTTCCATCGTACAGCTGACAATCTATCGGCTTAGCGCGTAGGTCAGCTCTCCAGAAGTTCACGGCGATAAATCACACAGTAAATAAGACTTGCAGACACAGACGAGGAGATATTGATCGCCCACAATGGTTGCGCTTTCCACCAAACCACAAAGTTCCATAGAACACAGTTGTTTCTGCCAGACGCATGATTCATCACTGACATAGCAAATGCCACTGCTGAGCACCTCTTCCTGAGATCCTTATGAAGCAGAAAGTCTCTGTTGGCACATGTCGCCTACAGCACAAATAAATGACAGCAGAAGTTTAGGCAGTGGGTGTACAAAAAAGTAAGATCTATTTAAAACCAATCAGTCTACAAATAACAGCCAAAACTTTAACACAAGACTTCAGATTGCTGTGTCCTGACCTAGAGAATCAGCATAATGAGAACTATAAAGAGCTTTTTATTTATTAATGACATTCTAATCAAGCAAAATGAGAAAACTTGTCTAATGACGGGTTTGAATTTACACAACCAGCGACCTCTGACAGATGCAGTGGAGATTCATGAGGGAAAATCTCTATATGAGTTCATGTGACAAGATCAGGAAAAGGAGTGAAAATGGAAGGGTCACCTCTGGGCCTGTCTCTATAAGATTTACACAAGGATGCCTCCAGAGAGAGGGAATGTACCACACCGCTCATTTAAATGAGGTTTTTATGAGTAGATGTCAAAAACTGAACTGTTTTAAAGACATTTTATCAAGGCTGCTGTCACTGTTCCCCGTCTTTTTCTGATGAATAACGGTCAAAGGATCAGGTGTGTGTTAAATTAACACAGTGTACAGAGAAATATAAAATAACACATACAGTACTTCACCAGAGGTTAACTCTCCAAGTTTACGCCACTAATAATTTGAAGTAATTACAGAAGTCTGTAAGCCACCCTACATGTACAAACTAATATGAAGAGATAAAAAATAATACAGTGCAATACAAAAACTTCAGCAATGCAATGGATGTACAACTTTTTTATCCAAATATTGCTGAAAAATGACCCATCACAATTTATATCAATTAAATTTATACAGGCACTCATGTTTAATCATGTGATCTAACTTGTCATGTTTAATCTTTTTATTAGACGAACAAAACAAAGTCGTCATAGTTACGTATTTTTGTAGCTTCATTTCTAACATGTCGAATATTACAAAAGCTGACAAAGTAGAGTAGGTATTTCCATCCAGTTCAATTGTCTTCCGCTTATTGCGGGGGCAACAGCCTCAGTGGGGAAGCCCAGACTTCTCTCATTTTGGCTGCTTCCTCCACCTCACCCACGAAGATCCCGAGGCATTCCACGGCACTCACGACTGTGAGATACATTCTTTCCTCAGGGTCTCCTCCCGATGCGGTGTGCCCAAAACACCTCACCAGCAAGGAGGCATCCTAACCAGATGCCCAAACCCTGCCCCCCCCAATCTGGCTTCTCTTGACTCAGTGGAGTAATGGCTCAACTCCGAGCTCCTCCCACATGGCAGAGCTCTTACTATTTTTGAGTGAGAGCCCAGCCACCTTGTGGAGAAAGCCCATTTTAGCCGCTTGTATCCGCAATCTCATTCTTTCAACTTTTTAAAATTTGAGACAAATCCATACAGTTTGCATTGTTATAGTTCAAATCCACGGTCAGAGGAGAGTAGAAACACTTTAAAACCATAAGCTACCACAAAGTAGATCATTCTCTTTGTATAAACCAAAAACTCTCTTCACCCACAAATCCACTTTCACTTTGGTTTCTTCCTGCCTTCCAAAATATGAACAATAGTCTGGTTAACCAGGTGAAATTGGCCTTACTATGAGTAAGTGTGTGAATGGGTCTGCGTTTCTATGTGGCCTCGATACAGACTGGCAACTTGCTCACGGTGCACCCGGATTAGTTCCAGCACCCTCTGCAATCCATAAATGATCCAAAATGACATTACAAAGCAAAGATGATAGCAAAGACAGTAAAATGATGGTTTTAGTATGCAGAGAATAGACCAGAGAAGATGATGTAAGAGACTAATTTGAACTCCACAGCAGAGAAAGAAAGATCACACCATCACTGCTTGCCTTTGGCCTTATCTAAGGATATTTTTTTCTTTCCCTCACAATAATTCTTCTGCTCATGGTTCTTTTTAACAACTTTTCACATCTGCAGGGTTTAAATCAAACTTATGACCGTGACTTACATTTACCTTTAAATACTAAAAGTCAACTGATTCGGAGTGTTTAACAAAGAAAGAACCCATAAAGAAGTACAGAGCGACACAATAAAACAGAGTTATCGTTCTTTTTCTTTACATTTGTCAGGAGGTAGTACGTACTGTCCAACTGGAAACAAAGCTCAAGGACATGTACTGCTATGATAACCTCTCTCTTATGTTACTAAAACATTTATTCTTTAGAAGAGATTATACATTTAATATTCAGTTCTTTTGGACGGTATACATTTTAACAAACATATTCATTTTTTAAAACAAAAACGCTACCAAATATATATTCAAATATAAACTACATTGTTCAGCTGTGGTTTTAATAAATTATTTTCAGACAGGGCTGTAGTTTATATGATCAAATATAAAAATTATATTTCTTGTCAAAAATTCTCATGTGACCTTAGAAACTGCCAGCTTAAAATGAAACAAATCAATAAAACATATCCAGTCTTAAAGTAATTTAAAGAAAGAAACTTTACAAGAGAGTCAGATAATAAAGCTGTGAGGAAAAACACAATTGTTTCTTGATTGATTTACTGTTTTAAAACTTGACACATTGACTTGTAGCACCCCCATCATATGTACATGATGAGTGAAAAGGTGGTTAAAGAAAAAAAAAATCCAAAGCTTTTTTTTGTGCTCAAAACCCATATACTCTATGGTCCAAAACTTATGGGTTAAAAAGTGTGGCTTATCCGTGGTTCAACTATTAATGTGCATATACACACAAAATATATTTTTCTATAGTTATTTCTTCAGATACAAAGCTATAGAATAAGCTACAATTTAATTAACAGTCTCAGACACATTGACCACTCGGCCTGGGAGGGATCTCTCCTTCATGTGGGTCCCCATGAGGTTTCCTCTTCTTTTTTTTTCTCACTCTGCTGGGTTTTTTTGGAATTTTTTTCTAACCGTGAAGAAGGGTCTAAAGCAGGCATGGGATAATCAAGGCCCGTGGGCCACATGTGGCCCATTAAATGTTTTAATTTGGCCTGCCAAACTTAAAATAAATAAATAAATATACCTTGTTTTATTTACCCTGCAATTCTGATGTTTCCTCACTAGATGGGGCATTCTGATAAATTGGCTTTGTTGAGAAAACAGTGACACTGCTCCCATAAAAATGTCTGCATCTCTGTGATGCGCACGTCGTCAAAATAAACAGTGCACATACTGTATATGGAAAGCCATCAGGGCCAATACGCGCACATAAACAAGTGGGCTTGTAATGCTTTTCTTCATTTTCATTTGAAATTAAAGCACATGTTTTCTCCATACCCTGAGATGTGTATTTTTTTTTCTCCAATGAGGTGAGGTTACCAAAGCAATCCATCCATCTGATCCTGTTCCGGCCCCTTTGTTAAATGTTAGAACTCAATGTGGTCCACAAATCAAAAAGTTTGCCCAACCCTGATCTAGAGGCAGGAATGTTCTGAAATCGTTAAGCTAGCTTTTAGCTGTGTATTTATTTTAGCTGTGTACTTGTTCTCTTTTTTGTACTTTGTTTTTGTACTTTTTAAAAAATCTTCAGTTTGAAGCCCATTGAGACTATAGTTTTGTGATTGTGGGCTGTATAAATAGAATTGAATTGAGCAAAAATGTCCCTTGTACAGTTAAGTCCTCTTTAACCATGTATTTGATGATTGTTCTTTATTAAACTGATTATGTCATGTAGCTCTTGTAAAGCTTTTTAATCCCTAGATAAAAACAACAGTAAACTCTTGTAGTGAGAAAAAGACATTTCACTGACTTATCATTGCCTCAACAACATCCAATCTATGTGAACAACGACTAGTGTTTTTCACAAACAAAGATCACAGTTCACATGAATCAACTGCTGGGCAACTATCTGAACAGTTGGCATGTTGTAGTTTCACTAAGTGTTGGTTGGTTTGTATTCAATTTAGATACTTTTAAAAAATGCACATAAAAAATCCGAAAAAAGAGATGGAACCTTATAAACTGGTGACTTTTTTCTATTACTTTTTTTGGAAAAAAAAAAAAAAAATTCTAATGACATATTTATCAAACAAGTCTTCAAATATAGGAAGTAAAAACTGCAATGATAGTTTCTGATGAAGTGTTTATCTTTAATCTCTCAAATGTAAGATTAAAGATAAACACTTTAAGCTTTGTGCACATTTCATATGGCATATTTTACCATAAGTACATTAAATTAAAAAAATCCTAACGGCTTTCTAACTTCTGCTCCCCAGAAGAGGCACCTAGTATAAAAGATGTACTTCTACAATTAACATGGCTGTTGTATTCTATAAAGGGATGTACAAGGAGTGTCTTCGCCCCGTGATGAATGCCTATTTGCATACATAGAGGATCACTGGGATTTGCTTTCTGTACAAAACAAAATCATGAAAAAAAAAAAAAAAGAAAAAACTGAAACAAAGCAGGTGGCCGGATCCATCTTTTGTTAGCGCAGATGAAGGAGCTGAATCCACTGTGGCTGCTGGGATAAAGCGCACTGCAGCAAACATTCACATTTTCTTATAAGATTAAACATGTATCTCCACTGGGAGGAGATGTCACTGTGACTGACAGATAAATCTGCTGCACACACAAGAGTGTTAAAGGCTGATAAAGAGTCACTGTATCAAATCCTGTGGATGAAGCCAGGGGAGCTTGTCAAGGAGCAGGGAAGAAATAAGTGGTCACTATGCACTGAAGCACTTCTGCGTTTACATTTACATCAGTAGCTGAGAAAAGATGAAGACATAAATCTGATAGCACAAGAGAAACCCGCACTGGGGTGGGTGTAATTCACAAGCCTTTTGCAGAGTTATATATTTAATGTGCTCCCTCTGGACCTCCTGCTGGTAGGTGCTGTCTCTTAGGATTTCATTAAGCAAACTAAATTAAAAAACAAGGTTGTGTGCATCCATTTTAAAGAAGAAACAAACAACACCAGAACCATAAACCACCTGCATTACTAAAAGACAATGTATGTTTAGTTGTGGTTAAAAATAAAACATTATGCATGGGAATGTTTTATTCCTTAGAGGCACCTGAGATCCGTGCTGAGCCTCCTCTGATGTAGAGCGGCGGAGCCTGAAAGGCGTAGATGACATCATTTTCGGCTATGCTTGTTAGATCGTCGTCGTCAAAGAAGGAACGGTGAAACCCCGTGGAGTAAACTTCCGTCAGAATCACCTGTGGATCCGCATACACACAAAACAAGATTTAATATCCCACTGTTGGATCGTCATACATTAAAACATATACAGTAAAGCACACTTCTTTAGAAAAACTCAACGCATCATAACTTTATTTTGTCAAGAAGTTTTTTTCCAATGTTTAGGTTTATTTGCTGTTAAAATAATATTTTTGACCAGCTTTGGTTCTGCTGGATGAGACGTAACCATGCATTTTCCTTCAAGATTTTAAAGGAAAAGATCATATCATCTTACTGATTTATACAGCTTTATTACCAACCAAGAGGCGTGAAAACTGACTATTTTTCATCTCCATATTCATCCTGAGAAAGCATAAGCTTCACCTCCAAAGTTTGACACGGGTCTTGAGTGAACCCTCCATCCACCATCAAACTCATAGAAGAGTGTTGAAAGTAAGTGCTAGGAGTAGGAGAAGCAGGGGGAAGGGTAGTGTGTGTGAAATGTTTTCTGCTTTGTAAGAAGAAGAAAGGGAAGAGGATGTGTTCATTTCAGGATGAGAGGTGGAGGTTTGTTCTTGAATGGAGAGGATTGAAGGTTAGCTTCCTCCTGAGATATCAGGAGGAAGAGATACAGATGTGAAGGAGTCTAAATATTTATGATAAACAGTCCGGGGCAGTTAAGAAAACAGAAAAGTGGTGAAGAAGCACATGCAGTCAGGCTGTGAAGGTTGGAGTAAAGTGTGATGGTAAAGTTTCATCATCTTCTTATCCGTCTATGCCTTTCAGGGTTGCGGTGGGTGCCAGAGCCCATCTCGGCTAATTTCAGGCGAAGGGCAGGGTACATCCCAAACAGGTCACCAGTCTGTCGCGGGGCCACACACATACAACCATCCACACACACATTCATTCCTAGGGGCAATTTGTCACCGGCCAATCAACCTAGCATGCATGTCTTTGGAAGGTGGGAGGAAACCGGAGTACCCGGAGGAAACCCACGCAAACACGGAGAGAACATGCAAACTCCACACAGAAAGGACAGTGTTCCAAGCCTCGTCCCCACCCGGGACTTGAACCCACGACCTTCTTGCTGTGAGGCCACTGTGCTATCCACTGCGCCACCGTGCTGCCAGTAAAGTTTCAACTAAAATAAAAAGCAGGACCAGCCATATTGGTTGATTTAGAGACATTGGCAAAGACAGGAGGTTCTCTTCTTTGAGAGTGATCAGGGTAGAGAGTAATATGAATCAGTACATAAGAAGGACGGCACATGTTCAAGGTTTTAGAGATAAAATCAGAGGCGCCAAACTGAGATTGTTCGGACATTTCCAATGGACTAAGAGAGCATGTATCGGCTGAGTTTAGAATTGCCAGGCTTCAGCCTAAAGGAAAACCAAAAAGAGGTTTATGTAAGTATTCAAGATGGATATTAGTAATACTGGTGTGAGAAAAGAGGACGCAGTAGAAATGTTTAGATGGAGAACACCGACTTGCTATGACGATACCTAAAGGGAAAAGCTAGAAAAAGGGGAAGGTATGACTATAGCAACAGGGGCAAAAACTCCTCTTCTTCAGTAAGACACCAATCTCCTTGGATCAAGCTGTTTTTATTTTAACTTTATTTGAACACAAAAGTGACTAGTCTGACTTCAGGCCCCTCTGGCTCTGCCCTATATGCACAATCTTCTTGTAGGAGTATGTTAAGGAACTGATGTTTAATAGTTCTTTGCTTCTTCACATACCTGATCTGGAGAAAGCTTTCCTTCATCCGCCACCATTCTCCTCAGGCAGACCACTGAACCAAACAGAGGTACAGCCAGCCCGACCCGCAGGTACCGCTGCCCCTTGTTGCTGAACACCAGAGTCACACACAACGGCCTGCCAAAGATGAAACATACAGTCAATATTTACTTTGATTTCTGTTCCTTTTTCTTCATATCTTCATCCACAACCCCCCAAGTGAGGACAAAAATAAGATTTCCATCAATAAATTAGGACATTTCAACTGTTAAATAAATAAAAATGGGATTTTAGTTTTATGTGTGCAAAATAATGGATTCTCTGTTGCATTTTTTAAAAATAGGGAATAGTTAAAACCAACGTTTTATCTCTGTGGAAACAACATGACAAAAGGAGGATGTTAGGGGAAATGTGGAGTTGAAACAAGAACAGGTTCAATTATAATTTGCCTATAAACAAGACAAAAACATCCTCTTTTTGTAAAAAGCATTTAATTTTTTTTTTCTTGAACAAGATTTAAATAATGAGCAGAAGTATGTCAAACTTTCCGGTAGATTTAAATATTCTAATTAAACCAAACATTCTGATGACTTCCAGTGACATGCAACATCCGATTGCATTTTACATCCGTGTTTGTTGTTGATTTTTTTTTTAAACTCAGACAACAAACATTTTGCCGCCACTGAATATAATTTTACTCACAAATTGAGTAGCTGTGTTACATTACACAACCAGAAAAAAATGATGTTGCAGAAAATAAACAATAAAGTGATTCATAACATAGCAAGAGTGAGGTTGCCTCAAAACCAAGTTGAAAAAGATTCAAATATTTTAATTAGGCAGTCATTCACATAATTATCATCGGTTCCAGTGTTTTTTCTAGTTTTGTGATTTTGGTCAGATTGTGAAGACTCTAAAGACCAAAATTCTTCAAGCCGCAGTCCAAGGAGGCGTCAGCGACTAGTGGGGCGCATAAAAACAAAAACAATCTGTTATGCAGTCAAATCTAAAATGTGAGAAACTTCGCTGCATCTAAATAAGACAACATCATATTTTACACTTTGCTCAGTGCAAATATAAATTCAAGTTCATGGCAGTCACCACGGCTTCAAAGCATTCAATAATATGAATAGGTATGTCCAGCATAGGTGGAAAAATATGTCATTATTTTTTGTTAATCCAAAATCAAACTCGGGCTGCATGGTGGCACAGTGGTTAGCACCGTGACCTCACTGCAAAAAGGTCGGGGGTTCAAGTGCCAGAGCGGGGACAAGGCTGAAAGCACTGGCCTTACAGTGAGAAATTTGCATGTTCTCTCCATGTCTGCACAGGGTTTCTCCAAAAACATGTGTGTTAGGTTGATTGGCTGCTATGAAATTGCCTCTAGGAATGAGTGTGTGTGGATGCCTCTGTATGTGTGGTCCCACAGAAGATTGGCAACCTGTTCAGGGTGTACCCTGCCGCTTGTCTAAAATCAACCGGGATAGATTCTGGCACTGGGGATAAGCCATTTGGAAGACGAATCAAAAATCTGACATTTTTTTTGTCTCTGGAGAAAAAATAACCTGTTCTTCAGTCTTCTTGGTTAGTTTTTTATTTTTTCAGAATTTGATACAAAATTTAACAAAACACTGAGTCACCTTGAAAATTTCTGTTGATGTATAAGTTATTTTTCCCGACATGTTTCATCTCAGATGTGTGGATCTCAACATTAGCTTTTAGAATTTTACATGCATTTCTGAGTAACTAAACAGTCAACAGTTATTTAAACAGATGTCTTTTTACACAGTGGGGTAGTTACCAAGTAGACACATTGACTATGGCATCATGTGGATTGTGATTACTCTTAATTGAGCTTCAAGAGTGAATGAAGACAACCAACCTGAACACCTCAAGTTAAAAAAATGGGATGACACACCTCAGTGGCAAAGAGAAAAATACCTCAGATGTTATTAGAGATTTAAGTACAAAAGTTATAACTCTGGGCATAAAACCCAAACTCACATTTACCTGAAAACCTAAAATAAAGGACAGTTTATAATGAGTATTGAGGCATAGTATTTTTTTTTTCATTTGAATTATGACTAATAAATGAGTTGTACATTGAATAAATCAGTAATTTATATTAAGTGTTTATTTCCCATGACGTCAAATGTCCTAAGTAAATATCCGCTAAAATGAAAATATCCCATAACTCCTTGGCGGAATGATGCAGTGTTTTGGGCCCAAACATAACAAATGTTGGTTTGCCAACAAACAGTGTGCTGTTGTGGCTTAGGGACACAAAGACAGGCTATTTGAGAAGCGAGCTGAACTCATTATGCAGAAAAATATATTTAAAAATGCTACAAAAGATGAACCAATTGTTTTCGTCTTTGTTTTCTCTTTTAGAGGGGTTTTATCGTCACCCCCACTGCCATAAAAGTTAAAAAAAAGTGGATATTTTTAGCTTCCTGTCAGACTCCAGCTCTCAAACACTATTTTCTGAAATAAAATAGTTTAATTTTTATAACCTGCCTTAAAAAATAAAATAAAATTCAAAATTCAGATAAAAAGCTTTAATTTTTCATATTGTAGAACTACAAGTATTTGTATATTTTGGCAACTCAGAGGTTTAAAAATGTAAATCATTCTTGTAACACTAACCAAATACCACATTAGGGGAGATGGCGGCTCAGTGGTAGAGCGTTTGCCCGCCAACCGGAAATTAACCGCAGTTCCGGGGTTCGATTTCCACTGAGTTCACGTCTACAGTCCTTGTAGAAGACACCTAAGCCCCCATTTCTCCCACCATTGGCGCCGTCATGGCAGCCTGCTGTGGTGTAGGAGTGCAGCACACAATTTTCCCTGATGAGGGATCATTAGAGTATGTAAAAATAATAATCATAATAATTTTAAAAAAAACATCATAAATAATTATGCCAGGATATCGTGTTTGTCCAGTCTCTATGACACTGAAGTATAGAAAACAACAACCTAACATTGTAATCCAAATGTAACTAGCTAACTAAATAAGTTACTTTTACACCTTGTTTTGCGTAAATATTTAAGAAATGGGAGGCGAGGGGAATGTTGCTCCTCCGAATTGAGAGGAGTCAGATGGAGTGGTTCGGGCATCTGGTTGGGATGCCTCCTGAACATCTTGCTGGTGAGGTGTTTCAGGTACATCCTACCGAGAGGAGACTCAGAGGCAGACCCCAGACCCACTGGAGAAATTATGTCTAACAGCTGGTCAGGGAAGGCCTCGGGATCCTCTCAGGTGAGCTGAGGATGCAGCTGGGTGAGCAAAGATTACGTTTTCTGTCTGAGGCTGTTGCCCTCGTGACCCATCCTTGGATTAGCGGAATATAACCGGGAAAAATGGGTAATTTAGATCAGTTTAGATGCGACTGTAAAGCTTTTGAAATATCTAACAAAATCTGTCTCTCAACATAGATCTCAATGCTAAGCTTACACACGATTGTTAAAGATGGCAGCAACATAAATATGCATCAAATTACATCAAACTACATACATCATTCAACGTCAGGTGTAAGTTTTTTTTAAGTGGGAGTGGTTGGGCTTCATTGGCAAGCTCGTCTCAGCAGAAAAGAAGAGAGCTGCACGTTTCAGCTCAAATCCAGCAATCCCATCATGCTAGAAAATGTCAAGATTTCTCAAGTAGGTTGACCCTTGATAACCTGAAGATAGGTGAGTGTTGTGGTGTTGGATATAGTGAGTCATTGTTCCTGGGGGCTAGGCAAGTTTTACCCCAGCATTTACATTTTATATCAGGAAACACGTATTCTTGTTGAACAAAGTGGATAAATGAAGCCTGGTGTAGCTGGAGTAACCCTAACATTGTATTCCATTTCTTCTGCCTCTAGCTTAAAGATTTACATTTCTTATATAGGTTACGTGCAGGCTTTCATGATTGGTCCATATCTTCACTGGGTTAGATGTAAAATACTTTTTCTTCGAAAAGCTTAGTACCAACCCACAAGCGACTATTAAGTTAAAACAGATTGACTGATAACAACAGCTTTATTAATGCTAAAAACATACACACAACAAAATATCAGTGGAAAAAAAATTCAAAATTTTTTTTTTTTAAACTTTCTGCAATTTTTTTTTTTTTTTGAGTTTGCATGTTCTCCCCATGTATCTGTCGGTTTTCTCCGGGTAGTCCAATTTCCACCAACCCTCCAAAAACATGCATGTTAGGTTGACTGGTCACTATGAATATTGCCCATAGGAATGAGAGTGTGTGCTGATGGTTGTGTCTGTTTGGCTCTACAACAGACTGGCGACCTGTTCGGGGTGTACCCTGCAACTGGCCTTAAGTTAGCCAGGATAGGCTCTGGCACCCCAAGCAACCCTGTTTGGAAGGAGCGGTTCAGAAGACAAAGAAGTGTTAGAAGGATTTACATTAAAGTCAACTTTTTGGAGCTTTCTAACATATTTGTTGTACATTTCCACTTCTGTCAAAATTGTCTAGCTTAATGTGACACTTCAGGTGCAGAAGTGTCATGGTCCTGGTATGAATGACTGTTTTGCTGACTCATCATAAAATCCTAATTTGTTTTTCCTATCTAATTTGTTTATAATGGGAAAAGAAAAGTTACTCCTTTCATTCTCTGCTGACTAATTACAGAACCATCTTGCTATCCAAACTCGGTGTTCTGACTGCTGATGGGAATATACTCATAAAAACATAGAAAACAAGCAAAAGCACAGCTGCTGCCTCAACATTTTTGAGGTAAGGAGTCATTTTGGTTAGCTTAATTAGTGTCCCGTTGGTAGAAATGGATAGAGTGTCAAAACACATTTTACTTAAGTGCAAATCTGTAGTATCTTCTAAACTTTGAAATTTTGTTCAGATTAAACCCTAAACAGGTCTCACTAAAAAAAAAAGATGAATTCTTTCTGTCCGCGTTAGTATACCAAACCCAATGGATTGTTATTTTGAGCATGGGATTAGTTCATATTACATCACAGTGATGTAAAAAAAAAAAACCCACACAATTCTTGTGCATAACACTTTCAAAAGCAGTGTTTACATTCTGCTCCTTTTCTTCTTTTTCTTGTAGACTTAGCTAAGCAAATTTTTTGGACAACCCAAGCGCTCAGGAGACCATATTCTTACGCGATATAGGCAAAGCATCAATTTCCTCTAATAACACTGTAGTTATTAGTGCACTTGGCAGTCTGAGTAGAAGGTTTATCTCACCTGGTCTGGCGAAGTGGAATAGGTAAGGAGATGCAGAGGAAAGGGTCAAAAGTGTTGCTCTGTTTCAGGCAGTGAGGGCATGTCAGGGAAGATCTGAGGAGAAGGAGAAAACACAATCACGTCAAATTTTTCATCGGAGGGAGACTGGTTGATCACCTTTGCTGATTTCCACATGGGTTCATAAAATTCCAAAAGTCTTTTATTGAGTAACACTGGCAGGGATGTTGATGATTTGTTGTTATGCAAATGGACAACTCAGTAAAAATGAACACAATGCTCCACTCAGGTGTGCTGATCTGATTGTGGGAAAGAAAAGATGAGTGATGCAAGTGGAAGGAGCGACCCAGGATGGGGTGGAGGAAATGAATTAGTATGGGCAGCCCCTCTGGGCCTCACAGTGCTGCAAAGGCAAAAGGAGGTTTCCATCTTGTTGCGTCACTTTCAGCCAGATTTAGCAAACTTTTTACAGAGATGGTCTTTGTTCCTTTGCATCCGAATGAAAAAAAAGAAATGAATGAAAACACAGCACTAATTTTTCTGCTCCAACGGTTTCCTGTTAGGTGCCTTTTGTACATGATTATTCTTCTTTTAATTAATCCCTCTCAATTTCACTGGAAGAAATAATTCATTCAGCGAAGATAATTGCATGAACAATGACTCAGAGGCCCCACCGGTGCAGAGCTCGTAATGATTTTGTAAACTGTTCTGTATGTAAAAACCTTTTTTAAGACACATTGTCTTCCACCAGACCCTTAGATGGAAATTCTTTCTGCACATGCTCTGCTCATACTCAGTCCCCCCCCTCAATAAGGAACACCAGATTTATGTTTATGTGTAAAAAAAAAAAAAAAAAAAAAAAAGGAAACTGTGCTCTGGCTTTGCTAACTTTATTGCATTGAAAATTGGAAAATTTGAGTGCTGTAGTGCAAACACCGCTTTCTTTGTGGCCTCAAGCAAGTTTTGTGCAATGTCAAGCGACTAAATAAATAAATTTGCATGCTTTTTTTTTTTTCTCGAGTATTGCATTTATGCTTTTGTTTCGTTTTCTGAACTGCTTCCTCCTTACAAGATTTCAGTAGATGCTGGTGCCTATCCTGGCAGATTTCAGGCATTAGGCAGGGTACACCCCAAACAGGTCGCCAGTCTGTTGCGGGGCCACACGCACAGACACCCATCAAAACACACTCAATACCAAGGGTTATTTGCATAGCGGCCAGAAAACCTGGGTATTTTTTGGAGGAACCCGGAAAATCCAAAGAAAACCCACACATAGTAGTAACAGAGAACATGCAAACTCCACACAGAATGACAATTGTTTCAAGCCTCACCCCCACACCAGGACTCGAGCCCTGACCTTCTTGCTGTGAGGCCATCATGCTAACAACTGCACCACTGTGTAGCTAATAATATTGCATTTTTGAACCAACAAAAGCTAATTTTTATTTATGCTATGAGATGAGAATTCTGACCCCACAGAAAACAATACCCCTCTTTAACCCTGTTATTCACAAACGATAAATTGTATTAGGCTATTTTATTATTTTGTTTCAGTGATATTCTTCTTTTTTATGCATAGTAAAGAAATATTCATTTTTATTTAGTCACTATTTAAAAGATAATTTACTGTTATTCAAATGTAATTTAATGTGTCTGGTTTGATTTAAAAAAAAACAAAACATTTTTACTGTTCTCAAAAGCTGTACCTCTTTTCATAAATCATCTTTTCATAGGGCTAAAAAAAAGATTCCAGTTAACACTAATTAATTAAAAGGTAAACAATTTAAATTCCCCAAGAGTAACAATAATCTAAGGCAATATTTTGGGTTCATCTCTGGTGCATGTACTCTGATCTGAACCATAGCAGAAGTTAGGGCACACTCCCCAAACTTAATCCACAACTAACATTCAATTTTTCCCCCAACTTGAAGCTATAACAAATTTAATCTGGTTTATAGGAGTCAAGCAGAAGTCAGTGGTACATTATGGCACCCCTAGAGGCTAGAAAGTTGATTTTCAAACCAGCTGAAATGTATATTATGCAGAAAAGGGAATCAAATTTGATACCTAGTCACTGTTTAAAAACAAATATCTGGTTTTATCTGGGATGAAAAGTTTATACCATATTAGATTTTTGCAGAGGAGGCTTAAACAAAAAGATATAGGGTGCCTATTTATTGTAGTATTTACATTGTAACAATCAGACCTAAGGTTAGGGTTAAGGCTGAACATCTTAACTGGCACCAAACAAAGCTGAATATGCTAAGAAAGCTCACTCAAAATACTTAAAACACCATTTTTGATCCAGACCTTCCCACATCCTTTAGATTCCCCAAAATATTCTGTGACCAGAATGCAGTCACTTATTTATTTAAAATGCTCAAAAAGCTTTTAGTCTGTCAGGATTCTGGTGCTCGTGATCAACTTTCGCTGAAGCAGCAACCACAGCCTCTGAAATGCTGCTGAGACAGGTGTAAGGAGACAATAGTCTTCCTTTGCTTGAAGGGTCACGTTTAAGAAACAACCACAAGTTGAAAGAAGTGAGGAAAAAAAGTTAAGTTAGCATTTATTTTAAGACTTATGAAGATTATTTTTCTTTTGTATGTTTGATTTTTTTTAAAGCATGGGGTGAAAAAGAGTATGTTAGGAAAAAAACAGCCCTTCTTTTGAGTTCAAACTTATTCAATGCATCAAATGTGATTAAACAATTTTTGTTAACTGAAAGATTACTATACAAGATTTGTTGATTAGGAAGTTTGTACTTCTGTACTGACTTTTTTTTTTTTTAAGTATAGGCAGTTTTTTTTTGTTGTTGTTGCTATTGTTGCTACAAATTTTATCAGCTGCACATCCATCATGAGAATTTTATGGATCATTTACCAGTATGCTCTGTTGGCTATTTACAGTATGGTAGCATGAGAGGCCACTGGAGTACTCTTTGTCTATTTTAATGTCCTTGAAAGAAAATGGAGATGACTTGAGTTTTTTGACCCAATTGAATTGTTTTGCTTTAGTAGTCATCAGAATCTATTACACTGTGGCTGTCAAGGGACGGGCATGGTCAACAACATTACCCTGGGATATTGTGGTGGTTAAATAAATCTAAAAAAAAAAAGCTCAATACCTCCCTAAAAATACCCAAACTACCAGCAGCATGATTTTTTTTTTTATATAAAAAGCTGAATGGACCCAAAACAAGAAAAACACACTTTTGTGTATTAAAACTTTTAAGTTTCACAATTAGAAAAAACCACCCAGATGAGTTGTTGAAATGAGTTTTCATTATAAGACGTGTCTTGCAAGGCCAAGTGAGGGGGCCAGAAGGTGGTGGTGGTGGTGGAGGAGTAAATAAAGCTCTATTCAAGCAAACCCAGCTGACACTGGCTCTTAGTTGCTCTCTCCCTTTTGGCAGAGTCGAATGGCTGCCCTACGGATGTCTTATTCTCGCCAGGAAACAGTGAGGGTTACGGCACATCATGCATACAAATCAGACTCAGACGCCACTAAAACATAGATTACCCAGAAACCAGAAGAGGAAGAAGTGATATTCTGGTGGTGCTCTAATGGAGGAAGCGTGCAAAAAGGTTGAGAGGTTTCCATTCCATGTCTAAGATGCAGCCGTGCCGAAGAGACAGAAAGGGGCTAAAGAGGTGCTTTGTGTTTAAACTGGCTGGCAAAGATTTGAACTTTTAGCAGATCTATCTGCATCTAATTGAACAAAGCATCTTCCTAAAGCGATGACAACACGGGGTTGAGTGGACAGTAAAAAGAGAGCTCATTCAGTCTTTGTTAAGTGATGAACAACCATTTATTCACCATCTTAATTTCATACTTAGATATAATAAACTGTTGTTGGAAACAAAGCAAGTGAATAAATAACTGAATGTGGCCAAAATAACCCACTCTGACCGGTTAGAAGGGAGTACAGAGCATCTCGTGGCAGCAGAGTAAGACGAGCTGTACTCCCACTGAAACTGCCCCATGTCTGTAATCTGAAACGCTCGGCTGCCCGTCACTTGGCTTCAATGCAGCAAACGCTGTTTGACAGACATTTTCATTGCAATCCCCACAAACTCACAACACAAACAATGAGTCATCCAAAGAGTTAAACTACTTGTTAAAATAATTAAAATTGTAAAGGGATGCAGTTAAAAGAGATTTAATAAATCACTAATGACAGAAAAGAAAATCTTTTGATTAAATCCATTGTATGATGACACAAAACATAAATTAGGATCAAATAACACTTTGTTCAGCTCAATAGAATCGTGATTTAACCTTTGTGAGCTTGTATAATAGCCGTGATCATTGTTCAGTGACAAACTAGGCTACTCTGTGAATAATTCTCCGGTCTGTCAAACCTATATCCCGGATATAATCGGACACTCTAAAGTGCTACAGAGGCAGCAGTGAAGCTTCTAGAACACAGGGGGACAAGAGTCAAAAGTGTTCATTGAATTTAATCCAAGTAATGAAAAGTATTTTCAGCTTTGGGATGCACATTTATCAAAATGCATGCACTGGTAAAACTAAGCTCTATGATGCCAATCCGGTCAGTTTAAATGCTCTGTACTATCTCACCCACTCTCCGCAGCTGGAACACTATTTGAGTGGGAGAAAGGAGCAGATTTATTCCCTGCAAGGCTTTGACTGCTGCTTCCCGTGTAGACACACCCGACACGTCACAGCTGAAGCATTTGACAATGAGGGTAGCAATTAGGAGATGCGCTCAGACAGATGCTTTACTGGTAGTCACACAGAGCCGTCAATTTTCCACAAAATTAGCAGAAGGTTCAGACAAATACGATCCTAGCGGCTCAATCTGGAAAAGCTTTGCTTCTGAAAAAACACCTTAATTAGATCAGATCTTAACACGGAATCAAACATCTTGATAATTGGTCAGTTTATTGATCCGGTCTTAATAAGTTTGAGGTTTTATTCTTGCAACAGCAGCTGAACACAAGATGAGAAGTTGATTTATGTACCTGATTAGAGGCTGGAGGTGACATGCCTGTGAAAGTTGTGCACCTATGTGATAGCAGGAGACAAATGAAATGGGAGATGGTGCTACAGTTCGGGAGCGTGCACACTGTTTTGGACCCCTTATTTGGATCTTTGAAATTTTGCAAGCTGCTGATGTGCGTTACAGAGAAATACATCTGGGATGATCAGCTAATGAGATTCATAGGGCGATCCAGCTGTGTGGAAAAGCATTGTGTTTACTTGAAAAGGAAGCTTTTTCTTTTTTTCTTTTTTTTTTTTATTTAAAAAAAGAGCTATTTCAAATCACATTTTTTATTGTGGGACAATCTACTTTAAGCACATTTTTCTACTTTAGCTATGCATAAATACATTGGAGAAAAAAATATTACAATCGGTCATCAGTTGATCTTTAATTCACTAAGTTATCTAACCAGTTAAGATATCCTGAAAGAGTGGAGAATTTATGTGACACTGAATGTGGTATCAATACTGGTTTATTTGTTTGAAAACTGCTTATTTTCTTGGATTTTCACGTATTGCAATTTCTGGAGTTTATAGAGAATTACTACGGTGGTGGTTGAGAAAAAAGCATTTGTCTGGAGCAAAATGTCTTGCAGATGTGAAAGGGTAGTGGGAAGACAGGCGATAGATGATAGATATATAGCACAAAAGTCAAGACAACGCTGGTTCTAAATAAAAATAACTGTTACCATGGTCTCCATGATTGGGATGCTGGTTTTTTTTTTTTTTTGTTTGTTCCTTGTGTATCCATTCTTGTCAAATGAACTCAATAAAAAAAATTAAGACGAGCAAAATGAAATTTCACCAGCAGATGATCACAAAAGGTGCCACTTCTGTCAGCTTTGAAAAAAGAACTGAGGTGCCATTCAATTCGACTCTACAGAACTATTACGATATCCATGGAAGATGTAAAACTTTGGTTTGTCAGAAGAATTTTAATTCATTTCCAACTTGAGAATTAGATACAAAGATCATGAAAACGTGAGTACTGACTTGTCTTGCCAAAGCAAGTGATGATGCTTGGATCTTTTAAGACCTATACATTTCATTGGCAAGTGCAGAATAGTTCTGCATTGTAATGTTGGAGGTATTAATGCTGTCCATGTCCATTCTTATCTGACCATTCCTCCCTTTGCCCGACTGGGGATTTAAGGTGCTTGCATTGGACCACAGTTTAAAATGTTCTGATGCCAAGCATCTGCCAAAAAATGAGGTTTAACCTTGAGTCGAACTACTTATAATTTACAAAGTAGTTTTGCATAACAAGATGTTTTTTAAATACATAAACGAGTTACTGAGAGGGAGATTGATACTTAGGTAAAGCTTACTGTAGGTGTAAAATACATGGTCGGTCACTGCTGTATATTGATTATTTTTATAATAAATTTTGATATCAAGAAGTAAACCAATATTAAAGGGGTACTGGATTTATGCAAAATAAACTTTTTGGACGTCTCTACCATGAGTGAATGTTATTGTCACACTAAATACATACCTAAAGTGTTTTTGAGAAATTTTATTAATGCATATTTGAGTAATCTGCAAGCTCTTTTATTCACTAACTAGATGCTATTCAAACGGCAGTATTTTCTTGTCCACACCCAGATTCTATCAAAAACAAGAAGTGTTTTGCAGGAAGCACATGCTCTGCTCATGCTCAATGCCAACAGGAAGTGCCATTTTGATGTTAAGCACCAAAATAAGAGCATAAAAGAATATACGTCAGCTTTGGTAACGCAATGCACTTTACACTGCATTTGGGACATCAAACAAGATTTAAGCTGTCCTGAGCATGGGCAGGAGGAGGAGAGGGTCCAGTTGGTCCTTCAAACATTGGTTCAGGTTATATTAACATATGTTTTTGGATTTTTTTGCTTATTTCTGCAGATCAATACTAAAACTAATTCATCTCACATTTCAGTGAAAGTGAAGTTATTGTGATACATCCTGTTTGTACACAGCTCTTATTTGTGTGGTAGTCACTTCTTTTTACAATGTAATCCTGAACTGCTTGTATTCCATAGCTATTTAAGTTGTGACCTTTCTGTTGCAGAGAAACCTGACATTTAAAACATCTGACAATATAGCAGTGCAGCTATTGTACTGTAAACATGACTCACGGGGCAAAGAGTGATAAGTAAAACAAAAGACCCCTCTGAACTCTCCAAAAACAGACTCTACAAGTATTTAAAGTGAACAGAGCCGTGTTTCTCAAACCCCTTTGTTCAGTGTTAACACCAAGCTACAGTACGTCTGGACAATAAAACTCCAGGGGAGGTGCTTGGTGAACTGACATTTCTTACACCATCACATCATCACATGATGGTTACTCAGCATCCTAAAAAGCAATGTGTTCTTTTTACTGAGCACTAAGAACATCAGGATCCTGCTGTTTTTTTGTTGGTGGAGCAGAATGAATTTCAAGCAGACGTCAGTGTTGCATGTTTAGAGAGTAAACTCACTTATATTGAGCCTGGAAATGTTCCTGGACAAAGCTGTGCTGGACCTTGAGCTGCTGGGACTGGGTTGGATCGGGATTCAACACCTCCTCAGCTCTACCGGAACCCTGCAGAGGAGAGGAGGTCACCCATGAATACAGCACAGTCTCATACAGTCTCACATCAGCTAGTGTTTCATGCGTTATGAAGAAAAAGAGCAGCGGTGGGAAACTGTGGAAAACAATTTTAAGACATCTTGTTTTTCTTTTTTCTACAAAAGAGAGTAACATTCACAAGAGGCAGAAAGCACTGACCTAACATAACATAAGCCCTCCAGAGGCCCTGTCTCTTCTCTTTCATCTATTCATCTACAATAGAGAGGACGGCAGGCTTGGATGAGGATAAAAGAATGGGAGAAAAAAAATGGACTGATCAGGCAAAGACATGCAAGGTCAGAAAATATTTTGTGTGGGATGGTTTAGACAGAAGAGGTCCCAATACTATTAGAATGTGTTCATGGCACGAGTAATGTGTTCATGGCACGAGTACAGTCAAATGGAAAAGACATTGTTTCTTTTATTTTTAGGATATTTAATTAATAACAAAAAATTGAGGTTGTTTTTACATCACAAAAAGACCGAGAAAGAATCAAATGGTATTTTACCATGGAAAATATAAATATTAAACCTACATTTGACAGAAGTTTAACTTGACACAGAACTTAACATGTTAAGGGGAAAAATTGTGGTGATGTTGCATTTTTTTTTTGCCAACCTGTAAAAATCTAAGATAAAGACTGACGTAAAACTAATGAACTAAAAAAATGTGCCACAGATTACATAAAACTTTTTTATACAGCCAAAACATTAACAGGAATGACTTGTTCGGGGTCCACCCTGTCTCTCATTTAGGGCGAGCTGTGATGCAGTTGTATCCTGTAACCTTGACAAAGATATGCGGTATTGAGAATGTATGAATCATCAGGAATCCTTGGGTTTACATCTACATCTCAACTTTTCTGAAACTTTTGCGTCACTAAGAAAACAAAATAACCCACTGCTTCTGAAGGCATTCTGAACTTAGTTTAGTTTTGTCTTCTGAACTGTTTATCTCTAAGCAGGGTCATGGGGTATGCCGAAGCTTACCCTGGCTAATTTCAGGCAAGAGGAAGGATACACCCCCAACAGGTGTGTCTGGGGCCACACACAACCATACATATGTACATACACACTCATTCCTAGGGACGATTTCACAGTGGTCAAATTGCCTAACACGCCTCTTTGTGGAGGGTGAGGGGAAACCGTAGTAACCCCACGCATACATGGGGAGAACATGCAAACTCCACAAAGAAAGGGTAGTGTTACACCTTCGGCCCACTCCAGGACCAGAACCCCGACCTTCTTTCTGAACTTAGTTTCTATTATTTTTACACATGTGTTTTAGCAGACATTTTGCACATTTGTTCAGTGACTTTCGATCCCCTACATAGTGGGGATTTATCTATTCTTTGGAGAAAAAAATGCCGCTCGCTGCAGAAAGATTTTCAATTTATTGTACAATCTATTTTGCACATCACAAAACACCTTTTTCTTAATCTTTTTGTTGACTTAACTATACAAAACCTCCTTTATTAATCTTAAAATCCTCAGGACACTCGAGTGTTTGTATGGCAGATCATTCACAATGGTAAAACAAATACCAGAATTATTGAATCAAAAACATCACAAACCACAGGTAATGTTTTTTGTTTAAATTTTTAATACTCTAGTGTTTTTTTACCTTTTTTTTGCCGTGGATTTTGGCAACGTGTTTGGACAAATTGCTTGTGGTTCTACCTTTACATGAAAATAATGTATTGCACTTTAGACAACAATATAGTGTTAGCTTCGAATTAGTCTATATTTTGGTTTTATGAAAATATCTTCATAAATTTCTAATTAAACAAAAAACAGTCATGCTTTCAACATTGTACAGGATGCAATCAACTTTTTTTTTTTTTTTTTTTAAAAAGTTGCATTTAAGAGGTTCCCAGTGCTTTCCTCTGTTTCAGTACCACATCAGCATGGTGTAAAAGTTAGATACTAAAAAATGCATAATATAGTTTTATCACATCATCTGACTTCTTTGACTGGTGTGACCTGGCCAAAAGAAAATGGACTTTCCTTGCTTGCTTTGTTGACATAAGCAATCACTCTGTTTACTATTCCTCGGATCTCCCGTCCCTGCACAGGCTGCTGCTGTTCCCAGGCTGGCAGCTCAACCATGACCTCCACTCACAAACTAAACTGAAAGAAGGTTTAGAGTTTCTACCGATGAGGGGGAGTACGGATGTTGTGTGTGTGTGTGTGTGTGCACGCACTGAGGAAGTCTTTTGCTGTTCAGACTATTTCAAATCTTCAGTCTATTCTTCTCTAAGTATGCAGGCTTTGTAAAGTGAAAACTTGAGACTGAAACATTACCTCCTGCTTGCTTGTCCTTAATCACTCACATTAAATGTCTTGCTTTGTTATGACATTTTCATTTGTTATAACCCCACAGTTTTGCATAGGAATTAAACATATATACAAATATATGTCTGACATGCTCGTTTTTAAATAGAACGTTTATGGAAAAAATTAGGTTTAAACAACTTCCATATTTGCTCATTTTAGTAGGAAAAACAGACATAGTAACACGAGAGTTCTTTTCCTGCTTTCCTGATAATGAATTCCATTCTTATCTTTATGTCGAGATAAAACCAACACTGAGTCCACTGAGTGCTAACCCAGTAGGTCTTATCACCTTTCAAAAATCCATGCTCACCTCTGCTATGTCAACAGACAGCAGGGTGTCAGCTATGTGTTAACAACAGCTATTTGGACAGTAAGATAGATGCAGAAACATAGACAACCTACTTGCCCACTAATATGCCAGGCTCATAAGACCTAAATTATGTAAATAATTGTGACCTGATATCGGTTCTCTTGGTGTAAGTTACAGCTGGTACTGGTTCAAGAAACTGTTTCACAACTTGGAAAATGACCCTCGCAGACCAGTCGGGAAGGGGCATCTCATGATATGTCATGAGCCGTTCTGAAATTGAGATGCTATCTTTGAAATTGCCTGTCAGAAAATATATGCCAACTTCAACCTGATAAAAATGCAACTAAAAAGGCAAGCAAAAGAGACAAGAAAAAGACATATGAGCTATTTTTAGCAGAAGTAAGAAGAGAGAATAAGAAGAAGGCAGAGGGTGTGAAATTTTCTTTTTGATGTTCTTTTGTTACGTTACAGACTTGTACCAACCTCAACACACAAACTAGGATATTCCAGTCAAACATTTCTAGTTTATTTTCAGTTCGGATGACTTTTTAGTCTAAGATTTTTCTTAAAATCACTACAGGTTGACAGCTTATTTCTAAAACATTTTTTTTAGAAATTTTACTACCTCCGTGTTATCTTGATTTCTGTCTCATCAGGTATGTTAAGTCGGTTTGTGAGAAGCTGCAGCTCATTCACAGTAAAAAAAGAAAAATTACTGGATTCAATTATTGTCATTCCAAATTCTTCTTCTCCTTTTGGCATTTCCCTTCAGGGACCGCCACTGCAAGTCCGTTTCTTACATCTAAGCATGTCCCCCGCACCGTTTTCACCATGTCCTCCTTGACTGGATCCATGAACCTCCTCTTTGGTCTTTCTCTAGGCCTCTTTCCTGGTGGTTCCAAAATCAGCATCCTTCTTACGATTTACTCTCTCTCTCTCTCTCCTCTGCACATGTCCAAACCATCTCAGTCTAGCCTCTCTTACTTTATCTCCAAAACCTCTAACATTTGCTGTTCCTCTGATATACTCATTTCTAATCCTATCCATCCTGGTCACTCCCAGAGAGGTCCTCAGCATCTTCATCTCTGCTACCTCCATCTCTGTTCCCTGTCTTTTTGTCAGTGTCACTATCTCTCGATCAAACAGCATGGTCGATTACATAATTTTATCGTAAACTCTTCTATCCCACATCATACCTGATACCTCGCCTAAACAATTCCATACTTCTATAAGAATACCATCAGGACCAAGAGCCTGTCCACTCTTCATCCTCTTCAGTGCCCTCTTTTCTTCTTTCTTACTAATCGTAGCTACATCCCACTCCACTATGGTAACACCTTCTACTCTTTGTTCACATTTTCTTCAATCATAAACTCTTATAACTCTTAGAAGTACGTACTCTTTTCATCTTCCCATCTCACTACTGGCATCTGACAAAAACATCCATGCCAAAAGTCATGCCAGGTTAGATTTCTTATGTTATTATATGATATAGACCACAATTTGGATAAGCAGTACAAAAGATAAATGAATGAATGTTAGTTTAACATTGATAAAATTTGATGACTTTCACTGTGGCCTGTGGATGTTTGTACTGTGATTCTAAAGATATAAAATACCTTCTTTAAAATGAATTAGCTTCTCTCTTACAGTCTGATTAGAGATGTTAGAGTTTTCTGGCAGGTAAAACCACAGGTTCTTTTATTTAAGCAGAAACAGTGCAGCTTCTCAGTTGGACTTTTTTTCCAAAAAGAAAAAAAAAAGAGACCATGTGGTGATAAATAGTGAGTTATACACATTAAAAATTACTCTGCGGAAAAAGAGTGAAATGGAAAAAAGAAACCAAAGCCAATCCACATAAATGACAAGCAGAATCAGAAATACAAAAATAACACACAGCTAATACTCCAAATATGCAAAGCTCGTGAATTGTCCACCCACGCCTAATCTCTGCGTAATAATACTTGGAGAAAAGCCTGAGTCATTGTGCATGGAGTGGTAGAAAATTAAAAATCTAATTCCCCAATCCAGTCACATTAGAGAGATGTAAGTGATTTTCAAGGATTTAGATAAATGACAAAGATATAACAAGCAACTAAGAGGTGAGCAAGTGGCTGGATGCAGACTCTGTAATATTAGCATGCAGCCAATGAAATAGAACAATGTGGGAAGCAATGATTTTAAAACAACTATTGATCTAGATAAGCTAATATGTCATTTTCATTACCCACAATCTTTGGATACAGTAATAAATCAATTGCCGACCAAAAACAAAAAGTGTTTTTTTTTTTATCTCTGAACAAATACACAAACTAAAATGATCATTGGCCGTTTTTAACACTTCCACAAAATAAGACTTGTTTTCCCACAGGTTTGCAGCATTTAACGGAAACACAATTCTACAAAGGAAATTGGGAAGGAAATCATCTCATGTCACAGAAATAAATGATGCTGCTCATCACTACGAGGAGGGCTTTAAGTTAAATTTCAAGTCTATCCTTATCGCTACACTGTGCTGGGTGGGTTTACGCTTCATCTGAACTAGTCCAAGGCTCATTTCCCAAATTAAAGTACTCAAACATAAACTAATTGATAGATTAGCTAGTTGGAGTATGTCGAGGTTGAAGGAAAAGTGAGAGAATGAGTTTTTACATGTGTGTAATGAAACAGATACCCTCAACCTTAAATTCTTTCATGTAGAACAAATACCCTTAAAGAGCCGTTTGTTGGCATAGAAAAAAAAAAAAAAAGTTTGTACTTTTGTTTTTTACAAACAAAAAAAAGGCTACTCTCATTCTATATGCAGTAGAAATTGAAAACCAGCATTTTAGGCCAGTTAAAATAGTTTTTTCTTCTGTGGGTACAAAATTAGACTTTTCTCACAAAAGCAGTAATTGCATAAAATAAAGGGTAAAAAAAGAAGACAAATATGTTAAACTGCACAGTTTTTAAATCTTTTTCTAATATTTATATTTTAAAGAAGCTAATGAACAAAAAGGACAAAAATGTTACATTTAAATTTCAAAAAGTGCACAAATATTTCTTAAAATATTGATGACTGGCGAGGTGTCTGATGTGCATGCAGTGTTTGCAACTTCCCTCAAAAAGCACTGATTGCCATGGAGCTTTGGCTCTATTATGCTAGAATGCACAATGCACTGTGGGTAATGCAGTGTGAAGAAGTTTGAATAATTAGCTGAATGAAGAAAAACGAACCTGTTCAATTTAGGTTTTCTGCACCACATTAGCTGAAGGAAACTGATGGCCTCCTAATGAACTACGGTAATCGCAAAATACTTTTTTCAGAGAATTAGGGACTAAATCTAATTTTAAAAATGCTAGAATAAGATTTTTTGAAGTTTAGAATCTTTTACTTGTGTGATATTTTTTAGTTTTTTAATATGTAACATAAATTTGTGCACACAAGATGGCACTTTGTTGATCTAGGACCAAACAAAAGCCAAATGAAAAAATTCTAAATAATACTTCCAAAATGTTAAAAAATATGTTTCTATGAAAAAATATCTTCTCCACAATTTTTTGCTCCAACATTTTTAACTCTAACATTCTTATACATTTCATATAGAAAATAAGAGTACATTTGTCATTTTTAAATCCAAGACTGATCACCAGTCTGCTGTACTTCACCACAAAAGCAAAAGAAATGCTGCAGATTAATCATACACCCCATCCGGCCAAGATGATTTTAAATAATTTAACCTAAATTGTGGGAATGGGTGATTCACTCTAAGAGTAGATTCACTATACAAGAACACAGGTGCTCCCACTCCAAACGATGAGATTGAAACCTACGCAATTTACCCTCCCTATCCTCACAGAACGACCACCTGTCTCACGCCTGATGGGTTTTTTTAGGGACATAAGAGGAGATAGATCTCAGTAATGGCTTTGAGGTGAATTATTAAAACAAACTAGAGAAAGTTACAGACACTGTGATGGACGCTTCAGGTGCAAAAGCGCTGTTGTGGAGTGATTGCGAATATGCACCCTACGGCCTCCATCCCTGTGGTGATCGTAATTGAGCAGGCCAGGAAAAAAGATAAGGGTTATCCGGAAAGACAATGCATGTGTGTTTCTTTATTGATAGACACATGGTGATAGAACTGGAGCAAAGAGAGTTATTGAGTAAGTAGTGTATTCAGCTGACATGCAGTCTTGATAAATAATGGACAGTCCCTCTCTGCACAGCATGCTTCCTTGTGGTTACTTCTCTATAAATAGTCTTTAAATAATAGTGTTGTAGGAAGCTTTTTTCTTTGACCCTTTAGTCCATTATTACCCACCAACGAACACACTGGGAGGGCTGCATTTATGCAAGCAGAGTGCCCAAACATCAGTGCGTGCACTCAAATTGACCTCAGGGTTGTAACTGAATGATTGTTGTTTTGTAGTTTGACAACTTTAATCAGCCCAGCTTTTGGCTGACAGGTGGCCAGTAAACTGGAGTATGGTTGGATATGGTTTGAAAACTGAACTGAAGTGGCTATCCCAGTACAAAATTATGGCAGTGAAATAGAATATTATGGGGAGATACCTCATATTCTGCTTGTCAAATGGTTAGATTTGTACAATAAAATTTGGAAATAGCACCACACATCAGCAAGTACACACTGGAACTGTTTTGAAATGGTTTTATAGGCAAGACGATACAAAACAACACTTACAATATAGATCTATTCAATTCAATTTAATTTGTGTAGCCCAAAATCACAGAACTTCTGTCTCAATGGGCTTCACAAGAAAAAGAGGAATGTATAAACACAAATACACATCAAGAAAAATAACTAACAAATGCTAACTAAACAAGACTAGCACATTAATGCACTTAGACTCTCCTTCACGGTTAGAAAAACTCCTAAAAAAAAACATCAGTGGGGAAAAAATAAGAAACCTCATGGGGATCCACACAAAAGAGAGATCCCTCCCCCGGGAGGAGCAACCAATGTGTAAAAGATTATTGTTTAAATATTCTTTGACATATTTGATTCAAAACGACATATTTGATGTTTTGATTTTCCATCTATCAAAACGTTTTTGGACAGTTTTTCCAGTAAAACCCTGAGGCAAATTGTGTTTTCTTTGACCACCAAAAACGTGTGCCTTGTCTGTCAGATTTGTCCATTTAAATCACCTATAGGCATGTGTGTGGTTGATTGTTACCCCATGCTCCCTTTCCTAATACTAGCTGCGAAAAGCTCCAGCACCCCACAACCTAGTAATGAATTACTTGGTTTTAAAATGAAGCGCACTGAGGAAAAGACAGGAACAGAGACGGAGGTAGCAGAGATGAAGATGCTGAGGATCTTTCTGGGAGTGACCAGGATGGACAGGATTAGAAATGAGTATATCAGAGGAACAGCACATGTTAGAGGTTTTGGAAATAAAGTCAGAGAGGTCAGACTGAGATCGTTTGGACATGTGCAGAGGAGAGGATGAAGGATGCTGGGTTTGGAACCACCAGGCAACAGGCTTAGAGGAAGACCAAAGAGGAGGGTCATGGACACAATGAAGGAAGACATGAAGATAGTTGGTGTGATCGAAGAAGATGCAGCAGATAGGGTTACATGGAAGAAACTGACTTGCTGTGGCGACCCCTGAAGGGAAATGCCAAAAGAAGAAGAATGTGAATTAGTTTATAACTTCGGCTGGGAAAAGGGGCCAGAATAGGACTCATTTTGGAAAGCCAGAAAGTAGAGCTTAAGTTTTGGGAAATCAAATAACACCCACCTAAGCTTAGTAACATAATAGTATGACATTAGGCCAGTTGTTTGAAAAAAAAAAAAGAGCCTCAGGAGTACCATCTCTCCAATTGGTCGTTGCACAAGCAGCTTGTTGAATAAAACTCAAGTTTTATTATGTTTCATCAATAGAGTTTTGTACACCACAAAGACCTGAGATTTCAAGGTAGGTGGAAATTACTTTTGACCTTGTTGGGCTGATTATTGTTATTTTTTTACTGTAACAGGTATTAAAATTTCTTTAAACTATAACAATCTCCATTGTGTCAATAGTGGAAATGGTATCCGGTGCAAAGAAAAACAGAAGTGCACTTCTTTTTATTCCCTTCTTGTGTTTTCTTCCGTCTCACTTTTTATATTTCCGCAGATGTGTCTCAAGTTCCTGCGCTGCATGTTTTCTGACAGCAGTTTTCCCGAGTCATGCATATTCAATAGTGACTGTAAATTGCTGTGTGAGCATTCACAGTTGCCCGTCTCTGTGTTAGCCTGTGATAACCTGATGACCTACCCTGGGTGAACCTGCCTCTTTCTCTATGGCAACTTGGACAGTTAGTTTACAAGAAAACAAAGCAGATGTAGACAGGTTCAGATACTGAATAGAAATGTGGTAAGGAGAGTGATTGAAAGCCATATGTGTTCCACAACCTCAGCCGTAGTGTGAGTTAGAAATGATCCATCAGAGCTTCCCTTTTTTTCTGTCCAAGCTCCATGTCAAATTTAAGAACTATGAGCAGAAAACGTGATGCAGCAGACTGTGCAATGCCATAGTCCCACAATCCAAAGCAAGTAGGAATGACGTTGAAGAACAACTTTGGAAATCTGCCTTCTAACAAAGAACAATAGTTTTCCTTCCTATATGCTCCCATTTTATTCTGTCTTAACTGTGATGATACTGTAATTGATATAAAATACCTCTACTGACAAATTGGTGAGGTGTATAGGGTGTATCTCACCAGTTGCCTGCTAACCAGCCGGGACACGTTTGGCACCCCTGCGAACCAGAGTTAGACAGAAGACCGATGGATACAAGAAAACTGATGAGTAGATAAATGCAGGTTTGGTGTTGTGATTGCAAACACTAGAGAAGTGTAACCAGTAAAACTAACCAAAATAAACAAAAAACAGCATAAAAGAGAAGAATCTCTGAATGAACAGTGTTGCCAAAATAGACCACAACATACTGCCTAAGGGTAGTAGTTGTGTCTGGTTTGTTATCCCAGACCAGTGTTATACCGAGGTACAAAAATGTTGGAAGTAAAAAAAAAAAAAAAAAAGTACAATACAACAGAGAGCTAGCTTAAAAATAAAATCTCAGCATCAGATGTTTTCATGTATATCAAAGAAAAATGACTAAAAGAAATAAGTCCTCAGACAAAACTTATGACAACCGCAAAAATACCACAAGAAACCTGGTACAGTGTGATCTTTTTGAGGGGGTTGGGAAATACAGAGTACCACAAACAAGCCATATGAGCTGCTTCAACTCCATTGAGTGATAGAACAGGGGATATCAACTTTGCAAAAAGCCTTTTGTTTGCATTCTAATATAACTACAGACTGACTCACAAATAAAAGCTACTGACCAAGGATTAAAAAAAAAAACACAGAAATTCACAAAATGCAATTAAAATGATGAACGGCCTGATTTTATTACAATTCCCTTCTTATGTCATTTCATCTTTCCGAGCATTCCTGTATTTAGTTTCAGTGAGTAGTCATTCATTGCAAGAAAGACCCAGACCTTATTACCTGCCGCTGCATTTCTCTGTCTGGGGTTTAATGCCCCGCTGAGTTTTCAGCATTTCCCACCAGGAAATGGACCGCAAGATCTAAATTGCTCACAAGTGCAACTATGCCTTTGAGAGACTCTGCGGTTTGTGGTATTCTGCCGGTAATGGGCTGAACACTTGTGGCAGCCTTGAGTGTTGCGCAGCGGTCAACACTTTCATTTCAAGGGGTGGCAATGTTGTGTATTTGATTACTTTTAGCATCAGACACAGCATCTTCTATCTTCCATAAACGAAGTAATATTAACTGTTAAGAGGTTAAAAAAATGGCTAAGGATTTACATCTACTATGCAGACAGTATTTTTAATTTCATTTTGGGTTATTTGAAGTTCGCACTGTTCCATCAGTGCCTGCAGCACACAGCTGTCATATAGGTCCACTGAGGACAAAGGGGAAAATGATGACAGCTATGAGGCTAAAAGAACTGCTGTAGCTTTTTCCCCCCCTAATCTAAACATAAAACTTCTGAAATTTTATAGAATACGCTGCTTGGAAAACTTAACTAAAACAATAGCTATTGATTTCAACCATGAATAATAAAAAAGGGAGAGTGTGTCTACTTTTGGGCATTACGGTTTTTGCAGAACATTGGTAGATTTGGATGTCCTTGGTCAGTTCCACATTTAAAACTACAGTAAAATGCAATAAGATCACCTATTTGGGAGGCAGAAGGTTTGCATTTGTGCTTTGACTTGAAAACTGTTCTATACTAGCAAAACTCTACCAAAACTATTTCCAACTTAAAGAAGCTGAACCAGTTGGACTTTAAAAATTAAAGTGAAAAATCCTGATGGATTGGTGTGCCAAGCTAATTCAATAATTTCTTAAGAGATTTGTAGCTGTAGTAGTTGCGGATGGTTTCTCTACAAAGTAATAACCTAAGGGAGGTATGTTGTTGAGTAAGCTCGTGTTCTCCGCTTTCCTTGTACTGTATCTTTGGAGTATTATACAAACATCAAAGCCCATGAGGTCTAATGGACTCCTGAGAGCTTCAATAAAGGAAACAGGACCCATGTTTCTTTTATTTCAATTGTTCAGGACATTTTAAGACTCATCTAAAAGGCCTCTCCAGTTCTAATTAGTCAGTGATTGAGTTTTCTACTGGGAACAACAGTCTCCACATTTTGGAGAATGGCTTTAAGGAAGGCAACAAAAGCTTTAATATCATCTTTGAATTGAAAAGCCATCCTCGTTCAAGCACCTACAAATCTGAATGGTCTTTTCCTCCAAAGAAACTCCATTGGTTATTTATATAACATACTTTATTGATTCCTCATGGAAAATGTCTGTGCTATGCAGACAGCCATGACAGTATCATGGCTGTCATGGCTAATGAAGGTTTTGTGTTTGATAGCGGCTCTTTGCCTTGCTGTAGGTGTAAAAGCAGGGAAATATTCCCGAGAAGTAAATGAGATCAGTTGATCAGACAGTATCATGGCTGTCTGATGTGGATTGGGAATTTCTCGGGATTGGGGAGTAGGTGTCTTTTCCGGGGAGACTTGGGCGTGAGCTCATAGCGGGAACTTAACCTGTAACTCAATGGTTGTAAGACGGCCACTCTTTCAAAATCTCATGCACAAAATCTTGGTTTTAAAATGCACCATGTCCTCGTGTCTGATTTGTTTAGCACAATGTGAACAATAATCCCAATGACACACTGATGTAAGGGACTCCTGGTAGCTGGGAATTTTGTTTCACTTGTAACCAGAAAGTTTGGGCGAACTTAAGAGGAAGTGGCATATACTACCTACAAGAAAGGATCAAGAAAAAAAACAGAGCTAAGTGAAGCATTTGTATGTTTTTCACACCAAAGAAAGCAAAAAAGGTGGGTAGCTTTGCTTTTTTCTTCACTATTTTTCTTCATTCCAACTTTTTTTTTTTATTGTGGATCAGTGATTGTCAGGGAAAAACCTCCTTCTGTGATCATGATGAGCAAGTGTCTTTGAACTATTTTGATGTGAATACATGCCAATGTATTTTTTCAGGCAAATAAAAAACAAAACAGCCAAAACGACTTGAATTGAGCAAGCTGATCCCTTAATAACTTTTTGTGGGAATGTGTTTGCATTCATACAAGGCTTGAGATCTTACATAAGTTCCACAAATAAACTGGATTTGGTTTAGTACTTTAAAAGGTCTGCCTTCCTTTTAAAACTCTTTTGGTTCTGATCCAAATGTGTGAATGATTTCATATGCATAGCTTGTTGAATTTCTGATGTTTTTACAGGTTATCATGACCTGGGTATCTGGAATTAAGAACATAATTCCTAAAAGAGCAAATGTGCAGTCACTACATAATTGTGTTTCAAGTTGATTCTCTTTCATAAAAGTAAAAAGAAAATGCTTCTTTGAATAGACTTTGAATAGTTTGCTTATGACTGGAAATAATTAACCTTTTGGGTTTTTTGACTGGCATGTCAGGATTGAGAATCATTGCCTTCCAAGCAGATTTAAATTTAATCCCAAACAACACATTTAAAGTTGACTTTGTGAGACAGACGCACCTCTCTGCTTAAATAATTTCTATCAACAACTGTGTAAATCATTCCAGCGCGCTGGCTCACAACCAACTGAATTGACATACTTCCTGGAAAATGTCCATTCAGCAAATCTGAATCATTTAAACTGTTGAGCTCGGTATTTTATGCCAATCACAGCCAGCAGGGTTGTAAAGTAATTGTATGCGAGTGAATTTCTTTATATTAAATGAGCACTCTGTCAGCTCATTTAACAACAGCTCTTTGCAAAATCAGATGAAGTGTGCTGTTTTCCTCTCAGAACAGTGCACATCTGAAGACAAATCAAAGAGCGTTCAAACAAAGACCTTTCAAGCATTGTGTGCTGCTGATTCAAGATTTAATGTAGAAGGTAATTGGCCTGTTGTAGACAGAAAATATCACACTAAAGCACTTTATCACCTTTTCTTTCATTTATTAAAAAACATTCTGCACGTGCTTGGTCCATTTCTGAAAGACATGTATACGAAGCTTTTACCCTCGATCGCCTTCCGGTCACGCTTTCAGATGCTACGATCTCCATCTTCTTCAAAAGGATGAAAATCCCCTCCTTTGCAGCAGTTGTAGACCCATCACCCTTTTGACTGTTTATTCTAAAATTTTGTCAAAAATTTTAGCCTCTCTGTTACACCGTGGGTTATCTTCAATCATAAATTTGGATCAGACAAGCATTCTACCATGTCTTTTTTTATCAGAATCAATTCGCCTTGTTCTGTATTCTAAGAGACGGTGGTCTCACTTGAAGTAGAGAAAACCTTTGACAGAGTCAAGTGGAGCTTCCTTTATACTGTGTTGGCCAAATTTGGACAAGGTAGGGCATTTCTTTATCGGGTAAAGCTTCTTTACGCTACTTCTAAAGTATCTATGAGTACTTATTGTATCTTTCCCCCTCTTTTTTCCTGCATTGTGGCACTAGACAGGCGTGCCCTCTATTTCCCCTTCTTTTTATTTTGTTTATAAAACTTTCAGCAGGATAGTTATGCACTGAAGCAGCTTTTATGAAGATTAAGCATCTTGATAATGTCTACAAGGTCTCGCTGTATGCGGATGACCTTTTGCTTTATGTTTCTGATCCTGTGAACTCATTTCCAGCCATACTTAACATCTCATAAGATTACAGTGGAGTATCTGGCTATAAACTTAATTATCAGAAGAGCGAACTCTTTCCCATTGATGATCTTGCCATAGCACTCAACCCTTCAACATTGCCCTTTTAATGGTCAACTGTTGGTTTCTGTTGCCATCCAGGAAGAGAGGAAGGTACAACAAGGAACCAGAGTGAGAACCAGAGTGAGTTTTTGTGTCATTAGGACAGCTATGCTCCGAGTCATAGAGATTAGGTTTGAGGAATTTTACAAATGCACTGGTCAAACTAATCACATCGTAAATGACTATTTTGCTAAATATGCTTGTTTAGTCGTTAGACAACAACTGAACAATAAAAGTTAAAAGAAAAAGCAGTTGCACAAGAACCGAAGTTGCACAGCATGTGTAAAAAGATACAAATTCTTCTAGTTAGTCACTATATCTCTGATTCCATTTAGTGTTTATCCTATCTGCTACCATTCTGTGTCCTCTCGGGTTACAAAACAAGCCTCCTTTTCTTCTGAACACTCACAAAGAGGCACATTCATAGAGTCAAGAGAGCCACACACAGTAAAGGAGATACATTCACACTTGCAGTGTTTCCCGAGCAATAAACAATCAACAAACTAAGACAGAATGTGCGTCAGTCAAAGCCAAAAAGGCAAACACTGGAATGGGCACAAGCCGTGGTTGTTTTTTCTGTGCATGTGTTTGTGTAACAGAAGGTGTGTAGACGTCTCCATCCATTACAAATACAAAAGTGCAAGCAATTCAGGATGCCTAATGGTTGCTGGGACTAAGTCAGCAGGAGAGTGGCTGGAGTAGAATACAGTAAAAAAAAAAAAAAAAAAGGAGGAGGAGTGTCCCCCTTCCTCACTCTCTCTCTCTGTGTGGGGCCTGTTTTTGATGTGCTAACGGTATCTAACAACACAGGCTTGAAAATAATTAGCAAAAGACCACAGGCTCTTGGGTCAGCAGCAGAGAAGGACTGAGCTTGCCTGTGAGAGAGAACGTGCATGGACTAAAAAACTAGTAAACTGGCTGTGACCCCAAATGACTCTTGTCATTCATCTAGAAGTTCTTCTGCTAAGAAGTCGAGGAGATTTACAATAAAAACATTTAAAAAAAGCCTCACAGCAATAGTCACAGTACAAATGAAAGATAATCCTGATTGATGTTCATATTCTTCAAGTAGGTGCCCTTAAGTTAACCTCCATGTAGCACTGTCTGTACTCTGAGGGTCACTTGTGGGAGGAACACTGATATGCGTCTGCATACCACAGTGTTACTGTACATTCCTATGAAGGTAAACTACGTCAGAGGACAAAGCAATAGATAAGACGAGGAGTAAACTGTGATTCATGTGGAGAGATTATTACTAGAATTACTTCCCTTCTCTGCTTGCATGTTCCCTCCCAGATAAAAGTGAAATCCATGACCACTTTTGATGTCTGCAAAGAGCCCACACTGGCTGACAGCAGAAGGTCTGGACAAACATAAGAGACAACTGTCAAAAGAGATTTTCTGCTCTGGACAGCGGCCATATTGCTCCTCTCTCTTCCTTTATCGCTCTGCTGAGATGTCCGCTCGTACCCAGTAGCTCGGCATGACTCACCTCTTTTTAACAGCATTTATATTCTCATTGTTTATCTATACGGAACTTATCAAAGTGGTTTCACTGTCAAAGTGTTCAGCAGAGTTTTAACAAGATGGACCATTAACAGAATGTAAAATGAAGTCGTATCACCGAAGAGCCAAGCAAAAAGGTTTTGGAAATAAGAAACAACCTGAAATGGACTGGGAGATATAAACCAGCAGGAATAAAATTTCTACACAGGTCATTAGTTCAAAGAAAGCCATAAACAAAGACCTCAAATGAGAAAGTTTCTGAAAGTTTCACAGATGAGTAACAGAAAAAGAATGTCCTTAAAATCAAGATGATCAAACATGACATTTACCAAAAGTTTGCAACTTGGAGGAACTGAGAAACTTAAATAAAAAATAAAGTGAGTTTAAAAGACATATTCTGTGTTTCTGGTTTGAACTTTTCATCACACCGATCAACTATAGAGATCAGTTGATCCGTCAGTACATGAACATGACCAGGCATCGTGCCAGCAGGCTCATTTTTAACAAGTTTTTATTTTACCATTTGACCTCAAAAGAAGAGCCAAGTGACTTTTTAAAAAAAGACATTCTAAAAAAAAAGCAACATGAACTGGCAAATTTGAGATTTCATCCAATGATTAAAAACTTTAATAATGTTATATTAATCATTACGAGGACCAACTTTGAAAGTAAGAAGTTAGGAATAAAATTGAGTTAGAAATGACTGATTAAAGCCCCGTTTTCATACTCTATAGCTGGAATTTTTATATCCTGGTTTTGTGTAGCTTTTTTTTAACTGTAGCTTTTTTTTTTCCTCAATGGTAATAATTACTTTTGCAGCATTGCTACACAGCAGGCAGCCACGACCGCGCCAATGGTGGGAGCTACTAGGGGAGTAAGTGTGTGCTCCAGGAATACTTAAGAATGGGCCTAGCGGGAATTGAAGCAACCTCTCCTGGTTCAAGGACATTCTACAACTGAGCTAATGCCTCTCTGTTAAGCAAGCATTAGTTGAGGTATTCCGTGTATTGATTTAGTATTGATGTGAGTTTTTAAATAAGTTTGAAGCCTTTTGAGATTATTTTGTGGTATTGGGCTGTGCAAAATAAATTTAAAAAGTAATTGAATTGAACTGTGACATTTATTCCTGAATCCATCCACCATTGTTTTTAAACACAGAAAAGGAAAGGTTTTTTTTTTCTTCCAAAGTCCATAAGTCTTGAAGTTAGAAATAAAAGAAAAATCCCTCAAAGCCGGATCACACCTTTCACACCAATCATTTGCTGAACAGAAACATGTTGGACTGATTCCAGGTTTCCCATAGCTACTGGATGAACTGACCCTGCAGAAAAGAGTAACACATTGAGTAGATGTGACATTAAGTGTTCAAAGACCTGTGATAGGTCAATATGGAAAGAAAACCAGTATAAAAGTGCAGAAGATTAACATTGTTTTGGAATTTAGAAACAAAGCCACCATTTTGAACATTTAATAGTAACAATAGCCAAACTGATTATCAAGCTAATCACTTTGACTTGTGCTGATTTGACCTCAATCAATGGGTGAAATCACTGTTCCACCTTCTGAAAAACCTTAAATTCCTCTTATGGTCATTTGAATTTTACTTTGTAACACACTTGCTGTTCTCTAACATTCATAGGCCTCACATTCTCCAAAAGAAATATTTCAATAAAATGTTTTTTCTATTTATACGTTATTTGAGAAAAAAGATTTTCCATTTTAGAAAACCACAAATTGTATGAGAAAGTATACAAGTTGAATCGTAAGTAATGATGCTAGCACAGCTAACACATGTAACATGATCCAAGTCAACACAGATTTCTTTAAGCTTCGTGTCCTCCACACATCACTGGCTCTTCTAGGTGTTAACAAGGTGTGGCGACATGTTCCCCAGGGCGCCACAGGCAGACCTTATCAGCAACTCCCCAGTCCCAGCCTCCCGTCATGTCCTCTGCACACCCAAGTGCACAGAAAAATACAATCCAGAAGGCTACTCTCCCCAAAAGGCCTCACCTCGTCCTTCAAACTAATCTTGTATTGAACAGAAGCTCAGCTGACACACGGAGAGGGATTTAGTTATTTAAATTCAGAGGTCTGTCTGAACATACAAGCCTAAAATACAAATAAAGAGGGGATAACACATTTCTGCAGCTAATTTACTCACTAACTAATGAAAGGATTTGTCTTTAATGGCAGTGTGATCTAGGATTTAGAACAACCTGTTTATAAAGTATTCATGCCAAGATACAAAGTATTTTTCACCTTTAAATAACAAGTAAACCAAGTGCAACATTACAACAGATCTATAATGTACTAATGTACAAATCAATTTAATAACCTGAGTTTACGATCCTATGTGATGATGCAGCAGTGTTAATGTTCTGAGAAATGAAGAAACTCTGAAATCCACTATACTATTAGAGGGGTATCTATTTCTAAATAACAGATGCCTTAAATAATACATAATCGTTCTGCTTTAATTGCTCACTGTGGAGCAGTTCAAAGTTGCAATCTAGAATCACAAGGATGCATCACATCTGCAGGCATACCTCCAGAAGAAACATGCTGAGAAAAAAGCATCAAATCTCCATTCCATCACTCGCCTTGTTCACAAGCAAGGCGTTACACACAGCAAGGTTGCATGCTGTGTAAAAATTGGTTTGCAGAGCAAATCTGGAAACCTGGAGCTAACTTGTTAAGATGGATCCACCATCATCCCGTCCAAGGATTTACTGCATGCCACTCTGAGTATAGATACGAATCATTTGTCAACATTCCATGCTGGTTGTTTGAAGTTCCCACTGATTAACTCGGTTTATGAAACATTAACCAAGTAGCTATGAAAATATAGAAGCCTTATTAACAGAAGATGTGGAGAAACAGCCAAACCGGTCATTTAAAATATTCTACTAATGTCAGTTTTATGTTTTCTTAGCTACGAATGTCATTAAAATTTGAGAAGAGATATTTCATCGTTATGGTTGTTCAGCACCTAACAGTTAGAGATAACACTTCAAGCAAGAAGCTAACGATTGTTACATAAGAGCAACAGCAAGCTGGTGTAGTTAAGCTTTGACAAACACAAGATCTGATTGACTGATCATAAAAATAAGTGGTGAGTCATCAGCTATCTAATACATTTTTTTGAGGGATCCTTACTTTTATTTTTTAGTGAGAGTCTTGTGAAACAATGCCAACCCTCCTAATGCCTCCATCACAACAACATGGCTTCACATGTGACTATTCGGGTTGATGATCTGGACCAGTCTAAAGCTGGGCATAAGATCAAATGAAACAACATTATTCAAAGACAAGTTATACCAACTTGGACAATCACAGTTGCAACAAAAATAGTGAATACTCAGAAACTACTTTTTATGCAAATTGCTGCTATCAAGGGCAGAATGAGCTCAATTTTTCCATTAAAAATTTCCAGTTGGAATTGGTTTTATAATTTGAATGAATAGCATTAGCAAATCTTTTTTAAACACTTAACACAGTGTTCCAACATATCAGAAGTTATGAGAGCACATCTTGTAAAAGTCTGGAACAGATTACCATTTTGTCTCATTTTGAGCACAACTATTTTGGCCTGAACTAATTAACTCAAAAAAGTTTTTTAGATAGATAGATAGATAGATAGATAGATACAAATAGATACTATAGATAAAAACTTTATTAATCTCTCGCAGGAGAAATTCTGGTGTCCAGCAGCAACAGAAATCACACAAGCTGTACATACAAAATAAATAAAAACAACATACAGTACATAATAAAATAGGACTTTGTTCCTTCCAGAAACATCTGATCGATTAAATTGCCTGAGGGCTGAAGGGATTAATGACCTCTTAAAGAGCTCAGTCCTGCAGCGCAGTGAGAGTAACCTGTTAATTCGGATACACTTCTGGGTTGTGATCACATCATGTAGAGGGCGACGGGGGTTATTCAGGATACCCTGCATTAAAGCACTCATCCTCCTCTCCAAAACAGCTCCCACAGAGTCCACATTTCTTCCCACCACAGATACACATTTCCTTATCAGTCTGTCCAATGTTTTGTTTTCCACATATCAAAACACAAATTATCTCTAGACGTTTTTTTTTTTTTGGCACTGACCAACCCTAAACTAAATCTATTAGTTTAGATAGAAGATAGATCTATAAAGCAATGAATGAATTAGACTGGATTAAATAAATCATATTCTCAAAAGTAATATTTTCTGACTCTATTGTTAATATCGACGCACTGTTATGCACTAATCTCGACACAACGTTGTAGTATGTCAGTCCGTTCTTGCCCTTCTGCTTTTCCAGATTACAGCCACTATCAAACTCCCATAATTTTTTTTTGTACCTTTCCAGTATTATTGTAAGTAGTACCTGTTTTTTTATATGCTATTAGAGAAAGCCTAAATTCTTACCTTTCCAGGAGCGTTGGTCTTGTTGTTGTTATTGTGAGATGCTAGGATGACATCTTCATGGACACGATCCAGCAGCCACAAGAGGAATTCCAAGGCATCGTGTTGGGAATTACCACGAAACTGAGATCCATACTTGGACACAACACTCTAAAAAGAAGAGGAGAAAAAAGCCCATTTTATGACTGTGGTGTTAGTCCTGAGTAAATAAATTAAGCGACGGCAGAATTTCAGAATAAAGCTGTTGGATTTTATTGAGAAAAGTTTAATAGAATTAGCTTGTTCTAGAATATGCATAGGGTTTTAATACTTTAACAAGAATATGCAACTCCAGCACTGCCTAGATAGGTTTGTTATTTTAACAGCAGTCCCTGAATGAACGGCTTTCCCTGCTCTTTTTACAGAACGCTGATCAGAGGAATCCTAGAATTGCAAATTTCCCCTAATGCTCTTCACGCTCCTCCAACTAACACACACTCTGACTTCGGCACAGTCATTTGTGATTCTGGATTAGCAAACTCGGCTTTTGTGTAAGAAAAAAAGGACATGCTCATTAAAAAAAAGTGGAGAGGCTGGTGTAAGTGTCTGAAATATTACTTTCATCGTGAAGAATTAGCCTCGTGAACTGCAGCTGGCAGCCTGAGGAAGCAGCAATGAGAGATTATGACAGAGAAAATGACAAACTGAAATGACTATTTGTTAGAAACCTCCCACGGCTGCTAAACCCAACAAGGTACAAAGCATCAGCAGATGAAGCTAGATGTTTGCCAGTATATAGCCATAAAATTCATGCCACTCAATTAAATCTCAGCCAAGCTCACACTTAAGTGGCCAGAGATATTATGAGCAGCCCTATCAATAACTAAATAGAGGCGAAGCTATCTTGTATTTTTGTTGAAGTGATTACTAAGAACTTTGAACAGGAGATCTAATAAAAGATGCGTATTATCTGCAAACTGCTGGTGAACTCTCGGCAGTGTGATAAGATCATTTTAAAAACTTAGCTGAAACTATGGCTTCCTCTGCGTCACAGATCTTTGGGCAGACAATTAAATAGTCAACTGACTGCAAATTTTGTATGAAAAATGAGTTGGTTAGAAAATATTAATGAGTGGATGATGGAGATACGAAGTAATTTATTTTAACCAAAAACTATGCTGATGGCAAGCTAAACATTGAGAGATTCACCTGGCACACCACCAAGGCTGAAGGGGATTTGCTAGTCTGGATGTATTTCCACATCATTTATGCCGTTCAGCTAGTTTTTTGTTGCACTGTAATACATCGTACAGTCACAACATCTCAGTGTATTCTGTATTCCAATTCAGACTGTACCCTACAGCGCTGATGTCAAACTATGACCTGAAATAACTTAAAGCCACAGCGCAGCCCGTTATTATCACAAGGCAATAACAGTGATTACCGTCAGCTCTTTGAGGGTGGCAATTGTCTGGGTGATAAAATAATAGCTGGTGGAAAGGCCATGAGGTTTTATTACTGTCTGTGGCATTATGGTCACTCTGCAATTATGATGCATGATGTCAAGAAAAACTTGTTACTCGTTAAATACCAAACCATCAGTTTGCTTCTAAAAAAATGTTTATACAGTAGTGATTGATGAGCAAAATTTTAAAATGATGTTAACACAACCTCAGATAAACAACATTAGACATTTTTCTTCAAGTTATTGTTTAGATAATGAAGGTACAGCACGGGGAAACACATTCAATTTTACTGCCTTAACAGGAGTTGAATGCTGAATACACACAAATTCTATATTAACTGATCATTGTTTGTGAATGTTTGTAGGTTCACAAACATTCACCTACAGATGTTAGGTGATCACTTAAAGATGCTACTGATATTTAAGTGATCAGTAACAACACGGATCACTTAAAGAGAAAAAAAAAGTATCAGCCATCATCAGCTTGAGTTGTTTTAAAACATTTTAGGTTCTAATTTTGTTCAGTGAGAATGAAAATTTACAAGTTGAAAATGTATTTCTCTCAAAATATTACCAACTTAAAATTTGGATTATGGGTGCAATCTGCAAAATTCATGGAAAAAAAATGAAGGTATTGCGAAAAGCCAAATGTATAGTCAACTCAGAAACCTCATTCTGAGGTGTTGCAAAACCCAAAAAAGTTCTAGGGTCTCCCTAACTGATTTGCTGCGACAGGACATCTTAAAAATCTGTAGTTGATTTTAAAATATTAAGCAAAATTTAAAAAAAAATAATCCAAGAAACTACCATAACCTGAAATAGTTGCCAAAATAAAAATACATTGTTAAAAAGCTAATGACGTGTTTAAATGTGAATTGACAGTTAAAATCCTACAAACCAGTTCTCATTAATGGATCTATTGTTACAGGCTTATGAGTAGAAAGATTTTTTTCACCTTTATTTAGGTCTTTACTCTGTACAAGACAGTGAACCAGTTGTGTTACTGTTTGAGTTTCTGGCTTCATCCCTGTTCGGCCCCTCTGTGCAAACACACAACCCTGCTGGGTGGGGCCAGAAATGCACCAGCGTATAGTCCAGATCAAAGCCTGCACATCTGCTCCCAGGTTGAAGGAACTCAACCTTTTACCAGAAACACATCTGTGTGAGAGGGAGAATAGGTCAAACCAAAGCAGAGTTTAATCTGTTATGGCCCGTTGATCAAAACCGTTTTTCTGCTTGTATTATTTAAACCTGGTGGTTCAGGAACATGAGTCCAGATAAATTGAGGGGTTTGTTTCAGCATAAATGTTTTAATATGCTTACAGAAGAAAAAAATTTGATTATTGTGCTCAAGTAATGAAATCATTCAGTTTGCCCTCTTCCAGATTTAGAAGGAGGCTCTGACAGATCCATTTAAGTGATTTGTTCAGCCTTCCCATATATTCCCTAACCCAGCATGACTGATAATTACCTTTTAAAGGTGACCAATCAAGAGAGGGATTTGAACAAAGACCAGAAGTTTTCGCTCTGTTCATACTTCTTATGACAGGAAGCAAGTTCATCCTCTATAGTCTACACGCAAGCCTCACAGCTATCTGATCATTTTATAATCCTTCCTCCCGGCAGCTGTGGTATTACTCAACAGGCAATTTCAGAGGGTTCGGCCTGTGCAAACCGAGGACCTCCTGTGACCAAATCACAGCCAAGTGGAACAGCAATGTGGCTTCATGCTTGCACTTTTAACTCAGCTGGGCAATTTAAAGCTCAAAGATCTGCTCACTGTTTTCCTTTTATTTTGTATTAATCTTTTAATTTTCTTGCATTGAGGAGTCAGCATTGATCTACGTGGGGGTTGCATTTGAAAGAAAAAGGATGAAATGGCAGTCATTCTATAGCTTTTCTCTCCAAAGATGCGAGCAAAGATGGTCAAGATACCCCAGTCGTCATTCTTACAGAGTAATTAGCATTTCCAAGAATAGATCAATGGTGAGTTTCTTTGTTCACCGCTCCACATTATATACGTCTTATTTTAAAATCACATCTTGCAGAACTCTGAAGTGAAAAAAAGCTCCAGGCAGATCAAATTTGCTTCCCCAGCGTGGGCAGATAGGGAGGCCTGAGGGTCCCCTCATAGTGTTCTGTCACACCTGATGCCCAGGGAAGAACGATACCATGGTGAAAAATAAATCAGCTACTTTTTGTGACAACATGCAAATAAAATATTGCAGATTATCAGCTTGATTTTGTTTTTACATTTTAGTTTTTAGGTGAGAATAAGGAGGGCTGAGCCAGCTAGGTCCTGATTGCTGCACCTGTACGGCTGAAGCCTCTGAATCCAGCCCACTAACTGTGAGGAACTAAATTAAAATAAATACCTAAAAAACTAACCCTGTAATTTTTTTTAGAAATATGGCAGACATTGTAACTGTTGCCTCTTTCCTCTGATGTCGGAATATAATACTTTGAGTTATGTTTTAACAACATTTTCGGTGCTACTGTAAATTTTCCAGTCTGTAAATCATTTAGACACAATTTCTTTGTTCTGTCTCCCATTTCCTTCCATTCTTTTAATATTCTTTGGCAGATGGGCTTCATCCAGACAAATAAATAGACTGAAGCAGTGGCTCATTGTAAGATAAATGGAGCAAAAAAATATGTGGATGAAAAATATTGTATTTAAACCAAATTGTGAGTTTAAACATAAATTCCTATGGGTTTGGCCCTTCGGTCACATGTTAGAACCCTTTGTGGCCCATGAGTCATAAAGTTTACCAACCTCTGGCAGAAAGTGTTTCAGGAGAGGAAAAAGAAAAATGTGAGTCAGGAGTGTGAGTCAGGCACCTGCTGAACTTTTACTGTAACACCAAGCAGCAACCTCATTATCACCTAGCAGGGAGGCATCAAGGCCAAAGGAGTTGATCTAACATCCTGTTTCCATCAGGATGAAGACCATCTACTTATTTCTTCAGATATGTAACTGTAGAGAAGAATAAGCTAATATTTAATTAACAGCCTTGGACACATTGGCTGATCGTCCCAGGGGAGGGATCGCTCTTTCTTATGGGTCCCCGTGAGGCTTCTTTTTCCCCCCCCCCACTGCATTTTTTTAAAAAGTTTTTCCTCACCATGAGGGAGGGTCTAAGAGCAGAAATGTGCTCAAAAGTTTAGCTAGCTTTCAGTTAGTTTATTAAACGGTGTTTCTGTGTGTATCCTTTTTTTGTACTTTTTTCAATCTACAAAATGAAACTTGTTGAGACAATTGTTTGTGATATTGGGATATACAAGTATAATTAAATTAAAAAGGACAAAAACCTGCAATTTTTTACCATCTTCTGGTCAGAAAGTTTCACAAATATGCAACTTTGAATGCATACTAAGAATTTAAGTCACTTTTCTGTGATGTAATTGAACTTGAAATCCTTGGTTAAGATTGGTTTTAATGTGAAAGGGACAAATGAAACTCATCTTAATTTTTACCTTAAAGTCCACAGACAGTTGAGGTGTGTACTCCAGGGTCCACAGAGCCCTGACTAGAGATGCCAAATGTTCTGTGACCTCTCCCTTCACCAATCCATTCACCTTGTCCAGACTCAGGTCCATCTTGTACCACTCCAAACCAAGATACTCAGCCAGAAGATCAGTGTTACTCAGACATTGAACCACTGCGTTCATGAAACAGGTGTTCCCATGGTTTTTTAACCCTAGAACACCAGGGATTTTCTCCCCATATTGACAAAGTAGTTTCTCCCTTCCCATGCACAAAGAAGAAGTCGAGGTTTTCCCTCCTCGATCCCAAGTCATTTGTGCATCATCTTTAACAATTCCTGAGCTGGCACTGAGGGTACAAGGTGCACCATTTCTAAACCCCCCATCATCATCCTCTGCGTCCTGCGCGTCCGCCTCTCCAAAGTGAGCGAAAGTACCCAAAGTTTTGATGATTCTGTTCATAAAGCTTCCCACAGATTTCAGGGATTTCTTTCGGAAAAGCTTGCCAGATTTTGCTTTCCTCTCTTTGCGCATTTCTTCCTTGACTTTGCCTTGTTTCTCCATGTCTTCGATGGTTTATTCTAACACTGAAAATTCTAACATCTCACTCCGTTGCTGGTGTCTCCCGGCTTCCATCTGGGACAAGAATGCGCGTAAATGTGCAACCATCGCGGATCTATAGGCTGTTATTCCTCACGGATCTGCCTCATAAAAGACCTCCAATGTCCATTCCAACACTTCCAGAAAGCATTCATCATCATCCCAACAGCTCTGTCATTACCAGCACTACAGGACCTGCAGCTCCATCCAGTTGCGGCTCTAACTTCGTGTGAAAATGTCTGCGATTGTCTCCCTCTCCTACACACACACACACACACACACACTCACACCCCTTCCCTCCCACTAACCAGCACACACAGGAGATAAAAGCTGAAATGTGGTGGAGAGATGGTGAAAGACAATTGTAGTAAATATGTTATACTGGTGCAAAAATAAAGATTTTTAATCAAAAGTTTACAAAAGCGCAACAGTATAATTTGCATAATTTGCAAGAAAATGTTAATGATCTAATGAGTTGCGATATGGAGACACTATCCAATCATTCCATGTAATCAAAGTGTGTAACTGTCCTTGCATTGCAACATCTGCAGGAAACTATTCCAGCTGTGGATCTAAAAATGTTTCCTTTACAATCAGATCTGTCATGAGGTGGTGAAGGTGAAAAAGTAGGACCCAGATGCACAGCCAGTTTTAACCATTTTTGTGCAGGACAGCAACACAGCAGCGTGAGGGACCAGCCGTGGAGCACAGCAGATGATCTGACCCGGAAGTGACGGACAACAGGGGTTAAATAATCAGGGAAGACGAGACACTGGTGGGGTCATCAACGAGAGGCATTTGGGACTATGTGTGCTGAATTAGGGCTGAGGGCAGTCTTAAGAGGGAGGAAATGTTTTAGATGAAAGGCGGATCAAGACAAAAACATAAAGAGATTGCAGAGATTTTTTATTTTTTTGAGAAGGTCCATTAGATTTGCTTTTATACAGCTTTGTGATGTTTGATGGAGACTGAACAAGTTTTTATTTTAAAAATGTGTAAAGTTGCCATAGATTATTATAAAACTATTTGGTTTGCTTTCAGGTCCATAAGACTGGCCTCCTTCAGATTATTCAGGGTTAATTTTCCTTATCTGTGATAGCTGATTGGCATTGGAGGGATCTCTCTTTCCTGTGGCTCTTAATGAGATATCTTCTTTATTTTTCACAACAAATGGGTTTTTCTCACTGTGAAGGAGAGTCTAAGGGCAGCAATGGCCTGAAATTGTTTCAGATTTTCCAGTTTTGTGGGGACGTGAGGAATTTTGGGAGATCATACCAGAGTCCAGGAGCTGACTCTTGGTGTTCTGTCCCAAGAATAGTATCCAAATACAAAATAGAGGCAATCACAAGTTACTCAAACCTGCCTGAATGAACTAGAAAACCACTTCAGGTTCATATTTTGTTATGAGATTAATATTCAAACATAGTAGAAACCTTCAAAAAGTTGATTTTGGATAACACACCCTGTAAGATTTTTCTTTAGTTTGAACTTTTCTGTTCATTCTTTTCTTTTTTCTAGCACTGTTACCCCCGGTCACCAGGCTACTCTGCTCCTTCATCATTTCCCTGAAAATCCACCAACAATCATCCTCTTTAACCAAACTCTTATAAAACAAACAACCATTAGAGTTAAAAGTTTACACTTTTTTCACTGCACTTTTTTCACAGCAACAAGGTCAGGAGTCCGAGTGCTGGAGTAGAGCCTTGAATCACTGACCTTTCTGTGTGGAGTTTGCATGTTCTCCCCTGTATGTGAGGGTTTCCTCCCTCTATTAAAAAACCCCACCTGCCTCTCGCCCAGGACACTCTTGAAAAAGAAATTTATAAGCACAATGAGCTTATCCTGGTTACATAAAATCAAACTTCTAATCCAAGGATATCGTTAAGTACAATTAAATCTATGACGTAAAAGCTTTAATAAAAAATTAAACGCTAAGTTTTTGTTCTCTCAGTCAAAGAAACTCTGATTTAAATATAAACATAATATTGCAAGAAAATTCCAAATAGATTTAAACCTATTAAAATCTATAATAGCTCAGAACAATTTTTTTTGTGCGAAAACTCAAGCAACTAGTTTAAAGTCTCAATGTTCAAGCCATATTTAAAAAAAAAAAAAACTCCTGTGGGTTTATGTATTTCCATGTCATATTCAGCTTTTTGAATATGTGTGATGTGATGTGTGATAGAAGAGTTTCAGCTAAAATGAAAGGGAAAGTGTACAAAACCGTGGTCAGACCGGCCATGCTGATTGGTCTAGAGACAGTGGCACTGAGAAAAAGACAGGAAACAGAGATGAAGGTAGCAGAGATGAAGATGCTGAGGATTTATCTGGGAGTGACCAGGATGGACAGGATTAGAAATGAGTATATCAGAGGAACAGCACATGTTAGAGGTTTTGGAGGTAAAGTCAGAGAGGCCAGACTGTGATAGCTTGGACATGTGCAGAGGAGAGAGAAGGAGTACATCGGCAGAAGGATGCTGGGTTTGGAACCACCAGGAAAGAGGCCTAGATGGAGACCTAAGAGGAGGTTCATGGACGCAGTGAAGGAAGATGTGAAGATAGTTGGCATGACCGAACAGGATTCAGCAGATAGGATGTGATGGAAGAAACTGACTTGCTGTGGCGATCCCTGAAGGGAAATGCCGAAAGGAGAAGATGATACCGAGCTTTTTGAATAGTATAGTTTGTCTTTGTCTTGATAACATATGCAATTGTGGAAATGGTAAAATGTAACATTACTGGCACAGACACTAAACCACTACTGAATCAAACATGTTCTCACCCGGTCTAAAGTGGGGAAAGACTTATGCTATTAAAACTTCAATTCATGAACTTGTCTCCCCTTGGAGCTCCATACGTTTACATTTCCAGTCGCACTAAATTCTTAATATTTAGATATTTTTGAAGGCTAAAATTCCAGTTTATTCAACTGAACAAATGAGATTTTAAATGACACAGTTTGCTCTGCTCTCCCACTCTCTCTGGGCAAAGACAATAAAAAACTCCTTTACTCATTTTCCCTAAAGAAATAGCAGTTTATGACACTTGGAGTCTCATGAGAAGATTTCTTCCAGTTCTAATTTTAAAATAGTCTAAAAAAGACATGTCTTTTATGTGAATGTGTGTGTGAGTGACAGCAGAAGGCTTCAGAGGAAATTCATTAGCTAAGCCGTGGAAGACATTTATCACAGGTTACAGCATTCTGGATTATTACTCTCATTACTGGGCCATGAATTATAAGAAAGCTTATCTCTGCATTCTCCACTAAGATATGTTTAATCACACAAGCTTGTCACATATAATAACATTAAAATCTGCAGATTTATTGCAGCAATGAGCAAAAGCAATTTGACCAGCTCTTCATTCCTTTTTTCTAACGTGATCTAACCAAAGGGAGAGGAATCATTTGGCATCCTAACCAGGTTTCCTCTAGTTCTGGTGATAAGACAGTGAAAATGCTGTTGCCAGTGAGGTGCGACAATTCAACCAGCAAGTTGTTTTAACTGAGAATAACATCATGATGACAAAACGTTTGTCAATCATGTTGAATTCCTCCCACCCCCTCGTGAATCTGTGGACCGCCTGAGGAGCAGAGTAACAGACTCCTGCGATCCCGCTGCTCTAAGGAACGGTAGAGAAAATTATTTGTGTTGTCCTCCATCATACCCAAACCATTCATCCTCCAGGCTGTACCTACCATCCTGTTTCGTCGTCTATCCACTTTTCCTGGGCCGGGTCGCTGGCACAACATCCTCAGACGGGAAGCCCAGGCTTCTCTCACCCCAGCTGCATCCTTCAGCTCACCCGGAAGGATCCCGAGTCCCCCAGCCAGCTTTGAGACATATTCTCTCCAGAGGATCCGGGGTCTGTCTCTTGGTCTCCTCCCGGTGGGACGTGCCCAAAACACCTCACCAACGAGGTGCTCGGGGGGCATCCTGACAAGATGCCCGAACCACCCCATCTGGCTTCTCTCGACCTGGAGGAGGAGATACTATACACCAAGCTCCTCCCGGATGGCAGAACTCCTCACCCAATCTCTGAGTAAGAGCCCAGCCATCCTGCGGAGGAAGCTCATTTAAGCCGTTTGTATCCGCAAACTCATTCTTTCGGTCACCACACACAGCTGGTGACTATAGGTGAGGGTTGGAACGTAGATAGACTTGTAAATCGAGAGCTTTGCTTTTCAGCTCAGCTCTTTCTTTACCACAACAGAACGATGCAGTGTCCTAGTTATTGCTGACGCTGCACCGATCCGCCTGTACCTACCATTGCAAATATTCAGTTTACCATGTGCACAATAAATAATTTTGAATGACTTATTTTTTTGTGTGTCTTATTATTTGATCTGTTTATGCTGGTTTTGTCCCCATCTCTTGTCATCATGTTCTTTACTTCTGTCTTTGTATTGCAGCAGTAATAAAATACTTTCAATAAAAAAAATAAAAAATAAAAAATCCCATCAGCTCAGAGTTACAGAGCTATGGGTAAGCCTCATTTTCAGAGTCCAAAGTCAAATCCCTTCTTTCACAGCAGTGTCTGACTCAAATAATAAGGCAAATAATAATTGTCTGCCTTGCACACAAGCTGCTAAATACAACTTCTATACATGTAAACATCCACCAAACTATAATCAAGTAAACCTAAACTTCCATTAAATGTCTCCCTTTCGGCCAATAGCGGTAAGCAACCATCTTTAGACCAATGGGACATCTTTAATTTCTCAGGTGTTTTAAATCCCCCTCGATGTGATCTAAATACACAATCTCAGCCAACTCAGCAACCAAAATAATAACTTTAACCTTAACTAATTACGGAAGAAACATGCCGAAAAAGTTAGCTGGAGCATAGGTTTCAAACACGTGGTCTGCGGTGTTAATGTGGCCAGCAAAAGGATTGGCATTCCATGGTCCTCGCCCAGACAAGGTTGGAATGCCCCCTACAGGTCAGGGACAGGGTCCTGCCCCAAGTGGAGGAGTATCTCACGGTCTTGTTCACGAGTGAGGGAAGGATGGAGCGGGAGATCGACAGACGGATCGGTGCAGCGTCAGCGTCGTGGTAAAGAAAGAGCTGAGCCTAAAAGCAAAGCCCTCGATTTACAAGTCGATCTACGTTCCTACCCTCACCAATGGTCACCAGCTGTGGGTTTTGACCGAAAGAACAAGATCATAGATACAGGCGGCCGAAATGAGCTTCCTCTGCAGGGTGGCTGGGCTCTCAATCAGGGATCGGGTGAGGAGCTCTGCCATCCAGGAGGAGCTCAGTGTCGAGCTGCTCCTCCTCCAGGACGAGAAAAACCAGATGGGGTGGTATGAGCATCTGGAAAAATGCCTCCCGAGCGCATCGCTGGTGAGGTGTTTTTGGGCAAGTACCACCGAGAGGAGACCAAGAGGCAGAACCCAGGGCCTCTAGAAAGACTGTCTCACAGCTGGCCGGGGAACGACTCGGGATGCTTCCAGGTGAGCTGAAGGATGTAGCCGGGGTGAGAAAACCCTAGGCTTCCTGCCTGAGGCTGTTGCCCCCGCGACCCATCCCAGGATAGGCCGAAGACGACGAAATGAATTTTACTAGTGCTTTTTAGTAATAATGTGGATCTTTTGCTGTGAATAAATATGAGACAAAGCACATTTAGTCAACACTTTTTTTGTGCTTGTTGTCACAAAAATAAATCTATTTTAAGCCAATTTGACAGCTTTAATTTCCAAAACTCATTATTTAAAATATTTTTGTTTTCTGGTGGGAAAAAAAAAAGTTTTAGCAGTAATATTTTCCCTGTGAAAGCATTTTCACTATTTACACACTTTTTTAAAAAAACTTATGTGTAAACAGCAGCACAAAGAAGCTTTGTAAACAAAGTGCATAATTACATAGTTACGGCCATATTATAGTCTCATCATGAAACAACATTACAGCCATAAAGGGAGATCATCTCCCTTCGTCATGATGCTCTTCCCTGCATAAAAACAGAGATGTCATCCTTATAGCTGAAGTAGGCAACAGAGACCATCTGGTTGCCTGAGTCATTCGCAAAGTCTACGAGGGGAACAAATAATTCTTTCACCAAAAAGAACAATGCATTGATGTTGTGTTGCTCAAAAAATCCCTTCTGTTTTAGTTGTTTTTTGAAGACAATGAAGTGTTTTGAGGTCACATTACACATAATTCTGGAGCTTTGTCTTGAGCGGGATAAAAAAGAAAAAAAAAGACAGTGCTGATGTCTGTTTTTCAGGGACCACCTGAGTCCTCACAAAATGCCTCTACAGACAGAATGATGAAACAGCACACGCTGGGAGGAAATCAATAGACCCTAATGTGCTTTTATAGAGCTGACTAACTACAGCGCTCCACAAAAACTTTCTCAAGGTTTAACAAGACAATCACCTCTATCGTGGCTAAAACTGTTCTGTGACAGGAATTAGTCGCAGCAGAAAGCAGAGGGTGGTGAGTAGGCAGGTCCTGGCTTCCACCAGGTTCTAGATTATGCAGGGCCCCATCTGAGCTGGCAAGAACACATTCCTTGTCAGTGCCTTTAATCTTAATGCTTTTGGCAGAGGCCGTATGCTTTCTCATGGTTTCCAGGAGCTTGTGAGGCCTGGGCAGGATACCCTGCAACTCACACACACATACACACACACCTGGACAGAGAATAGACAGCCATCGGCTTAGCAGTACACACAAGGCAACTGACACAGCACTCCCTCCAGAGACTGTGGAGGAAGGCTACAGAGCTATTTCTATTCATGCCCTATTTCATCCTCCACCAGTCCTGATTTCGCTGAATCTGATCCGTTACTAGTAACACGGACAAACTAGAAAAGCATGGAATGAACTGAAACAGCTCCTATGTACCACTACGACCTTTACTTTCTTTGTAGCTGCCATCTAAGAAATGCTTACACATATCTTAAGTTTTTAATAAAATCCACTGAAGGTGAATTCCACCTTATCATGAGCCTGCACCTCAGTGGTAACAGATCTAAAACTAGATGTGGAGAAAAAAAAAATAGCAATACACTGTTTGTTTTGTTAAAAAGAATACAGCTCACACTGACTCGGGAACGCACAGATACTTCTTGTACCCTGTGCATTGTCATTCATCCTTCTATTCTAAACAGGTACCAGATGGCAATATCAAGCAAAAAGTAGGATACACCCTGGACAGGTCGCCAGCATGTAACAGTTGTGTAAGTCTATTTTGGCAAAAAGTTTTAAGTAGGTAAGAAAAAAAAAATTTGTAATCATAGTCCTTACAATAGACTATGCACTATTATTAAATTTCTTTATGAGCTAAATTAACGATGCTATCCTTTACGAGCTATGATGCATCAACTATGAAAGTTAAATAGTAGAGGATCATGATGTTTGCTTCTGTTATTTTGAATTTAATTTGAAAAAAAAAAAAAGGACTTCCATTCCTCAATTTTTTTTTTTTTACATTGGCTTCAAATTAGTTGAGATTTGGCGCCCTCTGCTGTTAGAATTTAAGCCACACATACAAATAGCTTAATTTTAAAATCCTTTTCATTTAATAACAATGTATAACAGCCTATTTTACTGACAACAGACTTTCATCGAAGGTAACTTGTCACATGTCTGAATAAAATGGGGACTTGTGCATGCTGAGTTGTTCAGGAAGCAGTTTCTATTTCTGTGGGAGAAATCTGCTGATCTGGCACATCTTCTGTACTTGGCACTCTCAGGACACACCTGCACCCAAAAGGTGCAAATCATTTTTTGGTTTATCTCCAGCACATGACATCACCTGCACATATTTCTGGTATGACCTGATATAAAACAGGTTGCTATCATTTTAGATGTTATCTATTATGAAACTTCGCAGATCAAAGATTTTCTATGCTAAGCTGCAAGATTCACAAATGAGATAAATTATTTGCAACAGCAGTGATCAATACCACATAAAACTGTACATTGAACCGAATCTAAAGAGCACATTAAAACCTTCCTTATTTAGGGTATCACTTAACTTAATCAGCCTCTCACAATTACAGATCAATCTTCTATCTCTGCTGTCTGTTATTCTAAAAGTATGTTGTCTAAAGTTTAAATAGGACAAAAAAATGTAACCTGTCATTTAACAGGCAGTGGAGATTAAAAAAAACAAACAAAAAAACAGAATTGTATGCTTCTTATTTCTACATGCACTGACAAAACCCCTAAAACAAAGTAGAATACTAAAAAGGGAGAGATGTACTCCCAACATTCAGGACTAATTGAGAGTTCCCAAATCTAGTCCTTTAGTTATTTGAATAAGATGAGAAAAGCCAAAATGTAAATACACAAATACACAGTTAAAAGCAAACTAAACCAATACTAGATAAACAATTTTCCTTCATGGTGAGGAAAAAAAAAAACAGCAGTGGGGAAAAAAAAACCAGACACCTTATGGGGATCCAAATGAAGGAGAGATCCCACCCCATGTCTGAGACTAATAATTGAATATCAGCTTATTCTACTTTACAGCTATATATCTGAAGAAATTAGTGACATCATGAAAATTGATGAAAAAAAATGGCACATTTTTAAAAATACATATATTTACTTAAAAACAAACAAACAAACAAAAAACAATATAAATATATAACAAATATATTTTAAATAATTTTATGGTATTTAATGTCTTCATTTTTTTTTAACGGTCTATGTAATTTTCTGTTCTTGTTCACACACCACTAAAAATGTTGACTGGCTTCATGGCAGGGTGGGGTATGGTTGGATCTAGTTCTGTATGGACAAAAAAAAGCAACTACGGAGCATTCCCCAGATAAACAGATTTGATCACCATTTCAATGTTAATTCTCACAACTAAATCAGTGAAATCTCTTCCTTCTGTAGTCAATGTGAATAAAATCTGAAAAGAGTCAATATTTGAATACCATCTCCCTGGAATGAATCTAGTGTTCAGATAAAGTATTTGGAACATTAAATTTGGCCATCTTAAGACTCTGCCTGAGGGATCGTCACTTTTGTTGGGAATTAATCTACAATTTTTTAAGTAATGACGCTGAAAGCTGAATATTTCGCTGAATTTGGATAGTTTCTGTTCTTGTTTTTAATATCCTAGTCTAATTCATTGGCTGGAGAGGAAGATAGAGTGTCACATTTTTACTTTTTTTTTTTTTTTTTACCCTCATTATAACTGCTCCCAAACTATTTGCTGAAGTCAGAAACGACCACACTTCGACCAATCTCTTACAAATATTCACTTTTATTGTGTTTCTTTTCATCTTTTTTTTTTTAAGCTTGTCAGAACTTCTGGAAGAGGTTCCAACATTTGTGGGGAATGATACTTCTTTTAAATTATTCAAGAAAAAAAAAGAAGAAAAAAAATCTAAATGTTAACAGGACTTCTTTTGCTGCAAGAACTCATATGTCTGTATTTTTAACAAACATTAATCCAGGTGTCCAATCTGCGGAATTTTTAAGGTCCACCACAGCACAAAAATAGCTTTACATATATTTGTACTATTTTAAAAAGCAAAACCAACAATTAATCAGTAAAAGAACATTTGGTTATACACTGTGGTAATAAGTAGTGAGTCTTCTGGAATAAATTGTTCAGAAAGCTATGTCTGTTCCTGTGTCAGATAATTTAAAAACATTTGAAAAGAGAAATGTATCATTAGTTGAAAACATGGTATGTTTTAGGAAATTACTTCCAGAAAAAAAAATCCTAATTTAAATATATGAGACAGTGAACATTAATAATACATTTAAAAAAAATTATCAGAACATTGTAAAAAAAAAAAAATGTCTGATCAATTATAGAAAAATAGCTTTTTTCTTTGTTAAATTTTTATTTCCACCCCTTTTATTCAACTAGTTACTCTAATGATTGATTTATTTATTTTATACTTACAGATCTATGTATTTTCACTTGAAGTATTAATTCTAATGCAGACACAAAAACACACACTATTTAATAGAAACCAGATTAATAGAGATGTAACAATAAAAAAAGATGATCAAAACCACAAGCACATCAAATAGTATGTTTGCTGAAAATTGAAACGCAAACTAAAGCCTAACTTGTCTTTAAAATCAATGTTAAAAACTTATAAATCATTAATAATCTAAACTGTATAAGTTCCCCACCTTTAAAAATATCAACGAATACATAGAGTATAATAACACATTTTCACTCCAAAAATGGGGTCTTTTTTTCTTTCAAACTTGTACAACAAATATAAATGAGCATTCCTGGTATATTTAAAAGACATAAATAGAAGAAATACGTGATCATTTAAAACACAGTTAAGTCTATTGAATTTGATTTTATGAAAGAACTATTAGTTTTAGCAGAAGCGTACAAAAGCAAAGGGAAAGCAACCATATTCACTCTAGAGAAAATAAGTAGCATTTTATGTTGGATCATAAAAGTCAGCGAATACCAGCGAAGTTCATTTTAACCTCAAACAAAGATTTTTTTTGTTCTTTTATACTTAGCATAATGTGTTGTGAATCACTGCCCCGTGACACTTCAACAAAAGTGAGGTTGATCCTGGAGCGGGCGTTGCTCCTCAATGCTCAGCACAAAGGTCTTTATTGGGGTCACATTCTGCCCAAAGACCACCCAGCTGTGTGGGTGGACACACATTCCCATCCATGTACCATGGAAGACAAATGAAGAAAAAAGTAGTCATAATTCTCTCTGTGACAGAAATGACCTGTGGGGACTTCAATCAAAGGCTTTTCAGTCAAACTCTGCCTGACTTGCAGGGTGGTATTGCTTCAGAATGAATGTTACTAAACATGAAATACTGCAATTCACATCTGAGTGGGTAGCATAACCAAAAGTGGATGAGACATGAGGAAAAAAATGGGTCTTTCTTTAGATTTGATGCCAATTCATCCAGCTCATCAGTTACCACGTTTCACCCGAAGAGAGCAGTGTTTAGCAAATAATTTATTATTTTTAAGGGCAAAGTTTTTTTTTCTTTTTAAAAACAAAGATGAATAAATTTGAAAACCACATGGGGTGGCTCAAAAAATTAAAAATGAACAATTAATTTGTAAATTAACTTCTAGTATTAATACATTTCCAATGCTTTGTGATGGTATTATTATAATAACTGATACACAGTAATCCTGACACATCAGTGCACAATTGTGTGGTCTCTCTGATACAGTTAAACTAATCTAAAGTTTTTATTTTTTTTAAAAAAAAGCAAAGAGAATGATCACTTTATTTCAATGCTGTGATCTAGAAGCATCTTGGCGTGACAGAGTTACTCCAAGATATCTAATTTGTTTAACAGGTATGTTGAATTTCATATTTATTTTAAATTGAGACTAAGTAAGATTTAAAATGTAAAGTTATATATAAACTTTTTCTGTAGATTGAAACTATCTTGAAAAGTGTTTAAAACTAAGCATCTTTTCAGGATAGACTTTTTTGTGGAAAAACTGAGTTAATTCATTTAGTTAAAATGTTGGGTGCAGATTTAAATGTTTCTCATTGGGCAGAATCAACATAATTCTGTCCTAGGAAAATTCAGAAATAAGCTCTTCTTAAACTCATTTTGTTGATTTATTCAAGAATTTAGGCACTTTTAATGAGTTTTGCAGCAACATTTTTACATATTAAACAGCTTTAAAAAGCTTTCATTGAGAATGAAAAACTTCTGAATCTAATATCAGAATGACTTTTGAAAAAAAAAATATGTAAAAGTGAGGGTATTTTTTGTAACTTGGGTGATTAAAGAGCTGGTTTCAAAATATTAAATCTAGTTTAGATTAATGCATTTACACTTTAAACTACAGGTTAAAGTACTGAGCAAATGCACATAAAACTTAAATCTTAAAAATACTAAACATGGAACACAAAAATGAGAAACATAACAGACCATAAAAGAAAAAAACATAAGAAGTATGAGGGTCTGACGTATTGAAAAGTCATGATCTCTTTTCAGACAAAATAAAAAGTAAAAGTTAACAAGTTGAATTGATTTGCACTTTCCAAACAAAATATATCTGGTATCTGCAGATGTTACAAACTTGGGAGGAATATTGATTTACAGGTAGATCTGTTTCTCCACAATAACATCAAAACCTTTGGGGAGTGATTAAAAGAGAAAAATTCCATCTAGGCTTCTGAAATGAATTTCCTTTATAAGGCGGCCGGATTCTCCCTAAAAGACAACGCCAGGGGTGCGGCTGTCTAGGAAACTGTTCCACCTCTGCATCGGAAGGCTTTTCCAGATGAGATGGGTCAGATCATATGATGAGAAAATAATAGTGGAAATACCATTTCTAAATGAAATAGTGATACTGCTCTTTTCCAGGAGGATTACCTGGTGTGTGTCATAAGAAATAGAAGCATAGATGATCTTATTTGTGTACAAATACGATAAATTAGTCTGTTTTCATTCCAACAGTTCTGTCTGGATTTTTTTCCAATGCAGAAAAGTCTGATCTTGGAGAAACTAACAAAACTGTATTACATACTGGATCCGAACATCTGACATATCTGACAATCATTCATGCACTCCAGATGTTTCTCTCTGTCCACTTTTGAGTGGTGAAAACGTACATTATCCCAAACATGTTCACTCAGCAGGTTTTGAGTTAGACCCCCTGCTCTCTCTCTCTTTCTACATACACACAGTATCTATATATATTTTATTTTTACATTTGTGTGACATTATCAGGAAAAAAAAAAGGTACCGGTACATGTTTTTTTTTTCCATCTTCTTAACTTGTTGTCCATTTTTGAGAGTTTAAATGGAAAAACTATTCACAAGTCAACTTTGCTAAAAATTTTGAGAAACGGTCAGTACAATCTGCACAAATAACTAAATGTTGCAGAGGTTGAAAAATGTATGTGCAAATGTGTATGTTGTGATAAAAGCAGCAAAGTGGCTTAAAAAAACCTGCAAATTGTGAAAAGATCAAAACATCACTAGTGGTCAGTATTTAAGGATCTTATGAATTAAATGTTATACCGCACACATATAGAAAAATTCTAACAAACTTGGAGCACTGAAGCAACATCAGGATTTGATCCAAAAGCACACTATGTTGTTTGAAATAATGAAACATTGTCTTTTTCATAATGATCTAATAAAGGATGCAGGCTTACAATCATTTCATTATGATTGAAAAATGTTGATATAATTTTTTTCAAATTAATAATTGTATCATAATCCACACCAGCAATCTGTGTTGGTTTACATAAAAGATAATGGATCAATTCCACAGTTTTTGTTGGTTTGTTGGTTTTCTAAGGTTTATTATCCTAATTGCATCTTTTTCAAATGGCATTAAAAAGCATTGTACTTACCTTTTTTTTCCTTCAATTCTATTGTGAAATGACTATAAAAGAGGATGAATAGGGTTGCGTATGAGGATTGTGCCAGTGTAAATGTTGAAGGACTTCTTGTTTGGCTTTCTCTCCTGTTGACAGTGGTCATAAAAGTGTGGTGCAGCAGGTGCTGACATTCAACTGATTGATTGCACACTTATTAGTGGCAACAGAAAGAACATTATGGGATGGGGATTTACTCTGTGTTTATGACAACTCCACACATTCACTACCTTCAAGCCATTGCGACATCAGAGGGACAAATCTATCATGACAACTAACTTAGAAATTTTCAACTGCTCAAACTTGTCTCGTTAATTGCTTAGGAGACAAATTTGAGATTCTCTCATCCGTCTAAAATTAAATTATTTTCTGAAGCTTTTCTCAATTGTTTCTACTAAAATCATCAAGCAGAAATGAGTGAGACCGTTTTATCCAATCAAACCAAACTTTATTTATAAAGCACTTTTCATGCATGAAATACAACGCAAGGTGCCTTACAAGTTAAAAACTCCAGAACACAAAACCAAAATAAGTCCCCCCTACAATTCTCCCCACCCCACACACACACATTCATACTTGTAAAAATACAAAACCCACACACACACCCTCATATATGTACACAGGCATACATACACACTCACTTAAAAATGCATAGGCCGGATGCAGATTGAACACCTGAGAAAACGATACCTGAGGAGCCACTGCAGCAGGAGCCGAGGCACACTGACAATCACCGGCCATGATCCAAGACACAAGGGAGTTGTGCTGCTCATCTCTTGGTGGACTTGTTTCTGTCTCCCTAGAAAAAAACCTTTTCTTGCTTCAGTCACTATAATGATTCCTTTATTTCTCTTTGCTACATAGCAAATCTAACTTCAGTCTTTTTATTTACTCCTTTATTAATCTTTCAAAGTTTACTATTTCAATTCCAGTCCCTTGTAACTGCATCAAGTTGTCAAATGTATACAATTTGCACAATAATTATAATAACTCAGTTTAAGATCACAAAGAGACAAAGGTTTGGGCCAGTTTAATCTGTATGTGAGATCTTGTTCATATCTCATTCTTAATTTAAAAAGATACTAAAGTGAGATTGAGGCACGTGAATCTGATAAGACACATTTGAGACAAAGTAGAAATGACCTTTTTTCACTTCTGGTAACTCACAGGTCTTAACGTTGTTCAAAAGAACTAAAGTATCAATTTTGAAGATTTCATTTTTGAACTTACGGGTTCCTCTGGGCAGTCAGTCACATTAAAAAGTTTAGCACATCAACATGTTCTAGAGTAGCTAGAACATTTCTTAGGAAAAAAAATGCTTCTTTTGATTTTTTGATGTTTGTTATTGAGATGATTGCTGTAAAAATTGTGAATAAAAAAACCCTCCTTTACCTCTACTAAAGTTCCAGATGGCAGAAATAAAAAAAATATATATTTATCAGACAATAACATATCATTGTACCAGAAAAAATGGGGTCAGGTGGGGTTGGTAAAATCTTAGCTTGAGTGAATTATTTCAGGTAGTAAAGAAAACTGCTGAGCAATTTAATCCAGGACAAACCAAACTCTAACATCTGCAAAACACCCCAAATACAGAATTGAACCAATAAATATATCCCTCCTAAATGTTTGATGAATTTGAACAGAAACATGTTTTCACTCTTTTGTATCAATCTCTCTTAAAGAGGCAGCCGGTATGTCTGCGATTGGCTCTGCTGAAACAGACCATTGATGTGCAACTGCTGTCAATTTTATGGCATTTTAAACCATATTTCCGCTCTGAGTTTGCCTGCATCCACTGATTTTATCGTTAAGTGTTTTAATAACAAATTCAATTTGGTAATTAACTTAGCAGGTTGTTCTGCCACTCGCCTGAACTCAGCTGGTATATGCCTTGGCACCCATCGCAACCCTATCAGAGATATACAGTTCAAAAGACGAAACCAAACTCAGTAGCTTCACTAAAAACTACTACAAATCACCTTAAAAACTTGAGACAAAATTTGAAAAAAGGGAATTTGCTGGAGAACAAAGCAAATAAACAAATGATAAAATTCTATGCAAACAACTCAAATTGTACAATAATACAATATGCTTTTCAAATCTAATTTCTGTGCACGGCAGAAAAACCTCTTGAAGCACTTTTTAGGCTCTAGGCGCAGCCAAATCGTTGGAGGCATCCGGTTTGGTGACCTCAGGATTGGATCTCTGCTGTTTGCGGATGATGTGGTCCGGTTGGCTTCATCGGTCTAGTGAAATCTCCGGCTCTCACTAGACTGATTTGCTGCCGAGTGTGAAGCGGCCGGGATGGGAATAAGCGCCTCCAAATCCGAGACCATCATCCTCGTCATTTTGTGCTCCATGTCTAGTATTTCTAAAGGGTGGAATGCCCCCCTGCAGGTCAGGGACAGGGTCCTTCCCCAAGAAGAATTTAAGCATCTCGGGGTCTTGTTAACGAGTGGGGAAAGGATGGAGTGGGAGATCGACTGGTGGATTGGTGCAGCGTCAGCAATAACTGGGACGCTACATCGATCTGTCGTAGTAAAGAAAGAGCTGAGCCGAAAAGCATAGCTCTCGATTTACAAGTCGATCTACGTTCCCACCAACATCTTTAGGCAAAAGCTGTGGGCGGTGACCGAAAGAATGAGATCGCGGATACAAGCGGCCGAAATGAGCTTCCTCCGCAGGGTGGCTGGGCTCTACGTCAGAGATCGGATGAGGAGTTCTGCCATCCGGGAGGAGCTCGGTGTCGAGCCGCTCCTCCTCCAGGTCAAGAGAAGCCAGATGGAGTGGTTCGGGTATCTGGTAAGGGTGCCTCTTAAACGCCTCACTGGTGAGGTGTTTTGGGCACATCCCACCGGGAGTAGACCGAGAGGCAGACCCCAGGCTCGCTGGAGAGGCAATGTCTCACAGCTGGCTGGGAACGATTCGGGATCCTTTCGGGTGAGCTGAAGGATGCTGCTGGGGTGAGAGAAGCCTGGACTTCCAGTCTGAGGCTATTGTCCCTGTGACCCGGGCCTGGATGAGCGGAAGACGACGGACCGGACCATTTTTCATGATAATTTTAGATGGTTCCTTCGAAAAAAAAATCATCCTGCAAGAAAACTTTAGAAAGGGTGGCTCGGAGGGTAGGGCGAGTTTCTCGTAAGCACAGGTCTGTGGGTTTGATTCCTTTGCCCAGAGCTCATACCGAATTATTTCTGAGCAAGACACTGAACTCCTAATTGCTCTTAATGGTGGTTTACACTTTGCGGTAGAAAAGTGCCCTATAGGTGTAGTCTATTTGATGCATACATTTACAGATGCAGAGCTTTATTTTACTTGAGGGCACACCATAGAGTTTTGTCCTGATCAATTCCTACATTGCTTCAAGACTTTAAGACTGGTTTCTTTGAGTTTGAGCTTTCACTTATTATAAATTGCTCTCTTCAGACAGATGCATCTGTCTGAAAAACGACGACGGTCAGCCTCATTCTGAAAAACAATTTATGATTGTCAGTAAAGGATATTACTCAACAGAAAAGAAAATATTTAACTGAGGAGGCTGAGCAGTGGTAGGAAAATAGTTTTAAAAAAATTCTGCTTGTGAATCATTTCATAATGTTGGATGATGGATGATTATATTGGATTAATAATCCAACATAATTATTAATGTGTGACAAAACTGGACAGTATTTCTTGTGAAATATGACAATAAAAACCTGCTATAATCCCTGTCAGATTTATTTTGTACTGAAGTGTTTAGTGCTTGTTGTCAACTTAGAGGGTACTTGACCAACAAGACCTTTACAAAGTCCTTTTGGTACAATAATTATTCTGTTTTGATCATGTTCTTTTGTGGTTTTTGACTTTTGAGGACATATTTTTTATTAAAACAACAAGACGTAGGCTTCTAGGAGCCAGATTTAAGTGTTACAGCATGTGTGAATGTGCACACTCATGACAGCATGTTCTTATTCTTCAACTTGCAAAGTGCAAACAGAAAAATCTAAGCATGACATTGTGTTTCCATTTATCTGTTTATACTTTGCGTTTGTGTGTGTACAGAGGATTTTAAGGGATTTTGTGAACATAAAACTTGTCATTAACGGCTTCAGCAAATGATGATGGTGTAAGGCGCAGCAGCAGTTCAGTAAAACAAAACAACATGGCAAAAGAATGTGATACGCGAATCCAAGTTAATCAGCTCCTCCGCTGCTTTTTTTGGCCCTGATGAGGCCCAGAATACCATAGTCCTGCAGCACACAGTAATTACAAGCTGCTATCCTGCTAAACACCTCTCTTTGTCCAATACACAGCAGTGATGACATGATTAGTGTTTTCCTGCTCATCTTGGCCCCGTGAGCTAGGATGCTGACAGCTGTATGTGGTTGGGAAAATTCAGCCAGAGTGGTCTTCAGTGAATTTAGACACAGCATCTACCGCGGAGAAAGTTTCTTATAAAAGCCACTGGATTGAGCCCTCGCTGAGAGCCTGTTAATCACTTCATTGATTGATGAGTAATTGAAAGAAAAGCAGCAGGTGTTTCAAACAGACCGTTTTGGATTGTTCTGGGGTTTTTTTTATATAAAATAATGTTTTATTTCTCAAGCTTCATTTCTACTGCTATGAGCCTTAAAATTTAAGTCGATGGACTTTCTGAACCCCTTCATCGAATACCATAGGTGTCCGGTCCGGTCCTTGAGGGCCGGTTTCCTGAAGGTTTTTCATGTGTTCTTGCATCTACTACTTGATCCAGGTTAACGAGTCAATGTGCCAAATTTGATTGACTCTTGATTTCACTGTATGTGCATCAGCTGTATTGAACCGGGAACACATGGAAAACCTACAGGACACTGGCCCTTGAAGACCGGACTTTGACACCCCTGTCGTAGACTGTATCAAGATGAAATCTTCATAATTTCAGTTTTTAAGTTTAATTACCGTATTTTTCCCAATAGTAGCACACTTTCCCAATAGAAGCTTCCCAATAGAAGCACACCCCTGATTTATTCTGACACTTCAATACGGCAAAACTTAAGTTCAAGAAAAATAAGTCTTCCGTATGCAACTTTAGCTCAAGCTTGACATGTCCTGATCCTTTTAAATAGCGCTGCCGTGGATATTAAACTTGTGAATTCTGATGTCTAAAGAAAAATTCGTGAGATTATTTATTCACTCAATAATAAATGTGTTTAAAACGTTGTTATTCAATGTAAAACCGCTGTAACTAATTAATTTCCTACGGGATTAATATAGTCTTATTCCACATCATATTTCCACAAAGCTTAAACTTTGATTTAATTCTCTCTGCATGTAAAACAGAAAAAAAAAGTAGTTTCCACAAAAGGCACATCATCCTCCTCCTCGCTGACACCTGTAGAAATACAAGAGGAAACTTTGCACTTCATTTAACGTGAGGCTTGCTGTGAAAATGTGGGCTTCTATTATCACAGTACAACCTTGATGTGCATTAAGGCCTTCAACCAGAAAGGTCCAAGCTGGATCTACCACAGTGGGAAATACTGGGACTTTCCTCCATCCTGCAGATGTGGGTTGTGTAGCTGGGAAGCCACGGGGAGTTGAATCAGGTCATTGGAGGAAGTTCTTGTATGGAAACTAAATGTTTCTATTAAAAGTCAGAAGCAAGTAGAGTGGTGATAAAAACTGTTAACAGAAATCTTCAATAATTACACATTTCTTTAACTTCCTTCTCTTATTATTTAGTATCTTTATTTTAAATTCAGGGGTGCAGACAACATTCTAAGAAAAGATTTGTTGGTGTTATTTTTACACTCTGTTAATCCATGAATCACCTGACTTGTAGTTTTTAAACGTTTCAGCCCAGCCTGCGTGTCAAACGGTGGATTTATGATCCGCGGATGTAACAGAGATTGCCAACCTGGTATCCTCTGGGCTCGCAGGTTCTCTCCTGTGCACTTAAGCACATATTTAGGAAAAGTGTGGGGCTGTTTCGTCATGGGTCAGATAGCTGAAGCTCTCTCTGGTGATGTTGCTGCACTTCTCGGGCTGCATAATGAAATAAGCAGGGTTGGAATTGCTGCCTGTATAAATCCTGGAAAAAATGGGGGGAAAGCCAGAAACAAGCAAATATGTGGCGCTGAAACCTGAGGGAAGGGCCCAAGGATTGTTTTTTACTTTCACATTCATCTTGTGAAACTATGTACTTTCGACAAAGCTTGGCAAAGAAGTAAATAGCAATAAAAGAGGACTGCAGTGTACATGTTTTCCTTGCCAAGATCTTCCCTACAATGAAAAGCTGGCAACAGATCCCAAACCAGTGATGTCATCGCCAGGTCCACAATTTCTGTTTGTTTCATCTCCATTATGTCTGCAAGAGACCTGAATCTCTTTTTTCTTTTGCCATGTGATGAATTTTCAATAGCTTACTGTCCGGTTTAGAGCTTACAAGGCTTAAAATGTGGGGGGACTAGAAAACAGTATAATCAAACCCAATGCTTAGCTATTAAATGACTTCAGCCTCAGTAATAGGCTTGAAAATCATTCACAGAAATCATTAATACAGATGTTTTCATTAGCTTGGGGAGCAAAGAAACATCAGCATATGTTACAAAGTAGAAAAACAAATTACCTGTACACTTTCTTTACCCTTTTGAGAAAAATGGGGAGTGTTATGAAAAAAGAAGTACAAAGAGTTTTTACATCAAATCAAACTTTATTTGTGGAGCACTTTTCAAACTTGAAGTCAAACCAAGTAGATAGATAGATAGATAAATAGATAAATAAAACTTTATCTCCCGCAGGAGAAATTCTGGTGTCCAGCAGCAAAAGAAATCACACAAACTGTACATACAAAAATAAATAAGAATAACATACAGACAATAATAAAATAGGACTCAGTTCCTTCCAGAAACATCTGATCTATTAAATTTCCTGAGGGCTGAAGGGATGAATGACCTCCTAAAGCGCTCAGTCCAGCAGCGCAGTGAGAGGAACCTCTTACTTCGGGTGAAGAGGATGACGGGGGTTATTCAGGATACCCTGCATTAAAGCCCTCATCCTCCTCTCCAAAACAGCTCCCACAGAGTCCACATTTCTCCCCACCACAGATGCACACTTCCTTATCAGTCTGTCCAGCCTATTGCTGCCCCTTGCGGTCAAGCTGCCTCCCCAGCAGATGACCGCAAAGAAAACTGCAGCTGCCACGACAGACTGATAAAAGATGTTCAGCATGTCACCACACACATGAAGAGTTTTAAGCCTTCTCAAGAAAAACAGCCTGCTCTGTCCTTTCTTATGCAGGGCCCGAGCCTGCTCTGACCAGTCCAGTTTGATGTCAAGATGCACACCCAGATATTTGTAGGTTTTAACAACCTCGATGCGCTCTCCGTCAATCAGAACAGGTTGATGAAGGGGCTTCCTGCTGAAGTCAATGATAATCTCCTTGGTCTTGTTGGACCAAGGAGATGATGGTCCTCCAAGACCATTAAGTTTTATTTGCTTAATAGAGCTAATAACAGAACAGTCTATTAAATAAACTGTGATTTATTTAATAGAGCAAATAAAACTCACTTAAAAATTTAATTTCAGATCATTAAACAATGACAACAAACATTAGTACATTCAATGTATTCTAATGCGTTTTAGTGCCTTTTTTAAAATTGAAGTTGTATGAATGTGGACAAGACTGTCAAGTTTGGCAATTTGGAGCTAAAAAAAAGAAAAAGCCGTGAATTCGCTGTCATTGTATTTATATATCTTAAAATAAATTTTTAATATTACTTAACTTATATTTCATAAAATATATTCAAGCTGGGCCTTTGTGACCTAATTGTTTGTGGTCCATCCCATGTAGGTCTTTTCTTCTCCATTCTGAGCAATTCACTTAGCACCACAGCAGTTGTAGTGGCCTTGCAGATGTAGTCTGCATTTTGGATATTTTAGCCTTGGATATAAATTCTCATATCATTCTTTCTAGCGTTAGGTGAATTCTCGCAAAATATTTGGTACATAAACACATAAGAACCTAGTGCAGAACTTATATTGAGCTATTGATTGTCGTTGCCTTAAATCAAAGAAGCAAGTTTGTCGGGTCTCGATGACTAGCACCGGGATCTTGCCTGAAACATGGTAGCTTTAATAGTTGTTTTAATGTCAGTGTTCCAGAGTTCCCTTAATTTTCTCTTAATTGTAGCAGTATCTTATAAGAGGTGTTCATAGAGTTGCAAATGATTGTGTGGGGGATTTTTTTTTGCAGAATTGCAAGCATCTTGAAGGATCCAACTATACATTTTGATATTGGTAGCACTTCCTGCTTGGGCTCGGATTCAGACACAAACCTCTTTGAATGCTTACATTTCTGTGAAAAATTGAATATTTTCATCCACCTATATTTTGCTTTACGACAGCAAGTGAGACTAAAATGTGACACTTCGCAAGATTTAATCATCAGTTTATGAGACATATGCTAGGAAAATTGCAGGGAAACCGACTGAAAAGTAGGTTGCTGGTGATGATCAGACTGGAGGTCTGACAGAAAGATGAGTCACCTGATGGTGGGATCACAGAAAGATGAGTTTCGTCTGAGGTTGATCTTTCTTTCTGGAAGCTGAGGCATGGACTGGGGAATTCCAGGAGGTAGGGTCCAAGGCAGGCAGTAGTTCAGGTTACCAAAGTAGGGAATCAGGGAAAGCCAGGACGGTCTGGGTGTAACAGACACACAGGATTCCAGAACTTGATCACCATGTCACAAATGACATTCTGACTGGGACTGGAGCGGTGCTGAGGGTTTATATGCAAGAGAAGCAGGTGAATTCCAAAGGAGGTGATTGGGCACAGGCGTGGCAGATAATGAGCAGGAGAAGTAGGTGTGCCTGTAAAAATATCAACAGCTGATGAATCCATTGACAGCAGAGATAATTTTTCTTTCCCATATTGCTGGAAATATTAATCTGTTTAATAATGTGGAACATCCGACCGGAGTTTTTTTTTTTCTTTAACTAGGCTCAACGGGCAAAAGGATTATCACAAAAATCTGATTTCAGAAATCCAAAAATCATGAGGTAAAGCACAGTCTAAATAAACTCGAGCAATAATCTTGATGACACTGAAATTCCATTTCCGTAATAATTTGGAACACATTGAGAAGCTATTAGTTACTGGCTTAAAATAATTTTCCCCATTCATCGATAATGGTGCTTCTGCTTTTCTTTGTAGACACCAACACCTAATAGTCTCAGCATTCAAAATACTGAATTAAACTTCTTGAAAGGTAACACCCTATTCATGACCAATCACTTCTTTAGTTGTCACTTTTTGGCTACGTTTCCCAACTCACAATAGCGGTCGGATGTCTCTGCTGAAAATTCTGGTTTTATGAATCACTGAACTGATGACTCAGTACAGCCTAATCTGATCCATGTTGAAGAATGTCTGATGTCGAGCCTGTTTTAGTCACGTAGATTAGTTGTCCAAGTTGCCATGGTTGGTTCAGAATTTGGCAAAGTTTATCTGCTCAACAGTGAAGGTGAACTTTGCAACAAATATGAAACACTGTAGAAAAAGATTCAAAGTGTCTTCTGATTTTCTGATTGAGATGTTTCGTCTTCCATCCGGAAATCATTTTCAATTTGATAATATAGTCTGAGAATTGGTTCTATATAAACTGAGTTCCTTAAGGAGGGGCTGGCCCAAACCTGGTTCAACCGTGATTAACAAGGTACATGTCCAATCATGTCCATATAATCACGGTTATAAGGATCGATGGATTACTTCTGGGTAAATGAGAGATTACACGGTAGCATATGTGAGTGTTACTGTAACTTTCACTTGTGTTGAGCCATTGCTCCTCTGCATAGAGTGGAGCGCAATTCAGAATCGTGTCCCTACAAACTGACCTTGAATAAGCAGATTGAAACAGTATATTGTAGATTAAAAGGCAAATTGAGGAGTTAAGCAGAACTGAAACAAAAGCAAACAATATTTTTTCTACCGGTTGCCACCAAGTATTTGGTTAAAAAAAAAAAGCACACGATATCACGCTACCCTCCGCCCCCTTCGTACATGGGATGCGATTCCATACTGAACAGCCAACACAACAAATTTCCCAATGCCACCCATCAGTGGGGGGCAAGATTTTAAGCAGCGTGTAACCATGGTCCGTTTTTCTTGAAATCGATGTTTTGAAGGAAGATAAAATACAGGGAAGAACAAATTGCAATAGTCAGACAGTTGGGTCGAAGCGGGTTAAAAACCAGCAGGTCTTGCTGTTTCCCTGCTGTGCTGTTGAGGTCTATGAAAGAATATGAGGTCACTGGGGTTTAAAGCCCATTCCACATTGTATCTGGACTGGAAAGCTTATTTTTTTATTACTATGGCTGATAAATAAATATACATTTTCTTTTAGAAATAATTCAAAAGCTGTAGTATTATCCAGGTCAAAACCATGACAAAATGATAAAATAACAGGATGCAAATGACGGTATCTGGCATAAATGACGGTATCTGGCATGTTTTTTTGCAAACTGTAAATCATTCAGCAGTGTGACTTTGTCGCTGTGATGATAGGGTGGCACTCAAGAATTTGTCATTTTGTGTGTGTGTGTAAGAGGATTTGTGCTTCCCGTCAGTGAAGAGAAGTCATCTTATTTCCTGTGTGGAAGATTCAAACTATACTGCAACAACATTTGGAATGGCTGGATGTATGGCTTATTTTAACCACAACAAGAAAAAAGAAAAAGCGAGCCATTGTGTCTCCTCAGCTGGTGGATAACCTCCACTCCAAAAGTATGGCTCCTGCTGCCACCTATTTCCTCTTTTCTGCCTCCTGCAGCCTGATCTAACCCACAGGATGTAGCAGCCAATATTATTGTGCAGTGGAGGGGCTGGTGTTTGTATCGAAGTAAAACCAGTTCAAGACTATTAGCTGGATTCTTTGGGCAAGACAGGCTTGATTTTCAAATTAAGTAAATTTTTTTTGGTAACATTACTAATGTGAGTTTGGAGTGGGATGTGAATGAGCAGATGGAGGGTGTTTTCATAGGAAGCTATTCCGACATTGCAACTGACACATTTTTAAACTATTTCCAGGTCTTACACATGAATCATCAGCTGGTAAAGTTACAAATTTTTTCACAAGAAAGTCATTTTTAATTTCAGACTGAAGCGTGTGCAGACAGTGCAGCTGTTAGTTCAACAGAAGATTTTGCAAAAATGAGTCAGAACCACGTTGACATCAATCAGCAATTGATCCAGTCATAAGAAGCAAGTTTTATATTTATATAAACAACAAAAACTTAACTTTTCTATTTTTTATTTCAAGCACCAATGAAAATGTTATATGTTGCGTTTACCCTCAAATGGTGGATAATGTTAAAAAGTAACAAGGTTACCTCGGTGGTGTAACTATGACAAATACAACAAGCAGGGGTGGAGGAAAGGGTGGGAGGCGCACACGCTCCCCTTTTGGTCCACAAAAAAATAATAAGAAGAAAGTAAAGGGGTCTAGTCAAGCTATCCCCTTGCAGAACCAGCAAATGGGCCACCAAAATGCTGGAAAATGACTCTTATTTTTCAAAATGTCTTGGGGTGCCGCCAGCCCACCCCCCATACTGGCTTTGTCAATGACTTCACACCCTCTTCCTCCCCCCTTTAGAAAATCCTGGATCCGCCCCTGACAAGTACTTGGTTAAAATGGATCTTTTAAAACAGTTTTATTTGGTATAATCAGGTTCAGTTAAAGGTTTAGATTTGAGACTCATCATATGCTTTTAATACAGAAAGTCTTGCAAGCCAAGACAATCTTAAAAGGAGTCAAACAGTCTGAAGAACTTCTCAGTTTTTGACCCTCAAGTCATCAGGTAGGAGGTGTGTCTGGAGGTGTGGAGCCAAAAATGTTGGGATTTTATATTTTTCCTTCTTCATGGACACAGTTAATTCACTCAAGCCCCTATCAAAGCACACCCAAAAACTCTCAGTGACCTCACCTGTATGGGCTGAACTCAAGCTGCAGCCAGGAATTCAGATCTGTTGCAGGTTAGAGATGAAGAAGCCAAGGGTGAGAACAATGCTCCGAGTGTTAGACTTTGAAGTTCCTGCATGCTTTAGAAACAGGGCAAAGAATCACCTGCCATAAAGAAGCATGTGTCAGCACTGAGCTATTTGTTCTTGTGCTTGGGTGGTTATAGGTCCCAGGGGAGGGCTGGCCCAGACCCCTGTGAGATCACATCAGTGTGGATTGGGCAGGAGTCCACCCGGAGGTGGAACTAATGAGCCCATGTGTTCACAGACACATCTAAGAGCCAGATGCCGGTAAGAAAGACGTTCACTGGAGAGAACCCAGTCAAGCTTCACACGCATGTTTAACATAGATATCAGGGCAGTGAAGTACATAGAACATGTTTATTGTGCAAATAATGACGTTTTTTTTTTAAACACACACACAGCTTCAGGTTGTTGAGTCTCCAAGTGGACTGTTTCTCCTCGTCCTCTCACTGATGATGGACACGAGGTGAAACTGTGATAAAAGGGATTTAGGACTGACGTTATCCATTCCATATGATCTGCCCACTTCAGTAAAAGTCACTTACAGAACAGACTCTAGTGTCTTGCCTTTACCCTACCCTTCCATTGATGGAGTCTTGATCTCAATGTTCTGACGTCTTATTCATAGAGGTTAATGATTCCCAGTTTCAATGTGTACTGGTAATCCCATCCTCTTTCCTGCTCTCCACCTTTTTGCCTATCAAATATGTTGCAAATGTAGATGTTTCAGAGAGGACAAGTCAAAAGAGAGACATTGTTTGTTACCTCACTTTAAAAAAAAATCTCATTTAAGATTCACAATAAACATGAAATCATTGACATTACTAAGTGATAGATGGGATTAAAAGAAAAAAAAAGGAAAGTGTTTTGCTATACAACCCCATGACTTATGGAAATCAATTATATATAGTCACGATATATACGGTATCTACATGTACAGTTTTACAGTCTAGGTACAAATTTCCATATTTCTGCCTAGAAAGACATAGACCAGGTGCTTGCATGAAACTTTAAATTTCTTTTGAAAGATCAAAGCTTTGGACTGAAGAAATACCCATAATTTCAGCTCCTGACACGTTTTGTGTTTCTAATGAACTTGTGTGTATGTGTGTATGTGCACATGGATGGAAAAGGCATGGAAAGCACTTGAAGACTGGCATTTAAAAAAAAAAAATTATGCCTAAGACAATTTTCAGAAACATATTTCTTAGAAGTTTGCATTCAGGTGTATCAGGGGATCATTTTGTGTAATTAGTGTTGAACTTTAATTGAGAAACATGATCTTGATTTGTCTTAGAATCCCAGTTAAAATACTCTTTTTTATGAAAGACTGTCCATGCATTTTCAGAAACTGAACTAACACAAATTAAAGTTACTAAAACAAAGCTTTTGTAATACACGGGACGACGATATATTTGTTTTATATTTTGTATACTTTTACATTTAATTGAAGCTTTTTAAAAAATTAGTCCAGACAAAGGGCTCAGGTTCCGGTTAGGATGAGACTTGAAACACTGGCCTGTGTGGAGTTTGCATGTTCGGTGTATGTGCAAGTTTTCTACAGGTACTTCAGTTTCTTCCCACCCTCCATAAACATGCATGTTAGGTTGATTGGCTTCGATGAAATTGCCCCTAGGAACGAGTGTGTGTGGATGGTTGTGGGTGTGTGGCCCCACAGCCGACTGGCGCCTTGTTCATGCTGTAGTCGCCTCTCGCCTGAAAGCATCTGGGAAAAGCTCCTTCACCCAGCGACCCCAAATAAGAAGTTCTAAAGTCGAAACGAAATGAGTCAATGATGCATTCTGTAATATTTTCTCATAACACTGACAGCCATATCCCAGATCCAAAGAGATTTAATGGAAAATGCAACAAACTTAACTTTAAAGGGTAGGGGGAGGTCTTTGTCATCAGTCTGCATGCTGCCTCATCTACAGAAAGAGGCACCCTTTTCCTATCTCGTGCCAATGATCCTCTAACTCATTGTGAGTAAAAGTGGAGACTGATCACACACTCCAATTAAACCCCAGAAATGAATGGTTTGGAGGTTATCTCAGCATCTAAAAGATTAGTCAGACCTTTTTCATGTTCAAAGTAAAGTTCTATCCAATTCAAAAACTCAGGTAATGATAGATTTGTCTGTGTAAATAAAAAAAAAATGAAAGAGGAAAGAAATCAGTAGTGTTTCTACAAGGACCTCCAAAGACAAGCAGAAGCAGTAATCTGGTGAGGACTGAGCTTGACGTAGAGAGATAACTGAATTGTTTTCGTGTGTGCTGGCATGTCTGAGATTAATGCTGCTTTTTTAGAAAACGGAAAAAAAACATTTATTCTAAAGCAATACCAATAAATATGCAAAAAAAAAATTGTAAATAGGCCAAAAACTTAAAACTACCTCAGGGAAGAGGTTGAATTTGAATGGAACAGAAGAAATAAAGAACTTGTGTAAAGGATGGAATAGAATTTACAAACTTGCAGTGAATGACAAGATTTATAAAAGCTGTCTTCATTTACAGAGAATTTATCAAGTGCAGACAATTTAGCAGGAGATGAGGGTAAAGGCTCCTTGTTTGGAACAAAAACAAAATTCACACCTCTCCAGATGTAAAAGCATCAAGATGCACAGACACACTCTCTTAATAGGTTCGTGTCGTTAGACGTACACGCTTCATCAAAATTTTGCCCTGGAACACAAAAACGTTAGCTGTGAGATTAGTTGGAGTGTTGAGTGCTTATTTTCTCCAGCAAAACAAATTTTGTACCAGTTGGTTTACAGGCATGGTTTGTTATCTTGTGGTTGCACATAAAAATCTTACATTAGTCATGAATTTCTAGTGTTCTTTTCGGATCAAGGAGCTTTTCTTTCAGGTTGAAAAGAAGTTTGTCTCTCATTATCAAGGACAAAGATGGAGTTGGAGGAAGTGCCACTCATCTCTCAAGAATCCTGCACATAATTCAATGAGCAGATTTTTTTCTGTTGATGAGGGCTTCATTGGTTTTCCTCCTGCTGGCATGAATACATTGAATTTATGCTAGAGGAAATCTTCCTCTTTTCTACGCAGGATTTCTGCACTATCGACAGCACATTTTTAAGTTGGTTCTATAGGATCTGAACTGGGAGCCTGAGTTATGAGCGTCATCAATCCACTGAAAAAATTGGTGGTAAAAATTACTTTTCAAACGTAGTAGTTTGATTTGTGCAAATTAAACATCACCAGATAGCTTGGTCAGATTTTTTGAAAAGGTTAAATAAAACCAAACATTAAAACACCAAAAAAAAAAAGAATTAAGAACGAGATAGCAAAAAAAAGTTAAAAAAATATAATATTTTAAGGACACAAAAAACTTTTTTCAGCATTATTTTTACTCATTTTGTTCATAAACCACAAAAGTGTAGTGAACAAAACAGCAAAGTTAAATGATTTACCACAGAGTTGATTAATTCTAATATTTATAAGTTCTGAAGTTCCAGGTAAATAAATGTATGAATACGTAAAAAAAAAAGAAGTTTTGTTCACAAAAATGTCTGTGAGAGGAATTAGTAACATTTTTTTTTCATCTTTTGAACTGCTTGTCACCTAACAGAGGGTGCCGGAGCCTATCCTGGCTTATATAAGACAAGACACAGGGTACACTGCGAACAGGTCACCAGTCCGTTGTGGGGCCATACACAAACAATCATCCACACACTCATTCCTAGGGGCAATTTCATAGTGGTCAATTAACCTAGCATGCATGTTTTTGGAGGGTGGGAGAAAAGTCAAATAATACATGGGGAGAACATGCAAAATCCACACAGAAATGCCATTGTTCCAAGCCTCAGGACTTGACCCACAACCTTTTTGCTGTAAGGCCACGGGGCTAACCACTGTGTCATGCGCCATCCTGAAAGTGTTTTTTTTTTTTTTTTATGAATTTATAAAAAATTTATTAGCGATATACAAATTAAAATAAAAAATCGAGATTTAAATTTCTTCAACCAAAATGATTGATAAGGCAATTATTTTTATACATTGTATATAAAAACAGATTGATGCTTTTTAAGATGTTTCAATTGAGTCAAGTTTGTTCTGAGTTTGATTTAGACTCTTACATTAACCTACATGTGCAAATCTAAGTTTGATCCAGTGTAAAGAGGCCCTGGTTTATAGAAAAAATAAATACAAAATGCTAATTGGGTTGTTTGAGGGTTTTAGGATCTAAGAATTTATTTACTGCTCTGATGCTGTGATCACACAATGGAAAATGAACAGTTACTAGCTCCTTTCAGTCCTGCAATAGAGTATCTTACTTAAAGAGATGTACAAAATTATGATTAAAACCATTTCAAATCTATATTATGAAAATCTAATTTTTGTAAAGTTACTGTCTGCCCAACTTATTTTGTATCATACTTATTTTGTCCAACTTACTTACTTTGTACATGTATTTTACTCATATATTTTCTTTTCGCAATTATCTACGTTCAGGTTGCGGTGGTCAAAATAGGTGAATCCAGACTATCACTCTATTGTTCCAATCCCCCCATCTCTTGAGGGATTATCCTGAAGCGTTTCCATCCAAAAAGTTCTCCATTCACCTCATGAGTTAAGTCTCCAGGAGACATTTTGACCACATGTCACTTATCTCCCCCCCTAAATAAAGTACAGGATACATGCTATGATGGGTTTTAACATGAAAGTCTTCCCACTCTGATCCCATCTGGGAGGATTTCTTTTCTCCACTTCTTATTGGCTACCCTTGGTGTGAGTCATGGACATCCCGCAAATGGATTTTGGCAAGAAGGTTGTAAATGATTGGAAACATTTCATTTTCTCACCATAGATAATTTGCTGTGTGGCAGTACAGCTGCACATCATGTTTGAAATATGAACTAAGCAGTTGTTTCAACAACCTTTGTTGGCCTTAAAGGTTTGGGGAACACAAATTTGGATTCAGGACATAATTTCATAATTGTGAAGGTGTCAAACTGCATTACATTTAAATCAGACTGTCCTTCTGATGGTTGTTATGACACAAGTGATTAGATGACAGCTCAGGTCAAGATCTCTCAAAACGGTTGGTCCTATTAATCAAACTTGAAATCATTTCTGCAGCCTGGCATCGTCAGTGAGTTGTCTCAAAAGGCTTCATATACAGTTCACACAATCTGAATTTAAATTCAACACAAGAAATAACTAAGCTAAACATTCCCAGGACATTCCTGTTTTTAAAACTTTCTTCCAGCTAAGGAAAAGCTCCTAAAAAAGTTCACTTGTGGGGAAAAAAGAAAAGTGATAAAAACTTTTTTGAAGAAGTTGGATATGGTGAGAACTTCATTTAAATTCTAGATTATAAAGATCTCATTTACTATTTTTATTTCTTATATTCTATCTTCTTTTTTTGGCTTTTCCCTTTAGGGGTCGCCACAGCAAGTCAGTTTCCTCCATCTAATCCTATCTGTTGCATCCTCTTTGGTCACACCAACTATCTTCATGTCTTCCTTCACTGCGTCCATGAACCTCCTCTTTGGCCTTCCTCTAATCCTCTTTCCTGGTGGTTCCAAATCCAGCATCCTTCTTCCTATGTACTCTCTCTCTCTCCTCTGTACGTGCCCAAACCATCTCAGTCTTGCCTCTCTAACTTTATCCCCAAAAATATACTATAGGTGCATTAATTTTTTCCACGATGGTATTGTGTTGAAACTGATATTGCTAGTATTTTTCATACACTGTCTTGTCCTGTTAGTTAAGTTTTTTTTGCCCTGTCCGGCATTGTGACATGCAGAATGGTGATCTGTATGTCAAGTATTGCTAGACCATTTGCTCTTAAAGGGTTGGCGAATATTATTTATTTATTCATTATATTTTATGGTACATCCTAAATGTCTGTGTTTTCTCTGGCTTTTTTGCTAAACCTGTCATGGAATATAGAGTAGAGAAAAGGGGAAGGAGCAAGAAAGAGGAGGAACAAGCTGCAGAAGAAAATAAAGAGGAATAAAGTGAGGAGATAATGTGGTGGAAAATTTGAGATTAAGTAAGGATAATATTCACTTTGAAAACATCTTTAATTAACCTGATGTGATAAAACAATACATCTATCTAATATCGATGGTGTGAGTATACTTTCCCAGCCTCTTCACACAGACTCCAAGCTGCTCAAGGACAAGCAAAGATACATTTTACAATCTGAATCCTAACAATACAGCCTCTGTCCAGCAAGTTGCAGGTGCAAGATAACAACATATTAAGTTTGTTCAGCCCATGGACAACCTATCAAACATAATGTTCATCCCAATCAAATTTGCACAACCTATCAGAATGAGCTATCCAGCCTGGCAACAAAAAAGCCCACCCCAACAACGGAGGTACTTTAAACATTGGGGTTTGGTCAAATCATTGAACTTCTGTGAATCAAACTTTGGTTTGCATGAACTTCCAATGCTACAGCATTTGATCTTTTTTACTTCAATAAATTATATTTTTTACTTTTCATTTGTGTAACATTTTATTAAGAAAAATTCCACAACAATAATCCAACAATAATCCATAGCTACAATATTAGGCATTACAATCGATCTGCTGGATTGTCTGAAAAAACAAAAGTTTAAACCAGAAATAAAGTTGAAACACACAGGGAAAAACTTCAATAACAAACTAGCAAAGAATGTAGGACACAAACTGATGTTATCAAAGCTATGACATTGATTGGAACCAAGGAACATAGCAGACAGTAAACAGTGTGGCACTGTGTGCATGTAAGATTGAAAGTGTATGCATATTCCTGGTGTGAACCCTGTGCCTTTTGATAACAAATCTTTTTCAGCCCCAAAAAGCTGGAGCGGGTAAGGGAGAAACCCATACCCACAATCACCTAGCCAGGCGCAGAAGAGGCCCTCGTACAGGAGACTTCCTGTGAACATGGAAAAAAAAATCCTACACGAGGACCCGAATCCCGCACCTGAGAAAGACAAATCTCCCAGGTTTGTTTTTATGATCAACAAGTAATCAGAAAATGATGAGTATTTACCAAAATTCAATCACATTCGAAATTATATTATTAAAAAACCAGGCCATCCATATAAGCTTGACAAAAATCTACATTTGACGGACTGGACAAAAGATTATCTTTAGGTTGCATCGAGGGTTTGCTCATGCAACTTTCTGTATGAATGTACTTCAGCATCATGAAACCTTAATATCCTCACCCCTGGAGAATTAGGCAACTACATGGCCCATCAAATCACTATTATGATAAATTTGATATTTGGAAGCCTAAATAGATTTCAATTTTAAAAAAGAAAAAATATAATAAGGACTTTAATTAGTTAATTACAAATAATAATTAATCTTGGAGGCTTTTTTTTGGTTTTAGCCTGAGATAAACAGTAAAAAAATCATTGTGTCAATAAGGGACCTAAAAAACTTGATTTAAAACAGGGGTTTATTTCATTTATAAAGTTGATGTCATCATCTTGAAACTAAACCTTCTTTATTTTTGAAAGCCCAATTCTCAACTAAATAGATTTTCTCCTGGCTGGCGGTTTGAGATCGTCCTTCCAGTGACCTGTACTGATGATTGCTGTGGCTGTGGATTTGATCCAGTGGTAAGATTAAATCCTGCCACCATCGACAGTATGCTGCACACAAGTGGATATTTAAACATGGGCACGCAAACACGCCTTCATTTTGACTGTACGACACCATCAGATCTGGAGGCTGTCATTTTCTTGTCCTTTCTTTGGTGGTGTATATGTCATGTCACTAAAAGGAATATTTCCAAAAAGCATAGCAAGATTTCATTCTCAAATACATTTTTTTTTCATTTTTTTAAAGAAAGATTAACACAGTCCCTTTAAAATATGTTAGAGTTGTGGTCCTCCTGTAAAAAATAGTTTTCTGCTGTGCTGTCTACTGGTTTTATACAAGTCTGTTTCCTGACTGTTTGATGTCTTTCTGCATTAATCCAAGCAAGCGAGGAGACTGATTTACAAGTCGCGCAGGACCACTTCACTTTTACGTCAAGTTCAGTAGTAGGAACAACACACAGACTGATGGCCAAACCAGACTAAAATCTCTAACACATCCAGCATGTTTTAAAAGGAATCAATTTAGGAAGACATTGTCACTGAATATAATTAATTGCTCAGAACAAAGTCTGACTTATTTTTATATTAAGTTAACTGCTCAGTTTGCATGTTACTTCACAAGTAATCTCACGGCACATTAATACTCATTAAGTGGCTAACCCAATCATTCCTTCACAGTAAGCACTTATTTTGTCATACTTTGCTTGGCTTATTCTACAAGTATGTTTACGACCATGTCATTAATATATTTAAGACTTGTGAAATATTTTGATTACACAAAACTGATGTCATTGCTAGAATATTATTAAAAACTATTATTTTATTGTTACAAGTCTTTAAAATACAGAGATGTGAGAGTGGTGTTGGCAGAAGAAATTTGTTAAGAGGAGAAAATAGTTGAGGAGAGGGAAAATAGGAGTTTTCAGCTCATGAGATAATTGGACTCAGAATAACACACTGAGATCTGTCAACTTGCCAAGACCCATTCATTTAAAGAACAAATAATAACAATTAATTAAAAAACAGACAAATTATCAAGGCCCACCCTATTAGTCAGACCTGTTTTTTTTTTGGTTTTTTTGCTCAAGAAGTTTCTTAAATGTTGGTGTGAAGGACTCAATGAAATCTTTGAGTGTTTTTTTTCCCTTAAATTGATACAGAAATGTAACTTTTTTAGCAACATAACTAGAAATGAAAATGAATTTATTGAACATTTCAGTACCTAATAAAAAAAAACATTTAAAAAGTCACACACTTGTCTGCACCTTTTTAAAAGACATGAGAATAACGGTGCCAGTGACGCTTGATGGGCCCTTTACTTATAACTGTTTGAAAATCTATATACGGTATGTAAATATCTAGTTTAATCAGATATAATGTAAAACAATATTTACCTGCAAATACTTTATACTTTTCTGTCATCCCTGACCCGTCACCCCATTTTTATTGGGGGTTTCCTTGCAAAATCAACCTTCCAGTTTTCTACCATACCTGAAGTTGTTTTGATTACATTTATTCATGTTTGAGAAATTTCCAAGCTCTCCCATCCATTTGAATACCAGGTAGTTCTTGGCCACAGATTTAGTTCTCATTTGAAAAGCAGAAAAGATTTTTGCAGCATGCAAACACTCTGCTCCCACTCAGTTGCGACAGGAGGAGCCCGAGAAGGAGGAAAATTCAGTCTCAAAAGCAAAACTGAGATTTTTTTTGGCATGCTACATTTTTAAGCAAACAAAAGGTAACATGTTTATTCATATATGCAATGAGATAAAAATTATCACCCCACAAAAAAACAAATTCCTTCTCATATGAGCAGTAATAAAAAGGAGGGTGTGGAAATGTTATTTCAGGTAATGGGCAAATCCATCTGGCAGTGTAGATTTTTAACAAGTAATTTGTTTGCTTTTTGAGGCACGTGTGCCCAAGTGTCCACAAAAAAATCAGGATTTTCTCATCTTAATTTTTCTTGTGCTAATAAACTGGGAGCCCCCCCCAGGTGGGAGATTTGAGACACCAAATTAACCCACCATCTGATGTTGGCACAAATGCCAAGTTTTCAGCTGTGACCATGATTGCTTTTCTAAAAAAGAATTAATGCTTTTGACACTTTTTTCGGGTGAGATTAGAAAAAGAAAAAACAGAAAATGATCTACAGTATATTTGAGATTGCAGACAAAAAGTTCCAAATGTGAGAGGTGAGTATAATGTGTTGTACAATAGGTGAGGTCTCTTGGTTAATTCTCAGCGAGTTATCCAAACTCAGGTCAAAACTCTGCTTCCTGTACTTTTCTGTCACACACTCGACCCAGAACTGTCTGGTGGCATCAAAGAGTTCCACAAAAAGGCAGTAGACAAGAAAACTGAGATATAGAAAGGGATTGAAGAAAATGTGGGAGTGAAGAGTGTTTGGCAACGCTCAGCTTGTTTGCTGAGCAAACCCCGGGGCCCGTGTTTTTTTGCTGAGGGAAATGCCGGCTTTGTGGGGGCTGGAGACCGTGGTTACGCACCAGCTCTGGACCAGCCAGGCAGTTTGGGACAAACAACTAGATGAAGGTCAGCAGATATAGCAGTTAATTCCACTTCCTGGTCCCCATGACACCCATGGAGGGTTTATTTGAAGATCCCAGACCCTGAAGTCAATCTGGACTTTGTTCAGTCCAAAGGTTTTTTTGTTCTGAGCCAACACTTTCAGATATTAATGTATTCAGAAAAGAAAGAGGGAAGGGTGAAAGAGGGGAAACAGTCAAGCACAGAAGTGGAAATGCAACGTTAAACATAATTTCATGTCCTCTCACAAAAAAAATATCAAAATTTGTCAAAAGTCACCAACAGTATGTTGTTAGAATTAATCCAATAAATTTGATTGAACAAGAAACACTGAAAGCATTTGGTATCTTTTAAAGACAACTTGAAGCTATTATGAAGCAGTTGAAAGACTTTCCTCACTCCATCCACTCTGGCCCTTCTGTTTCAGGCTTCGAGGGTGAATGGGCATTTAAAGGACCCAGTTTATGAGCTGATTGTCTTAGTGATTATTTAACTTGGACCCATGAGAAAGTGGTAGGGGGAGGATAGGTGAAAAATATAACACACAAACCATCCAAAAGCCAAGTGGCTTGATCCAGTCCGGAAATGATGATGAGAAAAAAGAGCAGGCTGACCTCGCCCATGTGCACTTTGCAGTCTATTGCCATGCAGGGATGGACCGAGACCTCTTCATCGGGCTTTTCCGTGATACATTTAAAATGTCTTTGTGCTTTAGCATCATACTCTTGGACTACAGGTTTTAGACCATGTGAACTGAAAGGAAAGACAGAAATGGAGAGGTCGTTTTGATTAAAATGAATGACTGAGTGGCATAGATGGTAGCTAGGGAGGCCAGCGTCATTGCCAGGGTCACACAGAGAATGCCGTATATTGTGTGTGTGCACATGGAAGCATTTATATATTTTTGCATGTGCATACACATGGTTGGCTGCCATTAAGCACCTCTTAAAGTCTCTTAGAGGTGCTTCATTCTTTAAAAGGGTGCAAAAAGCATCATGCAACCCTATGGATGAGTGACGGCCAAAACACAAATGTTGTTTTGCACTGAACCTGAAAAAAACTTTAAAAGAATGAACTCTTTTACTTTATTCTGTGTGATCTACCAGTCTTCAAACTAGTTTGAAGATTTGTTTATAACTTTTTTGATACTTTTGTTGCACATTTTTTTATGTAAATCTAAAATTTTGTTGAAATAGTTTAATTGTTTTTAATACCAAACTTTGTCCTGTTTTTAATTAATGAATAAAATAAATCAATGTATGAAAAAAGTTTAGAGGATTTGCTGTTCGGTCCAATACAACTCCCCTCATTAAAACATAGTTAATTTAACTGAAGTCAATGAACACTTTGGCACTACTTTATAATTACTTGCTAATTAAATAGTTAATTATCAATTTAATTACCTCTTTTCTCCTCTTCTTTTCCTTTGAAACCTCTGTCAAGTCTGCCTGTGAGGGTCTGTGAATAGGATTAGGCTGCCATTGATGCTTCCCATCCCACCAGGGTGGCTACACCACACCATCATTTACAAGGAATTCATTGAGAACCATCATATAATCCTCTTGATTTTGTGATTCCTATCTTTTTTTTTCCAAACATGCATTGTAATTAATTTAAACTACTACTAATTTCAATTACTCCTTAAAGACTAATTACATATGAGACGTGAGTTATACTGCAAGTGTCTCCATAGAGTTGTGAAATGCTTCTTCATGCATGGAAGTCACATGTCCTGTGTGATGTTGTTTGAACATTGCAGACAGCCACAAAGGTCTCATTACCATCTCAGGTCACCCCTGAGAGAAAAATAAGAGGGTAAGGAACAATAAGGAAAAAGCAATAAATCTGATTTCTGACTGTTTTTATGGGTGAAATCTGACAAAGAAATCAGGACCTTTTCCATCCTTACATCACCAGCAGGCATAAGTGTGTGTGTTTGTGTATGTGTGTATGTGGGTGTGGGGGTTGAGCCATATGCTGGTTCGACATCCTGGCAACTATCATTATGCAGAGCTCAAATAAAGTGCAAAGGGTCACGCTGCCACAGCAGCAAAGACAACCTCATCATGTTGCTGGTGTTTCAGAGTTGCCCAGCCTAGCATTGTCTCTCAAGGAGGACAATAGTAGCTCGGCTAGTGTGGGGGTGGATCTATCTGTGTGATAAGTTACGGGTTGGTGATACTTGTGGAAACCTGACTGCAACATCAATTCTCCTCCGAGCAACAATGGAGGCCAAAAATTAAGTTATCATGTTTGTGTTGTTCCAGCTTCATCTTTGGTTATATTTGAGGGGAAGTTCGAGCGGGTTTCCTATCCTAAATTGAAATAAAAACACACTTCCAATACCGGCCAGCTTTTTGACTTGTTCATAAGAATCATAAGTTGGAACACACATTAATTTGATCTTTAGTGGGAGAGCAAAAGCATTTGTCAACTTCCTCTACATATGCAATTTTTTTCTACTTTCACCGATGGTCCAAGTGGTTTCTACGCTTCTGGAGGGCTCACATTAATGGAGAATACAGGTCCAACTTTCAGTACTGACGGCGTAATTGGTTGGTCCCTTTGGACTGATTTGGACCGGGCATTGCAGGAGCAGCACATCAATACCTCAAACACAAGCCAAGACAGATGGACTTTTGTTTGTAACAGGTCTGAAGTTGTGTATGTTTTTGGTGAAACTCTCTTGGGTACAAGTTAAGGGTTTCCACTGATTCCAAAAACCTCCCAGCTACAACAATAACATCTGTGGTTTGGATTAAACACATTGGTGATTTCACCCTTTTAGCAATATGCCTGCATTCTGGCCATCTTACAGCTGGATCTTATTGTCTGTGAAGTTTATGGACACATAGGATCCAACACAAATGATGATCCGTGCCACAGAATCTGACAGAAGTTTCTTTGGCTGCTTCTGCTGTTTTAATTCGTTTGCTTCTCTGGCTCTGCTGTTTGCTTTACATTTTATGGTCATGCAAACAACTTCAGCTATGAGATGTCTTTTTATTATCAAGCCAACAAGCACCATATAAATAACTAAGTGAATAGTTTAGCAATGTATAAATACTCAAAAAAAAGCCAAACTTTTAGAGGTTTCTATGCTTACCGTCCCTCTTGATAAAGTCCTGTTTGAGCCTTTTCTGACTTTCTAGACAAAAATTTATGTTTGTGCTTTAAATGACAATTTATGGTACAAACCAGAGCTGGAACATTGCGTAATTTCCAAATAAAAGCAGAAGGATTTTGCAAATGTTGTTAAAAAGACTTGTATTATCCCCAAACAGCATAAATAGGCTTTAAACCAATCTCATGATGACAAAATTGTTCTACAACTTCTTAGTCTGCCAGACATGTTGTCTGTAGTTTCCTAAAAACCAAAGTTTAAATTTGGTCACATACTGTAGCAGTTTGATATGATGCGCTGAAGCTCCTGTCCGAAGCAGACAAAGATGTCTCTGAAGTGTCCGCAAACAGCTTTATTTGTGAACACCTGCATTTGTGAAACACCTGCATTTGTGAATTTTGTTGTTGACATGGTTTCCAAACTAGTGTTTATGCAAATGCTCCTCGAATCACGAAGGGATTTTTACTCATATATTGTGTTGAGCTTGTGAGTCGGAATATCAAACTGCCAATTTTGACCCCTCTACTTGTGAAATGCAAAATACCCTCCTGCCCGCTTCTTCTAAACATCTGAGGATGATATTAGGTTAGTGTTTATATAATTTTTTGTAATACGTGAAGATTGTGCAAATTTTAACCAATTGAATAAAATAAATCTGAAATGTTATTTGCTGTTCCAGGAATGGTGGAACGCTACGTCTTTGTTCATTGTCAATCGAATTCATTGTCAAATTTTATTTCAGTTTGACTTTAAAACAAGTTGCTTATTCCCAGTTTGGGATTGTAACATGTTGCAAGTAGTAATGTCATGTTTTCAAATTTTTTATGCTGTTGGGTACAGATGATGTACAAACAGACAACCTGTTTGTATGGAGGCACAGTGGGTTTTTTGTTTTGTTTTTTCAACATACTGTATTGATACCTAATGGGGAAGTTTCTGTCCTGCATTGCACTGCAGTAGACAGCGCCAATGGTGGGAGAAACAGGAGGTTAGGCCTCTCCCCCCAGGAAACCTAGCCATGAGCTCAGTGGGAAATGAACTGGCTTCTCCCGGTCCAAGGGTGTACATTCTACCACTGAGCTATTGCCTTCTACCCTACAATTAGAAACTCCACCAATAGCATCCACATGGCTTTAACACAGTGGCGTCACAGCAAGAAGGTTGAAGTTTGAGTCCAGGAGTGGGGGTGAGGCTTGAAACACTGGCCTTTCTGTCTGGAGTTTGCATGTTCTCCTTGTGTATGATTGGGTTCCTCCCACCCTCCAAAAACATGAATGTTCATTAATTGGTCACTACCAAATTGCTCCTAGGAATGAATGTGTGTGGATGGTTGTCTGCGTGTGCGGCCCGGCAACTGTCCATCCATTTTTCTCAAGATTTTCCATTCAAAATCTTAAAGATTTTCTACTGTACAACATGCAAACTCCACACAGAAAGGCCAGTATCCCAAGCCTCATCCCTACCCAGGACTCAAATCCACAACCTTCTTTCTTGCTGTGAGGCCACCGTGCTACCCACTGCACCACTGTGCCGCCCACAACCAGAATTTTAGCAGCAAATATTCTCATATACTTATTCACATGCATATAACACCAGATTTGAAATAAATTGATTTTCACTCCAATCAGGCTGTTCACTATCCAACAGCTTGTCAGTAATCCTTTATTATTACAGTCATCTACAACCAAATGCAAACGTAAAAAAAGAAGCAAAAGATCAACAATAAAGAAAAGCCACATTATTTCATGTGTCATTAAATATATTCATTTATGATAAACATAATATATTAGTATTACAAGACATTACACAACCGTTGCAAAGAACATACTCCTAAACATTTACAAGCCTTTTTTATAAACATGAACAGATAATTATGTGTATTTACCTTGAGCTATTTGGGTGGAGCAAAAGAGCTGGTAGGGAGTACCTTTCTGGGTTTACGTGGAAAACTATTGGCAATGTTTTGGATTGCAAGTACTTTTTACAAAAACATACAGTATGATTCACATAGTACTCATTTGTACCAGTGTGTCATTGTGTTTGTGTAGATTTGCATGTCTCAAAATGTCCCATTGGGTTCATTTTCTTTTTTGTTTTGCTCATTTACTTCTAATATTTCAAATTGTGGTTAAGTGTACATGTATATAAATTTGGTTAATGTTTAATAAAGAAAAAAGTAATACTATACAGCTATATAACACAGAGACAGTCAGACATACCTTTTTTGTACCAAGTATTGATAATAGATTCCCCGTTCTCAAACAGTTTCTTTGAGGTGACAGGTATTTAACACATTGTGCTGATTCCACTGCACAATAAACACTTGTGATATTTTATCACTCCACAGGTATTTTTTTCTTCCTCCCCACAACGCTAAATACTGCATACAAATTAAATGTGCATTTTTCACAATCCTATGAACCAGTTGGCTTCATTTTAAAAAAAAAAGTAGCTTGCTGTATGTGAGTGGTGCAAGATTTGCTCCATATTCCTTGTTTTTACCAGCAAAATAAAAAAAAAAAGCTTCATGTTATCAGTTGTAACATCAGCAGATATGTTAGCCAGTGGTTTATTGGAGTTAGAAGTGTCCGTGCACTCCTCGTTGATGCAACCAAGATTTGCACCAATTTCACAAATATTTTTTTTCTTTTACTTTTTTTTTTTTATTACATCGAAATACTACAAGTTTGTTTTTACTTTTGGATCTCACTAGAAATGTGAACATATCAGATATGTTCTAGAATATCAATCTACATAATAAGTGCATGGTTGACAAGTCTACTCTACATCTAAGAAAAGAACAGAGAAACAAATTGGACTATGAATATGTAGTTACTTTACAGTGCAGAGGTAAAATATGTTTGAAAATGGCACTCATGAGATCACTACTGCAACAAAGTTCACAAATTCAGCTTCACTTGAAGGAATTTTGGCATATTTCAAAGAGCATTTCATCACATAAGAATACAGTCCCTTGTGCCTTTGAACAGCTTTTAAAGGGATTGTTAAAGAAACAAGTGGTCGATACAAACTAAATGGAAAGTTGGCATCAGATTTTAATATACAATGGCATTGTGGGCATATGTGAATGATCTGGATGAGACATTTCTGAAAAATTAGGTGCAAATGCTGCAATGAAATGATAAAAATGACCTTGAAACACAAAAAATAAATTGACTGTCAATTGAGTTCCTTCACAAAACGTTTCCTAAAAAGACTCTAAGATCTTCGCTCCAGCTCAGAGCAGCAGCAGTCAGTCTTTCCTCTGTTTCTTCTACTCCTCATCTGCAATCCTCTACTTTTAATTCCCCCAGTTTTTCATCCATTGTTCTCTCTTCCTTCCTTGAATCCAAGTGGAAGCCATATTTCCCTGCCACCTTACCATCAAATCTCTCTGGTTTTAGCACTTTCCTCTCTTGTCACGCTGCTGAAATTTTCTGAGACGACGGCCCTGCAGGTCCTTCCAAGGAATGAGCAGGCTTCCTTTGTCAGCAACGACACCGCTCTGTCCGGGAGAGTCATCATCTGTACCCAACAGCAGGTACTTCTTGCCTGGCTTGATCTTAGGACATTTGCAGGCCACGTCCTTGGCTCGTACCCACAGCAGCTGGTCACCACGACGTATGCGGTGCTCGCCTTGCTTATAAACAGAAATTATGTTGACGGTAAACTTCCACCACTCACCCGCTTTGTCTCCCTTTAGAACGTGTACTTGTACAGCTGAAGAAAAAAAAAATGGGAAACAATTTTTTAAGGAGAATTGGACAAGTTATTCTAAACCAAAAACATATATGATGTTGGTTGAAAACACTTTTGTACAGGGGATTCCAGATTCTTCTCAACACAACACTCTAAATTGTGGGGTTTATCAGGGTTCTGTATTTAGAGCTTGGCTTTGTGTACCCATTCCAGACTACAGCTTTTGGGTTGTCAGATTGGACACAATGCGACCGAACTGGGAGCTGGTGGATGGGTGCGATGATGCAATATTGAAAAAATAAATCCAGTAGAAAAATTCAGTTTTTTTTTTTAAAAATTTAAAAAATCTTGCAACATGGTGAACACAAACGGAATTCTTTTGTATATCATCAGTTTTATTTAAGTAAAAAATATTTGAACTCTTCTTTCCAAGTACTTTAAATGGTGTCATAAATGGTGTCTAACTACACAAAATAAATCGAACAAGAAAACATCTGCAGTCAGACGAATGAGGGGAATATTCTTGATCCTTACTTTGTTAATTTATAGATAAATTATTTAAAACAATGCTGTTATTTGTCTAAAAAGTGTTGTTAAAAAACTGATGAATATCTATTTGAATGTCATTTAGTCCCATATTTTTCCAACGATGACCAATAGTGTCACATCAATTTAAAAGGCTGAAATTGTTTACCGACTCCTTCCTTCTTCAGAACTTTTCATACAATAGGATTTAAGACACCAATAAAAATTCTATTATAGAAATTAGTTGCACATCACCATCATTTTTCTCTGACCTCCAGCATCTCTTTGCTATGAACATTTTCTCCACTACATCAAGTTGTTGTCTGCAATAGTTTCCAATTGAAAAAAATAAGACTATAAAACTTGCTGTGAAAATGATGTGGTTAGGTTTTGGGTTGGAAAAGAAATGGGGTCTCCTTTTTACAGTTCTCTATTTCTCACATTTTTATTTCAATAATTAAAACTAAAGTTTGGTCATTTTTTTTTAATCAACTCTTACCAATTGCTCACTCTGCCCAGATGTTAACATCTGAGCACAAGTGGGCAGGGGCTAAATCTCCCTGAACTTGGTAACTATTGAAGCACCACCAGTGGTAGATATTTTCATTCCAGAAAATTAGGTAAATTTCTCTTAACAGAAGACCTCCCGGTTAGATTTTCCAACCACCAAAACAGCCAATACTGCTTCACTGTAGTTGCAACATAGAGAAAAGTAACTTTCACAACACTTTAATCTACAGAAAACTGTGCTGGCAATGTGTGGTGAATAGTATGGTGAAAATGTTTACTAAATTTAGTATCAACAGACTAAATCTGAGCCACATTGTGATGAGAATTCCAGCTAGTATGTAGATTTTGCTCAGCAAAACCAAACTTAATGCAACATGCATGCATCTATAAAGGTTAGAAAAATAACAAGAATGGAATTGAAAATGGCCTTTTCTTGATTTTTTTTGTCTTTGTAACAAGATCACTGTCAGCACTTCTCAGCCATCCTCCATCACCAGCAAGACTGAAGAGAACATGAGGAGTGGTATGTTTAAGCACCTTAGTCAAAGCATGGTGTGAGCAAATTACGCACATTTCCGAAGAAAGAAGGTTTGTTGGTCTGAGTAGGGCAAGCTCTCACAGTCCTGCCATTCACCGCTGCCCTCTCCTTCATCCAGACACATAAAGGGTGTGTGAGGAGGTAGAGGCATAGAGGGTAAAAGGGGGACCACTATTTGTCTTCATAGCTACAAAAAAACTCTTCAGAGAATTGGGATGTGTTTCCGACCTCATGAGCTGTCCACTTTTTTTCTGCTCCCAGAGCCTCATCCAACTTTCCAGCGTGAGAATACAGTGAAGATGGGGTTCTCCTGCCCAAGCTGCCATGATAAGCCCATTTGAAGAGACACAGCAGTGACATCCAGCTTCAAATTCTCTGGCCATGCCTAACTCTCTTTAATTCTCAAGTACTTTTTCAATTGATGCTTCGTGCCTAAAAACCCACAAACGTTCATGCGCCTGCACCTTCTGCCACTCGATATAAGCTAACTATAGACATCCAGAGAGAAAATAAGAGTCTAGGGTCGAGCAATCCACTACAAAATGGTGTAATGTTTGGTCAGGCAGTGTGTTAGAGGAAGTGTGGGATGATCCCACATTTCAACAATGGCTGCCAACTTAGCTTCCTCCCAGCCAAACTTCCCACTGGGTTGATCTTCTTTGGGTGTGCTGCGGCTTGACACTGTGTGCCACTAACAGGCCGGGGCTAATGAAATTAGATTCTGCTTAATTAAAGCACAGAAGGCCCCTGTCCCTTCTGGTTATCAGCTGAGTGAATGATCAGGGACCTGTTACCCTTGGGTGAGCTCTGAGAGGTGGTCAGGGACACTGGGGGGCCCTGCCTTTGAGCACCATTCCGTGGCGTCGGTAAACACGCGGTTCCTTTGAATCATTGTATTCCTTGTGGCTTGGGAGAGGGAGGGTACATGTGTGCAGAGGAGGGTGTCAGGCGAGAATATAATCCCTTTGTGTCAGTCGTTTCCGTAGCTACGACAGTGATGAAAAACAAAAATTGAATAAACAAAACATATTTCTCTTTCTCCGGGGTGGCAATCCGTCACCGTCTGCTTAATTTACCACCTGTTTGTGTCCTGAGGAATGCTTGGTGCCGGCAGAGCGCACAACTATGTTTAAATAGAGGGCCTCTTCCCGTGACCCCCCTGGGGCCTGGATCACCACTCACACATGGGGGGTTGTGGCCCCCAGAGAAAAAAAAAAGCTCCACAAAAGCAGGGCGACAGGCCTGAGAAATGAATCAGACTGCGGTGGAGGGAATGCATGCAAAGCATCAATGTCTGCTATGTCACCTCAGACTGGCTTAGGCAGAATCATCTGCTTCCAACATTTTTTAAAGTAACTTCAGAGAAATCCAACAGCAAACCCGCATTTTCCTCCAATCAGCCTGACTGATTTATAGCTGCACCGCTGGCCTTGGATCCCATGATTCAGATTAAAGTCAATGGAAAAATGAATAATGGCTGCATGAGGCTTCGCAGCTACAAATGGCCTGAATTACCACCAACTCCTATATGAGGACAGCAAAATATGTTTGGACATTTTAAATTTATATTTATGGAACAAAACCTTGTTTTTCTGTCATACTGATAACAATTATAATTTTGACTCACATTTCCTCTGAAATTGCTACTGAAATTTGAGAGATGAAAACTGCTTTGTATCCCACAACATGAATACAATCTGTTCATGGGGATACACTGAAAAATCAATTTCTGCATTGTAAGATCTACACACCTTTAACATCACATCCTGTAGTTGTTGCAAATACGAACAAATGTTTTTAACTTTAGTTTATTCTAGACTCTGGTTTAACTTATCTATGACAATATTTTTCCGGTTATCTGAGTTTGATTAGGAAAAGTATTTGTTTTGACTAGGTTTTTTTTGTATCGTATAATATAGCCACAATCATATAATCATAGCCACAAGACGTCATGCAGGAACCGAAATGTGCAAAAACTTTTTAGCATTAAAGACTTTTAAAATTTAATCTATAAAAAGGTATCAACACGTTTCAATCACAAAAGCATAACAACTACAGTTTTTTTATATAAGATTAAATAAATACTGTAATTTTTTTATTGTCATTTTCATCATCAGGAGTTTTTTTTTTTTTTTGCTATTTTTCACTGAAAAACTTTACAACTTACTTGACCACCCAGATTGTCATGGGTTTACCAACAAGAAAAGATTTTGTGGTTTGTCTAAAGACTTAATGGTCTCTGGTGAATATTTACAATATCTGGTATAATGAGAAAATATCTGGATAAGAAATGTTTGTGCTTGTTCTTTCTTTTTAGTTGGTCATAATTTCACTTCAATCCATTTTTCAAACCAACTCTTCCCATTTATGGCCAAACTGGTGCCAGTCTCCGTCACTAAGCAGGGGTACACTCTGGACATGTCCCCAGTCTGACATAAAGTCCTACACACATACAGTATATGCACACATACTTTCTCACGCACGTGCAGGGGCAATTTAAAAACTTAATAGTCAGTACTTATATATGTTTCTCAATTACATAAGATCAAAACTGTGCATTTCTGCTCGCTCAGTTTTTTTGTTTTAGTCAATAATTTGGTGGGCCATCTTTTTTTTATATGTATATATATATATACTTTATTAATCCCTCACCGGAAAATTTGTGTGCTGCATTACACCTCAGCAGGCAGCCACCTATGACGGCACCAATGGTGGGAGAAAAGGTGATTAGGTGTCTTAGGTTAGGTGTCTTCATCAAGGTTTTATTCATTTTAGAACCAAAGTAATTTAAACTAATATTGGTCTAATTTATTTTTCATTTCCAGTTGTGAAGGAGAGATTCAGGAGGTCTTTCCTTCCTTCTGCTGTGAGACTCCACAATGAGCAATTTTAACCATGTGCTCTTTTTGCTATTTCTCAACAGAACTGTGCGGTAGCTTACTTTGAATGCATGTTTCTGTCCTTGTCTTTAGTCTATTTTGCCTTTTTTGTTTTTGTTTTGTTTGTGCATACTTGTCGGGACTTTTTTTTCTATACTGTTGCATACTGCAATTTCCCCATTGAGGGACAAATTAAAGGTTTTCTTACTTACTTTATTATTAATATTGTATTTTTTGTACTGATTGTACTGATCTGTGATCAGTTTTATAAAATTATTATTTGAAGAACTATCCATCAAGTAATTATTAGAGCTGTCAACAGACAGTGTTGAAAAGAGGTGACTTTTCTTCATGTAAAGCGGATATTTTTGACTTGTCAAGCTTGAAATTGAACTAAACAAGAAAACTCTTTAAATTATTTTAGGAACAAGGGTCATTAGCTATGTCATGGAAACTTAAATCAGAAAAAACGGAAATGTATGTCAATTAATCCATATTAAAAAACATGGCCAGAATTTTGTTTTAGCAAGCCATCACTGGGATGAGATGACCATCTAGGGTGTGAGTTGGCTCCAGGAAGGATCTGATATAATTGAGACACATGACTTCATGACTGCTGGCAGGGATATTGTAGTAAAAATTCCTAGATCCTGGTCTGACTCACCATAGTCCTTTTTACAATACTTCTTCATGGTGACCTTCATCCTTCCTTTGGAAGCTTTACAGTAAGAGTCACAATCTGTGGGAGAGATGAGAAACAAATTGGTAAAACTTCAGTTTTTGATATGAACGTGAAATGCTTTTTTTAAGACAAAGACCGTGTTGTTGTACCACACAGTTGGACAAACTCTACACGTGGAAACATGTGCCACACCATTTGTGCTCCCGAAGTGTTAAAGATGCCCCCGAAGTGGCACCGCGAGTCAGATTAAAGCTAACACAGATCCCGCTGTCTGTCAGCACACTCCTTCGATACGCCTCCTGTGTTTTACTCTTTAGCCTGCTCCCCCGTCAGTGTCTTGGCATGCATTGTGTCAGCTCAGTAGCCTACTGAGGTCAACCCGCTTATAAAAGAAGGTCATATACATGTGAGGAGGGTGTGAAGTGGTGTGACAGGGGGGAGCAGAAATTAGCAAAAGCCTCAATGTGGGACGTTCTGAATGATCTACAGGTTTCTATGAAGAGTCGCCAGCTAGCAGATTCCCTTTGGCATGACGATGTGTCTACTAGGATTTATGTGAGGAAGGACCTTATTGATAGGTTTTGGGCTGTGTTGTCACTACACCAGGTACCTTTTGGAATCAGAGGATCTTGTGGTGGTTCTGAGCCAAAGTGAAAATTAAAATCATTTGTTCTCTCTACTTTCCACTGAGTGACACAAATTGGAAGCAGACCATTTCTAAGTGCACCCCTGCTTCATACCCACCCTCCTTCCCTCTGCCTCTTCCAGAGCAATAAGCCTTGTGCTTTTTTTCTAAAGACAGGGGGGGTGGGAAAGCAGGGCTGGGCAGTCTGAAGAGAAAAGAGGGGGCAGTGGAGAGAGAGGGAGGGGGGACTTTTCAGCTTGCCTGAATATGGACAAACTTCATTATTTCTTCCAGCTCTCTGTCCAGTCTTCCCCTTTCTTCTCCATTATACTCCATGTGAATGAGGTTGCCTAGGTAATGATGGAGAAAGAAAAAAACGCCTCTCTGCTACCTCTCAAAAAAACTGTTGGGGGAGGGAAAAAATAGTCTGGGAAGTGAGACGAGGATCGAATTCATGTATGTAGAAAAAAGGCATGTCTGGTGGAATGCCTGGCTGCTTTCTGAGGTGGTGGGGGGGAGAAAAGAGGAAATCCCAAAGTAAATGAATCTGACGAGTCCATATCGAGCATGCCGGATTTCCATGTAAATGAAGTGGTGAGGGCTTAAAAAGAGGCGGGGGCACTCTTTATCTCCTTCTGGTCCCTGTGGGTCTTTATCATACTTTGCTTTGATAGATGACGTTTCCCATTAGCCCCTTAATGCAATCTCTGCAGTGGCCTGTTACATCCACGACTCTCATTATGGGCCAATCTCCCGCTGTGAGGACAAATGCGCCCTTTGTGTGCCACGCTCATTCTGCCAGCTCCCTGGAGACCACACTGCTCCTAATTTGGAGGGTGGTGTCTTTTTGGAGTTTCTGACAGGAATCCAAACTCCACACACAGCATCAGTGGTTGTGATAGCAAGAGGAAGGATTCCCACCAGCACTCAGCATAAGCACCCCTCTGCTCAGACTCACTCAACTCTGATCATAGAAGCAAATAAATATAAGAATGGTTACAAATTGTATCTATAAATTACAGGTAGAGATTACCACTGTTTATCTAAGCACGTCAGCAGCCAGACATGGAGATTCTTGTCAGAGCACATGGACAATAGGGTCCGGCAGGGCTTCTTTGCTGGCACAGTCAGCCTTGATTGAAATACAAACTGGTGCAAATGAAGCATGTAATCAGATTAGGGTTGAAGCTCTAGGGAGGCCGCTGGGCATGCTGGGAATAAAAGCAACGAGGCCACAGGGAGCACTGGCAAAATATCTGGACTTCACATCAGCAGCGGGCTGATCTCACTGACTTGTGTTTGGTTGAGGAATGTGGAAAAACATGCCTGCGCTTGAGTTACACTTATGATTGCATGGAGAAACGGTTAACTTAGTTGCAAGATTAATGGGAAAAAAATTCACCTGCAAAGACGCTTGTATCATTAGACGAAGATGATTCATGCACATTTGATTTAAACTCACCTGACGGTTCCTCGTAACTGCTATAACTTGATGTTGGAGATGCAGCTGGAATTTCTGTGTCAAAGACATAAGTAAGAATTAATCAAAGCGAGAGCTTCATGAAAAATAAACATTTTGGAGGTTTCTACCACATTTGAACATTATTCCCACACCTGAAACAGATCTGAAGTGGTTTTCTATTTCATTCATGCATGTTTCAATAATTTCCTTGCTCTCCTCTCCAAAATTCACATACTATTTGAATGCCAAGTTATTCTATATCATGCCTTTTGTCCTCCACCAAAAGGCATGGTGGCATGCACTTATTCTAATGTAAGCAAATATTTTAGTGCATGCACTATGTTCACACTCGGTCCCAACATGGAGAGCCATTTTTATATAAACACAGCAAAACAAGGGTGTAAAAGAATGTGCGCTAGCTTTGTTTAACGTAACGCGTTTCATGCTAGATTTGCAGCCTCAAATGGGATTTATGTTGTGTGAAGCACATGCTCAAGAAGGCGGTAATAAAAGGGCAATGAAAGTACAGGAAAATTTACCATGTTATAAATGAAAACTAAACTGAATATTATATTTAAAAAGTTTTTTTTTGGCGAATCTTGCATTTATGAGAAAACAAACGCCACCATATTTATCTATTTCTGCAATAAGATTAGAATTATTACTGCACAAATAATTTAACGGTCACTGTTAACCTGTTACTGCAAAATGCAATTCTGACCCTAATGAGTGCTTTTCTAAATTAAACTAAATCTAAGTTGACCTATTTTTCTATTAAAACTTTGAAGGCAGCGTTACAACTTTTCAAGTTTTTGAAAATTGACATTTTCTGCCTAATTTTTCCATCATCGTCCCCAGTAAAAAAGGTGTCATAAAAAGTAAAAGTCAGAGCTGCAAAAGTACCACCATTAGAACAAAAACAAAAATTAGATAAAATATCCACAAAATCTAACTTTTACACCACTTTTTTTTATCAGAAAAAGAAATAAATCCTACTTCAGCTGTCTTGGAAGAACAAACACAATTACAGAACTTTATCAGAGATGTCTACCCTCGAGACATAGTGTTCAATTACTAGGATGTACACGTTTGTTCGGACATAACATTGTCTTATCTGGTCATACCAGCATGCAACTTAAACTGCTAACCAAATCCGCTACTGGAGAGCTATCTGTTTCAGTGAGGTGTCGGCGTTTATTGCCATGGGCCTGGAATCTGTGGGAAGTAGATACAGCCAATAAACATATCAGCCATCGTTCCCTTGGACTCATTTCGGGGGAATTTATTGTGAGACGGACCATTAAAAGCTTTGAAGGCAAACAAGGCCATGTTAGCTGAGCTCTAATGGTCTGTTTATCTAGACTCGGGTTTAAACAGACGAACATCTATTCCAAATAAAGAAAACGAAATACGTATGACAGTAACCAGAAAAATGTGTTATGGGATGTGTTTAACGAATACATGTTGTTTTATTAGATATTTATCCAACAAATGTTACATTTAAACCCAGGTCAGAGGAAGGTGATTGATTCTGATGTTGAATAAACTTCACAAGAAAATATTAAGTAAAACAAAAGTAAAAAGTATGTAAACTCAATGATTAGAGAGACCGTACTGATGCAGGGAGCGATGGGAGAGCGACTCTGCTGGTAGCCTTTTGCACAGCGATTACAGGTGATCCCTGTCACTCCATCCTTGCACGGGCATTGACCTGTCGTCTGATTGCAGGTCTTCCCTGCTGCTCCAACTGGATGGCAGTCACAAGCTGCAGAGAGAAAAAAGTCAGAAACCAGAAATGTTTCTTGCTAGGGTATACAAGTGTTAATAGAAACATAAATGCTTAACGGATTCAGAGGAAAACAAAATAAAGTTGCTAATGACTCCCTCACAGCTCTAAACCTTCAAAAGAAATTTTTCACTTTAGAGCGGGTTATGCTTCCTTTCCAGTTCATCACAGATGAAGAACTGGGCCTTCGACCAGGATAAAACCTCACTCAAATTGCATAGCCTTCCTCTGGTCATTAGGACTATAAGATTTTTCATTAGATCTGCTCCAGAACACAAAACAGTAAATAACTTGATCAATTGCAACGTTTGGCTTTCAACACAGTCTATCCAACCAGGAGTGTGAGAGCAGCTTGTTGAGAGTTTAGCATCCTCGGCTTTGTGTTGAACAGACATATCGTCTGCTTTTCGGATTGAGTTTCCAACGTAAAGCTTTTTGGCAAAGAGAGCCTCACAAACACTGCCTGAATAATGTTTCTCATTAATGAGATGAGTGGAATGCACTTCAAAGTCTGTTTAGGCTGTTAGTTGAGAGGATCACACTTTAAATGTGAGAAATTTGAGTGTGTGTGTGTGCGTTTGTGTGTGTGCATTCAGGGTGCCAAACTTTTACCATAAAGCCTGCGTTTGAAGTGGAAGCCCAGCCTCACTATTAGTCCTGCATGCATTATAAGTACCGGCAAAGTCATTCGAAATGTGTTTGAAGTGGTCCAGTAGAAGTTGGAGGTGCTTTTAGTCGGAATGTATGAAGAACGTAATGAGATGCTTTTTAAATCCCACTGTGAGAACGTCAAACTTTTCTCTTTTCAACATAAATTACAGAAACTGCGGCCAGATTCCATTATAAAACTCTCATCTAATGATGACATTTCTCTGTCTGCGGAAAGCATTTGTTCATTTTATAAAAATGAGAAAAATGTATTAAACATTAACTTCAGAAACAATGAGATCATTTTTAAATGTGAGAACAAAGAGCCCATCACTTTTAATTTATCACTTCATCATAGATTTTATTGATGTGTTAATAGTTTTGGGAGAAGTTGGAAGTCTTTTACAAAAAGGAGGTGTTGATGTTAAATAATTTGTTCTCTTATGTGAACAAGGAGATGCTTTGCATTAGATTGGACCTCAAACGCAGTACACTTAATAAATATACGCTGGAACTTGCTCGAAGGATATCATTACACGCCTTGGTATTTTTGGTTGCTTCTGGCTTTGTGTCTCTGAACGATGGAAATACATTTCACCAAAACCAGGAAGTTAGAGTAAGTAGCGTTAGAATTAATAACGTTTTTATCATCATAAAAAATGACTGGCTAAGTTTGTTTAATGTCCCACAAAATCTTCAGTTTATTTTCAATACACCTTTCATTTCAAGTCTAACCACTAAATGCAAATTCATTGATTCAAACAAAAAAAAAAGTTGATAAAATTTCAACGACACCTTTGAATTCAAATATACAGCGCCAAACCCAAACACTGTAAGTGTCCTTCTAAAAAAATACCCATCTCTCAATTCACAAACTAACTGCATGTTCTTTTGTTATATTTTTTCTTTCTGTCGCAAAGTAATTTGAAAAAATATTTTTTATGCATAACAACAGAGAAAAAATTGTTTTGTTACACATGACAACAGAGCCCCGTTGTTATGCTCTGCTTTTGGAATTCAAACCAGTAAGGTCAGATCCAAAGAAAACCGAAGGTGTACCACTAAAGGATTGAGTTTAATTGGATCATTTCTTGTTCTTCTTAAAGTAAAGAAAATAACTTTATCCCCCAGAGAGCACGAAGAGTGACTCTTGGTTATGAAAAGAAAGTTTGATCAACAAAATGTCAAGTAAAACTCTAACTGTGACTACTTATAGCATACAATAGATCATTATTGTAGTACTTTTATTGCGGTTTCACAAGAATCCAAGTTTGATTTATGAAAAAGATGTTTGAGGGATTCAAAGATCTATACAAAAAGTCACCCATTTTTTTAAGTGTTTGCTCTTAAATTATATTCTTACCACCTTCGCGGAACATGTTACAGAGTGTAAATGTTAATTAATTTCAAGCTGCTGAGCTGAATGACTGCTCACGGGTTTGAAGACTGCAATCCAGCGAACCATCTACCACACACTACCACTATTGCAATCTAAATGTATGCTTGAAATGGAAGGGAAATGGTTGGTGTGCTCTGCGCGGTGGTACTCCATGAGGCATGTTTACATTGTGCTTGATGAGGGGTGAAGTTGTTAATCTGGGAAATAAAACATGGGGCATTCCACTTTGCCACTGCTGATGTGTGCACTGTACAGAAAGAAATACTTTTTCCTTCTTTTTTAGAAAACCACCACATATTATGCAGAATTGTTGAAAGGACATTTGATGGAGATGTGGAGTGTTAAGGGAGTAGGTGGAGAGAATTGAAGAATGAAAGCAGACTTCCTTCTGGCTGTTTTGGCTTTGGACTGTATTTCCTGTCCAACAACAGCACACTGGAATTACTGGCTGATTTGAACAATAAATAAAGTGTTTTTAACTGATGTCACATCAACCCATTTTTGTCACCTAAGGAGAAAAGCTGCTTGGATTGAATCCCAGAGCATAAAATAGAATACGCAAGGGGGAGAGTTTGAGTAACTGATCCATTTGTTTGGAAAGACTTTGCAGAGCTTTATAGATGGGGCTACATAATTAGCCAAAAGTGAGAACTTCTGTAAAACTAACCAGCATTTAGCTCCCAATCCAAGTGCACAACTACTATAAAAATGTTTAAGCTGGCAGGGTTGAAAAATGTTATGTCGAACTACTTGACATCATTTAAGTGAAGTGTAAAAATCCCATATGCTTGTTCAGTACCACACAGCCACATGTTGTAAATAGATCCTCACGCTCTGCCTGACAGTGATTGTCACTAATATTTCTCTACCACACATACTTTTTGCTTTCCTTAAGTACAAGTTGGAAAACTAAGAAATACAAGAGGACTGTTGTGGGGTGCTGCAGAAAACATCCTGTGGGTTTTACTGGGTTTAAAAGGTCGGCAGTGCACCAGGGATAACAGAACAAAAGCAGCCTGAGACCTTCTCGTCAGCCGGTCCAGCACAGCAGTGGATGTGGTCAAGGACCAAACTATGTGCATCTGAAAAGGCATATTTGTTTGTTTTTATGTGATTCAGCAAAATTTAGAGACAATACACAATGATAATGTTTTTGCTCTTACTTTTTAATAAAATTCTCTTCAAATTTTATGGCTCAAACAAAGAACATGGATTCACCTTCATTCAGAATCCATATGTGGACATTGTACTGATCAGTTATTACAAGCACAAAACGCATTATTACAATTTTTTCCAAGTGAGTGTATGCTTTGATTGACAAGAGTTTGTTTGCTCGGGGCCTCTGAGCTTGTCTTTATTCCCGAAGGAGCGAGGAGACAGAAGGAGCGGAGCTTTTGTCTCTCCATACATTAATCCCTGGCAGCTCGGTCTGAAACCTGACGTATGTGCTCACACCTGTGTGTGTTTTGCTTTCTTTACCATTAAACACATCTATGCCGCTGTGAGTATGAATAGTAGAGCGGGGTGATTAGTAGGTTGTTTCCTTTGCTCTTCTCAAAGGATCACCTCACACCTCTGCACTGTTTGCTTTGTTTGTCTCACAATGTGTCCACTCAGGATCTCGAATAGCTTGACACCAAAGCAGGTAAGTGCAAGTCTGCAAACTTTCTTGCAGAATTCTTTGGACTTGTGAGCATCACATTAGCAACTTTGAAAAGTTTAAAAAGTTTGAGTCATGTTTAACATCCACTTTTTTGCTAATGAATTTTTGCAAAAGATGAAGAGACCATAAATGTATTAAGATTTGAGCTTGTTACCTTTACACGCTCTCCGGTGAGAGATGGACTTGGTCATGTCTCTGTAGTAACCCTCTTTGCAGTAATGGCAGTGCCGTCCTGCTGTGTTGTGACGACAATTGAGGCACACCCCACCACTCCTGCGACCTGACAATTTGTACAGCTCCATGTTGAAGCGGCAGCGGCGGGCATGAAGGTTGCAGTGGCAGGCTGGCAAACACAAATCAGAAACATCAAGGTGGTTACATACCTGAACAAACAATTACATAACATTTTTTTAAGAAAAACTTTAGCTTCCATCATGTCTTCTGAAAATTATTGTTGTGTTTTCAATGAAGTTACTCATTGTGGGGCCGTGAAATTTGAGAAACCTAAAACCTTCAGACTAAAAAACCCATTAAACCAAACACTTTTGGAAAAAAAAAAAAAAAATCAGTTTTGAAAGTGTTGTACTCTATCCGTGCATCCTGGAAGCTGAATAGCATGTAAAACCTGTTTGATATGTCGGGAACCTCACGTAATTAAACACATGAAACAGGGATCTTAAGCACCTTTTTGGTTTAATGTGGTTAGTCATCCGTTACTGTTGCAGACACAGAGTTCTAATCTACCACTACATCCCGAGACGCCTTCTTCTTTCCCTTTTGTGACAATATTATTATGAAAAATTTGTCTCTCACGAGATGTGAGGATTCACAAAAAATTGGCTGATCAATGCATTAAAAACGCTACAGCAAATATCTCAGTTTACCAGTCAATCTATGATCAGGGTGAGTAAAGTCTGGGCTCCCCAGCCAAGACTATCGCCCCCACAATCTGACTCCAAACAAAGCAGCAGAAATCAGGAAAGTATGGTTTAATCAAAAACTTGTCTGGTTTCTCTTTTCCCTCATTTGCACCCCACTTGGTCAAGATTGATGGCTGACCTCCTTATTTTCCACTCATTTCAAAATTAAAGAAAACTCAGTGCAAAATCTTGCAAGTGAAATTATTTTATAAAAAACTTTTAAAGTTTGTTCTAAAATTAGAAGAAGATAAATCTTGCCAGATGTTTTTTTCAATCTCAGTGAAGTTCACATAAAAAAATGTGTTAGATCATGCTATTATTTTCATTTATTTTCCACACTGATTGAACCCAGTTGTGGGAAAGTAGGCTAGTCAGTGAAGAAGAGACAGGGTACACCCTGCACATGTCACCAGTTAGTCACACAGAGACAAAACTTCCTTTTCAGACATGTTCCACAAATATGGAGCAATGATCATAGAGTTTGCAGGTGTCGTTGATGTTTAACACAACCACAAGATGTGAAAGTTCTCAAATGTCACCACAAATATTGCAGCACCTGGTTTCAAATTTTTGGAAACTGTGTTTGTTAATTTTTTTACTTTTCCTGAGTGCAAAGAAAAATGCTGCATTTAGGATTAAAATAATCTCTTACTGCTAAATGTAGTTCATTCAAATAAAAAAAAATCATCTCAGTCAGGCCATGTGTTTTTGGCACGTCTAACTTTGTTCTGGCAGAATAATATCGTATTGTAAGAAGGAAACGCCTTGCTCTCAGTTGCTTGGCCACCTGCTAGTGCATTTAACCTCTGAACCCTGTCGGTGTCGAGTAGGAAACCTTTCTTCCGCTCACCCACACTACTCATACTCACAAGCTATAGTGACTTCTGTTTGGATTTGTTATAACTGTATCATATGTAGCATACAAAGCCTCTCTCAGCAGTGTAAAAACAAATATGATGCTGGATAAAAAATCCCAATTGGTTTAAAAAATCTCAAAAATGTAGGTCCTTTTTATTGTTATTACCAAATAAATCAAGGACATCCCATTCATTCAAGCTGCTACCCTCCATACTTCTCTTCACATTCATTTAATCTCTTCATCAGTGGACCGTCTTACTGTTAATACACAAAGATGAAGGTGATAAGACTGTCACATATGCTCTTTATTCATCAACACCCCGAATCACGTACAAACTGACTCACACCTGCCATGAGAGGCCATGGCAGGCAGGTGGCCGGGATTCAGATACACTCATTTTGAACAGGGGCCCACACACACAAACACACACACACACACCGTGGTACAACAGAGAGGTGTTTGGCAGCTGTCATGGGCTTATCTCCCACACTTCCCTCCCCACCAATGATCCAACACCAAGCTTTGAAGAACTCTCTCTTGTACACACACATCTCCCTCCCCCTTTTTCTTTCTGTTTGCTGCTTTCTTATCCCAGATGTTATCTCCACTTGAGGGAAGTGTGAGGAAAAATGCAACAGGGTGTTTTTGGCTAATATGTAATGGAATGCTTTTAGTTTCTGAGCTCAGGAAAAAAAATCAGATGCTGGTACTTTTATTTTCTTTAGTCAAAAATACAAATATCTTACAATTGAAACAACACAGAAATTTGATATGTTGGTAAAACTCATCCAGACAATAAGTTTCTGAGTATTTTTTTTATTTTGTTTGTGATTAGACATTGTGAGGTTATACAGTATATTGAGATCATTTTGGTGGTTAGTCTTTTCATTTCATCTTCTGAATTGCTTATTCCCTGATCGGACCGCGGGGGGGTCCCGGAGCCTATCCTGGCAGATTCAAGGTGAGAGGCAGGGTACACCCCTAATAGGTTGCCAGTCTGTCGCGGGACCACACACACTCATTCCTAGGGACTGTCCTGATCCCCTCGCCAGCCGCCGAAGGGAGCCTTAGACCTTCCTCATCACCTTGATTAGGGACACCTGAGATTGATTTCTGATGCCACACATCTGTGGACCCTGCTGCCTATTTAAGTGCAATCACCCCAGACTTCCACGTCGGGGCATTGTCGTCTTTACCATCCTCCCTGCCGATGAGTTACATCCTGGAACTCTCATGTGTTATCTGAACTTTTTGTCCTGAGTTAATCCTTTGCCATACAGACTTACCTGACTTCTGTTAATAAATTGTGTTTTTGTCCTGCATTTGGGTCCTCCTCCTTCCACATCACAACATGGACAATAGACCTAACATGCATGTTTTTGGGGGGTGGGAGGAAACCAGAGTACCCAGAGGAAACCCGTGCATATACTGGGAGAACATCCAAACTCCACACAGAAAGATCAGTGTTCCAAGCCTCCTTCCCCACCTCGACCTTCTTGCTGTGAGGCCACTGTGCAAACTATTGTGCCACTAGGCAGTCATGCCTAGTCTTTCTAGTCATAAATTATTTTAAAAAAAGGACTTTTTTTGGTAAGTTTAGTACAGTAAGATTTTACCGATGTAGTTTATGTCAAACATTATATACAAGATTTAAATAAACTAGAAACTTTCTTGTTGTTTTCACCAAAACGATCCTTTTGCCTAAATAAAAGGATTCACAACATTGAAATTCACAACATTGTAGAAATTGCAGAAAATGCTCTGTAGAAACTTAAATTAATTTTAAGTCCTCTAAATTTGTATGAATGTGCAAACATTTATAGGCTATTTTTTTAAAGGGTAGTAATACGCAATGAAAAAAACCTATTTTAACTGATTAAGTTTATGATCAGTATGCTGGGGTGGATTGTGTATGCAAGTCAAAATGACCGTGACCTCTCTCGTTTGATTTTTGTTTAAAGTCAAGAGAAATTAGAAACATTTTGTTTGCCGATATTTTGAAAGTTCTTTGCAGTGTCAGTGTTTCTGCACTCATCATTTAATAGACTTTCATTTGGACCTACAACAGGAAAGACTCTACAGACGATGTGATTTGTTATAATTGTGTACTTCAGCGTAATCAATTTTTTCTTGATTTTTTTTCTAAAAGGCAAAGTGTACACATTTTGAAAATTGTTTATGTTTAAGTGTCACAAAGATGACTAGTAAAGAAGTCAGGTGTATCCATTGACCTCTAAAGAGCGTTTTTATGTGAGATAAATTTGTGCTATCTCCATGGTTTTCCTCCTGCTCCTCCTGTCCTATCTCATCCACACATCCTCACTCGACTCACACAGACACCACAGCCATTGTCCCACGGATTCAAAAGCCCGGAGCTCTGATAAGCACAAAAATGTGCCACTAATTTTCAAATGAACTTATCTCGACTGTGCCATACTCATATTACAAGATACTTTCATTTAATTCAAACCAACGCATCAAAGCATTGACATTGGGAAAAGAATATTAGCCTCTATTTGGTCCAACGTAATCTTTTTAAATGCATATTAATAAGATGGTATAAGGATTTCAGCAATAAACTTTGACTTGGATTTGTAAATGGTAAAATGATAAAAAAAAAAAAAAAAAACCTCAGATCAAACACAAAATATACAGGTGTTTAGATGTGGGTAATGGTTATGCTTTTCATTTGGTTTCAATGACCACTTAAAGTAATGCTTTTCCAATCTATTTATGTTCAAGTGCCGTCCATGAAGCAGAGTAGGATGGCCTCTTAGTGGGTGAGAATGGTGCATAATTTAAGTCAGGCATCCCACGTTATGGTGGATGGATTTTATTTGATTTGTTGAAAATAAATCTTTCCATGAGGATTTCTAAACATACTCAGTGTAGATGCCTTAAGATTCAAGAGGAATCCTAGGTGTTAAACACACAGAGAAAAGTGTGTGATGTTTGACAAGAGTTGGAAAGATGAAGAAAGATGGAATTCCAGCTTAGTTGTTGTTTGCTCAGTACCAATTGCTCTCTCAGCGTGTGTAATCCTGTGCAGGCGCTCATATCAGAGGTCGATGATGTGATCCAAATAAAACAAGGTTCATGTCCCATCAAAGCCTATGATGTGTTGAAAAGACAGCAGAGACATGACAACTATTGGCTTAGCAAATAGAGCTCATGGAAACACCAACTTTACATTGCAGTCTCTCACTTCACACCATATAGAACTTATACATTGCCTTGTATAACACTCCAGCTATGGATCTGAGAAATGCTGTATTACAAGAGCTCATCTATTACCATGAAGTATCTTTGTTCATATTACCAGGATGCACAAGCAGTAGAAAACAATACGGTGGCAGATTAAATACCTTACACTCCAAACTTCGATTATGATTGAGCTATCTTTGCTTTTTGCTTTTCCTAAAGCTACTAATCACAAAGTACGTCAAGCTATTTATTATTAGACCCCAGATTTGCTTACAAAAGAAAATTACAAATGTTTCCAAGAATTTTATCATGATTTCTAAAACATGTGCTCACCCTCCGAGCTCTACTACGCCCTTCTTTATAGGCTTTACTTAATATTGTCTTTGCCTGAAACTATTAAAAAAAAATTGACCGTAAGCTGTAAATTGTAAAAGTGAGGGTTATAATAAACATGTTTGTTATATTTAACAATGTAACTTCTCTCAAAATACATTTTTATTGACTATAAATCAACATCAGGTAATGAGAATGTCACACCTTGAAGTCTTTATTTCCCACATATTTTACAACATATAGACATGTAGCATTGCATCATTCTTATATAACAAGGACATTTGCCAAATTTGTTCGTGCAATTCAAAGTTTGATCTAAGGAGGGATTTGATAGACAAGGTCAGAGTTAAATCTTACAGTCAAAGTAAGTCTTTTTAAAATCTGGAAATGATTATCCCTTATGGATTATTAAAACATCACTCTTAGTGACTAACCAGAACAAGTTGGAAACAATAAGTGGTGGAAATGAACAATCACTCTGGCAGGAACTGGATAACTGATTTTTATCGGGAAGGTAATGATAATTTGGTTCATACTCAATTTGGAAAGTCTTTTGTCTCAAATTTGTGTAATGAGATTTTTTAGTACGGAATCCAATCCAACAAAACAGCAAACTAAGGCTTTGTTTAGTAAAAAACATGAACTTGGCACAATAAAAGTTTATTCAAACACTGTTACCGCTGCTATGAGCAAGCTTTCCAGATAATAACTTTTTTTTACAAGTTTCCGGATTGCTTTTGAGGATTTTTGTTTTTATGTGAAAAGTACAAAAACAAATAACTCTGGCTGATTGTTGCCATAGTTTCAACTATCCACCACACATGCAGGTGCGAACCAACAATTTCTGCTCCTGCATCACATAAACGAGTCAAACCACAAAACAGTAAAACAAATGGGAATAGTTCAACTTTTTCAACCTTTTTATGAAGCCAAAGAGAGCTTAGAAGAAAAAGAAACAACTAAATTGAAAATTAATGTGTCCTTGTTTCCAACTGGGTTTTAAAGAGGCAAATGAGGTGTTTCAAACATTACGACAATTTGTTCATTTAGGAGCTTTTTTTTTTCCAGTCCCAATTCCACACAAAACATTGTTAAAAAAACTACTGGTAGCTAGTTTTATGTTTGATAGTTAATCATGAAAAGTAGACATCCTGCTTCTGAAATAACTTCTTTGAGACCAAAAACACCCACAGGTCATTTGTTCATATGGTTAAAAACTATTCTTTATCAAAACATTCATTGAACTGAGACCTCTAGTGGTAACCATAGCAATTACATACTAAATGTTAAAAACTAGTTTATTAACGGAGCACTGTGCCCTTTACTGACCTTTAAATACACGTTTACAACTTCCTTCGATGGCACAAAGCCATGAGATAGCACCGTTTTGTATGTGCAATGTTCCAGATAGAAAAATCACTCTTCACCAGTTATTTTGTGCTCCTCCACTTCAGAGCAGTTTGCTTTGTCAAACACATCAGCTGCAAGTTGATGGAGCATGACAAATTCATCAAACGTGGTGAGGAACATTATCAGAAAAAAAGATTAAAAGAAAAAGAGCAGGACTGAAGGAGAAGTGAGTCAACCTTGTATTGACTTTTATTGAAGAGTCTGAAGAGCAGGTAGGACGTGAGATGACTGCAAAATTAGTCTTTGGAGTACCTCGCTCAAAACTATCTTCAAATTTTAATGTTGAATCTTTGGGTTCATATCATTGTAAGACCTCATTGAGTTATCTGTCTGCTTACTATTTGCAACCTTTTAAAAAGACAAATAAGAGTAGATCTTATAGAACATTTACTGTCTAAATAATTTTTCCTTAGGGGAGGCGTTGGCTCAGTAGTAGAGTGTTTGTCCTTGAACCTGGAGACGCTGGTTCGAATCCCACTGAGCAGCCTAGGTGTCACTGGAGCAGACACCTAACCCCCTCGTTGCTCCCACCATTGGCACTGTTCTGCAGCTGCCTTTTGCAGTGCAATGCATCACAGAAATTTCCTCAATGAGGGACTAATAAAGAAATTCTTCTTCATCATACCGCTGTATCGGCCCATGTAAGATCAGGCACTAATTATCTAATGTTGTCAATCTATATCATTTGGCAGCAACACCTCAGTTCACAGAAGCACACAGAGAAACATAATGACCTTTCACTCAGCTCACTTTCCACCACAGAGGAATTATCAAATTGCACATTAAAGCACTTTGTGCTCCGAGACCTGATAAAAATTAAAAGCTACAGAATGAATGAATTGAGGAATCTTCGGGATGTAAAGCTAACAAACCAAAACCATCACACTTTTAAACGTCATGCAGGCCTGTGCATGTTTTTATACCTATGTGTGAATATAAATCAAATAGACTAAATAAAAAGAAGAAATTTAAGCCTGGGCAGCACGGTGGTGCAGTGGTTGGCATAGTGGCCTCATAGCAAGAACGTTTGGGTACGGGTTCCAGGTGGGACGAGGCTTGAAATGCTGGGCTTTCTGTGTGGAGTTTACATGTTCTCCTCGTGTATGTGTGAATTTTCTCTGGGTTTTCTCCCACCCTCTAAAAACATGCATGTTGGGTTGATTGGCCACTATAAAATTGCACCTAGGGATTAGTGTGTGAGGATGGTTGTCTGTGCGTGTGGTCTCGCATCAGACTGGCGACCTGTTAGGGGTGTACTCTGCCTCTCGCCTGTAATTGCAGCTGCCAAATTCTCATTCTGCTGCTACAATGCTGTATATATATTTTTTTTTTCAGAAATGTCTTTATTGTTTTTTTAACGATTGGCTATGAGATACATTTTAAAAAACAGAATGTGGCTTTCAAGTTTTTCTTTTTATATTAAATTTGTCATTTGTAAACACAGCAAGATTACAGCAAACATAACAGAAATTAACTCACTAGGATAAAAAGATTATGTGGTTTACACAAACTGTTATGTGAGATTGTCATAGAGTCTAGCCACACCTCTGCAGCTGAAGGACTCTGATTCTGGCTGTCATGTTTGGTTTTATCACTTGTGTTCATCTGAGAAAGACTGCATTGTCCAAAAGTAAACTTCTCTAACTCAAGCTGATTCTTAGTTTATCTGTATTTCTCTCGATAAGCAGAATTGTCACAATTCTAGTCAGGATGTGTCATTTTAGGAGACACTTCCACCACAAAACAACACAGTTTCCTGACCCCAATAAGTTAAGAACTTTAAGCAGTTTAATGATTGTGAGAAGTCTACATGTGCTTGCTGTATAACTTTTCTCCTTGTAACGACCGCATCCATCAGTTTGGGGTGAGGGGTCCATTGTAGAGCTAGCAGAGTCTGGTTCTCTGATGTCATGGGAGGCGTTCTTGTTTCTTTACAACTGCGGCTCTGTGATCTCTGGTTGGGATCAATTAGTTGAGCAATCAGCCCGCCCTGTGCTTTTGTGTGAGTAACTGCTTGTAAACAGTTTGGTTGCCTGGCAAATCGGGAATGCACTGGCTTAACCGACACAGCCACCCAAGCCTGCCTGGCTAACATAGCTCTCCAACATCCTCACGGTTAGTAGATAATGCAGTGTGACATAAGTTGATGCAATGCACCATTAGGTTGTGTAACTTAAGGTTAGCTAGTAACATCAGCAGGTAACATCTGGACACTTCAGAAAACTAAAAAGTTAACATAACAATTTCTTAGCTGTGACCTTAATGAGTTTGTAGCCGTCTACTACTTTTTGCCAGATAAATCCTTCAAAATAAATGTTGTATTTAGTAAATGCCTTCTTCATGATGTCCATGTTTATTAAAACGGTTCCCATCCGCTTTACTGTGTTTGATCTGAACCATGACTCTTTGTGTTTACAAGGAAAACAAATAAAGAATAGGCAAAGAAAGGTTCTGACATATTGTTACGGCTACATTTTGTTATTGTGCAATCAAGTAATGACCAGTTATTCACTGCCCTCTTCAAGCAGCCGCTGCAGTGTGCTGCCAATGATAACACGCCCTCCCATATGAATAATAATGCAGAATAGCCAGCATATCTCAGCCTATTTATCCTCTTGTTGCGTTGCTGGTATAGTTCCAGGGAGGCGGGAGTGGGCGTATATTCTACTTTAGTTTGTTGGAACGTACGCCGTTTGATTGCATTAACCGTGCCTGGGATCTGTGTTGTGTGCAACCCATTTTCCATGTCTCTTTTGTTTTCTTAAGATAAACTTGCTAATTAAAGCTGTGTTAATAGTGAACAAAGACACAAAGCGAAGCATAAATTTTAACACAGGACATCCTCTCTTTTCATTTGGATTTGAGTTTGGCATCTATAGATGTTTGAGTATCAAAAATCATAGAAGGGAAAAAAAACCCTCAGTAAGCAGTTTTGGGAATTAAATTTCTTGATTTGTATATATAGGCTTTGTTATTAACACACACAACTTTCGGTTGCTTAGGTTTCTTCTAGAATCTCATTAAAGGTGATTAGGCTCACATTTATGTGTGTGTTTTGGTTTAGTACGTTGTGTATTTTCTCTCAGGAACTGACTCTCTTCACATGGAAGGTGTGGAACCAAGCATGAGAGTTTTTCCTTCCTTTTTCAGCTTTATTTCCTCAAGTTAATGCGAGTCGATGAAAACAACGTGAGTCATTACAATTTGCAAGGCAAAAGGGGGAGTATTAATCCAATTTGAGATTTGTAGAGAAAGTTTTATTGTATGAGGATTTCAGTATTAATACATCTTCTAGATTAATATGCCTGATGCATTAATGCAGCCTAAAGATTATCATAGTAAACTTATTATGAAAGAATAAATATGTCAACTTTTTTTAGATTTGAAGTCAACTTATGTAAGCCAAACAACATTTGGGATGGACCGTGTGGGAGAGGAAAAATAAAATTATAAGAGCAGTCAGTTTCATAAATAAAGAGTACTCGATCTCCTAATCTAAATGATCATAAGATCATTTTATTCAACACAAGAAATTATCTTAGGTCTACTGTTATTTTATATTCTTAGGACCCGAAATTGTAATTAAGTCTCATTTAATCACAGCTCAATCATTTTGTAAAATATCTGAATTGCTTTCAGCAAATTACAAAATTATTTCTGGCAAACCGTTTTTAACTCTAGATCTCTAAGTTTGAGAGACGGGGTCTCTGGTATTTAGGCTGAGATCCAAATCTCCCCCACAGAGTAGAAAAGTTATTGTAACACTTCGGCACGCGGCAGCTCCTCTGTGTCCTCCCTAATGATGGGGGCAAAGAGACAGGAAGACCCTGGGCTCTAAATCATATAACCAAGATGACAATTTATCGTTCTTATGCCATGTTTATTGTGCTTTTCTAAACTTCTCTCCAAAGGCCTATTTTCATTGTTTTCAATACAAGAATATTTCCCTTGGGTTTTGAATTGAAAAAACAGATTTACTGTAAATCTTATTTGTGCAAAAAAAAACAGTGAATACATTTTTAGTAAATGGGTGTATTTAAAGGAAACTTTGGAAGGCCATTGTTAAGATTTTGTCATTATAACATTGTTTTTTATTCCTTTAAAGTTTGTATTGGTTGCTGGGTTACATCCAGGACATGGCAATATGCTGAAGAGGAAAGGCTTGGTTTCTTCCTGAGGCGGTATCGCAGGCAATGTCAGGAACGATCTAAAACTCACGCTACAATTGTTAAAAGAAAAACAAAAGCAGCTATGATCCTCAGACTGATTAAAATCACCAGTCCAAAGGTCTTTCTGTAACTCCTAATTAGCCTAAAAGAACACTATCAAACTTGAAAATGCATATTTAAAATATGCAATCAATGCACTTTTATATTATTTTAATTCTAGATCAAAATACATTGAGTGGTTTATTAAACGTGCAAAAAAAAGCAGGCAATCCAATTTTCACATTTGCATTAAAATGTTTGCCTATATCTTTGTTTTACTAAAAAAATTAATGAAAAAAAAACTCTCCAGTATCAAAGAGTTTTTCTTTAAAAGTAAGAGAGTAATTTCATTTCAAACTTTTTCCATGTTCTCATGTCCTTTTCTTCTTTTCTGTCTTCAGTGGAAACTAGACGCAACACATCTCTTACAGATCATCAAGAAAAATTGACCTTCCATCATTGTATAAATAAGCCTCTCAGTGCCCAAGAACACACACCTGCAGATGTGTGTATCCCGCGGGCAAAGAAGGGAGGAAACCATCAGATGAGTGTCTAAAATCTGGGCCGATCAGAAAAGGAAGGAAATAACTTTCAACTGTTTGTGAAGAGAGCGTGTGAAGGAATCATGAGCCATTTCCCTCCCAGTAGCTGTGATGACCTGAACCAGAGATGGAACGACAATGGAAAAAGTCTAGAAATCTGCTCAAATTGAGAGAATTACAACATACTGGGGGGTGGATTAATCTTCTGTCTGTGAATTATTCCCTACTCCCAGTCTGATTGGAAGATCTGCCCCAGTCACACACATGCGCTGAATAGAAAAAAGCTGGAGGTTGATGAATCCCCTGGTTTTTTTTCCCGCCTTTGAGCAGATGTGGAATTTTTGGGATATTTATGGTCATTTTGGGAGCGATATGTGGTAGCTAGTGATTTTTCCTCTCCTGTATCAATCCTGCTGGATATCTCTTCAAATCCAATAAGTGGTTCCTCATTCTCTTATACAGAAAAATTGGACACTGGGGTATTAAAGAGATGGAGACAGCATGTAGGAGGATGTAGCAATCCGTTGTGGAGCAAAGTAACCGCATAGTGATACCCCGGCAGACCTTATATAAAGAAATAAATACTAAACTACTTGTAACATCTCAATTTCCACCTTCAGACAGACTTATTATGCATAGACTCTACTCAAAGTGTTCCAAGGTCATTATGAGGTGATATTTTTGGGTTTGTTGAAAATGTATTAAGCTGAAAAGAGAAACTATTGGATTAAAAAAGACTTCTCTACAAACTTTTGATCTTCTACAAGGAATCCAGTTGTGAGTTGTTGTCATTGTGTTGCAGTAAAAAGATTGTTGTGTCGACAGCGCAGCAGGAAAGATGGCACCAGACAATAGAGTTTTTAGCTTCGCCTTCACAGCAGAGTTTCTGGTTTTCCTGGAAGGAGACTGCAGGGAACACTTGGAGGGCGGGGGGATGTCTGGTAAGTGATACTGAAGAAGCGTGTTGTGTGTGGGCTTACAAGTGGCGTTGTCACTGAGCTGGCTGTGTCGGGTGGCAGCGCAGCAGGGGAGCTGGCCGGGGGTCTGAAGCTGAGCTGTGGAGCGTGTCACTCTGCTGGCCCATTAATCATTTCCAGCCAGCGCCTCACAGGGGCTTGAGATGCTCACACTAGGTGGTCCCAATGCCACGCTGGAGGCCCCGGTCATGTCAACTCCATGCATACATATAGTGATGGACAAATTGAAGCATCCCACAGTCAGGTACATTGCTGACCACCATAGAAAAACAAAGCTACATCATTAATTAGTCTGGAGCTTATTAGATTATTTTCATTTTTCTTTTTTTTAAACCCGTCTTGTTAGATTAGATTATTTTCAAAAGGCAGGGAATCATGTTGATTTTTTTTTTGAGGTTTCTTCCATGTTTGAACATTGCTCCCACATTGTTAACATTCCTGAAGTATTTTTTTTAATCCATACATACATTTTAGAGTAATTTGAAAGCTTTCCTGTTCAGTATTCAGTTACTACGCCAGGGCCACAATGTAATGTAAGCAGAAAATATATTTGCAGCATGCACAAACACTGCTCACACTCAATATTTCCACTCGGGTACTGCTCTTGCTCCTCTCGTATGTGAGTGGGTAGCAAGTGGAGAAAGAAGTCAATGTCAAAAAAGTTGAACCAATAAAGTCTATCTACAATTTTTCTGTAGCAAATGTTGCCTTTCTGGTTCAAACAACATATGAAATAGTCGAAACCACAATACACCCTTTCTTTGAAAAAAATAATCTTTGGAAATACTACTTCCTGCACTGATCATTAGTTATCATTCTCCCGTGTAGATTGGAAACATTCAGCAGCTTCTAGAACTCCAACAGACAGAATGTGATATGTTCAACTCCTAATTGATCCTATTGATTTCCATTTACACTTCAAATTTAGAAGATAAACCAATGTTAAATTACCAAAAGGTAATGCATTGTTTTACTTATTTTTCTCTTATAATCCCCTATTTATTGTCTCACTGAAGATCTAACTGAAATAATCTTTGCTGTTTCCAACACTTGAGTAAAAAATGGGTTGTCTCAAGGTTTCATTCAGCCGCTGTCATTCCCATGTTACTCACAGAAAATCATTCAGTAAAATGTGTCATGTGTTGACATTAATGCCACGATATCTAACAGCCAGTGTGTGGAGAAAAGGCTTACGCGATCAAAGTCTTTATATTTATTCTCAAAACACTGAGACACCTCTGTCCAAATTTCAGCGGGAGAAAATCTTTCAGCCTGCTTTAAAAGCCTGAGTGAAACCTTTCTGGCTCCAAACATCATGTCTGTCTTGAATTATGAGCTCAACAAAACAAAATCCTGAAACTATGAAGCCTCAGAGGATAGTAGACTAGAGCAGAGCTTTTTTCCTTCTCTTTATTTTATAGTCTGCTTGTGTGAAGATGTTCTTACCAAACTCACACTGGTTTATGTTGCAAGAAACGCCACAGAGAGTAAACACATTTTACAAACTTTTTACTTCCTCTTTGTCAGCCTGCTAGTGTGTGAACATCTACAACACAGAAGTTCTACCATTTTAAGGCTACTGGGAGCAGACGGGTGTGTACATGTCAGGGGTATAAGGGATGAAAAAACTTGTTGAAATATTTTTGGAAACCACGGTTAATTCTTACTTTATCCCATTAAAGCCAAATCATACAGACGGCTTGAACATAGTCATAGTATAAAAATAAAATATAATAGATTTAATGGAAAAATGTCATTTATCATTGTAGTAGTTTAATCAGCAGGGGTGGATTTAAACATTTTGTGGACCAGGAAATACCCAAAGGTGGAATTATCTACATTTTTTTCTTTTCTTTTTCTTAACGTTGAGATTTTTTCTCTTCAGCTTTTTAAAAAAAGACTCAGAGCTTGAATACTCAAAATCAGGCCTTTCCAAGTAATCCATTTCATCATTGCAATTTTTTTTAATGATCATGGGTCTGTTTAAATTTTGTTTTGGGTATTCTAGGTATTTGTCATTCATTTGGATGCCCAACAAACTTTTATAGTGAGTGTAGATCAGGTCCAGCTAAGAGCTTGTTGCTAAAAAAAAATAAGTAAAATAAATCATGATGATGACTGTATTTATGCCTGTATTTTTTCTCCCAATAACTGTTAATTAATCAGCAGCTACAAAATTGTCCCTAGGAACAAGTGTGTGTGGATGGTTGTGTGTGTGTGTGGCCCTGCGAGTGGCTGGCGACTTGTTCCGGGTGCACCCTTCCTCTCTCCTTGCATCAACTGGGATAGGCTCCAGCAACTCCTGCGACAGTGAATAAGCGGTTCAGAAGATGAATGAATATCTGAGCAAATTTGATTCTTCACGTGCCTACTCTCTCAGGCCAGTCAAATTTTTTAAATTTTACTTTCTTTACTTTTTTAAACACATATAAGAAAAGTATTATAAAAATAAAACAGAGGATTGAATGAATGTAGGAAGTCTTTGTCATTCATCATCTGAACTTATCCCTTATGCAGTCACGGGGGTTGCCGGAGCCTATCCCGGCTGATTTCAGGCGGGAGGAGAGATACATCCTGAACAAGTCACAAATCTGTTGTGGGGCCACACACACAGACAACCATACACACACACAGACCTAGGGTCAATTTTGTAGCTGCCTATTAACCTAACATGCATGTTTTTGGAGGTTGGGAAGAATCCCTTGAGAAAACCCAGACATTTTTGGGAAGAACATGCAAACTTCTCACAGAAAGTTTTTTGTTGTTAAAAAATAGGAGAAAAATATCATTTTTGTGTTAGTCTCTTTCAGATTCAAAATGAATTGTGTAACATTGAGTGAGAGAAAATTAGTAAATTACTACACACTTAAATTGATTTTGTCTTCCTGTGTTCAATTTCTTTAATTTTTTATTTAATTTTGTTGAAAATTTTGATAATTTTTTTGTGTTTTGAATCAGTCTATTTTGCATCTTTAAGGGTTCTCTAGAGGTGAAAAAGATTTAAAAAAAAAAAAAAAAAAAAAAAGAACGTTTTCATTTTTTCCGCTTCAGAAATCCAGGTCATGCTGACAAAGTTTAATTTTTCTTTTTGTTCAGAAGAAAAAAAACATCCCTGCAAGTCTCATCTGATCAAGCTGATTGAGAGTGACTGGTTCATTGTGAGTTCCTGCTTCAGGGTCACTTCTAGATGTCGATTCTCTGCTCTCTCATATTTGAATTGTCCCTCGTAATTCCTCTGAGTGACTGGGACTCATCAGTCCATCTGTCTGGTTAAGTACTCCTGATGGGACTCAGTCAATGATATTTGACTTTCCATGTGGCTGTTTTTCCAACCTGTGCAGCACCTGCTTCCTATTAACCATCCCCCTCACACACACACACACACACACACACACACACACACACACACACACACACACACACACACACACACACACACACACACATTACTTGTCTGATTTTTAATCTTCAACATGCTATTTGTAATATTACCTCCAGGTCCTGGGTTTATTATGACTATAGGAGCAGCAGATCATAAGGCTGAACCCAAGATGAACATGGCTGCTCTCACTTGCAGGGTTTGTAACAAACCACAACAGGAGCACAATGCTCACAGTGATATTGTTTTCATTTTTCTCAGCTGGAATTTTGATGTTTACTACTGGTTGTTGGCGGGGGCTCATTTCATTTTCTCCATCTCCACAGGAAAAATTTCTCCTTGTGGGTACTTAGTTTACAATGGGATGGACTGAAGCAAGTTTCTCTTAAACAAAGACTGTCTCATCATCTACAAAACGCAGCCTGGTTTCATTATTGCATAATGTTGCATGTTGAGTTACTGTATTTGAACATGGAAACCATCAAAACAGAAGCCTACAAAGTCAAGATCAATCCCAGAAATACTTGCATCCAGTGGCTATTGTTGTTTAAATTCAAAATCAGAAATCCGCAAATATGTGTCGGCTTGTAAACAAAAAGACAAGAGAGGAGAACACAAACACAGATTCTATTACAAGACCATGTAATGTATGACCTCATGCTTTGAAAAATAAATAAAATGAGATCCATATGTTCAGGCTGACCTAACCTGGCAACCCTGTTTGGATGTTCATAACATCACAGTCTACATTAAGACTCATCTGTGGGTAAATTCAGAAAAAAAAAAGCGAGAGAAAGCATTGTTTGTGTTTAAATTGAGTCTGCTATTCTTCTTTCTTTTTCAGTCTAATATTCCTCAAAAAATGGTAAGCTCTCTAAACGTGTTCATGCTCAAGTAGAATTTCCGCCACAGAAACCCTCCCGTTAAGCACAAAATCTATTTAGTCCAAAAAAAAATCCCAAGGTTTTCCTGTAAAATAGTTTTATAGATACACATCTGTGTAAACTATAATACAATATGAAAAATGTGAAACCTTCATGTACAAGCATATTTATTATAAAGCTTGTAGTTTGTAAGAGAGATTTAAGGGAGAGCTGCACCTGCTGGGAGGACATCCAGGAGCAGTTCGACTTCCATGTAGGTAACAAATACACTGGCTCGCTATCACAAGACTAATAAATGTCAAATTCCTCTTCCTACTAACTGGCTTTGTAACCACACAAACAGGTTATAAACCCCTTCCACATGAAACACACCCACATAAAAATCTGGCAAATGGAGGAACACGACCTGCTGCAGTGAAAAGAAAGTGTGCTTGGAAAGTAAACCAAAGGTGCAAGAAAGCAAGACGGATTGGGCCTCCAGCTGACTTACACCACTGAGCTAAAGCAGGACATTGCCTGGCAGGTTGAGAGAGCAAACACTGAAATTGAACAAGAGCAAAATTACACGTATGATTAACAGAGGCTAGCATTTTCATCATGCTTCAAAAGCCACTTGGCAAGCAGAAGTTTTCCCACAGCTCCCTCCGCAGCCCCATCAGTCAGGCCGGAGAGAGGCAGGGGGAGGGCCTGACTGTCAGGGGTCAGTGGTGTGCTGAACACGGGGAGAATATGAAGCAGCTGCCTAGGACATGGGGGCGTGACCTGTCACACGTATTATTTGTTCTTATTATTATTATTTCTTTTTTTGTGAAATTGATGCCAATTTCATCTGCTTATTGTCTAAAACAACAAATCCGGGAAAGATTTCTCTCCAAACATACCATAAAACGTGGTTGTTAGAATCTGGATCTCAAACACATAAAATGTTAGATTTGAAAGGTTTCTTGTATGTCAAAATAAAGAATGGTGATAAACTTTATGATGCAATTAAATAATTATTTTATCACAAAAAATATTAGGAAATAAATAATAAAATAAGGTGTTTGAAAATATTTTTAGCACCTTAATCCAATTTTAACTAATTTTTAATACATTACAAACTACTAATGTCCTACATATGATGTACTCACACATCAATAATGAGTTTTCATAAATAAAGAGGGATTTTTTTTTGTCATTTAAAAAAAGAAAAAACTTCTTTTAAAGAAAAAAAATGTTTTCCAAATATAAATATTCATTTGATAATGTCAAACCTTCTGTTGTTAGAATGACCTTTCCATAACTTGAAGGTGCTGATGCCTTTAAAAATGCGTCCAAGGCTGACTTAATTCACCTTCTTATTTTGGTGAGGCCTCAGATTCCCCCAAAAGTGTAACGTTTGTCCTTCCTGTGTTCAATTTTTTATGTTGTGCACCTTCAGCTGATCGGCCAACATAGATGTCTTTAGACTAAAGGATGGCACTATGTGAGTGGTCGTTAAAAATGGTGAATTCTTACTTCCTTGAACCAAGTCTACTAGTCATTTTTAGTTTTTCTTGATATTGTATTTTTATGCCTAGAGGAGGACAGCACCATGCATTCTGACCATATGGACCAAGTGTTCAATAGAAACATACCCCCCTCCCGTTGGGTCTTCTTTTCATGCTATAAGGTGTCAGACTAACACCCTTTCTTTTATTTCCTCTGTGGAAGACATGCTCGGCCTGGCTCTTCTGCGGTTTTATCTGATGACACCACTTGCACAAAAAGTGAGGTAGTGAAAAGGGGGAGGAGGAGAACGGGGCTCCCACTGACATTGAGATGGATGCAGCAAGTGACAAGCTTTTTGTTTCAGGAAAATGCACTCACATGCGGGTGAAAGTCGGAGGCCAAAAGGGAACAACTTGTTCACTTGTTCCGTTTGGATGAGCAAACCATAGCATGGCCGGTGGTGTTATCTTTCCAGATTCCCCCACAAACTTGGCTTTTGAAATAAGTTTTTTTTTTTTTAAAAAAAAAGCATAGCAGAAAATCTTTCCCTCAGATTTGGCTCTGTATAACCTTTTAGACTTTGTCCTCTTCCACTGAAAAAGCAAGTTTCCTTCTCTACGTGCCAAAACTGTCAATAAAGCCACCTTAATCACCCATCCAATCTACAGTATAATAGCACCTGCTCATGGAAACACAACACGCCCCAGCAGTCTATCTCTGCAGCTGCAATGTTTCCTTCCTATTCAATCTGCTACTACAGTCGGAAAGAGAGGTCAGGGCCCAGTTATGAGTTTGGCTAGGCATGCTTTTTGCTGCTGAAATAATTTCCTGACTTTTATGTAAGAAGAATTCTATTTAAATCTTCATTTAAAAAACTGAAATACAATTTAACATTTTTTAAAGAAATTGAATTAATTTTAAACAGAAAAAAACCACAGAGATCTTGGTCAAACAAAAAAAAGTTTTTATGTTTAAGCTTTAACGAGGAGAACAAATTTGTGAGTTGTTTGGACATAAATTAAAACCTTTGGAGATGAATCTTTGTTTTCTTATCAAATTAGGCCCAACTTGTTTTAGATGCAGAGTTTCAGAACAATCTGAGCAAAAAAAGTTTGTTTGTTTTTTTATATTAGTATTATAATCATATGATTTTAACCCGTTGTTTTCCACCAATCCTGAACTTTTTATTATCTACAATTAAAACTTTTAAATCAAATTAATTAAATCGTATTAAAAAATAAGTAATCATTTATGTGGAATATAAATTTTAATTTGAATATGGAAGTTTTAAAATTACTTACTGAGAACTTATTGAAACATTTTTCATTAGTTTTGCGCGTCGTGCGTAAAGATAAAATTCCAATTAACACATTTATACGTATTTTTACTCATTCTGACATGAACAAATGAACAAATACGAAATAATTATAAATTAAATTTTGGTATAAAGAGGTAGTAACATAAAAAGAAAGTTTGGTCCTACCGACACACTCGTTAGCTTCTCGGGCCGTGGCGCGCTGCCAGGGGCGGTCATAGTGGAAAGGTTTGCACCTGTCACACTCCGGTCCTGCTGTGTTGTGTTTGCATTCACACACCAGATTTCCTTCTTTGTCTTTAACGCATTTTGAAGCGTGTCCATTACATTTGCACCGTCCTCCAACTTGAAGATCCGACACTGCGTAAAAGTAGGAGTCCCGGGCCAGTTCCGAGTCATCCTCATTCTCATCTCCAAAGGTGTGCAGCCGGCTGAAGATCACCTTGATGTCCGTGGCGGTTACCCAGTCCTGCAGCACAGGGGAGTTATCAAAGTCATGTGCAGATGGTCTGCCATCCAGGGTGCTAAAGGCGATGAGTCCACCGGTCAGAGGGTGCATGTCAGTGTGGGAATCTGTACAGATGGCTTCCTGCTCGTTCTGCTTGGTGATCGCAGCCTTGTTCTGCCGGTTGTACATCTTTTTACACTGAGTGGAGTAAAACTGAAACGGCATCCAGGATTTGCCGTAATCCATGGACTTGTAGATCGCCATGGATTCTGGTCTGGGTGAACAGAACTGAAGACTTACATATGTCACCTCAAACTTTTTCCCCAAAGACAGGGTGAGGGTGACATTTTGCGGGTATTGCGCGTAGTTTTCAGACTGCCAACAGGTGAGGTTGTGGGGATTGTTCAGGTCCGTCAGATAAGCAGGTGGATGAGATTTCTTGGGGTCTCCGGCGTCACACGTGTGGCAGTCTCTTGTGCGCTCTTCTCCTTTCTCGCTCACCACGCAGTACCGAGCTGCAGGATTCCCGCAGGTGCTGGAAACACGCACGTCTTTCCCAAAAGCAGAGTTGACAAAGTCAGGGATGCACCTCCGAGGGTTCCCGTTCTCATCATAGCAGGGATCTGGAGGAGAAGACTGTGCAGCAAACATGCTCAGTCCGTATCCCGCCTGGGCATGTTTGGTCAGGGCACAGAGACTGAACAGGATCATCCAAATTTTCAAATTCCCTTTCATTGTAATCCGAGCACCGCAAGGGACCGATGCGCTGAAATGCAGTAAAGATAGGTTATCAGATGGCAGCACTGGAGTCAAATATTAAGAGATGGAGAGATGGACATGGAGAAAACTACAGGGAGGGGGACTCAGAGGAAGGAGATGCTCAATGTGTAGGAAATAATCTTACAAGGCAAAGAAAACTCCACCCAGACCACTGCCTCCAAATCAGCCTCAAAGTGTTGGGACTTCTAAGAATTTGAAGAAAAACAAAAAGGCAATAATTCAACTTTCTACCGTTTTCTTTTAAAAACAAAAAAAAAAGTAAGAAGGGGCAATCACCCAGCTGGCTTCAACTCTCCTTGTGCCTGTCTACTCAGTCACACCTCTGCAGCCCACCTCTGTCTCTCTGTCCCACTCCCTTTTTGATGCAATGAGGAAAAAAACCTGCCTGAGGAACGAGTCTGCGCTCTACAGTGTAGAGAAAGAAGAAATGCTGTCATCTTTTGGTTATTTTTATAACTGCAGGCTTGTTTGCAGCCAGATCATTATTTTTTTTCTTGCATTTTTTTATATAAAAATTATGGGCAAATATTGGTTTTGATAACTTTGACAAGCTCATAAATATCTGATTACCATGTGTACAAAATCAAATAAAAATCAAACTGTCTTCTTTCAAAATGGAGGAATACACATACTTGTAGTAACTGTGATTATTATAACAATTGCAACAGTAACATGTGCTATTTAAAAAAATAAAAATAAAAAAGATAAACTAGCCAAAAACATTGACAAATCATAATTTCAAGTGATCAATTTTGATGAGGCTGTTTTTGTTTTTAACAGATAAAACTGTCACTTGTCAGTCCGGATCAAAAGCATTTTACCTCAGTGTTGTGTCTGGAAACCTCCATCTTTCAGCAAAATTATACATGCATCTCACAAAATGTTTCAGTTGAAACTTAAACTAAAATCTTTTTGGCTGTGTGGAGACGTTGCTAACGTTCTGAGTTGACATCAATAAACATGGTCATGAAACTTTAAGATTTGGCAGCACGGTGGCACAGTGGCCTCACAGCAAGAAGATTTGAACAAATGTGTTAATTGTTCAAATCCTGGGTGGGGGATGAGGTTTGAAACATTGGTCTTTCTGTGTGGAGTTTGCATGTTCTCCCTGTGTATGCGTGTGTTTCCTTCCATCCTACAAAAAGCATGCATGTTAGGTTGAGGACCCCCTTGAAAAGGAAATGTCTCATCTCCAGGGGCTTATCATCCCAATAAAATAATAAAGATAAAGGGATTTTGAGAAAGTCTGAGAACAGATTTTATTTTCTCTTGCAAAGGACTGAAAAGACAATTGGAAATATGAAGAAAATTTGTTTAACTTAAAGATTTAAATGTAAAATTCAAGTGAGTATAATAGTCAGTGTCTAAATCTATTCAAAATAGAAGCTTTTTAACCATGCGTCAGATTAAGAATGATCTGTCTTTTCCTTCTTTAAAAGGAAATATTGTTCATATAAATAACCAGACACATTAGGAATGCAAAGGAAAACACTTTTATTCAACCTAAATACCAAATAAAAAGTCAACATCCTCTTTTCTTTCAGTTCATTGTCCAACAGGCATATATTTACAGCCAGTGTCATTTAAGAGGTCACTTGAGTTTGACTTTGTTCCTCTGAAATTTTCCAAAAAGTTCTATTTGGTGTTTTGATCATAAGAGGGGGTATCCACTAGGTCAGTCCATAAACTTTTGCCGCTCTGCATGAAGATGTATCTTTATCTAAGTTACCCGTGCTTGATGGTCCCCCAGCATGATCAAATAAGAAAAAAACTGATTTTTTATTATTATTGTGACACAATAATAATATTATTGTGTCACAATAATGTACCTGTAATGGAAGTTTCAAAGCATGAGGTCCAGTCAGAGAAACAGATCCAGACTATTTCTGATGAGTTCTGTCTACTGGAAGACTCCTCCTACAACAATGTAACAATGCAAATGCTGAACACTTCAGCATAAACACTCACAAAGTTCCTGCTTTGCAGCACTCTTACTCAGACTTTGCAGTTCGTGGGTCTGTTTCTGAAAAAGTATCATCACAGGAAGATGTGGTCTCTCTATCGTCTTCCCGTCATGGCGTGTGTCATCTGTGGTCAATCTAGGATGATCTAGGACACCGATAGCAGCAATCACTGTGATAAGTAAGTTATATATGTGATTATTCATTCTTGATTTGGAACAACTTAAGATTTTTATGCTGCAAACTATTATGTGTGTATATCTCAAGCTTGAATTGAACCTTTGTTTAGAAGGACTAACCTCTTTGACATAGTTTAAGGTGCAAAGATTTGCATATTTCCTGTTCCCCTTCTTTCACAACCCATGAATGTGTTTCAAATGAGAACCATGTATTGTTAACAGTATAGTGTGTTACAGAGCAGGTGAGAAGCACTGTGTGTGCTTCCCTTTAAAGAAAACAATTGCAATGTCACAGGCTGATATTTTTCCACTAAAGCTGGTCTGGTTTACATGAACAATACGACAATACTCTCAGACAACATACAATAGATCAGCACCTGCTTCCTCAGTAGACATGTATTGGGTTTGCTTGCTGGAGTGGGATATTTCAGGTACATCTGAAAATAGAGCTGCTCAAAATAAGAAATAAAACCCAAACATCCTTTCTGTTAAAATGTGAACACCACTCTTACTCATTTTGTAAAGGTTTGGCAGAAATTTGCTGTTTATGTTATCAGCATTTAGAGACAGTAAGAAGTTTTTTCTTGTCTTGTTAAAAAAAAAAAAAAAAAGGTTTAAAAAAATTCCCATTGGTAATACATTCCCCAAAGGTCTTTTCCTGTTTGAGCATAGTTAGAGCTTCCTCCAGCACCTCAGCATCCTGGAGGTCAGTCCTACCCAACAGATTCCTTCTCAATTATCCCAAAAAAGTCTCACTTAGCTTTAGCAATGCAAAAAGATTCCTCTTTTTTTAGCTAATTAAACAGTTGCCATCTATACTGAATACTGTAACACAGTCATTGTGGTATGATTGTCACAAAATGTTCTTTTACTCAAACCACAAGTCTTTTGTGACTCTCACAAAGCACTAAAACACTCACTTAAGCGACTGTCTGAAATTTAAGGTATAAGTCTAAAACCCATATATATATATTTTTCTTAGCATGAGGTACATCCAGTTTTGAGTTGTCTGAAATCCGATGTTGGCAGTTCATTTAATAATAATGAAAAAGTAGAAGTTGTGTCTGCTGTTTTCTGCCAGCTCATCTCCTGTTCACTCACATGGTCTGTGATTCACAAGTGGGAAGTGGCTGTATTTCTAATTTAATATTTGTGCTATGGACACTTGTGTTTGCATATGTGTGTAAAGTGAGGTTTTAATCTAATTATCTCAATTCTATAGAAGCAGCACGGTGGCGCAGTGAATAGCACAGTGACCTCACAGCAAGAAGGTTGGGGTTTCGAGTCCCAGGTGAGGATGAGGCTTGATTCACTGGCCTTTCTGTCTGGAGATTGCATGTTTTCCCCATGTAATGTATTCTTTGGCTACTCCAGTTTTCTCCCACCCTGCAGAAACAAAAAAGTGTTTTAGGTTGATTGGCTGCTTTAAATTTGCCCCAAGGAAAGTGGTTGTATGGCCCTGCGACACTCTGGTGACCTGTTCAGGGTGTACCCTACCTCTCACCTCAAATCAGCCGGGATAAGCTGTGGCACCCAAGCAACCCTAATAGGGTTAATAAAAGGTTAAAAAATGACTGAATTTGAATTTTATTTTGTCTGAACAGGAACATCGAATAATTGTTTCTGTTATTGGAAACAGGAAGTTTGGACGAGCTCCTGGTTTATCAACTGTTTCATGTTTAAAGATGTCACCATTTTTCTTTTAGATGATGCAGCAGAGTTCGTGCACCGAGGATCGTATCCAGCATGTTCTTGAGTGCTGCCTTTGCAACTTGAGTGTGGACACTCCTGACAAACAGTTGTGGAATGGTAGGACACAAACCGTGATGACTTTGCTAAGAAAAATAGAAGTACGCTGAAAAAAGATGTATCTGGGCTGCTTGTGATGATGTCACTAGATTGTTAAGTTAGAGCTGTTTAACAATTAAAAGAAAACAATTTTAATTCAATTATCCAGCCAGCTGTCTAAACACGTGTTGCCCAACGTCTGGAGAAAATGGGAATTGAAACTGATGAGACAGGAGGCAGGAGCAGCTTACGGCATCATTTCTGATGTCTATTCAAAAAGATTGATTTAGACAGATAAGCAGGATGTTTTTATCACTTTTCTGCCCCGAGCGTGTTTTCTAAAGGATTTTAGAAAATCAAAAAGGGATAAATACAAGTCAACTGAGGATTTTTTTTTCATCTTTTTGATCAGCTAGTCACTGCATAAGCCGCTGGAGTTTGGAGGAACTTGTGAAGAGAGATCCCCACAACTTCCTCATCCTTCTCCAAGTAATCTTGAAAAAAGCAAATGAGGTGAAGAGTTAACTAAATGTCCCATCTGAAGGAACTTTGACTGTAAACTTGGCTGTGAACGTCTATTTCAATTCATTTTTCCCTTTCAGGTGTTGAAGCAGTGCCAGTATGAACAGGTGGTTCCTCTTACCCTCTTGTTCTCCTCGACTCTTCTGAGAGTGAGTTGGTTTTTCAAATAATCGACCAAACAAGCAACTTTTTTCAATGTACTTTTACACATTATTCCTGTTTTGTTGTTTCTTTTTAGGTGCCTTATATTGCTTCAGATTGCAGCGTTCTACAAGAGGCCTACTTGTTGTTCCAAAGGTTCTTGTCCTGGCCTGAACCCTGCAGCTCTGCCTGCAAACACCTTCTAGAAATTATACAGCAGGAGCTTCAAGCACCAGGTGGCACCCAATGCACCCAATGCAAAATCAATTTTTATACAGATACAATGAGAAAAAAGTTATTTTGCATGAGATAAATCTTTTTAAAAACTATCATTATGTCCATGTAATATTCTCTTAACTTCTACTTTAACACAAAGAGCATATTTGATGAAGCTTGAACTGATTCTGTCATGTTTCTTCCTAACATTTTTTTTGGGACACTTTTTGTCATCTTAACATTGACTTCTTTTTTTTTTAACCAAAGGGAGCTTTGAATTATTTTTAACCTAAGTTTATCTGGCAGCCTGTTTGGTAAATATTTTCTAATTCTCTTAAGTTAAAAACTTTTCTAAAGTTAGGAACGGTACTAAACTTGGGTTTCTGTGGGCGTTTGGGAAAGTCACTGTCACAAGTGGAACTTTAACATAGTTTGAAAGTCTGGTGAAAAAAACGTTCTAGCTAGAACGGGGGGAGGAATTGCAGCCATGTCTTTTGACAGTGTTGAATATTAAACCGGATTAAATGTTTTGAAGACTTTGCAAAACCTGTTGTCAATGCAGTTTAAAATTTTAGATTATTGCCATGACAGCAATCAGAAAGAACAGGACTATCATTAACTCTGGCCTCAAAGGAGCAGTGTTTGTCAACTGCTGCTCAAAATCTGCATTAATCTCTTTCATCCAGTTTGCTCTCTAAATAAATTTCTATTTATTTTAAAGGTATCACTTTTCAGCGACTTGTAAGGACAGAACAGGCTGTTTCCCACGATATTCATTGCTCTAAAACCATGTAAGTTTAATCCAAGTGCACAGATTTTGTGATTTTTTTTTTTTTTTTTTTTTTTTAGTTAGAGTACATGTCCAAATCTATAAATCAATGTCCTTATTAGAATGGTGCTGATGTTGAACCCTGAAGATGAAGTCCCTCCAGAAGTCCAGTCGGCCTCTGAACAAATGAGCACCACTTATCAGTCCAGTCGAGAAATTACAACCAACCTGATCTTGCACAGCTTTCAGGCTGCTCTAGGTCCCAAACATGACATACAGGCTCTCCGTACATTCCTACAGGTGAAACACTAACACACAAGCCTGACTTTTCCTCCACTCTGTCCGTCTCTGTTCTCCTAAAATTTTTGTGTCTTTGTTCCTCCAGAATCAGCAACCAGAGGAGCTGCAGCATCTCCTGGAGGTGATCACTGACAACCAGGAGGCTGCAGCTTCATCAGCAGATCACAGGGCAGCAAGAGAAGATTTTCTCCATAAAATGGAGAAATTGAGAGGTGGCCTTGCTGCTCCAGCTGCTGGTCCTGGTAAGCAAGAGAATATTGTGGAGAAACGGAGTCGTCTGCGTCCTATGAGATGAGAAGATGGATCATCTGCATCCTTTTTTTTCTCATCAGGAACAAGTGAGATGTTCAAGCTGCCTTTTCCTAAATGCTACACATGCTCATGGCACACTGATAACTTTGGTAAAAGATTCAGTTTATTTCTAATGAAAACAACCTAAAATTGATCTCTTTTGGATGCAACTTTCATCTCTTCTCCTCCTTTAGATTTTTTGAGAGACCTTCTCGCTGCTGATTCAGACTTGGATTCTCCATCAGAGTGTTTCCTGACAGAGATCAGTGGATCAGGACTAGCCAAGGATGACAGCTTTGACATGAGTGTGGATGAAGAAGATGAGCTAGACTCAGACAAAGTGAATCAGGAGTTTCCAAATCATCGTATTTCCACTGTGTCTTCTTCCTCAAGAGACTCTGCATTTTCCAACTTCTCTCTTTCCTCCAGTTGGTCCGTGCCATCCGTCTCATCGGGTGTGGACAGTGACCTCAGTGAGGACATAGTACATGAGGACATGGAGGAATCACAAGAGGGACAACTTAAATCTAGAAAGAAACCCAAGAAGAAGTCTAAATCTCTCTTGGGTATTGAGCGCTTTTCCATGTTGTTCAAGACTCCCCACAGTCCTGGCACATGCCGCCGAGCCCAGAGCATGGGTTTCCATGGAGACATCACCAAGGACTTGCATAGAACTGGCTCACAGCTCAAACAGTCCAGACCTACCCAAAGACAGGTTCATCATCTCAATGAGTCCGCCACCCCAAAAGACCTTTTGGCTCCACGGAAACAAGTGTGCATCCGTAGGAGGGCAATCCTAAGCTGTGATGAAGGGACTTTAGCGGACGTACCCACCCTGGTGAAAGTGGTGGTCTTTGGAGGTGACCGAGAGGCTGGTCGGCTGGCCAGAGCATACAGCAACCTGCAGCAGAAAGAAAGTCGATGTCCACAACTCACCAGGATGTGCAAACTCAAGTTTTATTTTGTTCCTACTAAAAGAAGAACAGGAAGTCTATTGGGAAGGGGGGACTTTCCAACAGAAGGTCAGACAGGAAGTGTCAGCAAAACTGTTGCTCCTATGGTGAGAAGAACAACCATAGCACCCATTTCATTCATTTTTTTTATGTACAGAAGCACTGAGAGGAGTGTCAAGTTAATTTGAAAGAAAAGAAAATAGAACAACAATTTAAACCTCTTGGGTAGAACCACTTTCACATAGCTGCAAACAATCTACATCTTCTATCTCTGCCTTCTGACAGGAGTCTAATGGGGTTGTACCTGAGGACAGTACAACAGATATCGCCCAGTTGTTGGGCTTGATGGACCCCTGGTACGAACGTAATGTCCTCAGTCTGCTCAGCTTATCTTCTGATGTCCTCTGCCAGGTATGTTTCATACTGGAGTCAGTCCATTTATCGAAATTAAGACGGATTGTCAGATTTTCCAGCTTAAAATTTTTTGTCAGTCCTTCGTGTGATCAAGAACGATGTAGAATACTTCCTCAAAGAGAAAAAGCAGAAAAACAATTAAAAAACACATAACCTCCAAACATATTTAATCTGTTAATGCTTTGAATGCCACCACAAACGAATAACTTCATAAATACTTTTGTTTCTGGTTAGTTTTAACCAACTAAAGTACTTCATAGGCCCAACAATGGACTAAAATAATTTTAACATTCAGTTCTTGTGATCTTTGTTGAGTCATGTCTAAACTCTTATTTAGCCACTTTTTTTATCCCTTCTGCTTGTGTTTTTTGTTGTTCTTGCATTGATCCTGGAAAAAGTTAAAATATCCACTGCATTGTCTGTGAGGTGTAGTGTAGGAAACATAATACATCTGTCATTTCATATCTACAAGCTAGGAAAAAAGTAGTGAAACATGTCAGCTTTATTCAAACTTTATTTAGCCAAACAACAAACAACAAGTTATCGAGCTTGTAAGATGAAGGTTAGTCTAAATAAGTCAGAACCTTTGGGTTTTAAGGTTCTAAACTCGTGATGGGCCTTAAAAGCAGAGGCCACACCACCAAAAATGCCCTCTAAGTTAATTTGTTTTGTTTGTTTAAAATAAAGAACTAATGTGTTTGAAAAAAATGAAGAAAAATTCATTTTTAAAAACTTTTACTGATTTAAACAGTTTATTTTTCTTCATATGTTTGCATCAATAGCACTCTAATTTACCAAAGGTAATGAGTTGAATTAATTTTCTTTTCACCGTGGCAAAAATATGGCACATAAAAAGGTCTTTTTATTGCTTTTTTTTATTGATTTCGAAATGAATCACTTAATTACTTGCCAAGAATTTCTTTGTTTGCTTGAAAATGTCAAGCATAGATTTAAACTCAGGTCCAGATTCCTGTTGCTTCTCTATTACACTTTTCAACTCAATAAGAAAAAAATTCAATAAGCAAAATGTTAATTTTCTCGTCTTGAGTACTTGAGAATTATAACATGTGTGTATGAGTCTGAAATTATCTAACATTAATTTGACACAGGCTGTTTCGAAGAATGAGGACATCTCAACAAACTCAGGAAGTCCAGAGCATCTCTGTCTGCTGACCGACTTGGTGCTTTATTACTGCAGAAACGCAAACCAGCCTGTTCTGATGCAGCTCTACCAAGCTGAGGTTTCACAGACAGACACGCACACACATGCACACACGTATCTGCTCTCAGAGATAAAAATTATTGTTGCTTCCTTCACACAGTTGACCTTGTCTGGGGGAATGAAGAGAAAAGAGGTTTTTATTCACTCCTTGGAGCTTGGACACACTGCTGGGACCAGGGCTGTCAAAGCTATGGGTTAGTTAAACAAATGTGACACAAAAATACATCCAAACACAAATGTCTTTATGTTTTTCTTGCTTTTTTCTCAAAGGAGCTGCAGGCAAAAGGTTGGGAATTGATGGCGATGCAGGAGCTGTGCCTTTACCGCTGACTGTGTCATACAACAAGGTACTGCTCCAACACACTTCCTGCATTACACAATCCATTTATGTTTATTTTCATGTCTAGATCTATTTTTAATGTCAATCCGGTTTATATATAATCACAGGTGGCTGTGAGTGGGAGGACTCAGTGGGTTCAGGCGGAGATGGTCTGCTCGTCAATAAACCTTACCAAAGAATGCCGAAAGCCTGAAGAACTTGGTGAGAAATAAGAAATGAAACCTTTATTAATTTTTAATTGAATTGTGTGACTTTATTCACATCTTTAGCTTCAAAGGAGAGTCTACAGTTGACAATGATGGGCATACGAAAGAAACAGTGCAAACAGTCCAAAAAGAACCACAACCTGGTAGTAGAGGATTTTTTTTCTTTCAATTAGTTTCATTTTGTGTTTCAAACTAGCTTTTTTTTTACTTTTGTTTTCAATGTGTTTGTCCCTCCAGCAACAAATCTTCACATCAAAAGTGAAGGTGGACCAGGTACAAATTATCAGTGCAGATGATGGAACAACTTTTGATGTTTGCCTGGATCAGGATGAAAAGAAGTTTATTCAAAGTGTCACCAGGTACTTAAAACCACAAAGTCCTGATGTAAACCTACAAAATGTAGAAAAAAAAAAGTTGTAATCTAAAATCTCTGTTCTCTTTTTTCTCAGGTGTGAGGTGTCATTGTGCTCCAAACCGGGCAGTGGTTTGGATTGGAAGACTTATAAACCACTACCAGGACAAATCCAACCTTTATACCCAATCTACTGCTCACTGCTCTGCCTCCCTATTACCTCATTCTCTTCCTCATATCTGTGACAAACTGACTAAATCTGCAGAATGAGAGAAAAAAGACAAATTCCAATGTTATTTATTTATTATGGGTCTGTAAGTGGAATTTAAATACCTGTTTTAAGATAGTATATCCTAAGTGAGATGCACAGGATATTTTTGGAGTTCTTCTTTTCATTGAAGTTCCATCACTTGCAGAATAGCCACTAAATTTCTGTTCCATCGTCTTCCATTTACCTGCGTCTGGGGTCGGGAAATGCAGCCTTCTCTCCCCCAGTTTCATCTTTCAGCTGACCTGTGAGGATCCCGAGGCATTACCTGTCCAGCTGTCAGACAGTCTTTCCAGTGTGTCCGGGGCCTGACTCTGCGTCAAGGGGAGCATGACCGAAACACCTCACCGGGAAGGCTTTTGAATAGCATCCTAACCAAATGCCCAAACCACTCCATCTGGCTTCTCTCGATCGGAGGGGCAACGGCTCTACTCTGAGTAGATGATACATCCACTGATGATCACAAAATTGTGCATTTTAGATCAATGACAGAAAAAACTGTAAGTTATTTTTTTTTTGTTGATTTGAAATATAAGTGTTTTAAATATGTTAATAATCTTCAGATATCATCAATTTGTTCCACACAGAAGAACCAGAAGTAGAAAGGATTTTTGTTTTTACCAATTGCATTCCATATTTTTACTGAATTGCATCTGCTTGTCAGCTACAAATTTCTATAAGATAACTTTTGAGTAAAATTTAATGTGGTCGTACAAATCTCCATAGGCCTTCGATTTAACTTGTGATTAAAATTGAAATTTCCAGATGCCTCAGATTTCAGATCTGAAAATTATCCATTCAATGAATGTATAAAATGCACAGTGCACTGAATGTATTTCGTTTTAAATTTCTTTTAAAATCTCCTGAAATACCTCTCCTGGAATCTATTTTGGGTTTTGCTGATTTTCCTTCTATATCTTCAAGTTGTCAAGTTCCAGACTGTCTGATGTATAGTTTATAGAACTTCATACAATTTTAGTAATTTCTTCTGAAGAAAAATTGCATTGGGTGCAGTGTTCATATGTTTTATGTTTGTCATTACTTTTCTGTCACAAATAATTTTTCTCTGACTTAATTTTTATTTTTGGGCAACTTTCAGCAAACAAAATAAATACATTTGACAAAAATATGCTGTTGCTATTTAAAATATATATATATTCTATGCAAAATTGTTTTGGGCTGGGGTTTTTTTTTTTTTCAAAATTACTGTTTTCTCCAAAGTTAAGAGTTCTAATTTGCATTGTGGCTTACAAAGTCAGTTGTTATTCACTAGTTGAAAAACAAAGATGTAACATGTAGATTTGAAATCTAGAGCGCTAGATTCGAACATTTTGCGCGCCAGATCAAGCGCGTGTAAAGGCCCCGATGGCTTTCCATACTTCACCTGCAACATGAGCTACATACAGACATCCAAACCTAAAGAGGGCGCTGTTGTCCTGCTCTAATCTCCAGGTGTAAACTTGGAGTTGAGTGAACAAAGTCTGTGAACAGGTGCACTCTCATCTAAACCAAAAATAAACTAATGAAGGAGATCTAATGTTTGCAGAAAGACAAAAACCAACAAATCAGGATCAAACTCAACTGGAGATCTGAAGGTAAAAAAAATAATAACTTTATAGTTTCTCTTTCTTTGTTTTTTTTCTTTATCATTTGGTATGACGTGGATCATGTATGTTGACGTTCTGCAGACTGGTGCATCCAGACTGACCAGGTTTAATCTTATTTCCGCAAAGAAAACTGCTCTTCCTCTTACTTATAGACACATTTATACTGTAAGCTATTACCTTAATTGATCAGAATAGGTGGAATATTTTTTATATATTCATTTCTAAACCCTTCAAGTTAATTCAACAGTGAATTCTGTAGGTTTTCTATATAATTGTTCTTATATTAACATTATTACTTTCTCTCCTCCAGTTTGCATCCATGTGACATCTTTAAAAGCTCCAGATCAGCTGAGAAGGACATCATGAGGAGGACCAAACAGATAGACATAAAGCGGGCTGTGGTGCTTGGTGGCATCTTCAGTTTTCTATGCTGCTGTGCCAAATCCACCCTTCTCCCCTTCCTCACCTTGTACTTCAGACAGCTTGGCCTGTCCCCTGCCATGACTGGCATTGTCATGGGTACCAAGTGCTTCATAACGTTGCTGTGGAAACCTGCTGGCAGTCTGTTGGCCAAGCAGTACAACAAAAGGCGAATGGTGATGTATTGTTCTCTGGTGTTTTCTGCTGCTGCTGGTTTGATGCTCCTTTACGTTCAACCCATAGATGGCTCCGGTTCAGACACTGGCGAATGTAACACTTCCCACCAAAATGCCGGTGAGACTTCGAGCTCTCATTTGAACTTGGTTACAAGCACTGTTGGACCTCCAAAATCATCAACGACAGTGCATAGCACAACTATTAATGAAACAGTGAGAGTGACAGGATTTGTTCATGTATGGACAAATGGATCAATAATGAATCATACACACACCAAAAATGCATCTGAAGTTCTTCACACCAACCTCGGACAACCAAAGTCAAACGAGTCTTCTGTTCATTCTACCAGCAGCTCCATGGTTACTCCTGTAAGACATAAGAGGGATGATTTCAGGACACAGCCGACTGTAGAAAATAAAAAATGGAATTTTGAATTTCTAGACCGCCTCAAAAATATGGACATTCACAACAAGCTTTTTGTCACAATACTCGTCATTATCTCTGTGTGGGAGTTTGTCTCTGCCCCACTAGAATGGACGGCTGATGATGGACTGTTTGAGTATTTGGACTTTGCAGATGCCTCAGACCGTTACAGTAGCTCTGAGATGTGGGGTTTGCTCGGAGCTGCGTGTGGTGTCAGTGCGTCCGGTTTGCTGGTCAGCCAGCTAAGTTGTGACACTGCTGGCCACACAAATCAAAAAGCTGCTCATTTTTACTTCTACGCCATCCTGGTGGTGCTGACCTTCCCCGTTGCTGCCTACCTGCCTTTTTATCTAAACAAAAAGCGAGATAGGACCAGTGGGCTCCGGAAAGCATCTCAGCTGGTTCATGGCTCTGCTCGAGCTCTTCTCTGCTCCATTACTATCCTTTTTGTTGGCATAGTAACATCCTCTGTGGATAACTTTCTCCTTTGGCAGATGCAGGATCATGGAAGCAGTGAGCTGCACATGGGACTAACTTTATCCCTCTCTCTGCTCTCTCAAAGTGCCTTTCCCCTGATAGCCAAGCGTGTATCTAGGCTCCTCAGTCCAGGGAGGGTTCTTGTCGTTGGGGCAACAAGTCTCGCGTTGCAGTGCTTCTACTACTCCTTCCTGTGGGGAGCCTGGGCAGCTCTTCCTGTGCAGGTTCTCAGTTGCTTCAGCAGTGGTGCTCTATGGTGGGCTGTGATGATCCAGTGTGAAGATGTTGCAACTCCAGGAACTGAGAGGAGCGTGAGGAGGTTCTACACCCTGTGCCTGTGTTTGGGAAATGGACTGGGTAGTTTCGCCGGAGGTTTTGTGGTGCAGAGGTTTAGGCTGGAGTGGCTGTTCAGAGGGGTGTCCATGGCTCTGATGGTGTGGTGTGTGGCCCTGCCTCTGCTACAGTGGAAAGCTCCTAACAGGCGCAGGATCAACTACTCCCGCCTTCTGGTAGCTGACGCCAGCGAAGCTAGCGACTCAGACTCAGAGCACGAGAGAGACTGGCTCGATAAAGCGATGGAAGACGACAGAAGCAAAAACAACTACGGACGAAGGATAAGTCCCTGGAACCAATAAATAAACTGAAGGATGTGTTCATCAGTGGGAATTTACCTTTGGAAAAAAAACAAAACATTATTATTATCTCTGCAAAGAAAACTGATGTTCTTAATTGCGTTTGTTTTCTAAGAGCAGGTATGATTGGTTTACACCCGGACCTTTAATCACTGTTTAAGTATTGATTTTACACAATTTGTCACCCTCATTGATCCTAGAAGCCTGTTTTCTAACAATACATGCAAACACTCATCTGAGCCTCTTTGTTCATTTTTTTTCTCAATATTTGTTTAAGCAGCTCAGAGCAGGATTATGGGCGAGTTCATCTGTAGTTTTGTGCAGCTAAGCCTTTAAGAAGCAATGCAAACATCTGCAGAAAGTCACAACAAACTGGAAATACATCTTGCTACACTACACCTAAATACAGTATGTTGCTTTTTTATTTTAGAAGGACCACTATCAGCTTCTGCCTGCTGTTGTTTACGTCAGTCTGTGTAGACTTTAAACTGTGAACTGAAAGGCTGATTAAAAATGTTGAAAGCCATTTGCATGTGTGATTTTTTTTTTTTATGTGTGTAAGAGAGTGGCAGATTGCTATTATCTGTTGCTGAAATTAGAGTTGATGCCCACATAATGAACAAAGGAGCCTGTGTGCCAATGTGTGTGCGTGTGTTAATTCTGCATTTCAAAAAGGTCATATTTTATTTGATTATTTTCTTAATTCAAATAGTTCAATGTAGTAAGAGTCTCACTACAAGAAGATTGCTGGTTCAAGTCCCAGTAAGAGATGGGATGTTTATCTTAAAAATGAAGACTATTTAAAGTTGTACTACTGTAGTAACACTGTATACAAATTGGCATGTTTGAATGAGAATTATCATCCCATTGAAATTTTAGAGATGAATCTGGATGATATGATTAAATAACACAGATGGCTGACAGATCAGTTTAAACAAAAATGTTAACATGGAAAAAGATATAAATTATTTTCAACATTTAAATCTTTTGTGGCTGGGAGTAGACAATCGCAATCCAGTTTCATTAATCATGTAGGAACCAAAGTAAATGAACTCATTCATCAAGTGTTTGTGGCATCCATCTAATCCAGGGTTGACCACTCTGAGACAGGCACATCTAGACATGTTGGCAGTTCATTACGAACCCTAAATGCAATGTGATATTAAATCTGGATTGGTTCCACTTATCCAGGGTAGGGTTGCAGGGCAGCAGCCTCAGACGACAAGCCCAGGTCTCTCTCACCCCAGCTGCATCCTCCAGCTCACCTGAGGGATCTTGTGGTGTTCCCTGTCCACCTGTGAGACATAGTCGCTCCAACTGGTCTCGGGTCTGACCTTGGGTCTCCTCGCGGTGGGACATGCCCAAAACACCTCAACACCGAAGCTAAGGGAGGCATCCCAGATGCCTAAACCACCCCATCTGACTTCTCTCGACCCAGAGGCGTGACAGCTCTACTACAAGCTCTCCCTGAATGGCAGAGCTTCTCACTCTGAGTGAGAGCCCAGACACCCTGCGGAGGAAGCTCATTTCTGCTGCTTGTATCTGTGATCTCGTTCTTTCGGTCACCACGCACAGCTGATAACCGGTGAGCTGCTGATAGCTGAGGGTAATAAGGTAGATCGAATGGTAAATAAAAAATCTGAATAATGTGTCTATAAAATACAGATTTTTCTGGGAAGATTTCTCCTTGGAAGCAGATATTCAATGTGATGTTTAGGTAATTATTGTATGTACTGCTGCTTTTCTACCAACAGATGTCGCCCCTCAGACCATCATTATTAGAACAAGCAGAGCGTAATGAAGGGATTCAGTAGGTGTGTGTCTCCCGGCACATCAGGTCTACAGAAACTCTCATCTCGAGCTCCTTTTATTTTCATCTGTTGTGTTTTTTCCAGACCATGGAGAAAGAAAAAAAATCTCAGCAGTATGGTGCGTTTGACCAACGGCAGGGAAACAAAGTGACAGAGAAATCAGGTGAGTTTTTGGGGTTTTTTTTATGTCAAGATTTAATAAATATAGTTGGATCCAAAGAAAATTATTATCTCAGAAAATATTTTAAAACTTAATTTAGTAAGCTGAAAGAAATTAGTCAAATGAATAGTGTAGATCTAAATACAAATTTAGTAATGTGAAAGGTTGTGGGTTAGAAACTTGACATCCAAAGAGAAATTTAGGGTGTGTGTGAGGGTTCGTGCACACAACCTCCTGGACAGGACAAAATATATCGATCAAATTATACTGGAAACAAATCAGCAGAGCTTTTTAAAATTGGATTTTTGATCAGTGGAATACATAGAATTCTTCATCTTCTAAACCGCCTATCCCAATGGGGTCACAGGGTGTTTATCCCATCTGATCACAGGTAAGATTTGTGATTTTTGTCACCCTCATTGTAGTTTTGTGCCCTCATTTAGGGCACACCCCGAGGTGGGGTACACCCCGAACAGGTCACCAGTCGTAGGGTCACACACAGAGACAACAACCCACACACACTCTTACATTTGTTTTTGGTTTTTTTTTTGTTATGATCACATAAATGTTGGTAAGAGAGATCCATGTGTCTATTAGAATATCAGCTAAATTACATACATGCATATTTTTTTATCAAGGTTGCGTGAATGTGGAAGAAAAACTTGTGCAATTTAGACTTAGAGGCAATAGGAAGATCTAGCAATGACAGCCCAATAATTTATTTGTAAGTACTGAGCATGTATTGAGAATCACCTGAGTCTTTCTGTCTTCCTCTAAATTTGTATCTCCAACCAGTTGAAATACTTGACTGAAACCAGAAAGTTGAAGTGATTCACGGGTTGTGAGCCAATGGTTTTTCAATGATTGGATTTTCAATGTCCCATAAAGTACTCAGATATATTTCTTATGTTTTCAGTGCACCCACTTACATTGACGTATCAAACCAGTGATTTAAATAATGTTGTAAAAAATAATTTATTAGAATCTTTCATTCAACTTTTAATTGATCTACAAGAAAGATTGTTTGGTCTTAGTCGCTCAGTTGCCTCAGCATGTGTGCAAATGTTTTTTAACCCTTAAACGTAGGGAGTGCTCGTACATGCACCCACACATACATGCAGCGCACAAAAAATTCAGCCCCATATGAGTTAATGAAACTGGAATGTAAATAGTAACTGTAGAGAGAACTGTGAATGAGTTGTGCTGCCCTGCATGTCTAGGGAAGTGGAGTGGAGATCATTTTAAGACATGTGCTCCTGCCTGGTTTTGACACAACACTCTAATGTTCTCCATCTGCAACATTGTTTTTTTTTTTAGATTAGTTTATCCACCTCAGATGTTTGTCATAGTCAACAATCTAGGTTCTGCTACCCTTCATCTATTTCTCCTGACCACAATAAAGTTTTCAGAGAACTTTTTGAGTTTAATTGTGGAACCCTGGAGTGTAACAGAGCCGAGCCACACAAATCGTGGTCTAACAGACAAGCCATCATCAGTAACCTTGGAGACTCAGGAGGAGGTGAGACCTATCCTAAGCAGCTTTCACACACAAAAAAGTATTGGATGGTGTTAAAAAGGCTGGAGAAATCAAAGAACATGATTCCCTCATTGACCTTTTCACCATTCAGAAGAAAGCAAACAAAGAAAAACACTTGGTATTAAACAGAAAATCTATGTTAGTTATCAACCAAGTAAATAATGAGTTTACCTAAAAACATGGTAAAAGAGCACCGAAAATTGAAAAGACCTTTCTCTATTCCTTTGTAAATACTGTTATTATACTTTCTTGATTGTCAGATCAGGTTTTTGGATTTCCACTGAGTATGCAGATCTTTTACAAAAAAAAAAAAAACCAAAAGAAACCAAGATTTTTTTTTTCACTAAAATTGTCCATTATTTCTTTTTTTTTTTTTTTTTTTCAAAAAAAGTCACGATATAAACTAACGTCAGAGGTTGTGAGGAAAAATTTTGAAAAAAACTAATGCAAGTTGTTTTGGGACTAAAACACGATTGTAGCAGAATTACCAGCTGCATTTAAACAATGTGGGGAGCAGTGTAGGTGTGTGTGTGTCCTTACTGTTCACAGTGAGTCAGTGTGGTGATGTTTTTTCACACAAGGTCGAGTAATTAAAAGTCAATCCAAACTCTGTTGCATGAGTCACCATGGCTGGTGATGAGTAGGTGGCTAAAAGAAAGAGGGAGACTGGTGACTTCTTTCAAGAATTAATGGGATGTGGTATCTGCAAAAGCTCATTACTGATTCCAGACGATGATAGTTATTAATGTTCAGTAAGAAATGTTTTGAGTTTGTGAGGCTGTGGTTGAAGTTTTTTGTAATCTGAGAATTTTTAGATTGTGTTACATCATCACTTTCCTCTCCAGAAAAGTTTATTCAAGCAGTTTTGATGGACGTGGACATCTTCAGACAAATCTTCTTTACATAATTATGTGGTTCTATTTTCCATGTCCACATAATGGCATTGTATTCTATTCTCTTCAACTATTTATTCCGGTTGTTGATTCAACAACAATTATGCATGGGGGATTTACAAATGATTAAGCAGTTGTTGAATCCTAAATGAGTAAAGTATCATCTAATCAGAGTGGTTATTCCATGGCTATGAAGCATTATCAGTCACCCACAATTAATTAATTAAATATGTTGTCATCAGCCCCTAACGTAGGACAACACAACGATTAAGAATTGGATCAATCTCGTGTTTTCTGGGAGATTGGTTTCTAATTGGACACATTCTTTTTTTGTCTTTTAGCTGATGATGTTGTCTCGATGGCTGACTCCACAATCACAATCGAGGACATCGAAGGAGAACTGGTCAGAATTGAACGAATACGAGATATCCTTGTACGAAGAGAGTCTGAGCTCAGATACATGTAAGAAGTTAATTTACTTATTTTGTCGAGGACATTATTTCGAAACATTAAATTGGCGAAATGAGGAAGAGAATTTGTGTGCCTATGTGAGCATATCTTTACCAACATAATGAAAGGAATACAAAAACTATGTTTTTTTTTCTCACAATGCACAAGATCAAATTATTGCTTTCCCAATCTTTATGACACATTTTAATAATTAAAACTTTTTAAAATAGTTTTTAAAAAGTTTTAATGGACTTACACCTAAATTATTTGATGTTTTTATTGCAGCAGAGCCACTTTCATCCAACTCACTTAAATTCTATGAAACAATGAAATCAAATTCTTATTTAATACCATTATATATTTTAGATAATTATTTTATATAATTGTTTGTATTCCTGTGCAAACCTTTTCATTAACATTCTATTTATTGTATTTTTCTTCGTCAGACTGTTTAACATTTATTTCAGTCAATGTATCAAAGTAATTTTATTTTTTTGTTTGGATGTTTTGGACACGCTTCTGACCAGACATGTTCTAATCCTGGACTTTCGCTCTCAGAATGTCCATGACTCATGCTGGAGGAAATAAAAATATGTACATCTAAAGTGAACCACAACAAGCTCAATGTCCATACCCATTACAGCCATTTTCCTCCCAACAGACCGGCTGTGATGTTGAAGATACATTTAAAGTCAGTCTGATTCTATTCAGTCCTGCTTGAGTTTAATAAACTAATAAATACTCAAGCTTTATTTGTGTTGGCATGTGCTGCTTTTAATTAGGTTTAGATTTTCTATCAGTTTTTTAACAACAACGACAATTAGACACAAAGTTTATAAAGGAAAACTATTTTTCTGCTTTCTTTGATTTATAGTCTACAGCTTGATCAGCATATTGTTTTCCACTCAGGATGGATGACATCCAGCTATGCAGAGAAATCACAAGGTTGAAGCAGGAGCTGCAGAAACTCATCTCAGTTCCAGGTACGTACAATCAGAAGAAAAAATGTTTTTTGTCTTCTTGCTGTGCACCTACAGTATTTTAAGATTGAATATTGTTTCTGTCAGAACAAATGCAATGTAGGAGATATGAGGCTCTAAAGTTTTGTGTGGACAAACACAAGAACTTTATTATTTCATTATGACTGAACTCTTCTTTGATTGAAGGAATCAGAAATACAATAGAAAGTGAAAAGTACGGTGGTCTAGCGGTTAGCACTGTAGCCTCACAGCAGGGAGGTTGTGGGTTTGAACCCTGGGTGGGGGACGAGGTTTGAAAAACACTAGCCTTTTTGTGTTGAGTTTGCATGTTCTCCCCGTGTGTGCGTGGGTTTCCTCCGGTTTTTCAAATGACAGAATGGTCTTAGAAATGGATTTCGGTCAAGGTCATGCCCACATTCTAACACAAGAAGGAATTTTTTTGCAGCATGCACCTCCTCTGCTCACACTCAGTCCCAATAGGAGTAACATTTTTATGCAAACATACCAAAATAAGAATATAAAAGAGTATGTACAATCTTTGCCAAAATGATGTGGTTTTCATTATATTTGCAGCCTTGAGCAAGATTTATCTATTTAATAATGACCAAATAGTTTTTTATTTGCCTGTAACTTTACCACCAACACTCTGCTGTGATCGACATAAGGCTTTTTGGTGTAATTGTATTTCAGATAAAGACAAGTCGAAGGAGGACAGGGAGCGAGAGGAGGAACTGCTGAAGCAGATTAACAAACTGGTGGAAACCAGAGACTTTCTTGTCGATGATGTGGAGTTTGAAAGACTGAGGTGAGAACAACTCAGATGAAGCAAACCCTTTTGTAATGGTTACTAAAAAGGGGGGGGAAAGGTCAGCGGTAAAGATCTACTTTGCACGCAAGTGCATTAAAGTGAGTCTATAGACTCTAAAATATTTAGATTAGTTTATTCTGGTTCCAGTGCAGCACGGTGGTGCAGTGAGTAGCACAATGGCCTCACAGCAAGAAGGTCATGGGTTCGAGTCCCGGGTGGGGACGAGGCTTGGAACACTGTCCATTCTGTGTGGAGTTTGCATGTTCTCCCCGTGTTTGCATGGGTTTCCTCCCACCCTCCAAAGACATGCATGCAAATTGCCCCTAGGAATGTGTGGAAGATTGTGTGTGTGTGGCCCCGCGACAGACTGGCGACCTGTTCGGGGTGTACCCTGCCCTTCGCCTTAAATCAGCCGGGATGGGCTCCGGCACCCTCTGCAACCCCGAAAGGGAAAGATGGATAAGAAGATGACTGACTATTCTGGTTACATAAAGAGGATCAAAGTTATTTTAAGTTAATAGTTTACCTTTATTATGAGAGAGAATAAGTAGCATTGATGTAAGAAAAAGCTTCCTTCTTTTTATTATCAATAGATTTTCATCTGATATTCTCCACAGAGAGAAAGAAGAAGACCGAGATATGGCAGCCTTTTTACAATCTAAATTTCCCCAAACTCCAAAAGGTCAGTTCCAGTTGTCTTATTCAATTTTTTGTGCTACATTGTACAGTTAAGTTTCTAAACCTTCAAATGCATTTGGTTTTCTAAGAATGTGATCATTTCTTCAGTTGGAGAAACAAAAGGAAAAAAATACATTTTTCTAACATCTAACAACTTTCTTGAAAGAATAGGTTGATTTTTAATCATCAAAACTCTAAATATTTGTTTAATGATGGCTGTAATGTATGTCATAGCTCTTTTCAAACTTTTCAAGAGGAGAAAAGAAAAAAACATTCTCAGTATTTTAGAATAAAAATATGAGTTTATATGAGCAGAAAAGCTTAACAAATCCGACAACAATGACCATTCTTTTTTTCATCATGTAAGACATGTTGGTTTGATTTTTGTCCAGCTAATGATGAGATAGTATGTATTTTTGTATTAAGTGTTTTCTCATGTCGTGACTAATTAATTAACATTTAACTGTATGAATTTCACTACACAGATAAGTTAACTCAAATGCTTGCATATTGAGATCATTTTACTGACAGATTTTTTATTCTGTATTTTCTTCATAATGGTGACAAGATTTTATTTTTTTAAATATGATCTTTTTTCTTAAAAAGCTTTCTTTTCTTCTGACGTAGGGGCTTTGAAAGCTCAAAAAACAACCCCCAAATCCCAACAAATATCCACACCATCGTTCTCTAAAACTGGACTTGTGTTCCTGAAAGACTGCTGTGGCTTTAACTGTTCCATCATGTGAAAATATGTTCAGAAAACCATCATGTCATCTGCAGACATGTGCCTGAATGTGTGCCTTCGGTCTTCTCTGTCTGATTATAAAAATTTGGTTTCCACTTGAAACAGGTGAGTCTCTCTTAAAGATGAATGTGAAATATTTAGTGAATTTTCTGGTGTATTTATGCTGTTTATAATATTTGATTTTTATTTATATATTAAATGGTGTTTCTTCAAACACACGATTAGTGTTTTGTCAGAGAAAAGTAGATTTTATTACGATGTGAGAGACTAAATCTCTCTGAGGGAGTAGTACTGTGAATTAACTGGCTGATCATTCAACATTATTTTCTGTAACTGTATAATTTATAGTGTTGTTATAATAAAGACATTTAAATCTTCTTCTGCGTCAAGATCTCTTGTCTTTACATGTATGAATTAATTTAACTAATTTGCCTGTTGCATGGTGATTTTTATCACTAAAATGCAGAGTGATGCCCTGCATTTTTGGGATGTCCAAACCATCTCAGTATGGCCTCTCTGACTTTATCTCCAAAACCTCTAACATGTGCTGTTCCCCTGATATACTCATTTCTAATCCTGTCCATCCTGGTCACTCCCAGAGAGATCCCCAGCATCTTCATCTCTGCTACCTCCATCTCTGTTTCCTGTCTTTTCCTCAGTGCCAATGTGTCTAGACCAAACAAGATGGTCGGTCTCACCACGGTTTTGTACACGTTTCCTTTCATTTTAGCTGAAACTCTTCTATCACACATCACACCTGATACTTTTCTCCAACTGTTCCAGCCTGCCTGCACACACTTCTTCACCTCTTTTCCACACTCTCTATTACTGTTGATCCTAAGTACTTAAAATCTGCAACATTAAATATTATATGTTTGCACACACTTCTTCACCTCTTTTCCACACTCTCTATTACTGTTGATCCTAAGTACTTAAAATCTGCAACATTAAATATTATATGTTTGCAAATTACAGGTTGAACAATGCCGACATTCAAATATATTTGTATTTGTGTTGAGATCTGATAACCTTTTTTAAACATTGTTATTGTTCTAGCAGTCTTTTAAATTGATGTGTATACCGATTCATTCATTCAGCTTCTGAACTGCTTATTCCCAGACGAGGTCGCAGGGGTTCCGGAGCCTATCCCGGCTGATTCAAGGCGAGAGGCAGGGTACACCCCGAACAGGTCAGCAGTCTGTCAGGAGGCCACACACAGACTCATTCCTAGGGGCATTTTTCGTAGTGGCCAGTACACTAATTCAATACCATCATCTATACTTCAAATGATAAAATGAATGAAATCCTGATCTTTTGACAGAACTATTACTTGAGACAGGCCTTTAAAGTACATCCAGAGGTGTTTCAAATGTGTTACTGCTATGACAGAAATATAAGAAGGTGTCACCAGTTTTATCCGTGACTGGTGACTGAGGTATTATTTTTTGCTGTAAAATCCCATTGTTCACTAGTTTACTTCAGCTGTCTTCCTTTCCCACCCTCACACAAACCGTCTGCAGTCACTGATGACTCATCCGGGGATACAAATTAATTTCCTCTAAAAGCAAGACCACTGTCATGTACATGTTTTCCAGCAGGCAGGAAATAGAGGGATGCTTTTTCATAACGTGGTTGGGAGAAATGCACATTAATTTACACAAATTGTTCTTCCTGTGTTTCCTTTGTTATGTGGACTGTGGTTCCAATCTCCCGGGAGTTAGTAAAGGCCATCACAGCTGGTTGCAGATAAACAGACCTGAGCGGAGGCTTGTGGCTTTCTCCTCTGTCTTTTTATTTTCAGGCTGAGGAGACTAATCAGTTGGCAACACACTGAGAATGTAGACGTGTTACTGCCAACCGACTTTAATTGGAAGCTACTGAGAAAGCTGGTTTCTGTACACAGAGTTGGAAGACAGTTTGCAAAGGGCGATATCTCCAAAGCTCATTAATGCTTTACTTTCTTTTTGCTTTTCTTTTAACTACTTTGACTTAAAGCTTTTTTTTTTTTAAAGAAAAAAAATAACCCACAGCATGGAGGTGGATCAAATAATACTTGCATTTTGCATTTAATGTCTTCCAACCAAGATTTTTCTATCACACAAATCCAGTTGTTAAGATCTGGTAAAATTTCCACAGTGCTGTGAAAAACAATTTTTACAGGCAAAAAAAAAAAATTTTGCCATCTAAATTATAGAAGGTAAGAAAATTAAACTGTGTGTTAAATTAAAACTTCGCTTCATTTTATGCCCATTGGGTTACTTTTGATTCAACCTTAAAAAAAGGAACAACAAGCATAAATTGGTCAATTTACAAGCTGAATTTTCTTCAGGAGCTCAGCCAAAAAGATATTAACATGTTTCTTCACACTTGTCATGGTTTCTAAGTTCCAATGAAGGAAGAACTTAGGCAAGAAGAGCCTGACAACGTGGCTTGGGCACACAGTTTAAGAAAAAAAAACAAAAGCATGTCCCCTGAAATTGTAGGAGGGATTTTGTCAGACCGTTGACCTTAAAAGACATTGGGACCTTTTTTTTTTTCTTTAAAAGTCAAAAACTGTGTCCGAATAATGGCAATTAAAAAAAGTGCAAAATAAATTGAGTTTATGGGGGAAATGAGGTAAAGTAGGAACTGATCTCTTACTACATCTTTTAAAAGAGAAAAGAGAATCAACTTCTTGAGAATTGTCCTTTTAAAAAAAAATGCCTGCTGTTATTACAGGTTGATAACAGAAATGGTTACAAGTGGGTTGCAGACAATGTGTAAATGTCAAAGCATGTGTGTGTTTTATTTTAGCTCTGATAACGCTGGATTGCGCTTAAAAAAATCATGGTTTGTTAACTTAGACAATAAATACTCGAAGAGAAATAAAAAGGAGTCTTTTAATGGTGAGAGAAATGACATGGGGGAAAAAAACTATTTGTGTGAGCTACTGTATCTTTCAGAAAAGTAAACTTCTAATTCTGAGCAGATTGCAAATCCAAAGACTTAACTAAAAATAGAAGAAAAACATATTTAACTTATTAACAGAACTGAATATTTAAGAAAACAGTGCTTCAGTGGTGGCTAATCAGTAAGCTATGACTCTCCATGTCAGAATGATTCATACTGTCAATAAAGAGCAAACACATTCCCTGCTTGTTCTCCATCTTAAACATAGTAATTTGGTGGAAAATATCTAAAAATTCAAAATACCTTCATGATGTAAAAAATTATCTTCATTCTATTTGGCACAGGCAACTCTATTTAGATTCAATTGCCCTTCTTTCCTTGTGGGTTAACTAGTTATTATTTTTACTGTGACTGCAAAATATGAATATACTAACAACATTATTTTATTAGTAGAAACACCAAATTTATATTGTTTTTGATGAAGGCAAGGATTACATGAGAAAAAAATGAGTAATTGGTAAATGTTTACTGATCCTTTAATCAAAGAGATGTCACTTTGCTCTGTAAAAAAAGCCCATTAGAAACCCTTTTTTCTTTATAAGAGCAGACCAGAAATGTCTTACTGAAATACCAAATCAGAGTGCACACTCTGCAGGTTGAAAGAAGAGTTACCAGAAGCATGGACTGTTTAAACAAGGCTGATTGTCAAACAATGCTTTTATCCCGTTGTAAAATCTCAAGATCCTTTTGTATTTAAGTCTGGCCACTTATCAAATAATAATACTTTAATAATAACTGTAATAATGCTTTAATTTGGCTGGTAGTGCATGAACTCCAATTGCCTCTCAACCTGTGTCTCCTCTTCCCCCTGCTTATAAGTCCTGGTATCTGTCACTCTTTGGACAGATCATCTGCTGTTCTGTACTCCTGCTGCAGCCATGATGGTGTCCCCTCCACGTCATCTGGCTCTTCCACATCGTCTTCCAGGCTGCATATCCCAACATCTCTTCCCTGACCCCGAATTAACTGCAATAAACTGGTTATGCTTCTGGGTTATGGAAAGCCATCACAGTGAATATTCACACTTAAACAAGCGTGCTAGGTGTTGAAACAAGCCTGTTAGATGTTAAACCAAGCATGTTAGAATGGTACATTTTACATTTGGCATCTTAGACGAGCGTTTTTAAGCTATAAAATATGGGAAGCCAGCGACGCACTTAAACAAGGGCATCAGCCCAATGGCTTTCCTTAATTTCACCTAATGCGCTTGTTTAACCGCGATTCACCCTGATGGCTTTCCCTACTGGGTCCTACACCATGAAAAACCCCTCTGTATAAAAAGCTATCGGGGCCACTTCACGCGCGTATTCTAGTGCACTAAATGTTCAAACTAGAACGCGCTAGATTGAACATTTAGCGCGCGTAATTATGTCCACGTAGTGGCCCTGATGGCTTTCTATAGTTTTCATAATCGGGGCCACTACATGCACTTCATCAAGCGCGTTAGATTTCAAATCTAGTGCGCTGCCCCATTGGCTTTCTCCACCTTCGCCACCTTGTAAAAACGGTGGTGTCATGAGTAGACATCACACTTCAAATGTAGAATAAAGCAGGTCTGAAGCCGTTAATAGTCATATATAGAAGAAAAAAGCCAGTTAAACTAAGATAATCTTAGAAAATCAAATCACAAGTTATGTCATTAAATTGAGCAAATTTGTCACAGAAACTTAACTTGTCGCAAATAACTAATTGCAAATAATTTTTCGTATTCTTTAAGAAAATAAAATTTCAAGAACGACACTTTAAAAAAAAATTCAGACATGTACAAGATGTCATGCCGCATGTAGAGGGCGCTGTTCTGCATATGGACTAGGTTATTTTCCCTTTAAACCCAGACGCAGTCCGTCTGCTAGTCCACTTTGTGTTGAGAAGCAGCGGCTGTCAGCATCAGAGAGCTGGACTTGTTGGGAAACGGACCAGCGCTCCGATCATGGAGTTTCTACTGGGAAACCCGTTCAGCACGACGGTGGGACAGCGCATCGGTAAGCTGACTCGTTTCGCAGCTTCTTCTGACTCCTTCATTCTGCATCAATGTTCCTTCTGCTGCACCAGAATTTAGACTGAGATGGTTATTATTCGGAGGGTTTAATCATGAAATATGTGGGTTTGAAAAATATTCTCAAAAATATTTGAGAAATAATGCATTTAAACCCGATAAGTGTTAAAGGAGGACGGGAGCTTATAGTTTGATTGACGTGAAATTTACACAATGATTAGGCAGAGATGGAAGAGACGAAGAAGCTGATTGGTTCATATATGTGTCTATTTTAAGCTGTGAGAATATGGGCGGGACATCCACTGGCCGACATCCCCATGACCCAAATGTCATGGAGCCTTCATTTAGCTGCTAAAACACAATGTGCTTTCTCTGAATGAAGGAAAAAAGAGGGCAGTCATGAACATAATTAGATCTTCGGATTCATTTTAAAAAGGACAGCAAGCTGTTGCGTATTATAGAGCTGCGTATGATAGTTTACAATGCTGTAAATTCTTGAATTTGGTTACTCTTTTATCTTGATACATCACAAAAGCCTGAAATACCCCGTAATGACTTAATGTTACACTTTCTGCCCACAGTCTTAGAAATAGTACATGAAAGCTTTCAGGAAAATCTTATCATTTACGTTTGATTTGTATAATGTCTTTGAATATCAAAGTATGTGGTGCACTTAGGGACCAGCCAAATGGTACAAATAGTTCAAAACCATATCAAAACAATCTATTTAAGAATAAGAGATGGTCAGGAGGTGTTTGAACAGTTGTCTCACAGCAAGAAAGTTGAGGTTCGAGTCCTGGGTGGGGTAAGGCTTGAAACACTGGCTTTTCTGTGTAGAGTTTGCGTCTTCTCCCTGCATATGTGTGTGTTTTCTCCAGGTACTCCAGTTTCCTCCCTCCCTCCAAAAACATGCATGTCATGCATTTGACCACTGTGAAATTGTTCCTAGGAATTTGTGTGTGTGTGGCCCTGCAGCAGACTGGCGATCTGTTCGGTGTGTAACCTGCCTCTTGCCCGAAATCAACCAGAATAGGCTCCGGAACCCTCCACAACCCCATTAGGGACATGTTAAGCGGTTTTAGCGATAAAGCCAGAGAATGAGATGGTTTTGACATGTCCACAGGAAAGAGAGAGAATATACTGACAGGAAGATGCTAAATTTGGATTTGCCAGATGGGAAGCTAAGAGGAAGACCAAAAGGTTTGTGGATGTAGTGAAGGACATGAATGTAGTTGGTGTGCGAGAAAACAATGCAGGAGACAGGGTTAGAAGGAGGAAACTGACTTGCTGTGGTGGATTCTGAAGAAAAAAGCCGAAAGAAGAAGATTCAGTGAGTTCAAGTTGTCTGGCCAAATGACCAGTAACCAGATCAGTGGCCAGAATCTCATAAGATCGGTGGAACTATCAAACTACTTTCCGATGAGAGAATGCAAAATTATACAATAGCAATGTTGCAAGGTTGAGCGTCTCCATTTAAACCCTATATTTCTATGGTTGTTTATTGTTAGTTACATAAACTGATTTAAGCGAAGCGTCGGAAGTTGAGGAGCAGCGTTTAGTTTCAGTTCAGTGACAAACTTTTGTTTTACATTCATTTGAATAACAGAATAGCAGTTGGAGGTAGAGAGTGTGGACTAGCATCTGAACAAGTTTGGTGTGTCAGGTGGGTTTGGAGAGGAGTTGTTCTTGCACAAGATTAAAATGAGCTAACTAAGTGCAGATTACACAATCAGTTTACAAAGACCTACTATTAAACATAGCATGTGGGGGGTGGGGGGGGGTTTGGCTCATTTTATGACCAATTACATATTCTCTACAATCTTGTGGATTGTTTCTCAGAATTCTCTTTAGTCCCAACTGTCCTTCCCTTCTACACTCCTTCTCTGCCTTGATTGTCCCCACCTATTTTCTGACACCTACCGTTATATGTCACATAAAGTTTGTGTCATTACTTCATTTTCTGAACTGCTCATCTCTGTTTGGGCTACAGAGGGTGGCAGAGCCTATCTCAGTTGATTGCAGGCGAGAAGCAGGGTACACCCAAAACAAGTCGCCAGTCTGTTGCAGTGCAACACAAATAGAGACAGACAACTATTCACGCACACACTCATTCCTGAGGGCAAATTCCCAATGTCCAATCAACCTAACATTCATGTTTTTGGAGCGGAAGGAAGCTGGAGTACGCAGAGAGAAACCACGCGTACACGGGGAGAGCATGCAAACTCCAAAAAGAAAGGCCAGCGATTCAAATGTCGCAGCACCCGGGACTCAATCCCCTGCCCTTCTTGTTATGAGGCCACAGTGCTTATAATAATAAAAATTTCTTTATATCTCCAGTGGAGATCTCAAAGTGCTACAATGACCAAAAGGAACAACAAAAAGCAAAATTAAATAAAACCACAACACAAAGCTTATCACTGCAAACCCAAGTTTAAAGTGTTTGAGAGAATCGTAGCAGACGGTTGGCAGGCTGCAAACTATGGAGGGAGTCTAGACCTGCAGAAACTAAACGTGGCAATGATTGCAAAGCTTGTGGTTCCATGAAAAAGGTATGGAGTCTGGTGGAGCAGAGCTGGGAACGAACGGAAAGACAAAAGAATAAATAGATAAAGCATGTGAAGAAGGAGAATAGGGCTAATATACAAGGAATAAGAGTCACTGGTGTGATACGTAATGGCAGAGAACAAGTTGGGACAATCATCTTGGGAGCATTGTAGAGTAGGGCAGGAAGGACTCAGGAGGATCCTGACATTATCTGTGGGGATTTTCTACCATAATAATATGAATACATTTTATTTCTACTGTAAGGTGACTTTTATGGCACTCAAGGTTGCAATACGACATATTTACGTAAATAAAAAATACAGTAATTAGTTCAAAACAACAACAATCTTAAATACATACAAATTTAGACAAAACATATAAATATACATATCAGCATATATATATATCTAAAAACATAGATTTAAGAAAGAGAATAGTCATTGTTGAAAAGAATAGGCCACTTGGAAGAGATGAGTTTTTAATATTGATTTGAAAGTGTATCAATTTTGCAGAGGTCAAGAGGGAGTGAGAGATTTACTGGTGACCATTGCAAATGTTGAGAAATGTTCTTATGAACTCCTTCTAACATACTAGGATACACTCAAGTGACCGTCACATACTGGTCACAGACTTAATGAACAGAATAACAAAATTCCACACTACTGAGCACAGTTGCTTTTTTGTTGTAAATTACAAACTGACATGATTAGTAATGGAAACGGATGGTCAGAAAAGGACATACCACACAATCTACTGTTAAGAAAATAAGTTAATATGCATACAGTATGTGTTTGACGTTCCATGAATGATCCGATTGACTGATAATGAAAGAGATAAAGCCAAGTTCTGGCTCTGGAAAATGATGTTCACTGAACTAAAAAGGTTTTAGTAAGGAGCTATGGGGAACGTTTCTAACAAGATTGATCTAATAAATTGCATCATACTTATTTTATAAGTTTATTATTGAGTATTTTCTGTAAAGATTATGTGGAGGAAATATCAGTAACAATACCAGACTTAAAAACTGTGTCCACCAAGCAAGACACCTTACACTGTTTATAAAAGCTGATTGGATTTACTTCAGATTTCTAAGCATTAACAATGATACTATTGTAATGAGATAATTATAAACATATTAAATCATTATAAACATGAAATTGTAGACAAACTTGACTAAGAAAAACACAGATGAGGTGTGTAGAAGACTACTGCGTGGAAAGTGTGAATTTAGTTGTGAAAGTGGTTGTTTTCCAGCAGTTAGCTTTGTTCTCAGTAAGCGGAAGCACTTTGCAGAAATGGATCTAAATTAGCCACTAAGTGCTTTATGGACTACTGAGAAGATTTTATGTATGAATCACTACATACCTGAAAAATTGGGAAGGTATTCCAAGACTGGAAAATACTTTTGAAACACATTCTAATTGTGTTAAAGGCATGCTAAGGATGACTTGTCTGATTCTTTAAAGAAAGGGGGAAAATAATAAAATCTGATTGTTTAATTTTGAATAAATAGAGATGAAAATATAAAGAAATATTAATATTTTAGGCCACTAATGGAAGCGCCCGTGAAAATGCAAAAGGTCAGGTTGAATATTCGTATACTATTAACAGCTCTGCATGCAGGCGCACAATAAAATCTCAACTGGTATCGCTTACCTTTTGTGGGGCTTTTTTACAACTGACTTGTTTTAAAAAAAATTTATTCTAACTTTTTTTTACAGAAAGTCTTATGAACTTTTAATTTTCACTTGAACACAATTGACCAATGATCTAAATCTAGATGTGTGACGGCATATAAACGTTACTTATTGTATAACTAAATATAACTTATTTGTGAACATCATATAATGGGGCCTGTCTGTGTAGTCCCTCATTCATCCAGGAGTGATCCATAATAGAAAAAGTTTCAAAAAAGTCTTCTGGACAGTTCAGTTCTTGAACGAGACGTTTCGACTTCCATCCGGAAATCATTTTCAATCTGAAGTTTCAGTGTTTTCTCCCCAAAATTCTTAGCAACAAGTCTGTGTAGTCCCTCATTCATCCAGGAGTGATCCATAGTAGAAAAAGTTTCAAAAAAGTCTTCTGGACAGTTCAGTTCTTGAACGAGACGTTTCGACTTCCATCCGGAAATCCTTTTCAATCTGAAGTCATATAATGGGAAATCATATAATGGGATTATTTTTTTCACAATTTTATATACGCAAGTTTTTAATTCTTTGACATAAACACATCTGGGAAGCTGAAAGTATTTATTTCTATGTTGTGACATATTCCTTTTCTCCTATTTTCAGAGTCCGCAACTAGTTCCAGTTTACCATCAGAAGACTGGGAGTTGAACATGGAGATCTGCGACCTGATCAACAGCTCAGAGGAAGGGTGTGTGTGTTTTGTTTGGTCTATCAGCATCAGAAATGAGGCATGTGGTGATTTACTCCTCTAAGATTAGTAAACGTTCTAATTACAGGCCTAAAGATGCTGTCAGAGCCATAAAAAAGCGGATAGTTGGAAACAAGAATTTCAAGGAGGTCATGCTCACCCTGACTGTGAGTATTGTAAAATATATACATAAAAATGCACATAAAACCATCAACTTCATATCACCTTTTTTGGCTGCAGGTGCTGGAGACTTGTGTAAAAAACTGCGGCTATAGATTTCACATGCTGGTGACAGCACGGGACTTTATCGAAGGGGTTTTAGTGAGAACCATCATACCCAGGAATAACCCTCCATTAGTAGTGCACGATAGAGTGCTGAGCATCATACAGGTGAGCTGTGAACACATGTCATCTCCAACTCTTGAGTTACCTCGTCGCCTCCCATTCCCTTTGTAATTTTAACGTTTTTCCTTTTAAGGCATGGGCGGATGCGTTCCGTAGCTCACCCGACCTGACAGGTGTGGTGTCGGTGTATGAAGACCTGCGAAGGAAAGGGCTGGAATTCCCCGTGACTGAACTTGATGGTTACACACCAGGCCAAGCCTCAAAAAAGGTTCATAGAGATACAAGTTTCCATTGTTATTTTTTTCCTGCTAAAACTCCACCTCTTATCTTTGATCTTTCTTTGCTTTTGCCTGTCAGACTTTCCCTGCAAACGGTCCTGCTGTGACTACTTTACCTGCTGTGTGTTTATCTTCCAAACCACCACTCATCCCTTCTCAGACTTCTGAGCTTAAATTGGCTCTTGATGGGACCAACACGCTCACTCCTAGCCAGGTGATAAAACCAAAAAAAGGACATTGGATCATCAGTTTTTCTTCTTTTCATAATCAAACTGCTGCCTTTCCTACTATATCTAACTTAGACTCCTCTCGATATTTGCTCCGATTAGAGAAATGTTATTCTGTAATAACACTGTTATTCTAGGTGAAACTGCTGAAGACAGAGCTGGGAGTGGTGCGAAGCAACTTGACCACAATGTCCGACATGATGAGCCAACTGGATCCAGTCTCAATAAAGCAAGCAGACATCGAGCTTCTGCAGGTAAAAACAATCTAAATGAGTGGATGTTGCAGGAAAATGATTTTCTTCCTGTCATGATGAGCGTTGCTGGATTGCCCTTAACTGATCTGGTACTGTTTACCTTTCGTGTTGCATCTGTCCCATCAATCCCTTCCCCAACCACACGTTCTCTGTCTCATTGTGTCATCAGCAGTTGTACACTGTTTGTAAGGAGATGCAAGACAGGATTGTGAAGGCGGTTCCCAGGCTTAGTGAGGAGAAGCTGATTGAGGAATTACTGGCTACTAACGATGAAATGAACACCGCTTTTACTCGCTACCACAGGTGAACATAAAAATTATTGCACAAATTATTTCAAATAATACTTTAACTCGATTCATTTCTAATCGTTTTTTCTAATGCTTCAGATTTGAAAGGCGAATTTCGAGTAATCAAAATGCAGATGAGATGGTAAAGCACAGGCATTTTTGTGTTTTGTTTTTTTTTTAAATAATGGTCGCAAGTCAACATTGTCTAATTAATATCTCTCCTTTTATTTTGCCTACAGAACCACACATATGTGAATCTAACAGACCTTGATCTGAAGACTGAGTCCGTCACTCAGTCCGGCTTTGCATCTGTTCAAAGTGACAGTTCCCTCAGCCTGTCAAAAGCAGACAGTCTGTCCAGTCAGATGGCAAAACTTAGTAAGTCCTGCACTCCACATGTGTGTTTTATGGCCGCCACATCCTTAAAAGTTTTTGATAATATGTCGAATGGAAAAAACTAGAGGATTGAAATCTTATTTTTAAATAGTTATATAAAAATCCGATCAGGTCATTTTTTTGTTTGCTCCTATTTATCATTTTCAAACTAGAAAAAGTTTGATTTTTTTTTATTTGAGATCCACTTTACTTCATTTTTTTTTGTCTAATAAAACTACAGATGTTTTCCCAATGTGACAAATTTAGACTCCAAGCAGAGTGACTTCAATTCCAGCACTTTTTACAACCCTGTGTTCTGAAAATATTGTTTTATTTCAGGTACAAGTGAGTCAGATGATGCTCTACCACTGAAGATCAACTCAACTCATCAAAGACAGAGGTAAAAAAAAAAAAGACTAAAAGCCAAACGTAAATCAGAAGCTCACTTCATCAGACCTAAAGAACTAATTCAACAGTTTTTAAAATATATCACTTCATTTTGTTTTTTAAAATGGAAACAGATTGTTTGATGACTAACCAGCTTGTAAATGTGTTTTAGTGACAGAAATGGCTTTGCTGTGGAACTGGGCCCAGATGGCACTTTACTGACTACTGGAACGGTAAGTCTAGTTTGCATGTAATTCCGCTTTTGCACAGTTTAACAACTTTAGTCACAACTTTACTAAATTTGTTCTGTATGCCATGTGATTTGTAAGATTAGAAGAAAACCTTGAAGGCGGAAACTGCAAAAATCTCTGAAAAAAACTGTTTTATAGATAAAATGTTGCTTTTAGATTCAGTATTTTTTTCTGTTAAATGAACTTTGTGTCTGTGCGTAAAGGACGGCAGCCCGGCCTCCACCCGCAGCGCTTCACCAAAGTTAGATTGGATGATTAAAAGGGGAATGGTGGGTCTCAGTGTGTCCCACCCTCCAACATCCTTTTTCCATAGTTTTTGTTTGTTTTGTTGGTTTAAGATTTAATTTGGTTTTGGATTAATTTTGTCTGAATGTCTTTAGTTAAAGTTTGAGATGAAACACAATGGGTTTGCATGTTAGTTTGGTTTTTTTTTTCTCTCTTTTTCTTTTTTTTTGACATCTCAAAGCATGAAACGTTTGGTTTGGCTTGTTTTAAAAAAGTTAATGTTGCATTTACCAACATAAAATTGTGAAGTGTGGTCGTTCATTTGTGTCTCCTGTTAAGATTTCACAAATCATCGTGCCATTTTATTTTCTTCCCTAGATTCCCATCAACCAGTCCAATGTTATGGATGATATTGAGAAATGGCTTGCGTTGGATGATGAGGTGAGTGACTGGACAACTAAGTTTGTAATACTTGAGAAATAATATGGTAAACTGCCAATAAGGATAAAAATAATCAAATGTAATCTCAGATGATCATATATAGAGAAGAAGGAAATATTGTCATAAGATTATTAAGACACAAGTAGAATTTCCAGTGGGTAGAAAGGAGAGAAGTTGAGAGAAACCAGATGGGGTCTTTCAGGCACCTAGTTAGAATGCCTCCCAAACACCTTTGTAGTGAGGTGTTTTGGGAATGTCCAACTGGGATGAGACCCAGAGGCAGACCTCGGACCTGCTGGAGAGACTGTGTCTCACAGCTGGAAGGGCCACACCTTGGGCTCCTCCCGGGTGGCCTGGAGAAGGCAGCCAGGATGAGATAAGCCTTGGCTTCCCATCTAAAATGGATAAGTGGAAGACATCGGAACAGAACACTGTCTAAGTATGTTTTATTTTTTGTTTGTTTACACAGTATGATGACTTTGAGGAGTCAGATGGCGTTACCAGTGAGGGTGAGTATTTTGTTAACCTAAGTTAAGTTTAATGAATTGCCCAAATTAAATTTTTAGAAACAAATAAATATGCACCACTACATATTTGGTTAGAATATATCTTCTATATCTTTGTCCTACGCCTCTAAAAATAGTTACGCGATCCCATTCAACTTTTTGTATGATTGAATCACTTTGGTCTTTTTAGAGTTTGACCGATTTTTGGCTGAAAGAGCGAAAGCAGCAGAGCGCCTACCATCACTGAGATCAACTTCACAAGAAGCTGACTTGTCCAACGCTTAAGTTGAATCCTTAATCTTTAACGACTAACATTACTCATAAAACTTCTGCACTATTGGTGGGGGGGAAATGAAATTTTTATTTTGCTGAAATGACCCATTAATTTAAAATTGCATTCCATATTTGAGGAAAAATTTCAAGCCTGTATGTTTACCCTGCTGTTTACTGAAGAGCAAATGTGACAAGTACAGAAGTTTTGGCATTGTCTTAAGTTTGTTGATGAGCAAACATTTGCACATTTTCTATGAATTTGTTACTGCTGTTAAAGGAAAATTGATATTGTGACAAAAATATATTGCACCCAGGATTATGTATATTGCTGTTAAATATAAGGAATCTATATATACTGTTCATATCTCTATACATTTGTATGTATATATGTGTGTGTGTCGGTAAGGACAGGGGTAACAGACGATGGCACAACAGTATGAAACCCAGCTGTAACATACTGTGATAGCTTGATTCTTCACATCGAAATTGTCAGATGTGGATGAAACTTTTTTACTTCCAGCATTTCTTTTTGAAGATATTTTACTTGAAGTTTTAACAGTCTTGATAGACTGCTGTACTACTAAATTAAAAACTGTTTAATGAATGTGTGATTAGACTTGTTTTTAATTTGTTTTAGTTATTTAATTATTCAAATTTGTATACATGTCAGGGCTGTTCTCCTTCTTCTTTCGGCATTTCCCTTCAGGGGTCACCACAGCAAGTCAGTTTCTTCCATCTAACCCTACCTGCTGCATCCTCTTGGGTCACACCAACTATCTTCGTGTCTTCCTTCACTGTATCCATGAACCTCCTCTTTATACTTTCTCTAGACCCAGCATCCTTCTTCCGATGTACTCTCTCCCTCCTCTACACATGTCCAAACCATCTCAGTCTGGCCTCTCTGACTTTATCTCCAAAACTTCTAACATGGGCTGTTCCTCTGATATACTCATTTCTAATCCTATCCATTCTGGTCACTCCCAGAGAGATTTATCTCTGCTACCTACTGTTTCTAGATCAAACAGCATGGACAGTGTCACCACGATTTTGTACACTTTCCCTTTCATTTTAGCTGAAACTCTTCTGTCACACATCACGCCTGATAATTTTCTCCACCCATTCCAGCCTGCCTGCACACGCTTCTTCACTTATTTTCCACACTCTCCACTGCTCTGGACTGTTGAAACTAAGTACTTAAAATCTTCCACCTTCTTCATCTCTTCTGCCTGTAACTTTCATTTGGGTCCCTCTCATTCACACACATGTACTTTGTCTTACTCTGACTAATCTTCATTCCTCTTCTTTCTAGTGCAAACTTCCACCTCTCCAGCTTTTGATCTGTCATGTCAGGGCTGTGAAACGCAATACAAAATTTGTAGTTTCAAGGAATACAAACTTTTACTTTATTTGAGAGGTGATAGGAAAGGAAGGGGGAAAAAGGAAGCAAGGATTGATTACAAAAACACCCACACTATTTGATTTAACAGCCATTGTTTTTAGAAGATAATATGAAACACGCCAAAACTACAATTGCTTTCCATCTTGTGCAGGGCAGCACTTTGCAGAATCAATGCTGAGCTCACTTAGGGATGAAGGGTGAAACATTTCCCCACTGCATGCAGTGCTTTGGGGGGAGAAAAATCTCACAGGACTTTTAAACAATGAAGATAAAAGAGATGTCTGAACATGACATTTGTAACAATTTGTGTGGTAACAGGTTAAAAAGTTTCAGTTAGGCTTCATATTACATAAAGAAATTGAACATATCTGAGTTAACACTAGAACATCAATGGCAATGACAAAGGAAGTTGCTGGTTAATTTAAAATGTGCATGCCTTGGATGCAGCAGATAGGGTTAGATGGAAGAAACTGACTTGCTGTGGCGACCCCTGAACGGAAATGCCGAAAAAAGAAGATACCTAATGAGTAACCTCAACATGACTTGGTAAGGGAGGTGTTGCTTCTTTTACAAACGAAGAGGCTGATCTTGGAGTAGTATTCATTTTTAACCAGACCGCTACTTCTGTTACAGTAAAAGTTGCCAAACACATAAACAGCTTCATTACTTCCGCATACCGTCAAAACAATTGGACAAGACACATCACATGTCACAGAGCCTTGCAATCTGATTGGTCTTTGCAGTATACACCCACAAGTTACGTGTCTACTAAGTAAATGGTGTATGTGTAGCGTTCAGGCAGCTTTTCAGTTAAATCTTTATTAAGTAAACATGTCTCTCGGAAAAGCGATCCAGTTATTCAGACCTATTTTCGGGGTGCGACGGTGTCCCGATGCGATCCTGAAGAGGAGCTATGCGGCTGTAGCTGAAGCTAAAGCTGTTCTGGAGCATGAGCTTGATTCTATTCGAGCTGCAGGAACGTGGAAATCTGAGAGGATCATCACCTCCAAACAGGGTCCTCAAATCAACGTGGACGGCAGTCGTGGCAGTGAGTGGTTATAATTTAGGAGGTTATTTAAGTTTTTCTGAAAGCACCACTGCATGTATAGCTTTAAATTCCACAAAAGAAGAACAAGTAACACAGTATAGTGCAATTAAGCAAATTTGGATGAAAGAAAATCCATTTTTGTTGTTTAATGCGTTCTAGTTTTCAAGTTAAATTGAAAATAGATGACAGGGGTGCATTTTATTCAAAAAGGAGTTCAAAAGTCAAACATTTTCTTAAATACAGCACAACAAACATTATGTGTAAACTGTGGTCCAGTACATTCTGAGGTTTATGTGAGGCTCTATGTTAGATTCCACAAGAACTAGACAGTATTTACTTAGAAGTGAAAAAGATTACTGAGCTCTGTTATCTGGGAGGAGCTTGGAGTAGAGCCGTTGCTCCTCAAGTAGAGAGAAGCCAGATGGGGTGGTTCGGGCATCTGGTAAGCATGCCTTGCTGGTGAGGTGTTTCAGACATGTCCCACCTGGAGAAGATTCAGAGGCTGGCTTCGTACCTGCTGAAGAGACTATGTCCTACCCCTGGCCGAGGATGCCTCTGGACCCTCTCAGATGAGCTGTGGGGTGCATCCTCACAAGATCTATTTTCAAAACTGATTTAATTTACTCTCTTTCCTGAATGTCATTCCAAACAAAACATAAAGCATTTTATCAAAATTATGATTGGTTGGTTTTTTTTGCAAATTCCTTAAGTGTAATATGTTCCGAGGACTAAGTACCTTTAGCTTAAATGCACCTTTCTGCTGTCCTGCAGGCAAAGCAGCTTATCGCTTGTTGACTTTTCAGCAAGAACCTTTGGCAGACAAAAACTCACAGTTGTACTCGCATGGTATTACAGGTCATGACCTGTCACGTGACAAACCGTTCAGTTTTCATTCACAACAACACCACACACTCCCGCTTTGTGATTTTTCTGCCATTGTTCTGACGCTGGGACCCATGTACTTTATTGGTTTAGCTTTCACCACAAGAGGATTTAACTCTCACAAACTTAAAACTTTAATTACAGAGCAATGATTATCAGAAACAATAACTCACATATTCTTTAAATATTTCTCTCAGGCATCTTGAATTTCTGTGCCAATAATTACCTGGGCCTGTCCAGTCATCCAGAGGTCGTGCAGGCAGGAATTGATGCTTTAAAGACCTATGGTGCTGGAATGAGCTCTGTCAGATTCATCTGTGGGACACAGGTATGTAGATGTGTCAAAGTGAGAGTAAATGGGCATATCATTTTAAAACTGATGAATTAATTAGATTTTATAAATGATATGTTTCTGTATTATATTTGGCAGGATCTGCACAAAGATTTGGAGCAGAAGCTTGCACAGTTCCATGAGAGAGAAGACTGTATACTCTACGCCAGCTGTTTTGATGCCAATGCTGGATTGTTTGAGGTGTGTTAAAAGTTCCTAGCACACAACATAGTTTTTTCTTTTCTTGGAAGAAGATAGAAAATAATTTTTTCAACAGGTGTTGCTGAGCCCCGACGATGCAGTTCTATCTGATGAGCTCAACCACGCTTCAATCATCGATGGGATTCGTCTGTGTCGGGCTAAGAGGATGCGCTACAAACACATGGACCTTGGCGATCTGGAAAGCAAACTCAAAGAGGCTCAGGTGTGTGTGTGCAAGTAGATACAAAAAGCTTTATTGGAATCCCACTACATTGCTGCTTATCTTCATGCATCAGTGCTAACATGTTCTCTTTTCATCAGTCATCTCGAATGCGTCTGATAGTGACAGATGGGGTCTTCTCCATGGATGGAGATGTTGCCCCACTCACAGGAATATGTGATCTGGCTGAACAGTATGGAGCCATGGTTTTCATTGATGAATGTCATGCAACCGGATTCCTCGGCGCCCGTGGCAGGTGGATATGTTTCTAATATAACGTAAAGCAAATTTAAAGAAAATGATTTACTCTTGATTTTGTTTGGTTTTGATTTTGTGGTGTCCACTAATTAATCTCAAATCTTTAAATCATTTTGACAAAAATAATGACATGTGAAATAGAAAATGGTTGTTGCATTGTGATCTCCAGTGTAGTTTAGTGTTGACCTTGCACCTCAACATTAGAGTTACTGAGGTTTTGTGTTCAAATATAAATACAAATGTAACACAAAATTAACCTGTATTTATATTTTTATACTCTCATTTTTAGAGGAACAGATGAGCTGCTTGGAGTGATGGACAAAGTTCACATTATAAACTCCACTCTGGGAAAAGCGCTGGGAGGAGCAGCTGGTGGGTTTTTGGTTGGGTTTGAAGTATTCTTGTGGGAAAAAGTTTTTTTTACCACATCAGTAGAAAAGTTATTTAGGTCTGAATGTTTTTATGTGTTTTAAGCAAATTAGATTACTTCCTCACAGGCTAAATCTGTTTATAATCTCAGGTGGCTACACTGTTGGTCCTAAGCCCCTCATTGACCTACTCAGACAGCGTTCACGGCCTTACTTGTTTTCTAATGCCCTTCCTCCCCCTGTGGTGGGCTCTGCCATCCGGGCCGTCGACCTACTGCTCGCCTCCAATGAGATTGCTCAGAGCATGACATCCAAAACCATGAGGTCTGTTTGTTTTTAAGACAAGGCACTATAATCTAATTGTAATTTCGTACATCACAAATTTTTATCTGTCTAGGATTAATTAAAATGTGTTTCTTGACTTTTGATCTCTCAGGTTCCGAAACAATATGACTCAAGCCGGCTTCACCATTGCAGGCACAGCTCACCCCATATGTCCAGTGATGCTCGGAGATGCACGCCTGGCCTCTGTGATGGCAGATGACATGCTGAAACTGGGTGAGACAACACATCTGATTGCTTATAATTAAAATATCTGACCCACATGGGAATTTTGATCACGTTTCTTTTTTCTTCAGGAATTTACGTTATTGGGTTCTCTTATCCGGTTGTGCCAAAAGGGAAGGCTAGAATCCGTGTTCAGATTTCAGCAGCGCATACAGACGAAGATATCGATCGCTGTGTAGAGGCTTTCATCATGACAGGCAAAAATCATGGAGTCATCTCCTGAAAAGCACAAATGAGCAGAAAGTTGAATGATTCAGCCTTACAACTCATGCTGCCTGTTACTAATGACCTGTGAATGATGCCGATGGGATGGAGGAGTTACATTTGTTGGTCAGTGGAGCTGAATGTTATTTTTGCTCTAACCAAACTGCTGTTGCTGAAGTGTAGATGTTTGCATTTGATTTAAAAAGGGCTATTTTAACTTAGAATCTTGTACTTTATATTGTGAAGGAGAATATGTTTCTACTTCATCAAGAAATATTTTTAAAGATTGTGTTGATCAGATTATAAATTCATTAAAGGTGCAAATAGTAAATGGTATGATAGAAAACACATTTTAAGGAGAACAATAAATCTTGACTATAAAAAATAAATGTTTTTATTCCAAATTCCCTAACAGAAAAGTTTAATGTTGGTTTTTTCCCCCTGAAGATCAAGCAATTTCAATCTAAAATACGTAACTTTAACGTTCTCAAATGCAAACCCAAGTCACTAGCCTTCCTTTACTGTGCTTAATTTTTTATTTCCCGACATGGTGTTTGCTTTTATTTTCAGATGTGACTTTACTTCAAAAATCGAGATGCTTTTTGTTTTGTTGTTAGCCTTGCCTCTGTTTTTTTTTTTTTTTGTTACAACTGTTGCTAAAAAGTAATTATTAAAGTGTAAACTGGGGCAGCCTTGTATGTTGTTTTTGGAAGGGTTTTGTTGTTCAGTGTTTCTGATTTGCTGGAACATCTACTCAAGAACGCTGAGTAGGACGCATTATCAGGATGCTGCATCGGTACGTCGTGGTGAAGAAAGAGCTGAGCTGAAAAGCAAAGCTCTTGATTTACCAGTCAATCTATGTTCCATCTCTCACCTAAGGTCACCAGCTGTGAGTGGTGACCGAAAGAACAAGATTGCGAATACAAGCAGCCGAAACTAACTTCCTCCGAAGGGTGGCTGGGCTCTCACTCAGAGATAGAGTGAGGTGCTCTACCATCTGAGAGGAGCTTGGAGTAGACCTGTTGCTCCTCCAAGTCGAGAGAAGCCATGTGAGGTGGTTTGGGCATCTGGTTAGGATCGCTGAAGAGGTGTTTTGGGCACGTCCCATCGTAGGAGACCCACAGGCATAGACTCTTTCACTGGAGAGTCTGTCTCCCAGCTGGACAGGAAATGCCTCAGAATCCTCCCGGGTGAGCTGGAGTATGCAGCCAGGATGTGAGAAGCCTGGGTTTTCTGTCTGAGCCTGCTGCCTCGTGACTTGGCCCTGGATAAGCGGAAGACAATGGAACGTATGAAAATATGGTAGCTATTGTGAATGTTCCCTGTGCCAAATAATATGGAAACACTTCTATCAAATAATGGATGAACTCCATGATGTAATGTGTTAAAGTTCTACTTTATAAAGATGCGTGCCTCTAGCTTAGGGGTAACTTTTGGAATTGAATCAAATAAATGGAAAACACAAGCTTCAACTTCTGAAAATCTAAAAATTTCCATCCACACTTGCTCTTTTTTGCTTTACTGATCTTTACGATTAACCTCATTAATGCCTGTCTGAAAAAAGCATATAAGATGATGGAAACAGGCAAATAATCTGAATTAAATTAAAAAGGAAATGTGTTCAAGTGACCTTTAACATTTTGGGGGGAAAAACAACTTTGGGAAACAGTTGATGGAGTTAGTTATAAGGCATCTCTGATGAATGATGGGTTTTGAATGCTTGAAATTTAAATAAAATTGACCAAAATAAACTTTTCGTTTTCTAACCGGACGATTAAAAAAAAAACAACTCATGTAAAATCAGCAGGAATCCACTGAGGGCTTTGCCATCTCTTCTTCTGAGAGGCAGGGGAACCACTAAAGAAGGTATATTACCGCCACCTACTGACGACCTGCATTCATATCCTCCTCAGCTCCTCCCCATGTTGTCATAAGTCCCGCCTCTATCATTTCAACTTCCGGACTGTGGAAACTCACCAACCAATGAAAGCCTGTCTCTTTAAGTTGTCGCGGGAAAAAAAACGGAAGAAGTAAAAGTTTTTCGCGCCACATGCGTTTAGATCTGCTTCTCAGCATTCTGCATTCAGTTTGCTGTCTCTGAATAACAAGGAAAACAATAAATCTCGCAAGTTTTATAGTTTTTTTCCCCGATTTTTTTTCGAATCGTTCATCGAGCTACTACAAAATGTCTGGATTTGATGATCCCGGAGTTTATTACAGTGATAGTTTTGGAGAAAGAGACGGGCCTGGTGCGGATGGAGGACAGAAGCGGATTCAACTTAAAAAGCGATTCCGGGAGTTTCTGCGTCAATTCAGAATTGGAACCGATCGAACTGGCTTTACATTTAAATACAGGTACAATTCCGTAAGATAAAAGTCACTGATTGTTGTTTAAATGTTCAGTATTTGTAAAGTAAAGCTACTAGATAAACAAGTCCTTCATTCATCCGGAAAATAATCCACAGAAAAGGGTGCAAAGTTGTCTTCTGGACAGTTTGCAGAAACTCGGAAAACAACTTTAAAACTTTTTCTACAAAAAAAAAGAAAAAGGAAATATTAATCATGACCATTGATTGATATAAGGGTTAAACTTTAAAATGCGTTACAATCAATGTAAAAGGTGTTTTTATTTTTCTACTTCCACCTTTTTCTGCTGTTTTTGCATCTTACCTATAATTCTTTCGTGACTTAATGCATTCATTTCCCTTTTCTTTTCATCAGAGATGAGCTCAAAAGACATTACACCCTGGGGGATTATTGGGTGGAGGTTAATATGGAGGATCTTGCCAGTTTTGATGAGGATCTGTCTAATTGTCTTTACAAACTACCTACTGAGAATCTGCCACTGGTGAGTCTATAACTGCAGCCAAATTGTATCACACTAGGATTGTAATTTTTAATGCAGAAAAATCAAATGAAACTGTCCTATTCCTAGAGCAGCCCCTTTACTGAACAGATTGGTTTGTCTTTTTTAACAGACTTAAATCTGAACATGTTATCTTCAGATTGATGTTTTATTTTTTTCTTTTCATTCCTAGCTGGAAGAGGCTGCAAAAGAAGTAGCCGATGAGGTGACCCGTCCTCGCCCGGTCGGTGAGGAGACCGTGCAAGACATTCAGGTCATGCTGAAGAGCGATGCCCATCATGCTTCCATTCGTAGTCTCAAGGTACTTGCTTATCTCTTTTGAACTTTAAAAAAAATTTGAATTTGCACGTTGTCGGAGCATTTTTTTGTTGTTGTTTGTGTGTGCAGTCTGAGCAGGTGTCCCGCCTGGTGAAAGTGCATGGGATTATCATCTCAGCTACAGCTGTGAAGGCCAAGGCAACCAAGGTGTGTTTAGAGTGCCGCAACTGTCGCGCTGTCATCAAAGACATCCCGCTGCCACCAGGTCTGCAGGGGTATGCTCTGCCACGCAAGTGTAACAGGTGAGTGAGGCTGACTCTGCATTAATTTATTAAAAATACTAGAAAGAAATACTAGAAAAAGATTTCTTTTTTTCTAGTGAAAATGTGGGCAAGGTGAAATGCCCCGTGGATCCATACTTCATCATACCAGACCGCTGTGTCTGTGTGGACTTCCAGACTCTGCGGCTGCAAGAGTCACCGGACGCTGTGCCTCATGGAGAGATGCCCCGCCACCTGCAGCTCTACTGCGACAGGTACCAGAAGCAGGATGGTCAGCTGCCGCTGCATGTGGAGAATCAGTTTTTTCACGTAATTTTCATCTCATTTCAGATATCTCTGCGACCGTGTGGTCCCTGGAAACAGGGTGACCATCCTGGGGATCTACTCTATCAAGAAGGTGGCCGCCCCAAAGGCAAAAGGCAGGGAAAAGAGCATCGGGGTGGGGATCCGTGCCTCTTACTTGCGGGTAGTTGGAATTCAGATGGACACAGAAGGAGCAGGTGATGATAACATTTAGAATATGTTCTTTTTATTTCAACTATGAGACAATAATTTAATATATTTTGTCTTTTTTCAGGTCGTGGTGCCACTGGATCGGTGTCTCCACAGGAGGAAGAGGAACTGCGAGCTCTTGCTGCTTCTCCCAACATCTACAACTCTCTATCTCAGTCTGTTGCTCCCTCGATCTACGGCAGCGATGATCTGAAAAAGGCAATCACCTGTTTGCTGTTCGGAGGTTCAAGGAAGAGGTTGCCTGATGGTCTCACCCGCAGGGGGGACATCAACCTGCTGATGCTTGGAGACCCTGGTACGGCAAAGTCTCAGCTGCTTAAGTTCGTAGAGAGGTGTTCACCAATTGGGGTAAGTTGGTGATTCTCTGGATGATCTTTGCAATATAATCCTCATTTTATCCATTATTGAGCTTTAAATTGTGCTTTACAGGTGTACACATCTGGAAAGGGCAGCAGTGCTGCTGGTTTGACTGCTTCTGTGCTGAGAGATCCCACCACTCGGGGCTTCATCATGGAGGGAGGAGCCATGGTGCTGGCTGATGGAGGTGTCGTGTGCATCGACGAGTTTGATAAGGTAAGTTGCAAAACTAATCCTCAAGGTTACATGCTATTTCAAAGTTGGTTAACCCATTGTTTTTGTCCTAAAGATGCGGGAGGATGACAGAGTAGCAATCCATGAGGCCATGGAGCAGCAGACCATTTCAATTGCTAAGGTATTTCCCATTTAATTTCAATGTAGTCCCCTCGCTTTGTTCTCAACTTGCTGAGTTTTACATGACAAACGTTTCTCTGCCTAGGCTGGCATCACTACCACCTTGAACTCCCGCTGCTCTGTGCTGGCTGCAGCCAACTCTGTGTTCGGTCGCTGGGACGACACAAAAGGAGAGGACAACATTGACTTCATGCCCACGATCTTGTCTCGCTTTGATATGATCTTCATCATCAAAGACCAGCATGACCAGCAGAGAGACATGGTGAGAAGATTGCTTCGAATTCTTAACTTGGAAATATATAGAACCTAGTTTAAATCCTATTGCTTGTTTGTTTTGTTTAAATAGACGCTGGCTCGTCACGTTATGAACGTGCACTTGAGCGCTCTGACGCAGACTGAAGCAGTGGAAGGCGAGATTCCCCTGGCCACATTTAAGAAGTACATAGCTTTTGCTAGAAGGTGAGTTTCTCAAATAAAAAAAAATGTAGTTATAGTGACGTTTGAAAACTAGCAATCCGGTTATCTGAATATTTTTTTCCCTTTTTTTTCTTCCATAGTAAATGCGGCCCTCGTCTTTCTGCTGCTGCAGCTGAGAAGCTGAAAAACCGCTATGTGGTGATGAGGAGTGGCGCCCGGGAACACGAGAGGGAGGTGGATAAAAGAGCTTCCATCCCGATCACTGTCAGGTAGGTTTGTTCTGAGCAGGTCCACTCAAACTCTCTCCTTCACCTCTAACTAACTCTTCATCTCAAACTTTCTTCTCTTAGGCAACTGGAGGCTGTTGTTCGCATTGCAGAGTCTCTGGCAAAGATGAAGCTACAGGCTGTGGCAGGAGAAGAAGAAGTGGATGAAGCCCTTAGACTCTTCCAGGTGTCTACACTGGATGCTGCACTGTCTGGAAGCCTCTCAGGTTAGTTTTTTTATAAGCACACCATGCCAAAAAAAACCCTTTCCCATTGATTTAGATTTTTTGTGAAGTTATAAACGTGATGAAAATATTTTCTATAGCTTATCTCTTTTTGTTCAACATTTCTTCGCAGGTGTGGAAGGCTTCACTTCTCAAGAGGACCAAGAAATGATCTCCCGCATCGAGAAGCAGCTGAAGAGGCGCTTTGCTATCGGCTCGCAGGTGTCTGAGCACAGCATCGTTCAGGACTTTACCAAACAGGTCAGCCATAGTTAACATATTCCCAAATCAGAAAGTCTTTTTTTTTTTAAGAAACTTTAAAAACTTTAATTTTTAAAGACTTTATTTATATATATTATAAAGTTTTGCATTTGGACAAAAGCAAGTTTAATCTTCTGTGTTGACTTGTTATTTCATGCACTTAATGTTGGAACAATAGTGGGTTGTTTAACACGTTTTTGTGCTGTTTTAATTTATATCTGGGTATTTTTGCATATTTTTTAAATTGATATTCTAGTACCATCCACTAGGAATGGTTAAAAATGTTTCACAATCCAAAAAACAATAATTTGATTACATAAAAAATTTAATAATTAAATCTCACTCTCTTATTTTTGGTCCTTTACAGAAATATCCTGAGCATGCCATCTACAAAGTCCTCCACCTGATGTTGAGAAGGGGAGAGCTTCAGCACCGTATGCAGAGAAAAGTACTTTACAGAGTCAAGTAGAAGAATTCTACTTTCTGTTTGATGTAAATAGTTTTTGCTTGTTTGAATTGTTCGGAAACATTGATCGGAATGATCACGTTGAAAACGATCATCAAAAGTTTGGATGTTAACTTTGCTTTGTATCAAGTAACATGTTAGAAAATGTATTGACAAAATAATAAATAAACTTCATTTCAAATTTCGATCAGTATGTTTTATTAATTAGAACTGAAGATTTACAAAAGCAGTAAAAAACATTGCAAAAATGATAAACTGGATTAGAAAAGACAGTTATGATTTCATTTAATTTAAAACACGGTTAGGATATCATTTATCTAAAGTGCTCCATGTGCTTATCCGGTACAAATATCTACATAGCGTAGATTCCTGCTCCGATTGTGGCCAGTGTGAGGCACAGTCCCACGGTGACCTGGATTGCTGGTGATGTTGGGAACTTGACTGGAAATGTCCCTGATTGATCTGTAACTTCTGTTGTAATGCTCAACATTTTCTCCAAGTCATCAAAAACCTGAAATTAGATGAGTTTAAAATGAAAAACAGTCAGCATGTTTGAGTTTTACTTCCTATTTTTACTGGATTCGGTACATGAGTTAGTATTTTCTTTAGTTACACACAGGTTAAAGATTAAACTGAACTGTCCTGATTCCTCTTTTCTTACCTGAATGTTTAACTCAAATGCTGACACTGCCTCATCCAGCACCTTCGTCTTCTCCTCCTTTGTCAGCTCAATGCTGTTCATCCGGCTTCTGTACAGCTGCTTGAAGCGGTTGGCGCTGGTCACTCCAGGGAAGGAGAAAAAGGAAAGTCCCTCTTGGCTCTTGAGCCCTAAAGATTTCTGGGTGATTTTTCCCAACACTTGTCCACCCGACAAATCACCAAGGTAACGAGTGTAGGCATGGGCAACAAGCAGCTCTGGATTATCTTTTCCAATCTGGGAAACAAAGCAGAATGGTTTCAGCTGGTTTGCATGTTTAGATAAATGACTGTTGTTAGAACATCTGCACCAACCTTTCGCAGCCTCTGTGTGTATCTGTGTGTGGCTGCGGGGATGATAATTTTCTTTTTCCAATCTGAACCAAAGAAGTGCTCCAGATCTCTTTCTAGTGATTCCAGGCGAGCCAATTCCTGGGGAAAGTATATTGGTGCTACAGCCGGATGAGAAGAATTTTTGTCCATCTCCTCTTCTAAAGCTTTGTAGATCTCATATAGGGAGCAGAGTAGGACCTTTAGAAAAAACATTAAGATTAATAACCCAGCGTGGAATGAAATGAAAAGTTTAAGTTTACCTTATACTGTGGTAGGGTGATCTGTCCCTTCTGGTAACTGAGCATTAGTTTGGTATTTTCAGCTCTGACATGGTTGTCCTTAGTGGCAGATTTGATCTGCTCTGACAGGTCACTAAAGGCAGACAGCAGAAAAAAAACCATAAAAAACATGTAGTTTAAAGAATACAAAAATAAGGAAAATTCTCATACCTGCCAACCACTCCTGTGTCATTCTTTCTTGCACTCTTCATTGTCTCCATCTGTTCAGATTGAGTTTAAATTTACTTCAAAAGTATAGTTAAAGCAAAAGTACATATAGCAAATGTATTTTACTTACATTTTACAAGCAGAAATTGTCCGTCCTTTAAGCAGGCTTCACGTCTGTGTGATTTCTCACTTCTCATCTGGAATTTATATCCAGCTCTGGTCCTGCCTCTGCTGAGTCAAAGAGGAAGTTTGATTGCTTCATCATGGTTTCAGAGGGCCTCAGCTTCACATGACGCAGCAGATATGGCTGAGACTAAACAGAAAAACATGACAGGGCAGAAGTGAATAGGCACAAAGAGAACATGTTGAAAAGGTGACACAGCATAACGTTGAGATTTTTTTTTATACTACTTTATTCTTTTTTTATTAAGACACTTGCGAATAGCTAATAAAAACCATGTTTGGTATGCTGCTGTGTTTTAATTACAGTTAATAAGCTAAGCGAATATGAAGTTTATAAACCTATAAGAACTGCTGATCCAGAGAAGGACAGATTTCACAACAATTCCCCAAAATGCTGACCCACAAATTGACAGTGAGGTTGCAATTTGTGGGTCAGCTTGGGCGAAACTCTGTATTTTGTATGAAGAGTCATTTTCTTTTGCTTGAGTTTGAGTGTGAAATGTTAGTGCATTATGAACCATCTAGAACTCTGAGGACTTCGGGGACCGGACCCCTGCTGATGTCTAGAGTCAGGATTAAGCATGGAGAACAAACTTCATGAGGCTGTGAGACAGGCCTCTACTGTGACATGGTTTAAATTTAGGCTGAAAACAGTCTGTCACCTTCTTAACAGTCTATCCCTTTCGGGTTGTTCAAAAGGGTGCCGGAGACCATCCCATCTGATTCAAGGCAAGCGCCAGAGTACACTGCAAACAGGTCACCAGTCTGTCACAGGGCCACACACACTCATTCCTAGGGGCAATTTGGCACTGGCAAATCACCCTTGCCAGTGTGTTGATCCAACATGTTTTTGGGGGAGAACATGCAAACTCTACACAGAAAGGCCAGTGCTCCAAGCCTCGTCCCCACCCAGGACTTGAATTCACAACCTTCTTGCTGTGAGGCCACTGTGCTACTCATGCCGCCACCGTGCCGCCCAGGCTGAAAACAGTTCTATTGAATTGTGCATTTGACTGAAGATTAATCACTCGTTTTATTTGATTTTACTCAATATCTTTTGTGATTTTAATGTCTTTTTTTTCATCTTGTAAAGCACTTTGAATTGCCTTGTGCAAATAAAGTTTCCCCATCTACTGATTTCTTCAGATATATAGCTACAGAGTAGAATAAACTTATGTTAAATTAACAGTCTTAGACAAAGTTGCTGGTCTTTATGAGGGAGGTATCCCTCTTTCATGTGGACTCCCAAGAGGTTTCTTCTTTTTCTCCACACAGGTGGGGTTTTTGGAGTTTTTCCTCATTGTGCAGGAGGGTGTAAGGGCAGGAATATACTGAAATAGTTTATCTTGGTTTTCTTTTTTTTTTTTATAAATGTCTTTTAACTATGGATTTGTGTATTTACTTTTTGTTTTATTTGTACTTTTTTTCCAATCTACAAAATGAAGCGCATTGAGACAATTGTTTTGTCATATTTGGGCTGTACAGATATAATTAAATTAAAAATATGATATCAATTGAATGGAAACTATTTTAAGTTCACTCGGCTGTAAAGAAGAAGCAGATAGTTGTGTAACACTTCTCTCCTGACCTGCTTTACTCTGCAGCCCTCCATTATTGTTTTTATCACCCGAGGGGATGTGGATTGTACTAGTGGATATTTACAGCTACACATGCTAACTAAACGCAGTTTAAAATGAAAGCCAGGAAACATTCAGATGTCGAAAGACATCCAAAATCTCTAATTCAGGGTTCCAGACACAGAAACATCTAAAAAGGTAAGCAGTATGTTTGCTAGTTAGCTGAGTTAAACATCTGGCTTGTAATGGCAGCCAACGCATTCACAACGGCTTTTTCATATCGAATAGAGAATTCAAACAGAGCTTGTAGATTTACATCCTTAGACTCCAGTTGTGTATTTTCACAGCATCGTTTTGCCTAATTTGTCTCGCTTTAACGTAGCATTGGGTTCATGCTAGCATAGGAGTTATAGAAGTTTTATCCCTTTTTTTTGCTGCTAGTTAGTATCTCCTCCATGAGGTGTAAACGATTTAAACTTCTCTACATTTGAAATTGATACTAACCTATTTTTAGTCATATCTTTTGGATGTATATTATATTCATTTAAAAATAGTTTAAGGTTTAATAAGTAGTCTATTATACCTTTGATACTACGCAGAGCATGTTTATTTTTTTATTATTTTTTTTGCACTACTAAAATGTATAGAAAGAATTATATACATATATATATATATATATATTTAAAAAAAGAGCTATTTATGTAGTTATTGATTTGGTGGCTAGTCTCTCACTCATAGATTGAGTGAGGTGCTCTGCTACGAGTAGAGCCATTGCACCTCCAGGTCGAGAGAAGCCAGATGGGGTGGTCCGGGCATCTGGTTAGGATGCCTATCAAGCGCTGCGCTGGTGTTTTGGGGACGTCCCACCAGGAGGAGACCAAGTTGCTCCTGACCTGCTGGAGAGGCTATGTCTTACAGCTGATCAAAGAACACCTTGCGATCCTCCCTGGTGAACCGGAGATTGCAGCCGAGAAAAGGGAAGCCTGGGTTTCCCGCCTGAGGCTGTTACCTTCCGCTACCCGCCCCCAGATAAGCGGAAAAGATTAGAATGGAATGTTATTGATACAGTTTTATAATCTATTTCCATTGCTTTCCCTCTGGCAGGTGATGGAGCAGAGGATCCTATGTTTCATCCTTTTCAGTCTAATTGGTTTTGTCAAAACAGTATTGAGTGGAGGTCATCACAATGGTACCCATCACTATGATTACTGTGTTCTCGGAGCCGGCCCTGCAGGACTACAGATGGGACATTTTCTCTCCAAAACTGGAAGAAATTACATAATCTTGGAGAGGAACTCTGGACCTGGCAGCTTCTTCCACAAGTAAAAAAACCTTAATTTTTTATGTTATACTTGAAAAATGTTATATATTTTTATAGTATATAATATGATGTTATACATATTATAGTATATATACTATATATACTATATATAGTATAGTATATATTATAGTACCACGCTGTTTTTACAACACATATTTCTTTTGAAGGTATCCCAGGCACAGGAAGCTCATTAGTATTAACAAAATCCACACTGGAAGGCAAAATCAAGAGTTTAATCTGCGTCATGACTGGAACTCGCTGCTGAGTGATAAACCTGACCTCCTGTTCAAAAGAGTAAGTAGTGAGTTTTACCCCCCGGCAGATGCCTTTCCTCTCTACCTGTCCATGTTTGCGGAGGAACTCAAGTTGAAAGTTCAGTATGGTGTGGATATTGGTCGTATCAGGGCTGTGCAGTCATCAACAAAGAGGAACTACATCCTCACTGACCAGCATGGATCAGACTACAAATGCAGGTAAATTGAAGCAAAGGGAACTGAAAAACTTTGATTCTTTTGAATGTATATATTACATAGTTTGTGCTTTTTTGTCTTTTCCTCAGCGTCCTTCTAGTTGCCACAGGTTTGTGGGTTCCTCAGAAGGTGGCGTTTGTTGGATCTGATCTAGTTGAAGGCTATGAGTCTATTTCAACTAACCCTGATGATTACAAGAACCAAGCCGTGCTAATCTTGGGAAAGGGAAACTCTGCTTTTGAAACAGCCCAAAGCATCTTAGGGAAAGCGAGTCGGGTGCACATGCTAAGTTCTAGTCCTGTTCGACTTGCCTGGCAAACACACTATGTTGGAGATCTCAGGTGAAGTTAATTTCTAATTGCTATAGAAAAATGCTGTATCTGCATTTTTTTTGTTTTGGGTTTTTTTAATCAACCTGACCTTTTCCCCCACCTTTTTAGAGCTGTTAATAACGAGTTAATAGACACATACCAGCTAAAGTCCCTTGATGGACTGGTCGAAGCACGCCTGGAGAAAATAGCAATTGCTCAACGAAAGGACAAAAGCTTGAGGAAAGCAGGTGGACAGAAGAAAAACAAAAGAGGACAGTTGTATTTAACTTTAAAAAAATACTCACATAACAAAGACAAGAAGAACAACTCTGATGTGACAGATGAAGAGCTTCCAGAGCAGTACATTGATAATTTTCCTTTGCGAAAACCCTATGATCGGGTGATTCGATGCCTTGGATTCCGGTTCAACTTCAGCATATTCGACAGGTAAGAAACCAAAAAAAATTACTTGCTTAATTTTTTGTTTATTGTGCCACAAATTTTGTTTTGAAATGTCCTCAGTTCTGCCAGCTTACCAAATAGTGAAAATGCCAAAGGGAGGTTACCGGGGTTGACCGCCTGGTATGAGGGAAAGAACACCCCCAACTTGTTTGTGTTGGGTACAGCATCTCACTCTAGAGATTACCGGTCATCTGCTGGCGGTTTTGTCCACGGGTTCCGTTACACAGGTAAAAGCCTAAATAAATGGTTCTTTTTATGTTTATAATTTCTCCTGCACTGCTCCAATTGTCCTGTATTTGCACAATGACTGCACTCAAAAAAAAATCTATTTTTCTATTTTAAGATCCATATATTTAATTGAAGTTCTTTCCAATTTGTATTGGGAAATCTTCTTCTCAAAATGCATTGACTTTATAAGTTTCTGTGGAAAAGTAATAAGTTATCACTCACTTCAGGTCAGAGTCTTGCCTCCTTGACCAGTGAAGAGGAATTTATTAACTTTATCAAAGAGACTGAAATATACATTTTTAATAAATAAAAGTGTAATACATTTAAAATGAACAGGTTCAGATAAGTGACTTTTTATAGAAACTTCAGCAGATAATTTAATCATTTTTTTTATTAGCAGGCTGTGGAATTAGAACTAGGAAACAGAATAGAAGTGAATACGTTCTCTACTTCATGTGGTGTTTGCATACCTAAACAAGTTTTTTTGTAACAGCTCGAGCTGTCCATCGTGTACTTGAGAACCGTTACCATGGAAACCAGTGGCCATCAACTAAGCTGTTGACAACACAGTTGCTATCTTGGATTCTGAAACGGGTTGGCGAAGCTTCTGGTCCATACCAAATGTTTGAAACACTCGGGGATGTAATACTTCTTCAAGGGTAAGAGGATTCAACTTTTATTTTGTGTTTTTCTACTCAAATCAAATACAATACATGGATTTTGAAATAACTCTGTAACAACTTTGTTGTTTCTTCCTTCTTTTGCTCATTTTCAGGTCTCACTGTGAATATGTTGAAGAATTCCTTCTTCAAGCTTTACCCCAATTCTCTGTTATTTCTGGCCACAAACTCTCCAGCCAAGGTCTGCTAGTGTTAGTCATGCAATATGGGAAAAAAAAGATTGACTACCTGGGGCGTGGTAGAGCAGAAACAGACTGGACCAAAGCGTGGCAATCCAACTTTCTGCACCCTGTTCTCTACTATTATGACAAACTCCCCACAGGTGTGAGCAAAATTGTGATTTCTTTTTTCGTTTTAAAAAAATAAAACACATTTTAAAATTTGAATAAAATGTAGTGACACAAAGTTTGTTTGTTTTAAAGAAGAGGAAATGAAGATGCGTCCTAGTGGATGGCCATTACCACGGCCTAAAGCAATTCATCACATGGTTGAGGATTTTCTCACCGAGTGGGATGGTCCTCTGTCTCACATCCAACCGCTTCGGCGCTTCTTAGAGCACTGTGTCCAGACAGACCTTAGGGCTTTTTTCGCAGGTATGATTCTAAGTGTGTTTATTTGATGCACAGGCTTTAAAAGAAATAACACAACAAGTCAAAAAGTTTCTTGTTTTTGGTGTTATAATCACAAAGATGAGCTGTATATGTGTGTGTGTGTGTGTGTGTGTGTGTGTGTGTGTGTGTGTGTGTGTGTGTGTGTGTGTGATATAAAAACAGGTGTTGTCACCTAACAAAATATCAAAGTGGGTTGTTTAACTTTTATTTTTGTCTTTCAGAATCATGTTTTATCTCTGCCCTCACGCACCATAAGCCACCACTGTCTTGCCAGCAGGGATACTTGAATCAGCAAGGCATCCTTCACAGTAATCGGTTGCCGCATTGTGTTTATGAAACTGAAGACACGCTATCAGAAAATGAGAATGTTGGCACTGCTGAAGCTGATTCACCATTCACCAAATATGTGGCTCCAGTCGGGACATCCATGTCTTCAGGACTAAAAATTGACCTCTGACTGTCCTGCTTTAACTATATAATGCTATCAATGCTTTTGACCTCCATCATCAACTCTTATTTCCCCTGAAAGACCAAAAACTTTAGATGTGATATTATTGAGAATCTATTCTTTTAAATCAGATATTAGAACAAAAGACACTTCGTGTCTTTGATTTTCTGCAACAAAATCATTTTCAATCAAAGACCTTTATTTGATCATAACCTAGATAAACAGTTGTTATCCACATAATTAACAAAAAAGTCTGTTCAAAATAATATGTGTTCTCTCTTGTTATTCAGCCACCAACTTTTCAAACTTGTGACTATGGGAAACCTGCAGAAAAAAGCACTTTGTTCTTTGAGGCAATCCATCGATCTTATTTTCTACAAGACTGTTTATATTTACAACACTGTTATTTTAATATAAAAAGCTATGTAAGCGGAGGTTGGGGAGCATAGAATATTACTGTGTTATTAAAATAAATACATTGAAATGATTAATAAAACAATTCTTCTATATGTAAACGATTAATCTATAATTCAGCATTAATCTATTTTTTGTTAAAATAAATCTACATTTTAACAATTCAGATTTAATGAATTAAACTATATTTAAACGATTAATCATTATGAAAATGATTAATTTGTAGTTAAACAATTCATCTATATTGAAACGATGAATCAATATTTAAATGATTGACAATAATAAAACAGTTAATTTACATTTAAACAATTAATCTATAGCTAACAAATTAAGCCACATTTAATCGATTAATCGATGTATAATCAATTATTTGATATTTAAATGATCAATCGAAATGTGTCAAAAGCAAATCCTGGATTCTGATTGGACGACCGTAGAAGTTATTTGATTGGTTTGACACAAAGAAACAAGGTGCAAGCTGATTGGTCTTTACCGATCAGGATCATTCAATGGTTGCACTTCTTGCTAGTTTCTCATATAGTCAAACAGAACATAAAATCGGAGACATTTTTCTGTTGTAAAGAAATTAAAATTCTTGGTTTTTTATTATTTACAAGTAATCCAAAGACTTGAAGAATTACTTAATGATCGATGCGTTGCGAAGTGTCGCAAAGTGATGACGACATGCTGTAAAGGTCTGCGTTTCCTTTAGTTTTGGTTGGAGTTGTAAGTGAATATTGTTATGTGAAAAAACAGCTTCTCTATGTCGCGGTGAAACATGGACGGGTGGAGTGCTGCCTCAGAAAAAGATCAGACCAGCTCTGAGGGAGAGTACATACTGGAAAATGGTCTGGAAGGTGAAGCTGTGGACGGAGAGGAGAAGGTGTGTCCAGCAGGGAGAATTGGGGATGTGGACAACGCTGGGATTGGGTTCGGTATGAGTGGGACAGGTGAAGGGAAGGTGGTGTTGGGTCGATTTGGAGAAAGGGACCAAGATCTCAGGTTCCTGCACTTATTATGGGAGCCCGGAAGAGAAGATCCATGCCCGGGGGGCATTGGGAGCAAACTGGGGAAGATGACAGGAAGCAGGGCCAGGAGACACAACCGAGCTGTCCGGAACATGGGTCCAATCGGGAAAGATATATATGGTAAGGATGTATTCTGTTGATGAATTTACTGTCATATAATATCTATTTGTTTTTCTATCATACTGTACATACCAGTGATCAGTCATTTTAACACGAGAGTTAACTTAAAAGAACACTGAGCAACAAACCAGCAACATCTGGCTCTTATTTGACAGATCAGTTGTAATTAAAGTTAGTGGAAAACAATAGGTTGATCCAATATTTCCACAATCTGGGATTTAAATCCAGTATGAATCATAGTTAACAACACAACCCTATGAATTTGTAATTAGAACGGAGTAGAGATGTCGCTCCTCCAAGTCAAGAGAAGCCAGATGGGGTGGTTCAGGTATCCGATTGGGATGCCTCCCGAACATTTCCCCAGTGAAGTAAGACAACGGAATGGAGATATTAATATGATCTGCTGTTGGTACAGACTTTAACCATGCCAATCAGAATGTCAGCCTAAGAAGACTATACTAGACTGTAGGTGAACTACACTAGCATATTGCTCATTTAAATTTACTGACGAACTTTCTGGTGTGAATGTAAAAATATGTGGGAAGACAGACATTTTTTGGGTTTTGTAATTACCGTCCGATCCATCAATAAACTTGAATCAAGATTGAAAGCCAAAAAGATGTACTGCTGGTTTCTAACATCATACACATGTAATGTATATAACATGTAATAACTAATGATGATGATGATGGCTAAGTAGGTTTTTCAATTAACCATGAATTGTTAATAATGTTAGCATAAACACAAATTTGAGTACCTTTTGTTGTCTGTTTAAACAACAGGCACAGAGTAAAAACTATAGACCTGTTCGTGTGATCCCTCATTCGTCCAGGAGTGATCCACTGTTAAAAAAGTTATCTTCTGGACAGTGTATCAGTTGATCAACACATTTTTGAGACGTTTTATCTTCTATTTTGACTTCCATCCAGACAGATTGAAAATTATTTCAGGATGGAATTCGAAACATCTCGATCAGCAAATACACTGACCTGAAGACATATTTGTAGTCTTTTTTTTTTTTTTTTTAATTGTAAAGACCTGTCAAACAATGTAGAAAACCCCAATAGTAATCATCATCAGCTGAATGTAGTGTTCAAAACGTGACTCTTTTCCATCCTGTTGATTAGATTACGTATCATATCATAAATAACATGGATTTTATCTTATCTCCTCAGCTGCAAAAAGACTGAGGGAAGCTGCCAATAGCAACGATATTGACACAGGTTTGAACAATTCTGTGATGTTATTTAATACCTTATAAGCAGAATAAAGAACGAAACTACTTACATTTTTTATCTTTGATAGTGCGAAAGCTTCTTCAAGATGATATCGACCCCTGTGTGGCAGACGACAAAGGAAGAACAGCTCTTCACTTCTCTTCCTGCAATGGCAATGATGGCATTGGTAGGTTGGTTACTCGTTATCGTAGTGTTCTCATCATACAATATGTTAATGAATGCTGACTGAGTTGTCTCATGAGAAAGCAACACAGTCACTTTAATATGGAATAAAACTCATTTTCAGCCCTTCAGACATTAGTCACTTTTATATTGTTGTCTTATTTTTACGTCAACTCATGAAAGCATTGAATAGCATGAAACATAACATTCTAATAATTGTTATAGTTTTGTGTTATTTTGTCATATGACAATTATAATGCCACCAAACAAATTTTTATTGTTTTGGGTTTTTTTTTTTTTTTTTTACAATGAAAAACCTTGGACCTGAATGTCTATTAACTACCACACACATGCCAGTATGTGAAAAAATATACAACAAGTGAAAGCAGCTGAAAAACAGTTATGTCTCTATGAATGATTTGAAAAGAAAATGGTTGATTATATTGTTATAATCAAATTTTTACACTATGCTGTAGACTGGTTAAACATCTTGCAATTTGGTGTAATTGTTACAAAAACCCAACAGAAGTTATCATCTGTAGTTGTCTATTCTACACTCTGTGTTTTAGAATGATCTAACAAACATAACCCCCCTGCATCCCATCAGTAATAAGTGATTTAGAAGATGAATGAATGAACTCTAAAGTCAGTTTTCTAACAGTCCAGTTGCTGCTGAGCCACGGTGCTGATCCCAACCAGCGAGACAGTCTTGGGAATACTCCTCTTCATTTAGGTAAGCTAAACAGTCTGTATGTTCATTACATTGTGGTTAATAATGACATCATTGTAAATTGAAAGATAAATATAAAATACAAAAAATAAATCTTGAGATTAGAAAAAAAAGTGCGCAAAGATTATTTATGTTTGTTATGTGTTCCATTTTTACCATTTCCACCTGCGTTCATGCAGCGGCCTGCACCAACCACGTGCCTGTGATCACCACCCTGCTGAGAGGAGGTGAGTTAGTGTGAAAACACATGTTTCTAGTGTTCTTTTTTATTTACAATAAAAAACTTTTTACATGAAAATGTTAAACTATGATCCTTAATAGGTTAAAAAGGCAAAGTTTACATTACTTAACTTTTTATTTTAACTTATTTTATTCAGTATGAAATTCAACTTAGAAGTTAGATTACTTGAACCTACAAAGGGTTCAATTTTCTATTCAAAGACAGATACAACTTAAATTATTCTTTCTCCACAAACAGGGTCACACTAAAACCTATCAAGTTACAAGTTTTATGTGAGGAAATATTTTCACTCAGACACGTTGAAACAAAAACACAAAGATGTCATAATGATGATGTAAAAAAAAATTTTTTTACAAAGATTTTAAGCTTTAGTTAATTAGAAAATCATCAATCCTATGTACATCCTCATTATTCTTATGAAGAAGTGAGTTTTGATATTGAGATCAAGTTGTATAGGTGGGACAAGTTTTGAATTTTTCTCTCAAATAAAGCCAAAATATGCATACAAGCTGAAATTTTTTTTTTCAATAAACAGAAATTGTGCCACTAATTTTGACATTTTCATGCTTAATTAGGAGTAATTGTTGATCAAAATGCAGCCATGTATTTCTATTGTGTGGTCCCAATGTTGGAAAACAGGAAATATTGCACACTATAAAAAAGGTATACCTTCAGTGAGCATGTAGAGTTATTTTAAGTGTCGATGAGGCTTAAGAACACAATAATACAAAATAGACATTCCAGCAATAAGAACTGATTTCCCTACAGACTTTAAACAGAAGCTTTATTCTCATTTATTCTCCCAAGGAGCTCGTGTGGATGCTATTGACCGAGCAGGTAGAACGCCGCTGCACTTAGCACGCTCCAAGCTTAATATATTGCAAGATGGAGATTCCCGCAGCTTAGAGACTCTGAGAGGCGAGGTCACACAGGTACCATGAATTTATTGGTTTCTTGGCAAATCAACTTACTACAGGATTATTTGTTTTGTTGACATCTGGATTTTTTTTCAATGTTTCCTCTTCAGATTATTCAAATGTTGAGAGAATATTTGAATTTAATGGGTCAGAGTGAAGCCAGAGAGAGACTGGAGCACATTTCAACACAGCTACAACACACACGAACCAGAGAGCAGGTTCGAGCATCCCTTTATTTTTTTCAAATTCTATACTTTTTTTTTTTACTTTTCCATCTCCTGCTTCATTTACAAAGCTTTAGTTGATTCTTTCTTAAATGGATGTGTTTCTTTTATCTTTTTTTTAGGTGGATGAGGTGACGGATTTACTGGCCAGTTTTACGTCTCTCAGTTTAAAGAAACAAAACTTGAGTGATAGGTAGAAGATAAGATGGACACAGAGGTGAAACGCTGCCTTTAATCTAACAGGTCAAGCCTCCCCTACTTTGGACTCAGACACATAAACAAAAATCTAAAGCATCTTCTTATCAGGCTTTGCTATGTTTTCCAAAAGTCTGTTTGAAGCAGTTCTGCATTGGATGGTAACACCTTATTTGGGATTTGGTGATAAAGCTTCTTGTTTAAAATGATCAGACAATAAAACATTAAAGTGAAGTGGTATTTGCAGAAACCAGAGAGAAATTAAAGTGTCATTGTGGAAGAAATAAATTACAAACAGAACGACTAGAATAGAGAATAACTCAGTGGAATGAGATTGTGATGCTCTGTGTTAGTGTGTTTTTTGTCAAAGTCATAGTATATATTGTGTCTGTATACAGATTTAATTGCCTTTGTTAAATTGATCTTTTTTTTTTGTGATGATTATATATATTTTTTATTTTCTGACCAATCTTTGTATTTTTTGCCTTCTTTTTGTACTGCACATATGTATCTGTCAACTGTAATAAAAAAAAAATCAGTTGAATTGTTATAAAAGAATAAATTGAATTATTTGTCCTTTGTCTTTTTATACTTTTTGAATTAAAGAAAATCAGTTTTTTTATTATTATTATTATTATTATATCATCAATATAAATCAAAATCTTCTTCCATGCTCATTGTGACGCCCCGCCTCCTCACGGAGCTCCGCCCCCTTTCGCTACGTATTGTCTCACTTGAAAACAAAGATGGCGAACGCATTCGTTTAAATGGGAGATTCTAATTGAGGTATTAAAATTTTATAAACAGTTTTTTCTGACGTGATTATAAATGCACTGTCATCCACACAAAGAAAAGGGTAAAAAATATTTAATCAAAAGTCTACTAGGGGCAATGTTTAGCTAACTGGAAGCGACTTTGGCCTAGCTTGTTAGGGAAAGCCACGGGTTTTCCTAAACCCTCTTCCCCGGTCAACGGAGTACTAACGGGTTGAGCTGCTCGTCAGTAGGGGTAATGCACAGCTAATGGTGTCTAAGTAGAAATGAGGGGGTGTGTTTATGGAGGTTTTGGAGAGAAGGCGGGAATTTTTTAGCCGTGTATAATTTCTGTCCAGGTTTGACTGTGACTGATTGAAGTATCAGTAAAATTAAGGGATGATCTTGTTGTTTTTTTGGCCAAATTTTTGCATTGAGCGCCTCCAGATATCTCAACTATCTGTTCTCGTCAATGTTGGATGAAGATCAGATCAGCATCTTAACTTGTTATTAATGCATAATGAACAGTAATGTTAAGTGGATTATGTTGTATTGAATTAACAGTTACATCTGGTTTTGATCTCTTGCTATCTATTTTCACAGGGTTGATACTGAACCTTGAAGGTGGTTCATGACCTCCAAGAACAAAATCTGTGGACATAGGAGAAACCATGGCATATGAAGAGATAAAAGGTAAAGGAGAGATAAGCTTTATACAACAACGAGCAATCACAATTAATAGTGTCATTGATCCCTTGCTGAAGTGGCTAAGCGTGAAGTCAAACCCTTTGATTTCCAAATCTCAGTCTGACTGAAATCCCCTCAAAAATTTGAAATTTTGTCAACAACAGGCTCCTTAAATTGTGCCTCTGCATATATTACAGATTGCATGCTGTGTGCCTTTGAGTGGACACTGAAGTGCCACAGAGATGACAAAATAATTGATGCCACGTTAACACTTTTTTAACTTTAAAAAAGTGTTAGAACTTGCAACGTGCTTGTAATAACTAGACTATTAATAGACTAATAAAATAAACTAGGGATTGCAGCATATCCCAGTAGAACATGAATAAACAAGTTGCGTTTTCCCAGTTTATAAAATAAGTTTGAATTTATTTTTTTAATTCAGATGGAAGTATGGAGGGGGAACGAGGTCTTGTGGCTGGTCGTAGCCAAAGAGAGAAACGGCGGTCATACAAGGATTTACTACGAGAAGAGGAGGAAATAGCTGCAGAAGTACGAAAGACATCAAAGAAACGCCCAAAGGTGAGTAGAACTCCTGTGCAGCTGATTGTTCTTATTTACTTCAATGTTATAACAAGTTATGCATTACTTTTAAAAAGGATACAGAACTTTTTATGCTGGGTGGTGATCCACACAAAAAGAAGAAGAAGCATAGTGATGAATACTATTATCGAGGTAAGAAAGATTAAAGTTTTGAACCAATTTTATCATTCTGAGTATATGAAAAATGTTTTTAATATTTTCAATCTTTCAGATCATGATTTTTCAGGTGCCCCTTCTCATAAGAAAAAACACAAATCTGTAGACCGCTCGCCTCCCCTGTCCTCCCCTTCATCATCACACCCTGCAGATACAGCAATGGGTCTCCTACAGGCCATCACCTCTCCCTTGGCCACAGGCTCTGATCCAGGCCCACACTTCCACAAGAAGCCTTCCTACCCTTCTTTCTCCTCGCATTCATCCAAAGAGCGCAAACGCGACGGCAGCGGTGGAAATAAATCAAGTCACTCCTTTTCACATTCTCGCCCACTTGCATCGTCCTCTTCTTCCTCCAAAAAGCATTTTTCCTCCTCCTCCAAGTCATCGCTGTTTCACGGTGGAGCTCCCAGAGAAGAGCCCTTGACTTTACGTGAGGCAGATGGGCTGAAAATGAAGCTCATTATGTCACCCGAGAAAGAGGAACCAGACAATTATTCTTACTCGCATCACGCTTCAAAGAGCAGCATGAAGAAGGAAAAAGACAGAGACAGAATGCAACTGTCTAAGTCACCTAAAAAGAAGCCGCAGCAGAGTAGAGACCCTCTGCCTGTAGTAGGGAAAGAGGTAGAGGTGGAAGGTAAGACAACACGCCCACAACAATCTAACAGATATGGTTTGCATTTGTAGCCCCATTGAGTACCCTTCAATAAATTTAAGCTAATAAACACATTCTAATGTCATCTACTTGGAACATAGTCAGATTTTTTAAAAATAAAAATAGCTGTTTTATGAAGAATTCAAATTTGTACTTTTTAAAGCAAACGTAAAAACCTGGTCTTAAACAAAATATATCTAGCTGTGCTCCAATAACAGAAAGAGTAATGTAGCATCATTGTGTTGTAATGAAGAAAAGTTCTGTTAGAGATTTCGTTCCGTTGTCTTCCGCTTATCCTGGGCCATGTCAGGGGGGCAACAGCCTCAGACTAGAAGCCCAGGCTTCTCTCACCCCAGTTGCATCCTCCAGCTCATCCGGCAGGATCCCGAGGCATTCACCGGCCAGCTGTTAGATTTAATCTATCCAGGGGATCTGGGATCTACCTCTGGGTCTCCTCCCGGTGGGACCTGCCCGAAACACCACACCAGGGAGGCGCTCCAGAGGCATCCTAGCCAGATCCTCAAACCACCATCTGGCTTCTCTCAACCTGGAGGAACAACGGCTCTATTCTGAGCTTCTCCCAGATGGCAGAGCTCTTCACTCTATCTGAGTGAAAGCCCAGCCACCATGCAGAGGAAGCTCATTTCGGACGCTTGTCTCCACAATCTCAATCTCTTTCTTTTGGTAGGTTAGGGTGGTAACAACAAAGAGACAAAGCTAAAAAAAAAACTCAATGGAAAGATCTGTTAGAGATTTGAATGAAATAATGCTAAACATCACACAGCATTTGTGATTCTGGAGCTACTAAAAGAGTTTAAATCAAACAATGTTCAATTTTTCCACTGATTCACTCAAAGTCTAGGCTTGAATCAAATAAACAATCTACAGTTAGACGTAGAAACTACAAACTATACATTTAAAAGATTAATAGATTTACCAGTCATTTGTTACTCTGTGAATTATTGTAATGTGTTATCGTGTTGGGAATGAAAGATTTACGGTGCCAGGCAATTTTTGAGCGGAGCTGTCTGAGCTTCTTGGAGAAGGAGCTCTGCTGTTTGTCTAAAAGTGGGTAGAGAGGATGGTCAGGGTTATCCATGCTGGGTAAAAGTTTATTAAGTGACCTCCTCTCCACCACTGTTTCAAATGTGTCCTGTTTGCAGCCACTGACAGAGCCAGCCTTTCTGATCAGTTTACTCAGTCTGTTGGCGTCATTTTTATGATCTCTCACATTGTGTCAGAATCTGGTTTTCTTAAAATTCATTTTTGTTTCACTCAGGCCATTACGGAGGTGCCATGGGCGATGACAGCTCCTCGTCTGGGGGTGAACTGGAGGCTGGAGAACTGATTATAGATGATTCATACACGCATTTGTCAAAAAAGAAGAAGAAGAGCAAGAAAAGCAAGAAGAAGAAGGACAAAGAAAAAGACAGAGAAAGGGAGAAATATGGAAAAGACAAAAAACACAGTAAAGGATTTGGTGGTAAGTTTATCAAGAAATGAAAAAGAACTTTAAATGTTTATGTGAAGGAAATAAAATGGTCGTGCTTCAGTGTTAAAAATTGTGAACACATACAAATACTTTTTAGCTTCTCTTTCAGTGAGAGATGTACTGTATTTACGTCTTACGGCCTTCTTTTCATTTGCAATCTTGTGTCTGATGTTTCCAGATTTGTCGAGAAGTCATGGTCACTCCCATCCCACGGTGACCCACAGCACAGTTGGCCCAATGTACGCCATGAGCAAGACCATCCCCCCACACCACCAAGGTAATGATGGTCTCACAGAGAAGAAGAAAAAGAAAGATGAGAAAGACAGAGAAAAGCATGAAAAGGATAAAGATAAGGTAATGTCCTATTTGTTTTGCTGGAATAAAATTATTACTCCCCCCTAACAATTTTTTTTTTATTTATATCTAGCCCAAGAAGAAAAACACAACAGCATATCAGGTCTTTTGTAAGGAGTACAGAGTTAACATAAACGCTGAACAACCAGGACTTGATTTTGGTGAATTGAGCAGGAAACTGGCAGAGGTGTGGAAGGCGATGCCCGAGAAGGACAAACTGGTTGGTTTCAATTTTTTCACAATATGTATTTAAAAAACCTGAAGTTGGTTATGTACGACATGTTAAATTTCTGGTTTAGGTTTGGAGGCAGAAAGCCCAGTATCTGCAGCACAAGCAGAACAAAGCTGAAGCCACAACAGTCAGACACAAAACCTCCACCGAGAGCAAAAGCAAAGGTACATAAACCTTTATTACACAGTTATTTCTGCTTTATGTTTGCCCCTCACAAACTAATTTTTGTGTGTGCTGTAATTATCTTATCTGAATGAAGTTATTGGAGCAGGAGCTGGCATGACGTCACCAACAAGAACTCCTGGTGCAATGGCCCTCTCTCCTGCGAGAGTGCCAGATGTTGATCCTATTGATGCTGCAGCTCACCTGCAGCTTCTCGGAGAATCCCTCTCTCTTATTGGCCATCGATTACAAGAAACTGAAGTGAGTTTCTGCATTTTAGCAGAAGATTTGTAAATCTCAGCGGTTTGTATAATTTTTTTTTCGTTATCTTCCGCTTATCTGGGCCGAGTCGCGATGGCAACAGCCTCAGACGGAAAACCCAGGCTTCTCTCTTCTCAATTTATTAAACCATCATGTTCCTAACCTCACCTATGGTCACCAGCTATGGGTGGTGACCGAAAGAATGAGATCACAGATACAAGTGGCTGAAATCAGCTTCCTCCACACTTATGTGTTTCACCAATAAAGTTAAAGAAAATTAATATTGTAGATTTTAACAAAATGGCTAAATTAGTTCTAAACATTATGAATGGCTAAATGTTTTTTTCAAACAAGTATTTGCAAAAAATTAAATTAAACAATCTGGAAAAAGAACAATGTACATTTTTTAATCAAATAGATGATAAACATCAAACATAAAATATGTTTGAATTAAATCAACTTGGGGGATATAGACCCCTAATTTGTCTGATTAATAAATTTAAGCGAAGAATTCATGCTACAGTATCAAGAAAATACATCAAGTCGATTTTAATTTTCCCTTTCTATGCAGTGAAATAAGTTTGTTGTTGTTTCTATGTTCTAGGGAATGGTGGCTGTGTCTGGAAGCTTGTCTGTCCTTCTGGATTCCATTCTGTGTGCACTGGGCCCCTTGACCTGCCTCACAGCGCAGATACCACAGCTAAACGGGTGTCCTCGAAATGTCCTGGTATAACTCGCAATTTTTTTACTGAGTGTTTATTTATTTGTGTTTTACTATGTGAATAAAGTTTTACTTACTTCATCAGTACTTAATGAGGGGCTATTGTGCTTTTGTGGGCTAATAATCTCAAAGCTTATGAATATAGCCATGGTACCTTTTGTTTGAAAACAAATGCAATACTTCCCAAAAAAGGCTTGCAGAAACATTCATTCAGCTTCATTATAACTTACCATCTCCTTCCAATCCCCATATATTCTCATCCTCTGGGTGCATGCACAACAAAGTACAAATATTTTTTAACCGTTTACAGGATGTAGTGGATGCACAAGTTATCAGGCAAAACATCTGAAAGCGTCCATGGCAATTCATGTTAGAAAATGTTAGAAATTTGAGAAGAGTACAATCGGATGTACATTTGTTTCCTGTTAGTAGGAAAGGATGTGTGCCCGTTTAGAGTCAGAAAGGGAAAACAAAAAAGAAATCGCTCATTAAAGGTTTAAGGCTGGAAATATAGTGTACAGCGCATCAAGGTAGAGTGTGTGCTCTACTACTCCAGAAATATTTCCTGGTTAGAATGTGCGCGTGTTGAAGAACAAAATCCATGGCTTACGACAACCTAGCTTTTGAATAGTAGTCAAATAATAGACAAGAGAACTCACAAATTGCTTAAACATACATAAATTAAGCAAAAAACTGTTTTAAGCTTGTTTTTGATGTGGAAAAATGTTCGAATTCCAAAAAGTTGATTTGGTAGAAAAGCCTCTCTTTAAAAATCAGACATGCTGAGTTCTTTTAACTGTTTTTTTTGTTTTCATTTTCTTCCAGTCTAACACGTTGGACAACATCGCCTACATCATGCCTGGACTATGAGAAGGAATGGAGCGTTGACCATTGTAACCGGACAGGCTACAGGGCATATATTAAGCTAGTATTTTGAAAATCAAGCTACATATTTGTAGTATGAATTTGTTTTTAATGTGTATTTTTACTAAGGAGAACATATCTTAATTTTTTTAGAGTGTATTTTTTATCATAACTGCTTGTTTTCTCTGTAAAATGTACAGCTGTTTTTTATACGTAACTAGAAACGTACGACTTAACATGTCTGTTGTAGGAATTTTTCTAATGTATTCAAACCTCTTCAGCTCCAATTCTTCACTGTAAACATTTTCTCTAATGCTCTGTTTTACTTTTATCATATGTAAAGTTGTTTTTACATGTTTTGATATTGTACAGTGAAAACAGCAGTTTGATTTTAACAACAAGGGGAAAAAAAGTGCTGATGAAATGAATAAATATGGAAAATTAAACATCTTTCCAAATGACTGAAGCACGTTTTATTTCTGAAATAAAATCTTGATGTAGAAGTGGTTGTGTTATCAGCTCATCCACACAACAGATGGAGCTGTGTTCTGCACAGCTGGATTGAAACAGCTGAGTCAGTCTGCAGGAATGAGGAAGTAATAACTAAAGAATAAGCAGACATGTCAGCATCTACTACACAAACTGGTAAGCTGGATGGATTGAATCTCTTTTTTAATACTTTTTACTAACTGCCCTCTTTCTGATCATAAGAGAAACAAAAACGGAAGATCTAGCACACCCTCTTCATCACTCCTTTACCCTTCTCCCTGCAAAATTATTCCAATACCCAAAAAAGAAATCTATAGGGCATCATTTGTTCCAATTGCAATCAAAGCCCTAAACTGTAACCTTACGGGGTTTTATCGTGTGATTTGAAATGTTTTTATGTCTTCTTGTCTACTTTTTATGCTGTCTACTGCTGGGTTTTATTTGCAGAGAAAATAAGCGTCATCTGAAAAGGGTGCAGTTTCCTAGAAACTTGGCATGTTATTTGAGAAGGTTGAACAATAACACCACGTAACTGCAATGGAATAGAAAGCACAGAAAGGAATTTGTTTGTCAGAAGATTGAAATAAATTCAAACTGTTTTTGCACTTTTGTTATTTCCTGCAGAACTGAGGCTGGTGGTCTTGGACTCAGTGAAATCAGGATCTAAACCTGCAGTTTGTTCCATTCTGGGTCTGGAGGAGAACCAGCAGAACACAGAAGAAGAATGTAGTAAACACAGAGGAGAGGTTGCAGGAAGGAAGGTAAAAAAAATATTTCACATTTCAGTTTAAAGATGATAAAAAAGATGATGCATAAATTCTTTAGCAATGTTATTTAAATCTGCCTTTTCTGGTTATAAATGTACAGAAAATAAGTTATACTTGTATCAATATAGATGAGGACTCTACTGTATATGACTTAGTCCACACCATGTCAGCATGTCAATTTTTTTGGTTTTGATGACAAGTATTCTTTTGGTTGGAGAATCAAACCCAGAGTAAACTAGAAAAGAGTTCTAGTGTGTCTTAACAGTTGGCTATTGTTCATAAAGAGCTGTCTGTGTTACTAGATTATTCATACCACCTAACTGCTTCAAAAATATTTCTGTATCTCTTTGAACTTGATTAAAATCTCTAGGATCTTTTTTAGATCTTCAAGAATATTTTCCACTCTACTTCTTAGGATGTTTGCGGTCATCTTATTTTATTTTCTCATATGTAGATTTACAGTAATAATGTGGTTCTAATGTGGCAGTATTTAACCTCAGCCTCCTCCCTTCATTTTCAGAATCAGAATTACTTTATTGATCCCACACGTGGGAAATTTGTGTGTTACAGCAGCACAGTAACAATGAAAAAAAGAAATAGACAATATACAGTATATACAAAAATAATAATAAAACAGAAGGAATATTGTGCCTTATCTTTTATTAGTAGTAATTGTTTAGTTATTGTGTCAGATTTTGCCAAACTAATTTTAAATTACCGATAAACTTACTTGGATGGTTTTTAGTTCTAAAAATTTATCCATGCTGAAGTTTAGCCAAGTGATTCCTGACAAATATAATCATTATTTCATTTATGTTGATTTGCTTTACAAATTTCAACTATAAGATAAGTTTCCACCTGCAAAGTACCTGAAGAGACTGTCCAATATTTGTAGATCTATCACTGATTTCTGTTAAAGACCGTTTTGGTTCCCTGAGGTAAAATGTTACAAGCTGGCGAACACCTCCAGAAGACTTTGACACAAATTTGTTTAAAAATATATACTATATAATTTTTATCCAGCAGTCTGCTCTGATTGAACTTCATTCTTCTCTTTGTAGGTGGTTGTGGTTTCCAGTCCGGCCTGGTTCAGTTTATCTTTCAATCCAGAAAAACGAAAAGAAGACATCTCTTCCCTTATTTCTCTGTCCAGCCCTGGACATCATGTCTTCTTGCTTTGTGTTCCTGTGAATCACCCAGCTGATGGAGAAGCCAAAGCACTGGATGTTCTGGAGAAGCTGTTTGGTCCGTCTGCTGTAAGTGGAAACACAATCATCCTCTTCACTCATACAGAGGAGTTGGAAGAGGATGAACTGCTTGAAGAATACTTGGTGACATGGCGTAAAGACCTTCTAGAGTTGGTGGGAAGATGTGGCGAGCGCTACCACACCTTGCCAACCCATAAGGGAGACGCAGAGGAGAGGAAAGCAGTGGAAGATCTGCTAAAGAAAGTGGAGCTGATAGTGAAGGAGAGCGGGAACCAACACTTGAGCAGCAATCTGTACAATGAAGCTGAGGAGAAAATCAAACAAAGACAGATGGAGATTTTGAGGAAGAAAAAACAAGAACAGGGTGATGATGCATCTCCAACAGCCTCACCAGAACCAACACAAGAAGAAATGGAAGGTGTTCGGGAGGAGGCGGAGAGGAGCATTGGTCATTTGGATTTAGAGTTAGATAATATTTTTCCTTCTATCCTGCTACCCTCTCTTCCTCCATCTTTCCTCAGGAGCCAGTGGGAAAAGCTGACCGGCTGGTTCTCGTGGCTGACTGGTTTTGTTAGAAGGGAAGCTCTTTTGGGAGCCTTGGTAGGCCTGTTTGTTGGGGGTCCATTTGGAGGTATGGTCGGGGCTACTGTGGGATCTGTGGCCACTGAAGTGGGTAGAAGAAAAACTGAAAAAAATAAGTAGGAAAAGATCTTAAAACCAAAATATGCAAACCTTTTAGGTATTTCTAAACTTATTGCTTGGTTACGGGCTTTAAACTGATACCAAAATGCTGTGTTTACATTAATGCTTCAAAGCTACTGAAATCTCTTTCACTGGACCTGAAACGTCACTAGTTAAATCTTTATTAGCTTTTAATTTGCTCATTCACAGTTTAAAGTATTATTTTTACACTTTTAAAGCGTGATGTTCTTTTTGAAACACTAACATTTTTGACCAAGTACTGAAATAGCTCTTTCATATTTTAAAGGATGTTGAAACTTTCAAGTGAATGTTACAAGGCTTTCTGCTGAGGGTGGTTTGAGTGTGTGTGACTCATGAAATGATTTAGAAAATCAGTTATAAATTTCTCTAATAGAAGTGAAGATTCATCGGACGCTGCATCAGTCCATCGTCGTAAAGAAAGAGCTGAGCCGAAAAGCAAAGCTCACGATTTACAAGTCGATCTACGTTCCTACCTTCACCTATTAGATCGCAGGTACAAGCAGGCAAAATGAGCCTCCTCCGCTGAGTTGCTGGACTCTCACTCAGAGATCGGGTGAGGAGCTCTGCCATCCGGGAGGAGCTCGGTGTCAAGCTGCTCCTCCTCCAGGTCGAGAGAAGTCAGATGGGGTGGTTCAGGCATCCTGACCAGGATGCCTTGACACCCGAATGTATTTCGGGCCACCGGTAGGAGCCACCGGTAGGAGACCAAGAAGCAGACCCCAGACCCGCTAGAGAGACTACGTATGTCTCACAGCTGGCCGGGGAATGACTCGGGATCCGTCCAGGTGAGCTGGAGGATGCAGCTGGAGTGAGAGAAGTCTGGGCTTCCCGTCTGAGGCTGTTGCCCCTGCGACCCGGCCCCAGATAAGCGGAAAACGATGGAATAGGAAAAAGAAATGAAAATCTAACAAAAGATTTTAATTACTTTGGATGATGCAATTCCTAGATATGGTAGATTTATCAAAAAAGCTGCAAACAAAGACTTTATTTATTAGAAAACTGTTACCACAGTTATGATCAAGCACGAGGTGCACTTTGGATAAAAGAAAAGTTAGACTTATTTATATTGCAAATACAAAGTTACATTTTTAAGAACTTCACCAAACTACAACCTAAAATTTGTAAATGTAAGAAGTTCTCACATGCATTTCTTTGTTTAAATGAATGTATAAACGAACCAAACTAAGACTGTTCTCAGTAACAATCATACATTTTGCAGAAGGATACATAAAATATATCCTTTGATAAATCATAGAAACATTAGGGAAATAACTAAATAATCCTTATAACTACAAACTTTGTGCAAACAAACCAGTCAACAATCAATTATTCATAAACATCTGTTTTACTAGAAATTTTAAGCAACAGTTAAGTTAAAAAATATTTGCCTCATTCACAAATTTGATTTTATGCAAAAAATGAAGTAATAAGATTAAAATTATTTCAATGTCTCAAAACTTGTAAGATGTTCTGCGTACTAATCTTTTGTTTCAATCAGTAAAAATACCCCTTTATCTCATCAAGATATTTTAAGATATTAAAAATTGAATCAGTGATTTCGGGAAGTCAACTCAGTGTATTTTGAATTCCAATCAATCTAGTTTAAACTATTATCAATGACAAAACAGTTATAGTTTAGTTACTGTTCTAACTTATAGTCATTTTGATCACAAAAAGCTAGCTAGGCCTAATATGCAATAAGTAAAATACTAATTCAAAAGAAAATGAGGAATGCACTGATCATGAATGTCCCTCTTTCAGCCTGATGATAAAGAAACATACCAAGAATGACTAAGGGACACAAAAAATCTCTCTTTTTTTTTTTTGTAAAACAAACATTTAAGTATTCTTATTGTGAGAAGATATATTTGCATTTTTAACTTAGTCTAAGAGCAATTTAATTCTACTGTTTTTCTTTCTTTCTTTGCTTGTTTTAAATGTGTTACTGTAGACTTATTTGGGGTTTAAGTTGCAATAGCAAGCTAATTCCACAAGATGAAGACATTGATCTTTACTTTGGAGACAAGTTTGCATTTCTGAGATCAAATCTCCTCATTACCTTCTTATAATGCAAATAAACTGCTGTTCAACATGTTTGGCATTAAGTCATTTCAAGTCATTAATGAGTCACTAACAATGATTTAACAAAAAAAAATTAATATTTGTATGTGATGCATATGAGAAGTCAGAAATGTTTTAGATGTGGTGTGTAGAACAAAAGCAGAGGATGCAGACATGTCTCATCTAACCTTTTCTCTGTCACAATGGCAGGTTACAGCTCTTGGATTGGTGTAATTGATACTGTACTAAAACTGTCCATCACACCCCCTTCTCACATCTTCCTTGTTTCTCTGTGAGCTGCCCCAGGAACAGCTAGGCGTTTCCGAGTGTGGGTGGTCCAGTCAGGGTGGAAGGGATGGAGGGAGAGAATTAGCTCAGCTCTCATGTTTCCAAAAAAGAGAGAAAGGAGAGGAGGGACATAAGAGTCAGGGAGAGAGGGAGTGAAAATCTCTGGGAATACATCTGTCTTCCAGATGTGGCCTCCTCTTTTCAGAAAAGAAAAAGAAAGAGAGGGAAAAAGTTTTAAAAGTAAAGGAAAATTGGTGCTAAACAGTTTTTTATTGTTGAGGATTACACATTGAGTTTAGGCTGCGATGTACAGTACCAGCTTTACAATCCACCAGCAAAAATATGCTTTACTTCCCTCTAAAAAGCTGCAATGAAATTTCACACCAGACCCCTTGAAGTTAATGTATATGAAAGACCACCTGTCCAAATATTATTCGGTCTTAGCAGATACACATCATACACAGACGTAGAGCACAGTGATGGAATTGGAGTTTGTTTCTTTTGGAGGATGTGGGAGATGAGAGTGTGGAAAAAAAAGCAGCTCAAATTTTTACCAGTTTCATTGTGTCTCTCCAGGGATGATGAGAAGACATCGAGATGGACGGTTGCAGGTGTATATGCATAAAAAGAATGGTAGAGAAGAAATAAACATAAGAAAATTATACAGTTAAATGCAAGTTGTAAAAGTTAGAAGTTTAGCAAAAAAAAAAAAAAATCAAATAAAACTCAAATACCATGTTTTTCTTTTTTTTTGTCTGAAAAAAAAAACAGCAAACTAAAATAGAGCAGAATTTTATTACATTTTTTTCCTTCGAAGCAAGAAAAAGGCAGGTACTTCATTGCTAGTTTTTATAGTAACATTACTAGCAAGATTATGTCTCAAAATCTATTTCAAAAATGTGTTTTTTTTTTGTTATTCACTTTTTACAGTTATTACATAGAAATAAAGCTACATATAATGTTTTTAAAAATGAATAAAATTATATAAGATTTGAATTTCTCCCTTAAAATGAACAAAAATATAGATAAATTATTATTTACATTTTACAATTAAAATCTGTTTAATTTAGTATTTTAACAGATTGATAACTGAGTCATAGAATAGCATCATTTAAGAGGCCATTTCTGTCTGTATGGAGTTCTTGTTTTTTGCAGTGGTGTTTGATATTCCTGCGTCTTTCTTCCTCCTGTTTTCCTTTGTGAACCATCTCATCTTTTTTCCATTAAGGCTGTTTTCATGTGCCCTCCTAGGGCGAGTGGTTGTGGTTGCCTTTGTTTATGAAGCAACGATCACTCCATCCGGCAGTGCACAAGGTTTGCAGACATTTGATATAACAGCATGACAAGAAATTTAAATTAAGTCATTTTATTAAACTATTTTACTGTATTTTCTAGCCTTGATCTTGTCTGCGTGTATCATTTGAATGCATGATCTTGAAATATTAGAAATTGAAATGTTATTCAATTTGTTTTGTACTGGACTAATTTCTATCAGTCATTGTCAGTTTCCACTTGAATCAAAGCTGTTTAATTATACCTTTAAAAAAGTATTAAAGCACCCTAATTAGTTCAGTTTGAGACAAATACTGTATGTTCATGTAATCCAATTTCACTGAACATTTTTAAGCATGAAAAACCAAGAGATTGCACAAAGATTTTTTTTCTTTATTTTGCACTGGAAACACTTTTAAATGGAAGACAAATCTAAAGCAAAACTATATATAAAAGTGACTGGCATTTATTGACCGAAGTAGAAAGGACAAGAAACTAAGGTCAAAGACATCATAACTCAGAGAGAACCGGTCAGTGGCAATAATGTTAAATATCCATACATGGAAAAAAAGAATAAAGAGAAAAAAGTGACATTGCATCATCAAATCTCTCGTTTAAAGTGGTTGTTTAAAATACTTTTTGAAAAAAAATAGAACAACCTGAGTCTAAAATTTGTAGTGTGTCTGCTTCCCCTACCCATAAATGCTGCTTTGCCTCCTATTCAGCTTTGAGCCGTTTTAAGTACCCACGTTGAACCGCAGCCTACTCAAAGGCTGTGAGTAACATGCTCTACTGGATAAATGAACCTACTTTTTTTTATTCCAAAGAATTAGTTTACTAAGAACCGTTAATAACTTAAGTCTATTAAATTCTACCATGAATTAAAGAGGGATCTAATGAGGGAGTTCACATTCTTTGATGCTGTTTGTTGTCAAAAAATCAAGCTATATTTGTTCTTTTTCCTAATTTTTCTTAACCCTATTTGTCAAGATTTGCCAAGCCGTCCATGCATATGTGTAAATATTTTCTATTTAAAATATATTAACATGATAAATATATTTTATACACATTAATAAGATAATGTAGAAAACAATTTTAAATGCCTTGATTTAACAAAAATTGATACAAAGTATCTTTTGACAGTTAAAATTTTATTTAGTTAAAGAAAAATTGAATTAATTTTTAAAGCGTTGAAAGAGAAGAAATTTACACAACTGTTTTATTAGTTGTTCTGAATTAAATACATTTTATAAACATCTCTTTTCCCTGCCGCAAAGGTGCAACCACACGCAAAAAAAATTACAGAAGAAATGTTCAAGCAACAAAAACACAAAATGTGGCACAGGTTTGAAGGTTTGGACTCCACAAGACTCTCAAACCAAAACAGCAGTTGATGTATCAGCAGATGTAGACTCTCCATTGACAAATTAGACCTGATTTCAGCAACGAGTATTAGCAGGAGAGTTATCTTGTTACCTCCCTGTTTCATACCTGATCAAATCTGGTCCAAAAGCAGTTTGAAAGAGTAGCAAAAATAGACTTGGATGAGATTGTTCTGCTACGTTCACTTTTCTGCAATCATCTGTTTGGAAAATCCAAGCATGGTCGCCACATTTTTGCCATTTATCTTTTCTTACAACCTTTACATACATTTTGTCACTTGGAAAGCTATAACGCAATTGACTTTAATACGCCATGGCAACATATCAATATAATGATTAGGCTAAATGAGTTCCAGTTAGACTTTGTTCGCATGCCAAGGGACAGATAAACAGCAAGAAGGAAGATTAGGTCACGACTCTGGGCTCAGTCTACTGTTGGTTGCTTCAAAGCAAGTGTGTAGCAGAAGTGAAGGAATGAGGATGACAATTATATTGGGAAGAGGATAAAGTGAGCCATCACACAGCTTATACAACTTCACGGGAGACTCTATCTTAAAAAGATTTTTTCCTTCTTTCTTTTCATTTTTGACTTGTGGTGAGATAACGCAGCATGAAAAGAGCAGGGAAAAGCTGGAGCTCTGTTCCTGTGACAGCTCTGAAGAGCAAGCCGCTCACACTGCGTATCTTACAACATATGGGCTTTGAGGTCTCTGGGAGGGGGCTTCAGTCAGAGTGCGAGACAACTCACTCCTTGTGGAGCTGCGGTGCGGGTGCTGGATGGCCCCTGAGCTCACTATAATTGATGAATAGTGTGGTCCACATTAAGTGACATGCGCCAGTGGCTGTAAGTGGGTGCGATGAATTGGGAGTGGGGCCCCTTTGAAGCTGTGTTTGAGAGCCCTCATCTTTGTAAAGGACACCAGGCTGGGCTGGTCTTCAACACTCGCAAACAAACACACATGTGCATCCACGTTACCCTTTAGTATTAAAGGGTTTCGGGGGAAGTGACTGTATTATTCCTGCTGCAACACTGGTTTTTAATTCAATGCAGACCTGACCGAAGTCCTGTTCCTCTACTCCTGCTCTGTTGGATCAAGTCTTAATCCTGGACTCACCACATGAATGAGAGACACAAAGAAGAGCTACGCTCGCTTATGCCACAAACATCAAATGTCACTCAGGTCCATATGCTGTCATGCAGTCCATGATGGCCAAAGGAGCTCTTAATGGAGCCCTGTAATACCAGATCTGGGGACAGACATGTTGGAAGATTGGAGGCCCACATCTTGCAAAGATATTGTGGGCTTATTCACAGCCAACCTGGAACTGATCTACTGTCCGGTTGTTTTCACAGATCTGCAATGCTGACGCATCTTCTGCCAGAAAAACAAGCAGACCTGACCCATGACACCACTTCAAGAGCTGCAGCACAATAAACAATTTCTAAATAGGGTTGTCTTAGGAGATTCTTTTCAGTAAGCTGTGACCAACAAAGCTAAAACAACTCAAAACAACACTGGTGAGCATGCAACTTCTCTTCCAAAAACAAGCTCCTCACTCTAAGCCAAGCACATAATGACTCATGCTCAAGGGCCTGTTGTTGTCGTATCTTTTTAAATGATGCCAAAACCCGAGCTCCACTCAGAGAACCTTATGCAAACAAGGCAGTCCATCTAACTACTGTATCTACCAGACAGTAGGTTGAGGAGCATGTGGTGGGTTCATCGTTTGGTGTGTGTGTGTCACGGTCCAACTCTTTTGCAGTGGAAATACAGAGGGCCTCCTGATCCTGCCTGACGCCCTAAGGAGCAGACATGCCCTTCAATCTCAATCTGAAATGAGAGACAGGCCATTGGTGCACGGGGAAAAGCCTCTGATTTGTTTTGTGGTCCCTTTGAAAGCATGCATCCTGCAGCAAGGAGAAAAGAGGGGAACATCTAGTAAACATGACATGCAGGATGAAGGCAAAATAAGATTAAGATGTGCAGCTGGAGTGGCTTTACGGTGTCCCAGATAGGGCAGTGGAATCATTGTGGAAATGCTTGATTACATGCAGTAACTATGGGTGTGTTATCTCTTCTAAAGAAAAAGTCCTAATTGCTTAATCCAACATAAAAACCAACAAAAACATCAAAATATTGGACTCCAGACTAAAGAAAATAGGGTTTGGGGGAAAAAAAGAGCTTCTGGTATAAGTTTTATGGAAGGTTGAGCCAGAGTGAGAGGAGTGTATGTAAACCAAATCCGGAGGGAAATAGACAGATTATGGTGGTTTTGATGTGCAGCAGTCCTTAGAATAGATACTAAAAGGATAAAAGAAAGCAGTACCAAAGGACAAATGTCTTTGCAAACCACTACAGTGGTGGGAATGTGTGTACATTCAATGCCATAAATGGCAAATGGGCTTGCACATGCACATTCATGTGCGCCAATGTCAGTCATGAGGAGTGATGAAGCTGAAAGAAATTTTTGTCTAAATAACCTCAAGCTGGGCAGACAACTGACATGCCTTTCAAAGGAAAAGAAAACATCTCCTATTCTCTTCTCCATGGAGGAACCTCGTGTGATCAGAACTCTACCACCAATATGCTCTCCATATGTCTGAGTCTGCTCTTTTGTTTTACAGAGATTTGGCCTGATCTTTTTTGCATAACAAAGTGAGGACTGTCTGCGTGGGTGCTGACAGCCCGTCACTTAGTGCTGTAATGATGACTTGATTTATCAAAAGCACAGCAGTGTTAGGAAAATAGGCGTAAATCAAGTCCTGCATTTTGTGATGCAACCTTGCTGCATTCCAAACATCTTTATTTATAGCCCATTACTTCTCACTGATAAATGCAAACAAGAGAAGGAAAGATCGGAGTGATCAACAACAGAATGTATAAAATCTGCAACACTTTGGTCATCTACAAGAAAGAGGGGCATTTTAGTTATTTGAACAAAATAAACCATTTTTTTCTTGTAGTCTAGTTATTTTTCTCATTCAAGTGATCAAAAGGATATCTGATCTTTTAGGAGTTTACTTTATTATTTGATTTTTAAAAAGTTTATTATTTTGTAATAAGCATTACAGTTGTTTGAATGAGATTTATTTGAAAAGATCTTGCATAAATAAATTATTTTGCTCTCCATCGTTCATCGAGGAAAGTACAGCACATAATTTTTTTTTTTTTTACATAGTCTACAACTTGCTTGGGTGAAAATAGTCACATTTATTTACATCTGGCTTAAAGACGTGTTAAACTGCTGTGCACACAGACAATGCAAACGGGAATACATTTTTTTTGTCCAACTATTACGTCATTTTTAAGCTCAAAGCCAGACTCAAAGTAACAGCAAAACATCTGAATACATTATGCCCTTATGAAAAATTAGAGATGAGTTACACACAGATAGCACAGATTTGAATAATGACTGTATGTCCTCATCTAATTAACAAAAGCTGTGACTCAGCTTGGCTGCTGCATGAATAACCAAGAAGGCTTTGAGAGATAAGACTCCTATCGTCCAGCCATGTCATCTGTTAGGTTGTGTCAGAATGAAACCAAGACACATTAATTGGTTTCCCTTCATACTCTTCTCTATAGCAGCAGGGTGGTCCTCAGCTGGCCGCAACTTATGTGTGTGTTTGTGAGACAGCCACAACAATAACATGACCCCAGAAATTTTCTTTCATACGCACTAATTCTGCTCAGATGTGAACATCCTGCAAGTCCACATGCACACACCACCACAGACGCTGACCAGTCAGCAGGGAACTCAACCAACAAGGCCGCCATTGACACTGACCCATCTCCCCCATCCCCACCCTGCTTGGTCCTCATCACCCTCCCACGTTGACTGGGCTCGGCACTGGCCACGGGGCTGAGAATGCGGTTCAGGTGCAGAACTCTGCTGTTTCCAATTAGCTGGGTATAAATTAGCATCACTCTCCCTTGTCCTCTTTCTAAACATTGCTGCCTCTTCATCCTTGTCGACCCTACACACTTCACTCTGCCTCTGACCTCCTGCCTGTAAACCTCTGACACATAAATCTACCTCCTTTATGGCTCTTGTCGGCAACCTCTGCACTCCACTAACTCATGTTCTGCGCTGTTAATGTGCAGTGTGTTTGGTATGAGACGCTCCGTCCTCAGTCAATGAGAATATAAATCCAGTTCTATATATCAAACTCCAAAAGAAATAGAACTTCTGGTTTTACTGTAAAGTCTGCTTACTGTAACTATATTTCACAGCAGACAAGGACACAACCCGACAAACGTGCAAAACGTGAATTGAAGACATGACATGATAGAGTAACATTGACATTCAATTACACTGCCAGAGGAAGTGTAGCTTTATTCCTCGACCTATTACAGCATGTTTGCAAGTTTGTTGGCCCACAGGTCAGTCTGTTAAAACCAGTGTTATTTTTCCTGAGCGACTGAGATCAGCTGCAAATAGGACCTAGGGTCACCCAGGGACCGAGAGTTCACATCTGTTCAAATAAATCCTCCACTGTGCCATCAGCAGTAAAAACACACAGACACACAGTATCCACAACACACCCAGACAAACAGTGGTGGAATGTAACAAAGATGTTATTAATTTTAATATGATCTAAAGTCCAATGGATTTTTTTCTCATGCGTTTGAACCCATCAAATATTTTGTGTTATAGTCCTTATTTATTTCCAAATGAAAAACATTTTCTAAACTTCAATAAAAAAATGCAAGGTTTTCAGTCATTTCAACTAATTTTTTTAAGGTAAATTATTCAATTTTTATGTCTCACTGTGAAAAAAAATGAAGATAAAGATGAATTGGTAACAAATGAAGGTATAAAAAAATATGCTGAATGCAATTCCAAACAATCACAGAATTCCAGTGGGCTTCAGGAGAATAATAAAATTGTTTTAAATCTTTAAAATAAACATGGGATTGCTGAACTCACAGAAATATTCTGGGAAAAAAACTACAAGGTTTTATTTAATCTCTGGTTGAATGTGTTTTTGGGGTTTTTATTCCCCTGAGTAACACACTTCATATTTCAACAAGAAAAATTGGCTCTGAGGCTAAAGGGCCAAAGACGAGGAAGACCTTCCCAGCAGTTACCAATACAAGGTGTGAAAACGTGTCTCTGAGTGAGGCTGCGAGACAAGAGTGATTTGGATTTATGAACCAATACAAGGTAATGTCTCTATCCAGGAACTAAATTGTTATTTCAGCAGGATATCAAAATGGATATCACACAACTTGCCAACGTGTTACCCTGTAATAGTGCTAAGTGTGTACCATTTAAAAAAGAAACGTTACCAACTTTCTGTCTAAAAGGTTCAAACCAACTATCCGTACAGTTTTCTAACTGGAGTTTTGGAGAACAGATTTTTTTATGTGGACACACACATCAGCGCCCTCCCTCTAGCAAAAGCACTAAAATACCTTGAAAAAAAAACAAGAAATTAACAAGCAGCTTGATAATATTTCATCATCATTTTTTTCACATTCTTGACTTTGGCACCTGTCATGTGTGGGTTTTTTTCATTTTACAAGTTCTGTAGACCTCATGGCAGCAAGAAATTTACAGAAGGCTTGCGCATGAGGTTTTGCAGCGTGCAGAAGGTGTGTGTGTGTGTGTGAGTCTTTTTCTCTCTCAACTGCTGCTACCAGCTCCAGAGCTGCTATTACAACCTTTTACAGAGGCTGGGACCTCAAAGTGCCCTCTGAGTTTTTTACTTTATGAGCTTTCACTCATCCCTTAACTTGTAGAGAAAACAAGAGTTGAGCCGCTTTTTACAGGACTCCTGGGATGATCATAGAAAAAGTGTGAAAGCAACACTTTTAATGGTCAGTTTTGATTCTTTGCTTTATAAAAATAGAAGGAGAAAAGTGAGAGAAATTTAATTGTCAACTGAAGAATCTGACTGCACTCCTCGACCTTCAGCTGTATGGAATATGCTAGAAAAATGTTAGAAAGAGGTGAACCAGATGAAGATGAAGAGAAATAGCAGCAGTGACAAGCAGGGTGTGAACTTTTTCCAGCAACACAAGCTCACTTATGTCGGCTCCCTCCTCAATGGGAGTCCCCAAGATAAACACGGCTGGTCGTTTAACATCTTTCACCTCTTTTACTGACCTCAGTTCATCCCTCTTTTTTACCCACTCTTCTCTCTTTCTTGAAAGCGTTCACCACTGCTCTTCTTTGTTACTTCCTTTCCCTCTCTGCATCCAGATGTTTGGCCCTGCAGCATCGGGAGTTGAACTGAGAGTGAGGACCTGGAGTTGAGCTGTGGGGATCTCCAGCGTGGATTGGAATGCCGACTCCCAATCCATCTCCATCAGAGAAGACACATTTGTTTGACTTGAGTTGTGATTGTGTTTTCTCTTCCCCACACCTGCAGCTTCCTCTGAACCCTAACTCCTCAATCCCCCCCTTCAGCCGTCCCGTCCTCCTCTGGACTCTTGCTGATCAATTGCTTTAACTTGGAAAAACACTCGTTCAGCTGCTACCGCTTCTCCTCATGTTTTACATTTTCTACTGGTGTTCCTCCAGGACTGATCGGCTGAGAAAGTGCAGCAGTTGTATCTCTTTCAACGAGTATTTTTACTATCCGGAGTGGTCATAAAATGAAGCATGCATGCTCAGACCACGGAGAGCTTCTTCTTCTGCTGCAGCTATTTTGTTTTCACATCTGCTCTTATTGTCTGCTGTGAAAAAGTAAAACTTTGAAAAATAGGATTACTATCATAAGCAACTCACCAGGGATCTCTATGAGTTCATAAATTCTCATTTCGTATGAGGGTGTTCGCCCTAGTTGTGGTTTTTTGCGTAGATCAGACATTTCCCTCATTTTATTTTCATTTATTATGAAGCAAACATTCCCTCATTAGTTCATGGCAACTTCTCGCTTCTGATTCCACGAGGCCGCCCAAACTTATCACCCATCATTTCTAAAAGGTTGGCTGCTCTGTTGGTGAAACCCTCTCAAGCTGTTCCAGACATCTGACAACAGCCACATTTATTTATTGACTTCATTTCACTTATGGGGCAGCCTTTACAGCTCCCTTGAGTGATACAGAGTTAATGCCTAGCTGTTCATTGCTCACAAGAGTTTTTTCACTCCCCCTCCTTTACCACCACCTCCTTATCCTCGTTTTAAACTGTTTTAAAGTGTTTAAACACTCGGGTAATAAGGTGGTGTTGTAGAAGTGAAAAACCATGTGGGGAAAAAAAAAGAAAAAGAAAAACATCCATGTGGGCTTTTACCTCAAGGAGAGAGGGAACCACCAAAGATGAGAGTGAGGAATGCCCCAGTTAATCAAAATGAATGAGCACCTCTCAGGTCCCTAGTGACGACAAAGAATGAAAAGCACTTTCCAATGAGCTATTAGCGCATAGAGATTCAGACACATAGTCAACAATAAACTTCTTTTATTTTCTGTTTGTTCATTTTTATAGTTGATTTTTTCAATGTTAGATTCACATGTTGTAAAACTATCACAGATCTCTATGTTTATAACAATATAGTGATAATTTATGTTTTAAAGTAGAAAAATAGATGGATAAAAACGTCATTGGTATCACGCAGGAGAAATACTGGTGTCCAGCAGCAACAGAAATCGCACAAACTGTACAAACAAAATAAATAAAAAACAACATACATACAATAATAAAATAGGACTCATTTCCTTTCAGAAACATCTGTTTGTTTTATTTGCCTGAGGGCTGAAGGGATGAACGACCTTTTAAAGTGCTCAGTCCTGCAGCGCAGTGAGAGGAACCTGTCACTTCGGGTACTCTTCTGGATCATGATAACATCATACAACACCCTCTATATGATGTTGATCATACATCAACATCATATAGAGGGTGACGGGGGTTATTCAGGATACCCTGCATTAGAGCCCTCATCCTCCCCACCAAAACAGCTCCCACAGAGTAGAAGTTCACATGAACACAGAAGTTTATGTATTATCAGGTGACATTTCTATTTCATAATTGTGTGTCAGACCATTAAATTTTTCTTGTTGCTGTAAAACATAAAAAAAAGTAAACCACACACAAGGAAAGATGTGTGAACTTCTTTTACGTCATACTGTTAGAAATTTTGACTTATATGACCCAAAAAAAATAATAATTTGAGTCTGGATCAACAGTGCTTATATTTCAGGACAGAGTAAAACAATTTTTTTTTTTAACTTTTATCTTTTTAAAATGACAATCCAGCTGTTTCTTCTGTTGTCAAAACTTAAGTACAGTCATCTTCTAAAAAACTACAATGACATCAGTTGTGTGCAAGCTATATTTTCTAAGAATGGTTTAAGAATGAATGACAATTCAGTTTCACATGAAACATTTATTTATGGTCATTAAGAAAAATTAACTACTTATTCTGTTCTTTTTTCTTAAACTGTAAGAGCTTTTATTGAAAATGTACTTTTTTTTTTTTTTTTTTTTTTCACCTGTCCTGTCCGGCGTTGTGACAAGCAGAATGATGATCTGTATGTCAAGTATTGCTGGACAGTTTTGTTCTACCAGAGTCAGCACAATGTGCCGACCCTGACAAGCTTTATTTGTTTATTTTAAATGCTTTACAATCAAAATATATATGCTTTCTGCGCTGGACCTGACAGGAATTACCAAGGAGAGGGGCGTGGGTAGGTGGGGTGAAAAAGAGGAGGGATAGGGTACAGAAGAAGAAGAAGAGAGGGGGAGAAAGTAAAAAGAAAATCTGAAGTTGTAGTATTCTGCATCACAACCAACCTGCTGGATTATCTGAGGGAAAAAAAAAAAAAAAAAAGTACAAACAAGAGTTTAAACCAGTGATAAAACTGACACATACAACAAAACCTTCTAGAACAAATGATGTACAACACAAACACATGTTACTAGAGTTATGATAATATTGGTTGAAAGCAAGGAACATAGCGGACAGTAAACAGAGTGATATAGTGTGCGAGTGTGAGTGAAAGTACATGCATGCTGCCGATGTGAACCATGTGCTTATTAGGACCAACGGATCGTCCCCAGCCCCAAAGGATTGGAACGAGGGAGGCAGAGACACACGCTACCCGGGCCCACGCCCATCCAGATCCCGGGACCCCGAAGCCGGGCCGGGCCGAGGAGCCGCCCACCCACCCAGCAAGGCGCATAGAGAAACCCCTGCCAGGGCCACTCCAGCACCAAGGAGCACGGGCCTCCCCGATGCCAGGACCCACAGGCCTCGGGGCAGATGCGGCAACCGTACCCCACGGCCCTAGGCGAGCCCAGGGGTGACAGAAGTCAAGGCCCGGACCGAGAGGGGAGCACTCACCCCAAGGGCCCAGGGACCCGACAATCCCCGAGCCGGGGCTCAACCGGGGGCCCAGCAGGGCCAGGCTACCCCACATGCAGCCGCCACAGCCCAACACACAGCCAGGTGCCCGACCCAGGAAGCCCAAAGACCACCTCTGCACACCTAATGTCCCTCTTCACTACCCTAGTCCCTCAACTGTAGTCCTGCCAACTCTCTAGTGATGCTCACCCCAGTGCACCTCTTAACCCCAACTGGTGACGAAAGGCCCCGGCAGGGCCAGGCGAGACCGCCCCCGGGCCCGTTTCCCCCATACAAAAACCATACAATCGTATCTCTGGGTGTCTCCCGCCCCCCGGAGGCGGGCAACACAGAAGTGACTGGCCTCCAAGTCCCGCAAACCCAGCCCCCCTCCAGGCAGCAGAGCCCCGAGATCCCGGCCGACTCGAAGGGACACAGACGGGTGAAGACCGGCCGCCCTCCCCGGTCCCACCTGTGTATGTATGTGCTGCAATTGAAGTGGGCGAGAGAGCGCTTGCAGGCGGCGGGCCCTGTCGCTGCCAAGCGGCATTGCCCCCCAACCCGAGGACCTCTCTGTGTGTAGTTTAGTTTGGAATGTGTGTGGTGCCATTGTGCCATGTTCAGTGTCTAAGGTGGGATTTAAAATTGAGGGGGAACGGCATGGGGGGGAGTGCAGGTGTCCCCACTTGGCACTCCCTCTCCGAAATACCCCTCAAGACCCTATATGAATATAAATGACTAAGATGCAGTTAAAAGTGGAGTGGAGGATGGGTGCAGACGGGGACTCAGAAGGGGGATCACCCTCCCCAAGCCTCGTCAGCGTGCCCCACCCATCCAGACCCCGCGCCCTAAGTGACAGTGAGCATGTAGCAGTGTGGGACCGGGAGAGAGCAGGCGGATGGGCACAACCGGAAGGAGGGAAACATCCCCCCGGGCGACCGGCTCCCCAGCCGGACACGGTAAGCGCCAGGGGCCCTCCGAACCAGCCAGGCAACCACGAGGCAAACAGCACGCTCCAAAAAGAGGCAGCCATGCGGGACACAGCCACCGAGGTAGTGTCCTTCGCCACACAAGAGCAGCAGGAGACCCCAGAGCCATCAAAAACAACCTCCAACAGGCCCAAGGACCTGGGCCCACCCCACCCTCCGAGGCACCCCGTCACCACACAGCCTCGTCTTACCTCTCCTTTCTTTCTGCTGCATCCTACTTCCTTCCCTGGTCCCCTCCGCAACCCCTCCGTGCAGCAGGTGAGACGTGGATCCCTAGGTCGGGCACCAGGCGGTCCGACTGCAGTGACCACTGCAGGACAGCCTGCAGGAAAAAAAAAAAAAAAAAAAGAAAATGTACTTTTATTGGAGTCTTGGGTAAACCAAAAAGACTAGAGCATTTAAATTTTTAGTTTATGAAACGTGCTTCAGATTGATGAAGCCAACACAGCTTCACAAAACCTGCATAAAAGCCCAGATGTTAAAGTTAATTTGTAACAAAGCCGGCAAATTTAGAGATGCACCATTATTATTTTCCAAAGCAAGGCCTTCATGTGAAATAAAGTGATTATTAATCAAATAAAAATGATTCTATATAGTTTAATTATGTAGACATGCTGGTTATCTAGGAATGAAAAGTATGTTTGAAGATGTAACAATCTGGGGAGAAAAACATCGGTATCTCGGCATCGGATGTCTGTCAACCAAAGATTTAGTAGTTTAACAAAGTTAAACTCAATTTATTTGTTCAACGATATAAGTCTGGCCTAGAGGAAGACCAAAGAGGAGGTTCATGGATACAGTGAAGGAAGACATAAAGATAGTAGGTGTGATCGAAGAGGATTCAGCAGATAGGGTTAGATGGAAGCAACTGACTTGCTGTGGCGACCCCTAAAGGGAAATGCCGAAAGAAGAAGAAAGGGGCCTCACAGCAAGAAGGTCTGTGGTTCGCGTCCCGATTGGGGACGAGGCTTGAATCACTGGCCTTTCTGTGTGGAGTTTGCATGCTCTCCCCATCTATGCGTGGGTTTTCTTTGGTTACTCCGGTTTCTCCCACCCTCCAAAAATATGTGTGTTAGGTTGATGGGCTGCTGCAAAATTGCCCCCTAGGAATGAGTGTGTGTGATTGGTTGTGTGTGCGGCCCCACAACAGACTGGCGTCCTGTTCGGGGTGTACCCTCTAGCCTTGAATCAGCCGGAATAGGCTCCGGCACTCCCGCTAGGGATGGACGGTTCAGAAGATGAATGAATGTATGTGATTTGAAAGGCAGATGCACTTATATAATATTTTGCAGTCCTGTAGACCAATGAAGTCATTTCCTGTGCCGTTGTCAGGCTTGTTTGTTTATGTTTATTATCAGCAAAGCTTTTCCTGAGTTCAAGCACTTCGAGCCCGTGTCAGATGCTGTTAATTAAATGCATAAAAGAGCTTTTACAATGAGTCACTGGAATCTTGCTAAAAGATCTCACTTTTTAACTCAGAGGGTGGTGTTGTCAATCTCTCAACCTAATTTTGAAAACAACAAAAACTATTTGGGCGATTACGTCTTTGACCAATCTTTAAATTAAGAACTGAGGATGGATGACTTCATGATTCATAATTTAACTTTAGATTCTTAAGTTTGTATCTTGTTGATTTTGTCTATTAAAGTTCTATGTTTATGCTCATCGCTTAATTTCCTTTCATTTAACATAAGATATCTGACTTTTATGACCGTTTATGTACAGTAGAAGGATATGAAAGTCAAGTGAAGTGTGTTAATAATCAAATGCATGATAGGTAAAGTAATCATGGAGTTTTGTGTAAATTGAATGATCATTTCTTTAGTTAAATTTCCATAAATGCTTTACAAAGTAGGCAAAAACTCGAGAAATTTTCTGTCAAATTACTGCTGAAGTAACTTGTTAGCTTTTTTATTTCCAAGAAAAGTCAAAATAATTTTGTCTCATTCAATTGGGTGGAAAGTTCTCAATTTGAACAACAAAATCTAATCCATTTTATTCAATTTCGTCAAAAGAAAAATGTGCCTTCACAAGTTCAACAGAATGTCTTAGCATGTTTTAGAGGAACAGAAAACATCCCATCATTTTATCCAAGAGCTGTAATTACTGGTTGCTATGGTCGACATTACCCAACAGTTATTACTGCATTGCAGTCCTCTGTCTTTTGAGGTTTATCATGATTTTGTGTTTTTCCTCTTCAGCTGATTGAATTTTAGGCCCTCTCTCCTTCTCTCTTCTGTTCACTGTTGCTCTTAGAGAACGTCTTCAACTCAGCAGCTTTTTTAAATTTGGGGCTTGCAACACTCAGCCAAAAGCCGCAAATTACCCCCCTCTAGCAGCAGCGAATTAGGAACAATTTTGTGTTAGCTATAAAAAAAAGGAGAGCGAGCGAGAGAAGGGGAAAATATAGCTTTCACCAGGGACCACCAACAGAGGCAACATTGAATGAACAGCTCGCCTGCCGACAGTTTGGGTGGCAGGGCGGTGCTAGAAAGCCGACTGAGTCATTTTCATAGCAATCAATCCTATCATATCACATCTACGAAGGGTGGCATAACATCCATTACCAGACACAAAGCCTTGAATTAGTGGATTTGCGTTTCTGTAACAGGATGTTTGCAGGCCTGTGAATTGGCTTTTCTGTTCCCTGGGTGCGCAGGGACCTGCAGCATTGAAACACACAGAAACACCTTACGGCACCAGTCACTCGGGTGACACTGAAGGGGGAAAGGGATTCGTATGAGGTGACAGTTCACCGCCTGGAATTTTCATTCTCTCCTCCGAAGAGGGTGGGATTTTTGATTTGCCTCCACTATGCGGTTGGTCCTTAACTCGCAGCATTAATATAAAAAGGGGCCTTATTCTTGTTTCTTACAAAGCGTGAGGTTTGGCATGCCCACTTAATCTGCTTCCCTTAAGCCAATCCATGTTTTTCCCATTCTGGCACCCTTTTCTACTCCCCTTTAAAGTCCATTTCCAAGTTGTAATATGCCACTGCAGATGTTATTGAAGGGAGAAAACCAAATGTAATGGATGGAGGAGAGGTAAGGAGAGAAAGTGTAGACAGAGACAGAGAGGTACAGACTCTGAAGGAGGTTTCCAGCTATTAATTGGCTGTTTTTTATGCGTACTCTGCTCTTCAGGGTAAAGACTGGTGTGGACGGCAGAACACTTTGTCTTTTCTGAGATCAGACAAAGTAGTCGGACTGTAGCCAGATTGGGGTTACTGACTCATTTGGTTGAACATCGACCACCAAGTCATGAATTGCACAACTGCAATAAGAGCCAACACTATTTCGGCTTGACCCCTCTCTGACACATATTGGGCCAGAAGTTAATTGTGTTTCCTGCTCCCCTTTTGATTAAATGACATAGAGTTTTAAATCTTTGTTTGTATGGCTAATGGCTCTCATTTAGCCCAAATAAGTGGTTTAAGGGGCTGCTGTGGGTGACATCACACAATCACTGCCTTTCATCTCGAGCCTCTCTTTGTGGTTTGGAGAACGTCTACCTGCAGAGCACACTGTGTAGAAGAAAGCCCTGTGCTTGGTATAAAAAAAATCCTGGAGAGAGGATGTGGTAGTAATACCAACCTCCATGGGCAGGGCGAGGGCATGAGGCCGACAGCTGGAGAGCAGTAGGGCACCACGAAGATTCAAAATGGAGACAGCTTTGATGGCTTCATGGTTTGTGGTGAAAAATGAAAAAAAAAAGATCTGGAGTAAATAACAAAAATAACAAGAACAGATTTCTTGATATTATTGAGAATAAATTCAAATGAACAAGTTTTATACCAAAAATGCACTTTTTTATGTTTTTAAAGCTATTAATTTTGAACATCTGAGTTTAATAGAATTTAATACGTTTTCTACTTGTGGGTTCCAGAACATTCACTGTATTTATTTTATTTCTAGTTTGATTGGGTATTTTTGCATAAAATTACTGAAGATTTTTTCAAAGATTTTCTTTCGTTAAATGTAGATCACAAGCTGTTAATGTCAACCTGAAAATAGATGTTTTTGGCTCAAACCGGTACCTGGTGATGTTAGAAACACAGTGAAGGACTTTTTTTTTTTAAACCCATAATCCTCGCTTTAGACTTGGAACCTTTACACAATCTGTAAAACATTTGCTTTTAAAAGCCATAGTCATTTTCCACTTGAATAATTTCTTTTAGTTATTCCAGTACCAAATGTACCGAAACGTTCCCTCACAATAAAACATCGTATGTATAGTACAGTAGTCATGGTGTCTTTCTGCTTTCTGGGAAAGCTTTGATTTTATCTACAGTATCTTTCAATTTATCAAGCGGCAAGAGGAAACAAAACTGACTAAACCAGCCTTTGATTTTGTTGTGAAAAAAACTACATTAGATAGATACACCAACGGATGGTTCTTTTGCTTGTTGCCTTTTAATAATTACAAATTTGAAAAGAAAAGGGTTTTTCTCTGCTTGGAGTCTTTAGATATGCCTTTTACAAATTAGTCTATACTGTATATGAGTATTTCAATGTGAATTTTTTTTTAAATGATAATATCCAGCAAACAAAGATTCTGTGACATAATCAGACACTTCTTGCCAACAAATAGTTGGGGTCAAAAAAACAAGAACCCTATTCTCTCCTACGATTTGCAAAAATTTTGTTGACAACATTGTATTCAAGAGGTTTGGTATACAGCTTTGGAGGTTTGGAAACCAAGACTTTAATAAGTCAAACTGTATCAGTCAAATGCACATTTTAGCACCAATCTGTCCGACATGTTTTGCTGAACTGCCTTAAAAACTTAAACAGCATTAAATCAACCTGCTAGCAGGAGAGTCCCAGGAAGACTAATAACTCCCATCATGGCGACTTAACTGACTTGAATTTCCCCACATGGGGTTGAATAAAGTATATATCGTATTGTATTAACAAACTATGTGCTGTTGCAAAAATGTTCCATAGATTTTTTTTATTCATTAGAAAGTGTGCTATAACTCTGTGTGCACACAAATCAAATTTTCTATTTCTAGTTAAACTGGTTATTGGTATAAATGACAGAAAAAAAATGTCTGTGTTTACAGTTCATTGGCTGCCAATAACTCAGACCTGCACTGATCCACGTGATCTTAAAACCATCTGTGAATTGTTTTGTCTAAATGAGAACTTTCCTCTGCAGTCTTGGCAATGAACAAAATCATATTTTAAAACATTTAAATTAAAATTATTCAAATACATTCAAGTTTAAGAATTAGCCCAGAAAATATTTGTTCCATTCTCCTGTAAGATGGCCATGTGATTTACATAGTTTGTTTTTCTTCTCTCTACCTTTCCTTTTTTGCAATCCTTGCTTCTTTTCATCTTGACTTTTATCGTCCCCTCTACCCTCAGCTGTAGATCTCTCTTCTCGCTCTATTTTCTTCCACTCCCAGCGAGCGCGTGGCTGAGGTGTGAGATCATTTTCCTTCTGGGTGGCTTTCCTGCTATATGTCACTGTCATCTGTTGGCACTGAGGCTTGAGGGGGGGTCCTATTCCAAAAACACACCGCACTCCACTACGCCACCCTGAGCATAATAAATTCTTGGGCACGAGACCGAAGAGGGGTGTACCATCGGAGCAGCATGTTTTACTGGGTTTGGCAGTGCAACACATGGACCGGTGAGAGGAGAAGATGATGGGGAGCAAGAGGGGAGGCCGGTGAAAAGGAGGGTGGAAGATTTATAATTGAATAACTCCCTAAAGCAGGGCAGTTGGGAATGGCCCTGCCAGTAAAAGCAAACGCCAAGGAGCAAGTGGGGCTTGTGGAAGTCAACCAATAAAGTGAGAAGAGAGAAAACCTCAGCTGTGATGTGCTTCAGGAGAGAGGTGTGAGATTTATTAATGATAACTGAAAAACCATGACCCTGCATCCTTTTCTACTCATCGGCATCTGAAAATGGAACTTTGCAAACTGGCTGTATGAAATACAAGTAAATATAAACCAATTGAGCTTGACAGAGCATTGACTTATCATTTTTTAATCTAAAAGTGAGCAAAAATGAGTTGAGCCACATTTAAAGGTCATTTACACTAATAAGACATATGTTAGTTAGCGAATCTCCAAAGACCAGGTACTGTGTAATCCATTACTCCCCAAAATAAACACCGTCTCTAAATTGGCACAAGATAAAATAAAGCAGGGCATTTGACATTAAGAGAAATTTTAACCTCTAATTTCCACTGTCGACTGACTTAAACTTCTTCTATAAAAAAATAAACCACACAAAAGAGGTATTAATTTTAAATGATGCATTTCAAGCAACAGTCCTAATGTTTTTTCTACCCCAGCTGAACTTGCAGGGGTCTGTCCCTGAATACACCACCAGTCTTACTTTAGTGTGGAGAGAGGGCAAGGTGGGAGTCTTTAGCCGATGAGTTTATCTTCCCTGTTTGGCTTGGCGCTTAGAAGTGGAGAATGGGAGCATGGCACAGCAACCGCGTTCAGCCCGGATGGATTTCTAAACCAAATTGACTCACTTTTCCCGAAGAAAAGAGCACCACATCAGAGATATGAGCTGGATGGTCATTTATGACTGATCTTACGTGTGAGGCAGAGCAGAAACTGTGCAGTGTCGTGACATGGCACGCACCACTGACATGTCCCATAAATGTACATCCATTGCCATCCACTTTTGTGATGAATCATCTTATTTATGACGCTGATTCAAATTTTCTGTGGTGACACAGTAAGTGTGAAAATTCATTCTTTTACTGCAAACTTGCAGTAGTTTTACAGATCATATTAAATATACCTCTTGGGGCGGTGATACCAAAAGCAAAGACTAAAAGATCAGTGGAAACAGTAACATTATTTAAGTAATCATTCTTAAAAAATGCATTTGCCTCTGCAATAATTACAAAAATCTATAGAATATGTCACATTAAATAATGCACAGAGAAAAAAAGAAAAGATTTACAAATTTAACTTCCTTTAGGATGCAGAAAAATGGTGTGCAGCTCTTACAGACACACAAGTGTGGTTGTTTAACTTGCTTTTTATCAGGCGTATTGGATTTTTCTTCATCTAAAAACAATGAACGCCCCTCAAACAATCTTGATTCAGCCACACTTTTTGCTTCAGTTTTTATCCCCTTGACTCCTCACTATCAAAATAAGCTCAATGAAATTTTACATTTCCTTTTCGTGTATGGTGTAGATTTTTATGTGTTTTATCTCTTCTTGGAGTTTAGTTTTAAATCCAAATGTCTTAAACTTGTGTGAGAAAGAATTACTCGATGTCTTCATACACAACTTTCTAATGTTCCATGACCTGCTTTTTTCTGAATTTATTTGCTTAAACAGAATGCTGAAAACAGGCGCTTTGGTGTGAGAATCTGGTGTTTAACAATATTTCTGTCAGGGTGTTTCAGATTGGAAAATCAAACATTTTAAAGAAAAAATACATACAAGGATGAAACCTCAACACAAACTAAAATAAATCTGATAAACTAAGTGGGTGCTACAAGCTGTTTGAGCACCGGCCTTCTCCATCCTACAGTTTCAGCACTGTGATCCATCTAAAGCAGACTCAGATTAAAATTAAATACTTCCATGCTTTGAAAACTCCACTGGTACGACTGCAGCTTTGAGCTGTTCTGCCTGAACTTAAATGAAATTGAAAGAAAAAATAAATAAGATATTTAACGTCGGCTGGGGGTGGAATGAGCTAAACGTTCTTGGATTGATTCAATCACGCATGCATGAACGGAATAATTCAGTGTGTCTGAAGTTTGGATTGCAGTGTGCAAGCTTAAGCACAAAAGATTACTTCTTTGTCTAAACTTTAGTTTGTGGTTGATTTAGTAGAGTGTGTGCACACCAGACTTGTGAATGGAAAACTGAAAAGAGAATCAGGAAAGAAAGCATATGTTTAAACATGAGTGAGGTTATATGGGTTCATTTTTACTCAAGGTCAAATAACTGGTATAAAATTTATTCAATTTTCCATATAATTTCAAGCCTTTTTTTCCTTTTTACTGAATTTATTCAGAAATGGAAAATACTTTATGAATTCCTGTAAGAGTAATTTGAGGCGTACATATTTGCTTTTTTGTTTGAAAAAGTATTTTTTCTGATTAAATATTTCTGAATCTGGTGAAGACAATTTAGACAGTGGTTTTGGGACACATTTAGAGCAAATATACAGACAAACAAATTATTTGATTCCAATAAAAAATCCAAATTTTCTGTGTTTCATCTGCACATCCCAGCCTGCTTTCTTTATGCAACACGGCTTATTATTTGATTTTCTTTCATCACATTTGGAAAACATTAAATGTGTTTTCTAAAAAAAAATACTGGGCTCTAGATGCTGCTTCTTGTATTTTCATCAAAATTAATTTAATGATATATCAAAACTTTTTTGTCTTTTTGGTTGGATATTTTTAAAAGTATTTTTTATTTAAAAATTTAGAAAAGAAGTCAGATATTTAAAATCTTCATTAATGCGACTTGAAATTCTTTTCAAGACTGAATAATGTCTTGAATTATTTCCTCAACCTATTTTCATTTTTTTCATTCTGAATTATTTTAAACATCTAATGAATTAATTATTCTATCATAAAAAATTAAAAAAATTAAAACATCAAAACATTCTTAATTTTTTGGAAATTTAAACAGGTGATTGCACTTTTGGGAGCAGATTAAAATACATAAATTTACAGTAAGTTTCACATCCTTTAAAAAATCTGTACAAAATACCAAATAAAGCAGGTTTAAATATTCAGCTTTATTTCTTTTCCAATTAAAAAGTGTAGAAAAACGTCATTTAAATATTTTTTAAAGAATAATAATTCATGATCAATTAAAAACAAACCTGATGAAAATTTTTAATCAATAAAAAATGTAAAAGGGTGCATTTTTCTAACTAAACAAAGTTAATATCCAACATTCTTTTTTACAAAACAACAACAACACATAATTCAAGTCTCTTTTACCTGAGAAAATACAAAGTTTAAATCAGTTTTTGGTCATTTTAATCATGATTAGTGTTGTTGTGTTTGGTCCCAGTTTGTAGTTTGTGGTACTCCTGCTGTAAAGAGAGGAAATTTGGAGCTGGATGGAGGAGCGCAGGGGAGGCATATGGAGCAGTGGAGGTGAGAGAAGGGGAGTAACTGCTGCAATGTGCAGGAGAGAAGACATCCAGACCCTGTTGGGACTGGAGGAACGCTTTAGCAGTGAGAGCACTGCGGGAGAAGAAGCTGGAGAGAGCAGGTAGGATGCTGGTGACAGGTGGGATGGCTGCGGGGACGCATGCTGAATGGCCATGTGGATGCAGGTAGGGATAAATATCCAATCCAGGCAGCTGTAGAGCTGTAGCACCCAGTCCATACACACCATGACTGAATCCGTGCAATCCACTGGGCTCTAGATGCTGCTCCTTAAGCGGATCAAAACGAAAATGCTGCCTCTTGAAGCGTTTCCTCCTGCGTAAAAAACTCCCGTTCTCAAACATATCAGAGGAGTTTGGATCCAGAGTCCAGTAGTTTCCTTTCCCAGGATTTCCTGGTTCTCTTGGCATCTTCACAAAGCAGTCATTTAGAGAAAGATTGTGTCTGATTGAGTTCTGCCATGCTGGGAATTTCTCCCGGTAATATACGAAGCGGTGGCTGATGAAGTCACAGATCTCACTGAGTGTCAGACGCTTTTTGGGGCTTTGCAAGATCGCCATAGTTATCAGAGCTATGTATGAGTATGGAGGCTTCACAGATGCAGGGTTTTTAGTTTTAGCAGGAGTTGGTGTAAGATCCAGAGTTTCTTGGTGTGTGTTTTGGTTGTTGGAGTTCTCCGCGCTGCGCTCTTGTTCACTCTTAGATCCATCCAGAGGTAAGAGCTGCTCCTCTTTCACTCCTTCTCCCACCACGTCGATAATATCCTCCATCACAATGTCTTCCAAACCTAATGTCATAGTAAACCTTCTAGGATAAAACTAGGACCACCTGGAAACAGGTGGACGACTAAACTCTTGGAAAAAGCGACAAACTCAACTTTACGCACGGCTTCAAAACGCGCAACTCCATGCGGATTCCAATCCTGACATTAAAAAACAACAAACGGAATCTAAATGCGCTTTTTGCGGAGCTTTCAGCGCAGAGTGCGTCTCCGTGGAATTGCGCATTAAGTGTAAAAGTGTGCGCGTCCTCAGAGATGTCCAGCATCATCTGTGATCACCGCTGCGGGTCTGCTGGCTGTGATGTCACAAAGCATCCTGACCAATGAAAGAACGCAAATAAGAACATGAAGGCCACAGAAAACACTTAGTACATCATCATCATCACTAAGTCTGGTGCAAAGCAGAACGTGGACATCAGAGACCCAAGAAATCAAATCAACTTTGTAAATTGATGTGAAAATTGGACCAATTTGGATGATAAAAAAGTTTTTGATCTTCTGAAACGTTTGTCCTTTAAAGGGTTAGCTGGAGCCGATCGCGGCTATTTCAAGCAAGAGGCGGGTTACACCCAAACAGGTCGCCAGTCTGTTACGAGCACCCACAACACACGCACTTATTCCTAAGGTCAGTTTCATAGCAGCCAATCAACCTCACATCCATGTTTTTTTTAGGGTGGAAAGAAACCAAAAAATACAATTCTAATTTTCCCTTATACACTAGTTTGTTGGAATTCATGCGCATCTCACTATTTCATCCCATCATTTTTAAATCCTTCATCTATTTGAACAGATTTTTAATAATTTTTTTTCAAATAAATAACTCATTTTGTTTTGTGTTGCATTTTAAGGTTGTAATAGCAAAGCAGAAAAACAAGTTTATTTTTCATGTCCTCTGAGTTTAAAGACCCCGCAATGATATCAAAGGAGCAAAAGGGGAAAATCCCATAGATTTCTTTAAAGCAAGACAGGGATTTAAACCTTAATCCCCTCTTCAAGAATCCCTGCACACACTTACAATTACAGCAGAGGATCAAACTGGAATGACTGATTTTGTGGTGCTCTGAAAAATAATCATTTTTTCCTTCATATTCCCTTTTTTCTTTAAAATCATAACTTTTTTTTTTTTTACCAAAATGAGCAGTGTTTATTATTTAAAACTTCACTTTACAGAAGCTTATATCCCTTAAAAGGTGTGCTTCTGAAATTAAGGTAGTGCTTTTGGGATGAAAGTGAGAGATTTTCACTTGTTCTCACATTAAAGAAGAGAAAAGAGGAGATCAGTGCGCTTTTGGTTCAGAAGGCCTCTGGATGTTTGTCTTTAATGATGCAGTCCTTTGTTGGGGATCCCCACATTTCCTGCCTCTAATCGTACTGATAGCCTCGGGCAGAGGGGTTCTGGGTCCAAACTGGGTGGGCTATATGGTACCAGCAAATCTGCAGATGATTTTCCAAATTTATTACGCATGTCTTCAGATTGGAAACAGCCTTTTGTGCGCGTTGTGTGGTTTTAGAAGGCGAGAAGGAGCTTCAAATCACTACTAAAAAAAGGAAAAAAATAGTTGAAGGTACTGCATTGTGGTTCCAGATCCAGTTTTTGGGGGACTGATTGTGGACAGGATAATTTATTAATATCCATCTAGTGCTTATTGCTGTAGGATGGTAAATCTGGAACAAGATTTATTGTTTTTAAAATTAATTATAGATTTAACAGAATATGACAAAGCTCACCTAACAAGCCCTTTCCTGTTACACAGAAGGCATATTTTAACATTAATAAAAGTCCAAATTTACAAAAAAAATAAAATCATCTTGAAGTTTTTATTTGTTCTGCGTCTGATAGAATTGGTGTAATATTAACATCATTTCAGAAGGTGGGAAACACTTCCATATGGGACTAAATGTTTACGTTAAGTCTGTAAAAAAATGAAAAAACTACACATGGTTTGCAGACCAATAAAAATACTGGTGTATTTTTTTTTAACTTGCTTCAAATGATCCAACTTGTTTTCTCAAAGTTGTTTCCTCTCTTCACTCGAGTCTCTGTAAATACTGGCAAAAATCTATAACCTACAATTTACTGTACAATAAATCATAACTGTAGGGGAAAAAAAGTTGAGCCAAACCCAAAAAAAAACTGTACATGTGAAGAATCCAGGGGGCACTTCAGCTCATTAAGACAGTATTTATTGTCTGCCAAATTGTTTCAGAGCAGAGAAAAGAGAATCAACAAGTTTTTTTGGCGTCTGTTCATGTCTTTATATTACTTGAAGCAATTGATTTCACTTTGCTTTGCTTCGTTATCTCATCCATGTACTGGGATGTAACGTGTTGGTTAAAATAGGAGACGGCTTAATGGTGACATCTAGCAGTAGAAAATAGAAACGTCAAGCTATTTTTTATTTATTCCTTCCCTTTTCTCAAATTGCTAAAATATTAAAATGCATTAATCCATTGCAAGAAAAATGTATCTACCACTAGGTCAAATTTTCCAGTGACAGATCCACCCTACATGACTTTAATTTGTGGAATAAATGACAGTTGCTCCAGGTTTTAACATCAGATCCATTTTGAAAATCTCCTGTTTTTCAGTATTCTAAAAGTATTCTATGTTATGATGACTTTGATATGATGACTGAACAGAAAATTTGTTTTTATGTGCTAGAGAAGACTTTGATGCTGTCAGAATAATAAAAATGGCGTTGTATAAACAGTTTCTCTCTAATCCATCCATGCATTCATTGTGCACCTTCTTTTACCGGTTATGCAGAAGCACCTTCCTGTCCCAATTACGTCTAGATATGAAAAAATTATATTTTACTAAACGTAAAAATGTCTGTATGAAAGTTCAAGTATACGATCAGTTTCTGTAAAGACTCAAATTGATGTTAAAATTCCTTTGATCCTCTTTTTTTTCTCTCATTTTGATGCTCATTTGGAACCAAATCAAATAGTTATCGTTCCTATTGATTAGTTTTAAGTAAGTTTTAAAAGAAAGACAAATCAGAAAACATAAACATTTGGAAATTTGGAAACGATTTTTTTTTGTTTTGTTTTTATGTTTTCAATTTTTTTTTACAAAAAAAAAAAACAACTGATCAAAATCCCTTCATAGAGACAGCTTTTCCTCGTGTGTATGTTTTTTTGGTATCACCAAAAGGGGAGGTGTTGGCTCAGAGGTAGAATGCTAAGAAGCCGATTCGATTCCCACTGGACCCATGCCTACGTGTCCTGGAGCAGACAGCTAACCCCCAGTTACTCCCACTGTAGCTGCCTGCTGCGGAGCAATGCAGCAAAAATAATTTCACCAGAAGGGATGACATAGAGTATGGTCAAATAAATAAAAAATGTTCACCAACAGTCAGTCAGTCAGTCAATCAGTCAGTTACCTTCTTAACCGTCTATCCCATACAAGGTTGCGGGTGCTTGAACCCCTCCTGGCTGATTCAAGGAGAGGGGCAGGGTACACCACGAACAGGTCGCCCGTCTGTCGCGGACGTTCACCAGCAGTTTGCACAATTATAAGTACAATTAATTTACAAATTTGAACACTTCAAAATTCAATAGCAAATTAAATATATCGTTTATTTCTTTATTTTATCTTTTACGAAACTTGATATAAAAGCAACCTTTCAGCTATTTTAATTCTATCATAATCTGGCCTCAAACTGTACTTGCTTGACTTAATTTATTTTTTTATAGAACATGGAAAGGTCTTAATGTCGGCACAGCTACCTAAAATAAAATTGTTATGCTTACACTTCTTTGTTATAACTCAATCTGCCTGAGTAACGGTGATAAAAGTTTTAGTGAGAACACAACAGCACAACAGTTGGATGTCAGTTTGACCACAAAGACATGTGTCAAAGATTAGAGCAAGCATGTGAATGGACTTCAACCACATAGTAAGAAGCAAATGGTTGGTATGGTGAGGATGATTGGCCCTGACAACTTTCAACTTTCAGAAAAGATTCTCAGGCTACATGAGTAATACTTAAACCATATTTTTTTTCCTATTGCAATTACTTTAAAGAATGAAAAGCCAATTTAGTATGACGATTAATATAATGGCTGTTCTATCTAAATAATAATAATAATCCCAACCCAATAAGGTGCCATTAAATTTTTCTCATGTCCAATATGAGCAAAAGTTCAAAATACTTGCATAACTTTTCCAGCAGAGAGAGCTCTAGCACTGTCATTTAAATACCACATTTATGTGTCCAGGGAATCAAATAAATGAGCCACAATTTAACTTCTAACAATGACATTTGCTAAATAAACACACATACTGTACATACAGTACACTAACTTTCTTACTTTTGGGAGTCCAGTTTATACCTTTTTGCAAGTTTGGTCTGAAATCCAAGAAGTGGTGTTTTATAAAACAAGATGGTTCTCAAATCTGCTTAGTTGTAAGTGATGTAAAAAAAAAAAACAACATTTAAGTATTTTAATCCAGAGCTCCAAAAGCAAGTGTGTTAGGTTGTAACAACTTTAGAGCAACATGACTGAAAGAGATTGTGTTATTTTCTCTTGGCAGGGAGGACAGTGGTCTGTATATGTCCTTGGAGAAGGACATATGTTTGAAAATAGAATGAATGCAGGTGTGTGTTAAAGCACAGTTTGTCTCTTGGTAGTTTCTTTTCTGCAGATTGTCAGGCAGTGACAAAGAGTCACAGGGACAAAATGTCAAGTAAAAAAATGTCACGGAATAAATTGTTTTATTACTTGCCATTCTTATTGTTCTGCATCCTCACGGTATGCTAATCTATGTTCATCATCTTCTTTACTGGCTTGCTTTTGACAACTTGTTACAGCTTGTCTTAAGGCTATTTGGATACCAAAAGAGGGTTTGTTGAAGTAAAATCTCCAGAGCTAAGGGACAAAAATGTGAGATTGGATCAGCAAGACTTTGAGATGTCAGTGGGTAGATGATAGTGTGTCTAGGCAATGGCATGTGAGAAGCCAGTAAATAAACACATCTGACTGAGCTACAGCCAAAAACCTAGCTTTCATGAGGCTTTCCAAAGGTTTGAAAAGTTTGTGAGAAATTTCATAGGTTTGTTTAAAAAAAATCTCATTCATTGCTTTCATGCATAAGAAATGGTAGCTTTTCTCAAACATGATGACAGGGCCTTTTAAGGGGCCATCGTAAATTATTCTTTGACATTAGAAGCAAGTGGTTTGGCCATGTGTGCTGACCCCCGCTGCTCATGTAAGTAGAGAGGGTCTGTACAGCAGTTGTTCCCTGAACTCTCGAGGGTCAGACCCCTGGTGATGTTTGGGTGTGTATTCAGAGGATAGATTGCTACAATGAGGGCCCAGTTCACCCCTTGGGTGTGGGCCACCATAATTGTTACAGAGCCCTTCAATGATGAAAAACTCTTTTGGGTTTAATATATTTTTGGGGTGTGTATTTAACTATTGATTTATAAATAGATACATAGATAGATATGTTTTTTCCTGTCAAAGCACACAGTGGGTTCCTGGAACACGAAATTAACCCGCTGACCTTGTCACCTTCTGATACGACACAAGCATTCCAGGATTGGTTCCCACTGAACAAGTTCAACGCTGACAGACGCATTCCTCTACTGGTATCCCTCAACAAACCCACCTGGTGCCTTTTTCGGCCACCACATGTTTTCCTGGAACGTGACCTTTCTGACATCCCTGGACAGCAGCTACATTTCCTCCTAAAACACAGGTGTGGAGTAGGCAAATTGAGACTCAGGAAAAGTTTGGATCTGTTTCATCTGTGGTCAAAGTTGTGCCCGGTCTGTTGGCTCTTCCTGGCGGATACCTGGAGAGTGTATTTTTGTTGGGTTTGAAACTGTTTGCTTTGGAAAATGTGAAGGAGGCCCAATACGGTGGGTTGCAGCTGGTTCTAGTTTTTCATCCGGATCTCCGGTGAATTCATGCATATGTAGACACACTATTCTAGCTTCTTCCATGAGAGGATGTGCAAATTGCACGCACAATGTAATCTCCAGCTTGTGTGGGATTGCTGACATTGCCAAGATCTGCTGAGAGGAATGAAGTTTTGTTGAAAAACACACACGAACCTTCACCATAGGTAGCATTTGCAAATAAATCTCTACATAGAATACAGAATGTCACAGTGGCGATGAGCAGTGAGGGTGACAAATAGTTTGCTGACAAACCCATAGCAGCTTCCTTTTCTACTTCCTGAAGATGAGTGGCCTATGATAGGAAATCCAGGTTGCCTGCACACTCAGCCACCTACGCAAGCCTCGCTCATTGTGGGTATGCCTCCGCTCACGTACAAGCACACGCACATAACTGCAGAAACACAAAGTGCTGTCACAAGTGCAAGAGAACCGTGTTTATCTAGAAAAATCTTTAAGAAAAAGGCAAGATTTATGTGACATTTAACCAGCAATTTATACTGAAGACAGTAGGCATATCTGTCATTCTGAGCTAGGAACCGTGACAAGAGCCACACAAGCTGTGACCAGCCCTGCAACGTGTAGCATTGTGACTCAACATTGTTTACAAGAGAAAACGATTTATGACTAATCATGACAGCCTATTGACTGTGGACTTTACTGACTAAATGTCTTTTTACGAGTGTGGGAAAATATGTTGAAGTAAGCTGTAGTAAACGTCTAAGATAATGAAGTTGTCCAAGCTTTTTTGTGTTAATGTCAAACATCAGCTACCAAAACAAAATTAACATGTTGCAAATGTTAAGACGCTGTGGGTGACTGAGGATCTTTATTTTTTTGTTTTGTCATCCCTTGGTGGGTTTGCAGCCATTTTTATTTAAAAAAAAATGTCACCACCTTCAAAATTTTTTTAATTAAATTCAAAATAGTCTCTCTTCTGGTCCAGTAAATAAACAGCACCCAAAACCACTAAGCTTAGTTTCCCAAAACTATTTGACAAAGTTTGCTCCAAAATGTCAGTATGTGTGGGAGAGAAAGACCCATGTGCAAGTTAAGATGCACTAGGAATGTGGGAGAAAATGTCAACATTTAATGTCTCCACAACCAAGAAAACCAAAGCAGTTAAACAAATAGACTGACGCTAAAACACCCAAGGAAAACTAGCACAGCAAAAGAGCATAATAAGTTAAAATCAGAAAATGAGTTAAACTAAACTAAATGCCCACAAATAGTGACCCAAAATACTTGGAGTCACTTAAATCCCTTTTTATTTGCACGAAAGGACGAAATTCTCCTGAAGATGTAGAAATGCCGACCTTTTCTATGATGATCTCCAATGTCCAAGTGGACTGATTGGAAGAAGGAACAAACATAGTATTTCAGAATGTTCTTCCAAATAAAAATCCAGGGGAAAATCTTCAAAACAAAAAACTCTAGTCATAATTTTCCAGATCATTCACTGAGGGATGTGGTGCAAAGATGAAACCTGAAGATAGAGAGGAACCTTTATGTCCCGAACACTTCACAGACCAAAAATGGTGGTGTTAAAGAGCTTTTATGGTCGGCATGTTCAGACGATCTCTGTCAACTTTTATTAATTTTTCTAAACTCGCAGACAAAGGAATTTACTTTTTGTGACTCATATAATTCTTCTTCTTTGATCATCTTTAAAAGGTACATAAATAATTGGTACTGTAATCTATTTTTAAGTAATTGTCTTCTGGACAGTGTATATGATGATCGAGATGTTTCCACTTTCATTAGAAAATCATTTTCAATCGATGATAAATGAGGGATTACACAAACTCATTCTAAAAATAAACAACTTGCAAGATACTTGCTTGCATGAATTCCTTTCCCCTTATCATGGCATCAAGTTTATTAGATATTTATTTCTAAACATTGTTCAAACCATCTACCCATTTTTTATCACAAGGATCTGACAGACTATAACTTAAGGCTTGGTTGAAACGGAAATTTGTATCAAAATAGTAAAAAGTGATTAAATCTTGTGAAACAGGTACGAATGTTAATATTGTTTACATTGTTTATTAATATTAGAAAAAAAAATGGAATCAAGAGCTGTTGCATCACTTGATCATTGTGCTTGATTAACATTGTTTTACCATGCCATCACGGAGAGTGTCCTGTTATTTGCTATGGCTGCCTGGGGAGCTGGTATAAAAACAAAAGATGCCAACAGACTAGACAAACTGATAAAAAAAAGCTGGACGTGTAGTTGGCTCACCCCTCGCCTGCAAGAAGGAGATGGCGAGGGACAGAATAAAAACAAAACTGTCATCAATCATGCTAAATCCCTCTCACGCCCTCCATGAATCTGTGGACTGTCTGAAGAGCAGTTTCAGCAACAGACTCCTGCAACCCCACTACTCAAAGGAACGGTACAGAAAATCATTTCTGCCGTCCTCCATCAAAATATTCAACCTTTCACTTTCAAACCTTTAAACTTTCACTCAAAACAGATAAAAAAACTTGTTGTATGACATTGTATGATTGCAGCACTGCAGCACTCAAATATCCCTTCGAGGATGAATAAAGTATCTTCAATTCAATTTAATAAAATCATTTAAAAAAATTAAACAATGTTCAAAATGAGATAGTATTTTGTCAGATAGTGTGACCAACTTGTTTGATTTTCACAATATAATATGTTACATTCATTTTTAACAGCTACTAATAAAAAGTTAGTTTGTTTCTTTAGGGTTTCAGACAGCATCTAGATGTCCAGGTATAGATGTTCAGGTGTGAATGAATGAATTCCTGGTTCTGTGGAAGCATGCTTTTCCCTTTATGGCAAAGGAATGCAATAAAAAAGTAGACATGCACTGATATGTATGTAAAAAAGAAAACTTCACTCAATGTGCCTTGAGCTAAATCCAATTATACTAACATAAACTTTATTTTATTTTCTCAAACTTGGAGTTTATTGCTGTTGTATTACAAAAGCAAAACATGTTCATATATCAGCTTCGACACTGCAGCATCACTTACCGTAGGTAGTTTTATGATGGCAAAAGAGCAGCTATAATTCAAATCAAATCAGATGATCCTCTGAGACATTTTTACAGCCATGGGAGGTTTTATTCTGGAGCATAATGATTGCAATGTACATTGTGTTTGTTTTGCAATGATAAACCAGAAAATTCTCCTTGGTAGACAAAAATATTTTGAACCTCTTTGTACTAAGATATTTCACAACAAATGGTAGTTTTTATTCTTGCGTGTGCTTGAGTGTCGGCCCCTTTTGTGAAATTTTTAAAAACAAAGAAAGGGATTAAAGAACCCCTCGGTACCATAACACATGTTCAGAGCTCAATGAAGACATTGAAAGAAATGATCAACCATCTCGTACCCCTAGACACCCATAAATGTTCCTCATGACTTGGAGAAGAAGTCCCGCCGACAGTCTGGAACCTTGCACTTACTCTGATCTGAACTTACTGGGCTTAAATGTGTTGCTCTCATGCACACACACAGCTGCACAAAAACCTCTGACCTCATGTGATATGTTTGAATGTTTGAACATGTGAACAGCGTGAACAAATGGTAACAATAAAGATGCCAGAAAAGACCTGAGCTGCAATATTTCACCTTCACAAGAGTGATGATGCACATGCTGTGTGAAAATGTTTGGTCATGCATTCTACCGGTAAGCTGGGAAGAGTGATGATTCATTACAGCCATGCATTTCTTCACTATTTTTTTTTTCCAAATAACAGATGCATTAAAAAAAAATTTGATCCACAGCAGCCAAGCCTCAATCACACAATCCCCAAATCCCTCACATGTTGCAGCAGCTAAATGGGATCTACATAGTTTCTACTGATTTCCTTCTTTGAGTAACCCCAAGGGTTTTTTTTTTTCTTATTTTGTTAGCACCAGACTTTATAAAACGAGTCATGGAAAAAAAAAGACAAAGTTCAAATGGAAGAAATTTGTTTGAAGTATGAGTGGCTATAAATTTTCTTTTGTCTATGTAAAATATTTTCTCTGACCACAATTTAGGGGTCTGCAAGCGATGTTTTAATCTTGGAGGTCTATTTAAAGGTCAGTGGTCTGTCTAACTTCACTTTCAAGGATGTGTTGTTGAAATACTGCAAATTTAGCCTTCAAGGTTTAGAGGATTGTGTGTGTAACGTCAACGTCATAACAGGAAATAGCTAAGCATCAAGGGAGCGTTTCTTTGCAGAAACTACCATCTACTAGTAAAACTAATCAGAATGCCGCAGGGATCGCTGGTCATAGTTCTTTATATACATGATTTAATGTCTAGATTGTTCGATGTTTGTTCATTTGTGTGCATGTTTGATTCATTGTGTAGATCTACTTTTTCTGCCCATATGTGAATGAGCCAACCGTGATTAGAGGGTGACATTATAGTCTCCCCCTTGGGCTTTTTTCACCCTGTTATTTTTCCCTTGACAGCTTGTGTTCTCAGCAGGGAGGGTGGGTGTGTGACCTCCCTCCCACGCACAACCACGAGTGAGGGAGGCACCCATTTCACACAACCCCTTCTTAAGTCCCTATAGAGAGCTTGTTGAGTGGGTGCACCCACCCTCTCTGGAACCTCTCTATCCCCTGGCAGAACTCCACATACGTATCTCATGAAATACGTGGGGTGCGGTGGAGGGGGGTTGGATTGTTTTCTTTTTTTTTTTTAATGTTCATCTTCTTGCTCTTGTCACTGGCTTCTATCTCAACTCATGAAAGTCATCAAAAGTGATTAACTCACAGGAGTAAAGCAGGGTCAGTGTAAACTTCTCAAAAGATTGGAATAATTTTTCTTTGGATTTCTAAACAACATGACAGATGAGGAGCAAAATGACAGATGAGGAGGCCTGGTGGTGACTTCATCAAAAATGTTTAACTTTTTTGGGGCCCCTTTCTATCTTACTTTCATTTATCACTTTTTTCTTCTTCCTCTGGTTATTTTTTTGTTGCCCCTGTTTCTCACCCTCTGTATTCAGAAGTCCGAAAAGCAAACCTCTTCTGTAAAAAAAAAAAAGATCCCAAAACGAACAGCACAAAGCCTAGTTTGGTCAGACTACCCCCTTCAAGGCATGGAACCATTTGAGGGTTTAAAAAAATGCTGAAATGCATGCATCAGATGTTTGTATTTAAATCAAATAGATGACAATTGAACAATTCTTGACAACAGAGAACAATAACTGGGAAAAATGCCAATTTTGTGGTCTGTACTCAATATGTTCATGTTTTAAAGTAAACCAGATACTCTTATTGAATGTTCATATTTTTTGCTGAGTCCTGAAATAAACTAACAAGCTGACATCGACTCCAGTGATGTGTTTGGAGTACCGATAATATAAGGTTTGCTGAGTTAAGTTTTGTCTCTAGCCATGGGAACCAAACACCTCACTTCAAATGTCACACTGAGGCAGGAGGCTTTTTATTTTGCTCAGAATGACTAGTATATCTGCTGCAAACCCGAGTACATTACCACTGCAGAAGTAGGGAATTTTCACTTTTGGGCTTAAAAGTATCACCACACAGCACCGACCAAAGTCCTAGATGAAAGGTCCGTTAGATATTTATTCAATTCAGTCAGAATTTTGGTATTTTTTACTGTGTCTCACTGCCTGAACAGTACACTTTAGGTACACTAATCTTGAAAGTTTGCTATGAAAAATTAAAGTAAAACATCGGCGTGTGTGCTCTCTAAAAAATTCTGGGGCTGCTGTAAACCCAGCTGTAAAAAAAAAAATTCTTGCTAAAAAACAGCGGAAGTGATGAATCTAGGTTGAAAAACGCTAATGTCCTGCATTTTTTATTTAACCTTTTGTCAACACTTAATTTTAATAGTTATGTTCATGGATCTCCATCAACAGAATCACTCAGCGGAACTTAATAAGCTGCTTAATGCTTTTCCTAATGTGTCTGGAAGGGGAAAAAAATTCTAGACAGAAGTCCTTGAGGGACATTATTCTACCATCTAAATATCAGATTAAAGCATTCCTGCTTGAAAAAAGACACATACTGTTTTTTCAAAAGAAAAGAACGTTAACTATTGTCTCAGCCAGTGTTCGGACTTCTGTCCCTCTATAGCTGTACTCTTGCCAGTAATCATGCTCATGCGTATGTTTTATTTACATGTAAAAAAATATTAAAAATTTAATATGAAACATTTAAGACTGCTCTTTTCTTCATAATAGATTAACATGAAAGAAATCATTCCCAATGTGTATTGTTTTAAAAAAATTTTACAAAGCATCTCTGGATAGATATTTTACTCCAAAATATCACTTTGAATGTGTAACCTTGTCCAGTAATGGTAAACCTGAGAGGAATGGAGGTAAAGAACCAGCAAGATTAAAATAAGAAGTAGAAACTAATGACTTGTAATTATTGTAGTTTCAAACCAGTGGTTCTGTTACAGCTCCAGAATAATGTAACCACTACTTATGTTATAGTCTAGTCTTGGGAGTAGATCCAAAAATGGACATCAAGCTAAAATAAGTTGACTTATATATTTATTGCTCAGAGTGGGCGAGGAGCAGTGGTTTTGAGATTTTCCTGAAAAGGACATAAATGTAGTCTTTAAGAAATTTCTTTTTCTTCTTCTTTCGGCATTTCCCTTCAGGGGTCGCCACAGCAAGTCAGTTTCTTCCATCTAACTGTATCTCCTGCATCCTCTTCGGTCATACCAACTATCTTCATGTCTCCCTGCAATGTACTTGATGTAAGGTTGTATGAATTGTGCTATTCAAATAAACTTGCATTGCCAAAAGGAGATGTCTCCACGGTGAATGATAGAGACTATTCATAAAGATGTTTATCTGAAATTACCTACATTTTCAGACACTACAAGAGAACACGAACAAAAACTTGTTTCAAAGATAGTGACATTACAGATTCTGTTTCGTCGTCTTCCAGGAGGGAACTCGGGACTGGGTTGCGGGGGCAACAGCCTCAGACGGAAAGCACAGGCTTCTCTCACCAAGGTTAGAACATCGAGCTCACCTGGAAGAACCCCTAGTTGTTCTCTGGCCAGCTGTGAGACATAGTATCTCCTGGGGGTCTGAGGTCTGCCTCTTGGTCTCCTACTGGTGAGACGTGCCCAAAACACCTCACCAGCAAGGCGCTCGAGAGGGACACTGACCAGATGCCCGAACCACCCTATCTGGCTTCTCTCTAGTTGAAGGAGGAGCGGCTCTACACCGAGCTTCTCCCAGATGGCAGAATTCCTCACCCAATCTCTTAGTGAGAACTCAGCCACCCAGTGAGGAAGCTCATTTCGGCCGCTTGTATCTGCAATCTCTTCAACTTGTAAATTGAGAGCTTTGCTTTTCTGCTCAGCTCTTTTTTTTACCACAACGAATCGATGCATAGTCTTAGTGATTGCTGACGCTGCACCAATCTGTCTATCGATCTCCCGCTCCATTCTTCCCCACTCATGAACAAGACCTTGAGATACTTGGACTCTTCCACTTAGGGCAGAACCCTGTTCCTGACCTGCAGGGGGCATTCCACTCTTTTCTGGGTGAGATAGATTACTTAAAATAAATAGAAAATACAAGACAGTGTTTTTCTTCTAATAAACTCTTGTAATATTCAACATGATTTAATCTTCTGAAACTCTTCCACCCACCACCTGTTCTTTGTTTCTTATGAAAAGTCCTTTTTTAATTATAGACGTGTCAATAACAGCGTAAGTGGGTCAATGATGTGACAAATGTGGGAGTGTCGAAAAAAGTCAAAGAAAAAGACTTCTGAGCAACACTTTTGACTCTGTTTGACTCTCGAGGATTGCACATCGAAGGTGTTTGTAAGAATATGAAAGAATGAGCATTAGCTTTACCAACTTGATGAGCTTTGTGCCTCATTTGTATTTATGTCAATGTGCAAACGAAAGGGGCCCAAACCCTTTTTTTAAAGTTTTTTTGGGAAATGAAGCAGTTCATGCCACCGCTATGACTCTTCTGAAGTGCTAAAATTAAGTTAGGATACAAAAAAGGCTGTTTTCAAACCCGATTGGATGAAAAACTAACAGAAACTCAATGTGTGGGTTCATTAAAAATCTATCTCCTTATTTCCCAAGATTCCAAATGCCTACAGATTTGTAAAACATGAGAAGAAACAATAAAATACTTTTAAGAAACACCAACATGAGTCTTATAAAAACACTCTACCCCCTGTTCCGTCTGGGAAAGCTGCTAAACAAACTCATGAAGGAAATGAGGATGACACTGATTCATGTTAGAAGATTTTCTCCCAAGTTTTCTTAATTCTTGTAAATCTTGAGCCCTGTTTTTAATTAACTTAGCCCCATATACACACTCACACATTTGCAAATTTCCATGAATACAAAGCGAAAGAAGCATGCGAGTGAGAAAATCAAGTATGAGATTGGGCAATCTGCTTTCCACCCTCAGATTTACAACCGCAGAGCATAGGTGGCATGCTGTCTACAGTCATAGCTGTGGTTGAAAGTTGATGTCTGATTGCTGAAAAAAAAATGATCTGGGTCAGACTCCACCGCATGCTTTTTGTACCCCTCAGTGTCTGCACAACAACTCACAAAACAACTTTCTGGTTTTTACTCCGTGTTTCATGAAGAAGTTTGTTTCTCACATCAAATTATTTATAGTGATTATTAAACTCTGGAGGGCTAATATCATCACATTCTGACAGCTTTTCCCCCCCTGCAACTGGGTTTTGGGACTATATCAAGATTTTTTCTTAACGTCTTTAGAGAAAACATACTGCATGTTAATAATACAGAGCAAATTATAAAAATCAAAACCCAATGTGAGTCAAAGGGTTACATCATTTTAGAAAAAATAATCATCCTGGCCATTTCTGCAATGTTTTTATGATCTACCATAAATAATTCAAACTGGCGATCTGTTTCTGTTTCTTGTTCTCATGGGCTCGTATCTCACTATTTTCCTTCAGAGTGAACTCATTGCTTTGGGTTTGACTGAGATATCCACAAGCACAGTTTATCTGAGAACATAATCCCTGTATTTAGCAAACTGAAACAGCTCACAGATAGCCACAAAGTGATAGTGAAGAGGCAGTGGCCCTACTCTCTTGTTTGCACTTTACTGCCTTATCTTATCCGTAATCTCAAGCTCTGATTATCTACACAAAGGAATGCAGAAAACTTGTGTACAGTTATACTCTCAGCACATATTTAAGTGGGTAATCATTTTAATTTGGCATGTAATGAAACATAAATGTGTAAAAATGCTGCGTTAAGCGTTCACTCAATTGAATCAATCAACTTTTTTGGCTTTTTAAACAGAGTTATGGTAAAAACATGTAACTGGAAAGGGTAATTTATTTGTCTGGAGAAGCTAAACAGTGTGAAGTAACGGTCTGTGAAAAATAATGTAAGTAACATTTACCAGTACACTTAAGCAGGGAAATGTGAGATAGCACAGACACTTTCACTTCAGGCCAGACAAAGATAAGACTACAAAGCTTTCCTGGTCAGTAATTGTAGATTCAGGCTTAAATCAAAATACCACGGCAAGTTGGGTCAAGAAAGTTTTTGATTTGTTCGAGTTTATTTGGCTTTGATTAAATAATTACTATTTAATTACTATTTATTGATCAAAAAAAAAAGAGAAGAACCAGCCAATGCATATCCACGCACATTGAAAACATTAACTCAGTACAATTTTAGGGACAACAGATCTGTTATAATCCATTTGTTTCTGGACACATTTTTCATTTCTTTGTTGTTTTATATAGATATAATTTGCTTACCTTCTCATCTACCTTCTCTTAAATAATAGTTAGTGTTGTATAACTAAAATACTTTATTAGTGGTCTTTGAAACTATGGTGAGAATTGTGTCTCAGTGCCATCCCCGAGTTTTTACCAAAAACTTGTTGTTGGCATCTTTCTGTCACAAGAGACAATGACGGCTGAACCTGGATACTTATCTGATTGAACAGCGTCGGCTGTAGCTGTGGCTGTGAGAGCTGCAGCTCGAACCACAATTGGTGCGAATGTGATAGGTGGCATGAGCCATGGGGGGAGCAGTGGCAGATTGACTTTTTAGCTGTTTCCAGGTCCTTGTGGCATTGCGTTGGATCTCTAAAAATCTTCAACAAAACATTCGACAATTGGTTTTGGTTTTTTATTTTGATTTTCTTGTGGGATGCGACTGCACCTTTTTTTTTATTTTATTTTAAAATCTACAAACAGGTTGTTTTCTACTTTTATGAAGGCTACCAGTCGGATAAATGAATTCTAACGTCCCTTATACCTACAATTGGCTCAGTAATAATCTTAGATCACAATAAGATGACCTGTTTAAATTATTGTCAATTTAGAATTCACAGTCTTACAGCTAATTTTTCAAATGGATCAACTTGTTTGGATAAAGTTTCTTTTTCAAGAAAAGATTTCATATCCCAGTCACAACAAAAAAGTATTCTCGATAAAAAGAAAAAAAAAAAAAAAACATGTCTCAAACTTTTTACCAAAGCACAACTCTTATTGGGATCAATGCTTTCCAAGATAGTTTCAGTTTCTTCAATACTGAAAATGCTGACATGTTATCATGCTTGTGCACCATTTTCAGAAGTTTAAACAGCTGCTTAAGAGAAGCGACCTAATTTTGAGAGATTCTATCAACTGCTTTCAGCTGACACCATGCCACTATCTCACCACTGGACCCAGAATCGCGTGTCTATCGATGCGCTTGTATCCCCAACTAAACGCAAAAAACCCCAAACAATTAGTCATGGTTTCATTTTTCAACATTATAATAAAAGGCTGATCTCCTGACAGCTGGAGAGAATTCCATCCAAACTTGGATTTGTCTTATTAGAACCCCCTCCTTTCTTTGCTGATTCTGGCCCCGTTATCCCTTACAAAACCCCTGCATGGTGTTATGCAAGCTCACAGCTGCATCCCAAAAGTAAAAAAGAACATATGAGAAGTGAACTCCTCCTTTAGATGTTCGGAAAGTCCAGTTGCTTCAGTCCAAGAGATAACTTTTAGCATCGGTGAGCAGTGTTTGTGCCCTGTCACCTTTTGGCCTTGCTTCATCAGAGGGAGGAGAACTGGATTGAGTTTAAATCTCCAGCTGGAGGTCAGCTTTCCTCTGGGACAATGTGAGGATATGAGAGTTTGATGACAAGTAATGATAAGGGTCTGAGTGTGTGCATGTGCGTGTGGGAAGTGAAGGGTAACGGGTACAAGGGCGGCCAAACTTTGTTTCTCACTCCCTATTTCACAGGGAATGTAGCCAAAATTCTTGTATGTGAGTGTGCAGGAATTTTTTTTCCCCTGAATGTGCTTCTAATAAGCCGATGACAGAGTGATGGTGCAAACAAGTGTCAACCAAAAGAGACTGTTGCTATTTTTACATCTTTCAGTTGTTAAATTGGTATTGAAAAGTTCTCTCTCATGACATTATGCACTCTACTAGGCTTCATCAATGTCTACCACTGGTTATACCCGCTGGTTTTGGTGCCAGTTGGCATTTTCTATATGTTTGTTTTGCTTAAAAATAGATTTTCCACTAAAGTGATCATATTCAATGAAACTTCAGAGAGCTATTTGGATAAACTAAAAGGACTAAAATATTTCCCAAGTATTGGCACGTTATCAGAACTTGTAAAAATTATCAGGCAAAAAACCCATGGCAAAGATAAGCCAAGATTTTGTTCAATTACGTTTGAGAGAAAAATTGTGAAAAAAGGTTGGCTTTTTTGGGGCAGTTTGTTAGGTTGTGTGCAGCAAGTAAACTGCTAGGTTAAATTTTCCAAACTTTTTCCAAACTTTAAATGGGAGAAAAAAGACTCACAAAGAGTTTTTTTGGGTTGCTTCTTAACTCGTCTTTAGAAAAACCTTACACTTTAGATAAGTTGTGAGAAAGTTTGATAGCTTCGTTCAGAGAGTCTCTGTCTCTTTCCCGCTCTCTTTGTTGTTTGCCCGGAAAACAAACTGGTTGACAGAGTGTTTATGAGCTTTTTGTGGACTCTCTTTGCTCCACAGTGACCCCAGCCTCCAAATTCTTCAAATTGTTTACGCTGAGAGGTCCCTTTGTTTTCACCAAAACTCAGTCAGACAAAGCCCTGCATGGACCAAATGATGAGTTTTGAATGTGTGTGTTACAGTATGTACCTGTCCAGTTTCCTGTGCGAAAAGAGGAAACCAAATGTGTTCATTGATGGTCCAAAAATCCATGTGTTTCCTGAACTGCACTCAATGATGAGCAAACACACATCCTCCTATAGATATTTTATCTGTTCCCAGAGACTACATCAAGGCCTCAAACTGGCCTGCAAACAATGAACCCAGGAATCCTTCTCTCTACTCTGGAAGAAATCAGGCGCTAATTTAGATAGCTCTATCTCGCTGTCTAGACACACAAGGCCTGTCGCTGGTATCACGTGTTAAAACAATGCAGTGTTAATTACTTTTTCAGAGACACAGGGTCAGATTGAACAAAAGAATTTGGCAGCTGTTCATTTTCTCTTATAGCTAAAGGTAAAACTTTAAAGAAAATAGAAACTGAAAAAAAAAAACCTCTAATCTTGCTAATATCTTGAGGGGGATTTTCAGGATCAAATGGATCGGGATTAAAATCTTGTGGGTCATGAGGCCTCCACGCCATCCAGGCCTCTCACAGGAAGAATAGTAAACCAGTAAATAATGACTTCCTGTGAAAATGCATAGCTAAACATGTGTCACTTCCTGCTATTTCCACTCTCATCTTTCATGTGGATTTGTAAAAAAGGAGAAAAAAAATCCCAGTAGACAATGATTAAAATCCCACAGTGAATAACCTTTTTGAAAATAATGAGTTGGACCGGGTCCAGTTGGCGTTGAAGGAAAGGGGGAGAGGCTGACACTGAGTCATGTTGTGCAGGGTGTGTAGTTCCCCGGTTAACTCACTGTAATCTTCTATAAAGTAAGTACCTAAATGTGGTGACCACCCACAGCTGTTAGCTGCTGTTCCAACTGAAATCTACCAGAGCAGAAAACAGGGGGAGAAAAAAGTCTAAGCTCAACGTGATCTCCTTTAGTATATTGTGTTCTGCTTGGAAATATGAAATACAAAAGAAACCATTGATTTACATTCAAACAAATTTAAATTAAAGTCCAATTTTTTTACGGAATACAAGAACCAAACTGCACTACGAGATTTCTTTAAAGAAGTATGAAATTAACTTTTTTTTTCAGACTAAAGAATCCAAAACAACTCAAAAAACACTTCACTGTATTCAGTATTAACATATCAAGATTTATGCATGCATTTAAAATTCTTCAATTTCTAAATCTTAGCCTATATCCAGATTTTCTCTAGAAATATCATTTATAAGGAGATTTTGCAAAATAACGATAAAAGAAAGAAAAGAAAACAATGATGTAATCAGAAATCCAAACAGACACACCCACCGTGCTGTGATGACAGACTGACGCTATTCAAGGCTACAATTCTTCTGCAGGAAGGCAGGAAACCCTCACACGTAACCCCGGCAGCACAATCCTGCTGAACAAAGAAAACAGACACGAAGGCTCCTGCTGTGAAAATGACAGAGCACACGATAGGAGGAAATTACCAGAAGCACGTTACGGATCAGAAGAATGATGTAATATTCTGAAAAAGACAAACTCCTAGAACTTTTAAAATGTAGTAGGGGAGCGGTCATGACCTTTATCAGTTAACAGGCAAAAAAAGAAAACATAGAAAAGGATTCTTATTTTTATAAAGATGTTTGAGGACATCTTGAACTGCACAGAGAGTTACAACCGTTAAGTCGTTTTTCTTCCCTTCTTTTTCTTTCGACAGCCAGAAAGCACACGATGCAGGAAACAGGCCGTCCAAGCTGTGCCTGTCTGTTTAGTCGAGTTTGGGGAGAAATTTACTGGCTTGTCATTATAACACAAAAAATAACAACACTCATAAACGTTTTCTCAAAAAAAGCACCATTACTTTGTACGTTGATTTTATGGTTGGCCAGTGCAAAATTGCCCCTAGGAATGAGTATGTGTGTGGATGGTTGTATGTGTGTTGTCCTGCAACAGACTGGCGACCTGTTCGGGGTGTACTCTGCCCTTTGCCTTAAATCAGCCGGGATGGGCTCCGGCACCCCCGCAACCTTGAAAGGGACAGATGGATAAGAAGATGACTGACTGAAGTTAAGTACATTTCAAATGATTAGCTTCCATAGTACGTACTTTTAAAAGTAAAACACAACATATATTTTATGTAAATAATACATTTATCATATTTTCTGAACCACTAAAGAGATTTTAATGAAACTACCCACCATTTCTCAGTACCACCTATTGATAAACTGGTGAGGTCTTCAAGGTCATGCAATCAAAGATGAAGGTTACAAGGAATGACCCAGGGGTGGATCCAGGGTTTTCTAAAGGGGCAAAGGGGGCGGGAGTGCGGGGGGGGGCTTGAAGTCATTGACAAAGCCAGTATGGGGCGCCTGGAGGCATTCCATCCCCCGAACATTTTGAAAAATAAAAGTCATTTTTCTGCATTTTGGTGGCCCATTCGCTGGCCCTGCAAGGGGATAGCTGGACTAGTCCCCTTTCCTTTCTTTTTTGTGGACCAAAAAGGGGGGGGGGTTGCATCACTTTTTGCATGTTGCCACTTTCCTGGCTAATACTAATAACTAATATCTTCATCTCGAGTTAGGAACTGGAGCTGAAACTGCTGGAATTTTGTTGTTCCCTTGTGGTCCAATGACAATAAAGTCTTCTGTTCCTTTCAAATTTTTAGGTGAAGGCGTATTGTCTGACGCCACATGCTTACCTCAGTTTATGTCTAGAAATAAATTTGTACGGCTTAATCAGAATGCATCATGTTTTACATTTCATTCAGGTTATATCACCAATGGAATTTTTTTTAAAGAAGAAACTTGCTAACTTTCATGTCTATCTTTAAAAAAGTGAGCTATACAATTAACTTTTGACAAAACAGAGACAAAAATCTAAAATCTGAGACTAAAATCCGCAGAGAAGAAAAATTAAAAGTTACAATGAAGCTGTTGGTTTTTGATTCAATATGTGTATTTTTTTTTTTTTTAAGAGGTAGAGAAAAAAGTTAATGAAGATATGACGAAAAACACGAGCAGATGGAAGAATACCTTTATTAGTCTCACAGTGGGGAAATTACTTTGCTGCATTCCAACGCACCAAGCAGACATACAGTAGCACTGTTCCGAGAAACTAGGAGGTTAGGTGTCTGCTCAGTGGGATTCTAACCGTCTTCTCCTGGCTCAAGGACAAACGCGTCACTACTGAGCCAACGCCTCCCCGCAACTGGATAAGTGATGATATTCTTACGTATAAGGTCGTTTTAGCCACGACTGTGTTTGTAAAAACATTGTCAAGGATGGAGTTAAAGACAAAACATCTCCATTAAAACATGTAACACATCTACTGTTGTTCTGGGGAAATTGCTTTTCATGATGACAAGACCAAACATGAAGAAAATAGATCAAAAGGAAGAAAACAACAGGAAGTTTTGACTTGATAACGTCAATTGTGTTTTGACCTTGTAGATAAAGATTCACATGTCAGAAGAGACATGACTCTTCAAGCTGATTACAGTCAAAGGCAAGTTTTGACCCACTGCACCCAGCTTTAATGGTTTACAACTTCTTTTGAAAGAGATAAAGAATTGTGTCACCCCTCTCAATGTTGGATTTACAGAGGTCTGAGGACACTACACAGAACAGACTAAACTTATGGCAACTGTGTGACTACTTTACACTCTAATTAAACAAATCTTTTTTTGCAGTTTTGTAAATTTTCAACTTTTGTGAAACCATTTCTACCAAAACACATTCATCCTTTATCTAGATTTAACTTTAGACCACACAGAAAATGTCAAATACATTCACCATAAGAAGCCTTTCAAGGCTAATCACAACATTTTCCATCATATTTGGGATTAGGTGAAATGGAATAACTTGGGCCCAATTCTTTAACTCATAACTCCACATTAATTGAAAGAAGTTGTGCTGAAAAAAAAAATAACTCGAATCCAAACTAGCATGGATCAAGCATGGGTTTCAAGGAAGGAAATTGTTCCATAATTGGAGTCCTGTAAGGTAGGTTGGATTATTCCAGCGGTTTGGATATCACATAATTTGTTATCGAACTAGGTCAGCTGTAAAAATTAATCTGATGAAAGAGAAAAAAAGTTTTGATTGGGAATAAAAAATTGGCCCAGTATAAACTCAGATTGTGAGTCTAAGGGTTTGAGTTTGTGAGAACTAAAAAACCCACCTCTACAGTCACTTTCTTTTGAACAGAAAGTGGCTTTAAGTCGAGTTGACTGGAAACTGACCCTGCCCTTCCCATGATGTGTTTCTCTTCAGGCTACAAGTTTGACACCTTTTTTTTTTTTTACTGATCAGAAGTGACTGCCGCTAAAGGTTTTATATTACAAAATCCAAACACCTGCTCCACCCAAGAAGTTGTCCATTAGTTTACTTAAACTGAACTGCTAGCTTTGCACAGTGCCACGAATTTAAGGCTAAAAAAGTTGCAGCTATTGATTAAAACTAAACATGAGGATTTGTCTGTGTAGGTCTGAACTGCTGCACCGCCAGCCTCTGCTACGAGGCGTAAATGTTTCACGCTTCACAGACAACTTTCTCTTTTCACCAAAGTTAAGCTAGCGGTTTAAAATATAACAGAATCCCTCTTTGTTTTCTGCCATTGACCTGGTTCACTCTGCTTTTTGGCTTTTCAAGCCACAGGTGGGCCTGCCACTACATATTTTGGTTCATTGCTCACTGCTATTGTGTGAGTTCACTTTGTCTGCCGTTTGTGACTCAGTGGCAATTAGTGAAGTATGTCTGCTACTGTATGGTGTGTGCACAAATGCAAGGACAAACCTTTTTTGTATCTGTGTACAAACCTTTGTTTGTGTGTTGATTGTGTGGATTCCAAAGGACATATTATCAGAGTTCAAAAGGACTTTTTAAAAAATCTTTTCTATCCTTTGATGTTTAAAACTATATCACCTCATTAAAGAACTAATTTGCTGTCCTAGACAAAAAGAAAGTTTACAAAAATGATTGATTTAACTAATTAAGTGAAAGGATTAATGTATGTCAACAATTGACTTTATTCACTAGAATGCAAAACACAGAACAACTTTAAAAAGAAGGTTTAAGCAAAGGAAACACATTAAAACCATCTTCTCTGACGCCCACAACCTTCTCTGGTGTTCAACTTCCTTCCATTTAGAGAACCAGACAAGCAAGAAGTGTAAGTCTGTAAAACCATAAATAATACACAACGACAGCTCACACAAAACTTGCCAAGTCAACTTCTGCAACTTGAGAAGATATGGCTTGGGCGTTTATAGGTATATTCAAATACATGTCTTCATGTCACATGCAAAAACTCTGGAAAAAGGACCATCCTATCAATGATACACATTGTTCCAGTTAGCTGTTAAGATTTGGGGATTTTTTTAGACAACTGTTGGGAGGTTTTTGTGTTTCCACTTCTTCCTCACTTTTTTTCACAACCAACTAACCAAGTGGGGTGTTAATCACACTTGAAACCACAGTTCTTTATATCTTTTCATTTAGTTCCTGCTATGTACATCCGCTAAAAATAAAACAGTTTTCAGACACCTAATTTATTATTAAATCTAAATATTCAAAGTAAAGTAGCAACCAAACTACTTCACATGAGGTGAAAAGTTTGACTAGATGTAAAAAAAAAAATCAATAGGTGCAATTTCTGAATGCAAATAATTATATAAAAATGTGAACTGTCACAGTAGAGAACTGTGCATCTCACACCAAAGCCTTTTGCAGTGCTCCATCGGCATCAACCAGACAATCATTTACTCTTTATGGGTTATAAAACCATGCAACACACTGAATTAAAACGGGGAGAGAAAAGCTTATGATGAAAAACTCAACAATAAACTCTTTTACTCAAGAAAAAGACTGGTGATCTGCTCAAGACTGGCAACCTGTTCGGGGTGTGCCGTGCCTCTCGCCTGAAATCAGTCGGGATAGGGCCTGGCACTCCTTGGAACTTTATTAGGAATAAGCTGTTCAGAAGATGAAACGAAACTTTTGGAAACATCTGGCGACATTTACGACCTCATGAACTTAAATAATGTATGTGTCATCATTTTACTCAACAAAAATTTGGATTATTTTTGGATAAAATCCATTTTTTTTCTCTTCTTACCAATGCTAAAAGTCCAGCCCATCCTGTCATATCTCTGCATAATTTTTTTTTACAGCATAATTTTTTTTTACAGCAAATACCCGTCCTGTCCCATGCTATTTTGATTTCTTAACTTGGTTCAATTTCATTGAATCCACCACCAAATTGATTTGTTATCCCTTCCAGTTGCTTGTTTGCTGATTTGAAAAAAGGCTTTACAGCAACAAAACAATATTTCTATTCATGCAGCCTGCCACTGATGCTCTGTGACGGTCCAATCAGTCAGTCAGTCACCTTCTTAACCGTTTTTCCCTTTCGGGATTTTGGGAGGATGCCGGACCCTATCTCAGCTGATTTGAGACGACCCCAAACAGGTCACCAGGCTGTCGTGGGGCCACTGTCCAGTCAGTCGGTCTGAGAATGATTACCTCAGGCTATGAGAAGGCCCAGGACTATGCCTTGGGAAACTGATAGTTTAAAGCAAGAGTTTGATTGCCATTAACTTTGTGTAGAGAGGACCAACATGAAGGACTTTGAAGGCCTTTACTGAAGCTCCACTGATTTAAGGCTTACCTACCAACAAATGCTAACTGAAATTATTTAAGAGAACAACGCACATTTGGAAACACTATAGCCATCTAAAAAGAGATGAATCAAAACAGACCATTTAAAAATATTTATGGCTGATATACTTGTAATTGACACCAGTTTGTGATCCAGATATTTTGTAGGTCAACAGAGAAGGTTATGAAGGCATTCAAGGTCTGCAACTAGTTTGTTAGTGGCGATGAAACAAACAAATTAACCATATTTTAAGACTTCTTTGAGAAAACATTCATCTGAAAATAAGGAATTATTTTTTTTTTCTTATTTAACTAATTACAGAAAATAGCTAACCAGCCGCCTGGAATTTAACTGTTAAAGACTTTAAAGTTGCCCTGATCCAAAAAAAGCAACAAATCCCCAATAGCATCCTTTGTCCTTCAGTCCCATTGATTTATGGATTTAACAATGCATTTAACTGACCACAAAGTGCTTCATCAATTACAAATGTTCTCATTTCCTACCACACATACCAACTGTGAGCTGCAGGATGAAGTAATGTGAGCAGAGAACATTCTAATAGCTGGCCTGGGTGTATAAAATATGTGTGGGATTGAATTATGAGAAATGACCTTACTCTGATTTCCTGTAACACCTCGGTATGTTCTGGTTCGTTCTTTACAGTAAAACTCCATTTGCCACCCAGATGTTTTTGCTTATTGTTTTATCAACCAGAACACATAAATCCTAACAGTATGGGCTCAGCAGCAGGAGCTCTTGATTGAGTAAATTATCTTGGGGTAGGATTTGTTGCGTTAACACTACCGGTATCCAAACAGAACTCAAAACATTTTCCATGCTATCACTAAACTCAAATGAGTCTCCAAAGGAAGCCAAGTCACCACAATTTGTTTTTACGTGAACATTATAATCATTTTTGCACAGTGATAAAGTCTCAGAATCTCCTCCAAACTGCCTGGAGTATCAGGCATAAACATGTGACTCACAGGAAGGATTGTGGGAAAGAAATTGGTAGATAATTGGCTTGAATTGCTACAAGAAAAAAACTTTGGAGTTGCTTCCAAAATTCAGATGACAGCATACTTGATCATGATGGCTGATGGCGATAACAATAACAGATACCATGTGTTCAATTAAATGACCTTTTCCAGCTTTTGGACGTCTCGTCATTCTGCTCTTCACAGTAAACTAAATGAACTAATCGAAAGATGGCCATCTTTCACATACAGCATGTTAAAACTCCTGGAAACTGTGACTCCTCTGTGCCAAATGATGAAGTCAACTGTGGATCCCTTTGGCCTCTCAGGGAAGCAGTGGTAGAGGTCCGTAAAGCTGCAAACGTTCTCATGCGAGGTGTTCTGCTTTGGTTTAATAGTAGAAATACTTCACATAACTTCACAACCATTATATGAACCAGCTGGGGTGTCAAAGGGTCTCCTGGTTGCCATGTGCTGCGTCCTGTCGCCGTTACAAAGCCAAGAATCACAGAACATGACACCAACTGGGGTTTCACAACTGTTTTGCGTTTCTGCTTCGACACCTACTTCTTTAACTCATAGAAACACGAAAGTGACAAGCGAGAAATCAAACCGTGTATAGTTTGATACTGCATCATCATTAAGAAATAAAATAAATGAAACAGTATCCAATATCCTCTGAGGGGAAAGAAAAACAATTTTTTTTGTCGCCAGATGTTTTCCAAAAAACTAAAGACTGCGAAAAAAGTGGAATATTTTTAGGAAAGTCACAACAAAAGAAGCATAAAACGGTCCCAACTTTTTTCCATCCGTAAGGTTTTACTTGTGCTTTTTTTTTATTTAGCTCAAATAATTAAATATGCTCTACAAACATGACTAAAAATTAAACTTTGGGACCTCCAATGATGGAAAAGATGTCATGCACACACAAGAAAACATCATAAAACTTTATTCTTGTTTTTACTGCAGTGAACTTTGTGGGTAGAAGAAGTGCTGCACATTGAAAAATTGTTTTACGCAATCTTTAGACCTTTGATGGCACCATTTGTGGAACCATCTTTCCAGCAGCGCTCTGAGGTAGAGAAATTAAGCTTTGCATTTTTCCTCTCAGGAAGCCGCATGACGTTTTTGTTTTGCTCTATGCTCTGCATCACATGCAAACAAGCAGATCTAAATACACCGACCACTTTAAACACATAATGACTCATTCAGAATTTTTAAATGTTTCTTTGTTTAAAAAAGGCAAAGAAAGAAATGAAGGCAACTGAGCTTGAGCTAATAAAAAGGTTAAAGGTAAAACTCTTTATGCAACTTTTATTATGCTATGCAGTGTTCAGAGTACAGCTATGATGGATACAGCACAGATTAAAGATAGGGGTTTGGTTACTGGGATCATCTGTCAAATATATGCACTGGAATACATGTGGTAGTCACTGAGATAAAATGTCTAAAGGTTCCTAATTGGTTCCAACAAATATAATCCCAAACAGATGAGCTGGATTTAATTCAGGGACTGATAATTTGTTGTGATTGCTCATGAACACATTCTTTCTTGTGTATTACATTTGTCAAGGCAATGTCAAAAATCTACCCAGTACACATTATAAAAACATGTTAAAATTTAGAGCTGCTTCATCTTCTAAAGATAATTTACAAATATTTTTCAAGTTCATTTCTGCTCTCAATCACTTTATCCAAGAGTCATGCTAAACAAAAAAGTTATTTACATTGTAAAGTGGCGCCACGGTGGCGCATTGGGTAGCACAGCAAGAAGGTCGTGGGTTCGAGTCTCGGGTGGGGATGAAGCTTGGAACACTGACCTTTCTCTGTGGAGTTTGCATGTTCTCCCCGCGTTTGTGTGGGGTTTCTCCAGGTGCTCTGGTTTCCTCCTGCCCTCCAAAAACATGCATGTTAGGTGATTGCCCCTAGGAATGAGTGTGGGCGTGTATGGTTATATGTGTGTGGTCGTGCAACAGACTGGCGACCTGTTCGAGGTGTTCCCTGCTCTTCGCCTCAAATCAGTTGGAATGGACTCCGGCACCTCCCACAACAGACAGTTAGGAAAGTGTCTGACTGACATTGTGAAGTTTGCTGTCAGTTTGGGACCAAGTTATTCTTTCACCCCATATTTAGAGAGTTTATCAGGGTTTAGTAAATTAAATGCATTCAAGTTGAAGTTTGAGCATGTGGGCATTGCAGACACTTCTAATATTAATGAACAAAAACAGAACAAAAAAAACCAACCCAGTATTGGTGGCTATCTGAAAATTCACATGTATACATGGTTAAAACAATGTTTGAACCATCAACCTTCTTCTTGTGAAATAGCTGCAACAACCACAACACCACCCTCGTAATCAAACAGAATTATGTAAAAACACCAAATGAACTTGCTCTTTTAAAATTGTGTTGTTAAATAACTTCATATTTCTTGCCAGACAAGACCAAACTGAGGTGAGGCGCTCCCACGACTACGTAGTCTTCACTTTATCATAGTTGCGTGTAAAAGACTAAAAGTGTAGGTGAATGTGACTCATAACAAGTTTCTACAGATGAAAGTGAAGTAAAAATGCAGATGTTGTGACTACAAAATCTCACCACGGCACAAGTCGAGTGTGAAGCCCACACACACCCATGACAAAATCTGCTCTCCCATTGTAACTTGTGAGTTTTGTTTCATGTAGTGTTTGTGTGAGTTCGCACACATTATTATGTGTGTATGTAGGGCAGGCTAAGCTGGTTTTAATAGCTTCCAGAGGTTGGACAAATATCAGCCAATAAAAACACAAAACGCTGAACGGTTCAGTTCCCGTAGTAATGAGGTTATCAGCTCAGAACGTGTTGGACTTGTTTTACAAGATGCAAAGGAAACGTTATTTTATTAAGAATTAAACTTTGGCATACTTTCATGAGGCTGATCTGAAATAACAATAGAAAAAAAATCCTGCACCTCCATATGAGAACAACATCTGATTCTAAGTAGCATTAATGTAAAATTCATTCAAAGCTCAATAAACTGTCATTGCCTTTTATTTTTATGTCATGGATTCAAAAAGGAATAACAATTCTTTTGGTTTGGGTTAAGTACAGGATGGAAGAAACATACCCACCCTGGACTGTGTGATGGTCTGGCTAAGCCAAACAGGCTGCTGGTCTCCTCTTCATAGCCTGCACCGCATTGAGAGAGTTTACTGGTAATGAAGGGTTTCTGCTCAGCTTTTTTGAAACCTCAATGTACGTAGAGATCACGTTTTCTTGGGAAAGAGAGTAAGCAAAAACAACAAGAGGAGAAACAGAAATTTTTTTTTTTAATGGTTCTTTCTGTGTAAAGTTTATGTGGACAGATTGGCTGTGCCAGGAACAACACAACATACTAACTTCGGTGAACGTAAAAGGATTTTCTGTTTTATTTAGAATGATCAAGATTTCTTTAAATTTTTCTACTAGAGGTAATAGATGATGGGAATCCTTCTAATAAGAAGGATAGAAAAGAAAACAAAGTAGGAATTGAGGCCTATCGGTGCCAAACTGTGATAAAGTAATAGAAGTTACAATTTTTAGCAATTTTAAACAAAGAATGAAATTGAAACATTATACTGGAGACAATGTGATGATTTCGCATTGTGGATAGGAAGCATGGTCATAGCAGACAAAAAACAGCGTAACAAAATGTGCACATATATTTATAGGTGCAAGCTCATGCTCCTAAAGTCCCATTCCACTGTCTTTCACTTATCAGAATCAGAATATACTTTAATCATCCCACACATGGGAAATGTGTGTGTCACAGCAACAACTTCCTATCTGCTAAGTGAGTCGTTGTAGAGCCCGAACACGTACGGGAAGAAAGACCTCCGGTAACGAGATGTTCTCGAGCGGAGCTGTCTGAGCCTCTTGGAGAAGGAGCTCCGCTGTTCGTCCAGGAGTGGGTAGAGACGATGGTCATGATTGTCCAGGGCTAGGTTGTAGGGGCAACAACATCAGACGGAAAACCCAGGCTTCTTTTACCCCGGCTGCATCCTCCTACTCACCCAGGAGGATCCCATTATGTTCTATGTCTAGCTGTGAGACTTAGTCTGTCCAGCAGGTTCGAGGTCTGCCTCTGGGTCTCCTCCCAGTGGAACGTGCCCAAAACACCTCACCAGCAAGGCGTTCAAGGGACATCCTAATCAGATGCCCGAACCATGCCATCTGGCTTCTCACGACCTGGAGGAGCAACGGCTCTACTCCAAGCTCCTCCCAGATGGAAGAGTTCCTCAGTCTTATCACTAAATGAGAGCCCAGCCAACTTGCGGAGGAAGCTCATTTCAGCCATCTGTATCTGCAATCTTGTTCTTTCAGACACCACCCACAGCTGGTGACCATAGGTGAGGGTAGGAACATGGATCAACTAGTAAATTGAGAGGTTTGCTTTTCATCTCAGCTCTTTTTTCACCACGATTGACCTATGCAGCATCCTGATTATTGCAGATGCTGCACTAATTCGCCTGTCGATATCCTGCTCTATCCTTCCGTCACTCGTGAACAAGACCCTGAGATACTTAAACTTCTCCGCTTGGGGCAGGACCCTGTTCTTGACCCACAGGAGGCATTCCACCCACTCCTAAGGTGTACCATAAAATCATGAATGTTAATCCTTTCTTCTGTAAATTTTTCTAAAGACACTTCTTTGTAGCAACAAAACTAGTTCATCAACTTCAGCTGTACGTGGACAGAGTATAACAATCCTGCTTTTTTTACACAGTAACAAGGAAGTTTGACAATCTTTATTTTGCTGTGGTAAAAGTAATCGGTCCAAAGAGATAAAACACAAAGTGATAAACAAGCAGCACACTATTTTATGTATCATCTATTTTCACTTAGATGGTGTAAAGTCAGGACAAATCGATACTTCAATTTTTAAACTTAGCAAATGAAATATTAAATTCCTTCTGGCCTATTAAATAAATGTTTCAATGACAAGAAATGATGTTTTATTTTTCACAGTTGGTACATCTTATCAGTTATCTTTATAATGACGTCTGACATCTGTGAATCTGGGGACACAGCAACCTCTAAACAAAGTGAAAAATGTACCTTTAGTACATCATTTAGACATAAATTAAAGTTAGTTTATTCAGTTTATGGTCCACTTATCCCTGTTTAAAAAAAGGAGGTTGGTTAAAGTCTGTCCTATTTAAAACATAAGAGGAAGGGATTCACTTTGTGTGCCCTGAATATGACTGTTGGACAAAAAAACTCTTATCTGACCAACCGAGATTTAAACTGCAGTAAAGTTTTTTCACCACAAATCAGAAACCACACCACTGAATAAACATGTTTTACTTTATCAGCAAACAGCTAGAAGGGGGATTGAGGCATTTTATATTTTATCGATTGTTCCAAACAGGATATTGAAATTGAAAACTTTTGCATTCTGCAGGTCAGTTGTTTTAATGCAATTTGGGTTTACTCTTGGTTTCTGAAATCTTGTGCATTACCTAATGTTGTATGAGTAGTCGTACATGTTTGTTTTATTTAACTAGAATTTTAACACAGTAAAAGAGACAGACACTGGCAGTTTAATCAAGAGTTGGTGCGGATAGCACAAATGTCAATGTAAAGAGTGTTTTTTTAATGTATGCTTGCTTTTTATTTTTTATTGTTTAATTATCTGGATCTTAATTGTTGACCTCTTCTCATAGACGTCTGGAAAAGAGATTCCAGTAGTAGTGGTAAGCTGGTTGTGCCTGAATCTTCAACCAAACTCCATCCAAATACCCCACAGATAAACAAGTGTTTATTTCTAAAAGTTTGGGTGCAGAGAAGACGGAATAACTTGCTGTGAGTCCCGACCTCAAACCTACTAAACCTGTTAGAGTGATCAACTTAACCACTCTGGTTGGCCTTAAATGCCTGCTGGTTAAAGAGTGCGATGCCATCCTATTAAAAATGTAACCATGCATCTGTAAGGAGTGCAGCAAACAAATTTCCCCGGTGAGGGATGAATAGAGTAATTCAAAATAAAAAATAAATAAAAATAACCAGCAAGGATGGAGAAGTGTGGGGTTTTTTTTATATTTGTATAAAATAATTTCAACACAAAATTGGTAACCATTTAAATGTCTTGTAAGCAACCCCCTACACACGCAGATGAAGAGTAGTCTATTTTTATCAGCTAAGTGCTTTCTGTTATCAGTCACAGTCACAGCCGTGTGTGAGTAGGTTCAACTTGCTTGAGAAAATTTGGGAAATTATTTAGGGGAAGCCCAAAATCAAACCTCCCAAACTTCGCATTTGTCAGGCGACTGCTTTTCCTTCAACTGTACAGCCAATAAAACAGCAATCCATCAGGGGAATATAATAGCTACTAATTAATAACTACACTTATTACAATCCCAAAATTTGACAATATCCTTGTTCATTGTGTGGTCTTGTCCATGCCCAAAATCATTAATGAGGCATATTGACATCAGAAAATCTTCAATGTTTTGTTCCGTTGTTCCGTTCCATCATCTTCCGCTTATCTAGGGCCGGGTTGCGTAGGCAAAAGCCTCAGAAGGGAAGCCCAGGCTTCTGTCACCCCAGCTGCATCCACGTGCTCACCCGGAAGGATCCCGAGTCGTTCCCCAGCCAGCTGTGAGACATCGCCTCTCCAGCGGGTCCAGGGTCTGCCTCTTGGTCTCCTCCCAGTGGGACGTGCCCAAAACACCTCACAAGTGAGGCGCTCTAACCACCCTATCTGGCTTCTCTTGACTTGGAGGAGGAGTGGCTCGACGCTGAGCTCCTCCCGGATGGCAGAACTCCTCACTCGATCTCTGAGTGAGAGCCCAGCCAACCTGCGGAGGAAGCTTATTTCGTCCACTTGTATCTGCGATCTCATTCTGTCGGTCACCACCCACAGCTGGTGACCATAGGTGAGGGTGGGAACGTAGATCGACTTGTAAATCGAGAGCTTTGCTTTTCGACTCAGCTCTTTCTTTACCAAAGTTTCAATGTACACAACATAACAGAGTGAAAAGCAACATTAAAAAAAAAAAGTTCTGGTTTTAATCAAGTAAATGTCAGAAAACATTTATTCCTGAATGTTTGTCTGTGAAAAGGGATCTGTTCACCTCCAACTACATCATTTGGATGCATTGACTCAGTCAGTGTGCTTGTTTAGATCTGACTTAATGTATGTGATGCAGAGCATAAAGCAAAACAGAAACATAATGTGGTTTCCTGAAAGAAAAAATGCCCAGTGTCATTTTGAATCAGCTCTATTAACTCACATTTGAATACATTTTGTTTAAGGAGCTTTCTCCTCTGACATTTGCTTGTAAAGAAAGTATAGAAAAAAATCAACCGGCAAGAAATATTGAAGTCAAGGAAAAAAGAGAACATGAACAACAGTCCAGACCAATGGAGAGTGTGGAAAAGAGGTGAAGAAGCGTGTGCAGGTAGGCTGGACCGGGGGGAGAAAAGTAGCAGGTGCGATAGAAGAGTTTCAGCTAAAATGAAAGAAAAAGTGTACAAAACCGTGGTGAGACCAGCGATGCTGTTTGGTCTAGAGACAGTGGCACTGAAGAAAAGACAGGAAGCAGAGATGGAGGTAGCAGAGATGAAGATGCTGAGGATCTCTCTGGGAGTGACCAGGATGGACAGGATTAGAAATGAGTATATCAGCACATGTTGGAGGTTTTGTAGATAAAGTCAGAGAGGCCAGACTGAGATGGTTTGGACATGTGCAGAGGAGAGAGAGAGAGTACACATCTGGAGAAGGATGCTGGGTTTGGAACCACCAGGGAAGAGGCCTAGAGGAAGGCCAAAGAGGAGGTTCATGGATACAGTGAAGAAAGACATGAAGATAATTGGTGTGACCGAAGAAGATGCAGCAGATAGGGTTAGATGGAAGAAACTGACTTGCTCTGGCGACTCCCAAAGGGAAATGCCGAAAGAAGAAGAAGTGTCCCACGCTTTTGACTTGTCGACCACTTTAAGTTTTGTCACACTAAAAGAGCTAATCTTTCCTCGTAGGAAGTTGGCCTCTTGTGAAGTTTATAGCTTTATTTTCATTGGAAGTGAAACACCAGTACAATGGCTGGTGAATGGGAATGTGTGTGGCAAACGGCCGGTATGTGCTAAACAGCGGAGGAGGAATTTAATATAGACAATAGTGTGCTGTAATGAGGGTATTTTTAAACATTGTGCTAATCCTTTCAAATCAATTACACATCACTTAGTCTGTCACAGTCTCTGTGTTCATTCTGTCTGGCCGACACAGATATTCATGACACATCAAGCTGGACTAACTACACAAAATACACCTCTCCTTTTCTTTGTCTGGCTTCATTCAGACTCACAAAGACAAGTTTTCATTATTCACTGACCCAAAGCAGTCATTAAAACCAATATTTTCCATGTACCGGTACATGTGTAAAGTTTTTCATTGTTGATTTCTTCGTTTTATGAGTGTTTCTTTTGGTTTTCATTTTGCACTGCAGCACTCAAATTTTCCTTTGGGAATTTAATAAAGTATTTTTAATTAAATAAGATCCCAAACCAGAGTGTTTGATCTTTCTCTGAAAAACAATATAGCAATACAAATACAAAAATCTGTCTCAAAGATGGAAGTTGAAATTTTCCAAATTTAATGAGACAAAAGAAGCTTAAAAAAAATTGAAAAAGAAAAACTTTGGTTGGAAAACTGGATTCCTAAGAATCCAACCCCTTGACATCAAGCCATGGCCGGTTGTTGACTTTCTGCTAATGAATAAAGTTTGAATAAATCTCTCAAAGACCGGTTACTAATTCTCATGACTCAGTCCAACGTGCAGCCACTCAAACACCAAGCTTCTCTTACGCCCACACGTTTTCTTTTCTTCCTTTTCCCCAATGTGGGAACATGGCTGTGCTTTTTATTCCACACTGTCCTCCAAGATGAACTCATCGCAAACCACTGCTGCACGAACAAAACAAGCTTTCACATATCCTGATGTTCACATCTGAGCTCCTCTGAAATTAATGTGGAAAATATACATATGTATCGAAGTCTGAGAAAGTCTGACAGGGACCAGTTTGTTGAAGAAAGGAGTGCACATGACAGTCTGAATGAACAATTGTATGATTGTGGAAAGTTTTCACATCCCAATTTTTAGAAGTAAAGAGAACTTTTCAACATGAATGTAGAGTATTTGCATTATTTTCTTGCAATTAGGACTTAAGTGATTTGTGAACAATTGAAAGAATTATCCTTAGGAATGAGATCTTGGCGAGAAGAATGTCTCTTTATCAAAAAAGTGACCCGATGACTTTGTGGTTTATCAGAGAATGCAGAGCTGCCAATGGGCAAAAGGTGAAAGGTTAAGTGTTGAAATGCAGGAATGTGGAAACGGAAAATATCTGAGAAATGATGCATTACAAGAGTGTCAAAGAACAGAAGGGACGTAATTATAAACACTGATAAGCTCAGCAAAAGTCATTTTGACTTGTTGGTTTGAAAACATGCAAGGAAAAAAAATCCCCAAAAATATGCAGAGTACACAAAACTATGTAGAAGTAATTTGGTCTGTTCTACAAATGAGAAGTTAGAGTAAAAAATGATTGATTAAAGCATCTGAACCACAAATGAGTTCTTTTAATTGGCTGGTTTTACTCTCATTAAGCCGTACAATCAACCACAAACCAAAGTAAATCGATCTGCATGCTTGTTGGTTTTTTTACATTGTCTGAACTTAAAAAACAGTGAAGGAACAACTAACACAGGGATACCTGGACAAGACTGGAAAATCATTTTAAATAAGTTGGAGGACAAAGCTGTTTTTTTATATCTAAACTGGTCATTATTTTACGTTTTCAAATATAGGATCACGAATAGTTTGACATTGGCTTCTGTTCAAACTAACCTTGTGATTATCCTGCATTGTTTTCTGCTTTCAGACAGTGAGCGCAATCTCTAATGGGGGATCAAGCAAATTGAACTTTTTGGAGGTTTCTACCATATTGGGGAATAACAACGATACACAACTGTGAAATAGAAAAGAAAAACATTCTGCAAAACTGAAAAAATAGACAAAAAAGAGAGAGGACGTCTTTCAAGAGCTTTCTTTTAAAAAATGGAAGAGGGGTTGGCTCAGTGGTAGAATGTCCACTGTTGGTTTCCCAATGAGTCTATGCCTAAGTGTCCCTAAAGAATACACCTAACCCCGTTTCTCCCACCGTCGCAGAAATTTTCCCATTTGAGGGATGAATACAGTACGTTTGAAAAAAGAAAAGAAAAAAATGGACCGTTTGGGAGTAAATTATGGCACACTTTTGTGAAAAACAAGTTTTTGGACAGCGTTAGTTTGAGTTAATATAGCTTTCTGACTTTGATAAAAGTTTTTATTGGAATATGTCTGTCAGAGAAGTTTTGTGCTCTGTGAGAAACTGACTCATAATTCAAAATATAAAGTGTAAATTCTTTCAAAGTATTATTCTCATAAGAAAGTGTTCAGTTTCCGAACTGGACCATGAGCCATCTTTCTGTAATAATAAACACAAAGGTGAGAGCCATTAGAGCATAACAATTGATCCCGAACTCAGCTTTGTTAAGTTCTTTTGACTGACGTTCCTTTCGATTTCAATAAACACAGCTGTGAGCAGGCAGCAACAAAGTCATGAAAACCGTAGGCAGAAAATGTCCAAACAGTCATTTTACTGCAAAATGGAAACTGATGCAGCTCAGATGGTAAAAGGGCTTTTTTTAGGGTAAAAGTGCTGAGGGTTTAAGTGGGATAGGAATAGAGGATGTTTATGTTTCCATATAGATGTAATACTCGTTTAAATATGCTCAGTTTAGGTCTAATCAAAACAACCCTAAATTGTCGTGTCTTCCTGTGTTTATTTGTGACTGAAAATCCTCACTGACTGCAGCAATAATATCCAACTAAACTCCTCTTATTCACTCTGGTCTTCCAGAAACAAATTTCTTCTTGGGAATTTACAGAGCTGTTTTTTTTTTTTTCCAAAGTCCGTCTGGTTCCATTTAACAAAAAAGAAGAAAAAAAAAAAACATGCAACTCTGATCAGAAACAGCATCAGATGTCTGCTCTAGTGAAAGAATTTGCGTGTCGTACAAAGCCCGTTATGTGTAAATTATACTGTTTGCTAAACTTAAAAGCCACTTTTTAAAGATTTGTATCTGTTTGATGATGTGGAAAAAATTCAGCTGAAGCTTTTTTTTATTTGCCAAAAATGGTTTCAGAGCCGAGTGGAGACGGACGGGGCAGAATCATGAGCTGGTTTGCCCAAGCAACCCTGAAGAAATGGAAAAGAAACATGTCCAACATTTACATATGTTCTTCCTATTCCTCCTTATTAGGGGCTCAAAGAGAGGTCACAACCCAGCACAGCTGCACATGAAACAGTGTGGCACTGAAACAGGATTTTGACAAAAGCAAGCTATTTTTGGGATTTGCATAAACATCACAGACATCAAAGACATTTTTGTGTCTCAATTTACTTCCTGTTGTTATTTTATGTGGATTTGAGCAAAAATCCACATAAAATTTTAATAGAAATGCATGCAGCGCCAATTGTAGCTTCACATGCACGGAGAACTTGATATGAGTGTAAATCTTCAGAAATACTCTACAGTCACTGAGAAACACGTCAAGGTTTCACATTTGAAATGGCATTATTTGAATTCATCATGAGAAGTATTTAATGACTCAGATCAGTCTTGTTTTTAGCAAGGGATTCAAAAATGAACTACAGTGAAGTCGTGTGAACTGAAACCACTAAACCAACTTTTGTGAGAAAAGTCGACAAAACATAACCTACAAACCAAGCATGTTGAAGACAGTTTGCCTCAAGTTTTCCAGAAAATACAGAGTGCATCATAAGAGTGTACAAAGCAGGACAGACTAAGTGGCTTCCTTTCCACAAAGTCACTTACGTCACAGGAAAATTTCCCTCTGAACCCGGCACGCTGGACAGAACATGTTGTAAACAGAACCTCCACTGGCTGTGAAACAACCGGGTGGGTCCAGACTGGGCATTCTGTACTGAAAGGTTTGCTTGTGGCCTGAGGGAAAGAGCAGTGACAAAACAGAATCATTCAGAAAAGGAGGCCGAGCTGGGTGCCTTACTTCATGTCTTTGTGTGTTAACTAATCACAGGCGTCACACTGAGAGGTTGTCACTCTGTCCCTGTGAGAGATCAAACTAAACAGGTCCTTCACAAGCTACTTGTCAGATGGTGAGCAATGAAAAGCAGGCACGAGCATATGAACCAACATCACACATAAATAGAAACAGAAACCTAAAACAGAGCTTGCCAGCTTATCATCAGAGAGAATGTGCTGCATGTACCCACAAGCTTCACGGCTCTTACTCCATGTGACAAGTTTAAAAGTGACTTCATCTGTGTTTTTTCTGAAGGATATCCCTCTCCTTTCTAGGCACAATAAGACTGCTTCCTGTTTAAAGAAGTTCAGTTCTTTACTCGTACACTCTCATCGAAACAAGATCTTTGTTGTTTTGCAGGAAAGACATTCAGAGAATAGGAATAATAGGAATTGTATTTACTGACAAAGATAATGAGTCCATAGAAAAAAGTGTGCTGACTAATCATGCAAATTTAAAAAGAATATTTATTGCAGCGTTTCTAATTTTAACTGATCCTTTGTAGTGAGTACAAAGTTGGGGTTCATGGTTTATCCTCCACATAATGAGTGTTTTGCCAATTAAGTAAATAAAAAACCAGAACTTAAATTGATTCAAAAAGTTTGTTCCGTTCCATCGTCTTCCGCTCATTCTAATCATGAGAAGGTTTAGGATAAAATATAAAGTGTGGTTTGGGCATCGGATTAGCATAATCCGGTGCCCGAACCACCCCATCTGGCTCCTCTGTTTAATATGGTTTACAATCATTTTGAAACTGTGCTTATTAAATATTATCACTTTCATTTCTGTTATTTTTTTAAAGAAATTCTTGAAAAAGGAACTAAAATACCAGATTCTAATCTTACATGGCATTTTCTGTCCAGTCATCCTCTTGTGATTTCAAACATTCCTTGTTAGAAAGTGAATATAGACTTCCCACTTTTTTTTTCACAGAAAATAGTTTTGAATAGTAATTATTTTTCCAGTGCTGATGACTCATCTAATCAAAGTACTAAAACAGATTAGGACATATAGCAAGCTTTACAAATAGAGACATGATGATTAAGTGACTAATCTCAGTCTGAAAAATTAACCACTGATAAGTGTTAGTCACGTTCCACACAGCACATTAAAATTAAATTCTAAGCAATGTCAGACAGTCAGTCACATTCTTAACCGTATGTCCCTTGTGGGGGGTGCCAGAGCCCTTCTTGGCTGATTCAAGACAAAGGGTATGGTACACCCCGAACAGGTTGCCAATCTGTCACGGAGCCACACAAATACAACCATCTACACAGTTATTCCGAGGGGGAATCACTGTGTCAATCAAACTAGCATGCATATTTTTGGAGGGTGGGAGGAAACCAGAGTTCCCAGAGAAAACACACGCATACATAGGGAGAACATGCAAACCTCACACAGAAAGGACAGTGTTCCAAGCCTCGTCCCCATGACCTTCTTGCTGTGAGGCCTCTGTGCTACCCACCGGGCCACTGTGCCGTCCCTCAAAGCAATGTATTGTTATTATTTAGGACCATTAAATCCACAGATAGAGATGATGTACCTTGTGGTTTTATAACTGCTAAACAAAATTACAGCCAAAGGATTTTTCAATCCCATTGACTTTTAAATGTTTTTTTTTTTTTTTTTTTTGCAAAAGCCAGTTTGATGTGAGCCAGAGGATAATTACAGATGAAGTCTACCAGAAAGTTATTTTCTGAAATGTGGCATTTCTGAACTCTGAAGCACACCCACTGCTTTTACAGCTTCTGCAAATGAGGGATTTTCCCTAAAAAATATTTTGTGGATCTTTTAAAAAAAAAAAAAAAACAGAAATAAATAAAAACTTAAGGAAAAAAATTATTATTTTTCTATTGAAGCTGATAGAGAAAAACAAAACGAAAAAAAAAAAAAGAAGAGGCAAAGATTTATAATTATGCTTGAGCAGAATGAGGGGGAAATCATTTTGGCTTTACAACAAACTCCTGCAGCCCTGAGGGGAAAATACTTTTTCTGGTGTGTTGCAATGAGAAAACAAAGTTTTAATTTGTTGTTGAGCATGAAGGCAGTCTGATTCAGTGTTTTTCAACCAGTGTTCTGCGGTATACTAGTGTACCGTGAAAGATCACCCGGTGTTTTGTGGGAAATGATCCCTTTACACTTCATACAGTGACCGGAATCTAAAGGTCTCCCAAAGATTGTTTTTGTTGATCTCATGGTACTTGTGCAAAAAAAATTAACAAAGCGTATTTATTTATTCTTATGGTATGAAATCTTGTTATTTTATTTAGGTTGCTTACTGTAACTATAGCAACTCACTCTTCTTCTCTGATTTTCTCCCTCCCACAAACTATCCCAGCTAGAGGATTGTATTTTCTACATGTTATTGAGACATTATGAAAAAAAAATAGGTTGCGTTTTAAAGCAAAAAAAATACAGATTGTAATGAAATCTCACATTTTCTACAAGATATTAAAGAGAAAAAATTACATTCTGGGTAAACCATCTGAAAGACTCATTGGAACTAAACAAATACATTGTTATATGTATTGTATACATATGTACTAGTAGATTATTAATACAGGAGGTTACAGAGAATTGTTTTTAACATTTTTGGTTGTTGGTGTGCCTCAAGATTTTTTCATGAGAAAAAAATGTACTTTGTCATAAAAAAGGTTGAAAAACACTGATCTATGGGTGAACCAAAAAGAAGAATAAAAGGGGGATGGGTGCCTGGTGCAACTGAAAGGGTCGGAAGAAGGAGGGAGGAAAGTGGTTGAAGGTTAATCAGAATGTGGACCAACCCTCTACATGTTCAGTCCTGCTCTGCACCACTTCAACATCACACACTCATGTGGCTGTGAGTCTGCGTCCTTTTCTCCCCCAAAAAAAACATCACTTTTCTGACAACTAAACTTCTCCAAGTCAGGATTTTTAATCAGGTGCGTGGAAATGATTATGGATTCTTTTTCTAAACGGTTTTATTCTGTGAGAAAATTAGTTTGGTGATAGATCTTTACGCACAGGAGGTTGGTTTACTCATCTTTACTAACTGTAACAGTCATGTTGTCATTTTTATGGAGTGCTAAAATTAAATATAAAGATTAACTGAAAAATCAGGGCATTTGTTTCTGCAGAAAAGTTATTACTAATCAAATGCTTTTCTATTAGTTTGGCTGGAATCACGCGTAATTACGCATCCTGGAAGCACCACTTTTATTGTGAAAACAATGCAAAACAAAATGCAAAAAATGGACGAGTATTTTTTGTTATTTAACTCCAAATAATTGTGGAAACTTTTAAACTTTTTCAGAAAATCTTAAACTTTGATGTATAGTTTTGACTGATTAGTTTTTATTTTACAGACCATTTATTAATGTTGGTCCATGTTGTTCCTCACACACATTTCATAAATGTAATTATTTTTTCCTCTGTTATTTTACATTTCTTGATTTATTTTACTCTAAAAAACTAACTTTACTTTTATTCTCATTTGTTTTAATGCAGGTTGTTTCTCATCGTCCTCTAGTGGATATGCAGAGGATTACACAGTAACAAAAACTTTTTTGAGGAAAAAATCAAGACAACTAAAAAAAAAATTCAAGGAGTACCAAAAGAAACTTTTCTCCCTTTTGTGTAAATACGTCTCAAGAAACAGAAGAATGTACAACTACAGGAATATTTGACCTCTTTTTTGTGGAGCTAAAGAAATCAAATCCACTTCTTCAGAATTCCAACGATTATCTCTGATTTTCCTCTTTGTTTTCTCTGCTGCAGCTGCATCTGCTGCATTCATGTCTGCAAGAATGCTACAGATGTTTAGTGAGTACCAGAGCGACACAGTCATCAAGAAGCACTACAACTACACAGGGAAGCTAAACGAGAACAAATACAAAGATGGTCTCAAACCCGAGGCTATAGCTTTTCTGATGGTTTGCCTGCTCATTGTGGCAGAAAATGCTGTGGTACTTATTGCAATCTGGAAGAACAAGAAATTTCATGTTCCCATGTACTATTTGCTTGGCAACTTGACTCTCTCAGACTTGCTTGCAGGCTTCACCTACATGGTAAATATTGTTACATCTGGTGCCAACACCTTAAACATGACACCTGCCCAGTATTTTCTGAGGGAAGGGGGTGTGTTCATCATGCTGGCTGCCTCTGTCATCGGGCTCCTGGCAATTGCTATTGAGCGCCATGTCACCATGGTGAGGATGAAGCCCTACCAGGGTGACAAACAGGGCCGAATGTTTGCTCTGATTGGAGCCAGTTGGGTGCTGTCTATATTCCTGGGCGTACTTCCGGTCCTGGGTTGGAACTGCTTGGGACAGCTAGATAGGTGCTCTACTGTTTTGCCTCTTTATGCCAAAAGCTACATCCTGTTCTGCATCACCATCTTCAGCGCCATCCTCATGTCCATTGTCGTGTTGTACGTTCGAATCTTTCGGATTGTCAAGGCTAACACCCAGCGCCTGGCTTCGGTTCCACAAAGAAAAGGTTTATACCGCAAGTCCCAAAAGTACATGGCCCTGCTGAAGACGGTCACCATTGTTTTAGGGGTCTTCATCGCGTGCTGGTTGCCTCTTTTCAGCATTCTTTTGTTGGACTTCTTCTGTCCAAACAAAAAGTGTGAGGTGCTGTTTAAGGCTGACTACTTCCTGGGTATTGCTATGTTCAACTCTCTCCTGAACCCTATCATCTACACACTGACCAGCAAGGACATGAGGAAGGCCATCATAAGACTGCTCTGCCGCCCCTGTCTTATTACCAAAGATGGACAAGTGAAAAAGTTTGGGATGCCCTTCTTGGATTGTAGTACCACTAAGACAGATGCAGCCTCTCACAGACTGGAAGGTCTGGAGACCACAGTGTCTTCAGGTAATTTTACACCCTCAAGCATCAAGATTATTTACCCCAGGATGACTAGGTCATGACGACGTGACTCGGGCTGATCTGAAAGCACAGTCGGACCCAAAACAGAACTTTTCATGTCGCCACGGTGCTTTGATCTATACATTATAATTAAACAAATATGGGAAGAAGTAAAGAGTTTGCACTTTGAAACAGTTTGTGAACAGCTCAACATTTTGGGAAACATCAATTGTGATTAAGAACTTGTTTCTTAAGTTACCTGTGAATGTTCTCAAGAACATAAAAAAACTTGCCTTAGTTGTAGCTCAAAGTTGGTCACAAAATGCAATAACACGGACTCCAAAACAAAGCCAGTATTAATGAGAGGATACTTCTTTTGCGAGACAGACGATTTACTTTGCCGGCATTTGCAGGAGAAAACAAGAAATAAACTCTGAGCAGATGCTTTGCATAAATACAGTCAGCATCTGCATCTGACAGGGTGGGGAAAGCCCAGACACGAGATTTAGACCGTTATCTACTGCTGCCTTTGTAGCATTTAATGAGAAGTTGTTGCAAACAGGGAGTATCCACACCCAAAAACCAGATAATTTCTGCCATGTGTGCTCTGGTCAGTGCTGATGCTGGGACATAAGAGACCCAGTGGCCTGAACACGTCAGATGTAGGGCTGACTGACTCGCGTGGTTTGCAGCTTTGGAGGTCCCTTGAACATATGTAGCAACACAATAAATGCCTTAAGGCAGTTAAAGCTGACAGCGGAGATTTGTTGACGCCTTCTTGGTTTCACAGGCTGGAATATGGCCGTAAAAGTTACAGCTTGTCATCTTTATTCTGTGATATGATAGATTATGTGATTATAAAACAGCGAGCAGGCTGGGAGTTTTCACAATGTATTATAATGTAAATATATAAAATATATATTCCTATACTAAGTAAACTTTGTAAATATTCAACCTGTCTAAGCTGTGCTTTGTTTTTTTATAATTTTCACTTAAGTTATGATGTCAGTTTTTAATGTGCACTGATTAAATATATGTGAATGATTTTTACATTATGGTTGTGTATTTTTTTTATTTATTTTAATAAATAAACTAAAAAATATTTCTGTGCTTTGTTTGGAAATTCTACATCTTATTATCTTATTTAGGTAGGTTCTCTGTTTAATATAATTATTTTAGTGCGATTAGTAAAAAAATTCTCATTATTAATAAGTTATTATTAATAAATTCTCATTATTAATAAATTAATGTGCATGAATAAAATGCTACACTTATTTGAATTAAATGGTTTAGATCGTCTTCTGAGCTGCATATCCTTAATGAGGTCATGGGAGATAACGGACCAGGGATAACTGATTTCAGGCAAGAGGTTACCAATCTGTTGGGGGCTGGATAAAATTGTGAATTAATTTTTTGTCTTTAATTTTTAATCATTTTCACCATTGCTTTGTTTATTACAAATAAATTAATCCAGTAATGAATGAGATTTAAATAGAAGAACAATTCTGTTTTAATAATATTGTCATCTTTGTCAACACAAAAGAATGTCAAAGTGAAAAAAACAGAAGGTGACAAAGCCCTCCACCCCATGCAAACCACTTGTTAAAACCACTCGATGAAAAAGCACTGTTGATGGTGCAGAAACAAATAGAAAGGCTTCTATTACCGTAAGGTAGTCGCCTGACACATCAGACTTTTTCAAGTGAAATGAAATTGAGGGGAAGCAGTAGGTGGTGGTGAGGAAGAGGAAATTCTAATTCTGCTTCTGCAAATATGAGTGGATGCACCCAAAAATAAGACAATTTTTTAGAAAAAAGGAAGATTAGTAAGATAACGTCAACCAGAAGTGAAACAGTTACACGAAAGCATCATGAAACTAAAACTATTTTAAGTCTGCAGATCAGCACTTTTGTTGAGTTTACAACTGAAGTAGAAACTGGAAGTCTAGTTTAAATATAGCAGGAACAACTTCAATAGTCATTTATTACCTGCTCATAAAAAAAAAATTTGACTGTATTTAGTTCATTTTATAAATCTATAAAACATCCAGTCCATCCAAATTCTGCATGAAATAAAACCTGACAGAGTCAAAATTGTATGTCATGATTTCTAATGAATGAAATGAACATTAAAAAGCGCTGAAAAACAAAAAATGTAAAGTCATTTTAGGATCATTTTTTATAATTCTTGTAGACCAGGTATTTTGATAAAATTGAAAAATATTTTTTTCAATAAACTTCTAGAAAAAGCAAGTTGAAATAATTCAAAATACATTTTATTTAAGCTTTTAGTAATATTTAAAATATTGGACTTAATTTATTTGTCTGTTATAGAGTAGAGCTGTTACTCCTCAGGGTTGAGAGAAGCCAGAGAGGGTGGTTCGTGCATCTGGTTGGGGTGCCTCCTGAACGCCTTGATGGTGAGGTGTTTTGGGTATTTCTAACCGAGAGGAGACCCAGGGGAAGACCCGAACATACTGGATAGGCTGTCTCACAGCTGAACAGGGAACGCCCCGGGATCTTCCTGAGTGAGCTGGAGGATGTTGCCGGGGTGAGAGAAGCTGGGGTTTCCCGTCTGAGGTTGTTGCCCCGTGACCCGGCCCCGGACAGCGGAAGACAATGGTACGGACTTGATTTAGATACATATATCTATAATATGGTTTATAAACAGTTTAGTTCAACTTTTGAGAAAAATACAAAAAGTTATCAGAAAAAAGTTTAAATAATTTACAGCCATCTGAAATAATTATTGATTAGAAAAGTCCTATTTTTTTTCCCCAGATTTTAGAAGAATAAATATATAAAAACGTTAATTAGTAACTACATATAAAATTTTAACCTTAGCTCCACAGTGCCATCCAGTGGCTGATACACTCATGACAATAACAATTTAGTTTTTGGGTTCAAAACACAAAAAATTAGTTTTTTTTTTTTAAGGTCAAATCTTTAATCAATGAATTATCTAAACACTTAGTTTTTATTGACAATGTTTAGTGTTGCATCAAAGACAACAAATGAAAATTTAAAAAACAGGAAAACAGAAAAATGTACAAAACATCAACGAAGAGTCCGTTCATCTACCACTCTGTACTGACAAAAGCCCACAACTGGTCGCTTACTTCACTCCGAGAGCAGGTGGAAGTGTCCATGTTAATGGGGGTTGCCAGGTCTGAACCATAGTGCACTGTAAATAATAATAATAGAAAGAGAAAGTTAGAAGATTCAATAAAGATGTTCAAACTTAAATACTTGTGTAAATTTATGCCTCAGATTTAATCTCTAATTAAAAGAAAATAACCATTTTCTCCAACTTTGAAGTAATTTTTACAGATCTCAAGTTGTTTCAAATGTGCTAAAAATGTCTATCATAATCAAGTCACATCAAGTCTAAGAAATCACAGTCATGGCTTCTAGGTAATGTAGTTAAAGCTGAAATCTCATCATACCTCCTTTCAAAATATTCGGTTCTGTGTCAAATTCCCACTTGATCTTCGATATTATATAATAAACCTGAGCAGCGTATCTGTGAAGCAAGAAAAAGAAAGTCAAATCTTACTGAGATATGTTTAATATTTCTTAACAAGTCTCATTAGTACAAGAGTGCTGCATTGTAGAAAAGGCATTAAAGTGTCTTCTTGACAGTGGATTTGATGATCGAGAAAATTGAGATCGAAAAAATTTGCAATCTTTTTGTTCCATTCTTGTGCTTATCCGGCCGAGCGCGGGAGCAACAGCCTGAGACGGAAACCCAAGCTTTTCTCACCCCGGCTGCATCCTCCAGCTCACCCAGGAGGATCCCCAGGTGTTCCCCAGTTAGCTGTAAGTCATGGTCTCTCCAGCTGGTCCGGGATCTGCCTCTGGGTCACCTTCCAATGTGACGTGCCAGAAACACTTCACCAGCAAGGCATTCGGGAGCCATTAAAACCAGATTCCCTAACTACCCTATCTGGCTACTCTTAGCTTCTTCTCTCTTCTCCCATTTTCAATCTGGTATTGAAAATAATTTCTGGATAAAAGTCGAAACATCTCGATCATCTAATTTACTGTCTAAAAGACAACTTTGTAATCTTTTCTGTACTATGTAGTATTATTACATCAGACAAACTGGTTTAAACACCAAATTAAATAATGTATTCATTTATTTTTAGAATTTAAAGGATATAATTGATTATCTATTACTCACACTGCTGATGGGATGATCTCTGATGTATCTTCAACCACCTCATTCTGGAGGGTCTCAAGCTCATGCTCAGAGGTTTTTAGAGTCTCAAGTTCTTTCTGCAGGAATCTACAGAAAAATGAAGGAATCTAACAAACAGATCTCTTATTTTCTTACTTATCTGTCCATGTAAATGAAATATAAAAAGGATACTGTATTTCTGAGTCAGTCATCTGACTCTTTGCTGTGTGTTTTCTCAGTTGTTCCTCCAAGTTCTCTAATTCTAAATGTCTCTGTCTTTTTTCCTCCTGCAAGTCAAACAACTTTTGACCGATCTCCTCGAAATCTGTGGAGAAAAAATATAAGAATGATAGAAACGTTACAAAATAAAGTCTTTTAAAAAAGTCAAATTAGAGGTGTTTTTTTTTTTTTTTACCTTTTGAAATCTGTGTGACTTCATTCCTTGTCGTTGCGTGGAAATCAGAAAGGTTTTGACGTTCAATTTTTACTTGTCTTAACTTCTCAAGTTGACTGCTGCTGATAAAATCCAGCAGAATTTTACCACTTTCCTCTAAATCCTGGAATTTGTGGATTTGAGCCATGTTGAGCTACTAGAAAAAACACACACAAAAAAGTAAAAATCCAGACTATTTAATAGACATGCGCAGTAAGAATCAGGAAGAAAGATCTGAATTATTAACAAATTCATTGAATGTTCATAAAAATAACAAAAACAGCTAATGTAAAGTAAGAATTACGTCGCTTCGCATGTTGTTGCTATGGATGCAGTTAATATCTCATTACATCGTTTAATTGTGATCAAGTTACATCATTACGATTAAACATTAGCGCCTTGTTTTACGCAATCTAACACCTAAATATTACTGTTCACACGAGATCAGAAGAGGAAAAAGTTAAGGAAAACCCACCGTTATTTTTTGTGTCTGGAATTCAAACTCAAAGCTTTTACGCGCCCAAGTTGTTCCGTTTCCGGTTTCCCCCAACAAGAATCTCATTATCGCCACCTACTGGCGACTTTTTAGTATTCTGTAAAAATGAGGAAAAACTTCTCTGTCAGAAGCGCTGTCATTAATTTATAGTAGTTTAAAAATACATTAATAACATTTTGATTTAATTTAAAAATTGTTAGGTAGAAAATATAAATCAGTGTATACTTCTTTTTTTTACCTCTTACTTTTATCATTCAAGTGTCATAAGTTAATGTGGACCCCCAGATGCAGGCAGTTCTTTACCAGCTGGATGACAGTGTTATGTTAACTAAGGAATGTGTGTATACTGTTTAATGAGCATCCACCACCAATATCTGCAAGTATTCTGAAAAAAAACATCCCGTTTTCTATTAAAGTATAGACAAAGCAGACATGGACCTATTTCTTCATAGACACTCCAGTCCAGGTAGAATGCTGCCCTTGTGACGAGTAAAACAGTATCTTGTTTTGACTTTTGGCGAGCACAGATTTGAGATAAAGTTCAATAATTTTTCCCTCTAACAAAAATACCAACACAATGGTTTTGAAATTTGAAGAGGTTTACTTTCCCCTTTACATTGAAGATGCAGTTGCTGTAGATTTCCATTCATTAAAACAAAAAGCTGGATTCAAGAAGTTAATTTCTAATATATTTATTTCATATCAAGCATACAAAAAATTCAATTTTCTGTCACAATAAAATATTTTGTTCAATATAATGTCTTACATTAAAAATCTTTTTCCTGCAGAAAAGTTCAAGTGTGTCCTCATCAACAGCCGTTATTAGATCAAATGCATTTCTAGATAATTAGTGGAAAGTTTAAAAAAGCTGAAAATCAAAGTCATGAATTTAGGGTGTTTTTAAACTTCTCTAAAACTTGGGAAAGCAGTAATCTAAGTGGTGTCAAGGGTGAAGATCAGAGAAAGACAGAGTACATGTGTGTGAACACATTTGAAAGGGATCCAAATGGCAAAGTGAGGTTACAGGGAGAAGAGATAAAGAAGGTGGAAGATTTTAAGTACTAAGGATCAACAGTCCAGAGCAATAGAGTGTGGATAAGAGGTGAAGAAGCATGTGCAGGCAGGCTACAACAGGTGTAGTAAAGTATCAGATGTGATGTGCGATAGAAGAGTGTCAGCTAAAATGAAAGGGAAAGTGTACAAAACCATGGTGAGACCGGCCATGCTGATTGGTCCAGGGACAGTGAGACTGAGAAAAAAACAGGAAACAGAGATGGAGGTAGCAGAGATGAAGATGCTGAGGATCTCTCTGGGAGTGACCAGGATGGACAGGATTAGAAATGAATATATCAGAGCAACAGCACATGTTAGAAGTTTGGAGATAAAGTCAGAGAGGCTAGACTGAGATGGTTTGGACATGAGCAGAGGAAGGAGAGTACGTCAGCAGAATGATGCTGGGTTTGAAACCACCAGGAAAGAGGTCAAGAGGAAGACCAAAGAAGAGGTTCATGTATACATTGAAGGAGGATATGAAGATATTTGGTGTGACTGAAGAGGATGCAGCAGATAAGGTTAGATGGAAGAAACTGATAGGCTGTTACGACCCCAGACGGAAATGCCATAAGAGTAAGCATAAGTCTTAATTTCCTTTTCTTGGTTGATTAGAAATATTCTTTACATTTGAAGTGAAACAATAATGCAAAACCACTGATAAATGAATTATTTTTTAGTTCAGTTCATCATTTAAACCAAAAATTCAGACAATTTATATAAAAAAAACATGTAATTCTTGAAAAAACAGCTGTCAAGGTTATATTTTTTATTTGATGTTTTTCTGCTTTAGTTTCTTTTCCTCTACTTTTTTTTTCTGCCTACCAAGCTGTCTGAAGTACAGTCTCTTGGGATTTAGCCCATAGGCCTTCAGCCTGTGCTTGCTGAACTCCCGGCCTCCTATGTTCACTCCTTTTCTTCCTGATATGAGCCGGCCACCTGTACGTTTATGCTTCTTTTTGGACCATTTTGGCTTTTCAGTTCTGGTTTGAACTTCAACAGTTTGGGTTGTCGTTTCTTTTGATGTCTCCAGTGGTTCTGGGTCCAGTTTCATTTTCTTCTTCTTGGGTATTAGAATCTCCTCCTCTTGCTCTCCTACTTCCTCTGTGGTGGCTGGCGTCTCATGTAGATCAGAAGAAAGAGCCTCTTTGATGCTAGCTGTATTAGCATCTTCTGGTTCTCTGCTTTGCTGCTCTGCTTTCTTCAAACGATCTCTCCGTTTCTTCCCCATCTTGCTCTTAGTTTCCACCACCTCTTTATCCTCTCTGTGGACACAGTACAAATAAATACTCCACAGAAGCAAATAATGGATCAGAAATAACTTTCGGCTGATGAACTCACTCAGAGTACACAGAGGTGAAGATTTCCTTCTTCTTCTTTTCATTTTGTGCTTTCATCTTGAAGTTTTTCAGATCACTGTGCTCTTCTTTGTCACTCCTAACAAAGTAAAAAGTAAACCGAGGTGAGCATCTAAAGATGTGCAAATATTCATGTCTGTGTTGTTTTGGATCCGGTACCTAAACATGCACGTCTTCTTGAGAGAGCACCATCGGTTTAATTCCTTGTCGTCAGCTTTTAGTATCTGAGGAGAAAAAAAAATCTTTTATAATATGAACACTTTAGTTTTTTTCTAATTAAAAATGAAAATTAAATCTGCTCAGAGAGAAGATTAATGTGAAGTCATTTCCTGGTCAGAGCTCTACCCCAGGGGGAAGCAATACCAGGTCAGTCACGTCCAAACTCATCATCGCAGCGTTATTTAGTCTAGTTTGGATTGAATTACATTTGCATAAAAACTAGACTATATCCTCATTCAGAGCTCTTGGTGTGCAGATGATAGAGTGCTGATAGAATCCTAGTGTATGGTCTCACAAAATATCAACATCTTTTAATTTTATGATTTGTTCCCAGTCTGTCAATTCTCACCTCCTCTGTGCTCAGACCAAAGTCGTTGGGCAGAACCTGCCTGTAGCGAAATCTGCACGGCAGGTCGTCAATGATATCTTCGTAGTCCAGCTTATAATATTCATCTAAATACTGCTCAAAGTTCTTTTCCTCTGAAATAAAACACTTCTTGTTTAAAAGAAAAAAAAGGAAAAACTGTGTAGATATTGGACTTCTTTTTTAATACTTACCAGGATCAAACACAGGCTTGTTCTTGGTGATGACCTCGGCAAAGTAAGACTTCTTCCTCTTATTGCCCATTTGAGGCAAATCCTCCTTTTTCATCTTCTTCCTCTCTTTTTTCTTCTTCTTAGAGGAGACATGCTGACTGGGATCGTAATCTGCATCCATCTGTACAACACGCAAAATTTGGGTTATTTAGTGAAAGATAAACTGGTAAAATTTCAGCTTTTGATGAGGAAGATCTGACTCACAACAAAGTTTTCGTCCTCGCAGTGAGGTCCGGAGGGATTGTAGTCCTCTTCTGCGTATTCCTCCTGTTGCTCCTCTCCAGTCCATGTGTCCCAGTTCCAGTGCTCTGCAACACACGGCATGGTGTTTAAATCCTCACAAGAAAATGTACTGAACAGGTTCAAGCTGGGTAAAGAAAAAAGTCTAAAAGAGCTTTTTAAAGCCCTACACTAAGAAACCAAAACTTTATTTGAAATAGCGCCGTAATTTAGCCATTGTACATAAAAACAGTATATATCTAATATTCACCTCATACTGTAATAAATAGGTCAACTTTATTAATACGAAAACATTTGGGAGTTTTTTATCAGCTGTTTTTTCTACTTTAGTATGTTCTCCTCATTAGATCATCAAGTAAAGATGTTAACAAAAGATGCAAACAGAACAATTAGAAAAAGTAAAATATTCATCCACTAATAACCTGCATCTACCTACCTTCCATTTCATCCTCATCCTCAAAATGAGGCTTTTCCGCCTCTTCTTCTCCGTAGTATTCATCTCCAAAGAATTTCTGCAAAACATTTAATGCCCGACAAATCGTATTAAAAGATTAAATAAACATGGTTAAATGTCTAGCTTTCATTTTAAGCAGTCACATTCGCAAAAAAAGATTTATTATTTGCATCTTGCTTTCAGCATTCATCTTGAGACTTCATTACAGGGCATTATTCAGATTTAATATTTTGACAGTGCTTCAAATTGAGAACAGGTTTGATCGTTTTAACAAACTCTTTTTTAACTCTTTCAGATTGCAGCCCAAGACATCTAAACAACCAACTTGAAAGCTATTAATCTTGATGATGATTTGCTCGTTTTTTCATCTTGAATGAGAGTTCATGCTGACCTGCATGAGTTGGTCGTGCTGATTCGGATCAAAATCTCCCTCCAGGTCAGACTGACTAAACGCCAGCTGCTCGTTGCCTGTCAGATGCTTCAGTTTCTCAAGTTTCTCCATGATCTCGTTTCTTTTAAGGTTCTTCAACTGCTTCAGCTGCTCCCGCTTCTGCTCTTTTTCCTGAGATTATTCAATCAAACCAACATCATTTAATCCAAAGAAAGACAAAAAGGTTAGAAATTCAAATTTCCAACTACACCAACCTTTTCCTTTCTCTCCTTCACATCTTCTCTTTTGCGTTTTCTGCGGTCATCTTTGGACCGTACAGACGTAGCGATATTTCGAGGGAAGGTTTTAATCTGCTGAGAATCGGGGTCCTCGAAACGGAAGTTGTAGCTTCTTTCAAAGTCTTCTTGGCGCTCTAAGAAAGATTCCCCTTCCTCCTCCGAATCTTCCACATCATCCTGGACGACTTCATCATAGGTTGGGATTCTGAATGTGATTATAAAAAAAGACATTTAGGACATGTCGCATGATTCTATCTAAATCTACACATTATATAAATATTAAAACAATATCACAAGAAACATTCCTGCAATTAGTGACTATCAAAAATAAATACAACTTTTTTTTTTTAGTTGAGTTCAGTTGAGTGGCCAACTGATTAGTCAAGGCCTTTGTAGATGACCAATCAGCTTTGTTGTTGTGGATTCAGCAGCCAGACTTATTGGACTGAAACTAATATGTTTGTAATCAATGTACCCTTCAGTTGACACTAATGTCAGTTTTGTGCACAACACTTGATTATTCTCAATATAGTCCAGCCTTGTTTTTTGTCAACTTTACATTTAAATAAAGCTTATCTGAAACCCACCGTTCATCATCGTCATCCTCATCAAGATAACCCTTATTCAGCATGTAATCTCTGAGGAAACGCTCCTTCTCATCCAGCTTTGGGTCATTCCAGAAGTCTCTCAGGTATTTCTTTAAACACAAAGATTTTTTAGTGGACATTTCACTTTTTTTTACATCATTCTCTTGCAGGGTTTTCTCCACATCGTACCATGTCCTTCACTTCCTCTGGATTCTCCAGTTCAGTCTGACCTTTCAGCCATTCCAAATAATCCGCCTCTTCTTTGTCCTACAAAATAATTTAACTTCAAGCAAGGTGTTTGAGCTTTGTTTTTCTAAACCAAGACATTTGCTGACCTTCTCCTCCTGCGTTTTGATCCTCCTGGTCAACAACTTTGATGTTCCCTCATCTTCACTTTGGTCTTCATCGCTGTCATGGATAAACTTACGGAAACTGTGATGAGATTTAAATTTCTGTAAAAAAAGTCTGACGAGCGTTCACAGAACATCAGTGTTTATCTTACCTCTCTTTGAGCTCCTTCTGCTCCTGCATGTAGCTGGGAGAAGCCGCTCTCTTCAGAAGGAAAGACGTGTTTAATAGCAATAGTTTTTTATTTAACATGTTTCATTATCTTTCATACCTCCATCTGCTTAAAAGCTTCCTCATTATCACTGTCATCATCATCCACGTATTTCCTACATGGAAAAAAAAAAATAGGTTTCAAGTAGATTTAATTTGGGCTTATAAATCAGCCCCAGTCAATCTAAATAAATATGTTAAAAAAAGCATTTTGGCAGGACAACCAGGTGTGTCTCATCCTGACTACATCCTCCAGCTCGCCCTGGAGGATCCTGAGGCATTGCCCGGCCAGCTGTGAGACATAGACTCTCCAGCGGGTCCAGGGTCTGCTTCTGGGTCCTCCTGGTGGGATATGCCCGAAACACCTCACTGTTGATGTATTCGGTAGGCATCCTAACTAGATGCCCAAACCACCTCATCTGGCTTTTCTCGACCCAGAGGAGCAACAGCTCTACTCCAAGCACCTCCCGGATGGCAGAGCTCCTTACTCTATTTCTGAGTGAGAGTCCAGCCACCCTGTGGAGGAAGGTCATTTAGGCCTCTTGTATCTGAGATCTCATTCTTTCGGTCACCATAGGTGAGGGTTGGAGCGTAAATCGACTGGTAAATCGAGAGTTTTGCTTTTCGCTAATTTCCCATCCGACTCTTTGTGAACAAAGAATTAAGGTGCCAAAATAACTTGCTCACATACCCTTCTTTCTCCAATATGACTCTCCTTTCATAATCTTTGAGAAACATGGGTTTGATTTTATGTTCCTTTGAGGTTGAAGGCCGTTCATCACTATCTGATGCTTCTGAAATGAAACAACATAGCAGTCAATGATAACCTGTACAACTTTAAACAGGTTCAAATCTAGATTTACACACCTTCTGTGTAAAATTTAGCATTCTCTTCATAGATTTTGGGGTCTTTTTTCTTCAGCAGAGACAATGTTCTATAAAAATCCCTCTCGATGGCAGGATCTAATTCCTAAAAGAGGAAATAAGTAGAAATCAGATTAATATTTTAGTATATAATCCAAACTAAGATGATCAGAGTATTAAATAATACCAAATAATACAAACCACTTCACTGTCATCAGAACTGGACTCAGATGATTCAGAATCAATCTCTTCTGCTCGATCTCCATAACGATCCTTTACTGTAAAACACAATATCACCACCTTGAATCATAAATCTGAGCCAAAAAACCTCAACGATTTAACAAAAACTAGACTTTTTTTTCACGTCAAACTGTTAGCATGTTGGTTCTGTAGCTAACATTCACACACTTACATCTCTGTAGCTCCTCTTTCTGTCGATATTTCTCATATTTCTGAGCAAATTGCGAGTTGATCTTCAGTTCGGACTTGCCAGACATGTTTGAAAAAATGCTTGTACGCTACTTAAAAACAAGCGTTTTTTAATAAAGAGAAAACATCCTAAAAGCAGCTAGCACGCTGAGAAAGAAATACACGTGGTTTCCGGTGACGTAAAGAATAGTTACATATATTGTCCAGCAGGTGGTGCAAAAGCGACTGTTTTCTGCCAGTTTCAGTTAAACATTGTGTGTGTGGGGGTGGGGGGGGGGGAGGGGGGGAGGTTGTTTTTTGGAAAATTCTGAGCTATTTTTCTAAGAATATAAATAAACTAAAATATTCACAAAGAAGAATCTTTAAGACTTTAAATTTATTGTTTGAATTACATCCTAACACATATGCTTTAGATCACTTTATGTGGAAAAAATCTCCCCAAAAAAACATTTCAAGTTAGGGGCCACCTAAATATATCACACTGGATGTTTACATACATGCAAAAATTATGACTTATTAAAAAAAATGTATTTTTGACAGAATGCGATGCATCTGTTCTGATCCGTGATCCTTTCAAACATAGGTCACAAGTAGATTTCCACTACTATAGGCATTTAGAATTATTTCTACCTCCAAAAAAACAATTAATCATTTGTATAAATCCTATCTTAATTCGAATATAAATGCTTTCCCACTTCAGATTCAAACAACTTGTAATATAAGATCAACAAGACTAAAGTTCAATTCCACTGAATGATAGTCTAAAGTAAACTAATTAGGAGTCAAGGTTGAGAATCTAGGTTACACTTCCACACACTGTAAATACTGTTGCTCATCAAAAACCTATTTGAAGTGCAGTCACACAAACACAGAAAGGAAGCGGATGTTTCCAGACCCACAGATGAGAAATTTCATAAGGCAAAGCAACATGTTAGACTGTGCAAAGGATAGGTACACAAAGATTTGTTGTTGGTGTGTTCAAATGTACAAAGATCAAGTCAGGAATCAAAGAGTCTGGATGCAGAAAAAGTGTCAAACATAAACTGAACTTTTCCACCAAAGCACTATAGATTATTGACAAATTATCAGTAAATCTTTCTGAAAATTTGGCAGTCTTTTCAAGAATCTCAAGTAAACATCATTGTAATAAAGTCTTAAAAGATGATATATGAATTCAATAAGGCTGAATAAATCCCAGTATTTCCTAATTTGTGCAGGAGTGATTCATCTTAGAAAAGGCTTCAAAGTTGTCTTCTGGACAGTGTTATTAGATGATCGAAAGCTAGAATCGAACTAGATCAATCTAGAACTAGATCGATCATCTAATACACTGTACAGAAGACAACGTTAAAGACTTTTCCATGAAGGCTAAAAAACAATGAAACGATTTTAAACTACTAACTGTAATTCTGTTGTTGAAACAGAGATGGAGGTAGCAGAGATGAAGATGCTGAGGATCTCTCTGGGAGTGACCAGGATAGACAGGATTAGAAATGAGTACATCAGGGGAACAGCACATGTTAGAGGTTTTGGAGATAAAGTCAGAGAGGCCAGACTGAGATGGTTTAGGCATGAGCAGAGAACAGAGAGAGAGTACATTGGAAGAAGGTTACTGGGTTTGGAACCACCAGTAAAGAGGACTAGAGGAAGGCCAAAGAGGAGGTTCATGGATACAGTGAAGGAAGACATGAAGATAGTTGGTGTGACCGAAGAGGATGCAGCAGATATTGTTAGATGAAAGAAACTGACTTGCTGTGGCGACCCCTGAAGGGAAGCGCAGTAAGAAGAACTGTGATTCAGTTGTTAAAAAACATTCATCCTGTTCAACAAGGACATTATCTCAACAATATTTCTTTGACTTTAAAAGCATTAAAGTGGTTGATTGCATTTTTTGGATAAGCTTGTGACCTCCTTTTAAAAAAAAAAACCCACGTCTAACATTTTAAAGTAGACCATTAAAAAAACTTCTCACCTCAACATTTATGTCAAAAAGATTCTAAAAAATGTTTTTTTTTCATGTTTTTAATAATCTGGATGGCATAAACACCTCTCAAAGTCATAATATTGCATCATCGTTGTGGGGCAATCCTCACACTAATAGTGAGGACCATTCACTACATCAACCTTTAAAATGGTGTTTAGACTGAAAACCCATTCACTATTCAACACATCACTAATAAACAGGGTTGTAAAGTAAATACTTGAGTGAACATGTAGTTTCAGCAAGTTTCACTGTAAATGCAATTACATGCAAACAAAGTAAATGGAGCCAAAAAAATATCAGGAGGAAAATCGAAATCATCAGAAGTTTGTCACTGAAATTTTTATATACATCGAGAAGTTTGTGGTTGTGATTAAAGCAAAAAATGAACATTTGTGCAGTTTGATTAGATTCTTATTCTGTTTTCCGTAACCTCATAATGACACAAATGTTACATTAATATGATGATTAATTCTATTTATTGTTACAGTTAATTTCTTGATTTTGGACAAAACATAGTAAACAATTATGACAAAAGGCATCCTTCAAACTTCTCAGTTGTGCAGATTTTTATTTATTTAGAATTTTACTCATTAGTTATTTCATTTAAAATAAAGTGGGAATCATGTAAAAAAAAAAGTTGTTTAGGCTGGAGTCCGATGTCTGCCATGTGAGTGAGTTTGAATGAGGAAACTGGTTTTGCCCCCTTACTGGTCACCCAGTGGACTGTTGTTTGCTTAGTATCTGGTGATCAGCTACATCACTCCAGCTGAAATGCATTCGTCCTTTCCCAGATGTTTACAGTAGGTCTCAAATAGTAAAAAATAAAAAAGCCACATGAAGATGAACTTAATAAAAGAAATATTTAAGTGTGAAAATCACCATATCAGTCTGTGAATTTATCTGTAATTAGTGGTAAATAACAAATAAATAGGGCCGCACGGTGACGCAGTTGTTAGCACAGTGGCCTCATAGCAAGAAGGTCAGGGTTTGAGCCCTGGTTGGGACGTGGCTTGAAACACTGGCCTTTCTGTGTGGAGCTTGCATGTTCTCCCGGTGTATGTGTGGGTTTCCCCCAGGTACTCCGGTTTCTTCCCACTCTCCAAAAACATGTATGTTAGGTTAATTGGACGCTACAAAACTGCCCCTAAAGATCAGTGTGTGTGTGGCTTCTCAGCAGACTGGTGACCTGTTCGAGGTGTACCCTACCTCTTGTCTGAAAGCAGCTGGGCTACACTCCGGCAGCCCGTAACCTAAGTAGGGATAAGTGGTTTAGGAAACAAAACAAAACTTTCTGGTAATTTCTGGTTGGCTGGGAGTACAAGAGAGGTGTTCCCACTAACATGGTCATTCACTGAGTAAGTTTTATTCAATCTAAAAAACAATTTTGTTTTTTTTACTGAAACAGGTATTCTATATGTTCAATTGTTGAAAAAAAAGTGATTCATCTGGGATAGGCTCCTGCACACCCAGGATGCAATTAGAGATAAGTGGTTCAGAAGATGAAACAAAACAAATCAATAGTTTGAGTAATTTTGTTAATACCCACTGTTGACAAAAAGAGACATTAAAATAAAAACAAACTGTACACAGAGTTAGCGTTAGGCCACGACGAGAGTGTAACCAGGATAGGTCACAACCCTTCATATGTTCTCTGTTTTATAACACTTTGTTTTTTCCTAAAACAATCTATTTTCTTTTCATCAGCAAGGTTACCTGCTAATGTATATAGAGATAGTCCAACTTCTTTTCACACAAGTTATCAGCTGAACACTTCTTTTCTCCCCCAGCCTTGAACTTTGCACTTGATATGTGTGCAACATGAGTGGGTTTGACAACACGTGAGCAGGCTTGCAAAAACTGGGAAATAGATGTGGTTGAAGCATGAGTTTAGGTGTAAAACTCAATTAGCTCCTTTTATTTTTTTCAGATCAAAAGTTTTTCTAACTTTTAAAACTGAAATGAAGAATTATTTTTTACTATACACAAGTTTTGTTCCAAGTAAAAGTAAAGACCCAATCAAAATGGTCAGCTATGCAGTAGGGGTAGTAAATGAGGTCTCATAAAAGTAAGAAAAAACTATGAACCGCAGACTCACAGTTGTTATTTTTCTAGCCTCCTACCATGTAAAAATGTGCGTCAGGTTTTGAAATGACCCATAGCTTTCTAGGAAAAAAAAAAAAAAATCTGTTTTCTACATGAGAACTGCCGAGTCACAGAGAAAACAAACATGCTTCATGTTATGAGCTCTGACTGGATACCAGAACCATTAGGCCAAAACAACACGCAGAAATCTGAGACATTGCCTTGTGTGGGAGAAAAAGAAGGAGGCATTAAAGGGAAAATTTTGGGAAGTGACACCGAACATAAACATTGTTTTACTGAACTGGGTTCAGCTGAATTATTGTAGAAAATCAAGTTCAAGTTAAGCAAGAACTTTTAAAATTTGATTCCCAAAAAAGTAGGTCACAAGTCAACCAAGAAGCAAAGAAACTTTAAAGGATAAAAAAAAACTAAGCCACTGGATCTGAGGTGGAAATTAAACTATGGTAATAAAGCTAAATCTTATCTAAATCTTATCACTAACACGTGCATAACTGTGGAGGTGCCAAAACAACTGGAAATTTTTTATTTGTTTCTTCCCTGAGGTTAATTTAAAAGAAGATGAAAGATATTCTAAAAAGTAACATCTCAGGTAAAATATGAAGAAAAAGATTTAGTTCAACATAGATTTGGGGTCTACTTCACATTTTGTTTGCAGAAATATATATATACATCTGTAGAGAATTATTGAGTTTTCTCTCAATAATTCTCTTATTGAGAGAATTATTGAGAGGAATTTCAAAATTCTTTCTCATTCTTTATTAAGTGAATATTAAGTGAATAATTTAGAAATGTCCACTACTTTGGCAGATGTTCAAAGTAGAATATAGTTCAGAGCTACTCTTAATCTGACACAAGCTATAAAATATGATCAAATATTATAAAATAATTTCCTCATTTCACACCCTACATGCTACCAGTAACAATACACATGTGCCTTGGAGCATATCTGATGTTTTCAATTTAAAAAGCATTGTTTGGGTGTTTGTGGAGAATTTATTTATTGTATAAAACAACCTGGTATAAGTTTAAACCCACCTGAGAGAAGGCATTCTTGAGTTCATCCTGTGGTAGTAAGACCATAAAATTTACATAGTGTAGAGTTAACTAACATCAGAGATAGTAACGGTGGAAATGTTCCTACTGTTAATGCATCCCCATGATAAAATGTAATGCCTCACTTTCTCAATCCCCCTGGTGGGAGGTTTGTTTTTTCATATTCCTGGTACATCTTCTCTGTTCCAGTCAGTGCCAGGCTGGGGAGGGATGAATCCTGGTTTTCCTGTTCATTGGCAAGGCAAATCATTAACCTTGTATTTTTAAAATGATCTTAAAATCTTAAGTTTTATAAAGACTGATATTTTTTGTTTCGTTTTCTGAAGTGGTCATTCTTAGTGGCTCACAGGAGGCAGGGTACACCCTGAACAGGTCACCAGTCTGTTGCGGGGTCACACGCACAGACATTCCTAAGGAAAATTTCATAATGGCCAGTCAACATAACATGCATGTTTTTGGAGGGTGGGAGGAAACCTGAGTAACCAGAGAAAACCCACGCATACACCGGGAGAACATGCAAACTCCACACAGAAAGACCAGTGTTTCAAACCTTGCTCCCACTTAAGGACTCAAACCCTGACCTTCTTGCTGTGAGGCCAGCCTGCAGCCAGACTAGTGACACTATTTTTGTTAAATAGATGTTTACAGATAAACTTGAGACAAAAAGGAGCAAAAACACACATTAAAAACACTTACAACTGGTTCTGTAATAAATAGAGGCATTTATTTCTGTAAAGCATTTTTAAAGGCCATGACATCATTACCAAAAACATGAAGGAACAAATATATACATTATAAACACCGTATATACAAAAATTGATTTGCAGTCGCTCAGTAAATAGAAAATTGTTTTTCTGTGGGTTTTTTTTCATCTTATTAACAGTCATCACAATGAAGTCTTTGTTCAACATGATCTCATCTGTACACAGCATTTCCATTTTACTTGAAACAGCTTACTGGTAACAAATTCACTGAGTTCAAGAGCACCTTGGATGAACAAATAAACACAATATTTCCTAAAAGGCACATGTTTAATCTCAATCCATATGAATAGTTTCAAACAGCCAAACAACTTTGGAAATCTCAGTAGGAAACGTGATATTTTTTCTTTAAGGAAGTCAAGTTTAAGGCGAACTGGTCCGGAGGGAGCACATAAAAATACACGTGCAGCGATCGGGGGTTTCAGACTTGGCCTATTGGTCACACATGGCTGCATCAAAGGTTTCTCAGCCGTTGAGGAATGTAGCTGTGGAAAATTTAAAGATGAGCTTCCAGAGCTCAGAAAGCTGATCACAAATCAGAGGTTTAGGGTCTACGAAGGCATCTGGAAACCAAATGATACAGTCAGGAAACAGACCGAGCTATCATTGGTTGATTTTAATATTCTAATAATAGTGTCAGCTGATTCGCCTGGTAAACAACTACAACCGTAGTCAACAATAATTTTAGTAACAAGCTCCTTCTACTGGCTTACTAATTAAACATTTTATCTTACTCATTTACAATCGCAAATAGTGCAAGATAATAATGCTTTATTGATAGCTTATCACTTTATCCTGGACGGATATTTACAAAACACACATCTGACGTCTGCCTGACATAAATTTAAACAATCGACTATCCAGAAGCTGCATTGAACGTAGTTAATAATCCTTAAGAGGAAGTCATGATGTACCGTCAGCAATGACACTTTCCTCCATTTGTATAGTCAAAAATCAAAAGCTCTAACGATCCGAGGGAAAAAACAAACTAACTGGAAAAAGCTATGTAATCTGTTTGTTTTGGAAAAAAAGTAAATAAAGTCAGTTTGCACTGTTTTTTTTTTTTTTTTTTGTAAAGCGCCTGTCTGTCTGTGAGGTCAAACGTTAACAGTTAGATGCTTGGATGTCCATATCTCTGTACCATATGAGGTAAAAATGAAACAGGAATCTTCTGTTTTCTCATCAGTTTTCAGAGAAAGTTGGATTGTCTGCCTCTTCGTCCAAACGAACAATTTGTTTCTGGAAGGATTGAAAAGAAGAAATTGTAAGAATAACAAAAAATGTGAACAAATCAATGTACATTTCCTCTCAAACACACCTTTGGATATGTGTAACCATCAGTGCTTGGGTTTCTCCAGATGTGCACCTGGTCCTCAGTGGTTTTCTGATAAACTGGGTTATCAAAGTGCATGGTGTTGAAGTTTCTCCGCCTGAAGTTTCTCCACAGCAGCAGCCCACCGGTGACAACCAAACAAATCATAGCTGAAACAGAATGAAAACATTCAGTCCTGTCGTGTTTTTAACGTACATCTTGAGTGACAGCAGTTAGAACTCACCTAAGGGTAAAACCAAGTAAAGAGCTAATCCAGGGGCGGAGCCAGATTTGGCAACCGTTTCATCAACTTTGTGTGGAACTCCTGAGGGAAAGTTCAGCACAACAAGTGTGAGTTAATGATACATAAAGCTGTCTCGCACAAGAGCGCTCGGTCACGTTGCTGAGAGAAATCAGAACTCAGCTAAACAAAAAATGACCCAAACATGCAAAGTCACTATTGGGTAATTTACCTGGAGAGGTGAGCGGAGCTTCAGGAGAGGCAAGAAGGATTTTAGGCATTTCTGTCTGAGGTGAGGGGGTCTTTGGTAAAGGAGTGGTGCTTATGATTGGAGGTCTGGTGGTATGTTCTGCTGGTTTTGTGAAGGTGTTGGTAATGACAACAGGTTTTGTGGTGGTGGGGATACGAGGCTTCACTGTGGCTTTTACTGTAGTTCTGGCTGGAACTGGTGGCAGACGAGAAGAACTGGTGGTTGGAGGAGGAGTCTGTGCAGGAGTTGTTGGTACAGCTGTGGAATTTAAAGATGTCTATTTAGATTTTTTTAATTCAACATTTAAATCTTTAATCTAAGTAAATGTAACAGCTATAACCTATATGATCTACTCACCAGGTACGCAGGATCTCATGTCCGTGTCGAGCATCATGTTGTCTGGACAGACACAAGTATATTTAGGAGGATGGCTGCCCACTTGAGGAGCAGCTAGACACATAAATTCACAGTTGCTGTTAGCTCCCCGACACCAATCCCTTCCTGCAATAGAAACAGAAAAAGGAGGATTAAGCTTTAATTACATCTCCAGATTAAAGTTATTTAAACATTCTGGTAATGTTAACTTTTTAGGATTTGGTTCTCTTCATCCATCATAATTTATGACAGAATGTACGTACTGTTTGTTTTTAAACAATACTTTTAATTTTCATAGCTTTCTGTTAAATTGTTTGATTTTTATGATTATATTTGTAATTTGGGGGCATGGTATTGGGGGATAATAAGATAACTAACCAAATCTCTGATGCCAGATTCGATACTACAAAAATATTTCTTATAGAAATCTGAGTGTTTAAATTTAAACAGTTTTAAATAATTAAACGTGTTTTGATGACAGATCAGGAGACCAGCTAATTATCAACTTTAATTCAGTACGAACAAGTAATTTCCATTAGTCATTTGACGGGTCATGTGCAATATTAATAAATACTTGTCACAATTACAATTTATTAGAATGACAACTGTGAATATCGATAACATGTTATTTATTGTCTTTTTTTTGGATGCCCATATTTTTAACAATGTTTTTATTTTTTATATAATATTGGATTCGGACAACCAATGAAAACCTTTCATATTAGGACGCTTATTGATACTACATTTCAGGTAGAGAGAAGCCAAATGGGGCGGTTCGGGCATCAGGTTAAGATGACTCGTTGGTAAGGTGTTTCAGGCACATTCCACCGGGAGGAGATCGAGAAGTAGGCCCCAAACCTGCTGGAGAGATTATGTCTCACAGCTGGACAGGGAACACCTCGGGATCCCCATAAGTGAGCTAGAGGGGTGAGAGAAGCCTGGGTTTCCCGTCTGAGCATGTTGCCCCCGCGAACCGGCCCCGGATAAGCGGACAACGGAACAAAATTTCAACTAATGTATGATTCCTCTTAAATAAACCCAAAGGAATTCAAAACTTGTGTTGACTGCATTTTCCAAAAGTAATTTTGATTAGAAAACACCAAATTAATTCTGGAAGAAAATTTATATGTTACAGCAATTTAGAATTAAAAAAAAATATTGAATAGTGTTAAATTATTAAGTAATCTAATGTTTTTTTTCCAACTTTTCTTAAAATACTCCACCCTGACTCAAACTGGTAAATAAATATTTTGTGCAGAGACAAAAAAAAACCAAGTACAAGAAGCACACCCAGAAAAGAAACATGAAAAATTATATGTAAAATTAAACAAAGCGACATAGTTATAAAGTTCCTGAACACATTTTTTTAAAGATTGTTGCATAAAATCTGCCCATAATTAAAATAACTATACTTTAACTATAGTTCTATCTGCTTGCTACAAAAAGTTTGCTGGACACTATTAATAACCTAAAAAAAAAAAAATTTAAATAACCCCAGCTTATCAGGTGGAAGTCTTACCAGCAGGTTGCTTCAGATTGTGGAAGAGAATAATATCCTCTGGAGAAGACAGGTGCTCTGCCACAGCTGTGACGTCTTCTCCAGTTAGCCTGTTTGCACTGAAGATGGCGTTATTACTCACATCTGTCCAGAACACTCTCTCCTGGACAAGAAAGGAAAGAAAAAAAAAAAAAGATGAACCACTTTCATTTTGATGCACATAAAAGAGTTTTTACGTGTTGAATAGAAAATAGTTAGAATGTCTACCTCAAAAACAGTGAGACCCAGTGGGTGAGCCAATTTGTGCTCATCAATAATGAGCGTGCGGCGACCTCCGCCCTGGACGTCAATACTGGAGAGAGTGTGCAGTTTAGAGTCCACCCAGTACAGCCGCTGGTTAAGCATGTCTGGGAAGGAAGTGAGAGAGAAAATGACCGATCAGACCGAGCCCACCACTGCTGTTCAAATGAATAAATAAACATCTTAAAACCCATGAGACACAAAAGCTTTTCCTTTACCAAGAGTGATGCCATTAGGCCACACGATGTTGTCGGTGACCAGAGTGCTTCGGTCTCCCCCGTTAAGACCTCCCTTCTCAATCTTAGCTGGATTCCCCCAGTCAGTCCAGTAGATGAAGCTGGAAAGTAGATCAAAAGTCAATTTAAGCACGTTTTATAGTAATCGAATACACATTTTTTAATTTACAATTTGCTTACTTGGTATGAGGATCCACCACAATCGCTCTGGGTTTCAGTAAGCCTTCATGAAAGAGAGTTTTACGCCGGCTGCCATCAGCGGTTACGACAGACACGGTCCTGCGAATGCTGTCCGTCCAGTAGAGATTTCCATGAACCCAGTCAAAGGCTATTCCTTCTGGAGCGTCAACGTCACTACCGATCACGATGCGGTGATAAGCGGCGTCATCAGCAGAGTCCATTGGAGCTCTGGAATGAAAGTTGAAACTAATGTTAAACAGAAGAGAAAAAAAAAATCTTGTAACAAAAATAAATGTTTCTAACCTGTAAATTTTCTTCTGAGAAATGTCTGACCAGTAGATTTCTTTGGAGGCCATGTTCATATCGAGAGCAACGACGTTTTTTAGCCGAGGGATCACTCTTGTGTATTCGCTCTTGTCCAATGTCATCTTTCTGACTTCATGACGGTTGGTAAAGTAAAGATAAGCTATTGTACCTAAAAAAAAAAATAGTTGAAAAATAAGATTTTTTTTCCTCACTAGAAGAATAACAGTAGTCAAATTTATTATAAGTAAAACAGAAAAAGCTAACAATGTTTTATTTTAAAAAATTATATACATATTTATTCACAAAACAAAAAAAATGCCTTTAACATTTTGCATAAGAAAATAATTGTTAGTAAATTTTTAATAATGCTCTAAAAATATTGTTCATTTTGAAAAATCAATATTTTAAAACATGCTTAAAAATTATATTTGTGCAGGCCAAACTCTGGGGGAAAAAAAAAAGCTCACGCAAAAAAGTTTTCCAGCTTTAGTTCCACTTTAATTTAATCTAAAAAATTAACTCTACAGTTTTAAATTATGTGCTTGTTTAGGAAAGTTGGGGGGGTGAAATGGGGGCGCCTTTTAGAGAACCTTAATTGTAATTTAAGAACAATATCTGATGCAAACCAACACACACAATATATTATTTTGATTCAAAATTAATTAAACTTTATATTGACAAAATTAGCTAAACTATTCACGTTTACAAAAAAAACCTTGAAAAATATTATTTAAATTTATTTATTTATTTTTCAAGAACTTAACACGCTTAAATAAATAATTTAAAAAAAAGCCAGCTCACCAATTGCCTTGCAGGCTTTAGTTGCGGGATCGACCTGGTAACCTTCCTCACATGCACATTTGTAGCTGCCGATCTGGTTAATACAGATTTGGCTGCAGGTATCAGGGTTACTGCACTCATCAATATCTGATTCGGAGAAAAAGATGGGTAAAAAAAAAAAAAAAAGTTAAGTAATAAGAAAGAACCAATTTGTACTTGCAGGAATTTCATGTTCCCACCTTATCAAAGATCAGAGTCAGTAACAGGAAAGAGTTTGCATCACAGTAAATAAACTTTGGACATTATTTCTAAATCTAACAGAGTAAAGTTCATTGCAGAAAAATGCCTGATCATATCAAACGGGATTCTAATATTTAGCTCCTTACCTTCGCAGCGTTTGTCATCGATTAGCCTGAACCCACTCGGACACAAACACTCGTAACCAATCTTCAAGTCTTTGCAAATGTGTGAGCAGCCACCTTTGTTGTACAGGCATTCATTTGTCCCTACGGGAGGAGAAAGAAAATGTGTTTTAGTGAAGATATAATCTAAACTCTGGAGCTGCAGAGGCTTTAATTAGATACACAAACTAGTAATCATGGAGATTTGAATGACGGGCTTTCTGACATACCACAGTGCCGTAAAGGCTCATCTGACCAGTCCCTGCAATCACGCTTCTTATCGCACACTTTCTCCATGTTTATACACTCCCCACTGCGACACTTAAACTTATCTGGGCCCTCACATGCAGTCGCTGTGGATGACAGATGAAAATATACATCAAGATTATTTAAGAGCAGATTACAGGGTCGGCAATAGTGATGAGAGTATTCACACCATTGACACAGCCAGATTCATCACTCATGTCTTTGCAGTCATACTGATGATCACACTGGCGACTGCCGTGGATGCAGGTGCCATCACCACATTCAAACTCATCTGGGCGGCAGGTGGAACGAGCTGGAAGAATGAAAGAGTTCAAATATTGAGTATTGAATTAAATTGGGGTTTGGATAAAAATAATTGTTTAATGTTCCGCTTACTGCAGCCAGATTCATCTGATTGATCAAGACAATCAGGGTCTCCATCACACTTCCAACTACCATGAATACATTCCCCACTCCCACAGTGGAACTCCACTGAGTTGCACCGAGGTACAGGTGGAGGTGTTGTGCCCTTTGAGTTGCAGTTTTCAGGCCATTCGTCGGAGCCGTCGAAACAATCTGCTTCCCCATCGCAGGCCCACAGGCGAGGAACACAGACAGTGTTGTTGCACTGGAAGGACCCGCTGCTGCAGGTGAGCGGTGGGCATGAAACCTCGTCACTGCCGTCATCACAGTCAACCTCATCATCACACACAAACGAGGAAGAAATGCACCGGTTGTTCCCGCAGCGAAACTCCGACTGTGAGCATTTCTTGGCAGCTAACAAAAAAAGAAGATAAGATGGTGACATGAAATAAGAGGAAACACAAGAAATCAAATGAGACCAAAAGTGAAAAGCGTACCACATTGCTCCTCATCGGATCCATTTTCACAGTCAGCTTTCCCATCACAAACCCAGCTTTTGGGTATGCACTGGTTCAGACGGCCTCCGCAGCTCATCTCTGAAGGTTTACACGTCCGGGCCACTAGAAAAAAAACAAAACATTGTTACTTTGGATTTTTTAGAACAAAAATTAAAACTACAATTCATTTACATCATATAACACTTACAACAAGTTGCGGGAAGTTCATCTGTCCCATCTCCACAATCGTCTGTGCCGTCACACACCCACCTCAGTGTGATGCATTTCCCATTCCCGCACTGGAACTGGTGGGTTCCACATGTTTGTGCTGCATCTGGGACACACAAGGAGTGGGTATTAGAAAACTCAGTCACATTCCGATTTATGATCCATAAAAGTTTTAAACTAAATCAAACTGATTTCAGTCATCTTATATATTAAATATATTTTGTTTACCTTTGATGTTTGGTTAGACAAGCCAAACCTGAACGACCGACTAAATGTAAAGTACACTTAAGGATGTTTACACTAGCTGTGTGTTCGTCACCAGGCTTTAAAAGCTAGGACGGTACGTAGAACATGATGTTTATTAAAAGATTAATGATTAAACAACAACACCGCCAGTAATATACAGGGTTGTTGTCCTTACAAAGAGTCCAACCTGTTTGTTTGTTTAGCTTTTTCCAATAATTGTTACGTTTATGACCAGAAAAAAAACTCCAGTTTTGCCTCATTTCAGCAAAACCATCATAAACCAGAGCAGATCCGCTCAAAACTTGTTTTTGATGGGTCTTAATGAGGTCACCGAACTGAAAGAATCAATTAGACCAAACATGAAAGAAGCAGCGCTTTATGAACAGCTACCAGAGGCCTCTCAGTGACCCCGAAAGCTTCAAACCTTTACCCAACAATGCCTGTAAAAACTTACACTCGCTCCACATTTAGTCTCTAATTAGTGGTATTTTTAGTGGGGTGGGCGAACGGCGAGATCTAGAAAACTAGAATTTCTTTTCATTTAGGTTGAAAATGTCCATGTGTTTTGTTTCCTATGAGAAAGAAAACTGGTAAATTATGCATCAGTGCTATCTCACTTCATACTGTAGTGAACCGTAATGGCCCTCTCCTCAAGTCAAACATCTGGAATCATCAATCATAGATAATGCTTCAACGGTGGTTAAATATTTCCTCGTGCATACATGATGCTTTATTGTATCTTATGATTGCATCGCAGCTGAAAGTAGAACTTGTTTATTTCTTTATGACTCCATGTGACAGGCACACCAGATGATCACCTTAATAAAAAAATCAGTTTGATATTAAAACACAAGTTTAATTAGTTTGATCATAGCATGAGGAGTAAACTGGATGATTTTAATTTGATACTGATCTTTTCCCTGAAATTTGTCACATGTTACCAAATCTAAGTTCATGTTGGTTATTTACTTAATGGGCTTAAAGTTCAGACCTTGAAAGACAAACTGAATTTAACTGATTGGCAACATTATTGATTGGGGGCCAATTTTGGATGAAGAGAAAACATCTGTACCAATCTGATGCATGGAGCATGTGTTTTTATACAAGATCATCTACGAAGAGAGATCATAGGAGGTTATGTTAGGGTGTGACAACTTCAACAGTTAAGTCTTTCTAAGAGTAAACTAGTTCAAACTTGTTTTACAACCCATACTTCTCATAACCAGCATGCTGGGAACAGGTTTGACAATGATATGGAGTAATCTGCAAATTTAATCCATGTGATCCCTCATTCATCCAGGAGTGATCCATACAAGAAAGGGTTTCAAAATTGTTTTCTGGACAGTGGGTTTGCTGATCGAGATGTTTTGACTTCCATTAGGAAATAATTTTTAATGAATAAGAAAAAAAAGTGTTGTAGCAACAGTAAAGGCCTTCATTCATTTGCAGACTGAAATCAAACCAACTGTGGACATGATCATCATCAAAACAGTGTAAAAAAAATAAATTAATTAATAAATTTTTAAAAATCGAATCAATTAACGACACAGTTATGTTTCAAAATATTAAAAATCAAACTTAATTTTTACAACCGGCTTTTTCAGAAAACCCGCTTGAGGTTTCTTTTTTAAGAACACGTCATCAGAAATTTAGAATCTGATTGGCTGAAAGAATCACCGGTAGATTAACACTAAACTTAAAGCATGTCCACACAAAAAAAAGGAATAAATTAGAACTTCATTTAAAATAGGAGTTTCTCAAACAAAAAAATTAACAAGTAAAGTTAATAAATCATGCTTTTAATAAAGGATCTTAATTAACTTACTGGTTTGATGAAAGAAAAGGAGAAAATTCAATGAGACAAAACACAGTAGTCTCATGGTTCTGGATCGAGCTGGAAAATGTATCCACATGGTGTCTTAAACACTGCTTTCTTCACTTGGGTTTATAGTTTCTGCTTCAAGACTAGAGATCCACACAGTTTATAATGTTTGACAACATCAGAGTCATTTCAATGTGGTCCATGAGTGGGTGTGGTTGAGGGGGGCCCCTAAGAAGGAGAAGGCGGTGTCTGGGGGTGGTGTGATTCCTGAGGTGTACACCCTCAACAATCAGAAGGAGGAGCTCCATGGATGAGTTTAACCCTTTCAGGAGATCCACACACACTCATGGAAAATTAGGATGATGAAATTTCTTTTGATTTTTAAAGGTGATCTCTTAAAAAGAAATATGATCAGTGGCAGGATTTGATCTGAAATTCATAATCCATGAGTGGTTCAAAGTTGATTACATATGAAAATATCCAAATAAATCTGATTTATTTTACTTGATTTGTGAAAAACAATCTATAACTGATCATTGTTTCTGCAGATCAAACAATCAAAACATCCATAGCAAGAATGTAGAATAATTCCATTTTTCCTAAAGTTTCATGGAAAGTTACTCTTTTTCTCTAAGTATTGGTTTCACCTGCTGGTTTTGTAATTCAGAACTCTTGAGAAATTCTCTGTGATCCACATTAAATGAAAATCTTTCCATATTGTCAGAAAGTTTAAAAGAAGTTGAGGTTAATAAAAAGTTTGCCAAAAATCTGGGACATTATTTTAACCTAAAAACAATCTGGAGAGTGTCACCATTTCTTTTAAAAAAATACATTTTTGTTTAATCTTGCAAGGTTTAAATAGAAAGTAGTAAAACATTTTAAACTTACAATGACCCCCGTATATAAAAATATGCTTTTGGAAGTTATTCAGAAAGATTTTAGAAAATGTTGTGAATCCACAACAATTCGTCACCATTTATACTGTACTTTGTAGGAATGGAATTTTAAAAAAAGTTTGGAAGAAATTGATTAAAAATGTTTTTGACTCATTGGAAACCATGGCACAAACTTTAAAATAAGAGTAGATCCAATATTATCAAGTGAAATCAAAGGATCTCAATTTCAAGATCCCATTTTTTCTTTATTGGAGTTTTGTGTTGCTATTTGTAGATCACAAACCTGCAAGATCACAATCTTTACACCACTGAATCCTGAACCTTGTTTACTAGCTCTCATAAAAATGTTACTCCTACTACTGATTCAAGTTCAAACTTGTAAACTGGTGTGAATCCATAATCTGATTTCAGTTACATACAGAGGAAGTGAAGAGATGAAACACTGCACAGTGTGGTTTTGTCATCACAACACACCTTGTTCTTATCTTGTGTGCTTAATCTAAGTTGTGTTTTCACGTTTTGCAAAAGAATCCTCCTTTGTTTTCCCACCCACAGATCTGGTGCATGTAAAAAAAGGTTTTTGTACTCCTTTTTTTAACTTTTTTTTCAGTTTTGTAAAATTGCAACTCAGATTAACATAATTTGAATCGTTTTCTCGGATTTTGCATTCTTAAGAATCAAAAGCATGTATGTTCAAAATTATTTCATTTGAACATGTAAAATTATATTTTGATGTTCGATCTTAATCAGACTCTTAGGCAGGCTATATGATCTGTAGTGAGAGAAGGGAAGAGGTGGAGGAAAAGCTGAAAAGGTGGAGGTTTGCCCTAGAAAGAAGAGGAATGGAGATTAGTCAGAGTAAGACAGAGTACGTGTGTGAATGAGAGTGATCCAAATGGAAAAGTGAGGTTACAGGGAGAAGAGATAAAGAAGGTGGAGGATTGTAAGTAAATAGGATCAACAGTCCAGAGCAATGGAGAGTGTGGAAAAGAGGTGAAGAAGCGTGTTCAGGCAGACGGGTGGAGGAAAGTAACAGGTGTGATGTGCGACAGAAGAGTTTCAGCTAGAATGAAAGGGAAAGTGTACAAAACTGTGGTGAGACCAGCGATGCTGTTTGGTCTAGAAACAATAGCACTGAAGAAAAGACAGGAAACAGAGATGGAGGTAGCAGAGATGAAGATGCTGATGATCTCTCTGTGGAGTGGCCAAGATGGACAGGATTAGAAATGAGTACATCAGGGGAACAACACATGTTAGAGGTTTTGGAGATAAAGTCAGAGAGGCAAGACTGAGATGGTTTGGATATGTGCAGAGGAGAGAGAGTGTACATTGGAAGAAGGATACTGGGTTTGGAACCACCAGGCGAGAGGCCTAGAGGAAGACCAAAGAGGAGGGTCTTGGATGCAGTGAAGGAAGACATGAAGATAGTTGGTGTGACCGAAGAGGATACAGCAGATAGGGTTAGTGGAAGAAACTGACTTGCTGTGGCGACCCCTGAAGGGAAATGCCGGAAGAAGAAGAAGGCAGGCTATGATGAATAAACTTTGCCACATTTATACTGATATGCTATAACTGATATAAAAATCCATCCCCTCATCATTACATTACAAGCAATTCTGCTTGGTTTATCCATGAGTTCATATTGTTTTCAACAAGATTTTTACGGTTCCATCTGCATGCAGAGAATTATCCAACCAGGCCTCATTTTTTCATTTTTACAGTCCACTTTATGACTGTGTGATTTGTTTTTTCCACCCAGTGTGGTCAGTGTGCTGCTGATTATTTTCCCTGGTAAACTTTCACATGGCGACATTTCAAGCTTCCAATAGATCAGAAGTTTAAAAAAAATTCAGAACTGCAACTTTTTCAGTTACTCTCGTTTCCATCCTGATGGCCAATTTGGCCTTGACCTGATGTGCTTTAATGTGATTAATTGAACAAGTTCACTTAATAAAACATCCATGAATGATCAAATAATGAATACTTTGTTTCCCTCTCCATTAACATTTGGTTCAATGTAATAATAGTGATAGATCATTCTTGTTTACAAGCACTAAAAGTTATTTTCCAGTGTTTCCAGTGTTCCTAAATTTTGATTTTATGGATTAAACTGAGAAAGTTTTGAGATCTACAGATCTTCGTGTATGTTTGCTGATAAGACAAATCCTTTCCTGAAATTCTGATGACAGTAATAAAGGCAGGTATATTCCTCTCAACATCCTGGAACATATCCAGTAACTGTTACTGGCAATCCATCTAAAAACAGTCTATAACAAACTCTGGAACTAGGTTTGGGTTCTTCCAGTGCAGTCAGGCTCTTGGCCATTTTCACAATCACCACTTTTCTTTGCAAAACAAACACAATTCTTGGCTTCAGCCAATTTCTTTGGGCCTGCCCCAAAAAGCTGTAGAGGGTTTTCCCACATGCAGTTAAGCATATTTTTAGATGCTATGAACAATATAAAAAACACATAGATTTCATTCTTTTACAGAATTAAATCTAGTCAAACTGGCAGAATTTTTTTTTTTTTTTAAACTTTGCCAAAAATGTTTTGTAGTAGTGACATCTCTGGTAATTCTAATTGTGCTGTTTTCAGAGTGATGCTCTATACTTCATTTTTGGAAGAAGTTGACCTTTAATTCACATCGAATCTGCTGAAATAAGAGGGTAATTTCACATTAATCCCTAATACAGGGCAATTATATTCTGCAATTTTATTCATTTTTACCCCCTCATATTTGAGTAAGAGAAACACATGGAAGTGAAAAAAAATGCACAAGTTCTCTCGGAAATTTTAAATCTTTCTATGTCATTTGAAAAAATTGGTTACATTGCATGTGACAAACAAAATGTATAATTTGAAAAGAAGTAAAAATGATCAAGGGTAAAAAGCAAACAGCTGATTGATTTAAAAAAAAAAAACTTAAAAGATTTTGTTCTGGAGCAAATTATCCCTCCCCCTAACAAAAAGTTGGAGAAATGTTTGGTAGAGGTCTCTTAGGTGTCACTAACCTTACCTCATTCTGTTTTCCTCATTTTAATAAGCAATTGCTGCTCAATTGGTAGCAGATTCATAGAAAATGTGTTATGATCTTAGCATTGCAATTGAAGTGTTTCAAATCTTCAGATAAGTCATCAACAAAAAAACATGTCAGTGGAAAGCTTTCAAATTAATTAGCTTCTGATAGAGGTGCTTATCATGCAAGTTTTTGAGACAGTGGTGCCTGAACAGTTCAGCAGAATGAACTGTTTCAACAATTAACATGGTCATTTTCGCCACCTAGTGTGCAACTGCAGTTATTACAAGTGGTCACTGAGTTATTGGTACAAATTTACACCAACATCACATTTTGAAATTGTTTCACACAACAATCCAGTTTTAGAAGAACTTTTAAGAGTTCAAAATGTTTTCTCTGGTCGTTGATTACGACTTAGTGTAGTTAGTGTTTTGCTCTCTAGATTTGGGGAAATACGTACAAAACTAACACAAAAACAATCTATATTTTACAACAAAAAAAAAGCAATACGAGTAATAACATTTTCATATTATAATTAATCAACCAAAAATCTATTTATAAATTTAAAAACATTAAAGTTCTATGATTTAGTGGAATTACACACTTTAAAATTTATGTTTAAGATAAAAAATAATGTGATGTCAAACTCTCTACAAAATATGTTTAACATTAGGGAAAGTCCATACGAACTAAGAGGAAATGTTATGTTCATTGAAAATAAATTTAGAACAAATGTTAAAAAATTCTGTATTTCCATTAAAGGTGTGGATCTTTGGAATAATTGTGATGATGAACTTAAATTATCTTCCAATCTTTTCTGTTTAAAGAAGAAATATAAGTTATTATTGCTTAAAAAATATGCAAGTCTTGATGGTTAAATTCAAGCTTATATATAATGAATTTAAAGTAACAATAGTATTACTTTTTCATTTGATGTTCTAATTTTCATTTTATGTGTTATGATGGATTTCTGAATATTTACTTATATGTTTTTGCTTTCATGGTGATTTGAAAAAAGGGCCGGCGTAATAAGCGTTTGCTTCAGCCGATACCTTTTCGGTCCCTTGGTAAAATACAATTTCAGAAAAAAAAAGTAACTTTCTTTAATGTGAATTTACAATGTGACCGAAATAAATAAATGACCTGCAATCTTGTATTGAAGGAAGTGGTTTAGAAAGTGAATGTACGAGTAAGCTCTCAAAATCTGTTTAGTCTCTAATCACTATAGAAAAGTTACATAATTATTTTTCAAAATAAACCATTTTGATTTATTTGGTGTTGGTTCACATATACATAAATTTCCAAAATTGTAAAGCATGTCGTCAGGTCGAAATATCAGCGCAAAATTGTTTAATCAAAAAGAAAGAATACACTGCAGTACTCATGAGATGCCTTTATTGTACTTCTTGGAATCCAGTGCTATAGACACAAGAAACTGGTTTTATCCTACCCGCCCTTTTACATACATGATCTGACCTGAGAGGGAGGGTTCTGCGAGGTGGGATGTACAAACATCCCGATGGAAATCTTAAATTAAACACAGAGATAATAGTGAAAACACATCCAGGTGGATTTCCACAGACACGCACGACATGCATTCAAGACTCAGAGGAACGTATGGACTTCCTGGTTTACGCTTTGTCTTAAAGTATAAGAGCACAAATTAATATCACTTAAAAAAAAAAAAAAAAGACAAAAACATGTTTGGATAGCCCACGATCAGTCTATAATATTTCAGGCTCTGTCAATGTTCCACTTTTAGGAGGAAAAGGCAAAGGGACACACGACTATTCAAATTGGAAAGTGGTTTAAATATGGAGAATGGTTCATAGCTTTTGTATTTTAGTTAATTTTTCTTAATGATTTAATGACAAGACTAAAAAAATCACCTCATCTAAGTAAAACTAGGCCTTTGCTCTGGCTGTCTGCCTGCAGTATCTAAGTAAAATATATAAGTCCAGACAAGGGCTCAGTCGCCTGTTGGTCCAAAAAGGAGTTTGAATTCAGTCGTCCTCGCTGCCACTGGCCGAACGCTCCTGCAAAAATACACAAAAAATTTACTTCATAAAGAATTCCATTTTTTTTTTCTTTTTCCTCTCATACCTCTTCTTGTTCTTCATCACTGTCATCATCGCTGACTACAGGTTTGGCTCGGGAGCCGCGGCCTCGCCGCCGCTGGCCTTTACTTCCTCGCTCACCCTTTTCTTTCCGACTCAGTTTGATTTTCACCTTCACTGAGCGAGCTGAAAGAATCGGTATGATGTTTAAAATATTTGCATACAGGGTTGCGTTTTGGAGGTTTTGTATAAAACTCACACTCTGACTCAGAGCCTTCGTCCACATCTTCCTCCTCTTCCTCACTCTCTTCTCCTTCGCTTTCATCGTCCTTTTCGATCTTCTGCCTCACACTGGTGAAAACTGACTGCAGCACGATGGAGTCCTCGTAGATCTGGACACAGATATCAAGTTAAGATTTAAATCCATACAACACTTAGTCCTTTCAGACTCATTCATTTTATTTTAGATTGCAATCATCCATCTTTTTATACTATTCTTTGGGTTTGGATAATCTAGAACAGAGGAGTTAAACTTTGGCCCAGGCGTCAAGGCTGGCCTGTAGAATAATTAAATTTAACCCGGGAAAATGTATCAAATGACTATTGAATGTGGTCCACCAGTCTAACAGTCCACAGCACTTGACCCGAATATTCCAAAACTACAAAATTCAGAATTGTCTTTTGGTGTTTCAACACATTTATTGGGAAAACCTATCAATGATCTTTCATTTGTTGACTGCTGTCACAGCGCCCGTGATTGCTTGTTAGGTTTTGATTGTTAGATATTCAGTTATTGTTAGAAATGAAGAAAAGCTTTTCTAAAATATTAATGTTCGCCTGTGACTTTATCCAAATATTGAATTTTAGTTCACTAAGTTCTTGAGTTTGATACACCTGATTAAGAATATCAGAAATATTAGAACATTAGAAATGATGCTCTAATTGGATTCAAATTTTCCATTTCAGAGTGTTTTTAACCCACTTTCTGTAATCTATTGGATTGATTTAAATAATTTTTTTTATAAATTCAGAAGCAAAAAAACCCAACAAGCTTTTTAAAACTATGGTACAAAAACATCTAAGTCAAATGTAAAGCTTATGTAAAAAATAACTAATAAATAAGTTGTCGTGAAAGAAAACAAAAAATATACACCGAAAAAAACCAACACTTTTTTTCAAATTTTTTTGTATTCTTGAATCTTCCAGATCAGAGCATTTGGGGCGGAGCCAATCTCAGACCATTACCCAGAGGCATGAAACACACTTTGCTTTTGTCTAAGAAAAGTCTCTGAACCTCTCAGATTTCTCTGTGACTCACCAGTGAACCCTCAAGGTTGAAAGTCTGAGCATTCTGACATAGCAGCATCACATCTTTTTCCAGGTCGTTCAGGCTTCGGTACTTGTGGCTGCGAATTCTCTCCTGTGGACGTAAAGTAAGAAATCAGACCGTGAAGCTTTGAGAAGCAAAGAAAGATTATGAAAACTTTTCTTCTTACTTTAATCTTTCTGAAGTCGACGGGTTTGCGGATGAGCTCATAATATTCTGGGAGTTCTTTGCGAGAAGGCAGCTGGATGAAAACCTCACTGAGCTGCCGGCCGTTACTGAGGAGAGCAAAGATTTAGTGATAGGCGCACAGAAATAGATGTTATTTTGGCATCCTGGCGACAGTATTCTCACTTGTCTTTATATTTGATGACCGCATCAACGATCTTCTTCATCTTCTTAGTGAGGGACAGCGGGTTGGGAGAGAGTTTCTCTGCAGGTGGGCGACCTCGTTTCTTCGCCTTCTTCACCTCATCGTCTTTATCCCGACCTCGACCACTGCTGGAGCCGGGTGTGGACGGCCCACCGTCATGGTCGCGGTCTCGCTTTCGTTTTCTGGTGGTTTTTTTATGGCGAACTTCTTCCTCTATGTCCTCCAGATTTCCTTCTTCAATGGCCTATAGAGAAGAAATAAAAAGTCAAATAGCAACATTGTCTGATGTACATGACTGTCCATACTCGTGGCAAATTTGGACTTAAGGTTACCTCTAAACCCAAAGAGTGACACTAGCTTTCTTTAAAAGGACACTTGCAGAATAGATTGTATTGTGTAAAAAAAAAATCTCAACTCTTTTTACATTAAAAATCAAAGTCACATGATTTTTTTTTTCACTCTTCAAGTCAAACGTGACTTGAAGAGTTACATCACTTGAAAAGTTTGAGTTTATTGCTAAAGATAAACAGGCAAAATATCAACGAGACATTTGAAAAGTTGGTCAGCAATAAATAATGTTGATTTGTCTATGAAGTCTATGAAGTTTGTTTCAATAAGTGAGCAAAATAGGAATAACTGAACACACAACTTTTTGTTTAAATATTAAAATTGGAAAATATATTTTTCCTCACAGTAAAATATTTAAAACATTGTTTTATAAAAAAAATTAAGAAACAAATGCGTTAGATTAAAAGTAATTTTAAGTCAGAATTTTCCAGGTCTATGATATAACATACAATAATTGGCAAGATTGTAAAACTGTAAATCTTTATCATCATCATCCCTCTCACCTTGAGCCACTGCTTCTCAGTAAGTGAGTCGCTGTAGTCCACCTCCTTCCGCTGACGGGAACCCCTACCGAACATTTTCTCCTCCTCTTCCTCGCATGTCAACCTCTCCACCTCGGCATCGTCTTTCAAAATCCAGCCAGGAAGGTCATCCTCCTCCATCAGACGAGGTTTCCTCTTTGGGTTGCGAGCTTCTTCGCGGCGTCGGTCCAGATCCATCCGCTGAGGGAAAGAAGAAACAGGCAATTAAAATCTGACAATGAAAAACAAAAAACCATCTCTGGCAGATTCAGTTAAAAGGAAACGAACCATGAACTGTTCAAACTCCTCTTCACTCCTGGCAATCATCTGGTTAACTGTTTCATCATCTGGAACCTCATCTTCTTCCTGCAAATCAGCCAAACAGGATGGATGAGATGAGGCTGAGAACATGTATCTGTGGCACCTCAGAGCAAAGTCTCTGACTTCTACGACCAAAAAGTTTCAATGGTCAAACTATTTCTTCTAAAAAAAAAAAAGAAAAGAAAAGAAAAAAAAGTCTAAACTATCAGGAGGGAAAAAGCAACAGGAGGAAAAGGAAAAAAAAGAAAGATAAAGTTTTATATTAACCATCAAAATTTTTGTACAGAAGTAGTAATACATCAGGGAGAAAAGGAGAAGCTTGTATTGATGAAATCCTGAGGAAACACAAGGGGAGGAGTAGAAAAGGGAGGAAAAAAAATAGAAAAAAAAGAAAAAGGAGAGAAGAAGTGGGGCAGCGCACAGGTGGATGTGGGTGGGTGGGCGATGCGAGAGCAGCTTCAGGTCACACCCACCCACGCCCCCCTAGTGCGGCAGCCGCCTCGAGCCCCGACCTCGTCCTGCTCCTCGTGTTCCAGAATGGCCTGCAAGAAGGCCCGGCGCTCGAAGCCGGAGGATTTCTGGTCGAACATGCCCGCCTGGATGACCTTCTGGTCCACGTTTAGTTTGTACTTGGCTGCTGCAAGGATCTTCTCCTCCACGCTGTTGACGGTGCACAGGCGGAGAACACGCACTTCATTCTGCTGGCCGATACGGTGGGCTCGATCCTGCGCCTGCAGGTCCTGTGTGAGGAAACAGAGAGAGTTCAGGAGGAGTTTTGTCATCAGAAGTTTTCTATGAATTCATATATTGTTTATAATCTTATCAGAACAGAAACTATGGATTATTTTATTTGTTTAAATATATGGATTCTAAACAACTAGTTTTTCTGGGTTTATTGCAATTTTAAAACAATTGGAACTTGCAAAATAAATGAATTACATCTGATTAAAAAGACAAAAAATATTAGAAAAGAAAAACAAGTTTTGATTCGTTGAGACTTCAAGGTGAAAACTCCGAACTTACCTGATGGGGGTTCCAATCGCTATCAAAAATGATGACTGTGTCCGCAGACTGAAGATTCAGACCCAGACCTCCAGCTCTGGTACTGAGCAGGAACACAAAGTACTCAGAAGCTGGATCGTTGAAGGTCTTCAGCAGCATCCCACGGTCCTCCGCTTTGGTAGTTCCTGAGGAAGAAGCAGATGGTTTCAAAATTAGTTCAAATGTGCATGCATCTTAAATGATAATTTTTTCCGGGACGTGGTTCTTTTTTCTTATGACAAGCATTTAAAAGTCAGCTTCTGACTTTAGAGTTACGCAGTAGTCCACACTCTCCATCACCTTCATAGCTATGCAGCAATTTTGGCGCAGGAGTGGTTTACAAAATAAGGTGCATGGTGTGTGATGTTAAGTTTCATCGCAAGAATAAAAGTCTAAGTTGCTCGGAGGTGTCTCACCATCCAGACGAAGGTACTTGAAACTGCGATAAGCAAAGTAGTCTTCCATGATGGTCATGAGTGAGGTCATCTGACAAAAGAGCAGCACTTTGTGGTTTGTGGCTCGGAGCTTAGGCAGGATACGATCCAGTAGCTCGAACTTTCCAGAGGCACGGTACAGATCAGGACTGAGTGGAAAAATGAGGGGAGAAGAAACGTGAAGAAAAATTCAACCAAACATCTTCAGACAATTTCTGGAAAATAGAAGAAAGGTTTTCCTACCCAGACACAATTCCACCAGAGAACCCAAGATGCTCGGAGAAAGACTCCTGCAGGAAACAACAACAGGGGAAATTTACTTTCTAGGTTCAAGATTTCAAATACTTTGGATTTGATAACTGATTGTTTCCAACCTCAATGTGCTGAAACATGAAGGGGTGGTTGCAGATCTTCCTAAGTTGCATGATGGTGTTCATCAGAGTCTTCGTTCCACCTTTACCCTGTAGATAAAATTAAAAAACAGAATTGGTATTTTCTATAACAACTTTTTGTACAGCATTTTTCACACAAAAGCATTTTGAATAAATTGTAGCTTTTTAAAAAATGTTTTTGAAAGGCAAATTTTCTAATGCAAGAACTAGCTAGCATCAAATATTTTACCACCATCTTCTCACCTTTTTGTCTTTTTCTGAGCCGTCTGTGAGCAGAACTCCTTTGGCCTGCATGTGTCTGTACAAGACCCTCTGTAAGGCCGACATGTCGCACTTTATTACGTACTCCACCTAGAAGAAATGCCATGTTAGTTGTGGTCGGACAACCAGATGTTTAAGATCCACAAAAATAGATGCAGTCTGACCTTCTCCGGCAGCTGAGCCTCTACTTCCTTTTTAAGTCTGCGCAGCAAGAACGGCCTGAGTACTTTGTGTAAGCGCCGGATGATCAGAATGGTTTCCTCTTCATTCAAGTCCACCTAATAGTAAAAGAAAATCTGTTATTCTTCAAGTTTAACAAGTTTTATGTTTATATTTAAATCTCTACCTCACCTTTTCTCCAGTCATAGCAAAGGGGGCATTGAACCACTGCTCGAAGGTGCTGCAGCTCTTGAAGATGGTGGGCAGCAGGAAGTTGAGCAGAGCCCAGAGCTCTGGGAGTTTGTTCTGCAGCGGTGTGCCGGTGAGCAGCAGACGACGAGGAGCCAAGTAGTGTGTATTTAAAACCTGAGTCAGCTTACAGTGGTGGTTCTTCATCCGGTGACCCTCATCTACTATCATGTACTTCCAACGAAGCTTTGAAGAGAAAACAGAAAAGTGTCAATAGCATTAAAAATAAATGAAACATAATAGGGTGCTTCCAGATTATTTTGTAAATGAAAAACTAAAAGGCTTTTTTATCCTTATGTTGTAAAATTCGAATATTAAAAAGGCTCCTTCTTTCGGTATTTCCCTTCAGGGGTCGCCACAGCAAGTCATTTTCTTCTATCTAACCCTATCTGCTGCATCTTCTTTGGTCACACCAACTATCTTCATGTCTTCTTTCACTGTATCCATGAACCTCCTCTTTGGTCTACCTCTTGCCTGCTGGTTCCAAACCCAGCATCTTTCTGCAGATGTACTCTGTCTCCCTCCTCTGCACATGTCCAAACCATCTCAGTCTGGCCTCTCTGACTTTATCTTCAAAACCTCTAACATGTGCTGTTCCCCTGATATAGTCATGTATTAAAAAAGCTACAGTTTAATTAAAAAAAAAGCCAAAATGCAGAAATATGTGAACAACTTTCTTTTGAACAACTTAAAAATCAGTCATTTGTTTCCTATGTTTCAGTTATAAAAGTAAAACTATACCGCCATCTTTTATTTTTTTTCTTCTTTTAAAAGTAATTAGTTTTTTCTACTTTTGTTTAGTTTTTCCTTTTAGTTTTCTTAGTTTTGCAGGCAGTATTTTTTTTACAAAACCAGTTTTGGTTCACATGTTGCACCAGTTATTCCTGTTTTCACTGAACAAGCGCTAATCACAGCACTGACAAACGAGTGCTTGTTGTGAACAAACTCTAAGCTGAGCCATGCAAAAATAAATTTCTGTCATAGGGTTAGGGTTAGTTTAAGAAATAAAATGGACCTGGAAATAAAGCATTTCTAACCTAAAAGCCTGCAAAGAATTTTATTTGCATAAAAGTAAAGATAAAAAAAGGTCCTACCATAACAAAATAGTTCTTCCAAACAGTACAATCACTTGGGGTGGTATTTATTCTCTTGTAAGATTAGTACAAATAAAGATATTAGGATGTTAGGTTTAAAGGATTCCGTAACTTCAGCAAATTAATGTGTTCAGCACTGCTAACAATCTCCTCTTACCTTTGCTAACACCTGCTTATCTTTAATAATGTACTCGTATGTGGTGAGCAGCACGTTGAACTTGCCACTACGCAAGATTGGGACGAAAGAACGTCGAGCAGCAGGAGAACCCTAAAAAATAATATCGGATTGTTTTAAACAAACACAGACCAACACCCTATAACAAGAACATACGATCTGAGAGATGCACCCACTCACCTTGTAGGAGACCTTCACAACAGACGGCGCCCACTTATCAAACTCATACACCCAGTTTGATAAAGTTCTAAAAAACAAAAGATACAAAATGAGGTCTACAGAACAACAGCAAGAAGAAGAGGACCTGGTGTTTCAACGTACGAGAGAGGTACAATGATGAGGAAAGGCCCGTTGAGGCGCTTGTATTCCATGAGGTAAGTGATAAGTGCGATGGTCTGGATGGTTTTCCCCAAACCCATCTCATCAGCCAGGATGCCATTCAAATTGTTGTTGTACAGAGACACCAGCCACTCCAGACCTTTAATCTGAACAGCAAACACAGTTTGAACCGTCTTGTTGGATTACAGCTTCGTATAAAAACAGAAGCTCGCTGAGATTGTGTACCTGGTACTGTTTGAGCTGCCCGTTAACCAGCAGCGAGGACTGTTTATCCACTTTTTCTGTAACAGCGTGAGCGACTGCGTAGTAGGACTGGAGACCTCTGTTGAAAGCTGCGTTGCCATATTCATCATCTACGTCCTGCTTGGCATGTCTAAAGAGAAAAAAAAACCTTATAATTTGCAAGATAAAATATATCAAATGTTATTGTGTTTAAATTTCATAATTTGGTAAAATAATTTGTAAAAAGTGGTATAAAAATCTTTTAAACTAATGTTTTACGATGTTACTTAAATCTGCCATCATTGTTTGGGCTCAGGATTATACAACTAGGTATTTTCAAATATCATCGGTTTTCTATGGTGAACAAATACCATTTGGCCCACAGCCTGTAAATCACTTTGACTTCCAAGTGTTATCAAACAGCAAGTATTTCCACTGGTTAGAGACGCAAAGCCAGAAAAAGCCAAAGAAGCATTGATACTGAGCAGCATTGCTTGTTCGGTATTCACAAATAGTTGCTGAGCTGATCTATAATTCTGCCTTTAATTTTCTACTCGTACATTTATTTTTGGAGAGTGAATGAAGCCTGTGAATGAAGCCTGTGAATGAAGAGAAAATATGTAATTAAATTTGTTTGTTATGAAATATGTAATGTAGCTTACTCAATGATGTGACGGACGTCAAATTCTGAAACTTCTTCGCTATCGGGATCTGGAATCTTCTTCTTCTCTTCTGTGGGAGCTGAGGAAGCCGGATGCTCGTCTTCTTCCTCCTAATAAGAATAGAAAATAAAACAACCCTCCCACAATTTTAAGAACTGAATTTCCACCACTAAACATTCTGGATCACTAAGAATTTACCTCTTCTTCTTCCTCCTCTTCATCTGAACCACTGTCTTCACTGTCTGTCCGCGGTGCTACTTCATATCTGTGGAGGGCAATTATTTTCTATGAGCATGTTCCTGATTAACTCCTGTGTTTAAGTTATTCCATAGTAAAGTTTACCCTGGGTTCATCTCCAGCCAGGCCTCCAGCTGTCCGGCTTTTGGTGCATCGATGCCTGTCAGAATCTTCCCGCTGTCCATGTGGATGACTTTAACCGGCAGGTCGCTCATTTGACTTGTTTCATCCAATGGCTGAAGAGAATAGTAAGAGGAAAACAAAACAATGTGGTGGTTATGAGCGGGAAAAAATCCAGATGAAAGCTTCTTCAGAAATAATTTTCTTCTTATAAACTCACTTCTCCATCAGGTCCCAGACCAGCAGCTCCTCCTTCTACAACTTCTGGCTTCTTAAAGTACAAATTTTAAAAGTAAATGGTTTACAAAAATAAATAATTCTTGATTTATGAGTGATGCGTTACTTGTTCTGATTACAAATCTTTACCTTCTTTTTCTTCTTCTTCTTTTTCTCTTTGAGAGCTTGTGCAGCTTTGTGAGCACGCACCAGCTCAGTGAGATTAGCCACATACTCGTCTGTCTGCTGCAGCAGATACGCCAGACGCTTGTCCTTTTTCTGATCGATAAGTTTACGGTAACCCTCTTCATCTTCAGCCTGAAAAGAAATTCATAGAGGTCTTAGATTGTTGAATTAGGTTAATCAAGCTATGCAAATTCTTTCAATGAATTGTGTTTTCTGGCTGTTTCTTACTAAAACTTGGTCTCAAATATGGACTTGGTCCTATAGGCACAGTTTAATTATAAACCTAAAAAGCAGTGTGTAATTATAACTCCGACTCCAGATTAACTATTTGGCACATCAGTTATTTAGATTTCGGCACCCTGACCCAATCAGATAGATACAATGTCTTGAGACAATTTCTTAAATTCTCAAAAATTAGATTTAATTTTTGTAATCAAACATATCTGACCATCAGCCTTCGCATTCTCTCCTTCTCGATGCGCTCATTCTCCTTCTTCTGCTCCCGCTCGGTGTTTGCGTGGTAGGTGGCAACAGCTTTGGTGGCTTTCTGGATCTTGGCCGTGATGGAGCGATGGTACTCTTTGAAGTCCTTGGCGTGCTGCAGGATGCTGTTGAGGTATTCCTACAGAGAAGACCATCTAAATTGAGCCCTTTAGCTTTTTGTTTAATTTTATTTGCATACGTATGTGATATTGAGCAACTAAAAAACAAATCAGGAATAACTTATTCATTCTGTTCCTTCTGCAATCACCTACCTGATGTTTCTGACGCCGTTTGCGCTCCTGCTCGATCTTCTGCTGTTTTTCCAACTTCTCTGTGATGCGGGCCTCGCGCAGTGACTGACGCTTGCTGCGTTTGTAGGCTTTAGCGTTGAGGGCGGTTTCCAGCGCTGTATCGCGCCGCATGCAAACCACCACCTCTTGACGTAGCTGCAAGCACACAGTGATGCACCGGGTTTATTATCCACCGGGAAAATAATAAAACACATAGGATCAGTATTTTTTTTCCAATTTTTTTAAAAAAAGCATGCTAACCTGTCTCTGGAAGTTTAGCAGCCTGAGGGCCTTGAGCTCTATTGTGGCCTTCGTGCGGAGATCACCCGCAAGTGAACCGGGAAGGTTTTCCAGCTCTTGTATACGATGAGCTATACGAGCCTGAAGCCTGGAAAGCAAGAACAGTTTTATAATAACAGCAGTAATCGTATCTTATTAACAGAAGGGGCAAAATTGCAACTTGTTCTAGATGTATAAGCAAATATGCTTTTCACATCTCAGTAGTAAGACCGTTAAATGTGGTTGCCTAAAAAGAAAAAAACGTGTCACCTTAAATGTAAAAAAAAATAACCATCTGATCATTCCCACGTCTTTCTTACCTGTACTCCCTCTCCTGAAGTATCTCCACTGGGTCCAGCCCACGTGGTTTTTGGATAGGCGTTATACGGTTCTGCTTTTGGTGAAGCATCATAGGAGGTGGCTGCGCCGGCTGCCCAGGAGACTGTGTCTGAGGAGGCATCACTGGAGAGGCGGCTGGTGGAACAGATGGAGGAGCGGGAGACGGTCTGCCAGTGGGTTGAGGAGGAATCAGCTTCTGAGGAGGGTTGGATGGAGCAGCTGCATTTACCATTGGTCCTATTGAAGAACAATTTGAGAAGGATTTAATGTTGTTGCATATAAACATAAAAAAAAAATTGGGGATAGGTATGTAATTTGGTTTACCTTCAGGCCATGACTTGGGGGGTCCATTAGCTGGCTGGCCTTGCATGCCAGGGGGAACTCCTGCAGGTCCAGGAGGTGCCATGTTAGGACCAACCATACCTAAAAGAAAAAAAGATCCCACATTGAGTCATCTCATCTCTTTGTCTTTCAATTGTACATGTCTATTGTTCATTATATATTGTGTGTGTCATTGCTGTAAAGTATTTAAGAGTGTTTCAAAGACGCTGATAAAATTATCCTTACATGCCATTAGAGGTAGTATTGTTTTTTCATGGGCTAATAAGTCTTATCTCAGAACTTAAATAAACACAGTACCTTTTGTCAGCTAAAATAGGTAATAATTGATCCAAAAAGGGCTGATATGTACTTTTTTTTTACTCTATTTTTTTTTTTTGCCCCTGGCAAGTAAAGCAAACACACATTGTTTAATGCAGTAAGTGGTCCATTATACAAAAATAACCACTGTAGAGGGGCGGGACTGAACGTGAGCAGAGAGTGAGCACAAAAACTGTTTCTGCACATGCTAGAATGTGAGTCTGGCAGACAACAAAAGCCGTGCTCAAGAACAACTTGGTGTTCGTATACTATTCAAGTACAGAATGGAAGAGCTTGCAAATTTTTTAACATTTATAAATTAAATAGAAAAACACTTCAGGTATGTTTTTGATGTGGGAATAATATTCAAATATGGAAGAAACTCCCTTTTTAACTCACCGTGCGGTCGATTGTAATTAGCCTGAACTGGTCCTGGCCCTGTGACCGGTGCCCCTGCTGGCCCTGTAGAAGGTGGCATGTTGGACATGGGCTGCTGCTGCATGCCTGGCATGGGCCTTTTCCCCTGCACTGCCATCTGGAGGTGCTCTGGTAGGGGTTGACTGCGTGCTAACATCTTGTAGGCCATAATCTGAGCTCTGAGTTGGTGCAGTTGGTTCTGGTTAAAGGGAGTGGGTCCACCTGCGCCCCCTGATCCAGTTCCCGGACCCGGAGGTCCACTTGGGCCTTGGGGACCACCACGGTTTGGTTGACCCATACCCTGATTGGGATCCCCGCTGCTTTCAATAGGGCCTGACCCAGGACCTGAGGGAGGGCCATTGGCTGGAACAGGGCTAGGTGCATGTTCTGATCCTCCCAAAGGAGAGGGGTAACCTAGAGAAAGAGATGACAATAATTAAGTTATTGTTAAAAAAGCAATTAAATGATGCAAAATAAATAACGATACTCATGTGTAGGGAGTACTGAAAAGATTAAAGACCCGCTTCTACCATAAAATTTTAAGTAAATAAATCCTCTACAATTCTGTCACTCACCAGGAGGTTATACTCTTTATACCCGAGCAAGTGTTTTTGGGGGGTTTTTGTCGTCCTTTTTTTTTTGTTTTGTTTTTAAAACTTTTTTTCTATCTTTTGGTTTCATTGGTCAGGTAGTCCCAGGGACGGCTTGGGCCCAGTGGGAATCAAACCAGGCTTTCCCGGTCAAAAAGGGGAAATTCTACCACAAGCACACCGCCTCCTGGCACCTATACCCGAGCAATAGTTTGATTATTGTAAAAACACCAAGCTTCTTAGAACAAAAATAGAATAAAATGTACAAACAAAACTCTTTCTCTCAGGTTTGACTTTGAAAGCTGACTTGTTTCAATTTAATAGACATTCCTTTTGATTATTACATTTGTGAAAAAAACAGAGCAAAACATATTAAAAAACAGTTTTAATAAAATTGAGCTCTGCTTGAACAACTTGAGTTTGAAAAATAAGGACAAAATGACTAAAAAAAATATAAAACAACTTAGGTTTAAAATGATTTATAATTGAATTCTGATAACATGTAACTTGAGGTTTAGAGCACATCTTCCAGTCAACTTGTCCATGTCTAGTACGAAAAAACCTTTTTAGGGATAAATTTAAAATGTTTAGTTATTACTCTTAAGGGAAAAAATAGTGTATTTATTTTAAATGAGAAAATGTTTTCTGATTGGAGCTGCACTGTTTTAGCACTTTCATCTCATCACATCCTCTTTGTCAAACAGCTTGATTTGACACATGCAGCTGCACCTTTTGTTATCTCCTCTAAAGAGGAAGCACCTCAACCCCACCTCCATTCGCTACTGGGAGCAGCACCACGGTAAAAACTGACAGGACAGGTTTGTATCTACAGTATGCTAACAATTTGAACAATTGTTTTTCATGAGATTCTTCCCGCGCTATTAGAAAGTTTTTTTATTGGTTCATCTACTCTTGTTAATGACTACATGTAATTGACATAACACGGTAAGGATTAAACTACATCAATTAGAGCAATGAGTAATGTTTTACCTTGGGAATGTTGATCCATTGGGCTCGGAGGAGGTCCCATTCCACTGTGACCGCCAGGTCTCATGGCCATGCCCTTCATCTGGCCATAACGAGGGTCATCGGGCATTCCCTTCTCATGCATGCCTTCCATGGGCTGTGCAAAGCAAAGTATGTAGATATTACAACCATAACAATAATTAACATTTAAAAAAAACTTAAAATTGATTTATACTTTGTGCATTTGGTGCATGTTGTCCTGTGGATATCCTGAAGGACCCTGTGAAGGATGGGGGTGTCCAGGTCCTGGAGGTCCTGGGCTGGGTCCCATCATGCTATGAGCTGAGCCTGGTGATGGACCTGGACTTGGACCCATCATACCTCCTGGAGATGGCCCTGGGCCTGGGGAGGGACCCGGCCGAGGTGTCCCTCCCATTGGGGGATCAGGAGTGGACATCTCTCAGGGGGACTGGGAATGTGTGGAAGGAGCAAGAACCCCTAAAAGAGACGAATTGAGGCTGATCTGAGACAAAAACGTCTTTTTTTTTCTTCCCACAATTGGTTATTCCAGTCATGGTGTCAAATTCTACTATATTATTATACCAAAGGCCCAATACAGTCTTATATTCACATTAATCACCAACTTTAAAAAAACAGAATCAAATAACTATAATTTTATCAAACGTACAAATCTATATTAATCATGAATTTACAATATGATTTTAGGACACAATCACACAAATTCACCCTACAAAAAGAATTGTATTAATAAATGTGTTGTACTGATCAATTAACCAGCAAGACTAGAAAAATATTTATCATCTAAATATTTAAGGTTTTTTTTTTTAGGTCAAAATACAGCGATGTATGAATTACCTTGAGCCAAAATTTACATAGATTTTTTTTTAAAAGGCCAATTTTAAAACAGATGCACAAAAAAAGAGAAGGGGGTATGTTAATTAATGTGTAGTAATTTTTTTTTAACATCAAAATTGAAATAATCCAATCACAGGGGCATTACAGAATCTGTAGAACCAGGAATACAAAAAAATGTAGGATTAATAGATAACAAAGAGAAATGTTCATATCATATCTTACTGGATACATTAAAAACACAACAAGACAAAAAGTGGAGTTGGGACAGTGGTTTAGTGGTTAGCAAAGTGGCCTCACAGCAAGATGGTCAGCGTTTGGAGCCCAGACTGGGGGCAAGGTTTGATATACCCGCCTTTCTTTGTGGAGTTTGCCTGTTCTTCCTGCGTATATGTGCGTTTCCTCACACTCTCAAAAACATGCATGTTAGGTTGATTGGCCACTACAAAATTCCTCCTTGGAATGAGTGTGTGTGGATGTTTGTCTGTCTGTGTGTGACCCTGCAACAAACAGGCGACCTGTTTGGGGTGTACCCTGCCTTTCGCCTGAAATCATGTGGGATAGGCTCCGCCAACCCCATTAGGGACAAGCGGTTCAGAAAATGAAACGAAACAAGACAAAAAGTCATCAACCACTACTTAATGTCTAAGTGGCATAAATCAGATCATGTTTTATTTTTTCTTCATTGGCTTTTAAAAAATGTCTACATTCAAAAAAGAAAGAATAGTGGAGCCATGATTGTATTTTATAGCTACTGTAAATTTGTGATCATTAGAAATCTTTATTTTAAACTGCACTGCCTAAAAAAAACATAACTATTAAATTGCAATTGTGGAACCTTTGTTTAAAAAACAAAAAAAAAAACATTAATATGATTCTGCTTTCAGATTATTTTAGTTTTACATGAACATAAATTTCATTTCAAGTACACTTCTATCAACACATCATGTACTGATCACCTAATGAAGCAGTAAACCTAGTCACACAAAGAGATCAGAGCTTTCCAGACATCTCTTTATTAATTACAAACAAGATCGTGACCACTAAATAAAATAATTGTAATGCAAGTTCTCCATAAGATTCCTAAATCTGCTCAATCTTAGAAAATATTGTTTCGAATCCTTGAATTTAAAAGTAAAAAATGTTGATAACATATGTTAATGACGTTTTCGAGCTGGAATTTGTAATCAAATCAACCAGAAGTAACAAAAGAGAGCAAAAGAAGTAAAGACATCTTAGATCAGTGATTTATATGAATTGTTTACATTATTGTTATAGTTATTTATTAGAAACAGTAGCATTTGGAGCTTTGCTAACATTAGCATGGGCCAGCCGGTTTTATAATTTAAAACCTCACAATTAATTTAGACCGATCGGTAAGCTGTAAGTTAAATAGCTTTCTTTAATGTAAGTAAATATATTTTTAATAGCAAAAAATGACAAAGGAGTAGCGATTAAGCTACAAAGAACAAAAGCCGGGCTCTTGCTAATATTGCTAAGATAAAGCCATAGTTTCCATAGTTTAGCTAGCATGCTAACAAGCTAAGAATGCTAGCCAGGCCGGCCATGCTCTGCGTGGCCAGTTAAAACGAAAAAAATCTTTGTTTTGCGAGATGTTTTGGAGACATGTGAAAGTATTACTCATCGTAGGAGATGATTGATCCAACGCGCCTCCCGTACCCCTGCTCTGCTCTACGCTCTGAGTACATTTCCTAAAATTATTTTCATTCATTGAACTGAGTCGCGCCACAGCAGCGGCTCTGACACGTCTGGCTCATCTTTACAAAACCCATCACGCTCAAAATCCACATTTATCCTTCGATATCAACACAGACTAATCTCTAAATCTAGAAAAATATGTTGCAGTCGACTTACACAAAGTGGTGATAGTTGAAGAGATGATTCTCCGGCGGTCACAGTCTCTTAGTTTTCCTCCAAAGCAGAAACAAAGAGCGACCTGCCCAATTGGTTTTTTTCCCTTCACCCCCCCTCTCTGTAGACTGTTACTCAGCAGCGCCACCTGCTGATTTTCCCCAATAGAAGCACTGCGTATAACCAGCACACGTGGGGGATGGGAGTTATACTTACTGGTTTATGAACAAGAACATCAAAAATTATACTTAATTTAAAACAGTAAAGGCATCTCGACTCTGAAACTGAAACAAACGAAACCCGAACGGTTGCTCAGCTGGCGCAGATATTTTTAAAGAAGCAGTAACAGATTTCTCTATTTATTAACGCACAACATTTTTATAGATGGAATTCAATTATTTCATTTTTATGTTTGATTCAATACAGGTTCAAATGTGAGAAGAATTCATTTATTCATCTTCTGAACTGCTTATTCCCTGACAAGGTCGCCGGAGCATATCCCCGCAGAGTTAAGCAGGATACACCCCGAACAGGTCACCAGTCTGTCAAGGGCCACACGCAAACACACACACTTTCCGAGGGACAATTTCGTGGCGGCCATTCAACCTAACATGCATGTTTTGGAGGGTGGGAGAAAACCACACATACACGGGGAGAACATACAAACTGCACACAGAAAGGAAATGGTTCTGAGCCTCGTTGCCACCAGGGATTTGAACCCTGACCTTCTTGCTGTGACGCCACTGTGTTGTTCCGTTCCGTCATCTTCCGCTTGTTCCGGGGTCGGGTCGCGGGGGCAACAGCCTCAAACGGGCAGCCCAGGCCTCTCTCTCCCCGGCTGCATCCTCTAGCTCACCTGGAAGGATCCCAAGTCGTTCCTCGGCCAGCTGTGAGACATAGTCTCTCCAGCGGGTCCGGGGTCTGCCCCTTGGTCTCTTCCCGGTGGAACGTGCCCAAAACACCTCGCCCGCGAGGCGCTCGGGGGGCATCCTGACCAGATGCTCGAACCACCCCATCTGGCTCCTCTCGACCTGGAGGAGGAGCGGCTCGACACCGAGCTCCTCCCGGATGGCAGAGCTCCTCACCCGATCTCTGAGTGAGAGCCCAGCCACCCTGCGGAGGAAGCTCATTTCGGCCGCTTGTACCCGCGATCTCATGGTGACCTCACCTATGGTCACCACCCACAGCTGGTGACCATAGGTGAGGGTTGGAACGTAGATCGACTTGTAAATCGAGACAAGTCGAGTCACATTTGTGACCGTGTGGTCACAAATTAATTTTACAATCAATTACCGGTACTGTTTTCATTATTACTATGAGCTGTTGGGTGCATAATGATCTGCCCGAGCAGGACCATACAAAAACCTGAATGCTTCCATCCCCTTCATGAATCTGTGGACCATCAGAAGAGCATCTTCAGCAACAGACTCCTGCAACGCCGCTGCTCAAAGGAACGGTACAGAAAATCATTTCTGCTTCCTCCATCAAACTATTTCACCTTTCACTTTTAACCCTGTAATCACTTGCCATTCACAACAGTTAAAAATAAAATAAAATCATGCACATATATGTAAATAGGTTCTGTATTGTATGATTGTAGCACTCAAATTTTCCTTCAGGGTAAATAAAGTATTTTCATGGGTGGGTGCTGGAGCCCATCCCGGCTGATTTGAGGCAAGGGGCAAGGTATATCCCGAACAGGTTGCCAGTCTTATAAGTCTAAATTTCAAACTAAAATAATACTCAAACAATCCAGCACAAATATTTTAAAAAATGTTCTTTTTAATTACTGTATGTGTATATTTCGGACCTAAACTCAAAAGACCTTATTTGATGTCGTTCAGTGAATAACCTTTTAGCAATTCCGTTAATTTTTTAATCACTTTTTCTTGAAACATTATACATTTTATTTTACTCACACAAAGATAGTAATTTCTAAAGTTCTACTTTAATTAAATTATGCACTCTCCAGCTGTAGAAATAAATAAAATTTCACGTAAGGTGTGAAAAACAGTAAAAATACAGTAGAATCTCAGCTGATACCTGAGTAATTTATTAGACCAAACCCCTTAATGTAGATGCTGAGAACACGAGTTAAAACTCATGTGCAAATTTCACACAAACAAGGGGGATCTGATCCTTCAAAGGAGAACAAATTCATCCATGCTGCTGCTGCTGTCAGCTTTGTGCTGTTCCTGCTTCCTCTGTAAGTAGGTGACCGTGTTCACTGGTGGGTTGTGTTCATCATCCTCCTGACTTTTTCCTTCTGAAAATATAAACATGGGGTACGTCTTTGCAGATGAGGTGACTGCCTGTTGTGGAGAAGGAGCAAAATAATAACCCAGAATTGTTAATAGGAGACATAGGATGATAAATATTCACAGAATGCCATCACACAAATTCCAACTAATCTTTTAATCATTAAACAGATCCAAGGATTAAAGACTGAGATAACAGAAGAACATACCTCATTTACAGATGTGTACAAGGATTCAAACTCCTTTTGTCCTTTTGCGTAGAATCCTACAGTACAGCTGGGGTCCATGCGAGAGAAATTCATCTTCCGGGGTTGCTTACAGTGGAACGACTGTAAATAATGAAAGCAACTAGATCAGAAAGATAAATACTGAAATGGAAAAATTGTGTATCGATTGAGCTATCCATCCTCCAAGAAATGAGCAAACCATTCCAGCATGTACATACAAAATGCCAAATAAAACACATAATTAAAATTACGGCTCTTGTAATCATCCATCAAAATCAGATTATTTCTTTGAAAAAAAGAAATGCCAGTAACTATAGAAGCAGAACTTCACACCTCCAAAGGAAAGTTTTGCTTTGCCATATTCACTGTAGGCTGACAGTAGTGAGGGTCCAGATAGAGTAAATGATCATCTTTTTGTATGGTGGTTTGAAAAAAGATGAAAGAAAACAAACACACGTGAGAAATCAATTCATTATCATCAAACTGTTCTTTAGTTCATTAAAAGTACCTTGGAAACCAACAAAAAACAAGGAGTGCCTAGGTTTGCCACCGATGATTCCAATGCAGCATTCTAACCTCAAGAGTTTCTGTGGAAAGATCAATCATTTTCAATTTTCTTTAATACAACCTGTTATCAGAAGTTTCTCTAGTTATGCATATTGTAATATTTTAAACAAATAGATACTTTGACACTGGGGATGTAGGAAGGATTGAGATCTTGTCCTCCGAGTCGAACTGGAACCAGAATAATGACAGACTTCCAAGAGTGAGGGTGAGGTCGTTCACACAACCTCCGAACATCCTGTAAATAAACTGACCAAAAGAAAGAAACATCCAGGGCAATAAGATTCTCAGATGGTTTCTCTGAATCTTCCCATATAAATTACAGTTTGAACAAATCATAAAATAAAAGAATAAACATACTGGTGCAATCTTGTGCGACATACACAACTAGATTCGGAGGGTCCGCAGAAGCAGACACAGCTTTCCTTAAAACAGAATCAGATGAACAGTGATATTAGATTAAAATCTTCTTGGATTATAAAACATTCCTTATAGTCTCACCGTAGAATGTGTGCCACAATAGATGGACCATACCAGTCTCCAGCCTTCTTCCCTGTGCTTTTGCCCAACTCCACAAGTTGGTGGATACCAAAAGGAGCTTTGGGGTTGTCGGCAAACCAGGATACAATCTTCCTATGTTTTGCCTCCGTGGGTCTGTCCAGAAGGGAACCCAGACTCAAGTTTCGACCCCTCATGTTTGTTTCCAATGCTGCTTTCTTAAGTTCCAAATTGTCCACAGGACGAACAAGATCCATGTCATCTTTAATCATTCTCGGCCTCATGGACCAATTCCAGTCTGAAAATTATGAAGTCTGATTAAAAATTTAAATGGACGTCATCTGATTCTATTTTTTGTGTAGAGTTATTCTTACATAAATAAAATTTGTAAAAACCTGAGAGAGATTCTAAAATGGGCCTTCAATGAATCATATATTTCTTGCAGTAAACCAGAAATCTGCATTTGTTTTGCTTCAAAACTAAACAGGCTCCATTTACTTGCAAACCATCCTCCCTAAAGCTGTCTTTCATCTGTAGTCAAGGCAGAATAGATGAAGACCATCTATATGGAATAGTGAGTTAAGCATCTCATGATTAAGGTTGATTCCTTTCAAGTAGATATTTGTATAATACATCGTCTCTACCAAAATATTCAGCAGGTCCAATTTTCTCTCAAATAAAGATGGAATCAACAACTTTCTAGCCATGGCTTTTCACCTCTCAGTACTTTGTTTTCTTTCCTCTTCAACCTTCGTGTCTGAACTCTGCTTCTCCACGTTTATATTCATATGCTTTTCTTAAGTTTCAAAGTGCACATCAATTTTATTTATGACATATTTTATGAATTGCGTCACCTGGTGGCATCATGTGTAAGATCAGGCCTCGTGCCAGCAGCATCTGACCTGTCCGTAGAACACAACCCCAGCCACTGTCTGTGGTCAAACAGCAGCCAGCCAGCTCAGGAAATCCACGTCTGTAGGTTAACCACACCAGAGAAGCAAAGGAGCGACGAAAACTCTCCTTTTCCCCTGAAACAACCCCAAAGCTTTGACTTAAATTCACCACTTTGCTTTTGTTGTTAAATAATTGGATAATTGGAATGGTTAAAAATGAGGGCTAAAAGTTTAAAATGAGTGTTTAACTTTAATTAAGTAAAAGTTACCTTCTTCCCTGAGATCATAGCATTTTCCAAACAGGATCAAAGGAGAGCTCTTACTAAATTTTGATTTCTGTTTCAAGGTCCAGCCTGACACATCAAAGGTTAAAAATAAAAAGTAATAATAAATAAACAGGCCAATATGAAGTTGCATTAGAACAATTAAATAAAACTGACCATATTTGACGCTGTTCCACGCCGAAACAAGCCTGGATTTCAATTTGTTTGTGTCCTCTACCCCCTGATCCTCCCTGCACTCTTCTCGACTGAGTGGCAGAGTAGAGTCAGGGCAGAGAAAGAGCCAGTCGTCCATGTGGTGCTCAGCAGCAGACTCATCACAGTTAGAACAGGTCGAAGTGAGATTCATAACCCCTGGACATGATCACAAATAAGAATAATGACCAGTAAAATCTGAAAATAAAACAGTGCTAATTCCTTGCATACACATGACTAGGTGGGCTGTGAAAAGTCAACTTATGAACATGTTATTCATGCAACGGACAAGCTTTGCATCAGTTTTGATGAGTTAATGTAATCTCTAGCAAAGCAAATCAGCATCAGTAAAAGTAGAAAAGGAAAGCATGTGACTGCATCCTGTGACTAAAAGAATTCCAGATATGGAGACAGAGACTCACTGGTTCCCACCGACATCAGATCTGTAAACATCTCAAAGATAGAGAAAGCAATGAGATGCCACCGACAAATTAGTGCAGTGAAAGATGTTTGTAAAAACCTTTACAAGTGAAACATTAATGATAAGTTTCTTTATAAATAAGTCTACATTAAAAATTATTTCACTCCAAAATAACTTCAGCTTACTTGTCTCCCCCCCAATGATAAATTAACACCATGAATTACCCAGTTAGTCTATTGGCTTACATGCATTAGACTCTGGTATATAATCTATCACAAAAAACAGAAGACTGGAAAAAACGATAGAGACATATACTTGAATAAAAAGGTAAAAAAAAAGGGGGAAATCCTTAACCTGAAATTGTATATTTCAAATTTGTTTATTTCTCTTCGGGTATAAATAAAGTATATTCAATTCAATTCAATTAAAACAAAAGCGAGGCATAAAAACAAGCCAAATTGGGGAAAAATATGGGGCAATTGAATATTATATACTGTATATACGTATTGACAACACGCCTGTCAAGGAATACAGTTTTGCTGTATTTTAATACAGAAAAAAAATGTGATTTTAGATAATACAGGCGTATCATCGTTTCTATACAACCAAAAAGACATTTGCAAAAAAATAAAAGGAAAAAAAAACAGTTTTGCATCAATGCTTTATAGGGGTCATACATTAAAAAGCCTACAAAATGACTAGATTTTAAGTCGATTATGGGATATTTCTGGCGGTCATTATTACAGCGCAGTCAGAGCTAGACTATATTCCTCTCCTTACGTCATACTTGCTCATTATACTTTGACTGCGCATGCGCAATCTTTTGGGATTTTCAAAATGGATCATTAATACTGTTTACAAGTACTCAGTTCTTCTGATACTTGAAGTCAGAAAGCCTGAAGGAATGCTTTTGACAGGTATGTGACTGCCACAATTACAAATCGAAAAGTTTTGAGATACTTGTAATATTTTAGATTTAAAAAAAAGAAAAAGAAACTATTGTGCGATCTTCGCGACTAGGAAAAGAAATCCTAATTATAAAAAACCTTTACATGAATAAAAATAACCAACCATTGCTACAATAAAATAGTGATGAATTATTCCATCTAAATACTCTTAATCTGACTGAATCTTTGTTTATCTACTCAAAGGAAACTACCAGTCACTACATTTTTTTAAAAAAGATTTTCAGTCTTCACAGCAGAATAAACTCACAATCATATTATGAACTATTTCAGTTACAACAGATTTGAAGACTCTTTTTGAGCTAATCCAATAAAAATGAGCTTTAAAAGCATTCAATCAACAAATATTTAAGATCATATCCACCTTTAAGTCTGGGAGAGTCATCCTTACTTCTTTAAACACCAAAACACTACATTAAGTAGATGTTTTCTGCTTTGTTTTGGCTCATTCCTCTGTTTCACACAGAAACAGCTTAGTGAAGGTTTGACTTTACTTCCTGTTTATCAAAGTCATATGTTTAAGCTTACATGATTGGTCAACCGTCAGCCAATCACGAAGCGCTTCTTCTCCTAACTGACAAGAAAAACCACGTGTTCAAGATTTTCTACACGTGTTTGGAGAAAAAGGCTTTAAATAAAATATTAGAAATCTAATATTAGAGTTGAAAATAGAAATTATATTTACAGCTGCAAATAAAAATATTACATTTTTTAAAATTAAGGTAGTTTTTATTTCCGATTCAGACTTACAATGTGTTAACAAAGAATTGTGACAAAAAAAAAAATCCAGATTAAGAGAAATTTATGTTTTTATATCCAGACATTTCTGAATGGTAAAATAACCTATTTTCTGTTCAAATCTACATTTGAAAAAGAAATTTATATGTAATTTTTTTTTCAATAGCTGTCAAGTTTCCAATTTTCCTAATCTTTTAAAAAAATTATATTGCGCAATCATTGCTTAAGCACATAATCTGGAAATACTTCACTGGTTTTGTTTGTCTTGTTTTTAAAAATGCATTTCTTTCAATGTTTGAGACATTTTTTTCCACTTGTAAATTTAAGTACCTTTATGTTTGCAGATTATACTTAACTGCAGTGAGAGGAGGAGGGAAGAGGTGGAAGAAAAGCTGGAGAAGTGGAGGTTTGCTCTAGAAACCTCCCCATTCATCCCGGGGAACCCACCAGGAACACTAGTGGTCTGAGAAGATTGTTCTAAAAGTAAGACAGTGCACATGTGTGAATGAGAGGAGTGAGGTTACAGAGAGAAGAGATAAAGAAGGAGGAGGATTTTGAGTATTTAGGATCAACAGTCCAGAGCAACGGAGTGTGGAAAAGAGGTGAAGAAGCGTGTGCAGGCATGCTGGAATGGCTGGCGAAAAGTATCAAGTGTGGTGTGTAATAGAAGAGTTTTAGCTAAAATGAAAGAAAAAGTGTACAAAACCGTGGTGAGACCCGCCATGCTGTTTGGTCTAGAGACAGTGGCCCTGAGGAGAAGACAGGAAACTGAGACGGAGGTAGCAGAGATGAAGATGCTGATGATTTATCTGAGAGTGATCAGTATGGACAGGATCAGAGGTACAGCACATGTTAGTGGTTTTGGAGATAAAGTCCGAGAGGCCAGATTGAGATGGTTTGGACATGTGCAGAGGAAAGAGAGAGAGTACATCAGCAGAAAGAGGCTGGGTTTGGAACCATCAAGCAAGAGGCCTAGAGGAAGACAAAAGAGGAGGTTCATGGATACAGTGAAGGAAGACATGAAGATAGTTGATGTGTCTGAAGAGGGTGCAGGAAACAGAATTACTGTACATGGAAGAAACTAACTTGCTCTGGTGACCCCTGAAGGAAAATGCTGAAAGGAGTAGAAGACAAAACAGTGACAACTTCAATTCTTCAGTAACAATAGCTATCACTGTTTTCACCCTGTACGTCTAGTCTCCGGATCTCGTGTGTGAATATTTGTGTGTCTATATCTTAAAGAGGAATGTGTTAAAACTGAAATTTTGTTGTTTGCTTGTGGTACAATGACAATAAATCCCTCTGATTTTAATTTTTTTTCATTTTCATTTATTGGAGCGGAAAGAAAAAGAACAGTTTCTTTAAAAGAGCTTAAACAAAAACCAAAGTGTGCAATAATTTTAAAGCTTTTTATTTGATTATTCTTTTATGTAAGCCTTTTTTCCTCTCACCTACATTGGTTCTTGACGACAGTGGTAACGTCTTACAACAGAGATAGTTTCTGTTAAATTGATACCAAAAAATCTTTAGATAAAATGAGCATGATGACAAAAATTGACATATTTCATATTTAAGGATATGACAAAACTGGCGTGGTTACACACATCTCGGCTATTCTACATGTATAATGTAATTTTTACAAATGACCCTACCACCTATAGCTGATCAACAGCACAGTCTCAAATAAAAGGAGTTCAATAAATTAAAAAAGTAAATACAATAAATAATTATTATTTATCACAACATAAAGTGCAATTCTGTCACATCACATACAAAAAAAACACTGACATTTTATGCCCGAATGATAGATTGATGTATGTTCAATTGACCATTGAGAAAGCAGCTTGTAATGACTGTGAAATAATTTGAGACAGATGGAGATGTCTTTTTGTTATTAATCATGATTTTCCATTTTAAAAAGAAAAAAACTCAAGCAGAGGACAGGAGGCTTCTCAGAAACTCCACATACATTTTACTGATACTTTGAAAGTTTGGTGCAGTATTAGTTTGTCCACAACGTGGCTGTCTAGCACAAGTCAGTTACTTGGTGTCTGGAACTACACTTAGTACACAAAACAACAAACAAGACCTCACCACATTTTTTTCTCTCTACAAATCTACACCTGATTTACACAGTTTCACTGACAAAGATGCTCAGTTCTATGAAGTTGATGGATTGCATATTGATAAGACATTTTTACACAAAAACAACAAATAAACTTCACACCATCCCTAGTAAGATCACTGGCACTTTCTGTCACACCTAATTATAGATAACAAGTCTGGATAAACATATAAAAACAGTGAATTAAAGAGCGTTCTTAGATCTGTGAGCCACTTTTATTTTCGCCACCTTATGAAAGCAATAAAACAAGAGATTGTTCCTTTTTACTGTGAGCAAAATGTGTTTACCGGTTAATTGTAACCTATTTTTTCATTTTCTTGTTTACAGCCTATGTTAAACCTTGTGATTGGAGACACTTAAGCATGAAAGTAAAGACATGAATAAAAAATCAATAATTTCATTAGCACATTGCATAGTGTCCCTGTGCAAATTAATCTAATCTACCTCTTCTCTAATCTGCCTCTTCTCTAATCTGCAATCCCACTGAGAGTCAGCCCTTACGCAGAGCTGCAGATATCAGCCCCGTCACTGCTAGCATTTAGGTTTTTTGGTCCAATCTCTGACATGTTTTGTGAAATAACTCATTGCATCTTACCTATGTGAAAAATCTCGTGCTCATACCTGTCAACTGATTTCATTAAACAATGGCACTGGTACAATTCTGAAACATGATGAATAATGCCCGTTTCTAACACAAGCCTGCTTGTTCACTCACAGTTGTGCTGAGTCGAATAGTTGTTCACAGTGATTGCTACCACTTGGTCTGGTCAATATTTTTAATCTTTTTTTAAAAAATTCTTTCATTATCCACTTTCAGACATGCATTAAGACATATGCTTTTGTTTTAACAATAAACGAGACACATTGTGATCGACACACAGTACATATACTGGTCTATATCTTGACGGCATGTGCACATGTTTTTTCCAACAACAGTTGATGCATTTTTTTTTTCTACATCTCACTTGTCATTTATTTGGTCTATTTTTTTTTTTATTTTTGAATGATGTTTTATTTTCAGGCATTAACGCTTTCCCTCCATTTGGAGTCTTGTGAGGTCCCAGTATGTTAGAGTGATGCTACAGAAAAAAGGCATTGCACGGGAGAGTCTCACCATCATCACGAATGATGCTTAGAGCCACGACTGGTCCCTTTTTCGGGGTGAGTGGTGCCAGCACCAGCTGATGCGGTGCCACGCCGAACACTGGCAGAAGGCTCTACTTTTCCCGCTGCATTCCCTTTTTTCTCCTCACTTGACTTTGAAGCGTCCTTTGCTTTTCCTCCTTCCTGCGATCCCCCTTTAATTGGTCCCAACACTGTTTTGGCCACACTTGTAAGCTGAGTAACAAAGCTGGCTTTATCTCCTGGAGACATAGGTCTTGACCTGCTTGAAGAAGGAGAGGCAGCATTTGACGGGGGTGACAATGGATTTTCTTCCAAAACCTCTAAATGTCCCCTCTCCTCTTTGACCCGTTGGTAGCTGTTAGTTGGCTTCTCCACTCGATGTCTGACCACTGAGTGGGTTTGGACCTGATTTGGAACTGGAGGTGCAGGTTCTTTACCTTTTAAGACATCAGCTGCTTTATCGTTACCATTGATTTCTTTTTTCTCTGTGGATTCACTAGTTTTTTGTAGATTAGGAGATTCGGCCACTGATGGTTTTTGTAAGTTAGCCTTTTCAACACCCAAGGAATTTTTTTCTTCTTTCTTTTCGGGACCAGATTTGCTATCTATTTGTTGACTCTGCTGCTTGGTCTCTTGCAGGCTCTTCAATGTGCCTGTACTTGGTGTTTTCTTACCGGGTTTAGTTTTGGCACTCATCACCTCGGACATTGCATTTGAAGAGTCTTTCTCAGGAGTGAGCTTTGTTTCTGCGAAAGAACCAGCTGGCTTAATTTCAACAGGTGTCACACATTCATCACTCTTTTTTAAATCAGTGGTGGTTTTCTTTTCAGTCACGTTTGTAGAAGCCCTGCTATCTGTTTTTCCCTCAGTTATTTCTGACTCTGCTGTTTGGATGTCTTTTTCTTTTACTGTGACTATGGTATCCCGGCTAAGCGGTGACTCTTGCCTTCCCAGCCTCCTTGTAGGCTTCAGAGCTCCAATCTCTCCCCCCATAGGAGGAGAAGGTGAAGACGATGATGATGGGGACAGTGGTGTTGGTCCATTCTCTCCCTCTATCTCTAACAAACTCTGTAGACTGTGTTCGCAGTGGAAAGACTCCCTTCTGTAGTCACCGTGGGTAACCTCTAAGCTATGCTTGCGTAACGACACCCCGCCTGTTAGAGGAGATGGTGACGATGACGATGAAGATGAGGAAGGCAGGATGGGGGCTCCAAGCTTCTCTGCAGATTGTACCCGTTGCAGTAACGGGGAACGAGGTGGCTCTGCACTCTTGGGACGGGGACGGGTGACAGGAGGAGATGAGTGGAGCTTTGCCGGGAAGATTTGAGTTGTGTTGGAACTTCCTATGCAGTGGCCGGTGAGAGGCGGGGGGGACGAGGTAGTGGGGGAGGGGGTGTGAGCCAGTGGGGACAATGGGATGTTGCCTGCAGATTTGCAGCGTGCAGAGCGGTACTGGCGGTGGAGTTTGGGGGACAGACCGTGCAGGGAGCTGGGGCGCATGTGGTGAGAGGCTGCAGGAGAGTTTGGGGTGCTGGAAGCCGGGGAACTGCTCTGAGACGACGTACCTAATGACAGAAGAAGAAACTTTATCAGAATTGGCTAGGAAAGTGTATTTTTCTTCATTTTTAATTACTCAGTCATGATATCTTCCAGCTCAAAGTGTTTTGGTTGATACACCAACCTATATAGGAGGACTCCAGAGTAGAACGGTAAGTCTGAGTGGGTGAGCGAGCTGTGAGGCTGTGAGTAGGAGAACCTGGGAGACTGTCTCCAGAAGACAGGGAGCGATTTAAAGAGGAGAGACTCCGGCTTGTGTGGAGCAGGTTGGATTGTTTGGTAATTTTTCTGAACAAGGAGTTACGCTTTTTGCTGAAAGACAAAAAAAAAAAAAAAAAAAAAAAATAAAGCGAGCTTCTGATGTGAATCCTAGCTAAGAAATATTTGCATTTTCCAATGACGCACTCTTGTCCCTCTTTGACCCCTGTCCTCTTGCTGCGTCGAGCCATCCTGGATTTGTAGCTGGATTTGCGAGCAGGGCCAACTTTTATTGAGGTGTTCTCAAAGGGGGTGGTTGTTACTGTAACTTTGCTGCCACTCTGTGGATTACATATGTTTGGATATATTTATAAAAACAATAGTTAAAAAAAAAGTAGAAAAAAAAGTTTAAAATGCTGATATTTAAAGAGTCTGACCTTTAGGATAAGCTCCACAACCTCTGTGTGAACTAGACCATGGACCGACTCCCCGTTCACATGGGTGATGAGATCCCCGGCACTAAGTCCAGCTTCCTGGGCGGGGCCACCTTCTTCTACATGCTAAGGATAAAAAAAAAAAAAAAATCTGTATAATTTTATTCTTTATACAAATAAACCCCTGATCCGATGAGGAATTAAGACATATTCTGCCAATTTTTTTTTTGTGTCAAATGTTTCTATTTTAAAATTCACATTTGAAATATTCCACTTTAAATGTAAAGAGATTTAATAATAAACACTAATATATAAATATATTTTAAAAAGTAATTAATTTTATAGTGGTTTCCTGCCTGTTGGAGATGTTGTTCTAAAACATCACGGATGGTCAATTGTTCACACTTTTCCATAGTTTTTATACATCATTTCAAAAGAGGTTGTGTTTGTGTGTCTGTTTTCTCACCCAGACCATATGGTGTACGCTGTAAACATCACTGTCTCCAATGTAGACTCGGATTGCTCGGAGAGTGAACCCATACTTCTTCCCAGAGCGGTGGATGGTGATGGGAGAATGATGGATGCTGACCAGTGGGCTGTAGTCTCGGCTGGGCGAGGAGTCACGAGAGGATGGGTTGGATGAGAGGGAGCGAGGAGACATGGGGCTTGGCAGTGGGGACACCCCGTGCTGCTCCACTGAGAAATAAAATGATTGAGCTTTAAGTTAAAAAGCTTTTTTTTTTTTTTTTTAGACATTTCATTGAAACTTAATTTATGAATCTTTACCTGCTGGAATGATTACAGACAGAGCAGTAGCAGAGGCAGATTTGATGACTTTGCCTCCAGGTCGGGAGTTACGTTTTTCTCCCTCCACTGAGAGCTGCTGGTGTCGGACCCTTCGCAGTACAAGATCTGTTGTGGCACTGGCCGGGAGGGGCAGCGATGCATCAGCAGGCCTCAGAAGTTTGTCTGTGACGTAAACCAAGCATAAAAGTTTTGAGTAATGTTTGAAAAAAATGTATTTATCAAAATACATGGTGACAAGTTTCCACAATTTTTTTTACTGCAATTGCAAAGAGAGTTTTTAGATTGAAAAGAAAATGTAGAAAGCTTCACTACACACAACCAGCCTGCTTTTATATCAAACTCAAACCACCTTTCTGTGGCAACAAATAAAATAGTCTGTTCATATTGCACCTGTATACAGTATCTTATCTCTTGTATTCACAACCTCCTGCTGCTTTCCACTTGCCCAGTGTTGCTTCTTAGGGTATAAAACCCAGAAACCGCCTACTATTTTAACATAATGCATTTAAATAATATTAAATAATTTGATAAAATGTTGCTTGAAGCTGCAAACACAGTGTGAAACGCAAAAAGTTAGCATAGCTAGTGCTTATTCTTTTCTATTCTCAATTTGATGCATTTACATCTAAATGGCACTCCCTGTTGTACAACCTTACAAATAGGATTCCCAATAAACACAGTGCATGCACTGTTGCTGAAAAAGCACTTTGTCTTTATGTTGGAATGTGGGTGTGATGAAAAAGAACCTGGCTTTCAAATAGTATCTGAAAATTGGACGTGAGGGCTTGTACTTCGCTCAAACATATATGAATGATAAATCACCTTCTCAGGTGTGTTTTTGATGTGGGAATAGTGTTCAGACATGGTAGAAATTTATAAAAATCAGATGTTTAATAATTCCTTTACATGTGGGCATTAGCTCACAAAAGTTCCATTCCTCCCTGGTTCTTCTTACCAACTGCAGTGTGGCCATTTCCATCTTTAAGGAGTGTCCTCAGATCTCCATGAGAGGGAATGGCTCCTTCAAGAGATGTTCCTCTTGTTTTTGTTGGCAGTTGCTTGCTTGGAATAGGCAGCTCAGAATCCTGTTCGAGAGGAGATGCTAAACGGTGTGTGTCCATCAGGGCGGAGAAGCGTCTTCTGGCTCCTGATGGTGGACTGGAGTCACTCTCAGTGAAGGAGGACTCAGAACAAGACAGTCGCTTCCTGCAGGAAAGGAGTTGTAGTTTACGTTCAATTTCAGCTGCTTGAAAATCTTTCTTTTTTGATGTAGCCACTCACATCTCAGGTGAGCCAGTTCTCCATGTTTTGTCTCTGAGGGTGACACCACCCAGGCTTTCCCTCTTGGTGACTCGATCCTCCCTGGAGACTTTGTGCTCTCTCATCGTTATGGTGTGGGGTTTATGCTCCAGCTGAGACAGATGTTCCATGCTGCTGTATACCTTGATGTCAACAAAACATTACAGTTAGTATTTTTAGGTACAGTATGTGACACAGAAATAACAACGTATAAAACCATACAAATTCTATGTTTGGAATTTTATTGTCAGTTCTTTATGTCTTGGTTCTGACTTTCCTTTGAGCGGACATGGTAAAATATTACCGAAAAGAAGACATTGAAGATTGACTCTGATTACTGTGCAAAGTACAAGAAATTGGTGGGGAGAGAAAAAGGTTACACAAAATAACTTAAGGTAGAGACCTTGCTAAAGCGAGGGGAACAGGATGAGAAGCGATGGATCTCCACAGGTTCATCGTCATTGGTATCGTCCTCATCATATGAATGAATGTGATGGTAGCGTTCAGAACGGGCTGGTAGGAAAAAAGAACAAGAGATCAGTGCCTGAAAATTTTGAATTAATGAACCCACTTCTATTTTTCCCCCACTGCTGTTTTTTTTTCTTTGGGAGCATTTCCTCTCTGTGAAGGAGCGCCTAAGGGCAGGAATGAGCGGAAATGGTTTAGCTTGTTTAATTAGCTTTTAGCTATGCATTTGTGAATATATATTATTTTGTTCTTTGTTTTTGTACTTCTTTTTCAATGTACAATGTGAAGCCCGTTGAATCTACTGTTTTGTGATATTGGGCAATACAAATATAATTGAATTGAATTACACAATTAGCCAACTAACGCACCAATTTGTGAGTAACTTTTAGTGTTTACAATGTACTCTCAGATCTTCATATTTGGATGCATAGATACATCTCAGACTGCAGGAATACTTTGATTTTTTAAAACAGATTTCCTCTTGTGACCCAAAAGGTGTAATCATTTGTTAAAATGTGTTGATGAAAAAGATTTGACCATCGGTGCGAACATGACCGATGGAACGGTGCAGAAAGAATTTTCTGTACCGTTCTTTTGAGCAGCGGGGTTGCAGGAGTCAATTGCTGAAGTTGCTCTTCAGATGGTCCACAGATTCATGGAGGGGGTTGGAGGGATTTAGCGTGATGATGAGAGTTTTGCTTTCATTCAAAATAAAACTACATATTTAAAAGTGTAGATTCTTTCAGGTTAACAGAAACAAAAAATTGCAAAACAAATTAGAAGAAATACCAGAAATCAATAAAAATCAACCTTTTTTTCTGTTTTGGATAGCTTCCCAGTTCCCAACCTTAAAAAAAATCAAAACCTACAAAAAATATTTATTTACATACAGCAGTTACTCTTTTTTCTCATCAGGTCTTATTTCTTATTCTTTTTGCGTTTATTCATGCCACCAAATAGCCGCTAATCACATCCAACTATCTCTGACTCATCCTGTTTTTGGATCGACCCTTTTTTTAAAATTACCTCTTGATTTTAGTCCAGCGATAAAATACCATCAAATTTGTTCTTTTCAGTGAAGAATTGTTCAATTCAACAGCTGCTGATTGATAATTACTTCCATTCATGAAATCTTATTGAGCTAAATGTGACAAAAATCAATTCATTATTAATTTCAGATAATAACAGGCATTTCTTCCCAGCACAGTAGTGATTGCAATTTTATTCTATTCAAAATGTGATAAACAATTGTGTTAATGTGAATTTATCAATTAGACTTTTTGAAAAAGTGTTGCATTTCACAGCTCAAGTGTGAAATTCATGTACTGGGAAAATTTTCTGAGAAACTAAACAGCCAAGGCATACATAGTTATCGTCATCCAAACGAGCTAAGATTAATATGTATTGCCGTTTAGTAATTAGATTTTTATCTATTTGCATAAATGGTATAATCCTATTTGTCCCAATGCTTTGATGTGCCTCTTAAATGTATCTGAAAATAAACATGTTTCAGCATATTTTCTTGTTTTACAATTTGATAATTACAATCACAGTTAATAAATTATTCACAAATCTTTTCTTATATGTCGTAGAAGTCAAAATGTATAAATATATGTTAGATAAATAAGCTGTTTGGTGTAAACTTACTATCAAAGTAACTGGTGTCTTCCTCTGACTCTAAATGAGGGATAAACTCTGCTTTCTGTCTCAGAAGGCTGTTCCAGTCCACCTCTGTGAAAAAGGAGTGCTGCTTCACTTCAAAAGCACCACCTGGAGGGCAAAAGAAAAGATGTGGAAAGACGGATAACTCCAGCCCACTTAGGTGAAATTGACTTTTGTGTTTAAACTGAATCCATGAGCAGACGTGCATGACAAGCATTAATATTCCAGGTCAGCGAGTTCTATCTAAAAGGTAGAAAGACCCGATGGGGGCTTTCAGTGATGCAAGATGAATTCAGATTTTTTTTTTACTCTCAGATCGATGTGCACTTTAAATATGATCAACATCGTTGTTACATTTTAGAAACGTCTTTATCTTGATTTGATAAATGCGATCGTAGACAGCAGATTTTTCCAAGAAAATGTCATCTTTTTAACTAATATTAAAACTTAAGTAAATAAGTACAACAAAACCAGTAGAATACAATAAACCACTAAATACAGTAAAAAGATATGACAAAAAATTGGACAAACTGGAGCTCTTCGGTTTTTATTTAAGGAAAAATAAGACCTTATCAGCAGAATTGTATATTACCAATACATAATTTCTTTTTTTCATCTTGCAAAGGAATCTTACTCAGAATTCCAACAGAATGAGTTGCTGACTTTCATTACAATAGAATAGTAGAATAAGAAGAAATTTAATCTACTTTTATGATGTACCAAAGTATAAAGGCAGAACTGGAAACGCTTGTGGGGCTACAGGCAGCTGAGATAATCCACTTCATGTTTAATAGATCAAAGAATAAACCTAACAATCGTGCTACATGGTTCCTCGGAGGCTGACTGAATCATGAAACAATGGGTAGGGAATACACTAAGATACACGAAGAACTGTGGCAATAGAAAGTTAAAGATAACCATAAACAACAGCTTCCATTGAGACTAGTTTTCAAACTTTTACGTGTGATCAACAGACAACGTTTTGCTAGTTAATTGTAACTGAAATTGATTTTACAGCCACTAACACATGAAAAAATATGCAAACAAAATATTACACTTTGTTCAGTTGTGCATAAAGAGAAGTCTTTTTTTTGCCTGCAAACCAGTGTTTCCTTTGAATCAACTTGATCTCAAGGACAAGGTATACACAGGCAAACAGAGAAGTAAACCAACAAAGCAACCAGAACATGTTCTCTGCAAAGAAAATAAACTTCCTTCAGTATAAAGACGTAGAAGAATAAACATACCTGGTGTAGTTTTAATAGCTAGAGACATTTTTGATCTTTGAAAGTGGATTTTACTGCTTAGACAACAAACTTCTGGTTTGTTGATGGACCATTATGCTTTTAGTCATTAGTAAGTAAAAGCAAGATGAAAAGAAATGTACAGAAATGGTGTTGCTCACAAATAACACGTGAAAACTATTAACAACTTTCAGTGGATAGTTCTGTCAAGAAAGAGCAGAGCCGAAAAGCAAAGCTCTTGATTTTCCAGTTGATCTACGTTCCTAAGAACAAGATCACAGATACAAGTGGCCGAAATGAGCTCCCTCCACAGGGTGACTAGGCTCTCACTCAGTGATAGTGTGAAAAGCTCTGCCATTTCTCCTCCGGATTAAGAGATGCCAGATGAGGTAGTTTGGGCATCTGGTTAGGATGCCTCCTGAATGCCTCGCAGGTGAGATGTTTCGGGCACGTTCTACCAAGAGGAGACCAAAACGCAGACCCCAGAATTGCTGGAGAGACTATGTCTCACAGTTGACTGGGGAACACCTTGGGAACGTTCTGGGTGAGCTGGAGGATGCAGCTGGAGTGAGAGAAGCCTGAGTCTCCTATCTGTTGCGCCCACGACCCAGCCCCGGATAAGCAATGAACGGAACATAATGGGAGTTCTGTCTGTATTTAAATTAAACCGCCACTTTGAAGAGGAGAGGGCTCTGACCAGGTTTTAGCGCTTGCCCCAGACAAAATATAAAGAATAACATGCATATTATTCTGGATTCCACGCAATCTTTTTTGTTGTTCTTGTTGCTTAGATTTAAATAAAACTAATCTGAACTCTGCCACTTAAAACTAAAGTAAGAAACAAGCATCAACAATCTGTGAAGTATTACCACACAAGTTAAGGTGAACAAATGAATCCAAAAAACTCCAAAAACAAATGACTGACCTGTTCCCAGTCTAACAAGTGGATTTCTTTGAAGAAGGGAAGAGATCATGTGCTGGGCATCAACTGGTAGAGCCTCATCTCCATCTGGCCACACTATGTCATCTACAAGCAAGAAAAAGAAAAAAGTAGGAGGAAGTAAATCCACAAGTTTGGGTTATTTACTGCTTTAACTAACATACTGATATTCCAGATGCTCCTCACCTGTAATTACTTGTCCAAACAGCTCTTCTGGAGTGTCTCCAAAGAAAGGGACACAACCCACCAGGAACTCGTAAAGAATGATGCCCATAGCCCACCAGTCCACTGGCTTCCCGTAACCCTGACGAAGAATAACCTCTGGGGCTATATACTCAGGAGTTCCACATACCTAAAAAAGATTTAGTCAGATACTAATTAAAACTTTATTCAAAATATCCCATTAAGCGGTTATGTGCAAATCCTGGCTGAAGTCAAAGGCACCAACACACGGAGGCTATCATAAGGAGATCATACATTCATATCCGGCCAAATAAATCACTCAAAGATGCAGAGGAAAGATGAAAGCCCTAGTGAATGTTTTCATGTGCAGATGGTTATGCACCAAATGCAAACAGATTCCTGGCATTCACGATGAGAACATGAAAAATAATGAGGCTCGGTGTCAACTAAATGAAGGGATTGCAAATGTAAGGCTTACCTCAAAGAGAAATGATAGTAATAACAAAAGAAATGGTGTTCTGTTCTGCCAACTGTGAACAAACTCATTTAGTCAGGCTCTGAATTTCCCTACCACACAGGGGAGGGGAAAATATTCACATAAAAATGAAGACTTCAAAAGTCTTTTTATGATGACACTAATTTTTATTTTAATGTTTTTGATGCTGGCAAAACAACTACATGTCGGAATTAAGGTTTTTATCATTTCAAACCTGCTTGTCCAAAAACTCGCGTGTATCCTTCTCTATGTGTCCTTCATATAAGTTGGTGGTCAGACTCATCAGACCCATTTTTGAAAGGCCAAAGTCAGTCAGCTTTATGTGACCCATCAAGGTAATCAGAAGGCTGAGGACAGACAAAGTAAAGTTAAGTCACAGTCTATAATTTATGCAATCTGTACGACATTTTCTGAAAAATCTAAACGTCTTACTTGTCAGGTTTGAGGTCACGATGCACAATGCCATAGTTGTGCAAGTACTCCAATGCAAGAACAGTTTCTGCAAAGTACATGCGTGCCATCTCAACAGGCAGAGCTCCAATGTTCTTCAAAAGTGTGGCGCAGTCTCCACCTGCCAACAGAGATTATGCATTCATGAGTTTCTTTGCTGACTCCGAGGGCAACCGCAGATGTATCGATGTGAATATCGACTCAAATTATTTTACTTTAATTTAGGGCAATGTGGAACAAATAGTGAAAAATAGAGAAAAAAAACTTGATTGTCTTTTTGGAGGATTAAGACTGTGAATATTATCAACTAATCATTTGCTATTGAGAATATAGTAATTAATCTGATTTCTAAAATAAAAAAAAAAGAAATGAGCAAGAAATGGTTTCTTTTTTGAGTTAAGTTGAGAAAAAAGAAGTCATCTTTGGAACTACAGTGCAATAAATTGATTGTAGTAGACGAAATAGAGCTCTGGTTATTTGTATTTTTTTTGTTGTTGTTTTCTGTTGTCTTCCACTTATCCAGGCCAGGTCGCAGGGGCAACAGCCTCAGACGGGAAACCCAGGCTTCTGTCACCCTGAGGCGTTACTATACCTGTCACGAAGCATACCAGCTCCGTGACAATGTCTCTCCAGCAGGTCCACGGCTGTTTTGTGATTTTCGTAAATTATACTTTGAATTTTTACACTTAATTGTTAGCCCAAACTTTTACCAAATTGCAGAGGATTACACAAGACAGTTTGTCTGCTAAAACAGCTTGTTATCATATTTTAAAACGGTAAATCACCCTGAAATCACCCTCCTGGGATTTGGTGAGAACCCTTCCTAAATATTTACACACCTTTCCCTTGCACCTTGCACTCCAGAAGTGAAGCTTTACAGACCCAGTCTTTTACAGACTGGGTCTGTAAATTTGGAGCTAGAGGCAGAAGATAATAACAATAAGTTTACTTAATTAAGTGATACTGAGTTCATTTGGGTTATTTCCACATTATAAATATTTCTTTATCTTTTCAATAGATCCAATTTCTTCTAACCACAGCCTGATACAAATATCTCACCTTCCACATATTCCATGACCATGCACAGGTGCCGGCGAGTTTCAAAGGAGCAGAACATGGAGACGACAAAGGGATTTTCTGCAAAGGTGAGGATGTCTCTTTCCACAAAAGCCTGCTGAATTTGGTTCCTCAATATCAGATTTTGCTTGTTAATCTTTTTCATGGCAAACCGTTGGCGTGTCTCCAAATGGCGCACCAAGTAAACAGCGCTGGTTTTCACAAACAAACACAGAAGAAACACATTGTAGCATCACTTGGGAAATTATTTCTGTTTATATGAAAATGAGCCCTTTAAAAAGCACATCAACTAAAAATGAAATGGAATAGTTTGCTTACCCATATGCCCCATTACTGATCAGCTTGATGGTCTGGAAATCTGCTTCTCCTGGTGGTTTCATTGCTCGAATTTTGCTCTATGGATAAAAAAAAACACAACGAAGTTACCAAACGTAATTATTTGCAAAGAAATCCTAAAAACATAAGGCCTTAAAAAGTCTATTCAATCTAATATATAATATATTTTGTCACTAAACTTTATCTCTGATGCCACAGATTTTGGTTTACACCCTCTCCTTTTCCTATTCTTGATTTTTTTTTTTTAGCAGGTTTATTTATTATGTTGGACTTGTGCCCAAAGGGAAGGCTGCTTTTCTAAGAGGGGGATATCCTGTTTGCAGTGCGTCAGCATGAATTAGCTAAATTAGATGAATAAAAACAGGCGTGCCAAGTCATTAGAAGATGAAATGGACATTTCCACTGTAAGCAATAGCATTTCCGCAAGTATGACGTAACACTGTCTGAAAAAGTGAAAAAAAAAAAAGGCCTCGAAGTCAAAGGACTCAGAGATTTTCTTGTGGAGCTCACCTCTGTCGACTCATCTGTTTCAGGGGTTATCGGTCCTTCACTGTCGTAACTCTCCAGGTTTACCATTTCTGATGACAAAAAACATCCCGTTAAACATTTTGTCTAATATGTTGCTCTGTTGAACGGTTTGATTTCTTTTTAACCTTCAATTGGATCTCTGGTTAGTCCAAGCTGACTGATGATATAACGTGGTATGTCTGTTTTCATCAGATGGCCTTCTTTGGCATGATCTTCTGCTGCCTCCAGGAGATGGTAGAACTCCTCAGGGTTAAACTCCTTTAAATCAGAATCATGCAATTACTGCTTGCAGAATATTTGATTTAAAGTTTGCCCCTTCCCTTTGAAGATATTCAATTTTATTCACTATTTTAAACTTTATTGTAGTGATACATTTTTAATTGAAAAGATGATCAAGAAGGTTTGATTTATGTTTCTCAGATATAAGCTACAGACATATTCCCTCTCTTCCTGAACCTGCCTTTTATCCACAACTGAAGTAATTTCTAAAGATTTATAAGTTCTTTTGAAATTGTTCAAATTATAACCAAACTTTTGTCTTGAGAACAAAAACTTTTAACTGAAAATCAAAGTAGTAGATTACATTTTTTCTTTTCTTTTTGGTTGTTACTTTTCAGTCATTTGTGAATCTTTTTCTCAACGAGACACAAACAGGTCTTTATTTATGATCTTACATGTACAAAATTTATGCATGTACAATATTTATGCATTCTATGCATAATCTTTTTGCCCTTCTTCTAAGCTTTCTGCATAGTAATTCTAACTTCAAAATTCACACACAGTAAATGTACAATTCATCCTCTTTTTTAATCCGAACACTTCAATCTAGTTTGTTGTCCAAATTTTTTTTCTCTCCAAAGCATCCTACATTTCTGTAGGATGCAATGTGGTATTGCACCACATCCTTTGCAATCCTGCATTGCATAGGATGTATGCAATGCACATCCTACATCAGCTCACTCACACTTAGCTGGCTGTGAGTGAGCTAATGAACTCACAATAAAAACAAAAACTAAAAACTCACACTAAAAACAATCCAAAGAAAACTTGAACATTTTAAACTGTGGTCTGTCACAGCCTTCTTTTTAAAGTTGCTGCCTTTGAAACCACAAGGAATATTTTATCATCTTGCACAACTTTCTGCACTATCCTTTTCTATTAAACATATTGTAAGTGTGAATAAATTTGAAAATTGCTTTGAATGAGTATACTTGACAATTTAATGTTAAGAGAAGATTATTTTGAAATAGATTTATCTCAGTATGTAATGTAGAGGCTGGCAAAAGCATCAAATGTACCATCCTTGGGTCTCAGCTTAAGAAGGTTTTGCCTCGCTGTCCAGAAGAGCGTAGACTTTGAAATGATGGCATGTTTTTACCCAAACTATTACATTTAGTTCACATCATTTCTCATTTGACCCAGATCAAGATTTTCTTTGTGCTGTAGGGATTTTGCTTGCTGCATGACCCAGTTTCTCATTCTGTTTGAGAAGAAATCTCTAGTTTTTTCTTGAAAGATTTCACATGCAATAAGGTGTTTTTATTTCATGCACGGCTGCCATCTCCTGCACTAACTGGGCTAAACGCCTGACATGACCATAACCATGGCAACTTTACTGCTATATATTATTTAATATTTAATATGAAATTCAGATTTTTTTGATTTGTGATCATTTGCACAAAAGGTAAATATGACAGGTAATCAGATAGTTACAACAACAGGCTGTAACAACTATGAAGTTAACAGCTTACAATTGGAAAACTGAGGAATAAAAAAACTGGTGTCTAAGCCAAATTTTTAATTTTGTTGGTTCATCAATTAACCACACAATATGCAAAATATTAAAAAAAAAACAAAACCTTTAAAACTTTTATTTTCACCTCAATGATGGCATGTCTTTACAATCTGTTTTTATTGTAATTTGTAATCTTGTTTATTAATGTACATCTAGTTAAAAACATCATTAAAATTCAAAAGGCCTAGGATGCTTTAATTCAAAAGCAGACATGTAGGCTTGAACGGAATCAACGAATTCCCCGCCTCACTGTTTTAGCTGTCACTTGTCATTTATTTCAGCGGAAAATGACTCAAGGGGCTTCTGCTGATATGCAGTAGCGTCACAGACAAACCTGAGTTCAGCCATTTCCAAACACAGTGTGTTCATGGTTTATCTGGGTCAGACAGAAGACAGCCATTCAGCTGAGGTTTACTAGAGTTAGCTGTCCTAAAGCATAACAATTAGAAGATAAATGCAGATTGTTCTAATATACATTAACTCTTTCGTTTGCTATTTTGTTTCCCACCGTACCATAAAGCAGGCAACTGTTGTGCAAAAATTACGTTTAAAAATAATTTTGCTGTATTAAATTGTGGCCAATGTCATGATATTCATACTATGAATGTTGAAGATGTAATATAATGGATCTTTGTTACCAGATTGTACATGCACTTACCAAACATTCCAAAAGTCTCGCAGGTCGGGAGATGATGATGAGAAGCTTTTTCACCAACTCTGTAACGAAGGCTACCTCTGAGCTCTCAGAGCGCTCAAAAGCCTAAGAAATAATTGATAAATTCAAACCATTAAAAAACAAACAAGAAGACAAAGAACAAGAGTTAAAAGTAAATTTTGTAATTAAATAACATCAAGGATTTGTAACATTGTGAATGAGGAGAAATTTGATAATAAAAACAGAATCAAAATTAACACCAACACAAGCAACCCTAAGCGCTCAAAGCAATTAAGTCATGCAGAGAAGATGAGGTTTGAATCTTCTGGATCCTTATCTGCTCTGGTAAATCGCAAGCACTATTAGTGTTTGTTAGCCACAGCTCTAATTAACTCTCACTAAAGGCATCATCTCCTGAATGAAATTACAGCCGCTTCAACTGAATCTACAATCTGTTATCATCTCAAGCAACACGTTATTCAGCTTGGTGAAATAGCACGTTAGTTTTTGTGGCTCCTTACACACGCTAGTTTATATTTCCTCTGAAATAAATATGAAATTAAAAATTGGCCAAGGTGATGATAATTTTTAATTATTTAATTTGTGATAATAAATGTGTTACAACTATCATTCCATTTAAAAAATGTCTTAAGGTTTCAAAAAAAAGGGTTTTAACAAAAGTCAAAATCCGACATAAACTTTTAAGAAGGCTGTTTGAAAAAGTTATCATCATTTGAATAGATATTTAGTTTTTATTCCTATTCTGAAGCAACATTCACAAGCTAATGCAAAAAACACTGCTCTGTGAAATATTAAATGCCCAACTTTAGAATTAAATTTAAAAAGAAAAAATTTCTTCTAAACATTTTTGTAATTCACACAGGAATTGATTACCTAATTAGCAAAGTTGTGTTTATTGTTGTCTTTCATATGAACGTTTCCTGGAATTGTTGCAAAATAAGAAACATAGCTAATTTAAATCAAATTTATCTTCTAAATATTGTTTCAAAGCCTGACCATTAGATAAATTTGGCCAGTAATCATTCCAAAAAAACTTATTAACATGGCTCTGATGTAGAAATAAAAGGGTAAGGAAAAAGATTCATCAGATGACATGTCTGATGTGGTCCTCCACGCACATTTTGACAATGCATGTGGACTTCTACACCAGTTATGTTCACCTCTGGTCATATTTGATATGAGAGTTTATTAAGAGACATTGCAATGATGTGAATAAATCATTTATTTTTTTCAGGATTCAATATAAATAGGACAAGGAATAAATTTTTAGCTTTTCATGTTCATGCCACAAGTGTAACAGGTTACTTAGTCAACAGGTTAGAACTGTTGTTCTAACAATTCTAAGAGGATGCAAAACCCCCGAAACAAACTGAAGCACAAATACTTAAACCCAGCCAACTGTGGTAGAAAAAGCTTCAAAGTTGTCTTCTGGACAGTGTATTTGATGATCAAGACATTTCAACTTCTATCAAGAAATCATTTTCAATATCATAAAATGGCCAGAGAACTGGGTCTATGTATACAAACCTGAGTTTGCCCAAACCCCTAAGGTTAGAGGTATACTATAGAACCAGTTCTCAGATAAGTTCATCAGATTGAAAATTATTTCCAGATGGAAGTGGAAACGTCTCGATCATAAAATACACCATCCAGAAGACAACTTTGAAGCCTTTTCTCTAATAGATCACTCCTGAACGGGTGAGGGATTACATGGATTTCCTGCCAAATGTGCATTAAAAGGTTTCTTGGAAACCTATATTTTAACTCACATCCTGCAGCAACTTCTCCAGGTTCTCCTGCAGCTCAAAGAAGTACACAGAGGTAATGAGGCCATCACGGGATTTTGCCAGGCAGTCTCTAGCTAGCTCAGCTATCTGGTGGTGGATAAAGCTGAGGACTCCATCAGCTAATGGAAGAACATACTCAGGAGAGAAAGCTTGTATGAATTCAGACAGCTTCTCCTCCATCTGTGCTGTGGCCTGTAGGAGAAAAAAAAGTTTGGAAAATAACAATCAGAAAAAAAAATACAATTGAGAGGTTGGAATGAAGATGGGGAGATGGTCACTGGAAGAGATTAGATATTTGCACGTGTATGTTTACCTTTGGGAAGCGTTCTTTGTACACATGGTTCATCATGACTATCTCATTATCGTAGCAGGAAGAGGAGCGGCCAGGGCTGGAAGGACAAACATAGGGTCAATAAAGTATATTAAATAAAGTTACTTAACCTCAGGGAAGTCCTCTATATGGCCGGTTGGTCAACAATGGTACCGACAAGTCAACAATAGGTTAACAATGTTTATACACAAGTACAGAAAAAAATTAAATACAGTAACTATTTGTATGATTAAATGCATTCTAGAATTTTACCTCAATCTGACACAAAGTCAGATCCCTTAATTGAGTTATTTAAGGTTTTTGATAATAACTTGAAACAATGGTATAATATTTTTTAAGTGTTGATGATAACATTGGTTTAAGTGAAGCATTCGAAATTTCCTTGTAATAAAATTAGTGCTACATTAAAAAAAAGTTTGCGTCAAAACTTTTAGAAAAGGCCCAAATATAAGCCCTGCCCATCCCTGTATTTCTGCGGCAGGAAGAGGCCTGCAGAAATAGGGAAGTGCTTTTTGGCAGTGGATGCTGCTGTTTAATCATTCGAGTTACTCCTGCTGACCTGAGGCTGCGGGAGCGTGGGCGCATGTGGGGCGAGCAGCGGCCGCCGTCATCGTCTGTAATGCTCTCAGTGCTGCCAAAATGTTTGGATAAGAAGTGGAGCTCATCCATGGTGGGTTGGGAAGGCAGCTGATGCAGCCTTTCCTGAGACGAGCTGGAGGACTGGAAAAAGAGACAAAAATGGGGAAGCATAAAAAAGATGGAGACAAAGATTTGTCATAACAATAAAGAAGATTGACAAGTGATAATGAATGTTGATATCAAGTTTAAGGCCAAATTGTGAAAAGTGAAGGAAAATGATAGATAAATACATTGAGTTATTAGGTTATTATGGTTACAAAAACTAACATTTTGTGAGTCTATAAGGTCTTTAGTTACTTAAACATGATGATAATGACAAGGAATGAGAACATTACCAAAGTTATGCTATCTTGGTTGTGCCAGGATGTCCGACAAAAATAGTCTTTTAATGCAACTAAAATCAATTACATTTTCTTCTTTTCCCCAAAACAATACATACTGAATCACAACATTTCCGTAGAATGAAAATAATTTTCTCATAGTAAAAAAAGCTTTTAGAATTATTTTCAATTTAATTGGATCACTCTAACCTTAAATGTTAAAAAAAAATTAGACAAGAATATCTTGGACAAAAAAAATTCAAAAATGAAAAAAGCAGAAAATAAATCCTTCATCATAAATTCACTGAGTGTATTTTTCGCAATGGTGGTATCCAGATAAAGTGAGCTTCAAATTTAAATCCTGGAAATAACACTCTTCCTCACATGCTTTATTCCTCCCTAAATCCTGTCTCTCATGCTGTCACATCCCACTGACCTGGTAGTCATCACTTTTCCTCCTGTTCTCCTCCCTCATTTATCTAACCCTTCACTCACAGATGGGGAGATGAGCCAGGCTTCTGACGTCACTGTTACGCAATAAGTTGTGCACTAAAAGGACACTGGAGAGAAGTCTGAGCGATAAGCTGAAAATTTACAATAACATGGAATCCTCTATCTTTTTCTATTTATTTTTAGAAGATCTCTTTATATTGTAAAAGGATCATAGAATAACGAATAAATGAGTTAACATAATCTTTGTGATCCAGATGTTCTTAACACTGAGTAAATCTGCATTTTAGGAGAACTTGTGAAACCTGCCAACACCCTATCTTTATCCACTAAATGAATATGTTACAATGTATTCAAACCATTTGCTAATGAATTGTAAAGTTTATGATAACGGAAAAAGTACTTACGGTTGAGCTGGGCGTGTTGGTCCCATATCCAGAAGAAGGCAAAGATGCTAAAGACCATCGACGACCATCAGCTCTACAAAACAAAACAAAACCATAATTTATAAAACTCAATGCAAGACAAAGGTTGGAATGTCTAGTTATTCTACAAAGGTTTTTTTCATACTAAGATGCACCCAGGAGAGTCATTTAATGTTTCACTTGAAAGACAGGCAGGGAGATTTGATAAATGGGGATTTGATGAAGGATTAATAGATGTGACAGGCTCCAAGAACATTCACAGTCAGAACCATGGCCAGCTGAGGAGAGGCAGAGGTTGACAACTCTAATCACTTCTTTTTGTCTTTAATCTCTTCTTTTAGAACACACAAGGGAGAAACGTTCTCCTCCTCATGAGATGGTTCAGTCACTATTGACTCAAAACTGTTTTGTACCTGTTTTTTAAAATACTTTCAAATATTAAAAAAAGTTGAGTATTGGCCTGATTGGAATATTTGAATCTGTAATTTTCTCTCTAGTTGAACAAAATTGCTGCTGTTTTAGTCACATGGTGCTAAGCACATTTCTGTTTCACATTAAGTTCACTGGTGGAAGTTATTTGAGTGTAATTACATTTCCATTGTTTTATTCTTCAAAGTTACAAAACCTAGATAAAAATAGTCAAAATTTATGAAAAGTGGCACCAAAGGGAAAATTTTTTAGACGTGCAAGTATTAAAACAAAAGATCATCTGCCTTAATCAGATTACATATTCTATATCATAATCTTCTGATAGTAGGCTGTGTAAAATTTCTGGTTATGGTTTGATAGATTTGATTTCTATAGGACAGAGAAAAAAAACACAATGTCACCTGTGATGTTTGAAGATAAAAGTCACAAAACTTTACCAGTGGATCTGAAACTATCCATTTTTCTTTAATTGAAGCACAAGAAAAATGGAACAAAATGTCCCATTTCGTGTCCATGCTCGGCTTTTTCATGAGACAAATGATCAAGAATGAGATAACTATAAGCATGAAGTCTTTCTTTTTCTTTCATCCTTCTTAATTTCTCAGGCACTCCTTATTGGGAATGTAAGTAAAGTGATTTATTGCCACTTCAATTGCTTGTAAATTTTAGGAAACTTACAAGCCAATCTTTGACTCAAAATGTACTTACGTTCGGCACAGGCAACACCACTTTAACTCATGAAACATTTTTAAAACTGTTCTGCAAAATTAGAGCCTTGAAATTGAATAAAGACTTTCCAGACCTGATCTCTGGATGTTTTATTGACGTTCACGCTCTGAAGATAGGATTTGTTTCCTCAGACAGTTATTGCAGATCAGGCTGATTTATGTCACATTTTCAGGTAATGGCTTTTTGAGGATGACCATGTTGTTGGATAAGTGCCATTTTATGTTCTAATCTGCAATACTTTCCCAGCTATTGTTGTTTGTAAGAACTAATCCTTTTTGTGAAGGCGGCAATTTATATGTAAAATAAAGAGGCTAAAGAGTCTTTATATGGAAGCATAACACTGTTTTATCTCCAGGGTCGGGTTTGCATGGTGGAATAAAGTAACTATGAAGAGATGGCAATTAACACCTTATTTTTTGGATAGAAAATGTCGAAAATAATTCAGTCAGTCGCAAACAGCAACCTCAAATAAAATAAAAATGATTTCCTAATAACAATCTTAACAGTACAGTAGGACAATGCATAGCTGTTTAGATAAAAAAAAAAACACAAAAATGGACCATTGTCAAGGCTTTGATATATAGGTTAGACATTAAAACATACCTGAAATGCAGGTGCATACTAATCCTTTCACCAGCTTTAAAGTATTACAATGTGACAATAAGTCACATTAGCTACAATACAGTATTTTCTACAGCTCACACAATTGAGAACAGATGCACGCCCATATCACACTGCCTCCACACTTGAGTGGTGTGAGTAAACACCAAGGCACTGCAAGTAGAATGGCATGGTCCCATCATGCATGAGTCAGCCTCTGAGCACCTGCAAGACTCCTGTTTTTACAGAATGCGCTGCCCTTTGTTTCTGGCTGACTTAATGTCTCTCTTTCTCATTATAGGTCTTTCTCAGATATCTAGAGAAAACTTGGGCTGAAAAAGCTTGTGTATTCAGTAAACACAATGCAGTGTTATAAAGCAGTGACCTTCTGGAAGAGGCGAATGAGAAATGGGCCGGGTTGCTGGGAGAGAAGTTTCGTGGGCTGTCCAAAGGGCTGCTTCCTGTTTGGGCGACAAGATGAGCACAAAAAAAAATGTTAAAAAATATCATATCAGTATGTTCAAGAACTAAAACTCTTTTATTGGATGACCAGAGAAAGTCAAATGATGAGCATTTTTTTGTTTCCCAAAAAATTTAACGTTTTAGATTAAAAGTTTAAAAATCAGTAACATTTTGAAATGACACATTTGGGCTGTACAATAAAAAGAAATCGCTCAACAAATTATTTTTTCACATATATATCAAATAAATGTGTGTTTTTTGCATACAAGGGTGAGTAACCCAAAACTTAGCTGGAAGTTCTGTTCCTCAGAGGCTGAATGCCTGCTTGCAACTGTAACTTTTGTCAGGGTTTCTGGTCTTTACCAGTGGTTTTATTGTTTGCTTCCTGTTTTATTTTGAAAGTCTGTCCTCACTCTCATTCCAGATGTCTCAACTTCCTCTGCTTGTGTTCTCCCATCCTGATCCTTCCTAATGTGTCTCGTGTGTATCTCGGTGTCTCTCACTCCCATCTATACAAGTGTGTTTTGCCTTTGATTCTTCGCCAGGTTGTCTCTTGTCTTTCTTCAGACAACAGGTTGTCCTAATTAGATGTACTCAAGATGTTTTGTTACCAACCTAAGTTACATGATTCTTGGATATATTTTGAGTTGTTGCGAGAAAAACGTCTGTTCCTGTTTAAAACTGCAATTGTCCTGCAATTGCACGTGTTCGCAACCTCACACTCAACAATTTTCTGCTAAATGAGAGTTAATGTACGTAAACACTCACGCATCCAAATATGTCTAAGCTGAAGACGTACAAAGACAAAAGAAGCCCATGAATGCAGAGAGGACCCCTTTCTGGCTAAAAAGGAGGAAATGATCTAGAACTTGTCAAAGAAAGTTAAATATAGTTAAATATACTGTTGCATTATGTTCATGAAGCTATTGTTACCAATAAGGAGCATAGAAAAGAACTGTTGTACAAACAGTGCAAAATTTAATTTGCTGTTCATGAGGAGTGAAGGTGTGAGTAAGCTCAGCTCGAGGGGGTAATTTCCTGAGGGTCCCATTGGTTGCCTCGCAACTCCAATCCCTTGAAAAGGGATTGGGGTGGAGACGGTGGCCGTGTGGTTAGAGTGTTCGCCCGCGGACCGGAAGGTTGCGGGTTTGCGTCCCACGGAGAGCACGTCTAGGGTCCTTGGAGAAGACACCTAACCCCCGCTTCTCCCACCATTGGCGCTGTTGAAGGGCAGCCTGCTGCGGTGTAAGGAGTGCAGCACACAAATTTCCCCGGTGAGGGATGAATAGAGTAACTCATTTTAATTTAATTTTTTTTTTTTTTAAAACCAGAGCAAGTTACAGTTAAAATGTTATTTTATTGCAGATTAAACAAGCAATAAAAATAGACTCAATTGAACAGTTTTAAAAGATTGTTATCCCAATTTTTTTTTTCCCCCATTGACTAAGATATCTGTGTGAGGTCTTGTTGGTAAGATAATTAATTACTAGCACTAGTGTTCAGCTTCACACATCAGAACAAAACTGTCAGCTCATATTTGGATTTTGTTTATTAAAACATCTGCGATAATATATGACAATTAAGTAGAACTAGTCAATGTTGTGCATACCGAGGTGTCCAGGAAGGGGCAAAGGAGAGTGAGGGCGAGGCAGCGTGGGAGATGTGGTCGTCAGGATTAGGCTTTTCCTGTTACTTGTGCGGCAACTGTGGAGAAAAACAGGAAAAGATAAGCTTAAACATGAGAGGACTTTGCATCCAGTGTGTCTAAGTTACCCCAGCAGAGTTGTGTTTAAATATAATATGTGTGGCACTGTGCATAAATTTGGTCTTGGCTACGTGTGCGAGTGCGTCGGGAGCTGATGTGCACGGCTCTGCATGAGCACGGTGGTGATAAAGCGAATTCAATTTCCTCAGTAATCCATTCCTGTCTGGCTCCTCTGAGTTGAGATAAGGAGTTGTAGGAGAGGTTAAAGTTGGGGGAGAAACTAAGGGGAGTGGAGAAAACCGGAAATGAAAATCATAAAAAAAAATTGTAATAATTGTGTTACAGCAATCCAACTGAAACATTTTAATTTTGCATTTAGACATCAAATTGTAACAAAACTGTATTCAATTTCTTCATTATGCAGAAAATAAAGTGAGTTTTTGTGTTCATGAGATCCAATTTGGTTCTAATCTCCTCCTTAAACTGTGTCATATCATCAGAGTTTATTCCATAAATATTTTACACAAGCTTTGCAATGTTCTTTGCACTCTGAGGCTGCATGAAGGGTTTCAACAAATGCAAATGAACACAACAAAGGACAAAGAAGAAAGAACAAAGTGCAGACTACATCATTTTTATCTGTGCTGTTAGATAAAAAGAGTTTGTTTCTCTCTGTTCCTCTTTCAGTCTCATCACATGGGGTCACGTGTGAGCTGGACGTGTCACTTCTGCACACATTCACAAGATCTGTGTACACACAAGTGGGCCAGAGATGTGAGATCACAGCAAAGAGATCAACATGAGGAGATGAGGATGGCACAGAGGTAATGAGGTTGTGAAACCAGGCGACAGGATGGCACAGACAAACACTGTTAACTACTTTCCAGACGAGATTAATTGATAATTTACACAAGGATCTGACAGGAGGATTTTTTTTCTTACAAAGCACACAATGTTCTTGAAAAATAACACACATTTATGTTGAGATTTAAAAAAAAAAATGAGCACAATATTGTCCGAAAATAGAGATGATTGTGAAAAGCTTAAAGACAAGATAATTTACAATTTGTGTAAAACGTTTATACCTCTCATTTTAAGAGGGATGGGTCCTCTTTAAAAAAAAAAAAAATTACCATTAACTCCTATATTTATGAGGTTTTTTTTTTTTTAAAAAAAACCTAAAATGACCCACTAAGAAAAATATTATACGTTTTTAAAATTATTTTAAAACTAAATTCCATCTAACTTACATAATGGTTGTGATTCTATCGCAAAAGTAAACCAACATCTACAGATAAAAGTTCAGTTTACTTGTCAAAATTGACTGAAACTACAGTTTTTCTTAATATAAGGGCAAAAATCTTTCCATTCATTTGAAGTTTCTTCACTTTATTTCAGTTGATAACAAGTAAGCCCGTTCTGAAAAAAAAAAAACTCTTTCAGCCCCAGGGGTATTGATTTTACGTATCTGACAGAGAAAAAAAGTCAATTTTTTTAGCAATGCAAGATCACCTTATAATGTAGCTTAGGAAGGTCTAAAATGGTAAAATATTTGAAAGTATAACCGATTTCATAAATTCTTGGTATTAAAGCAATGTTTCTCATTCATACACTGTCTTTTTTATTATTTTTCTCTTTCTCAAGTGTTTTTTACAGCTTTTTTGAAGATAACGTGCATCTGTTGCACTTTTCATTTCAAACTGGGTCTTGATAAAAATAAAAGCAACTGGTTAGATTTTCTTCAGTTGGGATTAGTTTTTATTCGTGTCTGTATAAATTTCTTATTCTTGCTGTAGTTTGTATTCCAGTCAACGTTTCCCTTCTGTTTTATTTAGTCAATGTTATCCCCTCATGCATTCTGCTTTGTTTACTTCCTGCTTCCTCGAGACAGCAGCTCATTTATTGTTAGTCTTGTATTCAATCTTTTCCTAGTTTTCTTTTATTTTCTTAAAAAGAGGTGACTATCTCAGAAAACCATTAGTTCTTGTTAGTTTCTGCAATTTCGATCGTCCTCTGATGTTGTAATGACGGGGTTTTGTGATTAGAACAGAACAGGTAAATCATTAGTTCAAACTAACACATCGAGCTGTTTTTAGGAATATAAACTAAGAAATGAGACCCTGTTTTAACTTTTTTTTTAAACCACAGATCCTCCCAGTAAGTCTACAGCCCCTGCTCAAAATGAGTTATATGCTCATGTTTTAAACATTCAATCCCTGTGACATTCACCACAGTGCCACTGCACACCTGAAACCATCTTGAGTTGACCTGGATGTTAGAATTGGCTATTTCTGTCTCTTACTTAACGAACATAGCAGGATGAGTTATTCACAGTTGTAGCAAATTTTGTGACGCCGCAGAGTGTGTAAATACATTCTGCTCATTCTAAATTTCTCAGAGGGAGGTCATTAAACATTAACCTTAAATCCAAAAAATGAACTGCACAGATCATGCTGGTAAATTGCTACAGAGGTGACCTCATCTGTGATGCCGCAGCAAAAAAATATGAATTAAATTGGGTCTGGGGAGTATTAGTTTGCTGTTTTAATGTGTTGTTCACTTGAGTTTCTGACATATTTTCTCCCCTGGCATCTTGGTAAAAATCAACATTTAATCAGAAATCCTTTATTGATCCCAAACGTGGGAAATTTGTGTATTCAGTACACAAATTTTTGTATTTGTGCATTTACAAAAATGCACAAATATACAAGTATATTTTAGGAGTTACACCTAAATTTGTACAGATAAAAACCCTTTTGAATGTTTTTGCAAGTACATAATTTAAATCCCCACAAGTCATCGTCGTGGGGTGGGCTAAATCTAACTCCACTATAATGCAGTTCAGAGGCAGTCTATCACAGTTGGACATTTGCAAAATTGCTCTCATGTAAAAATGCTGAGGAGTAGAGAGTTTGAAACGCCTGAAAAAAAATGAGTCAATCAGCATCTACGAGCTCATTGGTGAGTTTTAAAACAGGAGTAATTTTTGGCCTTTAAAACATGCACAGTTTAATTAAATAATACAAAACTGTTACCATGACAGCAACAACTGTTGGGTTATGGAGACAGACAGTTAAAAGCGGTTGATTATATTTTAAATATAACAAAAGTGGACCGTTAAATAACTGTTGGTAATTTAAACTGTCAGAGTGGTAAGAAGGTAAATGAGGAGTGTGGTTGAATATTGTGAACAGCTGTCTTGGAATTAAAATAATGTTTTCAACTTCTCCCTGAGTGTGGTCTCCCCGCGAAACAGAACCTGCAAAGGAATCTATTTGTTACCACTCGGCCACCGGTAACAAAAACTGTTTAATAATGTACAATTTATAAAACACACAAAATGTTCTAATAAATCAGATCTTCACTGGCTCTGTCGAGATTGATCACATTGGAGTTTTTCAGGGCAGGATAGCAAACCGCTAATGTCCAATTTCACACTTCTGCATTGACATCAGAGAATCTCACCAAACTCACAGCAACAAATTCTCTGACCTAGATGATCCCAACAGTACTAATACAATGTTTGTGACTGTGTGATCTGTGTAAGGGTATGTGTGGTTTGGCATCATTTCAATCTTCACTGCTTGAGACAGGAGAAAAAAAAACGGAGGAAGCGTAATTCCAAGATTCAGTGGCAGGGCTTTTTGCACAGAATCAATTTTATCTGACGGTAAGCACACAAAACCCACAAAGAATTTGGTCTAGAGATTCTTCAGCATAACAGAAATAAAATACCACCAAAAGGTTGCATTCCATATTCAAATATGTTAAGGGAGAAAATAATATTAACCAAAAGGAAAAAAATAAAATATTCTGAAAACAAGCAACAAGCAAATTAAAAAACAAGAATAGATGCAAAAAAAAAAAAGGTCAAAAGGGATTCCAGAGGTGCATCATCCCACAAAAGCACAATTTCTTTTATTTATTTTTCAGTCTACACATGCATGACAGGATGCATAAACAGACTGCGAGGAGAACTATGCTGCACTGTATGCATGAGCAGGCAGCAGCGAGAGAGAGATGATGGAGCTCAAACAAAGCTAGACACACAGGAGCCTTCATGTGTTCCTCGTTCACTCTCCTCCCTCTATTTAACAGCAGGGGAACCATTAATATCGACCAAAACAAACTGGCTATATATGTGAGCTTTAAAAAGAAGTAGATCTAAGGTGACGGGGGTGGAGAGAGCACAGCGACAGAGTGGAACAAAAGAGATGGAGGGAGATGCTGCTGGTGATGAAGGGCTCTGGTCTATTTACTATCACAGCATAAAAGATAAAACTACTAACTTTGAAGAAGTCAATTTATTGGAGGGATGTGTATGCTCAAAAATATGTAAATTTTTTGTGTTTTTAGCTGTTTTTTTATCGGCTAAAGATCAAAGGTAATCTATCAACATGTAGATTTTTAAAAATTTTAATCTTGATATTTGTAATTTATTGTTGAGGAATTTTAAATACCAAGAACGCAACCATAAATAAGATGTATTGTTATTATTATCAACCCAGAAAGGATGGCGGTGATGGAAAAAAAGGGAGTTGTAGTCACATGGCAGCTTGTTGCTACGCAGCATGGAGCAAGGAGACCTCTGATAATGCCAACTAGGGACCACAGAGGAGCAGTGGAAGCGGGAAAAAATACCGCTCATTATAAAAGTCAGTCATGTTCCCGGTTTGAGGGTAGAGCGAGAGAGCGAGAAGAGAAGAAGGGCACATAAAATGAGCTAATGGTGACTTAATGCGAAGTGACAAATATATCATCATTAGAAAGAATAAAAGAAGCAGAAGAGCACAAGTATCCTTTAGCTCAGATTAGTCATGTGCAGTGAAACAAATAGTCTTTGTCTTCTTATGTTCTTTTTCTCAAAAATTGAGGTGGCAGTGCGAATAACTTTTTTAAAAGAAAGAATGGTGCTACAGTAAACAAAAAAAGCAAGCAACCAGCTCAATGACACCTCCAACACAACAGCAAATCCTATTTATTTGCTTCTTCTGTGTCCACAGGGTGGGCTGTATCACAAATTATCGTCTTCTTCTTCTTTTTTTTTTTTTTTTAATCTCGCCCTGTCCTGTGGAAAGGACATTTTTCAGATGTCATGCCGGACAAATTGGTAAATTAAATGTTTCCATCAAGAAATGTTTAATCACACTACAATCACGTTCTACGATGATCCCTTAAACATGTGCAATGCAGGAGACAAGGTTGCAGTTTAAAATCAACACCACAAATGAAGTAAGCAATATAGTAGACAGGAAACAGTGTGTGTATGTGGTGTCGGCATGCTACAGAGGTCCACAATGTGCTTAAGGTCTTCTAAACAATAACTGGGCTCTGCCTTTATTCTTGGTATCATAGTTTCTGAGATTTTGATCCATAGTAACATAATACCATCTCACAGTCACAGGTTCATTCCCTGCATATGTCAGATAACACTATTCTGTCTCCATTCTGGTTCTCCTTTGAAATGTAATCATAATCAGAACAATAAGTTACTTCAGTTTCTGCACATGAATCATTAAAGTATAATCAAATCTAATGCAAGTACATCTGTGCAGCAACGGCACATGGCAACTGTCTCATTCAGACTTATCTTTTCTAAAAAGGGTCTTGATTTAATTTTGAAAAAAGACTGGTGATAAAGCAGCATGTCCTTGGCAAGCGAAGTTAAGTTCAGTTTCTGTAGCGACGGGTCCTTGAATTGCTTTTGTAAACTGTAAAGCAGAAAAATCTCTCATAGTTAAATCAAAAACTTTTGCTTCAATATTTTTCACACAGTTGAAAGAAAAACTCTGCAGAGTACGTTTTATTGAACAATAAATGTGTGGATGAAGTCAATTGGGTTATGATTTAAAACAATGTGAATTATTGCAAAGAGAGTGCATTCAATGCTTGCCTATTAAAAAGTAATGGAGACAGAAAACTGGCCTCGATTAGTTCCATCTGCTAATATTACTATGATGTTAAACCAGGTAAAATTTCATTTCGTCTTCTGACCCACTTATTGTTAATGGAGCTACTAGGGGTGTGGAGACTATCCTGGCTGTTTTAAGGCAAGAGACAGGGTCCATCAGGATACATCCCAAACAGGTCGCCAGTCTGTTGCGAGGTGTCTAACACACAACCATCCACACACACTCATTCCTAGGGGCAATTTTACAGCAGTCAATCAACCTCACATGTAAAGGCCAGTGTTCCAAGCCTCGTCCCACCTGGACTAGGACCCCTGACCTTTTTGCTGTGCTGCCACTGTGCTAACCACTGCACCACCGTGCTGCCCCCAGGTAAAATTATAAATTGATAAATACAAAAAAAAGTCTTTTTTAATTTTCAACAGTTGCCTCACTCTTAAAATCTTTTGAATTTTGGGATTTTACATCAATACATTACACCAACCAAATTAAGAGTTGTCCGAGAAAAACCTTTCAAATACTAATTGAAGAGAATTAAGAACTATTTACTAAAAACAGGATTAAGTAGAAAATATTTTAGTCATTTAGGAGTATTCTTGTAGATTTAAAAATCATGGACTTTTCTTTAAAAAAGCTGCAGAACTTAGTAAGACAAGCTGTTTAATTTTTAATCCTACCTCCCACTGACACACTTCGATTTCCACATTAATTAGAACTGTGAAGCGTTATGCCGATTTGGTTACAGAGGAAGAGTGTTTATGAGTTGTGTGTGTGTGAAGGATGTGTGGAAAGTAGGCACTAAATTAGACGTGATTACTTTGTGCCATTTGCCCAGTGGCATCACACACCTGAGCCTCGGCACCTGAGGGACACTCACACACACATTTACACACATAAAAGCAAAGGCTAGCCTATCTAATCAGAGGAAAATAGTTAACCATCACCTTGATTTTATTCTTGACCTTTAGAAATAAACTTCTCCCTCATTTATAAAGGACTTTGCTTTAAACCCTAATTAGTATCAGTAAAGGTCCAGTTGTTCAAAGATTTTCTTCTCACTAATTACCCTGTTTATTCCACTCAACTCTCTGTTGTTGTTAGAGGTCAGGCTCTTTTCAAAGACACGGCTCGTATGGCTCCCAAGTAGCTCTTCATTTAGAAAGCTTTTATTTCAGTCTATTTTGACAACAATGGTTTGTGTCGGGTTTTAAATCAACTGTTTTGATCACCAGCCAAATTGACAAATGGAAGGTGAAGAGACCTGCCAATTAGGAACGCCACAAATAGTTATTTTCATAACCAACTCATCTCTAATTATTCAAGTGATTAATCAAAATTTGTTTTGTAGCACCTTGCATGCAGCGGGTTGTATAATGAGAATAACTAACTCTGAGCTTTTAAGATGATCTCTAAGTACTTGCCAAAAAATAGGCAAAAGCAAATTTACAGTTCATTTAACAACTCTTAACAAACTTTTATGCTTATGAAAAGAGAAAAAAAAACAAGCCCACTGGCTAAGAAAAATAAGAAATAAATACTTGCATTGAGATTTGCACAGACCGTAACCTGTAATTTTTGACAGAATGTGTGTCAATTGGTCTAAAATAATAAAAACCTACTTTATGTTTTAGATGCAGCATTTTTTATTTCCAGTAAAATGTTGCATCTAAATGAACAAAAGAAGCACCATGGACCTAAACATGTGCATAAATTTGCAAAGACAATTAAAAACGTTGTTAAACATTACATTTTAAATCAAGTGAAAATGAACACAGTAAGATTAGATACAGTAATCAAGATTAATTTTTTTGTAAAGCCATTAGGTCAGGTGAATTTGTGGAAAAGGATCATTTCTGTACATTTAATTAAAAATTTTATTGCAGAAATATGTGTGAAACATGTGTATCATTACATGTCTGACTATAAACAAAGCAGTGAAAAAAAAAACGCAACTAAATATTATAAATAACATCACAAATATAAAAGTGTTATTTTAGCTTTTGAACAAATTTGTTCTTGTAATATGAAGTTATTTTTTACTTCCAAAATGTGTCCAATATTTCACGTCTCATAAGTTTTACAAAGACAAATTTATAGCCAAAACAATTCATTCTTTGTCATTGGTTTTTCCCTTTAATTCACAAAATAGCCCTATTTTTTAGGACATAAACTCAAGCTAAAATGGAAAAAGGAAAAAACAATGAGCATCAAAGCCAGTAAATGTGTCCTGTTCTGCTCACGTAACCTTAGCGAGCCAGTCCCTAATGGAGGAGCAGATACAGATATGACTCCAGGGAGTTGTGTATTCTCTCTCTGAGTTTCAACTCCTGCGTCACTTCCTTCTGTCTTCACCTTTTTCTGTTGAAATATATTTTTAATAAGCTACAACTATGACATCTCATCACAAAGGTATTTTTAGAAATTAGATTATGAAACAGGCAGTGCAACAGCCTTGTTTATCTGCAAAGACATGCAGTTTATAGTGTCTAGTCAAACATGTATGAAACTGAGACTTTAGCGTTATTTCATTCTATCTGATCTGCCTGAACACAGGTGGACCAAAGCCAGAGAGTCTTCTGTGATTCTGTAATGCAATCCCTGTTAAATCCTGCATCAGCAGGAGAACGTCAACTCACACTAAGAGACTCAGCAAGACAACCATTGGTGTCTGTGCCAAAGAGGAAATGCCTGATGCTTGAATGTCAGCTAAAATCTTCAAATTGCTGAAATACAGCATGGTTAAAAGTATTCACGAAAACTAGTCACTTCAAGAGACCGTTAACTTTTGCCTCCATCGATCCAGTAAGCCCTCCATTTTTAATCAGTAAATAAAAAGACTATCAAAAATCCTTCACACTAGAAATCCACCCACCACGTGATGCTATTGATCGGAACTTAGGTAACATCAAACTCCATAAATTATTTGGTAAGCAGAGTGTGAATTTTAAATTCACGCTTCTTGTTTGCAGAACTTTCTGGAGTTTGCTTTCATAAATTAGAATTACACAGACAGCTCTCTCCCATAAAATTTAAGAAACCACTAAATTAAACACCAGTGTCCTGGTAAATCCAGAAAAAAGCCCCACCACTGGCATCAAGTTCTCTTCACTATTAAATATTCTTCAAAAATACAGAAAACTTCTTCTTTCGGCATTTCCCTTCAGGGGTTGCCACAGCAATTCAGTTTCTTTCATCTAATCCTGTCTGCTGCATCTTCTTCGGTCACACCAACTATCTTCATGTCTCCCTTTACTGAATCCATGAACATCCTCTTTGGTCTTCCTCTAGGCCTCTTTCCTAGTGGTTTAAAACCCAGCATCCTTCTGCCGATGCACTTTCTGTTTCTTCTCTGCACATGTCCAAACCATCTCAGTCTTGCCTTTCTAACTTTATCACCAAAACCTTTAACATGTGCTGTTCCTAGATATGTTTAATAGTTAGATGAGCATTCATAACACATACAGATAATCTAATAACACAAATGACTACCATTACTAATTTTGGAAGTATAGGTAGCCTTTTTGAAGCAAAATAAGCCTTTGACAAAGTCAATTCTTTTATAAGCAACTCTAAATACATTTTTGCGGGGAAATATAAATATTTTGAGATTTTGCTAAGCTGAGGCATGCTCCAGGACAAAAGATCAATTTTTACATTACACTTATTAATTTGACTTAAATGCAAAATTTCAATGTGCCTTGCTGATATTTTTGTACCCAAATGATTATTTCATGTTGTATTTCTATCTGGTGATGCTGAGCCACATACAGTCTCAACCTCACAGGGACAATGTGACAAAACCATGACAGATGATTTCTCAGCTTTTCAGACAACCAAGATTTACAAGCTTCATTTCACCAGCAGTGCTAAAATGTCAGGCAAAGCATGTGAGAAGTCTTGTTTGGTAGAATACTGATTGAAACTGCTAACCAATTCCTAACGACCTCCAGGTTTTATTCCACAATTGATTTTTTGCATCATGTAGAAACATTAAATTTGATATTGTTGCAAAGACATTAATCTTGTCTCTGAGAAAAGTTTCCTTTGCAGAATAGGACTCCAGAATGATCCATGTTTGACTCATTTATCTTCGCTACAAACGTCACTGTGGCATGTCGGTGACTCAGCTTTTAGATTATTTTTATGCAGCTAATGTCTACAACCAATTAAATATATTTTAAAATGGCATTAGTGCCTTTTTTTTACATATGTATGTAGATATTTTAAAGAAGGTGGGATCATTCTGGATATTTTAATATGAAGAGTATCGTGAAGCAGCCTGTTGATAACCAGTCTACCTATTGTTTTAGAGATTAGGTGATACGAGAAAAATATTCCATCACAAAAAAATAGATGCCGTTTCTTTATAATCTTTGCCTGCAATCACATCCTAGATTTCCTGGCATAACTTTTCGCTTTGGTAATAAACGCTAAAGTTTAGCTTGCTAAATTCAAAGATTTAAAGTTAAAAGTGATTCGGAATATAAATTATAACATTCGATGAATGATATTTCAGCACATTTTTGTTTCTAAGGATTCCAAGCCTACATTTCACATTAATGTGAAAACAATAATGTGACATATTTGCTGTTTTAGATTAAGATTTAGAACAATTTAGTAAATCAAAGCATTGTCTTTATATATTTTATGTTTTACCAATTTTATCAATAGATTTATCATTTTTTATTAAAAAAAAAACTAACTGAAAATATACACATTCTTTGTATTCGTGTAAATAGAAAATATAACTGTGACTTGTTACTAAAATAGAAAATATTTCACTAACATATGTTTTTGATGGCCTAAAGAACTAATATTTGTATTTTAAAAGCAATTAACCTTTTTACAAAAATTCTATGTTAAGTTAACACATGCTAACATACACGTATTTACAAACATCCACAAATACAGCTAATATTAAATGTACTTACAGCATGTTTAATGGTATTCAATAACCTCAGAGATTTTAGGGTTTGACCTTGTAGGTTTTCCCAGGTCTATTAACTGACTCATATGCACACCATCAGACCTTTCCCGGGATGACTGAAAAATAAACTATAACTCTCAAAGCTCACTAAAATATACAAGCAGGTACCAAACACCAAGCTGAGAACAAATACCCATATGATTATTATCTTATACACAAGCCAAAACTTGTATGTGATCTGTGCTGCAAAGATTGAGAAAAAATAAAAAGGAGAGATGATTGAGATTGGATGGTGAAAAGATAAAGAAACAGAAAGCCTGATTTGCCACTTCTTCCCCCATAAAAACTAAATTATTATTACTGAGTTATCAGCCTTCTGGGGTACCTTTTAGTGCGTCGAAACATGATGTTGATTGGATTGTTCCAGTAGTTGTAGCTCTGGGCAACAGCAGCAGCAACGACCGAGCGTGAAGGAAGAGTAGTCACAAAGGAGAAAGTCTTGAGAAAAAATTTATCGCGAAGCAACGCACATAGTGTTGGTCACACAACCTCTGGTGTCTGCATGTCTGAACGAGTGTATCCGAGAAGCAAAGGTGAAGGAGAAAAAAGAAGTAGGGAGAGAGAGAGTGAGCGGCACAGTAGGCGGGATGAACAGAGGAAGGGTGGGTCGGTCTTTCAGGATGAAACAACAAAAAGTGGCAGACCATTTTTCTCAAGGCTAAAGTGCCACACAAAGTGTATTTTGCAATTTGTGCTTCTGTCTTGTGTTTTTCTTTCACCTAAAAAGCTTTCACCGGGGGTTATTTACACTATGAATGAAGGAAGTGGAGAGTAAAAGGAGGTTAATCTATCCCAGCAGAGAGGAAAGAAATCATGAAAAAAAAAGCTTGTGTTGCGTAACTATGAAAAATGATTTTGAATGGAAGCAGAGATTAAGAAAGCATAGATAATGTTAATGTGTGTTACACACTCTGAATAGCTGTTTACCCATGAATGAAGGTACTGAACGGATTGAATATAAAACCAAATCCAGTGACATCATCCATAATGGATGGTGCTCTATTAGCGTTCTACTGGGGAAGAGGGAAATCCATGTGAGGAGGATGAAGGCATGCCTAATCGAAATTAACACTGTCTTAGGAAATAATTGCAAACTAGGACAAAGACTATGATGAAGGAGGAAGATAACTCAAAAGCACAACTTGGTCACTGCAGAAGTCTGGACCTTTTAGTTTTTATCTTTGAAGTTATTACAAGATATTAACATGTTTGATTCTAAATAAAAAGCCTGTGCTTTTAAGAAAATTTAGCCATAATGTAAGAGATACTTTAATGTACTTTGAGTCTGCAATTTTTCTTGTGTGCAATGCAAACTTGATCTTCGTTTGTCTCAAAAATATGTATGAATTGTAAGCCACAAACTCTGCTGGGTTTTTGGGACAGTGGAAAGTTCAAGACGCAGTGGAATAAAGTTAAACTAGTCAACAGACAGTCTTTCTCTCTGGACAGACCTGCTTATCTGTAAATAAAATGAGATGATAAATTAATGAGCTGCAGTTTAATTGAGTTAACACTACAGATTGGACTAAATTTTATTTCATCTCATTTCATATATCATTTCATTTCATTTTATTGCATCAAATTTCCTACTGAGATTAAATACATAATCTGAAATCCTTTTTAAACACAAACATCATGAGTTTGATCAAAACAATCATTGGGAGCTACCAAATGTCAATGTGAGAACTGATGGAACCAACTTTTTTTTTCTATGCCATGCGATCTACGTACAATGTCTTTGTGATCAACGTAAAAGGCCCTCCTGCTCTACACTTTACCAAGCAGAGCAACAAATACGCTTTTGTAAATCTTCATGGTTTCAGCTTCCAGCTTATCACTATTGCATCTAAATTTCTGCCATGTCAAATCAACATAGCTTCAGAGAAAAACAGCAGACCCCTCGTCTGTCAGCCTTTGCCCTCTGTTTTAGCCCAGAAAACTTGATCTAATTATTTACGAGGGAGGAAGGAAGTGGGAGGATTGGGGGAAGTCAGTGGCTCAGTGGTAGAGCGTTCGCCCCCTCAGACCAGAAGTTAACCGAAAGTTCACGGGTTCGAATCCTACTGAGTTCACGTCTAGGGTCCTTGGAGAAGATACCAAACACTCTGTTACTCCCACCATTGGTGCTGTCGTGGCAGCCTGCTGCGGTGCAACGCAGCACACAAATTTCCCTGGTGAGTTATCAATAAAGTATATATTATTTTTATTTATGTTGGCCTCACTGTAAGAAGGTCGGGGGTTCAAGTACCAGAGTGGGGGTGAAGCTTGAAACACTGTCCTTTCTGTGTGGAGTTTGCACATTCTCCCAGTGTATGTGTGGATTTTCTCTGGCTACTCTGGTTTCCTTCTACCCTCCAAAAACATGACGTATAGTTTAATTGGCCACTACAAAATTGCCCCTAGAAATTAGGTGTGTGAGCGGTTATTTGTGTGTGACCCCATTACAGACTGGCAACCTGATCGGGCTGTACCCTGCCTCTTGCCTAAAATTAGCTGGGATGGACTCCGGCATCCACATTAAGCCCCATCGTTTTTACTGGATAAGCAGTGCAGAAGATAAAACAAAGCTATAAAAATCTTTACATAGAGAATAATTATTTGCGCTCCCTAAAAAAGTCTCACGTGTGAAACACATTTTTCAAAATCACCTAATTATATTATTGTATCAATTTCTGCACATGTAAAGAATATTTTCATGCTCTGACTTAATAAAATAAAAATTTGAAAGGGAGAGAGAAAGAGTTTTAATAGCAGATTGTGGTAAAATGATAACTGATGGTGGCAAATCAGGTAGGTAGGAATTTGCTTGTTGTAGCAACTGTTTCATAACTGAGCAACAAGAACAGAAAAGAAGTAGTAACAGTTGAGGAACTGAAAAAGGCTGGGCAGCTTTCAGCACCATGGACAGCAACCATGGCTCTGCTAACCACAGTGGGAGTCTGACAGATGCACTCCAGGAGGCCTCCTGCACATATGGACTACACACTTCACACTACAAACCCCACTGAAGCATCCACATAGCCTTCAAACAGAATGTGCGAATCACACTGATGATCTAAGAAAGCCTGCCAATGTGATGTAAGCTCAGGAGGACAGACCCTGTGGAAGCCCAGAACCTCAAGATGATTGTAAGTCTCCATGGAAGGGCCGAAGCTCCCCAAGGAGAAGAAAAAAAAAAGTGAAAAAATACTGACAGTATATATAAATGTAGTACTCACCTGCTGTTTTTGCGAGGCAGTGGCAAATCCTTCTGGCAGAAAAGTAGAGAAAAGAGAAAAAGACAGATCAGGTACAGGAAGACAAAGGTTTACGTTAAGATTTGAAATCAAGTAAAATAAGATGGATTTTTACTTTGAAATCACAGTTTTACTAGTTTCCTTCCAAGGTTAAATAAGAAATGTCAAAAGTAACCCAATGAAGTCATTCTGATTCTGTTCAACAACTTTATTTTCATGCATTGGTTCAGTTGATGAACAAAAAGTGTTTTACCTATTCTTTGGATTCTAAGAACTGCTTAGAGAAGAGTTTTATTATATAAGCAATCCCTTTGTAAAAACACAACAACTTGTTTCCATGGTATTGTGTGAGTTGCAGCTTGTTGAAGTACAGTAGTTCTGCATATTTTATGATTTCTTTAAGTTGAAAAACCCAGGGAGGTTTATGCGGAGTGGTATGCAGAATGCCAATCGCTTCCAGAGAAAAAGTTGAGAACTCTAGCTGCACCAACGACCTTCCAAAGAACACACTGAACATGTGATATTTTTACCCATCCTCCTGTTTCCTCTGATCAATTTACATCAGTAAGATCAGGTTACCTTGCACAATCTTTTTAAGTCTAAGTTTTTCAGATAGTACACAGGCAACCTCAAAAATATCACCAGTAAAACCCATCTGTCCCAACCAGTCAGGTGAGGAGTATGGTAGAAAAGCTTGGTCAAGTCAAGTCATGAAACTGAAAGAGAGACCAGACCGGTTGTAATAAACCTCAAGTGTTTGGTTGACACATAACAAGAATTTCTACACATTCCTTGCTGTCCCTCACTCAAGGTTAGTAATGCACCCATTTGCTGTGGAGAATTCATTCCTCCTTAAAAAGTCCTACAATCGTATGTATTTTTTTTTTTACTTTGTTATTGGGGACAAAGTTAGACAATATTTCCTGGGTAGCTCTGCCTGTAGACTTGGCTCATAAAATGGTCAAAGAAGTGTTTTCTCTTAAGAGTAAACTAAAAAAAAAAAAAAAGAGATTGTAGGCTTTACATCTGCACTGAAGGTTCAGGAGTGGAAATAGTGGAATTTTTTTTTTTTTAGGTTAATCTGAAAACTACGAGTAGTGGTCATAAAATACTAAGCTAGACTTTTAAAAAATGGTCTAAGTTGTTCATCCTGATAGACAGTACTCCAATACTGGCATTTTCACAACACAACAATTCAAATATTTTTTATTTGTAACAGTGAGCACCATATTCTTTGATGTGGTGCGATGGGGCCCAACCATCAAAGCAAAATATAAAACGCAGAGTTCATCTTTGGATGAGGCTCCTCACTTTGGGTGAGTTGTTCAGATTGAGAATGCTGGGAAAATTGTGAACAATCATCGCTAATGACACAAGACAGTGGAGGAGCTCGCTTCACAAACAAACTCCTCTATCTGTCTGTATGAAGGTATAACACAAGAGATTGTTTCTGCTTTTTGCTGTTAGACTGTCTACAAATACCCACCGAGGACAGACCCACCCAGGACAGACCCACCCAGGACAGATGAACTAATAAAGTGAAGCTCACACACCACCAGTCAAATTTGCTTACTAACCTGTTTTCTCTGGGAATTTTTTTGCTAATCGGTTTCATCCTGTAGTTTTTAGACAAATATACTGTGTTAAGAATGTTGATTTACGTGGAGGAGGCGATAGCTCAGTGGTAGAATATTCATCTTTAGACCGGGAGAAGCTGGTTCAAATCACACTGATCTCATGCCCAGGCGTCTGTGGGGGAGACACCTAAGCCCCCGTTTCACCCACCATTGATGCTGTCCTTGCAGCCTGCTGTGGTGCAATGCAGCACATAAATTTTCCCGTTGAGGAATGAATGCAATACATTAAAATAAATAAAAAATTAAGAGGAACTTTTTGTTATATTCAACACTTTTTTTTGTTGCTTTGTTGAATATCTACATCTTTAAAAAAAAAAAATTCAAACAGTCTCACTTGTCACAGATCAAATTTTTGTTTCCAATTATGTTCCTTTTTCTTTTTGCTGTTACCATGGTCACTTGAATACCCGTCAGACAATAAACAAGCCAGTTAGTCAGCTACAAGGTTACTCCTGAGTTTCATTTATTTGTTCTACATTAACTATGTAGTTTAAATACATCTAGCCATTCTGTCAGACTCTTGCTGGGAAATTATGCATGTGAGTAATTCATCTGAACTGCATGTCAATTAGCACACCATACTGTATTTAATTTCCAACTTTTGAGTTGGGCTTAAGCTGTAACAGCACAAGATGAGGTTAAAACTCAAAACCACTTGTTCAAAACTTTGGTAAAAAAACACTTAATTACCTGAATCACCCACATATATAAAGCAATGAAGGAGGAAAGTTTGATGTTCACCTTCACAGCAATTATGTTGCAGGTTTTTCTATGTCATTATTGCACTGTTAGTTGCAATTTTGTGGGATACTTGGAACAATAGCCAAGAATTTTGATTGACTATGGATTGCAAATTGTTCATCGTTCATGTTTTTGATTAACCTAAAAGAATTCAGTATTATGTTGTAATTGTGAAAAAAAAATTGCTCTATTAACTCCATGCAGCAAAAGTTTTCGTTTTTCGTTTGGAAATGGGATGCAACAGGTAATACTGCATAAAATATTAATTATATAATAGTATATAATACTGCAATAAATTTATGTTTGGACACCATTTCCATGATCACTTCTGAATCACTATATCAGTGCAGCAACAGCCAAACATTAGTAATTATCTACATTCAACTTAGATTATGTCATCAATGCATAGCACATTTTTGGTACTGTCTTAATGACCAACATTCGTTACCAAAACCACATGTAAAACTAATTGTTAGCATCAGAAGATTTGTTCAACTGTTGCTAGTCATTGGATAATTAAATTAGTCCTGTTAAATATACTGGATGCAAACTCCTTGGAAAAGGGAGTTTTGCCATTCCTTACGGTGGCAAAAAAGATAACCTCTGTTTGTTTGACCTACATATTGAGATGATGACATGGATCTAGAGAATGCGTGTGAAAGCACTTGACTTCAAACTTAACGAGTGAGCTATAAATCTAAATAAACTTGTAAACAAGTAAACCTATACAGTCAGACGACAGATCATTCCGTACATTAGTAACTTATTAACTATGAATAAGAACAATGCTAAAGTGAATAGTTTGCTCCTCGCATTTCCAAGCTCCATTGATTATCTACTAAGGTCTCTAACTGCAGCAAAATCCACTCAAATCTTGTCAGCTCTGCACTGCATTGTGAATGAAAAGTTGTGACTGGGCAGTTGTACCCTGAAATGGTTACTACTAAAAAAAAAAAAAAAAAAAAAAAAACATTTAAATAGGTGTTCTTGTACACAGCAATAACAGGACCACAATGTTACTATCTGTGAGCCAAGCACATTTGACTGTGTGTTTATGTAAATATATTTTTATTTAGATAATTTCGGATTTATGTGACAGCCATGCCTGACCCATCATCCCCTGCTTCCTGTCGCCAGATGGAAATGTAACACGAGGTCGAAACAGCAGCCGATTGCTTACCGCACCAAATAAAATCAGCTTGAGCAGTGCCAAGTCTAATGCCCGCACGGCTCGGCTCTTTGCAAAGTTAGGGACACAGTGGGGGCAGGAGGTGTAAACAAGGATGGAGAACAGGGTGAGAAATGGGTACATTTTTAGCTGCAGGATAATCTCTCAAGCGTTCATCTCCATGCATCTGTGTGTATTCTGCAGGCTGTTTGTGTGTAGGATTAGTGGTGTAACAGAAAAAAAAAGAAAAAAAAAAGACACAGTTAATGTGTTAGTTGCCTCACACCTCATAACGTCACACACAGGGTAATGTTGTTACATTGCTGTTAGCGATGCATTGACCACCTGCTAACCACAGTCAATAAAGTTATTAAGTTAACCTTCAGATAAAGATTGAGAGCTGGAGCTTTTATATGCGATAGCGTAACGTAAGTGGCTCCACAACTCAATCATTACCTGAAGGTTAACCTTGCACAAAAAACTAACCGCCTTCTTTTTTCTTCTCCCTAGGCAGCATGTCCCTAGGGTTTCCATGTTATCCGAGACAAAACCCTCTTTACAAGGATATCCAAATGTTAACCCATTGATCTTTCTTCACTTTGTCCTTCATTGATCCTGTTAATTGGCCCTGAGTTGTCACAGCCAAGGTGATTATGACATGCAAAGACAAGAATATCAAGCTTTACCAAGAATGATGGAGAGAATATACACAATACACCATACACATCATAATAATATTTTCTTTTTCAAATAGGCAGTGGCTACAAGTACAGATACCGGTACCTCCAGCAGTCACACAAAAAAAAGTTTTTGGCCTGCAGTCGTTATCACATCAGTAGCTCTAGCCAAGTCCTCTATGTGCTACAAATACGTATCGAACATAGGAAAAGGACAGGAAAACTCCAGTTTATATATATATATATATATATATATATATATATATATATATATATATATACATACATATATATTTAAAGTAGAAGATGTTCTGTGTGAAAATATCGTCAGTTTAAATTAATTGAAATCATCTATTAGACATGTGTACCTGGGTTAGGATACAGTATGTAACCCACGCCCTCTTTGATGTACATATAAACAAAATTAATTGATTCAAAAGTCTTGATGCTTATTTGCAATGAATGGAATGAACCAAATGTGGCGTGTAAAATAAGCTCTGTAGGCGCAAACATGTTGGATGTTTAAAAAAGCTCTAATAAAAACATGTGACATGTCTAAACACGCAAAAAGCAGCAAGATTTGTATCTGTTCATATCAGTAGCCTGTTATTCTTTAGTACAAATAGCCATATGTGTGGCCACTTTGTTTTAAATAAGATCCCTTGTCAGATCACTTTAAAAAAATGCCCACTCTTCATTATGAACTTTTTATCCTTTTAAACAACCGTTGCGGACGTTATACTGGCAGAGATTCAATGCAAACTATTGAGAATCACTATGATGTCTAATTGTGTGGATCCAAAACCTTATTTCAGCAAAAAACTTGTGTTTTACTATATGTGGAGAAATCATTTGAGATTACATGGTAGGAACCAATTTGTCTAACATCAAGAAATGAAAGACACACACTCACTCTAGCTGCCCTGAGGCACCAACAAAATCCCATTTGTTCAACAACAGTTTTCAGCCACTAAAGTCATACCATGTTCTGGTAAATGATGATCAAATGACGAGGGAAAAAAAGCAGGCAGTGAGGGAAAGAACAGGTCATGGCATTTGCTGCAAAACCTTTTAAACGTACATACTAACATCTCTGGTCAAAATGTTGACCCTCAACTCACATGATACAGATGTGCACAATCATTTGTTTCTAGAATGTGTATTTTTTTTTATCAATGAATAAATCATTTGTAGAAAATGGTATTCATAAATAATATCTATAAATTTTGGACTTCTGCAGTTTATATATTTATGTTAATAAAGCCTAAGTTCTTGCAGGGATGCTTTGGGCATTTAAAAACCGAATAAATGTGTATTTGTGAACATTTTTAAAATTAGTAACAACAAGCAATAACCCTGTAGTACAGACAGAGCACAAGAAAGTCAAAAATAAATTGTCCAGATGGCAAATGGCAAAGAAAGTGCAGCTATAATAACTACATTTTCCGTCCCTGTATTACGTCTTTTTCTGCTTACAACCCACAAAAATACTAATGGGACAAGGCTGAGAGTCAAAACAGCATGATGGTAGATTATATGCTTGTTCCATAAAGCTTAGTCAATAAATCCTTAAGTACAGCTCTTATTAACTTGCTTAAACTTCATTAAAAAGTCCAATGTCCCCCTAACTTTTACATCATCTTTCTTTATAATCGCTTGATTTATTCCAGATGATAATGCTTAGTTTGTAAAAAGGTCATTAAGAGATTACTCGTTCTTTTTTCAGTCTCTACATTCTTGCCCAATGTATAAAAAAGAAAAAATATGTTTCCATTTGTGATTCTTGATATAAATTTTAAAAGCTGGTATGGCAACTCTCCAGTTGTTCACTAATGTGGCAGAATGCGACAGCAGCTATGATAAGATGCTTTGTATAGGAATTAGTGCTGTCAGTCGACTAAAAAAATTAATCAAATTAATTATAGAATTTTGTGATTAATTAATCAAATGAATTGCATTTTAACATCATATTTGCTAAAGGTCTCCTAATAAAGAATTTGAATTCTAGGATATTAAAAAATTGTACTGTATGACTAATCAATTGAATACTGCATGATTTTAAATCCAATTTAATATTGTTGTACTGTGCCTCATGAGGCCAGGTGCATTATTTAAAAAAGTAAAACAAGAGTTAGGGTTCATTCTTATCTTTAACAATAGAAATTGGCCTGCAATTAGCAGCCACCCACTTTGTGATAGTATTTGTCAATTTCTCTGTTGTGGATTTGCTCATTCGCTTACAAAATTCTGCTAGTGTGGTTTGGCGGAGTGAGCTCCCGGTAGCCACCCTAGCAACAGAGGAACTTGCCTGAACATGTTTTGCGTTTAGATGGTATGTCAGGCTGGAGTTGCTCCGGTGGTAGGAGAACGCCTCTTTGCAAACCCTACAAATTACCACGTTTTTATTTATCGTCCCATCTCTTTTATTTTTGTATAAAAACTTGCCTTTCAGACGCTCGACTTAGGGGCGATTCCATGCGCAACATGCGCCCCCACTGAATCCGCCCCTGCGACTATCTCCTCCTCCTAAGTCTTGTCCATGTCTGTTGTGTTGGACCACTTTTGCCTTTTTAATTTGCCAGTGCAGGGGATGTAGGATGGCCAAGAAGACTACAAGTCCTTCAATAGACCAAAATTTAAATGGTCATGGATTGACTCGCTACCATTAATACGTCATAATTAATTGCGTTAATTTTTTTAATGCGTTAAAATGCTGCTTAATTAATTAATCAAATTAATACATTAAAATGACATCACTAATAGGAATACAGTATATGCTTTCATCCTTCAATTTGATTGTGATGGGTTTTTGACACAACTGCCTAAAATATTAATATTTAAATGTTACATTCAAGTTGTTCTAAAATCCAACAATAAATTGTCAGTGACACAATACGCCAAATAATCACCGATTACATTTCAATGCTCAAAAATCTTTTTTTCTATTGTCTCTTTGTAAACACCAGCTCTTTTTATCCAGGTTTGGCTTTGTCCTCTTCCAGGGGAGAAAAGCTGCAGTTTGAGCTTGTAAATGATTGTCTGATCCCCTCTCAGCCACAGGCTGTCGCAGTGACAGGAGAGCATGTAAGGATGTGTTGCAGTGTTGGTTTGAAAAGCAGGAGAGTCTCTTATGACATCTGTTCCAGCTGGCTGTGCAGGTGTTATATGGTTAAAGCACATGTATTTTGGCCACAGACACACACATTAGACATCTAACCAGCATCATTTGGTCCAAGATTAATCTTTTTTTTTTTTTTTTTTTTTATCTTTTAGACCTAATCCCATGTGCATTCTCTCTGTGACCTTGCTTGTTTCACTTCCTTTATGTTTTAAATTACATCGGTGATGCCAGAGACTTTATTTTAAATCCATTTTGGCTAATTGAGAATGATGAGCTCATAAAAATCTTTCCTTCTTTGTGGATAATGCAGGATGCAGAAAGGTAAAGTCAGTCAGGGACAAGCATTACAATGCAGCCAGTGAACAGACTGAAGCTTTAAAGGCCAGTGAATTTCGTCTCCCGGTACAGTCATAAGCCTCACTCATAAAAGCCTCTTTGCTGTTGTGTCCTTCAGGACATAAAGGCTGTACTGAAGAAATGATGAAAAAAAAGTCACTGCAATAAGAAAACAGCATTAGCTGAGCAGAACAACTTCTCTGCTGCTCACTCTGAATACATCAGTCACTCTGTTCATTTAGGTTAGCTTTGTGAAGGAAAAATGATGGCCAGCCTGCCCAGGAGGGAACAGCAAGGATCATGTTTTTCTGCCAAATGAGAGTGAATAAATGTTTAATTGTTGCCTACCAATTAAACTTTCAAACTATCTTTCTAACTATAAATGTATTAAGATGTTTCTACCGATACAGGCTTACATGAGATGTCAGGGTCTATCACAGCAAGTAAACAGTGAAGTATCACCAGGTTCTCACCTGGTCAGACGGCCAGACAACCATAGATAATACTTTAGGCAATTGACTAAAAAACTTCAGCTCCCTAGCATGCATGTTTTGGACTAAACAATCTGGAGGCAAAACCATTCAAACAGAGGAAAAAAAAGTAAACTCCTCACAGAAAAGGTCGGTTGGTAATTAAAGGCTTGAACTGCCAACTTTCTTGCTGCAGAGTCATGGTGCTTGTCATGGTTCCCTTGCCCACTACCAGAGGGAATCCGAGGCCTTCCCTCATTTGCCTGATTTTACACACCTGAAGATCTGTCTGCAGCTGCCTTTAAATAGGCAACCCGTCTTCCCTTCAGGTGTCGGGTCATTAAATATCATCTCTTCCAGCCAGGTCTCACTGGTTGCCTGATCATGAAACACATTTTGAACAATAACCACTTGCCACGCCACTAAAACTTTATGTTTTTCTTTCACATCATTACTGGATTGCCAAACTCAAATAAACTATGTTTTCTTTCCCGCAATTGGATCCTCCTCCTTCCACTTGCACACCGCTTCGTGACAGTGCTAACCACCATGCCATTGTTTTACTTCTAACTGGTATTTATAAAAAGTACAAGAAAATCAAGGGCTGCTGGTTACGCATCATATAACAAGAAAATGAGGTGAGCCTGATTTTTATTTGCATAAAGAAGAAGAGAGTTTTTGCAAGATGTAAAATTAAGAAAATTGTTATTGGATAAATCATAAAAACCATACAATTTGCTATTTGTTTATTCTCCTTGTAGAATAGGCTATTAAAACGCTCGTGCTTGCATTCTATTTACAAGAGCTATATGCATAAAAAGAACACTCGGCTAAAATACAGTAAAATAAATTTAAAAAAAAAAAATGAGAAACAAAATTGATATAAGAAAATAAGCAAAGAATGTATTAAGAAGTTCATTATTAAAAGCGCTATATCCATTCAATTATTTTCAAGCTACTTAATTTAACTATGATTGAACCAAAGCATGTTACTTTACAGGTAACATAGAGTCCTAGTTGGAACAGATTACCCGTCAAACGTTGGGCTTAATTTTATTTAGTCCAGGGGTTCCTAATGACAAATGAAACCAACATGCTTGTGTTTGACCTGTAAAAGTAAGAAGTTAGAGAATGTGTACTGTACATAAAATAAGTTAATAGTTAGCTCTTTAGAAAGCAAGGTTAATGGTTTGAAAACATTTTTTCGCACCTTCCAGGAATCAGGTCATTTGCTAACAAAGTTGTTTAGCTTGTTTTAAATCGGCTGCAGCAGATAAGTTATTTCTTTACGAAAACAGTGTTGCAGCTCAGGCATGCAAAAACTGAATTTGAATAAACCTCAAAACATGTGGAACAATGTCCTCAGAACAGACGGGACAGGAGATTGTTGTGACTCCTGTTTCCAATTTTACCTGCTTGCTCACTTGGCGACCCACACTGGTGGTCTCATTGACCACCCTGTTCCCCGTGTACCCTTTTTCACACCTAGTTATCCTTCTGTTTTCTATTTAAACCACCTTCAGTCACTCTATTAGACTGTGTTGGTAACTGTTGCCTCATCCTGGCTTGTTTCCCAGTCACCACACCAGTCTGATCTTTTCCATTCTTCACGTCAAGTTTCTTGCTTATCTGGTCTGCATTTTCAGTCTATCTGCTAACCAGATCTCTTCAGGCCATCCAAGCCTCCAGGGCAGAATTCACACCCAACCCACCAGGTCAGGTTCCAGGCTGCTCCTGTAAATCTCACTGTCCTAAACTTTCTTGGGTCTTACCTCCCTCTACACTGCAAAACAGGAGACATTTCATATCCACATTCTATCATGGTGGTGAAGTGGAGTTATTTGGCTTTTTAGTACAGCTCCAGATATGGAAGACCTTCCAGTTATTTAGCATGAATTACTTGGTAAAGCAAGATATCTGTGTCCTGAATGCACTATCCCGACTGAGTCCTGCTAAGAACATCAATCTGAACTGAAACCTTTTGGTGAGACATCATCAGAGATATTGTTTACAAATGGTTCATTGGGTTCAAATTTTGTGCAAAGGAAGGGTCATGACGTCAAAACAGAAAAGCGAGCAAAGTAATGTGATAGCTGTGGCCATGTTAATACACTAAGGTATCATTTTTATTAAAGAAATAATTCTCTTAAAATGATTAAAAAAAATACACAGCTGACAATACACCTCATTTAAGCCACATATTATGGATACAGACTGCAGAAAATAGGGGTTTTTCACCATATGGTGCTCAGAAAATGAGTGGGCTTGTGTGTGTGTGTATGTGTTTGTGTCTGACTGAGCAGAGTGGCGGTTGGGATGATGAGACTCTGGGGATTGACATGGTAGTTGAACACACCACACACAGCCAATTACTTGTCAACACAGTTTTCACAGACACATGAAGCCATAAAGATAATGATTACGTATGAAAGTTATTAAACGCACACATCTTTGGACTATAACACACACAGAGAAATTAGATCACCAGTTTAGCCTGCCTCTATAAAATATTGGTGACTTTGTGAGTCTGACTATGATGATTAATTCCCTCAGAGCTCCAGCAGTACATCACAGCAGTGTTGCAAAGCAGTCCAAATGATTAGACATGAAGTCATCGACACACCTGACGACACTCTTCCATTCCCTCTTTCACACTCTTTCTCCCTCTTTCTCCCTCTCTTCCCTCTGTGATCAGTGTCAATTCTGCTCAAAGCAGATCAGAGGTATACATTTCAGAGTGCTTCTTCACAGGGTTTCTCTTTAGAAAACGAAACCTCTTGAAGTACAAACTGAAGGAAGGAGATAAATTATATACTCGCACGTACACACTAGAGCGTGTGCAGAAGTCTACGGGAGGTTTACTCTCCACCCGGCCTGTAGGCTGCTCATCTCTGCTCAGTCCACTGGACTGAACTGCACAATGATGCAGGGGAGGGTATGACCCATGGTAATGCAGGCTGCTTCATAATGGATGAACAGTCATCTCAACGCTTAGATCAGCATGCATGAGTGACCATTCATTACTAGGAGTTCTTTAAGAAGACTTTGCATCATGCTTAAACTGTGATTACAACAAAATTAGACTAATGACAGCAAAATAAGTGCCTATAAGTAAATATGCGACAACAGTTGGTGTGCAAAGATTTGGTTAATGGGATCAGTTTGCTGCATCAAACTCATACATGATGAGATTTTGTTTGATTTAAACACTGCCATAAACACAAAAAAATTTGCACAAAATAAAAAAAGAATATTTAGATGTGGTTTAGCAAGAATATTTCTTCATAGAGATTGATCTGCATTCCTATTCTTATCATTTCACTTGAAGACAAAACTATTGATTGCTTTCGAAAGAAAAAAAACATCACAACTGCAAAAGATAAGATTTTTTTTCTTCTAAGAACAGGAAAAATATTGGACTTTAACCAGAATCATGATGTTCTCACCTGCAGCCTTCTGCGCCTTATTATTCCAGAATCATCCATGGTGTTTGATGGGGATCAGAGAGGGGTTCCCCCGAAATAACTATGTTATTATCAATGTTTCAGAAGCTCCGCTTCACCACACATCAACAGCCGCAGATCGGACTTACACACAATCAGTCCGTGTCACGAACACACACACACATCTAGCAGTTCCATTCTTTTTTTTATAAAGACATTTATAAGCAGCTTCCTCAGGATGACCCGTTGGTGTGACTCCGCTGTCTGTTTGTCATGCCGTCTGCATCTCTGACATTGTGTCGACAAAAAAATAACACAATCCACGTGAGATCAACCAAAAATACAATCAAACTATTTTAAAAAATGAGTCTATTGTGGTGACAAAAGACTATTCGCGGTGTTTATTCAGTGATGCATCAGAGAAACGGTGCGCTTCATCATCGAGTTGACATTGGAGAAACTCGTCCTCCTGATGCCCCCCACAGGACAAATCGTCCTCTTTTTTATCTCCTCCTAGCAGATCCTGTCTTCAGATTCCTTTTTTATGAACACAAAAAGTTTAACATCCCATTCGATTCTTTCATCGGTTCGTTTTGCTTCCCAAGCAGAACTTCCTTAAAGTGGATGGACAGTGTGATCCCAGCAACGCGATATTTCTAAGCTCTATCCTGGGATTCCCATTCGCCCCTCCTCCCATCCTAGTGTTCCACTAGTGCAAAGAGGAATATCCATCCCACCACTCCTCATAACATTAGCTTTTTTATCCTGAGATGACTTGTAGTTTGGACATGACTGCCATATATAACGTCAAATTCAGCACCATAGACAGAGACCCTGGATTAATGTGCTCTCCCATATGCACTGTGTATTATTACCTCTATAGGACCAATGGGATTTGAGCATAACAGTGTAAAAAGTTTGACTTCAAATTATATCAGCTGAGCATGAACGTGTATTTTATACATTGGGAAAACAGCTAAAAACAATTTTTTTTAATTACTTGCTTTACCATACTTGCTGCAAATGTGATAGGTGGTATGAGTCATGGGGGGAGCAGTAGCAGACTGACTTTTTTTTTTTATTTTGCAGTTTACGGGTCTTTGTGGCCTCGCACTGGATCTTTCTCTTCTCCTCAGCCGGTTGACATTGATTTTGACAGTTCCCCGCCACCTATAGCAGTCAGAGGTCACTAACTCCAGATCTGCTGCATTGATGTTGCCAGACTTCAGATCCCTCTTGCAGACATGTTTGTACCATTTGTTCGCGTTGCTGTGGCCAGCTTCCAATAGAGGAAGTGCTTTATAAATTGTATAAAAAATTAATAAGCAGGGCCATTGTGTATATCTCCCAGAGAAAAATACTTTGTACAATTTAATGTCCAATTAGTCATTAAACTTCATATGTATAGGTCAATGTATAAAATAACAATGTGACAAATTGTCCTGTTAGTTCACAGGACACTTTTTGGTCCTTAAAGTAGGTAACTTAAGATAAAAAAATGTTGATCTAGACCATTTCCCCCAAGATTTACAGTAGAAAACTAGCGGCAGAGTTGCCAGTATTCTACTGTTTATTCCTAAATTGATTGGTTTCCTCTACACTTTGTGAAATTGTTATTCTCAACTTTCAGTACAATATATTGAAGAGTGCAGTAGTATTGCATAGCCTTAAAAAGGAAAACACTTGTTTCTACTTCTATTTTATTTGGGAGAAGCAATTCAGGAGAAAATTAGATAATCCAATAGTCTTTTCCAAAAGACAAGCGTGGAAAGAAATAAAAATCAGGTGCAAAAAAAGTCTGAAGTAATGTATATTTACAATATTGTGTAGCATTCTCACTGTCACAACAAAAGCACAAAAAAATTAGATTCAATATGTTTCAAAATACTATTTTCACAAATTTGAAGTCTTATTACAGAACTAAAAAAATGTAGCCTTTTCTTTTAGACTGCATAAACTCCAAATGAACCTAAGTAATATCCAAACGGCAGCATGTCTGCAGTTTGCACTCTCAGCAAACTGTTATTTTTTGATAGAAAACGTTTTATGGTACCAGTCCAATGCAGCAAATTATAGTCAATAAAGTGATATATAAGTCTGTTTGAGTGTGATTGTGAAGTTTATATTCAGTGCCATTTAATTGCCCAACTTCCTCACATCACCAAACGGTAGTGGTGATTCGTCTTTCATCGTCTGCTACACCAACAAAATATTTTTAAAATACCAAATACCAAAAAGTAATGAACACAGAAAACAGTTTGTAATAACCAAATGAAGAAAATCACAAGATTATTTTTTGAAAGCATTGTTTTGAATCACCAGTTTTACTTCAGCAAAGAAAAAAAGCTGTTTTATCTTCTTTTGTGACAGATTTAGCTGGAGACATTCAACAGGAATCTTTAAAAAATACAAATATTTGGGCACAGAAATTCACACACTTGACCACAGGCTCGATATGTACTTTTTAAAAGTTCATTTGTGCCTGTGGACTCTAAGCTTGGGTTGGCCTACCTTGGTTTAGAATTAACAGAAAGAAAATGTTATATTTAACCTTCAACATAGAAGCAATCTCTAGAAATGTTAAACTAGCTCCTTTAAAGTGGCATAGTGGTGACATTAACACAGAAAGTTTGCTTTTAAACTCTTTTGTTACTTGGTGTCTACTTGTAACATCAGCATTGTTAGATTGAGCACAATTGCTTTAAAAACCCACTAAATCTGGTTACAGTCAAAGGTCAGTACATATCACAATGATGACTTCAAAAATAAGGGGATTAAATAAATAGCAAAACTTTTGATTACGGGAGATAGCATGAGATTAACAGATGGATTGGTGTGGCATCCAAAATAATCAGGAAGCTGTGGACATCTGGTTACGATGCCTACTAGATGTCTTGCTACTGAGGTGTTTCATTCACGTCCTACCAAGAGGAGACCCAGAGGCAGACCCTATACTTGCTGGAGAGACTATGTCTCACAGCTGGCCAGGGAACGTCTTGGGATCCCAGGTGAGCTGAAGGATGCAGCCGGGGTGAGAGAGGCTGCCACCCCCGCGATTCGATCCCAGATAATCGGAAGACAAGGGAACTTTTGATTACGTATTCCTAACAAAACACACAAGTTTCCATTGAATTTCCCTCTCTGGGAAAGACATTGCATAATGCTTGGCAGGGGATTTGCACTTTCACACAGTTTTGATGGAACATATGTTTCATGCTGCCCACACACAACCATGACCTCATCAATGCCAGACAGCAGGAGATCTGCAAGGAAATGTCCAAGAATCTGCACACAGCCCACATTGGTCCATCTGACTGCAGAAATACTGCTGGTCAGATTTATCGAACAAAACAACGTAGTCAGCAAAAAACACAAGATAGATAAGCAATGACCTAATCACCACTGTTGAGTCATCCTTTTTCTCGCCAGCCCAAAAAATCTTTTAATTCAATATTTGCTTTAAGCAGGTTTATTCTTTAACTCAACCTAAAAGTAAGTTTACTTGTTTTGTTTTCAAGGAATGATCTTGCCTGCAAACCTCTTGAAGCATTTAATCATACTCTGTTTGTAGATGTTTCAGTCTTTTGTTCTATTATCTGTCCAGATGGTCCTGCTGCTTCAATGATGGTCAGATCGGGGGTACCACTTCAGCATCAATTCCTTGGTGATTTGGCATGCATGAGCCAACCTTATTGAGAGCCACTCTTCCATGGAAAACGGTTTTTGAATGAGCTTTAGTAAACTGTAGACAAATCCTGTGAAGGTAAGAGGGATATATCTGCCCTGTGCTAAACATTTGTTGAATTTATTTAGTTTCTTTCAGATTTATTCGCTGTACATAGTTGTTTGATATTGTTGTGTTCCACTTTCTCCGTTCCTGTCATGTTTTAGTTTTTGGTTCCACACTATTTAGTTGTCATTATGTGTTTTATGAGAACCATGCACCTACTTGTGGATCCATGTGTGTGCATGTGAACCATGCATATACTTGTGCATCTACTTGTGGTTATCTTGCATTTATATTTGCTGTAGCTGATAAAGATCTGAAGTTTTGAGAGAATTAAAACAGCTTCTGTAATGTAAAAGCCTTTTCCCTGCTGTGTCAGAATGTGTTCAGAGACGCACAGACCAAGTAAAAATGAGAAGAAAAAAAAAACAGCCCACTAAGCAGGCTGTTATTTGTTGGATTAAATTGAGCTGTCAGGCCTGTCTGGCTGGCAGTCAGAAAGCCAGATCATCTCAGTGCTGATGACGCTGGTTTGTTCTGCAGCTTGTATGCTATGTAAACTCTGACGAACAGAAAAAACTCTCCCAGCACTGTCAGCTCTCCTCTCATCTACACCAAGGTTTTTGTTGTCTTTCCACTCAGCTCAGCTCCTTACGCTGCATTGAGCATGGTGAACCCGCAGCAGCAAAGGAACTGATTGATTTCAGCTTTAATATTATCAGGCTCAGTTAAAAAAGAACAAACCGTATTAAAAACAAGAATCTGCGATTCAGATGAAATCTCATAATACTTTCAACATGGCTGATGTGGAATAAAGAGCAGATTTCTTAGCAGCTGCTTAACACAAATGATGGTGCTTTCAAATAATCTTACATAACAAAATTATAATCCGTTTCAGACAGTAACAGCTGCTCAGTCTTGTTTGGAATATGCGTGACGCAATTGCGTAGCACCAGAAGTATTTCCACTGTGTTTTTAAGAAATGGTTTGATTTTACCTCACAAAATAAAAATTCAAACCCTTCCTTTCACAATTTCTTTTAAAAAACCGTATAAAAAATATATCCTACTCCACTAGCTATACTTTACCACATTACGCTGATATATTACGCTACGTGAAGAGCTATTGTTTAGAAACAGTTGAGTGTTCCTTCATTCGTCTTCTGAACCACTTATTCCCTGAGGGTGTCACGGAGGGTGCCGGAGCCTATCCCATCTGATTCAAGGCCAGAGGCAGAGTACACCCCTAACAGGCCACCAGTCCGTCACGAGGCCACACACAGACACAACCATCCTCACACACACCATTCCTTGGGGCAATTTTGTAGAGGCCAATTAACCTAACATGCATATTTTCTAGAGAGTGGGAGGAAACTGGAGTACCTGGAGAAAATTAGCGGGTACGTGGGGAGGACATGCAAACTCCACACAGAAAGGTCAGGGTTTCAAGCCTCTGCCCACCCAAAATTCAAACCCCAATCTTCTTGCTGGAAGGCCACCGTGCAGCCCCCAGAAAAGTCTTTTATCATGTCAATGCCACGTTAGTGCCAGAGGTAATGTTGTTGATGTACATTCCTACTCACACTTTAAATGTTTTTGGAGAGGACCTCCAGCTAAAAAGCACTATTGAGGATGATGGTGCAAAGAAGTTTGAGATAACCAGAAAGGCCATATGTTTATAAACATGCATCTACCCTGCAAATATTGAAAAAAGTAAAAATGTTAAAGTACCTACAAAAAACTGAAAGAAAACAAATTTTTAATAAAACAGAACCCCATTCATTCAAATATTGTTTGCTGGAATGTTCTGGTCCATCTGCTCTGCGGACAACAAAAAGTGCACATAGTGATGGTGTTTTTTTCACGCATATACACACAAACGTGCAAAGAATGTGAACAGATGGTTGTAGCAAAAATTTCCAGATCACAGAGCCTTCCATCATCCAGCTGTAGCAACACAGCAGTTGTGAATCTACTGATCCTCTTCATTGCACCATGCTGGACCACAGCACACAGAGCTCTCAACTTTTAAATCCACTGAACATTGAATAAAAGCATCATGTTGATAATCTGATGTTTGCTAGATGTAAGCTTTATTTATATTAATACACGTAATGCATCAGAAAGCAGTCGTTTGAATTATTCATCTTCTCTTTCTCGTTAATCTTTACTCAACATTACATAAACCTTTCAGTGTGAAGCATAAACGTGTCATTTTTTTGGTGTGTAAGAAAACACACCTTCCTGAAATCTGAACTCTCCTGGCATCTTTTATTGATTTTTTTTTTTTTTTTTTTGGCTTTTGGGTTGATTATGAACTGATGGGTGTTTTGGACAATTTTGAACTATTTATCTCCTGTTCTCTTTGGACAATTCCAAAATGTGTTGCCCACAAGGGTTCCATTTCATTATGTCTCCGGAACCCCTTATCCTTAACAGGGTTGCAGATGGTGCCGGAGCCTATCCTGGCTGATTTAAAGCGAGAGGCAGGGTACACCCCAAATAGGGTCACCAGTCTGTTGCAGGGCCCCACACACAACCATCCACAGGCACACACATACTCATTCTTAGGGGCAAATTTGGTATTGGCCAATCAACCTAACATGCATGGTACATACATGGGTGGTAGGAAACCGGAGGACCCGGAAAAAACCCACGCTTACAAGGGGATAACATAAAAACTCCACACAGATAGAGCAGCATTCCAAGCCTCGTCTTCCGTGATTCGAACCCCAACCTTCTTGTAAGGCCACTGCCCACAGATGTAAACACCAATTTTCTGGGAGGTTAAGATTTCACTCAAACCTATCAGAGCAACTATTTAGCTGACAGCATTGTTTTGGGGAGGTGTAGAGACTCCGTGACATACTTTGTAAGGCTTGATTGGTCAATAAATCTTTGAATCTTGCCTGTAGTTCAACCAGAAAGCTGTAGACTGCTACTTTAATGTTTAAGCAGCAATTGAAAAGTAAATAAAAATAGCACAATTTTAAAAAATGACACAAATGTTTAACCATTTTATTATCTTTTTAATCCAACTTCTTTGCAGTTTAACATTTCAATGCCCAACTAAATGTTAGTAAATGTTATTTGGTTCTAATTATTGTGAAGAACTATAATTTTATTTTGGTCCCTCATATTTTGTGGCACAAAGGGGTTTTACACTACAATGAGAAACATCCTGCTAAATAGGTTTTTTTTACTGAAACATTGTGACTGGTTGGATTTGTATCTTTACAACCTAATGGGAGAAATGATGTAAATGTATGAGCTTTAGTTTGAAATGAAGTATTAACATGATTGTTCAAATAAGCCTGTTATTTGTTTCCTCTTCTTACCACACTGTAACAACAAATGTGTTTTGCCTGTATTACCATGGTGACTCCTCGTGGTGAGTCCTGACAGTGCAGTACCAACACTTCTTTTTTTCACAACTTGTGTTTTCAAAGCTCAGACAGAATTTAATCCTTGCAATAAATCCTCTATTGCAGAAAGAATAATGCTTTTCTTTAACTTTTGCTTTTTTGGTTCTATGATAAGGTGAAGCATGACTAAGAATTTCTTAGAATATGTATCTAAGCTGTGAGGAAGTCATTTTTACATTTAGGTCTATTTTCACACTCTTTTACAGCTTTGTGCATCTAATGAATTAGAGTGTGCTCACAGAGAACTCAATCTGTAAGAAGATCATAGAGTCAGGCTAGGGTCAGAGTTAAACAGCCATGCACGCACACACACACACACAAAAAGGCTGTTCAAATTAGATTAAATTAAAGCCAAGGTGTCAGGAAGTCTTTAATCTGCTATTTCCTGTTGGTTTAGAACTAAATGGATTTATTAGTGTGTTCTTTTTCCTATTTAAAATGCATGTGGAGCAGCAGTGGGAGAGAATAAAAATGACCCAATTCATTTTTCATTTCTTCCTTAATTCTACCAACCATCCCTCTCCTCCCTCTTCTCTTTGCATCCCACAGCTTAATCAAGCACTCACACAGCCTGACAACATGTATTAGGAGCCAGACAGGAGCAGCCGGTAGTTGTTTTAATCCTGATGGCAGCACTGTGTTATTGTGAATAGGAAGTTGGGGGAGGTTTGTATTTTATGTGAAACTACCTCAAGTATAAATACGTTCATTAAAATGTGTCCTGGATGTGCAAACACTGATCAAGTAAATCATTTTCTTTGTTACTATTTACTATCGCATCACATCACACCTATTGTTTTCACTAAGATTCTCAATGTGATTTGGAGCATTCTTAAAAATAGATACACCTCACGTTGTGTACTATAGCACCTTGGGTAATATATCACCTTTTTCCATTATTCTTATGTTCAAAAAAAGTTATCGTCTTAACTTAAATATGATGAATACGATGGTCACCAGTTGTGGGTGGTGACCGAAAGAATAAGATCGCAGATACAATCGGTCGAAATGAGTTTCCTCCGCAGGGTGGCTGGGCTCTCACTCAGAGATTGGGTAGGAGTTCTGCCATCCGGGAGGAGCTCAGTGTCAAGCCGCCCCTCCTCCAGGTCGAGAGAAGCCAGATAGGGTGGTTCCGACATCTGGTCAGGATGCCCCCCGAGCGCCTCACTGGTGAAGTTTTTTGGGCACGTCCCATCGGTAGGAGACCAAGAGGCAGACCCCGGATCCGCTGGAGAAACTAAGTCTCACAGCTGGCCGGGGAACTCTGGATCCTTCGGGGTGAGTGGGAGGATGCAGCTGGGGTGAGATAAGCCTGGGTTTACTGTCTGAGGCTGTTGTCCTCGCGAACTGGGCTCAGATAAGCGGGAGACAACGGAATGGAACTATGATCAGGAAGAAATTTGTGTAGCTAATCCAATGGCGTGGCTGGATAAATTTGAGCCTACAATAAACATGCCGAGGTAATGGATAATAAATCCTTATCTTGCACAGTTAAAGGTATTTTGCATCAGCTAAATCAGTGATTAAATAGAAATATAAATGGACTTTTATGTTTTATATTTTTATTGATCCAATGATGGACCGATACACGTCCAGTGTGAGCAGTTGTTTTAACACTTATCTTTATGTAATTAGAACAAATTGATTGAACACGTGAACGCTATAAAATGAGCCCATTTGCTGCATATACAAGCTTGTTGACTGAAGTTTATTACTGTTAGACAGCATTGGCCTGTTTAGGAAGGAGGTTGGTTGTTTGAATTAGTGCCAATCTTTTTGCAGAATTCTTAAAAATTAATTGGGCTTTAAATTTAACAGAAAGATTACCTGATGAGTCTTGAAACACTGGCCTTTCTGTGTGGAGTTTGCATGTGCTTCTCCTGGTATGTTTGGGTTTACTCCAGATACTCCGGTTTCCTCCCACCCCCCAAAACATGCATGTTAGGTTGATTGGCCTCTACAAGATTGCCACTAGGAATGAGCATGTGTGGAGGGTTGTGTGTGTTTGGCCCCACAGACTGGTGGATCCTGCCTTTTACCCGTAATCAGCCGGGATAGGCTCCCGCAACCCATGACCCTGTTAGGGATAAGCAGTTCAGAAGACGAGACAAAATGATTACGTGCTTCGCATATGTAATGCAAGTTTTGAAAACACATGTAGGAAATAAATTAATCAAGATACAAAGTACAATACCTTGAAAAACGCAAAACCAAATCTTGATTTAATTTGAATTCTGTTAATTTAATCTATTAACAGCCAGCTTTGCTGTGCACAAATAGACCTTATCTTTGTAAGCAACACCGAGATGACAGGAAGCTTTATTTACCACCTTTACATGCTGTGAGATGATCTTAGGAAGAACAGTGAGACAAACGTAGAGGGAAAGAAAAATGACAGAAACATTGTTTTATTAATCATTTAAACTTGGCAACAGGGAGGTAGACACATGATTCAACATAGCAACAGTAAACAAAAGAGCATTTGATTGAAGCACTTTTACATATCCAGATGATTTTTTGACTAAAGCTCCTGAAGTTTCTATATATGTCTATTCTGTCTGCTTTTGATGAAATCCTGTTGGGAATTAGGTGCAGCTTCAAAGCAGTGCTGCTAAAAATCCAACCAAAGCTTCTAGTATTCGTAAGGTTGACGAAAAGAACTGAGAGTATAGATAAGCCTACTGAAATGACGTAAACATTCCCAAACTGGTGCATAACAACTCCCAAAAGCAGAACAAACTACTGTAGCTACTTTCTGCTTAGACAAATACCAACTTTACAAACTGTCTACAACATGTTAACATTTCAATTTTACAAGTTTGAGAACTACCCAAGCAACACTTGAGGAGACTTGATGCTTTTGGGTCCACACTAGAAAGTGGAAAAAGCCACAGCATGATTTGTGCCATCAATTGATTTACTCCCACTGAGGTGTCATTTGAAAGCAGAGTTATGGAACAAACAGTTCTGTTTGTCAGGATTTTCTCCACTCATCCATCTTCTGCTACAGAGCCGAGCTTGTAATACCGACATGAATCTGTCTGGGCGTCATGTGATACATCTTCCCACATGCACACCATCACAGCACAAGCTCAGAGATTTGTCTCCTGTTTGTGTCTTTTTATCCCCTTCCTGATGTCAAATTGGGAGTTTGATCATAGCTCACAGCTCCCTCCTCTGCATTTAGTGTATCTTTTTTTGCCAAGTTGGGATTTTTTAATGTTAACAGAGCAAGTGAGACATAAAGTGTTACAGAGTTATACACTAAACAGAAAACCAATGGAAATAAATCAAGCAATGCAAAAGAAAACTTGTACATGTTCAATAAGGTCAAAATGAAAGTAAGTTGTGTTTCTGTTCTAAGATTTTACAATACGATAAGCAATAACAAGCAAAGGCATGACGGCCCTCTGGGATGATTTCAATTTTTGAATGAAAGTATGAAATAAGTTGTCATCTTCAACTAATTTTTTTTTACTAATCCAACAAAATCTGCCCAAAGTAAAATCACATTTGAAAAAACTCCAATAATTTCCAAGTTTATTATTAAATACGTAATCATTCACAGTGCAGAGTGGGAAAATCGTGTTAACGCTTTGGCTGATGACGTTTTCAAGACTTGGAGTACAGCCAACCGAGAGTCCAATTAATGTGATGGGGTTGGATGTCTAGGTCAAAGCTGCCTTCGTCTACAAAAAACACACACGTTTAAAGCTTGCTGTTTGCAGGTTGCGTTGCCTGGTGTGAAAGGCAAGTTGTATCTTGCACAAAAAGGTGAACTTAAAGCAGTGACTACTCTTTGAGGTAAAAAAGAAAAAAATCTTAAGAGCACCAATTTACATATTAACATTAAAAACATTAATGATAAATCCACAAGAGGAAGAAACATTGAACAAAAATTTAGTTTACGGAAGGACTCCATTGAAGAAGCCATTTCTGTGAAAATAAATAAAAGTCTGAAGTTTGCAAATGAACCCATGGATGTTTCAAAACAAGGCTGTCAAATTATTGCATGGTAAGATGAAACCAAAAATAACGATACTGTACAGAATGGGATCTGGGCAAGTTACTCTCATAGACAGAAATTATTAAAACACTTTGAGGTAAATTGAAGACTATCTGTCCAAGAACCCAAAATGTACAAGTAAATCTACGAGAAAATCTGCCTTCGAGAAAACTCTGCAAATATTCTGGAATATTGTTGAACTTAAAAAATTTCTTACAGAGGAATGATCCGTCTGCTGGTCTGCTTTTCAAACATAAGAAACGTTTGGTTGATTTTTATGTTGATAATTTATAGATTTTGATGTGATTTCTTTCATTCAAATAAAAACAAAAGCACTGTCTGATCATTATAAAACTGTTTTACTCTTTGACTGTTGATTTGCCTTTGTTTGAGATCACTGACCCAGTTTCAGTTTTATGTGGTACAGCTGTAGGACAGATGGCTGAATATGTACAGTAACTCCAAAATATTTTGGGATGCAAAACGGTTCATGGTTGACTCAAATACTATATCTGGAACAAAAACTCAGAACTTCATCTACCATTGAACAAATTTGGTCTGTACAATGGTTTGTTCTGAATTTTCTTAGATTTCGCTAACCATTTTTGTAAAAGAAATTAAATAATTTCAGATGTCTTGTCGCTCACTACTCTTGATCTCTTTTCAAACAGTTACTGAGGTTCAAGTGGTGTCAAAAGGTTCATTTTGTGGAACTCATTTAAACTCTTTAAACGTAAGCTTCCTTATTTGTTCTATTCTATCTCATTTTCTAGATAACAAATCCCTGGAAATGTTAAACTGTGTGAATAATTTGCAAACATCTTCTGGAGATTTAGAGCAGTTGCTGGCCAAATCCAAAAAGAGCTTGGGTTTCATCATAAAAGTTCTCAGAATCAGTTTAAATGTGCCTGGAGTTTTTTACTTAATCTTTTGCAGCTAATTCTTCATGCTTCCCATCAGCATAGAAAAGATTTGAACGAATATCACCAAAAAAAGCAAAATCAAGACTGCTTTATAAAATTACATTAAGTCTGTGTGCTTGAAACCATAACATAAAGAAATTAGGAACACTTAAATCCCTTTAAGTATGTAGATAGGGAATAAATATGTGAAGACTTTTTTAAATCTCATCAGAACTTAAAAATATAAAGCGACTCATAATTTGTTGTAAATTGTAAATACACAGATTTATTTTGGTAGCATATTTTTTTAACTTGATAAGGTCCAGCAAAGATAAACTTTACTAGCATTTCTCCTCTGGTAAAAGAGCCAAAAGGGTAACTAAACAGAAGATTTCATTTCTGTTAAGCTGTGATCTTGGCACATTGTTGGACTAATTACTTGCTACTTGGAAGAAATAGATGCAAGTGCTACTTTTACAGGCTTTAATCTGGTTGGCAATGACATTTGTCCTAGCCGACGCAGAGGGTGTGTTAATAGCTGTTGTTTGTTCTATTAATGAGTCCTGTCTGGACAGTTTACACCATGGGGGAGCAGACCTAGTTCATCCTGTCAGCCTCTTTTAGTGACCGCTGACGCACTCTGGCACAGAGCTGAGTCTGAGGATTTGACGTGGGCAAATGAGGCCGAGTTGATAAAGAAGCGTGTTGGGTGGAAGGAGAGCAGGTGTAGAAAGCTACAGCAAGAACAACACCATTCATCATCTCTGAGGAATAGAAGTACAGATTTGTGATTTAATTTGCACCTCCTGGAGCTGAAGAAGCGTTCTGTCCAAGCAGCTGCCATGGATCCCATCACTCAAGCAGCCACTGATGCTCACTTCCAGAGGCGTGGGTGGAGATTTTTTGGAAAGAGAGGAGCTTCGTCTCAGTTTGTAAGGAGCACCATTGTAATTTTGTCAACTTATGCTGTTGCCACAATGACTATGAACTTAGGAAAGAACATTCAGGAACGGAGACTGAGACCAAATGGCAACTAGAAATGATGACGTAAAGAAATGGACTCAAAATGTTCTCACCGATAGCTATTGAAGCCAAGAAGGTCATTCAACTAGATTTGAACAAAAGTCTTTACCATGAGTAAATGGAAATGAATGAACTCTTCTCTGTCTGTAGTGGTACTGTGTGACCACATGATGGGGAACTAGCACTGCATTCTGCTGTGACTTCCAACAGCTACAATTCTTCATCCTACTGAGGACTGGATGTGTGTAGAGCTAGTAAATATGGCAAGGACACTGCGCTCTAGAAGGAATGAGAATTAAACAAGTCAAGCAACTAAATAACTTCATAACTCTTTTTTATTGCTGTCGTGAAGATGCCTTAGAAATGTGTGTACAAAGGGAACAATTTTTTCTCTTTGACATTATTTGTTCAAGTGTTTTTGGGCACTTAAAGATTTTCAAAAGTTAACAGAAATAAAAACTACAGCAAAAGGCTTCTATTCATTGCCTTTGAATAAATGGTGAAATGTTGGCTTTTGTGCAGTGCTCTTCTGTGATTTGGATTGATTTATTCTCACCTCACAGATGCTGTTCAAGCACTTAGCCACAGAGGTAACAGCAAGATTTGAAGGACAAAAAAAAGTGTGAAAAGAAAATTAAGCTTCACATGTAAGTAAGTGTTATCTTACCTTCATGTAATGTTTTATAGCCAATTAGACCTTTTAAGCTAACATTCTTTGGTGAATTTGAAGATGACTCTTTGGGTAAAGATGGGTGAACTGTGCAAAAGTCCTGAACTGCTGCAATTATTTGCATTCAACACAGGTTTTCTGATCTAATGCTGAAAAAGATTTACCTTTTGTAATGGAAAAAAAAAATTCAAGAAACTTCCAATTTAAATAAAGCACACTACAAGAAAATTGCACCACACATAAATCGTTAATATGAGTCAATTATGTTCATAGTTTTCAATCAATGAGTCCTCACTTTAAAACACTCAACACACTTAAGAGTCTTATTTAGTAAATTGTTACATTTCGTTAAACATTTACATGGTGCAGGGGGAATACATGAAGAAAAACAGCAACAATGTCACTGACTGGACGTGACAGCTGTAATTAAAACATCTGTTGTTCTTTATTGTACAATTTCTTTATTTGTGAAGACATTTTCTCTTGTTCACCTGTTACAAAATATCTGAAGTGATTTATTGTGTTAATATGTGGCAAATAAAACTTTCTCTCCCTCATTGATTTCTAGATTTATTGTGTTTGAATTTGTTTAAAAGATTCCTATCATTAGACACAAGTTCTTGCAGACAGCTTTGGTGTCATTTCTGAGTAACGTTTTACAGTTAGGAATGAATGTGTATAATAAATAAACACAAAAAAAAAAAAAACGTGGTGAGACCGGCCATGCTGTTTGGTCTGGAAACGGTGCCACTGAGGAAAAGACAGGAAACACAGATGGAGGTAGCAGAGGTGAAGATGCTGAGGATCTTTCTGGGAGTGACCAGGATGATCAAGATTAAAAATGAATATATCAGAGGAACAGCACGTGTTAGAGGTTTTAGAGATAAAGTCAGAAAGGCCAGTCTGAGATGGTTTGGACATGTGCAGAGGAGAGAGTATACATTGGCAGAAGGATGCTGGGTTTTGAACCACCAGGAAAGAGGCCTAGAGGAAGACCAAAGAAGAGCTTCATGGATGCAATGAAGGAAAACATGAAGATAGTTGGCGTGACTGAAGAAGATGCAGTAGATATGGTTAGATGGAAGAAACTGACTTTCTGTGGCGACCCCTAAAGAGAAATGCTGAAAGAAGACGAAGTAAGTATAATGCAATAAATACGCAATGTTCATAAGTTTTGTTTTTTTTTAACTTCTCTGATGTTTTTTTTTTTTTTTTCGGGGGAAAATTAAAAGTATACTTTAATAGTTTTTGATAAATACAGAACAAACAAAAATGATAGTTAACCCGATTCAATTTTCAATTCAATTCAATTTTATTTGTATAGCCCAAAATCACAGAATGTCCGTCTCAATGGGCTTCACAAGAAAAAGAGGAATGTATTAACACAAATACACAGCAAGAAAAATAACTAACAAATGCTAACTAAACAAGACTAGCACATTTATGCACTTAGACTCTCCTTCTCGGTGAGGAAAAACTCCTAAAAAACCCATCAGTGGGGAAAAAATAAGAAACCTCATGGGGATCCACGTGAAAGAGAGATCCCTCCCCCGGGATGAGCAAACAATGTGTCAAAGATTATTGTTTAAATATTAGCTTATTCTAATCTACAGCTAAATATCTAAAGAAGTCAATAGATGTTCTTCATCCTGATGGAAACACGGGGGACTCCTCCGCCCGGAGATGTCAAGTACGGGGATGAGTAGATGTTCTTCATCCTGATGGAAACACTGGGGGACTCCTCAGCCCGGAGATGTCCAGAACGGGGATGAGTAGATGTTCTTCATCCTGATGGAAACACGGGGGACTCCTCAGCCCAGAGATGTCCAGAACGGGGATGAGTAGATTACAGCATAATCAAAGATGTGACGTTTATTTCATTTGAATGAAGGTATCAATGGGTAAAAAAATGATAAATGATAAATGGGTCTATGGAGGATTTTCAAATCCCATTGGCCAATATCCAAAAAAAAAACAAAGTCAAAATTTAAAAACTTCTGACACAAGACACTTTTTTTCAAAGCATACTAACATGTAAAAGCTTGCTTCACTAAAGAAATGTATTTGGATAGTTGAGCTTCTTTTTTGTTTTTAGATTCTGTTTGTGTAGATTCTGATCCTGCACAAATTGTGTCCACAGTGTTTTCTTTACCCAAAACAAAAACCCCCCGTTCTACAAATTGGTCTTGTGGTCCTGTTGATCATTTGGTTAATGTTTTTCTTATTTGGTCTAACTGTATAAAAGAAAAGAGATGCAACCTAAAGAGAACAAACACAAAGCTTCTTCTCCTTTCGGCATTTCCCCTGAGGGGTCGCAACAGCAAGTCAGTTTCTTCAATATAATCCTGTCTCCTGCATCCTCGTTGGTCACACCACCTATCTTCATGTCCTCCTTTAATGTGACCATGAACCTCCTGTTTGGACTTCCTTTAGGCCTCTTTCCTGGTGGTTCCAAACCCAGCATCCTTCTTCCTATGTACTCTCTCTCTCTCCTCTGCACATGTCCAAACCATCTCAGTCTGGGAAAGACAAAGAACAAACATAAAGCAATTCCAAGGAAAGTGACAGTCATTTCATAAAATGATATTAGCACAAAAAATAACATCTAAAACCATAGTTTTAAAGAAAACAAAATTCTTAACACTTTTTAAGGTTTGTTTCTCTCCTGTGTTTTTATGATTCATTACTTTTCCTTGTTTAATTTTTTTAGCATGGTTCTCAAAATTTAAATAATTTAGTTATTTTCTTTCACACCAACATTACTTTTGTATGTCATTTTGGAAAATTTTAATGTAAATTTGCCAACTCCAACATTAATTTCTAGCAAAATCTAAATTGACTCTTGAAATCTCAACAGACTTATAAAAGTTACAAGAAAGTATTTTTTTTCCATAATGGTAGAGCATGTGAAGCAAATCATAGTGACAAAAAGATCAAAGAAAAAGATTATTAAAAGAAAAAAGAAGCATAGACCTCAGAATTGCTACATAATCATATTGTATTGTTGAAGGATGAAAAACACATAACATTTTATTGCAATACAACCACATTTAAAGTGGCATTTAAATCTCTGAGCTTTGGATTTTTTATTGTTTGATGTTCGAACTGCAATAAAACCTTCTTAGCTTTTCGCCTTATAAATGTACCTTTATTGCTTTTTACTGCAAAAAAAAAAAATCAATATTTACTTTTTTTAGCAGGTAAATGGTTTAAATAGTATTGTGTACACTTTAAAATTGGAATGCAAAACGAGCTTAATGCATGTTTTTATAATCATAAAACTTTATCGCTGATGCAGTGCTTTTATTCCTATTATACAGAATTAATGAGTCCTTTTTTCTGATAATGTAATCAAAAGACGCATGAGAGTAAATTTAGATCAAAGTTCTTAAAGAAAACTGTTTTGATTATTTTCTTACAGATGCCCACTGCAATTGTTGTTTATCCATGTAATTTATTTTCTGTTGCAACAGTTCATTCCTCTCTTAGGACGAAAACCTTCATCTGTTGTCAGTCAGGCGAGCAAAATATGTTTGAAGTGCAGTTTTCTTCTCTTTTATCATGATATTGTTCATAAATTGATTTACACATTGAAACTACAACAGTGGATCGAGTATCTATCATCCTGGTGAAACAGGTCAGTGGAACGAATCACTCGAACTAGTTAATGACTGGCAGAGGATGGATGATAAGTTACTGCATGCCAGCGGTACGGCATGTCTGATCCTCAAACAGAAGCGACCAAACTTTGTTAAATGGGTGCACAGAAAGTTCTTTTGGCCTGTTTTGTTCTCCATTCGCAGTTCCCCGAATAGCTCTCACACAAAGGAGATCATTAGTCCTCCTCTAATTACAGATGAAGAGCTGTTTGTCAGCATGCCTCTTGCTGGTGTTCTTCCATCCCCAGAAATAAAGTGCTTTGTACTGGTGACCCACGGGAGTTATGAAACAGTCTGGTGGCCAATGAGGCCCTTGAGGGTCCTCTTCTACCCCTTCAGGTTGTCTAGTGAATACTTGACTTTTTTTTCTCCTACACTAAGTCTGTGTTGGTATATGGATGAGCTGTCTGCTCCCTGTTGAGTCTAAAGCTGCATGCTTTTGTAGCCAAAAAACAATTATATCAAAGACTTGTCACCGATTTCCAAGGTTTGAGGCATATGCATCCAGGCAACAAGATGCTCTCCATCTGCTCTCCAAGCCAAAAGCCTTGACCAGTCACAGGGAGAAAAAGAGAGATAGATCCATCCATTCAGGGATTAGGTCGGCCCAACAGGTCCAAGGGGAGGCGAGATTAGAGTGGAGCGCAATAATACACACAGTGGGCGAACAAATTCTGTGTCCACATGACACAGATCAGATCATGCCTGCTTTGAGTGGGCAGTAAGTGAACGGACATGAATGTCTGAGCTGTTTACTCGTAGTAATGAGAAGCTTTTTCGTCTTAACCCACTTTCAGTTACTAAGACAGGTGCTGTGGAAAAACAAAGAAAAATAAGCATGGAATAGATACCAGTAGGTTTGTGTACTGAGCTACGGCTTCCAACTGAGTTCACGGTGAGATGGGTGTTCTGATCGCTCAGCATATCATACAGTATTAAATCTCAGCAATTCCCCGGTTTGACCCTGTCATCTGCAAAAAAAGCTCTGACCTCAGTGTGTGGAGTGTATGGATGGAGAGCTGGGGGAGGACAGGTGTGACTCAGCACCACCTGTTTTTGTTTGAGCTTTTGAAAATGAAGGGCAAAGTCTGAAAATTCCCAGGTTGTTTCAACTTTAAATCAGTCTGACAAATCTAATTTCAGTATTTTCATCCACAGCCTTACTTGAGCAGGAGGAAGAAAAGCTGTCAACAAGAAGGATTTGGTAAACATCCTATTGAGAGATTAACAAGAAAGGAGTCTCTTCTTCTGGAGTGAATGTGTGTGTGTGTATGTATGTGCGTGCAAGAGAGAGAAACAGGGAGGTAGAGAAGAGAGAGAGAGGGACACAGAGAGAGGGAGTGTGACAGATGGAGGGAGTGAGGTGCCTGGTGGAAGAGACTGAAATGTCCTTCATATAAACTGCTGATCAAGTGGTGAGGAGTGGCCCTCAGGGCAGCAGAGATCACTACCGGACCAGACATCGGCGACATAACGGGGAGGACAGCGGAGCCACGCTTTAAGGCGCATTCTGGAAACTATTGGAGCGGCATTTTTCCCACTTTTAGGTGAGATCTGGATCTAAATCAATAGATTTATCATCATCATCATGTCAAACTTAAAAGTTCTTTTAGCATAAACCTTGTTGGAAATAGGCTACATTTGGGAGTTTAAATGTAGAAAAATAAAAGGACAGTTTGAATCTTTTGGGAATCTCAGAAAATCTGACCACTGTTTTAAAAAACTGACAGCTTCCACGGAACTAAGGAATGCTTGTCTTTAAATGAAGCTTTAAATAAATATGAGAACATCAAAATATCATGTCGATCCTTCAGTCAAATCTCTTAATTAAGTGTATTTTAAGATTTTACGCACCAAATTACGCATGTCGTTGCGAAGTGCATCATTTTAGTTTCATCATCCTACTATTTGGATCTTGCCATTTGTTTCATTTAATTTTTTCCCCACATTTTATGGCTTTACAGTAAAACAGTGCGTGTTTTAAAACGCACAATTTGATCCACTGTTTGGGGGGCTACGCGGTCAACAGATTGGTTTAAGTCGCAAAATGTAGGACACACACTGGTCATCAGATTAAAAGGCTTCGCATGCCATCTATCCCAGCACGGTGCCTCAGTCCAGGATAATTAGGCTCACCAGTAGGTCAACAGCTCACAAGGAACCTGACAGGCTGACCAGAGGGGGGGTTGCAACTTACAACATTAAGTATAGTTAAATATCTAACCCTAGTGAGCAGGTTTATTAGTTTTTCTGTATTTGTTTATTCCAAGCATGCAAAAATATGGAAATTGATCAAATGAAACATGGAGAATTACAGCTTTATTGTTAAAAAAATCTTACATAATGAGCCAAATGACAACTGATGTAAGATTTGTTGTTGTTGTTATTGTTGGATGAAGTGTTATATCATTTCATCCCTCTTCAGGTAATCATTAATTATTCATTCACTTATCATCCTATCCATAACAATACCACCTACGGTATACTACCATTTTTATCTTGCATATATTTATTGAGCGCTTACAACATTAAGAAATAAAAGACCATCAAACATCATGTTCTAACTATTTGTTAATTGATTTAAATGTTTTTTTTTTTGGTTGTGCACACATAAAATCATGCAAATTTTATTTTTTTTTCAAGTAAGTACATTTTATTTAAAAAAGCACTTATCACAGGCAAGTGTCACAAAATGCTTTCATATGTTTCTTTCTTTCTTGGGGTAAACTATTTCAAATTAAAAAAAAAAAAATTGAAATTTTATCTTTAAAACTATACACATATATAGGCTTAAAGTTGGAAAAGTGAGGTTACAGGAAGAAGAGATAAAGAAGGTGGAAGATTTTAAGTACTTAGGATCAACAGTATAGAGCAATGGAGAGTGTAAAAAAGAGGTGAAGAAGCGTGTGCAGGCAGGCTGGAACAGGTGAAGGAAAGTATCAGGTGTGATGTGTGACAGAATAGTCTCAGCTAAAATGAAAGGGAAAGTGTTCAAAACCGTGGTGAGACCGGCGATGCTGTTTGGTCTAGTGACAGTGGCACTGAGAAAAAGACAGGAAACAGAGATGGAGGTAGCAGAGATGAAGATGCTGAGGATCTCTCTAGGAGTGACCAGTTTGGACAGGATTAAAAATGAGTATATCAGGGGAACAGCACATGGTAGAGGTTTTGGAGATGGTTAGACTGAGATGGTTTGAACATGTGCAGAGGAGAGAGAGTACATTGGAAGAAGGATGGTGGGTTTGGAACCACCAGGGAAGAGGCCTAGAGGAAGACCAGAGAGGAGGTTCATGGATACAGTGAAGGAGGCCATGAAGACAGTTGGTGTGACAGTAGAAGATGCAGCAGATAGGGTTAGATGGAAGAAACTGACTTGCTGTTGTGTGACCCCTGAAGGGAAATGAAGAAAGAAGAAGTAGGTTTGAAGTTTGAAATCTCACTTTGTTCTACTTTTTATGAATCCTCTAAATCATTGTTTTTCATCTTTTTTCATTCCAAGGTCCATTTTTCCATCAAAAAAAAAAAAATCTTGAGGCCCACCACCAACCAAAAATATTAAAAACCCTTCTCTATAGCCGCCTTTATCACCAAAACAGTGATTCTCACCAAAGTGTTCGAGATATGAATCAAATCAACACATCAAAACCTATTTTGTCATCTTTCATGATTCTTTTTTCAAATAAAAACTGCAGTTTCTTTTTCCTCTTGAATTTTTTGCAAAAAACGTGGAATTTTATTAAAACCCACAATTTTTCTGCATTAAAACAAACCTAAATTTTCTTATAATGTCTCAAAAGCATTAAAAAAATATAATTCTCCAGTTGGGTAGATTTTGAGAGGGATTGACATCAGCATGCAACAACAAAGTGAAATATAAGAGTGAGTTGCTATGGTTACAGCAAAATGTCCTACTGATAAACAAAAGCAATTACGCTTTCATCCATTTTTTATACACAAACACCATATGATCAACTAAAACAATCTTTGGGAGCTACCAGTAGGTCCCGATCTACTGTATGTGAGGTGTAATACAACCATTTCCCACAGAACACCTGGCGATCTGTCATGGTACAATTGTGCGCAGAACACTGGTACAAATGCTGATCCAAATGTTGCCGTCTCTTCTAAATAAGTTAAAGTTGTATTGTACCAACGTGGGGTTTCTTGGTACGTCTTTGCAGTAAATGGGAACTTAAAAAAACTTTTTGCAAAGCAGTGTGAGTTATGATCCAGAGCCCATTTGGTTAGAAATAAAACTATGCCTTGATATTATGCCTCAAAATGTCTGGATACATAATGTTAATTTCCAACTAATTTCAACCTCTGCCAGGGTAACAACTGTTTTACACACAGCATTTCAATTTGAACATAATTTTCTGTTATAAGATTTTATTCTGTGTCGACCAAAGCACAACATCATTAATTTGAAGAAAAAAATGTTAGGGACCAAGGATTGAGCCCTGAAGGACGAAATTTATTCAAATCTAAAAATGAAAAGTGAACCCTAATTCACAGTTTCCTTTTAGATAAATCAGTTTGATATCCTGCTTATCCATTGCAATGACACGTGTGGTGCAGGAGCTTATCCTGGCAAATTTCAGGCAGGAGGCGGAGTATGCACAAACAGGTCACTGGCCTATTGTGGCGCTCTTTTAGATAAATAATTCCAAAACCATGTTTTACTCTATGAAATGTTTCACTGTTGGATCTATCTGTATTAATCTATCTATTAAGAAGTTTATTTTGGAAAAAGTCTCAAATTTAGGAGAATTGAACAAGTGATAAAGAAGTTGTGTGTTAATTGTTTCTTTTCAGATATACTTAAAATGTGTTATTAATTTTCTTTGAATATGTACCAGTTTCATGTGATGAGTTAAAGATGTGAAGTATTTTTGGTGGTCTTTAAAATTCAAATAAAAAATGGCTTTAGATTAATATGACAAGGTAGCATTTCATCCGCTACAGTGTAACTTATGTCACAATGAAACTTTTGTTTGAAATTTCTTCCTAAACCTGTTTCTTCCTACAGAGATGGGTACCACATCGCCACGACTATTATCTGTCTACCTTTACCTGGTGGCTGTGCTGATTGGTAAAACCCACTCAGAGGGCATTTGTCTTCAGGACATCAGGCACAAAGCCACACCTGGTCCAGAGCCACACTTGACCGAGTGTGGGCTTTACGCTGACAGTGAGCATTGGCTTTGATATTCTGTGTAAATGCTTTAACTCTAAATACTGCTGACAACATAAAACTAAATATAATGACCAGCAAAATTGGATATGTTCTTTCACCCATGCTGCTGTAGATAGCTGCTGCACTGAAGAAGACATCCAGGACATTGCCTATGTTCCCTCCGTCAGCAACAAGAATGAACCCTGGGATAAATGTGGACCTTTAAGCACTGAGTGAGTCTCATTTATTCTTTATGTTTTAGTCAAACAAAATAAATTCAATTAAAATCATATCGACAATTTATTACTGTCATCTCAGGGCTTTTGTCAGGCAGCAAACTTCAAATCAATTTATCACACTCTAGTTACAACAAATCAAAACAGTTCATTTCTTTTTATTTGGTCCACAAAGAAAGAAAAAAGCTCGGGATGACATCTAGGTTGCAAATAAATATTAAGATTGCAAATGAACAAGGAAAAAAAGAGTAAATAGAAGAAAAAAGGCTTCATATAAAGCTTATTGCAGCATCAGTGCATGCATGCCAGGACTAACTGTAAGCTTGATAACAAAAAGAAAATTTGTGAAGGTACAGATGGTGTCTGCTTACTGAACCTAAATGGAGAGGAAGCTCCCAAACGAGAGAAGCTTATTAAATAAACGTCTCCAATCCAAAGAAAAATCAGCAGTCTGAGAGTTGGTGTTTTTTTGGGGGGCAATATTAAACCGATAGGTGCAATAGAGCTGAACCATTTAGAGCCATAAATTTGAGAAGAAATTTATATTCTTTCCTGAATCTAACAAGCCACAGAAGAAGAGGAGTTTTAAAAAAAAATGATCTAGAACTTTGCTCTGTTACCATATAGCTATTTTTTGGCTATGATTTAACTGTACTTTTCTCTCAATAATATATCATTTTGATCTAATAGGTCTACATATCATATCTTTTAGACACTAAAATATTTTAAAAAAGCTTTATTTGATGTAATTTGTACAATTAGAGTGCACTATAAAAATTCTTCTGTCTTTTTCTGACTTCTCAAAATGTAATTTCTTGTTTTCAGTGTTATGTTGTAATAGATAGATAGATAGATAAACAGATAGATAGATAGATAGATAGATAGATAGATAAAAACTTTATTAATCTCCCGCAGGAGAAATTCTGGTGTCCAGCAGCAACAGAAATCACACAATCTGTACATACAAAATAAATAAAAACGACATACATACAAAATAAAACAGGACTCAGTTCCTTTCAGAAACATCTGATTGATTAAACTGCCTGAGGGCTGAAGGGATCAGAGGTGTCAAAAGTACCAACATTTTCTACTCAAGTAGAAGTATAAATACCGAGTTAAAAAACTACTTTAGTAAAAGTAGAAGTATCAACTCAAGTTTTCTACTTAAGTAAAAGTAAAAAGTAACCTATTTTAAAACTACTTCAAGTAAAAAAAGTAAAAGTAATTTTCAGAAAAAAAGGAATATTGTTAACAAAAGCGTATGAACATATTTTTAACTATTACCACATGCTTTAAGGAGCAGAAAATATGATAATAAATGAAAGTGTTTTGATGTTAAACTTTATGAATCAGAAAAATTTATTTCTTAATAATCTTTATTGGAAATCGATTAATGAACACAATCAAATGTATTAACATAAGCAGGGCATTATGTAACGTCCCTTCAGCTACCAAGCTTCACTCTGCATCACCTAATTTAACCAACTTCAGCAGACGCAAACACACTCAATGTAAAAAAAAAAAAAATAAATGAAAAAAAAAATGACCAAAAGGCTTTTTTAAGCCTTGAAGGCAGCTAGTTTTCAAAGTTCTTTGAGGCAATACTGAATAGTCTTTATCAAGTTGATAAGGTAGGGAGTGCTACATAAAGCCTGCGTGACACCTGGAACCAGCGTTGCCAGGTGGGAGGTGCTGGATTATCGTACTAATGACGTAAAATTATCGTATTTTACAAAAAATATCGTACACCCAGTAAAACCACGCCCATTGACAAAATAACACCCTTTACATGCACTCGTAAGGCAGTGGGAGTGAAGGAAACACACAGGAGGAAAAATCCTTGAATTCTTTTTCTAAAATTTTAAGAACTGTAAAAATGAAAAAATAACCAGAGAAACAAGATTTTAAAAAAACAGTAGGGGCGGGACCTAGGAGACGGTGTATATAAATTTACATATATACATATCTACATATATATGTGTACATACATATAAGGTTTTTTTAATGTTAACCCAAACATCTTCATGATACAAAATCTAAGCGATGTGTAGTTTTAATCTCCTCAGTCAGTCTTTATAAACTAATCAATAACATTTTGGATGCTTTTAAGCACAAATACTTCATCCACTACTATTTATGGATGAATCAGTTCAATTAGCTTTGTTTCTAAAGATAAAATAGTGCGTCACAGATCAAAGTTATTTTTATAAAAATACCATCTACAACATTTTCAGCAAAGACGTTTACAATAACCGCAGACTGAAAATAATAATAAAACATTTCTTTGCTGTTGTTTTTTTTAAAAAAAATTGATAATTCAATCAAAGTTCAGTGTTGCAGCATCAGAAACACTTTGATTTCCGAGCCCGAGTCTCAAACACGGAAATTGACGTCCCTGCTCTTTAAAAGTTTGTGGGCGGGGCTACTCGCCCCAAAGTAATGATTGACTGGACCTTTCAGCCAATCATTCATCTGTTCCTTTGTTTGATGCATTCAGGGTTCATAAAAAAAAAAAACTCCGACAAACAGTCGCGGCTTTTTAACGGTGACAAAATGGCGAAAGTAGCGACTACTTTTTATAAAATGAACGAAGTAAAAGTACAGATAATTGCATAAAAAAGTAGTGAGTAAAAGTAAAAAGTAGACAAAAAAATAATTACTTCGTTAAAGTAAAGATAACGAGATTTTCTACTTGAGTAAGGTAACGAAGTAGACTTACTTCGTTACTTGACACCTCTGGAAGGGATGAACAACTTCCTAAAGCGCTCAGTCCTGCAGCGCAGTGAGAGGAACCTCTTACTTCAGGTACTCTTCTGGGTCGTTATAACATCATGTAGAGGGTGACGGGGGTTCTTCAGGATACCCTGCATTAGAGCCCTCATCCTCCTCTCCAAAACAGCTCCCACAGAGTCCACGTTTCTTCCCATCACAGATGCACATTTCCTTATCAGTCTTATCTTTTCTCATGTAACCAACTTTTTATGGTCTAATATGAAAATGCCATAAAATTAAAATGAATGTTCTTAATTTGGCAAATATTTCTCCCTTTTTTTAAAACTGTTTATTCTTTTCAGCCTTGGGCATGTTTCTGTGTTTTCTGAATTGTTCTATCTGTCTTGGTAGGTGTGAGGCTTTTCTGAAACGTGTTTCATGTTTTTACCGATGTTCCCCTGATGCTGCCCGTTGGCCTCATCCTCAACACCATGCGTACATACAGGCCGTGCCACTTTGCCACAGTTTTTGTCGTGAATGGTGAGTCTCCAAGAGATGCACTGCCAAGTAAATCTAAACTGGGATCTGTGCCTTGTCATATTTTTTGATCAAACCAAGATATCTACTTCAAAAATAGTTTGAAAGAAATCATTTAAGAATTTATCTTAATTATTTCAAAATGATTTTTTATATGTGTGTTTTTTTTTCTCGCGTGCATAATTGTTAGATTAGTATTAGATTGTTAGCTATAGGTTTTTTGTTTAATGCATACGTACACAAAACCCACCATTCATCTGATGATACCAAACCTTAAAGAAGAAAATGCATTTGTCTGTTACTCTAAAAAATGAAGAAGCTTCATATTTGTCAGGGTGTTTTTTACTTAAAAATATAAAATGAGAATAAACTATTTATTAGTTATGACACAGTCATAACTTTTCAGAAAAAACTGGACCCTCGCCAATTTTTTTGTCTAAAACAAATGTGAAAACAGAGACACAAAAGGACTTAAATTATGATGTTTTTACAATTTTCCACTTTAAGGTTTGTATTTTTTCTCAGGTTTGATGCGTGCAAGATGGACATGACATGTGCTCGTAACTGGGCTCGAGATCCCAGAGGACAGAACTGCACTGGAACTTGTGTTCAATATCAGCAGGTAAGCTGCAGATTTATTCATTTGAAATGTCTGGGGGAGAGGGAAATAAAGAAAGCTTTGTCTTTCTGTCACCCTTTGCTTGCATAAAAGTCTTGCAGCGCTCTTTTGTTTAATTCAAAGTGAATGATGTCTATATTTTTTTTACTCACTCTATTCATACCTCACCCGGAAAATTTGTGTGCTGCACTCCTACACCGCAACAGGCTGCCACGACAGCACCAATGGTGGGAGAAACGGGGGGTTAGGTGTCTTCTACAAGAACCCTGGACGTGAACTCAGTGGGAATCGAACCTGCGAACTTCCGGTTAAATTCCAGAATTCCAAAGCACTCTAACCACCGAGCCACCAAAGTGGCACATCTCTTTAGTGGCATGTTCAAAACTAAATATATTTTTTACAAAGTTATTTGATTGCAAATGCATCACACAGTACATGTGATAATCCCATTTATTTTACAATAATTAGCAATTAAGTACATGAAACAAAATGAAAATGTCAAGACTTTTTTTATTTGCAGTGTGTCAATGTGTACCAACAAAACACAGTCAATAATTATTCATTGGATTGTTGCTAGATTTTAATTAAAGCCAGTTGTTAGCTGGAGTTATCTGTCTCTGACCAGCGGGGTTGGAGTTAGTGGTTCAAGTTTTTTTCAGGTGACCTTAAAACTCCCAAGCAACCTGCTCCACAGTGAGAGTCTGAAACTCTGTGGCTGGTGAGTGTTGAAGGGTTAATAGCGCAGGGCAGCACAGTGGGCTGGAGCGTGAAAGAGTTCGGCCATGCTTCATTGGGTGGAGGCCAGCTGGGTGATTTAAAAAGAAGCAGAGTGACAGAAGAGGCTGGAGTGCAGCTGTGGCCGGAAGCAAACTAACTCTCACACATCAAACTCCATGACAGCCCATCCTATAGGAATGTTACCTTCCACTTCTTCTTCATGCTTCTTCTCCCTTCTTTATTTTCTCTACAGTTTACACATCTGCAAATTATCTTTTTATACACTTACACAATGCATTAAAATTACATGTTTTTTAAAAGAAAGTAAATGAATACTTGTTTGCATTTTAACACTTTGACGTGTGTAATCGTGTTTTAACACTTTGATGTGTTGAATTGTGTTGACACCATTTTTCTATATGAAACAACTAATGTTACTAATTTGGTAGAACATTATTAATACTAGTGATTTTGATTTATGTAGCACAGACAATTCACAGTAAAAATTACCCTGTAGCTTGAACTAGACAGTGGATTTTGACACTTAGGAACACCAGAAGAAAATACTGACTTGACTTCATCTGGCATCACTTGAAAACCTCATTCTCACATGAAGGAGTATATATGAGTCACCAAGTGTAGTAGATGACAACATGCATATCATCAACTCAACATATTTAAAGACACATACTGTAGGGGTGCATATGTGAATGCAAACAACCCTCTGGACACTCGCTCTTTCATTTTCTTCCTCTTTGCAGCTCTTAGTTAGTTTTTAGCCAATCAAATCTGATCAAACTCATCATTAGATTATCTACGTCACTGGTTTTATGGGAAAGAGGTTGTATCTGTGAACAGACTATAATCTGCATCTAATAAACCCCTGCAGATTAATTCCATTTTAAACAAAATGTAGGTAAATATACAGCATGCACGAGAAAGTAAAGACTGTTTACTTCTGTAAAAAAAAAAAAAAAAACTTTGCAGTAGACAAAACGCAAAATTTTGTCTACTGGCCAAACAGAAAAGACTTATTTGAAAGTGGAGAATTTCTTAAATATTTGGTAGGTGGTGACGTGAAGATGTAACACCCAGATGCATAGCCAGTTTTAACCAGTGTATTACAGTTTATCAGGGGTTAGGGAAGAAGGATAGACATCCTGGGCAGGCTTGTTGTATCTTGGTTAGACTTGACATGACCAGACAAAGGAAATATCAATGGGGAAACATGTGGGGGACATTTGCGTGATACAAACTTGTTGGACAACAAATGTGTTCATTTTTTGCTACAACTGTTCACCAAAATGTTTTAATGTTGTATTTTTTGCTTCTGAATTTATGATCAGTTCAGATTTTAACATTTAACTTTCAGGTTCTTCTTACGTCACTAGAAAAACAAGGTCACGATTCGCCACTTTATTTTTCAACAACCTACAGCCATTTGGATGCTGTTAAAAATATACAGTTAAAAGTACGTTCCATTCTTTTGTTAGAAGGAACCAATTTTCTCCTCGTTTTGCTTTTTATAAATGATGCAGTGTAACAGGTTTCAGAGAAGCAGAATTAAATAAGATAGAAGAGCCTCAGGAAGTATCTCTATCTCCCTTATTTGATCACAGCGTGTCATCTAAAGCCACTTGTGCTTGCACTGAATAATTCTGGCAGGGAACCATGTTTGCCTGAGGAAGGACAGATATATTTGTGTGTATACCCATGTGTGTATCGCTGGGGTTGATGTGATGAGTCCAAGTGTCAAAAAGCAAGTATAGAGAAATGACCGTTATCATCTTCGTCCTTCAAACGAGCTTATGCGTGTGGTTGCTTTTTATCTTTTCGTAGCGTCCTGTGTGCCTCAGTCATAATCCCCAAACAGTAAGGAGGATAAAATGAGGCAGATTGGAATGAGGGCTGTTTGTTCTGCAGAGGAACAAGGACAGAAAAAGAGAATCGGGTATCAAAGAGATGAGGAAATTAAACAGATTCTTAAAAAGAAAATCAGGGAACATGAACACTGAGTAAAAGCATTTACTTTCTTATTTTTATTCATGCTATTTAAGAACTTATACTCCAGGTTTTTTTCTGGACTGTCATCTACAGTTCACGTCTTTTTTTTTAAGGTACTGTTGGTTCCAAAGCTTCATAAAACATAAAATGTTCCTGGACGCATAAATTTACATACAATAATGAATACATATGCAGAAAGCAATAGAAAACCCACTAAGATGTCATTTCTTTTTATAGTATGACATGGAAAGAATTGAGGAGGTTTTATGCTAATAAAAATGAGTTCTTTACAATCAAACCTGGTAAATTTCTTAGGAAGTAGATAATTTGGAGAGGGCAGTGCTGATAAACAAAGGCACACAGCGGGATCAGCTGTCAGACACCAGCAGGTCTTTTTTAACACCTGGTCGAGGCTAATTGTTTTTCAAGGCCAGAGCTGACCTGAAAGGGCAAAATCTATTATATTAGTAGATGTTTACGCTGCAAAACAAGGTGCTGTGTAATATGGTAAAACATGAGGTGTTGATGGTGTTAAATTGCCAGAACGGACGTGCTTAAGAAAACATGTTTTATTCTAGTGCAAGAAATCCCACTTTGCATTATTCAACACATCAAAAGTTAAAATAAATTATTTCACTTGTTAATTACAGCCTAGCCCTTAATTAAATGTTTTACTAATCTATTTTACAACTTTGCATTTGTTGCTCAACGTAATTAGATAATGTAGTTTACATCTAGAAGAAATTATGCACATTAAACACCAAAATTATTCTGAATGGTGGTGTTTTCACTAATGCAACTAAACTGATCTGATTGGGTCAGAGTTATTCAAAGCAACTGAAGTTGTTGTGTTGCACGTCTTAACTCTTAATTAAACTTTAATTTAATCAGGGGGATTAGGAATTTTAATCTTGTACAAGAGCACCCTACGGACAGCAAAAAGCTTAGCCTAGCTCTGGTTATGTAACAGAAAAATCTACATCCCAGCCTGCAAAAGTAACAAACATCGTTTGGCTTTTAACACATTGCAAATATTTTCCTAAAGATTTAGATTTTCTACAAATAAAATCTCATCATCGTATTTTTGATTTACTTACCAACAGATTTTTTTTTCTCTTAAACATCACCTACAACTTGAAACAGGATTTAATCTAAAGAAAAATTTGAGTTAATTTAGTAATTTGATGATGATGGGCTGGACATTTTTATAAATTTACAAATAGTTACTTCCACTTTCTTTATTAATTTTTTTACCAGATTTTTTGGCGCCGTATTGATATATGGGTTACGTAGTTCATTTGGAAATATTTTTTAGTGGAAGCACAGAACAGAGTCATCCACATAAAATTATAATTTGGTGGTAATTTCATAGTAAAAACAAAAGTTGCTCACATTTTCGACTCTTTGTTTAATTCAATAGTTTATCTGTATATGATTTCAGATGTACCAGCATGGGAAGGATCTTTGTGAGAGTTTGTGGGGAGATGCCTTCATCACCGTGGAGAATGACCCACAGGAAGTAGGAGAAGCTGGAGACTCTGGGGTAGATGGTCATCCTTGTGGCTGCTTGACCCTCAGTCCTTCAGACAAGGATGTGATCGCTGCCCTCAGGGCTCAGCAAGATGATCCCGAAGAGCTGGATACAACCAAAACCGGTTTGCCTCAGTATCGAGCACCATGCAAAACCAAGCTACCGGTGGTACCCAAGGTCGGCGGGAAGGGAAACTCTGTGCTGCGCAAACGGTCGGTTGAAGTTGAAGATGTGGAGGGAAGTGGAAGTGGTTTGTAGATTTATATTAGATACCAATGTATTTAGAGATGATTGTCTAGTTTCAGAAACAAAAAAAATGTCTGAAATTGAGCCGGAGCCCAACTTAACTAAATTTACTCCATAACACAAACTTAAGTTCTCATAATTACCATTCAATATAGATGAATGGCAATTTCTACTGCTGTAGAAAAAAACAAAATCTCATCACTGGGTCATTGAAGCCAGATTTGAGCCAAATCTTGAAAACCAAAAAAAAGAAATTGTCATTGTGATTATTTGGAGTCATTTTTAATAAAAAAATGGGCATTGACTTTTATAAAATATTCATAAACAATTAAATATTGGCAATATATATATATTTCCTGCAGTAGCTTTTAAGTTAAGGTTTAAGTTAAGGTTTAAGTAGACATACGTAGTTCAACATTACATGACATTTAAAGTCTTGCATGTGGTTGAATCCAATAATATTACATGTGCATGAATCCAGTGATCCAGTGTGTCAATCTAGACTTAAATAGTACTTTTCATGTTTGTTGTGAAAAAATATCTGAAATGCATCCAAAAGTCACCACCCTGCTGTTGACTAGCTGAGTCTAACTGTACAGTTATCATGTAGTAAACACAGATCTGTCTGTTTTGTGCAGTTTGTTTGTTTTGGAGTAGTTGAGACATCTAAGCTTTGTAGCCATAATGCTGACTCAGATTTTCTAAAAGACTCCTGGCCAGAGAATGATGTGGATGTAGTGGCAGAAATGCATGTGTAACAGCTGAGTGAAGGTTGAATGTTCATGATCTAAACCTGCCAGTCAGGGTTAAACCCACACAAGCGGTTAAATTTCAGATATGGTTGTTCTGGCCTTTGATCATTAGTTTTCTGTGAGTTTCTTTTATAATGATGTCATTTCTTTTTAGAGTGAGACACTGTTAGTTGTAAATGTTCTGTTAAAAAAAAAACAATTTTTAAAGGGCGAGGGTTGTTTTATCTGATTTGCATTACGTATGTTGAAAGTGTTTTGTTTGCTATTTCTTTACATATGCAATTAAAATCATATTTCTAACTGTCTACAAGCATTGCGTGAATATGTCAAAGTCAAAAACAATAAAAACATTTGAATATTTCTATAGCCTTTTTTTTTAAAATGGAAAATTATTTAATTTTTCTGTTTATTTAGATCAAATGTAATAATTGTCAGATATCAGATTTTAAATTACTGTTGATGATCATTTGTACAGTTACACAAAAATATAGATTGATTTGAATGGAAAAAAAATACGTCACTATTGCTCCAAGTGGTGTTTTTATTCAGGTGAAAAATCAAATCGTATTTAAGTTTCAATAAGTTGGCTTTTAATCTTACCTTCTAAATGAGAATTTTTTGTAGGAATTAATTCAGCGTCTATCCTTCATTCAGTCTCTTTTTAACTCTATGATCTGCAAGACTTGAATGCCAGATTTGTTCCATCAAAGGGTCGAATTTGGCCCACTTTTGAGTAAGTGGATAATGTAAAATTATATACATATATATTTGTACATAGAAAATCATTATATCAAGAAAAATAAGCAGATCTCCATGTAGTCACCTGATTTTTTTAGCCTTATAAATAGAATACACAATTTCTTTTACACTCATTTATTAAAATGTGTACATTACATCATATTTATAAAAATTGCTTGTCATTTGAACTAAATAAAAACTGCCTTCTGAAATACCGTAAGGCACAAATCAAGATGCATTTAATCGAATTTCAATGTGTATACGTAAGTGCATTATTTTTCCCTTTTGAATTTGTTTATAATATTTTCTTAAAAAAATGGTTTGCCAGTCCTGTTTCAGTCTTACTGTATGTTTAGGGCAGGGTGTTGTTGGGTCTGCTTAATATGAAACTTTATCAGCTTTCATCTGTAGTTGAGCTCCCCTGAATGATTATAGATGTACAATTACTTTTGGTCATGACCAAAAAAAGAGAATCAAGTGTCTTGGTTCAGTTTCAAATGAACCATGGTTGCCCCTGCTTTCACTTCTATTATAATTAATAAGTAGTCATCTCATAATCAGAAAAGCTGCAATGACACAATTATCAGTTTCCATTCTAACATTTGAATAATTCTTTTTAAAAGTTAAGCTTTACCTTACAAAGCTTTTCATGCCTTCTTAGTTGCTTGCTTTGCAGCTTTTTTCTTTAGAAATGTTTAAAATTACTAGCAAGTCTTTCAAAAACAGATTTCAGAAACTTGTCGCCTTTCTTCTGAAATGCCTCTCTGCACTCTCTTCATCAAACATCCAACCCTCCTGCTGAGCAGCGTTGCAAAATGTCTCTGTTCCCTGAATGTAAAACCTGAAAGCTCTGGAAATAGACACAAAAGACAGTGCAGCATACATTTTCTTTGTGTTCTCTCTGCTTGCTACCGAAAAGCTCGTTTGACTGAAAAATAACCCTAATGAATAGTTTCAAAAGATTTTTACCCTTAGAAATCGCATTGGTCTTGCTTGGATCTCATTAAATGGATTTCAACACTGCTCATCACCACATGGCAGATGAGGAGAGAGTGTGTCTCCTCATCCTCCTTACTTCATTATAGGGTGGTGTTTTAAAAATATCAGTCTTCTAATTTGCTGATATATCCCGACAAGTGTGTTAACCCTCCCACACAGACAGATGTTATTTAGTCACACACTTTTTCAACCACTGCAGGGCAGACACTCGACGCACAAATATTTGATGCTTTTTAAGACCATCCAGGTCAGTTTGTAGTATTTATTCTGAAAAGCAACATTCAAATGTGCTTTTAGTTTTTTAAAGAAGGTCACCGTGCTCTCATGGGTTAATAATTCTTTTCTCATAGAGAAACAGATCAATGCAGTGGAATTGGGAACCAAATCCAAAAATTTGAGTGCTTTTGACCAAAGGAAAAGGAATTTTGTTCCTTTGTGAATGGTACAAACAATCCTCTTTTGCAGTAATATCAATCATTACAGTGCAGAGTTGTGACGAGGATCTCTCTGGGAGTGACCAGGATGGTCAGGATTAGAAATGAGTACATCAGGGGAACAGCACATGTTAGAGGTTTTGGGGATAAAGTTAGAGAGGCCAGACTGAGATGGTTTGGACATGTGAAGAGGAGAGAGAGTCATTTTTCTTCAGAAGGATGCTGGGTTTGGAACCACCAGGAAAGAGGACCAGAGGAAGGCCAAAGAGGAGGTTCATGGATACAGTGAAGGAAGACATGAAGATAGTTGGTGTGACCAAAGAGGATACAGCAGATACATTAGGATTAGATGGAAGAAACTGACTTGCTGTGGCGACCCCTAAAGGGAAAAGCCGAAAGAAGAAGAAGATAGTGCAGAGTTGTAATTTTTTCCCCAAATCTCAACATAATAATTCAATTACATCAGAATCAATGAGCTTTTAAAGATATAAACTTTAGTACAGGAGTTGTTTCATCTTATTTATGATTACAATATTTTTGCTACCTTGTTTTTTTATTGCACCAAATATCGGAGTTCCAAATGAGTTTATTTTCCAGTGTTATTGAAAGTCATGGATTTCAAGGCAAATGTCTGTTCTAACATTTTACAGCTTCTTAAAAGCTGAATAAAAAAAAAATCAAGTCCTTGTAAGTAAATACTCCACATCATCTTCATGTTTTAGTAATCCAGCAAAAAAATATTACAAAGAAAAACAAAAAACTATTGCTTCAAATATCTTTAGTTTTACAGAGAGTTACAACTTGGTAATTAAAGCACAAACTTCTTTTCTTGGTCCTAAATATTCTTCATCAAAAATCTCGGAGGAACAAAGAGATAAAATGCGGACCAAAATTAGATTAAAATGCCAGATTGTCACCTCTTGCAGCAAACAAATATGCTGGTTTGCAGTGATTATTTGCATCCTTACTCTCCATCAGAACTCTCCATCATCTGTGATCCTCTTGAAGCTATAGAGTGATATTTCTCATCGTTCATTTCGCATCATTTGGCTTTACCAATAACAACACTCTGCCATGTATTTTAATCCTCTCCAAACGCCTCCAGATTTGATGGTTCTGTTTATGAAAACAGTTTTGCTCTTCAGCATCAGTATTAATACAAGTGTAAGGGCTTCAAGAAAAGCATCTTTCTTTTTATTAATCTTGAATGTTTTGAAGGTAAATTCTTGTACCAATATTTTACAGCTTCTTTAAGATGATAAAACCAACCATTCTACATCATCCCAGATCTGCTGTGTGTTTCATCATTCCTGCACTAAGAGACAAAAGATAATGTTTTTGTGTAAAAGAAGTGTTCTTTTGCAAAAACACCCACACTTTCAAGCTGATGTCTGCAAGACCTCTACGATAAGATGCACTGCAACATACTTTCGATGGGTTAAGCTTATCTCTATAATTTGTTTCAGCATCATTCCAGACTTTGTACAAGGTCAACATTTGCCACAAGTGAAAAAACGGATGAGCTTATCTTTGCAATTTCCCTCTGCAAAGCCAAAACCTGACCTTCAAAGTTCAGATTCGTCTCAGTTTTCACCGTATTCTAGTATATTATCATGTTAACAGATGTGCAGTTAACATGCACAGTGTAAGAGTCAACTCTGCAGTGTAAGAGGATTTGAGAAGATGTTGAGACTTTTAAAATATAATTTATGGACAATTAAAAAAAAGAAAACTGTTCAAACTTTGTCCATTTCTCTCATCATGAAGTTGTAAGTGAAGGATACTGTTTGAACTGGAGGACAACCATTCAGTCCAATTTTTTTGGTTTAATGAACATGGACCATGTGAAGCATAATGAAGAGATTCAGACTATTTGAACTGCTCGTCATGTTCTTTGTTGGCCCAGTAAAGTGAAATTCATTCAAGTTGGTGTGGAATTATAAAAACAACTATAACATGCAGGAGCTCCCTGAGCGGCATAATATGAATCTTTACGTTATATGCTGAAGTTCTTCCAGATTTCTCAAATGGTCTCATATTATTCTGCACTCTAAATGGAAAAATATGTAAATCCTTTACAATCTTCTTTCTCTTTCCAATCTAAACAATTCAAGGATTTTCTCATCTATCCAGAGCCTCTGTTTGATTCTTTTTGTTTGTTTTTCTCCTTGCAAATACGAAGTAGAATATACTGGTATATAGTTTTTTAGCTTCATGCTGAAAATAAGACACTTATCTCAGTTTGGTTTTTTTTTTTTGCTTGTTAGTTTTCGGCACTTTTTTTTTCCTACTTATTTTATATAGATTTATGATAAACTAACACCCATGTGGAAGACCTCATTACTAAGTTAATCAGGCTCAATTTAGATGGCAAATCAGATGTTCTTTGTGGGCCCAGAATGAGTAGAATCCTTCCTTACTTCATTCCTTCTCTTCTGATCTTGTAAGTCTCTTTGGACATGTTTTACAAATTTTAGATTCCAATTATCCCAAAGTCCAGTAGGAGCCTGATAAATCAAACCGACTTGAAAAAATATGTCACAACAGGAAAACATCTCAAATCTACAGGGCAGTTGCTGTTAATGACTCAGAAATTGAATTATGCTTTGCTCAAATTTGCCTTTAAATTTGTGCATATTCCTTGTGGGTGTAGCCACAAAACCCTGATATTCATCATGAGTGACAGTGGTTTTACAGCAAAACGTTTGCTAGTTGAAGTCTAGGTGGTGACCATCCAGGGCACATTGATTTAAATGTGCTGAGTTTGGATGTTGGCTTCCTCACTAAAATAACTACGTATGGTTATTGGTCAGCTTGGTTACAGTGTGGTTGTCTGCCCTGTCTCTCTCCAGGGTTCTCCAACATAGTGGTGACCTGTTCAGGGTGTATCCTGCCTCTCACTTGCTAAATAATTGGGACTCCTGCAACCTAGCTTTGGAACAAGCTGTAGTTTGATGTTAACTTGAGGAACAGCTTCTACTTTAAAGCCATCTCTTTATGTTTGAAACAAATCCACAGAAACTTAGCAGTGTCATAACCAAACAGTAAGTACCTAAATTACTCCTAGATTAGCTCCAAATATGTCTGCTAGAGAATTGAGCTGGTCAGTTCTGCTAAGAGCAAAATTAAGATCCGTCTCTTGAGAGCGCAGTCTCATTACATTACATTTCCACTAGATGACGCTGCACACCGATAAAAAAAATCCCAGACTGAACATTCACGTGAATGTGTTTCTTTTTGATTGTACATTTTTTAAACTTTCATTTCAAGTTACATTTTTGAGTGCATTTCGTCTAAGCATTTTAGATGTAATTGTGATTGAAAACTGATTGATTTTTGTCAATTTTGTAAATTGGGATAGTACAAAACGGTCTAAACAGAATAGCAGTTAACTTCTTGGTGTTTCAGGGGTGACTGATGAAGCAATGATTCCAGATATCTCCAGTAGTCTTTAATATTTATCATATCTCAGATATTGTTTGCCCCTACCAAGGTTGGTTGCCAGGTATCACACATCTGGCTTCAGTCCTCTTTTATATTAATACTGAAAGGAACAGCACATGTTAGAGGTTTTGGAGGTAAAGTCAGAGGCCAGAATGAGATGGTTTGGACATGTGCAGTAGAGAGAGAGAGAGTACCTCGGAAGAAGGATGCTGGGTTTGGAATCACCAGGAAAGAGGCCTAGAGGAAGACCAAAGGGGAGGTTCATGGATACAGTGAAGGAAGATATGAAGATAGGTGGTGTGACTGAAGAAGATGCTGCAGATAGGGTTAGATGGAAGAAACTGACTTGCTGTGGCGACTCCCGAAGGGAAATGCCAAACGGAGTAGATGACTGAGATTAAACACACTGGAACAGAACAGTTCTCTGAGTGAAAGGTTGACAATTTCTTCAAATAAATACTGTAAAAATGAAATAAAATAACTTTTCTGACATCACTGCATATACATGGGACTAGCCAAGGCATTGCTCCTGTTTCCCGTATTGTGGAGGCTTTCACGTCGTACTGCGTACTTAAAAACCGTATTTATTATCCATTTGGAAAATCACAAAAGATTAGGAATGCGCAGTTGATTTATAATGACCCAGAGTGACGTAAGGAGATGAAATCAGTCTAGCTCTGACTGTGCTGTAACAATGGCCGCCTGGAATGTAACATAATCGGCTTGATATCAAGTACTTTTGTACGCGTTTTAACATATGACATAAGTTTACAAAACAATATTGGTTTGTTTTTTTCAGCGTTTTCTTTTTCTGGCTGCATAGAATTTTCCCCCGTTATAGAATACGTCGAAACCGTGTAACTTAGCAGGTATGGCACACATAAACGTACACTGCGTTGTTTCCAGAAAGAAGTCAATATGGCACTTTCATAAATAATTGATGGAAATGGATCCGATCATATTTTAGACATTTCAAAACTGGGTCACATAAAATTCATCTCCATCCCAAATCCTGTCCTGTTGCCCGCCTTCATGGTGATTCAAACAAGCTCAGATGGTGGCTGTATGGTGGGAGGAATAATTATGCTTGATGAGAAGATAACAGAACACCAGGGAGGCGAATGAGTGTCCGTGGGAAGTGAAGGGGGCTCGAGTAAAGGAAAGTCAAACCCACCCGGATCTTTTTCTACGTCATTGTTCACATCACAGATGTTTTCACAGACAGTCAGTGTGGGTTGTTGGTTGAGGCGTTCAGAGAGCCAAAAGGCTCTACGATTCTTTTTTTAAAGACCAAAAAGCTCACAGTGTGCGTAAATGGAAAGATGTGTTCTTGGCCGTCAGTGCTTTAAAAAAAAACTATCTGTAAAGTGTTTAATCCTGATGGGGATCACCAAGAATAACGGTTTCGAGATAAACAACAAAAAAAACAGACAAAGAAAACTTGTGTGGGAGATATCTGTTCTGTTTCCACGTCCAACGTACGACAGAGAAATTGTTATTGATGGAAATTAAACTATTTAGGTGTCATGTGAATGAAACTTAAAAACCTTTCTCTCCAAAACAACCTCAGATGTGCAAAACCTCAACCTTCCCTTCTACACTTTTAGACTTTGAAGTGGTTTCTGTGAGAAATCGGAGATTAAAATCACATTTTTAAAGTTTTTGGTTGATTTTTGTGTCATCAACAACTTTAATGGGGACAAAAAGTCCAGAGACGAGAGGCAGGGTGCACCCCAAACAGGTCGCCAGTCTGTTGCGGGGTTACACACACAGATGACCATCGACACACACTCATTCCTAGGGGCAATTTCCTACCGGCCAATCAACTTATCTCTAAAAAGTATTTATTCTTCTACTGTCCCTTTTTGTGATCTAATGTTTTACTTTTTAACTAATCCCTACATGACTCATTTGGATCTTTCTCAACAAGGTACTTTCCCTGGTCCATAGATTTTTTTTCTCCCCAGAGATGGACATATTTGTGTAGTGATTCCTCCCAACATCCTGAATCTTGAGACAACCTTACATTCCTAAAGCTGCTGTCACTTCCAATCTAAAACGTAACCAAACCTCTGGCACAATTTTTTTAAACAACTTGTATTTAGTGTTGCTGTAGATAGAAGACAACGTTCCTTTATGGATCATTTTGTGTTTTCTTTTAAGGTTCAATCAATTTTTATTACGACATTTTTCATACCCTTTCACCTGAACGTGGGTTAGGACTTTGCTCCGATCACGCGTTACACAACTGAAAGGAAATTCCACCACCTTCATCAGGTCGCAGCTCCTATCTTTACAACACTGGGAGTGAGTTAAAATCAGTTGGTAACCTGGGCGGGGGTTCCCAGAAATCTATGACGTAGAAGTCACCTACATGCCCATATATGGTCAATTCCGTACGTGATTAGGAAAGACCTTGCGTACGGACTTTGCGTTATGTACGTAAAAACGCGGAAACTAGAATGTTCTCTGGAAGAACTGCTCCCTGAAAAAGTTTCTCATACCAAACATTCCTACTCTTTCTTACTGGTTTGAATGAAACTTGTTTTACATATTTATCACATATGACGTATGAATATTTACATTTTAAATGGATAATAAACATATTATAATGAATTAAATAAATATTTCAAAAGAATAAATAAAATGTAACCAAACCGCTGGCTTTGTTTTATATATGTATATATAAACTTCCACTGATAGAAAAAAAAGGCGCTCAAATCCATATTTTTCATTTTAAATTCACTTTACTTAAATACACATCACAAATAATATTAAAATAATAATAAAAAAAAAACATTGTAAACATCTTGACATAAGTTTTCCGGATCAACCGGTCAAACAAAATAATTTACACAATGAATAATTGCAGCATTGCATGACAAACATCAGTTCCAAAAGAGAAAAAACAAAATGTACAAAGTAGTACAATAATCATTTCCATTTTCAACCATTAGTAAAGTTGAAGAGTGGGTAAAAGCCCACAGTGTTGCTCAGTGTCTGTTCATCCTGGATGCTGCAGGATCAGAGGGATGAATGAATGGTATGAACGATGTCCAGCATCCGAAAGTACCATTTGGACCTTTAACCTCTAAAACAGCCTGTTTAAACTCAGAAAGCAGACAACACCCGAGTGTTGTTGTGCTGTGCATGCAGAAGTCCAGTGTTATTACTTCTCAGTCACATCAGTCTTTATTAAAATGCTTCCATTTTACTGGTGAGCATCAACTGACACCCGCTGCTCACATGTGTCAGAACTTTCTGTTTAAGCTGATTGACTTGATCCCGCAGCACAGACGCAGTGTTGGAAAGTCCTGCGTTGTCATTCTTTAAAACTTTCACCTTCTCCTCCAGGCGGGCGATGCGCTCCAGCTTACGTCTCCTGCATTTAGTAGCTGCGAGTCGGTTTCTCAGCCGCTTGCGTTCTGCTTTGATTCTCTCCTGCGTGTCCAGATCAATTGGAGACATCGGAGGAGATCCGTCACTGCTGAGCAGATCTGGGACTGTTTGAGGTTCTTCTTTTAGGGTAACGATCCGTTGCGGATGGAGATTGGAGTTGGGCAGTGCGTGTTGGAAGTGGTGCGTCCCGCTCTGCGTGTGGCTTTGCTGGTGAGGAGGCAGGTAGCTGATGGTGGCTGTGGGGTGACTGGACGCAGAAGAGAAGCTTGTGTTGGGGCAGAAAGCGTTTAATGTGGTATAGATGGGGGTTTCAGGCTGCAAAGCGGAGCCATAAACACTAGAGGCCGCAGCTGAACACGAACCGGCACCGGTTCCTATGGACACATTTGGAGGAGGCATCTGATTCATCTTGTGGAGCTCATCCAGAGCTTTCACAAACCCTTCAGCGAAGCCTTCCTGCTCATCAGTAATACCCCGGTTGTAGAAGTATTGTCCAGGTGTGGGAGTTGTGATCACACCGTTACTGTTTTGGATGATGAGCCTCTCCAGTTCTGGGGATGCGAGTTTCAGTGATCCCACGTCCTGCTGGACCCCTTGGTACGGATCTGCCTCTCCTCTCAGCTGTGATTTCAGGTTGCGATATGGTTCTGTCAAGTTCAAATTCATATTCTGCTTCAGCAGTTTGTAATCGTGCATTGCTGCATCTGCGTGGCCATAAGCTGGCAGAAAAGAGTCGTCATGATAAAAAGGTTGTTCCATCTTTGTAGACATAAAGTCGTAGAAAAAAAAGCACGCTTACCAGCTTCTTATAGAAACAGTTCAATTCAGTCAGAAGAGTCTATAAAATAAATCAGACACAAAAAAACAGAATCACTCCAGAAAAAGTCCAAAAAAGTCTGAAGGTAATTTTTTCTGTCTGAGAGTTCAGTCCTTCTTTGCGCTGTGCTCGTTGCTGGTGTATTCTAAGGTGTGTGTTCCACCCTGAGCAACAGCTTTTATATGCTCTCTTCTGTGCACGTTGTCTGCCAGAGCGATGCTGCTTCCTGATTGGTCAGTATACGCCCCTAATCGTGAGGTATGGTGACGCTGATGTCGGGAAGATACGCAGTAAACAAGCCTGGAGGCAAAACAAGGAATAGAAAAGCCTACCGTATTTACGCACTGTGTGGTTTTTTTAAAAATGATATCTGCGCGTGTGTGTTAAATAAGTGGGTACTTAAAAACCGTATTCATCATCCATTTTGAAAATCACAAAAAATTGATGATGAATCAAAGCGTGGGGGCGAGGCTCATTCTAAACCCCACTATTCAAATACGATTGCACTTTTTCATTTATAAAATCCTTTTATTTTTTAAAAATTTATCTTAATTTTAATTTCATTTAATTTTGAATCCATTTGATAAAAAACAAACATTCAAATATCTTGATAATGTAACATTTATCCAGAAGAGGAAGTTGACAGTCCTTATATGGACGTGATGACGTAGGAGTTCCGCCACGAGAAAACCCATAAAGCCACGCCCACTTGGGAGGCCTCACTCCAGCAGCGTTTCACAAACTCAATCCTTTTGGATGTTAGGGACTTTCTGCCCCACAGGTAATTTAACATGATCAGATTTAACAGGGAGTTTCATATTTTTTTTCAGAAAGTAAGAGATCCATTTCTTTTTATTTTTGATCTCCCCAGTATAATATATTAAATTGCCTGGTATCTAAAGCCAACATAAAAAAACTTCACAGTTCTTAGTGATGAATAAATTTTTCCTAAACAGTTTTTCAGACTTATTGAGGAACTGGTCATGTCCTTTCTTAGAAAGTAGAGTAACTTGTTCTGTTTTCTGTTAAAAAAAAGAAAAAAAAAACCTCATTTCACACTGTTTCCAATTTGTAGTCAATTCATAGTGTCATCATTTCCCTCTTGATTTCGTCAGTTATCAGCCACAATTTTTCCGCTTATACTCTAGTGGCCCCGCGACAGACTGGCGACCTGTTTGGTGTGTACCCTGCCCCTCACCTTGAATCAGCCGGGATGGGCTCTGGCACCACCCGCAACCCTGTAAGCACTGGACGGTTAAGAAGGTGACTGACTGACTGACGGACACTCTAGAAGCATGGAAAAGACAAACTAATCCTTATTTTAGAGGGTTTTTTTTAAAAAAGGTCATTCGTTTTGGGCCCATATGTCTGATTTTGTTAAAGTTTCAGGTGAAAGATTTTGAGGAATCTGCCTGTTTTGGCATAAACTAATATTTTGTGTAACTTTTGAGGTTTTTTTTGTAGATGCGGCCTCAGAAATTAGAACAAAAAATAATCCTACAACAACTTGAAGCAACAAACTTGAGCAAACAGCACCTTTGTGTTTACTTACAGTATATTGACTGTGTTGGTGGTTTCTAAAAACCTCTGATGAGGCATAAAAGTCAAAGAAAATCTCACCGGTCCCAATTATTCTTGGCAAAATAAATTTTACTAATTTAACCTATTGACCTTCATTCTCTGTACGAGGATGATGGCCTTCATGTGGCTTTGATTGCAGGTAGAAAAGCTTGAGTTTGCCTTTAAGGAGCTAAAAGAATGAGGATATCAGATTTCCTGTACGTGCACCTGTCTCAGTAGCATAGAAGAAGAGCTTTGTCTTCTGTTTGTACTGTATGTTCAACACCCACACAAACATGCACAAATGCCTCCACTACCGCTTCCTATATCCCTCCACAGACAGAACAGGTCAGGTAGGATGCTATGCTGAATCCACCTCAGGCTCGTTTCTCTGATCACACTGTGCAGTCACATTCAAGCATTATTATCAAATCCCATATTTGTACAAATGCCCCGGAGTTAATGCGCAGTGCGCATTTTAAAACAAAGATTCATATTTTTATAATTGAGACAAAAATGTATTAAATTTAGATGAGCTATCTTGAGAAGAGTTTTAAGGTTTGAACCAGTTTATGACTGTAATCACTAATTTGAAATTCCTGGTAAAAATAAATTAATCTCAGGTGATTCCCTAGTGTTGTGAGACTGTTTTGTTCCATGTTTTTTTGTCAGTATCCATGGGAGTGAAAATAAACAGAAAAAAAAGAACAGTTCCTGGCAGTGTTTGTCTCTACTTTGCCACCAACCTTATAAATTCTATTCTCTGCACAGCTGCCAGTTTCTCCGCTCTGCTTAACTCCAGAATTCATTCAGCACTGCGGTAGAAGGTTGACCACAGCACCAGTGACATTTTGGCAGAGAACAACAGCGTGGGGTCCAGAGTGGGGAGTGTTTACGGGAACACTCGTGAGGTGGCATGCTGCCATCCAGCCAAATGTTAGTGAAAAGCAGACCCGGGTGAGTGAAACCAATGTTGACACAGGCACACAGCTTGTTTAATACACACTATTGTTCCTCTCACCCCTGAATGATCTCAGTTAATATAAATTATTTACAGCTAGGTTGCGGGTTTGGGATAAATCTTCCTCAAAATAATGACATAAGCACAAGACAACTTAATATTCATCTTCACAATAAAGCACACACACACACACACACACACACACACACACACACACACAATAAAGCTAAAAAGGTGTCTAACATCTTAGTCACGTCTTGATTACTCATGTCTCTGTTTGGTCTGTTACAGGTTTAAAGTCCTTTTTGTCTCTCTTCACTGTGAGTTCTGCTTTTTATATCTTTCCCACAGAGGTTATATTGTTGGTTAAGACACTGCTTTAGAATGCGGTGGTGCCTTTTCTTTTTTTTTATGTCTGTTTATCCGGCAGCGTTTCTGGAGTTTCAGGGCAGAACAAGCAGCTTGGCAGAAGATTGGGTCACCTGGATGAGGGCCAAAAACCAACTTGAGTTTACCTGCTCTGGTTCCCTCAGTGAGTTTAGGAAAGGCTATGCTTGGGGGCTAAAAGAGTCTGTTTGCTATGAGATTAAGAAGAATATATGTGTGAATGTTGTGGTAATTTGGGAGGAGTAGCAGAGTTTATTCAACGGAATTTTTTAACCACATACTTTTGGAGGAAAATAGGAGATGAATTTTTACTGAGTGGAAAGTTTTTTGTTGACCACATCCTTTTTAGGTTATTTTATATTTCATCTACAAATAAAGAAATTAATGGGCTTTATTTCTTGTAAATGAAAACGTACACTTTTAACATTTTAATACTAATAAAAAAAATTGATACCCCTTATCTTCCCTCCACTGTCCAGGGGAAATCCCCTTAATTTCCTCGGCTGTTTTAACAAAGCAGCTTCTTTACAATAAGGTGCTTATGGTGAGGAGTCAGATCTTCACACCTCCTCCACTCAAACCACCTCATTGTGTCTTGCCATTCTTGTATAAATCTTCTTTTGTCAGCGCCGGAGATGCAGCCTACTTGTCGTCTGTTTCTCCAAGAAGCTGCGGCCTTTCACTTGGCGGGATGGCTTCATCATTGTGACTCAGAGCCGTTTGGGCAGCCAGCATGATGTGGACGGGGAGAGAGCGAGGTGGGTAATCAGAGGTCAAAGCCCTAAGCTCCCCACCTCCCGAGTCTTTCCCCCTGACCTTCACAACTCCTTCAATCGCCCACTCAGCAGAAACAAGACAGGGTTAGGACAGCAAGTGGGCAAGACGCAGTTCAGTCAGATGAGCTTTGTTTGTGATGTGCCCTCTTGACAAAGTAGCTGACTCCTTCGTTTGGACATAATGGGGCCTCTCATCCATAGCGTAGATGTTCGCCTTTGTGACTGTGGTCGCTTCTTAGCCCGATCTATTAATAGAGGCATCCATCATGGTTTACATCATCTTCCTTGTCAACATCACATGATGACCTGATGGTGTTTTCCTCCTCTGCGCACTATTAAGCCTACATGCTCGCTGTTTAATTGCACATCGGCTTCATCTTTCTTCAACCCGCATTTGCTTCTCATTTTGAGTTTGTAAATCTTTAACGCTTGACTCACTTCAAATCAGAAATGAGTTGAATGGTATTACACAACAGCTTCAAGATAAAAATCTTTGATCTGTTTTCATTTTAGAAAAATTGCAACTGTTTACACGCACAACAAAACCAGTATAATTGGCAGAATTTCGAGAATGATATCTTTAAATCTATCTGGAACCAAAGTTTGGACTTCGTTAGTTATGCTCAACCAAATGGTGGAAGTAAGGTGGATTTTAGAAGATCTGCTTTACACAAACCTTCAAAATAAGGTTTCAGGTTTTATTTTGAAGGTTTCAAAATAAAATTTTTGTACTCCCTTCATCTTTTTAAACTTCCTCACTGCCAGGGTCATCTTACACACCACCATCCTATGCTGTTTGGCTACACTGTCTCCTGCTACAACTTTGCAGTCACTAATCTCCTTCAGATTAGGCCTCTACCTCTTTTTGTAAGATGTAAAAAGTGCTCCATTTACTCTTTTTTTCTCCTGTTTGTTGTCAATAAGAGGTCATTGTTGCTGGATCATCTCATTAGTCAACCAATCTGCTCAGTTTTGCTCAGCTTTGTTTCAGATGCAGAATCACCTTTATTGCCAAGTGCAATTTTACACACACAAAAAATTGGTGTGGGTTATAATCAAATAACTTAACAAAAAAAAAACAGAATAACTTTACAAAGGTAAACAATTTACACTGTACAAAAAAAGGGTAAAAAATATATTTTTAAAAAAGCCAATTGTGAACTTAACTTTCAGCTAAAAAGGGTTTTCACTGAACTATCCCCCTCAAGTTGTGTTGAACCAAAGCTTTAAGAAATCTCAGCAATTATAGATGAACAAACTAGGTCTTTTTAATTGACCAGATAATCACATTCCACATGTATAAAGATGCCAGCCAACAGCTGATAAACAAATGGAAAGATTGTTCTGTTTATCATTTATTTTCTGTAAAAGTGTCCTTTTGTACTGAGACCACTTTGTGATTATTGGAAATGATCACGTTGACAAAGGTGTTACATCTCCACTAGTTGTACTTAAAACTAGAGCTTCTTCTTCTCTTTTTGGCATTTCTCTTCCGGCAAGTCAGTTTCTTCCATCTAACCCTATCTCCTGCATCCTCTCCGGTCACACCAACTATCTTCATGTCTTCCTTCACTGAAACCATAAACCTCCTCTTTGGGCTTCCTCTAGGCATCTTGCTAATGAATAAAAATACTGAAGTCCTTTCAGGTATTGAAAACAAATTTAACACAAAATCACTTCAGAATCAATCAATATGTTAACTTATTTGGTGTGCTTTTATTAACCAGTACAATAAAATTAGATTTGTGTTGATGAATATTTATTGAACCAAAAGGATTCACTTTTTTATTTCAAGATCAAGTCAAATAATTTCTGTATCTTCTTAATTTAATGGATGACTTGTTTGCTGCTTCACAGTTATACTTGAGCATCTTCCATGTTCCACATGCTCATTGAACCTGAAAGCCTGACAGAGCTGTGAGTCAAGTAGTTACCGGAGGGGGCGGCCGTGCTCACAGACACTTGGTCTCATGTTTCAGAAACAAAAAGGTTACAGTTCTTTTCAGGGAGAAAAAAAATTATTTAGATCATTTTACGTCTGCGAGTAGAGCAAGAGGTTAATGTGTTGGGCTTTGTCCCACTTGTTTCCTTCTTTTTATTTTTTACCATGTTCTCATTACCCCCCTGTTTATTAGCATAGCTCAGGAACAGGCCATTGAATGCAGAATGTGCTTTTAATAATCTTGCCCTATTTTAGGCCATGAGTTAGAGGCCAGCAAGCCTGTGGCGTAAAAGAACATTTAATGCAAGAGAAGGGAGGATGCTGTGGCACGAAAGAACAACTGGCTCCAGATCATCCTTCAAAGAGTGCATGTGAGCGCATCTGTGTGTCCCAGGGGTGGAGAGTAGTATCCAGCATAGTGAACATTTTATCCTCAGAGTCTTGAAGTGGCGAAGAAGATATATAGCAGGAATTCCTTCTCTTCACTGAAGTCTCCGCACATTCTACCCAAGTAGTGCTCATCTTCTGCCAAACTCCATCGGAACTTTTCTTTGAGTGGGTCTTTTCAGATTCTGGTTAGGTTCAGTTAGACAGCCGCAACCGCCCCACAGAGAGCATGTGTTTGCTTTTGGTTTTTCATCTGCCACATGGTGAAAACACAGCTTTGGCTTTTATTTTAAAAATTCTCTAGAGTATTGCCAGGTTGGTCTCTGTGGAGTTTGTAATCTGTTTTTCATTTTTTGTGGGTGATTAACTGAGAGATTTATTTCTTCTTTTTGGTTTCAAAATTTCTTTCTTAATCAAGCCATCCTTTCCTGAAAGTCTGTATGTGAGCAACATTTTTGGCCTTGGAAAGTTTTTCTCTTCTTTTTTTTTTTTTGTTTGTCTGTTTTGAGTGTCATCTAGTGTCGACTCGGCTTCCTGATTTCCGTTTTGTCTGGATCCAAATAAAAACGACAAAACATCCTAGTGTGCGACAAAAAACACATCATAATTTTAGTTAAGCCAGAGCAGGGAATCCCTTTGAGGGTTTTCGAATAATGAAAAGGTCAGTACCTCAACTAGAATGATGTCACTTTTTTGGCAAGAAAGCAGTTGTCTAGCTGAAGACGACAAGCATGAAATGAATAAGTTTAAGTCATGCAGACACGCACCTTCAAATGTCATGAGGTAAAATAATGAAGCAGAAAAACAGATGCTTTGCTTCACATGTTGTGCAAGCGATGGAAAACTGCTGAGGGCTTTTTGGGTAAGGGATAGTTCAGTAAAAAGGTGCACTGCCAGCAATTTCTGGGGGCAAGTGCTTGAATGCAACTTTTACAGTCAACATAAAAGACCACAGATTTTCTAACTTTGTCTGCGTCTGCAACTCCTGCTATGCCTCAGGGAGACTTTGCGTGATCCAGTAACTGAGAGCCATTCCCAACGCCTGGGACCTAGCATGTCTTAAACAAGCCTGGACACGGATGCCCTCCAGCTAATGAGTGCTGGTAAAAATCAGCCAACACCCCCACAAACACCTACATATTTCATCCACTCACACGCGCACAAAGAACTTCACGCTCTCTCACAGTCAAACTCTTACTCACGTATGTAAATGGACTTCTGTTTGTGCACCACCCTGTACTCAGCTTGAACTGAACACACATCTGCTATCAGACATGTTTTTGTATTTCAAACTAGCTGACAATTATTGTTTGCATGTTCTGCGTTTGGGCATGGATCTCATGATGTACATGGAGGTGGTCATAAAGAGAAGCTGCCTAGCTGGGAAACAACTAGAACCTAACATAAGGGGTGTAATTAGTTGTTTGTGGTTTTCTTGTGGTAAACTAATCACCTCACGTTTAATGCAGTTTACCCAAGGTGGCTCATTTAGAAAGCCCTACACCAAATATAGACTCTCTGAGCAATTTAAGAGTCTAGTTTGGACACAAATTACAGCGTAATTGTTTGCACAGCTCAGTTGTTTACCAATGTGAAAACCCTAATGTTCTCAATTTCACAGAAAAATGCTTTTAGGGATGTTTTAAGAATTTCTAATTGAAATTATTTACTTTCCTATGATTAATTTCAAACCAGAACTTTAAGTGAACTAACTTTTGAATGCAAAACCAGTTCTTGCGACACACAAGTCACGACAAAACCAAAACATATCAATTATTTCATTTGCATATTTCTACTGAGCGTCCGACTAAAAAAAGCTTCAAGCTCATGTGATGAGCAAACAATTCAACTGTGTTTTCACATCCAGCATTAAAAAAAGACACTGATGCAATATTTTGTTCTGTTTTATTTTACAATATATTATTTCCTTCCATCCATTCAATTTCTGAAATTGTCCATCCCGCAATATTGTCAGTAAATCCATGCATTCACAAGAGGAACAAATCATTTATAATATAACATTATGTTATGGTAAGATCATTAGTTATGGTGATTTAACTGCTTATCGAAGCGTTTAATGTATTAAGATAGAATTATTTTCTACGGCACAATTTTCTGGCCTGAAAAAAATCACCCAAAACTCTAACTTTTAGAACAGTCTTTTCCTTTAAGGAAGGTTACTGAGTGTCCACTTGATATGCTCCAGGCACATCCCACTGGTAAGGTGTGACCCTGGACACATTGGAGAGAATATATCTCAAATAACCTAGAAGAAGCAGCTGGGGGGCGACAAAAATTTTGGTTCTCTGGTTTAGTCTGCTGCACCCACAACTTGATGCTGGATAAGGGGAGATAATAAATAAATGGTTGATTATTTTACCCATATGCTCAATTTACAACACAAGATTAGGTCCTTGTTTTATTCTTCTGTTCTGTTGTCTTCCGCTTATCCGGAGACAGGTCGCGATGGTGAGACAGGCTCTCACCCCGGCTGCATCCTCCAGCTCACCAGGGAGGATCCCAAGGCCTTCCCTGTCCAGCTGTTACAGGGAAGGCCTCTCCAGCAAGTCCAGGGTCTGCCTCTTTGTCTCCTGGTGCGAATTGCCCAAAACACCTCGCCAGCGAGACGTTCGCGAGGCATCCTAAGCAGATGCCCAAACCACCCCATCTGGTTTCTCTCGACCCAGAGAAACAACAGCTCTCCTCTAAGCTCCTCTAGGACGGCAGAGCTGTTTTATTGGTTGGCAGAAAATTCAGTCTGATTATTTGCCCTGACCTTCAAATAAACAGGACATTTTCATCCAGGCAACATGACATTTGTTCTTTTTCAGACCATGTGAGAAATTCTTATTGATCAACAGTTTCTGAACTCTTCCAGACCACGTCTAGCTATTTTCAAAACTACGTAATAATAAAAAAATGTTTTTGTTTGTGTAGCACTTTAAAACAAGTTTCACAAATAATTTCAGAGTGCATGCCGATGTCATAAAATATAAAAACAAGGGTACATTATGTCCCATGTTAAATTTCTGTCTGGAACAAGCGAGCAATATAAAATAACAAAAAATAAAACTGATTTAATTAAAATTTAGTATTTAAAACATTTGTGTTTTAAATTTGGAAATTGAACTAAAGTTGTTGGATAAAAAGTTTTTTAAAGCAATCTGTTTAAAGAAAAACATAGTTGTTTTTTTTTTTTAATTATCTTGATGTTTTTCTACACCAAATAAGACCAGCCTTAAAAGAAGCAGAAAACAACATCAAAATTCAAGAAAAAGGGCATCTCCTCATGTTCATCTCACACTTTGAAGTCTTAGTCATTTTCTCAGTGCCTGTCAAACAGTTCACTGCTTTGTCACTGCTCATCACCACGCCAGCCTGAGCACAGCGAGCGTCATTTATTATCACCTTTACCTTCTTAGAAACAAAAAAGTTTGGTGAAAATTGGAAAATAAAGACAATTCAATTATTGTTGTCAATAAAACAGGAAAGAAAACCTCACTTGGCACCATTTGTTCTTTGCTGAAGAACAGGAGTCCAACATTTTCTTGTCATGACTGCTTGTGTTTAAAAGTACAGGTTTTAATGTGGCTTCAACTATGTGTTTTACTGCAAAACACAAAGACAGAAATAGCAAAAACAATGCCCGGCAGCTACAGGCTCGCATCTATAATGACCGTAGCCTTGTGATTGAAGAGGCCCTTCCAAAAGGCAGAGCAGGTGGAAGTGTAGGTGGTCTCCCCCCAGCGCTCTCTGCAAGCTGCATATGCACACACAGCTGGCCTGCAATCTGCACGATGCACACATAGCAAAAGTGGTTTGTGTGTGCACTGTTTATCACTACTATCATTTCTCAAAGCTTACGGCTCTTTACCTCAGAGGTTCAAATACATGCACAATTAGCCAAAAAACCTAATATACAGATTAAAAAGATAGAAACTATGTTTTTAGTTATATTTTAAAGATTAGTGACTAATTAATTGCATTTCAAAGTTTGTCTTGTTGTATCTCAGACCGTTTTCTTCCTCAAATGAAGCGTCTCCAGAGTCTTGTCTTTTTTTCTCTAGCTGTAAGTAATCATGAGATTTGTACTTAACATTCATTGAGGTCCTGAAACAATGGTGGGCTGGAAGTTACTTTTAGATGTTAATTAAAATGTGGCAATGTGGTTAAACACTAATGTTTTTTGTCAGATATAAAGAAGGCTTAAGCAAAAAACTGTGAGCAGTGAGTTGAGCCTCTTTTATTTAACCACAGCCCTCTTCCAACCAAAGTGCCAGCTGAGCCTTTGCAGTCACTTTCAAAAGAAAATTGTTCCAGCTGTGTGTGTATCTTTTTAATGTGCTGCTTTGTGTCAAATTTTAGTTTGTTCAGTTTTAATTTCTGCCTAGAGACCATGAGTTTCCAGCTGGTGGTGATCATAAAGGCTCATTATATTTGATCCAAAATATAAGTTTTATGGCTGAAGGACAGAGTATTTTGCTTTTAATGTGGGGCAAAGGAAGTGTGTCATGATTTGTGTTATACCCACAAATAACTGCTAATGTTGCAAGTGCATAATTGAGTGGAGGTAGATCCACAATGAGATAGTTGACCACTGACCTTAATTTATTCAGGGTTTTTTTTTTGATGTCCTGTTACATTACATTCCTTGTTGTTCCATTTTGTCATCTTTTCTTCAAGATTTTCTCTCGAAAGGTACGTTTTACCTTATCTTCTATATCTTACAAAAATCTGTTACTTACACCATATCCAAAAACCTCCTCTTTGGCCTTCCTCCAGGTTTCCTGCTTGGCAGTTCAAAACTCACCATCCTTCTGACGGTATTTTCTCTTGCTCTTTTTTGGACATGTCCAAACCATCTCAGTTAGACCTCCAAAAATCTCTAACATGCACTGTTCCTTTGATGCCCTCATTCCTTGTTTTGTCCATCCTAGTGACTCCCAAATTCAATCTAGGAATGTTTATCTCCACTACCTCCTGCTCCATTTGTCTTTTCTTCAGTGGTACTGTCTTTAATCCAAATGACAGTGCTTGTCTCAGTTTTGAGCCCCTTTCCTTCCACTTTACACCTACATCCCACATTGCTCTTGACAATTTTCTCCATTGAGATTCCGCTACAATCTCATCTGCTGGTTGTCAGTCACAAAGGAAAAAGAAAAGGTCAGAACCCCTTCAGAGTGCGTCCCATCTTTACTCTGAGTTCCATTATTACACCTACAATGCACCTTGTCACCGTCTCCCAGTCCTTACACATGTCCAGCTCGAACAAAGCTTGCTTCTGTTCTAGATTTGCTCATACAATACCAAAATTTTTCTCTGGGTACCTTGCCACAAACTTTCGCCAAATCTACAAAGACTCAACGTAACTTCTTCTGACTTTGTCCATGCTTCTCCCACACTAACCTAGATGCAAATATTGGATCTGTACTTGCATTAAATCATGCTGCTCACTGAAATTATTACTCTAGCTTTGACTAGCAGTACCCTTCCCCATATCTTCTCCCCATAACTAGCTCTTGGACATATTCAGTTTATAGTACCTTTATAGTGTTTATAGTGTCAGTTTATAGTACCTTTTCCCTTCTCATCCTCTTCAATGCCCTCTTCATTTCTTCTATATTTTTTGCTATATTCTAGTCAACAACAGAAACCTTTTCCATCTGTGTTCACTCTCATCAATTTTCTTCTCTGGCTCTTCACCGACCTCTTTTGATTCTACTATTATATAGCAGGGTCTTTCCATCTTTGTTGTCTGACCTATCAGAATAGTCGTTATCAGAATCAGATTCAGTTATAGGCCACTTGTTTGGTTTTTGACCATCTTTATGTATCTATGTTTGCTTTCCTCAGTCATTTTAGTATCCCACTTGGCTTTAGCTAAGCTCTTTCTCTAGATATATTCCTCATTCCGCAACCACATCGTCCTTTCTAATTTTCTTCAAGATGGCATGCTAACTTCTCTTAAACCTGTTTCCATGAACCCATTGGCTGTAGTTGTCCGGTCATCTGGTAGCACTTCCTGACTACCCAGAGCCAGTCTCAACTTCTTTCTAAAAGTCATACAACATTCTTTCTTTCTCCAATTCTATCCCCTGCACAGCTTTTGCCCTCTTCAATTGGAATAAACTCAAAAAGTAATTTGTTCATCCCTCATTGGAGAAAATTGTCGTTGTATCGTGACAATGAAGTTTGCACCCCTCCACTCCGCATCCCCCTAAACATCCAGAAATCCCATACAAAAACATAAGAAGCTATAGAATGCACATGATTTGTGCATATGCATGTAGCAAATCAGCATATATCCTTCTTTTTTGCTTGTAGTGGTCATTTACACACACATGCATGTATGTAAATACAGTATACAGTATTTGTGTGTGTGTCTTTCCGGACAACTAATAATGTGAAAACAATTGTTAATTGTAAAAATATAACGTGCCAATTTCAAACACAGGAACAGAGTAGAATTTCTCCTGTCTCCTATGTTGGTTTACTGGTTTTGTTCTTCTCATTTCCTGAAACATCCCTTTTCCAGCTGCTGTCTTTACAACATGCACCTGTGCCGCCAGTTCTTTGAAAACAAAAAGAAGAAAAACAGCCCTGATATTGCTGGTCCATCCCCAAAAAAAAACTCTCGTGCCAATGGCCTTGATCAGAGGCACCATGTGCTAACAGCCACATGTACTCACAGCAGGGGAAGTGCCTTAGACTGATGCATGCGTGACTGCAGCCACTTAAACAGGCCATTCAGAGCCATGTGGAGCCAGCAGGTGCTTCTCTCTAGTCTCTTTTACAAACACCAAAGCCCTTGTTTCCTGCAGCTTCCCTCAGCTTTCTGTCCCTTCCCTAACAACCAATCCTTACCCATCCACCCACAACTTTTTATCAATAAATCAGGATCAGAGAGCAGAGCACCCCACGACCTTGCTTGGGACAAGTGGTTCAGAAGAGGAAGTGAGAGCAGAGCAATGTCTTAAAGCAAACCATCTGCAGCAATGCATCTAGAGAAGTTAGCATGCTGTTATAGCTTTTTGTTTGTCAAAGATAATAAACTGATGGCCTTGTGTCAGCGATGACTGTAAACTCAGAAAAAATTTCATTCAGCTTTTGTCACTAACTTTGCTTCCTGTGGTTCTGTGATCATAAAGTTTCACACAGGATGTAAAGAGGATGTTTGAAGTCTAATCACATGTTGTGGTGGTTAGTGTTGCTTTTTGTATTTTTCATTTGGTTAACTAGAAGACGCAATAACAATGAAGCAACGTAAAAAGTACAAGCTGCGGAGTGATTGTGGTTGAGAAAGGTTTCTAGCATCTGCATCAATCATCAGCTGATAATGAGCGACCAACCCTTTATTGGACAGCCAATAGTATCAGTTTATTATGGTTTAAAAATTTAGGTTTGCTTTTTATGAATGAATTAAGTGATCCTCTTATCGTATGACAAAAACCTCCATATTTTTTCAGATCTTAGCGGCATTAGCTTAAAGTCTTATATTATCAATTGTGTGAATTTTTGAGCTTATTGTCACATAAAAAGAGACATCAAGGATTCAAATTGGTGCGACCGAAGACTTTTAGCTGGTTGGCTTCTCACTTATCACAAAAGTTATGATTTCAATAGTCTTTTATTTTGTTTTGTCTTCTGAACCACTCATACCTAATGGGGGGTGCCGGAGCCCATTGTAGCTTGATTACAAGCAAAAGAAAGGGTTTTCCCTGAACAGGTCGCCAGTCTGTTGCGATCCAGACACACATGGATTCATTCCTAGGGGCCACTTTATAGGGGCCCCTAGGAATTATATTCTTTTTATTGTGCAGCTTAATCAAATGCTTTGATTTACTCAGCTGGTGAACCTCAAGGTCTGAGAATTTTTGCAAACTTGAAATATTTTTTGTCCTTTTTTTTGCCCAGTCAGCAACAAAATTTAATCCAAGAGAACATTTATGAAAAAACAAAAGAGATGCTTTCCTTGTTTGCCGCATTTCAAATCAAACTCATTCACAATTGGTGTCCTGGTCCCAGTCAATAACAGGTATGCAAAACTGATTAATTTTCTATGAAAAATATTAAGTTGATCAATTTTGCAAAACCAAATAGTTTCTTGATTAATTGAATAAGTTTTGTATATAGATCAATATGTTTTAAGTCCTAAACTGCATTTAAATCAAGGACCAGTGTATCAAACTATCCAACTTTCGTATTCCCACTTGTAATTCATCCTTTTGGCCATTTTGCATCTTAAAATAGTTTGATTACACATTTTGTTTGTGTGAAAAGATAATGTTTTAGTTTGATTTTTAAAAGGTTTTGAAATCTTAGGATTTAAGGGTGTTGTCATTTAATTTGGGACACAATTCCAAATGAGGACCAATACATGTGAGTTGAATTAGCAAAAAAGACAAACATAACATGATATTTATTCCCCTCTGTTTCTGCTGTGCTACATCTTTGATCCAAGCAGCTAAATCTTGAAAGCCCTTATACACATATTGCTCAGCCTCTTTCTATCTTTAACAACAGAAAGGCCATGCACTGCCAAGAGCACTCCCACATGTTCTTACCACCCCTATCCCTGAACCATAATCACATTTTAATCTGACTAAACCAATGTGATAAAATAAATAAACGGCGTTGTTTATGTCAATGTAGAGCATGCTTTGCTGGACACGGAAATTATTACTTTTTTAATTTGGGTTGGAGAATTTATTCTTACTTTTTACATGTTCCTCTATTCAAATTAAATACATTTACAGTTTTAAACCTGTGGTTTTGATCATCAAAGTGTCTTTTGATGATCTTATTTCTGATATTTGAAACTCATAAAAGCCACTTGAATGTAGATTATTAGACTCTTTAAAAATTATCTCTGTTGATCCATATTCTTAATATTATAAGTATTTTATGCCCCATTTTTAAAGAATCGAGTTATCCCCCTTGACCCTTTGGAAGCAAAAGACTATTGATGGATGAAGTCAGTGGAAAGGTACCGTAGAAAAATTACTGTAATTAAATCAGAGTTCAGGAAAAACCAAAAGAAAAGACAGACAGATGGGCTGGTATAATTACATAAAAGTAAAGACTCAACCAGCCAAGGCCAACAGGATGCAGGTTCACAATGGCTCTTTGCCTCATGCCAGAAAAACGAAGAAATCGGAAAAACATTGTGAAAATAGGGGAAAAGACCGGAGCCATGAGGTCAGACAGTAGACAAACATCAACTGGAATATTTTACATAGTTTCCCATTTAAATACCTTGTCTATTTCCTATGGAGCCATTGTTATTGAGTGAGGCCCAAAATGCCATTGACAGCTTTAGTGAAAATGGGACAAAGGTTAGACTTTGTCCTCACAAAGACTCATTGAGTCAGCAGTGATCATGTTGTGTTGCCTGCCGATGATAACAGAGGATTTTAAGGGATGTAAATATCGCCTAATGTAGCTCGACTGGTTTGCACGTCGTTGTGTGTAGATCACATTAGAAATTATGTGTGGGTGTACTTTAAGCCCTAGGAATAGCATTTGAGTCGTAAATGCGCTGTTTAAAACAATCAATATCCTCTCTAGCTTCTACACAATAAAAAGAGCATGAAGGGTTTGTGTCTGTGTGTGTGTATGTGTGTATCTTTTCATGATGGGAGCCCTGATGCGGCAAGGTGAGTGTGCGTGAGCGTATGTGTGGGCTGCAGGGCCACCCTCTGATCATCTTTCTGGCAGCCGCTGTGTTGAAGTGCTCTCTGGGTGCTGAAGAGACCTCACAGAACTAGAAGAAACACACACACATCTCTTTATCAGAGCTGACAACCTTCTTTTTACTAAACATGTGTTGGACCTGCATAGCCTGGATGCATCACTACAACTTTGTGCCATGTTTATGATGAAAACACACTCAACCATGTGTATGTGAACACATGAACTCATCCCAGGTTCCCTCCCTTTCTGTTTGATGTGGTCTTTGGAGAACTGTGTTTAAAGAAATTCTTTCACAGCTTTGAAGTTGCGCAGTGTTTTCAACTCTCTTTCACCAGTGTTTCTCCTTTTATCTGAAACTATGTGCACTGGTGTGGAATATGATACTCACACTATGTTTTATGGTTAACGTGTGGTGTACCTGTGAACTTCTAAAAGTTTCACATGTCAAAGTCAGCGTTTACTTATCAGATCATCAAGCTGTTACTAAAACAGCCCTGGTGTGTTTTAAGCAAGTGTTTCTTTTCATGCCAATGTCTCAAACATATCTTCTTTGATGTCAGCTCAAAAATTCATTTTCATTTATGTCTGGAATGCTTACACAAAACTTCCGGGTGTCGTCATGGCCGTATAAAGAAACACTTCAGCTCATTCAGATGTGTCTTAAAGCTTTCTTTAGAGTTCATTCATGTTTTACAGTCAAGATGATAATTAAAAAAAGACTGAAATTATTTAGTTAGTTTTAAGCTTTTGTAGTTTTCTGGAAATTGAAACAATGACAAACAAGGTTTCTATTGTTAAAAGAAAAAGTAGGTACACAAATGTTGCAACATTGTTATAAAGTTTCTACGAAAAAGGTTGGGTAAATTCCCAGTTGGATAATAGTAGCAAAACAGCAATAAAGGTTGTATGATGACTGAACGTATCAGTCATCATTTAAAGCATTCTTATTTTAAGCAGAATGACCAGAAACTTCCCAGGAAAGCTTGTAGTCCCAGACTTTTACATTCTTGTGGATAAAGATTCGTTCAATTTTTTTGCAGTGTTGTTTCATTGTCTTCCTCTTTTTTCATAATTTATCTTCAGGGATCGCCACAGCAAGTCAGTTTCTTTCATCTAACCCTATCTGCTGCATCTTCTTCTGTCACACCAACTATCTTCATGTCTTCCTTCACTTTATCCATGAACCTCTTCTTTGGTCTTCCTCTAGGCCTCTTTCTTGGTGGTTCCAAAACCAGCATCCTTCTGCCAATGTATTTTCTCTATCCTCTGCACATGTCCAAACCATCTCAGTCTAGCCTCTCTGATTTTACTATCTACAAAACCTCTAACATGTGCTGTTCCTCTGATATACACATTTATAATCCTGTCCATCCTGGTCACTCCCAGAGAGATCCTCAGCATCTTCATCTCCTGTCTTTTCCTCAATGCCACTGTCTCTAGATCAGCGGTCGGCAACCTTTGACACCGAAAGAGCCATTTGAACCCGGTTTCCACGGAAAAGAAAACACTGGGAGCCGCACATCTAAAATGAAAAAAAAAAAACTTCTACTACTTTACCGCAGCATGTTTCTTATGAAAACCACGTGCTACAGAGAAAATTACTGTAATTTCACGGCCATTAGGCGCACCGTACGAAAAGGCGCAGCCTCAGTTTTGTGCGCCGTTGCTGTATTTAACACACACATAAGGCGCACCGTACGAAAAGGCGCAGTCTCAGTCACACACCGCCTTACAACAACACACTCGCAAGCATGCAAATGTGCCTATTAAAAAACATAGTCCAGTGCTTCTCAAATAGTGGGGCGCGTGTGATCCTGTGGAACACGTTTTTCTTTTTTGCCGTACTAGAATAACGTGTAATTGTACATCCACTACAGTAGTTGTAGTTTATAGTTTAAATAAGAATTATTTTTATTAAATTCAAGTTAATTGATGCACTTTAAATATTTTCTGTTTCACACTAAAAACGATAAAGCTGTTCTTTTTCTTTTTCTTTTCTTTAATGTTAAAGGAGGAAACAATGTTATGCAGAAGTGTACTTAGAACCAGGGGTCCCCAAACTTTTCTGCGCCACGGACCGGTTTAGTGTCTGATAATGTTTTCATGGACCGGTCTACAGATGATAAGACCAGCCGGAAAAACTGGCTTTTTAATCAATAATAATACATTTAAATCCACGTTGTCTTCACGAGAAAATTTATTAGCAGCGTCTTTATAACGTGGAAAAATTCTCTCTGCTAGAACGCACTCTAGTTGCCATGGTAACGGTAAACATACCTTCAAAATAAAATACATCACAAAAACAAAGTGAATAAAAATACTAGTTAGACACCTCACTCTTTAATGTTCTCATGCTTTTCTTTCAGGTCCGCTTCACGGGCACCGCTTTTTCTTTTAGGTCCGCCTTTTCTCACACACAAGGCGCACCGCACGAAAGGGCGCACCGCTCATTTTGAAGAAAATTTTCGAGTTTTAGGTGCGCCTTATGGCCGTGAAATTACGGTACACTGTATTCATTTAATGAACACATTTTGAATTCTTGAAAAATAATAACAATGAATGTCTCTTTCAAATAAATCAAAAAGCTGAATTTAAATTGTCCATGTAGCAAACGAAAGCAGAAAAATGCCATGAGGCGTCATCCTTATATCCATTTATCTAAAATGAAGATAACACTGTATATATTGCTTTTTCTTACCTTTACACTTTGTATAAACAACTATAGTGTGGCTATGTCTTATGAAGTGCTACGGAGAAAATTAAATTTTACCGATGTAATGAACACATTTTGAATTCTTGAAAAAATAATAATGTCTGAATGTCTCTTTCGAATAAATTAAAAAGCTGAATTTAAATTGTGCATGCAGCAAACAAAAGGGAAAAATCCGTGAGCCGTCATCCTTATATCGCCTTGGGCTTTCAAAGTATGCAGTGGAGCATACTTTGTGATATTTCAAGATCACAATAATCTTCAAATTTAGAACTAAAATAATATAAAAAACTAACACAAATAAAACACACTTCAATTAAATACAAAAAAAAAAACAATTTTAGTAATTTATTTTCCCAAGCCAATCAGAGCCGCATTATAAGGATGAAAGAGCCGCATGAGGCTCCGGAGCCGCGGGTTGCCGACCGCTGCTCTAGATCAAACAGCATGGGCGGTCTCACAACGGTTTTGTACACTTCCCCATTCATTTTAGCTGAAACTCTTCTGTAACACCTAACACTTTTCTCCACTCGTTCCAGCCTGCCTGCACACGCTTCTTCACCTCTTTCCCACACTCTTCATTGCTCTGGACTGTTGATCCTAAGTACTTAAAATCTTCCACCTTCTTTATCTCTTCTCCCTGTAACCTCACTTTTCCATCAGATCCCTCTCATTCACACACATGTACTCTGTCTTACTCTGACTAATCTTCATTCCTCTTCTTCTATTGCAAACTTCCACCTCTCCAGCTTTTCCTCCACCCCTTCCCTTCTCTCATTACAGACCACAATGTCATCTGCAAACAGTATTGTCCATTGAGATTCCTGTGTTGTTTCATTGTACTTACATTTTAAATACACTGCCATTGATTTAGTCAAAGTTTAGACTTTGACTGAGCCATTGTTTTACTCCTATTTGTGTTTTTGTCTTGGTTTTTGGTTGTGGATTTGCTGCTGTTTCAGATAATTGTTCAGTTGCTTAAGCCGGTTTTACCCATGCTTTGATTGTCATTTAATTTAAGAATACTTTAGTATACAGAGAAATTCACTGTTCTCCCAATAATTACACAGTGCTCGTTGTCTGTGGCTGCATAACAGGATCCATTCAACCCTTCTCTGTTCTGTTGGCACAAGGTGTGTGTGCTGATAAAACACACCTCTGTTCTTTGTAACCTTACATCTCCACTTTGGTCCGACTTGTCTGAAGAAAATTATTTCAAAAGTCAATTATTTTGTCCAGATGTTGTCTTGCAACTCTAAATTTGATAAAGGAGGAAAATCTTAGCTCTGTTTACTTTATTTGACAACTCTGCATTTCTTTGAATCATATTTTATGGAGCTTCACTTCTGACTGACTGACTGAATGTAAGATGCAACTATTGAATGAATGCATATTTTTTTCTGATTATTAGATATTGGAATGTGTGTTAGTTTTTACTGAAATGGTACCTTTGCTTAATTTTTGTTCACCTACAGCAAGATGTTCTTGAAGTAAACTGTACTGATGTATGGCATGCAGAAATCTGTATGTTTACGAATATTTTTAAAAAAAGATTACAATAGCTGTGCAAATAACATAAGTCAAGGAATCAAGAACTGTTTATTGCCATTGTCGATAAAAAAATATAGACTGGGAACTTGCTTTGGCATGGTGTGCAACATCAAACATAAAATGCAACAAAATAGAATAAAAATTGCTCACATTGGCATAGTGCAAGTGTGTATTGGATCAATCAAATATGACTTAAATAATCAGCTTTTTTTTACCATTCGCAATAAAAAAATCCCATTGTTTTGGGGAATTGGGTAGATTAATATTATAATAGAATGTAATTTATATGTGTATGTACTGTATATGTAAATAATTAATGTATACAGTATTTGGAGTACTGACACATTATGCAAATCTATAGAAGAATTTCTACTCCAGAGCTGCTTCACACCACAGCCCATAATTACAATGATAGATTTGCTCACAAAGACTTTTACATCTAATTTGCTTCGTCCTTCTCACTCTGACCCCCGTCCTGAGATAGGAATACTGTCACCCGATTGAAATGAACTACCTCCTTTGATTAGTCGGTTGCACCCACATTTTTGACAAGTTCACAATGATTCATTAAGATTGGCAACTTGTGTTGACTACATGATGGTAACGGCTAAAAAAAAAAGGGTTTATTATAATTCAAGTAAATATTTTTTGATTGTATTCATCAGGATAGGAATGTGGTCATGTATCTGGTCATGTATTTGTAAATGTATCTGTGCAAATACACGTGCATCATGCTTATATATAGTTTCTAGCTTGACTCTTAAAGTCAATTCCATGTGAAAGTTTCTATTTTGTGAGTACAGTGCTTTGTGTCATTTGCTGACCGTGTGATTAATCATGCTGCCTGTCTAAAAATACATTATTTAACTTGTGACATACACATGGATTCTGTCCAAATATAAACGGTCATTTTGGTGACCAGATATCTCATTTAACAAACCAAAGATTTTTGGTATCAGATTAGATAAAACAGAATTTCAGAAATTTCAAAAACATGGTGCCGAACTTTTAAATTGATTGTTTTATCGTCAACTTTTCTTATGTCTTTCCATAAAAGATGTTCAATTTTTTGTTTTTTTATTTGTTTGTGTCATATCAAAGTATGTGTCCATGATGCAATCCAGTGAAGAAAACCACAACTATTCCGTGACTTTCTGAAATGAGGTGCAACATTAGGATGCCATGCGTCTCTGCAAGGTAATTGGGGCCCGTGTGTTGCTAATTAATGCCAATGTACCATGAGTCAGTTTCACATCATTTGAGACTGTAAAGCTATGTAGTGTTGCTTGAAAGACAGCATCTGTGTGAAAAACGTTGAAACCAACAGAATATTTTAAATATTTTTGCATTACATATTCTACAACAATATAGCTACACACAGAGCGGAGATTAATTCCTTTACCTGCTTTTGAAACTGTTTGGACCAAATGGTCAGTTACACTACATTTTGTTTGCTTTTTGTTTTAATTAAAAGAGAAGGTTTAATGCGACCTTTGGAGGCTTCAGTCATGTTTTAATTTTATTTACGGCTCAAAAACCTACCTGAAGTGGTTTTTTAATTACATTCATGCATGTTTGAGCTCTTCCATACAGTGTTCGGATAGCAAACGTCAGGATATTTATATGCATTTTGTTCTCCACTGTACTCACATGCCAACATTGATGTGGGTTAGGCAAGTGGACATTCTGAGAGGAGTGCCATATCTAGCAAGAAGTGTTTTAGTGCTCGTGCTCTGCTCACGCTCAGTCCTTCATCAGAAAGTCCCATGTTAATGTCAATGCACCAAAAAAGAATATCTAAGAATGCGCGCCAGCTTTGCTAACTTGATGCTCTTTACACAGCTTTACCGGCTTTAAGTGAGATTTATGATGTGTGGTGCGCTTGCCAAGGGGGCGAACTAAGAGGGGCCGGGGGATTTTTACTGTCAAAAGCAGAAGTAAAACTGATTACCGGGTAAATCTATTTGTAAGGTTTTTTCTGCAAATTTCACATTTCTGAGCAACCAAGGGGCACATTGTTTATCAATATATGCAATAAGATTAAAATTATTACCCAATGGAAGGAAACTTCGGGGGTAAGGTAGCGCAGTGAGTTAGCACAGTGCCTTCACAATGAGAAGGTTGGGGGTTTGAGTCCCAGGTGGGGATAAGGCTTGGTACACTGGCTTTTCTGTGTGGAGTTTGCGTGTTCCCCCTGTTTATGCGTGGGTTTTCTCTGGGTACTCTAGTTAAAAAACAAGCATGTTAGATTGATTGGCCACTATGAAATTGTCCATAGTAGTGAGTGTATGTTGTGTCTGTGTGGCCCCACAACACAACCAATCCCGGAACATGAGGGATAGTATCTGGCACACCCTGCACCCCTGTTCATCATGGACGGCTCAGAAGATGAACGAATAGAATGAAAATACCCCTCATAGAACTCAAAATCTAGTGATTATTACCCAGAACAAGATTTATAAATGTGAGTTTTATTGACCAGCTTCTTTACTGTACCACTTCTAAGGGGTCTGTTATGTCTCTGGTTTTACCACTTTTTACTTAATGGGACGTCTGGTAGGTGTAGTACTACTGGAAAATCTGACAAACTTACTGTGGATTATCCTGCTCCACCTTTTAAATTCAAGTCTGGTTTCCACTCATCATGAGATCATGGCCTCACCAAGAGAAGAAATAGTTGTCCTTGTTGGGTCAGCAATGTTTTCAAGCATGAGAACAAATTAAAAATGAATATAAACTTTTAAAAACAGAGAAATATAGTATTGTACAATTTGTTAAATGAATATTACCTTGACAAAACAAGAGACAAACTGAATAAACTTTAACAAAAAAGAACTAAATAAAATTTTTAGGCATAATGAGAAAAGTGTTTGAATGCAGTTTCTGTTTGAAGAAAATGTTGATCCGAGCGTCCATCTCAGGGCCACTTTATTGTTTTGGTAAGGAGTCTATGGTCAACGACATCATCCCTACCCTTCCTCCATAGCAACACAGACATACAAACAGGAAGCAGCTGTTGCCAGGGAAACAGCCAGAAGGTCTGCAGTGTTCCACTGTGGCAAAGTGTGAGTGAGGTAAGAAAGCTAAAAAAAAAATGTGGAAGTGAACGCACTGTTGTGGTGATGGAATCTAATTAGACTGTAACAGCAGATAAAAAGGGATATTTCCAGCTTGTGTTGGAAGAACAAGTGTGTGTTTTTGTGTGTGTGTGTGTGTGTGTGAGTGAATATATAGATATTCTGATTTGCGCAAACACTGTAGGCTACCTGCGTCTAAGCCCGGGAATAGGCCGACTGACGCACAGAATGACAGACAAGCTTTGGAGTCCTGGCAACCCTGCTATTTCTCTCCCACCACCCCCTCCTCTCCTTCCACACCTCCTCATTTCTCATCCCTCTGTCTCCTTTCTGCCATCGTTCTCCTCCACGTCCGTCTTGTCCTTTTGGCATAAAGTGATTGCATATGGATTGTCACATAATCCGATTCTGTCACTGAGAATAGCTTTCCCTCCCTGGGCCTCTCATCTCCTCCAGAATGTGTATTTGGATCTCTTAATCCATGCGAATTAACAGGATGAAACCAAAATCATTACATTAACATTCACTGTTAACTGTGATGTCTCACTGTGGGGAATTAGTTTCATGGGAGCTGACATGGCTTTCACCTGTGAAATGGTGTTATGAAGTAGAAAGTCTGGGTTTTGGATCAACATTAAAGAACTTGCTCTCTCATCTGGATATTTGCTCAGTTGTGACACACAATACATAAAAATCCCTCTGAGCTAATTTTAAGGCTACCTGACTTTGATCTTGAGCCGAGAAAACAAACAGGAATCTATCAAAAGCTATCCACTTTAAAGCTTTTCATGCTTGAATTTGCACATGTATCTGTGTGAACACGCACACACAATCTCACACAAAAAGAACAAGAGTAGAAGTGTGGAATCAGATAACCCAGAAAGGAATGTGAAACAATAAGGCCTTTTCATATGATCTCTATATCACCATATCACGTATTACTGTCTGTCATTTAACTGTGTTTATAATCTCTGTTCTACAAAAGATGACAGATTTTCCCCAACCAGGGATATTTGTTTTCTTGCCCTCCGGAGGAGAAAAAAAAATCTTTTTCCAACAAATCATGCAGCCAGCTTATGGATTTTTGTGTTGTTTTAGTGTTTTCCTGTCTTTGTGTTTTTCCATCTTTTTCACACTCTCATTTTCTGTACGTGTGTATTTGTCAGACTTCCCAAAGCTTGCACAATGAAAGGCCTCAAGAGTAACAGCTCCATGTGGCAGGATGCCCAGTTCAAGATGCTTTCGCTGCATTTCAAACACACTTCGTCCGTTTCCTACATGTTTATACAAAGTAGGCATAAAAGCTAAGATAGATCAAATGAAGTCTCATGTCAAAACTAGAATGATGGATGATGATGCGTGTTTCATCACGAAAACCTTCCTTTTCTATTATTATTTTTGGTCACGTGTTGAAAGGCTCCATTGAAATATCTCAACTTTTTCAGCTTTCAGTAATAAATTGTAAAAGCTTTTTTTTTTTTTTTTGGCTAATTTACATGTTTTTATAAAATGAAACGAGCTCATAAACGTGCTCATATGCTGCGTCATGTTTGTACCAGGCTTAAATTTGACACTTTGATGATGGGAACTGGAGAAAATGAGAAGCTAATCAAACAAATGGATTTTCAAATATGTCTCAAGTTATTATTCCATCAAAGATCAAAAGAGAAGAAACATTCTCAGCCCATGTTTCCTCTTTGAAATCCTAATTAGTTGTGTCAGGCATGTTGAATTGAAATGTGAGGATAAGACGAAGACTTGCAGGTTAGGTGGTGTATGGCTTAACTCTATGAACTGGAGCCATGTTCAGCAGGTCCTCTTTGCAGTTCATTCTGATGAACCATGATGAACCTGTGAACCATTTTCTCTTGTTACTCTGGACCTTTTTGCTGAAACATTCTCATGATACTGAACCAAAGCCTTTTTTAAAAAATAGTTTTATAAGAAAAAAATAGGTCAGAGTTGCAGGTGTCCTGAAGTGATTGTTTTAGATGACCATTTAAAAATGGTTGCTATGATTCCGTTGTAAAAAAAAAGCATTTTGAATGATTGAGTGCAAAAAACTGCCTTAATGATTAAATTTGCTATTTCTGCTGGCATCATCTTTGTTTTTAAATTTTTTTAACCATCACTATTGGTTCTACATTGATGTTGAACACCATGTATCACATAGAGTGAATATGTTATGTAGATAGACTTGCACACTTTTAAAATGATGTGTGTTTTATATAATTGATGATGTCACATGTATACGTATAATTATTACTGCTGTGACCAGTCATGGTTTATGAATAACGATGACTGGGATGATAATTATTTTTTGAGGGTGTGAGAACGGGTGTGATCAAAAAAGTTTTGTTCCTCCCTCTTCCTTGGAAAAGGAATAATTTTTTAGGAGTATTTTTTAGCTTCATTTGCACATTTTCTATTAGTTTAAATAAAATCTCAAATAAATCCATTTATAAAGCTTATGAAGGATATTTAGAAGGGTTTCCGATCTTACAAAGATCAGAATTGCACGACTAAAGCATTTGTGGAGGCCATCACTTTTGGAAAAAAAAAAACCTTGAGAACTACAGGATGCTGTTTTATCAGTAACCATGTGAACATTAGAGATTAAATAAAATGATATGAGCAGGATGTTTATTTTGTACTGATAATAAAACATTTAAAAAACCACTGGGAAATTGCCGGTAGGAAGGAATGTATGTGTGAATGGTTGTCTGTGTGTGGCCTCGCAACAGACTGGTGACCCGTTAGGGGTTTACCCTGCCCCTCGCCTCAAATCAGCCAGGATAGGCTCCGGCAACCCCCGTAAACCTGAAAGGGATAGACAGTTAAGGAGGTGACTGACTGACTGACCTTGATAACTACAGGATGCTGTTTTATCAGTAACCATGTGAACATTAAAGATTAGACAAAATTATATGAGCAGGATGTTTATTTTGTACTGTTAATAAAAAAATTAAAAAGTCACTGTCAAATTGCCACTAGGAATATGTCTGTGTGTGGATGGTTGTCTGTGCGTGGCCTCGCAACAGACTAGCGACCTGTTTGGGGTGTACCTTGCCTTTTGACTGTAATCAGCGGGGATAAGCTCCAGCTCCCAACCAGACCCTATCAGGGATAAGCAGTTCAGACGATGATACAAAACTCATGTTGTCAATAATCCACATTTAAAATATTTTTTTTAAAAACTTGAAATTTCTGAGTTCAACATGTTTTAGTGATGAATTATCAGTGCTGATAAGAAGTTATGTCACCAGACATATCGCATCATTCATCAATAAAAGCTGGCATCATACATCTTTTTTTTTTTTTAGGCCAAGACATCTCTGTGGTGCCAGAGCCAAATCCCAAGCAGTAAACAATCGAGTGCCAACATGCTTGATGTACAGGCCTCAGTCAGTCAGTCCAGTCAAAAAAATATTACAAACAGTTGCAAACACAATTTCTTAATTACTTTCTTTTAACAAATACAGCATGATCTAATGAAGCATCACCTTTAAATGGCAAAAGTGTTTTCCAGTTAATTAAACCTTGAACTTTCTAACTAGACTTTTTTTTACATTGTTCTGCTCTATTCTGTGTCTTTTTCATGACCTGCTAAAATCTACGCACACTTGGCATTTTCAGATGTCGAGTCATCAAATTAAAGCTTTTTACGTCAATGAACACCATTGCTTAATCTTCCTGCAAACCACAGATGATGAAAGTTGCAACCTCAACAGCATTTAAGTTTCTTCAAACTATCAGAAGGAATAAACACTTGAAAGTCATTCATTTAGATGTAAAATGATTAGTGTATCACATTCAATCATTATTTGAAAGAAAAGCAACCCAGGGTCAGTTAAAAGGTTGCTGTGTGTGTTTGTTCTTTTAAAACAGGATCCTTATCCGGATCAATCTTTTCTAGAAATCCTCCCAACGCAACATGTTCTCCGCTATCTCTGAACATCACACCTCCCCAACACGTAAAGATCATGGGTGGATCTGACCAGAAAATTGTTATTTATGGTCATTTCAATGAGCAATCCCCAAAAATAAACTTACAAGGAAACGAGAAGTTTCAATTCAGTGGCGAGAAGGATGACATATGGAGCTGCACACGCCTGCTTTACATGTTGTAATTTCCCTATTTTAACCTTTTGTTATTACAACTTGAGGAAAATACTCTTCATGTTGTTAATAAGAATTTTATTTACTTTTTTCTATTCAGCTACAACGGAGGATATCTTAGAGGAAAAATAACATGATGGAAATGTTTTTCTGTGGTGTTGACAGATATGAGGAAAATTTCAGCAATATTTTTTGCACATCCATCCACTCAAGTGGGGTACTCAAAGTTCAAAATTTAGGCCATCCAAATAAAATTTTTATGACTAAGATTTAAATTTTTCTGATGGATATATATTGAATGAATTATGGCATTAAAAGAGTTACCCCATCTGACTGGCACATTAAACTGCATACAAATATCCTTTTTTTTGCAACTTCATGAGCTGAAGGCTTGTTATCTTTGCTTATTCTTTGTCTCTATTTTTCTATTTTATGGATACTTCAGATAAATCTCATATTCATCTGACCCTGATGGGATGTGGGTGGAGAGTGGGGTAAGATACCCATGTCTCTTAGCAACTGTGCATTTCATTGTCAAGAGACCATTTATTTTTACAAGCCAAGCTCAAAACAGGATGTGTACACAAGATCGGAAATAAAAATCAATTTAAAAAGAAAACTGTCTAAACCAAAGTGACATTTTTTTATTACAGATAAAAACTGTGAAAAAAATAATAAAAAAGCCCCTGATGTTTCTACCAGCCTCCTTTGCCTCCTTTTTTCTTCTTCTGCGGTGCTTTTTTGCCTCTGCATATGTTCAGAGGCACATATGAAAGAACAACAAATCTGTAATTTGTAACTGTGAAATTAACTGTGAAATTAAAAATGTTAAAAGTCAGTCAGTCAGTCATCTTCTTATCCGTCTATCCCTCTCGGGATTACGGGGGGTGCCGGAGCCCACCCCGGCCAATTTAAGGCGAAGGGCAGAGTACACCCCGAACAGGTCGCCAGTCTGTCGCAGAATTTTAAAAGTCATAGAGTAATTTTAATAAAGAATCATATATATTTTAAATGCACTGGTCTCAAAAATGATCAAAAAAATCTTTCATTTAAAATCTTAAAAGTCTTAAAGATCTTCAAGTGTTTTTGATATTCATTCCTAATCATTTTGTGCAGTTTTAGTTGGTTTTACAAAACGTGAACACTTTAAGACCATTTTAAAATAGCAAATCCCGCCTTCGTTCTTACAACCAAAAATGTTTTGCAGTAACAATAAAAAAAATTATTTCCAGATAAAACATTTTGGAACTCAACAAAGCTCTTTCACAATTAAAGTTTTATTCATGGCGTTATGGAAAGTGGCTGTGTTTGGTTCCTGCAAGTGTAAACTTTCTGTTCCATTCCGTTGTCTTCCGTTTATCTGGGATAGCAGCCTGAGACAAGAAGCCCTGACTTCTCTCTTCCAGTCTGCATCCTCTAGCTTACTCGGGAGGCACTCTCTGGCCAGCTGACACATAGTCTCTCCATTTGGTTCGAGGTCTGCCTCTGGGTCCCTTCCTGGTGGTACATGCCCAAAACATCTCACCATCAAGGCACTCGGAATGCTTCATAACCAGATGGCTGAACCACCCTATTTGGCTTCTCTCGACCCGGAGAAGCAACAGCTCTACTCCGAGCTCCTCCCAGATGGCAGAGCTCCTCATCCTATCTCTGAGCAAGAGCATAGCTTCTCAGCGGAGGAAGCTCATTTCGGCCACTGGTATTCACAGTCTTGTTCTATGGTCACCACCCACAGCTGGTGACCATAGGTGAGGAACGTAGATCGACTGGTAAATGGAAAGCTTTGATTTTTGGCTCAGCTCTTTCTTTATTATGAAGGACCTTGTAACCACATGTAACCTGTGTGCAATAAATGGTGAGTTGTGTTTAAAGCGTTTGGAGTGGTCACTCTTTAAGTTGATGTCCTTGTTAAATTGTAGGGTGTCAAGAAAAAAAAACTGCAGAACAGCTAGTTTTGGGTTGGCCTTCCTTTCATTCATGCATATTTTTATTTTCTCCCCCATATCTCCTGTAAATGTCAATTTTCTGCCCAACGAGATTTTCTCTCATTCATGTGTGTAAATCTCCAAATTGGAAACTGAAAGTGTTCAGTTATTCACAGCAGATGACCACATTTATCTGCTAAAAACTGAAAACTGCAAAAACAGTTTACACAGAGTTGCATTTTGGTTGATGGAAATTGCGGCTTCATTAGGTAAAAATTTTTCCACAAAAGAATTTGCCAACGGAAATTCACTTTTGGGGAAAGTTTTTTTCTCTATGAAAAATGATGACAGATTTTTGTTATTGTGTCAATGATTAAACCAAACAAAGGTAGAGACATGACACATGAGCTTATCTAAGAAAACAATCATGACACCACATCCTTTTAAGATTTCATCATTAGGATTATTAATGTACAAAGTAAAGCAAATCTAATCCAGTTTTACCTTGTCACATTGTGACACATTTCAGTTTCAGCATCTAGAAGGGCTTGGAAGCAATAATGTTTTTCTCATCCAGCAGCTAGTCAATCAGATCAAAAACCATGTATTATTTTCTTTATGTAACTTTTCAGATCCTGTCAGCGCAAATTTTCCCTCACTAACCTGAAAGACCGCATGTGTGTTAGATTAACAGTGATACTGAGGAGAAGCAGAAAAATAATGTTCTTATGAAAGAACAAAGCAGTGAGGTAGAAGCTTGTGATGCTGTGGATGAGTGTACCTAAAAGTCAGTCATTAATTGAGCAATGAAACATTGGATTTGTGAAATCGAGATAAAATCAAAGGCACTAACCCAACCTGTCTTGCTCAATGAAGTGGCTTCTCGTTATTTCGGTTGGGACTGTTTATCAAGTTTATAGTTGTACCAGACAGGTCATGACCTTAGACGTAAGCTGAATGACAGAATGAACGTGGACAGCTATATTAATATGAAACAATATTTTTTTTAAATCTTGTTGAAACTTTTCAAGAAATGCATCCAGATTGTAAAAACTATTAAGCCAGAAGTTTCTTAAAATCAGTAGACTGAATTACAAATTCTATTTTGATAATCAAAACCATAAATATTTACAATTCATAGTAAGATTTCTTTTTAAAAAAAAGTATCCAGTTTGTACTTTTATCAATGACTTTTTCACATTACATGTGCTGGGAGTGTTTTGACCAGTGGATGAGTCGTATTACGTGTATCCTGATGATTCATTTGAATGACTCAAAGGTAAAAACCCAGAGTCTCTCAGACCCCGTCTCATTCATTGGGGCCTCTTTGTGGGCCTCTTGAGCATCTTAGATATGTTTGCTTTTAGAATGTGGGGCTTCTATTTTACTTCCACTTACTGGCATAAACTTGACACCTGTTCACACATCAGAAGGAATGACCATTACCTTGGTGTGGTAGATGGACGGATAGACCCTGACTTTTTTTGGAAATGAGTGTAGGGGAACACAAACTCCAACAAAAGTACACAAAACACCAAATCTGAAGATAAAACACACCCAACCTACTGCAGAAAGATGTAAGGAATTTATGTTTGATTAATCTTCCCTTATGTCAGCTTGATTCTCTAACCATCAACTATATAACTTTTTTGTACTGGAGGAGATCTAGGAAGTGTTAGTGGAACTTTGTCACCAAATTGTATGTGTTAGCTTTTTGGAAAATATCCAGTTAGATAAAAGTTTCGGCTGATATTTTTTAACACATTTGCTCCACATCTTGATTTGAGAAAGTGGAGTAAAATGAATCCATAGACTAAAGAAGGCATAAATGGACAAACAAATGGATAGGATGAGATTAAATGCTTCCGTACTAAATTTAATCATGTATTGAATCGTTCAGATATCTCATGTTACATGTATGGACTAATGACTTTGCCAAATGGAAAAAAATTAGATGTAAACATGACTCATGATAATCTACAAAGACTCATATGGATCCAGTTATCACAACAAACGGTAATTTAAAATTACATTCCCGTCAGGTCACTTTTTCCAGGAATAAGAAGTTGTATTTTCACGAAATGAACATTTTCCGGGAACAAAGTTCTCTGGTTCCCTTGAGACCTCTGAAAATCTGGAGCGACACTGCATCTGATTGGTTGGGTATTTCCAGAGTTTTAAATGTGTTCCTTCATCAAAATCTCCAATTGATGGCAAAAACAGTTTGGCAAAAAAGTTTTTGTTTTTTTAGTTTGTGAACAAAATGTTCTAAACGAGATCTTTGCATATCGAGAGATGGACCAATGAAATGCAAAATATAGCGAAGAAGACTTTTATGTTGGTGGTAGTATGTTACAATGGCAAAATGCATTTAGCTTCTTCCACAAACTAGAAGACATGTTACAGGAATAAAAAAAAAAAAATCTGAGTTTTTCTCCATTTTTTTTTTTTTTTTTTTTTACTGTTTAAACATTGACGGTCAACTTTTTAAGGTTAAATTTGTGATTTTCTTTAACAAAAAAAATAATTGCATTAAACCATATGATCACAATCGTGTTAATGTATTTATTGTCTGAGAAAACAAAATTTTTCTTGTAACCATGGGAAAATAAAATTATTTGATGGGAGAGAAAAGAGCACAAGTGAAAATCTATTTCTTGTTTGTTTTTAACTTTTACTCCTCCTAAATCCTTCAGAAAAAAGGTGGGTGTGGCAAAGCTCTCAGGTTAACATTGTTTATTTAAGCTTCAATTTATTATACCTGCGTGCACGTGTTTGGAGAACTGCTGTTTGGTTCTTTTATTTGTTTACAGACTGCAAAGCAATTTGACAAAATTGCACAATAAAGACACAAAAAGACTGGTTCTTTGTCTGGATTTCTAGACAGTTGTCTTACCACACCCAAACAAGTTAACAATAGAGCCATTCTTTTAATTTCAGCATTTTATGATCAAAGCTCCTTTGCTTTTATTTACTTAAAACCTTTTACTGAAAAGACGCCGCGTATCTTTAATACTCTATTTTCAGGTGTCGGCTTTCAGTTTGTTATACTCTCTATTCCTTCTGCCCTGTGTCTGAGTGAAGTTGATTCCATGTGTTACTGCTGCTCACCAAGGTAGAGAATGTAATAAAATAATAAATCTGATTAAAAAGAAGAATACATCAACACATAAAACTTTATCACTCCCAAAAAGAAGTGCTTGCACATTGTTGTGACTTGAAAAAAAGGTTACGCTTCCTTTCTAAGTGTCTTTTGAAAGTCTTCTTCCCTGCTGGTAAATCACAAGGTTGTGTATTAATGACCTTCACAAGCAAAGATATTAAAACCATTATGGTAATCATGTGGTATACCCCTCTTTGTTTCTCCTCGTCTGAATCAACCTCTCCAGCCTGCAGCTGCCATCTTCTAACAGCTTCCAGACCTCAACCCCTTCTTCACTCCTTCCGCTATTCCTGCCTCTCTTCTTCTCTCTGGCATCACAGATGAACTGAGGCCAGTGTGGAAGTGGAAATCTGTCGTAGTTCAGCCAGTGAGTCAACTCACAAGGCTCTCATTTGAAGTAAAAGAGCAAACAAGAGTTCTGAGGAGTAGTTAAGTTGTTTTTCATAAATCGCACCAAAGGTTGTTTGGGGAATTTGAAATGAAAGGTCTTTGATGAGTGCGTCAGTGAAATATGTAGGTTTATGCACATAAAAGGTGTTCAGAGAAATGCTGCTGAAGTTGTTTATCTTTACCGGAATACGGTATTGCTGTGGGATTAGATCTATACCTCTAACTCAATACCAGTTTATTATTCTGTGTGCATGGCTGAGCGTGTGGAGATGTACATTAGCCGTAACTGCATTCGTGTTTTTTTAAATGACATTTTCTTGAGTCAAATATAGTTAAAGTTATGTCCTTGTTTATTTGTCGGATCTAGAAAGTGGTTGGAACAGAAGGAGATGGTGTTCAGTAGAGTCACAAGAGAAACTTTTGTAAATAACAAAGAATGTTTGTGACCGATGACAAGAAAATGTCTCATGACAAGCGACACAATTACAAACAGAGCCTGACAGGTGACACAAAGCCTGTACAGACTATATGTTCAAATTAGATTAACAAGGAGGGCTCATATGCGGGCAAAATACTCTTCTAATATCAAACTACTGTACATGTTTAAACGGCATGATTATTGTCAAGATTTGCTCAAACATTGTCAAAGCTAAAATGTGAAAAAAATCTACCATGAATTATGATTTGTTCATGTCATCTCTGACATCATGATGGAGAATTTGTGGATTAATCTTCTTTACAATTTTGTTTCAGTTCATTTAGGTTTGCTTAATTTTTCTTCACTGTTCATGGCTCTTTTTAAATACCATCAGTATTTTTTTGCAAGTTTAGGATATAATTTACCCCACAATTACATTTTCACCTTGATTGGTTTAGCCAATATTATGTGTTTAGGATTACAATAGATGATCTTAGGAGTAACCAAGAAGGTGGAAGATTTTAAGTACTTAGGATCAACAGTCCAGAGCAATGGAGAGTGTGGAAAAGAGGTGAAGAAGCATGTGCAGGCAGCCTGGAACGGATGGAGAAAGGTGTCAGGTGTGATGTGTGATAGTTTCAGCTAAACTAAAAAGGAAAGTGTACAAAACTGTGGTGAGACCGGCCATGCTGTTTGGTCTAGAGACAGTGGCACTGAGAAAAAGACAGGAAACAGAGATGGAGGTAGCAGAGATGAAGATGCTGAGGATCTCTCTGGGAGTGACCAGGATGGATAGAATTAGAAATGTGTATATCAGAGGAACAGCACATGTTAAAGGTTTTGGAGATGAAGTCAGAAAGGCCAGACTGAGACGGTTTGGACATGTGCAGAGGCGAGAGAGAGAGACAGAGAGACAGAGAGAGAGAGAGAGAAAGAGAGAGAGAGAGCGAGAGAGAGAGAGAGAGAGAGAGAGAGAGAGAGAGAAAGATGGTGGGTTTGGAACCACCAGGAAGAGGCATAGAGGAAGCCCAAACAGGAGGTTCATGGATACAATGAAGGAAGACATGAAGATAGTTGGTGTGACCAAATAAGATGCAGCAGATAGGGGTTAGATGGAAGAAACTGACTTGCTGTGGCGACCCCTGAAGGGAAATGCAGAAAGAAAAAGAAGAAGAATTTTAGGAGTAATCATTTGACTCAACAACCTCAAGTTGTCAAGCTTTCAAAGCAGCAAAAAAAACATCATGCTCCTAGCTCCACTGTGTTGAACAGTTAACAGAAGATTTTGAGCTGATAAAACTTGAGTTGTATTTTTCCAAACACCATGTGTTGCACAGCGAGAAAACATCTTCAAGCCTTCTCTGTCCATAAAATGTTCAAAACAATCTTTCGGATAGGCTTAAATTGTAGCTTTGAAAAAAATGAGAAGAATGATGCTTTGCTCCATCAAATTTTTGTAAAATTCAGTTTCTTCTTCCTTAATTTACCATCCAACGGGACTTAGGTTGGTAGATTCTGAAATGGCAAAGACGACATCATTCCTGATCATTTTTTGATGCATTAGGTCATATGTTTCTTTTCATTCATGATGGAGGTTTTAATTAATTGTGCTCCTATAGAACAAAAACAGTTGACGAAGGTGGACAATTGTGCACTACCATACATCAAGTGTTTGATGACATTTTAATGGCAACAACCCCTCTTGTTCAGCCTCCTCATTCCTACAACTGTTTTGATTACTCACTCTTAGTCACCAGTAGCAGCAGCAGTGCAGAGGCCTCGCGTACCGCAGCAAATATGAGAATACAAAGAGCCCAGTAAGAATGAGGGCAATCGACCCCCAAGGTCAGTTTGACCTAAATAGTAGCAAAGTGGTTGGGCTACCCTTTTGTTGGATCTAGTTATGCTGCGGTAGATTACATCATGTCCTTGGTGAGTCTGTCATTAAAGAGTGATAAATATGTGTTAGTGTTTGAGTTGGAAATAGATTTATGGAGAAAGAAGTTGAGACCCCAAAGCTCAAAGGCCCCGAAGTGAAGGTCCATGGGTGGTATTGTGTGGTTTGCAAAGGGCCTATTGGAGAAAGTACAGGACCACTAATCAGGGGAGTGGGGTATTGTGAAGATGAATAAGAGGGCTAACAAAAGAGACATAAAAATAGAAGAAAGTGTAGTAATAAAATCTGTGGTTCTTCGATGAGAATTTAACCACTGTTTGGGGGGGTCCACCAAAACTGCTGTGAAAGCTGCTAAATATGAACACTGTCATCATTTTACAGGCATTCGTCAGCATATTATTGTCACTTAAAATTGTGGGCTCCATCTGCAAAATTGCATACATCCTGACTCAGCTTGAACAACTTACAACTTGACCACACTCTCACATGTTAAACCTACAAGAACCAACCTGAGTGACAAAACGAGGACTTTCAAGTTGTTGCATGCTTGTTATCTCCTCAGGTTTCAAAGTGAGGCATCTGTCAGAGGCCGACAGAAAGTTCATGGCGGTGACAGCCGTCCAGACAGCTGCTACTCTGGTCCTGTCAAAGGAGCTATTGAGAGCATCGTAGAGCAATCTGCCGAGGAGTTATTCAGGCTCCCCGGTGTTGTGCCAAATCAGGGAGAGCTGGATGAAAAGAAAAAGTGATGAGTCACTAAACTTCCCAAAATCCCCCCCTCCTCCTTTCCTGGTTTACTGGAAGAAGAATGCTGTTTTTTTTTTTTTTTTTCTCTCCCTTCTGTCTAAGACGTTTATCTTCTTGACAAGCAGCAGGGTCAGGAGCTGGGTGAATGCTTGTCTGTGAAGTTGTTTCATCCCTCTCTGTAGGGGCCACTACAGTGAATAGGTCTAATTACACGAGGCGGACGGTTGAAAGTTTGTTAGCAGTGTGGGGAGGATGTTAACTGGTGGAAAACTAGCTTGTGAAACAGATAAGCCTTTTTTCTGCATCATAACTTGGCCTGTCATCCAAATAATAAGTGCCAGCGAGATTGGGTTTTGCCAACAACCACATTTGTTGTTGATTATTTTCAAATAGATTATAAGTATCAGTTGAAATTAGCTTCTTCATGTTTCAATTGTGATTGAGATTTTCATAAATCAAACTGTTTTGAGTTTTTTGTGATTTTATGAGCTACTTTGTTTGTTTTTGAGCCATTTAAAGATATTGCTAAAGACTTTCAGATGTAGAAAAACCATTTGCAGACCACTTCAAAAGCTATATTTATTGTATTAGGAACTCCACGTGATAGTTCAGAAACTCACCATCTGCTAGGCTTTAAAATCAAAATGACCATAATGTCTAAATTTAAAACTTGGTGAAAAACGCAACTCAAATAATTTTCCAACTAGTTATCCATAATGCTGCTTTGTTTCAATAAAACCCTTAACGAGTTTCTGAAAAGCAGTTGAACAGAGAATTTTAAAGAGTATGGGAATCTCCGTTCCTGTTGTGCTTCAATGGCTGTACTTTCTCTGGCATCAGCTCCACACATCAACGATTCTGGTTAGTAGTAGGTTGTACCGCCAATTAATGCCAGACATTCTTGGCCCTCTAAATATTTTTGTTTGAAATGTTGTTTCCGTGTTGACCCATTGCATGTTCCTCTCAGGAATCTTGTTCGTTCACCAGTTTGTTTATCCACATTGTGATTACCCCCGTGTCTGCCAACATGTCTCTTTACCCACCCGTCGAACCAACATAGCTACTTAGCAACCTGTCTGATCCTTAAGATTAATGAATCCTCTCACCAAACCACCAAGTTGTGTCTGTTCCTGGATTTTTTTTCCTTACTTCGCACAAGGCTTGCAAACTTTTTTGCGCACTGTTTGATTGTGTAACCAGGAAGAACAATCTGAAAAAAAGGTATTTAGTTGGGTTTTTTTGCAAAATACTGTAGATAAGTAGGGAAGAAAAATTCCACTCTGTATCCAAAACGACACAAAAATGAGCGTGATCTTATTTTTTAATCTTGGCTTCTTTTGAATAAAGAAACAACTTTGAGTTTAAGGGTTTTTTTCTTATTCAAGAGAACAATGGTGAAATCATATCTAACATTTTTTTTTTTCAATTCTGCAAACATAGGTTTATTGGACTTTACAAATCCAACTTAAATGTGTAATCTAAAGTAATTAACGTTTCAGAAATGCAACTTTAATTTTTTTTCTAAATAAGAATTACAATAGCACACTTTTTCCCACTGACATCAAACAAACAAATTCTTTTGACAACTTTTTTTACAGTAAAATTTTGTATTGCATATAGGCCATCCATCCCACAGATATCAGCAGCAGTAGTATGACTGGGATCAGGGTGTGGGTGTGAAATCATCTCTCTCTTTGTGGTTAGGGAGAGCTGCTGCAGGCACTAAACTGGGAGGATTTCAAGCTGACCCTGCATAGTTGAAAGGTCATGTTAGTTGTTGCTTCAACAAGGCTCTTATCCTACATGACAACTCTGTTTTCAAGCACCTTTCTAACTCAGTCTTTATTCAGTTTTCTGTAATTATCTCTCAACCGCGGCTTCTATCACTTCTTTTGTGTCCACATATTTCTTTTTTGTAGTAATGTGTACTTTTTAACGTACGTTTATCCAGCGATAACCATCGCCACTTCAAAAGACTTGACTCAGCTTCTCAATCACCAAAAGAACATCACTGCACAGATCAGAGGCCGACAAGCTCAACACAAGTTCACTCAGGTTGATGGATCTTTAAGAAAGTAGACAGTTGGGGTCAGCAGCTTTCACTCTTTCTAGTCATCAGTCGTCTGTGTGTGTGTGGTGTCAATCTGAGGAGACAGTTATTTCCCCCATGACCAGCTTGCTCACTGTGGGTGGTTGTCTAAACAAATCATCCTTGGTTTGAGAGGCCCTGCCAACTTTGTGCTGATGATGCACAAATACAAATATAAAGCAAAAAATATTGCTATATTTATATGTCTATACTGCTTGCTTGCTTGCTTGCTTGCATGCATGCATGCATTCAGCAGCTAAAGCACACTGACCTTTGAAGCCTTATAAGCAGGATAATTTTGTGACAATTTTTTTCTCAACCCTCTCATGTGTTAATTTTGTTTAATAATCAAATTCTGTCTTGGTAAAATTTTCAGTTTGATTTTTTTATGTACATAAATTTTTGCTCCCATGATTCTCTTTGTCCATATCTGTCTGTAATTGTGAGATCTTGCTCTTTTGTTCTGCCACGGCTGCAGATACCTTGCCATGCCTGGGTCATGATGACATACTCGCCTGAGCTTTGCTAGGATTTTATGACAGCTAGAGCTGGATTGCCTGCTTATCTTCTAATTCCTTTCCTTTAGTTGGATTAGTTTACGAGACTTGCATTTTTAAATAGTTTTTGCAGCAAACAGAGAGGGAAGTTTCATCCCTCTGTTTAAGTCTATGTACAAATTTAGTATGGCCGTGGCAACCCGAAATGTTAGCAGCTGCTCAGATTATCCAATAAACGTTTTTTGATGGCTTACTGGCTTTGTTTTTTGAACAGCACTTAAATTTAAGATTAAGTGTAAAGTCGTTTGTACTGATGTTTCTAATCTTGCTTTTCAACAGGTAAAAAGTGTTTGCATGTGTCTTTTTGGGGCTATGGTGGTATATGGAATTGAAAAAAAAGTTTTGTATGTGTTCATTTAAAAAAAAAAAAAAAAGCTTAATTGCATCAGTAAATGAGGTCAAAATCTAGATTTCTAGTAGGGATTCAACATGTTACAAGAATTTGGTGATTCAGTGTTGTTTCTTTAGTTGAAATAACAGCTGTGACACTGAGACAAGCCTCCACTTTGACAATGCTCAAGTCCAGGCTGCAGCCTGTACTCTTTGGTCCTGCATAACATTTTATCTGCTCTTTTAGTGGTTTACTTAAAACTTATTCCTATCTATACATTTTTAAATTTATTTGACTGTTTTTGCATGTAATTATTTTCTTAATATTATCACCTTATCCTTGTTACTGTAAACCACCTTGAATTTTTTTGTATGAATTGCGTTGTACAAACAAATTAGCTTTGAATTGCATTGCATTGCATTACCGTAAGCTATGTAGTCACTCTTTTTAGAATACTTCCCTATTCCACATTTGTTTTGGTTTTAGTCTCATTATTTAAACTGTTGAAGCATGAAAATGATGGAAGCACTTTTTATAAACAATCACACATAAAACAATCAAGCTGTGTGTGAAGTTCTCATTTGGACCAGAAAGACCTTTCTTATTGCACGTTTATTAGAAAAATCTCAGACATAAACTCACATTGATGAGTCTCAAATCATTTTTCGCATCTTACTCAAGCTTATTGTGTCTTGGATCTGCAACAATTTTAAACGAAAAAAAGTTAACTGCTGAACTAAAAATCCACCTAAAACATTGCATTGTGAAAGAATCACTTTTATACAGTGGGTACGAGGGATTGCATTTGACTTCATTTATGTCACTACTCAACAAAACAAATTACTCATAATAAAAGACATGCAGATGAAATTGGCCTCTCACCCCTCCCACCTCTTTTCAATTGTGAGAGTCATTATGTTTTGGTTATTTACAGGACTGAGTCAAGACCGTTAAAGCAGCTTTTATCCTACTTAATCTGCAGTCTAAATTCCTGCGGCCTAAAATGAGGCAGCAATTTATTTTAGCATTCACCATGCAGTAATTTACCATTTATCTGTGCAGTATGTGCCTCTGTGGAGGTTTTTTATATTGTTAATTTGTTTATGTTTTTGACCAACAAAACACATTCAGATTCAAATTACAATGGACAAAATTCTTTATTTAGTCAATGTGCTAAGTGCCCTGGCAGTGATGGGGTTAACAGTGGATTTAGTGTCCGACCAGATGCAGGAGTGTTGATTGTGGTGGACAGATCCGGTAAACAGAGCCTGCATGTTGCTGAGTCAAATGAACTGTCACTCTGGGTGAAGGCCTAAGGCTTCATCCAAGCCACACTTGTTGACAACCCACTCTTTGCCCTCAAAGCCTAGCTGTGTTATTAAGGCTGTTAGTGAAGAGCATCAATTAAGCTGCACTGCCTGAAAGCTAAGAGGACTAAAAGCACAAACTGGGTGTGTTTGCTAAGACTGTGCGTGGTAGAGGAATAGAGAAGTTGTGCAATACTGAAGGTGTGGTTGGTTTTTCTGGCACGTGTTCATGAGGATACTGTCTCACACTCTGCAAACGGTCAAGAAAGGTGGCTTTTGAGTTCAGTTTTTTCTGATAGTAGTTGTAGGACAGTAATTTAACTCTACCACGTGGGTTGGATTGAAACATTTTTTTCAGTGATGTAATCCTCCTTGTTTGTTCTCCACACACGTATTCCTTAACTATTCTCCACAACTAACTTTACACACCTCATTTTCACAAACTCATGCACAAAGAAGTTATTTACTCTCTAGACATAACTTCTTCAAACTCTCCAAGCTTCACTGGAATTGATTGGTAGCTTAACTGGGAAAACATGACCTCTAACAAGCCCGGTCTTGTTAGCCAATCACCTTCTGCAAGACCTCGCTATCACAATCTGTACATTCACCGTCTTAAGGACACGGCGTTCTGGAGAAGGGTGTGCAATTTTTTATTAAAAGCAAACAAGGTGTAAAGAATACGCGCCTATCTTTCTGTGATGGGGTGGAGCTCTCTGGACACTCAGGTATTGTTATTGCTGAACGTGGGTGCCTGAGGTTTGTTTGCTAGTTTGTGAACATGTGCTGGGAGGAGTAGGCTTAAGTGTGTTTTTCCAACCTGTCATTAGTATGCCATTGTAATTATGACTCTCATGACCACTAAACAAGACTGTATTCAGTCTCCTTTTAGAAACGTTTTAACATGTGATTAATACATTTGTCTAATGTATAACTGATGACAGAGATATAACAAGGCTAACACAGGCCTTCAAATACCCAAATAGGTAGTTTGTGTTTAACTATTTGTTTTGCAATAAATTGTGGAAATTATTATGAATATTTAAATCTGTAACCATTTGTAAACTGATGTGTACATCAATCGATTTTTGTGTGATACAGTACATAAAGACTTGTATATCATTTTGAGATAATTACTTGTTTGGAGTTTGCTGTAGTTTTTATTGTGTGGTTTATTTGGATAGGGACAGATACAAAGATATTGACAAACCAAAACACAGCAGACTATAAAATAGTGCATAACCTAAGATAACACATGCTAAAAAAATATGGAATACAAATACAATAAACATACATAAAAAAAAAACTGTGCAATTAAACGTCAGTCAGTCACCTTCTTAACCGTCTGTCCCTTTTGGGGTTGCAAGGGATGCCGGTCCCCATCCTGGCCGATTCGATGGGCTGCAGAGCCATACTGGTACATCTGAGATTTAGTTTGTTTTTTAAAGTTACTAATACTTGTCACAGATCTTTGGACAAAAGTGTTTTGCCAAGACTTTCAGTCTCGCTTGAGTCAATCTGTAATTGCTCCGGAGTCTAACGACAAAATAGCTCAAGTGTTTTGGGGCAAAACCATCGAGACATTTAAAAACTAGATTACAAACACTAGTATTTATCAAATAATCAAAATTTGTGCTTCACTAAAATGTTGACGTGATCAAACACGATGGGTTTTTGGTCGAAACGTTTGAAACACTGGTCTTTCTGTATGGAGTTTGCATGTTCTCCTCATTTATGTGTGGGTTTTCTCCAGGTACTCCAGTTTCCTCCCTCCCTCCAAAAAATATGCATGTTAGGTTGATTGGCCGCTATAAAATTACCCCTAGTAATGAATGTGTGTGGATGGTTATGTGTGACTGACCCCGCAACAGACTCCCGACCTGTTTGGGGTCGCTAGTTATGTCAACAAACACTCGACAGATAGTCATTAAAAAAAAAACTCTAGAAAGTCAAGTTTAGAGATTTATCTTACAAACATGAATTTCTGCTAAATTTCAAACATTGACATTGTTTATCCGATATTACACAACCACCGTCATTGCAAACAATTAAATGTATACATATTTCTGTTTAGATTACATAAATGCTTAACGTGTTTTACAAGGTTGACATTCTCCTGTGTTTGCCTTGCCATGCTCTCTGTCCACAGATATGTTCTAAATTGATATCCCATGAGCTAAAGTTACAACACTGGACAAGTCAGGAAAAAAAAAGAAATCCCATGAACTGCAGGAAAAATTTCTGAGGAATAGGAACACTGTGTACAAGGTTTTGTCAGAATTGTGATCTCCTGTGGTGTAAGTTTGCATTTATTTAAGAATGATTTGGTTGTTTTTGTAAGTTTTACTAATGTGGCTTCTAAGCCAACCTGAAAGATTATTTATCTAGATTTTCTTCTGGTTTAAAAAGAGCACTTTTTAAATCATGAAGGAAATGTGAATTTTATTATTACAGCCAGGTCACTGGAATAACATGTCTCTTAATGTGCTCACTCCAATGTTTATGCAATCTATTTTTTTTAGACTCCATCAAAAACATTCATAAATTTTCAAGCAACACAGCCTGACAAACAGCCTTAAAGGTTTGTGCTTTGTACTTATTTGGATGACCTTTTTTGATGCGCTCATAACTAATCAAACAAACTAAATGGAGAAACCCTAAAGTTTGTTTGAGGGGCCATGGAGCTTTAAGATTTATAATTGTTTGGGTGAGATTTTTATGACAAATTAACCTTGTTTATACTTCAGGGGAGGCATAGCTCAGATGTAAAATTGCCATCTTTGAACTGAAGAGTCTTCGGTTTGAATCCTGCTAAGCTCATGCCTAGGTGTCCCTGCAGAAGACACCTGACCCTCAGATTCTCCCATCATTGGCTGTCTGCTACAGTGCAATATAGCACAGGAATTTTCCCAAGAGGGTAGACCGCTAGTGCTCAACCTCACTAGCACCGTGATAATTTTCCTAAATAAAAGGTGTGAAAGAGAACGTCAAAAAAGGAAGACACTGAACAACAAATAAGAGTGGAATCATGGTTGTCTTGATCTTCGCTGACTGAGACATCAGGAAAAGGTTGCAAGTCAATGCCAAAGTAGCCCCAAAAGTGTAAAAATTTTGTGAAATCTACAGTACATGCTTTAGATTTGCTCTATTGGTTCCCATGTTAAAATTTCATTGTCCCTGAAGGTCAGGGACAGGGTCCTGCCCCAAGTGGAGGAGTTTAAGTATCTCGGGGTCTTGTTCACGAGGGGGGGAAGGATGGAATGGGAGATCGACATGCGGATTGGTGCGGTGTCAGCAATAACTAGGACGCTGCATCGGTCTGTCGTGGTAAAGAGAGAGCTGGTCATCAGCTGTGGGTGGAGACCGAAAGAATGAGATCGCGGATACAAGCGTCCGAAATGAGCTTCCACCGCAGGGTGGCTGGGCTCTCACTCAGAGATCGGGTGAGGAGCTCTGCCATCTGGGAGGAGCTCGGTGTCGAGCCGCTCCTCCTCCAGGTCGAGAGGAGCCAGATGGGGTGGTTCGGGCAAATGGTCAGGATGCCCCCCAAGCGCCTTGCGGGCGGAGTGTTTTGTGCATGTCTCACCGAAGGGAGACCAAGGGGCAGACCCCGGACCCGCTGGAGAGACTATGTTTCATAGCTGGCCGGGGAACAACTGGGGATCCTTCCGGGTGATCTGGAGGATGCAGCCGGGGTGAGAGAGGCCTGGGCTACCCGTTTGAGGCTGTTGCCCCCGTGACCCGACCCTGGAACAAGCGGAAGATGACAGAACTGAACTTTCATCTATTACATCAAAAATCAATGTGCACAAAGCAAGGAATCCATTTATAAGCAGAACAGCTCAGTATCAGTTGGGTAACTTTGACCTTAAGACAAAAAGCAAATTTAATTTTGTGTGTTGGGGTGGAAGTGGGTTATCTGTTCATTTTTCTTCTGGGAAATTCCAATTCCCAAGATCCATCCTCCTTCAGAGCTTTATTTCGCACCAGGCATTCTTATCTCAACAATTACTTCTAATCCAGATAACTTGATGTTCTCTTTGTCAACAATTATACTCTTGTTTTATTGTGACTGACACCCTTTACAAACTCACTGCCAGTTCTTCTGTACATCAGGTTGCTTAAACCTTTAATATCATGAGAAGGGTGTATCATCTTTCGAATACTTTGCCAACTTGGAAACAATAGATCCAAGTTTCATGTTTCTCAGAGAAATAGTGCACCTGATACTCTCAAGAGGTTTGGCCTTATCTCAGAGACACATGGAAGGGACTCTCCCTGAGAAGAGCCACTTGTTGCCAGACCACTGTGACTCACAGGAGCTGGCCATGTGCTGCCTGTTTGTCGATATGTGTGCGTGACAGAGAAAAACGGGGAGAGAGAAAGAGGGTGAGGCTCCTGAACAGAAAGCGCAACTGTGTTGAGAGACTTATGAGAGACTTATTACAAACGCAAACTGAGCTAAGTAAAGCGAGAGTGAAACCAGGCAGAACACACCTGGTTTGCAAATATTGTGACTACAATACAAGCTCCTTCTTATACCTCCTACTTTTTTTAAAACTCTGCCTTGAAAAGTTAAAAAGTTAAAGCATAGCAGACGTATGAGTTTTATCTTAATTTATGTAGTTAAGTGTCAAGTTGTTTTAGTTTCCCTGAGTTACATGAGTCAAACTTTCTAGATTGGTAGGTGGCACAGACACAACAATCTCTGAGTCATGAGAGGACCAAATGTCTGAACCCTTGTGTTGAAGAAATGTGTGCAACATGTGCTATAGCTTCAAACTCAAACAAGATCTAAAAACCGGTTTTAAAAAGTAGAGAACTTATTAAATGGGTCAAAAGCTCTTTGCTTCTAAACGTACACTCCCTGCCAGGTTCCTATTGAGTACCTGGCTTTACTGAAAGGATAAATCTGTGGTTTAAGAGTGAGGGAGGAGACAGCTGATAAAGCAGGAATGGCAATAAATCTGTTTTTCTCCCCTGTGTTGTACATGTCCTGACAGCTTGTACCTACACGAATGACCTCATGTCTGAAAAAGGGTTTCTGATCAGACTTCTCAGTCTTTCTCATCTACAGCTGCATATTCCTGTTATGGTCATGGTGTGTTCTTCTCCTCTCTGCGGTTGTGTTGTTTTTTTTTTTTGTTTCAACTTAACACCTGGAAAAGCTAGAGAGGAAATAAAACAGTGCCAACACATTCCAGCTCTAAATGGCACAGCTACAAATTGTTGGCATTCTCAAACATATATAAGTAGAGTGATTCCTCCCCTCAAAACACCGCATGGTGTGCAAACTTGTCGGCATGTGCTTTGTTTTAATAACGAGCTAGGCTTTGATCTCGAAAAAAACAGGTCTTGTTTGTTATTAATTATTTTTATGTGACAACTCATTTTAAAAAGTCACTTCTCACAGATGATATTGCTTGAAAAAATATTTTAAGCTTATTGCGTCTTCTATGTACTGTGCTCTGTTCATTTATAGTAATGCTCCCATTTTCACGATTGGAGCATCTCTTGAACAGATGTTGAAATCGAAATGTGAGCTCTTAATTCTGATTGGTCATTTAATAAACTTAATGCCTGAATCATTTTAGCAATGTGGAAGGAGTGATGTTTCCGTTTTGAAACCCTGTCCTTTCCAGTATTACGACGAGCAGGATCGCAGTCTATATACAGTATTAAGTTTTCCTCTACAAATTTGCTGTACTAAAAGTCTGCACGACATGCTACTGCTTAATGGCTAAGTATGAAAATATCATATACCAATTTAAATGACTAAATGTTCATGTGTGTATGTTTAATTTTTTTGCCAAAGGAAAATGATGAAGAAGCGTGAAATGGAAACTAAAGAAAGGAGAAGGAAAGAAAGTGGAGGGTAAAGTTGCTGTAATGATGAGTGGTTACTACAATGATGAACATTACAACACTCATGCTGGATCAACTAGAAAAGAAAACGTTTCAATAAGAACAAAATTTGAGACATTATTCCGGCGAGAGCGATTGTGTAGCAATGTTGTAGATAGGTAACACGAGACATAGCACGCAGGAAACAACAGTGTGACACTATGTGTACATGCCCGTGTAAGCTCAAGTAAATGCTCGTTTACAAGGTGTACCCCGAGCTTATCAAAGGGACGAGGCCTTGTCTATTCCAAAATAGCCATGTCGGGGGAAGGTGGGACTAGAAATACCAGGCCCTGACACACCCTGGGACTGAGGCCAACAAAGCCCATATACTGTTGCAGGGGGACTGACCAGTATACTGTAGAAGTGATGTTTTAAAACACTAAAACAAGGTTAATAAAAAAGGAGGTAAAAAAAACCCCTGAGGCTGCCAGGAGAGTGCATGATGTGTCACTCAGGGGTCTCTTCAAGTTTTAAGCTCTTCATTTTTATGTAACCTCATTTACTTTGCAGATTGATCATATTATTTTTTTGTTTTGCGCTAAGATTTCTATTCACTAAATACACATTGGCTTTTTTGGTTGTTTATGAAGTTATGATTATTACTTTATCTTTCTTGTCTTCCCTGGCAAGTTTCGGTTTAGACTGGTTTGAATCACAATTAAATTCTTTGTTTTATTTCCTGTTTGTGCTAGACTTCCTAGACAAATGTGTTTTTTTAGCTTTTATTCCTTCAATTTGTTTTGGTGCCACATTTTGTTTTGTTTCTCAAACCACAGAGCGTGACAACATAGGATGTATTCACTAACAAAGTTCACTATGAACTAATGAATCACTATCCATCATCGACAGAATAAACAATGAAAGAGGGACGCTATTTTTGTACCAATAGCTAAAATGTTTACGGCATTTCCAGACCGATACTACAAATAACATCATTTAAGATTTTTAGGACTTTTCAAAAGTCCTTGAAGAAGTTTTACGTTGAAATAATACAACAAACACAATTCTTTGATTTTTTTTTTCACAAGGCAACAAATTTTTACCAAAACTGTATTAACATATTCAAAATGAGAAACTGATGATCTGTAAGCAATATTTTATGTATTAATTAAAGACGTCAGATATGTTTTAAATTGATAACAAAGTGTTTACAATTACACAAAAATGATTTGACAAAAGTAGTTCACTCTTCAGTTGAGGAATATTAAGAAAACTTTTTTTAAGAAAAAAAGGAACTATCTACATTTTCCAAACTACAAAACCACAAACTTAGAAATAAAAAATAATTGCTCAATCTTAGTTGCTTCTCCTCCCTTAGTTCCCCCACAGGGACTTAAGTGCGTCAATGAGAGGTTGGAAAAGAGGAGAAGTAGAGTCTTTGACTTACAGGAAGGAAGCACATCTGGGGAATAAGGAAAGAAAAAACAGTGAAAAGAGGATCTACCGTGGAGGAAGAGGAGCTGGCCAAAAATAGTGAGCTTGAGTTTGAGCCAAACATTGCCAGAGAACCCTTTACCACACCTCCCGCCACTCAAGTATTAGTCAGCCATGATCTTTCCCTCAGTGGGTGACTAATTTCTCCGCTGTACCCCTTCAAGTCAGGTTGCTCAATTTAAGACCCCATTTTGGAGGAAGCATCAACTAAAATGTTATTTTTTTTGTACACAAATGTCTTCACACAGCTGAAATAAAAACCACATCTGCCCAGCATGAATAAAAATAGAAAATACAGAAAAAATCCCTATTTACTCAATCAAATTCACACACACTCGAAAACACACACTCAGACCAATCGTTCAGTCTACTCCACCCACCACCACGTCTAACAGCTTCATGTTAGGTAAAGTTAGGATAACTTGAGAATATGTCATACTGGGAGCTACAAAAATAACTCGGATTTGGACAGGCTTGAGGGCCATACTACATCCTTTGGGACTGCACAGTAAGATCCCTCAACTAGATTGCTGTGCCAAAAAAACTCTGAAGATCAAGCTGACAAGCTGAAACACTGATGGTTTAATCAGGAGAAAACCCCATCTTAAACATATTAAAATCAAGATAAAAGAAAGTCAAGTAACAGGAATGGGGAAGACTTCATAAAAATGACAAAAAAAAACATTAAAAAATTGTACTAATGCTTGCTTTTGCCAATTGACAGTATTCATAATGACAATAAGAATGATTGACCAACCTTAAAAAAAACAGCCTCAATAACAAGAATGCAACTAATAAAAAAGATCAAATAACATAGACCAAACTAATTTAAATAATTGAATACTACACTAACTTATAGTATAATATGCTCGCTTTTAAGTCTTTTTTGTCCATAGCTGTTTCCATGCAGGCTATTTGTGAAGATAATATTTGTTATAGCGATTCTATCTGTTTTAGTAAATTTTGCATTCAATGACAGAAGTGTTTAAAAGTGCAAAATAAGAGAACAAAACACTCCACTTTGATAATTTGAATCCAAAAAGCAACTAATCAAAATGATAGAAGTGACTAAATAATCCAAAGTAAAACAAGTTGTGACCAGCTCCATTAAAATAGAATGGCAGGTGATCACTATCATACAGGTGTTGAAGTACCACCATGAACTTCTCATATATAAACCTTTTGGACTTGGTTGAGCAAACAGGAAGCGGTAGGTGGTTTTTCAGGGTAATCGGTCACCGCCGGTTTATTTGTAGCATGGTTACAGTATGCAGGAAGGAAACAGAGGAGTGCTGTGAGATCAACTGTGATCATTGGAAATGGCCTACGTGTTTGAAGGCATGTTAATAATGAGACGGAGACTTTTGCCAGGAAGTCGCTTCAAGACTTAGTCACAAAAAGTAAATTGCTTTCATTTTTTTATATCAAATTTCTTCCATTAAAAATATGTCTACAAGATCTAAGTGTATTTAGGAAGTTAACACACTATTTATTTCAGAATCAGAATCAGAATGCTTTTATTGCCATGTCAGTGAAAAACATCAGAGACTAGGAACTTGTTCTGGTACTGGTGTGCAAACATATAAAATAAAAATAATAAAAATAAAATAAATAAAAATAATAATAATTTTTACAAAACTAAGAGTGCTCAGAAGAAAAAGAAAAGTAGTGCAATGTCATAGAAAATAATAGAAAATAATAAAGATAGTGAAGTGACAAGAGGGAGGTGACTAAGAGATGTGGGGATCTAGGTTATAAAGAGTTCATAAGTCCAACGGCAGAAGGGAAGAAGCTGTTTTTGTGGCGGGACGTTCTGGTCCGAATGGACCGGAGCCTCCTGCCCGAGGGGAGTCGCTCAAAAAGTCCATGTCCAGGGTGGGAAGGGTCAGCTACTATCCAACCTGCACGCCCCCGAGTCCTGGAGACGTACAGGTCTTCGAGAGATGGAAGGCTGCAGCCGATCACCTTCTCTGCGGAGCGCACAATGCGCTGCAGACTGTGTTTGTTCCTGACTGTGGCTCCAGCGTACCACACGGTGATGGAGGAGGTGAGGACAGACTCGATGATGGCTCTGTAAAACTGCACCAACATCTGGTGCATTTACATTTGTAAAGTCAAATATCACAACACAATAGTCTCAATTGGCTTCACATTGTAGATTTGAAAAAAAAAGTTCAAAAACAAAGAACAAAAGAGAGAAAAAAATGTGGATACACAAATACACAGCTAACAGCTTACTAAACAAAAGCTAGTCAAATGTGTCTAAGACTACTAATTAAATATTAGCTTATTCTACTATAAAACGCTACATCTGAATAAAATCAATAGATCATCCTGATGGAGACAGGATGGTAGGTAAAGCACAGAAGACTCGACAATCTGGCAACGCCCAGGACAGAGAGGGGTAGATGGGCTCTGATCATTATCATCATCAGTAATTTTCCCTGTCATTCTCTGTAACAGATTACCAAATGTTTGAAACTGTTCTTTTAATTAAATGTAAGCACATCTAATAATAATTGCATAAACCATCTAAAATGATTATTTACATATAAATACAATTTTTCTACTCAAAAATATCTTTGAATATGTATGCTATATATTGATATATGTATATATTTCAGCAGGTGCATATATATATATATATATACATATATATATATTTGTGTGTGTGTGAGTGTGGGGCTATTACCAGCGTATACTGTAAGTGGGTAATACTGTGCATTAACCCAGCTGTGCCACATCTGAATCTGTCAACTAGAGCCATCCAGTGGTGCTCCAAGGAAAGTTTGGAAACAACAGAACTTTTGACTGTTTTTTTGTTCTTGCCCCATAAACCCAAAAGACCAAAAGGTCAAATTGAAAAAGATGTAAAAAACAAACAGACTGACAAATATGCCATTAATTGTGTCCAAATTATAAATCCGTTTTATTACTTGATACAGTGTTTTGTTGCAAATTGATTTAGTTATTCGTTGAATTTTGTAGTACAAATCCTTGAGCAATTCAAATTCTTCATTTGGTTTTGATTTGATTATATTTTTTGGGGATGCTTTTATGTTTAAACCCACTGTAAACAACCTTCATAATTTTTTTATATAAAAAAATGTGTCGTTGTGAGAAGCTTTTTCCAATATTTTAGTCCATGTTTTTTAAAAATGTTTGTGATTTTGATCTGTATCTGGTTTTGATTGCTTTATTTTTGAGTTCTTGAGGTTATGTAATAAGTGCTTTTATGAGTGTTTCTTTTTCATATGTCACTCAGCCATGTGATTCAATCAATCAATTTCAATCAAATCTTGTGACTTTTTGGAAATGCTGCTCTTTGCAAAGCTGTTTATTTGTGCTTATTGCTGTGTTTCTATGGAAACGCAACTTAGTTTTCTGTTTACCTCATGTTGAGGCACATTAGGAGAACACAAAGTTGTGCCTAGATTTCACTTTTCCAAGTTGTGTGATGACTACCATGGCAGCAAAACATCATTCCATCTCAAGTCTTTTCCTTTCTATCCTTTTCCTACTTTTCTCCTTAACCCTTTTTTTTTTAAACTTTCTTTCTTTCAATACTTCACCCGAGTCTAGCATTAGCGTAATAGGATGCAAGCAAACAAAATATCTGAGTGAATTATAAGTTTTCTGGTTTTAAGAGTAGACTTCCAGGTACCAGGGCCCCTAAATTCCAACCATCTTGGCAAATAGACTTCCAGTTGTTGGATGGCAAGTTGCTAGACAGGATACATTTAAAAAGAATGATTAATTCAGAATATCCCTGATATTTCTGTGATATCACTATGACCCTAAATTTCAGAAAAGGTGGGTAATCATTTGGAAACACAATTTGACAAATTGATATGAAATCTATTTTTTTAGCTCATGAGAACAAAAATGTCATAGATTTAAATTTTATAGAAACAGCACTGCATTACTTCTGGAAAGCTTGTCAAGTGCTAGAGACTTGGAAGCTTTTATTTTCTCAAGAGGCACATCCCTGATCGAAATGGAATAAACAGGGTATCACATAAGTGGGTGTAGTCCTTGATGACATGGGGAGTGAACGTTCTGAAACGGACTTAGAGGTTCTTATCCATGTACAATTTGTTTCCAGTAGGTTAGATTATTTCAACAGTCTACTCACTGGTCTGAAGAAAAAGGCCTTAAAACAGCGGCAGTTTATTCAAAATGATGCTGCTCTAGTCCTAAATAGAACTAGAAAGAAACCTTGAGTCTGTAATAAAGTTGTTGTTGATGATGATAGATATATCAATTTGTTTTTTCACTATTTTATTCTATTTCATTTGTCCCATGCATACAGGTTCTCCCTGACTATGTTCTTGTAATTTAATGTAGATGATCAAATATTAAATTTTCTGAAACTATACCTGAAACTTTTTACAGACAATTGCTTAACTGATGAAAGTCATCAGCTTCATCAAAATTGTTCCCAGATTATCCACCTTTTACTTTTCCAGCTTTTTGTTTTTTCAATTTCATTCTGTCCCACTGAAACCATATTTCTAGTTTCTCTGTTTTTTCTTTGCTATTTCCTCTTTTTCATAAACTAAGTTTCTTCGTGACCAATAGATAGGTTTGAGGTTCAAGTTGGGTCGTTTCCTTTTCTCATCTCATTTGGTTTTGAACCGTTTACTCCCTACTAACTTTTTTACCATTCAGGCCTGAGAACACTTGGAAAACCAAAGAAGAACAAAATGTCTTTTTGTACCATTCTTTGGTCACATTTTCCTCTTGATTTTATTGTTAATTGATTTTTTTTTCTGCAAACATACTTTTTATTCTTGAAATAGGAAATATGAACATTTGCAGTTTTTGTCTGTTATTTTTACCATTTACATTTAATTTGGACAAAATTTCGGGGAGATCATTAAAATCCAGACTATTGTTCATAATTCCTTGTCTTTGTTATCTAGAGATTTGTTGACCCGTAACTTAATCCGTTACCATGGAAACGCTCTTTATACGGAAGCCTGTGAGGGTTACAACAGGTGAAACGCGAACTAGTTGTGTTCATTTGGTGGCCATGACTGGATAATGTCTGACGTGGAAGAAAGTATCAAGGCTAAGTTAAAAACTACCGATTAAAATAAGTCGTGAGAGTATTTTTTTACTATTTCTCCTCGAACAGAAGCAGGATGAGTCTCGATAAAGCAAAACTGTGCGATTCTTTGTTAACTTGGGTGAGTATGAAAGCAGCAAAGCTAGCCATCGGTGGCTAACAAGTGACATCAGGTGTCAAATCAACAGAAAAATGGGGATATTGGCGTGTTTTTATCTCCATTTACAGCTTGTTTGACTTCATTGAAGAGACACGCTGTAGATTTACTGAGGAGTAGTGTGGTTTTAGATTTCACTGGATCTCTATATGAAATAAAATGGCTCTATTTTGATCTTACAGTATTGACTATCTGTAAAGGAGGACAAGGGCTGAGGGGAAAGAAATGGACTGCTTTACAAAGAAATCCATAAAGTTAAAATCAAACATTTAGATCCATGCAAACCTTTTCTTCAAGCTGTGGTAAAATCCACCTGTTATGCACATTTCCATGTTAAGAACATTGTCTGATATTAATAGTGATGCTGAGTATGTAATCCCTGATACTGAAGCTTCTCTTATTCAACACTAGTTTAGATTTACTCCCAACAACAACAGCTGGGTTTGAATTTTATCACAAGGCAAGGCAAGCTTATTTGTAGCCCACTGCACGTATAAGGCAATTCAAAGTGCTTTACAAGAGAGAAAGAATGCATTAAAATAACAAAACATAGAATAAAAATAAAAAACAGAGTGGAAAAGGTGATAGAGCTTTCTGTGCAAGTTGAGGAGCTCGGAGTAGAGCTGTTGTTCCTCCAGGTCGAGAGAAGTCAGATGGGGTGGTTCGGGCATCTGGTTCGGATGCCTACTGAACGCCTCGCTGGGCAGTGTTTCAGGCACGTCCCGTTGATTAGGTGTCACAGCTGGGCAGAGAACCGGTATCCTCCCGGCTGAGCTGGAGGATGCAGCCGGAGTGAGAGAAGCCTAAGTTTCCCGTCAAAGGCTATTGATTTGAGAACATGCTACCTTGTCCAAGATAAATAATAAAAAAAAAAAAAAAAAAAAAAAAAAAAGGCTGTTGCCTCCGCGACCAGGCCTCAGATAAGTGTAAGACTACGGAAAGAAAGAGTGATTAATTTTCACTCAGATGCACAATTAAATAGAACTGTTTTCAGCCTAGATTTAAGCATTGTCACAGTAGAGGCCTGTCTCACAGCCTCAGGAAGTTTTTTCTCCATATTTAGTCTTTTGCCAGGGGACCGGCCTCTGGTCTCAGAGGTCCTCGAAGTATGAGATGGTTCGTAAGGCACTAACATTTCATGGGCCATGGAGAGACTTAAACACAAGCAGAGCAGCTTTAAAGTCTATTCTCTGAGCCACAGGAAGCCAGTGCAGAGACTTGAGCACAGGACTGAGGTGATCATATTTTCTGGTTCTTGTTAAGACTCGAGGAGCAGCATTTTGAAAAAACTGCAGCTGTTTCTGTGTTTTGGTTCAGACCGTTAAGTAGAATGTTGCAATAATCTAACCTACTGGAAACAACTGCATGGATAAGAACCTCTAGTCTGTTTTAGACACCAAACCTTTCATCTAAACCAGTTAGTCTAGATAAAATATTCAACTAGAAAGTAAATAAACCATAAATAAGGATAAAATAAGATATTTTTCCCCATTTGAGATAACAAATGAACTGGGAAACTGGAAAGTTGAGTTTTTTTATTTGCAACATTCAAGATCATTTGGAGGCAAGGAATCCCCAAAAAAAATCTATTATGGATAGTTATGGACAAACTTGCAAGATTTTGGCAATTCTGTTGGCCAAAATAAAGTTCTTTTGGAACTTTGTGTTCTTGCTGGAGAAAAACACCCCTCTTCATAGTTTCCAAATAAGCTTAATTTCCTGCCACAGTCATGCAATCTAACCACGGCTTCGTGATGATACAAGTCGGTAAAATCAAACCATTGTTGAATTGAATTCAGAAAAATTCATTCAGATAATTAATCTGTAGACGTTTAATTTGCATACATCATATTTTAGGTTGTAATGATCTGGGAAGAAAAATATCTCAATACTTTAAACATATTTTATTTATGTCAAACAAAAAGGGACCAACAAAAAGAGTTCCAGAAAAAAATTGTACTGTTGTGAAGTATTGAGTTAATTACTTGAAAATAAGGAAAATAAGAAATAATAATAATAAAAAGTTTTTGTTATTGCTGTATTCAGCAATAATTTAACAGACTCTCTGACCAAGCTTCCAAATATCTCTTTCACATTCTGTCAAGCCGATCCCACACTGTTTCAGTCATTTTAACGTCCACTTCGAAGGAGAATTCAAACCTTTTTACCAATTGTTTTTGGTTCAGAGTTTGTGTTGCTTGGCAAATCTTAATCTTTTGTCCCAATTCATCATCATCATCTTTATTTAAGACTCAAGGTCCATTATTACACGGAACAAACAGACAAAATAAAAAAGATACAAGCCAGTTATAATAAACTTCTGTACCAATGTTTCCATTAAAGCAACTGATACCTGATTGCACTGACAGATGGATTCACTAAGACTCTCACTATTGTGTTTGCATAATCATTTATTCAATGTGAACTTGTATATTAGAGTTCTCATTAGAGCCTGAAAACTGCTGCCTTTGGCCCGGCAGAACAGCAGACTCACACTGCTGGACCTGGGCTTTTTAAACAGCATTCTGAATGCATCATTATATGCTACTTTTAGCGTCTGTTCTCGCTTCAATTCTCTTCCTGAAGAGATGTTTAAGGCTTCAGTAAACAGAGCAATCGATAGAATGTCCGATGTCATCTCTCATGTTCTGCATCAGATTTTTCCGTCTCTGTAACATGACAAAACTTTTCTCCTCCACTTCTCGTGTTTATAAAAAACTCTAAAGCACAGCAAGAGCTGGTCTTATTGGTGCCTAAATATCCTTTTTATAAGACTGTCACACTCAGAATTTTTCCATGTAAAATAAAAAATGCAAACAACTTGAGCTTGTGCTTTAGAAATTTGAGTGTGAGAGTGGGTTCTTTAAAAAAAAATTGTCAACTCTGTGCTTGCTTTCTTGAGTTAGTATTTTTGAATGCTTTACCACGAAGAAGTGACAATAAGTTGACAAAGCTACTATAGAACTAAAACATTTGAATCTGGTGTGCTGCAGAACTGTAATGTGTAAAGCCTGCAGGTTACTGGCCCGTCTCCTAAAAGCTAGATATAAATAAATGAAGGATGAGTCCAAGCCTTTTACCGAGGACTGTAGTGCAAGGTTACAGTTGACAAGGTCTCTTTGGCTTTTACAAGATTGTTAAACATCAAACACATTAATCCCACTTGCTTATATTTGAACTAAATGTTCGTGTCGTTGTAAATATCTCTCCTGCAGGAATGAATAAATCCACCAGCAGGTTGTCAATATCTTGTTGGTGTAGCTGTCATGCATTGTCTCCGTTGGTCTGAAAAAACAGCTCTGAGACAGCAGTGTGTTGTTTATTTGAAATGATTGTCGTCTTACTTCTTCTTGGATTACAGCTGGCATGAACTGAAAAAGCCAGTTCTGTGCTTTTATACTCACAATTTGTGAAAAATGATCAGACAAGTATCTTAACAAAAGCCTGTGTGACACACTATTGCTTAAAGAAATCTGTCATATTTGTATAGTTATGAGAAAAGTAGTTCAGAGCACGTTTTTTCCACTCAAAGGTGAAAGTTGGTGTTTATTTGGTGCCGAATGCTGTAATGTTAGCTGCTGTTGCTTAATGCAAACTGGTTAAGCAAACATGTGCATTTATGTAAAGACCATTAAAAGTGCTTAAAAAAATCAATCATTTAAAAAAAAAAAGGACTGGCCCACAAATGAGCCAACACTTTGGATTTAAATAAATGTAAAAATACATTACACTTTCTAAGTTTGGACTTTTATTTTACAAGAGTATCAACTGTATATGTGTGATTTTTTTTTTTTTTTTTTTTGTTTATTTGTTTTTTTTAGGTGTAATCATTAAATGCTTTCAGATCAATGTTTACTTTATGTTTAATAGATACATGTGATGAAACGAACTTGTTTATTTTTTTATATTTTTTATTCTTTTTCATTCTTGGGAGGAATTTTATTTTCCCGTACATTGATTCTCTTTCTGGATATTTCTTTCCAAATTAGATTCTTCTACTTTATTAAAGTTGGCTTTAATTCAGATGGGATTGTGGGGATTTTTTAAGCCCGTTCTGGCACAAGATATGTTCCTAAATGTTCCTGATGTTATCATCTCACCTTTGAAATCTACATTATTTTGCCTGTTCTGGTAATGATTTAAAACTTAAAAATAGAAGCATCCTGTTGGCAGCCAGTTGTTTATATCTCTTTGCTTTTGCACTCAGTTGCAGACCTTTCAAGTTCCTTCGTGCAACAGCAAGCAAGACCTAACAAACGGCGTGGCCATCGCGCATGTACTGCACAGAATGTAAGTCAATTGTAGAGCAATGTCTTTTTTTTCTATTTTAGTAAACAAAATCTAAAACATTGATGTTCATGTCACTGTACAGAGGAGTCGTTAAATTAAATGTACCGTATTTTCCGCACTATAAGGCGCACCTAAAAACCTTAAATTTTCTCTAAAGTCCACGGTGCGCCTTTTAACCCGGAGCGCATTATATATGGATTAATATTGAGCTACAACAGGTGTTGCAACTGCGGTAAGCAGCCGCTGACTCCATTTCCCCCGTAGAAGAAGTAGTGCGCGGTGCATGCTGGGATACATGAAAGGGCGTCTCATTTCCATTTATGTGTTTGTGTAAAGACCCTGAAATGGCTCCTACCAAGAGACACTGTTACACCCCAGAATTTAAACTCAAGGCGATCGGTGACGCAGTAGAACACGGGAATAGAGCCACAGCCAGTGGTGAGATCGGACCTAAAAAATCCAGCCCGACCCGAGCCTGCGGATATCAAAACTGCGGGCCCGCAGTAAAAAAATATATTATTTATGAAAATTTATAAATTGGAACATTATCAAGAACACGCTTTTTTAATTAAAAAAAAAAAAAAAAATCACACTACAGGTCCCCTAACACACTTGTCTGTGATGGCCTGCTTAGCACAAAGCAGGTCATCATTTGTTTATCATTGAAACAAATGATAAAATAGCGATCATCCCTTTTGCCAGTCCAGCTGTTTAAATGCCCGCTCAGCGTCGAGGTGCCAGTCTTTTTGGTGTCGTATAAAAGCAATGCGCCACATTGACTACATCCAGTGAAGCCAACGCAAGTTTCTGTTGCATTTTGAACAATAAATTTGAAGCTTTTCCACACCTCACTCTTACCGCTGCGTGTTTGTCTTTTCAGTTCTCCTGCTTTTAGTTTATCCTTAACTTCTTACTCTTTCATATCAGGGATACCAGTTCAAAATAAATAAAATAAAGACGTGCGCAGGGGAGGATAACCAAGTTAAGAGGAGGCGTTCACGTGCGCAGAGGATGAGCTGGCTCTGCGGATCCTGTTTAGTAGTTAAACATTACTTCTCTGTTTTATCCAAATTATTAATTTTATAACAAGTATTCCTTAGTTTAGTACCCACACCTCGTTTTAGTTTACATTTTATAAACATACAGTATATTCATTTAAAAAATAAAAAGTCAGCGAGAAAGAAGCCCGAACCCGACCCGAAGTAATGATTGACATTTTTAGGTCCGACCCGACCCTAATTTTGGGTCGGGCTTTAGATCTTACCTCTGGCCGCAGCGACAGAGTTTAACATCAATGAATCAATGGTGAGGAAGTGGAGGAAGCAAGAGGATGCGCTGCGCCAAGTAAACAAGACTAAACAGGGTTTCCGCGGAACAAAGCGAGATGGCCACAGTTAGAGGACAAAGTTGAACAGCCTTTACTGTAGCGCCTTATAATGCGGTGCGCCTTATATATGGAAAAAGTTTTAAAAATGGTCATTTATTGAAGGTGCGCCTTATAATGCAGTGCGCCTTATAGGGCGGAAAATACGGTACTTTCAGATCATTGCTCACATCTTTGATTTGCATCATTATGAATTTTGGTTTGCACAAGTCCAACATGTTTGAAGCCAGTTGCAACATTTTAGATGCATTTTGAAGTTTAGATATATTTTTAATGTAAGTAGAATAATTATTTTTGATGTGTGTTTGCTTTTGTGCCTGTTTTAAATTCAGTATGTAAGATCTTCTATTTTTGGGAGCTCAGCAACTTTTTGCATATACTGGGCAAGTGTTAAGGCCTGTCTTACTCTCTTCTGACATCATCTGGTTTTGCATTTCCAACCAATAGAAATACTTAGTTGTTGCTGAACCTGGAAGTTGAAATTATTGACAGGCTGTGAACCAATCATTTTTGCACATTACAAAAAGGATGGACGAAAATGTGTAACGTTCCACAGAGTCCACCGTTGATTAATCTGTATGTTTATATTGTCAGAACTCCTATTTATAAGCACAAGTTCAACCAGAAAAAGCAGATTAAAGTAATATTTTAAAAAAAGAAATTTACCTGACCTGCCCGAAGTGGAGGAGTTTAAGTATCTCACTGTCTTTTTTCACGGGTGGGGTAAGGATGGAGCGGGAGATGACAATCTTCCTCTGCAGGGTGGCTGGGCTCTCACTCAGAAACGGAGTGTGGAACTCTCAGATTAGTGCCATTACTTCTCCAGGTCGATAGAAGCCAGATGAGGTGGTCCAGGTAAATGGTTAGAATACCTCCTGAGCACCTCGCTGGTGACATGTTCTGATAACATCCCCGCTGGGAGGAGACCTAGAGGCAGTCCCAGGACCCACTGGAGAGACTATATCGCACAACTGGCCAAGGAACGCCTCGGGATACTCCTGGTTGAGATGGTGATTGCAGCTGGGGTGAGGGAAGCCTGGGTTTTTGCCCCTGCACAACCTGGCCCTGGACAAGTGGAAGATGATAGAATGGAATTTATAAAGATCTTATCACTTTTAACCACTTTAAACATTTCTATCGTCAAGTTTCAACACAGAATTTTGCACTCAGAAGAAAAGATGTAGAGGTCCACAGAGGAGAGATTCCCATCTTTATTGGTATTTTGTTGTGTAATGATGTATGATAGTTGCTGTTTTCCTGTGTTCTCATTAACAGAGACCCTTCTTGGTTTAATGAGACGTGGTTGTGCAGGATCAAGGAGGAGAACGAGGGAAACTGGCGCCTCAAGGTAATCCGCGAAGCCAAAGAATATGACAGCCTTTCTATGGCTACCACGATTTCTGTTTTTGCTTTGATGCAATGAGTCTTGTTTGGGGTTTTTTTCAGGTCAGCAACTTAAAAAAGATCCTTAAAAGCATGCTGGAGTATTACCACGATGTGCTCGGTCATCAGGTGTCTGACGAACATTTGCCTGACGTGAATCTTATAGGAGAGATGGGGAATATCACCGAGCTGGGCAAACTGGTACAGCTCGTACTGGGATGTGCTGTCAGTTGTGAGAAGAAACAAGGTGATAACAAAAATAAGTTACATGAACATCACAATTTGTTTAAGATGTCCAATCTAAAAAATGATAGTATTTATAATATTATATCACTCAAAATTATTCCTCTATGAAAAGCAACTATTCTGGTTTAGTTTTAAGATGCTGTTTGTGTTAATCTGTTTTTGGCTGAACCTTCGGTGGGTTTTTTGTTTGTTTTTTTGTTGTCATCTTCCAACTGTAGAGCAAATCCAGCAGATTATGACTTTGGAGGAATCAGTCCAGCATGTTGTGATGACAGCCATACAGGAGGTGAGTTAGCGCCCTTACTTATGCTCCCAGTTTTCTCGACTTTGCATTAATCCCAATCTTAGTCACAGCTAATTCGCAATCAAAGGAGTTCGGATAAACATTAGACTGGAAAGAATCTCCAAAGCTCCACTGCACTATTTCAGGAGTGTGTTTGGTTTTTGATAGTGCCAAAACATTTGCAGGGGATTAAATACTGAGCTCAGATTGTTTCCTAATGGAAGAGATTCTTTAAAAAATGACTACTGGTAGAATAATTTTTAAAATTACAGCTGTTTTATTTGTTACAGATACGTATTGTATTGAGCTTTATCTTATGGCCTCACTTTTCTGATTTCTGTTTTAGTTGTTGGTTAAAGAGCCTTCATTTGAATCTGGAAGTCCAGAAACATACGGAGACTTTGATTATCAGGTGAAACTTTTTCAGCTTTTTTTTTCACACTGAAACAACACATTGTGTCCTTTTTTCTATTTACTCGCCAGTATTGCTTTGACATGTTCTATCTTAACTTTGTTTACAGTCCAGGAAGTATTATTTTCTCAGCGAAGAGGTAGATGAGAAGGAGGACCTAAACCGGCGATGTCGAAATCTTGAACATCAGGTTTGTCAACCAAATGAAATTTACATCCCTTTTTAGTTAAAAGCTTTTATTTATGTGGTCACGTTAACCTCTGCTTTGATGAAAGCAAGTCCACATTTAGACTTTTCCAAGATTGAAAAGATAAACATTCTTTGGTGGAAAAAAAAGTTTTTCCTAAACAACATGCTGACATGCTGTGATAAAAGCTTACATGACCCTGAACTAAACACAACTGAATTATGCTTTTATAGGCTCTGTTATAGTGAAGATAAAACAAATAAAATGTTAGGATTGCTTGAAACTTGTCTTTAAGATCATTCTGTTTGGGTCATATATTCAACTTTTTTGTTTTACAATTTATTAGAAGTTAAGCTGCTTACTTAGCTGTGATTACATGCAGATGGGCTGCATTGTTGGCGTTGTTTTGCCACCGAGTCGTTCCATTTAACAATGGAACAAATTGATGTTGCATTTTAACGTTAAAGCCACAATTTAACATCATTGAGCTGAACTTTAGCTTCATCAGGATGGGATCTGGTTGGATCCTCTATGTTCTGAACTGGTTTTAATTTGTTGTGCTGCAGATTTGACAAAATGGTTGAAGTATTAGTCATATTTTTCTCAATATCGACACAGTCCAATTACAGAGTTGATTCCATATTACATTCAATTAAAAATGACTCTTGAGAACTACAGAGGCTGTTGGAATACGTACAGTGAACCCATTGCTGTAGTTAAAATATGGTGAATAATTCCGGTTAGCCATAAAAAAACCACTACACAATTTTTACGAGCGAATAGACGGGATTATCAGCACTGCTGTCAGGTAAGCTATGGTTGTCGAATGTCACGGCCAAAATAAACAAAAATATGTAAAAAATACCCAAAAGTGGATCAGAGTTCTTAAAATTTTTACCAAAATCTGAGTCTTTTGTTTAAAAATAGACCCAATTTTGAGAATCTCGGGACATGTTTTTTTTTTTTTTTTGTTCCGAGTTGATATTCTACTAACTTTTCTCTGAAACCAGATCTTATTTAACTTCCAGTGTATTTCTTATTTCCATACAGTCAGCTTATTCTCATCTGACACAATCATGATAGTTTTTGTTGAAAACTGCTGTGTACTGGAGTTTTATTTTCCAATAATCCAGTGTGAAAAACACACTGGATCAGTTTTTTCAGTTCAAGGTCTTTTTTTTTCTAACGTACTGTATTCATCCCTCAAATTGTGAAATTTCTGTGCTGCATTGCACCGCAGCAGGCAGCCTTGACAGCATCAATGGTGGAAGAAACGGGAGCTTAGGTGTCTTCCGCAAGGACACTTAGGCATGGGGCCAGTGGGAATTATACCGGCTTCTCCCGGTTTTGATACTCTCTCTGTTCAAACTTCTGAAGTCACTTTGAGTTGCTGTCATGGGTCTGTCAAATGTTCATTTGCAGTGCAAATAAAAAAAAAAAATTCTCTTTCCCATTTTAGAAGTTTTAACTATAACCTACAAAAATTAACTTTTACTGATCTGAAGCTTCACCCTGAAGTTGAATTTTTGTAGTTTGGTCCTTATTGATTTATCCGTTTAAAACTCTGTTTGTTCTCTTTGTTCATTTTAGACCACTGACTGCAAAACAGACTAATTTAGTTCAATTTTCTCTCTAAAAGATTTTTTCCCTGCTAACAGTTGCATAATGTTGGGATATAATGGACACGTTGCCTTGGGATAGAGCGGTAGCCAACTATAATTTGTTCTGCCCTCTGCCAACCTGTTTGTTTACTTACTCAGCCCACACGTTAGAGATTAGTCACTGGTGTTGTTTTAGTAGCTATTTAGTGTTACTGCTCCAATCTGTCCTTAAAGTTCACTGTGGTTTTTTTTTTTTCTGTTTTCCAAGCGGCAAAATATGTCCTGGAAACTTTTCTATTCTTATAGGTGAACTCTGATAAAGGGCAAATCCTCTATTCCGATTAGTTCTTAAGCTTTTTATTCTTGGTTAACCGTTTACATTTACAACATGAGCAGTGTTGTGTAGCTTCATCAAAGGAATTGTGTGTCTATCTGTTCACATCATGAGGATCTGGCTTGACCTCGAGGAGATTTGCCTGAGAACATCACACATCAGCTGACTAATGCACTTCGGCAACACAGCATGTCGAATAAGAGCAAAGCATGTGTTTAAAGTTCTGTTTGCACTCAGATCGAAGCAGATTCCTGCTTTTATTTTTTTTATTATTATTCATTTACATCACTTCCTTGTTTTTATGTTTAGCAAAGTTTTATTTTTATATTCATTCATTTTAATAGTGTTCAAGACTTTTTAAGATTCTTCAGAAATGCTTTTACTTTTTTATCATCGGCCATCTTCTGGTTTGTTTTTAAGCTACAAACACATATTTTTCTCTCGTCTTCTATATGCTGTAAGCTCTTTTTCTTTTTTTGTCAGTTGTCTTTGAGTCAGGAGGAGAAGTCGTCCTTGCAAGCAGAGATCTGCTCTCTGAAAGAGAGGCTGAGCAGCTCCGAATCTGTAGACGCCGCAACCACTATCACCGGCAAGAAGCTGCTGCTGCTGCAGAGTCAGATGGAGCAGCTTCAGGAGGAGAACTACAGGTAGAAATGCTGCTTGTAATGCTGCTAGGAATTAATCTGGAGTCTTTAAAATTTCTTTGCCAATTTATCCAATTTTTACTGTGGGCTCCACGGTGGTACAGTGGTTAACACAATAGCCTCACAGTAAGAAGGTCGGGTTCGAGTCCTGGAGTGGGCGCGGGGCTCGAAACACTGGCCTTTCTGTGTGGAGTTTGCTTGTTCTTCCCATGTATGCATTGGTTTCCTCTGGGTACTCAGGTTTCTGGATACTTTTAAAGTATGTTTTTACTCCTTTTCTAGGAATGTCTGAATTTTCTTTCTTTTTTTTGTTTGTCAAGTTGAGTCCAAATGATTTATTAAAATCCGACTTACTTTTGTTTACATCCTTGATTATTTGATTTAAAAAAACCTTGTCAAACATTCTTAGAAAGCCTGAAAAACTATTATAACATAGTGTTGTTTTCGTCAATAATGACGACAATAATGACGACAAAATGATTTTGTTGAGAAAGCATTTTTTTATGACAATGACGTAACAATAACAAAATAAATGCGACATTTTGGTGACGAAAATGTGACGAGACGTTTGCAAGTTTCTGTTGACGAGACGAAAATGTAAGGAAATAGGTGTCAGACTCACATTTCTGTCTGAGAAAAGAAAAAGTAAAAGGCTGCATTCTGTCTCTCACGGCGGCACGACCCCCACAATGCCGCACATTCACACTGTCTACACAACACACCTGCAGCCACGAGAAAGTCACACACTGTGGCTGTAACAGCAACAAAGAGGCTTGGTGGTCAGAAACTTTAAGTTTTCCACATATTTTGCGCAAACAGCATGCTAACTTCAAGCTAATTCTAGCTTGTCAGCGCTGCTAACTTCCCTAGTTAGCTTGGTTGCGCTAACGACTGCTTTAAAGACACAATGCAGTGTTTACTTTGTTTACAGGGAGAGGTGTCATTTTAAGTATACATAAGTTACAACGTGCCTCACTCACTGATGAATTTGTACTTATTTTACAATGTTTTACTATGTTTGCTGCTGTGCGCAAGTTAAAGCTCGGCAGAGTTTTTTGTTGTTTTTTTTAACAAATAACATGCGTCATTCTCAGTAATAAGCCACGATTGTTAAAGTAAGATTTTTTGTTTTGTTTTTTTACACTAAAACTAGAATAAACACGTTCTAAGTCTTCGCTGACTAATACTAGACGAAAACTCTTTTGGGTTTTCGCGACTAAAACGTGACTAAAACTAAAATATAAAGAGATGACAAAAACGTACCTAAAACTTAAATTAATTTTCGTTCCAAGACGAAGACTAAAACGAAAACTTAGATGGCTGCCAAAAACAACAATGTTATAACATGACAGCTTAGAAATAAAATTCAGACATCTATCTTAACCAAATATGAACCTCTCTTTGTGTTAGGTTGGAGACCAGCAGAGATGACCTCCGAGTTCGGGCAGAGATTCTAGAGCGAGAAGTGTTTGACCTGCACCATCGAAACGAAGACCTGACAAGTTTAGCAGAAGAGGCTGAAGTTCTCAAAGACGAGATGGACATCCTGAGGTGAGAAGGCTTTTCTTTTAAGAAAAAAACCTGCCTTTGTCAGTTCATAAAAACGGCTAATGAACAAGATGACAAAGTTCTCTAAAAATCTGTGCAGACCTGTTTACAAGTTTGATCTCAGTGAAACAGCAGAATGTGACACTTGGTAGGCGTTGAGTCATATTGAAAGTTTCTGCTCATGTTTGGCAGCTTTTTATGCAATCCATTCATAGCTTATTGATGTTTAAAGGATTTGCTCATGTGCAAATAATACAAAGTAAATTTATGATCGATTGATAGCATTAAGTTTCATCTTTTAGTCATTTTAACTGCCAAAAATACAATGAAAGATTTTTCTTTGAAGGTGTGTTGCTATAAGAACTGAAACTTTTGCCGTCTACAGACGGGGTGTCTCTCCAAACACATGTGCAGTCAATTTCTGTTGACAGATGGTTTTAGTTTTACGGTAAATCTTGTTACCGTACTCACCCACACTTTGTTTTTCCATCAGGCATTCATCTGAGCGGGTCAACCACCTAGAATCTCTGGTGGAGACGTACAAAAGAAAGTTGGAAGACCTGGGAGACCTGCGCAGGCAGGTGCGCCTTCTGGAGGAGCGCAACACTGTTTACATGCAGCGCACCTGCGAGCTGGAGGAAGAGCTACGGAGGGCCAACGCCGTCCGAAGTCAGCTGGACACCTACAAAAGACAAGTGTGTGTGGGGGGGCATTGGTGGGTGTGTGGATACTGGGGTGAAGGGAAACAGTTTTGTTTCTGTGAGTTTCTTTGCAGACTGTTTGTTCTCACTCACAGGCTCATGAGCTTCACACCAAGCACTCAGCAGAGGCCATGAAGGCTGAGAAGTGGCAGTTTGAATACAAAAACCTTAATGACAAATATGATGCTCTGAAGAAAGAGAAAGAAGTGAGTTTGGCATTTTCCTGGAAAATAAAATTCTACCTTGTCTTTTGTGTTTAACAACCTGGTATTTTGTAGCGTCTGATCTCAGAGAGAGACACACTTCGGGAGACAAATGATGAACTGAGGTGTGCACAAGTTCAGCAGAAATTTCTGAGAGAAACAGGTAAAAAATGAAAAGGTTCTTACAAAGCCATGACTAAGTGTGTTTAAACTTTTATTCAATAGAAATTCATCTGTTTTTCTTTGTTTTTTGTTTCTTTTGTGAATGGGAAAAGATACCTCAGATGGAGCACATTCAGTCAGTCAGTCACCTTCTTAACCGTCTATCCCAGGCATGGGCAAACTACACACATGCCACATGCGGCCCGTTAAGCGTTTTAATCCGGCCCGCCAAACAAAAAAAAAAAAAAAATCATGCTAGTTTAATTTTCTTGATTTTTTTTTTTTTTTTTTTTTAAGTTAGTCACTAGATGGCGCCAGATAAAAACACCGCTCCCATTAAAATGTGTGTGTCTTCGTGATGCGCACACTTTCAAACTAAACAGTGTGCATAGATAAGGAAAATCGGACCCAATACACGCACGTAAAACAAGCGTGTTAGATGTTAAAACAAGCGAAATGTAACATCAAGCGCTTTGATTTCAAACCTAGCGCCGCTAAATGCACATTTTTAAGCGCCATCGCACTAGATATTAGACCAGCAGTCGGCAACCCGCGGCTCCGGAGCCTCATGCGGCTCTTTCATCCTCATAATGCGGCTCTGATTGGCTTGGGAAAATAAATTACTAAAAAATTTTTTTTTTGTATTTAATTGAAGTGTGTTTTATTTGTGTTAGTTTTTTTTATTATTTTAGTTCTAAATTTGAAGATTATTGTGATCTTGAAATATCACAAAGTATGCTCCGCTGCATACTTTGAAAGCCCCAGGCAATATAAGGATGACGGCTCACGGATTTTTCCCTTTTGTTTGCTGCATGCACAATTTAAATTCAGCTTTTTAATTTATTCGAAAGAGACATTCAGACAGTATTATTTTTTCAAGAATTCAAAATGTGTTCATTACATCGGTAAAATTTAATTTTCTCCGTAGCACTTCATAAGACATAAAGTTGTTTATATAAAGTGTAAAGGTAAGAAAAAGCAATATATCATTTTAGATAAGATAAATGGATATAAGGATGACGCCTCATGGCATTTTTCTGCTTTCGTTTGCTACATGGACAATTTAAATTCAGCTTTTTAATTTATTTGAAAGAGACATTCATTGTTATTATTTTTCAAGAATTCAAAATGTTCAGAATGTGTTCATTAAATGAATACAATGTAATTTTCTCTGTAGCACGTGGATTTCATAAGAAACATGCTGCGGTAAAGTAGTAGAAGTTTTTTTTTTTTTCATTTTAGATGTGCGGCTCCCAGTGTTTTCTTTTCCGTGGAAACCGGGTTCAAATGGCTCTTTCGGTGTTAAAGGTTGCCGACCGCTGTATTAGACCTAGCGCCGCTAGATTTGAAATTTAACGCTCTTGATGTAACATTTAACGCGCTTGTTTAAAATCTACCGTCATTCTATCGGTCTAATCTAGAGGTTACAAAAGCAGGCCATCCATCTGCTCCTGTTCCCAGTGGCGAATACAAGATTATCTAAAGAAGGGGTGGGTGGGCGCACAAAACCAACACCTATGGTGCTCGCCAGTATAGATGGTTCTGGGGGCAACTCCTCCCCAGAACCTTTTTGGAAAATAAGTAATTTTTCTGCATTTTGGTGCATATTTTAACCCAAGTTTACAATAATTAAAGTAGTAAGAACAAATTTTTTTTTTTGTCGACCTAGAGAGGGGGGGAAGCACAGTCCCCTTTCCCACCCTCCCGGATCCGGCCCGCTTGTCAAATGTTAGAACTCAATGTGGCCCGCGAGTCAAAAAGTTTGCCCACCCCTGGTCTATCCCTTACTGCTGATTCGAGACCCTGAACAGATTGCAAGTCTATTGCGGGGCCACACACACGCAACCATACACTCATTCCTAGGGGCAATCATGTGGTGGCCAATCAACCTAACATGCATGGTTTTGGAGGGTGGGAGGAAACCAGAGTACCAGGAGAAAACCCACGCATACACGGGGAGAACATGCAAACTCCACACAGAAAGACCAGTGTTCCAAGCCTCGTCCCCACCCGGGACTCGAACCCACGACCTTCTCACTGTGTCCACCATGCTACCCACTGTGCCACTCTCATTGAAAATCTTAAAAATAAATTTGTTCCAAAAACATGCATGTTAGGTTGATTGGTCACTATGAAATTGCCCCTAGGAATCAGTGTGTGTGGCTCCACGACAGACTGGTAACCTGTACCCTACCTCTCGCCTTAAATCAGCCGGAATATGCTTTGGCATCTTTTGCAAAGTTGGACTTTTTTTTTGAACTTTCAAAGATTGATTTTGGAAAACAAAAACATTGCCTTTGAGTTTTTCTGTCTCGGAGCATAAATAGATTTAGACAAATGAGTTTTTTATGTGCACAGATTATTATCTAATATTATGAAGCTAGCTTGCATTTTTCTTTCCATACTAAAACTTGGTTGTAATGTAGGCTATCTGACCAAAATAAACTTTGGCAAACTGTTTTTATAAATTTGAGAAGCTCAGTCAACTTAAGTATGTTTTTTTCTTCTCTTAGGGGATTTGTGTGATGGCGATGTCACAGTGGCAAACCTCGCTTCAGAGATTATGCCCACCGAGCTCAAGTACGTCCATCAGAAATATCTTTTTTACTGAACTGTATGTTTAAGCCAAAGTGTGTGAAATCACCTTTTTTCACCTTGTCGCAGGGAAACGGTGGTGCGTCTGCAGAGCGAAAACAAGATGCTGTGTGTTCAGGAGGAGAACTACAGACAGAAACTGGTGGACGTTCAGGCCGAGCTGGAAGAAGCTCAGCGTAGCAAAAACACTCTGGAAACCCAGAACAGGTATGAATGTGTGTGTGTTAGCAGTGTTGACTAACAACAGGCCTTCAGGGCCGACGTATCATGTGTTCCTGAACATGAAGCTGGTGGTTTGGCTGAGATAACGAGTGAGATCTGCCTAAATGTCAACACACCCTCTGGACTGTGTGTTCAGCAGAGCTGTGTGGGCTGCTCTGCAGAAAGCCAGATTGTCCCGTTTGTGTGTGTTCACATGCCTGGGGGGCATGTGTACATGTGGGTGGAGTGAGTGAGTGTGTATGTGTTTGTCTGTGTACATTGCAACACCAGGCCGAGGGTGTGGAAAGCATCCTCAGCAACAGGAGGAGTGAGCATGCTCAGTAGGTGCAGAACATGTGAATGGCTTCCTCACTGTTTGCAGGTTAAATCAGCAGCAGATCTCACAGCTGCGCTCGCAGGTAGAAGAACTGCAGAAAGCTCTTCAGGAGCAGGACAGCAAGAACGAAGATGTGAGTGAAACCGTCAGCTGTTTCTGTGCTCAGGATCAACTCCTCACCAATCAAACTGATAATACTTAATAAATCTGGTGCTGCTCATATTTATTCATATCCCTGGAAAATTTCTCAACTCTTACTTTCAAAATACTGGAGGGATTTCAATAAAACTTTACAGTCAGTACCAACTGTACACCGAGGTTGAAATTATTATGTAGAGAAGATTTTTCTGTAGAATGTTTGCAGAACTGCAAGCGTTTGGAGAATTCTACATCTTGATGTTGAAGCACTTCATCTGTGCAGCTTCTTAACATCATCTAGCAGCTGTTTTCTTAATCTGATATATTTCACTGGCAGAATCATTCATTATCATTTACCGTATTTTCCGCCCTATAAGGCGCACTGCATTATAAGGCGCACCTTCAATAAATGACATTTTTTAAAGCTTTTTCCATATATAAGGCGCACCGCATTATAATGCGCTACAGTAAAGGCTGTTCAACTTTGTCCTCTAACTGTGGCCATCTCGCTTTGTTCCGCGGAAACTCTGTTTTGTCTTGTTTACTTGGCGCAGCGCATCCTCTTGCTTCCTCCACTTCCTCACCATTGATTCATTGATGTTAAACTCTGTCGCTGCGGCCAGAGGTAAGATCTTAAGCCCGACCCAAAATTCGGGTCGGGCCTAAAAATGTCAATCATTACGTTGGGCTTCTCTCTGACTTTTTTCTTTTTAAATAAATATATGTTTATAAAATGTAAACTAAAACAAGGTGTGGGTACTAAACTAAGGAATACTTGTTATAAAATTAATAATTTGGATAAAACAGAGAAGTAATGTTTAACTACTAAACAGGATCCGCAGAGCCAGCTCATGCTCTGCGCGCGTGAACACCTCTTAATTTGTGAATCCTCTCCTGCGCACGTCTTTATTTTATTTATTTTGAACTGGTATCCCCGATATGAAGGAGTAAGAAGTTAAGGATAAACTAAATTACTTTCATACGACACCAAAAAGACTGGCACCTCGACGCTGAGCGGGCATTTAAACAGCTGGACTGGTAAAAGTGATGATCGCTATTTTCTCATTTGTTTTAAAGACCGTCCCTCCTCTTTGCGCTAAGCAGGTCGTCACAGACAAGTGTGTAAGGGGTCCGATAGTGTGATTTCTTTTTTTTTTTTTAAATTAAAAAAGCGTGTTCTTGAAAATGTTCCAATTTATAAATTTTTATAAATTATATATTTATAAAATATACCGCGGGCTCGGGTCGGGCTGGATTTTTTTAGGCCCGATCTCACCACTGGCTGTGGCTCTATTCCCGTGTTCCACTGCGTGACTGATCGCCTTGAGTTTAAACTCTGCGGTGTAACAGTGTCTCTTGGTAGAAGACATTTGCGGGTCTTTACACAAACACACAAATGGAAATGAGAAGCCCTTTCATGTATCCCAGCATGCACCGCGCACTACTTCTTCTACGGGGGAAATGGAGTCGGCGGCTGCTTACCGCAGTTGCGACACCTGTTGTAGCTCAATATTAATCCATATATAAGGCGCTCCGGGTTATAAGGCGCACCCTGGACTTTAAAGAAAATTTAAGGTTTTTAGGTGCGCCTTATAGTGCGGAAAATATGGTAACCAGAAACAAATTTCTTTATATGCTTACATTTCTGTGAAGTATTGAATGTTTACAGAAATGCAACCTCCAACTGATTTTCTGCTTTCTGGTTGCAGAAATTTTTGAAAACATTGATCTTCTTATTAATAAACTCCCTTAAGTAGGTTTTTTTTTTCTTTAATTTGTCCCAACAGACCAATAATTTTTTATAAAAATCTCATTTAGAAAATCCAAAACCCCCTGAGATACAATTTCAGTCCAGAAAACAAAAGGAATAATCTTGGTGGCACTTCAGTTTGATTTGCATAAAAATTTTGAATGCACTGTAGATCAGGGATTACCACCAGTTCATAAGAGTTTCACCAATAGTAACAAGTGAACTTCAGTCCTTTGAAGTCTACTTCAAAAATCTACACTGACTACACCAACTGACCTGTTTATAAAAATTTTTACAATCAGGTCACACTATCAATTTTAATAGAATTATAGTGCAAAATGAAAAAAAAACCCCATAGACGTCAACCATTTATAATCAAAACTTGTGATAAAAAGCAGGTAGGGACATATTGTTCGAAGCATTCATTTAGACTTATTTTTGTTTAATTAATGAGAAAAGTGAGTAATTTAAGATGTAACCTTTTTTTCAAACGTAAATAAGAGTTGAGTATTATTTTTCCACAATCGTACCTCTTTAATTTAGAAGAATCCTGTGTTATTTCCAATTAATTTCATTTGAGAATTTGCAGGGGTGTGCATATTTCTGAGCAACACTGTACGTACACCGTGTCCACAAGCAGTATGAGCACAACTATTAATTACATAATGATTGAAAATGTTTCTCCAAAAGTCTGACTGCTGGTCACTGAGTGTATGAAAGTAAAAGCTTTTGACTTGTAGTGTTTTAGTTCATGTTGTTTGGGGATTTTTTAACGTGTGTTTGCTGTGGTGACTCATCGTTAACGCCTGCCCCTCTCTGTCTGTCTCTCTCCGCCTGCCCCCATCCATCATCTCTGCCAAAATCAGGCTATTGTAAGTACGGCCCGCCCTCTGTCCAACTGGCCTGCGATCTGATTCTTTGACAGCTTTATTGTTTGTTTTTCTGCGACTGTTACTGAATGTTTGCCATTTTAAAAAGCACATTTTTTTTTCTTTGTTTTGTTTTTTCTCATTTTCCGTCCTTCTTTGTTCTTTTATAAAGTCCTCCTTGTTGAAGAAAAAGCTTGAGGAGCATCTGTAAGTAATTCTTTGCAACAGATTGATTGAACTTTGTGGAAATCAAAGGTGACCTCACATTTTTTTTCTTTTTCTTCTGACTGATTCAGAGAAAAGCTGCATGAAGCTCAGTCAGACCTCCAAAAGAAGAAAGAAGTTATTGATGATCTGGAGCCCAAAGTGGACAGCAACAGTAGGACGTTCACACTAATAGGACAGAAAGATAGAAATCTCTTGACAAAAGAATAATGTTTTAGCTGTCCTGATTATTAAAATGAAATGATGAATCAAAGTTTGTTTACTTTTATTCTCAATAGAATCTTAGTACAATCTAATCCAATCCCATAAGAAGTGTAAGTATGTGTGTTTATAAAACTGATCTGTGCAGACGTTAACACACACATAAATCAAATGATCTGTCATTGTTACTGTGAGCTGTCGGATGAAACTTTTATGAGTAAGACAAGTAAGGTTGATTGTTGGAATCTAAACCAAGAATTTCATTACTGATTATTTTTCTTATTATTTCAAGTGGCCAAGAAGATTGATGAACTACAGGAGATCCTTCGAAAAAAGGACGAGGACATGAAGCAGATGGAGGAGCGGTACAAACGCTACATGGAGAAAGCCAGAACGGTAATCCAGAAACTAAAATATTAACTGAGAGTAAAAGTAAGCTAATAGTACACTATCAAAATATTCTAACTAATAATTTGGTATGAAAACTGTAGTTTTGTTGTTTTGACTAATCTTTTTTTGTTAAAAGGTGGAAAACAAACAAATGCTTTGGTTTTCGATGTTAAAGACATCATTTGTAATTCCTAAGGGATTTTTGCTGGATTAAATCATCTTTTGCGCTGCTGCTTTGAGGTTTGTGTTTCTGGCAGAAAGATAAAAGCTGAAATGAATCTACATCTCAGTGAAAATGACTGAAGAGATTTTTAGGTGTGACGAAGAAAAACAAAAGAACATTTCCTGTCACACAGCGACGATCTGATTGGTTTAAGCAAGCTTTCCAGCAGGGTAAACAGAAAAGCAAAACAGAGCTGTTCTGACGTTTTTTGTCATTATGACTCATTTATCCTTTTGGAGAAACTTTAAAATGATACTGAACCCTTCCAGGATAAACTTGATTAAGTTTGGAGATGAGGACGGAGAATGATTTAGTTTAGTGTGACCCTGGCAACTGGACAAAGACACATTTCTCCCATGGCCACAACTTCTTCATAACATTTCTAGAGGAGAGAAGGAGCCTGTTTCTCAGTTATAGACCTTCTGCATGGAGGTTTATTGGACCGATCAAAAGGTCTACAGGCCCGGCTTCTGATTTTTCAACCATCAACCATTTAACCCTTTATTTGGTTCACATTTTTCCCCTTTCTTTCCTTTGAACGGTCACACATGCTTTTGAACGAACAGGAAATCAAATAATCTCATATATTCTTGTTTTCTAACATCATTTGCCACAGATGGATAGGATAAGAAATGAGTATATCAGAGGAACAGCACATGTTAGAGGTTTTGGAGATAAAGTCAGAAAGGTTAGACTGAGATGGTTTGGACATGTGCAGAGGAGAGAGAGTACATCGGCAGAAGGATGCTGGGTTTGGAACCACCAGGAAAGAGGACTAGAGGAAGACCAAAGAGGAGGTTCATGGATACAGTGAAGGAAGAAATGAAGATAGTTGGTGTGACCAAAGAAGATGCAGCAGATAGGGTTAGATGGAAGAAACTGACTTGCTGTGGCGACCCCTGAAGGGAAATGCCAAAAGAAGAAGGAAGATTTGCCATGGACGCTTTCGGATGTTTTACCCGATACTAGTGCAGCTGCATTCAGATGCTACACCCTGTAAATGGTTAAAAAAAGTGTCTATTGTTAGGAAAGCGATGCCTTTTGTTTTGTTTTTTTATTTGTTGCTATGTTTTGTAGATGATAAAAACATTGGACCCTAAGCAGCAGTCGGCTAATGTGAATCCAGGTATCCAAGCTCTGAAAAACCAGCTTTCAGAAAAGGAGAGGAAAATCCAACATCTGGAGGTTAAATGAACACATACTCTATACACGTGCACATTTCTTCTGGTTCAAAAAGTCTGAACAGTGCATCCTGATGTTTTTTTTTTGCTGTGCAGCATGACTATGAGAAGAGCCGAGACAGACACGAGCAGGAAGAGAAGCTCATCATCTCAGCATGGTACAACATGGTAAAAACTCACACACATTTAGATTAGTTTTTGCTCCATCTCTTTATCTGATTCTTCATTTATTTTTCCTCCAACCTTTTTTACCTCAGGGAATGGCCCTGCAACAGAGGGTGTCCGGGGAGAGATTGACTTCCTCCAACCAGCTATCCTTCCTAGCCCAGCAGAGGCAGTTCACAAACGCCAGGAGAGGCCTAACGAGGCATTTCCCCAGATGAAAGCACCAGGCAGGGCAGAGATTGTTTTCAGCTTCATCTAAAACTGTGATTCTCCTCCAGAGGAAAGCTGTGCCTCAAGAGGTTTTTTTCAAGCTGTTGCTGACACCTGCTGGCACTCTGCTGTACTACAACTTTATCATCTGGATATACTCTGACTGAGGATGTTTTCTACCAGAAATTATCTAATGGAATGTTTTTTTTTTCTTTTCACCTTTTAAGGTGATCTGTGTTTCCTTTACAGACTCTGGAATTTACTCTTCATTCTCAATTTTTTTTTTAATTTAAAAGGGTTTTTTAATGTATTTCCTTACTTGGAAAGTAAGGCGGGTAACATGGTGTGTGTCTGTGGGAGTTTTGCAAATATCAGTGGAAAAGTTGCACCAACATACACTGGGTAGAATTAGTTTGAGTTTTTTATTTTAGCTCTTAATCAGAGGTTTGAGGTTTCTTTTTGATTTGAAGCATATTTATGTCCATGAGCGTCTGTTGTAATTTATTAGTATTTACTTGATTCTCCAAACACCAAAGCACTTTGTGGGTGGAAGGGTTGGTTTGTTTAGTGCCTCGCTTTACGAATAATTCTTTATTTTTTTGGAGGACAATAATTTTAAAGATTTGCTGCTTAAACCCACTCTGATGTAATAATTACCCTCAAACTCGAAAGCTGGAACTACATGCTAAATTGTACTTTTTGGATTCTTTTTATTCTCATTTATTCAGCCAAACATCAAAACAGGGTACTTGTTAGAGTTTTAATTAAATGCACTCACTACTTTAGACAAATAGTTTGTATAAAAACTGGACACCATGCGACACTTTCTGTGATTAAGTTAAAAATAATTTAAATAGTCACCGTTAAACTGGAAGGAAAGATCAATCGGTGCCAGGCAGGTCTTCACTGTATGCTGTTAAGTAGTAATAATTAGAAGTGAAAATATTTTTTCTAATTTGTTTAAACACTACTGCCTTTAATCTTTTCTCCTAATTTTCTTTTTTAATTATTTTTGTCTGTGGGTTTTTTTTCTCGCTGTAGATGTTTTGATCTACACCAACTTGAATCCAGACATGGTGCACATATCTTCTATTAAATTTAGTGATTTTCTTTGTATTTATACGTTCGAGTTATAACTGTGGTACATTTGCATGTCGGAAAAAAATCCTCCCCTGTCAATGATTTTACTACTGATGCAAATCATCTAATTCAAGTTTAAGATTCATAATCTTGTATCTTTCATCATTTGCACAATAAATGGGATCTTAAGCTGAACACTGAATCTAGTTTTTGGTTTTATTTTTCTGGAAACGAGAGATGGTCCAAGTTTCAATACCTCAGAAACGTGTTCATTCTATCACCATCTAAAAGGCCACGATGATTAGTCAAACTTCTCACATCCTCTCTGCAGCCGTTAAACCAACCAAGTGAACCAGGAAGGCATTGTTCATCCACAGCATCACAGGTCTAAGACCACTGGTAGACTTTAGAGTGTGAAAAAAAAAGTTGTAAAAGACAATTACGTAGGATAAAGTTGTCAAACTGAAGAAAAGTTACATGAGTCATTTTTAAATCTTCTTTCTTGAGATATCCTCGAATCCCTTGACATGGCTGATATAACTTTAGGTTTATTATAAGTTTAAGTAAAAACTCTTTTTAACTATTAAAAGCTAAATATTACAGCAATTACTCTTATATTAAACAGCTAAAAAGTCAGTCTGCCACTGCTCCCTAAATGACTCATACGGCCCATCACATTTGCAGCAAGTGTGGTAGGAGCTGCAGCTCCCGCATCTGCTTATTCATCCACAGTCAACGTTGCACAAACAGATAAGTAACCATGTACAGACCTCATTGTCTGTAGAAACAGAAGGTTGCTAACAACAATCAACATTACACAGCTCACAAAGATTCTAAAGATCATAATGGCAGCACAACCCCTCAACAAAGTTCAAAATTACAAAATGTTCTCACCTAGTGACACTTTTATAGTTTATTTTTGTTCAATAGGAACAATGCAGGTGTGAATACAACACTTAGCTGAGCTGTTCATTTTTCATCTGCAGATCCTGGACGGATGTTAAGTCACAATCAAAAAACAAGGTACAAATTATTCTTATTGAAATCAACTTTTCATAAAAACATAGTCAATGTCAAGAGAGAAAAAAATTTTTTTAAAGAACAGAAATAGGTGTTATGTACAGTTCATGCAGATTGAACACTGAAACACTTTTTTAAGTTGACTTATAGCATTTAGGAGATATTTTATTCCTAATCAAATATATAGATTACCTCAGAGTAACAGATTACTTTTGATCATGTAATTCATGACCTTGTGTCAATTTTTATCTCGTTTATCTCCTTTGTCTCTACTGATTAGTAATAGATTTTTAATTAGATCATTTGCTTTGAAACTTACTTTCACATTATTCATTTTTTTCTGTATATTTACTTACTGTTCCTTTTTGTCATGATTACAGTGCTGCTGCTGTAACACATTCATTTCCACATGTGGATTAATCAAGTACTGATTTTCGTAGATGTATTCCAAAGCCTTCATAGCCTTCTTTGCTGGTCTAAAATATCTTAATAACAAACTATAAAAATGCTAGTCTGATCTATCCATTTTCTTTCACAACTTTTCTGATGGTTAAAATGTTTCCACATTTTGATCATCATTTGTTACCTGGTTAGCAAATATCTGAGCTTCCATGAAGAATCTTCCATAAACTTATAGTTTTATTATTTAAATTTTGGCTGGTTTCTCTGGGTCTTTAAATAAATTGTTAAACAACTTAGATTTCTCAGGATCTTGAAGAATCAAATAGCTTAATAGATTTAGAAGGCATGCTTAGGTGAGCTCGCAAACAAGAACTCAAGGAGAATAAAAATCATCAGTAACTGATCGATTTTCAAGATTGTTTTCAACACATTTTCTAAAAAAGTTGAACTATGATCGGCATGGTACACTTGTCCATCTACATGTTTGAAAATGTATGGCAAAATATGACCGACTGTGCTTTGTGCATTACCAAGAAGACATGGATCTTATAGTTTTGGATGAGGATATGTGAATATAATCTTGAAGTTAATGAGGTATTATGAATGATTTTGTGTCTTTCTGCTATAAGGATGACACAATAGTAAGAACATGTGTTTGGATCTTCTTCTTTCGGCATTTCCCTTCAGGGGTCGCCACGGCAAGTCAGTTTTTTCCATCTAACCCTTCCTACTGCACCCTCTTCAGTCACGCCAACTATCTTCATGTCTTCCTTCTCTGTATCCATGAACTTCCTCTTTGGTCTTCCTCTAGTCCTCTTTCCTGGTGGTTCCAAAACCAGCATCCTTCTGCCGATGTACTCTCTCTCTTCTCTGTACATGTCCAAACCATCTCAGTCTGGCCTCTTCTTCTTTTTTCGGCATTTCCCTTCAGGGGTCGCCACAGCAAGTCAGTTTCTTCCATCTAACCCTATCTGCTGTATCCTCTTTGGTCACACCAACTATCTTCATGTCTTCCTTCACTGCATCCATGAGCCTCCTCTTTGGCCTGCCTCTTGTCCCTTTTCCTGGTGGTTCCAAATCCACCACCCATCTTCCTATGTACTTTCTCTCTCTCCTCTATACATGCCCAAACCATCTAAGTCTTGTCTCTCGAACTTTATCCCCAAAACCTCTAACATGTGCTGTTCCTCTGATGTACTCATTTCTAATCCTGTCCATCCTGTTCACTCCCAGAGAGATCTTCAGCATCTTCATCTCTGCTACCTCCATCTCTGTTTCCTGTCTTTTCCTCAGTTGCACTGTCTCTAGACCAAACAGCATGGGAAGTCGCACCAAGGTTTTGTACACTTTCCCTTTCATTTTAGCTGAAACTCTTTTGTCACACATCACACCTGATACTTTTCTCCACCCGTTCCAGCCTGCCTGCACACAATTCTTCACCTCTTTTCCACACTCTCCATTGCTCTCGATTGTTGATACAAAGTACTTAAAATGTCCCACCTTGTTTATCTCTTCTCCCAGTAACCTCACTTTTTCATTTGGGTCCCTCTCATTTACACACATGTACTCTGTCTTACTCTGACTAATCTTCATTCCTCTTCTTTCTAGTGCAAACCTCCAGCTTTGCCTCCACCTCTTCCCTCATCTCACTTCAGATCACAATGTTTGAATACTGATTTTATTTTCATTTAATTTCTTCATTGTATTTACACTTCCGGGGGCGTGACCAGTCATATTGCGTCATCACACAATCAAACATGGCTGGCCGTTGGTGGTAAAAGTTAGCAACAAGCGATTTTAAAAAAATGCTTTTCACTTAATTTTGGATGCACGTATTTCGTCTACATCGTGCACTTCGATTTTTAATATATCGATTCGTCTTTAAAGGGAATAAGAGGCGATAGTTAGTGTTTTTTTGTGAAGGCCTTGTTTAAGATCCGGGAGTTAGTTAGCCCGTGGTGTTAGCACTGCTAGCATCCGCCTTTGTTTTTCTCAACGTAGTCATCAGGAAATATTTTACTTCTTCATGAACATTTGAAGCAGGTTGTGTTTTTCACAACACAAAGTATAATTGGACTTTTTTTTCTGGGAAAGTGGCGATCGCAGCTAAAGAGCCTGTTGCAGATTTCTTTTTAAATAACCTGATCTACAACCAAATCAGTCAGAAATCTAAAACCTCCAATCAAACTCACTGGATTGTTCCAGTTGATTAAAAAAAAATTGACATTGAAAAATGGATCCTAAGCGAAGCCACGGTAAAGTTCCCAGCGGGGAGGCTCACAGCGGTAGCCCCGCTCAAAACGCCTTCCCAGCGGCCAACGCGTTCGCGAATGACGGCAGCTTCATGGAGATGTTCAAGAAAAGGATGGAGGAGGAGAAGAGGAGAAAAGAGATGCAGCAAACAAGTGGAGATGCTGGACCAGCCGATCAAGGACAGACATCACTGGAAAAGAAGCCCTCTCCTGTGACGAACTTTGTAAGGGGTTTAGCAGTTGTAAGATGAGACAGAAATAGTTGATCTCAGATAAAAATGATTTGTGCACTTATTTAATTTCACTTATCTCTCATTTTTTACACATATCAGTATTGATTACTGTTATGAATGTATTTCTGTAGATCAGACTAGGGATGCTCCTCACTGGTGGTGCAGCAGGTGACTAAATGTAGTCCCTCTGCTCTGGTGTAGTTTCCTTCATTGGCAGTCCACCTGAAAGAGCCCCTGTAACGGTTTCAGTCTTCTATCCCCTAACCCAGGTGGGGAAGCGCAGAGGCGGTGTGTTCCTAAAGACTGGCATGGTTGCAAAGAAGCAGAAAAAGGACACAGATGTAAGTAGGAAACTTATTTACTCTAATAAAACATTTGTGCATCTATAACTTGGGCTTTTTGTTCCACAGACTGAGCCAGGCAAGAGCGATGCTTGGTCAAAGTACATGGCCGAAGTGAAAAAGTACAAAGCCCACCAGTGCGGTGACGACGATAAAACCAGACCTCTTGTCAAATAGCCTCGGAGGTGATGCGGCATTGCTCCAGGAGAGCCGGCTGATTTTGACCTGCTCATACTGCCAGTTAAAGTCACTTGTCTCCCAAGATTTACAGTTTTTTTTTTCTCCTTATTTCTATGTATATTTTTTTGCCTTTTCATCTCTGGTCTCAGAGAGTGGTGTGTGATTACATGTCTTTAAATTTCTCATGTTTGGTGTGTGTTCATTTCTGATCCAAAACCTTAGTCACAGTTTTATATAACTTGTTCTGCCCCTCTTCGCTTCATCTTTTGAACCACTTATCCTGGCTGATTTCAGGGCAGGGTACACCCTAAACAGGTCACCGTCAGTCTGTTGCAGGGACACACCCACACACAACCATTCATATACACTGATTCCTAGGGGCAGTTTTGTAGTGGTCAATCTACCTTACATGCATATTTTTGTCGGGTGGGAGAAAACCAGGGTATCCGGAGAAAAGCCACGCATTCAGAACATGCAAACTCCTCACAGAAAGATCAGAGATTCAAGCTTTGCTACTCCAGGATTCAAACCCCCGACCTTCTTGCTGTGAGGCCACCATGCAGCCGTTCCGCCTATTTTGTAACAGTTTATTTAAAAAACAGGTATAAAGTGACTCCATCTGAGAGAAGCATTTTAATTAAAAGTTGGCTTGAGTTCTGTACAGGAGCTAATTCATTCAAGGATTCAAGTCTGCTGAAAACATGTACAGCTTTGATAAAAAAGCTCAAATTGACAATTTGCAGCTTACATTTTCATACAGGTATCAATGATCATTAAAATAAGATTAAAAAACAGCACCAAATAGACACACTGACCATGCATCAGAGTGGGAAACGTACAAAAGGCACACAGTCCAGGCAGCCTAACGAGTCCTCATTCAACACGCATACACGCTTAAAAATCTCATTCACTTCTCCCAGTCCACAGTGATATAGGTCTGTCATGTAAACATCGGCAAACTGAAGTTGCTTTTTTCATTTACCAGTTTTAAAAAGATGTTTTTAAAAGTTAAAAAACTGATGTTGATAAAGTGTGGCACACCGTTAGGTGTGATCCGTGTTTCTGTTTAACATGATTTGGTTTTAAATCCATTTGGATCATAGAGTCTTTCTCTTAGTATCTCCTCCTTGGGCTTGATTGACATCTGAAAAGAAAAAAAAAGCCATGATTATGAGTGTAAAATAAAACAATGACGACACATTGCCAAAGAAAGGGGAGCAGAACAGAACCAGACAACCCGCAGACAAGAACAAGATGCTTGGAAAAGGCAAGGAGGGGCAAGACGGAGCAGACTGGAGGTTTAGGGGAGGGTCAGATTTTACCTGAGAAAGCGAGCTGCAAGTGAGGAGGCAGAGCAACTTGAGACCCTGACTGGAGACTCTTATACAGATCTGAGGAGACAGGACAGGGCAACAAAAAACAAGGAGGGAAAGAGGGTGGAAAGAAGAGAAGATGAAGATTGTGGAGGTAATTGTAAAAAGTGTTAAACAGAACGAAGGAGATGGAGAGTAGAACAAGGACACAAAGGGAATAGAAAGGTAGAAAAGAGATTTGGGAAATGAAGCAAACAAAATGGAATAACGTCTTACATTAATTACATTGAGCTCCACATTTAGACGATACAGTGAAAACAAATGAGGCTAACACCGAACAAAAGCTAACACAGAAACACCAAGACAATGAAACACAGATTTCCCTTCAGGTTTGATAAATAACCTCATTTAACACATCCTCGCTTAAAAAGAAGGCATTTTAAAAAAAAACACCTTTGTTTTTTCAGATTCCAGTTTGTTACTTGCTTAACTTGGACAAGTTGATCGGTACCTTTCAATTTCTCTATTGAACGTCATCATTAAAGTTAACATGATGTAAGTATTAGGATCCAAACAGATCATTTTAAAACCTTCAAAAACTTACATTTTACACATTTAAAGACTGTTACAAGAATAGTTACACCAGAATGACGACAGAAAAGAAGACCAGCCTGCAGGTGCTTTTGGGAGGAGAATACATCTAATTGTCTAAATTGAGGGAAAAACACTGGAATCTAGAAAATGACATGTTTCTTTAAAATTAATAAAAAAGTTTGATGACCTTTTTTAATAAACCTGACTTAGTTTTTGTTTGGTTGCAAAACTTTGTTTACTTTCAATGTATTCGCTCACAGAATTTTCTTCAGAGCTAACTAGAGCAAACTAACTAGAAAAAGTGGCTCGGAAGTGATTTTCATTTTAAAAATACATTAACAAATGTTTAGAGCCAAAATACAAGGAATAAGAAAATTATAATCTTTAAAGTAGAGTTGTGTCTCCTCAGAGCCAAAAATTCTTAGTGTGTGTGTGTTGTCTCAGATCAATCTGAATCTGCCTGTGTGTTACTCACTCTGTGTGAGGGTGGAGTAGGAGGGGTTGCTACTGGCTGCTGAGCTGTTGGCCGCTGTGCTAACACTGCCTGAGCCCAGCGGGGGCATGGGCAGCATGGAGGGGAACTGAAAGGGCAGCGATACAGGCACCAGGCTTGTACCCAGCATGCCGTATCTTAGCGACAGTGGTGAGGCAGAGCTGAGCAGACCGCCGCTTCCTGTTGTGGAGACCTGAACAGAAGGGATTACTTGTTATTTACTAAAGGGGTAACGGGAAGAAATAAAATGCAGACGAGGCGGCAGACCTGTGACAGCTGCGATGATACCGATGATAATGGGACGGAAACAACTGGTTTGACCCCCTGAGGCGTCCCGCCGCCGGGTCTCTGTCGCTGGCCCGGGGAGGCACTGGTTCCTGAAAGTTTGCTGATGGATGAGGTGTTTATAAGGCCTGCGTTGGTGGAGCTGTTAATGGTGGGCGTCTTCTGGCTGCTAGGAGGGGTATAGCTGCTTTGCCCCGACTTCACTCCGAGGGCACCTGAGAAAGGCGGGCGGAAGCCTGCGGGGGTTTTTGGAGAGTATTGGTGTGCTGTGGGGGTTGCCTGAGAACGAGGATTTTGGGAAATGGAGGCCGAAGTGGTGATGACGGGGTTGGGCGTGCGGGGGGTTAGTTTGACGATGGGTGGGATGCTGCTGTGAGAGGACTTGGTGAGAGTGGCATGCATCGGCGTGATGAAGTTTGCCTGGGGTTGAACGCTGGAGTGCGTCTGAGAAAGGGAGGTGGGGGGTTTGCTCTGAGGGTTCTGGGCCACGCGGGGAGCGTGGAAGGTTTTGGGGACCATTAGGGGCTGTGATGGGAGGGTATGAGGGCGCGAGGAGGGCGATGTGATGATGAGTGTCTCGCCAGTTTTGTTATTGCTGCCTTTCAGAATACTGGGGGCTGAGACCCCTTGCTTTGATCCTGGAGCCAGCAGAGGAGATGCGGTGGGAGGGGGGCGGGGCTTAGGAGTGGATGCAGAGGCAGCCATAGTGGTCTTCACCACAGTGGCAGCCATAGGTCTCTGAGGGTTCAAAACTGAATGTCTGTGTGTCTGCACTGGTCCTTTCACCACTCCCATTCCATCCACCCTAACCGAACTCATAGGGGTGGGGATGTTAGGGGATGCGCGGGGCAGAGAGGGGGATGGAGAGGTAGAGATGTAGTGAGGTGTATTAGAGCTGGGAGTGCTGACAGAGTTCTTCTGCTGCTGGAGGAGAGGGGAGGCGTGGAGGCTGGTTGTGTGGGGGACAACTTTGGGTCCTTCTGGAGGGGATGGGGGGCTGTCTCCCTGAGCTAGGCCTTTAGCTGTGTTGCCGAGGATGGCCAGAGCATGAGAGATGGAGTCCAAGGAATTGTTGTTGTCAAGGGAGTCCAGACATATGGGCTCTGATGGTGAGGGAGGCGGTTGCTTAGCAACCTGGGCAGCATGAGACGGAGTGCCACCCACTGATGGGGCAGACCGCTGGACCCATGCTGCCTCCTAAAAACACACACAGACATGTTTATATATTTCTAGTTTTCCCAAAACAAATTTCTAAAAAAAGTAATACTTTTGTGTCATTCTAAAATCTAACTAACCTTTGGCTTCACCTTTGGAGTAGGAATCATTTTCTTCTTGAGTCTGGTGCAGAAAGACAAAAACAAATCATTAATAAATAGTTGAAACCTCAGTTAGCGAAGAAGAAACTGAACGTGTTTCTCAAACTCACGTGTAGCCTGTCCGGTGCCCGTGAACCATCATGCTCTCTTTGAACAAAATCCTGCAACAGAAACACAGAAAAATGGCAGGCCATCACTCAGAGTGTAACAGGCAGTGAGTAAAAGCAGAGGTGCAAATTTTGTGGTCATAAGCTAGACCAAAAAAAAAAAAAAAAAAAAAAAAAGAGAGTAATGAAATCAAAGAATTGCAAAAACTGGTATTTATTTTTGGTATTTCTTAGTATTTCATATATATAAATATATCAATTGAATTTCTCTATTTTATATATGTTTTACTGTCATCTGCATTTGATTTTATTTTCCATAGGCTTTCAAAGTGTGTATAACCATCTGGTAGATGACAAGATAGTGGCTAATTTTGTTAATAACATTGTTATGATGTTTAATAATGTACACAATCTGACAGAAAAGATCATTTACATATAAAATTATTACATTTAAAAACTATAAGCTTGTTTTATAATTCAGCCCATTTCTCTGATTTCTTACATCTTTGTTTACCTTGCTATCACAATCTGGCTCTTTCCACCATATTTGCACCACCATATTTGCAGCTTTTCATTGACCCACTTTACCACAAAATTTTCATCTAAATTAGCTCGTATTTGGGCTTCATTTATGTTCTTTATTTAAATAAAATTAATTTGAATGCAAATGCAGACTCTCTGCAGACTCTAATCTTAACTCGATGTAAAATTGTAGCAAAAGTCAAATAGCAACAAAAACCTTAGAAATCTCCTGGTGATGCTTCATGCTATCACTCTTCTTCTAGTCACCTTAAAACAAAGTCTGTGTTGAAGTAGCTCTTTGTTGTTGTTCATAATAAGAGAAAAACCCAAATGGTTTCTGCGGAAATTGTTAAGCTGAGGAAACACAACTGTACTAAATCACTAATTCCCCCAGTGAAGACGAGCAGATGGCCTGTTTCTAATAACATCTCAGCTTTCTGACCTGCTGAGGAGGCTACCGACACATGCAGGAATTAGCAAAAGGGGCTGTAATGGAATCAACATGGCTTCTTTAAAAAGAGATCAGCTTACATGAAGAAAACAGCATGAATGTTAGAAGACAGGAAAATATATAATCATCTGATCTCAAATTAAACATCTACTGGTAGCAGTGTGGATGTACTGATTGGAGGCAGGTTGTTATTTACAAGATATTATCAAAAAACATTTCCCCTGTAAAAGGGGAACAAATTGAAGAAAAAAGTCTCAGGGGTGAACACTCTGAGATTTGCCCCAGTCATTGCTGGTACTATATTCGTACGCTGTTTTCAACCCCAATGCATTGCGGCATGACATCGCAATCCATTTCTTTAAACTGGGGAAAGCGTGGTGTTTATTATTGTCTTTTTTTTTTTAATCGTTATCGTACTAAATACTAGATATTATCGAGGTACAATTTTGATGCCATATCTAACTAAGCAGTCCTTCCCAGCATGCCCTGCGCACCTAGCCTGCATCCAGCCTTTTGGCCAGAGAGGTTTCACTTCAGTCTCCATGAAGGCTTTGAGGTAGTCCTCTAGAGACACTGAAGGCTTTCCTTCTAGCTCGTAACAGTCCAGCTTCACCCGCACCAGGTTACACAGTAAAGATCTGATGATGGGGGGAAAAAAAAAACAAGAGAGAAATTTAGCAACTTTTTTTTAATGAAATACATTCACTGTTCCCAAATAAACTAACCTGAGTTTGTCATCCCAGACAAACTTTTTCCGAGGTCCCATAACCCTCTTTCCTGGTTTCTCTTCATCGTCCTCATCTGACCCGTTTTTATCTCCTTCTTCAGACTGTTGCCTAAAGAATGAAGAAGCAGGGGTCAAAATAGTATAATCAATGCAACAAAACTAGTTGAAGGTGACTTGAGAAACGCCTTCTTACTTCGCCACTTTGGCGATGCAGTCCATGTTGTAGCGAGCAATTTGCTCTGGCATCACGTCGCAAACGGCCAGTTTGAGCTTCAGCAGAGGTGTTCGCAGTCGGTCGTCCTGAGCAGAACAGAAAGAGACGTCACACAGACATAACCAGGACAAGCTCAGTATAATGAGGTCACACTGCAGATATGGAAACACTGGCCATGGCTCATTTAGACACAGCCTAGAAAACAGGGTATTATTACTTGTTTGAATAAGTACAACAATAGGTTTTGCTAAATAGTCACTTTTTTAGGTTCATCCAACAAAGATGTCAAACAGATCATTGCAGCTTTAAATTTCCACCTTGTTGAAAATGGGTTGTTTGAGATTTTACATGAGCCATTGGACATTTTCAAATAATAATACCCAATCTGTAAAACATAGCAAACAAAAATGGAAAGAAAATTTTGGGGTGACCCCAGGCAGAATTTACTAAATGAAGTTCATCACTATTCTGCTAATACCAGATATCAGGTAATTCAGTTTAAGGTTTAACATAGATTGTGTTATTACAGGATAGTTTTTATCACCTCTATATGACAAGCTCTAAACCCAGTACAAATTGAGCAGGATCACTGGGACACACCTGGATGTTGAGGCTGAGCTTTTTAAGGCGTTTGAGCAAAGCTTCTTTATTGCAAGGTACGAAAGCCTCAAGGTGAGAGTAGACGGCCGAACGCACATCCGCAGACTGCTCTTGGATCTGCAGCTCGATGCTGAAAGCAGAAACACAGATTGATGTTTGTTTGCATGCTGGCAAATGAAAAAAAAAAATCTAAATGATACCAACTCAAGTAGGATGTTGTTCATGTCCAGTGTAAAGAACTTCTTCCTGCCCTCTTCATCAAACTGACGGGATGCCTGAAACAAGGAAATAACTTAGACACATCAGTAACTACGGTAACCATTTATTATATTTGATGGAATGTTCATACCACTCTGAGGTCCTCAATGCGCTTTGTGAGGGAAACTGGGAGTCCCACAGGGAGAGGGGGAGGAGTCATCATGTTCGCTTGCGTCCTGATGCCGCCCGCTTTATGCCCCGCCCCAAATGAGCCATTCTCTCCTTGCCCTGGACTGCAAGGCTGAGGCGAGTCCAGCATGCGGAAGTCCAGGTCTCCCATCATGTCCTGCAGCATGTCGTTGTTGTCGATCATGGACATGACTGTCTGGTCAGTCAGGTCCACCATGTTGCAGTCGCTGCTGTCGGGAGGTTTGGAGTGGGCGTTGGCTGCCACGCTGTTGGGGTTTGTAACTTTGGTGGCAGGCCGCGGCAACCCGGGGATCGGGTTCTTTTTACGCATTTCCTCTTTCTCCCTGGTAAAGCGACGGATCATGTTGGCCAAGTGCAGGGAGTCTTTCATCAACTTTTTCCTTTTCTTCTTTTCTGGCCGGTGAACGTTCAGAGCCGAAACTCTGCTCACACAAAAACACAAAACAAGCACATCTACCACAAGATCCGATGTGACACTGTGAGAAATTTTTAAAAAGTATAAAATCTCACCCGGGCTTTGGTATTTTATTCTTTTTGGGTTTCTTTTCTTGTAAATCTCCACCATCTTGCTTTTTCTTTCGCTTCTTGATCACTCGATCTTCACCATCTTTCGCCTTCTACAGAGACAGATCTAAGTTATTACAGAAGCAGGATTTAAACCCAAGTGTACTATCTGTGTGAACGTTACCGTGAAGTGATGATCATCAGCCCCGCCGTGTTCTCCCTCAGAATCGGATGTAGGTCTGAACTGCAGAGTTCCTGTGTTGATATAGAAACCTCCGTGTTTTGTTGTGAGGGACGCCGGTACGAGCTCATCATACTACACAACAGAAGAATTTAATTAAAGCCAGTTTTCAAAAGAAAAAAAATAAAAAGTTAATGCACTGTTGAGAAAAATCAAAGCTCACTGCTTCAGAATTATCGATGAATGGATCCGTCTCATCGTAACCATAGCCGATGTCGACAAGGTCCTGCATCCGGTCCTTTTTTTTCTTTTTTGGAGCACCGCCCTGAAAACAAAAAGGGCAAATTGTTTATGAACAAAGAAACACAATAGAGTGAAAACAACGAAGAAAAAACAAACTGCTGAATAAGCATTTTGAACAGCTACTCAAACGTCTTTCACCAGTTCTAGATTTTAAAAAGAGTAAGTTTTGGTAATTTATTATTTGCCAAAGTCATTTTCTGGCACTAATTTTGTTTTGGTTTTAAAATTTTTGGTACAATGTTGCACCAACATAGGATAAATTCAAACACATTGCTTACATATTTGCTTTCAAATTTTTTGGCCAACTCTTCGACCTCTCGTCTCTCTTTCTCATCGTCAGCAAAAGGGTCATTAGGGTCCAGCGGAGGGGCAAGTCCTTTAGGTACAGAGGCAGCTTCATGCTTTACCTAAAAAAGAAAACAGCACATATATTATGAATAAATGCACAATAAATGACACTTATCTTGTTTTTCCTCGAACAGGTGACTTCAGTTAAAACTTTATTTGTAAGCTAATGTAACTGATTAGGCTTTGTGTGAGGGGCATTGGTAATGATTCAAAATTTCATTTAGATACCTTTCCAAGTACTTAATGGTTAAAAAAGTGCTTCATAAGTACATGTTTGTAAATTGTTCATGAAAATAGCAACAGACACGTTCCAAAATAAAAATAAAACTCACACTGATTGATTTTTAATTATATCCAATAACAATAGTTTGGTTTTCATTTTTACATTAACACAATTATGCACATAAAGTTGTTTTATAGCCAGAAACATTTTACATTATTGTCAATAAAATTGGGCTTTTCTGATTACTTGTAATTTCTAATTTAATACAGTGCATTTACATGTTGTGTGAAACATTTTGGATTAACATTGGTTGAATTTTGTCTCTCCACAAAGTTATTGGTTGTAGATTAAAAAATCTGGAAGTGAATTTTTACTGCTTAAGCATGAAAACATGCTGCCACCTAAAGAAAAGGTGGCTAAGATCCCCACCTCTATCTAATATTTTAACATTAGTCATTCCTAGTTTCCCCTTCAGATCATCCCTCAATACTCTTATCACAACTGTTCTTCAAACAAGTGTGAAGGTTAAAGTTTCAAAGATGAGTGATAATGTTTAAGCCAAATGGAGAAAAATATTTAAAAGATACATTTAAAGCATGTATCTTTAATACGAAAAAAAATGGTCTTTTTTCGTATTGCCTCTGCAAGATCAAAAATATTATTTTGCAGGATGCGTTGTTTCCCATGTGGATGGACCTCAATAGACAGGAATCCCTAGTGAGGTCCGTCCACATGGGAAACAATGGGACACAGATCTTAAGGGAAACTGACTTATACACAACACAATCTCTTTACTGAGACATAAACAATAGAGTAAATACTTTCTCTATCTTTTTTAAAATTATACTTAAGACGTATCAATGTAATAAAAAATGTGGAGTAAAATTGGTTGATTTTTTACTCTCCACAAAGTTTTTTTGGTGATGGGAAACTTAGGAAGAGAATTTATACTCCCTAATCCTGAAAACATGGTGCCACCTTATGAACAGATGGCTAAAAAAAAACCTGACCTCTATCATTTTAACATGAATCAGTCCAACAAAATGATCCCAAATCATTCTTAATTTATCATGAACAATTTCCCCTTCAGATCCAGTCCCACAATAATCTTCCCAAAAAGGGCTTTAAGCTAGTGTGAAGGTTAAAGTTTCAAAGATGAGTGATCATGTTTAAGCCAAATGGAGAAAAATATTTTAAAGATAAAATGCACATTTAAAGAAAAAGTTATTGGTTTTTATTAGTATTGCCTCAACATGATCAAGAATACTATTTTGCCGGATGCATTGTAGGACGTCATCAGAGATGAATGGGGACAGATCTTCAAAGGGAAAGTGACACACACACACACACACACACACACAACACAATCTCTTTACAGAGACATAAATAGAACATCTGTCCTTTACAAAAAAAAGTATGCTTAGGACTGATCTGGATCATTAGATTTCTGAATAGCTAATCAAATGCCCTGGAAAGTAAAATGTGAGTAAGAAGATCTCCATGTGTGATGTTCTAAGCAGTCAGTCAGGTTGTGTCCTAGTTACCATAATGGTGCTTTAAAGAGTAACTAGAGCTCTCTAACCTGAGAAGGAGTTGAGTTGACCAGCTCTCCGTAGTTGAACTCGGATGATCCTCGTTCGCTTGGCTCGGTGAGTGAGAGGTTTAATCGGAAGGTGGGTTTCTCCTCTCCGGTTTCCACGTCCGCTGCTTTACTGCTACCGAACAAACCTCCACAATCTGCTGACCTGACCGTCGCTGCACCTCCATCTTTCCCAAAACTGACGGCCTCATCTTCACGGCGACGCTTCTTGCTGGTGCTCTCAGGGGAGGTGCTGAAGGATGAAATAGTGACGAACGGCACTTTCCTGGGTTCTGCCATTTGACGCTTTGCGGCCACACAACTAGTTAGGGCGCCACGCTTTTCTGAGCGGCAGCTGCTCAGAAAGCTGGAAGAGGATCGACAACTACAGCTAGCTGGTTGCTCCGCTAGTTAGCTTTCCTCAAAATAACTCCTGCAGGCAGCACGACGGCTTTCATCCAACTTAATCCATATATTTCTATTCCTGGCACGGCCCCACTCACTATGAGGCTCTGAAACGGGATGAAATATCTGCTGGATCCGTTTCCATGGAACTGTTGTTTAGCTACCGCAAGGAGGATCCAGAAGTAGCCATCTTGATCATTATTATCATTATTCAGAGGCTGGGCGTGTGCGTGAACAGAAAGCGGAAGCAGGAGAGAAAGCAGCCAATAGCAGCGCGAGAACACGCCCACCTGACAGATAAGCGCGAACGTGGAGAGCCACGATGTCCGGAGAACCATGAACGCATCTCCAATCCTACACTCAGAAAATACTCTATCACTTAGAGATCGTTTTAAAAACTTGTAACCATTTTACAATTTTTTTTGTAGCCAATTAAAGAATTCTTCATTTATGCTTGAAAACACACAGATCTGTCGAAAAGCGGATTAAAATTAGTTACTTGAGAGACAAATTGTTACTATATTCTCTTTTGGATAATTGCTCAGTTTCAATCAATATCAATTACTTTTAAACGGTTTGAAAGTCTACTCTTTATTTTTTCCACAACTTCTCTCAAAACTATAGCTATATTTAACACAATAACAGTGAAAATTAATTTTCATGTTTTTCACACATTTTCCACCTCAAAGGGTCAACATGTGACATTAAAATGTGTAAAATTAGGCTACAGATCATTAGTTTTTTGTTTTAGTGTTTTAAGTCATCTTTGGACAACGGTAACTTTAAGTCATTATTTACCCATCAAGCAGCCATTGAAACACTTAAGAGAACTCAAGTCAAACTTGTTGGTTTTGCCAAACTGCTATTCAATTACAACAGTCTACAGTTTATTCTTAAATTCTGAAAACTGTTTTTTAAACTGAGCAATAGCTGTCCAGACAGCCCCATTCAATTTAGTACATTAGCTTTAGTACATTAGATGGGAAGATGGAAAGAGTACTTTGAAGAGTTGATGAATGAAGAGAATGAAAGAGAACAAAGAGTAGAAAACGTTACCAAAGTGGACCGGAAAGTGGCTAGGATCAGTAAGGTAGAAATAAAGAGGGCACTGAAGAGGATGAAGAGTGGAAAGGCTCTCGGCCCTGACGGAATCCCTATAGAAGTATGGAAGTGTTTAGGTGAGGTGGCAGTAGAGTTTCTGACTGGGCTGTTTAACAGAATATTAGAAAGTGAGAAGATGCCTGATGAATGGAGAAGAAGTGTGCTAGTTCCTGTTTTTAAGAACAAGGGAGATGTGCAGAGTTGTGGTAACTACAGAGGAATTAAACTGATCAGCCATACGATAAAGTTATGGGAAAAAGTTGTCGAAGCTAGGCTAAGGTCTGAAGTAAGAATTTGTGAGCAGCAGTATGGTTTTATGCCTAAAAAGAGCACTACAGATGCAGTATTTGCCTTGAGGATGCTGATAGAGAAGTACAGGGAAGGTCAGAGGGAGCTGCACTGTGTCTTTGTAGATCTTGAGAAAGCGTATGACAGGGTACCTAGAGAAGAACTATGGTATTGTATGAGGAAGTCTGGTGTGACAGAGAAGTATGTTAGAGCGGTTCAGGACATGTATGAGGGCTGTAAGACAGTGGTGAGGTGTGCTGTAGGTGAGACAGAGGAGTTCAGTGTGGGGGTGGGACTGCACCAAGGATCTGCTCTGAGTCCTTTGCTGTTTGCTATGGTGATGGATAGGCTGACAGACGAATCTCCATGGACAATGATGTTTGCAGATGACATTGTGATCTGTAGTGAGAGGAGGGAAGAGGTGGAGGAAAAGCTGGAGAGGTGGAGGTTTGCACTAGAAAGAAGAGGAATGAAGATTAGTCAGAGTAAGACAGAGTACATGTGTGTGAATGAGAGGGATCCAAATGGAAAAGTGAGGTTACAGGGAGAAGAGATAAACAAGGTGGAAGATTTTAAGTACTTGGGATCAACAGTCCAGAGCAACGGAGAGTGTGGAAAAGAGGTGAAGAAGCGTGTTCAAGCAGGCTGGAACGGGTGGAGAAAAGTATCAGGTGTGATGTGTGACAGAAGAGTTTCAGCTAAAATGAAAGGAAAAGTGTACAAAACCGTGGTGAGACCCGCCATGCTGTTTGGTCTAGAGACAGTGCCACTGAGGAAAAGACAGGAAGCAGAGATGGAGGTAGCAGAGATGAAGATGCTGAGGATCTCTCTGGGAGTGACCAGGATGGACAGGATCAGAAATGAGTATATCAGAGGAACAGCACATGTTAGAGGTTTTGGAGATAAAGTCCGGGAGGCCAGACTGAGATGGTTTGGACATGTACAGAGGAGAGAGACCGAGTACATCGGCAGAAGGATGCTGGATTTGGAACCACCAGGAAAGAGGGCTAGAGGAAGACCAAAGAGGAGGCTCATGGATACAGTGAAGGAAGACATGAAGATAGTTGGCGTGACCGAAGAGGATGCAGCAGATAGGGTTAGATGGAAGAAACTGACTTGCTGTGGCGACCCCTGAAGGGAAATGCCGAAAGGAGAAGAAGAAGCTTTAGTACATTAGACATCCTTAAACTTATCAGATGACCCGATAATACTTTTAAACCTTGTATAAAATATACAGTAGCAGAATCTTATTTCTCAGTTCAGGCATCCTACTTTAAGCAGGGATTGTAGTCAGTAATTCTTTTTCCTAAAGTTTATTCAAAATGTCCTGTGGTCAGGACTCTGCTTTAATGACTAAAGCTGCTCTGCATGTGTTTAAGAGTGAAATATTAGTGTCTTATGAACCATCTAGAACTCTGACGACTTCTGGGACCGGCCTCTTGCTAATGTCTAGTCAGGACTGAAAATGGAGAACACACTTCCTGAGGCTGAGACAGGCCTCTAATGTGACAATATTTAAAATTAGTCTGAAAACAATTGTTTAATCATGCAATTGATTGAAGAACAATCCTTTTCTAACTTTTGTTTTGAATGCATTTTTTTCTCTTTCAAATGCCTTGAACCATACAAATAAACTTGCCTAAATAACTCATGTAAGGCAGTAAATTTGAGACACCTCATTTCTAGATTCATAGCTCAAATGCAAGTCCTGATCAGTCATGCGTGTCTGAACACATCCACCTGTACAGGAAGTATTGTTACATCAACCTCCATAGTAACTACTGATTAACATTTATATTTCAGTTTAAAATCCAATTCAAGTCTGAAAACAAAAAATGGTTTAGTTTAAATACAACCATAAATCTTTACTGAATAGCTTTTAAGGGTGTGTATGTATTTGAACAGGATGTTTGGCATGAATTATTACAACTGGGTGTAAATGACATCATATAGCCTTAATGTGACATAAATAATAAGCTTTTTTGTAGAAATCAAGAATCCTCCCTTCATAAGTAGCTATGTGGCTGCTGTTAGTGATCAAATAAGTTTGATTTGATCTTATCAAATTGTGATTTAACTTTTCACAAAGCACCATAGTTGGTTTAATAATCACAAATGGACAAATTGTTTAGCTTTTTTGCTCCAATGCTGTACCGAAATTGAACCAAACTGATTTTTGTGCACGTCACACCCAATCATTTCACTTTGTGGTAAAAACACAAAACAACAGTCTCTGTGTAAAAAACACTTTATTGTTGCCTTGCTTCATGATCTAAGACCAGTCAGCAGTGGTGCCGCCCCACTCAGATGCCTGGGCAGTGGGAGCAGTAGACCAGTCCTCTGTAGCCGGCTGAGTGCTCCAATCTTCCGCTGGAGGTAATGAAACATTTAGAGAATTGTATTAAAAATATTTAACAATAGTTTTAACAACAATAGATACTTCATAAAACTTACCAGAGTAGACTTCACCAGTCTTGACAGCAGGAGTAGCTGTAAGACAATGTGTTTTAATTAAATAGAAACTTACTAGTGTTTTAGAGTGTTTTAAATGAATGAACTCTCACCTGCAGGGAACTGCTGAATGGGAACAGATGGCACTGCAACACCCTCAGACCAGTCAGCCACCTCAGGTTGAGCAAATTCAGCAGGAGGGGCGCTCCATTCACCCTGGAACTCCTCCTTTACAACAGCCTTCTCAGCTGCGGCCTGCTCCTCCTTCTCAATCTAATAAAACAAATTATAAGAATGAACAAACCGAAGGGAAATGCCGAAAGAAGAAGTAGTACACAAACACCTCACAACCAAAATCAACAGAAGACCATTGGTTCTCATACCTCTTCAGGATCTCTGTAGAAGTACAGATCTGGCATGACCTCCCACGGGTGTTCCCTGGAGATGGTACCTCTCATCCTAAGGACCTCCCTGGCCAACATCCACCACATCAGACCCACAGAATGATGACCCTAAAAGTTAAACTGATCATTAGTAAAATGGTTAAATTGTATTTTTAAAACATTTTGTTGCAGGACCTTTAACCTCAATTCCCTTAGTGGTTCAGAGAAAAGAAGGTTAAGATCGTGTCTTTTATTTAGCACACACCCTACACCCAGCACTGCACTGATGGACAGCGCTGGGCTCTAACAGTGTGCAGTCAACCTGGAACTTTTCTGACCTTGTTGTTACAGGGGATGGCAATGTCCACGTATCTCAGTGGGGAATCTGTGTTGCACAAGGCAATGGTTGGGATGTTGACGTATGAAGCCTCAGTGAGCGGCTGGTGATCAGCACGGGGATCTGTCACAATCAGGAGACGGGGTTCCCTGAAAGCAGCCTGGATCTGATTGGTGAAAGTACCGGGGGTGAAGCGCCCATGGAAAGTGGTTGCACCGGTAGCAGAGGCGAACTTCAGCACTGCTCTCTACAGGGAGTAGAATTTACAGATTAAAAACCTTTTAAATTATAAGCATTGAATAGGAATCATTCATATGAAAAAAGAAAAAATCTACTGTGGCTCAAGTCCCTATCTAACCCCATTCATAGGACAGGTGTCCTCATGGTGTCAGCGAAAACTCGGCCGGATTAGTTTCGCACACTTCCGACACCAGAACACTTACAGAAAGTAACTGGTTTTAACAGTGTGCTCACAGGGTTTTTTTTTTTTTTTAATCGACAAAAGAAAACACAATCAGATTTACCTGCCCAGTGTTTCTGGAAGAGATGACACAGACATCAGCTGGATTCTCAATAGCAACAATAGCTCTGGCTGCCAGCAGCAGCTTCTCCCAGGTCTTCTTCAGGTTGATGATGTAAATACCTGACAGAAAGCAGCAAAACATTTTAAGTTTCTCTGTTCTAGACGCACACAGTTCAGTAGCAGTCAGTTTTCCCCCTACATACCATCGCTTTTTCGTTTGTAGACATATTGCTCCATCTGGAAGTCCAAGTTGGTACCTCCCAGATGGGTTCCTGCTGCCAGAAACTTCAGCACATCCTCCTCCTTCATTTGAAGGACATCTAGACTTCCGGACATCGTGACCGCTTCCCTGCGTTACGAGTTTATTGGGAGAGCTGAAAATAAAAAAGAATAGAGAAAAAATTAGGAAAACCTTAAAGAAATGTTTAAGTTTTGTCGATTTCCCACTTATGTAGGGCTGGGTTTTTGGGGCAACAGCATAAGACAGAAAACCCAGGCTCCTCTCATCGTGGCTGCATCCTCCAGCTCACTCGGGAGAAACCCAGAGGCAGGCATTCCCCAGCCAGCTGTGAGACATAGTCTCTCCAGCGGGTCTGTGGCCTGCCTCTGGGTCTCCTCCCGATGGGTTGTGTCTGAAACACATCATTAATAAGGCTTTCATGAGGCATCCTAACCAGATGACTGAACCACCCCATCTGGCTTCTCTCGACCTGGAAGAGCAATGGCCGTACTCCAATCTCATTTTCTGAGTGAAAACCCAGCCACCTTGCGGAGGAAGCCGTTTTCGGCCACTTGTATCCGCAATCTCATTCTTTTGGTCAACGCCTTCACCATAGGTGAAGGTTGGAAAGTAGATAGACTGGTGAATTGAGAGCTTTGCTTTACGCCTCAGCAAAGCTCTTACTTCACAACAGAATGATGCAGCGTCCTAATTATTGCAGATGCTGCATCAATCCATCTGTCGATCTCTGGCTTCATACTTCTCTGGCTTCATACTCCTCAACGTGGCACAGGAACCTGTCCCTGACCCGCACAAGGCATTCAACCCTTTTCCAGGCAATAAATTATGATTATAAAATTATTGTATTAGTTGCAGGTAGTTTGATACATTTCATAAAATTTGGCTCTTACTGAAATTCAATGAATAAAGTGCAAAACAAATCGCATCATAAAGGTTGGGGAAGCAGCCCGCAAGTTACGTGCAATACAATGTTCAGCCAAAAGAATGAACATTTATAACACATTGTTCTGGAAAAATTAATCAAGTCATTTGTCATAAGCTTCGGCTTGAGACTGCTCCTTTTCAGACCTTATACATATTGTTTTATTTTCTTTTGTACTGCAAGAAAATGTTTAAATGTCTAGAAAAAAAAATACAAAATACTACTAAAAAACTACTACGTATGGAAACGTCAGGAGGAGGTCAACTCTTTATTTTACTTTTCACTACTTTATACCTTAGTAATTAATGAGAACTCAGTTTTATAGAAGTGTCTCTAATAAATGAAAACATTACATTGTTGGGATGGCGTAAAGAAGCACATGCTTCATGCTAACTACTTTGTGCTAACTGTTAGCATTACACCAAACCACGGAAATAAGCCGATAGAAACTCGCCCATTAACATATTCCTCAAATTGTAGGCTTTTTAAAACATTATATGTCGCTTCACTGATTTCATTGCTTATTTTCACGCTTTATTTATGTGTTTAAAGCAAATTGATCTTACCACGAACGACGCCGTATGGAAGTTCTCGCCACACGGGTAAAAAGAGGCCGAAGGAAGGAAATGACGTAGCATTTATACCAACCAGACCCGGATGTGTAGTTTAATGGTTCAGCCAGTAGATGGAGTCTTGAGTCATGCTCTTTAGAAGGCGGTATAAAGGTAAATGGAGGTTAACTACTGGGTCGGATGAGTCTCCCATATTAAGACAATGGAGATGGAAAGACCATATTAAGACAATGCTGAGACGCTGACATCTCGGTGAAAGACTGACCCGTGTTGAAACTTTATTTGCAGGAGATAAAATGTTCCAGTAAACAGGGTCATAATGTGTACACAACGACAAAATACTTTTTAAAAGAAATGTGTTCTACGAGTAGACACTTCACATGCCTACAGATATGATGAGTGTATTGAAGTTTGGAAAAAAATGAAATTCTTAAAATAATATATTAAAAAAAAAATCAGTTCATGTAGAATTGGATAAAGATGTTTCTTATCTGGATTTTGGGAACTCAAGAACCAAGAGCGGGAACTGTGAGTTTTGTGTTAGGAAACATTATTTGGCTGTACACTGAGTCAAAAGCCTGTAAATAAAAAAGTGTCTGTGCAGTCATTTATCAAATTTTGCACCAATCATCCACAAAAATTGTATGGTTAAAATAAGGTTTTATAGCTCACAGGATAGCTTATAAACAGAGCAGCGTTTTTCAACCAGTGGTCCGCGGCACACTAGTGTACCGTGAGAAATGATCCTATTTCACCTCATACACAATTAAGTTGACTTATTTCATGGTGTCACCATAGCAACCCACTCTTCTCTGCTTTTTTTTGCATGCTGCTGTCCATCCCTCCCAAATCTAACCCATCTACAGGATCGCATTTTATACATGTTTTTGAGACATTAAGAGAACATTTAGGTTGTGTTCAAAAGAAGAAAAATTGTGGATTCTAATGAGATCTCACATTTTCTGCAAGACATTCAAGAGGAAAAAGTAACTGCACTTTTTACTTGAAAGAAGCATCCCAAAAAATAACGGAATAGGTTTTGCGGTGTTGATTTGATTCCTATTCAAAGTACTCTGGTGAGAATCTCTATGTTGTTAATATAGGCAACTACTGTATAGGTAATTGTTTTGAACATTTTTTGTTGGTGATGTATCTCAATAATTTTTTCAATAGAAAAATGTACCTTGGCATGAAAAAGGTTGAAACACACTGAAATAGAGAACAGTGTGATCACTTGCAAGGCCTGTTTCTTCTGATCATAAGCATATTTATGATTTGTTAAAAAATAAAATCAAAGACTCAAATAAGTCTATTCAGTAGCGTTTAGTCTCTGTTGTTAAACTAACCTGAAAATCCTACAACCTCTGGTCCTTTTTTTCCACATTTGATGTTATGTCACCACACTCCCCTCTGCTTATCTCTATCAGGGTTGTGATAAGTCTTCGGTCGTCATGTTCTCACAGTTAATCGTCTGAGCAGAGTTCCTCTGACGGTTTTACACCATAGTTGAACCAGTTAAATTTCTCTGAATGGATTTTATTGTTTTATATCATCTTTTAGGATTAATAAACTGCCATAACCTTAGCAAAGTCTGAACATGCTTATAAAGTTATGTACTCATAACGATCCAGTGGTAAATGAGGTACAATTACTTTTTATTGTAACTAAAAAACAATAAATAAAAATGAACCCTTCCATAGATGACATTCGACAGCTTTGTTCATATAAATATATATATTTTAATGTTAAATACAATTCAAAGTCATTACATGGTTATTGAAATTAAATACAGGCACATTTTTATTCACAATATAAATAGCACTTCAGGGTAAAAGACACTTATTTGCTTCTCTGAGTGAAATGTCAGACCTGTGGTCTACCTTTCTTCTCTTCCACCTAAAAACCACAGCAGGAAAACAGTGGACCCACATTCGTACTGAGGTCTTTCAAATATACAGAAGCTAGTATCAGCTTTCCTGCACAACTTGTCGAACATCTCCGCTTATCTGGGTTAGTCTAAAATGCTGATTCAGCACTGGGCAAAGATTCTAAGTGGGACATTTGAGACGTCTCACCGACTTGTGCATGTCTAGTTTTTTTTTAGATTGTAATCTCAGGGTCCATCGTGTGGTTCCTGTGAAAACTTCATGCCCTTCACAAATTTATTATCAATGTCCATTTCAAGACTTAAGTCCAATGCGAGCCATCATCTGTTCGTACACGGTCCACGCCATGGCGGCCATCAATGTCCTACGTAGAGAACGAGGAACTGCTCCTCTAAAGAAGCCTCGATGCCCATGTATCTAAAAAAAAAAAGTCAGATTTGAGTAAAACATGTCTATAGTAGAACAAAAACATTTTACTGAAGTGGAATAGCTACCATGTAGATGTATCTAATGGCCTCCGCTGTCCTCAGCTGTGGATTTACTTGGACGTGGGTTTTGACAACGTCAGCAGGTTGTGTGATCAGAGAGGCCAGAACCCCAGCAAGAATCCCACAGCTGAAGTTTACCAGGGGAGCCGAAGGAGACGTGCTGATTTCTTCAAATAAAAAAGCGTTTATTAGTTACCCAACAAATAAAAATGTGATCATCCTGAAAAATTTGTCGTGGATATGTACCTTTGGGTAGTGAGGCTTTGGTCTGGCTGTAAAACATAACGTAAATCCCAGAGAAAGGAACGTCTCTGAGAAGTGTTGCCATCAGGCCAGAGAACAGGGCTGCTGGACCTTCAGTCCGAAGCACGCTCCGCAGCGCCCCGCTTACACTCACATAACTGTACCTGCCACACTGAAACACAGACATGTCAAAATGAGATTAAATGTACGCAGTTTTTAAAGCAAGCCTAAGCAAAATAAGAAATAATGCATTTCAAAGACTAAACTGAAGAGAATATATAACTTCATAACACAAATTGAAGAGTGATAAAAACTACTGCAAAGTAGTCGTGCAAAAATTGATGAGAAACTTAAAGACCATCTGTGGAGGTCTAAATGACCTTTTTCCTCCAACAAGCAGGAAAGATAAACAGATTAAATCATCTGGATCATGATGTTAGACAAATAACATCTGCTCATGCTGGTTAAAAGCAGATGGATGAGTAGTGGGCTAACTCAGGTATGAAATCTAACAGAATGCCTGAAACAACTAAAAAGAAAATGAGATCGAACATGAATTTATAGATCAGCTAAATACAAATCAGTATCAAACTTTGGTTACTTTTTACATGTTCAAATATGTCCCTCTTGGTTGATTTAGGGTTACAGATAAGAAGACATGACTCACTTCAAAACGGGTTTTGATGACAGTAACCGGCAGCATTAGAATCCCTGCCACCGTTCGGGCTCCGCTTCCCAGCAGCACCGCCTGTATGGCCCCTGGGTTGCTGTCCTGGCAGAAGTGCTGCTTCAAAGAGTAGTAGGTGCTAAAATAGATCCCCACGCCAGGAATGGTCCGAACAAACGACTGTCAAAGAGCAAAATGTTGGATGAAGACTTCATCAGCTTCTTTCTGGTTAGAGATTTTTCATCATTTTAAACATAGAAAGCAACAAGAGTCACATTTACCGGTGAAACTCCTTTCCACAACCCGAGCAGTCTCTCTGTTCGCACCACACTGAGGAGCATTGAAACCATCCCAACTCTGCCTGAGCTGGAGACCAAACATCCAAATAGAAAACAAAGATGAGAAAAATGTTGTCATTCAATAGAACATTTAACCAACAAAATAATTTGTCAATAAAAATAAAATGGATTGTCACTTGTTCATTTTTGAGCACAAGCCTTGTACAAACTCACCTTGGTTGTACACCGTTGTGAAGCGTCTGCAGACGGGTTTTCACCAGGTCAAGAGGCTGAAATAACAGGGTGGAGCAGGTCCCGCTGAGAGAGCCGCACATGAATGCTTTAATAGCTGGATGAGCCTGATAAGAAAGGGCAAAATTAATTAGGTAAAGTTCAATAAATTTTCCTTTCTGAATAAAACTTAAGATCTTAGGTGCACAATTTCAAGTTGAGCACAAGTTTGAATTCTTTAAAAATTAGGGAAAAAAAAAAGAAGAAACCTAAACAAACATCAACCTTTAAAGTTAATCAACAGTAATCTAGTTGTGCTCTTATTTTCTGGTTACACTAAATAAGATGATGAATTACAAAAAACCCCAAAATAGTTCTCAATTTGGTTCAAAATCTTACCAGAGTTAGTTCCATGGTGTGTGATGATTCTGATCAAATCCCAGAAAAAAGCAGATGTCCACACCTAAACAGGAGAGATTAAATTTGGTGAGAACAACCAATCTAAAACAAAATACAAAATTGCATGTGTTTGATTCAGCAAACACATGATCCAGATTAAAAACGTGGTCAGCAGTGAGTTTCTTATTTGCAACCAGTCAGGACACAGCTATTCATTAACCAGCCAAGAGAAACAATTAAATGGATTTTATGCAAGACATGCTACTCTGTGATTCAGACCAAAACTTAGTGAAACTCTAAAACATACATAAACATAACTAGAAGCAACCAGAAGATTAGCTATTTTAATACATAAAATGTTTTATAGTGTTTAATCCATTAAAATATAACGGATCAACTTCTGAAAAAAGGTTGTTTTAATTTTAATACAGTTTTAATTGTCATATATCTATATAGATATATATATATTTATCTTACATCTACAGATGAATGCATGGGGGATCTCCTGACCTACCTTTAGTTGCTGTCACTTTTTCTCCTCTTCCTGAACTGTAGTTTTAAACGTACAGAAGACAAGCAGTCATGTTTTCTCCGTCCAATAAACCCGTGGGGATAAAACGACAATTTCAGGTTTAAAGTGGTTTTAAAAACTCCGATTGTGTCTGCTAACTGGAACAAGCCGGTTCCTGCTTTTTATGACCCGGTGACGGAGACACAACCCACTACATGTAAGCTGACTTCTGATTGGATGAAAATAATTCTGAACAGCAACGTGAAAAACGCCCTAAAAATACAACACTGCGCACGCGCGATTGTATCTAATTTTTAATATTTTTTCTTAATTTATTTTTTATAAATGTACAATAATACCACCAATATTTAATATGAATATTTTTTGTATTTAAAATTTTGTTAATATTTTGCTGGCAAAACATGTGTAAATCACCCAAAACTATTTAAAACAAAGAATTTAGCTACGTTTATTACAATAAATTATGTTAAAATAAAAATTTGTTTTCGTTTCGTCTTCTGAACCGCTTATTCCCATGGGGCTGGTGTGTATGTGTGTGTGTGGGGCGGGGATGACAGCTCATCCACGGTTGATTTCAACCGAGAGGCAGGATACACCCTGAACAGATCGCCAGTCTGTTGCGGGGACACACACAATAAAATAAAGAATTTCTAAAAAATAAAATCGGATAAAATCTTTGGTCCAAGTTAATATTTGATATAAAAAGCTTTACTTTATAATAAATGCAAATACATATATTTGACTACATCCACCTTTTAGAAAAAAAATCCTCAAAAATTTCCACAAATCAGAGAATCACATCCCACAAACCTGTTTAAAATATGACAAGGACCATTGAAATTGCACTTTGTCTACATTCTTTTAGTCTATATTTAAGGAGCGGTGCAAAGTGTCTGATCTAAGCTCTCATTTGAAAAAAAATTCCCAAAATGTCTAATGCATTCTTCCTGCTTCTCATACATGGGAGGCTTTCGCATAGTGCGGAAGTACCTTCAACATTCATTGGTCGTTTTGAAAATTACAAACAATTGCGCATGTGCAGTCAATTCATAATGAGGCAGAGTGACGTAATGGGAGGTGACCAGTCTGTGATTCTTTACATTTCAGTTTGACAATGACCTGTCGAGGTCATTGGTACAGCTCTGACTGCGCTGTACCAAGGCAGCCTGGAACGTAGCAAATGGCTAGAAAGAGAGTTGTTTTAAAGGCGTTGAATGGCTTACATGTTGACAAAAAAAACTCAGTTTTATAACGTTTTCTTGCTGTGTTAAAATGACAAAATGCCCATCCTCTAAAATTGCATTTTTTCTGTTAAAATAAGGCAAAACCGTAACACTTGACGGGAAACTGTAATTCTGAACAGATACAATTTGTTAAGTGTTGTACTGCCCTCTGCTGGAGAAAAGTGGTAAAAAGGTAAATAAAAGCCAAAAACATGATGCAGTTTAAAAAGCATCTTTATTTGCAATAATCTCACACTTCACATGATTTTTATTCCAGAGTTGCAGACATTTCTCATTCTTTTCAAATTGAGTGTGAAAGATATGATCTGTTTATTAGTGAGCGGTTGGTTATTTCATAAGTAACAACAAATTCCTCTCACTTTCCAGCAGTGTGAGCCAAAAGCCGACCCTGGGCACAGCCTGTCAAAAGTTCACACCCTCTTGCAACCATCTGACTGCACTTTAACAGACCTGCTCATCTCATAAATGAACTACAAACCTAACTGGACACACAAATAGTGTGTATCGAGTAATAAGCCCCAGAGGACAGCCAGTTAAGTATTATATAGATTACAGTGGTTAATGCTTTTTTTTTTTTTTATTTTTTTTTTTTTTTTATTTGACTTTGGTTCATGACCCCTCTTAACAAGCTGTGCCCTGAGAATACAGTGTGCTGTAAGACGAGACAAAAAAAAAAAAAAGAAAGACCCCGCTATTTATATTTCACCCTGAACGTAAAACACTGATAGTGATGAACATAAATCAATGCATATCCAGAAAAAGCCAACAACCTTGTCCAGTACGTCTCAGCTGCAGTTAAGGCCTTTAGTGTGTATTTGTGTGTGTGCACTCACTAGCGTGTCAAAAAAATTCTTCTCCACCAATTGAAGGGAAAACAAATGCAGCGGTACAATATTAACCATGTTGGAGAGTTTGTCATTTCAGTCAGTGCAAAATTAAAGAAATTCCACACATATCAAATACTTTCATTGAGTTAATGAGTCTTAAAATCATTTGCCTTCAATTTTTGTGTTTAGACATGAAATGTGTTCAATAATAATAAAAAAAGCCCCATCTTTCACCATAAGCATAGTGACAAGTGCTAATGCAGCTAATCGATAAGATACATATCATCGTATAAGTTTTTTTCTTTTATAATTGAGGCGAGAGCACAGGCGTAATAAACACAAAGCACTTCCATTATTTTTAAAAAACGTCTGCATAAAATACACTTCTATAGGCAGAGACATTACTTTGGTCCTCCTTCAGGATTCTTTTTCTTTAAATTCATTTAAGCATACTTTTTTATTTTTCTTCAATTAGAAAAATAGATCCTAAATTACGGACTATTCGAGAGGAAAGTTTCAATATAAAAATATTCATTTTTTTTTATACTTTGCCCAGAAAGAGAAAAAGAAAAGCAAAGGAAAAAATTTGGCCCAAAAACAAGTGTGTGTGTAATTTATAAGTTGTTTTAGATTACTGGCTTGTGTGTGTGTAAATGCGTAGATTGTCACCGTAAGAAATCTGATTGGATTAAACTGTGAGGTCAGAGTTTGTTGTGCCTCAAGTTTCGGTAACATTTCCTGTTTCTTTTTGTGCAGTTATGGCTACTCTTGTGTGTTTTGGCCTGTTTGTGATGCAAGCGATCTGCTCATTCAGGTTTGGGCTCGAGGGTTTCGCCCTTTGCTTCGGATTCCTCGTCACTTTCAATGCCGCCACGAGGAACGGTGCGGCGCACAGTGAATGGGAGATCCCCCCGCCTAGAACAGGAAAAAAAAAAAAAAAAAAAAAAGACATTTTGATTGAAGCCAAAATTAGTAGAATAAGAAATATGTATATTTTTATGACAAATAAAATATGTTGGGTTAGTTTTCCCACCTGAGCTTGTTCTTAAGAGAAGTGACTTCACGGTTCATGGCATCGGCCGATTCAGTGGCGTCTTCCAGCTCCCTCTGCAGCTTCCTCCGGTTGGCGTTTGCTCTCTGCGCCTCCTCCTCAGCTTCTTCCAGCTGGCGCTTCAGCTGCTTTATACGGGAGTTAGCCTTGTCCACCTGAAGTTAATGACAAAAGAGCAGGTGTTCTAAAACACAGTGTTTCCCTCGCTTGTTTTTGACAGTAGTAGAAAAGTAAATTTTGTGGTCAACAGCTTGAAGGAAATGATCTACTAAAACCCTCAAGCTTTTACTACCACAAACATTTCTATTAAATATTTTTTAAATTCATCTTGGTGAGATCGGTTTAGCACTTTATAAAAACTTTAGTTTGTGAAAAGTGCCTTCAGAAGTAAAGTGGGTCTGGATTTAGAAATACAATTAAAAATTTAATCCCAATTTATTTTCCATATCTACAGAGCTGCAGTGAGAGGCTGAAAGTGCCGCAGGTTGCCAATGTCTGGTCTACCAAAACCAACCTGGTCTTTGTACTGCTCCGTGTTGCGCCTCTCATCGTCCACTTGCAAGATAATTTCCTTCAGTTTCTTTTCGGTACGTCTCACAAGTTTGGTGGCTGTCTGCCTCTCCCTGAAAAAAGAACAGAAGTTAGACTGAGGACTGTAACAGAAAATAAGATGAACTCTGGGAATCTTACTTGGTTTCCATATCTAGCTGCTCCTCCAGCTGAGCAATCTTTGACTCCAGAGCAGCCATGTTTGCCTTGTACTTCGACTTAACGGTTCCTTCCAGCTCCTGCAGCTTCAGTTTCAACTCTTTGTTTTGCCGCTCCAGCTGGGAGCGTGCTCCCTCCACGCGCTGAGAGGAGCTGCGCTCCGCCGTCAGCTCCACATTCATCTGATCGGTCTGTTTGAAATATAAGTGAATCTTTTATGTATGTTGAATTTTTTTTAAGAACTTTTAATACAACAACCAGTTCATTTGCTGGTGCTGTGTTTGGAAAATTTGGAATTTCTTCAGAAGAAAAAAACTTACACAAAAACGGAATGTGTTACGAGGGGAGAAACCCCATCCCCCCAAAAAAATCCTATTTTTCATATTGTCTGTTTTGTTTGCTAATAAATTTGATAAAAAACTCAGGATTTTTTGGGGTAATTTCAGGTTTACCAGCAACTGATTTCCCTACAGTCTGTTTTTGCTTTAGTTTGGATCCTCAAAGCGATGAATTTGCTTCTGCTTGTTTCTATTATGCAGACCTGTACTATGAGAAACTACTGACCTGAAGCATTGCTTTTTTCAGCCGGTCGTTGATCAGCTCCGTGTTGCACTGCTCCTCCTCCAGCTCCTCTTCCAGCTGAGCAATCCGAGCCTCCAGACGTCTCCTCTCCTCTGCAACCTGAGCGCTGAAAAAAGAAATATTGAAATTTTAGAAACAGTCGGTATAATGGAAACTGATGATTTTTATTTTTCTTAGCTGTACTTTTTGGTGGCTTGGTTGTTGATCTCATCCTGCAGCTCGTCTCTCTCCTGCTGGGCCTGTCTCTTCACTCGCTCTGCAGCTGCCAGCTCCTACAGATGTGAACACATGTTAGTGGCTCCTCAGCAGCTGGATGGGACCAGAATTTCAGCAAACTGACCTCCTGCATCTGGATCATGTCAGCTTCCATGGCTTTCAGCTTCTTCTCTGTCTCCTTGCTCTGAGCCAGGATTTCCTCTCTAGACATACGAGTGTCTTCCAGCTCTCGAACAAGGTCCTTCATTTGGGCCTGGAGATGAAAGAAAAAAAAAAAAAGGTGAAAAACCAACTCAACTTTAAGTTTTTTGTGAAGATGATGTGCAAGCAGGACTTCTTCAGGACTCACTTGGAGTTTCTTCAGCTGCTTCAGAGCCTCGTCACGGTTCTTGTTTGCCATGTCAATGGCTGCCTCCAGCTCCTTCAAGTCCAGCTCCAGTTTCTTGCGTGCGGCCACAGCAGCAGAGCGCTGCTTCCTCTCATCCTCCAGCTCCATTTCCATCTCACGCACCTGAACAAAGAATGTCATTTCAGTGAGCTGTTTGTCGCTCTCAGACAATGGAGGAATGACAGTTACAAACCTGTTTCACCAGCGCCCTCTTCTTCTCTTCACCCATCTCGTCCCGTCCCACCAAGTCTCTCTCATACTGAGCCTTCATGGCCTGCATGTTGACCTCCAGACGCAGCTTGGCATCCTCGGTGGCCTGCAACTCATCCTCCAGCTCCTCTAGCTGAGTCTTCATCTCTTCCAGCTGCTGCTCCATCGCACGTTTGGCCTTCTCCAACTCGTGAACCTTAAAGAACGATGTTTGAAGTGATCACATACAGCTGGCACGGAGAGAAAAGAATAAGGAGTAAACTCCAAACTCACATTCTTGCCGACGTCATCTTTAGAAGATACCAGGTCTTCCATCTCGGCTCGGAGCAGTTTGTTGCTGCGATCCAGTTCTTCCTTGATGTCCATCAGAGATTCCAGTTCTCGGGTTAGAGCCAGAGCCCGGGTTTCCTTCTCACGCGCCTCGGCTTCAGCGCGATCACGCTCCTCAGCGTAGCGGGCAGAGATGTTCTTCTCTTCTGCAAGCATCTAAACAAAGCAAAAAGGTTTAAAAAAGAAAAAAACGACCTCCTCTAAAAATTTTTTTAACATCTTCCTTATGTACCTGATCAAACTTCTTCTGTTTCTTTTCTAAGTTGGAGTTAATTTGACGCAGGTGGTCCTGGTCCACCAGCAAGTCGTCCAGTTCTTGCTGGAGGCGGGTCTTTGTTTTGTCCAGCTTGTCGAAAGCAGCACATTTCTCCTCCAGTCGCTGGCTGGCTGCCTCCAGGTCTCTCTGATATCTTTTCTTTCCTTCCTCAGCTGACTCCAGACACCCGGCATCCTGCTCCATCTTCTTCTTCATTTCAGCCAGCTGGTCGGAAACAATCACCGCAGTGAGATTAAAGTAAAATAAATGAGGAGAAAGATTCATTCAGAAAAAGTTTAGCAACTTTACCTGAGCCTGAACAGTCTGGAACTGCTTCTCAATGTTCCTCTTTGCTTCCTCTTCCTCCTCCAGCTGTTCTCTCAGGTTATTCTGCTCATCTTCCAGCTGGCGTAGCCGTGTGCCCTGAGAAAGTTTCTGACGGGTCTCTTCTTGGAGGAGTTCCTGTTCGAAAAACAATCAAACTTAAGGCTTCTTATTTACATGTGCATCTTTCTTTTTGTAGATTTAGACAAGATTATCTTTAAGGTAGAAACAATAGAAGAGGAATGCCATGATAGAAAATTTTAAATAGTTACTAGAGAAGCTAAGGAAAAAAAAAAAACTTGGGTAAATTTTTTTTTTATTATTTCAATTTAAAATGAAATGAGCTGCTTTACCAAAACATCCCCCCATATCTTACTCTAGTTCAGGCCTTAGGACAAATTTATGAACTCCTTGTGGCCCATGAGGTCTGCCAGATTTATTTGCATGTGGAGTTCTAACCTGAACATCCTGAAGCTGGGACTCCACAGCCGAGCAGTCTTTGGCAGCTTTGATAGACTTGCCCTCCACGTCACTGAGAACGCTGTTCACGTTGTCCAGCTCCGCCTGAAGACGCACATCAGCATCAACAAAAAGCATCCAAAGTGATTTAAATCTTGAAAAAGGTTTTTTAATTCTTACCTGCACTTTTGTCAGTTTCTCTGCCAACTCCAGCCTCTGGCGCTCGCTCTCCGAGTGTTTCAGCAGCAGCTCCTGGACCTGAGCTTCGGCTTTCTTCCTGCGATGCTCAGAATCTCCTTTGCCCTGCATCAGCGACTGAACCTCGATGCTCAGCTCGTTCCTCTCTGATTCCAGAGCCTGCTTGGCCTTCTCCATTGACACTTTGTGCTGCGGAGAAGAAGAAAAAAAAACCCCACTTAGCTGCTGTTTTTGAAAGAGATGTGAGCAGAGGAAAAGAAGTGAAACAAACCCTCTTTGCTTGTTCAAGCTGCTCATTGAGCTCATCAAAAGCCTGGCCGTGTTTCTGTCTCATCTCAGCCAGCTGCTGTTCATGAACCTTAGCTTCATCATCCAGAGTCTTTTTAAGCTGTGCCACTTCCGTCTCACGTTTGGTCCTTTTTGAGAAGAACAACAATTAAGACTATGGAAACAATTCAAAGACCAATCAGAGGTACTTTTCGGTGTCCTCGGAACAGGATCTCTACCTCAATTCTTGCTGAGCAGCAGTGGAATCCAGGGTGTCTTCCAGTTCTGTTTTCAAAGCCTCCAGCTCCTCTCCCAGGTCCCTCCGCAGCTTCTCCGCTTTGGTACGAGCTTGTTTCTCCAACTCCAAATCCTCCTGCAGCTCGGACAGCTGGGCCTCCATCTCACGGATCTTTTTCTGAGCGAGGTTCTTCTGTGCAGCTTCTTCCTCGATCCGGGCCAGAGCCGCCTGGAGCTCTTCTTCCTTCTTTGCCAGTTGGGCACGCAGTTCGGCGATCTGGGCCTGAAGCTCGGCGATCTGATCGTGAATCTCAGTGAAGTCGCCTTCCAGCTTACGTCGGTTTTTCTCCAGCTCTTGACGTCCCTTCTCTTCTCTGCGTAGACGGTCTGTCAGAAACAAAAAGAAAAAAACCAAAATATAACTCTTGGTAAAAAAAAAAAAAAAAAAAAGATCTCATTTATTAAAGTTAATATCTTCCTACCCTCCAGGTCGGTGATCATCGCCTCATGTTTGGTCTTAAGTTTCTGCAGGCTTTTGGACTTCTCCTCCTCCTCTGCCAGGTTAGTGGTGAACTCAGAAATTCTTTCCTCCAGGAGCTTCTTCTCCTGCACACACAAAGAAAAACCCCATGTTGATTAAATTCTATTTGGCACTGCTGTACCAAATACAGCCCTCAATAACTTTAACGTTCCAGCGGTGTGGTCACACATATCTGGTACTGCTCATGATTATTCATTTCTCCTGCAAATCTGACTTTGATGTTCTTGATAGAACAGAATATTTTAGTTTATCTGTAGAATACACAGGCTTCTTTTGAATATAATAGGACACTGTTAAAGAAATAAGAGGAATTAAACTAAACAATTCAAAATTTGCAGAAGACCCACATATACCAACTTTGATTACTTCTATTTACTAGAAGAAAAAAACCCCTCCAAACCTTATTTAATTTGTTGTTCTGATCGTCCAAAACCATCACGTCTTCTTCAATTTTCTTCATTTTTGCCTCCAAAGTGACTTTTTCCAGCTGCAGTTTCTGTCTGGCTGCTTCTTCTTCATCCAGCTGCTGCTCAAGATCCTGTTTGCAGATAGAAAGACGTTCAGCAGGAAAGCAGAAAATACAAATGTTAAAAAAAAAAAAAAAACACGTGGAGAAAAAGAGATTTCCACTCACAGAGATGTTTTGCTGCATTTTTTTCTTCTCCACCATCATATGAGAGGAGCGTTCTTCCTCCTCCTCCACACGGGCCTCCAGGTCGTGGAGGATCTCCTCCAGCTCTTGCTTCTTAGCAGCCAGACGAGCTCGCATTTCCTCTGCTTCGGCGCAGAGCTCTGTCTCTGCTTGGAGCTGCTCCTGAAGAGCCATCTTCTCAGCACTCAGCTGCAAGAAGATTCAGATGTAACTCATCAACTAATTCTCATCGACACAAAAACCCTCATCGCCTTCTAACCTGATGCTGCTTTTCTTCCATTTCTCGGAGCTGCTGCTCAGCATACAAATGCTTCTCCTTCACTTTAGTAAGTTCTTCATCCTTGGCTTGCATCTCCTCTTCTTGTCTGCTGACCTGCAGAAGAGGCTTCACCTGAGGAGAAAAGGGTATGAAACACAGTTATGGAAGGAGAACGAAAAAAGTAGAGAAACTAATGTGTTTGGTGTTCAAGAGGAGATAAAACTTCACCTTGGTGAAAAGCCTCCACCACTGCCAGTTCCTGAGTTTAAGGTAAGCAGCACAGTTCCTCTGGATCACCTTCATTGCCGTTAGCTGCTGCTGCCTTTTGGCAAAAGCTCTGAAAATACAGACAAAAGAAAAAACATTAAAAACCAGAAGCTGCAAAATTATGGATTTTTTTTTTTTAAATTCAAAAGATGAAACAATCTTTAAGTCTTACTTGCGGGCTACGTAGCCTCGGCACCAGGCCTGGAAGTTGATGATGATGTCTGTTATCTTCATGTCCCTCTCTTCCTCCAAGTGAGCGAGCACCCCCGCTCTGAAAAACACTTTACTCTGGCCGATGCGGTACAAGTTGGGATCCAGCTCCAGAGTTTTAATCTGACACAAAATGATGGAAACAATTATTCAATCTGATCAAACAACAAGATATTTTAGAAGGACTAATAAAAACAATGGAAAAGCTCCTCACCATGAGCACACAGGCCTGCTTTCCATCCATAAAGCCCTTTGGGATGGCGTTAGGAGTGAGGATTTCATACCTGACAAGTGAAAGATTTTTTTATAGTAATTTCAATCTCAAAACATTTCAAATTTTATAACTAATTTTTTAAAAGTTATAATGTTAGTAGGTATGTATTTTACCTCTGTCTGAACTCCTGGAAAACAATGCGGTTGGGAAATCCTTGTCTGCAGATACGAATCCCCTCCAGGACACCGTTACACCTCAGCTGATCCAGAACCAGGTGGGGGTCTAGTTTGCCTGCCTGAAAACATTAAAATGATCCAGGAGAATTTTGTTGTTTATAAAATATTCTTAAATGTTGTTCATACCAAAGCTAACAAGGACATGAACTAAATTTTAATTAAATTTCGTCTGCACCTTTTTTGATTGAGTTAAATTCTCAAGAGAAATTTCAGAGTTTCTTTTACCTTCTTCTCATGGTTGGGAATGATGCAGCGAACAAAGTTTGGATTTGTATTGCGCAGCGTCGCCATCAACTTTGAGAGCTGCTCCTTGTACAGCTGGCCGACAGTGCGGAACATGCCCTTCCTGGTCTTAAATGCACCAGGCATCTCGGACATCCCAGACACCTTATCAAGACCCACAATACGGTCCACTGGAAGGAAAATAAAAATTAATGAAAAGAAATGCTAACAGTTACATTTGTAGCAAAAAACATCTCAATATCCAGCAAACGCAAACCAAATGCACATCACAAAGAATACAGCATATGATCATCATCTCTCTGCTTGGTTCTGGTAAAAACACACCAGGTAAGGAAGCAAGAGAGGGGGGAGGTGGTTCACACCACACAAACACCAAGTGGATGCAAAAAGGAGTTGGCAACACGAGGTGGATAAAAAGTCAGTCACAGGAAGCTGGTGACATGTGGAAACAACACACCATAAAAAGTACATGTATTTAAAAAATGCAGTGAAAGAGGATTTCTAATAATCTGTTTCCTTTAAAGGGTTCTTGTACTGAGTGAGAACAATGTGCAATGATTGAGTTGAATGTGTGTGTGTGTGCCAACAAAGTGACAAACTTTGGTTGCAGTGACAAAAAAACCAAACCAAACCCATGCAGTAAATACCCATTGCTGCATTGTTGCAGTACCAATGACCAACACCAGGGGTCCCCAAACAACACTATCACACAAAAGGAGAAAAAGGAGATTTTAATGAAAAGCAACAAGAAGCCAGAAGTTTGTTACAGAAACATATGAAGGCAAAAAAAAACTAAATAAGCAAAATTATTATAGACACATGAGGCCTCAGGATGGAAAAAATATCATGTTCGGACATGCGGCAATGCAGGGGGAAAAAATGAACGAAAAAGAAACCTTTTCACCTGAATCTGAGTGAAGAATAGGAAAACGCTGATAAAAATAGGCTCTCTGACAACTTTGTACCTCTGAGAGGCAGTAAAAGAAAAACAAGAGTGAGGAATAGGAACGCACAGAAGGAGAGATGGAAAACCAGACCAACGGGGGTTTTGAAAACAGGTGAAAACAAAACGGACCACCCACCAGACGGTAAGAAAGAGAAAAGACACGATGAACAAGAAGCAAACGTAAAATGTGTCGAGAAAACAATAAGTTCCCCATTTGATGAGCCATCATCTGCTAACTCACCGTCCTTCCAGAGCTCAGACACAAACTTGTCAGTGGATTGGTTCAGCAGGGAGGCCACGTTATCATTGAGAGGATCCATGTTCTTCATCAGCCACTCGTCAGCTTTGTAGTCCACCTAATCAAAGAAAAAAGATTTATTAAAATCTAAAAAAAAAAATTTAGAAGTTACGAATGCTGAAAGTTACTCCTAACCTTGCCGGCATAATGAATGATGCAGAAATCAGCTTCATCCTTGAGTTTCTTAGGTTTGAAGAACTTGGGGTGTGTACCCTGCTCCTGCAGAACCTTCTCCACAAAACTCTTATCGGTAGCTTTGGGGAACCAACACTCTTCATCCAGCAGAGCCAAGATACCTGGTGGACTAGCCTAAACACAAGAACAGAGAAACACGCGTGACCAAATGGTACATCAGCACAGCCTTTCTGGTAATTGGACAAATCGAAACTAACCGGTTTCTCAATGAGGTCGATACAGGGCTGCAGGTCCAGACCGAAGTCGATGAAGCTCCACTCTATTCCCTCCCTCTGGTATTCCTCCTGTTCCAGGATGAACATGGTGTGGTTGAAAAGCTGCTGCAGCTTCTCGTTGGTGTAGTTGATGCAAAGCTGTTCAAATGAGTTCAGCTGCAGAAACAAGAGAATGTCAGGATCTCAAAGTGCTTTTGAAAGAGAACATTTTTTTCATTTATTTTGCAGACATCATCTTGCGTGACGAGGGCTTTCCTTGGATTTACCTCGAAGATTTCAAAGCCAGCAATGTCCAGGATGCCAATGAAGGAGGCTCCTTGCCTCTTGGTCTTGTCCAGGGCTTTGTTGATCCTCATTACGAGCCAGCGGAACATTCTTTCATAGGTAGCCTTGGCCAGCGCTTCCACTGCAAACTCAGCTTGCTCTTGGGTCTGAGCTTTCTGGACGTAATCTCTTCCCACTTTAATGCGAGGAGAGAGGATGGCGCGGGTGAAATCTGTGACGTTCATTCCCATGAGGTGACACACCTTCTGGGCAGCTGTTGAGAGGAAAAAGCAGAAAATGTAAAAACAGGTCAGAGCTGAACTGTAACAAGAGTTTAATTCTAGTAAAGAACAAATTATTCTTGCTCACCAGTGTTGTCTGGCATGGAGGCCTGATCTGTGTGGCGCTCCTTTTTGAAGTTCATGTTTCCAAGCTGGAGAACTGAAGCCACAACCTTCAACATGCCTGGAAAAGTACAAACATTACAGTTAAACTATGAACAGACATTCAGGTCTAATTAAATAAACAAAATAAAATACAGTTGTAGTTACCAATCTGCTCGTCCTCTGGGATGCTCATGATCCTAAAGGCTTCCAAAGTCTCTTGAAACAGATCCTTGTCCTGCTGACCAGGAATCGTGACATTTCCGTTAGAAAGGAAACGATAGTTGTTGTAGTTTTCAAGAAGGAGGTCACCTAAAATAAAAACAAAAAAACAACAAGGCGATTAATATCTAAAATAACTAAAACTTGTGAAGAATAATTCTGGACGGATGCGTACTGCGGAGTTTGTCTCCTGCTCCTGTGAGCAAGTAGTAAAAAATGTGGAAGGTTCGCTCCTCTTTGGCCTGACGAATGGCACGAGATTTTTCCAAAAGGTCTAAAAATCAATTAGTCAAAGAAAAGTAATGAGAAGACACTGCTGTAAAGAGGTCTGTGTACATTAATATGATTCAACCACGATATAAGGATACATGTTTCGATGTTTGCTCCGACAATGTAGCCGTTGACGTCAAAGTTAATTCGAATAAATTTTCCCTAAAAAGAAAATATTTAGAAACATTCAGAGCAGGAAATGAGAATCTAAAATTAAATGTGAGCAACGGTGCGTACAAATCTGGAAGAGTTGTCATTTTTGACCGTCTTGGCGTTTCCGAAGGCCTCTAGGATGGGGTTAGCCTGCAGCAGCTGCTTTTCCAGCTCACCCTGAGAAAAACAAGCAGAAAACCAAAACACGTGTTTAAAAATAACCTGCACAACTTAGAAATATGTTTTTTTATAAGGGAGTTGAATTTTATAACAAGCATTGAGTGCCCAAATTACTGAGATCAACCACCAAAATTAGTTTCTGTAGCGCATTGGTTGAGTTACCCATGATGCATTGAGGAAGGATCAGGATATGACCGACAAAATTAAAACAAAAGTGATTTAAACAAAAAGGGACGACGTATTTACACACAAACAAGCGATGCAGACACAGTAAAACATTGAACCAACCAACCGTAAGTTAACAACCCGTCACCAGTTACTCTGAATGGGTTAGTCTGGTGAATCAAAGACTCCTCCCAACCGGAATGTGCAATTTTGTTTTTAAACAAAGAAAACACCAACATAATATAAATCACCGTAATTCATTAAAAAAAAAAAAAAAAAAAAAAAAAAAAACATAATTGTGACGTATTTAAAAATAAAACATGTCCTCACCCAACATGTTTGCCCTCAACCAACATTTAAAAAGAACAAGCCGAAAAAAGAAAAGCCATGTTGGACATAAAGTAGCAATTTAAAAAAAAAAAGGAAAGAAAAATTCAGCCAGACGAGATTAAATAAGAAGAATCCATCAAACCCCTCCCCTCTTATCCTACTATTGTCTGGCTGAATTTTTCACAGGAACACGTACGGCTGCCACTGAGCTGCAAACATACTTCCTTCTAACTTCCTATTGGCTGGCAAGACATGTGATCTCTGCCCTTTATACAGTGACTCCCACAAAGAGCGCACACGCTTCAGCAGAGAGAGAGGGGAAGGAGTGAGGGAGAGGGGAACAGGGTGGGGGAACCAGGTTGGGATGGAGATGGGGAGGCGATGACAGAAGCAGGTGGAGGAGGAAGAGCGAATGAAGTGGGGGTCAACTCACATGTGACAGGACCGAGCTGTTCTGTTGATGGGAAAAAAAAAATACAACCTCAACAAAGGGATGAAAGGGTGTGTTTTGTTTCTTTTTCTAGAACGCCATTTAATGAACTTTTGTGGAACTGGTAGGAAAGTAAAAAGTACATTTTCTGCTCTATTTTAATCCCTTAAGATCTCTAAACTGGCATTTTATGTAATGCAACTTAGGTGCCTTCGATATTGTTGTCCACTTTCCTTTTGATGGTTCTTTTCTGTGGTAGTGCAAAAAAAAATGTATCCACTAGACAAAACATTCTTTAAAAAAACAATGTGGAGAGATGATGAACAGATACACATCACATTCTTTATGAGAACTGCTGCTGTCCGTGGGTGTAAGAAAACAAAAAGCTCATCATCTAGAAGTTTTATATTAAAAATACATACTGTACATACACTGAAAAGATATGAGATAAAGAGATAAATGAACAAATGCATGTAATATGTTTGTGCATGGTGAGACAAAAGCAGAACCAACCTGATCTTTTTTAGTCTTATGAGAGGAGGCCACATGAGCGAGGTACTGGATAACCTTCTTGGTGTTTTCTGTCTTACCGGCACCAGATTCGCCTCTGCACATCACAGACAAATAAAAAAATAAAAAAAAAACTTGAGATAGGAAAAAAAAAAAAAAAATCCAAAAAAACAAGCTATTTTAAAATATTTAAAAAACTCACGTGCAAAGGATAGACTGGTCTTCCCGATCTGTAAAAGCATTAAACAAAGAGAATTATGTAAACGCTTAAAAGTGCTTCACATATCACAATGGTGCATACACTTTCCAGCTTGTTTGCAGGAAAAGCACTCATCACAGACAGGAAATCCATTTCCGGCTTCCTGTGACTGTAAAGACGTTCTTTTAAAGTTCTAAGTGGCACCTTAATTACCTAAATATGGAAAATTTTGCGGGAGAAAAACAAGCGGCACAGCCAAAGAAAAGCAAACGACCAAAACTGGTAAACACATATAGAAGGTGGAGTTCAAGTTTTTTCAATTGTTCTCTAGAAAATAGCAAACAGACTCATTCTGAAACATCTTGTAAATACATTTACGTTTTCTTATGCAGAACTATGTGCATGCCAGGCACGTCGGTCAGTCGCAGGACCACACAGAGAGACGTAATTACCCTCAGTCCTAATGGAAGTTTGGAGTCAATAATCAACCATCCATGCTTTCTGGACAGTCAAAGGAATCTATGAGTGAGAAGTAACATGTTTGGGAGCTCACACAAAAAATCCAGTTCTGAACGTCAAGGTCAGGACTCAGACTGGATAAACAGTGTTTCGTGCCTTTACAAATGTTTCTTAATGCACAGTTGTATTGGAAACAAAGAGTTCCAAACTTTTCCTCCATACCTGAAAGCATTAAATTGTCCAAAATATCTTTAGGCATGATGAAGCCTTTAGAGTTTGTTTCACAGAAAGAAAGGGGCCAAATCCAGTGTCTGGAAAACCTTATGTAATAATTTCATGTCTTGTTTGTGCAAAGCTTTACATTTTGCAGGAAAAGACAAGTAGCATTTTCCTGGCAGCTCAGACTCATCCATCAGATAGATGGGAAATAGAGAGAGGGGATTCATCATTCCAGAAAACGTCTCTCTACCACTGTGGAGTAATGTGGTGCTAAGCAATCCACTATTGCATGAGACGCTTTGCATTTGGGTGCTCTGGATTTGGCCATGAAACTTTCTGTCTATTGTTCCTGAGACAGTTTGAAGGCTGCAAGAAGTTTGAAGATGCACCATCCACTTTGGCATCTGCTGACCCAGCTCTATTTACCACTCTGTGGCTGAGTTGCTATGGATTCCAAACACATTTTTTTTTAACATACAGCTGACTTTTGGAATATTTAAATGTTGCAAGCCAGATTACCCACACATCCGTGGAATATTTAGGAGTGAGGAGATTTCAGTTTATACTCTGAAACTCAGTGAAGACTTCAGAAAATGCAACCTTCTTGCAGAAGTTTATAGAACCAGGCTCAATGCCATGTTGCTTATTTGATATTGGAAGTAATTAAATTATCCGATTCAGGTAGGAGAGCAAATGCTTTTGAGAATGTATTTAAGAATCTAGATAGATTTTAATTTAGAATCAAATCCAGCTCACAAACATATCTAAAAAAATAGACAAACACTTCCTGATCAAAACAATAAAATAACATACATCATCTTTCTTCAGAAAAAGACAATAAAAAAATTTACCAGATGAATGGCAATAACTAGGATCTTCTTAAGAAGTTAATCTCGAACACACCTGCATTTTATGACTTTTTGGAAGTGCAATATCAGTTTGGGAAACCATGAAGAAAAAAATAACATGCCAGCAAGCTACACTCCCCCTTGTTTAATTAGTTTGTGGCATGTGTAGGATGACCTACCCTGCATCATGCTTCTGTAGGATGTGTCTGTGATGGCGTAGATATGAGGTGGCATCTCATGTCTCTTCTTCCCCTTGTACATGTCAACTATTTCCTCCGAGTAGATGGGAAGGTTCTTGTAGGGGTTTATGACAACACAGAAGAGACCGGAGTACGTCTGTGGGAGAAAGTTAAGAAAATTGTTCAGATTAACTATCAATTAGTGTGAATGCACTGGGGAAAGAAAAAAAGGGTTAAAACCCCAAAATATGGAAGAAAAAAAAAAAGACTCGCAGTGGAAAAGTAATGGTTAAAGACTGAAATATTTTTTGTTTAAAAAAAGCCTTGTCGGAGATAAAAAAAAAAGTTCTTCTCCTCCCACAGCTTGACAGTACAGCTGATTCCTTTCACTTCAAAATTTGGCAATATCAATCGCCTGGCTGTTGCCTTTGACTAAAGGAAGACATTAACTTTACAAGATAATATCAATCTGATACATGTGCTTTGTCATTTTTGTATCAATTTTTTTTTGTGTTTTCTGTAAAATTTTATTTAAAATTAATTTTCTATTCTTTTTTTTTTTACTTCTATTTCATCTAAAAAAAAATTAACTATTCCCTTTCATGCACAACATTCCAGTGCTGTCTCCAAACATCTCTGTACCAGTCTCTCTCAGACTCTCTTTAGTGTACTTGATCTCCCCCATGAGACCGTCAATTTCAGGCCTGCAGAGCCTGGAGCCACTTAAATCCTTCAATGACTGGAACTCTGAAGGGGGGAGAGAACAACAGACTGTTGATATGACCGGGTCACAGATCAGAGTCAAAGAGACCTAATTACTCCCTGGTCATATAAATATATAATGCAATAAACAGTATTATTATGGGAGAAGCACTGAAAGCTTTAAGATGATTAACATTCCCTGTCCTTTTCTGGTTCTCTTACACTCTTCCACTCCTTTTCCTCCACACTCTTTTTTTTTTTCACATCTCTGAAACTCTGAACTGTATTGTTCCCAGAAACTTCCTGTTTACACTAAAGTCAGAAAAAGGAGGAGAAAAGGCAGAAAGAAAACAAGACAGTCCTGAAGGATTTAGTCAGAGCGGAATGACCGAGAAAGGAAACGCTTGTTAGAGATGAACGAGACAAGAGTTCCCATGAACCATTGGAGGTTTTCTAACCACATATTCCCAAGAATGGTTTTTGGTGCACTTTGACAAATGCACAACCAGTAGCTATATTACGCATCTATACTCACGTAGATGAGACCAGAGTAGTATCTCTCCTTCAGGTTGTGCAGCACAGATGCTTCATTCAGGCAGGTCAGTTCCGCCATGTCTTCCACTTTGCTGAACTTGGGCGGGTTCATTTTCTGGATGTCGTCCTTGTTCACTCTGATCTTTTTGCCGGAGTCTGCCAGCTCCACCACACACTCGTCCCCATGTTCTTCCTTCACCGAGCCGGCTTCGAAGCCCAGGCGTTCCGATGGTACCCATACCAGTTTCTTAGTGGCCCAGTCGGCCTGTGCCAGTGGATTGTTGACCAAATTACGATCCACGTAGAGAAACTTGTCAGCGTCTGACATGGTAGCTGTTAAAAAAAGAAGCAGACAGATGGAATGTTATGATCAACTATTTTTTGTCAGTCATCAATACATATGCATTAATTTATTTCTTATAATAAAATCAAATAAATTTATTGTCTGATCAGACACGCAGATGTTTGTCTGGATGGAAACGGCATCCCTGTTCATCTCTCAGCTGAGATGCTTCCAGCAAACAGATGTTTGCTTTGTAAAGACAGCGAGAAGCACGTGTTTGCGTTTCCTCTGGATGACTTTACAGAGTTTCTTTTAGCAGCCATTGTTTCCTTTAATATTTCTTGAGTACAAGAACTCATTTCATTAGACATTTTTAGGTTTTGGCAAACTAAATTTAGTTTTGAAATCTAGATTTCTAGATCTGAAATAGAAATCTTTGATCAAATTATTCAGTAAAGATAATTTTTTATAAAAATGTCAATAAAGAATAAAATAAATGTTAGAATTTTTTTTTCTCAATGCAATCTCCAACAAATCAAAAATATGTACATAAACAGAGGTTGCATTCCGAACTCTAGGAAGCATATATATATATATATATATATATATATATATATATAAAAAATCTAACATCATTATTACAATTTGTACTCTAATCTATTTTAAAATAGGTTGTGAATCGTTACTCAGTCTGATGTTTTATTTGCACAAAGAAATTAATCCAGTACTTTCTTCTTTTTTGAACGAACATTAATTGAAGTCTAAATTTTGAATACAAATTGATTAAACATAACTTTCCATTCCGTCATTTTCCACTTGTTCCGGGGCAGCCCAGGCTGCATCCTCCAGCTTACCCGGAAGGATCCCAAGTCGTCCCTGGCCAGCTGTGAGACATAGTCTCTCTAGCGGGTCCGTGGTCTGCCCCTTGGTCTCCTCTCGGTGGGACATGCCCAAAACACCTCGTCCGCGAGGCACTTGGGTGGCATTTTGACCAGATGCCCGAACAACCCCATCTGGCTCCTCTTGACTTGGAGGAGGAGCGGCTCGACACCGAGCTCCTCCTGGATGGCAGAACTCCTCACCCGATCTCTGAGTGATGGCCCAGCCACCCTGCGGAGGAAGCTCATTTCGGCCACGATCTCATTCTTTCGGGCATCACCCACAGCTGGTGACCATAGGTGAGGGTGGGAACGTAGATCGACTTGTAAATCAAGAGGTTTGCTTTTCGGCTCAGCTCTCTCTTTACCACGACGGACCGATGCGGTGTCCTAGTTATTGCTGACGCCGCACCAATCTTCTAACATAACATAACTTCTAGAGGTTAAAACACATTCTTTAACTTATCTGATTATTGTGAGCTTCAGCGTATGAGTGACTAGACGAGGCTAACCAGCAGTATAAATTTAGAGAGAGGCAAGGGGGGAAAAGAACTTGAGGCAAACGTCCAAACAATTAACCAAACATGGTGAAACTTTCACTGACACCACTGTCTAAGTTCAGTTGGGATTCCAGCCGTGTAGGGGCATGACACCGTTTTCCCGGCTGCGTCAGGCTGTCAATCTTTCACCTTTGCACAGAGAAGGACCTTTTTTTTTTTTTTTTTTTTTTTTTTTTTTTTTTTTTTTTTTTTTTTTTTTTTTTTTTTTTTTTTTATTTGTCCTCCAACTCGCCTGCACTTACTGCGTCACTCGTATTCAAACAACAGGAAAATGAGGTCCGAGGTCAGGTTGAGATTACCTGCTCAATGTCTGTAACTGCATTAGCTAATGTGCTCTATGACAAACGGATCTATTTGTTTTAATCTTTGTATTGATCTTAACAGCCTGACGATGGCCTCCATCAGACAAAAAGCACACTATGGGCACATCCTCAATAAAAAGATATGCTGGCGATATTTTTTATAACTAGGGCGAGGCTTCAGAGAAATCTAGGCAGAAGTATAGACACAGAAACATCCAATCAATACATCACTACTGTAACCCATCCGGACAACACCCCTCTCCTTACATTGCTATCACACCTCCATCTCTGCTTGACCCCACACTCCTGACCCATCGTCATTAAAGAAGCATGGGACAAATTAGGCCTCCTTATTACTCCTCAGCTGGCTCCAAACCTCCTCTTCTGCCTCCTGCCACTCTCTCGCCTCCCTCTCTTAGAGTTCTTGCCCTCCCTCCTCCCCCCCTCTGTTTATCCAGTCTTTTCAGGGTCGCATTCCTCCTATACTCACCCTTTATCAAGGAGAGACAGCAAGCAAAGGCATTCCACAAATTTTTCTCCATCCGCCATGCCCCCCTTCCTCTATCAATCTTTCTCAAACTTTTTTTCATTCCGTATCCCTTTGCCTGCACAGACCACTTTTTTATTATTCAAAACGTAATAAAATAATCATTTTCACTCCACGTATCGAGATCATTTCTATTTAGATTGACGACACCATCCATAGCAACTAAATCCAAAATGCTAAAACATATTGGTAATTACTAATCATCTCTGTGCATAGCAAGTAATGAGAAGGTGAAGCTAAACCAAAAGAAACCAGCAAGTCCGGTCCACTGCGGGTCCATCTTTAAAGCTCGACACAGATAATAACTCAGTGACACACTTCCAGCCTTTTCTCCAGAGAGTGGAATGACGGCTAAAATTATCCGACTATTTTGGTTTGTTTTAAAAAGAAAGTAAAGAGCAGGGACAAAGAAGAAGTATTTTCTACTGGATTTAGGTTTTGTCTCTCAGTCTGGCTTCACAGTTCCAAAACTATATGTGCTGATCGATAAAAGAACGTGCAAAAATACTTAATGCAAGTCTACGTTCTCTTCAAACGAAGGTTCGAGAACTCTGATTAACCAGTCCTTGCAGCATTTTGAGACTAATTTTTAAGACAACTTTTAAATGCTACAGTCAAATTACAGCAACGTTGTATTAAAAATCACACTTTTATTTAATCAAGAAGCACAAAGCCTGATGAGAAATTGTGCAGATACTTGGGACTGCAAAAAAGAGGACCAAAAAAGAGAAAAATATTCAAAACTGACATCAGATCCACGGTATGTCATCATTTTTAAAAGAGACTGTTTCTTTTTCTATCTAGAGGTCAAAGATTCATCAGACTTCTCATTCCTTTCCACCTCACCAATTCTCCTTTAATTACTCTGAAAACAGAAAATTTGGACCAACATCAAAATCAGGTCCACCTGGGGAAACCCCACAAAGCAAAGCCTCCCCCTCCTTTTTGTTTTATGAATGCTATGGTGACACAGCCAACAGTAATGCATGTCACCCTAACTCCACAAAAACACACCAGCTTTTCACCATCGTCACTTAATATTAAAAAAAAGATAAGATGTTCCGTCGTCTCCCACTTATCCGAGACGGGTCATGGAGGCAACAGCTTCTGACTGGAAGCCCTGGCTTCTCTGACCCTGGCTGCATCCTCCGGCTCACCTGGGGAGAGCTCCCCGGCCTGCGACTGGGTCTCCTGAGACTCAGAGATGAGATGGTAATTACCCACATGCATACTTTCTAAATTAAAACATTGTTCATTTAGACTCCAACCTATTTTTTAATAAATAGTAACTTCATATTTTAAAGGAAATCTCAAAAGAAAGATTTTCTCAGCTTCTCACCTTCTTATTAACACAATATATTTTTATGCACTATTGAACTTTCAGGTTTGTTTTGATCAAACAAACCATTTAAAACCCAGCAGGATGTTGTTTCTACTGGTTCAGACCTGTCTGAGGTTTAAGCTTCATCACTTTCATCTCAGACGAATCATCTGCGACTGATCTACTGACTTTGACTTCCAAGTGAGAGAAGCACCAGACAGGAGTTCCTGAGGTACAAAGTCAGTCAAAAATCATTACAGGCTCACACGTCCCATCTCCCCTCCCACTCAAAGTGGAAAGGGTGGGGTAAACGGAGAAGGGAGGAAATGACAAACGAACAAAACTATTTTACCGTTTGTGGAACTTTGGGAAATTGCTGGAGAAGAAGAAAGGTACCGTTTTCTTCAGCACATGCTGAGAAGCTCAGAGGAGGGAGGGATAAATTAGACAGTAGCAAGGAAAAGAAAACATGCTAACAGAACTACATCACTTTCCACATGTCTTTTTTTTTCTCGTTTTTTTTTTTTTTTTTTTTTTTTTTAACATTCTTGCCCAAACTGGGATCCTATTTCACTTTGCTGTAAGCAAGCCACTGGCACCTACCGCTTGTAACTGGAGGCCCTTCTAGTCCTCACTGTAGCCACATCACCTAGACCAGTGCTTTTAAGACTTATAAACCCACTCCAACCCCCACACCTCATCATTACTCAGGTTTGCAGCTTCTAACAAGTGGAAACTCACCATTTTTAATTGTATTTAAACTTCCATCCAACTTCGCAGAAAGAAGAAAAAAAACATCCCAACTTTTTATAAACTTTGTTAAACAAATATGAATCAATGTTAAGCATCTTCCCAGATTCCCATGGGTTCAATTCCACTCATTTGCATTAAAATTATTCGTTATACTGTAAAGTGCTTCCAAATGGCGACATCAGCTCAATTCATTCCCTTCTAATCACTCAATAGAAACATTTTGCCTTAGTTTTGCAAATAAAAGCCCAAATTTGAGAATTAATTCGTTCTCTTCATTTTCAGCAACACTAAGCAGTGGAAAATGTTCATGTATAAACTTTTTGGAAACTAGATAGGACAAGATGAAAGATAATTTGCAACAAGTCTCATCCGCTCATAAACTAAATGTTAAATTCCATGTCTTTGTCTTAAGACACAAAGCAGATGTTGATTAAACAACTAAATTCATCAGATACTCTTGTTACAAACATTGAGCTTATTGACCGGGCGATAAAACGGTCTGTTGCACAAGACTTTAGACGGAAGGAGACAAAAATCTAGAAAGGAGTTAAGATAAACATTTCTGTTTGTCAGCTGTAATTTTTCTTCACTACTAGTTTTTTTTTTATTGCTTTCAAGCTGTTTTCATCACATCTCCTGTTATGCTTCTCCAGCAATGTACCCCATCTCCTCTTTCTCCAGCCAGACAGCTCCCCCACCCCAGCTTAGTGGTTTTTGATGTGGTTTCTCTTATCAGTTCTTATCGCTACTCAGAGCACTCCCTTTGACTCACTGCAATACCGAGCCGTCTCATCTGACCAATCATCTCATCCTACCAGCGACCTAACAGACGTGTGTCACTGTGATATGCGGTGTGCATCTGGTATGCGGTATGATGTGGATTAACACAGAAAATAAAACTCTGACGGCAGTAAGAAGTTAAGCCAATCACAGAGCATGTTTCAGACTTCATAGTGGGAAAGTAAGCTTGAACTGCTTAACACGCCAGGTGTGTAGCTCACACACACCGGGGCTTCATGCCATGTACTTAAACGCAACTGTGATTTTAACAGGTCTAATAATGAATAACATATTCTACTGGTTTCTGGAGAGTTGCTGACTCGGGCTGAATCTCACAGAAGAGCACATTGACAATTGGGTAATCATTAATCAGGCATTGCCTCATGATTACGGCAATAGAGGAGAAAGCGTTACCGTATACTCATTAGGGTGTGGTCAAGGTTCGATCCTTCAAGAACAGAAATGAAGTCTAACCCTGAGAGCAGTCATTTCCTGGTATTGTCTGCTTCTATTGAAATACTACAGGTGCTGTTATGTAGAAGAGGAAGACAGAGGAAAGGACTGGGTGGTGGAGAAATCTAAACTCAAGCAAAAATAAAAAAAGAGGCAAAGGAAAGGGGGGTGGGGGGTTGAAACTAAACAGAACAAAGTGGGAGCAAAGGTTAGGAAGGACAGAGGAGACCAAGACAACAAGGCCATCAGAAGAAATCGATACTAAAGCAACTCTGTTAACTTGAGCCAACCGTCAAACACAAGGATAGAAATATTTTACTAAGTAAATATGTGAAATAAAAGCTATCGTGAGAAGTAAACAACATTGTAGTGTGTTGTGCTCGAGGCTTCTGACATAAAAACAAGCTTTATGTCCGTACGCACGAGATTTTAGCCTGAGAAAAAGTATGGACCATTTGTAATGAAGACACTATCTCCCACTCTGGCTGGGACGTTTTGTCTGCATGAATGAATCTCAGCTGACTGAGAAACTGGGATACATGTGACATCAACATGTTGGCGCAATCAATCATTGACACAAACTATTGTTGGTATCAGTAATTATGAGTAAAAAAAAATTGAAGAAAAAAATGGGTGGGTGGGTAGCTCAAAATGTGTCATGTATCAAATATCAAAATACTACAACAAAAGGAGGATCTCAGTAGATTTGTGTTGGGTTAAATGTGTACAATACTACCCGCTACACTGGAAAAACCACCTTTGCGTAATAAAGGTATATATCCTAAGGCCCTGAGCAGTGTTTCCCTGAGTCGTCGTAATGCAAAAAAAACCTAACACTAATCATAAAATTCTTCCTGTGTCACTTCACTTAGCCCCTACACTAATGCTTATACAATTTTAACAGTCATTTGAGAACATTTAATTTACACTTGGCCATTTTTAATAGTCAATTACTTCTATTCACCGACAAAAATGAATATGTAATTAGTGCATTTTTTTAAATGCACCAAATAAGCAGGCATGAAGCCGTGTCATGGCACCCTTGTTAGTTCAGGAAATGCAGTAATGAGACAATGAGACTGTATTCTAAAAATAATTGACCAACATTAAACATAGCATTAAAAAGCTGCATACAAACGCTTTGTTGCAGAAACATTTTTAATTCAAGCAAATTAAATTAAAGGGGGAATCCATTGAATGCAGGTCATTTTTTTTATTTTTACCGTCCCTCATTGAGAAATTACTTTGCTGAATTGCACTGCAGCAGGCAGACACGGCGCCACCAATGGTGGGAGGAACTAGGGGTTTGGGTGTCATCTCCAGGGACACTATGGGGTAAGTGGGAATCACACCAGCTTCTCCCGGTCCAAGGACAGACACTGAGCCAATGCCACCCCAGATCAATTTGACTGACTTAAAAATTGCTTAAAAAAGATTGCTTAAAAAAAATTGCTAGTGGCTTCGATACAATTTTTTGTAGAAAATTTGGTCTTAAATGTATAAAAAAATAGTTACATATGTGAGTCCAACTCAAAAATATGCTTATTTTCAAAAGAAGAGCCAAGGCTTTACACTCAGTAACTATAAAATAGTAATATATTCAATCGCATTTGGACTAAGATCCAGCAAGTCTATTATTCTTTAAAAAGGTATTTATTTCAATAAATTGTTATTAAATATTATGATGTCGGTTGTATTGGCTATTGCGTTAAACTTTCTGGTATGAATTTACGTTTTTCATTTCAAACACATTTCAAACATTGAGCAGCTTCAGCAACAGACTCCTGCAACCCTGCTGCTCAAAGGAACAGTACAGAACATCATTTCTGCCATCCTTTTCACTAAGTATTCAACCTTTCACTTTCAAACTTTTAAACTTTCACTCAAAACAAATAAAAAAATATATATATGTTGTATGACATTTTATGATTGTAGCATTGCAGCACTCAAATTTTCTTTCGGGGATAAATAAAGTATCTTCAATTCAAAACAAAGCACACAACATGTATGTTAAACCTACAATAAAAAAAATTAAGACAACTTTAAACTTTTTTTTTTTTAAACTTGAAGAAAATCCAAAGTTAAAATCTATGAATCAATGAGTGACTGCATGGCAACTCAATATAACGAATTGGCAAAGGTAACTCTTGTATGTGTTGCAAAAAACGTACACAAAGTGCACACCAATCTGTGATAAACTAAATAGTTAAAACAAAATGTCACTTTAAATGTAGCTGTGTTGAGCATCTTTAATCTCGTTAGGATTTATATCTTTTACTTTTTAGTGTCTCCAAGTCAAAACTCAAACTAAAGAACATCTAATATTTGTTAAAAGAAACAAAAACACATTAGAACAAAAGACATCTGTGAGTTGCAGTGTCGCAAACAGTGTCATGCTGCCCTAAATCATCCTTGAATGAAATCCAAACATCCACAGGCATGTTCATTCAGACCATTTCATTGGTGAAAGATTGGAGAACCTTGCACACGAGCAGTGTGTTACGTTTTAAGATGTCTGCATTTAATTTTGTCTGGCATTAGAGAGCACAACTCTCCCAGGGGGCCTCATTTATGGACGCTGCTAACAAATGAATGATGGAATGCAAAAATCTCTGCAGGAAACTCAATAACGGCATCGAAACTGCCAATAAGTCAGAAGAAGTGGCCCCTGGTGAAACAGTTTCACAATGCATAGTCAGGATTTCAGAAAAAAAAAACCTAATAAAAAAAAGAAGAGGATGATAAAACAGACTGCATGTCACCCGGTATGACTCATAGCAAAGTGTGCAATGACACGGAGCAAGTCTGAAAACTAAAAGATTCACATGGGCTGAGTCTAGGAGAAAGTTATATAGATACACCTCACTAGGTTTTGCTATTATTTGTTCAGCTTGAAATTAAAACTGTGGTTTTAGAGAGTTTGGGACAGAAAACACCTAATGTTAAGAAGTGAAACTGATTATAAGTGTGAGATCAAAACAGCATTTCACCTCTTTTAAGCCTCTTAACACTTTAGAAAATGAAAAGCAGGTTTAGGTGGAAAAGAGCCAGATGAAGTGTTTCAATGCCTAATCAGACTTGATGTTGAGTTCAGTTTATTTGGCTTTTTCAGAGGTGGTTAAAATACCATGCATCATTGCCAGCAAATTATTACTCCATACAAGCAGCATATTTGTTCTCCTAAGTGTGAACACAGTCAAATAAAATCTCAACAGAACAAAATTAGATTAGACAGATAAAGTTTAATGTTTGATGACAAAAAGACTCCAATCAGACTCTTCTACGCCTGCCAGGTGTAGGAAACATTGTTCTCACTGTAAATAATTAAAAGTTATCATTGTTTGACTCAAATATTGTATGTTGCATCAGTTTATTCAAACTTATTTTTGGGGCAAGCTTGTGATTACTTGTGTCAAGTTACACATAAATCTTACTCGGCTTGATACTGTGCCTATAAAACTCTCTTAAGCAAGAACAAACTTGTGTTGTTTAAATGATGATCATCATTGTACATTGCACAGTAATTAAGATGACAAACCCAGTCCTTTTGAGCTGGCACTCCTGTGCCCTATGATATCTTTTCCGTTAATACAGATGTTTATCCGATGTTTAATCTGCTATTGCTAAAGATCTGCTTCAGCTAAGGATGTGATTCTTTCTCCTGTGAACAATTAACATTACATTTGGTGATTCAGAATAGAAAAAAAAAGTGTCTTGTTACCCTCAATTACTTCTATTTTAAGGAATATGGTTGCAAAATTGCTAAAACTTCAGACAAGTTGTTCTTTAAAAATGATGTGGCTGCCAACCTGAGGACATGTGTTTTGGATATAGTTATAAAATAAATAAACAAAATAATAATAGATAAAAAAATATTAGTTTTAAATACAATAACAAAATATATTAAATTGTAAGTATATATATTAATACAAAAATATTAGTAAAAATACATTAAGTACTAAATAAAAATATTAGTAACAATATAACAAATTTTAAACAAAATATATTAGTAAAAACAGAAAATATACAAAATACAAATATTAGAAAAATAAAAATATACTAAACAAAAATATTTGGACGAAATAAACTAAATAAAACTATTAGTAAAATAATAAATAAATAATATTAATATAAATATAATTTGCAATAAAATATTAGTAAAAAAATTATAAAATAAAAGTGTTACTAAAATATACATCAAATAAAATGTTAGTTAAAAATATGTATGTAAAAATTAAAATATGAATATAAATAATTTAAACTAATACAAATGTTAGGGTTTTTTTAACTGCCCTGGTGAGTATTTTGTGATGTCAACTTTTTCCCCTGAAAATTGAATTTAAAATCAGTTCAAACCCTGTTTGATTTCTAAAAGCAGCCAATCAAAAGACCCCAAGATAAAATAATAAAGTCATAAATGAACCCAAACAAATGCATTTCAAGGTTAAAAAGATGAGGTTAGTAGATTAAAGAAAAATCTAGTTTAAAAAATTTATTTTTAAAAAAGTCCATGATGAATTACTGACGTCATGCCTCCAACCAGACACACTGGTGGCCACACAAGGCGTCCGTTACTGACCGCTAAAAGCCACACAAAGTTCAACCTAAAACTTAGAAAAACATACTAGACATCATTCTAAACATCCTGATCAAATAAATCCATCTTTCTAACGTTTTTACTCCAAGTTAAACTCTTTTAGCAGACTCATTGAACCGAATCACTGACTTCCGGTCTGCGTTGCTTCGTGTTTAACAGCTTCTCATCAGCTGCCACATTGCTAAAGCTACATCTAACTCCTAAAACTCACCGTAAAAAATCCCTCAATCTGGAAACAACGTATTAAAAAGTCCCTAACTTGTAGAAATCGGTCTTAGATTACTTGCTAAAGTTGCAGCGGTAAACTAGTAACCGTGCTTCCTGGTTTACTGCACTTGCTCTGATCAACTCTGAATGACTTGTGAAGGTTTGCATTGTTAAAATGGAGTTGTTTTAAAAGATCGGAATTACCTGCTTATGGTTGCAGGGCGCCTTTGAGAAGGTGGCTAACAACAGCTTCGCCGGGAGTCAAGCTTCTTTTCTTTTCGACAGCAGATTCACAGAGATTGGAGTAAAACTACAGGGCTAGCTGGTTTCCTCCCTCTCTCTCTCTTTCTCTCTCTCTCTGCCTGTCTTTCTCTGTTTCTCTCGATCGCCCTTTCTATCTTCTTTTTTTTCCACCCTCTTCTTTTAGCCCTCCCTCTTTCTCTGACTGCTTACTGGTTATGGGTGTGTGATCCCGCCTCATCATGCACACTGGGTGATCCAGAAGAAGGCGTGTTCCAGCATTGATTTACCACCATTTTGACCAACTAAAAAGCAATCTAAAGAAGATCCACTTACAACCAATCGTTTTTCATCAAAAACGTGGACTAATGTTAGAGTCACAGGAAAATTACACTGAAAAAAAAGCATGTCAGAATAGTTTTGAGAGGGTGGGGAGAAAATACTGATGACCCTGTTTAATGAGGCTGGTATGTGCATGCTAAGGATTTTTATGACCATATAAGTACCAGTCATTCTCAGGATGTTTCTAACAAATAGCAAGGATGCCTTTAGCTTTTAAAAAAGTAAAGTACCTCCAAGTACTGTTTTATAGATTTATCTTTATTATAGATCAATTTGAATCGTGGCGCAGTAGTTACAACAGTGAGATGGTTTGAGTCCCAGGGGTAAGAGGCTTGCAACACTAGCCTTTCTGTGTGGAGTTTGCATGTTCTCTCCGTGTATGCGTGGGTTTTGACCAGGTACTCTGATTTGCTCTCACTCACCAAAAACGTGCAAGTTAGTTTGATTGGCCACTAAAAAATTGCCCTACATTGGTTGTGTGTGTGTGTAGCCCCGCAGCAGACTGGCGACCTGCTCGGGGTGTACCCTGTCTCTCGTATGGATAGACTCCAGCGACCCCCGTTAGGGATAAGCAGTTCAGAAGACTAAGTCAGTCAACTTCTTATCCGTCTATGCTTACAGGGCTGCGGGGGGTGCCGGAGCCCATCCCGGCTAATTCAAGGTGAGGGGCAGTGTACATCCCGAACAGGTCGCCAGTCTGTTGCGGGGCTACACACATACAACTATCCATCCACATACACACTCATTCCTCGGGGCAATTTGGCACTGGCCAATCAACCTAGCATGCATGTCTTGGGAGGGTCTTTGGAGGGTGGGAGGAAACCAGAGTACCCGGAGGAAATCCATGCAAACACAGGGAGAACATGCAAACTCCACACAGAAAGGACTTTGTTCCAAGCCTCGTCCACACCCAGGACTCGAACCCACGACCTTCTTGCAGTGAGGCCACTGTGCTACTCACTGCGCCACCGTGCTGCCCTTCAGAAGACTAAACGAAAACAAAAAAAAATGAAGATCCTTGAGTCCTTTCTAAAATACACTAAATACCGGAGCCTATCCCAGTCTATTCCAGGCGAGAGGCAGGTCACACCCCGAACAAGTCACCAGTCTGTCGCGGGGCCACACATACACTCAATCTTTGTGGTAATTTCATAGCAGCCAATCAACCTAACATGCCTGTTTTTGGATAAATGGAAGAAATCGGAGTACCGGCGAAAACCCAGCCATATATGGGAGAACATACAAACTCCACACAGAAAGGACAGGGTTTCAAGCCTCGCCCACACTTCAGGACTCAAACCCTTGACCTCATTATTGTCACGCTATTGTGCCAGCCACTGCACCACCTGCAGCCGACTAAATTAGTAAACATGTTGAATTTTTGCAACACGTAATGATTGCATAGACTGAAAATATTCATATCTTTTAAAGGGAGTTGAAATAGCAAATATGGACATTAAACTATTTTATGGTATGGGCTTGATTTGTTCCAAAATCTCTCCATGTTTTTCTTTTCAGTGTTCAGTTGAATCCATTTCACTTTGAACAAACTGGTTCTTCCTGAAACTTTGCATAATGAAGCACAAACATGCCAACACTACCTGGGAACCGCTTCGAGCAATGGTCTCATTACAGTAAAGAAAATAAATCATTCGTTGAGCCGCAAATTGTTTACGACATTTCTTTAACCATGTTTTATATCTGCAATATGACGCAACAAGTCTGAGATTGGATAGAAGGTGCAAAAAGAGAAGTATTGCATTTCTAAGGAAAGAGGAGTAGTGAAGTAATAGATGAGGATGGGTGAAAGTCTTGCACGACCACAGCCAAGGTTTATACACATGTGAACGCATGTGAACCTACAGGGTGTGAAGTACAATGTGAACCTTCTTGCTTCAAATTCACCTGGGCGATCAGACTGTCTGATCCGAGTCCAGTATATTGAAAGGATCTAGGGGCAGATTGCCAACATACATGTCACAACCAGCAGGAAGACATCAGCAGTGGAGGACAAGTTATTTTCACATATTTTCGTAGTCGCTGAGTTTGACAAACACAAACATGATGACAAGATGAATTAGGGGTGCACTGTTCTGGAATACTTGTGTCTTTCCCTGAGGAATGTGGAAAAATTATCAAGCAGCTCAAAGAATTTGAAATGTAATTAAATAAGGTTCAATGATTGGTGGAAAAGAAAAGTCAGCATTTATTAGTTCAGCTCTTGGACAAACTTCACACGCTTTAAGAGTGTGTTAAAATAAGTTTTCAAAAACTAAAGATGATTTGATTAATGACACAACAAAGGAAAGCTTGCACAAAGCAAAACTGTTTTATTTCATCTTGGGAACTGCTTAACCCTAGTAGGGTTGTGAGGGCTACCAGAGCCTATCCTGGCTGCTTTCAGGCAAGTGGCAGGGTACAGCCCGAACAAGTCACCAGTCAGTTGCTGGGCCACGTGCATACAACCATCCACACACATACACACTCATTCCTAGGGGCAGTTTCATTTGTGCCAAATAATTCAACACACATGTTTTTGGAAGGTGGGAGGAAACCAGCTTGTGTGGGGAAAAAAACCCCACACAAACACAGGGAGAATATACAAACTCCACACAGAAACTCCTGACGTTCTTGCTGTGAGGCCACTGTGCTAATCGCTGCACCACCGTGCAGCCCAAGCAAATATGTCATAAGCAATTTTATAAAAAGCAAAGTACTTTGTTATAAACTAGTCTTTAAAAATAAAGTCAAACTACAATGAACTATAATTACATTATTGCATTTACGTTTAGTTCAGGTAACTTTTTTGATTACATTAGGTACTTATTTTGCTACAAAAAAAACTATGACTCACTCATCAACTGAAAATTACTGGGAAAACAATAATTAGAGACTTAAACCTGTCAAGCCATAAAAAATATAGTTTTGTTAGAAAAGTTCTTGTAAATTCTAAATTTACTTCAAAATCACAAGATGTACAGCCAGAGAAAAATCTAGTGTGCTGACACACAGGAAAAAAGAAGCGCTCCGTGTTTCTCTGCAAAGTTTACACGTCAAAGCATGTTAAAAAGAAACATCTGCTTCATTTTCCAGATACATGACTTATCGCCTTGTCTCACTGCTTATTAAACAGAACTAAAACAACATACAAAAGCAGAGTGAGAACAACAAAGAACAGCTTCACAGCTTTCATCAGTTAGATGATCCCCATCTGATCTGCTTCATTGCTTGATCAGTCCATGCGGTTGCTTATTTATGCAACCTCAGCAATGATGAGGTATGTGTCAACACATCCCCAAGGGGAAAATACACCAGGTTGACCTTTTTACAAGGTAACCCCTTATGTGGAACCATTTAGAAAGATAATGATGACATTTCAAAAACAACATTGAGACCGCAGGACATTGGATGGAACAAGCAAACTAACACGATATCAGCACAAACACGGCATACTAGGTGGCATTGTGGTAGAGAGTTGATGGTATGGGTGATTTAAACCATTAAACTTAGACACTCCAGCGGGTCCGGGGTCTGCCTTTTGGTCTGCTCCCGGTGGGACGTGCCCAAAACACCTCAGCAACGAGGCGCTCACGGGGCATCCAGACCAGATCTCCGAACCATCCCATCTGGCTCCTCTCAACACGGAGGAGGACCCGCTGGACCTGGCTGGGAAACGACTAGGGATCCTTCCGGATGAGCTGGAGGATGCAGCTGGGGTGAGAGAGGCCTGGGCTTCCCGTCAGTCTGTTGCGGGGCAACAGGCTGTTGCCCCCGCGACCCGGCCCCGGATAAGTGGAAGACAAAGGGAACGGAACTTAGACACACTGCACACTAACCACAAACTCCTTTGCGTGAGTATTTCAGAGCCTAAGAGAGGCAATATGTCTGATGGCTTAGCGAAGGTTTAGCTGAAACTTAGTATCTAGAAATGCATTGCTCTAAAAGGACCTTCTGCCAGATGTGAACATCTGGCAGAAGGGCTCCAGGCTCTAACCAAAGATGTAGGGAAATTAATACCTACAATCTACAACCAAACCGAAATCTCAACATCTTGGTGCCTAAGAGTCAGAAAAACAGGGCATACCAGTGGTTTAGCTCAGACAAACAAAAGCTTGACCTCTTTGTTGTCGTGACTTCCCTTTACTCAGAGAGAATGTCAGACAATAGATGATGCTGCTTAGAGATAACAAGCTTCCTACAAGACACCACACCAATTTAAACTACTCAAACTACTTAGCCTGGGAAGCGGGTTTAAGGAGTAAAACAGTCATTTACTGAGAAATTTTAACACATTTTGATGAGAATGTGCGACTTCAGGAATGTGTTATATACTGTAAGTGATAACTGAGAATATCTGTCTGGTTAAATCAATAACTCACTCAGACTGCCTTCTTGGGAATCTATATGGAAGCATCGGCTGAGAGGTCTGGGGTCATTTTTTTTACTTGAGTAAAGCCAGAAAGCAATAAAGTTGAAAGAAGGTCAAGAAACTGAGAAAACTCAGCAAAACAAAAGTTCTCATGGTATGAAAAAAATGTGCGAAAAAAGTGACAAAACAAACAAAACCGGGAAGAGATGAGGTGCTGGGTTAAAACGCAGGCATGAATGTCCAAATATGGACACTTCTGACCTCACTGTCTCCCTCCCTCACTTGTTTCTGCCTATTTCTTCTTTTTCCCTTTAGTTGGTTGCAATGGCAGCAGGGTGTGTCTGTAATTCAGGGTGTGTAAGGCCATTATATCATCCGCTCAGTGAGAAAAGCAGTCTGTTTAGTGACAGCATGTTTAACGTATGGCATGTTAGTTGGACAGCCTTTTCTGTGTAATTACTTGCGTAAATTCAAAAGTGAATGTGGAGGGGTTTGGTAAAAAATGCTCTTCAGTGCTCTCAGGCATGAACAAACACACATAGATATGAGTCGACAGAGCAGAGCTCAGATCTGTGTCAAATCTGGGAGTAAATAGGCTGACCCAGATCCAGCAGCTGAAGTCTCTTAGCTAACTATTTTCATTCTTTATCATAAAACAAGAAAAAAACTTCTGCTACGACCCTTTAGACAACTTTTTTCCCACTCTATACGTTTTGTTTTTGCTCTTTTAAAAAAACCAAAATCCCTAGAAACCCTGACGAACTTCCCCCATTTCAGAGGTTGTTCTTTTTTTTTTTGCTTTCTATCCTTTACTCTGATCCTGCTTTTAGTTTCTCCATCCTCTTCCTTTCCCTCAGTAATTAGCACACAGGAAGCAGCGATAAGACTCTTGTTCCCTCAAAAAAAAAAAAGGAACGTGGTCGTCTCCTTTTATTAGGACTCCTGTTCATTCGTCATCTTTAACTCATAATAAGTCAATGTGATATTGTATTGCGTGTGTTGCATTGGAAGAACGATGAGCTGGAGATATAAACAGCAACAGAGACTGCTTTGTCTAAGCCAGAGTGGTGTTTTTCTGGAACAGAGAAAAGACCTAACAAGGTGGAGGGGAGTGTTTGAAATATAAATACAACTTTGTATTTATTATCAACAGAGGCCTCTTAGCTTCTTCAAGAGCAAAAAAAAAAAAAAATACAGCTGAAGTTCACGCACACATTTTGCCCTCATGAGAGACACGTTCTCAGCAAATATTAAGAAATTCAGGCCTCTGAGGAAGAGAGCCAAGCTGGGAACACTCAACGAGAAGAATTTGAACAACTCTGCCTCATGCAGTTTGCTCAGCAGCAGCCACTGGCTTCCCCTGGTCTTTTTTTCCTTATATGGTCACAAGAGTGGCTGGGCCAGAGAGAGCGAAAGAGCAAGCAAGGGAGAGGGAGAGAGAAAGAGATAGAGGGGAGGGGGAAAGGGTAGAGGTGTGGTCTTTTGTTTTTGGAGGATGAAGTGTAGAATTGCATGCTTGCTTTGGAACCCTAGTGCTTGTCATCATGTATTTGGTCACCTCCTTTCTTCTTGGTTGAAAGCAGTCAGTGATAATAAGTGTGGACTGATTCATAAGTTCGAGGCCTTCGGACCTCTGCATGGGAAACAACATAATGAGGGGGTTAAATAGTTGATGATTCACAAAGGTGATGTACTGTAAACCCAGACGTTCCTGAGTTATGCAGGAATGCGTTTTTGTCCAGCTTACAACTATTTCTTTGTAGATGTAGGGCAGCTTTTAGTTGCACCTGCTTATGTAATACCAGTGGAATTCCCCCTTGCTCTGTTTGCCTGAATACACCCCCTGGCTTCATTTGCAATGATCTCATCCACAATCACTAACAGTTCAGGAACATGATAATCAGTGTCTCATCTGTGACTGTGTGATGAACATGTCTGGATAGGAGCACAGCCAGTGAGTCCAAATGTTTTTGTCAGAAAGTCCAGAAAGAGGTGTTGAGGATAGAATTACAAAGGAAGGCAATTGTCTTTTTGTTTTTTATCCCTACATAGCCTTATTTTGTTTTCCCAAGAAGAAATCAACACGTGTTTAATCCTCAACACGCTTCACATTCTATATTTCTTCAATTTCCTGGTTCTTGGAGTTGGTTAATTATTCACGATGTGCACTGATAATCATGAACAATGGCAACATTCAACGCTGTGTAAAGATACAGAACTTGTGATGACAGGGTGAAGGACTGACTGTATTTTTCAGCAACACCTCAATCTGAAGGGCCAGGTGTTAGAATGAACATGTAATTACAGAGTAGGTTAAGAAGCCAGACGCTGATACATGAGAGGAAGAAAGAAAAGGGATTGAACCATGTGTGGGCGTTGGTACAATGATAAAGGGCTTGATGGTGGCACAAGGAACAAAAAACCTGGTCAGACAGAAAGCAGATACACCAGGAAAGTGTTTATTTATGATGTCATGTGCAAAACATGACAACCGAGACATGAGCGATAACATCATGAATTTGAAAAATCAAAGGTAAAAGTTTAGTCTCACTTTTAGAGATTGGCTATTTTAATCAGATCTACTTGGCTTTTTTTCCAACCAAGTGATGGAGCTGTTTTAACTTTCATTTCATCTTCTGAACCGTTTATCACTAACGGAGTTACAGGGAGTGCCAGAGCTTATCCTGGCTGATTTCAGGCGAGAGGCAGGGTACACTGCCAACAGGTCACCAGTCTGTGACGGTCCAACACACACACAACTATCCACACTCATTCCTAGGGATGATTTCATAGTGACAAATCAACCTAACATGCATGTTTTTGGGTGGTGGGAGAAAACCTACGCACATATGGGGAGAATATGCAACTGCACACAGAGAGGGCCCAGTGTTTCAAGCCTCATCCCACTCAGGACTTGAACCCTGTCCTTCTTGCTGTGAGGCCACTGTGCTAACCACTGCAGCACCATGTAGCCATACCTGTTAACTTACACAAAGAAATCCTTTGCAAACATACTGATCCAGCTGACAGCCTCTTCCTGCATAGCTGTAGACCAAACAAAATAAGTTAGTTCTACCAACGATAGAAAGAAGGTTCCTTCCAGTATGCATGGTTAAATAAAAACTCACTTATTTCGTGGCCATTTATTTCAGACTCAAATTTCAGCTTAATATCTTGTTAAAAGTGAATGGGTTAGTTACACATTAACGATTGCAAAGATTAGTGTCATCTAACATTGGTGTGACGACCTTCATTTTACTTGTAATAAGGCTGATTTTCTGCTTCTAGTTTACTGAATGTTTCCAACAAAAGTGATACAGCATGTGTGAGGTACACAATAATAAAAACTAGGTTGTCAGAGAAGCATTTCTCTATTAGAACCGTTTTATGGAATTACCTCTGAAACTTTTTAAGAGGGTTCTGATTGAAGCCCATCTTGAAGGGTTCCTATCCAGAACAATCAGTAGAATATTCCTATGGGAGGCTCTAAACTTTCCCTTCTGTTTCGTTGTCTTCCGCTTATCTGAGGCCGGGTCGCGGGGGAAACAGCCTCAGATGGGAAGCCCAGGTTTCTCTCACCATGGCTGCATCCTCCAGCTCACCTGGGAGGATCCCGAGGCTTTCTTTGGCCAGTTGTGAGACATAGTCTCTCCAGCAGGTCAGGGGTCTGCCTCTGGGTTTCCTTCTGGTGGGGCATGCCTGAAACACCTCACCAGCGAGGCATTCAGGAGGCATCTTAACTAGATTCCCAAACCACCCCATCTGGCTTCTCGCGACCCCAAGGAGCAATGGCTCTACTTCAAGCTCTTTCTGGATGGCAGAGCTTCTCACTCTGACTCTGAGTGAGAACCCAGAAATGTATTTTTATATGATCTTCTACTAAGGATTATAGGTGGTGTGTTTATTGTCCAAAAGATTTCTACTAAAAGTTACACAAAGAACCCTTTTATATTAAAAAAAAAAAAAAAAAAAAAAACTTGATACCCATATTGATATAATTTACAGAAATTTAAAAAAAGCATTTCTCTTCTTTTAAAAACAGATAAAACATAACAATCACTTGTAATGTCAATTTAACATTGTCATTTGTGTTATCCACAAACACAATTTGTTATTAAAGAACTAGATATGTTACAGCTCTAGAACTCTTTAACTCTAATCATAACTGTTCTTAACTGCAAATTTTTCACACAATGGTAGTTAATGAAGATTTACTTTGAGCAGATCTTTATGTGAATCCTTAAAAAAGAAGAATAGATTTCAACTTAGTCTGTTGGAATCAGCCGTGGTACAAGCGGATATGCCATAGGCCAGCCAGGATGTGCTTGTGTGATGGATAAACATAATTTCCTGTAATGGTGACATAGAAAGGAAAGGCAACAATGTTAGTAGCAGCTGCATGAGATACAATCACTATACCAGAAGAGTTTACTGTAACTGGCTACCAACAGTGAGGAACAGCCAACTGAGAATAATCTGGGAATTGGCGTGTTTTGGTATAGGACAGCGGGGTACAATAATGTAAATGTTAGTCTGTAGTTCAGCTTATTTTTTTCTAGCTATGATCCTTTTAAAATATTTCAACTATTTTAGTCACTTTCAACAACAAAAATTTGATTAACTTTGAGGATTAAATTCAATACAATTTGGATCTTTTTTCTTTTGTGGTTTTACTAAAATAAGGACACCAGAGATTCATGGCATCTCATCTGAGGAGGCATATGCAAAGTCAGCAAAATCCTCTGTTGTATATTGTTGTGTCCAAAGTTTAGAACTCATTTGCAAAAAAACTCTCAAAGAAACAAATGTAAGTGGTGAGATAATCTTGCTTTCCCAATAAAAGTTGTTAGCTTGTCATGAAAGGTCAAATAAAAAATACAAATCTACTTTGTTTCTGTTTGAAAAAAAAACCATCAGATTACTCAAATCTCAGCAGATTTTAAAGACTAATTCCTCTTGATGGTTATGTAATTAAGAAACATTTAGCAGTAAGTCTGGAAGACCGTGGAAAATTTCCATGAAAACTCCGTGTGGACTTCAGAAAGGCGCCTTAAATCCCCCCACTTTGACTGCGAAAGACCCACTGAAAGATTTAGCATGCTCTGGAGAGTCTCCACTGTTCCAATGTGCTTGCAACACCTGCACAAATACAGCATTCATGGAGAAATCAGAAGAGAAACTTCCACTATGTCTTCATAGCTGAAAAAAGAATCATACATTTGTGATTAATCATCAAAAACACAACTGAAGAATTCTGGGAATTTGTCTTGGAGATAGGTCAAGTACAGACTTTGGTCAAGTTTTTTTTAAAAATATATAAACCAAGAAGCTGTAATTTCACCTCAAAGGATGTTGTCCTAAATAAAATAGAAAAGTGGTGAAAAGGGAGCTGATTTGGAAGCAAATCCCAAATTTAGCCAGTTCAGATTTGGGGAGAACATATTTCAGTGAACGAGGAATTGACTTTGGACCAAAGGTTCTGGTGCTGTTGTTAGCAGTCTGCTGCAGAGTATTGGAGGGAAGGATCTTCCCCATGAGGGATCAATAAAGTATACAACAGAATTTGCTTGCAATGAATGCTCGCAAGTTGAAGATACTTATGATTCAGTATGTCTGGAATGGTGATGAAATTTCATATTTTTATACTTTGAAGTCCTCTTTAGTTCATCTTAGTCAACACAGATGTACTTTTAGGAGACTAACAGAAAAAAAATCTGCAAACAGATGCCCAAAATTAGCACTGAAATCCACACGGCCCGTTTGTGGAGGTAGTCAGTCCCTTTCTATGAAGGTTGAGTGTCTAGCACCTCATTACCAAACTGAGACATTGTGAAATTGTCCATTTCCACAATATCTAAAACAGTGTCAAAATCAATAACATTCTGCTTGGATAAGAGTAAAAAACAAAAGCCACATCAGAGAAATATTTGAGAACCATTGATCTCCATCCAAAGCAGAGTTTTGAACCTTTTCAATGTGTTTCAAATGTCTACAGCTGTGCAACTCCTACCAAACATTTCTAAACCAGCTGTGTAATGAAAACATCCATCAAACGCACATCTATGTCTTTAGATGGAATTGTTAAGCAACGCTTTGGGATCAATGTTAAGAAACAGCTCTCACACACAGAGTGCATGACTCAGTCATCACAGCAGTCTCATCAGGGACAGTAAAACTCCAGAATAATTCTTTTTCATTAACCACAAACAAAAACACTATTCAAATACATCTCGACTCGTTTATTACTTCACTTGGTCCTGTTCCTGGTACATTGAGTTCACTTTAGGAACAAACTATATCAAAGTCATGTCTGTAATTCCCACTTGATGTTCGTTTCACAATCAGATCAGGACACAGTGAAGCACACAAAACATACAAGCAAACATTTTTCTGTTTCACATTGTTAGGCATTTTGGTATAAAAATGACCTGGTGGCTCTGTAATGTTAGATGAGTGGCGTCCTCGTGTGGAGACAAGCAGGAATTACATGCAAAGCAGTCAAATTTCATTCCCATCAGAGATTTCTTTTATAAAAAAAATCGAATCTCCTTCATTGCTAAAACTACACATGTTCTTCCCTCATTTTTTACAGTACATGTTTATTCTCAATTCTACAGAAAACTGTTACATGACATCTGAGCAGATGTGTACATAGAAAAATATTCAGAGCTGTAACATTGTTATAGAAAAAAATAAAGAAGATGAAACCATTGCAACACGGAGCACAGCATGAATTAAAATAGTTAGTAGCGGCACACACCCATCACTAAAAAGAAAGAGAAAAAAGATGCAAAGCGCGGCTGAAGCAGTGAGTCTAGGGATGGGTGTGAGCCGATCAGATTTGCCAACTGAGACTTTGGCAAGATGTTATTGGTGATCGCTCAACAGGGCCAAATATGGCTGCTCAGCATACCAAAGATTGATGACTACCACCATGACGGAGGTGTGTAAAGAAATACAGACGAGTAGCTTATTGTCCAATGACTTTGCTGACAAATGAGTCCAGCTCATCATCGTCTTTAATTCCCACAAAATGGTCGATGACGTCTCCCCCTCGGATGGCGATGACAGTAGGGACCGCTGATACCTGGAATCAGATCGAGTTACAGTAAATTCAATAAGCTAAAAATGAACTCTGTAAAGTCGTTGTAGAGGGAAAAAAATAGTTTTGAGTGCTTCTTACCCCATACTCTATGGCCAAATCTGTGTGATCATCGATGTCAACTTTTGCCATGGCAACGCGACCTTTCTGTTTTGCAATAGCCTTCTCCAACCTCGGTCCAAGAATCTTGCAGGGACCACACCATCTAAAAACAACACAGCTGAAGTCAGAGTCATTCCAGTGGAACTAAAACAAATCCTTGATGTGATAACATTAATAGATCTCACTGATAATTTTAATATTATTTAGATGGTTACTCTGTTTTTTTTTTTTTGTAAAATTGGTGTGCATTTGAACAAAAGTGGCACACGAATCTTAGTATTTTATTTGCTATATTTTGTAATCTGTAATCTCATACAGATAACATACAGCTGGCTCATTTCACCGCTTCACCTGATTAGTTGGAAGATCTGGGACTTTTACGTTATAACTGAATCGTTGTTCAAGTCTCATGACCTCCGTCAGCTGAAAACAGAACCAGTAAACACAAAGTGTAATCAGCTCCTCTGTCTTAAATCATTTCCTTTAATTTGCCACTTTTCAAACTATGTGACATTTTACTAGTTTTTTTTTCCATTATCCCAAATTTAGAATAAACAAAGAACTCTAGGAGTTAAGTCATAACTTTTCAAAGATTGTTAACTATTACTGCCTCCTATAAACTGAGATAAAAGCTAATGCAGAGAGAGTAATTCTGCATAAACTGAATTATTTGCGATTGTTTGTCAGAAAGTAAAAAAGCACAGCAGAAAATAAGGAATCGGACCTTGACATGCTTCTATCTGGCAACAAAAGAGCTGCAATCATGATACAATTGTTTTACTCCCTGCAAGAGTGTTTGGTAATTTTTTACTCAAATTGAGTAAAAACAGGGATGTAGATGCAAGAACACATGGAAAACCTGCAGGACACTGGCCCTCCACGACTGGAATTGGACACCTGTGAGTTAAGGCTGAGGATCTCTCTGAGAGTGACCAGGATGGACAGGAATAGAAATGAGTATATCAGAGGAACAGCACATGTTAGAGGTTTTGGAGATAAAATCAGAGAGGCCAGATTGAGATGGTTTGGACATGTGCAGAGGAGAGAGAGAGTACATCGGAAGAAGGATGCTGGGTTTGGAACCACCAGGAAAGAGACCTAGAGGAAGACCAAAGAGGAGGTTCGTGGATACAGTGAAGGAAGACATGAAGATAGTTGGCGTGCCTGAAGAAGATGCAGCAGATAGGGTTAGTTGGAAGAAACTGACTTGCTGTGGCAACCCCGAAGATAAATTATGAAAAAAGATGGCATGTAGTTACTAGTGACTGGTATGAGGCCAAAACCAGTTGTCATATGACAAGCTAGCGCACAAAGAGAAGAGCAGCTTTCAGCCTTGTAATGCTGCAGGGTAATGATGGCTTTAAGATTGCATATAATATACTGTATGTCAGTGTGCAGTTAGAAGTCTTAAATTGTAAGGTTTATGATTGTAAACTTATGAAGGGAAGGGTTTTTTTTTTTTTTTAGATCTTCTTGTCCTCAGATCGCACCTCTCCTCTTTAAAAACACATTCATGCTAAATGAATTCAGATGCTAATCTATTTTTAATGTAATCTACAAAAGAACAATTTGTTCTTCAACAGTAATTCCAGAAAAATTACTTACAAACACACAAAGCTTGAACTTACTATCAATAGTCTTAGATCCCATGTAAAATGTCATGTGGTAGGCCTACGTACTTCGGGGCGCTATAGGAAATATAAATAATTTGATAGAATCAATCTCACAATGTTCTATTCTATGTATGTTATTTGATCATTGATACTGAATAAACTAAAGACCCTAAAGAAAAAAATTCAATGAATTTAATGAACTGATTATCTTAACATGTTTTAATTTAACAGTTCAGATCATCTGCAGCACGTGTGTGACATACGCGTGTGTGTGCGTGTCTGAACTGCACAGTTGATTTGAAGTCTGTGATAATCAATAATATACATATAAAACTAATAAGAGTGATAATTAAGTTAAATAAACTCCATTTTTACATGCGCTGCACGATGGTGCAGTGGTTAGCACAGTGGTCTCACAGTAAGAATGTTGGGGGTTTGCGTCCCGGGTAGGACGAGGCTTGTGTGTGGAGTTTGCATGTTCTCCCCGTGTATGTGTGAGTTTTCTTCAGGTACTCTGGTTTCCTCACACTCTTTGAATGAGTGTGTGTGTGCCTCCGCAGCCAACTGGCAACCTGTTCAGTCTGGTGTATCCCGCCTCCTGCCTGAAATCAGCCGGGATAGGCTCCGGCACCCCCGCAATGTAATTAGGGATAAGTGGTTCAGAGGACAAAACTATTTTTACTTTTTAAAGAAATTGTTGGGAACTAAAATAAAAAAGTTTTGTAACCCAAATAATCAGTATTTGGTAATCATCCATATCCATACCAAGATGCAGGATTATCTCAAGTAGTCTGTGCAACTGAAACATATTCGTCAGATTTCATATGTTAAAAAAAAAAAAAAAACAGACGAATCCTTGTCTCATTCAGTTACAAATGATCATACATTTCTCCAGGTATTGTTTGGTGGTGCTTAATCTAGAATACATTTTTTTTACTGTAGTTTAATACTAGCAAAATTATTACATCTTCCTTCTGGTCATAAGGAATGCAACCATTTAAATGCCAAAGTAGGCCAAAAAAATAATATCCCGGTGTGGACCTCAGTAGGATCTGTTAAGGTTGAAATGTGAGGAGCTCTTGGTCCTTGGTGTGGAACATTGGAGCGCTTCCAAATGGTATATTTAGTACAGCGTCCAAATACTACAGCTCAAAAAGAACTTCCTGGGTTTTTTTTTATTTTTATTTTCATTGTTAAACAGCTTGAGTAAGGTGATAACTTTTATGAAGAAAAACAAGCTATGGATAAGACTTCATTTAAAAGAGATGGAACGTTTCTCAATCAAAGCTGCCTGCAGTACTCACTGTGCGTGGAAGTCGACTACCACGGGTAGATCACTGTTAATGACCCTCTCTGTGAAGTCCTCGCCATCCTGAACGTTAAAAGAGACTTCTCGCCGTTGAGTGTGAGGAAGGGTTTGCGGAAGGCTGCGTGACAGGGAGAGGATGGAAACTCGACTCGGTGCGGATTGCAAGGAGGTGGAAAAAGAAGAGGCGATAGTGGCGGTGGATGGGGAGACGCAGCGGATGTCTTTCACAGAAAATGTCCAGATTCTACGAAGGAGCAGTCTGTGAGCCATCTGAAAAACAAAAAACATATATGTGCTTTTATTCATTTATATTTTGCAGTTTTGAGGCCTGTTGAGGTTAAAGGTGAAGGAATGCACAATGTGTCTACTGTATGGGACACTTATGTAAGGCAGACATGTTTACAGTAATTCTATGTATGCACAAGTGGCTGAATTTCCCCTCTGTGATTGACGTGTGTGCTGCCAGAACAAACAAAATTTAAATTAGATCCTGCACGACAGCTTTAAAGACACAATTTTTTAAATGACTAATTTAGTAAAAACATTCCCCACTTAAAAAGTTGAGTTACTTTAAGCCTTTACTTTTCACCTTAAGTCCAAAAGTCATTTTCAAATATAATTTGTATTACAACAAAGACATTCATATTTTAACCCCACGCTCAACTGCTCTCCTAATATATATTTTTATCATTATTATTAGTGATCTATGTTTCTATTTAGCAACCGTTGTCACAACTCAAGATAAATTTAAGTTAATTTTTGGCATTAAAAAAAAAAAAAACATTGGATCCAAATGGAAAAGTGAGGTTACAGGGAGAAAAGATAAAGAAGGTGGAAGATTTTAAGTACTTTGGATCAACAGTCCAGAGCAATGGAGAGTGTGGAAAAGGGGTGAAGAAGCGTGTTCAAGCAGGCTGGAACGGGTGGAGAAAAGTATCAGGTGTGATGTGTGACAAAAGAGTTTCAGCTAAAATGAAAGGAAAAGTGTACAAAACCGTGGTGAGTCCCACCATGCTGTTTGGTCTAGAGACAGTAGCACTGAAGAAAAGACAGGAAGCAGAGATGAAGGTAGCAGAGATGAAGATGCTGAGGATATCTCTGGGAGTGACCAAGATGGACAGGATTAGAAATGAGTACATCAGGGGAACAGCACATGCTAGAGGTTTTGGAGATAAAGTCAGAGAGGCCAGTGTGAGATGGTTTGGATATGTACAGAGAAGAGAGAGAGTACATCAGCAGAAGGATGCTGGATTTGGATCCACCAGGCAAGCGGACTAAAGGAAGACCGAAGAGTAGGTTCATGGATACACTGAAGGAAGACATGAAGATAGTTGGCGTGACTGAAGAGGATACAGCAGATAGGGTTAGATGGAAGAAACTGACTTGCTGTGGCGACCCCTGAAGGGAAATGCCGAAAGGAGAAGAAGAAAAAATATCTAATTGGCTTGACTCCAAGTATTGAGGTCCTTTATTTGTTCTTTTTAGACATAAAACGTCCTACTTGCATGTTGGTATTCTGTAAATCTTAAATTGAATGTTGTTGGTTTGTTGAGTTCAGTAACTTTTTATGTTCATTCTGTGTAAATGTTTGAAAAACCTATTGGAAGTGAGTCTAGTTGTGTGCAATCAACTGCTCCTTTCTGAAACAAATCTTGTAGCAATACCAAGCTGTGGTATTAAAATATGAATTGAATTAAATTAATTAAGCTATCTGATTAACCTGAAGTTTGAGAATAAATGTGGTTTCAGAGGAATTTTTCAGGTCGTAACGTCCTAAAAGTGCAGTGTTTGTGATTTTTATTTTTTTTTTAAATTAAAATGTCAGTAACCTTCTTAACGGCCTAAGATAGTAAAATTGTTATTGATTTATTGTAAAAATAGCTTTTTTTAATTAAACATGCCGGTTTAAGTGCACAATACATTGGAGATATTTTGGAAAAAAAATATTATTTACTCTTTTTAAACAGATAATTCAGTCTATATCTGCAATGTAGTAAATTATCACTCATAACGATTCATTCAACTATGAGCAGAAAATTATTATGTACAACATCTTAAAAATGTCAAAATACTGTAAAATAGTTCAATCTATTGATGGCTAATATGAAAATTTATAACCTTTTTTATGACTCCATGGTAGCGCTTTGGTAAGCACCGTGGCCACACAGCAAGAAGGTCCGGATTTGAGTACCTGAGTGGGACCAAGGCTTGAAACACTGGTCTTTCTGTGTGGAGTTAGCATGTTCTCCCTTTATATGCGTGGATTTTCTCCAGGTAGTGTAGTTTCCCCCCCTTCCTTTAAAAACATGCACGTTAGTTTGATTGGCCACTATGAAATTGCCCCTTGGAATGAGTGTGTGTGTATGGTTGTGTGTGTGTGTGGTCCTGCTACCAACTGGCGACCTGTTCTGGGTGTACCCTGCCTCTAGCTTAAAATCAGCCAGGATTGGCTCCTGCATCCTCGCAACCTTATCCGATATAATCGGTTCAGAAAACCTAATGAAATAACATCCAACAAATATTCACCGTTTTTTAAATAATTTATATGTTTAAAATAAACTCAGTTTTTAATCACTTTACAGCCTTTTTTTTTTTTTTTTTTTTAATCTTTTAAAAGACATTTTAATCGGATTTTATAACAAAAATTATGTTAAAATTAGTATTAGTAGAAATTAGTATTTATGACATCCTTAAATCTAAAAAAAAAAAAAAAGAAGAAGAAGAAACGTTGTATTTATTTTAAGTATTTTAACTGTTTTCCAAAATAAAAGAATCTATAACAGATCATAGTGATTTATAATCTTTTATCAAATAATTTTATGGGGAAGTTGAACAAAGAGAAGCACATTTAAAAAAAAATAAAACTTATTAAAATTTTTCACTTTTTCAAGGCTTAAACAAGAAAGTAACGTGAATGTTAAAGTCATTTCTCACTCATGTGTTAAAGTCAAACTAACAAGTAGGTTTTAACTTCAGCAGCGTGATTGCTTCTACAGTCATGCTGCTATCATCTTCTTACAAAATAAAAGACTAAACAAATTCTATACATGTCTGTTCATTTTCCCTTCATTTATCACAACTTATCTCCTAATTTTTCCTTCTTTCTTGTTGTGTTTACAGTAGAAAACCCGGTGGATTCCTCCATTAATCTGTTACGTATGACTTTGCCCTCTACGTCCTCCTCCTCCTAACCTTAAAGGTAAAAATCCACGCATTTATAGACATGTCGATCCAATCCAAACACTTTCCCAACATATTCTCATGTCCTAAACACCTTTTTAATCATTCATTAATTTAATTTATATTTTGATCGCTTACCTTAGTTGTTTAGTTGCAGTTGAACTTGGCCTAGCCGACCAATGAAGTGCTTCCGTTTCAGTTCCGCAGAAGAAAAAAAGGGACAGTGTTGCTTTTTATGGTCTGTGATGCTCACAGGTTTGATGAGTAGCGCCCTCGTTTGGTCAACTTGAGGATGTGCACTAAGATCACAACTTAGAACAATTCGGGCTTTTTCTTGACTCATAAAATCAAAAGTTCAGTTTTAGTTTAAAAATAAACAGTTAAGGATCAATAGTGTTTCAGGGCATGTGCAGTAGAACTAATGCAATAGATCTAGTTCAGTTTAGGGCTGGTGCAATACTTTTGTGCACCTTGTGGTTTTAATCAACTCAAACTTTATTTATAAAGCACTTTTCATACATAATATGTGACACAGAGTGCTTTACATGTTAAAACTCCAGAACACACAAAAAAAGAAAGGACAGCAAAGGCAGCACAGTGGTTAGCACAGTGGCCTCACAGCAAGAAGGTCGTGGGGGACGAGGTTTGAAGCACTGGCTTTTCTGTGTGGAGTTTGCATGTTCTCACAGTGTATGTGTGGGTTTCCTCCTACCCTCCAAAAAACATGCGTGTTAGGTTGAGAACCCCCTCGAAAAGGAGATATCACATCTCAAGGGGCTTGGCCTCCTAATAAAAAAAAGTCCCCCCACACACATCTATACATGTACAAATAAGCTACACGCACTCTCATACATGTACACAAGCACACATACACACTCACTTAAAAATGCATGTATGTAGATGAAACACCTGAGAAAACTGTGTCTGGGGAGCTGAGATGCACCTGCAATCATTGGTCATAATCCAAGGCCCCAGATAAGAGACGCAATTGGAGCCAGATCTCTGCCAGGGCCCCGGAGCCAGAACCAGCAGCAGCCACAAATGACCACAGGCTGCTGCTTTGGTGCACAATTTCTTGCACCAAAAGGTTTAGAGTCTATCAAGAATTTAAAAGTTGGAAATGACAACTTAAATTTGTATTAGTACAAAGACATGTAAATTTAATTGATTTGTCATCACTGTGAACATGCACTATTTAATTCATTCAAAGTTTGGTTTCAACAGAATTTCTCTGGTCCTTATGACCAAAAAATGCACCAATTATCATCTTTTTTTAAAATTAAATGGTGATAATAATGGTGATTAATATATTATAAAGGTAACTTTTCATCTCATACGCCTTGTTAGAGTCACAAGTGTTTAAAAACTTGCATATATATATATGAAAACTATACACTAGTTCAAACTAAAAGTTCAAAAGTTTGAACTTCAAAGTACCTATTATGACAATTAAAATAATATAAAAAATTCTTGTAATAATTTTGCATATGTACAATGACAAAAACCATACAAATGACCAGGTGGTTTAACATTTCAGAGACTAGGTAATGCATTCAGTTGAAGACGTAAAACTAAAAACTTTTGAAGAGAATATGTTTCGACCTCCACCACAGTTTTTCAGTATTGGACCACCTGGGCTCTTTTCCAGTCTGCTCTCAACCCCTCCGACTCACTTTACACATCCAGAGCTACACTTCCTGCAAATCCACTCCTCACTGAAGTCTTGGGTACACACTGTTTGAAGACTTACAGACAGGAAAACACATTAGTACAAAGGTGTGTTCATTGGAACATGGTGACACACTCTCAAAGGATATTACAGCGTTAAATGTTCTACAACCTGACATGGATCTACAAAAGAGAGCTTTGTGTAGGTCAAAGGTTTCCAGTGATGCATGGTCTCAAACCCAACAGGATAGAGAACTGCCTTCTTGTCTCGGAGGTTATGCTGTACAAAAGAGAAGCCAATTAGACTGATGCCACTGTTTTAGAATTCAGAACATTTGGACTCTCAAATCCTCTGAAATTGGCCAGTGACAGCTGTGTGTGATAAAGTTTTCATTTCTTGCCTCTTACCTGAAATGAGTCAGGATAGGCTCCAGCACCCTGCATGATCCCTTTAAGGATAAGTGGTTCAGAATGACTAAATTTGTCAACGAAAAAGCCAGTTCATTCTTTTATTTCTTATTTCAGAGGTCCTTCTTGCGTCTTCGTTAGTTCCAGCAGAGGACGCTGTCTGTTCAGCAGAAGTGGTGGGGGTGGTGTGGGGGATTTAGGGTGTTTATCATACTCCAGCCGTTGAGGCCTGAACAGAGCAGTGCTCTGTATACTTGCTAAGGTGGGATCTATGTGTCAGGACCAGAACACATGAGTCTCAGTCCCTCTCACCGTTTGCCGCACATATCCTTCCTTCATATATTTACTCTTTAACGCAGCCCAAGCTGTTTGTAAGTGAGGCCCCCTTTTTGCTCCCCTGACCACTCCTACCGCCAAATAAACATTGCACCGGAAATTACAGGGATATCTGGGATTTTTGAGGGGTCCCAGTGGAAAGGAGGACAGGCCAAGAACAAGGCCGCTTTCTGTGACACCTTGAAGGTGAGGAGAGGAGGAGGAGGTTGCAGAAAGGGAAGGGGCGGCATTGCTTTAGGTGGTTGGTTGGCACCATTTCCAGGATGCATATCTACAGGTGACCCAGTTTCTGTTGACCCCATCAGGAAAGCCCAGATCATCACTGAACAATGACCTTTTTGGAGATGACCAAGCTTGAAAAAGACCCTTTGGACCTGTCCTGAATTGGCAGTAAATGTCTTGCACCTGCCCATTTACTTTCGAGGACTCTTTCCTTTTACCTTTTACATCCTTCCTGACTGACTGCACAAACCTGCTGTTGGGAACACAAAAGCCATTGATAAAACTGAAGTTTCACAACAACCTTCAACAAAACACACTTGAATGGAAGGGTGTGTGAGCCTGACGCACACAAAACGCACCCTATATAATCTTTGTATGGGTTTTTTTTTTGGTCCTCTCTGCCTTCATTTAGCTGTTTTTCTTGATATTTTCGCTCTCAGCAAAACCCAAAGCCCCACTGATCACTAATCTTCCTTATGAAGATGAAAGATGAACTTGGATTTTACGTCTTTTTTTGTATAAAACAATGTTCAAAAGTTATTTGTTCCTATTCCACACCACATATAACTACTCTGTGTACTATGTTGTGACTCTTTTTTCAAATTTTGCTTACCACTGCTGTATAATTACAACCCTCAGTCGGTTTCTCATATATACTTTGTCACAATTATGGAAAAAGCTAAAAATAACTTAAATATCCACATTTTTTTATAATTACACAGCAATATATTTGTACAAACAGTTTCTACATACATGCAATCCCTTTTTTGAAGGCACTTTGGGAACACAGCACCTCATTTGTAGGCAAATGTCTGATAAGAATCTGGTTTTGGGAAATATAAAGTATGATAGATTTAGTGTTTTAAGCTGCTTGGACATATTGACGTGCATGTGTGTCAGGGATCACATACCTGACAACTGTATGAGGTGTTTGGGGATGTGTATATAACCCCCAGTCTTCTTTTCCCAGCTCCACTTCTTATACCGATCTATGTTTCAGTGTTTGGGGAGTCAACAGCCGAGTTCCTGTTCTTAGTGTAAAAATAACTTTGAGACTTAGATTTCTCTCCCCGCTCCCCCCGTCCCTCTCTCCTCCTCCCATCTTTTCTCACTGGCACTTTTATAAACTATCATATGTGTTCCCAGATTTTTAATGTGAAGTGTGGACATAAGGGTGACATTTTGAATTTGTTTTGACATTACATGATAAAATTCTTATCCAAAATTTATATCTATTTCTGTGCTCTAAAAATCTAGGTGATAGAGGGATATCTTCAGGGACTTCATGACGGAGGTGGTGTCACAATGACACCAGACAAAGTATGGCTCAAAAACCCCTAGAAAGAATAAACTCAATAGATTTAGGTCTTCTCTGTCTCGTTACCAGGGCCTCTTTCTAGAACCAGGTCTTCAGATTGTTGAACACAGGAAAGTGTTTGCCCTAGCAGCCTGGTTGGGCTCAGCCTGAATTACAAACTGCTCCACCACTCCCCCGAACCCTCTTATGAGCTCAACACTCACAGGAGGGGCAATTGGGGCTGGTTGTAATCTGAGCTGGGTGGTGGCTGAAGCCAGGAACCCCGCTGGACTGAAGCTGGCTCTATGAATGTGAAACTCTCCCGCTCTGGTAGGGATTGATCTCCTGTTGATATGCTAGGTTGAACAGAATTGACCAGATCCAGTTAGTCTCACCTTGATGCATGGCCCAGAATCTGAGATTGATCACATCAGACCCTCTTGCATCAGGGCATTGGTTCCCCCCAAGTATTGCCGCTGATGTCTGAAGATGCGGCTTCAAATGAATATGCAGGAGGTCCAACAATTTTAAAATTTGATTTGTAAGGCAGACCCAAAAGAATATGCTCTAGGCCAAGTCCCATGTGACATTGGTTCTTTTTTGTACTGTGGGTCTACACCTGACGAGGCTTGGAACTCTGGCCTTTCTGTGTGGAGTTTGCCTGTTTTCCCAGTGTGTACCTGGGTTTTCTCCAGGAACCCCGGTTTCCTCCCACCCTCCAAAAACATGCATGATATGATATGTTGATTGGCCACTACATGATTGCCCCTAGGAATGAGTGTGTGGCCCCACGACAGACAAGCGACCTGTTTGGGGTGGACCCTGCCCCTCGCCTCGAATCAGCCGGGATGGGCTCCAGCATCCCCCACAACCCTGACAGGGATAGATAGTTAAGAAGGTGACTGACTGAAGAATCTACACGCACAATGATCACATCTGCAACAAAGCATTCATTACTAGGCTTTCTTTTTTATAGAATTGACTACTTCTTACTCCATAATTCAGCAACAATTAAAAAAAACCAAAACACTTACAGTCATACTCTAATTTGGACGTGCAATTAAAAGAATGTCTCAGTACAAACATTACATAAGTAGCGTCTTCCTAAACTTTACTCAATGTTTTCCTAACAATTTTGATTCGCTTTTCTAACAATTTTGACTTGCTATATGTTCCAAACTTGTGAATGACTGGAACATTCAGTTAACAATTCAAACAATCAAAGTTTGAACGAGACGTAAAAAAGCAATCAGCCCTGTCAGGTAAATTACAAAATTTATCAATGAGTTTTCTAGGTTTTTGTATAAATTGTAAAATTCCTGAAAAGCTGCGTGTACATTGTAACACGTAATCAGACAGGAATGGTGTGCAGTAGAAGCAAACTTGATTAGAAACTTTTGTTTGAAAGGGGCTGAACTCCCACATGCCTTAGATAAATATTTTCCCAAAGAAATGACTTTGCACTCTGACACTAGTTATTTTCATATGATAATTTCCTTTCGCTACTTCATCCAATTCAGGCTTCAAAGGGTGCAGTGACCTATCCCATGATGCAGGTGACAACCATTCTAGACCCATTCTTTTTGTGTGGATTTTGGATTCTCCCTGGCAAGCTGACTTCCTCCCACATACCAAAACCATATCCAAACCATGTCCATTTGGTCTGTTGGTCACTGCATCCTCCCCATGAATCATCATGTGTGAATGGTGGTTTGTACTTTTGTGTTGGCCCTGTTTGAGGATGGTGACCCTTTTACGATGTACCACACCCCTCAATGATATTAATAATAATTTTACAAAACTTGTTGATTTCACCTCATTACAAAACAATAAATGGAATAATTCAATGACAAAATTGTTTTTATCGATGAGACTGGAATAGAGGATGCAAAACACTAAAAAAAAATGCACACATATTTTTAAAAAGTGAGATGTGAAAAGTGCGATTCAAACTCAAATTCTTAGCCCTAGTTTTGGTTTAAAAATACCACTGTGCTTTTTGCATTGACCTCTACAAAGAATAATAATGCAATCTTATAACTTCCTTGGCTTTTTTTTTCATACCCATTTCAAAATTTTCAACTGTTTTAAATATACAAACAGATTACACACACTGAGGAATAATTGTAGCTTTAAACTTTTGTCACATATCACCAGCTAGTCAACTCTTAAGCTGTCTTTAGTTATGTCTTAAACTAGTCAAATCTCAAGTTGGTAGTGTGCTACAGCTGCAGCAATTATAAATTGCAAGTTTTTGTGCATAGACATTCTTGGTTTAATGTAAGCTGGAAGGAGTCGTAGGAGTGTCTCAACAGGTGTGGTGGAAGCTCTCTTGAGCAAACACTCCACACCTGTCTTCCTTGCCTTCCATGTAGAAACATGCTCTTTTTTACAGAATTACAAAAAATAAAGTCTTCAATGCGCCACATCAAAAGATTCAGCAAGTCATGTGATTCCTTGGTTCTGCTTTTAATGGGTTTCGAATGCTCATTTTCTGGCTCCATGTTTGTTCCTTTTTGCGCCTCCATGTCTGTCATAATTCCGTTTAATTTTTGAATGTTCAATGTGTTCCTTCCTAGACAGTTTGCCCTCTCTGACATGCCCTTTCTTACTAATGCATTTTTCTAGCAGCCACATTGCCAGTGAACTCTAACAGACTTTTACATCCTATGAATAGTCAGTTGTAAACTCAAACCACAAAGGTTAGAACAGGGAGCAAGCTGTTTTGGAAATTCTGCATGTTTTTGTATGACATGTTGGGTGGATAATACAGTGAGCAAAATGGAAAGAACAAATCCATTAATGAGTAAATGGAACGTAAATACTGAAATAAGAAAAAACAACAACTTATCCACTCTCTATGAGTGAATGTTTTGAGTTGGATTCATTTGCAGGCGACGGTTGTATTAGTTGCATGAGCTAACAGAGAAACCGACTAAGTGGAAAAAAATTGTAGGTGGGTGACTGCTGACCAGATGAATTGTCCAGCAAATTAAATGAAAGGTTCAAGGAGTAAAAATGCTGGAAAATATGAGAAAAAAATAGAGCAGAAATGGATGAAATTAACAAACAGAGATTCAGAATGCCACACTTCCTCCAGCTTCTAGTCTAAGTCTAACAAGTGACTTAAACTTCTGGGACTTAAATCTTCTGGGACTTTTGTTAAATATAAGTTCAGTAAAAATGTAAATTTCTTTAATGTGAATGTACAATGTGACCGAAATAAAAGATAAAAGTAGAAAGAAAGAAATTAAGATGTTTAAGAAGATAAACTGAATAGTAATGGTTCACTTTATCAGTTTCTAGCTGTCCTGAAAATCTTTTTGCAACAGGAATGTTTTAAGCCGAATCTTGAATGTACAAACTAAGTCAATTTCTTTCAGGGGATTTGCTCAAAATTACTGTCATGACAAAGCCAATGCCAAAGTCAAAGTGGAATTTGCTGATGTGACAAAACAGTGGGTCTTCCATCATAGTGATTAGTTTAATTATGTACAAGTGACTTAAAAAAAATTAACACTTTTAAAAAAGAGCAACTTGTTACTACCATCCCTTACTCGTATTAATTTTGTTGCTTTTTTTTTTTAACCAGCAGAAATGATGAATGATAAGTCTGAATAAAAATCCAGTGAAGTCAAATCCACGGCCCAGTAATCTATAAATATATATAACTTTATATAAAGATAGCCAAAATATAGCTAATGACAAAAAGTCCCAGAAAAATTATTATAAATTCAGTAAATTGAGAACAACTGTATGCAAAATAACAAATAATGTGCAGCAATAAAACTTCAGTTTTTATATCTAGGATTTAGTCAGTCCTCATACATCAGTTTTCTCAAAGAATTTTTTTTCAAATTGTAGATTTACCAAACAACATCTGCTGGACCTTTAAGGGAAAATGCTTTCAGTGAAATTCAATTGTTAAGTGTAGGAGATGATTTTCTGAGGATAAAATGAGATTATACGTCCCTGTTTGAACAAAGACAGTATATGTACCTTTGCTTAATTACACAGTTCGTGGAAAACACAAATTTAGCCACCTGCAATCCCTCTTACTGTGCTTCAACAATGAGGCATTTTGTGTACTTATGTGTCTGATGAACAGTTCATGGTAATGTTTGTGTGCAAATGTATTTAACCCTCCTACACAAAGTCTCAGTGTGTGTGTTGAGAGTATTAACTTTCATCAGTTGAAGTTCTATAGATGATCTGTATGTGTACGTGTGGGATAACATGAAGATGATCCTCACCTCATCTCTGCAACTTTTCAAAAATTTTAAACCTAAATGATTGAAATGGGCATTAGGTTCATGTTTGCTGACTTGAAACTCTGGGGGATAAAAGCACACCACAGACAGGGAGGGGGATGATTAATAGTACCAAGAATTGTGGTAATAATTTTGTTTTGTTTTTTTAACTCCATTCATTTCACATGCAATTAAACGTTTGACTCAGGAATGAAACTGTATTAAATACAGAAAGACTAGTTGTTTTCCAAAGAGTTTGCCTTTGATGTTTTTGCATTACACACCAGCAGCTGAACATATTTATTTTACTTCTCACAAAGCAGAAGCTGAGACAGAAGTATGCGTGTGAAAAGAACATCAAAGCATCAAAGAAAAAAAAATTGGTTCATATATAAATAAATAAACAAGCCAAAATCCAGGTTGCTTTGGAATGTAGTAATTCTGAATTTTTATGAATGAGTGCATTGACTTCTGGCCACGCCCCTATTTCCTTTAAAGGGACACGCCTGTGTTCTGACGTTTAATGGGGCGTGGCTTCAGATCTGGTATAAAACCTCACTCACATGTTGATCGATGAAAATTCACAAGTGATGGAGGACACTTAACGATGAGTTTAAAAGTTTGGATTAAATCCTTGTGGATGAAAGATTTTTCTTTTCTGTTTCCTGGTCGGTGGAGGATTACTTTTTTCTGATTTTTTTTTTTTAACTGCTGACAGGATGGGGAAAGTGTTATTATTTGCTCTCCTTGTAATAGTGACAGTCGGATTGGTGAGTGAAATCACTTCATGTTTACTGTCACTTTTTTACTTCATACAAACATGTTAGAGCCAGTATTCACATGCCAGCTCTGAAACTGAAGCTACTGAACAGTTTGATCCACAGTTTAACATGAAGATTGACACCTTCTGTTAGTGTTTCAGATCCAAAACAGATCTTAATGAAACATGACTTGAACTTAAGTAATTGACACTGTTTCACAACTTTGGATTTGCATTTTATGGGACAAATATGTATAAGTAGAAGGTAATTGTGTGTGGAAAAATGACTGAAAACGTATAAAATTATCCTTCGATTGCTGTGCAATGCACATTGTATTCTATCATAATATTTGTATGTAAATTTTCTTTACATAATTCAGTGAAGAGACTCATTTGGAATCTAAAATTGAGCATGAATAAATTTGTATGCATGCCCTGTAAATTGAAAAAAAAATCATCTAAAAAAACAAAGAATAACATTTAAAGATGATGAAAAGGTTTTGTGGAATGCTGCAAAAATCTTGTCCCTGCAGCTCTATAATTATGTTTTATGTTAATTGTAACCAATATTTAAATTAATTATACGGTATTATATGAGTCTACGATGATGGATATGTTTTAGTTTAGTTATAACAACTTATAACAGAGGAAACAAATTTGGTCTTGCAGCACCTTTTAAGCTTATTACATGATGAACATTTATCATTAGGTTGAATCATTCAGCATTTTTTGCTGCATCCATATGACTGAGATCTAGACAAACAGTTTTATATGATCTCAGGACTAGGTTGGAGCTGTTTGGGTGGTTCTCATATGGATACAGATGGGCTGAGAAACAAAGGAAGCATGAGCTGGGAGGTCGGGACGTGGTTGTTAGCGAACGCCCCTTTCATCCTTACATGCCGGAGGAATGCCAAGCGGAAGGCGACAGAGGGTTTCAGATACCCCTGTGGGGCTGGCGACTGTGCTGAGCATTCAGGCAATGTATAAGCCACACACTCTCTCAGGAATTTCTCTGATCTGAGTAACACGAGTCATGCTTTTGTCCTGCTTGGTTCCAGCTGACTTAATCTTCCTTACTGTAAGAAGCAAACCTCTCAGACCTTGTTTTAAATTATTTTGTTTCCTCTGTCTGCTTGCTCATAGGTGACCGCTGACTGTCCAGTTGTATGTGAGTGCCCGGCAGTGCCACCGTTGTGCCCTCCTGGGATAAGCTCCATCCCAGATGGCTGTGGATGCTGCAAGGTGTGCGCTGCACAGCTTAACCAAGACTGCCACGAAGGGCGGCCCTGCGACCATCACAAAGGGCTTGAATGTAACTATGGCAATGATGTGGGCCGCACCCATGGCATCTGCAGAGGTACGTACCACAAAGGTGACAGGAAAGCAGAGAAACAGAAAGATCTAGAGAGTTTTTTGGTATAGATTGGGTACAACTTCAGTTGAGCAACGAGACTGTGTAACTTCAGGGTGGGGAATCTAGTTTCCGAGCCAGGCAGCTGGGGTTTCTCTTTGAGGTTTAAAGCTTGTGCCACGTTTCAAAAGCAGCACACCTTCATGAGCTGTGACTGAAACCTGGCCAACTCCGGGATTTATATAAGTACTTCAGTGTGTACACAAACAAGCCCATGAAACACACCAGTACACATGCACACAGTGGTATTTTTATACATGTCTTTATGAGGGGGTGTTTCTATATAAAGGGGGGTATCCGGGGTGTTGTGTGGGGAGTCCTGCTGAAAGGGCAAAAGGACAGCACATTAAAAACAAGTCGAAACTCCTTCTGGTGTAAGAATAGCCTTTGGATTTATAAGTGTGGAGATGTTTCTCCTCTTTTTAAAAAGCTCAATAAAGTTCTTCACTTCATTTTGGGCCCTCAGTAAAGTTTAAAACGTATTGTAAGCATTTAAACGAGAAAACAGGCAGGTGGTGGGAAAGAAAGGACTGACCAAAATTGCATATTTATTTGCTTTAATGAGATTTAGAAAAAATAGTGCTATTAAAAATAAAAAAAGCATAAAATCTAATTGATTTATTTTTGGTCACCTTTTAAAATTAGTTTGTGCTTTTTCTAACTATTTCACAGGAAGAGATGAGTGTTTTATTTGAAATCTCACAAGTCCACAGTAGAGGTGCTGTCTGATTGCAGAAGCAGGAACGGAAAGTGACCATTGATTCAATTTAAGCACTTCTAAAAATGAGGAGAAGAGATGAGGAAAAAAATTCCATTTCTGACAAATTAAATCCCCGTGAACTTCTTGTGGTTAGGTCAATGCTACAGTTGGATTTTTTTTTTGACCAAATTACTTTCAAATCAGCTAACAGAGCAACTTCTGTGTATGCAAGCAGTGCACAGTCACTAGTTAATGACGGCTGGAACAGACCGTCCAGAGCTAGGACAACATGGCGGAAAAAAAACAGGCCCAATACGAAACCTTGTCTGAGAAATTAAAAAGAGAAAATATTTTCCTTAGCTTAGTTACTTTATTTACTCGCTTTTCATTAATGCAATCTCTTACAATCATGAGGTCATCAAATATGGCTGTATTGATGGTACCAGATAAGTTATTGACATGTTAGTATAAAATATCTTGAATGGTTGTTTGTTCGAATCTTGGCAAATGAATTGCTACATTATATCCTAATTCGAGAGTTTAAAAAGTTTAGTGACAGCTTTACTATTTCACGTGCATTTATTCCTATACATCCTGATTTTGAAGGAATTTGATTGCTAAACTTGCTAAACAGAAAAATCTTCATTTATCTTCATCAGTAATCCATATGTTGATTTTAACAAGGTCTATAAACGCACCTCAAGGTTGTAGAAATTTCATTATAGTTTTGCAATGTTTAATAATGGCATTGTAAAGTATTGTGATGGTATAATGAAGGATTTGTTGCTTCAGTGGTGGATGAAGTACTCACTTTTTGTACTTAAGTAAAAGTACAGATTATTAGGCAAAAAAAAAAAGTTAAGTAAAAGTACTAATAAAAAAATCTACTTAAATAAAAGTACAAAAGTAATTGGTATAAATTTTACTTTTTAAGTAAAAATTAAAAGTATTCGACCGTAATTCAAATGTTATTTTTTGTGCTGTCGGGTCACAGATAAATAAATACTCTGTGTAATGATGGCTCAACTTTTTATTTAAAAGTAAACACAACAAACAACGATCTTCTGACTCTTTTTTCAATTTGTGCTACATTTGATGTTAGTTTTTGGCGGTGAATATTTACTCCCGATTCTGATTTGTCCTCGATTCATTACTTCTTCTCCCTCTTGAAGACCACAGGCGATCAACTGCTCCCCTACAGGTTGATTTTGGCTGCGTGGCTTCAAGTTGCGCAAAATTTTTTAAAATAATTTTCAAATTCCTGACTAAAAATGTAACAAAAAAAGCAATACACGCTTTTAAAAAGTAGCGGAGTAAAAGTACAGGTATTTGCTCTAAAATATAGTGAAGTAAAAGTAAAAAGTACAGGTTTCAAATTTTACTTAATTTGAAATGCAATTTTTTTACTTGGGTACAGTAATGAAGTACATTTACTTCATTACGTTCTTCCATTGGGGTGCTTTAACTAACTCAACCTGTTTGTCTTCTTTCATCATTACAGCAAAAGCAGAAGGCCGCTCCTGCGAATACAATGGCCGGATTTATCAAAATGGTGAAAATTTCAATGCCGGCTGCAAACACCAGTGCACCTGCATCGATGGAGCTGTAGGGTGCGTCCCTCTGTGCCCCAGCCACTTACCCCTTGCATCTCCTTCCTGTCCAAACCCACAGCTGGTCAAAGTACCAGGCCAGTGCTGCCTCAGCATCGACTGCCATAAGGGAAGTACAGTCGTACCCCCAGTGCTCAAACAACCCCATCTACCTGTTTATCCACCGTACCCCTTCATGCCCTATCCTGCGTATCCTTACCCAAAACCTTATCCCAAACTTTACCGGAAGCTGTACCCTTATAAACCAAAGAAAGAGAAGAATACTTTGGGGAATGAATTGATGGAGGTGGGACGCAAATGGGACAAGTTTCGTGGAAACAAGCACCTGGCAGGTAAGATATGGTGTTGCCATCTCGCTCAGAATGTTGTCTGTTTCTTCAGCCAAGTAAAGCAACTTGTTTACGTTTTGGCAATTTTAGACCCTTGACGTACAAACCCCTCAATGTGGGGCTTTTCCATCACACATATGTGTGTATCAGCATTTATGTGAAGCTTGTTTTCCACTGGGTCCTTGCACACCAGAGGCGCTCTCTCCGACTCACACAGCACATACCTCTGTCACCCAGCTCTACCCTCTCTGTAATCACCCTCTATGTGTCAGTGTTACCTCTTTAGTGAATAAGGCCAGTGTATTTTGCATCCCCATTCCTCTGCTTTTCCCTCCCGCTCCAAATAGCCAATTCCTCCCCATTCTGTTTCTCTGACTACATATTTTTCAGCTTTTTTTTTCTGACATGTCTCCTCTTTTATCTTCCCAGCCTTGAGGCAGGTGGGAGATCAGTGTGTGGTTCAGACCACCTCCTGGTCCCAGTGTTCCCGGAGCTGTGGAATGGGCGTCTCCTCTCGTGTTACCAATGACAATGCTCGGTGTAAACTAATCAAAGAGACTCGTCTTTGCAACATTCGGCCCTGCAGCTCGTTGACTCTACCCATTAAGGTGAGAAATGTGTTCGATGCTTTTAAAATTCTTCCAAAACCATGCAGCACGTTAAACAAATTCAGGACAGAGGGTCTTTCATGGGCCTGATGTATTAATATTGTGTCGTGTATACAACCTACTACCTCCATCTCTAAGCGTGAACCCTTTTCTGATCCAGACTAGCTTCAGTTCTGGTGCTGTGTGGGAAACATTCCCAGCAGAGTTAAGTTGAAGACAAATTAGACCTTGTTCTCCTTTAGTAGCATCAGGACATGTTGACCCACTGTTAATATTCAATTTATTCAACTACACAAATTTCAGGCAGAAACTATCAAAGTCAAATAAAAAACTCCAGAGAAAGCCAGCCATAAAATGCATATAGACAATGTACATGCACGTTTTTTGTTTTTTTATACGACTGACATTTGATCCCTTGTTTTCTTGTTTTCTAAAGCCTGGGCGAAACCCTTTACTCCCATGTTTGACTGTTCTATAGTGAAAATCTCTTTAAAGTTGTCCTAAAAACTTGTCTAACAAGGTAGAAAAACCACCAAAGCTAACATCTAGTTCATGGTGGATTTTTTTCAGCACAATACCCTGTGACACATAATGACTTTAAAATGTTTTTTTACACTGTATTTTTCGGACTATAAGTCGTTCTGGACTATAAGTCGCACCAGCAAAAAAAAAGCATAGTAAAGAAGAAAAACAAAACAAGCAAAAAACATATATAAGTTGTATCGGAGTATAAGTCGCATGCACCCCTGGCCAAACTTTCGAAAAACTGTGACTTATACTCTGAAAAAATGTTCTATTTTGTATGACTGGAAATTGAAGGCTTGAGCATCAAAAATGGTAAAAATTTCAATACAATAATGCAATTAAAAATGCTTTTTTTTTATCAGATGCAAAGAATTGATGTAGAACTAACTATTAATTCACTTTAAAACTAGTTATTCCAGATTTTACGTAGCTTTAAGTTTAATTTAGAGCGATTTGGCAAGACAGCTTAAGAGTTGCAGTCATCATTTTGACTAAAAATTCTAGTTTTGATCTTGTTTTTTTTCACAAACAACCTCGGACCGCCATATTCTTTCTCACTGAGAGTGCTTTACTGCTGTGAAATGGATATTTTCAGCTGAGTGATTTATGTTAGTTTGTTTGTGCATTCACGATTCCCAAAAGTGACGCTGACTTTCAAAGTAAACACTTTTGGATTCAAATTACAAAGTCTAGTTTAGTTTGTTTGCACACAACCTTAAAAAAAATCTTGTTAAATTTTGGCTGGCTATAAAAATGTAAAGGTTTAGAGTGGGTTTTTGGTTTAACTTCAAAGGCTGAAACTTGAGTCAAAGACGTTAGCTGTTTAATTAAAAAAAAAAAAAAACGTGTAATTAACTTTTCGGCTTATTTCAAGAGCGGAGTAAAAGTTAAACAATTTTTCAGGCACGTAAGCTTTTTTGCCTGTGATTGAAGATAATTTTTTTAGGTTCTACCACATCACAAGATGTTCCTAACACGGTAACGTTTTATACCGTTCTAAACTTATACCTATAGCTTTCGCTTTTTGACCGTTTAGCTTTTTTTGTCCGAACATTTAAGAGAAAATTCCATAAAATAGCAGATTACTAGCCCTCTGACCCTCTCCAATGACAGCAGGTGATGTCTCCTATACTGAACCTACCGCACTGTGGGTGACAGCTGCACTTGTGTGATTTATAGAGTGCTCGCTCACATTTCACACACATTTTCAAAAGCATTTTGCCATGAGCTGTGAGACACTCGATGAGCTTGATCGGTTGTTAAGCACCTGTTTTCACCAAGTTTTCTCAGTGTTTGCTGAGCTGCTGTGGGTGTTAATGTGCACCGGTATTGGTCCTTAACTATTCTGTTTAGCACTTATCTCCATCAGTCATATGCTCTGACCTTTAATTTGTTTTTCTAAGTTCAATATTTTTTCATGATATGCATAAATCTAGAGCGCAAATTATCTTTCGTTGCTGGCTTTATTTCTACTTTTCTCCAGTGTTTTCATCAGATTGTGATGTATTCAGTGGCTGGTTTTTATTCCTATTTTGATTGTGTACTGTCATAGTTTCCATAGGGTGATCTTGATACTCAGTCAGTCATCTTCAAGGCATGAGGCAGAATACACCCCGAACAGGTCGCCAGTCTATCGCAGGGCCACATACATACGGCCATAAACACACACACAATCATTCCTAAGGGCAATCATGTGGTGGCCAATCGCCCTAACATGCATGTTTTTGGAGGGCGGGAGGAAACCGAGTATCCAGAGAAAACCCACACATACACAGGAGAACATGCAAACTTCACACAGAAAGGCTAGTGTTCCAAGTCTCGTCCCCACCCAAGACTGGAGCCCTCAACCTTCTTGCTGTGAGGCCACTGTGCTACCCACGGTGCCAACGGGCAGCCTAGATCTTGATACTTTTATTTGCTAAATTAGGGTGCTCACTTTCATCTTGCTTAAAAAAAAAAAAAAAAACTTCACTCTATTAAGTCTAAACTTGGCAAATAAAAGAATTTGACCCTGTAGGTATTTGTTAAACTTTGCTCCTGAAGAGCCTCAAGTAGGCTTGTGTAGTGTGGGACATCTAGTTCCTGCCGTCAATGATTAAAGTTCAGCAACGTTTGAGACAGAAGTTAATGTCATTAATACATTTTTATAAGTATAATTCCTATCTGGATTTTTGTTGGTGAGAATATTGTCAATAACTTCTCAGGAGTTTGACTACCCTTAAACAACTTTTCTTTTCAATGTCAAAAACAAAACCTGATTTATCAATATTGGAAAATATATCTTTTTTTATTTATTTTTACTCACTCTATTTATCCTTCACCGGTAAAATTTGTCTGCTGCACTCCTACACCGCAGCAGGTTGCGCACGACGGCACTAATGGTGGGAGAAACAGGGGTTAGGTGTCTTCTCCAAGGACGCCAGACATGTACTCAGTGGGATGTGAACCTGCCAACTTTTGGTTGACTTCCAGTTCGCGGTCGAACGCTCTAACCGCCGAGCCACCATCTTATAAACCATCACCCAAAAGGCTCTTTTCTTCTACACTTCAAATACACAAAGGAAATAATAATTATTGACTCTTCCCAAATTTACTTCTAAAAAGTATTTTGACCAAACTATATGGTCCGCTTGTGTACATAACCCCAGTATTTATTTGGTTAGCTACTCTTTTTTTCCAAGTTATGTTTTGTTGGGGCAAAAGCAAAGTATTGCTATCAAGAAGTCCAACATACTAAGCAATGAGCTCATTGAGATCTACACAATGCAGTTTTAAGCAAGCAACAGTACACGTACCCTGTTGCAAAACAAATGGCGAAATTAGCCTGTGTAATGTTTCATTAATGAAATAAGCTCCATTATTTATTTCTGCAACTACTTTTATTCAAGATGTTATATTTGTTGCGTCAAATGGAGAATATTCGTGCTAACGACAAGTCCAACATATTAAATTGAGTCCATTAGTCAAAGTGAATACCTTGTAAAGAAGAACTTTTATGCACAGTTGCTTGGTGGAGTAAACTGGGACGAAGCAAGGAGATACTGTGTTGCGTTGTTACATGTATTATTATATTCATTTAGTTGCTGGACTGCTAACAGTTAAAAAAAATTCCAAAACATTATTAACTGGGAAATCTTGAATAGTCAATTGAAAGGTCAACTTGAATTTAAAAAATTAACAGTGTTTGCATAGGGATCCTTTGGCTGTGCGCAACACATAAATTTACAATTTTGTGCCTGCTAACTAGCTGCTCCATGGTTCGGTTAAGTCACTGTCACTTAGAAATGTATTTAGTTGTTTTGGGAAAAAAGAAATTTATAATATGAATAAATGTACGTACTACAATGCAAAAAGACTTGTTTGTTTTGGTAACGGCAATTAACTTGAGTTACTACTCTCTGATTGGGCAGGCTTTTGCCCCCACAGTAGCCATAACAGTGGTGTTCTGGTTTTTAAACCCAAACAAGCCAGATCTCTGGTTCATGTTTAACTTTGCGATTAAACAAGTTGATACTTCAGTGTTGATCTTCTATACTTTTTTAAAAACTCATTCTTTTTTTTCTTACACAGAAAGGCCGAAAGTGCTCCCGTACTCACAAGGCACCAGAGCCTCATCGTTTGTCCTATGCTGGCTGCAGGACAACGCGGCTCTACAGGCCCAACTACTGTGGAGTTTGCAAAGATGGCCGCTGCTGCTCACCTCGCCGCACACGCACAGCTAATGTAACCTTTGCTTGTCCTGATGGAGAACGTTTCAACAGGTCTGTCATGTTCATCCAGTCCTGCAAGTGCAGCGATGAGTGCAACCATCTGAACGAAGCCGCTCTGCCTCCGCAGCAATGGCTCTACGGAGACATACATAAGTTTAAGGACTAGCGGCGTCACCCTTGAACCAAACAACATTCCCCCACAAAAGTCAACAATAACGCCTCCCAAAACCTATTATAAAGTAGTTGTCTTTAGTGTATCTACAAGTAGATGCAAGTGTTCAAATGTCAGAACAACTTTTCTGACCGAAGATAATTTGGGAAGAAATGCGGAGAAGAAAGATTAACCATCTGGATGTAAGGCTCACTTGGAAACAGCAAAAAGAGCTGCCTGGGTTTGGTCCTGCTTAGAAGTTGTCTTTGGTCAAGCTGGATTTCAAACTGCTGTAAAAAAAATGTTGCTATGCTTCTAATTTTTCCTGGACTTTGGGACTTTTATTGATTTGAGGGAAAATGGAGCAAAAGCAGCGGAAATACTTCTTGATTTATGCTTGTTTCTTTCTTGTTGAATCATAAACAAGATATAAAAGCTGGTTTGATCTGAACCAGACTAAAGCATATCTTTGTGCACTCTGGTATGAAAAAAGGTGGTCAAACTGAACAAAAAAAATGTAGAAAATGTGTCAAAAACATTTCTATTACTAGGGGGATAGTTTGTCTTTATGTTGTATTTATTGTTGCATTATTAGACATGACAACCGTTGGTGGTGCTACTTTGAAGTGTGGATGGGGTCATGCAAGGATTTATAAAAATGAAGACTTCCTCTGGTTTGATTTAATGTAACAATGGGTATTGAAGAATACAGGAGAATACTGACCTTCGATGATGGTTTGTACACATTTTAGGAGGATAGGTCGAAGGTGGACTCATCTGTAACCTCTCCTCCACATGAAACTGAGACATTTCGCAAGCACCAGACGAACAAGCCTGGGATTCTGGCGTCGAGAAGTCGACCACCTAATTCCGCACAAATTACAATCTTGTAGGGGCAGTGAGAGCAAATCAGCGTGTCGTCGGTTTGCTACAAAAATAAAATCTAGAAAACCACAAGTGGGCTGAGGTAAACATGTAATTTGTGACTTGTGGCTAGAGCCGCTCTGGTGCCTAATCTGGTTTATAATTGAGTGTCACAGAAACAAAACAAGAATTGTGTCCTGTTATGTTAAAGAGATGCCTGTTTCTCAGTAAGGCTGGATTTGCTTTCAAAGAAAAGAGCTTTATGCTCAAACGAAGGCTGCAAAACCTCAGCTGCAGCCCAACTAAAGACATTGCAAATATTCAAAAGAATACTTGCATTCTTTTCTGATCATCTTGTACGGCTAGATATAAAGCACCTCAACTGGGGTTTGGATCTTGCACCTTATGACCTCCACGAATAGAGAATCTTATTACAACTTAATGCAGATGGATTAAGATGTCGTTTCAAACTGATTTGTATACTTTTCCGCACATATTTTTAAATCAGAAACATCATTTATTCAGTTTAGTGAATCTAATAAAGATCTGTTTTTATCCTACAAATTCCTCAGCTGTAATAACTTATTGAGGGTCTCAGTTGTGCATCAATCAGAAGGGCTGGGAAATGCTGGTTTGTAGATGCAGTGGTTCGGTGTTGTTTGTCTAATTTTAAGGGACACTATAGAGCAGCTATGTACAGACGCATTTCAAACTTTTTTTGTAGTTTATCTGCTGTATAAAGGCCCGTGATTATACCAAGGTAAAAAATGTGTAGTTTTAGCACTGATCAAGCCAGGGTTCAGATCCCTCGAGGACATCCCAGTTGAAAGCATCATGATTGTAAGAGAATTAGTGAGCATTGTGATCTATGTCATGCAGATAGGGAAAAAAAAAAATCAAAGGTTCAATGATTTATATTTTCCAATTAGGCTTAGAAACTGGTGAAGCAAAACTAAGTTGGTTTATTGTTTTTAAATAAAGAAATTTTCACCCAGACTCTGTTTTTTATTTTAAATTTTAAACTTAGTAACTTCTTCAAAAATAATAAGTATGCTTTTGTTGATTTAAGTATCCGAGACTTTCGTCTGGCCTTCAAAGGGTAGAAAAAACCTTGTTTTGTCCAGTAAAAAAACTAAATATGGTTTAGAAATAGCTCAAACACAATTTGCTTTTTTAAAAAAAATCTCACAACAGAGAAAAATGGAAGTGGTTAAATGACTGTTCCTATATATTTTGCTGAGGGGTTCGCTAACCTTACCTATTTGCTCTTAAAAGGACCAGTTTTTCAGCAAAAATGGAATGTCAGTAAATAGTTTTTCTGAAAACAGAATCTTTTACTTTGGTACCTGTGCAGCCCCTACATATCTGTATAGCTATAAAAAGTCTTTCACATGCAGTCGGTACCCCATCATCACTAAATATACATTCTTTGTTGGTTTATGTGAAGGTATTTATTTGTAATTATGTGCAACAGACCAAGCGATACAACGCAAACACATTCTTGAACATGACAGAGAATCAGTTAGCAGTTCACCGCTTGGTGATTTCATTTATTGAAGGCATTCAGTTAGAAATTTGTAGAAAGAGCTGCCGTATGAGCCAATTACTCAAATTTTATGTGTAGGGACAAATACTACGGTCTGTTCTAAAAAGGGGAATATATATATAAAAAAAACTACACACATCTAATTTGGATACAACACAAAGTTTAAAACAGCTTAGACAGGTCACTGATCTAAGCTCATGCTTCCCTGAAACTCTGCTCAGTAAGAAACCACAATAATAAAATGGCAAATCTTATAAAAAGTTTAATCAAGCAGAGAAAAAGACAAATTAAAACCACAACCCTTTCTTTTAAAGAAAAAAAAACTGACAGTAAAAACAAGATGGTGCTGAACTTAGATCAAAGGGGAAGAACATCTATTCCCAAATACAAGACATGATCCTGATGAAGGAGACTTCTGACTGGTTGGAGGACTCATCTGGACTGTTCAACTGCAACGAGAAAGAGGGGGCCATTAGCCAAACACGTAGAGGATTTGCACAATGAGCAACAGCTGAGCACACAAGTGTTTAACCACCAGGTTGGACATGTGCATGACCAGATGAGAGCTTTGCAGCTACATGACAACACCAACTGCTACTGCCTTTATCACGAATGGAAATCCTTCACATTGTCACCTCACTGTCATTATGTAACATTTACATCAATAATTTCATAAAGTGTTCTTTTAAACAACAAGAAGAAAAATAAAAACAACTCACTGTAAGACGAGATGTCAATCTCATCTGGCAGCTCCGCCACATTGACCTCGAAGCGGTCCTGCACGTCGTTCAGTGTCTTGGCATCGGTCTCATCAGACACAAATGTGACTGCCAGGCCTTTGGTCCCAAACCTACCAGCACGAGCAACCTACTCATCACGGGAAAAAAAAATTTAAAAATTGGTTAATGATTGGTTAATGATTTAGATTCCAAAGCTTTTTATGACTTGTAACATACTGAGCAGTGCATCTGACTGTAAATCTGGAAATGTAATGACTAACCCTGTGCAGATAGGTGTCAGAATCTTCTGGCATGTCGTAGTTGAAGACAATATTCACTCGCTCAATGTCCATGCCTCGCCCAAAGAGGTTAGTGGCCACCAGAATCCGCCGCTGGAAATCTTTGAATTGCTGGTAGCGTGACAGCCTGAGGGGTAGGAGATTAAAATAAATGTTCATTGTGTTACCACACCACACGCTCTCTTGAAAGCAACAATGTGTCGAGTTAAACAATGAGGCCATCAAGATGCCACAGACACCAGAAGATAGTTCAGGAGAACATAAGCTTGTGAGGGAGTTGCAGTGTAGGAAGAGAGCTTCACCTTTCTTCCTGAACCATTCCTCTGTGGATGGCGATGGCAGGAAAATTTTGCTCCACAAGAAGCTGTGAGAGCGCGATACAACGCTGGACTGACTTGACGAAGATCACCACCTAGAGGAGGAATGATGGCAATGAGTTACTAATGTCTAGTGGTTTATAGGTAGATATTTTTTTATATTCAAATTCAAACTCAGTAACAAAACAAGAAAAACTTTAAAAAATATTTTACATAAGGAAAAAAAAAAAACATCTCCATGTTTTATTCGATAATTGAAATGTTACAAATTAACCAGAACACAAACAAATGAGCCAATGGTTTCGTGCAAAAGCAGAAAATCACACAAAATTCTTCTGAAAATATCTTCTCCATTAGGTCATTTGAATACCTAAAAATGTAGAGGTAAATACAAGAAGTGTATCACACAGACTATTCTGCAGAAATGGTCATTTCTCACACATATGGAAAATCTACCAAGTATAGTTTTAGGTCCAAAAGTTTGGAAAAAAAATGAAAATGTATTAGTTTACCTGATTAAACTCCAACACATCCAAAAGGTCAAATAGCTTCCGGTTCTTTTCACTATCCTTCAGTTTGCAGTAATATTGTTGCAACCCGTGAAGAGTAAGTTTGGTCTCATCGTCAACAAAAACCTCCATCGGCTGCGTTTAAGAAGTTTTAGAAACATTGTTTAGATAACTGAAAATTTAGATGCTAAAAATCAGACAGGAACAGTTGTCTTTTTCTTGTTGCTGCTCACTTACATCTTGCATGAACTTGCGACAGACGGGTCGAATTTCCTTACTCAGAGTAGCACTGAACATCATGACTTGTTTCTCGTGAGGTGTGATCCTGAAGATGTCCTGTACATCACGTCTCATATCTATCAGACAGAAGTATGAGTTACAAATTTACAAAACTACAAAGGCACAGAAGAATCTGGTAGGCTAAAAGCAGGACGCACCTAGCTGTTCCAGCATTTTATCACACTCGTCCAGGACAAAATGCTTGACGTTTTTCAAGCTTAGGGTCTTGTTACGGATCAACGCGAGGATCCGCCCCGGCGTTCCGACCACAATGTGAGGGCAATTTTTCTTCAGGACTTCCTCATCTTTCTTGATAGCGAGGCCTCCAAAAAAGACGGCTGCTTTCACGGCGGGCATGTACTTAGAGAAACGCTCGTACTCTTTGCTGATCTGGAAGGCCAGCTCTCGTGTGTGGCACATTACCAATACAGACACCTGAGGAGGTGCACATTAGGAAACTTTTGTCATCACATAAAGGTATTTAAAGAGGAATAATTAAAACTTGAATGCTGAGTTTAATACAAATACAGACCTGCCCGTCAACAGGCTCAATTTGTTGCAGTGTGGCGAGCACAAACACTGCCGTTTTGCCCATTCCAGACTTGGCTTGACACAGGATGTCCATACCCAGGATAGCTTGAGGGATGCATTCATGTTGAACTAGATGGAAAACGAAAATGTTTAGAATTTTTATTTTAAGCAATAATGAAAAGTTTTCAACGTACTTTGCAAAGCAATAATAAAATAACTGGTAGAAGGCATTCACAATCTAATTTTGATACAAACTAAGTAGTAGATTGAAGATTTTCCGAAAAACCGAAAATATTCATTGGGATATTTTCTCTAATTTGACTGCTTTATTATTATTTTTTTTATAAACCTCAACTAATTTTATTGACTGTACTGAAATAGAATTAATAAACCTGCTGCTCTCAGTGGGAGTAATGAGAAGGTGTGGTGATCCACCAAGACTCGGTGCCAAACCACATCATAACATTCACCTGTGTTCAGTAAAGTTTATATTCTTAACAACGTTGATTCCCAAATTGTTTTTTTCAGGAATCTCATATACATCTTTGTATTTCATTGCTGCTCATACGAGCAGAAACATTCAACTGAAAAAAGTATTTTCAATTCAATAATGAGGTGTCCTTGAGAAAGACAGCATATCCTAACTGCCCTAATGGTGTGGGTTGCAGCTCCCACCATCAGGCATGAATGTGTGCATAAAAGTGAGCTACAATGTAAAACACAAAAGTGCTATATAAGTAGAATCCAAATACCTTTCTGCTGTAAAAACACACTGACCAAACTGCATCAAATTCCCAAAAGTATTCTCATAGGTATAGACGTGATGAAGAGTCTTTTTAAAACAAATTGTACACAAAAATGAATCTACTATTTTCATGATGGCAACTGGGAATGACTAGAAACAATTAGTAATGACTTTGGAACTTCAATCATTTCTCAGGGCCTCCCAAAGAGTAGAAACTACTCCTTTTTAATATTTTCAATTTTTGATTTTATGTTTTTCTGAATGTAGGTTTTAGTTTTCAAAAAAATGATTCTATTGCTTTTAATTTTTCTAATTTTCAAAGTAGTGCTTTAGGATTTTTTTCTTCTGAAAATGTAAGCCGCGTAAAAAATAAAATGCATTATTCTTAATGATCAGATTTTACCATATGGCAAGTAAGGAACGGTGAAGGATGTAAAAGGATCTAACTGAGGGTAAAATATAAAGTAACCTATTTAAAAGGTCAAAATCCAGAAGAAAAACAATCGTTACCTTCAGAAGGATGCTCAAAACCACAGTCAATAATGGCACGAAGCAACTCTGGCTTCAGGAGAAAATCCCTGAATCCAGAACTGTGGATGGAAACATAGGAACCCTTTACTTCCTTCTTTCCACCAGGGGCTGCACTCTCGGGGGCTCCTTGGGGTTCATCGTCATCTTCATAATCAAGCAACTCGTTATCAACATCGTTTTCTGCCATAATTTCTGTGGATTTGACTGCAAAACAGAAAGAAAACTTATTAGATGAGTAATAATTAAAGAATCTGTGTTTTTATATTGTAAACTTAGTACCCCCTATCGGTAGGTTATTAATTAGCATCAAAAGACAACAAAAAATGAATTAAAACAGAACATCTGGACAAAAATAACAGTTCAAATCGCAATGAGACACATTATTTATAAACGTAGTGAGTAGATTGTTTTTAATAGCTCTCCTGTACAAAAGTGCCATTTGTTCATTGTGTACGTAAATACTAGGCCTTTAAACTCAACTCTTAATTTGCAATCAATTAACAATCGCCCAACTAATACAGATCGTATTACCATAAAAAACATAGAGAACGCGACAAATTTTCATTTTAAACCAACGAGTTTTAACGTTATTTTAGCTTCCCCGTCGAGTTATACCGGTTAGCCTCACACAGCTAACTGAAGCTATTGTGTTTCATAACTGACGCTAACGTGGCGAGATCGATTAACAAAAAAAATAAATGAAAACAATGCGAAAATTCACTTTACAAACAAAACATGCATTAAACTAGAGATATAGAAACAATAAATACTAGTTTAATTTATTATCTTGTTTTGAGTAAAGTCACAAAAACGTTTATCGGTTAGCCTAGCTATCTGATGCTAAGCGACGGGGAGTTAACTTACAACAACCTTGCAAGCCAACAATGAATGCTACGGTTTTTTTTTTTACCGAATTTATTTAAACAAAACTTATTGCTTCTCACATTTAAGTTCTAATTTGAAATATAAGTCATAATTAAATCAATTTTGAAGAATTACCTTAGATACGTTTGTCCCTGTTCACCGGATCAGTACCGCATGGGCAGGCCTCTATAGTTTGGTGGAGAAGTGGGAAGTTCCGCCTGCGCTGTGAAAACAGCAACCTCAATGGTGGGTCGGATTGCTTCCTAACAAATGCAGAAGACGATTGGAAGAATATTGTGCCCGTTAAAAAAGGGCGGGAGAGAGTGTCTTTGTTCCGTGTATGAGTCCCTGCGAGGGACAAATAAAGCCCGGAAACAGTATCAGTTACACACGTTTAAAACTTTAATAGGAAAAACAGTATTCTTAGTGCCATTATTTGAGTTTTTTCCTCTAAACATGAAAACCAAGACTAACCAAAAGTAGAGAAATCTTCACCGTCTGATCATACAAAAGACTATGAATTGTGTTTTATTTAGTTAAAATTGGAACAGTTTGGATATTTATTTTTACATTATAATAAAGATTTTTACCTGATCATGCATGGAAGAAGTTGAAAACGTCGTAAATTTAAAAATGTAGTTTAGCTATAAAGACACTAGAGAGAAGCAGTGAGGCATCATTCGTGCAACCTGGACTTTTTGAAGTTTTACACCTTATTCGTCAAATGAACATGTTTAGTTCGTTACGCCGAGCCTTTCAAGAGAATTTACCCACAAGAGAAACTTTTTACTCTTTATTGCTTTGCAGAAAATGTCAGATTTAATTAGACTCCGCAATTTATTTATTTATTTATTTTTGTTTTAATATGCAACCGGGCGGTACTGTGAGCACAGCGTCCTCACAGTAAGGAGGTCGTGGGTTCAAGTCCCGGGTGGGGACGAGGCTTGGAACACTGGCCTTTCTGTGTGACGTTTGCATGTTCTCCCCACGTGGGAGAACCCTCTGCGTGGGTTTTCTCTGGGTATTCCGGTTTCCTCCCACCCTCCAAAGACATACATGCTAGGTTGATTGGCCGGTGCCAAATTGCCTCTTTGATGAACATGTGTGTGGATGGTTGTATGTGTGTGGCCCCGCGACAGACTGGCGACCTGTTCGCTGCCCCTAGCCTTGAATCATAGGCTCCAGCACTTCCGCGACCCCAAAAGGAATAGACGGTTTAGAAGGTGACTGACTGAATATGCAACCTACATTCTCTCATAACGTCGCAAAAATATGTAGAAAATACAATCAACTAGCTATGGTAGTTTTTTTTTTTGGGGGGGGGGGGGGGGGGGGATTGACAGTACTATGCAACAAAAAGTAGTAGGCCTATGCAACAAAAAGCATAGAAGACTGGGTTGCCATGGTTACAGTAAACAACCTATCAGGAGGACAGCACTAACTTTGTGTAAATAAAAAGACAAGATTTTATACTGATAAAAATACAGTAAACAGGCTTTAATTCAAATTTATTTTACACAAATCACCATGAGTGTGAAGCGGCCAGTATGGGAAGTTCAGCGCCTCCAAATCGGAAAAGGGTGGAATGCCCCCTACAAGTCAGGAACAGGGTCCTGTCCCAAATGGAGGAGTTTAAGTATCTCAGGGTCTTGTTCACAGATTAGGGAAGGATGGAGCGGGAGATCGACAGGCGGATCGGTGCCGCGTCAGCAATAACTAGGACACGGCATCGATCAGTCATGGTACAGAAAGAGCTGAAAAGCAAAGTTCTCGATTTACAAGCCAATCTACGTCCCCACCCTCACCTATAGTCATCAGCTGTGGGTGGTGACCGAAAGAATGAGATCGCGGATACAAGCGGCATGAATGAGCTTCCTCTGCAGGGTGGCTGGCCCCTCACTTAGAGATCGGGTGAGGAGCTCTGCCATCCGGGAGGAGTTCGCTGTGGAGCCACTCCTCCTCCAGATCGAGAGAAGCCAGATGGGGTGGCTCGGTCATCTGGTCAAGATGCTTCCAGAGTGACTTGCTTGTGAGGTCTTGTTAGCTCGTCCCACCGGGAGGAGACCAAAAGGCAGACCCCGGACCTGCTGGACAGACCCTGACTCACAGCTGGCCGGGGAAAGACTTGGGATCTTTTCGGGTGAGCCAGAGTATGCAGCTGAGGTGGGAGAAACCGAGACTTCCCGTCTGAGGCTGTTGCCCCGCAACCCGGCCCTGGATAAGCGGAAAACAATGGAACAGAACCATGAGATCAACCAAAATGATCTTTGGGAGCTACTGGTAGATCACGATGACTGTATGAGGTGACCTAGGATAATTTCCCTATGACCACGTACCATGACTATCTTTCATGGTACACTAGTGTGCCCGCGGAACACTGATTGAAAACGCTGATTTAACAAATATTAGCAGCATTTAAAAATTCAAAATCTTCATTGACGACACAAGCAATGCATTTTGAATAAACAAGATTTAAGGTTTAGAAACAACCAAAAAGTTTGAGATCTCATCTGGAATGGGAAAGTATGACATTTCATTAGTAAATTTGATTTTTGTATTGAGCGCAAAAGATACACTTACCTTTTTATGGTCCTTTAAATACATTGAAATATTTTTTGTGCACAACTTGCATGTAAGTTGCAAGTTGGTTAAATTCAACACCCAATTTTTAGCATTTTTTCTTCATTGTATTGCTTCATCATTGTATCAAGTTCCATCTGTGGTAACAAAACTAGGAAAACAATTTTCTGCAATGTTTGACCACTTTTAAGAAAAAAAAAACCAAACCATTTGGAGCAGTGATTTTGTTGAATTGAATAATAATTGTGGTGCAGTTATCACATTGCAAAATGTGAAAATCAAACATAGAAACTGTCATCATATTTTTTTTTTCTTCAAAAATACTGTCAAACATCAACTGAGGCTTTTTTTGCATTTGCAAAGGTATTTAATTGTATTGTTGTGTAACTATGAAGTTTTTTGGTAATAATAAAACAGAAAGAACAAATTTTTCCAAACAGCCATCCACCAATAACTTTTACAAGTTGTGCAACAGAAAAACCCAAAGGCATCCATGTTGTCTGAAATTGAACTAAAATTCTCTAAAATATGTAGAAAATTGACTTTACTTACTAAAACTATCATTTTTGCCTCAGTTTCATTCATTACCCTCATATTTGGGACTCCAGAGCTGAAAAGAAGCTCCATTGTGTAGGAGAGAAGTATGGGAAACTGTCAGACTCTGGTTGGGAATCTTCATCTGAGAATGTTTTACTGGCTATGAAAGAAAGGCTTAAGAAGTCTCTGACATGAGGAGGCAGGGACAACAACAGCCAGTTTTCAACCAGGAGACCACCTCCATGCAACCCTGAGCAGCATCCTATCTCAGCGGGCAACTCCTCCAGGTTATTGCCCCGCAAGTCTAATCTGCACAACTGATTTAGAGATGCAACCCCACTGGGAAATGAATTAAGAGAGTTGTGTGCTACATTTAAAATGTGCAGCCCTACACACTTACTAAACAGCTCAGAGGGGAGGCTCTCCAACCTGTTACCACTGATATCCAGCTCAGTGAGCTGCTGCAGTGCCCCCACTTCGGAGGGCAACTCCTTCAGTAGGTTGTCTGCCAGCATAAGCTTTCGAAGCCGGCGAAGAGTGAAGAGTGCTGGTGGAAGACTCTTGAGCTGGTTGTTGGACATATCTAGGAACTCCAGGCTCCTAAAAACCCCTATACTGTTTGGCAGCACCAAGACACAATTGTGAGCAAGCTTAAGGCAAGAAAGACGCCTGAGTTGAGCCAGATTGACAAGTTCTTCAAGAGTTCTTAAGTTGTTATGTTGTAGATCAAGGATCCGCAGGTTGGTCAGAGCAAGCAGGGCAGAGGGCAAACGCTCTAGCTTGCAGTCCTGCAGCAGCAGCTCAGTTAGGTCCACCATCCGCTTCAAGCCTGTCAAAACAAGAAGTCTTGTGCCTTCATTGTGGATCTCCAGTCTCACTAAGCTTCCTGCCACTTCAGACAACTCCCCAGGGATACGCTGTAGCATCCCTCGGATCACCAGAACACGAAGATGACGCAATTGACGCAAGCTCCCCAGAGCCCAGCTGCGGCCTACACTGCCCTCACTGTTTAAACGACCAGAGAGGTGCAGCTCATGCAGGCTGCGAAGAGAAAACACCCAGTTGGGAATTTCAGAAGCCTGAGTAAAGGTGATCTGGAGGACCTCCAGACGTTCTTGAAGAACCGCAAGAGCGCTGGGATCTACAGTGGCCGAACAGTGGTAAAGATGGAGCTCCCTGTTGAAAAAAAGGGCCCAATGTGAATAAACTTAAAGCTTAAAAAAAGGCTCTAATTTACTCACCTGAGTGAGATCATGTTTGCCAACTGCGCTGGAAACCTTGCATCTGTGACGAGCTCAAGTTTGAGAATATGCAGCTGATTGAGAGTGAAGAGGGCAGGAGGTAGACGAGGCAAGGCAACTAGCTGGAGTTTGGTAGAACCATCTGCATCCACACTTATCATGCTTTGCAGTTTTTCCTCCCCCCAGCGCCTCTGGACACTTTCCTCCAGCAGCCTGCCCTCGCTGACAGGAGACAAGAATACGGAGAGACGCTGCACCAGCAAAGAGTCATACTGCTCCAACATGTGTATGAGAAAAGCCAGGTCATTCGTCAGGTTAGGGACATCTCTCAGGGACCACAACTCTTTTAAAGAGTGAAAGGAATATTCTCGAAGACAGCTATAGAGGTAAACACAAAATTATTCAACAGAGTTAGTAACACATTGTGCTTAGAAAACCAAAAAAAATGTTCAATCCTACTAGTGAACTTCTGGTATGTTACAGATTATTAGATTTGCTGTATTTACAGGTCTTTAGAGCAATCGACTGAGGAAAACTAGATCTATTCATAATAAGAAGTTGTTGTGATTTAGTTATGTCTAAACAGTACAACAATAAGGAAGAAATTTGATTTAAGTTGTTATGAATGTGACTCGATTGTCGAAGAAATTTTAGGCTACTTGGGCAGGGTAGTTTTCTTGGGTCACAAATTCAAATTCTACCTAATTATTGTCTCTGATCGTGTTCATTCATTCATTACTACAGTGAAACATCTCCTAATGGCTGCTTCTAACATTAAAAGGCATAACTCAGACATCCTCCAACTACTTTGAAACCGCTGTTATTCTTGACTGAAGCCAGTAGCTCTTTGTATTGTTTAAATGGAAACTCAAATGAAGTTTCAAAGTCAAATCTCCCAACCTGTGAAAAATCCAGCTGAGGGCATAGATGTTCAGTAGACCATACAGGCCCAGCAGGGCCACGTAGACCACAAGTAGTTTGTGCAGGAGTGATGAGAGCACATGAATACATTCAAATGTAGCATAGCCCACCAGCGCGCTCTCCTCTGGATGGCAGATGTGACTGAATGAGAGACATCCAAGCAGAGGGATGGTGTAGCTCACAATAAGCGTTGCCATCAACAGTTTGAATATAGTCTGAGCCAAGTAGACCTAAAAAACACAAATGTAAAGTTTGATGATCTCAGAATACTGTATTTTAATATCAGCAAAAATTTCTGGCAATATAATGTCCAATGTAATGAAGCCCAACCAGACAGATCAGTGAGAGTGGCCTCAAGAGTCACAAAACAATTCAAAAGAATAATTTTTAGCACAAATCTGCAGAGTGAAAGTTAAAGTACCAAAATGATGTGGATGATATGAGCTCAAATTAAATTTTATCTCATATCTCACCTTATAGATGACGGCAGAGCTTTCACAATGAGACCTAAACTTTCTGACTCTTTCAAACAATGCCCGAGCCTGTTCACCGTCACTTTTGTCCAGACTTATTATAGGCCTTGTAGAGTTCATTGTGACTGAGGGTTTGGTAGGAAGGATATGTTCTCCAGAGCCATTGGATGTTGAAGACATGGTGGAGTTGTAGGAAATGGAGGATGGGCAAGGTGATGGAGGAACAGCTGGGGGTGGGCCCTCTGATCTTTTTAATAATGGACTATCCGTGCCTGAGTCAATGCTTGGACGTTGCATAGAGGTCACCGGAGATGAAGTGGAAGACGAGGGAGGTTGAGGTGATTGTCTGTCGACCTCTTGGATGCTTTCTTGGCAAGCAGCATGGGACAGAGCCTGAGATGTCCAAGGTGACTCACAGCATTTTGCCAGGATGGCTAAGAACTGTTCTATCCGAGAGGAGGTATGCGGGAAGTGCAGCCAGAAAGAACCAGTGGCCACAAGAACAAGAGACTGTAGTAAAACCATGTAGGGGAAGAAGCGGGAACATAGAGGCAGAGCTTTGTGGTAGCACACCTGGACAGACAGAGAGTAAAAAGAACTTTTTATGGACAGTTGTAATTAAAAAAAAAATTCTCCATTAGACCAACCATTTACAACACAATACAAAATACTTTACACTTTAATGAACAAAAGCATGCCAGTTAATGAAGATACCATTTAGATCAACTAATTGAAATCCTCAAAAAATTTTTACATACATGTTATTCAACACGTCAATGTATAAGTTTATGTATAGTTAAAACACAATGCCCAAATTAGAAAATTAGAGACTATTTTTTCTTGTTATTTTTAAACTTTTAAAAAAAACTTTTTAAACATTGTCAATAAATGCAAAGACCATACATGATATAATTACTTCACAATAAGAGTAGTCCTTTCACAAAATAATTATCTGTTCATCACATTGTTGTAGGAGAATACCTGACTGATGTAGACATATTGCTGGTAGACCAAATGTGTGCGTCGTCCTTGTGCTGCAGTGTGAAGAGTTGGCTCAAAATTGTTTGAAAAAGAATGTGGAAATAAAATCTTCTCCTTTTTGCCACTTGTAGTGGGATTGTAAGAAGTTGTGTTAAAAGAGGTTGTTGTATCCAAAGGTATGCACACAAGTCTGTCCCGGGACAGCTGCTCAGTGCAAGCCAACACTGAAGTCATCAGCATCAGAACCACCAGGTAGTCCATGAAGACCTCCCACCAAGGTTTTAACAGCTTACTGCTACTTTGATGCTGATTCAAAGGGGCCAGCTCTGACAGTGAAAACATGGTGTTCACAATCTTTTTCAGGTACCTGGGAAGAAAGTTAACCTCAGAAAAATCAACAATCTCCAATGTGAATGTAACCACATTGAATTAAGATAATTTCTTGCCAGATAATGCTTGATCATATTTGTTTCTCTGGGATTATATAATTTTCACAGCAAAGGGATTTTTTTTTCTAATTTCACAAACCACCTTAAAATTCAAAACGTTTTTTCTTTAAAGCCTAACTATTCACAATCAAAAGTTATTTAAAGCTTTTTGGAGTCTTTCTGTTAAAAATCTACACTAAACAAACATACATATCAAATTAAAATCACAAAAATTTTGCATTTCTTTTTGTCTAGATTTTCCTAATTCTAATACAAAGTTTCTTTATTTTCAGAACTAAGCTAATTAATAAACAAAGGAATGTATTGTTCGGATCCGTCTTAGATTACCTACCTGAAAAGCAAGTTTTCTTTCCTTTTTTTCCAGTTTTCTTGCAATCAGCTGACAGCGGCCTTCCAGAAACTGGTGCTGTCTGGTTTTCCAGTGAAAGACTCTGGACAATTTGAACAAACACCTCCTGAGCTGCCTGACCCACAGCTTTTCAAGCGTTGCCATGGTGGCAGAGGATATTTGGCTGGAAAACTTAATTCTGCTCTAAGAGCCTGCTGAAATCCCGATGGGGGGTTTGGCTGCACCCTTTAACTCTTTAGGAATTGAACTAGAGAGAAAAACATTGGTGAGTGACACATTTTTTAAACTGTTCTTCAGAATAAATGAATCATCTTTTCAAATAGAGACTGGAAAGATCATCTCCCACTCTTTTATATCTTACTCTTTGTGTATAAAAATGGAAAAACTGATAATCTTGCTATTTCAAATTCAAAATGCTCAAGTCATAACTAAAACAAACATAACCAAAAGCATTTGTATTTGTTGAAACGAAGGACTCTGCCTCAAGTTGAGGAGTTTAAGTACGTATCTCAGGGTCTTGTTCACGAGTGCGGGAAGGATGGAGCGGGAGATCAACAGGAGGATCGGTGCGGCGTCAGCAATAACTAGGATGCTGCATCAGTCCGTTGTGGTAAAGAAAGAGCTGAGCCAAAAAGCAAACCTCTCGATTTACAAGTCTATCTACGTTCCCACCCTCACCTATGGTCACCAGCTGTGGGTGGTGACCGAAAGAATGAGATTGCGGACACAAGCAGCCGAAATGAGCTCACTCTGCAGGGTGGCTGGACTCTCTCTCTCTCTCTCAGAGATCAGGTGAGGAGCTCTGCCATTGGGGAGGAGCTCAGTGTCGAGACGCTCCTCCTCCAGGTTGGGAGGAGCCAGATGGGGTGGCTTGGGCATCACCCGAGCCCCTCGCTGGTGAGGTGTTTCGGGTACGTCCCACCGGGAGGAGATCAAGAGGCAGACCCCGGTCTCGCTGGAGAAACTATGTCACACAGCTGGCTGGGGAACGACTCAGGATACTTCCGGGTGAGCTGGTGGATGTAGCTGGAGTGAGAGAAGCCTGGGCTTCCCGTCTGTGGCTGTTGCCCCCTATCAACCCAGCCCCGAATAAGCGAAAGACAACGGAACGAATAACAAACTTCTAGTATGATGTGCACAAATGCAAAAAAAGAAAAAAAATGTGAAAAATGGACAAGAGTGGCTAAGAAAAACAGTAATGATAACAGATAAGATACATTTCAAGTGTGATCGGTTTGTATCTGTTGGAAATGTTTCCTCTAGCAAAGCAAATTGTCCGGCAAAAATATGGACCAGAGTAGCAAAATAATATGCCAATTTCTACCTAAAGAGGGCACTTATGTCTTATCAAAGATTTTTACAACAAACACAAACATAGTCAATAAAAATGTGTAAATTTCCTGGTATATCTTATTTCAGTAGTTCATTTCCTCTTTAAGTCCGTCTACAGAAATGAAAACAATGTTTTCAAAAAGGTTACAAAAGTTTGACAATGAAGCTGCTCAATGATCTATTTTTCACATTCTTATTTTTATTGATTAATCTTTTTAAAATTTGCTTTAGTAAGAGTACACATTAAGCACTTTGTTTCTTAATGTGCTATTTTCTGTGTATTTGGGACACTAAGACCTCAGTAGTTAAGCCAACTGACAATGTACCACAATGAGTTCGCATCTGCACAGCTGGTGTGTGTGTGTGTGTGTGTGTGTCTGGCAGTGAGATATGGAAGTAGCTAAGAAAAAAGGTGTGTGAAAGTCACTGCAGTGGTAAAAACGGTTTGTGTGTTACAGCAACATTCCCAGATGCAACCAAGCCAAATCTCAAGATCTAGTGTGTAACTGCTGAGGATTATACATGATAAAATCACTATCAAGTGCAGCACATTGTCTCGAGTAAAACATGATGTTCAAGTTCCTGGGTTCTTCTTTAGGCTTAAATTAGGACATATTAGGATGATATAAACTGTAGAGATGAGATGAAGCAGAGATTAATATTTGATCAAGAGTAAAATACTTTTTGCCTTGATCCCACAACCTGCTTTTGATTTTTGATCTTCAAAACAGTCTTTGGTACAGTTGTGGTTGCACAGTGGTGGAATGGTTCTCCATTGAATCACAAATGTTGCCAGATGGGGTTCAGTTTGGATTATAAGATGAAAAATTTAGGCTTGAAAATAATGTATTTTTTTCTGATTTACTGTGTGAGTATATGTCCAAACATTGTGATTTTAGACCATGACTGAGCCATCAGGAAAGGTGGAACTGTCAGCTGTCACTAGAACACAACTTTGTTACAAACTTACACCCAACCAATCACAGTTAGGCTGGTACAATATGTATATTTTAACAGTTTATATAATTTTTCCAAATAGATACAATTACAAACCAAATTAACTTTAAATAAAATAAATGAATTACTCAATTCATCCCTCACCTGGGAAATTTGTGTGCTGCACTCCTTACACCGCAGCAGGCTGCCCTTCGACGGCGCCAATGGTGGGAGAAGCGGGGGTTAGGTGTCTTCTCCAAGGACTCTAGACGTGCTCTCTGTGGGAAGCGAACCCGCGAACTTCCGGTCTGCGCGCGAACGCTCTCACCACTGAGCTGCCGTCTCCTCCCTCAGAGGCCCTTTAAATAATTACAAAATAGAAAAGTTTTTAAAAAGAAAAGACAAGGGCATAATCTCCATTTACAGTTTCTTCAATACAATACAGTATGTACTTTGCATTTGGCTGTCCAAAGATGGAAAAAACACACACACTAACAAATAGATCAAATACAACGGATGAGTCAGACTCCACTTACTTTTTTGTGTCAGTTCTTGGAAGTGTGAAATGCAGTTAAAGGATGTGTATCCGCTGATCAATTTAATGAATTCCAATAGAAAAGGTCTTTTTTTTACTACACCATAGCAAGGACACCGGTAACAAAGACACACACTTTGTGCCATGTTTTTTTTTTTGCTTTCCTTTTGTGTTTCAGAAAAATCTAAATGCAATCATAGTACAGGGCTAAACGGTTTGCTCTTTCTAAAAGTGATCAAGAAATGCTATCCATTATTTATTGTAAGCGTTAACCGAATGGAACAGTGTTTTTAAATGACCCTGAATCAATTCAACCTTCTCGTTTCTTATCTTGATAACTTCATCGCTCAGAAAAATCTTGTGTCACATAACTTTCTTCCATTTTTTAAGAACTTGAGGTCTCTAAAAAAGTAAAACCAGCCTTTTCAATTTTCTTGCAGCTAAACATGTTCTGCAGTTCCAATCTCTGGAGTTATCATCACATTGCTTGTGTGAATTGTTCTTTGTTACGACTCTTATGGTCTAGGGTTTGGCTGATACGTAGACGGATGTTATGATTAATCCCCGGTAGGGGAACACAATTGAAGAATGAGGCAGAGCAGGGTGTTGAAGAAATAAACTATTTAATATAAAATCTTACCAACTGGAAAGCTTCTTTTGGGAGTGCTGCATACCGGTCCTCTCTCAGCTTGGCACCAGACCTTCCTAAATCTGCCAACTAGCAATCAACTGTAACTGCCAACAGGTGGAGAAGTTAGGAGCCTAGGTGGCAGAGATAAAGGAAAAACACAAGAGGGCGACAAAAACAAAAACCCAATCGTCCCCCAAATGGCTTTGCCCATAACACTCTTACTTTCTGTTCTTGTCCTGTTCTTCACTTACTTTTAATCATTTTTACAAGTTTCCACACTTCCAAACATTTTGTCCGCCTTAAATTTTTCAATACTTTCGATACTCCCCTGTTTGATAACAAGAATAGCAACTGAACTAAATAATTTTGCAATAACACAAATGCAAGTCACATGTAAGCCCTTCTGTGTTTGAGCAGTGTCTCCAGATTTCTCAGAACCTGGAATTGGTATGTGGGATATAACAGATCTGTTAAGTGGGGATTGTGGTCAATCGGTTTATGTCGCTCTTTCAAAAAACCACAACTTTAAATTAAGACTCCAGGGCTGAGGTGTTGCATGAGGAACAAGTGGACGATATTGTATCTACACCCTAGTTTCAAAAATCTGCTGTGAAATGCCTTGCGGCTTCACACCTTTTCATCTTCATAAATGTGAACATGATGATATGATCACACATCCTTGCCCGTCGGCAGAAATGTATTGGGTGGAGTCGTTTTTAATGACTTAATTCTCAGATCCACATGAAAAACTTCCCTACATTGGTTACACATCACTTCACATTTATATTTTATCACAAGCACATTTATATGCTATGTTTGATACCTTTTGTATTTGTATGTACAGTAAAAAATTCTGAAAATTAGAAGAACAAGAAGTTTGGTAGTATAATGAATGCATGTAACTCTGTTTCTCAATTAAAGATAAAATAGTCATTTAGTTTTATTATTCTGATTTATAAATCATTAAAGTGCACAAGAAGAAATTTCTTTCTTTCTTTCATAATGCTTTTGAGGCCAAAAGCAACACCGTGTTCATCTTATTTAAAGTAAAGGTTGATGAGAATTGAAGATTGAAGATACTTTATTTATCCCAGAAGAAAAATTTGAGTGCTGCAGTGTTACAACCATACAATGTCATACAACAACATTTATATATTATCTGTTTTGAGTGAAAGTTTAAAGTTTTGAATGTGAAAGGTTAAATATTTTGATGGAGGACGGCAGAAACGATTTTCTGTATCGTTCCTTTGAGCAGCGGGGTTGCAGGAGTCTGTTGCTGAAGCTGCTCTTCAGATGGTCCACAGATTTGTGGAGGGACATTTACAGTGTAAATGTGTAAAATAGAAAAACTAGAATAAACTTAAGAACCTTTTTTAATAAAGAAACGGATAAAGAGGGCATTAACACTAATAATCTGGGACAACTGTGTATTTGCCAAATAAACATTGAACAATCAAAACCATTGATCTGCATTGTTTTGTATTTGTAGTTAAACAGTCAAACTTATCACATTCTTATTCATTTAATGATAAGTTGTCAAATTTGATTCTTGATTGAACATTACTTGCAACTTTTACTAAAATAAGCCCATTTCTGTGAACATAAAAGGTTTGTGTTAAACAAGAAAATAAGAGAACAAGATGTCTTATTTGGTTTAATCCAAACCATTTCCTGAATTACAATGTCAAAATTTATTATCAATGTCAATTTATTTACACAACCAAATGAAAAGTACAACTTTTGTATAATAATATTATAATTTAGTTGAGTTTGAGAAAAGTTTAAGTTGAGATTTTAAAAGCCAAGAAGAGTTATTAGTATACATTAATGTTTTATGTAAGAGTTCTCGTAAGAGTTTTTTTCCCCCCATTTTAGAGTTCCAAAGCGCATCATCAATAGGACGGTAGACGCATAAGACAACACAGGGCAAATCACTCGAGACTGGACTACATGATCATCAAATGAATTCATTTTATTATAAAATATGTTCCATTTTTTTCTGTTCATCTAATTGTGTGGGTGCAGGACCCTGGGGTACCACATCATTTCACGTTTCTCACACCTCCTAACCTTTCAGTAACCTTCCGCTACTGAAATTATTCACATATGAGGTTGTGGAAATGCCCACTCGAACAAGTATGAGAGTAGTCACATCATGATTATTTTCACTTACTCCAGGGTCAGTTGATGTGAAATTTTTGTCAAAACGTTTTTTTAAATTAGCTCTGAGGCTTTTTTTTTTTTTTTCTGTAGTGACTTTTTTATGATAAAATTGTATTTTTATTTCCTTTTGGGACCCTTTCAATCTGACAAAAACTGATTGACAAGTTTGCGAAGATTGAATATGATGTGACATCAAAAGAAAAATACCTCAGCAAAGAACTTCTTTCCTGTTTAGTGGGTGGTACATTTCTGTTTGACGGTATTGTGGCTTTACCTTTGTACGTAATCCTGCACTTTGACATATTGTTAATAAAAGCCTTAACAACTGTTCTATATATGGATTGGGTAGTAGCACACCATGTGGGTTATAGCCTTCCTGCTTCTACGTAGCTTCAGTTTCATATTATTTACTGTTTTGACACAAGGCACATCTATAAATCACCTCTATCGTGATCACATTTGGGTGTTTTTTTTCTTGCCTGAAAAAAAGAACTTCTGCACTGACCACAACCTCTGATCTGCTAGAGTGAAAGAAATTTCAGTGGCTGTGAGTGTAAAACATTTGGGTGGGTGTGAAGTCGGTTTCTCAGAGGCCGTGAGAAAGTGGTGAAACGCTCAGTGAGTCCCATATTTAAAACCTCTGTAAGCTTACAGCTACACAGATCAAAACCAAAGCACAAACACTGGTTTGACCCAAGTTACTTTCAGTCTAATTCTACTTAACATAAATGATGATTGTTTGGGAACATCTATAGATACTGAGACATTGTTAATATTATGTGGAACAACAATTATTTTAGTTACGATCACAACAATGTGCATTTTCAACTTTTTGAAGATGGAGCATCATAAGTTTTTTTTTCAAACTCTACACTTTAGTTCGTGGATTGACAATTAAAAAAAAAAAACACCCCACAAAGAAACTACCACTACAAGTGTTTTTGGATAGCTTTTTTGTAATTAACACATTTGAGATTTCAACTAAAGTGACATTTAACAATAGGTCTTATTTGTGACATTGTTTTACAATTCATTTCTGTGTTTATTTTCTGACAACCAAGTATTTCAATCTGCTCGACATAGATCCACAAAACATAATGCTGGTTTGCCAGTTAAGTACATTTTAAGTGAATTTCTCTAACTCTCTTTAAAAAAAAAAAGAAAAAAAAAAGATCAAATTAGATTTTTGATTGAATTCTTCCAATTCATTACAAAAAGTATGAGAGCATGTCATTTCATCCCCTGTTTTTTCCACTTTAACATTGACTATATCACACCTGTACACCAACGTTTGACTGAAAATACAAAAGAGAAAGCCAAAAAAATTTAGCTTTTGAAAAACTTGTTCCCATCTCTTTTTTCATTCTGTCTGCCTCAAGTTTCAGGTTCCTAGAAAGGTAGTATTCAGCCATCATCAAGGTGCAAAGAAGCCCCTAAACCCCCTGAAACAAGTGAGAGAAAAACCCACCGAACCCACCAGCCCGTCTCGGTTCCTTGCATGCCGCTCGTCTTTTCTCCCCAGCAGCCCCTGGGAGAAGTTTCCAAGCCCCCCACCACATCAACCACTAAGCTCTGACATGCCTGTCTCTATGCACATCAAGGGGAAACTCAACTCCATTGTTTGCTTCTCACATCAGGAGTGAAATAACATGCTTGCAAAATTATAGCCACAATGAAAAAAATGTTGGTTATCGTTGTCATACAGTTCTTAAAAACTTGGTTCAATCCAAAACCAGATTTGGGGTTCATTACAAAGGTTTTCAGTTACTTTCCGTTTGTTGTAACAGGTGGATTTAAAACCCAGCGGGCTCCAACATAAGTTTCTGTGTGTGTGGTGTATTTGCATTTTTTGTTAGAAAGTCTACAGTCAATTTCTACATTTTTAATAAACAGTGTGAAACTGAAACAGAGATTTACAAGAAACAATCAGTTGTAAAATCACTGATGCTTTTTCTGTGAACTTAAAAAAAACTAAAGGTCTATTACTCAAATTAATAAAACTTTCAAGTTGGTACTTAGGCAAATAAAGAAAACCTTTGTGTCAAGTTAATTTTAAAAGTCTTTTAATAATGATGAAAAAGTCTTTAGCATGTCCACAAGTTTTAAAAACATTCAAACTAATTTAAGAAAAAGAAACCAATTGCACATCGTGTGCTGTTACAAGAAAAAAACAAAAAAAAAAGTTGGTCTTTTAATCCTTCGATGAAGGGTTTTTTAAACCTGATCGCAAATACCAGAAACATAAAAGATCAATGGTAAAGAAATTCTTTTCATTCAACTAGTTGATGTTTAACAGATGAGTCAACCTTGCCACCTTAATGTCACATTCAGAGAGTTCAAAAGGTGACTGTCCCATGCATCTTCAACTTTGGTTCTGAGTAAAATGATCAGGTTGGCACGTACCACATGAATACAGTTATTTAAACGTACCAGTAAGGTGCAAGAACAAAGTGTTTAAAAATAAGGGATTTAGAAACCTCCCAGTCTACTTAGTCCTCTCTAAGGCATCATTTGAATGCTTAATCGCAATCAAACTTCAACTAGTGCAAAAAATTTGTCAGTAATTCCAGAGAATAAAATCTTGGAAACAAATTGATGTAAAAAACTGATGTAAAAAATTAATTATTCACATAACTAATTAGGCTCGTGGTAGTGATAACTGTAAAAGCCTAAATTAAATTAATTAAATTTCAATTCAATTTTATTTGTATAGCTCAAAATCAGAGAATTTTTGTCTCTATGGGCTTCACATTGCAGAAACACATTTTTGTCATTCAGAAAGACAAAAAACAAGAAAAAAGAGGAATGTACAAACACAAATATACAGCAAGAAAACTAACAAATGCTAGCTAGACATTATTAGCATATTCCTGCCCTTAGACTATCCTTCACGGGGAGGAAAAACTCCTAAAAACCCATCAGTGGGGAAAAAAATAAGAAACCTCATGGGGATCCACACGAAACAGAGATCCCTCCCATGGGAATTCTTTTTCCCCTGGGAAAAATGAAGCAAATTAATTTTGCTTCATTTTCTACACTGTTTTGAGGTAAAGATGTGGGATGGTTTTTATATGAATAAAATCAAGTAATGTGTACCTGGTAAGTGTGACTAAAAGGAAATCAGAACGCTCATGCAAATTATTATTTGTTTTTTTGCTGCATGTTTTATTCAGTGACGTTTTTTGGGAGACAACTTGACAGGATGTAATAATTTGACTAGATGCAAAAAACCAGTGGAGAATAATTGAAACTATATTTACTTTTATTTTGAATTACTCTATTCATCCCTCACCGGGGAAATTTGTTTGCTGCACTCCTTACACCGCAGCAGGCTGCCCTTCAACGGCGCCAATGGTGGGAGAAGCGGGGGTTAGGTGTCTTCTCCAAGGACCCTAGACGTGCTCTCCGTGGGACGCGAACCCGCGACCTTCCGGTCCGCGGGCGAACGCGCTAACCACGCGGCCACCATCTCCACCCAGACATTTCTTAAATCAACACTCATTAGATGAACATGAGTGACACACTGAACAAAGAAAAGTGAGTATTAAAAGAAAGAACAAAATAAACGGGGTATTTCCACTGTTGCTAGTTGTTTACTATAACAACATCAATCTGTTACAAATTTACTCTAAAAGGTTTAAATTTTCACATGAGAGTAATGTCACATTCAAACTTTCCAAACAAAGCTCGGTTTACCTATCCACCCACACAAAAAGTCATTGTGGTGTGAATCCAGGAAAGTCACCTTTGTCCCACATCAAATGCTAAATCTTGACACATTTTTTCAATCAGTGTCCAAAAGATATGTTGATGACTGAACTGGGGTTACAAATAGGATAGTAACGCATAGGAAAGACTCACAAACAAGTTAGAAAAGGCTCATTTAATTTTGATTTATTCTTTTAGACATTGGGTTTTTTTTTTATGTCTGGACTTTTCAAGTATTTAAAATCACATTTCTTTGTATCATCAGTTGTTGGGCGTGAGAAAGGAAATGAGGACGTCGGTGATGAAGAGTCAGTCAGCATTCAGCCAACAGTACAGAGGTAAGTTCATCAATGTTTCTCAGATTTATTGGAGATGACCATAGATTTTACATAAGTAACTACTTTACTTTTTTGTTTCATTCTCTAAATTTATGTGTGTGTATATAAATATATAGACATTCATGTATGTATTTTAAATACATACATGAATGTATTTAACATTCATGTATAGAAACAATCATATTTCTATTTTGATCTGTGTATTTCTAAAAAGAGACGTATAAAGTAAGAAAAAACAAAATAGTTCAATCTTTTCAACTTTTTGTTTTTGTCTTTGCTAGCAAAACAATATTCTGTTATATTTTTACCTGTTAAACAATAAATCTTGATAGTAAGCAAAGCACTGTTAAACAAAAAAATGTTTGTTTTTGTAAAGTTTGCAAAGAAAAAATTAGATTTTTTTCCCCCACCAAGACGAAATTTCTTTCAGAATTATGTTTTTTTATATATATATATTTGTTTGATCAAAAATGGAATAGATTTCAAACCATTTGTTACACAACTAAGAACTTAAATGTGTGCAAATGCAAAATATATTTCATCTTTTATCAAATTAAAACGTTTTGGTCTTAAAATGTCTAAATCCATTTCACGTACTCAAAAAGAAGAATGAAAAGCTGTCAAAGATTATGATAGAGGAGGGTTTTCCTTGGTGAAAACCCTCACAAACTTGCAGGTGTCAGGCAGAATTTGTGTAAGGAAACCTCAAAGCTTTGGCATTTTAACGTACTAACAGGTGTGTAACATGTGAGTGTGTGAGCCTCTTAAAGTGACATGAAAGAGCTGACTTTACAGACTTTTGCAGATTTATAGAGCAGCGGTTTGTTTTTCTTCCTCATCTCTCTTCCAAATTAGCTCCCTTGGGGATCTTTCAGCCATGCCACGCTCGTTCCTTGTCAAGAGTAAAAAGACTTATGTAATTAATCCATTTAAGGATTATTTTAGACAACAAATCCAAACTGAAGGAGATGCTAAAAAGCCAGAAATGCAGGAAAACTTTCGGTATCTAAATGAGGTGGTGCAGCCTATCCTCGAGGTCAAAGATCTACCAGTCGAAACTTCTTCAGTGTGCAGAGTGGACAAATGCCCCTGTGGTTCCAAAATTGGTGGTACAGATGGACTTTGGTCTTCAGGTATAAAGAACTTTAATATTCAAGATTGAAAAGCGTTGGAAAGAAAAAAAAAACGCTTACATTTTAATTACAAGATTTTCCATTTTTTGTTTCTTTTTCTTGCAAAAGCCAAAGAAGACAACACATTGCTGGACTCTCTATGGTCATTGGACAGACGGGGATCAGACAGAGAGCGGGAATTAGAGAGGCTGGTCTTCATGTTAGTGAACCACACATCACACACTGACCTGAAATCCCCGGTCAGAGAGTGCCCACTCTGTGAAAAGGTACGATCAACTGGAATAAATTTTTTTTTTTTAATTTCAATGAGTTTATTGGTCAAATGTGAAATTTCTTACGATCCATCATGTTTGTAATCCAAGTAAATATTTTTTTGCCATGAGAATTTGTGTGGGTTTTTTTTATATTTTCCTGAGTTTTTAACTCCCAGATTTAATGATTCTTAAAACACAAACTGTTTTTTGTAATATTTTACCAGCTTTGCCGATATTAGTTATTTATTCCTGGGGTTTTTCCATTTTTGATCATCTTCTTCCGTTCTAGAATATAATTTTAAAAAAAGCAACGTGAGGGACACCTTTTTTTTTTTTTTTTTTTTAACCTGTGGCCTTTGATTTTTACACCATATTAATCCCTTATGCAGAAATTTCTGTGCTGCATTGCAACACTGTTTGGCTGCTCCAGGGACACTGAGGCATGAGCTCAGCAGGATTTGAACCGGCTACTCTTTGGTCCAAAGTTGGCAATTTTACCACTGAGCTATGCCTCCCCCTGATTTAAAGCTTTTTTAAAAGTATCTCACTGTGAATCTAACAAAAACTGTATTTTCATTCTTGTATGAAATGAAGACTTAAAATAATTGACAAACATTTAATTATCAATTTAAATTTTGTGTTGTATCATTGAGTCTGACTTGTACAGAAAGTTTTGTCACAGAAGCAAATTTCAGGATACCTCCCTCTTTTCCCATCAGTCTATTTCAGATGTGCTGACCTCAGGTGGACCACAAGAAATGACCTGGAACACTTTCCCTGTCTCATTGGTGAGATCTCACACACCCTTTGGAATCAGTACAAGAGACAACCACACCCGAGCTAAAGTAAGACCATTTTCAAGCTCTATTGTGTAATTTGTTAAGGGAATCATAAAAAGCTCAGTTTTTATGTTTTCAGGAGCGCAGTTTTGGTTGCAAAGTGTGTGGCAAAGTGTTCAAGCGTTCTTCTACTTTGTCCACTCATCTCCTCATCCACTCCGACACAAGACCCTACCCCTGTCAGTATTGTGGGAAAAGATTTCACCAAAAATCAGATATGAAGAAACACACTTTTATCCACACAGGTGAGTACAAACGCTAGAATACGTATATGAGCTCTGAAAAAGTTGATCTCTTCTGGAACATGCTGTGCTGACTTCTTCTCTGCTTTTGGTATCTGATCAGGTGAAAAGCCACATGTGTGCAAAGTGTGTGGTAAAGGATTCAGTCAAAGCTCTAACCTCATCACACACAGTCGAAAGCATGACAGCTACCGGCCTTTTAGCTGTCCCCTCTGCCACCAAAGTTTCCAGCGAAGGATTGATCTGCAGCGCCACCAAGAGACACAATGTGCCTATAGGGACATCTACGCACATAGCCGAGCTCTTGAAGTTACCAGGAGGTGATTTGTTGTTTGAGGCTAACTTTAAAGCATTTAAAATGATTTACAAAAAGTGTATTTGAATGTCAATTTTATCATTTTAAATCAATAAAGCTAAAATTCTTCCGGTGAACAGTGTTTGTCTTATTTGAACATGAATAGAACAGAAAGATATCCTTAGCTTTAAAAACTGAGAAGCCCAATACCCCTCTTGGGGTTTTAAAACTTGTGTGCACTTAAATCCATAATTAAATTTTAGACAACATAATAATGGGCTGCACGGTGGCACAGTACAGTGGCCTTGTACTGTGGCTTGAGTTTTGAGTCCCGGAGTGAGAGCAGGGGTTGAAATGTGTGGAGTTTGCATGTTCTCTTTGTGTATGCATGGGTTCTCTCCAGCTAATCCGACTTCCTCCCACTCTCTAAAAACATGCGTGTTAGGTTTATTGGCCGCTGTGAAATTGCCCTTAGGAATGAATGCGTGTGTACTAGGATAGCTGTCTGTGTAAGTGTGGCCCTGCAGCAAACTGGCAACCTATTTGGAGTGTATTTTGCCTCTCATCTGAAATCAGCCAGGATAGGCTCCGACACCTCCTGCGACCCCATTAGGGATAAGTGGTTCAGAAGACAAAACGAAACTGTAGTAATTTCCCAAAGCATTCCATAAAAGTTTAAAATATACTAAAATTGTGTTAGCAGAATGTGCCATAAAATCTAGACATTCTTACATTTTGCTTCACTAACCCTTGCAGAGCATGAAGCTTTCTTTATTACTGCTTCCAACAGATATGACGATACACAGTTTCCATATTTGCAACATCTAAGCCATACAAGCATATTTCATTTGACTGGCACATGACTTGAGATGTATAACACATCAAACATGATCACATTTCACAGGAAAAAACAAATCCAAAGCGATGATGGTGTACTTTCTGTTTGAGTCACACTATGTTGTGCTGTTGGTGGCTTACAACATCACATGCACCACTTTTTCACTTTCAACCTAACATTTAGGCTTGAAGAGAACACTGATGAGAACATTTGACTTTATATTATACTTTTGCACATAAACACACATAAATACATATTTTCAAGCAGCTGTGCCCTCTCCGTTGCTGTTTGTCTCTCTTTATCGCTCTCTCATGCAGAACACAGGTTGTGTCCCAGTTGTCTTCTCTCAGATTTGCCAAGAGGAAATCCTGAGAGAAAGATAACAAAACTGTTCAGAGTGATATTGTATATCAATGATGAAATCAGCAGGTGCTAGCCTAATAGCTGCACGTTTCTGGCTCTGATGGGATCTCTAACCACAGTGGTTTATTTTAAATGTGCAGCTTTGACTTCAAATTCAGACTGTTACACCTTGCTGGTGTAACATGTGCAGATCAATCATCTTTGGTGAAAACAAAAGTGTCTCATTGGTTTGATTAGCTATTAATAGCATTCTATTAGCTTTATTTTTGGGTTATTTGAAGCATGAAAGAAATATCAACCGGCTGGAATGCAAGAAAAAATATGTGCTTGTTTTTGTGAAAGTACGAATAAAACATTAGTTCTTAAGAACAGAAAACTAATTACAATTACCGAAATAATTGAAGATAATATAATGTCAAATAATTATGCTGTGAAAAATCAACCATAGATTATTAATGATTACATAAACAAATAAAAGTACTCAGATTTAATAAAAGTCTGACCTTTATATTCAGCCTGAGGACTGATCAGACGGAGACGGTGGATTCCCGATGTCATTCCCTCGTTCTGTTAAATGACTTTCTCTGAAATACATGGGGCGTCCCCCTTTAAAAGAACCCACAAATAGGATTGTTCAATAGTTTCTACAGAATAGTAATTCATTCATATTTCTACTTTAATTTAGTATCCTTTATGATATAAATGTTTTTTCTTCGAACAACAAAAAATCCAGATGAAAGTTAACTTATACGCTTTAAAAAAAACAATTTTTTCCGATATTGTTCAACACCTCCGTCAAACTTTCCCCATGTCTTTTTCGTTACCATGGCAATAACATAGTTTGCAGTGTTACGTTGAGAGTTTATCTCCACATTTAGTCAGCAGTTTCAGACACTGGTTGTGGGTGGTAACAAATTGCTCATGTTGTATTTCAACACCTAAAAAGCTGTTCCGAGACATGCAGGGGATTAATGACCTGTTAATACTTTTTTCAAGCATTGACGGACCCTCCACAACCGGGCAATTATTGTTTTACAGGTTCAAATTTTTATTTTCTCAGAAATCTGCTTTGTTAGAATTTGTAACAGCAAAGAATTTTGAGAGATTTCTAAATAGCAGTAAAAGTTTCATGACATTCTGATTGTCAAAAAACAAACTCCAGCGGGCTAAACTTTGCGTTTGCTAAAACTGAAAAAGTGCTACAGGCTGCACAGTGATGCAGTCATTAGCACAGTGGCCTCACAACAAGAAGGTTAGGGTTCGAGTCCTTAACGTGGCTTGAAACATTGGCTTTTTTGTGTGGAGTTTGCATGTTCTTCTCATGTATGCGTGGGTTTTCTCCAGGTACTCCGGTTTCCTCCCACCCTCCAAACACATGCATGCTAGGTTAATTGACCACTATGAAATCGCCCCTAGAAATGAGATTGTGTGTGAATGGTTGTCTGTGTGTGTGTGTGTGGCCCCGCAACAGACCGGTGACCTGTTCGGGGTGTATCCTGCCTCTCGCCTTAAATCAGCCGAGATAGGCTCCCGCAACCCAATTAAGAATAAGTGGTTCAGCAGACAAATCGATATTCCTAATTTTTGTTCTTTGTAATTGTAAAATAACATATTTTATTATTGATGTTTAAAAGCCATTAGCCAACATTTTTTAATTCTATTACCTGTATAAACGTAAATGCACCACAGCCCCCCCATCAGACTAACACCGATGGCAAAAGCTGCAAAAGCAATTCCCATCACTGGTCCAACCTGCAGTTCAGGGTCTGAAATCAGAGATTGTAAGTTTGAGAAAACTGAGTTATTGAATAAAATGTGTTTAGCAATACCTATTATCTTGGTTTTTTGACCGGTAGTCGTCCGCACTTTAGGAGCCAGAGAATTCATTGAATGGGTGACAACTATCGGCCTGGAGAGGTTTCTAATTTCACACTGTGGTAAACAGTAGGACACAAAATGTCAACAATTTAATTATTCCGCATCCCCAGGCAAATCAAGCTAACTGTGTGGAATATTATTAGATCAAACTAACTGGAGTTAAAAATGTTAAACTAGACATGTTTTTAAAAGTTTAAATGTTTTTAACTCATGTAAGTCCGAATATTTAAAGTTCACATTTGCAGTATTTGAGTTGAAAATGTTCAACTTGAACAATAATTCAAAATTTAAAATAGATAAAGAGTTTCCGAAAGTGAATGGATGCTTTCAAATGTGAAACATGATCTATCATTTCTAATTAAAGTGTGCAAATTGACAAAACATGTAAACTTGTTGGGTATTTATTTTACCTGATTACTCGGTGGTTTTGATCCAAGTAGAGGGATAAATGTTTTGCCTTTACAGTTGTTCTTCACCTCTTCCTTTATGTCTTCTTCTTTTGTTGAGTCAGACGCACACAGAAGAACGTTACAGTGCAGAAACTGCATTGAGTTATTAAAAAACGGACGTAGAATGAAACTAAATCTTAAAAGGTGATTCCCTTCATTTCCCCGACTATCAGCTATTTTTGGGTATTTCATTTTGTTGAAATAATTTTTCTGTGCCATCTGTTCTTCTGGTTCTGTTCTCTCATCTTTCTGCTGGCCTTCACTTTGGATTTGTTCCTGTTCATCTTTTGTCTTTGTCAGAAGGGTCAGTGATGGGTCAGATGAGCAGCTATTCTTAATCACAACCCAGAAAGGAGATTTTTTTGGGTCAGACTGAGGAGATACGAAACAGGACTTCACTTGAATGACGTCTGCAATTGGTGCTTCTGCTGAAATCTGTAGGGAATTTGAGATGATGATCTTAAAGTAAACTCAAAGTTAAAACAGAAAAGCTCAATGCTAACCTCTACATAGACGTTATGGTCAGCGGTGATGACACAGGGTCCGTGACAGGTTTGCTCAAAGCTTCCAGTGACAGAAAGCTTCAAAGCGAGAACAGGTCCAGATCTGTGTCTGAGAGCTGGGATACGGCTGATATGGAGATCTGAGTCTGGACCTTGTGGTACACCTCTGGGAAAGCGTCCTATCAGAGGAATGGTCACATTATCGTCATTCTCAATAGGGTGTTCTGGGATGGCAAAAAAACAGCTAACCTGAAATTATAAAGACAAAAAAAAAACCCATTAAAAACTTAAAAACAGATGTGAAAAATGACGTGACAAGAGAAAAATAATAAAAAGGACTAATGGAGACATCTCACAGGTATGCTAACTGGACGCTTGAAGTTCTCCGTCTCACTGAGAGCTGCAGCAACTGGAGGTTTCTCTTTCCATAGCATCACCTGAATAAATAAGAACAAAGAAAAAAACAACCTGGAGGGAAGAAACATAGATACAAAAAAAGGACAATTTTCTCATTTGGAAAATTGGAAAATTTAATTTTTTTTCAAATAAGTGTCTAAAATGTATATTTTAAGTCTTTGTTCTTTCTTATTTTCTGTTACCTAACCAAGACTCTCTTACTTAATTCCCCTTCTTCTAGAGATCCGGTTTTTAGGCTTTGAATGAGCAGTAAGCAGTGTACTGGTCATGTTGACATAGGTCATGAGTCACCTTCAGATCATCCAGATAGCTCAATTTAAAGTGATCATTATGCACTAAATGGCTTTTTACATGATTGCCTGATTCAGGTGCAGATTGAGCAGATGGATCTAAACTGCACAACATGCAGACTTAATCTGTGTCACATAAACAGTTTGTTCAGCAGCGGTGGAGAAGCCCAATGGTTCTGCAAATTTAAGTATTTTGTTTTGTAAACAACTTCATAAATTTGAATGAAATTAATCAAATTAATATTTTGTACCAAATTTTTTTGCTCAATTCCACTAATAATCTACTCTGAAAATGTCTTGTCGCAGTCATCAGCTTATCAAAATGATTGTAAATTGGTCAAAAACCAGAAAAAAAAAAATGAGCCTTTCAAAAATGTCCTAAATGTTTTCTTAGTTTCAGTTTGTTTTCTGTCTGGAAAGAAAGGAACATGTGAATGTCAAAAACAAAAAGTTTTAATCTCACTGTGTTTTTATACTGCACCCCTCTTGGATCTCCCACAAGCACGGCCTCAGTTCTGCAGAAAATGACCGGTAACGCTATCAGGAAATGGCTCCCGTTGAACAGAGCTTGGCATCTATGGTCCTGCAAAGTCATAGCAGCGACTGGCACGGACATACTCTGGAGAAACATGACAACATTCATATCTAAGTAACTTAATGTTTAAATATCTTAAATGAGCATGTAAATGTTAACATAAAAGATGATGTACAATTTTTGGTGCTATGGCAAGACAATTTGAGCAAAATAACACCGTATATGTAAAAAATAAAAAATGAGAAGTGCTAACAAGAAGCACATTTGACACAATCTCCTTTTCAAAGTGTAGTTGATTAAATTTCGACAACATTTCTGAACTATTATTGTTTTCAGATGGAGAAGTTTGAGTAGATTTGTTACTTAGTGAAATAATTCCTGACAGAACAATAACAGGAAGGTTGTCCTGCTACAAACAGATAACATCTGTCTTCTGGGAGAACTCGGACTGATGTTACACAACTGATAATTGGTAAAGTCTTGGTTTTCAGCACCAGCCAGGAAATTAAATGAGTCAGTGTGGTTTAAAGTGCATGTTTTCAGTTTCTTGTTTATTGGTTTTATAAAACTTGTAGGAGAGCTAAAATGCTACTCTTCCTTGTGCATAATGTTCACTTATAAGAACTAGTAAAACAAAGGGACATTTGAGATCAAACAGCTACAGACTGCAAGACATTTAGCTGTGAACAGATCCAGATAGTAATGCCCTGCTCACATAAAAGAAGATGCATCATCGTCTAAGAAAATCATGAGGATTTCTCTGTGTGTGTAAATTGCATGAGGTAAAAAGGTCGTGATAGGTGTTGCTCACATTAAAGCGACTCGTCGGTGTCATGTCTGCGTTTGAATTGGGAGATGAAGTGATCTAAATCGACCGTATGTCAGGAGAACATCAAATGATGCTTTCTTGCCTGTATGGCAACAATTGATCGTAAAGTGATCAATGAAAGTCTCTCGCAGACTGTTAGGCAATGCATCGCAAACATAATGCCGACACATGACGTCTTCTTGGTGGCATCTTGAACTTCAAAGCACAGCATGTCAGTTCTACACACTGAAGAATTTGGATTTTCATGCATGAAGCTACTTTTCAAAAGCACTTGAAACGAGGTTGATTGTCAAGAGACAATCGTGTGACTATTCGACTAATCTGCAATTTACTGCTAGGTGATCACCGACCAGACAGTGTCGTGTCTGTGATAACTCAAAATTTGTCACTTAACGGTACGTTTTATACCGAACAGCTACAGATTATTGCACGACGTTCATCTGATAAATGTCACCACTTACCTGTCATTAAATCGACCGTTGGACGATCGTTTGTCCAGCGCTCATATGAATGCAATCAGCTGACAATCGCACAACTTTTTTGACTCAGAGTAGATTTCAGAAGTGACGGATGCAACGATCTGTTGCAAATGCCCCCCCCCCCCCCCCCCCCCAAAAAAAAAAAAAAAATGAGTTGATGAGCAAGATGGACGCCCAAGCTGTTCCCCAAATCCACGTATCACTGACCCATCGCTTTTTTATGTGAGCAGGACAGCAGGACAGACATTTCTTTTAACTATACCTGTAGGCTCTGCTGATCCACTGTGATACTAAGAAGACCACCCTCACATTTCACTGTAACACACTTTTTTCCTTCACCAGTTTTTAGCCACTGCCTCAGCCTGCTTTCCTCCAACCTGAGAGTTCTCATAACCAGAGAACTCTTTGCTGGAATATTCTCTGTAGAAAAAAAAGGAAGAAACATAATCAATGGAGGCAGAGAACTCTCCTAAACAAACACAGACAAGTTTCCGTATATTATTTGCTCCTCTTATTTTATTACCAAATGAATTATCAATTACGTATGTGGCAAGCCTCCAATCTCATGGTGCAATGCGGAACACATGGTAAAATCCAGAAAACATCACAAACATAGACATTGCTGGCATTTCCGTCACTAGGAGACATTTTTCATGTAGACCTCTGGCTCACTGTGGAACATGTTTTTTTTTTACAGTTTCATCTAATCAGACTCAGGTTTGTTTGTCTTATGGTGATTTGGTCTCTCTAGCAACACACAGTGCAGTAAAAACTTTTTCAGCCTGTGCCAGTTACTGCTGCTTTTGTTATTTGTGTTAGCTAATGTCAGCCCTCGTAAAAAAAAAAAATCCACTGGTGCAATTCATTTAGCTTCTAACATTAACTAGCTTGTGAGAAAAGTAAAATACAAATATGTAGGATCCTGACCTTTCCCACCTTCCGCCAGGTGGATTACAAAGCGATTGGCCAGGTTTGCCTCTGTGTATGAGGTCATCTTGTAGCCCCTCTGTTCCACCCAATCAACAAGACCAGATATAGTTGACAGGGTGGGGTCAATTGTGCTGGACAGTTTTAGACCAGGATCAGGTGGAGATGTTGGAGACACACTGTTGGAGGACTACAAAAGAGCAAGCAAATACAAGCAAAAGGGAATATTATATGTATGATGTAAATGTTTACATTTTTTTCATCTTATACTAGTATTTGAAAATGAAGGTGGGGATTTGTACATGAACATGGATGTGACCCCGGACACCACGAGCAGTAATTTTCCAGCTGACAGGCTCTGAGCTGCTGAGAATCAGAACTACATCATGGGACTTTGCACTGGCCTCAGGGGAAACAAAAGAGATGATTACTGTCCTCTGCTGGTGGCTGGAAGAGATGAACCACAGAGTTATTCTGAGGTGGCACGTTAATAGTTGCATAAATTAGAAGGTGTATGTTTACTGACCTTGTTGACTGAAGTTTGATCACATGAATCTCAGGTCTTGTTTGGGTGTGACTACAACCCTTGACTGGCTGTGGCTGCAGGTCAGAGACCATGTAATTTTTAGAGGAGAAGCTTGACATCAGCTGGCATACTGTATATTGATTTGGATCTGTTAAATAGAGTCAAGAAATCACCTCGAGGATAAGTTTGCTTTTACAGACATAACTTGGTTTGGTCATGACAACAAATTAGAATTTGTATGACCAAATATAAAATAATTCATTGTGGTATAGTTTGATTGGTTACCTTCCCCTAGTCGGATGTAAACTCGATTGCCTTGTTTTGTGTGTGTCAATGAGGAAATGTTTCTATGATGCTTCATAGCCCAGCGGTGCAGAGCAAATGGTTGGAAAGGTAAAGAGTGAACTGTTTGGACATGTAACCGCAGATTCTCATATTGAACGCTGGAGTTTGAGGAAACCTTCCAAATCAGAATAAAAGGATGTTATTTCAGTTGCTTGACTGTGAATTATTTCCAAATTGAAGACCACTTAAAAAGAGCAACACATATCTTCCTGACCTGTACTTGAATTGGGAGTTCAGGAGAAAGCTGTTCAGCCTCAAGTAACCAGGTTACCCCAGCCTCAGAGCTGAGCACTAAGTAGATGGTTCTGAGAGGAGAAACAGACTCCGACAAAGATCTGAGCAGCACTGTCACCTACAGAAAAGAAAAAAATAAAATATGAAGATATTCAGTTAATCATGTGTCTTAAACTGAATAGAAAGGATTTTAGGTAACATTAAAAATATCATTTATGAGAACGAACAGTTTGGGAATCTGTCCCAAGAGGAGGAATTTAAGTATCTTGGGGTCTTGTTCACATGTGGGTAAAGGATGGAGCAAGGTTCAACAGACTGATTGATGAATTGGGCCACTGCATCGGTCCGTCATGGGGGAAGAAAGAACTAAGCCGAAAAATAAAGCTCTCGATTTACAAGTCGATCTACGTTCCAATTCTGAGATCACGGCTAGAAGCTGCCGAAATTAGCTTCCTTCACAGGGTGGCGGGGCTCTCCCGGAGATAGAGTGAGAGACTCCGTTGTCCGGGAGGAGCTCAGAGTAGAGGTTGAGAGAAGCCAGATGGGGTGGTTCGGGCATCTGGTTAGGATGCCTCCCGAACGCCTTGATGGTGAGGTGTTTCAGGGTGGAGGAGACCCAAATGCAGACCCCAGACCTGCTGGAGAGACTATGTCTCACAGCTGGACAAGGAACACCTTAGGATCCTTCCGGGTGAGCTGGAGGATGCAGCTGGGGTGAGAGAAGCCTGGGTTTTCTGTCTGAAGCTGTTTCCCCAGCGACCTGGCCTTGATAAGCGGAAGACAAAGGAATGGAATGATTTTGTGTAGGAATGTCTTCTGTGGTTAATGTTATATTTATGACATGTACAGTAACCTGAAAGGCACTATAAATAAAATGCATTAATATTATTGTTCTTTTTTTTCTAGCTTACAATAATTTGAATAACATGTTGGACAGTGTTGTTTTTGTCAACAATGACGAAAACGAAATGATTTTGTTGACGAAGCATTTTTTCATGACGATGACGTAACGATAGCGAAATAAATGCGGCATTTTGGTGACGAAAATGTGACGAGACTTTGCAAGTTTCTGTTGACGAGACGAAAATGCAACGAAATGGGCGTCAGACTTTCACATTTCTATCTGTGAAAAGAAAAAACACAGCGGCTGCATTTGTCTCTCACGGCGGGACGCCCCCCACAATGCTGCACGTTCACACAGTCTACACAACACACCTGCAGCCATGACAGTCACAAACTATGGTGAAAACAGCAGCAAAGGGGCTTGGTGGTCAGAAACTTAAAGTTTTCCACATATTTTGCGCAAACAGCATACCAACTTCAAGCTAATGCTAGCATGTCGGCGCTGCTAACTTCTTTAGTTAGCTTGGCTGCGCTAACCGCTGATTTAAAGACACAATGCAGTGTTTACTTTGTTAAGAGGTGTCATTTTTAAGTATACATAAGTTACAACGTTCCTCACTCACTGAAAAATTTCTATTTATTTTAAGTTGTTTTACTATGTTTGCTGTTTTTGCGCAAGTTAAAGCTCGGCAGAGTTTTTTTTTTCTTCTTTTTTCTTTAGACCTGCATCATTCTCAGTAATAAAGACACGATTGGTAAAGTAAGTTTTTGTTGTTGTTTTTTTACACTTAAACTAGACTAAAAACTTTCTAAGTCTCCCTGACGAAAACTAGACGAAAACTCTTTTGGGTTTCTTTGACTAAAATGAAAATATAAAGAGATGACAAAAACGTGACTAAAACGTAAATTAATATTCGTCCAAAGACGAAGACTAAAATGAAAACTTAGATGGCTGCCAAAAACAACAATGATGTTGGAGTGTGAATTCCTCAAAAACATTCCCAACCACAATAGCAAACTAAATGTTGACAGTAGAAGTCAATGGTCATGGCTCTGGTGTTAAAATGCAGCTTTATAATTCATTATCAGTCCAGCCCAATAAACAAATGAATGACAATGACCAAGAGTAAGATAACACAATGTATTTGGATAAAGTAGAAGAAAAAAACTCAAATGTGAATAAAAAATGTACTTTGTATATGTGAGAAGACAATTGACTTCTTTGTATATCAGATGGTGTATAAATTTGCAATCATTCTTGTTTGAAAATAGTAGAAAAAGTTTTAAAAAAGTCTTAATCAGTCTCGATCAATTTAATTCTTGATCGAGACAGTTTAATTTCGATCAAGAATTAAACTGTCCAGAAGACTTTTTTGAAACTTTTTCTACTATGGATCACTCCTGGATGAATGAGGGACTACACTGTCTTGTTTGAAAAGTTAAAAGTTGTCTTTGTCTTGTTACTATTAAAGTTTGGAACATCTTTTAAAAAAAACTTGTATAAAAAGTAATGTGTAAGTTACCTTATTATCAGGGGTTTTTGTTGCTCTTTTTAATGAAATCACATGGGTTTCTTTTATCCCATGCTCTCTGGCAGCACAGCCTGGTCCTGCTTCAAACTTCTCCAGCAGACCCTGGACAGGGTGTTGGATCCCGACTGGGCCCACTACACATTTAATATCAGCACCTTGAACTTTGGAGCAAAAATAAATGATTATAACATAAAAATTTAGCATCAATTTCTGAAATGTGATAATCTGAAAGCTCTTTTACCAAATGTAAATATGATGAAAATGACTTTTTTGTGTTAATTTTAAAGATTTGTGTGTATGGATTTTTAGAAAATATTTGCAGATTGTTTAGATGATTAAATTGACTATGTAAAAATGATTTTGTCTTTACCTGAAAGTCTCCTCCAGAACAAAAGAAGACCAAGAACAGTCCATCCAACTTGAGACAGTGGAGGCATCCTGGAGATAAAATGATGTGATGGTGTCGCTAGTTACATCCTGTAAAATGATTACTCATGTCAACACTTTTAAAAGTGCTTGATTTTATCCGACAAATTACTAAATTCTGATGAATGATATTTCATGATGATATTGAGAAATATCGTCATGTGTATGATAAAAATATTTTTAGTAATAATAATTAATGGAACATTTTATTACCTCCAAACTTAAAAAAACCCAAAACATTACATCAACATTTGGCAATTTTTGAAGATTGTTTATCCACATTTTACATGAATACTTGTATAGAATGTATGGTTTTAATGAATAAGTTTAAGTTTTGTGGGTTTTTTTTCAATACTGACCTGATCCAACATGGTTGAATTTTGACAATTCATTAAAGCACTGAAAAATCTTTGCAATATTTTCAATACAGAAAGCAGCACTAAAAGATCCCAGTTATTTAGACTGGTGTCATCTTGGAACAAGAAACAAGTCTATAATTTACACAAACACACCAAAACTGGACAATAAAAGCTAAAAATTTTTTGTCTGTATTGATAAGTTTCCATCAAACCTCAAATTATTTATCAGGGCAGAGTTTAACAAAAGCTGAAAACATGATTCATTCCTATCCTGCTTGATTATTTTAGACTTTTAATAAAAATTTGTAACATTTGGAGGTGCTGCTAAGGTGTTGAAGTGATCTGATTGGGTGATCTTTGAATTGGATCTTCTCTACTTCATCAGTGACTCACAAAATTGGACAAATATGAGAATTTGAGATCAGCATCTCAAATTTGAGGCCAGTCATCAAGTGAAAAAAACAGAGATCTCTCACTAGACTGTGAATAAAGTTTCATTTCAAGTAGGACAAGGGTCATTAATGAGAAAGGAGAAGAAGATTTAGCGACCCAACAAAAGCAAAGCAAAGGAACTGTACTTATTGTACTTGTATGACTTCAAAGCACTTTGGAACAAATCTCACATTCACCCATTCACACACACACATGAACGTCAGCCATCAGGAGCAATTAGTGTTCGGCGTATTACTCAAGGACACATCAATGTGGGCTCCAAGAACAGGGATCAAAAACTGCAACCCTCCGGTAACAAGACAGCCACTCTACACATTCAGCCATGTCACCTCTAAAGGATGGAAGGCTCCAGGAAAGTAATTAAAAAGCTTAAAAAACTGATCAAGAATTTTTAATTGTGGTAAAAATGTTCTAAGAGTTGTCAAAATATCCATTTTTAAAAAAGAAAAAAGGAGCGTCAACACCACTTCAAAGTTTTTTAAAAAAATGAATGAAACCAACATTAACATTATATTGATATCTTTAATAAATATTTTACTGGTCTCTCGCAGGACAGCAGGTATATACAGTATTTCAAGCAAAATTTTACAAGAACTGCATCCCAAAATCCCAAAGCAATAGATTTTTAACACAATGCAAAACGAGAATTAATTTCTATATTTTGTAGTTATTTTAATATTTTTTATAAATCCAAAAATTAGTCAATCTTGTCTGTAAATAATCTTGAATAAAACTTGCTTGAAATAGGGTTAGAAATTATCCAGTTTTGTTAAAATGCTCTTTTAATATGTGCATGAACACAAAATTAACACTCACCTGTCACGATGCTCTGTGGAATTACTGACCCTGTTGGTGAAGATTACAGGACTGAATTTCCAGCTCACGCCCCCTCATTTCCTTAACACACACCACACATCAACAAATACATAAACACACATACACACAGACATTCTTCATCCTTAATCTTGCGTAAAAGATAAAACTTAAATCTCAGCTGCATATTATGACCATCAGATCATGCAACTTGTGAGAAAAATTTAAAAGAAAAAAAAATGAAACCTATAAAGTTGGAGTGAATGGTGTAAAGCTCTTATAAGGAACACTATAAAAGGGACGATATGGGAGGGACTGTGGAATGGTGTGACAGAGTGAGGAGAGAGAAGGCAAGGAGAGAATTGAAAGGCTTTGCAAATTTCTCCCAGCATAGATGGCAACAAGAAGGAGGGTCGAGAGAAGAAGGAGGAGCAAAGAAGAGGCAAGGAGGACTTTGAGCTGGATTGGCAGGTTAATGACCCCAGAGATGTAAAAAGGGTGAAAAATAAAATTTTGTTACATGTTACAAATGTTTAATTTAAAAAGCTTCATGAACGGAGATTCAAAATGTAATAAAACATGATTTCTCTATATAACAGTTCATCCAAAACAAAAACACTAAAGTAGTGAATGCTAAACTTAACAGCTTTGAGTTCAAGCAAAGAGTAAAACTTTCACTAACTTACTTCTTCTTTTGGCGTTTCCTTTCAGGGGTCGCCACAGCAAGTCAGTTTCTTCCATCTAACTCTATCTTCCTCAGTCACACCAACTATCTTCATGTCTTCCTTCACTGTATTCATGAATCTCCTCTTTGGTCCTCCTCTAGGCCTCTTTCCTGGTGGTTCCAAACCCAGCATCCTTCCTCCGAAGTACTCTCTCCTCTGCACATGTCCAAACCATCTCAGTCTGGCCTCTCTGACTTAATCCCTAAATCCTCTAACATGTGCTGTTCCTCTGATCCTGTCCATCCTGGTCACTCCCAGATAGATCCTCAGCATCTTCATTTCGCTACCTCTGTCTCTGTTTCCTGTATTTTCCTCAGTGCCACTGTCTCTAGACCAAACAGCAACACCAAAATCCTTTTTGGACTAAGCTCATGTATCACAAAACCCATTTGTATTAAACTTTTCAGCTCAATTGTGTTTCTATCCAAATAACTAAAAGTTTGAATTGAGAGGTGATCATTTCTTGGGTTATCTCACAAATTGAGTCAAACTAGTCTCTCTGTAAACACATAGTATATTCCAAATAAGAGATCAACTAAAATAATAATGTTCTTATTATGTAGTCATTTCTGAAAAGGAATCATTTTAACGGGTTAGTGCTTTTAATTTTTGTTTTTTACAGATGGCTTCACCAGTGTTCCCGACTACATTCTTAATAGTAGAGTAATAAAAACACCAGCTGAATCTATTTGGTAGCCGAGGCTTTATTTGGGGGGGGGCTGGTATTTCAATTTACTAGCATTTTGTACCCAAGCAACCCATCTAAGCAGATATGAGTTTTCAACAATTAGCTCTTTATCATTTGTACCAATGTCATACCGACCCCAAGCCAGAACAGCAGACATCTGCTCACTCTGCCAAGCACGCATTCAGCAAACATCAGTGCAACTGAATGCCAGCCAAAACACAGTTGAAAAACAAGATGAAATGTTTTATTTTATGATTTAGTATAAATTATACTTTAGTTACGTTTATCTCCGGAGTACTTCCAATATTTGTTGTCCAGTTTACACAATCTGCAGAGTTTGGTCTTTTTCTTCTTTATGAATCTTGTCATTATCTCAATGAGTCATGTCTACAGACACCACTGGCTATAAGAGGACAAGACGAACCTCTTAGAGAAATGGTGTATTTTTTTGTGTTTTGTTAAACTATACACCATAAACAGTGCCGGTATAAAATCACTTCAACTTTTAGTATTTCTTTCTTCATTCTATAAAAAACAAAAAATCAAAATTGGGAAACAGAATGTAACTTCTTCTTCGTCTTTCGGTATTTCCCTTCACGGGTCGCCACAGCAAGTCAGTTTCTTCCATCTAACCCTATCTGCTGAATCCTTTTCATTCATGCCAACTATCTTCATGTCTTCCTTCACTGTATCCATGACCCTCCTCTTTGGTCTTCCTCTAGACCTCTTGCCTGGTGGTTCCAAACCCAGCATCTTTTCTGCTGACGTAATCCCTCTCTCTCCTCTGCACATGTCCAAAACATCTCAGTCTGGCCTCTCGGACTCTATTGCCAAAACCTCTAACATATGCTGCTCCCCTGACATACACATTTCTAATCCTGTTCATTTTGATCACTCCAGAGACATCCTCAGCATCTTCATCTCTGCTTTCTCCATCTCTGCTGCCTGTGTTTTTCTCAGTGCCACTGTCTCTAGACCAAACAGCATGGTCGGTCCCACCATGATATTGAACACGTTCCTTTTCATTTTAGCTGGAACTCTTCTGTCACACATCACACCTGATACTTTTCTCCACCCGTTCCAGCCTGCCTGCACACGCTTCTTCACCTCTTTTCCACACTCTCCATTGCTCTCGACTGTTGATCCTAAGTACTCAAAATCTTCCACCTTCTATATTTCTTCTCCCTGTAACCTCACTTTTCCATTTGGGTCTCTCTCATTTACACACATGTACTCTGTCTACTACTTCTGCCCTTACTGTAAATGAAAAGAAAACAAAAAAGTTTTTTCAAAAGAAGTTTCGAGTAACTGCATTCAAAATAAGATGTGTTTTTGCATTAACACAAGGAGTCCCACTGATCTCTCGAGTTTTTAAACAAAAATGTAGATCTGACTGGTCATGGATATACACCACTACATGGATATGCACCACCACTAAAAAAAATACTAATCATCAGAATGCTTCTGATGGCATGGTATTAGAAGTTGATGATCAGCGGCCTGGAAATTTTGCTAATTTTTAATTGGTAGTCAAAGCATTGTTGGACTTTACACACCAAGCCAATTTGACAATGAGGCTGGTTGAGAATGGAGAGTAACAATCCATATGCTCAGAGAGATGAACAGATAGTTGAGGAAGGTGCACAGCACACACTCTTGGGGGATACCCATATTGTTTCAAAATTCACTAATGCCAAAAGAAGGACACTTAGGCAGAAAGTTTTCCGAGGTTGTTTTTCTGTTTTAACTTTATTTCTGGTTTAAAGTGTTCTTTATTCGCTTGTTAGCAAGCATTCTTGGAAACAGAATATAACTATAATAATAATAATGCATTGTACCTATATAGCACTTTTTTTTCCCCGATACTAAAAGATGCTTCACATATGCATTATTCATTCATTTCGTACCAGGTAATGGTAAGCTGTTGTTGTAGCCACAGGTGCCCTGGAGCAGACTGACAGATACAAGGCAGTCATTTTGCACCATCACCAACCAAACACACACACACACACACACACACACCACATCCAGTCTAGGTAACATGGGTGAAGTGTCTTGCCCAGGGACACAGCAACAATTTTTCTCAAAGACCTCCCACTTGGCACCTGGGGTTCCAGCAGTCTCCCATCCATGTGTTGCCCAGACTCAGCCTGCTTAGTTTCTGAGATCTGACAGGCTGGTATGACTATAACAGAAATAAACCCAAAAATTTACACAAGTTTTACAAACATAGTTGCCAATTCAGCAATCTTTTTTTTTTTTTCGAACATTTAATAAATAAATATCTTGAACTGCAAGTAACGTGTTGAAGGTGAAACTGGCAAAAAGCTGTTACTGATCTCGTTAGTTAAAAGTTAAAATTTAAGTTAAGTTAAAATGATCAATTTAATCAATTTATTTTCTTTTTTACTCACTTTATTCATCCCTCATCGGGGAAATTTGTGTGCTGGACTCCTACACCGCAGCAGGCTGCCACAACGATGCCAATGGTGGGAGAAACGGGGGTTAGGTGTCTTCTCCAAGGACCTTAGACGTGCACTCAGTAGAACGCAAACCCACAAACTTCCGGTTGACTTCCGGTCTGCGGGCGAACACTCTAACCACTGAGCCACCGTCTTCTCCAAATCACCATTGGAAGTAATTAAATATAAAGAAAAAGATCAAAACTATACCCAAGTACTGATGGTTTCACATCTTTACTGAGTCACATTTCACCAGCAAATGAACAAAAAGGACACACAGTTGATGGTGGAGGGCAAATATCATACATTCATAAAGTCCAAATGTACCGAAAGACAGCATAAAGTAAAGACAATGGGATGATTTTTTTTTTTCTTTTTTACTAAACAAAAACAAACTAATAGCAGCCTCTGCTGAAATCCTCTTTGGCCGAATCAACAAGAAACAACTCTCGTAAAACGAGTAAAATGTTTAGCTCTTTTATGGCTCCTTCAAGTGGCTTTAAAGGGTAATGCAGGACTGTGGCTGATACATTCAAAACCAAGGAAAGGGTTTGTCACAGCTAAAAACACATTTGTATGAACAAACAGTAGGATAAAACAACACCAGAGTAAGGCAAAGGCAAAATGAAAGCAGAGAATTACTCGCCCTGTCTATTCAGATCTGTGAATTTGATGATTTCAAATAAAACAGCGAGACATTTAGTCTGATCTGCCATTATTTTCTTCACCTGGATTATAATTTTTTCTTTAAAAGCCACTCCAAAAAGTCTATCTTTAAGAAATCTGTGGCACTTCAGCTGTGTGTGACGCGCAGTCTTGTCGATCAAGTTTTTATTCTTCAGCATGTTGATCCTAACAATATGATTTCCAGATGTCACCCGTTCACTTCCTCTCAGAGTTAGTGAGTGATAGTCATCAGCAGATGACCCTTTACTTCCTGAATCCAGACTTTAGCAAAGGTCAGAGACGTAATCAAAATCTTTGAAGTAATCCTGCTCTTTACGATTGAGGGTACGGCGCTCACGGGGTGGGGTCAACGTAGGGGCCTCGGCGGTGAACTCAGCGTCAAAGTTGCTGACGTCTTCTACTCCTGAAATGGTCGGGACAAAAGGGGGAGCGACTTTCCTCTGGAGAAGTGCCTCCCAATCCATACCCTAAGTAAGTGATAACAACGAGAATAAAACTTTGCTGTGATCAACATTTATGAGAATCAAAGAGTTTTAAACGACAGTGTGACACTCACCCTAAAAAATGGTTGCTTTTTTACATCCTCTGCATCCTTTTCTCCTGAGCCGAGCCGTCTTTCAGGATTTCTTCTCAACAACTAGAGAAACAAAAGTTCACGTCGTGACTAATTTATCCGGTATCTTCAAATCCTACTTAAATGAAAAATAATGGTCTAACCCGTCTCATTATGCCGATGCCCTCGGTGGAGAGGAAGCGTGGGTAGCGGACCTCATCGTTAACTATACTGTCAAAAACCTCCTCTTCATCGTCACCTGGGAATGGAGACTGAAAAAGAGAATTTATTGAGTTTTTCTCCCCACATTTTGTACTATTTCAGCTTTTGGGAAAAAAAATTAACGGACTCATATTAACCATATTTTTCAACAAACTTTTAACAGTAATAAACAAGCAGTAGATACAGGGATGAAATATTTTTGCCACTATTTTTATCTTAATCTGTACCTTGATCACTGTTTACTTCTAGTATGTCAAAATCTATTTAGTCAAGACCTAAATAACATTTTTATTGTAACGATAAGGCTGCTAAATCAACTTATACGAGCTTTCTACCTTCTAATAGTGATTTTTAAAAGTGGTTTTTAGAATGATTCAGTTTTTTAACAAAAACTATATAAGTATTTCTGTCTTCTTCCTACGTGACACCAAACGAACACCAACTACATTGTTGAAATGCTATCTACATCAGTTAAACGTTTGTAGCAGGAAGCACTTCACACACAGTTTAAGCTTCCTTTTTTATTTCCATGGGCTTACACAAGAGGCCAGAAAAGATTGATGATTGCTAACAATTGTTCAAATGTGTTCACACTCCATAACTCTCACCTCTCCAACCAACATCTCATAGATGAGCACGCCAAGTCCCCACCAGTCGACTGCTCTGGTGTACGATGTGTCTGTCAGCACTTCTGGGGCTAAAAACTCTGGTGTTCCACAGAATGTACTAGTTCTGTCACCATAGCCCATTCCTTAGGAGATAAAAAGTAGAGCAAGTGGAGAAAGGTGAGGCAATGTAGACGAAGAGATTAAAACTGAGATATTACAAATTCATAGATAAAGATGATGCATCACAAACCTTCTTTGCAAAGTCCAAAATCTGCAATTTTTACAAAACCCTCAGTGTCGAGTAGTAGGTTATCCAGTTTCAGATCTCTGAGAAAAGAAAAGGCTGTCATATAACCAGAGTAATTCTTGTGGAAATTTAGAGACAAATCAAGTTCTCACCGGTATACAATCTTATGGTCATGAAGGAATTGTAGACCCAAGACAACACAAGCAGAGTAGAACCTGTTAATTTGACGTTACACAGAAAGAGGAACAGTTTTAACAAGACATAAAAAGAGCTAAAAGTGGAACAGTTTAATGTTCACACATTTTGCTTTAGTCAAACACACACAAATGTCAGAACTCACACAGCACGAGGCTCAGAGAATACGTCGGCATGTATGTGCATCATAAGGTCGCCACCTGCTGTGTACTCCATGACAAAACACACATGTTCTGGTGTCTGGAAACATGCAAACAGATTGACCAGGAAGGGGTGGTGGGAGCCGTTGACGATCTCAAAGATCCGCTTCTCACACATCAAACTGGAGACAGATTAAAGGTTGTACATGAGAGGTGAAAGTGTTTGTTAAATCAGCTGAAAAATGTATTCTCTAATACAGTTACCTTTCCACCTCATCCCTTGCTACTATGTCTCCTTTTTTTAGGGCTTTGATAGCGTACACGGTGCCTTTCTTTTTGTACTCTGACAGCAGCACCTGAAGAGCAAAACAACATGAGATTTGAAAAAAAGAGCAAAAAGAGCAAGTTCAGTAAAATTTTCAGAACTCCCCCGACCAAAACATTCATAATTAAATCAGCCAAAAAACACAATGTGCTTCAGTTTTTTTTCTCCTAATCTCGCCGCCAACAGTTGTATTTCACTTTGTATTGAATATTTTACCTCTTGCTCAATACTCGGTAAAACGAGGACTGCAGCGCAGCCGATCCAAGAAATTACTTTTTCAAAATCAGTGTCATGTGTTCAGGATATAGTTTTTCAATGCAAAAACAAAAATTCACTGGAAATGCAAGAATACGTTTGGAAAACGTAACGTCTTGAAAAGAATATTTACTGATTGGTTATACATGAGACTGTACAAATCATTATTACATTTGATCCATTTCAGCTCAAAGACATCGATTATCTTCAAAAATAGTTTTGTATAACTTACGACTATCATAAAAAAAGCTTTATTTTTTGTCTTTTTTTTTGTTGATAATGATGCATTGGTAATAAAAGCGTATACATTGAGGTGTTGGCCCACCTTGCCAAAATGGCCTCTGCCGAGAACCGCTATCAGCTTGAAGTCCTGCAGGCAAAGAGGACCTCTGCTGGATCTGACAGAGAGATCATAACAGAGTCAGTGAATGCCAACGTGGTTAATAAGATTTAATATTTACACACTGATAAAAATTTTGCCGACATTACACATTTCCACATAATGTCACATAAATTTGTAAGACAGTGTTAGAAAAACAAAACTGGTCCATATTGTGTGGGGGATGTGCTCCTGATATCACGCTGTGTTGACCATATTGCAGAAAGATGCTCAGGTCTGAGTTTAATATGTATGTAAATATGTGTTTGAAAGAAGTCCACCTGCGTGAAGAGTTTTGGGAAGGCGTTCTGGTTGGCTGCTGTTGAGTGGGGGTATCCAACGAAGGCGGAGGTTCAATGACCCGAGTCTGTTCCTAAGACACATACAAAAAAAAGCACGTACGATTGATTAAAAGATAGAATTAAAAAATGACACAAAAAGACAGTGAGAGAGTTAGAAAAAGCAAAAAATTTCAAACATCTGTAATTTTTTATTACGTCTCATTGTCATCTCTCCTGCTGGCTGATGCTCTTGTTTCCACCCCACACCAAATTCTCCTCCCCTCATCTTCACCATTAATTAGTTGTCTAAAAACATCCGAGTAATTAATCCCATAATACTTCAGCCCCAGTGAACACACCATCTGCTACATGCCCTCGTCTGAATCCCTCTGTACTCCCTAAAATTTACTGTCGCAGTCAGAGCATAAATAGCAATAGTCGAGGGATGATGGACGAGGTTTACAACACACATGTACAAATTTAATAGGTATAAAATAAAAAATAAATACAAAGTTATGACGAATGAGTAACACGAGAAAAGCTAAATATGATTATTAAGACAAAAGCTTGTTTGGATCATCGGAAAGTCTATCTTTGATGTAACCACAACCAAAACCCCTCACCCCCCAAATATACTGGATCACATTCAATTTAGTCTCTATTCATTACAATTATATCCAGTGGCGGATCCAGGATTTTCTAAGGGGCGGAGGCTGTGATGTCATTGACAAAGCCAGTGCCATCACCTCTCCCCCCGGAACGTTTTGAAAAATAAGAGTAATTTTCCCACATTTTGGTGGCCTATTCACTGGCCCTACAAGGGGATAGCTTGACTCTTCCCCTTTCCTTTTTTGTGGACCATAGGGGCGGAGGAGGTGTGGGGCGTGCGCCCTCCATGACCCCCCTGGATCCGCCCCTGGTTAATGATGTTGTAGATCTTAGAAAAAAAATATAAGCTGTTCAGATGGATGGCCATTAAGAAGCTAAAATTGAAGGAATACTTTAGTTTAAGTAAACTTAAGATTTTAACACAGACCCATATGAATTGAAAAAAAGAAGAAATGTTTATTTTGAAAAAGAAAAATTCTTCTTTAAAACCTCTCAGTCATCTGGATTTCAAACTAAAACATTAGATTAAGTCCCAGTAAATCTGTCTCCTTGAGTTTTCACATCTCTGTTTCTCATTAATTCATTCTGTCTCATCTCTTTTTGTCTCAGATTTCTGATACTGTTCCCAGGACAGACGGCTGGTTTGAAGTGAGCTACTCCTGTAACACGATAGCATTAGAAAATCAAACTTCCCCCAATTGAAGATCCTTAGCCTTTCTTCTCTTTTAGGGAGGCTCTACATGTCCTACTCACCAGGGGGACGGGAGTGTCCACCACATCTTTCCCAACATCAGTTTTGAGGGGAGAATTACTGTCCAAGTTCAGCTTCTCCACAGAGATTTCTCTGCAAAGCATGCAAACACAAACAGTCAATGGGCTGAGCTACTGGAACACTTATTTCCGATGTAGATGCAGAAAGTTAATCATTTTATTAATGCCACTTAATTGGTTTAATTAAGGTGGAGGATGAATGGGCCAAAGCAAGTTCCAAAACTGCACACTTTTGTTGCAAAATCTGACTTTTGAGCTTTAGCTTCTAAATTATTTAAGTTAGAAAGTAGAATGTTTAAGGTTTCTCGGATTTGTTAGCTTAAACTAAACAAAAAAAAAGGGAAAAAAAGCTTTTTGGTTCTCTGACTATCAAATTTGTTCCTTTCCGTCGCCTTCCGCTTAGCCGGGCCAGGTCGCGTGGGCAACAGCCTCACACAGGAAGCCCAGGCTTCTCTCACCCCAGCTGCATTCTCCAGCTCACCCGGAAGGATCCTGAGTCGTTCCCCTGCCAGCTGTGAGACATAGTCTCTCCAGTGGGTCCGGGGTCTGCCTCTTGATCTCCTCCCGGTGGGACCTGCCCGAAACACCTCACCACTATCAAATCACATGACCTAATTAAAGATAAAAATTACAAGAAATCTAAGAAGATGGCATATCTGTTGCGGGGCCACACACATACACACACTCATTCCGAGGGGCAATTTGGTACTGGCCAATCAACCTAACACACATGTTTTTGGAGGGTGTGAGGAAACCGGTGTACCTGAAGAAAACCCACACACACATAGGAAGAACATGCAAATGGTATAAACTAACTCTCTCCCCACCTTTATTTTGAACTTTTACGAGTTAATTTCAAACATACCCTGTTGTATGTGCCAGTGTGTTGCTTGTAAAAATGGGTGTGTAAGTGGGTGGGTTGCTCCCGCTGGGAATGGCGTTCCTGAGCAGACGAACCCAGGTTGCGATGTCCACATTCATCTGACGGGCACGTAGGAAAGCTTTCCCTGAAACACATGTAAAAACAATTTGCATAAAACTTGTACTTATTTGAATTAAAATACATTCATTATGATAAAAATGTTCTACAGCTTTAAAGATGTAACACAGCTGAGCTGATGCTTGACTTCTATCAGCTTTTCCTGAACTGGTAATAATTCCTCTTTCAGAAATATATAAAAGTCATTAAGAATTTATATCAAGGAGCTTCTCATGAACTCTATGTGCTATAAAAGCTTTAACATAACGGCACCAGTTAAAGCATTATGTAGTAAATCAGTCAACAGATGTTTACTTAGGATGTACGAGATGACCTCATCTGAAGCAAAAAATCCAAGATGAAAACTTTGTATGAATAAATATTATAAGATTATTGCTTTTTAAATTACGTCTTTGTGCTTTGACAGGCGTACACTCACACAGATAACATACATGTAAATTTAAAGCAAACAGCAGGTCGATTAAAAGGCTTTAAGTTCATCTGATCATCTGAGGTGTTGTTCCTTTCCTACAGGTAGATGGCGACAAAGAGCACCAAAAAATTTTCCACTAAAATTCTAGTTAGCGATAAAGTTTATGTCCCTAGTTTATGATTCTAAAATAATCTAATCCTCTCATCTATTCAAAATATATTTAATATACTGTAAGTTTTGTTTTTAAAAACTCTTCAGGGTAGAGGAAATTTAATTGTTTATAAAAGTTTTGTGTGTTTGAGTACTCTCAGACCATACCATGCTGTTTAGAAAAGACTTTCTTCTGTCTCTGGAGTCGTCGTCCTCTCTCGATGACCCGGGTTGAAGAAAGTCACCTGACACGCGTACAAATACACATTACTAGTGTGTCAAAACAACAACATCTACCCCACCCCGTGTGTTTGTAGGTCAAACAAGAACCTCCACGTTTTAATGTTTGCAAACATATCACGAGGTGCACAGTGTGCTGATGTTCGATCATATTTTATATTTAATAAATGCACTTTATGTTTCTTTTTTTTCCGTGTCAAGAGTGTGTGTTGTACCTCTGCCAGCAGGAGCCCCTGGGGTTCCAGCTCCAGCTGAACTTGGTGTCTCTGGTTGTCCAGAAACTCCTCCAGTTTTAAGTATTTCAGAGCACACAGGGAGCGGTAATCTCTCCAGTGCACGGCTATCTCCATCTCCCTAGACTAAAGCAAAGCATCAAATTTTTAAAAGGTCTCATCTCCAGATAACTTCTTAGAAAACAAAATTTACATATGGTTAGAAAAAGGTTTGCATTCACTGCTCAGCATCATGTTTTTCCCATGAGGGACTCTGATCTATTCCCACCAGCTAATTAGCATATCCTGTACGGCGTGTCTCACCCTCTCCAGCTCCACAGTAAAGGTTTGGTCCCAGGCCTGCTCTCCTACTGTTTTCCAAGCTGTCTGTCCCACCACCGTGTTCTCCAGCTTCAGCACTGCGCTCACCTCCACTGGAATAAAAAACACAAAGATAAAAAGGTATGTTATTTTTTGTTATTTTTCCAAGAAGAAAACTACATATCCAGCAAAAAAGGCTCGTTTTTAAATATAACATTTGTACAAACTAAATATCTACACAATAGATTTATTTAAACTCCTACCAACTGTTATTTAAATTAGTTTTGTGTCTTTGTGTTCTTGTCTATCAAGTGGTTGCTGTAGATCTGTGTGCAGCTTTTTTAGGGCCTCCGGGGCCCTGGTGGGGATCCCTCCTCCGGCCTCGTCTTCTATCCGGGGCTTTGGATCATGGTCAGTGATCGCAGGTGTGCCTTGGCTCCTGCTGCGGTGGGTCCTAGATACCGTTTTCTCAGGTGTTTCATCTGCAACCAGCCTATTGCATTTTTAAGTGAGTGTGTATGTGTGCCTGTGTACATATATATGAGGGCGTGTGCTCTATCTTTATTTGTACATGTATGGTTGTGTGATGGCTACAGCCACACAACCATTTAGTTTGTAAACTTTATAATTTATTCACTTTATGAATATAATTTAGATATTTTGTTTGTTAAACCACTTTTCTTTACTTTGGACTTAATACAAGTTTAGATTAGTGCACATGTTTGATTTATGTTGTTGATTCACATTAATTTGATTTTCTTGAGTTTTGCAGGTGCTCCAGTTCCTGGGCTGAAGGATCACCTGCTGTCCTGGGCTGGAGTCACCTAATTGGACTGAACCATTTATTTTCTTTAGGGGTGAAATTGGTTTTGTTAGCTTAGATTTAGTTAAGCTGTTTTGTTAACCCCCCCCCCTTTTGTGTTGGCAGTGGTTTAGGTATTCTTTCATTTAAGGTCATGCTGTTCTCAGTCAGTTAGGTCTGTTTGTTTGAGTTAATTCTCTTTTGTTAAATCCTTATCTTGAGTTGAGTTAGTTATTTTGACCTCTTTTATAATTGTTGAACATTTGATATTTTTTTGGGTTCAATAAAAAGACCCCTTTTTTACTTAAAACCTTGTGCCTGTCTATTTGCACTGCTTGGTCCATCACAGGTTGTCGTGTGTGTGTGTGTGGGGGGGCGGGGGGTGAGGAGGAGAGGGGGAAGACGCTAAGTGGGTTTTTTATCTGTGGGTGGGGGACTTATTTTGCTTTTGTGTTTCTGAGGTTTTTAACTTGTAAAGGACTTTGTGTTACATAGTGAAAGCGCTTTATAAATTTTATTTTGTTTTTTTTTTTTATTTTGAATTACTCTATTCATCCCTCACCGGGGAAATTTGTTTGCTGCACTCCTTACACCGCAGCAGGCTGCCCTTCAACGGCGCCAATGGTGGGAGAAGTGGGGGCTAGGTGTCTTCTCCAAGGACCCTAGATTTGATTTGATTCCAACAGGAATACATTTTTTAACAAGTGCACCTGACAAGCATCAGTTGTCAGACCACCATTTTTTATAAATGATTGTGTTAATAAAATAAAAAAAAAAAAAAGACTCAGTGGCGGTGACTGTCTTATAAGCAGGGTGTCGGGGGTTTGATCCACGCCTGGAGTTCATGCCGAGGTGTCTTTGAGTGAGACACTGAACCTCCAATTGCTCCTGATTGTGGATTGCAGCTTGCATGGCGGCGTCCACCATCAGGTATGAATGTGTGTGAATGGGTGAATGCGACTGTAAAGCGCTAAACGAAGGTAGAAAAGCGCTGTCGGTAACCATGCTAAGAGGTGGCGCGGATAGGTAAAGTTTGCTGATCTAAAACAGGAAGCATCCATATGTCTCATCAGGGTTTTCCCACTTAATTTAAACCATTTAAAAATGAAGCAAATAAAACACTTGTACAATATGGTATTTTTAAAAAACCTTCTGTTGTCCAGTTTGTGCCAATTTGCTTCCTTTTCTTTTTCTTTGCCGTTCTGGCTCCTATCCCATACGCTCGTACACTCTTTAACTTGTTTGTTAATAATTAAAATTATTTGATGGATATACTCCTCTTACAGCTAATGCATACGTATAGTTTAATATTAATCAATCACACATCTCTACCACTTCCAGTTAAAAGGGAATTATACCGACAATAGCTGATGGCCATTTAAATGAAAAAATACATTTAAAATTACTCACAGGAAAGCTCCTCATTCTTGCTGGGGATTTTGAGGCTCATGCTGCTGGTGCTGCGACTGTAGAGGCCACTCAGTTTGAACGATGACCGTCCATCTGTGGTCGAGTAGGAAGGCAGAACCACTGGAGTTCCTTTTGCTCCTTCCTGGAACAATTCTAGGCGACCTACGCAGCCCAGGAGACGAACCTGAAGAGTACCTGGAAAATAAAACATAGAAAAAGAAGAAATAAAATAAATGCCTTTGGTTATACTCCATAGAGAGAAGTTGCTCTTCTACCTGTATAGGGGTGATGGTTTGCTCAGCGTGCTGTATTGGTTGTGGACGTAAGGTGTGCTGTGGCGGGAGCTGAAAGCAGAAGAAGAGGCCAGAACCAGCTCCTCTTTGATGAGGCAGGCTTTTGGATGGTCTTCTGGTAGCTCCAGCAGCCTTTGTTCTAACGAGCACCTGAGCAGGTCCAGACGCTGAGAGGATTCACTCAAACCACACTGAGCCTGCAGAACATTAAAAAAAATAATTGATATACATTTAATCAAAATATATTTAGAAACTTAACTTTTTTGGATCACACAAAAGGATAGCTGGCCCCGTTTTCAGCAAATTTATCTTTTTTTTTTTTTTTTTTGCATGTGAAATCATAACATAACCGCAATCATATTCAAGTAGAAATCATTGAAACGATCAAAAACATCAAACACGGATCTTGTTTATCGAGGAAAACATCCATCATGCATCTACTGATCTAAATTGGGTTGTGTAAACTAGAGATATAAGGGTGAGGCTTCGCTTAGTGGTAGCATTTACCAGGAGAAACTGGTCGATTCCCAGTGTCCCTGGACCAGGCACCCAACCCCCTAGTTGCTCCCACCAAACGTGTCGCTGTGGCTGCCTGCTGCGGTACAATGCAGCAAAAGTAATTTTCCCATTGAGAAATAAATATAGCACCATAAAAGAAAAATGCTATAATACAAATATGTAAAAAAAACCCATGTATAATATAAGAATATAATAAAAACATGTAGAATGACAAAAACCTAGTTTATCAAACTCCAGAAAGAAGTGGATTTCTTCACTTTAGACAGTTGAAAAACATCTATTGAATTAAAGTCAGAACTTTGAATTGGCCATGAAAAAAAGTCACTTCAAATTTAATAAAACCTTTCTTTAGAAGAGAAACTTATTTTGAGTCAAAAGTCACTTTACCGATACTTCACAAAAAAAAAAAAAAAAACCTACAAACTTGGTAGCATCACCACAATAAACACCAGCTGGGTTTAGATTTTCTTTTTTGCCACAAACCTAAACTTCTATTTCTGTTTAACTTGTTTATATGGACGTCACCTTACAGTTCTATTTTTGGAAATCAGCAGTATTCTCCATGCAGCCCTTCAGTGGTTTCAATGGCAGATAACTCAATAATGACAATCACGTTGGAGCTCTTAGAAATTATTTTAGGGAAAACAAGCAGCAGATGCTGCTACACGAGAAAAAAAGACAAAACAGCCTCTGTAGAGCATGTTTATAACATAACAGAGTTATTACTCATACTTTCACTTTTATACTGTTTTAGATTGTACATATGAAGAAGGCATGATGTTTAAAAGCATGGTTTAAATGAAGGCTTTTACTCTATTTTTCTGACCTCAGCAATTGCCTTCTTATCTTGGACCTTTCCTGTACCGAGCAGTCGCAGCATGTTCTTTGCTCCTTCCGCCATGGCATGCTCCACACGGTAGTGATGCCAAAGCTCCTCCACACGGAGCTCCACCCCACACAGGTCCGGCTTACCTATGACATGGTAGAAACACAGAGGGATTTGATGTAAAATATCACCATTCAATAAACTAGAATGTTTCTAGCTTCCTTTTTTTTTTAGTTTATTTAATCAGTATTTTTATCTATATATTTCAAGTCTCACTGGCAATATCTCTCTGACCCACTTTTACTTTATTGTACAAACAAGAATTCCTCTGCTTTTCGCGGGTGATTTGGTCCTGTTGGATTTGTCAGGCCATAATCTCCAACTCTTGTTGAATCAATTTGCTGCGAGTATGAAGCTGCCGAAATGGGAATCAGTTCCAAATCCGAGACCACGGTTGTATATGTGAAGAAGGCATGAAAGCAGAGCTTTAAAAACACGTTTTAAATAAGGGCTTTTCCTTTCTTTTTTCTCGTTGCTCTGATGGGTTGCGAGAAACCAAATGGGGTGGTTTGGGCTATTTAGTTAGGATGGCACCCCGAACGCCTCGATGGTGACATATTTTGGGCACGTCCCACCGGGAGGAGATTTGAGACTCAGACTCCCAGATCTCGATAGAGAGAGCTGGCCGGGGAACACCTTGGGATCCTCACGGGTGAGCTGGAGGATGCAGCTGGGGTGAGAGAAGCCTGGGTTTCTCGTCTGAGGCTGTTGCCCCCGCGACCCAGCCCCGGATAAGCGGAAGATTACAGAGCAGAACAAGAATTGCTAAAAGAAAGCCTCTTTTTGTTTCACTTTAAAGCTCCTGAAAAGGCACCACGAACTATCTCTATGTTTTAACTGATCAAAAACTGTTGGTAAATGTCAGCAAACAAGTGTTCTTTTTTTTTTTTTATAATTTGTGAGTTTTTTGGGATATTTCTTATTCTTTCGGTATTTCCCTTCAGGGGTCGCCACAGCAAGTCAATTTCTTCAATCTAAATTCAAGATTAAAGACTTCCATCCAAGTTTTTTTTTTATTTATTATAGTTATTTGTAACTCAAAGGTTGCTCTCCAGTCCCTTAGTGATACATAATACTCTTCTCCTATTGGCTCCAACCTACATTCATTGTCTGTTTTAAAACGTCCAAATAATTCTTATGTTTTTGTTTTGTGTTAGTAAAATTTCCTTTCATTTTTACTAAGTTTCAATTCCATCCAGGAAAAAAGCCCCCTACTTCTTGGTATTTCTCACAAACAAAATAGTATAGATTACTGTTCTCAACTCTTTTTTTAAAGTGTGATTTAAAAGCAAAAAGATAAATGAAACAGAGTAGTTTCAAGTTTCAACTGAAGAGCACCTGCAGTGTAACTTCGATTCTTCTTCTCAGGCAGTTTTCAAACCAATCAAAGCTAAAGTCTTGTGATAAAAACACATCCCATGCTGGTCAGGAAAGTAATATCAATTCTGATGAACCACAGGACGGACAAGTGTGTCAACAGCTCACAATAATTGAGGCCAAAATGACATTATGTTAACCATAAAGTTGTACACAGTTAGATTAAAGCCTATTGGATGATGGATGAAACTGTTTTTTTACTTTTAAGATTAAGAAAAACCTTTATTTGTCCCACAATGGGGAAATTGCAGTATGCAACAGTACAGGCACAGGAAGAAAAAAGGTCACGACAAGTATGCACAAACAAAACAAAAACTAAAAAGGCTAAATAGACAAAGAACAAAGCCATGCATTCAAAGTGAGTGAGCTACTGCACAGTTCTGGTTAGAAATAGCAAAGAGCACATGGTTAAAATTGCTCATTGTGGAGTCTCACAGCAGAAGGAAGGAAAGACCTCCTGAATCTCTCCTTCACACAGCGAGGGTGGAGCAGCCTGCCACTGAAGCTGCTTTTTAGTGCAGACAGAGTGTCCTACAGGGAGTGGGACTTGTTGTCCAGCAAGGATGTCAGTCTCTTCAGGACCCTTCTGTCACCTACTTCCCGCACCGAGTCCAGGAAGCAACCCAGGACAGAGCTGGACTAAGTTTATGTTAAGTTTATTTAAGTTTTATGCATAACAAATAATCCCCAAATAAAAATGTAAATTGACAATTTAAGGAGAGAAAATAAATAAAGACTGGAATTACAGTATTTAAAGTCTATAAAGCTCCACCTGCATGCCTTATAGGAAGTAGCTTCTGGCTCCAAATAGCCTCCCCACCCGTAGATTTCTAGGAAAAATCAGCAGCTATTGTTGTCACCATTGTTGTCATGATATACAGTACATTGATGCTCTGTAACCTTAGTTATAACTAATTCTCCATAAATTACAATGGACGACGTCGCACTCACAAGGTCCATCTTTCTACAGTCGATGACACCGCAAGCAAACTGCTTTGGATACCGACTGTTAAACGTCGTTATCATCTTTAAATCATTTTTTCTGATTAAATGTTTTCCAGGTTTATGTTGTTTTAAAATATTTTGTGGAGAGTTGTCTTAGTAAAATGTCGGTAAACTTTATTAACTGAAAAACTTAAATGTGGATTATCGATTGGTTAAGAGGTTAGTTGGATTGCCAGGTCACGTCAATCACACCACGTCAATTTATTGTTTCATCTCTGACTCAGTTTCCTCAACTTTGCTATCGTCCATGAGTCAGTCCTTTCTGTCTCGCTTCCTTCCTGCCCCTGCATCCTCTCTAACCTCCTCCAAACGATGCATGGCTTTTAGTTGTTGGGCAACATCAAGAGGATGTGGGAGCATCAATAAGCCTCTAACCTGAAAGGGCGGGAGGGTTGTAATGAACGGCTTTTCCTGGGAGTGTGTGTGCGGTTGTGTGTTTGACTGGAAGACCATACACTGTGAAGTTCTGAAGCAAGGAACGATCGATCGCCACTCACGTCATAAAAAAATGATAGTGTTTATGAACTCAAAGGGTGACAGGTGGGATGAAAGCGTGAAAATGAAAGGCCGGAGATGAGATTAAAAACAAAAGTTTGATATATTCACTTTGATTGTCTTCGGATTGCTCCGTGGCCTGCATGGCCTTCCGGATCTGCATGCGGATAATGTCGATCTTTGTCTTGCTGTCTTGGAGCATCTGCTGGGCCGTCTGGAGGAGTTTCTTGTCCTGCGAAGAGTTGTAAAAAAGTAGATAAAAATGATAGAATCGGGTGTGAAAAGACTCTTGGTTGTGTCTGTGTGGTACCTTTGTGCTGCCGTTAGCGTATATGGGGATCATGTTCTCTGCTCCCTGCTTGACCTTTAGCTCAATGTTCAGCTGCCGCTCCAGTGCTGCAATGCGATGCTGATTGGCCGATGTCCGATTGACCGAACTCGGAGACTTGGCAGGATCTGCCAATAGCAACAGATTGACAGTAAAAGGTCAGATTGCTTTAGTGGATTTGTTTATACATCAGAGCTGCGTGCTGGTAGGAGAGGAAGCTAATGGATGTAATTTATGAATATCCTCGACCATAAAGTCCTCCCTATAAGAACAGCCTAAACTTACAGTATGTCTTCATATTGATTCACCGTCTTTGAACAAGTTAATAGTGTGGTTTATGCATTTCATCAAAAATTAAAAGTAGGCATTTTGTCTTTTGATATAAAACTCTTTACAGTAAAGGTTAAAAAACAAAAAACCTCACATACACCTCTAAACCCATAGTTTCCTCCATCCCAGCCACATCTTGAAGGAGGCATTTTAAGGCCAGCTGTGAAATTTAGTCCTTCCTGCTGGTCATGGGTCTACCTCGGGGTCTCTTCCTGGTACACCTCATCAGCAAGGCATCTGGAGAGGCATCCATACCATCCTTTGCTCTTTTGGCACTTTGGATCCTCTTGAAATGAAGGAGCAACGGCTCTACTGCAAATCCATGGGATCATTTTATATAGAGTATCATGGAAAATTATTATTGAAATATTGTGGTTTATGATTCAAATAGTTTTAGGTTTTTTCCCCAAAAGAAAAGAAAAAAAAGTTCACACTTTTCTCCAGACTGAGACTACACTGACATAGTATTCAAGTATTGATAATATTGTCATTTTTAAGATTGAAAGATTTTAATTTCAAAAGTTTTCAGGTTGACTGAATTGTATAGTGAAAATAAATATTGTCCTTACACCAAAAAAACCTTAATATGTTCATTTGTAGTCGGTACTGAGTAACTGGACAGTTTAATTGAAATTTATAAGTGGTTTGGGAGAAATTCTGTTCCCAAAAATTTGTGACCTCGACCTTTATGACCACGACCTATGATAACATGACCCTGAAAACGTAGTCAGTTTATCTATAGTCAGTGTTATACATAAATTGTGGACAGTTTAGTCAAAATCCCTTCAGTGGTTTTGGAGAGTCACATTGACAAGCGTTTGTAACTTTGATCTTTGGCCGCATTCAAATCCATATTGGGGTTAGGGAGCTATTGTGTTAAAAAAAAATGATATGGAAGCCCGCTTGGACAGCCCGAGTGCTTTGGTGTGCTTCATTTCATTATAAACTTTGTTGTTTTAGTGGGTTATTTTTTCTGAAAATCAGATTACCACTTTATGTTCAATAAAAATAATTATTCTTTTAATAAGTACACAGAGATCCAAACATGTGGTACGTCAGCAAAACCAAAAGAGATAAGGGTCTGCACATTCACCTTTGTTGTCATCTTCACCCTTCACAACGATGTGAGCGTCCAGTTCCTGCAGCTGAGACTGAAGAGCCTCCAGTTTGCGCTTAGAGCTGCGAAGCTGCGAGTCCACCTGCTGAGCATTTCTTTTATCTGTGGTAGCCCTCCGTAGATTCTCTGCACCCTCCTTGATCTTCAGCTCCTTACGAATCTCTCTGCGGATTCGTTCTCGGTGCTCATCCAGACGCTGCTGCACGCTAGAGTCTGAAAAGTCAGAGTTCTGGTCCAAACCGAGCTGCTGTAGAACTGAAAGCCCATCTGGAAGAGCCTGGCAAGAAGAAGATAAGAGAGACCATCAGAATCAGGAAGATGGTTCACATGGTAAGTTAGATGAATGTGAGGAAGTAAAACTCGATGACATTAGAAGAAAACAGTGTTCTCGATTTAGCTCGCTGCCTATTAGCTGAATTATTCAATTTGAGCTGAAAGGTTGCAATTTCAGACAAAGATGGAAACTGTGTCACAAATTAGTTGTGGAATAAATAGCTCCCTTTTTTTGTATCTTAATGAGAAAATCTCAGAAATCTCCAGTCAGTAAAAGACTCTTTTCTCTTGCTTTGAGCTTCTATTTCTTCCCTTTTCTCTCTTTTCACAACAATTTTCTGCAGAACAACATGGATAACACACCGATGTCCATTTTTTTTAGCTTGACATGGCGGAAATGTTGGTGTTAAAGTGACACAACATTGCTGGAAAACATAAGCAATGAAGCATGACTCATTATATTTGCTTATTCAAGTAGATTTCTGGGTGTTTCCAGACATCGCTGACAGTGTTTCAATGAAGAATTGAAAAATGTCCACTAAAAAAGGAAACACAACATTGATGTAAACTATTTTTTTTTTTTGTTGGAACTAAATATAAATTCCCATTAGATAAATTTATCTTGGTTTTTCTATGTGGCTACATTTGTTTCACTTAACTTGAAACAAAGAAAAGCTGCTGCGTCTTGGACCCCTATGCTGATTCATCTCTATAGATTATGCACAGTCAATTCTCCAAAGATTATGGCTGCTTGTTCCTGATCCATAGTTCTCACATATCCAGGAAGGGATGTTTCACTCAGCAAAGTCAATGAGTAAGTTTGATTACCATGAATCACATATCGTTCATGTGATCATTACATGTCAAAGACGTGACTGAAACAAATACTCGTATTAAAAACAAGCACAGATGTAAATTTTACTTTGTATTTAAACATTCAATTAGCTGTTTTCTTAAATCTCAACCACTAAAAATATAATTAGTCTGGCCTATTTGAAAAATGTCATATTTATAATATATTAGAAATAAAATCACCTTTTTTTAAATAAAAATTTTTAAATTATTTTCATGACTCCACCCCTTTTTGGTGCTTTGCTCTCCCTCTTGTTGTGCTCTTATCTCTCAGACCTGCTTCAAGATGGTTCTTCCTATTGTTTTCACTCGTCTTCTCTCCTGTTATTTAAACCCAGAAGCACTTCACTCTTGTGTCAGGTACTCAGTTGTTAAGATTGTTTTGTCCCCGTCTGTTCTCCTGCATCTGGGACTTCCATCCTTAAGAGCGGTCCCACGATGCCTGCCCGGAACCCATGCCTGCCTAGATGATTCAGAAGCTCTTCTGTACTCAATAAACTCGTTAAAACTGGATATACATCTGGGTCCTAGAGTGAAGTTAGAAGGTAATAAATGACCATGGGGAATTTATTTTAGAATCCAAACAAGCTGCTTTCCCACTGAAAACTATAAATTCTCAGTTTTTCTTCCTTCGTGAAGATTTCTTTTGAAACTATCTGAACCAGTATTACTGAAACTAGCCTTGGGCAAACACGTGCTTCTTTCTGCATGCGGACAAAGTGGAGATTTGGCAGAGCTGAAGGCAGAAATGACCACACACACTAATTTATGTCAGCGCTGCTCATCCCATATCCTGAGTCATGTTGACGGCCAGTCCGAGCTTGAACCCTTCCTCCTCTGGTCCTTAGTCTGATTATGTGGTGAAGCTGTGAAAAATCAGCTAAAAAAAAGTGCTTAAATAGAGTAAGTAACTATTGGTCTTACGTATTAAAGTCATTGAAGTATACGACTGTTAACATAGGCTGTTTTATTATATTATAATGTCTATATATTTTGATTATGTCTCAAGATACTTGCACATCTTTCAGCAAATTTTGATCCACTTTCATTTTTGTTTCCGTTTCCTCTAAATATAGACACAGCTGATTGGAAACAACCCTCACATTTAACCATACTGTTTTGAATAATCCTCTAGAGAAAAACAATTTAAAAATTCACATATTAGTTTTTATTCAAATAACTGATCATGACCGTGACAGAATGACAGTGCTCCAAAATGCTCTTGCCACCATTTACACATTTATTTATGTACATTTGCAGTCGGTCTTTCAGGTATTTGTTAGTCATAAGTGGACATCCTCCCCCCATTTATTGGATCAAATTTTGTAAAATTTTTTTCAACACAGGGAAAGCTATTTTAGAAAAATAAACTTTTTATCAGTTTTCTTTCTCCAAACATTGAAGCAAAAATCTTTGCAGAGTTGCATCCCCACATTACAACTCATTTCCAAAGTGAGAAAAAATGTAAAAACTACAAGATGAGAAAGTATGACGCAGTATAAAAACATGAACACTGTTTAAGTGCATAAAGATCTGAGTGCTCACATCAGCTTTCCTGCTGATCAACACTAACCAGATTACAGCAGATTACAGCAGCATTAATACTGACTAAAATCAATCAGGGGCCTTCCTCCTGCGAGGTGGTTCACAAGCAGTTACAGCACATCTGTATAAACGTAGACATGGGGAAAAATATTTGTTGTAAATTTAGAATGAAATAAATAGCAAGTAACAAGAGACCAGTGGTGGAACATAACCAAGTATTTCGTAACTGTACTTAAGTAAAAAAAAAATGTGTATCTGTACTTTACTTAAGTAAAATTTGATGCCAGTACTTTTTACTTTTACTTGACTACATTTTAGAGCAAATATCTGTACTTTTACTCCACTACTTTTTAAAAGCGTGTTTAGCATTTTTTGTTAAATTTTTGGTCAGGAATTTGAAAAAATACAGTTTTTTTTTTTTGGTTTTTTTTGCCCAACTTGAAGCTGCCCCGCCAAAACCATCCTGTAAAGGGAGCAGTTGATCGCCTGCGGTCTTCAAAAGGGAGAAGAAGTAATGAATAGAGGACCAATCAGAATCGAGAGTAAACATTTTCCGCAGTCATTCACCATGGGCTGGATCGCCATTAACAGTATAAAGGACACCTCGTGGAACGCGCAGGTACTTTTACTTAAATTCCGTAATTTTTTTGCCTAAATATCTGTACTTTTACGTAAGTACAAAAAGCGAGTACTTCATCCACCACTGCAAGAGACGAACCAGAGTAAATTGATTTATAACCAGATTTTTTAAGAGTGTGAAGCATTTGTATGCAAGTCACACGGGGCTGTTGCACATTTAAATATGTTTAAACTTAAAATATGTTTACTTAACTTTTTAAACGATGCTATAGGCAAGTTATAGCCACTCAATACACTGACAACCTAATCAGATTCACCTAACTAAACAGGTTTGGTTCTTTACATTTAAATATCTGACCCCGTTTTTCTGAGCCGTTCCAAAAAGTTTTGAAAATCTTTCTTCTTTTGCACCAAAAGTATAAGATAACATCAAAAAGTTGTTGGTCTGCACACCCGGGATAAAGGTTTGCTGTTTAACCTGTTCAGTTGAAATTTAGTAAAAATGAAGTCCGTTTAGATATATTTAACCCGTTGTCTTTGCGAGTTGGAAAGTGCATTACGATGAATATATGATGCATACGATGCATTATCCTGTTAAAAGTTGCCATCAAGAGATGGAAACTTGGACATGGCCTAAAAGTCAGGGTGAGATAGATCCTTAGTTGTATTGTTTCCTTCATGTTCTAATCCTGCAACTTGAATTTGGAGTTTACATGGGGACTAATGAAACCAGCTAACAAGTTTTCCAGATAGTTTTGGTGAGTAGGTGTAACCTCAGTTTCCTATTCTTACGGACAGTATTGGTCTTCTGTTAATATAGCCCATCTTGTTAGGGTTGTTTGAAAGCAAAAAAAATTCTGCATTTGTTGGCTGGAACCTCTTTTATGATGACTTTCTATTGTCATGCTACTATCTCCAAATAATTTGCTCTCACACCCAAATGCCAACAAGACATTTTGATCCAGACAGCTGCAACTCATTTAACATGTTTTTTTTTTTTTTATTATTCTTTTTTGATCATTTTAAGCAAAACCCTTAAAAACCCCCACATGACAATAGCAGTGCATAAGAACTGTTTTGAATTCTTAAGTTGCCAACAATTACACATTCAAAGTCACATCTATTTTTTTTCATCCTCAATCTGATTCTCAATTTGAACTTTAATAATAATAATAATAATAAATTGTATTTTTATGCGTCTTTAGCGAGTCATCATTGCATACATTGAGGTGCTACTGTTTGATCATCTTATCGACTACTTATATGAATAAAATTGTGTTAATAACTAATCAACCATCTTGTCAGATTGTATTTAATTGAAAATATTCTATTGATCCCCGAAGAGAAATTTGAAATTTTCAGGCTATATTTAAAAAATGATCCACAATCAAAAAGTTTCTTATGATGTCAAAAAGTATTTGGCTCTAATGATCCATTTGGTGTGGGTCGTTAGAGGTTGTACCATAGTAAGAACAAAATACACCTAAAACACAACAAAATATTAAATATTTTCTGAATAATTAACTTATAACTTCTATGTGACATAGAGTGAAAAAATAGCTTCAGTCATTCTGTCACTTCGTTGAGTCATTCGCAAGAGAGACAGAGGGCATGCATGTATGATTGAGGCATGTTTATTTGGTACGTTGAGGTATGTTGGAATATGTAAAACAGTGGTGTGTTTCTTAAACCCGACCATAATCTGCACTTCGGGTGTTCACACTACTTTAAACAAACAAGCAAGTGAATGTCAGTTTGTATCAGAATGAACCACAAAGCAACAAAAGATTCATCGGTACCAGGGCTGGTTCGAGGTGGTATTTGTACCTCAGCTGTACCTCGACCTTGATATTTTCAATTTAAAGGTCTTCCAAATGAGGGGCTTTGACAATAAATATTCTCAAACGACATCATAAACAACATTTAGGTCAATTGATCTTAGCTGAACTCTATTTTAATAATAAGTTGTATGTTTCTTAGTTTTTTTCCTCTCTGGTAAAAGAAATCATTTCTACTTGACACATTCGGCAAATGATATGAATCAATTAAACTTGGTAAAGCCCTCGTTGGTACAAACAACAAAAATTTCCAGTAGATCATTAACAGGACACATTTAGAACTAAAAGAGAGAGACCCAAACCATGTCTTTGAGAAGGCTTTGTGTGCACCTTCCACCAACTTGTGCAAAGCTGGAAACAAACCAACTTGACTGAAAGATAACGAGGCATATGTAGCACATTTCTTATTTCAACTGGACTAAACTTTAGTTAACTTGACAGTTTATACTGAACGTCTAATGTGTGGAAAACACAACAGATCGAGGTTCGTAGAAACACTGACATTTCAGAAAGTTTTCGGTTTATCCTGCCTGTGCCATCTTTAACTCAAATGTACCATTAAAAATGTTTCCGTTAATTACTGCAAAGTCATCATATAACTTTGTACCGATGTCACAATGAACTCTGCATTTTCAACAAAAGTTACAAAAAAAAATGGGCTAATGACAAAAAAAATTCTCTACAAATGTTTCATTCTATATTTTTACCAAAGGAGACCTCGTAAAAATCTTTCACTCTGTCACTTAACCAAATTCAATTTTTGGACACTGAGTGCTGAACCCTCTCAGATTATGAGAATAATGACAGGCTGCTTGAGGCCTTCCACAACTCCATGCAGCCACCCAGCTTAGCAGATCTGATTACAGCTTCTTAGGTCCCTGTGTCCATCCAGCTACATGCGGGCTGGAACCACAGCTCTGTTCTCATTAAAGCCATAATCCATTTGAAACACAATGCACTACATTAATCAGGTCCAGACCAAGCAGCTAACCTAGCTACATCACAAAGTGTTAGTCGGGTTTTATCTATTATTTTGAAGCGGCCATACATCCATAAAGTACATTTTTGGAGTCCTTGAACAAAACCAATGGTGGTAAAGGACAAATAAAAGCTGAAAATTGAGTTATTTTCCCATCCTGCATCACTCTCACTAAAGACCAGCGAAGTCTGAGCATGAGCGGCGGCCATTTGTGGCAGAAGAAAAAGCAGAACATTGTGAACACCAGGAAATTTTCTGCACTGACGCATGCCCGTTCAGCACAATGCAACTAAATCCCCAGTGTTCTCCAACAAAGCACTGCTGGAGTGAGGTGCAAGACAGCGGGGTGAAATCACGCCAGCAGGCAGGAATGAAAACTCAGGAGCGAACGGCTTTCAAAGAGCAGGCGTATTTACAGGAAGTGAATAAGGAAGCAGGTTAGAAAAAATGGCAAAAGTTCGAATGGACACAAAACACAAAGAGAAAGGCAGAGTTGGGCCTCATGTCACTGATGGTCGCCTACCAAAGACTCTGCATCACTCTGCTCGCTGGACTGCGGAAGGTCAGCGGGCTGACACCCTGCTGTGGCCTCTAGAAGGGGATCCTCACTGTCCATCACGCGGCCTCCCTCCTAACCACACAGGCACAAACCCAACTTCTTTTTCTGGTTTCCTCTGAATCTAGGATGTCTTTCCCCACCAGGAATCAAACGTTGTCCTAAATCTGGAGCAAATGAACCAGTGGTGGCGAGGATAAGAGAACAGCAAAAACTGCACCCCACCTCGCTGCTTCCTGTTCTGCTCTCTTAGAGGCGTCTGTACACGCACACTAAAACACACAAACATAGACACACATTTGAGTGATTTTGCAAGTGCTTCGCTTCCTGTGACTGGCTCCACAGCTGAGAGACAGACTGAAGAGACAGATAGTGCTTGTTTTAAATCAACTGTCACGCAAAGGCTGAAAAAGTAAGCCGGAGTGATCAGAAAACTGGAGCTTTAGGCCAAATCATGCATCATGCTCTAAAAACCAAAACAATATCTAATAAATTAAATGACGCAAAACCACAACTTTTCAGCACATTTCTTACTCAACATTTTGAGGCAAACAGCGTGCACAAGAGGAGATCACAGACTGACAGCCTTGACTGGACAAGCACTCTCTGGAAGAGATCCTACAACTACAAACGGCATCCTCCTGTCAAACACAGCCGGGCAGGTCATGAGTTTATCTGCCTCAGACCCCCAGCAACACAAGGTTACCAAACCCTCTGAGCTCTCGCTGTGCGCCAGATGGCCCTTTCTGTCTCTTGATGCTTCCCACAGTGTGGAAAAATAGAATAATACAGACAGGATGACAGTTAAAGAAGCAAACGATATAAATATTTCATTTTGCTCCGATGCAAGGAAATAGGAAGTTAAAAAACAAAGTTTAGTCGATTCACTCAAAATGGAAGAGATAGTAGTTTTTCCTAAGAACCAGATGGGTGAGATGCACACACCATTCATTGTATATGAGGGTACTACGGGGAAAATCTGTCCTGACTCACCAAGCTGCTGTCACTCTCGCTTGCTTCGCACACCGGACGGGTGGTTGCAAAAAAAGCAGACCCCATGCATCCATACTTGCCCAACACCGTTGCAAAAACAGATTATCTTCACGATGATTAAATTAGAAGTTAAAACTTGCAAAATACAACAAACAGTGACTCACAGTAACAACAGGTCTCTGCCATCATGCCAATTTAAAAAAAAAACAGAAGAAATAGCAAAAATAATCTGAAACCACAATGTAAGGAACTAAGATGACAAAGCTGTTCTTAAAGCCACAGTCCTACGTTATTTAAATAGTTAGAAATGGGAAAAAAATTAAATGACGCAAATAGTACTCTGGTTTTTTGTCATCATAGTTCAGGTTTAAAGCTGAATGTCAGAAAACAGGTTCATGCATTTCAGTATAAAGATATAACTCTGCAACAGTGTGACAAAACACGTTCCCTTCAATTAAGTTTTAATGGCTTGTTGGCTCAACTTTGCATCTAAAAATAAAGATCGAGTTTATTTTCCATCGAGCAGAAGCACTTGTGTTGAATCCTAAATGTTTTTATTTCTCGTTTCTTTATTCACTCTTAGACAACTACATGCTTGATGCAGCTATGAGGGAACCTGATCCCTTCGATTGTTCTGATCAAATCATGAATATTAATTATTTATCAAATGAAATCCAAGATAGGTATTTGCATAAAGAAGCTGGATTTGGATTTAGTGAAAACTGCAGATAATGGAAACACAATTTTTTCTTATAAAGATGTGCCCATGTCAACAATTTTTTTTATCTTTCATAGTTTCTTTTGCAATTTATAAATCTAAAGACTGGATAAAGATATGGTAACAGTAAAGTTGAAAGATCAGATTTTTATAAAGTGATTTTTTTTTTATATTTCTCAATGTCTGCACACAGGCACACCGGCAGACCTTGTTTGAGGCGTGATTTAAATGGCAGTTGAGCTTTGGGAAGGGAGCAAAATTTATTTCCTGTTTAATGGAAACACACAGTTTGGACCAACAACGAGAACAAAGTAACAGACACCAAATAAAACACATAAATAATGCACTGTGTTGGAGGGAAAGCTAGAGCATGTGAGTACAGCGTGTGTGGTGCTGCAAACACACATGCGCGCACACACATACACACAGGTTTAATGTACCATTTCAGGCAGGTAATGAATAAACAAGCAATGCAACGTAATATCAGCTGGATGGTGAGTGGATAGAGGATAGGAAGTGTTTGTCATGTTACAGAACATTCCTCTACACAAGACAAAAAACTGACAAAATGATTTACAATTATTTTATAAATAGAAGGTATCAAATATAAAACCTGCTACGTGTTTAACAAATAATAATCTTTCGTATAAATAATTTTATTTCAGGTTAAAACAACATTATATATGCTTGATTGTCCCCATCACAAAAACATATCCCAACATAGAATGCAATAATTTACCCTGAGACTAGTGAATATTTGTTGCATGGTAATAACATGACAATAATTCATTTCAACATCTTCCGAACCGCTTATTCCCCGACAGGGTCATGGACACCAGAGTCTATCCTGACTGATTCAAGGCGAAAGGCGGGGTGCATCCCAAACAGGTCGCCAGTCTGTTGTGCAGCCACACATACAGATCCATCCTCACACGCTCGTTCCCAGGGACAATTTCATAGCGGCCAATTAACCTAACATGCCTGTTTTTGGAGGGTGGGAGGAAACCGGATTACCCAGAGGAAACCTATGTGTACACGCGGAGAACATGCAAAATTCACACAGATAGGCCAGCATTCCAAGCCTCGTCCCCACTCCGGGACTCAAACCCTGACCTTCTTACTATGAGGCCACCATGCTAACTACTGCGCCACTGTGCAGCTCCTAATTTCAACACGAACATTCAATTATTTTAAAAACATGTTCTGTTACTGGCTTGCATATTTTTATTTGACATAGTTTTACATTGGTTGCCCTTCCTGATACAACCTCTGTGATTATATAGGCTATTTATCCATTGCACCAACATTTGAAGGGTTAACTGTTACAACTGTTTGTCGATGTTTCACTGAGGAGTATGGCATCTAAAAATGTAATAAAAAAAATATATATGTACATATATATATATATACATGCTTTTATACACGAATATGTGCATTGTGAATGAAGAAGAATCCTGCCTACAGTCATGCTCTTACCTTGTCTTGTTGTATTTGTTAATAAAGTTCTAAAAATAAAAAAAGCACAAAGTGTGGAAGAGTCACCACAGTTCTTCCAGCATACAGAAATGATTTGCATGTAGACCTCTGCCAACTATTAGGTTTTTCCCACGGACTGTTTCTATGTACAGTCTATGGTTTTTAACGTATGTTTTTTGTATTTTTGTAAGAACTTTATTAACTTTATTAGCTTGATAATAATAATAATTATCACTGTTATCAAGCTAACTTTATTAGCTTGATAATTTAATAATCTAGCTTTTCTTTTTTGAAAAATGCGCCAGCTCAACAAGCAGCACTTTCCTGAGCTCATCTTTCACAATCCAAATTTAGTTGTTATTTAAGAGTTTTTAACTGTGAACATTTTCTTTGATAGTTGAAGAGTTTTTTTTTTACCTCTTGCAAATAGTTTTGTGTAGTATTTTTTTATTTCTAAGTTAGTTAATGAATGTTTGCAGATGACATTGTGATCTGTAGTGAGAGGAGGGAAGAGGTGGAGGAAAAGCTGGAGAGGTGGAGGTTTGCACTAGAAAGAAGAGGAATGGAGATTAGTTAGAGTAAGACAGAGTACATGTGTGTGAATGAGAGGGATCTGATGGAAAAGTGAGGTTACAGGGAGAAGAGATAAAGAAGGTGGAAGATTTTAAATACATAGGATCAACAGTCCACAGCAATGGAGAGTGTGGAAAAGGGGTGAAGAAGGGTGTGCAGGCAGGCTGGAATGGGTGGAGAAAAGTATCAGGTGTGATAGAAGAGTTTCAGCTAAAATGAAAGGGAAAGTGTACAAAACTGGGGTGAGACCGGCCATGCTGTTTGGTCTAGAAACAGTAGCACTGAGGAAAAGACAGGAAACAGAGATGGAGGTAGCAGACATGAAGATGCTGAGGATCTCTCTGGGAGTGACCAGGATGGACAGGATTAGAAATGAGTATATCAGGGGAACAGCACATGTTAGAGGTTTTGGAGATAAAGTCAGAGAGGCCAGGCTGAGATGGTTTGGACATGTGCAGAGGAAAGAGAGTACATTGGAAGAAGGATGCTGGATTTGGAACCACCAGGAAAGAGGAAGACCGAGGAGGAGGTTCATGGATACAGTGAGGGAGAAATATGAAGATAGTTAGCATGACCGAAAAGGATGCAGCAGATAGGGTTAGATAAAAGTAACTGACATGCTGTAATGACTCCTGATGGGAAAAGTAGAAATGAGAAGAAAATCTATCTTGATAAAATTCTTGAGGGGAAAAACCCACCGTGAGTATAGAAGAGAATTCATTCTTGTGTAATATTATAGACAAACATTTTTTATGTCTAAGGGTCATACGCATATGTCTATGGGAAACAGAATTTAATCTAAATATTGAACAATTCTTCACTTCTAATATTGATTTAGCTGTTAATTACTCCCTGAAACGATCGTTGAAGTTTATTGTTATATAGCTGATTGGATTTCAGAGTCCTGAGCTGATGAATCTGAGCCAGTTTCACTGCTGAGCAGCAGTTTGAGTGAAATTTGCTCAGCAACTCACTTTAGAAAACACTTGACATTTTCTGGTTGGCCTGAAATGAGAAGGTTGATACAACTCACATGATGGCTAAATATAACGCTCCGGACAGTAATTAGTTAAGTGTTTATTAGTACAAAGAACTGGAAAAACAACAAATGCTATTAAGAATTATTTTTGGAGGGACAGAGGAAGCGAATCTCAAAATTCTCAGGACTTGTTTTTCTATGAGTTCAATGTTAATTAAAGCTGCCTCCTTTAAGATTTAAATGAAATATCTCTTTTATTGATGTTTGATGTGTTGTATATGAAGATAAAAATGTGCCATGTGAACGGCTACCAGATTACCCAGTGTACCTTGGACTGTGTGTCTGCTGCCCTGTTAATCCCTAAAATCCCTCATATTCCAGAGAAATGCTGCTACCAAATCTCCTTTCGCTGCTTTATGCATACGAACTCAACAGGGAGGCATCACGTGCATGAGCCTCAGCAAACTGGGGGGAAGCTGTGCTTATTTTTGGGTGCGAAAAGAGGACTTTTGAGTCCCCGAGCACATCTGTCTGCATCTGTTTTGCACAGCTGGGAAGGAACAGAGCAGCATGAATAGCATCTTTGTGACAGAGTTTATCTTCTCAAGAGGTCTTAGCAAACGGTTGTGTGTTTGTGTTCCCGGCTTTGTCTATTGTGAGTGTGGGTGCAACAAACAAATGATCTGTTCAGAAGCCCACAGAGTAAAAAAAAAAAAAGCATAAAACTCAAATGAAAGAGAAGTCAGCAGTTCATCGAGTAAGCACAGCCTTTTTTTGAACTGCACATGAGCCTAAGAAAATTGATATTGAAGTAGAAAAAATAGTAGAATTTGAAAATATTTTGGAGGAAAATAAGGATAATTTTAAAAATTCAATACAAGAACTGCCAAGAGAGGAATAAATTTTCTACAGGCTTATTCTAAAAAGTAATATTTGTGGAAATTTGAAATAACATATTGAATCTTAATGCTTATTTAATTGCATATTTAATTGGAACAGTGTGTGAAAACTTTACAACAGGAATTTAGAAAATACACATTGATGCCAACAGGGTTATCAAGAGCAGGGTGTGCTATGTCAAAGAAAATTAGACAGAATTTACTTGTTTCAGAGAAAAAGTATCCAAAACAGCATCAATTGTCTATTTAAACTGAGCCCAATAAACTCCTTTTAAACTCAATACAACTTTACTGTCAAAGTCCAAAACTATGCACGATACTTGCTTAAGAAGAAGAATTCTTTTATTAGTCCCACAATGGAAAAATTACTGTGCTGCACTGCACCACAGTAGGCAGCCACGACGGTGCCAAAGGTGGGAGAAACTAAGGGGTTAGGTGTCTGCTTCAGGGACACTTCAGCTGCTCAGTGGGATTCGAACCGGCTTCTCCTGGTCAAAGGACCAACACTCTACCACTGAGCCAATGCTTTCCTCAAAAATTACAAACAAGGGGGCACCTGGATTTGAACCGGGGACCTCTTGATCTGCAGTCAAATGCTCTACCACTGAGCTATACCCCCTGGTGGTATAACTGGATTAACAACAAATGTCAAACCAAAAAATAAAAAGAAATGTTATTTGATCTCCTGGCACACATGTAGCTGGGTTTCAACCGATTTATTTTGTTTGTTTCTCCTTTTTTGTAGCATGTAGTTACACACGAGGAGAAATAGTGAAGTTATTTGAATATGAACTTTTTTTGTTCTCTTTTTTTTCTAAATGATTAGCTTCAGGATCTGAGGAAAATTCATCTCTTGGTCACAACTTTCAGTCCACTTTTTCCTCCATTAACTCAGTTTCATCTGTTTCCTTTCCTTAAAACAACAACTGTACAAGTGCTGATTAGCTTCCTGTGACACCCTCTCACAATGGCTAAGCACCATCCATCCTCTTCTCCTGACATTATAAGTATGTCTGATGTTACTGCTTCTTTTTTTTCTCTTTCCTGTCTTTCTTTTGCTTGTAATAATGTACTGATTGGTTTCTTTTGGTGAATCAGCTTCAGCAAACAATCAAAGCAGCAAGCATATTGATATCAGATTTTAGTGTCTGATGTAATTTCTTGAAGTAAAATGTCCCTTTTCTATGATGGATCACTCCTGGATGAATGAGGGATTGCACGGAATAACTCTCACTAAGACTATTTCTGAAGTATCTCGAGATGTCCTTCCTTTTTTGTCCCTTTGGTTATAATGACTGGGTCTGTTTTTTTCCTCTTTAGTTCTCAGTTTGTCCGGTTACCTCAACTATTTAAGGTCTGTGCCGAGAAGCCGGATTTTTCAGCTAATATCTTCGTGGAAATGTTTTTTTTCTTTTTGTACTTTCATGTTGCGTAAATATTCATAGAAATGACAAATAGATATTTCTGTTTTAGAATAGCATAGATGTACAGCTGCCTTATTCAGGGACTTATTTATCCCTGAAGGAAAATTTGAGTGCAGCAGTGCAAACATTTCGATGCCCCTCGTCTCTATCCACCGGCGTACAATTTCGGTTGCACTGTGTCCAACTTGGCAACCCAAAAGCTGGAGCCCGGAATGGGTCCACAAAGCCAGGCCTTAGTGAAGAACACAAACTAGACTCTGTATTTCATTCGGCCCAAGTGTATGCCTCCAGTTCCTCAAGCAAGCAACTGGACGTTTCCATGGAAACCGCAAAAAACACAGGGGCCCGTAGCACCTCCTCTAGATGGTTTCCTTCTCCACACCTTCTCCAGATCGTCTCCTTCTCCTCAGCACCCCCGGGACTGAACCAACTCCAAGTTTGTGTCACAATAAAAGGTTTTAATCGTTTTTTGTCTTTTCATTAAACTTAAAATGATTTAAGTAATTTTCAAATAAATAAAAATACTACCCTTTCAAGAAATATGACCCTTCACGTCACTGCTGTAACTAGACGTTGTAAAACAAGTCTCAATGATGTTTCCATTCTTTGTCATGTTATCTCTTCTAGTCTCAAAATCTCACAGAAAGTAGACAGCTTTTCATTTAAAAAAATAAATAAAAATGAATGAATTAATCTACTACAAGATCGGATTCAAAGCTCCATCCCCCCATTTTTGGGACCAATCCAAACTCCAATGTAGTGTAAATCCTGCGCACTTGTTCGCCAGAGATTTTTACCAGAAAATCAAACATATGCTTGTAAATCCGCAGCTGTTAGGATGCCATCATTCTGTTTCTCCTCTACCATACTACTTCACATATCATACACGGGTAAGGGAGAAGTGGTTAGAGCTGGACACGAAGAGTGGATAGTAATGGAATGATGGTAATGGACTGATGGTACCAGCATGATGGTAATGGACGAGACAGATTAAAAAATGATTATGACAGAAGGATTGCAAAGGATAAGAGGTCCATTCTGTTATGCAGATGATTATCTCTCTTTGCAACACTGTTGATTACGACGGCATTCAGTGGAAAAGAGGAAACGCACAAGCAGGACAAGTGTTAAGAGTTCAGGTCATCTTTATAGTGGTATAACAACCCGCAGCAAAAACAAGACTCCATTAAAAAGGTCGCAGCAGTCCACTTGGACTGTAGAGTTTTGGTTTACAAGCTCTTTATTTAGCTTTTAACACTGCAGATGTGGGTGTTTTCTATCAAATGTATTCAAAAAAATGTACTGGAAGGTCTTTCAGTTGTGATTTAGATTTTAAGATATTATGGTAATGAGCATTTGTTGTGCTGAGAGAACAAAATATTAAATTTATTTGCTTGACTGGCCATTCTCTGAATATTATGCGTTTTTCAAGTCCAATATGAAGTTTGTTTTTCTTTTTTCTGAATCCATGGATGCGCTGAACAGCAAGTGTTCAGTCAGTCAGTCACCTTCTTAACCGTCTGTCCCTTACGGGTTTGCCAGACCCCATCCCGGCTGATTTAAGGTGAAGGGTACATCCCGAACAGGTCGCCAGTCCGTCACGGGGCGACACACATACAACCATACACACACACACTCATTCTTTCTTAGGGGCAATCATATGGTGGCCAAACAATATAACATGCATGTTTTTGAAGGGTGGGAGGAAACTGGAGTACCCTGATAAAACCCATGCAGACACGGGGAGGACATGCAAACTCCACACTGAAAGACCAGTGTTCCAAGCGTCATCCGCAACCGGGACTTGAAGTCACGACCTTCTTGCTGTGAGGCCACTGTGCTACCCACTGCGTCACCGTGCTGCCAGTAAGTGGTCACTGACAATAAAAAGCAAGAATCCTGGATTCAATATTTGTTTCTGCTCCAGTGACTATGCATTTTGATGTGTGTGTTGTTTTACATGTTTTATACAGCCAGAAAGAGCACAGGCAAAAAGTAGAAAAAAATCCCGCTTATCTGAGCTTTTTTTTTTTTAAAAAAATAATACCTGTAAACTTTTGAAGTTCACCTAACATTTAAAGCTCTCCATGAGCGAGCGTCGTTAAATATCAAAGCAGTTATAGTTAGATAAATCTTCAAAACAATTCACTTAGCTTTAAAACTCCATCTCTACCTTCAATATTCACTTTTTAAATATGTTTCCCAGTTGGGTGGATAGGCAGAAAGCTGGAAGTATGAAGATGAGAATGCTGAGGTTTCTTCAACCAGGATGGACCTGATCACACTGGTCACTCCAGGATCATTCTAGTGAGTCAAAAACCTTTAACAGCACCTGATGGATGTCAGAAAGATCAGACTGACGTGGTTTGGACAAGTCTATAGGAGAGGGAAAATATATTAACAGAAAGACGATGAGATTAAATTGTCCATACAGAAAGTATAAAGCATCTGAATGTCAGCTTAATCAGGTAAGGTGAGAGCCAAAAAAAACAGGCTTTTTTACTAGATGGAGTACAATGGGCATTGGGCTGACATTCTGGTGTATTTTACACTGTACTGTCTTTACACCGACATCTAATAATAAACTCTCTATGTCTGTTACTACTGGTTTATGACATGTTCAATGAATAAAGTTCAATGTAAAAAATATAAATAAAATAAAAGAGAACTTCGCACAAAAAGGGCAAACAATGTAATTTTTTTTTGTTGTTGTTGTCTTCCGCTCATCTGGGGCTGGGTCGCTGGGGCAACAGCCTCAGACGGGAAGCCCAGATTTCTCTCACCCCGGCTGCATCCTCCAGCTCATCCAGGAGGATCCCAAGGTGTTCCCGAGCGAGCTATGAGGCATAGTCTCTCCAGCAGGTCTGGGGTCTGCCTCTGGGTATCTGCTCATCTGAATATGACAAAAAAAAAAAAATTCTTGCTTTCACTCAGAGATAGAGTGAGGAAACTCTGCCATTCGGGAGGAGGCTGGAGTAGAGCCGTTGCTCCTCTGAGTTTAGAAGAGCCACATGGGGGGGTTTAGGCATCTTGTTAGGATGCCTCTCTGGTGAAGTCTTTTGGGTACATCCCACTGGGAGGAGACCCAGAAGCAGACTTCAGACTTGCTGGAGAGACTATGTCTCACAGTTAGCTCGGGAACACCTCAGGATCCACCTGGGTGAGGTGGAGGATGTTGCCCCCACGACCCGGCCCTGGATAAGCAGAGGACAACTGAACAATTTGCATTTTATGTAAATAAAACCAGTCATCAGCCTTTCCTAAATTATCATTATTTATCATTCGTTCTCTTATTAACTGGCAATTAACTGTTTGAAACCTTGAACATTGTGTAGGAATTTTGGGATTGGTCAATCATGGCTTTCAGAAACAATGCACCACCAATACTTCTCTAAATAACTTTCCTTTTCTGGTTGTATGTGGAAACTCCATGCGCAGACACTCAACTGTTCTTTTACTACTATTTATACTCCTCTAGTTACAATTCTCATCATATCCCGTCTATTGTTAATGGTGGATGGGTGGAAGCTGAGCTAACAATGGCACATGGCTGCTGCTTCATTATTCTCTTTTCCAGCAATTCAAATTGCTAAGACTTTACAACAAAAGTTGTAGTTTCAGTTACAGTATGAAGAGCAAGCATGAAGTTGCTCTGTGCTGTGACTATATCTGTACAGCAGGTAATAATAGTATGTTACTAATCCATCTGTCTCACTTTCATGCTCCTGGGTCGACAGAACAGACCGTCCACTATTAAGAGCAACATCATGACCCAGTGTGCTACATTCTCAATGAAGCCTCGGCTCTGTGTCCCTTAAACCTAACACCGCTTCTATAGACCAACACACAGGCTATCACATGGCCTTGGTATGGTGGCAGGTCAGCCCATCTCCATGCCTCAAGTAACAACAAACAGGTCACGCTGCCAAGATTCCTGTTTTCTCAGCTTCATTTTCAGCTGAAGCAGTCAGTGTAAACCTGATTTAGGTTTTTATTTCTTAAATGACCACTGTAATATAAATACATATGCAAAGAGATAAAGAGGGATGTGCTAGATTGCACAGGTAACTTTTTAAAAAAATGTCATGAAGACAGTTGAAATTAAAACGGTTTATGAAAAAGTGCTGACCTCAACATTTTAGAATTGAGGAAACGCTTACTCCGTAGTTATATATTTTTAACTGAATTTCAACAGCAGGACAAAATGTGCCACATTTGTAACAATTTGAGGATTTATTATGAAGACTGATACAAAAAACATACATAATTTCTATATTCCTTTTTCCTACAATCTACCTCCATTTGTTGCTTTCACAATTTTTAAAATAGACTTATCATGGTCTAATGTGCTCATTGCCAAAATTATTTGAACATCAACAAGTACTAAGTTTGTTATAAAGATGAAAAAAAATGTTGACATCATCCAAGACCGTGATTTGCATTTGAACACGCACACATGCCGTGTTACCTACAAGCATCCTAGCAACAGTTTGACACGCCTTCATATGGGTTAACACGCCTCTGGGATCATTTTCTGAAATCCATCTCATTTACATTTCATTTGAGCATGAAAAACCCTTGTGATGGGTTCTCACCTGAAGCTCTATACACAAACATGTGGAAAGTATGACGCTACACATGTTAGTAGTAAAAGCTACAAAGTTTTCTTCTGGACAGTGTATTTACTGATTGAAACGTTTCGACTTCCATCAGATTGAAAATGATTTTTGGATTGAAGTCGAAACTTTTCGATCATCAAATACTCTGTCCAGAAGAAAACTTTGAAGCCTTTACTACAATAGATCACTCCTGGACGAATGAGGGAGTACATGGACTAGCTTCCTATGCTAATCAAAATTAGTTTCTGTAATAGTGGATTTACAGAAGTTTTAAGACAAAAAGTTTTCTTTAAGTTTATTTTGTCTTTTAATGTGTTCATGTCTTCTAGTTTTAAGATTGTGTGTGAACATGTAAAAAAACAACTAATTTCATTTATAGGCCATAAAGACAAGTTGTGATCTTATGAGACACATCTATTTAAATCTTGTTCAAGTGGAACATTTAATCGGCCAATCACATGCCATTGACTAAGTGTATGTAGTCATGCTGACAAGGTCAAAATGACTTTCTGAAGTTTAAAAGAGGAAGAAAGGGGATTTATGGGGCTTTGAAGGAGGTGTTTTGTCTGTGTTTATCAGAAATTACTACATTACTGGAACTTTCAAAACAAAACAAGAAAATGTCCCTAAAATGAGAAAACGTCAAAGAGCGCTACTGTCTGGATCGAATATTTCTTGTCAATGTCAGTGCAGACTGAGCAGACCGGTTGGAGAGTTTGTCCAGACAACAGGAAGTATGGACAGTTTCCAAACAAGGCATGCAAAATACCATCTAAAAATACACCACGTGTTCAACCTTGAGCAGCAGGGGAACAGCAGTCGAAGATCACACAATACTTTTTGTCAGCATAGGAACAAGAACACAAGGGTACAATTCATTCAAACTCATTTAAAACTGGACAATAGATATAAAATCACTAAATTGAGTGATGAGACTTAAGCTCTACACTCAAATTACATAGCAGCGTAATTTGGTGAAAGTGTCCTAAAATCTTTTTAGGCTTGGATCAACAGTTCTGGTTTAAATTGCCGTTTGGGGGACGTTTCAAGTTTCATGCCATTAAGAATGTTTCCAACCCACATAAAAAAGTATAATTATGTTTAGTAAAACATGGTGATGGTTACATGGTTTCAATGAAGTGATCAGGAAGTCCACAGTACTACGTTGAATCCCAACCAACAACTTTGGTAATGAAACTATTGGGTAAGTTTTGTCTCATCTTCTGAACTGCCTTCATCTTCTGAGTCAGAGCCTATTCGTCTGATTACATGTGAGAGGAAGGGTACACACCGAACAGGTAGGCAGTCTGTTGTGGGGTCACACACACAATCATTCACACATGCACTCATTCCAAGTAGCAATTTTTTTTGCATATTTTACATGCATGTTTTTGGAGGGTGGGAGGAAACCAGAGTTCCCGGAGGATATACACGCATACAAAGAGAGAATATGCAGACTCCACAGAGACAGACCAGTGTTTCAAGATTCGCTCCACCCAAGACTTGAGCCCCGACCTTCTTGCAAGGCCAACGTGCCACCCACAGTGCCATCTTATTGTGTAAGTTGTTTCCCTCTAAGGCCAAACCTTGATGCTCTCTAACATACTAAACACTGAAGTTTCACGATGATGGCAAACTTCATGTGACCTTTGCCTTGTGTGTTTCAATTTAGAAATTATTCTCTCAAATTATTTTTTTCTACCCATAATAAAAACATTTTCAACCCAAACAACAAATTTACAATCAATTAAAAGTTAGCTTGAGAGTTTATTGCCTTCAAACTCAAAGACAAGTGAAGAACTTTGCTGAAACCAAGTAACCAGCATAACCAAGAGCAAGTGAGTATTAATGGTTTCCCTTCCTTTTAACTGGGCGTCAGCATTAAATAATCCTTTGAGGCTGCAGGGTGTAGCAGCTGGTGTTTGGGCAAGTCAGCTGATTGGAAATAACAGTGTTGAATGAAACTATCAGATTGAAACACTACGAGTAGCTGAGATTTCTTAAGACTTCAAAACTCTCAATATTTCTCAACTAAAAAAATCCGGACTCAACAGGCAATCTTGTGGTCAATCCCATCGGTTTGTTCTAGAGATTATTAAACCAAAGATCTTTTATAAATGCTTAGACACTACAATGAAACAATCATAATCTTGTCTCCCACAGCGTCTTTGAGACAGACAGATTTGTACATACACAGTGTAATCCTGGATTCAAGCAGGAGGCACTGGGTGGTATATGTGAGCATGAGTCTGTGTGGGTGACAGAGGGCACTAAATACTACCCTCCTAGGGGGTCAGACACAGAGAGATGTCCAGCGTCTCCTAATCCTATTATCCATCACAAAGGCAGCTGGAGACACGCAATGTTGTGTGATGTAAACGCACTATTGTGTAATAAAACACATGTGAGACCATCAACAGGCTTGGCCAGAGGACAGTCTGCACTCTCTTGGAGGGATCGATAAAAAAGTCATTTGAAGCTTCTGTGTTTCAACACCGAGAGAAGAAGCTGCAACTCCTCTGACATGCCTCTTATGGATAATGACTCCAGGAAACCAACAGAAATAAAGAATTCATGAGAGTGGATGGTTTCCTCAAAGTGTGCATTATGTTATCGAGTCAGTACAGAGACCACATCCTAATCTGAAGGCTTGATTTGCATTCCTTACAGCCAACAAAAGGGAAGGCTGGCAAACAGATAAACAGCCTGGAGATCAATGAATCCAGGAGTGCCAACAGAAAAGAGTTGGCATGAATGCCAAGATTAGTCCAGCTTCATAATAAATGTCTCAATGCATCAAAGTATGATAGGTTTTTACAGCTGTAAAGGCCAGAGGGGGTCATTTCTGTTGGTTTTCCTGACAGGAACATTAGTAAGATGAGACTCAACTTCATTTTAGCTTTAATAATCTATCAAAGTAGAACTGAAAAGAAAAAAAGAGCAATAAAGTGAGCGATAGCAGTAGTAATCATACTGATGTGCCACTGGACACCGATGGGTTCGGCTTCTCGTTACTAAGGTCGCCCTTTGATCCCAATCAGCTTTGGCTCGCAGCTTTCCTCCGAGCCTGCAGGGATGATGATTGAGTATCCTGTCATTGTTGCAGAAGGAGGCCGAATTCATCATTTTGGACAAAAAACAGCTCAACCTGATTCATTCAGGTGGCAGGAGAATTTTAAAACTCATCAGCGCAGCAGGGTGGAAGAATCTTACAGCTACCCATGTTGCATATGACTCACAGGCTTTTGTAAGCAGTACTGGGATGGAGACTGACTGGAAAAGTGGAACATTTCACTGGAACCCTGGTGTTTTTTTGCTTCTTTTAAAAAGCTTCAAATTTTGCAGGAAGTGGGCCACTTCTTTCTATTTGATCAAATCTTTCAAATGATGCTTATTCTGGGATCATTTTTGGATAAATATTACACAAAACTGTTGCAGCGAGGTATCATCTAAAAAAAATATTTAGCAAACAAAGTATCATTATTCATTTGGAACGGAAGTTGTTGAAACTCTACCGAATGAAAACGCTGTCATGGGTGACACTGTGGAAAATCTAGTGTGTCGAGAGCTGACGTGATCCTAAAGGGTTGATAAAACTGTCTTGAATAAAAATCCAAATAGTTCCGTCAACACCGAGCCATAAAACAAAATGACCAACCTGCACTAGATCGCAAACTTTATTAGTAATGAACAGTTAAGGTCTATGTGTAGTCATATGTGTAAAATTTTTCACTTTTGGAATCTCAATCTTTGTGACCTTTAGTCACAAAGCCCTTGTAACCTAATCAAACCTCTAGCTTTGGGTGGAGACCGAAAGAACAAGATCACAGATACAAGTGGTTGAAATGAGCTTCTTCCACAGGGAGGCGGGGCCCTCACTCAGAGATAGGGTGAGCAGCTCGGCCATCTGGGAGAAGATCGGAGTAGAGCCGTTGTTCCTTTGAGTCGAGAGAAGCCAGATGGGGATGTTCGGGCATGTGGAGGTGAGGCAGAACGCCTCGCTGGTGAGGTGTTTTGTGCACGTACCACCAGAGAGTGAGCTAGAGGCTGACCTTGGACCTTGTTGGAGGTACTACATTTTACAGCTGGACATGGAATGCCTCGGGATCCTTCCAAGTGAGCTGAAGGTTGCAGCCGGGGTGAGAGAAGTCTGCGTTTCCCATCCAAGACTGTTGGCCCTGTGACCGAACCCCGGATACACAAAAAACAACGGAACAGAACAATTCGCCTATAGTTGGTGCTACGTAACTGTCAGCAGTTTATTAAAATTACTTCAGTTGTTTGGGTAATATTCCATTTGATAAAGTGTTACTTTTGAACGAACTGAATAATGAACGGATAAATGGAAGCACGGACAGCCCGAAGGCTTACTGCCTACTCCACATTCTCTAAGTGGAGGCATAAAAATGTTATTTTGATTATTATTGCATTAAAATACCATTATTTTGAAGGACAATCACTCGTACTTTATTTTATTACGCCAGCTAAGAGAAGAAGTGATACTAGCAAAGGAAAGACTAGTGAAGGGAGTGCTCCAATCTGGCCAGCCTAGAAGCCCCTTTTTTCAGTTCAGAAAGGAAAGTTTAGACTTCTATTTCCTAAGGTCCCTGAGGAGGAAACCACACCATTAACAGAGCAGAAAGAAAAAATGATTTCCTGGACAACTATGACCGCTAAAACCAACCAAAAATGGTTGGTTAACATTAATAACATTATTTTGCTGATGTTATAAAGCAAAGTAACATCAGAAATGTTGATCACTTTCCACAGCAAGCTCTTTAACTTTGAAAATGTCTAAAAATAAGAAGACAAGTTGTGTATCCACACGTAGATTTATCTCCAAACCTACAAAATGACTAAAAAATTAGCCCAAATGGTATGCATTGATTTTATATTAGACATGATGCATCCAATCATGACGCCGTTGGTGCTGCGCTCGCCAAGTCAAACAGGAAATAATGACTCTCATGGATTACATCATGTCGCAGTCGCACATCACCGATTAAGAGCCAGCGGAGAAGTGAAAAAAAAAATAGGAACAGAGGTCACATAGGTAAATAATGTCACCATTTCAATATTTTACCAGTTCCATTTTTGTGTCTGTAGGTTAAAACCAGAATGAAGTTTTCAAAACTTAAGAAGGGTAAAAAAGTCATCTTTTCGAGCCAATTAAATAAATATTCTGATAAAAAGAGCTGAAGGTTCATGTTGGCAACTACATTCTCATATATTTTTAAGTACTTTAAGCCCTTAAAATGAAATATTTTAGCTGATCCTTACGGGCGACACGGTGGCACAGTGGGTAACACAGTGACCTTACAGCAAGAAGGTCGTGGGTTCAAGTCCTGGGTGGGGACAAGGCTTGGAACACTGACCTTTCTGTGTAGAGTTTGCATGGTCTCCCCATGTATGCTTGGGTTTCCCCAGGTTACTCCAATTTCCTCTGACTCTCTGAAAACATGCATGTTAGGTTGATTGGCCTCTACATAATTTCCCCTAGGAATGAGTGTGTGCATATGGTTGTATGTGTGTGGTCACGTGACAGACAGGCAACCTTTTCAGGGTGTACCCTGCGCCTTGCCTCGAATAAGCTGGGATGAGCCCCGGCATCCTCCAAAACTTCGTAAGGAATGGACGGTTAAGAAGATGAATGAATGCAATTTCTTCTTCATGTAATGCTACACAGCAGTGGTTAGCACAGTGGCCTCATAGCAAGAGGGTTCGAGTTTCAAGTACCGGTGGTCAGGGTGAGGCTTGAAACACTGGCCTTTCTGTGTGGAGTTTGTATGTTCTCTCCGTGTGTATGCATGGTTTTCTCCCAAATATGCATGTTTGGTTAATTTACTGCTACAAAACTGCCCCTAGGAATGACTATGTGTGGATGGTTGGCGATGTGTATGGCCCTGCAACAGACTGGCGACCTGTTCAGGGTGTATCCTGCCTCTTGCCTGAAATTAGCCACGATATGGTCCAGCGATCTCATTAGGATAAGAAGTTCAGTAGAAGAAAGAATGAATGGTTTCATATGAACAACTGTTGGAAAACTACAGACCTGATATCCATGAAAGCTCACATCAGCTGTTTTTTCCACACCCACCTAAACATAGCAACCTTCCAGGAAACATCAGAATTAATTTCGGATCATAAATGTTTCATCTTTGGTTTGTGACCGATGGAACTCAACCGATAAACCGATAACTCCATAGGAAAACACTTTATTCTAGCATACTTAGAAAAGAAACTTCAAAATTTACTGCTTCATGACATAGATTAGAAATCCAAGAAGTCTAAAACCAAACATCTAGGGAGTAAACCGAGATGGTAAGAAGAAACTTGTTCGCCATATTTATGTCATTCACAACCTTTTCATTTGAATTTCTTTCAAATCAAAACAACATAAGCATAAATCAACACTATATAAACACATGAGATGAGTTTCTATCAAACATAAAGCTATCAAAGTCAGGTTTGAACCTATTTTCTCTTGTGATCACCACCCTTTACAAATACACTGGTCCAGATGGAAAGCAGCAGCATTAAATTAGACAAATCTAATCAAGTGAAACTAGAAGTGGTTCTCTTAAATTTGCAATGAAAAGAACATTTGAAATAATTCAACTCTGATGGATGATATTTATGAATGTTGTCTGGATTTTTTTTAGGGTCCAAATTTGCTCCCTTGGATTAGATCTGAAGCTTAGATCTCATTGAAAATAGATAGATGTCCAACTTGTGTTCCATTCTGATTCACCTAGCATCACAAGCATAAACACAATCATGGAAAAGTTGAGTAAACTCACTTGTAGCTCATTGTTGTTAGCCATCATGTCCACAGTCTTTAAAAAAAAAACTTCTTTCTTAAATTATAGCCTCCAGATCATGATAGAGATCTTCTCTAAATCCCTTCAGACAGTGACTAGAAACAGTCCACTTTAATGTCCTAAATGATCAGAAATTGCAATGAGGATGAAGCTTGGGGTTTTTTTTTTCCAGGTAGATCCTAAGGTCTGCAGGTGAATGGAGGAGGGTGTCACCTCCAGGTTTGCTGGATGTTAACTCTTGGACTGATGTTGGCATCATGCAGGAGGGGTCCTGTAGAGGAAGCAGTGCTGTAGAAAGGGCTTTGCCCTCATTTTCATCAGAATGGTGAAGCAAAAATGCCGCTTTCTCACCAGGAGTGTCTGTACTTCCCGCTGAAGGCGGAAGTTGCGCCCATATTCCCCCCACTGAGGTGCACTCCTGCTCGGCTCTGCTGTGAGCTGTGAGCCGGTGTGACTGATGCAGCCACACAGAGGAGGACATGTGTAAAGTCAGCCAAATTATCATACACATCCAGTTTGGGGTTTCCAGAATAAAATAACTGCATTAAGCTTTTTTTTTTTTTTAATTATTATTAATCTTAAAAACAAATAATCATCCAAACATGTCAATAATGTAATTCAGAAAAAAATGCATTAAGATGTCATCACTTCATTAAAACTCCATCCCAGTTTAAATAATAAACCCATGTTATTTGACTTTTTAATTTGATCCAGGCATCCTGACTTGATTTAGTCCATGGGTGCCCAACCAGTTGATCACACAAACAACTCGACACCTGGTGGTCCAAAATCGACCCCAGGCGAGTAGGGAAGGAAAAAAAATGGGAAGTCAGTGTTGCCAACTATTTTTTTCAGACCCTCTAGCGACTCTTTTCTTTTAAAAAAAAAAAAAAAAAAAACGACAATCTAGCAGCTTTTTCTAATGTTTGGGGAAAAATTTTGGTAGTCTGTGACGTCACCTGAAAGCATGTTTTTAAGCCTGTTCTCAATGAGAACCCCTGATTCAATTTATAAGAACAAAAACAATCATTTTCCAAACTTCCAACAAGTCAGAAGAAAATATTCTATTTTTATAAAAGTGCGTATGAGGAATGCGATCAAATTTATTAAATATTTGTTAGATTCCAAAACAGATCAAATGAAAGGTTTATACAACTTATTAACATTTTTTAGTTTATTCATCTTAGTCAAGTTAATTTGCCTAAACTGGATTATTTTCTGAAATTCGCCTTCTTGATGCTAAAGTGTGTGCAATAGTCTTTGTGTCATCTTTTATTCTGAAACCAACACAGTTTACCGGTATTGTGACTTTTTTATTTTCTCGCTTGATTATTGTGGTGGAAAAATCTCACTGCGGCAAAACAGCGCCCCCTCTCTTCAACCTGTTGATACTAATCATAAGGTGCTAAAACTACCATTTATATGCTCAACACATTTTTATCTAAAAAATAATTGGCCAAATCTTTAGCTATAATTTTAAGATAAATTTCTTTATATTTTCCATACATGTTGAGCAGAGCTAATTTGATGCTGTCATAATGGAGAAAGGGATGCTTTGTTGTGAGAAAAAAAAAGCGTTTAAAATGACAAAAAAATGAATGATTAATTGGAAATGAAACATACATCCAACAAAAAAAGTAGTTTTTAAAGTTTGATTTTTCTGTCAAATTTGATGGGAAAAGATAAAAACAAAATCTCTTTTTTGATTAAACCACTTCAAGGCTCTTTTTTTTGTAGAGAAGCACTGAGAGCTTATTGGCACCTAACCAAACCGCTTCCCTACCATCTGTGGGACAGAAACACCAACACCATTACTAATATTCAACCAGATGGACCATGTGATTTATTCTCTTTGTCTGGCAAGCACCAAAAACAGCTGGAAGAATGAATGTGGCTACTTTAATATTATTTTTAAATAGCTGAAAACTTGAATGACAAACTTTGTGAATATTTAAAAAAATAAATAAATACAATCACAATAATTGACTTTGTTTAGCCCAAAATGATCCTATTTAAGATATTTTAAAATACTAGATATTTACCACAATTGGAATATAAGGCGCAGTTTTAGTTGCGGGTGTTTTTTTTTTTCTGTATTTAACACACACGACACATTATACGGTTTCGCCGTATTTTAATTTCGGAAAATGTGATTTTAGCAAATATGGGGATATGGTCATTTCTATACAGCCCAAACAAATTTTGCTAAAAAAAAATATAATAATAATAAAAATACGTTGTGAACACGTCTCATACCTCAGGAAATTAGAATTAGATTTACTTTGTTGAACCCACACTTGGGAAATTTGTGCTTTACAGTAGCAACAAGAAAGAAATAGACAGTATATATACAAGCAGGAAAATTAAAAAATAATTAAAAAATAAATAAATAATAATAATAAAATATTAAAATAATAAAATAGAGGGAATAATGTGACAAAACATTGAGGTCAATACAGACTGTAAGTGCTAAGGGAGTAAAAAAAAAAAACTCTACAAAATTATTAGTTTTCATGGCGATTAAGGAACATTCCAAGCGGCTATTGTTTCAGCGCAGTCAGAGCTAGACTGTTTACCTCCCCTTAGGTCCCTTTGGCTCATTATAAATTGACTGCGCATGCGCGATCTTTTGTGATTTTCAAAACAGCTGATGACTATGGTTTTAAAGCACTCAGTACGGTGTAAAGCCTGCCAGGAGGAATGCGTTGACAGGTCTGATAACACACGCTAAAGGAGCACCGAGTTTTAGGGCACAAGCACATTAAAATATACCATTAAAAACATGAATGTTTACATTAGAAGAAAAGTTCAACAAGTATTTTAGGCTTATTAGAATAATTTGTGCTTGCTACTTTTTTCTTTTCTATCTTTCTTTGGTTTGCTTTGTATTTAGAAAGAACCCTGCGTTTACGAAAACCCAGCTTTCCCAAACTGCTGCTGGCCCGAAAATATTTTTGAAAGTCACCAGATAAACTAAATTCATTCAACAAGCCATCTATAAAATTCCTGGTAACAAGCCATCGATTAAATAACTTGTTTTCTTTCACATCTTCTAATCCAAATATACCAAGTTTGTCATGAGGTGGTGAAAGTGTAATGGATTACCTCATCGATGACCTCATCGTTGACGCCATGGATGCTAACATCAATGCTATCACCGATGCTAACATCAATGCTACATCAATTTTTTTTTTTTTTTGTTTATTTTGAATTACTCTATTCATCCCTCACCGGGGAAATTTGTTTGCTGCACTTCTTACACCGCAGCAGGCTGCCCTTCAACGGCGCCAATGGTGGGAGAAGTGGGGGTTAGGTGTCTTCTCCAAGGACCCTGGACGTGCTCTCCGTGGGACGCGAACCCGCGGACCGGACGCGCTAACCATGCGGCCACCGTCTCCACCCACCGAATGCTATCTTAAGTGGTTTACTTCGATGCTTTAAACAAAATAACAGATTATTTTCCCCTTCTTCTTCTTCTCTCGGCATTTTCAATAAACGTTATTATCGGTTAAACATTTTTTTCAATGCTATAATCAATGTTATCATCGGTTACCTAATCGGTGAGGTCACCGGTGAGGTCATCGATGAGTAATAGGTGAGGTCATCGGTGAGGTAATCGATGAGTCATCGGTGAGGTCATCGATGAGTCATCGGTGAGGTCATCGATGACTAATCGGTGAGGTCATCGGTGAGGTAATCGATGACTAATCGGTGAGGTCATCGATGACTCATCTATGACCACAGCGATGACTCAATTGATTAGATAACCGATGATAACATTGATTATAGCATTTAAAATAATCTTTAATCTTATTTCATTTAAAGATTTGATGTAACCACCGATGATAGCATTGATGTAACCACTAAAGATAGCGTTGGTGTTAGCATCGATGATAGCATTGATGTTAGCTTCGATGATAGCATTGATGTAACATCGATGATAGCATTGATGTTAGCATCGATGATAGCATTGAAGTAACATCAATAATAGCATTGATGATAGGATGGATGACATTTTCAATGGCGTCATCATTGAGGTCATCGATGAGGTCATCGATGATGGCACGCTATCATCGATGCTAGCATCAATGCTATCTTTGGTAGTTACATCAATGCTATCATCGATGTTACATCATTGCTATCATCGATGTTACATCAATGCTATCATCGATGTTACATCAATGTTATCATCGATGCTAACATCAATGCTATCTTTGGTGGTTACATCAATGCTATCATCGATGTTACATCATTGCTATCATCGATGTTACATCAATGCTATCATCGATGCTAACATCAATGCTATCTTTGGTGGTTACATCAATGCTATCGGTGGTTAATTCCATGCTTTTAATGAAATAACATTAAAGCTTATTTTTAATGCTACAATCAATGCTATCATCGGTTCTTCTATCAACCCTTACATCGATGCTATAATGGAAGCTATCATCGCGGCTGTCATCGATGCTATTATCCTTTTTTTTTTTTTTGATCATTTTAAAAGGCAAACTTTATTAAAATTGATTAAAACACCAGAATTTAAAACTTGAAAAAAATAACAGAAATTTTTACTGTTGGTCAAAATGAAATATCTGTAATTTGTTCAAGGTATAGATGATTTTTTAAAAAAAAAAACTTTATCCATAGCTATAAAAGAGATATCTGTTCCTGTGTTGATGTTTGTGAGTGTAATTGAAACCAGAATGCTGATGAGATATGAAGCATTATCAGTAGTTAGATGAATGCTGAAATAAGATGCAGTTTTCGGTTCTTTAAATTGTAAATCTGACTCTTGAAGAGTCAGTACCTCCCAGACATGAACCTCACTGCACGTTACTGAGGTGGACATGTTGGATTCAGATGCACAGCCAGTTTTAACCAGTTTATTGCAGTTAATCAGGGGTTAAAGAAGAGGTGTAGAAATGTGCAGTCTGGAAGATGACTGGGATGGGACCAGACAACGTGGAAGGGACACCAGCAGGAGTGCAGAACAGCAGATGATCTGATCAAGGATTGATGGACACCAGGTGGTAAATAACCAAGGGGAAGACGAGACACAGGTGGAGACATCAGGAAGAGGGAATTGGGATCTGGAGTGGTGAATTTGGGGCACAGGGCAGGATGAGGAGGAAGAAATTTTTCCAGAACAGAGAAGAATCATGACAAAGTGATACTTTATATTAGCTTATAATATAATAATAATAATATAATATTTATATTGATCCTTATATTAGCTTAAATATGTAACGCCAACTTATAATCGGGACATATTCTTCTAGTAGGGCAAAAAGTTGATTTTAAAAAAACCTGTTTCTAACTCTCAGTTGTATGAGGCATTCTTAATCCAATTTTAAGTATACAATTGACAAGTTTGTTACACAAAAAATGTAAATAATTTTATTTGACACCATAAGCAGCATTGTTTAAACCCTGTCCAGAACAAACACATTTTTGATGCACCAGTACAAATATCTTGCCATATAAAATATTAATAAACAAACAATTCTAAAACTTTGACATCGAACACTAATAAATCAAATTATACTGCAAAAATATTAGGGAAAAAAATGTGTAAAATAGTTTCAGGCACTGCAAATGTCATCTACTGTGTGGGCACATAAGACAGACCCATAAATTTGCATGCAAAATATATGTCAACATTAAACAATCTAACACCTTTCAAATAAATGTAAATTGAATAGGTCATGCATAGCCTGTACCAGTATAAATACTTCTGAAAACTATTTTATGTTCTTAAACTCATCTTTTAAAAAATGTTTGCAATTTTTTTATTCCTCTAACTACTTGGATTAATGTAAAAGGGCATTAAATATTAACAGTTTATGATCATTTTTAAATATAAATATGTATCCTGTGGGCTGAGATTTACCAACAGGTGACAGTGTTTCTCCTTTATTTCTGTAAACTCAGTCTGACATCACTTACCTTCTGCAGACACAAAGAAAATTGTTTTCACTCCTTAAAAATAGCAATACTTGACTAAATCCATTCAACTGATAGTTTTTGGCACAAACACAAGATTTGGAATAATATTGCACAAATGATCACAAATATCACATACGTAAAATTCCATATTATAATGTAGTTATAACATATTATAAACTGATCATATATTATTATTATAAAGTAATATAAGTGAGTCTATCTACTTGACCATCGTCTTTCCACCTTTAACCTTCTAACCCAGTAGGGGGTGATCCATCAAGACTGGTCCATTGTCTCATCACAACATCACCCTTTTACTCTCATCATGACATCACCCGTAACCTCGGAAACTCCCTGAATGAAGCAGACCCAGGAAATGAGGCCACAATACTGGAATGCAAGGATGAAGATGAATGCTGCCCAGATTACCCCCTTCACAACCCCATCCACAAAGCCCTCCCTTACAGCAGAACAAGGACGTCCTTTTCCTCTTCGTTCTTCCTTACTCCTCCATGACTGAGATCCTTATTAAGACTATAAAAACCTGGTTGTCTGGCAAAGTCACTGTAACACCAAATACTCACCACAGACTTCTGGCTAAAATTGTAAATGGTGGTACAACGGATTGGGATTTTCTACTTAAATGATGAAAGAATGACCAAAATGTAAGACATAAATCACAATAAATTAAATCTAACTCTTCCACTTACCTGCAGATATTTATAAACCCATAAGATAAAGAGAATAAGTGCAGTTTGTCATAGCTAAACATCTCCTCCTTGAAGGAGGTGACCACTTTGGTCTCACGTAATAGTGCAGAATAAAGAATTAAAAAAAAGTGGTAGGATTTTAAGTGCATCTGACATAAAGAAGGAGAGTCTAATTTAATTTGTCAAAGGATTCAAAATATTTCAAACACCTTCATAGGAATAGTTATCCTTTTTAAATTTTAAGTAAAGTTGTTGCATAATAATAAAACGTCTTATAGGATAATTCTGGGGGTTTGTGTCTTTAATGTTGTGTCTCCACCTCCACCACTGTCCAGTCCCCAGATGGAGAGTTGGTCTGGCTATCTGGTGAATAGCTGCTGACAGAGGTTACCATGGCAGCAGGAGGACTGAACTGAGAAGACAGATTGGGCCACATGCTGCTCTCCAAGGGGCTGAGGGTTCCTCCTGACCCCACAGGGAGCAGCAGGAGTGGAGGGCAGCCTCCATCACCAGACAGTATCAAGGTCTGGTTGATGAGTTGCTGGACCATGTCCACCTTCTGGTTCCATTCCAGGTCTCGAGGTGGAATGGGACGCAAACGTTTTTGAAAATCTTCTGGATTCCAGGTTGGCTCTTCGTTAGAGTTGTCCTCTTCATCACTGGTTTCCATGGCTTCGTAGATGGTGCAAAGCCCGGATGACGGCGAGAGCATCACTCCGGTCGGGCTTCTCCTGAGCTGCTGCTGCTGTTGGATCTGCTTCTGTTGCATGCGGTACTGGTGTTCCAGCTCCAGCTGCCACTGCAGGACCTGCTTTCGGTGGAAATGTTCCTGCTGCAGTTGGAGAAGCTCCCTACGTTGCTTCTCCAACTGCTTCTGCTGCTCTAACCTCAGCCGCTCCTCCTCCAGCCACTGCCTCTTCTGTCTCTCCTGCTCCTGGCGGTGCTGCGTATCGATCGTTTCTTGTTGCTCACTCTTCTCCAGCTTGTCTTCACCAACGTCTGCACTGGTCAAAGGTGGAGGTGCAATCTTTGCAAAATGTTCTGCCAGAGTTGGATCGATGGGCCTCCTGTTGCCTGGAACCAGTGCCAGATAGTGGCCGTTGGCTACGGGACACATGGTGTGGTTCTGGTTCCGGTTGTCTTCCCGCAAGTGAATTTGAAGCTTTGGGTCTTCATCCACTTCGGCACTCTTCTCGTCTCCTGTGAGACAGTGAAGATCACTTGGAGCATCCGTCAGAGATGCATGCAAACAGAACGGGTGATACAAACAGGGGCCAAGGAGGAGGAACTCTGACCAGGAAGTGCAACGCAAACAAAAAGGGTTTTTTAAAAAAATAAGTGATACAAGATCCCCAGACATAAAAATCAGAGCACCTTGTGTAGAAAATCTCCTTACGTGTGATTAGAGAAATACTTTGATCACAGCGTCCACATGATGACCAACATGCAGGGCAGCACTCATATGTACATTACTACAACAAACACATTGGGGTTTAAGGTCATTATCAAAATCTGAGATGCCAGAACGGGCTACTAGAAGGGAAGGAGCATGAAATAATGGTCCCTCCTCTGCCTTTGTTTTGAATAGAACTTGTGAATCATCCAATTTAAACGTGGTCTAAGTGTTCGAAATGTTTAAAATAAGGTCAAACTTTCACCTGTCAGGTTTTTCTGAACCAGCCTGACTGGTCACCGATTTCTCACCACCTAACCAAGACCTTTTGGTAATCAAAACTGGTTTTAATTTGGGGCCAAATAAGCAACAGTTTAATGGGTCAAAGTAAAGAATCACAGGTTGCGTATATAAATTATATTAATAATTAAAGGTCAGGTTTTCCAGTCACTAACAGCAGTGGAATGTGGTCAAGGATAGACTTTTGTTCTTCAGGACATCTGCAGGTGTTTGAAGAGCCAGGTATGTAAAGAAGCAGTGAGAGGTCTGTAACTCAATATTTGCTGTATTGGGTTAGAAAACACTTGCAGAATTACCTGTAAAAGCCGGGGCGTGCAGGTAAAAAAACAGAATTTTTAAGGGAACAGGACTGTTTTATGGTTTTTGTGTTAAAGTGCTCATTTTTATTTTGGTGACTGGAGTTTAAGTTACATTTTAGATATTGTTTGACATCATGGGATGCTGCTGGCTTCATTTGAGAAAAAGAAAACCCCTTATTTGGTAACACTAAAGTTCAACCAACAACAGTCGGGAAAACCCCTGCTTTGGATTTGAGAGTCAGAGCTCACTTCAACAAAAGAATTGATTTGTCCTATTTAATTTGTAGATTTTGATTTAATTATTTTTTTTTTAAGAATTTATTGAAGATCACTCTAGCGCTGAGAGCACAGAGATTGTTGATGATTGTTGATGAACCTCAATCTTTTCCAGCTTCTTCTGAAACGTGCAATGCTAGATGAATGATTGTTTACTATGCCATCGACTCAGGCCACAATGGATTTGTTATTTAGTATATTGGATTCATTGTTTAACTGAAACCAGGAAGTTGGAATGGTTGGCAGACTGTGGAAGATTGTAAATGTCCCACAGAGTCCAGAGTTTTTAATTACGGTACATCTAGTACAGGGGTGTCCAAAGTCGGTCCTCGAGGGCTGGTGTCCTCAAGGTTTTCATTGTGTTCTTGGTTCAATACAGCTGATGCACAGAAAGTGAAATCAACAGCAAATAGAATTTGGCACAATGACTCAATTAACTGGATCAGGTGTGTAAATGCAATTACATATGGAAAACTTTCAGGACACCGGCCCTCGAGGACAGGATTTGGACACCCCTCGTCTAGTACATCAAGCACATAAAAAACTCTATCTGATTAGTCATTTAAATCACATACGCTGCAGTGTTGAATGGAAAAATATGAATTATAATAGTACAAAAAATGTATCTATTTGTGTTTGAATGGTTTGTATTTCTAGTTAAATCCAAACTTTAGACTTCTAAAAGTACAATATGGTATTTCTTAGAAGTTAGGAGTTTATTTCTACTTGGTTTCTACATTTGTTTGTTTGACAAATGTTAAAAATAAAGTGATAAAATGTGGTTTGTGTTGTTTAACAACTCGTATTGCATCATCGACTTGACCAAAATTCCATTTCAGCTCCACACCATTGTAGAATGTTGCATAACTTCCTGTTTAAGAGTTTATTCCCAAAGCGATGAGGGAAGACATCGAGGGGAACACGACTGCAGAAACAATAGTACAAAACTGGACTGGAAGACACGGACAATAAACTGGAACATGCTGGATCCGTTGGGAAAGTAAGAAACAGGAACAAAATGCCTTACAATGATGTTTTAATGGAATTTTGAAAGAGAACCTAGTGTGAACCATTCAAATCTGAACAAGTCTACTGAAGAACTGCTTCAACTTTCAGGTTGTACACAGTTTTTTTTTTGTTAGTTAAACATGCAATATACTGCTGAAATACTTAACCAAAAAAAGCCGGCTATGGAAAGTTTCTGGGTGCAATTAAAGATTATGCAATGTCTTGCCAAACATCAGACTATACTGAGGCTAAAGTTTAGCCATTTATAAAAATGAAATGATGAAACATTGTGACTGTACGTTTTATACCATAACAACCTATGCAAAAAGCATCGAACCTGAAGCACACATTAAAAACACCACCAACTGCAATCTAATAAAGGGCTGCCCCAAATAACATCCGTAGAGGTTCCAAAGCTTTTCGGACAACCTCCTTTTACATTTATATGTTTTTCTAGACCATATATACAAACTAAATTATTCAATGTAATCCAGTAGTTTAAATACATTTAAATCTATTCTCTTTGAATTGAAATGGATCTTATATTGATTAAGTTTGATGAATTTTGAATTTGTGAATTATTTAGTCATTTTCCTGTCGGTTTCCTAGGCAACTGTTAATAGTTTTGAAGCATTTGGGTCAGCCCTAAATCTAATCCTCCCACACCTACCTCAATAAACCTGTAAAAGGCAAACAGCCATGTTAATATCTAGAATTTATTGAATAGCTAAAAGTCTTGCAACAAGAACATAAAACTTGTAATGAGTATGTGACTATCGCTATGGAGCCAAACACGGAGAGTGTTTACACAGGGCAGGGAGGACCAGGTTAAACAGAAACAAAATGAAATAAAAAAAAATCAAATAGGCAAATACAAAACAAAAAAAAGACATTTGTTTGGTAAAAACATTAGGATAAATACACAATGAGTCCATTTCGGTTAATCTTTTAGTCTTTTTTCCTTAAAAGGCTCACTTGTGTTGGACCAATCAGAATGGGCATCGATACTGATCAAAGACGTTTAGCTACAAAAACAAGGAGTAGCTTTTGTTTCTTAAAATAACAGAGTTTTAGCCAAACACTGAGAGCCGCAACTGCAACAGTGAGAAAAAAGGGAGGCTTGCTTTAAAATGGCTACAGTTGTCTTTTCTGTGTCCTTCATTTGATAAAAAAACAAACAAACAAACAAAAAATAACAACGTAAACAAAAACTACAATTTAGCAATTGTTTTTTCCCTCTGCTAACACATCAAACCAGACCGGAGCGGGGGAAAAAAAAAACGGAGGATAAAGGAGGTGGATTACAGGGGAGGTGCATTCTAGGAAGGGGAGGGGCTTATACGTTACCTTGGAGAAAACTATCAGTCTTATCAGATACAGTGGAGTAGTATGGTGGCTGGTCGGCGGCCATATCTCCAGACTCCTGCTCCCCGAAGCGTTGACCGGACTCCAGTGGATCCACCTCCTCCAGATGTTTGGATGCCATCTTTTCTACAAACAAGTAGTGCTGGTCGTCCAGGCCAAGAAATTTTTCATCTCCGTGGCCCAAAGGCATCAGGTCCACAGAGCTGCCCAGCAGGTCCTCGGACTGTGCAGCAGCAGCAGAGGGGAGGGTGAGCTCTTTGATGAGGGAGGGGTCTTTGGCCTCTTCCGGAAGCTGCTCCTCATTTTCCAGGGAGAAGATGCCGGGGCTCTTCCCGCAGCTCTCGGTCATAGAGTGGGCATTGGAGTTGGTGCAGTCGAAGCCATATGACGCCACCGAGTTGGCAGATTGCGGCGTAGCGCCGCCTCCATCCTCTTCACCGTCTCCAGCGACCGTGTCCACAGCCTCCTCATCCTCATTTAGAGCTGGCAGGTTGCACGTGGGAGTGGCGTTATTAAACTCCGCCCTCTCATCAACCACCAGGGATTCAGGGTCATTGATCTGCATCTCACCCTCTGTATCGCTGGCCTCATCTCCCGAGGTGGAAGAGGAGGAGGAAGGGGCAGATGCTGGAGCAGTTGGAGGTCCGGTTCCAAGAACCTCATCAGCAGGAAGGGTCTCAGCCTCCTCCTCCTCTCCATCTCCTTTCTCCAGGTGAATGCCTAAATCCTGCTCCATGTCAGGTTGGACTGCGGCGGGGACGGGGGTCTGTTGCTTATCAGAGCGTGACTCCACACCAGAACTGCTGTCGTATTCCTGGGGATCTTCTGGCGTACTGGTTTCGCTGTTACTATGGGCAGCCCCCGTGCTAGGCTGGGAAATGGTTCCAGTAGTCGTTCCAAACAGATCAGGAGATTCTCTGGGAGCTGAAGCTATTATCTCTTCATGGTGGTGTTGTGCCTCTGAGGACGCGAATGAGGGTGCGCTGTTGTCAAAGTACGCATGGGCAGGAGACTGTGTGGGCGTCTCAGACTCGCCGGCATCATGGTCGGACAGCGGGCTAGGTGAAGGGATGGAAAGCAGAGATGCCGGCTGAGTCCATGTATCAGCAAACGGGTTGGTCTGACCCCAGGAGGAAGTTGGACAGGCAGGAACAGAGTGAGTAAAGTTATCTAAATTCTCCACCTTGTTCAGGTCATCTTCATCCATTCCAAAACTCTCCATCACTCCTTCACTATGCATCTCCACATCTTCATCCTCCTCCTGGAACCCTGTTTGATGCTCCTCCACTTTCTCAGAGTTCATGTCAATATCATCCACCCGCTCATCTTCTTCATCCTCATCCTCCTCTTCTTCATTGGCGAGGGTCTCCACATTGGGGGAACCCATGAGGTTACAGTCTCCCTCTGAACCTCGCAGACTGGAGTCCACCAAAGCGTCTGAGCTTTGAGTTCCCTCCAGTATGGCGGTGTGCTGGGTGCTGCTGAGGTCTGACACCCCGGGTTGCCGCCCGCTCGTGCAGCTGCTCACATCTTCTGAGTCCATTCCAGACAGCAAGTCGTCACCGTGCCAACCTGCTGATCCGCCAAACACCGAAGAGCGGACTTGAAACTCATCGGAGGGCTGAGACGTACTCATGTCGGTCATCATGGATGACAGCTGTTGACCTAGTCTCCTCTGTTCTTCCTCATCATCTTCGGAATCATCCTCATCAATGTCTTCGTTGATTTCTTGATCCGCCTTCTCCACCGCTTCCTCTTTTTCCTGAGGGGACATGAGCTCCCCAGAAAGGAAGGTACCAAGAGGTGAGGCACCCAAAAGGTGAGGCTGTGCAGGAGCAGAAAAGGCATCTGAGGGAGCGGAGGTAGTCATCTCTAGATTCTCTTTATCCTCCTCATCCTCCTCCTCTTTGTGCATCTCCTGGAGTTCATACCCTCTGTTATTTTCCTTTTCCTCCTCTGATTGGAAGCTCATAACTTCGTGCTGGTTCCAAGAAGTGGGCTGGACATCCATGTCCAAGAGAGCGGAATGTTGTGGCTCTCTGATAGGAGAGCCAGGACCAGGCGGGGAGCATGGAGGAGACATGACGGTCGTTCCCAAAGACTGAACAGACTGTTCAGGATCCTGGAATCCAAAAGTGTCTATGTGAGCAGAGCCCTGGACAACTGGTTCACGGACCAGTTCATCTTCACCTCCTGATGGATGGTAAAGTTCTGGTGACATCTTGGGAGTTGGTTCCCGTGCAGGTTCTAGTGTAGGTTCCCAAACTGGTTCAGGGGTTTGTTTCCACTCTGGTTCTAGGGAGGGTTCATGCACCTGAGTGGGCATTAATTCAGGAACTGGTTCGGGAGTGGGCTGACGAATTGGTTCTGTTGTGGGTTCATGCACCGGGGTGGGCGTTAGTTCGCAGACCAGTCCAGGAGAGGGCTGGCGGATTGGTTCTGGAGTGAGCTGGCGCATTGGTTCTGGCGCAGCCTGGTGCACCGATTCGAGCATTGTCTTCTGAACTTCCTCAGACGGTGCCACAATGATCGGTTCTGGTGTTTTGTGTGCATCAGACTGCTCTACAATGATCTCTGCTGACTCAGCAGTTTCTACAATAGCGGCAGCTGCCGTGGTGACGGCGACCACAGAAGCTACACTCGCAGCAACCTCCTTCGCAGGCTCAGCCATTGCTGCAGGTTTAGGGCCGCGCTTCACCGGAGTCGGCGTGCTACTTCCCACAGTCTTTTTGGGACTGGTGCTCTTGGTTGCAGCTGCTTTAGCATTAGGGGCCTTTGAAGCCAAGGGCTTAGTTTCCACTGTTTTGGTGCGAGCGGGGGTCTTTGTGTCTGCAGTTTTGTTCGCTGCTGGTTTTTTGGTGGCGACATCAGATTTTGAAGCCAACTTGGGGGTGTCAGGTTTTGCTGCAGACTTTGTTGCAGGAGAAGAGCGAGAGAGGGTGGAGTCTGTTGGTTTTTTGGCTGCTGAAGTGGTGGGTTTGGAGACATCTGGGAAAACAAAGCAGAGAGATGCTTTCAACAGTATATTTTAAACAATGAAGTTTTTTAATTTGATGAAATGCTTTGCAGAAAAAAACTGATTAATCTACATGTATTGTTCTACCTTTTTTCACAGCAGTTGTGGTTTTAGATGCCTGTGATACTGGAGGCCTGCCAGTAGAGGGGGTGGTGGAGGTTGACTTGGGAGTAGTGGACTTGGCAGTGGTGGGGGTTTTAGGAGTTGGAGGTTTGGATGTGGCTGGGGAGCTCTTGGCTAAACCGACTGACGGAGATGAACCAGCAGGAGTACGAGTAGCGCTGGACGAAGGCCTTTAGAGAGACAAGAAAAGAACAGAAGACGGTCAGAACCGATTCCGAACCTTCTAGGGATATTTTTCTCATTTAGAAATTTAAACAGAGTGCATAATGATTGATTTAAGTTGACTTATTTTCAGTTTTCAAATCACAAACATCTCCATTCTCATTGTTAATGTGTGATTAGTACCCTAAAGCTCTGCAGCCATCGTGAGTCACTCCTATTGCCCCAAACGAAAGGCTGCCCTACTTAGCATAACAAGTTTGGATTCAAAGTCTAAGTTGTGCACGTAGGTTGAAACTATAAAGAGTACAAATGACTTTTACTTTGACCTACTTTAGAAGCTTTTCTTGTACTATTGTATTAGTGAAGCACTTGCATTAATGATAAAACAACTAACCATTTTATCTTTTAATACAATTTGCATTCAAAGCCCTTTAAAGAACGAGCCGAGACCCAGCTGATGCCCGCGGCTCCATGACACACTCCCTTGAGAGATGAGGAGCATGGAAGGTGAGTCACAGCAAAGCCCAAAGAGGCATCTTAACCTCTAAAGACTACCCTGGCCCTGTCATCTCTGACATCCCTCCTTCCTTGCCTGCTCCAGTGGCGTTGGCCTAGAATCTAGATTTGCTGTCACGTCTCAGCGAAGTAACCTACATGCAGTAGTCCTGACAAGGCTGCGTTGAGCATCTCCGGGGTCTAAGCTACACTAACCGCCTGTTTCTAAATAAAGGAATGACTTAGTCCTGGCAGAAAGAGACTGAGCAGCTGGGAGGAGGTAGAAGAAGAGTGAAGATGCGTTAATTTTTAATCCAAACAGAATAAATAAAGACAGCTGGAAACATGAGCTTTGTTAAAAGCACATTGTGTGAAGGCGATCAAGAGGTGAACCCCATTCATTATTTACGAACGAGGATGAAATACAAGCTATTTGGTTAAATTAAAGTCAGTAAACTACAAGTGGTGAGGAAAAAAAATCAGGGTAGGGTCATTTTTAGAAGTTTTAGATCTGATTTGCCCAATCCCAGCTATTGAGATATTTTTAGTAACACGACTGATCTGATGTATCACAATGAATAGATGGATCAACAGTGACATTTGAAATAAAAAAATACAAATAAGAGTTAGATTTAAAGAAAAAGAACTGCATATGAGACAAAGTACGATTATAAGAACGTTAAAAAAAAGACAGCTCCTAGGGGAGTGATTTAGAAAATACAAATAATCCAAAGAGGCAGAATTTTTAAAGGATTTTTTTTTTTTGAAAAAGGGAAGAGGAAAATTAAGACAAAAAAAAAGGTCAGAGCTATACTCGAGATTGTTTTAAATCAATAGAAACTGAGTTCTTTTGACTAATATTTGTCTGAATATAAATAATAATAAAAAAAAAAACAAATTGAATGCATAATGCTCACGTTATGAGCCAATTTAAAGAAAACAGGACAACAAATTAGAAAAAAAAATCTGTTTGCCCAAATAAGAAGCAAATGAGTGACTAAGTTTTTTCCTTTTCATTAAAAACAAAAGCCATTTCTAGCCTTTACGTCTCACTGCAGGCTGGCTGTGTGCAGACAAACACGACAAATTGAGGTTAAAGCTGATATTTGAACAAATAATTCACCAGCTTGAAAAAAAACTCAGTAAGATGATGGTTTGTGTGCTATGGGCGCCATCCTAGTAAATCTGCCCGGTTGCCTGAGGATGGCCGACAACATTTCTGCTTTCCTGCAGAAGTCTTCCGTCACTGTTTAAACACAGTCGCCTGCTGGTGCTTTCTTTGTTGCGATGCGAGATGAAGGTTGTAATTTGAATAATGAGACTAGTGACAAAAGGGCAAATGAGTATGTAAGACAAAAACAGGAATGAGGGCAGACATCTTCCCTGCAGCTGAAGGGACCAATAATGATGCTGCTAAAGATGAGCAGCCCATTGAAACGATGCAGTTTTAATTAGGGAGGCAGAATTATGATGCAGATAAATTATGCTGAACAAGTTGCATTTTAACCAAAATTTCCAAAATAAGAGCATTACTTTTATATTCAGCTTATAAATGTTTAAAAAAAAAAAAACTCTGGGCAACACATCTATCCTGTGTGCTGAAAGTGCAGGAAGTCAAAGACATTCCTCACTCTCCACAACTCATTCCTACTATATCCATTTGTTAATTGACTCTGCGGTTGAATCCCAAATAAAACGATGCTGCATTGGAGTCATCGGCCGCTCCCACAGCAAAAAGGAATATTTACAACCTCCGCAACACGTCGCCCAACCAATAAGAGAAATACCTGCTGCACTTAGCGGTGATGGGGCCGCTACCGCCAGCTGTAATTTGTCGGGTCATAAGAGCGCCGTTCAATCCGCTTCAATAAAAATTTACCATCCCTGAGGGGCCATCAGAGGAAAACAGCATGACTAATGTGGGAACATGGGCGGTTATATCTGCACATTTAAGAACAAATACCCTTCCCCCGTCCTCTGAAGCAGGAAAATGAGTTCTTTTATGTCCCACTGAGGTGCCCTGTGATGCTCTGCTCTGTGTGATGCGAGCTCAGCAGGGACGTCTAACTTATTCAACCGTACAGCTTCTGTATTCCACCCGAATCCTGCATCCACTGATGGGAAGTAGAGGAAAGAAGAAACCAGCAGAAGTGTCACATGCACACAGAAACAGTACCACCCCACTTTTATCACCATGTTAAATCCATGATCACACCACAAATTAAAGTAATGCTGCTTTTTAACCAGCTCGCATCACAAGTACATCCTACATCCATTTAAAAAAAAAAAAACTGTATCCGTTCCGTTATCTTCCGCTTGTTCCGGGGCTGGGTTGCGAGGGCAACAGCCTCAAACGGGAAGACCAGGCTTCTCTCACCCCAGCTGCATCCTCCAGCTCACCCGGAAGGATCCCAAGTCGTTCCCTGGCCAGCTGTGAGACATAGTCTCTCCAGCGGGTCAGGGGTCTGCCTCTTGGTCTCCTCCCAGTAGGACATGCCCAAAACCCATCACCAGCGAGACACTCGGGGGCCATCCTGACCAGATGTCTGAACCACCCCATCTGGCTCCTCTCGACCTGAAGGAGGAGCGGCTCGACACCAAACTTCTCCCAGATGGCATAGCTCCTCACCTGATCTCTGAGTGAGAGCCCAGTCACCCTGCGGAGGAAGATCATTTCGGCCGCTTGTATCCACGATCTCATTCTTTAGGTCACCACCCACAGCTGGTGACCATAGGTGAGGGTGGCAACGTAGATTGACTTGTAAATCGAGAGCTTTGCTTTTCGGCTCAGCTCTCTCTTTACCACGACGAACCGATGCAGCATCCTAGTTACTGCTGATGCCGCACCGATCCGCCTGTCGATCTCCCGCTCCATCCTTCTCCACACGTGAACAAGACCTCGAAATACTTAAACTCCTCCACTTGGGGCAGGACCCTGTCCCTGACCTGCAGGGAGCATTCTACCCTTTTCCGGGCGAGGACCATAATCTTGGATTTGGAGGCGCTAATTCCCATCCCTGTAAAAACTGTATTGTTGTTTGTAATTTATAGGAAAAAATATGTCTTCAAACTTCAGCTGGTAGCTTCCTAGGGTGAGCTAGAAAATCTTTTAATCTGTTTTGGGCGGTGGGACGAGTGCAGGAAGTTAATTTTCCCTTGGTTACTCATCCACAGCCAACAGTGAGACAAAAATAAAGTTTTTACATCTGGAAAAAATTAAAGAGAAAATCTGAGAGATTTCAACGACAGATTTTTTATCAACGTGGCAGACACTTTTTCCATTATGGACAGAGAATAGAAACTTTACCGAATGACTAGAACGCAACGTTGTGTCTTTTCTATAAAAGTAAAACAAAAAATAAACCGTTATTAATTAATTACACCATACTATATTAATAAAAACAAAAAAATCAGCCAGAAACTTTGATTTGTATTTTAGTTTATCAAGAGCCATTTACAATATCTCTACTTCATTGAAATTGGTCATGCAAGAAAAAAAAAAAAAAACCTAACAAAGTCCCCCATTCACCTAAAAACTCTGACACCCAATCTAATTTAACTTAAACCTCTGGCTAAAGAGAAACATTTATGTCAATTTTAATTAGATTGGCACTTCTCAGCAAACCAGTGTTTCCTCAGTACGTTTACTTCGCCTGACAACTGGAACCTGCTTTGATCGAAATGAAATCAACCAAAGGACTTGCGTCTGTCTCGGTTGGCCGATAACGGACGCAGATTAACGACTGACTTGAGGAAGAAAAGGGCAAAATCTAATTAAAGCTGAAATTTATGGGCCTGTCGAAACGCATGACTCGTACAAACACTGACATGTATGTGGACACGTTAGACAACGTTCTTCTCTGAGGGTGAATTGCACTGTCAAGAGAAGCTATCATCAGGAGTATTGGATTTTTCATATGTACAGTAGATTTACTGCAGATAAGTTCTCATACACTCCAGCAGTAATAACAGGATGTAACCATTTTAGCAAAATCTTACAAAATATAAAATGATGTACGATCAAATGTGGATTTCAACACATTGACAGAAGAATCAGAAAAAGTTACTTCTAAAAATAATTTGTATTCTAATACCACCGTTGAAAGTCCATTATTTTTATGTGTAGTTTATTGACCGGCATGGTGTACTTACTCCGCAATGCAGATGGGTTTTTTGGCAATATCACAAGCAATCCATTTAGCAACGTAAAGATCTTTCTGACAAGATATGTGGGTCTGATTGGCATCCTGAAACAGGAACTGTAGCAAATTTACAGGACCCTCTTAAAACAATCTTTTTAAAAGCTTAGAGATTTTTTTTCTTTATCTCAAATGGGTTTAAGTCTAATTACAGCAAGCGACTACATACCGTACGACGATTACCTGTTACAGATTATTCAAGATAGAGGGAACGGATTCATCCAAACACCTGAATATTGCACATTTTTTCTGCACATTTTCTTTGTGAACCATGCAACAACAATTAAAAGTAATTCCATGGAATAGTCATCAAAAATAATTTAATCCTATTTCTATTTTGTAATCCAAAACCATTTAATGTGAACTATGTTTTACTTAGCATTTGAGTTTATTTTAACTATATTGAAGTTTTTTTTTTTTTTATGACTATGACTGGTAATTGATGAGGGGATTTGGTAAAAACCCACCTACATAGCCCAGCTGGGCAACATAATGAATGTCCTGCGTTGGTGATTACCAACATGACCTTGTGTAATTCTTTTTAATAAGTTGTTTGCACATCAACCATTGTGTAGAGCTTTAATCTGAGTATAATCTCCACAATCCAGCTGCTGCATGTGGCATAAGAAGAGAGGAGGGGAAGAAGGGATCAGAAACGCCTCGCTCATGTTGAATGGCCACTCAACATGTGCCCCATCCTGTGTTTACTTTTTTCTGTATTTAATACCCTACAATCTTTTACCGGTGATCAGCTTTCAAACGGCTATTTGAAACAAGTCAGTTTCGAAGGCAAAATTGAAACAAAATAACACGAGAAGTTTAAAATAACATTACGCCTGCAGTAAAAGTTTGTAAGGCAACAAAATTCATTTCAGACATCGTAAATTAACATCACTTTGATCACTAAGTTTCACCAATAGTACAGACCTTCTGGGCAAATCTAACTACATTTTCCTACGAGTTCCTTTGAGGGTTTTTGTTCAAGTGAATTTGTAATAAAATATTTATCTCTCAGAGTCATGGCACAAATACATCTCTATAAATACATCGCTCTGCAGTTCTGCCTTTTGTCAGCATAAATATTAAACTTGTGTTTTAACATGCAACCACATTCAACTAGATTAACTAGTAAAGAATAATTTAAAAACATTTTGCAAAGTGGTAATTGGGAAGGTTTTATTTCTTCCCTTCCAGCTAATAAGAGACATCAAAAATATTTTCTGCTTTAATTTGGTATGTATTGCGTAAGTTCAGCTTATTCATATAACATTTCTAACATTCTAACATTTCCAAAATGAAGCATCTCTACTATGAACCCATATTAACCAGCAGAATCTCTTCAAATTATCCACTTTCTAACTAAAGAGTTTGCGTACACATGGGGTGACATAACGGAAGAAAAGAAAGAAACTTTTTCTTTTCCAAATAAACCAACAAACAAATTGGAGAAAAGAACTCCCAAAGGCTGCTGGATTGCAATCGCTCCTGCTTTCAAACAAAGTCCTCCTTCAACCGACCCTCATGGGGTGCAGCCAAGTCACCTCCAGCTCCTGCATCATGCTCACAATGTGACTCAGGTGAGGAACACATGCTGATCTGATCTCTTATTCAACTTATTCGACTGCACACGGACACAAACAAGCTTTGAGGGAGAAGAAAAACTGCTGAGAAGGTTGCCTTAGATTTGCTGCGTCTTTCTAAAACCCTTCCAATGCTTGTTTTATTAATAAAGTTGAATAATGCTAGCTCTGATAAAACTCTCCCAGGCTTTCCTCTGAGGCTTGTTCTGATAGGACTGCTTGCTGGCTTACTTGTGCCTGGCTTTGCCAAGCCTCTATGTGGGGGATCATTGTCCTTCATGCCCTCCAGGGTGTTCTGTCCTAACCGTGTTGGTCTCTTTGAACCTGCAGCCAAGTGAAGCTTTCAGTGGCCGACTGTGGAGGCTGCGAACACTCAGCATCTTATTTACCGAGTCATTTATTTTGGTTCATGGTTGTTACTAGAAAATTGTATTTAAAAAAAAAAGCTTGCAAACAAATTAAAGAAAATGTTTCAGACAACGCTGTTGCTTTGCCAAAAGACTGCATGAGAGAAATCTTCTTGTTAGCAAGTGGGGCTTTCAAGGCAACAGCAATGCAAACTGTAAAAGCAATAAAGTCCATAACTACAATGAGTCAGCCATTAAAATCCCATCAAACTCCCAGTGGTTACTACATTTATATCATAATTGTTTAACTAAATAAAACAATAAATTAGCTGCTGTTTAATTTGTCAAGTATTTGCATGCTTGTAAAATATTCATCCCATTTTTTAAAAACGTATTAACTTCAACAAATAAAGCATGAATCCATATCTATAATTATGTATTGAAAATAACGCTGGTTTATAATAATTATTTTCTTTTGTTATACAAATCAACTTTTCATCTGAGTCAAATTCTTAACTTCTTTATAAAGTTTCAAATGAACATTCCATCCAATATTTCAAGAGGATGTTCCAGATTTGAAAAAAATCTTGCAAAAAAGGCGGTGTTTTTTTTATTAAAACTCAATCACATTGTTGGTTGCTTCAGGCAGTACATCAATGTCACACATACCTGGTTGTCTTGGAAACAGGTGGCTTATCAGGTTTGGATGAGGGAGCGGAGCTAGGTTTGCTTGAAGTGGTAGAAACAGACTTGGACACTGCAGGAGAAAGGAGGGAATGTTATTAGACAGAAAACATTGCTTAGATATGGAGCATAAAAAGGGATGTAGGTCAGGCAGATGTGTCTTTTATTGTGTTAGAAGGATGTGGGGCATTTTCAGTTTAGCAGCAGCCTCTGTAGCATGACTAATAGGCGTGTTAAATTAATACGATGAGCTGATATCGTTATGTTATCGCATTACCACACGGCCCTTAAACAGTTGCGTGTCTAAAAGATTCCCATTGCAAACACAAAAAGCTATAAGTGAATGGAAATAGACCAACCTGGTGGTTTCTTAGCAGTAGCTGCAGACGGGCTGGATTTGATACCATTTGAGGCTGTTATTGGTGTCTTTTTGGCTGCTGCAGGTGCTGCGGGGCTTGTCCCTGTCGCTTTCTTCTCACCCACTTTTGCAGCGCTCTTAGAGGTTGGAGTCCCTAGTGGTTTTTTAGGAGGAGCTGTGGTAGTGGTGCTCTTCTTTTCTGCAGTGGTGGTCGTCTTCTTGGCTACACCGTTGGTTTGAGGTTTGCCATTTGCCACACGGCCTGGAGTAGTGTTCGATCGAGGAGTAGAGGGGGGTTTGGGTGAGCCAGTGGTGGTGAGTTTTGTCTTGGCTGTGGTCTTATTGGTAGTCTTGGCTTTGGAATCTCCTGAGGTCTTGCTGGTAGTCTTTGCTGCCGGGGTTTCCTTGGCCTGTTCTAAAGGGGGCTCTCCTTGACCTGCATCCTCTGCTGATGTCATCTCCTGGTTCTGCTGGTGGGGCTCCTGCTCCCCAAGTGGCATTGCTTCATTTACTGGACTGGATTCCAACATTTCCATCGGCTCCAGCGCAGCCGTGGCAACCCCATCCGGCTTCATCTCCCCTTGAGTGGTGATATTCTGTCTCTGAAGGAAAGACTGTCCTAAAGCTTGCAGGGTGACCTACGACTGCGAAGACTCCTGAGATACAGAGGGTTTAGTCTGGGAGGAGAAGGAGAAGATAGAAAATGACAGTCAGTTAGTTGCCAGCAAGACCAGACACGAAGAATCAGCCTTCAGTCTCTGCTATCGGTAGGCAGCTCAGGAATGTTTGCAGCCGTAGGAATCAGATAAAACATTAACTTCCAACTACGTTTTGAGAGTGAGAAAGCAAACTAGACAAAAGACTAGAGAAATGTGTCCCAAAAAGCAAAGTGCAAACCAAAAGTATCACACTCACAACCAAATCTGATGCTGAGATTTGGAAATAGCATCAGATGCTAACAAAAGTATAAAATAACAGTGAATGGGGAGGTTTTTTTTCCAAATTGAAACCTTCATTTTACAGTCATTTTCTAAATGTGAATCTTTAAATCTCCAGAACGTATTGGATAAGCAGGAGAAGGGTTTTCGGTGGATTATAATAACTCCCACTTGCCAGAAATCCTCTTTTTTTAAGATGATAAAGGTATATTTTAACCTTTAACAAGCCATGAACTCCTATATATTTATGTGTGAATTTCAGTTTGATTGGATAAATATATAGATTTATCATGTAAATCCAGAATTCTTGCCGTTTATATTGTGAAAATACACTTTACGTTCGTCAAATTGGGATTATTTCTACTCAACGCTTACAATAAGTTTTTACGTTTATTATATGTACGATATGACTTGCCTCGACTGAACGGACATGAAATTCAGATTAGATTTTTTTGTCTTTTTAATCATGCTTTCTTGACCAGTTTGTGTATATCAAGCGCTTTCATCTCAATCGAGCTTTCAGTTCTGAAATTTCTAAGCATGACCAGAGCAGAGAAAAAGATTTTTCCGAGTCATTTTCTGATCAGTGTGTCAGCCATGAGGGATGTCTCAGAGGGTGGTAGATGGTTGATGTCTCGGCTGCAGAAGTTAGTCCACTTAGTCTACAAATAGCCGACATTAATCTCGATGCCAACTGCGCTGTAGTTGCAAACCTACTCTAAAAGCTCAGTGACACACTTGGCCTGAGCAGCAGCTCCGGGATGTGGTTGTATTTTTATTTTTTTATGATAAAAATGGAATCAGTCACTGGTGTGGAAGTCTAGTTTTTTGGTGCGTGTAAAGAGGTCAGTAGTGTAAATGTAAACCCATGATAAAGCTATGACATGATACAATCCACAAAGTGAAGAACAAAGTTGACCATTTTTAGAAAGGTGACCAATACTATTGTTTACATATAAAGTTATAAAGTTTAAACTCAAACTCATTTCAAGTCCATAATGTTTTGTTTTCCAGCTACTTAAAGATGGAAGTTTGGGTGAAGGACATTTGGGGAAGTGGGTGGGAGGCAGGAAGTGAGGCCTGTCGCAGTTTACAAACAGAGTGAGAAGCCGGTTGTGAAGGAGGCCAAATGGTGAGACAAACACTCGGGCAATGTACAGGCCAGCCCAGAGGAAGACGCTTGGCCTGTGGAGCATGGGAACAGAAAAAACAAGCCTAAAAAGAGAGAGGGAGGGTGGAGAGAGGAAAAAAACAAAAAAACAAGACGTAAAATGAGCTCACTGTTGGCTGCTGTTTACTGGTCCGATTTTAACCATCCAGTCATCCCAGTTTCCACTGGCCTGAACTTTCACACTATTTGTGAAAAGAGGACAGACATCATCTTTATGCAGCCGACATCTTGGAAACAACTCACATGCACACTTAATCATCTTTTCATCCCTCTTTTACCCATCCTCTCTCATATCCTCCGGTCTGAATCTTACACATCCAAAGGCTCCCTTTCTATATTCAACTGATCTCTTTCTCTCTACCGTTTTCCCCTCCTCAGTTTCCTTCCTCCCCCCTGCTTCTCTCGCTTTTAGTCCATTCCTCTGTTCTCTGTTTGCGTTTGCACAGATGGCTGGAGCAGCTGAGCAGGGCCAGAGGGAGAATGAACAAGACAAAAAAAAAAGCCATGTATCCCAAACAGTACATAAGAGCAGTGAGCTAACACAACAAGCAGCAACACAACACAGTGTGATGGTAGCTGCTGCACCCACAAGTCACATGGGTTGCTTTAACCCTGTTGAGAAGGCTTGGATAGTATATCAACAGGGGAAGAAAAAGAAAAAATTAATAGTCTGAAACTTTTCATGTTTCTATTTAATCACAGAACTCATCTTAAAGATGAAGATCCAGTAAAATCAACAACTCTATGACCTAATGTATCACTAAGTAAACCAGAATATAGATCTGTGAGCACCATCATCTCATCTCACTCCCACCCCAGACAGAAGAGTCTGGTCTGGCATTTCATTTCTTCAGTCCTAAGTACCAACTCTATGTGTGTGTGTGTGTGTGTGTGTGTGTGTGTGTGTGTGTGTGTGTGTGTGTGTGTGTGTGTGTGTGTGTGTGTGTGTGTGCGCTAAACACAGTAATAAATCCTGGCTGCATGTCCAAAGCCAGAGGAACATTTCTATTTCTTCTGAAAGTCTCCAGACAGCTGCTAGATTGCACTTCACTTTGTGGCCCAGACACCGGGAGCTGCGTCATCAGCACGACTGGCTGAGAGAGCGAAAGACAGAGGGTTCACTTCCTTTATTTATCCTCTGAAACCAAGTGTTTTACTGTCCAGATGAGCAGAACCAATGGGAATAAGTCCCAATTGGCTTGTAACCTATTCCCATAAGTTATGACGGAGTTTAAGTGTTTATAGCAAATGGATCAGATTTTATTCTTTGAATATTAGTAGAATAAAATATTAAGGCTTTAATATTTTAAATAAGATTAACTTACTTTAAAGCCTAAATAAGCATTAGCAATCATTTTGCTTCTTGGATGCCTTAGTCCTGCTTGTTTCAGATGTTTTTCTGCTTAAACACAACTGTTTCTGACTAATGGACTAAAAAAGGACTAAAAAATGGACTATAAAAAGTCCAAAACCCATTAACTAGGAAGGCAAAAAAAAGTTCTGACAATACTACGGATGCCAATTGGTTTGTAAAAGAAGTAGCTGGTTAAATCACATCCCAGAATGCATCTGAATATTAAACCTCCAGGTAAGTTTGAATTTAAACTTCAACCTAATATTTCTTTCAATAGAAAATAATGTTACATAAAACATTTCATCTAATGTTACTTGAATTTTAAATCTTTTTTCTTTATTACCTTATTTGGCATTTTTGTCGTGTCTGTTTTTAAGAATAAAACCATGGTAGAAATAAACTGGAAACAGAGTTGGATCAAGAAGTCCATTGTTACGTCCACTATTTTTGCAAGTTGGTAGAGTAGTGTGTACTCTCGAGGAGGATAGGGGTGATAATCAATTCACTGGTTGGAAAAATGAGTCAAGACTTCCAGTATGAGAACAAAAAGAGATAAGCTCCATGCTGAAATAGACAAACTACTACTTCTTGCCAAGAAGAATGAACACAAGCTTCTAGAAAACCAACATTGTATCATATCTACTAACTCCCCTTTCCTGAGCAATGTGCTCATGTGCATTCAGAGTTTAGCTTAGAACTAAACTTGAAAACTGCAGGGCCATTAATCATTAAAAATTAATAAGAGTAAAATTTCCTCTCACTGTTTTCTGATTGCAAGTGGCCTTTACATTCACACGTTGAATTGTCTTTACAATATCTCTGAGTCATGTGCTTGCAGCTTCCAAGCAGCATCCCACATCAAATTCTCTGCAAGCCTCGATGATGAGCTAAACAATGAGCGAAAGTAAACCCGCACAAACACAAAGCATTGTTCGGTGTTTAGGCTCGAGATCAGAAGAGACAAAAGATCTGGGAGTTTATCTTGCTACTATTTATTATAAATGTCTGGTTTGAAGATTGTATGTGTGTCGGCTACAAACTCCTGGTATAAACCAGAGGAGGAATTTTTAAATAGAAGATAAATCATCTAAATGTAAAATATTTACAATTCATACATGTTTTTTCTTTTTTTATACCATCTGATATTCAGAATATAGTAGCTTTGTCTGTATTGTTTACTTCTGTTGTAGTTGTTGGGGTCTTTGCCTCTGGTAGTAAGTTAATGATGGGCAAGCTAACTCTGCAAGGTGAGATCATCCTCTGAGAAATCCCCCCCTAATACCCACACAGCAACACAAACAGAGCACGCGAGTATTTCTGCGATCAGTCCAGAGATGTAAGTAACTGGAAGGCATCCAGTTCTTTTGAGGGATCAGAGTTTTTTTTTTGGCTGTCTAGACAAAAACATGCGCCACTTGAATAATCATGTCATTTGCATATTTCAACCAGCTTTCACCCCATTTTTGTTTAGAGTACAGTCTTGTATAGTCTCCGCAGGAGGTTTACACATTACACATAAACCGTTAATAAACTGACAAAATCACTCAACAATAAATAGGAATATTTAAATTAGGGATGTTAAATATAAACCAGATTATGTGGGTGCTTGTGACTGATATGGTAGCTGCTGTGCACGTAATACGACTAAATATTAACAGAGTATGAGATCTTTATTTTGGTTTTGATACATAGTTTTCTATCCACTGCAAGTTAGAATGCACAACAGTTGTGTTTTTCAACCCTTCTCTTCATTTTCTTGTTTACACCAAATACGTATCCAGGCTCATGTATGGACAGTTCTACTTTCACAATACACAGCTGTGTGCACACATGTTCTGAGAGCCTTCTTCTATCCCCAAGGCCTACTTTATATAAAGGGAGGAACTGTGGGGGAAGGAAGCAGTGCTGCTGCTGTTGGGATGGGGTCAGCACGGGGAGACTAAGAAGTGATGCAAAAAACCAAAGTGAACATGTTTGATTTGATGCAGACCTAAACGATTATGACTAATCAAAGGTTTTTTTCTTTCTAGTTTAAGGAGATTACCAACAGGAAGTTGGAAGTGAGATGGAAATGCGGGGGCAAAGCTGCTTTAAATAAACATTCTAAATATGCTTATTTAGCCACAACAATTGCAGCGTTTATGAAGTGTTGAGTTGGTTCAAAATTTCACTGCTCCATCATTTACACACCAACATTCAGCTACATTGGTGACACTTGGATTTCTCTATTTAATGCAACCAGAAAAAGATCACATAACCCAAGTGTGTCCATGAATCACTTCTCTTCTTTGAATGGAGACAAATGTTGCATTTAAGATGCCGCTTGCTGGCACAGAGACTGAGACTGTCTACTCAGCCCACTCCATGTTAAACCGCCTCCATCTCATTCGCAGCTTGGACAGTCCATGCTTTGCAATACAATCTTTATGTTACATGTGCTTTTTGAAACTTGTGTTAAACCTAATTTTTGACATAATATCTCATTTATAGGCAAAATTATTGGAACAACCAAACTAAAAAATAAAGATCAATGGGACAACTTGTCATTTTTGCAACATGGCAATTCGATTCCATTTCACAAATGAATTACTTTTTATTTGAAAAAAAAAATCTTTTAGGATTAGTTTTTTTCAAGTTAAGGCACTAAAAAGATAAAGTTACCAAAAATAAAATCTGTGTATAAAAGTTTGGAAATCATTTGGTAAGGACAAACATAAGCTTATGCAGTCATTTAAAACCTCTGGATAAAATTACTTGTTTACATAATACTGCAAACCGTGCTGTCACCACAAAAGCCAATCGTATCATGACTTTCCCAGACTGTGGCTTTTACAACCACAGCTGTGATGCTTTCTCTGCGCGCTTGCTGTTTTGACTTGTGTCACAAAAATAGCAAAACCACCTGAAATATTAGCCTTTTTTAGCTGTGGAGCCAAATTTCTCTCAGCGGAAAGACTACGGACATGGTGTTAAAAAAAATATCCTTGCAAGCCCACAAACTTCCAACACACGTATAGCAACAACAAGCTAAATTGAAATGAATAATTACTAAGAGCTTCAAATTCTAATAAAGTCACTTGATAAAGTTTTAATGATTCCTAGACAAAACGCCACAAACACAGGTATCCTGTAAGACTTGTTGAATACGTCTGCAAGATCCTAAATGTGCATAAATAAACACATCATGTTCTCTCCACTCCCGAGTCTCAATTCCCTGGTATTAGTTGGAATATAAACTAAACTAAAGGAACATACAATGAAATTTACAATCACTGGTAACGGCCTTTTATGTGTTTATAGCCTGTTTGTGGGCTGCAAGGTGATGCAGTGGTTTAGCATTGTCACCCACAGAAAAAAAACGATAATTGGTTTGAGCTTTTTCCAAACCAAGATTTGAGACGATACCCTTTCAGTGTGGCATTTTGTTTTTCTTCATTTTAAATATAGGAGAACACAATAGCATGTAATCATCTACAGGTTAACCTATAGTTTATACTGCACCTATTTTTTTGCACGCTGTCATCATATCCTCACTCAATTTCAATCTTTTTTTAAGCAGTAACAACAATACAACTTTAAAAAGAACTTGGTTCACTTTAGACCATATACAAACCGGATTCCGAAAAAGTTGGGACACTTTAGAAATTGTGAATAAAAACTGAATGCAATGATGTGGAGGTGCCAACTTCTAATATTTTATTCAGAATACAACATAAATCACAGGTCAATAGTTTTAAACTGAGAAATTGTATGATATTAAGGAAAAATATGCTCATTCAAAATTTCATGGTGTCAACAAATCCCAAAAAAGTTGGGACAAGGCCATTTTCACCACTGTGTGACACCCCCCCTTCTTCTTAGAACACTCAACAGACGTCTGGGCATTGAGGAGACCAGCTTCTCAAGTGTAGACATAGGAATGTTCTCCCATTCTTGTCTAATACAGGCCTCTAAGTGTTCAATCGTCTTGGGTCTTCTTTGTCTGACCTTCCTCTTAATGATGCGCCAAATGTTTTCTATAGGTGAAAGATCTGGACTGTTGGCTGGCCAGGTCAGTACCCGAATCCTTCTCCCACGCAGCCATGATGTTGTGATTGATGCAGAATGTGGTCTGGCATTATCTTGTTGAAAAATGCAGGGTCTTCCATGAAAGAGACGACGTTTGGATGGGAGCATATGTTGCTCTAGAACCTGAATATATTTTTCTGCATTGATGGTGCCTTTCCAGATGTGCAAGCTGCCCATGCCACACGCATTCATGCAACCCCATACCATCAGAGATGCAGGCTTCTGAACAGAGCGTTGATAGCAACTTGGGTTGTCACTGTCCTCTTTGGTCCTGATGACATGGCGCCCCAGATTTCCAAAAAGAACCTCAAAACGTGATTCGTCTGACCACAGAACAGTCTTCCATTTTGCCACACTCCATTTTAAATGACTCCTGGCCCAGTGAAAACGTCTTCGCTTGTGGATCTTTGTTAGAAATGGCTTCTTCTTTGCAGAATAGAGTTTCAGCTGGCAACGGCGGATGGCACGGTGGATTGTGTTCACTGACAATGGTTTCTGGAAGTACTCCTGAGCCCATGCTGTGATTTCCTTCACAGTAGCACTCCTGTTTTTGATGCAGTGTCGTTTAAGGGCCCGGAGATCACGGGCATTCAGTATGGTTCTCCGGCCTTGACCTTTACGCACAGAGATTTTTCCAGATTCTCTGAATCTTCTGATGATATTATTCACAGTTGATGATGACAACTGCAAACTCTTTGCAATTTTTCGCTGGGTAACACCTCTCTGATACTGTTCCACTATCTTTTTACGCAACATTGTGGGAGTTGGTGATCCTCTACCCATCTTGGCTTCTGAGAGACACTGCCAATCTGAGAAGCACTTTTTATACCCATCATATTGCCAATTGACCTGATTAGTGCTGATTGGTCTTCCAGGTGTTTGTTGTATGCTCAAATGACTTTTTCCAGCCTCTAATAGGTTCTTGTCCCAACTTTTTTGGGATTTGTTGACACCATGAAATTTTGAATGAGCATATTTTTCCTTAATATCATACAATTTCTCAGTTTAAACTATTGACCTGTGATTTATGTTGTATTCTGAATAAAATATTAGAAGTTGGCACCTCCACATCATTGCATTCAGTTTTTATTCACAATTTCTAAAGTGTCCCAACTTTTTTGGAATCCGGTTGTAGTAACACAAGGCTTGAAACACTGGCCTTTATGTGTGGAGTTTGAGTGTTCTCCCCATGCAAGTGTAGGTTTTCTCCAGGTACTCTGATTTCTTCCCACTCTCCAAAAACATGCATGTTAGGTTGATTGGCCGCAACAAAATTGTCCCTAGGAATGAGTGTATGTATGTGAGGCCCTGCAGCAGAATGGCAACCTGTTTGGGGTATAACCTGCCTCTCGCCTAAAATCTGCCAGGATAGGCTCTGGCACCCCCCGCGACCATGTTAGGGATAAGCGGTTCAGAAGACGAAACAAAAACGAAACCATACAGTAACTGCAGTCACAAATTGAATGTAAGCAACTGCCAAAAGGAAAATATGTGCGATAGAGATAACCAGACAGATACAGGAAGAAGCTGTTAAACAAATGTGTCAGCTCCTGTTATGTGAAGATACTGAATTAAATACTCATAGTTTTGACAATTTTCTCTTTTCTTTCAAATTTCACCATGAGAAGGCGTGATAAGTGTGTTTCTCAAGATCACAACAAATTGTTTGGAAACAGTTTTTAACCATCTACCTTCCAGCTACTGCTTCCCTGTGACAAACATATGATCTTCTCACAGTGCCAGGTTACTCTCAGACTGAACACCACAGGGGAGCCTAGCTGCAGAGCCCATCAGAAGTCTGGTTACTCGTTTATTAGACGAGGAGCTAATTATTGTAAAACAGATGCTTGCATAGGTATGGATGGGAAGAAAGAAGAGTGCAATTTTATATATGGGAAGAAAGAAAACACTCCTGGTCACAATTTGCTGCTTCTATCAATTCAAAGCCAATTCCTTAGCTGGAGTTGAAGTCTTTAAGTGAAGCCTGCTGCTCTGAATGGTAATCTATAAAGACCAGGAAAGGAATCAGCATGACATGAGGAGGAGATAAAATTCACTAGGAGATTGGTAGAAAATGTCAAGTTGTTGCGCAATATTGTTGGGAAATTGGCAAAGAATATGAACGTTTAATGAACGTTTGAAAATTCATTTTATTGATGTCACTTTTTCCATTTAAAAAAATAATAGTCACTAACCCGTACACGTAAAATCTTGAATCTTAATGCCTCTTACATCCCACTTAAAAACTTGTTAAAAATCAATCTCAGATTTAACCAAGGTAATGTATCTGATCAAATATCCGTCAAAACAAATAAATATTATAGAATAAATTACATTCTAATGTAATCCCAGTCATTTTGTTCAAGTTCTAATTTAGCCAAACTGGATGCACTAAACAACCTCAAAAAATCCCTTTCTTCTAAATACAGACTGACTGATGATCAAAAAATAATTTAGAAATCAAATAACATTAAAAACACACGTAAAACAAACTATTTATGCTGGCACCTACCTCTACAGACAACGAAAATAAGCATTGACACTCAGCTCCACCACTGCCTGCTGGGAATTGAACTCCTTGACGGTGCACCGTAATGTCACTTTCACTTCTACCCATTAATTTCCAGCGCCTCTGTGGACTGTTGTGATGTGCAATAAGACAAAAGTACCACATAACAAAGGCCCTGCTGAGCGGGAAAGGAGAGTCTTTATCTGTCTCCAGGCTTACTTGGCTGGCTGTTGGCATGTGTCGGGGAGGATAGCAGATTGTGCGACAGTCACCTGGATCAGTGAAACATGTGATCAGACAGGCTGGTGCTAATCCCAGGAAGCAGAAATCAAAGATTTCACATCCTGTGGTGGTAACTCATCTGAAACAGACTGTTCTTCCGTTTCATTTTGTGGTTATGAGTGAAAAGTGGTTATTATGTCTGTCATCGAGGGTAATTAACACCAGCAGCTGTTTCAGACTGGTTCCACCCCAAAGCTTCCCTGCCTTTCTGACAAATGTCAAAGCTGCTTCATACAACAAATATACAAACACTTTAACCCTGTGCTTCCCATTGTCCATCAAGGCTAAGGGAAACCCGGCCCCCTAGGGACGAGCAGATTAACACATGACAGAGCTCGTTAACCCTGGACAAAGAGAGATGCTAATCTTGTACAGTTGCCCTCGACTGTCCTCAAATGGACCACAGACACACTGAGTGAGAGAGAGCGAGAGAGTGGGAGAGAGAGAGTGCAATGTAGGGGAAGGACAACAGGGAAACAAGAGGAGGTATACGTAGCAGTAACAGAGGCCTCAATTTGTCCCAGAAACTAGACAATACCAGGGGGAGGTAGTGCTAGAGGGTCTACCAGTACACCAAATAATAACTATCAAGATGAAACAAACTACAATCAGGCCCTGATACCACTGAGATGACCCCTACAGCTGCCCGGCTGAGCTCCACCGCCTGCAGAGATGACCAGCAGGGCAGCGTAAAGCCCAACTATCTGGATATTGATCACAGAAGAGAAAGTGAAGAGTCGGGCAGATCCACAGATGGCCACAGCTAGGATAAAGACAGAGGAAGTCCATTAGGAAGCCAGGTTCCACTGATGTGGTTAGCTCTGCTCCCTTGGGAGATAAGAAAATCAGTGATGGTGGAAAATAGAGAATCAGGGACAAAAAAAAACAGCTGGACAAGAAGAGACACAGATAACCCAACAGAACAACTAGGGCTAATTTGTAACTTGAAGAGCTGCTGGATCATCTGCATAATGGGCTTTTTGCCCAAAAACAAGCTCCTCTCTGGAAATAAATGAGATCAGGCCAGGGCAGGACCAGCTGGCAGCCTGGATCAATGACACCAGACACAGTTGTACAGGGATGTCGAACCCGAGCGCCTGAATGGGTCGGGGAAAATCTAGCCTGAGTGGCTCCGCCATGCTCTGCGCAGACGGCCACACGCAGAGTCCAAGTGGAACAACTGAGTTCATAAGAGGATTAAGTGCTCCTGTTTGAAGAGGACCACTGCACGTTCAGGAAGGAATCTGATCTCCAGTAGGTCTGGAGATGGATTGAACTGAAGATAAAACCAATGTCTTTTAAGAAAAAATACATAGATTCTGAAGCAAACATCTGGTCACAAAAAAAAAAACCCACAAATCTAAAAACGTCTGGATTTTTTAACAAGAAAAAAAAAATCAAACTCCCTCATTTGAAAGCTTTTACAAACAACCATAAAGGCATTTATTTATCCCCTCAGTGCACTGAACCCACATGAGTAACTGTGCCAGCACTAATGCCTGGCATAGATTCCTGTCATTCCATATGTGGCTACATATGGTGCCAGCTTCTGATACATCCTCGGCCACAACAACCACTGGGAGAACATGGAAAACTATTTTCTTCGACAAAACAACTATAACATTGAGTTTGATGGAGGAACATTAAATGATGAGACCCTTGGATTTAGCTTTACAACAATGGATGTAGGAGCGTAGCAACAGGGCTCCGAACCCACATCCATGATCATTCTGCTCCCAGAGGAATTTAGAGTGTCCAAACACAGCAAATTACTGCAGCTGTTGGCAAATACTGCCTCAAAACTGCACCAGCAGTTGCCAACCACGTGCACAGACAACTGTGATACCACCGTAGAGGCTGAGAGCGCAGACAACAGCAAAGTTTATCTCTGCTTTATCTTCTTTGTGCAAACTCGCGGTGGTGCCCGCCGGCAATTTCCTTTAAGTCCCTATCGCCTGGGTAACAGAAGGAAATTCAGCCAAACCCACCATTTCTGCAAGTGTTTTCATAATCTAGGGACAAGAGGCTATTGTGCGTTTGTTTTCACGGATTACAAAAAGGACAGTGGTAATTTCTAAAGACGCCAAGGCCCACAGGGAGCAGGCTGAAAAAAGATCGATGACCAGAGGCACAAACTCGCCCTTGTCACTAGTGAGAAGTTCAGAGATAAAGAGAGGGCGGGATTTTTAGTCTGACTCACACACCCACCAACACCAGTCCCCAGGCCATGGCCAAGCTGCCACACTGGGTATTAATGTAACAATCAGCTCCCTTTTCCAGGCTAAAGAACAGGTCAAGAGGCTGGCTTCAGGCACAGAAATGTCTTTCGAAATTGAAATTAGCTTAGAAAGTCAGCTTGTAAATAAGATGCACTGCATGATGATAGAAAATCAGCTCTAATTAACTCGAAGATGTTTCATTTTTATCTGACACTTTAACAAAAGGGCAAATTAGCAAGTGTTTGGCATGTGTGGATGATTGATGAGTCAGTTCAGAATATGTGCAAATTAACTACTGCATTTGGAGTAAATGCTTCTAATTAAATTAAATCTAGTAATTACTGACAAAGATAAATGTTGAATCAATAGAAATGAGATGGATGCTGAATGTTGGATGTCTATTTTAAGCCATAAAACACCCCGGATATTCTGAAAATGACACATTTTTTTGCCTGTATTATGCCCTGATAAGGGATATAGTATTTTGTGTTTCTTATGTTTTCATTGAGAGTTCAGCTTTTATGATGCCCTTTATTTGCAGGTACTTTAGTTCACACGTGTGCGTGTGCAAAGCAAGACAGTGGGACCACAAAACAAGGATTTTTTTTTTTTAATTTGTAAACAAAATCATTAAATGACATGCAACTTTTTCTAGTAAAAAAAGTATCCTCATATGGCCCCAATTGTCTTCAAGATAGAAATAATCTAAATGCGTGATTTATACTTTGAATTAAAGTATAATAGTTTCTGATAGTAAAAAAAAAAATTCAACTTGATTGTCTAGCGTGCAACTCTTTAACTTCAACTGGGTTTCTGTAGATTCTTGCTACAACACCGAGGATCAAAGAGGAGGAGTTACTCCTGGCTGGCTACGAGATTCAGAAAACACCTGCAGGGCAGCGACCTTGTAGGACCAAGCTGAAAAATCTCTCTCTACGGGTTGTGTTTGTTGCCTTTTGGGAGCAGGGAACCTGCTTCTGTAAGGTGGATTTTTCATTGACATATTTTTTTAAAAAAAAAGAAGCATACACGTACAAATCAGTCATTAAAAAATAATAATTGTAAAACAAAACAAACAAACAAAAACATGTTCGGGATCTTTTATGTATTTGTGATCTTTATAAATAGAGTATTTGGAGGAAGTAAAACATTCAAATCTATATGTTATGTGTCATAAAAAAACAAAATATATTCAAATTTACTTCATTTTTAAATCTAATTAGTACATTTAGATATTCAAAAGGTATTTTAGTATGCTAAAGTTAGACTTTACTGACACAATGAGATACTCAAAATAGAACTTGAATTTACCTTATATCCCAATTTAGAAACAATAAGTAGAACATTATAAAATGCTTGGTAAAAAAATTGAGTATTTAATTGGATAAATGAACTTTTTAAAAAATGACTAATAAAACCAAGGATTAAATTGTCATTGACCATGTTGAAGCTGCTTTTGAGACATGGTGTAAAGAAAACTAATTGCCAATGAATCAGGAAGTGCCACATTCATAGCTTAATCCTAAATCCAATTATTTGTGCTCGTAGCAAACACAAGCTCATCACCTGAATTGTGTATTGTGACTCTTCACTAAAAGGGATTGATTTGCTCATTAAAGTTGACATAATATGGGTTATATTGGTGTAAGGTGTGTGTGTGTCTGCTCAGACGATGTGCTCACAATGAGAACCAGACACTTTAGACACCCATTGATTCAGCTTCGAACAAAGACAAAGAGATGCACCCTCTCATGAAAAAGAAAAAAACCATGCCGACTTGACAAAAAAGAAAGCAAAGTCCATCAGGACTCCATAATACTGTGAAGGTGCCACCTCATTCTTTTCTTTTATTAGTCTGTATTAGCTTGGATTTGATTTAGATTGGGTCACATAATGCCTGCGATCATAATCCATCATATTCATACAGTCCTTCCTGAATTAGTTCATTAAGACAATGTCTTTTAATGGCAGCTAAAGTTTAATTCACATGATTGCATTAAGCCGCCAGCCTGTCATTTCCCAGCCTCATCAACCAACACTGTGAGTCAGCCATTCGCTCATCCTCGCACCAGGGAGGGGCTGAGGCGAACTTGCTTACCCCACCTTAGATTTAAAAAGCATTGGAGCACCTCCAAAACAACCTTTTAAAAAGTCCTCATCGTCATTGCCATATCCATCAGGATGACCTCAACATGATGGTGAAACCCTGCTGCCAATTCCCACAGAGACCAAAGAAAGGCTTAGGACAATTTATGTGCCATCTCATGGGAAGAAGATGGACTTGTGAGCAAAGGATTAAGATTTTAAATACTTTGCATTAGCAGCTGTTGGATGATTTTTAGTCCAGATTTTTTTCCCCTTTATTTATTCCCTCCTTCTCATTGTTCTTGCAGCAGGAATCTAATCTATCTTAAGCACAGAAAAAAGAGTTTAGAGTGGATCCTTTTCAGCTTTCTTTCAGCCACAATGGCTGATCACTTTTGGGATGAGGGGGTTCACATTAATCAGATCTGATTAGATGCTAGCTGGAATTCAGATTTAAAAACTCTTCCTTAAGGATCTGAGGAAGATCTAAAAGAGATCACACCCTGAAGGTAGACTTATGAGATGATGCTGTGGAGGAAAAAAATTATGTGAGCATCTGTAGATTTAAAAAAAAAAAAGTCTTGCCCAAGCTGAAGAAGCTGAAACAGTTCAGCTCTCACACTACTTTACCCATCCAGAACAATAGAAATCCAGGATGGAGGAGGGGAGACTAAGAAGCACAAGAGAAAGTTTAGGGTGAAAAAGCAAGACAAAATGGCCTCACTTTAAAAAAAAAAAAAAAAGGGGGTGGTAGTGGGGGGGACACGTTTCTTGATGGGAGGAAAAAAAGAAAAGGCTTTTGAATAAATAGGGATTTTAAGCTAACAGGTCTGGATTGAGCTCACTGCCACCGCCCAACAAAACGATCAACACCTTCAATCAAAGCGATAAAAACATGACATGACACAAAATCTAAACCTTATTCACATTTTCTAACGAATATTTAAGAAAAAATGAAATCAAGATTAATCAAAATTACTTTTTTAACACAATAGTTTTAGAGAATTAAACCAGCTGTAGTGACAGTCCATGTGGAACAGAGGCATGTCACGTTTAAAGCCACCGATATTCATGAAGCTGATTGAAATGAACACTTTTAAACAAGTCCATGTTAAATATCAAAACCGCACATGTTGGTGTTTTTTTTTTTTTAAAGCACAATCTTACCAGTTAGTGTGGAGGAGAGCTAGCAAAATCCTGTCCAGCTACGCCCAGTGTTAGCTGGTCCACCACGATGAAGACAGGATGAAGGAGGACTAAACAAGGAGAAATGGTTAAAATTTAAACTGATAGGACTGAGAAAAACTTGGTGATCTCGGGCGCCGATTTTCACAAGTGATGCGCGCACCGTGGAATGAAGAAAGGAGGAGAATGACGCTTCACTACACACACACATACACACACACACAGGATAGCAGACCGGTGAACGGATGGATGGACAGGAGGAGGAGAGGGATGCCTTCAGGAACGGAGGAAAAGTAGGAATTAATGCTACTCAGGGATGAATACAAAAAATTATCTTATTTCATTTTTCACTGTTAAATATTTCATTCCATATGTCCATTCATGGTTTGGAGGATTTTTATCAGTTAATATTCAACACGAGTGAAAGAAAAAAAATAAAGCAAAATGACTGAATGAGAGGGGCAAGGTCAGGGGTTCGAGTCCCAGTGTTGTCCCTAAAAGGACTTTTTGCCCAGATACGACTACCAAAAAAAACTTCTAAAATGTACAGATATTAAAACGGGAGGGGGTTCATAGCATGTTATTAATCTTTGAAGTGTCCTACACATTATTGGAGGTGTTTTTTTTTCAGCGCAAGAAGCTGAGGCAGACAAACTTTGGTGACGTCATATATCAGATGAGCTCCAGCTCCAATCAGAACACAACACCGAAATGGCTAGGCTTTTCTGTGTGGAGTTTGCGTATTCTCCCCATGTACGCAGGGGTTTCTTCTCATCCTCCAAAATGATGCGTGTTAGGTGGTTTTGGAGACACCTAAGCACTACAAAATTGTCCTAATGAATGAGTGTGAGTATGGATGGTTTCTCTGTGTGTGGCCCTGCAACAGGTGGTGACTTGGATGAGTATACCCTTTCTCTCACCTGAAATCAGTCAGGATAGACCCCGTGATTCTGGATAAGAGGTTCAGAAGATTAAACAAATCGATTGACTGAGAAGTTTTCACACACAGTGGGATGGTCGTTGAGATCAAATTGTCGCTGTGTCCCTGGGCGAGACACTTCACCCACATTGCCTAGTCTGGATAGTGTGTGTGATTGGTTGCTGATGGTAAGAGGGGCCAATGGTGCAAAAACGGCAGCCTGTCTTCTGTCAGTTTGCCCCAGGGCAGCTGTGGCTACAACAGTAGCTTACCATGTAGCTTACCTGGTATGGAGTGAATGAATAATGCATATAAGTGAAATGTCTTTGAGCGTACTGGAAAAGCACTTTACAAGTACAATGCATTATTGTTATTTCTTTTGACTTACTCTGCTTATTTAAATGTATATTGATTGAGCTGTTGGTTCAAATTGTCCTTAGCAGTGAATATGCATTTGATTATTTGTCTGTCGATGTGTGGCAGAGACCATCCTAACATCTACTAGATTTAGTTGAATTTACTAGAATTAGCTGGAACAGTGTTAGAGTTGGACATGTGGTTAGAACAGAGAAATTTAGATGGTCGTTGCTTGTTGGCTGCTGGATACTAGAAGCTGGGGAAAGTATGGCACATTGGGAATCTGTCCTCTTATACTATTCTCTGCCAGACTGCCTTGACCGCTTGATGTATCACATCACCCTTGGTTGATCCTTGGGTTTTCTTTCTTGTGGTCCCTCCCCCATCTCATTAATTGTTATCCAATGTATTTTTCATATAGTGTTTTACACTATATGGTACAATACGATTCACATGTTGTCGGCCTCTCTCTTCCTCCCTTCCTTGGGAGAGAGTTCTGTTTCAGATTCCTGATGGATCCTCTGTATTCCTGTCTGGGGTATCCCCAGACTGAAGAGGTCTATGAGCTTTATCGACCATCCCATCTCCATCAGGATGAAGCCCATCTACAGATTTCTTCAGATATAAAGCTTTAGAGTAGAATAAGCTAATATGTAATCAACAATGTTAGACATAATGACTGCTTATCCTGAGGAGGGATCTCTCTTTTGTGTGGGTACTTATGAATTTTATTCTCAGCCTCACCTTCCTCTGGGACTCACCTGACCTTCTTGCTGTGAGGCGACAGTGCCAATCACCACGTCACCGTGCAGACGTAAAACAAAACTTTGCAAGCTGTTTGGATAGAGTTAAAAACTGAAACCATACATGTTAGTGACTAAGTATGGTTAGTCTCTCACATGGTTCCCCAGATGCATCCAGATGAGGGCAAAAGTCTACATTTTATTTATTCAAATAGAATTTACAAACATTTACATAATGTTAATTGGGACCTTTTCTATGTTGCTTTGTGTTATTTGTATGACACATTTAGTCATCCTTACATTGGTTGAGGTCATGTAAAGTACAAACTACTTGTAAGATAACAAATAAATTGAAAAAATATATTTCAAAGTATGCAAAAAGGAAGTATGATGGCAACATATTTCACTGGCCTTTTTTGTGTTCTACTGAGAAATATTTTACTTTGATTTGTGTCCTTGAACGGAGCATTCACCAGACAGCGCGCCATGCCAAAATTGAAAGGGATGAATAGCGAATAGCAGAGAAACTCTTCTTTCTCTATGAGCAGCCAATCACCTCACAGCCTGGGGGATTATTCAAATAAAAGATGATGTCACCTCTTGCAAGTCACCCTACTCTCTTGTCCGAGTTTCTCCCAGTTGTCTGTTGCCCTCCCCCCAAGGCCCCTTCACCCCTTTCTCTAATGTTCAAACTGTTTTCTCCTATTCTCCACGCTAGGCCGCACACACTCACACACTTTAACGGTATACTTGTACCATAACACATGCATCAAGTTGCCAGGACTTCAGAGTACAAACAAAACCTGTTGAATGAAACAAAATCAGGTCATATTCTTTTCAGATACATTTAAAATGTACACCTGTTGAAGGATCTAGTCTGGCTCTTTGAGAACAGCTACTTCCAAAAAAATAGGGTGTAGTTCATGATTGTGAAAGAAAAGCAACGACAATAAAAAGATGGTGGTGTGTAGATATGATGGCTGAGAATTTTTCAAATTTTTTTTCACTGAATGACATGGTTTTTGTTGCTCTTCAGAGCTTTTGTCTGTGTGCTGTGCTTCTCTCCGAGTGGAGACTGTCTGGGTGGGCATGTCGCCTGTCTGCCGCACTGCATGCTCAGCTCCCAGCAGCCGCCTGCCCCTGTCTACATGAGCCAGGCTTTTGTGTACTAGCCTTTTCTAGATGGGTTTCTTTTCACGTCAACCCGGAGCTGCACTTGTCTCATCCCCCCTACATGTCAGAAGTTTTTTTATATGCTTTGAGCTTATTTTGAATAAATTGCAAACACTGGAACAAAAAACAAAGCCAGCATCTTATCTCTTGTCTGTCTTCATCTCTCGAAAGAAGCTTTGTTTGCCCTTCTACAAAGCTGCCTGACCCCAAGGCTACCTAGCCCATACTTTACAAGAATGCAAGCTGAATAAATTAGCATTATTTTTTTATTGTTTCACTGTGATGCTGTTCAGGATGTGCAACATTTGTTTGGTAGGATCATAATTGGTGGTTGACACAATCCTGGTATCATTAACCCGAATAATAACATTCCTAGTCAGACAGAGTTGGGGTTCAACTTCATACAATTGGGGTTTGTTACAGTCAGAAAACTATATGTGGAGACTATTTGCAGGTGTTTGCAAGTGCACAAAAGGCACAATAGACCAGAACGTGGAGGTTGTGCACTGAGCTGTAGAGTGCCTGCTGACTTGAGGCCTGATGGACGTGTTGGCACGATCATTTGAATGCAACAAAGAAAGGAAGGTGCTTTTTTTTTCTCAGAGGCAGTGGTAAGCAGCAGCAGTGGAGACAGGAAGGGGCAGGGCTGTGTACCCCGGCATACTGTTCCTATGTTATTTATTTCATTGTTATTTTCCTGCAAAGCTCCCAGTCCAGCTGGGGCAGTTGTAGGACAAAGGTGCTGGAGCTGGGTAAAAAAATCCAAAACCTGCCCTCAAGTTGAGACACTTTTAACAGTTATTTAACCGGCAGCAAATCTGGGCTTGCTGTCTTGTGTTACATTCCCTTTGGCATGAAGAGTCAAATGTCAGACTGGTTTGATTATAAGGAAACTGGCTCTGAAAGACACACCCATGTTGTCAAATGCTGTTGCACATTCTCGCAAGTAGCTTCAAAATGCATCATGCAAATCATTTTAAACTACTGACTCAAATTTTTATTTAGAAATTGTGTGTGCGCGTCCGGCAACGAAAAGCAGGCAGATACAAGCAAGCACAGGTTGATGCAGCTGGTGCTCTGTGCACATCATGGATTCCCTGAAGAACAAAGCTCGCCAGCACAGATAATCATTAGCATGCAGAATGGTTCTACACTCTCTGACAAGCTCCTTGTGAATAAGCAAAGGCAACAGGAATCTCATTAATGGGCCATATTTATACACTGTTGCAGTATGTGGGTCAAATCTGTTCTTTACAGAGCATAATGAGGATTTTGGCCTTTTTAGATTCACATATTCTCATTGAATTTTACACAGTAAGTGATGTAAGAAACCAAGAAAGGTTATCTACTTTATTACGCTTCTAAAACATTTACATTGCAAATAAGAAGCAATAACATGTCTTAACATTATGATGATAGTGTTGAGATTTAGCGTTAACAGGTTTATACATGCCTTGCTACAGGTTCCTTGGCACCAGCTTCTTTCTCAAGGATGTAACCCAACATACATAACTCATCCATACCCTAATGAATGCTTTTATTAGTATTTAAAAACTGGAAAAGAATATAAAAATCCCAGATAAACTGACATAGAAAAGAAGAACTGATATAAAGATGTACCTATAAATATATACCTGTATGTACACATACCTATTTTCACATCTTTAAACCCCTGTATACATACATAATATGAGTTCACACAAGTAAAAAAGGACACAGACACACACATCTCTGATAAAATTTTAAAAACAATTAGAGTCATCATCTACAAACAACCAGACATGACCATGCATTCTTGCCGTACGGAACAAAAATGCTCATGGCCACATTTAATTTTCTTAATGTTAAAAACACTATTTATGAATATGTCAAAAATATACAGTATGTTGTTGGAATACTGTTGTCCTAAATTGATTTTACAGTTTTTCACACTAAAATGCAATTTTTTGTAAAGTTGTTTTGATTTTCGGTTTCAAATGAAACATTCCGTTGAGATTACATCTTACATCCTGATAATAAAAACATCCTCTGGTTTTGGTGCATATTTTTTCCTTCAACATTGGCTTTGCTATGTGTGAACTCACCAATTCATAGACATTTCAAGTTCTTAATCCAGGGAAAAGTAAGTCTTGATTGCCTGGGATTTCTTACTGTATGTCTGTATTAGAATAAGCCATAATCTTTTTTCTATGTCCTGTTTTACACTGGTGGCACGGTGGCGCAGTGCGTAGCACAGTGGCTTCACAGCAAGAAGGGCATGGGTTCAAGTCCCAGGTGGATATGAGGCTTGGAACACTGGCCTTTCTATGTGGAGTTTGCATGTTCTCCCCATGTATCCGTGGATTTTCTCTGGGTATTCTGGTTTTCTCCTGCCTTCCAAAACCACACATGTCAGGTTGATTGGCCTTAACATGATTGTCCTTATGAATGATTATGGTTGTATGTGTGTGGCCCCGTGACAGACTGGTGACTTGTTCAGAGTGTACCCTGCTCCTCGCCTCCTCGAATCAGCTGGTATGGGATCCAGCACCCCCCGGAACCCTGTAAGGGATTGACAGTTAAGAGGTGACTGTTTTACACTGGAATTCCTACAACACCAGATCCATTAATGTAGATCAGACCTACTCATCAGCCATAAGTTTCTTTTGCTTCTGGGATGCCTTGAGAAAATCCAAGACTAATAAATAAAAGTATTTTCTTGTCACTACTGCCGTTGATTTGCTAAGTAGCTTTTGTTTTTGGATTTCTTTCTATGAACAGTTGTTTATAGTTGTCAAACCGATAAATACAAAGTTTTATTGGCTTGCCCTGAAAACAACCCTTAAGGGGTCATAAAGATTCCTTAAAACTATCAATTTTCATAAGACTAATAAGGATTTTAGTAAGGATCTTAATATTATTAAAAACTATAGTGAAATTGCATATTAGTAAGTTGTGTAAGTGTTGATATAGCCATGATGGGGCCCACTATAAAAAACAATTTAAAAATGTTACGACAAAACCCCAAAGTAGCAAAGCCCAATCTTATAGTGTGTTCTCAATAAATGGTTTTTCAGTCACTTTTGACCTGAAACTTGATGATGCCCAGATCATGTTAAATGCCGTCCTGTTAGTCCAGGTAAATAATGGATGTGGATACTTAACTAAATGCACTGTGGAGCTCTACCACTCAGATGAGCGATAGAGCATGTCAGCATTTCTTACCTTGAACTTTTAGTGATCTTGTAATGTCTTAGTTGTGTCTACCTTGTGTGTGCATTTTTCATATTTATGCTGAAATGACAGATTGTGATCATTGAGATGATTCAGTTCATCTTGACAACTTTTTTTATAATTATTGTCGGTCATGTTTTACACATATACTCTCATGGTCTTTGTGGCTTCTCTGCTATGATTTCTGAACTTTTTGATAGACTGGTAGTAATTGTGTGCCCAATGGGAGTAGAGAGCATGCTTCCCCCTCTAGTGGTGTTTTGAGAAAAACAGTTCATTTGAAGAAATGTAAGAAATTGAGATCTAATTTATAGAAGGGCAGGATTCGCTTGTCTAACATTTTTCAGATTTGAATAAGCATTTTTTTAAATTTACTACAAAGTGACTTAGGATCATCAATTTGAGAACTGCTTTACACATAAAGCAGAATTTATTTGTTTCATCTTCTGAACTGCTTATTCCTAGTAGGGTCGTGGGAGCTCAACTGATTTCAGGTGAGAGGCAGGATGCACCCCAAATAGGTTGCCAGTCTATTGCGTGGCCACACATATACCCACACTCATTCCTAGGGGCAATTTCATAGCAGCCACTTAACCTAACAAGCATGCTTTTGGGAATAAACCCGAGAAAACCTACGCATACACAGGAAAAACATACAAACTCCATACAGAAAGGCAAATGTTTCAGGCCTCGCCCCCACTCCTGGACTCAAACCCTGACCTGCTTGCTGTGAGGCCTCTGTGCTAACCACTGCATCACTGTGCAGTGCAGAATTTATTCAATAAACAGAAAATATTGCCCAAGCATGTGCACTTATTCAAACAGTGTCTGTAAAGACAGTTTGCAAATAAATATGGAGGAAACCTTACTCATTAAAACATCAGAGAAGTATGATGTCATCAAATAATACATTTTTATTGTCACTGTCTACAAAGTAATACATACGCTGCAAATAAAACCAGTTAGTGGTACATTGATTGTTTATTTAGTTAGTGTAAATAAAGTGATACATGACAACTAATCCCTTTCAAAAATTATTCATTACATATTAAAATTTGACAAGAAAGCGTGAAAGCAAGCAGCAGCCTACTGCAAAGGTAATAAGAAGATTCTGCAAAATACACGCAAATTCATTTATTCTTTTTTTCTTATAAAACTTAAATAACAAATAAGGTTACAACAGCTTGAATTAAATACATATAAATAAGTGCACACAAATATTAAAAACACATTTCTTTTACACTGTATAGTTGTAAACAATTATTTAAGTTAAAAACTTGATTAAGTTGAATCATACTTTATAAAGAAAGCCACTAGTGGAGTGCTGGTGAGGAAAAAGTATTCTTATATAAACAGAAAAAACTACATCAATGTGAGATAAAATACATACAATTCTCATTGGAAATAAAAAAAAATTCCACAAAAAAAATACACAGTTTAGATTAGCAGTATAGATAAAAAAATAAATCAGTTTGATATTTTTGGACGTCTTAATTATCTAAACAGCTAAACCTAGAGTGGTAAAAAAGTCACATGTTTGGACACTTGTCCCTTAAATCTATTCAATTTCTTATATAGAGTAATTTTTTTTTATTAAATTCAGTTTTAATCAGTCGGTGAGATTGCTCCTAAGCTAGTTTATTTTACTTTTATGACGTTATACGAGGTGAAATTTTGCTGTGGCTATTTCCAATATTGATTTGACTTTGAAACATATGATTAAATTACAAGAAAATACAAAGTAAAAGATCTTTCATTAAAAAAGCAGAATGTATGCGCTAGATTGATCTAGTTTTAGCTTTTTAATTTTAGCATACACTTTTGAACAACAATTCAAAATAATAAAAAAAATACTAAACAAAAACTTATTTAACTTATCAGAACAGTGTGGAAATTAAAATGAAAAGGAATTCCTTTTGACTAAATTGCACATAAAAACAAACATAGAGAATAGAAAAAATAATTTCATTTCAACATGAACCCATAGATTCAAATAGACAAAAAAAACTTAAATGATGCAAATGGGCTGTACCGGCAGTAATTTTGTGTTGTCAAAATGTGCGTAGTTCCACGTATAACATTTAGAACATTAAAAATAATACTAAACTTTAAAAAAAAAATCAACAAAAAAAACCTGAAATAAGCATAATTTTTCAGTTATCATTCCTTGTCTTTAAAGACGTTTCCGCCTTATAAAATACAATGTCCCTTACAAATTCTATTGCAATTCAGCTTCCCTTATGCTCCTAGTGTAGAAATGATTCATACATATTGATGGTTAACTATTTGGCTCCGAGGCTTGTCCTTCTTTCTGCAGCTATCATCTCTTCTTAACCACAGGAGGATGCGAACAAAGAGAACGAGGGACGAGCAAATCAACTGGAGTGGAGGAAAAGGCTCGCCTGAAAATGCCACAAAGCTAATGCATTTAGGCATCCAGAAAAAGATTTATCTTTATCCCTCATCTCGCTTGACTGACTCCTTGATCTACCACTAAGATCCAAAAGTAAAACACCCCCATAATCAAGCAGTGTTAAAAAAAAAAAAAAAAAACATCAGATTACCATATGCACAAAAACAATAACAACCCTGTACAAATAGATTATTCAAGCAAAAAATTGCCTCCATTCTACTTGACGGACCCTAGTTACAAGCATAATGGTTCTAGTCATGTAAGGCCTCATTCACAATCTGACATTTCCGAAAGAGGCAATAAATTATTCACAGTACAAAAGCTGAGGCAGGTAATTGGGTCTGGGACTGTGCAGTGAAATCTACTTTTCAAGCTTAAATTTAAAAGTAAAATTTGAACATTGGCACTGACAAAGTGAGACAAGGTCAGTCAGTTCACCCTCCATGTGCTCATCATCTCTGTGGAGAGTGAGAAAAAAGGAGTACCACTGCTCTCAGGTGTCAGCGAGTGAAATGTGGTGCTTTAAAGATAGAGGGAGTTTAAAAAAAAGAGGGTCTAGCTCCTCAAACACATGCTGCTCAGAGCTTCTGTTTCCTTTAATGTTTTCCTCTCTTCCCTCCTCACCATTCACAGCAGCACAGGAAGGAGCACGAAGAACCCTCAGGCCCCCGGAATTTGCCAGAACTGGGCGTGTCTGTGCACTGCGCAATAAAAGCATGAAGGTCTGTGATGCGGACCTGGTCTTGGGTTTGAGCCTGAAAGAAGAAAACCAAATTAAGAATTTGGTCAATCTTGTTGTGATAAAAAAAAAAAAAGCAAAACAGTATTTATTTAATGTAGTAAATTATCAAACATTGGAGTGACAAAAATTATAGTGTTTGTCTAGATCAGAGTATTTTTTTGGTAGTTTGTCAGCAGGAAAGGATTCAATTATTTTTTTCCGCCAGAAAAAAAAAAAAGATGAATATCAGACTGAATTATGTTTTTCAAATGGATTCTCATTTTTTATTTAAGGGAAACTTGCTTTAACTTTGGCTCCGGTACAGAATGAACAGAGTAAAAATATTGCAGCACTTAATGTTGCAAGTGGTGTTAGTCTATTGATATAAAATATAATTTTTACATTATATAAACTTGCGGAACGCTGTCCTTTCTTTGTAGAGTTTGCATGTTCTCCCAGTGTTTGCGTGGGTTTTCTTCAGGTATCCCGGTTTCCTCCCACCCTCCAAAGACATGCATGCTAGGTTGATCGGCCGGTGCCAAATTGCCCATAGGAATGAGTGTGTGTGTGTGTGTGTGTGTGGATGGTTGAATGTGTGTGGCCCCGTGACAGGCTGGCGACCTGTTTGGGGTGTACCCTATCCTTCGCCTTAAATCAGTCGGGATGGGCTCCGGTACCCCCCCCATCCCACAAGGGAAAGACGGATGAGAAGATGACTGACTGATATAAATTTGCTAACTTGGAAATTTATAAAAATTATGTTGTGGAGGATCAAAAAAAAGGGACAAATTAGTGAGCTTACCATAATAGTGTCATAGGCTCCAGTGATGAGTGCAATGAAGAGGGACAACACCATGTAGATAAAAAGGGAGATAAAGGTATAAAGGTAGACTTGACTGAAGATCCACACCAACGTGCTGCTTTGCTCCATCTCAGCAAAAGTTACAAACATATCATCTCCGTTGATCAGCGAAAACAGGCACTCTGACACCATGGACAGAGAGCGAAACTGCACACGAGGCAAAATTAAAAGCAGAATTAATTAAACAGAAATTTTAGTATTGTGTTGGGATTATCTACAAAAACATGGAATTTAAAAGATGAAGCAGCACTAATGCTTAAAATGATGCACTAATGAAATCATATTTCATGGCTGACAGATGCTCTTTATGTAAAGCCTTTAATGAAGTTGTTTATAATAGCAGAATAATTACAAGCAGTTGGTGTTTTTATGACAGTTAATTGGGCTGATCAGAGACATTATGCCACGGGAGTTTTTAAAATAAATCAATCAGGACATTGTTCTAAACTTTCTTGGACTTGTAAAAAAATCTAATATGTAGTTTTGAGTTTCTGTTAACAAACGAAATACTTCTGTTAAAATTATGTGAGAAGATTCATAGATTTTAAATTCTTCTTCTTCTCTTTTCAGCATTTCCCTTCAGGGGTCGCCACAGCAAGTCATTTTCTTCCATCTATCCCTATCTGCTGCATCTTCTTCATTCACCCCAACTATCTTCATGTCTTCCTTCACTGTATCCACAAACCTCCTTTTTGGTCTTCCTCTTGGCCTCTTTCCTGGTGGTTCCAAACCCAGCATCCTTCTGTTGATGTACTCGCTCTCTCCTCTGCACATGTCCAAACCATCTCAGTCTGGCCTCTCTGACCTTATCTCCAAAACCTCTAATTGCTCTGATTCACTCATTTCTAATCCTGTCCATCCTGGTCACTCCCAGAGAGATCCTCATCATCTTCATCTCTGCTACCTCCATCTCTGTTTCCTGTCTTTTCCTCAGTGCCACTCTCTCTTGACCAAACACCATGGCCAGTCTCACCACGGTTTTGTACACTTTTCGTTTCATTTTAGCTGAAACTCTTCAATCACACATCACACCTGATACTTTTCTCCACCCGTTCCAGCCTGCCTGCACACGCTTCTCACCTCTTTTCCACACTCTCCATAGCTCTGGACTGTTACTACAATATTTATTAAAAAATAATTGATTAAATTGTGCTATTGTGGGGTGGAAATTCTTATCTCATAGCTTATGTAGTAGATAAATAAGGTAGTTATTGGCAGCTCAGAAATGCAATATTTGCAGAAAAAAAATGCTATAAAATTATTTGTTTAATTTCACTTTTATTTTTGACAATGAATTTGGCCCTCTTGTTACTCCTCACTTAATTCAACCCCCCTGGGTGTGTAAACAACAGCACAAATCTTTTTTGAGGCCATAAATACAGTGTATAACGGATCAAAGTAAGTAAATATTCTTTTTTTAGTATATTTAAAGAAAATGGCACTTGTTCCTGAGGGGATGTACTGAGAGTGAACAGAGCATATGAACTTCCTGCCTGTATCAAAATGTGGGTGTGGCCCAGAACAAAATGTGTGTCCGAGAACAAAATGCATGGCCAAGAACAACGTCGCATTCAAATTGTATTTGAATATGGGATGGGAGTGCAAATTAATCAAGCATGTATGACTGAAATAGAAAACTACTTTAGGAAGGTTATGATGTACGAAAAACGTTCAAACTTGGTAGAAAAGTTTGATTTTTGCATAATCTCCCCTCTAAAGAAATAAAGAGGAACTCAACAATAATTTTTAAAACATTTATCTTAAACGTTGAAGCCATTGTGAACATTGTACCTTGGTGTGATATGGTCCCAGTACAATCCATCCACAGAAGCAGTATCCCAGATAGATGGCAGCTGCACAGCAGCAGAAGCGAATGACATTTGGAAAAGCAGCTCTTAGAGTCACAATCAAGATCTGTGGCAGAAGAAAAGATATGTAAAAATTACAGACTGTAATCAAATCCTAATCCATACCAATCTGTAGTAAATATAAATTTGAAGTTTTTACATACATTGTATTTCTGAAAGAAGCTGAGATAACGAATGACTCCGACCCACACAAGCAGAGTGGACGTTCCCAGCAGGATTCCACATAAGTCATAAGAAGATAAAGTCTGCATGATCAGAGACATGCATTCATCAGATCAAAATCAGGAAGAAAATAATCTCACAGAGAGTTTGGTTATTACCTTTGACTCAATTCCTATTTTAATAAAGCTACCAATGATGGTGAACATGTCACTGATGATGAGCAGGATGTACCAGCCATTGATGAACTCCATTCTGTCTCCCCAGCATACATTTCTGCCAAGTTTGTGTTTAAAAAACTGCACGTATTCCTGCCGTGAAGAACGGTTTTGAAAAGAAATTTATTTAGACAATTAGCCATTATTTTCTTGTTTTTAAAGATAAAACCATGTCTTTCTTACATACTGCAGGAGAATTCCTCTGAGGATAGAACGGCCACACAGCAACAAAGACAACAAGCACACAATCGCCACCAGAACATCAAAGAACTCTCGAGCGTAGCTTTCCGCTGGCAAACGAGAAAAGAAACAAGAGATCAGCAATGATGAAGAAAATCATTTGACTAATGGCCTAACATCCCACCCAAACAAACACCAGTCACTCACCATGTCCGGACACATTAGGGTCTTTACACTCTTTAATTGAGGCCTTGTTCTGTAAATGGATCTTTACTTTCCCGCTGTGTGCTTGGTTGTCCATGACGATCTGAGAGTGTAAATATGAACCAGGTAAATAAAATTAAAAAATCCTTTTAAGTCATATTTGAAAAAAGTACATTGACTGAAATAATAATTAGTAAATAAACAAAAATATAATTAAATTTAATGTGACATAAAACCTTTATCAAAGTTTGATAAAATAAATACTCATTAACAAAATATTCAAATTCAGAGTTGCCATGTGAAGTGTTGAAGGAATGAAATAAAACCAAATTCTCTCTTCATTGTGCGGATTGTAACAGGAAAAAATAGAGTAGTCTCACTGTGATGGCGAATGTGTAGCAGTCTGGAATTTCATTATTTATTATGGTCTGGATATTTATGGCTTTCAATTGGAAGTCAATAGTCACATTGATCAGCCTGATGAGAAAACAGAAGACAGAGATATATGTTGGTATGTTTTATAACTTTTACAACATCTAAGCATTTTTCAAAATTATAATAATAAAAAAAGAAAATCCAACTTGTAAAACTCAAGAGTGAAGTTTTTGTAGTCCTCGTTTCCTGGAGCAGAACCGTCCACTGTGGGATTCAGGCCGATGCAGTCTAGACAACAACATAAAAAAATACCTTAAAGGAACTGAAATATATCATTAGAGGAAGTAATGTTTAAAAAGCACGAACATTTAGTAATTTATTTCCACATCACATAAAATCCAAACTTCCTCTAAATGTCAAAATAAAGCTAAACCAAAATTTCTATTTGTGGAAATAACACGCTACCAGGAAAAAATTCTGCCAAATCAGCAACTTTTTTGCAAACTTCCCATGAAAACACCCATGCTGTTAGTAAAGAGCATGGGGTAAAATGGTTTCCACTGGTAGCGTGAATTTGAATCTTTAAATGTTAGAGAAAGTTACCTCTTGCATAAAACGTATAAAATAATATTATAAAATGAGCAAAAAAAAAAAAAGGCTTATCCTACTGGTAACAACACGTGGATCAATGTCGAATGTATCATTGACGGGCTCGATGGTCCCCTTGCTGTAGTATCTCTGGCAGAGAGAAAGAGCACTCCCTTTTTCACCCACACCCATCACGTATGCGTATCGACCGAGTGCGATGTCAGGCAAAGCCATGTACTGAAATGAAACACAAGGGGAAAATTTAAATCTGATTTTTTTTCTATGTATCCTGTTGAAACTTTACTTTGAGACAAAAACTGGGTGACCCAGGTCTAAAAACATCTTTCTACTTTTATTGTTACTGTATTTTCACGACCATAAGGCGCATTTAAAAGTCTTAGATTTTCTTCAAAATGAGCGGTGCGCCCTATCGTGCAGTGCGCCCTATGTGTGTTGGGATTTTTAAGAGAAAGACTTTGCCTATGATTTATGACTATATGCGTGCTCATCTCACCGCCAACGTGACTAAATAAGTGAAGCAGATGAACACTACGCTTGTTGTGATTCCGGAAGGTTTGACAAAGGAACTCCAACTGCTAGACATCGGAGTGAACCGACCGTTCAAAGTAAGGCTGTAAGCGGAGTGTGAGCAATGACCAGAGGAGACCACAGCATCACAAAGGGTGGAGGGCAGCGCCATGCAAGTTACGCCACAGTTTGCCAGTGGATTGTAGAGGCTTAGGCTAACTTGTCTGGTGGCACTGTTGTCCGAGCTTTCGCAAAAACAGGCATCAGTTCCGAGGAGCTGCATGGTACAGAAAGTGACTGTAACAGCGAGGAAAGTGAACCTGCTATGTTGGATTTAGCGCACCTGTAAGATTCTGAAACAGAGGATGAGGACTTGGATGGATTTGATGAATGACTTTATGACGAATGTAACTAATATTTAAATAAAGACAACCAAACTCAGTTTTGCTCCTGATCTATTCTTTAAATACGCACTTGTCTGCTTGTGTGTGTGTTATTGTAAGGAGGAGGTCCGTAGTAGAGGATATGTATATAAAACCCGCGCCCTATCATCAGGTGCGCCCTATGTGTGAGTTAAATACAGAGCACACGAAACTGGGACTGCGCCTTTTCATACGGTGCGCCTTTTGGTCGTGAAAATACGGTATTTATTATTATTATTATTTCCCTCATAAATTGGACATATTTTGAGTAGAATGGAAACAAAAGTGCAAAACTAATTGATAAAAAAAACAACTAATTTTTCTGCAGCAAGTTTGTCAGTTCTAACATTGCTTCTCTTTTCCTTTACTTCTTCATATTTTTTATTGTTTACAAAAAAACTGTATATGATGCTTAAATCAGTCAATTTTGAGTTAGTAGATCTGTGTGTGTTTGAAAATGTTTACTGCAGCCTTCTACAGATTGCTCCTGATGATAGTGGTTTGTGCCTTGCACGGCAGCTCCCATCATCAGGTATGATGTAATGTAAAGTGCTTTGGGTAACAACGCAGGTACATAAAAGAGCTATATAAGTACAGTTCATTTACCATTCTACAGAGAAATATCTTAAAAAAACAATCTGTTTTTTTAGAACCCGACAGCCCAAGTTTATCTACTTTGATTGTAATCTTTTACATGTCAGAACAAAGTTACAGACTAAACAAAAAATACTTTTTGTGGCAAAATATTTAGTCCAGGGTTTAGATTGATTATCGACAAAGTCGCGACAACTCATTCAAAAAAGCACATTCATAAAACCTTAAAAACTTTCCTTAAGAAAAGGAAAGCCTTAAAAAGCTTTAAAAGCTCAAAAGCTTATAAACATTTGTTACTAAGAAATTCAATTTATTCAGTCTTCTGAACTGCTTATCCCTAACTGGGTTGCGGTGGTGCCAGAGCGAACAGGTCGCCATACTGTTACTGCACACGCACGCACGCACGCACACACACACACACACATTCTCAAGGCAAACACACACACATTCTCAAGGAAAAATTTTGTAGCAGCCAATCAACCAAACATGCATGTTTTTTTGGGTGGGAGGAAACCGGAGCTTCAGAGAAAAACCCAAGAATACAAGGGGAGAACATGCAAACTCCACACAGAAGCCTCACTCGGGACTCGAACCCTGACCTTCTTGCTGTGAGGCCATTGTCCTAGTCACTGTGCTAGTCACTGTGCAGCCTTCGAAATTAAATATCAAGAAAAACTTGTATTTGAAGTCTTTTCTACACAATTGAGGCTGAAATTTTGACATTTTTCTGCTACCTGGTCAATTGCAAAGTGGATGCGACTGTACAACTCAGCCTGCGTGTGGACAGCCTGAGGAGTGTTGTCCTGGTAACCCTGCAGAAAAAGGTGCTTAAACACAGCTGTATTCTCCTCTTTGAACGCCACGACCATCTGGTTACTAAGTCCGAACAGCACCAGCTGAAAGATAGAAGCACACACAAACAAACAATGTGTTGCCGTAATACAAAAACTGTATCAAACATACACACAAAATGACTAGGATGGGTGCAAAAGTTCATTGCATGATGTCTACCTGAACAGTTACTATAATGATCTTCAGCAACTGTAGGCCGAGTTTGAAAGGCTTGCGTCCTTTGGCATGGTATTTGTCACAAGGACTCATGAAAAAGTACTTGAGTTTTCTTCTCAAGGCTTCTTCTTCCTCTTCATCCTCCTCCAACTGTCTCTGCAGCTCATTGCCCACCAGAGCAGTGGGACGAGGGCTTCCATGCAGATCATGGGACCCATAGCTGGATTTGGAAAAAAGGAGCCTGTCCTTCTCTGGAAGAAAAAAAAAAACACACAGATTTTTTAACATGCATGTCAGGTTAATAGGCTGCTACAAATTTGCCCCTAGGATTGAGTGCGTGTGGTGTGTCTATGGTTGTCTGTGTGTGAGGCCCTGCAAGAGAATGGCGACCTGTACAGGGTGTACCCTGCCTCTCGCCTGAAATCAGTCTAGATAGGCTCTGGCACCCCCACTACCCCATAAGGCAATAAGTTTTTCTGAAGAAGAAATATTTTCTTGGATTTCTTTGATCAAGTTTATTTATTGTAATTTTCATTTCTTTCTTCTTTTTTTTTTTTTTTACTTGAAATCAAATGCAATCATTTTATTTGAATCTATCTTCTCTAAATCCTCAAACTCCTATAATTCAGATCTCGTAATTTAAAAGCTGAATCTCTTGCAATATTAATAGATCATGACTTTATTTTATATCTAAGAGAAAAAAATCAAAATAAAAGAACTACCGGTACTCATTTAATCTTATCGCGATAACATAAATAACTGTGAGATTTGATTCATTATGACCCAATGGAGATGTGAGGTGCATCTTTAGTCTACTTTGATTATTCTACATATTTTTTCTACGTGAGCTGTTCAACTATTTACTTTCTAAATGATTTAATTAAATAAACCAGATCAATCACTGCAGTTGATTTCTTACTAAGGACAAAACCGAACCTGTAGCGTTGTCCTGGCTGCAGGTGTAACTGGATGATGCCATATCGGTGGTGAACGGAGGCACGAAACCTGCATAAAAACCCCTTGCAGTTGAGGATCATTACATTCAACCGTGTTGATTTGATTTGATCGCAGATACAAGATGCTGCTGCAGAGAACGATGACACTAAGGTAAACAGAGCAGCTTCCGGTGAACGGCGTGACACCAGCGTGTGACGTAAGAGAGTGGCTGAAAAGTGCACTGTACCTTATCTTGAATTTATGAAGAAATCTTCTGTTTTTATTACACAATTTGAGCTGAGTCAATTCACCATGAAAGAAAATCCTTACGGAAATATTAAGAAGGAATTAAGAATCAATATGAGGTCAGCTCATGGCTCATGGAAGTCAGATCTCTCAGTGAACATTTTATTCCACAAGATTTTTTTTTTCAGGTTATAAAACCTCACTGATTTCACTAAAATCTCATTAAATAACTGATAATGTTGGTTTTATTTAAATAAAATAAGATCTAGTATGTATACAAGAAAGTTAGTTAGTAGTATAAAAAGTCAGTCTGCCACTGCTCCCCCATGACTCATACCACCTATCACATTTGCTGCAAGTGTGGTAGTGGCTGCAGCTCCCACATCAGCTTATTCATCCACAGCCGATGCTACACAAACAGATACTATCCAGGTACAGACTCCATTGTCTCTAGAGACAGAAGGACGCCAACAACAAACCAATTTAAAGGCATAATAAAAACTTAAACTTTTAACCATTTATTGGAAAATACTTTATTAACCCTCGAAGGAAAATTGGCACACACAGGTTATTCAGTGTCAGACTTTACAAGAAATGTCTCTTGTTTTTGATTGGCAACATTACAATACTCACCTGACTGTGTAAATTACTGCTATAAATATAGTGTGACCATTCTTAAAACATGAGCATTACGCTGATCCTGTTCTCTATGAACTAGTGTCCAGTTCAGAATTCAATTAAAAGGTTTACTTGTCAATGTTGATATGAGCTTGCTAGAGGTCCTCCAGTTCCAATGTAAGGACTGGGGGGTTTCCTTCTCTGTGGCCTCTCCGAAACTCTCCCCCCAATGTTACTCTTCATCACTGTCCTCAAACTATTCAAATTTAAACTAAAAAGCCACCCATTTAAAATAAGTATTTTACCTCTCTGTATGAGTAAGAACTCTTTGGTTTCAACATGTTTAAAATCTTGTTCAAATACATTTATTTTCTAACTTTTATATCCTGTATATCATATTCAGCACCTTAGCTAATTATTGAACAAAGAGTGCAGAAGGAATTAACATGACTCGACTAAAAAGATACACTTGATAATGATAAATAATATAATTTTTTTGTGATGGAGTGGTATTATTTCCATTACTCAAACAATCCCATCATAAAACATGTTTTTTGTGGGGGTTACTTTTTCAGATTTTTCTAACTAAATCAATTTAAGTCACTTTTTTTTTTAAGAAAAGTTTTGAGACTTTGAGGATGTCTCAAAGTCTTATGGAGTGGTATTATTTCCATTACTCAAACAATCCCATCAGAAAACATGTTTTTTGTGGGGGTTATTTTTTCGGATTATTCTAACTAAATCAATTTAAGTCACATTTTTTTTAAGAAAAGTTTTGAGACTTTGAGGACTCATTGCAATTACAAACCTGTAATGTTGTAACATTAGGTTGCTCTCGGTCAAATCCACATCCGCCAATCTGTTGGACGACTACATAACTATTTTAAATGAGATTTCCCCTTTTTTGTCTGTCTCAAGAAGAGGTGTTACGTGAAGCACAAGACCTAAACTACACTGAAAATTTTAGTTAGGAAACTAACACAAAGACCAAAACCATAGCACAGGATTATTTAAAGGTTTGTTGCCTTTTCACAATTACTCCATAGGCCATGTTTTTCACCTCCAGCTTGTTGTCGTTCTCCCTTGAAGATAAAAGACTGCTTTTGAGTAGAGGCACTACGTACACACTGAAGGACAGAGCAGACTACCCACACATTTGGAGCATTTTAAAGTTGGGATTACAAGAACATAGGGCAAGTAATTAGTGAGAAAAAAAGTGAAACTATCAGCTGCACTCAAGAAATATTTATTTAAATTGAAATAAGTCTTGTGATTACATTAAATTATTAAAACAAATGACAATTACATGAAAACCAAATGAAATCCAATCTATAACACACATTTCCACAAAACTGGTGTTTATGTTTTACATGCAGCTCAAAAAAAGTCCTCAGTTTCAACAAAGATAACAGATAATACAGATAATTTCATTCTTTCTTCAGTTTTTATCTTCCATCCAAAGACTTGTCCCTGGTTATGACTGACTCATTGAATTTTATCATCAGTGTGGTGCCTTTGTGCCAGTGGGCAGTGACCTTAGCAGGGAAGCCGCTATGCGTGAGGATAGCCTCCACAATGCCTGCAGTGAAGGCGGCACAGTTCAGACTGCTGTTCTCTTTTGGCACTGAGATGTATGCGTTGATAAGAGGATCTTTCTCGATGATGTAATATGTCTTGTCATCATCGTTGGCCTGCTCCAGCTTGTCTGCTTCTTTACCAAACAAGGACTTCCAAACGTTAACCTGATGGGGATGAAATAAGCGTCAGCTCTGGGTTTGTAGTAAACCAGTTCTCAATGTTTATGTGACATGCTCACCTTAATGAAGAGAAGCATGTTGAGCACTTTAGTTTCCCTCTTGCTGTTTTTCTCCCTCAACACCAGCACATCCAGCATGCTGGCACCCACACTCTGACCCATGTCTGCCAGACGCGTCTGCAGCTCTGACACGGAGTACACGCGACTCTGGCAGTACTGCACCATCTCTGAGAAGAGAAGGGCAAAGGCGCTAATGCTCACTTCCGTCTTGGGCCTGGTCAGTGGGCGCTCCAAAATGGTGGACTTCCCTCGTGTGAATCGTGTGTCCATTTTCTGCTGCAAACACCATCAGACAAATTAACAACAAGTTAATGTTTTTCTTTTCAAGGAAAACATGGGAAATAAAATTATGAAACAGAACATATGAAAATGTATGCATAATTGAGCTTTTTTGTTTTTATGAGGAGTTTCTATAAGTTCCTGATGAATAAAAACATGGGAAGTAATGGATTATTTCTTTGTTGAAAACGTTCTTTTTGGAGGAGATCTTGCAAGTTGATATGTTGATGATAGTTATCAACTTTCAAGGATCTCTTTATCCTTTAAATAATGCCGTTTGCCAATTTTTTCATTACATTACAGAAACAAAGGACAGCCCATAAGACTTTATATGTGCAATAAGTTGAGAACTCACATCTAACATCGTAAAAAAATACACCCAAAAAACCCCCAACATCCCAATACTAAATCATATTAAGGAACAAAACTGTTAAATGCATTTGTTTAAGACATTTGATTTGTTGTATGCATAAATAATCTGTTCCATACAAAAGGGGGTTATGTGAATTAAGGGTTCAAAAACTTAGGTGTGGAGAACAGAGAGATTAAGCCCGAGGCCACAAAGACCTGGAAACAGCAACAACAAAAAAGTCAATCTGCCACTGCACCCCCATGACTCATACAGCCTAACACATTTGCAGCTCCCGCATCGGCTTATTCAGCCACAGACGATGCTCCACAAACAGATAAGTATTCAGATGCAGACTCCAATGTCCATTGACATAAGGATGCCAACTAACTTAGGTATTCATAAAGAAGGCCCACATGGCCAATATGTACATTAATAAACAGAAGAATAAAAGTAACCATTTTGATTTAAGAGTTATCTTGCTTGGTAAAGAATTAAATGAGCCAAATAAGCATGATCATCAGTGTATCATATATAATTTTGATATCTTGTTTAGTCTGATCTTTTATTTGTATGAATGCACAACAGTTAATTTGCCACAAAGGATGACAATATACACAAATGTGTATTATTAGATTATTAAACCAAAACAGAGTTTGAATACCTTTGATCACCCAAATGGTACAAATACTATTTTTACTGAGCGTTTTGGATCAATAATCGAACTGTATAACGTTTAACAATTCGCGAATAATAGTGGTAGACGACTGAAATCAAGTAGAGAGAATTTTCTTATGTGAGATTCAATAATTTGGATAAATTTAATTTATTTTTCAGCCAAGTTGAAGAGCTGAAATCTAGCCACTAGCAGCTAATTGTTAGCATTAGCTGCCCCTAATGAGTGGTTTATCAAGGAATAAACAAGTAAAAATGTTTCCACTTCTAAATAAATAATAAACAGATAATAAATATAACATAATAAAAATCTAATTTAATTTAAGAATAAACGCACCTTGTTGAAGCAAATACAGCTTTGTTGGGAAAATAAAAACTACTTCCTGTTTAGTTTTTTTTTTTTTTTCGCCTCCTTTCGGAAGAACGTTAGTTAATGTCACAGCGCCATCTTTTGTCCCGGATCCAAAATTTCTTGTTTGGGGCTTATTTTTTTTTATTTTTTTTGTTCAAACATAATTTTGTGTAAATAAATTTGAATATTTTTTTTATTTTAAAAAGTTAAACTAAAAACTAAACATCTTTGTTTCTCAGACAGGACTCTTTATGGATATTGATGTTTGCAGATGACATTGGGATCTGTAGTGAGAAAAGGGAAGAGATGGAGGAAAATCTGGAGAAGTGGTTTGCACTAGAAAGAAGAGGAATGAAGATTAGTCAGAGTAAGATGGAGTAAGACAGAGTACCTGTGTGTGAGTGGGAGGGACCCAAGTAGAAAAGTGAGGTTACAGGGAGAAGAAATAAAGAAGGTGGGAGATTTTAAGTTATTAGGATCAACAGTCTAGAGTATTGGAGAGTGTGGAAAAGAGATTAAGAAGCGTGTGCTGGCAGGCTGGAATGAGAGAAGAAAAGTATCAGTTGTGATGTGTGATAGAAAAGTTTCAGCTGAAAACAAAGGAAAAATGTAGAAAACCTGGGTGAGACCGGCCGAGCTGTCTGGTCTAGAGACAGTGGCACTGAGAAAAAGACGAGAAACAGAGATGAGGTAGCAGAGATGAGGATGCTGAAGATGTCTCTGGGAGTGACCAGGATGGACAGGATGGGGAATGAGTATATTAGAGGAACAGCACATGTTAGAGGTTTTGGAGATAAAGTCAGAGAGGCCAGACTGAGATGGTTTGGACGTGTGCAGAGGAGAGAGTACAGTTGCTGAAGGATGCTGGGTTTGGAACCACTAGGCAAGAGGCCTAGAAGAAGACCAAAGAAGAGGTTCATGGATACAGTAACGGAAGACATGAAGATAGTTGGTGTGACCGAAGAGGATGCAGGAGACAGGGTTAGATGGAAGAAACTGACTTGCTGTGGCGAGCCCTGAAGGTAAATGCTGAAAGGAGAAGCCCTGAAAATTTTATTAAACAACCTTTTTGATAAAAACAATACCATTAACTGTTTACATCTTCAAATGTCACTCCCAGATTGCAAATTAATTTAATTCGCAATTATGAACCAAAAAGGATTTTGTGTCACATAATGCAGATATCACACATTTCACATGCATTCTCAAAGTGCCAGATCTTCTTCTGGGAAATTTCTCTTGTCAATCAGGGCAGAAATACTTCCTTTTTTCTGATCTTTTAAATTCTGCAAATTTTTTATGGAAATTCTCACATTGTGTTAATAAAATTGAAACAATTACTTATGCATCTCTGTCTGTCTTGATAGCATGTGATTTATTCTCGTGGGACTTAAGTTTTGGAGCCTTTTCTTTGATTCTCTAACTTGTGTGTATCTGATTTACCCCACATTTACCACGGAGTGCAGAAAAGAAAGAAGTAATAAGCTTTCCTTCCATGCATAAGCAGCTGTTAAACAAAGGATTGAGATTAACTTTAGATTTCTGAAATTTCCCAAAACTGTCCAAGGTGGTAAAATAGGACTGCTGTTTTTTACAACCAGAGTGTTGCAGCTGCCTCTTTCCCATATTGCTCTGACAGTTATGGTGACAGATTAAACACAAGTGCAGCTTTTTCACAATTTGTTCAAAACAGTTGCATAACCATCCAGTCTTTCAGTATGTGTAATGTATAAATAAGAGGCGGGTAGTTTTTACACAGTTAACACTTAGAGCTAAAGGTGAGTTCAATTCAAGATGGACAAAAGTCACTGGATCCCGGTTCTTCTGGTGCTGTTTATCAGTGCATATGCAGAAGGTAATTTAAATTTATACTTTCTGGTTTATTTTGTGAAATGCAAGCAAATGTAATTCTCAAAGTAAAATTAAGTAACAAAATACTAACTGAGAAAAGACATCTAGGTGTCTTTTATTTATTAGTAAATTAAAATTTAAAGTTTTTTGAAAAAAGTAGAATTTCTCTGTTTGTACTTTTTTGTTTTAATATTGAATCATTTTCTGTCTGATGTGTGTGTTGTGTAAGTATGATCATTTAGCTCTAATATCTTTTTGGTGTCAACATGCTGAAATAGAAATGTCATTCTGAAAACAAGCAAAAATTTGCAGCCACTATGACCACGACAGTTTTATTTTTTACTAATTAAAAAGTCTGTAAGTTAGACTTTTTTTTATAAGTGACTAGGGAATTAGATATTAAGCTTACTGACACAGATTATTCCCATGAGCGCAACATGTCAGTTCAATAGCTGCTGAATTTGAAAGTAGTACTTTTTCATCTCAACAACTTTATGCACGTTAATAAATGTGTAAAATAATAGCAATTTCTTTTTAAATAACAGTGACTTTTTTCAATCAATAGATTTTGCTTTATTTCCACAAAATTGATCTCATAATGTGCAGTCATTGAAATGAACATCTGTTAAGTGAATGCAATAACTTCAGCCTTGTTGCTTCAACTATTCACCTTTGTCATTTAGCATTGGACTTTGAACTATTTCCCATTAAAGCATACAAACAATTTAGCCAATTGTAGCTTTGCATTATTACAGTTTTTTCTTATTGATGTTTGTCGATCTGAAAAAAAATACTGTTGTGCTGTCTTTATGTAGTAGACATGCAGTAAAACCTTGTATTAAAAACATGCCTTTTTTTGTGGAAAATCTTGTGATCATTAGACGATCTTTTTCTAAAATTGAATAAAAAAACACATCTATTATGCTGACAATTTGTCAAAAAATGTAAGTCCTCTCAAAATGTATTTTTGTTGTTTTTAAATCATCCTGCAACAGTCTGGAAACTTCTTAAGTGTACACTGCCTGTAGCCTACTTATCAGGAATTGGCTTGTAATGGAAATTTTATATAAAGCAGCAATTATTCATTGATTGTTAATATGCTTTGGCATTTTAGTTTCTCAAAATGGAACTAAAATATCCATTATCAGATATTTTGTTATCTGAAAAGTCATTTTAATTTCTCAAAATGGAACTAAAAGTTTCTCAAAATGGAACTAAAATATCCATTATCAGATATTTTGTTATCTGAAAAGTCAGGAGTCTCTGTGAGTCTTCCAGGCACAGATTAGCACAGTTTCCATTCCCTGTTTTTTTTTTTTGTTTTTTTGTTTTTTGTTTGTTATTATCTCATTCCAATGCTGAGACCTTTCTGAAATTTAGTTGAACTCTATAGAGGTAGTTTGGACCTTCAGTGCAGCAATACATTAGAGGAGGTAGAGACAGAAACCTAGGGAGAGATCCTTTTGGCTCTTCGCCTGTGCACATACCTAGTATGGTCCATGCAATAAAGTTGCATGGCCAAAGCCCCTCCTTTTACACAGAAGCAGTGTGAAAAAGAAACTTTTTGAAATCCTAACTACCCTTCTCATACTCAGCCAGAACGTGTTTGAATGAGCACAAAGCTATATTTACTGTTGCATAATCCTGATGTTATTCCTATTCATGTCAATTTGAGTCAACGTTGTATCTGAGAACATCTGAGAAAAAAGTTTGCTCAGGTTCGAAAATATTCATAAAACTACTTTTTTTTTGCTATGTTTGGAGGAGGACATTAACATGTCATAGTTTTTCCTTTTGCAAGAAATTAGAATTCAGTCTGGATTTATATGTAATTATTAACTTCAAACTTGTACATTTTCACTTGAGTTTTTTATACATCTTGATTTGATAATCTTAATTTCAGTCACCGGTTTCAATAAAACTCTAAGGAAAAAGAGAGACAAGCAACTAACTTTTTTCAAACAAAGACTTTAACTTGAAAATAGGCCTAAACCCTCATTATTTGACTGAATCAAACATTAGTAATATTAAATGTGTTTTGTTTCTAAACTTTTTTTCTCTATCTAATTTCTTTAATAAGATTGGTAATGTTTTACCAGGTAAAACATCTTTGGGGAGGTTAAACAAAGGCAGGTAAAACAAACTACTGATGTGCGCAGTTTTGAAGTAGTGTATTGTGATACTGTGCTACTGCACCACATGCCCTTCATCGATTCATTCATAAATAGAGTATTTCTATAATAATTTTGGTTGCAAACAAGCACCATCCATTCACATCTATGCCGGACATTCACATCTTCTATCTCTCTCAATAACTATTATTGATTGCATGCTGTTTTCTTATTCCAATCTCCTTACCTTTATAATTCCAACATTTGTGTCTTTTTGCAGCTTTAAGGTTTTGCAACATTGAAGATTTCATTACGGCTGTCAAGCAATTGGAGGATCAGAACCCCGGTCTGGAGCCAGTCGCTATATTAAAGAGGCTACGCAGACTCGCTGGCCTGAATGATGAATTTACCAAGCGCTTCTTAGCAGATACTGACTCTGGTTCTGAACTGGATGCTGATCTTACTAGATATATTAGGCAGGTGGTGCATCACAGAGTTCTTGAAGATGGCAGAGAAGAAGGAGTAGTTTTGACCTCTGATGGCATCACAGTTGCACTCAAACCGCTTCTCCTTGGTATCGAGGCTGGTTTTCGCTCAAAGTTACGAGGTCTCTTTCAGCTCACTCTACTCAAAGATCTCAGCCAGTCTCTCCTCCACAGCTCCCCTGATGGACTACATCTTGGACCTGATGGGTGTTGGGACAGTTTAATTTCCCCTCAAGTTTTCATTCTCTCACACAGAGCATCCTGGCTCACCAACGCTCAGATCAATGGAGGAATGGATGGTATTATTCTGGGGAAGGAAGTTTTTAACAAATCCATACATCCTCTCAAACTCAGCAGTCTTCTGGCTGAGTACTACAGTCACCAGCTTGATGGCAGAGGATTGGATGTTGCCCCAAAGCTTATCAGCAAACGTCGTAGGGAAAACTTCAAAGGACTGGTTAACATTGTAGATCTGGCCAGAAATGTGGTAAGGTCAGTGGGATTTCGGGAGACGCAAGCAGGATCCCCAAAGATGGAGACTCAGAAGAAGAAGCAGCTGATGGCTAAGGTTAAAGAAGGAATAAAAGAGTTTGTTCAAAAATACATTGGTGAGCAAAAATAAGGGCATACAGGAACTGAAAGTTCTAATTTTGGGAATGTTCTTTACAAAAATACTCTTGACTATCTTTCAAATTAGGAAGAAAAAACAGTGAATGAACTTTCTAAATGTGTTTCAGATTGTCCACCTATCGTTCCCCGTTGCATGTGGGGTGCAGAGCCATACAGAGGAACACCAACTAACCTGTCTCTGCCTCTGTCATCAATGTTCATTCATCACACTTATATACCAGGTGAACCCTGTTTGACCTTCCAGCAATGCTCTGCAGATATGCGTTCCATGCAGCGCTTCCACCAAGAAGACAGAGGTTGGGATGACATTGGATACAGGTAAAAACAGAAAGATTATAAGGTCCATTAATGTGTTTAGAGTACCTAAGCAATGCTTTATTTCCAAGCTTTGTTGCTGGCTCTGATGGGAACATCTATGAGGGCCGAGGGTGGCACTGGCAAGGAGCTCACACACTTGGTCACAACTCCAAAGGCTACGGTGTTTCATTCATCGGAGATTACACTAACAATCTGCCATCTCAACACTCTATGAAGCTGGTGAGACATCAGCTAGCATCCTGCGCTGTTAGTGGTGGACGACTGGTGCCAGAATTTACTCTTAAAGGGCACAGGCAATTGGTGAACACCTCTTGTCCTGGCGATGCCCTGTATGAAGAGATCAAAAGCTGGGAACACTTTGAGGTAAGTAGCTCTGCCCACATGGAAACAAATATTAATCCGATATTCAATAAAATAGGGTCAGCCTATCAGAAAAAAAACCTTTGAATTATTTTGGATCTTTCACTTTTTCAAAAATGAATTTTCATGGGACACATTTAAGATGCTCTGTAAAAAATAAGGGTATTTAATCCTAAGTAAAGAGATGTATCAGACTCAATAAAGTGTCATAAACCCACCTACATCAAACTTTATGGAGCAAACATAGCTGCTTCATTAAAAACATTAAATCCAGCATAGTTACAAATAAAAACTAACTCACAAAGTAACATCACTACCTAGTGACTATATTTAGGCTGCAGGACATCTACCCGTTTGCCCCAAAGTGCTGAGTCATACATCTTTTATAGCTTAATAATAATGTTTGTATACTTTATGTGTACATTGTATTGTACAAAAAAACTTAGTTAGGTTAGCTAATTCTTAAAATAACAGAAAAAATAATACTAATAACCAGGTCAGACCATTTTCAGACCCTAAAACAGCTGGTTAACAACACAATGACAGGACTACAGATACCTCAAGAAGGAGGTCTATCAATGTGAATTAGGCATATCGCAATACCCCATTGTGGGACTAAAAAAGGTTTTGTTGATTCTTGAAGTGGGAAATAATTTCCAGTAGGTTGGAATATTGTAACAGTCTACTCACTGATTTGAACAGAAAGTTCTTAAAATAGCTACAGTTTATACAAAATGCTACTGCTCCAGTCCTAACAAGAACTAGAAAATATGATAACATTAGTATGGTGCTCAAGTTTCTGCACTGGCTTCCTGTGGCTCAGAGAATAAACTTTAAAGGTGTTTAAGTGTAGAATATTAGTGTCTTATGAACCATCTAAAACTCTGAGGACCTGTGGGACCGGCCTTCTGCTGCTGTCTAGAGTCAGGACTAAACATGGAGAACAAGATTCTTGAGGTTGTGAGACAGGCCCTTACTGTTTCAATGTTTAAATCTAGACTGAAACCGCTTCTGTTTAACTGTACATTTGCTGAAACTTAATCACTCCTTTTATCTTTTTTTTTAATCCTATGTTTTGTGATTTTAATGCATTTTTTGCTCTTTGAGTTGCCTTACGTACAAATAAGTAACGCACAATACGTAAGAACGTACAAATAAACTTGTCTCTCTTTGCCTTAAACCAAACAGAACACCGTCATCCCAACATACAATTTAGATATGTTAATACCAAGACAGGCATGAAGCTAACATTTGATTTGTGAATATTTACTGCATTTCTTGTTTAATTTCTGTTACAGGATGTGAAGAAATCAAAATGATTTATTTGACAAGAGCAAGACTCTTCTGAACATCCAGATATCAAACAATAAAAATCTTTTCCCCTCCAATGCTTGTAGTCAACATTTATTTAATGAGTACATTCCTGTGCATTTTTGTTTTGTTTTTATGCTACAATTATTTCTGCACTAATAAATATATTTGACAACTGCAGTTATATTACATGTTTAGTTGTGAACTGATCATTTTGATATCTTATATGTATGACTTTATCTGTCCTCATTCAGGAAAGAATGCATCCCTTGTATTTGGCTTGTTTTTTGTGCTTGAAATCACAAAACAAATCCATAGTAGCTCATATTTGGTGATCAATAAAACAATCTTTTTATTCCACTTCAATATTAAAATAAACTTGAATATTTTATTAACTTCATAATTAGTTTTGACAGTGTTTAATTTCCAAATAAAATTCTCTAGAGGACGCCAAAAACCCATGTAGAAAAAATAATGCATTGAGTATTTTGCAAAATTCTTTTGAATTTTTAATAAATGATCAAAAATAGCTAAATTGATATTATTAGCCAATGAAAATATTTTATTTGACTTGCAAGTTGCAAATAGTAATGTAAAATATTAAATATAAAAAATGACTGAAAGGACGTTTGGTGATAATAATACTATTCTTTTGTTCGTTTTTATATTCAAATAAACTTTAAAAATGTAATAACTTCGTAATTAGTTCGTTTAACGCGCGGGATATTGTTATATCTAAAATTTTCAGTAGGAGGCGACAAAACATATATGGATAAAATAAAATATTAAGGATTTTGCTCAATTCTTGTACTGTATATTTTTAAATGGATGATAGAAAATTGAAACATTGATATTGTTAGTTAATTAAAACGTATTTTTTTCCAATTTCAAGTAGCTAATAGTAAAGTAAAAGATAAAATGTGAAAGATTAAAACTCCCTGGCATATTTAAAAGTTGACAGAGTAACGTGAAATACCACCAGCATGGTAAAAGTATGCATGGAAATATGGAGATTTTTACCTCCAAGGCTTTCTCGTTATTTGATTTTAAATTAAACTTCTTACGTTGTTAGCATGGATTATGCGCTTCGTTATTACACATTAATAATATATGTATTCATTCTGATTTAAAGAAGTTGTAACTTATTAAACTTGTCTGGGTAGGTTCCCGTCGCCCTCCCTGTTGACGTTTTACGTAGGCTGCCGTGGCGTGCCTGCAAGCAGGATAACATGGAGTCCTTCGCCTGGCATCTCCCAGGAATCCCCGCAGAAAAGCCGATCAGCGGGTAAAAAAAAGAAAAGAAAGAAGGACCCCCTTCATGGCTGGAGTCACGGCCGCCTGCGAGCTTCATCCCGCGGCTATAAAGCTTCAGATTCGGCCTCAAACTATGACGCACGGAGCTTAACCAACAACCTTCTACTGCTGCTAAAGAACCAGGCCGATCTTAGTGAGTAACTGTCCTAAACACCATATTTTCCAAAAGATATTCCAAACCAGCTGATTTTCGGGTGCTTTGGGGGTTTAAAGGACAGCTTGCATGAATGTGGTGGTCTTCTAATCAGCTGACAAGCTCGATCAATGTGAGCTATGTCCTCTGGAGCTTCACAAGCTAAACCATGGGACACCTTCATCTACTTGGGTTTTTTATTTCTTCTTCAAGGGGGATCGGTAAGGACAGAGGCCTGAATATAAAGGCCAGTTATTTATGTAACCATCCCAGCGCCCCATTTTTATTCTTAAAGCCCAGACATGTTGTGAAAATAGGTCAGACAGTCCTAAAAATGTAGGTGTTGAAGAAAGGGGAGAAGGCAATTTGTAGATGAGTTATAAACTTATGTTCACTTATCCTTTAAAAGTGCAGACGATGTCAAAGTTTTTGAGTTTGAAAAACTTCAGTGTGAACTGATAAGTAGATGTTTTGAATTGAAAATACTTTATTAATCCCCTTAGGAAAAATTGAGTGCTGCAGTGCAAACAGAAAATCAAAAGAAGAACCCAGAAGAAGAAGAAATCAACCATCAAAACTTATTTACAACATTTGTACATGGAAAAACTGTTGTGAACGACAAGTAGCTAAAGATTAGAAATTGAAAGGTTAAAGAGTTTGGGGGAAGAAGGCAGAAATTATTTTCTGTACCGTTCCTTTGAGCAGCTGGGTTGCAGGAGTTTTTTTGCTGAAGCTGCTCTTCAGATGGTCCACAGAGTCCACAGATGGTGAGGGTCAGAATGAAATCATTCTGACCCTCACCATCTCCTCCATGCAGGCCAGGGGTGAGCTAACCACATGTCCAGCTTTTTTTTGATCAGTTTGTTTAGTCTGTTGGCATCCTTTGTTTTTCCAGAAGGATCACGGAGACTACACCATGTAGGTGATCTGAGGGACTTCATATTGTTCCCCAAAGGATCATGGATTCTGATGGACAACCTGTCACACCAGGGACCAGTTATGAACCCCCACCTTTCAGCTCAGCACAACTCAACACTGAAAAAGTAATTCCATGTTCCGTGATATATCCAATGTATATTTTATCAATAATCTATAACGGTTTTCTGTCCATGTGCATCAGTCTCTACATTGTCCAACTCCAAGAGATGACCTGATGTCTGCAAAATGCACATGGAATCTAGCTGGAGAGGAGGGTTCGGAAAAGAATATGGGTCAGAGCACAGACCCAGGGAGGACCGCACAGAGGAGATACAAGTCCTCAGCCTTTCCTTCCTCCCTTAGTTGGGACTCTGACTCTGAGAAAGAAACTCCTGATGGTAAAAACGGTTTTATCTACAATCAAATGCACACACACTTCTACAAAAGCCTGACTGTTGGTTAATCTTTAGTAAAGCTACTTGTAGTTTTAGATACAATTGTAAAATGGACCAGTGTGTTTTCGTATTGTCCTCTTGTTCTGAATGTTTTTCAGTCTGCTTGAGTCGCATTTCGCTGAGTTTGAGCAATAGTTTGACTTGTGGATTTTAACTGTTGAGCTGTGCAGTGATGTTTTTGTGGTTGTGTGTTTTGTGTACTGTCATGTGTCAGAGGAGGAGCAGCAGAACTTTTCTAACCCTCACGGTCTGGCTACTCAAAGCCCTGGATCTCCCTCTTCAGGACTAAGGTGAGGAGAAGATGCAGAAGACAATTAATGCTGATCTGTTTATTTTTATGTTTAAAGCTATTTCTTTTTTATCCACAACTTTAAAACTATCTTAGAAAATAAGAACTTAAGACTGAAAAATACCACGATACTCTGAAAATTGTAGCCAATCAGGTCTTGTTTCTTCATTGCACTGTTTGGTCTGCTTAAATCCATCAAGAACCAACATGACAGGATGTGAATTTGTATTCAACTTAATAGAATGTGTGTATACACAAACCAACCATCATGTAAAAATGTAACAACTCTTTGGTGGGTTTTTTTGTTGTTCTTTGATCATTTGGTTGGCAAAATCACAATTATATTTGGATAGTTCAGTTACTCTTGAGCTGTGAAGCATTTATTTGTACTATTATCTGATTGGCTTGCTTCAAACTGTGACTCTTTTTTGCGACATGAATTGTGATGAGCTTCCTCCACTGCGTGGCTGCCTCTCACTCAGAGATGGAGTGAGAAGCTCTGCCATCCCCGAAGGAGCTCGGAGTAGAGCCGTTGCTCCTTTGGGCAGAGAGAAGCCAGATAGGGTAGTTCGGGCATCTGTTAAACGCTTCAATGGTAGGCTGTTTTAGTCACATTCCACTAGGAGGAGACCTAGAGGCAGGCCCAGCTCTTGCTGGAGAGACTACGTATGTCTCACAGCTGGGCAGGGAACACCTCAGGATCCTCCTGGGTGAGCTAGAGAATGCACCCAGGGTGAGAGAAGCCTGGGTTTCCCATCTGAGGGTGTTGTCCCCGCAACCCAGCCCCAGATAAGCGGAAGACAACAGAACTGAACTCTGATGAAATTCAGTTACAGCATGAAAGCAAACCAATAAGATGATGAATATGGGCAACTTGTCAGATAGCTGGCTCCATCATTTGCTATTCAAGATTTTTATTAAAAATAAATAATGGTTTACCACCAAAGTGAAAGCACAAATCTTATGATTACACAAACTTCTCCACTTAACATAAAAACTTTTTTGCCTTTATTTTAGCAAATATATAAATTTTTTTTTTTTTTGGAACTGCTCAGGCTACTTAGATTTGTGTTTAAAATTAGGTACATATCTTATCTATGTGAAGGCAAACTTGGTCTAATCAGTCACGCTGCATTTTTACTGACTTTGACATCACATACTGTAAGTGATAAAAACACCACAATTCTCCAGTGGTGCAAGTTTAAAATGGGAATATCTAATCATTGTTGCTGAACATGTATGTGTGAGTTCTGATTCCGGAAGAAGCAGCAGATGGCTGCACAAACAACATAAAGTGTCGATATTTTCTTCTATAAATATGCAGGCAATGCATAGTGGGGTTTTTTTTATCTTCACATAGATGTTACTTCAATGCCACACTGTCATTAAGGTTGTATTAGTAAAACAAAATGAGCAACAACACCAAAAAAACCTATATCACACAGGTATGCACAAAAAGAACTTTTTTGATTTAAGTGTACTTTTGGTGAGAACATACCACTAAAAAAGCCCTCAAATTGATGCTAGGCTAAATGCTAAACTAAAAAGCTCATTTGAATAGATTAATTTAAACATAATTTCCCATTGTTTATTCAGTTACTTTTAGATGATTCCCCATTTTTTAAACTTCATCAAACACTTTTTGTGATGGTTGGGGTTAGGTTCTCAAACCGGTAGCTAAGCATTAACTAACACTAGTTCTTTATTACGGCTTCTTTTGTAAACTCCTTTGATTTGGATTGAATTTTTAGATCAAAATAGCGTATGGCAAGCTTTTCGCTGTCATTTTTCTTTTAAACACTTATAATAAAGGGCTACATGGTGGCGCAGTGGTTTGCACTGTGGCCTCACTGCAAAAAGGTCGGCCGTTCAAATCCTGGAGAGCGATGAATGGATAGATTGATTGAATCACTGGCCTTTCTAATATGGAGTTTGCATGTTCTCTCCGTCTATGTGTGGATCAGGTTGATCGGTTGCTATGAAATTGTCCCTCGGAATGAGTGTGTGTGGGTGGATGGTTGTGTGTTTGTGTTATCCCACAACAAACTGGCAGCTTGTTCGGGGTGTGTCCTGAGAGTTAAATTTTTTGCTCTTTTTAAATTAGCCAAGATAATAACATAAAAATAAAACTAAAGCTACAATTACTTTGCAACATTTTCTGTACAAAAATGCTTGAAAAGTAATTTTTTAAAAACATTTAGTTAAGGATAATCTACTCTTAACAGAAATAAAATGAAAACAATTAAAACATAAAGTAGATGCTAAAAATAGCGTCTACAATGGTTCTTGTATTTATTGTAGCTTTGCTTTCATGATACCAAAACATTTCCCATGTTCCCAAAAGTAAAAGTGCCTAGAAATCATACAGATTACCGTAGTCTGTTTTTTTCTCAGCTCACTTTATATTAAAATAGCTCAAAATTACATAATGGAATACATTTACCAGGCGTAACCTACATAGTTGAGCAAAACCAAAGATTTATTTTTGCTTACCATCCCATTTTCATCAGGATGAAATCCATCAACTCATCCTCGTCCCAGGCATTGCCTCGCTGAGGAGTCCCCCGTGTTTCCATCAGAATGAAGAACATCTAATGACTTCTTTAGATACTGTATCTAGCTGTAGAGTACAATAAGCTAATATTTAAACAATAGTTTTAGACACATTGGATGCTCGTCCCAGGGGAGGGATCTCTCTTTTGTGTGGATCACCGTGAGGTTTCTTATTTTTCCCCACTGATGTTTTTTTTAGGAGTTTTTTCTCACCGTGAAGGAGAGTGCAAGGGCAGCAATGTGCTAATAATGTCTAGCTAGCATTTGTTACTTAGTTTTCTTGCTGTGTATTTGTGTTTAAATATTGCTCTTTTTTCTTGTTTTTCTGACTTCTAAAATCTGCAATGTGAAACCCATTGAGACAGAAATTCTGTGATTTTGGGCTATAAAAATAAAATTGAATTGAAATTGATACAAACAAATCAAATGAATTGCGGAAATAGATATTAATGTAATACAACTTTTTCTTATAAAATGTTAATGATTTATCCTGCTTTTTCTTTAGAAAGTGCTGGGTTAGACTCCATCACCTGGTATTTCTACATTTGGATAAAAATGATTGATATTTAAATCTTAATTTTTAGTGTTTTAACCCCATAGACTTTAATATTATCCTTTTGTATTGGCTACAGCGCAAATTGTCTACCCCACACAATATTGTAACCATCACCTCAGAGTTGTTATGAACATCTCCTGCTGATCGTTTTCTTTACAAGAACGTACCGCTGTGTCCATCTGGTGTGTGAATGCTTGGATATTTTATTTGGTTATTAAACTTTCTGTAACAACATGCATTGTCTTTTCTTCTCATAGGCTTGATGAGAAAGATGACGAAGAAGATGAAAAATCACAGCACCACCACAGTGAGCCTGATTTATCTGTCCCTGTGGGGGGTCACAATAATAACACTGAGAGCACAAAGACCGAGGAGCCAAATGCATCTCCACTTGGCCAAACAGACTGTAAGTAAACAAGAAACTAAATTTAGATATTGTATTGTTGTGATCTCTCATTTCATTGACAATTCTTCTGTTTTTTTTTTTAATTTTATTTCAGACAGAAAAAAACGTGATGTACCTGAGGATGCCGAGCCATTTCAATCAAAACTAAAGCCAAAGAAGGGTTGCCAAGTGGAGGAAGAGGAGACAACTCATAGTGAGAGGAAACCTGATGAAAGTGAAACCAAGGAGCTCGAGAAGGACGTGTACACATTTCCTGGAGACTCTGATCCAGAGAGTCCTCCTCCTGCTCCGTGGGCTCATTGTACTTTTATCCAGCGTTGCAGGAAAAAAAGGGTGCTGCTCAGGCCCTTCTCTGGACTCAGCAACTCAGAGTGTACATCACCTGAGGGGGAGAATTTGTCCGGAGCTGAAATAGCTGGGGATCCAAAGCTGAGTAAAGGAGAAGAAGTTTACGATTTTGAGGAAGTTAGCTTCAGAGAAGGAACTTTTGAGACAAAAACAATCGGAGACAAACTAGGTACAATAGGTCAAGAGGAAGATGAAAGCAGGATGGAGCAGAGTAAAGAAATTTTTACCTGTGTAGAGTGTAGCATCTACTTTAAAAAGCAGGTTCACCTGCAGGAGCATATGGCCGAGCACCCTCCGAACGATGAAGGTGGGGGCAAGAGCTCAGACAAGGGCCATTACTTTCGCTGTGATGAGTGTGGATGGAATCTATCCAACCGTCTGGACCTGGTGGATCACCACAGAAAACACCAAGAATCCCGTACAAAAATTCTGGAGGAGATTGAAAAACTGAATGAAAATGGAAAGGCCAAAGAGATGAAGACAGCAGCGAAGCGTGTGTGTCTTGGCCCTGATGTTACACAATTCACAGGCCTAGTCTCAGATCAGGACAAAATGTCAGAATTAGAAACGATAACATGTTCTCAACCATCCCCAGCTTCAGTTTCTAAACAAGAAGCAGACATAGTAACTCTTGATCTAGATAAAGTTCCTCCAAATTCAGTTCGAACTGCTACAAAGACCCGAACTGTCTCCGGCTACCACCGCCGCCGCTTTGTCTGCTCAAAATGTAACTTCAGCACAAGAACACCACAGGCACTGACTAATCACTCCAAGGTCCACAACAGAAAAAAACCCACTCTCCAGCTGGACTCTTCCTCTCCAGAGACATCATTAGGTCTGACATCCACCTCACTGGCCTGTGGTCACTGTGCCTTCATGACAACTAGTGAAAACATACTTAAGGAGCACCAGACACTTGTTCACCCTGGACAAATGTCTGTCAGCAGAGAGAAGGATAAGCAGACCAGCCAGTCTTCAAGATCTAGCTTGAGTATGAACCAAACGCTTGATCCTCCTCAAGATAGAAGCCAGCAAGGAATTACTGCCTCTGAGGACGGCATGCCTGCAAAAAACGCTGCTCCATTCAAAAGCCTTGGTGTCTTCAAATGTCTAGGGACCAGTGGACCCAGTGTGGGAGGGAAGGCTCGGCCTGATAAGGCCATGTTCAGTCAGGAGATGGAAGATGACAAGCAGCCTGAGGGAGAAGAGGAAGTGGAAATGCAGAAAGATCAGAGCGGAGAGCTTAACTCTGAGCTGTTCGAGCAGGAGGCAAACTCTTCTGAAGGAGGAAAATTGCATATCAGTGTTCCTGACAACTTCGGTGAGTTTTAATAAAATATGTTATATTCAGCCTTTAGCAGTGCAGCTAAAACTTTTGATCAAATACAAATTAAATTGGAGAATGACTCAAATCAGTGTGGTAATCTGTCAGATATAATCACACGTGTTGGATGTTTGTCGTCTTCCCTATTTAGAAAATCTTACGTGTTTCCCAAATAAACTAGAAAACCACATGTTTCATTATTAACCGATCTTTAAAGAGATTGATTCTTTAAAGAGATAGCTTTCATATAAAAGCTTTTTCAAAAAGAAGGCAAATGGAAAACAGTATAACAAGTTGGAAAATTGCTTTTCACTTTGGTTGGCAGAGTATGACGTCTTGATTCCCAAAAAAATCTAAATTTAATATTTTGTTTCATCTGACCACTAAGCAGTTTTGTATCTCACTTGAAACGTACTCAAGTAAGTTTTAGTCAGAGATAAGGCTGCTGAGTGTCTGGATCATGTTTGCATGTGACTTTTTCACTTTTAAATGACAAAGCTTCTGGTAAATTTGAGTTTTTTTGTGTGTGTGTCACAGTAAATTATGTTCACTGATAATTTCTAGACGTTTTAGTAAACTTTTTAGAGCCTGCTTGAGTGTTACACCTAGCTCAGTTTTGATTTTACATCAAGGGTAAAATTCTTTCATTTATTCTAATTTTACTTTCCCCATGTCTGAAATTGTCAAGATTTTAAATGATTTAAAACAGTTGTCAAAAGTTTGTTTTGTAATTCAGTTCATTTGCTACAAAAAAATTAACTCCACTTCTGTCTGTGAAATGTCTAATTAGGTATGAAGAAGGATGGAGAAGGGAGGAGGTGGAGGAAAAGCTGGGGAGGTGGAGGTTTGCACTAGAAAGACGAGGAATGAAGATTAGTCAGAGTACACTTGTGTGAATGAGAGGGATCCAAATGGAAAAGTGAGGTTACAGGGAGAAGAGATTAAGAAGGTGGAAGATTTTAAGTACTTAGGATCACCAGTCCAGAGCAATGGAGAGTGTGGAAAAGAGATGAAGAAGTATGTGCAGGCAGCTGGAACAGGCGGAGAAAAGGACATGATTAGAAATGAGTACATCAAGTGAACAGCACATGTTAGAGATTTTGGAGATAAAGTCAGAGAGGCCAGACTGAGATGGTTTGGACATGTGCAGAAGAGAGAGGGGAGAGAGTACATCGGCAGAAGGATGTCTGGTTTGAAACCACCAGGAAAGAGGCCTAGAGGAAGACCAAAGAGGAGGTTTATAGATACAGTGAAGGAACACATAAAGATAGTTGGCGTAAACGAAGATGCAGCAGATAGGGTTAGATGGAAAAAACTGACTTGTGGCGACCCCTGAAGGAAAATGCCGAAAGAAGAAGACTGAAACTTATATATTTTTTTAAAGTTATCAGGCTTGAATATTTGTTTTCCCCAGTAAATCAACTACTTCACTGTATTATTGGGCAGTTTTATAGCATAAATTAAAAAGGACAGCAAAAATGCTGCCGTACTAAAACCCTCCAAGATCTGAAACTGTTTTTTTTTTTTTAATGAAATTTTAATTGAAAACAACTTTCTTGGCGTTTAACTGGTGCTTATTAAAAATGTCCAATGTTATTGTTGTTCTTGTAAATCCATGGTCAACTTAATTTGATGATGATGTGTTTAGTAAAAAGTTATTTGTTCAATTTTTTTCTTTTATAGATGACTCTGAACATCAACAGAGCGCGTCATCATCACCATCCACCAAGAAAGCCAAAAGAGCGGAAAACAAGCTGGATCTGGAGAAAGAAAGGAAAGTTTTCTTCTTGAGGAAAAGCAGCAGGGTTACGACCGTCCCTGTACAAACTGACAGTGAGGATGAGGACGACGATGAAGAGGACATTGATGATGAACATCTGCGATGTTTTCTATCTGAGAACTTTTTGGACGAAGACAAAGACGAGATTGATGAGGACGAAGAGGCGTCGAGGAGTGTAGAAAGGAAATGTCCATATTGCCCCGATCGATTTCATAACGGGATTGGGCTAGCCAATCACGTCAGAGGCCACCTGAACAGAGTGGGTGTGAGCTACAATGTAAGACATTTTATATCTCCAGAGGAGGTTAATGCCATTGAAAAGAAGTTCTCTTATCAGAAGAAGAAAAAGAAAGGTCAGTAATCGAATGCATTTTTTTAAATGTTTTTTTGTTTTAGCGCTTATTAAACTTTCTTATCCTCAAAGTAACTCATGACGTTTGATCTCAAGTGTCTTTCTGGGAGGCAAGGGGTGCAACACACTTGGATTATAAGCAAAGAAAAGCTGTTGTTGTTGCCAGAATAAAGTTCAAGCCCCGCATGACATAAATTTTCAGAGCTGTATAAATTATGCAGATTACACAAGCAAAGCCCGAACAAGATTGAGTAAGAACAACATTGGCTCACTCGTTAATGTGGCTCTTTGGGAAAAAAAGGCTCCACATTTTTCTGTAAAGCAATGTTAACAAAATCTACCCTAGTATGTACTGTAAAGTATGTACTTTTTTGATGATACATCTGTTGCAAACATTCTTAATACAACTGTGTTCCCACAAGTTCATACTCTCTAAAGAGACTTGTCTTCTTAGAGACGCCTCATTTAACTTATTTAAAAGCTACACATTTGTAGAAATCTCACTTCTGGTTTGAAACTTGTATCCACTAAATGATTCATCTGGCATAAACTTTTGATAAAATACTCAACATTTTAAAGTGTGACTGGCAGTTGAAAATGAATCACCCACCCTCCTGATCAAATGACTTAAAGTAACTTGGACTTGAGTTAAAGATAAACAAGTTTGCATATTTTGTAGCAAATTATTGAGTGTATGTTGTCTTTGTGATTTTTTCAGAAAAAATCAATCTGAATTAGGGTGAAATTTTTAAGACATTTAAAAGGGGTGAAAATAACTTGAATAATCATTTTAAAACAGTAACTTAGTCCACATTGTTTTTTAAATGTGCATGATTAACCCTACAACCTGATGGCTCAAAGGTACAGAACACGAAGAAATTCCTTCATCAGACTTTACACCACATCATTTGTAGATCTTCTCTTCTTTTTTGTTTATGGTATTTTGAATTTATTACACTTGCATTCATATTTTCAAGTGTCACATGTTTGTATTTCTGGAGCTGCCCGGTGGCTCAGTGGTTAGCATTGGTCAGCACTGGTTAGCACTGTGGCCAGCAAGAAGGTTCCAGTCCTGTGGGAGGGCAAGGCTTGATTCTTTTGCCTTTCTGTGTGGTGTTTTCATGTTCTACCGTGTAGGCGTGGATTTCCTCCCACTCTCCAAAAACATGCTTGTTAGGTTGATTGGCCGCTAACAAAATTGCCCCTAGGGATGAGTGTCTGTGTAGATGGTTGCCAACAGACTGGCACCCTTTTAAGGTTGTACCCTGCCTTTCACCTGAAATCAGCCGGGATAGTCTTCGACTCCCTCATTAGGTGAAGCAGTTCAAAAGATGGAACAAAAATTTTAGTATTCCTGTTTCTTTTGTATGTCTACGCCAATACAGCTCACTAATTTCTCGACAAGTATTTTCTACTCTGTTCTAATTGGGAAAACAAAATTATTGAATGAAATTAACATCGAGATACTCTTGTGTTAAAAAAAACAAAAGTAATGTAAAGTATTGTTTATTCATCTTTCAATTCTGGTGAATTGAAAAGTACTGTCCTTTTATGGCATAAAAACTGGAACAATTTCCCTCGATTTATATCCCACTGCCTCTAGTGTGATAAGACTTCTTCAGGTTTCCTTAAAACATTGCTCCATTAGGTGTTTACACTTCTGCTGTCAGTAAATGGTGTCCTTCATTCCCTCCGTCCTTCTAAAATATCAGTGAAGATAACTGTAAGTCTTCATCTGTTTCTGATTGTGATGTGAGTCATCTTTAAAATGAGAAAACAGTTGGTTTATCCAGGAGTTAACCGATTCTTCTCTAGGGGCAGGACTCTTATTTTGTTAGCCAACATTTCTAAATGTTATTTTATGTGTGAAAAAAGACAGGAATTGCACAATTATGAAGGAGGAGGTCATGTTCTGGGAGATGACTAAAATGGGAAAAACACTTAACAAAATGTTTTGGTCAATGTTTCTATTATTAAAAAAGAAATAAACTAAAAAAAAAAAGCTAAGCACCCGTTGTAAGGTGGACATTGCTATTTACAACACTGCTAAACTAACTACATACATATTCTAACAAAAACTGTGGGAGGCCCAACAGCATCTGGAGCAGGCATGGGCAAACTACAGCCCGGGGGGCCACATTGTGGCCCATTAAATGTTTTAATCCGGCCCGCTGAATTTAAAAAATGTAAATAAATAAATGTCGTTAATGTTTTATTTTCTCTGCAATTCTAATGTTACCTCACTAGATGGCGCATGCTAAATTTATTGCCTTTTTGGAGAAAACAACAACACTGCTCCCATTAAAATGTGTGTCTCCGTAATGCACACGCTTTCAAATTAAACAGTGTGCCCAGATATGGAAAGCCATTGGGAACACTACACACACGTAAATAAACATGTTATAGATGTTAAAAAAAGCAAAATGTAACGCCAAGCGCTTAGATTTCAAGCTTTGCACTGCTACATGCACGTTTTTAAGTGCTATTGCACTAGATTTCAGACCTAGCGCGCAAGATTTTAAATTCAATGCTCTTGATGTAACATTTAGCGTGATTGTTTAAAATCTAGCGCGCCATTCTTTCGGTCTAATCTAGCGGTGGGTTACCATCACATGCCATCTATTTGCTCCTGTTCCAGCCCCTTTGTCAAATGTTTGAACACAATGTGGCCCGCGAACCAAACAGTTTGCCTGGATTAAACTATCTGATGATTTTTGTGGTAATCACATTTTTCCACCTGAAACTATACTGAAAATAAACCCCAAACTTTTGCGTAATGAGCCTTTTAGAACCAACTACTGAACTATTTTATATGAACTTTTGTGTCATCATTACGGTATTACCTGTCATTTACATGACAGGTAAATACTAATAACATAGCTCTATGTAATGATTTGGTGGGCAATTGCCTCTTACTTCAGGGAGAAATCCTCCAAGGCTATCTCACATCAGTAGGGCAGACCAGTCATTCCCACGTAACTACCTTTAACTGGCACTTTGTTGGATGTGCTTCACGAAGTCACCTTTGCTAAACTTCTTGCATTGTCTTTTCTCTTTTTAGTTGCTAACTTTGACCCAGACACCTTCAGTGTGATGCACTGCGAGTTCTGCAGCGCTGGCTTCGACACCCGGGCCGGCCTCTCTAGTCATGCTCGAGCCCACCTCCGCGACTTTGGAATCACAAACTGGGATGTTACAATCTCTCCGATTCACATCCTGAGGGAACTTTTTTCTCGCAGGCCTGACCTGGTAATTCCCACTGCTCCTCCCAAGAGCCCTTGCAGCTCTCTCGAGGAGGAGGATGAGGAGGAGAAAGATTTAGAGGAGGAGGAAGAAATCATTGAGGTAAAGCTGGAGGGGGAAAACACTGAAAGGCCTTTGTCTGCTTGTGGATTGGATGAATCGGCTTCAGTGTCACAGGAAGGCTGGAAAAAAGATGACTATGAAGGCAAGTTTTTTACTCTTAAAACTATAGATATTTTTGCTTTAGTTTTGTTTTATCTTATGTTTGTAGTGCTGGCATATTGAACGGACGTTAAAGACAGTATAGGAGATCTCCTACGGCTGATGTCAAGACTTTCCTTAGTTATTCTGGCTTCTTCGGGATTTGCATATCCAGCCAATACAATACATGTTTGTTGCTAGGGGTGTAATGTTACATGTAATAGTTGGGTCGGTGCAGAGCTGTGCACGAATGACTCTGGAATTTATGTGTGTTTACAATTCGCCACTGTGGAATAGCATCTTGCATAAGCATATTTTGTGAAAAATGAACTTCCCATTCTGAAGCTAGAACATAGTCAATATATGATTACACTTAGAAATATTACTGGTATTACGAGAAACAAAACAACTGTACAAGCACAGCTGGTCAGCATTCAAGCGTTCGATCAGTCTCTGCTAATTTGCTTGCTTTACTTTATAAAATTTTTGTTTACAATGCATGGATTTTTCAAAATATTTCTTAGCATTGTTGCTTATTTGAGAGTTTTTTATTTGGCTTGTTACGAAGCAGCATTTGCTGTTAGCTGTGAGAAATTGTCTCTCCAGCGGATCCGGGGCCTGCCTCTGGGTGTACCCCCAGTAGGGTGTGCCCGAAACACTTCACCAGCGAGGTGATTGAGAGGCATCCTAACCAGATACCCGAACTACCCCATCTGGCTTCTCTTTACCTGGAGAAGCAATGGCTCTACTCCGAGATCCTCCCGGATGGAAGGAAAAATTTAACCACATTTTTTAAAGTGTAAATTTAGATAAATTGATCTTGCCAGTTGGTAGCCAAGTAGTGGGACATTGAAGTGATAAAATCTGAAAAAAATGTTGAATCAATTGATTATGCACGTAGCATTGACCCCTTAGATCCCTACTTTTTTTTTTTTTTTTTTTTGTCAAAACCAGAAAGTTGTAGTGATTGTAATTTAGTTTAGTTTATTATTTGTGGATTGCCCCTTGAGATGTAACATCTCAGTCATTTTCAAGAGGGTCCACAAACTGACAGGCTGTAAAGTTAAGGTTTAATTAATGCAGCAATACATATACTTATATACGTAGCTTTTCAAAGATCATGCATACCAGTGGCACATTGAAATAATATGATCTTGTAAAAATGTTGAATCAATTGATTCAATTGAACTTTTTTTATGTTGCCAAAAACAGAAATTTGAAAGTTGTAGTAATTGACAGGCTGTGGACCAATAGATTTTGTTCACCATACAGAAATAATTTCCTGCTGTTTTTAATATCCCTCACAGTCCGGAGGTCATAAACAGTTGTCATTACATTTATTTATAACCAGTAAAGTTAAAATTTAAGTAATACGGGCGTAAAAGGGGGCGTTAAAAATTTTCCATACCACCTTTAAGTTTGTGGCACTGTTAGTAGGACATTGAAGCGAAAAGATCTTTTAAAAATGTTCTGACAAAAACAAACAAAGAAGGTAATTGATAAATATCTATAAGAACCCTCAAGTTTTCACTAAAAACTATCCTAACAGTGAAGATTTAATGTGGTTTCTTATGCCCACGGTTGATGTGGCATTTATCTCCACCTCCGCCTCCACCGCTCGATTGGTCACGCCTTAGCCTGGCGGTGCGTATGGGGGCAAAATGGCTGCTTCCACCTCTCTGCAGACCCAAACAATAGCGGAAAAACTGTCTGGCTCGATGCACCGGGAGTCCGGTGCACTGCGGACCGGTGAGTAACCGCTCATCCGGTGGGCTGGATCTCTCACAATCTCCTCTTCATCTCCGTTCAATCACAATTTACACTCCGCATCTTCACCTTGTAGACAGATCAGCTATAAATAAAAGAAAATAGATAGGATCAGAGAACTCTTGATCGCGTATAAACGTGTAACAAAAAAAAAAATCAGGTAGTCTGACATGCCTGGCGGGAAATCATTGTTATTGTTTCAATCAAGCAAATGAGAACCAGTTTATTTTGTGGTTCTGATTTTATTTTTAAACTCTGAGAAATCCCACATACGTCTGGATCTGGAATGACGTCCAGATTCCCCAGCACCGCAGGGTTTAAAAAAAAAAAATCCCGATCCTCGCCATTTTAGTGCTTTGATTTTTCATAGAGGACACGCTGTGCTCTCAAAGTAAAAAAATGCATGTTTTTAAATAGAAAAAATCCATCACTGCTTTTAAAATCAAACCTGACTAGATGCAACATGAAACAGTTTGCAGACCCTCATAGTATCGCTGATCTATCGGTGATCTTGTCCCAACTTAACCAGGTTAATCAAGTCAAATTGAAACTATTACTTTTTTTTTCCACCAGCGATCTCTGGTCAGAAAGTCATTCTTCTGTCCTCACACACTCTAGATTGTGTGTGTATTCTAGATTATAAAATCTATCTTGATTATTTGTCTTGATTTCTATTCTAATAGATGGCGCTCTGAGGTGTCACATCGCCTCTCTTTTACAGTCAGGAGATGAACTGACAAGCGCAGAGCCGCCCACCAGACAAAAAGCATTGTCTGTCTCTTTTGATTTAGCCATTTGTCGCAGAAAATGGCACTTTTGTCCCAGGAATGCCTTGCTGCAGGGAATCAAGACTGTAATCTTTATTCCACATACTAGTACATTCACTCCTTGCTTTTTCTCTCTCTTCTACAGTGATTTATTATCATATATTTTTGGTTTCTTTTACAAAAGAAGATGGATTAACGAGCTGCAGAACAGGCAATGAGCTCACAAGAGGACTATTTATTCACCGATTGCCTTACAAAGCTGACTTTTCTTTCTTTCTTTAAGGTGGTGATGGAGAAGCAGCCGAAGAGGAAGATGAGGACAATCTTCAGCTTTCATCTCTGGAGGATTTGAAGTCTACCGGGAATGCTGACGGTCTCTTCCCCAAGGAGGATGCAGACACTAAGGGTGAGGGAGAAAATGTGAAACGGAAACCTGAGCCCAAAGTATTGACCGTGAATTGGATTTGCTTCTTTTGAGGCTTTGTGAAACTGACCTCAGGTCACGGTTAAAGGTGTGGCATCACCAGAGCAAGGTAGGTTGTCCAGAGGGACATCCAGAAAAAATGTGTTAGGATTTTAATAACGGACCACATGACAGACTGTTTAGCAACAAAGTGAAGTGGAGTAATCTGTGTCATGAGACGTCTTTGACGTGCAAACAAGTTTTGCTACCTGGATTTTGTTGGCAAACACTGTGCTATGATTTATGATCATCGTGAGTGTTATTATACATGTATTGTTAATCAGCTGAGTGTTTTTTTTCTGTCTCTGCAGTTCACAAGTTAAAGTGTGAATTGTGTGACTCTGAGTTCAAGACCAAACGTGGACTTTCAATTCATACCCGCTCCCACCTGCGCCGGCTGGGCATCAAAAAGAGCGTCAAGTTGCCCAGGCTGCAGGATGGTAGAATAGATCCATCCCATCTGGAAACATTTAATCACTCCCTATCTGCTCCCCTAAAAGATGAGGAGCAAGACGACATGGACTTAGACGAGAAACCCATTCACATCTCCATTCTGGCCAAAGCAGCAAAAACAGTCCCACTACATTGTTCCTCCCCAACTTCTCCGGCTTCTTCTAGTGCCTCCCCAGCCCCCTCACAGACTGGCTCACTCTCATCAATAGTGAAGAAAGCCCCCATTTCCTCTCTACTTCCTGTGTCTTCCCCATTGCGCTCCCTAGACCACAAGGTTGGGGGATCAAAAAGTTTGGCAGCCAACGTCTTGGGTACATCCTCCATCGCATCAGCCAAACCTCTCTGGGCGCCACAGGAGAGCGATGCCCCTCTTAATCTTAGTAAGTGTCTCATGGTGAAAACTTTTTATCTTCTGGGTTTTATTGTTCTTTGTTTTTCACCTCAACTGTTTTGTCTCCATTTTTAGCTCTCGAAGTAGATCCCGATAAAGATATAGTTTGTCAACTTTGCGGTGCCTGGTTTGAGACGCGAAAAGGTTTGTCCAGCCATGCGCGAGCCCACCTGCGCCACTTTGGTGTAGAGTACTCTGAGTCCAGGGGCTCACCCATCGATCTTCTGAGCCAGCTCATTGATACAGATGATTTCAAGCACAAAGCTAGCACGCTGCAACTCGAGAGCCCACCGGAACCACGAGGCCTCACCACAACGCTTCCTTCCACAAAGCAAACGCTGCTGACACTGTCCTCCTCGTCTTCTTCATCACTACTCTACAAAGTGACCACAGCTGGGAGTGGGACAGCATCCAAAGCTACCTCTTCCTCATCTTTATCGAGCCCATCGGCCAAGCGTATCAAGGCCTCCTCCATGCAGGTCTTCCGTCTCAGTAGTGGAGAACTTATGGCCCTTCCACACAGTGAGTAAAACCAATCAGATGAAACAAGAAGGAGAAACTTTGAGCATCTTTTATTATGTTTGACACAATTTTTTTGTCCTCTATTGTCTCAGACGAACCTCCAAAGGAAATTGGCTGTGAATTCTGCGGTGAGTATTTTGAAAACCGCAAGGGACTCTCCAGCCATGCTCGGTCTCACCTGCGCCAAATGGGCATCACCGAATGGTCTGTCAATGGCTCTCCAATCGACACCTTGCGGGAAGTCATCACGAGGCGCGGCCTGCCTTGTGCTCTTCCTCTAAAACCTCTCAAAACACCACCTCCGTCCTCTCCGAAACCCCCACGCTCACCCTTGTCGCCTTCCTCATCTCCCTCTGCTACCCTCCTAAGTCGCCTGCCATTCTCCTTTGCCCGGCCCTCCAGCCCTCCTTTGTCTACTCTGTCGAAATCCAGTTCAGCTTCTCCAACGTCTTCAAGTGGCCTCATTCTAAAGCTGAAACCTGAGCCGGTGCAGCTGGAGGTAACTGCTCCAGCAACAGTGGAGAGATCTGGTGGTTTTTCCACAGAGTCTGTCAACTCTGGATGGAGTGGCTCTGACAATGTGTTCCCTCTCAACTTAGGTACAATCAATGTAGCTTTTTCTTGATAAATTATTGACAAAATACATTTTAAAAAAATCATTTTAATCTGTATTATAATACACATCTCTCTTGCAACCTTCAGCAATGAGCCATGAAGTGGAACCTTTGAGAGACATCCGCTGTGAGTTCTGTGGGGAATACTTTGAGAACCGTAAAGGCCTTTCGAGCCATGCCCGCTCTCATCTGCGTCAAATGGGCATTACAGAGTGGTCCGTCAATGGCTCACCCATCGATACTTTGAGGGAAGTAATGCACAAGAGAGGGAGAAGTCATTCTGATCCCCTAGTGAAGAAAGAGTCAAGTCAAGGAGCCAACAGTCCATCATGGGAAAATGCCAGCGGTGCCAGAAGCTCAGAGGGTTTGAGTGTCTTGGGTTACCAATCCTCCAAATTTCGTAAATCTCCACTCAGTTTACTGCAGTCGGGGCCAAAGTATCAGAAGCAGTGCTTGGGCAGCCCTACGTCTACCCTGTCAACAGGGAAGTTTTTCAGGATATCCCCTTTGGGGAAGAGGCCTTTGTCAGAGGAGGCCAAGTCAGTGGGAGCTGCCCACTTATCACCCCATCGGCTTAAGAATATCTCACCCCTTCCACAAGACTTCTCCATCAAAAGGAAGCCATCCCCGGAGAAGCCTCCACACCAGGGTGAGTTTAAACGGCTAAATTTAATCTCACCTTAGCCATCAGACTGTAATAAAAAACCCTACTTTCATTTTTACCTTGTGTTTTTCAGACCCCAGTTGTGAGCTGTGTGGCTTCTACTTTGAGAATCGAAAGGCTTTAGCCAGCCATGCACGAGCTCACCTGAGACAGTTCGGTGTTACAGAGTGGTCTGTAAATGGATCTCCTATTGAGACGCTTAGCGCCTGGATACGCAGCAGGCCCCAGAAGGTGTTGGAGATGCACCGTAGTTACGTGCAAGGCAATCGGTCTGCCCTCAAGAAGGTAAGAAGTGTGTCAGATGTAATGTGAAGTAGAGCAACATCTCAGATCAGTGATTACTGCTGATGGAAACAAGATTAAAATGCTCTGAAAAAATGAATTTAGCAGCTGAAGAACGAATACTCAAAGCTAAAGAACTACACAGTAAAGATCACTTAAACCCACTGAGCTACCTTTTTTACATTCTCAGTCTCCGCTGTGCCTGTGCGTAGACGTCATGCTTTGAGATCAAACAACATCTCAGCTGGTGGCACGACAGACATTTTGTGTCTTGGAAAGCTTTCGATTGTGTCGTCTCGCAGCTTTGAGCCTTACTGCTGCTCCTGTGTCTTTTCCGCTCAGTAAAAATCACTGTGGGGACAGATGCCAGAACAAGTCAGCTATTGACTTGATAGTTGCCATAGTTACCAGGGTGCCTGGCAGCTTATGTTTCATCTTCAGATAAATTATGGCAAGCTGTTGATGGAAGAAAATATGTTTTTTTTTCCATCTCTCCTTTTTTCCCTCCACCTCTTCTTGAATTCTCTCTGCGGTGCATTTTACTCACTGACGCATATTTCACCTCAACTGTGAAACTGTGATGCGACAAACATCCAGAGCATCCATCTATTGATTATCTAGATTGCTTATAGCAGCTTTTAAATGTCTTTGGGATTTATTGAATAAGGTTTTTTTATCCCACTGAGATAGCCAATCCAAAAAAAAGGGTGGGACGGTTTTATTTGGGATTTTAAGAAATGTTTTTCTGCATCCATTGTTCTTGTCGAAGATCAAAATGATTGGGTTTTGTTTTGACTTCTGTTATCAGGGATATTTGATTGCTAGAAGGAAAAACGTTGCTGGTTTGAGTCCAGAGAGAGTTGTTCAAATGTCTCTCCTAAGATAACTTTTATTGCATCACATGCTTTACATCAGTTTTACCTATTTTACAATCGTGTCATGGATGTCAGAGCTAGCGTCAAATTTGTTTAGCAGAAAAACAACAAGGACGAAGCTTTAACACTCACCTTTCTGTGTGTAGTTTGCATGTTCTTACCGTGTAATAATGTGGATTTACTAAAGGCCTATTTCTGAAATGCACAGGGAGCATCTCAGTACATGTACATTTTTGTACATGTGACGTGACTTCAGAAGCAAATGAAGTCACCAAAATACAGCCTAGTTGTCCTGCTTGATTTGAACAAATTACATCATTTCCTCAGCATCTTAGAGTAAATATCTATTCTTTTTATTTTTGAGCCAGAAATATTTTTATTGCAGGTTTCAAGACAGTGTTAAAAAGCAACATCTATCAGTCCCATGGGGCATTGGACTAGTGGTAGAGATACCGTCTTTCGACCGGGAGAACCTAGTTCGATTCCCGCTGGGCTCAAGCCGTCCTTTGGACCGCAGAAAAGACACAAAAACAAAAAAAGGACAGAGAATAAAAACATTGAAAAGACAAAAAAAAAAAGCAACATCTATCAACAACACTGTTGTCATAATTAAATAATTTAATCATTAGCAAATTAGTAAGCTGTTACAATATGCAGGAAACCGAGCTTACCGCGCTGATCTGTTGGCCCTCTCAGATTTGTGTGGTCACAATCCAGTAGAATTTTTTAAATGAACACACTGCGTTCATGCGTAACTTTCCCAGCCCTTTTATATATATTATAAATTAAGTAAACAAAAAAAAGTGTAAGATGATTTTACATTATGAAGATGCACCCCTTCTGTTTAAAACACAGTTTCAAGTCCTCTGCTGGTGGTTTGTTTCCTCCTGATCAGACATCTGCTCTGGGTGAATTTGGCTCGAATCATGCTGGAAAGCATATTATGTCGTCTCTATTAACAGGAATGATAAATGAGCATTGACACACATAACTCATTCACACCATTCATTCACTCATTTTACTGTTAAAAGAATAATTCATCTTCTTCTTTCGGCATTTCCCTTCAGGGGTCGCCACAGCAAGTCAGTTTCATCCATCTAACCCTATCTGCTGCATCCTCTTCGTTCACCCCAACTATCGTCATATCTTCCTTCACTGTATCCATGAACATCCTCTTTGGTCTTTCTGTAGAACTCTTTCCTGGTGGTTCCAAACCCAGCATCCTTCTTCCGATGTACTCTCTCTCTCTCCTCTGCACATGTCCAAATCCTCTCAGTCTGGCCTCTCTGACTTTATTTCTAAAACCTATAACATGTGCTGTTGCCATGATTTACTCATTTCTATTCCTATCCATCATGGTCACCCTCAGAGAGATCCTCAGCATCTTCATCTCTGCTACCTCCATCTCTGTTTCCTGTCTTTTTCCCAGTACTACTGTTTCTAGACCAAACAGCATGTCCGGTCTCACCACGGTTTTGTACACTTTCCCTTTCATTGTAGCTAAAACTCTTCTGTCGCACATCACACCTGATACTTTTCTCCACCCGTTCCAGCCTGCCTGAAAACACTTCTTCACCTCTTTTCCACACACTCTATTGCTTTGGACTGTTGATCCTTAGTACTTAACTCCCTATCCAATAAGACTATAGATTGTTGCACAAAAACAAGCATATTTAATTTCTGAAGGTAAATAAGTAAAAGCAAACTTTTACGTAGTTTTAACATGCTTTTAAAACATGCTTTTAAAACATGCTTTTAAAACATGCTTTTAAAAACTAAAAGGATTTATGCTTTTGTGTTTTTCTTAGAACCAGGGTTTCCGTGCTAAAAAAAGTAATTGTTGATGTTTTGACACCAGGCTGAACCAGCAACCTCATTAGATTTCTTATTAGACAAAAATGATCATGTCCAAATTTTTTTTGCACATACTTTGCCTGTGCTGCATGTTTCATGTCATATATAGGTCAGAGAGATTTTGAAGGACTCTCCAAATCTTCTTTATAAGCTTTTAAATTATGATAGATTCTGTGGTCTGCAAGGGCTCACAGTTCTTTTGGAAAAATCAGTTCTCAGCCAAGTCATTAAGTTTCTTGAAATTTGCTGCCAACAAATGGAATGTGCAATATCTAGTTTTGCTCTTGGCCTAAAAACATAAATTTTTCTTTATGTTAAACATATGTCCTTTGTGAAATCTATTTTTAAAAAATGGCAACTTAATTTACAATATGGGCTGTGTCTAAAGATAAAAACATGGTAATATTACTGTATTACCAACTTCTGTTTGGTGTTAGTTTTGGATTGGTACTTTAATTTGAGATTGTCTTAGAGGAGCAGCGTATACAACCACTACTGTATATCCTGGTCTTCAGGGTTTCAACAGTCTAGTGTTAAAATTTACTACAGTATAATAACATTTGAAGTGACGTAAGAATAATTCCAACGTACAAAATTGCAGGGAAGAAATCAACAAACAGACACAAAAGGACCAACTGACCAGTTTTTTAGAAAATGTCCTAACTATGCAAAAAAAAAACAAACAACCAATTAGTGCTTCAGCTAGTACGTAATACAGTAATTAATCACATAAAAGCAATAATAATCATACTTTATTAATCCCTCATAGGGAAATTACTGTGCTGCTTTACACTGCAGCAGGCAACCAATGACCGCACCAATGGTGGGAGTAACTGGAGATCAGGTGTCTTCTCAAGGGACACTTAGGCATGAGCTTGTCAGGAATCAAACCAGCGACTCTTCAATCCAAAGATGACGATTCTACCACTGAGCTATGTCTCCCTCAAAGTAGCTCCATCTTGGTTAGAAGTTTATTTTAATGCTCACATGAGTCACAATCATTGAACAATGATTTTTTTGGAATAACTAATCAGAATCAGAAAGACTTTTGTTGTCATGGTCAGTGAACAAGATTCAGAGACTAAGAACTTACTGAAATACTAATGTACTTTCACAACAATTAAAATTTTGTCATGAAACTGACTCACACTGGTTTCAAACTTCAAAATAATTCTAATGAAAGTTTTCTTGCGCTCCTTCTGTGGGTTTAAACTTTACATTTTTACCGAGCCATTACAGCAGACATTTTTTTAATTTATTATTATTCATCTTTATAACCATCTACTCAAAGTATCAATATAGAGAATTATTCATCCGAGGTGATGCTGAGACTCACAGTGTGGGTCTGACTTTGATTTAAATGTGTTATTTGGTCTCCATAAATAACCCAGGGGGCTTTGACAAGGTGAATTAGGAAAGGTATTTTATTTTTAAAATCTATTTTACAAACCAACTTTCCCCCCGCCCCCGCACTTTCACTCGATGGCATAAAAAAGGTTTGAAGTCTCTTAGTGACTTGTATTTTGATGGACAGCAAGATTTTCCCAGCTATCAACAAAATTAAACATTGCAGCTTCCCATTTCTTTTGATTTGTTCAGGTCAGACTTTACATGCGCAGTATGACGACCGAGTTTCCTCACAAACCCTCAGCAAATGCTATGGACGATCTCTTATCTATTAAACCAGTCTCAAAGAGGGTTACCTCTACCCTTTACTACTTGATTTTTAGTCTGAATTGCTACTTTGTAATGCTAATAAAAAAAAGTGGGAACAGGATTTTCCTCTCTCTTGTACAGACAAAGTGTGGGACTCCATCCTTTATCAGGTCCACAACACATCAATGTGCGCCCGACATGCTCTTATTCAATTTAAGATTGTTCAGAGAGTGCATGTCTAAAGTTAAGCTGACACACATTTATCCAAATGCAGATCCAAACTGTAGAAAATGTGGCTCTTAGTTTCTGAGTGCTATTTTTGGAAATACTGAACTCAAGGCGTTATCTTTTTCCCTCTTAATTGCCTGGAGAGCAATATTGTTTAAGTGGAAGGATCCGGCACCTCCATCACATGGACAGTGGATTTGAGACATCATGTTGTTTATGGGCCTGGAAAAAAAAGAGATTATACTGTTCAGGGACAGAGAGTACATTTTTCAAGATATGGCACCCATTTTGTATTTTTATTTTTTAACAATTCAGACACGGTGGTGCAAAAGTAGCCATCTCCTGTCTCTATTCATCTTTTGAAAAAAAAGAAAGGATTAGGGTGGGAGGAACAGACATGTATGGGTCAGCTCCTATCTAAGTTGATTTTGCTCTGTTCTACTCGATAAAAAAAAAAAAAAAATTGAAACTGCTAAACCTAATTTATAGATATTTTGTTTCCAAAGAAGAATCAGTTTGTACTTTTTGAAAGTTTTCTAATTTAATTTGATGTTACCACTTTAAAAATGTGGATATTACGATACCTGACTTGTCAGCACTCTAACAGCATCATCGTTCATCTTCCAGAGGAACACTTTGTCTCTTTCTGCATCAGCAGATTCTGATTAAATCTTCTCATTTCCATTGCAGAAAACCCACTCTTCCTCCTCCTCATCCTCTTCTTCTCAATGGTCTTCTTCCTTGGCTCTGAGCCTGGTGCAGCCACTGAGCCGTGAGGTCAGTCAGGGCTCTTCCAAGACCACCGTGAATGAAGCTGGTACCAGTTTACAGGCTCCCGGCAAGTCAGGTCGCGGCAGTCCCAGTGTTTCCCGGCTCAGTGGTGGCGTCCCGCTTCAAGCACAGGTGGCTCGCAGCGAGCTAAACGTCCGCCTGCCCAGAGGTATGTATGGATCACTAAATGCAGCATGAATCTGCATAAACACATTCACTATGATCATGTTTTTCACTTAACTTTTGATTCATCCAGTCACCTCCTTCATAAAAGTATTATTGCAGGTTTGGGTTTTAATCAGGATTTCTCTGTTTTGAAAAAAAATCAGAACTGTTGAAAATAAAGTTTTTATCTGATGATGTTTGGAGGAAAGCTACAGAAATAAGCTGTGTTTTATGCAGCTGTTAGGAGAGGAAGAGTTTGTGTCAGTATATTTTTCTAAGACTGTACTTTGTGCTTGTTAGAGCCCGATGTGTCGTTAGCGTTCTTTCATGTGATTGTTTTCAAAGGTTGAAGCTGTCAGATTTTTTTTTTTAGCTCTTCATCTGCCACGAACTAAAAAGGTTGACAATAACGACACTTTTTTTTTCAACTGTGAATACTTTTAAATCTGAAGCAAGGTGTCATTTTTTAACATCAAACAAGCAAGAACCTTTTATCCAAATTTAACTTTGCAGCTTTTACGGTTTTAACTCCTCTAGTTTAAGCAAGTATCTGTAAAGCTTCACACAAACTCTTTTTGTTGCTCTAAGGTTTGGAACGCCGACCGCTGAAGCATCCATCTTTCCAGGATGGAGCAGAGAGGGATAGTGGGGCACCTAAACCTCCACGCACAGGCACCGTCCCCGCCCTTGTGCCCAAGCCACCTTCCTATCCTCTGGTCAAACTTGTGGGAAAAGTCTACACCCTGAAGTGCCGGTGAGTTTAACTTGAGACCTTGAACATCGTGTATGAAGTGTGAATGCACACAAAAACATGGTGTACACACTTTTCCACACCAACGCTTAGATGCATCTAAATGAACATGGGCGTGGAAATGTGCCGTACGTGGGAAATGCACTTTCTCACGTCTCTTGTCTTCATGTCAGAATATTTGTCTTTCTTTTGTGTGCCCCTTTTTACTTTCATATTTTCTGTTTGTGGAGATGCAGAAATCCTCAAAGCAAGACCTATTTTATCTGATTTGTATATTGAAACATGGGCATGGTAAAGACAGTGTTGACGTGCACCAACATTTGCAATTATATACAAAAGAAATGTTTTCCAATCTGTGCGTACGCTCTGGTTGATGCATTTGAAATCTTTTGTTCAAACTTTTTTTTCAATTTTAATGTAAACCCAGTTTCAGGACGAAATCTACATACTTCTTCGTAAACGACACCCAGTATGTCAGATTTGTGCTTGAAGGAAAATTCCCTTTGGGCAGTTTTTCTCAAATAGTGGTGTAGGTGGTAATGTGCAATGCCAAAAGGGGTGCAAGTGACCCTAAGGAACATGCTTTTTACCTTTGCCATACGAAAACAGTGTAATTGCACATCCAACACAGTAGTTGGCAGTGGCGCTCTCATTGTCAGCGTGTGCACAAGAAGTATTAGCTCTCTGGTGTAGGGGTTTTTGTACCAAGCAGGCGAAATGAAGGGCAGTAAACAAACAAGTGAAGGGGCGTGTATTGTTTTCTTCTCGCTGGGGAGCGCAGGCATAACAGAAATTAATTGAATTAATGGGACTTTTCTGACCCGTTACTGTTATTCTAAAATGTTTCAATTTTTTTTTCTTCCACTAGGTTCTGTGAGGTGGAGTTCCAAGGCCCGCTGTCCGTGCAGGAGGACTGGATCAGACACCTTCAGCAACACATTCTCAAGATGAACTACGACAAACCTGCTGCCGCCAAAGCAGCCAAAGCCAACGACAAGGTTGTGATCCTCACCTCTACACCGGCCTCCACATCTACCTCCAGAACCACTTCCACACCAACTCCCATCAGCCGTTCCTCCACGCCTGCAGCCGACTGCGCTCCTACCGTCACCTCCGCTAAGATCATAAAAGTCTCCGAGGAGAAGACCTCTCTGATTCCAACTTCCATTCCTCTTCCATCCCAGACAGCGTAAACTCTAATCCATCAGCGTTAGCAACCATCAGCATTTTTTCGGGTCACTATTCAGCCTCTCATTTTCTTTCATTTGGCCTGCACAAAGTGTTGAAGAGGCACATTTTCCCTCCAAAGAACCCTTTGAACCCCAAAAGCACCTTTGAAGCAGCTCAAGACTGTTACGAAGCTCCGTTACCATGGGAACAAAGTTCCTCTGGCTTGTTTGTAAATTGAAGATGGGGGGATTAACGGAAACTGTTTGAGATTAAGTGGCGAAAAAAAAGAACAAACATTTAGTTTTTGCCTTGTTTCTATTGAATGTCCAGGTGTTACTGTACATTTTCCGATAAGAGACTTTCGGGGGTGTTGCAGTGCTTTTATGTTCTCCCAGCTGTCCACTACAAACTCCCACCAACTACTAAAAGACTTTAACCTGTTTTATTGACACAGGTTGTGATGGCTTATTTAAAAAAAGGTCCTGACTGATTTTAAAGTGACATTTTTAACAACATTAGTCTCACATTGGGAGACTATAAATATGCTAAAAGGCACTTTTAAAGTGGTCACTAAGCACTTACAAGGATGCCCAATTAATTTGCGTCCACACGGATTCGACGCTAACTAGAAAAAGCGGAAGCACACCTAAGAAGGGAAAATCCTTCAAGTTAACTTTTTAATTTAACACTGTTCCTCCCCCTTAAATCCAAATATACATTTAGCTTGAATGTAGCTCGAAGCACCTACTCATTCCTTTAAATGCACATTATCATACGCAAGTATGTTGAGTATGTTCCAGTAATTTGATGCCATTCAAAGTTCTTATAAGCGTTTTTATTTTGTTTTTAAGATTGTGCTCATGCTTTTACATTTTCATTTTTTCATTCACCTCGTTGCCATTTTACGTCCTGCCTTTTCATTTCAGTTTAGTCCATTTAATTTATTGTTTCACAAAGTGAATGTGATAAAAAAGTTTTTATTTCTAAAAAAAAAAATGCTTCTTGATGACTGAGATTTTTAGTTTAATCATGCATAAGTGTGTGTTAGTTCAGTTTGAATGTTTGTACTTAAATAGCAAGCGTGTTTGCAGATTACTCTCACTCCTTTTTTTTTAAACTTAAGAAGTAAAGCTACTGGATTTGCAGCAGACCTTCTTAGCTTCGATGCAGTCCAGCCAGAACTTCGATGCATCCGTCACCATGTTGGGATGTGCCAAAGAGTCTGTTTACTCCCATGTTTTTGCCTCTGTAAATGTGTTTACATTGGACCTGATGGGGAGAAAAAAACGGAGGGGACACAGTAAACTTGTGATAAAAAAATTGAGCAAACCAGCTGCAATCTGAATCCCCATGGAGATCCCTAAACCTTGCAGGTTGTAAGGTGTGTTTTACCTTGTGTTAACATGTCACTATTCCAATTAATCATGAACCAAACTCCTTTCAACATGTGTCCAAATGCAGACACACATCGAACCTCCTGAAGATGAAGTTCGCCATGTTAGTGTTTTATTTTATTTGTCGCATCCGTGTGTGTTCACATCCATGTAGAAGTGAAGCATCACTCAAAGGGTCCATCCAAGCAACCTCATGAGGTGTTTCCTGCGCTTGAAACATGACTGTTGAACCTAAACACCCCCTTAATCTGTTCTATTGAGCTTAGATGCTTACTATATACCTGCATATAGTTCTGCTGGTGCTGATAGAGTTATCAGCAGTTCTGTTAGCAAGCTAGTTAAGAAATAAGTGATCTTAATTCCTCTATTGTGATTTGTTTGGGTTTGTTTTTTTAGCATTTAATGCTGTGTATTTTTTAATTGCTCTGTGCATTTCTGTATTTGCAGTCCTGCAAGATTAATTTTTAAAGTAATTTTCATTTTATTCGTTAGCTTTTCCAAGCTGAAACCTCGGTGCTGATGAGTGACTGAATGCAAGGAAAATATTTTAACATAAGTGTTCAAATCCCGGTACAGATAAAGGACTCCTAAAAGGAAAAATAAAATGAAAGTTGAACTGAAGGGGACCACTTTTTACAAAGTGTAACACCATCCTTCCTCTTTGCATTCATGTGATATCAGAGTGTGAGATGTGAACTGGAACATCAGCTGGTGCAACTTGCTGTTTTTTTTGTATATGAGTGTGTGTATGTGAGTGTGTTAAAAGTTACAATAAAATTACAACAACATTAAACGGAAAAGATGCAGTCAAGGAAAGAACTGTACTGTACACAAAGGTTGAGTTTTAAGTGAATCAACTTCAGAACAAACAATAAATGTGATTTCAATTTCAAATGTTTCTACTGGAATATTTTTCTTTCACTGATATCCTTTCAGTCATAATTAGTGATGGCCGCTAGAGGCTGCTAAAGCACCACTTTTTAAAATGAAATTCTGCATCTAAAAAAATAATTATTTCATGTAAAAAAAATACCTTTGATAAATAAAATTTTGATTTACATGATACTTTTTACAATACATTTATTTATAGGAGGCCTTTCTGGGCTGTCATAATTGCTTTAAAACATACAGAATACACATAAAATGCAAAGAGCAGTTGAAAAATAATATAATTCATATTTCAATAGTTTTAAAAACATTTAAGAAATGAAAGTCTGAGCAAATTAACATCCCAAATGAACATGAATCAGTCATAACCAAACTTGTGTTTATAATGACCTACTGTCTGTTGTAAAAAAAACTTTTCCCTTGTGTTGTCTTCCGCTGATCAGTCCCAGGTCATGGGGGCAAAAGCCTCAGACAGGACACCCAGACTTCTCTCACCCCGGCTACATTCTGCACCTCACCCGGGAGGATCCTGATGCATTCACTGTTCATTTGGTAGACATAGCCTTTACAGTGGGTCCGGGGTCTACCTCTGGGTCGCCTTCCGGTGGGACATGCCCGAAACACCTCACCAGTGAGGCACTCTGGAGGGATCTTAACCAGATACCCGGACCACCCTATCTGGCTTCTCTTGACCTGGAGGAGCAACAGTTCTACTCCAAGCTCCTCTCTGATGGCAAAGCTCCTCACCTGAGGCACACGGTTGTTTACCTATCCAATCACGCTTGGAAACAGGCTAGTTTGGCCCCCTCTTTAGGGAATTCAGTATATATAGAATTTAGTCCTGACTCCAAGGAAATAGATTAAAGATAATGCTTAGGGACCCTGCCAAAAATGTAACTACCTTGTAGTTTTGTTTTCTAATTATTACAATTTTATTAACATATTGTCATGTTCACTCACTGCTTAAGTTTAGGAATAAAAATGAATTTTTCTTCCACCTCAAGCTACAAGAAGACAAAACTCATATCTTACTATTACCATGCAGCATATATGTTAACAAAAGCCTTTAAAAGCTACACAGATAAAATTTTGACTCCTTTACACAATTTACTTAAGTTATTTTGACATATAAGAGTGTTTTGGAACATGTTTCTAATCTGATGATCAGTTTAGACATTTATATCACGGAATATGTTCATAAAAATGTTAAATTAAAGTTTTCCAGATTGTTTTACTTGGACACAAAAAGGACAGAAGTTCAATGGAACAGATGTGTGGATGTCATTGTTTTTACTCACTGATGGTGAAACTCTTGTGGCGTCAAGAAGAGGACAAAGGGGTAACAGATGGATGACCAGTGGAATAAAAAAAGTGTTTATCCATCTTAAACAGAAAAGAATGAATGTATCATCACATGTCTTCCCGGCAGATTAACTTGAAGCAGAATGTAGCAATGAATTTAAGGTGGTTGGCAGTGTTGGCACATTGATGGCTCACTGGTTTGAATCTTGGCCTCACAGAAATTTGAACACAGTATATTCTCTCCACCAGCAAGTATTTGTGAGTGATTGGCAGAAAGATATAAAAATGAGGCCAGCTTTGTTGCTGAATTTTTTGAGGAAAAGATTCTAGATGAAAGTCCAAATTCTTTTAAGCTCAATCTGATGAGTTAATTCTTTGATGAGTCCCAGCTTCCTGGTTATATTGATGGGAATCTTGGTGTGACCGAACCGGTCATCCAGAAAGTTCATCATCTTTACAAAGAATCCAAAGCAGCTCTTCATCAAACTGTCTACACTTGAAAATCAAGACAATGATCAACTGTGTCCATGTGATGATCAATACAAATCAATTTTTATTTAGTTTATAAAGTCCAGCATTGCAACTAGTATAATTGAAAATGCACTGACGGAGTAATTTAGAAAATTGTTATGAATTTACAAAGAAGTTAATTAGAAGAACTTAGAAAACAGGAAAAGTCCTGCACGTGAGATTAAATCTTTCAACCCCACGTCCACAGAAGTGATCAGACTTTGAAAATTTGAACACAAGCAAGGCAATGGGCTCTAGTGTTTTATCAAACCAAATTCAAAAGAAATCAACTAGGAGTATTTTGGAGCTATTGAAAACAAATTTGTAAAAGTAGACAAGTGATTAATTCTAATCCAAATCAGAACTACAGCAGGATAAAAAACCAAAGCACATGTTTTCACTTGTTTGATAAAAAGTATCCTTGTTGAACATGAAATCTGAAGCCTCGTCCACAAAGCAAAATTATAGCTGACGGAGCAGAAGTATTAGTGCTTAGTAAGCTAATGGAATCAAGTTGCATCATTTGTGGCGTATCCTGCACTGCCAGAAAAGTCATTTAAAAACCAGATTTACACAACACAATTCAGGATTTAGTTTGATTTTTAGTGAGTTGAACAGTTCTGCTGACCCATGTCTGACATCATTTCCATGTAAACTGAAATATCTCTGAAGCTTTAAAGCAGGGGTGTCAAACAGCGGCCATGGAGGGCCGGTGTCCTGAGGGTTTTCATGTGTTCTTGCTACACGCCTGATCCAGGTTACTGAGTCATTTTGCCAAATTTTATTGGCTGTTGATTTCACTTTATGTGCATCAACTGTATTGAACCAGGAACACAATAAAAACCTTGAGGACACCAGCTCTCCCAGGACCAGAGTTGTACACCCCTGAGGCTACCAAAGAAAAAAATTGATCAAAATCACAGTTTTTTGAGAGCTTGTTTTATGTGCAATAAAAATGAACAAAATGTCACATTTTCAAAATTTGTTGTCTTTTTGAAATTGAAAAGTAGACTTGACTCCGTTGACCTGTGGGACTTTGAATGTGCATATAGTAACCAGGATATCCTGAATACTTCATGGTCCTTAACCATTCAGCACTTTGAGAACTAACAGGAAGTTAGTGTAAAGATCTAATGATTAGAGTTTTTTGACCCACTTTTACACTCACCTTAAAAGTTTTTGGAGTGGAAAATATTCAGTTTTGTCTCGGATTAAAGTAATGAAAATCTTGGCTCATCCAGTTTTAAATTTCAACAATCTATTTGATGAGTGTTTAGATCAAACCAACGGCTGCAGTTGAGACAGTTGAACATATTTGTGACTCAGTGGCTCAACTGTCTTGACATATCTTGATGTTTTTTGTCATTTGAGAACATGGTAGCATGCAAATACTTTTAAATAGAAAGTTTTTATACCTTATATGTCTTATATAGTTTTAGCTATTTGCTTATAGTATATTTGTTACTAGTTAGGTTGTCATTAAGAATGGGGATGCTACATAAATTTTTATCTGGTGCAATGGCAGTAATGCTTTTTGAATCTTGTAAACCATAAAAAGTAGTGGTTCCAAGACTTAACCTTGAGGAACTCCACAATGGATTTTTGTTCACCAGAATTTAATCATCTGTAGACACACAGTAGTTTGCCTCATACTGTAGATAAGATAGGCAAATTATTTGGACTGCAAGCCTTTACATTCCAAAAAACTTGCAATGAAAGTTTTATGCATGAGTAGCCTGTATTTCCAAAACAGAGTGTGATAACAGTTCGTGCTGCTTTTAGTGAAGCATTTGCATATTTGTGCAATCGAAAGATAGGAATCTAAAACCAAAGACACATTCATATTCTGTTAAATATCAAAATCCTAAAAAGGTCTTGAAAATGGTCCCCTATGAAAATGGCATTAAGACATGAAGTGAAGGATTTCAAACTGCAAGCTAGAATGGGAAGGTTATTCAGATTGATTGGAGAAAAGTTTATCACAATGTTTGTATTTGCTTTGAATAAAATCAAGGACGGCATACCTCATGGCTCCGGCCTTGGACACGTCAGCGTTTGTGCTGTTCCAGGAACTAACGTCAGAGGAGAATGAGCTTCTCTTTATTTATAAATGCCTTAATGAACTAACAATGTTTCTTAGCTTGACTTTTGTAGTCTTTGAAAAGGAACAAAGTTTGAAGTAAAATGCTCAACATTTTGAAGAAGTGAATAGAATTGGTTCACTACAAACTGAAAGGAGTAAGTGAGCAAGTCCCATTGCATCATATTAGAGCCAAAATGCGCTAAAAAGCTGATTGACTTTGCTGATTGAAATGTTTTTAAATGATAAAGGCCTGTTTAAATTGTCAAATGAGGATACCCCTATTGTTGCCATGTGAAATGAGTTGTTTCTGGACATTTTAAATTGGTAAAAGAAAGCGGTGCCATAATTTTATGATGCCGCTTAGCAACAACAGCTCTTTTGTCTTTGCATCCACATACGTCAGAAGCACAAAGTTAAATTTTCATACCGTTATAAATACTGTGAATCATTTTCGTATCTTTGCAAAAAAAAACAATGAGCCTATCTTTTATGTTTGTAACCCCATGAGTAGTTGAAGTTTTTTGGGTTTCTGTGAGAGAGAGATATTTTACTTGGAATGAGCAACTTGTTCTCATTTTTACTTTTGTGTTTCAGATTCAAAGTTCATGGCTTTACTGAAAGAGCTAGAAACACTATCCAATTATCTATCAAGACATTATTAATCACTAGGAGGATGAGAGAGTGAGTTGGCCAGCACACATGGAGAACATATTCAAAACCATCTGTGGTATCTTGAGGACTACAGACTGATCCCTCCCTTGAGTCAAATCTGAAATACAAACTGTACTTTTTCAAATTTATTCTTGTGAGACCACCACCGCTGTTGACTTCTGTGTACATGTTACACACTGAGAAAACACTTTGGTCTATAAATTGATCATTGTCTCCAATGTTGTGTCTCAAAGTGACCACCACATCCGTTGGGGTTTTAAATTAGCTTTGCGTGTTTTTTTCTGAGTGCCAACTGCTGTTTTAAAGATGGTCTGTGTAAAAAACGTGCTCGGGCTTTAGAGTTTTAAGTAGATTTCACAGTAGGAACCATGTCTAAATAGAAACACAGAGTTTCCTGTTTGTTCACAACTATAAGCAAAGCCCGATCTACTGGAGGGCCTATTTGTTGGAGCTTGCTCCCATCATGTTAAGGGAAAAGGGAAAAATTTTAAACTTGTAGGATGAAATATTAATTATAATCAGGATGATGTAAACAAATATAAACCTCTGTTGACCAATCAAAGCAATGCAAAAGACATTTGACCTTTCTCCAGTCCATTTCTCATAGGTTCAGATTAACCCCACACATCTTATAATTCCTTCATTCATCTTTTGAAGCACTTGTTACACAAGATGCTGGAGCCTATTGTAGGCGAGGTTGTAAGGGTACACCCAGAATAGGTCACCAGTGTGTTGCAGGGCCACACAGAGATAGACAACCATTTACACACACATTCATTCCTAGGAGCAATTTTCCTGTGGCCTATTAATCTAACCTGCATGCCTTTGGAGGGTAGCAGGAAACCGAAGTACTCTGAGAAAAACCACGTATACACAATGAGAGCATACAAACTCTGCACAGAAAAAAAAGTGTTCCAAGCCTCGCCCCATCTGGGGTTCAAACCCCAGATCATCTTGCTGTGAGGCCACCAATACTCAAATTTTAATAATAATTCCCTCATTGGGAAATTCTTATTCTGCATCGCACCGCAGTAGGCAGCCATGACAGTGCCAATGGTGGAAGTAACTTGTGGTTAGATGTCTTCTCCAGGGACACTTGAGCATGAGCTCAACAGAAGTTGGACCAGCAACTCTTGGTTCAAACACAGCCATTCTACCACTGAGCCACGCCTTCCCTTCCCTTCATTTCAACAATTAAAAAAAAAAGTTTACAACCCCCAGAGGGATTCGGTTTGGTGACCTCGGGATCGGATCTCTGTTTTTTGCGGATGATGTGGTCCTTCATCGGATCGTGATCTGCAGCTCTCACTGGATTGATTTGCTGCCGAGTGTGAAGCGGCCGGGATGGGAATCAGCGCCCCCAAATCAGAGACCATGGATCTCCCGGAAAAGGGTGGAATGCCCCCCGCAGGTCAGGAGGGACAGTGTCCTGCACCAAGTGGAGGAGTTTAAGTATCTCGGGGTCTTGTTCACGAGTGAGGGATGGATGAGCAGTACCTCGACAGGCATATCGGTGTGGCGTCAGCAATAACTATGACGCTGCATCTGTCCGTCGTGGTAAAGAGAGAGCTGAGCCGAAAAGCAAAGCTCTCGATTTACAAGTCGATCTACGTTCCAACCCTCACCTATGGTCACCAGTTGCGGGTGGTGACCGAAAGAATGAGATTGCGTATACAAGCGGCCAAAATGAGCTCGGTGTCGAGCCGCTCCTCTTCCAGTTCAAGAGAAGCCAGATGGGGTGGTTCGGGCATCTAGTCAGATGCCCCCCGAGCGCCTCGCTGGTGAGGTGTTTTGGGCACATCCCGGGAGGAGACGAAGAGGCAGACCCCGGATCCGCTGGAGAGCTGCCTGGGAAACGAATTGGGATCCTTCCGTGTGAGCTGGAGGATGCAGCTGGGGTGAGAGAAGCCTTCCCATCTGAGGCTGTTGCCCCCGCGACCCGGCCCCGAATAAACGAAAGACGACAGAATGGAACAGAACCCCAAAGCAAAGATCTCAGAAAACTGTTACATTACAAAAAGAAAAAGTTGTACAACTAACACAAAGGATTTTGTTTATGCTACTGGTGACAACATGGTGTTATGGTGCTTTGGTACCACAGCCTCAAAGCATAAACATTGAAGGTCACATTTCAGGTTTAAACACAGATCTTTCTGTTCTCAATAAACTATGTTCTCCCTGTTTAATGGGTTCAAGAAGCCCAATTGCACTAAATTGGGCTCATTCGGGTGTGGTCAAGGTGGCAGGCTTTGTTGTTGTCTAACTAGAAGATTGGAGTTTAAAACCTAATTTAATTCCATTTTTTTTGCAGTTGTTTCAATAAAAGGGACGCGTCATCGGACATGACCTGATAAGTGGTGGTAGATGAGATAAGTTGGTGGAGGTTATTGATCTTGTTTTGGTGCATGGACTCCAGTAGTTGTGACTACACATGGAGATGACCACATCTTTTTGGTCCAGACAATGAATAATTTATTGGCTTTATAGTGCTCTGTTTTCCTGAAAAACAACAACAGAGAACTCGGGGGATTAGTTTTATAATGAATAAAAAGCATGAGGTGCTCTCATTGGGATAACTGGGACTCATTGGCTTGAGTGGTGAAGATGGACGATGATTACATCAACACTCTAGTTCATTTTAGTGAAAAAATACTTTAGATTTTTCTCCATATGCTGCCTTCCAACACAAATGTATTTAGGTACTGACAGTTAGAAGGAGATAGGAGATAATGCAGATAAAAAGTACTCAGTTCAGCAGTTGTGTTGGGTTCCACCTGAAAAATTGAATTAGCAACTCTTACAACGAGACGTAAACTTGGCTGAAGTTAGGAGAGGTACTTTGGGCATCTGATTAAGATCTGACTTAGAATGTACGTATAAAGTGTAAAAAACAAGCAACAGAATAAGGTATTTCACTATATAAGGAAGAAAATGTGGTTGAGAAGGACTTTTTAGGGTATGAGAAAGCAGAAACCAACATTTTTTTGGGGCAAAGATTCTTGCTGTGGGCCAAAATTATGACTGACCTAGAAGTTTTTGTTTTCTACATTTAACCCGATAGAATTTTTTTTGTCTGTTTGAACTCATACCCGCATAGTGAGAAATTCATTGGGGAAGATATACTAATCTAAAATAGAAATTATGAAATGTGATTTTATATATTTTTTATTACCTTGCTACCCGTGTGAGATGTAGGTGTTTAAGTTTCTTCCATCAATCTAAATTTTTACAAATATATAAGGAAAAACATGCTCAAAATGCATTTAACATTAATATTAGTAAAAGCAAGATTAGTTGGATTTTCTTTTTCAAACTAGAAAATATTTTCTATTATAACCATATTTTCCTTGATAAAAAATTTGGGGAATTATTGGGAATTATATCCATTTTTCTCCACTTTATCCAATTACCCTGAATTGAAGTCTCATTTTTTTGTATTGATGTTTCTGTACATGTATTGTAATTTTATTTTATTTGGTTCAACCATTAGGTATGCTTTCAGTTGTATTGATCTGTATCGATTTGACTGACTTGTCTCAAAGGTAAGACTGCATTGAGAGGTTAAATGAACCACTGCCTGTCCATGGTTGAAAAACAAACTGAAGTGAAAGTCAATTAAAGACAGAAGGGGAAAGTAATTGATTTCTGTAAAAAACAAACCGGCAGTCAAGCAGACGATAAAAATATCATTAATTGAATGTGGTGTCATTATGTTGTTGTTCTTTAGTAAAATACATACAGTACATCATTCATTTCGTTCCGTCGTTCTGTTCCATCGTCTTACACTTTTCCAGGGCCGGATCGCGGGGGCAACAGCCTCAGACAGGAAGCCCAGGCTTCTTTCACCCCAGCTGCATCCTCCAGGTTACCCGGAAGGATCCCAAGTCGTTCCCCAGCCAGCTGTGAGACATAGTCTTTCCAGCCTCCTGCCTCTTTGTCTCCTCTCGGTAGGACGTGCCCAAAACACCTCACCAGCAAGGCGCTTGGGGGCATCCTGACCAAAACCATCCCATCTGGCTTCTCTCGACCTGGAGGAGGAATGGCTTGACATCGAGCTCCTCCTTTATGGCAGCGCTCCTCACCCGATCTCTGAGTGAGAGCCCAGCCACCCTGCGGAGGAAGCTCATTTGGCCGCTTCCATCCGCAATCTCATTCTTTCGGTCACCACCCATGGCTGGTGACCACAGGTGAGGGTTGGAATGTAGATCGACTTGTAAATCGAGAGCTTTGCTTTTCGGCTCTTTTTTACCATGACGGACCGATGCAGCGTCTTAGTTATTGCTGACACCACACCGATCCGCCTTTCGATCTCCCACTCCATCTTTCCCCCACTTGTGAGCAAGACCCCGAGATACTTAAACTCCTCCACTTATTTTGGCCACATCATCCACTTACAAACACAATGAAAGATTTATTTCCTGGTTGATCATAACACTCTGTCTCACAAAAAATCCCATTTAAAACCGTAAATTAATTAAGACATTTCTCAAATTAATAAAGTGTGTATTTTTGTTAAAACTCCCCATCATGATCAGTAATTAGCACAGTGTTGTTTAGCTCTGTAGCATCAACAATCCTCAATCGTCTGGCTACCTGCTCCACCCGGGCTCTCCCCACCCGCATAAGAACATGCATGTTTTTGGAGGGTGAGAGAAAACCGGAGTACCTGGAGGAAAACCACTCAGACAGGGTAAGAACTTCCAAACTCCACACAGAAAGACTGGTACATCTGAATGTGGCCAAGGTTAATAGTGGTGTTTTACCACATGTTTCTACCACGCCCTCCATCTTAAAGCAAAGTTCAAATGCATTTTCCCCACCAATTCATACATCTTTCCTTTCAACTTTTTGCTTCTGCCTGGTTGCTGTGCTGTACTGAGTGCCTACTTTTTCTGCATCTTGCTTGTTTGGAAATCTGGGACTTATGAGATCTTTTGAGAAACCGAAATAAATGCCATTCTTGTCTTCGGGCCAAATGCAGATTCTCGGTTATCATTTTTGTTGGTTAAAATCTTGGACAAAACATATTAAAATAAATGAAAAAGGGGCTTTTATGTGAGAAAGAGTGACAAAAATGGAAAAAAAATTGTAATTAGATGAAAATCAACCATAATGAGATTCCATTTTCATATTTTAGGTCAGCTTTGTTTTAGCCAGAGGCCTAATGAAGAAATGTGCTCCGTAGTAACTCACCACCACATTCTTCTTTTATAACTCAGATGCTCGTTAACTTTTTGGCCAATTTACTCTAACAGGTTTTTTATGTAGTTACACAATATCTTTGACTGATCTCTGGCCAACACTGGTTTATAAGGCAAAACACAGGTGGGCATTTAGCACAGACATTAAAAAAGCTTCGCCATATATAAAAGTTTGAGAAGCTAAAAAGTTTTGTTTGTGAGATTTTCGTTCAGTGGCAATTTTCCACAGAAATCCCTTTTCATCCAAGCTATTAGCCTGATGACATCATGTCTATCTGATTTAACAGTGTTTCTCATGACCGTACTCAGATAAAATTCCAGCTTCCTAGTGTTTGTGTGTTTTGTCAGTGAGAGTTGCGAGGAATAATCTGGGACATTTTAACGTCTTTTAACGCCCACATATCATCTCATGTTCTTGACGATTAAAAAAAAGTTATTCTACTCGGATTTTTAGATTTTATTATATTTTAGTTTGACTGTTTATCTTGTTTCATCAGTCTGTCGTGGTGAAGAAAGAGCTGAGCCGAAAAGCAAAGCTCTCAATTTACAAGTCAATCTACAGTCTCACCCCCACTTTCAGTCACCAGCTGTGGGTGGTGACAGAAAGAATGAGATCACGGATCTAAGTGGCCGAAATGAGCTTCCTCCGCAGGGTGGCTGGGCTCTCACTCAGAGATCAGGTGAGGAGTTCTTCCATCCGGGAGGAGCTCGGTGTCGAGCCGTTTCTTCTCCAGGTCAAGAGAAGCCAGATGGGGTGGTTCAGGCATCTGGTTCGGATGCGACATGGCCCCGGGTAGGAGGAAGACGACGGAACGGAATCTTGTTTTATTTTGTAAATGGGAAGGAAAGATACAGTTGTAGTTGATTATCAAAAGGATGTTTTTTTCCCCTAGAAATCTCAGGGTATTAGACACAATGTCTCCAAATCAAATTACACAGCCGTGTTTTCAAATTGGCGTGGGAGAAACTTTGCTTAAATATGTTCAAACTATTTCAAATGAAAGTTTATATCAATATTTTCCATATGCTGTTCAACTTTTATATCATTCCTACGCTAAGAGGAAGGGCTGAAGTGACGCTTTGTAATCATCATGATGAATAACAGAGTACCTGAACTTATGGTTCTAAAACAGATGCCTCTGATGTCTCAGTAAGACTTACTGGTTGCTATACATGTAACTCAGACCAGTACAGAAGACGTTTAAACAGAAGACAGGAAAAGAATAAAAATAACAGCTACTGTACGTTTGAAATGATGCTGCTTCGTCATGATGTATTTTGGGAATTGTTTATATTTCTACAGCTGTGGAAAACCGTTGGACATGTTGAATGGATAACAATCACCTGTTTTACGTCATTCTTCAAACTTTATTCAATGTATACAGCATATATGTGAGCGTGAAGGGGTGAATTATCTCGTATTTTTTATTTTTTGCTCTCTATATCACTATTTAAAATATCTGATTTTTTTTTTTTTTTTTTGTAGCATTTACAGTAAGTAATTTTTTTCTTGCTCTCTGTTTATTTTCTTTATTTTTTGTTTCTTCTTCTATTCAATTCAATTTTATTTTTATGGCCAAAAATCACCAAAAAAAAATATCTCTCAATGGGTTTCACATTGCAGATTGAAAAAAGTACAAAACAAGGGAAAAAAATGAAAAATGTATATTCTGAACCATTTTGTCCCACCAGCATTATGGGAATGTCAGAGCCTATCCCGGCCCATTTCAGACGAGAGGCAGAATACACCCCAACCATGTCACCAGTCTGTTGCAAGCCACACACACACACACAACCATCCACGCACAGTCATTCCTGGGGGCAATTTCATACTGGCCTATCAACCTACCATGCATGTCTTTGGAGGGCAGAGGAAACTGAAGTACCTGGAGAAAACTAATGTAAACATGGGGAGAACATGCAAACTCCACACAGAAAGGCCCGGTGGCACAGTGGTTAGCACAGTGTCCTTCCAACAAGATTGTTGGGGTTCCAGTACCTGGTGGGATGAGGCTTGAGACACTGGCCTTTCTTTGTTCTGAGCATTTTAATGACATGTGGTGCTGACCTCTTCACATGGTCATGTTACCTCTTTCATGGTCACAATATGATTATTTATTGCATATTAAACCTTTAAAGTATTTCCTTCAATTAAATGCGTCTGGAACCCTTTTTGCCTCGACCAATCAGTCAGCAAAGCTGAGTCATGATTGTCATAGTTTTTCACTTCAGTTTAACAGTCTAATATTGGAATGTTTATTTTTCCAAAACTCTTCCCTACTTTTATGAAGGGTCTATTTTTAGGAGGACCGGAAGAACCAAATGCTTTTTTAAATGCTGTATCATTCACCGTTATTTTGATCCAAATGTCCCCAGACTGTTATGTTAGGATGACTCTAAAAAAGGAAAAACAGGAAACGTGTGACGCTGCAAGCTTGACTCATGCTAAGAAAAGAATCCTTGCAACACTTTGTCTTTGACTTCATGACAGTTTTTATGCACTGAGAGTGCAAAGTACATGGTTCTTAGTGAGGTTCTGCAGCTGTGTGAATTACTGGAGGGGCAGGAGTCTGACCACAAAAGGAAAAAATCAAGTCAGTTATACTATAAATCTAAAGAGTGAGATTAAATGTGATCACAGTAGATGTCAGGCCATCTGAGCAAACACAGTCCTTGCAAATGATCTGTAATGACGTTGTGATTTTATCTGTCAAACACTAACTAGTCTGAAACCCATTGGAAAAGGAGTAATGTGGTTTCATTTTTTTTATATCTTGAAAGATTAGAAACTGATTGTGATGTAAAACAAACTGCATTTGACAATTTGTTAATTGGCTGACTACCTTTGTGTAGATTTGAAAAACAAACATTTCCGAGCATTATGATGTGGATTTTAGATTGTAGGAAAGTAAACAGACGGAGCGTTTCATCATTTAGATAAAAAATGCTGCGGGGGAATATTTTCAGATGGTTATCTGTTTGATTTGAGGCGTAATGTGGGACCTTTCACTTGTGCTGTGGTTTTGTTCAGGTTTATAGACAGATAAAAATGTTATTAATCTCCCGCAGGAGAAATTCTGTCCAGCAGCAACAGAAATCACACAAGCTGTACATACAAAATAAATAAAAACAACATACATACATAATAAAATAGGACTCAGTTCCTTCCAGAAACATCTGATCGATTAAACTGACTCAGAGCTTGAAGGGATGAACGACCTCCTAAAGTGCTCAGTCCTGCAGCGCAGTGAGAGGAACCTGTTAATTTGGGTCATTTCTGGGTTGTGACAACATCATGTAGAGGGTGACAGGGGTTATTCAGGATACCTTGCATTAAAGCCCTCATCCTCCCCTCCAAAACAGCTCCCACAGAGTCCATATTTCTCCCCACCACAGATGCACATTTCCTTATCAGTCTGTCCAGCCTATTACAGTCCCTTGCGGTCAAGCTGCCTTTCTAGCAGACGACCGCAAAGAAAACTGCAGTTGCCACGACAGACTGATAAAAGATATCTTATTGCTTACCTATGATACTCTGTTTAGCTACGTGGGGTATATTCATGAAACCCATCAGTGTTTTGCAACCAGAGAACAGTTTCTGTGGCTAATATAATTTTCTGGATCTGGTTTCTTTTTAACTATGTGTATGTTTTTTTAGTTTTTATTTTCCATTGACAATAGTTCTTATCTTGCATCATTCATAGCAAAGCCACAGAAATAAGTTGTTGGGTTGCAACTCAAAGAAACAATAGAAAAATAGAAAGTAGTCTTAGAATAATAATGCAATGCTTTTGTGCTGTGGTGTTCTGAGGGTCACAAAATAAACTTGGGACCCCCAGAGTAGTGACTCCAGTGGGCATCTGAAGTGTCCATTGTTCAGACATAATGAGTATTGTTTGTGGTTACTTCTTTTGCTATGTTTTTCACTTCCCTTGGTTTTTCAGACAAAGGTTACTATGTTGGAGTATTCCCTTCCCATGATGCACATGCTTCAACTGTTGCTCAATTGCATGCGTACCAATGGGATTGAAAATTTAGTTTTTTTATAGGCACAAAATAAATCCACATGAATAAAATAATCAGCATTTTTGAAAATGTTTTAATCTAGGCAACAATATATCTGGAATTTAACCAGAGAGTTTTGGTTATCTGTTAAGGTTTGTGTGCGTGGGGAGCCAAATACAAAAACTGACGACAGGAATAAATGTTTAACAAGTGCTGACAGAAAACAGAAAAGTGCTGGGAAACTGACACAGTGACAAAGACTAACTGGAACAATATGTGTGGTTTTGATGACTAAATTTCATATTAAATTATTATTTTTTGTGTTTGTGTATTTTTTCCTGATTTATTTTTGTTTTATTATGACTGTAAATCTATTCACACAATTGAGGAGTTAATCCATTTAATATCTTTTTGAAAACCATGTAAGTGCTCCACCGTATTAAAGTTTAAACTACACTTAGATGGCCAGAAACTAAAAACTCCTCCGAGCTAAAACATCAATAGATCCAGGAAACATTAAGTTAAAGTGATTTTCTGGATGCATTATGACTCATACACAGTATTAAAAATATCCTGTAAGGTAGGTGGACAGTGAAAAATACAGGGTGCACCTCTGATTGCTCACTAGCAGGGATAATAGATGAATGGATAGGAAAACGGATGGAAAATATTACCATGTACTTAAAATGTGTACTTCCACTTTTAGGATTATTTAATTCTAACCACAGCAACTACTATTTAGATTCTTCATGAGAGTTGAGAAACTAAAAAAAATGTGATTCTCTCAGAATCTAAAAGCACAATGGAAAAAAAAATGACTGAACATTAAACAAATCCATATTTCAAGCGTTTGCCTTGACTTATTCCTGAGGAGAAGGATTAAGTTGTTTAGATTCCTTTGTGTTAAGACTCCATGATGAATGTCCACTCTCTACACAACCATGGAGGAAGCTGAATTCCTCTGGACTTCTAGAGTCAAATCATGTTTATGCTTAAAGCTGGACATTTACTCAAATGCAATATTTCGCCCCCTTACATGAATATAATGAACAACCATGAGCTCATTTCCCAGAAACAATCAAATGCTTGGAAAAAAAAAATCTGATAAAATATGTAACAGTTTTTACTTTTGATATGCTTCTTTGGGTTTTGTGATAAAATGATCAATAAATGATTTATAGCTATGTTTGATCACTTGGCAGGGTGCAGCAGTAAGCAGGGCCTCTTTAAAAATGCATCTGGTCGATGTGCTCATTCACTCACACCCTTGAGAGTTTCATGAGTTCTGGAAATGGCCATCGTTGGAAAGCTAATGGCTAATTTCACCTTTTTTTTTCTCCCTGGAGGTAAATGATGTGACGTACATGTCCTCGATTTAACTTCTGCTGAATATGAGAGCAATTCACATGGGATCAAACAAAAATTTGTGGAGCAATGTTATATTTTGATGATCTTAAAAAACTTAAAAAAAATACATCAAACTTAGGTGTATTATAAGACTATACTAATAAAAAAAACTCAAGATTTGTAAAAAGATTTATCAAAGAGGCACCAGATTTATTGTTTAAAACTGTCCTGAAGTTTAGAGCGCACTCCAATCTACGGCATTAATAGTGTTTTCTTATGACTTCCAGCATGACATGCATCGTATTCCCGGTGACACATAGAGCGTGATAACATTTTATTTCTTGAAAAATTCTCAGAGAATTTAGCACAAAATTCTTTAAACAGTATTTTACAACAAGATTCCAAATTTTTAGGAAGAGTAGATTTAATAGAACTTTTTGTGAGGTGGTGAAGTTGGAGATGTAGGACTGAGATGCTTAGCTTGTTTTTAGCTGTTTATGGCAGTTAAAGAGAGGTTAGCAAAAAAGGGTTAGGGATGTGCAGCCTGGATGACGATGTGGGGTGGACACCATCATGGCTGTAACAGGAGAGCTGAACAGCAGATAATCTGACAACGGAGTGGTGGACACCAAGGGGGAAGACGAGACACAGGTGGAGACATCAGCGTAAGGCAATTGGGACCAGGTGTGTGAGATTTAGGACAAGATTAAGAGAGAGGAAATGTTCTGAAAAGGAGAAGGAGTATGACAGAACTGGAACTACTTGTGTTCACTAAGCATTATAAATAATATTTGAAGCTTAAGTAATGAGTTAGGCAGCATAGTGGCGCAGTGGGTAGCACACTGGCCTCACACCAAGAAGGTCATGGGTTTGAGTCCCGGGTGGGGACGAGGCTTGGAACACTGGTCTTTCTGTGTGGAGTTTGCATGTTCTCCCCATGTATGCTGGGTTTTCTCCAGGTACTCCAATTTCGTCCCACCCTTCAAAAACATGCATACATGCAGGTTGATTGGCCACTACATGATTGCCCCTAGGAATGAGTGTGTGTGTGTGGTTGTATGTGTGCGGCCCCGCGACAGACTGGCAACCTGTTTGGAGTGTAACCTGCCCCTCGCCTTAATCAGCTGGGATGGGCTTCAGCACCCCCCGCAACCCCGAGACGGGATAAGCGGTTAAGATGGTGACTGACTAACTGTCTGACTGAAGCAATGAGATTTATGAGCTGTTTTTTTAAAAGCGTTTTAAAACATTAAAACCCTTTTTTAAGGCATATTTGACATGCCTTTGAATGCAGAATATATTGAAAGTAACCCTTCAGGTGAATGTCACGACTTGAGATTGGGAAGTTGTCCAATAGACTTTTCACTCTTGCTTCAGAAGACCCGCACCACAAATAGTTTTGACCCTCGTTGTTTGGTGAAGATTGCAAAGATAGTTCTTGATAATTGCAAAGTGGTGCAAAAAGGTTAAAAGGCCATGGGAAAACAATCCAAAATAGCCCTACAGGTGAGGTTCTTTGAGAAAACAAGCCACCTTCTTATCTGGTTTTTCAGGGTGAATAGGAAGTGGAAAGAAGTGATCAAATGTGTGATAAAGAAATTAGTTGGATCACAAATCAAACTGACATTTTTAAGGCAGGGAGAAAGAACAAGAGTAGATGGTTATCTAATGCTGGTATTGTTTTACTCTGATTTGGTTGAATTATGGCGCAGTTGCAGCAAAATATGACTTCATACCGCAAAGGGGGAGAGACTATTGTCCTCTTTCCAAATGACCTTCAAATTTGGACAATTAAGTCAAACCACAAAAGACCTTTTAGATTGTGGAAATTTTCTGAATTATGAGCACATTTTAAGATTTTGTGTGGTTTGCAATTTGATCAAGCCAACATTTTATGTGAATTTATAGTGTTGAAAGTAAGAATGATTAGTCATGCATGCATCACGTCCAACGTCTGTCCAATAATCTGATAAACAAATAAATAATTCAACAAATCTTTGGTATCAAGTGATATTTGATTTCTGTTTGTTTCTTTTCCACAAATAAAACTGTATTGGAATTTTGCTTTTGATTTCTTTCTTGTTTTGTTTTGGGTTGTCATGCATTTTAGAATTTATGAGGAGAATGTTGTCCATATGAACGTTTTTACTGTCCAGATGCCTGTGCATGTTTCTCTTATCAAAGCAGATTTTTTGTCAGATGTAACCACCAGTATCATTTTCTGTGTAGCTTTAACCACAGTATGTTAGTAACATTTTTCTACATGGGATAAATATGGGAAGCACGGATTATCTTAGTCAGTTAAATTGTTTTGGTCAAAATGACTCTCTGCAGGGTTCATATTTGTAAAAGTATAAAGTCAGTGTGTGGTTGCACAGTGGAGGAAAAAAACAAAATAGTTTTTGGTGGAAATTGAAATGTTGGATCATAATTTTATTGGATCCATTTATACGTATACTTTTTTTTTGACAGACACTAAGAAGACTCTACAATATCCTGGAAAGGGCTGTGCAAACCATAAAAGGTAAGGAGTGAGAAAGAATAAGTCTTTACATAATTACACGTAAGCCAAGTGTCTACATATTCTATTTTTCTTTCAAATAGTACTTCAAGTGCTGCATCCAGCAGCTGTCACACTATACAGTCTTCTGTGTCTGACACACCTTTGGAATGGTATTCTTATGGTTTAAAATCTGATACTTCCTGTTACTTACCGACATTCATTCCACTCCATGCAGTGTCAACATAGAAAGGATTGTGTAGGGCAGAACAATCCAGTTCAACAGCATCTGGTTTAATTTATACAGCGTCAGACAGAAAAATGCTGTCCTTGGAACCTTGAATTGACATTTTCCAAAGAAAAGCTATGAGAAGGTTTAGACACGGGTTTGTGTACCAGAAGCAACTTTTTTTTAAATCCAAGACCTACCTGTTGCCAACACAAATATATGATATTAAGTGGTTCTGTGTAACTTGGAAATCAACATTAGGAACATGTGAGAGGCAGCATGAGTCTAAACAGCCTCAGATGGCTAGCCCAGGCTTCTCTGACCCCGGCTGCATCCTCCAGCTCAGTCAGGGGGATCTCAAGGCGTTCTCTGTACAGCTGTGAGACATAGTCTCTCCAGCGGATCCGGGGTTTGCCTCTGAATCCCCTCCCAGTAAGCTCAAAACACCTCACCAGCGAGGCATTCAAGAGGCATCCCAACCAGATACCCGAGCCACCCCATCTGGCTTCTCTTGACTTGGAGCAGCAGCGGCTCTACACCGAGCTCCTCCCAGGTGGGTTTTTCTTTCCTAAAACAAGTGTTAAAAATGGATTCAAATGACGTCAACAGTTAGGGATCTAAATGTATTATGATATTGATAATTATTCTAAAAGAAATACAACTTGAGTTTTGAGTCTAAGCATTCTGTTTGGACAGGTTAAATTTATCACGTGCATTTCTGCAGCTGTCACCCTTCATTAGTTCCTAAAACTAAGAAAACCTAATTTATTTCCCAACGCTTTCTGATATTTCAGCTTGTTTTCTTACAAAATAGTTAATAAAATGAGAATTTCTTGCCTGGAAGCGACAGAACAAAGCAAAACAAATATCAAGTTATTCAGCAATTGAAAAAGCCTGATTGAAAATAATTGTTTTTGTGTATGTTCAAATGGACAGTTGTGCTTTATCTTCTAAAAGATAAGTATAAATTATAACTAATCTAATATGAGTTATCAGTTACAATATCACAAGTCGTTTCAACATTCCCACGATTGAATGCTGTCTATTAATTTTCATTTTAGTCTAACAGGACAGAGAACATAAGAGCAGGTCCTCCTCATGAGACAAACCTAACCTATGATTCCAGCTGCTCCGTTCAAATAGTTCCTGGAAGCCGTGAACGTCTCTGCGGGTGCTGACTTGTGTATTTGCACAGCTGAAAGAAGCATGATATTTACCATCATTTAGACAAAGACTTGATGGAAGAGGAAGAGAAAGAGGGGTGTGGCTTTCAAGTTTTTGTGTTTTAGGAAACAACATCCCTCATCATGAATTCTCTAAGCAGTTCACAGGAACACATTCGATTTTATCAACCAGAAAACCAACACCACACAGTTAGTATATCCCACCAGATGGAATGTGTCGAAAGTTAACGGAACATTTTATATTTAGTAAGAGAGTTGTAAACTCCACAGGCGATAACTGGAAATTCATTGAGTGACCATTAAGTTTGGAATTGCAAATGATTGCTTTGGAGGCTTGATTTAATCTGCAACGTGTTCACGAAACTAAACCTGAGGGTAAATTGAGGTTCTTGTTGAACACAGAGAATACATAACAATCTAAGAGAGGAAAATTAAAGTTAGGTGAACCATTCAAAGCGTCAAAGTAATCTAATCTATCAATTCAATTTTTTGTAACTTGGATTCATCCTCTGACATGCTCATGATGCTTTGCTTGTCAAACTAAATTCACAGAAAGTCCGAAACTCTTTAATTAGATAGACTGTAAACTCATCAAGAGAGATGTAATGAAAAAGCAGAAAAAATAAAAATTTTACAAAATCATCTCCACAGTAACAAATAAATACACATGAAGGCAGTGGGCTGTTGTGAAAGGGGAAAAATACCAGCCAAACAACCCGATGTTTGTCATATATACTGTATATCTGTCAGTAAAAGAAATGAACTTGCACAAATACTGTATTCATCCATTTCTGTTTTCTCAAGTTACAATTTTCCAGCTATCCTGCTGTTTACCCAACACTTTTCAAAGGTAAATAGGAAGCAGTGTTTCTGTCCAAAAAAGCACAACTAATTAAAATTTTTTGTGCGTGAGCTGTAATGTTCCTTCTCACTGAGAGGAGTTTACTGTTCAGTAAATGCAGACTTTGTTTCCATGAAATGCAAAAGACCGACTTAATCTCACTGGCGCAATTTTAGCAGACTGGCGTTTAACCTTTGGCTTCATCGAAATTAAAGACCTGGTTCAGGAAATTAAAGTGGAAAAGTTGCAAAAAGGCTACAAAAATACAATGATGCACAGTGTTTGATACTCACACAGTTACCATTAAATAAGTGAAAATGATCCCAGAAATAAAATGCAAGAGGTGGAGAATAGGCTTTTTCTTTCTCTGAAAACCCTCAAAACCATCCTGATGGTCTGATGCTTTCTGGTCAGACCCAGTCTTTTATTTAATTTATTTTATTTCAATTTCAGATGAGAATCCCCTCTCAATAGTTCTTGGTTCCCATAAAAACTTTAAATGTACTTCATTGGATTGAATATTTATTGTTTTCAATTATTTGATCAAATCTATTCAATGTACAAATGATCATTTTAAAATGAATGTCATTTTAAGAAAACCATACATTTGAAGTCACAATTTTAAAGAGTATATTTCACACTTTATGCAAGTTTTTGGGGCACACAACCACAAGCTAATAATTTTTGGTCATGCACCAAGACATCTGTTCTGAATTTTCTTATTTCACGACATGAGTTCTGTACGTCTAATGTAATCCAGCATAAGTAACACCTCAGACAGCTTAACTTGGCTTTTTGACCTGTTTTAATCTGGCTGCATGGAGAAAAGAGTGAAAAAGACAGGGCTAAAATTGTATTAGTGTTCATTGTATGGAAATAAAACTAGTGATAAATTGAAATTTTGCTTTTTTTTGTTACAAAAATGTGTTTTCTGGATCAAAATGAGTATAACTAATAATTTTACTAAATTATTTTATTGGTGCAGTGTTTGTAAAAAAAGAAAAAAAAGCAGTTTGTTTAGTTTTGTTTTGTCTTCAGAACTGCTTCTCCCTAACGGGATTTCAGGGGGTGCTAGAGCCTATCCCGGCTGATTTCAGGCAAGAGGCAGGATACACCCTGAACAAGTTACCAGTCTGTTGTGGGGCCACACACACAGCTAATAAAACTAAAAATTATTTGCAACATTTCTTTCTTTTATGCACACACAATTCAATGCAAAAACACCTATTTTTCCAATGAGACAACTGAGATAAATTGAATTTTCTGCATTAGCTTGCCAGTGAGGTCAAGACAAAAAGTTAGACAAGCCATTTTTGTGCATTTGGAGCAATCTTAAGCTCAGCTTAACAACAGTTGTCCTTAGACTTGTTCTTCTTTCTTCATCCTTTCAGTTCAGTTTTTCTTAGTTTTTTTTTTTTTTTTTTTTTTTTAGTTTTCCTGCCTAGTGCTTATTTTTCTTTTCCATTAACCTTTAAATAGTTGAGTTCTGGCTTTCGCTCCTTGCCTTCAGCACTGTGGTTTGTATTTGAGTTCAGGTTTCTATCAACTTCACCCTGCAAGCTCCCTATAGAAATAGATCAAAGATTTAATAGGCTGCCCCGTAAACTTGAATATTTATGTGGGAGCAGAAATGAGTCACTGTCCCAAAATACTTTTAAGATTAGTTTTTACTGCGTTCACTAAAATTCTGGTAAATTTATTTAGACCAGATCAAATTGGGACTTGTGTAAAAGTTTTAATTTGTCACAGGTGGACAGAATTAGGTCAAAACATGTACTGAGAGGTTTAAATCAAATGTGAAAAGATTTATTTAAGGGGGAGGTGAACACTCACAGGACATCGAACATGAATAAAGAAAAATGATGATTGAATATATTTATAAGGGGTTGGATGTGCAGGGTGAGGAAAACTAAAATAATCAAAGCAATACCGCACCATTAAATTACTGTTGTATCAAGTTTCATTCATGTTTTAAACTGTGTGAAATACGCACATGCTTGCAGAAATTACAAACAAAATTTTATGTTAAATATGAAACTATGCCCGAGACTAAACATAAAATTTTCCTCTTTTTTAAAAAAAAAATATATATACATATATAACCATATTTATTTTACATCTGGGTACATTCACTTCAGGGTCGCTGAGTGAACTGGAAATTCTGTTGCAGATGGTGGGAACCAGACCATGCAGGACCGCACAGAAACACAAATAACTATCCACATTTCATCTATGGCAGAATTTGAGCCTTTTTTTAGTGTGAAGAAGGAAGTAGGAATACTTGGAATGAACCCACACGGTGTGAATGTATGAACTCTGTAAAGAAAGGTGATAATAATCCAAAACCAGTAACCTTTTTGTTGTAAGATTGTAGTGTGAACCACCATAACACCAAATCTCAAAAGCATTGTACTCCATTTAACATAAGAAATACACTAAGACATTAAACCCAGTTTGATTCATTCTTTTTAGCCTATCAACTATAATTTTTTTCATGTGATTATACTTATTGGTTTGTTTATTTCTCACTATGTTCTCCCCTACCTCATGAACAAGATCCTGAGACACTGGTATGTAACAAGGTTCTGGAGTCATTTTGTGTGCCATCGATATTAGTATTTTGGTAGTTAATTAAAGTGTGTCTGCCAAAAATGATAAATCTCTTAAGTCTGAATTTTCAACTTGTAATTTCCAGCATGGGTAGGAAAACAACGTCTAACTTGTACCATTCAACGTCAGTCATGTGCAGAACAAGCCAAAATAACAAAGTTACGTTGGAAGCTAATAATTGTAATAATAATTGTTTTGTGTTATAATTGTAAACTTAACTCAAGTGATCATTATTTCCTTTTTTACAGAGGCGTGAAACAAAGTCTCTGGTTTGGATTGTGGCAAAGCTTAAACTGGATGATTTCAAGTCTCTAGCTGTCAGTGACAGTTTTGAAATTATCAAAAAATTATGAAAAAAAAATAGACGCTTTGAAGAAACTGTCCAGCATGCTTATAAAACAACTAAAACTAACGACACCTGAAAGTACAACTTCAGTATAACAGCGACTAATTGGACATTTAAGGCTCTTTTGCCACATCTTTGCTCAACCATAAATGGAAACTTACTCAACCGCCATACTCAAAACAAAGTGAGACATATTACCAAAACACAAGTTTAAAATTTGTCTTTGTGGAGGAACTCCATCTCAGTGATAAGAAAAAATAATAAGGCTGATTTTCTGTTATTATAGAGAGAGAGATTGTGAGAAAGAAGGAAATATGAACATTAGCAGGTTATCACACTGTGCTTATTGTGTAACTTCAAACAACCGTACAGTAAGCATACTACGGCAGCAGACCTCTTCTTCTGTTATTTTATTAGTTCTGTAGTGGAGGAAGTAGCTGGGTCCGTTACGTCTTTCTCACGCAAGAACGTTTTGCTTTTACATTCTAAGGCCCGTTGAAAGATTATGAGACTGTCTTTGTTGTGCCAAAGTCCAGGAATTTGAGGTTTTGGATGAACTTAATGACCCAACATTGCAGGGGGGGGCATTGGTGGAAAGATTTTCTTTCAAAATCGACAAATTAGTGGCTTATTTGTTAGTTTCTTTGTTTTGTTATGAAATTACTCATATCAAGAAGTGAGTGTTAAAATGTTTTCACAATCCACATGTTGATCATGCAAAATGATTGCCTTGAAAAAGATATCTGGGGGTTAGAGAATGACAAGAATTCATGAGACATTCCATACGACAGCTTGTTTGCTTGATAGGAATATTGAAAGGTGCTGAAAGTTGGAAGTAATGGGGCGTCAGTACGTCTTAAGAAAATCCTCAATGCCAGATTTGAGGAACTCTTCAATCAAGACAAAAACAACTGAAGAAATGCTAGACAAAAATGAGGGTCTGTTAAGCAGATAATGATGTTTCTGAAAATGTTGTCTCCTATTTATTTAAAGTTTTCTCAAACTTTAGCCTATTTTATGTCAAAGGGAAAGCACTGACCATTTCTGGGGTGATGTTTTTATTTGCCTTGCTTTCATATTTGGTTGAATGTTCTCTAATGGAATTTCCATTGATGAAGTAATTGGGTGAATGTGGAAGGTGCATTTCTGTTGAAGCATTTTTGCATTCCATGTCACCTGAAGGATCAATAATGATGACTAAAATCTACACAGTTGGCCAAAAGGCTGAACAGAAGTGCAATATTAATGTCTTTTCTGTTGCTCTCTGTCAGGTGTGCACACCTTAACATGCAACCTGAAAAGTTGCAAGAAAAGTGAGAAAAAACATTTTCTTGAAATGCTATATTGGATGGAAAACTGCATTAAAAAAAAAAACCTTGTTGACACATTTATTGCACTACAGCACCATGGATTTTGACAAAACAAAATGGGTTTTGGAAAGATCATTTTTCCAGACTGTGATTTCTGGAAGTTTCTCAAAGTGCATGTGGTGATGTCCCATGGAGAACTGTTTGCTTTACAGGCAGTGCTGCAAGAGAACCCTGAGATTACAACCATCTGACTTTGACTGCCAGCTCAGTTCCCTACCCACAGAATTTCTTGATAATCACACATTTTTTAAATTTGATCCAACATTACATCTGAGAGGCTTCAACTTTTTCAAATGTTCCTTTCATACTCAGTCACGACACTGAATTAGATGGAAATAACTAAACCAGCAGGGTGGCGGAACCTTTAGCAGCTCGTAATGAAGAAAAACAAGAATGATCCTTATAATCTGGAAATAAGCAGATGTTATTCCTGACACCTGTTTGAACTTTCCAGGATTTCTGATGGTGAAACACTACTGATGGAGCAGATGTTCAACCAGTCTCTCCATTGGTTTTGAACAGGCTTGGAAAAGATCTGTTTCTGGAATGGATTATAAACTTGTTCGCATCTGTTCAAAACTTGTACAGCTTCACTCTGGTTTGCGCAGTAGTTCCTGCTCCTAAAGGAGAATCAGCTAAATGTCAAATGCTATTAATACTGTTATTCCCTTGCTGCCATTGATTATCTACATTTTACGATTAAATCATATTCGTTGTGCGTAAACAAATTGCTGTGATATCTAACGATTCACATCACCACCACTCTCTTCAAGCCATGCATGCACAGAAAAAGCCAAGAGCCAGTTATGCATCTGTATAAATGGATTTACAGTTTAGTTCATTCCAGGAGAGTTTATTGCTGTCTCTTTCATACACAGTGAGGAAATTGTCTCATTCATGTAAAATGTTATCTTGGCTCTTTAGTGATGACATACTTGTCTATTGGTGTTGAATAATTTCAAAATATTTTTAATTTATTGAACCCCTGGGGTTTGAGGCTTTCCTGGTAAGCTCCTTACTGACTTACTGACTTTTTCTCATTTATAATTCTGTGGAACTTTCAAAAGAATTCTCTAACAATGGTTATTTCATAATATATATACCATATATAACATTTTTATCTTATAATCAACCAACCAATAATCTATTTATAAATTTAAAAACAATAAAGTTCTATGGTTTAGTGGAATTACACACTTTAAAATTTATGTTTAAGATAAAAAATAATTTGATGTCAAACTCTCTACAAAATATGTTTAACATTAGGGAAAGTCCGTATGAACTAAGAGTAAATGATGTGTTCATTAAAAATAAATTTAGAACAAATGTTAAAAAATTCTGTATTTCCATTAAAGGTGTGGATCTTTGGAATAATTGTGATGATGAACTTAAATTATGTTCCAATCTTTTCTGTTTAAAGGAGAAAATTAAGTTATTATTGCTTAAAAAATATGCAAGTCTTGATGATTAAAGTCAAGCTTATATATAATGAATTAAAAGTAACAATTGTATTACTTTTTCATTTGATGTTCTAATTTTCATTTTATGTGTTATGATGGATTTGTGAATATTTACTTATATGTTTTTGCTTTCATGGTGATTTGAAAAAAGGGTCGGTGTAATAAGCGTTTGCTTCAGCCGATACCTTTTCGGTCCCTTGGTAAAATACAATTTCAGAAAAAAAATGTTACTTTCTTTAATGTGAATTTACAATGTGACCGAAATAAATAAATAAATAAACAAATAAAAAAAAAATATATATATATTATGTACATATAGTAGTATATATATATAGTAGTATATATATTGCTCGATTTACGTACTATATTGGTTGTCGGTAGGTATTTCAATTTTTTGACGCTGAAGAATATTAATCATTTAGAAGGGCTGTAACAGAGAAAAATGCTACAAATCTTGTCTGGATTGCTTTCTTTATTTGGGAATTTTGCACATTCCCCCAGTGACACAAAGTTTCACTCATGAGTTGGTTTCCACTTTTTGCAGACGATATGGTTCTGTTGGCCTCATCAGCCTGGGATATCCAACTCTTGCTGGAGCCATTTATAACTAAGTGTAAAACAGCAGTGATGACAGTCAGTGTTTCCAAATATTAAGCAATATTTTATCTGTCAAAAAAGCCAACAATTCGTCTCTGTAGGTTCACTGGAACCAAGTCCCAAAGTAGTGACGTTAAAGAGTCTCTGCCCTGGTAAATGGAAAGAAAAAAAATAAAATTGTAAAATAGGAACAAACTCACGTTGTATCTGGTCTGCACCGTACGTTCTTTTTTAAAAAAATATACTTTGTTAATCCTTGATCGGGAAATTTGTGCGCAGCACTGCACCGCAGAAGGCTGCCACCTATGATGGCACCAATGGTGGGAGAAACAGGGGGTTAGTTATCAACCCCCTGTTTCTCCCACCTTCCCACCTTCAAGGACCATAGACGTGAACTCAGTGGGATGCGAACCCGCGAATTTCCAGTCCTTAGGCAAACGCTCTAACCACTAAGCAATCATCATGTCAATTTTGAAGATATGTAAATATCTTGATGTATTTTGGTTTGTGTTAATTGTTTTGATTTTGTAAAAATACATGAGAGAACTGTGCTGAGGAACTGTCTCCAGTTTTCACAGACATTTTCAACACCTCGCTGAAGACATGCCACGTTCCAGCTTGCTTCAAGCTGTCTACCATCATTCCTGTCCCCAAGAAGCCCCGTATCACTGGACTTAATGATTACAGGCCTGTGGCGCTTACGTCTGTAGTCATGAAGTCATTCGAACGCCTGGTCCTCCCTCATCTCAAGCACTTCACCTCTCCCTCTCTGGACCCTCTGCAGTTTGCCTACAGAGCCAACAGGTCTGTAGACGACGCTATCAACCTGGCCCTCCACTTCACCCTGCAGCACCTGGACTCCCCGGGAACCTATGCTAGGATCCTGTTTGTGGACTTCAGCTCTGCATTCAACACCATCCTCCCTACCCTGCTTCAGGACAAGCTCTCCCAGCTCAACGTGCCTGACTCCACTTGCAGGTGGATTACTGACTTCCTAACAGACCGGAGGCAGTGCGTGCAGCTGGGGAAGAATGTCTCCACCTCTCGGACTATCAGCATAGGATCTCCACAGGGCTGTGTCCTCTCTCCCCTGCTATTCTCCCTGTACACCAACTGCTGCACCTCCAGCCATGACTCTGTCAAACTGATCAAGTTTGCGGATGACACCACTCTCATCGGGCTCATCTCTGATGGTGATGAGTCGGCCTACAGGATGAAGGTAGAACGGCTGGTGTCCTGGTGCAGCAACAACAACCTGGAGCTCAACGCTCAGAAGACAGTGGAGATGATCGTGGACTTTAGGAAAGCTATAGCACCCATTACCCTCCTTGCACTGACAGACTCCCCCATCACCACTGTAGACTCTTTCCGCTTCCTCGGCACTACCATCACACAGGACCTAAAGTGGGAGCCGTCCATCAGCTCCCTGATCAAAAAGGCCCAGCAGAGGATGTACTTTCTGCGGCAGTTGAAGAAAGCCAAGCTGCCCGCCCAGATGTTGGTGCAGTTTTACACAGCCATCATCAAGTCCATCCTCACCTCCTCCATCACCGTATGGTACGCTGGAGCCATAGCCAGGGACAAACACAGACTGCAGCGCATTGTGCGCTCTGCAGAGAAGATGATCGGCTGCAGCCTTCCATCTCTCGAAGACCTGTACGTCTCCAGGACTCGGGGGCGTGCAGGTCGGATAGCAGCTGACCCTTCCCACCCTGGACATGGACTTTTTGAGCGACTCCCCTCGGGCAGGAGGCTCCGGTCCATTCGGACCAGAACGTCCCGCCACAAAAACAGCTTCTTCCCTTCTGCCATTAGTCTAATTAATACTTTATAACCTGAACCCCACATCTCTTAGTCACCTCCCTCTTGTCACTTTACTATCTTTATTATTTTTTATTATTTTCTATGACATGGCACTACTTTTCTTTTTCTTTCTGAGCACTCTGTTTTGTTAAAATTATTTAATTTATTTTATTTTTTATTATTTTTTATTATTTTCATCTTATAATATTGCACACCTGTATCAAAGCAAGTTCCATGTTCAATATACATCTCTGATATTCTCATTGACATGGCAATAAAAGCATTCTGATTCTGATTCTGAGAAAGAAGAAAATGTTTCTTTGATAATTTGGTTCTTTGTAACATAGGTTGGTTAGAACCCATCATTAAGGTGAAGATAAATTATTCCCCATTACTCAACTTTTGTGCATTTATTTAGATAAATTTAAATTTTGAAATCAAAACAGTGCGATAGTCATCCTAACACTTTCTTCAGAGTATTAATTGTACATAAAGCCCAGGTGAAGTGTCATGTAGATTGACAGTCAATACTGCAACCAAGATTTTCATTGTTAATGCTTTTGGAAAGTCTTGGTTTAAATGGTTGTTTTTTGAAACAGGAATGTGAAGAATAATTTATATCAACAACCAACCAGGAGTCCAGCATCACTTAAAAGCGGGTTCCCTGCTGTTTAAAAAGGAAAAACATCTTACTGGAAAGCATAAAGGATGATCCCGGAGGCACACTTGGGTTCTCCTAAAGAGACTGTTAGCTTTGCTGCTTACAGTATCTTCACATCCCGAGGCAGTGTCAATGAGCCAGCAGATTCCGGCGTAATGAGATCTCTCGGCTTCCCAAGCATTACTATGGTCACCAGGTGTTGATCTTTGGCTTCTTTAGATACTTAACTCAGGTGGAATTCTTAGAAAAGCTTGATCATAATCCACATGTATTACATTGGGGATGACTGCCAGGAGATGGCTATCTCAGAGTTATATGTACTCGTATTTTGTGATTATTCTACAACTAGTTTGTCATTTACAAGTTTGGGGTCTGCTTCTGTACAGTAAAAATAATAGTTGTGTAAGAGCAGTTATTTTCACTTTGAAAGCATAAAATAAAGAGATAAGAATCTTTCCCACACAATGGAAAATCGTCTGACATAATGTGTTGTTGAAGACATGCAGTAAACAGCATTTTGCTTTCTTAAGGCTTCTTTTTCTTAAGGCTTCTTTTTCTTAAAGCTACATGTTTAAAAAGGGGGGAATGGCTATTAGAAAGACCCTCCCCTTGTTCTTATTTTCCTTTCCAGAGCAGACGTGCTTCCTGCCTCCTGATTATAATGGACAGTTTTATCAGTTCATCAACTACTGGGGCCTGGTCTCCTTCCTCGGCCTTTTCTTTTGAACATTGGAGTCACTTTTGGGATAAATTTGCAGCATTTCAGTATGTAGATATACTGTAGATATATATATATCTACATATACATTTTTTTTCAAACATTTGGCAAAAATAAGCTCTTTTGCACACACTCAAACATTCATACTGTTCCACAGTTCACTGCTTTGCCTGCCAGAGGGGGGACAATTTCCTCAATGTCCACAAAAAAAAAGTATGTATAGAGCATTTTAGTAACTTTACTACATTTTCGTAGCCTATTTTGAAATGGAAAAGTAAAATAATTGAGTGTTAGTCATATATTTTATATCTGGTTGCTAATGTTAAATTTGGTTTATAAGCTATTGATAAATTTATAGTTTGCATTACGACCATAATCTGCCTTCACTAAATTTAGCCAAGTTTGTAATTAAGTGTTCCGAAAATTAAAGAAAATATAATAATAATTGAAAACTTCCACCAATAATTTTGTATCTAAAAGCATTGGTCTGAGCTTGACAGTTACCCCCATGTCTGGATGGGAGGCAGGCAACTAAGTATTTCTAATGGTTGCGGGCGCAAACCCAGAAGAAGCCAGAAAGGAGCAAGGTGGATCTGAATACTTACCACATATTTACAAAGAGTTACGGGGCTGAAAGCGCAAGATTTTTCTTATTGCCTTTAACATCTTTTCAATAATTTTTTTTCTTAAAATAAAGTGCCATGCACCTTCTGCAATGTGAATGGAGAAAAGTCAATAAACGAGGAGGTGTGCTATTTCTGACTTTCAGGCAGTGTGGTGAAGCCCCACAGCAGACATGACAAGGCTTTTCTCAAAGTCCAAGTTGTTGTGGAGCAGAACCAGACTTTCTGTACTAAGACAAATTCCGGAGATCCCCCTCTGACCACACCTGGATACACTTTGGAAAAACAAAGTTGTAAGCTCTCTCACAGGCATATTGTCTTACTAATAAAGGTGAGACAATAATATAAATATGACATCTCACACCACATACTCAGTCATTTAGACACGGTTTGAAAGTCTGAGAGAGAGAAAGAACATTGTGTGCTTCTGCTTAAACATACAGTAGTAGTGCTTCCCTAAGGTGAATTTATACAAAAGGAACAGCACTTTTTAAAGAAAAAAACACACACATTCCCTCAGCAAACCATGAAAGTAATAAGAACTGTGGGACACAACTACAAGATTATACCAATAATTTAAAATAGAAACTAGTACTATTTTCCTTCATAACCTGAAACTGAGGGTTAGTAAACATTGCTGGTAAATCAGAACTACTGTATTAGTACTAACAGTAGTTTTAAATTTTACTATCTTGAAACAGGGTTTGTTTCTTTGCTCAAGTGGATGAACCTTGGAGAGTTGTACCCCAAAACTTCCTTACCAGCAGGAACTGGGTCAGTCTTTAGCCAAATTGGAAAAGATTTTTATGATCACAGCTGCAGTGTGTGACAGTTATGATCACGGAAAGTAAATCCTGAGTGCTTCACAATGATTAGATTTAACCATGATGTAAAATAGAAACTATTTGAACCATTGGTATATGAATAAAAAAGTAAATAGTGAACTGCAAGTTATTCTGTTAAAGTTTGATGCGTTTAAAACTCTTTTTTTCACAATAAATCAAAATGGTCCCTAAACTTTCGGAATTTTATTTCCTAATAACTCGATAGCTCCATTTTGTCAATAAAATGCTTCAAAACTCCCCGTGCACATTTAAAACATCCTGATTCCCAACATGACAGTTTGAAAAGAGCAAAACATCTGGAACAAATCTGAAATTTATAGAAAGCTTCATTGCTTAAACATATTTATTTGTTATGCAGGTGACAGACATGACATGTTTGTCATAAAGGGAGTACAACCATTTACCATTGTGTCCTAAAGAGAACTTTGTCAGAGACCCTGTTCATAAGAAGACATTTTCTTGCACTGAAATAAGCATTCTGTACAATTTTCTTTTAAACTCATTGTTGATTGAGACATGTGTTAATCCTAACAACAAAAACAATTATTAAGATTGGGCTTTTAAATTCATTTTCTTACCACTGACTTAAGTTTTTAAATTCATTTTCTGACCAATGATGACCAAAAATGCTGCACAGACCAGAAGCAGTGTGTTAGCATGCCAGTCTTAGTGCACTTGCACATTAATATTAAGAAGAAAAACCTGGTTTGGATTTATTACATTGGTAAGGGAAATGTGTGCTCTGTGGCGAATCGTAAGTTGAGTTGGTTTTCACTCTGTTACACTTACAATGTTTCCACATTTCTCCAACCATCCTTCCCCTCACCATCAGTAATATTACAGCAAAGTTTTTTCTCCCACAATTTTATCAAATGAGACGTGTTAATTGGTTCACCACAAACTTCACGTCCTTTCTGCACGAACGTGCTGTGATCAGCAAAGCCAACTTGATCACAGGAGATTCATCACACCAATATACGAGAATGAAAATTACTTTATTGATCCCACATATGGGAAATTTTTGTGTTACAGCAGCACACAAGAAAAAAAGAAATACACAGAATGCAGAAAAAGAATAATAAAAACTAATAAAATAATAAACTTGAAAGAATAATGTAATGGTAAATTGCATGAACCAGTTATCTGTTAATTTTCTATGAGTCATTGTAGAGTTTGATTGTGTAGGGAAAGAAAGATTTCCGGTACCGGGCGGTTTTTGAGCAGGTTATATTACTATATCACTTTTTTTTACTCTTCTCCGTTCAGGAAGGTTGATACAAAATTCCATTAGCAGAAAAACAAAATCCATAGGACAGCATTTATTCCAAATGCAATCAAAGCCTAAACAATAACCTTCTATAAGACAGTACTGTTATTTTAAAATGTTTTTATTTCTGAAATTGTATTGTGTTGGCCCTGATGAAGAAAAATTCTGGACCGTGGTTCCATTCCAAAATCTTTCTCTTATCTGGCGCCGAGTCACATGGACAACAGCCTCAGACAGGAAACCCACGCTTCATTCACCCCAGCTGCATCCTCCAGCTCACCCAGGAGGATCCCAAGGTGTTCCCCAGCCAGCTGTGAGACAAGGTCTCCCCAGCAGGTCCGGGAAGTGCCTGAAACAACTCACCAGCAAGACGGTTGGGAGGCATCCTAACCAGATGCCTGAACTACCCCATCTGGCTTCGCTCGAACCGGAGGAGCAATGGGTCTCCAAGCTCCTCCGGGATGGCAAAGCTCTTCACTTTATCTCTGAGCGAGAGCCCAGCCACCCTGCAGAGAAAACTCATTTCGGTCGCTTGTATAAGTGAGCGCGTTCTTTTGGTCATGTTAATAGCATATGTATGCATACGTAATAGCATACATATGTATTGATAAAAATCTTTTTTGGGATAATGTATTGCTCACTTAACTGAATAAATAACATCATAGATGGTTCCTTGAGAAAATCTTGTCATTTTGGACATCTCTTTACTTCCCCAAGACGTAGATTACCTTTTTATTTGAATTACTTGCTATTTTGAATAAGTATTTATAATGCTGCCGGCAGAAGAGGGGTGGGGGGGAAAGTTATCATTTCGTAGCAGAACGACCGTTTACGAGCCGTTTTCCGATTTTGAACTTCCGACTTCAAAACAGAAGTTGATGGCGGCTATTAACGAAGCTAGCTGTGCAGCTGTTTAAACTAGTCATTAATTTCTTGGAATCGAAGTTTAAAGAAAGGACATCTATTTTTCAAAACGACTGGAATGCATTTTTGACGCTTATAAAAGCGGGATTGAGCTTGTATTGTCATTGAAGAAGACGTAGACGTTAAAAAGAAATCACGTCTGATCCGAAGGAAATGGCTTCTAAAACATCGGAAAGTATGGCGGATGATGGCGATTACCGTTTGTGGATAGGTGATTTAGATCCAAAGATCACAGAATTCCACCTTATCAAATTGTTGGAGAAAATTGGTAAAGTCAAAAAGTTAGATTTTATGTTTCACAAATCTGGGCCTTTGGAGGGACAACCTCGTGGATACTGCTTTGTAAACTATGGCAGCAAAGAGGAGGCAGAGAGAGCAATCCACCACCTGAATGGAAAACTAGCTTTGTCCAAAAGGTTGTCTGTGAGCTGGGCACATGCTCAGACATTTAACAAAGACAATAAGACAGTACCATTGAGCTTGGAACCTTCCAGTCGTGGATCAGATGGTGGATCATCATCCAGCAGCAAACTCCGCACTGCTGTAAATATTCGTGCCATAGAGACCAAGCTACAGATGATGGAGGAGAATCCAGATGAGATCTACTCTGGTCCTTCTGCCTACAACTACAACAAACCACCAGAGAGGAGGAGATGCAAGCCATATTGTAGATATCAACATAATAAACGGGACAGGCCTCTTCGAAAGTTTAGGAAATAAGTGATTAAACTTTCTTTCTGTTTCAGACTCCCCCAACAAACAGTCATAGGCCAAACAAAGTAAAGATAATCTCTGTGAAATATTATGAAAGTATATATTGAATAAGACCTACCTTGTTAGGGTTTCAGACTCTCCCACCCCTGTCTTCTACAGACACCTTCCATTGTAAAAAAAAACAAACAAACTATTAAACCAGAGTTCTTTATTTTCATTTTTTATCCCACATTTTATATGAAGCATCATTATCACATTTCTTGACTTCAGTCAGACCCCCCCCCAAATTTGACTTGTCAAACTGAAGACCCCAATCTGACTGCTGAGGTCAAAACCCTTGTTTGATTTGTTTTTTCTTTACATGCTAAAAAAAAAAGTTTAATGTAAAAATTAGTTGAAATCCTAACTCTTTGAACGTGTGGAGACGTTGGTACTTCTGATTTACTGTTGTGGTTCGTCTGCAAGTCTGTAATTGAATTGGTACTTTTAATGACTCTTTAATTCTGACTCTTTACATTGTTAAAATCTTCATTTATTTACCTGTATTTGTTGTTGAGGTGGAGCCAGTTGAATATTAAAATGAATCTACTTTGAAATTACACTTTGTTGTTAGTAAACTTTAGCATGCACTTTAGAGAAATCTGCTTTGAAGAAAATGTGTTTTTAGTGACTGAGACACCCAGAGGCAATGTGATCTCAGTGCATCAGTAGGGTTATAAAAGGCACCCAGTTAGGGAGGAACAGAAAACACACTCATGCAACATCTAAGAGAGGCTGCTTGTTTTGGAGCTGCTATTAACCTGGAGAAGAAGGAAACACCTCAGGTGGAGACGTCTTCTTTACCAGCATAGCAGGAAAACAACTTGGACTAATTCTTTCCAAGAAATGGATCATTTAATAACTCATCAAACAAGTGATCCTGATCATTTCAATGGATTTTTACTATCAAAGGTTGGTAGATTTTTTTTGGAGGATTATTTATTATGGGGACGAAATGTACTTTTTATGAGCTTTAAAATGACCAAAATGCTATCTTAAGACAAAATCTGTCCAAAAAGGACAGTTGATTACAGGTCAAATATAGAAAAGTAGACCAAAAAAAAAAACAGGAAAAGTGTGATTGGGTGTAATTACTACTTTAACTTTTACCACACAATGAAACCAGTAACATAAACATTTAAAGCAAAAAAAAAAATCTTGTGATTGAAAAAAAGGGGAACAAATAATTACTTTTGGAAATTTATCAAAATAAAATATATGGGAACTTTATTGGAAAACTGACTGAATGCATATTGCACTGATTTGCATTTCTCTATCAGAGTTTCTGTCATTTGTAATATGCTCTCAGTGCTGCTGCAGGATTTAAATCTGCATTAAAGGAATGTGGACTGTGTGTTACAGTGTCTGAACTTGTTCAGAATTCCCCCGGTACGTCTCAAGATGGAAACTATAGCTCCTTGTTTGAGAAGTTGAGGAAATTTAGTTTGTAAAATAACCTTCAAAAAAATTTTGTTAGAGGGCTTAATCAGCAGGATGTGCTTGAAAATCACCAATAATAATGATGATGATGATAGAGGTGAAGGGAAGAAAGGAAGGTTAGCTGAAGTTTACTTTGCAAAGAAAGAGAACATGGGTTAGAAGATTTCTAGAGCAACTTGTGAAGCCATCGTTCATGAGCTGGTTTGGGTGAATTTTAAGATTTCTTAAAACAAATTAATGTAATCCTTCATTTTTTCAGGAGTGATTGACTGTAAAAAAGTTATCAAAGTTGTTTTCTGGATGATTGAAGTAAAAAAAGGGGGAGACGGTGGCTCCATGGTAGAGTGTCTGCCGGCGGACCTGAAGTACGCGCATTTGATTCTCACTGAGTTCATGTGTAGGGTCCTTGGAGAAGACACCTATCCCCCCGTTTCTCCCACCATTGGTGCCGTCGTGGCAGCCTGCTGCAGTGTAGTAGTGCAGCACACAAATTTTCCCGGTGAGGGATCAATAGAGTATGTAACAATAATTATTTTAAAAAGTCTCTATCAAAAAATACAGTCTCCAGAAGACAATTTTGAAGCCTTTTCTACAATTTCATTCAATGGATATTTTGTTTATCCAGTGCTGATTTATGAACTTTAGAACTTGGGATTCGATCATTTTAAATAATGGTGAAAGGGTGAGGCTGTTTGTATTTTCTGTAAAATAAAAATGAGAAACCTTTTTTAAATTTGATCAATTCATATTCATGGGGTTTTTTTCTTCTCCTTTCAGTATTCTGTCAGCTAAGGCCCAGCTGTAATGCTGGAAATGCAGAACTTCAACTCAACTAGCCTTGTTGCCTCACATAACAACACTATCATCATGGTGGACCCTGAGAGGACTGTGGTGGAAGATCGCAAGGTCCACCAGCAGAACCCCACACCAGCTGGTCTCAGTATGACTTTGGGCATCCTGTTCAACGTGATAGCCCTAATTATTCTTATCAAAGCATATAACCGCTACCGCCAAAGGTCAAAAGCCACTTTTTTGCTCTTTGCCAGTTCCTTGGTGGCCACAGATCTTACTGGACATGTTATTCCTGGAGCTTTGGTCATGAGTAGATACTCAGCAAGTTCTGGATCAATGAGTAATCTCACATCAAAATTTAGAGAAAATCTAGATGCTTCCTGCCAGTTTTTGGGAGGCTCAATGGTGTTTTTTGGACTTTGCCCACTTTTGTTGGGCTGCGCCATGGCTGCTGAACGCTGCCTGGGTATCACCAAACCTCTGCTGCATGCTCAAATAGTGACTAAAGCAAGGACAAAAACAACTTTATCTATGATTTGGTTCATAGCTTTATGTGTGGCTCTGCTGCCCACTTTTCATTTAGGTGAGTACACCAATCAGTACCCTGGGACGTGGTGCTTCATTAGGGTGATGGAGGACACTAAACCAACTGATCTGGCGTTCACAATACTGTTTTCTGGAGTGGCTCTGAGCTCTCTGGCCTTGGCATTTGTGTGCAACACCATCAGCGGAGTCACACTTGTAACAACCCGTCTGAAAAAGAAGTCACGCTCCGAAAGGTTCTCAACAAGGTCTCATGACACAGAGATGGTGGTCCAGCTTGTGGGGATCATGGTCACGTCCTGCATCTGTTGGAGCCCTCTGCTGGTACGTTTGTTGAAGATCTACTTATTGCAGTTTAAACATTTACCATCTTTTCACTATACACTTTTGAAAATGCAAGTTTATGGTTAATTTTTTATTTTAAAAAAGTGCTTTTATCCATTTTGGAAATGATGAGAAGGATGACAGTGAAAGGAGTTTTATTTGTTCATTTAAAATCCAAAATTCTTTCAGCAACTTCTTTTCACTATTGATAATAATTCTAATAAGTACCAACTGTTAGAAAACTTTTAATGGATGTATTTCCGATTTTAATACATTGGAAGTGAATCTTTATTCATTTTTTTCTGCACATAGTTTTAATAAAATTGGTCAAGAAAAATCCAAAATTTCCAAATTTTTCTTGTCAACATGACAAATCAAACTGATAAAGAAATAAAATACCTTTTAAAAAGCCATCAAAATATATGTCATGATGTTTTAATTCAAGTTGCTAATTTTTTTCAATTGAAATACTTCAAGTTTAACCTCAAGTTTAACTTTGAACATTTTAAACAATCAATTTCAAAGTAAAACTTATATTCTTTTCATAATACAGTAGTGTATTTTGAACACTGAAAAATAGTAATTAACAAGATTAGACATTTGTCACATAGTAATTTAAATTGTTAATTGCAGGTATTGGAGTTTTTTGTGAATTCATTTTGGTTTTTCGTATCAAATTCAACAATAGATTTACGCATTTTTGACTGTTTTAAAATTTTGTTTCAGGCCACATGTGTCAAACTTTGGTCCTGGAATGCCGGTGTCCTGAAGGTTTTCCATTTGTTCTTGCATCTACAGTACATACCTGATTCGGGCGATTGAGTCAATGTGCCAAATTTTATTGGCTGTTGATCTCATCGACATCAGCTGTATTGAACCTGGAATACATGAAAAACTTTAAGGACACCACCCCTCGAGGACCGGAGTTTGACAGCCCTGGTTTAGGATATAAGGTTATTTTAAAAACATTTCATTCTAATATCAAATTGCAAACTTTTTTTTAGCGTTTTGGGCACTAAGTATCTTTTTGGTTATGGACAATAATGAACAGATTCCCAATACAATGGATCTGATCTTATGTTTGTAGATTTTAAGTGAAATTAGCTAAAAAAATGAGGAAACGTTTGGTTTAGATGTTGCTCTCTTTTTATAAAAATTGTTCAGACAAAAATGACAAATTCAAGTCCAATTGTTCAAATATTCAGAAGCATATGCCTAATTTTTACAACAATAAAGACAAATATGTTTACAAATCTATTGCTATAGTGTGATCTTGAATAGTGTAGGTGTTAGGAATCTCACAGTTCTTACTACTGTAATAAATTGCAACACATCTAGAAATTCTAAAGGCAAACTAAGTAGAATTAATATTTGTCTATGTCCGACCCATGACATGTCTGGCTACGACAATTGAATTTACAAGGAAACTGTGTTTGTGGCACGAGCAGTGGAGATGAGTTCGTGAGTTGTGCCTCTAAAAACTTGCCCTATTCTCCACCATCTTGCAGTTGTTCTACAAAAGTTTAAAACAAAATCATTTAACTGTGAAGAATATTTTGGAGCTCAAATCGTTTTGCCTTTTCTGCTCATAAGTTAAATGAATGCCAAGAAGTTTATTTTGAAAGCAAAGGCTTTTCTACAATCTTTTCTATGCTGATGTGTTTATAAGACTTTTCGGTCTAAGAGAATTAATCCATGTTCATTTATTTTTTTTGTGTAGGTGTTTGGTTTGATCTCATGCGTTCGTTCCTACACTGATGCAGAGTTATTTGATAAAACAACCTACAGTGAGCTCATGGTGACCGGTGTCAGGATGGCAACCTGGAATCAAATTTTGGATCCCTGGGTCTACATCTTACTGCGTCGAGCCGTCCTTAGAAAAATCTACCGCATCACAAAGAAGCAGGCCAGTATGAAAGGAAGGACATTTAGCTCTATCCGCTTGGATGTTAGCTCTCTTCAGAACATAGAGAAAAACAATGTTAAAAATATTTAAACATGGACAAATGAAGTTTTGTTTTTTTTGTTTTTCAAGTCACTTGCTAGTAAAATGTTACCTTGTTTACTTGCTGACTGAAATACTTGTGATTGGTGAGAACTTTTTTCAAATGAGTAGAAGCTAAGAAAGTTAAATCTGTAAAAATTTCATTATTTCAAATAAAAACATTTTCAAGCCAGGAGGAAGAAAAACAAGAAAGTCATCTGTTTAGGATGACTTTCGAACACCACGCTGGTGAGATGTTTCGGGCACGTCCCACTGGGAGGAGACCCAGAGTCAGACCCCGTACCCACTGGAGAAACTATGTTTCCCAGCTTGCCGGGAAATTTTCAGGATCCTCCCGGGAAGAGCTGGTAAAATGCAGTATGGGTGAGAGAAGCCTGGGCTTCCCGTCTGAAGCTGTTGTCTCCGCGACACAGCCTCAGATTAGTGGAAGATAATGAAATGGAACAATTTAAAAAATAACTTGGTAATGTTATGCACCGATCTGAAGAAAAAGGTTGTTTATTTCCAGGTGGCATGTTTGTATGTGTAATATGACTCCCACAATTTTTAATGCTGATTGTCACACAGTCATCAGTGCACTTAAAAAAAAAATCAAAACTTTTACTTCTGTATGTCAAAAAAAAAAAAAAAAAAAGATAAACCAAGTCAGACTTTGTTAAAAATGTGCCTTCTAGTAAGAGAGTTCGCCATCCATCAAACATTGTTCCTAAACTCCCAAATAGACAGTCGTGAAGTTTCTTTTTTTATGTCCTTCCTTTCTTCTTTGTAGAAAAATTATTTTTGATTTTGCTGCTAAATTCCATGGTCAAACCAGCCAGTGTGTTAAAGGCTATTAGAAACCTCACTAAAACTTTGTTCAGAACTCAGTTGTAATGTGATCAGGCCCAAAGCATTTAAAATGAATCAGCCTCAGGAGGTCCCCAAAGTGTCAAAACAACATAAAGTACTAATAAAACTTTCAAATTAATGATTTATTTAAGTTCATAATGAACAAAATATTCATAAAGTCAGACTACATGGTTAAAAACGTGTGTATATTTCCACATAAAAGCAGTGTGTGAACATCTTCAAAAGTAAATCTCCTGACTGCATTTTTTTTTATCTCTTCCAGTAAAATTGAGTTCAGAGAAGCTACCGGTAATTAATGAAGTTTTCAAAATTTAGATGTAACAAATGATGACTTTGCAAATACCGGTATTGACTTTTGTTCCTATTCCAAAAAAGTTTTCAGGAGAGTTCCCGAGTTTCTGAAGAGACATACACACATTTCTTGTGACCTGAATCACAGAACACAGTGCACCATTTAGTTTTTGGAATGTTTTGAGAATATTATCACTACAGTTAAAAATTGTCTCAGTGGTAGAATGTCTATCTTTGGACCGGGAGAAGTTGTTCGATTCCCTCTGGGCCATGCTGGGGCAGACATCTAACCCCCGAGTTCCTCCCACCATTGGCACTGTTGTGCCTGGGATAAATACAGGTCATAAGAAAAAAAAAATTCAAGACAATGTAATAGAAGGATTTGAAATTATTCCAACTTGCAGCATCATGCCTGTTGCGAAATTTTTCACAGGAAAAAAATTAATGATCAGACCCCAAACTTCATACACAAGTCATTGCAGATGTTTTTCCATTTCTCTATTCTCAGAAATATACTTACTCACGCTAATTCTCTGGTGTTTTCAATCTTACACATAACGAAGTATTTTCAAAGTCATTAAAATGACATCTCAACTTAAAATGTTTTGTGGTTAAATGTTTGCGTTTTTTTTTTTACACAGTATAAAAGTTAGTGAGTCGTATTAAAGCTACCATGATAGTGAAGACTAAATGATTTGCTTTTACCACAGCCCGAAGATGTGAAAACTATTATTTGCTATACTGTGACATAAATGTGAATGTTTGTCTTTATTGTATGTATCTCTTTTTGTAGGAATGCTGTTTGAAGGTTGTGTTGTTCAACATAAAAGGGATGTTGTTTTGTAAAATAAATTATTTCCATTACAACTACATGTTTTTGTCTGCGTTGTAATTTATTCAGTGTACATGTCACGAAGTGGTGTGCAGGTGGAAAGAGGCGGACCCAACTGCAGACAGAAAACATGGTTTATTTGAATTTGGCAGTCCATTAATACTGTGAAAAGAAAAACAAAGTTTCAGTGGCATGACTAAAGGTTACTGTCAGAATGTGTTCTTGATCAGGCAACCAGGGAGACCTGGCTGGAAGGGATGGTATGACCCAAAAGGGAAGTCTGGGGTGATTGGGCAGGGTTCAAAGATGTATGGTATCAGGAATCAATCTCAGGTGTCCTTAATCAGGGTGATAAGGAACAGCCAGGGCTCCCTCTGGCGGCAAGAGAGGAGATTATGAGAGTACATTAAATATTGTAAAATGCTATTTTTATTTTGTTACAAACATCCCATTGAAACAGACAGTTGTATAGTTTGGCATATTGGTCACTTCTGGCAACAGCTTAACAACGTTGCTCAGAGTCGTCCTGTCCTTCCTCCATCCGCTCCTGTTCTTTTGTTGCATCCCATTTCTCTTTGTTTGATAAAATTGTTAAAAGTCTTGGCACATTTTGCTTTGAGAACGTTCTGAAAAATTCTAACGGGACGATTCTATTGTTGAATGCCACGTAAACCAATTTCTCAAAAATACATACAATCAAATTATTAGTTGACATTAGTATAAAAATCCAAAAAGTGATCATAACAGGGATAACACAAAAACGCGACGATGATCTGACAATCCAGAATTGAAAAATAAAAGAAATGCTTTTTTTCTGCAGAAGAAAAATCTCATGAGATTCATTTCAACTCGAATGTCAAATTAAATAAGAAACACACGAGAATAAATATTCCACAAGTGTGTCGTAACAAAAACACACTGTATCAATTTTATCTTCCAACGAAAATCCACTTCAGTTTCAGAGTGATAAATCAAAATGTTACATCAAAGATGAAACTTGGCTGCTTGGCCACTAAATCACAACTCCTTTACTGACTTGTCATCATAACTTCCAAGCCAAACAATAAAAAAGGTTAAAAATGTATCATACATTTTATTTGGTATTTTTTTAGATATTCTGCTGCAGGATTTTTGCTTCAATTTCAGACAATTTCATGCTACTTTTTAATGAAGATACTTATTGAGAAAAAAGTTTGACCCCCGTTCATCCTCCCTACACACACACAGACAAATGGGATATAAATTGGTTTACAAAGTCAGTTTTTTAAATGACTGCATCCTCAGGGAAGATGGAACAAACTGCTTATTCATCATATTCACATATTCAGCTGAATTCAGACCAGCTGCAGCAACCCAAGGAGATCAAATGCATCCACAGGCAGAAGTCGTCAAGCATTGTGATGGTATGAATGTATTTGCCTCTTCCATTCCTTTCGGAAAAAGGTCAATCCTGACTCAGAAGACCATATGACATTTTTTCCCTCTGCGTTACAGTCCAATCTTTATGCTTGTTGTAAATTAAACCATCTTTTTGTGGTTAGTGTGAGTTAATAGTAGTTTTTTAAGAAAAAATTATTTCTTGTCTTTTAAATTTTCTTTGGTTATGTATGCTTTATGTTCCCACATGAGGTTCAATAGTTTCCTTTCAACTCTTTTCAACTTTGAGGCTTTGGGGACCTGCTGGTTGCTGTGATCGAGAATTCCATTTTGTTGTCTTCTGCTAATCCAGGCCCAGGTTGCGGGGAACCACCTCAGACAGGAAACTGTAAGATAAGCTTGATTATGAACTATTTGTGTGTTTTTCACATCAGCATGTGACATTTAACCATGTATTTAACTTCTGCTTATAATACTAGAATGTGCAAATCATCTAACCGTCATTTTATATTTGCTCTCCCACATACTGTTTGCACGAACATTTTTCCTTCTTATCAGACTCAGGACCATCTGTGTGTAGATTGACTTCAAGGCCACTTTCAGCTACTCCCTTTTGCTAACCAAAAGGAAGGCAGCAGAAGAAAGAGGGCGGAGAGTTACTTGGACCAGCGATTGGGGGATCTCTCCTCGCTCTCCTCTCTCTCCTGCTGCAGCAGAAAAAGACCATTGTCAATCTCTGTTTTGTGAATTTTTATTGTTGGTTTTGATTCTGAAACTACTAAATTGAATAAAAGTCCTTTTTTGTACCTATCAGAAACCCAGGCTTCTTTCAACTCAGTTGCATCCTCCAGCTCACCTGGGAGGATCCTGAGGCGTTCATTGACCAGCTGTGAGACATAGTCTCTCCAGTGGGTCCGGGGTCTGTCTCTGAGTCTCCTCCTGCTGTGGGACATGCCTGAAACATGTCACCAGCTAGGCATTTGGGAGGCATCATAAGCAGATCCCCGAACCACCCCATCTTGTTTCTCTCGACCTGGAAGATCAAAAGAATAGAAATGAATATTATAGGACTGGGGATAAGATAGAATGTTTCAGTCCTAATAATCAAAATTCAGTTGTTCAACTCTTGGAAAAAGTCTACCAAAGCAAAGCTCCATTATTATCTGTTCAACTGCACGTTTCAATTCCCAACTCCATGGCAAATTAAAGAAAAGAATGGAGTGAAACCATTTTTGGAACAGTTTTAACTCATTGGAAGGAAGTCATACATGTTGGGCATAAATAACACGTGCCAGCTGTACCGATTTGCTCAGTTTAATAAAGTCCTACATTTTGCAAACCAGGTAGTGTATTACACTTTTTAAAAACTATAGATTGGAATATTTGAATTACTGCAATTGCAGCTGCCTTTTCATGAAGCAGCTATCCTGATTTGTAATTATTTTTGGAATAATTTGACACACTGGCATGTCTTCATTACTATCTATTTTGCGGATAACGTGTCTTGTATTTTGACCACCCTCCCCCTTCTTTCTATATTAAGAACAAATATGTGGTGTTTTGCCCATTAGTACCATATCAGATTGAATTCATTGATCTGAAACCACATGCTCTAAGAATTTTACACCACTAGTTGGTACAATGGAATTCACATGTCGCCAGCCTCTCTTTTACTTAACCTTGGGAGAGAGTTCTGTTTCAGATTCCTGATGGATCATCTGTGTTCCTGTCCTGTGCATAGACAGACTGAGGTGCTCGATCTACTATCCATCTACTATCTACTACCGGGGAAGGGATCTCTCTTTCATGTTGGTCCCCGTGAGGTTTCTTTTTTTCCCCCCCACTGCTATGGTTTTTGAACAATGTAAGGACAGGAGTATACTGAAATTGCTTGCTTTTCTTTAGTTAGCTTTCAACGGTGCATTTGTGTATCTTTTTTTTCTCTCTCTCTCTCTTTCTTTCTTTTTTTTTGTTCCTTGTTTCTTTTTGTACTTTTTTTTTCAATCTTCAATGTAAAACCCATTGAGACCATTATTTTGTGATATTGGGCTTCATAAGTACAACTGACTTTAATTTTGCAACAGAAAAAAAAGAAACGCCAATCTTGTTCTTATCAAATAAAAAACTGCATGTTTCACAGAAATATTAACTAATGCCTGAGCCATAAAGTTAGAGTGATTGAAATGTTGTGGGCCAATGTTTTTTGTCAAATTGTCTCAAAATGTATAGTTTCAAATGTATAAATGCTTTTTAAAAATAGTCCATTTATTTGTTAGCCATGAATTCATGTTTGGTATTGTCAGAAGCTGGGGTCATGACGTCACTAGCCCCTCCCATCGCCCATTGGCGGCGGAAATGCTTCCAGTTGTTGCAAAGCGACTAAGAAAACACGAAGAAGAGTTTCAAGCTAACATGCGGCACGAACTGTAAATCAGCAACAATTACACTGTAAGTTTACAGAAAATATCATTATCTAATACTTTAACGGTTGAGATGTTAGACATTTAAATACGAGAAGAGCGATTTAGGTGTTTTAAATAGCTTCAGAACACCGTTTGCTATTGTTTAACCAGGCTAAAGTGTTGAATTCAATGGGGTCTTGCTCTTATCTACTCGCCCATTTTGGTGTCCGATAACCAGCCTCCTTGGTGTTACATTTCAAATCGATGTTCTCTTGAATTAAATTTCACTATCTAACAAGACTATTTAATCAATAGCTTTGTCTTTCACGGTGTGATCGTAGCTTAAAATAGGGATTGAATGTTAATTTAATGCGTTGTTAGCTTGCACAGCTTTGCCACTGAAATAAAATGGCGTCTTCCTTTTAAATGAGACATCTCCGTTTTTTTCCCATTTCTTTACCCTTTAGTTCTCTTTTTTAAGAAGAAAAAGATAATCTTGATAGTAAACATATTTTGTGAAGAATTATGTTAAGGTTCGTGTCACCGATCGTCTGGATTAACTTGCACGTGGACAAATGCAGTCTCGTTGTTAAGTAACATTTTGAAATTAAAGTGTAGTTTTAACGTTTTATGTTAAATGATATTTTTTATTAATTATATTTAACACCTCAATCGTTATTATTTTTCTATATTTTATTATGATTAATTGGATCCCGTTAAATAATTTAAATGATTACAAGTTTTTTTCTTGTATTTTTAATGATCTAGTGTTTGCTAGTTCAGATCCTCAGGCTACATTTGGAACGATTGCTTAAAATACGATCTTATCTGTCTTTTCTCTCGTTTGATTGGTTTATATCCCTTATGAGATGAAAAGAACAGTTTGTTTTACTTAAGATGAGATTTGATTCATAGTTACAGATGATTATCAGAGCTGTTTTTCTTGGATCACTGCGTTATTGAATTCTTGGGATCATCAAATAATTCTTTGCAAAACATTACAAATAATTTTTCAGTACTTTTGCATGACTGCACAAGAAAAGTAATCTAGACATTTTTTTAAAGCCATGGTAGATTTTTTTAATTGGTAAAAAAATCAGGAGGCACACCACAAGCAAAAATGTTGGAGTGGGTTGCTATGGTTACAGTAACAAACCTTTGCAGTCTGTAAATTTAAAGAAGAGATATAATTCTGAAGGATAAATACACACACTTTAATTAATTTTTTTTAACACAAATACCACAAGATCGACCACAACCATCATTTGGAGAAACCGGTTAATTGCGGTTAATTGCGGTCGATGTATCAAGTGAATTAAGATAATTTTCTACAGCACACCTGACAATCTATCACGGTACACCAGTGTGCCACAAAACACTGGTTGAAAAACGCTGGTCTTGACATTCGAACTGTAAACACTTGCTTCCATTTTTAAAAATGAAAAGATCTTGTACAAAATAGTTTTATATTAGATCTGCTGCGTTTCTCAGTGTGATGACCCCCACAGAGATTTTCTAAGTGACTACGAACAATAAAATGACACAATAGTCCAGGGGTGTCCAAATCCGGTCCTCGAGGGCCTGTGTCCTGAATGTTTTCCATATGTTCTTACATCTACACACCTGATCCAGTTAATTGAGTCATTGTGCGAAATTCTACTGGCTGTTGATTTCATTTTCTCTGCAGCAGCTGTATTGAACCAGGAACACAATGAAAACCTTCAGAACACTGGCCCTTGAGGACCGACTTTGGACACGTCTGCAATACTCTTTTTGCTGTATGACAGTCATCTGATTGTTGTACAGTTGAAACAGATTCTGGGTGGCTGGTTAGCACAAATGTTGATGGCTTGACCCCTTTTTGTCAAATCAATACATTTCATTGCTGAATGGTCACGTTGCAGTACCGTCCACAACACAAGTAGGGGTTAAGTTAGTAGCTGCAATAATGTATGACTGAATAGCCTTTAAACTATGTGTAAGATTCATCCTAGTTTTGTTTCTTATTCTGATTTGCTCATGACTTAACAGGGTTGCGGTAGGTACAAGAGCCTCTCCCGGCTGATTTCAGACAAGAGGCAGCATACAACCTGAACAGGTCGCTAGTCTAATTGCGGGTCCACACACACTTTCATTCTAGGGGCAATTTTGTTGTGGTTAATCAACCTCACATGCATGTTTTAGGAGGACAGGAGGAATCCTGTGTACCCAGATAAAATCCATGCATACATGAGAATATCCTGCTTTTACAAGAAATATTTCTCAAAGTTAGTGGATATGCAGGAGACCATGAGTGGGAATACGTTCATATTTTCATGGTAAAAAAATCTCGACAAATCTACATATATTTATCTGGGTAGGTCTAAATCAGTGTTTTTCAACCCAATAGATCCTGATCACCTTTTGAGGTGCAGTAGGATCATTTCCTACGGCACACTTGACAATGTCTCACGGTACATTAGTGTGCTGCGGAACACTGGTTGAAAAAAGCTGGTCTAAATGTAGCTATTTGCTCAGATGAAAAGTAATGTGAGTCATCTGCTGTAGAACTTGTGTTGACACAACACAGAGAGGTCATTTTATTGATGCAATTCTAACAACATCTAAATATAGAGGCTGTCTGCTTCATTTAAATCAATCATCAGCAGTATGCATTGATATTTTTTTCTAGCGATAAGTTTATGATAAAAAAAAAAGTCGGTCCTGTTTCTGCAAAATTTAATGTTTTAAAACTCTTAATCTCATCAATTGTTCAATTAAAGAATAAAAAATCAGCATGCTACCTTATCCAATCAACTTGGGTTGTTTTTGTCCCTCTACTACTGAATGAACAGTTAAAAAATGGTAAATTATGGTCCGGACAGGATAGTTTGTTTGTTTGTTTTTTTTGTCTGAAGCTGATTGAGGACTAAAAAGATATTTGTTGAGAATAAAAGGTTAAATGATGATGTTTTTTATAAATCTTTTGTTGTGCAATCTCACAACTGATTGGATCATTACGTATGTCTACGAGTGTTTCAGTAGACACATTTATCACTCCCAATTTACCAGTCGATCTACTTTCCTACCCTCACCTTTGGTCACCAACTGTGGGTGGTGACTGAAAGAACAAGATCCTGGATACAAATTGCCAAAATGAGCTTCATCCCCAGTGTGGAGATAAGAGTTAGGAGCTCTGCCGTCCGGAAGGAGCTCAGAGTAGAGCCGTTGCTCCTCCGAGTTGAGAAAAGCCAGATAGGATGGATTGGACATCTGGGTAAGATGCCTTGCGGTGAGGTGGTGAGGCGTTTAGGGCACCTCCTACCAGTAGGAGACACCTTGGGATCCTCCATAGTGAGCTAGAGCGTAGGCTTCCCATCTGAGGCTGTTGCCCCTGCGACCCGGCCCTGGATGAGCATAAGACAACGGAACAGAACTAATTGTGTCTGCTGGTGTTTCATTAATTGATCAAATTAATCTTTTTCATTTTTTTAATGTAAAAATAGCAATTGATGTTATTTAGGATTTTTGTTGCTTTGTTAATCTTAAACAAATGTATTTGCATAAATCCTATAAACTCGACCATGTGTGGAAAGATCAGTTTTAAGGTTTCTTTTTCTCTCACAATGACATTTGAATATGTTTTTTGTCTCTCACAGAAAAGGACATCGTAAACTTCAACTAGAAGTCCTCATTTAACATCTGCTGGTCACAGCTGTATCCACCTCTTCAGAAATGGTAATATTTTGATCTTCTGTCTTGTGTTTTTCTTCTTATGCGATTAAGTAAAGGGTACACAGACATCACAGAGGACATGCTGGCCCCGATTCCATGTGTCGCTGAGAAGAATAAGCAAATGTGCCGCGTCTAATTTCAGTCAAAAGAATGGTGCCAACAATCCGCTCAAGGCTTTCTGAACACATGCTGCCCTGCTTGTTACAGTCCAGCTGCTTTAACACACAGCTTATCTAATCCAAGACATCGGAAACTTGACATGACACAAGGTTATGTTAAAGCAAACCTATTCAAATAATTTAAGTTTAAAAGAAAATAGTTGTCATGGTGTTATTGTATGAAATCTTTTACCTCTGTTTCTGTTGTTGGATTTAAAAAGACTGTTAGAATTTTTTTCTGATTAAAAACAGGCACCTAAGGCACTGAAATGATCTGTTCCACTCAGGTCATGTTGGGATGTTACATACTTCTCCGACATGCTTCTATTATGTTTTATTTATAGACCCCCAGAGCCTGCTGCATATTTGAGCTGTAATTCACAATCTTATTTCTTTCTGCTCTCAGCCTCCACCAGTGCGCCACAGATCAATGCGCGTCTTCATGAACGATGACCGCCACGTGATGGCCAAACACTCCGCCATTTACCCGACTCAAGAGGAGCTGGAAAGTGTACAAAACATGGTGTCTCACACAGAGCGAGCCCTCAAGGCCGTCTCAGACTGGCTGGATAAACAAGAGAAGGGAACTATTAAGACAGATCCCGACAGCACGGAAACTGAAAAAGAAAGGTGAGCAAATATTTGACATACCTTTGGTTTTAGTTCATTTTAATTAAACAGTTTTTTTTTCATGCTGTTGTTAAAAAGCGAGCCAAAGGATCAGGCTACTCGCTCTCTGCGTGGGGTGATGAGAGTGGGCCTGGTCGCAAAGGGTTTGCTGCTAAAAGGAGACCTGGATTTAGAGCTGGTTCTCCTTTGCAAAGAGAAGCCCACCATTGGTCTGCTGAAAAAAGTGTCTGACAACCTAGTGAGCCAACTCCAGGTGAGAACAAATCTAAGAATGTAAAATGTAGATGTTACCTGAATGGCTGTAGATTGTCTCCCTAAATGACTTTAATTACCTGACGTTAGCGGATTAGTCAGACACTACGGCCTCACTGCTTGACTTTTAGCTTGTGCTGTGAGCCCAATGATACATTTTTCTTGAATGCTTCGTATATTCCTGTTAGGCTATGGATTGTGTACAGTCATTATGAGCTGGTGTTTTCCACTGACGCACAATCATTTAATCAGTCATTTTTTCATTATTATTATTTTTTTTTTTTTACCAATAACACTAATACCCTAATCTGAAACCAGAGAAAATGTCTTCATTCTTCAAAGCTATATCTTTAAAATAATGACAGAGTACTTTTCCTCCTTCAGATTGTTACAGAAGATAAATACGACGTAACACAGAATATTGACGAAGCCAGCATAGTCATCAAAAACACCAAGGAGCCCCCACTAACGCTCACTATTCACTTGACATCCCCTCTGGTTCGGGAAGAGATTGAGAAAGCTGCTTCTGGAGGTAAGACTGCTCACGTCAGGATTTTAGCATTAGCCTCTTAGCATCCCCTGATCTCCCACCATCAAGGACGTCAAACAGGCAACTAGACAGATATTGTTTATTGGGCCTTCAATGGAGCTAGGGGACAAAAACACACCATCACATAACAAATCAGTGCTATTTTTTTATAGCTCTCTAGACACTCTCATAGTTCCATGTAATGTAATTGTACATTTTTGATGGCCCAATACACAGTAAATATGAGGCAGATACTGACTGAAGAAATGATTTTCTCTCCCCCTTTAAATATAAAGTCACCAATGAAATGAAGGCTTACTGAGAATTTAAATACTCAAAGAGAGACCACTGTTTTTGCATGTGTTTTATTATTGATAATGAACAGTTTGCATGGCAGGAAAAATGATTGGCAAAAAAAAAGACTCTATGAAACTGCATTTGGTGGTCAGACCGAGTAGCCGCCTGACGGCTTCTGGTGTTCCTCATTAGAAAAAGCTTTGGGGTTGAAGATAATGACAAGGAACCAATGTGCCGATTATTCAAATTTACAAATTTACTGCGTTAAAAATGAAAATAATTGTTGCTCACGTGGATCAAATTTGAGGCATGTTGCTGCCGTCACTGTTTTGATCTCATCTGATCTTACTAATGAATATTATATGTTACGAAAAAGAGGTCTCAAAAGTTCCTCATGAAGAATTTTGTTTCCTGAATATTAAAGAGTTGATATTCATGTTAAGTGAAATTTTAAGTACCTTTAGAGAAATTTTAGAGAAAATGGTCTACTTAAAGACTGAACGCAATTGTTTTTCTCTTAATTTTCTCCATCTATTGCTTCAAAGATAAAAGCTCTTTTTTGTTTTCACAAGTTTGCATTTAGACATTTTTAAATTTGAACAAGTACACAAAATAAACGGTAAATCTAAGTGGCATTATCAATGTACTTTCAACAGGAAGTGAGAAGTGGAATCATGCCCCTCCCCCTATGTTGTGGCATTTTAATAAAGAGTCACAAAAATAAATAGCTTAAAGACTTGCTATAGGAAAGTTACTTTAACGTTCAATGGAGAGGCAATGGCTCAGTGGTAGAGCGTTCGTCCTTAACTGGAAGTTCGCGGATTCGAATCCCACTGAGTTCACATCTAGGGTCGTTTGAGAAGACACCCAACCCCTCATTTCTCCCACAATTGGCGCTGTCGTTGCAGCCTGCTGCAGTGTAATGCAGCACACAAATTTTCTTGATGAGGGATCAATAAAGTATACATTATTATTATTAATACGATTTAATAAGAGGTTCAAAGAACAGACGATAAGCCCATGCATCTCTCACTCCAACTGCATTCTTCAACTCACCCGGAAGGATCCCGAGTTGTTCCCCAGCCAGCTGTGAGTCTTTCCAGCGGGTATGGGGTCTGCCCCATGGTCTCCTCCTGGTGGGATGTGCCCTAAACATCTCACTGGTGAGGCGTTCAAGAGGCATCTTAACCAGATGCCCAAACCACCGATCTGGCTTCTCTCGACGTGGAGACAGAACATATACAGATAAATGAAATAGTTATATTTTAGGATTATTTTACATGCAATAAATTTTCCGAGATTACCTGTAATAATGAGATCCCTTTATTCAACAAGAGTGTGAATTCCAGTTCCAGCCTTGTCCATACCTGCACCCCCATGCTGACACACAATATGCCCTGTTTGGGCCCTTTTACATTTTTTTAAGCCATCAGTTTTGCTGCAGTGTAGACTTGTTTTGATACCCACGTTTTGTGCTTTTTGATAATTTCATCATGTGGTTCCAATTCTGATTCTCTCTGTCAAGCCTTCTAGTTTGTCAATTTTTAGGGACGCTGGACCTTTGACCAACTGGCCGCTCTCTGTCTCGGAAGGGGCAAAGTGCAGCGTAGCCAGTATAGAGGCAAAGGGGAGGGGCCCAACTTCTTGTTTACACCAGAAAAAAAAGTGGATTTTTTTCCCCCGTTTTGGCTCTGAAGATAAACTAGATTCTTGATTAATCTCTACTAATACTTCCTTAATTTATTTTCTCTAGTTTTTATTTAATTTTCTTGAGGCGATAGAAGTTTTAACTATAATGGGTTACAAGAGTAGTCTTTGGTCTTCGAGCCATTTAAAGCCACTTTTACTGGGAGGATGAGTGTTTGTTGGTTTCCAGTGGAGGGGTCCCCTCCCCTGTCCCCTTCCTGCCTGTGCTTTGGGAAGGCTGCCTGTGTTCCCCCTGGCCGGCTGACAGAACTCCGCTTGGTCAAACTGTACCTTGTCTTCTTATTCCACCTGCCAATAGAAACGCTTTCAGTCAACGATCCCCCGGATGTTCTGGACAGGCAGAAATGCCTTACTGCCTTGGCATCTCTACGCCACGCTAAGTGGTTCCAGGTTTGAACCTTGTCTTTACTTGTCTCTAAGAAGTAGCTTTGATTTTTGGTTTTCTGCTATTTTATTTCATTTAAAGTTTCTTGTGATTTTTCTTTTTCTTGAGATGTACTTCCTGGTAGTAGTACTTGATCAAAGTGTTTGATTTTTTTTTTTAAAACAATATTTGTCATCACACTGCTGTATATAGTTGCTTTGCTCACTTCATAGGTGCTATAACCGTAATATTTACTTCAAAACAAAGTTGTTGTTTTCAGTCCTTCTAAGTTTTTCAATTTTCTGCATACAGTATGTTTTTTGTCTAACTCAAATGATTCAAATTTGAGTCTAACACAGCAGTCCAGGTGCAATATTTCTAATCTGTTAGTACTGCTGTGAATATGGGCTGGGCGATATTAATTTAAAACTTGCTGCTTGATTACTTATTTATTTTTAGCTAGGGGTGGGCGGATCGATCCTAATATCGCTAATATCGATACCAACGCTAGTATCGATATCGATCGATACTCAAACTACAATATTGATACTTTGGTTGAAGTTTTACCCCTCGCACTTTGCTTCCGTTTTTTTTTTTTTTTTTTTTTTAAAGTTAACCTAACTGATCTGTCTGCAAAATATGCGTAAATGCTGTGTGTAGCGCCTGTATGCTAAAGCGAGGCGGCCCCGCCCCTTCTCTCCTCTCATTCGCTTTGACTTGTCACATGGCTCAGCGACTCGGGGCCAAGAAACAAAAAAAAAAAAACGCAAGTCGGTAAAAGTAGAGAGTGATGGAAGGAAAAAAGAGAGTAACCGTGTGGCTGTACTTTGAGGCTACCTGCACCATTTAAAGAAAGGCTGTTAAATATAGTAACACTATAAATTAAAGAATCAACCCAAAGAAAAACTTGAGAAACGGAGGAGAAAACCCTGACCCCTTCTGTTTCCCACAGGCAGCGCTCATTAACAGAGATGTAAAAGTACAACATAATCATCTTTAACATTAGTTAACATTTGTTTGTAACTGGTCACTTCTATCGATCAACCTACCAACCTGTGTTTATACATTTACTTGGTCATATTATATATATGACCAAACCCTTGATGCAAAAATAGTCATTTAAAAAATGTAAATATCGGTATCGATATCGGTATCGGCGATATTGGTCTGGTGTTTACTTGGTATCGCACACCCCTATTTTTAGCCAAAAAAAAGCCAAATTTTGGGCGTAGAGGAGGTGTACAACCCCAACAACAGGCTCATCCACTATCAAAATTACTTGAATGTACAGTCTGCACAAATCACTGTGCCAGATTGAGACATCTTAACACATCAAAATCAAACAAAACAGTGGAATGGTGATAAGAATTAAATTGTGATTTGCACAGCAATTGCCACAGCATATTATATAGACTTACCACACAAACAATTTAACCAGAACATGCATCGTAATAGTTAGTTGTATGATGAGTAAAGTATATTCCTGGCAATGCAGAAAAAATGCAGTGACGCCTTCAGCAAGATGGCCTGTGTTTACACAGTGAAGCCTGCTAAAAAGTTCAAATACCACCAATCAAAGGATCCCCATTTAATTCATTTATTCAAGAACATCTGACCATACTTCTTCTTCATCCTAAGCTCACCTATTTTTTTCTTTTACCATCATGTTTTTCTGACCAGTGCCTGTCTTTGTCATCAGATGCATAAAATAATTTACTAGAAACATATTTGACACAGTTTTTAAATTGAATAAGCTTTTTAATGATTGAATTGGTGCCTAAATGCAAATACACCAAGTATATTGTGCACATGTTTTTGGGTTGATCACTTTTTGTCAGGGAGTCACTTTCTGGCACACAACCAGTGTTAAACCAAAATCTTACTCCTGGTCATAAAGTAATCGGGCAATAAACGCACAACATGATTTATAAAATGTTTTCTCATTTGCTGACTTCCATCTCTTCATTCTGTGACATAAGAGTGTGACAGAGCATGGATTTGGATAAATTACATTGAAATTACACTTGTTTTCAACCGCCACATTTTCCAAGATTGCGCCTTTCATCCACCTGAAAGAGGCAGATACACCCCTCTTCATAAAGGCTTTGCACACGCTAGGATATTTTCAGTGTACGCCTGTAATTTTCTGGATAACTGACAAATGAGGGCCAATGTCATAAAAGCAAAAGCTGTTGCTTGTAACACAATGTTGCTTTATTTTAGAAATGCCAATTCTTTCTAATGTAAATGTATGTAAACATGATTTACAAATGAAATATCTCCCAGCCCTACTCTTCAGAAATAGTTTTTTTTCCACATTAAATGTCACTTGTAAGTGATTTAGCTTAAAGAAAAAAAATATCCCTTTTGGTTGGCCATCTTTTGACAACTCATAGTAACGTTGCCTGATTCATCTTTGGTTTTATTGTGACATTGGCTTTATGTGGCTTTGGCCTCCACTGCTGTCCCACTGTGTTTTTCTTTTCTGTTGTGTGCTGGGAATATTGCACCTGAGACTTTTTTTGTTTTTTACATGTACAGACAATTTTTTTACCACTGAACATAACCTCAGTCTTTTCAATAATAGCCTCCGTAATATCTTGTTCCTCACATAAAAGCAGAAACGAGGGTGAGCGATGAGTCAAAAATATACACTGCTGGGTTTTACAAAGTATAAAAGAGGGAATGAGTTAGTGAACTTAATTTGTAAAGCACTTTGCAAACATAGCTACACAAAGTGCTGAACAGAACAAATAAAAACTCAAAGAATTAAAATCCAGATCATTAAACAACAACAAATTCAAATCAAACATACATAAAAAAATGACTCATTTGTACAAAACACTGCACACATGCAACGACGTTCATTGATAAATATTTTAGCTTTTAAAGATTGAAAAATATCACTTTAGACTTTTTTCCCATCTGCTGGTTAAACTAAATTGTGGGTTTGACATGATTGATTCAGTTGTTTTCTGCCCTGCTGAATCCAGTTCAGTTCACTTAGAGAGCGAAGCCTGTTGCTGCATTTTGCTGGCAAAAAGAATGAACACCTTGGACATTATGAGAATGTAGCCTTACCAGCCATTTTTCAGTGAACTTGAGCATTTAAAGAAAAGCCATAAATGTATGAAGTGCTTTTCTAAAAGCCAGCTCAAAAATAATTATACACATCCCAGGGGCGTTGGCCTAGTGGCAGAATTGCCTTCTTTCGACCAGGAGAACCTGGTTCGATTCTCCCTGGGGCTGCTCACACTCCAACTCAATAAAGATGAAACACACAAAAAAAACCTTTGGTCCCAGGGGCCGATGGCCTAGTGGTAGAGGTACTGTCTTTCGACCGGGAGAACCTGGTTCAATTCCTGCTAGGCCCAAGCCATTTCTGGGACCACAGAAAAACACAAAAACAAATAAAGGACAGAAAATAAAAACCCTGAAAAGACAAAAAAAAAATCATTATACAAACCAGCGATCTTCCTGTACGACTGTGGGACTAACCATCACATTTAGATTACACAAAAAGACAAAAACTGATCTGTTGCAGTCATATCGCTCACCCCTGGTCTAAAGTAGCTGTTTGTATTTCTCAGCACATCTCCTGATCTTTTATGTTCCATGCATGAATTCCCTCATAAACAGTAATGAATAATGTTTTATAACAGTTACCATCGATCATTTTGCCTAAATGATCATGAAAACAGTCTTCCTGTAAAGTGATTGTCTAATATTTCTGAATGTTTTCATATTGACAAAGCTAAGCTTTTATAGTCTTTGCGTTTTCATTTTTATTGATTTTATTTTTTTTGCTTTAAATGTAGGTTTTTGCTCTTCACCTATAGCTTTGTTGTTGGTTTTATATTTCTTTTTTAGTTTGTTTTTAACTAAAACTGCTTCAATCCTCCCCACTCCCTCCTTCCTGCTTGTGTTTCCAGGCCAGAGCAAACGGGTTGCGCTCCTGTGTCATTGTCATCCGTATATTAAGGGACCTGTGTGCCCGCGTTCCCGTTTGGGCCCCGCTTCGTGGCTGGGTGAGTCAGACATTCGTGTTCCTCGCTGCATTTACCCTAAATCTGTCAGCGTTTGTCCTTTATCACTTCCTTCTGAGACAAAGCGCTCTATCCTTCTCTGCGTTGCAGCCACTGGAGCTGATCAGCGAGAAAGCAATCGGCACAGGAAACCGGCCCATGGGTGCAGGAGAGGCTCTGCGCAGAGTTTTAGAGTGTCTTGCTTCAGGAATCCTCATGCCAGGTTTGTTTATGAATTTTAATTATACGAACACAAAGGATTACTTATTAGTCCATCAGGTTTTATTTCAGATTTCTAAAATAGGATAACTAATCCTTCAGTGTTAAAATGAAACCATTTTGTCTTGGGAACTGGTATGTCTTTATTTTGTAAATTCCCAAGATTGGTTTCTAAAATGTTTGGAAAGGTTTCTATGACAAAAAGTTATTGATGTTAGTTATCGAACAATAATTCATTTTTAGTTTATTGCTAAATACTTAACCATCATTTTCAAGTTTTTTTTGGCAGCTATTTGTTCAGTTTTATTGTGTAAGAAAGAACTAATAACAGTGTTTGTCTAAATCAAGGGTCTTCTTCTTTAAAATCCTTAATTCGGTCAGATATATAATTCAAAATGTAATCTGCATGCATTGTGCAGGCCTACTGTATTTCTATATTTTATGCTTCAATGGAATAAAAGTATCCTAGAACTTGAGTACTATTGTCTGACACCTAACTAGAAGTAGAAGACTCCTTCGTCCATGTTTCTGCTTCTTTATGACAGCTTACACCACCATCTCTTCAGAAACAGGTTTCCAAAACAGCCTGACCTCACAGCATTAGCATTTGTTGACTCCATGGGGTATATTGAGAAATTGTTCAAAACAGGTCTTTTTACAATTTTACTGGTTTACTGTGCAATATTGTTCAAATTTGGCGCTACACAACTTGATTTTATCTCCCCAATATTGTATTAATTTTTTAATCAAGTCAATGGTATTTTCATATTTTTTTGTCATCCACTGTATGATCATGAGCAATGCTTTTAAAAGTGTGCAACAGGTGCGTAGATATTCTGGTAGAATAAAACTTTCTGGAAATCACCAGATTTTGAATTCATCTGAAGGAAAGGCAGGTTTATTTTTTAAATACATGTGTGCATGAAAATCAAACATTAAAAGCATAGAGGAAAAAATAATAGAATTTTGAGGATTAAAATGATCAGGAGTCAATTTTTACTCTTGCTTTCATTAGTATATATGAAGGAAGGGGAAAGGATGGGCCAGTGAGTAGGGCGACCGCCCTGTAACTGGGGAATTGCTAGTCCGGGTTTGATCTCCCGCCCAGAGTTTATGCCGAGGTGTTCAAAACACTAAACCTCCAATTGCTCCTGATGGTGGCTTACACCTTGCATGGTAGCTTCCACCATTAGGTATAAATGTGTGTGTGAATGTGCGCTACACTGTAAAGCACTTTGAGTGCCAATGCAGGTGGAAAAGCACTATATAAGTAGTGTCCATTTACGGTCCGTTTTCATTTTATTGCACGTTTAGATGTTGTACTCCTCAGTGAAACATCTAAATGCTAACCATCCAAATGTTTGGGCAATGAGCATTAGCCCAGATAATCAGAGGTTGTGTCAGTAAGGGCATCCAACGTTACAACTACGTGCAAGTCAGTAAGAGACAAGAGGGAACAATTGCTGTGGTGAACCCTGAAGGGAAATGTCGAAATGAGAAGATCTACTTTTTAAGTATCAAACCTAAGATCTGCAGTCCAGTTCTACATCACACACACACACACACACACACACACACACACACACACACACACACACACACAGATGGTTTTCAGCCTGCAGTAAAACTACCCTCACAACACGTGTTGTTGTTATTACACAATCATTAGACATCACAACATAAACACACCCTCTCTCAAACGCACACACACTGACAAATTCCTCTCTCTCCTCGCTTCCTTTTTTCTCTCTAACACAGACACAGAGTTTCCGTGCTCACACAGCGCATTGGGATGGGGAGTGGCCACAACAGCAACAGATGCTGCTCATTGATTTTAGGCTTAGCAATGTGATTTCATGTCACAGACTCCAAAAATTCTTCAGTAACAAGAGAAAAAGCCGCCAAATATAAATGTTAATATAAATGTTAATCAGTAGTTACTGTAGATTGTGTCTAAGTGTCCCTGGAGAAGAGACACCTATGCTCCAGTTACACCCACTATTGGTACCGTCGTAGCAGCCTGCTGCGGTGCAATGCAGCAAAGTAATTTCCCCATGAGGGGTTAATAAAATATGATTATTATTATTAACAGAAAGCTACTTATCTTGATGAGTCCAGATTTGTCTGAGTGATTGTGGAAAGAAGAAAAACTACTGAAATGATATGCCATCAGTGCAATGTGTTAGTTTTATTTTCCCTAAACAATCTTGTATCATCTTTTTAAAACATTGCAGATGGTTCTGGGATTTCTGATCCATGTGAGAAAGAAGCCACAGATGCTATCGGACATTTGGATGAGCAGCAGAGAGAAGACATAACAGCAAGTGCACAGGTAAGTATGAGAAAGCTCTCTATTATTATTCCCACCATAGCGTGTGTGTAACTTATGCCTTATGTCCTCTTCTTATCCTCAGCATGCCTTAAGACTTTCAGCTTTTGGACAACTTCACAAAGTGCTCGGAATGGACCCTCTTCCTTCCAAAATGCCCAAAAAACCTCGAAACGAAACGTTAGTCGATTACACAGGTAAACCATCAACCGGCATTAACAATTGTAAATTCGTTAACATGTTCGTCTGATTCGTTCTCTTACAGTCATTTTGTATGTTTTTGATTAGTGCAAATCCCACCCAGTACCGCATACATCCCACCAATGAAAAGACCAATTGAGGAAGAGGAGGGAACTGATGACAAAAGTCCAAATAAAAAGAAAAAAAAGATTCAAAAGAAATGTAAGCATTTCTTATGTAAATTTCAAGTTCATCTCACTGTTGAATTTAGATGTTTGGTGTAAAAACAATCATCTTGTTTCTTCCCCTCCGCAGCTACAGAAGAAAAGACTGAACCTCCTCAGGCTATGAATGCCCTGATGAGGCTGAACCAGCTCAAACCTGGACTCCAGTACAAACTTATTTCTCAGACTGGCCCAGTTCACGTCCCAGTCTTCACTATGGCTGTCGAGGTGGACGGGAAGACCTTTGAGGCTTCCGGCCCGTCAAAGCGCACTGCCAAACTACACGTCGCCGTCAAGGTGATTTCAGAAAATTATTATTAACACAGTAATTCATAATGTAGTAAAGGCTTCAAAGTTGTCTTCTGGACTGTGCATCTTCTGGTCGAAACGTTTCGACTTCGACTAATACAATACTTCGACTACAATCTGATCTCATTAGATTGAAAAGGATTTCCAGATGGAAGTTGAAACGTCTCAATCAAAAAATGTGCAGTCCAGAAGACAATTTTGAAGCCTTTTCGACAAGGGATCACTCCTGAATAATTGAGGGATTAAACAGAAGTGATTCATAACCTTTTTTATACTGGGGTAGCCGTAGACTCCCTTCAGTCATATTTTTAACATGTCAAACTTAAAACAGTTTAAAAACTGTTTAAAAACATTAATGTAAATTAATACAATTTTTGCCTGCGTTAGAGCTCTTAAGTAAACATTGATTATTCATTCTGTGTAATATTTGTTATAAAATTAATTGCTGTCAACTAATTTTTATTTTGATTAGTCAAACTTAATTGTAAATATTAATAATAAGATATGCTCTCTGAATATAATAATTTATTAAAACAAAATTAACACGACTGCATTTTGCCTACTTGTGAACATTTGCACAAAAATTTTGTGTAAAATTTTTTTTAAATATTTTCAAATCTACCCCTGGTGTAACAATACACTACATGCTTTTTATCCCCTTTTATTTTAGTTAAAAACTCACTTTTTTTTACTGACATAATTGCTAAGGATTTGTTAGATGTTGTTAAATTTAATCACCAGGATGTTTCATACTTTTTAATTGTTTTCTTTTTGCTTATTTTTTTAAAAAAAACATTTGCCGATTTCTTGCATTACTTGTGGAGGTAACTTCGAGGTCCACATACCACTGCTTGGGAAACATTGCTCTATAAACTGTTATTTATTCCACTTGATCCTAAGCCAACACGTGTGGACTGTTTCAGGTGCTCCAGGACATGGGCCTGCCGACTGGTGTGGAGTTGAAACCGGAGCCCGTAATAAAGCAGGAGGAGCCAGTGGTGGAGGAGGAGAAGCCTGTGGTGACTCTGATTGAAACTCATGCAGACGGCTCAGAGACTGCAGAGGTCAGTGTGACGGCATCCTAAGTTTTACCTCCCTCTGTTGAGGATTTTACGCTAACCTCCTCCTTTTCTTCATCAGACTGCTCGGCATCAGGGACCCATTTTGACAAAACACGGCAAGAATCCTGTGATGGAGCTCAATGAAAAGAGACGTGGCTTGAAGTATGAGCTTATTTCAGAGACTGGTGGCAGCCACGACAAGCGCTTTGTCATGGAGGTGGAGATAGACGCACTGAAGTTTCAGGGCACAGGATCCAATAAGAAGGTGGCCAAGGCATACGCAGCCTTGGCTGCTTTGGAAAGTCTCTTTCCGGAAGGTTGTGCACCAGAGATTGTCAAAAAGAAAAAGGGAAACCCCATGGTAAGCGCTCCGTTACTATACTTGCGGGTTCACACATCTGACTTGTGAACTGTTTTCTCTGTAACAACAACAACATTTTCATTAAACTTTAAACTGTGTTTGTTTTGCAGCACAATATGGGATTCAACATGATGAGCGGCAGTGATACAGGGACTCCCAGAGGACGAGGAAGAGGTGGGCGAGGTCGTGGTAGAGGCAGAGGCTTTAATAATGGTGGAGGATATGGACAAGGAGGTAAAAACAAACAAAAAAAATTTTTCTGACCTCAGAGCTATTGCTCTATAATAAACATGTCTCCTGTCCTCAGGTGGTTTTGGGACGTTTGGTTATGGCCACAGCAGCAACACTGGCTACAGTGAGTATTTGTTTCACTTCCTTTAACTCTGCTAATGCTTGTGTTGTTGTCATTGTATCAATATTCTTGTGTCCTGCGGCTCGGTGCACCAGGACTATTTGAATGTATTATATTTCTCTATAGAAAATTCTACCGGGAAACAACCCGGCAAGGTGATTTTAAATTTCTCTGCTTTAAGCCACAGGACCCATTTGTGTTTTTTGACAAGCCCTCTCTTATGAGTACGCCTCTCTTCCTTCTGACAGCCTGTTCTGAGGACTAACCTACCTGAGCGTGACAGGAGCAGAGAAATCTAAAAGAAAAATTGAAAAAAAAAATTGACCAAATATGTCATTGGCCTGCCACCTTTCAAGGCAAATTGAAGAAGAAAAAAAAAAGCTAAATAAAGAAAATCTCATTTTAATTTATTCTTTCCCTTCTCTGCCCTGTCTCACTCTTTAGGTGACTTTGTCTCAGACAGCTGTGGCTTCCACGAGTTTGCGACATAAAACTCTCCCCCAACGCCCCCCCCCCCCCTTTCTTTTTTAAAGTTAGAAACAGTCCTGTTTAGTGGATTAAATTTCTCAATAGTGATCCAGCAGCATCAAGAACTTCCTTCACCACCGAGCCCACAACCTTGGGATTAAAACAACAGCAATCCACTGACTTGTCTTTCCAATTCAATAATTGGAGGAAACAATGTTCCTTTGCGTGCATGTTAGACCACCCTGTTCTTCGTCTTTTTTGTGGATGCACCTGGCCTTCCTCAATCTTTTGGGTTGACTTTCGGCCGAATGCCTTCATAGCTAGAGACTACTTTATAGCATGATCAAGTAAAGACCAGAGGAAGCTGGAAAGCATACTGCCTCTTGGATTGTTGTCAAGAAGAGTGCCATCTGGTTTTTATCTACATCACTACGCTCTTTGAAAACACTTAGATGCATATAGTTGCAAGAAAACGTCTGTGAACCCTTTGGGATTATGTGGGAGGGGGCTTTAGTTTTGGTCTTAATCTGATACTGCTAAACTAATACTGCTCAATAAATAACATTCACAGTGCGAGAAGGAAAAGGTTTGTGAATTCCAAGACTGACTTCTTAAGAGCTGTTTTGAGCCAGAATTTGTTTGCGGTAGGACCAACTTATTAGAAGCGCAGAAATCAGAGTGGGATGCTCAATGGAGTGAAGAAGACTCTTAGATCTTCAGCTAAACACTTGAGAAAATCACTGACATTGTAGAACTACTACAAGAAAGAAAACATTAGGCGAGTAACGGGAGAAGTTCACAAAAAAATTCAATGCCGTCCAAAAAACTAGAGGTGTACGTTTGGGGAAAAAAAACGCATGTCAGATGCTCCAAAATAATCTGAGTACAAAATAAATCAACCTCTTCTCAACTGTGCAACATGGTTTAGGGAGCATTATGGTTAGGAGCTGCTTTTCTCCCTCAAGGCTTGGGCGAATTACTGTCCACGATAGCAATCTTCAACACATTCATCCAGTGGGAAAACTTTTGGCCACTTGTATACCAGCTAAGGCTGGACAAATGATTGGTGGTGCAACCACTTACCGATCCAAAGTATAGAACTAAATTTATAATAAAAATACTTTAACTGAAGAATTTCGAACAGTCAGTGTCCTGAACTCAACCTGATGGACATGTGGGATATTCCCACTTGGATTCTACATGTGTAAGCATGCTTGATAAATGAAGCCCCAGATCTGTCACTATAGAAAATGTTTTGCTGTGAACAAAGTTAACACTAGGACTGCCGCAGCTGTCAATTTGACTGCAAATCACTTTAATATGCTAATTAGAATAAATAAAACACAACCTAGGAGGCTGACCTTTTATGACTTTTATTATAAACATGTTTACTATTTTATCATTCAGTTTTTGTGTTCTAAAAATTAACATTTCAAAATTTATAAGCATTTTATCTCCTCTAACCGGGACGCAACAGCTGGGAAAAAGCGCACATTGGAAGTTGTTGCTATGTTGCTATGGCTACAAACACATTGCTAAGGTCACCCATAAGGGTGTGTGTTTATAATTGTGGAGCAAGACAAGGAAGACTCTGACGCCATTACAGAAACATTTTAGAAAGGTTGAGTGAGATAATATTAAAGAGATACCACGAAGAGAGTAAGAAAATTGTTGTCCAAATAAAGTATGCCATGTTTCGTAGATGGGTCTTGAAAGCTCAGGTTAACATATTGGAATATAGCCTAGCCAATTTGTAACGAGGACATTTTTAAACCAGCAGCGCAACATGCGGAGAAAAACGTAGGCTATTGACGAGTTAGATCATTTTCCTTTTGTGTTTGCTTGTTTATTCTAGGTTTTAAAAATATTTAACATTTTGTCATTATTATTACCTTAAAAATTGAGTGGTGTAAAAGTTTATGCAATATAGCTGCGCAAGACGTGAATAATTACATAAGCGCTCACATTGACGGTTATGGTGCTTGCAGGAAGATATAGAATGCGGCAGTCCTAATGTTAAACATTCATTAAATCAAAGGTTTTATACACTTCATGTCTGAATTCTCACCTGTTCAATAAAAATGAATTTGCTTGAACTAATTTTGCACTTAAAATTGCAGATTTTGTTCGTCTAGATAAGGGATGTCCAAAGTCGATTGTCGAGGGCCGGTGTCCTGGAGGTTTTTCATGTATTCCTGGTTCAATACAGCTGATGCACAGAAAGCGAGATCAACAGCCAATAGAATTTGGCACAATGACTCAATTAACTGGATCAGGTGTGTAGATGTAAGAACATATGGAAAACCTTCAGGACACCACCCCTTGAGGACTGGACTTGTACACCCCTGGTCTAGATGAAGATTGAAACAAATTATTTGACCAATTAATGCTTAAAAACTACATAATCCCATGGCGTTCACACACTTCTTGCATCTGTGAATTCCTTGTTTTCCTTCTTGTTACTTCCAATTTTAAGTTTTATTTTGCTATCTTGTCTGTGAGAAACAACGATGCTGTTCCTATTAAGTCCGTATTAAATGCATGATGGTCTTTAAATCTGGTTTGGTTTAGTTTTGGTGCTCTCCCTCTTTAAAGCGTGTTTAACTGGTAAACAGAGCCTTGTTGGCCCCGTGTCCGCACTGTGACCACATGCATTAAAAAACTTGATATTCATTCAATGACTGAAAACTTTTTGCCATGTTTTTTTTTTTTAAATAAATGTGACATTTGTGATTACCATGTGACCTTTTTTTATTTAATAAAAACATCATCAGCATGTTAAGATTGTACCGTAATGTCATTTCCTAGATTACTGCAACAATGGTGGTTCAAATGGAGGAGCTGGGGCAGTAAGCAGCCCAACCGGCGGGCCATCTAGCCCTGGACAAGGACCTGCGCAGGGCCATTATAGCTCATATTACCAGAGTGAAGGAGCATACAGCCCCACTCCCATCAACAAACCACCAAAAAAGAAATCTCTAATGTCAAAGGGGGGGAAAGCACCCTATTCAAGTTACCTTGGGGGAGGCATGGGTTCAATGGGAGGCTACGGGCAAGGATCATATACCCAGTATGGATCAGGGAAGAAGAATTTTAACCAAATGGGGTCAGGTGGTTATCAGTACAGCACCGCTTACCCAAGCCAAGTGACGGGCGGCGTAGGCTGTAACCAAGACTACAATTATGATGGTAAGTTGTGAATTATTATTAATACTTTTTTTAAGTGGAAATGTCCTCTTATCTTTTCCTCTCTTTATCCTGGAGGTTACGGCAATGCGTCCAGTTATAGCCCACTGGAGGGTGGCAGTCAAGGATTTGGGTCCAACCAATCTGGATATGGTTCCAACCAATCGGGATTTGGCTCTAACCAGTCTGGATTCGGCCCCAATCACTCTCAGTATCACAACCAAGGCTATGGCAGGGGTGATGGCGGAATGGGCTACCAATACAGATAGGCCGCTCTCTCCCCTACTCTTTGTAAATCACCCATCCTCTTTCATTTCTCTTCGAAAGTGGTTACCACTTTCAGTTCACGTCATGTCTAACTCCTGCTCTGTTTTTTGTTTGGTTGTTTTTACTACATTTGCTTCCAATGTGCAGATGAAGTTATTTGTAGAACATGTGGGCACAATTTTTTTTTTAATGCCAGAATTATAGTGAATCTAGTCAGTTGCTGTGGTTTAGTCAGTGCTTAATCTTATTTCTCCTTCTTTTTAATGTTTTTTTTATTAGCTGCCAGTCCTCGTACTCATCCCTAAATGTGAAGACTGATGCTTCAAATAAATCATTTGCTGGCTCTGACTTGGTTTATCTTTCATTGTGGTAACAGCATTTTATTCATCAAAAACTAGTAAAATGCTGTGGTTTAAACTACAAGGTTTTTTTTTTTGAACAAGTATCATTTTTCATTCTATTTGCAGTATTTGTCATTTTGGCTTATTTTTGAAATTCACCAGATGTGATGTAGTTATTTTAACTAATGGGTTTGAAAGTTATCTTAAACTTTCTCAAGTTCACATTTCAATCGTAGGTTTAGGATTGAGTGGGATTTGCTCCTGTTGTGTTTGTATCAATAAATTTTTATTTTCAATTCTTCTACCTTTGACTTTCTTTTACTTGCAGCCTGAATATTATTAGGATTGTGGTGGCGGAATTATCGAGACCAAAGTTATGTTTACTACTATTTTACAACCAAAGGTCATAACAATAATGGAAAGGTCATAACAACAATATTTGGATGGTTCAACAAGTCAAAATTAAAAAAAAAAAAAAAAAGTAGTGACACAGGAATAAAACCAAAAAGCAGCATGATTACCAACCATTTTGTAATACTAAATAACAGGGTGCCTGACATAGAGCTTTGTGGAACTCCACCAGTGGTCTTGGGTAAGGTAGTCTACCACCTCCCTCCATTACATCATTCCGTTCGTTCCATTGCCCTCTGTTTCATCCTGAGACAGCAGCCTCAGACAGGAAACCAAGGCTTCCAACATGACAACTGGATCCTTCAGCTCACCCAGGAGGATTCCGAGGCGTTCCAGCTTTGATAAATTGTCTCCCAAGCGGGTCGGGGGCCTACTTCTGGGGGGGAAGTTCTCGAAACAAATCCCATCCAGAGGGTGGCAAACTCACCAGTTTGTCACCTAGGAAGCATCCTATCTAGATGCCTGAACCACCCCATCTGGCTTCTCTCAACACAGGAGCAATGGTGCTACTCCAAGTATTAAGTTTTTATTTAATATAACATAACTTTCTTTAAAATTAATTTTAAACCAGGTTATAAATTACCTGAACATTTTCCAAGTGTAATTTTTACAAATGTACAGACTAATTCTACCCGTTTACTAGACTGTATTTTAAAAATAATTTAATCCATATATGTATAAATAATTTAAGTGTGAATTTACTAGTCAAAGAGATACCGTAGTTTAGAACGCAAACATTACAATTTACCCACTTTAAAACACTTGTTATATGTGGTTAAGAGATTTTAAAAATGCAAATCTCGCGATAGTCTCGTCACTCAAAAGTACTAATCGACTGAAAGCTTTGTCGTCACATCCGGTCTCTGAAGCGCTGCTCAGCTTCAGCATGGCGGACACCGGCACAGTGGAGACGCTCTTAAAGCGGATTGAGAAGGTGGACGATGGTGTGGACAGCCTTGACCTGGCGAAAAATCTCGGGTTGGACCACCAGGTCATCGTGGGAGCTGTTAAAAGTCTGCAAGCTCTTGGCGACGTGAGTTTGACAAGCTGAGAGTCACCGGAAGTTAGACTGTCATGGCTAAAGCTTGACATGCCTGATGCAACGCGGTATAGTTTTAAAGAGACAATGAGTGGATTGAGTTCAGATTTGAAACTCTGACTTGTTTGTGTTTAGATGATTTCCGCGGAGCTACGCTCCTCCAAACACTGGGAGCTGACTGAGGAGGGCAGTGAGATAGCTGCACAGGGGAGCCATGAAGCAAGGGTGTTTAACTCCATCCCTTTGGAGGGTCTACCACAGAGTGAGTTAATGGTGAGTCCTGGTGATCAGATCCACAGTTTAAAGATTTAAATGGGGGTTTCTATACCAATCAGATCTTGGTGCTAGATTATGCTCCATTTATTTCAGATTTGAAGTTTTAAAGATGAACTGCAGAGTGAGCATCACCTCCACAAATCTTTTAGAAGTCTCACCTTGCAATATGAAACACAAGTAAATCATGACCTCATAAAACCCTAATGGGGATCCCAACAAAAATCCCAAGCTGGGGAGCCTCTCCCCTGAAAGGAAAGGGAACATTTTTTGCTAATTTTGTAAAACCTCTGTAGACTAATGAAAAGCAAAAGTAATGGCACACAAATCTGCTTTTAAAAAAACATTTTCTTTAATTAATAATGACTAATTACATTAAAGTGTTTGGAGTAAAAATAAACAGTTATTAAGAATTGAGTTACTAAAGTTGGAGAAATATTATTTATTCTCTCACTTAGCTTCATTACTTGTTAAATTTTCTAAGATTACAACAAGCTCTTGTATATGTTCCCTGCATGTCTATAATAGATTTTTTTTTTAAATAAAAGCACATGAGGTTAAATTTGGTGTCGCATCCAAATTTATTATGAAAATTTATTTTGGTTAATCTGTAGGTTTGTGGTTAAATTTAAAATTAAGTGAAAATTATCCTAAAAATGATTGGAAATCCAGACCAAAAGGCAAAGAAATTTGCTCGATTACGGTGTATTTAGTTGATGAAGATAAACAAAAACTGTTCCTAAACATACGTATTTCTACATTACAGAAACTATCTTTTGGTAAGATCGGCTTCAGCAAGGCGATGTCCAACAAGTGGATCCGAGTGGACAAGACCCACGAAGGAGGCCCCAGAATATTCAGAGCGGTGTGTGTTCATATACACAGATCTGTATTCTCCTGTGGTCATTTCTGTCTTATTAAGAAATATTTTTGTTTCTACCTTCAGATGGAGAACATTGAAGACCAGGTCAGAGAAAAGCTGCTTCTGGTGCAGAAAGGAGACTTTTTAGGGTTGGAAGATAAGGAGAAGAACGAGCTGAAGAAGAGAAAACTTCTCTCTGAGGTGTAAGTGATGTTCTCTTGTTACCCAGAAGGTGGAGGCAGAGTGTACGTAATGTTTATCTGTGTTGATTTTTTTTTTTTGTCTTGCTGGGACAATTTTATGCAGGTCTGGAGTTATTACGCTCAAGATGAAATCCTTGTTGTTTAAAACACAATTTTAGATGGTTTAAAGCAGTTTAGATTAATGACGGGGCTACAAAAAAAGACGTGCATGTAGCGGGAGTCCAGACGAAAATCTAGGTTGTACATTTTTGAATAAGACATGTTGCAAAAAGTGTTGAGAAATGGTAAAAAAAAAAAAAGTAGATTCTAATTGAAATTTAGGGATATGCAGTTCAGAAGATGAAATAAGATAATGAAAATAATTTGAACGCTTACTATTGAGTCCAAAAGTACCTTACTTTTTGTAGGAATTAAAATTTTGTTTCAATAAATCCTAAATCTTTCACTAGTTTTCTGGTTGTTTGAAGTTGTTTAATTTGTATTCAGAACAGTGAAATCCTACTGGATCACAAAGGGAAGCTCCTTCAGCACCACGGTAACCAAACAGGAGACAGAACTCACCCCAGAGATGATCGCCAGGTCTGTGGATTTTCTATTTTGAGCTGTAATAAATGAGAAAACTTGTCCTGTCTGGCTTCCTCTGTCCTCATGTGACAGTGTGGAAGGATTCAGAATGAGGACAAAGAGAAACATCTGCCCACAAAAGGGAAAAAATCCAAAGACATGGATTTGGTTCTAAAGGCAGAGCAGGACAAACGAACTGGTCACACATGCAGAACTCCTAATAAAACATGAGACGGTTGGAAAGGTTTGCAGTTTGTTTAACAGCTTTTCATAAAGGGGATTTAGCTAAAAGCAGTTTCCAGATGTTCCTGGCTGAGCTCCCCTCCATCTAACAGCAAAAGTCAAACTAGGATCTGAAACTCAGCTGCAGAGTAAATCCTCCTGGAAACATGTAGCTTCTACCGGATAAAACCCTGTTTTCTTTGTTTTTTCACAGTGGGAGCTGGAAGGAAAAGAAATTCAAACCGTACAACTTTGAGGCGATGGGCGTGCCTCCGGACTGCGGCCACCTGCACCCGCTCATGAAGGTGCGCTCACAGTTCAGGCAGATCTTCTTGGAGATGGGGTGAGAACATGAATGGGAGAATCATTTTAAATAAAAGTAAATGACTTATAAAAACATTCTCCTCTTTATAGTTTCTCCGAAATGCCGACCAACAACTTCATAGAAAGCTCTTTCTGGAATTTTGATTCACTTTTCCAGCCTCAACAGCACCCGGCCAGAGACCAGCATGACACCTTCTTCTTGTCTGGTAAAACTCCTCAGTTTGCACACGCTCACCCCTCGTGTCCCAAGTTTTGTGAAATCCATCACTGAGATTTCCAATATCTTACAGACCCAGCACTTGCACACCAGTTTCCTCAAGACTACCTGGAGAGAGTGAAGAAGGTCCATTCAGAGGGAGGCTACGGCTCACAGGGGTCAGCATACCAACATGAACCCTCTCATTACTATTTGTTTTCTGCCACTGATCCAACTTTTCACCTTTCAGGTACAAATACAATTGGAAGTTAGAAGAAGCTCAGAAGAACATCCTGCGCACACACACAACGGCAGTCAGCGCACGCATGCTCTACAAACTAGCACAGCAGGTCAGACGTGTTACCAAATGCTTCATTGGATAATCTCAGCTGCATCTGTACAAGTTTTATTAAAAGAAGGGACATTGAAACCTGATCCATCAGATTAATTTTTTCTCTCTTTGTGGAAATAGTCTGACCTCTTAGGATTGGTGGATGCTTTCTAGTCAGAAACGGATGTGACGCATTAATGCACATGAACAGTCGATACTCCAGAAACTAAATTTTTTTATTGGGCAAAATTTTAATCAAAACTTTCTAAACAGCGTCTTTAAATTCTCAGCCTGTGCAGTCGTTGCTAACACGGGTTGTATAGCATGGTTGACCTCATTTTTTTTTTATCTCCATAGCTACAAACATATCCAAACAGATGTTTATGTTCATGTCACAGCATCATCTCTGTTCGCTGATTGTGTAGGACACGGGTGGGCAAACATTTTGGCTCGCGGGCCACATTGGGTTCTAACATTTGACCAAGGGGCCAGAACAGGAGCAGATGGATGGCATGCTTTTTTAAACAAGCTCGCTAGATATGGAAAGTCAATCGGGCCGCTTCACGGACGTAATCTAGGGCGCTGTTAAAATCAAGCACCCTTGCGCTTAAAAAATGTGGATCCAGCTTGCTAGGTTTAAAATGTTGGTTTGAAATCTCCTGACAATCTATTTTGACAACGTGCACATCATGGAAACACACACTTTTTAATGGAAGCAGTGTTGTTGTTTTTGCAACAAAGCCGATATTACCTAGAGTGCGCCATCTAGTGAGGAAACATTAGAATTGCAGGGGAAATAAAACATGTTTTTTTGGGAGGTGTGGGGTTTCGGGTTGGATTAAAACGTTTTAACGGGCCACATGCGGGCCATAGTTTGCTCACGCCTGGTTTAGGATGTTTACCTATTGCAGCAATTGAAAGCTAATGTCTGCAACTCCAGTTGCTGGAGTAAAATTAAACTGAGTGGAGGTGCTAGGAGGTACCAACCTTGCCTGTGCTGTTTTGCTTTTGCGGGGTAATAAGTCTTATTCTCTATTGAAATCTCTTCTTGTCACACTAGGAGAAGTTCACCCCCGTAAAGTATTTCTCCATCGACCGAGTCTTCAGGAACGAGACTTTAGATGCCACTCACCTGGCGGAGTTCCACCAGATCGAAGGCGTGGTGGCTGACTACGGGCTGACCCTGGGAGATCTCATGGGCATCCTGCATCAGTTCTTCACCAAACTAGGTGAAAATCTGCGTGTGGTGACTGGTTCAGAGATGCAAGCATGATGAAATAGTCACTAAAATGTTTAACTTTATTGTTTTTTTTCAGGAATAACTAAACTACGCTTCAAGCCGGCTTATAATCCGTACACAGAGCCCAGCATGGAGGTGTTCAGCTACCATGAAGGTTTGTCTGAGTGATGTCTGTAACTAATAATTTATGTAGTTTTAACCAGTTAACTGTAGTGGATTACTAGTAATTCACCTGCTTTGTTTAACAACTCCTGGGAGTGAACCAAACTGGATTCTGATTGGTTTAGCCAACCCACTTAAACTCTACAACAAAGAAGCAGGCGTAGTAAATAACCTGTCAGTAAAGTGTAAGAAGTCAAACAGACTTTAATCTGGTTTCACAGGATAAAGAAGAAGAGGTCTGACTTTTTTTTTCTCCTCCTCTTCATCAAAACATTTAATCTGTCTCCTCAGTTTGTTGTGAGTTTTCACTCCACCAACCACAGAGCTCCCAGTTTAAGGAATCATTTATTTCCTTTGATTATAAATGATGAATGGATTATTTTGAATATTTAGAATTTTTATGAAAACCAATCTGGATTAATCTTATTGAACTCACAAAACATTTTGATGTTTTGGTTTTTTTTTTTATAAAATTAATTGTGGTCATGAGAAAGTGAATTGTACATAGAGGGGTCACATCTTGTGTCCGCTGTTTTTTATGCATGTTTGTTTCTCATTTCCACATACAGGACTTAAAAAGTGGGTGGAGGTTGGAAATTCCGGGGTCTTCAGACCAGAGATGCTTCTGCCGATGGGTCTTCCTGAGGATGTGTCTGTCATCGCCTGGGGTTTGTCTCTGGAGAGGTAAGAAACTCACTTCACCACCCAATCAGGCTGCACAATATTGACAATATTTCTGATTGCAATTTTTTTTCTGATTTCGCTGTATTGATTTCAGATATTTAATACTTGATGCGTTCTGGTATTTTTTACCTTAAACTGCTGTCTTCCAACAATTATAACAGATTAACCTTAGAAATTATTATAAATATTCTGCCCTGCTAGTTTTAATAGTCACTTTGTAAAGATTTAGAAAAAACATATATATTTAGGAATAAATTAGTACACAAATAAAGAAACTATTTCGACTCTTTAAATAGGGTTTGACTGATTGTTTTTTTTTAATTACAATTATTAAAGCACCAAAGAAAGGCCAATTTTTTAACAAAATTGTTTAATTCGTTGAGTAATAAAAATATTTTCAATATTATTTTATATGTTTTGTTTGTTAAAATCAATGCTCAGATGATAATCAATGTGAAATGATGTTACTCAGCAGTGAAGATCTTTTGGAATTTATTCATTTATAGTTGTGTTTATAATATTTTTTTTATATTTTAAACAATAAAGCAACAGTTTTGTTTTTTTTTATTAGAACTCAAATTATTCAGTTAACTTTCAACTGTAGCCGTAAAATGACTTTACAAGCTGATCTTATTGATATTGTCTCACACAATATTATTAAGTTTATTTTTTAGTGTTTCTTGTGTGTAGCTTTATCTAATGGCTATTTACTCACAGCCAAAGCCCCCCGCGCCCCCCTCAAAAAAAAAAAAAACGCTTTTACTGTATTACTGAACTGAATTCCATTTCACTTAGAGTAGTTTTATTCGTACTTAAATTGTAAAAACCTCTTACAAAAAAAGTTTGGCAAATGTGCCCATAACTCTCATTTAAACACACACATATGAATCCAAACTTAACTATTCTAACATCAAACTTAGGCGAAATAATTTACTTATTTTTTCTGATAATGAACCTGATGTAAAATGTCTGTTTCTACTTTCCTCCTCTCAGCACTGTGTGATGTCACACGGTATTGCGTTCATAAAAACTCAATAAATTTCAGTTTTTCATCAAATAGGTTAAGACAGAAATCCATCGGCACCAATTGACAACAGTTTTGTTGATTATTTACATCTCGCGAGGGGTAAATTTAATTGTCCAACTGCTAAATTGGTCTGGCTCTTGTTTTAAACACATTTGTTTTGGAATATTACTGTTGCCGTTTTTTAAATTTTACAGTTAATTACAAATGATTACATCAATTAAAGGAAAGGAAAAAATTGTGTCTGCAGTTAGTTATTTGCAGGTGCCAGCAATGCAGTATAGATGCAAAGTGCAGCTGTACCCCGCACTGACGACCATCTTCATGGATTTACAGACTGCTCAGATATTATGTTTTTAAAACCACAGAATTGTTCCATTTAGGGATTAATGATGTTTAGCTCTGACCTACATTACAGAGGATACTCCCACTCTTCTGATATTTTTACATGCTGCTATTGTTCTTATATTCCGTCTGAATGCGTCTAACTTTACAAGCTGATTTACTCAAACCAAACCTAAACAATTGTGTCCTTCAGTTCTTTGCTCATCTCTATGGATTCTTTTACCTGTTGATTAAATCTTAAGTGGTGCAAACCGGTATATTTGGACTCTACAACTAAAAAAGCTAATCACATTTGATCAGGTGAACTGGGAAAAGCCTGAATAATCCACCAGGAGTAATCCCAGCTGCATCCCAGTCCGTCTGCTGTTCTCACTCTGACCTCTCAGACCTTAGGCTTCTTCTAAAAGAAGGATTTCTGGATCAGGAGGAGACTAAAAAAAAGACTGGTTGTCTGAGTTTGGTGTTGTTCGGACTCAGTCTGGGGTGTTGTTTTGTCTCTGAGAACCTGTCCACACAGTCTCAGATTTGCAGAGCATGACTGGTTAAATCTCTAAAGCTCTTCAGCCTTGTTAGATCCTGTAGAACCATTAAACACCTCCCGGGACAGCTGAAAGGTCAAGACTGATATTCTTTCATATACTTGCTGGCTTCTCAACTTAATTATTTAATCGGCCAAATAAATCACAGAGGCTCAATGTGTTAAGGTCAAACCGAGTTCAAACTGAGGATCAACAGTCAAGATGATTCCTAAGGTTGTACTGAGCATCTGAAGAATGAAGAGGGTGTAAGCAAGATCGAATGTACTATGATTGTTTGTCACAATACTTCAGCGTTTGCAGACCAGAGTGATTTGTGTCTCAAACCTTGTTGCACAGACGTGCTCTGCAATGGACAGCAACACATGTCAATCTTGGTGAAAATGAAGATATTTTCCTTTAAATGTCTTTATATGTAAATGTTTTGGTTTGTTTGCTGTACTTGCTTTTGTGAAGGAAAAATGGAAAGAAACAAACCTCATTTAATTAGTTTCTGTTAACAAACCATCTCTTCCTGCAGGCCCACCATGATCAAATATGGCATCAACAACATCCGAGAATTAGTTGGACACAAAGTCAACCTCCAGATGGTTTACGACAGCCCTATATGCCGACTGGATTCTTGAGTGTTGTCCATCATCTTGCAAAAAAATAGAAAGAAGCTGCATTTCTCTGTCTTGTCACAGAAAATCTATTTGGACTCATGCAGGGCTGATTGTCCATGAACTGCAGAAAAACTTTTGTTTCCTCTACAAACATCATTCTGAACTCTTGACAAGATTTTTTACACTAACTCTCTAAAGCTGTTAGAAAAAAAATGTACAAAAATAAATGAATCTTTCATATGTAGAAGTTTCAAAAATAAAAGGATTTTCTAACCAAAATATGGTCCTTTTTTTCACCTCACACATTTAAAAAGGCATTTCCTAAACACTTAGCAGCAATGTTTGTTTGTTTCATCTGAAAATAATTTATACGCTTCCGAACTAAACAAAATTAAATTTGAAGGTTTTGGTTTGTTCTCATTCCAGAATCAAATAAATGGTTTCATGCAGTCATCTGTTGTGTGGAAACACAGGCTGCAAATGCATTTGTACGTAATTCTAGGAAATCTGGGATTACTGCCAACTTGTGAGCTTTTTGTGAATGAAAAGTAGGCCAGATAATAGTGGAACTAAAGTAAGTTTGTCAGGTAAGAAATTTGAGAATAGGTTTTAATTTGCAAGAAAAATCTGTTAATTTGCCCTTTAAGCTACAACAAATGATGCTTCACGCAGTTTTTAGACAAAAGTTTATTTGTGTTGCATTTCATGTGCAAAACGGTTCACAGTACTTTGGACAAAACAAGTAGAATAAATGGCATTTCTTTCTACTGCCTTATTCCAGTTATTTTTATAGTAGCTCACTTTACTGCAAATTGCAATCAGGCAAGATGTTGTAGTGATATCAAGAAAAGTGCTTATTTTTTCCTCACTTGTTTCCTTTATTTGTGTAAACCCATAAATGAGTCAAAGGTACTCCTCACCCTCCTAACACGTGGAAAGCTTCCTCCATAAGTCTTCAAATGGCTCTGCAGATTTTTATTTTAAGAAATGTTTTCGGGATTCATCCTGTTGGTAAATGTACTTTTATCATTTGTATTTTTTTAAGCATCTTCAAGCCTAAAAAGTTTGGAGCATTACTGATAAGTTTGACTTTTCTTATATCATCAGTTACAAAATAGAAACACAATGATTTAAATGTCTACGTAAAAGGAAATCATTAAGAAAAAAAATACCCAGTGAGCACCTGGTTGACTTTTACCATTTAAAGAGAGTTCAGAGAAGAGACAGGATGCATTAGAAATTCTAAGTTAGCTTACATTAACAATAATAAATCTTTTTTTTAATTAACGTAATTATTAAAAATATACTAAAAGATGTAAATCTAAACAATATTTCAAACAACTATTAATCGTCTTCTTTCCTGGTTTGTCTAAACTGCTTTTAGAACTTCAAACGCTTTTGTGCCAAGCTTCTTTGTTTGACTCTACAGACCAAACAGGAATCCTTGGATGCGTGCAACACCTGCAGTAAACATGCAGGATTAAGGCAATGTGTGTGTGTCCAAGTCGAATTGCTAGAACTCCCTTAAGTCTTCGTCTTACCCTAATCTCCCTGTGTCTTGAAATACCATTCGTAAGTTGGCCTGTGGCTCTACTTTCCAGGTTGGAGCAGTGATGGAAACTTCCCCCAAGCTAAGCTGCATAATGAGTGAGTGAAAACACGCCAGGGGTAAAGTAACTTTTGGAAACAAGACAAGCCTCAAACTGAGAAAGTTGTCAGTCTAAGAGTTCTGAATACAGTTCAAATAAAAACTGAAATGTTAGGAGAATATAAAAAAAATACTGCAGATCTTTATAACAAAAAATAAGTTCTGTAAAGTCTGATCCACTTTGTTCACATCTTTGTTTTGAATTCCTTTTTGTTTAGTTCAGAGAACCTTTTGACATGAAAATGTAATTAATGATTAAATGCATAAAACAAAACAGTCATTACAGCAGTTCATTTCACTGCCACATCATCATGCACATTGGTCCAGATCAGAACCCTCTAGGGATGTAGATCTCTTTATGAGCTTCTGGACTTCCAGGAAGGGGATGAGCTTCATGACCAGTTGGACTAAGGGAGTGTGGGAAGAATGAGGGGATGTAAGGAATGGCGGCAAGCAGTAGTGGGCTTCCAGAGGGCTGTCATTCCGAGATAGAGGGATAACAACGTCATCCTGATCCCACACATGAAAGGCATTGTGAGCAAATGGATGAGCAGAAGGAGGATGGCTGAAGCTCATTCTCTGAGGCTTGCTCTCTGTGTTCTTCTCCTCATCACCTGCTGGGCCCAGAACACACTCTGAAACAAAGTTAGTACAATTTAGTGTTGAAGAGACAGAAAAACAGTTCCCACAAGTATAAAAAAAAGACCAAAGTATACAGCTAATTAATTTAATTTATTTTAAAACACCCCCTCAACAAAGCCTCAGATCTAAAAAAAAAAAATCCAGAAAAAAGTTCATTTTGTTTTTCTGTCATCTGAGAATCATCAGAGAAGATTTTAAATGTCTGAAAATCTTTCTGAATAAAATTAAAAGTAAAATTTAGACTGTGAAAGTCTGTTTACCAAACTTTCACTATTTGTGAAAGTTAAAACATGCCAAGGTTAAGCTGTTGGATTTGAAGAAAAATTCAATCACATCTCTTTTTTTTATGTAGAACTAACATGTGGATCCTCACTTCCCACTAGAGATGTAGAAAGAACATTAATGGAAACATTTATGGTCATAAACAACATCTGAAATTAAATGAAACATTCAACTATGGAGAGTTTTAAAAAAAATTACATTCTTAGTCTTAGTTCTGAAGGAGCATTACAAACTCTTTATGTATTTAATTTATGTTTCATGTGCATCAGAAAATATCTTCTGATTGCATGACTAAGATGAATCATTTTTGAGTGGCTGTGGAAATAGGTTCCAGAATTGAAAGCAATAGGAACATTAGAAAAACCAAACATACGCAACTTCAAACGACTTTAGAGTATTTTTACAAACCTAAATTTTAGAAATTTGTAGATGTACAAAAAAACTTTGGGCAGCAATGGCCATCTCCAAGTTCACACAACTATAATTTTACATTGTATTAGTTTTAATGTCTTCAGGCTTCAACACACTTGAGCGAGTGTTTTGGTTTAATTTGGGTGTTTTGTAGAAGTGAAAAATGAAACCTTTCAAGATAGAATTTTTAAGAACCAGATTTTAAAACTTCTTTTTTTTTTTAAAAATTACTGCTATCAAAAGTTTTATGTGAAAAAATTCCACTTACAATTTTTACCCCCCCCCCCCCCCCCAAAAAAAAAAAAAGTATATAAGATTATACCATTATACCATTACACTAAACTGTGAAGATGTACTGTATGGTTAAGTTTATCAAGGGACAGCAATAGGCTGGACAGACTGATAAGGAATGTGCATCTGTGGTGGGGAGAAATATGGACTCTGTGGGAGCTGTTTTGGAGAGGAGGGTGAGGGCTTTAATGCAGGGTATCCTGAATGACCCCCGTCACCCTCTACATGATGTTATCACGACCCAGAAAACGACCCGTAGTAACAGGTTCCTCTCACCCCGCTGCAGGACTGAGCACTTTAGGAGGTCGTTCATCCCTTCAGCCCTCAGGCAGTTTATTTATCAATCTTATCTAGTCCTTTTGGGGGGGATGAAAGGGTTAAAAGATTAAAAATGCTAAGAAAAGTATATATGCAAAGAATAATTCCAAACTAGATCTTAGAAAAACCTTCTTTAGTGATGACTAAAACCAACAACCAGGAAACAAAATTCTTGGAACATTAGATGAACTTTTACCATCTGCTGAGTTTAAGGTCTGAATCAAATATCCTAATAAAATAATTACCTGCTATATCAATGGCCAGATCTTTGATGAGATGTCCAACAATAGCATAAGCAACTCCAACCACCACCAAGGCTGCCATGATCAGGTACAGCACCCCTTTGGGTAAGGGGATGAGCTCCTTTACTGCAGGTTTATACTGTTTGTAGAGAGAATCATCTAAGTAAGGAAAAGCATGAGCTTCCTGGGAGTTGTTCAAGCCATGAATGTTATAATTATTCATGGTAGAAGTTTAGAGATGATGATGATGAGAAGTCCTGTTGGATTCTTTCTCATTCAAACATGTTTCCAGAGAGAAGGTGAAATCCCGCAGGTCCGAAGTAGACAAAATTATCCAATGATCTGAAGCCAAAACAAGCAAAAAAAAAAATAAATTAAAAATAAGAAAATAGTCTCTTCTTTTTTTTGTTGGTATTTTATATTAAAGTTGTAGGTGTTTCTTGACCATCAAAGAGAAGAATCACGGTTTGATTGCGTGTGTCTGTGCTGTCCGCGGTGCTGAAACAAGGCGCACTACTCAGTTATAAAGCTGCAGATCCGCCCACTTTAGACCACTAGTCCCCCCACACACACGCAACTTTCAGCTCATCCCGGGATCTCTATGCACCTGAAGCTTAAACTTCCAGTTTTCTAAGAAGTCACTAAATCAGAAAACATCCCCTTCTCCCGCAAAGGGACTATTTTTCACTCATCTTAAAGGTTGTGAAGTGTTCCAGATTGTGGTGGAACACGTTTTGTTCTCACGAATAAAAAACAACATAATTTTGTGATAATAATCTGTATTTGATGAGTTAGAGGAGTCATTTCTGTTTTGAGGGCAAATTACTTTACAAAATTTGATGTTGAAGTTCAAACCATCTCTTTTTAAATATCCCCCTATCAGAATCAGAATGCTTTTATTGCCATGTCAATGAAGAATATCAGAGACTAGGAACTTGTTTTGATACAGGTGTGCAAAAATATAAATAAAAAATAATAAAAAATAAAGTAAATAAAAATAATTTTAACAAAACTAAGAGTATTCAGAAAGAAAACGAAAAGTAGTGCAATGCCATAGAAAATAATAGAAAATAATAAAGATAGTAAAGTGACAAGAGGGAAGTGACTAAGAGATGTGGGAATCCAGGTTATAAAGAGTTCATAAGTCCAACAGCAGAAGGGAAGAAGCTGTTTTTGTGGCGGGACGTTCTGGTCCGAATGGACAGGAGCCTCCTGGCCTAGGGGAGTCGCTCAAAAAGTCCATGTCCAGGGTGGGAAGGGTCAGCTGCTATCTGACCTGCACGCCCCCGAGTCCTGGAGACGTACAGGTCTTCGAGAGATGGAAGGCTGCAGCCGATCACCTTCTCTGCTGTTGTGTAGGAGAGGGAATGAGGAGGATCCAAATGCAGGTTTAACAGTTTATTAAGTGTTGAACAAAAGAATCCACAGCAGAGAGATAACGGCTTCAGGCAGTGCTGGATGGCCAAGAGGAAGGGCTGAAGGTTCCTGTGAGGAGAATAAGAAAATTAGTCTGATCTCAAAATTTGACTCAGCTTAGAGGTGGTCAGTTTACCACTAGAATCGTTGAAGACCTGACAGAGACTGTGGGTGACACCAGGTCTTTTATAGCCACCGGTAAGTCTGTGCAGCTGGGAGCAATCAGCCAATCCTCTCGTTAGAAGCCATCCAGCACCTGTGAGTTTTGGGGGAGAAAAAAAAAACAAGCAGGCCTAAAAGGCCTCACACCACAGTACCCCCCCTCTACGGACGCCACCTGGCGGACCACCAGGCCTGTCCGGAAAGCGGCGGTGAAAGTCCCGGACCAAGCCAGGGTCCAGGATCGCTGAACGGGGCACCCAGCACCGTTCCTCCGGGCCATAACCCTCCCAGTCCACGAGGTACTGTAGACCCCGACCTCGGCGACGAACATCCAAAAGACGGTTGACCGTGTACGCATCAGAGCCGTCGACAAGGCGAGGAGGTGGAGGGGGAGCAGAAGGAGGCTGGAGGGGACTGGTAGAAACCGGTTTGATCTGAGAGACGTGGAACACAGGATGTACCTTCATGGAAGAGGGCAGGGCGAGCTTTACCGAGACCGGGTTGACCAGCCGCAGGATCCGGAAAGGGCCAATGAAGCGGGGTGAAAGCTTGCGAGACTCTGCCCTGAGGGGAATGTTCCTGGTAGACAGAAGGACAGACTGACCAACCTGATATGCTGGGGCTGGCTGACGGTGGCGATTAGCTTGGCGCCGAGCCCGGCCGCAGGCCTGTTGGAGGGCCCTCCTAGTTTTCCTCCAGATCCGACGACACCGTCTGATATGGAGCTGCACCGAAGGGACGGCCAGCTCCTGTTCCTGATCCGGGAACAATGGGGGTTGGTAACCAGAGAAGCCTCGAACGGGGACAATCCTGTGGAGGAACTAACTTGGGAATTATGGGCATACTCAATCCACGGGAGATGAGACGACCACGTGGACTGGGCAGAGGCCAACACGCACCGTAATGTGGATTCCAGGTGTTGGTTAGCCCGCTCCGACTGGCCGTTGGATTGGGGGTGGAAGCCAGATGACAAGCTGACGGAAGCCCCCAGCGCCTTACAGAAGGACTTCCAAACAGCTGATGTGAATTGCGGACCCCGGTCAGAGACTATGTCCAGAGGGATACCATGCAGACGGAACACATGGGTCACCATGAGCTGGGCAGTCTCCAAGGCTGAAGGGAGTTTAGGAAGAGGCACCAGATGTACAGCTTTGGAGAATCGGTCCACAATCGTGACCACAACAGTGTTACCTTCTGAGGGAGGGAGTCCGGTCACAAAATCCAGTGCGATATGGGACCAGGGACGACTGGGAACCGGTAGGGGATGGAGCAGCCCCGCAGGAGGACGATGAGGGACCTTGCCCCGGGAACAGGCAGAACAGGGCAGCGACAAAATTCCTAGTGTCTGCCTCCATCGTTGGCCACCAGAACCGCCGCTGAAGAAGCGCCATTGTACGGCGAATCCCAGGGTGACAGGACCACCGGGATGCATGTGCCCATAGGAGAACCTGGGAGCGGGGCAGAGGATGGCACATACGAACGGTTAGCTGGGCCAGTACCTGGGTCCGGATCATGCTGCAGACCATCCCTTATTGCAGTCTCGATCTCCCAAGTGATTGCCCCAATGACGCAGGAGGGGGGTAGAATGGGCTCCGGCTCCGATCTGGACTGATGACAGTCATGCAGGCGGGAGAGGGCGTCAGGTTTGGTATTGCGGTTGCCCGGCCTGTAAGTGAGGGTAAAATTAAAGCGTGTAAAGAACAGCTGCCACCGGGCCTGTCGAGAGTTGAGTCTCTTAGCTGCTTGGATGTAAGCGAGGTTTTTTGTGGTCTGTCCAGACCACGAATGGGTGTTCTGCGCCCTCGAGCCAGTGCCTCCATTCCTCGAGTGCCAGTTTGACTGCGAGCAGTTCTCTATTCCCCACATCGTAGTTTTGTTCAGCTGCAGAGAGACGCTTAGAGAAAAAGGCACAGGGATGGAGTTTGCCATCCTCCTGATGGTATTGGGACAGCACAGCACCCACCCCTGAAATCCGAGGCGTCCACCTCCACAATAAACTGCCTCAAGGGGTCGGGCTGGACCAGAATGGGGGCCGAGGTAAACCTCTTCTTAAGCTCAGTGAATGCACCCTCTGCTTGGGGAGACCAAACGAACGGTCTGGCTGTGGAAGTAAGCTGGGTAAGGGGAAGAGCTACCTGACTGTAATTGCGAATGAAACGCCTGTAAAAATTTGCGAAACCCAGAAATTGTTGTAGTTTGCGACGGGTGTTGGGTCGAGGCCACTCAGCCACCGCGCTAACTTTTTCGGGGTCCGGGCAAACCTGCCCAGCGTGTACAATAAAACCAAGGAAGTTGACGGACTGAGAATGGAACTCGCACTTCTCAGCCTTTACAAACAGACGATTCTCAAGGAGTCGCTGGAGTTCCGCACGGACATGGACGATGTGCTCCTCAACAGTGGGCGAAAAAATAAGAATGTCGTCCAGATAAACAAAGACAAAACGATTAAGGAAGTCACGGAGCACATCGTTAATGAATGCCTGGAAGACTGCGGGAGCGTTAGTTAACCCGAAAGGCATGACCAAGTATTCGAATTGGCCCAGGTGGGTGTTGAACGCCGTCTTCCACTCGTCCCCCTCCCGCATTCGGACGAGATGGTAGGCGCAACGCAGATCGAGTTTTGTAAAGACCCGGGCTCCCTGAAGTAGCTCGAACGCCGAATTAATGAGGGGCAACGGGTATTTGTTGCGAACGGTGATGTTATTAAGACCCCATAATCGACGCACGGACGGAGGGAACCATCCTTCTTACCCACAAAAAAGGACCCCGCTGCTATGGGTGCCGAGGAAGGGCGGATAAGCCCCGACGCCAGGGACTCATTGATGTACTTCTCCATCGCCCCCCTCTCTGGAGCAGACAGATTGTACAGGCGACTGGCGGGTAAGGTTGCCCCAGGGAGGAGGTCGATGGCGCAATCATATGGCCGATGAGGCGGGAGAGATTGTGCCCTCTCCTTACTGAAGACCTCTTTGAGGTCATGATACTCTGCCGGGATAGACGCAACGTCCACCGGGTCGATTGAGCCTACCGTGTCAGAAGAGACGGTTGTCACGGCAGATTGGAGGCAAGTTGCATGGCACTGATTGCTCCACCCGACGATACGCCGGTTTTGCCAGTCGACCTGTGGATTGTGCAACCTAAGCCAGGGGAAACCTAACACAAGGGGTGAGCCGGGGTGACGAAATAACGTTAAACGAAAGGTGCTCACGGTGATTACCCGATACCACCATCTCCAACGGGGAGGACTGGTGGGTCACCCTGGTGCTAACGTGTCCATCGATCGCCGTGGCATTAATGGGTTCTCCGAGTGGTTGGGACTGGAATCCACACTGACGGAGAAAATCTGCGTCGATGAAGTTGCCGTCGGCCCGGAATCCACCAACGCTTCGACCGGAAAAGAAGAGGAACAACCAGAGGTTAGTGTCACAAGAATCATAAGCCTAGGGGTACCATGACATCTAGTTGTGCCCACCCGTAACCCTAGGTCTACCGGTGGGCCCCGTCTTTTGGGCGACAAGGGCAAGCTGAGAGTAAGTGACTTCTCGACCCGCAATAGAGACACCTCCCTTCTTTTAGTCTAACCTCTCTTTCCTTTTTGGTTAGATGCATCTGTCCCAACTGCATTGGTTCTGTGGGAGGCTGCTCAGCCTCTTGTGGAACAGATGCAAATGCCCTAGGTGGGGGGCAGACCGAGGAAGGCTGTCGATGGCTGTGAACTGGAGTAGGGTGTAGGGCCCGGGTGGTATTTTCATATCGTTTCTCTCTTTGACGGTTGTCTAACTGTATTGCCAGCAAAATGAGTTCCTCCAATGTGGATGGGGTCCCCCTGCCAGCTAGCTCATCCTTCAGAGGATCATTCAGGGCATTTAGGAACACCCCTCTTAGTGCCTTCTGTCCCCAGCCAGCCTCTACTGCTAGGGTCCGGAATGAGATGGAGAACTCCGCCACAGATAGAGTTCCCTGGGAAAGGTGGAGTAGACGCTGGGAGGCATCTCCAGCCCGGTCCGGCACCTCGAACATGGTTCTGAATAAACTCAGAAAATCAGATGTTGAGCGATCAGCCAGGGGGGCTGCCGCGTCTTCGGCCTCGGCCCACTCCAGTGCCCTGCCCCGAAGAAGACCCACAATGTACAAATTCTTAACTTTGTCTGATTCGAAGGTCCGTGGTCTTAGAGCAAAGACATTGAACACTGCAAGAGGAACCCACGACATTTCCCCAGGGTTCCATGGAAAGGTTCCGGGTCCGTAATATGGTGGTCCATGAGTGGGCTGGGCATAGCTGAAGGAGGTGCCGAGGCTGTGGACAGAAAAAGAGAACTTAGATTATTTACTTTGTCTGTTAAAGCCTGTAACTGTGTTTTTAATTGAGTATTTTCGTCCATAAGGGCCTTTATGGCCTGTTGTTGTTGTCCCAGGAAATATTCCTTGTCGGGTCAGAATCTCTGACACTGAGGGTGATGCAGAACCCGCTGGATCCATTCTGGTCAGGTCTTCTGTTGTGTAGGAGAGGGAATGAGGAGGATCCAAATGCAGGTTTAACAGTTTATTAAGTGTTGAACAAAAGAATCCACAGCAGAGAGATAACGGCTTCAGGCAGTGCTGGATGGCCAAGAGGAAGGGCTGAAGGTTCCTGTGAGGAGAATAAGAAAATTAGTCTGATCTCAAAATTTGACTCAGCTTAGAGGTGGTCAGTTTACCACTAGAATCGTTGAAGACCTGACAGAGACTGTGGGTGACACCAGGTCTTTTATAGCCACCGGTAAGTCTGTGCAGCTGGGAGCAATCAGCCAATCCTCTCGTTAGAAAGCCATCCAGCACCTGTGAGTTTTGGGGGAGAAAAAAAAAACAAGCAGGCCTAAAAGGCCTCACACCACATCTGCGGAGCGCACAATGCGCTGCAGTCTGTGTTTGTCTTGTAATATCATGGTCCTCCTTCCTTCTGGAACATTTCCTTCAACCTAATTCTGACCTGTACCCTAAATTCAGCACATCTGGTCCCAATTGCCTCTTCTTCTACTTTGTATCTCCACCTGTGTCTCGTCTTCCCCCTAGTTATTGAAATTCTGGTCTCCATCACTCAGTGCAGTGCTTTGTGTGTGTGATTTTTTTAAGATGTATGTTGTGTTTAATTTTTTATTGTTTAATAATCTGTTTTAAAATTTTTGTTTTTATTTGTTCTGTTCAGCACTTTCTGTCACTTTGTTTGAGATAGATAAAACTTTATTAATCTCCCGCAGGAGAATTTCAGGTGTCCAGCAGCAACAGAAATCACACAAGCTTCAAGTTCAACCAAATTTTTAATTCGTCTTCTAAGCCGTCCAATACAAACGGGGTTGCCGGAGCCAATTCCAACTGATTCAAGACGAGAGAGGCAGGGTACGCCCCAAATAGGACGCCAGTTTGTCATGGACACAGATGAGAGGGATCCAAATGAAAAAGTGAGGTTACATGGAGAAGAGATAAAGAAGGTGGAAGATTTTAAGTACTTTGGATCAACAGTCCAGAGCAATGAAGAGTGTGGAAAAGAAGTGAAGAAGCGTGTGCAAGCAGGCTGGAAAGGGTTGCATGAAGTGTTTGGGAAGTCATGAAGATGATGATGAATGCGCAAATACTTACCTGTGCAGAAACAAAGACTGTAAAAAAGGGCGGCTCCTCAGATCATCATTATTTTCTCTGTCCAAAAGGACAATCCAAAAGGAGTGAAACGGACAAAAACAGGAGAAAATATAAGCTTACAGAGGAACAAGAAAAATGTATGGCCCAGCTTTCACCTGAAATGGCAGGAAAATGCAGAAGAACCTTTTCAAACATGGCTGCATCCACTAACAATACAAGAAGTGAAACTAACGGACTGATGGAGGCATATGGACTAAAGAGCCACCTGTTATCTTAATGCTGTTGGAGGTCACTGCAAATGCAGGTCAAAAAAATTGGAACTTTGATAGATTTGGGCTCTGATACGAACTATATCACTCACCGTGCAGCTAAAAGACTAAACTTGAAAAGTGAGAAGATACGTTAGTTGTCCATGGTGTGGGGGGGAATGGCAGAAAAGTATCAGGTGTGATGTGTGATAGAAGAGTTTCAGCTAGAATGAAAGGGAAAGTGTACAAAACCGTGGTGAGACCGGCGATGCTGTTTGGTCTAGAAACAGTAACACTGAAGAAAAGACAGGAAGCAGAGATGGAGGTAGCAGAGATGAAGATGCTGAGGATCTCTCTGGGAGTGACAGGATCAGATGCACAGCACATGTTAGATTGAGACTGTGATGGTTTGGACATGTGCAGACATGTCCAAAGAGAGAGAGAGAGAGTACATCGGAAGAAGGATGCTGGGTTTGGAACCACCAGGAAAGAGGCATGGAGAAAGGCCAAAGAGGAGGTTCATGGATACAGTGGAGGAAGACATGAAGATAGTTGGCGGGACCAAAGAAGATGCAGCAGATAGGGTTAGATGGAAGAAACTGACTTACTGTGGCGACCCCTGAAGGGAAATGCAGAAAGAAGAGGAAGAGAAGACTGTGCTATCTACTGTGCCATCCTCAACCAAATTTGGTAATCAAATTAACTTCCATTTTGGGAATATTTTATCTTATTTCAACATTTTCACATTTTGACATGTCTTTGGTGATGGGTCAAAATATTCAGACACCTTGATTTTATTTTTGTAGATTCTTTATTCAACTGAAACTTGTAAAGCAGCAATTTTTCACATTTTTTAATTCAGATCTCTGATCTTCCTTTTTGATCTCTTGGAAAGCTCTAACACCTCGGTGTTTGAGTTGTAAAGTGCTAAACATAATCCCAGCAAAGAAAGGAACAACGAGATCTCTTAAGATGAAAAAAAAGTTAAAGTAAACTCTTTACAGAGAGAAATGCTCAAGTATTTATGCTCAATTTTTGCATTAATGTAGCATTTACTGCTAAAAACAGCAAACAAAACAACACTAATTCCTTGTTTAGCATGTGAACTTAAATATAGGTTGTGAAAAAATAGTTATTTCATTAAAAACATCAACTCTTGCAATAATTACAATCTGAATCAGTTTAAAAGTTGGGCGGATATCTCTTATTAAAGCACACAGGTGTTTTTTCTACCATCAAGCATAAAATTTAATGGACCAACATGAAGAGAAAAAGAATCCAAATGTTGGCTCTACTTCTCCACAGTGAAGGACTGCAACCCTGTGATGGCTCTGCCCAGGATCAGAGCATGGATATCATGGGTACCTGAGAGGTAAACAAATCTGTGTCAAACAGGAAGAGGAGATCTAGAAAGTGACTTAACAGGTTTGCAGACTCATCCTTCTGACCTTCGTAGGTGTTAACAGCTTCCAGATTCATGACGTGACGGATGATGTGGTACTCGTCTGAGATTCCGTTTCCTCCCAGCATGTCTCTGGCCTGCCTGGTGATGTCCAGGGCTTTTCCACAGCTGTTCCTCTTCAGCATGGAGATCATCTCTGGTGTTGCTCTGCTCAGATAAAAACAAATGTTCACCAAAATCTTCCAGATATGCAGAAGGAGGTAACTACAGAGGAATAACTTCTTTTGGTAACATTAGTTTCTGCTCAAACATTAATGTCTCACTTCTTCTCATCGATGAGACGACCCAGCTGCACACAGGACTGCAGCCCAATGGAGATCTCTGTCAGCATATCAGCCATTTTTTTCTGCATCAGCTGATTTCGTGCCAAAGGTACACCGAACTGAATTCTGGTAAAGAAAAAGAAAATAGTAAAAATTTAGTTTGTTTAATCAAAAGTCATACTCAACCCACAGGGTTCGTTTTCTAACCTGTCGAGTGTGTACTGACGCGCAGCGTGAAAACAGAACTCAGCGGCTCCCAGAGCCCCCCAGGCAATGCCGTATCGAGCGTTGTTTAGACAACCAAAAGGACCCTGATCAAACACATTTATAATGCATAAAAACAGAAGAAAACTGTAAATAAATAAGACCTGTCTTTACTTACCCCTAGTCCGGTGATTTTAGGAAGCAAGTTCTCCTCGGGAACTTCCACCTCGTCCATAACGATCATTCCGGTAGCAGATGCTCTGAGAGAAAACTTTCCTTCAATCTTTGGTGTGGAGAAGCCTTTCATTCCACGCTCCAGGATAAAACCACGCACCTTCCCATCATCACACTTTGCCCAGACCACCGCAATATCTGCCACGGGGGAGTTGGTAATCCTAAACAAGGAATACTGGTTAATAATTTAACATCTGATTGAACATCTGAGAAATTCTTCTGATTTTACACTTTTGAGTGATTGTTCATGTATAATCATGGACCCTCTTTATAACCCTATTCATATTTTATGGAAATTTGCAGCTTTACTTTCTACTGTCACCTATGGTCACCAGCGTTTGGCGGTGACCAAAAGAATGAGATTGTGGATACAAGCAACCAAAATGAGTTTCCTCTGCAGGGTGACTGGGCTCTCACTCAGAGATAGAGCGAGGAGGCTCTGCCATGTTAGGATGGTTAGGATTGCCTCCTGAATGTCTCGCTGGTGAGGTATTTTGGGCACATCCCATCGGGAGGAGGCCCAGAGGCAGACCTTTGACCCACTGGAGAGACTGTGCCTCACAGCTGGTCGGAGAACACCTCCGGACCCTCTCAGGTGAGTTGGAGGATACAGCTGGGTTTCCCGTTTGAGGCTGTTGTCCCCTCAACCCAGCCCCGAATAAGTGGAAGACAACGAAACTTTCTACAGCTTGTTGTTTTCTGCTTACTGATGAGGCATTAGGTTTTGTGAGCTGATTAGCTGTACATACAATCGAGCATCGTGGAAACTTGCACCCTCCCTGCCTTCTGAGTCATTACAGTGGACCTTCTTAATGTCTCATGAGGGTAGAATATGTCCAGACTTAGAGGAAAAAATGCATGCAAAATTTCTATTTTTGGAAAATAATATTATAAAAACAGTTCAATCGTGGCTATTTTTAAAAACATTTCTAACAAGAAATACGCACAATAATTTTATATTGTTTGGTTTTTCACATTACACATGGCGGATGCAAACACATTCTTATGCTACTGAAGCTGCAAAGTTTTAACTCCATATTACTTTTCAATGAAAGTTTGAACTTTGAAAGTGTTTAAATAAGAAAAAAAAAGTGAAAATCACAGAAAAGTCTATAAAATAGAAAAAAACCTATAAAGTCATGATAACATTAACAGGGGCGGATCCAGGATTTTCTAAGGGAGGGGGCGTGAGGCCATTGACAAAGCCAGTGCACCACTCCATAATAGTCATTTTCCTGCATTTTGGTGGCCCATTCGCTGGCCCTGCAAGAGGATTACTTAACTTGTACCCTTTCCTTTCTTCTTTTTTTTGGGGGGGGGGACAAAAGGTGGGGGCGTGTGCCCGCCATGCCTCTGCCTGGATCCGCTCCTGCTTACTACTTTGCAGATTTTGCCTATTTCAAGTTACTTTTAGAGAACCTCAATAAAGCTCCTCAATATATGACAAACCACTGTTTCGTGTTAGTTTCAAAAATTTGTAGCAGTGAATAGCGCCTCCGTGTGGACAACTACATAAATTACAGAATATAATAACTTCATATAGCAGTGTTGATCTTTTTTGCACCACGGACCGGTGTAGTGACTGGAAATATTTTAACAAATAGATTTTAAGGCGAAGCAAAGAAATTAAATAAGATCGGCATTAAAAACTGATATATTTTCTTAATAACTTTGTCTTTATGTGAAACTTGAAACATTGTATTTATAGCATTGTGCTGATAAAAGATTGGTAATATTCTCGCACTGCGGTTGCTGTTTTAATGTTAAACATATATTTTATGTGAAAACTTTTCTGTTTTTTGCTTATTTTGCAATTGTGGGTGTTTTAAAATTTAGCAGCCTTGATGTGACAAAATTAAGTTGACGAAAGTGGAGAAAATCCAGTGACTTTTAAACATAATCATCTTTAAGGCTCAGATAATAAAACCAATTGGAAGTTGTTTATTCTTTCTGAGCGACTGATGTAAAAAACACATACCAAGATTTTGAGCCAGTGATGGTGTAAGTGCGACCTGACGGATTGTATCTTGCTCTAGTCTCCATGCTGCTGGGATCGCTGCCATGGTTTGGCTCTGTGAGGCCGAAGCAGCCCAATATCTCCCCCCGAGCTGGAAAAACAACAGGAAGAACTTCTAAAATCTACATTTAACATTTTATTTGTATGTGATGCATCCAAATGTCTAGCTTTCTTTTTACCCAGCTTGGGGAGGTACTTCTCTTTCTGCTCTTCTGTTCCGTAGGCGTTAATGGGATGCATGACCAGAGATGACTGCACGCTCATGACAGAGCGATAACCGCTGTCTACTCTTTCCACCTCTCGGGCGATCAAACCGTAGGCAACATAACTCGTCCCAGCACAACCATAACCTATAAATGACCCCAAAATGAGAAATAAAAAACTAGTTTTATCCATTTCCAACTGATCTAGAATATAAATGAATTTAGTTTTACAAACTGACCTTTAATTGTTGGACCGAGGATCCCCAACTCACCCATCTCCGACACTATTTCTCTGTGAAACACTGAGAAGAACAAAAAGTAAGATGAAGGTGAAAAATATTTTATTAGTAAGCAGTGAAATAAAAAGCACCTTCATTCCTGTTTGCCATCAGAACTCGAGGCATCAGCTTCTCTTGGCAGTAAGTCCTGAAGGAATCCCTGATCATGATCTCCTCCTCGGTCAGCTGACCCTCAAGGTTCAGGGCATCCCGCCAGTCGAACTGGACCTTCGCTTGAATTTACAGGAAAATTTATTCACAATAACTTTAACATGTTAGGAATTATATAAAAAATATATTGAGTGTTTGACAACACTTACGTGCTTTAGGTTTCTGTTCGGCCTTCTCTGCATCCAAAAGAAAACAATTATTACATGTCAAGTTTTTTTTTTTTAGACATCGGAAAAGAATTTTTAAATAGAAACAATAATTAAGAAAGTTTCAACGAGTATTATATCACTCATTTTAGTAACCTCTACAAATACTTATGTTTAAAATTCAAACTCTGCTTTAAAATCAACAATATTATTAAAAAGATGGTGGTGTTTTTATAAGAGAACTTTCATAATCAACGCTGAGTCATAAAGTCATAGATGTGTCACCGTGTAAAAAACTTATGATACAATCATTTTAATGACTCTTAGAATTTCCTCTTGCTTGTATAAACCATACATTTCAGGCGTCTGTGTTGTTTGTCTGTAAACCTGATTCACAGAGCCGAACATATGTCAGAAAATTGTTGTTTAGATTCTCCAATTGATCCAACTTTGCCTCAGATAATTCTTTGTGTAGATATAAAACCTGATTGTTTTAGAATAAGAGAAAGACTGTTTTTATTTCCGTTCTATTGTCTTCTGCCTATCCGGGCCGGGTTGTGGGGGCAACAGCCTCAGACGTAAAGCCAAGGCTTCTCTAACTACGGCTGTATTATTCAGCTCACCCTGGAGGATCCCGAGGCATTCCCTGTCCAGCTGTGAAACATAGTCTCTCCAGCAGGTCTGGGGTCTGCCTCTGGTTCTCCTCCTGGTGGGACGTGACCACAACACCTCACCATTGTTGTACGTATTTCACACATGTACATGTTTTGCAAATGAAACTGTCATTTCCATTCTGCACATGCAATTTGCAAATTGAACATGATGTTATCCATTTCACTGACACAATATTAATTTACACCTAACTCTGTGATTACTCTGACCTTAACCACTACCCTTATTGAGCCCTTAACCAAACCCTCACCTTAAACTTAAGCACACCTCTAAATCCAACCAAACACCTACTTTTGCAATGAGTATAAGTCTTAGGTCCATTAGAAGACAAGTGTGGTAGAAAAATTAAGATAAAGTTAGATTAATATTCACTTTGAAAACATCTTAACGATAATGGGTGTCTTTAATTAACTTGATGTGCTGAAACAAGACATCTATCTCTAACCTGCTCAAGGACAAGCAAAGATAACATTTTGCAAACTCAATCCAAATAAGGCAGCTTCTGTCCAGCATGAATGCAGGTATAGATAAAGATGTTTAGTTTGCACAGCGCAGTAATAAATGTTAATAAATTATCAGCCTATCAAACATAATGTTCAACCCAACCAAAGTTGCATAGTCTATATATAGTATCAGAATGAGACATTTTGCCAAGCAACGAAAAAGCTCACCCTGATAAGGGGTATCCTTAAAACGTGTGTGTGTGGGGACAATCTTTGAACTTCTGCCGATCAAATTTTAGTTTGCATGAACTTCCAATCTTTTTACTTTATTACATTGTTTTTTTCCCTCTTCTCATTTGTCTCATCTTATTAAGAAAATTCCACAACACAAGGCAAATTCATTTTTCAAAACTACCTCCCATACGCCAGACATTATTGAAATGCATAGCCGAAATTAGACTAGATACCAAATTATGAGAAAGTAGTATACGTGATTTGCAAACGGTATAGATTGCTATTTTGTGTGCAACACCAGCAAGACGTGTGGGGTGGGCAACCAAACCAGATGCCCAAACCACTCCGTCTGGCTTCTCTCTACCTGATGTGTTTATTAAAATATTACATTCTTTGAAAAGATTATAATGGACAACAACTGGACAAAATGTAGGCAATAAGATGCTTTTTTTTGCCCAAAGGTTTAAATATTATTGAATTGATTATTGTGGGTGAAATGAGCTTCCTACACAGGTTGGCTGGACTCCCACTCAGAGATAGAGGGAGAGGCTCTGCCATCTGGAAGGAGCTGAGAGTTGAGCCACTGCTCGAGAGAAGCCAGATCGGGTGGTTTGGGCATCTGGATAGGAAGCCTCGCTAGCACCTCGCTGGTGAGTTGTTCCGGGCACGTCCCACCAGGAGGAGACCTAGAGGGAGACCCCTGAACCTTTGGAGAGACTATGTCTCACAGCTGGTCGGGTAACACCTCGGGCTCCTTCCAGGTGAACTGGAGGATGCAGCCAGGGTGAGAGAGGCCTGGGCTTGCTATCTGAGGCTGTTGATCCCAGGACATTATAAGCGGAAGACGATGGAACGGAACAGTTATTGTGGCCATACAGGATGACATATTACAGTAAAATCATAAAGGTGGTAAACATCACTAACCATGTCGTGCAGGTGCTGCAGTTCCCTGAGATCTGCAAGCTGAGATAATTCCACATCTGTGGGAATTTGCCAGGAGACGGAACACAGAGCTTCTCAGTGCCATTTTGCAGATTAGTCTGTGAAAACATATTAATAACATTAATATCAGCCACATGTTATTAGTATTTGCAGATCAATTCATAATTAATTATTGAAACCAATAAGGGATTTTAAAAGAGATATTAATATAATGAAAGTAAATTCAAAGTCAAATAAAAGTCAAAGTGTTAAAGCTAATCAAGATTAAACCCAGACTTCATTCAACTCGGTTAGATAACTCTACAGCTACATGCTAACAGTACCTGTCCCTTTTAGCATGATGCTAATTCGGAGATCTGAGAGTAAATTAAAGAATGTTAATCTAACAACATAAAAATATTATGACTTTATGTCACTATGAATGCCAATACTACTGTGATATGTTCTAAAGAACATGATCAGATCATTTTTCTTACCTGCTGTTCGTCTCAGTTTCTCAGGTTCAGCGTCAAAACAGACTCTGACGTCATTACGTATATCAGTTACGCCAAATATTCCATAACTTTGATTGGTTCATCATCGAGGGAGTGTGATTTCTTCTTTTTTTTGTAAATTATCATCCATAATAACTCTAAAATGTTGTTTTTTTTTTGCCACTACAATAATAAAAGTAAAATACAGATATTTAGAGCTTTTTATTTTCAGTATTTTCCTGATAGAAGCTTAAAACAAATACATATAATCACAATTTTTAGTCTTTTTTAATTTGTTGCCATAACAATGTTGATTTTTGACTTAATTGTCTATATTCCTCATTTCCTTCAGATGGGGATCATGTTTCCACCCTCCTATTAAAAAGGACAACCTCTTTTAATTGATGATTGGCTTGTGCTCCTGTCTATCATCTCATCCTGTGGTTTTATTGGTCAGTGCTAACTTGCGCTTTAAACGCTTGCAGACGTCCAGAGGAATTTAACGCAGTAACAAAACTAACTGAACTAAAACTGGCAAGTAAATAAAAACTGGGAAAGTTGGCAAATATGTGCTAAACTTTACTTAAAACATCCTTGGTCCAATTCAAAGTCATGTCTTTGTCATCGGTACCCCCATTTTTCCAACCAACACGTGAGTATAACGTTCCAGATTGTTACGCTTCGCTTGTATTTTTTTTTACTTTAAAATGAGTTAACAGTTTAGCTTTCTTTATAAACGGTACCGTTATTTCTCAGCTATTGTAATTCCTCTTTATTTGGTCAAATAATTTAAGATCCATTCGTTTTTGGAACTTTTCTCTTTCTTCTCTGCTTGTATTGTTCAAGCGAAATTATGAAGTCTTTTTTTCTTAATGACTTTACAATAATAGATACTACTTGAAAATCTCACTTTAAACTGTTGAAATCCATTTTTCTGTCATGATTTGAATCCTAGCCTATGACCTGATTGGGAGCAATATTGAATATGTTATTTGGTGTGTTATCATTGTGTCCCAGTGAGTTGTGTTGTTCCAGTTGCTGCTACATTCCTCAGACTGGTTTGAGAAACAACAGGAGTCCCCGTTTAGATTATTTAAAAAAAAAAGTCATCTAATGAGATTGCAATTGTGGAATGTAATCATCCAAACTCCTTTGTAGTAGAATGTTTTGCTCAATACAAGTATGTAAAAATGCTTACTAAAACAGTGATGTTTTAAGACAAAAGGCAACTGATCAGCTTTTTTTAACCAGTGTCCCGCGGCGGAAATGATCCTATTTTATTCCATAAATAGATCGAGATCTCCCAATAGCTCCCAAAGATTGTTTTTGTTGATTTCCTAGTGTTTTTTTTTTTAATTATTTTTAAAAACCAAACTTATTTATTTATGTTTATCAGTATGAAATCGTATTGTTTTATTTAGAGTTCTGCGATATGTTGTTCACTGTAACCATAGTAACCCTCTTCTCTGCTTTTTTTTTGTTACATGCTGCTTCCCAACCGTCCCAAAAACTACCCCAGCTAGTGGATCGTATTTTCTACACGTTTTTAAGACATGAGAAAATTTAAGCTGAGTTTTTAAACAGAAAAATATACATATAAAAATCACTTTTGATTAATTTTGAATTTGAAAGTTTACATTTGAGCAGATACATAACTGGCACTTCCACATTATTAGTACAATGTACAAAGCTAAAAAAGGAATGGGAAGAAGAAAAAAATTAAACAAAAATTAAATGCAACTTAATCATCCTGCAAAAATTATTCTGTAATATTTACATATATACAGTGGTGGTCAAAAGTTTACATACACTTGTAAAGAACATAATGTCATGGCTGTCTTGAGTTTCCAGTTATTTCAACAACTCTGATTTTTCTCTGATATAGTGATTGGAACAGATCCTTCTTTGTCACAAAAAACATTCATGAAGTTTGATTCTTTTATGACTTTATTATGGGTAAACTGAAAATGTGACAAAATCAGCTGGGTTAAAAATTTACATACAGCAACATGAACTAGAGTATGCTGTTTCGGAGAAACAGCGCGTTGAATGCCTGCTCGCGGGGGGCGAGGACGCCGAAGCCCTTTTTTTTTTTTTTTTTCATCCTCTGATGCTGAAAATGACCTGAAAGCTGGCTAAAAAAACCCCTGAATGTACATATGTGCTGGAAAAGGATTTCAAACACATTAAATTGTTATAAAGTTTTGTCTTTTATTGTGAAAATGTCGGTAAAGTTGTGTAATTATGCTTTATAGTTGAGAAAACAAAACAGCGTTAAAGTTTTTTAAAAAAAAATTTTTAATGTAAAAGTGTGTAAAAGATAATCATTTTTCATTATTTTGAGTCTTTTATTGTGAAAATCTCATTAAAAATGGCTAAATATGCTTTTAAGATTAATTTTAAAAAAAGACGAAGAATTATAAAAAAAAAAAAATTTAATGTAAAAATGTGTAAAAGATAATAATTTTTTTATTATTTTAGGTCTTTTATTGTGAAAATCTTGGTAAAGTTGTCTAATTATGCTGTAAAGTTAAGAAAACAAAACAACCCTAAAGTTATTTAAAAAAAATAATTTTAATGTAAAAGTGTGTAAAAGTTAATCATTTTTCATTATTTTGTGTCTTTTATTGTGAAAATCTCATTAAAAATGGCGAAATATGCTTTTAAGTTGAATTCTAAAAAAAGACGAAGAATTAATAAAAAAAGAAAAAAATTAATGTAAAAATGTGTAAAATATAATAATTTTTTATTATTTTAGGTCTTTTATTGTGAAAATCTTGTTAAAGTTGTGTAATTATGCTTTAAAGTTAAGAAAACAAAACAACCCTAAAGTTATTTAAAAAAAAATATTTTAATGTAAAAGTGTGTAAAAGATAATGATTTTATATTATTTTAGGTCTTTTATTGTGAAAATCTCGTTAAAGTTGTCAAATTATGCTTTAAAGTTAAGAAAACAAAACAACTGAAAAGTTCTAATGAGCTGTCTTCCCATCAGAGCTTCTTAATTGCGCCTCAAAACACACCTGATGCAGGTCACAAGACCACAGAAACAGAATCTGCATACAGCCAGCACAGCCTACTTCCAAATAAGGAGATGTCTGTGACATCACACAGACTCCTTCATTACCTTATAAGGAGATGAGCCTCTGAGTGCTCATTAATTGGGCGGCAAAACACACCTGCTCAGGTGGGACAGAGAATTTCTGAAAAGGCAAACAAATGCTAATTGCGCAAAAACGGTAATAGGTAGAAAAAAAATTCTTTCAGATTTAGAAAGAGGACGATAAAATCTACTTGGGGATGTAATTTTGTTTGCGATGGTAATTCAGAAATGAAATGGCAGCCATTTTAGTGTCACAAAAATGTCACTTTTTGGTTGGAGGTCTCCTTCTGAGGACCATAGAGGAAAATCTGTTGGTCTGACAGATTCAAGAGTCACCTTGGATGAAAGAGGACAAGAATTCCTCCGTTTTGAGCTAAAATTTATGTTTGTGGGATAAAAACTCAAAGAGTTATAAAAATTTGTTTGGAAGGGTAAAATTTTAAAATCCGGTCAGAGGGACGAAAAAAAGACCTGACTTCTCGACCTTTGGGAGCCCGTAGCAGCTAAACCGTCGCTCTTACGAAAAAATGACCCCCCCGTCGCAAAATTTTCGCAACGAAATTTCCTTCGTTTTGATATAAAGTTTTTGCAGATCGGTTCAGAAATGTAGGCTCTGGCGCTCCTTGAACACAAATTTTGTGAATTCTCTTCGCACTCTGTTTTGACAGTGCGCGGGAGGCAAAAAAAAAATTCTGATTTTTTCATTTTTTTCACTTTTTTTTATAAAGTGATTGCTCTGAAACCGTAGAAGGTATGAAAGTGTCCTTTAGATGTTATAGAGGTCAAACCCTTGTGACCCGTTTAAACTTTAAATGGTGTTTCTAGCTAAAAGTATGCCAGAGCTGGAAAGCTTTGAAGAGCATGTGGTTTTTGAGGTCAAAATCCAAAAATCCCATTATTTCCTATGGGGCCAATTTTTGTCGTATTTTTTGCGATAAATCGGAAACCGAGTAAAATTTCAAAAAGTTGAATAGATCCGTAAATGTCATTTCCGAGCCGGTCGTTTTGAGTCCTTGAACGGCTGCGCTCGGGCAAACGGATCTTGAGATTTTACGTGCCGAAAAACGGCGCGAGAATACGGAAGATATCTAGAAAGCAAAACAGGATCACTATAGTTGAATGCCTTTTAGGCATTCAACTGATGAGCAATTTTGGAGACTTAGAAAGTTGTTTCAATGACATGAGCTTCATAGCATGACCTCTTAACTTCTTGTGAGTGATTATGAGTGACTACAGCTGGTGACTTCTCTGAGGCCATTTAAAAAGAGCTCATTGGATAAAAACACCCACAAACGCTACAATGGGAAAGTCAAAGGAGCTCAGCACAGATTTGAAAAAGAGAATCATTGACTTGAACAAGTCAGGAAAGTCACTTGGACCCATTTCAAAGCAGCTGCAGGTTCCAAGAGCAAAAGTGCAAACAATTGTTTGTAAGTATAAAGTGCATGGCACTGTTTTGTCACTGCCACGATCAGGAAGAAAACGCAAGCTGTCACCTGCTGCTGGGAGAAAACTGGTCAGGAGGGTGAAGAGTCAACCCAGGAGCACCAAAAAGCAGATCTGCCAAGAATTAGAAGCTGCTGGAACACAGGTGTCAGTGTCCACAGTCAAGCGTGTTTTGCATCGCCATGGACTGAGAGGTTGCCGTGCAAGAAGGAAGCCCTTGCTCCAAAAGCGGCACTTTAAGGCTCGACTAAAGTTTGCTGCTGATCACATGGACAAAGATAAGACCTTCTGGAGGAAAGTTCTGTGGTCAGATGAAACAAAAATTGAGCTGTTTGGCCACAATGCCCAGCAATATGTTTGGAGGAGAAAAGGTGAGGCCTTTAACCCCAAGAACACCATGCCTACCATCAAGCACTGTGGTGGTAGTATTATGCTGTGGGCCTGTTTTGCTGCCAATGGAACTGGTGCTTTACAGAGAGTCAATGGGACAATGAATTCTTCAAGAAAACCTGAAGTCATCAGCCCGAAGGTTGGGTCTTGGGCGCAGTTGGGTGTTCCAACAGGACAATGACCCCAAACACACATCAAAAGTGGTAATGGAATGGCTAAATTAGGCTAGAATTAAGGTTTTAGAATGGCCTTCCCAAAGTCCTGGCTTAAATCCCATTGAGAACATGTGGATAATGCTGAAGAAACAAGTCCATGTCAGAAAGCCAACAAATTTAACTGAACTGCACCAATTCTGTCAAGAGGAGTGGTCAAAGATTCAACCAGAAACTTGCCAGAAGCTTGTGGATGGCTACCAAAAGCGCCTAATTGAAGTAAAAATGGCCAAAGGACATGTAACCAAATATTAGCATTGCTGTATGTATATTTTTGACCCAGCTGATTTTGTCACATTTTCAGTTTACCCATAATAAAGTCATAAAAGAATCAAACTTCATGAATGTTTTTTGTGACAAAGAAGGATCTGTTCCAATCACTATCTCAGAGAAAAATCAGAGTTGTTGAAATAACTGGAAACTCAAGACAGCCATGACATTATGTTCTTTACAAGTGTATGTAAACTTTTGACCACCACTGTACAAGCGACAGGTGACTTTGTGCACTCTTTGGGCGTCGTTTTGGACTGCACTGTTTTGCTTCAGACGACTGTTTTTAGGCTAGCCTTTTTTTGGTTTCAATGGCTAGCTCTCCATTTTGCTGGTCATGGAGTCGTTTCGCTTTGTTAGCGTGGACTCAACCAGCAGCCAGCTCTTGGAACAAGATCCACCGTGGCTGGAGGAATCTATGCAGTCCCGACAGAACTGAAAAGAGACGTCCAGAAAGGAGGCGCTTTGAGCCCAGTGTCCCTGTGTTTGTCTTGGGTAACATCCGGACGCTCGCTGGCAAGATGGAGGAACTGGGGATGCTTGTTCGGACCCAGCAGGAATGTGGAGGGGCCACTTGGTGTGCTTCATTGAAGCCTGACTTCGTGGACTCATTATGGACTGTTTTTTAACGATTCAGTCGCCAGCTTTTACACCATGTAAGCGGACCGGGAAGGGATCAAGGTGTTAGTACCGCAGCATCAAATTTCCCTTCGGGGATTAATAAAGTATATTCAATTCAGTTATGGCATTGTTTGAGTTGCAGATCCAAAATATTCCACAGCTTCATTCCACACACAGACACAATAACACCTCCATTAACAGACCCTCCCTTTATCCACCAAAAAAAAAAAAAAATCTTCCCAAAACATAGATAACTTTTTGAAAATTCTACTTCCCCATTTCAGTTATACATGCATATTTCTCACAAACTGTAAGATCTAGTTTGCCTTCATACAGAAGTGTCTGCCTTCTGTTTCAGTGTTTGACCTCCAACAACCTTTATTAAGCATAGCCTGCTGAATAAAAAAGAAACAAATTCTTCCTATTCAGCATTTTTGTTCAGTCAGTCTTGTCTTCAGCATCACCTTAGAGTCAAGGTTCAGTTTCCCTGAAAGCAATTGCATTCTTCTTGACTTGCACAATTTGCATAGGAAAGTTCAGTCACATTTGATTTGTGAATAAAAATTAATTTCTTCCCTTTTAATACTAGATCTATGTATGTAAAATTAGAATTTTTAATAAAATGTATATTTTTTTTTTTTCCGTTTTGTTCCATTGTTTTCCACTGATCTGGGGCCGGGTTGTGGCGGCGACACCTTCAGATGGGAAGCCCAAGCTTCTCTCACCCCGGCTGCATCCTCCAACTCACCTGAGAGGATTCTAAGGCATTCCTGAGCCAGCTGCGAGACATAGTCTCTCCAGCGGGTCTGGGACCTGCCTTTGGGCCTCCTTCCGGGAACGTGCCAGAAACACCTCACCAGCGAGGCGCTCGGGAGGTATCCTAACTAGATGCCCGAACCACCCCGTCTTCCCCCCAACACTGAACAGGTGCTCCTCTGGAACAGATGTGGCTGGAACTGCCAGGTATTTTGCAGCTAGTATGGCCAGGTGGGGGTACTTGGTGTCTTGGGTGCTCCAGTACGCCAGAGGACCCTTGGACCTGTCCAAAGAAGGCTCCCTGAGGTAATCCAGGACCTCCAGCTGGACTACCGTCGGTAAAGCTGTGGTGGTTGATGTGGTTGCAGGCTGAGACTCCAGGAAGATATCCAGGAAGTCATCTTCCTAGCAAGGCCTCTTAGCTGGCGGTGAAGCAGCAGCAGCACGAGTTGTTGCAGTTGTGCTGTTGCTGGCACTGGCTGTGGCCTTGTTGTTGAGCAATGATGTCAGTCTCTCACATTCTGGACCATGGGCCCACTTCAGCTTGAAGCAGGGAACCAAAGCTGTAGCTATAATGAACACCTTTTCAGCATAGGGGGCCACGCTTCCCTGGAAGGAGTCCTGGAGGGCTGCCATCAGTTTGGACCTGTATTTTGATGACATCCTCTGCAGCTTTGCCATTGTTCCACGGACATAAGGGACCACCAGACTGCCAGTGACAGAGTTCTGGCCCTGGAGTGGTACCTCTGTGCATGATAAAAAATAGCTAAAGTAGATTAAAAAAAAGATAAAAAATAAGCATTGTAAGAAGAGTTAATGCACAGTTTATCATAAAAGGAGCCATTGCACAGTTTTAAGTGGATTCCAATATGAGGAGTTTTTGCACTGTTCCGTTCCTTCAACTTCCTCCTATCCGGGGCTTGGTCGTGGGGGCAGCAGCCTTTGACGGGAAGCCCAGGCTTCTCTCACCCCAGCTGCATCCTCCAGCTCCCCTGGAAGGATCCTGAGTCGTTCCCCGGCCAGCTGTGAGACATAGTCTCTCCAGCAGGTCCGGGGTCTCCCTCTTTGTCTCCTCCTGGTGGGACATGCTCAAAACACCTCACCAGCGAGGCACTCGGGGGGGCATCACGTCATTTGGCTTCTCTCGACCTTAAGAAGGAGCGGCTTGACACTGAGCTCCTCCCGGATGGCAGAGCTTCTCACCCAATTTCTGAGTGAGAGCCCAGCCACCCTTCGGAGGAAGCTCATTTTGGCCGCTTGTATCCGCGATCTCATTCTTTCATTCACCACCCACAGCTGGTGACCATAGGTGAGAGTGGGAAGGGCAAGGACCGGTCTTAGATTTGAGGTGCTGATTTCCATCCCGGCCACTTCACACTCAGAAGCACATCGATCCAGTGAGAGCTGAAGGTCATGATCCGATGAAGCCAACAGGACCACATCCTCTGCAAAAAGCAGAGATCCGATCCTGAGGTCATCAAACCGGATCGCTCCCACGCCTTAATAATAATAATAATAGGGATTTATTAATAACAATAATAGATGACTGCAAAAGTAATAGTAATATTTTGCCTGTAATAGATCCCATCCCTGGTTGTTAGGCATGTCAGGCCTATAGGCAAAAATAACAAAAAAGCATAAAAAGGTGGGAAAGATAAAGTTGCACTCCCCCTTAACTTTTATTAGTTCCATGGTAGAAAATATTGACTTCTAGAGAACTAATATCGCTACGGATGGTATTCAAAATGGTAATATATGCTCATCTTCCTTTGTTATAGGCAAGCCAAAACCCTATTGTGGTCCAATTGATGACAGGTAAGTTGGTGTTGAAATTTTAATGAGTCAAATTATGAAGGCTGCTTTTACATTTTTTTTTTTTGTTTTCCAACCTCCAACCAGGGGATGCACAGACGCCTCCTGCTGCCTCGTATTCACTTTTGCGCTGGCTGTGTATATTATAGTGGGAACTGTTGGTAAGAATTTTAACTTGTTAATAAAATGAACAAACTATATGCACAGCCCATTTTTAAAGAAATTTTGTAACATCTACTTTTTAGCCTGGAGCCAGGGTAATCCGAGAAAGATTATCTATCCGACTGACAGTGATGGCAACTTGTGCGGGCAGGCTGGCACAAAAACTCAGTGGGTTGATTTTTTTTTTTTTTTAATTTTTAAAATTTTTTATGTAATTTGAGAGTTACAAAAAAGAAGTTTTATAAATCCCAGGTGTGTTTTGGAATTTTTTTATGAATCCATTTTCAGCTGGGTAATTGGAATGCGTGAGATCACAGGTTTGGGCAAGAATTTATTTGTTCATTTATTTTTAATTTCTAAATACAAAACTTGGACTGCATGGTGGCGCAGTGGATAGCATATTGGCCTCACAGCAACAAGGTCGAGGTTCAAATCTCAGGTGGGGACAAGACCTGGAACACTAATCTCTCTTTGTGGAGTTTGCATCTACTCCCCATCTATTTGTGGGTTTTCTCCAGGTACTCCGGTTTTCTCCCACCCTCCAAAAACATGCAGGTTAGGTTGATTGCCCACCCCAACCCTGTCAAAGATAAGCGGTTCAGAAGATAAAATGTAAAACTTTGAAAAAATATAATAAGTAATTTAAAAAAAAAAAAAAGGTTTTAGACTTGCTCAATTTTGTTATAAAATATAATTTTTTTTGTGGGTTACTTTGTGTGACTTTGCTATATAGTTAAAAAATAAAACATTTTTATGTAGTTTGTTTGAACTGTACAATTTGATAAAAAATAACAAACAAACTGATCTGTACATGAATCAAAAAGTTAGAATTGTCTATGACAACTAGTATATGGCTAGATTTTTTTTATCAGTATGGGGATCCTCATGAGGTTTCTTCTTTTGTTTCCGGTTTCCTCCCACCCTCCAAAAACATGCATGTTAGGTTCATTGGCCGCTATGAAAATGTCCCTTGGAATGAGTGTGAGAGTGGATGGTTCTCTGTGTGTCTGGCGCCGCGACAAACTGCCGACCTGTTTGGGGTGTACCCTGCCTCTCGCCTTGAATCAGCCGGGACAGGCATCCCTGCAATCCAGTTTGGGATGGACGGCTCAGAAGATGAATGAATTGACTTAGTTGTTGCCTGACCATGACATTAAAAAGTAAATTCCAATATAAATGAAAAACATTGTTGAAAAATAAAATGATAAAATTACAAATACAACAGACTGCACATAATATTTTGAAAATACTGGTCTAGATATAATGTCCCAAATATAAGTATTTGGGGCATTATATTTGTGATGACATGTCAGATGATGAGGACATTTACAGACAAAGTTGTATGATGTATGATGTGAGCAAACATGCTCACACGCAGGTTTGGTGCTTGTACAGTGCAAGTGAAAAAGATACTTTTTAAAGCCTACTGCACGTCCTTATATACAGCACACCTGTGGTGAAACTACAAGAGAGCTAGCATAAGAAAACTCAATGTGGCATACAATGACTGTCTGAGGATTCTATTAAAAAGACCAAGATGGAAAAGTGCAAGTCGCCTGTTTGTCTCAGCAGGAATTAGGACTTTCCGGGCCACTCTGCGCTGTTTGATGTACAGTTTTATTAGTCGTCTTAATACAGTAACTCTGAGAACTCTATTATTAGGAGCTTGGTTGATGGGAAACTTAGTACCACAAAGTACTATTCTGAACTGTGGAACCATTGGTACAATTGTTTGAAGTAAAGAGTGGTTTGATATGTTATATGTGTTTCTTTTTTTTTTTATTTCTCTCTGTTTTGTTGTTTTTGGTTGATTGTGTCTTTCTATATTGGACCTTGAGTCTGCAATAAAGTTTATGATGATGATTATGATTAATACATATATTGTCAAAATAAAATGAAATATAATGTACAATAGAGTTTAGAAAAAATAAGACATTAGGACATAACACAAACACCATCAGTGATTTTTAGTTGTAAAGTAACACAACCACTTTTTTTTATTTTTCTTGGAGTGTTGGCAGCTGGTGCCGTTAATATCCCGCAGATTTAAAGAAGGGATTAGTGCTACATCAGTGCTCTGGAGTTTTCTACAATATTCAAATGTTATTCTCATGTTAAAATCATACTTGATATGGTTTTTAATTTAATTCACGCACGTGTGGGCAATTTTAAGAGCTCTTCCCTCTATACTATTTGAATTCCAGATTGTTCTTGGCCATGGATTTTGTCTTGCAATGGCCACAATTTGACATACGAAGGAAGTGTTTTTGTGGTAGCTGTGCATGCACCCTGCTCATGGTTGGTCTTCCCTCCGGTGCCGCTTTCCCTTCCCTTACATTTTAATGTTTTGTTTAGTTTTCGGAACCACTAATCCATAATGCTTCATGATTGGTGCCGGAGTCTATCCCGCCTAATTTCAGTCGAGAGGCAAGCTACATCTCGAACAGGTCGCCAGTTTGCTGCGGGGCTACACACACAACAATCTGCACACACATACTCATGTAAATGCCAAAAATTAGCATCAATCTAGCTTTGCTAAGTCGAAGTGCTTTACACTGTTTTTGTGACTTCAAATGAGATTTCTGTTATTCATCATGCGCACACAATGCAGTTATCAAACCTAGAAAAACCTGGAAAATCCAACATAGTTGTACATCTTTTTCTCATTTACAAAATGCTTTTATAGATTCCTAAATTTGAAGTCTATTTACGTAGCAGGTTTCTAATAATCTCTTTCATTTGTTTTAAGTGTAGTTTTATGAGACATTCTCTACTAAATTTGTCTAATTTGCAATAAATAAATTAATGCTTTATTTGGTTTCAGTTTTGTAACACTAACCAAGGTTTTACCTTGTACCAGCATAGAAATAATTTACAATAAAACACCAGAACCAGTACATCATTATGAAACACATAGCGTAATCTGAAAAATCAATTCAGTTAGATTTCATTGTAATTTTTGATTATTTTTTCGATTTTAAAGTCTTCTTGAAAACAAACATAGAGTTACAATGTCCACAAATTTTAGTGTTTTTGATCCAATAAAAAGCTAATTTGTAGAATCACATAGAATCAATAGAGGAAACGTTTTAATTAAAAAAATTTTTTTTTTACTTTATTTATCCCTCACCGGGGAAATTTGTGTGCTGCTCTCCTACACCGCAGCAGGCTGCCCACGACGGCGCCAATGGTGGGAGAAACAGGGGGTTAAGTGTCTTCTCCAAGGACCCTGGACATGCACTCAGTGTGATGCGAACCCCCGGTCTGCAGGCAAACGCACTAACCACTGAGCCACCGTCTCCACCAGTCTTTTAAAATGACTCCATCCACATTATTTTTCTGCATCCAACAGATCCAAACCGCTATTATTCTACTTCAACATCTTGAGCTGTGCCAGTCCCATGGCGCTGATGGCGTTCCAGTGTCCCACAATACAGGTGTGGAGAAACATTGTTTTCCGAATTTGTCTCAAATAGCAAGCAAATCTGTTTAGTCTTAAATATCCATTATGTAACAGTTTTAAGATCATTTTTCTATTTTTTTTTTTTTGTTCTTTGTTACTCTATGTTATACTACGTTTAGATCTCACTGTTAAGCATTTCTCATCCTGTTTGACAAAAGTAATTTCATTATGTATATACTTAATCACCAGAAATGTGTGGAGAAATGTCCTTCAGAATTTATGACATTAATCAAAGCCTATGGAGATGACCAACAATTTGATTTCTACAAAACTTACTGCAAGGAAGGTGCGTCAAAATCAATGGTAAGTTGGTATATATATTTTTTTTAAAAATAAATAAAATACTCGCATCAATTTGACATAAATTATTTTTATATTTGGATATTTTTTTTTTTATGTTGCTGTTAGAAATGAACTAAATAAACCTCATGTGATATTTCAGGCCGTCAGACAGCTCCTTTCTCGTCGTCTCTGCCCTGCAGTACTGTTACCCAGCCAGATCTGTGAGTCCATTACTTAAATTCATAAACATTTCTTACTGGAAGTAGAGTCCCCTTATCTAATCATTAGTGATGCAAACCCAACCAAAGTACAAGTTTAAAACTTTGATGGTCAGGAACTTCGGTGTATTTACTCACCAAATAAGAAACCAATCTGTAGGGTTGTCAATGTTTTATAGATTTTCTTCAAGATTAACAACTAGACCCATTTAATAATTGTGAAGTGGGACATTTGATTATTTAGTCTGTCATTTTGAACTGAAGTGTTCAAAAACAAAGAAAACAACAAAAATATTCATTTCAGATCCAAAAATGTTAAAAGATGATACTAAAGAATAACCTTACAGATGAAAGCAAGTTTTTTTCACGACCATAGAGAGCTTAAAATAAAACAATTAATCATGCTCAACAACCAGAATACCTTAAAGACATTGAACGAATCATTTTTTTCTGTATGTTAAATGACTTTGAAATGAGGTGGCTAAATGACGTTATGAAGCATTGTAATGAACATAAAGTTGTGACTAAATGACTGTTCACAAGCTGTCTAAAAAAAGCTGCACCTAGTCCGTTAGCAACGACAAGTTGTTCACACTTTCCTTCATTATGGCATGTACTGTAGATGTTTTTTCTCTGTTCTACTTTTTCAAGATTTATTATTCAAATCCCTTTATTGTCACTGCATTTAAGAAGCAATGACATTTTTGTTTGGTGCCTTCTCAATTTGCTAGCCAAATAGAATAAATAAATGATAAAATATATAACAACTGATAATAGTTAATTGTTAAAAAAAACAATTGTTTGACTTCATCTGGAAATTGTATAAAAAGTCACTTAAGGTTATAGCTATCCAATTTGACCATTTTTTATTTTTTTTTCTTTAGTTGCTCTTCGGTGCTTCCCTAGTCTGTCACTACAAGGTGGTGAATTATTCGTGGCAAACAAGACAATGTTTAAGATTGACACTAAGGAGATAAACGCGAAAGATGTTTTGGCGGGAATAACGTGAGTAGTAGCTCTGATAAACTGTCTCAGTGATCTGAGGTCTTAAACCACCGAGTAGTTCCTCTCTGTGGGACTGAGTTAACACTTGATTGTGTCTCCTCAGGAATGCCACCGCAATTATGGAGGCTCGCCAGGTGGTGATGAAAATCTTTGAGGATTATGTACGCTCCTGGCACTGGATCCTCCTGTAAGTTCATAAGCCTCATCACCTCGGCTGGTCTCTCATTTTTATCACGAGCTGAAATCTGCTCTCTGCAGAGGGTTGATAATCGCTATGCTCACCAGCATGATTTTCATCATCCTCCTGCGGTTCGTGGCAGGCATCATGGTCTGGGTCATATGTGTCTTTGTACTTGTGGTGATTGCATATGGTAAGAACCAAGACACACAGTTTTGCCTTTAGAGAAATAGAAAAAAAATACCTCAATTTAGGATTAGAAACCCTTTGCCTCAACATTAGCTGCATTAAGTCTATCAGAAGATGTTTCTTTGTAGTCTGTTTTATATTTGTGTAGCTTTTGTAGACTTACACTGAGGTTAAATAAGGTTAAATGAGGTTGGATAATCTAGATTATCCAATAATTATTGTAATGAGTAATGGATTATTCATAACAACTGATAAATTGCACAAATTTCCCAAGTGTGGGATCAATAAAGTAAATCTATCTATCTAAATAAGTATTTGAACACCCTGTGATTTTGAAAGTTCTGCCACTTAGAAATTTTGGATTGGGCTGAAATTATGGATTGGTGCATGTCCACAAAGAGACATAATCTAAAAAAAAATTGGGAAATCCCATTGTGTAATTTTTAAAAATAATTTATTTGTATGTTACTGCTGCAAATGAGTATTTGAACACCTGAGAAAATTAATGTTAATATTTGATACAGTTGTCTTTGTTTGCAATTATAAAGATCAAATGTTTTTCACAAATTTTGCACACACCGCAGGAAGAATTTTGTCCCACTCAACCACACAGGTCTTCTTCAGGTTTGGAGGATATCATTGAGAAACACAGAGTTTGAGTTCCCTCCAAAGATTTTTAGGTCAGGAGACTGCCCAGGCCACTCCAGAACCTTGATATGCTTCTGATGGATCCACTCCTTTGTTATACCGGCTGTGTGCTTTGGGTCATTGTCATGTTGGAAGACCCAGCCAAGACCTATCTTCAATGCTCTATCTCCTTAATACCATGCAGTTGTCTGGGCTACTCTGCAAAAAAAAAAAAAAAAAACACGCCCAAAGCATGATGCTACTACCCCATGCTTCACAGTAGGGGTGATGTTCTTGGGATGATACTCATCATTCTTCTTCCTCCACACACGGTGAGAGGAATTATGACCAAAACGTCTCATCTGACCACATGACGTTCTCCCATGAGTCCTCTGGATTATCCAAATGGTCATTTGTAAACTTAAGATAGACCTGGATATGTGCTGGTTTAAGCAGGAGAATGTTTCGTGCCATGCATGATTTTTAAACCTTGACGTTGTGGTGTATTACCTGTGGTATTACCTGTGGTAATACACTCAGATGGTGGTTCTAGCTCTTTTCAGATCATTGACCAGTTCCTCCAGTGTAGTTCTAGGCTAATTCCTAACCTTTTTTAGGATCATTGAGACCCCACGAGGTAGGATCTTGCATTGAGCCCCAGTCTGAGGGAGATTGAAAGTCATGTTTAGCTTCTTCCATTTTCTAATAATCACTCCAAAAGTGGATCTTTTTTCACCAAGCTGCTTGGCAATTTCCCATAGCCCTTTCCAGTTAATTTTGTCTATGATGTATTTGGACAGCTCTTTGATCTTGGCCATGTTTTTAGTTGCAGTTCTACTGATTTTATGGAATAAACAGGTGCCTTCATGCAGCTAACGATCCCCAACAGGGAGGTAGAGGCATAGCTCAGTGGTAAAATTGCCATCGACTGAAGAGTTGCTGGTCCAAATCCTGCTGAGCTCATGCCTAGGTGTCCCTGGAGCAGACCCTTTACCTCCAGTTTCTCCCACCATTGGGTCAGTCATTGGCTGCCTGCTGTGGTGCAATGCAGCACAGAAATTTTCCCATGAGAAAAATGTATTTACAGCGTGATAAAATTAAATAAATTGAAATGAACAGTCACTTCTAATGTAGGATAATAAGTGCAGTGGAAGTGGACTTTTTAAAGGTGGACTAACAAGTCTTTAAGGGTCAGAATTCTAGAATACTGACTTGCAGCGGTAACACGTAATTAAATTATTTAAAAAATTATACGATGTGATTTCCATTTTTTTTTTTTTTTGTTTATGTCTTAGTGAAAATGCATCTGTGAGGGAAAATCTCAGACCAATCCATGATTTCTAAGTGGGGGTGCTTTCAAATTCGCAGGGTGTTCAAATACTTATTTACCTCACTGTAGGTCTACAGATTTATTTTTCTCCCCAGCTGTGCCATAAATTTTTTTTTTATTGTATGTATGTTCAGGTATTGTGCACTGCTTCGCGGAGTACACCAGCCTTCAAAAAGAACCCGGCGCTGACGCCACTTTACAGGATTTGGGTTTGATAGTTGACATCAGTGTTTACCTGCGGATCAGACAGACCTGGCAGCTCTTCAGTATGTACAAAACCACCACTTAGTCTCATTAGTCTAACAAATGAAACTCTCATTATTTATTTCTCTTTTAGTGATCACACTGGCCATTATAGAGTGCATCATCATTCTGGTGCTGTTGTTCCTCAGGAACAAAATCCTCCTTGCCATCGCTCTCATTGAAGAAGCCAGCAGGTCAGAGTTCACGGCAGGGAAACACAAATAATGGAGGAATTGCCTAGTAAAAAAAAAAATAAACAAATGCATTTTGATGCTGAATCTTCTTTTTTTAATTGTTTTCAGAGCTATTGGATACATGATGTCTTCCCTGTTTTTCCCACTCTTCACATTCTTGCTCCTGTTCATAGTGATTGGCTTCGGCGCAGTAACTGCTGTGTACCCTTTACTCCTACTTATAAAAGTGATATTTCATATTATTTTGGGGGAAGGACGGCTCAGTGAGTAGGGCATCCGCCCTGTAACCAGAAGGTTGCTGGTTTGATCCCCCGCCCGGAACTCATGCTACGGCATCTTTGAGCAAGACACTGAACCCCCAAGGGGTTAGGGTTTTTGTCTCACTGTCTAAAAATCGTTTTAATGTTTAAGTCCACTACAACACTAGAGGACAGTACGGTACAATCTATTTCAGATTTTTCTCATCTGACTATTCTTTTTTTTTTTTTTTTTTTTTTCTCCTCTAGATTTACAAATGGATGCGTACGTAGTACGTAGTTTTTAAATATTTTGTTTTAGACTGGAAATGCTATGCTAATACCTTAAATCTATTAATCTAACCTTATTTAACAAATTTTTTTCTTCACAAAGCGGGAGATTTGGCGGGGAGGCAGGGCCTAAAGTAGGATGAGCTGCAGGGGCATCCTGGATGAGGGAGAGCGGCTAGAGGAGGAGAAGGCGGGCATGCCCCATTTAATGTTTAAATTTTAATTGGGCTTTTTTGCATACTGAAATTTTTTATATTAGTTTGCTAAAAATTCAGACAAATGGCACTGTAGACTAATATTAAAATCTAAAATTCTGAATTTTATGAACAAGACAATACAAGTATGGCGGTATGGGAGTCACATCCGCCAATGGACAACACGCGCCATGACAGTTGGTGTAAAACAAACCATTCAAAACATGAGAAAACAGCTGGAAAATTGTGCATCTTATGTGTGTTACCACCTAGTGTTATGTATCAGTACGAAAAAGAATCACCACCAGGAATACGCCCCTTACTGCTTGTTCGCGCTTTGTTTTGCGGCTCACGCAAATAAGTTGTCACATGACCAAAGTTCCCGGATGTCCGATTTCTTCCATGTGTTCACCAAAAATAGTACTCGCAATAGACCATGCATATCGCTACTAGCAGCCTTTAGATGCACAGCTGCAGCAGCAGGAGATGCCGTGTGCTTAGCCTCACATACCTAATCATGTTCATGGAATGCACTAAATTATTTATCATGCGGGAGTTTTAGTAGCCTTGGTGAGTGAACGTTAAATAGGTCCTAATTGCATGGCTGAGAACATTGTACTGCATTTCATTGTTGACCTTAACAGAAAAAACAGCTTCTTGGCTACTTCCAACGAGTCGGTGTACAAAGTGTTTAATTACACACTGTGTAAACACTCAGGAAGTGACTGTAACCCAGATGTGAGTTTTTTTCTTAGTTGATTATTCATTTTTATTCCTGTTTTCATCTCAGTAGCATCTATATGACTAAAATTTCTTTGGATTTTTTAGGACTATGATGAGAGTCAGATGAAAGCCGACTGTTTACAGTCAGAGTGCCTTTTCGCGTTTTACGGAGGAGAAACGTTTTACCAGAAATGCCTGATTGCACTGCAGTTCTATAATCTCTTTCTCTTCTTCTGGTGTTCCAACTTTGTTTTGGCCCTGAGCCAGATGACCCTTGCCGGTGCTTTTGCCTCTTACTACTGGGCTTTTAGAAAACCAGCTGACATTCCCAAATGGCCTGTGCTTGCTTCCCTGGGCAGAGCACTCAGGTGTGTAGTCATTTTTCACTATTAGCTGTTGTTCGATGTCTCTCAGCTGACCGGTAACAACTAAATCTTTCTTTTAGGTATCACACAGGGTCTATGGCTTTAGGATCCTTCATCCTCGCCCTCATCCAGACCATCAGGGCTATATTGGAGTACATAGACAGAGAGTCGAAGAGTTTGTTTTATTACTGATCTTCTAACAAAGCAAGCAGATCGATGCAATTCATTTAGCTTCTGTTTATTCATCAACTTGTACTTTTCAAACACAGGTGCCCACAATAGCTTTATCAGGTACATCCTGTGCTGTTTGAAGTGCTGCCTCTGGTGTTTGGAGAAGTTCATAAAGTTTCTGAACCGAAACGCCTACATCATGGTGTGTGCTTGATTCCATTTCTTATTCAAATCAAACTTTATTTACTTTATATAGCACTTTGCAAACAAAGTTATGCAAAGTGCTGAACAATAAAAACTCTAACAGAATTCAAACCCAGATCATAAAAAATAATAAATCAAAAGCAAACAAACATTAAAAAAATCACACACACAAAACACTGCACACATGCATTAAAATTCTTACAGCCCCACACTTCTTCCAATCCCCCCTCCACCCAGAACCCCAGCCCACCTGAGCCGCTAGTTACTGTGTCTTTAACGCAGTTAAAAATAACAATAAATGAAACAAACATCTGGCTTGATGCTGCTGTGAGGTAACAATAGTTGAGGATCGATCCACAACAGGGGTCGGCCTGACCAGTACTGTAGCAGCCAAAACCACAAGGGTCCACCTGGATCGGAGAGACACGAGCGCCCACAAAAAGCCATCTAGCTGAAGTAAAACTGTGTGTAATTGACATGCTTATCACAGCAAGCATGTCAAAACAGAGCAGTTGGATGTAGTATTATTCAAGTTGTCGGAATCCATTTTAATAAATGACTGACTGTATTTAATAATTGCGTTCAACCCACACTGCTTATATCAAAAATCCGTCACACTAGAACTCACATTTTAGTGAGTGTGATCTAATTTGTCACATGATTCAGGGCACATGGTGGGGATAGGAGGTCCAAAATGTTTATAATGGTGTTAAAAATCAACTTGTTACAGTAAACCCTAATTTTTGTGGTAGTTACATTCCAAAAAGAACCCATGATAGGCAAAATCTGCAACCTTATTGACGCACAGGTAGAGAAGAAGCGAGTGACTTTTTAGCCAATCAGAATGCAGAACACAATGCACAATGCAAATCCACAAAGTAGCGAAACCGCGAAAAGTAAACCGTGTTATAGCGAGGGATCACTGTATCTAATCTTCAAAGTTTTTCTTTTGATTGTGAGTGGTAATAGGATCTCATGTGACTCAGTAATTTGATGTTGTAAGCCTTTTTTTTTTTTTTAAATAAAACATAACTATAATTATGTTCAATTGTGTGAATTTTGCCTCTAGGTGGCGATCTACGGCAAAAACTTTTGCATATCTGCCAAAGATGCCCTCTTCCTCCTCACAAAAAATATAATCAGGTGATTAATTGTTTTTTATAGCTTAACTGAAGCATTCGTCATTTATAATCTTACTGAAGTGTATAATCTCTCAGGGTTGCTGTCGTGACCCACGTGACAGAGTTCATCCTGTTTTTGGGCAAAATGCTCATTGTTGGGCTTGTGGGTGAGTTTATTTTATCCTGCTTCGTCATGATGACAAACCAAGGCAGTTTTGTTTGGAGGTCTGCTTTCTTTTTGTTGTGCATTCAGTTACTAGTCATATACACCAACCTGGTCCTAGTTATTTAGTTTGAAGTTTCAATTGTAGAAAAAAAGATTCTTTTTTTTTTAATCTGTACATTATGAAGAATTTTGAATTGAAACGTCTTTTCTGATTGAGAACTATGAACTCTGATTTGAAGGTGCTGATCCCTATCCCGGTGATGAGCTTTGTATAAGTTTGAATGGTTTTATAAATTGTAAAGTTTTAACAAATGATGGTTTAAACTACTTGTTATTGGCATCCATCTGTCTCTAGAGACAACAGAGTCTGGACCTGGATACTTATCTGTTTGAGCAGCGACGGCTGTGGCTGAATAAACACATTGGGAACTGCAGCTCTTACCACACTTTCTGCAGATGTGATAGGCGATATGAGTCATGGGGGGTGGACTTTTTCCAGGTCTTTGTGGCCTCGATCTGGATCTCTCTGTTCTCTTCGACCTGCTTGATACCGATTTTAGAAAATCTGTAAACTGCTATACATGACATATTTAGTGGTTTAACTTTTACATGAAGGATGACTTAATAAGGGCGTGTAAAATAAAGATAACATGCTTGTTTCCATCCACAGGAATCTTTGCCTTCTATTTCTTTTCTGGACAAGAAAAAGACTTTGAGAAAACAGCCCCCAATTTGAATTATATCTGGGTTCCCATCATGGTAATGTTTATTTTACACAATTTTCAACTCATTTTATTTGATTAAATACTGGTTTTATTTAAAACATTTTGAATTTAAACATTTTTAAATTTAGTTGTAGGTTTAATTGTAATATTTTTACAAACGGGTGCTGGTGCAGATTGTAACACAATTAAACAAACAAATGAGACTAATTAAATTTTGTATCTAATTATGATTTTCATTTGAATGTGTCTCTGAATAGAAGCTTTTTTTTTTTTTAATTCAGACTATAGCGATTGGCGCGTACCTCATCGCTAGTGGATTTTTTAGTGTCTACAGCATGTGTGTGGACACACTGTTCTTGTGTTTCTGTAAGTAACACACCTGCTTCCATCGTTTAAAATATCTGAATTTTGAAGGGTGGAAAAATTGCTACACTAAATTAATCGGAATGGTCTAACTTTTTTTTCTGATTATGTTCTCTTGATTTTGGGTTGTGACTAATTCTAAGCTGTTGAAATTTTAGTTGCCTAAATATTTTCTCTTTCAAAAAAAATCTGGCTTATCGTGACCTACCGTAACTCCTTGACTTAACTATCGGTGCTTTTACTCGCTTGCAATTTAACGTTTGTCTCTCTTTTTCCCTTTTTTTTCACTTCACCACATTTACAATCTTCTATGACTTTCACTTATTTTTTCTCTCTGTTTTTTTAATGCTAAATTTCTGTTGCATCCAATAACACACACACACACACACACAAGGTAAAGATCTGGATGTCAATAACGGTACGGCTGCCAAGCCTTATTACATGTCGACAAAACTTCGAAAAATTCTGTGGAAGAATAAGTCTATAACTGTCTCAGATCTAAGTGCATTTACAAGTTCCTTCCCGGTCACGAAGAAAACAACAAAAAAGATGCCTGCTATGCCTGAGTTGGTACGAGATGAAAAATTTTTTTTGGTATTACTATAAAAATCTGGATTTAGGTTTTTTTTTTTTTTTATCTTCGTAGTGAAGTACAAGAGTTTTTTTTCTTTACTCAGTATAATTTTTTTTGTTTCTATAGTTTGTATAACAAACACACTTTTAACCTTAGTTGAGTCAACTTTTTTTATGCTTTAATTAATTATACCTTCAAGCATTGATATTGTCTTACTAACTACAAATTATTCTGTTTTTAGAGTGAATTTGATTAATATCCTAACAATATGCCAGAACCTAAATATCGTTTTCTTCAATCATCTGCTGCTCTGTTAGGTATGGCTATTAATGCTTTGTTAATTAATGCAATGCTAAACTTATGCTGACCATTTCCTAAACTCCTTGCCTAAAAAAGTGGATAACTGTGGATAATTTACGGAAATTTTACCAGATCAGACTGTTAGCATTTTTTAAACCATTACCTTGTACAATAGATGTAAAATTCAGACACCTGTTGCAAAATTAGATGTTGTAGTATTAGTGTTCCTGCTGCCTTGCAGGTTGGCCTTGGCTGGCAAAAGGCCATAGGATGAAACCCAAACAGAAAATCTAGTACGGAAACCAGGAGGCAGTTGGCTGAGCTCTGCGATGCTTTCTGGCACCTCCTGCAGCAGCTGAATTGACTTTGTCTAACCCTAGTTAAAAAGTATGTCTACTTGTTAATTTACATACTAGTATTCTGTGTGAAAGAGAATGGACTTTTGGACGTGGTCAACTGCACATGTTAGCATCATCCAAATTTTTACAGGATAAATGCTTTTGTTTGAATTTTGCATAATTTATCATTTGTTGACATTGTACTTGAAGGGGGTGAACTTGGACTGTTTATCTACTCAGTTAAATATAAAGATTCAAAACAAGAGGTTATACTCAGAAGATAACAACTGCAGCCAATGGCACCTGTTACCGTCTTATTTTTTGATGCAATTCTTAACTTTTGTTTGGAAGTTAATGTGCTTCAATTTCAGTATAAAAAATTTGCCTCTTTATCAGATTGGTAAGCACACATTGCCTATCTGTAAAGCTTCAGCTCTGCAAAGTGCTTTTTCACACTGTCTTGATTGGTCTCCCTATCTAAAAATATTGCATCTTTTTTATTAAAATTGCTTTGCACTAATTTTCAATTAAAAGGGATTTGTCCCCTTTCCCCCCTTCCATCCCTCTTTAAAGCCTGTGTGTGTACTCTTTATCTACTAACAGACTAAAAAAAACTTTTGTTACCTCAAAAATTGTCACTTATTACTTTTCAATTGTTTTTCTCTCCAGTGGCAGATCTTGAAAGGAATGATGGCAGCCGGGAGAGGCCGTATCTCATGTCAGCTAAGCTTCACAAACTCATAAAACAGAAATCTCCACATAAGTAGAACTTGCTCTCTAGCAAAGGGCCATTGGGCTTTTAAATGGCTCTGATCTTTTTGCGTCTTCAGTTTAGCATGGTTTTATTATTTAAGGATTTAAGTGTTTTTACTTAAGTGGTTTGAAGATATTTTCTGTGTTACATTGAGCTACACACATTTTGTTGAAGTTGTTTGGTTATTTCTAAATTTGATATTTCCAATATTTAGTCTCATTGCCAAAGCCATATCACATTTGTTGTTTTTACTTGTTTTTGATGCTTTTTTTAAAACCTACTTCTGCTTGAATTATTGGAAACTACTTTTACCAGCTTCTCTTCACATAGCCATTATAATGGAACAAAAGCTATAGTTTCCATGTAAATGAATTATTGTACAAAGTTTAACTTTTGGATTTTTTTTGTGAATTTTTTTATTTAATCATTTTCAAATAAAGCAGAGTTTTTAATAAAATTGTTTGTTCAAATTATTTTCCACGATATTTGTATCTAATAAGGCACAATGATAATTTAAACAAGAGGAATAGAATGTAATGAAGACTTGCATAAAATAAATCAATTTTAAAAAAGGTTTTTATTTTGAGTGGAATCTAAATTGCTAAAAAAAAATGTTCTGCAAGAACAAGGTTGTAAATGAAAAAATTTTTCTGCAGAGAAAACCAAATATAACCTGGATTATTAGAGAATTATCTCTTTGATCTCCTCCAAAATCTATTCATCTGTCAGGTCGCCCCACATACGGTATTTAAAACCATTTGTTTTAACCACCGTGCTGCCCTTATTTTGAAAATATGTGTTTGGGAATTAAAGCCGCACAATAGTTAAGTGATGGCACAAGAGGTTGTTGACTTTCTGCAGAAACAATCACTGCAGAATTTAAAAGTTTGTGGTTTTGAGAGCATCATAGAATTGGTTTCCAAACCTTTTATTACAAAGTGAAAAGCAGTGTATTCGTTGGGCTGACAAGTTTGCTCCTTCATATTGTAAAATGACCAATAAGTCCATGTTTGGTAGTTACTAGGAGAACGAAACTTGTGTCACTGCATTGTTTCAAGGTGGTATTCTGGTATGAGGTTGGCTTTCAGGAGCTAGGCCGAATCTCTTAGTTCCGGTTGATGGAACTCTGAATGTTTAGCATGTTATGATAGTTTTCACATCTCTATGTTTCCATAAGGACATGGATGACAGGTTTTGGTATGAATAAACTTAACCGGCCTGCACAAAGGCCTGACCTTGAGCCGATAAATAGTTTCTGAATGAAAATAGAAAGAAAAACCAGCCATTCTCATCATCCCTGGAATAATGTTCAAACTTGATATAATTTGACCATAGAAATCCTGTGTAGAAGATTACAGATAGATGTGTGCAGCTCTGGTTGACATTCTGTTTTTCCTAAACTAGCTTGTCCCAGGCATGCCGGATGTTGAGGTATTTATTTTTTGATAAAGATTTGTCTGTCTACATTCCTCGCAGCTGTAACGTGGTGCGCCTGTCTTTCTCGAAAGTATTTACATTCCATAAATCGGAGTTCAGACCCATAGATTCATTTAATAATTTCTCTTAAAGAAAGTGGGATTGTTGGCCTGCCTCACGTCTCTTTTATGAAATATTTCCCTTTGATAAAACAAGGTTCCTCAATATCTGTCGAGTCTATTTCAAAGTGCTTAAGACCTTTTGCAGAATCACCAATGATTGTGCTGGATGTCTAGAAGTATCATTGACAGAGATGCAAACTAATGTTGTGCGTAAAACCCGCCTTAACTGTCACATATCTCCACAACTATGCAGCCAGATTTGCATAGTCACTGTCTTGAAGGGATTGGCTCTACTCACATTCCGACTAATATTTCTTAGACGTTGATCATACATCAGCAATGTTGTTGACATCTTTCTGTCTCTAAAAACAATGGAATCTGCACCTGGATACTTACCTGTTTGTGCAGCGTCGGCTGTGGTAGAACAAGCTGATGCGGGAGCTGTAGCTTCTCCCACATTGTAGAAAATGGGATAGATGGTATGAGTCATAAGGGAATCAGTGGAAGACTGACTCTTTTACTATTTATGGGTTGCACCTTGCGCTGGATCTCTCTGTCCACAGCAGCGTGTGCTCACCCATAATCAAATATAATGTCAGATTTGTTATAAAAACTTGTAAAGCACATATTTTTTAGTATGAGGTTTGACTATCTTGGCCTCAAATTTGCTCAAAGTTTTTGTTTCATTTGAACTATATTCAAAACTTTCCTTTGAGTTTTTTAAAGTTTCTTTCATATTGCCATAATCAAGTCTGGCAGTTGCTGCATGTACGAGACAAAACTCCTGTCCACCACATCCTAAAATATTTTCTATTAAGATTGAATAACTGTCGAGGATATTTAAGTGGTGCATATATATAAAACTCAGTAAAAAATAGTCTCTGATATTTATGGGCTCGGACTAAAAGTAAATGGTCTAGACTCTAGAGACTGTTTCTGTTTTTAAAAAGTTCCTGGCAGCAAGTACAGCATGTATGACAATCTTATCTCCCTAACAAATTATATGGGAATCTTGAAAATAATTGTGATAAAAAGATAATCAAATCAGTCTCTAAAAGGTTCAAAACTCTTTGAACTCATTGTCTCAATTCTTTTTGATAAAACGCGTCAGTAGGTTTGATAGAACTACAAAGGAAATTAATACATTTCTCATTCTAAAAGTGGAAATAAATCAACATGCCAACTTATTCTCTAATAATTTGCAAGATAATAACAGGTTTTTGTTGTAAAGATATGTAAATTACAAAATAACGTTTCTCACTTTTTTCTTAAAAAAAAACTTTAAACCATGACCTCATAATCGGAAACTTCTATGTGTGGAAATTTTGATTGAGAGTTTTTTTTTTCTTTTTGGTTATGACAAGCAGAATGACAACAGGTATGCCAAGTATTGGTGGACAGATTGGCTCTACCAGGGTTGACACTATGTCTTGACCTTGGCAAATATTGTTCCTTTTTTTCATTTTAGTATTTTATATTATTTTTTACATATTCTATTGTTCCCTCACCGGAAAATTTGTGTGCTGCACTGCTACACCGCAGCAGGCTGCCACAACGTCGCCAATGGTGGGAGAAACAGGGGGTTAAGGTGTCTTCTTCAAGGACCCTAGACATGATCTCAGTGGGAATCGAACCCACAAACTTCTTGTTGACTTTCGGTCTGTGGGCGAACGCTCTACCACTGAGCCACCGTCTCCCCCCAAATTACATTCTAAATGTCTGTTTTTTTTTTTTTTTGTTGCTTTTGTGCTAGACCTGACAAGAAAAAAAAAGAAGTAAAAGAAAGGGCAAGGAGTGAGAAAGAAGAGGGGTGAAATCCTCTCTTCTGAAAGTTGATGATTCCAATCCATTTATCAAAGAAAAAAAACAAATCACTGTCTTTTACTTTTGCCTTTTAGATGGCAAAAGTAAAGCCAACGGAAGCTTTCGTATTTGTTCTCCTTTGATGGCTACTTTAAATCAATTTAATGGTCTTAAATATTGAATTTGTGAGGTTAGTTAGCACAGTGACCTTACAGCAAGAAGGTCAGAGTTCGAGTCCTGGATTGGGGCCGAGGCTTGAAACACTGTCCTTTCTGTGTGGAGTTTGCGTGTTCTCCTGTTTACGTGGGGGTTTTCTCCCACCCTCCAAAAACATGTATGTTAGAAACACCGTGGTAAAATTGCACATAGGAATGAATGTGTGTATACAGTATGTCTGTTACTGTGTGATACTGCAACAGACTGGCGACATGTTCGGGGTGTATCCTGCCTCTTGCCTGAAATCAGCCAGTATAGACTCTGGCACCTCCCACGACCATATTATCCACCGCTTATCCATATTAGGGATAAGCGGTTCAGAAGATGAATGATTAAATGTATAGCTTCATGCCTTAGAAATGCCTTTACCAACTTGGACAATATTACTATTTGTAACATTATTGTAGTCCGGGTGAGTGGGCCTGTAAAGAGTGGACTTGGGACAACGGATGGGCCTGCAAAGGCTGCAATTCGAGACGAGGAGGTGCCGGTGGGCTAAACCCCAACACGGGAATGATTTTAAGGACTGTCATTTTAAAATATTTTTAAAAAATAATGTTAAAACCGGGTTTATGGTCTGTGCCTCTGCTTCCCTGGTGCTTCCTACCCGGTCCTGACCACATCACTGTGTTATAATAAGCCAATAAAACTTTTTTGCATCAAGAATTTATTCTGATGAAACACACATCTGTTATTAGTTCTATCAGTACAGCTGATGTTGAGATTCAAGCACAGAAGTTAAACTAAAAAGTTCCCTACACTCACTGAATAACGTACTGTATGATTATTTTTTTTTATGCCAGTTTCAGCTGAAAGAAGAGAGGAAAAAACATTGCAGATTCAGGATATAATTGTAAACACTGGAAGAAAAGACACCTTTCATAGAAAAGTTTAGGTTGTTTTCCTTTTCTTGGAAATGCTGGTGTCATACAACCCACAGGAAAATAATCTTGCATAAAGCATAAACACTGACTGCAGGTAATCTCCAAAAGAACCTTAGTAAATTATTTTTGTAGATTTAACAGGAGCAATAAAATGTTACTAAGCCAGCAGAAAGGTTAATTATTAAAATATTGGGTTGCAATATGCAAATCTGCTAAGACTAGTTATTAAATACTTATTTGCAATGTTATATGAAGACAGTTAGAAAAATTTCTTTGCATGTTTTTTTGCAGCACTTTGACTTCAAGATTTCCCAGTCAAGTTTTTTTCTTTTTAATTAATCATTTGCAATAAAATGTAACCCTTTAGATCAGCTACACCCAAATGGAACATTGTTTCAATAATTCAAAATTCAGTGCAATAATCAATTAAACAAGTTTTTTAAATGATGCTGGAACTGTTTTAATGCCATCAGTTTTCCAACCAGGAGTATGCAATTTAAAAAAAAAAAAAAAGACTTTAGTTTAAATACCTGAAATGTTAATTATGTGCAGCAGGATTTGAGACATTTGTTAATCATTGTAATTAATTTTAATCTAATTTTCTGTAACATTGTCACATTTTTTGGTGCACTGAAACAGTAGATTTATAGTTTTTAAACCACCTATTGACTCAGGGTCTTCTACAGAAAAGAGACTGTTCAGTGTAATAACACCTAGATAGAAGCCAGACCAGGTATGCTTAATCAGTGTGTTTACATGTACACTCATCATTTCATCGGACACATCCCCAATCCAAAATACCAAGAACTCAATGTAACATTTCAATTAAAAACATCTATTGCTTACAAAATAAAATTCATATTGTGTTGATGTTTAATAACATTACTTTATTCATTTTATAAGAAAGTACTAATTTGCATTTAGAAATCATTTGAAATATCTTAGTATGTAACACACATCTTAGTCTTTCGGCATTTCCCTTCAGGGGTCGCCACAGCAAGTCAGGTTCTTTCATCTAACCCTATCTGCTGCATCTTCTTCCTTCACGCCAACTGTCTTCATGTTTTCCTTCACTGTATCCATGAACCTCCTCTTTGGTCTTCCTCTAGCCCTCTTTCCTGGTGGTTCCAAACCCAGCATCCTTCTTCCGATGTACTTGCTCTCTCTCCTCTGTACATAGCCAAACCATCTCAGTCTGGCCTCTCTGACTTTATCGCCAAAACCTCTAACATGTGCTGTTCCCCTGATATATCCATTTTTAATCCTGTCCATCCTGGTCACTTGCAGAGAGATCCTCAGCATCTTCATCTCTGCTACCTCCATCTTTGTTTCCTGTCTTTTTCTCAGTGCTACTGTTTCTAGACCAAACAGCATGGCCGGTCTCACCACGGTTTTGTACACTTTCCCTTTCATTTTGGCTGAAACTTTTCTGTCACACATCACACCTGATACTTTTCTCCACCCGTTCCAGCCTGCCTGCACGTGCTTCTTCACCTCCTTTCCACACTCTCCATTGCTCTGGACTGTTGATCCTAAGTACCGTACTTAAAATCTTCCACCTTCTTTATCTCTTCTCCGTGTAACCACACTTTTCCATTTGGATCCCTCTCATTCACACACCTACTCTGTCTTACGCTGACTAATCTTCATTCCTCTTCTTTCTAGTGCAAACCTCCAACTCTCCAGCTTTCCCTCTACCTCTTCCCTCCTCTCTTTACAGATCACACAGTATGTAACACACATACACATCTAAACATACAGATACTTTATTGAACCTCAAAGAGAACATTTGTGTGTCCGATAGCAGTCCGGTGTCCAACAGAGAGTTCCAAAACAGCTTCAGAACAGCTGCTAGGTGTTTCTGTGTTAAGAGGGGTGGAGCTAGACCAGCCACTTGGTGGAACAGCAGGTTGGTGGACCAGCCGCTTGGTGGACAAGCAGGTTGGTGGACCAGCCGCTTGGTAGAACAGCAGGTTGGTAGACCTGCCGTTAGGTGGACCAGCAGGTTTGTGGACCATCAGGTTGGTGGAACAGCCGCTTGGTGGAACAGCAGGTAGGTGGACCAGCAGGTTGGTTGAACAGCAGGTTGGTGGACCAGCAGGTTGGTGGACCAGCAGGTTGGTGGAACAGCAGGTTGGTCCATCCATTCATCTACCATCTATCGCTTCATCCATCCATCTATCATCTATCCAGCCATGATCATTCCAGCATCCACTACCTATCATCCATCCATCTTCTATTCAGCCAGCCATCCATCCAACCTTCCATCCATCCATCCATCCAACCATCCATCCAGCCATATTGTGTTCTAATATCAACATGAATTAAAAAGTGATTTTATTTAATGTCAAATGTACTCAATTGACTATTTCAAACAGAATAAAAATGTAAAATAATAAAGAATTTATATAAAAAAGAGATCATACTAAGTTTTTATATATAAATAGGTAGCCAAAGATAAGAAAAAAAAAAGATTTATTTTTTTTGCACTTTAACATCCTCCTTAACCTTAACTTTAGCTGTTGAGTTTATTAGTTTGAAACGGTTTCCATGGTAACTGACGCGTCACGCAGACACACCCACTGTCACACCAGCAAGGAAAGAGTTTCCTCCCACTATAAATCTGAACTGGTTTCACTCACTTGTCCTGTCAGAGATCGGTTTAAAGTGCTCCCAGGCTTCTCTGAACACGTCTAAACAGATTCGATCGCGTTAGATTTTTTTGGATCTGTCACCAAACAGGCTGACAGGAACCAACCGTCGCTTTAAGTTGAAACTGGACAAAAAAAAAAAAAAAAAGACTCGAGACAAGTTTTAATTTTTTTTTTTTTAGATTTTATTAAATCTAAGAAAGAATTTTGTTAGAAATAAATAAATGGATTAAGATCTAAAAGCTGTTCTGACAAGATGAAGATCAACAGTCCTTAAAACCAATAGAAGAAATGGGGAAATGGGAGTTAACCATGGTGAGTTTCACTTGATTTATTTCTAATCAATAAAGTGTTGAAAATGTGGATCCACTCACACATGTGAGGGATCTGATCAAACCTACCTTGCATATCAAACTAAACTTCTTGATTGATTTAATGAAAGATTTTGTTATAATTTTTTTTTTTTTTTTTTTTTTGCTGACTCCTGTAAACAGGTTCATTATCTAATATCTTTAAGTGTGATTGAAATGTCTGATGAACTAAAAAAGAAGACTGACTTCACGCTTAAAGGTGATTGAGAATCTGGAGCAACATGTATTTGTGTGATCATTTAAAACCTCTTCAATCAGCCTCTTTTCTCTCTTGGATCAAGTCTTTTTCTGCAGATTGGATCCTCTTCAGTTCTTTGTACTGCCAGTGCTATGGTGCCACTGACACCATGCATAATTCCAGATCCTAGACAATGACAATGATGAGGATTGTTCCAATTACTGGTTTTCACCCATAAGGACCTGTGTTTACCAAGAACTAGATTTGAATAATCATTTGCATTCTGGACATGGAACTTTCCCATAATATAATTATTTTTTTCTCTCTACAGCAGTGAGTTACTTTGCAAACATAAATTTAGAGATCATTTCGATGATATAATTGATTTGTAACCTCTTTGCAAACATTTGGCGTTTTGGTCTGAACTGGGTCAAGAAGCTTAAATAAGATGTTCAAACAAGGAAGAGAAAAATATGGTGGTTTTTTTTTTTTGCATAATATTGCATAATTTCCCCCCTAAAGCTCCCTTTTTTTCCAAACCAGATCTGTGTGGTCAGTATTTACATCTCATTAGATAGTCAAGTGTCGTTGAAGGCCGAAGAGTGGTTTGCTTGTTAAAAATCATTCAAAAGCTCTTGGAGATCAAACAAAATCCAATATTCTGTTTGAACATGTAACATGAGGCTCAATACACCTTCTGATTTAATGCCCATGGCTTTTTTTTTGTCGTGTGTTTCTTTGTATAAACCTCACAAGGCTCTCTTATTTGTCCACAAACACTCTTGTACCTAGAAATTTCTTGGAGAAGTCTGGTTTCGGTGATACAGGGAAATTTGATCTTAGCGTACAATCTTTATTTCTGTAGATCTTTATCAGTTTTTTTTTTACTTTCTTGGATACTTCTTAGCTATCATTATTACTAGAATTATTATCATAAAGAAACTCATTAGATCAGTGAATGTAGACATGGAATTATGCCCAGGTTCAAAATGCCATCATTGTGGAGCTTGGTGAGTTGTTGGGTTACTTGTTTTTGTGGAGATTAACTAGGCTTTTGGCTTTTTTGTGCATGCTTACCATTTTTTTTCAAATTGCTCAACTTTTGACGCTGCTAGTTGAAACCATCAACACAATGGAATCTTTACTTGAAAATTTGACAACTTATATTTCCCTTATCTTTGCTGTGACCAGAACCCAGTGCAGGAGTGGGGTGAGGAGGTGGACAATGGTGTTGTTTACGGGATCACCTTACGACGGGAACCAGTTCCAACCTCTCCTAACCCCAATGAGTTGAGCCCATGCTCCGCTTTTGTCCAATACCGGACCTGCAAAGTGCGACGCTTGAAGGCTGCCAGCCTCGACCTGCTGGTGAATCACCTCCTCGATGGCAGTAGCCAGGATCAGGATTACCCCAAGATCTTCCTCTCCACTTATAGATCTTTCACCAGTCCCACAGAGCTCATCAACCTGCTCTTCCAGAGGTATGCTTCTTTGTTTTTAATTAGAAAAATGAGGTTATGTGAATCGGTCAAGGCCAGTAGGATACATATTTTTTATTGACATCTGCAATAAAAATAATTAAAATACTAAAATACTTTTTAAAAAAATGTGTAGGAAATCAAAGCTGATGTTCAGATTGTATGCTCATTTAGATCTAATAATATTTCTTGGAATGTGTGGAAAGTTTTAGTGGTACATCCTTCAAGTTGAGCAAAATTATGAGCTCTTTAGTTTTTCAAGTTTCTGGTTGCAGTGACTTGATTTGATGAGTTATTGGGGTGACTACAGGGTCTTTCATCGTTAAAATCCTCTCAACGATATGATTAGAGTGTTTGGTTGAAAAGGTGAACCAAAAAGTACCGGTTGAACGTGGATGGTTGAATCATGGTTCAAAGTCTTCCAGTTCTTTTAGGACAAATTTTAATACCTCGAGTAACATTTAAGAAACTAACTTTTAAAATTTCCTCTAGACCTGGAAAATATAGATACTTAAGATGTGAGTTGTGAATCAAGAGGACTATCGTTGGGCACAACCCAAAGACTTGATTCTGTTGAGTAAAGATGGTTCTAAAGCTGTGATCCAGATATTTAAGAAATATAATCCATCAATTGAAAGTGTTCTTAAAAAAGTACTCCCTACTAAACAAAATACTTGTTCAACGGTCTGTGCTCAGGGAGGAATTCATGTGGGATTTTGAAAACTCCTCAAATCTTTTTGTACGTGCAAAGTCAGTGTTGTAGAAATGTCTCTGCCTTCAGTGTGTCAACTAATTACGTGTGCATTTCATGCTAGCTTTGATGTAATGATAAGTAGGGGTGTGCGATACCGCAAGTTTTGGTATCGATCCGATACCAAGTAAATACCAGACCAATATCGCCGATACCGATATCGATACCGATATTTAAATTTTTTAAATGACTATTTTTGCATCAAGGGTTTGGGTCATATATATAGTATGACCAAGTATATGTATATACTCAGTTTGGTAGGTAGATCGATACAAGTGCCCAGTTGCACACAAACAAATGTTAACTAATGTTAAAGATGATTATGTTGTACTTTCACAATTAAATTTGGAGCGTCTCTGTTAATGAGCGCTGCCTCTGGGAAACAGAAGGGGTCAGGGTTTTCTCCTACGTTTCTGAAGTTTTTCTTTGGGGTGATTCTTTAATTTGTAGTGTTACCCCTATATTTAACAGCCTTTCTGGAAATGGTTGCAGGTAGCCTCAAAGTCCAGCCACACGGTTATTACTCTTGGTTTTTCATCTCTCTCTACTTTTACCAACTTGCGTTTTTTTGTTACAGGTGCGACACACAGCATTTACGCATATTTTGCAGACAGATAAGTTAGGTTAACTTTAAAAAAAAAAAAAGAAAAGAAAAAAAACGAAAAAAAACGAAAGCAAAGTGCGAGGGGTAAAACTTCAACCAAAGTATCGATATCGTGGTTTGAGTATCGATCGATATCGATACTAGCTTTGGTATCGATATTATCGATATTAGGATCGATCCGCCCACCCCTAATGATAAGCATACTGCAGGTGCTCATTATCTGCAGACCTTCAACAACAACCAAACTCAGCGTTTGCGGGATTTGAGGTTCAGGGTTAGGTCAACAGTAACTACAAAATAACAATTACAAAAATCCTGGTTGTGTGCACTTTCCCATTTTAATAGATGTTTTTCTGAACACAGGGATAGTGCTTCTGCAGATTTGGAAAATCCCGAGTACCACAGGAGGTAAATGGATTTACTTTAGAGTTAAAAAATGGATGAAGCATGAATACCACCTTTTGACATTTGGATGGTGAAAGAATAACAGCTCTGCTGCCTCTGCAGCCCTCTGTTGGCCTTCATCCAGACATGGTTGGATGAGTACAGTGAGGACTTCAGAGATCCTCCATCGCACCCTGGACTCAGGCTGCTGCTGGATCACCTGAGAATCAGCTCCGCAGTGCATGACAACATGCACTGTCAGCCCAACTTCTGCTCGCTGGCTGGGCAAGCTGAGGCACAGCTAAAGAGCTTCCTGAAAGAAGGTGACCATTCAATCATTTAGTACTGTCAACTAGTGACGCAGCATGTCTTCAAAAACATGAGGTTTTTTTTTTAAAAGACACAACTCCTAATTTATTTCATTCTTTTTTTTTCAGAAGTTAGCTTTGCTGGAGCAAATTCTGAACCTGAAGGTGAGGGATCTAGTGATGAAGACTCAGGGTGTGAAACCTCCCCAGATCAAAGTGGCTTCATGAGATTTTCTGCGTTAGCCATTGCTGAACAGCTCACCCAAATAGATTCTGTAGGTTCAAGTAGACTCCCTATTCTTGACTCTATCTTTATTATCCTTTAACTGCTATAATATATCTCATGCTCAATTTGTTTTCTCATATTTAAGACTCTTTTTGGCAAAGTGGTGCCTTACCAGTGTTTGGGTTGTGTGTGGTCTCAAAGAGACAAGAAAGAAAACATGTCTCCAACCATCCGAGCCACCGTAACACAGTTCAACGCAGTCACCAACCTGGTGATTGTGTCACTGCTTTGCCCACCTTCAGACTCTGATAGTGCTCTCCCTCGTCAGCCTTCCACATCACCTGCACAGAGGGCTAGAATGATTGAGAAGTGGATCAAAGTAGCACAGGTCAGTTTGGACCAGTCTTTTTAGTATAAGTAAAGCCCACCAGACTAACAAGACTATGTATCATTTTTTTGTTGCAGGATTGCCGTCAACTGAAGAACTTTTCATCCTTAAAAGCAATCCTGTCCGCCCTGCAGTCTAATGCTGTTTACAGACTGAGGAAGACCTGGGCCACAGTCAGCAGGTGGGGTTTAATCTCAAGGACCACATTCTTTTGCTTGCTTTTTTATGAGATTTTTTTACCTAATCATCATTTAATGAGGACTTTGAATCCTCATCAGGGGCAATTCAGTGAGAATAATAGAAGAAGTCAGCAAATATTTTTCTTCTGAGTGATGATCCATATTCCGGTTTGGGTCATGAACTTTGAACTTGAAGAATAAAGTTACTTTAATACATATGGGGGGTCAACAACTTAGAGGGAATATGTAAACCTTTAAACACGTCACTTTATGTAATAATAAATGATCAAAATATGTCCCTTTTGGTCACAAAGCTGATACTTCATGCTGTTTCTGTTTTTTTCTGTTGCAGGGACAGCCTTGCTACCTTTGATAATCTCTGTGAGACCTTCCCTGATGAAAATTGTGTTCTTGCCAACAAAGAGCTCCTGGCTGAGGTGAGAAATAAACCCAACATGTCAATGAATCCCTTTATAGAACAATGATGGCTCCAAAGATCGGATGGGTGCAGATTCTTGATGATCTAGGTCAAGGTCTCTCTTTGTCATTTCTTATCTCTGACTTGTTTTTACTACAAAAACAATTTTAACATAATAGATTCTTTACAATAAACTAAACCAGTTGAGAACAAAAGGACACAGAGTTTAGAGAGTGATTTTTTTTTTTTTTTTCTCTGCTCCAACCATTTGATTGAAACCCCATTTCAACAGTCACTGCAAGCCATTACTCAGCAGAGGTTAGTAAGATAATGGTGCAAATATTTTCATGGTATTAGAAAACACAAAAAACAGAGTATAGAATAAACTTCGTATTCATTTTGATAAACAAAACCAGTTGAATGTAAGCGCTGCACTGTGGGACAGTGGTTAGCATAGTGTCCTCACAGGAAGAAGGTCCTTGGTGGGATGAGGTTTGGAACACTGGCCTTTCTGTGTAGAGTTTGCATGTTCCCACCTTGTATGCGTGCGGTTCGTCCTGATACTCCGGTTTCCTCCCACCCTCCGAAAAACACACATGTTAGGTTGATTGGCCACAATGAAACTGCCCCCAGTAATGAGTGTGTGTGGTTGTTTGTGGATGATTGTGTGTGTGTTGCCCTGCAGCAGACTGGTGACCTGTTCAGGTTGTATCCTGCCTCTCGCCTTAAATCAACCGGGATAGGCTCCAGCATGACCCCGCTAGGGATAAGTGGCTTAGAAGATGAAACGAAACAGTTGAAGGTTGTTTAATTTAGAAAAAAAAGGTTACAATTGAAATATTTCACCTTGATGCTGTTAAATGTCAGGGAGCGAGTTCTCCATTTTCTCATCAAATTGTGAGGAAAAGCAATTTCACAACATTAAGTGGAAAAGTTTGTTTCTGATGGAAAGATTTCTGCCTTCTGGAAATGATTGGCATCTTGAGTGTGAACGTTCTCTCTTAATCATTAAAAACATTTTGTGTTGAGTTATTAATGTTTAGTGGAGTGTTAATGGCAAACAAGAGCCTTCGAGCACATTCTGTTCCCTCTTTTTTTTTTTTTTTTCTTTGGTTTGTGTAGTTGTATTTTTGGCCTTTGGATCAAAGGCGTTCTTTGTCCGGTTTTAATGAAGGAACTGTAAAATCCGTGCATCACTAGAATATTTTGTACAAAACATTCAAATATTTCAGCTCTCTCATTTTTTTCTCTTTCATGAAAAGTTGGGAAGTTTGATAAAGTTTTTATTTTTTTTGTTACTTCTTAACAGCATTTTCACCTTGAGTGTAAAGATTAAAATGAATTTTAAATTATAAAGGGATCTAAAAGATAAATTTTATTTAATACAGAAAATAAATTGTTTTACAGATATAAACGTACACCTTTAATATTTGTTCGCTAGGTCTACAACTTTTTTAAAATTGATGTCTTTAACAGGACGGAGGCCAAGTAACCGTGGATAACATTTCTCCAAAGATATCCAAGAAGTGTCGACTCCCGAGACAGATGGTGAGCATCGTGCGAAGAAAAAAATAAAACAAAATAAAATATCAGTTTCACACTGTCGAACTTAGTTACAGGTCACACTGAGAATGCTGCCAAACATGATCATTTTTATGTTAATGTAATATTCAGGTGAGACGGAAGGTTTATCTGAAATGCCACTCATGTTACCCACCTCGAGGCCACAGGAGTACTAACTGATTTCTTTGGTGTGGGTGGATCATCTCTGGCATGGCTGGAACACAACCCTATCTTTAGCTTCACTTTAGAGCCTTACAGGTTTCAAATAGCCTTAAGTCACCATGATTATAGGTCAGTAATAATAGACCAGACTAGGGGCTTTTTATGAATCATATGCACATTCTCCTGGTCTGAAATTTGAGGCCACAGTGCTGCTGACTAGTTTCTAACTTATGTGACAACTCTTCTGTTTAACTGTGGCACAAATAAGAAGATAGGGGTTAAAAAGATTACAGAAGCTCTATCTTTACTCATATGATTTTAAATGTGGCGTGTGTGTTACAGAGTACATCCAGTGGTGTGGTTCCTTATCTGGGGACTTATTTGACCGTTTTGACCATGTTGGACACAGCTCTGCCAGACACCGTAAAGGTAACATTCTAGTTAAGCAAACACTTCTGCTAATTTGGAGAAATTTGAACCATTTTGAACAGTACGCCTTAGAAAAATAGCAAGACAATTTTGGATTTCAACAAGTATTTTTTTTTCTTTTTTTTTAATTGGAATCAAAACAAAAAGATGAAGAAAACTCAAACTAGATTTCAATTAGTTTCAGAGTTTTTTCTGCTGATGCTAACGTAGTCATTCACCTGGCACTGCAAAATTTTTTATTACCGGCTATTTTACATATCGTAAGCTCGCTTCTATGTCAGCTTATCTTTAGCGTTGTGTAATTGGGAACATGGAGGGAACAGCAAGCAGATCCATGCCTATAAATGTTGTAAGTAGGCTACAGTGTCCAACTTCTGTAACGGTGAATATACAGTCAAAAATAAACAAATCCCAGATTAAAACTTTATTGGGACTGTAGAAATATATATATTTTTGCTTGGGTTCTACTCTAATGTAATTTGAAGAATAAGATACGGTTAGATTCCGTGTTTATTTCCCTTATCGTTCATTGTTCCGTTACAATGTCTTCCTCTTACCCGAGGACCAGGTCGTGGGGGAAACTGCCTCAAATGGGAAACAGGCTTCTCCCATCCCAGCTGCATCTTCCAGCTCACTTGGGAAGATCTTGAGGCGTTCCCTGTTCAGCTGTGAGACGGTCTCTCTAGTGGGTCTTTGGGTCTCCTCCCAGTGGGACATTCCCGAAACACTTTACCAGCGAGGTGTTTCTGACCTATTCTAACCAGATGCCCAAACTACCCCATCTGGCTTCTCTCGTCCCGGAGGGGCAATGGCTCTACTCCGAGCTCCTTCCGGATGGCAGAGCTCTTCACTCAATCTCTGAGTGAGAGCCCAGCCACCCTGTGGAGGAAGCTCATTTCGGCCACTTGTATCTGCCATGTAGTTCTTTTGGTCTCCACCAACAATTTTATTCATCTAAACAACTTCAGGATGTTTGATACAATATAACGTTGCTCCAAAACTTTCACATAATTTCTTTTTGTGATCAAATCAATCATCAAATATTTTTTAACCACACTATTGTTATTTTCTTTATTGTACAGTTCGTACATTTGTCTAATTTTTTTTTATGTCCGTTATAAATTGAAGTACTAACCCTAGTCTTACTCGACAGGGCGGCCTCATAAACTTTGAGAAGAGGAGAAGGGTGAGTGATCCCTCTTAAATTCTTTGACACATTATGACTTTACATTTAACATTTTTGTCTAATCAATCAAACAAGAGGTTCAAAGTGTAATTTTGATGTGATTGGTTGAATCCACGAATCATTTAGTTTTGGTTTTCTTGCCACAGTTTCATTATTTTTCCCTCCTTTCAGGAATTTGATGTGCTATCGCAAATCCGTCAGTTGCAAACATCGTGTTCACAGTACAACCTCCCTCATCACCCCAGAATCACAGCTTGGCTAGATGGACATAAACTGCTGACTGAACAAGAAAGGTGAGACTCTACCCCTCCTGTTCAGAACATGTCAGGATCACAAGCAGAAGAAGGTCAAGATGAAGGTGATGTTTATTTTTTTGTGGAACTTGATGAACCTACAAGGAAGGCAAATACTTCAAATATCTTCATATGAGAGACATTTCTAGTAATTATGTCATCTAAAAAAAACACTTTTTTTTTTTTTTTTTTTTTTAATTGGTCAAAGGACTTGTAAAAATCTAGTTTATTATTTTGTAGCTATGAACTGTCGAGGGAATTGGAGCCACCGGTGGACTTATGTTCACCACCATCCTGGAGTCACCGCTCACTCACAAAGAAACTTTCCTTGTGAGTTTTTGACCTTCAACTAAAATCATTTGTATGATTTGTTCATTTATCTTATTCTGTTTCAGCTATCGTAGACTGACTGAGCATGGTTTAACTTCTCTTATTAAATCACATCTGTATTTTCAGTCTTCGCACAGTAAGCGATGGAGCCAAAAAAGTTCCTCCTGATCAGATCAGTGTTTCATCATCTGGATCCAGTGGATCTGAGATGGAGGATCTTTCCTCTCCAAACTCGGCCTGTTCCATTAGATTAAAGGTAGGTTTTGTTCACTGATCAGATTTTGTGTGTAATGTAAGAATGACGTTCTAAAAATTCCTGGTAAATGAGTCAGTATGAGAGTTTGTTCCTTCGCAGCACATTTGACATGTTAATACTTTCTAATTACTTCTGTTTTGTCTCAACTTGCTACCATGCTTATTGTTCTTACTTTCTGCTCTCCTTTTTCCCACAGTCCTTTCACAGGTCTTTCAACAATGTTTCAGAGTCCTTTTCTTCTTCCTCGTCGCTATCTTCTTCATCATCTTCACCATACTCCTCGGTGAGCGCTTTCCCGGACTCCCCGACTCCTTCTAGCTCTTCTTCTGACTGCAGCACCGATGTCGGTTCTGCTTCGTTGTCGTCCGGCAACGGGTTGCGACTGAAGCCACATCTGGCCTCTCACCACAAACGCTCTGTGTCCATGACCTCGCTACCTGTGTATAACCGCCAGGTGGGCGACTGTTGCATCGTCAGAGTCAGTGTGGACCTGGGACACAACAATGGCAACATGTACAAGAGCATCCTGGTAAGTGGAGCTCATCAAAACTTCCTCCTTCGTTAAGATTTGTTCTTAAAAGTCTTGTTATTCTTTCTTCTTCACAGCTGACCAGTCAGGACAAAACTGCTCAAGTGATCAAGAGGGCTTTAGAAAAGCATCATCTGGAGCACATGAATGGGCAGGACTTTACCCTGACTCAGATCATCTCACAGGAAAGAGGTCAGAACAAAATTTCTATTGTTGGGACTCATTTTTAAGAAAAATAGAGGAACCCTCTTTAACTTGTGCTTCTTTTTTTTTTTTTTTCAGAACTGCTTATTCCAGACAAAGCTAACGTGTTTTACGCCATGTCCACAACAGCAAATTTTGACTTTGTTTTACGCCAGTATTCAAAAAACCAGAGAAAAACACTGTCAGTAACTTCTAGCCTTGGACGCTCCACAAAGTAAGCACTTAAACCTGAAGATGAACCTGGTAAGAAGCAATTCAAGTGAAACGTTTCTATGAAAACTGACTAGATTCTGTTCTCAAGCACTTTATTAAGATGATCGCTCCTCTGAACAGTAACCTTCAATCTTTAAAACCTCTTGGATGAGAGTGTTTTTAGAATAAACAAAGATCGAACCCTATCATTAGGCCAAAGAAAAGTTGGAAATAAGGATTCATGAACCTTCTGCGAGTCATTAGAACATGTGACTAAACATGGAGTGCAACAGCTGCGACATATTTTAAAGTGCCATGAAAAAAGGACGGATTGTTTCCCAACTTGGCTAAATACCATGTGTAAGCTGTTTTTAGACAAAAAAGATCAGAGAAAAAACAAAAAAAGAAAAAAGTCCAACAAGAAACGTGCAGACGGTGATTAACGAAAGCCCTGGAGCAACTCTTGGTATTTTCTCTGGTGTCATCTAAGAGATGTTGGGAATGTTCTCAGCTGGGATCATTGTGTACTCTATGAGTTGTGTGTAACAGCCAGAACTGGAAGGATGGCATTCTTAAGGTTGATGTCTACACCAGCAGAGAAAGGAATGGATGTGTGCACATGACTACCAAATGTAAATGTAACATGGAATAATTGTGATGTATTTGTATTTTCAGTGTTAATATGTATAGTTAAATTTTATATTTTCTATTTAATTCACAGTAGATTAACTGTGTATCAATTTAAACCTAACTTTACTTGATTAGCACGTCTGACATGTTGTAGGATGATTTGAGCAGGAAGCAAAGGCTTTAAAAAACTAACTTATATTTAGAAAAATCTATATCTATGTTTTAAATTTAGTTTTAAATGTCCCTATTTTTCTCATATTGAAGGTATTGAAGATGATCACACTGAAAGTTGACCTGTAAAGCTGACTGTACCTGATAAGAATCACGGATGTCAAATGACGCTCTGAGAAATTAGATAAAAATCTGTCTGTTTAAGCTTCAGGGAGTTATGCTATAGAAAAAAAAAAGCTGTCAGTATTGTAAACGCACTAATAAAATCTCTATGTTTTCTCGCCCGGGGGCGAGAGGGATTCTAAAAGTTGTAAGCCTTGCTAGAAAACATAAATTCCTGGTTTTAAGAAGCAATTAACGTAAGGCACTGTTTGTGTGCAATCTAACACATGTCGCCACTTTCTTTTTCATATTTGTTGTTTTGTTGAAGGCAGATGTCTTTTCAATTTTGAAAATGTTAAAATAAAATGAAATAAACTGTTTTTAAATCTGTAATTTAATGCACTGTAATGACATGCCAATAAAACCTTTAAAGTTCTACTTGATGTATTTTTTTCAATTTGGAATTCAAGTTTGAAGCGACTCGTGTTGGATATAAACATTTAACTCCAACTGTAGTAATAATTTGCTTCCTTACATTGGACGCACGGATCGATGCAGCATTCGTGATGATCGGGACGCTGCATTGATCTGTTGTGGTAAAGAAAGCTGAGCTGAAAAGCGAAGCTCTCTACGTTCCCACCCTCACCTATCGTCACCAGCTGTGGGTGGTGACCAAAAGAACATCATGGGTGTTCAGGGTGGCAGGGTTCCCACTCAGAATGAGGAGCTTGGGGGTAGAACCGTTGCTCCTCCAAGTTGAGAGAAGCCAGATGTGGTGGTTCTGGCATCTGGTCAGAATTCCTCCCGAACACCTCACTGGTGAGGAGTTTCAAGCATGTCCCACCAGGAGGAGACCCAGACGCAGGTCCCAGACCTAATGGAAAGATTATGGCTAACAGCTGGCTGGGGAACGTCTCGGGATCCTCCCGGGTGAGCTGGAAGATGCAGTCGGGGTGAAAGAAGCCTGGGTTTCTCGACTAAGTCTGCTGACACCATGACTTGACCCCAGGTAAGCGGAAGACAACGAAACGGAACATTGGATTAGACTCACTACTTAAAATGTTGTATTTGCTATTTTTTAAGCAGATTTCTGCAATTGCCACAACAAATGTAACTTTTCAAATTGAAAATGCAGCCACAAAAATAAATAATAGTTTATTTAATGTACCTTTAAGAATCTATAAATAAAGTTGGAGTGATTGACAAGCTGTGGATCAGTAATTTATGCTCATCATACAAAAATAATTGGTTTTCAATGTCTCACAGAATCAACATTTTATTTCCATGGATTTTTGCCTAGTATCCCAATTTGAGTCCAAACAGTAAAAGCAGTTTTTAGTAATATTGCAATAAATCTATAAAGATATTCCATATCACTGTTCCCTGTTTGCAGGGTTGGCTGTTGCTGAGAAGAATCTATACATTTGTGATAGATGTGGAGAGTGTGGAAAAGAGGTGAAGAAGCGTGTGCAGGTAGGCTGGAACAGATGGAGAAAAGTATCAGGTGTGATGTCTGACCGAAGAGTTTCAGTTAAAATGAAAGGAAAAGTGTACTAAACCGTGGTGAGACCAGCGATGCTGTTTGGTCAGAAACAGTAGCACTGAAGAAAAGGCACGAAGTTGAGATGGAGGTAGCAGAGATCAAGATGCTGAGGATCTCTCTGGGAGTGACCAGGATGGACAGGATTAGAAAGAAATGAGTACATCAGGGGAACAGCACATGTTAGAGATTTTGGAGATAAAGTCAGAGAGGCAAGACTGAGATGGTTTGGACATGTGCAGAGGAGAGAGGGGAGAGAGTGCATCGGCAGAAGGATGCTGGGTTTGGAACCACCAGGAATGAGGCCTAAAGGAAAACCAAAGAGGAGGTTCATGGATACAGTGAAGGAAGACATGAAGATAGTTGGCGTGACCGAAGAAGATGCAGCAGATAGGTTTAGATGGAAGAAACTGACTTACTGTGGCGACCCCTGAAGGGAAATGCCGAAAGAAGACGAATCTATACATCTGCTCTAAATGTTCAGGCAAAGACAAAAAATGATCAGACAAAATTCACTTCAGGTTTACATTTTCCTTCCATATTTTTCCACTCAGTGGCACCAGAGAGCTGCTCACTTGTTTGTTATGAGATCCCATTTACTTGTAAACTGTACTGACAGAAATACACCAGTTGGCTACAGTAAAGCTTTACTAGCTGTATCACACTGTACATTTCTACATACAATGAGTATCCTAGCATCATTAACCACTGCAGAGTTGTTTTAATGTATTCCTCTGGCAGATATTTTGCATTTATTTTAATAAACTTGTAACAGAAAAGTTGGTTTTATGACCCCTAGGGTTGTAACCAGAGCAGAGTCCAGATGCTGTTACACAAAAGTGGTATTCTGATCCACATGAATAGTCTGTAGAGAGCTGCTCGTCCAGACAAGCACTTGGCTTCAGTTGATGCACAGTCAGCAAAGTGATATGGGTTTGGATTCATTAGATGAGGATTTGCCTCTCAGTGTGTGCTAGGGTTTGCTGCATAGGTCAGCATTGTTGGAGGAGAACCAACACCCCTCCCCTCTGTTCTCATACTATCTAATGTATTATGCATGCTTGTCATGTCCGGCTATGAGCTCAGCAATGTGTGAGAGCTCTGTTTAGCCCCACAAAATACTCCAAGCAACTTTGGCCTTTGCTCCATGATATTAAAACCATATTTATTTGCCTTTGAAGAACAGCTTTGTGAGTCAGATCAAATCCGGGTTCTTCCAGGAAATCAGTTGCAGGTCTGTCTTGAAGTCCAATGAGACCTGAGGTTTAGTTCTCAATAAAACTGATGTTACTCACCCCTACTAAACATGAACTGTTTCAGGAAGTGAAAGAGGTTCAGTGTTAATTATGTTTGTGCTTTTTAAGAAGAGTGGGAAACTTGTGGGTGAAAGCATTTGTATATGAACATGACCAAATGATAAGAGAGATCTAGCTTAAAGATTTAACGACACAAAGTGCTAGATCATTATACTTCTACCGTGTTTGCGCAAGGTGTGAATATCATCATGTCCTGTGTTCCTGTTTAAAAGGAAGTTAGTCATTTGAATTGTTAAACCATGCTCATGATTAAGTTTTTCTTGCATCCGGACAATGATCACTCACTACACAAAAGACTAAACACTTAAGTAATTTTTTTTTAATTCTGTAAAAGTGTAGTCATTGTTTAAGTGTTTTCTGTGATTTGCTGTTGATCATGAAAACTTGACCAAAAACAGATGTCACCCCTGTTTGCATGTTCAGGCCCTGAGTTCTGTTGATAACCTCAATTTCTCCAGAAAGGGAACTAAATGTGGAGGAGGGTGTTGACATCCTGTTGTGATACTGCCAGTTTTTTGGCACATGGACATAAAAAAAAAAAATGTGTATTGATGAGACACCTGACATAAATCCCACTTTGAAGTGCAAATAAATTCCCTTTACATATGTTTTGATACCACGTATTACTTATTTATAGTTCTCTAACCTCTAAAATAAGTGTAGGTTGTTGATCAGATTGAGAAATTTTTCCACACCATGGCGACTGTTGCTACACTCCATGTCCCCGATGACACATCGTAAGCTCATATTCGAGTCTGGTGTTGATATGTTGTTCTATTTTCAGAGGCATGTAATGATGTGTTTATTAAATCTGCGTCAAAGAGATCAACTTTGTTCTCTTTTTAATTTAGGCTCATACAGAAGTAAAACTTTACTCAGAACATGCAAATCTAAACTAAGTAAATTCCAAAGCAAGAAATAGACATTGCAAATTCATAAGAAATTAATGTTAGTCACAGCCCCTATTTCCCCCCCTTGCACTGATAGACTTCCCCATCACCACTGTAGACTCTTTACGCTTCCTCGGCACTACCATAACACAGGACCTTAAGTGGGAGCCATCCATCAGGTCCCTGATCAAAAAGGCCCAGCAGAGGATGTACTTTCTGCGGCAGTTGAAGAAAGCCAAGCTGCCCGCCCAGATGTTGGTGCAGTTTTACACAGCCATCATCGAGTCTGTCCTCACCGCCTCCATCACCGTGTGGTACGCTGGAGCCACAGTCAGTGACAAACATAGACTGCAGCGCTTTGTGCGCTCCGCAGAGAAGGTGATCGGCTGCAGCCTTCTATTTCTCAAAGACCTGTACGTCTCCAGGATTCGGGGGCGTGCAGGTTGCATAGCAGCTGAGCCTCCCAACCCTGGACATGGACTTTTTGAGCGACTCCCCTCGGGCAGGAGGCTCCGGTCCATTCGGACCAGAACGTCCCGCCACAAAAACAGCTTCTTCCCTTCTGCCGTTGGACTAATGAATGCTTTATAACCTGGATCCCCACATCTCTTAGTCACTTCCCTCTTGTCACTTTACTATCTTTATTATTTTCTATGACATTGCACTACTTTTCTTTTTCTTTCTGAGGACTCTTAGTTTAGTTAATTTTTTTTTTTTTTTTGCACACCTGTATCAAAGCAAGTTCCTAGTCTTTGATATTCTTCATTGACATGGCAATAAAAGCATTCTGATTCTGATTAATATAAGGTGGCACGGGGGCCTCACACCAAGAGGGTCGCGGGTACCGGGTGAGATGAGGCTTGGAACACTGGCCTTTCTGTGTGAAGTTTGCATGTTCACCCCATGTATGCGTGAATTTTCTCCAGATTTGCAGGTTTCCTCCCACTCTCCAAAAACATGCATGTTAGGTTGATTGGCTGCTATAAGACTGACATTATGTGGATGGTTGTCTGTGTGGCCCTGCGATGGACTGGCGATCTGTTTGGGGTGCATCTTGCCTCTCGCCTTCAATTAGCCGGGATGGGCTTGAGCCCCCCTGTAGCCCCGTGACGGTTCAAAAGACAAAACAAAATATCAATGTCTTGATTTAATCTGAAAATAAAAATGGAAAAAAACTGCAAGCTTTTAAATTTGTATGAAGTAAGTGACTCATTTAAAAAAATTCACTTTAAAATGATTTTTCTTCAAGTTTTTTTTTCATCTACACAATGATAATTGGAGATATTTTAAGATTTTATTTGGACTGTATTTGAGTAGGTGCTTGCTGACATTGTTAGTATGCTGATGCACACTTTTTTTTTTAACTTCAGAATGTCTGAAAAATGGAAAGGTTGCAGTAGCTTTGGGTCTGCAGAGCATCAGTGTTCACCTTCCAGTTAAATAAGTGATGGCATGTAAGGTTGAGTGATTAATGCTTGAAAATCCAGACTGTGAACATTGTTCTTCTTTTTTTTTTTTTAGTATTGCTGATTCGTCATTTCTGACGCAGAGTTTACTGTTGGGTAATGCTCCTCAAAACGGTTTGAGATATAGGCCTACGTATGTACGTAGAAACACAAGGTAGTCTACAAATGTGCTACAACACAGACTAAACATATTGTAATCCTAAATCCTTTATGCAAACAACAGTTTGTTAATCCGTTGCCTCAATGGCACGTACATTTGTCATTATGCAACTAGCAAAAGTTGAAAAAAATCCAATAGAAATAGACTGTTTTGTTTGTCGGTTTTAGCTACTAATATTGCATCACACACTAGATAATGTGTGCTTTAAGTTTTCACGCATTCATTCTCAGATATGAAATTTAAGGAGGCCCAGCAGAAACCAAAGAAGCTAAAGAAAACCTAAAGTGGAACTCTGCTTTAAAGCTAGTGAGGTGGGTCTGCCATTTACAGCAATGCAGATACTCATATGTGAGCCATATCTTATTTTATGATGAAGAACAGAGTAAATTTACTTTAAAAAAATCTTTATTTTTTAGCTTTTCCATCTCAGGAGTCACCCTAGCGATTCAGTTACAGATACGTGTGTACACATACAGGGGTGCACAGAAATTTTTTAAATGAAATACATATAAGAACACCTAAAGATGTTATTTAGAGATGTAACTCTGCTCATAAAGATGGCAAAATAAGGTTGAATAATCAAAAAAAAAATTGAGCTAAAAATTAAGAAATAATGTCTAATTACACTACACACCTTGGATCAGTCATGTTCATCCTCCACAAAGCAGTCATGAATTAGCTGAATATTTAATCACATCACCTGCGAGTTTAATTCATCACGCTTTTTGTTTCCCCAAAACAGTACTATTAGAATAGAAAACTTTATTTGTGTGACTCAATCAATTTTTCTTCAACAAGTTTCACACAGTACACAAGCAAACATAAAAACATTTGAAATCAAACACTGTTAACTTATAGAACGTTATTGTTTAGAGCTTTGATTGCAATTGGAGTAAATGATTTCTGATCGATTTTTTTTTGGTTAATGGTATTTTGTATTTCAGGCCTGAAGGAACTGAATTGAAAATACTCTATTAATCCCCAAAGCAAGGGTTGCAGTAGAAACAGAGAACCAAAAGAAGAACCCACAAGAAGAAGAAATCAACAATCAGATATACATAAAGTATGTACATCTAAAAAAAAGCAGTATTTACTGTCTGGAAAATGTAAAGTTAAAAAATTTGATGAAAGACGGCAGAAATGATTTTCTGTATTGTTTCCAAGAAAGGTAGGGGGGTGATGAATGCGGTGTGATGAATCTTCTGTGATCAGTGTTTGTATCCTAATCACAGCACGTTTATGAAGGACGAACAGTGGAGTTTGTGGTGAACCAGTTTGATTTGTGATTTTAAGAGTTTTTGTTTCTGTTTGCAGGAGAGAAAGTTGTACCATGATGTGAAACTAAAAATGAAGATAGATAGTATTAGTGATTGGTGAACCATGATTGGAAATGTTTTTTTTTAAACTGACACTAAATTATTTTAAGTTTTCAGAGCAGTCCTTACCATTTCAGTATACTATTCCAACAGTTTCATTTTAAAGGACATATAAACTCCAATCTCATATCAAAACTGACCCAACAATTTGGATTCTAGCTGGGTGTCATGATCCTCCTCCCTTCCAGAACATTTCTTTCCTTCCAATCCTGCCGCGGGCCCTAATTCAGCACACCTGGTCCCAATTGCCTCTCCCTGATATATCCACTTCTGTCTCGTTTTCCTGCTCGTTATTTAAGCCCTGGTGTCCATTGTTGTGTTGCCTGATTATCTGTTGCAGCCATGATGGAGTTCATTCACAGCTGGTCTTGCACCCTCATATTTCCTCTTTGATGGCTCCTCTGGTTGGTCTTGCCAAGCCTGCCCAGGACACACAAGCTTTCTCAGGTTGGCTTCCAGGCTGCACATGCCCATTCTGCTTCCTTAACACTTGATTATCTACAACTGGCTATGCATCTGGATCTTACATCTCCACCTCATCTCACTGGGATTCTAAAAGTTTTTCTTTAAATTGGAATGTTCAATTCAATTATAACTATTTGTCCGTGAGGAACTTCATTTACAGCCAGAGCGCCGGGGCAAACACAGATAAATGCATACAAAACCACATTCATTAAAAACATCATAAAACAATAATAAAAAAAAAAGAGAATAAAACAATTAAAATCAATAAATAAGAACATATACTTATTTCTTCAGTACATGCCCATCCGTCACAAGGCCCCTCAGTCATTCAGCAGTCTGATTGAAGTGGGTATGAAGCCGGATGTGGCTCTATTGGTCTTGAGTGCAAGGGATCTGAACCTACGATCTGATGGTAACAGGGTATAGTGTGAGTGCTGAATGTGCGAACTGTCTGTGGAGATCTGAGTGCATTTCCTCAGGACTTGGTTATTGTAAATGGAAGTGAGTGATTCTTGTTGATGTCCAATGATTTTACTGCTAATTTTGATGATCTTATTGTTCTTACATTGCTAAGATGTCCATTTATTCTGACCCTCTGGTCCCTCACCGGTGGTTGATTAAATTAATGTTGAATGTTGATTAAATGTAAAGATTTCAGTTGATCTTAATTACAAGTTTGCCTTTTAAACACGCAGTTATAAATATGACAAGACATTGTCTTTTATACAAAAAAATTTGAAGGCCACTTTACTTTGATCCCTGTCATAAAAAAGCAACTTATTTTCCCTGTGCATGTTTTAAACAACACATTGTTTTCAATGTTAATAGCATTTTTAGATCAAGTAACTATTTGCTTTTGTTTTAAACCTTTCTGTGCTGATGTGTCATTTCAAGGATACATCTTTTGTTTTTTTATCCTTTGGCTTTGCCATGTTTGCGCTCAAAAGTGCTCCATTGGATTTGAATTTCAGCACAGCATTCATATTCACAATCCATGTGCTCTTTCTTGAACATATAAAATTATAAAACAGACCTTTTTTAAAGGTGATTTTTAAATTTGTATACATGATGACTCAAACAATATCTTTAGTCTGAGAGGCATTTTATTCCTATTCACATAGGTTCCCTCTGCAGAAAAGAAGCAACCAGCTAAAAAAAATCTGATTGGGAAGACTCAGAACTGTAAATTGTGCCAAGGAGTAAATGCTATCGCCACATCAAGTCTGTTTCTTCCATCTAACCTCATCTGCTCCATCTTCTTCGGTTACGCCAACTCTCTTGATATCTTCCTTCATTGTATCCATGATCCTCCTCTTTGGTCTTCCTCTAGTCCTCTTTCCTGGTGGTTCCAAACTCGGCATCCTTCTGCCAATGTACTCTCTCTTCTCTATACATGTCCAAACCATCTCATTCTGGCCTCTCTGACTTTTTCTCCAAAACCTCTAACATGTGCTGTTCCTCTGAAATATTAATTTCTAATCCTATCCATCCTGGTCACTCTCAGAGACATCCTCAGCATCTTCATCTCCGCTACCTCCTCTCTGTTTCCTGTTTTTTCCTCAGTGTCACTGTCTCCAGACCAAACAGCATGGCCGGTCTCACCACGGTTTTGTACACTCTCCCTTTCATTTTAGCTTAAAGTCTTCTGTCACACATCACATCAGATACTTTTTATTACCCCTTCCACACTGCCTTCACACGCTTTTTCACCTCTTTCCCACACACTCCATTGCGCTGGACTGTTGATCCCAAGTACTTAAAATCTTCTACCTTCTTTATCTCTTCTCCCCGTAACCTCACTTTTCCATTTGGATCCCTGTCATTCACACATGTACTTTGTCTTACTCTGACTAATCTTAATTCTTCTTTCTAATGCAAACCTCCACATCTTCCCTCCTCTCACTCCAGATCACAATGTCATCTGCATGTATCATGTACGATACACTGTGGATACAGCTAATTATTCAAATCAATCTTTTTGTAAAAATCCATTTTTATGCATTAGTTAGAAATTAATTTGTCTTTATGGTTTCGTGCTGATGTTTTTGACTTCCCTCGGTAGCTCCATTCATCTCTCATGTTGCTATGCTTCCTTACATTATTGTCTTTTTGTGCTGGAGAATCATTTCCTCCTCTAAACTTTTCTGGTTTGAAGTGCATCTTTAAGTGTTGCTCTCTGTGTGTTTACCCCATCACCTATTTATAGATGGTAGGCGTACTTCAGCACATCACCTTTACAGATGGATTTATCTGGGTATTCATGCGCATTATGTGTGTGCTTGTGTGAATGGGAATACTTGTGTGCGTAGCCTCCTCCAAAGTGAGTCATGCTGTGACGTAAACAGCTACAGTCACTCACACGCCTAACCCCAGCACATGGCTCTTAGACAACACACTCTCTGCCTTCACGTGCTGTCCTTCCCTTTCTATTCCTCTTTCACTGTTTCTTTGAATGTTTTTTTTTTCTTTCTCTTTTACCCTATCACACACACACATGCACTCCTCAAACAATGGCAACCATTATCATTTCCTGATGTAAGTGGATGTAGATAACCTAGATTTTTCTGCAAAACAACCTGTTGAACAAAGCAAGTAAAGATTGCTGTGCTTCTCCATGTTCCACATTGGTTCTATTTTAGAGCATACTGTATTTAGATTCTTTTTGAAGATTAATCAGTTGAAAGGATGGGTAGTGATTGCAGAACCACACATAAACATGTTCCGGCAGCTCATGCTGTGTCTAGTATTACAAATCAGTATGTGCAGCAAAAACTTGTGCCACGAATCTTAATGGCTTCTCCAAAAGTGGGAGGGTTTCTTAGAAAAGAGGGTTAGGGAGGAGATAAGTAGGTCAAATCAAATTTGAGAAGCCTCTCACCCAACTTCATGAGCTGTTTTCCAACTGCAAAACACACACAAGGAGGTTCTTTTTCTGCACTGTTTTCAGGCTCAAACAGGGACGTGTTAAGATTTGTTATGGCAGCATTTATGAACACAGAAGCAATAAAAGTGATGGTCCTGTTAAATGGTATTTCCAGCAACACAAACCACCATAAAACTCTCTGTAGCAGGTCACTGACCCACATACTGAAAGTTAAATCCTAGCTTTTCTCTACTGGTGAAGTCTCATGGAAATGAAGCCCGGGTGTGTTTAACTCTGCTTCTGTCCTTTTTTTCCTGTTTGTGTGACTCCCTGAACTCTACAACGTCAGACACAGCCAGACATTACGACATAAGCCTGTTTATTCCAATATCTGTAAATGTTTAATATGTACAGTACCACTTCATTTTTGTCACTTTTTCCCAACAAACCTGTTGAATGTGAGGCACTCTCATGCTTCCTTGGCAGGAAACATGGTGTGGTGTCATTTCTGCAGCCTAGAGTTGTACACTTTAACAGGTCATGTAAATGGTAAAATGACAAAACATTAACAGCGGATGTTTTCAATCCCAGTCCCAACTCCTGTATTGTGTTTTGGCATGCCTGCAGCAGAATTGATTTTGCATATAAAGGTATGTTTCTGCTCAGAGGTGCTTTTACGTAACATTCCGTCACTCCCTTGTAAAGGTGTTACTGTAACACGTTGAATCCTGACTGCATGTGAGCAGTTGCTCACATGGGGCTCACAGTTCAGCCCCTTCCTCCCCCTCCAGGTGTTTGGATTAGAGGAGGAAGGATTGAGTTATGGGGCGGAGCAGGGAGGCCCTGCCTGTAAATCTACTCCTCTTCTGTCACTGCCAACGGTTTGGATGCTTTTCTGTTCTCTCCATGAAGAATCTTTGACCTTCACTCCAGTTTCCACACCATCGTCTCATCTAAAACTTTTTACGGTTTTCAAATTCAAAGGTTCCCCACCTGTGTACATGGCAGCGGGGGAAAACCTGAGAAACTTCTAAATGCAAATTTTTTAGAGAACAATTGGAAAAACTGTCCTTTAGTCAGGTTTAAATATCAACCACCTGTTTGGAAGAAATTACAAAGTTATGTAACAGGTTAAAATATAGTAATGAAAAATATCAGAACACCAGCTGAAAACATGCAGGTTAGGTTACTTGGTCAATAAATTTTACATAAATTTTCTGTAGATATAACAAATGGACTGGTGACCTGACCAGAATTGCTTGCTTAATAGCTGCGAAATGCTCCGGTTCCCTTGAGGCTGTTCACCTGAGGTTTTTCTACCCTGCATGTGTGTTCACATTGATTTTTTTTTTGTGTGTGTGTGTGTGTGTGTGTTCAGACACCCCTGTGTATGCGTGCATTGGCCATAGGTAGTAAAAGTGTGGTTGTGTGTCTATGCAGGAACCAAACAAGTGGACAGGAACACAAGTCGATGCCGCTCTTCGTATGGTCACTTGAACCAGGATGGCTCTGGACAGATGGATGGGCCTGTTGACACTAATCCGCTGTATGAGGTAATGGAGTTAGCCTGTGTTTGTGTTCTCCTTCCCTGCCACTCCTGACTTACTGACTGACCTACTTAACCAGCAACTCACGTGGCACCAAAGCAAGCACGCACATATTATATTTTGTTGCTTTCCCAGAAGCTTATGGGACCGTACAATAACACACTGTGTGTACATTCTGGTCTCACACACCCACTGATAGCACAAATCTAGATAAGAGCCCGAGTTAATAAATAATGAATGCCAAGTATTTTTAGGCTTTCACTTTGTATGTAAGTGTGCATGGGTTTTGAAGTTGTAAAAAAAAAACGGCGCGTTTCAATTGTTTTATAATGAACTCTTCCGGGATGATCGAACCATACGAAATGGTAAAATATTAACAAAGATTGTCCATATTAATTAATCTAAGCTGTAGTTGGATAAAAACACCTTGTAAAATACCATGCAATTTACACAAGTGTGATGACAATTGAGTATGAATGCAATTGTTTGCACCATAGTGCTGTCATAAAAAATTGCATCAATGAAATGATGCAAAAGAGTATGTAGCAACTTTTACAATGCAAAATATGTTAAGTAACATATGTATTTGCTGGGAAACATGAGGTAATTACTGCCTGCCTGACAACTTATACAAAGAAACAGTATGTAACTTTTCAACTGTAAATTGCTAAGTTCCACTTTTGTTTCATGTCAGTGACATCTATCAGGAACATTCCTGGAGTAGTTTCTTCTCAACTATTTCCTAAGGCAGAGAAGCCTCACTTTACAAGTATTTCTGTGGAGAGGACATGTGATGTTGCAGCTGATGTTAACTTTATACACCATGTGCTTGCAATATAATGTGCGAACAAAAAGATTTGTAAAGTGTGTTGTGGTGGACGGAGTGAAGAAACGTAAAGGGGTTCAATAGAGAAAAAAAAACTGACAACAGATGTGAGTCAAAATAAAGCTGACTTCTACAAGCCTGTGTGAGCTTACAGTAGAGTAAGAGTGGATCATGTACATGCATATATAAAAATAGATTTCTACGTGTCCGTTTACAAAATCTGATTTAAAAAAAAAAGCAATATCGTTCTTACTTTTTTTGTTTGACCCTATGTTTCTTCCCTATGATAATATTAATAATATACCAATCTAAATTAAGTTGTACTTTTTTCTTCTAAAAGAGCAAATACATTAAAATTATGGCGAGTTTGTGCTAGCAGTAAATAAGACTATAAAAGAAAAAAAGACAGGCATTTTGTTATTGTTTTGTTAGCCAGCATGGCACAATTCAGATGGACATGCATGCAGCTCAGATTAGCATTTCCTGCAAAAACATCTGAGGACTAAACAAAGCTGCAGCTGTTATTTTTTTGCATGGAAAATAAATTGAATTACATAGAATTGGGCAATTCAATTGTAGCAAAAACTAGTTTTGAATACAAATTTACAGAAACCTAATCACTTCAGTTTAAGTCGAACCTTTTTTTCTTGTCTGCATGAATTTGTTTAGAAGTTGTTGTACATTCAGTTATTAAAACTTTATAAGAAGGATAGCTGCAGAGGCATCTGATGCTGGGTTGCTGTCCTCATGTTTACATGTGGTATAAGTTGAAAATGCTGTTAGATCACTGGAACCTGACTAAGGCGTGAAGGCCAGATGTTGTGTTCACATGAGTGCAATAGTCATTTCATAATGACCAAATACTTCACACTTAAGAAAACAACATTGGAGACATTGGACGTGTTTTCCCAGTGTGATTTAGGCAGATGGGTGATTCACTCTGTGTCTGGTAATAAGTGATGGAAAACACGAGTGGGTGTTTGTAGTTTTAAAGGACAAGTAAAGGGTCAAGGAGGCAAAAGCTCAGTGGTAGAACATTCGCCCTTGGACCGAATGTTCACGGGATCAAATCCTGCTGAGCTCATGTCTAGGTTTCCTTGGGGAAGACACCTAACCCCGTTTCTCCCACCATTGCCGCCGTTGTGGCTGCCTGCTGCGGTGTAATGCAGCACACAAATTTTCCCGTTCAGAGATTAACCAAGTTTGCTTCTTTGTCGTCTTCTTCTAAAGTGAATGAATGACCTAGAAGATCATTTCATACCTACCTATCCAATTCTGTTACCATAAGAAGAAGAAATCAAAATCTACAAGTTTGTGATTCAAACATACCCCTCTTGATTTTAATATTTGATAATGAGTAGTGAGGCATAAAATGTTAACATCGTTTTATTTTTGGTTTGATCTTCAGTTTATCCCACATTGAGCCTATCCAATTATGATTATTATTTTTTTTTGGTTCAGTTAACAGAGAAATAACACTTATTCTTGTTTTAAACATTTAAAGGAGGAAAACACAAGTAGATACCAATGACTGTGTATTCATTAAAAAAAAAGAGTTAAAAATCCAGTTGAACAAACTCAGTAATGAGATTATGTGTACAGTACGTGCTCCTAGTTTTGTTTGTTTGTAGTTTAAAATCTCTTTTTGTTCAGTTTCATTTGTAGAACAATGTTCTTTGTGCCAAGACTTGCTGGACAGGTTTGTTCTTAAATGACAAGCACTTTCCAAGCTGCACGCCAGTCAGACTTAAAAAAACTATTTTAGTTTTTTAAACTACTTTAAACAAAAAATTATTTTGAATCTTTAGTCTATTTGAAGCAATTGCTGACTCTTTATTTCTGATTGAATAAATAGATGAAAGAAACAGGATTTGTTATAAATTTGACTGCAATACATCGTCTGGTATTTTGTGGTTTGTAGTGATTGATTCTACGAAACTAAAAGAAAAAATCTCCTGACAAAATGAAACCATACTCCTTTAAAATCAGAGTTGACCTGATTCACCCCATCAAAATTGACCAACTGTGTTACCAGTTCCTTCAACGTATTCAAACTTATGTAAAATGTGTTCTTGCCTTTAGAATAAAGACGTGTTTCTAAAATAGAATAAAAAATTCAGTACTTTATTCGTAAAGCCTCAAATTCTTTTAAAAACAAACAGACCAGCAGCCACTGGAATGGAAAAATGTAACTGGAAAAAATTAGCACCTTGAAACTATTTAATAAAGCATAATATGTTGCAACAAAAGCACGTCTTCCTGGATATATAAAAAAAATGACTGGGATTTAAAATATAATTATGACTCTGAATAATTAAATAAAATTGGAAAAAGAAAAATGCCAGTAAATACTGTACTTCTGAAAAAAAAATGTCAAAGAAACAATAAAAAACACAAACAACAAAATGAGTTTTTCCTTTTCTCAGATTGTATAAAAAATGATAGATTACAAGACAATGAGATAATTATTGATTTCAGGACATTTTATTTTAGAAATGAGTGTGTTAAATATGTGTGCAATGACAGTGAAAGGGATTAAACAGACTTATTCTCATTGCAACCCAAATTCATTTGTGAGATTAGTTTGGAGATGTAATTAATAATTAAAATGAAAGTGACAAACACAGCCATATCAGTGTGTTAGCATGCAGGTGAGCCAGTGTGACAGCATCTGGATCATCTAAACCAACTGAAAGTCAAACATTGTTAATGATTTTTTTTTGTCCCTTTGCTGAAGAGCCAGACTTACAGTAAATTGAACTGACTCTCGTCTCCTGGCTGAAAGGGTTATTAATGTATTCATGGTAATTCCATTTAGTTTCCTCAGTGGGCTCTTCATTCATCCTTTCCACACACTTCTACCTGAATATGTAGCAGTCAGTGAGAGGGAAAGCACAGGCAGTGTTTGGAATCGACCGACAAACCTTGCCATTGACTGAGAAGCATAAGCACAATAAACCAGATTTGCATGAATGCCAGTAGGGAATCCAAGCTCCTGCTCTGGTCCTTTTGTCTGCGGCACAGAGCCAAAACTGCTGCAAGGAAACATGCTGAAAAGAAAGATCTTCCTCTGCAGACACAATGGATTATTGTTGGAATCTTGCTTTGTAACAGTTGGATTAATAAATCCTACACATGCACATCAAAATTCTGGGAAAAGCAAGGATGATGTGCCATGTACATAAAATGACTTAATCACCTGACTTAATCAAAACGTTGAACTGTCTTTTATGAAGTTGGCTAAAGTGCATTATCAGATTCTGTCCAATGTCCCCGACATGGCTTTAGCTCATACATTTTCTTAATTTCTGGGGTTCCCAACCTGCTGGTCAGCTCCAGTTTATTAGTCGCGGCTGAGCTTCAAGGAAATGTCACATACTTATAAAATTCGGGCCTCTGTTTCACCACATTTTTGGCTCAACATCTCCAACTGGGAATCTGTCCAATATTGTATAAGAATGCTGAAACCCAAACCGCAGAGTCTGAGTTCATTCCCCCTGTCTGTGTTTCACTCATTCAAAGGGTTAAGATGGTTAGTCATTAGAATGTGAAACAGATCTAAAACAGATTTTTTTTTTCCTCTGTCCACATGTTCACCTCAGTGGACTGTCTGGAAATAGAAAAACTAAAATGAACTAGTAGGTGGAGGGAATTTTTTTTGTTTTGCAGAAATAAATTTTAAGGCAAAAATAATAATGAATAAAAGTAGAAGCAGAAATGCAACAAATATTAAACAGCTGGTGTTAAAGGTCTTTGTGCTCTAAACAAAGAGAAAAAAAATCAGTTAATCAAAAAGAAACTTTTTTTGTAAAAATTCTTTCCAATGAAGCTCGTTCTGTCTGTAGGGAGTTAATTATCCTTTTAAACAGACAAGACAACACATGTATTCTCTCCACATCTCCTCCATAAAGAACTGGATCACCTTACTTCATGCTTTTAAGTCTTTTACTGTCTGCAGTGTAAAAAACCAAGTTCTTTTTTAAATGAAGTTGCAGTGAAATCCCGATGGGACATATCGGTACTGTTCCCACACAAGTAGGCAAAGCAGTTTATAGGTTTATAGGACAAAGTGTCTTATGAAAGGAGGAAAGTTCCAGTTAAATTTTGAGTTTTGAATTTAGTAACAATAAGAAAAAAAAAAGCTTTACGTATTGTGAGAGGCTTCTTCTATTACTTACATCTGGGTCAAAGCCAGAGGTGGGAACTGAGCATTTGGGCCAGTCTCAGCCTAATTAAATAAATACTTGTGGGAGTATTTTAATTCACTGCATGACATGGATGTTTGTCTCTTTTTTTACTTAATTGTTTGTCTTTTTTTACTAACATGCTTTTTTAATATATTTCAAAGTACTAGATTTTATTGAACTGAAGAAGAAATCTTAATTTTATTTCATCAATTTTTCCAGATATAATGAAAATACACCGATTGGCTTTTTGTGCAAGTTTTAAGAGCAGAGATTTTTGGATGTTTTAATAATGGAAACATTCTGAAGCCATGTGAAGAAAGCAGTGGGAAATTGTTAAATGCATTTCGGAGGTTGAGGACAAAAAAGTAACTCATAAAACCATGCATTAATTTTCTAATGATAGGTCTAACAACAATTATTTTCTCATTCATGTAGGTTCTAGACATTTGTTGCATTGTCGTACATTTGACCAGATACTGGGTATCTGTGTGAGGCTATGATGCATCAGAAATAATCTTGTTATTTATTGCATAACGTCTCTGAATCTGACTACTGAATATCACTTGATTCACCAGTATTTGACTGGTTTGTACAACCAAACCACTACCTGTCAAGTAACACACTCATTAGATACTCCATTAATTCTCTTGGATTTGTTTGTTTAGTCTGACATGTCTTTTCTATGCACAGGCCGCTGGGCTATCAGTCTGATACAAAGCACCTATTCAGTAGCTGGTTGTGTAACAGCAGAATTCAGTTTAGTCTCTGTTTTCTCTGTTTCTATCTCAATAGAAACCCTCACATCAGACGTTTATCTCCTTTTTCTTTCCACGATATCTACTTTCCTGTGTAAACTATTTTGGTGTTGAAGCCCTGGTGCTATTTTGAAATGCAGCCCTCTGTGATTCATGTTTTGATATGGTTTGGTGTCTTAAATCTCGCTCACACTAACTAAAACTTAAAATGAGCTAATAGTAAAGATGGCTGTGGTTTGAGTTTGAACCAGTGTACACAAAGACGTTAGATCATTTTTAAGGTCAAGTTTTTAAACTTTTAATCAGTTTTAGCGTGTAATGTAACACTAAGTATGAATCACAACAGAAATTTTTGTCTAAGTTTAAAAGTTAGGGAATTTAACATGAGAAAAGTTTTGTTTTTAAAATTTCACACAGAAATTGCACACTTCTTGGCAACATTTTGAAAATTTTTTGTAAAGACCAGAACTTTAATTTATCTAATTTGCAACTTTTTAATTTATAAAATTGATCTGTTCGAAGTTTAAAAAAAATATTTTTAAAATATTTACCTTTTTGAAGTACAATGTATTCCTTATGATACTCAAAACTAGTCAGTCTGTTACATACAGAAAACTCACGTTATTTGAGTTCCACATTTACAAGTTAAAACAAAACCTCATGTTTCTGTCTGTACTTTATAGCATACAGCTTCAAAATTCCTGAGCCTGGGCCCTCTCACTGTTTTTGGCTGAGCTATGCAATCAGTTTATCTTTGGGAGACTTTTCCCTTACCTCGTAGTATTCCCATGTGTCAGTATCTTAAACTAAGATTTGAGCTGTCTGCTATCGACTTCCAGATGGTTGCATTTGTTTATGATGTGATTGCAGTATGCAATGTTCCCGGTGTATGACACGCTGCTTCGACAGATTTATTCTGCGATGTTGTGTCAGCCATCACAAGTTGTGTAGCTCAACTTATTCAAGGAGGTTCTTCTGTGTCTCTGCTTATATCTGTCACATGGGAAGAGATCCCTACAACATTCTCTTTTACTGTAAAAAAAAAAAAAAAAAAAAAAAAAAAAACAACCTCACAAACCAAATATCTCATTGCTTTTTTCCTTACAAGGTGTCCCAGTTTCTGACCCAACTGCTATTTTTTTTGCAACACACCATCAAAAATGGGGGAAAACTTGCATATGTCTAACAATCAGACTTAAAAGGGGTCACCGCAGACATTCCTTCAGTTGCCTGCCAAGCAGAATCAAGCAGACACGTGACCACAGATTAGTGTGTTATTGAGTGAGCTCACAGGCTGCTGTATATGGTTTAAATTCTTGGAGCTCTGAATCTAATTTTTCAGGGAAGAAGAAAGAAAGTGAATGGGGGTTGGTGTTCACAGACACAAAGCATGTAGTGAGGTCCTGTAAAGAGTTTTTATGTCTTCTTTGTTTGAGTTTTTTCTTGCTACTGATTATTAAATCTCACATTTTCTGCTGTGCCTGGGTTTATTTGAGGCTCCACTGCTTGCAAATGAACCCAGGGTAAAAAAGGAAAACAAGTTAGGGATGTGGTGAAAAAAATTAGGTGTAGCTGACCCACATTTCAGCTTCAAATACAGACACTGTAGCTGTGTACCAACAAAAGAAATGATTCATTCTCAAATGTTTTTCAAATAAGAGTTATTATCCAACATGAACCATGTAGAAATGTGTGTTTTTGTCTTTATTCTTGATTGGCTTCATTTACCGACTTATTCAAAGCACACTCAACTCCTAAACTAAATTTAATCCCTTATTTCAGTTTCAAGTTTCATTCTGATCTTATTTTCACTTGTAAAAACAACTGTTTATCTCTACAGATGGCTCTGATTTAAAAAAAAAATCTCATTTTTCAATGGTTCAGAAATCCCATTTCTCATCAGAAGCCACAAGTTAGAACAGATATGTGAACATCAGTGACCCTTTCCCGTTTGTTTGACCAAGTTAGCAGGGTAACCATCAGGTAGTGGCATCAACAACATGTGGTGCAAAGTTCTTTTCAAACCATTCTTATCTGGGTTAATGGAAAAAAGGGGAACTGAGTAAGCAGGGAATACGATGTTGAAAAAAAAGAGACCATTGACTGTCCAAAGAAAGAAATACTCTGATGAGTCATCAGTCAACTTCCTTATACGTACTCCCAACAGAGCCTTCTGTAGTTTCCCGCTGCCTTCATAGGTTCTTTTCTTTTACTTTGTTTAGTACAAAACTGTCGATCAATTATTGAGTAAATCTACGTGAAATGATCCACTATTAATATGCTTCATTGCATGTATAAAACATCATATGGTCTTGTTTTCTACTATCCTATTGGTCTATTTTTTCTATCAATTACAAAGCTAGTAGCATTTTACAAAAAACAAAAACAAACAAACCCTAATTTGGTTTCAATAGAGAAGTTAAATCCTCTGACAACATTGTAGATACACTTTGAAGTTGGGCTGTTTTGGAGGGGAGGATGATGGATTTAATGCAGGGTACCCTGAATAACCCCCGTCACCCTCTACATGATGTTATTATGACCCAGATGACAACCTGTAGTAACAGGTTCCTCTCACTGCGCTGCAGAACTGAGCGCTTTAGGAGGTCGTTCATCCCTTTAGCCCACAGGGAATTTTATCAATCAGATGTTTCTGAAAGGAACTGAGTCCCAATTCATTCTATATGTATGTTGTTTTTATTTAATTTGTAAGTACAGCTTGTGTGATTTATATCTATCTATCGATCTATCTATCGTGACATTGAAAATAGCTTAAGCCAAAAGTGTAAAGAACATGCTTTTGAAAAAGAAACATTAGTTATTGCTGAATATTTTTAAGAAGCGATTTAGTAAAAGCAACATTCTAACATTTGCACAGGCATGTTGTTCACATACGAAGAGCTACTGAAAGACTTTTTAATGAGGCTAGTTTGAGAACTCTGAAGGAGTAGAGCTTCTAAAAATGAGTGCTTTGACCTCCATTCCGCATACAAAAGGAGTTTTCTTCCACCTCAAACCCAAATGACCGTTGCTTGTGTGTTGCGTTGTTGACTTTGGAAGCCTTCCAGTTGCAGTGACCTTGTGGAAAGGCACCATCACAGGTGTGGAGTGAATGTGCACAAACTAAATGCCTAATATAATGGCTGGGTTCCCCCACCCCGCCCCCTTGTTTTTACCATTGTTGGTCTAGTATGTGTATTTAAAAAAAATTTCAAAACAACCCTTTAAATATAAATTTTAAAACGTGGTTTTTATATAAATTTGTACACACAAGATCACTTCTGAAATCCAGGAGCTGCTGCCATAGCAGCTATTTAAAGGGAATATATTGCATGTAGTCTTAACATGTTAATGTTTAGCCACGGGTCCCATGTTGTTTCCAAAGAAGAAACCCACTCACCTTTCACTTTACAAATTAGTGTCACATCTACATCTTGAAAATGTCCTGTCTGAGTAACATGCTGAAGATGTGTGTCAAGTTTACTGTCAGCAGGAACCTTTATCTCTCGAACATTGTTTTGTCTTTTGTTTCCTCATTCTTCCTGCTCTATGTAAACACTCATATCGGGTATTTCGCTCATGCACATTAACTCCACACCTCTGAAGGTGACTTTCCACAAGGTTATTTTAGGTTGGAGGGCTTCCAAACTCAACAAAAGACTTAACAAAAATAATAGCCTTTCTGGTTCATTGTGAAAGGAGGTTGAAGCGCTTAAATGTGAAGCTAATTACAGAATAACAGCATAAGAAGTGCCATTTTTTGGACTGTCATCGCTCTGACTGAATAGATAATGTGACTGTTGACCTGATTTCCAGTCATGGATGGGCTGTGGACAAAAAACAGGGGCAAACCAAATGAAGCTAACTTGTAGGGATTGAGCCTCTGACTGTTCAAATACAGGTGCATACACACCATTTGAGTATACGCACTCGTAATTAGCTGAACTTCTTGACAGAGTAATCTGAAATCAAAGTGAAGATTTCCCACACTTTGTGCACTCAAAGTTTCTCCGCCAGGTGTTCGTTACTCAACTATAACTCCATTCAGCAAGCTCTCTGTTATTGTACAACTCCTCCAGTAATCTGACTGGTATTACATCCTTGATGACTTGATGTAGGCTTTCAAAGAAGCAACCAAATAAAAACACTCATAGATGTTTTAATCACAACCTCAAAAGTTAACCTAGTGACTTTGTCTGTTACGATGTTGCACAAACTGGTGCTTTCACTACTCGATGGTATTGTACTCTTGACACATCTCCAGTTAGTAGTTGACCTAACTGCCTATCATAAAACTATTGATAGCTATCAAGTCAATATTTGAATGAGATCACCTGCCTTATTTGTGAGTTGACTAGTTCCGCTCTCTTAACTATAGTTTTTGTACTTTGCATCCCCACATGCACATATTCTTTCTTAACATCTCGTAGGGTGACATTTGAAATCATGCAGCAAAAATATTACCATTAAAAAAAAACCTTTTCTCTTTTAATTCAGGACATAATGTTAGAAGAAATGCATATTTTTTAAACAACAATGCAATGCCTACCTTGAGCTGTTTTTCTGCTAAAAATGGCATTTTTTTCTCTAATACGAATTTATTGAAATCTATAGCAATAAAAAGGAGTTGCGGATAAAACATCCACAAATACACAACCCCTTGTGACCGAAACAGTGACAGAGCTAGACCTCCAAATGGGTATGCAGAGGGTGAACAAGGTCATACACTTAGAAAGAAATAATTTGTTCTTCTCCACAACACACACACACTTACACATGGTTGAGATAACTGTCACATCAGTGAGACATAACAAATAAAGCATCTGTTCGTTGTTATCGTGAATTACTGAGTGAAAATATCTTCAAGTAGAAACATTTGGAGATCCAAATCTTCTCCCAAGATGATGTTTTGCATTTTTCTCAAAGCAAGCAATTCTACATCTTAATTGTTCAAGAATGAAGACAATAAGTTACCTTTTATCTCTGAGAAAAAAAAGGGTTCTTGTCAGATGCACATTGTACTTTTTTGCTTAAGTGGTTAACTTTAAAAATGTCTGGCTAACTTTCTACATGACAAAAACTATCTAATTAAATAGCTTTTTAAATTGATGAAATAAATTTTGTGAAATGTGACTTTTCTCCACATGTTTAGCAAACCTTCCAGCCTTCATTATTATTCTTTGATTAATTATTTTGGCCTTTTGATATGACAGATTGCAACAGCTGTATTAGTGGTGTCATTGGAAAAGTTTGTCATATTTACTCAGCCAAGCTGTGGAGGCTTTTTTAAATGACTCTCTACAGAGAGTTCTTAATTATGTTTTTCAGTGTTTTTCATACTGGGATGGACTCTTATGTTTCTGTCATGTTTGCATTGGATTATTGCTTTACTTTCACCTGTACAACAGCAAACCGAGGTTCTCATTTGTGCTATTTGAGGTGTTGCTTGTGTTGTTCCTATTTGATCTTTTTTTTTTTTTTTCATGTTGACAACTTATTTTTTTTGGAAAGGATACGTAGCTAAGGATGGTTTGTGTGTAGAGGACAAGGTCATTCTGGGTAGATATTTCAGTTTTGTTTTGTCTTTTGACCTGCAGGTTAGTTTATGACTGTCTTTGTTGGCCGTCAGGAAGGAAGTTCATGTGGAAAAAGCCACAGCCTGCTCTTTGTTTTCTCCCACCATCTCATGCAAGCCCCAGGCTTTGAATCATCATTAAATCCCTTGATTCCTCCAAATGTTCCTACTCTTTTCTTGTCTGGTTACTACCAATTCACAAAACTTCACCTGCTTCCTTTTTGCACTTTTCTTTTTTTAAGGCCATCCCTCTGGACTGCTCTCCATTTTGCTCAAACAGGGGCAGACAGAGCCTGCTGTTGCAAATAAAACTCATCCTGGTGGCTCGCCGCATGCCAGTCGGCAGTGGAGTCACTGCTGCATTCACTCTCTGCTCATCTTTGGAGGAGCAGTGGTTACTGGGATCCCACTGCATTGCAGGTGTCAGTAGGAAGAGGTAAATTTTGTAATATTTGAAAGATGAAGTCGGAAATCAGATGATTAAGATGGTCATTTGAGTAGATGTAATCCACATACAATTCTTCAATTCTTAGAAATGTTTTGCCCTTCTTGAAGTGTGGAACATAACCCTCAAGTATAAATAATAACTGAATACACAAATAACAAAATGCTGCAGGATCCTTTTGCAGGTATGTGCAAGCATGCATGACCCACAGACTCTGACGTTGGGCGGGGAGCTTACAAGAGTGAGCCAAAAGCTAAATCTAGTCCAGGCCACTCCCTGCCCCTGTTTGCTGCAGAAGCCGCTTCAGACCAGTTTGAATGTGGAGTGAACGGCCTCTAAACACCTCACCTGCTTTCTGAAACATAATTACACACTTCTTTACATCTTTTTTTATGTTCTTCTCAACAAATCCTTACAAGTTTAAAATTTACAAGCTGCTTCCATAAACACAGAACTGAATTCTTTTACTTACACATCCTGTGAACAGCTCAGTTTCTCTCTCAAGAAAACTAAAGTTAATTTTTCTTTTGAAGAATATGTCTAGCTTTTTGGACAACTTTAGTACATTACTTTACATAACATTATTACAAAGTTTGCACTTTTTCAGCTTTATTAAACTTTGCCTGCCTGTGCAGCCTTAATGAGATGACACAAAAATAATTGGAAGCACGTAGTGTATGGCTGTCTATACTAACCTAGGACCTATATTAGGCCCCATCACAGTGTCCCACTCTTACCTCCAAGAGGAACTTGCAAACACAAAGACTTTACCTGAGAAATTAAGAGTATGATAAGTAGTTCTTAATTTAGCCCAATTAGAAAGAATTTTTCGTTCGTGCTTATTAATGTGATATCTTATCAATACATTTATTGATTGTTTTTTTAATGGGATGTCAAGAATGAGTTTGACTACCCCGATCTGCAATGTCATCCTAAAATCAGTCAGATGCAATTGTGGGGTCACCACATCCTTTTCTGCATTGTTCCTCTTCCATTGCCTCCACTAAACCCATTTTCCTGCTTCTCCCACCATGAAGGAGAGAGAAGCAGGTAACCTGAGAATTTCTGCCTCTGTTTTGCCAAAAGCGTCACTCCTACCACAGACGACCCAGGTGACACGGCTGGATCCACAACTGCTCCCTGTACCTCTGATCTCCTCCTGTTTCCTGCACACGGTGACCTACTTTTCTCCTGACCTGTTTATGTAAGCTCCGGTGCAGCAGCCGCTCAAGTCAAATTAGGAAAAATAGGCACGCAGCAGAATGCAGCTCTCAGTTTAGCTGTGCATGCAGACAGCGTCACCTTGGTACAATCCCATGGGGATCGTTCGGACAAGAAGGAATGTGACATTTGTTGAACATGACATCCAAAATCCCATGGCAATCCAAGTGTTTGTGCCTGTGTTTTTCATACTGGGATGCATGCACTGTCATGTGTGTGTTTGTGTGTTTGACTGAGACCATTGTTGAAGGTCCTGATGTGTCAGCCTCAAAGAGGCGCTTTGTTTTCAGCCAGAGATGAAGTTAGTGCCCTCAGTTAACCCTGCTCCCTCCCTCTCTCCCCCTCTACACACTCCTCCCTTTGCCCTTTATGTTGTTATGAAAATGACCTCGTTCTGGTTGGTGTGAATAACTTTGATTCTGTCAAGTCTTCTCTGGGGGATCAGATTGCTTGATACGATTAACAGGATATCTTAGTTATTTTAGAGGGTTACTGTAAGGTAATTACATTATTTCTATTGAGGTGTTTTTTGACATAAGCATGTGAAATGTGATGAACATGTATCTATTTAAGCTGCTCCTCTTACAAACATGCTCTTTAAGGAGAGGTTTCATGTGACCCCATTGAACCTAGATTTAAAAGGGATTACACAACCTGCTTTTCTGTGAAATACAAAGAATGCTGGGGGACTTGGTCAGGAGGTTGGCAGGACAGTTGAGCTGCTTGCATCAGTCAGAGGCTCAGACCGGCTCTGTCCGGGGTTTGTCCTGGCCCATCACATAAAGCTGACTCACTCAGTTCTTGTTCATGTTGTTTACTTTGGTCTGTTTTTCTCCTCTGCTATTAATATACTGGATTTTGGTGGAGAACACCTGCTCACAGTGACAGAAAAACACCATGAGTAATTCCTGGCAGAGTTTTAGTTTTGCTTTCAAAGCGCTTTTTTTGTTTTAACCCTCGGCTAAAGTATGTCAGAAGTAATAACGGATCAAATTGGGCTTAGAATCGACAAAAAAAGGGTATTTGCGCTTGGATGTATGAGTCTGTCAAAAACACAAAACAAACAATCCCCAAAGTGTAGTGTTAGATGTTTTTGTTCCGTAAGCTCATTAAAGTAGGCCAGGTGTTACATCAGAGGAGCCAGCCAGTGAGTTTTCTAGCCTATCTGTGCAAAGTGTGTCAGTGTGTCATCGCAGTCTTTTTCTCATTGAAGATTAGCGTCCAGTGCCAAAAAGTTACCTATCAAGAAAGGTTAGGATAATACAATGTTTTTGTCTAAATGGAAACACATTGTTCCTCATAGAGCTTTGTCTTCCTTGAAACCTTCAGTTTCTAAGAAAAAGGTTATCACAGACGATAACGAACAGCATGACTCGGTGTAGGATTATACAAATAAGACGAAAACTACTTCCAGCAATTTAGAAAGTAAAACACAAATGTTTTACGCCGGTTTCATATGCATATTAATGTGGTTTATTCATTCTCCTATGTCAGTCGTTGAGTAATTCGTTACCTAACATATCATTTTGGCGCAAGGATTAGGAATCATCATGTCAGATTAAATTAAGATGATTCAGCCTGTCTGTTTGTTGACGCTTGAAAAAATTGGCTGATCAATTCCTTCATAACCCCCCAGTCATGGAAAAAAATAGCTGCTTTTTAAATGTGAAAATCTAAAACACACAAATAACTTGCTCACACAAATATTAGTAGTCTTTACAAGCATTCCCAAAAATGTGATCTTAGTGATCATGCAGACCAACTACCCTTTGTTCCAAAAAACCACAGTCTTTGCTGGTTTATTTCTTTATTTTTGTTTCATTTTGTCTTGAAACCATTGGCAAAAAACCACAAACATTACTGAGTAATACACACTGAAAAAGTGGGGAGTGGGAGGAGGAATGAGGAAAATACACATTGTCATGTCACAGTCGGTAGGAGGAGAGACAGTACGGAGAAAAAACAGAACATCACCTTGACTAAAAAAAAAAGAGGATATAAAAGCAATAAAGCAAACATTACAGTGTTTGTGAAATTTTACATTTCTACACAAGCACCAAAAAGCCAAACATGGTACATAGACATTAAAACTTGTATCCAGTGAAGGCAGTTCATCACAACCTAGTGGTAAAACTATCAATGAAAAGGAGGTGGGAGCAGGAGAACAATCTTGGAAAAACACTCATTAAGCCTCATTCAGATCTGAAATATAAAAACTTTGTCCTATGCATCATTTTTGCTTCGGTGATTAGGGAAAAAATATCTTCACTAGAAAAAAGTTAGGTTAGTTAATATTTCTCCAGAGGGCTCTGATAACTTTCGTGTCACGTAACAGATGAAAAAAAGTGTTTTTAAAAGATTGGTGATTTATGCAGAGTTAATATACAAAAAAAGTTTTTTTCCTTACAAGGATTGCAGGTAAACTATTTTGCACAACACTTCCCCATTGTTACTGTTTTTTTTTTTTTAAATATCTTTTTATGTTTGGCTTCTAATTATCAAAATGTTTGGAAAGGAAAAATAGATTAGAAAAATGATCAGAGAGCATGAATGAGGCTTTAGTGAATCTCCAAATTGTTTGACTTTCCCACAAACTTCTGCCATGAATTGCTTCAAAGACTCTGCTTCGTCGCACAACAAAACCAACAGTAGCTACGCAGGTCTACACACACGGGGAGTTCCTGTTTTCAGTGCACTGTAGTGTGTATACATGAATGCGACTAAATGCCTCTAGTCTTTTGTTCCCAGGCATCCCATGCCAACATTATAGTTCAAACTCTAGGTTGCAACATTTCTTTAAGAGGGTCTGTACACATTCTATGTTCCAGTGGGCTTTTTTCTCACTTTTTAATACAGTGACGGGCATGTTAAAGGGAGGGAGAATAAATACATGGGGCCAGTGAATGGTGACAACAAGCAGATAGGGTTGATAAAGCTCAAATGAACTAAAGGCTTATAGCCTGCAGCTGGTGAATTCCACCAAACATTTAAAGGCTGGTTTAAAGGTTTGAAAAGCTAGACGTTTTAATGAGGTCTCTGCCTCGGGGAAACAACTTGTTCACTATTCAGTGCTGCTGGCGCTTAGAATTGGATGGCTACATTTGTGTAAACGGAGCATTAATTAATGATTAATGTTGACCGTTAACAATCAGGATACAGATATTTTCTTGGAACGGGGTCCTGGAGCAATGGCAGACAACATATCTATACAGTAAGTGTGATTTGTTGAAGGGGAGTTGATTTCAGTTTCCTCTAATAATATTGCAAATTTGTGCATTTTTGTTGAATTTGTATTCATTTTTTTTCTAAAATAGAAGTTTATAATAGATACATATTTGCATATATAACAGCTATATACAAACCAAATGCTTAAAAGTAAAGATGATGGCAATCTCTTGAAAGATAAAAAAGATGGTTTGTTGGAGAAATTCAAGATTGGTAGAGGTAGTGTCTGGGAAGAAGTATGGAACTTGAAATCTGTAGTGTTGGAGACTTTTCTTTGGTCAAGAGAATTTCTCAAGAATGTGATTGCATTTGATTAAGTTAAGGCAAAGAGCCATACATGTGTACATGTATCTACAGCTGCATATGTACCGAATTTATTTGATGAATTATCTCTTTTACATTCCTTTGTGTAAGATATCAAAATGTGCTTTCACGGTTGAACGCTGCAGGACATTGTTAGTTAACAACAGGTTCCATTCTTCCTCGCATCACATAAACAAAAGTGCTTTTTTAAGAATGAAAAGGATGGAAAATGAATAAATCTGTACATTATACACAAATATGATACAGCCCTGGTTGGTGACACTGGGGGTTGTGGGTGTAGAAAGGGCCCAGTTTCCTGTGCCATGGGTTCAAGAAGATGATTAGACCATAGGGCAAAGGCATGATGGCAGGGTAGTTCTTTGAATTCAGAAATGTCATTTAATCTCGCCTTTTGTTTCGTCTTCCAATATCCTTTTTTTCCCCTTCCCCACTTTGCCCCTCTCGATTAATGTTCTGTGTTGGCGAGAGAGGCAAATAAGGATGCAGGGATAGAGGTGGCGGCGTTGCAGAGGGAGGAGATGTTGGGGACTCCTGGCCAGAGCAGTTGCCACCGCTGCTGCCAGTGCTCATAGCACGATGTTTGAGTCTGAGTTTGTGTGGCAGTGCTGTTCCCCGCACTTCTGCCTGAGGATCCCATCCCTGGACTTGAATGCAACCATGATGCTGGTTCAGAGGCGAAGCTGCCTGGAGGATGGTTGAAAGATGTTGGTTGTGGAAGCCAAAGGAAGGTGATTCATCCTCATCTGTGGAAACCTCTTTATCGGGACTGTCAGGATCTTCTTCACTCAATGGAATATCCTTATTAGAAGAGGCCACTTGGCCAATGCAGTAAGCCTCATTTCTGTGCTCACCCTCATAACTAAGCTCAGGTGGTTCCTCCTCTTGAGGGCTGAGGTATGACTGGTGAGACTGTTGGCCATGATGGTACAGATGAGAGTGGTCGATCCCCTCTGTTTGTTCATCGGGTAGTTCTGTGGACAAATCACCTTCCTGTTTGGGAAGTTGGCAAAATCTATACACCTGTCTCTCTTTGACCTCATTACAGCTGTTCGGCAGATCAAATGAAGGAGAGTCTGATGTCTTCCTATCCAGCTGCTTTGTCACTTCAGACAGAGTTTCTATGGAGCTGTCAGTGATGGACAGTGACAGCTGGTTGACACAAATCTGGCTGTTACTGTTTTGCTTTGGGGCTGGTGGAAGATTGTCATTCTGGGGTCTGGGTTGGTGTCTACTGGGTAGGAGGCGCTGCTGGCACCATACAAGATTACGCTCCTTTGTGCAGCAGGTGGTGAAGGGCAGCTTTGATGGGACTAACAAGCTCTGGATTGTGCTTGCTTGCTGAATTAGAAGTTGCTGCTGGCTGTGATATGCAGCGTCCATGTCTTGATGCTGCTGGATCTGGTGGTGAGTGGGTACAGATGCCAGCCCACGGTGGATGTTAAAACATGATCTGGTAGTTGTGCCATTTGCAATGTCCCATTCTCCCATTTCTGTCTCCTTCCTGTTTGATTTCAAACGGAATGGGCTCTGGGCTGTCCCGTGAAGAGCCATCGGACATATCTGAGAGGGAGCCACGGGGAGAATACTTCACCAACTGTCTGTGACCCTCTCCTCGCCCAGACTGCTCTGTTTCAGATGAATCGGAGTTCAATCATCACCTGAGAACCACCTGGAGTAACCACTGGAGTAGTACTGACTAGACGAGGAGGAAGAAGAGCCTCCATTTCCTACATTGTTGCTCACGCCAATTTGTTGGCTCTTTTCAATGTAGGAGGCTGTGCTTATGAGGCCAAAACGCAGCTTTAGCTGGAGCAGTTCCGTTTTCAGCCGTACATTCTCATCATTCAGCGCAATGACACGGTTTTCCAAAACCATGTCATTGAGCCGCCGTTTTTTTTCCCGAGAGCGCTTGGCGGCCTCCGTTGTTTCTTGCGCCGCTTCTCCCAGTATGACGCATCCTTTTTCTCATCGGATATGAATTCCCGCTTCCGCCTACAGGTGGCATTAGGCTTGGGTTTAATGAGACGCCCTAAGCGACTCGACGTCCCGTTGCAGAGAAGTCTACTTCGAAACTGTTAAAAGTCTCAAGGCAGCTTAGATTATTTCCTGAGTTTTTGTTTAATGTTTTTAGGGCTGATGTCAGATTTTCCATTCTTGTATGGTGGTATCCAGTTTGAAATTTTGGGATTGTGGTACAAATGTGGTGACTTCTACAGAAGCAGGAATTTATTCTATTGCAGTTTTGATGTTCTTAAAGGGGGGACTCATGTGTCCAAGGAAGCCAAAAAAATGGACAATTGAAGAGCTTCATTAGCAACCCTCATTTATCCAATTCCAGATTTCTTGATTCAAAGTTTTAGTATCAAAATAATCTTCCAGTTTCTTTTGTTTGGCTTTTGTTGGTTGTTAGAGGCAAAGCATGAAAACAGCTTAGCTAGGTGTGCTAAGCTGGCAGAGAGGTGTCCTAGATATCCAGGCAAACTGAAATGTAGGTCGGTCTGTCTACCTCAGCACATCAGTCTCTTGGGGAGCCTTAAAGCTCTCTCTCTTTCTCCTTGTGTGTGTCTCTTCCTTCGGCAGTTGACTGCAAGATGAAAGGGGAAAAAAAAGATATGTTAATCCACTCTGACTTTTGCTGTTTTGACAGTACACTCTAAGAAATAACATACATTTTTAAAAGGAACTTCTTCCTTTTTAGCACTAATGCAAAACAGAACATTTCTAGCATGTAAAACATTCATTCATCGGTGTGTTGGGGCTAATTCTGTCTCCCTGGCAACCAATGAATGGCTGCTAAACCACAGTGTCTGACCTTATGACCCCACTATTGATCCGATCCGTCTGCGGCCTATGACCCCTGACTCTTTACCTACTATGTTGATGATGGCTTTTGTGATGTAATGTGGCCACCATTGAGTTCATAACAAGGCCAACATATTCTTTTTATTTTGTCACCTAAGACTTAAAAAAATCAACTACAAAAAATAAGTCGAAAGATTTGTATGCTCATTTTTATGAAAGCCAAAAGCAAAGCCGAGGGTTGGTAATTATAAACTACACAAACTGCAGATGTGGTAAGAGCACAAATAACGTAAAGAGCATAACACTGATGAAATTACATCAGTTTGAGACATGCTGAAAGCATAAAGATTAGCTGTATTGTTTTCTCTGCCTGATGATTAGGCCAGACAGAGAAGAGTGAGTCAGTTCCAAAGCTTGTGGGGATTCCCTGGATCTGAATTGAAAAATTTTCCCCTAAATTAAAAAAAGATTTTTTACGATGAAACCTCATCCAGAAATACTGCTCAAACACTGCCACCCCCACCAAAACCCAGTGCGTTCATCCGCAAAGGAATGTGGCAGCAGTCTTTGCCAAAACAACTCAATGCCAAATCAATGATGCAGAGTGAGCAGATAAGGCAGACAAAGGCATCTGCTAATGCAGGTCAAGGATAAAGAAGCCGAGACTCTGGTGAGAGATTTGGAGGTGTGGGGGAGGCTACGAGGTAGAGCATTGATAAATATAGGTCAAGGGCCCCTGAAACCAAGCAGCCAGGAGAAGGGGTTTTGGGTCGAAACACTGTAATATGCTAGATTTGAATTCAATACTTGAGATGGGTTCATGTTTACTCAGGCAAATGTTGAGTAATCTTTTAGAATGCTTACAATGCAAATTAGACACTTTGAACTGTTTTTCAGGGTTTTAATCTTGTTTACTAGAAAGCTTCACACAGCTGCGTTATTCGATAGTATGAACCAAACCAGAAAAACCGAAGATACAAAAATAAAATTGTGACTACACAACTTTTACAGACATTCATAGCACTTGCCCCATCTCTGTGACATCTTTTTATAATTAACTTACTGGCATCTAAAGAGTTTTTCACTCATAATGACAACAAAATAGTTTAAATTACCGACTTTCCTCAACACTTTTTGTCTAAACCAGATGAGATGCTACCTGTTAATCTAATGCCATGAGGTGCAGTAACATTATCCACATTACATGAAGATGACCAACCTGTTTTTCTATCAATAGTTCTGGGACTTTAGGGGATCACAGAGTCAGCAACTTATTTTTCAGAGAACACGCTGTTTCGTTGTTTTAGATGTGTTAAGTCATTTGCTTTCCTTTATGACAGTTGAATTACTTGAAAAATAAGGATCTGCAATTATGGTGAAGTTCCGTTTACAAGACCCCCTCCCTTTTATTGCCTAGTTATTGCTTGTCATAAAAGTTTTGTTGTTGTTTTTATTTTATCGCTCTTTATAAAAAAAACTTATTTTCTACTAGGTAAAGCACATCTGTGGCCAGGGATGTTTGGACAGACCAAAGGGACACAAGACAGTGAACACTATTACTAAAAAAAATGAATTTGTGCACAGACATTTTCTAATTTGTGACCACTAGTTTTTGCTTTACTATGGCCAATGACAGAAAATAAAGTGAACTAGAAGCAGAACTAACCCCCCCAAAAAAACAAATATTACTAAGAAAAAAAACCACCAAGCCAACAACTGACAATACCTCTTCAGAGAAAATAAGCCCAAAATTGCGCAAAGCAACTGAAGGTTGTGAGTCATCACCATTGAGCAATTGAGCTTACAGCAAGAAGGTCTAAACTGCTGTCGGACAAACACACCTAAAAAAATGTTTAGATCAGCTTGTGGTTAAAGTTTTTTTCTTTTTTCCAGTTCTGTGTCAGAAAGTGTTCTGCTAAAACTGAGGCAGTTACCAGATATAGGTTGTCCTCTTTACAGGCTGTTAAGAGATCTACTTCAAAGAATTTTTTTTAAGAGTCTGCAACATTACCTCATTAAGAAGAATCAGAACATTTATTTTAGACTTTAAACATCAACATTCCTATTTTAGATTACATTAACATTGCTACATGGAAACCAAAAGTAGCAGCAGGGAAAATTGGAACATTCGGTCAACATCAATTTGGCTCAGATCTTTACTACTTCTCATACTTGTTTGGCAAATTAAAACACAATGTGGAAAATTGCCATGCCAAAAACATTCCTGCTTTCCTGAAATTGATTTAGAAATACAGGTCGAGTGATCAAAATGTAATTTTTATCTGTCCCCACCTCCCTCCAGGTCAATCAAGACTAGAAAACTGCAATAGGAAACCAATTAAAATAGGCTTGCGTCATTAGGCATTTACTGTAAAAAGCCTTTTACTCAACACTGTAGTACTGACTTAAGTGCATGAGTACTATTTTATTGTCTGATTTATAATCCTATAATCTGCCACAGTGTTTGTGTTAGTTCTTATCCCGCCCCTCCCTGGATCTGATGCAATTGTCATTTCTTGCAACAAAAATAGATTCCCCCTCGTTTTTTTTTTTTTTTTTTTTTTTTTTTTTTATCTTTACAAGTTAGACAAAGTAAGTAAATTACTGCAATCCAAGGAACAGGAAGAAAAAAAATCTGGATCAAATTATAGAAAAATGTGCTACATTCAAGCACTACTCATTTAAGATTAAAAAAAAAAACTATTCGAAAGGGCCTTTTTTTTTTTTTGTCTTGTTGCTGAACCATTTCAGGTCACTCTTGTGAGCTTTTGACATGTGCCTGTTTAGCACGAGAGCAAAGAGCAAACGAGGGAAAAGAGATTTTCTCCGCGTGTCCCACTGACCCAGAAATTGGGGACCGGGCCGCACTCCGTAAACACGAGTCTAGCTCTCTCTCCACTGTACGCCTCTCAGGAATATAGGTCAGCCGAGCGGCGGAGAAACAAAGAGGGAAAAGGGGAGGACTCATAAAACGATAGGTAGACAAAGCAAAACAAAATAATAAAGAAGGAAGTGTATGAGTATAAACAAAGGTGTGAGCAAGCACAGGGAAGACAAAGAAGTGGTGGGAATCCATGAGCGAGAGTTAAAACGAGGGAATGAATAGAGGCGAGATTATAGTGTTTGAGGGGAGACTGGTGGCCGTTGCAACAGTGCTAGGATTGCATCAATACCAGAAATGTGTCACCCTTAGCAACAAAAAAGGGGGGTGACAGTTGTAGCCAATCATATCAGACATTCTCTTCTCCTAAACCACTGGCCTCACATGGTCAGAGGCAGATGGTGAAAAAATAATGTTCTATGACAAAAATAGGAAGGGTGAAATTGACGTCAAAGTGTGCGCATATTCCATATCTGTAGTACTGTCAGATGACCTTTACTTGCTCATTAACTAGCTGTAGTGGCCTTTTCTTCTCCTGTGGAAAACTTCCACATTTATGTACGTGAATGAAACACAAATATCTTCTAAAGATTAAGAAGGAAGTGGCCACAAAGTTCGCATGCATTACACATTCTTTTCCAACTCAATATGCAAATACAGCCATCAAAGTTAGATCATGTACACACATTCCCCTGACCTAGATTACTCTTTCCGTTTATCATGTATACTTCACGTGTCATCGCTTGGTCTCTGTGGCACTCGTGGAATGATAGCACAGTAAAAGAATCCCAAGTCACACTCCCTCCCACCGCAGCAGGCCCCACACCACAGGAGTCTAAATGTGGCAACGGGTTGGGGTTTGGAAGCGGTGACCCGGGTTCAAAAGCCACAGCACGTGTTTTTCAACAGACTGTTTCAGGAAACGGGAGCAGGTTGGACATAAAAGGAGAGAATAGGGCACATCCTGCGCAGACAAAAAGAATGGTGAAACTCTTATGACACTATGCCCTGCCTCACACCATGGACGTATGGCACGTGGTGCAAAAAACAATTATTAGAGGTATGCTCAGAATAAAAAAAAAAGATGTCAAGGGAAAGGAAAAGAGAAAAGGGCAGGAAGCTAACAAAGCGAGGGTGGGATTCTATTCAAGCTGAATCCTTGTTCTGTGAACAGAGGCCATATCATCACCCTTCTCTCAGGAAAAAAACGATAGTGACTAAGTCCATGTGTTGCACCAGTCACATGTGCTCCCCTGGCCTACTAAATGCTGCAATTTGCCTTTCTGCTCGTTCCAAACCGCAGGATGATAACAAAGCAAGGCCCTCAGCTTTCATCATCTTACATGTGCCAGGAAACACCGAGAAAGTCAAGAGGCCGTAAAGTAGGACAGATTGGAAACTGTACCGCGCCTGACCATCACACCCACATTTCTCTGGACGTGGCTTTAATAAAACCTCTAATTCCCCTAGCACAAGCTTTCACAGTAAAACTTAAATGATGTATGACCTGTTTTTGAAATTGCTTACATTTTTCAAACTAAACCAAGATGAAGAGGTTTTAGTTTCCTATTTCTGCATGAATGCATCACTTCTTTGTTATGGCTGGGGAGGGGGCAAAGATTTATTTAGGTAGGGCTGTAATTTTGCCTTTTCTTGTCGACAGCGCCCCCTCCCTCTCCCTGGGGGACTGACGTGACCTACATTCATGGCTGGCATAGAGAAAGACAGTGCCACGCCAACCAATTGGCAGCATAGCCACGGACTCTGGGTTTCCGCCTATTGCATAATCTGCTGCATTCTTTAATCCATTTAGATTATTTAATTAATTTATTATGCAACGTGTAAACTACGATTTGTAAAAGTTGGGGTGAAAATAAAAAGTTATGCAGCTTAAAAAGGAATTTATTACTATGTTTAAAGAGCTTTAAAATGTTAAGTTTGGCTTCAAATGAGCTTTGATGATCATGTAATTCATGTTTGAGATGAGTAAAGATCTAAAAGAGGGTGTAGGGGGATTTGATCCTCACATGGAACTTTGATATTAACAAGACTACAAGAAAAAAACAAATCCAGATGTGAGTTTTTTTTAATGATAGCAGCTAACATGATTGTAATTTTTGTTATCAATGAAAATATAAAATCACTTTTTAAAAAACTCCATGAATGAATGGGATTTCTCATCAGACAAGTCCAGATTTTAAGCGGGATTGCAATAAAATACAAGCATAAAGAAATCCCATTGAACGAGCAACACATTGTGAGCAATATGTTTCCCCGCACGCTTCCTTTGTTACGCTGTCTGACAAATCGTGTTCATGCATATTTAATCCGATTCTCAGTCATCCGAGGAGACTCCAACTGTGCCGTAAAATCCACCCACCTATTTAAAAAAAAAAACCCGACTTTAAACAATAAATACATAAAGAAAATATTTATAAAAATCAACCAATCTGGAATACTGACACGCATCTGATCCCACCTCTACCTCTGCTAGTTATCCACATGTTCAGACCGTCACCTCGTACTGTTACCGACATCAATCCGATACTAGGTTGTAAACAAAAAGAAAAAAAGAAGAAGAAAAAAAACCCACACAAAGAAAGCATAGATTATTTTACCGGGTTGTTGTGCTTCTCCTTCCAGCGTGTCTCCAACTAAAGGGTTAAAAACTCTGAGGGCTTGAACAGCCGCGTTAACCTTTACAAAGAACTGCTACACGTGACGAGGAGAAGCGTGTCCTCCGATCCTGCGTGGGATTTTTTTTCTCTCTCTCTCTCCACTTGTCTGCGTGGACTAGCCTACTAACCTAAAAGAAAAAAAACGCGTGCGCCTCACGTAACGACGTACAAACCTCGTTCTATTTACGTAAAAAAAAAAAAGTAACACTTGGTGACAAAAATAGATTTGAATGATGCTGGAATTATTAATCAAGTTATTAATAAAAAACGTAAAAAGAACGCGTTTAAAATGAAGTTTGGAGTACTTTTATTAACATAAGTGATTGTTTATAATCTAAATGATGCACATGTGTTATTACTATGTTATAAATGTGTAATAACATGCTTAATATATTCAGCCTGAAATTGCACGGTTAATTATAGCTATGCAGTAATTACACCACACCTTTTCCAAAACAATCGGCTTTGTGTTTCCCACTCAATGTCAACTTTTTTCTTGAATGAATCCAACTATCATTTCTTTCCATCTTCCTACACATCCACTCATGCTCATGAAGCACACACACATAGCTCCATAAAGGTGGCAAGTTGCCTTTTCTTGACATTGAGACAAGTGGCACCCAAAAGCACCAAAAAACTCAACATAGGTCACCCCAACATATTAGATTTGAAATTAAAGTTGAAACAATTGGATGCAAGATGACTTACCTCTTGATTTAATTTACTCCAGGTTGAGATTTGTTGGTTTTTCCCATTTGGATTGCTCTTTTTTATCTCACACACAGTCACACTTGCAGCTATAACAGCAGATCTCCTGTTAGGCGCAGGTACATAGAGGAGTGTGATCACACTGGCTTGTTTTGGTGCACTCCTCGTGTCATGTTCGCTTCAATTCCTCCCTCCCTTCCTCTATTTTTCTCTCTATTTCCTCCTCTCGCTCTCTCCTTCTAACTCCGAGTCTCTAAATGTATGTTAGTAGGTCAGTTGTTGCATAACAGGACGCTTTGGGTGCCTAGTCACGTTTTTCCTTTCTCTCTTGGCTCTGCCCCCTCCCTCACTCCTCGCCTTCAAATCCTGTGGCAGGAGAGAGGAGGAGACAGGCTCTGAGACAGATGAATGCTTGTGATACACATAATAAGGTCAGCAGACATTCTAACGTGAACCCAAACACACAGTAGAAACGGGTCATGTACACAGATGCTGAAAAAAGACAGCTGCTGTTTCCAGGAAATCTGATTTTCCTACATTCCCCATGCCAAACCCTTTCCAAGAGGCCCAGAAGGACTGTTTAGATTCATTTAGAAAAGGGTTTCAAGTTGTTTCAAGTTTTGGTTAGGGTTTGGCCTGCTAGACATGAATTTGTTGGACTTTCTGCCTGAATGGTTGGTTTGTCACCTGACGAACTTACTTCTAAACATAAGACTTTCCGTTAGTCACTAGAAATCAACTTTTTTCCTTCACAAATTTGAGAAATTTGTTACAAAGTTAATCGTTGAGAAATAAAAAGAACTTAAAGATTTCCAGTAAGTGAAATATAGACCCATGATGAATAAATTTCAAATATCTTTATTTTGTCAAACTTGTAGAAGTTATGTTTCTCATGCTAGAACAGTTTTGGTCAAGTAGGCGTGAGGTCTATGTTTTAGGCTTTAAATTACTCTATATTGAATGGAAAAAAATAATTACATGTGATACACCAGGAAAAGGGCGGCATGGTGGTGCAGTGGTTAGCACAGTGACCTCACAGCAAGAAAGTCAAGGGTTCGAGTCCCGGGTGGGACAAGGCTTGAAACACTGGCCTTCTTTGTGGAGTTTGCATGTTCTCCATGTGTATGCATTGGTTTCCTCCTGGTACTCCGGTTTCCTCCCACCCTCCAAAAACATGCATGTTAGATTAATTGGCTGCTATGAAATTATGCTAGGAATGGATGTGTGTGTAGATGGCTGTGTGTATGGCCCTGTGACAGATTGGTGACCTGTTCAGGGTTTACCCTACTTCTCGCCTGAAAGCAGCCTGGATAGGCTCCAGCATCCCCTGAAACCTCATTAAGGTTAAGCGGTTCAGAAGACAAAATAAAAACATGAAGAAAACTGCAAGTTGCATTTTTCTGAAAATACTGTTTTCTTTTACGTCAAAAAAGAACTCTCCTAAGAAAACAATTAAAGCTTTTTATTGTAACAGAAAATTATTTGGCTCCTGCAATCAAAAGCCTTTGAATGACTAAGCTGTTTACTCAGACTAGCATCTACCGCAGGCAGAACACAAAGATGAAATAAAACTTTGTGGTGGTTAGTTAGGTTTGTAGTAGACAAAAACCATGACCTGTAAAAATCAAGATAGAATCTGGGAAAATTTGACATTCAGCAATAAATTACCAGGGTCTGTTAATTGTTTTTCTTTACCTTCAAATTTATAGAGACCATTTGCCTATATTTGATCAATATTTAATTTGTACTGATTCACGGCTTTTGAAAATGTTTTGAAAAAGTTGACAAAGGGTTTTAAAGTTGATTTGCTTTCAAAACTCAAATGAAAAGTTTGAAGCAAACTTAAAAGTACTTTCACAACCTAATTGCAGTTATGCTTATTCGGGTGTTATTTGTCCTGTTCTGATGGAAATCATTCATAGATATGGCATTGCCTCACCAGTAAGGCACTCGGGTGGCATCCAGACCAGATGCCCAAACCATCCCATCTGACATGCGTTTCGGGTACGTCCCACCGGGAGGAGACCAAGAGGCAGACCCCTGACCCGCTGGAGAGACTTTGTCTCACAGCTGGCTGGGAACGACTTGAGATCCTTCCGGGTGAGCTGGAGGATGCAGCTGGGGTGTGAGAAGCCTGGGCTTGCCATCTGAAGCCGCGACCTGGCCCCGGATGAGCAGAAGACAACGGAATGGAATAAATATGGCATTGCAGTGTGCTAAGGTTTTGACTTAATAACTTACTGATATTCAAGTTTGTTTGTTTGGGACCTAAATGGGATTGTGCTTGTTGTGCCTAAAAAGTTTCATTTATTCTTTTGAGTGCAAAAGATTTTTGCTATCAGAATTGTAGGAGCCACAATAACTGGTTGGACAAGTTTTTCACCCAAACTGCAGGAAGGTTTGTGTTTTGTGAGCGAGTTGACAACCTGGGTTTATTTAAGGTCTTGCAACTAAGATGTTGCCAGTTGGAAAACCTGGACAGTTTCTTTTTCTGTTTTACTCAATGTTCTCTATAGAAAGTTTATTTTGTCTGAGTGGCAATGAAAAGCAAAAGAAATATTTCTTTTTAAACATCCACAAAGGACGATCACAATTTAATCCGAGTTCATTCAGGAGCATAGCTGACTTTCTACAGATGTTCATGAAGGCCTTTTGTCTGCAAGGTTACGCAGAGCGAAAGTATTTATTTTCAGAAACTAGAAAACGTGACAGAAATGTTATCACATTTTACACGTTCTGCATTTGAACATATATGAACTATGAAGCCTAAATAATGTAAAATGTGCATGAGTTACAATTATTTTGGACAAGATTCACTGACATAATATCCAACAAATTTCTTTTTGTGCCAGTCAACATCTTCAGAAACTAACCTTGACTTTAAAGCCTTGATCTTATGTAAACTTGTCCCCAATTCCTCTACACTTCTTTGTTTCCTGCTTAAGCAGCAGATGAATGGAGCTGAGGCAGCAAAGGCATGAACTTGAATCCCCCTCCCCCAGAGAAGCAGAAGACACTCAGTATCTGTGTGTCTGCATCTCTCTCCCTCTCTCTCTTTTACAACCAATTCTTTACCCCACCCTAATCTGACATTTTTTTTACCCCCCTTCTAGCTATGTCTGGAAGGGTTACCATGGCAACTGTCGCACTGCCTGCCCAGCAACAGGCTTTATCCTTTCATTGGTAAGAAAAGAAAAAAGAGAAGGGAGAGTAGAGTCATTTAAAGAGGGGTTGTAGCATTTTTTATTAAATGTATTTTTAAAATATTTTACCTGTTATTGTGGATCTGACTGATTAAAACATTTTTTTATCTGTATCATATCATATAACTCTGGAACATAATTTTTGACAAGTCTGTTTTTTTTAAAAAATGAATTTTTTTTCATTTTCAAATCTCCCATCAGTCTTATAAATTGTCTGCATAAAACTAATTGATTAACTGAATGGATCATATTAGAAGTTATTGAAACAGTAAAAAAACAAAAGCCATGAAACCCCGTTTAATATTGTGTTGATCTCAAACTATTTTTTTTTTTTAAGTTTTTTTTTTTCACTTACCGGTAGTTCTTACATGAACTACTATTAAGCATAAGAAAACCATGCTTTGTCAGACCAAAGCTTGATTGCTTCACTAAAATGTCTTTGCTGCACTCTGCTGGTGATCAAAGAGCAAAATCCTGCATCTACATGTGAAATTTAGTATCACCTGGCAAAGTATGTTGGCAAGAAACACCCTTAAGGCTAGGTCCTACATAAACCGTAGCTATTCGCTTGAATACTTTAAAAGTTTTAAATATCCCAAAGAGGCAATATTTATAGTTGTTCATCTAAATCCCAGAAAAGTGAAGTTACAGGGAGAAGAAATAAAGAAGGTGAAAGATTTTAAGTATTTATGATCAACAGTCTAGAGCAATGAAGAGTGTGGAAAAGAGGTGAGGAAGCATATTCAGGCAGGAGAAAAGTATCAGGTGTGATGTGTGATAGAAGAGTTTCAGCTAAAATGAAAGGAAAAGTGTATAAACCGTGGTTAGACTGGCCATGCTGTTTGCTCTACTAGAGACAGTGGCACTGAGGAAAAGACAGGAAAGAGAGATGGTGGTAGCAGAGATGAAGATGCTGAGGATCTCTCTGGGAGTGACCAGGATGGACAAGATTAGAGAAAAAGCACATGTTAGAGGTTTTGGAGATAAAGTCAGAGAGGCCAGACTGAGATGTTTGGACATGTACAGAGAAGAGAGAGCGAGTACATCGGCAGAAGGATGCTGGGTTTGGAACCACTAGGAAAGAAATCAGATTATGCTTCTTCATCAGTTTGATGGTAACTTTTTACTTCATGATAATCTTAACGTTATGAAGTCATATCATTAACCAGTTGTAAAGGTGTATTGATGGCGGACTCATCCACATTGTCTTCTTTTCATTTTATTTAGCTTTGGCAAGAGGTTTCCAGAATATCTACAGTACTTATAAATCCACCTTGGTAAAGATCCAGGTTTCTCTAAACTCCTGATGTCTGAAAGTCTCCACTGGTAACAGACACCCTAAATCTGCTTTAAAGCTCTCTAATATGAGAGGTTGAGTCACATTAGACACACACGGAGTCTGTCTGGTTGGCAGTAGGCCGGTCCTACCGCCTGCAGGGGTTGTGGGAGAGAGATCTTCCAAGTGTACAACCCCCTCTGTTTTAATCGCTTGCTTTTCTCAGCAATTGCCAGGTTTCCTAGAACTCCTATTAACACTTGATCATCTTCTCTTTAAACCAAAATGGTCTGTCAGAAAGATCAAATAATGTCATTTGTTTAAAATGTTTTGCTTGATCCCTGACCGTTAGAGATTATTTCAGACACAGAAATAAAGTCACCACAGAATGATGTAACAAAAAAAAAAATCTTTTTTAATATGATAATGCACAAAAACAGAAGACAATGAATTTGTGTCACTTCAGTACAGATGGGTTGAGCTAGAACAATGACATGAAATTACAATACTCTCCGAGTCTGGTGGTTTTTTTTCTTGTCAAGACAACATAACAGCCAATGAATTTTTTTTCAATGAGTTCCTTGATTCAGAGCAACTCTCTGGTAGCTTTGACCGCTAATGACTTCCTTTGTTTGCATTTTTTGCTATTTGGAGTTTTGCAATGTATCACACCACCTTAATTACACAACTCCACAAGTTTCCCATGTCAAGATGTAACAGAAAGTTGTATTTGTTGAATCAAGTCTACTTCAGCGTGAGGGTGAACGCTTTTTCCCTGTCACAGTGTAGAAAACAATGACACTAATTTACACTTTAATACAGATAGGACTTGGAATACAAGCAGCAGTGAAACTCACAGTACGTTTAAGGGAACAACCATAGAATAAGCAAGTTTTCAAAGACATTTAATACAACATTACAAAAAAACAATGTTAGTTAAACTTTTGAAGTCCTTCAGAATGTTCACATGGTCCGGCACGGTGGCTTTTTGGGGTTATATATTTGTTTAACTTTGTCCATAAAACTGGAGTCTCATCCGTTGACTTTCCCCATCAACTGCTCTGTGAAAAGTTTCTTCAGCTGTGCCACCTCCTCACTGAGAGAGCTGAGCTGCGTCTTCAAGAAAGTGTTCTCATGCTTGATCTCACCCTGATGAGGGTTTGAGGTGGCCGATGTGTTTTTATGGGGGGATTGCCTCTCCCTCTGGGCTTTATCATTCTCTAGCTGCACAAACCAAGTACCCCCACAATGCCCTGCCTCCCCTCTGTTCAGTCCTTTGATAGTCTCTCTTGGACCTTCTCGTCCAGGACTCCTTCTGACATTATTGTCATTCATTCCCTCAATCCCTTCGCCACTTCCAGGTGTCTTGAATCGCAGCTTGTGAGGAAGATTTTTCATCCCCTCTCCTTGATCCAGCTTTCCCCCACTGAATGCTACAGGATGATGAGCATCACTCGGTGAGTTTTGAAGGTCATAACCAAGCTCATCTGCTCTGGATGGTGAAAACTTCACATGCTCGCCAAGACGGTCATCAAAGAAAACTGGGCTACCTACACTGGATCCACCTGGCGTTGAAAAACCTGAGTCCTCTGACATGTTACCAGCCTCCCTGATGCTCCTGGTGCTTGGCTGACCCATCTGATTGTTGTTATTTGTTGTTTGAGAGGTCTGGAGACCCCCATCTTCTTTGTGGAGGTAATGGTGAGGTGTTAAAGATTGAGAGGTATGAGGAGCAGGAGTTAACGGAAGTATAGGTGTGTTTGAGGGATCTTTCACCAGACCAAAGCGGAACTTCAGAGCCAGTAACTCTGCCCTGAGGCGAGCATTTTCCTCCAATAGAGCAAGAACTCGGCTCTCCAAGACCATGTCATTGACACGGCGCTTCTCTCTCGAACGCTTGGCAGCCTCGTTGTTCTTCCTTCTCTTGTCCCAGTAACCCTCATCCTTTTTGTCATTTGGGATGAATTCCCGCTTGCGCCGTACACTGGGAGGAGGGCTCTCTTTGCGTTTGATGGCAGAGGTGCGACCCAGCAGAGAGCGAGCCAGTAGACTGCTAGAGGTCAATATAGACACGGCTTCATCAGTGAAAGACATCTGTCCTACTCCTGCTCCTCCACTGGAAGCTCCTGCTGTGGGTGACTCCATGTTATGGAGTACCGCCACATCCTGAGACTCCTCCTCATACATAACTGCCGCCGTAGACTTTTCTTTATTCTGGGAGTGAAGAGGACCACTGAAATGTGCGGTTGCTCAAAGACCTCTCTGAAACTTTTGGCTGAAACACTGCCACCTTGTGAGAAGAAGCAGATAGGGAGAGAAACAGAGAGGGATTTAGTGGTTACGCAAGATCCATTACAACACAACATTATGTAACCCCATTACATCTCTGTAATAAAACAGGAGCAACTTGTACCTCAATCTTACAAGCTTCATTACATGTTCAGTATTAGACATATAAGGTCACAGCTGCTCATCAACAGCAGATTTAGAGCAATCATTTTAGAGTCAACATCTTCAGATTGTCCTATAAATTCTCATAGATTGTAATATAAATTACAAATATAAACGATTTCATGTAAATGATTTCCCAGGTATCTATTTAAGGTATAAAATAATATTTTAGGAAAGTAAAAAGGATTGTGGGTTATGTGTCATTGCAGATCCTGATCTAGTTTCTTGTGTGACAGTTCTACATGCCTCATCAGCAATGACCCACATGTCTTCTAACTATCCCAACTGACCCCATTCCGAATTTCTTACCTCATCTCTGAAATCTGACACTAAGATTCAAAAATTGAAATAACGGTATTAATCTTTTTTTTCCTCTTTAACAAATAATATTTTTTATATAAAAAAGAAGAACGCATTAAAACATAAACTAAATAAATTAGCTTCAAACTCAGGATCAAAACTTCAATCATGAAATAATTTAAGTCTAAAAGATTTTAGACTAATAGTTAAAATAGTAACCTACCTGATGAGATGAAAAGGTTTACTCTCCGTTAATCAGAACTCCTTTCTGCGGCTTTAAGACTTTTCTTCGAACTCCACTCCGCTTTTCTGTGACTGAGAAATGCCGCAGATTCTCTGTGTGCTGTTACTTAATATTATCCCCGGTGCACTGTGCCTCTACTCTGCTCCACTTGGAATGCCGCAGCTCCTATTTGTAATGTGGAGTTCACCCCAGGACAGTCCCTATCCTTACTTGAACCAGTAGGGTCCTGTTCTGTGTGTGAGTGTGTGTGTGTGTGTGTGTGTGTCTCAGAGACCGCCTCCCTCCCTTCCTTCTCCATCCAAAGTAAATCTCCCATCTCTGTTCATATAACATAAATTTTTAGACATCATGATCACGCCTTTCTGATTGAATTATCCTGTAATTATTAAATAATGTTGCGTTATTTTCCAAAAGCACTGGCTATGAGTCAACTTTTCCCATTCAGTCATACTTTGGAGGTTATTTTTCTATCTTATCATCTGACTACTCCGTCATATCTTGGATTTTTTTTTAATAAAATCCAAGCTAAATGCAATTTTTCAGTGATAGATTTTGTTGCATGGCAATTTCTTTTTCTAGAAATCAAAGCAGTTAACATTAATTTTATCAAGATAACGAGAGGACTAATTTAGTTTCAGCTAAAATGAAAGTGTACAAAACCGTGGTGGGACCGGCCATGCTGTTTGGTTGAGACAGTGGCACTGAAGAAAAGACAGGAAACAGAGATGGAGGTAGCAGAGATGAAGATGCTGAGAATCTCTCTGGGAGTGACCAGGATAGACAGGATTAGAAATTAATATATCAGAGAAACAGCACATGTTAGAGGTTTTGGAGAAAAAGTCAGAGAGGCAGACATGAAGATAGTCTGCGTGACCGAAGAAGATGCAGCAGATAGGGTTAGATGGAAGAAACTGACTTGCTTTGGCGACCCCTGAAGGGAAATGTCGAAAGATGAAGAAAAATGACAGAATAAGGAAATGTAAAAACATGACTATTGCTCATTCTCTATCACCTAAGAAAACACTATAGCTTTGCTTCTGATATTTGATCTGGGTACTCTGCCTAACTCATGGAGGAGCAATAAGAGGGGCACTGGGCCAGAGGAGCTTGTCTGAAATTCTTCCTGCTACATGAACAGGTGCCGTGGTGTTTATGTTTAAAGTGTTTTAAAAGCCACAAAAACATGCTAAAAATCTCTTTGGCAACAAATTCATTGTCCACACGAACCTTTGAATAGTTGATTTTGCATGAGATGGGACCTAAAGTTATTCATTTTTTTTGTGCATTCATTCATCTTCTAAACTGTCCATCTCTAATGGAGTTGCGGGGGGTGCCTTAGCCAATCCAGGCTGATTCAAGGCGAGAGACAGGTTGTACCCCGAACAGGTTGCTAGCCAGTCGTGGGGGCGGACTTTAAAGTAATTTTGAGAAAGTTTTGGATATTGGAACATTTAGAAGATTCTGTCAGCCACCTTAACTTGAGTCTGCAGTACCAAACACCAGATTAATCCACGCTCCTTCAAAATGTTTGGCATGATAACCTGAACGCAAGAAGAAGTTAATATCCAAGAAAATCTACAAAAAGTAATTTACTCCCTCTTTTATTCCTGGTGAGTAAGCTGCACCCTACACAGACACCTCCACACACATAAAAATGTACAGAATAGTTAAGTCAGCTCACACTATTGCTTCATTTGAAATTCCTTTTCTTCAAATCTGTTTTTTAGTCATTTCCTGAGGGTCTTTCCAACTAAAGGTGAATCACAACCCCGCAACCTTCCTGGTAAAGTGTAACCAAGAGTGATGGAGGAGGATTTTTTAATCAGATGAATCCTGACTTGAGTAGCAATGTGGTTTCTGACCAAGCCACATAACAGTATGCCTGCTTTATTCTCTCTGTTGTTTTGGAAGTGTCACGGCAGTGTGCCCATCCCCCTTTCTACGTCTCATTTACAGATTTAGGGAGGATTAAGAATTTTTCCCAAAGAATCTTGCGGGGTGTCGGCAGAGGCATGCTTTTTGAGGTTTTTGGTCCCTAATTAATCCAGCTTTTAACGACCAATGTGTACAATGTGGAACAGCCCATTATGTTCATGCCAAAGTCCTCCGCTGTTTTGTTTCGTCCCCATTTAGCAAGAAAGGATTTTTCAACATATTTGGAGGTTTTTGGTCCTTTTGCAACTGATGCCAGACTTATCTCCATGATGGCTGCTGAAAATCAGAGTAATTGATATTTGGGAATAGAAACTTCTGAAAAATATACAGTCATGGACAAATTATTCATAGTTCTGACAAATTTTGTCTCAAGGTTACTGTTTTCCCCGCCCAAATAATCTTTTTTGGACTGGAAGTGATGAACACCTCTTCTGAAAAGTTAATGAGTTGTTGGAGAAGAGTCGGTCTTCTTCTTCTCTTTTTGGCATTTCCCTTCAGGAGTCGCCACAGCAAGTCAGTTTCTTCCATCTAACCCTATCTTCCGCATCTTCTTCGGTCACACCAACTATCTTCATGTCTTCCGTCAATGTATCCATGAACCTCCTCTTTGGTCTTCTTCTACACCTGTTTCCTGGTGGTTGCAAAAAGTTGTTGCAGAAGACTCCGTATTATGTAAAAAATGTTCTCAATTTATATTAATATTTACTAGAGTGATGAAAAGCTAGAGCAATTTGCTAAAATTAAATGAGAAAAATACCAGTGGGACATGCAAAAAGTTGGTCAGCAACTGCTACAGTAGACGCATTTGTTTCTTACTTGTACAATAGCTGGCATTAAATTTTTAAATAAGTAAATAGAATGAAAATAACTTTTGACATGCAATCTTTCGTTCAAATGCAAAGGTTAAAGAATATTTTTTCCGCGTTATTAACTTTTTGGTATTGCCATATTTGAGGAGAAGTTGTGTTATTTCCCGTTAAAACAAAATTTTTGGATTACTAATTATTTTAAATCTGAGTTTGACAGAAATATTAACCCTTTCATGCATAGAGGTCACTAGAGTGGACAACGTTTTAATTGTTGTTTTTTCCTTTATGAGCAAATCTGAATATCAGAATTGCACAGAATTTTAAAAAATCCTGGAGTTGTCCATCATAATTCATGCATGAAAGGGTTATTAAATTTGTGCTCGAGTGTACATTTTAATATGTTTTAATTAGTAAAACTTGGTTGTTATGAACCACGATTGTAGCAGCCTCACTTTCAGCTAACTTTAATTGCTGACCAATTTCCCAGTTTATAAAAAGTTGTTATAAATGTGACTATTTAAAAAAAAAACCATAAAGATTTACTCTAAAGCACTTATTTATTTATTTATTTTAAATTTTACGTATGTGGTTGAGAAAGAGCTGAGCCGAAAAGCAAAGCTCTCGATTTACAAGTCGATCTATGTTCCCACCCTCACCTATCCGAATGAGCTTCCTCCGTTTGGTGGCTGGGATCTCACTCCTTCCTGTCTGAGGCTGTTGCCTCCGCGACCCGGCCCTGGATAAATGGAACAAACAAATCTATATGTACCAGGAGAAATTCATTGAGATTATAAATCTCCTTTTCAAGAGTGTCCTGGGCCAGAGGCACTCTGAAACGACAAGCGGGTTGTTTCAGCTTTGAAACAACCCGCTTGTTTTTGGAGAGTTGGAAGAAACCTGAGTACCTGGGGAAAAACCCACACATACACAGGAAGAACATGCAAACTCCCCACAGAAAGGCCAGTGTTTCAAGTCTCACCCCACTCTGGGACTCGAACCCTTACCCTTCTTGCGTCTGCTACAAAATTAACATGTATATTTAGTTAACTCCGAGCAGTTCATTGGTTGTCTAACATGTATTTCTGCTTCTTTTTTATATCAATTTAAAAAGTAGTGCGTTTGTTCTTTCGAATATGTTCCGGATAAAAAACACGTGTGTTGAGTATAACAGCAACACAAGGTTCTCTGGCCCAAAACCTGGACTGACCTCAGTTTTTGCAGTGCCGCAGGAGACAATGAACTGCCCTGACTGTATCATATCATATATGTAAACTACTTGAACAAACACGCTAAAGTTGACGGTTAGATACACTTTGAGCCCCTCTCCTCTTGCTGTTTAGCAACTTTTTTCCAACAGAGTCAAAGCCCTAGAAAACAATGTGGAATTTTCCACTTTTATGATTAAACAATGAGAATATGCTAACATTAAATAAGACTGTAAACATGTCTACAAACAAACAGCACAGAAATAACTTTCAATAATTTGGGAACATCTTGTGAAAAAACAATTTGTTTATCCTGTTAAACCTGTGTGTGAGGAATTGATCACCCCAGATGCATACCGAAACATTAAACCATTGTTTACTTGTTAAAACTAGGTCAAATCGCAAAGGTGTTACATAAAAATCTAAACACTCATTTTGTAATTGTAGGACATATTTCACTGCTGTTTCCAACAAGTTTTCAGATATTTGTTGCTATGGTTTCTAACATTTCTATGTTCGCTTTGTCTGAATTATTTCAACAACTGGATTCTTTTAATTTTTCCTCATCCATTGTAGGTTTGTTGTAGTGTTTTTAAATGCTGACCTAATTTGGCTTCAGATTCTTTTGCGTACAGAGGAGTTCATAGTCCACCTGATGATTACGAGTTGTTGAGGTGCTGTAGCTTCAAAACATGCTTGAATCGTCAACTTTTTACTACTACACTTAGCAACCATCTTAGAGATTGGTATTGGAAATGATTGTTTGAAGTCAATTCCAACAAACAGGTCACACCTAAAAAAGAGCTTTTATAACTTACTGATTAGCCTTTGTATTTCTGTCTTGGGTTGTATTATGATCCGTGTGGATTTAATCAGAGGTTGCAATTTAATGTAAATCCATCTTAGCAAATAAAAGAAAACGTTGTGTAGATACTAGTGGTGGTAATTGTAGTTTTGGTCATCATTGTATTACTTTACATACTTATTTCACTGCTTTCTGATCAAATTAAAGCTACGAGTGTGACTTAAACTTAACATGAGTAGGTCCTGATCCTCTCATTTCTTCCCTCTGGGCCGAAACAGTTAGATATGTTGAAATCTGGTAAAAAGAAATTCTCCCTAAACTGCCATACTCAATTTATGCAACAGGAAGTCAGTTTCAGAAAACAACTGATGACCTGTAGTGATTTCGCAATAACTCATTGCTACTGAAGAAGTTGGCTTTCTTCACACTTCTCTAGAAATGATAAAAATCCTAGCGCCTCAGATGAACTCTGTTAAGTATCAGCCTTGAAGCTGAAAGCCAAATAAACTATGAATGATTTCAAACAAATTTTTCTGTGTAATTGTATGAGAGTGAATCACAGTGATGTTTTCAGTAGTTATTTTTTATTCCCAATGACTCACCGCCACAAAAACAAATAGCTAAGAGAGGAGGCAGGGCTGAAGTTCAGCTGTATTCTTAACATCCCTGCAGAGGCTCCTATGGAAATGCTAACCTTGTATATTTGACCTGTAGGGAAAAGGGGGCAGAAAACTGCAAACACGGCATGTTGTTGTAACAGAGACATATCTCGTGTCACAGGGGAGCATGTTAATAATCTTTGGAAGACCAATGGTCACAACAGCCAAAAAAAATAAAATCTGTAAGCTGAAAATGACCTGATGGAAGAAAAAAAAAATAGGTGAGACTGTTATGACAAGACCTCTGAAATTATTATATCTCTATTCCAAAGTTTACTGCCACACTAATTTCTTCCAAAATGGTATCAAAGTATTTTTTACACAGGTATGGTAATCTTTTGTGTGTATTGATTAATCTTGCAGGCGGTTTAAACCCGTTAAATACTCACAATGGTGTACAACTAATAAGTAGAACTCTGAAGGGACTCTACTTTTAGTTAGAACAGCCTTATTAATGTTCATATCAAAGTCCACCGCCAATTTTCACTGTCCGAACATAGCAGCTAATGATTTTCCTGCACTACTTCAAAGAACCAGTCTGCTGGACTCATTTTCTGTTTTCTGCTCTTTCAAGCATGCCCTGAAGAAAGTCTGGCAGATAAGACTGTGCTCTTAGTAAAGTTAGACATGTAGATCATAAGAGAAAGAAGCTGTGAGGGAACGATTTGCTCTTCTGTCTTTCACAAAAATCATTTGCATGCTTCTCAACTTCTCCAAAAAAACCGTGCAGGTTGAATCATGTTGAAGGTGTTTGTGAAGAAGAACGTTAAATTGCACAGCAATGCGGGTTTCATTCATGGAGAAATAAGCTGCCTGTAGCAGATAAATGATTGCATCATCAACCTCAAGTGATGGCTGATGTGCAAAGTGCAGAGTCATGTGATCTAACTCCTAAGGGTTTGAAATTTCTCTGGAACTGTGACTTCTCAAGTTTAAGGTGTTAAATAAAAACTATGCCAGAAATTTAGTGTGCCACAGCAGAACTGGTATGAAGTTACAGATCTTTTAGAAGTAGATTAAAATGCGCTTTTCTAAGTCTTTTGGCTCCACAAATATTAAGTTTCAAATAGTAGACATCTTTGTGACAGACTGCTGAGTGGAGGGTGGACTCAAAATACGTAAGGGACTGACGGTCCTAAATTCATTTGGGTATAATATAGATATAATTTTTTCTCCAAACCGATATTTACAACACAGAGGTGCTGTGGTTAGCACTGCAAGTCCTGCCTATTCTTAGAAAGACTTGGAAAACTGGTCTTGTTTGTGAGTGTGTGAGTTTGTGTGTTCCTACCTTGAATGTGTGGGTTCTGGAAATTCTTGTTTGCTCTCACCAACCAAAAACATGAACGTAAATTGTTTCTAGCAGTGGGTGTGTAAGTGAATGGCTGCCGGTCTCTATGTGTAGCCCCCATGTTAGAGTCACAACCCGTACAAGATGTGTTCTGCCTCTTTTCTAACACCTGCCAGGATTGGCCTCCGTATCTCTGTATAACAGTATTTGACAAACAGTATAGAAAATATATGGTTATTTATAGTAGGTATGCATATATTGTATACTTATCTACCAATGAAAATAATTCATACATTATTGTAGTATTTTAAGTATAGTTTAAATGAGATTCAATGATGTAATTCCAGCAGAACTCTGAATCATGCCACCAACTGCCCCACTGCCGTTGTGGGGTGTATAAGTGGTGGGCAGGAGGAGGAGTACAGGAGGCTGGTGGATGGATTTGTGGAGTAGGCAGGAGAGAATCACCTGCTGCTCAATTAGATAAGACCAGGGAGATGGTGATTGACTTCCGGAAGAAGAGGACTGCTTTGCAGTCCCTCTGCATTCTGGGTAGTGTTGTAGAAGTGGTGGAGGAGTGCAAATATCTGGGAGTGACCATCGACAGCAGACTGAGCTGGAGGAGCAACAGCACTGCTGTGTATAAGAAGACCTGCAACCGACTTTACGTCCTAAGGAAGCTGAGGTCCTTCAATGTGTGCGGCAAGATCCTGGAGACCTTCTATCAGTCTGTGGTGGCCAGCTCCTTGTTCTTCTCTGTCATCTGCTGGGGGAGCACCATCGCAGTCAGTGATGCCAACAGACTGAATAAACTAATCAGACTGGCTGGCTCTGTCATTGGCTGGAAACAGGACTCATTTGAGGTAGTGGTGGAGAGGAGGTCACTGAACAAACTTTTGTTCATCATGGACAACCATGACAATCCTCTCTACCCACTCCTGGATGAACAGCGGAGTTCCTTCTCCAAGAGGCTCAGACATCTCCGCTCGAGAACATCTCGATACCGGAGGTCTTTCTTCCCGTATGTGATCGAGCTCTACAGCGACTCACTCAGCAGATAGAAAGTTGTTGTTGTGACACACAAATTTCGCATGTGTGGGATCATTAAAGTATATTCTGATTCTAATTCAAATAATTTCAGTTTTATGCTCTATTTTATTTTTCAGATTTATTTTTCTCTCAATGATACTTAGATTTATTTCTATTATCTAATTTTCTATTCCCAGTGGCCCTGAGTTGGATTGAGTCTAAATTAGTTGTGGGCACCAGGAAGGACCGAAATATCTGTGCCTTGTTCTCGCTATGTGGGCGACACAGGCGAGACAAACTGCGGCCCTGTTAGCACCAGCTGACAAGTTTTACAGAAATGGTTACTAAGAGTCAGACAGGGATGCATGTTATATAAAAACTGTCTTGCTGGAGCTGGTTGGGATGAGCTTTAAACACACTTACATTCTGAATAGAGGGTATGTGTGAGGTGAACAAATGGCTTACACAAAAAGACACAAAGATCAATATCAACCATTGGAGTGTTTCCAGTTGAACTCAATTCATCTATTATTTAAATTTAAAATTTTATCTCAGTTTTTCTATTTTTCTGGATTGTGTATCATTTTTATGGTATAAAAAATACATTTCAAATGACTGAAAAATTGGTATCTTTTCCGTCATCATTGGAAAGCAAATCCCTGACACAGCATTCCACACTGATACGGTATCTACGCCCAAGCTTGGCCTACTTTTACCTGATACGTAACGTTATCTAATGTGAAGCCAACACGCAGTGCTGCTCAGCTGCTGTTATGAAAGATGCTCCACATAGTTGTAATGTTTGATATTTAAAAATATAAATGGGGTTTCATAATCAGCACATCGTTCACGCACCCTCCCATCAAAGCAAACTTTGTGTTCTTGGTTTCTAAAACTGTTTTTAACTTCCCTTGGGGGCGTCCTACTGTTTTTCACTGGGCAGAAAATAGAAGCTGCTGTGGGAATAAAAACAACAATAATGGACATTCTCATCTGGAATTCCTCTATTTAAGAGCAATAGGTCCAAAAACTCATCCATTCCCAAACCACCAAACTAATAATGAGTCGTTTGTGCAAGGAGTTGAGCTTAAATGACTATACCTTATTGTTTGCAAATGTTGAGATGTTTGTGATTTTGCTTTTCTGACTGTCTGAGCACATATTTTGTCTTCCATGTTTTTATGAATGTAGAGGAGGCATTTTAATGTGACGCATCACAAACCACTGAAACCACTCGGTACCAACCATAGATGAACTGATGAGTTTTTCAGGGTTAGGTACTAAAGGTCATTGTCGCAAAGATTGAGGTCACAAAATGTATAAACCTTACTTTATACAGTTTGACTGCTTCAACTAAGTTTTTTTTTTTTAGTTTTTTCTTTTAACCCCACCACTCAAATATAATGGCTCACTATTAGAAGAACCTTGGAACGTCTATCAATCTATTTCAGCCATAAGAAAACTATGGCCCACGGTCCACATGTGGCCCATTAAATGTTTTAATCCGGCCCGGCGAACTTGAAAAAATTTAAATAAATAAACCTTGATCATTTTATTTCCGCTGCAATTTTGATGTTTCGTCACTAGATGACAAGTCTGGATTTATTGGTTTTGTTGAGAATACAAAAACACTGCTCCCATTAAAATGTGTGTATCTCTGCAACGCGCATGCTGTCAAAATAAACAATGTGCACAAATATAGAAAGCCATTGGGCCCAATACACGCATGTAAACAAGCGTGTTAGATGTTAAAATAAACAAAATGTTACATCAAGCGCTTAGATTTCAAACCTAGCATTGCTAAAAGCACGTTTTTAAGCGCCATCGCACTAGATACCTAGCGCGCTAGATTAGAAATTTAACGCTCATGATGTAACATTTGGCGCACCATTGAATCGGTCTAATCTAGCGGTTACCAAAGCATGCCATCCATCTGCTCCTGTTCCGCCCTTTTTGTCAAATGTTAGAACTCCATGATGCCCACGAGCCCCTGATCTATTTTCTGTACGGCCCAATGTAATTTTGGTCGAAACAAATACTTTTTGAAGATTTTGTCCAAACTATTTGTTCTTACAACTTGTGAAATTCTGCACCTTGACTCATCATCCTGAGCCAAGTGCATTGCTACATGAAAACGTAGAGAACCTCGTGAACAGTTGTACCTCCTTTGCAAGCAATTCGAATTGGAAAACATCATGCTTGGCATTTCAGGAAAAGAGCAGAAAATTGAAATGACAAAGTTCTCAGGTCTGACGAAACTTGGTGAAAATGTTATTCAAACTGTAGATCCGTCTTGCAATCTCTCAGTTTTCAGTCTGCTGGTTATGTGATGATGTCTTTTTTTCCACACCAAATTGAATCCATGCATACCGTTTTGGACAGAAAAGGCTTCCATGCTGAATACTGGACCCAATAAATACAAGTGATATAAGCATTAGCTTCCGCATGGCTAGAGCCCCCACATGAAAACAAAGAAAAATCCATTGTTTTGTGTCTAAAATCCATATTTTAGAAGTAGATAAAAGAATTGTTTGTCACAGCATTTTCTCAACTTAGTTACATCACACACAAAAGGTGTCAAAGTTTTGTAGGTCAGTTTGATTGGAGCTTCAAACAGCAGTTGGCAGGGTTTAGGTACAGTATGTAGAGCTATTAGAATAAATCTATTCTAGCAATGTGCCACATTCAAGTATTTCATTTGGAGACTGTAGAAATCTTCCAAATCACAAGTGACAATAACTTGCTGCAATTTGACATAATGATGATTTGAAAGTGCGTCAAACTTCAAGGAAAACAAACGTGTTCATTTAACCCCGTTATTTAACGCTTCATTGATGGCCAAGTTAATCTGTGATGATAAATTATATCCTGCAGAATGAACTTTGCAACTATTGGAGATTCTAAAGGATTGTTAATCAGTGGAAGTGGCAGCTGCTGCTCCACATGCTGCAGATATTGCTCTACTTTCACAATCTAGGTTCAGAAAAAACGTAGCTGAGCATTTGCATAAGTCTTATCAATCAAAATGTGGAAAGCGCTTGTGATTGCATAATTTTAGTGTAACTTCATCCCAGATGCATAAAGCATGAGAATATTAGTGAAGTCTATATATTAACCGACATGTATATGCTGTATTATCAAAAGTATTTGTTAACCCATTCAAATGAAAATGAGATTTTTCTGGCTGCAAGTGAAATTAATCACCTGGACATGAATAGAATTGTTTTTGCGAGCAATGAACAAAAAGGACCGTTCAAACAAGTTCAGTGAATCCTACAGTCGAATTACAGGCAACGGAGTGGTTGAAATGCCGGAGATTGATCATTCGGATGGCTGAGTGAATATTTTTGGTAATCAATTGTACAAATAGGTCGTAAGTAAAATATATTTACGTATATACAAGTATGTGTCAGACAATTTTTTTCACCATGTAGAAACTGTCTTACCTCAGACATCCACTCCATGATGGGCTTCCTTTTTTTTTTTTCCTTTGATCAATCACTGCTTTCTTTTTTGGGACCAGATGTGATGTATGTGGTGTGATCAAACAGTGTAGAAGCCCAGTGCCAAAGGATCTGGCCAGAGGCTCTGGGCTTCTGTGGGCCCTAAACGAAATTTTCTTTGTTGGCCCTCTAAAAATATCCTATTTATATGCACATTGACATCAGAGTTTTTTAGCTTTGCAAAGCAGTGCACGCAGCATTTACATGCATCTTATGCAATGTACTATCTCCGAGTTGCCAGATTGGGGCCTTTGCAGATGGATGTTGGGGTCCTACGTGGCAGCATAATTTGCGAGGACTGGTCCTAAGTTTAGATAGGTAAATAGAGAGTACAATCAAACGTTATTCTGTTGGCAACAGGGCAACCACATCTTTTCCCTCAATAAAACATTGTTCTGGCATTAAATTTTTAATTTTGAACTTGTTCCTAACACGGACTGCATAGCTTAGTCCACCGTCATGCTTAGCTACAAAACTACGAGCAGACCAGCATGGGAGCTTGCATTTGACGTGATAGCTTCAGTTCTATTTATTGATTGGTTTGCTGTGCTTCCGGGGTTTCTCGAACTGTTGCTGAAAAGTTGTTACTGTAGCCTGCATGTTTCTTGTAATATTTCTTGCTAAAGTCAACTCAGTTATCGTTTTTACTTCTGGTGCACGTGACCCACTGTCTGTCTTACATCATCCAGCAATCATCTACACCTGCACACCCTACTATATTAAGTCTATGGAGCACACATCCTGTAAGATGTAATTTTGGAACATTAAGGCTGGCTCTTCATGGCACATGTTTCTGCTTTCTGAAAACCCACTGAATAAAAGATAAAAAAAAGAAATTCCCTTCTGATGATCATTTTGAGAGGGCAAAACTACCTGACCTAGTTGATGGCGTGAAATGATAATGAGTGAGGGCACTAGATGGCATGAGGCCTTACTAGATATAAACACTATTGCTTAACGTTATTAAACTATTAGAAAGTAAATTAGTAATACCCCACAATGATAAAAACCTTTTCTTTTCTACAGTATGCTGTCATAACCAATATTTAAATATACGTCGCAGTTCCTATGAACTTGTTATTGATGCCCTCCAGTGAAGAACACTGATAAATGGAGATGTGTGAAATGATAGAAAAAAGAGTTTGGTGACAGAAATCAAAAGAAAGCACAATAATTTAACAACTCATGAGCTGGAGGTGAAGCATCCAGCTTCATAATTCCACATATTCAGAATTCCACATATTCATTCTATGTGGAATATATGAATATTCACATAGATAGAGACACACAAGATATAACAGTTTCCTGAAGTGTTAAAGAATATAGCAGTATGATGATGATCCAAAATGAATTGCTAACAGTGGTAATGACATAAGACCTCATTGAAAAGACTGTTTCTCCAACCCATGATGATACCTGTAAGGCTTTTAAAGAATAAAATTAGGGCAACATAGGGTCTTTTGCAAAACACAGCAAGTCTCTGAAGCATAATAAAGAATTCTTAAAAAGTCTTGAGAAAACATATCGATGTGCATAATTCAAATTTAAAGTACAAATTTTTATTTAAAAGATAACCCCCAAAATTGATGGTGATTATTTTCATTTCCATAGGACAATGTTCACAAGGAGGCAGCACAGTGCTGCAGTGGTTAGCGCAGCGGTCTCACGGCAAGAAAGTCAGGGTTTGAGTCCCGATTGGGAATGAGGCTGGGAATACTGGCCTTTCTGTGTGGAGTTTGCATGTTCTCCCCGTGTATGAGTGGGTTTTCTCCTGGTACTTCGGTTTCCTCTCACCATCCAAACTCATGCATGTTTGGTTGATTGGCCACTATAAAATTGCCTCTAGGAATTAGTGTGTTCATGTGCGGAACCACAACATACTGATCACCTGTATAGGGTGTATCCTGCCTCTTGCCTTGACTTAGCGGGGTTAGGCTCCATCACCCCCCACAACCTCATAAGGGATAAGCGGTTCAGAAGATGAAACTAAACAAAATTGCCCCAGGAATGAGTTTGTGTGTGTGTGGCCCTGCGACATATTGGTGACCTGTTCAGGGCGTATCTTGCCTATTGCCTTAAATTAGCCGGGTTGGGCTTCAGGACCCCCCACAACCTTGTTAGGAATAAGAAGTTCAGAAAACGTAACAAAACAATGTTCACAAGAATCCCTGCAGAAACAGTTTGAATGCACTCAAACAATGTTTATGCTCTCACTGATGACTCAGAAAAATGCAGTTAAAATGAAAACTACGCTAATGCTGTGAATCAAAATGCACATGAAGGTTATACACATAAAGACACATATATACCGGTATATACGTATATGTATATACACAAAGATGAAAGACATTTTTATATAACTGCTTGTCTATACCACTCATACCCGACTCTTATTCCAGGCTTGTACTCAACAGCGATGCATTTCAGCAGCTATTTATAGAGCATGACTCATTTTATTTGACTGTGGGGGCTGTTTTGTAATACCAGGAGTGTCCTTTGCATATGCTGAGATATATTTATTGATGATTTATTGTAAAGACTGTTGGCCTTTATTCTGTTTTTTAGAGGCTTGCAGTACTAATTATTTAATACTCATCACGCTGGAATCCCTCTCTCAGCTTTCTTTTCCTAATCCTCAAACCCTAAATCAAGATCCAATCAGATCAGTGTCAACACACTCTCATGAACAGAGAGAAAATATTCAGCTCATGTGAGTCTTGGCCTATGACACGTACGTATAAGAGAAAAACATTTTGAAAAGCATTAAGATTGATTATGAAACTGAAGCCAAGAGCTTTAGACTCGCTTTTCTTCTAGTTTCTATTCTTGGGCCATGAAATACGTCACACCGTTTCCAAAGCAACCACTTCTGACCGTTTTGGGAGTTGTGTAGTGAAGGAACGGACTTATGAAATACTACAACAGGTTACATGTTAGAAAATAGGTCTCAGTATTATCAATGTACTTATCACGATGGAAAGGAATCCTAGATAAGAGATAATGATAAAGACAGTTTCTAAACTGCAATAAAACATTCAAGCCAAATTTTTTTCCCACTTCCTCCATCACTTCTTTTTTTATCTTCATAAATGATCACTTTCACAACAAAATCCTTTTTAAGACAACTGTAGCACACTGATGTACGACTTTGAGCAAAAAAAATGTTTTACATTCAGAAGAAATTACATTGAATTAAAATGATTCTTGCATTCTCCAAAGTTTAAAATGACAGCATATGAGTTTAGAAATTCTTTATGAATAATATTTGTGGTTCAAAATTCTATTAAAAAGGAAGAAGAGAAGAAATTCTTTACAATTCTAGTAAAGATACACAAATTCTCACATAAAATAGTTTGAGCTGTTGATTAATTTTTTTATTTGGATGGAATACTAACACTTGTTTTAAACCCCAAACTTTTATTTCTGAAACAAATACAGTTTACATTAGTCCTAGTTTTAATTTATCCTGTAAAGTTTTAAACCTCATTCATCAATTTTACAAATAAGTTGTCAAACAAAACCTCAAAATAAAAAAAAAATGCAAACCTAGTTTCACCTTTCTTGCTTTTAGTAGTACCTTTACCCTCCCTCAAAAAAAAAAAAACATTTCAGGTTTTGTTATATCTAAACTTCAGCTGGAATTATTGGATCATCATAAGACACACAGTCCAAGTTTTTTTTTGTTGACACACGTCAGCAATTGGACCGTAAAAATGAGTTTATCCATGCTAGATGATTGAAATAATGTTTTCAGCTAAAACAGAATTCATAAAAACTGACATGATTGGATGAGTAGTGGCAGCTATTAAAATGGAATTAGACTTATTGAAGTGAAGCCATATGTGTCACCCAATGTGTACAAGAGAGTATAATTAGAGAGCTGTTATTCCTTTCTTGGCCATATTTATTTTATGACGCATCATTCAAACAAAAGGAAACAAGGCAGGAACCGAGACAAATTTCTTATTCATTTTTCAAAATGCATACGAATGCAGAAAATTTATCTCTTGTAGATTCTTGAAGATTCCAGATGTCAAAAGACAAACAAGTTGGAAAAAAAATACAAATAAACTTAAGAAGGACATTAGGTGACAGATGGCACCGGGGCAAAGAAAATCCATTAGATAGGAAACTAAGGGTATGCCAAAAAAGGGCATGGCTATACGTGGTTACATAAAACATGCTGCAGGGTTGCGTAATCTGTTCATAATCAGAGGCTGGTTCAGATATAGATGGCCCAGTTTCCTCCTGGTTCATTGCACCATAACAGTGGCACAGTGTCCTGAGGACTCAGCTTCACCCAAGACAACCTTGGCAAAGCATTGCTACGTGATCTGCCAACATCTTAATACTGCTTGCATGTCACTCCTCATGGAGGCACGCAGTTGATGCAGCATGATTGTGCTGAAAAATTGTATTATGTTAGAAATGTTCTTTTCAGATTAAAAAAGAAATAGTGTAGAATTGTATAAAAATTCTATAATTACATTTTTGCCCTACATAAGACTGTAAAAAGCATCGGGTTGTAAGTTCACATTGATTTTTTTTTTTTACATCAATGATGTGATGCAAAGATCAGCTGTAGTGAATCTTTATCTGGAAGTAAACCTTCAAATGTCAGCTTTAATAAAATGGTGCATGCGTGAATAAAGCTTCATAATAAAAGATGCACATCAGTGGTTTTGCAGTTCTTGGTGATTTAATTGACGAGAGAAATCAACCACAACCAAATAAAAGAGTAGAAAATAAGTTTTTTTTTTTTTTTATCAAATTTTGATCACGGGAAAGTTGAAGAGAAGGTAAAAGTATGTGTCATGAGCAGTCATAAATCCTTCTGAGCACTCTTTAAAATGATACAACTTCTCAGTTTAACTACAGCTTTGTCTAAAACAACACTACCTTGGTGCAAGGCTCTGTAAACGCATCATTTTAATTAAATACCTGAACCCTGCAAATAATTAATCTTAAAAACTTCTTTTTTTGCCTTGGCCACCACTGTTTTTATCTCACGTTGCATGATTCCCTCTGCTATTTTCTGTCCTCTTACTGTCCCTCTTCTAAAAGGACCCATCTGCGCATTTGTATGCATAAACTAAACCAACTGCAGCCAAAAATTTATAACTAAATTTAATGAGATGGACCTTCAATTTCTTTTGCGGCCTGTTTTGAATTGATACTTCCATATTGATAGAGAAAATCAACTGAACTATATCAAATTTAATTTCATCTGGATATCATAAATCTGCCTCAGATAAACCAGTAATCTTAGGTCATCTTACTTCCTTCAATAAATCTTAAAATAGAAAAAAGAGGTTTGTACATCATGGGAACACAGGATCAATTATTTATGAGAAACCTGGATTAATTGATTAATTTCTGACATACAGAGATAAGTATGCATAGTTACCGATTAACACATGAAGTGTTATACTACACTGGTTCCTTGGGGCGAGTGGTTATCCACAGAACAGCAGGGTTGTCTGAGGTCTCTGAAACTCCAAAAGCTGCTTTGGCCAAAGAGCTAAATAAGCGAGACGTTAAAAAAATGTTCCCTTTTTTCCTTGGCTGAATGCCTAAGCTGATGGCTTTTAGCATCATAGGAGCAGTTCCCTTTCGGATAGACAGCTTTACCAGACTGTTGTAGGAGGTAGAAAATGTCATTTACTAATAATGCCATGACGTGGTAAAGGTGGAGACGTAGAACCCAGATGCATAGCCAGTTTTAACCAGTTTACCAGGGTTTGGGAAGAGGGATAGGTGCTGCCTGGAAGACGACATGGAAGGTACCAGACAATGTTGAGGGGACACCATCATGGCTGCAGCAGGAAAGCATAGCATCAGATGATCTGACACTAGTGATGGACACCAGGGGTTAAATAACCAGGGGGAAGATGAGACACAGGTGCAGATATCAGGGAGAGAGGCAAATGGGACCTGGTGGGTTAAATTAGGGCAGCATAAGGAGGGGGGAGATGATCCAGAGGGGAAGAGGATTTATGACAAAAAGAACCAGGACAGTTGGTTTCCACAATATTTTTGTTTATTGTCATGCTCTAATTCTTTAATTTTTAATGACATTATTTATTGTAAGAGTTGGATCATTCAATTTTTTTTATTTATTTATTTTTTTTATGAGAAAACATGTTTGTTCTCGAGTTATGCTCCTTTGTGGTATTTTTGTTGTTGCATAGTTTTTAAGTTGTTTCAACAAATTTTTAACATGTCACGTTTCATCAGTGACCAGTCGCTGTTCAAATACAAACTAAAAACTCCTTTGTTTTAAATTGGCATTCTACCCTGAAGGAGTGCCTCTTCTGGTCACCATCTTCGTGTTAAAATTTGAATTCTCTTTAAATTAAAATATTTAGTAAATTAATTTTATTTCCTAACATTTGATTTGAATTAATTCTTTACAAAATCCTCACATTGATGTAAAGCACCTTGGATAGCTGTTTGTGTAGGTACACTTTAAACTTGATTTAATATCTGTAGTCATGCGTGCCCGACTCCTAGTAATTTAATTCAAAGTACAGTCCTTGAGGGTCGGTGTCCTGAAGGTTATCCATGTGTTCTTGCATCTACACACCTGATCCAGGTTAACGAGTCATTGTGCCAAACCTTTAGGATACCAGCCCTTGAGGACCAGAGTTTGACACCCCTGAACGAACACCTCTCACTTTTAACATTTTGTTGAGCATGAGGGAATGCTTCACAAAATAGAAGCAATGACTCTTTGTAGTTTGTTTACTCATGTTTCCAGCTGCTTCACACAAATACTGTATTTCAATGAATGCACTTTAATTGTCTGGGTTTTTTTTTTATTATTAGAATTTGTACCATTTAACCTCATTCCGGTGATTTCTTTAGCCTTAGCTCACTGGTCTTCTAATTCTCTTGATTCGATCATTGTTAATAAAAAACTACCGTACCCCAAGAAGGCTTAAACACAACCTCTGTGCAAAGGATAAATGAACCACCATAAACTGTGTCTTTATTATATAAATCAAATAAGGTTTGTTTTTTTTTACTGTGAAGTTGAAAATCTGTTGAAAAACTTGCTTTAAGAAAAATGATTGTATTTTTAATTTATAAGAGACCCACTAGACAGAAAGTCATTATGACAAGCCTTTAAGCAGAACATTCATTTTACACTGCATTATGTCTTTGTATTGTTGTTCACTGTTGTAATGTGGGATAATGGAAATAGACAATTGAGTTTTATTGTGCAAGAAGCCTAAGCAGGCGGGGGGTGAGGAGGTGGGTGGAGAAAAAAAAAAACGAATGAAGGGTTTGTTGAGGACAATAGTTCCACTCTGCAGGGACATCTGAGGTCTGTTTATTCTGTGCTTATCCCATGCTCTTGTTACTTGGTCTTTGCTCATTCTTTTGACTTTGGAAATTCAAGAGATGCCCAGGCAAGACTCATCGTCAGGACATGTTCCCCTACGGAAAAGTGTGATGAAGTATGCATGCCTGAATTATGCAAATACCAGGCAAGGGCTCTCTGGTCTAGCTTTATTTCATAAAGCAGTCTGATGAACATAGGTTTTTGTCAAAATGACTAAATATGTTTGGAGAAAATGAAACATGACAAGTGCAAATCCACAAAAGCACAAGTACCAGGTCAAACGCATGCATCACTCTGAAGGAATAGATTTTTTTAAATTCCAAAATAGTCATACATTAACCGTAAGGAGCTGTAAGATCATTCCAAAAATATAGCAGGAGGTAGGGTTTGTTTTTATTTATCTTCGGTGCTGCTCACCTGCTTCAGATCACAGGGCGTACCAGAACCCATCTTGGTCAATTCCGGGCAACAGGTGGGGTGCACCCTAAACTTATTTGTCAGTCTTTAGTGGGGCCACATTAGATGCTATGGTTAGCTAGAAGGGTTTCAGGTTTGATCCTCTGCTTGGAGGTGTCTATGAGCAAGATGTTGAAGCCCTAATTGCTCCAGATGGTTTGTGGTCATTGCTTTCGTCATCTAATGCAAATGTGTGAATGAGTGTGTATAAGCTTTATCGTACAGCACTTCGAGTGCCATCACAGGTAAAACACTGCCATATACACAGTCTGTTTAGAGACACACACTTGATGCACACACTTAATCCTAGGGGCAATTTTCCCAGAAACTAATTCACCAGCATGCATGTTTTTGGAAGGACAGTGGAAGCCAGAGTACCCGATGAGAATCCATGTATGCATGGGGAGAACATGGAACTTTGCCCCATTTGGAGCTCGAACCAGTGACCATCTCACTGTGACTGCGCCACCGGGCAGACAATGTCTTTTTTTTTTCTTTCCTAAAAAATGCATAATGACTCTAATTTTTTGTTCATGACATAAGCTTGGAAGTTTCGGTGGAAAAATTATTACTCAGAAATTATTCAAAAATTTTAGAAAAATTTTTATGACTTGAAGCAACTGCATTCAATTAGAATGGGATTTACTTCTAACATTATCAAGATGTAATTAGCGTTTGCCCATGTCTCATTTTTATCCCTTATGTCCTGTAGCAGTCAAAGTTGTCATTGAATCTCTGGCTTTATTAAATTAAAAACAAACTTGTGCTATTTAAAATGACACATTTAATTAATTTCACCCTGAAAACAAGCAATTCTTTGTACAACTTTTTAAAAACTCAGTCAGTGGACATGTGTGAATAATCTGGTCTCACCAGCAGCTGCCAGTTCCTTCCTGACTGGCTCTGTTTTGCCTTGTAACTCTTATTGCCCACTCATTGAGCAATGCCAAATCCCCACATTGGAAACTGCTGCCAGCAAGTCTAGCCAGGCCAAATCCAAAAGGCTGTTGTCCATTGATTTATATCTACCAAATTATTGAATTTGTTATAATGCATTCTTTACAGCACAATTTAAATAAGGGTTTTGGTGTCTGTTGTGTTGGCATTCTTCATTTGGAGCAGATGCGTACAGTAGGCTGTGATTAAATTTGTAAGCATTGAGTTGTTTAGAGTTTTTATGGATAAAAATATCAATGGATCTTCTTTTTTTCTTTTTTTAAATCTCTAATTTACAATATCTGCAATGTCATTCACTTCCAGTGTCTCCCATTCTCAAATTGCCTGGTATCTTTTATTCAGTCATCATGACTCATGAGATTAATTTCTGCAGCCGTCTGTACCTCCCATCATTTCCTCTGAAGTTGATTTCACTGGCTTTCTTAAACCAGTGAGTTCTTATTATGAGATTCCACTGTTTGTAGTTCTGATAGATACATTAGCTCTATGTTGGCTATTCTTTTTTTTCTGGTAGTTTGTCCTATCCTGTTTGTTTTGTCATCAGTCCCAAGAGACTAAAAACTGGTGGTGAAGACAGACTTTCATATACAGGGCGACATCATGTAGGAGGCTTTATCATGGAAGGGAATTTATGTGTCATCTGTGGTTACACGACAGAGTTGATACTGTTAATACTGTTAAATGAATTCTAAAAGCTGCATTATTGATATCTGGCTGGTTACAGGCTATGATTTATCATCTAATCGTAGCAAATATTTGATTAAAATTAAGTAAATTTCTGCTTGCCTCCATTCACAGTAAACTGAATTCTTTAACGGGCTCTGCAACTTTTTTGTTCTTATTTAGCATCTCATCATTTTCATATTTGAAAAATTTGCCCAAGTAAAGAAGTGCATTTTTATTCCGATGACTAAATACTGTAGAACTCAGTTGCCTCTCATTATCTACAAGATAATCTGCTGCAATCAGATTAACAAAGCCTCACAGTTTCAAGCAAACAAAGCAAACCTCAAATAGTATTAAGCAAAACCCAGGATTACTACTGAAAATGTGCTCCTGCTGAAGTTTAATCTGTAAACAAACCACTTTCCAACATCTCAAATTTACTCAGACTTATCGACCATCTGTATGAAACTTTATTAATGTTAAAGGAAAGATAGTCAGTTGATGTTTAAATCCTGGATGTTTGAAACAAAGTCTTCAACTTTTCAAACCTTTCATCCTCCAGTCTCTAACTACCAGTCTAGAGGTAGTTACAGGCACTCAGATTTCCCTTTATGGATCAATAAAGTATTTTCAATTCGATTTATCATCTATGAATTACTGCAATCTCTGTAGAGAACCTCATCTCTCATTGGTGATGTCAGAGCCATCACTGTCCAACTCTCTCATTTGCACCATTTCACAAAGATCTTGGTATTTGTAACCTCAGTGCAGGCTGGAGCACAATGAAAGCATTCAACACAACCTCCTGTTTGTCTGATTAGCTCTGTGTTAACATGAATAGTTCTGTGTTAGTTAGTTCTTGTCAACCCTTATAGCCGATGTTGCACCAGACAGAGTAGGCGTGAGGGAAAAAGTTCAACATAATCTAAAGACAAATGTAGATAAAAATCAAAACAAAAGTTTTTTGAGCTTCTTTTTTATTATTGAGAAGTTAGATTTCTTAAAAAATAAACTTGGTATGGCCTCTGGATTTCTCTTTTTTTATGTGTAGATGCCACCCCTCATCACTGACTCAGAGTGTAGAAAGTACCACCCACATGCTTCTGCAGGAAAATGACGCAGATGTTCTATTAAGCAACTTTTTCTTCACATTACGTGGAGTTGATATAACGTTTAGCTGCAGGCCATTCATCTGTGAATTTAGTGACTCATCTCTGAATCAGTTTCACAGCTTACGTAACTACTGCAGATATTTAGGATCTGACTTCTCAACCTTTGTGAAAATTTTGTCTTTCTATTTTATCCTTACAGGAAAAATGCCATGTGTATAAAAATATGACCCTCTTACAGTTTAAATATTTCTGATCAGATTGTTTTATGTCGGCTGCATAGTTTCTGTTGCTGGGTTTTTGCTACCCTCTTCTGGCTATAGAAGGTATTGCATGAATATAATTTTTTAAAACAATTGTTCCGATAAATTTCAAAATCAAGATTTTATGACAATAAATTAATTGTAGTATAATTAGTCCAACATTTTTATTTATTTAAATGGGTTTCGGGACTGCAGGGTGGTGCAGTGGTCAGCACAGTGGCCTCACGGCAAGAAGGTCAGGAGTTTGAGTATCGGAGTGGGGACGAGGCTTGAAACACTGGCCTCTCTGTGTGGAGTTTGCATGTTCCTCCGTCTATGTCTGGGTACTCCGGTTTCATCCCACTCTCCAAAACCATGCATGTTAGGCTGATCGGCCACTACGAAATTGTCCCTAGGAATGAGTGGTTGTGTGTGAATGGTTCTGCAAGTGTGACCCCGCGACAGACTGATGACGTATCCAGGGTGTACCCTGCCTCTTTTCTTGAATCAGCCAGTAAAGCCTCCGGAACCTCTCTGACCCTATCAGGGAATATGCGTTCAGTAGCCTGGGTTTCCGCCTCAGACAGGAAACCCAGGCTTTTCTCATTCTGACTGCATCCTCCAGCTCACCCGAGAGGATCCTGAAGTGTTCCCCGGACAGCTTGCTGTTCTCCCTACAGCATGCCTAGGGCCTGCCGCTGGGTCACCTCCCAGTGGGGCATGCTCATTTCAGCCATTTGTGTCCGCAATCTCATTCTTTTGGTCACCACCTACAGCTGGTGACCATAAGTGAGGGTAGAAACGTAGATCGACTCGTAAATTGAGAGCTTTGCTTTTCGGCTCAGCTCTGTTTTTACCACAACAGACTGATGCAGCGTCCTGATTATTGCAGACGCTGCACCAATTCATCTGTCGATCTCCCTCACCATTCTTCCCCCACTCGTGAACAAGACCCCAAGACAAGACCCCAAATTTAAACTCTACCTTAAATTTCTTTTCATTAGCAACATTTGTTTTTATAGAAAAGTTGAATTTTCCACAAAAATTACTCAAGCCATTTCATTGTACTTGTAAAAATAAAGGTTATGCTTAATCTTGATCAATGATTGTATGAAGGAGCCATTGATTGTATTGAATTGCAGATGCACATCATTAAAGCAAGACATTGGTTGATGAAACCTAACATGAAACCTTGTCTTGCAAACCTTGACATGACATGTTAGATCCAATTGAACGGTATATTTAAAAACAAGTTTGCTAATGCGATATCAATTTTAAAAAACCCTCCGGCCAAGAGGGTGATCTAACTTGATGTTTACATTATGGTGAGCTTTGGAGCCAATTAGCAGTGCTTTACCGCAGCCAGGAGGGCAGAGAAAGTCTGTTGTCTCTTGGCAGCGTCCCCGTTCCTGACATATGGTGCTTAGAAAAGCAAAGCTCTGTACTTTTCTTTGTGAAGATTAAAAACTGTAGTAAACGTGACTTCTGGTGAGCTTTGCAACTTTTTCTCATTGCTGTAGTTTTTCTTCATACTTTTCTGTTAGATTTTTAAATGCGTGACTATTGCAGTGATAAAATATTTCCTGTAACTATAGAATATGTAAGGGTTTTTTATTGACTGGTGTTTTTCTGAGAGTCTTGTTTAGAACATTTTTGGTAATTTGACATAAAACACCGCAACAGACTGGCGACCTGTTCGGGGTGTACCCTGCCCTTCGCCTTAAATCAGCCAGGATGGGCTACGGCACCCCCCGCAACTCCAAAAAGGACAGACGGATAAGAAGATGACTGACTGACTGACATAAAAAATTAACTGAGAAGCTGCAACAGTCAAATTATTGAGCCACAAATGCAGAGGATTTTATTTTTTTTAAAGTGGACTCATTCTTGCAATCACAAAACATTTGCAAAAATTCTGAAACTCCCTCAAAAGTATAGTTTAAAGAATATATCAGATAAAAACAAACATTTATTGCTGGTTGAATTTTGCTCTTTAAAATATATATGTATAAATTTTTACAAGTTTCAACTGGACATTGTACTCTAATTAATTCTTTCTGACTAACAAATGGAAATTTGGATTTTTTTTTTCCAATTAATTTTTCCTACTTAATGCAAGCACTTTTTTTTTTTTGCTTTGTATATTTTTGAATAATGCAACAGTAAATGGATTGCTGTTAAGTTGCATAAAAAAAGCAAGTCAACAAGTTATTTTGTTGGCTCAGTTTGCTTTATTTAGCTACCAGATCAAACTAGTTTGTGACATACCAAATAAAAAAAACGAACAAAAACCAATTTAAAGCAGATTTTGAGATATAAATTGCGTAAACTGTAACTAACAAGAGTATTGGCTTATCTCTTCTAGGACTGTGGTTCTAGCTTTGCAAATGAACAAGAATCTGTTTGTGGAGGACACAAGAGAGCTATTGTCACTTCTTTTCTTTCCCGTTAATCAGGCCACTTTCCCAGCGCTGCCAAAGTTGAGTCTTCTGACCTCCAGCTTTATGAACTTGTGGATCCTGCTGAAAGATAAGACGGAGGAAGAAGTAGGATTTAGAAAGGGAGATTAGTTCTACCTGTTGATCCTTTTAATTTCAAATGTAAAGCATTTGAATCCTCAAAGCATTTTCACTTAAGTCTTCTGTGGGACAGCTCCACAAAGCTCTACAATAACATCAACATTTTAAATATTTTTAAGAAAATGCACCACCACCACACCAATGCATCACCTGTGACTGCTTTTGGTCTTTTTTAGGAGGAGGCCAAACTCGTTCCAGTTTCCCCCACGCCTGTTGCCTGGAATCTAAAATAAAAAAGACAAACAAATCTATAAATCACTGGGTAACACATAATAAACACATTTTATCAGAGAATTATTTTTTAAAAAACTGCTGCATGTATGTAATTTCAATAACATGCAGAACTTCATAATCTGCTACTGAAAACTATTACTTAAATTAATTTTGAGGGTGACAAGACATTTTTCCCAAAACACTGTTTGTTGTCGTATTTCCAAGTCTTTCCAGTCTTTCTATTTCAATCACCAGATTATTTTGATTTTCTTTCCTTTAATTTTTACATTTCAAACTTGAAAAAAAGATTTACAAACCTTGTTATTTATTATAGTAAGTAATTGTTCCCATGGATTTCTGTTTCAAACATTACGAGACACCCACACAGATTTTTTAAAATAAAATCGATTTTATTTAAAAAAATAAATTTTTATATTTAGTAAAAAACTTATCAAAGATTCTCCCAAAGTGTGAGACAAGGACTTTAAGCTTGTGGGGAGACGGTGGAACAGTGGTAAAAGCGTTCACCCGCAGACCGAAGTCAACTAGAAGTTTGCGACTTTGCATCCCACTGAGTGCACGTCTAGGGTCCTTGGAGAAGACACCTAACCCCCCGTTTCTCTCACCATTGGCGCCACCGTGGGCAGCGATGTGAGTAAAAAAAAAAAAAAATTAAAACGAATGTTTTTTTTTTTTTTAACCATTTGTTTGGTTTCTGTCAATTTGATCTATTTTTAAATCAGCTACATATTCTTTGCTGTTGTAAGAATATTTTGACTGATGAAACATTTTTGTGTTGTTTGATTTTTTTTTTTTTTTATATAATTTTTTTAAGTAAAAGTTGTATTGAACTTCTTTCTTGCGTGGCTGTTAAGATCCAGTGTACCAGTGGTATTTGTTATGAAAGTTTCTAAAATCCACTTTAATTGGTTTTAACCAATCCCGCTCACCTTAATTCGATGAGCACAATTCTTTGTTCTTTAACACAAATTCTCTTAGAAAGATACAATTCCCACACAGCCAACACAGTCTACTTTTGTAACAAGACAGTTTGGAAGGTTGCAGTGACTTCTGCAGACATTGTGATCAGGTTAATGCTAGCTTAACCTTTTTTGCCCACTGCTTGAACTTTGGACCTCTAGGGTCACTGTTCTATGGGTTTAAAATGTTTCTCTGCTGCAACCAATGAGACTTAATGAGTCATTAGGAAGCAAGTACAGAGCTTTACAACGTTTTAAAACCACTTGGATTTAAGATAATTTATTGTAGCGTTAAGAATTCTAAAATGTGGTATAGAGGTCTTGGTTTTTTTTTAATCATCTATTTGTAAGCATCTCAAAATATAATTATTTCAGTAGTCAGTTTGAAACCAAGTAATGTAAATTAAAGTAGATGACATGCTCTTTTTCCTTGACAGTAAACATTAGGTTGCAAGCGTACAAGGGCACAAATTGCCGAGATTTTATTTCAAAAAGCCAACATGAATGCACCAACATGACCTCATTTATATTCTGGCCTATGTTTTTAGCAACATTTAGCTTTAAGCAACTTTGTTAGATAATAGTGAGTTGAATTGTCCTCATTTTGCATTTTATGTATTTTAATTCTATGGTCGTAAATCCCATTCGTTTTACTTGAATCATCTGTGGTACAACTTAAACAATTTTTTTTCACTGCATACTCTGCAAAGATCTTTCTTAAATTATCTTTAAAACTAAATGATCTTCCCACATATTTTTTTTAATCAATGGTTAACATTAATAATCCTCTATCTTAACACAATTTTTCTTTGTTTTATTATGTGCCATATAATGCCATCTGATAAATATTTACCCAGTTTGGCTAACATGCTAGTCTCAGGCTGTTTATGCTGTATGGTTTTAGTTGGATCCGCAGCTACAATCACTGCGTCTAAAATGTCTAACAGCTGGGCAAACTGTTAAAGCCTTTCATTTTTTTACTGCAAAGTTTTATAGTTTTAACAACTGTACATTGAGAAATTTTCTTTGAAGGCCTTTTCGCCACGTAACTTTTACAAGTTAATATTCAGGCGTATAAATGGTTGTCATGAGTACCATACGGTCGCTCGCTGGCAAGATGGAGGAACTGGGGATGCTCGTTCTGGCACCACAGGGATGTGGAGGGGCTACTTTGGTGTGCTTCATTGAAGCCTGACTCCGTGGACTCATTATGGACTGTTTTTTTTTCAACTGTTCAGATGCCAGCTTTTACGCCATGTAAGCAGACCGGGAAGGCATCGAGGTGTTAGCACTGCAGCATTAAATTTCCCTTCGGGGATTAATAAAGTATTTTCAATTCAGTTCAATGTTGAAACACTGCTCTGTTATTTTGTTATGAGGTAAAGTCAGCGTATTTTGGATATTCTGATGTAAATTCTTTATATACTGACCTGATTTGGTTGTTTGTCCACCAAGAGGCTTTTCCTCATCTGCAGCATTGTGTTTGGACTCCCCGTACAAACTGGTTCTCTGTTTGCGTAGTTCTTCCTCTCGTTCCCTGGCCTCCCGAATGTCCTTTGCTACATCTGGCTGCAAAGCAAGTGCTGGACGCAACTTAAAGAAGGGGTTCTGTTTGAGAATAGGGGACCCCTGGATTTTATTAGCCTTCATTGTACTACTCACTGCATCCACTGCAGATTTTGAGACTTCAGTGTTTATCGAGTCCATGCTTCTGTGGAGTCGTTGATGCTTGTCTTGTTTTGAATAGGGAGATACTCGGGTTTTGTCTCGAGTAGCACCGGTAGGACTTTTTGCTCTGAAGTTTTCGGAACCCTCTGCAGATGATGCATTAAACAACCTCAAAGAATGTGTCCTGGAGACAGGACAACTTTTGAGAGAAAGCATTTCAAGGCTACGAGTTCGCTCCAGAACAGAAGGATAAACTTGATCTTTCACCACAGCAACAGGTCTTTGACTTTGCTTTTTTGGACCTTGTGGGTTACCTTGTTGGAAAGCCTCAAACAGTAATTTTGTCTCCTTTAACTGGCGCACCTCTCCTTTGCTATACTCACCTGGGATCTTCCCCTGATTGACAAGTACCAGCTCCCTCTGAATTTCCCGACTTATCTCTTTTTGCATCTTTTTTTCAGAAAATTGCCACTGAGTGGTTTGGCTGGTGCAAGCCTTAGTAAGAAGTGACTCAAGAGAAACGTTTGTTTTAAAGGGGATCTCCAAAACATCTGGATCATCTGCAAGGTTAAAAACACCACCAGCTCTCTGCAGGTTTGGTTTCCCTTGTGCAGCCTCGTGGAAATGCCTCTCCATTGAGGTTTCAGTGGCTGAGAGTCTGTGCCCAGCTGACACAAAGGGAATTTCAGCACAGGATGTTTTTTGAGAGCTAAGAGGCAAATCCAAAGGTATCAAGCTGTCACTCTGATCCTCCTCAGAATCACTTCCTTCAGTTCTGGTAATCTCCTTGTGCTCAGACTGTCTTGACACTGCAAATAAAGTTGTCTCCTCTTTATCTGTAACTTTGCTGCTGGAATTTTCAATTTCCCCTTTCAAGCTTTCACTAGCTTTGTTTTTAAATGTGTCACTATGCTCTTCCTCTTCACCTGACAGACTCTCTTTTCTAATTTTTCCACTTTCAAATCCGACCACTTCTTGACTGGTCACTGTTTTGACAACCTCCTGAGGCTTATCAGGGATCTCTTCGTGGCGTAACTGCACCATTTGCAGGCGCTGAAGCAGGTGCTCACCTTGTTGGATGTCAGTAAATATTTTACGACTTTCATCCATCTCCATCATTTTATCACAATCTTTGGAGGTTGAAATTTTAGTTTCCTCTGTTTCTGTAGAGACACTCTCTCTTCTCACCCAGTCAGATTTTATAAGAGTGTAATCCAACGTCTTGGTGTCAACCTGTCCTTCATCATCGTTGGGATCTTCTGCAGAAAGTGACAGATCCTTTGTGTCTTTTATTGTTTCACTGAGAAAACAAATGTCCCCATGCTTAGTTTTGTTTTCCTCTGAGCCGTGGCAAATTGGAGTTTCCTTCAAATTTGAAAGCGTTTGTTGTTCCTCCTCTACGTCCGCCTCCTCAAAACTTTCCTCATCGTCACTTAGAAATATAATTTCCGCAGGCTCTTCATTTGAGTCTTCATCTCCTGACGCGTAATCTAGACATTTCTCAGCTTTATCTGATGATTCCATCAGAACAATATTACCATCAGTGGATGTTTGTTGTTGATGAGATGAAGTGGACTCCTTGAGATTGGACGGATCCAAAGACTCCTTTGAATGCTGCTCTGTTCTTGATGTGATTTCATCTACTTCGTTTCGTGCTGCCATTAACTGTTTCCCTGTCTGATGCCAGTCTAAGCCTCTGGGATTAGCTTCAGCTTCATTGGCGTCAGACGCTTCTTTTGAAAGGGTCATATAAGAATTACTGGCCGTTGCACCAGAGTTTCCCTCTGCTGGCAGTGATGAAACTGAGCAGCTTGTGGGAGGAGATGTGCAGATAAAAACATCATCTACACCTCCATCATCCATCTTAATAACATATATGATAATTAGTGGAGAAGAAACATGAAAACTACTGCTGAAACTTTATGTCTGAGAATTTCTGGGAACTATTTTTCACCTTGATGAATTCCATCTACACATAAAGATCACCATAGTCCTAAAAAATTATGTGGAAGGTGAAAAATTCCTTTTTTGATGATTAGTCTTTGATGAGGCACTTTAAGATGTTGAACCTGCAACACATTTCAATTTTTTTTAAATTATAGGCGCGGTAAAAAAACAAAACTACAATAATTGTGTTGAATAAATGTGCAAACCACCAAACCCTTTTTTCCCTTAGTTTTACAACTTAATTAGTCTACCTTTTTACTTGAGATGTCAAGAAACACTCATAAGAATAGTTTTATTAACAAAGGTATCAACAAAACCAATTGATGCAGGTGAAGCTATCTGTGATGAATGCAAACGAGATATTTTAATGAGCCTGACTTACATTTTTAAACAAAGTGAAACGTTGACAATTAAGCTGCAATTAACTGTTGTAAAATCTACAGCACACCTATTTTTAATCCTTTTGCTGAAACGATGAATATTCATAAACAGAAATATTCCCTTCCCTAATGATCTGGCCTATTTGAATATTCTTCTTTATTTTAGTTTTTTAACCAAGCAAATTAAACTTTTTAAGGTTTTTTGAGGAAGACCTCAGAGCTTTATAAATTTGATTATAAAATATCTAATGGAGTATAATTGAAGGTTGCCCTTTTTTCTGCTCTTGGTGTTTTGTTTTGGTGATTTTTTTTTTTTTAAAACACGTGTGGGGCAATGCTGTTAAAAGGAGAAAATAATTAGTTTTCCTTTGCTTTTGGGAATACTGTGCACAATGCTGCTTTGAAATGAAGACTCTTGTCTTTCCAATTTGCTCTTTTAAAGTAACCTTTTTCACTTTGTTTCCTAAAATTTTAATTTTTGATCATTAAAATGATCATTGCCTTTGAGGCAATCATAGAAATTAAAAAAAAAAATCACTGTCTATATTTACACATGCCTGCTTAAAACAGTGTTTTTTAAATATTATAATAAAGCTGTTCAATGCTCCTTTTCTAAATATGTTTTGTATTTCAGAGGTCTTATTCTGGGCTAATCCAATTGAGCTATGGATTTAAATCTGAGTCTATATTTACACCTGCATCCAGGGGCTTAATGCCAGCCACACTCCAGCTCAGGATTATCAACAGCAGTAAACACTAAACAAATCTCATGGAACACGTTATTTCTGCACGAGTATGAGATTAACCTATTTGCTCTACATGTTTTGCTTGGAAGAGTTTCATTTATGCTCTTATTAAAAAGATTAATAAAGCTTGTTTTTATTAAAAAAATACTAGATAATTTTAAGCCACATTTATTCTGATAAATGTTGCAATGAAGGTAATTGTGTGATTTAGTTTTTAAATATTTCTTCATATTTATTATACCAGGATCTGAGCCCCCCACCCCCGTTTTGCCCCCTCATAGAACACTGCCTAAACCTGGAGAAATAATATTTTTTTCCTTTTTAACTTTTTTCTTCATTCACTGCAATCACTTTGAGGGGGAAAAAACTCTAAACAAAAAGCTAATGCCTCTACAAAAGTATTAATCTTTAAAAAAAAGATCAAGCAAAGACTCACCAGGCAGAACCACCTCTTAATGATGTACCTTTTTATTCTCGTTGTAAATATGAATGATCGATCTGATCTACTTAACTGAGGTCTACTTTATCCCTTTGTGTCATGTGAGCAAACAAAATCCTCTTCATCCATAAGCAGCACTATTTTAGCAAGGCACAGCATAGTAATGTCATGGCTTGGCATCGGAAAGGGTCATTATGTTAAATTCAAGATGCCCTTTGATTATACAAAAATAATACTCAAGCTGTATTTTTTTAAGTCTAGCTTTAAGGTCAATTTATACACTTCAAATTGTTTCTAGAAACAATGTAGCTTTTCAGTAAATCTGGATTTAACAAGACAGGGTAAAAATGACCAAAGAAACTACTAAAATTAACAACTGCTCGGTTTGGCTTTTCAAAAGTGATTTATTTTCCCAGACTATATTTATCTCTCACTAGGGAAATTACTTTTGCTGCATTGCACCACAGCAGGCACCAACAATGGTGCTGATGGTGGTAGCAACTCGGAGGTCAGGTTTCTACTCCTGGGACACTTAGGCATGGTCCCAGTGGGATTCAAACTGGCTTCTCTCCATCCAAGGGTAGACATTCTTCAACAGACCCGACACTTTTCAATTAAGTCAGATTAAACATTACAACTTGGTGTGTAAAGAAATCTAAGAAGAAAGACTTAATGAGACAAAACCTCAGCAACCCCAGTTCATTGTTATTTTTATTTCTTTTAGAAAAAATCACAGTGAGCCATTAGATTTTTCTGATCCTTCACACATAATGGTGCCCACTTGAAATATTCTCTGTTTAAATATTAAATGTGAACACAGCACAGCCAGTAGTCAATGTAGCTTTTCTAAATAACCGTACATGGTCTGCTTGGATGATTTTTGACTTTGGGACAAAGTTAATTCTTTTAATTAAACTTTGACTGATCACGTTAACTAAGCACAAGTATTCCATTCATGAGATAGTTTCTTTCAAAATCAGCAGTGAGTAAAATTTTAGATGTGACCTGTAAACAGCAGGTTTTATATTTGCTATTCATCAGTCTAGTTGATGACATTTTTTAAAAAATGTTATACAATTTATTCATACATGAAGTTACAGTTGAGTTAAAAAAAAGTAAAACATGTGCAAGTATGTATAATCCACCATGTTCAACACTGACATACATATTAAATACATGTCTGAATCAATATTAATCTAGATTCAAAATACATGCAATAATGTGAATATTTTAAGTTAATAAACCCTCCTATTCTTGTAAATAGTGTTCTTAGAAAACTATATAAATAAATTAGATCTAAATGACCAAATTGAGAGTGAACACAACCAGGCTCAAATAGGAGCATTTTGTTTTCTGGCTTTTTCAGTTCCAGCAATGTTCTGCTCAGCGGTTTCTGCAAACCAGCTGGGTGTAGTATTCTGGTCTGTCCACTGGAAGGAGTTGTCCATCTTTTTCTCAGCAGGAAATAGATTCATACACAATTCAATGAAAACAATATAGTTTGCAGAGTCCAGAAAATATTTTTTGGTATAAAATCAACCCTTTGCAAATGATATTTTTAAAGTTCCGTGGCATGTTTATACTCTCATTTCCTACATGACAGAGCAACAGTGACACGTCTTGGGCTTTGTTTTTTCTCCTTTCTTAACTCCTGGTGCATTTTCATCCTCTGGAGCCAACATATTGTTTTTAGACTCTTCTTTGGCTTCTGGCTCTGCTCCCTGAGTTAATGACTGCAATGGCATTTGAGGGCCTAAAACATGTTCTTCTCCGTCCTCTGTGATAAGAACTCTCTCCACAGTGATTGCACCACTGTTTTCTTCTTCAAAATCTGTTGTTTCATCTGCGTAACCCAGAAAAAGAAGTGTGACCGGCTTAGATGTGACCATGTCATCTTTGATTTCCATGGGATCTTTGACCTTCATCATAGTTTTCTCTTCTGCTTTGCTGACAGTTGTTGCATATTTCTGGACTTTTGTCTCAGGTTCGATTTTGCCGCTTCCAGAACTCTTTGATTGTGTAAAGTCTTTCTCTGAATAAAAATTAGAGGTAGTTGCTGGAAGAACTTTTTCCTCTTTAGGTCTTTTGGTTTCCTCTTTCTTTGCCTCGGAATTGTTCGGAGTGACTTTGACTTCCTCTAAAAGCACCTTCATTCCAACCCCATCGATGGCACTCAAGATTTGATTGAGCTCCTCGTTTGTGGGTTGACTCTCCACCCCGCTGACTGTGTGGATACTCTTTCTGCCATCATCAAAGACAGTAGTGGTCTTTGCAGCCTCAGCAGGTGCAGACAAAGGAGCAACTGACCTGACTACCGTTGTGCCTGTCTTTGGGTCCTTCTCAACCTGGACGGCCAACATTCCAAGCACTACAAAGACAAAGAGAAAGCTTTGAAAGGGTTGATAAACCAAACAGACAGAAATCATTACAACATTCTGATGAAAATATTATTGTTTAAAACCTTGAAGCCTTTCCATTTTGATCTATTCTTGTCAGAATGATCTAAATGTGAGGAGGTTAGTACAATGACAGTAGTGGATCTTTGTTAAATAATTTAAGCTGGAAAAATACAACAAGAATACATTGAAAGAGGCAGAAAAAAATCTGTCTTTACAAAGCTGCATAAAAAATGAACAGCAACAAGCAGGCTAGAAATAATGTCTTGCTCAGTCACATTAATTCGTACCCTCAGGGCTAATCTTGGACAGAACAACTAATGCAAAAGGGGGCTTTGCAACAAACAAAGGAGACAAAAGTATATGACTATTTGGTGTTTCTTCTGATCAACTTGGAATTTTTAGATTTTTGTCATCTTTTAAGTTGGTCATCAAACTTAGTTTCTGTTCCGTTCCTCCGTGTTCCTCTTATCCGGGGCCGGATTGTAGGGGCAACAGATAGGAAACCTCCCTGCATCCTTCAGCTCACCCGGGAGGACCCCAAGGTGTTCCCCCACCAGCTGTGAGACATAGTCTATCCAGTGGGTCCGGTGTCTGCCTCTAGGTCTCCTCCCAGTTGTATGTTCCCAAAATACCTCAACAACGAGGCGCTCGGGATGCATCCTAACCAGATGCCCAAACAACCCCACCTGGCTTCTCTCGACCCAGAGGAGCAACGGCTCTACTCCGACCTCCTCCCGGATGGACAAGCTTCTCACTCTATCTCTGAGTGAGAGTCTAGCCACCCTGTGGAGGAAGTTCATTTTGGTCGCTTGTATCTGCGATCTCGGATAATTATTATATTGGTATCATAATATCAAAATAATTATAATCTAATTATTTCCTTATCAAAAAATATGTATAATTTTGATGAAGTTAACTTTTGTTTTTTTACCTGATCGTCCATCTTGCCCACTTTGTTGAGACATCATGTGAGCCATTAGATGCAGATGTGATCACAAGCTGACTGAAAAAGACAACAAATTTGCAGAAATGAGTGTGTGTAAATTATCTTCTAAGCATTGTTTTGATACCCCAAAGCACAATTGTATGTGTCAAACAGACAAACGTAGGTATGGTTTCTCCATCTCCAACCCCATCTTTGGTTTGTGTTTTTATTGAATTGAAGACATCACAATTGTGGAAAGTATCTGTCTCAGCATGTGCACAACGCACAATGCTTTTTTGTGTGGGCTTATTAAATTTTTTTTCGCACATTAGCAGAATGGGAGTTTTTTTTTTTTTTACTTGACTGCCCTACCGCCCTTTAGCCACTGGTTGTTTGTGAAAACAAACCTGAAGCACAATACTGCATACAAATGCTTCTCATTAGAGCATGTTGCCTTTTAACTATTTAAAAATTAATATGCGGAAAAGGTGGTAGAGATGCTACTTTAGTCACAAAAGAGTTGTTTCTTTTCTATTGTTCTGATACTACTGGGATTTAAAATATTATTCCAAAGCTCAACTTAGTTATGAAGTCTGCACAACAAATGCCAATGATAAAAAGTCACTGAGCACAAGTTGTCTGACTCTACTTTCGACTCCTTTTTGTTTCTTGCAGGCAAAAAAAAAAAAAAAGACATTTAACAAGTTCTGTTTTTGGTCAGGCACTTTGCGGCCTGCCATAAATATTTCAGTCATCCGCAACGAGGTGTTGAACCAATTGCATCAAGAGGCGCCGTGATTATTTTTGTCCAAAAGCTATTTCAGCCTTGCAGCGTGGTGGCCAAATGTAACCCAAACTGTCCATGTGTAAGGCATTCAGGGTTGACTTACTCACATGTTACCTTTTGGTTAAACATGATAAACTCACTTTAGGATCAACAACGTGCTCCATTAAGCATATCTTTTTACAAAAAGAAAAATTAAATTTTCTGTTTTAGTTTTTAAAAAATGGTTCAATGCATTTTCATGATAATATCTTCTCCTTTTGGCATTTACCTTCAGCGGTCACCATAGCAAGTCAGTTTGTTTAATCCTGTCTCCTGCATACTCTTTGGTCACACCTTCTTCATGTCATCCTTCACTGTATCCATGATCCTGCTCTTTGGTCTTCCTCTAGGCTATTTGCGTGGTGGTTCCAAACCTAGCATCCTTCTGGCAATGTACTCTCTCTCTCTCCTCTGCACAAGTCCAGACCATCTCAGTCTGGCCTCTCAAAGTTTAAGATTATCATGATCATATGATTTATAGAAAGTAAAACAGCTGATATTTTAAAAGTATCCGCTTGTTTGATGTCTTGCCTTAAAGATACTATATGGCCGGGACATGAGGATGAGGAAACTTTTTTTTAAAAAAGCAGTTATTTGCATTTTTATTGTTTTCTTCTCTTTAGTTATTTCTGGCATCAGCTGCCTTCTTTTTTTGTCTTCTCTTAAGGCATCTTTTGACTTTTGGTTATTTCCCTAGCACATAAATATACATATGTGTGCAAAACATGTGACAACACAAACAGCACAAACGCAGTTGACTAACTGTAGTGATGCTGAAAATAAAAAATAAAAAAACCATTGTGGGTCTATGTGTGTGCGTTTGTTTCCTTAACCTCTGAAACTCATCATGGTTAGCAAAGATATGTACACTGGATTAAAATGCCCCACTCCCTGATTGATTATAATCTGGGTTTTTTTTTTAAATTCCATTAGGAACACACAAGTTTCTAAAAAATAAAATGAATGCCTCAAACATTATGTATTCTTCTATCCATGCTTCCAACACCAGAAGAGGAGTTTCCCCCATTGTTGTTAGCCAAGGAAAGTTCAAACCTTTGAAAAACATGGCCTTTGGACAGAAAAGACCACTGGTTCTGTACTGAGAGATTAAGATTAGAGCAAGTTTAAGTTCAACCCTGGGCTATTTATTTTTACATCAAGCTTCCGCCCTTGGCGTAACTATGAATTCTACTTCAAATGCTTCTAGGGCTTCACGGTGGTGAACCAACTCTCTTGTTCTTAGTTTGGCCGGGCTGAGGGTTGAATGAAACTGGTATAACTTTACATCATTAATGTGGTTCGCTCTAACATTACAAGAGTAAATCAGATCACACAAAAACATATGAATTAAAATGCAATCGTAACATGCAAAGGTAAAATATGGTCTGTCATTCTTGACTCCTGAAAAAGACGCCTGTTTCTCAAACTAAAAACAAGTTTCAAACATGGGAAATAATACGTTTTAGAGATATTGTGGCCATACCAGCCTGTCAATGCCTGATCCTGCAGACCTCAGAAGCTAAGCAGGCTGGGCTTGGGCTGTACTTGGATGGGAGACGGCCAGAACCCCAGGTGCCACGGTGGGACAGCCGTTGCGAATAAATTGCCATTGTGTCCCTGGGCAAGACTAAGGGACAAGACTCTGTCCTTGGGCAAGACTCTTCACTTACGTTGCCTAGTCTGAATGGTGTGTGTGCAATTGGTTGGTGATGGTCAAAAGGGCCACTGGCAGCCTCACTTCTGTCAGTTTGCCCCAGGGCTGCTGTGGCTACAATGGTAGCGAAGTATTACCTGGTATGGCGTGAATGAATAATGCATATGTGAAGCGTCTTTAAGAGTCCTGAAAAGCGCTATATAATTACAATGCATTATCATATTAAATGTCTTCTCCTGTACCATTGGTACTATAAGTTTTGGTAAAAGAATACTTTGTGCTTGCATGAGGTGTAGAGGACCTCAACACATTGGTGGTGCAACCTTAACAAACTGGGCACTCTCTTTACAAATCGTCTGATTTATTCACACCACTTAGGCATGTGAAGGACTCTGAAACTCTGCTGAGTTTAGCTGTGGCTATTAATGGATGGTTGGTATTTAGAGAAGAACGTGCGTGCGCTAGTGTCCTGTTACACACTATTGACAGAAAACAAGATATAAAAAAAACACATTACACAAATTGAGCTGTTGTCCTGTGTTAACGGAGTTCAGCTAAGTGATCAAAGCAAACAGCCTGGAGTGTCTGACATTTTGCTCCTCCACAGGCTGAGCAAAGAGTCTATCGTCACCCATTTAGATGACTAAAACTGACACACTGCTGTCTGATAATGACTGGGGAAAGTGTGTCCAAGGTTGGTTCGACTGCATGGACAAGAGCATGTGTTCTCAGAAACTCCATGGTCCAACCAAGACTGTCGCTGTTTTAACACATTAGGAACCCAAGTGCTCTATTTTAAAACCCCGGTAATGAATTTTAGACCAACAAAACTGGGACAGGTTAGAAAGATTCTCCTGACCATTGGCAAGAAAACACAAAATACTTTGTAATAATATGACGGTTTAAAAAAAAAAAAAAAAAAGTTCTATCTTTTGGCATTCACACTGAGACCTAACCAATTATATTAATGAACAAATTTGATTTGAACAAGATGAAAAACTTTTCCAGAAACAAATGTTGAAAACTTCTTTGTTTTTTATGTTACAGTTTTACCGAGTGAACTGGTGATTATGTTTGTGTCGCTTTTTAAAAAAAAAAATTAGCACCCATTATGAAACTAAAAAAAAGACCCTGTTTTTTCTCAGATGTTTTTGTAAATTTTTAAAAATATGACCAAAAGAGGAATTTGTTGTATGTAAACAAAGTGGATGCACGCGCATCGTGGGGGCAAAAAGCGACGCTGTTCTTTGTTACTGGCATAGAGATTCCTTGCAGTCTTGAAGTTATGACCATGTTCTAGGCCTATTACCATAATTTACTGCCTGGTGATAAAGAAAACTAACTGAAACATGCATTTATCATTTAGTTGCACTGCGCATGTCGCGTGCAGTCGGAAGTGGCGGAAGTGACGTCGACTGCTAATTCCTTTATTCAGAAAAGTGAATTTTACACGTGTTCAGGGAGCCTTTCAGAAAAAAATTGAAAATCATTGCAATCTACATCGCTCTGATTTTTCTCTACTAGCCTTTGCCATGTGATACTACCAAAACTCATAATACACCCTAAAAACTAGTAGTTTCTCTTGTTCTGTTCATAAAAGTTGTGGTTTTGAAACAAGCAAGTCTAAGTTTTTGTCAAGCATTGGAAATTATGCCTCTGCCTACCTTATATCACAGACTTTAATAATAATGAAAAGTTTAGGACAACGTGACAACTAGGTTGAAGCAGAGGAATGTGTAAAGTTTTAACATTTTTTTTCATATCAAAATTTGGATGCATGACTCAGCAAAAGTAATCAGTTTATCTATAGTTGGTATTGAATCATTTGTGAAGATAAATACTGGTAATGAGCAATTTCCTATGTACTCAGACACAGGAAAATATCACATTAAAGTCACCTAAATATAATTTATTCTTTACCTCTATGTTGAGCTTTAACTTTCATTTTGTCTTCTGAACTACTTATCCCTAATTAGGTCGTGTGGGTGCCGGCACCTATCCCTGCTGATTTTAGGCAAGAGGCAGAATACACTTTGAACAGGTCGCCAGTTTGTTGCGGGGGCAACACAACAACCATCCACACATAACCATCCTCACACAACCATCTACTACAAATACGCATTCCCAGTGGCAATTTTCATAGAGGCCAATCAACCTAACTTGGATGTTTTTTGAGGGTGGGAAACCCTCAAAATATTACTTCAATGAGTAATATTTGATCATGTTCCAACCATGTGACGTATTGGTTAGATGAAAATTGAAGCTAACAAAGCAGTGAGTGGGTTCAGAATTCCTCATCCAGAAGTGGAACGAAATTTCAGATTTGTTGCATCTTCAGGCAAAAACTCATGAAGCTGCTGCAGAGTTGGCCTGTCCCTGTGCTGAATGTACTGTACATACAGTCAGAGAGTCAAGAGATGATTTGAGTGCACATGATGAACTATTTACATGGATATTTGTTCCAGAGAGTAAAAATTGAAGGCAGTTTTAATTTTTAATCAACATTGGAATAAAATTTGACAAGTGACTATTCCAGACTGTGGCACGAGAGTCATGTTTCTATGATCTTTTTTAGAATTTTATTTTGACTTATCTTGACATGGTAAAACTGTCTTGCGATGTGAAAATGTTGTAAACTGGTTGCCTTATGTTGGAAAATTTGTAAGAATCTGTTCAATGAATGTCAACAAATAGAAAGCAGAAATACAATATAAGCTGGGACCAACTCCAAGCGACTCCACCAAGATTGTCAGAGCAAAACCTCATCCAGGAAACAGCTGAGTTTGGCAGTGAAAGCCATGACACACAGGGCGGGACGGTACAGAGGTCAGTTTTTAATGGGAAACAGCTGGAAGGATGGAATTAAATGAAAATAAGAGCTGTTTTTTTTTTTTACTTTAACCTGCTTCTACATGATTAAAGCAATTCAAACGTCTTACTAGTTTTCTTTCCTACGGTTGGAAACAGAAAAAAATAGAAACTATCCACACGTCTGAGAAATCCCATAATTGAGATCATTCTTTCGGTTGACTTTAGGCTTTCAAAATGGCTTTCTTTTCAAACCTTTAAAGAAACAACTCAAGATGAGTCCCTCAGGGAGATAAAAGTACCTATTTTCGGCCCACCTTCTAACACACCTCCTCAGGCTTTGCCGCTGGCTCTCTCTACAGAAGCCATCATAGGATAAGAGAAAAAAGCCAATCTGAAGAAATGAACTAAATCACCTTTTTTACTTGCCTGGTTTTATTTATTTTTTTCACAACTCAGATAAAGAGAAAAAAATAACAGCTGGAGTGTGATCACTAGTCAGGGAAGGTAAAAATAACTCTGACAGCAACAGTTATTCAAAATATTACAGCACGTTAAACCTATGAGACATTCTTTTTGCAACTTAGAAGGATAAAATAACTTACCCCAGACCAAATTTTGTCCTTTTAAAATTCCTTTTACTTTTAAAAGGATGCAAATAAATTGAGTGTATTTTCCTGTCCAAGTCAACAGTCCTTCCAGCTGTGGGTTGCACCCTCTTTTCAATATAGTTCTTTGGTTACTCCCTTTCTGCTGTTATGGTCTCTAAAGACAGGGACTTCCTCTGTATGAGAGCAAACTGTTGAGAAAACAAGACTGTGAAAAAGAGAGAGGGTTGAGAGACAGAGCGAGGGGAGTGATATTTTTAGGAGTCATGACCGCGAGATTAAGTGTAGAGATCCAGCCGGTTGGAGTGCAGGGATGCCGAAAGAAATAGTTCAGTAAGTCAGCACGTTGGTCATGAGCTGAAACATTTCTGTTTTGTTACTGTATCCATAAATATACCGGGGCTAAAAACAGGATGGTAGTGAGTTGGATGGAGGTCAAACAGATTCCATTGAGGCCCTCATACCATTAACTAGGAATCAAATCCAGGACCTTTTACTCCATCTGGTGCAGTTCAAGTGAGAATATCCAGCTGGAGTGGCAATGTGAGTTTTAAAAAGATCTGATTAGAAAACAACATAGTGAACATGGTCAGTGAGCACATACTGATCCCAGTCCTGTGTAAAAAACACTCCTAACGTCTGCTAGTGAAAGTGGGCTGGGTGTGGTTTGTTTGTCATAAAACTCTGGTTCATGCTGATAAGTGATAGCTAGATGCTGATTAACTTAGTTCACATACAAATTAAACAAATTTATTGATAAATATTATGCTAAAAGTTTTGTCTTTAGCAGGCTGCTAACGGAAGCAAGAAAAAAAAGACAAAAATACCTTATTTGTTAAGACACTGCTTACAAGCTGCTTACACGTGGAGGCACTGTATCCATATTACTAGAAAATGTACAGTGGCTGATTAAGTAAGCTAATGCAAGAACACATTGAAATGATTGGGAAAGAAAGATTTTAGAACAAGAACTAAAGTCTCATTTAGTCTGATTTTACAACCATAAATAAAAAGTTTAAACTTTACTTGTAATCCATGTTGATCTTTAAGATGAAAAATAAAATTAAACAATGTTGAAGCATAAAATGATTGAGATGTTGGACTCTAAAAAGAGCTAAATTGTAAAAAAAATAAATAAAATAAAAATAGCTTATTTAAAACAAACAGGTCCTAGGTGAGGGGCCAGACAAAAAGTGGCTCAAACACCCCTATGAAGAGATCTAGAATGGCCAAGTTGCCCTTGCCAGGATGCAGGTCCCCGCGGCCCCCGCTTGGAGCCAGGCCTGAGGGTGGCGCACGAGAGCGAGCGCCTGGTGGCCGGGCTTTTACCCATGGGGCCTGGCCGGACTCATACTGAACAGGGGACATGTGCTGCCCATCCAGTAGACTCACCACCTGCAGGAGGGACAATAGGGCTCGGGTGAAGGAGGCGATAGTTGGCAGCCAACGTCGGGGACCCTGGCAGTCAGATTTTCGGCTGCATAAGCTAGGTCCTCAGATCCTTCTGGGCGAGCTGAAAGATACAGCTGGGGTGAGAGAAGCCCGGGCTTCCCGTCTGAGGCTGTTGCCACCGTGACCCGGCCCGCCCAGATAAGCGGAAGATGACAGAACGGAACGGAGTTTATTTAAAGAAAGTTAGATGATTGGGTTGTTTGCACAATTTTTTCTTTTTTTTTTTTTACTTCATCCTGTTTTATTCCTTCTTCAGAAAAAAAAAACATCTTGTTGGTGAAGCACTGTGATTTTTGTTTTTTGTGAAAAGTGCTGTATAAATATACAATTACAAGTACTTACTAATCATCATTTACGTGATAGACTAAAGTAAAACAGTTAAATTCTTTTTGAATACAGTGCTTTAGTCTTTAAAGTGTTGTCTCCATAAAACTGGAAAAATCATTTTTCTTTGCATATTGGATAGATTTAGTTTAGCGATTTGGAGGACATTGCATGGGAAAAAAGTGGTGTCATCCTTATTTGGAAAGGCTTTACCTCTTCAAGTTAATTTGAAAGAAAACTCAAGTGAGCATTGATTGCCGGAGGGTTAGGCTTAGTGTGTGGAATAGAGAAGAGGGCAGTGCTAAACACACTGTGCCGTACTTTGTGGCTATTGATTAGCTTGACTTCAGGATCACACTTTAAGCCCTTGGCGAGAGTGAGCTGACGCTGTAGGAGGAGGTGGACCGTTGGTGTAAAACTGTGCAAAGGAACATCTTAATTGTTTTATATTTAGCTTGAACTCGAAACTTGTTGAAAAATTGGCTTTGGTCCCTAATGTCTCCTTTGCTTTTGACTCCTATCTGTAAAATTAATTTTAGATTTTCTTCTGCATCTGGCAAGAGTGAGAGCATCAAACTAACGATATTCTGATTACATGCTAACTGTTGGACAGCTAACAACCAAGACTTTGTCTATTCAATTTGATTTACTCCGTAGATGGTTTGATACAGGGAGCAGCCAACTTTGAGCAAAGCTTCATGCTTCATAATACTGTGACAGAGTTCATTACATCAAAGCTTTGCACTCTAAAGGATTGTCTCTTTGAAGTCAGCTGGCTAAAACCCTTTGAGATGTATCATAATTCACCATAGATAGCTGTTAGTTTAGTGGAGAAGAGGGAATATCTGCTCCATTTGGCCTGATGAGCCAGTGCACCACCCAGCTGGAGTGTAATGATTTCTTATTTCCTCTTTAGAAGTTAAAATAAGGTGGTGGAGTTAAGTCAAACTCTTTAGGGAATTTTTAAGCCCATATGAGCATGAAGAGGCAATAATATGGATTAGATATTCTGTGACCTCTGCCGGTTACAGCTCAATGGGGACATATACTGTACATGTTTTATTGAAAGGGTAGTTTTGGAAATGAAAGTTATTTCTATAAAATTAAATATTAAAAAAAAACCTTTTGAACTTTCTAATAAAAGTTATTTAAAAGACTGTATCATTTATGCAACCATGCTAAAGGCTATAAATATGTCAAACAAAACCAACCATTTAAAATTTTTATTTTCTTTTGTTTTGACATACAGTGTATTTCTTCTGATAAAATGGTCTCTTTTATTTCTTGTAAACATCAAGGCCTCTCCCCACTTTTCAATCATTAGTTGAGGCTGATAAAATGGAAATGTATTGAAAAATTGGTAAGACTCGTTTTTACACGTTCCGTGTTTATTGAATCAGCAGTGCTTTTTGTTAGAGGATAGGGCAGAGCTCAACTCTGATGTGAGTTCCTAAAATTACTGAATACATATAGTAGGTGAGTGAACATTATGTAGTTCCTAAAAAAAATTACACTAATGATTTGTTATGCACAGCAATGGTTACTCAAATCTTATCACAAGGACATCTTAATGGCTTCTTCTTTGCATCCGTTACACTGCTCAACAATGTCCCAATGGTTTGTGGGGTTTCTTCACAGTTTATTTAGTTTTTAATTTTAATTTTTTAATTTTTACTCACTCTATTGATCCCTCACTGGGAAAATTTGTGTGCTGCACTCCTACACCGCAGCAGGCTGCACACGACGACACCAATGGTTGGAGAAACAGAAGGTTAGGTATCTTCTCCAAGGACCCTTGACATGCACTCAGTGGGATGCTACCCAGTAAACTTCCGGTTGACTTCCGCTCTAACTAACGCTCTAATCACTGAGCCACCGTCACCCCAAAATTAACAAAGTTGAATTTATATTTCTGTATTACGTGTATGTAAAAATGATGTAAAAGTGGGCAAGGTGCACTCAGGCAATTATTTGAATTGTAATTGGTTCTGAAGCATCTTAAAATTTCTCAGTAAAGCAGTTTTGTGTCAGCAACAAGCAGTTGTCAGAATTGTAACTTAATTTAGATAAATTGTGGCACAACAATAAAAGGCCTCGTATCGTTACAGGTATTTTTTCCCGGACTTGTTTTAGCAGGTGAAAGAAAAGTTGTGAGTGAAAAAGGCATCTATTTTTCTCTCTGAGATGTTTGAGTAAACATTCTAAATCCCTTCTAAAATGATCACCAATCATCCATTCTCACAAAACAAGAAGAGGGCGTTCAGAGATGCCCATGTGTAACTATGGGGTGAGCGCTGACTGTCTGGGTCACATTATAGGAATAGAAGCACCCACTTGTAATGAAAAGGAGGACAGCGTGAAAGAGTTTAGATATTTAGCTACAAATCCTTAGATCTTTTTTGTAGGGTGCTGGAATACTTTAAATTTGATTTGCATGGTCTTGAATAGTAATTGGTGTTCACTGAATAATTGAATGACCTCACATTTTTGTTTGATCTTGATCCTAAACCAAATGCAGCTTCGCTCGGATCAAGATTTTCATTTTGAGCATCAGCCATTTCAGTAATGCAGGATGCCATGGTGTTATTGTGTTAGAAAGAGCTGACTGGTCTGTCAAGATAAGAGACTTTTGTTAAATACCAGAGCTGTTTCAATGGAGACACGCTTGCCTTTAGTTTGATTTGAATTTTTTTTTTCCTGCAAGAGGATACATAAAACTTATTTACCCCTCCTTTAGTTTGACAAATTTGACATTTCATGTAGAAATTTATATACATAGAACAAATTCCTAACATTTTGTCTTTAAAACAAGTTGAGGATTTATAGACTCATATTCAGTATGATACACACATTTTCCACTTTAATAGGAAATCTAATACAGGAAGTTGAGCTTTTGAATATGGGACTCATTGAAAAGCAAAATGTTGGCAACCATTTCTATGGAAGCCCTGATTACTTCCCAACAACATTTTCAGCAGATGAATGTTAAAGCACACAAATGCAACAACAACAAAAGACTGCTGCTTTGTCTTATTTAGAGCATATGTAGTCAAGCCCTGGTACGACGACACAGACATGGCCAAACTAGGGGAGTGTGTGCGGTCAGTACAGATGGATGGGCTTCTGTGGGGAGCCTCTGGTCCCAATCTGTTACGGCATCAAAAAGCTGTAGATAAACCATGTAGTCGAAGATGAAAAAGTCGGCACTGACATTCTGGGGGAGGAAATCATCAAGTTTGAGGATTTTGTCCAGAGTGTTGATGTAGCTGCCTTCAACAAGATCTAAGTGTCTCCTGCTCAAAGGATTGTTTCACTGCTTCACCTTATATGGTTATTAAAAAGTAGAAGGTTTAAGTAATTTCAGACAGTGTAGCTGTTGGATCACTGATGCATTTTGCTGGTGGAATAACCCAATGCTTTGTTGTTTCACCATCTTCCGCTTATCCTGGGCCAGGTCACGAGCCAACAGCCTCAGGCGAGAAGCCCAGACTTCTCTCACCCTAGCTGCATCCTCCAGCTCCCCTGGAGGTATCCCCCTTCCAACTGTGAGTTATAGTCTCTTCAGCGGGTGAGAGTGAAGCTCTGGCTCTCCTCCTGGTGGGACATGCCTGAAACACCTCACCAGATAGGTATTCGGGGAGTATCGTAACCAAATGCCCAAACTACCCCAGACAAATGCAAAGAACAAACGTTCAAATCAACTTTTAATTCTATTTTATCCATACCCCAGGATCCCAACACAGTTCATAAGCATAGACACACAATCACGGCTTTATACACAATAACTAAATGAAAGGGGATGTTTGTCCTATCCATCTTCTCATTGAGAAAAAAATCCAAGTTATGGGAAAAATATCAGAAACTTTGTGGAGGCTTAAGAAGAGATCCCATCTCAGAAACGACAAGCAGAATATTTCTGGGTTTGTTAATTTAAGATTTGCTCATTTGACTTTGCAAGAAAATAGTTCACATCCATAGAATGCAGCAGACGTGTTCCAAATGGAAGTATTTGAATGAAGGAGTTCAGGATGTTTATTGGAAATGAGATTGTGGACTATCAAAATTGAACAGGAGCACAGATGAGATCAGCTGAAGATGTCCAAACACTAGTGGATATCCAACATGCTTCAAGCAAAAAAAAAAAAAAACAAAAAAAACCAACCAAATAAAAAACGTCTTCACCACTCCAAAAAACAAGTTTGAGAAAATAAGGAAATGTGGAACAGGTTAAAAATTTCATATTTGGTGTGTGACTCAGTATTTTTGTAATACCGCAGATGACACAAATACTGTATGAAATAGTGGGGGTAGAAAATATTACTTGATGTAAACATTAAAACTTTTATTGAACATGGTTTCAGTTGATCAGAACAGGAAAAATTAGAAAGGAAAGACGATTGCCACAAACATGTTAACCTTTCTCTTATTTTTTTGTGTAATTAAGGTCAGACATAGTATGTTGGTGCATTTTATAAGTGGTTCTACACCACTGTCTTATATGGTTGAAGGTTTGAAGGTTTACAGCTTGTAAACCAGCATTTATCTGTGGTGTGAGGCCTTTTAGGCCTGCTTGTTTGTTTTTTTTTTCTCCCCCAAAACTCACAGGTGCTGGATGGCTTCTAACGGGAGGATTGGCTGATTGCTCCCAGCTGCACAGACTTACCGGTGGCTATAAAAGACCTGGTGTCACCCACAGTCTCTGTCAGGTCTTCAACGATTCTAGTGGTAAACTGACCACCTCTAAGCTGAGTCAAATTTTGATATCAGACTAATTTTCTTATTCTCCTCACAGGAACCTTCAGCCCTTCCTCTTGGCCATCCAGCACTGCCTGAAGCCGTTATCTCTCTGCTGTGGATTCCTTTGTTCAACACTTAATAAACTGTTAAACCTGCATTTGGATCCTCCTCATTCCCTCTCCTACACAACAGAAGACCTGACCAGAATGGATCCAGCGGGTTCTGCATCACCCTCAGTGTCAGAGATTCTGACCCGACAAGGAATATTCCTGGGACAACAACAACAGGCCATTAAGGCCCTTATGGACGAAAATACTCAATTAAAAACACAGTTACAGGCTTTAACAGACAAAGTAAATAATCTAAGTTCTCTTTTTCTGTCCACAGCCTCGGCACCTCCTTCAGCTATGCCCAGCCCACTCATGGACCACCATATTACGGACCCGGAACCTTTCCATGGAACCCTGGGGAAATGTCGTGGGTTCCTCTTGCAGTGTTCAAATGTCTTTGCTCTAAGACCACGGACTTTCGAATCAGACAAAGTTAAGAATTTGTACATTGTGGGTCTTCTTTGGGGCAGGGCACTGGAGTGGGCCGAGGCCGAAGACGCGGCAGCCCCCCTGGCTGATCGCTCAACATCTGATTTTCTGAGTTTATTCAGAACCATGTTCGAGGTGCCGGACCGGGCTGGAGATGCCTCCCAGCGTCTACTCCACCTTTCCCAGGGAACTCTATCTGTGGCGGAGTTCTCCATCTCATTCCGGACCCTAGCAGTAGAGGCTGGCTGGGGACAGAAGGCACTAAGAGGGGTGTTCCTAAATGCCCTGAATGATCCTCTGAAGGATGAGCTAGCTGGCAGGGGGACCCCATCCACATTGGAGGAACTCATTTCGCTGGCAATACAGTTAGACAACCGTCAAAGAGAGAAACGATATGAAAATACCTCCCGGGCCCTACACCCTACTCCAGTTCACAGCCATCGACAGCCAACCAATGCAGTTGGGACAGATGCATCTAACCAAAAAGGAAAGAGAGGTTAGACTAAAAGAAGGGAGGTGTCTCTATTGCGGGTCGAGAAGTCACTTACTCTCAGCTTGCCCTTGTCGCCCAAAAGACGGGGCCCACCGGTAGACCTAGGGTTACGGGTGGGCACAACTAGATGTCATGGTACCCCTAGGCTTATGATTCTTGTGACACTAACCTCTGGTTGTTCCTCTTCTTTTCCGGTCGAAGCGTTGGTGGATTCCGGGGCCGACGGCAACTTCATCGACGCAGATTTTCTCCGTCAGTGTGGATTCCAGTCCCAACCACTCGGAGAACCCATTAATGCCACGGCGATCGATGGACACGTTATTACCAGGGTGACCCACCAGTCCTCCCCGTTGGAGATGGTGGTATCGGGTAATCACCGTGAGCACCTTTCGTTTAACGTTATTTCGTCACCCGGCTCACCCCTTGTGTTAGGTTTCCCCTGGCTTAGGTTGCACAATCCACAGGTCGACTGGCAAAACCGGCGTATCGTCGGGTGGAGCAATCAGTGCCATGCAACTTGCCTCCAATCTGCCGTGACAACCGTCTCTTCTGACACGGTAGGCTCAATCGACCCGGTGGACGTTGCGTCTATCCCGGCAGAGTATCATGACCTCAAAGAGGTCTTCAGTAAGGAGAGGGCACAATCTCTCCCGCCTCATCGGCCATATGATTGCGCCATCGACCTCCTCCCTGGGGCAACCTTACCCGCCAGTCGCCTGTACAATCTGTCTGCTCCAGAGAGGGGGGCGATGGAGAAGTACATCAATGAGTCCCTGGCGTCGGGGCTTATCCGCCCTTCCTCGGCACCCATAGCAGCGGGGTCCTTTTTTGTGGGTAAGAAGGATGGTTCCCTCCGTCCGTGCGTCGATTATCGGGGTCTTAATAACATCACCGTTCGCAACAAATACCCGTTGCCCCTCATTAATTCGGCGTTCGAGCTACTTCAGGGAGCCCGGGTCTTTACAAAACTCGATCTGCGTTGCGCCTACCATCTCGTCCGAATGCGGGAGGGGGACGAGTGGAAGACGGCGTTCAACACCCACCTGGGCCAATTCGAATACTTGGTCATGCCTTTCGGGTTAACTAACGCTCCCGCAGTCTTCCAGGCATTCATTAACGATGTGCTCCGTGACTTCCTTAATCGTTTTGTCTTTGTTTATCTGGACGACATTCTTATTTTTTCGCCCACTGTTGAGGAGCACATCGTCCATGTCCGTGCGGTACTCCAGCGACTCCTTGAGAATCGTCTGTTTGTAAAGGCTGAGAAGTGCGAGTTCCATTCTCAGTCCGTCAACTTCCTTGGTTTTATTGTACACGCTGGGCAGGTTTGCCCGGACCCCGAAAAAGTTAGCGCGGTGGCTGAGTGGCCTCGACCCAACACCCGTCGCAAACTACAACAATTTCTGGGTTTCGCAAATTTTTACAGGCGTTTCATTCGCAATTACAGTCAGGTAGCTCTTCCCCTTACCCAGCTTACTTCCACAGCCAGACCGTTCGTTTGGTCTCCCCAAGCAGAGGGTGCATTCACTGAGCTTAAGAAGAGGTTTACCTCGGCCCCCATTCTGGTCCAGCCCGACCCCTTGAGGCAGTTTATTGTGGAGGTGGACGCCTCGGATTCAGGGGTGGGTGCTGTGCTGTCCCAATACCATCAGGAGGATGGCAAACTCCATCCCTGTGCCTTTTTCTCTAAGCGTCTCTCTGCAGCTGAACAAAACTACGATGTGGGGAATAGAGAACTGCTCGCAGTCAAACTGGCACTCGAGGAATGGAGGCACTGGCTCGAGGGCGCAGAACACCCATTCGTGGTCTGGACAGACCACAAAAACCTCGCTTACATCCAAGCAGCTAAGAGACTCAACTCTCGACAGGCCCGGTGGCAGCTGTTCTTTACACGCTTTAATTTTACCCTCACTTACAGGCCGGGCAACCGCAATACCAAACCTGACGCCCTCTCCCGCCTGCATGACTGTCATCAGTCCAGATCGGAGCCGGAGCCCATTCTACCCCCCTCCTGCGTCATTGGGGCAATCACTTGGGAGATCGAGACTGCAATAAGGGATGGTCTGCAGCATGATCCGGACCCAGGTACTGGCCCAGCTAACCGTTCGTATGTGCCATCCTCTGCCCGCTCCCAGGTTCTCCTATGGGCACATGCATCCCGGTGGTCCTGTCACCCTGGGATTCGCCGTACAATGGCGCTTCTTCAGCGGCGGTTCTGGTGGCCAACGATGGAGGCAGACACTAGGAATTTTGTCGCTGCCTGTTCTGCCTGTTCCCGGGGCAAGGTCCCTCATCGTCCTCCTGCGGGGCTGCTCCATCCCCTACCGGTTCCCAGTCGTCCCTGGTCCCATATCGCACTGGACTTTGTGACCGGACTCCCTCCCTCAGAAGGTAACACTGTTGTGGTCACGATTGTGGACCGATTCTCCAAAGCTGTACATCTGGTGCCTCTTCCTAAACTCCCTTCAGCCTTGGAGACTGCCCAGCTCATGGTGACCCATGTGTTCCGTCTGCATGGTATCCCTCTGGACATAGTCTCTGACCGGGGTCCGCAATTCACATCAGCTGTTTGGAAGTCCTTCTGTAAGGCGCTGGGGGCTTCCGTCAGCTTGTCATCTGGCTTCCACCCCCAATCCAACGGCCAGTCGGAGCGGGCTAACCAACACCTGGAATCCACATTACGGTGCGTGTTGGCCTCTGCCCAGTCCACGTGGTCGTCTCATCTCCCGTGGATTGAGTATGCCCATAATTCCCAAGTTAGTTCCTCCACAGGATTGTCCCCGTTCGAGGCTTCTCTGGGTTACCAACCCCCATTGTTCCCGGATCAGGAACAGGAGCTGGCTGTCCCTTCGGTGCAGCTCCATATCAGACGGTGTCGTCGGATCTGGAGGAAAACTAGGAGGGCCCTCCAACAGGCCTGCGGCCGGGCGCGGCGCCAAGCTAATCGCCACCGTCAGCCAGCCCCAGCATATCAGGTTGGTCAGTCTGTCCTTCTGTCTACCAGGAACATTCCCCTCAGGGCAGAGTCTCGCAAGCTTTCACCCCGCTTCATTGGCCCTTTCCGGATCCTGCGGCTGGTCAACCCGGTCTCGGTAAAGCTCGCCCTGCCCTCTTCCATGAAGGTACATCCTGTGTTCCACGTCTCTCAGATCAAACCGGTTTCTACCAGTCCCCTCCAGCCTCCTTCTGCTCCCCCTCCACCTCCTCGCCTTGTCGACGGCTCGGATGCGTACACGGTCAACCGTCATTTGGATGTTCGTCGCCGAGGTCGGGGTCTACAGTACCTCGTGGACTGGGAGGGTTATGGCCCGGAGGAACGGTGCTGGGTGCCCCGTTCAGCGATCCTGGACCCTGGCTTGGTCCGGGACTTTCACCGCCGCTTTCCGGACAGGCCTGGTGGTCCGCCAGGTGGCGTCCGTAGAGGGGGGGGTACTGTGGTGTGAGGCCTTTTAGGCCTGCTTGTTTGTTTTTTTTTTCTCCCCCAAAACTCACAGGTGCTGGATGGCTTCTAACGGGAGGATTGGCTGATTGCTCCCAGCTGCACAGACTTACCGGTGGCTATAAAAGACCTGGTGTCACCCACAGTCTCTGTCAGGTCTTCAACGATTCTAGTGGTAAACTGACCACCTCTAAGCTGAGTCAAATTTTGATATCAGACTAATTTTCTTATTCTCCTCACAGGAACCTTCAGCCCTTCCTCTTGGCCATCCAGCACTGCCTGAAGCCGTTATCTCTCTGCTGTGGATTCCTTTGTTCAACACTTAATAAACTGTTAAACCTGCATTTGGATCCTCCTCATTCCCTCTCCTACACAACATTATCCCACAATATAAGACTGCTGGTCACATGTTATTACAAATATGGTTCATCTAAAGTTCAACCGGTGTTGTTTGTTAAGTTACCAGCTCTCCAATTCAAAAGAATTGCAACATTGTTAGCCAATTTCACTATTTCTGCTACAACACAGTTTGAAAAGGTCCTTTCCACTCACCAGCATAATAAGGAAGGCAGACACATGATTTTGATAGTTTGTATTGTTGACACAAAGCTGGCTTTCTTATCTTCCTCTGCTTTTGCTGGAGGGCTCAAAATGGCATTTTAGTGTTGTCACTTCCTTTTTACACATCGCTTATTGTTTAGGTATCTCAGGAAGTGACAGACGAGATTGTGTAAGAGCTGTGAGACAGGTTGGCTTTAGCAAGAGGTAAAGAACAGCACGTTTCAGTTTTTAATCACACAATACTCCACATCTAAAAGAAAAATTCAGTTAGAACTTACAAATTCTCATGATTACTAAACTGAATCTAGGTGAAAAAAGTAACCAAGGAGTTCCACAAGGCTCCATCCTAGGGTCATTGCAGTTTAATATTTCCATGCTCTAACTTGTTTAAATTGTGGAAAGGATAACAAAATATGTTTCTGTATGTGCACTGAAGAAAGAAATCTACAAAGTTCTTCTCACTCTCAGCCCACTACCTAAGCCAGGCATGGGCAAACTATGGCCCGTGGGCCACATGCGGCCAATTAAACGTTTTAATCCGGCCCGCCGAACATAAAAATTTAAATAAATAAACCTTGTTAATGTTTTACTTCCCAATTTTGATTATTTTGCAAATTTGATGTTTCCTCACTAGATGGCACAATCTCGACATATTGGCTTTGTTGAAAAAACAACAACACTGGTCCCATTAAAATGTGTGTGTCTTCGTGATGTGCACGCTGTCAAAATAAACAGTGTGCACAGATATGGAAAGCCATCCGGCCCAATACATGCAATAACCATACATGTTAGATGTTAAAACAAGCAAAATGTTACATCAAGCGTTTAGATTTCAAACATAGCGCCGCTAAATGCACATCTTTAAGCACTATTGCACTAGATTTCAGACCTAGCACGCTAGATTTGAAATTTAACGTACTTGATGTAACATTTAGCGTGGTATTCTATCAGTCTAATCTAGCGGTTACCAAAGCATGCCATCTATCTACTCCTGTTCCGGCTCCTTGTCAAATGTTGGAACTCCATGTGACCCATGAACCAAAAAGTTTGCCCACCCCTGAACTAATGTGAACTTTGATCATATGCATTAACTTTGCCATAATGTGGATGTGGCTAAAACTCAATCATTCAGGGGGGGAAAACTGTTTAGAAACAACTAAACTATGTTAAAAATTGGCATCTAGTTTAAAAGTGATGTTAGAAATAATTCAGCTTGAAATCTTGAAGTACTTTTGGACCCAAACTTGAATTTGGCTGGCTGTGAGGTCAGCCTGCTATCACTTACAGAACATCTGGAGGATTAAATAGTTGACAAGTCAGAAGATTTGAGAAATTTGTTGTTGTTGACAACTGTTCTAACACTTCTTTGAACTAGTTTCATGTTTGTCAAAGAAATTACTTCATCTTGTTTGTTGGCAGAGTTGTAAAATGGTTTTGGGGATTCAGAATGTTCTAGTTAATCACTGTCAAGTCAACTTTCTGCTGCCAGAGTCAGAACTAAACTATGAGATGTAGCGTTCAGTTTTCATTCTGCTCACATTCGGAAAAACAATTTCTCAAAAACTGTTTATTATTGAGAAGTTGATTATTAACTTATATCAGTTTAACTATAACTAGGGACATGAACATTTAACAGTATATTGTTTTCAAATGTGTTTTTTTTTCTGATAAACAACTGTTAAAAAAAGCTTCACATTTTCATACAGTAAGACTACTTGGCAACCAGTACTTGCAGCAGCCTTGCATTTGACAACAGGGAGCCTTGAGGACAAAGGGCTGAGTCAGATCAATACGCTCCATGCTGGAGATTTGCCTGAAGGCTGCCCGCAGCACAGGCACACACATACATGTATGCACATCATATCATGTATGAATTTCAGTCTATTCTTAAGTGCTCTCCACAAACCCAGATTAAGATTCAGTGTTTCCATGTCTTTCTGTAGATTAACATAATAATTGATCGCATGCTTCTTTTGTAGCAGGAACCACATGCACTGTCATCTTTCCTGTGAACATTCAGGTTTTATCTCAGCTTTTATTGTTCCCCTAGTCTGTCACACAGATTTGTTTCCGTGAAGTTGTCATCTTGCCGCACAGATTGCGAGTCATCACGTGTGGCTTCCTCCGAAATGCTTGCGTGTAGTTTGATGTCAGTGTGACTTGCTTCATCATTGGCTCAAATCACCATCAAAGCCCCGGCTGTTGCAGATGGCTGTTGTGTGCTCCATTGCCTTGTTTGTCAGAGCAGCTCTGCCTACTCCTTGTTAATGAAGGGACACCGGTGTTTCCCAGTAGGCTGAAAGCTGTGCTACTGTTAAATAAATAGTCAGTGTTTTATTCCTCCTTTTACGCTAGACAAAATCTAGTGTTGCTCGTTGTCACGCACCATTCAAGAGCGTATCTCTAATTTTACTCTTCCACAACTTTTGTGTAAACTCTTCGCTGTGAATGTTTCATAGTTTTGCCTGAGAAGAAAGCCTAGTTAATGTATAGCATACATATGATGTTCTATTCTGCTGGGAGAATGCAACAAAATGACCGAACTAGGTATTTTCTTTGACCTGATTATATAGAAGATATGGACTTACAGACAATATCTAAATAATTTAAAACATACTTTTAATTGACACACAAGCTTAATCTGCTGATAGATCTAGCTGTTTCTATAATTTATTATTTTATTTTCATATCATCTAATTACAATTGGTTGGTATTATCACTTCAAGTTAAGAAATTTCCTATTCACAATTAGTCAACTTGAAGATCATCATGTTAACAATTGCTTATGTGTGGCTTTTGAACACTCTGCATATACATTAAACATATTTACCACATAATTAGACGTGTTTAAAAAAATCGGCTTTTAAGGGGATGAAGAACTTTCCGTTCATCTTCTTCTGCTTATCCGGGTCTGGGTCCGAGGGCAACAGCCTCAGACGGGACGGCCAGGCTTCTTTCACCCCCACTGACTCCTCCAGCTTACCTGGAGGGATCCTCAGCTGTTCCCCAGCTACCTGTGAGTCATAGTCTCTCCAGCGGGTCCAGGATCTGCCTCTTGGTCTTCTCCCAGTGGGACGTGCCTAAAAACACCTCACCAGCTAGACACTCGGGGGGCATCCTGACCAGATGCCCGAACCACACCATCTGGCTTCTTTCGACCTGGAGGAGCAGTGGCTCCACCTCGAGCTCCTCCCGGATGGCAGAACTCCTCACCCAATCTCTGAGTGAGAGCCCAGCCACCGAGCTCATTTCGGCTGCTTGAATCTGTGATCTCATTATTCGGTCACCACCCACAGCTGGTGACCATAGGTGAGGGTGGGAATGTGGGACTTGTAAATCGAGAGCTTTGCTTTTCAGCTCAGCTCTTTCTTTACTACGACGGACCGATGCAGCGTCTTAGTTATTGTTGACGCCACACCGATATGCCTGTCGATCTCCCGCTCCATTCTTCCCCCACTTATGATCAAGACCCAGACATACTTAAACTCCTCCTTTTGGGGCAGGACCCAATTCCACTCTTTTCCGGTCGAGGACCATGGTCTTGGATTCGGAGGCGCTGATTCCCATCCTGGCTGCTTCACACTCGGCAGCAAAACGATCCAGTAAGAGCTGGAGATCACGGTCCGATGAAGCCAACAGGGCCACATCATCTGCAAAAAGCAGAGATCCTATCCTGAGGTCACCAAACCGGACCTCTCTAATGCCTCAGCTGCAGAATGATGAATGAAGAACTTTAAGTAATCCTATTTGGTTAAGCTGGCAATTTGAGGGGAGATGGCAGCACAGTGGTTAGCGCGTTCGCCCGCGGACCGGAAGGTCGTGGGTTTGCAGCCCACAGAAAGCACGGCTCGGGTCCTTGGAGAAGACATCTAACCCCCGCTTCTCCCACCATTGGCGCCGTCGAAGGGCAGCCTGCTGCGGTGTAAGGAGTGCAGCACACAAATTTCCCTGGTGAGGGATTAATAGAGTAATTCATTCATATTTACAACTAATCAGATTGAAGCATTAACGAACAATTTTATTATTCTCTACAATTATCTATATTATATGATGAATAATTTTATCATATTCTTTAGTTCAAAGTAATTTCCACGAATATTGCAAAATAACAGTCATGTTTCTCTCCTCACTAAGACATGGGTCCCATCTGCATGTTAATCCTTCTGTTAGCTGGGAGGAACAGATGGAAAAAGGCGGCATTTGTGCATCTGTTACTTTATAAATACCAAAGATATTTTCACTGACTAAAAGAGATTCCCATTTGGCACAGCTTTATGTTTGAATAGGGATTTAATAGGCTCTTACTTTCCTGTTGACTTCGTTACAGAAATACGTAGAACAATTTTGAGAAGAACATTTGCTAATGTGTGTGGTGAGGCTGGTCTCGGAAAACATGTTCAGAATCTGGAAAAAACAAATATCACAGGTCATCATGAACAAAGACACTGTGCAAGAGGCAAGATGTGTTATGAGCAATTCAGGTTGTCCTTTGTAGTTCCTCAGTAATGTTTGTACTGTAAGTCCTCCCATTTCAAATCTATGTGGCACTGAATTGGCTTCGTTTTTATTTACTGAAGAGAATAGCTTCTGCATATCAATTTCTGTGGTCCAATGAAAGGACATTTCCTTTCAGCTTCTGCCTTGTAAAAACTTTGCCTCTATTCTTTACATTGTACTGTATCTCTGTCCTCTCCTGGGACTAGAAAGCGAGGGGAGTCGGGGAACGGCAATGACATCCCTAATGAGCTGACGGCGACTATAAAAGAATTAGCACTTACTGAAGGTCAAAATACTGCATTAGCTTCAGTTCAGAGTGGCTTAAAAGCTCACACACTATAAACAGTCTTGTCTCTGCAAATGTTTATTTTTTGGATTCCATTATGACCGTGACTCTTGAAAAAAAATCTGTGGCTTTCTGGCTTTGCAATACGGTCAGTTCATGGCTAAACTACCTCAAGTCAAAAGGAAAGCAAATGTTGATTTTTCTATTGCCAAACATCCTTTATTTCATCAACTTTACAGTGAGTAATAAACGTTTTGATTGAATATAAAGATTTTAAACACTTAAGTGTTCATCATAAAATTGAAGATGCTTTGAATCAGTTTGAACTCAGGATTCATTTTAAAGTAATTTCTGCAAATCACCATAAACTTAAAACGTAAAGCATTTTCTGAAACTGTTTTTTTAAAAAGCTAAAATTAATCAAGACACATAAAGAGGCTGATCTTTAGTCCCTTGTTTTTCCAGTTCAAACTCTCCTCTTGGAACTGACAATGAACTGGTTTACACATGGACAAGGATTCATATAGGCTGTTAAATCTGATTCAGTTTAACATGTTGGAATAGTGTTGGACAACAGACCTGCGGGGCTTTGGTCCTTGTGGAGCGGAGATTAATATCCCTGATGTAAGAATAATGTATGTGTGGTATGTCTTCAGCGAAACTTTTTTGGACACAAATCTCATCTTAACCACACAGACACTTATTGTCCGGGGGAATTTATGGTGAATTCTGACCTGTTAAATAGCCATTAATGACTATGATGAAGCCACCAATACCAGCCACAATAAACCATACTTTGCTCACACAGCCTACTTTTATTTCAATCAGCCCATTGTTTTAATATTTTAAAAAAGGTTTAGTTTATTTGTCTGATGGGAACCAATGAACAGTTTCTTTAAAGCACCAGTTGGAAAACAAGGTTTTCATGGCAACAAAAATACAATAATAATAATAAAAAAGAAATGGCAAAAACTTGTAAAAAAGTATTTAGAAAAAAAGTGACATAAAAAAGAAAATATTAATGGATACAAATGTTGTAAAATTTATTACTCTTCTCCTTGCGGCATTTCCCTTTAGGGGTCGCCACAGCAAGTCTGTTTCCTCCATCTAACCCCATCTGCTGCATCCTCTTTGGTCACACCAACTATCTTCATGTCTTCCTTCACTGTATCCATGAACCTCCTCTTTGGTCTTCCTCTACGCCTCTTTCCTGGTGGTTCCAAACCAGGCATCCTTCTGCCGATGTACTCTCTCTCTCCTCAGCACATGTCCAAACCATCTCAGTCTGGCCTTTACCTCCAACACCTCTAGCATGTGCTGTTCCCCTGATATACTCATTTCTAATCCTGTCCATCCTGGTCACTCCCAGAGAGATCCTAAGCATCTTCATCTCTGCTACCTCCATCTCTGTTTCCTGTCTTTTCCTCAGTACCACTGTCTCTTGACCAAACAGCATGGCCGGTCTCACCACAGTTTTGTACACTTTTCCTTTCATTTTAGCTGAAACTCTTCTATCACACATCACATCTGATACTTTTCTCCACTCGTGCCAACCTGTCTGCACACGCTTCTTCATCTCTTTTCCACACTCTCCATTGCTCTGTTGGACTGTTGATCCTAAGTACTTAAAATCTTCCACCTTCTTTCTCTCTTCTCCCTGTAACCTCACTTTCTCTAAACAGTAAAATATATAAATCTATGCAGAAGTTACAAAAAGTTAACATGTGCTATCCCCTCATTAGGGTGTATAGAGTTCATCAGGACAGAGTGAAATTACTCAAACGTTTTCTAAATGACTCTGACTGTTAACAAACCATGTTTTTCTTCTCCTTCTGCATTTAGAAGATGAGGACTTTCAACTGATGGCCATTTAAAAAAGCCAAGATTTTTCTGAAAGAGTCATCTTTCTTTATAAAATCCAAACAATTTAAAGAAACTCTTTTCTGATTCTTTTACATTTAGTTCCCCAGACAGATGAGAAGAAAAGGGTTTTTCAGGATCAATGATGTTCCAAGTCTCTCCTAAGTTACTTTTTTGGTTTCCCCAGCAGACTTTTGTCTGTTTGTACTCAAATGCCACTTTAATATTATTTTTTCATAAACCATTTGTCTCTCATTCAAACTTAAAGCAAAGATAATTTTCCTCCAGGGTCCTGAGCTCAATGAAACACCCAGATTACTTCAACGAGCCTGTGATCCATTTTTAACCAAAAGGCTCTTGATTTAAAAATGAATCAAGAGAAACAAGCCGTCCCGGTTCTTTTCAACTAAAGTACATATGCCTCATGATTTCAGACAAAACATCACTTTTTACCGTGCTTAATATTTAGATTTTGTTGTATGGCTAAAGTCGGTTACTACAGAGTGATCACTACAACACCAGAGTTGGTGGTTTTGTATTTCAATAAATCTTGAATTATCATTCCCATAGTGAACAATTCAGTGGGCCAGACATCATATCTGATCAGGAAAGAATGGCGCTATGGGACAAAGGATTTCATAAATTATGCAGAAGAAAAAAGAGGAGACAGACAGAGGTAGTGGTTTGATTGTGACGAGGAGTGTACACGACAGGGTGTGGTAGACTAAGAAGACACATTCCAGCAATTTAACCTGGAAGCAAATGAGCAGTTTAATTTTTCAAGTTTATAAATATCAAACACCTCAGCTTGGTTGGTAGAGCATCAGTTCACGACATGATCTCAGGGCAAATAACAAGAAAAATTATTAAATCAATTAAGCCATGCCAGGAACTCAAAAGATCCCATAAAATCTCAATTACAGACAGAACAAGCACAGCTTTGATCAACAATAAAGGGAAACTTTAACAATGCAAAAATCAACTCAGAGAGCACAGCCATTCCTATAGCCCTTGAACACAACTTGAGACCATGCTGCAAGAAAACAAACCTAATTATAATATGTGTGATGTTTAAGTACATACATATAAAAAAAAGTACATAAATAAACATGAAAGAAAACATTCAATGCATCATTAGGATTAATATTTCTTAAAGTTTTGTCTAAATGACATTGCAATGCAAAATCAACTGTATGCTCTCTCCTATGCACTGAGGGATTATTTTTTACATTCCACATTTCATGGCGCTGTAGAATTCACTTAGCTTCATAAATATTAACAAAAGCACTTAAAGCATTTTAGCCACAATTTAAAAATGAATATGAATAATTGTTGTTTAAATCTTGATCCCACATCATACAATGTAAAGACAGATGTAAACCTAACAATATACAGTATCTAATTCCTGAGATTAACGAATAATTACATAAAATCCAATCTTCAGGTGAAACTCCCAATTCACACAGTCTATAATCCCACGGTGAAATGTGAAAATGTGTTTCACAGAAATCCTTTTTGATGTAATTTCTTTTGATTCATCCTACAAGTACATTTTCTCTGTAGTTTTCACATATCTTTTGAAGCTGTGGCAGAGGAGTTATAAAAATCTATATTTCTCTGACTCATGACGCAGGAGAAACATCGGTGGGTTTATGAACTCAGATTGCCTTCATGAGTCTGACATGATCATGCGTACGTTACAGTAGATAAACAAGCTATAATGCAATAAAATCCTCCCAAAATTTGTTGTTTTTCATGAGCTAGCATGATTCATGGGTTTTATTACTAATTCAAGGAATAGTATGAGGGATACATCACACATGTATTTGACCTATAAATCAGCAAGTTCACATTTTTGCATCATTTCTTTGAGAAAAAGTACGTGTTTTGTTGGAGAAAAATTGATAGATGATGTTAACAGTACACTACTGAGAAGGTGAAACACATTTCTTTGATCTATCCCAATTCACTTTAATGTAATCATACATTCAGGAAGCATTTTAAAGGGATTTACAAAACAGAAAAATGCATTAAAATCACAAAACATAAAACTTAAAAAACAAAGACTGCTTAATCTTCAAAGGCAGACTAAACAGAACTGTTTTCAGCCTAGAATAAACCGATGTCAAGACAGAAGGGGTGACGGAAAAGGCCAACCTGGGCAGGCTTGGATCATAGGCAGGCATAGTGGGACAAGACGTAGGGGTGGAAGAGATGGAGGTGGCAGACGCAGGCAAAAAAAAGACAGGGACAAAAAACCAGCACAATAAATGACCTGTCATAGAAGTGAAGGACACCAGGAATCATTGTGGGAGATGAGACACAAGTGCAAACATTAGAGAAAGAGAACACAGTGTGAGGAATTAGGGCAAAGGCTAGAACAAGCAGGAGGAAGATTTTTGACATGAAGAAGAAGTATTACAACAGCCTATACGTATCTACCAGATAAAGGCAGATAGGCAGGCTTTCATCGAGCATTGAAACATCCTAACTTGTGAAATTTAAAGGGAAAACAAAATGTATTTTTAATAATAGTTTAGTAGAAAACAAATAAATGCAGTTATCTAAATGTATTGAGGAACGTTATAACATCTTAGTAGGATGACCCTTTATTGGTAAGATCCAACCAAGCACATCAAAGAGCAGTGGGAGGTTTGATCTGAGAATTTACTTATTATCAGAAAGAGGCACATTCAGAGGATTTCATGGTATCTTCCCACCCACTGCCCATCCTCAGTGTCACCAACACTTTGATCTGCCAGTATGAAGTACTGACACTGAAGGAGTATTTTCAAAGATGTCATCCATGTGGAGTGTGCAGATTCCTCCCCCATCATCCTCCTACCAATTTCTCCCCATGTCCTCCGCCCCCACCATTGCATGTCGCACCTAATGAGGTGCTCTGCTTCAGCATGTGGGTGTCTCTTAGCGAGTCCCAGCAGCCTTGAGCACCAATGTGGATCATTGTAACGCTGACAGAGTCGCACTGCTTCACTCTGCCTCTGGTGTGAAATGCAAAGACATATTAACACATTCAGCCAAAGAGAGCAGCTAGCACTCCATCCACGTCTGGCCAGACATGTCTGAACGCTGTAATTAAACAGCTTGGATGACAAGGTGAGAAACTGATGAGCGAATCAGGACTCAGAGGATCAATGTGAAGTGCTAGATATATTCAGAGCGACTTTCTTACTTAGAATTTAAAATATTGATCATTACCCTCTCAAAATTATTTATGTAAGGTTGTCAAGACAACTTTCACATTAATTCAGGATTTTGTATATAAAATAAATGAATGTGACAAGAATAACGCAGAAAGTTAGGGAGCCTGGAATGAAATGTTTAAACTTGTTAAAATGTTGCAACAGAGCTGCAAATTATAATGTTATTTCTTATATGATATTATTTATTTAGCCAGAAGTTCAGATTTTTGAAAGCGTGTACAAATTACCATCTAATATAGTTTATTCAGCATGTAACCAATTTTTATAAATAGTACATTTTATTACAGACTTATTAAGGAGGGGTTTTTGTGCTTTTGTGGGGTGACAAAGTTTATCCCGTGGCACAAGTAAGTACATAAACATTTGTTAACTCTGAAACGTGATATATGCCCTGGTGGTTCCAAACTCAGCATTCTTCTGCCGATGTACTCTCTCTCTCTTTCTCCTCTGCACCTGTCCAAACCATCTCAGTCTGGCCTCTCTGACTTTATCCAAAACCTCTAACATGTGCTGTTCTTCTGACAAACTCATTTCTAATCCTGTCCATCCCGGTCACTCCCAAAGAGATCCTCAGCATCTTCATGTCTGCTACCTCCATCTCTGTTTCCTGTCTTTTCCCCAGTGCCACTGTCGCTAGACCAAACAGCATTGCCGGTCTCACCACGGTTTTGTACACTTTCCCTTTCATTTTAGCTGAAACTCTTCTATCACACATCACGCCTGACACCTTTCTCCACCCGTTCCAGCCTGCCTGCACATGCTTCTTCATCCCTTTTCCACACTCTTTATTGCTCTGGACTGTTGATTTAAGTACAGTACTTAAAATTTTTTACATTATTCTGCAGTTTTGGTCTAGTAATTTTATGTCAATGAAATAAGACAACAACACAATGGTGATGGTTTTGATTGGAGTTCTTACTTTTTAAGCCTATATACCATCATTTGATTATAAAAAAAAAAGTCAAGTTTGTTGAGAAAAAGAGAATTAAAAATTTTTTTTTTTGTGAAAGTGTTTCATCCAAAACCTTAACTGTTAACTGGTAAGAACCAAGGTTTGCATGTATTATTTTGGTGCAGGTTTGCAACCTGTCACTCCCTTTGCTCTGTAATCCATTACAATAATCTTGTCACCATCTCCAGCATGGAGTCACCTCTATTTACACGTCATTTCTGTAAGAATGCTGTGCTACCTCTTCTCATCTACGGGACCCCATCTGGTACGTTCACAATAACATGCATCATTCCCCTCTGTGCCTTGGGGGGGGTTTATAGCAAATGAGCAAGGGAGCACTTCAGTGCACCCTCCATGAAGAGGTGGGGGTAATAGCAACCAATCACAGCTTAAAAATGCAAGCGCATGGGAAGGAATTTATTTTCCAATCACCATGAAAAGAGGACAGCACCTGCTGTCGCTACCTCCTGATATTTGTGGAAGCTTGCCCACATGTGTTAATGCTGATGGTGTGTCAGTAATGGCATTTTAATGCTGGTTAGGAGTGTAGAAACAGCCAGGTATCCAATCACAGAGGACTTGATGAAGTGAGTCTCATTTTTTGTTACACCACTAGAAGTAAATCAACCAAATAAAAAATAGAGACAAAACAATTTCCCTTTGTTAAAAAATACCCATTGTGTTAAATTTAGACTAATACACCAGAGCTTATTGTGGGCATCTGTGTATTCAGGTTGCTAAATTATTTCAAGAATTATGTTGATGGTTTGGACAAAGGAATCAAGGATAGTGGAGGAATTTGGCTCTTTGTTGTGAGGCTGATTAATGAATTTTTCTTGCAGACCACAGCTGGAGCTCCTAGCATAATGATGCTGGTTGGATGTTGGTTTGGACTGGTTAGTTGGTGCTTAGGGAACCAGACCAGACAACAATGTGAGGAAAACAAAAGCCAATTTGCTCGGTTACACATCCAGTGTGGAATTTAACATTTGTGTTCTTTGTCTTTAAAACTGTTGACTTATTAGATTGGCGTACTGTACCATAAATTATTTGTACTTGCAAGACAAAAACATACTTTATTAGACAAAGAAATCATTTAGAGCGAAAAAAAAGTTACACATATAAAAAAAATCTTTCTGAATATCCTCCAACTACATAAATATGACTTTCAAGTGAATGATAACTTCAAACAAGTTGGTCTTTATTAAAAAAAAAAAAAAAATCTTTAAAAATGTAGTTTTAGACCTCAGAAACTATCTCCACTAATTTGCTTTTCCCCTGATGATGTACGTCTAGAAAAACCTTTGCAGAACATTAATATGACTGAACAATAACCATATGGGAGCAGACCGGCACTGAACAATAGGATGTAATCCATCATTCAAAGGTGTGTTGCATGATTGATCACGACTGTGAAAATAAAAACCTGGAAGAAAACAAAAGAGAAAAGCTCAGAAATCATGTGCAGAACAAAAATTCCAGAAACTATTTTAATAAAACAAGCAGATTCCACAGTAACCATTTAGTCAATTGGTTTAAAATGAATATGCATCTAGATGAATAACAAATTCATCTGAAAATCAACCACAAAATGCAAATTTATTACTTCATCAGCAATTTTTGTTTTGACAAATTTTTCTTAATTCATTTAAAGAGGGTTTTTTGTTCTTTTGTAGGGTAATAATTCTTATTTCAATGCATGTTGAAATAGATATTGTACCTTTTGTTTGCTCAAAAATGAGATAAGTGCCCAAAAAATAACTTGTAAACACATTTATTCAGTTTTCCATAGTTGGAGGAGAAAAATACATATTCTTTTAAAGTATTTTTTGGGGGCGTTTTTATGAAAATAGAGCTCTCGAGTATGAGCTCACTAAAACAGTTCCTACAAATATTACGATGTTCGGATTTTGTGAAAAACAAAAAGTGTAGCCAAGAACAACCAAGTGTTTGAACATTATCTGAATTCTATACAGCAACATTTTCAAATTGCTCAAACATGTGTGAATGAAATAGAAAATCACTTAATGTATGATTACAATGGAAAAATAACGTTTTATACGTAGTAGAACTCTCCGAAATGTTAATTTTTCAAAATACATGCTTCAATTAAAAAAAATGCGACCTAAAACCATTATGACTCATAAATTATTTAAATGCTAATGTAATTTGAGACCGCACACATAAACTCATCATATCACTCATTAAAGTCAACCATTAAACTCATTCAAGCTAACTTGAATGAAACAAAGACATGTGAAAAACCTCCAGGGTAAAAACTGTTCTTTGTGAACTTATTTTGAACTTGGAGATATCTCTCTTATTAGTGTTGTAGTCCTGCTTTTATGCAATTTTTACCGCCTCTAGGAAAAATACACATTCTTGCATGAAGAGATTTATGTTCAACTGACCCTGAATTGATTAAATGAATTATTTAGACCAGACAAATTCAAGGTTGTATTGAAGGCAAAGAAATGTGCTTAACCTCATCAAAGGAGCTTTAGAAGTAAAACGCTTACAAAATACAGCCTTTTGAGGTTTCTGTTTTCATCTTCTTTTTACCCTGTCCTGTCTGACGTTAGTAGAATGGTGATCTGCATGTCAAGTATTGCTGGACAGATTTGCTGCACTAGGGTCAGCATCATGGAGGTTTTTGACATGTCTTTATTTTTTACATTTTATGTTACATCTCAAATGTCTGGGTTTTCTGTGGCTTCTTTTGCCAAACCTGCTGGGGAATACAAAGAAAAAGGAATGAAACATAGGAGGGATGAGGTTCAGAAGAAATAAAAGGTAAAGATAACGTGAGGAGATAATCTGTAGTTACCCTGCTGGATAGTGAGAAAGAAAAAAACCAAAAGTTTAAACCAGAGATAAAAGTTAAAACACTCAAAGACAACCTTCTACAACAAACTAATAAAGATGTACAACACAAACCGATGTTACCAAAGCCATGACACTGATTGGGAGCAAAGAACATAGCGGACAGTAAACAGTGTGGCACAGTGTGCATGTGTGAGTTAAAGTATGCTGCTGATGTGAACCACCTGCTCAGTAGGGGCAACAAATCTTTTCTCGCCCTAAATGACAAGCAACCCAGGACCACACGCACTCCAATGATAGGACCCCGAAGGCCGTGCAGTGGGGGCTGCCCACCAACCCAGTCAGGTGCAGAAGAAGTTCCCATGCAGGAGTCTCCTTGCCATCCCAGACCATCAACATTCCTTATCCTAGAACAGAATGGGATTAATACTTATTACGGATTCAAGTGTCCAGTATTTTAGAAATTTACTGTTTGCAGATCCCATAAATTGATGATAAATGTTTCTTAATTCTTTTTCAACCTATCATTTTGGACAGATTTTTCTTTCTATTGCTCAGGGATAGTTGGAATCCAAATCCAAAGGTTCGATGATGTTGTGAGCAAGCACAGAGAGGGGGAAGGACAGTGAGGCATATAACCATGAAGGGAGTAGACCCCTGGGACAACCATACGATGTGCTGTACACAATAATGGCTCCATAACAGGCAGATTTCTCATTTCCACAAATCTCAGGCTATATCTCATCTACCACTGTGACAATCCCACTGAGACTCAGAACAGCACTCTCAGCATGGAGGAGGGGTAGGAAAACCTGGTGAGGTGATAATTTGGAAGTGAAGACAAAAAACATAGTGGATTTATTAATGTTAAATATAGAAATCGCCTCTCTGTTTTTTTTTTTTTTGTGAGTTTGTAGAGGTGGATATTCTTTTATTTGCTCCACTTTTAAGTCGTAGTGCCTACAAAATGGGTCAGGAGCTTTGTGCATAAAATGCACAGCGTGACTGCACATGCCTCTGAGGTAATACTATATTAATGAAGAAAGGCCAATGGACACACCCAACATCAATGTCCAGATTTACCTCTCATGCCTGGTGTTTTCTAAATGTGCAGGTCCAACTATTTTTTTCTGACATTTTTGTCTCCTGTATTATGAAAGTGTGTAGGAAAATGGGATGAGCTAGATCAAGTAACTTGTTTCAGATCAAAGCTTTCTTCTAAAGATGATTGGACCTGACATTGTATTTTAAACCAGGCTTTGATGTGGAGTTATTTTTACTTTAGTGAACAAACTGCATATAATCTAAAACAGTCAGTTTGTTCAAGTGTATATAATTAATGTTTCTGAACCTTCTTGTGAAGCTAGTTGATTTATGATTAAACAAGTATAGAAGACATGTAATAATCACGGACCAAAAAGCACATGTTTTATTTCTGAATCCATTCAGATAAACAGAAAGGGACACATACCTAAGGAGGAGAGAAGTTCAACAACAGGATCCTTGGAATGATGGTGTTGAAGAAGTCCAGAGAGAACAGAGAGATGTTGGAGGTGAGGTTATTCCTTCCACATGGTTGTTAGGACTACTGATGAGATGTGCTCAGTAAAGTAGTGCTTACCTTTAGCATTCTAGTGAAAGTCCACAGTGGTGTCTTGATAACAACTGAACTTGGTGGTTTTTCGGCTGTTCTCGGTGTGGAGTAGTTTATCAGACTATTGCAGCTTATTTCCAAGCAGATCTGCACTTGTGCCATTGAGGTTTTGAATATGTCAGACATAATCTCAAATGGTTGGAGAACAGACCCTCAGCACCCATCTGGGGATGTTTTTGATGCTTTCAAATTCACAGAATATTCTGTGTTTTATTCCCAGCTCATATCAGCTGCAGTCTCACTGAGCGGTTTGTCTCCAGGTGGTGGTGTGAGTCTGGTGCAGAGCAATGTCAGAATCCCCAAAGCAAGTGTTGAACCTGTTTACTGCACCTGGTAAAAAAAGATTTGTTGTGCATTGTTCTTCCCTGTAAACTGTGATATATTTGGTGTCCTTCCATTAACTCAGAAGGTCATTGAAGGCAAAATGACCTCCATTGTTACAGATGTGCAAGGTCAGGTGGAAAGCACTGGGACATTTTTTTGCATCTGCCTTTAATTTGTTTACACAAATTACCAGCCCTGATCCTTCTTTTACACTCTCATATGATATATAATTATTAGAATTAAACAAGGTTAAATTTACAAGGATATTTACCAATTTTGTAGCATGGCTACAAGCATCAGAATCAGAATTACTTTATTGATCCCACACGTGGGAAATTTGTGTGTAACTTTGTACATTTAAATGTACATTTCTGTTAAAAATAAGGACTTAAACTTAATTTAAAAAATCCCAGTCAAAACAGATTTCAAGTGGATAAATCTTGGTTTCATATCCAATCAAAATTAATTTTTTTAAAAATCTGTAATTTCAAATGTAGCTTCTTAAAAAACTTCTAGCAACCTCAAAAAAAAATCCTTACTTTCTCTCCCTTCCAGCAAATCTCTCCTCCTCACTTACCAAGTCTAGGGTGTTACAAATACAAGAGGGAGGTTTGAATGGTCAGGTGTTGTTAACCCACTTCCAGGGTTTACTGTGCTGGAGGCACTCTCACAAACACACACACACCCTCTCTTCTTTTGCCCTCCTGTGTCCTTAGTCTGCACATTTTTATCACATATCTGGTTAATTTTAGGTCAAATTCTTAAGCAAAGGGCGTATTAAAAAAGGGAAAGTAGATGCAAAGAGGCAGATATAGGTAAAGATGGATGAAGCGATGGAGAGACAAACAAGCTTTGAATATAAATGAGCTGACACCCATAATGCCTGCCCTCCCTTTCTATCCCCAGTTCCCTCTCTCTCTCCGCTCTTGATCATTCTCACTCACGCTTTCTCCTTCACACATATGTGCACGCACTCCCTCCTTCTCCTCAGTGTCCCCCTTACCAGATCCACAGAGCTCGGGAGAGGATTTCAGCCACTTGATTTATTCATCTGTGCTGGCTGTTGGAACGAGCTAATTAAAAGGAGCGTGTGTGTGAGAGAGCGCAAGTGAAGGTGTGCGTTGATGACTTGGAGACACACGCCACTGTTGCTGCCTCTGTATTTCTGACTCTCACACTCTTGACTCTGGACCGATAAGCAGCAGCAGCAGCAGCAAAGGAGGACGAGGAAGAGACAGGCAGCTGGTTGGAGGAGCATTTTCACGCCACTTTACCACCATTTTCTCTGACATGGTCAGCACATAGGAATCTGGAGCCACGGCAACCATCCGCTTGGCTGCGAGGTATCCAAGGTAATTAGGGAGGGGATGATGAATGAATGGGCAGGTTTTTTTCTATCCTATCACACATGCCAGAAAGAATTTGAATGATTCGATACAAGAAAACAGTTTTGTCAGAAAAAGTCATCGTATGCTGGCAGGAAATGACACAATTGGAGGCTAGAACGTGGCTGCTGGTGCATCTGTGCTTCTTTTGGGGTATTGTGATGGTATTCCCCAAACCAAACCCTCAATTATCCTAATCTGGATTCATCCAATTCTAGCTTTACTTTCATTTATTTCTGTATTTATTCACAACGGATCCCTAACACATGGTCAAAGGGTTTTTGTTGGGGTTCAACTCTCGTCTCAGGATAGGCGTGTTGTGCATGTTTGTAGACTTTATGTGGATGCACACATCAAATCGTGTGTGAGACTGTATCGACGGAGCAAATGCTGGTAGTTAGCATGACACAGATACATCATTAAGGGAGAAATAATGATGAAGAGGCAAAAGCAAAAACAACTAAATAAATCTTGAAACATTTATGTCTATTTTTGTCAGTTTTCTGTAAATCTTTTTGCATCTTAGATTTGAATAAGAGAGTTTTTCTGTCTGGATGTAACTGGGAGATAGGAGAATTGCTGACTGAGTCTGCATTGCTGCTGCATCTCTAATGTTACTGCCTCACGATTTAAGCATAAAAAGGACATGTGATCTGCAAGAGCAGAGCATGGCAAGGGCAAAACCAGACACCATGCACACTTTTGTTCCCAATTAGCTTTTGTTAATTTTTACGTGTATGTGTGTGCTCATGCACATGGGAATGCTCACTATGTCCTGAAGCAGAGTGGCAGACTGCGGAGGCAGAAAAGAGGACACATGTCTGCCTGGGTCTCTACCCTTTGACTGGACTCCTCAAAGCAGCAGGCCATTTAAACGTCCTGCTGACCCTGATGTGCAGATCTGTGTGCGTGTTTGACTGAAGGGAGAAAAAGACAAACAACTTTACTTCCTGCGGCTCATTTTCCTCCTCACATCGCTACCATTTTGGTTTAATTTTCTCTCAAGTTTTTTCATTTAGGATTATTTTGGGATTCCCATTAGAGTATGGATGGATCACTCCATCCCCCATTCTTCCTCTCCTCTTTTGTTTCTGCTGAGAGGTAGACTTGATTTTCTCTGATTGATGGATGGAGTTTCAAATAAAGCCCACTCCACATGGCTCCTGCTAATTAGATCAAATTCAAACGGACTGTTTGATCACATGTGAGGCTTGAGGGTGCCCACACAAACTTAAAGCTTTGCATCATGCATGAGGAGGACTTACTTTTACAATTTGGTGGTATATATACTGTATATACGTATAGTTTCTTCTAGAATCCTAGAATACAAAAAAAATTAACCCCTTTTATTTTGCAAACCACTCATCATCTGGATTAGTTTTAATAAACCATTCATCCATCAGTTTTTCAGACCACTTATCCAACACTGATTTACAGGAGTGAAAGAGGCTATCCTGGCTGGTATCAGGTGAGAGGTGATCTGCACCCTGTACAGAATGTCAGTCTGTTGCATAGCTAAATAAAACCATATAAATAACCAAATAAAACAAAAAAAACTCAAGAACATTGTAGGCTTTTTTGAACGGCAAAAATTATTAAGAAAATTTGTGTTGTTCATTGTTTCAGTCAATATGTTCACTTAATTGTGATTCTGGCCAAAAAGACAATCAAAAACCACAAGATCTGTCTGCATAGCCTTGTTCTGCTTAAATTATGGACGGAACTGTTGTGGTCTTTTGGTGTCATTTTTCAAAGTAGAAACAAAACAGTTTCACTAATGACAGTAATGTAATACATCAAATGATACTTTTGTATACATTAAATGTCTGGGTTTGAAATGCTTTGAATTTGTTAAAAAAAAATTGTTCAAGCTATTACATCGGTTTTCTCATATACTGTATGTACCTGAACTTTTTTTGTTTGGAGAAAGTTCAGGATTTCTCATGAGTTTTTTGTCAGTGAATCTCAGGAATTACTATATGCTAATCACACAATGTGATATAGTAATAGTAAGGACTATAAATAAAGCTTTTTCAGCAGTGAAAAACCCATAAATGTGCATGTAAATGGTGTTGCCAAAAATATTGAGATATTCATAAGTATCAATACTAAAATATCAAAACAATAATGACAATTTCATTTGCTCAAAGTATTGATACGAGCCACATGTTTACCTTCGCTTTTTCTCACAAAGACCTTTCACCAATGCGTTGCTGTGCCCATCTCGACAAAGCTCTCATTAAAATAAAGAAATACGAGAGTTCAGTGCCCCTGCGTTAATAAAGAACAAAGCTGCTGTGCTAAAACTTATAAAAGAAAAAAGCTGCAGCTTGTATGATGAAATCAAATGTACATAATGAACTGTTGGCGAATGATATGTCTGCTAGAAACATACTCAAAACGAAAATAGTTTTAATTGTGATTTTGTGTTATATAATGTTAACAATATTTGCTACTATTAACCTGAATTATAATATTAGCTATTGCCTGAAATGAGCATCCTCCACAGAGTGGCTGGGCTCTCGTAACAGATAAAGTGAGGAGGTATACCATCCGGGAGAAACTCTGAGCAGAGCCGTTGTTCCTCTGGGTCGAGAGAAGCCAGATCTGGTGGTTCGGGCATCTCGTAAGGATGCCTCCGGAACTCCTCGCTTATGAGGTGTTTCGGGCACGTAACAGACCCAGAGGCAGGCCTCAGATCCGCTGGGGAGACTATGTTGCACAGGTTGCCAGGGAACCCTTTGGGATCCTTCCAAGTGAGCTGGAGGATGCGGCCGGGGTGAGAGAAGTCTGGGTTTGCCATGTTAGGCTGTTGCCTCCGCAACCCGTCCCTAGATAAGCGGAAGACGACGGAACGGAATAATAGTAGTTCATTCAGTTAGAAGTGTGTCCCAAAAAGTAAAAGTTGAATAAAGTTTGCCATTCGCTGTAGTACCAGAAAAATGAGATTCAACCAACAAAATCAAAACACTCGTAACCTAAACTATCAACAAAAAAAGTATAAAGCAAACTCAAATAAAGCTAAGAAACTGAATAGGATTGTAGATTGTAGTGCTGATGTCATGTTTGTTTTTTATTTCATGATCCATTCCGTCGTCTCCCTCTTATCTGGGGCTGGGTTGCAGGGGTAACAGCCTCAGACGGGAAGCCCAGGCTTCTCTCACCCTAGCTGCATCATCCACCTCACCCGGAAGGATCCGTGTACATACAAAAACTACACTTTTTTCAAAATGGGAACACATAGTATTCTGAAAGACTTTTAAACCAGACACTTCCTCAAGACTTTATTTTGTGTAGAATATACCTGTTTTATACTTGTTAAGAGTTTGTCTCTGTGTCATCAAAAATCAGAATCAGATTCAGAAAGACTTTTATTGCCATGGTCAGTGAACAAGATTGAGACCCTTGGAACTTGCTATATCCAAAAATGGTATTGAATACGAATATTTTTCAAGGTATCATATCCAACTTAGAAATTCCAGTATCATGACGACACTACACATTAATGCCTGTCAGTGTAGGCCTATAAGAAAATTGGATCATGTCGCCAAAAGATTGCCAATTGAGATGTATGCACATTATCAGTCATCATATTTGAACTTATTTTGAAATGGTGCACCAGCATCTTTGCTATCAATATTTGACATCCCACACATAAAAATAATGAATGCCAACAACAATATGGCTGAAGGTTAATTGGAACACCTCCAGTGGCTGACATGGATTCCCTGATTTTTTTTTAACTGCTTTAACATCAGACCATTTATTTTTATTTTATTGACAGATCAGTGTGTGACACTCTGCTGTCTTTTGCTTGTGGGAGAGATGTCCACCATAGCTGCACATTGACAACACCTCATCGTTGTACATGAGAATGACAGACGGTATTCTGTCGAGATCTACAGCCCCATCGAGATCTGCTACTGGTCGCAGATCTGAAAACTAACACGAACTTTAACGCTAATTCCAATAGCTGTATGGCAGGTTGCAGATCTCGATGGTTGCAGATCTTGTCAAGACACTGGTTGCAAATCTCGATGGTTAGAGCGTTCTGGGCATGCGCAGAGGGCACAAAGTCACAGATCTTGATGGTTGCAGATCTCGTCAGGACACTGGCACCGACTTATTTTAGGTCACCCAACCGATACAAATAAACTTCTTCAGGATTTGACTGGTCTCTCTAGACTAAAAACCTCCCAAGCTGACATGTTTATATGCAAATTAATATTGACTGTTTAATTCTTCTCTTTAAGAGTATAGGGAGTCATAGTTTAGAGATCTTGGCCCCATTTGAAGTGGTGCTGCATTTAGTAGTCAGATGTATCTTTCTTAAGAAAAAATCTGGATGTTATTCTTCTTCTTTTGGTATTTCCCTTCAGGGGTTGCCATAGCAATCAGTTTCTTCCATCTAACCCCATCTGCTGCATCCTTTTTGGTCACTCCAACTATCTTCAGGTCTTCCTTCACTGGCCTCTTTGGCCTTCCTCTAGGCCTCTTTCCTGGTGGTTCCAAACCCAGCATCCTTCTGCAGATGTACTCCCTCTCTTGCACATATCCAAACCATCTCAGTCTGGCCTCTCATTTTGTTAACATTTTGTCAGTTACTCTTGATTGTGCCATTTTGGATGAAAATGCTCTACCTGTTTTTTTTTTTTTTTTTTGCCTTCTATGTCTGTCTTCAACATTGAATTATTTATTTGTAATTATTTGTTGGGGCAATGCATGTCCTAATCAAATAATGTTCTAGCAGCAGCTTTGACATAAATGTGACCAAGAGCTAAATTTCATTAGTTGAGTTAAGGCAGGTTTGAACTGATAAAGAATCAGAAATTATTGCGTTATAACATTCCATATAGACCTCACCAACATGCGGCTTTATCCAGTTTCTCACCCACTGAACATGCAGCCTAGGCAGGTCACATATTTGACTGGCAGCTGAGCTGATGTTGCCATATCGCTCAGCCATAAATTAGAGTCAGTTTCTGGCCTCGGCATGACCCCTTTCTCTTTTTAACTGATAAACAAAAACACATGAAAGTAGGTAACCCACAATGTCAGGCACAACTTCTGATTTTCCCAGTGATTCATTTTTTCTCAGGCAGCTCCACCTGTCAAACATAATAACCTGATCCAAGATAAGCCTGAGGAGACAAACAGTGTATAGTAGCAAGAGTTTCTAAAAAAAAAAAAAGAGTTGCTCTGTTTCTTCAATTAATGAAACAATCTGACTTGAGTTTGCTGTTGAAATGAATATGTTTAATTTCTAGACACACTCTGATCGGTTAGATATGTTAGATTTATACATCAGCTCAATGAATGAAGTTCACATTGTTTCCTGCTTAATGTGTTTCCTTTGTAGTCTAAGCTTTAATCCATTCAGTAAAAAATATCAATATCAAACTACAAAGCAATGTCTGAGTATTAAATTCAAAGCAGAATTATGGTTGTTCATTAGGAAGTTGTCATATCTCCAAGGAATACCATTTTTTTTTAAATCAATTGCCTTATTCTTTCATCTGCACTGGGTGTGCCCTGCTTCTCACTTGCTAACTAGCCGGGATTAACTCTTGTACCTGTGTGATTCAGTGATAAGTGAACAATTTGAAAAAATGAAAGAGAAGGAAAGTTGTCGTTTGTCTGAACAGAATACAGACCAACTTGTCTTAATTAGTCCTTAACATTGTTTTCTTGGCCTGAAATGTGAGAATAGACGGACTTCCCCGGTACCAAAGCTGCAACATTCTCACTCATTCACTGTGTATTTTGGTACACAGTGAATGTAAATCTATATACTGTATGTTGTGTTTGCGGTGATGAACACAGAAAAACTAAGACTCAGTCACCATGTATTTTCCACTGTTAAAGATAGCTCTCAATTTCCAAAGTTAGCTCAAAAAGTATCTTCCCACCTGAGAGGAATTAAACTAAAACTTTAATATTTCGATTTGTTCCAGTAAAATCTTCTGAGAATTCAGGAGTTTCTCACTTTTATTTAAGACCACTTGGAATTTTCTTTTTCTAAATCCTGCACTAGCTTCAGGGAATCCGCCACCAAAGCTTGCACGTTATTCCTTCTGGAATTTTTCCAACATGTGGGAGAGTTTTATTGTACTGCCTCACATTTAAAGAAAGGCGGAGTTCGATATAAATAGAAACGTACCGGTATACATATATACATATACGTGTATAAATGTGTGTCTATATATAGAAATGTATAGGTGTGTAGATATATGTTCTTCTCAAAAAGGGTATCCGTAAATCATTTCTTTGTTCCTTTCTACTTGTGATGTTCTCAATGTGGCTGTTTTCTGATTTTCACCCTGTTTTTTTTTTTTTTTTGTGGGTGTGTTTTTATGGTTATATTTCACACTCAAAATGCTCACACATTCACCAGTTTCCTGAAAGCACTCCATGGTGGCGAACGTAACATTCTGAGATGCTAAGTGCCTGGCTTCATTTCTTATTTATCCCTCAGGGCTACTCTTTTTTTTTCTGGCAAAGAAAGAATAAAAAAAGGAAACCTTACAGCGTAAAATCCAACTCACCATCAGAGAAGCTTTTAGCTCAAAAAAAAAATTGGCAAACAAATTTTGTAAAGTGTGAAAGCACTGATCACTTAGTGTGTGTGTCATTGGCAGGAATTACTGTCTTTGAGTGATTTTTCTTTTCACTGCTGTCAATTTTCCCCGGGGCATAAGTAGCAGCAAACTGGAGCAGAGTGGGAAATGTTGAGAGGGAATAATTTAGCTTTTTTTTTTAAAGCTCGCCTACAAGCTGGAAAGGGAATATTTGTCTGAAAAAGATGCAAACCTAAATCCACCTGCATGAATTTCAGAAGAGTCGAGACGAGCTAGGGACTTCGGGGGCATTTATCAGCTGTTTAAAGATACAAATTTGAGTACGTTGTTTAAAACAAAAAAATACTCTAATTTTTAGGGGAAAAAAGTCTAATAATTTTCAGGCTTGTATTTATGTAGGTGGGCACAAATACTGGCATTAAAATAGATTATATTTATTCGAGATCTCACAAATGACTGGAATCATGGTAAGGGAAGATTGGATGCTGAAAAGTAAGAGCATGGGGTTTAAGTAGGGGATCTTTTGGTGGGACACAGTGGGGTAATGACAGTACTGGTGAAACAGATGGTGTTTAGTTGATAAGTTCAAGATGGTGTCTGAGGTATTCTGGGAAAGTCTGCACTGTGGATCTGTACACTGGATAAATGGAAGGAGGAAGTGAAGGATCAGGCATGACAATCATTGATTATTTCTGCCAGTATAAGTTAGGTTCTTCTGCTTTGCTTGTAAAATACCAATCGTATCATGGTTACCATATTTCTGCTACAGTTTGAACACTGAATAATTTTTTATTTTTCAAATGAATTTGAATTGGTAATTCAAATTTCTGTAAATTCTTTTGGGAAGTATTTTGCATCTTTAAAATGTCTTTGAAAGTAAATCTTTTGGTTCATCTCCTTCAGTTGTTGTTTACTGATGACAACAACAAAACAATCTTTCCATTCATGTAGCCCTCCACTGATACTGTTTTCTAGTTCAGCTGCTATACTCTGTGACTTTTAAATCACCAAGTCTGGAAATGGTGACATACTGGATGTAGGCCAGTAAGAAGCCCCAAAGAGACCAGCTCAAAATCTAATTATAGAAGCAAAAATTTAATCATGTACAGGGCAATGATGGTAGAGCCAGCAAAGCACACTCTGAAGGGCTTTTTGGAAGCACCAATGATTTTAAGCTAGGTAACAAAGGCAGGCTAGCCTATGTAGCCGAGGGTTGGCCTCTCGCCGTCGGCTGCCACCCGTCTTCTCATTCACTCGACCCCTACGGCCCTTACTGCAGGTGGTGAGCCCATAGGAAGGAAGGCCCAGGTTCATTGTTTGGGCTAAGCCCAGGCAGACCCCATAGGCAAAAGCCCAGTCACCACACGCTTGGTCACGTACACCACCCCAGGGCCTAAGACCAGAGTGGGACCCAGGTGAGCTGTATCCAGTCAAGGGAAACTTGGCCACAATTGTCTTCTTCTTAGAAGATTTTTTGAGCCGCACTTTGTCTGGCCCCTAACCTAGAACTTGTTTGCCATGGGTGACACCACAAGGACATTGAGCCCCCAACAACAAAGCTCCGGGGATCGGAGAAAGACATCAAACTGATTTATCTGTTCATCTCCCAGTTCATCCTTGCCCTACTCATGAACAAGACCCCAAGATACTTAAACTTGGCAGGACCCGAGTTTCAGTCAGGACCCAAAACCTATCATGCAATGTACACTCCACCCTTTTCTGATTGTCGTTTTGGATTTGGATGCGCTGATTTTCTCTGGTCATCATCAAAAATGTTGCGGCTTAAAGTCTATAAAAACATTGAGGTTTCTGTGAGTTTTTAGACGTTCTAATCCAGGTGATAGTGATCTCTTTCGGGTCTATGATGATCCTGCAAAATGAAAGAAATAAAGGATCACAGAAAATCACAAAGCCTTTATCCTGTCTGATAATTTGAGTAAAACATCAAGTTTATAAGAAGACTAATCTGACTTATCTCCTTCCCAGCAGGATAAGGAGACAAAGAACCAGGCTGGTGAAGGAAATCAGAGCAGGATGGCAGTGGAGGAGAGGTCAGGTGTAAAGAGCAGCAGCTCCATCGTTCCCTGCTTCCTGTTTGTGGAGGTAAGAAACATACTGATACTGTATATTTCAAACACCAGAGCCAAGAAGAATTTGACGGTATCCAGAGATTACTTCAAACTTTAAACAAAACATGCATATTTTATGATATTTTACCTTACGCTTTTCCTGCTTCTTTGAGCATTCAAGTTGACTTTTGGCATATCTTTGTACAATTTCCTGTCCTGCAGGAGTTATAAACTTCACCACTACTGAGATTTGACTGATTTTCTCCCTCAGCACTATTCCTTTATCTCTCCCAAACATCTTTTGCTGTTTCAGCTTCAGCAGTAAATATTTCAAGCCCTACTTTGAGGTTTGGGATAGCTCAGTAAATATGCCGCTCACATTCTCTATAACATCTCACATTCTCTCTGGGGGTTGCACAATCCCCACTGTTCATGCACCAGATGGAGCTCAGGATCCGTAAAGTGACCATGGTCAATCTGTGGCATGTTTCACTAATGCTTTTCAACTAGACTTTCATAATTTATTAAGGTGGTTGTAGAAGTCACAATGTGGGTGAAATAGAGGTCCTAGCCACTGTCTTTTGAGATTTGGACTACTGTTGTGTAGACACGTGTGATCTGCACACTAGATGATTTGGAAGATTGGTAAACCGGATGACTCAAAGGACAGGGGAAGTCTATGAACTCTCAGCAACTCGGGAATGATGTCAGAGGAGAGATGTGGGTACTGATGTGCAATGTGTTTATTTTTTTTGCACTAAGAGAGAGGATAAGAAGATGCTGGGTTTATGTCAATTACATTTACTGGGTTAAGCTTGATTGTGTGTTTCTGTTTGATTTAAAGTTTATGAATCCCTTAGAAGCAATTTTGTTGTTCTTTAATGGTATAGAAATTACACTTCAGCTTAATTAAATCACTCAAAGTTCTTCAGAACAACGCTCTCATTTGTCGATGTTATTAAAAAGAAATTCAAGTCATGTTGTGTTTCTGGTTTAGTCTGACTTTCCACACCCTCTCCCTACCCTGTGCTGCTTTGATGTATTTCTCTTGTTCTAAAAGAAGCAGCTGAGATCTGACAGTTGTACTGAGCAGTTTCTGGTGTGTGAGTCGGGTTGTGAAACACTGCTCCCTTTGGTTGTGGTACAATGTAAAAGCCCTTTTGTAAGACTGCTTCACTCTATGCCTCCCACACATTAGCCCGCAGGTCTAAGCCAAATTCTACCTCCATTTCTGTCTGTGTTTGTTGCACACTCTAAGAATCGGACCATTTCTTACTATTTTTACTGGGTGTGTTCAATAGAACCCAAGGAAAAGAGGGCATCTGTTGTACTCTTTTTTTCACGACTTTTTTCTTTTCATCACATTATTTGTCTTTATTATTTAATAATCTTAAGGTTCAAAAGAGAAGAAATTTATTCATATTTTTATGGGATAGGAGTTTGTGATGTCAGATTCTGGTCATGTTAAGATAACCTTTCTGCACATCAATTAGAATCATACTACAAGGAGTCAGAACAGCTGGATAAATTCATAATTTTTAAAAGTTACAATCAAAGGGGTATTTGTACTGATTAAATTAGCAAAAGAGGAAAAAATAGCTAAATTACTCCAATAATTAATCAGTTATTATGGATTTTCAGCAACATTCAGCAATACAGCAGTGACACTATCGCTAGAAATAGACGCAACATGCAAGATTTGCCTCTGCAGAGATTTAATGACTTCTCAGTCCTTAAAAAAATCTCTACCTGAAAATCTTCTCAACTTCAAAATAAAAAAAAGACCCAAACTGATCCAGTTGGAAAGGAATTTTCTGAACAACAGATAACTTTTCTTTATTAAATTCCACTCCAAGCATTACATTTTGAAACAGATGCTTTGTTGATATAACAGCGTATATTTCAGAAAATAACAACATTTCAAAACGTAATTAACTGATTTTAAGTGAAGCCTCTTTGCAGGATTATTGTTTACTTTTGTTAATGCTAAAAACAGTTCTGGTCACATGTTAAAAAATATTTTTAGGGATAACTTTAGCGTGATGGCTCTTATAAAATCCTTAGGTTGTGAGAACATTTCACAAAAAATTATTTTGGTTCAGACATACAGTTGCTAATCAAAGCTTCATTTCTGTTTGAAGCAACTTTTTCTTAAACTTTTAAAAACCTGAAATGCCAACCAGATGATGCTAAACTTCTCCTGAGCGGTCTGGATTACAGCATTTACCCTGCTTCACCTCATCAGAGTTAACCTTTGCCGGGGTAATTGAGCTGTGATAACGGAAAGGATTAGAATTACTGTTTCACTGTTCCAAAGGAATATTCTTCCCAAATTGTTTGATTTGTGCTTAATTCTTCTTTCTTCACTTATATTCATATTTAAACATCTGAAAAAAATGTGAAGAATTAAATGTGCAAAAACTGTTCAGATACAACGTTGTACATTTCAATCAAATTCAGTTATTAAAAAGACTGTTCATCCAGGATGACATTCACTGCTATGAGTCATTGTATGAACCGGATTAGAAAGGCTAATCCAAAGCAGGCGGAAAACATCAGCGTTCTCTCTCGGCCTCTTTCTAAAAGGCTAATATTCATTCATGCATGGATGCATTTTACAGAACAGTTTTGCTCTGATTGTATTAGAATGACAATGACAACTTTATACTGATATTTTTTTGTTTTCCATCACATTTGTTTTTCTTTCTATTCTGTTTCTAAAACGTATATCAGCTCGTACATCCTGTTTGTATTTAATTGCCTGATGCTATTTTATGACAAGATGTTCAAAATGTGACTTCATGGTGTGAAAAATTTCACTTCATGTCTTTAAATATTTTGTTTAAAGTTGAGATTTGTATACTAGAGACATCACAAAATGTGTTGGAGCAGTTTATTACAAAACGTGGCTTCATTGCTAAATTAAATGAACAAATTATTGCATTTTGGATACCAGATGCCCAAACCATCCCATCTGGCTTCTCTCAACCCGGAGGAGCAACGGCCCTACTCAAAGCTCCTCCCGGATGACAAAGTTCCTCACTCCATCTCTCAGTGAGAGTTCAGCCACCCTGTGGAGGAATCACATTTCAGCCGCTTGTATTTGTGATCTCATTCTTTTGGTCGCCACCCACAGTTGGTGACCATAGGTGAGGATAGGAACGAGATTTAAACGACACTTGTACTTTGTAAATTGAGAGCTTTACTTTTTGGCTCAGCTCTTTCTTCACCACAACAGACCGATGCAGCGTCCTGATTATTGTGGACGCCACACCGATCCGTCTGTCTTCATCCTTCCCCCACTCGTGAACAAGATTCCAAGATATTAAAGTTTCCTCCACGTGGGGCAGAACCGTGTCCCTGACCCAATCTATCCTCTATCTTACAATCTGGTGATTTGGGTTTTTTATTTTTTTTTGCGAGTCTGTTATTATGCACTTTGATAGTTCATTATTTATCAGCGTGCTAACGATGAGATACTTGGTCATTCGACGGCTGGATTTAGCTTTGCATTTTAGCCGAGAAACTTAACAGAGAGGCCAAATACCAGCTATTATAAAATATTCTTCATGAGAAAATCAAAAATTAGAAAATGTGTTAATGTTTTTAGTTGGTTTAGTTTAGTTTTTAGATGGAATAAAACTGCCTTGCTGTGGCGACCCCTGAAGGGAAATGCAGAAAGAGGAAGATTATGTTTTTAGTTGCTCCTAAAAAAAAAAAAAAAAAAGAGAGAGAAAAACAAATATGTCCCACACTTCAATTAAAAAAATGTTTAATTTTTTTTTTCTCTTTGTACTGACTCGACTCCTAAGGAGTGACACTGCTAAACAAAGCTGCGTCTTCAGATCTTTGGACTATGTGTAACTCTCTTGATACAGAGCCATTTGGATTTGATTTAGCCCTATATACCCATCAACAGTTGCCATAGAAACCAATCAGTCTGACTCAGAGCTATTCTCTGCTTCTTTTCTTCTCAGTTCTTTTATTCTTTCAGTACTAATCACAAGTCACAACCTTTTCCGTGAGAGCAGCCCACTCAGCCATCTTGTTCAGGGGTCTGTTCCATCCCCTCCATTTCACTCTGTCATTTCCTATTTTTCACTGTGTCTCCCACACCCACTCCCCTGCCTGCACTTAACTCTGATCGGTGGGTTTCAGTTGAACATTTGCAACTGCATAAGCATTTAATGCTGTGTTTTATTTATTTCTATTTCAACCTTAATGGAAACGTGACTAATCATGATGTTTAAGAATCGTATGTCACAGACAAATGATTTTAAAAGACTAATATAAGGACAAAAATGAGAGGATTTTTGCTTTGTGAAGCAGTGGATTATTTGCTGGACAGAACTACATAAAATACTTAGCTTTTTATTTCTGAATGTCATCTGGACCACATCTTTATGATTATAATGGTTTAATTTTTACTGAGCAAACTATCTAGGTAATGATTCAACAAGCAGACCTGATAAAACCAGCATTTTTTGTATGGCACAATTCATGCAATACAAAGTGCTTTACATGGAAGAAAAAAAAATGCAGGAAATTCACAATACATAGAATAAAAAAAAAATAAAAATAAAAAGAGTGATTAACCTTTTTTGGCAAATGCATTGAGTGGCATTAAATGCAACATCTCCCAAAATCCTGAGTTGTTTCTCCAAAATTTTCATCTAAAAACCCCTCTTTTTTTATAGGATTAATTTCACAAATGGGCTCTTCTTTTCAACACACATTTCAGATATCAAGAAAAAAATAATTATGACCAACTCCTTCTTTTTGTTTTGCTTCACAAAATACTTTTTAACACATTGAGTCGTAGATCTTGTGTTTAAATTAGTAAATAAATAAATTAAATGTTGTTTTTGTGTTAAACATGATTTTTTTTTAAATAATAAAGAGGAACATTACTAAATGGAGTAAGTCTGTAAGCAGCCACCAGGCCGCGCTGTTGTAACACAGCTGAACCCTCCATCCCCTGTGACCAGACACATGCATCCTGAAAATGTTCTGTTTGACAGAGTTATTGACACTACAACCACCAGGAGGGGAGCATTTCATTCCCTAATTTGTCACTTTGTTCGAGTTGACACAGAACAAAGATAATTTTTATAAATGTGCCCTGTTCGTGTACAGACTCAGGAGCCTCATTAACACCTTAGTACCATGCTGGGATGAGACAGAGAACACTTCAGCATCACATCAACACACTGGGTCATCTCTCTTGTGTCTGTAAATGGGTAGAAATCCTGATGGGTTCAACCTGTAACAAGGAATTCTTCTCAGTTTAAGAGGCAGAGAAGCAGGATAGACATATGGCAGGGATACACAGAAGGAAAAGGGAACACCAAACAGATACAGTCAGCCAAATGTAAATCCACTCATGTGCAGAAGGCATAAAACATACTCATACAAAAAGATGCAATCCGATTATTCTAAAAAAGTTTCATATCAGTCAGTTTGTTTTGCAATATTTTGAATCCTCAGAAAAATGGAATTGTTGAGACTGCAAAAAGACTAAATTGGGGAACTCTATTCATCTCAGTTCTGATTGAACGTATATGTATATTTAATACATATCTTTATTACCTCATAGTAAGGGGCTGCAACTTGCATCTGCAGTTTGTTGGATTTCCACCACATTAGCTCAATAAATTAAAAAACCAACGTGAATAGAATAATCATAGCTAAAGAAATGTAGCTTTTATTTCTGTGTGTGTTTTTTGTTTTGAGAAATGATTGTGATACATTTTAACAGTAAGATGACAGTGGCTATGGAGACAGAAGTTTTTGTGAGCATCTTTCATTTGTCAATTTTGGCAACCACTTAATTTTTCCACTACGACTTCGATTCAAGTTTGTGTTGCACCACAATTTTATTTTCCTATCCTGTATTTTATAAATGCTTAATGCTGTCTTGCCTTAAACACTAAGAACAATATTAGAATTGTGCTTTTCTTAAAGGGGTTTATTATGCAAAATTCCCTTTTTGGAAATTTTGATCATGTTTGAACATTATTTTCACATAAACAATATACCTGAAGTAATTTTCTATTTTAGTATATGTTTGAGCAATTTGCAAATACTCCTGTTCCTTATACTGAATATATTTGGCCGCTTTTTCAAGCAGATATAACATTTTGGTTCAACAAAAAAAGCCACCATGTTTATCTATACATGCTATGAAATAAGAATCTTCATCCCAAAAAAATACAATATTCCATTGTATTCAAGTCTTTGATATATTAATGAAATCTCCTTTCCAAGGTCATGCAACACGTGCGGCTCCAAACACCTTTTTAAAATGAGAAGAAAATTGAACTGGAGAGCTTGAAGACCCCCTGGTCAGTGTCTATCACTTTGAAGAGGGAAAAGATTTTTTTCTTTCAAACTACAAAGGCTTCGACAAGACTTGCTTACCATGTTCATGTGTGGTCATTTCAAGATACAAAAGAACATAATACAGTAATGATAATGGAGCTCCAATTCATCCAGAAATGCCTTAAAATATATTGAACAAGAAGAATGAATGTCCAAAGCACATTTTGTCCAACAACTGATTCAGAAAAACTTCCAGAATTATATTTCTAATGAGGTTTTTTTAAAAACCTTTTTAGCCAATCAAAAATATAGTCTACAAAACTTCTCCCTTTTCTCTACAATTTCTTTCAAACTTTCACACGCTATGCTGGATTTGTTTGAATCATTTGTATCTTTAGTAATTTATTACTAGATCTTAGTTTAATATTAATAAGGGTTCAGTTAAGGCAAATTGAGCAGCTTGTCGACAAACACCACATAATTTAGTTTTCAAGCCCAGCTTCTTAGAAAGCTGATATTTTTCTTTGTTTCTGGCCTTGGACCTGGATAAAAATCTTACAAATCATGACTGCCCAGTAAGGCCAGAAACAAAAGAAAAATAATTGGATTTAGTGCCCAAAACATGCTGTTTGCCACATAAGCTTGTAACATCCGCTTTCACTGCTTGAAATTATTATGATGAGTCATCAGTTAAAATGGACAGATCATGCTGATTCTTGAGAGCCCTGAAAGACGTGGAGGTTTTTGTTTTTCTTGAACAAAACACTGGGATGGATGCTGTGTGACGCAATTATCCTTTCTGAACTCCAAAAATTTTTTTCTCTGAATTTCTGTCATGTAATAAAGTTTTAAATGGTTTTCAGCTCTTCATTTGTAAATACATTCACTAACAACCTTCCCCATCAATAGCTCAATTTTTTTTTCTGTTTATACTCACCAATTCCATCTCACCTTTCGTTTATCCTTTTGCATCTTTTGTTTACTTGTTGCTCTTGTCTTCTAGCTTTGTATTTTCTCCTTGTAAGCCCTCCGTCTCAACTAATGGGGTTGGAGTTTATGTGACTGCTGCCCTTCTTAATAACAAATGAGGCATTTGAAAGCCTGAATATATATTGATTTATGCACTTTGAAGGACCATTGCTGTCTGATTTTGCTGCTTGGAGTCATCTATGGGAGTGATCAGTATGGGGATGATGTGATACAGAGGGTCAAGTTGAGGAGCTGTCTCTGAAACTTCTGTAAAGAAATAGTACCTGAGCATGTTAAGAAGTACAAACTCTGAGAAAATAATCTGCAAATAGATAGAAGACAACAGACTGCAATATATAATCTTTGCAGAGAAGATAACTTTTGAAAAGCTAAATTCATTTTGTGCAATCAAATAATAATAAAAAGAATAGAATTTCCTCACAAAGTAAACTAACTGTTGAGATCATTTTATAAGTGTACACACTGTGGATTTAAAAGGATCAGAGGAACAACACATCTTAGAGGTTTTGGGGATAAAGTCAGAGAGGCCAGACTGAGATGGTTTGGACATGTGCAGAGGCGCGAGAGAGTACATCGGAAGAAGGATGCTGGGTTTGTAGCCACCGCCTAGAGGAAGACCAAAGAGGAAGTCCATGGATACAGTGACATCAATATAGTTGGCATGACTGAAGAAGATGCAGCAGATAGGGTTAGATGGAAGAAACTGACTTGCTTTGGCAACCCCTGAAGGGAAATTTTGAAAGAAGAAGAAGACGACACTCTAGATTTAAAAGGCTATTTTAAAAAAAATATATAAATAGTCCTTGAGCATATTAAATATTATGTCTGCCTAAAAAATATGAAAATGGATGTAGCAAGGGGAGGCATTGGTCAGTGGTAGAATGTTCCTCCTTGGACCGGGAGAAACTGGTTTGATTCCCAGTGGGCGCACGTGTAAGTGTTAATGGAGAAGACACCTAACTCCCAGTAACTCCCACCATGGGCACCGTCGTGGGTGCCTGCTGTGGTGCAATGCAGCAAAAGCAATTTCCCATTGGGAAATAAACACACTATGGTAAAAAACAAAAATAAAAAAACAAAACAAAAAAAAAAACAGAAAAAGCAGAAACACTAAAACTTTAGTAATTTGCTGCTTTAATAAAACAACAATGGATAAAAACTAAACCCTGAAAAGCTCATTTTACAAACAAGTTATCTGATACATTAGCAGTAACTATCAGTTTGTTTTTAGACTACAGAATATCTATCTGACTTATCTCTCGTGCTCAAACACTTCCCTGCTAGGATCAAGTTATCAAAGTGGAAAAACGGATTAGGACATTCTAACAAAACTAGGGTTGTTTAATCAACCATTAAAACAAGATGTGGGTAGTGATGGGAAAACTTGAAATAAGGCCAAGCAGATTTTAGATTAAAACGGTAAGAAGGAAGATCATCTATTGCAAGAAGGATTGTACATGTTGCTCTGATGCTTTAATAAAAGTTTTGCTTCTTTGTGTCGTCACATTTTGCATTTGAGTGAAAAGAAGTTTTACCTGGTAAAATGCAGAATAACTATCAAAGATGAAAAAGCAGCAGGCATTTCTAAGGAAAGTGCTTTAAAAAAAGAGGTGGACTACAAGGGAACCTTCATTTCCTGAAATGACATTTTTTAAATGACATTTAAAAAAAAAATACAATCAGTAATCATCTAAACTTTATCTCTATTTTTTACTGGATTAATTTTTCTTCCAGTTACCTCAAAATGATCCATTTCAGGAAGATAAAAATTTGTGTGTAGAGTAGAGCTACGTCTGGTATCAATAAGCTGGAGAGACACAGAAATGGATCTGGGAGTGTGGTGGTGTGTGGGTGGTGTTGGTGGTTGCACCAGTGATAGCCAAGTGTTGGTCAGTAGGAGGATTTTTGGTTTGGAAATTTAGGATGCACAATCTGAATCACATCACAATACAAGGTTTATTCTGTTTTCAAGGCTTTGTCAGCAAAGCCTTGAAAAGATGTTGTGTGAATATATTTTTATAGTTCTGGTCAGGTAATTTCTTGTATTTTAAAGATGCCAAAATGTATTGTATTCATGTAAAATGGTTAATTGAATGACACGCAAGAAAATAACCCTATCATTAAATTAGCTTTGGCTTTCAGACGGAACATTTTCTATTATTTTTGGTATTCTGTTGGAAAATTAATGAGACTTTTACCAATTACTATTATTTCAATGATTCACTAAAACTTCATATTAAGATATAAAACCACAACCCATCAGGCGCAATTAGGGGTTACCCTGCCCAAGCACATGTCAACATAAGCTCCTGGGACAAGAATTGAACCTGCAATCCTTTGGTTACAAGACAGGAAAAATACTGTAAGAATCTATTCACTTGAAGATTATTCTCTCTCTTTCATATTTAATATTTTTATTCTCTGTAATATATTCCAAGTATTTTATAATATTTTATAGTAAAACATTTTTACAAAACATAATTTTGCACCTTTAGAATGTATCCTAGCAACAGCGAATAATTTTAGTAACATATTAAAAGGGCTGCAGTGGTGGTGCAGTGGCTAGCACAGTGGCCTCACAGCAACAAGGCTGGGGCTCGAGTCCCAAAGTGGTGGTGAGTCTTGAAAAACTGGACTTTCTGTGTAGAGTTTGCATGTTCTCCCCGTGTATGCATGGGTTTTCTCCAGGTACTCTGGGTTTCTCTCACCCTCCAAAAACATGCATGTCAGGTTGATTGACCACTATAATATTGCCCCTAGGAATGAGTGTGTGTGGATGGTTGTCTGTGTGTGTGGCCCTGCGACAGACTCTAGTCCTGTTTGGATGTATCCTGCATACTGAAAATCAGACGGGATAGGCTCCAGCACGCCTAGTAACCTGTTATGGATAAGCGATTCAGAAGACTAAATAAAATTAAGTAACATATCCGAATAAAAATAAAATAAAACTAGTCATTTAACTTTTTATTTTTAAAATTAAGATAGCTTTAAAAAAAATAAAGGAAAACAAATATTTTTTATATTTTTCCAACAGGGATTAAAAGACAGAGCTGTGTTTTGAAGACTGAATTGCCGAATACAGACACAAGAAAAATAAGCCCCAAATGTGCCTTCTCCATTTTCTCATCCTCTTCCTATTTTTGATTAGCAGGTTCTTTGACAGTCTTTTCTTCTTTGTTTTGCTTCTTTCAATCAATAATCCCCCTCATGCTGAGCACTTTTATCCCTCATAAATTTCCATCTCTTCTCTGGGCTTCCATCTCTTAGAAGACTCTTGATATGCAAGTTAAGTGCAGTGTAGCATGTGTTTAAAGCAGGTGTCCTAATGGACAGCCTGTGTTTGATTCTGAACCCCTGTGCTTCTAAGTCATTCTGCTCTATATCCTCTCCCTGTAAAACATAAAACTGCTCTTTCAGGCAACAAGGCATAAACAGAAGCCATGGGAAATGAGCCAACCACCAGAGTAAGGTGAATGTAAATGAGAGAAGAGAAAAACAGGCAGACATGGTGACCCATGCCAGAGCTCCATGTACATGACCCACCCTCAGGGATTCTGCCTTGGAAAGGTGCAAAATAGTGACATTTTAAGGCAAACGAGTATTAACTACCTAAAGAAAAATGTGATCAAAACAGAAGGTCAGTTGTTCCAGTGGTCCCATCGGGCTGGGGTATGAAACTTTGATCATTTTACAACAAGCAGGAAGAGGGCAGTGTGATTCTAGGAAACAAAGGAGGGGGTTAAAAATTATAAATAAATGATAAAATAATTCAACATTAGCTTTCTCCAACATCTCTTCCTTTTCGTTATGCACACATTTTACATGCTTAATAGCCATGAGGGATTTAAGAAAACTATTTTAGATGTTCCTTTGAGTTGAATTTGTAATTCAAAATATAAAAATCTCATTTGTTTTGTTTTGTCTTATGCCTAACGGAGTCATGTGAGCCTATCCCGGCTGATTTCAGGCAAGAGGCAAGGTACACCCTAAACAGGTCACCAGTCTGTTGCTGGGTCACATACACACACAAATATCCACATAGTCATTCGTAGGGGTAACATCTCAGCAGCGATTTAACGTAATATGCATGTTTTGAGGGCGTGGGAGGAGAGCGGAGTACCTGGAGAAACCCTCACATATATAAAGAGAACATGCAAACTCCACACAGAAAAAAAACAGTGTTTCAAGCCTCTTTCCCACCCCAGAACTCAAACCCCAACCTTCTTGCTATGAGGCCACTGTGCTTACCACTGTGCCACCATACTGCCCATCTCATTTGTCTAATCTGAATTCATACAAATCTTTTCTGGACAACTCAAAGGTGTAGATTTTTTATTTCATTTAAAACCAAAAGATTACGACAAATTATCAGGAAGTATCTGTTTTACTCGTTTGAGATGAGACAAATAAATATTTACTATCTATGCACCAAAAAAGGTAGTTCATAAATTTAACTAAAATAAATTTGATGCCATCAACAATTCGTTTCCTCTGGAAAAAATTAGACAAAAATCTAGACAAATAGAGTAAACTGGATATTATTTAGTCTGCATAACAAATCACTTCAGCATCTAAGGCTGAATCTGCTTTCGCTACAAGTTTAACCTGGTTAAATAAGTAAAATAACAGATGTTATCGTGTTTTCTATTCAATAACGCAACCAAAATCAAGACTGAAAACACATTTTCAGCTTTACCTCACAAATGATCTTTTAAACTTTTGTTTTTTATATCTTGTTAATCTTTTATTTTTCTTGTGTATCTTTACCTCTTCTTATTATTAATCTGTGTTTATTTTTAGGTTTAGCCTCTCTTTTTCTCAGAATAACCATTCCTTTGTTATGTTTGTGAGTGGGATGAGATTGCTTGTTGGCATAGCAACCTTTTTTTTATTCTGCCTTCAAGTTATTTTATGTATGAAAAGTTTTTCAACAGAAAACTTTTTATACTTGGATATAAAATCTTTCATATAGAATGACATTCATTGAAAAAAAATGAAGATTATTTCGTTTGAACTAAAGAGACTAAAGCTATCAAACATAAATTTTTATGAGCTACAAAAATAGCTCAAATGTGTAATGAGAAATACATACATGTTCTTCTCTTTAATCATCAAAACGTACAATTTTGCCGCAAATCAAGATAAAAGTGGTACAAAGACGGTAACCACTTAGATTTTAGTTTTCTTCAAAATTAATGACAGCAATGCTTATTACAGTAGAATTGTTTGGAATGCATTATAATTAAAATAAGATTTTCTTTCCACTCATCAGTGAAAAAAAATATGTTTAACTAACTTTGACACTTAGTTTATTGCAATGAAAGCATTATTAATTGATATCTGAAAAAAGGAGCCTGATTGCATTTTGCTGGTGGAATGAAGATGTGCACTGAGATTCCAGCTCGTATGTCATTGGCTGGCACTGTTGCTCCATAAATGCCTCCCAGCAGTCTCTGCAAATCTGTCAGTCTGCCAGCAGATGTTGAAGTTCAGAACTACACGCATAAAATATTCAGTGTTTTAAGACGTGCATCTTTTAATGGTGGAATAATAAAAAATGGCAGCAGTGATGCCAAAAGGGCAAAATCCAGAGCACGGTTGATCTGTATGAACAGGACGAAAGAAAGAGAAAATCTGGACTCCCTAAAGTGTTTTTTAAATCTTTCTTTGAAGCCATGGGGGAGTGTTTGAGAATGAAACACGGAGCGATCTTTCTATTGTTACACACAGAAACATCAAAAAGAACAGAAAATTCACCTGAGAAAAACCCCGAGTGCTCATCGTGTTGCACTGCTGGGGAGGTGTGTGGCTGCAGAAAAATGTAGCTTGGAAAAGATAATACACCATTTTTATTCCTTTGTCAAAAGGAGACTGTCGAACCATTTGATGGGAACATATTTGTTGGCCGGTTATGGTTGTAACAAAGAAACCCCACACACATCAGCTCCGTTTAGACCGCCCACCACCTTGCAGACCTTCACATGTGGAATCAGTAGATGAATGTTTATTCTAAATACTATGTCCATCTCAGTAGTGAGGGGTTGTTTAGATTCAAAGCCATTGATGAGGGTCTTTGTCAAGTCTTCTGGCATCTGGCTTGATGCCAGAAACCCATCATGTTCCGTATTGAAGCAGATGGACCACGGCAGTAGAGGGCCGTGCCAAGTTCATCCCTAACAATGAAAACCTGAAGCTACAATTTATAAAGATCCACCCAAAGTGAACAATAGGAGATAAAAAAATTAGTCTTCATTGTACCTCTCGTTAGAGGTAGTGATGTTTCTTTCAATTGCCCGTGAAGTTTTTTTTACTCAGCAAACAAGATAGAAATATCATGGATATGTAACCCTTTGTTCAAATGTAAATCAAAGTTTAGAAAAAAAATTTCTCCACAAGACATTTTTAACAATATTTTATATTTTAGAAGCGATGTGATTTCAAATGAAAAGAAAACCCCAGTTTGATCAAATATAACTTCAAGTCAGAATTTGTAAGGACTTTGAAAATGTATGGGTAGTCTTGAATTGTCTCAATTGTATCAATAACTAGGAGGAGGCAATAGCGGTTGCCCTTGGAACGGAATTTCTCCGGTAGTTGCAGAATCGAACCCCACTGAACTCAGGTCTAGGTGTCGTTGGGAAAGACACCTAACCCCCCGTTTCTTCAACCTTTGGTGCTGTCGTGGCAGTCTGCTGCAGTGTAATGCAGCACAAAAGTTTTCCCGGTGAGGGTTTAATAAAGTATATTTTAAATCATGCTGCTATGTTCTTTTTATAGGTTTAGTGTCCAGGATCCCCCCGCCCCCCTCCTTTTTGAATGGAATGACTATAAATAGAATTACTCTTCAGAAAATAACTTTATCTGCTTTTTAGAAGATCACTTAATCATTAACAATAACTACTGAATTTGATTTGTGGTATCGTCTGCCCACACCAAAGACTAACACTAATGAACAAAAAAAATTATTTAAAAACAATAAATGAACTAGTAACAAAGTCAAAATCTTTTTTTTTTTTTTTTTTAATTTAAACTCACTATTCATCCCTCACTGGGGAAATTTGTGTGCTGCACTCCTACACCCTAGCAGGCTGCCATGACGGTTCCAATGGTGGGAGAAACGGGGGGGTTAGGCATCTTCTACAAGGACCCTAATCGTGCACTTGGTGAGACATGAACCCGCGACCTTCCAGTTGACTTCCAGTCCTCGGGCGAACGCTCTAACCACAGAGCCACCGTCTCTCCCATTATATTATTGTAATATTCTAACTTCAAGGGGTGGCACTGGTTAGGACAGTGGCCTCACAGCAAGCAGGTCAGGTGTTTGAGTCGCCGGAGGGAAGAGGCTTGAACACTGGTCTTGTGGAGTTTGCATGTTCTACCCGTGTATATGTGGGTTTTCTCCAGACACTCTTGTTTCCTTCCACCCTTCAAAAACATGCATGTTGGGTTGTTTGGCCACTACAAAAAAATGTCCCCTAGGATTGATTGTGTGAGGGCACGGTTCGCAGTGTATGTGTGGCCCCACAATAGATTGGTGACTTGTCCGGGGTGTACCCTGCCTCTCGCCATAAATCAGCTGGAATAGGCTACGGCACCCCCGCAACCTTGTAAGGGATGGACAGTTCAGAAGATGAATGAATATTCTAACTTCATTGTCTACATATAACATGTTCAGAATTAAATTAAGTTAATTTACCTTTCTTTTTGTAATAAATGGAAATAGAAAAAATGATCAGCACCCTTTCTAATCGCTGACATTTCATGCTGCTTCTCAAAAATCAATGGAAAATTAATTTTCTGAATGACTTCATCAGGAAGCAAGCTTGTTTAAAATAGACGGATGCCTGAAATAATCTTGTCAGAATTACGCCGACACATAATAGGATGTAGCAACATGACGCCTGGATAATCTGACAGTCATCAAGTATATTTTCTAAGAGATGATATAAGGGAGGGTCCGCGAGAAAATTACATCGTGAGAAGTGTGAGAATAGAAATAGACCCTCCTTAATGTTCATCCTTTTCCCCCCAGTTTGCGCATCTGTGACAGCTCCAAACTTTTCTTAGTGTGACCTTTTATCTCGACTAGAAGCAGTTTTGATTTATTTTTTCAAAGCCTTCTTTTGCCATCGACCAGCTCTTTTATCTCTGCTGTGAAATAGGTCAGAGATGGATGTTTTTAACACTACAACCTGGCCGTGGCCAATTTTTTAAAAAGATGCTCTAAAAAAAAAGAAAAAAAAAAAAGATTTAAAGAAAAGTCTAAAACAGAACAGAGAGACAAGCCTAATTGCTTGGAAATGGGAATTCAATTCAATTTTATTTGTTTAGCCCATTATCACAACACAATGGTCTCAATGGGCTTCTCATAGTAAATTGAACAATATTTTAAAAAAGGGGGAAAAAACCCACAACAAATATGATCAATAACTAACTGCACAAACTTAGCATGATCCTACCCTGCTTTTTGGTGAGGAAAAACTAAAAAAAATGAGAAAAAACAGTAGTGGGTGGGGAAAAGAAACCTTATGGAGAACCGCATGAAGTGGGAATCTCCAACACCTTTAGACTGTGAATTAAATAATTAAACATTGGTCAATTCTACTCTACTGCTACATAGCTGAAGAAATCAGCAGATGGGCTATATCCTCGTGAAAATGGACAATTGATTATGAATTACCAAAGAGTCTAATGTTTTTTTATGTATAGTTTCTGACATTTTGAATATTTATGCAATGTAATTTTTAAACTTTTTAAAACTTATTTTATAAACAGATATAGGAAAAAATTTCTCATAAAGTGCAGACACTTTTTTTAGAGGACATTGATTTGGGATTCACAGGGTGACAAATCCAACACCAAACCAATATCTCTAGGAGGGGTTTTTGTGTCTCAGTGACCTTTGAATATCTCCTCTTGGTGTGTTTATGCGTGTGTTTATGGGCGTGATGAAGGGCAAATACATTGGTAATGTAGGAACCCAAATAATCAAGTAAAAATAAGAATGATGCTCCTTAACAGATTGGTGACTTATCAAGGGTGTTAATTGCCTCTCACTTACAGACCGCTTGTAGTCATCAGCGGTTAAGAAAATGAAGGGATTGGAATAAGAATGAGATGACTCAATATGCAACTTTTTTCATCAATAGAACAAAAAAATGTCTCCAGCTTTTGGAAACTTGTGATGTTTATTTTTGAGTGTTTTTGTGGAGTGGTGTCAGGTTGGTGAGAGGCATGCTTAACCATACACATTAAACTGTCACCATGAATTAACAGCGATTCACCGGTTCGGAGTGTGAGTCAGAGACAGTCACAATACGCTGTGTAAATACGAAGAAAGATCATGGCTTTGTCAAGCAGGAACACAGACACCTTATGAGTCACACAGAAAATACACAGTCTTCCCAACTCAGGAACATCGAACAACTACTATTTTGATCTCCAATCGATCCAATTATTTACACAAATCACCATTAAAAATTCTGGACCGAAGGTGAATGTAGAACTACATCATATTAATATTTCAGCTATTTATTTTTTAAAAGGCTCTAAAGTCATCTCCTCATATTTAAAACCAACCATCACCGTCCACATTTCTGTGGAAGCAAAGTATGACGATAAAAAAAATATATGGCATCGTTTTTAAATTATTGCTGACTCTTTTTGCATGCATTTGTGCATGAGCAGAGATGTTTTATTTACAAACAAATATGACTTCATATTTTAAAAAAACAAAAATGTACTTGCTATTAATTTCAAATGAGATAAAAGAAGGTCATCACCTTTCATCTAGGAGGTCAATGGTTTACAGCTTGTTAATTCTTGTATGGCACAAAATTTAAACTCAACAAACTTACAAAAATACAGTGCACATGCCTAGTTACATTTCTTGTAACATTTTGGTTGAAATATTGCTACGTGGAAGTAGTTTGCCAGCAGATATTTCTGCCAAAAATGTTTTTGACAAGTACATTTTGTTGATAATTTTTTGGATCAGAAATCACATGTTTTTCATAAATCTTTCGATGTGTGGGAGGTGGCATCTTTTTACATATCAATGCCACCATGTCTGTGTCCTCTCAAATCAGAGATGTTAAGGCCTTGATATCCTCCTGCATGACCAAGCTTCTCACTTCTTATTTGGGCGAGAACACGGTCACCACCTGCAGTGAGAACTCAATTCAAGTCACTTGTACTTGAAATCTTGTTTTTTAGGTCACTTCCCACAGTTGGTGATAAAAGATAAAAAATTGAGGGCAGGAACGTAGATAAAAAAAAATAGATCAGGTGTTTCACCTTTCCAAATTATTTCCACTATCAGCCCATCAAACTCATGGTGCATTTACGTTTAACTTAAATTGCTAGAAAAAAATTGTTGAAATTAAAATGGCCATCAACATCTTTTTGAGTTTTGTTTTGACTTCCGAACTGCCCATACCTGATAGGGTCGCGGATAGGGCCGGAGCCTACCCTGGCTGCCAGTTAGTCCTACATCCATTTTTTTGGCGGGTAGGAGGAAACTGGGGTATCTAGAGAAAAACCAAGAGAAACAATTGTTTGTTTCTCCCACACATACCTGGGGAGAAAATGCAAACTCTGCACAGAAATGCCAGTGTTCCAAGCCTTGTACATAGACTGAGATGAAACTCAATTCCTTTTAACAATGGGTGGCTGAATTTGTTAGCATTGCTATTATAATGCGAAATTAACTTTTAGAAGGTTTCTGCCATGTTTGAACATTATTCCCACGTCAAAACCCTACCTGATATGGCTTTCTTTTCCATCCATGCATGTCTGAGTAATTTGGGAGCTCTCCATCCAGAATTCAGATATTATTTGAATGCCTTGTTATTCTTCACCACGCCTTTGTTCTCTTCCATGTGCCCATTCCAACAAAAGCCAGAAGTATTTTAGTGCCCTTGTTCTGTTCATGATGGTTCCTCATTTTAACAGAATGCCCTTTTTATGCAAATGTAACAAAATAAGAAGATAAAAGAATGTGTACTATTGTCGCTAGCCTGCTGCGTTTTACACTCTTTTTCCAGCTCCAAATGAGCTTTACGCTTTGCTGTGCACTAGCCCTGGGGGCAGGACTAACTAGAAAGTCAGTGGAGGGGATTCACAGAGGCAAGAACAGAAGTAAAATTGAATAAAAGTAGATTTTTGGTAAATATTGAAAGGTCTGAGTGCGCAAAGTATCATGTGTATCTACGTAAATATGCATGGAGGTAAGAACCAATACCCTCGAAAGCACACTTACCGGTAACTTTTAAAACTTTCTTTAAGTTTAATTTGCAACATTGTCCTAACAACTAAAGTATTGGAGGTGGAGACCCTGACTTACAAGCAGATTTAACCAGTTTATTGCATTTAATCTGAGGTTAGGGAAGAGGGTTGGGCATGTGGAGCATGGAAGATGAAGTGAAGGGGACCATATGACATGAGGGTACATCATCATGGCTGCAGCAGGAGTGCAGGACAGCAGCAGAGCAGAATGATCTGATCCTGGAGTGCTTGCTTGCTTGCTTGTAGAATGTCGCGAGATACCAGTGTTGGTATATTACGCCTAACAGGGAACCGAAATCCCCTGTGATTTCAAAAATAAAAATTGACCATTGCTCTGGTCATTGCTCTAGAGTCCGACCAGAGAGATTGCTCGGCCGTAGCCAGCACCCTCTCTCTCATGTTCCCAGTGTAAAGTCTGATCCTGGAGTGATGGACACCAAGGGCTAAATAACCAGGGGGAAGACGAGACACAGGTGCAGACATCAGGGAGATGCAATTGGGAGCAGGTGTGTGGAATTAGGGCAGAGGGCCGGATATGGCGTAAGGAAATGTTCCAGAAGAAAGGAGGATCATGATATATACATGCAGTGGCTCTCCAAATGAGCAAAATTGACAATAGTTTTTGGTGAACAAGTTGTTATTCAGTTTTTGACAGAAGCAAGTTTTTTCCGATGCATCCTTTAATGTGGTGAAGTAAACTAGCTCAACCAAAACCAAATCATTTCCAACGTGCTCATGTCCTTGTATGCTTACTGTGAAGTATTTTAGGAACATTTCGGCATCTGATAGAGTCTATAAAAACACATTTCTCCCCCTGTGCACATGCTTTTGACACACAATTTACTGTATTCCGCACACACATACTCATACCCACACACACACACACACACACACCAAGTATCTACAAATACACCCACAGCTCAACTGTAGAGGGTTTCATGAGTGCCAGCAGCATAAAGGCTGCTCCCCATCCCTCTCCCTCCCACTTCCCTTTCATTCTGTCCATCTCGCTCCATTGCTCTCTTGTTTTCTCGCTTACTCTCTTTGCAATTTTCTGCTTTTGCTGCTTGTGCTGCTGAGAAACCCCTTTTTTTAAAATTCCGCTTCATGTTCCCCTACTTTCATTCCTTGAAGGAAACAGCCTCCTCTCCCACCTTCCTTCTGTTTTCCTTCTATCTTGGATTCTTGTACCTTTTACTCTTCCCCACGCTCTTTGCTATTTTCCTATGCATCTCCAAGTGACTGAGGGGAACAGGGATTTAACCCTCCCCGCTTGTTCGCTTTATTTTACTCCATCTCCTCATCCTCTGGCTTCCTAACCGAGGGATAATGTTCTATTTCCAGCTGGTGATCATGGCTGGGACGGTGCTGCTGGCTTACTACTTCGAGTACACAGACACCTTCCCTGTACATGTTCAAGGCTTCTTCTGCTACGACAAGACCTTCTCCAAACCCTACCTAGGTCCGGATGACACCAGCAAGATTCCACCGGTGCTCATCTACTCACTCGTAACAGCAATCCCCACCGTCATGGTAAGAACTAAAGTTATTTATGTGTATGTGTAGGGGGAAGTCACCATACTGAAAAAATGAAGTTGTGAAAGTTAAGATGTTCTATAAACTGAGACTTTCTGTAACTAATCATTTTTGTACATATACGGACCAGATTGGCGAGTTGCACGCCTTTCTAAGAGGCAAGTGTGGGTGCATGCATGTGTGCAAATCGATATGAAGAAGAAGCCAAGACAGGACTGAACTCAGAACACAGAGATGTGATGGAAAGAGGCAGTCCAGTCATTAGAGAGGAACTAAGATTAGAGAAAGCGTGCGAGGTTGAAGATGAGATGGAGTAATAGTGACAGGTAACAGATGCTGCTTGGAAGAACAACCTGAGTCAATAAGTGAAAGAAAGCAATGGTGAACACAAAAAAAAGCTTAATTTAAGATTCCCTTTGGCTCTTGTAGACTATATTTATGAATAAGTGTTTTCATTCTCTTATGTGGAGTTAGCTGCACATTGTAAGTGGAGGACACTGGAGACAAAATACAACCAGTCCTCTCACTCATTTACTGTACGTACAGGGATGCTATAAGTTGAACCACTCATGAAAAAAGGAGAATGATGTGGTTTGACAACGGTGAAAGGGCAGACACAAAAAAAACAAAACAAAAACTGAGGTTTAATAAGAGTTTGCTTCTGCCTTACAGCGGATTGTCAGCTTAGTGTTTACTTTACCCCTCGAGGGGGTTTACACACCATTCAGAAGCAGATGCCTGAAACACACCAGAAAGAAATGACAATGTAAACTGGAGATATCTTAACTGTGATAAATGTGACAAACTGTGACAAAAATCAAGTTTCCTGGCAAAATGAAAAGCGTTGGTGCGTCTTCTATTTTTTAGCTGGAAACATCAGAAGCATGATTTTTAAAGTCAAACATGAGGTAAACATGTCACAACTTTGAAGCCTTGAACTTTTCAACCTTTGTCAAAGTCGCTAATGTATACACTGACTAATTTATTTAGCTTTCTGGAGCTACATGACGTTGAGTGATGCCAAACAAATCACAATCAGAATAAAGGGATGGTTTTCTCATGATTCACTAGTTTAAAGAAGCTGTGAAGTTTGTCTGATATTTCAAATCTACCAAAACTATTGTTTTGACCTGCAGCTAAAGACTGAGGATTATTGTTACTTGTTTTGTTTAATGTTGGTTCCCATTTTAACTTGAAGTACTAAACTCTGCCCGCTAACCCAAGACAAGCAGACCTTTAAATCTGCTTGGGACAAAATCTAAATTTTCTCTAGCTACTGAACTGGGTCAGAGCACACTGCATACCATTACTCTCTCTCCCTAACGGGTGCTGACATGAGCCATGGTGTGTATAACTACAGCAAAGGAAATTCAGCCTATAAATCCTTATGATTATGCCCGTTTGGTGAAAACGAGTTTGCGTTGCCATTAATGGCTTGTTTCAGACAAGCTTTATTTTTTTTTTGTTCTGTTCACCCGTAAATATGAACCTCATATTTGGGAATTAAGTGGCTCCACGACAAAGGGACCTGTGACCTTTTTATATGGGTTTAGCTAAGAGGCTTGGTTCCATCAGAGCAAATTTGCTGCTAAGCAACATGATTATATGCAGCATTGTACTAGAGCCAATTTGACCATCTTTGGTATGCAAAGAGGTGTGCTAGAAATGCATTAAACTACTGGTGCCATACAGACTAATTATAGATCAGCATTTGGTTTTGGATGTTAGCATTTACCACAATAAAGAGGCCGAGACATTTTTTGGATTTTGATTTGTTTCCTATATTTATTTTCTATATTGTAATGTTTCTACTAAAAAGGAGAGTTTTTTTTTTTAGCTTTGACTGCAACCTTTTATTTTAATCTAAACTAGTGAATGGATATTGAAATATTTCCTAAAATGATCAAAATAATGTTACAAGCACTTTTTCACATAAGTTAAGTCTCTAAACTTGTTTTTTCAAGTTTCAAATGATTGAAAAATCACAAGTTACCAAAGATATTTGTAACTATGTGCCTGTTGAAGATCATGGCTTTAGAAAAAAAAATTATCTTTGAAGACAATCGCCAAAAAAGACCCCAAACTATTATTCATATCAGTTATTAAATGGTTTGTTTAAGACAATAAAACAAACCAAACAAGTCTAAAGCCCTCCTCACATAAAAAAGCAATGGTCGGCAATGCGCCAATTTGGAAAAAATTGACAAATTTGAGCAGTAGTCTATCTCACTCATCGAGCATTGTTCGACTAATTTTTTTGGGCTTTTGCTACAGATTGTATCATTATCGCTCAGACTCAAAATCTTGCGACCATCACTGCGATTGTCTGAAATCAACTCTGAGTGATCAAAAAACATCAACATCTAGTTAATGTTGTGTCTCTGATCCTTTGGCAATAAATTGCAGATGAGTATGATATGTGCACAATTGTCTTCTGACAATCGACCTAATTTCAAGTGCCTACACAAAGTAGCTACAAGAATGAAAAATAAAATTTCTCTGTGTCTTGTTCTGCTGTACTGTGCTGTGAAGTTCAGGATGTCACCAAGATGATGCCTCATCGCACTGCATCCTCAGCTTACCCACCTCCGTATAGAGCAAAACATCACGTTGCTCATAGCAATATGTAAAACGTACAACTTGAAAAGTACCCACTATTCATACAAAAGGTGCAGACGTTCTCATTGCTTGAAATTAGGCGATACGTCACCAATGTGTTGGAATTATGTTTGCGATGCATCGCCTAACAGTCTGCGAGAGCCTTTCATCGAGTGTTTTAGATTTTTGCCATACGGGCAAGATAGCATCGTTTGATGTTCCCCCGACATGCCGTCGATTTAGATCCCTTCATCTCCCAATTCAAATGCACACATACTATGACACCAACAAGTCGCTTTAATTTGAGCAACACCTATTGCAACCCTTTCATCTCACGTGATTCCGACAGACAGAAAAATGCCACAATTTTGCAAGACGCAAATGCATCTCGTTTTATGTGAGCAGGGCTTAACTAACCATCCCTATTAACAGGAATTCATTTAAAAAGAATACAGATGTATTTTTAAGTTTCAAAGTTGTCTCACAGCTTGAGGTGGAATATTTGGGGTTGGATGAAAGTATTCAGGAAAATGAGTTGATGGTTTTTTTTTTTTTTTTGCAGAGGAGAGTGTACATTCACACCTCTATAAACATGGAGTGGATTTGTCTTCTTAGCAAGTCAAACACCTTAATAAATTCTTTCATTCATTCATTCATTCATCTTCTGAACCTCTTAATAGCATCACAAGTTCCAACTAAAAATACCATTTTAAGGAGGTTTTCTTAAGTCAAAACTCAAAAATGATATGATAAACACTCCTTAGACTTATGTCTTGTCAACAAAACTAATATTTTTCTCATCATTCAATAACTTTTGACAAAACTAAATTAATTTAACTGGTGTAAGCTTCACATTTATTTTGTTGAAACTTTCCGTTCCATTGTCTTTCGCTCATCCGGGCCCGGGTTTTAGATGCAGCAGTTCTGTTGAAATTGCTGCATCTGAAACTCTATTAGTTTTCCTCCTACTTTCATACAAGCTTTAGTTAGGTTCATTTTAAGGTCAACTTGAACTTTTACCTAATGAGCATGTGATCCAGTTAATCTCAGAATCAATTTAGCTTATGTAGCAAGAACGTGTTGTGCCTTCCTTTCCTTTTCTCTTTGTTTGGTTTTCATTCTTCTTCCTCTGAAACCCTCCATCCAACCCACCCTGGTTAGCACGGTGGCCTCAGCAAGAAGGTTGGGGTTTGAGTCCTGGTGTGGGACAAGGCTTGGAACACTGGCCTTTCTGTGTATGCAGGGGTTTTCTCTGAGTACTCCGGTTTCCTACCACTCGGTAGAAAACCAGCCAATCAACCAATATTAGGTTGATTGGTTGCTCAACCTAACATTGAGGTTGGCTGCTCTGAAATTGCCCCTAGGAATGAGTGTATGGGTGAGGCCTTGTGACAGACTGGTAACTTGTTCAGATTGTACCCTGCCTGTCACCTGAAATTAGCTGGAATATGCTCCTGCAACTCCTGTAACCCTGTTAGGGATAAACGGATCAGAAGATGAAGCAAAAATTTCACATTCAATAGGTCTAGTATAGTTTTTAAAATTCTTTTTTTGACTCATAAAAACCCTCTTCACACTCATGCTTGAGTACTCTATCAGTTAGGATGTGAAATTACAAATTATTTTAGGAGTCTTTCTGGCCTAACACATCATAACCTGTTACAAAGTCTCTGAAAAAGTCTTTTTTCATTTTTTTTCCAAAATACTGTAGAAAAGCACTAACCAAAACACTACTAGTCAATAAGTAGATATCCTTTCAGGACTGATGATGTAGTGATGGTGTTACATGGTGTTGTAATTGATTATGTTGTGCAAAATCACAAAGAAATGAATACAAAATATTGTGATTACACCAAGCTTTCTAATAATTGACATAGAAAAAAATTCGATGAGCTTCTACATCTCCAGCCTCGTGGAAAATGTGTGAAGCATTACAACAAAACAAATACAGATGTGTTCTGGCCTTTTGAGTAAAATATGCAATTTTCCATTTTTCGCCTTTTAATAACAACATTTTAGGAGCATTGACTAAACATGAAGAAAAATCATTCAAGAAAATCAGTTTTAACAAAATGATATCTTCTTGTAGGACTTTCTTTTTTTTTTTTAAACTCACTCTATTGATCCCTCACCGGGGAAATTTGTGTGCTGCACTACTACAACGCAGCAGGCTGCCACGATGGCGCCAATGGTGGGAGAAACCGGGGGTTAGGTGTCTTCTCCAAGGACCCTAGGCGTGAACTCAGTAGGAATCGAACCCGCAAACTTCCGGTTAACTTCCGGTCGGCGGACAAACGCTCTACCACTGAGCCATTACCTCATATAAAAAGGGTCTGGCTCTTTAGTGCAAAAAGCCTCACATTGTAAGAACAGAATGGGTGATTTTTTTTCTTGTTTGTATCACTTTAGTCATAATGAATTAGAAGAAAAAGTATATTTCAAGTTTGTTAACAACTTCCATATTGGGCCGTGACTGTTTGTCATGAGTGTAATCTAAATTACTTCATGAACGACTGACCACCCAGGTGAGCTATACAGTAACCCTAGATAAAAATACAATCCTACGTCCTCCACACATCCTTAGTTTATTCTTTTCTAAATATTCATTACCAGAAGGACTGCTCACTATTTATTTGTTTCTTTATTCCAGCTCTAAAACTTTGGGTTGAATGCAAGAAATTTGAATTTTTTGTGACAGCGACAGCCTAGGCTGGGGCTGGTCTTGGAAATTTTTATCAACTCCATCTCTGTTTTTCATTTAGCAGCAGCAAAAAACGAGGAGAGCAATGTATAGTCGGAGTAAGAGGAGATGTCAACGTTTGATAAAAGTTCTGAGATCTAAAGATATCCAGAGAAAAAGAACAAATTCCCGTCTTTACTGCGTATTAAAGAAGCTCTATCTGTTCTATCTTGTGTTGATAACTGTAATGGATAATCCAGTTTGTACGGTCTCCAACATGGGGTAGAGAAATCTATTCCTCCACTCCCTCATAGAACAGTAATAATAAAAACTAGCTTAGTTTACATCGCCAGTGGTCCAGTGTTGTCTGCTCCACATTTGTCTCCCGAACGTGTTTCTCTCTTTCACATCCTGTTATGTTCACAGCTGTGCAGCAGAGAGGTTATTGAATCTGCGATAGGGTTTTATGTGAGAAGTTTCACAACAGAGTTTTTGCTTCCTGCCACTTATCAGCTGGTTTGAGTAGAAGTCACCAACTCCTGGAGGAGAAGATTAGACCGAACAATGTCATTTTTAGTTTTTTAAAACACCCCTCGGAAGATGTTGCATGGTTGGTAGGATGGCTTCTAAGATCACCAACAAACCTATTCAAGTGTATCCAGAAATCCCACAGCTTGTTCTTTTATGCTCGTCCATGAACAGCAGAGTAAATCTGTGATTTTTCTGCTTGCTGCTGGGTAGATTTCTCACCTAAGCTGTCTTAGATTTGAAAACAGTTCAGTGAGTTTGAAATGGGAAAGGTTTGTAAAAGGTCAATGCTTCTAAAGTGTTTCCTTGCAAAGAGAAGACTTTTTTTTTTTTTACTAAATTGTGTGTAATTAAATTGTTATTGACATTTTGAACAAGATTTATAATTACATCAAATTGCGGTTTAATTATGTCTACAAGATATTGTCCTAAAATGAGACATAATTACATGGACAGGGAAAAAAAAGTATCTTTATTAATAGCAAAAAATAGCTAAATTATAGAAACTCTAGAAAACTAAATTGGTGAGCTATTAAATTCCCAAATTTAGGTGAAAACACATGATAGATTTTAAAAAATGGTAACAAAGATCGAGTAGCAGCAACAAACTGTAACTATACAGTCATGGATCTGCCAAAGAAAAAAAAAATCCCTAGATGAGTTATTTTCCAGTGAAGCTAATGATAAAATCAGCAGCAGCTACAGGTGTAGAAGAAGCCCTCGTAATTATTTTGTGATTTTACGTCTTGAATTATTTCTGAGCCACTTTGTGGTGACTTTTGTCAAATAGAAAGGTCATTTATTATAAATTCCTACCAAATAGTGAGCCATAAAACACAAAGTACATAATCATTTACAAACAAACAACCGGTCGGAATTCATACACAATATGCATGTAATGAAGCAGAACTCAGAAAAGTCCAAATTTATCAAACTCTTCTGCAGTAACTCAATACATTATTCAGTTACAACACATAAAATACAAAACTGTATTGACTTTGCTTTTAGTGTTAAAATAATTTTGTAAGCATGTGTCTTACCTGGACCCATTTTTGGGATGGAGGATATATTGAATTGATGACTGAATACACATACTGTAATATCTTAATCTTCATGCAGAGCGTTACAAAGCAGTAGGTGTTTATTGGCAAGGCTCCTGACCACAATGGTCATAATACTCTGACTATCAAGGTGAGACATGGAGGTGTTGTAGTTTCATAGCAAGCCAATGTTGAGCTAAAACTTTGTCAGAGTTGTGAACAGAGAATACAACACAAATTTTGTTTTAATTCACAGAGCAGAACTAGAAGTAATTCATACAATAGATACATTACATTATAGGCAGCAGTGACAATTTCTGGAAAATTAAAATGATTTTAAATGTGCTTTACGGAAAGATAAACACACAAAAAATGAAAAAAACCTCACTTCAAAGACATTTTTAAAATGTTACAAAAGTTTAAAACTATCAACTTCTCACCACCTTGATCTTGTGATCATTTTTTAAAAAAAAATCTTGTCCAGATCTAAACATTTTGAGCAACAAGGAGATTGCTATAGAGAAGATAGTTGTGTTGACCCAGTTGTGGATGACCGGAGGGAGGCTTGTTGAGGCGAGGAAGCAAGTAAATGAAGGCTTAGTCTGAAAATGCAACAAAAGTATCCTTTGGATTTATGAGAAGCATCACGATGGTCACTGAAAAAAGACTTGCAACCTGTTTAGGGTGTACCCTGCCTCTCAAATGAAATCATCCGGAAATGCTCAGGCACCCCTCATGACCCATTAGCGATAAGTGGTTCAGAAGGCGAAACAAGAGCTTAAAAGTCAGATGCAATGAAAGCTGGGTGATTTGTGAGGAGGGGCGACTACCAGCTAAACAGCATCATCAACTAGAGTATGCTGTTTCGGAGAAACAGCGCGTTGAATGCCTGCTCGCGGGGGGCGAGGACGCCGAGGACGCTGAGGACGCCGAAGCCCTTTTTTTTTTTTTTTCATCCTCTGATGCTGAAAATGACCTGAAAGCTGGCTAAAAAAAAACCTGAATGTACATATGTGCTGGAAAAGGATTTCAAACACATACAATTTTTATAAAGTTTTGTCTTTTATTGTGAAAATCTCGTTAAAGTTGTGTAATTATGCTTTAAAGTTAAGAAAACAAAACAGCGTTAAAGTTTTTTAAAAAAAATAATTTTAATGTAAAAGTGTGTAAAAGATGATAATTTTTCATTATTTTGGGTCTTTTATTGTGAAAATCTCATTAAAAATGGCTAAATATGCTTTTAAGATGAATTTTAAAAAAAAGACGAAGAATTATTGAAAAAAGAAAAAATTTAATGTAAAAATGTGTAAAAGATAGTAATTTTTTATTATTTTAGGTCTTTTATTGTGAAAACCTCGTTAAAGTTGTCTAATTATGCTTTAAAGTTAAGAAAACAAAACAACCCTAAAGTTATTTAAAAAAATAATTTTAATGTAAAAGTGTGTAAAAGATAATAATTTTATATTATTTTAGGTCTTTTATTGTGAAAATCTCATTAAAGTTGTCTAATTATGCTTTAAAGTTAAGAAAACAAAACAACCCTAAAGTTATTTAAAAAAAATAATTTTAATGTAAAAGTGTGTAAAAGATAATAATTTTATATTATTTTAGGTCTTTTATTGTGAAAATCTCATTAAAGTTGTCTAATTATGCTTTAAAGTTAAGAAAACAAAACAACTGAAAAGTTCTAATGAGCTGTCTTCCCATCAGAGCTTCTTAATTGCGCCTCAAAACACAGCTGATGCAGGTCACAAGACCACAGAAACAGAATCTGCATACAGCCAGCACAGCCTACTTCCAAATAAGGAGATGTCTGTGACATCACACAGACTCCCTCATTACCTTATAAGGAGATGAGGCTGTGAGTGCTCATTAATTGGGCGGCAAAACACACCTGCTCAGGTGGGACAGAGAATTTCTGAATATGCAAACAAATGCTAATTGCGCGAAAATGGAAACAGATAGAAAAAAAATTCTTTCAGATTTAGAAGCAGGACGATGAAATCTACTTGGGGATATAATTTTATTTTTGTAGCTCAAACAGAAATGAAATGGCAGCCATTTTAGTGTCACAAAAATGTCAGTTTTTGGGGGGAGGTCTCCTTCTGAGGACCATAGAGGAAATTCTGTTGGTCTGACAGATTCAAGAGTCACCTTGGATGAAAGAGGACAAGAATTCCTCCGTTTTGAGCTAAAATTTATGTTTGTGGGATAAAAACTCAAAGAGTTATAAAAATTTGTTTGGAAGGGTAAAATTTTAAAATCCGGTCAGAGGGTCAAAAATTAGACCTGACTTCTCGACCTTCGGGAGCCCGTAGCGGCTAAACCGTCGCTCTGACGAAAAAAATGCTCCATTCCAAAGTTGTTCGCAACGAAATTTCCTTCGTTTTGATATAAAGTTTTTGCAGATCGGTTCAGAAATGTAGGCTCTGACGCTCTTTGAACACAAATTTTGTGAATTCTGTTCGCACTCTGTTTTTACAGTGCGAGCGAGGCAAAAAAAAAAACCTGATTTTTTCCATTTTTTCACTTTTTTTATTAAGTGATTGCTCTGAAACCGTAGAAGGTATGAAAGTGTCCTTTAGATGTTATAGAGGTCAAACCCTTGTGACCCGTTTAAACTTTAAATGGTGTTTCTAGCTAAAAGTATGCCAGAGCTGGAAAGCTTTGAAGAGCATGTGGTTTTTGGCCAAAATTACATTATTTCCAATGGGGCCAATTTTTGTCGTGTTTTTTTGCGATAAATCGGAAACCGATTAAAATTTCAAAAAGTTGAATAGATCCGTAAATCTCATTTCCGAGCCGGTCGTTTTGAGCCCTGAACGGCTGCGCTCGGGCAAACGGATCTTGAGATTTTACGTGTCAAAAAAGGGGCGGAAGACTACGGAAGATTCTATATAGCAAAACAGGATCACTATAGTTGAATGCCTTTTAGGCATTCAACTGATGAATGCCTTTTAGGCATTCAACTGACTAGATTGTACTGTTAGGGTTAGATGGAAGAAACTGACTTGCTGTGGCGACCCCTGAAGGGAAATGCCGAAAGATGAAGAACTAGATTGTACTGTAATTGCTCAACTAAACCAAACACTGTTGTATCTGCTTTTCTCACTATGGCATTGGGATTAAAACTTTTCCAAAATAAAAAAAAAATATTTGAAGAGGGCCGAGTGACGTTTCAGGGTTTAGTTATCACAATTTGCTAATGTTACCTGACATGCTAACAGACAAACTGCATTGGAAGTCTCACACATCTTCACCACAGCATCTTTCTTTCATACAAACTACAGCTTTCCCGCAAGCACTCTCATGCAAATGAATGTCCAATGCTGGGTGTGTTCTGCCAATGTAGTTGTTTAGAGCATAGCGATTGAGATAGAGATTGCCTATGTTAGCATTTGAAGAGTTATTTCCCACCGTCCAAAAACATGCATGTCAGTGATTGGTGACTGTGAAATTGCCCCCTAGGAATGACTGTTTGCGCGGATGGTTGTGTGTGGCCCCACGACAGACTGTTCAGGGTGTACCCTGCCTTTTGCCTTAAAGCAGACGGGATAGGCTCCGGCACCCTCACAACCCTGTTAAGGATAAACAACTCAGAAGACGAAATGAAAAAACATTGTTTTAAATGTGAATTTGAATTGAATAATTTAATTGGTACATTGCACACCCCTAATAGTGAGCAAAAGAAGAAAGAAGGGATTTATTAATCTCACTAAGCAAGTTTTGATCAGCTCTTTGAAAGTGTTTAAGAGAATAAATAGAGTGGTATTACTTATAACATTTGAATACATTTCAGACAATTAACGTCATAATCAGAAAAAAACTTGAGCTTAATTTGTTGATCTTTTTCTGGCTCTAAGAGAAGCAAAGTTTTATAATCTTGTGGAAGTTTGTTTGACTCTTTGTACAATGCGTAGTCTTATTTCTTCACAGTAATAAATTTAAAACTGATTCCAACTGACAACTGATGAAAAATGAAACCATTGATGACACAAGTTTAGAATATTATTTTAGATCATCAACAACTTGACAAATTATATATGATCATTTTTTTTAACAAGCAAGATTGAAAATGTTTATTAGTAGCCTATTTTCAAACCTGCAGAAACCAGTCTGTCGAGCAGTTGGTAACAGTTCCTCCAACTGTGATTCAAACACTAATTTTAGTTGTGCTGCATTAGCATCCATCTTTTTGTATTCTTTATTTTCCAGTGTGGCCAACTGTTTTATGTTCTGAAAATATTTTTCAGTATAAAAAAACTGATTGTTTAAATTATTAATACATGTCAATGTGTTTGTTACATGTGAAACCGTCGTGCTTCTGTAACACTTAAAAATAGTATATTAGTAGAAGTTAAATAGGTTGAAAACCAAAAATATAATCTATTCATCATTAGTTCTAAGACATACTGTGTTTTGAAAGCTTTTTAACAAGCTAACAAATTTAGGTGATGAAAAAACTTTGCATTCTGAACCTAACAAATCATTGCTCCCAGGATCAGTAATGATCCATGATCATCTAATTCTCATCATGCAGGAGCACATCAGACTTTTTCTGTCTGTGTTTCCATCGGGACCATTCTGCAAGCACAGTGATGATGCTGATGCAGTCAGACCAGTGCTCTGCCCTCTGCATCATCCATTAGCCCAATTTTCATATATAATCTACAATGTAGAGGTTGGGTTCAATGTGTATGATGACATGTAATAATAGAAAGATGGTGACAGCAAAGCATCTCTTTGTACTTTACACATGAATACATTTCTCGATCTAGTCAGAAGCACCAAGTTTATATAGTCACAGTAATATAGTCAATTAAATTATTGTATTTAATCAAAACTTAAATAAAAGCTTTTCTCAGATTCTGTGTGAATATTATGCTGTGAAACTATTTTTAGCCTGAAGAAAGTAGAATTTCCTCATTTCAGAGAGCTTGTTTTTTTTTTTCTTCTTCCATTTGTATAGTTAATTACCTCAGTGTCTTTTTTCTCTTAATTCTACTAAATTGCCTAAAAGTTCTTTAAAATTTTTGGGGTTTAATTTGCAATCTTTCTACTTAGCTGGGAGAAAAAAACGGAATCACTTTTTTCAAGAATTGAACATTTAAAATTCCTGTTTTAGTGAAAAAAAAATTGTTTTTTGATATTGGATAATACTTACTCAGTGAATGCCCACTGCTAGCCTAGCCCAGCTGCTTTCAGGTTTGAGCAGGGTACACTCCCCACTTTTTGCGGGGCCACCCACAGACAACCATCCACACATTCATTCCTTGGTGCAATTTCGTATCGGTCAATCAACCTAACATGCATGTTTTTGGAGGGTGGGAGGAAACTGGAGTACCTGGAGAAAACACACACATACACATAGAGAACATGCAAAATCCACACTGAAAAGCCAGTGCTTTAAGCCTAGTCTACCTGGACGTTGTCTATGAATAAAAGATATGCTAAAATAATAGAAATTACTGTAAGTATGAAAATTTAATATTTTCATTTGTCTTCATTGATGTTATTTTTCTAGGTTTTCTTTTTTTATCTGACCTCATCCACAAGGCTCTTCATTCATGGTAAAGTTCCAAATAAAATCTCTTCAATTGTTGTCTCTCAACACACTTTCATTGCCAGAAAGGCTCACTCTGAATGCAAACAGAAATATAAAATTTGATTACTTATGCACACTAAGCAGAAAAATCCAGCTTTCATTGTGATGTGTGATAAAAAACTAGCACTGCAGTCATTATCCTGTTTGTTCATGCACTACAGATAAATCATCTGATGCACCATTGTTCCTTTCCTTTTTTTCCTCACATTGAGGCATTTGAGTCCACACTTTTCATTCTGCTTTCTCTTGTTTCTACTGTTGTCCTAATCATGGAGCCTCACGACAGATCATCCACAACAGTGGCTGTGTCGTCCATAAAAGTACAGTTGGGTCAGTAGAGCACCTCCCACTGTAGCAGGGGATCATTTAGAAAAGTTGTTTTTAGATAACGGCCTACATGCTTAATTTATATGCCATTAACATTTGAGTAACTCTTTCCAGCAGTAAACTCTCTAACCTGTTACCTTTTTACCTCCACTAAACATGCCAACTCAGCACTTCCTTGGCTACAGCAGGTAAAATTATTTATATTTTGACGATCTGAAGATCATAAAGCTCAAATGTAGGATCCACATTATTATGTTATAACACAAGCCACAGTTAACTCCTTTCAAATCCTGGAATTTTTACTGAGAGCTGTATTTAGACCATTTACGTTACTCTGTAAGATTATTATGCCATAAATAGACCATTTTTGAAGAGAGATTACACATATTGCAGAAAAGAACAAAACAATCTCCAGTGTAAAACAAGATGCTTTTCCGTTTGCAATGTTCACATTTGACAAATGTTACCAAAACATGGGATGTTTGGTGTTTAATTAATCATGCTTTTTTTTTTTTTTTTTAGTGTGCGCTTGACACACAACAACTCTGTGTGACTGACACTACATAGTGTGTTTGAAGTCCAGTTAAATTCTCTACACCATTTTAAGCATCGTTAAAGCTCACGTGGTCATGATTATTACTGTCCATTGCTCTAGAAACAGAAAATTATTGCCTTTTTTTTCATTTCATTTGCCAAAATGATATTGATTTGTGTCCACTGATTCAATTTCCTTCTTTTTTTTTTGTGGGTTGACATGAAAATATACACTTCGATCAAACAGTCACAACACTTGGTCGTGCACTGCAGATCAGTTTTAATTTAATTGTATCAGAATCTAATTTCAGACCAAAAGCAGCGGTTCTACTCCTTTTGTTACTGAGAATTATGAGCCCTTTATACAGTATTTGGCCTTATTGAGAGTTGAAGGTCTCAGTTTGATTAACCAGGCAAATTGTTAGAAATCGATTGCAAATCATTGTAGATTTGGAAGTATTACATCAATTTGTTGTGATAAAAAAACCCTCAATTCTCTAAATTCCCAGTCTGTCTCAATCCCACTCAAACTAAAGCTCGTTGTTCAAGGCATCAGGACAAATAGTCGGGTGTTGTAATCGAATGAGGAAAATTGTGAGTATAAGTCAGTAAAATGAGTCTCATCTGTCTGGGCACTCCCTGAAGGCTTTGTCGCGATGCTTCTCCACATGGTGAAGAGAAAAATCAGATGGTTAGGCATCTAAAAAAATGCCCTCCAGATGCTGCCTGGGTGAGGTATTCCACACATGTCCCACCAAGAGGGGGTAATTGGAGAGAAGCTCTGAATATGCCAGAGGACATAAATGCTTCAATTGGCTTGGAAAAATGTCAGATTCACACATTTTCAAGTGGCTAGCAAAGGTGAAGGATGGATAAGTCAGTTGATGGGTGAGTGGATTGATGGTTCCAATTTATTAAGCAGTACAGTCAGCTTTCAGATTTTGACCTTCGATGAGCACCTATCTTTGTGTAACATCACTTTTATCTGACATCTGATGTTTTATACAAACTTAAACATTCTGCAATCCGGCAGTCTCCATGGAAACAACCACAACACCATTTTTAATTGCCCCATAAATCCTCACAGCGTGACAACACCCTTGATATATTTGATATGAAGCTGCTGATTAAATCCGCTTTTCTGCTTTAATTTCTGACTCGCATTAATGTTTTGAGGAGTTGCCATGGCGCACCCAGTGGGGTTTTGCTGTTTAATAGAAGAGATCACTCAGCTGGGCATGATCTTCACAGCACTGCTGCTCTAGTCAGGTCCCGGCATGTTTTTAAGTTATGGGGCTTGGCTAAAAATGCTTGAAAAGGCTTAAAATAATAATCTTTTGTTTGGACATTTCATTCTTTTCACCTGCGTCTAACTGTGGAGGAATTTTTTTAGTTTTATTTTCCTTCCTCTACAGATGTTTTATTGCTTAGATATGGGGATTTTATGTAACGTTTAAAACGTTATGAGCTTGTGGAATCCAAGTAGAAATGTAGTGGGCCCTGCTACAGAAAAAAGCAAGGAAATTAATGGGGGGGATCTTGAAGACGGATTACATCTCTGTTATGGAAAGTAATTCATCCAATAGGTGGGGTTTAGTGTCTGCCAGCATAAAGACATGCTGTTAGCTCTCATGCAGATGAGCCTTGCAGTTTTGGCCCATTAATCGGCCATCATTTAAAAAAAAAGACCCACGCTGAGGAAATTGAACAGCTCCATGAAAAAAGAGCAAGCTAAAATTTGAGAGCATGATCATAAAAGTAAATACAAATAGTAATTTTGATGTCATATAAGTAAATTATTTTGATTTCCCAATGTAGCAAATGTACTTTCTTTTTTTTATTTTTTGGAACTTAAAAATATTTGGTTTATGTGTCAGGACCTCATTTTTTAGTTACCCCTGGAACCGTAGTAAATAGAAGCTCTAGCTTTTTGGATTGTAGGCAATAACCCCAGAAATGCATTTGTTATGTAGGCTAAATTTCAACCCCTTAAAATGACTTTAAGAGTGAGTTTGAAAAATTTTAATGAGTTCTTTTTCTCTCCTAATTCTGTGTGTTTGAGAGAAAAATTAACAGAACTAAAATGAAAAATTATTAATGAAATAGTAACTCCTACAGAGCAAAGAAACTCGTTCATCCTGGTTAAGTTTTTTTTCAATACAAATAAACGTAAATTCAAATATATTGACGGAATTATTTTTAGAACAATGACACCTCCCCAAACTTTAAATTTCCTATAGGAAATTATTTATGAAAAAAAAAGCAATTAATAGCTAACAAAACAAAGCAAAAACTCTATCCTAACTATTGTAGAGCCTGTTTTCTTTTAGGTGCTTTAAACGATGTCTATTATATGTAGTAAAACAAAATACCCAACCAAACAAATTAAATACATTTTTTGAAAATCTAAGTATGAACAAAAATGACATATTTATTTGTGACCAGCTTTTTTGAGATTGACTGTAACCAAAATCCAAAGTTATCCTCAAGTCTTCAAAATGTTAAAGGATGATTTGGATATTTTTTTCTGTTCCGTCGTCTTCCGCTTATCCGGGGCCGAGTCGCGGGGACAACAGTGTTAGATGGGAAGCCCAGGCTTCTCTCACCCGAGCTGCATCCTCCAGCTCACCCAGAAGGACCCCAAGTCTTTCCCCAGCCAGCTGTGAGACATAATCTCTCCAGCGGGTCCGGGGTCTGCTTCTTGGTCTCCTCCCGGTGGGACGGGCCCTAAACACTTCACCAGCAAGGCACTCGGGGGGCATCCTGACCAGATGCCCGAACCACCCCAACTGGCTTCTCTCAACCTGGAGGAGGAGCAGCTCAACACCGAGCTCCTCCAGATGGAGGATTTGGATATTTTAAATAATAATAAAAAAGCTTGTTATTGAAAATGTTCATTATAAAAAATAAGTAACTTGGTCATTGCTGAAATCGTATTAAAAGAATTTAGTTTTTGTTTGTTTGTCAGACATTTTTTATGAATATACACACAAAATTGAGTCGATGTCTGATGCCAAGTAACAATGCAATGCCCGATAACATAGTTTCAAATGAGCTTTTGATCACATTGTACAAACGTTTTACTTTTATTGGCCAGCTTTACTTAAGTGACCAAATTGATCAATGACAACTTTTCATTTCAATCTGTGGGTTGAACATCGTGATGTCACAAGAAGCTATTTCATCCAAACCGATTTCTTCCCATCGAATTTCTGGTGACCCACCTAACCTGCTATTATTGACACAAAATTTCTCATTTTTTGTTATTCTTCCCAGATTCTTATCGGAGAACTGTGCGCCTTCTTCACCAAAGCTGAGGGAACCCAGGAGAAGACGATTGTCACTGCAGACTGCTGCTATTTCAACCCTCTTCTCAGACGTGTTGTACGCTTTTTGGGTGAGGACCACCACCCCCAACCAATAAAACAACACTTTGGATGTTTTTGTGTATTTTTTTTATGAAGTGAGAAAACAATAAGATGGCTAATTAGATATTAAGCTGAGTTTTAAGAGTCTGACCTGTTACACCTCAGAGAGCATGTAACTGTTAATTAGACAATAAAGTTAGATGTAATCTTCAGGGTTCAGAGTTATCTTGGAACTGAGATGGATCATGAATATTAAACAGCTGAAAAATGTTCCATCTTCAGCTGAATCAGCTTATAAAAATTGGCTGTTTCAATTTCACACCTTTGTAGATTTGTTCTGGAGCTATATTTGATTTTTAAAAAGGCCCTTCGTGTTTCAATTTGTTCAAGATTTTGTAACATAGTCTTTATTTTCCCTCCTCCCTTCATTGGTTTCTGATTGAAACTTTGTTCATAGGTGTCTACGCCTTCGGCCTGTTTACCACTACCATTTTTGCCAATGCCGGCCAGGTGGTGACAGGGAACCAAACGCCTCATTTCCTGTCCGCCTGCCGACCAAACTACACAGCATTAGGCTGCCAGTCAGCCATGCAGTACATCACAGAGCGTCGTGCCTGCACGGGCAACCCACTGATTGTCATGTCTGCTCGTAAATCCTTCCCATCTAAGGATGCAGCGCTCAGCGTGTACTCTGCAGTGTACACAGTGGTAGGTCGGCGCATGCTGCAGGGAGTACTGCCTCACATATCTGCCATTTTTTCTTTTCTTTGAAGTAATAAAAGCCAATCTATAGTCTTCGTGGGTTTGGAAGCTGTCAGTAGACATTTCTAAAATTTATTTCACATGTCAATATTTGTTCAGGCTAAATGTAAAGTATTTTTATTCTTTGTATTTTGAAAAATTGGCCTTTGATGTTCATAAGCTAGCCGCTTGCCATTGGGTTATGAGTGTGGTCATGGGGTCATAGTGACCCTTAAAGTTTTGTTTGATAAAGTCTATGTTTTGATTTACATTTTATGCTATGAAGACCTTAATTTTAACTAATCAGAACTGATAGACTTTATTTATACATTACCTTATGTTACAAGAAAATCTCAGTTTACCATTTGTTATTAATTCTTGTGAAATCATAAAGCTTTCTGAAATTTATCTTCATTTAATAGGTTGCTTGGTGATTATTTAGACACACTATGAACATTTTACTATAACTTATGGTGTGTGTTTGCTTTCCAAAAATGTATGAACGAAAAAATTTTTTTTGATATAAAACCATAAGAATTCCTGTTCAGAAATAACATCGTTCATCCAATTCCAGGGCTTTCATAGTCTAACTCTTTGCTAACTATGGTTACATAAGATATATCTTTAGGCAAGATGAGCCACGATTATTTTTAAAGCACATTTTTGTGTACAAGACAATTTGAAGTCGGAAAAAAAGTGCAAAAAATGCACAAGGATTATGTTAAAATTTGTGTGATTACCTGCTCTGTCTAGCTTTCTATGTTGGTTGTATCGTACTGTGTTCCTGCTCATATGGCTTTTTGCAGATGTACATTACACTGGTGTTCAAGACCAAAGGTACACGACTCACAAAGCCCACCATTAGCCTCACACTGCTTTGCCTGGCCATGCTGGTGGGCGTCATCAGGGTGGCAGAATATCGCAACCACTGGTCAGACATCCTGGCGGGATTCTTCACAGGAGGAGCCATAGCTGTGTTCTTGGTGAGAAGAGAGGTAGTGACAATGGAGGAGTAGGGAAAAAAAGAAAACTGTGTATTGTGTGGGGGGTTTTTACATCACTAGTTTTCAGAGAACAAGCACAGATTTTTTTGTGACTCTTTGGAAAAAAAAAGTGTTTACTGTCTGTTTATTAAAGAAATTATTACAAAAAAGAGTCAAGTAACTTATGCGACAGCTCCAAAAAAAAAAAAAAAAAAGTAGTTATTTTGCATGTACTATATTTTGTGAACTAAATCAAGTCATTTAGACTTTTTACAAGTATTTTGCTGTTTTTTACCACAAATCAGATCCACAACTTCCAAATGATTGAGAAAATCTTCCCCGTATATGGACTGCTGAAGTAGACCTTGGTGGAAACAAGGGGAAATAAGGACAAAGCAGATTGATATCCTGCCAGGATTGATCACAGAAGAAACCATTTGGCCATGAACAAACAAACTGAGGAGCTTCTTATTGTGTGGAAGCTAATTATAAAGAACAAGCAGGCGTAACATTCAGGACGTACCAACTAACAAAGCAAATAAAAAAGAATTTAAGAAAAAGCCTTTTAGATTTAACAGGAGCAAAACAAAACAGAATACGTACTCAAGAAGAAAATACTCAGTAAAACTAAATCAATGATGCAAATAAAAGATGTTATTTTTGTGATTTCATCTTAATTCTGGTTGTGTTTCTCTTCCTTGTCTCAGAGAATATCTCACCATTGTCTAAAATTGCTATAAAACAATGCTTTTGCTAACAGATTACTGCAAAATTCTCTTTAGATTTCCAAAAATGTTTTAAACATTCTATAAAAAAGTTGTGGTTTATCTGGTACTTTTTAATGAAACCAAAACTATCTGAAGACACAGTTGTTAATTTGAACTCAATGAAACATTGAATAAACAATTAAAGTTCCATTGCGAGTTAAACTAATTCCAATATGAGAGTATCAATTTGGGAATGAGATGTGCTCAGGAAGAGAGTAAGTGAACTTAGATGATCTTTTGGGTTTAGAACCTCTATCAGAGGTGGTGGAAAAGTGGATCTAACCAAGTTTCCCCAAAAGCTTTCTACTATTACTGATAACTACAACATTGTCTTACTGCTTGGTACTTATTGTTCAAAACTAAACTACCCAATCCAGGACATCATGCCTTTCCATCCTCATCTGTGATTAAAAAAAAATTAGAAAAAATAGAGAAACCTCATGGAAACCCAGTTGAAAGATGGACCCCTTCCTCTGTTGGACAGGCGATATATCCATGACTGCCTTTCTAACTTCGAAAACCTTAGGCTGAGCAGATAACAGTTGAAATTACATACATTGGAAATCTGTGAAATTTTCACAATCATTTTCAAAATAATTTTCACAGACTTTTAAATGTATTCTTTTTAAATAAGATTTTTTTCAAGCTCAGGGACGCTTTGTGTCCAATATAAAAAAGAAATCAATTTAGACTTTGAACTGATGGACAGATTGTTTTTTAGCTCAAAAGTTATTCTCTGAATTTAACTTCGATTTATTTTGTCTTTCTCTTCATCTCTCTTGTGAAGGTGACTTGTGTGATTAACAACTTCCAGCAAATGCTTCCCGTTCCGCCGATGCTACGACCCCAACGCCCTGACTCGATGCTGGGCATGCCAATGGTGGCGCTGCCCTGTGTGGAGAGTCCACTTGAAAAGTTAAGTGGCTCTCAGGTAAGGGGCGGGGGTGGGTGTTAGGCACCACGGTGCCCACCAAATGGCTGAGATACACACCCCTTGTCTCTTAACTGAAACCGCTATCCTCCTTTTTCCTCCCTCCCAAAATGTTTGTGAATAACCGTGCATGATCCAAGCACAAACCTGCACTCGTCAAGTCAAGTTAACCCTTGAAATCTTTTTGCACGCTTGCTGTAAATGTTGTAAAACCAAATTCCGCCATGATTGTTTTCAAGCTTACTCCAAAACCCTGTTTGTTTGCTGTCAGGGCTTAAGAGAGTAACTTCAAATTGTTTCCTATCAAACTAATGATAGAAGATTCTAGTTTTACTTACTCTTCAACACTGAAGAGGTTGTTTCTGGGGTGAAGCCCGAGTATTTGTCAGAATGTTTTGTCTTCTGTGTGGTCTGTCGTGGTCACTAACCCTCACCTGACTGCCTCTTCTCCTCTGTCTCCTACCTTACCTTTCTACCCCTCAATCTGCTCTTTTGCCCCTCACTCTCCTCCAGCACCCTGCACTTACCTCCGCCTCCTCCCCACCTTACAACGCCTACGTCCAACCATTCTAACCAACACTGTATCTCTTTGTCATTATCACTCTGTGTTATATTTGTCATCTGTTACCTTATTTCTGTTTTGCCTCCGAACATCTGCCTACTCCTGCCGCCACCTCTCCCGCGCATCGCTCTTGATTATTCTTTTCTTCACCCCCTCTCTCTTTTTCCTTCACCTTCCCCATTCCCTGTCCTCTTTCTTTCTCACTCCTCTCTTTCCCCTGCAGACTGCACAGAGATCTCCGTTCACAGAGGTCACTTGACCATCAACCCTATCGGTTCCCCGCCACCCCCGATGTCCTCATACCGTCTCACTCCATTTCCAGCGAAGTCTAGACCAGCCAGAGCAGCATTCGCCGCGCTGCAGTGCCCATCTCCCTGGGCGACACACAACACTGCAGCGTTCTTACTCCACACAGGTCTAGACCTCACCAAACACCTCCCCTTGTTGCCCTTTCTGTTATCAGGGAACCGATAGGCAAATCGTCTCAGACTTTCTTTTTGCTGGACATCCAGTTAAGTACTGTGAAATATTCGTACTAAGTCAGGTGCGTTCAATTAGTGCTTTTTTAAAACCTACATTTTGTATAAACACCATAAAAAGTTTGTTTTCATCATCTGAATTGAACTCTGAAGAGAAAACACACATCAAACTGTGATTACCAAGAATGTCTGGTGCTCTGTATTGAGAGTTTCTCAACCTGTTTCCAAGGACGCATATTTCAGAGACTGAAAATGAAACCGAACACCCTTGATGTTTCTTTGATAAAGTTTGTTGCAAGGAGTGAGGGGAGACTTGTCATTTTGGACCAAAGAAACTTGCCGTGGGAAATACATTTTACTCCGATTTATCTCTGAAAACACACTTTTACCAACCCAAGAAGTGGAGCTCAAGGACTCTGGTCACCTTTGAAATCTCATTAAACTCCACAAGCATTTGACATAAAGCCGAAAGAAAATAAAATTAAAAAGTCTTTCTGCAGACAACAGCTCTCAAGAAAGCAAACTTTTGCAAGATTTTTTGTACATCCTGCAAAAATATTTTCTGGGTTGCAAATTTCCACAAGACATCTTTGCCAGTGCAAGTTCAACCTCTAATGTTAAGGCACATACTCCGATATCAACTCAAAGCTACGTGACAGAGATAATCTAACGTCACAGTGGCATTAGACTATTTTAAAAATAATTTGCAGGAAACAGACGATATCTAGTTTTCGCTAGGCATATGGCCATGAAAAAAAAACCCTCACACACAGGAGTTAATCGTAAACAACAATGATGCTCAAAAGTATCTCCATCTAAATTGGCTACAGCTGACTGACGCTGAGCTACCGAATATGATCCATTTTTATTTAAACACAAAACAATCTATTTATTTGCTCATGCTCAGAGTTATTTCTGTCTTTTCGTAAAGAGACACATATCAGGCCCAAACACATCTTTGTGAGGCCAGAGTCTTCCACTGACCTGTGAGAATGAGCTAGAAGAGCCCCCATGAGAAGTGTCACATACTGACATCTAAACTTACCTCTCAATTATTCTTTTCAAACCACTTTTAAGGTTGAGATGATTTTAAATGTGTTACTTCATTTACTGACTCATATGCTACACAGAAGAATACAATGGGGGTTTTTTTCTCTCTCTCTCTTTCAACATATGGTCTCTTCTCTGAAACCGCTTGCCCACCCTCTGGGCACCCCATATATAACAGCCAAGCTCCAACAATGGCACACTCACCCACAAACTAGAACATACACACACATTTTCTCCTTCTTTCTTGCAATGTGCTGATCTTATCTCGTATGATGGCACATACATGGGTATTAGTGCTATGTTTTGTTCCTATAAGATTTACTTTGATCAGACGTTGAGTTTGAAATCAGTTGAATTTATTGGACAGATGACTACAAAAATGAAGGTGTTGACATCTTTTTCTCACTCTTTTTTTCTCATTTTATTCTTTTTTTCTTCCTAATGGTGCAGTTTGTAAAATAATGTGAAATGACAAAAAAAAAATCATTTTCTACTGTGCATTCAAAAAGAAGCTGAAAAAGCACCATGTTTGGACAAGAAGCCTTGGTTTACACACTGCATATTGTAATTTATTTTGTGTTTTCCAAATGTCTCACTGGACTGATAATCAAACCCAAAGTCACTTTTTTACGGTGTAATTTTATGGATTTTTTTATGTTTAAGTCCACTTATGAATTTGTATATACTCTGTAGATGCCATAAACGTCATGCGTGGGCTACAGTTTTGCTGGTTTTGATTTGCACAAATTCCCCAACCCATTTTCTTTCTTGAAATATATTTTGCAGGGTTAAATACTTCTCTGTGTCCTGTGTTGCATCACTGTGCTGTGAAACGTTTCCCTCTGCTGGAGAACACACTGTCATCGACAAACATAAAATAGGGAAACTCATCTTTTATAATTTTTTTTTAAAACAAACCCCACGTTTGGAAAGCACACAGAAAGGCACAATCAAACTCATGGTGGCTCACCTCCTTGGTTTTGAATCTTTTCTTTGACCCAATTTCTAGCACTAAAACTGTTTTGTATAATATTGTAAATAAATCCCTTTTGTACTGAGAATGTGCTTTTTACACAAGGATTGCAACAGAATCAGTGGGAACGCTTGGAGAAATCTGGTAGTTGTAATGATGGCTGAAATGTGTGATGATGCTGTATTTCTTCAAATACAAATAGAAAAAATATGAACATTTTGAAAACTGGTCAACTATGTGAAAAATTGAAGTGAAAAGTCAGGCTGGAGTGTGTAATATGAAAGATTGGCTTTTCTAAACTATAAATTTGTTTGGTTGTGAGTTTATTCGGGTTGTGTGAAACACTGAGAGAATTTAAAGCCATGTTTCTTTGTTGCACCATCTTGAGTCACCTGTTCTTTTGCACAAAAAGAAAAGCATAAATTAGAAAGAAAAGACATGCTGTATTCATTCATCTTTCTTTCATTCATTCATTGTCAATACTACTTTTCCCACTTTACGTTGCAGGGATTAAAAAAGTTATTTTGCTGTGAAAATAAAATCTTGGATTTCTTTACTGTGCAGGATGTGCAAATTATTCTCTTCTGCCTAAAACTTGATAACATGCCAAATCCAACAACCCAACCCTTTTTGTCAAATTTATTCTAATAAATCAGTTTGCAATATGCTTAATTATATTCAGCAATGTTTTTTGGGGTTTTATTTTGAGTTGCTGAAAAATGTAGAACAGCTTGAACAAATACATCCCGGGCTTTGTCTGGGTTACTTACTGAAAACAAAGCTTTCTATGTTAAAGTTGTACTTCAAAATACAACTTAAGTGATTTTTTTTTTCTTTTTTCCTAAAGGTTACAACTGCACAATTTTGGTGAGTAGTAAAAAAAAAATCTGGTGTTCATCATAAGCAACAAAACAAATATCAGTAAAAAGGAATAATTTCAGGTGAAAATGTAACGTTTCGAGACAGATTTTAGTTACCAATTGTTATTTATAACTTGATGAATAAATATGTTTTTTTGTGTGTGTGATCTTTATAAATCAGACCCTTTTCCATTAAAAAAATGATATTGCAAGCTTCTGCACCATTAAATCATAAACTTGTTCGAGTGAGAATCTTAATGCAAATCTGTAGCAATAATGACTACATGACATGTTTTTTTAAAAAAACTTGTGAATATGAAAACAGTTGTGTTCGTTTTACATCGTACTCTTCACAATTTCTGAAGAAATGATGCTTCAATCTTTACATCTTGATTTGTGTATTTTTTTGTTTTTGTTATAGCAAGGTCAAATTCAAATATTATTTGCAAAAACTTGTCCATAAATCTCAAGAGGCCGCCCAAAACACCAAATTTAGTGTTTACAAAATTTGCATAATTTCCCCTTGCAACATCAGCATCTTATTCATTAGCATGTATTTTTTTTGTTCCTGGTCATTTATGTTTTTTTGGTAGAATGTTGCTCTCTTTTTGTTGTCAGCATTTCAACAACATCTTAACCAAAAACCATTTATAGTAACAAAAAAAAAAAATCGCAGGTTGTGGAAAGACAACATGCAAAATTTTGGAAAAATTAGTCTAGGAGAAATCTTCAATATGCAATTACATGAACGTGAGAATCTTATGTATGACACAGAAGATCATATAAAAAAAAGTAAGATGTGGTCTGAAAAAAATGTTCATGTTTTGTGGTGCATTGTGCTTGTTTTAGTTTGTCAGACAAGAGAGGTTTTGTGTTGTAATATTTTTAAGCTACTTTGACTTTGAGCTGAAGTTCGGAATGGAAAAAAAAGTAATCTTGTTTTGAATTTGAGGAGAAAACAGTATCTTATTGCATACAAAAATCAATGTACTATGAAATTTGTTTCATAAGTAAAGTTTGAAGTATGAGCACATCCCATCTTGTAAGAATTCTGAAAGAAAACCCAAACAATCAAAGCATTTTGTGAGGCTCAGGGGGACCACAGTCACATTTAATGTTTTTGGAGAAGACAGATGACTTTCTTTTGTTCATCTTCAATTTTTAACTAAAGTAAAAATGCCTTAAATAAATTGTACTAAATAAACATGGTAAGCTATCATAATTGCAACAGGAAACTACTTCTGTGTGCAGAATTTGAACAAGCTTTTTCAGATGCAGTCAGTCATTTTACGGCTCAGATGAAGTAAAGCACCCTTCACCAACAGGCAGATTTTCTCTTTGTTCAGCTGTCAGTGGCGCGCTTTTCTTTTCTTGTAAAGACTTTGGTAACTTGTTTTAAATCAAAGAACAAACACACCACAGTTGACTGACATTTGAATAAAAATCAGCGGCCTCTTTCAGATCTGCGACTCTGAGAAAAGACCTTGTTTCCTTTGATCCGTTTGCCGCGAGCCCCCTGTTTTTATAAAGATCTGTGTGATGAGGACAATAAATGGATATTGCAATAAGGAAGCTGTCTGTGTCAGTCTGCTCTGTTTGTGTTGCCGCTGTGTTCACAGAGTAATTCACAGCGAGATGAGTGTGTTTGTGTAAGTGTTCACTCCATCATGGAGAGATGAGACTTAACTTCTGATTACTGATGCAATTCTTCTTCAGTCAGACTCCAGGAAAATTCTGTCAGTATGACTCTGATATTAATCATTCAGGAATTATCCAACAAACCACGTTTAATCATATGAATATGATCAATGAGGGTAGAGTTTATATTAAAAAGACTTCTGCAATTACTCTTCAACATCTTCATTTGTAGATGAAATTAGAATTTATCAGATAATTACACACATTATGAAGATACAACTAGATTTTTAGGGAACAACAATATTTTAAAAAGTTAAACTTAAGTAGTTAAATTTAATTGTTTTAAATAAAATTGTATTGGAATTATTTCCATTGTCTTCCGCTTATTCGGGGCCGAGTCGCAAGGGCAACAGCCCCAGACAGGAATCCTTGGAGTCTCTCATCCCGGCTGCAACCTCCAGCTCACCTGGGAAGATCCCGAGGCATTCCCCGGCCAGATGTGAGATAAAGCCTCGCCAGCAGGTCTGGGGTCAGCCTCTAAGTCTCTTCACAGTGGGCCGTGAATGAAACACCTCAACAGTGAGGTGCTCAGGAGGCATCCTAACCCAAATCACCCCATCTGGCTTGTCTCGACCTGCAGAAACAACGGCTCTATTCCGAGCTCCTCCTGGATAGCAGAGCGCCTCACTCTTTCTCTGAGCAAGAGCCCAGTCACCCTGTGAAGGAAGATCATTTCGGCAGCTTGCGCCTGCAATCTCGTTCTTTCAGTCACCCCCAAACCTGGTGATCATAGGCGAGGGTGGAAACGTAGATAAACTTGTAAATTGAGAGCTTAGCTGTTTGATTAAACTATTTCTTCACCACAACGAACCGATGCAGCATCCTGATTATTGCGGACGCTGCACTGATCCGTCTGTTGATCTCCAGCTCAATCCTTCCCCCAGTCGTGAACAAGACCCCGTCTTGGAATTATGATTATAGAACATGTGACATGGGTATGTGATATTATTGTGGTTAAGTTAAGTTGAATCGTTATTTTCAAGAGAAACTTTTTTTAATGTTACATGTGACTTTTTTTCATGTGACATCAGATGCATTTCCATCTAAGGCAGACCTGGGCAAATTAAGGCCCGCAGGCCACATCCGGCCCTTTGTATGTCCCTGTCTGGCCCGCGTGAGGCCAATCATAAACACCATAAATTAAACTTTTTTTTTAACTTTTATTTTAAAATTTTATTTTATTTTGAAAAGCGTTGTGTTATGTGAAATCTTGAGAGTGAAATGCACATGGTTTCTTCTCCCTTCAACTGCAGTGTGGATGATGCACCAAGTGAAGTTCAGATGGAACTCATTGATCTGCAGTCTGACACACATCTGGCAGATCACTTCAAGTCAGTCTCACTGCTGGACTTTTACTCCGCCCTCAAAGAGGAGAACTTTCCACACCTGAGGAGGCATGCTCAGAGGATCCTAGTCCTCTTTGGATCTACCTATCAATGTGAACAGACATTCTCAGTTATGAAGTTCAACAAATCCAAACACAGATCCTCTATGACTGATGACCACCTCTCAGCTGTCCTTCCCATAGCCACTTCAGACATTCTGCCAGATTTCAATGCCCTTGTTCAAGCCCAGAACAGACTGGTGGAAAGCATTACAAGTTATTGTTTGTGGAGATTAACAAGTTAAAAAATAAATTGCACTGGTTCAATAATTGTTTTTCTTATTTAACCAATAGACCACAGTTTCACATAAGCTACTATACATATTTACAGTGTGCTTTATTCTTCTGATTATCAGTACCAGCTATTCAAAATATTTAAGTATTTTACAATGAAAGAAAGTTGGTGGCCCTCTGACACAATTCAGGCTTCTCATGCGGCCCCTGATAAAAATTAATTGCCCACCCCTGATCTAAGGTGTACTTCTCCATTTTATTTTTAAATCCTTGTTCACCTTGTCTGAGATGTGAAATTAGCAGATGGGCGGATGGACAAATGTAAACTGAAAAGTCAGTGATTTGATCACTCGCTTCTTAATGTGTCAATGCCCTCCGGGCATCACACTGAACTCCACATTATCCATGACACATTATCAAGTTGAGATTCTAAAAAAGGAATGAAAATGCCATGCAGATTAGTTGAAAAACAAACAAAAAACAAAAAAAAACAGAAAATCTTTAACAAACTTACAGAGAAGTGAAAAACATTAGTCATGTGTAAAAATTAGCAATAAATTTAGTCTATAAAACGAAGATGTTTAATTAACAGAGGCTTCTCTTGCAAGCTTTAGGTCAAGATCGACATGTGTTTACAAGGTAACCATGGCAATCTTGTTCAAACGTCTACTGATTGTGAATATTTCTCTTTTTTTTCAGATTCTTTTTAAAATTATGTTTTCACGACCTTGATTTTTTTACAGTCAGACCAATCGAAATGTTATATTTATTTAGAATTTTCAAAAGTCTCTCGTTGAAAATTTTCAAATGTCACACTGTTTTAATTTATTTTCTTAAAAGTATATAAAAATAACACGACAGTTCAAAATATTAATTACATTTGAAATGTTCAAACCCACAATCCAATCTTCAAAATAACAAAAAAGTTACATTCAAATTTGTTCTGTTAAAAATGGAAAAAGAATGATAAATTTCCCGTGAATGGTTCATTTAGCTAATAAATCATAATTAAGGTCGTTGAATGAGTCATTACTTTTTCCTTATTGTGTATGCCATCTGGTTGTCACTTTTTTAAAACTCTGAATAGATTAATTATCCACTTTGAATGGTGTATCAAGTTAATGGCAAAGACAATGTAAAGCATACAGTTTCATAGAAAAAAAAAGTCTTTTCCCGCCAGTTTTACAATTCAGGACACTATCGAATGCAAACGAGTTGGACTGTACTGTAGTTTTCTGTGTGGTCGTGTTTTTCACAAAGAAAAGAATCCGTCTCCCGTCGAACAAACCATGCTTATGTTGTAGATCCCAGTCCAGAAGCAAAATGAACCTATCGACCCATCATCATTAAGTTGTCTGATATTTGTAGTCTATCCAAGCATCCATTAAATGAAGGGTATTACTCCCCTGACATGTTTCCAATCCATAGAGAAGACAAATAAACCAGTTATCATTTATTATATTGATAAACTGAGGCTCGGATGAAAATAAGTTGGCATAAGAAAATTTCACAAATGGGCTCATGAGTAGTTACTTTTATTGACTTGATTCACAGAACCCAACTTCTTTTATTTATTATCTACACATCATATTGTGTAGATAACTCATGCTGAGACATGAGTTCCACGAGTTAATAATCAGATTACACACTAAATCTAAAAAAAAAAGATACGTTTTTCAAAGTCTTTCGCAGGCAACCGAAATCTCTTTCAATCCCTCTGATAAATTGTTTAATTTCATCTTCTGAACCGCTTATCCCTTAAAGGATAGTGGGAGGTGCCGGAGCGTATACCGACTAATTTAAGGAGAGAGGCAGGGCTCACCCTGAACAGGTCGGCAGCCTGTCGCTGGGCCACACACACATACAACCATCCACACACACACATTCATATCTAGGGGCAATTTTATGGCGGCAAATCAACCACATGTTTTTGGAGAGTGGGAGGAAAACAGATTACCCAGAGGAAACCCACACATACGTGGGGATAACATGCAAACACTAGACAGAAAGGCCAGCGTTCCAAGCCTCATCCCCCAAGGACCTGAACCCTGACCTTTTGGCTGTGAGGCCACTGTGCACCACTGTGCAGCCCGCCTTTTTAAATTGTCTCAAGGTTTTTCTTTGATGAAGTGTTGCATTTACAGTATATTTAGTGGGTTTTAACTGGTGCATTAGAGACTAGGATATTGTGCTTAATTGCACTTTTTGTTTTTCATCCTCTAGACTACAATCAAGCTTGATTGTTTTGTAAATCAACCGCTCCAAATGTTCTGTCAAGCTCCTTTGCCCACCACATACGTAGTATTATTTTCTTCCAAGCACAGGTAAGATTAGGAACGTTTTTACTAGAGAAAACTGGTATCCAGTTAGTTACAGCCTCATTGTGTGATGAAGGGAAAAGGTCATGTATGCCACAGCAGGGTCAGAAGAGCTGACGTAGTACTGCCACCACCTGGTGAGAAAAAACCCACTTAGTGTGTCTGCTTTGCAGAAACTCTATTTTTTTTAAACTGAGATTACATGGGTTTTTTTTATTATTATTATTATTTCCAGGTTTTGGTTGAACTATATCCTACAACAAAGTATTTGTCATTGTCATTGTCAACTGACGGTATTAAGAGAGAGAAAAAAAGGAAATGATGATGCTTTGTTCACTGGATCATAACTGCAGCAACAGTTTCTCTCATATCAGGTGAATATGCACTTACGCAATACATCCACCAAGTGGGGACAAATCTTTCCCTGTTTGTCCATAAAGAGAGAACAGATTTGAATCTAACCCAGCATTCATCTTTTCAGACACTGCAAATGCAGGGATCTCTCAAGCTGTGTCATGAAGTGAAAGAAACAATCTGCACCTGCGTGCACTAATGAGACATAATGAGATTCATTTTCTTAATGTCACAGATAATGCTAAGAATTACTTGTACATCAGGGTCCTTACAGCTTTCATGACCCATGGCTGATTTGCACAGCTAGTGCCTTTTTTGCAAATTATTTTAGAATTCACTGCTGCTTAGGAAGAAAAAAAAACCTTACAGAACAGCTGACTCTAATTGCAGCCAACTCAACTCTCCAGACTTTAGTGAGATGCACCTGCGACTTGCAAAAAAAAAGAAAGAAGAAAGAACTCAGTTTGACTGGATTTTAAACAGCTTCCAAACATTCCAGTCAAAAGCTATTCAAAGGATGATGCTGTTTTCTTGGTGAAATCCCACCTGCAGTGTCTTTCTCCCACTCGTTTACCATGCAGGCCTCATTAGTATGGGCAGTACTACTCCCACTTAATTTACAAGAAATTTTAATACCTCTGTTTTCATCTCTGCATTCCAATCACAGGAATTTACTGGTTAATTTTAGGTCATTTTATTTTCTGCCTGGAAGCTTTTTTAAGTTTAATGGTAAGCGTGAAAAGTGTGACCAAATGTTTTATTACTAACTGAAGTGGAGTGGTTTCACAGACTGTACATAATTGGTAGAGGAAGACCAGTTAGAAATACCGAATAAGGCTTTTCGGTTGAGAAAAATCATAAATATATTTAACATTTTTATTTGATGCATGTCTCTTTATAGCAGCATTTTTCAACCAGTGTTCGTGAGGTGTGCCATGAGAAATGATCCATGCTGTACTTCCCCTCATACGTGATCAGCATCGACCAGTAGAGGTGGAGACGGTGGCCGCGTGGTTAGCGCGTTCGCCCGCGGACCGGAAGGTCGCGGGTTTCGCGTCCCACGGAGAGCACGTCTAGGGTCCTTGGAGAAGACACCTAACCCCCGCTTCTCCCACCATTGGCGCCGTTGAAGGGCAGCCTGCTGCGGTGTAAGGAGTGCAGCAAACAAATTTCCCCGGTGAGGGATGAATAGAGTAATTCAAAATAATCAAAATAATCAAAAAAAAAATCAGTAGCTCCCAAAGATTCCTTTGGTTTGTGCAAAACCAATAGATTAAAGCCTATTTATTTGTTTATCAGTATGAAATCCCATTTTATTTAGAGAGAGGCAGGGCTGCCTGTCGACATGTTGCTTACTGTAACCATAGCAACCCACTCTCCTCTGCTTTTTTGTTGCATGGTGCTGTCCATCCCTCCCAAAAACTCTGTTAGTGGATCGTATTTTCTACATGTTTTAGAACATAAAAAATTTAGGTTGCGTTTTAATGCAGAAAAATTGCAGATGCTAATGAAATCTCACATTTTCAGCATGACATTCTAGAGAAAAAGTTACTCCTGCAGTCTGGGTAAATCATCTGAAATGCTCATTGGAACTAAATATATATCTATATTGTTTTATGTATTGTAATAATATGTTAATATGGGTAGGTTTTAACATTTTTTTGTTGGTGATGTGCCTCAATATTTTCTTCGGTGGAAAAATGTACCTTGGCATAAAAAAAGTTGAAAACCCCTGCTTTACAGAAACATACAACTTTTAATTTAAACATGGTTGGTAATTACAACAATAAAAATAAAAACAACAAAATGCATAAAAAAGTGTAGATTTTTCTGATTAACAGACAAGATACTGAACATAAAATTTTCCTTTACCTCAGTTAAACTAACAAAGATGGATTTTTCTGGTGGAAAGTCACGGTTGAAGTCCCACCAGACAAAATTGAACCCTTCATTGTGCTAATGTCTTTAAACAAATCAACAGCTAGTTAGAAACAAATTAGACTTAATCTTTGCTTCTTCTTACAAAGAAAAGAAAGTGTCCAAAATTTGCCAGTAAGACCCTCTTTGAACAAACTTGTTTGCAGCTTTTCTTGTTCTTATCTGTTAAAACATTGTTCAAGAAGAAAAAGATGGAAATCTAGTTTTAAATAAAGAATTTGTCTTGTTAATTATCAAAAAATTATGAGTGAAAAGACAAAGTAAAAAAAACCAAAAACAAATCTTAATCTAATGTTTGATGTGTTAGGACTACATGCAAGCTAAGAATAAATCCTCATAGTCACGATGTCACCTAATTTCCAGTTTTTAGAAAGCAGCTTAAAATTGTTAACAGTAAAACAAATCAAGAGTAGGAAACATTTCTCAGAGGATATATTTTTACACTGAAATAAATGAAGAAATGAAATTCTTAACAACATTAAGTAAAAGAAAAAATGTTTAAATAAATTATTAATCTTTTTGCATCTTCTTTGTTTGGTTTCTTACAATTTTTAGGACCATTTTTAATCTACAATTTATTTAAACAAGAACTAGAAAACAAACACCATATTTAAAATTTGTATTGATTTTTATGCAAATTCAATTATTGATATTTAGTATATTTTATGTAGTTGTTTAAATCTGTTTTTCAGAGATGTACTGTATGTCTTTGTAACTTATTTCTCCTGGTTTCTTCCGTGTTTAAGCTTCTCTGAGTTTTTTCTTATAGCAAGTAGAACCAGTACAGAAATAACCAGTCACTTATTTCTAAAACTTGAAAATTTGGCACAAGATACATTGACAACATTTTGATTGTCAGTGGGAAGAAAGGGGGATAAAGGGGTTGGCTCAGCGGTAGAATGTCTGCGCCTGGACCGGAAGAAGCTGGTTCAATTGCCACTGGGCCTATGCGTAAATATCCTTGGGGAAGACACCCAACCCCCTTTTCACCCACCATTGGCGCCGTCCTGGCAGCCTGCTGCGGTTTAATGCAGCACAGAAATTTACTCGTTGAGGGATGAAAACAATAGTTAAAAAAAAAAAAGTTATTTAATTTTTCAACTTTTTAATTACTCATTAAAACAAGATTTAGTTCAACAAACTACAAAACTGACTAATGTAAAATATTGCATTGTTTGATTTAGATGGCCAGTTTACAATGATGTGCTCACATCTTGGACAGATGAATCCATTTTGCCTCGAATGAAAGTCAAGGCTGTTGGTGTTACATTATTTTTGTTTTCATTTTTTCTTTGCACTTTTGGGCTTGCACTACTTTGCAGTGGTTGAACCATCAGCTTCCGTGTGCATTATTACCAATCATATTATTCATATAACATGACCACTTTCTATTTATCTTCTGGTTGCCACTTCAAACTCAAATTGTCTCCAGATGCTTTCTTTCAGATGACGACAAGCTCCTGCACTCTTTAGGCCTCCATGGTCACTAGATCTCAATCTAATTAAGTGCTTTAGGATGTGGTGAGACAGGAGATTACTATCATGGATGTGCTGCCGACAAATCTGTAGCAACTATGTGATGCTATCATGTCAAAGGACAGTGAATTCTCTTGTTGATTGTTTCCAACACCTCAATGGATCTCTGCCATCAAGAAATGAGAAAATATGATCCATTTTATGGATATGATCCAATATAAATTAACAAAAGAGTTTGATTCAGAAAAAATGGGTTATAGGTTTTGTAGGTACTTCACGGTGTGATCTCCTTATTTGAACAAGAAATTAAATAAAATGTGGTTTCAAATCTCATCAGTTGCTCATGTTCACTTTGTTAAAAAAGAGAAAAGAAAGTTAACTCATGCCTGCTTTCTAACGAGCTCGGGTGAGTCAACTTTTTTCCTTTATTACTTTGAACCTCTTACTGCTTACTTTTTATTGAAGTTAAAAGAAGATTTAAGCTTTGTTCATTTTCCATACAAAATTCTGGCTTACCTCCTAATAAAAGTACTAGAGACTATTTGATTTGCTGCCAGGCGTTTCATATTTTTCTCAAAGTTGAATGAGACAACTTTTGGGTTTAAAAATGCAACCATTCTTAGTATCCCCAAACAGAACTTCTTTTTTTTTTTTCTTGCAAGCTTCATCACCAGACAAAAGTAATTGTTTAAAATTACTTTTCATTTCAATGGATGCCCAGTGTTTGATCAAAAAGAATTTTTGTAAACTCAAGATAAAGAAGGTTTTTTGGAAGCTTGTAACAGCTGGTTTAGCAAACTAAACTAACAAGAAATTTCCACCAAATTCACAATCTCCATCTTCATTGTGCTGTCGAAGAAAATCCCAATGGCTCATCTAAATAAATTGTTTTATTCAATTTGTACCTTCTTTTTGCTTTTTTTTTAAAAAGGGACATTTTTTATGTGTATATTTTGTTCTAATGATCCCATTTTTTTTACCCTGTCCGGCACTGTGACAAGCGGAATGATGAGTTGTATGTCAAGTATTGCTAGGTAGTTTTGCCCTACCAGGATCAGCACCGTATGCTACTGATCCAATTTTTTACATGCAAAAAAGCAACAGTGTTTTATAGCATAAATACATCAAATAATAACAGCTTTTAAACCCACTCAAACATTTTTAGCATCTTTATTGTTAAAAATTATGCAAAAAATGTAGATAAAATAGATTTTGATCCGGTTTCCATTTTGATATACAATCAACCAGATTACTGAGTTGTGGGCAAAAATGTTTACCGGTGTGGTTAAAATTTCTAGGCTCTTTCTCTGAAACCATCTTTTCAACCTAAATTCTGGCTTGTTAAACAACTAAGTTAAGTAGTGCTTCTTTAACCTTTAAAACAGACTAAGAATTCACAGTAAATCCAACAGTTTGTTGAAGTTTTCTTATACTGTTGCATTATTCAGAATAATGTAGTTTTAGGATAGATCTCATCGAGCTCTTTTGTAAATCTTAAATTGCATTGTTGAAATTTATCCCCACATTCAATCTCTTTTCTTCTTCTTGAAGCAGTGAAAACAAGACAGAAAAAGCCACCAGTACAAAAATGTACAACCACCAGACAGTGGGGCATTCCCACTTGGATCTCAGGTTCCATCCTGCTCTGTGTTGTCATCTACCTGATGGGATATGCAGGTAAAGCATGCACTGTGGGATCGGGGCATCAGTTTCCCTGTCAGGTTGGAGGTGAGGTGTAGTCAGCTGAGGCGCTCCACATAGGAAGATGCACATGTCATCATCGTGGTTAAGTGGAAGGAAGGAAGAGAGACAAGCCGGATGAGTCATGGTGGAACAGACAGAGACGTGGAAGGGAGGGAGGGAAGGAGGTTGGGAGGGGAAAGAGTGAGTATGTTTGCTGGTATTGAATTTGTATAGAATGAACTGTAAGCCACAGAGAAGGTGTGGAGAAACTTATTAAGTCTCTGCTTCTTCTGGTTTGCCCACACATAAAAGGAAGTGAAGAGAAACTCATGCACACACACACACAAAAATATATATAGATGTATAGAAATAGATGTTTTTATAGAAATATGGATATCTATAGGGTGTGTTTACATCTGTATAAACGGTTTGGATGCATGGATGGATAGAATTTTTATAGGGAATTTTCAGAGAGAAGATTTTGGTTCTAATATATACATCACAAAGCAGGTGTCGGTTTACTACTTAATAATTCAGTTAAATTATAATTGTTCAGGCAGAGCTACTGGGTGACACAATGAAATTACACATAACTGTGAGCTATTGATTTTGTGTTATGTGCACAGGGTGTGAAATAAATTGAAAGCATTACTGCTGCATTGAGGAAAGCGTGCAATGGCGACAAGAACATAATGTATACACTTAAATCCTTCCTCTAACATGACCAGCAATTACAGATAGCCATTGAAAAACAGGAAGATTCAATCAGGCAAAGTTGAGACTCATATCCAGTGGTGAAGTGAGGTTAATTAGTATACTTGGCTTTAACCAACCATGCAGGATGTTGAAAGGTTGAAGGATTGTGTTTGTTTAGATACACGGGTGCAGTGTCCACAGATAATGTCTTCATTAAGTATTGATGCGCTCACACACCAGGCTGATAGCCCGTGTATCACCTCCAGCTTCTAACACCACATCTCCTCATCTCATTTTGTCTCCTCCATCTCTTCTGCTTCATCCCCGCATCTGAAAAAAACTCCAGACCTCTCCAGTATACACCTCACTGAACCCCCGTGGTTTTTCACACTTCCATTCCCTCTGTTTCTACCATGCTCTTTCTCCCTCATCTGTACATTTCCTCGCTCTTTCTTTTTGTTTTTTTTTTTCCTTTCTTCTGCGTTTCGCTCAAGGTACACACTGCACACTCTCCCTTCTACCCCCCTCCCAAACCTCACTGCATCTAAACACATACGCTCAAGCACACACCCCCTTCACTCCTTGCATTATCTTTCCCGGAAATTGCATTTCCAGCACAGCCAGGGCCCCATTATGAAGAGGGAGCGACATGCTGTAACCTTTTTAAAAAGCCATTAGTGATTCACCTGCCCCTCCCCCTTCTCCACCCGTCCTTCCTCACCGCCACACACCCACTAGACCCCACAAAAAAACCCTTGCAATTCATACACATGGACCTCCCTACCCCTCCATCTCCCCTTGTTTCATTCTTCCTGACCCCTCCCCGCTCTTATGGCAGCTGTAATGTTATTAGGCCATTTCTACGGCCATTACTCGGCCGACTCCCCTCTCCTCCTGGCCTGAGCAGATGCAGAAGGAAGCAGCACGGGGTAACAGGCGTGCACTGGGAAAGGTGTAAAGGAGGGTTTTGTGGAGAGGGGGTGAATGACTGGATGGATAAGAGAAGAAATGAGAGTAAGAAAAAAAAAGATAAGGATGCAAGGGAGAGGAGCAGAAAGAGCTCGATCGATAGCAGTAAACAATAAAGTCTCTCTCTCCATCTCTTCCTCTTTTGGCTTCTTATCTAAACACAAACTGTAACACTAGACTTTGTGTCGCACAAATATGTAAACAGAATAATCAACACGCACTGTGGCAACACAACAAGGAGCCCTGTAGTTGTTGCTTTGTTGTTTGGTGATACAGACGCAGGCCACACTAGCTGGATGATCGTGCTATTAGAATGCAGAGACAAGCCAAGGAGGGCTGTAAAGAGGGGAGTGAAGTGCCATGGAGCTCTGAATGAGAGGGCTGAGACAAGCCAGGCGCACAGACAGACACTAAATCCAATTGCATGGGCAGGTTCCAGGAAGCGGATAGTGCAAGATAAAGCTAGAGGAGGATGGAGAGGAGGCGGGGGGAGATCTTTTCCTTTTTCTTATGTACAGCATAGTCTGTAAAAGCCCAATGCAGCAGCTGTAGCTTAACTGTACTATACAAGCTCAAACAATCCAGCTTCAGTCCGGCTCAGCCCATCTGACTGACTGTCAGTGTGATGGAGGTGCTGCACCACAGCTAGGCACCAGAGGGAAACCCAGAGGACACAAATCCATAAAAACAACCTGCTATATATTTCATGACTCTACCCACTTCATAAAGTCCCTCTACCACACAGGGGGATGGTAATTAAAGTAATTATTGGTGGGGTGACGGTGTTACTTGGGCTTCTCCATGAGCTGACTGCACTGGATGTTTATATTATCTCATAAGTCTTTATATTATCTCTGTTAATGTGATGCTCGGCAACATATCGATCAAAACTGCATGAGATGTTGTAGTAGGTTTAAATGATGGCTTGAGCTGGTGATACGGTTTGTAATCCTGCTTCATACATGTCCCTTGTGTCTATTGGATCAAGGAGCGTAGCTTGATTCACTGCACTGTAGAGTACTAAAGACAGCCTTTTTCCCACCCTCATGTTTGTCTGATGATTTTATAATAAACAGAAAACCAAAGCTACTGGTATACATAAGTTGAGGCTCAATCTAATAGCGTTAAATATCTAGAGCATCTATTGGCTTTAATAAAATAGTCCATACAGCTGTTTTCTTCTTTTTTCCCAACCCCAAAAGACTCCTGTTTTTTCACGGAGAAACTTTAAAACAGCACTCCACGCACTACCTGTGTGGTAACAAAACATCACACCATTTCACACTTTCCCCACCAGCTGGTTGAGACCAAAAGTTGAGCTAAAGGGAGAGTGAACTTACATTTGGCAGTTGGCCAGAAACACTGAAAATTGCCTGTTTGAAGCATCTACCAACACATCTGATTTCCCATGATGATTTTCTCGACAGCTTGTCTCGTCTCTCTCCGTCGCCTCACATGGCGACTGGGGACAACTCACGACTAGCATTCACAACATTTGTTAAGATGTTTCGTAATGTAATCAAGCTGAAAAAATCAAGAGTGTTTAAAGAAAGTCGACAAGGGAGAGTGGCTGTAGTCAGGTGGGTGGTGGGTAGGCGGGATTCATCACTGTCATCTTATATGGAGAATTTAAGGGTTCATGCTGGGACATTTTTGCGTGGACTTCCCTGCTCATGTGTGGGCCAACATCAGATGCCTACAGCATGCATTCCATTCACATAAAGTTGGTTCTTTCATGTACAGTGAATAGGTTCACTACCTAACATCGATCTGATTGAGGGAAAGTACTTTTTAACAAATTTTGGAGTGGTATTTAGAAGGATCTCTATAAGTGTGAAAACACATATAACTAGCATTAGCTGTGCCGACCCCATCCTGATGTCACACAAGTATAAACCCAGCTCAAATTATGATTTCTATCTATATACCCCACCTCTTACCGAGTGTCTGCTGGATGAGGCTCCAGCTCCTCACAGCTCCCTGGAGGCGCAAACCGATAAAAAGAGGATTAGGTTAGCTTTGCGGTCTGTTTGATATCTGTTCTGTTCAATATCACATGCTTCTTCGATTGTTGAAAACTGCAGAAGTTTCTCTGATTAAGTAAACACAAAAAGCTACCAAGTTAATCCTGACTTACAAAATTAATTTAACAGTTATAAAAGTCATTCTAATGTAACACCAAGCTAACAAAGTAAGCTAAAGGAATGTTTCTTTAAGTTGACACTATAGTGTGCTCTTTATAACCAATATCTTTTTAGATCAATACAATGTGATAAAAAGCTATTTTTTACAGTCACGTACCTACTCATTTTGGGGGATATAATGCAACTTGGCCACTTTAAATATGGCAAATGCATTAATGGATGTCATTTTCAAAGCTTGGAACAACAGTCAAACAAACCTTTTATCTGAACCTTTGCAGACAACGCACTTACTTTATTCAACCTTGCATTTATGATGAGTGTGTTGTGTATTTTGGACTGAATCACAATTTTTTTTGTGACTAAATCAGAAAGAATTTTTAACTTAAAAAGATGCCAATGTACCAAAAGTGGTTGTGTAAAAATGAGATTAATCAAATGTCAAACCTTGGAGTGAAAATCATGTAATTGGTTAGACCGGCATTTGTAAAACGTCAAAGGGGTCTGCAATATTGTTTCTAAAACAATATTGCGAAATGTTGTTCTCAATACAATTGAATATTCCTTCTTATTTTGGTTTCTTTAAAATGTGAACTATCATATTTAAGAGGCAGATATCTAAACACAAGATTACAAACTAACTATATTCATCTAGTCATCTTCATTACCGCTTATCCTACTCGAGGTCGAGGAGAGTTTCAGAGGCTATCCATCTGGTTAAAAACTAGATACACAATAAATAGGTTGCAGGTATTGATCCAATCTGGTTTCACATAGGAAACACCTTGCAAACTAGGAGTGAGCTTTTTGAAGGTACACACCACTGCGATTGTAGTAGGGCTGTGGTGGCTGCATGTGGGGTAGCCTGGCCCTGCTGGGCCCCCGGTTGAGCCCTGGCTCGGGGATTGTCAGGTCCCTGGGCCCTTGGGGTGAGTGCTCCCCTCTCGGTCCGGGCCTTGACTTCTGTCACCCCTGGGCTCGCCTAGGGCCGTGGGGTACGGTTGCCGCGTCTGCCCCGTGGCCTGTGGGTCCTGGCATCGGGGAGGCCCGTGCTCCTTGGTGCTGGAGTGGCCCTGGCAGGGGTTTCTCTATGCGCCTTGCTGGGTGGGTGGGCGGCTCCTCGGCCCGGCCTCGGGGTCCCGGGATCTGGATGGGCGTGGGCCCGGGTAGCGTGTGTCTCTGCCTTCCTTGTTCCAATCCTTTGGGGCTGGTGACAATCCGTTGGTCCTAATAAGCACATGGTTTACATCGGCAGCATGCATGTACTTTCACTCACACTCGCACACTATATCACCCTGTTTACTGTCCGCTATGTTCCTTGCTTTCAACCAATATTATTATAACTCTAGTAACATGTGTTTGTGTTGTACATCATTTGCTATAGAAGGTTTTGTTGTACAAAGTATGTGTCAGTTTTATCACTGGTTTAAACTCTTGTTTGTACTTTTTTTTCCCCCCCTCAGATAATCCAGCAGGTTGGTTGTGATGCAGAATACTACAACTTCAGATTTTCTTTTTACTTTGTACTTTCTCCCCCTTTCTTCTTCTTCTTCTGTACCCGATCCCTCCTCTTTTTCACCCCACCTACCCACGCCCCTCTCCTTAGTAATTCCTGTCAGGTCCAGCGCAGAAAGCATATATATTTTGATTGTAAAGCATTTAAAATAAACAAATAAAGCTTGTCAGGGTCGGCACATTGTGCTGACCCTGGTAGAACAAAACTGCCCAGCAATACTTGACATACAGATCATCATTCTGCTTGTCACAATGCCGGACAGGACAGGTGTAGGAGAAAAAAAAAAAAAAAAAGTGTCACGTTATAAGTAAAAAAATATCCCTTTTTGTGACTTAAAATGTTACTTTTCCCACATAAATTTGAAATGGCACCTTTTACAATGTTGTTTTTTTTTTTTTTAAATGGGCACAAAAATGTTCTTTTAGAAGCTAATATTCTCATTTCTGGGGAATATTTGACTAAAAATTAATTATTATTATTATTATTATATTATTTTTTTTCGGCAAATGCAATTGGAATGAGATTCCTCTATGTTTTTGTGAAATAGACTTTTGTCTGTGGTCAAACAAACCGCAAAGTGTTTTACAATTGTTCTGTTTATTCTACAGAGATGGCTGTGGATGGATGCTGAGTTGTCCCCTGCACCTGACTGTAAGTTCCTGCGCTACCTTTATATTAACATGAATAAAAAGTTGTTTTTTTTTTCTCTTTTCACATTCAGCACTGGATAAAATCACTGCTCCCTGCTATCTCATGTCCCTATTCAAATACCCTTTCCAGTTGAGATGTATGCTTTTCATCTAAAGCAGAAAACCTTTATGCACTTTTAAAAGCCAGAAAATCTGCATTGAATCAAGTCAAGTCCAATTGAATTGAATAATTTTACATGAAAATGTAGCTTTAAATTTGAAAATGTTTTTTTTTTTATCTAAAAATGTGGGTGATTGAACTATGAAGTTTACACAGGCGCAAACTGCCAAACATTCTTCTTCATGTAAGGGGTGTCAAACTCAAGTCCTGGGATGCCGGGTATCCTGAAGGTTTTCTGTGTTTCTTGCATCTACACACCTGATCCAGGTTATTTAGTCAATATGCCAAATTTTATTGGCTGTTGATTTCACTTTACGTGAACCAGAAACACATGCAAATCCTTCAGAACACCGGCCCTCAAGGACCGGATTTTGACACCCTTAATGGTACATTTCATTGAGGGGGTCAAGACTTACTGGTCGATTTTTGTTCTTCTGTTTGGAATCTGGTTTGTTGGGGGAAAAACCAGCACCACCAAACTTTGATAACCTTTAAATACGAGTATTACATTGCTTTGGGAGAAGTAAATGTAGACCATATTTCTGTGATTCAAACTAAGATACCAAGATACATTGATTTTTAAATTTAGTAAATCTATGCATTTTTTTATTTAGCTGATTTAATACCAACATTAGTGTATTCAATATTATCATCTTGTTTTGGTTTCCACCTGCAGATTTTTAAGTGTGCATTTGAGTGAGAACCTCACCTGGAGCACTAACACTTCCTGTCTGTCAAGAAAGGGCTAGAAGTCTTCTACCAGGAACAGCTTCTTCCCTGCAGCTGTCAGGCTGCTAAAGTGCTGCTACTTCAACTATTTTTCCCCAGAACTTCCGACCTAGCTGTGACTAACAAGTTTTTTAAAAAAATAAAATAAAATAAATCATACAATGTTTGTAGACTTCTTCATACTCTGTGGTGGTCCAATAAGAAATGACTGATCTAGTATTGCAAAAGTCTCATCGGTTTTATCAACCTCTCTTTTTAAAAAAAAAATCTTTAGCTGTTATTGAAAATTTTTACCATTGTGACAGTCATTTTGTTAGACAACCCCACGGACCTGATAAAAGCTTCTCAACCTCATCAAACTTGTATTATCATCATAAATTTAAGATAACTTAAATGATCTCAATTTTATTCTGAGTCAAATCTTATTTTATAACTCGTCAAACTTCCTATTTCACTTTAATTTAATCAAATTTGTTTGATCCACTTGGAAGAATCATCATCAGCCTCTAACCCCATCAGCCTCATCCTCTCCTTTCTGTCTCTCCAGACTCTGACACCAAATCCCTCAACAGACGGCCTGCTGATCGATACCATGACATCATCAGGCGTGGACATCATCAGTGGGCTGTGGGCGAGGTGCTGACCTGAGAAATACACACACTCAGATCATCACACATACAGCGGGAGCAGAGGGACTGAGCCAAGCTGAGCTCCCTCACATCTCTCCCGAGCCTGCCAACGCTGCACTGCTGCTGCTGTAGTAAATCTGACTGATGACAGGCCCAGGACCTTTTTCACACACACATAAATACATTGACACGGAGCGCTAATAGACAATGAGGATATTCCCCTTGAGTGATCTGTTAAGAGGAGGCCTGGCTGATGGGTGTAAGTACAGTCAAGACAAGACAAAGCGATGCTCTCTGCGACTGCTGCTGTCGTGTGTGCACTCTTTCAACCTATTTATCAGGACAAATGAAAACCAAGCACATCATAAGCCTAATTGTGTGAGCTGAGGCTTTGAATGCCGCTGCACTCCTCTCTCTCCCGAATCCATCTGAAAAACAAAACCTTTTCATCTCAGGCCTGACTGGCGGTGAGGGAGATTGACAGACCTGCTTATTGTCTGACCAGGCCTGGACAATACACGTACACACACTTCAATGTTGAGGCTTCTAGGTTGAAAGTGTCAGGAGCTTCATGGGCAGCCGGAAGGCTCAAGTCTGAAGGTGGACAGCGAGGATCAAAAAACCGAGGAGCAGTCGATATCCATAAAACTGAAAACACCTCCCAGTCTGTTTAAGACGACTGCAAACAGAAAAAATGGGATTGTGTTCTGCTTTTCTGGACAGACAGACGTGCTTACAAATATGAACAGAAAAGAGAGTAGGCGGAGAAGAGATGCCATGCAACTCCTTGTGATTTTTTTCCCCCCACTTTTTATTGTGAATTGAAACATCTGTAAAATGTTATAAACACTTGAATGTCAAACAACAATGTTGCCTCTGGCCCTGAGAGAAGTGTGGAAGCCTGGCGTGTCATGTATTTGAAGGGTAAGACTTCGGTACTAGATCCAGTCTGACAGCATGCTGGAAAACGGTCTTATCTGTAAATTAAACTGAGGAAGTTGCAGAAACATTTTTGAAACTGATAGATAATTGTTGCCCTGGCCTGTTGGATGAGCTGAAAAATAAGTGACATTATCTAATTCATGAAGCTTTTTTGTCATTTTAAAGAATCAATTCAATTTCGGTAGCATCTAAATTATTTACCAAATTAAATAAGTGATCAAATCTGAAAAGAGAAAATGAATGAATTAATAGCAGTTCAAAACAAAGAATAATGTCTTCACTACAGGAACAAAACTATACAAAACAGATTCATTTTACCCTATGGTTGTTAGTAACAATCACTATGCTGAGATTTATGTTCGGAGAGAATCTGCCATGTCAAAATCAGATTTTTTTATGTGAATTTATCCAAAAAACTTAGCCATCAGAACTCATCCAACTATAAGGCTCGCTAATCATTTTAAACCCATACTAAACCCCATGTCTATGATTATCTGGTGTTGGGTTATTTCTGTTCTGCTGTTTATACCTTTACAGACATTTAAACAGTTTGTTTTTATCTTTACTTATTCTAAATTGAGAACAGTCTTTTATTTGATTATAGTTTAATTTGAATTTTTAATATATATGTTATGTCTTTGATCGGAGTGTATGTCAGAGTGAGACGTCTGTCTCTTCTAAAGATCTGTTATAATTTGTTAAACTAACAGCAGAGTGAGAGGTCTCGAAAATAGTAGATCTAGCATGAGTCTGAAATTGAAAAGACGGAAGTAGACTGCGCTCAAAACTTGTTAAAACCTGGGATAACTTTAGTCTTTGTAAGTATTTTTTGTGTTTATGTGCTTTGTTTGCATGCTCAAGATTGTATTTCTTTTGATAACGTGTGAATCGCGTATTATGTAGTAAGCCACTTAGGATGTGGGCGCGCATGTTTCAAGCTAAGCTAACGCGCGCATGTTTCAAGCTAAGCTAACGTGTGTTTGATCATGGAGACTCAGCGTTTTGTACAGCTTATAATGCACTTCTTTTGTTTGTTTTGTTTCAGTTACTATTATCACGTACATATATATACGTACATATATGTATAATCCTGTGAAGAAAAGAGTCTACATAAACAAGAAAAGCAAGCCTTGTGTGGGAGTCTCTTTTTTCATTGGAAGAGTTAGCTGGCTGTCTAGCTGCACACAGTCACGTGTCGTGAGGACAGCACAATATATCTATTTTTTAAACTACCAAATTACTTGAGTGGATTCAAAGATTCAAGGTTCTTTATTGTCACAATGCGGGGATAGTAAAACTTTGACAGACAGATAGGGGGCAAAGCGTTGGCCTCACCGCAAGAAAGTCAGGTTTGCGTCCCGTGTGGGACAAGGATTATAACACTGACCTTTCTGTGCGGAGTTTGCATGTTCTTCCTGTGTATGCACGGGTTTTCTCCAGGTCCCCCGGTTTCCTCTCACTTTCCAAAAACATGCATGTTAGGTTGATTGGACACTTTGAAAATATCCCCTAGGAATAAGTGTGTGTGTGAATGGTTGTGAATGTGTGGCCTCGCAGCAGACTGGTGTCCAGTTCGGGGTGTACCCTGCCTCTCACCTGAAATCAGCCGGGATTGGTTCCGGCACCCTCATGACCCCATAATGAATAAGCGGTTCAGAAGACGAAACGAATAAGTGGAAATAAAACAAGCATCAAAGAGAAACGGCATAAATTGACACTTTCCATTGAGACATCATTGGTGGTATTAGATGATTATTTACACAATAATTTATAGTCCAGTATTGAAGTAACTGTTCAGTATTATAGTAATTACTGTCCTGTGACTGTGCGTTTTGCCGTAAAGTGTCCTTGGTCCTTTTCAGTTGGGTCTTTAAGGGGTTGCTTTCACAGCTCTGGGGGAAAAAAAAAACTGTCTCTAAGCTGTGAATTGGTTGTCTTGATGGTCCTACACTACGTCCCTAATGTACAAATAGTTCTTTTCCTGGGTGAGTGGGAACAGTTGCTATGCGTTAGGCCTTCTGCTGGACCTGGGAGCATTAGGTCCAGATCTGGCAGACGACAGCCTACGATCCCTTGTGCAGTCCTCACTAGCTGGGCCTAGTCCTTTTTGTTCTGTGTAGTGCAGCTGCCATACCACACAGTCATGCTGAGATGCAGGATACTCTCAATGGTGGCATGTGAAATTCATGAGAAGTTAGGAGGAAAGTCCAGAGGGCTTCAACTTCCTGAGGAAGAAGAAGCATCTTCATTCCTCCTCGGCCTCCTTTTGTTCTCTAAACTGTAAGCAAAACATTTTTTGGACAACATGGACTCTTATAAAATATATGACAAGTTTTTATGTCTTGTTGGGCAATGAGGGTCAAATAACAAGAATTTTCAACCCTTTTTCAATCTTCGTGAATCTTTTTGGATTTGGGATAAAAATCTCTAATGTAATCATTAGAACAAAGTGAGCTAAATTGCAAAACCGACCAGAATTTTTTTAACCAGCCACACAAACGTCAGGGCTAATTTAAAAATCCCCAAAGACAGAAATGCTATTTTGTTAGAGATTACCTAAACTCACGCAGAGAGAAAAATAGAAGCTGTTCTGGAAAGTGTCTAGCTTTGTTGGACAGTTTTATTCAGATGGTAGGGTGAAAATATGGCGGCTGCTACAAAGATGTGTCTTTCAGCTTCTTTGACTAGTAATATCATTAGGTGGGGATCATTTCATGTCAAACAGTTTGTTCCTAATGACTCATTTATGCTCCCTCATGCTTCATACTTCCATGTACCCTGCCCATAGATTAGCTAAGGTGTCAAATATGACATCTTAAGTGGAAGATTAAGGTAAAGTACTTTGTCAGAAAAAAAAGCGACACAATGGAGGATAGAAGTCTATTGAAACTTGAATACGTTTACAATGGCTTCGTAATAATTCTTCACTGCTTACCTTCTACCATATTGATTACTCGACTTAAAACAGATAACAATAGCACCCAGTTTAATATCACAAACTAACAGATTTTAAACCAACTCTAATATCCTGCTTGAAATGATCAGTTTTAAAACACAAATCTAATAAGACTGATTTGTTTTGATATGTCGACCAATAATCTATTCTATATCCTCTCACAAAATTGTGCTTCTTCAGTAACAGGCAAACTGTGCAAATGCTTGCCAACTGCCCATAAATACGTTTTGAACATGCATATGCATGAACGTGTGCATGCACAACAGCAGGCCCTGGTGTAAAGCATAAGTTCACAGTGTCTTCTGCACATTTCATTCTGTTCCCATCCTACTTCTGTATGCGTGTACTCACACATGCACTTTGTAAAAAGAAGTACGTGAAGAGATATTTAAACAACTCTCGCCATCATGTGAAGCCAACAAAAAAAAGCTAAATACATGTCATGGAGAGGATTAGTGTGGTAAATTTGGCACGTTAGGTGCAAAAGAGAGTTCAAACCTCATTGAACCCTTTCCAAACTTGAGTATCAAGCTGTTGGAAGATTTTGCACAATGTTTTTGCAGTTTTCTGGACTGAAGGATGTTCTAACCCCTCCTCCTGTTGAAGGTTACTGCTTCCTTAACCCAGAAAGTCTAGGTCTTTTCCTGACCCATAGTTTCTTGTGCTGCTTTTTTTTATCAATCATTGTTGGATTGGATTCAATCCATAAATCCTCTGATGTGGCTCCTTTGTGTCTTTGGGTTCGATGCACCTCACTACGATGACTGATTAAAACTCTTTTTACATCTTGATTAACTCTTCACTCAATGCTGCTTTGTCTGGTAAACTGTGGTGGTATATGTTCAAATTTGAAGTATATTTTTTGTCTAGTGAATTACCTCATCTGCCATCTGACTCTGCATCACCATCCCAGCTCCATTAAGTCTCGCCTAAACAATAAATCTGTCATCATTCATCTCCTCCCTTCATCGTCTCTCTTTGAGTCTATCCACTCTAAATCAAATTCTCACCACCATTTGGTAGTGCCACATTCACCAACATAGCTTTCTTGGGTAGTTTTTTTCCACCACTGCAATGTTTAATCAGTTTGCTGTTACCATTCTGTCTGTATGAATCTGAAAGTGCTGCAAGCTAATGTCTTGCTATTCATCTGAAAACACAAGCTATACACGTAAGCTTAAACTTAATTAACCAATCTTTAACTTACACTTATGTTAGACATGCCAAACAGTTACCCCCAGGGGGTTAACAAAGTGTTGATGATCAGGTTTTTGTTTCTTTTCTTCACTTTTTTGTTCTACAATAACCAAACATAATTGGTTCTTACTTTGTAATTCAAAATACATCAATTGATTTGTTTTCAAGTCATTTTTCAACCAAATTTAATGCATTGGTTCGAAAGCTATTTAACTACTTTTGACTCTAAAAACAGCTTATTTTTCATTCACTTTCAAAGCTGTGTTCCGTGAGAAAAATATAAAGTGTACAGCTCATTTGAAATATTCAAATACGTCTTCACTGCTCAGGAAATATATTCATAACATGTCTGTGTCTGGCCTATTTTGCAAACATATTTTTTACTTGTCTGAGCCTGAGATGGCCCTTGTTTATAATGGACAATTCAGACACGGTAGCTAGATGTAGAATTTTTTTCCCCTTTCTTGGTTTTGATTGGATGAGTCCCTTTCTAAAGGTTACAATCATTGGTCACATTTATTGAAATTGTTCATCTTTGTTGAGACCAGGTACCGCCACGGTTTCCCTTAAAGTACTTTTTACCAGCCACATGTAGGCATGAATAATACAAACTCTTTCAAATATATGAAGGTAAAATGGCCTGTCATAGTCCAAAAAGGAAAGCGTATTATTTCTAAAACTAAAGAATTATGTTTTTTTTCTGTTTCCTACTAGACAGGGATCGTTCACTGCGGTGATGTGATAGAGTAATGTTGCAAAGTTGAAACCCATGAGGAATCACAAACATCTAACCGCACAATATATTTTCAATCACAACTCAGTAGCTTAACTTCTAACAAGCAAAATTTTCACACACAGGCGAAAAATAAACTTGAATGTTGAATACACTTCAGGCGTCACTCCGACACAGATACCAATTAAGATTTGTGGAGTGTGATTGGTCATTTGAATTTTTAAGATTATTTAGTAGAGAAGAAATTCATTTGAAGACATCATGTAAATCTGTCTTTTTTTATTGCCTGTCAGAAAGAGACCCCTATCAGTTTCATAGGAAACTTTTCAACACATAGACATCTTGACCAACACATTCCAGTTTCAACAGTTAAAACAGTAGTGCATAAGGACTATACATTCAGATATCAGATCCATCTACTCATCCCCGTCCTGGGCATCACTGGGCTGAGGAAGCCCCTGTGCTTGCTTAACCATCCTGTTTTCATCAGGATGAAGAACATCTATAGACTTCTTTAGATATTTAGCTGTAGAGTAGAATATGCTAATATTTAAACAATAGTCCTAGACACATTGGATGCTCGTCCAGTGGAGGGATCTCTCTTTCATGTGGATCCCCATGAGGTTTCTTGTTTTTCCCCCACTGATGGATTTTTTAGGAGTTTTTCCTCACTATGAAGGAGAGTCTAAGCGCAGGAATGTGCTAACATTGTCTAGTTAGCATTTGTTAGTTAATTATCTTGCTGTATATTTGTGTTCATACATTCCTCTTTTTTCTTGTTTTTCGTCTTTCTGAATCTGTAACGTGAAGCCCATTGAGACAGAAATTCAGTGATTTTGGGCTGTACAAATAAAATTGAATTGAAATAGACATACTGACAAGTATACAAAATCCCAAGAATATTGGCAAAAAGACCAAACTTAAAACATGTAATGAGAATTTTGTCCAAAATGAGCTATATGGGAAGTGAAATGAACTTAGGAAAAGAAAGATTGTGTTGATCAAACAGTCCTTGTCATGTCAGTTAAAATATTCAAGAAACTAACAGTCTTCATCTCTATTGACTTTGTTACCACCATGATCAATTATAACTGATTTGATAGAAAGTATAATTAGATCCTAGTTGTCTAACTTTAAACACAAGATTTATTTATTTACTTATTCACATACACACAAAACTTGCTGAAATTACCATTTGTTGCCATCCAATATTAAGGATAAAAAGAAGGGTTTAGTAGAGGCTGGGGGTACTTTGGCATGTGGGCAACTTAAAGCTTTGAGCTTGTGGTCAGAGTGAAAGCATTTCTTGGTGTAGCAGGGCACCATTCCAGCCTGTCACCCGCAGCCCTCTGCCGGACCAGATGAGACCAGACAGTGGAATCAAAGGGAAAGCAGTGGGGTGTATCACACCTCTCCACAAGCTCAACTCTATTGCACCCCACGAGTCCTTGCATGTACAGTAGCGTGTAATGTATGTGCCTTTCACTTTAATCTCCCCTGTCACTTAGGCCTTGGGCAGATTTTGAGTTGGGGAAGATTTCTATTCTCAATTCATCTCTTGGACTGAGGCTGCTTATATATTTTCCTGTCTGCTCTTGCCTCATGTCATCCTGTATTCTTGTCATTCATGAAAGAATATCCTGGTTTGGGATACTCTCGTTGTTCCCTCTTTTTCCTTCAAATGTTGGCGCCAACAGAGTGAAGTAAGACCCAAAGCACCAGTGCTTTGGGTCTTCAGTGCTCTTCCTATCCATGAATGTGTGCATTTGGAGTGAATTGAGCTTGACTTTGAGTCTTCATGAGCTACCCCCACAACTACCACCTCCTCCCCTTTTCACACCCCATCCTTTTCCATAGCAGGTGGCGCCACTGGCAGAGGGGCAGAGAGAGGGCTTTGATTGCTAAGCCAGTGGGCTCAGCGCATATTCAAACTAGGGCCTTTTGTTTGTGTTGCTGTGAGGCCCAAGTCGGACCTGCATGCAGAGAATACAAATCAGACCTTTGACAGGAGCAGTTAACCTGCCGCTAAATATAGCTGTCCTGGGTCTGGGAGCAATGAAGGGAGCACAGGGAGAGGGGGCGAGATGAACAGAGCACACAGGGGCAATAGAGAGAGAGAGAGTATGTGAACAAAGAAAAGGATGAGGTGGGACGAGAAAAACAAAGAATATGGATCACTGAGAAGAGAAACATAGTTTTCCCTTCCTTTTGGATACCATTTGTATATCCTTTGGTGTTCTGTACTGTAAAAACTAAAGCGGTGGGAGAAGTGCACCCAGAAGCCAAGGTGATGTATTTGTTGAGAAGAGGAGCAAAAAGAGCTTAAATGAAAAAGGGAGAGAGATACTTGGACCAGGGATCATGCTAGGGAGAGTGTCAAATGAAAGATAGGGCGAGTCTGTTTAATAAACCAGCAATCTTCAGGGAGAGAGGGTGAGCGAAAGAAGGAGAGGGAATGAGAAATGTGCTCAAACCACAGGGATCTGAGCAGACTGCAAAAGAGGGAGCGAGACAGAGGAAAAAGAGAGAGAAGAAATTAGAGAGCTAAAGTGAGTAGAGGAAAAGAGCCAGAAAACATGACAGGCACAACTCAGCTGGAAGTCCTGTCTCTGCTCCTCATACAGCCTCAGTGCTGAAGGTAGCAACACTACCTCAATGCTGCTGAAGCCCTCTTTCTTCAACAATGGTGAACAAAAAAGGATCTAAGATAGCTTGTTTGTCCAGCTTCAGAAAAAAATAGTCTTCCTAAAGAAACCTCATTGAGCAGCTTCCCAAAGTTCACCTGCATTAAAGTAACATACCTGCACGAAATGAAGAATCAATCCGTTAAATAACTGAGAGGCACCATGCAGTACTATTATGTTAATGAAAGCAGAGACACGTAGATAGATGGTCAGATATAGTGTGCATTTGTGTACAGCTAAAGAAAATGTGCTTTCAGCCTGTCCAGTAAAAATCTGCATTCCAATACTTTGACTAATCAAAGTCCCACAATAATCCCGCCTCATCAGCCACACTGAGCCATTGTTTTTATTTTTATTGTTTCATTCTATTATTTATTTATTGTGTATTTAATGAATGTGGTTTTTATGCATCTGTCTGTGTTAATACCGATGCTCTGTCTGTAATTAAAGTTCCTAACGGACAAATAAAGTTATGATATTATTGTGCAATGCTAGAGCAACAGAGCAATTTCTACGTCGTCGTCCAGCCTTTTGCTTCTACTACTACTATTACTACTACTACCACTACTACAGCTGCAGTATATTACATCTACTCTTACTGCTACCCAGGGAGCTGAGCTGCATAATCCCTCAGTGGATAAGGCAAGGTTTTGGCGAGATTTGGGAGGCAAAGATCTTGCTGAAGCCAGTCCCCTTGCTGGGGAAATTCAACAGCTGGAAATCCCATGGGATTGGATTAGGATGGATATAGAGCCAGCCACTGAGAAGTTGCTGTCAAGGAGCTGCATTGCTCACAGTGGGCCACACATCAATGTCTTACCATCTTTGTGAGGACTCTCCATCGATGTATCACATCCCATAGCCTTCATCAAAAGCTTTCAGGGATGTTTTTTGTCCTCTACCAAGTGGAGTTGGGGGAAGTTCTTGTGCCGGTCAGCAATATTATTCACAGTAGTGACAGGTAAAGTGGGTGATATTTTTTGGGTTCCTGGTACAATCTAATAGTTGGCAGGCATTTGTGTGCAACACTGGCCATGCTCACCTTGGCAACCATGTTTAAATCTAGTTATTCAATGATTAGCAATTATAACTAGATTTTTTATTACAGGGCAACCTGCTGGATAACATCTATCTATAATGAATAGATTTCTGTTCATTATATCTCTTCATCTGTATTCATACAACAACCTTGCTCAGTGCAACATATTTTGTAGGTCTCATTTAATCTTCATGGCCACATTTCTCATTTTCATCCACATGCTGATGTGACCCATGTTAAAATTTAAAAACTGTTGACAGTAGGTTTTCCTCTACACAAGCTGTCACTTCAGAAATTACTGTCATTGTTGAGGAAAAAATACTATTTGAGTCACTTCAGCCTAGAAATCTGAGAAAAGCCACTGACACTGGCCATCTGCTTATAGTTTTTTTTGCGGACCAGTGACACACCAGCATGTGGGAACAACACTCCTACAGGCACAGCCTTCCTAGTAGCCACACAAGAAATGTTTAGAAAGACTTCAGAGAAATGGTCAAATCTGATGTACTCAACCAGCTACCAAAGCTTACTAGATAAGTCTACAATGATCTGATGGAGTCTAATGGAAGCAAGTTCAAACCTCAAAGATCCTGTCCTAAAACCCACAGGACACGAAGGTCTGTTGCACATATCCTGCAACCCAAAACTGTCAGAATCCCTAAGATGTTTCCTATATACAATCTAACTGGTCAGAGACATTTTACCACCAGGTGAAGAACCTGGAAATCAAAGGAACGGTGGGCTTCCTGATAAGATTGTTTGGGTGCGCGCTAAAGTACGACATTTAACACTGAATGGGATGTAATTCACACAACTTTCCGTAAGCTAACGTAAACCGTTTGCCCCTTGTGGGTTCCTTTTGTACAACAATGCAGATCTAAGCAAGCAAACTTGGTTATTTTATAATGTGTTGTTAAAATGAACTTTTTAAAATGTGACATGTTTACTTATCAATTGTTGCATCTTTCTTTAAACTTGTGAAATTGTTTATTGTGAATTTATAGATTTTAACAATTGGATACTTCTGCATCTTACAGTCACAAAGACAGGGTCCCCAAACACAATGCCCAAAAATATAACCTGGTTAATTAACTAAGACTTTGTTGTGATATGTTTTGCCTTTGAGAAATATTATATTTATCAAGCTATACAGTTTTGCCGTAATTTAATACGGGAAAATGGGATTTTAGCAAATATGGGTGCATTGTCATTTCTATACAGCAAAAAAAAAGTATTTTGTCAGCATGTGTCATACATTTAAACACCTACAAAATGACTCATTTTCAAGTTGATTATGGTACAATCTAGGCGGCCATTGTCACAGCGTAGTCAGAGCTAGACTGGTCACCTCCCCTTAAGTCACTCTAGCGCATGCGCAATCTTTTGTCATTTTCAAAATGGCCGATGAATACGGATTTTAAGTACTCAGTACAGCGTGAGTGCCTCCCCAATATAGGAGGCAGGAGGAATACTTAGACAGGTATGAAGTACCAAATTCCAAACCTGAAGTAAGATGCCAATATCCACGTATATGAAAGAGAACAAAGATATATCCGATCATCTTCTACATCATGATAAAGATTTCAGAGGAGGACAGAAAAAAACATGCTCCTGATTTTATGCACAATTATCATTTGGTAGCAAGGGAGGTGGGGCACAAAATTATCACAGAAAATGTCGATCATTCAGGCCAGAATTTAAATGCAGGACCATCTGTAATTTTGAAAAGTTAATTAGCCTGAAGCTCAACGCGGTCATGTTCAGGGCAAACTGCTCCAAAGTGGAGCTCTCCAGGCAGCCTGCCACTGCCTAATGAGAGCCTCCCTGTGTGGGCTTTATCATTTCAACACTTTGCTGAAGGTTACATTTGAATAATTTCCAAGTCTTAGTTAGAAATATTGTTTAATGCGCGTTTTATTCTACTAAAATCAGGGCGTAAAGACAAAAGAGACACAAAATCCCATCCAGAAAGGGTTTGCAGCAAATCCCTAAATCTGGGGACTTGTGTTTGCATTAATAATAAACAAAAAAAAAAAAACTAAAATACATATAATCAATAAACAGTTTTTGAAGCAACTGCCAGTTAGTTTGAGTGGATCCCAATCTGTGCGCATCACCGCGTGTCCGTGGATCGCCTCTGCCGCGCCCCTTTGACCACGCTTGATTCGCAACAATGGGAGGAGAGGAGAGAGGAAGAGACGGAGAGCAAGAGGAGGAGGAGGAGAACAGCAGCAGAGCCTGAGATTCCAGGATCTAAAAGGGAGGATGAAGGCTGGAGAGTGTGTCTGCCTCTCGGATCTTTATTCTCTCTTTAATTATGATCATTCTCTTCTACTCTTTTCTTTCATTTTTTTTAGAGGCGGTATTTTTTTGTGTGGAAGAAAGGAGAATAAGAAAAAGGGAGTTGGAGAGGGGGCGTTTCCCCTGTACCACTCTCTCTCTATTTCTCTCTCTCTCTTTCGGGTGATCTCCTGATTTTGCCAATAGACTGTTTTCGACTTGAGTTGCAAAAGAGGAAAAAATGACAAGACTTCTAACAAAGGTGGAGGTGAGTATGGAATAAATCCACTTCAGTTCATGTGTAATAGAATTAAGACAGATGTCATGTGCGTGGTTCCAGATGGGAGATCTGATAAGCCAGCTTTTTCTCTTTTTTTTTTTTTTATGTTTTATATCCATAGTTTTTTTTTCCATTAAAATCCCCACAGGGTGGAGGAGAGAGGTGAGGTGAGGGGGGGTAGATTCGTGTCAAATAGCCAACACTGGTGAGATCATTGATTTCTTTCTTTTCTTTTTTTTCCTCATTCATTCATTCTCCTCGTTTACTATCATCTAACTTGCTTCTCAGTTTTTTTTTCTTGTGGTTTTTATTCTTCCTGTGAGTCTAGAGACAGATGAAAGAGTTGGATGAGACTTCGCTTGTTGCATTTGTGATGACTTTTTGTTCCGAACTGATCGCTCTGCACTCTTCTCAAATCGGATCCTCATTTTTTTTCTCTCTCTTTCATCAGAAACAAAAAATATATACATATATTTTTCATAAAAACATTCTCACTATCGGCGCTATTGTGTTTTTTATTGAGCATCACAACACTTAACTGATGCATTCGTGGACTTCTGGCTTTCATTTGGGATTCTCTTTTATGTTTTGCAGCAATCTAAAAGAAGTTTTCATGCTTTGTGAGCTGAACACCGCTCACACAAGAGCTTGATAATGTGATGTCCTCTCCAATTGATTGGCTTCTGCTCCTTTCAATGAAATATTCAAGCTGCTCCTCCTCCCTCTGTTAGCTGTGTAATTCAATAGGCAGGAACATTATCATTTCAGTCTGTATCAAAGCAAATTCAACTCTTATCCTGAAATACACTGATTTTTTTTTTTTTTTTTTTACAGTATTTTGCAATTCAGCTTGTAGCTTTTTCTCAGCCTGTGTGAGTTTGGCAGCAAGATGTGTGTGTGCGTGTGCGCATCTGTGTGCCAGGAGAAAGAACATAATTTTGAATGAGTGTATGTGTGTGAAGCAGGCGTGCGTGAGCCTCCCTGCCTGCTTCACAGTGTGCATGTGCTCAGGCCCTCAGGCACGTTGGCAAGCATGAACTCCCTGAACTCAATCCTTGTCCATTAAATTCCTATTGATCAAGCAGCAGTAGAGAGAGAAAGAGAGGGAGAGAGAGACATAAAGTTCCATCTCCTCGGTTTCATGTGGGCTCGGCTTGGAGCCGGCGCTCTGTCTTTTAGCCCCCTACTCCACCCACCCACCCTTGATGGAGGGAAAGAAGGAGAGGGGAAGAAAAAAAGCAAGAAAAATAAAGATTGGTTGAAGCTTTGGGGAGATGGAGGGAGAGGGGAAATGAGCTAATAGTTGATCAGTAAATTTTGTGTGTGTGTGTATGTGTGTGTGTTTGTGAGTGGGTGAGAGAGAGACTTCCATTTAGTAACGCAGCAAAGCGGCACATATCTCTCCACTGGGAGCTGTCCTTGGTTCTGATCCTCAGCCCTATACTCCCCTTTCTGCCATACACACACCACACACACACACACACACACACACACACACAATCCCTCCCTGATCACTCCACCCTGTTGATTGACATCCACATGCTCTCCGTTTGGCTGTGGGTGAGTGTGTGTGCATGTGTGCACCTCAGTTAGTGTGACGGAGGGAGGTTTCTTTTTGTTTTTAATTTTTTTTTAGAAAAAAAAAGGGGGGGGGGGCATGATGCCATTCTCAGAGGGCCTTGAGGAGGAAAAATGCAGGGGGGGGCAGAGGAAAAGGAGGAAAACAAAACATCTGTGTGGTAATTGGGCTCCCCTTAGTATTGTAACGCATACATTGACATCTGTTTGATAATTGGCTACCCTGGCTCCTCGGCGTGTGTCATGCTAAATGCTGGTTTTGTTGGAAGAAATGAGGAGGGGTGTGTGTAGAAAGAGGGAGAGAGTGTGTGTGTATGTGCATGAAAGGGCTTGTGTGCTGCTATACCAATAGGGGGAGGGATGCTTAGATTTGTTGGTATTGTAAAAGCTCCACAGGTCTCCTGTGCATACATTCACCGCCACTGTCTCTCATAAAAGAAAATCCTTCCTGCAGCACGCGAAAGCCTCCGAGCGGAGGTGTGCATGAGTTCACAGCCTGCATTTAGCCCGACAAATCAAAAAATATAAGTGCCAAGTGTCAAGTGATTGTTTACAGCCTCTTGTGCTCAGCCTCTGGGGCTTGCCAGCGCAGTGATTTGAGCCACAGACCCTGGAGTGATTTTAGCTGCTTCCGCAATTTGTTCTGAGCTTTGGAGGGGAGAGGCCGTCAAATTGCATAGATAAATATGTTGAATAATTGATGCGGCGCATAGTAGGGAGCTGTTTGGAAGCACACCAGAGATTGCTGGTGATGCCTGTGCAGACTGTCTGTCTGCATCAGACCAGCCTGCCGCGTGGCTTCTATCCTCTCAGGGCCTAAAACATTACAACACTTACTCTTATCCAGATCTGCTCCATTGATCCTCACTATGTCCGCCCCGGCTGTGGATTTTGAAGGGATTTTGTATCTGAATCTTTACATCTTTCTCTAAGTCTAAAGAGTTTCTTGTATCAATAGAATTCATGTTGAAAGCTCCGTCTTCAGATGTGAAGGTTTAAGCTGCTTCTTAAAAAACTAATGCTGAGTAATACCTTATAATACCCACCTATTCTGTAATCCTGCAGATCTATACAAGAGTGTCAGAGCTTATAGTAATGGGTGAAGGATTAATTTGAGATTTTCTCTCAGATGACACATGGGAAGTGGACTGGCTGAGTCAAAGGAGAGCCACCGGGACAGTTAAGAGCTAAGATGTTAAGTCCTGCAGGAACTGAGACATAGGGGAGTTGCTCCTTCTTCCTCCATCTCCTCCCCTAATGCCGTCTAATGTGAGAGCTTACGGCAAGTGAAGGGGGAAGAAAGAGTTGTAAAGACTAGGGGGATTTGAGATCTCAAGGCCCCCGAGAACCGCTTGGGCGCTATCACTGACTCCAACCTCCAACGAAGGATTCAGACATTTTCAAACCCAGCCTTATTCTCTACCTTTCTTTTTTTCCTTCTCCCCACCCCACGGCCTTTGAAAAAGTGTGGTATTTCACATGCAGAGGTGTTTAGAATAATAGCAGGAATCACTCCTTTCATGTAGTCTCTTTTCAGCGCAGACGAGCGCGCGCCGGTGTTCTCCACCATTTGATTCCGGGGCCTTGAAGATGCGAGGGCAGAAGGGATGTGAGGACTGCTTATCTCCTCCTGACACAGCCAATCATGTCGTTGAATGACAGTCCAAACCCAGCTGATACCCCCACGAGCCCCCCTTCACTTATTCTCACACACACAAAGATACATACATGCCACTCCATCCATTTCCTCACATCTCCCTTTAAATGACTTTTTTCTCTCCTTTTTATGCTCCTTCTGCCTCTAAAATGCTTTCTTCCCTTCTTCCTTACCTTTTCTCTCTCCCTTTTTCCTTATTTCTCTCATGTGAGCCGCATGGGGGATGAGGGGGGCTGAAGCTCGCAGCACTGCGGGGGCAGCCCCTCAGATGTGGTGCGTGCAACTGATAAAACACAGGGACAGCGATAGCGACGGCTCACATCTCCCACTTCCTCACGCACTCAGTCAGGGGTTGCAAGCGCTGAAAAAAAACAAACTTCATTGCACCCTGGCGCGCGGTGACAAAACGACTATTCGTGTAAGCACGACAGTCCATCACATTCCCTCTTTTCTTCTTCTCATTTCAAGCTTGCTTCTGACTGCAGATCCAGCCGCTGTTGCAGGCAAAGCCATGAGTTCAGAGTATTTACTGGAAACAGTGGTCTCACTGTCGCATTGAAGCTGACGCCATTAAAAGACAGGAGATATTCACACCACTTAGGCCTGAGGAAAGCACTCGGCCTCCATTTAGAGAGCTAAAACCCGATCTAAACATTGCTTTAATGCATCCAAATGGCTTCCACAGACAAGGATGAGGAATTTTCTTGTGATAGGTGGATAAAAAACACTGAGTAATCAAAAAAATATGAAAAGATTCAGGGTTTTTTTGTTTTTAATACGTAAAGGAAAGTATTTTAAAAATGCCATCTCCAAGAAGTTGTATTTTAGACAATTTGTGACTTTTTCACATTTATTTCCAGATTACCAGAAAAAATGTTTGAATAATTTAGTTGCAATAACAATGTCAGTGGCTATTTATCGATGACTTGATCAATATGCATCAATAGCTGATGATGAAATTTGCATTTTTTCTGTCTTCTCTTGCAGAACCTGGTCAGTTTTCAGCAGCTTATGAAATCCCCACCCTTCCCTCCAGCTCTCTCCTGCTGCACAGCATCGAACAGAGAACAAGGGGGATGGGAGGCGAGAGCTGTAGAGAGAGGAGAGACGGTTGGAGGGGAGTGAGGTGGCGTGACCATTTGCTCCCGTCTCGACCACGGGTATTCTTGGGTTGATAATACAGATGTCGATGTTATTGCTTGAGAATACGCGTAGCTGAGCGGAAGCCATCTTCTGCAGCGGCAAACCTTCCACATAACGGTGAGAGGATCAGCTGTGTTAGTGATAATCCTCTCCCAAAGACTTGCTTTTGGCCCCTCGAACTTGCTCTCGTACCTCGACCCAGCATCTCTTCGGCCTCCGCAGGAAGTAAGATCCTTCCAAGCGTGCATCACACACCTTTTTAGCTCCGATTGTTCATCCGCTTGACAGATGCCCTTATCAGAGTGCAAGTGAAGAGGGGAATCCAATAAGTGCACATGGTAGAAGGAAGGGGGTTGGAGAGGTTGTGTGTGTTCAGGCTGTGACAAGACGGGGACCGGACCCCCGACGGCGGGGAAGACATGACTCTGCACGACAGGACAGAAGGTCCAGTAGTCGCAGTGGCTCCTGTGGCTCGCTGCATAGAAGGTCACAGTGAAAGAGCAAATCCAATATCCAGACAGGCTGGTGGGCAGGTACAGCACAGCTAGAAAGTCAGAGATAAATTTTAGTCTACTTTTAGCCCTTCTTGTAATCCACCAAGAGGATAATACAGGGAGGGGGAAGCAGCCTGGAAGGGTGCAACCTAAGAAACAAATTGTAAACACATCATGAAATAGCTTGTCCGAGTCCAGACCTGAATGGTCACTTTGACTTTCATCATTAAACCGCTCTTCATTGGTACTCACATGCAAGTGCAAGAAAAATTTGTACATTTCCGCAGCTCCAAGGTTCATGCAAACTATTTTAGAACCATGGTAATAAAATTTTCAACCTATGCATTGCTAGTAAAGAATGCATTGTGTCTTTGTGTATGAATTTACATTTTATTAAAAGACTTTGTGTGAAAATGATCATCAAGGAGACCATCTTTGATGAGCAGGACAAAATCCGACTGGTTTTTATAAGTTAGTCCAATTTTTTTTTACTTGAAGGTGTGCTCTAAAACTTTGCTTTGGCTTTCAACACACATTTTATGTGGAGATGAATGCATTTTCTTTTTCTTTCAGAGTAAACTATTATTTTATGAAGTCAATATTTACTGCTAAAATGTTACATTAAGTAGGTTTTGTCAGAAAAAAAAAATTGGCGCTAAAAATGATCAAACAGTTGAAAATCAAAACTCCAAAGATAAGAAAGAAACAGAAATTTAAGACGTAGTGGGAAACAAATGCACTCCTAATTCTGATGTTAATCTCTATTTGTGAATATTGATGCAGAAGAAATTGTAAAGTTTACAGTCAAATAAAATATATGTCCAGGAAGTGATAACTTTGTCAATATTAAATATGGATCCATGTCATGGTGTTGTTTATTTTTCTCATTTCTCTATCGATGCGGAGGATGTATAATTGCATTAGACCGATAGTTAAAAGAAAGTCTTAAAAATAACACTGTGAACACAAACTAAAGGTAGTTCATGACAGATATTCATGTATTTGAGAGGGATGTTTGAAACAAATTAAAAATCAAAATCAACTTTTACTGTTCAGATTCAAGAAAAAAATATAATGTTAGCAATGTAGTTATAAATATTAAGATGTTGTTTCTGATTTAATTAAAGTAATTCAGACAAAAAGAAAATGTTTTTTTCTGAAATTTGAGCTCAGTCTAATTTTATACAAAGTGTGCTTTGATATAGGAAATGACTTACAATACATGAAAAACAAAATGAATTTATTTTAGACTTTTCAAAACTGTCAAATATCAAATATTCATAACATGCAAACGTAATTTGACAAAATAAATTAACACAATCCATTAAATGTCGAAACACACTTACTGTCTAGTTTTGTAAGAAAAATTTGTCAACACTTCTAGTTAAAACTGGTCATCAACAACAAGAAAGGATTTTTTTTTTAAAAGTTTTTTTATAATTCAATAAGATGCATACATTACACAACGTTCAAAATGATAGTGAAGTGGATAAAGAATAACTAAAATATTCAGAAAAAAATTCTATATTTTACAATGCAAAAAATTCAATTATGTAAAATCTAGACATCTACGTTGCTGCATTATGATTTCTTGTTCATCGCCAAACTACTTTTTCAAAAGAATACAAACAAGTTCAAAGTGTGCATTTTATACATACAAAAGTTATTTGACTCATACTTTTTTGTACTTGTTTTTGAGTATGTTTTTTTGATACCCTTTGCTATTCTAAACCAACTGTGCACAGTGTATTTAGTTGTATCTGTGGAAGCTAAACCAGTTTGCACAAGTCCAAATAAAACATGGTAGGTTTTATCACCAGTCTGCAAAATGAATCTATTCAATTGTCATCACATGAGCATAGTCTACACGAGAAAAAAATATCTTAATGATTGAGAAATCCAGTCAATTTAAATTTTTGCTAAATTTGCTGTATCATTTTGAAACATTAGTGAACTTGTAAGAGGAAATGTGTGTTTTTTAGTTTTCACAAAGAGCTTCTCTGTTCAGTTCTTCCAATTACCAAATTTTCAGAGTGCAGCATCATTGTGCAATCATTGGAAATGTCAGACAGATAATAAAACCGAGGATTTGATTTACTACAAAACAAAAACGACCTATTTATTTGAACTTCCGTTTCTGTAAAAAATGTCAACTTTTCATTTTACACATGCATTTTTTAAAATAATTACTTTCCTGGCATTTGTAACAAGTCTAATTGTACGAGAGCTTCCTCTGAAGTTAGCAGCTTCTCATCATTTTAGTTCTCAGACAGTCTCTTTGGTGACTCAGCTGCACTACAACCACTGCGAGGGAATAAAGAAAACAAAATTCTGCACAAAACAGCAGCTTAATCACACTTTACAAACTGGGAAACATCACACAATTCTCCATTTAGCAAACATGGCCAGATTCCGTAGGTTTTAGTTAAACTCATATCAAACAGGGGGAATAACGCTAAGTTAACTATTTGTTGGTTTCTACTATGTTTTAAAGTTACTCCCACATCAAAAACATCTCTGAAATAGTTTTTTTATTTGATTCTTGCATGTTTGAGCAATTCACGAGCTCTCCTATTCGGTATTGGGATACGATTCAAACGCCGGGTTGTTCTTGGCCACAGAATTTGTGCCACGCCAACATTCTAACATCATCAGGAAGGTTTTCTCCTACAGTAGTTCATCAGAGTGCCATGTTAATGCATCAAATCAAGATTATAAAATACTATGCATACTATGCATACTCTGCAAATACTATGCATTAGCTTTGCTAACTTGATGTGCTTTACATTGTATTTGCGTCCTCAAACGAGATTTACGCTGTGCCGTGTACATGTCAGAGGGGGCCGGGGCAAATAGGAGCAAGAAGAGGAGGAGAATTCAAGGTGTCAAATTAGAAGTGAAGCTGAATAAAGATAATTAAAAGCTTTTTTGGGGCTTGTGTCTGAGCTAACAAAATGAATCTTTTTTGTTGATATATGCAAAGAGATAAGAAGTCTTTCCACAGTCTTTACCATTTTGGTTCTCAAGTCTTGGTTTTCCTGCAAAAAGGGGTCATCTTACCCACCTGTACAAATTAAAAAACCTGGCTAAAGTAGATGTCTTGTCTAGTAAGATTTATAATGGTCAGATTTTTCTAAAAAGGTTTATTCTTGTCTTTTAGTTGTTGTCGTTAACCATCTTGTAGCTCTGGTTTTGTGTGGGGTGGTCAAATTGTCAATTTTCCTCATTTCAATAAGGCTTGCAGGGCATTGGATCATATTAGTGTTATTGTAATAGGGTGTAATAAGATTATTCAAATCCCTCTATTTCACAGTGGGCGAATGTGATGCTGGGGCTCATCCATGTAAAGGGCCCTTTGACAGAAACTGTGTCTGTGTGTTAAACCCTGGAAATTCCCAGCCAAGAGGATTCTCCACGCCACTCCCCAGAGACTCTACTCTCACATCTGCACCGCTGTCTCTCTGTCACCCGACGTGTGTGTGCATATATGTGTGTGCATCTTTAAGGGCGTGCATGTGTGTGTGAGTAATTTTCCTGTTTCTTCTTCCACATAGCAATTAAAGATCCAATTGATTTTTCTGCCTACACTGATTACCTGCTTCACTAGGTTGGTTTTCTTATGATATTTGATTAATACTGAGAATATTCACAGGGAGCTGAAACAATAATACCACCGCCTGACCCGCTGGAACAATGGCATTAAAAATACAAAGCTTACTAAATTATTCTAACCAGGTATTTTCTTAGTGACCATCGCTTGTTTCATGAAGAATAAAACAGGGGATTTTCTGAAAGATTTTTTTTTTCAAATATGCAGTTAGTGCTAATGTGTTGAAAAAGAAAGCATGGAAAGCATTTTAATTCTTTGCAATATTAATTATGTATAGTTTTTATGTGCTATGATAGCGTGTACCATCAATAATAGAAAGCCATCTAGTGAATCACCTTTAACCCTAATTTTTAACAAATAAGATAGGATTAAAGAAAATTCAAACCAATAAATATACAAATACAACATCTCAATTTGTTTCATGAGCAAATATGAATATTTCTCTTTGTAAATCATGTTTATTTTGCTTTAAATTTGACAGCATCGTCTACATAATGATTTGTACACATACATTTGCATATTTGTAATGTATCCGCCCACCCACAGCCTTCATCATTTAAAATTTCTCGTATTAGCTGGTTTACTCTCCTCACTTTATTCTGCATCAAAGCTGAACTCTGCTTTTGTGGCAGAAGCAGTTGCTTTATTTGATTTGATGTGACAATACATGGATAATAAAAAAGGGGGAATGAAAGCAGTAGCGACAAAAAAGCGGAGCTTTTATGGGTTTTGTCTGTTTCAAAGATTAAAACGACATGATTTATGAGCTGATCCCAATCTGAGCCGGAAAACCATAACGTCATGCAACTGGTCGCCGTTTATTCAGAAATGATTTAAAACCCTGGACATAACACCTTATAAGTGTATAAAATGTGTGTGTCCACTACAATGATTTTTTGTCTTTCTTTTTAGATATCACTTTGTCTAGACATGTTTGCCTCATTAAAACTAAAACTTTATCAATTTAGCTTCTACAACATTACCTAAATCAGAATGAATGTGTCGTGCTTATGCTTATGAATAGTTGCACTGAAGAAAAAAATACATGTGGGTTTAGTCAATTACTTTTGTACAGAATAGTGAACAAAAACCATTGGTCCAGAGCCTGTCAATAACTCAAACTTTCTGATTTTGGCAACTTGTGAACATTTTAATTGGGGAGGCATTGGCTCAGTGGTAGAGTGTCTGTCCCTGGACAAGGATAAACCGGTTTGATTCCTACTGGGTCCATGCCTAAGTGTCCCTGAAGTAGACAACGGACACCTTCCACCATTGGCGCCGTCATGGCTTCCTCCTGCAGTGTAATGCAGCCAAGTTTTTCCTCATTGAGGGATAAATATAGTATGGCTGGAAAAAAATGGTAGAAAAGACCAACAAAGGTCCTAACCCTTCCCCTGTATTCACAAAGAATCACTGGGCTGTCACTAAAAAAGATCTTTCATACTGCCTTTAACAATAAATCTTCTTCTTCTTTCGGCATTTCCCTTCAGGGATCGCCACAGCAAGTCAGTTTCTTCCATCTAACCATATCTGTTGTATCCTCTTTGGTCACACCAACTACCTTCATGTCTTCCTTCACTGCATCCATGAATCTCCTCTTTGGTCTTCCTCTAGTCCTCTTTTCTGGTGGTTCCAAATCCAGCATCCTTCTTCCAATGTAAACAATGAATGTTTTTATTCATTCTTAAATTTATGAAGCATTAAATTAAAACTATTTTGTAAACTTTAATCTATTCTTGATTTAAAATCTTGAATCACACCGAAATTGATACTCCAGAGCTACAATTGCTTTGCATCAAGTATGACCCACTGGGTTTAAAACACGTGTTGCATTTCAAGATTAAATTTAACAAAATCGTAATAATAATACAGATTGCAACAAAGAAACAAATAGACCAAAGAAAAGCAATAGGCTGAAGCATGGCTTATATGTGCCTCTCCCTATTCATCTGTAAATTAATCATTTTAAATTCATCACTGAGTTCATTCCATAATTCTTTCTTCTTTTATTAAATTAGAATTTAGTTGGTCAAACTTGAATTAGAAAAAAAAAACTAAAATGCATTTTAATTATCTTCAAAAGTTTCTTTGGTTCATAAAGACAGAGACTAGTTAGTGGAAAAGAGCTTTTAAAATCAGTCAGAACCAAATCATCTGCCTTTATATTTGGTTATTTCCCTTGAAACTTGTTGTGGAAACAACTGACAATTTTATATTATTAGAAATGTGTTCTAAAGCTGTTCCTCCAAACAATTAAATCTCACATAATATCTCCTTGTTGATGAATCTTCTGCATTGTTTCCACCCATCATCAAAAATAAAATGAAACAGGCAACATTTGTGCTTGTAAACCTGATCGGAACCAATGTGGTCAGCTTGATCATCCTTTTTCCTCTTCTCTACAACCCCTCCCCTAAATCTCTCCCTTCACATAACCACGGCAATAAAGTAAACAGGAACAATAGAATCTGAATGAATGAGTGTATTTTGGATTTGTTGAGCAGTGATGGCAGTAATTTCTTCCCTGATGGGTCACTCCATTACAATTACCCTATGGTATCCATCCAGACAAACAAAAAAAGGGACCCTGGTGAGTGCTGAAGCAAATCTGACGGATGGGTGGATGCAATGAGATGGCGGAGATGATATAGTTTTTTTCTTTTTTAAAAAAAAAAAAGGTTTGAAATGCAGGAAAGGGAGGGAGGGGAGACAGGGACAGAGGGAAGAAATCAGAGTGCAATAAGAGCCCTCTCATTAGGGCCTGTCTTTATCACTGTGCAGCTCCTATGAGATGTGGCAGATGAGAGGAGGGAACAGAAGGCCAGGAGGAGAGCAGAGCTCAGATTAGGATCCTTATTGCTATGATAATCACTGTTTGTCATCCTCCGCGCACGTTTCACACCTGTGGTAAATGCAGATGGGTTAGTTAGTTAGTGCTCTGGCTGTGGCAGGCGTCTTCTGTGCGTGAGTGTGTGCTTGAGAGGTGATGTGGAGGGAGATGTAACATCCACGCCTATGTTAGTGTGTATGAGAGGCGCCATGCACTTGCAGTGCACGGAGGGGTGCGCACGTGAATGCGAGTGTGGACGCATTTAGAATGAACAAATAGATAAAGATAGAATTAAATAAATAAGTAACAATCACATGCATTGCTCTGGGTGCCTGGCAACCGGATCTCTCCGTTGCCTTGGAAACAGTTGCTACAGAATGTGAGGTGATTGGCAACCGTGACAACGAGGAGGGAATAACATTTGACCCCGCTCGCTGACGTGTGGGAAGGGGGGTGGGATGGATGGAGGGGTGGACCATGTGGGGGAGGGCAAAGGAGAGAGGGGGGGAAGAGAGATAGAGAGAACAGTAGCATCAGATAGGAGCACGCTCAGACATTCATCCACCAAAGCTGCTTCACTCTCCTTCCATAACACACACACACACACAACCTCTTCCCTCTGGCTCACAAACACACTCTTTACTGATACACACATAAAGAGGGAATGCTTTAACATACCAGTACTCATGCCAACCCAAACTCACACTCTGCCACCCACAACCACAACACACACACAGAGTTGTCTTCAGGACTCAACACATTACACTTCATATCTACACTTCTCCTCTCACATGGAAAATCTGTGCAGGGTGTGTTTCAAACTGCATGACAGCGTGTCTGTGTGCATGCATGAGTGTTGTTCAACACCTCACACACATTTAAACACAAACACAACCCTCCTACATGATGCACATAAAGTAGAGAAATGTTGCTTTTCTCCTTAAAGGCAACACAAAGTCATAGACAAACAGTATCTCCATGGCCATGAGCACCTTTCCTTCTCTTTCATTTCCCATCCGATTGCACTTTCCATCTCCCCATCTTTTTCTTCACCCTACCCCCTCTTCTCTATGCCTGGCTAAACTAATAAGGGTGTGATTAATGGTCTGCTAATTGCTGTAATCTCAGTTAATTAGAGTGGAGATTCTTCAGTGGTGGAGTGCTTTGGAGAGATGCATGTTGCACTGATCTGGATGTGCAGAACTGGCAACGCTTCACGCAGACAAAGAGATACACTGGAAGACGCAGCAAACAAAAGTGAAGTAAAAAAAACAAAAAACCTCAGCAAGTGCTTTTTACTGCAGTCATCCGATGGCTTTCAAAATGGAATCCTTTGGAGATAAAAGGGTGGCAGATGTTGCAAAACACTGAAACATTCACTTGAAGATTCTCAGTCAGATTAACAATCTTGTGTTGTAAATTGATCAAGTACGAACCCCATTTCTATTTAGATTTTGAATAAACCTCCTACATATTTACAATTTTTCTTTAACTTCACAAATATGATGTTTCTCTTCATGTTCTGCTTGTTCCTCCCAGTCGGGAACCACGCTGGTAATAGACATTTTCACACTATCCAGTCACCTGATGCTTTCCTGTGGAGTAAACAAGGTTTGCAGCTGTGATAGGCATAAGTGCACCGATATGAAACTTTTTTCTTATTACCAACTGTTATTCGCATAAAACTCTTTGAAAACTTTTGTTCTCTCTGAGAAAAAAACTCAATTTTTTTGGATGTACGTAGAATCTTTTCTTTGAACATTGCTGTTTTTTCAATTATTTTTTGGGGGTCAATTTGGGCTGTTTCAAAACAATTTAATCAATTTATTCTTCTCAAATTGTCTTTTTTGTAGACAATTTGAAACAATCGATATGTTCTGAAACCATTTCTTTTGTGTTAAATGAACAATTTCAACCTGTCAAAACCCAGATTTATGAATATTGAACAAGATTTTTACATAAAAAGAGTCATTTTCAACAAATTATTAGCAAAAACCTTACAATAGTCACACAGTGCATTATGTGGTGAAATATTATTTTGGGGTGACTGGACAAAGTCTAGAAAAAAAAATGAAGGTTCAGGATTGGAAATCTGTGTGCAGCATATGAGCAGGTTCTGAATGTAATGAATGTCCTTGAGCAAGAGAAATGACTCAAACAAATTATGACACAATGTTAGAAAGATGCAGCTTCAGAAACGGTTTCCATGGAAAAATGGCTGCAAAATGTTTCTTTTTTTTTTGGTGAAAAGGCTGATGTATGGTGAATGATATACAAATGGAAAATTGAAATTAGTCACAATGCATTTGATGTAGAGCATACTTTTTCTGAGACTCAGGACCTTGACAGAGACGACAACAAAAGGCACCCAATTTCCAAAGATAGTTTTTAGGGAGTCCTTGGGAAACTCTCAGAAATATTTTAATTAATAGCATTTCTATCCGTTTCCCTGGCAATATTGAAAGAAAATTTCCACTAAGATGCCTGAAAACCATTCTGTCAAACGATAAATACAAAAAAGAATTCCTCAATTTGAAGAAAAATTAATGTTTCAGATGATGTTAGATAATCTTTGTTTAATTTGAGCAGGTTACTTCTTTGTTTAATTTAAAAATGGCAAATGAAAAAACCAAGGGCACAGGCTTACTGTGACTGACAAGACTTTTAGAGGTTTTTCAAAGTACAAAAAAGGTAATGACTTACTATTGAGTTGCAGTGCACAGAAACACGAATGGCCTTGATGCTCTCAAGTTGTGATGTGGAGCAAAGCCACACAGACAAATGATATGCTTTCATACCCAAAGAAATGGCCTTTAATAAGCACATGATTCCCATTGGCAGCATCCATGTACTTTCACTCACACTCACATACTGTATCACACTGTTTACTGTCCGCTATGTTCCTTGCTCCAACCTATATTGTTACAGCTCCTGTAACATGTGTTTGTGTTCTACATCATTTGTTCTAGAAGGTTTTGTTGTGTGTGTGAGCTTTATCACTGGCTTAATCTCGTGTTTGTATTTTTTTTTTCTCCTTAGATAATCCAGCAGGTTGGTCGTGATGCTGAATACTGTAACTTCAGATTTTCTCTTTACTTTATCCCCCTCTCTTCTTCTTCTGTACCCTATTCCTCCTCTTTACCCCCCATCTTCCTCCCCCTCTCCTCAGTAATCCCTGTAAGGTCCAGCAAAAAGAAGCACAGAAAGCACGGATATTTTGTTTGTAAAGCATACCAGGGTCGGCACATGGCACAGGGTCCAGCAATACTTGATGTACAGATCATCATTCTGCTTGTCACAACGCTGGACAGGACAGGTTAAAAAAAAAAAAAAGACCTAAAATTGGCCTCACATTGTTGTTTGTATTTATTTATATTTAATTTAAATTTTTAAAAACTATGGCTCAGCTACTGTATTTTGCCTTAACACGTTTACAGTGCACCCAGTTCTAGTGTACAAATGTTTGTGTATTATGAACTTTTCACCTCCATATAAGCCAACTTTTATAGATCTCTACCATACCTTGTTCCATATGTTTCTTTGTGCAGTCCAAAATGTGTTTCAGTACTTAAAACTATATTTTTCTAGGGTCACTTGAAATCTTTCGACCTAACGAGGACTCTTTGACCCGTATGTAATTTCTAACTGCAGTGCCTGGTGTGCCTTTCTGACTGTTTTTAAATGAGAGGTGTGAAGACTGGAGCCTCAGCCCCGAGGATATACATGTACCCAATGTCACTCACACACACAATCACCTACACATGGATTCTCACTTGCATGCTGACATAAAAGCGCACACGCTCCGATAGGCAAAGCAGAGTTTCACACATACACATGCGGAGCAGATGTGCCAGTGGAGATGCACATGTAGCCACGCTCTCACCTCTAACCATGAGGTGGGCACCAGGTAACCCGGAGTGACAGCTAGGTGTCTGCAGGACGCCGTCTGGATGTGTGAAGACAGCTGGACCGCCTCCCAGATGTGGCAGGACTCATCAAACGCACACCTATAAAGATGCACACAAACTCTCACACACCCCCACACATACACACACACACCAGATGTGGCAACGGGAGTCATAATACAGAAGGCCGCAGCTGTTTACATGTCAGAAAAAAGGAAGACCAGCTCCTTCTGGTCTGAATGTGCTCGTCAAACTTCCCAGAAACGGAGGACAAACAGGGTTAACAGGGACTGACAACTGCTGTAGGAGCAGGTAAAGACTGAGAGGTGCATATGAATGTGTGTTTACGCTCAAAAAAATCTGTTGCTTTTTGCTGCTTGAAACAGCAAATAAGTTTGCCTGTGTGGGTGAGGAATGGAGTAGATTGTACATGGCAGCACACAAACTTGTGGCATCCTTCTCCCCCCTCCTTTTCCAACGCCTCCACACACACCCCCACACATGCACAAACACACACACTGGGACCTGGCACAGGCTGTTCTGCTACCCAGCCTGACAGCTTTACATTAGTACTAACTAACATTATTATGAAACGTGACTGAACTGAAGGGATTTTTCTGTCTTTTTAAAAAACAAATTTGAGGTTTTAAGTCGTTTTCTTTTCTGGTTCTTGATTTGATTGTCTGAGTATTGAATTTAAATCTGGACCAGTAAATTCAAAGAAAAGCTGGCCCTTTCTGAACCCTACCCCACAGGAGCATCACATCAAGTCTGCCACCTTGTGTTCAGTATTAACATAACAACAGGTGGATGTGGCACCCTTATTACTGCTTTATGTTCATCTTTAGACACTGAACACAAGTTCTTAGTAACAATGAGGTGATGCTCACAAATAAATATGTTATTTAAAATTGTAAAAATTAAGTCAACAATTTCAGCTACTGAGTTTTTTGGCTTCTCATGTGGACTATTTTCCCATTTGACAATAAAACCCTAAACTAGTCATCAGTTTCTGACAGTGTAAAAGATTTTAACCAAAGAAAAAATATATATACTCACATCAGCCTTTGTCCCAGCAGATCAAAAAGATTTGTTTTGTTATATTGTGTGCATGAATGTTTTCGCCCTGAGATCTATGACTCATGTCCACTGTCGGACAAGTTGATGATCCTTAATTCACCCATTAACGTATGTCATACAGAAACTGAAATATGGATTGATGACGCAGTGACAGAAAGGAGAGAAATAAGGTTTCTTTTAAAAAATAAAAGCATTTACAAATGCGTCATATGTTGAGCATTGAGCATTGTTGTCAGGTGAGGGGTAAAAACATTCGAACCTACTGAAACATTTTTGGTGTCTATAAACCATAAAATTACACATGTTTTTTTTTTCCTAATGATTTTCTATTAACTTAAACGACTAAAAAAAAATCCTGTTTTATGTTGTCCGTCATTACACATAAAGTTTCATTTCAGATTAACGTTACTCTATTAATCTCCTGGCTGAAAATTTGTGTGTCCAGTAACACTCTAAACAGTCCAAGAGAAAGCTCTAAAACAGCTTCAGAGCAGCTGCTCGGCAGTGCAGAGTTAGGAAAGGAAACTATATTTGTCTAACACAATGCTATAGAAATTTTCCTTCAACAGGGCTCACACAGTACACACGCAGACATAAAAACATTTTAAATCACATGTTATTGACTGATGGAAGGTTATTGTTTATGGCTTTGATTGCAATTGGAACAAATGATTTCCTATGGATTTCTTTTTAGGCTAATGGAATTTTGTATTGGCGGCCTGAAAGTAGAGGGGTAAAGAAATTATGAAGGGTCTGTGATGGATCTTCTGTCACCAGGGTGGCTTTCCTGATCACGGCACGTTTGTATAGAAGGGCCAGTGGGGTTTGTGTGATCCAATTTTTTCCCAATTTGGTTTGTTATTTTTGAGAGTTTTGTTTTCTGTTTGCAGTGGTGGAGCTGGAACAGCAGCGTGGTGGAACACAGGTGGAACACAGGTGGAACAGTCACTTTGTGGAACAGAGGTGGAACAGCTGGAGGAGTTGCTGTATAAGTATAGTTTAATTTTATTTCATTCTTCAACAAGTTTCACGTACAATTTGAAATGTTCGTCTGAGAAAACAGTTATAACAATATTATTAGTGCTTTTTAATATTTATTGTGAAACATTTATTTGAAAAATGCTTGAAATAGATTTTGTTTGGATCAGCCTCATAAATTTAAAATCACGTACTTTTTCATTTTGTGTTACATTTTATGGCTAACGTCAAGTTGTAGCTTAAGAAACTCTCAGCATAAATTATATCAATTATAGTTGAAAATATTATAGTTTTACTTTCTTTTAATTGTTCTCTTAAGTAACCATAAGTCAAGTTTATTGTTAAAGTCCACTTTAGAAACCACCATTAAGCAAAAGACTGATATTAGCACAGTAGACTTTTAAAGCAGTATAAGCAAAAAAAAAAAAATGTATAAGAAAAAAAATTTAATGAGAGCTCAACTACTGTTAAAAGCTAGCCTTATGTCACTGTTTTCAGAATGCAAATAGAGGTAACACATTTAATCGACCTAAAAATACTGTTGCAAGGTTTTGGGCAAGCCACCACAAAGACACAAACCCCTTTGGAGACCAACTGTGAATGGGTAACTGCTAAAAGCAGCTGTTCACAAAATCTCAGAGATCTGTTGTTACGGTACACCGGGACTGTGTGCGTTCAGGGACCTTTCTATTCAGAGCTTTTAAAAGCAGGCAAAATAATTTTAAAACTAATTCTAAATTTGAATAGAAGCCAACTGAGAAGAACAGGGGTGATTTGTTGTATTCTATGGTACAAGTTAAAAGCTTGAGTTATGAACCAGCAGGAGATGGGATTAAAGCGCCTGACTGGCACCTCAATAGATTTAGATGCAAGAGACCAACCTTTAATTGATCCCGACTGTAAGGACTGGTGTTAAATGATTGCTAAAAAAAAAAAAAAAATACAACTGGAATTTGTGTTGTTTTTAAATTGGAGAGAAACATTTTGCTACACAATTTATCCGGTTGGAGAGTTTTATGACTCCCAAAATACATAAATAAATTGTGAGCTGATGTCCTTAAGAGGGTTTTTGGATCTGAAGAAATATTAGAAAGACTAAAAACAATCAGCTCTGATTTAGTTTGTGAGAACAAATAGTGAGCCAAAGAGAGGAAGTAATAAAAAGGACACATCCTGTCATTACATGTTGGATATCTTGTTCACTCTCTGGTTGAAAACTGAGCATATTCTGTTAAAAAAAAAATCATTCACCAAAGGGGAATCAGAAACATCTGTAGAGTATTAATAAATCATGTCTTTACTATTTGCGGTAAATAAGCTGTTTGGAATCAATGTGTTCTACATGCAAAACATGTTCAAGGTGATTCAGTGAGTTTCATTGTGGGTTCTCTTTAACTGATAAAGGAGAGCTAATACTTATTAGGGATGAACATGACTGGGCTAGTGATTTCTTTGTTTGGTTGTTATGGTGATGTGGCACAGCAATCGTGTACTGTAGAGGCAGTTGATAGCAGGTTGAACTGTAAAAAGAGATGATGGCCTCTTAGAAAGAAAAGGGATGGAGAGAGTTCATGTTTGTTGACTGTGTAAAGCCAGAATAGATCCATTTACTTGAATTTCTTTCTGATTTTAATACAGAGTGTCTTCATTTATATCTTTGATTTGTCACTTTGACTAATCGAGTATGTCTATTAATCAAAACTGGGATTATTGGTTAAAATCATAAGGTGTTACTGTTGAACAATCTTTCTAATATGTCGCAGTTTATTAACAAACGTTAATTTTTATCATCATGAAAATTGTCTTATTTATAGCATTTTAGAACTTCTGCTTCAATTTGAGTTAAATATTGAATTTTTTTTTTTTTTAAATTGTCCTCTTGTAGAGTCACATTCTAGTAAATAGATTGAACCCGCCTACAACAATCTGTTGCCCAGCCTGGCAAAACGTCCTGGTGCCAAGACTGTATTGAGATTGATTTTTCCAACTGCTCCTTCATGGTTTTTATGCACATTTTAGTTTCTTTTCACAGTTTAAAAAAGTGCATGGTCATTCTATTAGCCTGTTTCTTGCCAGTGAGGATTCTGAAGAGGATTAAGAAGGTAAACAACAATATGAAAATTGACGAACGCATCTCACAAACCTTGTAGGACTTTCTTTTTTTTTTGCTAATAATGAACACTAAGTTAAAAATGTTAAGCATACGTTTATAAACTATGTGGAATTCTAAACTAAGACCTGGCTAACAAGATTAAATAGTAAAAAATTTTTTGAGTTCTGTCACCAAAGTTTCTGGACCCTCTCCAGCAGCCATGACCTCATAGCTCGAAGCTCATTACACATTTAAACTGCATATTTATTTGTTTAAATAATAGCCATTCTTGACTTACTACCTGCAACAAAGTAACAATTAGTCTCCTACTGAGATAATGAAATATTTTGAGCTTTGGTAACTTCAAACATTCCTCAGAAATGCCCAAGGGAGGTTAATAATTATTGTAATTGACTGAAGACATCGGCATAATAATTCATTCTGCCAACTGTTTTCTTGGGATTACAACATATTTTTGTTCCATAATTGTCTTTAGAAGCGCATTGCTTCAAACCTTCCTCATAAAACGAAAGACCGAAGGAGAAAAACTGCAATAATAGCCATACGGCAAATACAATTTGCATGATTTTCCCACACAAATGAAGATGCATATGTTTGTATGTAAATCACCATACATCTCATTGAAGCTGTAGAGCAAATATATTTATGTTCATGCAGCATAAATACAACTAATTTGTTCAAATGCCTATTCAGCTGTGGGCAAAAATATCATTCCTTTCTCCCAGACATTATGATGCTCTTTTGTGCCTGAAACAGATGGCTCAGTATATCCTCATTATTCAGTATGTTCATCCATGTCAAATGTAGTTTTCTATAAATCTTCATCACTTCTCTTTTTCCACTCTTGTTTTATGCATGCTTTCAGATAATTATCCTTCAAGGCCTTCATTCGGTGATTCATTGTGTAATATAGGTTATCATAGAAAAGATCCAATCTCCGGATGTCCCAGACCTCCGGGCAGAGGCATTGACATTTCCTGGGAGTCTGGAGCTTCATCTCATCACTGCGTTTTCTTCAGCGACAAAGAGAAGGAAAAAAAGGAAGGAAAAAGCTGTGTAAGCCGTCTGTTTTCTTTTGTCTGTTTGCAAAAAGAGATTTTTTTTTTTTTTACTATCATATAAAAGATGTCAGTCCCAACAGTGCAGGGTAAATGTTTTATTCAAGAATAACATTAATGCTTTTAAATTTATGAAAGGAGATTTTTTATTATTATTTATTTATAAACATCATTGTAATAATCTTTTTCTTTTCTTTGTCGAAATTCTGTCTTGTCACAAAGGATTTCTGAGCCAGCCAAATGATCCATTGACAAAAGAAGTTGTTCATAATCAAGATTTTGTGGATTTTGTCATGTGAGTTTAAAAAAAGACTGAAATGTTACAACAATCACTTTTTTGTCAACCTTACAATAAGCAGAAAGAAATCCAGTAATTTTTTTATGTTTTATTATCTGAAATAGCATTATCTGTTAATTTGTATTTTTTTTTAAAGATGAACCAAAAAACTTCCTGGAGCAAAACCACAAAAAACAACTAGATTTAGCTGGACTTGGACTAAATTTAAACAAGCATGGGGTAGGTATGTTGTACAAATCTCTTTCTGGTTTAATTTTCTACAATGGATTTTGTTTCAAGTCAATGCTAAAGCGTATCTAAATTGTTTTGTTTTTGTTTTTTTTAAACCTGACTACATGAGTTTATTCAAACCGAAACCGATCTTGCACACCCATTATTACTCATTGCATGATTTCTTAAGCATGGGAGGAGACCCGTTATGTTCAGTTTAGACTTTAGAAAAACTTGTTATAAAAGTTGGGAAAAAAATAGCAAGTTTTTACACACAACAATATTCTTTTTACATTTATCAACTTTTAATAAAAAGAACGTCAAAAGTAAAGCATTACATGACAGGTGTGTATTGCTGCAAATATTTGTCAAATGTGCCTTTCAATGTACATTTTTTGAGAAAAAAGGATACTTTTAAAAAGGATTCTACAAATTACCGTAGGTGCCTGAGTTTCAGTCAGAACTGTGATCTATTTTTGGATTGAAATAGTTACAAAATAACAACCTGATGCTGATGAAAAAAAAACACCTCACTACTCAATTTAACCATTTTTTTTCAACTTTTTATTCATTTGAAGAAAAAAAAAAAAACCTAATTATTTTACTTTTACAGAGAAGAATTGTTTGTTGAGCAAGACTTATCAGAAATTGCAAGCCAATCCTTTTTTTTTAACTGTCTCAGGGCCACACAGAAACAACCTACTTGTACTCTCATCATTAAAAAATTTCAGCAAATTAGGTTCACATGTACAAAAATATAGTCATATGTATACTTATAAGTTACTTTTAACTTATAAGGCAAAAGAAAAATTTGTGGAGGAAGATTATAATTCTGTAGACGTGAATGTATCCAAAACCAAATTTTTAATAAATACATTCTCTGTCAGAAAATCTAAAACTCAGTGAGCCTACTTTTTGATACATAAAATTCTGTATATTTAAAAAAAAAAAAAAACTATGAAAAAGTGAAGCAATACACAACATAAATATTCCTTCAGCGTGTTTACAGTCATCAGGTTGTGGTCCTTTTTCATCTCACTAGCATGCTTATATATGTGACATTAGAACATACCTCCGAGAATTCAATTCCATATTAACATATATACACGTTGTTCATCCATCTCTGGCTGCATGGATCAGTGAAATCAAGTGTGGAATACATGCAATTTCACTTTTACCTCCTTCACCTTCTGCCAGATTTTAAGGATGATGAATAACGTGCTCTCTCCACTGGAACATGGGGTTCCCTGCTTTAAACTTGGAATGTTTAAAATATTTATTTGCACTGTGTCTGGAAGGTATTTTTCTATTTCTACTTTGAACAGGGCCAAATGACCAGGCTGCAGTCCAGCAGAGTTCCAGTCAGTTCTATATACCCCCTGACCATGATTGTCTCCAGACATTCATCTTCCTTTACAGTAACTGGAAGGAGATAGAGTGTCATATAAAAGTGTAACAATACCGATGTATTTATCAGAACACTGTTTCATTGAAAGTGCGTTAAAAGACAATCACACATTGTCAACCAGTGGTAGCACCAAGCAAATGTTGTCAAATAAACACTACCAGAAACTGCCAAAATCACCCGGAAATTTTATCAGTTCACATCATCCACTTGACAAAATGAAAAAGACTTTTGTGATAATGCAAATCTGATATTTTTATGATTAGCAACTACTAGGGAATTTAGAAGTAGTATGATGGTCAGGTTGATTTTAGTATGTGTGTGAGATGTGGGACAAAGGTTGTAAATTAGCCGTAGTGTGAAACCTGCGTGGACACCAATTACTGCTCTGTCGCAATAATACACAAAATCATAAAATGCATGGGAGCTAAGGTAAGTAAGCACCAGATTGCAGAAAATCTTGATTTAGATGCAATCTTCCGGCCTGAGGAGGCACAGCTGTTAGTGACTGTGGGAAGAAAAAAAATCACCCTTTTAACAGGAAGGCAAAAACCTCCTGCAGGGAAGCCGGCCTTGCTCAACTGGTGAGGTGGAATGGACTTAAAATCAAAAGCAGCCAGCTTTGCAAATTCTGGCCAGAAAACTTAGCAAGAGAAGTAAACAATAATGACTGACATTCCCACTTTGATGAGATTATACCACATAAAAATAGGAATTTGTATAATTTAAAAGGTCTTGTTAGTAATTTGGTGGTTTGCACTGCAGCCTTGCAGCACAAAGTGGAGCATCTGTACTAGACATATGTATGTATGAACGTACGGATGTATGTATGTACGTACTATGGATGAGTGGATGAATATGCTATTCCTAAGATTGGCATCTGATCCATCTTAATTAGCAACTGATGTTTAGTAAATCAGAGGAGCTGGTTCTTGTTAGAAAAGGGATTAGATTAATCCTGTTTCAACTCCCTCTTTCAGTCTGTACAAACAGCGTTCATTCTTCTCTCTACGCTTTTTGCACTCACCGAGGCAATGAGTTGGACATAGGCTCCCGATGTTCTGTGATTCTTGTTTGTAGTAATGTACATTTTCAGATTTTTTATTCATTTATAATTCCCTGAAGTTTAGGAATAAGTGAGATGAAAATCAATTGTGACTTTGTTGTCCTCAAACCAAATATTCAAGAATTTCCTCCTTTGCTTGTGACTCAGCCAACCTGTTTCACCACACCTAGTCACACCAGTAGTAACACAATTTTGGCAAATAAAAAAAAAAAAAACTTTTTAAAGACTACTATATGATGTTAACCCAAATCCGGTACATGAACAAGTCTGCCCGGAACAGAAGAAAACATTTGTGTTTGCATAAGGTGCAGTTTGCAAGAGGACTGCTTTGTTTAAATCCCTAATAGTCCGAATTTTTTAGAATGCGAGTTTGAGTGGACAAACCAGACAGACAACCTTCGCTCTACATTATTCAAGAAGACAATGATGGCAGGTGAAAAGATGTCTAACAACTTCGACAACAAAAGAAATAGACTGCTGACTAAATATATTTTCTTAGAATGCTGCAGATACCTCCTCCCTCTGAGGGTGTAATGCAGAGAGCTGGACTCATTGTTCTGCCATCATGATTATAAAAAAAATTATGACACATGTACTTATAATCCTTGATGTCATGGTAACAGCTTTCTTAGTGTTTGCTCAGGATGTAAAATCAGCACGTGTTAAAAAGACATTTCCTCATATGAAGCAGTAAGCATTCCACTCATTTCTTCATTTTTATTCTCCAATGAACCATATAGAAAACCAGTTGGATAAAACAGGTGCATGAATGAAGTAAGAATTTCTTGTCAATTATTAAAGTTGTTTTGAGCAATACCTCTCAGAGCTGTCCAGAGGTCTTTCAACAGTGTGGGCTCATCTTTACAAAAGAAAATGTAACAAAAGACAGAAAAAAATAGAAGACCTATACAAACTTTATGAAAAAAAAAAACCTGCAGAACTCAACTTTTCCCAGAGGAAGAAAGTTCATTTCAAAGAGTCCAGACTGTGAGTGGAAAAGTAATCATCATGACTATTGACATACAAGCTCAATAAAACATCATTTTAATGAACTTGATGAAAATAAAAGAGCATTGCAAATGAGGCCAGGTTTCATCCTTTAGAATCTAACTGATCATTCAGGGACAACCTGAGTTATGGATAACTCCGGATAACTGACATCAAACCTTGATAAAACTTTCCTGGATGAATGTGAATAATATATAAAGATATGGATAAAGGTGTCCCAAAATACTGTAAAAACAAAGATGTAAGACACATTTATGTTGTTTTACATCAACGCCATCATGTTACTGATCAAAATTAAGCCTAATTATACGTTTTAAAATTTTTGTCTGGGTGACTCTTCTTTTGAAGCTCTTTTTTCTTCATTTGTCTTTATATTTCTTCTCTTCAAATTTTGGACTTCACCAACCACTGTACGAACTTAAATTCGTAGAAGATAATCCACTCAGTAGTACATAAGGAAATAATCTTTTTGAGATGGAAACAACCTGTTCTACCTTTCTACCGTTTGCCAGGACTTGATAAACCTGCCATGGTAGTGATGTAATGCTAACAGTATTGAATTGAAAATACTTTATTACTGAGCGCTGCAGTGCAAATAGAGAATCAAAAGAAGAACCCAGAAGAAATCAACAACCAAAAACTTTTTTTTACATATGTACATGGAAAAATTGTTGTGAATGACAGGTAGTTAAAGATAAGAAAGTGAAAGGTTAAAGAGTTTGATGGAGGACGGCAGAAATTATTTCATCTGTCATTCCTTTGAGCAGCGGGGTTGCAGGAGTCTGTTGCTGAAGGCGCTCTTCAGATGATCCACAGATAATAGAGCTACACCGTCCAGCAGCTGCGCCAGCGTGGCACCACTAAGTGGCCTCCATTCCACCCAGCATCTGTTCCACACTCACCTCAGTTCCACCAAGTGGCTGTTCAAGCTCCACTCCTCTAGAACTGAGAGATTCAGGAAGTCACTCTTCCTAGCAGCCAAAAAATGCTGGATAGAGCTACAGGAATTCACTGCTCTTCTTGATCATCTTCATTTTTTTGTGTTTTAGAGCTACCACACTTGAATGTCTGGTAGGTCTTTATTCATGTCTGGTTTGAATAAAGTATATATTGTTTTGTTTAAGCTATAAATTCATCTATGTTTGTGTTTTGTTTGCAAATACCAATAAATAACTCATTTAAGGTTATCATAAAAGCCAGCAGATTGATCTTAGATTGACTTTTAATCTGTAACAGTGAGAGTAAATATGGAAGTGTGCTCTTTGTTCCTTGTGGGTGTAGCATGTCAGGGGAGGGGGCGTGGCTACGTGCTAACGTCACCACCTCCTCCTGACTGTCAGTGCCAAAATAAAGCGAGTTAAAAACTTTTGACGGACTTAAAGGTGCAAACACATGGCTGTGAGGATCGCAGACGTTAGAAAAGGCCATTGTCCTCCAGATTGAAATGATCGCTTTAACACGGCATTGTTTAGCATAGCGAAGGAGGCTGGCTTTTTTTTTTTTTGTCATTTTTTTTTTCTCCCCCACCACCAACCTCCGATCGGGGGGTCGTGCTGGAAGAGAGCGATCGGGTTGTTTTACTTTAGCCGACTTGCTAGCTTAAGCTCAAGTTAAAAGAAAGTGGAGGAAAGCGGCGGGTAAAACGGGAGAGAAACCCGCTAACTACGATCTATGCGACGGATAGCAGGTAACAGACTAGCCTCCTCCTCCTTCCAAACAATGCGCCTTCCCTCTTTTTCTTTTACAGATCTTCACTCTTACTGTCTTACTCTGTTGCCATGTCCCACGTAGCAGTCTAACGACACTCCAACCAACAAGTTTTTACTCTTGAGAAAAAAAAACAACCGGCTTTTATTTACAACTCCTTTAACCACCTGCATGTGTTTATGTGGAACCATGTTGGCGATGCAGCCAAAGATCCACCGTATTTTCTTCACCATATCACCTCAACGTCTCAAAATCATCTTGTTTTTAATCCAAAAATGAATTAAACTGTATCATTTGACGTTTTTTTTTTTTTTTAATAATTGTTTTTCTTTGATCGTCAGTCTCCGAGCTGGATGGATCTATTTATCCTCCACGTCATTTAGGAGGGTGTTGAAAAGGGGGTGTTCAGACTCCCCATGTGGGGAAGAATTGAGCATCTCTTTCTGTTTAAAAACTGCTGTAGTCACTTGTGATGGATCAGTTTTCATGTCATGATCCTGCATGCCTGAGGTGGTTTGGTGTAACAGGGGGTGGGGGGCGTTGCTGGTGGAGCCCAGACCCAAATAGTGTGATGCGGTGCAGCAATGCGGTAGAATCAGAAGCAGGAACAGAGGAAATAGAAGCGGTATTATTTGTATTTGGTCGATATGTCATGCAGGAGTCATGGCTTGCTGACAGCAGCAGGATGTTCCAGGTGAACAAGGTCAAGAGTGGATGGTGATGGTGATGGAGCTCCTGCTTTGGGCTGTCAGCTGCAGTGTGTGCTGCTCCATCCCATGGGGCAGAATAGAACCACCCTGCCAGGTGAAGAATGCACATGAATTATTCAAGCACATGCTGCATATGATCAGTGTTGGTTATTGTGCAGAACTGCTGCTGTGATGATTATGAGAAGCACTAGAGGAGGTGTGGATCCTGCCCCAGCCTTCCTGTTGGATTTGCCTGTTGAGTTTTATTCTAGCTGACTAGATAAGATGCATTAATTTGTGCATTTGTCAGCATTTTGCTTACCTGTTCAAGTTGTTTTATGATTTGTAAAGTTCAGTAGAAGAAATCAGAAAAGGATTAATGGCTTTAAAAGGATTAGCCTTGTTTTCTGTTTTACTGAGAAGGATGCGTACATGGAAAAAAATGGATTTAACTTTTAATCATAGTTTGATTTCCTTTAATACAATTTAATCCAATGTTGCAATATTTGGTTTATTACATCTTTGTGAGGGTGGCTTTACAGCAAGAAGGTCAGGGTTCGATTCCCGAAGTGGGGGCGAGGCTTGAAACTCTGGCCTTTCTGTGTGGGGTTTGCATGTTTTCCCCATGTCTATGTGGGTTTTTCTCCAGGTACTCTGGCTTCCTCCCACCCTCCAAAAACGAGTGTTAAATTGATTAGCCGCTACGAAATTGCCCCTAGGAATTAGTTTGTCTGTGGATGTTTGGGGTGTATCCTGCCTCTAGCCTAAAATCAACAGGGATAGGCTCCAGCACACCCCACAACCCAATCAGGGATAAGCAGTTCAGAAGACAAAACATCTTTGTGAATATTTAGAACCAACAAGTAAATGTCTTGGCACTGAAAAAAAAAACCCACAAAAAATGACCATAAACATTCAAACATTTAGACTTAAGCAATAAAGTAATACTAAAAGAAAGGGGGACGTGTCATTAAAGCGAGCCTTACTACATGTAGCCTCAAAATAGTGTGTTTTCAACTTTGTCAGAGGCGGTGTGAAGCAGAGTTTAAAGGTGGTGGGGGTGAAAGCTGTCTGACAAGCAGAGTGCAGGTTTAGGTCATCGTATCAAAGTCAACTGTAGTGTAAAGGTGTGTATGGCAGTGAAGTATAAGAGATGTTTGTTGGACTCTGAAAGAGATGATAAATATTTAAGATAAAAGATAATCCTTATCACATGCACAGTTGTACACGAATTCTCGCACAACAGAAGTTTTTTGCATTAGAGTCCAGCAAATAAAATCAGAGCAAATAAGAAAAGACAAAGTGCTAAACAATTTTTAACATCAAAAATTTTGACGGTATTGAAAATACTTAATATCCTGGCATATATTTTTGCCGGGGTGTAGTGTATGACCATAACTAATTAAAAATAAGGTACGCTTTAGGCGGCATTACCAAACTGTTTATTGCTTATGGTCATTATTTACCTTATGTACCGTCTTATCTTTTCTAGTTTGCTTTGAATCCATAATACTTCCCAAACTGAAGCAGTTGTTCCTTTTTGATACAAAGTTACTCCATGACCTGTCATCTGTTTCCTGCTCTGTTACTCTTTGTCTCTCTCTCCTACGCTTCTCTGTGACGTTCATAAACTTTATGGAAAATCGCCAAATGTTGGCAAAAGCCTATAAACTATTTAAGTAAAGCTGAAAATTAAACTCTACTTAAGTTCTATTGAATACAGAGTTACGTTTATGCATTAAATGGCATTTTTTTATGTCTTTATTGTAGCTGATGCGTTGCAATTTTAAACATCGCCTGTATACAATATTGCCCTCTAATACTACCTAGTCATACCATTTAAAGTTTAAAAATAACTTTGCAAAAGTTTAAACAACGAGGAAATATATGTATATCTATGGTTAACAACACTGAGGAATAAATCTGCAATTGTTTCTCAGATAAAATGCGCTGTTAAAAGCCACAGGTTAAAATGAATTTTATCTTTTTTTATTTCCTAATGGGATCGCGGGAGGTGCTCGAGCCTTTCCCAGCTGATTTAAGGCGAGATGCACGGTACAACCTGAACAGGTTGCCAGTCTGTTTCGGGGACACAGACACACAACCATTGCTAGGGGAAAATTATTTACAGGTCAGTGTTCCAAGCCTCGTCCCTATCCGGAACTTGTACCCCCGACCTTCTTGCTGAGGCCACTGTGCTAACCTCTGTGCCACTATGCCTTTTTTAATGTTAAACATCCAAAGTAGACGCAGTTATTCTTAAGGAGAGATTTTACAACTTAATGTGTAACGTCAGTAAAAAAAAAAAAAAAAAAAAAAGACCTAAATACGTATTTCAATCCTGAAGGAGACACTTTTGTATCAGTTTGATTTTTTTTTTTTTTTTTTTTTTTTTTTTTTTTAGAAAAAGTATGTTTTGTTTGGTGTAAACTTGGTAGTTTCATTCACAGGAAAGTTGATTGAAAAATTTGAGTCTGAAGAGCAGAAAATAATTATACATGGACGTTTCATAAAATTACAGCTTTTCTACTCAAATGATTCAAAGTGGTGTTCTATTTCAGTGAGCAACAAAGATTGGAAATAAACCTGAAAGCTGGCTGCAAAACAAAAATATCACATGCTACTCACAAGTAAACTACTTAAAATTGTTTTGCAAACATCAAGTTTTAAGTATTTGCATCATATTCGGTTTCCGTTACATTGTTTGGCAGCCAGCTTTGACCTTTTGGTTCTATAAAAAGTAATTAGTCAGCGCTAATAAGTTTTTGTATGACTTGCATAATTTGTGTAATTTAATCAGAATTGCTGTGTGTGTATCGGGCAAGAGTCCAGCCCAGCGCTGACATGGTGTGTTGCAACAGCTGATAATGCTCCAGCACAGAACTGGTGAAAGCTCATTAGGTGCATGTACGATCTAAAACCAGCGTTTGCATGACCTCTGTCAGATTTTCAGGTGCTGCTTAAGGTACGTGGAGAGTTTTTCTAAAAATGTCTTTGTTCCCAATGGAGTGAGAAGTATGGAATAGGTGGTTATTGATTGTGTGTCATGTACCGTTATCTACTTAGTGCTCAACAAACACCATTAAACAAGTCTGTACCACTTAAACTGGTAAATCAGATGAAAACTTTCAATGGGAACTTTCAGTTCTTGAACAAGTTGGTGTATTTTTATCTGTTTTTTTAACCAACTTCTGCTTTTACTTCTGTTTGTCAGCAACTATACGAGCCGCAGACAGCTTAGCAACTCATGGTTCTTACGAGCTTTGCAACTTTGTCAGTTTGTTTGTCCTCCCCTTAACAGGTTGGTGAATCGATATAGTAACATGTCGGACAAAATGAGGTCAAACTGTTTGAGGAACTGTTTTGATTTACAATCTGTGCCTTCAAACGATGATTATCTGCTTGATATTTACTTCTGGTTGCTTTTATCTCTAATTGATGAAGATGTTGAATGATTAAAACAAGACGAAACTGTGATAAATTATATAATAAACCGTATGATGAACAGTTCAGATTAAAAATTGGCATAATTGTGCAATTATATTATAAAAAAAACTGAAATTCTGCTACACAAAGATTGCTATTCAGTTTAACCTTTGAAAAGATTAGATCAATACAATCCAAGCCAACATTGCATGCAAATTTTTTTCTGTTCTGTTCACATCCTTTTAAAAAAGGAACTTCTCCTTTTGGATTTTTCTTTCAGTAATCACTGCAGCAAGTTAGTTTCCTCCCTCTGTCATTTGCATTGTCTTCTCTCACACAATCTACCTTCGCGTCGTCCCTCACTCATCCATAAACTTCTGTTTTGGTCTTATTATAGCCTGTAGGTAGTTCCAAATCCGCATTGTTCTGCCAATATATTTCCAAAAGGACCTGTTGCTGTTGCTCTGATGTGTTCATTCCTGATCCTGTCCATCTTGGTCATTCTTAAAAAGAACCTTTGCATCTTCATTTCTGCTACTTTTAGCTTTACCTCCTTATCTTTTCTTCAGTACACAGTCTCTGGATCTAACATCAAGCCCACTCTCATCAGTTTTGTGCAGCTTTTCTTTCATTTTAACTGAAAGTTTTCTATCACACCGGTCACTTTTCCCACCTGTTCCAGCTTGCATGTCTTTCTTCACCTCCTTTCCAGTCTCTCCATCGCTTTCAACTGTTGAACCTAAAAACTTAAAACATCCTCCAGTGTTTTTATTTCTTCTCCCTGTAATCTCATTCTGCCATCCGAGTCCTTTTCATTCACATACATGTCCCTGTCATATGTCTTACTGCGGCTACAGTACTACAGTACATTCCTCTACTTTCAAAGCCAAACCTCCTCCTCTCCAGCTTTTCCTCCACCTGTCTCCTGCTCTCACTACATATTATGTAATCTCAAACACCATGGAGATTCGTGTCTAACCTCATCTGTCAGCCTGTCATTCAACAAAGCAACAACAAAGGACCCTGAGCAGATCACTGATGCAGTGTCCTACCTCCGCTGTGAACTCCTCTATCACACCTACAGCACACCTCACCTCTGTCATACAGTGATACATGTCCTGCAGTGTTGTGCTACTCCAGACTTCTTTATACTACAGTTTCTTCACGATCACCCTGACTACAGATCTACAAAACCATAATACAACTCAGAAAATTAAATTATATCTGTATCATTTCATTTTTTTAGAGAAAAAAGTCTAACAAAAACAGTTTAAACCTCAAATTGAATATGATGTAAAATATTTATACCAAAAAGAAGCATTCTCTTTTTTTTTTGAAGACCTAATGGTGTTATATAATCTTAAAACTCATCATAGAGGCACTGTGGGTGATGTACAGTCGCTTCTGTTATGTGAAACTGCTCCGTGCAATGTTTTCCTCGGGGACATCATCGCCTTGAATAGCCAAATGCTGCTTATTCAGCAAAAAGCTCTAGAAGACTATCAGTGAAAGAGAGGAACAGAAAGAGAGAAGAGGTGAAAGTCAGAGATAAGACTAGTGATGATAAGATTGTTTTATATTGGCTGGAAGAACATGAAGACGGTCGGATGTAAGCGGGGTCAGGCAGTGATAGTGAGATTCTGAAAATCTCAAAGTTCAACAATGGTGTCTTTAAAAAAGGATTTAGTTTAAACTTGAGAAACCAGACGTTCTCAGCTTATTATTATGGTGTGTGCAAATGTTTTAAACTCAGACATTTCTAAGGGATGTTTCTCCTTTTTAAAATACATTTATTCATACGTTTGTATATGCCCGAAAAACAGAACCTGTTTTACAGTGATAATTCAAACCTAAATAAAAAACTAATGGATAAATTGGTGGAGTAAAACCCAGCATTAACACTTGTTATTTAGTCTCCATTGTTCCTTAAGCTGAAAAACTTGCTTCATTTTGAAAATCCTCTTTTCTTTCTTTGCTCTGAGTTATTTTTTTTTCCCTGTTACGTCCTAAACAACTCCTGTAATCCTCCTTGCAAAATTTCCACAATAGGTTCTTTTTTCATTTTGTGCTGTTTTGTGTTCAAATGCAGCAATTTTCCTTCATTTTTCTCACTTTTTTTGCTTTTGTTCTCAAGTCTGCCGCCTCTCTGTTCTCCTTTCATCTTCTCTTCCTTTTCTTCGCTCACTTTTAATGTCACTTGCATTAGACAGCTCATGTTTTCAGCTTGTATTTGGTTTTTTTGCCTCTTCTTTTTTTTCCCCACTCGCCTGTCTTTTTCCCTTCCTTCTTTGGCTCATGGACTATTTGAAGCACACAGGGTGCAGCTTCACCTCCCACCACTGCTGCCACCTCCATTTTTCTTCTGTTGCTGTCCAGGATGACTGACAGTCATCGACTGAACCCGTCCATGTGTGTCCCTCTCTTGTGTATCCTCCTCCTTCCCGTTTTTTTCATTCCCCTCTCTTTGTCCACTGCCCCCTCCCACTCCTCCCATGTCGTGTCTAGGTGAGTGATGGAGACGAGAGAGTTGACAGTGGTGGCTGGCAGCTTCGTGGGTTTCCAGCTTCTCTTCTCGGTGGCCAGCCCGCGGCTCTCGTCCGTAATCACACCAGGTTATGAACGGCTACCTCACACCAAGCTCACCGAATGGAACTCAAGGTGTGTCATCATTTCCAAAGCAGATCTTTTCTTGTTTTGTTTGATAGCACTTTTAATGAACCCACATTGATACAAAGACTGCACACTATTTATAAAAGATTTAACTGTAACTTTTCTCTCTGAACTATAAATTGAATATTTTAAACGTTCTCTTTGAAGTGAGTTATTCTTAAGATCAGGTTACAAGGTTGTCACACTTCCTGGTGGTTAATAAGCAGGAAAACCCTTCTGAATAAACTGAAAAATTCTTAATGATATTTAAACAAAAAGTTATATTCCTCATGTGGTCAGTGGTTTGAAGGATTTTAAAGTAACGAACAAAAATTTTCTTGTAAATGAAAACGGAATTGTCAGAAGGTTATCCTCCAAGCCAGTGTTTTTCAACCTTTTTTTATGCTAAGGTACATTTTTCTATCAAAAAGTCTTGAGGCACACCAAACAACCAAAAATTATTCACTAAAAAAGATTCACTAAATGATGACATAATCAAAAGCAATTTTCTATGCAAACTTGTTTTGAAATGTGCACTTTGTTATTCTGCACTTTTGAAAGTTTTGCACTTATTTGCCATTTTAACATACTTGGTTCCAGAGAATGAGCCTTTTTTAAAGACGATTTACCCAGAGTGCATGAGAAACCGTTTCTTCTTTAATGTCTTATTAAAATCTGCAATTTTTCTGCTTTAAAACACAACCAAAAATTTTTATTAACGTCTCAAAAACATGTAGAAAATACAATCCACTTGGTGGGGTAGTTTTGGATGGTCAGCAAAATGCAACAAAAAAGCAGAGAAGAAGAATGGATTGCTATGGTTAAAGTAAACAACCTATTGCAGGACAGCCCTGCTCATCTCTAAATAAAGTTACAAGATTTTATAATAATAAACCTATGCTTTTAATTCTTTTTTTTTTTTCACAAACACCATGAGATCAACCAAAACAATTTTGGGAGCTACAGGTAGATCCCGATCACTGTCTGAGGTAAAATAGGATTATTTCCCGCAGCACACCTGACGATCTCTAACGGCACAGATGTGTGTTGCGGAACACTGCTCTAAGCTAGCAACAGCACTATCTCACAAAGTACATAAGGAGTTTCTTCATTAAGCTAACATTCTATTTTTTAATAATCTCACAATGCTGAGCCAAAACTTTCTCTTTACTCACGATGTCTTCTGTACCTCGTAATGTTTACAAGTCGTAAAGACAAACTAATCAGCAGGGTCACCTTGCCCCGCCAACTTAGCTGATTGGCGAGCTGTGAACGCCCTGTCAAATCCATTTTGGAGTCTTGGAAAGACCAGTAACAATGGAAAGAAAACTGAAAAGAAAATTACGTTTTTGGAATTGGTTAATCGCAGTTGTCAAACTTCAGCCCGACTAAACCTTCTCCCTAAAGGAAAGAGCACAGCTTCCTCTGAAAGCAAGCAGTTTTTGAGGCTGCAACTCTCTTGAGATGAACCTTGATGTGCTTCAGGGAAACACATGAAAACACAGCCACAGCAGCTATGTGAGCGGCCAGGGCACACGATGGTTTAAAATTTCAAACAGAAACCTCAGGGCTGAAGTTCAGAGGGCAATCGGTCCTAGTTGTGTAACATCTTTTACTGACTCTTGTCATATGTGCTCTCTCTTCTTCTCTTATTTGTTAGCTGTCAGTCTGGACTCTGAAATATGCTTTCCTCTCTCTAACATTAGACTAAGTGTCACACAGAGAATGGAGTGCTTCGACCAAAAGGAGTCTAGAATAAGGCAAAGGAATGATAGTTTGCTCTAAAGTGGTCTCCTGTTGCGTAACAACTTGGTCTCAGTTTGTCTGTGTTGTTTATGTAACCGCACTCGTGTCTACGTAGACAAGCGAGGAAGAGGAGACACAAAAACAGCACAAAGTAGTCTATAGCAGAAGGTTCTTATTATATCTCTGCTGTTTGTGCACCGTGTTGCAAAATGTATGCGCTTACCTGCTTTGCCAATAATTTTGACAGGTTTAAGATTGTGTTTCTGTGAATTATTTTTACTTTTCATCTATATGTACTGTACATTGGTGAAGTCACAATGATGTTGTGGAAAAGGTCTGTTTTATCAGGGGAAGGTCAGAACTCTGTGCAGAGTAGTCAAGTTCATCTCTGTCATTCAAATGTATTTATGGACCTTGCTTCGTGCACAGTCATGATGAAAGATGAGAAGATCAGCTTCAAATTGTTCCAACAAAGTCGGAAGCAAAAAATTGTTCAAAATGCCTTGCTAATCCATAACATCCAGAGTTTATTTTTCCACCAAAGTGGAACTTAGGAGCCCAGCCCAATTCTTGAAGAGCTCCCTTCCAATAAACATTACACCAGGGACACACTGTCAGACTATAAACTCATTTGTTGCTCTGATAGCATTCCATCACATTTCCACCTTGGAATTCACTGAGCTTATGAAAACTATTCATTGATTTAAGAAAATGTAATTAAAAAACACCTACAAGTTTAATTTGACACACCAGTGTTCATGAGAACACGTGATTCTAGTCATTTGAGTGGGTGGTCAAAACTTTTATACCAACACACTTGAGTTTTTTATTTTTCTTTTAACCAAGTCTTTCTTTTAACATAATCGAATCCATAGTTATTCTCCTTATTAAAGATTTTTGGTAACATTTTAAATTCTTTATCCCTTTTTTAAACTTTTATTTTATTAAACTACATGTCAGTAACTGAAGACATGAGTAATCATTGTGCTTGAACATAACAGATAGTTAAGATAAATACTAGATGACCAAAGGGATTTTCATCTATGTGAACAGGTGCTTTTGGAGCAACAAGGTCATTTCTAAAGACCTAAAAGTTGAACATTTGGCAGAAGAAGAACCCCCTGGATGGTTTTTATTGTATTTTTTTGTATGAATGGGTTTCTAGGGAACTCTTTACTTACTTGCTATTGCTTTTTAGATCTAAAGCCCTTTCCATTTTGATAATTAAAAAAATAAAACCAGTAAACCCCTGGTGAAGGATCCAAGAGTTACATCCCATATACTCCAAACACATTTGAAAGAAAATGGGAACTAAGTAAAAAATATTGAATGAAGCGCATTGGAAGTCTTTTATTAAACCCCATGGATTATTTTTTTTAGTTTTCCTTCAAAGAGCCCAGACTGTTCTGAAGAATAAAGCTGCTCAGACTAAATATTGACTATGAAGCTTGTTAGAATTTTACAAACTCTGTGCCCATTTGTGTTTCATATGAATCAATAGATCCCTGCACTTATTCTCCATTTTCCTGATGATGCATAAAGGCCTTTCTCTGCTAACGTAAGGAGCGACTTGGCTGCCACGGATGATTGTATTGATTCCCTGTTTCACTGTGCCTTTAGCAATTCTTCCTTCATGACTGTTTCACACTGAGCCACTACAGAATGGTAATAATGGAGAGTCCATTGAATCCGTATTGGTCTGGACTCAGGCAGCAGCTCTTGCCTGTGGACAGGCCCAGAGGCAGCACACTGATAGTGTAGGAAGTCTGATACCGCTAGAGGCGAGATAAGAGCCACTGGTGTATTTCTTCAGTGGCCCAGATAACCAATCCAAAGGTCAGAGGTAATACTGTGTCCAAAAGTAATCATCTATTTATATATGCAGTAAAGACTGTGACAAAATAATAATTGTTATTTATTAATCATATTTCTTCTTCATTTAAAGCCCCTCATTTGTTGTGTTTTGTGTGTCGATCACCAGACTGGTTTCCACCGTCCACGCACTGATAGTGGGTTTATTCTGTCTCTACATCTTGTGGTTCGATGATGAAGTCAACGCCAACCCTGTCTGGTAAGAAAAACTTAAATAAAAGATACCCCTCATGTATTGCAAAGTAGAAGTGACATCATTGTGCTGTGCAACTTTTCGAACCTTGCCTGTCAACATGAGGATAATTGTGCTTGTTCAGCATAAAAGGCCAATATGGTCGCCTGCTGTGATTTGTTATTTATAAAGGCTAGAAAGCAGGAAGTGTTGTAGGAAAGGTCTGACAAGGCAGATGTCAGGCTGTCAGCTTTGGCAAACTCATGTGGAACAAGAGGAGCGATGTGAGACTGATACAGGGTGAAGAAGGGACGTGGGTAGAAGTGGAGGATTGTCAGGTTTGGAAGCTAATACCCTCTGCAGCAACAAAGATGGCATTCTCACCCTGTCAAAGAAAGCAGGAAGGAGAGGATGGATCTTACGTGTCTGGAAAATCTCTGGAGGTGGCGATGGCATTTGATTTCCATCCTGAGTTTTTTTATTTTACTCGAATCAATGAATCACCTTTGCTTTCTGATATCTCTATCAGATGAGTGCTTCTTTTATTTTTTCACCTCTCCTTTATATTCCCTAAGCACCCACCTAGTTTTTTTGTCTCTGCTTCTGTTTTGCTTCCTCTCAAATCTCACCAACAAGACTCCTTTTCATGGTGTCAAACAGCGGCCCAGTCTCTTTGCCCAACCCCCTCTTCCCGCCTGGATTTGTCTGTTGTACCCCCACATCTCTGCTTGTTGAGTCGGAGCTGCGCTGCACTCCTCCCTCACTCTCATTGTCTCCCCCATTGGGCCTGGCCGGCATCGCTGATGGAGCAGAAAAGAGAAAGTAGGGGGTCAAGTGGCAGAGAAGTGAGAAAGAAAAAAGGCGAATGGGTTGATCCCTTCTCTCTTTTTTAAAATCTTTTATCAAGTCTTGATCAGGTGTTTAGTATTCTATCAGCCGTTTTTTTAGCATATGTTTTCAGGTCAGTTTTGCTCAGAAACAAGTGACAGCCTTTTTACAATTTTGAATAAATTAACATTTATGGGACTCTGGTGTAAAAAATAAAAAATGAAAAATTAAACGACGGAAAATATGCATACAAAGTAGAACAATGTAGTTTTCTACAATAATTAACAACATACAAAATTAACAAAAGAAGTACACTAAGACCTACTTTACAAAATAATGGCATTTTTTTTCCTTCCTTCTAATTATTTTAATAAGCTGATCTTGGCCGTGGCTGGTTAAATCTCTCCTGGTTGCAACACAGGGAGTTGTGCAAGCTTTAATTCTCCAGTCAATCTCTGATTGTTTGACAGCATCATTAAGACATGTCACACAGCGGCATTGTTATGCTGCCTGCTGTGGCCTGAACCTTGGCGTTAGAAACCTGCATTGTTTGCCGCTGGCTCGCAGCACGGCTTACACTGTTATCATAATCCGCTCGGTTAGCAAACAGCCGCACCTCAGCTGCATTTCTCGATTGGCTTATCTCCACTTGAACTTAATAAGCAGGGAAGCAAGAGGTATTATTAGCTTATTTAAAACTTTATTTTTTAAATATTTTGTATTTTTAAATATTTTAATTAGTGATTCATTGTTTTTGTTATTTTGATTTTTTTTTTTTAACTAATACTTGTTTTTTTGACACCACCAAGAGTCCACATACATCGGAATAATAGTTTCACCTTCTGAACAGTCTTGGGGAGACGGTGGCTCAGTGGTAGAGCGTTCGCCCTCGGACCGGAAGATAGCCGGAAGTTAGCCGGAAGTTCGCAAGATCAATTCCCACTGAGTTCAGGTCTAGGGTCCTTGGAGAAGATACCTAACACCCCACTTTCTCCCACCATTGGCGCCATCGTGGCAGCCTGCTGCGGTGTAGTAGTGCAGCACATAAATTTCCCCGTTGAGGGATCAAAAGAGTATGTGGGGGGGAAAAAAAGAACCGTATATCCTTGACAGAGTTGCAGGGGCTGGACCCTATCCCGTCTGATTCAAGGCGAGAGACAGGGTACACCCCTAACAGGTCGCCAGTCTGTTGCAGGGCTACACACATAGAGACAACCATCTGTACACATACTCATTCCTAGGGGCAATTTTATTTATTTATTTATAGCGGCCAATCAGCCGAACATGCTTTTTTGGAGAGTAGGAGGAAATTGGAGTACCCGGAGAAAGCCCACGTATACACAGAGAGAACATGCAAACTCCACATAGAAAGACCAATGTTTCAACCCTTGTCCCTTGCTGTGAGGCCTCTGTGCTAAGAGTCTAAAAAATAGTTTTCTCTTGAAACTTGAGTGATTTTCTTTTTTGCTATTTTTGTGTGGTTACAAGAGTAAAAATGAAATCCTCATACTTTTAGGGTTCATAACAAACCAACTTTCTTTCAAGCAAAATTACTTTGTGATCAAATAAAGATAGTTTCTTTAAAATGATACAGAAACCATTTACTTTTTTAAAAACTATTATTAATGCCACTATATATTATTTTTATTTCAAATTCTAATAGTAAAAAATTGGGTGGCATTTGGAAAAGTTTTAATCATGATTTAAACTTTCTTTGAGAAAAGGTTATGCTCGTTAAACTGAATTTATCACAGCCTGTTTGCTTATATATATGTTGTATTCTATTCGATTAACCTTTATTAAACAAGGGAAGATTGCTGAAGTGGAAAAACATTTATATCAGTTTGCCAAAAGTCATAGTTTGGTGGTAGATTCTGACTTATTCATTTTTTGGTCATTGATTTCTTAGTTTTGCTCAATGATTTAGCCAAAACAAACCAGCTTATGATATTTATGTGGGTTAGTTACGGTTTTACAGCATCCATGGGAATGATTAACTGAATAACCAGAATGCGTTGTGTAATAATTTACTTAACCTTTTCAGTCACAGCGCTACAAAAACTTTAGCTACATTTTTACTACTAACAAAAATTTTCTGAAAAAGTTCTAATACATTCTATTTTTCTTTACTTACTTTATGTAACAACATTAGTTAGTATTTCAAAAAGTAATAAAATAGGGCTTTAAATTTTTTTAAGAAAAACAAGGTTATCTGTTTCCTGGGGGAGATTTTATTCATCTTTAAAGAATTGCATAGACAAAAGGTAGAGAAAGAGCTCAACATTCAGCAAAAGGATCAAATCCATTAGTGCAGAGCTGTATTTGGCACTCTGATTCAGCCCCTCGCTGACATACAAGCTGCATTGATCTCTTTACTGTGTGGATGCATCCAGTCGATACACCTTGATGGAGACAGAAAACAGTCACAGTAACATTTCATCCAGTTTAACAATCGTTCTCTTAAGCAAAATCACAACAAGTTTTTAATCAAATTAGATATTAAAAACTATACAGACAAACACTATTAATCAATTCACTCCATTCTGATGAGTACTCCAAGTAGAAAGAAACTCTTTCAAAATATCATTTCATGTTTTCAGCTGTATTTTTGAGGCTTTAATGTCTTTATGGGGCCAGGGTTTCAAAAAAAAAAAACACACACACATTATGTTCCTTTCCATTGTCTTCCACACATACGAGGCTGGGTCGTTGGGGTAACAGCCTTAGACAAAAAGCCCAGATGTTCATATTAGATGTGGGCGTCGAGTAAAACGAAATTAGGAAAAAAACTGACGTCCGAATACTATCCAAATGCTGGGCGGGAGAGTTTGCAAATTTCTCAAACATGCATACCGTATTACTCCTAATACTCGCGCATGCATGGCCGCACTGATGGGGAGTGCGTCTATAAATAAGCTATTTGGGGGGGGGGGGGGGGAATCTGCAGGGCAAAAAATTTCAGCTCAGTACAGTACTGGTACCAGTAGAAGCTGCAGATATGCAGTCGTAGATATGAGATTTGGGAGTCCAAATCTCCCAAAAGTTGATTTTGAATGAAACCTCCCTTTAATCAAATTGACATATTATAATGACTTTTCAGAGAACTGTTGAGAAGTTTTTGGATGATTCACACAATGCCAGGTCCATTGTAGTGGTAAAGTATTGAAACAGATAAAATTAAACCTATTTACTAGACAAACAAGACAAATGGCATATGTTCACATGCAGTCCTACCAGGGCTGCTTTCTCAACGCTCTTAGTCTGAACATCTTTGTATTTCTTCTAAATGTTAATCCCAAAAGATGCTCTAAGCACTCCTTATCTGTACATCTGATTAACTAAAGGTAGACCACACTGATGTGATTATAAAAAAGTTTTTAGACTCAGAAACAGCATCCCGCTGGCTGTCTTGGGTATCAAACTATCACTCCATTCGCTCGCTGTTCAACCTTCTTTTCGCTTGATGCATTTCTGGCTGAGTGCAGAGGTAAAGTGATACAGCCGGTTGCTTTGCAGAAGGAGCTCAGGGGTGAAATGGACATTAATGGGATGTGAGGAGGAAGGAGAGAAACAAAGTTTTTTAGTAGTCTTATCAAGCTGGGGAAAATGTCCAGAGTAATCATAAAAATAAAAATGTTATAGTTTTTCAAGCTTATGTGGAGTAAAGTGCGTTTTTACTTGATAATAGGATTTTTTAGGCATATGAGAAGTAGACATCCTAATTTGTTCTTTACATTAATCATTAAGATTTTAAATGCCAGTCAGTTAGTTACATGTCAGTTCTTCCGTACAAATACATTTTATTTCTTCTCTTAAAGATTAAAAGACTCATTTGATTCTTATTTGGATACCACAAGAATTAATAAAGATCATCAGGAGTCATGTGCCAAATGCACGGTTAAAGGAAGTCTTTGCAATGCCCTTATAAGGTCACCTGAACACGCTTGTTTATACAGTATGTGGGCTGTGGGGTCGTGTTACACAAACCGCCAGCCAGCCATTCGCCACACGATACCTGTTACTGATACCAGGATCAGATGGCGGCAGAAGCAGAAACACCTCCATTGTTATTTTGAACAGATTTTATTTGTAGTGAGACCCAACTGTCACCAGAGCAGGCAGCTGACTTCTTATTAAGCTGGAGAAGAAATAATGCACATCATCTCCCTTCATGTTATGCATTCATTAAATCAAATGTTCTCTCTATTCCTGGTTGTCAATCTGCTGTTTTTAATTAAAATGTATCCACATAAGGGCCTTAGAGAGAGGGCATCAACATCTGACAATCAACCTTGAATGACCACTCTGCATGACTGATGAGTGTGTCAGCATTCTTAACATTAATTAGTTGGCCAAATTGAAGCTTGTATTCTCCGCAGAAGCAGATTATCGATCTAATAATCTACTGGTGTGGAGAGGGGAGTGAGTGGCTTTCCCTTCCTGGCTTGTTAACTTTGGATGGCATTGTGTTACAGCTAAGCACCTTTACACTTTGTTCTTTGCTTTTCCACAGGGGTGACCCCGGGCTGGTCAAACTAAATGTAGCCATAACCTGTGGTTACCTCCTATACGGTGAGATATGGTTCTGTTTTTTTTTTCTCTTTGATGACCACACAAAATCTGATAATCAACTTTGTTTTAGGCTTTATACGCATATAAAATATTCCATATTCATTTCTGACGTGGGAAATAAACTTGAAGTTATTTGAAATAAAAGCTATAAGAATCATCTCTGAGTTTCCGTGTGAATATACAAAGTACTACCAGGCAAAGTTGATTTTAAATAGATGCTGAGTATTTTGTTTAGCCTGCACTCTGGAATGACATTCAAGCTCATCGCTGCTGGACATCTGCTAATGTTCTTCACACATGATAGATTCAATTTTAGTTCAGCCACTGATTTCACTTTAATCTAAAGTGTACTTCCATAAAGTTTTGCACCATTTTTTTCTTTTTACCAAAAAAAAAAAAAACTATCATTTTTGCAGATAATGTTGCAAACAAATGTTGGAAGTGAAAAGGAATAAGTTGAAATTTGAATACTTTGTTTGAAAATCTTCAACAAATCATAGTTTTCAGATTATTTTACTCTCACATGAAACATTTTTGTTCCGTTGCATCGTCTTCCGCTTATCCGGGGCCGTAATGCGGGGGCAACAGCCTCAGACATCCGGGAAGCCCAGGCTTCTCTCACCCCAGCTGCATCCTCCGGTTCACCCCGAAGAATCCCTAGTCATTCCCCGGCCAGCTGTGAGACATAGTCTCTCCAGCAGGTCCAGGGTCTGCCTCTTCGTCTCCTCGCGGTGGGACGTGCCTGAAACACCTCACCAGTGAGGCGCTCGGGGGTGTCCTGACCAGATTTTCATCTCTATAAAACTAGGGTTAAAAAAAAAAGATAAACGCCAAGATGGATCAAATTTTATAAAAATAAGGAATGACTGTGTTTATCACTTCGCTAAAGGGGATTAAAATGTATCTTTTTTAAATGCCATATTTTGCATGTAAATGTTTTTATTATGCCATCTCCTGCAGACCTTGTATTGCTGGCATGCAACTGGAGCACCATGGGCGATGGTTTTTTTGTCTGCCACCACTTGGCGGCGCTCTATGCTTATGGATACGTACTGGTGAGTGAGTCTCTTTCTGAGCTTTTTGGGTCTTCTTGAGTGTCTGATGTGTGTGTTGTTGCAGACACGTGGTGTACTTCCCTACTTTGCCAATTTCCGTCTTATATCAGAGCTGTCCACACCGTTCGTCAACCAAAGGTGAGATGGCACCAGCTGTGTGATCAAATCGCACCGTTTCTTTCACACTCCCTTACTTTTCTGTCCATCTCCAGGTGGTTTTATGAGGCTTTGAAGTATCCCCGCTCCCATCAGCTGGTGGTGGTGAACGGCATCGCAATGTCCATTGTGTTCTTCCTGGTCCGCATCGCAGTCATGCCATCGTACTGGATCAGCGTGTTTGCCACATTTGGCACGCCAGAGTTTGAGCGTTTAGGTTTGGGAGCCCAGGTGGCGTGGATCACCTCGTGCATCGCCCTGGACATCCTGAACACCGTCTGGATGTATAAGATCGCTCGCGGCTGCTACAAAGTAATGACTGGGAGGGGAGGGCGAAAGGTCAAAAGTGAGACTGAAGTCTCCACAGACAAGAAGCATGCAAACAACCACACAGACTGATAGTGTTTAGACCCAGATGTGAGCAGGGTGGGAAGCAGAGCAAACAAGAGCCCCGCCCCTTCTGCTCAGAGCTCCTCCCACTCTCAATCCCAGGAGTCCTCAGGTTCTGACCCCAGCAAGAGTACGGGGGGGTTAGGAGGGCGCTCGTAGACTCAATCGCGCACCAGCGTTCGCAGGAGACAGATTTTCACCAAGGAGGGGTCGACCGGCAGCAAGCACACATTCGCTCACCTCCTCCTGCATCTCCGTCTCCTCTTCCATATGACTCCAGCCAAAGCTCCGTCCTCTGAAGTGCCTGTGGGGAAAAAAAAAAAACAAGAAAGCAATAACAGCGCAGGAGGAAGATCACAAATTCCAAATAAACTGTAGGGACACACACCCACAGCAGCCGGACACTTCTCCTCACCGCGCTGGAGGAGACGCAGCCTGCAGAGCGAAAAAAAGAAAACCCCTCTCAGACCCGCACAGTCTGCGTCTACCCTATAGGGCTCTTGTTTTAATTTCATCAAACCTCAGAAGAAGAGACAGAAAAACCACCAGAATGCCTCTCCTACAATTACTCGCTGTGGCCTCCTTGTACAAGTAGCGCCTCTTTACGTCACCAGCCCCTGAAAACATGTTAGAATTAGAAATGCATGCGGGAGAACACGCTCCGACATAACCTAGTTAAATTTATTTTTCACTATACGCATCAGTTCAAATGTTTTGTTCTACCTCTTCTCCCGGCCTTAGAAAGTCTCCCGTCCTCATTTACTTATTTATAATCCACCTTAACTTGTTTATGAGAGGCTTTAATCTTATCCAATGAAACTTCCCGGCTGATCTGAGAAGAGGAAGATGTTAGAGTGACTAACATCTTTATTTCCAAATACCAAAATGATGCTTGTACTTCTCTAGTTTTTTACAAACGAGTTGCCAGAAACAGGAATGTTCTCTACATAATCAACAACAAAATTGTTCTCCTGAAAGCAGAAAGTTTGTCATGCATGCCTGATTTTTTTTTTTTCTGTATCCAGTGTAGTTTGTCATTTTAGAGCATGAGAGGGTTCACGTTTCTGTGATGCCTTAGTGATTTGTGGAGATAGATGAACTTCATTTAATTAATAGTAACATTAATCCAATGCTGTAAATGGAGGATTTATTTTTCTAGTTTTTTTTTTTTCCACCCAAAGCGTAATCTGAAGCATGAACTAAATGTGTTTTGGGATAAACTTCCTCTATGTGCATGCCTTTGCAGTATTTACACATACAGTATCATACATGTGTCTTTTGTATAGCGATTGCTCCTCTTCTATTTACCAAACAGCACAATTTTAGTTTTACAAATACATAAATTATTCCAGTTAAAGGATTGAATAATACCTAATAACAAAAGAGATAGAAACACAAGATATGTGAGATTTTTCTTTTTGTCTCTATTGTAGATGGTTTAGATTGTGATCTTTCAGCAAAGTTTGTGCATCCGGAACACATCTGAGTTTTAAATACACATCCAGCCAAATTCAGACATCTTCAGACTTTATCCATACTTGCAGAGGAAAGGACATTGAGGACATCACTTATAGTCATGGAGCACTTTAATACTAAAAGAAAAAATAAAGTGTTGTATGAGTAAAGTGTGCATTAAGAGAAATCACTAGTAAATATAATAATCTATATTTTCTGATCCACTGAACAGCAGCTGTACAAATCAGACTTGCAGTTCAGTTAACAAATTATTTTACACAATGAGCAGTTTAGGTCATTTTACTGAAAATGCTTTCTACTGTATTCATGTGGGTCAGTAACATATTAGCATGTGGGCAAGCATAGGTGATCTTATCAGATTACATTAATGCCAAACTCTGCTTTATTCATGAGATGAGCACAAAAATCTAATATATTTTTAAAGAACCTAAAAAAAAAAAAAAAAAAAACACATTATTCTGTTTTGGCTGAAGTGAGAAATTAGTCCTTACATCAACTGACCACAAGAGAGTGCTTGAAACTCCACAGCTTTGTTCTTTCACTTTCAAAACTTTCTTTTTAAACTTAATATTGAACACTACCTATAGAAATGAACTTTATAAAATCTGTGGGTCTATCTTATTTAGGAAAGGATTAGTTTTAACAGTTTCAGAATGTCTGGTGGTATTTTCACTGTGGATATCTTTTTTTAAAAAAAGAAAGCACACTCCCCATGGAGCGTTAACTCTGGGATCTCCTGTATTTCTGTCACCACACAGGAGGGGCTACAGTATCTTGTGCCTTTAAACAAACAATGGATGTGATCTCTTTTTTTTTTTTCCCTAACCTGCCTGCACAATGATCATCCAGCCACGTACTAAAACCCCAAAGCTGATGCTTCCTGGGAGCTGCTGTCCAGAGGTGGAAGGAGCCTGTCTCTGAATGTTGATTGGTTATTTAGTGGCATTATGATGATCTCTAAGTGTGTGTGTGTGTGTGTGGTTTCTTTTTTCTTTTTTAAAAAAGGCAATCAATACCTAGTCTTGAAATTTCAGCTGGTTATCTTCAGATTGCTTTTGGATGTTTTTAAATGTAAATCAAGGCTGCTTTCCTGTGCACAAAGTTAGAAGTACACATTATGAGTGCACAACATGATTGTTGGACAGACTGTCTGGACAGACCAAGCTTTGGTGCTCATCAGGGTTTTCTACAAAGTATGTTTCCTCAATCTCTGAAACCTTTAGCTGTTTGAAAATGAATGTGACTATAAATCTGGACAATGACTTTGATTATTATTTGTATTTTGTAATAAGTGTATCAGGTTAGACTGATTAAGATTGTCCTCGATTAGTCGGGGATGGTAAAGTTGATCTATGTTGAGCATACAGTATTTAAATGTATGTAAAGAAAATCTATGAATCTCTTTAATATGATGTCCGTCTTCAAATCATTGATCTCTTTGACACGATACAATACACAGAGGCAACTGATGTTTTTCTGTTTTTCTTGAATATCTGATTCAACTGTGATTAATCATGTACGAAAAATATTAAACTTAATCATGTGCATGGTGGAGGATGTATCATGGTGAGGACTGATCACAAGAGGTGAAGAACAAATACCTTTTCATTTGTTTATTTCTCTCAAGTGAATGACTAGCCAGTATGGCTTCCCTTTCATCTCATTTTCTTTGTCTTTTAATACAATGCAATATCTTGTTATCTTTTCTTTCACTGAGATTTTAATGTGAAACGGCCGACAGTACAGGAAGCCCTCGGAGTCCATGTCTGAGCTTTACCTCATGACTCGGACTGTTGTCTACATTGACCACTACTAATGATCATGTAATTGTAGTGCTGAAAGCTGAGACTTACTTGAAAGTATTGCTCTTCAATAAAGTTGAAGACAATTTAAAATCATATACGTGACTCTTATTCTTTTTTTTTTTTTTTTAAAGATTTCTTTTCAACCAAAACTTTACTTTGCTGTCTTCATTTCAGGAATTACTAATAGTAATGTACAAGTATATAAATAACAATGTTGCTGTTGAAACATCAAATTGTTCTATTGTCTTCCAGTTATCAGGAGCCAAACTGCAGGGGTGTTCTGTCGAGATCTGCGGCCTATCGCAAGATGTGCGAGATTAGGATCTATACATTTAACGCCACAGATCAATGTGTTTATTTGACATAGTTCTACTTTGATAGAATGCTAGAAAGCACAAGTTTATATTTGCTCGTTTCTTATCATCATAGGTTTCATACCTCAACTGGCACATTAATGCATCAGATGATGCTACTACTGTAATATAATACCTACAAACAATAGTTTATATTTGATCATTTAATATCTGAACTAGTATACTTGAAAAAAAAAAGTAGATAAATGTACAAAATAAGACAATATAGATATATATCTATGTATATCTCGTATCAACATAGACAAAAGAGAACATAAATTATTTGTTCTATAACATCCATGACATCAATGTTCCATTTACAATGGAAAAATTGATGATAGTATCGATGTTTTCAACTATGATAGCATCGATAGCATCATTGATGACCGCACCGATGATAGCATCGATTATAGCATCGATATAAGCATTGATGAAAGAATCGATAACATTGATTAAAACAATAAAAATAACCTTTAATGTTATTTTATTTAAAGCATCAATGTAACCACCAATGATAGCATCAATGACATCATTGATTACCTCATCGCAGACCTAATTGGTGACTTAATCGATTACCTCATCAATGACATAATCGATTACCTCACCAATTAAATAATCAATTACCTTATTATCAATGATGTCATTGATGCTATCATTGGTGGTTGTATCGATGCTTTAAATAAAATAAGATTAAAGGTTATTTTCTATGCTTCAATCAATGTTATCATCGATTCTTTCCTCAATGCTTACATCGATGCTATAATTGATGTGATTATCGTGGCTGTCATCAATGATGTCATCTTTCCTATCATCGATTTTTCCATTGACGCTATAATCGATCATATCATGAACGCTAAAAATTGATAACGTCATTGATGCAATAATTGATATTTCCATTGACGCTTTCATCGTTGTCATCATTGATGTTATAATCGATGCTATCATTGAATCTATCATCGGTGCTGTCATTGATGCTGCTGTGGTTTTTAACAAAATGCTTTAAAACTTGTGTTAATAACTTGAGGGTGTACCAGAGGTCTAAGGAAAATTTTGTACACTGATTCTTTATTAATTGCTTTATGCACTTTTATTCTATGTGAATGTGATATGTAAATGATTTTATACAGTTATGCCGTTCTGTGGCTCAGAGCAAATTATTCATATTTTTCATTTTGTCTATATCAGTATGAGATATACACATATATGTCTATATTGTCTTATTTTATATATTTTTATGTTTTATATTTACTTACTATTTATTTTTCTTTTATAATTACAGTGCTGCTGTAATGCACACATTTCCCACGTGTTCGATCAATAAAGTACTTGTGATTCTGAAAACAGCCAGTGTAATGAAGATAAGTTGGATAACTTATAAATGTGTAGATTCTGAATGCATCATCTGATGCATTAATGTACTAGTAGAGGTATGAAACTTATGATAATAATAAATTAGTAAATATAAACTTGTGTTTTCTAGCATTTTATCCCAGTAAAACCATGTCTGAAAAACACATTTATCTGTGGAGTTAGGCTACCATCTGGATCCGTAAGAACAATATACTAAAGATGAGGGCAGTGAGATTTTACATAAAACTGATCTAATGTAATGTCATTTCTTAAGTGGAATAACGTTTAAACAAAGTTCTTTCCACCCTTTTTAATAATAGTTTTTGCGTTGTGAATTACACATGTTGACAGTTAAACCTAATGATCCTAATCTCGCACATCTCTCACATCTCGCGATGGGTCACAGAACTTGACAGGACAGGAGTGGAGATGGAAAACCCATGCTTTTCTCACTCCGGCTGCATCCTCCAGCTCACCCGGATGGATCCCGAGTCTTTCCCCGGCCAGCTGTCAGATAGTCTCTCCAGTGGGTCCTGGGTCTGCCTATCGGTGGAACCTCCCCGAAACATCTCACCAGTGAGGCAGTCAGGAGGCATCCTAACCAGATGCCCGACCCACCCCATCTGACTTCTCTCGCAACGGCTCTAGTCCGAGCTCCTCCCGGATGGCAGAACTCCTCACCCGATCTCTGAGTGAGAGTCCAGCCACCCTGTGGCCTGCTGGACTCTGTGGACACAATCTCGTTCTTTCAGTCACCACCCACAGCTGGTGACCAAATTGTTTCTGTCGTTATTTGTGGTCAGTTATAAAAGGTTGTCTATGTGCGTTTCAATTTCTTCTCTGGTTTAAATGCATGTTTTCCCAGATCAAGAACCAATCAAAAATAAAAAAAAAACCTTTATTTGTCCCACAATGGGAAAATTGCAGGTTATGTTGTGATGCTTAATAGTGTGACTGGTTTAGGGTTTCAGTTTTGGGCCTTTTTTCATTGCACCTCATTTTTTACCTCATGTTTTTCTTTTCTCTCACTCCTTCATCTTCCCTGTAGGGTCCAGCAAATAAACCAAAGTAAATACAGATATTTAACATATAAAAATACCTGCCGAGGTTTGCACACAATGTTGACCCGTCCAAATCTGCCTGGCAAAACTTGGCTCACATGTCATCATTCTGCTTGTTGGATAGGACAGTGTTAAAAAAAATAAAAAAGACACAAAAACACAAACTAAGGCACACAAATCTAAAATGAATAGTTGCATTTAGGAGTCTGGTCTGATGTGATAGAAGAGACATCTTGTAAAAATTGAAAGTGAGGGTGATTTGCCACTAAGTTGGTGTTTGATTTAAACCATCCCCTGCATGTGGATGTCTGGGAGTGTGCACCAGCCGGTCTAAGGGGGCCTGGTTGGAGTATGTGGCTGAAAAGCTTTACCAAACATGGTCACATAACACAGACTCAATCAAAATGTTTCTTTTGCTACTACACCACACACTTTCTGCACCTCCCTCAGATCCAATATCACCACTCATGTGTTACACACAAAAAAACTACAAAAGTGTGTGACATCACTTGATTCATAATAGTACACAGATTTATTTGTTGCTACTGGACAGCTTATTCTTTCTCTTAACAAATTCTGTCTATAAATGTCAAGTTTCTTATTTCCCTGCTATCTGCTCCTGAGAATCAGCCAGACATACTCAGCAAGTCATAATCCTGAAAACATAAATAGATCATAGCGATATGTCTATTTTAGGGGGAAATTATACAGAAGACTTTTCCCAGACGTGAAGAAATAAAAACATATCTGATAGACTCACAAAAATAAGAAAGAAAAAGAAAAGAAATCAACATTCCAGGCATTGTAGAAGCTATAAACAAAGAACATTTTACAAGGGGGGTAAACTCTGACCAAGGGGTTGATTGAATTGACTTTAAACCAGCTTGTTAACAGACAGTTAGCAGTTACCTGTCAACACATGAAACAGGGGCAGGTGGCGATATTCTGTACCATTGATGTAAACTCCTCTATCCACACCAAAAAGATAATAACCTGCTGATAATTTATCTCTGTGTGAAAAAATCTGAAACTAAACTAACACTTTCTCTTTAATGATTATTAGAACATCTTTATGATGAAATGAGTGAATGAATGAATCAATTCTTGGTCAGTAGATCCTCTTTCTTACATTTGACCCACATTTGCTTTTCAGTATGTAAAGTTTGACTGAATAGTTTTTTTTTTTTTAATTACACACAAAACTTACGGAGTGGCATGCAGGCACAGTGGTTAGCACAGTTGCCTCACAGCATAAAAGTAGGGGATCGAGTCCTGGGTGGGACGATGCTAGGAACACTGACCTCTCTGTATGGAGTATTCATGTTCTCCCCGTGTGTGTGGGTTTTCTCCAGTTTTCTCAAACCCTCCAAAAACATGTATGTTAGATTGATTGGCCGCTATGAAATTGCTCCTAGACTGACGACCTGTTTGGGGTGTACCCTGCCTCTCGCCTTCATTCAGTCGAAATAGGCCCCGGCACTCCATGTGGCCCCGTTACGGATAAGCGGTTCAGAAGACAAAATTAAACATAAACTCACATGCACACATATAGAGAACTTAGAAATGGGAAGATTACAAAATAATTTTTAACAAAAGTTCACTTAATGTTTTTTTGTCCAACCTGATAGGCTGGTCAATAGGAACTGTAAACACAATCACATTCTGTGAGAGGAAAAGTGTTTAAAATTATGGTGAGACTCCCAATGTTTTCTTGTATGTTCTATTTAGGGGGAACACAGGCCTGAAACAAGAATGCAACCTGATGCTGCAGACATTTATGTGGATCCTAATATTCCTCATAAACATGCTGATGGATGCATCATTGTATAGATGTCACATTTCTTCAACTGTTTTGCATTTATGGCTTCATCTTTCATCAGTAGGATTTTACAATGTGATTACTATTACAAGAAAATATATCAGATGTTTTTTGGGTTTTTTTGAGAGGTTAAATTAACTTTCTTTACTAAGATCCAGTGTCTTCTTCTTCTCTTTTCGGCATTTCCCTTCAGGCGTCCCCACAACAAGTCAGTTTCTTCCATCGTATCCTGTCTACTGTATCCTCTTTGGTTACTCCAACTGTCTTCATGTCAAGTGAACACAAAATATCTTTTTTTTTTTTTTCTCCTATACCTGTCCTGTCCGGCGTTGTGACAAGCAGAATGATGATCTGTATGTCAAGTATTGCTGGGCAGTTTTGTTCTACCAGGGTCAGCACCATGTGCCGACCCTGACAAGCTTTATTTGTTTATTTTAAATGCTTTACAATCAAAATATATATATGCTTTCTGCGCTGGACCTGACAGGAATTAATAAGGAGAGGGGCGTGGGTAGGTGGGGTGAAAAAGAGGAGGGATAGGGTACAGAAGAAGAAGAAGAGAGGGGGAGAAAGTAAAAAGAAAATCTGAAGTTGCAGTATTCTGCATCACAACCAACCTGCTGGATTATCTGAGGGGAAAAAAAAAAAAGTACAAACAAGAGTTTAAACCAGTAATAAAACTGACACATACAACAAAACCTTCTATAGCAAATGATGTACAACACAAACACATGTTACTAGAGTTATAATAATATTGGTTGAAAGCAAGGAACATAGCGGACAGTAAACAGAGTGATATAGTGTGCGAGTGTGAGTGAAAGTACATGCATGCTGCCGATGTGAACCATGTGCTTATTAGGACCAACGGATTGTCCCCAGCCCCAAAGGATTGGAACGAGGGAGGCAGAGATACACGCTACCCGGGCCCACGCCCATCCAGATCCCGGGACCCCGAAGCCGGGCCGAGGAGCCGCCCACCTACCCAGCAAGGCGCATGGAGAAACCCCTGCCAGGGCCACTCCAGCACCAAGGAGCACGGGCCTCCCCGATGCCAGGACCCACAGGCCTCGGGGCAGACGCGGCAACCGTACCCCACGGCCCTAGGCGAGCCCAGGGGTGACAGAAGTCAAGGCCCGGACCGAGAGGGGAGCACTCACCCCAAGGGCCCAGGGACCCGACAATCCCCGAGCCGGGGCTCAACCGGGTTAGGGTTAGGACACAAAATATCTTAAGCAACATTCCCTACCTGGAAATTTTGGAAAAAAAATAACTTTGAAAAGAGGAGAGATATTGCCACTGGCCTTTATTGGATTTTAAACTTTTATCAAGTAATGATTAAATACATTTTAGAAATTAAAACACAGCCCTAAGAAATAAAGAGGCTTTTTTGTGAATGTGAAAAAAATATGCATAAATCATATTTAAAAATGGAATAGAACGTTTTAGTTTTAAAAAAAAAACGTCACTGGATTTTGTATTGCAAAGCTGATGTTATTCAACTCCCAGAAATGTCAAACCATTTATATTTTCACGTTAAAAGTTAATGTTAGGGGAGGTTAAACAACTAAATAAACCCTGCAAGCACTATAACTTGATCTGGAAAAGCACAAATTAACTATCGAAATTCTGACTTGACACAGTTCTATATCATCCATTCAGCCAGATTTATTGTGGGTGCCATCTGGAGGAAATTAGAATTCCCTCTAGTAAATAGAAAAGGGTTTTTTTTCAACATTGTAAAGTTTTAAGTGAGTAACATCAATATAATTCCGGTTAGAAATAAGATGATCAAAGAAAAATGTGTGTCGTAAAACTATTACAAAGAAGATTTTGGGATGTAATATCTAATAGGGAAGGTTTTAGTTCAGTTTACTGACCAAATCTAACTTTGTTTGAGCCTCTCTGTCTCACTGTAGCTACGGATTAGAGTTATGACGCCATAAAGTCAGCCTGTAGGACTCAGTGTGATGGGGCCTTCTACCATAAATAGCAAAAGCTGAGTGAGGACAGGGTCTGGTAGGTGGGGGACAAGTGGCTCACAGTTGAAATGCACTGACCTTCTCTTCCCTGCTGGATTTTAAATGTCATGATTAAAGACTAAATGTTTTCAGACAAAGAGAATAAAAACATTGATTTGAATTACAAAGAATGTTAAACTGTTGTTTTCAGACTTTTACTGGTTAATCTTAATGGAGATTATAAAACTAATTTTCTTAGCCAGGATAGCTGATTACACTTTGACACTTCAATCGGTATTTTGATGACACCAGAAATTCCTTCTAAATATCATCCATTTAGCCCAAGAGTGATGGAAATATGGACCCAGCATAGCGGGCATTAAATATCTGACTGTAGTCCGTTATTTTTGGTGTGAGGGATTCCTTCTTCAAAAGACATTACATCTCCAACCATGTCAGCTTCGGCCCTTCCTTTCTCCCATAATGCCCAAATAAAGTGTCCGAATTCCATGAGTGTGTTTCTTCTCACTGTGAGATGTTTACAAGATCATGCCTGTGATTGTGTGTAAGAGAAGGAAGACGAAGAATGGGGAATGCATTCAAGGACAAATGAGGATGTCTTCTAACATGGAAAAGCAAAGATTTCAATAATCTTTTTAAGAAATCCTCAGATCTTTGAATAACTCTCTGTCAGTTAGTTTAAATCCAATATTTAATTCCCAGAGTGGTGAATAATTAGTCCAACTAGTTTATAAATTCATTATAACTAACACTTTCTGAGTGGTTGGAATGAATAAATTTGTTTGTCTATTTCCGCATTAAACCAAATCAAAGTACTGGATGATATTTCAAACTTCAGATAAAACAAACAAAAAAATCAATTGGAATAATTTTCCCAACATTTTCTTAATTTTTTTGTGAAAGTAAGTTATTATTTTGTTATAGGTTATAAAGAAATGAAGAAATGTATTCTTAAAATCAGTCGTGTATTTGTAATGGTGTGTTAGATTAAAAGTTTTATGTCTCACGGCGACACGGTAGCACAGTGGTTAGCGTAGTGGCATCAGAGCAAGAAGGTTGGGGGTTTGAGTCCTGGGTGGGGACGAGGCTTGGAACACTGGTCTTTCTGTGTGGAGTGTGCATGTTCTCCACGTGTATGCTGGGTTTTCTCCTGGTACTCCAGTTTCCTCCCATCTCCAAAAACAAGCATGTCAGGTTGATTGGCCACTGTGAAAATTGTGTAGATGGTTGTGTGTGTGTGTGTGTGTGTGTGTGGCCCTGCAGCAGACTGGTGACCTGTTTGAGGTGTACCCTGCCTTTTGCCTTGCATCGGCCGGGATAGGCTCTGGCACCCCCGCAGCGCTGTTCAGGGTGGACTGTTCAGACGATAAATGAATGAATCTCATAGCTACAACAAATATTTGTTGTAAAGTTATAGACTATTTAATTCTTAAATTTCTAATTCGTCCTCTTTTTCTTCAGAAACAAACATTCAAGAGTGTGATGACGTTCCTCACTGTTCACTTTGAATTGGTAAGCTGTAAAACTTTACCAGATTTTTAAACAATGAAACATTACGTAAACTACTTTGCTGAGCGTTGGTGTGACAGCTGTTGACAATTTAAGTATAGTGTCCTGTCCAAAAAGGAGCTGAAGATTAGATGTAATGACCTGCTTTTACTTCTGTAAATTTCCAGAGTTAAATTAGAATCAGAAGCTCATGGGTCAAATTAGTGTCAAACAGCAGTGCAACTAATTGTTAAACAATTCAATCACTTCTGCTCACATTTATGTTACTTTGAATGATTTAAATAAACACTATTCATCATTAGATGGAGAAAGTTTTGTCTTCAATTGTGTGCCACTTGTAACAGTAATATAAAAACAAAAAGGAAAGAGAAGGGACTTAATCCTACTTTCCAGGGAGCCTTTTCCACAGTTGCCACCAGAGAATCAACTAAACAGACCCTCTTGAATCCACTGCATTCCTTTCCTTGTCATCAGCCTCTCGGCAAAAGGAGTGATGAGTAACATACTGTGGTAAAAGAGGAAACCTACCTCATTGTTTGCAGGATGACGTAGAACATTCAACAGTAGCCTACATACAAGTTAAACACATGTCAGATAAGCAGTGTGAAGAACAAGATTTTTTGTTTCTTTTCAAACATAAAATAAAAGCTATATTTCGGTTTTTGTAAAAGTTCTCTAATGTCACTTAGTTTTTCTGCCTTTTTATAAAGTTTAGTAAAAAATTACATCTTTTTCGGGATTGTTTGTATTTCACACAATCTACAGGCCTGATATACAACTATTTCACATTATTTTAAAACAGATAAATAAAACAGTTAAATTGATTTAATCCAGTAAATTTTTGCAAACGGGGAAAGTTTTAATCATCACAAAGCAGCATACCATCACAGATTCAGATGTGATGTGTGGATCCCAATCCTTACAGGAATACGTCCAGAGTCTGTAGAGGTACAAAGTACATGTAAACTCCTAACTTGAGGGGTTAGCATTTTGGAATATGGAAAAATAGTGGTGTGTTCTTTTAAAGAAAGACTGTGTATGAAAACATCTTTTAATTTAAATACATAGCTTTCATTTGCAGCTTTGTAGACAAATTGCGTGATTATGCTACTCAGTTTAAACTCACAGAGGTTGCATTTAAGCAACTCAGGGTCTTGTTCGCAAGTTAGGGAAGGATTGGACGATGGCGATGGACGGATGGATCGGTGTGGGGTCTGTAACAATTAGGACGCTGCATCAATCTGTTGTGGTGAAGAGAGAGCTGAACCAAAAAGCAAAATTTTCAATTTACAATTTGATCTACATTCCTACCTTCGGTTTTTGTCATCCGCTCTGCATGATAACCGAAAGAGCAAGATACTGGATACAAATGGCAAAGATTAGTTTCCTCTGTGGGGTAACTGTGCTTTCACTCACAAATAGGAAAAGGAACTCTGACATTTGTTGGTCCTACAAGTCGAGAAAAGCCAGATGGGGTGGTTCAGGCATCTGATTAGAGTGCCTCACATGATGCCTCGCAAGTGAGATGTTCTAGGTTGAAAAAAAAATTGCCTACAAACTGCTGAGAGGTCATCACACATTTTAATTGGGATAAAAAAATTGAGGGACAGAATTACATTGTTTTCATTTGTCCCATTAAGACAGATTTCTTAACAGAAAAGATTACAACTAATCAGCTCTAATGAAAACATATAAATATAATATTCCATAATAACAATCCTCTAACAATAAGAATCATTTCAACAATTGACATTTTCCTTTAATCAGTGTCTGTGGAAAAAGTTTTAATACCTGAGAGATGACATCACTCCTCCTGATGAGCAGGCTGCATTCTGATTGGACGGTGGGCTCGGCCATGCACGGAGCAGACACATGGAAAAAGTTTAAAAAGATTCAGAAAAACTTCAACAGCTGTTCTTCTCACACTGCTAATAATACCACCGATCTAGAGTTTTAAAAGAGTGAAATAAGTGAAGGGATTTGTTTGGGGACTTTTGGATCTTTCCTCAGACAGCAACCTGTCTCTGAAATTCATCGCTGCTTCTTTGTAAATAACTTTAAAAAAAAAAACAGAGATGACCACACATTTCAGGAGCGGCCCTGCTTTCGGACTTTCTGCCGAAGTCAAGAGTAAGGTAAGTTTATATCTTTAACTGATAGATTATTTCCAGGCTGATAAAAATCCACCTGTAAGTGAATCCTATAAGATCTTCTCTGATGGAACCTGTCACCTCTCTGTGAGCACATGGGGAACCTTCTCATCAGCAATAAGTAACCTTAGGATTAGATCAAAAGCAAAAACAAAGCTATTCCTTCATCAAACATCTCCTAAAACAGAAGATCTAGTGAATTGAATAGCTGAAATATTTCTGATTGCAGTTTGATTTTGAGTTGTGTGGGTTTTTTTAATTCTATAAAATTACACTAGATTCCAATCATAGTGAAAGTTTTAGCCAGATATGACTGATTTTTTTTTTTTGTTTCTGTGATCAGAAACTCTATCAGTCCATTTAAACAAATTATATCCGTATCAGTTTATTATCACACAAATTTCCCACATGTGGGATCAATAAAGTACTTCTGATCTTGAGTTTTTTTCTATTTCATTAAGCAAAAACATAAAATGCATTTTATTTTAAGGTTCAAAGCTATTGGGGATGACGTATGTGTTAGTCAAACACATCTTTCTGTGTTCATGCATCCGCTTCTTTGTGACTCTATGGATGAGTCAGAGCCTGTGACTTTTCCAGCATGCAGATTATCACCACCACCAGGATCATAACTAACCATCATTGTCCTGGTATGGATGTGACCTCTCCTTTGGAATAGTTCAATCTCTCAGCAGTGCCTTAATTTCACTCCACTGGTCTGTGTGAAGCTTGCATTCCTTTCATTACTGCTATTCAGGAGGCTCCTCGCTGCCGGGCTGCTTCTGTTTTTATAGAAGCTACAAGCTGAGTTAGTAAAAGCTGGAGTGATAAGAAAAGAGGGGGAAATAAATTGTGAGATGAGTCGATGAACTTTAGTGGGTGATTTGTGGATCACACCTTCTAGCAAGTGATATGAAAGAAAAGCAGGGATGAAGCACAAAGCATGGTCAGGTACATCATCTGATGACCTTTTAAGGAGAGAAATAGACTAGAACATGAGAAAGTATTCTTACTCTAAACAGTTTACAGAATGTCAAGAATGACAAAAGTGTCCTGACAGAACACAGGTGGGCAGAAGAAGGATGAAAATAAGAGCCAATTCTTTATATTGTCCAGGAGGTTACATCCAGAAAACCATTAGTGGAGAAGAGCTAAAGATTGATAAAATTCATCAAGACATTTCCTGTTAGTCATAAGATTGTGCACAAACTCAAAGTATTTTTTGATTGTAATGTAACTTAACTTGGTCTGGTTGCTGTGGTGCTTATGTTAACCTGGGTCATTCCCCTCCAGTATATTGACTCCTGTTCTTAATACTACAGACATTATGTAATCCTTTAAGAGAATATTTGCGTTTATTGTAGGAAATCTAGTGTTTTGCTGTGTAAATATTTGCTGAATAATAACTGATCACAGTAGTGTTTTTAGTTTTTGACACGTGTGGCCTGATAATTTAATTTAGATCTTTTATTTTTCAATTGGAAAATACTAAAAAATAACTTGCTCCATGCTTGTGCGGGGTTGGGTCGAGATCTCTGTAGAAATATCTAATTAAAATGTACTATTTAATTTTGTTATGGTAGAAAAAAGATGTCACGATATCTCCAAAATCAAGAAGTAGCCTTAAACCAGTTTTTAATTTTTAATCTATTAATTTATTATTTTGTAGTCAGTGACGGGAAATTAAATTAAACCCAGCAGCAGAGGCTTAAAGGGCTTATTTAAAAAAAGAAAAGTTCTCTATTTCTTAAAATTATTGCCTTTTCAGTTGCTCTGCCAAGGACTGGTGACCTGTACATGGTGTACTCCACCATTCGTTGTCTAACTCAGGCACACCCTGTGGCCCTGTTATGGATTAAGCACTTTGGAAAATGAGATGCATTTTTAAAAAAGTTAGATGAACAAATATACAAATAGATTTTGTGGATTTAGTTTTCAGTTGAGGAAGCTTTTGTCTAAGGACTGCGTACTTGGTTTTGGCGTTTTTATTTTAGAGATTAATTAGTTTAGTTTCATCATTGCTTGGGGTAGCTAAAGTCTGTTCTGAGAGGACTTGCTTTATTTTTAATGTATTTATTAAACCAGATGACAGACTTATTGAGATAAACATATTTTTACATGACTGACCAGAAGAGCAATTAGGAGTTCAGTGTCTTTTCCAGGGACACTTCGGCTCACTCCAGGTGGGAAATCAAACTGTTAACTGGACGACCACTTTAGGTACTGAACCACACTGCCAACAAACTACTGTCTTGCACCTTTTCCCTCTGCAACACACCTGAATCCGTATAAGGGTTCACTAATGGGCTGATGAATGAATAACAGAAATATGAATATATGGATTAAGCAAATAAATTCAGGTGCTTTTTCCTTTTTTTTAAGAGGTTCATTGAAAATTTAACAGTTGAGACATAGTTTGGACTTGTACACCCTGGGCCTTCATCATTTTGGGAGGGTCTTCTTCTTCTTTCGGCATTTCTCTTTCAGGGGTCGCCACAGCAAGTCAGTTTCTTCCATCTAACCCTGTCTGCTATAACCCTATACTTTTCTCCACCCGTTCCAGCCTGCATGTACACACTTCTTCACCTCTTTTCCACACTCTCCATTGCTCTGGATTGTTGATACTAAGTAATTAAAATCTCCCATCTTCTTTATCTCTTCTACCTGTAACCTCACTTTTCCATTTGGATCCCTCTCATTCACACACATGTACTCTGTCTTACTCTGACTAATCTTCATTCCTCTTCTTTCTAGTGCAAACCTTCACCTCTCCAGCTTTTCCTCCACTTCTTCCCTCCTCTCACTACAGATCACAATGTCATCTGCAAACATCATTGTCCATGGGGATTCCTGTCTGACCTTGTCTGTCAGCCTGTCCATCACCATAGCAAACAGCAAAGGGCTCAGAGCAGATCCCTGGTGCAGTCCTACCCCCACCCTGAACTCCTCTATCTCACCTATTGCACACCTCACCACTGTCTCACAGTCCTCATATATGTCCTTTATCGCTCTAACATACTTCTCTGTCACACCACACTTCCTCTTACGATACCATAGTTCTTCTCTAGGTACCCTGTAATACGCTTTCTCTAGATCTACGAAGACAGTGCAGCTCCCTCTGACCTTCCCATTTTGAGTAGGTTATTTTTTTATTTTGAAGGAGTATCTTGTTAGATTATTTAATAGTCCAATTACTCACAGGTATTATCATAAGAATTGTCTACAAACGTATTTATTTTCTGCTAGAACACACTAAATTGAATATTGAACTATTCGTTGAGGTCGTTCCTTTAAAAAGATTTTTAGTTTTTGTAAAACAAATTTTGCACTAGCAAAAATTTTACATGTGCGCACATGTGTATGCATATATTTAAAATCAATCTCCAAAGTACTTATGTGATATTTTAAATGGATATATGACAAATTATGGAAACAGCAGTGGGAGTGGGACTCGGGAATGTTTCTTATTTAATCAAAGAAAAAAAATTGAAAACAAGTTGTTTTTGGTAAGTTTTAATTGAAATTTGATACCAGACATGATCAATCTATCCCTCAGTTGTTATAGGATGCTCATAGAGCACTTTATCTTCATGCGTTAACCAAAATTAAAACATTATTTTTCAAAAAACAATAACAAAAGGGACATTTTTGTGTGTAGAGTACATCTCCTCTAAACCACAAACAAGCAGTCTGAATTTATTCTTGTATAAAGTTCAATAAAACCTCCTTAACGCCATCAATCTCTGTCTGCATTTATCAGATATAACGTCCATCTCGCTGTAAAAGGGCAGATTCTGGAAAAGCCACCAGAGAGAGAAAGAGAGCGACAGAGAGGGTGAAATCTGAGCCACATCATAACAGAGGGGAAGCCAGACATTTGGGAGGGAGGAGTGCTTCTGAGAGATATTTCTCCCAAGTTTGGTGTGATGAACTGGAAGCCACACTATCCCTGCTGCTCTGAAAAGCTTGTTTGCATTGGCCGCTGATCCCAGACCACGAAGACTTATCTGCAAAATATCCAGAAAAAAAAGGGGATGAGAGTGTGTGACTATGTGTTTGTGCACACGCTGAGAGGTGGGCGGCTGTATCCTGGAGCCCTTTGCCAATTATTAAGGCAGTGTGTTTGTGCCAGTAAGGAAATAGATGGAAGAGAGGGAATGGCCACAGGCGTTTTTCATTTTCCTCTCTCTTCCTGTTCTGTTTGTGCACATCATGTTTAAAGTAGTTTTTATTACACCATAAGACTCAAACTTGTGCTTTGCTCTGCTTTTATGAGAAAGGAATGAATGAAATGTATTTAGTGGCTAAAAATAGGACTGAGAGAAAATACTGTATGAAAGTAAAACAGCTACTTGTGTTTTTGTTAGATATCAGAGGCATTCTGGATTAGATTAGTTTAATGCAGAATATTTCCTTTTTTTTTTTCCTACACATATTACAGTAAATAATTTTGCTTTCAATGTGTACGTCAGTAGTTTGATGCAAATAATATTGAATCTTGGCAGCATTAATGCAAAAAAGGGTGTATCCATTTAATAAGTTAATAGTATGCTTTCTTAATTATATTTCTAAATGGTCTAAGATAGAAATGTCCTCATTTTAAATTGATGTGATTATTTAATAAATAAAGGTTAAGATTGGATGGTATGGAATAAATTATTAAAAATGAAGTAATTTCTTCATTTTTAATATGATATTCAAATATTGGTTGTTTGTGGAAAAAAATGCTTAAGATTTTTTCTAAATCTACATTCCATTTATTAAATTTTGTAACTTAAATTTGATTTAGACAGTGGCGCTGAGGAAAAGACCAGAAACATAAGCGGAGGTAGCGGAGATGAAGATGCTGAGTATCTCTCCGGGAGTGACCAGGATGAACAGGATCAGAGGAACAGCACATGTTAGAGGTGTTGGAGATAAAGTCAGAGAGGCCAGACTGAGATGTTTGGACATGTGCAGAGAAGAGTAAGGAAGGATGCCGTGTTTGGAACAACCAGGAAAGAGGCCTAGTGGAAGACCAAAGAGGAGGTTCATGGATACAGTGACGGAAGACATGAAGATAGTTGACGTGACCAAAGAGGATGCAGCAGATAGGGTTAGATGAAAGAAACCGACTTGCTGTGGTGACCCCTGAAGGGAAATGCTGAAAGAAGAAGAAATTTTATTAACATATCCCAGTTTGACCAAAAAAAACTTTAATTCTTCATCCATTGTATTCTATTCTTCATTTATTGTACAAATAAAGTAATACATTTTTGGTGTATGTACACTAAATTTGGCATCTTTTTTTTTTCAATTCCAGTTGGCCGGCAAGTACGACCCACAGAAAGAGGAGGAACTAAGACTGTGGATTGAGGATGTGACTGGGAGGCGGATGGGAGAGAATTTCATGGAGGGTCTAAAGGATGGTGTTCTATTGTGCGAGTAGGTGGCCAGACAAGTATTTAAACAAAAACAAACTTTTAATTTTTTTAAAATTATTCTTAATGTTTTGTTTTCAGACTTATCAATGTTCTGCAGCCAGGTTCTGTGAGGAAAATCAATCGTTCCAGTCAAAACTGGCACCAGGTAACGCAAAAGCTCTGCATGTACTGCACTCACATAAAAAAAAAATCCATAACACAAACCTCCAGAGTTTTGCTGTAAAAATGAAACTTTAACGTTATCAGTCATTCTTTAACATTTGCCATTTTTAATTTAATTTTCTTGTGTGAACCGTTCCGGGCCACCCTCACAATTACTCTGTCTCAAGAGATTTCCCGGTAGATTGAGATGGCGACCACAATCTACGGTATTCTCCGGTTAGTCTAATAACCTGAACAATGAAGAGGGACTGCCACAAATGTTTAAAGAGGTGAAGAAGGATGGAACGGGTGGAGAAAAATATCAGGTGTGATAAAAGGGTTTCAGCTAAAATGAAAGAACGAGTACAAAACCATGGTGAGACCGGCCATGCGGTTTGGTCTAGAGACAGTGGCACGGAGGAAAAAACAGGAAACAGAGATGAAGGTAGCAGAGATGAAGATGCTAAGAATCTCTCTGGGAGTGACCAGGATGGACTTGATCAGAGGGACAGCACATGTTAGAGGTTTTGGAGATAAAGTCAGAGGCCAGACTGAGATGTTTGGACATGTGCAGAGGAGATGCTGGGTTTAGAACCACCAGGAAAGAGGACTAGTGGAAGACCAAAGAGGAGGTTAATGGATACAGTGAAGGAAGACATGAAGATAGTTGGCGTGATCGAAGAAGATGCAGGAGATAGGGTTAGATGGAAGAAACTGACTTGCTGTGGTAACCTTATGAAGTGAAATCCCAAAAGAAGAAGAAGACTTCCACAAATGTGTAGAACTAATAATACAATTTTTTAATTAAAAAATGTATTTTGGTCTAATTCTACACTCTGTATCCACTGTGTTTCTTTTTCTCAGTTGGAAAACATAGGAAATTTTGTCCGTGCCATCACAGAATATGGCCTGAAGCCACATGATATATTTGAAGCCAATGATCTGTTTGAGAACGTCAACCACACTCAAGTCCAGTCCACACTCATTGCTCTGGCTGGGATGGTGAGTGCAGCAAGCAAACTAAAAAGCAAAAACATGCTACGATTCCATTTTAAAAGAAAACCTTTCTCATTTTCAACATTTTAGTTATGAACTAAAAACTTTTCATTCATTTTCTTTTAAGTCTTAACTTTTTTTATTTTTCTTTTCTAACTAGCTTTAAAGGTGAGGTTTAAACAGAGGAAAACTAACCCAGTGATCAAACTGTTTAGTGGAACCACATGTTGAATTCTTAAATTTGTTTCAGCATATGTGTGATGATATCCGACACACATGTTGATATGAGGCGTCGCCGCTTCTTCTGAGAGCAGTTAAAGCTGAAATCGGAAACGGATTTTTATCAACAGCTTAATATTTTTCCAGCCATTTTCCTGCTGGATCTGCTTTGTTTCTGATCATTTTTTTGTTACATCGTCAGAAGAACCAATTCTCATTGGTAGACAGTTTTTGGTCAGCCCCAGGGGTGGGCAAACATTTTGGTTCATGGGCCACATTGAGTTCTAACATTTCACAAAAGGACTGGTGATGGATGACATGGGTTAGTGACCGCCAGATTAGACCAATAGAATGGCGTGCAAAATTTTAAACAAGCGCACTTAATTTTACATCAAGAGCATTAAATGTGCATTTAGCGGTTTGAAATTTAAGCGCTTGATGTAACATTTTGCCTGTTTTAACATCTAGCACGCTTGTTTACATGCATGTATTGGGCCCGATGGCTCTCCATATTTGTGCACACTGTTTATTTTGACAGCGTGCACATCAGGGAGACACACACAATTTAATGGAAGCAGTGTTGTTGTTTTCTCTACAAAGCCAATATCCAGAGTGTGCCATCTAGTGATGAAACATCAGAATCACAGGGGAAATGAAACATTAATTTTTCAAGTTCGGCGGGCTGAATTAAAACATGTAATGGGCCGCATGTGGCCCGCAGGCCATGGTTTCCCCATGCCTGAACTAGACCATAACCAAGTCCTGTCAATCTAAACTGACCCCAAGTCCTTAACCTTCACAAACACCTCATACAATTTAAGAAGCATGGAACTTGAGCAAATATGAGGAATGATTAGAAAATCTTTCCTCATGTGTCTAGTCTCTCTACATGACGCTCTACAGGTCTTGTGTATAGGTCTGATACATCTGGGCGTTCTAGTAAGACTTCTTAAGTTGGATTTATTCAGTCATTTATTCAATAATGTAGTCTTGAGAATTTTTTTTTTTTTCAATTGAATGTTGTCCCTCAGATAAATTAAAATACTATTGCAGATTCATAAATTGGTACATGTTTGAATCTTCTTCTCATTTCCTATATTTTCTTTCTTTTCTCTTTCCACAGGCTAAATCCAAAGGTTTTCACTCAAAATATGATTTGGGGGTGAAATATGCTGAGAAACAACAGCGACGCTTCGCTCCCGAGAAGCTTAGAGAGGGACGGAACATCATAGGTTTACAGGTTAGAAACATTTGATTTATCTGGCTGTAGCTTTGAAACAGCAGAATGACAAAAAGTTGCTTCCAAAAGAAACGTCTTTATTGTCTTCAACCTTTAAAGTCTTTCAGTTGATCTGATTCTCAAATGGAAGCTGTCAGGAATATGAGGATGGATGGAAAACATCCAGATAGATTTTATATTATCAGATCTAATTGTGGATGATTGAGTTCCAGAGAAGCATAAATAAAATTTCCACTGCTTTGTTCTGTTTTTAGATGGGCACCAACAAGCTGGCTAGCCAAAAGGGCATGACCTCCTATGGGACGCGTCGCCATTTGTATGATGCCAGGATGGGCATGGATAAACCAGAGGATCAATCCACCATTAGCTTACAGATGGGTACCAACAAAGGAGCAAGCCAGGTAGGGAGAATTTCTAAAGTAACCCTCTTGTAACTGTACGAACAATCGGCTGGACCCTCTAGTTTTTTACATTTGTTTTCGAACCAACATAACAGAAATTATTTTTAAAAAATCTTGATATATGCAAATGATTTGTTCCATTGGACTTTTCTCTCACTATTTCCCTCTGGGTGTCTCTCTCACAGGCTGGTATGACCGCCCCAGGCACCCGTCGGCACATCTTTGACAAGAATTTGAAGTTGGAGAACTGTGACACCAGCACTATCTCTCTTCAGATGGGCACCAACAAAGTGGCCTCCCAGCAGGGCATGACCACCTACGGTCTGCCCCGCCAGGTCTATGACACCAAATACTGCACCAACGCCATGGAGACCTACTATGACAATGGAAGTGAGGTGGAGTTTGACGGCTACAACCAATACTCTGATTAGGGAAAAAAAAAAACCTGCGGACAGCTTCACAACTCCTTCCTTCTTCACTTTTTGCTTTAACTTCAAACAAGCACCACAGCTGTCTCCATGATGAACAAACCCACCAGACTGTTGTGTGACTCTGAATGAAGTCACTGTTTTTTCTACATTACCTTTCTTTTAGTAATATGTTTTTAATTTTTGGTATTTTTTTTAATTTGCTTTTCAAGAGCAAAAGAAAAATTAAAACGGTAAACTTTGAGTCACAAAAGCATTATGATGATGTAATGCTTTTTTTATGTTCTCATCCCGGTTAGCGGTTTTCCAGCGAAAAAATACAGAAAAGACTCAAGTTGATTTTATGACCTTTGCAGTTTGTTCTTTTTTCCCTCCAGATTTTTATAATTTGATTTTTTTTTTTTTTTTTTTTTTTTTTTTTTTTTTTTTTTTTAAACAAAACATTCCTATTTTGCCTTTAAGCACTGAAGCAAAATCAGAAAGTTTTTCTGGAGGAAACAAAGACTGTTGGTGCTATTTAACTGTGGCCTGGTTGGTAGGGATTCCCACCTGCAGGTTTACACCCTTTCTGATGTACCCACAACGGAGGACACTGCTTTGTTTACTGAGCACCAGCACTGATCATTAGCAATCACTTTTTACAGGAAAACATTTCACTTAGTTTGCTTTGAAAAAAATAGAATATTTGCTATTTAAAGAACGTTTAACTTCCTAAAACTTCCACCTTCGAGTGGCCCTGTGAGCGTTTATTTAATCTGAAGTTTTTTTGTTTTTTTAATTCCGAGTCTTATGCTCATTTAATTTCAGCTTGAATTAACTTTGACTTTATTTTTCTTTATTTGCACTTTATCAAGTTTCCTTTTGGGCAGTAAATGGTGACTAAAAGTGGAAAAAAATACAATAACTCATACTTCCATAATTGTTTAAGGTATTTTCACTCGTTGGTAGGTTATGTTATGGAAATCTGGGTGGTGAGGGCACATTTCTAAGACACTTAAATACACTACTTTTTATTTTTATTATAATATTTGACTGAATCAGTTAAACTAAGCTAAAGACTTGCAATGCATTTGGTTTTTCTTACAGACATATATGTATACCAATAATTTGAGGATTATTTGATTATTCCTTCCCATCTTTTTGAGTGGTTAACTCTGTTGACTGGCTCGTTTGTACAGTTGGGTAAAAAAGAACTGAATTTTTCACCCCAACAAATATTTCATGTCCAGATTTTTTTTTTAAATCAATCTCAATACCTATTACAATTTTTTAAAAATTTATCAACTTGAACCAAAACTGACAGCTAGTTGTAAAAGTAATAGCGGAGCAGGTCCTTTTATGTTCACCATTGATACTCATGCCAAATGTCACTGCAAAGATATTTTGTCTACTTTTGAAAGGTCACGACATTTTGTTTTTTTGTTCAACATCACGTACAAACTGTTTGTCCTCCTGCAGAAGCTCTTGAGAACACGTAAAAGTGCATCATGTAGTTTTCTTACGTCACCTCACTATTTTTTTTTTTTATGAATTTGTCATTTTCTAGGAAAAACAAGAAAAAGTAATGCCGACAAACACTTGCCAGTTGTTTTTTTTTTCCTTCGCCCTTTTTTTTTTCACTAAATCTGAAATTTGTGCAATAAAAACACATGTAAAGAAAATTTGTTTTTCTTTTTTATTACTGACAGAAGTTGGTGCACAAAAATATATAATGATCATAAAACAAAGCCGGTAAGAAACTAAATAAATTTTTTAAAAAAAGTGAATTGGTTGCCCTTGATACGTTTAAATAAACTTGATAATAAATTAAAAAAAAAATCTGAAGACATGCATCAAATGCTATGAAGGTGGGAGAAATATGGAAAAGTCTTGGCTTTTCAACTTTTTAGGAGAAATAAATTCAGGAAAAGAAAAAATATACAGGTGAAAACATAGGAGAAAAAGAACCTATGCATACATGATGTGTTTGGAAAGTGGAACTACTGATTGGCTGCTTCACAGGCATCGATCCAGTCACTGTAAACATCCACTGGTTCAGACAGATCTGTGGAAAAAAGGCTAAGGAAAACACTTTTGTAGAGTTGTCTTTGATACTTCAGACTGTTTCTGTCCTGAGACTTGATTTAAAAACATGAGACATTGCATTACACATTTTTCACCTTAAGGTTTCATGAAACATTCCCACATTTGAAAATAATCATATAATCCAAAAGAGACATGTTACGTTAAGCCAGGAAATGATTAATGCAATTGTCACATCATCACAACAAAAAAAGTTACTGCAGCCAGAACATGCAACAAGTCCAAAATTTTATTTTTATAATAAGTAACTATGTCCTCGGTAGTACCTAGCACCAGACGCTGCATGCAAACTTGTTTTATAGCGGTCACTACTAAAGTATGAATTATTAAGGGTAAAAGTTATAAAGAATTTATAGGCATACTGCAGAAGAATGTCAATGTTGTGTATAAGTCACAACGTGGCAGATGTGGGAATCTAGAAACCTCTGGTGGTGATAACACTTGCTCAGTGTTCTTGTTTTACTCCAGGAACAGAAATGCATGGTGTTGATAAATCATAAGCTAAAAGTTCCAATCATACCCTGCCATCACTTAACTACGACTTGAACCAAAAAAAGGAACTTTTTTCTATGAAAGTAAATCTGTAATTGTGTGTTGTCAGTGTAGATTCTCAGAAAAACAGGTCATGATGAAAAAGAAATGTTTTTTTTTTTTTTTTAAATCAAAGTTTATGGTTAGAAAATGTTATAAGATGTTTCACCTCTTATCTGAGTAGCTTCTTCAATTCTGTCTGACTGGTACAAAGTGTGCAGTACTATGGCTGGTACTGACTTAGTACCAGTCGGACAGAACTGAAAAAGCCACTTGAATGAGAGGTGAAACATCCTCTAACCAGAATCTTTATCCAGTAATTGTGTGATCTTTTGAAGAGTCTGTGTAATACCTCATTTGATCCATTGTAGAAAAAGCTTCAAATCTGTCTTCTGGACAGTTGTATTTGATGATTGATCCTTTTCAATATGATAAGATTGAAAATGATAGCCATCGGATAGAAGTCGAAACATCTTGATCAGCAAATACACTGTCCAGAAGACAACTTTAAAGCCTTTTCTACAATCTTTAGAGGACCACATTAGACAGATTATTCACACCAAGCATGACTCTGTCGCTCCTCTTCTGCCTAGATTAGTGCATATGAAACCGATTAAGCAAAGTAAAGCCCTACTTTCTTCTCTGATCCGGGATTACTGAACCCAGCTTTTATTAAACACGTCTCAAGAAAAACCATAGAACTTATTTCACAGGGAAATGGCAAGAAAATCAGACCTGATCTTGCACAAAAATGTTATTTGCATGCTCTCCTTCTGGTTTTAAAGGATACATGTTATTGGGGTCTGGAACTCTTCCAAGCAGACAGTGCAAGATATAACCCCTGTGTTTCGAATCCGTTCCCTGGAAGACCATAATGTTACAATCACATAGAAGATATCAGATGACCTGGAAAAAGTGATTCTAGTACTCACATTTTGACATCACAAGATTTCTCATGGTTGCAGAATGGGCATGTAAACTGGGTGTCTAAGTTACCAGTCATTTTCTTTTTGGGAGGTGGCTTTCTCTTAGACTTTCTACGTGCCATTGTAACTCTGCAAAAGCAAAAAAAAAATTGTTAAGTATTTATTTTTAAATCATCTAACAAAACTGTTTTTAAATAAAGATTCCATGAGTTTGTTAATCAAAGAGGAAAATCTAGCATAATTTGTAACTATAAGGAATTTATACAAAAAATTTTTTTTTTCTTCAGGGAAATCATATAAAAAATTAAACAGTAATATTTTCTGCTCAACGGTTGCAACTAACTAAGCACATGTTTCAAAATGGAACGATTTCAATCAACGTTTATCTAACAATCGTCTTGTTAACTTCATTTAAATTTACTTTATCCATGCCTGTTCGTGTATTGTACTTATAATTTACGATCATAATAAAGAAACAAAGATGATCTTACCAAAAGTATTGCAGATACTTGCTGAAGAAGGATGCTCACACTGAATCCTGGCGGCTGCTTAACCGGAAGCAACGGCGAGAAGAAATATTTTGATTGGTTGGTTGAGAAACTAAAAATGGTGACATAAGCGGAAGTGATCATTTAGAGGCATGCCCTCTGGACTGTGATCAAAACAACTCAGACAATTTAGGGTTCTTCATTTTGAGTGTGCACCCGAAAACAAAAAAAGAGGTAAGCATTGTGAATGGAGATGTTTTTCAATGTGTTGTTTAAATGTATCTGGATTTCGCATGTAAATTTAGGATTTCTGATAAAAGGAAATTGTGTAACTCCCAAATAGTGTTGAACTCAAAATAGTTAAATATATAATGTCTGCACAAGGTCACCAACTTTAACAATTTTCTTATTTCCCATTTCTTTTAACTGCATCTTAAATGTTGAGGTATAATTTTAAATGAAAAGTGAACTTTTCTCTCTGCTTTTCCTTCATATCTCATCTCTGGTTATCTTTACAGACCGCCCTTTTTTCTAAATGTTTGTTTGTTTAAATGTTTTTGCTGATCAGAAATATATTTAACAGTCATTTTTCTCTTTCTTAACACTTTCCTTGTCAGCAGAGTTGATTATTAAAAACACTGCAATTGTCCTCAACAATAGTTGTGGGAGATTTTTTTATTGTATGTACAAGTTTGGATTTTTTTTTTCTCAGTTTCTCACATCAACACGAAAAACACAAAATAAGAAGTATCAATTTTACATGATTATTATTTTCTGTCAATTTGTATTCTTCTTGTATTCTTCTTCTTCAGGGGTTACCACTGCATGTCAGTTTCTTCCATCTAATCCTGTCTTCGGTCACACCAACTATCATCATGCCCTTCTTTACAACGTCAATAAACCTCCTCTTTATTCCTCTAGGCCTCTTTCCTGGTGGTTCCAAACCCAGCATCCTTCTGTCAATGGATGCTTCTCTCTCTTCTGCTCATGTCCTAACCATTTTAGCTGAAACTCTTCTATCACACATCACACCTGATACTTTTCTCCACCCATTCCACCATGCCTGCACATGCTTCTTCACCTCTTTTCCACACTCTCCATTGCTCTAGGCTGTTGATCTTGTGTACCTATTGTTCTCAACCTTCTCTATCTCTTCTCTCTCACTCCCCTCATTCACACATGTACTCTTTTATACTCTGGCTAATCCTCATTCCTCTTCTTTTCAGTCCAAACCTCCACCTATTCAACTTTTTTTGTGTGATACAAACATAAAATAAATAAATTTCAATGTTTCTTGTCAATTTGTATATAAGGTGAAGTAAATGTGCAGTTTTATTGTTGAGGATGATTCCACATATGATATGTCTGTATGTTTTTTAAAGTTGTACCATGGCAACCGAGGGGGAACCAACAAACTTGATCAAAGTTTTATACCTGCTAGCACTCTCTTTCACCTGGGGGATGCAGGTCTGGGTCTCCTTCATCGGAGGTAAGAAATACATTTTTTTTAAATTCGCAGCAATTCAATGATTGCATCACTATTTTATGTTTAAGTTTTGTTTTTCAGGGTTTGCTTTAGTGAAGCAGGTGACTTTGCACACCTTTGGTTTGGTCCAGAGTAAGCTCTTCCCTGTGTATTTTTACTGCCTGCTGGGAAGTAACTTGGTGTGCCTGGCAGTGTATGCTGTGTACCACCCCAGAGAGCTGCTGGAGAGACATGAAAGCGTGCAGGTGAAATACAAGAGCATCCCACTACACTAGCATTATTATGTGCATTGTTTCAGACTTATAAGAGCACAAACTTTTTTCTTCCTGTTTCTTCTCGGTTATCTTGCAGATCCTTCTGTTCTTTGTGGCACTGGTCATGGCTGGCCTGAATGCTCAGTGGTTTGGGCCAGCAGCCACTGAGGTGATGTTCCAGTTGAGGGCAGTGGAAGAAGAGCACGGCTTAGGTAACCAGATTGGTCTTGGCAGTCAAAGAGAGGGCTATGCCAAGCTCAAAGAACAGGACCCTAAGTACAAAGCAAGCAAGAGTTTATTTGGGCGCTACCATGGGTTGTCTAATCTTTGCAACCTTATAGGATTTCTCTGCACCACAACCAACTTGGTCTACGCCGCTCTGAATTTATCCACAATTTAGGAGGTTTTTCAACCAATTTAGTCCTCAGACTTCCCTCAAACATTAAGTAGTTAAATATGTGAAAAATGATTTAGGAAGAGTCACTAAGAAATTGCCTTTAGTCATGAGTGTGTGCATGTGCGCATGCGGATGGATATTTGTTTCTGTCTGTCTCTATATGTGGCTCTGAAAAAGACTGGCAAGTTGGAGTGTACATCTCGTCTCGCCTGTATTCATCCGGGATAGGCTCCGGCACCCTTGCAATTTCAACAGAGACAAACTGTTCAGAAGACAAATGACTGACTGAGATAAAAATTGCCTAAAACTATTAAAGATTATTTTTAGTAAAAAATTAAAACCAGCAAAACAAGTCATGGTCTATATTTTGCTTTGTCATATAGATTCAATTTGGATTGGGGATCCCTTTAATTTTTCACATAACTGTTAGAGATTCCAATTCATTTGCCTGTTTGAATAATGTGATAAAAGATGTGCATTTTTTAAAAAGACTAATGCTTTGTTTTTCATCTTAAAAAAGTACTATTTGTATTGTCTGTAGTTTCACCCATCATCCAGCAGGGTGCAATGTTTGGACAGTTTAAATGTTCTCCTTTTAGCAGTTTTTTTTTTTTTAACAATGTTTAATTAAATGGCAATACATTTATGCTTTTTTGTAACACGTGCATTGTTAAATTTTCATCCTTATTAGGAGATGAAACAGAGATCTACTCTCCATTTTTATTCTAACTGCAAACTCTTGTCTAGCGAAGCTTGTGTGTGAACTGTTGATAATGTTTTGATTTTCACACACAAAAACCAACCAACCTGTGTGATCAAAATGGGGTTTGAATTGATTATTTTTATTTAATCCCTTTTTTATTTGCTTTATGGGCAGAGCCAGGCCCAACAGATAACTGCTGGATTTAGAGTGGGCAGCTTTTTAATGTGATTACTGCTGATGAACATCAGATTTAAAGAGGAGCATCCTCGGGGGGAAGACAACAGTGCTCTGCTGGCCTGGCTACAGGGTCAGGGAGACTATATTTGCATTACAGTTTTGCAGCACTAATGGATTGTAATGGGACTCATTTAAATATGAAATGCATAAGGAAGAGGTTTGTGTTTGTGATTTTCCATCATTGTCAAAAATAAAAGAAATCATGTGAATGAAGAACCAACATTTCTGAGTTGTCAGTGCACTTTAATGTGGTCACATTTCACACAAGTTAGAGTTGCTTAAAGACATAGATCAGCAGCAGGTTGGCTGAAATTGAGGAATTAAGTGTGTTCAAACAGAAAGAAAGTTTATTCATCGCTTCTAATCATTTTTAGAGGGAAAATTTTGAACTAAAAGGCTCAATAAAAAAGGGTGCCTGAATAGCTCACTAGCTGTACACTGCACCAAAACAATTTAAACTAGACTGATCCATAAGAACATTGCAAACACTTAAGATTCTTGAACATTTGTAAAAAAAAAAAAAAAAAAAAAGATGCAAAAGGAAGTCATTGACATGCACCAGACTTTTAACTATTTCTTCATTACTTCCTGATTCAAAATTGAATGTGTTTCTTCTGTTTTCCAGAAAGGGAAAACAGAAGAAACAGCAGCAGTAGACAAAGGAATAATGTTCCTGTTAAAGGTTTGGTAAATTAAGGGGCAAAATAGACCTGCAGCAATCTGATTTGTTGAATTAATAATGAGTAGCAGAGTTTCAAGTTGCATTTAGTCTGCAATCATTTGTAAATTAAATTAAAAATAATTTGTTCCTTCATCATTGTTAACAATTTGCATCCTTCAATTACTGGAATATTGTTTTTTTTCCAAGGGTAAACCAATAGGCTACCAAATAGGGTTTTTTTTAGAACTGAAATCTAAAAGGTCACTCGGTTTGATTAAAAATTCTCAATATGAAGCTTCTGAATTTATGTTAAGTTCAGGTGTCACAATAAAAACTTGCAGAAAAACACAACTTTTTATGGTGATAAATTACAGGTTTAGTTCTCTAGTTTTTGATTTACATGTTTGCTGCAAACAAAGGAGAAAACGGCAAGTTTTACATATTTTTTCTTATTATAAAATAATAGTTAAGTCTAATGTTTTCAAAAAGGAAGAATTCCTCTTAGATTCGACAATGACCACAAACAACTGCTCAGGCTTGGGCTATATAAGGCCAATGTAATGAGAAAGTGTGAAGTATGAACAAAACTTATATCATAAAATGCAAAATTATACCGTACTGAAAATTGTGACGTAAACGTTTGCCTTTTTCTCGAAGGGCAACCACATTTCTTAACAACTTCATCATTTCAAAGGCCTCAAGACTATGACCCAATTGTAGAGAACTGATCCTTATGTGAAATAAATCTCCACAGCAAAATTATCAGTCACACACTTGAAAACGATAGAGTTTACCAAAGAGAAGCAAAAAGATAAAGAAAGACACTGTAACTCCTGTTAACAGTTTGCCAGGAGCCATGTAGGGACACACCAACTAAGAAAAAAATTACTCTGATCTAAATAGACAAACATAAAAAAAACTTGGCCTAAATGCGTAAAAAACAGCTACACATTAGTTTGACCCCATCAGTGAGGGTGTCAATGGTGGTGACAGCGTCATTATCTTGGGGTGCTGCAGGATCAGGAAGTTGAATGGATTCAGATATCTACATGCGGGTTTTTTTTCAGCTTGTCTTCTTTATTCTTGTGGTACTTTAAGACTTCCTGTTGGGGCTGCAAATCCAGTTTGTCAGCCTTTTACTTCCTTACATTTTTTTAGTCTGCTGGAATTGTCAACTCATCCTGATATGGTTGTCTAAACAAATGGTAAAATGTATGTTAAATTACATGTGGTACATCAGTTTGTCACTAATGAGAAAGATGTTAATGAGAGCTGAAGATAAAGTAACTTTACACACAAAAGACATTTAGTGAACAAGAGAATACAAAGTCCTTTACAAAGAAGATGAAAAGATAAGAAGCCTTGATTCAAACCTCAGTGGAGGAAGACATTCTTGTAAAGTGGACAAAAGTGAGGGTGTGTGTGGTGGAAAAATGTATAAGGAAGCAAATTGGTAGTGTGTGTGTTTGGTTTTCTGAACAGTTTATTCTTGATGGAGTTACGAGAGGTGCCAGAGACTATCCTGGCTGATTTCAGGCGAGAAGCAGGGTACACCCTGAACAAGTCAGCAGTCTGTTTCAGGGCCATCCACACTCATTCCTAGGGGCATTTTTATAGCAAGCCATCAACCTCACACCAAGCTTCACATGCATGAAAACCAGAAGACCTGGTGAAACGCCATGCATACATGGGCAGAACATGCAAACAGTGTTCGAACCCTCGCCTCACACCAGGACTCAAACCCCTGACCTTTTTGCTGTGAGGCCACTGTGCTAACTACTCCACCACCGTGCAGCCTGTGTGTGTATATGATTAGATTTAATTCAATTTTCTTATGTAGTCCAATATCACAACACAATTGTCTCAACAGGCTTTACATAATTAATTTAACATAAAAAAATCAATCTGAAATCAATAGGTAATTGTTAACTTGCTAATTCTTGTTCATAAAGCAATACCTTCGATAAGATAAAAGAGAAGTGAAGAGATTTTGTTAATGCTTTAAATTGTCTTTTTGATGTGTTTTTAATGCGTATCACTTTATATTACTTGTATTTTACTTATATTACTTGTATATTACTTATATTACTTTTTTTAAGTGCTCTTTAAGTCAAATTTTACTAATTTCAGCTTTGTTTCAGTTTTCATGTTGTAATTACTTTCTTTTTTGGGGAGCGTGGGGGATTCAAGTAGAAGGTTGTTTTAGGGGTTTATGACATTTAAACATTAAATGATATTTGATTTGGTTTTGTATTTATTCATATAAAACTTTTTTAATGGAGAACAGTAAATAAAGGAGGACATTTAAAAGAGAACCAGGCGGAGCGATATTATGGTAGCTGCGAACAGTTTTTGTTATGGGTGTGTGCGTTAATGGGGATATACGCACGCACACACACACACACACACACACGGCTGGTTTTGCTTTGGTGCGGGTTGACATCCTCCTCACCGCTTTAGTCCTCCTTACTGAACACAGTAAGTCTATCTCAGAGGGAAGTTAAGTCACCATCGTGGAGTTGCAGCATTAAAACACTACATAAAAGGAGAGTATCCTGTTAGAAACACGTCGCTGCTGCTGTTTCTGGATCAGGAAGAACATTTTCTGGACACTTTGCGTCGTTTTCCTGCTCGCTTTACAAACCAGGATTTGAGACAGTAAAGTGTTGGACACTTGTTTTCCCTCCATTGAAATAAGGTAAGAGAATTAATCCAAAGATTTGGTTGAACCTAAAATAAGGACAATGTTTTACATTAAGTTGCTTTGCTTTTGTTTCTGCTTGAATTATGATTGGAAAACAGATGTGACAGCTGAACAACTAATCAATATGATCATTTCCTGTATGCTGTTTCACTGTCTAGCACATAGAACCTTACAAGCACTGCCCACTGCCCAGCACATACCTGGCTAACCCTGCCTAGCACATACCTGGCTAACCCTGCCTAGCACATACCTGGCTAACACTGCTCAGCACATACCTGACTAACATTGCCCAGCCCATTCCTAGCTAACACTGTCCAGCACATAGGACTTGACTTACTCTGCCCAACACATAGGAACTGGTTAACACTGCCCAGCACGTTGGACCTGACTAGCACTGCCCGCTGCCAAGCACATACCTGACTAACACTGCCCAGCACATAGGACCCATAGGACCCGACTAACAAGCACTGCCCACTGCCCAGAAACCTGGCTAACACTACCCAGCACATAGGACCTGGCTAATACTGCCCAGCACATAAGACCTGACTAGCACTGCCCACTGCCCAGCACATACCTGTCTAAGACTGCCCAGCACATACGATCTGGCTAATACTGGCCAGCACACAGGACCTGGCTATGCTGCTCAGCATATACCTGGCTAACAGTGCTAAGTACATATCTGACTAACACTGCCCAGCACACAGGACCTGTCTAGCACTGCCCAGCACACAGGACCTGACTAGCACTGCCTAGGACATATGACCTGGCTAAAACTGCCCAGGACATAGGACCTGGCTAACACTGGCCAGCACACAGGACCTGGCTAACACTGCTCAGCACATATCTGACTAGCACTGCCCAGTGCATAGGACCTGACTAGCACTGTCCACTGCCCAGCACATGCCTGACTAACACTGGCCAGCACACAGGATCTGGCTATTACTAATACTGTTAAGCACATATCTGACTGACACTGCCCGGCAAGTAGGACCCGACTAACACTGCTCAGCTTTACATGCCCTGTTTTTTCTAATGGAAAGATAATATCCTTGCAATTTATCATAAAGAGGTTTCCATCGTAATCCATCCTGCTGATGGAAAGCTAATTGTACCTTTTATGGATGATGGAACATCATGGCAGATCTTGGATCCCAAATCAATTCTCATTCATATAACTCAGTGGTCTGTTCATGTACTTTGGTTTGGCTGCTATTTTCATATGCCATATAAATATTCCAATTCCTTTTGTCTTTCTACATCCTGAGGATCACAATTAACATGTGACTTAGTTTACCCTAGATTAAGCAAGTCTGATGACAGGGTTAAAGTTGAAAGAATTATTTAAGAGTGATTGAATAAGTGGAATGTGATTCGTAAGTACATAAAAATGGACCCTCAGGACCCCGAATAGTAACAGCATCATGTGATTGGGGATTTCACAGCGAAGGTTCTAAAAGATTACAAAGATGTGAGACCTTGCCTTCATGTAATCTGTTAAAGAAAAAAACTTTTTAGCGTTCCGAGCAAGTGCATGTTGGCTGCATTACAGAAGTGGGGAAAAGTTGTGAAAGAGGATTGTAATATTTCTTTTACAACTACAGAGTTTCAACATCAACCTGAGGACATGATAGCACAAGTTGGTGTATCCTGTAACAAACTTAAATGTTGACTACATAGTTTTTATGAACTTTAAAGTTAGAAGTTCTCCATCAAACTGTAACAAATATAACATTTTGATGGGGTTGAGCCAAGTAGATAACCATGATCCACCTTCTCATAGTTATTCTTGTAGATTATATATAGTAAAAGCAGAAATGTGTTTGTAATAAGATTTAAAATTCTCATTACTATTCTCGCTCCTCCCTCATTTATTGCTTTGGGCTTTATGGCATCTATCATGTTCTCAAACCTCCATCTGTCTATTTAAAAGCCCTCCTGCCCTAAACACTAATGGCCTCACAAGCAGCTGAGTCCTCCTCTGGTCTCCACGGAGACGAGTCTCACCAGACAGAGGCAGGTCTGATCTGTGGCAACTCGTCAGCATTGTGTGTTTGAAACGCAGAGACAGCCAGAGCCCCACAGCTACTGTCTTCCTCTCACTGTTTGGATTTCTGACAATAAAAAGCTAAGTGGCTAGTAATCTCATACCTCCCACCCCAGGAGAGATTCCACTGAGATTAATGATTGCAGTTGATGGAGTTATGGAACTGTTTTTTTAGGTTGGGATGTTATAAAGTTAAATTAAAAAAAAAAATCTTCTAGTAGGACAAAATCTCAACATCTTCACTGTTGTTTAGTGGGGAAAAAAGATAGTTTTTTTTAGATAGTTAAAAAAAATCTGAATATATTCCAATAAGTAATTCAATGTACAAAGTAAAACAGATTCTGATCAATAACAAGAATCTACAGAGATGTTTCCTTACCTTCCTATTCCCGGTGTTTGGTTAGTCAATTGTGGCGTAAAGTGTAAACACGATGGACCGAAAGGAAGAAAAAGCCAAAGCAGGTTTATTTGTTCTCCACATTGTATGTACCAGACAATTCCATGTGGCTTGTATAAACAGATGGAATAAAACATGGAGAAAGAGAATAATGATAAAAGTCCATAAAAAGATCTTTTAAAAAAACTTGAGCGAAAAACAGTAAGTTACAGCAAAAGTAAAAGATGTGGTGCAGTTTACTACAACAATTTCACATGGAAGATTTTATTAACTATTTCTGCTTATAACAAATCAATTTTCACAAAAAAAAAAAAATCTCTTTTCCAATGAGCAAGGGTTGAAATAATCAATTCAGTAATAATTACTCATTCAAAGATTTTGTCACTTTATGTTTACTTTTAACTTGAAATGGGAGAAAATTCGACAATAAAAACTGTTTTATTTGACTCGGGTTGCTTTTTTGGCACAGACTTTTAAATAAAAATCATAATGTATTTTTGTTAAATAAAGTTTAAAAAAAATTGTTTTATCAACAAAAAACTTTTAACCAACCAGTAGAAATTTTTTAGACAGAAAAAAGTTAGTAACTGAACAAAATAACTGTCATATTTTATCTAAAAGTTTGGATAAACATTTACACAGCAGCTCATTGTATACATTTTTTCATATCTAAAATTTTTGAAGAGTTCAAACAGCACAAATTCATTTTTACTGATACAGTCCAGTCTGCTTTTGTTAGACTATTCATGTTGGGTTTGTGTGTTCCCAACCTGAGTGTGAAACATGAGCAGCTGACGGCTTCCCTCCACTTATGTCTATAGTCACTATAGTAAACATTGAAATCACACACCAGCAACTAGATATTTGCACACTGGATGTTGTGTTTTGTTTTGTTTTTTAAACAAAAAAAATATAGCGTGTATGATACGTCAAGGAAATGCAAGAATGTATGTCAAATTTCTAAAAAAAAAAAAAAAGTTACCAGTATTAATAAAGGATTTTTAAACCCAGTAGCTCATGCTAGGCTTTCCAAAATTACTTTTGAAGTCACCTGTTAGTCAGAGGTGAAGACACCTGGGTAAGGCGAAGTAACTATTAAATAATCTAACTATTAGATCACTTTAGTGTTTTGTTTTCAGGAGTTACCCGTGACACTTAATGCGTTTTAAAATTCTTACACAACTGTCCCCAGAAAATTTCCACCAAAATGAAACGCTATTTAATAGTTGTCAGAACATCTTTGACCTTTCTTTCTCTCTATGAATTAGTTATTTTTTCTTTTAAGCTTTAATCTGATCTGCTCCTGGTGAAGCAGAGGACATCTTACTGGAAGTTCAGATCAGACCAAATGTGAAATGTTTTCTAATCATTTCTAAATCTGAGAATTTTCACCCCCTGCATTTAAAATCAAAGCTAAAACTCATTTTGATCTGCTCCTGCATCAAGTTTCCAAGTCATGTATTCATTTAAATGCTGTTTAAAAGTCGTTTTACTTAAGATGTTTACCATTTGTGTTCTAATTCAATTTTTTTTTTAATTAAATGTATTTTTTTATTTTCATGTATTTTCAATTACTAATGATGTGTCGCACTTTCTTCCAGCTCTGGTCATGGGAGTTTTCAGTAAATAAATTTCAATATTATCACAGGACTAAAGAAAAAGTACAAAAAAATATGAGAGCAAATATATACAACACGACCATAAAACTCTTTAAGTTTTGACCGCCCTCCGAATACAACTAATGTTAGTTTCTGATGTATTAGACCTTTTGTGAGCACAGTGTAAATTAGTCATCAGGAGGTCTGAAGAACAGTTTCTCTTGGTTTTTATGTTTGATCTTTCCTGACAATACAAATAGAAGCTCTCACTTCTAAGCCACTTGGTAAACAGTGAGCAACAAAAAGGAATGGCGACTATGTATACACATTATTGTGTATTCTAATGAATGGAGTTAGCATGTTCACATGCTCACACCATGTGAGATAAAGTGACATGATGAGTTCCCAAAGGGTTGACGTTGATGATTTATTCCTATTTCGAGAACAAAAATTGAAAGTGTTCCATACATTAACAAATGTTTCATTTTCTTCAGCTTATGTTCCAGAGATGTCCTAGTTAAATAAGCTCCAGAGTCAATTTTGAGTCCACGTGTTTTTCAAAGTATTGATTTATGTGTATGGATTAGCTGTAGGATTGTGAATCTATCTAGTAAAAAGTTTAAATAAAGTCAGTCTTTAATCCTATTGTTCATTCTGTTGGCCGGCTGCATCCTACAGCTCGCCAGACATAGTCTGACCAGCAAATCCGGGGTCTGCCCCTGGGTCTCATCCCGGTGGGACGTGCCCGACACACCTCACCAGTGAGGTTTATTGTTTTATTGGTTCTTTTTTTTTTTTTTTTTGTCAATATTCATCAGATGGCATCGAATGACTCGCGGCTTCAGCAGCAGCCAACTCCAAAGGATGCGGCAGACCAGAACTTCGACTACATGTTCAAGCTGCTGATCATCGGCAATAGCAGTGTTGGGAAAACCTCTTTCTTGTTCCGCTATGCCGATGACTCCTTTACCTCTGCTTTTGTCAGCACAGTGGGCATCGACTTTAAGGTCAAAACTGTCTTCAGGAATGACAAAAGGATTAAGCTACAGATTTGGGTGAGTGAGGGTCTACCAATTCCTAATGTTATATGCTGTTTATAAGTAAATACAAATATTAAGTAGTTTATTTTGGTTCTTAGAATTTATTCAAATATGTTTTTCTCTGAGGAAAATGCCCAGAGATGGACCCAACAAACCACTCGAAGATTGTTTGTTTTTTATGCAAGTTTGTCTGGTTTATTGTGAAAGTTCAACAAGCATGACTTCCTCATGTTTTCACACGTTCTTACTTCCTGCTGGTGCCTGTGATGAAAGCTTACACATAGTTTGAAATGGACTTCAGTTAAATTTTCTATAAATTTATATTTCAAATACGTTTTTTCTGCCAATTTGGGCCCTTTTACCTTCTTCATCTTTTGACCCACTTATCCCTAAATAGGGTAGCAACGGGTGCTGGAGCCTATCCCAGCTGATTTTAGGCGAGAGGCAGAGTACATCTTGAACAGGTCACCAGTCTTTTGCAGGGCCACATAGACAGACAACCATCCACATACAAATAATCCTAGGGGAAATTTGTAGCAGCCAATCAACCTAACATGCATGTTTTTAGAGAGTGGGAGTACCCAGAAAGTACTCGTGCATACATGGGGAGAACATGCAAACTCCACACAGAAAGGACAGTGTTTCATGACTCTCTCCCAGTCCTGCACTCAAACTGCCCTTCTACTTCTTTCTAAAAATGCAGAGATACCTGCTGGTGGCTGTATATATATTTGTTCATGTGTTTGGAAAAGGTAATGGATGGATTTTACTGAATTGAAGTGTGTGTTTGTATCCACTTTCTAGTGTTTGACATGGTGCATAGAGCAAAACGCTGGCCAACTGATCACTCAGCCTCGGGACGCTTCAGGGCACAAATGTACATAATAGGTCTCATTGAGCTATCAAAACGGTCTGAAATAGTGAATTTTAAGGCCTGAGAGTAACTTGGTTATAGTAATATTGTGAGAAAGTGAAAACTGATTAACTTTCCACAAGAAATGCCCCACATCTTGTACAGAGATTAAAAATTCAAACAGTTTGGCTCAAGTTTTTGGTATTTGGCACTTTGATCAAAGATTAGAAGGAGATGTATTTCATTCATCCTACTAATAAAAAAAACTATTGTAACTGAAATACAATAGAAATACCAGACAATTTGAATTGTGATTTGTGAACACTACTCTTTATAAGATAGTTTTGGTTTGATTGAATATGAGAGTTCAAAGAGGAAACGGTTAGTTGCTAGGCACATTAGAAGCCATCAAGCACATTTGATGTTTTATACATCTAATATCGTTGCAAAAAAAACTTGACTGTAATAAAAACTCCAGAGTCAGCAATACTATAAATCATAGATCCACTTAATAACTCTTGCAGATCTATGGCTTCTCTCTGGAGGGCCTGATGAAAAACACGCAAACACATTGAAAAATGCCATTTCTGTTTTAAAAAAAAAAAAAAACTTAAAAGGCAAAATATTATTTAGGTACCATGCCATTGGTACTAAGCCTAAGCATTGGTATCTACTGACATTTAGCAACCGGTGTCTATGCTGATTTGTATTCAAGTAAATATCGATTTGTCGATCGGTGTCTGAAAATCCATGATTTTGCACAACTAAAGAGATCTCTGAACAGGCTATCCAGATCCAGCTGTTTGAAATAAGCATTTTTCTCTTCATACAAAACCACTTCTTTTAGAAGTTTTAGAAATAAATGAATGGGCATTCAAAGGAAAACAAATGTGGTACCAAAGTCAGTTCATGATCTTTCAGAAAAAGAAAAATTCCACAGAAATATAAATTGTATATTAGCTTTGTCAGCAGCTGTAACATCACAATTAAAGATAAACGTTGAGCTGGGCTTTATCTTGAACTCTGAAGACTCATTGTTGACTTTGGTTTGAATTACTTGGTGATAATTTGATCTAAAAACAAAAGTAAATACTAACGTTCCATCCTGGTAATTTAAACAAAGTTTTTAGAAACACTTATGATTGTAACTTGCACTGTCATTGTTTCGCTGTTGTTACTTTTAGACAATTTATCAACAATTTTGTCTTCAGATTTAAGCATTTTCACTTAAAAAGTGAGAAAAATGATAACTGTTCTTATTTATTTAAAAACTTTTATTGAAATAAGAATACCATCTTCTCCAAGTTGAGAGTTTAATGAAAGCAATCATATCACTTTTCTCAAAATAGTTCTCAAAACAATACAGCAAAAAAACATTTTTTCTTGGTTTCTGTATGTAGAGTGAAAATTGTTTAGAACACAGAGTAGAAGCAACTTTTACGCCACGTGGCAAAATGTGTTCTTTAATTTTCTTTTCCATCGCCATTGTTCACCGTAAATCCTCTTGCATGCGACTGTTCAAACAAATGATTCATTTAAGCCAACAATCAGCGAGCCACCGTACAGTACACAAACATTGACCAAAATTAATCAGCAGCCGAGGCGCACACACCAAAACACACACTCGCAGGCTAGACCAAACATGACCCGATGGGTCGGGAAGTGTGTCGCCTCAACACCTGATCAGGAAAGGAAATTAAAGTTTATGATAAATGTTTGGTTATTGTGTAATTGGTGTAATTTGGAGAAGGTGAGTGTATTGTGCCTTTGTGTAATAGTTTAGTTGAAAGAGATAGAAAGTGGGGATTTCCCAACTTCAGGAAGCAGAGGAAGTATATTATCAGCCTGGGACTGGCATGTAGACAAATCCAAGCAGCAGGCACATCTTGCCCTCCCTCATGTGTTAATAATCTCTTGTAAAGTTTTACTGATTATTAAACACATGTTAGCTAGCATCTGTGAGAGATTTCAGCAAAACAAAGAGGATTGTTGACGAGCGGGCTCCGCCAGCTGCTGGCCTCACCGTGTGTGTCATGGAAACAGAGCAGCCTGATAACACACCACATGGCCCTCGTACAATGAACACAAGAAGCTGGAGTATCCACACAGCGTCCACACAGTGTTTACAACACTCCCTTCTGCTCTGGAAGTGTGCTTCCGATCTTTGAGCAAATACACACACCTTTAGTACACTTTGCATCCACACACACTGTGTTATCCCAGGAGGATTTGCTACCACCACCTATTTTTGTGGATAGAATGGGATCATTTTAGCAGAAGTCACCCTCATCAATTCTAGGTGTGGTGGAACATTGAGTACCCTCATTGGCCCCTTGTTGCCATGACAACTTTTTTCTCCTTTTCAAAACGAGGATAAAAATCAGAGAAATGGGCTTCTGATGCAAATGAGAGTGAGTCTGAGTTTCAAAGTAGCTGTACCAACTCCTGCTGAGTGATCTGTGATTACTGAGCTTTACTGTCTGGTTAGATGTTCCTGCCTGATCGCAGTGATCAGGATTTAGAAACAAAAAGGACATGTAAAATGGTGTTACCAAAGTTTTGCTAAGAAAGTCAAATGAAGATTTGTTGTGGTAAAGACATTTAGAAACAGCAATCTGTTTCTAAATCCATGGTCAGGATTTTGAAACAAAAAGGAAATGTAAAATTTTCTTACCTGGGCTTTTTTGGGAGAAAAGGAAAAAAGTTGTAGGAAGGTTAAGCTGATCTTATGTCATAGTGAAATTGAACCATTTCTGTGGGTTTTTCTGATGACACTTGTATTTATTTGCAAGGCTGTATTCCACCTATTGACAGTCATCTGTCCATTCGTTCTGCTGAACTTGAGTTTATGTCCATGATGTTCAACACATCAGGGTTGAGAATACAAGGCTCATAGAACCAGACTTTTTCCACACTTGTCAATTAATGTTTCTTTATTTAATAAAACTGAGACATTGGAGTATTTAAACATCTCATCCTCCTAACTTTGAGCACATTAGCGTCCACAAACCTGATCACACCAAATTACTGAAACAGTAAAAAGCTAAAGATTAAATTGGCCAAACATTGCCCTCTTGTGGTTCACAATGCTGGACGAAGAACAATTTTTGGAGACCATTGAATGCAGAATGACTGAAACTTTGTTCAAAGTTGTTGTTATGTGTAAATACAGGACACGGCGGGACAAGAGCGCTACCGTACAATCACTACAGCGTACTACAGGGGGGCTATGGGCTTCCTGCTCATGTATGACATCACCAGCCAGGACTCCTTCGGTGCTGTGCAGGATTGGTGAGTCACACTGGTTTTAGAAGTGTTTTTTTGTTCATTAAATCTCCAAGTATGTTGTGTTACACATTTTTTTAAGCAGAAACAGCTCACAACTATACATTTACCAAGACAAAAATTATTAGGAGAGATGCAGGTGCAAGGTTATGGCTTGAAGAGTACGGTAGAGGTGTAATTTTGTAAAATGAGACAAAATATATGAGAGAAAAATACAAGTTACTCGTCATCAGATAGATTCACGGATCATTTACATTCTTACGGAGAGTTTTCATTTTGCTTGTATTTACTTTCATGTTGTTTAGTGAAGATGTTTTTCCCCCTAGGGCGACACAGATCAAGACATACTCATGGGACAATGCTCAGGTTATCCTGGTGGCTAATAAGTGTGATCTGGAAGACGACAGACTTATACCTACAGAGGATGGCCAGCGGCTGGCAGAGGAGCTCGGTAAAAGCTCTAATTTCTCATCTTTTGTGCTCGTGTGTGAGAAATCCTGTTTAACATCTGTACTCTTCATTCAATCACAGGTTTTCAGTTTTTTGAGGCTAGCGCTAAAGACAACATCAACGTCAAGCAGGTGTTTGAGCGTCTGGTGGACGTCATCTGTGATAAGATGAATGAGAGCATGGAAGAAGACGGTAACCTCGTATCCAATCACAGGAACCAAGGCCTTAAAGAATTTTCTTCTGAAAGCCAGGGAGGCTGTGCTTGCTAGACCATCTGTCTTTTTAGCTAGTTTACCAACACAAACACACACACACACACGCAGAACAATCTCCTATCTGTGCCTCGAATATGAAAAGTGCCACACCACTCCCACTGTAACATGCTTTGTCCACACACCCACAGCTCCACAGGACCCCTTGCTGAGATCACTTTCACCAGCTCACTGAGACCTTACCATCCCTGCTCTGTCTGTAGTTCTGCCTCACTGGTGCCGACCCATCAGCCATGTGCTATGATCATCCACTAAAACTGCCCAGCGCACTTCCCTTATAACATCGTCCTCTCTTTGGTACTTAATGCCAATTCATTATTTGTTTGTGGGATTATGATTTTCATTAATATTTCCACAGATAGTTAGTGATAGTGTAGAAGTACAAATGGAGCCAAAAAAAAACCCTCTCTGCCTTTAATTCATTTGCATTTTGCCAAGTTTACACAGATCCTAGCATCTGCACCCAGATTAGCTTAACTTTTAGCAGCCATTTTTTACTGAAAAACAAAATGTTTCATGTATTTCTGAAAGTTTTTGATGCTTTGTGTTTCCGTTAGATCTTAGTAAAGTGATGCAGCATCAGTTTTCTGTGTATAGAGGCAGTGTTACCTAATGTTGCATGGCCAATTTTTTTGGGAATTTGTCAGTCTTAGAAAATCATTTGGTGTTTAAAAGAATGAAGAAAAACATTTGCTTTGACAGAAAAGTGTCTGCACATATGCTTTTGAAGCTGATAAATAACATTCTGTCTTCCTAGTAACTAGCCTTCTAAATATTGCCAGTAAAATTATATTAATTTATGTTTTGGTTGCTGCAGTGGAACAAATTTCCAAAAATATTCATGGCTGTTCCTCAAAGTCTTGTTTAAATGTTCCTTCTGTCATCTTTTAAAGGGATCTTTTCTCAAGCAGATTTGTGTATGTTAGTCTTCAGTAGTCATTTTGTGTCCACTGTGGCTGCTCAATCATCCTGGTGTGCTTCTATGCCTGAAAGCATTATATGGGTCACAAACACATTGGCAGTATCGTAGACTTGCACGTCTTTTCAAAATAGTTAAATTATATGTTTTCTCTATTCTCAGTTTAAATACTGGTCCATGGGGTTGCCGCTTGTGGTAAAATTAAAGAACTGATCTCCAACTTTGCTGTTGCAGCAATCATGAAGCGAGTGTATCATCACTTAAATTGTTACATTTATCATTTATCGCTGTAGAGGCCAGAATCCAGTTTTATATTCAATCCACGTTTGTCACAATTCAGTTGTACATACTTTTTATTTTGTTTGATGCTGTTTTGACTTCAGTATTGAATTGTTACTCAGAATGTTTCTGAAGGTTTAAAACACATGTAATCTTGAAAATGATCATTGTAACCCAACCGTTCAGCTAAAAATCACTCCTGCACACATGCTAATGGTTGGCATGAACTGTAGGCATGTAAAATACTAGCAACTCAATGTTGAGGAACCCAACAAGACAATAGTCCATCTTGAATAAGCCGGTGGTATCTCTCTGGTCACTGTCTGCTAAGTGCTGATACTGTTTTACAGATTTCAAACAGCAGATATGAGGTCATCAAAAGTTTGATCCAGAAATCTGATAATGTTCTTAATAGATTTCTGTTTCATTACTTTACTTGGATGATAGGTTTTGTGCAGGTATTTATGGTATTAACCTCAAAAAACAACATACGGTAGCTCATGAAAGGAGTTCCAAATGTGACCATTGTTCATACATTTATTCATACGTGAGCAGTATAATCAGAATATGAAAAAGCAGACTAATTTTGATGCTCCCGTGTGAATATATTTGTTGCATTCTGAATTAATAGTCATCATCCAGCTTTGTTTTTTCTTGTTTGTTGCCTGTTTTTATGTCTTGCATTCATTAGGTTTCTCAAAGATTCTAAAATTTTCTCTGTCGTGTCGGGATTGAATTTGTTAACGCATTATTTTAAAAAGAAGATTTGAAACAAAAATAAAATAAAAATGTGGATGTGTATGAAAATAAAAGTATCTCAATGACAAAAAAAACCCCAGATAATCTCATGTTTATTCTGTCTATAAATCATCCTCATGATGTGAAACTTGAAGTGTGCTTCTTTTTATAATAACGACACCCACTGAATTTATTGCCACTCATTCTTCTTCCTAACCAACCCAAAGTTTCTACATTTTATCTGAACAACCAGCCAACCCACAATAATTCAGGTTTTCTCATCTATTTCCTGTCACCATAGTTACAAAAGCATAACCAACTTCCTTCTGCAGGGCCATAAATCATGACTACAATATTTTTTTTTCCATCGAAGAAGCAGATGTACACATAAATTTACAATTTTATAAAAAATCTTGTACAGCTTCCCTCAGTTGAAAACTTATAAAAATGTTTTAAGTTTCTAGAAAGTGTTCAAACAAGTTAATTATCAAGTCAAACAGCCAAATGTGATTTATCAATTGGTCATCATTCATTTAACAAAATTGGGGTTGTGTGAAACTAAAAGTCCTACACTGGAAAGTAATTTAGAGCTAAGTTTTGTTTAAAAATATAATCAGCAAAGGTTGCTATTAAAAAGCAATGTGGTTGCACACTGCATTTTTTTGGGCAATGTATTGTGTAAATGCTCAATTTTGAACATGCATGCATGCTTGTTAGTTCTTATTGGTTTACTGATTTATTTGCCTTCAAACAAATTTACAGTTATTATTAGGTTAGGAACTTATTTAGTATGTCCCAATTGCTAGTTCTGTCATTTGAGATTACAATTAGGGTATTGTCAAATGTGATGGCTCTAAACCTTTTGAAACATTTAGAAAAGGTTTAAAGTGAGCTTTTTAGGAAAGAGTGATGATGCCAACATTGCATCACTCATAATCAAAAAGGCTACGAAGTTGTTCTTATTACCTAGTGTAGACAACTGTCCCATTGACTGAAAGATTTGAAGTTCTATTGTCAGACAAGCTCACATGAAATATTTCTATCGGTGATCAAGAATGCAAGCAAAAGCTTGTACCACATTTCTGATGTTCAGTTAAAATAAGAAAAAAATTACACACCATTTGAAAAGGTCATATTAAATTGCCACAAAAATTGTCCATAAAAACAATAAAATTGTTTGGTAAAATAAGTTGAACAAGACAATGATCTACAGTACATAACTGTTATTAAAGAGGAACACTTGGTGATGCAACACTTTTAAGTTGCACAGATCTAAAAAAAAAATTTCTTGCAGGATTTTAAGAGCCAAAACAACACTGTTTTTATTGTGAAGTGAGACTTTTTAAAAGTTACTTTCTATTTTTTTTTTTTTTTATTATTATTATTTTTAAGCTATGGGACTTTTTTACTTTAACAAACCTCCCATCTATGTAGTTATTGCATGGTTTTAACATTTAAAAAAACTTACCTATTTAAACTTTTCTCTGTTTTATTATAAACTCAACATTATATGATTATAAATACAGATCTAGTTCTTTTTAATTGCAGTTTTCCTTTGATATATTTAGGTTTTAACTTTTCTAACTTTAATTGGGACCAAATGTCTCGTATTTAAACTGACGATGGGTAGCTGGATCATCTGGAACTTTTTATCGTTAGTGATGAAACATGAACTGGCTGCTGTGTAGATAGCGCTGAAAAACGATGAAAACATGTGGGTGCAGTGAACAGATAAGAAACCGTCATGAGCTGAAACGACTCAAGAGTAACACATTGGAATGAATCAGTCGGTCTAAAACCTATATCCATCCATCTATCTACCTGCCTAATTCTGCGTTTTTCAACCAGTGTTCCGCGGCACACTAGTGTACCGTGAGAGATGGTCAGGTGTTTCGTGGGAAATGGTCCTATTTTACCTATCATATGGTGATCGTGATCTACCGGCAACTCCCAATGATAGTTTTAGTTGATCTTATGTGGTGTTTTTGTAAAAAAAAAAAAAAGTTTATTTATGTTCATCAGTATTAAATCCTCTCATTTTATTTAGAGACAGGCAGGACTGTCATGTAACCATAGCAACCCACTCTTTTTCCTCTGCTTTTTTTGTGGCATGCTGCTGTCCATCCCTTCCAAAAACTACCCCAGGTTGCGTTTTAAAGCAAAAAATAGCAAATTCTAATGAAATCTCACATTTTTTGCAAGACATTAAAGAGGAAAAAGTTTCTCTAGCATTCCGGGGAAATCATCTTAGGGCCCATTGTCTGAAATTAAATGTTTATATTGTCATACATAATCCAACTATGCGGGTATAAAGAATAGTTTTTAACATTTTTGGTTGTTGGTGTGCCTCAAGATTTTTTTTTTTTATGGAAATATGTTCCTTGGCATGAAAAAAGTTGAAAAATACGGGTCTAACGGAATACCTGCCAACCCACTTACTTCTGTGCGTCTTCACGCACATCCTTTTACGCACACTTCTTGTAGAGTTTAACTGCTCTGAGGATCGACCTGTGCATAATTCCCGCCTAGCAAGTGAGTAAAAGTTCTTACTCTGTTATTTTTTTTTTTTGCTTACTCCACCCTTTTTTTTAATGTGAATGGAGTAAGTAAACAGCTTCATTCTGCGTCTTATCTCTCGTGTCCAGGCGCTGAACCGCGTGGCGCTATCCGTCATATCTAAACAACAAAATAAGCTTCACTCTGGCAAAAAGCTGCTGCCCGCGCCTTTAGAACAAGTGGTTGTCTAGTGATGCAGGTGGACAGCAAAAGAAGAGACTCTTTTTTAACAAAAAGGACAAAACGATGACATGTGATCACCTCAGCCGACTTTGGATCGTTTTAATCCTCGCTTCCATCAGTCAGGGCGGACGGGATTTTGAAAAGAAAGGTGGGATCATAATTATTTTATATTTGGAATGGTGACAAAAAAAAAACAGGTCTTAAGAAAGAAAAAAGTTTGATTCAAGCTGTTAAGATGTATATACAAATATATAGTGGATATTAATTTTTTTTAATAGATGACCATAAGTTCACAATCTCTTGATGCACCCATGTTCCCCTCCTCAGCCTCTATGCTTCTAAAAGAGGAACAAACAGACCCAAAGTGCTTTGCTGAAAGCAAAGAGTACTTAACCTGCTTCTGGGAGGAAGATGAAGAGAGGGCAGGATCTGTAGACCAATACTCCTTCACATTTACCTACAGGTAAGTCCATTTTTATGCAAGTCAGTTTGAGAAATTTGGAACCCCCAGGAAAGAGGCCTAGAGGAAGACCAAAGACGAGGTTCATGGATACAGACATGAAGATAATTGGCGTGACCGAAGAAGATTCAGCAGATAGGGTTATGGAAGTGGATTTGCTGTGGCGAACCCTTGAAGGGAAATGCAGAAGTCCATTTTTAACACATGTTCCATAATGCCCCAAAAATAGTTAGTGATTTCACATCAGTTTGTGTCATAATTGCTGAGTGAGATTCCATTTTGAAAACTTATTTTCTAAATTTAGATTGTGAAGTGTCTTTTAGGTCTGCATGATATGATTGTGGATTTATTCTGTGTAGGAATGAAAAAAACAGAACGTGCCCCCTGCGAGCCATCGCTGCACCAGGAGGTAAAAGGCTCTTTATCTGCCATCTGAGCCGCATTATGCTGTTCACACAGATGGATATCCAAGTTCATCGTGAGGGGATCCTCATCCACAATCGAAGTCTTTTCATTGATCATGTTTGTAAGTCCTTTAAAAAAATTTCATTTCATATTAGAGCTGGTGCTGCCCAGTTAACTCACAGAGAGAGGGGATGGGTTTGAGTCCCAGAGTGGGACATGGCTTAAAACACTGGGTTTTCTGTGTGGAGTTTGCATGTTCTCCCATGTATGTCTGGGTTTTCCCCAGGTACACTGGTTTCCTCTCACTCTCCAAAACATGTGTGTTAAGTTGACTGGCTGCTACAAAATTGCCACTAGGAATGAGAGTGTATGTGAATGGTCGTTTGTGTGTGGTCCCCTGCAACAGACTGGTGACTTGTTCGGGGTGTACCCTGCCTCTCATCTTCAACTAGCCGGTATAGGCTCCGACGACCAATTTGTGGTCTCAATCACCATTAAAAAACTGTTTAAAGGAGATTGTGGCGGATCAAACAAAGCAAATGAGATAGCAAACGCACCGTTTAGATTCCATTCATAATGCATGCCATATTACTACCAAAATAATCCATAACATAATCTTTGTTCCATCTGGCAGTTCTTCTGGACCCTCCAGCTAATGTAACGGTGAACACCACAGGTCAACAAGGCCAGCTGAACATCAGCTGGGTGCCACCACCTCTCAAGTACATGCTGGACAGTATGATATATGAAGTTCTTTACGCTCCGGCTGACAGTCATGTCATGGAGGTGGGACAGTCATTTCAGTGGGCTTTCTTCCCATATATGGGTTGTTTTGTTTTATAATGAGTTTACATTTTCACAGGTGGAGGTAGCACATTCATGCTCAGAATTGATTTTGAGAGGTCTTCTACCAGGTACCAAGTACTTAGTGAGAGTCCGTGTGAAGTTGGATGGGGTTACTTTTGATGGCTACTGGAGTGCTTGGAGTGACCCTGTGTTCATGGAGACTCTGCCTCCAGGTAGGTATTTCTTTTGTCATTAAAACTGATTAAAAAAATACATTTCCCACATTTTTGAAAATCAGAGACCTAACTGTTCGCACCTCTCCCAGAACTCGATCCACTCATTCTGTCGTTGACTCTCATCATCTCTTTCATCCTCTCTTTGCTGTTTGTGATTACACTTCTGTCTCATCAAAGGTTAGTGAACAAGACCGATTAAGAATATTGTTTGTCATCAACCCACTAATTAGATGCTGTAAAATTCCTCGATACAGATTAGAAAATAGGTGCTACATTGTCCGCTTCTGCATCAATTTCAGGTTCCTCATAAAGAAGATTTGGCCTGCTATTCCAACTCCTGACAGCAAATTCCAAGGTCTTTTTACCACCTATGGTGGGAATTTTGAGGTAAAAACAATAAAGTAAATAAATGTAGAACCCTGAAATGCTCATGGTTGCATTGTACCCATAATCCTTTGTCCTTATGTCTAGGAGTGGTTGGGACAGACAAGTGGTGGCTTGTGGATGACTCCAGCTTTTGTCTACTCTGAAGGATACCTTTCTTCTTTAGAAGTTCTTTCAGAGATCAGTTTTTGTCCTCTTTTGACCTCCCCACCACTTCCTCCGAAAGCCTCTAAATCCTTGGCTGCTATCAGAGGTGAAGATAAGGATTTTAGGGAAAGGGTGGTTGAGAAAGACACATTCAACAGAGATGATCCTCTTCTGGCAGATGGTTGGCAAACCGCACCACCCAATCACTGGCTATTGGATCGGTTACGGGCTTTCCAGCAGCATCCTAATGCTGGTTCTCAATCTTCCCTACTTGAATCTCAAGACACCTACGTTATGCTCAGTGATAACAAACGCAGAGAAGATGAGAAAATGGATAAAAACCTTGAAGAGGTCTTGCCCCTTGAGGTTTTCTTTGCTTCTAGAAAGACACCAATGTGCGAATCCCACTCCGATTTGGGATCTGTGCAGCAAAGCTCCGGATCTGGTCGTCTTTCATCCCAATCCAGCTTTGAGTACCCAAACCTTGCTAGTACATCAAAAGACTCTGGATACACCTACATGGCTGTGGCTGACTCTGGCGTCTCTATGGATTACAGCCCCATGACCCGAGTTGATGAGATTAAAAAAGGGGCTTTTTATGGAAATGAGTACAAAAATGAGATTCCAGCTATCAGACGACCCATGCTGGTGAGACAGTACTCTGTTCATGAAGATGGATGAAAGGTGAAAGAAATGCCAATAAACTGCACTTAAACAAGATTTAAAGCAGATGAGAAAACAAAGTTGAGTTTCCACATTTCAATATTCTCATTCATCATCCAAAGTGTTGAGGAGATGCTGTCATCAAAGGAAAGATGTCCATGTTCTGGATGCTCTTCAACTGCCAGCCTGAGGTGAGGGTTTGAAAAAGCTTCTTTGCTGGGTAAATGGAGCAAAGAACATGAGCAACCAATCTAAAAGAACTGCATCTGTACAGGACACTACAAGTACATTGAAAATCACATGTGACTTACATGACATACTGCAAAGCAAAAGCCTTTGTGTTGGCTCTGAAATATTGTAACATGCAGATTTCTTAAGTTTTATAAATTTTAAATGAATCCATTTGTGTGTTTTTATAGTGATGTACATTTGTATTTGAGATAGCCTTTTTTTGCCAAACTGACCATAAATTTAAAATATACGACAAATATTCTTGACAAAGAATGACAATTGTATAGACAAAAGGTTCTTAAAACTTTTCAAATATTACACACAAGTGTCCTTCTGCTCTCTGGATTGAAACACATGTAGGTAAATGTTTGCTAAGACCTCCTTGATTGCAACTATTTAATTAGTGATATGTTTTAATTCCTTAAAGTTCAAGTCAATTTTAGATATTTTAAATGCAAAGCAAATCTTTGTAAATGACCGTACCAAATAATATATTTGAATTTGTTTAATCAAAGAGTCTTGGTTTGTCTTAAAAGATGCAAACATCGACATTAAGCTAGCTGTGCTCCAATTTTTAGCTTGAGAAAATGGTCTCAAACACTTTTGCAATTTGACCACCTACAAAATCCAAAATTTGATAACGTCATTGGGCTTTTTTTTAACTTGCATTTTATGTTTTTAAATGTAGCTGAAAATACGTGCAACATTGACTGCAGTAGTGTACAAAGCTAGGAAGAGCAACGCTTTCCACATATTATGAGCTTCACATACAATATTGTTGATTCTTTTCAGAAGATGTAACACTTCAATGAATTTGTTGACTATAAAAACATCTCATTTTATTGCTTTCTTTAAAAACTCAATTCTTCAAGCCATTTCAGTGTGAGTTCTGAATATGAAATACACTGTATTTATACATGTTTTTTTTTTAAAAATGCAGTTGTTAAAAATTAAATGGACATGTTTTTCTATTTATGACATTTTGGAATAAATCATTCAGTAATTACTGTAATCTACAGAGGGCTTCTTTAAGGTTTGATTAATCTGCGCTTGTTTTTAAAGAAAGCATTTTTTAATTTTATGAAGATTTTGAATATGCTTGTATATTTTTACAAATTCAGAGTAGAGGCTTTTTAGTGAGAAATGATAAGCGTTAAGAAACATGGTCACAATAAAAGAAAAAAACATTTTCAATGACCTTTTTACTTGTTTTCTGATGTTTTGTAGTAATATTTTCTTCTTTAAATAAATTTATGTAAAAACTGATGTTGCATATATTTGTTTACTACCATTTTTTTTCCCTCCAAAACATAGCATTTACATAGTCACCAACTCCTTGCTGAGTTGACCATCAAATTAAAAAACCTCAATTACAAAAATGGCTACAAGCGGCTGAAATGAGCTTTCTCCGCAGGGTGGCTGGGCTCTTACTCAGAAATAGAGTGAGGAGCTCTGCCATACGGGAGGAGCTTGGAGTTTAGCCATTGTTCTTCCGGGTCGAGAGAAACCAGATGGGGTGGTTCGGGCAACTGGTTAGGCTGCCTCCCAAGCACCTCGCTGGTGAGGTGGTTCGGGAAAGTCCCACCGGTAGGAGGCTCAGAGGCAGACTCCAGACCGACTGGAGAGACTATGTCTCACGGCTGGATGGGGAATAACTCAAGATATTACCAGATGAGTTGCAAGATGCAGCTGGAGTGAGAGAAGCCTGGTCTTCTCTCGCTGAGGCTGTTGCCTCTGCGACCCAGCCCTGGATAAGTGAAAGAAAACGGAATGGATAAAAATGTATTCTTTAATTTTTTTTCAAAAAATCATTTTCTGGAATACTTAGTATTCCTTTAATGTTGACTCATTCGTACACTATTAATTATTAGCATTAGAGACTTTAGAAATTAGTTTAACAATGTGTGTTTGTACAATTTAAAATTCCTAATTTGGCATGTTTTCAGAATGGTTTCAGAATGTCCAATTCATGATGTTTTATTTACATTTGCATTTAGTCTTGGGGTTGTTGGGCTAGTATGTCGAATGCTCTCATTGATGTTGATCATGAACTACATTCATACTGTCAAAAGATTCAATGATGCGTTTGTGGCAGAGACATTTTTTGAGGGGTTGATTTTTTTTTGTACAGCTTGATGTGGTTTGAACTGTAGCTACAGTATATTTTGTACATTACAAAAAAACCCATCCCTTTTTTATGTACAATTTTATTCATTTAACAACAATTCATAAAAATACAGTCCAAATCTTAATTGTAAAATTAATACAGAACATTCACAGTATAAATTCAAATACACAAACAGAAACGAGCTTAACTGCTGCCCATTTAGAACTAATAGGTTCTTTTCAATCATTTCTAAAGTGCTTACATTGTTTCAAAGAACCATGAATGTTTTCTTGAATCCTCTGAAGTTGTCTCAAACTAAGCTAAACTCTATCAAACCATCAGAAAGAACAACAAGCTTCCACTCTTGAGTTAAACTCAGCTTGTCACTTTTTTCAGCAGAAGCAGCCTCTGTGATTCCTCGGTCAGAAAGAAGAATGTGCCACATTTCCTCTGCTTGGGCTTCATTACTTGTGTTTTCATTCAGGGAACAGCGTACTTGAAAGTAGCGGTCCAGAATTTCAAGAAATGGATCTGTAGCAGACACATTTCTGCTGGCGTGACCGGTGTCCGTTCCCGATAAGAAGGATGCAAGGATACGACACGGGCCTGAATTAGACCCTCGTTGTTCGAGGGTTTGTGTGATAAAAGCAGCTGTGTCGCAAAGTAAAGCGACCAGGCGCGCTATAGAAGACCACCTACTTGATTGAAAACCACAGTAGCTGCCAGCAGAAGGCGGACACACAAAATCCCCCAGTTTGTCAATAATTATAAGCAAAGGCAGTGTGGGGGACTCGTGCAGACTGGCAACCTCCTTGAGTAGCTGGCCCAGGCTTCGCGGGTACGTGAAAGTGATTTTCTAAAGAATAAAAATAAGCACAAAATATATTTAGTTAAGACAACATTCATAGATGATCACATTAACGACTTTTTTTTTCAAAAGTATCAGGTGCCGTATTTGAATTTTAATATTTACAAATGTTAAAAAGTGGCATTATGAAGTCACTATTTATAGTACAACTTTAAAACTGCCTAAGTAGAGGGGATTAACCATTCTCTCTACCCTGTTATGGACAAACAGCAGAGCTCCTTCTCTAAGAGGCACAGACAGCGCCGCTCAAAAACCGCCCGGTACCAGAAATCTTTTATTCCTAACACAATGACACTTTACAATAACTCACAGAGTAACAGATAACTTTGGATCATACAATTCCTTCACCTTTTATCACCTCCTGTCATCCTTATGCACATTCTGTCTGTACGGCTTGTTTGTAGATTTTATATTTTTTTTCACTTGTTTTATTCCTTACTTTTAAATTTCTCTTTATTTTTTTTTATATTATTTCTTATTTTTGTTTACAGTTGTTCTTTTTTAATAACTTGTAGTGTTTGTTTTTTTTTCATAATAACAGCGCTGGCTGTTCCCACATGTGAGATCAATAAAGAACTTCTGATTAATGTAACTCCAATTTTTTTTTTTTTTTTTTTTACCGTGCCATATTTATTTCTCATGGGGAACTTGCTTTTGCTGCATTGCACTGCATCATGCAGCCATGACAGCGCCAATGGTGGGAGCAATTAGGGGGTTAGGTGTCTGCTGCAGGCACACTTCCGCATGGGCCCAGTGAGAATTTAACCAGCTTCTCCTGGTCCAAAGATGGAAATTCTACCACTGAGCCAACGCCTCCCTCTAATGAACAGAGATCAATTTAAAGGCACTAGAAGAATGGCCAAGCATTTAGACCCTCCAATCCATCAAAAAGATGTTTGGGTGACTGACAGACTCTGGACCAGTGATTAATGCCAACCCTTTCAAAGTCTCATAAAGCATATAGTAAACCAAAATACAAATACTACTTTCTATAAACATGATCTATTTATTAAGGATGAGTCCAATCAGTGAGGAGATAATTAAGTCATGTTATTGACTGATATGTGATATTTGTATTGAAAAAAGATCTTCACACCGCTTTTAAGGTGACTAAAAACAGAAAGTAACATATTTGATGGTAAAATCTGACAAATAACACATTACAATTACTCACAAAGTAACAGATTACTTTGGATCATGCAACTCATCCCTTTTTTTTCAGTATGCACATTCTGTCCGAACTGGTTGTTAACAGATTTGGAATAAGATCACGTGTTTTATTCCTTACTTTCACATTATTTTTAATATATTTACTTACTAGTTCTTTTTAAAGATTATAGTGCAGCTGTTATACCACACAAATTTCCCACGTGTAGATCAGTAAAGTACATGTGATTTGAAAACAGTATGAAGTTAAAGTGACTCTACCTTTAGAGTTTCTGGGCTCGGAGTGGGGAAACACTTCTGCACAGGCACTGGAAAACCTTTGATTCGATTTTTAGTAAAGAACACGACTCTGATCCCCAGATCTGATGCTGCTGTGAAGGCAGAAAGCATCAACAGAGAATGGCTGACTTGGAGGTTTCCAACCATCAAAACACTGCTTGTTTCTGCAGATGGAGCACTGAAAGCAATCTCTTTCTTCACACTTGTCTTGGAGATAAATTTTCGGAACACCAGTGATAAAATGTCGGCCATAACTATCACCAAAAACAGTAGGAATAAAGTCGAGGAAATGTGTAAAGTTTTGTTTCCCACGTCTGACTCTCCACGTGGATATGTTGATCTCCGACGTTGGTATCTGTTTATTCCGACTGTTAAAAATTTAGAATAGTTTTTCCCCGATCAATTCATTTTCAACGTTTCCGTTGCAGATTTGAGTATTATTATATTTTTTTGGGGAAAAAATATATTCAAATTTCACTTTATTTTGAGATAACTTCATCTTTTTTAGTAATTCCGGTTCATCTGACAACAACTTCCGGGGTATCAGTTGTTAAAGCCAAGATGGCGCATCACCTGGGAGACAGTTCGCTGGATGCAAACCAAGCCAGGATCCAAGGTGTTTTGAGGCGATGTCGAGGACGTCCTCGGTTAACGGACTCTGATCGCGCACAGAGACGTTTGGAATCCCGGAAGAAGTATGATGTTAGGAGGGTTTATCTTGGAGAGGCGCACAAGATGTGGAGTGAACTCCGCAGGAGGACTAGTCTGAGTGATGCTGGACTGGCAGAACATCTCATCCTCATCAATAACACATATGGAGACAAATACTGCGGGTACGAGTTTAGCATCTAAAAATAAGATTCACCTTGTTATTTACTCACTGTTTCACTGCTGTCATTTTGAAATGTTTTTTTTCTTGGATTCTAGGTTGAAAACATCTCCAACTGTCTCAGGAAAAGAGAAAAAAAGTGAGTGATGCTTTTTAAACATGTAAATACTTTAGAAATTATACACAAGTATCCAAGATTATACTTTCAAATTATTCAAAATGCACTGGGAGTCCTGACAAGAACCAGAAAATATGATGACAATAGTCCTGTGCTCTGGAATCTGCACTGACTTTCTGTGGCTAGGAGAATAGATTTTAGAGCTGCTCTGCTTGTGTTTAAGTGTTAAATGTTAGTGTCTTATGAACCATCTACAACTCTGAGGACCGACCATGGGGCAGGTCTAGAGCAGGTATGGGCAAAGCACGGCCTACGAGCCACAAATATCCCGATAAACGGTATATTACGGCCCGCCGTGACTTGAAAAAGTTAAATAAATAAACCTTACACGCACTTAAAAACCGATACATTTCAAACCAACATTTTAAACCTAGCGCTTTAAAATAAAATAGTTGTTCATTTGATTTTCAGTGTTTAAAAATTCATTTCAAAGTTAGAGGTTTTGTTTTAATGTGTTTCTTCATTTTCATTGGAAAGTAAAGCACATGTTTCTCCATATCCTGAGGTGTGTACTTTTTCTCCAATGAAGTGAGGTTACCAAAGCATGCTATTCATTTGCTCCTGTTTTGGCCCCTTTGTCAAATGTTAGAGCTCAATGTGGACCATAAATAAAAAAAACAAACAAAAAGTTTGCCCATCTTTGGTCTAGAATCAGCACTAAACATGAGGAACAAACTTCCTGAGGCTGTGAGACAGCCCTCTTCTGTCACAATGTTTAAAATGTATAAAGAAAACAGTTTTGTTTTTTCATGCATTTGACTAAAGAGTAATCTTTCTTTTTATATTTTGTGATTTACTGCATTTTTTTCTGTCTTGTAAAGCACTATGAATTACTTTGTGTATGAATTGTGCGACAAATAAACTTGCCTTGACTTTCCAAATCAGCTAGTAATGTTAATCAGTCATTTTTAAAATGTGGGATAAGACATCTCGTTTTGAGGGGGTCCTCAACCTAAAATGCATGTTTTCGGCTGTTAGCTGTTTGTTTAAACTGTCGATTTTAGTTGATTTTTGTTTAAATTTTAAGGCTTATAACTTCAAAAGAAGGAAGGATTAATATTTTCAAAACGACTTCAAATCCACAAGTTGTCTGTGTTGATTTTTGTTTGAAATTCTGCTCATTTAATTCTTTCTTTCTTTGAATATGTTTTAAATATACTCTTTTAAAACTTGACCGTGACTCTCCCTCCATGTTCCATTGTGCTCGACTTGTTTTAGGAATTTAAAGATGTCATCAAAGCTAATCTTGAAAGTGAATGGTACTTTTCTGTTTTCAGAAAAAAAATGTACAGGTTCATTTGAACGTTAATGATGACAGCTCCACTTGTCCTGCAGGTAGGAAGGCAAATCTCTCCACCCTCCAGAGTCTTGTGTGTTGGTACCAGGAACATAAATGCTCATGCCCACATGAGCCCCAGCTCAAAGAGCTCCAGCCTCAAGCCAACTTCTCCACTGCTGCCATGTGGCAGTGTGACTCCAACCATTCATTCGTGCAGTACCTTTTCTCATCACTGAGGGAAGCTAGTGACTCTGAGGATGAGGACGGAGGAAACGAAGACAGTGATGGAGAGGCTTCAGACACAATATTGGCAGAAATCACTGCAAGCAAGGAAAGAACCAAAGAGCTCCACAAGGAGTTCAAAGGTGCAGCCTGATGTTTAAAAACACGTTTGTTCTTTTACTTAACATTAAAATAAATGTTGGATGTGTGTTTTGTAGATGTTGGTGAAAATGTGTCTAAAGAACAGAAAGCAGCTGAAAGTCAAATAAAGGAAGCTGCAAATCTAAACCATCAGTCTAACACACAGACCTCGTCCAAGGTTCCTAGTCCCACAAGAAACCCTGTATGGGAGATTGAGGGAGACACCCTCCCAAAACCAATGCACCCCCTCTCCGGAGCTGGTTTGAGGCAAGGCAAACATGATGGAGAGGAGGAAGAAGAAATCCAGCCAGCTGAGCAGAATTATGAGTGCATGGCAGCATCGTTAGCAGATGAACTGGAGAAACCAGAGGTAAACCTGGTTTTGACACAAAGTTTAAATGACTCCGTTCCACTGGGAGCTCAGCTGGAGCTGACGTCTCCACCAGCTTCAGAGTCACGAGAACCAACAGCACTGTTCAATCCGCAGAATCTGCAAATTCCTGACCAGAGGACAACCTTGGAGAGCTCACAGGTCAGTGAGATGACTTTCTTATCAACTGGTGCTTTGTTTTTTTTCAGACGTGTGAGCTGTTTTTTTTTTTTTTTGTCTCAGTTAATAATCATCACTGGTCCCAGTTACGAAGCTTTGGCATCTGAAGGAATCCAACTCAACATGGGGAGTGGAAACGTAGAGGAAGTCAGCTGCTCTGTTATCAGTGGATCAGCCTACAACCAGGTGTGCACAGCTGACTCCAAAGCCAGTTCACCTGAGGATGAAGACTCCATAAACGGTATGCAGAGTTTGACCTAAAACCTAAAGGGTCACTTATATTAACTGCAAATCTGTCCAAGGAAAATAAAGAGGATGTGGTTAATAATCCCTATTTCCTCAATGAAGGGGTTTATGAACTAAATCTGCACTCTAGTGTACATTTAATAAGCAGAAATACTTTTTGTTTGTTGTTTTTTATCTCATTGTTCATCACATGTACATTAATTATTTGTTGATTAAATCATTGCTGACTCATTTGAGATTAATTAAACATGTTTGATCCCAGAAATATTCAGTTGTTAAATCAACCAGTGCCGTTAAAGTAACTTTTAGTCTGATTTTTTTTTTTTTTTTATCTCTTTTGCAGCTTTGACTGAGGATCATTTGCCGTCGGAGCTGACCAGCAGCAGACAACTGCAGAGATGTCTGAGCAGGTTGGTTCTCCAACATGTTGTATTTTCATTTGGTCAGCTGGGACTGATATCAAGGTTTCATCTTTGGCATCTGTTTTTGTAGTGTTCGGTCAAAAAGAAGCAAGCGAGGTCCCGTCATCGAGGCTGATGGAATGCTAAAGATGTTCCATTGTCCATACGAAGGTTGCAGTCAGGTTTATGTGGCCATCAGCAGCTTTCAGGTAAAATAAGATGTAATTTTCTTTAAATATCACCTTTTTCCATCTTGTAGAAGACTAAAATGACTATTGTGCGTAGAATCATGTGAATCTAGTTCACCGGAAAGGCAGGACAAAAGTCTGTCCTCATCCTGGCTGCGGAAAGAAATTTTATCTTTCTAATCACCTACATCGACACATGATCATCCATTCAGGTGAGCGATCACCTCCTTTGACTGGACAATAAATGTCTTAATAGTTCATTCTCTGTTTCCACTTTGGAGAATCAGATCAAACTAATAAATATTCCTGTTAGGTAGCTTAAGTTTTAAATTGTATTTTGAACACTGAACTTTATTTTCTACCTGCAGGGGTTAGAGATTTCATCTGTGAGACATGCGGAAAGTCATTTAAGCGCAAAAATCACCTGGAGGTTCATAGACGGACACACACGGGAGAAACGCCACTTCAGTAAGTCATCTAGCTGAAAATATGTCATCTGGTGTCTCAGACAAATAAATAAAAATGGAGGTGGTTTCTTTTGTCCAGATCAAAGTCTATCCATTCACACGAGTCAACCTAATTCTCCTTTAATGTTTTGTTTTGATTGCAGTTCAAGCAAATACGATTTCATTTTCTCACCTGTGATCCCAAGTGTTCTCACTGAGTGTTTTATGAACAGTGCTGCTCACTAATTAGTCAGGCAAACATCACCAGTAGATGTAAACACCCCCACAGCTGGGTAAACATGTAATGCAGTTGTATTGCTATTAAATAGCTTATAAGCGTGGATAATTTAGTGAATGAAGGAAGATATTTGAGTTTTCATGGCATGGACGAGATAAAAAAAAACCTAGTATGTTGTAAAAAAATGAGTTAAATTATTCTTCCATTTTCCCAGCAGGTGGCATCACAGCTTTACTCACTGATTAATTTTTTTTCTACATAAAATTTGCTGAAAGTCTGTACTCTACTTATCTTAAAGTATTTAAAAAATCAGAACAAAAAGCAAGTATTTTCCTCTTTGATGAGATTCCATTCAGTTTGTGGGACGTTAGAAAAAGTTATGCCTATCCATGAGGTGGAGATGTCGGACCCAGATGCAGAACCAGTTTATTGCAAATTATCAGGGGTAACGGAAAAGAGGTAGAAATGTACTGCCTGGAAAACTCCGTGAAGGGGACACGATCATGACTGCAGCAGCAGTGCAGAACAACAGCACAGCATCACATCTGTTCATCACATCTGGCCCCAAAGTGATGGACACCAGGGACTAAATAACCAGGGGGAAGACAAGACACAGGTGGAGACATCAGGGAAAGGCAATTGAGACCAAGTGTGCTGAATTTGGGCAAAGGGTCAGATTTGGAGTGAGGAAATATTCCAAAAGGAGGGGGAATCATGGTTTTCTGAATGTCAGACTAACAAAAGTGAGATAATTTTCCACAACTTTTTGATTAGTTATACCACTGCAATGACGCAAGAATAAACAAATTATCTTCTGCTAGGTGTGAAATCTGTGGCTATCAGTGTCGCCAACGAGCATCTCTCAACTGGCACATGAAGAAACACACTCCAGAGACTCACTACAACTTCACATGTGACTTCTGTGACAAAAGGTTTGAAAAGCTGAATAGTGTTAAATTCCACAAGCTAAAGAGCCACCCGGAAAAGCAGGTATCTTGAAGCATTGTAAGGTAACCTGATGGACTAGAAAACTGATCAGTAAAGAAACTGAGTCCTTTGCTTTGAGTATTTGCCAGACTACTCGGGTGATGGATTCAAAAAGCGTCGCTGTTCATGCAAGATGGACACAAGGTGGCAAACAGCTATGTGGGACACAAACTGCTGGAGAAAAAATGTTTTTATAACATGCTGTATTGGGTGTTATAAAGAAAAAAGTAATTTGTCTGCACTTTGGTAACTTTTCGATCAGTTTAGTATTTTTAGCAACATGATTGTTTTTCACAGCTTCAAGTTCTTCTGTCAAATCAGACACCTGTTTGACCAAATCAGACACCTGTTTGACCAAATTCCTTTTCTTCATCCAAAACTGCGACAGTCTTGATAACGACAGAACAGTAATTACTTTAAATACAATCAATGTTTTACATGTTGTCTTCATAAAATAGGTTTTATGGACGTTTCCTGTCATCTTTGAGGATTACCCTCACTTTGAAGTGGTGTGCAAACAAACCAAAATAGCCGTCATCAAAGTGCTCTTTGAGAAATTGTGCCAGATCAAATTTCATATTTTCACCAAGTTCTAAAAAAAAAAAAATCACCAAAAATACTTTAAATGACAGAACCAGTTGATCGGATTCGATGGTGTTAAAATGATTTCTGATTTTGATTAAATGCAACAAAATTCCTGTTTTGTAAACTTGTTGCTTTTTAACTGCAGTCATAACAGTTAATAAGCCGCCGTGTTCCTCACACGCAAGTCAGACGGTATCAAAAGTACTCTAAACCAAAGTAGCAGGATGATTTATTCTTTGGCAGCATATTTTTTTGACATTTCTTTTGATATCAACAAAAAAACTTTGAAAACTTGTTTTCTGAACGTTTTCTATAAATAATTGTACATTTATTTTTATAAATTTTCCCCAAAAACTGACTAATCTTTAATCCCTTCAACAAGCTGAATGATTAGACAAACTTTTTAATTATGAACAATTTTGACACACATTGACAAGATCACCTCATGGACTACTTACTTGAAGATGACGTGATTTGAACAGTACCGGTAACAGTTTTCTTTCGCTATTGATGACTCTACATAAAAATTCATAATCTTTTCATAATCTTCAACTACTTCAAGTTGCTGGATTTTTATTGCGACAATTTGATACATTTGCGTAATGAAGAAATATTGATTTTTGTGGTGATTCTGAAGGTTGATGTCGTCATGATGCACAATCAGAAGAAAATGAGTAATTACTGACCTGTTTGCTGGTTAATTTTTAACTAGAACAATTAACCTAACTTAGCTTAGGTATTTGGTTTAACATTGAGTTGTTTGTGCTGCTTTTAGTTTAAACATTTTTAACTCTTAACCTGAATTTGTTCTGAGGAGGAAGTTCAAGTGTTTTATTCTGTCATGTTGTCTTTTGTTTTTATTTCTCATGCACATCAAAAAGAAAATACTTGAATGTTTTGTGACCTTTCTCAGGAACCCCCTCTTTGTTGTTATGCTTGTGTTTCTCCGGGAATGCACTTTTCCTCCTTAATATGTCACTAATTTAAGTGCTCACTTTTATTTACATGTATGTCTGTGCATCGAGTGAGAGAACGAGTTTGTCTGCTTTTTTTTTTTTTTTTTTTTGTAAAATTGAGTCAGTGTGATTGCGTTGTGTGATTTGTGTTTAAAGGTTTCTGGGAAAAATGTGTGCAGAAATACAGTTGATACATTTATTTCTAAAATTCTATTCTGGATTTTTTTTTTTAATTTTAAAAAAAAAAAAACCTGGTCAGATATATTTGTGTGTGTCTTGATTTCTCTGACTATCTCCGGCTCAAATGAGCCTGTTGTTATATACAGAAAAACAATTCATGTTTTGTGCCATTTTCTCTCATTCAAGGTTATAGGAAGGTTGGAGCCTATCAAAAGTCCATCCAGAGCAGGTTGAGCATCTCTGAAACAATTAACTGAATTAATGGTTTGTTTTTTAGTCTCAGTAATCCCTCACTTGTCCAGGGGTGATCTTTGTAGAAAAGCGTTCAAAGTTGTTTTCTGGACAGAATATTTGATGATCGAGACATTTAGATTTCCTCTAGAAATTTGAAAATAAATTATTTTCAATCTGAACAATTGAAAATAATTTCCAGATGGAAGTCGAAACATCTCGATCATTAAATACACTGTTCAGAAGACAACCTTGAACGCTTTTCTACATTTTTTTTTTACCAAATCCATTCTACATGTTGGTCCCTTCTACTTATTGTTTTGACAAATCTTAGAAGTTCCTTGTTAATTCCAATGGTATAGCTTGTTGACACAATAAATTTCAATGGGCTTCTCACAATAAAATGGGTTAAACCCTTTCCCATTAACTTAGTATAATGATAAACAATAGCTAATTCTTAGATAAACTAAACAAACTCAAAGCATTCCCGTCCTTTTCAGTGATTAAAAAGAAAAAAAAAACAAGTGAAAAATTTTCAAGTTTCTCACAAAAGGAGCAATCCCTTTCAGGATGAACAGGCAATCTACCAATAGCTGTCAAATATTAGCTGATTAACTCTTAGATTTATATTTCAAGTAATCAGCAGATGGGCTTCATCGGTATAGAATTGAGATGTAGTTGAGGACACAGATGAGAGAAATCACAGATGATGAGATAAAACAGAAAAACCAGAAATCGGCCAAAGGTGATGTGGACACATCAGAGCACTGAATTCAGTTGAATCATGCCCAGGACAGGAACACATGATCTATAAGGAATCTGACATAGAACTCACTCCCACAAGGGAATAACACAGACAAGGGAACAACTTGTGACGCTCTGTTAACTAGTATTGCGAAACACTAAATGAAAAGTTGTTAGAGGATAGTGGAAAGAAGTAAAATAGATCTAACTGGGGGACAAACCCCAGTATACCATACATTCCCCAGATTCTAGTTTCTAGCTGCCAACTAGCAATTATTTCAATAGGAATTGTCTTTCTAGCTGCTAAAAAATATTGATATCTTCTGAACTGTCTGTTCCCAAAATTACTGAATGGGTCCAAAAATATGTGAAATAATAGTAAATCACAAAAGTAATGTATTTTATCCAAATCTCAAAAAGCATGATTTTGAATAATCTTTGTGAGTAACATGTAGCATCTGGTCAGAATGTCTATAATTATTATTTTTAAAAAGCTTGACACCAGATTTCAAGATCACAAAATCAAATTTCAGCCGGATTAACGAAAATAAAACTGACATTCAGATGGTTTTTTTTTTTCTTTTTTTCAAAGAACACTGATGAAATCTAGTATTTTACATTCTGAATAATGGAGAAATACAAAGTGAAAACTGTTAGATTAAACTTGATAGAAACTAAATTACTAATCAAGGCGGGTCCGGTACGCGGGGCGGGGGGCCTGGGGGAGACCCCCCCTCTTCCCTTTTGGCCCACAAAAAAATAAGTGTTCTTATTAGTTTATATATTATAAACTTTGGGCAAAATATGCACCAAAGTGCAGAAAACTTACTTATTTTTCAAAATGTTCTGGGGGTAATGCCCCCAGATCCCCCTATACTGCCGAGCACCAAAGGTGCTCGTTTTGTCAATGACCTTCGCCATCCCCTCCCGCCCCCTTTAGAAAATCCTGGATTCGCCCCTGGCAATTTTTTTTTTTTTTTTAAACTTTTCAAAACCAAACTGGTCTCTTCTGAACACAGAATGGGAGTAAGAAAGAGATTAAAATAAAGCGACTGGATGTCTAGTACACATCACACCATGTCTGAAAGAAACGGGATGTTTTCTATTGGATGGTAGATCAAAAAGTACCTGATCTGAGTCGTGTTCCAGTCAGTCAACCCCCAACACGTCATCAAAGCAAACATTATTTTTGTGCCACGAAAAATGATACCAGAGTCCTGGCTACGGTACACAAGAGAAATAATCTGATAGAAGTGTTAACCATTTTATGGTATTCCAAATCAGCATAAAGGTTAACATCATCAAAGTACATTTTATGTGCAAATTCATACAACAAAATATGATGCCAGAGTACCTGGGTATGAGATATGAGATACATGAGATATTTATGATAATCCAGTTAAGCTCATTCAAATGCAACTAAAAAAATGGAAGCATTTGTTTCCATATTCATTTACATTCTCCCAAAATAATTTTCAACTCAAAAAAGATTTAGCTCTCCTTTTCTTTTTTTCCCCCCACTGAGATTTCCTGCTTTTTGCTGAATCACCAAGGTTTTCCAAAGAATGTATGACGTGCCAAAGGGCCCCAAATCTAACTCTAACAACATTGAATGCTGGTTAGAATTAACAGCAAGCATAAAAAAGGTTAAAGGAGCCTTTTCTCCACGAAGTGTAAACTTAATACAGCTACAACTAGAACCCCTACAACATTAATTCTCATCATCAAATAATTGTCCACATTTTTCTCTTGTTTTCTGTACATTCTCTGAACTTAATCCTGGATAAAGTAACAGTTTTGTCTCTTCTTCTGAACCGCTTATCCCTAATTAGGCCAGAGCCTAGTCCGACTGATTTCAGGCAAGAGGCAGAGTACACCCTGAATAGGTCACCATTCCGTTGTGGGGCCACACACTCACAGACAACCATCTGTACATACACACGTTCGTTTCTAGGGATGATTTCATAGTGGCCAATAAACCTAACTATTTTAAGGTTTATTTAAAAGTGAAAGTGGGGGAAAACCCACGCATCCACAGGGAGAACATGCAAACTCCACATAGAAAGGCCAGTGTTTCAAGTCCCAGCCCTACTCTGGTACTCGTATCTCGAGTGCTAACCACTGCACCACCGTTCAGCCTCATAAAGTGACAGTGAATACCATAAATATTGATTACACATAAATTTTTTGAGCGCTTCCTTACCACATAAATTACATTACTTCACAATCATCAAACTTTCTTTTTGCTACAAGTGAAGTTGCCTTAGATCCTTAAAGACTCCCTAGTTAATTAAATATCAGCCAAGCAGAGGTCAAAATGACTTGATGATTAGTGCCCAAACATTTTGGGAAAAAGCCTAAATTATTCACAAAAAAGTTGTATTTTGTGGTAAGCAACACATTTTACATTCAGATTCTTATCTTGAGATTAACCATACCGATGTAAGTTAATTTGGAGTTTGTGCGTAATATTTTTGTATTTTGAGCTCAATAAAACTCATATCTGTGTAATAAATGGTATCACTATGTGTGAGGAGTTAAGACAGAAACTAGTCTGGGCTTATTGTTGTGTGTGGGGGGTTGACTTTTCTGTGGAAAATATTTATTTTAATTTGTTAATAATCATAAAAATGTTCAACCAATAAGATTAGATTGAATCAATAAAAACTTTCCAAATGGGGAAAAAAATGCCTTTCTGCTTTTGTCTACAAAAAAAAGAAATAATATGCATATTTTTCTGACTATATGATATTAGTTTATTGTAGGGAGGGTTTTTTTCCAAAAAGAAACAGATTTATAAATAGCTTTTGTTCATTATGAAAATTGGTTCAGAAGGGAAACATTGTTTCTTTGAATCAATCCTTTCATCAAATCTTTTCATCAAACATCATCATTTACCTTAAATTTCCATGTTTTTCCTGTCATTGGGCTATTTTGAAGTTCGTTCAAATACATAGCCTTTATTCACTTGTTGACGTTCTTCTCCTCATTTGCATGTATTTTGACTGTCCGTGAGTTTTGCCCAAACTCCATGACTGGGTGGTTCAAACCACATCAGAATCCCATATTAAAAAAAAGCTAAATAAACTTTCTTATATTTCTTCCTTGAGTTTTGCTACTAAGGTAAACCACATTTTGCTTATGCACAGTGTTCTATTAAATTCCAGTTTCATATAACTTGCTTTAGGAAAACCATTGTTCCCACACACAGGTGTCACCCCTCCTCTTTACCTTTCTTTCCCCTTCCTCCTCCTGGACATACCCAGCTCCATGGTGATGTGCTATTACTCAGCTGCTTTGCTCACACCCATGCACTACCCCTCCCTTCCCAGCTCTTATAATCAGCCAGCAGACCTCAAAATAGGAGCAGAGCAGTGAAAAGTCTCCCAGAGGTTGTGTTATCTACTACAGTCTAACAAAGCTATAGAAACGAGGAGACAAAGGGTATTCTGTGGTTTATTTACTGAAGCCAGAAGAATAATACACTGCTGTATTCCTGTGAACTCGGAGTACTCTCCTGGAACAACAGTCTTCAGCAGAGCAGGTGCAGAGTAAAACCAGCATCAGAGAACATCCTCGGACTCGTCTGACTCGGTGAGATGAAAAGTAACTCAACTTTGACTTTGTGTAGTGACAATTTTAACAAAAAAAATGTCTTTATAGTGTTTTATACTTTCATTTATTCAAGTCTGGTACCAACACAGACAGAGATCCATCCAACAATGATCCTTTGTCTCTGGAGACCTGCCTGTAATTATTCCCCTCAATGGAGTCCTTTGAGATGTTTCTGTTTTTGGTGGAAGCCTGTTCTTCAGACACAATTTGGTTTTGTTGCACTGAGGCTAGAAAACGCAAAACTCTTTTGTTTGATTTAAAACTGGATTTCAGTTGTTGTTCTTTGGAAAGCAAAAGAAAAAGTCCGGATGCATTTTTTAACCATTTTTGGACATTGTGGGATTTGCATGTAGCTTCAGCATTTTAATTTATCATTAATCTGACTACGCACTTCTGCTGACAAGTAGCAAACTCAACATGCAAAGAGTAGTAAAATAGTTGTAGGAGTTTGGGGGAGTCAAGGCAACACTCATCATGCTTCAAACTACATCCTCCCTGCTGAATGTATGATTAACTTGACAAACACCAGCTTTACTGTAAAATGTGTGACTTGGATAAACTCACAAACAACATTCTGTGTCCAAGTTAATATTGACAGGAAATGTTGCTTCTGTTTTTTATCTGATATGTACACCCTTGTCAGATAAGTATTTTAAGCTCTGCTGAAATAAAAACTTGTTGCTAATTTAATTTGTCACAAAAAGTAGACAAATTGGTTTGATTTTAGTACATGTGACATTTCTATTTAATCAAACCAATGTTTCAAATTAAAATGTAAAAACGCTACCAAAAACAGGTGTAAATGTGATGATGAAGCTCAGAGGGCACAAGGGATCCTGCTGTTCTGAGAGAGCAAGGCGTTGCTATATACAAAAAAAAAGAGATCTGCTGTCGCTGTCATCGAGAACACAATTTATTTGTTTCATTGTGCCACACAAAGAGCACTTTTACTCTTCCAGGACCTCTAAAAAAAAACACCATTATTGAAAGAAGCTAAGTTCTAAAACTGAGGAGGGTTAAAAAAATATTAAAATTTATAAAGTCAAGTAAGAAAAATCTTAAATAACTTCAGTTTTTTTTATAAATATATAACACATGCTAAAGAAGAACTGCAGTCATACAAGAACTGAAATGTCAAGTTTTCATTTGTAGCTTCTGTGTTTGGTGGATTTATTTGCATATGGCTTTATTTTTTCTCATTTGAAAAAAGAGAGCTTACTACCTCAATCATTGGCCCTTTAAAACAAAATGATGTGTGCAAAAATGTTTTGTGCTCTCTGACTGTAAGATATTTATGAAATTTGTGGGGGTGAAAGTGAAGAATTGAGAAAACAAGTCCCACTTCATGATTTTAAAGGCATTGTGAAGCATTTCCTTTTGATTTTATAATAGCACAGTGTTACAATGTAGTTAAGACAAGATGATCAGCATATTGGATACAAATTACTCATAAATTCATGAAGGACTTGCTACATCTTGAATGCTTTGACGATCAATTGAGCCAAAAATAAAATCTTAATGACGAAAAACTGAATGTGTCAGTGTAAATGTGTCAGTGTTCATAAAAGGTCAGATTGACGAAACTTGCTTTATATGTTAAAGGGTTTAACACTCATTCTGACTAATGCAAAGTATTTGTAACTTATCTTCCTTTTTCTAATGTAGGAAAACTAATCATCAGAAATGGGACTCTTTGGATTCCTTAAATTCATGATGTTTGCCTTCAATGGCATCATCTTTGTAAGTATTTTTTCTTGTCTCTATTTTGCTCAAAAATGAGTTCTGATTTTCTTGTTTTACACATTTACTTTTTGTTTTCTCCTGTGTCTTTTAATACAAATGTGAAATATGTGCAAAGTTGTGCAAAATTGTACAAAACTTCTCCTTCTAGCATTTCCCGTCAGGGGATTGCCATAGCAAGTCAGTTTCTTCCATCTAACTTTATCTCCTACCTCATCTTTAGTCACACCTACTATGTCCATGTCCTCCTTCACTGGTGTTTGGCTTAGTGTGCGGTGGCGTGGAATTGGGATGGTCGGCCAAAACGTAAATTGATTAAGTTCTGTTTTGTTGTCTTCCGCTTAATCGGGGCTGGGTTGTGAGGGCAACAGACTCAGACGGGAAGCCCAGGCTTCTCTCATCCAAGCTGCATCCTTCAGCTCACCCAGAGGGATCCTGAGTCGTTCCCCGGCCACCTGTGAGACATAGTCTCTCCAGCGGGTCCAGGGTCTGCCTCTTGGTCTCCTTCTGGTGGGACGTGCCCGAAACACCTCACCAGCAAGGTGCTCGGGAGGCATCATGACCAGATGCCCAAATTACCCCATCTGGCTTCTCTTGACTTGGAGGAGGAGCGACTCGACACCGAGCTCCTCCTGGATGAACTCCTCACCCGATCTCTGAGTGAGAGCCAAGCCACCCTGCGGAGGAAGCTCATTTGTAAATTGATTAAGTTCAGGCTTATAATGACCAAATGTCTTCCAAAACATAAATTTAACATATATGTACAGACATGGTCACCTTGCTGGTTTTCAAGCAGAATCATGATAGGAAGTGAAAGATTTGAATTGAATTGTTGTTGGCCCTGTTTTTTTTTTTTTTTGCCAGAGTCTGCTGGGTTTGTTCTGTTATTACTCAAAACTATTTCTAATGTTTACACTGAATGTGTGAAGGGATATTCAGAAATGATCCAGTACAAATCAAAATGACTGTTTTTGTGTCAGAAGCGAGTGGCCAAACTGGGTTGAAATGATGACTAATCAGCAAGAAATCCAATAAATAATGGTTTCTTTAAAGATATGGATATTTTAATCCATCTTTGCAATCTAGTAGTATTATTTTTTTTATGGATGAGCAGATGATGAGCTAGTGTGATGTCATAATGTCAATGTGAAGCAAATTTGCAAATTTTCCATGACTTTGTAGAGTTTATGACAACAAGAACTGTTGTACTAGTCTAGTACTAACAAGGTTGAATTCTATTCGATGTTCTTCTAAAATATTTTTTTATTATCTGGTGTATCATCCTTCGGACAGTTACACAAAATTCCTCAACAAGAGTATTTTTGTAATCTTTCCTTGTAGTTTAAGAAAAACCATTAAAAAATCCCACACAGCAACCTGCACAAAAAAACTCTCTATATTTTCCTATAGTTGGCAGGTGCCGCCATCCTTGGTGTTGGTGTCTGGGTGAAGGTGGACAGCGGCTCCATCCTCGGTTTTCTTGAAAAACTGAAAGATGCACCATCGGAGATTAGCCAAGTTCTCAACGTGGGCTACTTACTGATTGCAATTGGTTCTGTTCTGGTTCTCATCGGTTTTCTGGGCTGCTGTGGAGCCATCAGGGAAAACCAATGCATGCTACTGCTGGTAAGCTGACACCAGCGTCACGCTTCTAAGATCTCTTAACAGACCTTGTCATACATTTATTTCTCAAATACTTTCTTTGTACCAGCCTAAAAGGTAACTGCTAAACAATAGAGCACAATTGATCAAAGTCATTTATCAAAGTCATAATTTGGTTAAATTTATAACTTTTAAGATTTCTTGAAATGAGTAGAAATGGTGCTAAAAATATTTATTGAATGATCTTTTACTGAATGAGGATGTTTTACAAAGACAAAGAGAGAGTGTCGCCCTTCAGGCGGTCTGTAGTTGACTATGGTAGACAACCAAGCTCCTGTGTTACTGATGGAAACATGCAAAGCAGAAGCTCTCCAGATGCACAAGCTGACCAACAAAACAAGCAACAAAAAGAGTTGTTCTAAACCCAGACAACCGCACATTTTCACTTCTTGAGTTGTTATAATGACTACCAAACCTGACTGAATGCATCAAATCAACATAATTCAGCTAAGATTGAGAGAAGACGTGTTATAAATATTTTGACGTCAAACAAAAGAGTAAATTTAGATCAAGTGAGCTATTTACAGATAATAAAATCCACCAAAAAGCTTTTCAATAAAAGCTTAAAATACTTCAACAGTTTTACTACTTTATCACCATAACTATGATCTTCTCCACAGTTTTTTGTCATCGTCTTGATTGTCTTTATTGCGGAGGTGGTCGGGGCGGTTGTAATTTTGGCCTTCTCACCTTATGTAAGCAATTAAACATTTTAGGAAATCTGATTTAGGTAATTCACCAAGAATTTAAACTGACTGCTTACTGTACGCTTGCACTACAGATGGATAAGTTGTTTGAAAAAATCGGGCTTGCGGCTGTCAAGAGCATACAGAGTGACTATGGGAAAAATGATGACGTTACAGGACTATGGAATACTACAATGACCACAGTAAATACCGCACACATATTTAAAAATCAATTTGTGATTCCTTCCAGTGTCACTGAAAATTTTCTTTGCAGTTAAAATGCTGCGGATTCTACAACGTGTCAGACTTCGAAAATTCCTACAACTACAACGAAACCAAAGCATTTCCGCCACAGTGCTGTGGGAGCACCAACAACACAACCTCATGCACTAAAGATGAGGCACAGTACAAGGTAGATACTTCTTCTCATGTAGACAAAATTGTTTTTCATTTCTATACATGAATGGGGGAGGCACAGCTCTGTGGTAAAATTGCCATCTTTGGGCCTAAGAGTTGCCGGTTCAAATCCAGCTGAGCTCATGCATAAGTGTCCCTGGAGAAGACATCCAACCCCCCCAGTTTCTCCCACATTGGCGCCAGCATTGGCTGCCTGCTGCGGTGCAATGAAGCGCAGAAATTTTCCCATGGGGGATTAATACAGTAAGATAATTAAAAAGTAAAATAAATGAATGTCTCCATTTGTCTTTGATAGAGGGTCCCTGGTTGCTTTTTACAAATCAAGCATCTGGTAAATGAGAACGCCATAGCTATTATTGCTGTAGCATTGGGAATTGCTGTTTTGGAGGTATGGAAAAGCAAAATAGCATTAAAACAAGTTTGCGAATCATTTAGTAACATTTTTTTTGTGTTTTCTCCTTAGATTTGTGCAATGGTCGTCTCGATGGTTCTATACTGTAGAATAAAATCGGAAAGCGGCTGAGCTCACACAGTACACGTCACAAAGATGGTTTTCACCTCCCGTACTGGCTTCTTATTGAAGAGAGAGTTGCTATCTGGCTTTGTGCAATCAACTGTAAAACATAACAGATATTTTAATATGCATGAATCTATTTAATAGAATTAATTATTGAATGTAAATCATTTATTTCTTAAAAGGGTTTAATATAAAGCCAGTCAATGTAGAATCACATTGTGGTTATGAAACAAAGGTGGCTTCTGCTTTGGAGTGAAGAAGTTTTATTGAGGAACCTCTTCAAATAAAGCTTGTTAAATGGTGATCCCCTGTTTGTTTGTTAGTTGTGAAGTAAATAATTTTGTAATAAAGATTTTTTTTCCAAAATGTAAAATAGTGTTTAGATCATTTCATCTTCTGAACTGCTTATCCATGACGAGGTCGCTGGGGATGCCGGAGCCTGTACTGCTGATTTGAGGCAAGAGGCAGGGTACACCCCAAACAGGTCACCAGTCTGTTGCGGGCGCCACACACGCAAAATCATCCACATCCACCCTCTTTTTCAGGGGCAATTTTGTGGAAGCCAATCAACCTAACACACATATTTTTGGAGGGTGGGAGAAATCTGGAGAAAACCCACGCATACAGGAGGAGAACATGCAAACTCCATACAGAAAGGACAGTGTTTCTGCCCAGGATTCAAACTCCGACCTTTTTGCTGTGAGGCCTTTGTGTTGAAATCATTCCTCAGTATTTCTGAAATCTAAAAAAAATCTAAATTAAAAGGTTATTAAAAATGATAAAACACTTTGAATTTTAACATTTTGAAAATATTTTTGAGCAACTCGCTAACTCTAAATGCAAACTTGTGGTTTGAATCAATTTTATTTCAGGGAAATACTCTCAATAAATAACTACTTATTTGCTGTTTAGTCACAAAACAAGGATAATGGACGTCCACAGTTTTAGTAGCAAATTTATCTCGTGTTGTTTTTACTGTTTGTTCAGATCACCGAGATCATTGGTCGACAAGTTTGGTTTGATAATTATTTCCCCAAGCAGGCGTCATGAAAGGGAAAATAATCAAGGAAATTATTCTTCTGAGAGAAACAAATATAGAAAGTGTTCCTATCTGTACTTTGTGATAAATCATGGCTACTTTTGTATTAATTTCTTAAAATTCATGTGTAAAAGATAAGAAGTAACAAATAGCAACTCATCAGAAAGCAGTGGAAACAGAATTGTTACAAATTAAATAATTATACAATAAAACAAGATAATTAAGTCGTTAAATCACTGATGTGTTGTGGTTATGGGAACCACTGGACTCGGCCCCAAGAGCATTTACTGTTAACGATAACTACATTGTTGTGATCAGTCAGTCACCTTCTTAACCGTTTATCCCTTAAATGTATTTACAAAATTAGTACCAGGATGTGATGAGCATCTAGGTGTGACAGAAAGTAAAGTCCTCATAATTAAACAAGTTATAACGAAGCAAAAGCTTTGTGTGAACATAATTTGCTTTATTTTAGGTACTGTAAAAACGACTTTGCATGTTTGGCGATATTGGTGGTTTGTTGATTTCATTTTGATTTAGATGCTGTAATATTTCTAAACTGGATGTGAAAGGGTTTAGAGTTCGTGGGTGGATTACCTCAGAGCTACCTCCTCAGCATTATGGTTGTGGAAAAATAAATGATGAAAGAACTTTGTATAGTACCTAACTCTGTACAAAAGGCTTACTGTAAAATGTATACAGTTTGTAATGAAAACTTCCTGGTTTAAGTTTCAATGGGAAAAAAAATTGTTTATTCACAAATGTCAGTTCATAAGACACCATACATGAAACCTGATGTCCTTGTTATTTCCACCGATCTGATAAGGACACGTTTCAGGTTCATTTAAAAGGTGGGATCACAAAAGCGCAATAGTGAAAAATGAAAATAGTTTTGCCATCCTACTTTTAAGGTAATCGGTGCTTTTGTAAATTATGACATCATTTGAGATCCCGGCTATTGAATCTTTACTACCATTAATGTAAAAAAAAAAAAACAAAACAAAAAAAAAACCTTTAAGCGACAAATTGCCAAACAGTATAATGAAAAAAAAACTGCTACTTTTGCAACAAAAAACTCCAGGAAATTTGCCTCATATTTAATTTAATCCAATAATTCTGTCCAGATGAGAATAAAATGTCTAAATATTTTCTCACTAGTACACACAAAGGACACACCTTCTGTTACAGGATGCCTTCAGTTTGAAAACCACATTCAAATCTTTATGATACACTTGAGACATGATAGCAATCGGTGACAACTATACAAAAGACTTAGTGCTTTAGTTGCTGTATTTAAATAAGGTGTTGGCCAACTGAACTTGTCTTATTCTACAACAAAGAAAGAAGCCAGATGGGGTAGTTTGGGCATCTGGTCAGGATGCATCCTGAACACCTTGCTGGTGAGGTGTTTAGGGCAGATTCAGATTCAGGGAGATTCAAAGGCAGACCCCATACCCGCTGGAGAGACTATGTCTTGCAGTTGAGTGGGGAGCACTTCGGGATCCTCCCAGGTGAGCTGGAGGATGCAACCGGGGCGAGAGAAGCTTGGGCTTCCTGTCTGAAGCTGTTGCCTCCTGTGACCTGGCCCCTAGTAAGTGGAAGACAACGAAACAAAGAAAACTTTAATTAAAAGAAGTATTTGTATTTGACCTAAAGAGAAACAATAGAATTGATTAGTTTTCATTTATGGTCAAATTTTTTTCAACAAAATCCAAAAAACTATGAAACTTCAGAACAAACAGCAACTATTCATTAAGCCAAAAGCTCTGTGCAGTTTACTATTATAGGAAAGTAGGAAGTTGCCCAGAGAGGTTAGTTAGTCATCCATTTGGACTCAGGTTAGTCCCATGCTAATTTTCTGTTAAACTTCCTCACATGAGTTTAAAATTGACCTTGAAAATAAAGGTTAAACTACTACCAGTTGTATTATGGCAACTTTAGCTGCTCATATTCACAAACTTGTTCTTTCTGACACCAAGTGAGGGGAAGAACATAGTCATTGCAAATTATTGTTCACAGAAATATGATGCTAGGTCCATCTTGTGGCTGTGAGGTAGACATGCATATGGATAATGTGCTTTTGTACTTATGTACCATGATCACGATCAGTGTAGTTTACTTACAGGCATAAGAATATAACAGCACATGTTAGAGCTTTTAGAAATACAGTCAAAGAGGTAAAAGACTGACATGATTTGAACATTTCCAGAAGGAATAAGGAACTATATTGGCAAATGCTGAGTGGTAAACTGCCATGTGGATGTAGACTTAGGATGTTTTATGGCAGTAGTTGACATGAGCGCCTCTAGGTTCAGCTCATGTTTATTAATCTTGAAGGCGAGGGATGAGCCAGCCACAGATTCAGCTCAGTTCATTTAGTCTATTGGCGTCGTTTGGTTTTAAACCAGGTCCCCAGCAAACCACAGAGAAGAACAGGGCCCTCTCCATAATGGAACGGTAGAACATGGTGACTCTCTCCATGATGGAGTGTTAAAGCATAGAGACCCTTTCCATGATGGACCGGTAGAACATAGAGACTATCTCCATGATGACCATGGCTGTAAAATACTCCATGATGACCATGAGCGAGTCATGGGGAGAGTCATCTTTCCATGACTCGCTTTCCATGGAGACGCTCTCTGTGATGGACTGGTAGAACATGGAGACTCTCTCCATGATGGACTGGTGGAACTTACAAAAATGATTGGCTGAGTTTTTAATGACACATGGTTTCCACAATTAAAAAAAACACATTTATCGTTTATTAGCTTGAGGACATCTGATGAAATTGAAGTAAAATCAAAACTCAAATTTATAAAACTTTTTCATACCACCTTTAACTCTGAGAATGGACACCTGAAAAAAAACCTAGGCTTTTTTAAAATAAAATCCGATTTGATTCCTATTGGGCCCATCTATATGTGTTCTTTGAGCAGACACATAACCCTCCATTGCTCCCACTATTGACACCTTTGTGGCTGCCTGCTGCGCTGCAAGACAGCAAACTAAATTCAGTAAGTTAAAAAAAAAACTCAATCAAACTAAATAAAATCAACTGTCAGGAATTCTTTTTGCTATGAAAAAAATTAGGTCACAACTTTAATTCTTTTGGGTGGTAATGTGTGCGTGGCATTGGTGCCACTGAGGAGGAGTCAGGGTGCTTCTGGTTATGTGATTGTGCAACTTGCACACTTACAATGTCGGATCCACACAGATGACTGCGAGTGTTTACCTCTAAACACTTTCAAACTATTTCAAACTGGACGAAAAGGATCACAGAGCTAGTTCAGAACCGGTGGATTAGTTTTTAGAGCTTGTTATTTTCACGCGTAAAAATTAAACGCTGCTTTAAGCATTAGTTTGACTGAGTTCTTAACAGATGGTTTAAAAGTGCACGTCGGAAAGCGATCATGTCCAATGGAAACGTCTCAGGGAGTGCTGACAAGTGAGTTTGAATGTATTTTTCTTGATAGATCTTTTTTTTTTAAAGTCTAATAATGAACTTGTGAGTGGATCTTGTTTTGGATGACTCATCCAACAAAGCGCACGCTTGAGGAATTAAAACGACGATTATCTGCAGCAGGAAACAGAAATAAGTCGTTTTTTTTCTTTCTAAAGGTTATTTTCTGTAAGATCTTTAAAATAGCATTTGATTAAAACAGCAGATCCATTATGAGATCAAATATTGATTATGTATTTTTTATTATTAGATGTCTACATATGGAAACTCCAAGTAGGAGAACACTATGGATCACAATCAAATTCACTGTTAAATCTACTCATTTAAGTCATGCATGTTTGCACATTTTCATTCCACCTCATTTTACTTCCATTTAATATTTCAGCTCTTCAGAATCAGCCCTAAAAGAAAACCTGGATGAGTGTATGGAAGCCCTGGATCTGTTCCTCAACAACCACTTTAATGAGAGTCTTGAGAAACTGAGACCAAGGTAACACGTTTCTTCAAATTCATCTCTGTATTTTTACTTTCCATCACTGTCAGCCTGAGGTCAGCACTATTTGGCTTTAGCAAATGTTTAGTAGTATAAAGTGTGAATTAAAAGCCCAGGCTGACTGTTCAGATCTCCAGGATGTGGAGTGTTTGCTGAGGCTGACGCCCAATGTCTAAGTGACTGAACAACCAGCTGAGTGTAAAATAAACATTTTAAACAGTTTATCAGGATGATGTTAAAGATCCAAAGAATAAAGAAAGATATTTACATTTATTAACTCTTTGCAGAAAAATACACAAGACATCCAGTAGCTACTGAGACGTGTTTGCGTCAGTGTTTGCTGAGACGTGTAACTTTGTTTTTCTTAATGCAGAGTCCACGACAGCATGTACCATGCTCTTATCTACGCCACTGTGCTGGAAATGCAGGCGATGATGACTTTCCAGCATGACGACATCAGCAATGCAGGAAACACCATGAAAAGTGCCCAGGAGGTCTGTCAGAGGTGTGGTGGTCTCCTGAACTCATTAATCAAACAATACAAAAATAGGGGTTTTTGTTGTTTGGTTTTTTTTCACTCATTGAGTCAAAGAGTTACATTTACAGTGCATACAGAAAGTGTTCCCATCCAATCTGATAAAGCTTGAGCAAGACTGTACAGCAGAATGGGTAAAACTGCCCAAAAAAAGTGTGCCAAGCTTGCGGCGTCTTATTCAAAATGACTTGAGGCTGTAATTGCTGCCAAAATTGCAGAAACTAAGTACTGAGAAAAAAGGCTGTAAATACTCAAGTGCATGTCATTTTTCCGTTCTATCGTCTTCCGCTTATCCGAGGCCGAGTCGTGGGGGCAACAGCCTCAGACGGGAAACCAAGACTTCTCTGACCCCGGCTCACCCGGGAGGATCCCAAGATGTTCCCCGGCCAGCTGTGAGACACGGTCTCTCCAGCAGGTCCGGGGTCTGCTTTTGTGTATCCTCCCGCTGGAACGTCCTGAAACACCTCATCAGTGAGGCACAAAGGAGGCACCCTTCAAGATGCCCAAACTACCCTATCTGGCTTCTCTTGACCTGGTGGAGCAACCGTTCTACTTCAAGCTCCTCCCGGATGGCAGAACTCCTCACTCTATCTCTGAGTGTAAGTTCAGCTACCAAGTGAAGGAAGCTCATTTCTCATCTCGTTCACCCACCCACATCTGGTGACTATAGGTAAGGGTAGGAACGTAGATCGTCTGGTAAATCTAGAGCTTTGCTTTTCGGCTCAGCTATTTCTTCACCACGACAGACCGATGCAGCATCCTGATTTTAGTGAACGCCGCACCGATCCGTCTGTCATGTCATTTTTTTGTTTTTTATTTTTAAGAATTTTGCCACAATTTAAAAACTTTAATTTTGTCATCAAGAGATGTATTTTTATAGAATTTTTCAAGAAGAAAATCAGATTTAATCCATTTTGAAATAAGTTTTTTTTTCGCTGTGAAAACCTTCTGGATGCACTGCGTGGCTCTATTTTAGTCACAACGCCAACTTGTCTATATAAGCATAAAGAAACCACTTGATGTTAAATATGACAATGGACATGCAATAGTACCTGATGTAGGATTTGCGTGTTGCAAAAATGTGTGCGTTAAAAACTATTGTTTTTTTTTTTTTTTTTTTTTTTTTTCAGGTTTAGGCGAAAATCTCCAGGTTTAGGAAACAAGTCCTCGGGGGAATTATATTCAGAAGGTAGGAAATATTCAAATGTTTCTTTTAATATTCTTTTAATTGCAAAGAATAATTTTTTTGTCTTGGATTTTAAACAAATACGTCTAAGTGCCAAGCATGGAAATAATCTAATAGATAATTTCCAGAAAAGAATTCATTACTTTTTTAATAGGCTGTATAATATTTGGGCTTGCTGAGACAATCAAGCAGCTATAATTTGATATTTGTTCTAATCAACACATTACAATTTTTAAATTGCTTTAAGTATCTGAGGATCATATTATTGTGCTGTAATTTTGTGTGTTACAACTTGACCAAAGAGGATACAGCAGATAGGGTTAGATGGAAGAAACTGACTTGCTGTGGCAACCCCTGAAGGGAAATGCAGAAAGAAGAAGAATCAACCTAACATGCATGTTTTGGAAGAGTGGGAGGAAACTGGAGTGCCTGGAGAAAACCCACCCATACAGAGAGAGAACATAAAAAATCCACACAGGAAGGCCAGTATTCCAAGCCTCGTCTGACCTAGGACTCGAACCCCGACCTTCTTGCTGTGAGACCACTGTGCCACCATGCTGCCTATTTTAGTTGTAGCATTACTTTTATTGGCTTAATTTATTCGTGAGGATACACTTTAGGCTAAATGCAAATACGTACAACGAGTGTGCACTTAGAACAAATTTTGATCAGTTAGTCTGGCTATTTCTACAAACTTAAAAGAGCTAAAGTTGTTGTTGTTTTAGGAAATGAAAATAATAGTGGCTCTAGTGTTTGAGGTTTTTTTTCTACTTTCTGACCTAACTAATATGGCCTGAGGAATTAAATGAGTTAAAATGAAGAGGTGAACAAAACCAACAACATTTGAATTTGATGCTATCGCAGGTTTATTTAGTTATTTAATGGTCTCATATGATTCTTTAATATGACTCTTTTCCCATCATATCTCATGCACAGGAACAACCACTATAACCCGGGTTTTGGAACATTCATTACAAAATGTTACAATCTACAAAGCTTTATCAAAAACTAGGAATTGTGAAAGCCTGATTCTAGCTTACTCCGTTCCCCGTCATCGCACTATTCAGCTTTTAAAATGTAACATGGTTCCTGAGTGAACCACTTACTCTCTCCTTAACTCGTTTTGGATGCCGTGAGGGGAAAAGGAATGGAAGGGGTGTGTGTGAAATACTCCGTGCAATGTAAAACATATTGTCAATGTGGCAACTGCTCATTCCTCATCAGCAGGGAAGGGACCAGAAATACTAATACCGTACATATTTAATTTAAAAATATTTTTTAATTATTCTAAAAAAACACTTAAATGACAAATACCAGGTCCAAACACCACTATTAGAAGGTAGAAATCTCTGAAAAGTTTATTTTAGAATAAGATGGGACCCTTTAACGTGTGTTTGTTGGTTTGTTTTTCAGAGCAACTCCATGCAGAAGTCTGTTTTGCAGAGTGTCAACTCCAAAGAGCAGCTCTTACCTTCTTACAGGTACATTAGTTTTACAAACACATACCGCATGTGACCTGATAGACCGACATATTCTTCTATACAAAATTTCCATCCAAGATTTCCAGCACTGGAAAAAAATATTTATGAAAACTCATCATGATTTATATGTCTTAACAGGAAAAAATATTGTAATCAGAATTTGACACTGACATTCTTAAAATGTATTTTGAATTTCAGGACGAGAGCATGGTTAGTTTTATCAAAGGAGGCATCAAAGTGCGGAACAGTTATCTAATTTACAAGTAAGTCATTTTAAAAGAAAATAATCTTGTTAGATTAACATAGTTTTGTAATAATGTGTATTCACTAATGTAACTTAAATGATTTGTAAATGTGAAATCTTTACTATAGCAATAAGGGGTTGGATTTTTAACACTTACAGTGGGTACAGAAAGTATTCAGACCCCATTAAACTTTTCACTCAATGTTTCATTGAAGCTATTTACTAAAATAAAAAAAGTTCATTTTATTTCTCAGTAATGTACACTCAGCACCCCATCTTGACAGACTGAAATATCTCATGGTCATAAGTATCCAGACCCTTTGCTGTGACGCACATATTTAACTCACACGCTGTCAATTCCTACTGATCCTCCTTGAGATGGTTTTGCTCCTTCATTGGAGTCTAGTTGTGTTTAAATAAACTGATTGGACTTGATTAGGAAAGGCACGCATCTGTCTATATAAAACCTTACAGCTCACAGTGCATGTCAGAGCAATTGAGAATCATGAGGTTGAAGGAACTGCCCAACGAGCTCAGAGGCAGAATTGTAGCAAGGCACAGATCTGGCATGGGTTACAAAATAATTTCTGCCGCACTAAAAGTTCCGAAGAGCCTAATGGCCTTTTCCAACTTTTTTTGACTTGTTTCGTCATATAATCGCAAAAAAAGTAAAAATTACCAAAAAAAAATGGCAAAAAAGGTTTCAAAATGTCAAAATCGCAAAAAAAATTGCAAAAAGTCACAAAGTATTGAAAAACTGCAAAAATTTTGGAAGAAAGTCGAAAAATTGCACAAAAGTCGGAAAATTGCAAAAAAGTTTGAAAAAAGTAAAAAAATAGCAAAAAAGTTAAAAAGTTTAAAAAAAAATTTTAAAAAAAATATTTTTTTTAATTTTAAGAATTGCTAAAAAAGTCAAAAAATGTTGTAAAACGTTGTTGAAAAATTTCAAAAGAGGCTTTCTTCCTTAATCGGAAGAAGTTTGGGACGAATACTTTTCGTACTCTCTGTATAACAGTTTGAGCTTTCATGATTATTTTGTCAACCTAACAAAAAAACATCTATTTTTTTCAACCAGGGATTTACATTCGTTCATCAACTCTCACAACTTTCTAAAAGGAACAAGTCACATCCATTTAGAAGGAGGAATATCATTTGGAGTAGGAGCGTTTAACTTGGTATGTAACACCATTTTTAGTCACTTCCTGTTTACATGTTAGGTATACCGTAATTTCACGGCTATCAGGCGCATATAAAAGTCTTAGATTTTCTTCAAAATGAGCGGTGCGCCTTTTTGTGCGGTGCGCCTTGTGTGTGAGAAAAGGCGGACCTAAAAGAAAACGCGGTGCTCGTTAGGAAAGGCGGACTTAAAAGAAAACGCGGTGCTCGTGAGAAAAGGCAGACCTAAAAGAAAACGCGGTGCCCGCGAGGCGGGCCTGAAAGAAATGGCATGAGAACGTTAAAGAGTGAAGTGTGAGCGGCGTGGGAGCGATGGATGACTGAAGGAGACCACAGTTTCACGAAGGGTGGAAGGCAGCGCCGGGCGAGTTACGCTACAGTTTGCCAATGGATTGTAGATGCTTGGACTAACGTGTCTGCTGGTACTGTTATCCGAGCTTTTGCAAAAGCTGGTATCCTTTCTGAGGAGCCGCACAGTACAGACAGTGACTTTAACAGCGAAGAGCAAAGTGGACCTGCTCTGTTGGATTTTGCGCAGCTCTTCGATTCCTAAACAGAGGATGACGGATTTGAATAAAGACTATTACCGGTAATGTGCTTGTTTATTATCGTTACTACTTAAAGTACAACCAAACTCAGTTTTGCTCCCGATCTATTTTTTAATACGCACATTTGCATGTGTGCGTGTGTGTTGTTGTAAGGCGGTGTGTGACTGAGACTGCGCCTTTTCGTACGGTGCGCCTTATGTGTGTGTTAAATACAGCAATGGCGCACATAACTGAGGCTGCGCCTTTTCGTACGGTGCGCCTAATGGTCGTGAAATTACGGCAATCATGTGTTTTTTGTTTTTGTTTTTACTGTAGCCTTCATGGAGTTTTCTATCTTTTCAGACATTATCTCTGTTCCCTCCACGGATACTAAAAGTGTTAGAGTTTGCCGGCTTCTCTGGTGATAAGGTAAACTACAAAAACATTCTTTTATCTTAATAGATTAAAGTAACATTATTTAATCTGACTTCACCTGTTTTAGGATTACGGTTTGTCTCTTCTCTGTGATGGAGCAACAGCGATCAATCTGCGTGCCATGCTGTGTGTTCTGCTGCTCCTCTGCTACCACACTTTTCTAACATTTATACTTGGTAAAGCTGCATGGAAAGATCAGAAATTGTGTCTGAAATAAGTTTATACATTCACACAGGTTTGTATCACACTTCTTTCCAGGAACAGGCGAAGGAGAAGTGACTGAAGCTGAAAGACTGCTGAATCCTTTCAGACTGCGCTATCCAAACGTGAGCAACTAGAACTAATAAGCTTCTTTACAGGAGACGTGTTATGCAATATCAACACCTAGTCTAACGTAACTCGACAAGAGGTCCAAAAAGTAGAATGGTCATAAAATATTTGTAGGAAAAAAAGATTAGAATTATGATTAAATACAATTCTTATGCTGATTGAAAGCCGTTGCTCCTCCAGGTTGAGAGAAGCCAGATGGGGTGGTTTGGGCATCTGGTTAGGCTGCGTCCCAAATGCCTCGCTGCTGAGGTGTTTTTGGCACGTACTACCAGGAGGAGCATAGCCTTGTTTTTTTATATTTTATTTGATGAATAAATTCTTAGTACTTCATAAATGATTTATTCACCAATAGCCACTCTTAACTTCCATATACACACTCCCTCCTGTTGCTTGAAAATGTACTTTTTTTTCACTCCACATAAATGCTTTTTCTCTACTTGACTCTATTCTTGTAAATTCCCAATCCATTCTTTCCACTCCACCTTTTGCCCACAAACCTGCCAGCCCATCCCAAAGAGCAAACCGAACGTTCACGTCGTGTGTACAGAAGTAAAATAGAAACGTCTTTGTAAACACTGCCAAGAAAATTTCTCATGTATCTTTCAGAAAGCAAACTGAAGGTGTGATGTTTTATTAATCATGCTTTTCCTTCTATTTAGAGTGCGATATTTCTCTTTTTTGCTGGCAGAATAGAGGAAATCAAAGGAAACATTGATCAGGTTTGAGCATTTAAAATGCATCAGTTGAATGTTTTACCTCTTGTTTGTAATGTGTACCTCTAAAATAGCATCCTTTTTTTTCAGGCTGTGGTTCTCTTTGAAAATGGCTGCAAGGCTCAGCAGACGTGGAAACAGTTCCATCACATGTGCTACTGGGAGCTCATGTGGTGTTTCACCTACAAGCGTGCATGGAAGATAGCATACTTCTACGCCGACCTGCTGAGCAAGGAGAGCCTCTGGTCCAAAGTACAGAACTAAACGGGAAGATTCAGAATGCATTTTGGAAAATATACAAAGAATTCATTTTTACCTGTATGTTTCTCTGCCAGGCTATGTACGTGTACATGAAAGCTGCGTATCTCAGCATGCTGCCAGAGGATCAGGAAAGACCTTTTGGAGAGAATGAGGTTGAACTTTTCAGGTAACTTGGCTTCTTTTTTTTTCTGTTAAAATCTTTTGATGCTATCAGGCCACAGAATCTGTTCCTATTCCATTGGAGTAGGCGGCAAAGATTATTTTATCATTTAGCAATCTTAGAAAACTTTTTGTTTTTCATCCCATCTGAAGTTGTCATCCAACTAAGTGTTATGAAATGACCATGACACGGGAACATTCATTCTAAATTCTTGTTTGCAACATCCAAAACCATAACATGTATGTTTGCCTTGTGTTTGGGTGTTTTCTAAGGAAAAAAAAAAATTCTTAAAGACAGTTTTTTGTTAAACATATGTCTAAGAGCGGAGGAATTGCTCAGAGGTAGAATTGCCGTCTTCGAACCGAAGAGTAGCCGATTTGATTCCCGATGAGCCCATACCTATACTGAATTGAAAATACTTTATTCATCCCTGAAGGGAAATTTGAGTGCAGCAGTGCAAACACCTTGATGCCCCCTCGCTCCTATCCAGTCCGGTTGCACTGTATCCAACCTGGCAACCCAAAAGTTGGCATCTGGAATGGGTGCACAAAGTCAAGCTGCAGTGGAGAACGCCACAATGGCCTGTGTGTATTTGACTGGGTCCGAGTATGCGGCTCCTGTTCCTCAATCTTGTCGCGAGCAACCGGACGTTTCCGTGGAAACCACAAAAACACAGCGCCTGAAGCACCTCCTCTAGATCGTCTCCTTCTCCTATATGTGTCCCTGGAGAAAAAGCCTAAACCCCAGTTACTCCCACCATTGGTATAGTCTGGCTGCCCGCTGCTGTGCAATGCAGCAAATTATTTTTGCTGCATTTGTTACAATTTAAAAAAAAAAAAATCACACCATTTTTTTTATTTAGTTGAACTAATAGAAAATAAATGTAATTGTAAGTACATTTACACATTTCAGCAAAACGCACACTGGTTACTAAATGTTTATTTTCTATTCATTCCATCTATTTTTTTTTTTAAAAAAGTAGATTTCAATTTGTATTAAAACAGAAATGTGAATTGCCATAAATATACAGGTATAGCTTCCAGATGACGGTACTGCGCATTACTAATGTTAATTCAGAGAAATAAATTGCTTCTTCTAAAAGTGGTCTAAAAAAATGCAAAGTTTTATCTGCTGGAGCGACTTTAAACAACAGGATCATGTCACAGTTTGATGCATTCTACAGTGGAATTTCCAGTTTTTCAACACACCAAAGAACATCTGTGTTTTTTCAATCTTCATATTGCCATACCAACGTATCCTGTTGTTTATAAAGTGTAACTTCGTGTTTGACCAATCCCAGAACCAACTGTGAAATAGTAAACACTTCTGAGAATCATTAGCATAAACAACCAAAAAAATATTAAAAACCGGGGATACAATTTGTATCTGCAATTCTAAGACACATAATGACAATGCTGATCTGCATATTTGAATCCGTTCAAACTTGTGACTGAGTGAATATTAACATAGTAATTCATAGGTTCATTTTAACTTCATTTAATGCCTTAATTATGTTTAAGATGGGAATTTATTAGCATTAGTGACCGAAGCGGATGCAGCAGATGGTTAGATGGTAGAAACTGACTTGCTGTGACGACCCCTGAAGGGAAATGCTGAAAGGAGAAACGAAGCACTGAAATGACAAGAAAATATTCATAGTTTATCTTATCATACTTCTGGCATTCTATGAAATAAATATAACTGTATGCTACATAAAACAATCAAACTTATAAATGAATCCTTCTTCTGCCGCCATGTTTTTAGGCAAGTACCAACACTGAAGCAGAAGATAGCAGGAAAGTCTCCTCCAACAGAGAAGTTTGCTATTCGTAAAGCCAGGCGTTACAAAGGTCCTCTTCCAGTCAGGCTGCCGGTACCCGTGCTGGTAAAACACTCATATGAAAACATCCAGGTAAGCTTTTGACCTCTCTAATCTGTTAAACACCACAACTGTTTTTTGTTCCAGGAGATGATGTACATGTGGAATGGTTTCAGTATGATCAGCAGACGTCCAGAGCTGACTGAGGGTGTGATGGAGACTTTGGTGGAAGCAGAACGCACTTTGCTGGAAGCTCCTGGTAATGAATGCAGCTCTCTCTAAGACACGTCCTTTTCATTCACATAAATTCTACAGCAAATCTCATTGTTTTATTTCTAGATTTGTACAAACTCACTTCATTATCTTTTCTTAGCTCTGTGAGGTCTTCAGTCATAGAGATGTCTTCTCTCTCTGCAGAAAATGAGTATAGAACAGATGACCGCTGTCTGATCCACATGTTGAAGGGTCTTTGTTTCAAGAATCAAGGTCTCTTCCAAGCTGCTGAGGAATGCTTTAACAAAGTGTGCTCCAGGTGAGCAACAGGCAGATCAAACCAAATACACATCAACACATGAATAAGTTCTCAGACGCTATAAAACTTTCTTCTCCAACATAAACATTAAATAACTCGCTCCTTTGTATGTTTAGTGAAAAGAAGATCAAGTTTGACCACTACTTGGTTCCCAACTCTTTGGTGGAGCTCAGCCTGCTCTACATAGACCAAGATAGAAGAGAGGAAGCAATTAAAATCCTGCGCAAGGCAAAGTAAGTTTTACATTTAAATTTTAATTTTCTCCCATTTAAATTTTTCTTTCTTTTTTTTCCTCATCCGAAATTGGGATAATGTGCTAAATTATTGCATGTGTATCAAATGCAGTGAATACATGTTATAACAGTGTTCACATTGCATTTTTTTTTCGTACAGGCTCTTAATGTTTTTTTTTAAGTTATATTTTTAATACGAACACAGAAACAAAATTTTGTTCCGTTCCGTCATCTTCCGCTTATTCCGGGGTCGGGTTGCGGGGGCAACAGCCTCAAACGGGCAGCCCAGGTCTCTCTCACCCCGGCTGCATCCTCCAGCTCACCCGGAAGGATCCCAAGTCTTTCCCCGGCCAGCTGTGAGACATAGTCTCTCTAGTGGGTCCGGGGTCTGCTCCTTGGTCTCCTCCCAGTGGGATGTGCCCCTTGAGCGCCCATAAGGCACTCAAGGGGCATCCTGACCAGATGCCCGAACCACCCCATCTGGCTCCTCTCAACCTGGAGGAGGAGCGGCTCGACACCGAGCTCCTCTCGGATGGCAGAGCTCCTCACCCGATCTCTGAGTGAGAGCCCAGCCACCCTGCGGAGGAAGCTCATTTCGGCCGCTTGTATCCGCGATCTCATTCTTTCGGTCACCACCCACAGCTGGTGACCATAGGTGAGCATAGGAACGTAGATCGACTTGTAAATCGAGAGCTTTGCTTTTCGGCTCAGCTCTCTCTTTACCACGACGGACCGATTTTGTGCTTTTGTGATTTTTTTTTTTTTTTAAATAACATAGTAACATTTTTTAATAACCTACAAAAATTGTAAATGCACACTTTCTGACTGCAGTTTTTCTATTGTGGAATAAATAAAGGTTTTCTTGATTTGTGGTTCAATTAATAGGTTCCACTTTCATGCTAATCTTTGTATTTTCTTCTTCGTCTTTCGGCATTTCCCTTCAGGGGTCGCCACAGCAAGGCAACCTCTTCCATCTAACCCTATCTGCTGCATCTTCTTTGGTCACACCAACTATCTACATGTCTTCCTTCACTGCGTCCATGAATCTCCTCTTTGGCCTTCCTCTAGTCCTCTTTCCTGGTGGTTCCAAATCCAGCATCCTTTGCATCTCTCTCCTCTATACGTGCCCAAACCATCTCAGTCTTGCCTCTCGAACTTTATCCCCAAAACCTCTAACATGTGCTGTTCCCCTGATATACTCATTTCTAATCCTGTCCATCCTGGTCACTCCCAGAGAGATCCTCAGCATCTTCATCTCTTCATCAAATCTTTGTATTTTCTACTATTTAAAAAGCAGGAATAGAGAAGACAGTTCCCTGAAGGAACACTAGAGGTCACCCTCTGCTTTATTTTTTAACACATTGTCATGTGTTATGTAGGCCAGTAGAGGGAGCTCTGTGACATGTCCTGCTCAGACACCCCAAAATCAAACTGAGTGACTGGACTACATCAATTTGAATTGAATCAGATGTCTAGTGAGACTTTATTAAAGGTTTTTTTTTCTGTTCCAATTCACAGACACAACTACAAAGAATACTCCATGGAGTCTCGCACGCAGTTCCGAATCCACGCCGCTCTGGCTAAACTCAAAGCTGACCCCGGAGAAGAGGACGCAAACCTGTGAAGGAGTTCCTCTAAGACGGCACATCCACTTTTGCACATTTGCAGATGGATAAGTTTTATGAAATAAATTTTGTTAGTGTTTATTAATCTGATGGATGCTGATTAAATTAGACAAAATTTCAACTTAATTAGTTGTAAAGTAGGAAATCTTACTTTATTAAAAAATTGATTGCTGCATAAAGTTCAAAGATAATAAGGTAGCATGAGAAAATTTTGTGAAAAGTTTCTTGTTCCACTACCGTAAACCATTACAAATGTAATCTAAGTAATGAGTATCCATCTTCAAGTAAAAACTCTGCAAAGATGTAAATAAATGTATTAACAGTTGAATGAACATACTTTGAAAGTTGATCATGCAAAGTATTTTTCATGAATAAATGATGCTCCTTGTGTTTCAGTTTACTCTTTATTAAATCAACAGACAAAAGTATGATATTTGAAAGAGTTTTATTAATTTAAACAACCTTATGAGGCAAAAAAAACCTTTTTCTGCAGGAGAAAATAAAATGTTAAAGATGTGTGATGGTGTTTGGTGACATTTTTTTTTTTAGCTCGAATGTATTGAACTCTGCATTGATTTAATTAAATCTACTTCAATAGAGTCCTCTGTTTATCAGGGAAACTGCAGTAAATCCGCCATCAGAGGATGCAGCTGAAACATAGATTGTTCCTTACTGTCCTAATAATAACACCATAGAAAAAATTCTGATCTTCTGAGTTTATTTGTTTCAGTTCTGCAGCAGGAAACCCAAAATACCTCGTGCTGTCCGGGGCTACGAGGAGGTGGGAGGAGTAATGGGGGAGGCTTGAGCTGCCACCTGCTCCTCTCTCAGCCTGCGCTTCAATAGTTTCTTTTTTTTCTTTTCTTCCTTCTCGATTTCGGCCACCATCTCCAAGAACTTAGGGCTGCGGGGGTCCACGGTGAAACCGAACCGCTCTCTGGCCTGAGCCAGCAGTTTTTCTCTTCGAGCTTTCTCTTCCTTCAGCTTCTGTTTGGTCTCTCGCTTCTCTTTACGCCAGTCGGCCACCATCTTGGGCATTTTGGCCATGTTAGCCGCTATGATTTTCTCTCTGTGGGGAAGAATGGAGATGATTTTAACACAACAGTGGATTTTTTTTTTTTTTTAACAAATCAATTTGGTACAACTTGTATTTCAGATTAGGGAAATTTAAGATTCAACCTGCAACTCAGTTTTCTTCTGATTAAACTTATTTAAACAAAAACTGAACTTATTGGCACAATAAGAAGCATAGTCAAATTTACTCTTGTTAAAACTGAAGCAGACTGACTATAACATTAAAAACATTTTACACATACTTTGTTTTTTTTTCAGTTTTGTTTATAATAAACTTATCCTGATTGAAAAATTTACAAAAATGTATAGTTTTAACTTTATCTAAAAACTTATTCTTTAATTTTATTTTAATATTTAAATTTTGAAAACGGACATGGCACATGGCTACTTTTATTAAATGAGTTTTTCTCTATTTCAGATTGAAAAAAAAAATTTTTTTGGACCAATTTCTTCCTGCCGGTCACTGAATTCTCAGATTGGACGAGTTTGGCTCTCGGTCCAGTTTTTTGACGCCCCAAAAACAATTACAGTCTCATTTAACATATTTGTAATACAGTATTATATAGAAAATTGTTTGCCTAATGAGACCAAAATGAAAATGAATCTTATTTTGAATTTCTTTATGAGCAACTTTTGTAAATAAGAGGAAGATCCAAAATGTTTTGTAGAAAAGCCTAAATGAGGTTACCCGAATGGTAGATTTGAGGAAGATGGAAATTCATTTTGTGATAAAAATGAACTGAATTTTCTTTTTAATTATTTTCTGGCTATTATTAATAATAAAAAAAAGCAATCCTGACTTCAGTAACACTCATAGATGTAAAAAAAAAAAATTATAGTGTTTGGACAAAAATATCAAAATACATTCAATGCTGCTGTGCTCCAGGGTGTTATGATGGTTTTAGATACACCAATAATGATCAGCACAAGATCTTGATCTATCAATGATCTCATGACCTCTGACATTATGTTAAAAACAGATCAGAAGGATTACATTTAAAAGCACAAGAGCAGCTACCACACAGTTCCATTTATCATAAATGGAAATACTTCTGGTTTTAAATGGTCACTTTTTTTTCTTTGTGAAATGCAGGATGTAGATAATTAAAAATTGAATGGAATAAAGTCATACCTGTCAAGTTACACGGTTTCACCGTAAAGAGGATTTTAGCAAATACGGGCGTATTGGCATTTTAGTACAGCCAAATGAAAAATCCACGTGTGCTACATTAAAACACCAACACTATAACTTGCTTTCAAGACGATTATGGTACATTCCAGACGGCAATTATTACAGGGATCGGGGGGTCGGAGCTATAATGATTACCTCCCCTAACGTCAGTGCATCTCAAATATTTTCTGTCACGCCCCTTAGAAAAAAGGAGCTCCTTAGACACCCGATTGCAAATAGTATCATATGTCTATAAAATTGATTTAAGTACAACTCTGTATAACACTGTATCCTTAGTAATGTATAAGTGAATAAAAAAAATATCAATTTACAACAATGAATAGCTTTATTAACTGTAACATCTGCACACACTCTGCCAATGAGAGCACCACTGCCCCTTAATGTAGTGAAGTAGTATTGCACTTTAGTTGAGAACAGTAAAAAAAAAATCAAAATATGAAATATAAAAAAAACAAGTTCCCCGAGGTCAAACGCGCCCCCCTTGACAGAGCCTCGCACCCCCCTACTATTTGAGAACCAATGCTGTAGCTTGTTATAAATTGACTACGGATGCGCAATCTTTTGTGAAAACCGAAGATAGTCCTGGATTTTTGGCCATCTAGTCAGACAACGAATAATCTTTTGTCATTTGAAGTTAATGCATTAAAGTACAAAGCTGACAAACATATATGCAGACCTCACAAATATTCATAATTATTTCTGTGTACTTTTATAAAAGTATCGGAAAATAAATAAGAGTTTGCCCAAGGTATCTGTTCAGTTTCTAAGTGCTCTGTATGGTTTGAAAGCCTCTACATTTATGCATCTTTTATAAATTGTATAACATTAAAACATTGTTCTGTAAGGATAATATTTTATATGTCATAAGCATTTGAGTAGATGTTCTTCTTTGAGTTGTAAATATACAAATACACCACATACTGTAAGTAATTGTTGTAATATTTATTAGCATATATCAATATTCTTATGAAACACGGGCATAGTTGTACAAGTTTCCTACGACCTGTAAGGTTTGATTCCAAATTGCTGAAACATCTGATAACAGAAGTTATTGTAGATTATTTCAATATGAATTAAGGTAATATCCCTATCTTTATGTGTTACAAAAAAAGCATCAGCAGCTAAGTGTGTGAGAGACAAGCCTCACATTTATGAATAACAGCTAATACAATTTATATCCATCTTGCATATCACTTCTGAGCTACCTGACTCATTTCTAACAAGCCTATTGTTACAGCGCAGTCAGAGCTAGTCTGATTACATCCCCTTACGTCACTCTGGCTTGTAATGTTCACGCGCATGCGCACAATCTTTGGTCTTTTTCTAAATGGCGGATGCAGACGTTTTTTAGGTACACAGTACGGTGTGAAAGCAGGTATGTAATGTTTTGCACTAAAAGATCAGGTGTTCTTTTTTTTTGTTGTTGTAAGGGCACTGTCCAATAACTAATTTCTAATTGATTAATTAATTGTCAAGTAATTGTTTTCAAACTGTCCTGAAGGTGTTCCAGATTACCCAAATTGAAAAAACGTGTTGAACTAAAAACAGAAAACCTTTCGAGAAGGAAAGCAGCCTCAAACTGGAGATCAACATAATCTGTCTTCAACAGTATGTTAATCAATTACTTGTTTTTTTTTTAAATTATGATAATTTCCAACGGAATATTAAGGTATTTAATAGAAAAAAAAAAACCCTTATTACATTTATTCAAAGGATTATATTTTGTTTCACTACTGATGTATTTTCTTGTGTTTTGAACGTGTAATATATGCTAAAAGTATCATTTTTTATGAATGAAGACAACAAGGTTGAGATGATCAATTGAAACCACTTTCACTAGATTAAAATCTTGTTTTACTCTTACATTCACCATAAAATAATGTGTTATTTTAAATTGTAATTTAAATTATATGTATTTGTTGGTGGCTGTTAGCTGAGCCTGACTTACTTTGCCAGTCGTTTTTCTCGCTCCACTTTGTCTCTGGCCTGTATGTTCTTCAGCATCGTTTCCAAAGAGGGTTGCCATTCTTTTTCATCTGCAATTATTTGATCTAGTTGTTCATGAGTGGGCCAAAGAGAAGCAGGGTTGATTCCAGATTCTGTGCCATAGCGACCAAACAGCTTTGCCTCGTAATGCGCAGTTTTCTGCCATTCAGGTGTCTTTTCACTGTTTTTGTCCGGGATGTAAGGTTTCCAAAGGTTTAGTTTAAGCGGCTTTGGGTTATAAAATGCCGCCTGGAAGACGGGCCCACCCTGTGACTTTACACATAATGATTTCGAGAAGGAAATTTCTTTTAAAGTTCTGCCTAATTGTAACGTCCTCTTGTAGAACATGGAGGTCGCCATGTTTTTGCTAGATTAGAGGAACCCGGATGTTGTTCTTCTTCATATGGTTATTGCTGGTTAACTTAAAGATGGTACTGCCACCTACTGTTTTGGAACGATTTCTGACTCAATTTGACAAGTCTATATAATTTAGATTAGATTAGATTTACTTTACCAAGATTAATCAAATTAGACTCTTAATTGTTTTTACAATAGTGAGTTTCAGAGAGGTTATATTATGACAAAATTAAGTTTAGTAAAAGAACTTCCAGAGTATACACTGATCACATCTCATTAAGATTACATTTATAATAATAAAAAAATTAACAAAACAGAAATAGATATTTTGCAAATTTAATGCAAGCATACTTGAATTAAAAAATGGTGTTATAAATTTTATGTACCATTAGTTTATTAATTATTACTAATTTATTAATTTATAATGGTGTTATAAATCTACGATTCAACCCTCACCTATGGTCACCAACTGTGGGTGGTGACCGAAAGAATGAGATTGCGGATACAAGCGGCCGAAATGAGCTTCCTCCGCAGGGTGGCTGGGCTCTCACTCAGAGATCGAGTGAGGAGCTCTGCCATCCGGGAGGAGCTCAGTGTCGAGCCGCTCCTCCTCCAGGTCGAGAGGAGTCAGATGGGGTGGTTCGGGCATCTGGTCAGGAAACCCCCCGAGCACCTTGCTGGTGACGTGTTTCGGGCTTGTCCCACCGGGAAGAGAGCAAGGGGCAGACCCCGAACCCGCTAGAGAGAATATGTCTCACAGCTGGCCGGGGAATGACTTGGAATCCTTCCGGGTGAGCTGGAGGATGCAGCCGTGGTGAGAGAAGGCTGGGCTTTCTGTTTGAGGCTGTTGCCCCCGCGACCCAGCCCCGGGACTAACCAGAAGACGATGGAACGTTATAAATTTTAATTGTTAATATTTTATGGAATCTAGAGTATTGGCTAATGAGATTTTTTTTATGGAAAACTAACTTGAACCTTTTTGGTAGTCTGGAGATTTTGCTTGAATATATTTTTGAATCATGTCCAAGATCCTGGTCTTGTTCACGAATGGGCGAAGGATTGAGCGGGAGATCAACAGATGGATTGGTATGGAGTCCGCAATAATCAGGACACTGCATCAGTTCGTTATGGTGAGGAAAGAGCTGAGCCAAACACCAAAGCTCTCTGTTTACCGGTCGATCTACGTTCTTACCCTCACCTATGGTCACCAGATGTGGGTGGTGACCAAAAGAACAAGTTTGCGGATACAAGCGGGCGAAATGAGCTTACTTCACAAAGTGGCTGTACTCTAACTCAGAGATAGAGTGAAGAGGTCTGCAATCTGGGAGGAGCTTGGAGTAGAGCTGTTGCTCCTTTGGGTCGAAAGAAGCCAGATGAGGTAGTTCGGCCATTTGGTGAGGCTGCCTCCCAAACACCTTGCTGGTGAGGTGTTTCGAGCACGTCCACCAGGAGGATAGCCAGAGGCAGACCCCGGACCTGCTGTAGAGACTGTCTCATAGCTGGACAGGGAATGCCTCGGGATCCTCCAGGATGAGTTGAAGGATGCAGCTGGGTAGAAAGAATCCCGGTTTTCCCGTCTGAGGTTGTTGCCTCTGCGACCTGGCCCCATGTAAGACAACTGAACAGAATGTCCAACATCTTGGTTCACAATCTGGTACCACTTTTGTCCACATAAATATTTTGTAATAAAGAAATCATCAGTTTTGTAATTAGGTGCATAATGTTATCAAATAGAGAGCAAAAATGAATGTTTTTGATAAGTGTTTGCTAGTTAAATTAATGGCATATTTTTGTCAAACTTTTCTTTTTAAACATGTTATGTAGTTTGATGTGTTGACTGATTAATGATGCAAGTATTGAAATTAGATTTCTCCTTGATGAGATTGCATTAATCAATAAAATTACCTTTTCAAACAAAGATAAATTCTTAAGTGATTTGCTTCATTTTTCAGGTTTCCAAAATTTACTTTGTTTTGGTTGTCCAAAGAACCTTTTTGCCAAGAAATTTCTATTCTAACATTTTTATTTTTTCAAACCAAATTCAAATGTCTCAAACTCTTGGTGCTACAAAATTTGACTCTAAAATAACTGTAAGCAGGTGATCCGTAGAATCAAAACTGGAACAGGATATCATGTGCTTTTAATAAATCAAGTACTTTGAGATCAAAATTAAATCTTTGACAAAAAGGATTTTTAGCTTTAACCTCTCAAGGTCCTCCGCCCTCTCTAAACTTCTATATTTAATTTCTTTTCAGAAAGTTCAGAAAGAATAAATAGAGTTGCTCTGGAGTGCAGTGCTTACAGAAGCAGATGTTGTTGGTTTTGTATTGTGGGACCATGCAGAGCCCTCCATCGTCATTAAAGATTTAGGGTTCCCATGGCAAGAGTAGCACTAGACTGAAGGTGGGGGTGGGCATGACAGAGGCTTAATTTGGCTTAGGAGCAATCTGGTGCCAAGCCCGCAGCTTTAGGGATCACATCAACGTCAGTCACAGGCAAATAGGCTTGTTAACAGTTAGACGATAAGGGGATGGCAAGATGACAGGTCTATTTCTGAGTGAGGATGTGAGTAGGAGGGATGGATGTTTTGATGAGACATATTTAAGTAAGTTATACAGATGACAGTCACCTTATTCAAGTATTCCTTGCAATGCAAATATGGGTTTACAGATGCACTGAATTTGTGCAAAACAGTTTATTTTATATAATTCTAGCACAAGATACTGCCAGATCAGTTTAGGGGAATTTGTAAAGCATGTTGGCAAGAACAAAATCTAAGTCATCATTGCTGATCAGAACACGAAGGCTGAAAGAGTTGTTTCTTTTTATCTTTTAATGCTTCATTAATTCTGGTGGTTCAAACTCTCTGTAAGATTGTTGCGTTCCTTTTTATCACACCACACATATCCTCACACAAACCCTTACCTGATTAAAAAAAAACCCTAAAAACAAAAAATATATATTTTAATTAATCTTCAGTTGAAATTGTAAAAGTGAGAATATAAGTTGGAGAAATGGTTTGAAATTATTAACAGCTTAAAAAGCAAGACTGTTGGATGTGATGAATTTGCAGATGAAACACAATGATTTTCTTTGTTTTTCTTGTGCTGGGAAGAGGGAATTTGGAGGAGGTGTTCTGGGGATTGCTGTAACAGAAACTTTTTGGACTGAAAATAACTTATTCTGGACTCAATGATAGAGTTGTCTAATTTGATCAAATTTGAGGAAATACTGAAAAAAAAATCTTGTTGCAAATCTTTCATCTGCCACCCAAAAAACATTTTAATTGCTTTTAATGAAAAGTGACATTTCACAGACAGCAAGATGTTTTTAAGATTTTCAGTTTACGAGACTGTCAAATCGTTTTCAAAATTAATTATGGCCAAACGCTTTGTTTAAAAATTACCGTACAAGCCTTTTCTATTTGTCATAATTATACATTTCAATAATCCTTGTGTTAGGATCTCAATTTTACGTTTGAATATCTCACAACCACGTGAACATGTTCCAATACGTCAAAGAAACTTTCCACCACATTACTTATTTTTTTACATGACCGAACATGTACACGCTCGGATGGAGCAGAGCTTTGGTTTTGCCCCGTCTTTTGAAGTAATTTGCCAAGCCAGCATTACAATTTGTTGACACAAAGAAGCAATCATAATAAGCGGAGTCTAAATGATCCACTCTTTTGTGAGCCTTGAACAATGACGGGGTTTTACTCCAAATGTTGGCACCAAAAATTCGATTTGTCAGCATCTCTCTCCGGTACAAGAGCTGAGAACCAAATCCAAATAAAAGGGAGTGAAGCCTTAAAATATTTCCATTTCCTGGTAATAACAGCACTGTGGCTTTTTTTTTTTTTTTTAAAGTGGGTAGCCGAGAGGGGGCCAGAGGAGTAGGTAAGACAAGTCCCCAAGGTGCTTGTGATAAATTGCAGCTTTCTCAAAGTGCACCACACTTAAATTAATAATCTAATGGTAACCATTGTTGTCCTTGGCAACTGCTATTAATTGCCAACAGACAACCTAAGCTTCCCTCTCAAGCATCTCTCACATCTGTGTTGCATTACTAATTTCCAAATCCAGACCTAAAACAAGTCCATTGTACTCACTACAATGCATTGTGGGGATTTTTTTTTTTCAGCTGGAGTTAAAGTCATGACTGTGATCAGTCTTGCATTTCCCTGCACGCTGCTTTTTAAACAACCCAAATCGCCCCCCCACTAATGCTAAACTTGGACTTATCCCAGGTAAGAACTGCCAGCATTAGCGGTCTTTAAAAGCAGCTGAGGTGGTGGAGTGGGTTTTTTTAAGGTGTAGGAGTAGGATGTGAGGGGCTAGTGTGTGCTCAAGGGAAACCAGAGAGGGAAAGGTATTTGGAGAGGGTTCAGATGGAAGCAGAAGTGTTTGACAGTATGTGATGTGGCATGTATTCACTTAGAGATGCGATAAGAGTATAGAAAATGCAAATGTGAATGTCATTTTCTAGGTGTTTTATCCACCTGGGCATACAGGTGATGAAGAGATGCAAGTATAGCGGACGTGTAAACCACTAGAGAGCTTTTATTTCTGCTCACTTTGCTGCACAAATGGCGAGTTGGGACTCCCCCAGCGAACATTTGCATTTTGTGCCGTCTAGATCGAGAAAACATTTTAACAAAATTATCCCGGGTCACAAATCTTTATATCTCATGCTCATGTAAGCACCTGAGGAGAAAAAAAATCCTTATGAACTTATACACACACTGGGTTTACATAAGGATTTGGCATTAGTTCCTGGCCTGTAATGGCACCAGGATTCCCGGGGTGGTAAACAACTGTGCCATCCTCTGCCCGTGATGCATTGAGATTTTCCTTTTTAACGAATGATGAAGCAGCCCTGGGGAAACGAACAGATTGCAGTTCATGAAAAATGCGTGTCAAAATTGACAAATTTGCAAACAACAGCGATAACATCCACAAAATGTTTAGCTATGACAAAGCTCTGAGTTTTTAGGCCCTTAAAGCTCAGCCTGGGGTCCTAATGAGATGATGAATGGGAGCATACGGAGTGATGGAGGCTCTCGATCCACCAGTGGCTGCTAATTTAAGGGGAGATTCATCAAAAGTAGGCCCATGCTCAGATGCAGCCTCATAAAGCATTGCCGGGGTCCGGTGAAGATAAATGGAGGTCATTATCAACTCTACCTGTTCAGGTCCCTCTGCGTGGCTTCCCGGGGTTCCAGGGCTCGTAATCCGTCAGCATGAGAAGCAGATGTTTGAATTAAGCTCTTCTTTTTACTGTTAGAGCTCCATTGAGTGTGAAGTGTGATTATCGAACATCACACTAATGCAGCGGTATTGTTGAAATCATCGAACAAAAGGGGCCGCACTAAACGCCTCAATCTGCACTCACTGGCACCGAAAGCTCTAATCACTCTGGCCTCTCCTCTGATACAGCACCGGTGCTATCAACAAGACCATTACTGTTTGCATTTCTAATTGGCGTTGTTGCAGAAGTCGGTGATTTCCATCAAATTTCCCCCCGGAGGTGCTGAAAGTTCTGCCAAATGACCAGAAAACAAACTCTTGCAGAAAAAATTTGAGACAGCATAATTCTTTCATGTCACTTTCAAAGTTTCTTTTGAAAAATTGTTTTTGAGTTTGTTAAAAATAAAGGTTTTAATGCTAGAAATATCCAGACTCACCAACAAAAAGCTGCTGTCTACAGCTGTTGCTCCTCATTGCCAACTTTTTTGTGCTCTTAACCTGGCAAACATCGTTTTATGGGTTTGGTTTCACAAATTAGTTAAACGTTTTGTCGCCAAAGCAAAAAGCATAGCAAAACACAAACTCGTTAGATACGAAGCTAATGCCGTTCAATTCAATTTTATTTGTATAGCCCAAAATCACAGAATTTTTGTCTCAATGGGCTTCAAATTGCAAATTGCAGAAGAAAAACTAGAAAAAAGAGGAATGTATAAACACAAATACACAGCAAGAAAACAAAAAAATACTAGCTAGACAATGTTAGCACATTCCTCCCCTTAGACTCTCTTTCACGGTGAGGAAAAACTCTTAAAAAAAAAAAAAATCGTTATATACAGTACATAAGTGTTCTTACCAATGTGAAGCCTTTGGTTGTATTTTTTTTTTTTTTTTTGGTTCAGTTCCCCCTTTTATTCTTAGAGGGTCTTGACTTCATATTGTCACAAATACCGTGAACAAATTATCTACATTTCTAATAAATATCGGTGTCAATTGAAATTTTACAAGATTTTGACTTGTAGTGTCAAAAGAAATTAACGGGTAATTTAAAAACATGCTGTACATTCTCTTCAAATGAAAAAAGTGTTGTCCAAATCAAGCTAAAACTTTCCGTCATTTTAGCAAGAAACACATGATCATTTTTGATTCAAAACCTTAGTGCACATTGGTCGGTCAGAAACAGAAAATGATTCCTAAATACTTTCTTTTTATTTGGGTAATGATCATTTTGCTGATTGTTTGGTGGGATACAATCACAATTTCTGGTTTCTCCAGTGACATCATTCACTTCACAGAAGAGATCCAAATTACAAATGAACTCTTTGTTTTCTGCCACAAACCCATCGGTAGATGTCATCTTCATGCCTAAGATGCGGTAGCTGTCGTAACTGCCAGAGTCAGCGTATTCTTTAAACACAATTATTTTTTGATGAAGCCACCCAGGAGGTTTTTGATGCCTCCCATTGCAGCATGTTAGAAGTTGGAGAAGAACCAAACTTGAGGGATTTTCTTAAAATAGTTGCATTTTGTTACTAGGAAACCTTCCTAACTGGTTTAAATTGTTTGGAAGTATCTAAACAGCAGCCGTGAGAGAAGTTTGAATCCTTCAGATTCTAATAAAAGGAGCTCAAATGCTGCTTTGTGTCATTGGGTGAAAGATAAACAATTCCTTATGGCCGCAGCTATTTAAAGATCTTCAAACATAATTGTCCAGCTAAATTGACTGTGATTTATGAAAAAGATTAGACAAATCTGCAGCCTGTGACAACAAAATCTTTGATTTATTCCTTTTTCTGTCCTTCTTCCAATCATGAGCCCGGCATTAAAAGTGATATTTCTTCACTATACACAAATATAACTGTATTTGTTCGGAGTAAGTAAAGTATCGAAGCACATCTTTTTCTTATTCATTTTAGCGCCACACCTTAATCTAAGTTTGGCAAGATTTTAATTGCAGATAAACACACATCCTTTTTTTTTTTTTAACTTTACAATGACTCAGAAAAATCAACATTTAATGGGATTAAATCAAACTTTGTTTTTCTAATCAGTAAGCTCTGTAGATTTAAAATGCCAAATTCAGCCTTTGGGAACTTTGAAAGTTACTATGAACTACATGGTGTTCAAATCAGGGATCAAACATCCCTTCCACACACACATTCACTTCTCCTTAAATTTTGGAGAATTTTGGAGGCCCTCAGTAGAGGAAACTTAAAAGGGAGGAGGGGTGTTTGTGGCACCAGCCTGGCGCAGACATCATTCCCGTCGCTCCCTTAGCTGTGCCAGCGCCATCTGTCATCTGCGTGAACATCTGCAAACCCAAGGTGCCCTTGTCGCCCAATGTTAGAGCAGTATGTTTGGCTTTTCCATTAAGGAAACCTGGAGTGATTCGCCCAAACAAAACCTATTAGACTGGATGGTGCGGTGGTGAATCAGCTGGGTTGCTGAGGGACATTAAATAGTAGGATTCCTCCTCAGGCAACGCCGCCCGCCTGTCTAGCATGTCTGGCTAGCATGACATCTCATCTACTAACTGCCTGACAATTTGGCCTGAGTCTGCCATTTTCTTTATGAGCTTTGGCTCCTCCACATTTCTTCTTCTGTCTGTCTGATTCTGCTGCAAAACAGATGGCCGCACTCCATCCTTACTTTTTAATCTTACTCCTCTTTTCTGCACTTGAGGTTATGATCAAAATTGAAATCATGTCTCGATGGTGCTCCATGATTTGAACGGCTACACAGTTTGGATTTAGTCAATCATTAAGATCAATCAATCCAAAGTTGACATGAATCCGATCATAAATTATTTGGGAACCAAAGTGCTGTGTTAAGTGATGCAATATTATTTGATAGTGAAAGTAGTACACAACCATAAATAATGACTAAACCAACAAACACTGTGCTTTGAACTGTGCATGATGTGCAAACACTCGCTTTGTGGTCACAATGTCTGGAAATAAAATCTATTGGGAAGAAAACGGTTTGTAAAAGAACTTTGATTCAACTTGGTTATTGTCAAATCCCTTACAGTACACTCTGTGAGAACGTTTTATTGTTCAAGGGCCACAATTAAAAAGGAAAAATCTCTCTTAGACACAATCCAAGGCCTGGGAACCCTTAGCAACCTTTGGTCTAAGAGGCCGGGAAATACTTGGGACATTGAAGAAATGGGGATCATTTAAAATCAGGATCATACCAAACAGAGAAAAAAAAACATTTGTATTATTTTGCTTTATTTCATAGCGAAAAAAAGTGAATTTAGCTAATTTTGGTCAGGTGGAGATATTTCCACACGGAAAATTGCCGGCAGATGGACCGCTTTGCCAAATCTGGACGGTCTTTTGTTCACTGCTGCTGCTCTCTCTCTCGAGAGCGTTGTAGTCCACTGCATATGGTGCTGTGCAGGATTACAGCAACAAGATCACAACAATATGCTCATTGTCCGCCATGCAGGAATATAATCTCAGGGATTACTCTCAGATAAAACAAGCCCCGGCCTCTCTGGATGAAAGCGAGTGATACATGAGATTTTTCACAAGCACTGATGAAGCCATTCTGACTTCCTTTTTCGAACTCAAGAATTTCATATCGATTGTCTCCATTGGCGTTCTCCTGCACGTGAAGCTGGACGCAGAAGCTAGCGAAGCTTTGCCTCCCACAGCTGCCTCTCCAAAAGAAATGGGCAAACATACGCGCACGCAAACAGCAAGCTCTCCACCATCTGCTGCACCCAACCAGCGCAGAGGCTGCTGACGAGTTGGTTGTGAATTCGAAAAAGCAGCTGAGAGGACACACTGTGCCCTGACCACACAGAGTGGCACCACTGCTGCCCGGCTGCCTGGCACAACAGGCCCCATCTGACACATTAATGAATTCACTCACACACACACACAAAAATTGGGCAAACCCTGGCCAAAATCAAGGACAGAATTTCAGTGTAACATAAAAGTGAAACAAGTTTTAATGTCGTGTTTTAGTTGTAATGTTTTTTCTATGTTTTTATTTCTTTTTTAGCAAAAAATTATTGAGTTTGGCTCGATGTTCGGTTGCTAGGGAGATTGTTTTTTTAACTTTGTGAGAAGAATAGCTTTTTAAAGTAAAAATGTGCGCTTGTGCAGCAAAATAATGGAGAAGTATGTATCAATCAGGCATAAAAAGCTTAAATAAACACCCAAGAGAGCGTCATTTTGTCGCAGCCACAGAGTGCTTGCTGGAGAGGGTTGTTTGAAAAGAGCACCTGCATTCAAACAAAAAGTCTCCTCTCGCTTACTCTTTACAACAGTGGCTGGTTTCTTTGTGAACAAGTTCGTATTTATGCGGAGAACTTCCAACTTGGCTATTTGCAATTTGTCACCTGGCTTGTTTACTTTTCTTTCCGCTCATTTAGATCTCACCTTTGTCCTAATGGGCTCATTACCAAGCGGCCTCATTCCAGAAGAAACCACCAGGTTTCAGCCCAACATCTCTGAACTGAGCGACACGGCTGCAGGCGCCGTGTTTTAAATGAGCCTTGGCCTCTTTTTCACAGAGGGAGCTGCAAGACCAGGAGCCAATAATGTGTTCTCGCTTTTATGTATTTTCATAAGTCATTGAGTTGGTCATTAAATTAGTTTTTTTTTTCTTCTTTTCCAAAAAGTACAACATTTTGTGCTAAAATTAAATTCTTTTTTTGTTTGTTTTTTTGGGGTTTGCTGAGCTTTTCTTTCTCCTTTTGGGGTTAAGGAAAAGAAATTTAAACAGGCGCATTATGGAGACTTATTTTTTTCTCAGGAAGAGGAAAAATTGTTCAAATATAGTAAAACAATGCGAGCATTGTGCCTTCGACTAAACAAAAGGGAGTTTTCCTGGCGTGTCTTCTTATTTTTCATCTTAGCAAAATGTACTTTCCATCACTAATTGTTTGCCCATCAAAATGTTTGACATGTATTTAGATTTATTAACTCTCACATTGTCATTTGAAATATCCAGATTGCCAAGAACTAATAAGCTGAACACTTCACAGTTAAATAAGACCAAAGCAAAGTAAGACCAAAGCACAGGACAAATTAAGCAGCCAATTTGCATCTTTCCCATAATGGTGCTACTAATGGATGCACATTAATCTGTTTAGTTTTACAACAGTGGAGCTAATGAGGAATTACAGCTTGAACTTCAGTGTTTTTTTTCTCTCCCCATGTTGAAGACAGACTGTCAAACTGCTTTCGCAGGGATGGCAAAAACGGGCGTTGAATTGTGCATGTAAAAATATTGGAATGTCTTTTGCAAATCCATGGAAACAGAGAAGCCCAGAGTAATTTTTTTTTTTATGAGAATATTATTAAAGTATTTTTTTATTTTACTTGTCACAAACGCACCAAAGATTTAATACTAAATTCATTTTTAAAAAATTCAAATTAAGTTGTTTTTTTATCCAGTATTATCAAAACTACAAGAAATTAAATAATCAATTGATTTCCGCTAAATAAAACAATTACTTATGTGCATTTGTTTAGTCTTTTCACATGCATACTTGTGCAAAAAGTATTTTTCCCCTCAACATCTTGTCCCAGTCTATCAATGCTATTTATCATTTTTATTACGTCTTCCATTATTAGTGCTAAAACAACATTGTCACAGCATGAATAAACACACAAAAGAACCCTCAATGGTTTTCAGCAGCAGGGAATCGGAGTAGAAGAAAAAAAAGAACCTCCTTTCAAATTATTCAGCTGCTTATTACCTCTCACATTAGCAGCATATGCCAAGACCTACAGGCATTACAACAGTTAACAAGGGATGTAATGATATGGTGAGAAACGTAAACTTCTGAACATCATGTTTGACAAGTTAGACCGGATACACAAGAACTTGATTACTTTTGATATATGGATATTGATGGTTGAGTATATTGCTGATTAAATTCATAAATTTGTCGTACTAGGAAAAAATATGGTTTACTTGTGAGTCTTAAGAATTCCAAACTTTTCTAAATTGTCTTTTGTTGAGTTCCAAAACTTCCTGCAAAGTATTCATTTTGTTCTTTTGTTTTTAATCAAATTAAAAACACATTAAAAACACAGGGAAATTAATTTAGTTTCCCTGCAAAACAGATCGATTCAAACCAATTACATGCATGCATGTGTACTAAAAAATAGAAATAAATTAGGATTTTTTTTCAATTGACAACTTAATATTTTAGTCCCACTTGTTTTCAATCCATCTTTTTCCCAAACATCTTTGTATTTGAATTTAGATTATTATGACATGTCATAAAAATCCAAAAATTAGTGTCCCAGTAAATTAGATCATTTGTGGTGCTTCTTCAACCCTAAACATGACTAGGTGCCAATTTTCTGTCAGTCTTTAAACCTACCCTACATGTTTTTTTTCTTTCACACCTGGGGATCTCTTGCTTCCCAAAATATAGTGCACAACAAGTCAAACCCGTTTAAGAATGAAATGAAACAAGAACTAGTCCTGGCTGAAATACATGATCTCCGATCTCCACCAAATTTGGCCTGACTTGAACAGACTATTGGCTGGATTTGAAGTGAAACACAATCATTCACAATTACTTTGTGGCTTTTTTAACACGTTTGAACAATTTTTATTTCTCGCAGATTGTTTCGCATGAGGCTGTAAATGTATTCAGACGATGATTGAGTCATTGTCAATTAATATTATTGAAAACTTTAGCAAGTCAAATTAGGATTTCTGCTTGTTGATGCTTGAAAATTTGACATAATGTCTTTTTATGAGAAAAACACCGTCTACTGTCTCCATAGTGTGTCCAACAATGACCTCAAATTGGCTTAACATTGAAATAAAGCCATATATGTTTAAGAAAGAACCCTCCCTTTATTCAAATAATCAATGAGTGGCTTCCAAGAGTACCTCTGATGCCCGCAGTATTCTTCTCTTTCAATGTATTAGTGTGACCTGCTAAAATTTACAGATCAGAATCTCTTTGTAAGTCGTAACTGGGAATCTTGAGGCTTCAGTTAATCTGTGGGAGAGTCTATGACCAGCTAACTCAGAAAAACTGACTGTTTGAGAGCATGGCAACAGGTGACAAAGGTCAGCCACATGGATCAAAGCAGTGCCAATGTGGGAGGAGTTAAACTCTGCTTTCAAATGTTTCTTTTCTTCTTTTATCACTGATGAACAAATCATCTTATCGCAGCTCGGCTGATATCAATCGGATTTCTACTAAAACAAAAATGTAATATTTGCTTTAGGATGTTTTTCCTACATGAGAGGGTTTTTACACGGCATAGATTTTGGGTTGAGATCATTTTATTTTTAATTTCTTCTTCCTAATGTGTTAAATAAAACCAAACCTTTAATGAAAATACACAAGGATGATAAACCACATCACATATGTGATAGCAGATTATTTATCCAACCCTATTTTAAGTTTTAAAGACAGGTTTCCAAAAAAAGTGACTGAAATATATACAAATTGAGTCAAATTATTAAGATGGGCAAAAAAGAAATTGGCAAACTTTGTTTCATTTTCGACTGCCACATTCAATCCCGACTATTTTCTAAACCCGTCATCCCAAAGTTAATAAATGTCCGTTATATTTAAGTTCGCCTCACTTTTATTTCCTTCCAGGTACCCTAAACGCTGCCAGCACATGACAGCAAGAGTGTCAAAGCAATCCGATTGGTGGAAAGAAAAGAGAAAGATGGATGAATTGGAATTGCAGAGAGAGAAAAGGATGGGCTGAGAGCAGAGAGTGAGGGAGGTAACACTGAAAGCAGATGGCCGAGCTGGCACCTGTCTTCCTCTGAAATCTGTTTGGAGCTGTTTTCCACATGTCTTAAAAGAGGGTAGGGGAGGTGGTGGTGCTGTGCAGCATGCCAAGGAAAGACACTCAGGTTTTAACCCTTTGTGACTATGTCTTTCCCTCTACTTCTCCACAGTAATACGATGGCTCCCTCTGAACAGGATGAGATACAAACCACCCACTCTCCCCCCTTTTAGATCCTTCCACAGTCCCTCCCAGGCCTTGTAAGCAAACAGAGGGTGCATTCAGAACAGGAGAGACTCTCATTTATAGTATTAATCTTCAGGCCACATGCTCAACAACAGTAGAGGACCAAACACGCACAACAGCGACAGACCCAGCCATACACTCTGACACACACATACGCACTCAGACACTCGGAGCTGCCAGGCCAGCCTGGGCTAAATGTGGCATGTGTTTGGCAGGAGAGGAACTCTGTTCCAGGTGGCTGCATATATAAGTTGCAATCAGTTTGAACCCTCTTAGGTCACTCACATCCACAAGACCCTTCTGGTGCTTTTACACTTTTTAAGGTCCTTACAGCCAATCACAGTCACTCCACATTCATGCCGAAATAGCAGAAAACACAACAAAGCTGCACACAGTGAGTTTCTGTAAATACATGCTGGATGGGTCAAAGTCTCATTTTAAGCTTCCAACTATGTTCTGGTGATGAATTCATTCATTATTTTTACTCTCTTCATATTATTCATTAGGGCAACAATATTCTGTCATATTTCAAGAAAGAAACATAAGAACTGATGATGCACTAACAATTACTGGAAAGTTCGAGCTAAAAAAATTATAATAAAATAGTAATAGAAGTTTGGAAGAATGCATTGGTTTTTTTTTTTTTTTTTTTTGGTTTGAGAACGGATACGATTAGTAGGACAAATCTAACAGAGATTACCTGGGATAACGTTAACTGAAAGTTGGGACAAATTTACTTGTTTAACAGATTCCGGTTTTAAAAAGTAGAAAAATTGGATTGGTAATTTTAGATGGTTAGGTTAGAGATTTGCCTGCTCCACCGAACCTTTCTTAGCTTGTGTCGATCACACACATGCTCCAAATAAGACCGGTTTTGTCCACACAAAGTAACAAACCGGTCATTTTATCTTTTTGTTTTTTTGGGGATAAGTTAGTGTTTTGTTTCACAGGCTCAAACAAATTTATTACACTTTCTACAAATTTTTTATCATTAAATGTGTGCAGAGGAATCAAATGTTTTTTAGTTCAAAATCACTTTGATAAAAAGCATAGAGGTCAACCATACATCAAACAAAACTTTGGACTAATGCCAGTATTTTTTTAAACTCAATTTTAGAGCATTAATGCAAACTTCAGAAACAAAAAAATTTGGTGTTTACAGATCAGAAAAAAAAGATGATTTCAGTTAGAAATACAGTTGTTCACGTACCCGAGAATGAGGTATTTTGCAAGACGTTCGACTTGTATTTAAAACTGTTCTGTCCTCTAAATTTTAAACATTTCATTTAACACATACAATATAAATCTACATCTCATAGATTGTCCTTGTCTTCAGTTTAATTATTTTATAATTTACTATTTTAAATTCCAAAGAGTTCTGGCATTCTTTCTTTTTTTAAACCACACATTTGTACAACAATGCCGTTGCTCAGAAACGACAAACCCCAAAATATTCAGTAGAAAAACAGGGCGATAAAGGTCTGAAGTGATTTTGAATAGGACGGTGGGAGTTTTCAACATAATAAAACACTTAAGGGTGATGCCAAAGGTCTTTGTTCCACAGGAAAAAAAAATGCTGCTTCCTAGAAATGAGAAAAACAACTTTAAATGACCTTAAACTGGCTAAAATATTTAATGCTCAAAGGAAAACAATTTTAGTCTTTAATCTTTAGTTATATGAATAATTTTCATTCAAATATTCTTAAACTAAAAATAAAAAACAAGTGAATTTCTCTAATTTAATCAAGACACGAAGATTATTTTTATGAAAAGCATCTATTTAGATCATTTGGATGACTATCTGAAATCCAAACAACATCAGTAAAAGAAAAGCAAAACACGTTTTCCTCTGATAATTTTTTTAAATTATTCTTTTGCTTCAGTTTTTCCTCATTGTGTAGTCACATCGATAAAAATATAAAGTTTATGTATCCCAGATGCTGCTTGTAAATTGAATCATTTGTGACAAAACTGTGATGAATTTCTACATCTGTTGTATATCTATATATTTAATAATTGAAAATAATTTTCTTTTTGTTGAGTTGGCTTCAAATGTTTTTTAAAAAGTAGAAAATCTGCTTTTTGTTGGAGGATTGATGGTCTTTGTTGTTCCCAAACCCACCAGCAGAGAACGGTATAGAACACACTCACAGCCTTCATAAGTCAGGAAATCTGCAACACACACAGTGAACAAAAACCTGTCAAAGTTTGTAGTCACTCACATCTTTCAACCCTTACCAAAACTTTTATAAGCTGAAAATAGCTCTTTTCCGTCTTTCTCTTCACTTCTTCTTTCAGATTCCTCCCCTCACCGCTTAAGGGAACCACAAATTGTCTCCAGATTTTCACACATACTAACTCAGTGTTTTGGGCCATTTGGAAGAGAAACAATTAGAAACAAACCTGTGTTATATCCTCACCTCAACTTGCATATCTGTTTTACAAAAAAAGTCTTTGGTTGTTTCAGATTTTTACCTGATTTCTTTTTATTTAATCATTTTCAGCATGTTTCTCAATGTTTTTCAAGTTTTTACAGCAATCTGCTTGCACCACTCAAAGGAAAGGAAAACATGCTCCAAATTATATTTCAGATTTTTCAACCACTGACAACATGTTTATTTTATGTTTAGAGATGATTAATTATCATCAGGGGAACAATTAGTATCTGAGTTGTGTTGAGTTTTTTACAAGCTTGTTGGTCAGAAAAGGAAAATTAAGGAGGGAAAAAAAAATCTATAGAAAAAGAATAAGGTGGGAGAAGGTTTATGTTTGGTTTCAGGTTACACTGCCCCGTGAAGACTTGAGCTTTTGCTCGTGGTGATGGTGCCCAGAGGTTGTTGCCATGCAACTCAATGTGGCACACACACACAAATGCACACAGACACAGGCACTAACAATGGTCTGCTTTATGAGGTGCCCACTGATGCCATGGTAACCTCCTCGTTCTGGGCAAGACGGGCAGAACGGTGTGCCAAAAAAATGCCCCGCTTCTTTTTTTTTCCCCTTCTTTCTCAAACCATGTTGCCCAGAAACCTTTTGAAACTTTGCAAGTGAAAGTGGGCAGACAAATTACGACTGGTATGTGTGTGTGTGTGTGTGTGTGTGTGAGTGAGTAGAGGCGTTAGAGTTTTAATGTGCCTTGATGCTTTACGACAAATTTAGGCTGGAGTGGGAAAGTGGTGCAGAAATTCAAACTCACTGACACAAACTGAATCCGTTGAGAAACTTTAGGGAGCGATCAGTCTGTTCAGCGTTGGCTTCTGACCTGTGGGCAGGGATTCTGGCACAGTTGCATAACAAAGGCTTTTCTAGGTGAAGGTAGCAGGGAATAAAAAACTCCAGAGAGGGTAGAGTGACACCCTGGTGGCAGAAAACTCCAGGTGAAGTACTTCTAGTGGAGAATCAAGAGCTTTTTGTACGCTAATGGAAGGACCTTGTGTGTGAGTGGATTTCACTGCCTCTATTTTACTCATTTCAGGGGTCACCTAGGCAGCTCGCCCAGTCCCCTGTGCTTTTTTAGGCCCCACTGAGGCCTGGCAAAAGAAAAAAAACACAAGCCTGAATCATGACTGAACGGTGGTGATGCGAGGGAGGAGGGTCACACAATAGAGTCCCATCTATTGCTTTTTAAATTCCCTTAAAACGAGTATTGGTGCCAAACGTAGCCCGTCGAGCACGCCACCACACCATGACTGGACCTGTAATTGCCACTCGTCCCATGTTTCCACCCCACTCTTTCACAGCGGTCAACCCCCTGCTCATGTGAAACACAGAGACGGCGCACAACACACAGCAGGATCATCTTTTGGGAAAAAAGAGGCAATCTTTTTCCCCAACACGTTGTCAACGCCTGCTAATACATCCACAGATAAACAGGACGGAAAGGACTAAACAGAAAGCGGTAAGCGGAATGAGACGGAATACATAGAGACAGCATCACATGTTTGCAAGTAAACAGTGAGAGACAGGCCTTCTGATCAAATAGATACAATGCATCAGATAAAATCCGCCGTTCCATTGGATTGAGCACAGAACTCAAACAAAAAGGGGGCAGACCTGATTTTCTTCAGACGGTCCTTTTTCTTTTCTATAATGGGCATGACTAAATAAAATCCACAATAATGCTGTCCTCATGTGAAATGACCAACTGTTTATACCACAGAAGAAAATGACTTTCGTTTGTTTTCCCCCGTTTATTAGCAACAGATTTTCCTCTGCCTCGTACGCACATGGTGAGGAGAAGAGAAACTTTGGGTTTGGTGAGGTGAACGGTGCTGAAAATAATTTGATGAAGGCTTTCCTGACTGGTGTATGTGGGTTTTTTTTTTTCTCTCTCTTAAAGTCAGCGTATAAACATTTATATTTCCAGCACAAGCAGCCGCAGTAAAAGATGTTTCTCTTCCTGAGTTGTGGAGGGAAAAACAGTTTGAACCCACAGACGCACGTGGGTTAAATACAATCCAGCTTTTCAACTAAATTACATTGCAGGAGTTCATCAATTTTTTGGATTTGGAAGATACTTTAATTTGTTCCTAAATGTTTCTGGGAAAAATTGTAGCAAATAGAACTTTCCATTTAAAACTCTTTGCTCGAGCTCTTTTTATGTGATTTTTTTTTTTTTTTTTAGTTATTTGCAGAAAAACCAAGTCAAGTCCAACTGGCTCTTTTCAAAGCACTCGAATTTGAATGAAACAGAACAATTTTTAAAATTCCCTCTATTCTTTTTTTGTCTTTCCATTTTTTTAAAGATATAGATTTGTAAATAACAATCATAATTTTGCATAAAAAAGAAAACACTGAAAACCAAATAATAAAAAATAGAACTTTAATTGAGTGTATAAAGCATCACAAAATTAATACATTTATTTAACAATGTAAATGAACGTAATTTGCAGGTGTTATAAAAAGCAAGATTTGGACTCCCAAGAATCCTTAAAATGTGTTTGCATGTATGCAAATAAAAAAAACACGCACACAAAAAATGTATTCGAAGCAGTTCTGACTTTTATTCTTAATTATGGTATTTTTATGTTTCACTAGTTAATTTTCTCATGGTATAAATTCATGGTTTATTTCTGGTATGTATGTAGTTTATTATTCTAATTATGTATATTCATTTCTTTATTTTTACAAAGGAATAACTAAAGAAACTTAATAATAGTTTCATTGTCTTTGAATCCAATAAACAGAAGTGTAAATTATTCTTTTGTTTTGCTTCTCAGAAAATGTTTCTTGACTAAATTCATTCAAATGTTTGTAAAACATTTTAACATGCAGAACAAAAGTTGCCTTATACGTACTCAAAAAATTAATTGGATTGACTTCTTTAAAAAAAACTAACGAACAAAAAAATACAAGTAGAATTCTACATTATTAATAATTTGAAGACAAATGAATATTTTCCTCACGTTCAAGTTTGATTTGAACTGGAACAACTAAATATTACAAATATGAAGAAAAATAATTCACCACAAGCCCAATTTTGGATTTGACCTGCCATGTTGGGTGTTCAGTAGAAGCCCCTCAGTAAGCTGGCTGGAACATCAGAGCTTGGCCCAAGGCCCCTTGGAACATGCATATCAGTGCAGTCCACAACAGATAGATATTATTGGTTTTTGGGTTTGTTTGTTTTGGTTTTTTTACATACAATGTCTCAGAAATACTTAGGACTATGCGTGCTGCATTGAAATGACCACAGCACAAAAACGAAAGGCACTATGTGTTCTTCAGAGCGTGCACCTCTGTATTTGTTGCAGAATCGGTGGCGCAGTAAGCCTGCACATGGCAGCAGGAGCAGTTGGACTGAAGAAGTGAAAGGCACAGCTGTTTGGACAGGGTCTCCGTGGCATTTCTGTCCCTTCTCCCTCCAAACACACACACCAGAGCATACATACAGCATATACCCTCACGTACACACTATCACTTTGCAGCAGCTTCCTGGTAACACACAGCTACTGATTACTGACTTCATCCATGTTTTTTTTTTTCCCTCTTATTGATTGAATTTCCTATATTTATATATAATCAGCAATCCCTGGAAGAGGATTTCTGGCTCGAGAGAGTGGCGTGGCAGTGTGTGGAATGGCGTGGGAGAGGCAGAGTGACCCTGGGCTCAGGTGGCAGCTGTGTTATGACTTCCCTGCCAGGTCATGGTGGATGGTAGGATGGATGCTCTCGGTCTTTCCCTCACTGCATATCAGTCACTCCATCGCTTTCTGTTCTTCTTTTCACGCCATCACTTATGTTTTTGTTTTTTTTTGTTTCCTTTGTTTGCTTTTTAAGTTTAAACCATTCTATCCTGTTAGGAAAATTTGCTGGTGATGCATTTTAATTTTCCTTGACTTTACTCAATGCTTTGCATGTTACACCACAAAAGAGCATGTTTGGTCGCTTGAGCGTGTATTTGAGAAATTTGGCTCTGAAGGCCGACATACAGCCAAAAGCAGAGTGAGAAAAGTGGTCTACTTTTAAGAGTTAAGTTTAGCGTCCCTGCTGAGATGATCACGCTGTCATTTGAAAATCAGATTATGCTAATTTATGTAAACCTGAATGAAACGATGATATCTTTGAGCTATTATAGTTACACTACTGCTTCACCTAAATAAACTGAGTTTCTCTTCTAGAATTTTAATTACCGGATCTTTGGGGTGATTGACTTCATCAAAGAAATCTGGGTCTTATCCCAAAAGGAAAAGCGATTTTAATTAAAAACCTGTTTTTCCACCAGAGGAAATGATTTAGAACATTATTAAGGCCATGATATACTTTTGCGAGACACAAATGCTTTATTTTTTCTTCTTTGGCAACCGTGTTTTTTCCTGTCTAAATATAGTGGGATTAACTTTTTTATTAAATGGGAAACATAAATCCCTCTCTATACTGAAGTTTTAGCAGCTTGTTTGAGTTGAACTTGTGTCAGTTGATAGAAAAAAAAAAGAAAGAAAAACAGTTGCTGTCTTCTGACCTTCAGCTCTTCGACACAAACATCCCACAATTTGGATCCTATCAGACAGCTAATTTATTCCAGATTTCACATATTGACAACATCAATCACCCTACTCTCTGGGTAGTGGTTGCCTTATTATTTTCCCCTCATGTGGTGGTTGCTGTTTATCACAGAAGTGTCTCGAGGCCTGACACAGTTTGTAAACCCGGGGGTTGCTCTCAGCGCCAGCCTGCTGCGCTCGCCGCTATGTAGGCCAGAGCCGGGTCCTCTGCCTGGGTGGGAATGAGGGTGACGGTTGGGGGGTGACTGGGGAGGGATGGAAGCCAGTATGCGGGCCTCATGAAGGGATGTGGTTGATGGAAAGCAGAAAAGGAGGGTCGTAGGGTGCTACCGGGGGCAATGAAAGGGGCACAGGCTGGTCATGACTGGCAAAGGAACATCTCCTCTGTAGACAGAAATGTCCATGAATTCTGTAGATACTCACCAAGATATTGCTAATATGATCCAGGCAAAAAGTTTCAAATAGCCTCAAGTACATAAACTATTACAATCACAAGTGTAACTAAAATATTTTAATTATAAATTGTTTGTATTGCTTCACAAAAACAAAAATGTTGAAGCAGCCAATCAGATGGCAGCAACCAGACAAAACAAAGACAACTTATCAAAGTTCAAACAGAACATTAAGATGAGGGTGAAAAAAGTTTTAATTGACCTTCAGATTGACCTAATTGTTTGAGCCTAATGTGCTGGTGTGGTTGGATCAGGTAAACTCTACCGTAGCGGAAGATTACTTCACGTAAGAACAGGAGAGTGGGTCTACAATTCACAGTCACTCACTTTTTCATAGTCACTTTTTCTTCATTTTACCTGCAATGTCTGGACAATAAGCCAAAAGTCGTGTAATAAAGTAAGAGTGAGTTTTTGGCCCACTTGTGGACGGATTAACCACCACAGATCATGTTCATCTCTTCCTGACCACAGTGTACCATCTTCTGATGGTTATCTGTAGCAAGATAATGAACCATTCAAATTCTCTCCTACTAGTTTAGTCAACATGATAAAATATTTATTGACTTCTAATGACCTCCTCAGTCACCAGATCTCAGCTCAATAGAGCACCTCGGATAAGTAGTGGAATGGGAGATTCTGGATGTTCAGCTTCTGACGTCTGATTAGATTAATCAGAATTCTACTGGTTTTAATATTTTAGGAAAACTCGTCTTGTTCTATATGTGTATGTATCTCAAAGTGGATCTAATCACGAAAAAAGAAAATCACATATTTCAATATCTAACACCAAAGAAAACTATTTTTTCTAGTTTAATCAACTAAACATTGGGTTTTAAAATCTTAATTCACCTAAAAAAAATTTTGTTCCAACATCCCAACATTATTTTGTATGAAATAATATGTGAGACCTCGGTCTCCTGGAATGTTTTTTGAATAATGGCTTGTAACCGATTGGTTAAGTTTCTCATAACTTCTGGTGGGGAATCGTTTGTTCTTCAGATTTCATGAACAGAATCCAAGAGAATATTTGTATTCTCACAAATATTAAACACAAATTTAATATCTGAAAAAAAGTGTAATGTGGAGAGGTTTGTTGTCCATGAATAATTGTTGCAACCGCTAAAACAAGAAAACTTTTTAAATGATGCTTTCTTTCTTTCTTTTTTAAAGGCACAGCCTGTTCCTGATGAAAAAAAAAACAAAATGTGTGAAAAAGAAAGGATGATGCATCATATGTTGAAACATTCCTTTTCCTAGCTTTTTTCTTTGGAGTAGATCAAAATTTGAGTGCATGACAAAAAACTTACTCAAATTTGAGATGCTCTTTGACTTTTTTTGTTAAAAGGTTGAATAATTTTCCCCCTCACCTGGTTATGTTCCATTTGTGACTGAATATATTTAGGAAACGGGACATTAGGAGTCTCAATTTGAAGATTTTGTGTTTAACTTTCATGACCTTCCTGCTGCCCCACTCTTTCCAGTCTTTTCCAATCTATCTGTCTCACTCTATTCCCAAACAGATCCTCCAGCCAGTTTCCCTCCGTCTGGCTTGTCCCCTTCTTTTTCACCCAGTTGACCCCACCACCCTCTTCCGTCTGTCTATTTGGCTTCCCTTCACCCAAACACTCATAACAGCACCTTGTTTCACATCACCATCCCTCCATCGCCACACACTCTGCAAATCCTGCTTTTATCTTCCTTTTCGTACAGATTTTCCTAGCTTGCTCAATCTAACGATCTCTCCCCTCCGCGTACTCTCTCATCACACATATGCCTGGTTTGGTTTGCAACAGCTGTCTCACCATGTGCCACTACCAAGTGTTGCCTTAGTGGCAGGAACGAGTTGGGGGTGGGGTGTTTCCAGGACGCAGAGTGGATTAGTCATGAATATTCATAGTTTTTTTTTTTCTTTTTTTTTGGATGTACTACAGCACAACAAAATGACACCATAGTAAAAGCTCCTCCCATTTGAAAAAAGGGGGTAAAAAGGTGTAGGGTGGGAGGATGTGAGGAAATGAAGAGGGAAACAGGAAGGACGGATGCAGAGTTTGGGAGAGAAGTGAGAGAAAAGTAGAGGAAATACAGAAGGGAGAGGAGGGGTACGAGAATGAATTGCAATTGATTTAGAAAATCGCACCCCCACTGTGAGGTGTCGGAGCAAGTGGAGTGCATGCAAGTAGAGGAGGAGCAGGAGATAGATTTTGGAAGAAAAAACATTTTGCAAAACCTTTAAAATATCTATAAAGTTTTAGAAATAGACAAGAAAGTTAAAGATAATATGGAAAATCTTTTTAAACACATTTCTGCTTTATCCCTTTAATCTGCCTTTACTGGTTAGACTCATCCTAAGGAATAGATGGACTGAAATAAAAATATATATCAGTAAATTACAAATTCTGTATTCACACTAGTCAGTTTGACCCATGTCCAAGTGCATTTGACCATCAAAGCATGGTTAGTTTGACTAGTGTGAGTGCTCCGAGCTGTGCCCGGGTGCGGTTTGTTTAGACATCCCTGGCCCAAATGAAAAGGCAGGCATAGTTCAGTTGGACTCTTGTCTGGTTTGCATGTAGAGTAAGTGCAAACAGTGCTGAAGTACGAAACAGGACGTGTGACATTTGTAGGACACTACAAAATCTTTTTTCTTGCCTCAAAAGCAATTGACCTTTTTAGCAAAAGACAGTCAGAGTGCCGTGAACTACCCTTGGCCAAAAACTTAAAATTATTACTCACAAAAAAAACTAGAAAGATGGACTCCATTGTGTTCAGCGAGAGCACCGTTCTTCCTGTTTACCCCAAAAATGTTGCACCATACTGATGTAAGCGTGTGGCACAAATGATGAAATACTTCGCGAGTGAAGGCCAAGCAGGATGTAGGGAGAGGGAATTATATTTGGGCCCCAGTGCAGGGCGACCATGCCCAGTGTAAGTACACCTTTAAAACCTCTACCAATCAATTTTGTGTGGTGAATAAAAAACATTCGTCCAGAGCTTGTCAATAACTCCAACTTTCTGGTGTTAGTGTTTGGTACTTATTTTTAATGGTTGGAGATATAAACCCAGAAGAAGACGGAATAAAAAAAGACAGCTCTTAATGTGTGCCTAGTACGTATACATAAAAAAATTCTGGTCTGGTTCTGATCTTCTACTGCTTTTAATCTTCTTCTCCTTTCGGCATTTCCCTTCAGGGGTCGCCACAGCAAGTCAGTTTCTTCCATCTAACCCTATCTGCTGCATCCTCTTCAGTCACGCCAACTATCTTCATGTCTTCCTTCTGCCTTTAATAATTATTCATTAAAGGGAGTTAGCAAACCTAATAGGAGTTTTAAGGCCCACAATCCATTCTGGGTGTACACTTCGGTAGGCAAACCTTGATTTTTTTTAGCTTATTGTGGCATAATTTCACAGCCACAGACGGTATGCAATCTGCCATGTATATGCATGCCTATGCCACTATATATATCTACACATCCATTACCTACATTCATTGACCTACAATTTGGCCATATTCAAGTCACTCAAATCTTTTTAAACTAGATTAAGAGGACCACTTAAGACCTCATCGAGCAAGATTGGTCGTGTTTACATGATAACATCTAATGAGGTTGTTAGAATTTTATTGGCTGATTAAATTTGTTTGTAACCAGCAACTGTATCAGTGGATATAATGAAGTGGTTTAATTGAGTCTGCTCTATGTCACATTAGTATTCGATTAGAAAAAGTATCCAATGTTTTTTTTTTTTTTTTTTTTTATTAAAAGAACATTTATCGTTTTGGCGTGTTGGATTTTCTTTGCAGGCGTTTTGAATTTTCTTAACTTCTCTTTTGTGGTTTGATGAAAACACAGAGGATTTACTAGAGAAATGTGATTGTTTGGCGAATAAAAGGCTTTCAGGACAGGCCAAGAATTTTCTACCTCGGGATTTTGCTATAGATGGAGTTGTATTCATCCTTCGGGAACCATGAATATCTTCACAAACGGTCAAACCAACCAGTCGTGTTGTTTAGGGGTTTCAAACAGAACCGGTTGAGAACAATGCTGCATCCTCCCTGGAGCCACCTTTGTAAGTACGGCTAAAATTATTAAAGTCAGACCCACAAAAAGACAAGTAGAAGACACATAAGGTAGATCTGAGAAGAAACAGCTGAAGGTGTTAGATGATCACAATGAGCAGAAGAAAAGTGGATGAGCACCCAAGTGTGACAACAGACAAGATTTTGAATTAGCAAGACGATGGATGGAGAGCAGGAACAAGAGAAGGACAGCTAGGCAGCTCAAAGGGAAGAACGTGGAGATAGAAGATAGAGAGTTTGGGTGAGGGGCAGCAGATCTGAACAGACCAAAGCTCTAGTGACTCTTCCTCTCTCTTTCATTGAGAGCCAGGAAAAGAGATTATAGCCACCGTGCTTTCTCCTGTGCAGCGACAGAGATGGAGGGGTGGTGGGTACTGTTTTTCTCTTTCCCACCTCCCATCCCCCCCACCACCACCTTTCAGACGACACTCTCAGGGTACCGGCTGGACCCAAACCAGAGCAAATCATATCGCCGAGCGCCACTCTGCTGGAGGAGGAGTGTGTGCTCCAATCAGCACAGTGACAAATGCTGCAATTTGATATAGTAGGTTTTTTTTTTTCAAAGGAAACTGAGCTTTTTCATTCCACCCTTTCTCTCTGGAAAGTTTGGAGCTTTGTAATTCATCACAAGAGGGCTTTTGAAGGGTGCTGTGTGGTGTTGTACTCTCAACAACACTCAACCCCTCACTGACGACAAAGCCTTTGTGTTACTTCCTGGGTGTCTGTGAGCCCCTGGAGAGCCACGACTCACTGAGAAAACAAGAGCCATGGGTGTGTGTGTGTGTGTATTTGTGCCCCATCCCTCACTGCTGAGTGCTTACTGCACTTCAATAAACACCTTTCATTCTGACATCCCCACACACAATCGGCCATCAGTTTATGCTGCACAATCATACACCCCAGCTCTCTCTTCTTTTTCCTCTCACACACACATACACAGGGCACGTAGAAGCAGTGAGTTAATCAGACCTATAAACCCTTCTTGCCAGCAGAAGATAAGCGGTGTGCTGGTAGCCCTGCCCTCTTGAGACCAGCACTCCTCTAGCAGTGCCGTGGAGCGACCTGATAAGGCAGAGGAGTGTGGGATACCCTGTGAGATCCAGGCACAAACACACACATAAAAATCACTCTGGCATCAGTTTGCCAGATTCTCCTCTGAGCCAATCAGTGCTTTGCATGGCCTGAGGCTGGACCAATCATCTCTCCCCATCAGGTGTTATTAATGTCACCTTTCAGCCTGCAGGTGGATGAACATGTGTATCTGCATTTGATGTGTGTGTCTCAGCTGATGTGATCAATTGCGCAACGGCAACCTGGGCCCTGATAAAAAGTGATAGCAATGCAGCTTCCAGCATCTGGATGCAGAAAATAATATGCCTAGTTTCTTTCAGGTGCTGCGTAGAGAGAACATAATTAGCAAAGTGCCTTTTTTCCTGCCTGTGAGGAACATTATAGAAGGAAAAAAAAATCATCAATTAAAAATGCTTTGTTCCCCGTTCTCCTGCAAATACTTGCATGTTTAAAGTAGGTTGCTTTAGTCTAATCCTGCCTGACAGCACACTTCTACCTTCATGTAAAAAAAAAGGGCCAACACACTTTCCCAGGGGTCCATATCTAAACCAAACTAATTAAACCTACAGTACTGATCAAAACTCTAGTGCAGACATTTCATTTTTATATAGTGCCAAGAAAAGTGAAAATAGGTTAGGAGACTTATGGAAGAGTGTGCAAATGCAAATTAAGCCTGTGCAGAAAATATGTGAGTTTTAAAAATTCTAAATTAGAAAATAAACATTTGTTTCAAGCAGCTTTATTTTGAGATTTTTTTTTTCCTTATTTTCACCTGGCCTTTGAGATTTGTTCCCCAGGTATCTTGATTTTTCCATTTCTGAGGATGGCTAATACCTTTTACAGAATTGTTGCGACTGATTTTAAACTCAATTATTATCAAATATGGCACAACTAATTTATCTTCAGTAACTTTTTATAGTTCCTATTTGATAAACTTAATGTCCACTTGCATGTTCTGTTTTGTTACAGGCCTTTTTTTTTTTAAAGTACAGCATTCACACACAGTCATGGTTTAACACAGCACATCAGTGATTTAACTTGGTTTTATTTGATATCATAACTTTACTAGAGTGTTGTATTTATTTGTCCACTGCTTGGCTATTTACCCAATACAAGAATATTTTCTTGCTAATATGTAAAACAAATCAGACAAAAATCAGTCTTTTTGTTTCCTGTTATGTGTGAATCCAGCAGTAGTTCTTCACTCAAGAGTTTTTTTTTTTTCGGGCTGATACATAACATGTTAGGTTAAGCTTAGAGAATAAACATATTTATTGTACAGTTTTTCCAGATGAGGGTATACGAAAAAAAAACAAAACTCTTTTATAAGTGTGGACGTTAAGATTTGAAAAATGTTTAAAAGCAGAAATGATCTATATCGTCAACCTTTTTTGTGAATTAAACACTCATGTTATTACAGATAGCTTTTGCACACGAGTCACACTGCCAAATTCTGTCATTTTCATTTTGTTATGTATAAATAATCATTTAAAACCTCTGTGCTTTAAATGCTGAATCCCACTGTTTAAAAAAGTAGGACTGCAGCACTACATTTTGCATCACAGACGAACATAAGTTAGGTTACATTTCTCCTTTGGCAGGTGCAGAAGTGGGTCAATCTTCTGATAAAAATAAAGCACATAAAATTTTTCCTTTTTGGTGTTTCTTCTTCTGAATTTTTATTATTTTATACCCTAAACAGTTTAAAAACAAACTTTTTGGCTCCTCATTCTGGCTTTTTTTTTTTTAAACCACGTGCATTGATATAATTTGGAAATAATCTAAAAAATTTTAAATAAACCAAACATATATCAAAATATAATAAAATATAGATTCTTTTTTTCCCTTCAAACTCTTTACTTTGCAAGAGTTGACTTTTCTAAGGCACCAGCAGTTCTTTTCATTCCTTAAACCTACAGAGTGTAATACTCCATAGTGGTTCCTCCAGAAAATTGGCGCAGGTCAAACTGTGCGCCTCAAAGTGAGAAAAAGGCGCAGAATAGAGCCCAGTTTTAGATCAGCCTTGCCAAGGTCAGCATTCCTCGACAGGCTGTTGCCTGGTGGAACTTTTGTTTGACGGTTTTGTGTGAAAGCTCCAGGGAGAGATGCTATATGGTGTTCTGCAAGAGCGCAATGAGAGCGCAAAAAAAGAGAAAGATTTCTTTTCTTTTACTCATTAAATGAACGCAAGCTGTTGTTTATCAGGAGATTTGAGTTCAATCTATAGATGATATGCAGATTTAGACAGAAAAAGTTCCCATTTTGTATGACTTTCTCACTTTGATCATTTTTTACCTTACTGCGTGGACCATGGAGACTCCAACTTAAAAAAAAATCCAAATTTTGTATTTAACTGTGCTAAAAAAAAAAGTGAGATTATTAATAAAACATCAGTCTTATTAAAGTATTATTATCATTGTTTTCTACCAAATTTAAATCAACATTAAAAAAATTTGATTTCTTGAACTGATTGACAAAAAAATCCAAATATTCTATTTTAATGCTTCAAAAAAATATGAGTCAGTTTTATATGAAAAAAGGTCAAATTTAATTAGAAACAGGAGGACATTTGTGTCCTAAAAGGTGAACCTGTGTGTGCAGTTAACGCTTATTATTATTATTTTTTAATATTTAAGCTGCATTTAAGACAATAGCATAAAACAAAAAATATATATAGTTTCATGAAATTCCTAAAAAAGGTGTGTAATCCACACACTGTTTGTCAGAGGCCTCCCATTTATTTAAACTCATCTGCAGGCCTCTCTCTCCAAAAAGGCCACACACACTCATCCAGTCCTCTTTAAAACTCCATATTTTAAACATAAACCATTAAAAATAAAAAGTACTGGCTAATATAAAAAAATCCGTTCAAGTATTTAATTTTGAAAAGATAGAAACGAAATTGTCCACGTTGGTCTTTTTCAGCCAAAATTTTGTTGTTAACCTACTTTTATAAAACGGTTATCAATATTTTAGATTTTACATGTCATGGCTAGAAAAAAAAGAAAAAGCCTGATTTATTTTTTATTTATTCTTGATTTATTCATCCAAAAAGCTGCAGGCATAGATTAACTATTTAACTCTTTAGCATATGTTGTGCCGTTTTGTGAAACATTAACATGGAAAATTGAGGTTTTTCTTGTATTTTTTGTCAGTCAGCTCAAGGAAACTGGTTGTTTTTATGTTGATCTTAATTTGGTAGAAAACAAGGGGAATGATATTTTAATAAGCGTGATTAACATCATTAATAAAGAAAAATTGTGGGCTTGTAAAAATAAAAAAGCTATAAAAAATAATTCTACACAATCCTGTAACTGTGTCTTTTAAATTTATTCATGCATGTTATACAAAAACTTGATTTTTTTTCCCTCCATATTTTTTCCTTTCTTCCTAAAATCTTTCTTACCCACAAAGGTGCAATAAAACATTTCCCTACATGTCAACAACTCTGAATTCATCATCCTTCCATTTGTCATATTGATCAAAGTTGAACCAACAGAGACTGAAGCAACATCAGGATGACCACATGTTGGCTCCTTATGCTATTGCACTACAGCCATCAAAATTCGCCTTTTGAAGGTCAAAACTCTGCTTTTTGGGTGATTTATTCATGATCCAGTCTGGATCCTGCACGTCTGTTGGATGTCTGTTGGTGCTCCATTTAGATTTCCTCACATATTTTTTAATATATATATAGTTTGTGTTTGATGGAAACATCTTGTTTGACTGCAGATAGTTTCCTGTTTTCTTTCAGACATCGTTGTCCATCTAAAAAAATATTGCATGAAGAAAAAAAGGGCAAATGTTACCAGAATGCATTTGGGACACATTTAAAGATAAAAATCATGTTAGTTGGTAAACATGCTCAAATTGCTTAAATATCCATTAAATATTTCATTTACTTCTTTTTTTGTATTAAACTAAGCTATAATAGGAATAAAATCCCTTGAACGTTGATGGTAATTATCTAAATTCTTTAGCTACTTCTTAATAAATAAAATCTATATTTATCAGAACTCTTCAGCCCCCTCCTTGCCTCCTCATCGACCCCCTCCTCCCCCAGCTCCGAGCTGCCCCTACACTGTTGCCGGTGAGAGCTACTAATCCCCTGCGTCCATGCTTTACTCTGAGCCCGTATTTAATTCCTCTAAACCCCAGCTGCCGCCCTGGTTACTCACTGACACGACAGACTGTGAACCGCTCTGGTTATTAATAATTCACCAGCCAAACGCTCCGCTTCTCCAGCCGCGGCTGCAGGACACCGCACGTCCTCTCTGCAAAAACCTGCGTAACCCCCTTTTTTTTGCACATCCCCGCTTTTATTCTGCTTAAATTTGGTGGCAAAGAGAGAGCAACTGCGTCGGTTTTCTTTCTGCTCATATCCCCGGTGTGAGAGCGCAGAGCGCAGAGCTGACTCTTGGTGTTGCGCCATCCGTGCGGCCACATGGTGAGATCAGCGCAACTTTCTCCGATCAACTGAGGAACAGGAGGAATTAAAGGACTCATACGTTTTACTGAAGGGTTTTTAGATTTTTTTTTAAAAAAGAAGAGGAAAAGAAAGAGTTTCATGCGTAAAAGGAACGCGTTGCGCTGCGTCTTTTTCTCTGCAGGAGCAACAGCTGATTTGAAGCGTGCGTAAAACGGCGCAGCACCGGTTACTTACTGTCCTCTCTATCAGTCCGGTGGACTCAGGTTTCTTTGGACTTTACCAGAACAGATCGTGAGTGTAAAGGCTGTTTTTTTCATGGAAATAATCTCGCTGAAACAGAGCAGATGAAGACATCACCACTTGGATTATACGCGTCTTCTTTCCAGTTTCTCTGACTGAGGATAGTTGCTCCTTTTCCAAAAGATCATGTTTACCGGTCAACAGGCCGTGCATTAGGGCTTTTTTTTTCTCCCGGTACAAGGCCCCAACTAAACAAGCACTTTTCCTCTCTCACACACACTCTCCCTCTTTTTTTTTTTTTTTTTTTTTGGAAGCTGAACTTTTCAGAGTGGAAAATGGGTCTTTGAGAGTGTTGGCACATTTCCTCACACCACAATGGTACGTGCTATGTAAACCAATAATTTTCTCATTTATGCTGACAGTTTTCAGGCTTTATTGTTCAGAGATTTAATGATAAACAGAAACAACTTTTATGTTCAGCAAAGCAAACTTCAGTTGTGACATTTGTGTGTATTTGCATGTGAGTTTTGCCAAGTCCCTCCACCAACCTGATTCTGCTCTATCTTAGACACTCAGACTCCTTCTGTTATTAGTTATGTCTCTTTTAAATAAGTAACAACTGAAGGCTGAGATGAATATCTATTCACTTCAGTTGATTTTTTTAAAAATAAAATTTCAGTTCATTCTCTAGTTCAGTCCAGCACTCCATGCTTGTTGGAGTTTTATCTGCATGGAGAACACGACTCCTCTCATTGGAGTGGTCTCTAAAGTGAGCCAGTCTGAACACTATTTATAGCTGCACATATGAGAGGCACTATCACATATCATTCAGAGTAAGCAGCTAATAAAGAGGCGTTACATCTCATGTAAGGCTTTTATTTTTGTGACACATCAGTCCCCTTAAAAGTCTGAATCCCACCTTAAAGCAAAATCTGAAAAAAGTCAGAAATTCTGCTCTCAAATAATTCAGTTTATTGATTTGCCAACTTTTGATTGTGCATAATTACACTCTGTGTGTCAGAAATATTCCTTAATTACTTTAGAGATTTATAGATACAATGTCCAGGAAAAGTAAAAAAAAAAAAAACAGTCCATAAAGGAAGTTCATTTTGTTTGCTTTGGATGCAGAGACAGAGCAGAACACAAAATGATCACTTTAAAACAATGTTTGTGGGGTTTTATTTGATTTGAATTGGCGAAGAAGCTTTAAAAGACAACATTTATTATTTTCTTTTCATCCTAATGTAACCATCAAAACTCCTTTACAGTATGCAAAGTCCAGAAACCCACTTCATTAGTTACACTTTGTGAACAGATTTACTGAAATATAAAATGAAGCAAACTTAAGAAATAAAATATAAATTGGACACAGTATGAATATTTCACACAAGATTTCTTGCATTTTCTGTAGTTCCAGGAATATTTTTTCATTTTCATCAAACTTTTGTGAGTTTTTGACCTGACTAAACTTTTTTTATGCAGCACTGAACAGGCACAAGCCGTTTTCATTGTCCTAGACTGACTGCCTGTGAGATTTAGAACAGATTTGAACATTTTACTGCTTGTTCTTAAAGTTTAAATGTCCCAACCCCAGTCTGTTTAACCTCTTAACCTTTAAAAGCCCCACTGGTTAAATTTGCCCAAGCACACCCACTGGGGTCCTTCTAGTATCTCCTAAATTACTAAAGGTCAGAAGACCTTTGTGTTCGAGGGGCCCCCAACCCATCTAAAATTCCATGTTAAATGGTCTTAAACAGAAGAGCTCAGACATCTGCAATTCTGTGACTATAATACAAATTTAAACATTAATTATTATTCATTCCTTTATTTTTCAATTGAAAATATCTATTAAGCATTGTCTTGCATGATTTCCAAATGAGAATATTTTCATCAGACTTTTTATGACTGAAGTTTAAGTTTTCGGTCACGTGAGAATTCTCGTTTCTGATTTTATTTACATTAAAAGTATCACTTTGTCCATTGTAAACAAACTTTTTTTTTTGCTTCTTATGTCTAATATTTGAGAAATATTTAAGAAATATGTCTTAACAGTACTCCTTTGCCAAGTTTTTACATTTGTTGGATAACAGCTTTGTGATTTGGATTATTTAACTGAAACGTTCCATCTTTAAAACATTCTACTGCTTCTTTAAAAGGCAAATAAGAAAACAGGCATGTATATTTTTCCAACAAGCAGTAGCAAGATACTTCAAGAAACTTTCATATTTTCTCTGCACACTGAATAGTGAGGTGCAACAACTAAACTGAAAGTGACCACAATGCAGCGGATAGCAAATACTATAAAACTTTAAATTAATTTCACAAAGCTGGGCAACTATTCCTAAAAGCCACATTGAAAGATCACAAATAAGTTAACTGCTTGGAAGTAAATGAGATTTAAGTTGGAGCTTTTTAGAAAACTACTTTTGAATGTATATTTCAAAGGAGCGTCCAGCTTTAAGATTGGTAAATAAGCAGTCTGTGCAGACTTATCAGTTCCAGCGCACTCGTCTCCTTGACCCTTAGACAGATTTTTTCTTGGCACAAAATTAATCAAGTCAGGCGATAGTTTGATGAACCTCCCACATACAACCTTGAAGCTTTTTACATACCAGGATGGCATCTTATTTGCACATGAATATGGAAGATTATTAGTATGAATAATTATTTGTTTACGAGCATCCTTGCTGTAATGGCAGCCGCCCAAGAAGCTCATCAGTAAAAATGATGCGGAATTCAGGACAGACCTCACATGGGATTATCTCAATTTGTTATTCTCCTATTTGCAGCAACAACTAACCTTTTTCCACCGTCAATTACATGGTTTTTGAATCAGACTGCACTGGAGGCGTTTAGCTTTGTTAGGATTAGCCAGTTAGTCATAAGTACATTGACCATCAAAACGGTTGTTGACTTATAAAAAAATCTATTTATTCACCTATTTTATACCTTCCCTTTCTCTTTCTGAACTTTCACTAGATTTTCATTAGATTTTCTGTTATTGCTGCATGTATTCAGTAGATTTAGAGGTTCAATTAGTGGAGAAGTCATACCAAAACAGCATTTACACTATAAGCTATTAAAGAAGCTCATTTGGATTTGGAGCATTTTATAAAACTTTAGAAGGATGTGCAACGCAAAATCCGCAAGGTCAAACTTGTCTTTCTTGGCAAAGTAACCGTGATGCACGAGCTTTTCAAAAGAAAGCATGTTGTGGCGTGTTAAGTTTTTTCATAGAATGGGACAGTGATCTTGCAAAGCTAATTGGCTAGCTTGCTGCCAACCGGAACGTCGCTAATAAGAATTTGAACTATGTTAAAATATATTTAAACAGTAATTGTGTCAATTTAATTAGTTTTACAGTGTGTTTGTACCTTTTAACATCGATGTCGTGTTTTGAAAACTATGATATTGCTAAAGTTCCCTTTTGACAAAAGATTATAGATTTAAAGAAGAAAAAACTTTTGTGTTTAATTGGGGATTTGTTCCCATGCTAACAACATGCACTCTAAGTGTCATGGGTGAAATAATCTTGAAGTGATTTGAGTCGAATCAAGAGTCGAATCTTTGTTTTGATCTTAAATACAGAAAAAAAAAATTCTTACAAAATTATTTTTTACCCAAAACCATGTTTGTTGATAAAACTCAAATTGTCGAGTTTTTTAACTTCATAAAATAACTGTAAAGTTCATTTAGAGTTTTCTATTGAGTTGCTGTCCATTCCGTCTTTATAAGATAATACTTTAATGATCCCCAGAGGGAAGTAGATATTTTAGAGATCTCAAGCTAAAAGCTAATGATGGTAAAATATTTACAACTGAAACCTAATGTGAAAAGCTTAAAATAAAATATAAAAACATTCAAAAAATGATTAGCAACAGCTGTTTAGACATCTGTCAATTGGTGGGGTGATGTACATTATTTTCCTGTGAGGATGATAATCTTACTCTGACATATATTTAAGTAATCTGTGTGGTTTTAAAAGATACATTTTTTAATACAGATACATACATTTCAGCCCCTCAATAAGCATATGTAACAGATTTATTTAACTCATAAGTAAAAAAACCCACATATTTTTCTAGTTTAAACACATGATTAGCTTTTTTTTGGAGAAAAGTTAAAAGAAAATGGTTTTCAGTTTTCTGAAAAGTATCTGAAAAAGTACTTTTGTGAGTGTGTAGTGTAACATGTGTGTTTACCATGATGATCAGACAAGCAGTTTTCCAGTCCTGTGCAATCTTCGTCTTGGCCGTGGTTGCCTGTGATGTCATCCTCACTGTACACAGAAAGTGATGTTTTTTTGCTAGGCCTGGCCTTGACATTTCCCTGGGAAAATAAATAGGATTGAATTTAGGCGGGAAGAGTTCACAGAGTCCGTTTGCCGTTGCTGGAGTTTATAGATGGAAACTCGAAATTAGTTCATGCAGTGTTAGTAGTGTAAAAGTAGAATGTGAAAAGAAACCATGGTGTTTCAATTTTCATTTTTGGAGGTTACTAGACAGTTAAAGGGAACATAGAATGCAATTACAATTTGTATACGATTAATTTTACTTACAACAGATTGGCAGCCTTCCATTGACCTGTTGCCAGGGTAGCTTCGGAACTTCTCGTAAACCGGTGTTGGATAAAGTGGCATAGGTGAATAAATGGATTTACAGTTTGATTAATAAAGACCTCTCGTATTTTATACCAATTAACAGGGAATTGGAATTTGTGCAAATATGCCAATTTTATTGTCATCAAAGAAACATTGAACTACGTATTTGACATAATATGAATTTTTCTTTAAAAAGTTTTGACACTGGCTCCACAATGGTGGACTGGTTAGCAAGGTAGCCTCACAGCAAGAACGTTGGGGTTTGAGTCCTGAGTAGAGCAAGGCTTGTAATGCTAGCCTTTCTGTGTGGAGTTTGCATGTTTTCCTCGTGTATGCGTGGATTTCTATGGGTACTCTGGTTTCTTCCAAGCTCTTAAAAATGTGTGTGTTATGAAATTGCACCTAGGAATTAGTATGTGTGTATGGCCCTGCAGCAAACTGGTGACCTGTTCGAGGTGTAGCCTGCCTCCTGCCTAAAATTAGCCAAGATAGGTTCAGGCAACCCCGTTAGGGAAAAGTAGTTCAGAAGACAAAACAAATGTTTAGACACTTTTTATGGTATTGTTGGACAACTAGATATTATTCAGCGATGGGAGACAACATTTGAGATTGTCTTTTGAACTGGATGGTACACAGCTGGGATGTTGTACCTGGAATAAAGTTGAACAAATTGAGGAAATCACAGATATTTATTTGGTACTAAAAATGAGATGGTGAAAGGTAGTTCTACGTGATCAGAGTAATTCTCATTTTGCCTTCAACAAATTGTATTAACAGTCTTTGAGCATTCTTAAAACAGGCCAGATGGAGGAAGGTACACAGAAGATTAACAAGCATTTGATTAATTGACTGTTTTCTTTTTTTGTTTTATGAATAAGTTTAGAATCAATATTTGAATTGTAGTTTCAACAGACACGTAGTACAGTTTTTTATTTTTCAGTTCCCCAAAATCTGGGACATAATTTAAAGCAGATCTCCAGGGTTGTTCTTCACCGGCTTAAAGTGCAACAGTATTCTTTGAATCTTTGCATCTTTCAGGACTCTCAAATTGTTTGTCTTGCTAAATGTTTCTATTAGTTTAGTTTTTGTTTTTGTGGTGCTGGCCCTCATTTTAGGGACTCAGATTTAATTGGACAAATAACTCAAAACATATGGCAATCTGTAACCTTCTCTCATTAGTTTTTCATCAATTAACCAGGCAGAAGTTGCAGAGTTGACTTGAAGTGAAGCAGCTGCATTTTAATGTTGTGGTTAAAACCACAACATGCAGTTAAAGGAGCTCAGTGAAACAGGTTGCAAAAAATAAAGCGAAAAGAAAATTGGCAACCATATCTGTCATTATGAGAACAAGAAAAAAGAAAAGGTTATACTGGTCTTTTTATTTTCTGGACATTTACTGAGAACTAAATTTGCTGGTTTTTGCTACTGCTGGAATTTTTTTTTTATCACTGGTAAAAAAAAAATTTATATGCAAGGATCAAGACACGCTTGGAGGGAAAGATATCATTATCCAAGTCCATAACAAAGACAATAACTCACCGAGGCTTAACCATGAGAGGCGAATCATTCTTTAAATGTCAAGAACAGAAACCATTGTTCAGACTTTACTGTTTTAAAAACCAAAAAGGTTTTTTGTTTCTGCATCTTTTGGATAGATGAAAGTAAAGTAATGGTTTTACCAGTAAAACTCATGAAGGGATAGCCTGTTATGTGGTGTTAGTGATTCAGCCTTGATATAACTTATTGACAATGACTGTTTAGAGGAACTAGACTTACCAAGCCATATCTCCCTGCCTGCCAAATATGGTTGTCCTAGCTGGCTCCAAAAAGTCTCAGCACCCATAGAATTACTCAATCACTATTGTTGTCATGATAACCATTCTGGCCCTGTTACCGTAGTTATGAAGATTCTCTTTAGTCCTTATTTTATTTTGTTATTTGCCTCCTCGCACAAATTTTTCGAGTTAATAACCGGTCCATCAGATACACCAATTAATTAATGTAGCTGGACGTTTGACAGGTCTGATCGACAGATTTTACTTAGCCAATAAGAGTAGAAATTCAACCCGTGAGTCAGATAGATTGGATCCAGTTAGGGTCTCCAATGTACCCTCAAAAAAGCTTTCACGTAGCTGGCAAAGAGGTTGCCAGGCAAATTCATCCTGGATCGCTGACAGCATATCGTGGGCTCTATACATTCAACACGGGGCCGTCCATATTGGCCGAAATTGGCAACTGAATTGGTACATTTGGATAGAGCCAAACCTTTTGGGTGACGTCACACTCTTCAGCAGTCAATGGTTATTGATGAAAATGCAAGACAAAAGTTGTTGATGTGAAGCATGTCCGGTGCACTGTATGGTTCACACTAATGTCACAAAGACATAAAACGAACCTATTTCTGATTTTTTGTTACGGAAATAATCTGCCCCATGAGATGGATCCTCCTTTTTAGAAGAAAGTAGCTCAATGCTTACAACCATCCTTTCATATTTAGTGTTAAAGAGGATCCCATTGTGAATGCACAAGATCCTACATGCGGCTTTTGGGCCGTATTCCCCTTAAAATTGACTTTCCACATTTTGGGAGGAGACGGCAGCACAGTGGTTAGAGCGTTCGCGCGCAGACCGCTTTTGTGTTCCACAGAGAGCACGTCTAGGGTCCTTGGAGAAGATACCTAACCCCCACTTCTCCCACCATTGGCGCCGTCAAAGGGCAACCTACTGCGGTGTAAGGAGTGCAGCACACAAATTTCCACCGGTGAGGGATGAATAGAGTAATTAATTTTTCATTTTTTCATATTTTTTTTTTTTTTTAGTTATTGAAAGAAAACGTAATTTGCCAGCTTTTGATTGCTTTTTACACTTTGCATTTAAATATGTTAAATGACTAATCATTTGGTATGTACCTGTATGTGGTCAGTGTTTTTAGTTCGAAAATAGCAAATATCAATAAAAAAGAACAGTAACTTAAAAAGCACAAGATAACTGTGATGGCGGGTCAACAAGAGGCTACAAGCTAAAAGTGGGAGGCTTAATCGCTCACAAAGTTTTAATTTATGTAACTGGAATAACATTGTGTTTAGTCAAATTAAGTTAAATTAACATACCTCAACATATCTAACAAGTTATCACTTTAAAATAATTTTGATCACAAATGCAGCTTTTGGTTAAACATACGTAGAATGCAGAAAATAAATGTCAATTCATTTGGGCACAAAAAATGCTTTTTTTAAAAAAAAGTTTTTATGCATTTTATGAATTGTTCTCTTTTTTAAAGAATCTGTTTCACTTTGAATAAATGATTGCGGTTAAACAGTAAATGACAGAGTAGATTCATATAGTGAACCCCTTTTTTTAAATGCAACGTGTATATACGTACTGGGTTGAGGTTTGAAACCAGTTTATGCAAATTCACTTTGGCTGTACATGTTAGGTCTTGCGTCGATACAGATTCAAGGCTGATTTTCTTCATGGAAGGTTTAGGGTAAACAATGCAGAAAATATAAATCTGATAATAAACATGCAATAAGATCCCCATTTGATTTCCCCCCTATCGATCCCAAGTATTTACTAATCCCTACTCCTTGATCTCACTTCTGGTCCTGTGTCAGTAACTCAGTTAAAACTAAATTAACACACAAATTGATTTTGCAAGATCTCCAAGAATAACCTAGTAATCAGTGTCAGCTAGCTGAAAAAATATGGAAATGGAATAGATATCTAATTCCTCCCTTCACTCTCTTCATAATGAGGGATTAGAGTCATTAGCATTATTCATTAAACATAGTTTAATATTGTTATTAAACAACATATGATATGACAAAATATGATATGACAAAATTGGCATATTGGCATATTTGCCAAGTTTTCATTGCTTTTCATTGCTTTTTATTTTAATGTTTCTTACCAGGTTTTACATTCAAAATAAACCTGCATCAAATGGATTGTACCAAATTGAATGCTGAGAAAGAACCAATGGCGAGCCCTAAGAGCATACTAAAAATTCTTCCCTAACACACACACACATTTGCATGCACACTCTACTAATTACATCCTCCTCATGCTCTCTGCTTCTTATTCTGCACCTCCTGAGATGCAGGTGTAAAATATCACATTTTTCCAGCATTTTTCCCTGAGGTGACGCTGGCTCGGACTCACACAACGTAAATTTCCCCTTTCATATTCCCCCACACATTTTTTTCTCCCACCCCTCCCATCCTTCCTTGCCTTTGATGTGCATGCCACATCTGCACAGGTCTGTTAGCTTGTTACCAGGTGAAGAATGAGGATACAATTAGGTCTGAAAGAAGCAAGGCTGGGTAGGAAGTCAGTCATGTTTTGCAGTGAAGGAGAAGTCTCTGAAGCTCTCGAAGCTCTTGAGTTATTTGCATCAATGTTGGAATGAAATGGGACAATGTAACAATCAAACGGTTGTTAAACAGTCAGAAAGACCCACCTCTCTTAGACAGTTGTGCATCCAGAAATGTGGGAAACCCAAGTGGTTTTCGCTCCTCTGTGTGAAAAAGACAATGAGCTATGCAGAAGAAGGCGGGCATTATGTATATGTGCTCCTATTAATCCATTTGAGAAGCTGCCAGCTTAGACATCCATCCCCTTTCAGATCTGATGCCTGGTAAATACGGTTGTCAGAAAAAAGTAAGCTCATTGAAATCGCAGATCAAAAGCTCATTTAAATCAATTAAAGTTCAGGAAAAAGAATATAAGTTTGGCATTAATGGTAAAACAATGATCGACAGATAAATCCAACAAAAATTCTATCAATTGACTTTTAGGTTTAATCATGTTTTTTTTTGTGGGTAATATGACCAAAATTAAAGTTTGAAACAAGTTTATGGAAATGTATTAGTCCATTATTTGCTTCTGTTGGGGCTTGCTCTATTTGCAAACTGTAACATAATATGATAAAAAAGTTATTTAAGTTATTTGAAACGTTTAAAAACAAACCACCATGACAATACACCATCTCAACGACAATCTTTTTCTCAAACAGGAGGGCTAAAGACAAAGAAACAAAAAAAATAACACAATACAATAAAATACAATTAAACACAGGGCGGCATGGTGGTGCAGTGGTTTGTACAGTGGCCTTACAGAAAGAAGATTGGGGGTTCAAGTCCCGGGTGGGACGAAGCTTGGAACACTGTCCTTTCTGTGTGGAGTTTGCATGTTCTCCCCATGTATGCATGGATTTTCTCCAGGTATTTTGGTTTCCTCCCATGCTCCAAAGACATGCATGCTAGGCTAATTGGCCACAATTAAATTATCCCTAGGAATGAGTGTGTGTGGATGGTTGTGTGTGTGACAGACTGGTGATCTGTTTGGAGTGTACCCTGCCTCTCGCCTAGAATCAGCTGCAATAGGCTCAAGCATCCCTCGCGACCTCGTATGTAAGAAGAAACCGAATTACAATAAAACGGAAGGATGGCTCCACAAATCTAAATAACTGAAAACTTAATAAACAATCAACATCCAATCATCATTGTCTTTTAAGCACAGTGTATGTAGTTTTGATGCTTTTCTTTTGAAATTTGTTTTTGCTCTTTATCTTTTTTTGTTTGTTAACTTCAATGGAGGTTTGCGGGATTCATACTTTACTAACGTGGAAAGAGGAAAGTCATTCATAATAAAGCACTTGGTTTTTCTATTGAAAGTTGCGTCTGTAATAAAAACAAAAGTCAAAACCAAATATAAAAGATTGACCTAAGCTTAAACTTTTCTACACATCCACAAAATGCTTAATAGATTCTTGTATTTTTGTAGCCTATGAGAGAAAGAAATATGTCTCTGCATTTTATGAAACAGTCACAAAATAACCGCTGTATCCACTTTAAAGGGGCAGAAAGTCCACATATGTAGGTCGGAGTTACAGAAACAATTGTTAAGCCACACAAGTTCTTTGGCTCCTGTGCCAATCCCAAATAATTTACAGTGGCTATTTGTTGAAATGTTACTTGAGGTTTCAGCTTTTTGTGTTCTTGCCATTTCATTTTCTTTTAAAACTAGTTTAGCCATATTAAAAGTAGACATTCCCAACCTCTGGGTTAGAGTTTAGAAAATTAGACAACTTAAAACTACAATTCCTCTAGATTTCTATTACCTTCTGTCTGTGGTAAAATACACACAATATTATGTACCAATTTGAATCACATGCAAGACGTCCATTCATCTGAAAAACTACCTGAAAATCCCACCTGTTAAATTAAATCATAAACTATGCTGCAGAATTTGTTGAAAATAAATCAGCAGTAACTAGTAAAGGTTCAGTTCATATGTCTCCAGTTTATTTAAAATGTACAGATCAATTCAAAATTTGAACAGTTTACGTACTTAAAAGAGCAAACCACCACTTTTCTGTTATCCAATGTGTTATTCACTCTGTTTAAAGAAGGTGATATGTACATCTCCCACATTGTACGTGTTCTCTGTCACGCTTAAGAGTAGCTCCCCTACATTAATATTTTGCCAACATTCATCTAACTTACCATGTAAGCTTTAGGATCCAAACAGGATCCTTTCTGAATGATTAAAATACATGTTACAATTTCTTTAAGGCATAACCTTTTAGTTTCATGCAGATTTTTTAAGGAGTGTTGGTAAAAACATTTTCCATCTAAGTTATGTCAAATCTTTTAACATCCCAAAATATCAATTGCCTGCCAGATGCATGACATTAAAATTAACTTCCCCTACTAAGTTTTTAATGAGATATTGCTCCGCGTTGCTTAACTGTGCAATCTGGACCATAGTTTTGTCTTCTGAACCACTTATATACCATATGTGGTCATGAAGGGTGCCGGAGTCTAAACCGGCTGATTTTAGACGAGAGGCATGGTACACCCTGAATAGGTCACCAGTCTGTTCTGGGCCACACACACAGAACACCATCCGCCCACACACACATTCCGTAGTGGCAATTTTATTGTGGAAATGAGTTACCGGGAATGTTTTTGGACGGTGGGAGGAAACCGGAGGAAACCTAGAGAAAACCCATATAAATGAGAGAAAATGCAAACATCACACAGAAAAGCCAGTGTTTCAAGCATCGCCCCCACTTCAGGACTTAAACCCCATCCTTCGTGCCTATTGCACCGCTGTGACGCCTGAACAGACCAGTTAAAAAATTTGATATTCAAATCATTTAGCTGTCAATTGTTAGTGGAGTTGCTCTTTTTGTTCGGGTTTTTAAACATTTAGAGTTGCTAAAAAATTCTCTATTTTTGGTTATAAAAAAAAAAGGTGTAGAAATAAAAGTCAGATCAAGAGTTTGATTTTTTTCTTGACGTCGTTAACAAATGTTTACTCGGTCTTTAAAAAAACTTTTTTTTTTCTGAAAAATATCTTACTAATCTTTTTTAGCTAGTTACACTTCAGGTATTTTGTGATTGAATTTCCAATCACATGATAATGTAAAAATCCTGCATATCAACACTGATCCAAGTTTATTTTTATTCAATAGAAGAAAGACAGCAATGCACCATTGTCTATACTCAGTTTGAGGCAGACCCAAACAGCGACTGGCTGCATAATTGTGAACAACCCTGGAATATTTTGAGGCACTGAGTTGAACTGCATTTAGCCAAAAATGTCTGTGTCCTTGTAAATGCAAAGGATTTCTTTTGTTATAAAATGTAAACTAGAATTAAGTAAAAGAAGCTTTTCCAAATTAAGAAAAATGTCAAATTTCAATGTATGTTCACATACTTTGTATGTATAATCAAATTGAAAAAGATCTTTGCAAATGTAGTGATTGTTTTTATACATTTTTTTTAACTTTTTTTTTTTAAACTTTTTTACTTTTATTGACTTCTTTAGATATTTAGCTGTAGATTAGAATAAGCTAATATTTAAACAATAATCTTTGACACATTGTTTGCTCGTCCTGGGGGAGGGATCTCTCTTTCACATGGATCCCATGAGGTTTCTTATTTTTTCCCCACTGATGGGTTTTTTAGGAGTTTTTCCTCACCGAGAAGGAGAGTCTAAGTGCATAAATGTGCTAGTCTTGTTTAGTTAGCATTTGTTAGTTATTTTTCTTGCTGTGTATCTGTGTTAATACATTCCTCTTTTTCTTGTGAAGCCCATTGAGACGGACATTCTGTGATTTTGGGCTACACAAATAAAATTGAATTGAATTGAATTGAACTTTATTCAGTTCAGCTCAAAATCAGAACAACAGACAGCTAGAAGTTATCAGTGTCCCACATTTCACTCTCCCTTGTGATTATCAAAGAAGTAAAATATAACCTTCAGTCGGACTGGTCAGTTTATGAGCTGAACAGAAATCTACGGGAGCTCGACAAAGGCATCATTTAGTGGGAGAAATGGTTTTCCTTCAGTGTTTCCCCACACATTAATTGTGACATGCCAAAATTTGGGCACCAAGGCTGAATGCCACGCTGTGTGTTTTTCCTGTCACTTTGATGACTTTAGTTTAAGTTTGTATATTTGTGTAAGCTCCACACAACAAACGTCGACATAAAATGAAACCGCAGTTAGTCTTGTGCTAATTAACCAGCCTGAAACGTTGTGCCACAGATGCTGTAAAATCAAACACACAGATGTCCTTCCTGTGTTACAGTGAAAGGGAAAAGTCTCAAGCTGTAACCTCTCATTCTGAGGGATATGAATAGCCTATGTCTCCAGCCGCAACTCGGTTAGCCCCAGTCTGGGACTTATTATAGTGCTATGTGTTTATGCATGTGTCTCTGAATGTATTTGTTCAAGGGCAATCCCATGTCAACCTGTGCATTTGTGTATTTGTGTGCATATGCAAATGCTTAAGTAACCTAATGTCTATTTGAATTGCCGCAGGATTGTTTATTTCACATGCCAGTTTAAATAGTATAACTTCACATTTTCTTTCTGGCTACAAGCAAAGTTGGGTTCTGTTTTTGGTTTGTGTTTGTTACAGGAAGTACGGACGTAAAGTTCTGGAAAATAGGATTACTTCGTCCTTTCTCTGAAATCAAACGCCTAAATATAAGTCTCTGAGTACCATAGTGAATAAACTTCTTAGTAGCTTTTTAGCCTTGGCCTGACAGGTTTAAATGACTCCCAAAATAAACACGCAACTTCAGCCTGAAAAAAAACCTACCAGTTTTAAATGAAAACAAATAAGAAGCTACAAGCGAGTTTGATCTTCGAAACCCAAGACCTGAGCCTTCAGTTTTTCCTTCGTCTATGTTGTCTGCTTGGCTGCTACAATTGACTCCAGAGCTGCATTTGGCTGCTCATTCACAGCCTCTGCTGCTGCATCCTGTAGCATACAAATGAACCAAGCTGAATAGAAACAAGCACTTAATCTAAACACTTTAGCCCAGCAACACAGAGCCGGTAGTCTGGCCTGTGTTTGTCTATGTGTGGGCAGATGTATACGGTTCCTGTATGTGTATGTCTGTGGTGAATTTGTGGAGTGAGTATGTGATTGCACGTATGAGTGTGTGTGTGCGTGCGTGAATGATTTGTGCTGAATCAGTGCACGCTGACAGAAAAGTGACCATGCAGGTGGAATAGCAGGACAGGAAATGCCATTGTGTTGGGAGTATTATGTGTGGGTACAGCCTCTCCATTCAAGAGCTGGTAACTGGCAGGTCCAAGCTTCATGCCTGCTCACTATATGCACCCAGGGCACCAACCCATGTGTGCCTATACATAGGTTCAGTCGAAATATGAAAGGAGGAATCTGGTGGTGGGACTTGAGGATGACATACAAACAAAATTATGAGAATTTTTATGTAAAAAATCTTTCTTTTTGCTGTAAAACCAGCATTTAAATGTTCTAATCCTTGTGACTCCAAATCCAGTGTCTAATAATGAATGAATAATTGTTGTGTTACATTTCAGGCAACCGAAACCTTTCTGTTGAACGAAGAACCCTCCAGAGGTCCGGGGATGCCTGAATGCTTTGTAGTGTCAGATTCATACAGGGTATGCATTTAAAATTATTTTTTATTATTATGTTGGGTTTTTTTGGTATGTTGGTATTTAATGTGTAATTGGAGTCATTACTCAAAACTCAGTCTGTTTTCAAGCTTTTGGTAATTGCACTACAATCATAATGTCAATCCCTGCTCCCTCTACTCAGCTGCAAACCATTACAATTAGTATTTCCACACACTCACTTTTAGGGGGGAAAAAATCAGGCACTTTGAAACTTCACTAAAGCTTCTTAGCCTCATGGAAGTGCAAATAACTATGTTATACAACAATGCCGTTTCTTATAAAACCGAAAACAGAAACCAATCATCTCTGCCCTCCGATGGAAGTCGGTGGACTGAAATAAAGCAACGAAGAGAGGGATGAATAAAAAGTGCTTGTTGTGTTTCAGGTAGGGGGTGGGATGGCTGAAAGTGTGATTGTTAATGAAGTGGAAGCTGGTCTTTGTTTCCCAGAGTTGAGACCTATGCCAAGACTCCCTGAGAATCTGGGTTGCCACGGTGTATCGTGTGTCTCCGGCCAGAGAAACTAACCATTATGGCTGTAATCGAGTAACGCAGCTGGTATAGAGGAGAGTTTTGGAGATTGGGGTGGAGGGGATTGGGGTTGGTGGTTATTGAAAAGACTGGATTGAGCTTCGGCGGCGACAAGTTCAAAAACACAAACAAGGATGGTCGATGCTTTTCCTGGGAAGTCCTTAGTTTGGGTCTTTGTCCTATCTTAAGTTCATCATTTCCCTCTCAATTAGTCATCTCTCCACATTTGATCCTTTTATATATATATATATTTAATGACACTCACATATTTTTACAATACAGTAAAGTGGTATTTTGAATTTTAGTGTTTTCTTTAAAAAAGATACGGTTCAAAAGAATTTTTACACACTTCTATTTTGGAATATTTATTTCTAAAAGCGAGCAGCAAATCCAAATGTAACATCGGTTGACGTAGCATGCCTGTGCAAGGAGGGAATTTACGTAACAGAAAAGCTTTGGAGAAATCATGATATTTTTTATTTGAATTGTAATAAAACATGCTTCTTGAATTAGGTACTTAGCAATGAAAATATTATATAAAATTATAAAATAATTATAAAATATTATATAAAAATCAGATTAAAAAATGAAGACTTATTTATATTAGCAGCTGTATTATTTATATTGTAAATTAATGCCAAACAATATCGGCTACGTGTATATTTCAAAATATTTAGAAAATGGAACAAATGTAAAATTTATCTTTCTTTTCAAATCTTTTAAAAAATGTTCATCTTATCAATATCCTGTTTATATTAAAATAAAAATAAGTCATTTTTTGAAAGAAAAATTCTAATTGTTCACATTTAGAAAACTCAAAATTTGTGTCTAGAAAATTTCTGTGCTTGATTAAAATTTTTTTGTTTTCTCAGGGTGTTGCAAAAAAAAAGAAAGAAAAAGGAAAGCAAGTGTTAAATTGAAACAATGATACACTTCGCAGCTGTTCATGTATCAAACCAGAGTCACAGATGCATTTCTTCAAAAACGTTTTCATATCAGAACATTCTCATTGTTGATTTAATTAAATCAATTCAGAACAGCGCAAAACTCTCATTGACAAACTTGTTAAATAAACTGATTGTTTCAACAGAGTCAGAAAATCTTGAGCTCCTTTGCCTTCATGATTTCCTGCCAACAAGAAACCTCTTACTTGCCCTGAAGCTGTCTGCTGTAAACCTCCCTCAAAGTGCAGGCTTTCCTTTTTTTTTGTCTTTCTATCCGTAAAACTTATTGACACATAAAATCTGCAACAAAGATAAATACGTGAAATACGTAAATTATATTAATGGTGCAAAGGATCACTCAGCAAAAGACAGGATGACATACGTTAATAGTAAAAAGTATAAATCAAACTTGAATAAAGCATCCGCTAAATTTTCACAAAGTGAACAAATTTGTAAGAGACAAACAGCCACTATCGGGAGGGTAAAGTCACAAGTATTCAACTAGCAGAATGAATCCAGAGCTTTAGACCACTCTACTCTGCTGGTTACAATTCCAGATTATTAAAAAATGATGCTGGAAGTGAATGCATGCAACAAAATTTTATGTCCCTAGTTGTTTTTTCTATCTGACAATCACAATGGATTCATGCTAAGAAATATTCTCACTGTGACATCATATCTTTTTTACTAGCTTGTGTTTATTTGTGCATCCATTATGTTAGATTTGTCTGTCAGGTCGACTGTAATCGTTTGCTTTTCTTTACTTTTTTCGTAAAAGTTTAAGTCATCTGGTAGGACTTAAAGAAATTTTAACATAGTACTTCCCTCTATTAGAAAGCGCCCACTGTACGAGATCTGCATTTGTACTGTATGTAAATAAGCCACTAGATGACATCTGCTCTCCCTAACAATCAAACCACACTTCTGCTTATCTCCTCCTCCTGCTATTTCCCATCCCCTAGTACACTCAGCAGACAGGTGTGGTGTCAACACCGGTTGCAGCCTGATGCTGCACGTGTGTATGTGCTGTTTATGCAAATGTAAATTTGCTCTCATCCTTGAATAACCCGTTTAGCAAACCCAAAAAGCCTTAAATTTCCCTGTGGTAGTGATCAGAGCCGTTTTTCTTATTATTTCTTTAATTAAAGCCTCATTTCTGATGTAACTATGCAACAAGCTGGTGGGTGAAGTTGTTACAGTACTGGGCGCTCTGGAGCAGCGGTAAATATGTATATTTGAAGTGTGTGTGAAAAAGCAGAGCCACAGCAGACCCACCAACCGTAGCATATGGCTCTACAATGTGTTATTTAATGAGAGATTTACTCACACAGACCACTAAATGTGTGGCTCATTTAAGACGGGATGGCAGAGGGCTGTTGCTTGCAAGTCAACTTCATAAATTAGACAACTGCTTTCAGAGAGCGAGCGGAAAACAGAAAATCTCTTAAAAGCATTTGGCAAGTGTTAATGTAAGCACACCTGCCTAAAAGAGAACCTAGAAATGTGTCTCTCAGTCACAGGGTGTGTCTGTGCATGTGCTTCTGATATTAGTCATGTATCATATTCACACAGAGGAATGCTGGTGTTATAACCTCGAACGGTGGTGAGGACAGGAGGTTACAGTTTTGTGGCATACATACACTCCTGACCACACACTGTCTCCCTCGCCACTCGCTCGCCTGCCTGCATCTCTGGCTCGCATTTCTGGCCTCGTGCAGTAATTGGCCACACAGAGCCCACATCTCTTTGTTTCGCCCGCAGAGGCTTGCGGTTGAAATGCACAAGCAGTAGGCCTCATAAATCTGTGGGACTCCAGTGTCAGACCCAAAATTTCAGCTCTTCATTTCTTATTCTTTTTTTATGACCTCACTTCTATCTAAATTCCAAACAGCACCACAATCACAACCCAGTCCAAGGAGTGTTATTTTATAACTTCTATGTGTTCTGTGCATCACTTATCCTTTATGTTTTGTGTGTGAAGAGATCCGTGCAGGGTGTGTTCCCCCTCACACGTCCCAGCTTTAGTATTTTGATACAGCTCAGAGGCTATGATTATACGTCTGTCTTAACTGTTTGCTAGTTTTCAACTTCATAGTGAATGCTGCAGTCACTGTTTGACTTGGACTAACTTCACTAGTTTTTAAGCTACAGTTGTGGCTTCCAGACTGGGTCAAATATGGTTCAGTAAATAAATAGACTTGACTTTACAGCCATGATGAGAAGACTCATTGATTCAAATGCCTGCAAATGAATTCCAGTACATAATCCAATGCAAACTTGAGCTTTTTAATGCATGAGACTTGAGAGAAATGTTCACATCAGAAGCCTGATCCGGATAGTTTTTAGGTTTCGGTGCAGCTGAACACATAAATCTGACTTTGTCCATGACAAATATTATTAAAGCCGGTTTTTGCCAGTGTAGTTTTGAGGCATTCTTACACGCAGGAAGTATGCACGTCTCAAACTACAAGTTTATTCATGTTTTTTTTTTTTTTTTAACACTAATCCCATTTTTTACATGGTGCGTTTACGTGTCTCAAACTCACGTAAAAATTCACTCTGCAACTCATGCCCTGTGATCATTATTTGTAGGCTCGTAACATGAATTGCACGGGTCAGTGAAGGCAACTAAACCATGGCATTGACATATGAGACGCAAAAAATGTGCGGACGCAGTTTATGGAAAATTGAAAAAGTCTTCACAATGCATTGAGAAATATCAAGTTTTCTGCACTGATTTCTTAAGATCGCGTTTGGTGAGAATGTAAAGGAGAGCGGTTTGAGTCCTGTAAAGAGTAGAGGGGAGGGAGAGTAAGTTTTTTCCCTGAAAAAGTTTGTGCAAGCTTTCACTTTCTAGGCGGGGTTACTGTAAGCTGCAGCAGCATGGAGTGAGAGAAACAGGACGGCGACTGATTGCAATGCAGCACTATACCGAGCTTCCATTCAACTTAAATAAGATCTCCAATTCTCCATTCTAAAAATAACCATGTACTCCCCGTACTGCTTGACACAGGTAAATTCTATTCTTTTCAGCTTGATTGCTTCAAACAGCGGGGGGATCGCTTCTTTAATGCTTTCTTCTTAAATTGCGCCGCCTCTTCTTTCTTTTTTTTTTTTTTTCTATTTTTTTTTAAAGTTGATCTTTTCATATATTTTTCATCTATTACACGCTTATTACACTTGTGTGTGAGGTCGATCCTTGTTTTTTTTTTTTTTGAGTAGATCGAAGTTTTCCAGCTAACTTTTCTTCTGCGTTAAACTACACAGAGTTTTTTTTTTATGGGACAGAGAAAATGGCGCTACTCCTGAAATGTATTTTCATATTTAAAAAAAAAAAAATCGGAGAAAATGGAAAGAGCTTGCAAAAGAAAGGGAACGCAAAAGGAAAAAGTTTGCATTTAAAATCGGAGTTGAACTTACTGCTGTTAAGGATTTTCCGTCCTCGATGTTTTTTTTTTCTGTCTTTAGAGAGGAGTGTGCAGAGGAACAGCAGGGTGGTGTGTTAGGGGGAGGAAAAGAGGGGTCTTTCGCCTTTGGGGCGACTTTCCTGTTGGTTTGGGATCGTAAGGGAGTTGTGGTTGTGTTGTTGTGTGTGTAATAAATGTACAAACAGGATAGAGGCTTTCTGTGTGGATTTTTTTTGGAGTTTTTCTGTGTCGATCTGCTGCGCCACAAGAATTTGAACTTGAACGCAACATGTGGACACGTGTAGTTTGAGCCAAAAAAAGTCAATCTTTATTTAGTTTAATGTCTTTATTTTTTATCTTTATGAACTTTTTTACTCACTCAGTTATTCCCTGTTACACTCAAAAATAAGCTGAAAATAGATCAGAAAGTAAAAATTTTAATAGTTGATTATTGATCACATTTTAATAAGTTTCCCTTATTTTTATTGCAATTCTAGATTTATATATATATTTTTTACAATCTTGTCATTTTTGTGTTTATTTATAGTTTTAAATATGACCAAATGTTGGATTTTAAAAGTTTTTGAAAGTTTGAGTTGTTATTTGCTGACTTTTTAGTAGATTGCAATTGCTGCTGCAGAAAAGGACAAAAACTGAAAAACAGGGTTAAAAGTTGAGATTTTTCACATTTTTTAAAATAAAATTATTGCTAAATTTTCAGGACATTTAAAGGAAAAGGCAGAAACATTAAACACTTTTTATGCAATATAATTTGTATTATATTAAGGCATTTCTCTTCAAAAATAGAAGCGAATGTACTTTATTTCATTCAAAGAGCAAAAGAAATCTCTAATTTCAAGAAAAAAAAGTTAGTAACATTTCTACAGCAGAATGTTCCTTGTTGCATCCACATTTATGAGATTTTGAAGATAACCAGCGTGGTTTAAGTGACATTACTTGTGTTATATCCAGCTGCTGGAAGGCTCCCTTCTAATAAAGCAGACTTGTTTATCCCCTTTTGGCTTCATCTGACAGTGGACTGCCAGGGTCTGTGTTTGATGTGTAATACATTCCTGCTTTTTTACAGTGGATTTTATTAAGAAAGAGATTTTTCTCCCATCCTGTGATGACTCTGCTACTACCAGTGGCTGACGGGGTGTCTCAGCCCTGTGCTCCTCTGGTTCGGGCATAAGTAATGCCTGGTTTCCATTTGCAAACAGTATCAGCTAGGGATCATAGTGCCAGCCTACTATATCGACACCGGAAAGAAGAAGAAAGAGAATTTGTATTGTTTTAATTTTTTTTTATTTGTTTCATGGAAGTATCTATTAAAGACTTAGCTTGTTGACTTTAAGACTTAGAAGCTCAAGCTGAGCTAATTGCATCCAGTACTTATGAAGGTATTATTACTTTATGATCTACTTTGTGGCAGAAGATGCAGATTATCTTGAAAAGCTTAAGTTAAAACACTCTGGACATGTGTGTTTTAAGCAGACCTTTTAAATATTATGAGCTTATCTGCAATGAATTTAAAAAATATATTATAAAAATTGCAACGGCTGATAAAACCTAAATAAAAGAAGCTTTTCATTTAGCTACATAAATTTTCCTTAATTAGACCTAATTGGCAACAGACACTCATACAGAGTAATGCAGCACACATGTTGCACATAATGCTGTGTGCAGTTTGTCATTGACTTGAAATTAAGTTTATTTTTATAGCAAGAATAACCTCCCATATTATTACTTGACTTTTTTCACGATAAATGTTGCACCCTTATTTATGTGCATGAGCAAAAAAAAATTCCCACATGCACACACACATTCACTTACACACACAAACACTGCAGATAAAAAAACACATTTGTTTATCTTTTAAAAAACATTCATGTGTGTATTTTTTTATGGAAATAGTAAAAATTATTTTTACTATGTTGAAAGCCTGAGGAGCAACCGGGCTGAGGTTGAGAATGTTCACGGAAAAACCAGGGGAGTGTGTGTGAGTGTGTGTATGCATGAGTCATACCTCCTGCATTTATTGAAGCTTAGGTGTGTTTTTATTTAGCCGTAATAAAGATTATTGGAGTAAAACTCTCATAGTTTGTAATTATAATCAACTATAAGATATTTTTAACCCTTTTTTTAGATTTTATTGCTTTTATTTTTAAATAACTGAATCCCTCCAAGCTGACCACTATGACGCACGACCTCAATAAAAAAAAAACCCAGATATTTTGGTTGCAGTGCTTTTATAAAATATGTTCAAATCTTTCTGCAGGTGGTATTTGATGTTTTATGTTTTTAACTTATTCCTTCCCTCTGCCCCCCTTTCTGCCCGCCTGGATGCTGACCCCTGCTCTCCTAACACCCTCTCAACACAAAAGTATTACCCTACTCACCTTCTAAACAATGCCTTAGTGGTAAGTCCTGTTTAGTCCCTATTTATTTAGAATTAGCCCTGTCTGTGCTTTTTATTTTTTTTAATATAAAACATTTTTTCCACTTAGAATTTGTTTTTTCCCTGTGGGTCTGCAGTGGAGCCCCTCTTACAGAAAAGAGGAGCATCTCATTTTTAAAACAATCTTTAAAGAGAAGTTATTTTTTGCTAAATTTAATATATTTTTTTACCTGTATAGATATAATTTTTCCTGCACTAAAAAGTAGGCAGATTTTTTTTTCAACTGACGCAAATCAATCATAGCGCACCGGTTGCGCATTGAAATCGCGCAAAATTACAACTTCACGTTTTATCCAAATTGAATAATCTGTCTTCTTTGTTCAGAAATCGGGATAAAACTTTTTTTTTTGTTCCTTTCTGCGACGTCTAGTTTTTATTCAGGCTGTTGATCTGCATTCTGAAAACTTTATGGTGCCAAATGACGTCATGTGGAAAAATGAATAGTTTATAAAGTAAGAAAACTGAAAAATAGTGAGAATTATTCAATTTAAATATGTTGCAAAAGGCAAATGTATAATTTTTATTTGTATAAAAAATGAGTTTGTCAAAATTTTATCCAAGCAGCCTTGACTTTGGAGATTAGCTTTTTTTTTTTTTAGTCAACTTCAGGAATACTTCTCAATGCTTTTTGAAAGACTTTCCACAGCTCTTATTTAGTGTTTGGTTGTTTTTCTCCTTCCCCTTATTTTTATCAGTTGTACTAAGAACTAATACTACAAAAAACTTGTTTATCAAAGAGGCATTAATCTGCATTTCCAAGTAGTTTTGTCTTCTGTTTGTGAAAAAAAGGTCTAAAAGTTAGGATTCGTAAATTAGATTTAGTCATGTCAGATTATTTTGTTACAGAAGGGTGGGTGCAAACACATAGTTTGAGTTTTTCATACGTCCTGTAACAAAAATGTATCTTTTTCCGAGGCTTCCAGCAATCGACTTGCTGAATATTTAGAATAACAAGTCTGTTTTAAAACAAAAGTTGTGCTGTGCATATTAATGCAACTCCAATTGTCTTGAAAAGTTGGAATTTTGAAGAAAATATTTGAATGCGTTAGTAACCAGGTTTAATGTTGATTCATTTAAATAGAAATTTTTAGTTTCTCATCACAAGAAGTTAGAGTCCAAGAAGAAACTTTTTGAATCCCTGTAGAAGCATTGCTGCTTCGAAGTTAAACGTCAGAAAAAAAAAAAAAAACGGGTCAAGGGATCAAGGTCAAGCCTTCGGCATGTAGTTCTGTGTAGTTAATTCTAGAAATTTGAAATTATTTCTACTTTAAGTCTGAGCGTATTTGTGCTCTCTGAATCCTAAGGATTTTAGTCTTTTATCAGTTTCCAAATGTTTCTATAAGAGGATGTATCGTATTTACGTCATCAAAAAAAGCCAGTTTTTCAATAAAAATACATAATCAGCTTTAAGAGGAAGACCATAAGTAATTGTTTAACCCTAAAAGCCGATCAAATCGATAAAACCAATATCTGGATTTTGAAGCATTACAACATATTTTTTAAAAACCCTTGCTTCACCTTTCCCTCCCGACCTTTCCTGCCATGCTGTCACTTCTCTCTCTTCCCATGGCTTGAGTTGGAACAGCTGTTCAGGGGATTACGATCTGATGGAGCTGAAGTCTGAGTAAACAGAAAATATCAAAACTGAAGATTGTGTGCTTTAAGTGTCCTCATAATAAATGGACACGTACACTTGAAAACAACCTTTCCATGCCATCGTGTCAGATGGGGCTGTGTGTGGTGGCTGCTTTGTGCAGTTGTGCTTAAAAGCAAAGTATAAAGCCAAGTTTAGTACTGCTTGTACTGCTTGTATTTGATTCCCCAGATTGGTATATTAAATTACAGTATCACCAAGAGTTCTGGTTTAGTTGCGGACTAGTTTGTTCCTCGTGAGTCTAAATATACATCCGTAATGTGCCAAGCTTAAAAAAGGGGCTAACACATTAATACTTTGGTCGGGTGGGAAGTGACAACGTAGACTGTGAAGGACTTCTAAACTCAAACTATTTGATTGAAACATAGACCAAAGCTTTTGTTGTTGCTTGGTTGTGTGAATGTCAGCGAATGTGGTGCGTCTGATTGGCTGCGGTAATTTTATGTTACATTTGGCAGGTGAAGTCAGATATTTTTTTCTTCCTTCCGGCGCAATGAAGGAGTCATCGTCTCAAACTTCTTGTGAATTGCTATTAATTGGACCAACTTAAAACCCTGAAAATACAAGTAACCATACAACTATTTTGATATGTTTCTCTTGTGATGTGACATCAATGGAGTTCCTGGAGATTAATTTGCAATTATATAATCTAAAATTAATTGGTGAATACTGAATGAAATAAAAAACATTGTCTGAAAATTCTGGATTTTGAGAAGTATTGATTGATGCTGTTTGTAAAAATAACATGTTGTGACAAATGTGAGGATTTCAGCATCTTTGTTTTTACCTCATTGAAGTTGGGATTTGGTTGATTTTAGCCCACCAGGAAACCCAAAACTAAAGTCTCTCCAGGATGTCTCGCACATTAGTTTTTTGAGTGCACACTTTGCTTGAAAGCATATAACTGACAGGCACATGAAGGTTTCTGTGTTTAGTTTCTTTGTCGCCGTTACATTTTTCTCTGTTTGCTGTCAGCTGCTGACTGGAGGCCGCCATGTGTCAGCAGGAGCACACACAACAAAAAAAAATGTTCTCAGAAAAGAGATTTGGGGTTACATTTGGTGGCGAAGACAAAGATGAGTTGAGCTGGCTGCATGTTGGCAGCAGGCAATATAGATTTGAATTAAGTAGCATGTAGTTTTTATCTGGAGCTGCATGCAGAGAGAGAGGCAGAACCAACTGTGTCTCATTCAATATCAGCACAGCTGTCCCAGCATCCGTGGAGAATGGATTCCTACTGCTATTGCCATGGGAGGTTCCAGCCAAGAAGAATGGGAGGATATCCAGTGTGTGTGCCTGTGTTTTAAAAGGAAGACGAGGAGCGAGAGGAGAAAGGGGAAAGGAATATGCTGGTGTGTCTGTGTACACACACAACTGAATAAGTGAGACTTTTGCATGTGTGTGTCATGCAGTCTCCGCCCGTTTCACTCTCCCTTTGCTCATGTCACCTCTGGCATGGATTAGTCTTTGGCACAACTCTGGCAGCGCCCGCGGCTCCAGTGCGGTTCTGCGGTCGGTGATATGTAGTACTGTTGCCATGGCTACTGAACACACACACTCTGATGCTAAATTACATAATTGAACTAGAATATACAAAAGAACACAAAATACTTAGTTTACAAAATGAGAAAAGAGACCAGGATTAAGCATGTGAAGATAGAGGACAGATGAAGTTCTGAATTTAGAAACCACAAAAACCAACTGTGACTTACTAAATTAACAATGAGCTTGGATTCTGGTAAATATGGAAAGCTTGGTTATTTCTAGATTTACGCACAGTGCTTTCAGTTATGAAAATTAACATAATTTAGACAGTGTAACCACAATGTCTATTTGGCTGCCTGGACTGTTTAAAAGGTTTGTCATAAAAGGGTGAGGTTGTTTAAACTGAGACATAAATAGGTAGACACTGATTCACACCCTCTATTAAGGGTACAATTAATTGAATAATTTTCTAATAAGATTAGTTCTACCTTCCCAAAAGTTACTTGAAACTGACTTACTATGAAACTGACTTACAGGTTTGGAATAATTACAAAAAATAGACTGTTTAAGGTTTGAGCTTCTCTAAAACTCTTACTCTGTACTCATAAAAGCAAATCTGAAGAAGCCTCTGACTGAGGTTACCAATAACACAGTTTAACTGATAACTACATAATCTGCCCTAGAATATACAGTAAATAAACAGATGGAGTAGAAGTAGTTTGTCAATTTAATTTAAAGGATGAATCAATCATTAATAAAGTATATTAATGATGTATTAATAAAAATAAGGACTTCTAATGAAGTTCTTTTAGGCATTTTGTTTCTGTTGGTGTATTGTATTCGAAATCATGCCATCATGTGGCATCACTATATTCATCTGATCATAAATTTAGTTTTTAAGAATCATCACTAATTTGATCATACGATCTGCAAAAGTAAAGTAAAAAATCTAAATGACAAATATCTAAATAACCAGCTTCCTAAGGGAAGATTGAATATATTGACTTTAATGTTGTGCGTTTTTAGTGTTCAGTTTGTTTAGCTTGTTCAGCTAGTGTTCAGTTTGTTTAGCTTGGTGTGTTGGACCATTGAAACAGACTGAGAAAAATTTCTACTCGTGCTTTGTTTTCACATTGAGCTTGAATGTCTGCCAGTATCAACACACACAGACCAAACACTGACTGTAATTCATTCCACTTTTTCCTTTTAATCAACATGTAACATTATCATAATCGACAAAACAAAATGAAATTGAGTTCCCAGTTTTGCTGTGGAGCCTATCGACTTCAGCTTGTGACCCAACAAATCAAAGTGCTCCAGCTATGAATGTAGCATGAGTTAACAGGAATAGATCGAGTTAGAGTTGTTGCTGCAGATCATCAATGACCCACTCAAGGTCACTCGAGTGTGGGCAATCTGGGCATGTTTGGCCTGTCCTGCCTGCCTGTCTGACCTACATCTCATTGCATTTGCTAAATATATACAGTAGACCCCTCATTACAAAGCTTCCAGATTAATCTGGATGAAATCTGAGCACTGTTTGTCCTCCGTATGTTTGACTGCAGCCTCAGAGACGGTCATGGGCTTACTTTTACATCATTCTCATACAAACATCCCAGCATTATAAAAAGAAATATTAGAATTGGAAATTAAAACAAAATTGGCAAGTATTTTAGTATTTCGTGTCTATGTCTGCTGCCTTTAGTTTGACACAGTCCATTTGTGCACCTAAAATAAGCCACGTTTATTCGTACTCTTAACCATGTACACAAACTATGGTTTGTGGCGCTTTATGCATCTTGCACCTGCACATATTTAATCACACGAAGCACAGGTGTGCATTCTTTTAGGGGAAAAAACCCTCCTCATTATGTCTGCCTCGAAGCAGGAAGTCTTGTGTGTTCTAACTGTGATAAAGGAAAGCGGTTCACAGTTCTCACAGTACTCTTTTTCTCTCTTGTCTAAGCACAAATAATAAAATTAACATGTTCAGGAGACACATAAATGTTGCTTCACATGGTGGATGTAGATAATTTAAACATTTATATGTATACAGTATACCCACAACCTTAAACCATTTGAATTGTTCCAGTTTTAAACCGTAGGCAGTAGATTTCTGTAGAAGTGAATTATTTGATTGTAACCAAATAACAGCACCACTCATCATATCATATTTACTAAATATTTTTATTATTACGTGTTGTAGTTATTTAACCGTAAACATTGTATTAAATTTTCAACTTTGACTTTGACAAAGTTCACTAGTTATGGATGATTTAACAAATCCAGAGAAAAAGCTATGGCAAAATCATTTTTGGATTCTTTTGATTATGCTTCTCTGAAATTATAAAAAATCTAAACATTTTACAAAATATTCAAAATGATAAGTTATAAGGTGTTGATGAAAATTCATTTACCATAATTTTACACGTATTTGCACAAACGTGTATTTACATGTGCATGCTGTCCAAATAATCGGTCGACATAGATGCTTCAAAAATGAATTTAAACAAGAAAGGGGATATGGAGATAGTCAAATTCTTCTACACTTATCTTTAGTTCTAGTTTGAAATATTAGAAAAATTGGGTTCCATTTTGTGGTTTAGCATCCACACTTTCTGAAATCAATCCGTCATCCAATCTTGTATGGCCAAAATGTGGACATGGTCTGACAGTCTGAACAAGGCCTAAGTGTTCAGGTGTTACAGCTGGCTCAATATGAAGATTTTAATCAAATGTCTATTTTTTCAAATTAGTTGAGCTACTCTGAATTCTTTCCACGTACCTCCTGGCAACTAAATACGTATCCCGAGGCACAAGTACCTCTGGCTGAAAATTACTATCAGAGAAAGCCAACAACGCAAACACTCAGCTGCTAATCTGTGGCACTCACGTGCTCCATCTATCTATCTATGTATCCATGTATACATAGGTATCTATCTATGTATGTATGGACAGTATGTATGCATCTATCTATTTATCAATCCAACCATTCATTCATTCATCCATCCATCGTCCGGGTCGACGTTTGCCTGTCTGCATCTATAAATTCATCTTTCATACATGACATATACGAAATACAATATATGCTAACATCCAAAGACTTAAATAATGCATAAGTGCTCACCCGGTAAAACCAAAAAACACAGATATGACTTTTTAAAGATGTTGAAAATACCGTATACCAGTCATTCACTTTTTTTTATTTTTGTTTTATATTAATGGTGGAGTAATTAAAGAAATTGCTTAATTTGTTTATTGGTTCTAATTTATCTTGAGGTTTTCTTTCATCATCCCGCCACACTACCTCATACCACAGAGGCAAAAGTCCTAAGATTGCTACACCAGTGACCGAGTAGGATTGTAATTCAATTGGGCCATTTAATGGCCTAGCGGTGATTGTTTGTGACTTAAACTTAAGGCAAGAGCAAGAGGGTGATAAACAATCTCGAAATGAGATCATGATTAAATTTACGTCTGTTGCTGCGATAAGCATAAAACACTTTCAGTTGATTCATTTACGGAACCAGATGGCGGCAATAAGCCTCTAAGTTGGTTGCTAACCACCAAAAAAACTAAGGAAATGACCTGGCAAGAGACTGAGCCGAAACTTAGGAGAGGACGAATTCAACCTAGGAGAGTATGCTGGCAGCTCAAATTTGATTCATGTTACAAAATTCTCATTTTGCAAAAGTATGGAAAGCAACAATAATACAAACATTACCTTATTAAAATTGTGAAACTGTACTAAGATCAATCAATGAAAAAAATACTGAGATAAAATTGTTGCACTTTATTCAGTCTCTGGAGAGAATTGCCATTCAAAGCAAACTTTTATGTAGCAATTTTGCTTCAAGGTTTTGATTGAACTTGATTGGTATTTATTGGGTTAATGTTGGACAGAAAAGCTCTTCCTGTCTTGAGGGTGGGTGGAGGAACGTTGATGCTTGGAGGCTCATGAATCCACAAGTCAAACAGTAATGAAAACAGTTGTGACCTGATTTCAAGAGCTGACAGAAAAAAAAAAAAAAACAGGGTAGTATTGAGAAGATAAATTTTACATGCCAAAAATCAATCAGATGGTAATTTCTTTCTTTATTTTAAAAAAACTTCTTGTGCTTTCTTTTTTTATTATTTAACTTTTCTTTATTTCTTAAACATCTACTCTCATATCTACCTGTTACACTCTGTTTAAGTCTTCGTATCTACTACGGCCACCCGTCCGGCAAGGACTAGCTGTCACCCGAGGGAACAAAGTGCTCGAGCTTGCTCTTTGGAGCAGGAAGTTGGCACAGGACCAAGGGTGGAAAATCTATACTTGGTTGCATAATAAAACATATCTTTACCTCAGATGAACTCGGAGGAGTCCTGGCAGCTGTGAGCATGCAGGGCTGGAGGGCGGGAGTTTCTGTGTTAACTGACTCTGTTTGTGTGGAAGTGTCTGTGTATGTGTTTGGTATGAGTGCACACTCTGTGCTTCTTGTAGCTTATGTTTACTGGACGGTACTGTGGGCCTGGGGCTGTTTGAGACCTCCTTGATAGAGTGCAGCAGATACAGTAGAGGCTAATAGAGAAAAATAAAGGGTGAAAAAACCAAAAGGACCAGAGTGAAGTAGAGTTGAGTTAGTAGAGACAGAGGCCCAACAGGGCTCAGGGTTAGATGCTAACAAAACTCTCGCTTCTCTTTCTGGCTTGGGCTGCTTTAGAGATTCCTAACCCGACCACCACTGCGAAAGAATTCAGTTTGAAACTTTCTGCTCTGTTTAAGTTTAGAAAAATAATGTACGGATTAGTGTGTGTTACATGGAAAGTTGCATGTTGGACTGGAAAATTCAACACAGGATAAGGATTTCTAGTCACTGCCTCAATATAAAACACAGATGGGCCAAATTTAACTCAACTTCGTGAGCTCACGGAGGAGTGAGACAATCTCACTCTCGACACATTATAAAATAGCCTTCATGGGAGTTTGACTAATCTTTCTCTTGATCTGAGCATGAACACGTAGTTTCTTGCAGAAAGCTGAAGGCTGTCTGACGTGTCAAGAAGGATGAAACTTAAAACTAGCCTCATTATAATCATCATCTAGAATAAAAAGTGATTATCTGTGTAACTTGTGACAAGAGGGGAGAAAAAAAACGTGCAGAACTGTGTGATTTAGTCCCAGATCAGCTTTCACATCCATTCCTTTTTTTCCCTCCTTTTTCCATCTGCACGCTGAATACAAGTATTCCCTAGCCCGAGTTAGTAGTCATACGGGGACCACAAACCGGCTGTATATGGGGAGCTCAGCTTTGGAAATTTATGATAAAGTTGAATGGGGACAGTGTGGCCAGGTATGCAGTGGTGCACATTACGCTGCTATACGTTAATATTAGCAAGAGGTGAAAGTTTTGAGAAAGGCCAGGAGAACAGAGACGCTGTCGTTTTCCTCCTTCACATAAAAAAAAAAAAAACACAACAAAATCCAGCTCAGAAAGAAAAAAGATGGAAAAAGAGAAAGAAATGAGCGGGAGGGAAAAGAAAGTTGCAGTCTGAGAATTATAAATATAGTAGACTGGAGAGCTCCATGTTCTTTTTTTTCTACCAGCTTGATTTGTTTGATTTATTCTCTATCAGTCAGCAGTGGATGGATTTAAGCAAACTTGAAGTATATTTGAGAAAGCCTCTATAGCCGTGGCTGTTTGTATCCCCCTTTTTCTTTCTTTTCTTGGAAGCATGATTAAAACAGACGATATAGGCATATTGTATTTCCTACGGGACTGGAAAGAATGCAAATGCATCATAACCATATTATACTAGTTAGAAACAGTGTATGTTGCCAAGCCTCTGGATACAGGAGAGGGTGTACACGATTACTCTATGGAGTCCCAAAAAAAGCCAGAATCCCACAAACTACAACAACAGGGAGGTTATTTGACACTGCTGGACTATATTTGACATTTACACACAGCGCTGAAGGCCTCCGTTGCATAAAAGAAAGTGGAAGAACTAAAGACTTAAAAAAAAGAAAAAGACCCCCACCTTCTAAAAGGAAAAAGTCTGTGTATATGTGCGTTGAGCACCACAGAATCCATTTGGCATTTTTTGTTGTGAGGGAAGCATGTTGCTGGTGGGACTTTGGCCTGCACAATCCCTCCTCTGTTAAAACAATGCGGCAGTTGTCCTCCCTAACCTAATTACTCCCTCCAGGGGGAGAAAGGCAACAGCACCAAATCCCATAGTTAGAACTCTGATCTGGGCTCTGCTGTAAGAAAAGGCCTCATTCATTTCTTTCCCTCCATCTACCGCACATGCACAGACACGCAGACACACACACTTGTACACACTCACTCTTTATATTTTACGCTGCGTTTGGGTTTAGCCTGTTAGAAGCTAATTGCGCTCATATATACCCTGATATGTCTCTTTATATGTGTTTTTCTTGCCGCTGTAACATTTTATAGTTGTAGTAAAGTTACGGATGCGGAGGGCGTAATTGCATCAGAAGGTTATGTTATAGGGATACACTGCTGTGAGCTGAGGATTATAAACCCTGCACTGATACACACACATACACACACACAGGTTAAAAATTTGATTTAGACTTTCATGCTATTTTCTACAAAGAATCATTTGTGTGAAATTTGCAAAGATTTTCTTAATTGATATTTAAATCTGTACGCAGTTGTGCACTTAACTAAACAAAACCAAGAAAATGATCGATAAGTTGTCCTAAGCTTAAATCATTTGTGAGATTTAAATCCACCATTTGTCTTTGCCTTCCTGTAAAGCCTGCATTTAAAAAAAAAAAAAGTAACTTTTCTGGCAGGTTTTTAATCATTTAGTTATAATATAGAGGTTTTAAATAATTTTCTTGTAATTTTATATAGTTTAGAAAGTGCAGCATTTTCAATCATACTGTGGTAAAAAAAAATGGTCTAAAAGTTTAAATTGATCATGATTTTTTGCAGTTGCTTTCAATATAATCTCCCCCTAAAAACTTTTTTTCTGAAATAATTACAATTTGAAACAGTAATTTTTTTGTAATTTGAACTTTTATCATACCCTAACGCTATGCATGCCATGTAAGTGTATTTTTTTAAATACAAAATTAAAAATCCTCATGCAAAAACAAACACCATCTCCTTGAGTGCATCATATTTGAGTTGTCTTTTCTTTCAGTTTATGGTTTTCATATTAATCTTTTTGAAAAGATTTTTTGTAGGATAAATGCAGATTTACTCTCTGTTATGTCTCTGACTTTTTGAGGGAATAAACATTCATTCTCACTGGTTTACACGACAACATTGAAGCAAAACATGAAAAAAACTCCTACCCCTGTGGTCGCTACATTCATTAGTCCTGTCAGCGTTTATAGGAAATAACTTTAAGCACCAGCATGATGCCGTCAAGCTCAATGTCTATCCTTTGTTTGGCCTTTCCCCTCAACGCTGCTGCCCGCCGTCACAGGCACCGTGTCGCTATTGAAAACTTTTATTACGGCAACTTTCAGACAAGAAAGTCTGCTCAAAAGAGGAAAGGCATGTGTGTTCGTGTGTGTATGCGTGCAATGGAATCCACAAAAAAAGAAACGGGTGTTAAAAACCATAATTATATTACAAGTAACTTATTTGGTTTTGTGCGTTTGTCCTGCAAGGGCATTAGAACAGTTGTTGTGTGAAAGGTTGCAGAAAAAAAATCCACCCAAAAAAAGTTTATGTTTGGGTATTATCACAATGTGCTACTTGCTTGAATAAAACCAACACGTTAAGAACTTTGTTCATATTATTGGAAATTAAGACTTTTTTTCCTCCTTGATCTCGAATTATTTGACAGTTGCATCCACATTTTGAACATTGACGTATTTGTGTGAGTCCTTTTTTATGAAGTAGGGTATATTGCAAAGTTTTTGCCCCATTGCATTGTGTGCGGGCTTAAATCCATCACCCCACGGCAGAATACGAAGCTGTGCTTTAACAGCATTAGCAGAGCTCATCCCTCAGTGTCCAGCCTGGTTTATTAACCCTATCACTGTCCCCGCACTTTTTTATACCTGTTATTTATAGTGTATAGCTCTTTGTTTTCAGTCCTATCTCAATTGTCTGTTGTCTGTCTGTTGTCATCATTGAATTGCCTGGTTCCTTCAGTTTCCTTTATTAACAGCTGATATCTTCTGTTTATGAAGCTCCTGTGCCAGCCTATCAGCCTGCCCAGTCAATGGCATCCATAATGAGCTCGCTAAAATCAAATCAATAACTTTTTATTGTTTCTGCTTGTACTGCCTGAATTAACTTCTTATGCTGGGGCCCAGAGATGATGGCTCTTTCACGCTTTAGATTCTACTTGTTTTTTCTTTTGTCCCTTTTTATGCTTTTTTCTTGCTTTAAATCTTTATGATGTTCGTTTTGCCAGGGGATGTCCATTTTATCGGGTGCACACAGACATTAAAAAAACCTCCTCGGTCAAAGATTTGCCTCTGGTTTGGTGTTTTTGCCCACTGAAGGCAGAAGCCTTCTGTAAGTAAAGCCCGACGGGTCATGCAAGAAAGTTTATCCTTTGGTTTTAGATTCATACATGCAGAACTTCAGACCATCAAGGTATGAATAATTACTCATAAGTAGGACTTAAGCTCAGTGGTTGGCAAATTTAAAAGTAAAGGTAGGAGGAATGTAAAGACAACCATAAGGGGGTGAGTGAACAGACGTGGAGTGGGGAGCCAGTGGGGGTTGTGAATTAAGGATGGCGGCAAAGCATTTGCATAAAGGGCAGGGCAGCATGCCCAATGGTGGAAAAGGTTGGCATCACGCCTTTCAGACTGGCATAGAGGGAAGACTGGAGAGAGAGACAGAGAGAGAAGGGGGAGGTGTAGTCAATAGTGCATCCCTTGTTCAGAAAGAGGAGGTCCCTAGCTGTTGGCAGGAGAGCAGCCTAAATCTCTGGTTTGATTGTGTGCTAGATTGGCCCTTTATTTGTCTGATTGCAAAGTGTTCAACGCTGCTTTAGTAGCAGGCTTCTCTGGAGCCTTTCATTGAGGAGGGAGTTTTTCTGTCTCTGCCCGTTCTCTGATTGTCTCCACACATATGTCACAGAGTTGAGACTGAATGCAATCAGCGAATCAGGCTGGGAAAGTTTCTGACTTCCATGTTTAGTCGGGTCTCCAGCCGCTCCTGTGGACGCGTGCTTCCGTCTAAGGTTAACAACACTGATAATTTGACTCGATGCCATAATATTGTGTAATTTTTATAGACAAACCGAGAACAAGCCAGAGAACAACTGCTGAGAGGCAGCCAGCGGCTGACTGTCTGTATTTATGTGTGTCTCCAACATTGTGTTTGTCACAGCTACACCACTGCTGCTCCCCTCATGTGGCTCCGGCAATGTGATAACAGCTCACAGTGAAAGAGACAGTTATTCATGTGGCCATGTTATTTTTGTCCTTTTGTCCAGAAGTAATGCGCATAGAGTCTTAGTGTTTTCCACATCACCAGCTGGTGTGGTCATTATGGGAAGGAAGAAAGTGATGCTCGTAAACTCCACGCACCCTTAAACCTCAAACCCCAATTTCAGTTGTTTTAGTGGTGAATCACTGTCTTCTTAATTGCAGACTTTTAGTCAAAGATCTTTATTTAATCAAATAATAAGATTAAGAAAAACTCACAAAAACATTCCTTGATTATTTTTTTTACAAAAATTCTTAACAGATTGTGAAAATGGCTTGAATGATAAGCTGAAACAATTATGCTGTCACCACAAACAAAATTAAAACAACCGTACATTATTGTAGGAAAAAGAAAGTGCTTGAAGTCACCACAAGACAGGATTCTGTTCCCTTTTTTGTCAGTAATTAAGGGAAACCATTCAAGCAGAAATACAATAAGGATGTCTGCTTACATAATTTTCAGGCTTGAAAAGTCAAACTTCATCAAAAGGAGTAAAACTTGTCAGTCATGTAAGTTGTGCAAACATTTGCAAATTTATTTTACAACTTTAATAACTTCATTTGTATTATGACTTTAATTGTACAGCAATTCAGATCGTCATTACCACAGCAAAACTAATGTACCAAAAAAGTCTTTTAAAAAGCTTGGTGCCTGTGAATCCATCACATGATCGTAGCTAACCAGAAAAAGTAGCATAAAATACACAAATTGTATCAAATAGCGCTTAGTGCGATTTCAGATAAATGTCTTTTGCAAAATATATCCAATTCAATGGAAAGGTCAAACAATGTGAAAGTAGAAATTCTTTCCAGTTTTAAATAAATGGCCGTTTTCCAGTTCAAATGACTATGAAACAACTCGGAAAATGGAATTGTTCTCTATTTTAATTGCCTTCCAACATAATTTGTGGTGGATTTATAATTAAAACACCATTTTATTAAACACTGTCTAGTTATTTGCAAACCATGTTCTTGCTTCTTTTTTTTGCTAAATCCCAACTTTTCCTCTTTTTTAATCAGTGGAAATATATATATATATATATATATATATATATATATATATATATATATATATATATATATATATATATGTTAATCATTTGGTATCTTTGTTTAAACTCAGATTTTGTCCGTAAAGCTGTCCTGGGTGCACTCGATATTATACAAATTTTAAAAAGATGCATAGTATCAGTTGATGTTTTCTAAAAAAAAAATTAAAAGATATTGATCCAATTGTCAAAAATTATATTTATAAACTATAATTCTTACATAAAGTTAGATTTAAAGTTAAGGCAGATATTAGCAAATGCAACAATGTGGTAAAAATGTATACATTTAAAAATTATATGGTCTCTTAAACTCATCCTGAATATTTTTTAATAACAGTTGGATTTTATTTAGATGCAAACTGCCTGTTTTTGTTCATTTTTCTCTATTTCAAGATTTTGCAGCCAGGACTATTAATGGAAACTGCTGAATATTAAAAAAAAAATTGAATGAGTCTCAGAGACAAAAGCTGCTATTGATAAAGGCAAAGAGCAGTTTATTGTTTTCTGAAGCATCTAATGATAGGGTAACTCAAAACTTTAGGACCGTTTTGATTAAAGCAGCAAAGATAAATTCTTGTAACGGGAAGTGGAAAATGGAGGAGAGAAGTTCAGTTTGGAAACTTTGTGATACTTTTGGATCTCACGGAATTATAACTTGACACCAGCCAAATGCTCTGGAGAGCACCTGTGCTCCCTCGTAAATCCATGTGAACCCAAACGTCATACACCTGGCGTCAGCAGGTCGGACACACAGCTGTGTGTTCGCCGTAACAATCTAAGGGTCGACCCCTACAGGAGCGGCCATCCAAACATTCCGAGCCTCAAAGTGTAAAACTAATTGTGCAACATCAGAAAAATAGCAACAATACTTTTTGTTCATGAGCATGCTTGTTCTCAAACACCTGTTTATGTTTTGGTTCTTTTTTTTTTTTCTTTTTTGCTCTCACCAATCAAGAAAAAGATGAATTTGATTGCTCCCTTCATGTCTTTGAATGGAGAAGTGACGCCAGATAACACGGAGGTGAAAACTCTTAATTCCATTGATATTAAATTATTCATAAATTTAAAGGTGGAACACCTGTTTTCTTTTGTGAACCCTGAAAAATCTCAATTATACAAGTAGCATGGTTTATACAGCGTACTTGACGTTAGGTACTTGTCAAACTTGATGAAGTGCTTTTGACAGCTTCATAAAAAATGTATCACCTTCTATCAAACCAACACAGATATGAGGGATCAAAGGGAATAAATTCACCAAATGCATCCTTTTTTTTGTTGAGGGCCAGCCACATTGTGTTTACCGATTACAGAGACGGTTTTTACCAGAGTAGAAAATTAGCACCCATCCCAGCCAAATGCCGCTAAAAGCAGGCTGTGGTTTGTAAGTTTTTTCCTACTACCAGCCACTTTGGCAAGCCTCTTCTTTTGAGATTTTTTAAATACAAAGGTTTAAGTAGTTTTTTAAAAATGACTAATGTCAGGCCAATAGTATGACTTTTATCTGGTTTACTGGCGGCAGAATGAGCAGCAGTTGTCTGTTGACCGGCAGAGTGAGAAAACGGTCATGGCTGTTGTGTTCTGAGTTGGCCTCTCGCAGCATGGCTGATCGGTCAAACACGCACTGGAGAGACACAGGGCAGCTCCTTAATCGCACAATTTCTTTTTTCTTTCTTTCTGCACAGTAGCAACGAGAAGTTCTATTCAAGTCTGGTCAGTTGTTTTGCAACTGAGTTTACAATAACTACACAAAAAGAAAAATCTTAAAACCAAATTTGCTGTCACAAGTGATTTTGTGTGTTTCATTTGTCATGCCAACACAAACCACCACAAGTTTAGTTGTACTACAAGTCTGTGTGTTCCTCTTGTCCCTATAAGTAGTGGTATCCTCAACCAAGAGAATCTACAAATGATCATGTGTTACTTTTACGTTATAAAATAGCAAGAGAATCACCAGAACAAAATAGTTCACAGCCACCCACTCATCCCATTTATTTCACAGTTTAGGAATACAAAATGAGCTTGTTTTACACTGTTTTGCCTTCAGTTTGATTAAAAAGACTAAAAGAGAAGGATTTTCCATCATCAAACTCTGTGACTGATTTGAGGACAAAGAAGAAGTTTCAGAGGTCTGAAAGGTCCGGAGCAGTTTTGGGGCTCCGCGGAACTGGAATGTGCCGTGCGTGCCTCTTCCTCAGCCGCCCCCACAACCCTCACAGCCCTCACAGCTCTCCCCGGGCACGTTAGCACACAGCCACCACAAATTGCTTGCAGACTTTTCACACATAGTAACGTGGAGGTTTGTAAACTTAGATAAGTGCAACCAATACAGAGCATTCGGCTCTGCAAATTCTTACGCATCACCAATTCGACACAATAATGAAGAGGCGTGTGTATTTCTGAGGTAATGTGACCGTCCCATCACTCTCCTTAGTTTTTAAAATTTAATCCTTTCCCATCCGCATGCCTGTCTCGGATTATTAACAAGATGGATAATGGTGGAAGACAATGCAGATGGGGAAAATATCTTGGCTACAAAACAAAACCCTTGCAAGTTGAAGATGTAGAAAGAGTTGGGTTTGCCTTGGATGACTCTGAAGGAAGTGCATGGACTTTCATAAAAGTCCATATTTCACTACAAAGGGACACTGAGAAGAAAAAATTTATAAAACTGATAAAAAAAGAAAAGGCTAAACTACAAAACCAGATGCAATAAAAAAAAATCAGTCTGTTAGTCACGTAGGCCTCTATCTTTTGGATTTCTAAACCTTTTCCTCACACCGTAGCTTGCCATCACCGGTGTGCAGCAAGGTGAGGGGAAGCCGGTGTCAGGGTTCTGTGTGTAGGGTCAGGGACACTCAGCTGGGCAAAAGAGGACACAGACAAGCCCCACCAGCACAAAGATGCACTAATGAAGGGCCCAGCAGCTGGGAGGCCCTCGGGTTATTCGCACCATTGGCCTAATTGGCCTGATGAGATGCGCCATAACCACAGTGAGGTCGGGTACCACAGGACAAGGATGCCTGGTGAAGGGTCAGAAAGAGCCAGAAAGTTGTTTTCTATCATCAAATTGTCAGTCTATCGGAAAAAGGAAAGTGAAATTATATCTTGTTGAAATCAGTTTGACTTAAAAAGAAAAACAGAGCCCATAATTTTTAAGCCATAGTTTTACTTTTAAAAAACAAACAAAAAAAAATTTAAATGGTGAAAATATTAAAACACTAATTTTATGTGCCAAATTTTTGATTGTTTGGCTTAAGGATTTGGACTTTGGTGCAAATCTTACTACCTCAATGATTTCTTGGAAAGCCACCCAAGGTTGTTTTACTTCATAATGCAAATCCTCCTTCTAATTGATGTATTTTAAGTCTCTCACATTTTCTTTTAATCTTTTTTAATCATACTTTATTAATTGATTTATTCTAGAGCAAACCAGATTCTCCCTTGTAGCTTGATTAATTGAATTTGCAATGATTAATTTGTTTTTATCACATCTTAGTTTCTAAATGAGATCATAAATAGGTTTTGCGAACACTCATCCTCTTAGAATATTCTTATATGTCTCTGGAACTGAAATACAGATGTTATGCTGTCAGTAATAGCTGATCAGACAGAAAATTGAGCAAAAGATTGAGTAAAAAATATATTAATCTCAGTGATCTGAAAGGGTGGGCTTCTTATTATCTATTCAGATTCAGTTGAAAATGCAAAGGCTCACTAATGAGTCAAACTCTGTGTGTTTTATCCACAGTAAAGAGCCTTTTCTCTCCTCAATGAAAGAGTTAATCTGAAGTTGGCAGCCAACTCCTCTTAGTCTCGATCAGACGTGCAGAGAATAGCAAAACACTTACTTAAAATCAGGCATTTTGTCTTTTTATGTACGTTGTTTTTCGTTTTTTAAACCCCAATTTTATTGTGTCATTTTTAAAATAGTTCAGATCGAAGACGATCTGTATTGATCTGTAAATAAAAAAAAGCTTTTCCTTTCATATTTATGATTGTAATGTAGCACAAAAATAATTAAAAAAAAATCGTAACCTGCCTTTAATATTAATAAAGAAGCTAATTTTTATTAAATTAGTAAAGGTAAAAAAAAATATGTTTTCAACTTTGTCAGATCAATAAGTTACATTATTTATTTTTTTAAGATAATTAATTCAAAATGATAGATTCTGATTTTTAACATTTGTCAAAAACGGGAAAATATATATCTTTCTTACTTTTTTTTTTTTTTTTAAGAAAGACTACAAACTTGTAGTTTTTCTAATAATTAGAGTACCAATAAAAAACAAAGAAGAAGAAGACTAACTAATGTTAACGACGCATTTTTAGTTGCTTTGGCACAGTTTTTACAAACATAAAAAGAGGGCCTGGATAGTTTTTGAAGAAAATTGCCATAGAAACTCAAATTTAATTGGATGGATATGGTTTTTATTACCGCTTTTCTTTTTATTTATTTCCCTCAGGATTTAACTATGACCCATTAAACCGGAGACGGTCATTTTTTATTAGTAGAAGAAGAAAAATGAGATGAACCAGGAAGTGATGCGCAGTTTAACCAGAGAAACACATTCGATAACTAATTAAATAAAATGGGCTTAAAACTAAAAGCCGAACTTATTTGACCTTGATTTCAAGGTAGGAACATTTTCATACCGCTGTCTTTTAAAATATTTATTAAAATCCCGGTTTGACATCTGAAATGAGAGAGTATTTGATTTTTTTTCATACATGTAAATCCGCTGCTTGGAAATGATCGTTTCTTCTTCCTACAAATTTAACATTTGAGAATGATTATTTCTGGGAAATAAATATGTTCCCCCCTCAGTCTGAGGGAAGGTAAACAGCATAGCTAAGGAAAATGACTTAAACCTCCTTGTAGTCTAATTCTGCTGACATTTGAATGGTGGTTTATTTGCATATTGGCAGGGTCACCTAGCGAGCTTTAATTCATTTTGAATGGCGCAGACGCAGGAAATCACATTCAAGTGCCAGTTCTTTTCTCTTGTTAAAGCAAGTTTCTGCAGGTGCAGTCAAACACAAGTAGCCCACTCCTCTTCCATAGACCCCCTCACACACTACAGGACATTTGTGATTTTTTTTTTTTTTTTTACATCTGATGATACATCAAACTGGCTCACCAAAGATTTGATGTGCTATCCTTCTTTCTGCATGTTAGAAAAATGATGGCTGAGAAGCAGTGATTTATTAAACTGAGCATTGCTGTGTGAAGGCCGTGATATTTATCAGTGACAAAATGGTATCATTGTAAGTGGTTGAGACTTATGAACCTCTTTCTTTGATCTATGCAGTTTTTCTTTCATTTAAAAGAGGCTTCAATACTTTTTCAGGAATATTTAAAAGTTTGGATTTTTTGCCTTTGTTTTCATCTACAAATGGATGAATTGAGCTTTCGATTAAAAACGTTATTTATTTGGATTTTTGTGATTTTTTTTTTTAAAAGAATATTACTGGGAAAAAAATCTAATACTATCAAGACAGATAGGTTAACTATAAAACATTAACAGTGCGTTTTTTTTTTTTTTATTTTAATATGTTTGACAATACGAGAGCTTGATTGCCATCGATTTTTTCTTTCCAGAAAATTGTTTGGAGTCACAAGTCTCCCCTCTGCTTTCTGAATGGGCAGCTCTCACATCTTCAGTGAGGTTGCCTGCAGAGCAGGTGCAGCCCTGAGTGACACGCTTCACAACCAGGCAACATGGCAGTCGTCTCCGTTTTTTCCCGAGACGAAACGTTGAGCAAATTTGGGATTTTTGCGAGACACTCGTACTCTTGCCGATCATTTATCTCCTGCTTGCTGTTGCTGTTCGAAACAGCTGAGGCAAATTCTATCGCTTCTGTCATCCCCCAACCCCTCTTTTCAAATTCATGTCAGTGTTTGTGCCTTCTAAATCATCCTGTGTGTGTGGTGAGCGGAGTGTGGCTGCCTGGGTTTGCTTCTCCCTCTTTGTTTGCTATGGTAAACCCACAAGCAGCTGCCGGTGGTGGGGTCTGGAGGGACTCTGAAGCTGCGTGTCCTCTCTGTGCCATCCTCTGCCAAGGTGGCATTATGCAAGCAGAGCGCAGGGTAGAGAGAGGCATAGGAGGGCGGAAGGGCGGGGGAGTTTGAGGAGACGATGCCGTGGCGGCCATAGTAAAGATGGAGGCAGGCTGAGGGCTGTGAAGAAGGGTGCAGGAGAAGACTTGCTCCCCTGAACTTTGCCTCCGTGTCAGGGTGGAGCTTGTCGATTTGGCAAATTGTGCAGCGTCGGACAAGGCTGCTCACTCTCTCACACCCCCACCTGCTTTACCACCACCCCCTCTTCCCTCTCCCTCCTAACCCTCTCCTCTTTCTCTTTTACCCTCCCTTTTCAGCTCTTGAAGCGAACGCATTGGCTGGGCTACAGGCGTCTTGTTGCCAAATAGGTGGGCCCTACTCGCACTGGCAGAGGCTCAAGCAATGGTTAGGGAAAGAACGCGGAGAGGACGAGAGACGGCCAGCGAGATACAGAAAGAGAAAGAGAGAGAGTTGGAGAGAAAAGGGGAAAAAAGAAGCAGCACTCAGCTTTGCCAGCGGTCGTATGCGCTCGTCCAACATTGATTCGGCTCTCTGTTTTTTTTTTTTCCCTATTCTGTGCTCTGCTCTCCCCGGCCCCCCCATCTGTGTGTGTTTGCAAGTGTGTGTGTAAGTCTTGTGCCGGGCCCAGGGATCAGAACAGACACCACCACTAATAACACTTTGCCAAGGATTTTTTTTTAATACTTCCAAGATTGAATTTTTACAATTTTTGCAAAATGCTAAGGATTTTTATTTAAAACGCATTTTAATTACACTATATTCAATTTTTTTGTAGTGAATCAGGTTCAATTTTATATTTGCCCAATTTTGGCTTTCTTTTTTTTTTCTCTTCGCACTAAAATTTTGTATTTTTTCCTAAAATTTCTCACAGTGCGATTTTTGTTGTTTTGGTCTAAACTTTGGCCCACTGTTTTTCTTTTTTTTTTTCTCTCTAAGCAGCGTGTTCTGCTAATTAATTTTTTTACACCCAGCCCCCCAATCCAAGTTTTTTTTTCTTTTTTTTTTTTTTTCGTCTGCTAATTCTCCATACTCTGCCAAACCAGCACTTGCTTTACATTGGGGAGCGCGGGTGGAAAGAAAAAAAACTGGTGCAGGAGAATTTTTTTCTTTTTTTTCCACTTTAAACGCTGTGCCAAATTTATGATGAGAGTGCAAAATGGTAACTACCAGGCCGTCTGTCTTCCTCTTAGCAGTGTGGTTTTCTGTGGTGATTTGTGTCTCCTTTCAGTTTGTTGTGGAAATGTGAGTCTGGTTGGAGCTCCCCTTGCATGGTAGCCGTAAGAAGGAAATGGTATGGCTGATCTTTTAGCAGCACATTTCAGCAGTGGTCTAGTGGCGGCAAAGCTTGGCGGTGGTGAGCGACCGATGTGTGGCGACCCTGGCACAGGAGCACTGTGGCGAGATCTGGGCTTTGTTGCCCAGAGATATGTAGTGAAGGTATTATGGTACAGCAGAATAACTTGTCTTTACGCTGCGAAAAAAAAAAACTAAATTACGGGAGCGTGACTTGGCTCAGTTTTTTATCCACTTTCAGATACGACCAGTTTTATCGCTTTATATTATTTTTTTCAAAATTGTTTATTAATTTAAATTGTGATTGTTTTACTCTTTTATAGCCGCCTGTTTGCATGTTTATTACATGTTAGATTATGCATGAAAATAATATAATATTTTTGGTTAGGTTAATTTCATGCACAATTAGCACAAATGATATTTAGATTATTTTACATTTTAATAAATGTTAAAGTTTTTGTGTAGCAAAATATTTTTATAGTTCTATCTGTCTGGTTTAATTAAATGTTATCTTTTTTTCTCTAATTTAGGATGAATTTCATCCCTTCATCGAGGCCCTCCTCCCCCATGTCCGTGCCTTCTCGTACACCTGGTTCAACCTGCAGGCCCGCAAACGCAAGTACTTCAAGAAGCACGAAAAGAGGATGACCAAGGACGAGGAGCGTGCGGTGAAGGACGAGTTACTGGGGGAGAAGCCAGAGATCAAGCAGAAGTGGGCCTCGCGCCTGCTGGCGAAGCTCCGCAAAGACATCCGGCCTGAGTTCCGTGAGGACTTTGTGCTCACCATCACGGGGAAGAAACCCCCCTGCTGCGTGCTGTCCAATCCCGACCAGAAGGGCAAGATTCGCCGCATCGATTGCCTCCGTCAGGCCGACAAGGTGTGGAGGCTGGACCTGGTCATGGTCATCCTGTTTAAGGGTAGCCCTCTCGAGAGCACAGACGGAGAGAGGCTGGTCAAATCGCCCCAGTGCTCCAACCACGGTCTGTGCGTCCAGCCGCACCACATCGGGGTGACGGTCAAGGAGCTGGATCTCTACCTTGCCTACTTCGTCCACACACCAGGTATGTAGTCGCACAGCGCAGCGAGACTTTTGGGTGTATTTTGTTTGTACACGTTCACCCAAACACATAAAGTCACGGCTTAGATGCCGACACGGTGCCAAGCTTCTATAAAGCCAGTCAGAACTGAGATATGGGCCATGTCTTGACATTTAAACTGACAGACTGCCAAGAGACCCCCAGGAACTAGAAAGAGTCTCCCCGATGGGTTCCTCGATCTGGTTTAAAGAGATTCTGAGAATTTGACAGTGGGGCTCAAAACCTGTGTTTGCTAAGAGATATGCTGGCGTTGCTACATTTGTTCAAGCATTTGGGTGCAAATTTGCTTAAATCCAAATGTGCATGTTTTGCCGTGCCATCGGTAAACAAAAGCATCTGCAGACCTGTTTATCTGCGCGTGCATGACGGCGTGCGGCGTGCGTGCACGTGACAAGTTGTATGTCATGTGTTTGTAATCCCTGCGTATGTGAAAATATTGTGTGTTTGCAGGTTGTTCGGTGTGTGTGTGTGCTAATGCGTGTGTGTGTGCTGGTCTGGAGAGTGCAGTGACAGCTGGCTTTGTCCCAGGTAGTTTAGAAGGCAGCGAGTCAGGCTGTCTGCATCGCCCGGTCGTTTCAGCCTATCGTAGCTCACCATACGTAAAAAAACCCACACAACTACTTGTAAGTGGATACACTCAAATGCAGTAAAGCTCACTAAAATAACCAAATGCTTTGTTTTGGTCATTTTTGCAATTGTTTTTATTTAATTGAAATTTTGTCTTGTGGTTTCTTTTTTTTAGAAAAGAAAAAACTTTATTTGTAAATACCTATTTAATACAAAGAGAACAAATGACTTTTTATCAGTTAAATTTTATTCAAGGATTTTTTTTTGTAACTAAATATATGGCATAATTTTATTGCTCGATATAACATATTAAATAAGTACATGGTATTATTTACTAGCATTTATATGAAGGACAAATGCAAATTTAACTATTAATTTTGCCAAAAAAAATAAAGCTGAGAAAAAAAGTCCTTTTTTGTTTTTGAACAACAATAGAAAAAGAAGTAAATTTTTCTCCAAATTAATAAAATAATGCCTATTGAAACGTTTCAAATAGGAAAATGCAATTGTCCATGTTTAATAAACTCTCACTATTTTTACCCGTGAGAATAAAATATTTGTTACTTTTTATTTTAATTAGGTTTCTGATTTCTTCTCATCTTACATATATAGTATGTCTATAGTATGTTGGATGCAGAGTGCGAATGCTGCCAGGTGCAAACGCTCTCTTTCAGTAAATCCTATTATTTTTCCTTTTTTTTTTTTTTACCGACACACAGTTCCAGGCCTTTAGTTTTTCTGTTTGGCAGCATAGTACTGAGCTCCTTATTGATAAACCCCCACTCCTATCACCCTCCACGCCGGGCTCCTTCAGCTCCCTGACGAACTCCGCTTGAGTTTGCGAGGCCTTGGTGAGCATCTCTTCCTGTCCCACAATGCTCCGTGGCAAACCGCGGCTCAGATTAGCTCCCAGTGCTGCCTGCTGCCCCTTGGACTAAAGCCCGTTTTTTTTTGTATGTATAACCCATGCCAGCAGCCAGTCGCTGCTTCTGACTCATATTCGTATTTTTTTGCAAACAGAAATTAGTCACCATCTAAAAATCTGTTTAAATCTTTAACCATTTTAAAAGGCAGGATAGAAAAAAAAGAAAGTTTGAAACGGTGGTGGATTTCCTGTTCTGATCCTGCTCAGTTTTTCCGCAGCATGCGCTTGAGCAGAAAAAAACACAGACAACAGGAAATATGTGGAATAAAAAAAACCCATCTTTCTAAACCGTGCTGTTTTTCTTCTGCGAGACTAGCCGGGGTTAAGCAGAGTTTACAGAGGACATGCAGACAGTGGCTCTACTCTAACCTTTCGGGTGGCAGCGGGACAGTTTTATTCTTAGCTCTCCCCCATTCCAGGGTGTCTGTGTCTTGCGGAAGCTACGGGTTGCCAGGCCTGATGATTGGACCGCCGCCTGTCCCCGTCACTGTGTTTTAGTCCTCTTGTCCCCACTGGTGTCACTGTCGCCAGCTCTGCTTTCAAGCCCAATGACTGACAGAGCAGGAGATACACCTCCTAATCCGCTGCACCCCCACCCCTTCCCATCAGTACAGTGCATCTCTGCTTTTGGCCAATTATAGACTTGGGCCCCTCAAGCCGGGATAGTGAGAGCAGGGACACATCAAAGCTGCTGCACTCCTGCACTGCAGCTGCAAAGTTCCACCAACACAACTTGCCTGACCATTTACTTCTGACAAGTACCTGTTTACACACACACGCTGCCTCATATAATTGCTTCAGACTGATGAGAGTCGGCCCCAAAGGGGCTTAATTTTCTTTTCACTGATTCGGCTTCACTCGATGATGAGAATAATAGTTGAGGGATGTGGAGAAAACCACAGAGAAAGTGAGGAGGGAAGAAGAGAGAGGTGTATCTGATCTCATCAAAATCGAGGTCTGGCTCCACTACTGGACACCATGGGCCCTCCCTCACCTAGAAAACCCCCAGCTCAGGTCATGTTATTCGAAGCTCCACATTTGTCGGCCTGACGCCGCCGCACAGCTCCAGCATTAGTCATGTTTGGAGCGTGAGCAGCCTCATACGGCTTTCATTACTCACGCTGTTATGATAAAAAGATGTTTCTGAGTACGCAGCCTCAATATTTGTTTTCTGTGCTGGAGACAGACGGACCAGAGAGGTGCCTGGGCCAGGTCCGAAAGCCAAAACCGCGTACGTGCCAGACAGTGCTGTATCTGAGTGCTGCTATGGTGCGGCTGCAAGCCCGAGATGTTCGTTTACCCATCAGCGTGCGTCCAAAAAAATCACCGGGATCCCTTTTCGAAAGACCCAAACAAAGGTGGCAGGAAGAAGACTGATAGACTTAATGTCTTTAATGTCGCTGTAATCCATCACACACATCTTATCTGCTTTTGCCCAATATCCTGGGCTTTAAAAGAAGGTTTTCTTATCACATGTGTGGTTACATAAGGAAGAATAGACCAAAAAATTGGTTTTAGTTGCTTTATATCTGATTAATACACACAGGAGAAAGAGCAGCGTTTGCTGCGCGCTCAAGTTCTGCTTTCATATCTGTTACAGCGTGTTAAAATAAAAGAAAGTCTTCCCAGTATTTTCTTTTTCTTGGCAGATTGTATCGCACACAGCAGAGATTTTTGGACAGTGAGCAGAATTATGCTCCGGTGTTCTGGCAGCGCTCCATTGCCATCGTCGCCGAAGAGCCTCGGTGCTGGTGTGAAAACAAAAAAAAAAACACCTCTTCACCAACACGTTGAGCGGAAACCTTCTTTCTGCTTTGTTATCATTGAAATAAAGCGCCTAATAAAGTTTAAGCTGCGTTACGAGCCTCTAGCGCCTATGACACGGAGGCCTCTGAGAACGACGGCTTGGCCCGTGCTCAGACATTCCCCAGCCCTCGTTTTCCCAACTAGCCACATGCACGTTCATACCGATGTGTGTGTGTTGTTGGAAAAAGAAGAGACTGGGTTGTGTGGAGTGTAAGGAATGACTGGTAAACAGATTATTCCAGCGCAATCGTCTGAAAAGATGCGGACGGTTCTGCTGAAGCTCGGTCCGATCCTCCGGTCTGCTTTAATCGCTCCCTCCCAACTTTCCCACCGCTCTATAGATCCGACAGCTGAGCAGCTCTATGGAGTTGGTAGAGTTCCAGGCTGCTTCTTATTCACTGTAATTATCCAGTTTGGTGAATAACTCTGAGAAAGACGCACAAAAGACTGAGTGTACGATTTGAATTATGTCTTATTTTGAACTAGAAAAGCTTTGCAAATAGCAAAACTTCTGTTTAGCAGAAACCAAGCAAAATGAATCGGCTTTATTCCCTAATTTCACTCTACACTGGTTTTTAATTATTTGTGTGATTAAGATTAATAAATAAATGTTGTGGCGTGTGTTTAAAAAGCTTAAACAACTCCAAAAAAGAAAAGATGTCTAAAATTTTAAACAGAAGTAAAAGAACAGGAACACAAAGAAAATCATTCAAATTCTTGAATAGAGAATTGCTGTCTTTGATTTCATTTTTTTATCTTCTCACACAAAATAGCAAACATAATTTTTTTATTTGTCGTCCTTCTGTTTTGCTCCCCTCTCTCCTCGTTTTATTTTTGTACTCTAACGCTGTTTTATATCACTTTGAATTTGCGTGACCGGTGCTCTCCTTCCTCTGTACAGGCGCCAGGCCTGAAATCTGCCCGTCCGCTAGAAACATACGTATCCCTGGGTAGGAGGGGCGGCTTTGGCTTCAAAGCTGCCGGAGCTGAGCAGCAAAGAGCAGGACAAGAGGAAGAGGAGTGTAGACGAAATGAGAGGGAGAGGAAAGCGTCTTTTCTGGGCCATTTCCCAGCAGCCAGATTCTGATCAGCCCGTGCCTTGTTCTCCCGGTCTAGTGGAGCACAGCACACGGAGGCTGCCCTGTAATTGAACAGTTTATTCCATACGGAAACATTGCAACGCTGATCTGAATGTACTTTAGCATTACAAATCTATTTTTTAAACCATGATAATGGTCCAATATTTTTTAGATGACCTGCAAATATTTTTATCAAATTTTTAAAAATCTTCTTGATTTGATTTCTTATTTAAAAAAAAACAAGTGCCAGTCACTGCTGTCAGGATGATACTGAGGGCTGATATAAAGTTAAAAGAAAAGCGTAGAATGAAGATAATGCAAAATACCGTGCTGAAAACAAAGACGAAGGGAGGGCACATATTCAGGCTAGTGGGGCTGGTTGGCAGCGTTTGGCACCAGAAAGCTGCAGCTCTGTTTGGAAGGTGCCAGCTTTTCAAACCGACACACAGTCTCTGCCAACTTCTCCTCTTCTGATCCTTTTCATTCTTTCTCATTTGAACATTTTCCCCCCCATATCCTTGTTTTTGCTTAACGCTTCTTCCCCTCTCACAGTCCCTTTGCGCCCCTGCACTGTACCCACGCCGCTGCAAGTGCTTTTTGTGGGCACGAGTGGCATTAAAGCCGGGGACTTATTTTGCGGAGATGCCGGCACGTTGAATAAAACGGCTATCACGTTACCAGATACGCTCTCCTTTTTTTTTCATCCCGACGCAGAAAAACAAATTTAGCAGAGCGAATTTTGTTACTCGGTGTGATGGTGCCTGTGTGGATTTAGGTCCAAAACAAAATGGAGGCTGAAGCGCAGATTCTCTCCAATGAGAGCAGAGAACAGTTCCACATGTGGAAACCAAACAGTAAAATCGAAAAGACAGTAATGACTGATTCCTTTACAGTAAAAATACGAAGTTCCTGAACTGAGCAGGAAATGGTAGTCTGGATTAAAGGTTGATGGATTTAGAGGAAATGAAGAATGTGTTTTGTTCATTTCACTAGACAGAGACCTGGGGCCCCCTTCAAGACAAGTACATGGAGTTGGAAGTGATGGGAGAAAGCGCTAAACGCTGGGTGTGGGGGAGGATGGAATTACTCAATAATGATCAGAAAATTAGAGCCATTATTAAAGGAGAGTAAACAGGCCTCTCTAAGTGTGAAAGGCCTCTATTCAGCCAAGACCAGGAGCAGAGCTCCTTTCTTCCTTTCATGGATCCACCCATGGCCTCAAGAGCCCCTCTTTTGTTCCCTGAAATAACAGCGTGAATATATGGGTCTGGAGACGTGGGGGTCCTGCTCCCTGCGATGAGCACAGTATGGAATACAGACCCCGACTTTACGCCGTACGCCCTTTATTTAAGCATTATGTTCCATTTATTTCACTAGCAAATCAACCTTTGTGGCACTTCTCGGTATTTATTCAGACTAACTCATCTAATTAACTGATTGATGTATTTACATAAGACGGTGTCATCGAGTTTAGAAATACTGGCAGTGGGTTTTCAAAGTGTTTTCTTTTCTTTATTGTCTGTCTACGAGTGCACCTGGGTGTCTGTTTTAAATTAGCATCACTTAAAACGCACCGCGTCTTTCCCCTGTGCATCCGGAGAGGCGACAGTCAGGGGAAGGTGGGTGCAAACTAGGCGCTAATGCCACCACTTCCGCGTTTGTCAGTGCAAATGTTCTAATTAACAGGAAAGGGATAAATAAATAAACTCGCTATGTCTCTGAGCAACCGAGCAGCGAACGCTGCGCTTAGACCGGGGACAAAGAAACGAGGGATTTACAAAGCCGGTGGAAAGAATAAAGGATGCTGTGTTTCCCTGCTTTTAGTGATGTTAAAAGGAGTTTTTTTTCTTCTTTCTTTCCTGACATTCCTTTACTTATCTCAACATTACATTCCTATGTAATCATCCATCTTCTTACCCTATCCTCTCCCCTTTTTTTTTTACTTCCTGTGATGATGCTCTTCAGGGCACAGCTCTTTTTAGCTCTAGGCTGATTTTTATAAAGGCCAAAAAATTTTAAATCGCCTTTCTAGTTTGCTCACTTTTTACTTTTTTTTTTGCCTTCTGCGTGGATAGCCATCTCCATTTCACTGGCCTAATTCCGGATAGTAACACACTCATTATACACATCAACTGTCAGCACCAAACTCCCCCGTCTATAATTTCAGACTCATTTAAATTCTTATTGGCAGCTTAGATGCATACATTTCTTTAAAGTAGGCAATGTTTCTTCTCTTCCTGTTTCCTCTCCATTCCTAATAAGGAATCAAATACGTTGGGGATCAAAGAAGATTTTTTTTTCTCCCCCGAAACCTATTTTTTCAGATTTGTTTATGTATTTTTTTATCCTTAGAAGTCCTGGGTGTTGAGGTGAAGCAACCCACCACCTGTATCCACATGCATCGCTAGCTACCCAGATGAATAGAGTTGCCATGGCCACACTGTTTTTTTTCCCCCTCGCGTTTTCTGTGCACCTTTGTTGGGTGACGTCCAAGCAGTGTCAGCGACTGGCCTGGTTGGCACGGCGAGTGGCCATACAGTGCTGGGTTGTTTCCGTGGTGCTTCGACCCACAGTGTGGGCAACCAGAACATGAAGCTCTGCCAAAGGAATCTACTCGGATTGCTTTCACACTATAGAGGGCATCCCCCGCTCTCATGCAAATGGATAATCAGAAATACTTTGTATATACGGCAAAGCATAAGGAGATGGGGGTACAGTGCTTGAACATAGAAACGTTGTGGACAGGGAAGGCAAGGTCCTGTGTCAATGCAAGGCTTAGATTCACTGAGATAATTTGTGTTCCTGTGGGAGAAATGAGGATATTAGATTTTCTACTTGTTTATATAATCAAGATATTTTCTGGATTTATTAAACACTTGTCATTGGACGCAGACCAAGTGAGACATATAAAATGTCTTTGTAATTTTAGAAGCTAAATGTTATTCACACATTTTGTTCGGCTTAGAACAGTCCAGGGGGGCTTTTTATCCTCGAACACGCTGCGAGTGCTTCTGAGATGGCAGCTTAGATAGAATTTAATTACAAAAGCAGGTGCTAAAAGAACTTCTATACAGACGAGACATCGTTTCTTGATATCAGAAACTCCCACACTTAGATGCTAAAAAAAGGTACAAAAATTTCAACCCAGTCATTCAAACATAAACTTTGAAGTTCAATCTTAAATTGAACAAATACATATAAAATATTTGTTTAAATATTGTGTAAGTTAAATAAGACTGAGTTATATGTAATTAGAGTTTTAGAGCCATCTATAGAATGTACTTGCACACAGTTAATTCACATCTGTGACATTTATCATTCAGAATTTACCCCCTCCATTTCTCATTCACATAAGATTGGATTCTTTCATCCGGATTTTTTGCCACTTTTATATCTGGCTATAAACACATGATGAAAATAGGAATAACTTGTGTATTTGGTACTTTGAAAGAGAACCAGCAAATGAGAATGTTAGACTAGGTAAATGTTGTGTTTAAACTCTTACCACAACTTGCTCAAAGCGCCCTCATGCAGCAATTATCACTAAATGATTGTTTGTTTGAGTCTGATGTTGAGTGAAGGGTTAACTTTTGGAAGCAAAGAACTTTTAGGCTAAAATCAAGTTAGTGAAATGAGAAGGAAACGTATCATAAACCAGGGAATGATTTTTGCATTACATCACCTGAAGCAGTAATAACATTTAAATTAGCATATATTTTATTGAGCGTTTTTGTGAATGTTTGTGTGATAGCTGTCTGGTGAGATAGAGATTTGAAACCAATAACCAGATTGGTGGTGGTGTGACTCCGAAAACAACTTCTGTACAACTTCTGTGACAAAAGTGTACTTTTAGTATCGCAAAAAATTCCATATACATCCAAACTTATTTAAAAAGTTGTCCTTCATTTTAACTTCCCCAGGTTAACAGGTATACATTGCACAAGTTGTTTTGTTCAACAAAGCAAAAAAAATGACACTAATGACCATGTGTAGTAATCAGTTGACCCAAGACATGTCTGGTAGGGGAAGTTAAAATACTCAAACAAACTTAAACAGGTGCAGGAACTCTCCACTGAATCCCAACTACAAGTATTTAAACACAAAATATTTGTAACTTATGGTGCACTTTTTTTTACATCATTAAAACCATCTATTAGTTCTGTTTTCCATTTTTAAAGATTAACCCTACGACCCTGGTGATCCTTGGTTGTAGTCCATAGAGGTGAAGAGTGTGAAGACAGCTTTCAAGTGTTAGCGTGTGCACTTCAGCAATGTGTTCAATTTTATGCTACGCTCATGTGTGCCCTAGAAGCAGGCCGAGGAACAACAAACACTGTCTACAGGAGAGCATGAGTGCCCCCACTGGATTTGCTCAACACCTGAACCCCCTTCACACCTGATGCCCATGGGCCATGTTGATTTGCACAAAGACAGAAAAGTGTGCTGAAAAACAAGCACTGCAACAGCCAGCTAAAAACTGGCTCTGAGTTAAACCAAACCCAACTGGGTCCTCCTCCTGGCCCTGCTGGTCTTTGACTTGGTGTGATGTGTCATTGTCTAGTTTTTACTGCCTTTTACTTCTGGAAAGTCTGGAAAATTCCTTGACATAAAAACAATCTGCTAACAATTGTGAGGTGCCAATTGTTACCCTTATGTTCATTATTTTATCACTTGCATAGCAGCAGCAACCAAGCCGATCAGTACTGTTATTCACCCTTTGTGTGGTAACTTTTGATTGGTGTATTATTAGGTTTGGACCACCCTGCTTTTTAGCCCCACTTGAGCTACCATTCTTCTGTTGCTCAGCTTTAATGTCAGGCTCTTTTCCAGCAACCCAAACATGCAGGGGAGAGGAGTGGGTCCTGCGAGGGCTTCGTCAGGATGGCCGGAGAGAAAGTAATTCAAGCCTCAGTGTTTATTTTAAGAGCTGATGATCAAGAGATGGCCATTAAAAGCACAGGACAAATAATTTCAGGGCAATAAATCTCAAAGGAAAGGGTGTGGGTGTATGAGGACAGGGAATGAAGTGGGGAGAAAGGGTTTTTTTTTTTTTTCTTCTGCCGCTCGCTCTGTCCCACTAACTTTTCTTGCAGTCAAAAAAACACACACTAGAAATGACAGTGAATAAGAGCAATCTGGCCTTCATTCTGCGGTTTAGATTTTTATCTGTGGTTTTGGCCCTAAGAGCATCTCAGATGGCTTTTTTTTCCCTCACTGTCTGGGATTTTATTGTTATTTCTGTTCTTTTCATCTGGGCTTACGTTCCCTTTTGGGCAGTGTTGTAAAACAGACCTTAACAAGATACAACTAACACCGTATAGTGAGTTGTATCTTTGGTAATTTCCCTTCATCATCATATAAGTATAAACACAAATATAATTATTCTTGGACTGGCATGTGATACTTAATTGGAAGTTTGTCTCTGAAAGGATTAGAGATGGATGCAAACTGTTCAATTACAACAGCTACACAAAGAAAAACTTATAATGAGGGCTCGTTTCTTATTGGAAATCTTTTAAAATAAAATATAGTACGTTTAGGTGTTTAGTCTTAGAATATTCCAATGACTGATCATTCTTAAACAAACAAAGTGAAAGTTGATATCTTGTGGTCATCTATTGAGATTATTTGTATTAGTATCTGCCAAAGAAAGTGAAGTTACAATAGTAACACACAGATATGTGATTCCTGGTGTTTTTGGGTGCAAAGTGAGGTGTCGTCAGTTCACGTTTCAGACTTTAGGGTATTGTCTGACATGCTGTTTCCTCTTGTTCCACTTTAAAACTTTGTTGTAATTTTAGCCACATATGGTTTTTAATTTCCATGGCTTTTATTCAGGTCTTCCAAGATAAAACCTTCACTTTGTGTTTTTTTGTTTGTGGCGCGGAAAATTGTTTTGTTACTTCTTTGCTCTGATACTTATCTATTTTCTGACAATAAAATGCACTTTTTGGCAAAATTTGAAAATACTTTTATCAAAATATATGTAAAATTTAACTACATGGCAAATCAAATTATTAAGCAACACCATTAAAAAGAAAAAAGCCAATTACATAAAGACTTACCTAGGTAGAGTTTTTTGTGCATACAAAAACCGTGACTCATTTTGTTCATTTAAACTTGATGGTTTGGTGAATAGTAATCAATGAGGGAAAAGTGTATGAGGGAAAAGTTTGAAAACAACAGGCTTAAAAAACACTCTCCCAAACCTACCAAAGACAAACAAAATGAGTAAAACTCTGAAAATAAAATAGTTGATCCAAAAATTTCTCCAACCATTTTTAAACCATACAAAACAGGGAACACACCAGGTTTTTAAAAATGAAACCTTTTACAATGTCATAAAAAGTTTGAGTTTGTCTTGAGTTTGATTGTTCATTGGATTGTTTCATAAAACAGTAAATGTTTTTTAATAATGCAATTCTACACTGGAGGCAAACTGGTCTAAATTTGTTAACTGATCTATATTTCAGTTAACAACGTGCAGATTTGCTTCGTCTCATTTAAATGTAAAAGACTTTCCCTCATAAATATGAACTCACAAGTTTCCATTGAGTAGTTTAGTTTTGGTAAACAGCAACCTTCTGGTTGTTAGTTGCCATCTTTCTCAAAAGTTTTTCCCATGAACAATGATGGGAAATAAGCCAGTTGCACTGTTGGTTACATTTAATATTTTTAGACATACAGGAAAGGTAAAGCAGTAATAAAATGTATAGTTAAATTGATTGTAAAAAAAATCCAATAATAATAATGTTTGTGTGTCCAAGAATCTTTTCATAAACTGTCCCCTGCCCCCAATAATATTGCACCAAACTACTGAACAAAAAAAAAATCTCAGCAGAAAATGAATGTTAAATGTAAAACCTCAGTATCAGCATAAATAGTATATTTCCAGATGTGGAGATTGTCGACTGTAAATCATGTGGGCTTGAAACAGACTTCTGCTTTAAAAGTAAAATCTCACAGACATCCAAATGACTTTTTGGCACAAAAACATGTCCTAATTATGTGAATGGTTTTGAATAACTATATTTCAAGTATCTTATCAATTTTCTAATCTTTAGCTCATCTTTTTTAGACTACTTCTTTTAGTCGTTCTTCATTATCCTCAACCATCCTACTGGTTTGTGAACATATGAGATAGTCTTTCTCAACTTTTTTTTTAACTTTGTGTGGACCTTTTTCCAACTTTTTGCTAACTTTTTATTTTTATTACATATATTTCATACAGCATTTTAATTCCCCAAAACTTAGTGAATTGAAATAGGGTAAAAATTGACATAACCAAGAGGCAACTTTTCTTTGTAAATCTAAAATAACCATACAATAACAATTAGCGTTACAGTAATCAACTGAAATGGTTAACACTGAACAGCCAAACTAAGAAAAATTATTTTGATAATAAAGTTTTTCAATTTGGATGATGAAGGTTTTTCAAGTTTATACAAAGCAAACGTTGTTTAGCCGCACCGCTGTACATCGTTAACTTTCTGTCAAATAGTTTGCAGTAACTGTTGATTGATGCAGATTGAGGTTGTCTCCTGGCACCGCAACATTTCACTGCCTTATTTTTTCTTTGTGCTTTACCAAAGCTATTGTCCCAGCGTGGAACATTTGATACGATACCCAAAACCCATCTAACAAAAACCTGCGGTTCCCCCTGCTTCTATTCTCTCTCCCGTCTCCTTTTCATTGGTCTTTCAGATGTGTGATGAAGTAATCCCGACATATTTCATGTCCTAACACAAAACAAACATAGCCAAATTACACACATTCTTTCCTCATACCAAATTTGTAGAAGTTGCTCCCCAAATAAAGCTCTCTTTTCTCTTTCCATCTTACGCTCCCAGCAGATCTGTCCTGACTGGAACTTTTAACTGAAATGGCCTCGAACACAAGAGTTTCTTTTGTGGTTGTACCTTTTCCATTTTTTTCCTGCAAGGTGCTAGTGAAAAAGAACAGAAAATTCTTCCCTGGATTTCAGACTCCACCAGTCTGGTGTTTTTAGGTGCAAGTTTGCTTTGGGAAACTGCCACTCCTTGCACGGTGTTTATCGCATATAGCGGCATTTGGTTTTTATAGTACAAGTGCTTCCCCTGAACTTCTACGCCAGGTGCATTGGACACGTCTGTTGAGGTTTATCTACTCAAAGGCCGGTTTGTTGGTGAGAATTTTTGTGGTTTTCATGCAAACACATGCTCTACCCAAAACCATAAAAATGTTTTTGCAACATACACATATAGTGAAAGCCTCTTTTCCACCGTGTGAAAGGATTTATTTTGAACCCAATTATGTTAAAAAAATATATATGTGTATCGATAAAGAATTTTGATTGATATACATTAGATTAAAAACAAATACATTACCATACATCAGCAACAAATAATTCTTACTAATAACCATGCTATGCAGCCCACTATACCAGCATCATCTTGTACAACCTCAATAATGGGGGAAAATTAAATTAACACCTCCTTAACTATGTTAACAAAAAGTGAAAACGTACAACTTCATTATTGTAGAGTCCGTAGAAGAACCATGTGATTCCATTAAATGTTGCAGGTGCTCCTCTTTAAAAGCTTTGCGAGTGCATGGGCTACCGGAGAATGATTTTGGACACTGTTTGTAATTTCCGCTCAATATGCAAGTGGAATTTCTAAGCACCTAAAAAAAAAAGAAAAGTTTCTTCAACTAGAATGAACACACTGTTCTCCTTTGGCATGTTACTTGTTAGCACTAATAAATATATTTCAGCAATTTCATTTGTTCTGTTGTACATTGGCTGTTTTTTTGGCACAATTGAGCAACTTCATTTTGCCATATGACAAATGGTCTGACTTTTCACTTTAAAACACTTTGGCAAGCAAGTACCCAATGACCACAAGGTGTCCTTGGCTCAAAAACAAGCCTAAATTGTGACTATTTCACCAGTCGTCCTGAGATGCAAGATTTGATTTTGTTATTTTATAATAATACACAAGGCCCAGAATTATGAACTAGTATCTCCAGTTTGTGCTCAGCAATAAAAGAGGGTTATTGCTTCAGAATTATGAAGAAATGCTGAAATATTTGCTGCCCTATTCTTTGTAGAAAGATTAAACTTTTTTCCTCAAGCCCTTCATAACAAGCCAATCTGGTTCAGTCTTTCTCTAATCGATTCAAAGTGAAACTTGTAGCGTTTTCAATGTGACAATGTGCTCCAAATACCTTGGAAATGTCTTCAGAATTGTTTCCTAGATTGCTAAGCAGCAACACTTGGTTTCCTAAAAGTGTTTCAGATTTGTTCCCGCCTTGGCATTGTGCTGACACACCTGATTGCTTCATTGCCACAAACTGCCAGAACCTGTCTTTTTACAATGGTTTCCCAATCTGCCAGCAATTAGTTAATCGGGAATATTTTATTAGCAGCACTTTTTATCCTTCTGATTTTTGTTGAAGCGCAGAAATGAGCTCAAGTGTTGCAATTCATGTTTTGGTTAAAAACATGACAGTCTTTTTTCCCCTTTAAACCTGTACTAAACTTGAACATTTTTTGTCAAAGTGTCATTTTAAGCATCTTAACTCTTTGGTAAAAGCCAATAGATTTGTGCTCTGGCTGCAGTTTCTCCCGCTAATTACACATGTTAGAAACACAAAGCTAAGCAAATGCTGCATGTGCACACTGTTGCTTTGTGGTGTGTATGCACTCATGCTGCGAGTAAGCCTACTTAGTTAACTGAGGCATTTTTTAGCACTGACAGATTGTGTGCACACACACTCCCTCGCCCTGCCGGCACACATGCGTTCTGCACAGCCTGTCATTAGAGAAGCCTTGATGTGGTCACTGGGTGGCACTGAGGCCTCCTATTATTGCCGTTTTATGACAACTTTCACTCTCTCCCTCTGCAGCAGCCCTCCGCAGCACTCCTTCCTCCTCTCCTTTTTCCTCCCTTCAGTATACCACATTCCTGCTTCTATCCCTCTTTCTTTCCACTCCATCCCTCCCACTCCCTGTGTCTCCCAGCCCCGTCCAAACCCACATCCATTTCTCTTGCTGTTGCAATGGGATGCCTGTTTGTTTTTAGTGTGTAAACCATCCTGACACAGATCCCTGGGGCAAAGGGCGGAGATAGGAATATTTTTTTGGGGAGGGATGTGTGCGCAGACAGTTTGGTCTCCATTTGCAGTGGGGATGAATCGGAGAGACGGAGTTGCCCCAGGTCTTATTCCCAGCTCTCCTGATTGTGGCTGACAGTTTTTGTTTTTGGCTTTTTGAAAAATAGGGTTGGTGACCGCCAGTGATTGGGTTAGCATCACGCACAAATTTGAAAACCACAACTTCACCCTGAGAACCATTTAACATCTTTTAAAATGTTTGCATTTTTTTTCACTCCTTTACTTGTCACGTATTAAACATTTATTGCATCAAGATTTGTTTATTGTGCTTCCCTGTAACGCATTATTCTTCTGACTGGGGTTAAATCAACTGCACTGATTGATTAGAAAGCCTTCATAAAGAGCTCTCTGTTACAGCAAAACTGAAACATGGACATATGTAAATGTTTAAGAAATCATCTTTGTGTTTATACAAATCTGCAAGACACTGATTTAAGGTGACACTGTCAGATAATTCAGCAGAAATGGAAAATTTTTGTACAGACATTTAAGATGTGTGTGCGCATCGAAGCTCCTGATCCACCACACATACGCACAGGAGTGTTTTGCCTGTCTGCACCTTAATTAATGAGGTCTTTGGGAGCACAGGCCCTGCAGCGGTGTTGGCTAAATGAGTGAAGCGAGTCACCTCGGGACAGCAACAAGTAAATCCTGTTTAGATCAGCCCCAAGGCACTACTTGTTCCTCATTTTGGCTCTTAACACACCCTTCTCTTCCGTCCCTCACCTTAATCACTTCAGCACCTCCTCGTAATCTGGTGCAGGCAACACTTCTCATTTCTTGAGCTTATTTCGACTTTCTAAATCCGCTCTTTGTATCTATCATCTTCCCCAAAACTTTCCCTGCACACACACACATTCAGAATAAACAAGCTTTGCTCCTGGAAGTCATGTTTGCGATAGAGTGCAGATTGAGGTGACACTGACATGAACAGGTCTACACACTGAAGCAGATTCTGCTTGTTTGGTCGATAAACTGCATACAGGAAATGGGACAAATGTGTCACACTCAGCCAATGTGGACAGAATGAAGTAAATTCTTCACTTTTTTTAACCAGACAAACTACAATTTGCACTTTTAACTGTGTTAGAACACCTAATTTCATTTTTGTTATGTTCCTCATGACTACTCTGAGCTTTGTAGCAGAGATGCAGGGCTCATGCTAACCACAGGACAATTTCAGATGTGCAGTTTTACACTTCACAGGTACAATAAACGCATCCATTTGAAATTATATTCAGACTTCACACATATTTGATTGTGTTTAAATATAATACTGTCTAAGTATTTAATATTTTCTTGCTTATGATAAAAACTCAATTGCTTATTTTAAAAAAATTTCTCAGCTCTACCACCAGCAGATGAGAAGGAAATTTGGCTTGGTTCAGATTTCTCATTAAAAGTGTATTTATGAAGCAGAAAAGAACCAATAGGACTGCAGCCTTTCTTCCTGATCCATCTGTGCTCCTGGTGTGAGTATGACTTACAGTAGCGTGGAGGGTCTCCTGAGGTCAGGGAGCTGAAAATCACAAAGACATGTGGAATGCTGAAAGTGGGCCAATGCAAACAGGCAGGCCTGGCTCTCCATCCGTGTGGAGCTCAATAACCACCAAACTAGCCCTCAACTGTTTTTTTGCAAGGCCCAGGTGCAACCAAAGCCTGTTTTTTTTTCCTTGCTAGTTATATATTTTTTAATTTATTGGATAGAAATCATAGATATCCATGATGATTTGTATTTAATTTCTCTAGCTGTATTGCACCAGCAAGATGGAGTTAACAATTAGCAGGTGACTTTACAGACACAGATTTCGGTCTATTTTGGGCTTTGAAATGAACTTTGGAGCGCAGCCATAAATCTTTTGAAAAAGAAAAGAACAGTTTCTTTTGTTTCCATGGTTATTCCAATTTTTTCCGACATATCTCTGTGTGTGGACCGGCCCCTCGGCTAACCTTTTTGCAGACTATCTGTCATAAAAGAACATGAAGGTCAAAGCCTATTAAAGTAGAAGAAAAAATGTATCTTAATCTGTTTACAAATCCTTCAAACTCACTATGTAACATATCTTTACAGCTGTTAAAAAACTAAGTTAAAAGGTGAATTGAAAGTCATTCTAGTCACTACTAACTCTAGTTTAGAAAGTGTTTAACGTTCTTACATTTTACTAACTTTATAAAAACTCGATCTTTGAAAACAAAAAGAAAAAGGACTGGATAGTACATCATCACAAGATCAAATTGTAGTTGCACCATTAACTGAGAACAAAATGTAATTCAAAGTAGTGACTCAACAACACATTAACATGACTCATTTAAGTTATTAGGGTGTAACGAGGAAAAGCAAATGCAGACATGCACGTTTCTAATTTTTTGTACAACTGTTGACAGCAAGACATGCAATTCTAGAGAAAATCTAGTTTAATTCAAGTCAATAAGTACAATTAATGTTAAAAAAATGAAACAATGATTTAAACCTTATTCATTGATTAGATATTTTTTCATTTAGCTACATTACAATCAGTGGGTTAATCACATCTGGTTGCTTGTGTGTTCATTTAATAATTTTGAGAAAAAACTCGCTCATAAATACAAACAAATTTGCCTAAAATAATCATTAGAAAAGATCTGTTCACTGAAATGTTAAATGCACTTTTTATGTAGTATGATGTTGTGACATTACAACAAATTATTCAATTGGCACTTTTACTATTGTCGTTGCAAAACGATTTTTAAATGTTTATATGGTAATGATCTTTTTAAATATTATTTATGCATAAAAAGGGGTAATGACTTAATTCTGGTTTGTGTAAAACCTTCTCAAGTGAAGAACCTGCTACCTAAAGCCAACGGTTAGTTTCCATGACTTAATTATTTATGTTAAAAGTCATTGAACCACAATCTTTTTTAATGATTAATGGCTTATTTGAGTTAACACACATATACCAATTCTCCGTTTAGAAACTGAGCTCACTGAACATCCAACTTGAAATTACCCACTGTGAAAGTTTAAGATGGCGTTAAAAATGTGTACGTTGGGAAAAGAAACCTGATACTTGATAGACATCCTAAGATTGCTCTCAAATTTATTTCAAAGTTCACACCTGGATGGTTGTCATCTTTTGCTCGTAGCAAAGCGTATAGGCTACTATTACACATTTCTTTATGATTTCTTTGTCTGTTTTTTTTGTCAGAAACAGATTGAATAACCCAGCAGCATAAGAAGAGTGACAGCTATGATGATATGAGAGCTCATGAGTTGAGAAAATATTTCCCTTGCACGTCTACAAGAGGCTTACCGGGTCTCACAGGGTACAGAAATAAAATTGAGACTTTGAGTCATCTTCATGTAAGATGACTTCATGAAGCAGGTGACTACTAACTTTAGAAACTTTGCCTACACAGTTTTTTTTTTAATTAAAACCACCATTTAGAGGAACTTGAGTCTCAATTATGAGCTCTAACCACAGTGGATCGAATCACAAGTGCTGGTTTCCTTCCCTGGCAGCAATATACTGTACGTATGTCAAAAGAGGGCATTTTGGTTCAAGAGGAACTATTGGCTGCTTCAAAATGCAGGGAGCAGTTAGAGTTTCATTTACAGTTGGAGAAAGTAAAATAATGACGAACATGCGCGCTCACACACACACAATGAAAAAACAAACATACAGAGATTGTTGAATTATGGGTAAAGACAGCTGAGTCTAACCAGGTTTGGTTTCCACGGTGCAGTGGGGGGCTTATTGAAAAACATAAAGTCTATGAGTCAGTCCTGCTCTCGAGAAGACTTTCAGGCTGTAGACTCCCCTCCCCAAATTCAACAAAAACACATGCAGTTGAATATGAAGGAGAACACCTTCAAAAACATAAAACCCCGGGGTTCAAAATTCATGAAAATGTTCCACGTATCCTCACCGCTAATGCCAAAAAGGGAGGAGGGTGTTAGTGGAGAAACGGAGCAAGGGGGGATGGGGGCAAGGAGTAAGGGAGAGGAGGGATCTGTCCTCACATTTGCTATCAATTTAGGGTACTGAAAATAAGCACCAGGTTTCACTGGAGCCGAGCAGAACACCAGGAATGTTTTTCTATATAAAACTAAAGGATAGGGGGCGGGGGAGGCTAGGGGAAAAGTGGGGGCGGCAAAAGTGAGAGAAAGTAGAGCTGGGAAAAGAGTGAGAAAAAGAAAGGATATATTTAGGAAAAAGAGTTAAGAGAGAAAAGAAAAAGCAAGGAAAGTTGTTGTTTGACAATGGCACCTTGGGTCCAGATGTGTAGCTGCTGCAGTTTGACAGCTCATGGGGCAAAAGTGAGGCAGCTCGTGAGTCATCGTGACCGTGTGACCCTGTGAGGATGGACAGATAGACAGTTTGATAACCAACTCCTTCGAATTATTGCAATCAGGGTGCAGCACACACACATTTTTCTAAAAAACATAAACACATACATGTAGATGTTTAGCAAACCCCACATACATTTGTCAGAGGTTTTTTTTGCGCTGACTTGCACTTGCTCAGCTTTGTGGAGACCAGAGGAAAAAATAATCAATATGTCCCCTTCAGCGGATTCAGTCAGATGAACATTCCCGCTTTCTAGTTTAGTAAAATTCAGACTTTGGTTAAACTCGTCAAGCCGTTGACCCTACAACAAAGTTTCTTCACCCGACTTCTTTTCTTTCCATCTACTAACTGCTCCTCTCATAGCGATAGACACAGTTGGGAGTGGAAACAAGAACGGAGTAAAGAAAAAGCAAAGTCGAGGGGAGAGAAGGGGGCTAAGAGACAGACCAGATGTGTCTTTTGTTTAGATTTGAGCAGAGCGGAAAGGAAGGGTGTAGGAGTCAGGAGGCGAGCTTTGCAAAGAGGAGGAAGAAAGAGGGAAAGCAAGTGGGGAGAGCTTCTTTTTTTATCATTAGGATTGGACTGTAATGAAACCAAAGCATTCAAAGTCGAGCGCCTGCATGAGGAGAGAACGCTGGCCGATACAGTGTGTGATTACCTACCAGCAAAACCACATTCATTATACTAATTGCTACAATGGTCCCAGTGGTTGGGGAGCTGAAAAGGGGGCGACAGCTAGAGGGGCTGCATTGTTAACATTTGTTAGGCTCATTGACTCCAGAATACATGTTGTCTGTCATTATAGGTTGCTGGTAAAATTCTCCAGGGTCTGTAGTTACAGAAAAGCTGATAATCTGGAGGTCACGCCGAAGACCCATTTCCTTCAAATCACACAGGGACCAACGCCTACATCCCAGTCTCAACAAGCTTAATGTATGCATGAGACCAAGCAATGGTGTCCCAGCCTGATTCCCAATGCATACATTTAGCATGTGGTATGTGTTTGGGCCCAGTCAAAAAGCATATTTACTTTCAAAAACCAAGCCATAGACAGAATGACTTAAACGATTAGAAGGGGAGGCCTTTCCTGTGTTTTTCTGCAAAAAGTAGCCAGGTTCCTAGCAGCTTGTGTCAATATTTCACTCTACATATGTGTGAAGCCAGTGTACGCAGAGAGCTCTGAGCAGATGACTGCGGCGACAGTTCGAACACGTGCGATGGTGAGCACACAGCTCAATCTGTTAGGTGTCAGGAGCCTAAATCAATCCAACTGGGGAGCGGGTGTTGCCAGTTGTGATCACCAATATGACCAACAGTTGTTTGCAAAACATTTGCAGCACATCACTGAATTCTTTAGCATGCTTTCGCAGGAAATGAAGGACTAAGTGACTAAACTCTTGTCCCCGTTCCTGCATCACACTCTGTCTTGGACTGTGGATGTGTCTGCTACAAACTCTGCTTGTTTTCTGCTTTCCTTCCTTGGCCGGACTTATCCCAGTTCGATGTTGTGATAACATCATCCCAGTTGTAAAACCGAACTCTTCTTACTTTCTCAGCCGGCAGAAGGGATTTGAATCATGTGTTTTTACTCTTTGGCTACAGAAAGAGTGTAGAGAAACAGGAACACAGCCATGTAGGCGGTTGGTTGGATGGCTCGTCCTTGCTGTTTGGCCTCATCCACTCTTTGTTTTGTCAATGGAGGAAAGAAAAACTGCCATGTATGTTGTATATATCAGGCTCTTGAAGAATTTTATTTGAGCTACTTTCACTACGTATTTTACAGTTTGTTGCAGTAATGTTTGCAACTTAAATTTATTACTTAGGGCAATGTCAGAGGGGAAAAAACAAACTGCTCCAAAACAATACACCATCCTTTATAAGAAGGTCATAATTTCCTGTTGAATATAAGTGGATGTATAAACAAGAATAAACACTGTGCAAGAACAAGCTCGTTCCCACAGAGGCACAAGGAGTATGCAAACACTTCACACAAAAAAACTGGTCTGTCAGCCACTACTTGATGTGCATGTAGAAACAAAAATTGTAGATGAAAACATTTGGTTGCTACAAATAAATTTGGGATTTTGATTGGATTTGGATTTTGATCAATTAGGTATGGGTCAGTGCCTTTTCGATACATTAGGAATTGTTGAAAGGGTCATATATGATATGTGTTCAATTTCAATTTAATTTATTCAGACATTTATGAACACAAAACAACAAAAAATATACTACCGGTATAAATAAAAATACACAGTCTGAAAAGGAATAGGCAGAAGCCAAGAGCTTATCAGCCCCTACCCCCTTTACGCTAAACAAAAACATAAAGTGCTGCTACATTTACAATATAAGTCAACAGCTTGTTTCTCTGTATGATTTCACAATTTTCTTTTTATATAAACTTTTAAAGCAACTCAATCTCCTAGAGTCTTTGATGTCTTGGTTTAACCTGTTCTATACGGTAGAACAGGTTAAACTCCAACAGCAGAAATACAGTGTTGTTTTACATTTGTTCTAACTTTAGGCTTTTCGAAAACATCGTATCCCCTGAGATTATAGATACTCTCTCGATTTTGGAAAAAAAACTTTGAATCTGATTTGGTACTTGTTTAGTTTTGATTTTATACATGAGTTGTGCGGTTTTATAATCTACTAAATCTTTGAATTTGAATGTGTTTCTTTGGATAAAGAGTTGGTTTGTATGTGCCCTGTAGGGGGCTTTATTGACAATTCAAATTGCTCATTTTTGGATAAGAGAAATTGGAATGATATTTGTTTTGTATGTGTTTCCCTACACCTCCACACAGTAAGTCATATACGGTAAAATTAATACATTTTATAAAATATATAATGCCTTTTCATTCAAACATTCTTTAACCTTTGAAATAATTGCTAATGATTTACATAGTTTTGTTTTTACAAATTGAATGAACTGCACAAACTATGTGAGCGCAATGGGCAAAATGACTACCTTAAAAGCATTGGTTCAAACTTACAATACTGATGATATTAAAAAGATATGAATCCAGAAAAATCTATCTGGTGCAGTTAAATTTGTCTTACTTAATAGGTAAAACCAGAAATAATTTTGTTCTCTTTTCCACAAATGTTAGTGTAACTATTGAATTGAATTGAAGTAATAAAGCAGCAAGTTTCTTACATTGTATAGTTAATGTTATGTAAGCTAAAGCAAATACAAAATTGGCTACCTGCTGAATTCTATTGTTTAAGTTGGAAAATCCGTTCCGTTCCGTCATCTTCCGCTTCTCCGGGGTCGGGTCGCGGGGGCAACAGACTCAAACGGGTAGCCCAGGCCTCTCTCTCCCCGGCTGCATCCTCCAGCTCACCCGGAAGGATCCCAAGTCGTTCCCCGGCCAGCTGTGAGACATAGTCTCTCCAGCGGGTCCGGGGTCTGGCCCTTGGTCTCCTCCCTGTGAGACGTGCCCGAAACACCTCGCCCGCGAGGCGCTCGGGGGGCATCCTGACCAGATGCCCGAGCCACCCCATCTGGCTCCTCTCGACCTGGAGGAGGAGCGGCTCGACACCGAGCTACTCCCGGATGGCAGAGCTCCTCACCCGATCTCTGAGTGAGAGCCCAGCCACCCTGCGGGAAATCCATGTAATTTTTTTTTATAACTCAGATGTTAGTAGGGCAGGTTAACAAATTAGATTTTGCCTCTATTGAACTGGAAAGTTTGTATAAAATGGGAGAGGGATTTTTAAATGGGAAAGTTGTTGACTCCAAGAAAATTTTCATCAAACATTTAGTTGTCCCAAGATCAGGCTTCAATAAATTCAGTTTAAAAACAAAATTAAAAAATTCAAATGCATTGCAAAAGTCTTTTTTGGAGGGATTAGCTATTTTAAGGTGCTTAAACAAGATCTATAAAAAGCGTAGATAAATATATTGGTTTGATATTTGTTTTAATGACAAGACAGAGATTTAAATCAAGCCACCTTTGAATCAACTTAAGCAAACCAACTTCTTTTTCTTGTTTTTCAAGATGTGTCCTGTTTCTTTCAAAAGATTCTTTTTGATCTTTCTTTTTAATAAAGACTTTGCCCAATAAACTAGCTATAGACCAGAACAAAAGTACAGTTCAGAAAAAGCAAACAATTTGAAAACCTTTAAGAAATAAAAACGATAGTAAATTACTCTACTTATTTGCTCATTTCTTTACTGCCTTCTCCCTAAATGCACTGAACGGGTGTTTGAGCCAGCAGACACCCCGGAAGAGTCGGTCTGGCTGGTGTAGCTGCTGACACAGCCAAAGTAAATATGCACTTCGTCTCCAGTCTCTTGGAAGTGTGTGCCACTCTAGTAGATGGCTCAAGTTGGAAGGGAATTCCTCTCTGCGTGGCTGATTCTTTTTTGTTTTGTATGATGATTTATAAGTTTGCAGAAGCGGCCTATGTGCCCCCACACAGTCTGTCAACAGGATGGTTGAGGGATTGTTGTCATCTCCAAGGAAGTTTTCACATTTGTCAGAAATAGCTGTAGGGCTATGAGTAGAATTCAGGAGATAGAGTGAGGTAGAATTAAACTAGTGTACTTTGGGTCTACTTTCTCAGTGAAGGTTGACAGGCTACAGATGATATCACATTTCCTCATCCCGGCACATCACTCTCATTGAACTGACCCCCATCCTTCCATCCACCCATGCAAGCCTGCCTGCGTGGAATACTCCCTCGGTCAGGCTGTAACCGCAGGGGCCCAAGTAATAGGACCACACACACTAAAACAAACGGAGTGGAGAGTGATGGTGATACGGGCGGTTTCTTTTTGACGTCTACTGCTGTACATGGCAGTGAGGAGGAGAAGAATTGGGCTGGGGATTTTTTTTTAGATGGCACTGCTTTGCTTGCAGCTTGTATGGAAATTTTGGAGAAATGAAAACATAGTTGAGAAAGACAATATTTAAGAAGGAAAATGTGTAATTAGGGTTGCGAATGTAAGGAAATGGAGTGTGCCAAGGCTTGTGTACAGTGAAATGAACCTGTCAAGTACCTCCAACCTGCAAGCAAATCCCATTTTTATTTCAGGTTTCCTCAGAATTCAAGAAAATTTGTCGTAAACAGGGGTGGAATCTGGTTTGTACTCAATGTGCAATATATATTTTTTATTTTCTATGGGGGAGGTAGATAGATTCAACCAGACATGTACTGTTTAATTTGGTCACACTACTTGATGGAGATCCTTTCGCTATTGATCTGGCTCTTCTCAAGAAGTTTTAATTGAGTCTGACTTTAATAGAATATAAAAAGTAACATACCTAACATACGCTACTAGCAAACAGAAAGCATCTCCAATAGTAACTAAACTAGCTAATACCACCAGTTTAATAAGCAATGAAGAGTTCTTCATACTCTGGTAAACAACACAAAATGAATATATACGGGGCCTTGTATTTCCACTCGGATGTGGTTCTGTATAATTTAACTTCCTTTTCATTGCATAATAGAGCCAGTAAAAGGGGTCAGTTTCCTTTGCTGGTGGGTGGAGATTAATGGCTGGGTCAGATTAGCATGTTGACAGAGTCGCTTGTATGAGGAAATAGGCTTAGTCATTGCACAAGTATTTACAAGGCCATTACTTTTTGACACTATACTGACCACTGGAAATACTGTAATAAATACATTATTAAATTATTAAAGTTACACATGAGTTTCTTTCTTTGACCAATACTATATTGCTTTCCTACACACACACACACACGCACGCACGCACGCACGCCCACACGCACACACACGCATTTGGGTAAAATTTAGAGCAGCTACTTGTTCTTTGGAATAGAAATTATGTTGCTTTGTAGTCTTCATTAACATTGACATAGAAACAGATGCAGGATAAAACACAGTTTACTCATTTTTGCGCGCAAGTTTGAAACACATCTCTATGTCAGCAACAACAGCTGAGACACAGACGTCTGACTCGCACTCTCTTTCTCCATGGCACGAGGGGCTTCCATGTAGGGTACTTTTGAAGTGGCTTCTGGGAGGCCCTGAAGTGTGCTGCAAGGTCGGAGGTTACAACAACTGGGCCTCCCAGGACCCCCACCCTTACTGCTTTAAATCCTTCTATCCCCCATCAGCACACACACACACACACGCCTGTTTTCTTGTTAGGGCTACAGATCACTTCCAGATCTTTCCTCCACTAACAGGGAAAAAGAACAAGTCACTTTCTCCCATTAACCCTGTAATCTTAACCGACATCTCATCTTTTTAATATTGACACAGTATTTTTTTCCAAACACACACACATTTCTTCAATAGACCCTTTGTGTTTGAATAAATCCTTTCTCTATTTTGTTTTGTGTTGTTACAAACAAGTGCAACCTCTCAGGAGGATGGTTTTTTTTTTGTTCCCTCTGCTCGCTAACACGAGGAATCTGTCATTCGCTCAGCGAGGTGTGAAATTGCGCTGCCATCCGCTTCACCTGTCATAGACCGACAAAATCACTGGGATTCTCTGCAACACTCACTCTATCAGATAATCTGTCACACTCTTTCCCCCCTCCTCGTGGAGATGTGTATCTGCGTTTCACCAAGCACCGTTCTTCACATCACACGCCACATATCCCCCCGCCTCTCTCTCCAGCTAAACATCTGTTTCCAGTGAGGGCCTGAAAAGGGGATGTTGAACTCTTAAAATTAATTAGCGCATTTCCAAAAGCTTGAGTTAAAGGAGGCCTCACAAGAGCCCCCTCCCTCTGCCACTTCTCGCTCCTCCCTGCTCCACAGAGCCTCACATCTTTCTGAGTCCCTGGGGACCGGTTTATCACCCAGGACCAATTAGAGTAGGAAGTGAGGTCAATGACCTTTTGTCAGGCCTCATCAGCTCCTGTGTCACCTGACAGGGGCCATGCCACCGCAAGGAGGAGTGTTCAGAAAGCAGGGTAGGAACTGTTCTACAAAGCTCCAGCAGCTATAGTAATACTATTCTATTCTTCTTTGGGAAAAAAAATAAAATAAAAACCAGACTAAAGTGTTCATACTAACTTTCCTTCCAAGCAAACCCTCGTTGTTTTTGTTACTTAAATGTCAGCACGCTGCATGTCTAAATTACAACATGCTGATGGTTGGATCTATAGCATCTTCTATTTTTAACCTAGGTCTTATTGTAAAGAACACTACACACAGTGCTGATGGTATTTTTAATGTATAGACATTCCATCAGAGAAATCAGAGAAAGACATTTTGTTATGAACCAAAACAAATCAAACTTCGGCATGTATTTTTTGTTCATGACTCTCACTGTATGTTTTCTGTCATTTTAAGTTTTGCATTGAAGCTGCACTTTACCAACTTTATCCTTAAACCATCTTGAGTGTAACAACAACAATTTGAAAAAAAAATTCTGATTTTTGTCTTTTTTTTCTTTTTTCTTTCATGTTTCTGTGACTGACTTGGTGCCATCAATAGGTAAGATATTGTCAATTTTCTAAGAAACCCATGTCTAAGTACATTGCTTTTTGCTTGAATTTTTATTGTTTTTACTTAAACTCAAGAATTTTCTTGAGGCTTTCTTAGGGTTTTTTTTTTTTTTGCAGTGTGCCAAAAAAAAAAAAAGCTTTCTGTGCATCTGTCGCCATTTTATCCATGACTATTTTTATTGTGATGATGTGTTTTACTTATTTTAAAATCAAAATTTAAATGACATTTCGGTGGGGCAAAACACACCTTTTTAAAGGGATTTTATTGCTTCAAGCAAAATGGCTGAGATAATACCTCTGGTAAATCATGGCCCTACACCAATTTTGTTGTCCAGTAAACTTGCTATAGTTGTTTTTATTGGAGAAATCTTACTGGAACATCAGCAGAAACCTCCAAACTCTACATCTTCTATCTCAAAGTGAAGACCAACTCCTGTAGACAACTTAAGTTTAAAGGTTTAGTCATTAGCTAATGCCACATGTTTAAAGATTGGAATAAGATCCCCATTTTCTACTTTCTTCTTACCCTGGCATAGCCATTCAGGTTGAGGAAGGGTTTGGTATCCCTAATGAGCACATGCTACACCTCAGCACTCACAACCACACAGGCATGGTCACGCTATTTCCTGTCTGCAGTATCCCTTGGTCCCTCTTCACAGTGTTACTATAGAATTATCATATTGTCTCTTGTGTAATTTATGGTCAAATGTAGAAGCTTGTTTTAGTGTGTCAATTTCCTTTTCGGTTGAACGTTTTCTTTCCTAAATGATCTAGATGTTTGTGATGTTCAACATTGAAACTACTACAGATTATTGCTGCTGGGTACCCTACTCTCTCACTTAGGTTCCTTGGTCCATTTTCTTTCCGTTCCATTCCACTCTTCTTCTCCCTTCTTTTCTTATCGCCACTAATCTTGTCACCATCAGGTCTGGTAAACAAACCAAAACATACAGTATACATAGAATGAAGAAAATAAGCTAAAATGTAAAAAAATATACTTATATTCACCTTGGCATACTAATATATCCAGCAAAACTTAATTTGTATATGAGGAATCTACAGCTGCCAAAGTTATTGTCAGTGTCATTTTTCATTTTTTTCATTATGCATAAACAAAACATGGACTAAAGTCAACTGCTTCCTCTAGGTTGAAGCTGTGTTGAGATAGAATTAAATCTTCATTACTGATTTTATTTCCTGCCACAAACTGCTCAGTTGAACAATCAGTTTGTTCAGTTAACTGCGGACTACTTGTATGAAGGCAAAAGAAATTTCCAGTAGTGTCTACTGTTCCAAAACTTTGAAAGAGACCAGGTGACAACTCTGCACATGTCCTAATCCCAAGTGTCTTCTGACCTTAAATGACACCACTAACAAGCTAATGTGATACTGACTACCTTTTGTTTGAGTACGGTACTAAGCCCTCGGTATTTAGGAAAGGTGGTTTTAGGCTTACATGGAAGTCTTAACAAGTCACCCTTAAAGTTTAGATCTTAGAGGCTATTGGTCCCACTCAAATCTAATAAGGTTTTCAATTAGCAGAACAGAAGTCTCAAGTGGCAGACTCTTTTTTTAAAGCCATGTTTTTAAGATTTAAAATATTGTGCACTGAGAAATGAGACAGCGTTCCTCATTTTAACAAAAATGTTTTTGAATCCCTTTGACCCATTCTTCCTGAGTACTTGGATCTACATTGGAGAAATATACAAAGATTAAAAGAAACTGTAATAAACTGTAAATACATTTTGTATCTGTTGATTGTTCACAAGTTTAAACATGCTTTGACCATGACTGGGCAATAGCGTTATTGGGCATTCAACAAAAAATTATAATCTAGGCTATTGGCTAGTTAAATTCTGGTTTTAAAGTTTTTGCTTTAGTAATTGCTTTTCTCTATTTCTTCTTCATAGGAGTAATGCTGAAATGAGTCACACAGATGTTTCCCAGTTGCATTGGTAGACACTTTTCCTATATTAGTTAGTTTCAATCTAGTTTAAAGAGAAAGTTTTCAGACTTTTTTGTTGATAAACGGTTGTGTTACATTGACATGAAGCTAAAATTCAGCATGATTCAGAGCTGTTTTTGGAACAGAGCCGTCTCATTGTCTATAATAGATGCAACACAGACGAGTGTTTAAAGCTCCCACTCCTCCTCTCCTTCTGTCAAGTCTTGACAACACCACCTTAATTTGTTCCCACATTATATTTTTGCCACCCTCTCCACCTCCAGTCCCCGCCCCGACCCTTTTTAGTAATCCATCTCCCACCTACCCACTTTCATCCTCCATCTTTTTTTAATCGCTTCCCGGCTTTATCTCTCATTACTCCTCTTCTGTAACTCTCAGTTTATCTTACCCACATGTCCTCTCTCAAGAACTGTTTCTCTTCCACTCTCTGAGCTGCTCTCACCCCACAGCCCCAACCACCCACCGATCCCACTCTTCCTCCTAGCCGAGTTCTGTTTGCGCGTGTTTACCTCCATCGTTCCACCAGATGGTTCGTGTTAAAATTCAACATTTGACAGCTTGGCTTTTTGCTTTTCCCCCCCGATATTATTTTAACGTTTGGGAGATTGCTCAGACCTGGAGGAACACAGAAGAAGGACAAGCAGGGGGTAAAAGGAAATTAAAATATGAAAAACTCTGATGTATTAAAAGCAATTATTCTGTCAAGTGAGGGGCAGCATTGTCACTGGACCGTTTTTTGGTTTCGTATCCCCTGTTACTTTAAAAAAATAAATAAGAAAAGGCACATACAGTATAATGCATTATTGATTTAAATCACATCTGTTAGGGTGATTTCATCCACCCCCTCTTCCTCTGCGCCATGTCTTTTGGAAGGGAAAGGAGGCCCAGCCTGCCAGAAATAATTGCTTGTTTGCTGGTATTTACTTAAAATCTGTCAAAGAAACAGCGACCAAATGAGTAAGTAAAAGAGAAGGAGAGACCACTCGGCCCCTTCAGAGATCATTATCTTCTAGTTGTCATCCTGCTAATGTTGAAAAATGTGCACATGAACTGCTCTAAGTCCCTGTACAAACGCTGTGTTTGATTTTGATGTTTAAAAAAATGTCACCATACTTAGAAAATTAAGTCTCAAATTGTTTCTCTTTAAGGTATAAAGACTTTAATCTTTTTTGCACTAAATTTAACCTGAAAAGTTTCTTTTTACATTGTTAAAGACCAAGAAAAGTCTGTCATTAGCTAACCAGATAGTAAATTTAATCAAATTTGAGGAGGTAAAAAAACTAACAAATGACTAAAAGTTCTTTTTGGGACAAATCCGACATAACATATGTTTATTTTGTTGATATATTTTGCTTTGTCAGTCCCTAAAAATGGCTTTTGGTATCAAGTAAAACTTTAAGGATCATCAAGATTTGATTACAGTGTTAGATGACTTGGGAATGTTGTGTTGGAAAGGGTTTGGATAGTGACCCTGTAAGCTATCTCCCCAACCTTTCTCTAGTCTTTCATGTAATGTGAGAGCGCTGCAGATCCCGACAAACTATTCCTAAGAAATAGACGCACTGGCCCTAAGATGCTGGTCGATTTATTTTTAATAGGATTGTGTGCCTCCTAGTGTGACATATGGAAATTTGTTTCATGTATCAGGACTGAGTGTTTTGCCAGTGAATGACCTGAGTGTGCAAAGTTGACCTCCTTGCAGCCGTGTGTTTAATCATGTGCCATGGCTGTTTGATTCCCACTGTGCTGGCTGTCTCCTGAGCAGCATTAGTCTGATTATCATGCTGCTTGTTTGTGAGGGAGAGACTCCAGTCTGCAGGCTGACAGAGCGGCTCTGCCTGACGCTCGGGTCTCTGCCAATGCACTGCTCCTGCTTTCTGCCTCCTCTTTCTCTCCTCCCCTCGCTTCGCTCCCTTTCCCTCCTTCGCCTGGTTAGTTCCCTCCCTAAAGAACCACAAACAATAAACCCTCTGTTACATTTAACCTCCTCACGTGTTCCCCGTTCTCCCTTGATTCCTCCCTCCAGCGCCTCTAGTTCTGTCTCGTACTCACTTGTTGCTTTTTCTTTTTCTTTCATAGCTGTTTGGGTTCTGTCTTTGGTCTATTACTCATATCCCTTGGGTGATTTGGGACTTGTTTGTGGGCTTGAACCGTACAGCAAAACAAAGATGACACATACAAACTCGGTCAGGTCACCACAAACCTTCCTACCCCAAACCAAAGACAGTGGTGATTAGTATCTCATAACAGCTCAGATTGTGTAGAAAGTGGGTGCGTTTGTGTGCCTGCTTGTTGGCTGTGGCATTGCCACACATAACAGCTCCACAGCAGCAGTAGTGGCATTGGGACAGCAAACAGATGTTGGCCTAATCTTCCCCTAATGAGATTGGTCCCTCATTCCTACATCTTTATGGGAGCAGCAAGCTGGCAGGCAGGCAGACTGACTCTTGGTAACTCTTTATGCCAGATCCTCCTCTAAGGCAGTGTTTAGAGACAAGTATACCAGTGGCAAAGGTTTTCATTTGCAGACAGCTTGTCAGACAAACTGGAAGCTAAGTGAGCAGGTAGGACAGGCACCTAGTTAATCCCGTAGGCTGATACAGAGGCAGACTGGCAGGAAGTTGGTTGTAGTTATTCACAGGACTTAGAAGGCACGTAGCAAAAAGCAATTATCTCATGGCTCTCACTGGTCAATTAGATTAGAGCACAGTACAGTAAAGTACAGTTAATTCTCTGTCTGGATTAAGATCCTTGCTTGTTTCTCAGACCTTTTAACCATTTCCCCCCCATTTTGTAAATTTTATTGTATTGTATAAATTCAAGTTTAATTTCTATGACTACAAATAACTTTTTATTACAGTGTAAAGATCAGGACCATGTCTGGAAAAAGTATTTGTAACAGTAACTTTCTTGATTGTCTAGTTCGAGACAGATTTTACACACATGGCACTCAGCAGAGAGAAAATAAAATAAACATTTCTTCTCTGCAATTTATCTCGCCGTGGTCATGTTTATCTTTCGACCTGTATAACCGAGTTGATGTATAGGGACATCTGCTGGTCTGAGCAGGTGACGTCTTTGTCCTGTTTATTTTGTCCGAGTGTATCCTTAACACAACCCCAAAGTTGAACTATTTTTATCAAAGCTGCCTTTTCTCGCTTTTCCCCATCCCGTCTCTTTTCCACACACAAGCGTAATAGTAGGGTACGAGTGAAGGACTGACCACTGGACAGTTTGAACAGGGTGCCAGCATGTCAAATCTGTCATGTTGAACTCAGACAGCAGCTTGAAACAACACGCTGCTCAAAACACCAACTTGCTCTGGGCGCATGCGCACAAAAGCACACAGTTTTTTCCTTTGACAAACATACTCAAACAGTTACAAACGTACATATGAAACACAAAGACACATAGGAAATCAAAGATACACACAAACCGACTGGGGTTACTCGGTACATTCCCCAAAAGCAATGACCTCACTTAAACCATTATGGGCCTGCAGGCTTAAAGAAATGCAGACAGACGGTGAGAGGGAAAGAGGGGCAGAGAAAGGCAGGTGTCACACGAGAGTTTCTTTGTGACACATATTAATTTTCATGTAAGCCTATACGCTCGGCTCAGTTAGTGTACAATAATGACCTCAGTAAACATACTTAACATATGTTGTTACACACGAGTGCACAAACTGGGAGGAGACAGGTGGACAGAGTGTATCTGGGTCTCGGCCTTTTGTTTTGCTCACCTGAGACATCTGTTGTCTGAATAGTGATGCACATCTAGTTGTTATGTAGCCAAGCCAGTACTGTAATCCTCATTCGTGTTAGAATCTCTAAGTTTTGTTTTCCAAACCATCTGCATGCAGTATTTCATGATTGTCAGCATTTCCAAAAAACAAGAAAACGTCTTGCCGATGAATTATTACGCATTCTCCATCACTGACCATATTCTGTCTCCTTGCACATATTTATTTGCAAAGTTAGATACAGTATCTAACCGAACTTTTGAAGACATAATGGCTCTTTTTCAACCAAATTCTCTCCATAAATCCAAACTTGAAATAGAAAATTTAAATTTTACAATCTTCCAAACAATAGTCCAGTCTTCATTAGCTATTGTAAATTTTATAACGCCCCATTTTTTTAAACCTGTCTGCTTTAAATCTTCCACAACATAAATAATATTGTCTAAACCCTTAGCTATAGCAGTTTAAAAGAAAATAGGTTCAATACATAATTTGTACTACGGTGGTCCAGACTTTACAACCTGTCAAAATGGTGGCACTTCCTCTTACATGAATTGTAGCAATTTCTTCAGCATTGGTATCAAGTTGTATCTTAAAAGTTCAATAGCCTGAAGCAAAATAGCAATCTACCCCCGCAATTATTTTATTTTTGCCAAGTCTTCTTTTTTATACTACAATCCTGCGGTTATTGAGAATATGCTAGTAGTACACTTCAGGCTGGGAATACTACTATTTGAAACATTTTGAAATTTTCTAATTTATAGTTCCTATCACATGTCAATCTTTATTTCAAAGAAGTTCTTACTGCTTCCAGCTCGCGCCTTCTCTGTACTGACAGTTAATTTGATTTAGGGGCATTTTCATTGAAATAAAAGACCTTAAAACAAATAACACATCTTGGGAAGAAGAAAATGTTCTTAAAACTGGAAACACTCCACTCCAGCCGACAACTCATATTTAGAGTGGTATACAACCAACATGTGTAGTTTTTTATGTAAAGTTTTAATGGTTATTTTAAGAAGAGAAGATCTTATTCAGTCTTGACACTGTGCCACCCTCCTTTTGCACCCTGCTTTGTTGCGTCCCTGACAGAAAGAAGTACATGAGTGGAGGTACTGAGCATGCATGCTGCAAAAGTACTTCTTTCTTATGTTGAAATGCAAAATGCATGGTGAAGAGCAACCGGGTGTTAAAAGAGTATCTGAATGCTGGACAGGATAGCTTGCAAATTACTCAAAAAAAAAAAAAAAGAATACTCGAAAAAGAAAACCAATTTAGTTTTTTTTTTTTTAATGCAGAAATAATGTTAAAAAATGGTAGAAACCTCCAAAAAGTTGATTTTTGTATTTAAGAAAAACATTGACTTATTTAGCAATGTCACTCTTGCATCTAAATCTTCCCAATGGCATTTGATTGGTCTAGTGTTACACCTATTTTATCCTTTCTTTCTGTTCTCCAGTGGCTCTTTGCATTTACTGTACTGTAAACCACTAAACCAGTTTAGTAAAACTCTTAGCTCTGTGCACTAAAATAGCTAAAAGCAATGCTCCTTCTCTTAAAGACCTTCTAATGGCCGTAAAAAGCTTTTCTCTTCATCAATTTAGTAGTGCCAGTCAAAGAAACACTTGCAGGTCAGTCCTTTTTTCTGCCTTCTTTAACACAATTTCTTTAATTCTATCACAAATTTGGGTAGGGACACTAACTGTGAGTGTCAATAAAAAATACAATTTGAATACCTAAATGAGCATCAACAAAAGACAGGTAGCCGTTGATTAATTTTTTAAAACCAATTTATACAAAGACACAGTTTTTTTTGTGTTTGGCTCTTAAACTTAATAGTTTAAATATAGTTGTAGACCGATGCTTAATTTTGAAGAATGGTTTCTTGAGCGTTATTTTTTTGTTTGTTTTAAAAAAATACTTATATTTTTATGTCTGTTTACAAGTATTTTTGATTGTTTAATTCCAATACTTACATCGATTAACTTGCTTTTAGTTAGCTGTCTGACGGTGTTTATGTACAAGAATCGCTGTGGACTCCAAGGCCATGTCCCAGGTCTGTTACAATTTACAGTCTATGCAACATTTAACGATGTCATGTACTTGAGTCATAAAGAAACTTAGATTGTTCTCCATGATTACGCCCATGAAGGGGAATCTAGTAATATTCCTTGTTGGCCAAATATGCATATTGACAGAGAAGTACATGTTATCTTCTGAGTCCTTACCGATTTACTTTTATTTTTTTGTGCTCCATCTTTAAGACCTTAGTTTGAGTGTTATTTCCCGGAATGACTGAAATGAGCACCATGAACAGCTCTATTTTACAACCCATTTATCAAGTTGAGTGGGAAAGATTTGTTTTAGTGACTCTTTTCTGCCGAAGTTGTGGGATGGGGTGGTTTCTCCATCAGTTCTCAAATTAACACCTAAAAATCAAGCATGATTAAATAGGAATGGGAACGCAGGGTTGGAGTGTAGATGAGAAATGACACAGCTGGAGTTGAGCTGTGACATCTTAAGGTTCTAACAGCCGGCTGCCAGGCGCAGGAAGAGTGGAACAACTGGAGAAAATCATGGTCTCTTCTTGGGAAGTGTCTTTCTTAGGGTGATGCATCATCAGGCTCCGTAGCACCACCTCCCCCATCTTGACTCTTTGCTTCATCCATCTCTTTATCCCCACATCGTCTCTCAATCTCCCACACTCCCACAGTCCCCCGCTCCGGTCTACCCATCTTCATTGTGTCTTAAAGCTCTCTTTCCGCCTGATTTTGCCTGAAAGGTGATGGAAGAGGTTTTCCCTATGGATGAGAAAAGCCTCTTTTAGACTGAAAGGAGCTGTGTAGAATAAACACATAAGCCGATATTGCTGCTGTGTTTCCATTTAAAGTTGCAAAATGATGCAAAGAATTCTGTTTGACACTCAAGTGTGATAGCTGTGCTTGAAAGAGAGAAAAAAGGGAGTGTGAATTAAATTATTTGTCTGTAGGAGGAGAGTTTTGCTAACAAGTAAGAAGTTTATGTCTGCTAAAGCACATATGTTCGAATCAGATGGGAACGAGCCTGGTTGTTTCCGCTTTTTAAGCCAAACTCCATGTTTTTGTCTGCTTTCAGGATTTTTTTTTTTTTTATGTGATTTGTTCCTGCTTCCAAAAGACAAGCTGCAATGATACTAAAAAGAACTTCATGAACACCATGACTCCATGTTCACCAAATAAAAGCAGGGAGCGTGGATAACATACGCTCATGTATGCAAACACACGCACTCTCTGAACACGCACAGTTCGCTGCGGTGTCCTGAGCCTGTGTGGCCCAGTGCTGGGATGTGGAGAGAGGCAGGAAATGTGTGAGCCATGAAGGCATGTGTTTATGCTGGCTCCAGTCGCCCATCACCAGCCAGAGGGAAAACAGACACCAGCGCCGCTTCGTTTGCTCTCCATCTCACTCCATCTCCTCCAAACCCTCAAAGTGATCTTTTCTCACCTCAAGCCCTCCAAGATTTTTTATTTCTCTCACAAGTTTCTTCTCTGTTTATCCATTAATGCTACTTTTTTTGAGTTTCATCAGTAAAAAGTTAGCTGCGACTGTTAAAAATGAGTTTGTGTACAAAGCAAGATTCTTTCTTCATGTTACCGACTGTTTAATTAGAGTAATAGAAGCATTAACAAAAAGTTTCAAAGTAATTAAGGTTAGATTATAATAGCTGTTTGATTAATGGAATAAATGGAGAGAAACAATTGAATGAAGTCTAAATTAGTTTTGTTTAGAAGACCTGCTTTGAAGCTGTTACGATACTTCCCAATGAACCTTGGCCTTAGCTCCGAACCAACATTTCACTGTCACCTAGATAGTTTCTGCTCTGCTTGAGATTTGGGCATTAAAAAGGCCCTGTCACACAGTTGAGAGGCTAATAGTATTCTCTGACTTACACAACGGCTACATTAGTTTAATCATTGCCTGCTGTTTCCTATGCTCTGTTTGGGTGTGTATGTACAATGCAATGACCCGCAGCAGAAACGTTGGATTGGGATCTCCCCTCTGTTTTGAGTAGGTGTCGGAGCATGGGACAGGAGGCTGCTTATAATAAACGATCTGTCCCTAAGAAACATGTTTGTACACTTCTAGAAATTTCCTAACATAAAACATTCAATTGTGCTTGCATTTATTCATTAATCTGTCACATTCTATACATTATGTAATGCTTAACTTATTAAAATTCACTATTTTTGGATAATCAAGAAGCTATAAAAAAATTTAATGGCTTTCTAGCGTGTTTTGGTTTGGCAAGCGGTACAGCAAAGCTGTTTCTTTGATATCTGCCCTCAGGGTTGAGTCTTGGAACCTGATTTTTTTTTTGTGGCGCTCAACAGTGACGTCGCCCATCTCCACAACTGACACATTTTTCTGACCACCTCATGTCTTATTCATGAACAACTTTGCTTTTCAACTCTACTTTTTAGCTTTCAGGTCCAATAGTCTCTGTTTTTAAGCCATGATGGCTTTGAAGACAGATCACAGGCAGCTGTTCTTAATATCTATAAGTATATCTGGGTGGTGTAATACGGCCACTAACACTGCTAAGTATGCCATGCAGCATTTTCAACACTTTATTACAGGCATAAGGGAGAAATGACAGGAAAAGTAGTAAAATGCAATTCATCGCATAGGATCTAGCCAAACTTTAACCAGAGACATTGTGGTTTGTTGTTTCCATCTTAAACTGCTTCAGGGTATGAAAATTTCATTTTCCACATTGACACAAAGTTGAGTTTGATTGCTGAGTTTCGTACCATACAATTTTGTGCTTACAACTTCTGTTCGTTCATTTTTTTATGCTGATAAAAACCTTTTAGAGACCATAATTTGTTTAGAGTAATGTTTGTATGTTGATAGAAGTTTCACAACACCATTCACTGACCACTTCTTTCATGCACGACTTTAATTAGTTAACAATAAAAATTATGACATCAAAATGGGGCCAAATATGTAAAGAGGGTTTCTTACATGTTACATAAAAAAAAACCCTAAAGTTTAAGGCAATTTTGACAGCAAAGCCAGCCTATCGTCTCTACTACAGGATTAAATGTGGGGTCATTGTTTTCTTTTAAATCTCAAATGTTAATAGTGGCAGCCTTTCAAATCATCCATTCATCCACCTACTGTATGTATTTTCTAAACTGCTTAATCCCACATTTGGTCGCAGTTTCACACGAAAGGCAGAAAACACCCAGGCTTGTATGAGGCATTCATGCAAGTCGAGAAATAATAATTAAAAAATGGGTCAATAATAAAGTAGTAGTTTTTATTTTCTAAGGATATTGACCAAATATTTTCACTCAAGCGATGGTTGGTGTGTGAGTTGTAGAGCGCGGAAGTAGGAGTGATGCGAATAATAAAAATAATGCGTGAGTGTTTTGCAATGTTGTAGAGCACATGTACAGTTGAACCTCTGGGCTCTATCTCGGGCTTTTCTTTCTTCGCACACAGCATTTTTCTCATGACACAAGCAACTTTTGCTCTATGTTATCTGAGTGCCTTTTAGAGAAAGTGAGAAAAACACATGGAAAAAATTAACATAAAAAGAGTTATGAGGCACCACTGAAGTCATATTTGCTTTAACTTATTAATGAGGCGATTGTGTAAGATCTGAAGCAAGATTGGGAATGGTGTGGAAAAGCCTGTCGGGTTTGGGAAATGATTGTAATCATAGCACAAAAAAACGCTGAGTAGTCACAATCAAACTGAAAACCTTATTTTTGTGGGAGACAAAACGTTGAAAAATGTGTTTTTAATATAAAATATAGAAAACCTAAAGAAGCCTCTCTTTTACCTGCCCCAAATCCAGGCCTTTGCGCTGCATATTTGATACTATCATCCGCATCAATCTGCTGAGAGTGATAGTAAATTGGTCGATACAGATAAAGATATAGGATCGCCAACGGCTGTGCAGGTCAGCTCGAGAGCACATAGATTTAGCTGTGCAACCATGGTCAATGTCAGTGGGATCTACGGAGCTAAGTCCCAGTGAGCGTGTGGATCCCGGTGATTGAGTGATTGAGTGCTTAATGTTTGAGCCCGTGGACAGCCCAAACAAGTTAATCCCTGCCATCATCATCATTGACCTCCCCCTCACCACTCATCCTTTCACTAACTCATAAGCAGAGGAAGCAGAGTAGCGGCGAATTTAGTGGACAGGGTTTTAGCGGGGCTTGTCAATAAAAGCTCCTTAATGATTTAATCAGCAGAGATATTCATTTGCCGTAATACGAGGGGGCCTGCTCAGCGCTGCGCTCTGTACAAAGCTCTGAATCCAGGAGAAATTGTGATTATGAAGCTGGATTAAAAGACGAGGTTGTCCTTTTTTGATTAGGGAGAGAGTTGAAGCCAAAGGTCAGGCAGGCTTGTTGGGAATTGGATGATCCTTCATGGAATCCACTTAGATTTGGAAGCATGCAACCCTAAAAAATAACTACTCAATCTATAGGCGGTCTTACAAGTGAAGCTTAGCACTGACTTTTTAATGTCTAAAATAGATGAGAGGTTATAGGGGGGAAAAAAACTGATGCTACTTTGATTTAGCATCTTCAAGTGGGATACAGATTTGGACCATTTGGACTGAACAGATGTTTTGAGTGTGTTAAGCTACAACCATATTTAACTCTACTTGACCTGTAGTTTTTAGAATCCTTCACCCTAACAACTTAGTTTTCTAAAAAATAAATTTCACATTTTTTTAATGCATAACCATTAAAGTCTAGTTTTTATTTGTAAAATCAAACCACATGGTTATAAAAGGCTGATCACACCATCTTAATCTTAAAAAGTCAGGCTTTAAAATGACCTCACCACATATTTTTTCTAACCCTGCAATTCCTAATGCGTGTCCCTTGCCACTTTGAAAAGTCTAGACTTAGCCATGTGGTTATAACGGCTAACCGTTATTTATTTCAATTGTCTAAACCTGATAGCACAATAATAAAAGACAATCCATTAGAATGTCATTTCTATAAACAAAACCTAAAGAAATTGGATGTTTTAAATCAACGCCAAAGTTTCATTTGTAAATAATTACTTGTGCGTCCATTGATCTGTAAGTATTGTTACTGCACTGTAATGGAAAATATTATGAGTGGTTAACATTTTACATAGAAAAATAAAAAAATTGTTATTTATTCAACAAAATGTTTTCATTCTTTGTTTAAAAATCAGTTTTTCAGATCCATACTCCCACCAGAGCTCTGAAAGTTATAGTTGCTATTGCATTAGCTGATATACTGCCATTCCTCACAAGCTGCAAAAGGGGCCATTGAGTTCATTTCAGATCTCCTTCCACACGTAGACACCTGACGCACCATAAAGCTCCTTTGATGTAGAAAAATTGTCTGCGTTCTCTTTTAAGGCTAAATTTAATGCTGCTGTGTCAAAGATTGCGCGTTTATTGAACCGATACTATACAGTATGTATCACCCTCCTCTTCTCCCGCCCTATTTGGTAAAAAGTGGCTCGTTTTCAGCCAGGTTAACACATGCAGACACACAACCATCAATAGATCATATAGCTAGGGTGTAATCCAACTAAATCTGTGTGTCCTTTGCTTCTATAGGTTGTCTTTATGCTCCGATTAACAAGTTTATCTCTCCTCTTTCAGCTGTAAATCCATAGGTCTTAAAGGTGTTCATGAGGCAGAGGCCCTCTGAGCTTAACCTCAGTGGAAGACCGGGAGTTTTTGTGTTAATACGACTGGTACACCATATAAAACAGGTGTAATGGAAACGGTATGCTATAGAAACATGAAAGATGAATATACATCAACAATGTCTGAAAGGTTCAAAGCAGTTTAGGTTTCTATGAACTGATGTAGTTTGTAATTAACTTCACTTCATTGCACTTGTAGTCTGCAATAGACCTGTGACCTGTTCAGGGTGCACCCTGCCCTTTGCCTGCAAATGTGTTGAATTTGGCTTCATAGTTGTGTTTTTTAATGCTCTGGAGATGATCATGTCTACTGCTGCAGGTGATCCCCACCCCCCTCAAAAAAAAGTGGCTGTTTAAACAGAATATTTAGCAGGAAAGTTGTTGATGAGAAAAAGCTGGCAGGCAGCGATTATGAATTAACCACCTGTGTTTCTTCACTGACATTGATCTTGGCTTCTCTTCTGTGGTTTATAAGTCAGCTGACTTAACATTTTGTTTGGAATAATCAGGCCTTCCTCGAGCCCAGACTTGTTCTTTACTCTCATTCTTCGTTACCCATTTTGTGGTTCTTTTTCGACTTTCCTTTGCTAAACAAAGGGAATGGAGGATCTAATACAATCTTTTTCAACATGCTTCCTGTATGTTAAAAAAAAGGCAAAGCAGGAGGAAGAGAATAGTCAAAGAGAAAATGGCAAAGAAAGCTAAAATGGACAGATCTAGCTTCTCAAAGCACACCAATTACAGTTTCTGCAGAAAACATTATCAGCCATTGCCTAATCTCTTTCCCTCTCTTTTTCTGGCTCACTGTGTCTCTTTGCTTTTTTTCTTTTTTCTTTTGTTTCTGTTTTATCTTATGATCCCTGTGAGATTACTCTTGGTGAGGTACTTCCTGCACTAAGTTTTTTTTTCTTCTTTTAGTGAGCGAGTGCTCTCACAACTGGGGAGTTGTGAAGCAGAACTGAAGCATTTAAGAGCTGATGGTAGCTCGCCGAGCTGCAGGAACATTTGGTTTTTGGTCTGGTCTCATATGCTCTTTTTTTTTTATTAATATAACTGAAAGCAGTAAGTTGATGAACTTTTGTTTAGGCAAAACATAATTATTTAAAGTTAGACTGATCTTCAGATCGGTTGAAAGTTGGAAATGGTTTGATGAAATAATAAATATTCTGCTTTGGAAACAAGAATAAAGAAAACAATTGGATTGAATGGGAAATTGTTTAGTCAGGCATAGCTAGTTTGTTTTAACAGTCAAAACCTTAATCTTGAAACTCGGTGGGATATGTAACTTTGGCTATTGGCCTTTTCTATCTAACATCAAACTAAATTTATTTTTTAGTAAAGCCAGTCACTGTCTAATGATTTGTGGATAGATTTTTTTCCTGGAATTTTTACCTTCCAATAACTGATGCAGGACTACTGATTTGTGAGCACTATCTGGCAGAATTGATTCTGGATCTCAGTGTTTCTTTTTTGAAGGGATTCCATTCAGAAGAGTTTGATCCTGCGTGTTGCTCTTTATTATTACAAAACTTTACAACCATAGATATGTTGTGAGAGTAAAGGTATTTTTTTTCACTTCGACTAAAAGGTTATCCATAAATTTTGTTGAAGAGGTAAAGAAGTGAAACAGCATCAAGATTTCCCTTTGCATTTAAATTTGCTGTGATCTTTTGAACTTCATCTTTAACATGATGGTTGATGCAGATGTAGCACAGCATCTTCATGACTCATAAAGTCACCATATGGAAAGCAGGATGGTGTAAAGAGATGACACAGAAAGCTCAGGTCATGATGGAAGTCTCTGATGACTATTATGTAACCTAAAGACAACAGTAGACCCTCTGTGGAACCATTGGAAAAACAGGATTTTTTTCAGGCGAAAATGACTGGCATGCTTGTTTTATCTTTCAACCTGGCCATGCTGGCTAAGCAGGTTTTCACATCTGGGAGGACCACATCTGTGGCACCCACAAAGCTGGTGATTACCGCTAATGACTTAATTTGTCACTAGGGAGGTGTAGTAACATAAGAGGAGTTTCACAGAAGGCATTCAAGCTATAAAAACTCACAAGAGTAAACTTTTCTGCTGCCGGAAAACAGAAAATGTGTCCTCTGCTTGTAATTTGTTTTTTTAAAAAACTGCTTAGGTGATGACTCTCGCTGGGACAGGCGTTCTTCAAGAGAGGCTAAAATAAGATATGTTGGACAAAAAGTATTTCTTTTATTTAAAAGAACTGCAGAGAAACTACAGATCTTTGTCTGCAAATGTTAAGTTTTTTTGTTTGGCCAGAAATTTTATGTAGGTGTGGCAAGCAGCCCACATCTGCAGGTTGTTTTTTTTCAGTCAACGGAATTTGAAACTAAAGCAAATACACAGGTCCTTTCATCAAAGCCTGCCATGGTGAAGAGAGAGAGGAGCAAGAGAAGTAGAAACAGGGAGATGACCATTAGTCTGTTCTTCTCCACTCTAATTACACTCTCAGATAAGTGAAATCACATGTTGGCCATCGTTCCAGGGAAAATAAAGAGCAGGAGAGAAGTAATGAAAAGAAAAAAGTTTCACTCAAAGATCAGGCCAGAGTATAGAGTTAAAGCAAAATGATCTTGCAAAAGTAAAAAAAAAAAAAAACAAACAAAAACGCCACCATCCTCATTTCAAACAAGCCTGCTTGCTTATGTTCATTTCGAACCACCTCAAGCAGTTAATCGGTAAGTTTTAGAGCCCCAACTTCTAAGCAACTGTGTCTACCTTTTACAGTCATGATGATTTTTTGTTCTCTCAAATTTATGTAAAAAAAAAAAAAAGAAAATTTCTGTTTGGATCAGAGCTCTCTTTCCATCTGATCAAAGAAAGTTTCAATATTCACGTCTCTTGGCTTCTCTAAACAAAAAAAAAATACCACCAACTATTAGAACAAAAAAACATACAAACAGAAAAAAAACACTAACTAGCAATACTCCATTTGTTAATCCACAATCAATTTAGCTATCCACTCTTAAATTATTTCGGTGGAGACGGCAGCTCAGTGGTCAGAACGTTTGCGCGCGGACCGGAAGTTCTCGGGTTTGCGTCCCACAGCAAGCACGTCTGGGGTCTTTGGAGAAGACACCTAACCCCCGCTTCTCCCACCATTGGCGCCGTCGAAGGGCAGCCTGCTGCGGTGTATGGAGTGCAGCAAACAAAATTTTCCCGGTGAGGGATGAATAGAGTAATTCATTTTTTTTTTTTTTTTTAATTATTGTCTTTTAAAGCCCGCTAGTTAAAACTTCCCAAGAGTAAGTTCTTAGATTTGGTGGTTCACCTAAAAATTCTATCTTATTTTAGCTCGATAAAATTAAAATTAATTATTACTAACCGGCATTAGTGTTCTCAGCATTCATCAAGACAACACAAAAGACAAAAGTATCCTGGATTTTTTTATACCATGAACACTTTTTTTTTCTCCAATTTGAAAGTAAAACTGATATATAAAACTACATCTTTGATGACAAGTAAAAAGCCTTTAAAAGAAGAAAGCTACTTTTCACGTCTGTGTTTTTGAGGTACATTGAGGCCATGACCAAAGGCTAAGTAAAAATTGTCATTCATTTCTCATTTTCTTAGCCTCCTTTAGGTACTTCAAACCAGTGTTCAACCTGTCATTTTTTTTTCTTGCCATGGCCTGTCACCGCAGTCTGTCTGCTGTCAGTTTGTCCTCGGTTCTAAAAGTGCCATCTGACAGAAACCTCCATTGATCTTCTGGCTTCCTCGCTGCAGTAACACAACCCTGCAGCTCATTCTACCTGACATTCCCTGTCAGTGCCCATTACAACCCCCCTCCTTCTTCTTCTCTACAGCCCCTTTGTTGACTGGCCTCCTCTTGGAAAGCAGCCAAATGCACAGGACAGTGTGAGTGATCTACGTGAGCGGCATTTAGCTTCCCCTCCTTTAACCTTCTTCATCACTCACTCGCTCTAACCTTCCTTGAGTTCGTAGCGCCAAAGGCCTTTTAATTCACAGTGGGGTCTAATCCAGTCCCTGGTGCCAGTGGTAATACAGGCTTAATTTCATTATAATGTTTAATGGGCATAACACTGACTGGGTTACATGGCTGTAATGCCGTGCAAGGTCCCACGATTGGAGATGGTTCCCAGAGGCCTTCGTAGTCTTAAACAATTACTTTCCCCGTCCTTTTAGACCCTGTTCTCCCAACTGTCTATGGATTTTAGTTCAGTCCTGCTTTTGTCCGGTTTGGTGGTAATTCTACAACATTGGTAAATAAACTACCCTCTTTTTAAAGCATCACAACTTGTTTTTGTCCTTAATTATAGACTCCTCGCTTTTTATTTGCATTGAGATAAAACTTGGAGAGACATTTATAGATTTGAGATTGATTTGAGAGGACAAAATGTGTCCAGTGCTTTAAATTTATGACCAACTTCAACAAAACTGATGACATTTCCATCTGTCTCAGCTATACCGAAGCTTTGTTTCGACTACAAAGATTATTTTCACAAAGAAGGATATATTTGGAAGTCTTTTCCTCAACTTCTTTTATTTCATCCACAATAACACAGAATATATGAAACAATATAGCTCTACTGAGTTGGCGTGATTGAGGTTGCTCATGGTTGAATATTGAGAGACCTATGAAACAAAGCAGGACAACCACCCAATTTCAGTTTTAATACATGTTTTCCTCGCTACTCCATTCACTTACCAATGAGACTTGTACTTTGGTTTTAGTCTTATTTTCATTCTTTTAACCAAGTCTAGAGATTGATCATCTATTAAACTTTTTTATTAGTCAGTTCAACCCTCATCTTTTTTCATTCAAACTTATAGTTTTCTTTTTCTGCTGCATAGCCTAGCAATTTTTGTATTTGAGTTGAGTAATTGTGCTTTCTTGATGGTTTAAAACCATCAATGATGTAGTGGACCAGAGTGTTTCTAAAGCTGAGTTTGTAGATAAAGCTTATCATTAAGATCAACATCTGTGTAATGAGAATGTAATTTTAAGATCTTTTTATTGTATAACCCGACTTTTTAATCTTAGGGTTTTAACCTAACGCCGGAAACAGAAGTTTTTACAGCAAAAATCTCCAGATTTACTTTGCAGGAACATCCTATCCAAGTGGTTGTACCATGTTTACAGCTTCACATGATGCATTGCATCATGCACCATGATCAAAATGCTAACTGTCTTATCCTCCTACACATACATCTGAAATTTATAAATGCAGGGACGATGTCACGCACACACAGACCGTCTTCAAAATGTCAAAAATATATTTAAAGGTGATATGAATGGTGTCTGAAAATGTCTTCTTAAAAGATGTCCGTGTTTGCATGAGGGTTTCTGCTTTGTATTTGTTGCCTGACAAGAGGCTGATGATGACAGATGATGGAAGATGAACACATCTGACGAGTACAAAAAATGCCCAGTAAAACCTAAAGAAAGAAAAACGTTCTTGTGTGTCAAAGGCATCCACTTCTCATTCTTTCCTTCCAATCAGATCCCATCTTCTTTCTTTCCACAACTCAATCCATCCATCTTCTCACACCTTCCTCATTTCCTCTCTTTTCCTCCCTCTACTAGCCCCCAAAGTCTCCCTTTCTCCACTTTTTTTCACCTCACCCTCTATTTTTCTCTGTTTTTTTCCCCCTTCTCCTTTTTTTTCATTTGCAATTACAGTAATATGTAACATCAGGCGTGGTGAGATTTAGGGCTTTACCTTACATAACCCCGGGATTTAGCTGCAGGGTTTTAAGGCTTCTCTGAGCCGCATGAGCTGGGGGCAATCGGGCCTCTTTAAAAATATTTTTTCAAAATGGCTCAAATCCCCAATAGGGCCAATGAGCATGTAGGGAGTAGGAAGGCTTTGAGGGCCTTGATATAGCACAAGCATCATTATTTTGCATTACCATGGAGCCTGATCCATTTAAAACACAGCCTTCTCCATTCTGTTGTGAAGCAGTATTGGCGGTGGGTAAATAGATGTGGCTCAATACACATTATGCACAGAGAGTGGCCAGCATTGCACGCACGTACACTTAAATACAGTTAATACTAGCTGTTCTGCTCACAGTTTATAATGTGTGCAAATGTAATTTTCTTTTGCCTCTGCATGCACATACTCGGTTCTTTCCCCTAAAGAACCAAGGGCAAGAGGGCAGTTAGGTGTTGAGTTACAAGTCTGTGCATGTGTGTACGTTGATTTGAGGTGTGTGTTTTGGTTACGCAGAACTCTTGGCACTTGCTCGAAGTTTTTTATGCATGAAATTTAATTTGATATGACTTTATATTAAACTGTAAAAGGGGTGCTGGAAGGAGGGGTTCGGGTTTGGCCGCGGATCACCACGCCAACCAAAGCCTGATTTTATTCCTCCTCAAGGCAGGCCAAACGGACAGGCCGTAAATTTGAAATAATGAACTGCCTGGCCTAACTTGATGATTCGAGCAGGGAGGAGAAAGAAAGCGGATAGAAGAGAGGAGCTGGGTACGAAAAAAAAAAAAAGTGGAGCAAAATAACCTTGACAGATAGCGGAGTGAACAAAAGCAGATGAGGATGTCAGCTGAGGACAAAGCTTCGCACGGGAAGCAGCAGAGGAGCATATGTTAGACATGCGAGATATGCTCCCTCTTAGAAGAAGTAGCGTTCGATTCCATTGAAAAGCTGCTTCTTCAGCTTCTTAGGGCAAATTTTTATTTCTCCCTGGCAAAAGTCTGGAGCTAAAGGAGGGGAGGTTAAGATGTAAAGCCGATTGGATTAGATCCCAAATGAAGAAAAGACATGAGAGATAAGGCCAGAATGAATCCCCTACCCGGTTAGCAAGAGACTGCCGAAGGCTGACCGGGTTACTCGGTCACAACTCAGACTGTCAACAAGAGACTCTGAATGTCATCAAACGCAATGGAGGGATGAGGAAAAGATAAGTTGAGATTAAAAGAAAGGCTGATGATGTTTTGGTGAATTGGGGGAATGCTCTTAAATTGTCTCGAATTAGCAAAAGTCAAATTTTAAACAAGTTTTCAGAGGTTTTTTTTTTTCCTTAATCAAAACTTTCACTCTACGTAATCACACACTCCTTCTCTGCTCGGAGTGAGATCCCCCATTATTTTTCTATCCGTTTTACTGGTCTCCTGTGTCTTAACTGGCTTTTATAACTGGGCTGCAGCTGCAAAAGAGAGCACGGTGGAAAGGGGTAGTTAGAGAGGGAGGGAAAAAAGAAGGGAGCGGGAATTGAATCATGAAATGAGGACCATTTTTCCATCTCGCCGAAAATGTGGACTTTCCATTTCTGTTATTAGGGTGCTCTCATTCCCTCGCCCTCCCTTTCATCTATATGCTCAGCACAGCTGTTTAGTCAGTAGTTTTTCTGTATTGTTTGTCTCTCCTCGTCCTTCTGCTCCCCTCCATCTCTTCGTGGCCTCCCCTCTCCTCAGCTTTTAGCTCATGTAAACTTAGTTTTTTCGTCACGCTTTTTTTCCACTGCAGGGCGTCTCTGCTTTTGATTAATGTAGAAAAAAAGCAGCAGATCTGGCTCCCTTGCTCACTCTTAACTGTAACTAACAGAGACGCCATTTCATTTTTCTCTCCACTTCCTCTTCATCCCCTCCTGTTTTGTCCTTACCACAGCAGCAGTTTTGCTTCGGCCACGTGGCTCTGAGGAAAAACCTCAGCGTCAAGTGTTTGTTGAGCATCTTGAACTGATATGGCTCCCTCCTGTGTTATGACTACTACAAAGCCAATCTTTCTCCGCCATGCAGGCCAAAAAACCTGAACATAGGTCTAATCCTAACTTAGGACTATCGGAGCAAACCCAAAAGTTTCACCCTCATCTTGTTTCTTCAGATTTCTGCCACACTCTGTTCCCAATCTCTTGGCCTCTGACCTCAGCATTCTTAGATCTTTCCCTCTCTTTCCCACTCTTGCGCTGCTTCAGCCAGACATGCTGTTGCAGCTGAGTGGGCCGCAAGCATCTGTTTACAGAAGCTCCTTCTGCAGTGTGAGATAATGATGGCCAGATACAGCCCACAGTTAAATAAACACATTGCCACCTCCCTCCTTCAACTGAGTTTGCATGCCGTCTCACTGCGGAGGGTCTAAAAAGAAAAATCCCGGCTTGTATTACCGCTGACTGTTTTAAAATATGTTTGATTTTCTTTAAATGGATGAGTTTAAATCTTCAAAAACAGCAGAAAAGCAGGAAGGTGGAAGACTTAGATGACCTGAAGTTGCACTGCAAACGCCTAAGCCTGGAATATCATGTACCGAGGAAAAACATTGAAATAAGGCTCGTAATACAGAGATGAAGATGCTTTAACCTGCCTCAGATGGACAGAGATTACTGTATCCGCATTGAGCAGAGAAAGTTCACAGGAAACCACAACAATTGCATTCTGACTTCTTTCCAGTGGTTATCTCATCAGCTTATTCTCCCAAGACGGTAAAGCACTCCACATTTTTCCCACTCAGAAGCGGACGCCATTGCTGAAAGCGCAAGTTAATAAATACAAAAAATGGCAATTTCGCACCATGGGTCGATCATATTGTTTCTATTAAATCAAATCCAAATATCTAACACTATATTTTTTTTTATTGTTGCATCAAACATGCTCTGCAACTATTTGCCTTTATTGGCCTTGATCTTCCTCAGATAGAACGCAAGCTTCTTTACCCTACTAGGATGTAGCCGTATACCCTGCCACACTGGCCGGGTTTGGAGGCGATGCAAGCAAGTAATTTTTCCCTGCTGAAACTGCTCCTCCAGCAGAGAGCTGATTTTTTGCTGTCTTTTTACGCTCATTTATATTTCTTTTGGGTCTTCTTTGACCTCTTCTTGTTGCGAACCTCCTTCTCTTCTGGTGTCAGCCTTGTAACTATTTAGTAACTAAAAAGTATTAGTTACTAAATGTACTTCTTTATGAGTTACCTAATGGTCTGGGGGGGGGTTTGCCTCATCATACTTTAACAAACCATCCTTTGAATGTGAAAATGTTGCTTTGCTGAACTTATTAGCGTAAACTGTGTAACATGTGCATGGACCTCATGTAAGTTCTATACGTCTCAGTGTTTTCTCAGTGAAGCTGTCAGCAGGCAGACGGCGCAGGCGTGGTGACAGCTGAGATGGAGACCAAAAACGCGCTAAAGGGCTCTTGGGAGTGGGTTTGTTGTGGAAGACCAGGGCCGGCTGTCACATGTTAATCCTAAAGAACATGCAGGCGTTTGTACTTGCTAGCTATGCATAAAATATACACTAGCAGTCATGCATCATGTCCCGGACGGTCCAAAGTTAAACAAACTCTGGCTCCCCCTGACCGTGATGTTTTACTGGAATGTGTTTAACTTCTTCTTGCACCTGATTTCTCACCTGAATCCAGCTTGAGATCACATAGGGGGGCCATTGGGCTCCACGGGGGCGTCTGGAGGAACCCCCGCACACACACTTGTGCACTATGTGGAAAACATCACTATCATCGTCTAAACCGGCTCCCTTTCTCATTTCAGCTGTCCAGTCTCCTCCTCTCTGCTATCTATCCTGTCATCCGGCTCATCCTTGTCTGCCTCCTCCCTCCCTTCAGCTTTTTCTTTTTTTTAACTAAAAAAAAAACCTCTCTGTCCCGCATCTCCCCCGTCTCGCTCTGTTTTTCATAAACTTCTGGCTTAGCCTTAGCCTGCTATCCCAAAGGCGTAGTGTGAAACGCTTAGACATTTCTGAGCAACTGCCAAACAGATGCAGGCTCATCTGGCCTGCCCCTCAACAATCAACATCCCCTCAGTTTAATACCACGCTGCCATGAGCAACCGTCAAGCCATCCGCATTGATGTTTTGGGGAATGTCAACAGCAAACCACTTCAAATATTGTGCTAAATGTCTACTAATCACTTTACACAACAGACCAATTGAAATTTCAGAGGAGATTATACACAGATTTGTCATTGTCAAAGAAAACTGCATCTTTAGAAAATGTTGTACAGTAACACAGTAAAACTGTTATGACTCTTTCTAAATTATACCCTGTAAATCCTGCCATTTACTTTCTCTTAGTGACAGCTCTGTTTTTTTTGTTTGTTTGGTTTTTTTTTTAGTTTATGATTTAAGATCTGCCATGAACAGCAGATCAAATGAAACTGTTGCATTACGGTGTCTGGCATTTTATTTATGAAGGAAATGCTTTGGTTTATGGGGCATGTGAAAAATAGTTCCAGTATTTTTCAAATAAATAAATATATCTTACATAGTTATTTTTTATATTTTTAAATTACTGTTTTGATTTTTGAAAAAATACCTTTTAGTCTACTCAACTTTTTTATGTGTTATTTTCTTGTCATTTTTTTTACATATCTAAAGAAATATTGTTAGTAAGTTTAGATTATAAATTGTAAAATTGTTTTGCCGCCACCTTTTCGGGAGCTTGCAGTCTCAGCAGAGAAGTCCATACACCCTTACGCTGACAACATCCTCCAGCTTTATTCTTAAAAAAAATGCAATAATGTCTATAGTATCTTTTTCCCATAGTGTAGAAAAACCAAACTGGGAAACTTATTTTACTCCAGACATACATACAACATCAACTGTAAAAACAGCATAAAAAATGCATTTTTTTTCTCCTACATAAGTTTGTACAATCTTGATTTACAGGCTGTATTGTTTATGTTTATTCTTTCCAGAATGCAGTTGCTAAGTGACAAAACCAAGGTTTACACATAGGGAAAGATTTTAATGTTTGATCCACCGCAATTAGTCTATCTAAACTTTTTTATTTTAAATTGCTAGTCTCTTTTTAACACACTGTAATTTGTGGAAGGACATGGGGTTACAAGGCAGTTCTCATTTTGCTTTTTTTCTCAGGCAGCGACTGTTCTGATGACTTAAAATACGAGCATTCAACATTAAATTCAGCTGCGTATAGCCATCAAACTGAAACTTTATTTATGATAAAACTCTACTTTTTTTGTATCAAAATTTGCTACTGTTTATCCTCTAATATTAAGCCATTTATATGTATATACCATCAGTCTGCATATATGGCAGCTGCCATATTTTGGCCAAAAATTTTACTCATAGAATTACTTGAGCAAGCTAGAACTGAAATGATAAAGTCAAGGTTACCGGTGCTTATGAATTAACAGGGTTTTTAAAATGGCTCAGGGAATTTTATTCTGTTTAATCTTGGTTCATCATTCTGAGTATGCTCAGAGGGAGAAGTAGGATTTTTTGAGCTTTTCATCTGGGTTTAATAAGTTAATAGATGGATTGATAGATGGTAGGAATAAATCTCTTAATTATCAGCTTTACCAAACAAGAGCCTGAGTTGAGCTGTAAGCTGTCCGAACTAGGCTAATCCGTTGTGTCAGACATGTACAGGCATGCGTTTTGATTCACTTATGCTGCTTATCTGATTGAGCTAATGCATAAAAAAAGTGTATGCTGCAGCTGATGGGAATGCGCACAATGTTTCTGAGGTTGGATTTTCTCTTTTTTGAGTATGCAGCTGCAACTCAAGCTGAATCCGGTGAGTTGTGTGAATCATCTCCCATGGTGCCTCTGATATCAGGCAGGAGGCGTTTATCAGTTAGTTTTTTAGAGACAGGAAGACCAGATCAGTTGTTTGCTCACCTTATCAGCCTGATAGATAAAGCCAGCTTTGACACAGACAGCAAGCAGCGCGACCACGTACACGAAACATGGCAAGACTCATTAATTCAAGTGTGTGCGTGTGTGTGCAAACACACATCGCAAGTACAAGACTGTGCTCGGAGTCAGCGACCTCTCGGGCTGGGTTCATGTGGGGACACAGACTGACGAATGCAGCTGGGCCGTAACTCCCAGACAGCTGGTGGTCAAAGGTTCCCTTTCTATCTGTGCCCTCATTTGGCTGATTGTTTTTTTCTCAGGCCTCATCTTCTTCTCTCTGACTGTTTCCTCCTCCTCCTCTTCACTCTGTCAGCTGAAAGAATAAATCTTCAGTTCATGAAGGAGGTATGCAGATCTGGCCAGTGCTTGCTTAGAAACACGGATGTTCTTCTTCAGAAATCCTTCACAAGTTTATAAGGACACATAAAAACAGCTCCTATGAGCCCTGTTTGGGCAGCTGGAAACATATGTGTCCCTTTAAGTGCAGGTAATCTAGAAATTTGGTGTACAGTAAGAATTTGATCATAAATAAAAAAGGTGTAAAGACTTGCAATTTAAAGAGCAGTAATTGCACTTTGTGGGGCTAATAATTCTTATGTTATTGCATAGATAAATAAAAACGCAACCTTTTGTTGGTTTAGAAATTTAATATTCATTAAAAAAAACAACAAAAAAACATTGAAATACATTTATTCAGTTTTACTTCTGTTATTGACACTATCAGCCCCTCACTGCATGAACGCTTCACTGAAATAACTTTTTTGAGGCCTCAAATACTGTGTGGAGTTGAAAATGCTGAAGGAAAAAAAAAATCCAGAAGCATTCTTTTTGATTACTTAAAATGGAAAAATTTTGTCAAACAAAAACAAACAGTACAATTTAGAAATAATTTCACTTGAACAATGTGAAGAAAGATTGAAAAAATGTTCTCTTAACATCTGGGTAGCAATTCAAAAACAATTTTTTTTAGCTTCATGCATAAAAATTTGAGCTGATCATCATCTGGTTTCCTTAGTCCAGAATATCTGGACCTCATAGAGGGTGTTGGGGTAATGATCAATTCTCTTTAACCACTTTCTTTTTCAAGAGACTGAATTTAAAATGAAAACATTATCAGATCAACATTAGATGAAGTCTTAAAAAGATGGTTAATAGATATGAAGGAATGATAAGATACGGAAATGAAAAAAAAAGAGCTTTCAATATTGTTCTTTAATAGAAAAAACTGTGCTCAGATTGAGCCTCTAACTTAAAATAAGTCAGATGAATTTCTATTTAGTTGTAATACAGCAGGGCTTATTTCTCCATAGACCCATGCGTTGTTACAGAAACTTAGTTTCCATCTGAGATTCATCTAGAACCTGCATATTTTACACTTCTTGCTAAAGCTGCTACAAAGATGGCCACACACATAAGCAGATTTAGAAAACTTACTCCTCAGCCGAATCGCAAATTATGCACTGCATACATTAAATCTTCACTGGCATCATCCAGGGAGGATGTGGAGTTTTACACGACCATTCATCGCTCCCCTAATTCATTAGTCCAAATGAGCATTTATGCAGAGCGCACATTATTTTTACAGGCCCGCTTTATGTGTTTGTGTGGAGTTTTACAACCCTCATAAAACACGTTCTCCAAGCCCCAGATAGATTTGGGAGCATTTATTTGCATAGTTCACAAACCCAAAATAAATCTTGAGTGTTTTCTGGCCCACGCTGCGTCAGACTGCAGGCCTGTTTGGTGTAAATAAGGAGTGTGATGCACACAATGCCGTCTTGTAATTGTATGAATGATATTCTGTTGACATTGTCTTACAATGCAAAAGGGAACGACTTTATTTAAGCACTGCCAAGCAAATGATGCTGACAGACATTTGACGCCTGACTTTTAGTGAAATGCGATGCTGTGACTGAGGAGTAATTAGGAAGTCAAAACCTAGTGCTCACAATGTGGATTTATATCTGCTGCTATGCACACAAGTGGACTTATTTATTGGGTTTGCTTGGTTATGACTACATGCTCACCTCCTTTATGCTTTGATCCTTCTTTCCATCTTAACATGCGTACAAACAGGTGTTCAATCAGTCACTTGCATGACATTGTCAGGATTTGGAAAGTCTGCACTTTTTCTTTTTTGCTTGGCCCAGTAGAGCCTTGGCTTTTTCAATCCACTAGACCTATCTCGAGAAAAGCGGAATGACCTCATATGAGTTTCAGAACAAATACAATTGCTCTGTCATGTTGTCATACTGATAATGAACCATATCACGTCTATGAACTCTGGTTTCAGCCAGTCTAAGCCGTGTCTCGTTTTCTTTAAAAACAAATGTCAAAAGATTTAACATGAGTCAACAATTTATGAATAGTTTGGATTAAAGTGTGAACATTTCAGGAGTCTATTTAAGGAACTAACTACAATGTTGGCAAGTAAAACAACCATTTTTAACCTGAAAGTACAATGTTCTTTATCATTATTTGCTCTTGAGTTTTTTAAAATACAAGATGACATTCAATGGGCACCTTGTCAGATTCACTTGCTTTGCTACACACATGTCTATTCTGCTAATTAGACAACTGCATCTCTGTACATTAATGCATGAAAACATCGTCAAAATGTGGTCAAAACCTATGGTCATACCTGCCTAAATGAAAAAAGTTGGCTGTTTGAAGAGTCTGCATGTGAGCTCTTCATTCATATGGTAGGCTTAGAATCAGGTTGAACATGAGAAAACTTGAATTCATCTTTGTATTATTACTCCCGCCTGCCTTGGCCTTAATAACAATTTTCCTCTGTAATGTTGCAATTTATCCATTCATTACCCTTTTATGTATCTGTTATTCATGGCTTTTTCCAGCCCATTAATACACAAAATCACAAAACTCAATCACCAAACTTCTTTTGTGAACTTAAAAAAGTGTAGTTGCTGATATACAACCTGATCTAGACTGATCGTTCTTTGTATTCAAACAAAGAATGAGTTTCTAGACATCTATCATAGAGGGTGTTATCAGAAGGAGATCCCAATGCAAAACATGGAGAGATTCCAACAGTCTGTTGCCTTGGGAACGCTGTAGTTACCCCAGAAAAAAAACAGGAGGGTGCTGGAGGTCTCTACTATGAGCATTTTTTGTTGCCGACACCCAGATATGTAGCAGAGAATGGGTATATAGTCCAACAATCGTCATGTCAAAGCGTACATCTAAAGTACCTTTGTAGTCCCCCCATTACTATATCTGCTTCTAGAAACTCAAGAGTTCTCTTAAAGAAATTTTGTTTCTGGACTATTTTTGCAGTTTTCTGCAGTTTAGCCTGTTTTCTATTGACCAATAAGAATACATGCGAACAATTGTTTGGAAAGCAGAAAACATTCAAATACAAACTGTGGGGGGCTTGTTTTGGTTTTCCTTTGACTTAGTATAGTTATAGTACACATTGCAGTGACTAAAAGCTCTAGTTTTTACATTATTGAACAAAACTAAAATCATCCCATGAAAATCTGATTTAAGAGACTGGGTGGCCATGTCGCCATGTGTAGTTTTTTGTTTTCACCTCTCTAGCTTTCTCTTGGGGAAAGGGACACAGTGGGAAATGATGACAAAATGCCAGACAGAAGTTCTACTGGGTCATGCTCTCTGCTCCCAGTGCAGTTCCCACAATCCACACAAAACAATCCCTGCCCGGTCCAGGCCCACATAAGGAGAACTGGGCTTCAACTTGGAGTCACTTTTCTGGATCCATGCTGGTGGAGACCAGGGGAGTTTTGTACGTTTGGCTTTTGGCTGAGTGATGGCAGAGCCTCGTGGTGGCTGCGGCGTGGCGTGTGTTTGCTTTTCCTCGCTTCCCCCCATTCCGGTGGGTTTTGGTCGTGTCTGCTCCCAGCCTAGTGCCCCCTTTTGTGCCCTGCTTTCCTCTCCTTCTCTGCCAACAAATCTCTTTCTTTCTTCTCTTCTTTCTCATTCCTTTTATTCTCTCTGCTCACGTCTTTTTTTTGGCGAGGTGACACGTTCCCACAGCAATTGCCCCCACCCAGCCAAATCTATCTATCTTTCTTCCCCTCTTTCATTCATGTCTTTTTCTTGTCCTGACCCTCTCTCCCTTTTATTTTGGTCTCCATATCTCCCCCATCCCCCAGCTCGGTCTGTCTTTTTTCTCTCCCCCTTCCACCGTCCCTGGCAAAGACTGGCATCACATGATTCCTGTTCCCACTTTGTGCCCGGACCCTGCAGTATACACACATTGAAACACACATGGATGCATAGATCAGAACTGGGGAAATGCAGTGCAGCTGGGGAAGGAGCTCACATCTTTCACTTCTGTTTGCAGTAAACCTAACTTACATACCTTTATGGGACAGGTATGCGCTTTAAAAATACTTTTGTTTTCAGTTCACTTTATAACGTGGCAGATATTTCATTTGTTGGTTGGACTTTTAAGCGAAGCCTGATACACCAGAGAGCTCTGGGCTCTCACACACCACCCTCCCCCTTCTGCTGAAATCTTTCCCACTGCTTTCTCTTTCCCCTGTGAGAGGCAGATTTCTTTAGCATGTGTTGCTGCCCCCGTGCTGCCAACAAGTGACATCTGCCGGCGAAATGACGGAACGACAGTTCTCCATATGCATCTCCACGTTTAGTTTTAAAAATGAAGATTATTCTATTTGTTTTAGCAGAAAAAAGTTGTTTAGTAGAAACAACTTGCCATTATTGCTTTTTAAAGGAAACCTTCATTGATCAGATTATAAAGATAGAATTAATCAAAAGCCAAAGCACCATCTGATTATTCAGTTATTTAACCTTTTCTTGCTTCTTTTTTTTTATGTATTTTTGCTATTTATCTGTCAAACTTACTAATCCAACTACAAATCAGCTGGTTTTACTAACTGTGTGTGTGATAAAACATCGGCTTGGATTTATTCCAGCTACAGAGGATCTTTTACTTTAATAGTTTTAGACAGACACAAATCTTTCTGCTCACTTGTAGATTCTCAGCCGACCTAAGTGACACCATCATCAATTTAGAATGCCTGAATGGTGAAAAAATAAAAGTGTATATTTATGAACATTTCTTGGCCAAAATAAAGATCTCATCATAGCATAATAAATGTCTTTATCCCCAAGCTCTTAGATAAGCATGCTACATTTTTGTTAAAAGCAGAAATTTAAAAAAAAAAAAAAAAAAGTTGTAGTATCCACATAGATCACTCAGTGTGGGTTTACCATATAAAGTTTATGAATGCTGAACAGACTGGACTGTGAATATAAATGCATTGGCTCACCTAAAGGGTAAGCTATCTATCATGGACCCCACATAGTTACACACTCTCATGCGATTCCTGAGAAATTGACGACCCTAGAGCACTCAGGGCACCAAACACCTATCAAAGGTTAAAATGCATAGAGCTTCAAATTAAAAGTAAAGAAACAGGATTTTTAATATAGTTGTTACGGTGAAAGTTTTGAGGATGAGCTTTAGATCAAAAGAGGATTTTCACTAGAGCGTTTTCCCTCTTCTGTGTCCTCCTCCCCTTTGCTACCTCTTCTCTGTATATCACAGCTCATCAGCATAGACAGAGATAAAAGAAACAGGGCAGAGGGAGAGAAGAGGGGGGTACATGTGGGCAGCATGCCAGCTCCCTCCATCTTTCCACCCCCTTGCCCTCTTCTCTCTCCTATGGTTGATTCCCTTTAGGCCTCCTCTCACCCCTTCTCACCCCCCGGCTCCCAGGCTCTGTGTGGTGTTGGCACGGAGAGGGCGCAGGCGGCACACAGACGGCTACGCAGATGGGCAACGGGCAATGCAAGGCTGCCTCCCCACACCTGCTCCTTGCTGGCACAGGGCTCGGGCCAGGCGGTCACGTAGTGCACACACACATACACACAAACACAGATGTGCATCTAACGCAGAATTATCTCGCTCAGTTTATTGAACTTTCCCACATATAGATGGGATCTGGAAAGAAGGAGCAGGGGGTTAGGGTGCTGAGGTTGGGAGGGCGGGGGGGTGCGTGCACATGCAAATACTCCCACAACACAGCTATAGATACAGCACATGCATGCTTATGTGTTTTAATAAAAGAACACCGTATCCCTCCCACACTGCACTGCTCAGCCTGTCAGTCACAGATGTTTACACGCTTATCTCCAACTGCGCCTCAACATGTGCTCTCCAGAAATTTTTTGCTCTCACACACAATCAGAAACATATAGAAGTCACAATCTCTCATCACATAGCCACCAAACGATGTATTTATAGTTTCACGCCCACACATTCACACTTCAGCACTACTAGCACGGAAACACATTTCACAATTAATCACATGGCCCCATGCCGTGCTGTCACTTGCAGTTTCATGCCAGACGTTCACAGAACTACACGGAGATGCACCATTGTCACTACTCCACTGAATGTGGGCACGAAGATTGATTTGTACCGACTCTGTACGATGCTTCAATGCATCAACAAAAGAAGGAAGAAAAAAAGGAATGACACTTTGCTAGCCTGGTAGGCTCTGATGGCTTTCCTTTAACAGTAGGTTTGGTAGGTAGAAAGAAGACGATTAGACTTCAAGAGAAGAAGATAAAAATACGTAAAAGAACAAATTCATCCTTAATCAGAAAAAATGGCAGGTGTTATTTCTTCATTTTGTTGAAACTCGGTCTTAATTTGTGCAGAAAAACGAGCTGCTCCAGTGATGGTAAATGGGCCATCACTTCAGTCACACAGTGTTAGGTAGATTTAAAAAGACAAGGGCAGTTTTTTTTCGCATAGAAACACAAAAAGTGTTTGATTATATGTTCATTGTTTTCTTTTTTCAGTAGAAAATGTGTTAATTTTTTGTATCTGACTACATTAAAAAAGCATGGATGGTTGAGCTGCTAAAGATGACTGTGCACAGAAGCTGCTGTTCCAGATGTCCTAACAGCTCAGCAGGAATAACCACAATGTTCTCTCCATCCCTGTTATTATCTTGTTTCACTTAACTGTGCATTATCTAATGAAACTAATTTCCTTGAAACCCGTTTCTCTGAACTCAATTGTGGTCACACTGAGCTAGGCACCACTATCACAAATAATACTTTCTCACCAGCTCTGGCATCATCCAATTTGAATCCTATGGACCTAAAAACTGAGCTCAAAACAAGATTTTTACGTAAAAAAATTGAAGCATAAGAGGTGGTGGTTGGGCAGTCATAGGGTGATGACTACTTTCCAACTAAATAAAGAATGAAAACGACAGCGTATAGAGGGAAAGAGGAGGAGGGAGGATTGGAAGGGGGGAAAAAAAAAAACGAGGTTAAAATGAAGTTCAATAAAAGAGCTGGGTGAACATCTGTGTGGGATAGCCGCGGAGATTAGGAGGGTTTGGAACATTTTAAGCGCATTAAAGATAAAAAAAAAGGGTCAGAATGTTTAGCAACATACCGATAAACCTCTTAAGCGAAACCCAATTGGGGAGGCTGTTCGGCTTCCTTATTCAGAGTCTGCTGGATAGGTCGGGGGGTGCGGGTGGAGCGAGAGGGTTGAGGATGCAGAGTCTTGCATTTTGTGATACCAAGAGCTGTTTCTTTTGCAGCCCGCTTAAACCAACATTGCATTTTATGTTTTTGGTTGTCTGCAAGTTTCTGTTCAGATACATAAGCTCAGCATCATTTACAAAAAATCTGTATTTTCATTTTTGAATATAGTGTTCAGTTTGACTCTTTATCTCCAACCTGTACAGTTTCCAGTTGAGTTCAAATTATGGTACATATTCCGAAACTCAATCATGTAAAACTTTTAATGTGCAATTCAAAATAGCACTAAGATTATAAAGCAAATATTCTGATTTCCTGGGGTAATAATTCTTCATCCATAAAGGCTCATAACACAAATACACCTGTGAGCTCAGAAATGCAATATTCACAAGAAAGCTTTAAAATACAAAGTACATCTATTCCTCTTTTTTTGCTCACATTTTGTCCTGTCCCTATGTACGTGCACAACAGAGTGTAAATCTTTAACACTACTTTACAAATATGGTGTAAAGCACATCGCTTTAGCAAAGAGAGTGCATTTTCTTTGCTATTCTTATTTTGATGCATTTACAGAAGAAACGACACTCTCTGTTGTACAACCTTAGATGCACTATCCACTGCTCTACTTCTTGCTTGTGTTAGACTGCGGGTGGCATGTAAAGAACAAAAGGCGTGGCAGGGTACAACTCGGCGTTTAAAAAGTATCCAAATACTGGACAAGAACGCTAACAAATTACTCAGAAATGCACGAGTGAAATAGAAAACCACTTCAGGTATGTTTTTGATGTGGGAATAATGTTCACACATGGTTGAAACCTCCAGAATGTTTATTTGCATGAAACCCCTAGCGTTAGTGACCTTTCAATTTGAAGCTTTGAGAAAAAAGGTAAAGCAGATAGTAATCCCAAAAAAAAATCAAACAATTTCTTTACTCAATTTTGACCAAAAACTAAGCAAAACCTTCATCTCTACATGTCAACAGTTTAGTTTCCTCCAGACGTTTTGTAACACGTACTTGTGGCTTCAAAAGATGTTTTTTGGCTCAAAAGATGCCGTCGACTCCCTTTCATGTTGTTTACTCGTGTTTGTTGTTTTATTCTTCTGTCAAAGCTAATCAGAAAATCTGCACTACACCATTTCAGGATTATAAGTTCACCATTTGCCACTTGTTGCACCAAGATGCCCACCTTGTTAATTCAGGTGCACCAGATAAGAGATTGTCGCAATTTGATTTTTCCAGCTCTCACAGCGAGTCATACTGCCTGACTCATCTCTATTCACTTTGTTTGAGTATGCATCCCATTCCTGCTTCAAGTTTAGACAAGTCTTTACTATTGTATCAACTTTTTGAACAATAAATAAGATTTCAATAAGATTTAAATTGAATCTATTTTCATAATTACTTGTTAGCTTAATTGTTTTATAAAAATTAAAGTCTCAAGGAAAAAAGACTAAAGATACACTCATCTCATGAATATGTGAACTTGAAAAAGCTAAAATGGCTTTTCAATGGTTAGTCCGTATACATACTTGCTTACTTGAAACAGTTTACTAATGAGATAAAAAAAAACAGAATTCAACCAATTTCAGTATTTAGGAGCTTTGCTTGCTACAAATAGCCATAATTAGGGTGCTTTCAGGCAGATGCGAAATATTAGATCACACCCTCTATAGTGTAAGTAACTTTTTATAATGCAATTTTTTGTGAACTTCTGTGATTTTTCTTTTCTGTTTTACATACCCACTGCGGAAATTGTAGAATGGGGGTATTTCCTTTTATCACTGTAATCTGCATGTAAATTAAATGAAAATCATGATGAGATGGCTCGTTCTCAATTTTTATCTATGAAAATGTTGATACCATTGGTGTAGTTCTATCCCTTGAGTTTTATTAATGAAATGAAATGAAATTTCTACATTTATGTCCTGGGAATATTCAGTAGCACCTCTGTGACCAGAACAAAAATTAAAACTAAAGACCACTCAAGACCTGCTTATGGCATATAACCTAAGTATTTCCAGACTTTCAGGACCCCATGTCTCGCCGGACACAACTTTTTTTCCTAGAAGTGCAAATAGCTGTGTAAACCAGCGTGAACATGTTAAGCACATTTAAAATAAAATGACCACCAGCTTCCCCTGTCCAATCAGCTCCATATTGTTCCTGAAAAAAAAAGCCCAAAAGAAATCATGTCAGATTCAATGTTTCAAAATGATTTTTGAATGCCTCAAAGCCAGATGACAAAGATTGACTTGGCCTTAAACTGCCGAGGCTGCTAGTCCACTCACACGCCAACCTAAAAGATGAGAGGTAAAAAAAAATAAAAATCCAAAACTGAGTTAATGAAGCTGAAGGGGAGCAGAGAGAGTAGAGACAAAGATTGAGAGGAGGAAACAGCGGAGGGTCCTTTCCATGAAGCTGATGGTAGAAGAGGCAACCAATCATTTTACTGTTGAACTGAACCATGTCTGGAGCGCTACCTTAGATGACACAGCACACAGGGTGAGAGAAAGAGTGAGTCCAAGTGGAAAGCAGCTGTGGGCTGGAGTTATAACTGCCAATAAAGTTATGTACAGTCACATGCATTTTTATGGGGGTCTGCATGATCTTTGCAGACTTGGCCTTAAAAAACAGCTCTCTAAAAAAATTAAAAATAAAAAAAGGGCCTGAGCAGCTCTTCTCTTTTTTTATAGAAACTTGTTTCCTACTCCTATTTTGCCAGAAATACTGCATTCTGTTTACAAGTCAAGATGATTCGTTTATATTATTAAAAAATAAATCAATCTATTCCGCCTTGTTTGTGTTATAGAATGCAATCCCGAACATTATAAGCAGTTGCTTGATGTGTTTCACTTTAATTGTTACATTTAGATTATTATCCAAACAATGATTAAAGTGATAAACTCCAACTTTAATAAACTAAACAGTTTTCTATACATAAAAGCACACAGAGTAAATCTCACATGTCCAACTCATGGCTATTGTAGTCACATCTGGACAGCTGTTCTCTGTATGCTGCCCACCTCCTGTTCTTGTTAAAGATAATGTATTTGTGTATGCTTGCATAAAGCCTGTGAGCTTAGGATTGAAAGGGATGGATGTTTCACAGAGATGGTTGTAGGAAAGGATGGATACAGGCATGTGCAAATCATTCCCATCAGATGTGATGAAAACGTTTCACACTCAAAAATTCAGTCTTTTTCCAGCTCACCATCAAGTTTAACAATCAAATCTATGTTTTGTCTCAACCATAGAAAAGACAATGATCAATTTTGTAGTTGATTAGCTGTCTACAAAATTCCCTCAACTTTGTGCTTCTGCAGTCACATGAGGCCTGTGAGCTCACGTGCGCTCGCAACGCACAACTACCGCAGGCTGCGGGGTAAATTAGCACAGCATGTGCGGCGTGGTCTTGGTTATGAATGCACGCCGGAAAATGAGTCCATTAGCGCCGGCAATGGCTGCCAGTGCACTGAGTGAGCATGTGTGTGTGATTTTACATTCAAGTGTCTTCTAATGAGCGGCACTCGTGTAATTGTGCCTTCGTTTGTGTGTGCGGCACACTGGCTTTCCGTGTACGCGAAGGGCCAACTGATTGCGCAAGAGTGTGTACATTAGCCTGGGTGTGAGTTATCCAGCTCTGTCTGCATCAACAGTGTGATAAATGTATAGCCAGTGTTAACTTTAACACACACACATAGCAGTGACTGTGCTATGTATTGACCAGGCAACCACTTGAACTGTGTATGTGTGGGTGATTAGACAGATTGCATGGTGTGTTTGATGCCCTGGTTGAGTGTGTGTGTCTGTTGTATTATCTCTGGCGGGGCGTGTGCAGGGGGCCTTGGGGCGACTGTGTGCAGGAGATAAGGGTGATTCATCCGTGTTTGAACATTGCGTAAGTTTGTGTGTGAGAGCGTGTTTGTGCTTCGGAGGCATGTGTTATCCACGTGCACGTGCTAACACTTGAACCTACATGTTAATAAATGTGGGTACTTGTCCCAGTTGGTGTCATGTGTGTGTTATCGTGTGGGTGTGCACAAAGGGTTTTGCAGGGATTGGGGGCCTGCTGGCAGTGATTTCTCCCTGCAGGTGGTCTATAGAGCATATATAATAATATAATAACCCACAGCGTCCCATTGTTCACCGTCAGGTCGAAGCATCTTCGTTTATTGTAAGCGTCATGCTTCTTGCTCACAATTACTCCTGTACAGCCACCCTCTGAGTAAATACACAATATATATTTAGGTTTTTGTATCTGCGCCAAGGATTACACACAGAAAAATTCTTCCCATCACTGTGTCTACAGAAATAAAATAAAAAATGTCTGTATAATTTATTCATGCATGTTTTGGTATCACATCACAACAGTATTTAATAGAATGGCAAAAGGGAAGCTAATAGATGGATGAGATAAAATGTCATGTAGAGAGACATCCATCAGAATGGTTTTTTTTTTCAAGGTGGTGTATGTGAAAATGTTCCCAGTTTAAACAAGCCTGAAAATGAAAACATGGCTCCCACTAATTAATAGATTAAATGTTTTCTGTGATAAATAAATCCAAATGTTCAGAAATGTTCCTAAATAAAGGATAGTCTTGTTTTCTTTCAGAACAAACTCATGAAGAATTTTTAGTAACACATAAGAAAACCTCAGTTTTAACTTTCATGGGTGCTTAATCGGACATCTTTTTTTTTTTTTTTTTTTTTTTTTTTTTCAAGTTTTAGCAGGAATGAGATGTTTTTATAGTTTAAACAGTCTTGGTTGTTTTGTCACTCAAATCAACTGATACCACTTTTTTTGTTTTGTCTCAAACTGGAATTGATGTAATTTGGACCCAAATTGTTAATTATTGGTATGCTGTTGCTGAGAGAAGTCAAATTATCATTTTAAAACTGGTAAAAGAGTTTAAAAAACTTAGGGCAGGATCGAAAGTATTTCACAAGAGGTTCAAACTCATGAAAACTGATAGTCTCTGTACCACATACTGCCATTGTAATAACACAAATAAACTTTAAGTTTTTAAGATCAGAAACGGGTCAGTTCTTAGTTCAGAACTGTATCAGCATTCGTAGAGTATTTAAACCTCATTTTCAGTTTCTGCCCTTTGCTACATTATTTATTGTCTTGTTTTTCTGTTTTATTAACTATTGTTGGAAACGGTTAAATGTATTCGCTAACTTTTCATCCAATTTATGATTAAATATTCAATGTTTTAGAAAACAAAGGCTTTGTGCCATGCAGCAGGACAGCACTGGTACAATCTACAACTCAACATAAAACTTTCTAAAAGTAAATAAAACATACTGAAGAGGTTGTGTTTTTATAATCAAAACAATAACTATTAATTAAAAATGTTTGTTTGACAACTAACTTTTTAAAAATTTGGATAGGAGGAGACGTTGGCTCAGTGGCAGAAAGTCCACCCTTGGACCAGGAGAAAGCGGTTTGATTCAAACTCATAAATGAGGGTAGGACTGTGTTTCTCTGTTAAGTAGTTTAAGCAAGGATAAGCAGTTCAGAGGACAAATTTTAAACTTTTTATGATTTAAATTTTTTCTTCTAAAACATCTTTGTTACTTTGAATTATTGTGTAACTTTGCCACTATTTAGTAAGATGCAAACTTGTCGTATTTCAGGTAAAAATCAAACTTAACCTCTTTCTAACTTTTACACACCTTTTCAATTGGTGCTTGATTGTCTTTAGACATTCAATAAAATGAAGGTAAGTTAAGCTTTTTAATAACCTTGTGGCGCAAGAATTGATAAAAATAGGTGACTAACACCAGAGGTGTGTATTTATGACTATAAAACGGAGAGCGACTGATATAGTAATAAAGTCAGCCTTGTGATATTGTAGCGCAGCGGCTGTCGGCCTGTTTGCTGCCAAGAGATACTTAAACAAAACAACACACTGAGCTCTTGCCAGTAAGCTATATTATTATCTTTATTCCCACTAATTGCTGAGCCAAACAGCAACACATATGCACACACAGGCTCTGAAAACCACTCATCATTAGGGAATTTAAGAAGAAGGATGTCTGTATCTTGTTGTCATAGTAACAGTGCACTAGAGTTCGGCTTGAAGGGTTTCACAAAGTCTTAAAGACTCTTTAAATAAACTTTCTTTCTCCTGTGAATCATTCAATCTAATTTACTGCCTCTATCAACAATATTGATATCTGTAAGCCTAGAGTACAGGCTCTAACTCTAGCCTGTGCTCTAGCCTACTCTAGCCTCTGTGGACGATTTGTCCGAAACACAAGACACCTGCAGACGAGCCTCCCGAAGGTTTATCCGCCCTCCATTAGCATCATGTATCCTCTATAGGTCTTTTTATCTTTAAGACCATTGGGCCTATGTGTGAAAGAGAGAAAGAGAGAGAGCATGTGTGTCTGTTTGTGTGTATGTGTGGGTGTGCCGTCAGCTAGTAGGAATGCATGGGTACCGCCAAAGCTAAGATGGCTGCCAAGCGCTAAGATGGCTGCCAGGATTCCACAGAGCGACAGCGTAAGGGAGACAGAAATTCAGAGACATGATGAGTGTGTGAGAAATTGAGGGAAAGGAACCTGAAGATGGGTTCTGACTTTCATTACAATCAGGGTCAGGTGTTAGAAGTAAAAATAAACTTTGTTCATGTGTCTTTCGCCGTTTCTCGTTACGATGTTGAACCGGTAGGCAAAAACGGATTTCTTCTTTTTGTTTCCTTGGTTTTGGCAGCAGGCAGATGGGGTGAATGGTGCTGCAGTTTTGCTGGCACATGGAGCACTACTCCCAACCAAGATTGGGACTCTGATTGGGGTTTAGAAGATGTAGAGATCGGGGGGCCTAATGCTGACTGTGAGAGGCCTGTGTTCTAGTTACACAGACTTGGCCCAAAGCACCTTTAAAACTTAAATACTTTGGGGGTAATTGGCCTAAATAGTATATATGATACAACCATAAAACCTAGCAAGGCTGCATTACACATCTGAAAAAGAATGGCAGCCAGCGGGCCAAACAAAACTAGCTGAAGTAGGCAGCTCTGTATTTGCCTGCCTGCCCCCAAAGATGTGGAGACAGACTCAGGAGATACAGTTTAAATAATGGTTGTACCATAAAAATCTACCCTTTACAAGTCATCAGTGAAAAAAGAAAGCTTTCTCGGGAACTTTTTACTCAACTTTTGCTGTCAAAGCTTTTTGTGAACAACATTTCATGCCAGAGAAGACCAAACTTACTGTTTACATAGTTATAAAAATATGAAAACAGGAAAGTAATAAAGGTACGAGGAGAAAAACTGCTGACTTTTATAAAGGCTAGAGGTGTTTTAAGAAGGCATTGGTTGTATTTCATGAGGTTTTAACACTGAAAAAGTTGAAAGATGTGCTCATTTAATCTGTGTTTCCCCAACTGTTATAAGGCAACATTTTTTAAATAAATGTTTATCACTTCACTACATTCTTCTATTTTACTGTTAAAAGCTTAACTAATGAACTCAGATAACATCTACGTAATCCAGTCCTGTTAAATCTTGGTCTTGGTCAATACCAGAGGTCACTCAAATGTTGACTTTTCATCCCAAATGTTACTTCCTGACACTTTTTTGTTCCTGTTAGTGTTTTTTTTTTCTTAAGTGGCATTTTTCTTTCAACACAAAATGATCTTCAACTGAGACTGAACTTGAAATATGCTTCTATCTTCAATCTCATCCTCACATCTGTCATCTCAGTGGAAGGATGACTAATCCTTCTTTCTCTATCAACCTTACTTTTAGGGATGTATGGCCCTTCACCTTGGGCAATGTCCAGACATCTGTCCACTTGACTAAATGGCTGTCTCCCCCCCTTTTCCCTCGTCTGTCTTTCTCTTTCAGAACAATCAGGACAATCAGACAACTCAAACCAGCAAGGAGACACAGACGTCAAGCCCCCACCAAATGGTAAGTTTAAAAGTACGGCCAGCGCCACTTAAAAGCACATTAATTCTGTTCCCCTCTACCTGCGTGTGTATAAAATGATATATTTGTGCTCACGTACGTCACATTTATTCAGATACTTAAATTCATGCACGTGTGTTCCCACTTTCCCCACACACAGGCCTCTCTGTGTGTCAGTGTGTACGGGTAGGTTCGAGGCCGAGTTTATTATGGTTAGGAGAGTTGATGGTACTGTAGCGTGGGGGCTGTGCTTGGATTGTGGCGGCCCACTCATAAATCACGCTGACGTTATTAGAAGATGGGAACCACATGGCCGCTGCCGAGCTGAGAGCTGACCTCATACGTTGTCCCCGCTGTGGTTAACCCCGGACAAGGATGGAGAGATGAAGCAAGAGATGGAAAACTAGTGGAAAATAACAGGGGAATTCAAATAAAAAAAAAAAGAGGGATGACAGACGTGTTAAGCAATGGTTAAAATGCAAAGAGGGGGAAGTATGAAAAAACTCTATGAATATTTAATCTATTTCATTCTAAAGCGTCAGTCCTTAATGTAAACACCGCATTACCCTGAAGGTCATAGCATTTTTTTTTTTTTACTTTTTGACAACAAAGCACAAAAAAATGTAGAGTTGAAGTGTAAATCACATCAAATCATCATCCTTTTTTTGTAAAAGCAATTTACAAGATATAAGTTCCTTATAAGGCATGTCGATGCTGTAATGTAAAACAAGATGGTGAACAAAAAGATTATTTAAAGATGAGTTATTGTTTTCTTTTCAAGCAGAGTCTCTTTAACATACTTCAGAAAAGTCATTAAATAATCTTCACACTGAAAGAATCTTCTTCAGTCTTCTTCCGTTGAACTTCCTAGAAAAAAACACCAACACTCCTTCTCTGGCTCTTTTCTTTCAATCTCTCCATCCCTTTCATCTTTTCTCGCTCTAAGCTTGTGCTGTCCTCTTCATCATGCAGCGGTCCAGCATGTTGAAACCTCCGGGTGGTGATGGTTTTTCTCACAAGGATTCACTAGAAGGCTTGAGAAAAAGTTGCTTTTTGCTTGCAGCCTGTTTTGGTGAATGATTTATCGCCACTGATAATCCAAGCTTCCCACTCAGCTTGGCGTGCACAGTAATGTTGAGAGGCTGCAAATGATGCCCCCAGGAGAACGCTATCATCTGCATTTCTTTGTATGTTTTCTTAATGAAGGTGTGAATGACACAGAAAGTAATGGTTAAAAGGTAAGTTTAAAGTTAGCATCTTTCTCTATACATCACCACCTCAGAAAATCTGTCTATCTTGGTCTTATGCTTCCTGCTAGAGTGTCTCCTGGGAGCCATAAGTCCCAAAAAGTCTATGGATTATCCAAACTGTTGCATAGGAAGCATGGGAAGAAAGCGGCGGCACATAGCCCATAAATTATGCTAAAAACTGTTAAAAGCAAGAATGTGAGAGAAACTCAAAAGAATTGAGTCTGAACAGCTGTGTGTCCCTGAAAAACCTTGACAGTGGAGACAACGAGAGAAAAGAATGTCAGTTCTCAAATCAAATGATCTGAAAGGTAAATAAAATGTTGAATTGTTTTAACTCACCTAGTTGTTTAACTCTTTTGAGTTCAAATTGCATTCGTTAAAGTTTTCTGGAATTAAGTAGAAAAAGTTTCACAAAAGTCTTCTGGACAGTTTAATTATTGTAGCCACAGACCAGTAAACAAACTGTGGCTACAATAGGAGCCATTCACGGCCATCTTAAGGTACACAGTCTCATTGGTCGAGCCCTTCTTACTTTTTTTACCTGTTACTCAGGTTAGTATAAATGGATCCAGGTTTCAGTCCATTTCATTCAGATTGAAAATGATTTCCGGATGGAAGTCGAAACGTCTCGTTGAAGAATTAAACTGTCCAGAAGACTTTTTTGAAACTTTTTCTACTATGGATCACTCCTGGATGAATGAGGGACTACACGGATTTGTTCTGGAATTAAGGTTTGTAGTAAACGAAAATGTGCAAAATGTGTTGCTGTTCAATTCTTCAATTGTTTACCATTGTTAGTATTGTTCTTGTGTTGTTGCAATATGACATGTTGCCATCTATCTTGTAAAATACTGAAAACGTAAACTAAAGCTCATTTTGTCAAACTAGAATAGGGTTGGATTTATAAGTATTTTTCTTCTTCGCACTCCTTTTTGGGCTTTTTTTTGGACAATGTTCTATTACGTTTGTACTCTTGGAATAGATATAATAGTGCTCTTTGAAGAAAGTTTGTTTTGGTTTTCTGCTTGCCCGAGTTAACCACATAATAAAATACAATATATTGACATAAAAATTAACAAAAAATAGAACTTTTCTCATTGTTTTTTGTCTTTGCAATTGTTGAAGGTTTTTTTTTCCAAACTTGTTTCTATTTTTAGGTCCTCAAAATTACAAAGTTGAGTGTGAGAAATCCTGTCCGTACAAGTTTCATTGTTTGTTCTATTTGTGTACTTGATCCTTTAATTCTTCTGACTGGGAAGCACTTTGTATTCTTTGTTTTTTAAAACGTGACATACTAATAAAGTTATTATTATTATGTAGCTGTTTCTATAGTTATCAAACTATTCTTGAACCTGATTGATAAATGGTGAAATAAAAAAACCAAGTGCTTTTTGTATCTTATAGAAAACACATGTCTTCACAGGATGATAGCAACGCATCAGGCCTTTCCAGGCATCTGGTTTTCAGCTCTCTGTGTTCACTCATATGTTTGTGAAATATCGTTCATGTTTGGCATATAGATCTACAATATGCTCCATTCTCACAGATTTTTTTTTTTTTTTTTTACTCTCCCTCTTCTGTCTAGGCCACTTGAGTTTCCAGGACTGCTTCGTGACTTCAGGGGTGTGGAATGTAGCCGAGTTGGTCCGCGTGTCGCAGAGTGAGTCATTACTGTAATTTCTACTGTCAATCACTGTCTGTGTCACACCTACAGCATGTCTTAGGGAAACTTGACATGGTAAATGGTCTGCGTTCAGTAACTAAACACTTTCCTGCTTTTCTGTGGGAGCGTAATCCAAGCCCCATGGAAAATAACCAAACCTACAATATTTCAGTTCACCTCTTAATTTTAAAAGTCACAGCAGACATGTGAAAACATCTCTCTCCAAACCACTGATGACTTGTGAAAAAATCCTTTTCATTACTAATTGAGAACCAAGTTTATTTTGATTTTTACAGTGATCAAATTGAAAAGAATGAGCCAATCAGATTCTTTGAATGAAAGCCAATCTAAAGAAAATAAAATTTTCTGCATATTTTTTCGGTATGTCTGAAACTTTACATTCGGTAATTTATTATTTAACTATCTAATTATAACCAATCAAACATTTTTTGTCATCTTGGTACAGGTTTATTTTGTTTCATCCTGCAACCAATAGCAGTAACTAATGTGTTACTACCAATACACGGTGGTGTCACTTTAACAAGCTGTCGCCAACTATAAAAAAAGAAAACAAATGAAGAAGCTTCATTGTAGCAGGGCTCCGGTAGAAAGGGTTTTGTGGTGTAAGATTTAATGTTAGTGAAAGCTTATCTAAGAGATGAGAACAACCTCAAGAAAGAGAACAAAATGTAACTTTTCTACTGATGAGAACAAAAAAACAGGTGGAAGAAGCAAAGTTTGCTCACTTATTGGCCTGGAAAACATAGTCTCCCAACTTTTAAAGCAGGATTCATATGCATAAGTTTATATTTCAAAGCAAATTATAGTAATTGAAATGGAAAAAAAAGAAAAACAATAACAGTGGGAATTTTTAGTTAAAGTAATTGTGTGTTCTTCAGCTCCAGTGGCCACAGCGACAGGCCCCAACTTCTCTTTGGCCGACCTAGACAGCCCTGGCTACTACAACATCAACCAGGTGACCTTGGGAAGGCGCTCTATCACCTCCACCCCCTTCAACCAGGTGCCAAATATTAAATATATCCCTATATCTAAAAGATTCTGTACTAATAATCTTAGTTTCTGAACCTTCTTTACGCCTAGTTTGCTCTGCTTTGATTCTTTCGTACCTCTCTTTCTCCTTCCCCATCACTAATCCTTCTTCTCCCACCAACCTGTCTGCTGCTTTGTCTGTTTTTGGGTCTCATGTCTCTCCCACTGCTCCTCTTTATCTAATGCTGCAGGACTGAAATGGAGCTTTATGCAAGTCTCCCACGGAGGTAGTCAACACTCACTGCAGAAAAACCTTGCTTGATGCTAATGTAATAAAAGGGAAAAAAGCCACACATGCATGTTGCACGTTTCCATGTGCCTCTGGCTTTATTGATCCCAGATGTATGAAGCTTAAAGAATCTGTAAACTCACACAACAATGCCTTCCAGCTTGGCTTACCAGTCTGTTTAGAGTGTGCGGCTGCTTGTGGCTACCACAGATTCAGCATGCTACTCAAATTCGAGCTTCTTGCTTGTCTTGCTTTGTCCAGTCGTGTTGCTTTGTCCACCCTCGCCTGTAGCACTATGAAACTCTTACAAGGAGGAAATGATATTTTGAAACTTATATCGCTTGATTCGACAAATTCCAGTCTCACAAGAGGAATAGGCAACACCCATGTGTGTCTTTCTGTGTACATCAAGTTTAATTCAAATTTAAGTTGTTTGTGACAGTTTTTACAAAATAATGCCCAAAATATTGGAGGAGAAAAGGGGGGAAAAAAAGTCATCAGCAAAAACAACTCACATTTTTACTTTGCCTTTAGCTCCAACAAGCGCAAGTCCATTGATGACAGCGAAATGGATAGCCCAGTGGATGATGTCTTCTACTCCGGCCGTTCCCCTGCGGCCGGCAGCAGCTCTCAGTCCAGTGGTTGGCCTAAATGATGTGGATGCAGGTAACAATACTTCATCTGACTATTTATACTTTACTGCATGTTCTCTCAGAAAAAAAAAAGCTTTTATGAAAAAGACTCCTCCATTGCATCTGTCAGTCCTGATATCCCTCTGGACATTAGAGGAGTGTTTTTGGACTCAATGAAAGAGTTTGCCACCTTTATGTGTGAACCAGTTATTTGCAGTGGATTGAGTTGGCTTTTGCTAAGAACTAAATTTCTACTCTCCAAATAATATAGAAAAAAGTTACAACAATTAGATACTCTAATATACATTTATTATACACATTTAACATTTGGAAGTTTGAACCAATGTCTAAAAAATGCCCAATTCTATTAAACAAGGATGCAAATAATTGTGTTTACCAGAAACGTCAAGCTTTCCCATTAAATCCAGAAGTTTAGTCCCATTATTTGATCTAAAACTCACTTAAAATATATCAACAGCCACAGCACACCAAACTTCAATTCTTACTCCCCATTTGCCTCTATGCTGCATAACCCCTTCTTTTCATTATTCCTACATTCCCCTTCCCATCTTCCATTTACAACTTTTGGCCCAGATTACGCCTGATGAGCCCCCAAAAATCTCAGAACCAGCCTGCCTGATGAACAGAGATGTTCAGTTGGATGCAGACAAGTGATTTACACTTAACTGGAAGTATATTATATTTTCCCAGTTTATCTTCAATAGATTTTGAAGAGTTTTATTTAAGAGTTTCTTTGTTAGAACTCTTCTTCCTACCTTGATTGTGTAGTGTAGGGCAATGGTAATGTCACTGAAATGGAAAGATTCTGAGTCAATTTGTTCCTACCTGTTTGTATAGAAAGTGGACTCAAGGTAATGGAGGAGTTGTCTGAGCTTAGCACATTTTATTGATTTTTCTAGCTGTTTTATTCATTTCGGGTTAACAAGTGAGCATTGGCGGAAACGGCTAAGCAAGCTTTATTAGTCTGATGGTGGCATTAGTAGAACCTCTTTTCAGTATGCACTTATATCCAATACACTTTTTCGGAAAATATCCTTTCATGTTGTATTGAATCTATAAATGCTTATCAGGTTTCTAAAGTCTTGTTTTAGCTACACAGTTAAAACTCTGTTTTTCTTTGTAGTAATAGTTACACTATAGATTGGTGAACCTGCGCAGTGTCACTGAGCAAAGCAAGATTCCATTTTCTGGCTTTTTGATGTTGTATTTCAAACCATTTGAAAGCCTGACTAGTCATATTTAAAATAATGTCTGACTTAAAAAGGTGTTGCTTTGGTGAAACCGCAACTTGGCTAAAAACAGGGTCCATATTCGCTCAAAATAGTGGAAGAAATATTATAACATTCTTTTATATATTCAACATTTCGCTGTGGATTTAATTATCAGGGTTTCCCACAATAAAAAAAACCTATTTTACATTTGAGCCATCTGACACAGTCAGGGTCCATAGTGTTACACACACTATGACTTATTCAAACGTACAATGTTGATAACAAGTAGGATGTTTAGAGAAGCACTTAACTATTTGCATAAACAAGCTAGTTTAAAATTTTTATATAGATTAGAAAATATTTTTTTGCTTTTAAAATGAGCAGAAACCTGTGGAAATGTTTCTGTCTGCCTGAAATGACAAAAGAAAGAACGTCAGTGAAAAAAAATGAACAAAACTTGTTGTACTTTACAACAAGTTTTGATTGTGTCATTCTCTAGCTAGCTATGTTCTAAATCTGATGAGCTTTTTTATTTAATCAGTTTTCATCAACTATGTAGACAACAGAAAATTAACTTAAAGAGAATTGTGTTTAGTTCAATTTTTACAGTGTAGAGTTGCATTTGTTGGAATTTTTGCATCTCATTCGCATGGAAAAATTTAGGAAAAATTAAACTAATTTGAACGTCGTTTTTTCTCAAAACAACATCTGTTTGGAAAATTTACACCAAGTAAAGTAGATGTAACCTAAAATTAGAACCACATTTGACTACCCTACACCTTCTCAGATTTTCTGGTTTCTTTACTTTTTGGAGGCCGAACAAAATCGTCCCATTGAGAAAAAAGCTTACTTCAGCTATCCAATTTAAAATGGTACATTTAAAGAGATCTGAATACTTGTATTAGTGTACTTATTCATGTTAGAAAATCATAACTTAGCTACAAACTACCAAAAAGGACGATGCTGATAATTCATGTTCCAACTTTTGTATTAAAAAAAAAAAAAAAGTTGAGCTTCATGCTTAAAAAAAGTTTTCAATCACTAAAATTTTGTCAGTTGAAGGTACAGTAGTTGCTTTAAGTACTTGAAGTGACTAGTACTGTGTGTACTTCTAATAACTCAGTATAAAACAGAAAAATCTTCTATTTATTGTATAAGAAGAACAAAGAAAACCTCTACTAACAGCATTTCAGTTATTTAGACTTTGGGGAAACTTGTAACAAATTAATTTTTCTAGAAAACAACAAAATTCCAAAACAATTTCTACAAAAAGTGGAATGTGCAAAGTAAACAAAACACAGGTTTTTTTAAAAGCTACTTTTATTAAAAAAAAAAAAAAAAGACCGCCAAGCTGTGAGAAAAAAAAGCCAAATACCAAATTACTTTCAAAGTTTTACAGTTTAACTCATTTCAGGCAGCTATGTGTTTCCCAAAAGTTCGATTTTTTTTTTTCCTCCCCATTTTTCCAGATGCTTTCGAGTTTCCCCATTCACATCCTTCTCTGTTGTTCTGTCCAGCGTCACCGCCAAGCAGCACCAGCGTAACCACCCATTTTCCTCTGAAACCATAACCATTCACTCTGGGTTACAACACTTTTAAATATTACAACGCATATCTCATCAAATGTATTTGCAATATGACTTCATTTGTATCTCTGGGGCATAGTATTAGACTTAAGGGGTTTTGTTAAGTTACTGGATTTCATGTATTCTCCCATTAATGACGACTTGCTAACATGCTGGCTTTTTTATGCTGCCAGCAGTAATGATGTAACTATTTTATAGGCATTTGCTTCATTCTATAACATTAAAATCCCCTATTGCCCATAATTTAACCACCTTTATTTCTCCCTCTTTCTTCCCTCCTCTTTCTTTGTCTCTGTCTTTTTCTCTCCCTCTTCCATTGTTAACTCTTCCCTTCTCCCCTGTTTGGCCTTTCAGTGCAGCACCATTTGGCCAGTGTGCAGGAGAGGAAGATTAAGCATGAGAGCGATGGAGTGCAGTTTCCTTACCATGGTTAGAAACATTAAACATTATACTGTGTTCATGTGTACATGCTCTCCTTTTTCCTCACACCACCATTCACTTGTCTACATCTCTTTGTCTGTTTACATCGTCTTGTGGGCTCTCTGAGCTCGTCCGCATTTCCCATCTTTCTCTTTTCTTCCTCTTCTCAACCCTCTCTTGTGTCTTGTGTTCTCTGACTATGCTGCTGCTGGGTGAGGGTGTGTTTCTGCCAGATGTTTGCTGTCCAATCCTGGGCTCACCAAAGCCTTTTGGTTGCCCTGTAGCTCCACAGCGTCCACTGCCTGCCTGTTTGGAAGGACACTAGTGGGAGTTTGCTAGAAAACTCCGATCTGCAACAGAATAAATATGTGGGTCTCTCATGTGTCTCTAAAACAAGATTTGCTCATTTACAGTTACAGTTGTGTGAGAAGATAGAGTTCACCCTCTTTGAATTCTCAAAAAAAAAAAAAAAAGCCTTAAAGATAAAAAAAAAAAAAAAAAGTCATTTGACTGTTTATAGTTATTTACTGATGAAGTAGATACATTTTTATTAGTGTTTTAAATTATTGTAGAACTTTTTGCCTATTGTTATTGATACTATTTATTTTATTGATATTCAGTTCTGATCTATCACTTAAAAAAGAGAAATAAAGCGAAAAATTTAAAACTAGGCAATGGTTTAAGCTAAAGATGTACTGTCATTAGATTATTCATTAGAATTTGACTTCTGAAGAAAAAAAAACATAAATTTAATAATTGCAGCTTGTAATGTTATAAGACTGCAAAAAAAAGTTTTCTGTAAATTCTTTTTATCAGTATGGGCTTGCTATCACCCTAATCATGACATTAAGAAGACCTAATTATTTTGTTATTACTAGTCAAAGCACAACCAAAACAATACATATGCAGCTGATTTTATTTTATGTTTATTTGACAAGGACCATGTACATTAATGAACATCAGTTTGCCAAAAAATGGCTATTTTCCATCTGGTTTTGATGGACAGATGTTTAAAATCATAAAAACAGATACATTACAAAAATACAATAAAAATATGTACAATAAAATAGAACAGGATTAAATACAAATCATTACATCTAAATGTACAAGACAGAATTAAAATTTATTTTGACCATTTTGACAGTTATAAAGCCACTGATATGTAATTTAAATGTGTTCATATGGCCATGATAATTACAGATCATCTAAAATAATGATGGCAAATAAAAACTTAATGTTTCTGAAAGTTACAATTTCAGACAATGACAACATCAAGCATGCCTAACTAAGAACCAAAATACTGCTTGAATTTTTCTTTACATAATTCATTCAATTAGTTAATCAGCTTCAAAAAGTGTTCTGGTACTTTATTCACCAATACCAAAGTTAAAAAAGACAACAGGGAAAGCAAAACCCTGTTTTGATCAGATTGAACCATATTTTACCACAGGTGTGTTACAGGTGTTGAAGATCAGCGTGGTCGTAAAAAGTTTGACAGAAATGCATTCTGTACTTTGAAGCTTTACTTATTTTGAAGTGAGCTCTAGATCTATTTTATCAGCTTTTAAGTTGCTTTCCTGTAGATCCACTGCTGTTTTGGGATTGTCATCTGTTTGTCCTCTTTGATGCCCCAGTTTCTGCCAAGCTGTCATACAGATGGTCTTACATCTGATTCTAAAATAGTGCAGGCCCTAGTCATTAACCATGTTTATTCCTTTAATCATGTTATATTTGTGATAGACAATGGAAAAGTTAACCTAGTTATGACACTGTTCTGTTTCAGTAGCCTAAACACTTTGTGTAGTTTTGTTAAATGAGGAATTACAATTGGCTGATTTTGGTTTTAATGTTTGAGCTAAATTTCAAAGAGGGTGCGCTGTTTTTGTATCACAACTTCAAGTGCATTGGGGCACCTTCTGGACCAGGAGTTTCAGATGTTGTCAGAAACAACCAGCTGTTGTAGGGTTGGCATCTAGAAACAAGCAACAGATGAACAGAGAGAGAGAGAGGTAGCAGCAGAAAAGAGATCTCCTATTGTGATTCTTTCAGGTGTTTTAGCAGAGGTGTTGCGTGGCGTCACCCCCTGCTGCAGACTTGCCTCAGTTGTGTATGAAACATGCAGCAGAAAGAACAACAGAACATCCAAACACACACCTAGACACTCAAGTGTGTTATGAGTGCACGAGGTGCGAGAGATGCTTACTCAGAGATATACACATGCTCGCAAATGTCACGCAGCAGTGAAAAAACTACATTTAAGCTTTCTCCTGAATTCCATTTACACACATAAACACACACTGGCAGTCTGGAGAGGAGCAGCGTTCCGGTCCAGATGGCACCTCCATGTGTCTACAGCAAAGGGAGCTACTGGGTTACAGCAGACATCTGCTCTGGTGATGGTGCTGGTGGTGTTGGGAGTGAGAGATGAGGAAAGAAAGAGGAGGGAGGATAAGGAAAAGAGGAAAGAGGAAGGCCTGCACCTCCTGCCTGCTCTGGAGGTGATTCTTTACCTGAATGAGAAGCTCTGAGGCATCACAGGTGATCATGTAATTCATCATTAAAGTTGCTGTCTCTGCTCAGCTCTGCTCTCTTTCCTCCTACCTGTTCGCTCTTTGCTGCTGTGTGCTGGGAAAACCTGCTTTTTATTTATTTATTTAGAAAACTAAGAAGCTCTGTTTCCCATCTGTGTCATTTGGACCAAGAACCCTGGACATTTTTGCTGCTTTAATTTACATGTTTTCATCACGTGAAGACTCTAAGCATTTTGGAATCAGCAATATGTTTATCATTGCTTGTTGCTCACCTGAAAAAATAAATAAATAAAAAATGAGCTGATCGCTGCGTGCATGTGTGCTGGTGCTCACACGCTAGTTGTGTGACAGTTTGTGCGGTCGCCAGCTTGTTAGCGTGGCAGGACTACGGGGTCATGGGAGCAACTGGCTGCCAGGCTGTACGTGCAGCATGCCAGGAGCAGGACAGAGAAATAATGAAGAACAAACAACCGTGTGCATGTGTGTGTGTGTCTGTGTGTATAAGTATATACTCACACACATGCAGGCAGATTAAGAAATAGATCAGAGTAACTTCTGCTAGCACTATCAGACGAAGCTTTTACTGGGCATCTGGGCCTCATTTGCTGCTCCTTTCTGAGAAGTCACATATTAGCAGATATTTTACCGAGAAGCAGACTAATTAGGGAAGAACATGGGGACTAAAAACAATATGTATAATTTAAAGTTGTTTGTTTGTGACAAGCTGGTTATAATCGACGAAAGGATGCACAGTCATTGATAAATGAACCCCAGAGGATCTCGCTGTGGTAGCAATAGATGTCAGAATTTATTTAGCCTCATTTTTATAGTCTGATGCACGGAGCTAAATGCCACTTGAAGTTCTGTTTTGTAAAATGGTTTTGCATTAAGAAAGTTGGAGAACTTTCAAGTGAGATTCATCTAGACAACCATGCCAAAGAAATTCAAATTACTTTCATTTTCATATTTCCCAATATGCACCACAACGTAACGTACTTTTCCCATTTGTTTCATTCTAGTCGAACCTTATTGCCACACCTCCTCCTTAAGCGGCAATAAGGGCTTTATTTGCACAAAAAGCCAAGATTATATAGCTGTATTATTAGTTTACACAGTTTAGATTATTCTCATTACATTTTCTTTTATAAAATTTTGGAAGTTTACCCATTTCTAACTTAATCTCAACTTGGGGTCTTTTTTCCTGCCTCGATGACCCTTTATCTTAAGGTTTTGACCTTTAAGTTTGATATTCTCCTAAATTTTGGTGCATAAAGTCTATAGACTCTTCATCAACAAACTGCAACAAATTGCGACACCTTGCGGTAGTATTACTTGGTAGGTTTATTCTGTCATTGCAGTCAAATGAGTTAGTCAAAATGAAAAAAAACATAAAAATATTTACTTCTTCAAGCTCTTAACTGATTTACTGGCAGTCGTTTGGAGTTCTATTTATTGTTTTTATAAATTTTTATTCTTAACTCACTAGTGGGATGGTAAATAACAAATTGCATGTCTACAGGAAACACAGTTTGTTTAAACTGTGTGTTTGTGCAAATGGATTAAATTTCCATTCAATTCTTGTAGTTTGGTTGTGTGGAATACAAAGGAAAATTGAGACTGTGTGTGCGCGTGCGTGCGTGTGTGCATTATTAGAGTACTTAATTAAATGACTGCTGCAAACCTGAAGGTTCAGCTGCTGCAAAATATTACTACCCATGAAATGTTGTTTAAAAAAGTAACACCATAAATGGAAATGATTGGGGGATCAGGATTTCTGATTGAGGAGACAAGCCACTAGTTTACATTAAAAAGCAACTCTGCAGGTTAAAAAGTAGTAAAGACATAAGTTAAGTATCGTTTTGATACTAAAATCTCTTTCTAGCTTATGCTTACCATTCTGGAATCTGCAATAATTAGCATTGCAGAGTAATGTTAAACACTTATCAAAATCATAACGGTTTATCATGATGGGGAAGCCTGAGGACATGCATGTCCCTCATCTGTTGCCATCATAACACAGTCTTGACACCAAGAATTTAAGGGATTTTACTCTCCACAATTAGCAAAACACATATTTTGTAACACTAGAAGAAGTTTTTATTTGTTGATCTTCTGAACCACTTATCCCTGTCGTGGTAAGAAGTTTTATTAATGTTAAAAGGATCTCCTCTGAAATTAAACAGCTCTGTGAACTTTGTGAAAGACAAAATCTTTATTAAATGTTCTAGTTTTCACACCAGAAAATACCCTTATTCACATTGTAAAAGAGATGTCTGTCACTGTCTTTTCCTCCTACATGCACGGCTGCACATTAGCATGTGCTCCTACCTTTCTTCATATTTGTCTGTGCCCACACAAGCACAGCTGCACCCACAGTGCATACAAACACTATGGGTGAATGGTGATTTTTTTTTTCCCCCCTCATTTTTAGAGAAAAAAAAAAAAAAAAAACATTCCCAGTGCACTATTTAAAAAGAAAAAAAACTTCAGAAATCTGCTGGTAGACTTTTTTACGCTTTGCTCATAAAATCTATTTCCACATCTCTCGGGGCCATGTTGAAAATTACCCACGTCTTTATTTGACTGTGTTTGTTTTATATGTGTGAATATTGTGCCGTTTAGTAGTTTATGGGCCTCTCACTCACCAAGCTTGTTTATGACTGTATTCTTTCAAGCGAGTTTGAGGCAAACAAAACACGAGCTCTGTTTGTTCCAGAGAGAAGTAATGAGGGCCGTATCTACACTCCTGGACTTTTCTATACTTCCTTCATTCCTCATTATTCTTTCTGTTTATGTATTTTTCTGTCCAGTTAGATGTAAGTGTATATTTAATGTCATGGTTCCCGGCAGAGGTCAGGCACACCATTTGGATTTTTTTTCTTAAACCCAGAAAGTCTAAATTGTGCCGTTTGGATTACCATACATCAAAATAAAATCCCTCAGCACCCACCACACAGGGCCTTGATCACAGACAAGAGCCTCTTTTATCTGTAGCTCTCACACTTTGGGCCATGTTTCTGGTCCGCTGGTGAACCGGCCCTATACTTTGCATGCTTTTTTTTCTTCCTTTTCCACCAAACTGAGGAGCATTTCATGCGGTGCTTCAGCCTTGACCAGCATTTATAGACAAAGGGGGACACTTCAACATGTTTGCCTGTGCCGTCACCGCTCCTCTCCTGCTTAACTTCTTCCATCTTTCTGCAGCTCTCCCACCTAGTCTGCACTGGCCGCGTGCCCGGTGCTCACCACCCAGCCTGAACAGCTTGTGCGAGTTGAGAGCGTTTGTGCGTGTGTGTATTTGTGTGTGTGCAATAGTGAGATAGAGAATGAAAGAGGGTTCAAGCACTTCATATGAAATACGGCTGGTGCATTAAGGCGGTAGCATTAAATGCCTGACTGTCAGATATGCAGGACACTACATCAGAGAATCCATTGATGTGTGTTTTTTGGCATGCTCCTCTGCATCTATATGTAGTAGCACAGGCTGTGCTGGCAGCAGACCGACAACACAGTCTGCCCCAGATACAAGGCCATCCAGGATCCCATTCAATCTGAAGAGGCATCCTGACAAGTGCACTGAGTAGGCTGGTTGGCAGGTTTGTTTACTGCTGGGCTCAGAGAACATTGGGGTTTGTTACAAGAGATAGTTAAAAAAATAGAAGGAGACACATTAAAGTTGTAGTGGTTTTCCCAGTAAGGCTTTGGTGTGTTATTACACTCTGTGGTGACCGATGTTGGCATTTCCCAGCTCTCCTCTATCCTGATACTGTGCCCCCCTGGCCTCTAGATGTCCCTCATTCCAGCCCCTCCCCTCCTCTTTCCCACCACCTCCCTTTGCTCTGAACTCCCGCTGCTTTAAAACGTGGCCTTCTACCGGACCCACCACTCCACCCCCTCTACAACATGACAAAGTCCTCTCGCTGAACGGATAATCATTATTTACCGGACAGGGAACCCATCTGTTCGTAAAACCAATCAAACAAATCAATGACTATAATGATTAATCCATTGATTTTTAAACACAGTCATTCTAATTCTTGTAATTAAATTTAAGAATCTTGATCAATTTATTTATTTATTTTAATTTTTCTCAAACATTTTTTCCATTCTTTTTATTTATTTATTTTATTTTTTGATTTTTAGTAGAGTCAAAGTAAGAAAAAGCAGCCATGTTTGATTAAAACCTCGTCTCTGTTCTGCCATTTTGTTGATCCCCTTTTTGCCAGGACTCTCATCGCCTGGTTCTCATAAGAAGCTGGGGAAATTCGATTTCAGCGCCCTGTCCTCCCAGACGAGGTCCCCCCGCATGGCGTTCACCCACCACCCACTGCCAATGCTGGCGGGAGTGAGACCAGGTGAGACCACTCCAGCTCCCGATCCCGCTGATCGCCCCCTCCCTTCCCGAAACCCTTCCTCTTCCACTCCTCACCATCTCCTCCTACCCACTCCACACTTTTTCAGGGACCCGCCCTTCCCTCCCCTGTGGTTTAGAGGTGGGAGCGCTGACTTTGGGATATGAGCAGCTGGGAATGGTAAAGCTGGCAGGTTGCTCTGTAGGTCTGTGCCTCCTCCCCTGCCTCCTCTCCTGACCCTGTAGAGTGACTGAAACTGTGGGTTTTGACCATTTTTTAGTGGATGGTTGGTGCTTGAAGCTTTCTAGTTTTCAAAGTCTTTTTTTTTTATTATTTTTAAGATGGTTGATGATGTGTTTCATATAGATTGTTTTATCTTTTAGCAGCTGCTCCATAATAGAAATGTTACCTACTTGTTTTTTCTATAATCCACAAAATTATCCAGTAATGCAGCATAAAGTGGAATTTTTACAAACTGTGGGAAGAGAAGTAGACTAACCTTGTTAAAAGAGCCTAAATTCCCACATAAATTAGTCTAACAAGGTATTTGAGCTAATAATGCTCATACATATATACAACAAAAAAAAATCATATAAATATTTTCAAAGACTTGGTGAAATTCTATACAAATGTTTAGAATAAACATACCTCCCGCAAGGTATCTCATTTGGCGACGTAAATTTAAATATGGAGCACATTTCCTGCAAACAGAAGGATATGTATATAAAATGCTTTAAAATATGTAAAGCAAACAGTCATTATGAACTGCAATTAAAATTGCGTGCAAAAAGTCCTATAAAAATGTACTTTATAGTTAAAAATTCGATTGTAAGCGAACAACACTGTAAATGGATTAAATGATATGGTGCAGATTTGATGCGGAGCTCAATCGTGCACATCCAGCTGAAACAATTCTGCACAACTTTTTCTATAGAAAACTATTTCTAGTCCAAATTTTTCTTTTTTGGAATAGTATGTAGAAACTGTTCTTTTTTATCGTTATCAATCTGAAGTCAAATCTCAGACTCCGAAGGTGTAAATACAACTGACTTTTAGGTCAGTGCCTTGTTGCATCCCTGTACCTCAGTTGTGCTTCCGATGGTCATATGCTTTTCTGCAAATTGTTCCAATTACCTAAAATAGCTTTCTATTGATGTACTCTTATAATTTCTGACAAATTCTGATTTTTTCCAAAGCGTGCACATTTTGGATCCATTTTAAAAAGATGTAATAATACATTATAGATATATTAGTTTGCAGAAGTTTGCATCACCATCAATTTGAACTGTTGAAGATCTTGTCTGTGGCACTTCTCTCATAACAAAAAAAAAACTAACAGTCAGAGTTATCTCTGCTTCCATTGCTTTGATTTGACCCTTCATTTTTTTTAATTGGTCTCTTGGGATTTTTCCCATGTTTTATTTACGCTAAATCTCCAGGGCACTCCTTTAATGCTTCAAAAATCTTGGCAGAAACCATCTAAACTGGGCAGCTGCCCAGGATCTTCGCTCTCTATATTCACTGTCAGCATGGCAGCTGGTTTGTGGTGATATGAATGGACTTTATAGGAATATTCTCCAGTCAAGCAAGATGCATCAACTTGTGCAGTTAAAGGCCTCGAAATGGCATTTTGTTGGCACTTAAGCTTCTGTAAACATGCAAGGTGATACTAATCTAATTACAGGCTATAAATGACTCTGATTTTATTTACTTTACCACACTGTAAGCGCTGGACAAGCTAATAAACCAGGAGAATACTGTAAACATAGCACACAAAGAGCACAACAAATCAAAGTAGTTTTTTTCTTTATTTGAATTCATATGAAGTTGTATTTCTGTAGTGTAGAAAAACAAATTATTTTCATCTTTAGGAATCACAGCCCGTCTAAGTCTGAGCACTATTTCCAACCAGCTGGGTACCCACAAGGCTAAAATAAACTGCTTATTTACCAATTATAGGCAAGAGGGCTTTAAATATAAATCATTATTTTTTAACTTTTCTAACCACAGAACTGAAACCATCTTTTCTTTTCATTTGTTAATTCACCAAGTGAAGGAGCTTCATGGACATAATTTCTCATGCGCTTCTGTTCTGTAGCTACGCTACATCAAAGGCTTTTTAAGCCACTGAGCAGATGCGAGGCTAAGGGTTGACCACCATGTCATTAAACCTTCCTCTGTGGTTGCTGACAGACCCTGCGCCTCTTAAAATGTATCTGCAGCAAATCTGATCTCTGTTCTTGTGCAAATATAGAGCAACAGTTCATGCCAACACACACACAAACAGCCATAATCAACATCTAGTCGGTGCTGTGGCGAGTACTCCTGATTTATGGTTATGATACAAATTTGAGCCGTGTGCGCGTGGCACTTTGACAATGTTGCTGCCACGCGTGGAAGTGTTTATCATGTCATCAGCATTGTTGTTTATGAAGGATGAGGAACACAAACAGCAACACATTGCAGCTGTGCAACTACAATGAAGCATTCAAAGCAGGATTTTATACAAGTTCAAGTTTAAACTTGTCCTGTTTTACATTTATGCTAGGTAATGGTGGGTGAGTGAGTGGGTGGGTGGGTTGATTGATTGGTGGGTGTATGGATGAATGGAATGGATCACATGTTGAAAAATATGCGATTACAAAAACATGACATCCAGCTGTTACAGTTTACTAAAACTTGTTCGCAAAATTCAGCTAACCGTTTCGTGAAAAGTTACATGTTTTTCATGATTGTTTATTGCAATTAGAAAAAACTAATTTAGTAAAAGTCAACAAAATTGTCCAACTTAAGCCCTCGAAAAGTTTCATTTCTCAAGTTTTTGTTTATATTTACCTGCCTAACACAAATTATTATTAAAAAGTACAGTTTTAAAATGCTACCATGATAAACCCAAAGTAATAGGCAAATTCTGAAATAACACATGATAAATGTTTATGAGGCAATTAGAATGAATAAATGTTGCAGACAAACAAGCCAAGTCTAATGCTTATTAAAAAATTGGGTATCCCTGCTCCCAACATAATTTTGGAAGACCAAATCCAAAAATCCAGCTAATTTATTGTCATCCCATCAGTCTGTTTCTACACCTGATTTAGAGGGGGTTCTTGGTGAGTTAAAAAATATGAATTGTTCCAGCCTCTACCTAACTGATCGCAGCCCATATTAGCAGAATACAGAAATGGACAAGCCTAAAAACAAACAGCCAAAAATTGGATATTGAGTAACATGACAGAATGGGGGATGGGAAGGGCTACACTGGTTTGTTTCCCAGAGCTGCAGAGAGAAATTGTAGAAAGCAGAACAGAAAACATACCTCCAGGGGTAGAAAGAGTAGAAAGGGGGTGTAGGGAATCCTCTTGATCCTTTCTGTCCCCGCCATCTCCACCACCACATCCCATTCCCATACCCCATATTTGGCCATCACCCAGTCTCTAATGGGATTAGCGTGGCTCTATAGGAGTAGGGAGACGGCTTCACTTGGGAGCAGGAAGCCTGGCATGGGAGCTAGGTGCTGCCAAGCTCAGAGGCATAGGCCCCTGTCTGGGGGGTTAATGCAGCAGGGTTGGCACCATTATGAAGTACACTCTCTCACAATGTATACGACGCAAACACCAAGATACGTTGGCAACCCAGTGTGGACAGCTGGAGGGTCTGGATGGGACAGGGTGGGTGTCAGACTGGCACTGTTCGGAAAGAACATGCTTTTAATACAAATCAAGCGGACTGAATAATGGATCGAGTCTGACAGAAGGCTTTGTGTTTTGTATGGTGCAGCTCAACCAAATGCTGCTCTCACGTAGCTCACACATACATTTAGCTTTGTTTGTTTGGTTCTTTTTTTCTGTTCGATTATACAGAAAAACATAGTAGATCTCATAACATATTCAGTTATATTAGTGTGAAAGACTGACTATGTCGAATGCCGATTGAATCGGCACCAATTAATTCAACCCAGTTCAAAAGAACATATTAGAAACGTTCTAATATGAAATTTAGACATTTTCTGTTGAAATTTTCTCAGAATTTTTTTTCTAACATTTTCATCTGAAGAAAAAACTTAGTCTTGTAAACCAAAATGAATCAATATGATTTTTCTTCGTCACTCTTTTTGCCAGCTACTTTACAAATTTGGGCTAAAAACATAAAGTCACTTTCAGTTTCATCTTTGCTCTTTGTCTACATTCATCAGTTTCTGTGTTTCTACTCATTTTTCCCTTCAATTTGGTGAGTCAAAGTAGACTCACTAGAATGTTGTGAGTTATTTCTTTGGAGTCTTCTAGGTGTTGAAAACCAGCTGGAGTTGCATTAATGCCACCTAGTGTGGTGGGGAGCCATATTGGAATGCACTACTAGCTGTTTAGCTAAAGTATTTTCAATAAAATCACATTTGATTTAATCACAATCCAGTTTTGTGATTGTGTTATTGCTCACTTGGTTATGGCATCCAAAGCTAATCTGTCCCATCTCTAAATTTTCTTTCCGATGACTGTCTCCTTCTGATGCAAACATCTCTGTTCACAGGGAGTCCTCGGGCTTCAGCCTCGGCTCTGCACTTTCCATCTCCTTCCATCATCCAGCAGTCTAGCCCGTACTTCACCCATCCAACTATCCGTTACCACCACCACCCTGGACAAGATTCTCTGAAGGAATTTGTGCAGTTTGTTTGTGCCGATGGCTCGGGGCAAGCCGCCGGACAGGTAAGGGGAAAAATGCTCTTAATGTACGAACATTTACTATTACCAATGCAATGGTACTCTATAATAAGACATACAAATTGTCATTAAAGACTGTTTGTTGTTAATATAAAATCATATGAAGTGTAAAGTTACAACAATTAGATGAATTAGTAACTGGTCACAAGCAAAAGCTTTGTGAAATTTAACCACTTATGCACAAATAATTTTTTAAATCAACACATTTTAATACTTATTCATTTATATCTTTTATAGATAGATAGATTTATGGGTAAATTAGTGCCAAGTGACATGAACAGTTACCCAAATAATTGTCTAAAATGTGAATCGTTTACATTTTAAACACATAGGTAAAAATAATGTTCTTTTCTCAGAGTTCTATTAAAAAGTACTCTTTTCAATGCAAGATATGTATCTAATGTTTAGTGGTTAAATTTCACATTTTTGTTCTTGGATTTAATTTGTGTATAAATTCCAGAAAAATGTGCCAACTATTCCCACTAAACTAAAATTGCATTGTTTTAGAAAGTGGGTACCACATGCCAAAACTTCTTTTCTGGTTTCTATCTGCTTATCTACTTCCTAGACTTCCACTTGCAGACACATCCAACATGTTTAGTCTGCTTCTTGAAAAATCTTTGTATTGTCTTGTCGTTGTCATTTTGCCGTTTCCTGTTTCAGACCCAGACATCCCGTTTTCCTTCCTCTCCCTCACACTCCTGCAGTTTTACTTTATTTATTTTTTTGCTCCACCCAACCTCTCAGAAGTTAAAACCATCAGCTCAAAGAGTGAATCTGTCACAACACACCTCAGCCAAGCATACTCGTCTTGTGTTGTGTCATTGTGTTTCTGTTTCTCATCTCTAGCCGTTCCAGTTTTTAGTTTGGAGTTTGGTTGTTTGGTGCTGGTACCGTTGGTGGTGTTGTGATTGTGTAGACGAGTGTTCTCCCATGGTTTTGATTTCTTGCCATTCGCTGGATGAACCCAGTAAAAAAAAAAAAAAAAAAAAAAAAAACCCTCACTTTTCCAACCCCCACCACCACTTCCACACCTCTTCCACCAGACCGAGACCAGTCCTATGGAGTTTCCAGCTCCTAGTCTTACTTCCAATCAATCCTTGTGCTGATGATTATTTTATACTTCTCCATGACAGATGCCCCTACATGCATCATCTCTTTTAGTTGCTGTTTCCCTATCCTCCACTTAATTCTTGTACCATTGCCCCCTCCCACTGTCCCCTTCCCTGTCCCTCCTATCACTGTCATGGATATATTTTTTTTTGGACCCGGCCTCTTGAGCCGCGTCCCGTTTCCATTCCGTGTCTGCGGGTTGTCGCATGTCGCCCTCTTGATCCTATTTGTGTTGTCCGCAGCCAAACGGGAGTGGCCAGAGCAAAATGCCAGGCTCCTTCTTGCTGCCTCCACCTCCCCCAGTGGCCCGCCCAGTGCCCCTCCCCATGCCCGACTCTAAACCAACAGCACGCCCCCTGATGGCGGACTCTCCCTCGCCCGCATCTCCGTGTAAGTGACCCCAGCAGAAACTGCTCTCAAAACTAAAACACTAAAAAAAAAAAAAAAGATAAACAAAACAGGTTAGACACCCCTGGCCATCCTGAGGGAACAGACTTTGTGCTGTCATTGTGTTTCCAGCATCAACCTCCCACTTCTTTTGGAAGGTGATGTTAGAGTATCTTAAAGTCTTTGGAAAGTTTCATTACAAGGGACTTCAGTGGCACTCAACATGGTTCATTATGAGGCCCTGAGAGTTTGAGTGGCTGCACGTGAGGATGCTAGGGTTCTTTTCGTGCAGCATCGTTGCTTCGTTTGCTTTCCTAAAAACCATCCTTAACTCCCCCGATGGACTTATTGCCAAACCTTGTGAGTTTTGAATATTAGATGACTTTGCCTTGCCAAGGGTACAAATTTAGGGCAGTTAATCTATATGGACTCCAAAGCAGAAAGTAGGACATTGGTGGATTTTTTAATTGATTTTCTGAAGAGTTCAAACTTTTTCTTTAATGTTTTTCTATTTGAGAAGCACGTGGCTTGTATTTGAGGTAAAGGACTTAAGTTGTAAGAGGGGCACTGGATGGAGCACTTTATTCGTGTTTTGTTTGTTTTTTAGCTCTCCTTCGAAGTTAGTGTTTTCATTTTATCCCTGGTCAGCGTCTCAAAGTCTTTTATGTCTTTTTGTATGTTATTTCAATTCCTAGAAACACATGGATGTATACTGTATCCCCCTTCCTGTTTCTCTCATTCCTGTCCTTCCGCCTTTTCCTCCACACAAACAAACTCACATTTGCACAAGTCTGCACACTTCTTATCCAAATCCCCAGTAAGATTCAGACTCTGGAGTCCGTGGAATACGGCCAAACTGCCCTAAATTTGTCGGATACATTGATTCCAGCCGGTTTTGAACGTCCCCGACCGTTCCTTGGTGTCCGCTTCTGGCTGTGCCCCATCTTTCCTACAGAGAAATATTTGACGGTGTTGCACCATTTAGGGACTGAGTTTGCATTCCTTATCATAGCAAACTATCTCTGGAGCTTTGATGACCTGAATGATTTTCGGCTTTTATAGCCATTTTCTAAAGATCTGAGAGCAATGGAGGGCGTTTCAAGTCATGTCTTTAAGGTGACATCTACAGTAGTTCTCTGAGCTTTTTCAAAGGGCTTAACAAAGTATTTGTTTTTTATTTGTTTGCTGTGTGGGTTCACTGCTTGAACAATGTTGGGAGGACCCACCACTCTCTCAAAACTGTGACACGAATTCTTGTGCCATTCAGAGCATCTCAAGCCTTTCATTTCCTGTTTTTCTTGTAAAATATGGCCTCCTGACAGCCACGTTTTGGAGCTTCTACCACTTGATGGTTCAGTTGAATGTCCAGAAACATTCTTTTGTTCCTCTTGCCAAATTCAGTTACCTAATATAAAAAGGCATCACATTCAGATTATGCTCCTTTGGTGTAGATAGTTGTCTTCAAGTTCATTTAAATTTATCTCAAAAGTCTTACACACAGTTAATCAAATAAAAATGGATTTTAGGCAATGAATGCAAGTAATGTTTAAACTACACATATCCCTATCCTTATAGTCTTAAAGAGAAAATGCATGACATCAAACTTTTCCAAGGAGGAATGTTTAAAGCCTAACCTTAAATATAGAAACTTTGTTTGGCTTTCTTTCACTAGCTGGGAGCTTATCCCATAAACAGAAGCTCGTGGTTAAAGGCACTACCTCCAACTGTGCTTTTAAAGATGCTAAGAGTCAGTACCAGTCCTGTATTTTGTGCCATGTTAGGTAATATACGGCACTATGAGATCAATTGAAAAAGATTCTTCTTAAGTCTACTATTCTGATATATAAAGGTTTCAGCTAAAGATAAAGATAGAAACACAACTTTATTTGCCATTCTTAATTACTTTTTAAATGATATAAGCCCCTTTGTGAAATATTATGGTGTGGAAATTCTGACCAGACAGTGTCATATGGGTCCAGGTTTGGGTGAAATGTTCCAAATACATTTCACCCAACACATTTCAACACAACACATCACCCAAATACATTTCACCCTCGTCATGTTGATGACGAGGCCTTTGTTTGCTTTCACATAAAATCAAATGCAGTGCAAAAAAAATTTGTTCATAGGTTGAAATCCTAAAACAGTTTTGATGTTTGCGTTTTTATTAGAAAACCTAAAGTTTGTAAAAGTTGACTTTAAAGTTTAACTTTAAAGTTAAAAATTTTAAAGCGCAATTTTAAAGCGCAAGCAGATAAAAGAGGTGGGGTTTTTCTATTGTTGGTTTTTTCAAAGGATTTTTGCAACTTTGTTAAAAATAACTTCCCACCGTGATTACGTTGAACAAAACAGGTTTTAAAAAACTTTGAGCTTTAATTTGCTTTTTGTGCAGGTGGCAATACAAACTGCACAAAAATAAATAAACGCTGAAATGTCTCAAATGTACCAACAAAACTAGTTCATCCCTTGAGTTCTGAGCCATTTTTATAATTCAAAGACTCATGTTGTCCCGAGAGCTACTGCTCCAGATGACTGTAAATGAAAGAGGCCTTACTTGTATTGAAGATAAGTGTGGATTAAGACTGTTTAATGCTGTGCTCGAAGTGCTTTTTGAATATTTAAATTTAAAAAAAGGAGAAACTGAAAATTTTTAAAATATTCTTCTAAATTGGCTAAGTTTAGTCTTTGGCACGTCAACACATTTTCAAAAAAATATATTTTTAAAGTAAAATTTTTATGTTTTTAGATTTCAGCCATATAACCTGGATTTTTACGCAGCAGAAGCTAAACATATTTCGAGCTGAAGTTTACTATTACATGTTTTTGAAGAGAGGTGGTAAAAATTCTAATCTCATAAAAAAACACAATACCTTTGCTCAGAAACGCGATATTCACCAAAAAAAAAGCTCATAAAAACGTTTATTAAATTTTACTCCCGTTTGTGACACTGTGAATTCGCCCCTCCTCTTACTTCTTACTTAGTACTTGCCCCAAGTGGATGCATCACCAAATAAGTATTGTTTGAGGTTGCAAATACAGTGTAAAGCAGATTAAATTAACGTTAATTTAATAGGGTTTTGGCTTTTCGAATTTAGTTTGCAAAGCTCGCGCAAAGCTTGCATTGTGGGAAGTGGCTGAGTGGGAGTAGAGTGCGTGCAATGAAACACTTCCTGTTCACATTAGAATGAGGGTGTGGCTGAGAACAAAATACATTACATTAAAAAAACTAGACAAATACTGGATCAATGAACTCCCAAATATCTCACATGTATGAATAAAATAGAAAACTACTTCAGGTATTTTGTTTTATGTGGAAATAACATTCAAATACCATAGAACCTTCCAAAAAAAAAAAAAAAACTTGATTTGACATAAAACTTAGTTTCTTTGAACTCATCCATACTACTGAGTAGCTAAGCTAAGACACTAAATAAAAAGTGGGTAGGATGGATTTTCTCTGCTATGGCCAAGTTTTACTACACAAGCTAACCACGTTGCAGTGCGTGTGGTCTAATATGTCGTGTTCTTCTGTTTCCATAGCATACTCCACGCCAGGCGCCACAGCTCCCAACAGGTTTGTCGGCATCGGATCACGGGACAACAACTTTCTGAACATCCCGCAGCAGACACAGGTGAGCCGCCTTACAATTATGAGTGTAACAAAGCAAGAAACTTTTGAACTGTGGACGTAAGCCATCAATGTTTCATTGAAACCTTCTGCTTGGTTTCCTTTCACACAAACCTACAGCACACATGTATATGTTACTGTACACGTGTGGTTCACCATGCAGGCAGAACTATTTATTTGTTTCACTCGATGCTCACTCCTTAAGGTGGGGCTTTCTCTCCTTCATTACTTTGTCCTTCATCTTTTCTTTTCCTACTCCTTTTCTACTTTTTTGTCTCGTTTTTTTATTTCTCTCCTTTCCCCCAACTTTCACCTTGCTCCTTCTTTTTTCTTCCTTTTTCTCCATTACCAGCAGTACTTTTCTCATTAGCATCTGACCACACCCGCCTGGAGCCAGCTCAGCACCGCCGCTCGACACATGGAAACCATCTGAAACTACTTCGAGGATCCCCTCCCTTGTTGCGCTGCCCTCCGCTCTTTTGCTTTGTCTCAGTTTCCAACAGTTTTACGTCAACTCTCGACTCTCTATGAGTCGAGAGTTACTTTTTTAGGGTTTCTCTTCTCTCTCAGCAAATAATGGACACCTAAAAGCTTCCACGTGTCACCATAATGAAAGAAAAAGGTTTTTTTTAGTTGTACAAAAATACATATTGCTGGCTTATGATTTAAGAAAAAAACATTTGAAATAGAATGAGACAGCAGTGGGAGTATTCTGTCCTCTAGTGGCCGATGTTACAAGTGCGTCCTGCTCTAACAAGTGCACGCAAAGAGCTGCGAAACAGGAGTTTTTACCCATATAAAAGTCACGTCCGGCCTGTCTCGTTACCCCCAGCAACCAGACATGATGTCATAGGCAGTTGATCTTGAATTTGAGAAGAGGGTTTCTCGAGAGGGGGTCAGGAAAGAAAAGAGGGTGGTCACTGTCTGCTGCCAAGGATTTAGTGGGAGTGTTCACAAGAGATAGATGAATTGTGTGTGTTTCTGTAAGAGCAGAGTAACTAAGAAGAGAGAAGTTACAATGCCCCATGGTCTGCTGGGACAGCGCCCAGGGGAGTAGGGGTAGCTGAGAAGGGCAGGAGGGAGGGGTGGTATTCATGCGACCTGTTAGAGTCAAACAAAACAAAAGGCTGCTTCCCCGGAGGCCCGGAGTAGTTTCCAAGGCTTGACTTCTTGAATGTTGGCGCACCAGCTCACAGCGCCAGATCCTGCAGGCCAAGCGGGCCAGCCAACAGCAGCAGCGCTGACCCGTTTCTGCCCTTTGCCCATGCTGAGCTTGAAACACCCAACACGAAGATGGCGCAAGTGACGGGGGAGCGCCAGACTGCTCTTCCCCCTGCTGCTCCCTGGTCATAATCAGCCATTTACTGCTCGGCCAACTCCGAGGCTCGCTGTAGTTGACGTTCTGTCACACGCTGCAGCCAAAAGGACGGACACAATGTGCAAAGTGAAGCTTTTCTCAGGATCACTTTGCATGATCTGGGTTATCTTGCTCTGATCGGAGCAAAAAAGTTCAGAAAATGCCTTAAAAGTAGTCTGGCTTCTTTGTGGACAAACAGGATATTCCATTATTTTCTCAAACTACAATTTGGATTGAAGTTTTTTTTAATTTGTTCAAAACAAAAGTGTCTTCATCAGAGAGTGTCCTGTTTGAGAATGATCTGCCGTGCATCTAAATACACTGATGTAAATAAACACTGACTGTTTTAATTATTTTTTAAATTGGAATTTAGACCCATAAAAAAATTTTCAACTTTTTCAAATATTTTTTTCATTTGGTAAATCCTGTTGCTAATGCGTCATGCACAAATGTTTTACTTTGTTTTACTTTTGTCTCTAACATAATGTTTTCTTCTCTTGTGATTTTTTTTTTTTCAGTCTTGGTTCCTCTGACAAGACCTATGTCCAAACCAGCAAGTAGAATTCTTTCTTTATAATCCAAAATAAAGAAAAAAAACACAAAAAAAACCCACAAACAGCCCACAGGATGATTGAAAAAAATGTCACCCTTCAACCCATCGACCGATCCCCACCCCAACAGCTCGTCTCATCTGATTTTACATATAACCAAGAAATTACAGCAGCATGACGCTTTTAGTGGAATTCTGGACTTGTTCACACAGGAAACAGAGGACCTGGTTTGAGCAGAGACGGAAAGACGAACGGATGGACAAGAAGATGTTAGGATGAAAAGATGGAGGGGGTTTCAGAGGACAGTGGCGAGCAGGCCTCTTCAGCCAACTACCGACATGGAAGGAACAGGACGATGTAAAAAAGCGGTCAGATTTCCTTCTCTGTGAGGACGCATTGCGTAACAAATGGCTAAAAAAAACATCAACTGTCCAGCAAACACAGATTCAAGCTACAAAAAAAACCCATCACTCATCATCTTTTCAGTGAAATCAAAAAATCCACTTTGTGCTCTTTGTGATGTTTCATCACTCCCCTGCCAAAAAACAAACAAAATAAAGATCAATTTGGCTTTTACTTCTGTCAGATTAACTCTACAAAAAGCCCTTTTCACCCTGCTACTAACAAGCGAGAGACCACGCCAAAACATATCTCGATTAAAAGAAAGTTGCACTACATGTTGAATCAGTTTAACACTAATCTTAAAACGATGTGCACTATTTACCTACAAGGCATGCGAGGTAAACCGGACTTGCCTAATGAATGCTCTAAGGAGAAAATAAAACAAGGTTTAAGAAGCCTTCATGTGTCCTCGGTCCACATCATTCACTTCAGCCAATCACTAGCCTCCGCTCAGTCCCTCTTAACACGATCCGTGCCATGACTAGAGCATAAATGAAAATGCACACAAACACATTTGCAGTATCACCATTAAGATTGGAGCATTTCTAGATTGTGATGTTGCATTTTTGAAAAAAATGTATTACTATATTTCCATTCGCCCCGTGAACTCTTTTTTTTTTTTTTTTTTTCCCCCATTGGTAGCTATCCGAACTTTTCATGCAGTCACAGTGTCACCGTACGATTACGACACGTGTCACCACTAGAGGCAGCAGCTATTGATTCTCGATTTGTCTTCATAATGTCGGCAAACGATGAATGGGTTTTCCCTTGTGTGTTGTTCTATTTGAAAAACAACTCCTTTTGGATTTATACTGTTTTGTAATTGTTTTGTATTTGAATGACAGCACCTTAAAGACAAACACAGTAGGACACAGTATTTTGGGGTGGTCAACTAACAGATTTAGTTACGCTTGCAAAAAAATTTGGAAATAACGCTTTGCCTATTTGCTTTTTTCTTTCTTTCTGTAGATATGAAACATGATGCCACTCACATGTGAAGCAGTTGTTGGGAAGAGCAGGAAATGTAACAAACGCTGCAAAGATCTGATAAATAGTCAAATTTGCTCTAGTTTTCTTAATTATAAACTGCATTTCGGGTTTTATCTCAAATCGAGTGAAGGAATTTGTTTTTGACACATAAGTTTTATGAATTACTGTTTTAAAGGAGTTTGATCGTCACATTTTCAAAACATACTGTATTTCCTTAAAAAGAAAAATGGGAAGTCATACAAAAGCCAAAGGAAATAAAAAACATGCTGTGATCACACGTCCAAAATGCCTAGATTACATTTAATTAAATTGTTAATAATATAATAAACTTAATAATTATTAAGAGGAGCATCTAACTTTTTCTATTCTTAGATTGTTTTATTCAGTTAATTAAGATTCCATTAGTTTAAATCATTTTTAAACAAACTAGTCGTCCAACTATGTTTTTTAAATAAGTTCCTTCTTGCTTTTGTCGTATTAATTATTGGAGATTTTGCAAAAATTATTTTATTGTTGAAACTCGATTAATTCCAAGCTTGACCTAATGTTCTTAAACAAACATTAAAAAACACACTTTTTGGAAACATTTTGCCATGTGAGTGAAGATTTTTAGCCCAAAATACTGTCAATGAGTTTTATCAAAACTAAACATGGCTATTTTGTAAAAAAAAAAGTTCATCTGTTAAAAACTTTGATACAACTCTGAAACCAATAATCAAATTGTTTGTGTGATTAAATTTTCAGATCCCTCACACTGAATCGTTAGTGGTGTTGGTTTTACCTCAAAGAGAACTAACAAACTTTAGTTTACTAATGACATCATCTTAATGGCACAAAAGCTTCTTTTTCTTTTTATTTGGCTTTGATTAGACTTTAAAATTTTCTGCATGTTAGCTTTTCTGTAGTTAAAACTCGCTCTTTATTCTCTTAAAGTTAGTTTCACAGCTAAACCAGCCAAAGCAGCTCTGATTTAGATTCATTTTAATATAAATAATCAGTTGTTTTTACAAGACTTATTAGATTTTATTTATCTTTATTAGATTTTATTTATTTATAGTTTAACTTTTTTATCTAATTTCTGCTCCTGGTTTTTATTCAAGCAAAATCCGTAACTAGGCAAATCAAAATTTAAAGTCTTACTGTCAATTCTGCAACAAGTTCATTCAAACTTAAAATTTGTAATCCCCTCCTTTTCAATAGGTAATTAAATTATAGATAGAAAATACCTTAAATGGTCAAAAAACAGTTTAATATTAACCAATAAAATAATCAGTTGAAAATACTAACATAACTTATGGTAAATTTTGAGTGATGTGATTGATTTAATAGTAATTTAGCTGTTTAGTAAAAACTCAAAGAATCCCACATTTATCCACCTGCAACATACTAGTTTTAACAGCATTGTAAAATTGTATGAGCCATTTTGAACCATGAGCCATTTCTGGCTCTGTTTGAGGAAATACAGTATTTTAAAAAAAAACAGTCAGATGAGCTTATTTTATAGGTAAAAATTTAACACGACTTGAATTCCGTTTACTTGTGATCTGGAATTTTCAGGAGTCGTAAACTCATTACCGTTAGATTTTTCTACTGTGTCTTCATAAATCAAAATCGCTTGCATCACTGTTTCAAAATCTTCAACGCTAAACACATTGAGTGGTATCATGTTTTATCATCTATCCATACAAACAAGCATATTTTGGAATCATAAATGTCCGTTGACTTGGTTTGCTTGGTCTCCGTGCCCAAACATAGGGTTTTGACAATCACAGGACACTTATTTTTCTGGAGGCAGGTTTTAGCCAAATGGATTGAGTGAAACCGTCTAGATCTCGGTCTGGCTCGTAGCTGCTGGTGTGGGTGGTACACAAAAAAAAAGATGGAAAACTAAAGGAGGGAAGATGGCTGAAGATGGGACCCAGAGTTTAAAAAAAAGAGAGAAGAGCAACTCCTCTTTTCTGTTTCCCGTAAGTTTACCCTGTTGTTTACACTCCCAGACGGGCCCGTGCTCCAAGAGCAGAGAGGGCCACACTGTGGAGCAAAATGTATATAAGACATATCTGGTTGTTTTTAAAGAGGGGATGAGGGTCTTTAAGGCCGGCAGGAAGAAAATCACACGTGTGCCCGTTGTTTAATATCAGCACACACGATGGAGAAAAGGGTATTGTTCTAATGGTATTCCCCTTCCCTAGAACACACAAACTTAAACACACACCAGCACTCCTCTAGCCAGTGTGGATGGAAAAGCTCGTATTGATCGAACTGCACTAATGCAATCATGCCAGCCAACTTTAAGTCCTTTTTATTTTATTTTGTTTTAGCATGACCGTAGATTGACCACCACTTTAGTGTTTTAAATCAGCGTATGTGTTACTGGGAAGCACACTTTCAGAGCACAGATCGCCACTTCTTCTTTAAACTAGACAGACTCATAGCGACCACTCAGTATTAGCAAACAGATTACCCCGTCCCCCTAAAGTCAAAGGGAAGTCTCACTAACAGACAATCTGAGGAGGCCTCTATGCTTTCAGTCATTTTCTATAAAACTAGCCCAGGTTTACCTTTTACCTGATTCACTCATCTCCAGTCACCCATCCAATCTCACAAAATAACTGGACTGCCTGGCCATGTTCTTCGCTGCAGGGAAACTACGACCATCTCATCAGCTTCGTAGAAAGTACTAGCTTCGCTCAGTAAGACGGTGATAATGGCTAAAGGTGATTTTATTTTCTAATCTATGGAAGTGCCTCTGTATTCCCATTATGCAATTTGTCAAACATGGATTCAGGTTCTTTTTTCTCACATATAAGCTATAGTGAATAGTGAAACATTTATGTCAGGAGGGGAGAAGAGAAAAAGAAGAAAAAAAAACAGCGACGGCTCACTTAGATAATCACAAACATCTTTATATATAATACACATATATATTTATAGATATATACTTTTTTTTTTATTTGCAAAATAAGCTCTGTGGCAGTCTAGTTATTTTTTGAAGCATGGCATCCATCGCACAGTCATAGGACGTATCTCGAAACCGCAGATTTGAGCTCCCACACTCGTGTTAAAAGGATGAAAAAGAAAGGACATTCATTGCAAACATGATATTAACGTAGACAAACGAGAAATGATTAAAGTAGCTGAGGATTTAAAGAAGAAAAAGAACCATCCGATTAGGTTTTGTTGCTTTCTTTATTGTTTTTGATGGGAAGTATCGTTCTTGAAACTTAAATGATGTATGTTGATTGAGCCATGTGCAATGCCTTGGTAGAGGAATTGTGTTTGTTAGAGATTGTTTGAGGGTGTCATGCGAAAAAGAGAGGGCTTGAAAAAAAAGGAGAAAGAAACCCTCTTTCTTTCAAAGTTTTTCTTTGTTTGTTTGTTCTTAAGTCCAGATGCTCCGGGACTCTAAATACAAGAGCCTCAAGAGAAAAGAAAAAAAAAAAGTTGGGAGACATTGTTCAAATTTTCTTTTCTTTTTACTTCTTTTTTTTGTTTTTAAAAAAATTCAATCATTTCTATTGATTTGTTTTTAAAAAAAATGTGGGAGGGCTGAAGGAACAACTTTGCAACTCATAAATATATATCACTATGAAAACTGGTGCTTTCGTAAATGAATAAAGTACATTCAGTCTCTATAATACATAAATAATAATACAACAAAAATTAAGTGTTATCATAAAAGCGATTTCTTTTTTTTTTTTTTAGGAGAACATGCATTATTCTTTTTTTTCTTTTTTTTTTGGTATTTACCTTGAAGAGGGGTAGGGGGGGTTCGTACAAACAAATTGTATCAAAAGGCATTTCTCTCCCTGCTAAAAACAACCAGTTAGAAATTGTATGAAACATGTGGGACAAAGACAAGATCCTCCTCAATTTCTGGGAGATGCACAACAACAAATAACTGTTCCTAAAAAGAAAAGAAAGATGTCAAGTGGGATTTTCTTTTCCTTTGTTTTTTTTTTGGTCTAAATTTTAATGTCATCTGTATGAACTTGAGCCCCTCCTCCCCCAACTCATAAGCACCCTCGAAGCCCCCCACTCCCTCGCTGCCCCCTCCTGTATCCACCAGCTGTAAATGATTATAAATATTTGTTTGGTGATGTAGTGTTATAGACTCAGAGCATCTTTAAAGGTTGTCCCTAAAAAGTGCCTTTTGTTCACAGACTCCATCTTGTAATCCTGAGTACCCATCTCAAAAGAAAAAAAACTCCCCTCCTTCATTCTTCTATATCTTTCTCTTCTTCAAGCTTTTTAAAGCAGTATACATAGTACTAAAGGAAATTGGTGTGATTTAGTTCCTCTTTTTATTGTTGATGATTAAGAAAAGATGAAATAAGTTCTGAAAAAAAACAAAAAAAAAGGTAAAACACAAAAAAAAAGACAATATTTTCCGTCTTGCTTCTCTTCCTCTGTATCTTGTCGTCTGTCTATCTCGGACACTGGAGTAGTCTTTTAGCCGCGTAACTTTCTCTCCCCCGTTCCCCCTTTTCTTCCCTTTCTCTGAATGGTGGGGTTTTAAAAAAAAAAATGTTTTTTGGGGGGAAAAAAATGTAAAAAAATTACACAAAGATTTTTTTTTTCTTTTTGTCTGAGCAGAATGCAGTTAGCTCACATGTTATCCTTGTCTGTACGCTTCACATTGTATTACCATACCCATCTTCTCCAGCTTCTCCATTCAACAGCTAATGTAAGTGAACAAGTTACACCATGGGGCTCTGGGCTGGTCTGAGGACGGGGCCCTTTCGGCCCTCTGGGAAGGAGAGGATTGGGTTGAAAAGCACTCATCAGGGGGACAGTTTTTAGGCTGAGGTGATGGAACCAACCAGGAGTTTTAGAGTAGACTAGTTTGTTTGTAATCCTTGTTTTTAACTATTTATTTTTTTATAACTAAATTTGGATTTTTTGCTTTTTTTGGTGATTTTTGTTCTTATTGCATTATCTTAGGCAGCGTTAGGACGCCGCGTATAAGCCGTCATTCATGCACCTTTCTAGTGGTTGAGTGAGACCAGCTATTTGAAAAAAAGGAAAAAAAAAAAAAGTTAAAAAATAAAAATAAAACTCAAAGCACCTTAAAGCGGAGTGGTTCAGCTCGGAGACCAATCTCAGATTTAGCACAATCAAACTTTTTCTGATCGACCACCATTTTGACCAAAGCGACGTGGTTCTTTGTGACGACCAGGTTTGGAGACGCGAGATTCCACCAGCAGAAGTGAGGGATTAGAGAAAAAAAAACAATTATATGCAAGTTTTTATTTCCATCGAGTAAGCCAGCAGCAGTATTACCAATCAATCAAACAATCAAAAGCTGAGAAGCCATATGAGAGACGAGCAGATTGCCCCTGCACCGTTCAAAGATCCGGTCCCTGTGGCCTGACCGTCCGCCATTTCTTTACTTTTTTATTATTTTTGCTTGGTTTGTTTCTAACACGTTTATTGGGATGCTAGGCCGTGATTAGTGATTTAGTGACTGCCCCTTCTACTGGCTGGCCCCTCACCTCTGACCTTTTACCTGGCCCACCCGGAGTGCACCACTCTCTCCTCTTCCTTTCCAAAGAGCAGTGGCCCATCTTCAGAAGCACCTCCCAGAGCCCATGGTGAAATGCATGTGTTAATTACAGTTTCTTTTCCATAATAATAATAAAAAGCAGTTTGAAAAGAGCAATGCCTTTACTTGATTGAATAAAAGGATGTTCTTGACTGTATTTTTCTTCTTTGTGGACTCTGATTATTACTGCACTCAGAATGCAAATAGCATCTGAAAAAAAAATAGATCCTCAGTAAAATATTTGTTTCTTTATAAAAGTCAGAGAGAACAATATGTAAACCAGGACAAGCAATCTGCAAAGTCTCACACTGACCATTTAAATGACTCTGAAATTGAAGTAATAGCTAATTAAAATATTTGAAAAACTGCCCACTTAGTCAAATTTCCACTCACAACAATCTCTGGGATGTTCAAGAAATATTTTCAGGAAGAGAAAGTATGCAATGCAGCTGCTGTCTGGATTAAGAAGTCTTTCTCATGTTTGTGCTCTGATTTAAGATGATAGTCAAAGTTTTCTTTTCCAGACAAAATACGTAGTAGCATCTCTGAACACAACTACAAATAACAGTTGGGCTGCGGCAGAAGCTCACGACTGTGAAAGGTGAGAGACCTTTCCCATCAGCACCACCATTCCATTCTTCTTTGAAAAGAATAATTTAGGACCTCTCTCTTTTTGGCTAACAATTTTAAGAGTCGCAATAGTAAATCAGGTGCTATTTGTCCTGACCACTTCCAAAGAGAATCTCAGCATCCTCTACCTCCAGCTCTTTATTTCAGGACAAAAATTGCAGGTCCAAACTTGGTTTTGTACACTTTTTAGCAGAAACACTTCAATCACATCTCTCTTGATAGTGTCCAGTCCCGCCTTTGCTAAGAACTCCTCTGTCACACCCACAGCACATCTTACCGTCCTCAAACATTTCTTGCAGTGCTCTAACATGCTTCTCTGCCACTCCAGACCACAGTCCCTCAGTAGCCACCCTGTCATAATTTTTCTCTAGAGACACAATGGAGCTCCCTCTGACCTTTGTACTGCATTTATAGTATATTTGGCACTCAACCAGAGGCGGGTAGTAACACGTTACATTTACTCCATTACATTTATTTGAGTAACCTTTTGAATAAAATATACTTCTATGAGTATTTGTAATAATTTGTACTTTCACTTGAGTAAATTTATAAGTAAAAAACGCAACTCTTACTCCGTTACATTGGACAAAAGTTGACCAGTTACTTTCTTGCTTTTAATATGTTTTTCAGTACAATAAGTACTTTGTATAATACTAAAGAGAGCTTCCTGCTGTGGATGACTGTAGAAGATGTTCCTCCAATCAAATGTAGTGAACACGGTCACATGACTCCATCTGCCCTATCAGACATACCCATGCCTGGCCTTGTAAGACAACAAAACTTAGCACGAAAAAGTTATTTTGGAAAACAAGCTATTGCTAAAGCAGGTGAAAATTGGAGGCAGCAAATGTCTATCTTAAACAAGAGGACACAGCAGAAGACAGTGAAGTTGGCATCATTCCTGGCCTCATATTGAAAGCATGTTTAGTTTGGGCTAAACACAAAAAACAGCTGCGTGATGCGGTGTCTGCTTTCTGTTTACAAAAACTCCACATCCAACCTGAGAAAACATGTTGTGGTAAGTTTATTAATACAGTCATTATTAACGACTTATTAGCCTACGTAGCAGTCCAAATTAATTCAGTCATCTTTTTCATCTAAGCTGCGTCCAAATCTGTTGGCAGGGGTAGATTCAAGATTTTCTAATCGGGGGTTACGGAGGGAAGTGCCGTGAAGTCATTGACAAAGCCAGTATAGTAGGAGCTGCGAGCTTTCTACCCACTCCAGCCCCTCCCAGAACATTTTTTCTGCATTTTGGTGGCCCATTCGCTGGCCCTGCAAGAGCATAGCTTGCCCCTTTCTTCTTCTTCTGTTTTTTTTGTGGACCAAAGAGGGGGTATCCGCCCCTGGTTGGGCTAATAACCACATTAACAGTTAAACAATTAACAGTAAGGTTTTTTTTTTTAGCTTTATTTTGAAATAACAAGTTTTGCAAATTGTGTTGTGTTGTTTATATTCTTATGTGTACAACCAAAAAAGATTCCATTCCGTCATCTTTCGCTTGTTCCGGGGCCGGGTCATGGGGGCAACAGCCTCAAACGGGAAGCCCAGGCTTCTTTCACCCGGCTGCATTCTCCAGCTCACCCGGAAGGATCCCAAGTCGTTCCCCGGCCAGCTGTGAGACATAGTCTCTCCAACGGGTCTGGGGTCTGCCCCTTGGTCCGACTTATAATAATAATAATAATAATAATAATGTATTTTATTTATAATGCACTCTATACTTGAAATCAAGTCTCAGAGTGCTACATGGATTAAAACATTAAAACTTAAAACAATTAAAACAGTACAGTACAATAAAAACAAACATACAATGCAAACAAATTTAAAAATGATAAGCTTTTTTAAAAAGGTGGGTTTTTAGTCCTTTTTTAAAAGCATCCTCCGTCTGTGGGGCCCTGAGGTAGTCTGGGAGGGCATTCCACAGGCGGGGAGCAGCAGCCTTGAAGGCCCTGTCGCCCATTGTTTTTAGCCGTGTCCTGGGTGGGTTCAGACGATGCTGTTGGCCTGACCGGGTCCTGGTTGAGGTATTGAGTGTGAGTAGTTCTGAGAGGAAAGTGGGGGCCTCACCGTGCAGACAGTGATGGGTGTGAAGGAGGACCTTATATTCAACACGGAGGTGAACGGGAAGCCAGTGAAGGCTGTGAAGGATGGGGGTGATGTGCTCGTATTTCCGCACCCTCATCAGGACCCTGGCAGCGCTGTTCTGAACATACTGGAGCTTTTGAGTGCTCCTGCCAGGGATCTCGATGAGAAGCGCATTACAGTAATCCAGCCTGGAGGAGACAAAGGCATGGACGAGCTTCTCAGCAGCCGGGAGGGAGAGAGATGGACGAAGTTTTGAGATGTTACGGAGGTGAAAGAAGGAAATTTTGCAAATGTGGGTGACATGATTGTCAAAGGTGAGGTGGGGGTCAAGCTTAACCCCGAGGTTGGTAACAGAGGGAGAGAGGGGAATGTTGTGGCCAAAGAGGGAAATTGAGTTTATGGGGGAGGAGCGAAGTTGTTGAGGGGTACCAATTTGAATGGCTTCGGTTTTAGAGCCGTTCAACTGAAGAAAATTTTGGCTCATCCATGCCTTTATGTCCTCCAGGCAGGAGCTGAGGTGTTTGAGAGTGGCAGAGGGGGACCCAGAGGGAGTGACTTTGAGGTAGAGCTGTGTGTCGTCCGCATAGCAGTGGAAATTAATGCCATGTGTGCTGATGACACTACCAAGGGGGAGCATGTAAATTGTGAAGAGGGTAGGACCGAGCACAGAGCCCTGGGGGACCCCACAGGTGACTGTGTGGGTTCTGGATTTAGCTTCCCCCAGGACCACGCACTCGGTCCGATCAGTGAGGTAGGACTGGAACCATTGAAGGACAGTGCCTGAGAGTCCAATGTGGTGCTGAAGACAGTGGAGAAGGATGTTGTGATCAATGGTGTCAAATGCAGCAGAGAGGTCGAGGAGAATAAGGAAGGATGTGGAACCGGAATCAGAGACCATCAGCAGGTCACTGGTGACTCTGATCAAAGCTGTCTCTGTGCTGTGGAATGGGCGAAAACCAGATTGAAATTTCTCATAGAGGTTATTTGATTTTAGATGATTATGAAGCTGAGAGGAGACAATTTACTGACAGACTTGGTCTGACCAAGGGGCAGACCAACGTGCTCAAAACACCTCACCCAAGAGGCGCTCGGGGAAAACTCCTGACCAGATGCCCCAACCATCCCATTTGGCTCCTCTCGACCTGGAGGAGGAGTGGCTCGACACCGAGCTCCTCCCAGACGGCAGAGCTCCTCACCCGATCTCTGAGTGAGAGCCCAGCCACCCTGCGGAGGAAGCTCATTTCGGCCGCTCGTATCCGCAATCTCATTCTTTTGGTGACCATCCACAGCTGGTGACCATAGGTGAGGGTTGGAACGTAGATCAACTTGTAAATCGAGAGCTTTGTTTCTCAGCTCAGCTCTCTCTTCACCTTGACGGACCGATGCAGCGTCCTAGTTATTGCTGATGCCGCACTGATCCGCCTGTCGATCTCCCGCTTCATCCTTCCCCCACTCGTGAACAAGACCCCGAGATACTTAAACTCCTCCACTTGGGGCAGGACCCTGTCCGTGACCCGTAGGGGGCATTCCACTCTTTTCCATGGACCATGGTCTCGGATTTGGAGGCCCATCCCGGCTGCTTCACATTCGGCAGCAAATCGATCTAGTGAGAGCTGGAGATCACGGCCCGAAGAAGCCAACAGGACCACATCATCTGCAAAAAGCAGAGATCCGATCCTGAGGTCACCAAACCGGATCCCTCCAACGCCTCGGCTGCGCCTAGATATTCTGTCCACAAAGGTTATGAACAGAATCGGTGACAAAGGGCAGCCTTGGCGGTGCCAACTCTCACTGGAAAAGGAATCGACATACTGCAGTACTTAAGTAGTTTTTTTCAACGCATACTTTTTACTCTTACTTGAGTAAAATTTTTTAGGTCTACTTATTATTTTTACTTCAGTAAAAATATTTTGGAGTAACTGTACTCTTACTTGAGTAAAATTTTCGGTTACTCTACCCACCTCTGAGTAATAATAATACATTTTACTCATAATGCGCCTTACATTTTAAGAAAAAAAATCTCAAAGTGTTTTTTTTTTTTTTAGCTAATTTATTAGCTTATTTAGTTGCTTTTCGGCTATTTTTAGCTTTAATACGCTACATTAAGCTTTTCAGTTCACTGTAACTTTTCAGCTGCCTAAACCTGCCTTGAGTTTTTCAACTGCTTTTTGATGTAATAAGCTTAAATAAGTTTTATTAAATTGCATGAAAATACATTAAGATATGAAGCTACATCAAACTGTATTAAGCTGTAATAAGTTACATTAAACTATATTAAGCCACAGTAAAATTACCAACAGAGACATACAGAGAGATGGAAGAATATCTCAGCCTCTTTTGGTGTTGTTCTTATCACTTCTTTCTTAACTAAAGTGAAGATTAGTTAGAGTAAGACAGAGTACATGTTTGTAAATGAGAGGGATCCAAATGGAAAAGTGAGGTTACAAGGAGAAGAGATAAAGAAGGTGGAAGATTTTAAGTAGGATCAACAGTCCAGAGCAATGGAGAGTGTGGAAAAGAGGTGAAGAAGCATGTGCAGGCAGGCTGGAACAGGTGGAGAAAAGTATCAGGTGTGATGTGTGACAGAAGAGTTTCAGCTAAAATGAAAGGGAAAGTGTACAAAACCGTGGTGAGACCGGCCATGCTGTTTGGTCTAGAAACAGTAGCACTGAGAAAAAGACAGGAAACAGAGATGGGGGTAGCAGAGATGAAGATGCTGAGGATCTCTCTGGGAGTGACTAGGATGGATAGGATTAGAAATTAGTATATCAGGGGAACAGCACATGTTAAAGGATTTGGGGGTAAAGTTCGAGAGGCCACACTGAGATGGTTTGGACATGTGCAGAGGAGAGAGAGAGAGTATTGATGGATTTGGAACCACCAGGAAAGAGGCCTAGAGGAAGGCCAAAGAGGAGGTTCATGGACGCAGTGAAGGAAGACATGAAGATAGTTGGTGTGACAGAAGAGGATACAGCAGATAGGGTTAGATGGAAGAAACTGACTCACTGTGGCGACCCCTGAAGGGAAATGCTGAAAGAAGAAGAAGACTGCTAAACTGTGGTGCAAATACTGTATAAGAAAGCAATTATATAGATGATAAAGGTTGTTTACAAATGATGTTATATAGTTTTTACTGGGAAAGGCAAGGTTCAGCAGTGCCAGTGTTTTGTTTTTTCCTGCTCACATCAGTACCTTTAAGGCACTAATAAGGAATATGATGAACAAGTTTATCTGTGACCGAAACATTCTGAAACCAGCCTTGTTATGGAGCAGGTTAATCCTCATTTTAGCGCTGTTACCAGCCCTATCTGTTGAAGCACATGAACTGTCTTTGTTATTCTATATTTTAAAAAAAGAAATTTTGATGTGTTAAATGTCATACTTCAAACTTTTAATCTCATGCAGGCCCTGCTACAGACTGGTGACCTGTTCGGGGTATAACCTGCCTCGCATGTAATCAGATGGGATAGGCTCTGGTACCCCTTATTGGTTCAGAAGATGACTAATCCTATGCATGAAATGAGCTTTTTAGAATTATCTGTTGCTTTATGAGTGCTGTCTTCTGGTTGCTGCTTCCAGCAGAATGATAGATCTTATTTTTTCATATTTCTTTTGTCCCTTTAAATCTATATATAGGATTTTTCTATTTAATAAAAAAAAACCTAAATGTATATATTTGATATGATTCATTTATAGAATATTCCATATTCATCCCCGTAGTGTGTCCTGATATGGAGGCTGCTTCATGTCACAAAACTCAGATCAGCTCCAGCTGCTTTCTATGAAATGATGAAGTCATTGTGCTCTAATCAGATCCACAGTCGCCAGATTCACTGTGATTTATACAGATTTTGAAACGTTTTAATAGTCACACAGCAGATATGTGACCCCATTTAGTTCTTTTAGAACAGTTTCCAAGTCCACGTGGACAAACGTGGTGTAGGAAATCTATGTAAAATTTCAAACACTTCAATGAACTGAAAAAAAGTCCTCCCAGGAAGCAAGGTATAGCCTCCTGCAGCCTCTTCTCTCACACTAGCTACCATCATGTCCTTATTCATTAACCTCTTTAGTTTTTCCTCTAGATCTCCTACCTGGCAGTTCCAAATTCAGCATCTATCTGCTGATCTCTTCAATCTGGCCTGACTTATCTCTGTGATGTATTCATGTCCCCCAGAGCCACTGTCTGTAGACCAAACTCAAATCAAATACTGCATCGGTGGCACTTATGTTGGCATGAAACTATACCGCACTTTAACTTCAGTTACTTTTTCCCACATTTTTATTTTATGGCCCAGTTGTAATAACTCTGAAAATCTTTGTCTAAAGTTTTGTTTCCTCTGCAAAGCAGGTTTCCGCCACTAGAAAGCAGTGTTTAGTCAGTGAGGTGCTTGTAAAGAAACACAAATTGGAGGCCTGAAAGACTATTGATATTTAATGTAGCACAGCGGAGTCTGACATGTTAACGCTGTAGTACAATCACCCATCACAAATACAGAAAGAGACTGCAACTCATCCCTGCTGTTTAACATTGTTGCACAACCAAACAGCTGACATCTTCAGAGAAAATAGGCATCTCATATTTGTTCTTCTAATCTGAAGAACAAACTATTTTACATATAATTGTTTTCAATTCCAAATGCAGATCATTTGACATGATTAAATTATTGTAGACTATCTAAAAATACAAAACCCAGGTTGTTTAGTCCTCTTATGTGCATGTTTATAGCTGTTAGGTAACTCAAATGCACAAACAGCAGGTTTGATGATCAGATCAGCTTCTCAGGTCCCTCTATTTCCAGCTCATTTCGATTGCAGCAGGATCAGAGTGAGGCAACTCGACTTGTTTACAAACTAGCCAGTCAATTGATTTTGCACCTTTTCAGATTAAAATTGATTTAATATTTCATAGAATTCTTAAAGTCACCTCAGTCTGATCCACATCTTATTCTTGCAAGTTTACACAAACACACAGTGATGATGTTTCCACATGATGGCGCTACAGCGGGAACAAACTCAGACGCCGCCGCTTCGGTTACTTCTTCAGCATTCATCTTTGCTCAGACACACATGAACATGTACGCACACACGCAGACACCAGCACACACTCGACCCCCCCGAACTCCCACCCCATTTCCAACCTCTTTAACGTTCACAAATCGTGTCTAAAATCAGATGATCGCGCTTTCCAAACGAATCCCACACATTCCATTGGAATTCACGTGGATTTTATCTTTCTTCCACATTTTTAAACCCCCCCCAAAAACATCTTCAATCTTCCTGAACACCCCCCAAAAACTTTGTATATGTTCTCCTCCCCCCATATCTTCGTCCACCCACCAGTGGCTCTACCCCCCACCCTTCCCTGGCCCTCCTCCTCCTGTCGGGTTGAGCTGTACAGTAAGATGTGGGGGGTGCAGTCTTTATGCTGAGCAGAAGGAAGGAGGTGGGTGGGGTGAGTGGGTGGGAGAGGGCGACGCTTTGTTCAGTCGTCCTCCAGACCCTGGTTGAGAAGAAAGTTGGCCGCCAGGTTCTCGTTCTTCTCACAGGCGAAGTACGCCTGGATGACCAGAGCCTCAGGAAAACCCAGCGCTTTTAACTGTGAGGGAGGGACATTGTTAAAAGAATTATTTTAATCATTGTTAAAAACATCTCTTTATGCTCACCCTCTCGATGGCTTCCTTCTCCTGAGGTGTGACCTGGATGTAGTTGACAGGCGCTCCTTCTTCCCCCACCGCTCCTATGTCCCCCACCTCCGGGGCGTCACCGCCCTCCCCGACCGGCTCGTTCAACATTTGAATGAATAGCTCCTGATGCTGACTGATTTGCTGCAAGGAACAAACACATCATCAAGGTTAGTGCTTAAAAGTTTTTTTTTTTGTTTTTAAATTTTAATATAGACGGGTCACCTGTAGAAGCTGGGGGTTCTCTCTACCCAGCTGTTGGAGCAGAGCGGGAAGCAGAGCCGGGTTCTGCTGGATGGCCTGTCTCATGTGCAGGAACTGGGGCTGAGTTCGCAGGAATGCTAGTGGGTTTTCTCCTGGTCCAACAGAAAAAAAAAAAAAACAGCTGGTTAGAAAACATTCAGTTTCCATCTGAAGCAAAACGCTTTAAAACAGAAGAGCTTAAAAACATTATGAAGGGTCTTTTGAAACGACTTGTTTTTAAACTATTCATTTAATCTGCCTTTTCACTGGTTGGAGACGTAATTTAAATATTAGTAAATCTTTGGATTCCACCAATAATTTTTGTATGAGCAGAAACTATTGACACACTGACAATTAGAATGTTCTAATTCAAGAAAACAAGATTTCCAACGTCATGGGTTTTTTTGGACAATATTTTTATTGCTTGAGATCAAAGCAGATCTTTTAAACATTCAAACTGTCACTGGTTTCTGAGCACTGGAAGATTTTCCAAACTGCCTTTTAAAACAATAGATACCATGGAAACCAGAAATCAGAGTAAATTTGGATGTTTGTGTGTCGCAGGTTACAGGCCTGCTGTCCAGCAGATGACCAGCAGAGGGTTGGAGTTCATTATAATTTCATTAAAACTTAAACTGAGGGATGACATTACATATTAATTTTGACAATTCACTACAAATAACTATCATTTTTGGGGACAAAAAAATGTGATGATTACCGCGTTGCCCTCATGACACCTCAATGTGAAGTTATACATTCAGCTAACGAAGGGAGGAACAACTCCAGAAAATGAACCCACATACACTGATACAGCTTCAAGAAAATGCTTTAATGTGCATGAAAAAATATTTTCTTAGAACTGCATTGAGCGCCAATAGCAAACAGTTTTTAACCAGTTAGTTTCTGTTTGATCGTCTCATGTTTACATTTAAAAATATTTTGAAAATGCAGCACAAAAACAAGTTTTTCTTTCTAACGAGTTGTGGACGTACCTTCTGCCACAGGCGGGGCCTCGGCTGGTCCGGAGGTGGGGGCCTGTGCTGGAGGATTACTTTCCTGGACGGGACTGCTGGGAATGCCCTGATAACACAACAACAAAGTCAATCCCACGGCAACTGGAATGTTTGGTACTGGTAATATCATTCAAATGTTTCAAATCAAAATATAGGACTATTTAGCAGAACAAATCAAAGGTTAAATTTAAACCTTTCACTTTATTTTTCAACTTATAAAAAAGCTAAACATGTTTCAGTCTTAGTATTTTATGGCAAAAATGTAAAGTAAAATGTTTAAAATAATAGTTCCAACTTTACATTTAAGAGCTGCTCTGATTGGCTGTTAATTAACCTCATACAAGCAGAAAATTACAATAAACCAGCACTCTTGGTGAAATGTTTTAACTAGTCTGTCCAACAATAAATGATGCCAGACTGAAGCATTCTAGCTGAATGTTGGGAAAATACCCAGTATGGACACAGGGAGCGTTGATGTGTATGTGTGTGTTTACGTACAGTTAGGAGGTACTCCACAGCTCTGTGGGGGTTGTTGAAACTCGCCCGGAGCGCCGCCACCACTCTCTCCCTCTCGTAGCCCATAGACATGATCTCTGTCAGCATGGCCTCGTATTCAGCTCCGGTCACTGCAGAGAGAATAAGCACAGCTGTGAGAGCTGGACCCAGATAGACTCGGACATAAATATAATTTTTAGGGCTGAACAGTAATTTGTTTCAACTACAGTGCATTCTGAATTACTATGCAAATGGAATTTAAGCAGCATCAGAGCATTTTATCTTTTAATAGTGACGTGAGAGCCTTCTATTTGTGACCAAAGCTGTTTTTAGAAAAATTCTGCAGCTTTTGAAAGAAATCGTATGAATATTTTTCCCCCCCGACTTACAAAACAAACAAGTACCTGCTACAATGACGACGCAATTAACTACAGTCCTGAGAGTTCATACGGAGGAGTACTTACGGAAGGGAGTATTTCACACTCCCTTCCCTGCATGCTGAGCAGTTCACTCAGAACCCCAGTCAAAGTTTTAATGCTTAGCCTATGCTTTCTAAGAAAGGGTGAGGGAATAAGCAAAAAATAAGCCTTTCAAACGTCCTAATCAATAAGTTTTCTTAACTATTGTGTAATGCATGTTCCAAAACCAAAATTGTAGACGTTTATTTGCAGAAGATACAATAAGTAGAGTTATTTTGCATGAAATGGGATTCAAACTAAAGTAGATAAAAACTATTTTTAGATAGAAAACAATAAATCAAACAGACAGTGAAACGTGTGGACATTCCCCTTCAACGAGCTAAAACAGCCCCAGTATGAATTCCTTTGGCTCTCCTGGTTATACAGAATGACCGCATCACGCGGGAATTCCCATCAGCCTTTGTGACACCAAGAGGAACAGCTCCCCCTGATGTTAGAGTCTTATTATAGCAACAATGTGTGTGTAAAGATTAACAGACTCTCACATTATGGGTGTCATAAACATCTAAGGGTGTCAAACTCCAGTACAGGAGGGCTGGTGTCCTGAAGGTTTTCTATGTGTTCTTGCATCTACACACCTGATCCAGGTTATTGAGTCAATGTGACAAATTTTATTGGCTGTTGATTTCATTTAAGTGCATCAACCATTTAGAATCAGGAACATCCTAAGGACAGCGGCCCTCCAGGATCGGATCTTGACATCACTGAACCAGATAGCTCTTATCCAGAGTCAGTACGTTAGTGGCATGTGGTACGTACCGAGCGCAGAAGAAGCATCCAGGTTCCCGCCGCTAGAGCTACAAAAAAAAAAAAAAAAAAGCAAAACGTAAACCTGACATCAGTCTGGGAGTAGAGGATGCAAAACAATATTAAAATGACAGAAATCAGATGCTGTTTAAATTTGTGTAAAACTGCATTAAATCAAAACAAACTAGCAAATAACTCATCGTTCAACAATTTTAGTGATACATTTTTGTATTATTAAAAACTTCAGTTGAATCGCCCGCTTAACAAGTGACGTCACAACACTGCTGCACAAATGTTGCTGGGAGCTAAATTCTTTCAAATTTCCCTTTATGATTGAAAAGTTTTTTTTTTCAATTTAAAATGTACAACACGGTATGTGGTTGATTAAAAAGCACAAACTTAGATGCTCTTTACAGACAGATTCTGGGTGTGAAATAAGGAGTTAATGTCACATAAGGTTAGAACTGAAAATAGATGAGGTTGTTTAGACGGAAGAGCACGTACTGGGAGATTTGCTAGTCAGCATCCCGCTAATTATCACTTGTAAAACTGAAAATACGGCGAGAAGAACACAAAATAAGAATGTGTCCTTACGTGAGGCAAGAGAAAACATTTGCGGCATCTATTGCAATAAAAAGAAAATTTTACCCAATGTAAGAAGATGGGAAAAAAAATTATACACACTTTGGTACGACCGTTACGGTGCCTCTACGTTGTTTGCACCCACAATGCTTTGCAACAAGATGCGACAATCTATTTATCAAAACTGAGAAAACCAGTATTGATGTTTATTTGTCATAGTTTTTATTAGAATTGTACAACCAGAGATTATTGGAATAGATTTTTTTTTAGTCCATATCACCCGTCTTTAGTTTTCTAGATTAAATTGAAGAGAATTGTAGCATCATGCTAGCTCTAACGTGTCCAGATTACATCAAACACACCCAACCCTCTCAGTAACACAGATTCCTTTTTGCTGGAGAATGTCGACTCAATTTTTCTAAAAAAAAAAAAAAAAGAAAGGTCTTGTAGCATTTAGCAAGTCCTCCAGGGTCTGTGTCACCTCCAGTCTAACAGGTCATACCTGGCTGGTTGCTGCAGTTCTGTGGCTGCAACACTCGGCTCCTGTTTTGCCTCCTCGGAAGGGGAAGTGGGTGCAGCTGCTGGGGTGGGAGTGGGATTTGAAGTTGGGACTGCTGTTGACGTAGAGCCGGAGTCTTCTGCAGGGGGCTTTGGTGCTTCTGAGACGGGAGGCGAGGTTGCCGCTGCCGGTGCCGGTTTCGCCTGAATATTTAAAAAATAAACAGGAAAGAACATGAAAGATTATCAACAATCAGATCAAACTTCTATCAACAGTAAAGCAACTCTAACAAGCACTAAAAATCACTGCTTTAAACAAGAATCCAACCATTAAATCTGATGTTAAAGAAAACATTAGAAGATTTGGTCTCACCTTAGACACCATCACAACTACAAAATTCTTCTCATCAATCTTGTAGTCTTTAATCGGTGTATCATCTTGCAAGATTTTTCCAGCATATATCAACTTCTGGCCTGAAACTGGAAAGCTGTCTTTTCCTCGTTCAGCTTCTATCTTCTCTTTCAAGGCTTTGACCTGAAAGAGAGAAGCGAGGTTGATTTATAACCTTGGTTGAGCACTTCTAAAAACTTATTTAAAAGTAATATCAAGCTGTTATACTTGGGTCAAACTTAAGCATATCTGGACTTTATTGCTATTTTTATCTGATGAGTCATTTAAAATCATCACAGATTGCACCTGATTGTGTCTGAACAGAAAGTATGAAACCAAAGCATTTGCAAACATTTTCGGTCAGCATGTAATTGACTCATGCATTCACTCACGTTTATGTTAGTAAAATCCTCCATCCAGTTACTTCAAATTAATCTTGTAATGCCTAATCTCTAGTATTTTAAAATTGATCAGCATGGATTTAAGACATTATTTAAATATTTCAATTGTTATAGCTAAACTATATGTGTTACCTTTAATCTCTTAACTTCCAATGATGGGATTGCTCAAAAGTAACCTGAAACTTTATCATTAAAATAAAACTGAAACTTTATAAACTAACTAAAAATCTTCCGCCCAATCCTCCAGTAGGTTTCAACTGCTACGGACACTTTCAACCTTAGTTCACTTTAATAAAGTTTCAAAAACAACAGTTACTTTCTCTTAGGTTTTCTTTCACCAACTAAAATCACAAAGATACTCTAATGTAAATTTTCAGAAGAATCAGTGTTTCATCAGTTCCTCCAGAAAATGCATTCATTTTCATGCAATTTCTTCTGCACACATGATTCCGTTTACATGAAACATCTGCTGCTTTAAAAGTTTTATAGTTTAGATTAAGTTTAGATAGACTATAGTTTAAATTTAACAACTGGACAAAATCTGTTTACGTCCAATTGTTTTGTCTGATATTTGGTCCCATTTAATTATTTTTTTTTTTAAATTGTACTTTTGAAGACTTTACAATGTTCAAAACTTGTGTTGTTGTGGTTAGGCTGAGAAGAAAGAGTTTTAAAACACTTCAAATGGTGCAGTAAAAGTAAAAAAGTAAAGTAATAAGCAGATTTGTCTTTGATTGCAAGTGAAAGTTTTTACTCTACTTTTTTTTCCCTAAAGAACCAAACAACGCTTTTAGAAATCTAACTTCTAAAAGTATTATTTGTGTGTGGCACCGGAATAAACTGGCGACCTGTTTGAGGTGTATCCTGCTTTCACCTTAAATCAACCTGGATAGGCTCTAACACCCACTGATTTTTGATTAGAGAAGATGAATAAATTTTATATTTGTTTTATATTATAGCTTTTATGCAGCCAAGAGTCTGACCGCCAGCGTCCTTGTCATTTTCAGACGCCCATTTTCTCCACCCAACCCCTCTGGCCCTTCCTGCAGGTGGTGAGTCAACTGAAAGGACAGCCCATGTCTTCTGCTCGGGTTGAGCCCAGCCGGGCCCAATAGGTAAAAGTTTGTCCACCAGGCGCTGGCTCTCGTGCCCCATTCTTCGGCCTGGCTCCATGGGGGGCCTTGTGGCTGGGCAAGGGAGCTTTGCCAAAATTGTTGTCCTCATGGGGGTTTTTGAGGTTTTATATTAAAGAGGCAGTGGTTAGTGGTTGGTGGTAAACTTGTACAGTTGTGTGTGATGAAATGTGTCTGATGTACAATTGTGAATATTTTGGAAGAAAGTTTTTTAAATGCAGAAATATTTTCTAAATGTATTTATAACACGGCATATTATAATTTTAACGTTTACATCAATCTTCATGACATTTTGGCTTCACATGCTGAAAAATGTGAAAGATTAAAAGAAATCAAAAGATACAACATGTAAAGTGAAAGCAGTCTTTATATTTTATCTCAATGTAAGAAGCAGTTCTTAAAGAGTTTGATAGCTTTAAATAATTAATATTTCAAACTTTAAAACTTGTATATTTGTTATTTCTTTACACAACCATTACAATATGTGTTATTTACACAAGAGACTAAGTGAGAATATTACAATATTAGTACATTTTTAGTATGAATTAGTGTCCAAAAAGGTTTTTATATCTAGTTTATCCAGTGATGCTTCAAGGATGGAGGACCAACTAAATCTTAGAAGTGTTTTCCTTTTAATATAGATCTACATATATACAATATTGGGAATAATTAATCTAATAACACACAAGTTTAAAGTATTAAAGATGAAATGTTTATCTTAATGGGCTACCATTGTAGCTAATGCTAATTAGCGGTGTCATCGGCATTAGCATTCCTACCACTCGTGTCACACGCATGGAGGGAAGTAGAGCTTCATATGTAAGTTGTAAAACAATCTAATAATCAAGTTGGAGAGAATTAAAGAGCGATGGCATTTTAATACCTGCTGTATAAACTTAAGAGAATGTGTAAATTGCTTTGAGGATGAGTCACTGTGACTTTGTTGCTTAGCCATCGGTAGCATCATTAGCGTGCTAATGCTAGCTGCTAACATCTTAAAAGCGTTCAATGATTAAGTTTATTCCACATATGTTACGATTTTATATTAAGCACAAAGATTTAATTCAAAACGATTTGTGCTTTTATTTCGACACAGAGTTTAACGTTATTTGATAAAAGTTAAGAGCATAAGTGTAGCACTTAGCGCTGTTAGCTAAAGTTAGCCGCTAGCCACTCACCGTTTGTTCTGGATCGATCTCTATCTGAATGGTCTGCTGTTGCAGTGTTTTCAGCGTGATCTGCATCTTAACGACTGGTGGAAGTGGGTCAACTGTGTTTCAGACCAAAAGATACTAAGCTCGCTCTCTGGTTAGTTTTTTTCCACAGTAGGCGTTTTAAGTGACAAAAATTGTAAATCCATGAGACCTCAGCAAATCGCCATCTTTGGTGAGAAGTTGGTTAAACGAGAAGAGCTCTGATGGGAGAGGCGAAATCTCGCGATAAATCAGGGTTTTTACAAAGTTCAAAATAAAACTAGAAAAACTGCATCAATGAATAAATGAGTTTTGGACCATTTTGAATGATGATCATGACGCTAGGTGTTTCTATTACATTTTCAATCAACTTTGTGTACAAAGATTGAGGGTTTTGATTTGATTTCTTATATATCTGTTCTGGCTTTGGGTTGAAACTAAAAGGCTTTTTTCTCTCTCTCTTTAACGCTACATGTTGATTCAGATTTAGATGAACAAAATATAGGATCTTTGGGTGTATGAAGTGCATAGATCTGTATGTTGGAGTAAACGAAAAATGAAAAACAGGCATCTGAGGGGTCACATTTAAGAGACTGGGAAAATATAAATATTGGTATTTATATTGGCAATAAAATTAAACCATTAGACATGTTTGATTAATAGTGTGAATAAGTGATCTATTTAATTATAAGTTCTGAACCTAGTTTAGTACGCATGTCCTGGCTTACTGCAGTGTTATAATCCAGACACGAGAGGGCAGAGTTGAGCTGTTTACAGAATAACTGAAACAGAAGGTTTGTGTTTATCAGAAATATATATTTTTACTACTAATAATTGTTTGCTTCTAGTGATGTTTATTTTATGCTTTAGTTGTTAATTGAGACCAAAGATTAAAGTCAAGCTTTGTTGATTTTTGATGGTCCTAAGGGGTCAGATGGAACTCAGAGTTCACCATTTGAACATGTGCAGCTTCATGCTGGGAGACATCCACAGGAAACTGGCGTGGTTAATCAAAGTTTGACATGTTTGCTCATTACTGATGGGAAACTGGGATGTTTCAGACTGCAAACTCATGCGCTGCTGCAGTAATCTGATCTAATCTATGGGAATAATCAGCAGCCTGTGTAATAATTTTAAAATGTTTTGTACTTCTACTCATACACTCACACAATGACCTGCACATGCACTGCACTGGCTTCTGTCAAATCTCTCAGCTATAAATTTTTCATAATAACACCCCAAGCCCATTACTCTTTGCCAGTGCCCATCCCCAAGTTCTCCTCCTTTGTGTTTTTTAATACTTGTTCTTTATCATCTTCTATTAAAACTATGAGCAAAGCTTCTCTGGATACTGTCTTAATTAATGTTGAATATCCTGTTTTGGATGAATGTGACAGGTAAAAGATTGGGGTATTTGGGATTGGAATAGAAATACAAATTGGAACAAAAAATTTAAAAAGGCCAACAAGAAGAGCCAAATGACCTGTGCTGACAGCAAAGAAGAAAAACCATTTTATCAACGTGTGAATGTGTGTGGTGCCCCAAATGTGTGTTCATCTGGGTTAACTCTCAAGGACAGAAGTATTAATGATTAAAATCAAACAACAACATAACACATTTCTTTGAGACCCTCCACATTTTCAGACATATGGTACTAAACACAGACCTACTTTTGTCTGCAGGCTATTATGTTATCTATATTTGATGAAAACATACCGATGCTTTCTAAAATGAAATGACTGCTATAAATAGCTTGATTTATGTCTTAATTGTATCTGATTTTGTACATTTAATGAATAAATTAGTATTTGTGAGGTTGACACGCCTGGAAGCTACCATTGGGGAAAAGTTTAGTAATCAGATTAACTTCATTTTCTTAAATAAATTTCCAATCTTTCACAAAGCACTGTTACACCCTCTAAAATTGAACACAAGTCCTTCCTCAAGTGGAGAATTTTGAGGTGTGTTGAAGTCTTGTCTTAAAGTGAGGGATGCATAAAGGAGATCGACAGGTAGATTAGTGCAGCATGTTCAGTGAGCTCCTTGAGCTATTGTACAGAGCCTGTATCAGTACAGAGATTTTGCTGATTTGAGGAAATAAAACTTCACGATCAAAACCAGCAAAAACAGAGAAATAGATCAAATTTCTTATCTCTGAGAAACCTAGTGGAGAAAACTCATTTTAACCACTTCAATTCACAATGTTGTTCCTTTTGTAACCACCCACAGATCAGAGTGTTGGCAAGTGGATCAGTCAGTAAACTGAAGGTCTTGACTTATGACTCCACAATAGAAAAAGAGGCCGCATAGTGGCCTCACAGCAAGAAGGTCAGGGTTCAAGTCCCAGGTGGGACAAAGCTTGGTACACTGTCCTCTTTGTGTGGAGTTTACATGTTCTCCCTGTGTATGTGTGGGTTTTCTTCAGGTATTCCAGTTTCCTCCTACCCTCCAAAAACATGCATGTTAGGTTGATTGGACGCTATGAAATTGCCAGTTGGAATGAGTGTGTGTGTAGATACTTGTGTGTGAGAGCCCACAACAGACTGGTGACCTGTTCAGGGTGTACCCTACCTCTCACCTGAAACCAGCTGGGATATGCTTCGATATTTGAGATGCAACCACATTTCAGACCTAAAAATATTCACTTGTTCTTTTTCTGTATAGGATTTCAGTCTTGGATTTGGAAGAGCTAATTTACCACCCTCAACCAATGTCTACATGACAAAACATCCTGTTCTTGTGAAACCACCATATACAATTATGGATAGATGTTGGGCTAATTTAATGTTCAAAAACACAAGTAATAACTACAAAAATTAATTCACAACCACCAAAACAAAATCAGACTAAATAAAATCCACAAATACAATTAGCATTTGAAATTAGGAACTTAACTGTAGACAGAACCACAGCTGAAGAACAAATCAGACCAATGGAGACAAAAAGCAGAAAACAGGAACCAACAAAAATGAGAAAACAAATAAAAAGTTAAACAGGGAATGAGACAAAGAAAAAAAAAACCCAAAACCAGAAACTAAAAGATCAAATGACCTGAACAAAACTGACTAAGTTATTACCAAAGACCTGAAAGCATAGATGAAGTTTAGCTTTGCTTCAGAAATGGCTTTGAATTACACGATTGTTTTTGTGTGACTTTAGAATGAAAAAGAAACCCTGAGGCTAATTTCTCAGATGATCAAATGTCACACCTCACGAGAATCTCGGAGTGACTGAGAAGAAAGATTATCCAATACTTGCCATTTAGGGGATTTTTAGTCCCATGAGAAACTGTAGTGGGATGCTGAAATTATGTAAATCTAACTGGAAGTTTTATATCTCTGATACATAGAAACAATATTCTGTATACTAAAATTCTAATGCGTCGATATGTAATAAGAACAAAGGTTTATTCTTTCCGCCACATTTTCATAAAAATTCTTACACATATATTTGGAGCTGGAGGTCAAAGATTATGTGATCTCCATCTCACTGAATCGATTTGCTGCCGGGATGGGAATTAGCGCCTCCAAATCCGAGACCATGGTCCTCTCCCGGAAAAGGGTGGAATGCCCCCTACGGGTCAGGGACAGGGTCCTGCCCCAAGTGGAGGAGTTTAAGTATCTCGGGGTCTTGTTCACGAGTGGGGGAAGGATGGAGCAGGAGATCGACAGGCGGATCGGTGCGGCATCAGCAATAACTAGGACGCTGCATCGGTCCGTCGTGGTAAAGAGAGAGCTGAGCCGAAAAGCAAAGCTCTCGATTAACAAGTCGATCTACGTTCCTACCCTCACCTATGGTCACCAGCTTTGGGTGGTACAACCGAAAGAATGAGATCGCGGATACAAGCAGCCGAAATGAGCTTCCTCTGCAGCGTGGCTGGGCTCTCACTCAAAGATCGGGGGAGGAGCTCTGCCATCCAGGAGGAGCTCGGTGTTGAGATGCTCCTCCTCCAGGTCAAGAGGAGCCAGATGGGGTAGTCCGGGCATCTGGTCAGGATGCCGCCTGAGCGCCTCGCGGGCGGGGTGTTTCAGGCACGTTTTACCGGGAGGAGACCAAGGGGCAGACCCCGGACCCGCTGGAGAGACTATGTCTCACAGCTGGCCGGGGAACGACTTCGGTGCCTTCCGGGTGAGCTAGAGGATGCAGCTGGGGAGAGAGAGGCCTGGGCTACTCGTTTGAGGCTGTTGCCCCCGCGACCCGACCCCGGAACAAGCGGAAGATGATGGAACGGAACATATATCTTGCTTCTTATAAAACACCAGTAAAATTAATTAAATCACAAATTTATTGGCATTGAACGAACCCTCAGCTGCACCAAAATGACAGATAGAAACAATTTAATGCCATTAAAATGAGCTAAATTAAGCACTAGTTTTAATTTTATCTTTCTAAACAAATTTCAGAGGAATGAGCTCAAATTGTAGTTTTGGTTTATAAAGCTGATGGGCAATGTGAAATTATTATCATGTGAGTTTAACAACCAGGTCCAGTTTGACGCACGACTTTAAATGAGATTACATCCTAATTACAAAACAGTGCAAAGTGGAACTGGAAGGCAGAGAAGAGAAGATTTGAAAATGAAAATGCCCATTAGTCTGAACTACTAGCCAGCTGTAGCTCACACAATTTTATCAGTTTGGCGTCACAAAATGTTCTGTGATAATGAAATAATACAATTTATGGGTGATTAACATTTTAAAAGAAATTGATGATGGTGAACAGGGTAGGAACATTTACTGTCTGGTTAATTGGGAGCTTCTGTTTTTTTTCAGAGAAGCTCTTAAGAGAAATTTAAGGTCTCTCTTTACCACAATGGACAAATCCAGTGTCCTAATTTTTGTGGACATCGCACCGATTCTCTCTTCAATAGTGTTCATGAACAAGAATCTGAGATTCTTAAACTCCTCTCTTTGAGGCAGGACTGTATTCCCAAGACACAGAGGTCACTAAACCCTTTTCTGGTAAAGAAAAATGATCTTGGGTTTCGAAGATGCTGAATTCCAGGCTGCATGGACCTTATTGATTATAGAGTGGTTGGGACTGAATTAGATATGGATACAAAAGTTTTTATTACTAAGTTTTGAATTGTGTGAATAGAATTTCCCATATTCTGTTCCAATGTACACTTGTTGTTGGCATCATTCTGTTTCTAAAGACAATGGAGTCTGCACATGTATAGTTATCTGTTTGTGCAGGTTCAGCTGTGGCTGAATAAACCAATGCGGGAGCTGCAGCTCCTACCACACTTGTTGCAAATATGATAGGTGGTGTGAGTCATTGGAGGAGCAGTGGTAGACGGACTTTTGCCGTTTCCAGGTCTTTGTGGCCTCAGGCTGAATCTCTCTGTTCTCCTCAGTCTGCTTGATACCAATTTTGACAGTTGCACGCCACCTGTAGTGGTCAGAGGTCACTGACTCGAGATCTGCCACATTGATGTTGCACAATTTAGAGATCCCTCTTGCAGGAGTCTTTGTCGCGTAGGGCTGGTCGTCCAGTTGGCCGTGTCCCTGTGGCTAGCTCCTCATGGAGAATGTCTTGGAATGCAGCCATCGTCTATCCTGCATACATAGCCTAGCTAGCACAGGTTAATGTGTACAGGTAAATCTACACTTGATGTACATTTGTTGAAATACACTCTCCCTCAGGCGTGTGCGAAAGCTCAATTGGACTTAAAAAAAAAAAGAAATAAACATGCTTTTTGTCAATTAAATTTAATCAACTTCATACAAGAGATCAAACATCTATCTACTAAAGTACTAACTAAATTTATAACCATTTTACAGAATACAAAAAAGGAAAATATGGTTTGCTCAATCGCAACAGAAATGCCTATATACACATCATGTCTCCTTACTGTTTTTGTAGTCCAGAAATAATTATATTTTTGAGGAACTTTTCAGATTTAGAACAACAATATTGAGAAAACAGACAAATTGGGTGTAAAGGAGAAGAAATGGTTGGTTTAAAATCTTTCTTTTTGGGTATAATTGGCAGAGGAGCAGATGGTGGTGTCACTCCTCTTCTTTTGTATCTCTGTCCTGGGAGAGAAATCCTTCCATGCTTCCACAGGTACACCCACACAGCATGATATCATCCCCATAACCACGATAAGCCTCCATGCTCCCTGCATACGGGCATATGATCCAGTGAATGAGTCATGTATACTACCCACAGGGATTCTTGTTAACATGTAGCGTTTGAGAAGCACACTTTTGATGATATGCAACTAATGACGTGCTTTTATCTTACTTTTTTGATTTAGAATTTAATGCTCTCCTTGATGGGCATAGCCATCGAATTTCTGTTTGTTGTGATCCCTTAAAGTCTTAAAAAGAAACACAAACCATCATCTAATGTCTTCTTTGCTGATTTATTTAATTGGCATCTTAAACTAGCTCAATGCTTGTGTAAAGGAAGAAATGGAAAATGATCTAATTTGGGTTTCCAAAGTGTGGGTGAATCTTGCTTGTGGAATAAAACACTTTGAATTCCACACAAGACTACAGAGCTTTGAAAATAAACCAATCAGGACTCTATTAACATATCTACTTTTGGCTCATGGATTGTGAACACCACCCACTCAAACAAAGGCAAGAATAAAATGGTGCAGTTAAAAAAAACGGGCTTGGATACTCTCTCTGGGAGTCATGCAGAAAGGATAAAAAAAAAACACCCAAAGTGGAAATACTGCAACTGACATTTCGCAATTATAAACAATTTCCACTTTGATGTGGTGCAGAAATGGAGATGCTTCGATATCAAGTTCTAAATCAAGCTTTGCATGTTTTTTTGTCCGAATATTGTCAAAATGTTTCTCATGTACTTGTTCTTAATCAGCTGACTTAGTCCAACTTCTCACCCATCATATAACAAATATCTAATATGCTGAGCAGGTTCCGTTTCAAGGTGACATCCAGCCAGCCTCACTGCGTCTGTTGGTCGCCATGGTGATGACGGATGCATGACTCTTGCAGTGACAGCTAAGAGACTATGCAGCGTAAACACAAACTCCCCAGAGAGTGGGATAACCGGTAATGACACTACATAAGGGAATAAACACACACAAACACTCTCATACACACAAAGAGAGGATAGCATACAAAACGCACAAGGGGAAAGGGAAGATTTGATTGTGAACAGCTCCTGAAAATCTGCTTTTCTACCAGCTTTCCTCCCTCTCAGTTTCTCACTTCTATCTATAACTGTCCTTTCTAACCCCTGCCTCTTCATCAGGCCTACAGTATTCTCCCTTATTCAGCCAAAAGTGGGCCACAGAACCCATCCCAGTTACACACACACTCAAACACTCATACTCTCGCTCACATGGACACATAACCGCAAAAGGAGTGAGTCAATGCTAATTAGCTCCACAAACAGGTCTTCGTTTGCTCTGGGAGTGTGTGAGTGTGTTGGGGTTAGCAAGGGGCAGTGTGCTGTTAACTAACTAGCGTGCCGAGATTTCTTTTTTTGGTCCTCATTTACGGAAATGAAGTTTGCCCCTCGTGTGACCCACATCTCCAGAGACATGGAGTCAGGAGACAGAAGGTAAAAGACAGGCAAAAAAAAATGTATAGCTTAATTTGCAAGTGTGAAACAAAAAAAACAGAAGTGGGAGTAGGACAAAAAACAGCAAGAACAAGATTAAAGTTTTAGGTTTGTATTTATTTTAATAAGAGACCAAACAGTGTGTGCTGGTAACTGTAAACTCTGTTTAAAGCTTCTCCAAAGAGCAAAATTCTCAATATTCAATAGTTCTATTAAACTGTAGGTGTGTCCTTTTGTTACTTCATCAGGATATCAACACACACTAACACTTTCCAATGTTACAAATATATATTTTTTCAATTACCAAATTATGTTCTGATGAACTCGTGATGAACAAGCAAATCAGTTTTGTAAGATGGATAAACCCAGGGTCAACCTGAAATTTTCTTCAGTAGGCTTTGACCTCATGCTGTACAGTTATGTGAGGATTTTAGATTTATTATAAAACTTAGGGGAGTCAGCTCGGATTGTTCCTTGTTTAACACATACTTTTACCCTTTAAGGTATCAAACATATACACATGGCATACACTGGGCATACCTAGAGGCCATCATACTTTTGACATTAATCCATTGTTGTTTTTGGCAGCCATCTAAGTTTTAGTTTTAGTCTTCGGAACAAAAATTTATTTAAGTTTTAGTCACATTTTTGTCATCTCTTTATATTTTTGTTTTAGTAACGTTTTAGTCAACGAAAACCCAAAAGAGTTTTCATCTAGTTTTAGTCAGTGAAGACTAAGAACGTTTTTAGTCTAGTTTTAGTGTAAAAAAATAAACAAAAGCAACACCTTACTTTAACAATCATGGCTTTTTTACTGAGAATGATGCAGGTTATTTGTTAAAAAAAAAAAAAACTCTGCCGAGCTTTAACTTGCGCAAAACAGCAAACATTGTCTTCTTCTTCTCCTTTCGGCATTTCCCTTCAGGGGTCACCACAGCAAGTCAGTTTCTTCCATCTAACCCTATCTGCTGCATCCTCTTCAGTCACACCAACTATCTTCATGTCTTCCTTCACTGTATCCATGAACCTCCTCTTTGGTCTTCCTCTAGCCCTCTTTCCTGGTGGTTCCAAATCCAGCATCCTTCTGCCGATGTACTCGGTCTCTCTCCTCTGCACATGTCCAAACCATCTCAGCCTGGCCTCTTGGACTTTATCTCCAAAACCTCTAACATGTAAAACTACGTAAAATAAACACAAATTCTTCAGTGAGTGAGGAACGTTGTAACTTATTCATACTTAAAAATGACACCTCTTAATAACCCTGTAAACAAAGTAAACATTGCATTGTGTCTTTAAAGCAGTGGTTAGCGCAACCAAGCTTACTAAAGAAGTTAGCAGCATAACTTCAAGCTAGCATTAGCTTGAAGTTGGCATGCTGTTTGCGCAAAATATGTGGAAAACTTTAAATTTTTGACCACCAAGCTCCTTTGTTGCTGTTGCCACCACAGTGTGTGAACTTTCTCATGGCTGCAGGTGTGTAGACGGTGTAAACGTGCAGCATCGTGGGGGGCGTGCCGCCGTCAGAGACAGAATGCAGCCGCTGTACTTTTTCTTTTCACAGACAGAAATATGAAAGTCTGACGCCTATTTTGTTACATTTTCGTTTCGTCAACAGAAACTTGCAAACGTCTCGTCACATTTTCGTCACCAAAATGTCGCATTTATTTTGTTATTGTTACGTCATCGTCATGAAAAAATGCTTCGTCAACTAAATCATTTCCTTGTCGTCATCATTGACAAAAACAACGTCCTACTAATCTACAAAAATAAGATAAAGATATATCCTTTACCACAACAGGTATGTTTCATTTTATAAAAACTTCATTGATAATTTGCTTGAACATACCAGACATGTATAGAATTGTTTCGTTTCGTACTCTGAACCGCTTATCCCTAAAGGAGTGGCGGAGGATGCTGGAGCCTATCCCATCCAATTTCAGGCAAGAGGCAGGATACACACCGAACAGGAAACCAGTCTTTTGTAAGGTCCCACACACCCAACCATCCATACATACACATTCATAGCTGAGATTTCTTAGTGGCTAATCAGCCTAACATGCATGTTTTTGGCGAGTGGAAAAATACTGGTGTACACGGAGAAAAGCCACACATACACTGGGAAAACATGCAAACTCCACACAGAAAGGCCAGTGTTTCAAGTCCCACGCCGACTTGGGGACTTGAACCTTAACCTTCTCGCTGTAAAGCCACCGTGCTAACCACTGTGCCTCCGTGCAGCCCGCATATAGAATCAATTACAGAAACATGAAAAAAAAACACGAGGATGATGAACTCTTTGAGAGCCTGTGTCATAGCAAGAAAATGTGTGTGTGTGTGTCTGCATGTATGTGTTATTGTAACAATAAGTATAATGGTTGATTAAGATCAGGAATATGTTTTAAACTGTAAAAATGTTGGACCAAACTTTGCTTTCTTTCTATGGTAACCAAAGAATGAAAAGCTCTCTGAACAATGAAAACTTCAAGACTTCTACTTCATCTTTTTTAAATGACTTCCACAAAAACACACGTAAATCAGAAGTCTTTCTGGAGAAAGTTGAAGATGGATTTTTGAGTTGAATTTTATTTTATTTTTTTTTGATTATTTTGAATTACTCTATTCATCCCTCACCGGGGAAATTTGTTTGCTGCACTCCTTACACCGCAGCAGGCTGCCCTTCAACGGCGCCAATGGTGGGAGAAGCGGGGGTTAGGTGTCTTCTCCAAGGACCCTAGACGTGCTCTCCGTGGGACGCGAACCCGCGACCTTCCGGTCCGCGGGCGAACGCGCTAACCACGCGGCCACCGTCTTTACCAGGAAATCCACACTCGTTCCACCTCAGCTTCTTTTTATTTTCAAAACTGAAAATCTCTAAATTTCTCATATTATTTCTCTTGAAATGTCACACTTTTCATTTTTTGTCTGTTCCTGAAATAAGAAACAGAAAATACCTTCATTACTTACTGAAACGATAATGACTGGGTTCTATTCTCTAGATAGAAGCCAATGGAACAATTCCTTAATTAGCATCCCTGTTGTTGTTAAAAACACGAACACACATTTAATCTCTACTTCTTTACACACTATAATATATATATAAACTGAATGTAAACAAGACAAGATGAAAAAAATCATAATGAAGACCAGAGGTGTAATATAAAGACAAAAATGAACCTCTTGACTTTTTTCTTTTTTTTTTTTTTTACGAATCACTTGAACTACAAACAGCATGATGATCAAACCAATAAGTTTGCATCACTTCTGGTTTGATCATCATTCCAGCAATAAAATAAGTCAAGAATGAGGTCTCTCTATCTGAAACTTGTTTATTATCCCCTAGATGCTTGTTTGGCACAGTAATCCTTGTATATTCATCAACCTCTAATGATACCACATGTATACAGTAAATGAGGGGAAAAAGAATTTTGCTTTGATTCAAGAATTTAATAAAAAAAAAACAATAAATAAAGTTGTATTCTTTCATTTAAAAAAAAAAACCCTTACTTCCAATAAATAAGCAAAGTTTTTTGATGAGAAAGTAGCCATTTTTAAAAAACGCTTTTGGTCTCAAAAGCATGATATATCCTGCCAGGTTTTATAATGTGTTATCTTCTGAACCTTCTGTGTCATCTTCTGAACTGCTCATCCTTAATGGAGTCACAGTGGTGTTAGAGCCTATCCCCGCTGATTTTAGGCAAGAGGCTGGGTACACCCTGTACAGGTTTTCAGTCTGTTGTGGGACCATGCACAGACAATCTCAGAGACGTGGTCCCTAAACAAGACTCCGGCGGCCAGAATCAATTACTTTGATTGCAGGGCTCTCTAAACCATTGAAAACATCATATGGCCTAAACTCCTGACCTTCTTGCTTTGAGGCCACTGTGCTAATCATTGTACCTTTGTGCAGCCCTGTGTTGACTGTGTGTTATACAATTAATGCAGTTTAATAATAAAATTCAGTTATAAATAGTTTGAATAAACAAAACAAACATATACATTTATTTATTATTTAGGCCTTTCTGCGCCTCAGTTTGAAACATTCAGATGGTATTAAACTGTAGTGTGATGGTTCCCTCACCTACCACCAGAGGGAGCCCAGGGCCTTCCCTCATTTCCCTGATTTGGGACACCTGATGGTGATTGACCTGCGGCCTATTTAAAGGCAGTCTGCCTTTCCTTCATTGTCGGATCATCATCCCAGCCAGGTCTCCCTGGCTGCCCGACCAAGAGACAATTCTGAAGATTGAAGACACAAGTCACCAACCCTGTCCAGTTTGCCTTCAGCCTGTACAGGATGGCGAAAGCTCTGCCCAGGTAGCCAAGAGCCCTGGCTAGGCCAAGCCATGTCAAGCCTTTCCGTGTCAAGGCAGCCCATGGATCCTTGACCACCTGGAGGTGGTCATTGAGGGGCTTGGGGTAGTGTCATGGTTCACTCGTTTACCATTAGAGGGAGCCCGGGACCTTCACTCATCTCCCTGATTCGGGACATCTGATGGTGATTGACCTCCTGCCTATTTAAAGGCAGTCTTGCCTTTCCTTCATTGTTGGATCATCATCCCAGCCAGGTCTTCCTGGCTGCCCGACCAAGAGACAATTCTGAACATTTACCATGAGACATTCCTCTGAACCGTGTGTTTTCCTTTACAGCTTCACTGGACTCCTTTACTAAATAAATAATGTTTTTCGTCCTGCACTTGGGTCCTCCTCCTCCTTCTGCACCTTCATCCTGACAGTAGTTCTTCCATTTTCCAGCACAGTTGACACACAGCTATTGATGTGTGAGTGAATTAAAGACAAACTGCAACTGCTTTGTTCAATTTAAGGTCATAAGAGTAGAGCATATTTAGCATCTAACTCAATAAAATATAAATTGGCTTCATGTTGTTCTATATTAGTGTTGGTAAAATGAGCAACTTTGTCATTGGTTTTTGTTTTGCTTTGTTTTGCGGTCTGTTCTGTGGTGCTCATGTGAATCTTAGGAAGCTTGTGTCATATCTGCCCCAGAGGATGTCAAAAATCTGTTTGAATTTCCTTTTCTCACATTGGCTATTTTTGGCATAAACAGACACTTTTTCTTTTTTACTCGGTAACTCTCCAAAACTTGAATAGGCTGGCAGGTTGTAAAAAATATGAGTAATGCTTATCAGGTCCAAAGATGTCCATCTTGCTGGTTTAAGAGATTACAGAGCTTATCTGCTTTGGTGATAGAATCCCTCTCTTTAAGTTACCATTAACCCACATTACGCCACTAAGGGGTTAATCCACTAAACCATCATTTCTCCCTCTTTCAAAGCAGGAAATCCAGATGGTTTTGTCAGGATGCTCAAAAATAGTTTCCAGATTTAGTGGCAGCACCTGCAAGCGCTGATGGAAGACTTCAACCAATTTGCAACAAAACCTTTAATGTTAGAAAATAAAGACAAAAATTCAAATTATCATAAGTTCCAAACAATGAATAAAGAACAACATCCAAGGGCTCTGAAACAATGAACATGATGATGAGCTCATTGGAGCTCAATGATACAACTCTGAAGTCTGGAAGATAGAGATGTGAAGGTTCTTTTTTAATGTTCATGTCAGAGTGTGTGCTTGTATTTCTGTGTGTCTGTGACACTGAGAAGGATTATCACCACCAGCAGAATGTGCATTAGAGATTGCTTCTGTTTCTCTTTGTGTACACTCCTTGTGGATGTGTGTGTAGTTGTGTTGCAGGTGGATTGTTAATCCTAATCCGGCCATGAATGACCGTGCTGTGCACTGGCAGGCCATTAGTGCCTGTTTTATTTGTGTGTGTGTGTGTGTGTGTGTGTGTGTGTGCTTTTTTGTGTGTGTACAGTATGACCACATGGCCATCCCAAACCGTTGGGAGACTGCTCATGAAAAGCCCACGTGTGTGTGGACTATGCACGTTTGTGTACAAAGTATAAGTGTGTATAAAAGAGTGTAATCTGAGAGTGACCAGGGGGTTAGAGGGCCATTAAACAGTGCATTAACACAAACTGCAGACAGAGGAGGAAGGAACAGAAGAGAAAGCTGGTGAATATGTGTGTGACTGTGAAATACGATGGTTCGAGGATTTCAGGGGGATAGGGACAATGAGGGTGAGGATTTAACAGTGAGGGTGAAGGGGATTGAGTGCATTACTAGGGGTGTGTTAGTGCATATTGAAGGGATTTGAGAAGATCTGACCCATAAAAAGCAGACAGGCACACCCTGCATTAGTCTCAGCCATACCACTATCTACTTTCTATGCCCATTCAAAACACCCATCCATTTTCTAAACCGGTTCTTCCCATTCCAGGTCATGGGGGATGGGGACAATCTCAGCTATTAGGCAGACAAGAGGCACGGTGCATTGAAACAAACAAACACATACTGTACTCCAACTTACCCCCTAGGGCAATGTACAATGATCATTTAACCTGCCTTCTGGATGTAGGAGGAGGCTAAAGAAACTAGAGAGAATTAATGCTTGGACAGGTAGAACTTACAAATTCTACACTGTAAGCTGTGTGCTTCAAACCCTTTCCCAGATTGAACCAGGAAAGCACTGGAATGTTGGCTCAGGTGCCATATTTCCACTTTGAATAATCTATAGAGATATTTTTTCAAAGGCAACAACAAGCTGTGTTGCCTATTGTGTTTTCAGAAGAACCACTGTATCGAGAATTGAGTTGAATTTGTCATTAGATTCCATTGCGATAAAGTTACAAGTATAAGGGTCTATATTCGGAAGGCCATCCATCAAAGTCTCCGTTAAATTAGCTTCTACTTCATCAATGAGATGGCACCTTTTTACAGTGTGTTAAAAGAATTCTAGGGTATAGACTGCAGATAAAACACGTGTGGTCGAGGCAACCAGGCCAGTGACAGAGGACATGCAGTTAGACAGAATCATAGTTGAAACTGAATCTAGCTTAAAGAATGTAAAACCATTGAATCGAAACACTATTTTGTATGTCAACATAGCTTTAATAAAAATGTGTAAAACACAACTAAGATTTTTATCAAAATTGGAAAAATCCAGACTTGGTTTTCCTATACAATTTCTTTCAACTCACCTGGGAGATCCTGAGATTTCCTGAGGCAGTCAAGTTGTAGTTCCTTGCACATCTCCTGGGTCTTTCCAGCCTTTATTCGTCTGACTCTTCTTGATTCACAGTGCCATAAGTTCTATTCCCACTATACTTTCAATGTTTTTATTGAATGCACTTTATATAGTCTTGTACACAAAATGTACTTAATAACCAACTCTAAGACACCTCTGAATTGTCAAGCTTCTCACCCTATCTCTATGGAAAGTCCAGCCACTTTTGGGGAGAAAACTCATTATTCTTGCTTGTGCGAGCCAAAGTCTTGGATTTATCTTAGGTTTGGATTTGTAGGCATTGATTCTGATACTGGCTGTTGGATGAAAATTCTCTCATAACAGCTCGCATGCTACAACTGCACTTGAAGTATAAAAAAAAAAATTGTGTTCACAAACACTGCAAAAAAGATTGGTGACAAAAGAACACTTAGTTTGAGTCAACGCTTACTGGAAACAAATATACAACTCAAGGTGGAGCACATTCTGGGACTTGTCATAGAAGATCCCGAGGTATTCCGTGACCAGCCGTGAGAAATAGTCTCTCCAGCGGGTCTGGGGTCTGCCTCTGGGTCTCCTTCTGGTGGGATGTGCCCGAAGCAACTCACCAGCGAGGCGCTTGGGAGATATCCTAACCAATTGCCCGAACCACCCCGTTTGGCATCTCTTCACCCGGAGGAGCTACGGCTTTACTCCGTGCTCCTCCTGGATGGTGGAGCTCCTCATAAACTCTATAAATATAAATTTTGCAAACGTAAGATGTGGTTACAAAACTTGAAAGTAAAAATTTGGATCTACGTGGATCTGCCTTCAGATATGTGCAAAAAATTAAGATATCAACTATAATTTCTGACTCAAGTGTGTGGAATTTTGTATGTATGTTCATGGATTTGCATAAAAAGAAAAATCCAAAACAATCAATGTGTCTAAAAATGTCTACTTTATTCAATAAGGTAAATGTTTTCGTAAAATATTCAATAAAAAAAAATACCCATAATTTATTGCTTGCTTTCTTCTGCACTCTAATTCTGATTTGATGCATATTTTTTCCAAAGCACTTTCACAAGGAATATGTTGCTAAATACTTAGACAAAATTTTAATGCAGTAATAAGTTACAACAAACAGACTAACTCGTAAAAACAAACCAAAGTTTCAGTAGCTGGACAGAAAAACAGGCAAGGAACTGATAGCTCAGTGGTTCTCTCGTGTACTGCAGGAACATTTTGGACACATTTTCTTCCTTTTGTACAGTAGGAATAACAACTTTAAAGTTCCTAAAACATCTCACTTGATTTAGGCCATTTTATAGACAGTTAAAGCAAAAATGAGCAAAATACAAAATATGCAAACATCAAGGCCCGACTTTGAGATCTATATTCTTTGCAGCCATTCTAAAGACACAAAATTAGTTTGTAAGTTATTAAAAACAAAAAAACAACACCCAAACCATTGATTAAAGGATCTTAAAATGGATTATAAGGTTATTGTAAATTTAGTGTTTTAGTTTTAATAGTTACTTTCTGGGAATGTCCGACAATTTCTAGGAATGTTAAATTGAAATTTGTTCATTTTTGTACAATTTGAAGATTGTTAGTCGGATGAAGCCCATCACTGCAAATTCTCAAGAAGATCCCAGAGTCCCAGACAGGTCACTAGTACTACTGATACTAACATTTGTGAGATTTTTCAAGAAAAGGTTTTGTGTGTGTTTTAAAGCATTGGAATTGGATTTTAAAAAGATATGGAAACACATTTTAGCAAAAGACAAGAGGATTTTTATTGAATTTGGGAAATAAATGTGATCTTCATAATGAGGTTTAGTACAGTACTGAGATGATGTGAGGCTTCACTGTTTCGAGACCTTCAGAGTGTAGCACATCTTCGCCACATTTCCCCTCATACGCACTGAAAGTAAGCAGTGTGCTTGTGTGTCTTGTTGATCTGCTCAGTCTCCTGAGTTTGTGTGTGTGAAAGAGATAGAGCTGCATGTGTGCTTCACCACTCACAGAGGAACCTCTTGTCCATATTTATTTCTAAAATATGCACAGCAAACACACAATCACAGTCGCATGCACACAAACTCGCAGGCTAGCTCTGAGGTCAGTGGTATTGTTCATACCTCATGCCACATATTTACATTCTCGTTTTAAGGAAACTGTGTACAAGGCAGTAGTAGATCATAATCTGGCAAGGTGTTGTAATTTTTTTTTTTTCTTTTAAGTTGAGGCAATGAGAAACAAAGCATTGGGAAACGACAGGAGGACTAAAATTCCCACTGATAAATAAATAAGTTAATAAGTTAAAATAGTTGGTATGTACATGTGAGGGGTAGTTAGGAATATTTGTTGGCTATATGACTATGGAAGGTCTGCGGAGGCGGAAAAAAAGAGGGAGCAAGAATTTGCAACACCGCAAATGACCTGGAGTATTATTCTCTGCTCACGCAACACAAACTAAACTTCTCTACTAGTATATTCAAACTACATTTTTAAACAATGCCTGTGGCTGTGATTCAGATGTAGCCATGTCGTTTCTCATCGATGACGACAAAAGGCTTTTTGTTAATGGTTAGACACTTTGATTGCTGTGCTTTAATAACTCAGTTTGTCCATATTTATGATTAAAATAAGATTACGAACTTAGCAACAAGAAAATGTCGGTATCTTTTATTTATAGGCAGGAATAAAAACAGGCAGCACCAATATAGAAGACAATATGCAAAACGTATTTAGGATTTTTTTTTCTCGTTCAGTCAAAATGGAATGGTCTCAAAATTCACTCCTTAGTGGTTACTCACATATTGCACCTTAAATAAAAATAGGATAGTTTCCAAAGACATGTAGCACTTTAAACTAATAACATGCAACGTTGGTAGTGTTGAAAGTAGAATTATATGTAAATTAAAGTATTTTTTTATGTTAATTTTGGTGACTAGTGGGAAACTTATGATAGCGGCGGTGCAGAAGTTAGCATGTCGACCTGATGTTAGAAAACATTATTTACTAAGTTAGATAAACAAAAATCAAGAATGTTAAAGAATTTGTGAAGATGTTGGTCTTAAATAAAAAACTCTACAGAATTTCTCAAGTAGGATTGATACACCCAAATGATGTAGGTGGGAGTCGGTTCCTCCTGCATATTTATGTTCAACTGGGTCGTTAAAAAGCTGGGTACCTAGAACATGCTCCGCAGTTTAAAGGGCCTAACTTTGACCCAGAGATAAACAGAAATAATGAAGAATCAAATGAAAAAGTCTGTAACAACAGAAAATATTTGTAAGCCGCAGTTTAAAAAGGTGTGAGAGTACTCAAAATTCACTGCTGTACAAGGGTACAATTTGCTCCAAATTTGAGGGTTTCTTTTATTCCATCTTCCAACTATTCAGTAAAATATAAAATTAAGTGTGAGCCGTTGTTATTCTTAGTTCAGTCAGTAGCTCAAGAATACGTATTTGTATTCTATGGGAAAAGGCCAATGGTTTAGTTGAACGGTCGAGGTGAGCTATACCCGATCAATTTCAATATCTATTGCTGTACTGTACCGTTGTCTTCTACTTTGTAGCAGCTTTAAAAGGGATGATTTTTGTCACCTCGGCCACGTTTTCAATTTAGCTTGCAGGATCTTAAAGTGTTCCCTGGCCAGCTGTGAAACATAGTCCCTCCAGCAAGTCCTGGGTATACCCCTGGATCCCCTTCAAGTGGGAGGTGCTTGGAACACCTCACCAGCAAGTAGTGCGGAAAATAGCCTAATAAAATACCCGAACCACTTTATCTGATGTCTCTACACTCAGAAGAGCAACAGCTCTACTCTGAGCTTCTTTCAGATGTTCAGGTGTTCATCTCTTTTGCTTCACCACCTACAATCTGGTGACCATAGGAGAGGTTAGGAACTTCAATCGACTGGTAAATCAAGAGCTTCGCTTTTTAGCTCAACTCTTTCTTCACCATGACACAACAATGCAGCGTCCTAATTATTGCGGAAGCTGCACCAATTTCCCTACCATTGTACTATATCATCCATAATCATACCCCCTGGGTAAACAGGAAGTGAGTGCAATTATCAACACAATCAGAGTGACCAGATTGTAAGAGTATCTGATTATGTGGGGTTGACATCACTTAATCTTTATCATTTAATCTACTTTTCATAAATGTCCAATTAGTTTTTATTATGCAGTACATTTGCTTCATTATTTTGCAGGACTTCATACACTGCCATAATGGGGTTTTTCCCCACTGCTGCTTAAAGTAAACTAATTGAACACACCATTATTACATAATTCTGGTTCGTTCGCCAGATTGCAAGTTTTAGCAACTTCAAAACTGGTCTTTACTTATACCGACGGCACTTCCAATTTTTATTTTTATTTCTTAAATTTGTGTTTGAAATTGCACAACAGTTACAGGGTGACTCTTTTCAAATTGCCACCTTGTTATTTTACACTATATTACGTTTACGATTAAGTACCGGTACTTTGTTGAGTCCTTTTGAAAGCTACATAATTTTGACAAAGTTTCTGGATATCCAATGATGTTTGAAAAGGTACTAGTTGTTTTCAACTTTTGTTTTAGCAAATTTGGTTTGCTGCCCTATTATAAATTTGGGTTTTTATTTATCCCCTTTTTATTTAGTACATACATTTATTAAATAGTAAATTGATTTCTTAAGTAATACCAAATACTCAAAGAGAAGATTTGAATAAAATGTTAATGAAGATTATGTTGCATTGTGTCGATTGCACAATGTTTATGTTCCTTATTTAGATAAATGTAAAAGAACGCAGTTTGATTTTTGCAAATATAGTTATCTTAACAGCTTAATGTGGCACAACTTTCTCCTAACATAATTTCCGTCATCCTGGCACAAACAATGTGACTAAACTAAACCTCCATAAATTAAGATTGAGGGGAAATACGTAGATGTGCACAGTAAAAGCTTGTGATTAGCAGATGCATAAATAAGTTGTTGCACATTCATAAAAAGACATGTAGTATAGGAACTAGATCAATATGTAGTCTAACAGTAATGAGGCATTGCAATAGCATAAATAAACTTGGGGTGAATGTGAAACAGAGTCTCATGGTTTGGAGTTGTTGGGTGTGTCAGTGTGTGTCCGTGTGAGCTGTGTGTGTTTGGGAGAGGTTGGGAGTGTCAGCTGTAGTACATTCATGGTGAAAGATTAGTAGTCCTGCCAGTGTCCTCACAGGCTGGGTAGGGTAAGCGTCAGGGGACATCTGTAGGGTGTATCGAAGTTGACGGTCACCGTTGAAGGGATGTTTCGTCCTAAAGAATCATGCATTTTCCTTTCTCCACCCAGGGATTGTTCTTCATCAGCTCCGGGTTGAGGAAAGGATCCTCTGGAACGCCATCTTCTATCCACTTGACCAAACTTTAGAAAAAGAAAAAAAAATCAAACATTTGTCAAATTTAGTTGTGAAATGGGTTTAGAGTGCAGCTTGCTTTGATTCAACAATGAAGAAAAAATAATTCCAAGACTTGTGTTCATGGTTTTTTTTTTGGTTTAATTGACTGACGTAAACATTCAGCCACATGTTGTCTTTATATCACAGAATTAATATTACTAATTAAACGAACATCAACATTTTTATTAGGTTTTTCAAATTGCTTATTCCATTATTTGGTTGCGAGGCTTCCAAACTATTTAGCAGTTTGTTCTTCTGAACCACTTATTCCTGATACGGATGCAGGGGGTGCCAATTACAGGTGAGAGGCAGGATACACCCCAAACAGGGGTCACACACTCCCACACTCATTTCTAGGAGCAATTTTGTAGTGGCCAATAAACCTAACATGCATGTTTTGGATGGTGGGAAACATGCATACACAAGGAGAACATGCAAACTCCACACAGAAAGGCCAGTGTTTCAAGCCTCGCCCCGACTCCAGGACTTGAACCCCAACCTTCTAGCTGTGAAGCCATTTTGCTAACCACTGCACCACTGTTCAGCCCACGCATAAAAGTAAGTTTGTTACCCCAATCTTTTTTTTTTTTGTTTGTTTGTTTTTTTGTTTTAGAATCTCCAAATAATTCCAGCAACTCATTGCACTCCTTCGAAGTGAGCAAAGTTGTTTGATATTTTCCTCATCAACTTGTTTGTTTACCAGGTTAATGGTTTAACACGAGGACTACCAGAATTCTAGAACTCACAGCCATCAATTTGACGATTAGCGCTATGTTGATGACGTCATGCACGGAATTGCCTCAGTGACTTACAAACGTCTTCTCAAATCCATATTTGCTCACCTAGATTTCGCCTGAGTGGCGCCACGACAGTAACTAAGCAACGGTAAACACGCTACGGTCAGGCGCAGGGAAAAGTTACAATGTATTTAATAGAGGCGTCAAAATGATGGGTATGGGAGTTAGAGGAAGAATTACTCAGGACTTATTTTTAGTGTTTTATTTCAGTTAAATTACAACATCAGAACAATATACAAAAAAATGTTAAAAAAAAAAAGTCAAAAGCCCAGAAACGTCAAACGTAAACAGTAATGTAAATCAACTTCTAAGAATCGTCAAATTGACGGCTTTGGTAGATCTAGTGTTAACAACTCAACCATTGATCTCTTCATAAGAGCAGCATCAACAAATGAATCAATTGAAAACCTTTTTTGCAGCTACCCTCTATTTTATTTTTATAAAAACTGAAGTACTGCCGTTGAATAACTACTTACTCTGTTACTGTTTTGGAGGATTTCTCTCGTTTAAAGGCCAGTTGGTATTTGAGGCTCTCCACCTCCTTCTTCATCTGGGGCAGGTCCATCTCATCCATGGCTGCAGCGTGATGTAGGGCTGTTCTACCTGTCCATGGAGAGAGGAGGTTGGAGTTATATTTAGAAAGTACATCGTTTAATAAAAGGCAAACACATCCCATACATCACAGCCGAGCAGCAAAACCACACTAAAGACATTCTGATTTATATCAAAGTGCGCTTTAGTATTTTCACCCGCATGAAGGTGAAAGTAGGTTGTCGAATTCAAATTGTGAAAGGATAAAATAGAAATAGATAAATGTTGATTCTTTTGAAACATTAGGTGTAAAGACAGCAGGAACGTTAAAGCCACACTCTCAGAAAAGAAAAAAATAATTGTAAACATTATTTGCATCATCATGTTGATTTTCCTTCACTTCACATCACCTCGGTGTCAAGGGCCATCTAAACTAAAAAAAAGCCACTACTCTGTTTGTTTGCACAGTCTTATTTTGGTAATTTGTATCTTTAAGGGGTTTGCCAAAAATAAATGCGTACGTTCGACTGCTTTCCTCACTTCAAATTAGCTGCTCTATTCTGGTTTTCTGAAGTTCATTTGTCATACCTGAAAACCTGAAATTCAAACAACTTGAATTGTCGACTTAAAGGAGCAAAAAATAATGAGGACAGTGAAAACTCTAAATGTTTATTGAAGACAGAAAGAAAAAAGAGGCAACCGCACTAACTGGATCATGAAGGAGATGAGGATGATGAAAAGCAACTCATTATTTACTACTCTTCACTTTTTTTTTAATTAACAGAGGGACCCATAATGAAGAGTTAAAACCAGTGCTTTCACTTTGAACAGATGCATGCTACCTTATTCTTACATAATTTAATAATGTTGGTTCATCAAAATTTAATATACAGCTACAAAGTCTTGTGTAGTAAAAATGAAACAAACATAAGCCATTAAAGTTGTTTTAGGTTACTTTTACAAACACAAATGTTCTACAAAAATCTATTTCAGACGTCTCTGCTCTCATGCCTTTATGGCACAGTTTTTGTAGTTATTTGCTGCTTTTAAGAAAATGAGTGTGGATATCTACATTATTTTTATGAAGTGATGGAGCTCACTGTCGTCAAAGGCACATTTAAACCAAACTATCTTTTGTTCTGTCCAACTCTGCAAAGAAACCAGACATTCCGGGTGGTGTGGCATTGTTTCTGTATGTTTAAAGGGTGTCCTTTGATGGGTTTCTAGTGTAAAATACAGATGGTCTTTACTCTGTATAATTCTTCAGAGTTGCAGAGATTTCAATCGGGGTCTTAGAAAACAATACCAAGAAATGAATGTTAAAGTGAACAAGATTTCATTTCATCTTCTACACCGCTTATCCCTGACAGGGTTGCGGGGGTGCCGGCTGATTTTAGGCGAGAGGCAGGGTACACCGCGAATAGGTCGCCAGTCAGTTGCAGGGCCACACACTCACACAACCATCCACACACCCACTCATTTCCAGAGACAATTTTGTCCAATCAACCTAACAAGCATGTTTTTGGAGTTTGGGCAGAAACCAGAGTACCCGGAGAAGGAGAACAAGATTTTTCTTCATATTTATGGTTTTAAAAAGAAAATGAATTTTCCAATCTGTTTAACATGTGGCATATACAAGGTCCTTCACCGAGTCTGTTGGCAAAGCTCCAGCAGTAGAGAAGCAGCGTCTTAACACAACTATTATCCACAAAAATAATGACCCTAGACCATTGTTATATTTGTTTGTTTTTTTACTACACATCTAAAGTGTACGATTGAGGGAGCCTGCACTAGTAAAGATAGAGCGAAACTTTGAAACTCATGCTAGCGGCAGTTTTACAAATACCAATCAATTATCTGCAGCAGCAACTTTACTGGCATTTTTGGAGCATTTCCTTTTTTTAAATCCAACTAAAAAAGTTTTAACCTTCAATAAAACTTGAACTTGTTTTCATTAGGCTGCCCTTCTATTTCCCAAAGACTTTATGTAGAGGGTAAAAGTCATGTTCAACTTATTGCATCATTGTCAGACTCCATGGGAGAACTTGTGCAATAAAAATTGCACTTTTATTATTGCATCTTTGAAATCGTCTTCTGAATCGCTTATTTCTAGTCTGGCTCGTGTGGGATGCTAGAGCAGGATACACTCTGAAGAGGACGCCAGTCTACTGCGGGGCCACACACACAACCATCCACACACAGACTCATTCCTAGGGGCAGTTTTATAGCGGCCAATTAATCTAACATGCATAATTTTGAAGAGTGTGAGGGCTTTTTGGTAGATCCATCTAAAATTTCTATTTCTCTAATTTAGAATCTAATGATTGATTAATAAATTCAAATAACGCCTGATAAATAATAATGAATGCAAATCAAATTTTAGTAGAATATTGATGTCATGAAAACCAAACAGTTAGTGACGCTTAATAGAAATAGTTATTTTTCACTGGCTTCCCCTCATTCGTCTCTCACTTTCAACCCTCATTCCGTGTACATAATGCTCTTTGAGTAATGATGCGCCTCTGTAGTGTGATTGTGTGAGCGTTCCTATCTGAGTCATTTTTGGAACCCAGATGATGTGAATACCGGTTTCGTCTGCGCTCAGGATTGATCTTGTTGAAGCACTTCAACGTGGAGACAACAATGCAATGGTATTCTTTGAGGACCACAGGAAATTGCTTGATATTATGCAACTGTCCTTTTAATGATTTATTGAGTGAGGGGGCAGCTGAAAGCAGGAAATAGCAGCTCTAAATTCAGCCAGTTTTTCACTGCATAGTGTAGATGCTAACAAATCACTTCAGGCAAGCAGTTTATTTCAATAAAGCAGTAAATTTCTTACTTACGTAACTTTGAGTTTGAGAGAATTTTACATGTTATTAGTAAAAAGAAAAATGATGAAGACTTAGTTCATGTTAAACAGTTAGCTCTGGGTCATGTTAATCTTATAGTAAAAAAAATATAGTGAATAAGAACAATCCATAAAATAAAATCCTGGATCCTGTTACTAGCTTTCTCTCTGTGCGCTCCTCCCACAGACAACCTCGGGCATATGCACACACTAAAAATAGCAAGTAACCAGTGGGACTCAAACCCCATCTTCTCAAAGGGAGTTTAATGCTCCACTCATTCAGCAAGACATTCTTCTTGTTAATACTTGTTGCTCTTTGATCTGGACTAAAACGGTCTCCAAAGATATGCAGTGGCATCATTAACTCCTTTATGTTACCATTACTACTAATGAGCAAGCTGGCAAGATTAAATGAATAATATAAAAAACTAACTCTTCTCAGATGAGAGTTTTTGGAAAAGTACAAAAGCATAAGTTGTGTAATATTACGTGTTTTGTGTAACACTATTTAATGTGTGTTGTTGTGGGGTTGTCTCTTCTTTTTAGTTCTGATGTCTGTTTGACCAAAACCAGCGGGAATAAGGAATCATGTTTAGAAGCGTTGCACAATTTGTGAAAACACAAACATTCAGTAACAAACATAAAAATTATAGTTGATCTTTACGATGCTTGAGAGTCTCTCTGCTTTTTTTCATTTGTGAGTTTGAAGTTGTGTTACATCACCACTTTTTTATGTTGAACCCTTCCTAAAACTTGTTGTATGTGATTGGTCATTCAAACTTCAGTCCTACTAAATTTGTAACGTATTTTCTCAAATAGGTCTCAAATTTTCTATTTGCCAGGATGTTTTTAAAATTTTATCCAGCTCATTCAGTTTCTCAGCCATGCTGGCGACACCAAGTCCTGCTGTTTAGGTTAATTTCACTCCAGTACTAGGTAAGGGATGGCATGCTTTCTCATAGATTACAATTGAGAAACCCCTGAAAATAACTGACCGATTAGTGAACAAAGATGACGCTATGATGTCAAATGCAAGCATACAACTGTGTCTGTTTGTAGCTCGGAAGCTAAGCTTGAAAGTGGATGAAGTTATACAGTCTGTGTTTCCTGAAATTGAGAATTCAAAGGTAGAACAAAGACAGTGTTCAGACAGTTTTAATTTGGGGAAAGACATGGATGCCCTGGTGCTGGCAGTGTTCGGGAAAAGTTTGATTTATTATATGTTTTGTGGACTTCAGGATTTTCTGGGGGTACTCGGATTTCTTACCCCAATCACCAAAATGATGCACATTGGGAAAATCGGTTGATTGTGGGGGGAAAACAAAATGTCATGGTAAATTGTCACTGATAAAGTTTGTAGCATTCTGTCTCCAATTTGGCCTGGCAATAAAGTGGTAACCTGCTTTGAGTGTACCCTACCTGCAGCCTAATTGATTTAGACACAGAAAAAGGGTTCTAGAAAATCAATGAATGAATCGATGTTGCAACATTTTTCAAGATGTAAAACTTGACAAAAGAGAGGAAAAAATAAAGACAACTTGATGATCAATTTATTCATCAGAGACATTTTAACTTACTCATCCACATGTCTTTAAAAAGAATGATGTAACACCAGGTGCAATGTATGAGTGAATCTCCAGTAATAGGCAGAGAGAAATGTAAAGTGATGGCTATTTCCTGCTTAAGATCAGGTTTCAGCAGCATCCTCTGGAGTAGACAATGAGATTGGATGCTTTTCTCCATCTAGCTCCATCAGTCATTGTCTCTTTTATTTTTATTTTTTGTCAACCTCTTTTCTCTATTTCAGTTAAACACGATCTGTTTCCACTGTTTTCAATTTTATGTCACTCTTTTTTTTATTGCTTTGAAACACAACATATGCGAGTCAGTCAGGGGAGACTGGGGAGACTGTATACGAGGCAACGTGTTTGGCAATTTTGAAATCAATGTATGTGTATGGTTCAATAGGATTTTTATTAGAGTTTGAATGAAAGTGTGATATGTAAAGTTAATTGGTAAAATAGCACTGATATAAATACAATTTGTGTGTTTAGGCATCCCAAAGTCTTACTTTTAAAATATGAACTGCGTTTGTCTCGAGTTGTTATAAATTAGTTTTAACTATAGCCAATGATAATCACTATATCAACACAAGCTACCATTAGTTGTTCCATTTCTGAAGTGAAGGGGGCTTTGGCTCGGTGGTAGAAGTCTGTCATTGGTCCAGGAGAAGCCGGTTTGATTCCCACCAGGCCCAAGTCAAAGTGTCTTTGGGGAGACACCCAAGCCCCCCATTTCTCCCACCATTGTCGCCATCATGGCTGCCTGCTACAGTGCAATGCAGCACAGACATTTCTCCATTTGAGGGATGAATATAGGACATTAAAAAAAAATTACACTAATGAATAAATCCTACTCTAAAATTTTTGGAGAGTTTTAATATGCTGTCTGGTCAAACAGTGTTAAAAGGAGAAATGTGTCTCAAAGTTACTAAATGTACTGCCTGGTGACCACATCTAATTTCTGTTTAGTTCTGAAAACTACAAGTTAACATTTGGCTGCAGAAAAATGGACACCTTTACAGGTATTGTTTTCATTTCTAATTAAGGTTTACGGAAATTAAATTGAAATTAATTGATTTTGGATGAGCATACTTTAATAATTTATTGAAAAGTTGGGGTTTTTTTTTTCATTTTTTGTGCTACCACTGTCATAGTTGTCTCCTGCCTGAAAGTCATCCAATCGTTCTCTTCCTATCAATTGTTGGGTCATGGTTGTTTAGCCCAAGCACAGAAAGACTTCCCACTGAGAGAATGTATTTCCTGGGTCCTCCCAGTGGAACATACCCAGAAACCATCTCGCAGAGCTGTTTGCTCAAGTCACTTCATTCAGCTCCCCTTAATATTGGGCTCTACTAAAGAACTCTGGCCAGATGTTTGAGTTTCCCACAGTTTTCAAGAAAGACTGATCACTAGGATGTGACATGCTGAGAGTTTGAGATAACAAATAAATAACTAAAATGAGTTTTTTAGTCTTTGTGCAGAGTTCCACTTTCAAAAATGGATTGAGACACTTGTTTAACTTTTTCTTGATTTATATTAACATTAGAAAAATTATGTCAGCGAGAGGCACACCTAAATAACTTTTTCTGACAAAGGAAACTAACTTAGATGTTTTATCAGTAACGGAAGACTCTGTTTATGGTCATCAGTCAATGGATTTATGTTTCAATCAGAACTGGCAAAATGCACTGTTTTTTTGTAACTTTTTGGGATTATTTTGTAGGTGATCGATTGTATTTTTTCTGATAGTTGTCACCTCTTCACAAAATGTCATGTGAAGTTTCAGGAGTGTTTAGCAGGTAGTTCCAACTAGTCCCAGGACCTAATTAGTAACAGTCACAAATAGGTCAGGAAGGCTAGGTGTTCAGGTCTGTGGAATCAGGACACAGAAGGTTTATAGGACAGTCCTTTGGGAAAACACTTGCTGCATTCAGGATTATGAATCAAAGAAGGATGGGACAGGTATAAGCTCAATTTCCCAGCCATTTTTGTCTAGCTGCAGCCCAATTCATAGAAACCCTAGTTTTTATTTTTATTTCTGGCTCTGTGTATCACTTCAAGGAAGAGGTGTTGTGTTTTAATGAGGTGATAATCCTATGCCATTAAATTCAGTACCCATTGTTAGCTCAGAAATTACATATTTGCTGAAGAAAGCTTTTAAATACATGTATTCTGTTTCACTTCTGGTTTTGATATTGTGAATTCCCCCAACCTCTTGTTCCCCATTCAGGTCCGTCTCCTGCCTAGCACATATTGTTTAGTGTTATTATTGTTGTGTATTTACATAAAATGGTATTCCCTGTGGAAAGGAGAAACTGAGCGTGAGCAGAGCGCACAAATGTGGGCGTGGTGGAAAACAAAATCCTGAATGTGAGAACATGCAAATTACTCAAACATGCATGAATAAACTAGAAAACAACTTAGGGTATGTTTTTGGTGTGTGAATGATATTCAAACATGGTAAAAAATCTCCACAAAGTTGGTTTTGCATAAAACCTTTGTCCCTTAAAGCAAATTTGACAATTTTTCAAAGTTTCTATTATTGTGATATTGTAGACATGTTTATCTAATGTCTCTATATTTTAAAATTTAAAAAAATAGCAGAAAAGAGAGGAATTAAAGGCAGTCAATGTCACATTACTTTCATCTCTAATAGTGTTTGTGGGATTAAAGTTTAATTAACTAAACTAAATGGGTTCACTTCATTTTTAAGTATTTTTTTAGTAAATTGTTTTTTTTAATTTGATTCACAAAATATTTTAATTCAATGATGATTTCTAAATGCAGCGTTGTACTGGTGCAAAGCATTAGTGCCAGAAATGAAGTAATTCACACTTCTGTGTATGTCTGTATTGCCGTTGCATGATTTTCTATATTTAGGTAAATGTTTTTGGCTGATGATACACATGAGGACTTGATAGGATGGGGCTTAGCTCTGTGGAAGTGTGTGGTAATTGTTAGAAATCCACTGGGGTTTTAAATCTCAGTTTATTGTGAGTATGAGAACATTTTCTGTTTCAGGTCTTTTTTATTTGACTGCTAATGCCCAGTCATTGTGAGTTAAGAAATATTTAGGCAGTCTTTGGTCATTCTTTGAGAGGCCAAGAGTGCAGAGATTTTTTTTTTTTTTTACATGTGTACATTTTTGAAAATATAAACTATTTTTAGCTCCTTGATTCACCTCAGATCAACTAAAGCTGTTGTTGAATTCAAATGTCACATTAATAGAGTATACATTTTCAAAAAAGTGATAATCAAGTCATTATTTTGAGATATTTTATGTTGTCTTTCAATTTGTTATTTGTCCATCCGCCTACATTCATCAGGTTTGTTCCTCTGTTTGCCTTTTCCCGTTTTCCTCTCAAATTACCTGCCGACTGTGCATTCATATAAATCTCCACATCTATCTTCTAAACCTGCTGCAAAGTAAATAATGAAAACAAAAAGCTATGCAGCAATGGCCCTGGCTGTCATGCAACGCTGCGAGGTTTGAAGCAATAAAATGAGTTGATGCAGCATCCCTCTGCTGCATTCTCACTTTCTTTCTTTCTTTCACTGCTCTCTGATATTTGTTTTCGTCTCCTGCTGTCTTCCACAGATGCCTTCTCACTAAGTGCTCTCTGTCCATTTGCACAAATTTGAAGTGGTTAATCCATTACTGTGTGTGTCAGAGGTTTGTCTTCCTTTCTCTTTTTTGCTCGTTCATAAGCCTGTGAAAAATGTTGCAGCTGATAAAACACGTTCACATTCAACCAGAACCACAAGTTGCTGTAAAATATGTTATCTGTCTTTTCACATAGGACTTTTGAAAAGGTTTTTTATTTAACAAAAGCAGAAAAATAGGTCAAAACCTTTCGGCAATAGTCAAACCTGCCTGACTTTTGAGAAAAACCTCACAGCTTTGCTTTTTTGTCCACACAAGATCAAGGAAAGTCAATTTGCTAGCTTAGCCAGCCAAGTAACTTTCCTCTGAAACTGAAAATGAGCATTCATGCTAAAGTTACATTTTACCCTATTTAGAAAATGTCCTTGTGACAGCATGAAATTGCAATTTCAAATCAAAACAAAGCAAATCTCAATCTTCTATCAGTCATTGTGCAACTTAAAACAATTGGACACAACACAAGGCGAAGCTGAAGGACGGCGTTTACCGGAAAGAAATCACTTTGCAAGCCTTCGAGTGCACACAGATAAGTAGTGGAAACTAGATGGACACATGGGGGATGAGGTTTTCCTGTAGTTAAGAACAGATGCCAAGAGCCTCTCTTACACATCTTTCTATCTGATAATCAGATGAAGGAAATACAGCTTAGCTGAAACGTTTTTTTATGGATAAACAGAAAATATGGAAACAACATAATAAAACTCCACCATCTGTTTACTTGAGAAACTGAAAATTTCTCGAAAAATAATACATGAAAGATTCTTGACGGTGTAAGCAGTCCTGAAAAAAACACAAAATAACCCAACATTGTTGGTCTAAAACATCAGCTCTTCTGTCTCATATGGTACACTAATAAAAAAAATGGCAAATTAATAAAGCTAAAAATAACCAGCAAAATTTATTTTCCAGCCCCAGTGATGAGATTATAGTTATATTTCACTTTCAGACTCAAGCCCGGTAACAACATTACCACTCTTTAAAACATCATAGTTGATGAAGCAATGAAATGGAAATGGACAAATATTAAAGAAAGAAACAGTGAGATTGAAGATCAACATCTGACTAAGTTTCACTGATTAGAAAGAGATGAGCAAATAGAAAAAAATGTAAGATGAAAGATAAATTAGTCACTGTTGAGATAAAAAAGTAAGTATGTCCGCAAAAGTTCACCAGAAGGGCATTACAGAGAGGAATTTCTCTAAACGCTTAAACAATTAGCAAGCTGTTAAGAAGCCTTTTTGTGGGTAAAAACATCGATCTTCCGTTCATAGTGAACTTACTGCCGAACACTGCGTTGTGTAAAAACTCTACTGAGTTCCTGAATTACTGCTGAGGCACTTAAACTTCACCAAGTAAAAAAAAAAGTATTTCAAACACATTTTAGTTCAGTCTTTGAAGCAGCGATGTAAACTTCACACTTATAAAACCACTTTCTAAACTGAATTCATGGTTGATTGTTTTGACTTTCAATTGCACCTTCCATTTTTTTTTTTTGCTTTCTACATGCCAATATTGTCAGAATATCTATGTATGTTCCTCCAAAAATGATGGCTCTGAGTTCAATAAATACAGCAAAGACTTTTTCCACTTTTTGTTTTTAAACATAGCTGTCCGAATAAAGTAAGCGGGGTGCTTCTTTATGGGGTGGGGTATGTGGGTCATATAGTGATTTGGGTCAAAAACATCAAGAGATTAACCTTTACTCCCTCCTCCTCTGTCATCTTTCCAACCTCATTTTTACCATTAGCGTGTGTGTGAATGCGAGTGTGTGAAGCACACTTGTAGGAGGTGAGCTGCCACTGAGACTGCCGATGTTTCAGATTTCTATCTATGTTCAATCAACAAATCAAAAGTACAAGGAGCAAAAACAAAAGCAAACAACCCAAATGAGGGAAGTAAGGACATAAGCTACGCAAATGGATAAATGATGTGCAGCAAGACAGATGATGTGAAACAGAGTGAGCGACTCTTCTTGCCTCTATAGCTACTGCATTGTAAATAGAGGCTAAAAATAGAAAGGAACAGGCAGAGCTCCTCTGACCAGCTGAGAGTGGAGACTAAGAAAGAAAGCCAAGGCTTCTCTTCATTAAACTGGCAACGAGATGATGTTGAGGACCAAAAGTGCCAGAGGGAGACAAATGATGTTTGAACTTTACCAGCAAGCCGATTTGTTCAACGCTGAATGTCTGGAAAGATGCCAACTGATGGCACATCATTGTGACCATCTCTGTACAGGGACATATCCAATCAATGGACTTTTGATCAATATGGGTCTGGACTGGATAGAATTATTGTTTCAGCGTATGTGGGAATGTGTGAAGCGTGAACTGTGAGCAGGAGGTCACTGAGCAACGCATCCATAACTGGGCTAGTTGAAAAGTCACTAAGATAAGCGAAAATACAAACATTTGTAGGGTCAACCCACAGGGGAACAAGGAAATACACAATAAGAGATGAGTCAAAACAGAAACCACAAAGAATTGACCTACACACCATTAATGCAGACAGACTACAAAAGCTAAACTATCACACTGATATGCAAACATGATCACATAAATTCACAGTTATGCAAATGAATCAATTATCAAGCAAATGTACCCTCACATAGATGCTAAATGAGCAAAATGCATTAGGTTACATAACAACAAAACATGTCAAATAAGTATGAGACATAAACTGCACCAAAGACCCACAGCAATAACATAAAATGTAAAACATTCAAAAACTTTGAAACCCACAAAAAGATAGCAAAATACCATGAGGAAGGTGACATACAGGTGGTGGAAGGTGGTATTAGGAAGGTTTTTGAAAACCACAAAACAGCAATAAAAATTCTCAAGTCTAGAAAAACACACAAGCAAGATGTAACATGAACACCAAGAAATGAACCACATCTCTCTTAAAAAGTATGTAACGGCAGGTAAATGCAGAGATCTGACAAAAATATAAAAAATTTATATAAAAAACAACAATAAAACTCAAAACAAATAATTGTGGCATTAAAATCACAATAAATCTGTTAAAAATGCAACAAAAAAATGATGTAACTTTCACATCCTCTCTACCCACTCCTGGACGAACAACGGAGCTCCTTCTCCAAGAGGCTCAGACAGCTCCGCTCGAGAACATCTCGTTACCGGAGGTCTTTCTTTCCGTACGTGATCGGGCTCTACAACGACTCACTTAGCAGATAGGAAGTTGTTGCTGTGACACACAAATTTCCCCTGTGTGGGATCAATAAAGTATATTCTGATTCTGATTCTGATTCAAACTGGGAAAAATAAAAATCCCAAGCTATAAAAACTTCTATTAAAATGACACAAAATGAAGATTACAGATAAAATTCAGAATCATAAAATCATAAAAAAATGTTTAATAGTCTACAAAAAAACACAATCAGAAACTGTAAACCCTCAAATAACCAGAAATAGAAGATTTTTAAAAAGAATGAGAAAGTCCCTAAAAGTCTCAAATATTCACAGAACGATCATTAAGTGACATTCAATTCCCAATGAAGACTCCTAAATAACTTCAAACATTAAAAAGACAAAAGTTATGGTCATAAAAAGTTGTTTTCTGGTTTTTATGATGGAATCTTTTCTTTTATGTCATTTACATCTGTTTTTAATTGATTTTAAGCAAATTAAACTTTGACTATTTGAAATAAGTCATCTGGATTCATCTAAAAACTCTTGACCTTCCATTCAGATCTTCAATTATTAAAACATTTTTAAACAAAGTTAATTTACGTGATAAAAAATTGAGAAAGCAGTAAGAAAATGAGAATAAATGTAACTTTTATGTACTAACTGTGTTTTATGTGGACTACAACTAACATGTCAATGTCATGGAGTAGTTGAAGGTGGATGACACTATTAAAAGACACAATTGAAGTGACAAAAAAACACAACATAAGTGGACAAATGTGTGAAAACTTTTCTCAGTTTTATGATGAGCCATTTTCTTTAATGTAATTTTCATTTGTTTTTAATTGATTTAAACTATTTAACTAAAACTATTTTTAAAGCCACCTGGATCAATCTAAAAACTCGTATTCCTTTCAGATAAAAAAAGACCTTCCAGTCAAATCTTTAATTTTTAAAGCATTTTTCTTTCAAATAAAGTTGATTTACACCATGGATTGGTTAGAGATAGATAACCCTAATAAAAGCCTCAAGTGAAGTGACATTAATGCAGAATAAATGGACAAATATGTGAAAATATGTGTTTTAGTTTGAAATAAAATATATAGTTGAATATATATTTCAACTATATAGTGAAATATATATAGTTTTAAGCAGGTGTAATAAAACAGAAACACAATGAAATGTAGTAGAAGAGATTTATTCTACCTGACTGATGTGGAAGCTGTTGTTCTTTTCGAGTATGAGGTGCAGAACTGACGGTGTGTGACAAGAGGAATACCAGCCTTTCTTTCACTGTTTATCTCAGCGATCTGGAAAGCACGTACCGTTTCCGGAGAGAAAGAAAGATTAAGGATAAAAAAAATCCGCAGTATCCGAAGAGACTGTCTGGTGCTAGTGGTCCGTGTTTCCTCTCCTCCTCCTCCTGAAGCTATTAGACGGGAATGAAGAAGTTAAAGAAGTAGTGCAGCGTGTGCTCACTCATTTAGCTGGGATCCTCCTTTAATAATGTCCGTGCACACACGCGTGTGAGAGGAAAAAGAGGTGGGTCGAGGAGGGGAGATAGTGTGTGTATATGTGTGTATGGAGTTCTGACCTGTTGTGGAGGTTGAGGTTTTTTTTTTTACACAGCAGGTACTGCCATAAAGGACAGAGAGACCTCAAACTGTCTGGTTCTGGCTGAACGTGTGTGTCTGTGTGTGTACGTCTCTTGATTTGTGCCCAAATATGGAAACTAAAAGCTCAACCATAAAAGGCTGAATTAGATTTCCACCCAGAAAGGTCAAACATTTCTTGGTTTGATTTTATTTTACATGATCTTCAGATTGTGTAATTTTCAGGTGAAACATGTTCACAACCTGCCAATGGCATTATCGATATTTTTTTGGTCCAACTTTATGTTGGACATACTTTCCTACAAAAAGTATTTTCTCAATCAAATATAAATGAAAATGGCATTTTTTGCTTATCTGGATTTTATTTCAGAGGCAGCGTAAAGCCTTGCTCTCATAAAATGAGAATCTTCCGCGTCTAGAAAAATCGCGCGAATTTTCTGTGTGTGAATCGCACAAGATGAAAGGGTAGCGAAAGGTGTTGCTCACATTAAAGCAACTCGTTGGCGTCATGTCTGCGTTTGAATTGGGAGATGAAGTGATCTAAATTGACAGCATGTCGGGAGAACATCATTTAAGAGGACTAGAGGAAGGCCAAAGGGGAGGTTTATGGACCCAGTGAAGGAAGACATGAAGATAGTTGGTGTGAGCAAAGAGGATACAGCAGATAGGATTAGATGGAAGAAACTGACTTGCTGTGGCGACCCCTGAAGGGAAATGCCCAAAGAAGAAAAAGAAGAAGTCGGGAGAACATCAAACAATGCTGTCTTGCGTTTATGGCGACAATCAACCGTAAAGCGCTCGATGAAAGTCTCTCGACTGTTAGGCGATGCATCGCAAGCATAATGCTGACACATTCTTAGTGGCACCATTTCTTGGTGGCATCCTGAACTTCACAGCACAGCAGGGCAGATCGACACACAGAAGAATCTTGATTTTCATGCACACAACTACTTTTGTAGGCACTTGAATTGAGGTTGATTGTCTGGCGACAATCTTGCGACTATCATACTCATGTGCAATTTATTGCCAGGTGATAAGAGACACGTCACGGACTAGACACTGATGTGTCTGTGATCACTCAAAACTGGTTGTTTAATTGCACGTTTTGTAATGATACAATCTGTTGCAAAAGGCCAAAAATTAAGATGAGCGTTGTACGATTAGGGAGATGGACGCCTGAGTTGCGCTCAAAAATCCCAATTTTTCTCAAATCAACGCAACACCGCCCCATCACTTTTTTGTGTGAGCAGGGCTTAAGCAGCTAATCCAGACAGGCCTCTCTTTAGTCACCTTTTTCATCTCATCGAGTTGGACTCAAACCAGATTCCTAAACCTCATTATCTGGCTCCCCTCAAATTCACAACAATCCCATATACTGTTCTGAGTCCTTTCTGGATAACTAAATCTCTTACCTTATCTCTAAGGAAGAATCCAACCACTAAGCAGAAAAAACTACTTTAGTCTGCATAGCATGTATTTGCTATCAAGTTTACTTAATTATTACGACAACTTGTGGTCATTGGTAAGGATTAGAAAGTACATTTCTTTTTGCAATAACCCCTTCTTCACCACAATGCAGCAAAGCAACCTACCAGTCTTGCTTCTACTGAACTCACTTGTAAACAAGACCACATAATTCTTGGCTGCTGCACTTGGAGTAGAACTCTTTCCCCAATCTAAAAAGAACAACTAACCTTTTCTAGCTTTTAAAGGTGCTGATTCTCATTACTGCTGATTCATAGTACTGAGATCATTCCAGTGGGAGCTGACTTATTTCTTGGAATGTAGACCAACTTCTGAAGAACACCCCAGAGTTTTTAGGAATGTTGTCTAATGCTTTCTCCAAGTTCAGAATGTACATATAGACTGATTAAGCAAACTCTGACACTCTCTGCAAGACGCTGAACAAAGGATTGAGCTCTCCCACCCTTCCACTATCAGGATGAAAACCTCATCATCTCTATCCTATCTCAGATTTAGTTCTCTGGTGGACACTACCTTTTGTGAACAGACCCTGACAGAGAAGATGGTGATTGCAATAACTTATCCACCCTCTGCTTCGCTTTCTTGACGAAAAAAAAAACACTGCCACAGCATGTTTGTGTGTTCCCACCACCTGAGCGCTATTGGAAATGTGCAACTTATATTGAAGCATCACACAAACACCTTTCCCTGCTTTTTGTATCACCTGTCTTCATAAAAAAGGGGCACTCTTATGTGGTTGTATTAGCAGTCTTTATGACTATGTAACTTTTGTGTAACTACATTGTATCTATCTTCATCTTGATTTGGACTTTTCTGAAAAACTCAATTTTTTTCAAGATCAATAAAGCATTTCCAATTCAGTTTAACTTAAGCCAACACACCAAGTGTTAAACTGTTAATAGGTCCAATAATTTTTGCCTGAGTGTTCAAGACATGTAGCATGTCAAGGTCACGCAAAGACAAACATGGAACTGTAGCTTAGATTGTCCTGACACCGCATGTACTTGTAGATAAAGGTTTAACATAATAATTGTGGACAATTTGTGTCCAAGCAAAGATATTCCTCAAGAGAGCATTTGTCTGGTCCAAGTGAACTTAGCCTTTACTTTCAGTCACTCCCCAAATGAGCATTCAAGTTCCTAAGCTCTTAAGATCAAGCAGAGGTCCCTAGCAGTAGGTCCCTCAAAAACGCTGCCCAAAGACTTGACAAGTATCAGGATACATCTCCAAATATGAAGGGGACCTTACTAATCTCATGCACCAGGAAAAACCACTACAGTAAACATTGGTAGTATTTCCACGCCACCACAAAGCTTAGAAAAGGGATAAGCTCCTCTCGATAAAAGCCCAAACACCCAAACAGCATCTGCAATTAATTCTAATCACTCGTCCCACTAGCTTAGGCCACTTCCTAGATAGAGTGTTTAGCTCCCTAGAACTAACTGCTGCAGTCAAAGATCACATTGGAGGGCTGGTATTGCTTACTCCACAGTACCCAAGCTCCATAAGCCTTTCTGCAAAGGGGAATCAATGAGAGGGTTGCGCCCCCCTGTTGCATGCCCTATGCTCTGGAACACGATTGTATCGGTTCAAAATAAGGATGAAATATTATTGTGTGGATCAAACTGAACCATCTTAAAAGTACGGAAATATATATAGTGTATATATATTTCAGTTTTAGGATTAACAATCACATGTTGGCTTATCTCCATGAAGAGAATTTACAAACAAAATTTTGTACAAGGCTATTTGAAGTTGTTTGTGAGAAATAATAGTATTAGTGTAGGATACAGAAGAAACATATTAAACTTTAAAATGCTTGGAAAAGCTGAAACAGACCCAATGAAATGCAGGGAGTATAACTTTGTCAAGTGGGGAATTAGCTGCTGTTTTCTTTTTACTACAGATGAATGAGTAAATCCAGCTTAGACATTATTGCTTTAATCCTTGATATGGTCCTTAAGTAGTAACAGGTGGATTTCATGACCATTTTTGTAGTGCTTGGTATCTGATTCTTAATCCTAAAAAGGCCTTCTGATCTAGTTTTTGAAAGTACAATGTTTAAGCCTTTCCTGAAGTTTAATATTCTTTATATAACAGCTTCCACAAACACTGATATGAACATCAAAAGATCAATCAAAGAAAAGTAATGTGTTGATGTAAGTTTCAAAGGAGTGAATAAAAAGAATCAAGTCTAGTCTATATTGAAAATGTTGTGCCGGGGAGGACAATATGTATACTCTTATCTTTCTCTGGGCATCCTCATGCTGCCCATCACACAGAGTCCGGTCCAGACAGCTCTCCTGAGGTTCATTCTGTTCCTGCCATGATCACATCAAAGGACTGGAAATGACTTTCAGACCAATGTTGCACCTAAACCAGCCATCCTGTCTGTGCTGAATCAGCAGATGCTGTGTAATATGAAACAGGATCCAGGATTCAAGTTTAGAAACTTAAAGGATGATGCATAATATTTGACTCCAATAATGTTTACTGGAAAATTTTGTGTTGAGAGCTCAAAATATTAATCAAATTGAAAGATAAAAATCATTCTGTAGTTATAAATGGCTCTTTATAACATGTGAAGTACTCAGACAGAGCCCACAATACACAGTGTACAAATGTTTTTTTCTCGAATGCACACCAGTCATTTCCTCTTAGAAAGACAGAGATGAAACCCCAGACTTAACAATTTATGATGATAGTTTCACATCTTTAGCCTAATCCACCGCTGAAGGGGCAATAACATGAAACCAAAGTAAAAATAACAAAAATTTTCATTTGAGTTCTTTCTGTTTCTGGATTCAGATTCAAGTTGGATCAAAATTTTATTTTTCATAGGTTCATTTTCTCTTCATGTAAGGGTTGCACGCCATCACCTATTTATGCTCCCATTAACTAACAAATTTGAGGGATGTCTCATTATACTCTGGGCTTTTCATTATCTTTCAGTCTGTGTCACTTTAATAATCTATACGTATCAATATAACAATATTGTTATTATTACTTGACGTACCAAATACCAGTTGCTCATTTATAGAAGGAACAAAGAAAAACAATCCCAAAAGATTTGATGAAACATCAAATTTTTGACATTCTTGAAAAAAACACTGTCAATCTAAATTTAGTTTGTTTAATTAAATCATCAATGAGATCCTATTTTGAATGGTTGTTATTTCAAAGTGAAAAAAAAACTGGTATCACAGGGCTATACTGCTAATGGAGTAAATGTGCGGCTAAAGGTGCGTTTCCTATGTCACACTGTCTGTGACTGGAGTCTAAGAACAAAGAGATGAAACTCAATTAAGTCCGATGTCACCTCAGATTCAATCTCTAGAGTTCACAACACATCAACAGTCTAAAATTAGCTTTATTTTTAGTGTCTCAGAATGTCTATCTTAGATTAGAGGACGTAAACACTCTAGAAAGAGATGTTACGGCTCATCACTTCACCGTGGCGTTACCTGGATCTCTGATAGAATGAGCTCATTTCACCTCTAATAGTCACCATTCTTCAAAGTCACCTTGGGAAAATGTTAAAAAAAATCCTGTTACATCAGATGACGGATGATTTCCTGAACCTGCTTTCGGTGTGCCACTGGGAGCAGAGGAGATCAACCACTCATGGAGGGTGTGAAATGACTTGGAAATTGGTTGTCTCGCCTTTTTGGGGGGAAAAAAAAATCTAAAACAAAGAATAAAAAATAAAAAAAAACAACAACTGAAGAGTTAATATTTTCACTCTTGAATCCAGTGAACAGAAGGTCAGCTAAAGAACCAGAGCATTTGGGTTTGACAATATACTGTGTGTATTTGTGATGTACTTTTTTCACATCCTCATTCACTGCAAGAGAATTAAAAAAAATTTCAATAACCTAATGGGCTACATGTAGGGGCAGTGGTGAGGACGGTGGCCTCACAGCAAAACAGTCAGGGTTTCGAGTCCCAGACTGGGGCTGAGTCTTGAAACACTGGCCTTCTTGTGTGGAGTTTCCATGTTCTCGCCGTGTATGCGTGGCTTTTCCCTGGGCACTCCAATTCTTCCTACCCTTCAAAAACATGAATGTTAGGTTGATTGGTAGCTACGAAATTGTGTGTGTATGTGCGTGTGTGTGGATGGTTGTCTGTGTGTGTATAGTCCTGCAATAGATTGGCGACCTCTTCAGTGTGTATCCTGCTTCTCGCCTGAAATTCACTGGGATAGGCTCAGGTACCTCCCTTAACACCATTGGGAATAACAGCACAGCCTTGTGTACTGGACCTCTAGCAATCTAGACCTCACTGATCCCTCCAGCTATGACTGCAGACTGTGTGGTCAATGTCCTCGGGATGGATGACCTCGTGGAAATGTCAAAAGGATGTCAAGCAACATCCTCATGTTTATCAAATTAAACTGTCAATGACAGCAGTCTAATTGGACATAGTTTGTGATGGTAAAATAAAAAAAGCTAATACCTTTTGATTGAAATTTTATAAGTAAGATAAAAAGAGGGTGCACCGTAAACATAGGTGTGCTGTGCAATATAAAAATATGACAAAGTTTTTTTTCTGCTTTGTGCAATGAGATGTAGCTTGCAATAACAGCGGGAGGGTCCCTTGAGCTATTGGTCTAAGTTTTTTTTTTTTTCATTTAAATTGTAACAAATTATCACTGATAATTGGCTGACTATAAAACACTCTTTAGTTCCTGTTTCCTGATTGGTTATCAACCAGATGAGCTTCATTGCAGATCCTGTAAGGTGAAAGGGTATGCAACGTAATTATGCCGGGTGAGGTTTTATTGTTGTCTTGTGCTTCGGTGATAATTACAGGAGTCATACCATTCTAGGATTCACACGTGAAACAAAACTACCTTTAGATATACCCATATCATCTCACTTATCAGAACACTTATTAATACACACACTGTGACAAAGGTCATTTATTTGTCATCAAATTCAGTTTCTCAATTACTTTCTCAACAAAATCCTTGCTGCTTTGTTCACCTCGGTTTCCTGTCCTCTCCAACCCGACCAGCAAAGGCAAATGACTGCCTGTAAACTTCTTCCTGTTTAGAAGATTTTTGTCTCCTTATAATTGCCCACTGCCAGTAAAAGTTAATCTAAGTGGAGAATAAAAGCAACCCATTGGCCTCCTTAGACTAACAAATAGTTTCATAACATTTGACTTACATGAACACAGTGTTTGGTGCTAATCTTGTAATGAATGAGTTTTAATGAGACTAAAATTGGACTACATTTGGTAGTTTTTCTGTAAAAGTGCCTCAGAACAAATTGAATTTAATTGACCACTGGTCGCTTGCTTTTTTTATGGTGCCGCTGGCTGGAGCAGAATCTCCTCTGAATGGCCAATAAATGTAGGTCGGCCACTGACATGCTGCACTGCTTTGACATTGTTTGTTATCTTTCCTTCCCTGGAGGATCTGCTTGCTTTTAAAATGATAAGTGAAACTTTGAACTACAATCTGGACTGGAAGTGAGTCCTACTGCCCCCTGCTATCTTTGCAGAGATCCCCGGTAGGGAACCATAAACCGTTCAAGTTCTGGCTAAGGAACTTCAAAAGATTTTTTAGGTCATTCTTTGGTTATTTAAACTGCTGATGAGATCTAGGAGTTTAATATTGCCTTGGTTTATTGTGGTTTAATATATTACTGCTTGACACTTACACAACCTTTCTTTAAAAGCTCCTGTTATCTCCACCGTTATTACTGTCATTATCTTGTGTTTTACTTTGGCTCTTTTGCTTGTTTGCATTGTCCTTATTTAATGTTTCAAACCATCAATGGCCTAAAAAAACAGACCAAAATTAACATGATTTAGCATTCACTCATTGAGTATAACTAGGCCCTGAAGATTTGTAGTACGAGCAAATGCAAAAAACAAGATTTCTTTCCATAAAAACACATCCTGACATGACAGCACCTCGTTAGTTTTCTGTGAATAAAGTTGAGATTTAAGCATTGTTTCTTGATTGGTTTTTTACTTGTTCAAAAATAAAATAAAATACATAAACACATGTTAGTTTGGGCCTTTGCGTCAACCTGTTTCAAATTCAAGGACTTTCCTGCCCCAACTCGTCATTTAATAATTTATGATGAGGCATAGTTAATGAATGCTCACATCCATTAAGTATGGATTAGATTATAGCTTTTTGTCTAAATCTGCACGCTACATCAGAACCGCTATCCAACGTTTGTACTGGGATTAGATGGGTTTCAGTAAATTGCTGATGCTGCTTTAGCCAAAGTCAGCAATTTTAAAAAAACAAACCTATGAATAAAGTGAATAAGTTTAGAAGAAAATATGACCTGCTTTGTTGAAATTTCCATTGTTGATAATGTTTCGGAAGTATCAAAAACATTAGTGTTGCTTTATAATTAGTCTGTAAATAGTTAAAGACTTCTGCTTGCATGCAGAGAGGTGGAGTCTGTTTTAAACTGAAAACACACACACACACTCAGATGTGAGTCCTGATATGTGCCGCAGCACCACTTAGAGACAGACCCTTACTCAGCACTGATTATTAATTCATGCCCATCATCCCAGATGGAAGCACACACCAGAAAAACCTCAGCTTTCCATTACTGAAGTAAATGACTGACAAGGAAAAATGTGAAAATAGATTGAATATAGTAAAAAAGAAATGGAAACGAGACAATTGTGATCAACGAACGTCTTGGAAAGTCATAATTGCTCTTTTCGTACTTGTGTGTAAATGTGTGTGAGTTTCTTCAGTCAGATCTAAAAATATCCATTCCTCCACATTATGTTCCATAAAGGGAGATTTCTGTCTTTGTCATCCTTCCTTTTGGCACTCTGCCACTAAATCTTCTTTGACTTCACCTTCTATCACCCCACAGCCTAATGAAACTTCCTAATTAGACTTTTTTTTTTATGCAGAAAAAGGGTTAAATGGCAGCTTAATTTATTATCTGTCCACTCATTTATATGCTTATGATTTGAAAAATGTATGAAAATTAGATACATTTTACTATAATTGATGCCTTATGGCATTCTGCTTCTCCACCAACCATCATGTTTCTCCACCCACCCTCTCACTCCCTCCTTCTACCCCACTCTATCCTGTCTGTATGTAATCCAGTGTGTTTCTTTGTAGTCGTACAGCATGTGGTTCAGCTGCACTTTGGCCTCAAATGGACCCGGTAAATGGGGTGAATTGCCACCCTGTTGTTTCTATCCAGGTCAAGTGTGAAGTGTATGTGTGTGTGTGTCTGCTTTTAAGGTGGGTAGCCTCCTTTGCAGACTGTTTTTTTGTTATCCACTTGTGTGCTACCTTGTTTTTTCACAAAGATGGGCTGCTTTGAAAAGGCTGATACTAATTTTAGATTTCAATATAGTTTGTTAGTGTGCATTTCTGACATGCTGCTTTGGTTTGCATCTGTAATTGTGTGTGAAAGTATCTGCTTTTCAAGATTTTACAGTGATTGACCTTATAGATAATATAGATAAATATATATTTACATATATGAACTGTTTTCATTCTGAAAACTCTTCATTTCTTCTAGATCTATCCACGGATTACTTTCAAATAGAAATAAAAACTATTTTAGTGGGTATTTTCATGTTCTATATAAATGTAGCGGATGTTTGCTAACAACAAAACATTTTTTGCTGATGCTCTGTACGCTGTTGGCCATTTACGTGTTTTTAATCATTTCGATCAATTATAATGATCAGTTTATTATACAATGGTTTCCTGTCCTTAAATTAGATGAAAACAGGAGAAAATTGCTTTTAAATAAACTCAACAATCGAGAAAAGTTTATCAAGATCCAACAATATTTAGGGTTATTCAGAAAAAATATATATTTTATGAAACTACTTTGTAAAATGAAGACGTGTCGGATCGGGCAATGTTTATTCATTTTCTATTGTCCAGTTTTGGTGAGTCTGTTCAAATTGCATCCTCAGTTTTCAGTTCTTCTTGACACCTGACATGTTCTTCTGCTGTGTGGCCCATCTGCTTCACAGTTAGACGAGTTGCTTTTGTTAGAACTGGTGCTGCTTCTTTGACTTCCTGTTGTCTTTTCATCAACTCCAACCAGTCTGCTTGTTCTTCTCTGACCTCTGACACTACCCAGACATTTTGACCTTCGACAACAGCTACTAACTGGATATTTTCAATTCTTCAAATGCATTTACTGTAGACCACAAAGATAGTTAATTGCAGTAGATAAACAGCGTCTGAATCACATAAAAACAAGTAGTGGTTATTAACAGTCAAATTTAATTTATTCTTTATTTTGATGCTCGATTTGAACCTCATGAGGTCACTTTTACCATTTTAACATGATTGGTTGCTGGCATGTGATTAAATGATGATTTGATCAATTTGTTTAAAACAATTTACCAACCACTCCTAATGCAATAGCATGCGAGTTTATTTTATTATTTAATATTTTCATTTTGGACAACCATGCACACACACTCTGCTTTCATAAAACCACACAGTTGGAATCTATGCAGAAATAACCACCTCCTACCAAGAAAATGACACAACCTTCATGGTAGCATGTGTTTCTCCTAAATTAACACATCTATGTGGTTTCCTGTTCTACAGGGGTTTCAAATCTAAAGACATTTCATGGCTCTGTTGTGTATCGTTGCTTTTAAATGTCAAGCTATAAGCAATTGAATAAAAGGTAAACTACACACCCCACACTTTCATCAAAACAAATCCAGCCAGGAGGATGCTGTACGAGACAGAACTGAGAAGAAGCAGCAACAAAGTCGATAAGGATTCTGAATACGAGATTCAAAGTGTCATACGTAATTCGTCATGAAATAAAGTGCTTTGTACACCTTAAGGTGTCATGACAGTGCTTATCTGCAAGAATTAATTCTAGGATTTTGTTAACGAACAATGAACCAGATTAATAAGATTTCACACAAAGTTAATGCTGGCTGTCAGATTTTATCTGTTAGAAAGCAGGAAGTGCCACTTGGAAAGGATTTTTTTTTCACTGCTATGATGAGAAGTCCTTCAAATGGCTTCACATGTGTGTGACTGTTAAAAGTTGGTGTATTTTTGAGCATTTGCTGGAGGGTACGGACATAGAGGACTGCTGTCAGTGCTGTCCCTCACAAAAGAGATAAAGCTACTAATGGTTTAGGTTTCATCTAATGGAATGCTGAGTGTGTGCCTTTGTGTGTAAATGTACACGCATCAACAAAGATGCATTCAAAGCATCTTTTATTTATGGTCATATTCAGGTCTGTTCTTTCTTGTCTATTTCTAGCTTTTTGTGTACTACAGTGCATAAAAGGCAGCAGATCCAAAATAAACCTTTCCTTCTTCATTTTATTCTTTCATTTTTCCATTTTTAACTCTCAGACATTGGCTTTGTATACTAACCTCTTAAATGATTAAGGAAAAGCTGTCAACTTCCAGAAAACTACCAAAAATCGAAGCAGGTGGACTCATTATTTGCAAAAAATCTCTGAAGTAACTTCAGCACTGTGGAAAATCTTGAATATTTTACCTTTTAAATGTCATTCCATGTCTGTCTGTCTATCTGTTTTAAAAATAAACGTCAAGTACTTTTTCTCATTTAAATTTTTGGCATATATATACTGTATGTATTCTGGGATGGCCAATATCATGCTTTCAAGAGTACCATTACTTTCAACCTCTTTTTGTTTCAGCAATTTTTTGGAACTGCTTTTTTTTTTTTAACTTAATGACTCGCGAGAGCATAAATAATTGCTAAAGTAGTAAAAAATTGAAGGTTTACTCTCAAACTGGGTCAAGAGTGAAATGTTTTCTTTTGTTTTAAATTATGGATATGGATGATGTATATTACACATCTCTGAATAAAAGTGAAATAAGATGGTAAAGTTAGTATAGCTGATCCTCTAATGTGTTATTCCTAACCGGTCACACGTAAACAAAAGAAACAAGATACTTGAGCATGTTTATTGAAATAATGTGCATAACTTAAGATGCAAACTTGAAAGTGTCTGAGGATGGAGAGTAGATTTTTTTTTAAATTTGTCGTATTCACTCAGCCAAAAGGATCATCAATGAAAACATAATTACAGCAAAATCATTAAGATCAGGTTATATTGCACTGAATAACTTCTGAGTCAGTTTATCGATTTAGTTACAAAGTTTTATGTGTTTTGGTAACTTCTTTGTCTTATTTACATTACTAGGCAGAAGCTGAGAGACTCTTTCTGTTTCAAAAATGATCTAAAAATAAAAAATAAGTGCAGAAATATTTTGAGTAATTGATGACTGTTAATTTTTGTGAATTTTTACCATTCTCATTTTGATTACAAAAAATAGTTAGATATACAGCACCATCTTCAGGACTAAAAAAAAAAGGCACGATGCGTTTGATAATTATGAACAAAACCAAATGTTCTTGTTGCATTGTGACATCCAAATATCTTGTCTTTTTTATTTGAATTTGGCTCTTAAACAGTTAAAAGTTGTTAACACATTTCAAAGCTCTACAGACTTTGTGAAGTTTCTTTTTAATATACAACTTGTCATGATGTGGTGAAGGTGGAGATGTAGGGCCCAGAGGCATGGCCAGATTTAACCAGTATACTGTAGTTAATCAGAGGTTAGGGGTATACCGTACATGTGCAGCCTGGAAGATAAACTGAGCAGCGTTGTTGCAACCTGGGTCGGCTTGGCAGGACCAGATGCCATTGAGGGGACACCATCATGGTTGCCACCTGAGTGCAAAACAGTAGATGATATGGCACTGGAAGTAATGGACATCAGGGGTAAATAAACAGGGGAAGACGAGACACAGGTGCAGAAATAATGGCAGAGGGACAGATTTGGAGTGAGGACCATGACACGACTCGAATTTGTGCAATTTTGCACATAGATTGACACTTTTTTTTAATTTTTTTTAAAAACTTTTTTTCAATGCCTTGCGATCTACCCATAACGCCTTTGCGATCGACCAGTCGATCGCGATCAACGTAATGGGCACCCCTGATTTAAGGGCTTGTGACTTTGCAATGTTAGCATTAATTTCTTCTCATTTCTTTAGCTGTAGCCATAAAAATGACCATAAATAAGACTGTCTAACATACAAAAACTATATAATACATATGAAAAAAAAATACCATGAGTCTGGAAGTTATTACCATGCTATTTCCCAGTTTGATTTGCAGCATATAAATAAAAAAAACAAGTCTGACATTAAAAAAAAGAACAAAATATGTCTAACTTGATAGTGATACCTTTATAAAATCTGAAATGAAAGATTTAAAAACAAAGTAAGAAAAATCTAGCAAAAAATTTACAGTGATGCAAGTGTTCAGTAAAAGTTCATCATAAAGGAAAATTTCTTGAAATATTAGTGAGAGTAAAGAAACTGTTTCTATATAAAAAACGGAAGGCAGGGGGGAAAAAACTATAATTTTCTTTGTCAAATTTCTTCACCTTGTACATTTTTGTGCCACATAAAACTGTAAAGGGTATTGGGACTGAATGGGGGGTTTAAATCGTGATATTAAAAATGTGGAATGTTAGTTTAGGTGTAGCTATTTCAAGTAAGATCTTTATAAACTTTAAAGTTAGGGAATATGGTTTAATGGGCAGAGTTCAAACATTTATGGATTTGTTACTTCAATGTTAAAACAATCACATCATGTATAAAACAACTTTTTATTTTCTTTAAATTGAAAAAAATAAAACTTATCTTACGTTTTCATCAAGTTTACTTGTGAAATTTTGTAAAAAAAACGAAATAAATGATAGTTCCACGTAGGGAACTGTGGATGTTGTAGTCCCACAGTGAAAAATAGGGACCGTTTACGATGAACAGCACTGAACAGAAATACTACAATTCCCAAAATGCACCATACGACAGGCCAGTGTATGTGAGACGAAGAAGATTTAGGAATTTGTCAGAAGACTCGCAGTGCTGGTTGTTGGTTTTAAAAAAATCGCAATAATGGTAAGTTTGACAACTTTTCTCGAACAACTTACTATAGAATTTGATTTAAAACCAAGAAAACGATAGAAACTATCCAGCGACAGCTAGTAAAATTAGTAAAAAACTACCAGATAGCTGTGATTGCTCAAGAGAGTAGAAAACGAGCTAAGTTAAGCTAACATAAACATGTAGCACTCCATTAATCTGGTTTATTTTCATGTTTAATCAGATGATCAGTGATAAAATAGATTTACACTCACTTTTGGTAAATACGTGTTAAAGTCGTACATGAGTGAAATCTTTTAAAATGAGCCTGAAATATTCAGGTAGAAAACATTTTAGCTAGTGAACTTTACTGTCTGTGTTCCGCCCCCCTTTTTTGGCTGAACATTCTCATTTACGGGAATCTCGGGGTTTTCTTTTCTTTTTTTTCCTAAATCCTTCCAAAGACACGCTGGATTGGACAGATACTGAATCTGAACGATCTTTTGCTAAATAGTGTAGCCAGTCAAACCATGTGAGGTGACGATCTGCATACCTATCTGTTCACATCAGACCTGGATTCTTTGCACTTTGTTTTAGTTGTGCATCTGCCTTTTCTGCCTCTTGTACATTAATAAATGACAAATTTTACTATTATAGTTGTGAGCAATCCACGAATGGAGCCAAATATGCCAAATATTTAAACCTGGATTTTTAGATCATGCCTGCAGAATCTAACAAATTGAACGGCCCAGCCTAACTTTTTGTAAGAAAAACTGATTTTGAAAGATATTTTTAATCAGAGATCAGAAATACTTTATTGATCCACACATGGGAAATTTGTATTACAGCAGTACTATTTGTAGTATTTGCAGTAGTATTTGTGCATCTGTGGTGGGGAAATATGTGGCATGCGGGAGCTGTTTTGGAGGGGAGGATGAGGGCTTTAATGCAGGGTATCCTGAATAACCCCCGTCACCCTCTTCATGATGTGATCACAACCCAGAAGACAACCTGAAGTAAGAGGTTCCTCTCACTGCGCTGCAGGACTGAGCGCTTTCGGAGGTCATTCATCCCTATCTATTTATCTACTATAGCTATGAAAAAAGAAATTGTAAGTATATACATAAAATTAAGAAATAAAATAAGTGATTACGGATTTTCTTAAATAATTTTGTGGGTGAAAGAATCTGGGGGTTTACTTCTTCTCAGATTTGGTTAAATCCAATATTCACTTTAACTATCGTTCATTAAATAATCTCACCACCCAGTCTTCAGAAACGTATCTTTATTGAATAAAAAGTAAAATAAACCCTCAAACACATATCTTTATTGAATAAAAGGTAAAACGATAATTTTTTTTAAATGTAAAAAGATAAAGAGTAAAATATCAACTTTCTTCATGGGTTAATAAAGATCTAAATCACCTCTAAAATGGGTTAATATATGTGTGTTCTGGAACGTGACAACTTTTTTTCTGCACTTTGCATTCGTTATAATAGAGATTTAAGTCAAAATAACACAGGTCCTTTTTATTGTTGCTGAATCTTGCCTTGAAATCCCATAGGATTTTTCAGCAAATGTTGCAAATAACATGATGGACGGAAATGTCTGCTCCTAATTAATGATAATGGTACTTGTTTATCACGGATCCAAGCAGCTGAAATGAGCTTCCTCCGCACAGTGACTTGGCTCTCACTCAGAGGAAGAGTGAGGAGCTCTTCCATGTAGGAGGAACTCCCCCTGGTTGAGTGAAGCCAGATAAGGTGATTCAGGTACCTGGTTAGGATGCCTCCTGATCACTTCGCTAGTGTGGTGTTTCGGACGCGCTGGTAAGACTATGTCTCACAGCTGGCACTCACCGCTCTGGTGAGTTGGAGGATGCAGCTGGGGTGAGAGAAGCCCGAGCTTCCCTTCTGAGGCGGTTGCCCCCGATAACCCCTGATTCTGATTCTAACCAGCTCCCAGATAAGTGGAAAAGAACAGTCTATTGAAACAGATTCATCCTCTAGCAAAATTAGCAACTTCATAACAGCAATGCATCTTTAAAGTCTGTTTTTTAAATAAGAACCAATTGGGGGCAAATTTCAGTTCATGGCGTTAACAAATTATTCTGCTAATAATTCTAAATTAAATTGGCCAATCAGAAGTTAAATAGTTTAGAATTGAGAATTGCCTCAAATGTTGAAGAAAAGTTTCTTTTTTATTGCAAACCAAGTATCCATGTAAATCAACTAAAATCATGCACATGCTTTCATACCGCAGTAATGATTCGTGAGATGATAATTATACTCCGTAGATGTTTGATACATATAAATATTTTATGTGTTATATATTTTCTCCTTTTCACAGACCTAGCAGTCTGGCCAGCTGCTAGGTTTCCCTCGCACATCTGAGAGTCTGATCCAGGTTATGAGCAGCAGTAAGACGTCTCGCTACAACAGATATTCTGGAGGAGCAGTGGCCTCTTCATCCATACCCAGCAGCCCCTCCACCCCTCCAGCAGACTCTGGTAGTGGGGTATGACTTCCAGACTTTTTTTTTATTTAATATACAATTTATTCATCAATTCATCCATTTTTATCTTTATTGACTCTTTAAAACTCCACCAATCATTTCTAAAAAACTGTTGTGTTTAACTGTTGTAAATTGCTTAACAGCCCTTTTTATATGGAAAACTATTTGACCTTGTAACTGAACAAAATCATACTAAACCGGTCTCTTTCCGCTTGTCTGCAGAGCAGGATGGAGGCGTCATTTGGCCCCACCTTCTCAGCCGTGGCCACTGGAGCCAAAGGTGACACAGTTTATCTTCCTTTTTCTGTTTCTTCTTTTTTTTTTCACCTTTTGCCTCATATGACTCATATCTTCCTCATATGAACTTCAGCAGAAGGAACTAGCAGCTACAAGCAGCACAGGAGAACTCCCTCTTCCTCCAGCACTCTAACTTACTCCCCTCGTGATGATGATGATGGAATGGTAATCACAACATACTTCTCTACTGAAATCTTGATTTATTTATTTTTTACTCATATCAGGATGACTCCTGTCATGACTTTCTGTTCTGATTCAGCCTCCCATCGGGACTCCCCGGAGGTCAGATTCTGCTATCTCAGTCCGATCACTCCACTCGGAGTCCAACATATCCCTGCGTTCCACTTTCTCCTTGCACGAAGAGGAGGAGGACATGGTGAGCAAACACGCTTTAGCAGATGTTCCGTCATGACCTTTACGGCACATATTCATGCACGCACACACACATGTTGACTAAAACCAAACACAATCTGGTGTTTGCAAGCAGGAGCCTCAGGTATTCGCTGAGCAGCCATCGGTGAAGCTGTGCTGCCAGCTGTGCTGCAACGTCTTCAAGGACCCCGTCATCACCACATGTGGGGTAAGTTTTTCTTTTCATTTCTACCTCTTCTTTTTTTTAACCCTATTCAGTTTTTCTGCCTCAGTCTTCTCATGCTTTTCTGATGTAAAACCTTATGTTTAAACATGCACAGGATAATTATTTAAATGTAACAAACACTTTTTGGTTTGAAAAAAAAAAATGGATTATTAGTTTTGCCTGTTTTTTGTGTGTCTATACCGTCATATTTTTGTGTATATTTTGAATATTTGACTTTTTTTTTTTTTTACACATTACAATCACTTTCAGTTATTTTAAATCATAGAAAGAACTAAGATATCACAGTTTAAGTTTAAATGATAAGATACCGTACAGCAAATCAGGGAAGTCTAACTCTTCTTGCTCAAAATTCAATCTTGGGACAAAGTCAGGGATCAACATAAATATTAATGACAAAATAATGTCCTCAAGTACAACAATGACCAATTTCATATGAATCCCAATGAGTTTCTCATAAAAACTAAATATGGAACGAGTAAACTTAATATTATTAAATGATAACATGATATTGCAAGCATGCAAAATTGCATGCTTTTTTCAACTTGCGTGACATGAAGACGTTAAATGAGAGTGCTTAACGTATGCGACTGTAGAACCTTCCTAAGTGATTGCCAGAGGATCTTTTTCGGTACCTTCTACAGTATCTCCGGCGTCGGTAATGTCTACATCTGTGAGCCATTGTCAAAACCATTTTTTATAATAGGTTGCTATGACAGCTGTTAGGTAAACAAGTGTATAGGTCCTGTCCACTCGGTGCCAAAACACCCGCAGAGCATTTTTGGATTTGTAGTATAGGAGACTTTAACATTAGCATGACAGATCCAATAGTAAATTGATATAGTTTAGCTGGCCACGTATAATTTCACTAAAAGGTCATATTTGGCCCACGAACCAGAGTTTGACACCTTTAGAGAAGACTGTTTTTGTTGACAAAGAAATCACAACACACTAAAGAATTTGCCTCTTTTTTTGAGGTCTCAAAACAATATTTTCATACAGTGTCATTTAGGCCAAGTTGATATAGTTTAATATAATTATATAATTAAAAAAATTGGGCTTATTTCTAAAAATCTGGTTTGTGTTTTTTTTTTTTTTTCTGAACACATCTTGTGCAGTCAATACTGTGACTGTTTGATCTATTTATAGATTTTTTCATCACTGCTATCATCCTTTAAATTAAGTTTACTCCTACTCAATAACAACCCCGCCTTTCTCACTCAAAACCAGTTTTGTTTTTTGCACAGTAATAACACCAGAGCATAAAGGAAAGTTATTAAACACCATATAAACTTTTTATTTTAAAAACACGTCTCCACTGGAAGACTACATCTGCAATGCTGTAGGTTCAGCAGAAAATATTACTTTATTAAACTCATCTGAAGTAGATTCATTATTTTAAAGTTGCAAAGGAATCTGTTGGAAGCAAAAACATATAAAAGCCGATGTAGAGAATGTTTATAGGGTTATTTATTTTAAGACGTCAGTCAGGTGAACGTCATAAATTCATTTTGCTAACTTGTAAAGCTAAAATTAGTGGAAGCATTTATCATAAGCAGTGTAGCTTCGTTTTTTGTCCCTCAGCCTGGAATGAAATGTGTATTTTGTAACTTAAAAACTGCAAACTTTCTGTCAGATTTGTTTTTATGATGTCATCCTAACTAAAAGCCTCATTTACAAGGCTGAATAATTCAAACGTACCGTTTTAAGGCTAATAAATTACATTTGCTTTCTCCTGTAGCACACTTTCTGCAGACGCTGTGCCTTGACTTCAGGTGAGTCCTAATAAAGCTCTGAGTTTCACCACCACAAGGAATTGCCACTTTGAGGTTTTTTTAATATCCTATATATTGTTTTATTTTAACAGACAAGTGCCCCGTAGATGCTGCCAAGCTAACGGTTGTTGTGAACAACATTGCGGTCGCCGAGCAGATCGGAGAGCTTTTTATTCACTGTAAATATGGCTGCAGAGCTACAGCCGGTGCCACAGGGGGCGCTGCAGCCACAGTCGCAGGAAAACCCGGAGCGTATGAAGTGGACCCACTGGGATGCCCGTTCACTATTAAACTGTCCACTCGCAAGTATGTAACGCAGATTAGACAGACTAGTAAGTCAGAAAGTTGATTTCCTCGTCCTAACGCTGCTTGTTTGCAGGGAACATGAGGCCAGCTGTGACTACAGACCAGTCCGATGCCCCAACAACCCTTCCTGCCCACCTCTTCTCACCATGAACCTGGAGGCCCACCTGAAGGAGTGCGAGCACATCAAATGTCCACACTCTAAATATGGGTGAGTCCTAATGAGACAGTTTGTTCTTTTATTGAAACTTAATACTTCAAAACTGTTTTTCTACATCTATACTAACCTCTTGATCTTCTTGTCTTCAGCTGTACATTCATAGGTAACCAGGATACCTACGAGACTCACCTGGAAGTGTGCAAGTTTGAGGGTTTGAAGGAGTTTCTGCAGCAAACTGACGACAGGTAAATTTCAAGTACAGTATTTTCACGACCAAAAGGCGCACCGCATTAAAAGGCGCAGTCCCCAGTTTTGTGTGCTCTGTATTTAACACACATAAGGCGCACCTGATGATAGGGCGCGGGTTTTACACTGTTCGTTTTACAACAACACACACACAAACAGACAGGTGTGCGTATTTAAAAATAGATCGGGAGTAAAACTGAGTTTGGTTGTCTTTATTTAAATATTAGTTACAGTCGTAATAAAGTCATTCATCAAATCCATCCAAGTCCTCATCCTCTGTTTCAGAATCTAACAGCTGCGCTAAATCCAACCTCGCAGGTTCACTTTCCTCGCAGTCAGTCACGTTTTGTACAGTGCGGCTCCTCGGAAATGATGCCTGCTTTTGCAAAAGCTTGGGCAACAGCGCCAGCAGACACGTTAGCCCAAGCATCTACAATCCACTGGCAAACTGTGGCGTAACTCGCCCGGCGCTGCCTTCCACCCTTCACGAAGCTGTGGTCTCCTTCGGTCATCCATCGCTCCCACTCCGCTCGCAGCCTTACTTTGAATGGCTGGTTCACGTTGATGTCACAAAGGGCGCACTGCACAATAGGGCGTGCCGCTGATTTTGAAGAAAATCTAAGACTTTTTTATGTGCCTTATGGTCGTGAAAATACTGTATTTCTCATGTTGAAGGATGTTTTTGTGTTCATGAACTGGCTCTGATCCACGGCTACATATAGATTCCATGAGATGCAGCTGACTCTGGCTCAGAAGGACCAAGACATTGCTTTTCTTCGATCCATGCTCGGAAAACTTTCGGAAAAGTTGGATCAGCTGGAAAAAAACCTGGAACTCAAATTTGGTAAGAAATTAGTTTGTTTTTAAAAAATAACCTTGTAACAAAAAAACAGGAGATTAAAAAAATTAATTTTATGACAAACAGCAACAAAAAATTTAAAATTTACATTTCTAATGATTTAACTTAAATTAAAGTTTAAAGTTTCATTTATAAACTTTTATAAACTAATTAACAATATGAAGCTTAACAATTAGAAGTTCCTGTTTGACCGAGTAACTCATAAGATTGAGTTTTTGTTTGTTTTTTTTGGAAGATTAGTACCAGAGTAACTAAAATACTTTCATTTCCTCATTTTCAGACATGTTGGACGAGAATCAGAGTAAACTGAGCGAGGACCTGATGGAATTTCGAAGAGATGCCTCCATGCTTAATGTGAGTTAATTATAGAGACATTATGAAACCAGAAGTCAAACTTGTTTCATTTGACCTCATTTAGGTTCACATAAATACTCTTATTTTCCTCATCATTTAACAAGTTGGATTTAAATTTTAAGAAATGAAAAAGATAAACCACTCCTACATATGCTAATAATTGTGTCTCTCCAGGACGAGTTGTCTCACATCAACGCCAGACTCAACATGGGAATCCTGGGCTGTAAGTAAAATATCTGACTTTATTAAAGTCCTCCTCTTACATCTGAGTTGTTTATCTCCTATTTTCTTTGTGTTCCTGCAGCGTATGATCCACAGCAGATCTTTTAAGTGTAAGGGGACGTTTGTCGGCCACCAAGGTCCAGTCTGGTGCCTCTGCGTCTACTCTACAGGAGACCTGCTGTTCTCCGGTTCATCTGATAAAACTATTAAGGTCAGAAACATGCCATGTTTGTTTTTGCTAAAGCTGATTTTCTAAGGTGCGCATGAGCCTCGAAAACCTAACTCGTGAATTTATTTGGAAAGGTTTGGGACACATGTACCACCTACAAGTGTCAGAAAACTCTGGAAGGTCACGATGGCATCGTACTGGCTCTCTGCATCCAGGGGTAGTTAAAAAAACACACATTCAGAATGGGATCTATTCCAACTGGGATTAACCAATCTTCCCCATGACACTCTGTGTTTGTATCTCCATAGAAACCGACTTTACAGCGGCTCTGCTGATTGCACCATCATCGTAAGTAACAATCATCTTCTAATTCCTCTTTTCAGACTGTATGTGCGTGCGTGTGTTTGTGTGTATCACACTGACGTTGATATTGCGTACATGTTGCATAGGTGTGGGATATCCAGACGCTGCAGAAAGTCAACACCATCCGTGCCCATGACAACCCAGTGTGCACGCTGGTCTCCTCCCACAACATGTTGTTTAGCGGCTCCCTGAAGGCTATAAAGGTACAGCTGGTTGGAATAAAATTGGCTTGTTACAGAGTTGCATCATATTCAAACTTTCTGAATTTAGCTCGCTTTCATTTTAGCATGTTGTTATGTAAAGTTTAACTACTTGGAATTTGTGCTTTACATTTTGTGTTCTCAAAAATGTATGATGACAATCTGCTATAAAGATGGTGAAATGCTTCCCTTGAATATAATAATATATTTTTAAAAAGTGTGATCTTTATTTAAACCAAATCTATACTCTTTTCAAATCGCGTTATTATCGTTGTGAAGAATGGGTCATTTTATCCAAGCAGCCTTTTTTGACTAAAAAGTCCATCAACTAACTGAATAATTGTCAAACATTAATATTTTCTTTTTGCACTTTTCATTGAAAACTTCAACATAGTTCTGGATTTTTCTTTTATAGTAATCTAAAGTTTCTTTTTAAATAGTCTTGAAGTTTTTTGTTTTTCCTTTTAGCTTGTTTGATTGCAGCTCTGCAGGGAGTTTCTTTTTATTTCTGTCTGAGGATCTGCTCGCATTAGGGAGTGTTTCTTGAAATTGGAATGGGTCACACATTCCATTCATATTTTATAATAAATTTACAGAGAAACTGAGAAAAGTCCAAACATTAAAACAACCTCATCAAGTTTCTGTCTTGTTTCGGTCAAAGTTGTTTAGCTTCATAAAAACTTGTTTGGTTTTGCTTCATAAATTGTAATTTTTCTTCACTTCCATCTGGAATTCTTTTTTTGTGAAAATGAGTTTTAAACAAAAAAATAAAAATTGGAGTGAAAACATATTAGTCATCGAGTAGAGGCAGACACGAGGAATGAACAATAGTTCCAGTTTATTCTTTGTCACCGTGGCTACGAGCAGGCGTTAAGGGAGTTTAACTGATTAACGACTCCAGTCACAGACTCCATGTTTAACTTACAATAACCCCATTTTCACCAATGTCTCTGTTACTTGGGAAATGTGTTTATATTTTTTCATATTTCTTTTCTGGTTGAATCATCAAGCTTCATTAATCAGAAGAAAATTGTCCTTAAAACTGCACAGATTGTTTTTTTTCCCTCCTTAAAAAGCAACTAATATTTTTCCTTCCCTCGTTTTACTGAATGAATCTTATGTTTGTGTTTTTGCAGGTGTGGGACATTGTGGGCACAGAGCTGAAGCTGAAGAAGGAGCTGACTGGTTTGAATCACTGGGTCAGAGCACTGGTGGCCTCTCAGAACCACCTCTATAGTGGTTCATATCAGACTATCAAGGTATGTGAACAGCTGGTTCATCCAAGTCAAGTTTAAGCACTTTACAGTTCTTTATTCGTACAGCATTACCAAAAATGTAATTTTGCTTCTTTTTTTAATGGAGGAAATCAGTAATCTGCACTTTAAAATCTCAAATATTTAAAAAAGAACTACTGGTTAAACTATACTGATGTATCCTCATTTAAGGTGTGATGGTACAAAAAAATCTCGGTTCAATACAATACGTACCTCAGTATTGCGGTCTTACAAATCCAGGCTGTTTTTTTCTCTTTTAAATGGTTTCTTTTCAAAGAATCCACTTTTTTATTTAAATATTCATCTCATCGTTTCCAACTAAAGTTGAATAAAGGCACCAAATTGGTAAAGGGTGAAATAAGTGTGACGCTATCAGAAGCTTCCAAAGTCATTCATTACACTTCCAAACCTGAGCGAAGGACATTAAACTCATAAAGCTTCTTAGGTTTGTGTCAGAACAAAGTGTTCAACTGGAAGAACTGACTGTGCTGGTGTTCATCTGCGTTCCTCCATGTCAGTTCAAGTGCTGCTGCTTTCCTGCAGCCGGTCACTAATGACAACCTCTGAAACATGAACAGAGATAAAATAGATAAAACAAACGGGAGGGTGGGTTTGGGAACAGAATGCCTGAGAGTCTAAAGAATAAGGGAACAAAGACGGAGATAAATTGGACACCTGTTTTTGTCTCTGCAGATAGACCGGCTGGTCTCTAATATTTTCAACAAAAAAGCACTAAAAAATGTAGCAAAAACAAGCTCATTGAAGGCTTTATGTTGAAAATATGTACCAATTAAAACACTCCTTGAGATTTACTCAAGTGAAACAGAAAAAAAACGGTCCTTAAAATTCAGTCAATAATATTTAAGACTAGAAGCAGTTGTTACTCTCATATATTGTGAATGTTGTAATGATGATAAATTTAAACTGTATCGTACATTTATTCCTATCACATCTTAGTTTCTTGGTGAGTTCCTTTTTTTTTAATCTATTCTTCACTTCCTTTTTTGTTAGATTTGGGATATTCGCTCTCTGGAGTGCGTCCATGTGCTGCAGACCAGTGGAGGCAGTGTGTACTCCATCGCTGTAACCAACCATCACATTGTCTGCGGCACCTACGAGAACCTCATCCACGTAAGACTTCCTGAGATTCCAATCCACCAATTTTTTTTTTCTCAACCAGAGTGTTTAATTTCTTTTTCAGTGTCAGATTAATTAAAACTACAATAATTGTTCAAAGAGTTTTAATAGATGTTATTATTTAATATCAAACATCTACTGGTTTGTGATTGTAAAATGTTATTTGCTATAGGTGTGGGATATCGAGTCCAAGGAGCAGGTGCGAACTCTGACGGGCCACGTGGGAACTGTTTACGCTCTGGCTGTTATTTCCACCCCAGATCAGACCAAAGTGTTCAGCGCCTCCTACGACCGCTCACTCAGGGTGAGACGTTTGTGAATGTGGTTCAGTGCCAGACTTTATCAAATATTTAATGACAAAGTCTGACAAGAAATCCTCTGCTGCACATAACTTCTTCATCCCAGCAAATCTGATCTGTTTTTAGTCCTGGTTGGTGCTTTAGTTTTTGAGTGTAAAGCAGAAAAAAAAATCTCTGTCTGGCTACTTTTTGCTGTGATCCATACGGCCATTTGTTCCTAATGATCTCGGAGCAAATTATTGTGAGACTCAGTTTTTTCGGTTCTGAAATAGTTCACATTTAACATGTTGACCATTCAGTTCAACCCAGCTTAGACAAAGGGGCAATATTTAAATTCTACGGCTTAAAAGCCCCTCTGAGTAAGTCAGTTAGCTGGTGGGATCAAAATACCAACCAAAAAAAATTACTAAAACACAAACTAAAGTTTTGATTATAATATCTTGATTTTATGATTGGATTTGTTTTAATTACATTTTCAATTTCAATGTCTCCGCTCTGCTGTGGTTTGAAATGTTGTTAAACATTTGTCTTTTAGGTGTGGAGTATGGACAACATGATCTGTACTCAAACCCTGCTGAGACATCAGGGAAGCGTTACAGCGCTGGCCGTCTCCAGAGGCCGTCTCTTCTCGGGAGCCGTCGACAGCACCGTGAAGGTAAACTTCTTTCCCTATGTCGTCCTTCATGTGAGAACTTTAAAATCTGAAAAGTTTACTGACATCCTCTTTTCTTCTCAGGTGTGGACATGCTAAACAAAACATTCTGATTGCCTCCAGTTACTTTAGCTCACAGTAACAAAACACAGTTTCCTCCTTTGCACCCCAATTTTTTATGATTGTGCATCACACTCCCTGTGGCCTCATCACCAGTGCATTTCGAGGCACAAAATAAGATGGATTTTATTATTTTATATCAGTGCCATTATTGGCTGCTTTCAGAGCCACTAAAACGATAAAACGGTTGTATAGTTGTGTAAAAAGACATAGTGCCCAAAAAAAAAAAAAAAAACTCCCACAAGCCAGCATGAGGAGAGGAAGCTGGCCTGCGTGCATGCACGTGCCTGTAATGTGTAGAGTGTTTAAGTGAGTGCCATACATGTGCTTAAAACTAAGAAATGACTGTAATGATTAGATTTTTTTTTTCTCTTTGCTTTGTCTCTCCTTCCTTCTCTCTGACCAAAATGAACAAAGGCTGTAGGTTAAAGGACCATGTCATGTTTGTTTTGAACTTTTCACTATTTTTCTAAACACATTTATAACATTTTTTGCCGTGTGCAATCCTCAATAGTTATGAAATATGGATCATTTATCTAGTGAGCCCACGTGCGGGAAATAAAATGGCCTGATTTGTTTTCGCTGCTTACGCTACGGCTATTATTTGTAAACACAGAAAGGAGCACGCAGAAAGTAAGCGGAAAAACACCATTTGATCTACAATGGCAACACCTCATGTTGTGCCTTCTATGTTTTTGTTTCTGTTTGTTTTCTTCTGGTGGACTCAATAGATCAAATACAGATTTACAACCAAACATTGCTGTCTCCAAACATCATGCATATACTGTATTTTTTTTTTTTTTTTTTACTATTATCAGTTAATGTTTATATTTTATAATGTATGTGTTTAATTTGGTTAGCTAATTGAGAAGCCATCAAACAAAACTTTATTGCTTCTTTGAAATGACAATAAAGCATCTTGATATAGACATGTTAACAATTTAGTGGCGCTAGCATGAGCGAGAGAGAATGCAAAAGGAATTAGGCACGCCTCCACATTTGGAGCAAGGCTGTTAGCTAACAACGGGCCTTCCTGAAGGCGTGGTCAGTGCAAAGGTGGCGATGGTTTTCTGTCGAGATATGTTGCCTCGTAGCTCATCCTGAAAACTAGCTATCGAATCATGTTACCTGTTTTAAAATGCTACCGAGTACAGTATCTAACGAGGTGAACGTTATTTCACTTTAGTAATAAATACATTAGATAAAATTACGTTTTATAAATACTTTATTGATCCCGAACTACGGCTTATTGATCTTTACCGATCCCAACCATAGCATAACTCAGCAAGTGTTTTTTATTTTAAAACAGTAAACAGTATGTTTACTGTATTAAAATGTTAAACCACGCTATATGTACTTGTGTTACGATTATTAAGAAGGGTAGCATAATTCGACAGTTAAATTTAATTATCAATTGATGCTCCTTCTGCTGTCAAGTTCTGCTACCTATCATCGACTCGGCAGCTAGTTCAGGTGAAGAGGGGCGGGGACGGTTTTTGAGGCATGTAAGCTAGCATAACTCAACGGTTAGCTCAGATCGACAAAACAGCGTCTTTTTCTCTTCTGCTCCCTCTGGGGGCTTATGCTCAAAACATGTGGGAATCAATCAGAAAACCTCATTGCACATATCGCACCAATCTATGGTTAAAAATTCTGAAAAGTTGATTTAAGCATGAGATGGTCCCTTTAATATAAAGTAAGCCAGTCCACAAAAAGCCACTGAGCTTTAAGTCTGGCTTAATTAAATGAAGTTCGAGGGCCCACATTGGGTTGAAAAAATAATGACGAAAAATATCTGAGTTTGTAGTTGACCAGGTTATTTTTCTAGGAATGTTTTTTTTTCCTCTGTCTCTGATATAACTGCAGCCTTAGTGAAGAAGACAGAAAAAGGAGGGAAGGAAGAGTCTTTAACAGTCACACTTTGAGTGATTTCTTGTATACTTGTAATCATGTTAGCCCAAGTCAATAATTACAAATAAATCTATTGTACACTTTTATGCTTGTCAGTTTTTTTGTTCTGCATCACCATAAAGTTGAGAGTTGTTATTTATCCAGACGATTTGCTGCAAACAAAACAAAAAAAAAAATCTTTAGCGCAAAAATGTACTTTTCCAGGAGAACAATAATCCATCTAAATTACTGCTACTGGTACTTATCCACATTTATTCTGCATGAAAATTTTCAAGCATAAATGTGTTGTTTAATAAACATAAAATTGAATGTGATTTAAGTGCTGATGAGTTTAAAAATGAAGAAAAAATTGGCGACAGATTCTTGTTTTTTTTATACTAAAACTTAAAAGTATCAAACCTTTTTTGTTAGAAATGGCAAATGTGGCTAGGATTAAAAACGACCTCTTTCTTACATGTGATTGTGAAAATAATAACTAATAAAGCCTGCAGACCAGTTAAATTGTTTTTTCAACAAGTTTATCTCTTAAAATTGTACAAACTTGTAATAAAGGTGAAGTGAAAATTTTAGCATATTTAAAAGAAACTTATTCTTTTAATTTGTCAGCTTTCAGCCTTTCATATTCATGCTAAATTTTTAGATTTTAGTAAATAAAATTTATAAAAGCAAATTTAGTAAAGGAGGAGGTGTCTCAGTGGTAGAATTTCCGATCTTGGACCTAGAGAAGCTGGTTCGATTCCTACTAGGCCAATGCCTTAGTGTTTATGGAGCAGACTCATAACCTCCTAGTTGCTCCCACCAATGGCGACGCCGGTGCAATGCAACAAAGTTATTTCCCCCCTGAGGGATCACTATAGTACAGTAAAAAAAAAAAATCATTTGTATCTTTCTGATTTAAGGACATGTTTACTGAATTTCTTACTGTAACATCAAAAGCATTTGATCAGGTTGCCATGTTTGAAAATTTAAACTTTCTGACCTTCATTTTTATATATTTATACGACTCAAAATGAGTCATCTAAAAGGTTGATTTAGTTGTTTTTGAATACTGAAAGTATAGTTTTTACTAGGTGATTTCTAAATGTTTTTGTTTTGCTCTCATCGCTTGCAGATTGGTCTATTACCTTATTTTAATTGGATCTACTTCCTCTCCACGGTGGCTGGGCTCCACTCAGAGAGAGTGAGGAACTTGGAGTAGAGCTGTTGCTCTTCTGAGTCGAGAGTAGCCAGATGGGTAGTTCGGGTATCTGTTAGGATGCCTCTGGTGAGGTGTTTTGGGCATGTCACACCAGGATGAGACCAAGAGGTAGGCCTTAGACCTGCTTGGAGGAACTATGTCTCAGAGTTGTACAGGTAACACCTCAGGAGCCTCCTGGGTGAGCTGGAGGGATGCCACTGGGGGCCTGGATTTCCCGTCAGAGACTGTTGCCCCTGCAACCTGGCCCCAGATAAGTGGAAGACAATGGAATGGAACATGTTCCAACCAAATAATATGTTGGCAATTATCCTTTTGGCTGAGGATTATATGGAAACTTGGTGAGACACCAACTCTAGGAAATTAAATTTTGTTTTTAACCAGCCAAATTCTTTCAATAAATTTTTAAGTTGCATTACTTTCAAGCTTCTTCTCATTTGACAAAATGATATAGATGATCAAAGTATATATCAAGTGACAGTAAACTTCTATCATTATGAAGTTAATAGAGCAAAACCACAATCAAAGAAAAAGAGTGATCTCCTTATTTTGTACATATCCATCTACTGTATTGAAGTCAGACCAAAATCACAAAGCAAGGCACATGTTTAGAGAGAAAAAAAAAGCAAAATAATTATTGTGAAGACCAAGAATTGCTTGTATTATACACTTTGCCACATTTGGACACATGATGAAAAAAAAAAAATTATAACAATAATAATAATAATAATAATAAAAGAACCACATCCTTGATATATTCCAACATGGTATCATACAATGATTCATTAGCTTGACCACTTAAGCATGGAGAAGCAAACCGATTCAATACTCAGATTAGATCTGTTTGCTGTGAAAAATACTCTTCAGGATCACACACACACACACACATCATAAATACACTTCTTATTTTTAATTTTTTTTTTGCAAATATCCATATATATAATCTCTATGTGATCAGAATTTAAATACCACAACTATTTTGTTAGATTTTTATCCATATATGTGGAGCATGAGTGCATTGTGACAGTGAAACTTAGATTTTTTTTATTAAATTAAATGTCAGACTAGTGCTTTGATTTGTGTTCGTTAAAGCACAGTAACAAGCCGTCAGGTTTCACCGAAATCTAATGCTGCTCATTTCACTCACATAACTCTCATTCACATAACTTTTAAATTGACTTTTATTACTCTGTCTCATATACACAAAATTCTGGCAACACACTACAGTAACCATGGTGATGCGGATGAGAATGGAGATTGTCATGGCAATAACTGGGTGAAAGGTTGGAAGAGTGAGAGAATTGTCTGGATGCCAGGAAGTGAATAAAAATTTCATTTCACAATATCCCTCTATGCTGATGATATTTACTATTTTCTAGATGTGACCAGTCTGATAAATGGAGGCATGTCATGTCACCTGTAATAGAGTAAGTTCACAAAGATCAGCTGCTGACCCAGTTTTACTGTGATGGTCATGATAAGTTGCTTCAGAAACTTATTTAAACTTTTTTTTTTAAATCAAATCAGCTTAAATAACTGTTGAATTAACACAAGTAATTGCATTAAGGAGAGCTAGGCTTACGTTTCACTTCATTTTAGGTATGGTATTTTTCGGACTATAAGTCGCATCTGAGTTGAGGGTGCGACTATAAGTCTATAAGTCACACCCCTGACCAAACTATGAACAAAATTGTGATTTTTACTCCGAAAAATACAATACACATTTCGGTAAGCAAGCAAAAAAGGTTGAACACATATTTAAATAAAAAGGTAACAGCACGGAAGGAATATGAGAACATTTAGAAATCATTTAGTAAAAAGCACATTGTACTACTTAAAGAGACGTACCTCTAAATTTTAGATTTACTTTAGAAACATTCAATGTAAAGCTTGTTAAATTACTTCGGGCCATGTCTTGCTTTAATATGACTTCTTATGAACTTTTACAGTTTTATATCAGTCATTATTTCTTGTCAAAGATGATAAAATGATCAGATAGTGGGATTTAAGAAGCTGACATTTGAAATACTATCTAAACGCAGCAAATCGATCTGGAGATTTTGAAAATTATAACAATTTACTTTCCATTTTGAACATAAAACATGCATTAATTCTAATCCAACTCAAATTTTTTAACAACACATCACTTTTGGAGAATTAGCAATGCTTATCTGTTATGGAAACATAACGGCAGTTAGAAAATCTGTACATAATTTGACAAAACTGTTGAAGAACGAAGAGAAGCTAATTTGCTTTTTCATACAACTCATTGTCAGATCCTAATTTGACATGTGCTAGAAACTTGAAAGTCATCTATAATAACTATATGACAGCTTTCAAGAGCAATATTACTTGATGATTGGTGACTAAAACACAGGTGTAATTTTTTTGTTAGTTTTTGATTCACTGTTATACATTGTTTTGTTTTGTACAGTTTAAGAGGCAAAACAGGCTGAAACTGGGTCAACCTGATCCTGGAACTTTCTGAGAAACCTGAGGTTTGCTGCTTCAACTCATTGATCAGCAGTGTTACTAAAGCCCTCTTTCTGGACGCACAGCTTTCATTGCAGTGCTTGTGCTGCACCTTTATGAGGGGAAATGGAAGGAATAGCTTAGCTTTATGTTATCTGGTTTTCCTTTTCATGCTGAATCTTACATTCTTTTCTTAATATATTTTAAAGATATTCTTTTCTTAATATAACTTGAACATAATGCATCCATAAAAGCACCTGCAGTAGTGTTACTATTTTCTCTATCCGTTTGTTTTTTTCTTGTGTGTGTGTGTGCAAGACAACTGCATCGGTCATTGTGCTTCTCCTCTGTACATGTTTGTGTTGGTGCATTTGCAGGGTGATGAAGATGTCATAAGAGATGCAGCCAGTGCAGGGAACTGAATTTGATCCTGAAGCTCCACAGATACACATTTTTCATTCTAACGTTATCTTTTACGCTCACATGCACAAACACACACACCCTTCGGGAGCTGAGTAATTTCATTTTGGTCACTAATAAAAAAGAAAAGAATCAAAGAAAAAAAATTTCCACCAAGTCATTTTTACATCGTCACAACACCAGAGGTCACCATTCCACACAGAATCAAGACAGAAAACCAAAGCGCTAGAGATTTATATTCATCATTATATCATATATTACTGTGCTAATGCAGGACTTTTTCAGTAGATATAAACTCTCCATGCTTAGAATGTACACATACTGTACGATGAGTCATTACTCAGTTGGTTTTTCGATCAGTATTAGTATTTATTCACGTAAAGAGTCTGTGGGGAGTTCTTGTAAGACTTATATTTTGATTGCAGTCTCCTCCACTTTGGTACATTTCTTTATCTTCAATATTTTCTCTTATTTTTCTCTCCTCAAAGGTCTGTTGGTCTCTTTTTTTTTCATTCCTCCTCTTTCTTCTTCAGTGCTCCTTTGTAGTTTTCATTTCGTTTTTCCTCCCAGTAAAATGTCCATTCAGGCACTCAGAGCTGCTCCATCGTTCTAGCACTGAGCAGCAAGAGGAGAGAAGAAACAATATGGAAGATGGAGACTTTTCAGATCAGCGGACAGATGGACAAACTGCAGCTTAGAGCAGAGAACGAGTGAGCACAGCAGATAGAGAAGAATGAAGAGGAGCAGCAAAAGATAGATAGAGGAGAGAGAGGCATGCTGCCCATTGTGCTATCTGAGTCACTCCTGATGCGGTGTTGCCGTGGAGACCCGCTGATTGCTATCTATGGTTACTCCAACATGGCGTCCAACTGGTCGGCCAGGTCGTCGAACATGCTGCCAATGTCATCGAGGATGCTCACGGTGGTTTTCTGCTCGGCCACGGAGCTGAATGCAAACGCAGAGAGAAGATTAAACATTTTTTTAAGTCTCTTGTGGGTCAATCAGACGTTTCTGCTAAAGAATTGCTGCTTACTTCCTTATAAAGACAACTTGTATTTTCTGTTTAAACTAAGAAGCCAAAACAAGTCCAACGCAAGAGGGTTTCCTTAATCTAACCCTGTCTTCTTCATCCTCTACTCAAACAACAATGATCTTAATACTCTCTTTTAATAAATTCATATATCTCCTCTTTGGTCTTCCTCTGGGCGCAAGTTACGTTAATTGTGTAATTTACAAAAATTGCATAAGTTACATAAAATGCGCAAGTTACGTTAATTGCGTAATGCACTAATTTCTGATCTAGTCCATCCTGGTCACTCACATAGAACCTCAGTATGTTCAGTTCTGCCTCCTTCAACTCTGCCTATTGTCTTTCCATTTCTCCAGCTTCTCCCCCACGTTTTCTCTATTCTCACAACTTATCACAATATCATCTGCAAAGTTCATAGTCATAAAGATTCCTATGTGACCTCGTCTGTCGGCCTGTCCATTACTTAGCAAGCACGAAAGGACTCAGAGAAAATCCATCATGCAGTTCTCTGAAATTGTTCAATCTTGCTGGGCTCTTGTATATACAAACCAAATAACCCCAAATGTCCAAGAATGACTCCTGTACATTTCTTTAAATAACCAAATGTTAGTCCCAACCTCAAAACTTTGTAAAAAAGTCCTTATGAGAAACCTAATAAATGATGAAAGTTAAGTTTTATAGCGCTTGAAGATTCCAAGGAACAACCTCCTTAAGGTGACCTACTTTGGGGAAAAGAACATCTGTACCCAAAGTGACAACCCGCCCCTCCTCCCCAGTTTCTAAAACTTAAGAGATAGTTTTGAGTACTTTTCAGATGAATATTGTATTTCACTATCTTTTCTTCATTTTTTTTTAGAAAAAAAGCTAATCAAGAATAAAGTTTCAAATGTAGAGCCTAAAATTATCATATTTTTTTCTACAAATGTTAACTATGTACTTATTTTAAAACTATTTAGCAACATCCTGAAATGATCTCAAGATCTTCGTGGGAGACTAAACGAGGAGTTTGATTAGAACTGATGATCAGAGTTTGTTTGTGCTTAAAGCTAATCTGAAATGATGGTAAAAATGGTGAAATAATCAGCTGTGTTTTCGCCTTACTCTTCATGCCGCAGTATTTTATCCTCCACAGCCTGCAGAGCAGCAGCTAGCGAAGCACTTGTTTCCTCCAGCTTCTGATGGACCAGAGAATCCACTCCGAAGTCTGACGTTGTAGTGGCCGGCGGTGTGAACCCACCCCCCACAATCCCACTGTCCACCGACATGCCCCCGATAGAGGAACGAGGAGGCTTCACAGGAGGAAGGGTGGGGCTCGGAGTTGCTGGGGTTTGGGGTGTCTGTGGTGTGGTGGGAGTTTGAGGCGTGTGGGGGCTTTGCGATGCAGGACTTGTGGCCTTGGCGTTAGGGGGACTGGGGTTATTGGATGGCAGGAAGTAAGGAGGAGAGCTGGTCTGCCGGGGCATTGTAGAGGGCTGTTTGGGTGGGACAGGAGTTGAAGTAGGGGGGGAGGAGGGACTGGTCATAGAGTGGATGAGTTTGGCTGGTTTGGGAGCTGTGGGTGGAGGTGTTGGTTTGGGAGAGACCGGCGGGGGAATCTTCTTTCCTTCTACTGCAGAGAGAGAAAAAAAATCCAAGATTAGAGATTAGCTAAAGCAGACTTTTAAACAGTCATCTTCTCCGTAACACTTTCAATCCAGCAGTGAAAATGAATACTTTTTACAAATATCACCCAAAACAAATATCTTTAAAATCCAGAACAAAAAAATGAACAGATAAAGATTTCTGAGTGTAAAATACAGCAGACTATTTCCATTTTAGATTTTTGTGGTATAAATGGAAAATAAGACGACTTAAAATCAAAACTTGATGGCTTCTAGTTTGTTTAAAACTTGTTCTAACTAATTAATTAGTCGGGAGGGATGAACACAGTATGTTAAAAAGAAAGAAAAAAATGCCATTGATAAAATATAATCAGGGGATAATTACAAATAATTTTAATTAGACATATTTTTATGCCCTTTACAGATTAAATTCTCTTCTTTCATTACTTCAAAATGCTATCTGCATCCCTACTCACTAAGTGGTCAGTATTTCTTTATTTAATATTTCTGTTTGTGCATACATTTTAATCAGCAATCAGAACAAGGAATACCTGGGCTTCCAGGGGTCCCGGGACCCGGCAGGGGGACTCTCTTATTGGGTGCAGCTTGATGGGGCATTGCAGTGCCTCCTTGCCTCTTTATCTGTGCCACAACAGGCTTTGGAGAAACTGGAGGCTTTGGTTTCCTTGCAGTACCACTTTCATTTGGTGCTGGAGCGCCTTGGTCCACACTGTTCCTACGCGGAGCTGCGGTCACTTGAGGTTGGGATTGAGGTTGTGGCTGTTCTGTCACTCTCGTTTCAGATGGAGGACGACGTTTCATGGTGGACGTGCCGTTCTGGTAGGGGACTGGCTGTGTGGTGTTCGGTTGCCCACTGCTTGCAGATTCTCCGTTAGAAGCAGCCATCTCTGTGTAGCCTTCGGGCTCCTTGTCACGGCTCTTAGGTCGTCGCTTGACGGTGGAGGATTCCTGCAGGGTGAAGTCCGACCCGTTGGGATGAGCTTTGGAGCTGCGATTCCGCCGCTTCAGGGTTGCCGTAGTTTCCACTGGTTCCTCCTGGGCATAGCCACCGTCTCCCTGGGAGCCCGGGCCGTCTCCCTGCAGGCAAACACAAAATACACACTAACGGACAATTCATACATTCATGATAAGAGGTCATAGTTTCACAAACAGTCAAAACAGCCATTGATATACATGTATATTTACATATAAACACATAAAAGACAAATAACATTTAGCAAACTTAGAAGCTTAACTGTAGATTCATTTAAACCCAAAGAGATTAGGTTAGTGTGCCAAATATCAATAAATATTGCAAAAAAAGTTTATTTCTAATAGCAAATATCAAATGTTAAATTTGAGGGGTTTTGTCAGTTTTTTAAAAATTTGAAACACACAACACATCTGTAACAAGTAGGGATATGTGTAGAAACATTTTAGAAAACCATCTGAATTAAGCCAAAAGCAATTGGGAAATGATTGAACGACTAGGATTAATGGAAAAAGAGAAATAAAAGAGACAAAGTCTCAGATGGAGATTTAAACAAAGGTTTTGCTCTTTTTAAAACACATTTCTGCAAGCGTCGGATAATGTTTTGATCTTTTACAATTTGCGCCATAGTGCTTGAACATTGGAGGACGACCAGCAAACAATGTAAATTTACATATAAAATTCACTAAAAATGTCTTAATGTGAAGATGTGATTTGGGAACATAAGAAATCAAACGCACCGAATAAGTTTATACATTATAGGCAATGATGTAAAAAAAACATTTTAGGGGAATTCGTTTAACATTTTTTTCTTTCAGTTCAACTGCTCACAGATTTCTAGTTACAGATGTTTGCTGTCATTACATTAAAAATAAGCCGTTTTAGATTATTTTCAACCTATCTCCATTTTAATATTTCCTATGATGGAATAAAGAAATGATCTAATTTTATCAATTTGTCAATTTTCAATCAAGATTTTTTTTAAATTAAGGTGGTAAAACGACTAACATAGAGTTTAAGTTTAGCACATTACATTAGCAGATGCACGTCATAAATAAATACAGTGCATCCAGAAAGTATCAACAGCATTTCACTTTTTCCACATTTCATTATGTGGAAATTTTAAAATGAATTAAACCAGTTTTCGTTCTGAAATATTTTTTTAAAAAAAACACCCCATAATGACAGTGTTGAAAAAAGGGACTGTTGCAAATTTTTTAATAATAAAAAATGGGACGTAATGTGTACATGAGTATTCACAACCTTTGCTCAATTCTTATTTGCTGCATCATTGGCAGCAACTACAACCTCAAGTCATTTTGAAGATGATGCCACAAGCTTGGCAAACTTGTTTAGACACTTTCGCCCATTCCTCTTTGCAGGAATAGAACTGCCCAAGCTCTATCAGGTTGGATGTAGGAGCTGGTGCGTGGCCATTTTCATATCTCTCCATAGATTTAGGGCTGGGCTCTGGCTGGGCCACTCAAAGACATTGACAGAGAGATTCTGAAGCCACTTCCATATCTTGGTGGTATGCTTTGGATCATTGTCCTGCTGAAATACGAACTGTTGCCCCAGTCTGAGTTCAAGAATTGTTGCATTTAGCTTCAGCTTCCAGTTCCTTCCCTCAGTATAATACTGCCCCGACCATGCTTCACTGTAGGCATGATATTGGCCAGGTGATTTGCAGTGCCTGGTTTTCTCCAAGCGAAAAGCCTACCATTCATTCCAAAAAGTTCTATTTTGGTCTTATCGTTTGTTTCTCAGGGTCTGAGAGTCATTCAGGTGCCTTTTTGGCAAACTCTAGACAGGTTCCGATGTGAGTGGCCAGAGTAAGAAGAGGCCTCACTCTGGCCAATCTACCAAACAAGCCTGAATGGTGTATTGCTGCAGAGATTGTTGTCCCTCTGGAACGTTGTCTTATTTCCAAGGAAGAACACTGGAGCATTGACAGAGTAATCTTTGGGTTATTTGTCACCGCCCTGAACAAGGCCTTTCTCCCCCTATCACTCAGCTTAGATGGTTGGCCAGATTTATGAAGAGCCCTACTGGTCCCAAACTTCTTCCACTTACGGATAATGGAGGCCACTGTGCTCATTGGAACCTTCAAGGCAGCAGAAAATTTTCTGGTCCTTTCCTCAGCCTTGTGCCTCAAGACAATCCTGTCTCAGAGGTCTACAGACAAATCCTGTTCTTTCATGCATGGTTTGTGCTTTGAAATGCACTGTCAACCCTGGGACTTGATATAGACAGGGGACATACCTTTCCAAAACATGTCCAGTCACTGGATTTACCGCAGGTTGACTTCAGTTAAGCATTTGAAACATCTCAAGAATCATCAGTGGAAACAGAATAAACCTCAGCTCAATTTTGAACTTCACAGCAAATGCTGCAGATACTTATATATATAGTATATATTTTAAAAGTTTTCTAGTTTTTAAGAATTTGCAACAATTTCAGAAAACTTTTTCAACATAGTCATATTGGGGTGCTTTAAAAAAAAATCAGGAACAAAATTTATTTAATCAATTTTTAAAAAAGACAGTGACAACATGTGGGAAAAGTGAAGTGCTGTGAATACTTTCCAGATAATTGATAGCTAGATTAATAAATAGATAGATTAACAGATAGATAGATTGATAGAGAGATATAGATTAATAGATAGATTAATAGATAAACAAGCATTTAAAGATAGTTACCTGTCCTTCTCCATCTCCTCGTCCCTGTCGCCGGATGGTAAGGCTTCCTTCCTCTGCAAACGGCAGGTTCTCCGATGAGCTCCCACTGCCTCCCGAGCTGGGATGAGGGGAGGATGGAGGTTGAGGTGAGGGAGAGTTTACAGGTGGAGACGAGGATTCAGGCTGGGTTGATGATGGAGGTAAAGTTGATGTTGTCGTTGGGTCCCACTTTACTGCTGCTACCAGCTCAGTAACAGGACCACTGATGGTTCGCCGGCGGTTCACCACCTCTCCATCAAGACCAATGGCCTCACGAGTCTTTCCAACCTGGTTTACATAAAACCATATTAGGGATTTTCCATGGCAGAAAATGGCTTAATTGACGTTTTATGATAAGAAGGACATACCTGAAGGAAGTTCTTCTGCAGTGCCATGCCTTTGGCTCCGCCTCCTATTGAGGACATCTCCAACATAGCGGCTATGCTTCTCACACTTCCCACGCTGTTTGTCTCCACGGCCGCTTTCTCCACAGACATTCCCAGGTCACTGGCTCGCCGCTGTTGATGGTAAGGCACATCCAGCATTCCTCCTGTGGTGGTCATCATCGGTGGCTGTGAATTGGTCTCCGTCAGGTTTGAGTTGGAGCTGGAGATAGCAGAACTGGAGCGTTTGGGAGGAGGTGGGGGAGGTCCTTTTTTCTTTTGGCGCAGGGCAAACGACTGAGTCTGGCCTCGGTTTGAGGTCTTGTCCTGGTTGCGGACCGAGTGGCTACGGCTCACCCGGTGGGTAACTGTGGCGTATTTACCTCCATCTGGCCTCACAATGGTGGAAGCCTGACCTACTACCTCAGCTCCTCTTCCTCCATCACCCCGTCCTCCGTCCAGATCATCACACTCCCCATCTGAGACGGCATACCGGTTGAGGCTGTGGGCACGTTTCTGCTGGAGAGCCGAGGGTTCTCCACCATCTGGCTCACCATGTTCAGCCTCAGGTGGGAGGCAGAGCAGAGGAACCTGTTGTTGCTGCTGAGCTTCTCTGACCTCCATCACCTGTGTTTGTGGGTGTTGGGGGATATGACATGGAGGTCCGCGCTGGGTTGGAGACTGAGCTGGATGTGTGCGAGGTGACTGAGGTCCCTCCCCCTGAACTAATGGGGGAGATGGTCTAGGTTTGGCCTGTGGAGAAGCCGAACTCTGGACAGAGGAGGTGGAGGAAGAAGATGAAGTTCTGGTCTTGGTGGGGGTGTGTGGAGGTGTGTAAGGAGGTGCCGGCTGGGAGTGGGAATGACGATGTTTGCCTTGTGAAGAGACGCTGCCTCTGTGGGAAGAGCTGCTCCCCTGACTGCTCTGTTGCCTCATAGTCCTCGCCTCTTTCTTAGGTGGGCCACCTCCTCCAGTCAGTGCCTCATCGTAGTCCTTACTGAGGGTGCGTGTTCGCTGAACTTTAACCTCCTGACCTGGCGGCGTCATGGCACTTTGAAGCTCAGGGCTCAATTCACTGTCTTGGAAGGTGCTCATTTTAGGAGACATGATTTCTGAAAAGACAGTGAGATGTTAAAATAATATTAATTCAGGATAAATGTTGGCCAGTTTGCCTTTATTTTGTTGTGTTCATATGAATTTTAAAGAAGAAAGTTCCACTTAAAACAAACTATTAAGAGATTTCTTCCATCTTTGACTGTTATTCCCACATCAATTACATACCTAAAGGAATTTTCTATTTTGTTAATGCATGTTTGATAACTATGGAATCTCTCCCACCCAGTATTCAAATACTATTCAGATATCCAGTTTGTCTTGGCAACCCCTTCCTTCATTTTATGAACTCACCATCCGGTGGTGGACTGTCCATTGACATGACTTCTTGTTGCTGTGTGATTGGTGGAGGCTTCTTTCTGAGGGAGCCCCGGTTGTCTAAACTGCGCTGCATTTCAGCCAGCCGCTTCACTGCCAGCATCAACTTCTTTTGGTGACCTAACACAATATTAGATTGGAGCATAATTTAATCCACATTTCTCTATACATGTCAGTTACATCAATGATTATTTTGCCATGATTGAGAATTTTAAAAAATTGCTGAAATCACTGGGTGATTTGACATTTTATTTTATCTACAAAATGCGAGTGGCTGGAGCGAATATAACAGGTGATTAGTCACCTCGAGAGTACTAATTGATTTTAATTAATTGAGTTCAAATGAGGAAAATGTGTGGCAACTCTACCTAAAAAAAAAGCAAAACATGCTGAAATACGTTTATGGTTTTGATCTGTCTTTTCTTGGCCGTACATAATACTTAATACAAAAACATAAATAAATAAAAAGGTTCACTTAATTTTATTGTAACCACATAGGATTTTTTTTAAAAATAGTAAAGCTTATCATTGGTTCTTTTCTTTTTTTATCAAGAAAAAAATGCTCATAATTGTCTTTGTATTCGTCAGGCAAAAGTTTTTTTTTTGATAGTTAAAATGTTAAGCTTATAGTTAAAAAAAACTACAAAGCTTAACTAAACGTAGCCCGTAAGAAGCCGGTTTGATTTGCACAGGGCCCATGACTATGTCTCCTTGCGGAAGACACCTAACCCTCCGTTTATCCCCCACTGGCGCCGCTCTGGCTGCCTGCTGCGGTACAATGCAGCAGAATAGTTTCCCCATTTAAGGGATTAATACAGTATATTAAAATAAAATAAATAAATACCTAGATATTACTAATTTTGACTTTTTTTTACATTTATTCTGGTCTTAGTCAGGAACTAAACCAAAATTTGGTCAAATTAGTTGGTCAAATTTTGAGTTAATAACTCACCGGTAGATTCAAGTTAAATCTTCTTTTTTGACTTTTTTTTTTTTACATTTTCCTCATTTTGTGGTCAAATACGACACATTATTTCTGTCACTGAAATGTTGGCCATTGATTACCACACACCTTTCTTCCAATGTCTTAACGCAAAAGACCACCAACATTTTGAGCACATCAATCTGTTTAAAAAGTGAAATGATCTTACACAAGCTTACCCAATTTAGTGATGCCTATTTCCTGCAGATCTTCCCATGTGATGTCGGTGATAAAATCAATGTTTTCATAACCATTTTGCACCAACACTTGGTGGTACTGGCTGAGACCGATTGCAGTTAACCACTCCCCGAGGTTATTCTGTAAAATTACCAGGAAAAAAATGAATGATTTAAATCACAATGGCTTAGTAATACAGAAGTTTATGCTGTCCCAAAACCATAGTGGGAAAAACTATAGTGTGCAAATTATTTCTCAAGTAATTAACAAAGTTTTCAGGATTCATGCCTGAAAAAACTTATTAGATTCAATAGGTTGAACTATTTACCACAAATGAACATGTAAATAAATACAGTATGTAACTGAATGAAGTTCAAAATCAGCATCATGATCAGAATAAAAGCCCTCGAGTCAACAGATTTCAAATGTTGTTAGTCTCAATATTTCAGAAGCACCAGATTGATGGGATTTTTACATTTTTGAATTGACAGAAATAACATACTTATACGTACATAAGAATGGATCTGTCCTGTCTTAGTTTAAAGTTCAGATGCCTGATAGTGTCACAATGTGTAAGACATGTTTTATACTTTTCTATAATCTTTCAGTCATGTTTTAGTTAGTCTCACATTCTTGTCAGATCAAAGTTACGAAGAGTTAAGACTCAAAATAGGATCCAACAAGTCACTAACCGATTAGTCTGTTTGGTGAGTTTTACTTACAGGTTTCTGGTCCGGCAGCCATTCAGTGACACTTATCTTGTTGATCTCTGAAGTCATCTTCTTCCTGTGACCTGGTTTAGTTATTCCGATTGCTGTCAGATCCTAACCACACAAGTAAACACACTTTAATTCACATTGTTTACCACTCAGTTTAAAATTCCCAACAAAAATCAAGATTCCCTTCAGTGCAAATCGTCTGATTTTCTTTCCCTTTTGCTCTCTCTTTCTTTCTCACACACACTGTAAAATTTCCAACTCAAGATACAGCATGATATCTGATGAAAGCTTCTGCCAATTCAGGAAAATAAAAAAAAAGCAGAGATGCAAATGCCTTAAAATCAAATGAAAAAAACAGAACCAAATGTTTGCAATGATAAAAAGCATCTAAAAAGAAGCGATTAATTTGAACCTAGTTTGGTAAAAAAAAGACTGACTTTTTCATTACACATTATAAAATGTAGTTTTTATTCACCATAATCAAGTAAGACTCAGATAAAATTGTGCTTTGTGTAACTACGAGCTAACGTTTGAAGCAATTTTTTTGTATCCTCACTGACACATTCTCACCCACACACGAACACACGCACAAAAAAACGTCCATTCTTTTTTGAAGAAAGAACACCATTTTATCAGATACATTTTTTTATGTTACAAAAGGTCAACATAGCTCACAGGCTTTCAACATGCATGAAGTGCACGTACATATAAATAATTTATTTATGCTGAAAATTATTTATATGTTGGTGTGTAGCGGAGAGTAACAGTGTGGTTACTTGGTAACAGGCAAGAACAGTTGAGGGAAAAGTTAAGAAGCTTGGTAGGTTCATTTCAAATATTTATTTTTAGATTGGTTTTAAAAGTATAATGATGTGATTTGTTCCTCACGTGGCTGGAAATGTTTTGTTTTAAAAAACCTGGATGATTTAAAAATTCAGCAACAATTTAAAATTCAGCTTTTGCAGCCGCTGCGTATTTAAAAGTAAAACTTTGTGCTTTTGTAGGGTAATAATTGTTTCCAAGAGAATTTATAGATGATTATATCTGGCCAAAAAAAAAAACTTTATACATTTATTTAGTTTCCCTTTTCTTTTTGACACTAAACTCCCCCCTCTTCTCGCTTCTTATTGACAAAACAGCATGAATCTCGTTTGACACCACAAATATATTATAAAGTGCATCCAGTTAGCAAAGCTAGCTTATATTCTTTCATAGGTTTCCATCCACTAAATTCCAGGCAAATGTTTACTGAAATAAAACTTGCACGTGTTCTTAAATCAGACCCCTTGTTCTTGGTTTGAGCGTGTACGTTTCAGTGGATGCAAAGTGGATGCAAAACCCAATTGTTTTTTATGAACTGGGTGTTCATAAAAACCTTGGGTTTTTTCTGAACAAATATAGCGTGTGGTTTTCATACAATAGTTTGCTTTTTAAGTGGACAGTGATAACATGTTAGAAAGTCTCTCAGCTCTTTAATCTAGTGCCCATTAGGCCGAAAGACTTCTTCGACCATATCACTGAATTAATTCATTTCTGATCTGTCTTGGACCAAAGGCAGTTGCTTAGTAATTATGTTCAAATGTGGCTTTTTGATTCATGTGATTTGCATGATATAATTACATCTGGAGAAAGCACAGTAAAAGAGACTTTTCCAGTTTTTTTAAACACCTTATGTTAAAACTATCGAGCACAACTACTTGTAATCTTTATAGTCTTTGTCTCTCTTCTTATATGAGAAGCTCATGCACATCATAACCAATCAGTCACAGTATTTATGTCGTAGACCTTGCATCAATTAATTACAAAATACTGTCTTAACTTGGCTGCATGGTGGTGAAGTGTTTAGCACAGTGGCCTCAAAGCAAGAAGGTAAAGAGTTTGAGTCATGGAGTGGAGGCCTGGCTTGAAGTGGAGGACACTGCCTCCGCTGCTTTCTGTGTGGAGTTTGCATGTTATCCCTGTGTATGGATGGGTTTTCTCCAGATACCGCAGTTTCCTGTCACCCTCCAAAAACATGCATGTTAGGTTGTACTTTTATAAAATTGCCCCATGGAATGAATGAATGAATGCGTGTGTGGCCCTGCAACAGACTGGCGACCTGTTCGGGGTGTATTGTACCTTTTGCCTGAAATCACCTGGAATATTCTCCGACAATCCTTAAAATATATAATGATAGTTCTCAGTGCTTGTTTAACTATGATGAAATAAATGTATTTACGTAAATGGGTTCTTCCCTCATTTAAGTTTGCTGTTTACTCTCTTAACTCAAAGAAATGATGTTCTGAAAGTAAAGCCAGGTAGAAATGATTAGGTCCCACTTTGTTGTGCACTCACAAACGTAAGGGTTGAATTTATTGCAGTCATTGTGTGGAAAAAAAAAACATTGACAAAGTAATTTTACTGTTTTTAGTTTATCTTGATTCGTGTGGTGAGGTGTTGTTTTTGGGGTATGCACATTTGATAAAAGGGAAACCAGGTAAGACTGGAGGAAGGGAAAGAATAGCTGAAGTCACTATTTATGCAACTTAACAGGTGCTGAAGATTTTCTCCTTTTTTGAAGGGAAATGATGGACATGCATCCGTAAAGCACCAAGGACAGCATAAACAAAGTCATGCAGACTTCTTTCCATTGTTGTCCTGGTACGAGGGTGCAAACCTTCTGGGGTCAGTCAGGGTTTAGTTGCCTTACCTCCGGGGTCATTCGGCTAATGGTGGGCAAGTCATACCCAGCACCCAGGAAGTTTGGAGCGTAGACCTGCAGCTGAAAGTCGCTCAGCCATTGGACAACGGCCTCTGAGCTCTACAGGAGAGAAAACAGGGGGCATGCAGTCACTGGCACCTTTTCTGCTTCTTCAACAGCCACTTTTCATCAACAGGGCCAGTAGGATCAAACAAGATATTTATTCTGTTGTATCAAACAAAATTTGTATCCTTTATCATACTTTTCCTACATTTTTAAGTAAATTTTTGATTGCTGTATATTTGTAAATAATTACAGTGATTTACTGACAACTTTCTTTAATTAATCAGTCAATCAGTATGAATCAATTGGAACTAGACAATGTTGGCCCTGTAGTGAAAGCCAAGGCTAATGTTAGAAGGGAGAAAGACCTGAAAATGCTGTGCTATTGGTTAGCAGCAGGAAAGCTAGCCTTCTGCATTCTATCTATGTTTGCAAATCTAAGCCCAGTAAAATGAAAAGAGTGCTTAAAATAGGAATACACCATCTTTTTCCATATTCCAACAGGATACACTATCAGTTAAGATGAGCTGCTGTGTACCTCTTCCTTCAAGCTCAAAATCTGATTGGTAAAAGTAAAAGTTGTATCTCTATTCTCCAGGTGGAGACGGTGGCCGCGTGGTTAGAGCGTTCGCCCGCAGACCGGAAGGTTGCGGGTTCGCGTCCCACGGAGAGCACGTCTAGGGTCCTTGGGGAAGACACCTAACCCCTTCTTCTCCCACCATTGGCGCCGTTGAAGGGCAGCCTGCTGTGGTGTAAGGAGTGCAGCAAACAAATTTCCCCGGTGAGGGATGAATAGAGTAATTTATTTATTTATTCACTTAGTATGGAGAGAGCCGAGAGAATGGACTCCCAAGGTCTTTACAAAAGTCCTGCTGATTTTAGGCTTCCTGGCAACAAATCCTGGCTGAAACGGGATTTGTCAAATGCTTTAAAGTAAAAACACACATTAGGAAACAGCGCAGGCATCGGAAATGGAAAAGAAACGGTCGAACCATTTGGAAATATTTTATAAATATTAAAGCCCAAAATATAATTGACACAATTTTGTGTTAGATACTTTTTAGGCCAGCAGAAAGGCTTTGGAGGTCTTCAACACCTGCCACTTGATCTACTTTGCTGGATGTACTAAATGCTAAGATAAAGGCGCTGTTAGCTAAAGGGATTGAATGTAAGGGAGAGGTACGTACTAACAGAATAATAAGTTGTAATATGGAAAAAAGAATGGCATGTGATAGGGCTCACGAGGGTCTCCGTATATCTCCTAGTCAGCAAAATAAAAAAAGCAGAAGCCAGTGTTGGTTGAATATTGTCGAAAAATTATTATAAAGTATAGGTGTTTAGGTAATTGAAGGTAGTTGTTTATAACCCAATAATATCTGGGCAAAAATTGGGAGTATGATTATCAAACATAAGATTTGCTTTCTACTTAAGTCATAGGTGTTACATTCTGGTTAGCAGGTCACATATGGTCTGCAGTGTAATTATATTTATACTGCAAAGGCATACCAAATCTGCATTGGAGCTGGGCATACCATACCGCATTGTGGTACCATTGCTGCTAACACATCTTCCGTTATTGCTGCTAACACAGCAATGGTAGCAATGAAACTACGAATCCCCGAATTCTCTGCTGTTGTGTTGGCGTGTTAATCAACAGATCATAAAATGGTCTTTCTTGCATTGACGGCTGTCTTATGGATCTAAAACTAGCACTGTGCAACTTTTGGTGTTTGCGATATTAAGTTACGTATATGCTGTATGGTATTAACTTTTGCTCGTTTCATTGTAAGTTTTTAAGCAAAACTTGGTAGGTTCTAATGAAAAGAGTCGTATTGTGATATTTAAGGAAAAAGATGTCTTTGTCCCCATATTGCATTTTACCACACTGGGTATTTAAGTTTGACACCCCCGATTTAAGCAAAGGTTAGATGTTTTGCTCCTGAAGCATGCCTAACCATTGTAGCATGACTGTTTCATCTGTTTAACTAGCGGAGATGCCTATGGTCATTCTTCCCATACTGCTCCATCTGATTTATTTCTTATCACTCATCACTCAAGTCTGACTGGTATGTAGGCATGATGTGACACAGTAGGCACATATGTTTAACATGTTTGTGTATCAAACTGCGCAATCTGAACCATTGACTAAGCTAAATCAAGGAGTTACAAATTATACGGAGAAACAATGAATAATAATGAATAGCAGAAGTTATCGTCCTGAATACAAATTTAGATGTTGACAATGTTACCTTGCAATTTTTTATGGTAAATTTGTGACTCAACTTCCCATTCTGTGAAAAATGTTCACAGAAAGTGTTTGGGTTACAAAGTAGAAATTTACTGTCACAAAAACCCAAAACAATATTTAAGTAGCAAATGAAAGCCGGAGCCACATCTGTTCAATTTCTATAACTAATCAACTAGTGCCAAATTCACACACAATTAGTTTTTTCTTTTTTAAAAAAACCCAAAACTATTCAGTGATTTTATGTTTCCCCACTGTCTCTCAATGATCACTGATGGTGTCTCTTATCTTCTCTCCATGTTACCCTGTGGAGACAAGCATCGGGAGGCTGGGCCGTGAGAAACGAGGACTCTACAGTAGCTAACAGATGGTCATTGGAACATGGCTAACATAGCAGCACACATACTGCAAGCAAGTGATGCACACGTTCACCACCACCTGCTATATAATATGCTGGTCTATTTGCTTGATATAATATACATGTATAAAATACAATGGCACATTAAGCTTAATCTACATACAAAGTGTACTAAATCCCATTTTACTGTGCCCAATGTGAGCTTTGATTTCACACTTCTTGTGTTGAGATAGTCCACCCACACCATGCACCCTCCTGGGCACCTGCCATCAGCCACACACAGATACACAAAACAATATCCTAACTAGAGTTGTGTTCCTTCTGGTGCACAAACAAGAAGATGGAGATTTATTCCAGCAAAAATAAAAAAGAGGTAAAAGACTGCAATGGAGGAAGAGAGACTGCAACTAAAAGGAGTGGGAGATGATGAATAGCAGGTCAAAGATAAGAATTCTCTCTCACAAGCACACACAATCTTCCCTGGTCATAGATTCCCACTTAGTCCACTCCCAAACTCACCGTATCATGGCTGCATCCAAACACCCGCAGCACAGACGATGCCAGTTGTGATAAAAACCGCTGTGACATCTTGAAATGTGTTTGTGTGAGTGAGTTTTAAGTGTGGTTGAGGTGACTGAGGAGCTGTGATCTCATGGCGGTGGGGTTAGAAAATGAGGGTGCAGACTCTATGTACAAGACTCGTGTGCTCATGTACTGAGTCACTGAAGATTCAAGATTGTCCTACCTTCCCTTCGACTGGACCCTCCCCCTTCCTAGTTGCTGTGGCATCGTAAGGCGGCGCTTCATGGAGCGGACAGCCTGATTGGCTTGATGTCCGAGAGGAGCTGGCAGACCCTGTTAGGGAAGATGTCACTGGTCCATAAGGAGCTATCAACCCATGTTTTTTTTTTTTTTTTTATAACAAGTCAGCTGACCTCAACCCTTCTTCTTTATTTGATTTCCCTTCAGTGGATTGATATGTAGCAAATTAAATTTTTGCTTTCAAAGATAGAAATAACTCTCAATCAATCTCAATCTTCTACACTGCCTCCTACATCTCCCATCTGAGCCATCTGTCTGCTGAACAAGCCAAAATCTGCAAGAGGACAATTGGTTTGGTGACATTGCTTAAAAAGATTATTTGATTCTGACTCTTGCTTCTCTTTGTTTTTTCGCTCTTTTCACTAACTGAGATGATCTCCGGCTTACCTGGAGGTTGCTCCACAGACTTGGACTGCTCCATGAGATGCTCCTTGGCTTTGGCAGACTGTGACAGTACTGTGGCTAAAAGCTGAAAATAAACACAGAATTATTTGTTTACGCAAGGGAACATTTTTAAAGACATGTCCTGATCCCACATTTTGGGGTCTTGTGATTGCATTCATAACAGAATACCACAATAGGAACCATAGAAACTGTGCTTTTTCTAACAAATTTCATTTGTTCTTTTTTTTTTTTCTTCTCACTCACTCTATTTATCCCTCACTGAGGAAATTTGTGTGCTGCACTCCTACACCGCAGCAGGGTGCCCACAACAGCACCAATGGTGGGAGAAACACGGGGTTAGGTGTCTTCTCCAAGGACACTAGATGTGCACTCAGTTGGATGCGAACCCACAAACTTCTGGAACGCTCCAACCACTGAGCCACCGTCTCTCCTTCCGATGTAGATATAAAAACTGATCCCCATTCTTGAATTCATTGGATTTGTCATTGTATCAGATATGATACAATTGATAAATTTTAAGATTTTTACACACACGCACGCACGCACGTATCCTCACAAATCCACACAAATCCTCAAAAAACCAGTGATGGAGCTAAATTTAATATTGTGTCAGTGTCTTTGAATATTTGAGGAAATTACACTTAAATCTGTTTCATGTCCTGTCAAGTTTCAATTTTGGCAGCCAAAGCTTTTTTAAAGCCAGGTTTATTATCCTTCAATAGTACAGACTATTTATAACATTTAAAACAGCAAAATTGGCTGCTTTACTTCAATTTATAACCCATGAGTCATTTTGATCACGCTGGATCCGGTCAGACTTATTATTAGTTGTTATTCAAACCCAGAAATATGTCCCTCACTAGCAACTCATATACCTTTCAAGGTGCTGTCACTGGGATACTCTTTCTTCACCACCGTCGTGGTTCAGGATCGTGGTGAAGAAAGAGCTGAGTTGAAAAGCACAGCTCTTCATTTGCCAGTCGATCTACTTTCCTACCCTCACCTGTGGTCCCCAGCTGTGGGTGGTGACCGAGAACAACAAGTTTGCGGATACAAGTGGCCGAAATGAGCTTCCTCTGTAAGGTGGCTGGGGTCTCACTCAGAGATAGAGTGAGGAATGTCTGGGAGGAGCTCTGAGTAGAGCTGTTGTTTTTCCGGGCCGAGAGAAGTCAAATAGGGTGGTTTGGGCATCTGGTTAGGATGCCTTCCAAGTATCTGAGGTGTTTTTGGGCATGTCCCACCAGGAGTAGACTCAGAAGTTGGCCCCATACCCGCTGGAGAGACTATGCCTCGCAGCTGGCCGAGAAACGCCTCGGGATCCTCCGAGTAGAGCTGGAGGATGCAGCCGGGCTTTCCCATCTGAGGCTGTTGCCCCCGCACCCTGAATCCGGATAAGCGGAAGACAACAAAAGGAACTAAAATAGAAAAGTGTTTCCCACATGTGTGTGTTTGTTACCTTGACACCCTCGGCCTGTGCATGGAGAATGTGAGCAGCACTGCCAGCACTCTGACCGCTTCCTGAAGACCTCACACTGGTCACACTTCCAGAGCTCCCAACACTGCTGCGATCCCCACCTGCAACACGCAAACATACATACACACACACAAACATGTGCAATCACACAACCAGACGGACAATTTGAACAAATGTTGGTAACGAAAGCAAACAAATGGCATACATACATAAATAAATATAGACCCACACAAAGACACACACACACACACACACATTCAGAACAGTTTAGCTGATATCCAAACTAAAATTGTAAGAGGTGTGACTCTCCATTGAAATGCACTGGGCAGCGTGTGGATGAATATAACAGACAAACAGGTTTACGGACAAGTGAGTGACAAACACAAACGTGGAGAAGACATCCTTTTATCCTCTCACACCCACCACACACACAATTTTTTCTCCTTTTGTCTCTTCTCTACATGAAAGCAACTCAACTCAACCATCTGGAAAGACACACAGACTGTAGACCGATGCAAATGCCTGCGGCCAACACGGTAGGCCACTAAGTTCTGCTGAGCTCACAATGAAGGGATAAGCAGGACATGGGAAAACTGTCAGGAGCAGGTCAAAGAGTATCTGAAAGCCGTCCAACACCATCATCACATGGCTCAAACAAAGCGATGAGGGGATTCTGCTCTCGGAGGCGTTCGCAGAAGTAAAACTTTTTCCAGATGGATGTCAGATACTGTTTGGTTCCTGGTCAGACTTTCAAGACTCAGAGGTTGAGGGCTCAGCGCAGTGCGGCTTAGTTACCTGCCACAGGCTTGCGCAGAACCCAGATCTCTTCGTTGGAGCCTCCATGGGGCCCGCTGGATGGGGTGGGAGAACTGTGAGGACTTGCCTCTGAGCCACGACAACCTTCAACACAGAACACCACCGTTAACCGACCCCTAAAGTACCCTAGCGGAGCGCACAATTGGCACTCGGAACATAGCGAAAAGTTAGTTAGTTATCAATTAATCAAGAGTCTAAGAGTTGTTTTTCTAGATTTGATTATTCAATATTTATTCCTATTTTCTCTTTTTTGGCTGTACAGGAACTACTATAAACTACATAATAATGAAGTTTACTTAAAGAAATCCATTGGTTAATTGACTGTTTAACATGTTCTAGCATCCTTGTTAAAAAAGAAAGTAAAGCTCAGTCTATAAATCTAAAAAATAACTTCTACTGTTTTAAATTGGTCGTAAAAAATGTCAGTAAATTTGAAGAAAAACTAGAAAAAAAACACATACGTACATGTGTCCTAAAGATCTGTTTCTAAAAGGTCAATCGGGGGAGGCAGCAATGTCATAAATATGGATTTTGCAAACGGGTCAGCTTAATACTTGAAATAATTTCAGATGTCTGGAAGACGATAAAAAACTAAAGTAGTAGAAACAAAATGTTTAAGACGCTTTTCAACTTTAAAAAGAGAAGGAGGGTTGTTTTTATGTATACGTATAGTTACATGACACATTTCTCAAATGATAGGGTGACACATGCCAACTAACTGCCCTAGATTTAATCTAAAACAATATTCTTTACATAAACAACTTCAAATTTAGAAAAAAAAAATTAAACAAGATTTTCTCTGAATGATGTTGTTTCTTGATTTAGTGAAGTTGTCTTAATGTCAGGCTATTTTTTTTTCTTTTCCGTCTCATTTGCAATTTGATTACAGCTATTTTTAACGTGTTAAAGTATGCAACTGGTTGTCCAAGACAGAAGTCCCAGTTACGTCTTTAAACACATGTTTAAGTCCTGGATATTTAACTAACTTCTTTTTTTCAGAATTAGGTTCTAAATAAGTATTGACTGTTATATTTGTCATTTTTTTACATGATAGGTTGTGTTGTTGAGACCCAACAGTTGCACTTTTTAACCCTAACAAGAGGAGATAAAGCAAAATCTGACAAGGAGAGGTTTAAAAAGTCTAAAACACACTTCCCAGATTTCAACTCTCATACATCATGTATCCCCCGTACACACCCACACACAGGAATATATATATACATTTCCATCAAAATATATGAAAACATTTATATACTCATAGCACATAAATAAATTCATCAAACAAATATCAGTGTATATACACATACATGTCATTATGTACATACACATACATATATAATACAGCCAGTAGTGTGTGATTATATATGTTGAGCTTTTTAAAATGAAGCTGCTGTAGTGCATTTGGAGAGAGTCATAAACCATTATAACCTCTTTTTTTGTTTAAAAAAAAAACAGGCTTATTAATGGTTTATATGTGTGATCAAGAGTGCAGAGAATAATACACACACAGAAAAGCATTTCTTTCTTGGAAAACACAGCTCCTTCTTGTGGTCATTTTGCAAAACCTTCATACACAACCAGACAGTGCTTCAGTTATACAGAAAACCAAAACTGTGAAAGCTTATAAAAACACCATGGGGAGGCTATGTTCCTCATATCTGGATTCATAATGGGTCCCAAAATGAGTCTGAAAGGTTTCATTTGGCATAAGGTGATAGCTAGATAACCAAAGAGGATACCGTTTGAAAAATGAGTTCACAATTTAATAAAAACCTTACCTGCATAGAGGTTTATATTTCCATCAATGCAACACCTTCACACTTCCTAATCTGACAATTTTCCACACGTTGTGTTACTTTAGCAGGTTAAAAAAAAAAAGACAACTCAGGAATAAATTAGCACTGTTAAAAAAAATACGGAAAATCTTACCTCTTTGTTTATGTGACAATAATGTTAATTGTATCTTGAATGTCGAAACTCAGGCATCTTTTATAAGAAACTTCCTTTTAGAAAATTAAATGCATTTTTTTCTTCATGGGAATTTAATCTTCACTGCTATCATTGAAAATAATTTTATTTAACAGGTCAAACTGAACCTAAATGTATATTTTCTTTTTTCTAAGCATTCCAACCTATTCCACACAAACACACACATAATGGGGATACAGACAACACTGGTAGATGTGATGCTGTACCAGTCAGACATAAAAAGGACAAACAGGACAAGGAACGGTTTAGCAGTGGGATGAAGTGTACCATTTTTAGGGATCTAGCAGGAATGTCCTGGAAGCTGGAAAAGTGATTTTTATGGAAAAGGAGAGAAAATCAAGAAAAAGAAACAAAGGGGGGAATGAAATGAAAATAAAGAGAAATTTAAAAAGATGTGAAAAAGAAAAACCCAGACATTTAAAAATTTTTTTTAAAAACAATGAGAACTCAAGTGAAATTGTGAATGTTTGATTTGGGATCAATAATAACACAAAAAAAAATAATGATTTGACACTAATATTTTTCTAATATTTTCCACAAGTGATTCACAAATTTCAATAATTATATATAACTTGTACAAACTTATTTTGGCATTTCATATGTTTAAAGAAAATAAGTCCACATTAAATTATAATTATAAAGGTACAGTAGTATAGGGGTTTCACAACATTTATGCTTTTTTCACTCTCATGCAACTTTTTTCAAGTATTATAATACAATAATTATAGGTTTTTGTATTTTCTGCTTTTTCAAAAGTGTGTTTTTTGTGATATAAAAAATATCAATAGAGTAGCAAAAGCAGAATATCTGCATTAAATCTAGTTGAGGCTCTGGTTTGTAATCAAAAAGCGTGTAGATTTTTTTTTTTTCCACTAAAGTCAAAGTAAAAAAGAAGAATGACGCATGAATTTAGACAAATAGTTGAATTCCTAAAGATGTCCGGAAGATTGACACGAGCTAACAATATTAGTTGCCAGTGAAATTACATCACATTCAGTTTAACTCTTGTTTTTCTATCAGGGAAATTTTTGTTTTCTGGGATTTTTTTAGGTTCATTAGTTTTTACTTTATTCCTCTAAAGTAGTTTAAACTCAGACCCAGGGGTTGTATGATAAAAGGGGCAGCAGGGTGAGTCATTTGCAGGAAATCATCAAGTAAACCAATGCAAGTATTTATCCTAGAAAATATAGTCTGTGTAATCCCTCATTTATCTAGGAGTGATCCATCATAGAGAAGGTTTCTAAGTTGTCTTCTGGATAGTGTATTTTCTGATTGAGGTGTTTCAACTTCCACCCATGAATAATTTTTTTTACTGATAAAATGGGCTGAGAACTGGTTCTACAACTCAAGTTAGTATTTATAGAACCAGTTCTCAGGTAATTTTATTAGATTGAAAATGATTTCTGGATGGAAGTTGAAACATCTCGATCCGATAATATACTGTCCCGAAGACAACTTTGAAGCCTTTTCTATACTAGAAAATATACCTGCAAGATTTCTGTCAACATGTTTTTATCATTTAGCATCTATTTGTTGTATGAGTACACTAACACACCCATTTTTTAAGGTACTACTAGCTGGATGATGCGGAACAAAATACAAAGTGAAATTTTATTTAAATTTAGTAGCCTTTGGAAAAATGTTTTGACTGTATTCACATTTATTTTCTGCTTTTTTTTTAAATATGCAAAAATGTTGGACAGATATTTTATTAAATCTGTTAAGGTGATTAATTTTTAAATATATTTCTTTTATAATCTATAGTGAATTCTAAGTTCAATTTAATATTTAATCAGTCTATTTGATTGTTAAAGTTCTGTGTGAGTTTATCTAGTAATTTTATGTATTTATGCGTAGTTTCAATAATTTCATTTTAAAAGCTTCCTAATTTGTGGCAAACAAAACGATTGCGAGTAATTTGATTTTAAAGCGTTGTTACATCAAAAACAAAAGAAAATACCAATTGGCACCTTGAGAAGTTTTTTTTTTTTTTTTTTTTTTTTACTTTGGTTCCCAATACTAAAGATGATTAAAACGAAACAATTAAAAAAAAGTTAGACAGAATGGGCAAACATATAAAAATCACATAAATAATGAGTTATAACAGAAAGCTTTAATGGATACCTTCTCAATCAAACACTGAAAAACAATTATTTGAATTTATATTATCCCATCAGAATTGAGCTTTTCACAGACACAAGAAAGCATCCTTTGAAGCTTTAGTAATAATAATAGTATTAATAATAACAATAAGAATAATAATAATGAAAAGTGTGCGTGTACCTGGGGCAGTGGGGGTTTCTCCCTGTGGAGTTGTCACGGGCGACCTGTTATAGCCAAAAGAAGTGAAAAGTGGAAGCAGTGGCTGATGGGAATGTGGTGGAGGAGGAGGCGGTGGAGGCAGGATATGGATCTGATGGAACGTGGTGTCGTTGCCGTTGACCACCGCGTTGGCAGGGGCAACCGTCGCCGGGGCAACCAGCGGTATCGTTTGAAACTGTTGAGTGCAAATGACTGTGCTGGCCAAACCTAGATAACACCCACCGTGACGACACACGGAAACACACACACAATCAGCCAACAGTGGACCACCGCCACGGAACAAACAAACGACAAAACAGAGAATTACACGTAAGAAAAAAGGAGGAGGGGAAGAAAAATAAAGCAAAGACTGAGGTTACAACTCAAACCAAGAAGACGGGGGTTGAAGCATGCTTTAGAAAGAAAGAAAGAAAGAAAGAAAGGTGAAGGGATGGTGAGAAAAACGGGGGACGAATGATTGTTTCTACACTTGACATGTTTAGTCATATTAGATGGTATTAATTACAACCAGTGAAGAATTTGTCCTTGACTACCATCACATATGTACATGATCATCTTTCTGTTTGTAAAGGCTCTTTCTGTTTGAAACCCTAGTGGTTAAATAGACACCATCACCGTGGTGGTTTTGAATGTATACCTTTTATGTAAATATCTTGTTCTTACGGGTGGTCATTTGGTTGACAATCTGCTGTCTATGAAGCCAATTGGAATAAAGTGAAATCAATTTCACATTTAGGAAAGCATTTAAAGAAAGTTTATGCCCCATCTCAGGGATGATCTCTATTGAAAGATGGCAATTTTTGGCCAATAGGGGTTAGACATGGACATCAATACCAAGATTATTTAAAACCATGTCATGTTGATTCAGCACTTCTCAAATAGAGGGTGACACGGTACGATGACAAGGGGTGAGCGTCTGGCCTCGAGGATTCGGGGGTTTTTTTTGTTTTTTTTTGTCGAACTAGAATAAAGTGTAATTGCACACCCACTACAGTAGTTGGCAGTGATGCTCTGATTGTCAGAGTGTGTGCAGAGAGTATTAGCTCTATGGTGTTGGTTTTTTTTGCACCAGCCAGGTGATAGGAAGAGCGGTACTTATAGTCGCTCCAGAGTGTGGGAGGCCCAAAATGGGTTTTTTTTGCTGGGGATGAAACAGAAAACAATTGAGAAGTACTGTGTTAATATAACACAGGATGTATTCATTTAGATGTGAAGTTCAGATTAGGTCTCACATCAAATAAACATTTTCCAATGTCTGTAAATAAGACGATCGATCTTAAATATTTTTTTAAAAAACAGCACTCATATTTCAGACAAGTTCCATTATTCCTATTTAATAGTGGAATGCCAATAGTGTGTTACAAAATGCACAAATTTATAATTAATACTTAAGTGTGCGACTATACATAACACATATAAAAGCCACTCCCAGGGACTTTTGTTTTACCTTTTTACTGAAGTTTTTTTTTTTCTTTTTTTTAGACAAACATGATTTTTTTTTTTTTTTTTACTTGAACAGTCATGCAGTGGGATCTTTTTCTGTGTCTATAAACCTTTTGACCATTTAAGTAATTTTTTAAATGTTTTATGTAAATCCTTGTTAATGGTAAACTATAAACAGATTAAGATACACTTGATGTAATGTTAAGCAAAATAATAGGTTGAGTAAAAAGAAAAGGAATTCCATGTAAGTTGTAGCTCCCTGGTGTATGTTAATGTTCTTGGGGATCAGATGGTGTGTGTGGGCCAAGTGAAAATAATCCAGCTGCTCTTTACTATCATGCTGTGTACAGCTGTGATGCTTGTAAAAGCAGATGAGGTCATAAAACAACTTACACCACAGAGGGGTTACATTTTTGTGAAATAAACAGCATTTAAAATAATCACAGAAGAACATTCAGACAGGAATGGTGTCTGTATGAGATGATAAAACAAGGATAAAAACTGAAACAAGAAGATTTATACAATTCTACAGTGAGACAAACAGATGGACAGACAAAACAACTTGACCATTAAACTGACATTAATGTACACCTAAAACATTTCAGCCAGTTCATTGCCGTGGAATAACACTTGCAATGGGATGAATATGGTCAGTTGATGTTACTTTGATGATTAGAAGCTTATTGAGCTCTTAAAACACGGAAGTACTGTAGATGATCAAAAAATATACTGAGCCAGACAGCCTGTCTCCGGAGTATGATAAGTTTAAATGATGAGCATTTAAAGTTTATTTTCATGTACGGCAGTTGTTTGATGATAACTGATACTGTCAAAAACCTCATAAAACCTGAGCTAATTTGTAGAATTATTGTTAGCGATTTCAGTCAAAATTCAAAAATACTTGACAAGAAGAAAAATACCTTAATAATGTGTTTGAATTCACCTGTATCTACATAGAGTATTTTTCGGAGCATAAGTCGCAACGTTTTGTACAGTTTGGGGTGCGACTTATCATCCTAAAAATACAGCACAAAGAAGTATTATATTCATAACACATATAGAGGTGCCACTCTAATGGCTTTTTGGTACATTTGTTTTTGACTCATAGCATGTTGTAGTGCACGCAAGAGAAGTATCAATGAATTATTTCATGTTTAAATTATTAAGATCATATACCCTTTTTGGATATTTTTGCCCAGGCAATAAATTTCATCCACCTAAACACAGTGTTTTTGAGAACTTGGAATAAGTTAATCAAAGTTAACCCTACAGTGGGCAACACAAACGCCAAAAGGAATATCAACAAAAGACTTAGCCTCGATGAAGAGTTTCAAGTTTCAGAATGCTCATTCCAAAATAAAATGAAAATACTCAAATCTTACCAGAAAGTAGCTTATTTTGATCAGTTATTTGTAGAAATAATAAATGAGCAATAACGATACCACCAAGTGCGAGCAGTTTTGGTTCAAATTACCCGTACAGATAGCCTAGATTATAACTCATAGTTCACATGCTTATAATAAAATATGCAGTTGAAATTGAATAAATTCCATTTTTCTCTCAACATTTTTTAACTTTTCTCAAGATGTGACTGAAATGGAAAAAATTCAAGATCACATTCATATGAATTTTTTGGTGCACATTTGTTGAAGATTGTGTTACTGTTCTACAAAAAGTTGGTTCTCTTTCTCCAGATATCAACCTCTTTCATTTGATTGTTGTAAAGTTTGTTGAATTCAACCAGGTTAGGAATTCTCAACTCTCTCAAACACACACATACGCACAGAATCCAAACACACCTGTACGCTTACTGATGACTTCGACGAGAGTCGATGGGAAGTAGCCCACACGATCATTTCCTGTTCTGTTGTCATGGATACAGCCTTTCCAGCGTCCATCAGGGTGCTGCTCTAAAACCTGGTGAGTTAAAATGTCATGTTTAGCAAATGTAGATTTAGATAGTCAACTTTCTAACAAACTGGCTTAAATCCACCGAGACAGTCGTACCGAAGCTAGATTGTTCTTTTGGAACCCTGAGGGAAGACACAACCACCGCTTGGATTCCTTACAACTGTAATAAGTACCCAAAGGCAGAATAAATTTACATAATTATGCATGAATAATGCAGCAAGCGAGCATGTGTTTTTGTAAATCATTTTCTTGGTAAATGATACTAAAACCTTTTATTCGTGCATATTCATTAGGTTCATCACCAAAAAAAAAAAAAAAAGCCAGAGTTGCTAGTGTGCCTCCAAGCAATTAAACGAAGGATTAGGGCATTGGTAAAATGAGCCAAAAACATCCATATTTCTTTTAACTTCCTTGCCCTATGTTGAATATTTTTGGGAAGATCAAAATATTCACTTCAGTCTTTTTAAACTTCAAACTTCTCAGATGGAACAAAACCTAAACTTTGATTTCCAGCATCCCTTCAACATCTCTGTGTCCACTATGATCTCAAGAATGAGATTATAATTATGCATCAAACTATCTGAACTCAATAACTAACTGTTTAAAAGAAAGTTTATTCTGGCACTACCGCAAAAATTCTCAATAGCTGTTTGAAGAGACAAGATCAGTGCATGCATGCAATGCAAGTTTATTGTACCTTTATATTAAATGAATTGCAATAGTTATAATTCAAAAACTATGATCGGTTGGTTCACACAAATCATATTTAATACTTTGAAATAAAAATGCTGAACTGGGTTTGAGTAAAAAAAAAATGCTGACACGTTATAGTCAGACACAGAAAATAACATTCGAATTTTTTTTTTTTTTTTACAAAAATGTGGTCATTGATGTTACCGTGATGACGTCTCCTGCTTTGATGTTGAGGCTGGTCAGGTCGTAGTTGTTGCAATAATCCTTCAGAGCCCGAACCTGAAGTGCTGCAGATGCATCTGTGAACCAAAATTATCATGTTTTGAAACTCAGTCATTCTGTATATTGATGTAACATATCTGCCTTTGAATGACTTCCCAAATATCAAAAAAGGGGACTAGAGTTGAGAAATCAACTAATTAGAATTAGAACAATTAGAGCTAAAAAAAAATACAGCAACTGAAAAAATTGACCATATTTTCCCGCTTAAAATGCTAGGCATAAAAATGCGCTTAACCTTTAGAGTTGTAATTTATTTAGAAATAAAAAACTAAACACTGAAAAAAAAATTGTTAAAAACTTTTAAATCACTTTTTTTCCTTTTAGAATTTCAATGTTAATCTACTTTTGCCTGAAATCAGCTGGGCTAAGCTCCGGTTTAGAAGATGAACGAATGAATGCAAATCTATGCTTGCACATGTTATGAAAAGAAGATATAGAACTGTAATTTTTGGACAAATAAATGTAAAGAAACAAAATATGATGTTGAATTATCACAAAAATAATATGACAATTATGTTTAATTTAACAAAGTTTTAATAAAGTTTCCCAATGACAGCAATAAGTGTCACAATTTATGCATGAATTGGGTGTACATAATAGTCTATCCATCTGTTTACTCAACCATCTATTTATTCATTGTCTGAATCCATCACTCCACTCATTCATCCACCTATCCAACTCTAGGTCCATTCAAGCATTCATGAATGTCATTCCTTCCCTCCATTTATTTATCAAATCATTCATCTCTCCATCCATTTGTTGTATGATTCATCCATCTTACTATTCATTCATCCATCCATTTATTCATTGCACAGTCCATCGTTTATTTGTTTTATCATTCATCACTGCATTTATCTATTAATTCATCCATTCATTCATTCTTTTATATTTCCAGTCCCTCCTTCCACCCTACCTCTCAGCAGCTGTTTTATCTCCTTGCTGGCCTGCGTTGCTGTAAACTGATAAACGATGTCCAGCGCAGTCTGGCTGTACGTGTTTCTTACTGCAGCGTTGATACCGCTCTGCAAGTAAAAAGAAACATTATTGTCTTTTCTTATTTTTTTGATTATTTGTAATTATTTTTATTTCAAGAAATAGAATTAATGTGTGAAGAAAAGTCAAGTCTTTTTAATTTGAGGAACATACAAAAGCATTTCTTCAATATGAAACAGAATCAAACATGTTACACTGAGTGTCAGGTTACAAATGCAAGTAAAAATAACTTTTCAATTCCTGGTGAAATTTGAGAAAATATCTCACTGTATCAAGTTTTTTTAATACCAGAGACAGTTGAAACCAGAGGTGAAATGTCACAGTAAAATCTGCAGAATTCAACATAGACTATATGAACAAAGATGAATTCACTTGAAAACAACCCGAGGGCCAAAAATTCCAGTCTTTTGCAGCAAGAGTGCTAAATGTTAGAATTATTTTTATGCTAGAGGAGAGGACACATCAGCATGAAATCATGTTGGCTCTTTTGTTTTCATACATCTTGTGGCCATTTTATGTCAAAATCACAAGGACTTCATTTGCATAGTTCCTTTCCTCTTGTTTCATTTTAGTCTTTATTACTGTGCCTCTCTTTTATCACACAGAGATAAAGGGATTTTCCAGACAATGTTCCTAAAGAGGCAGACATTGAACATCTAAACCATATAACATGCCCTAAGCTATCTGAAGATATTTTCACTGTGATCCTCACCATAGAGTGTATATTCAATTACATAGTTTTTCCAACTTTACGGCAAGGAAAAGATATTAGAAATGATTTTTTCTAGCAGTTGCCATGGGACATTGTTGCTTTTACTGCTATAATAAATATCAAGCTCATTGCATTTTTTAATGGTAATGAATACAGTATATTTTAATATTTTATTAGCACTATTTGACATTATATAAAGCTGTACAGTGGACAAAAGACACAATTCTCTTTCTTTACCTTCTCAAAAATCTTATTTCTCAAGATGAGAAATAAAAATGTCGAGACATTAAAGCCCCTGCATAGGTTTTGATAAAAATTTTGCCAGAACTTTGCAACATTTACTAATACATGGGGGAGGCGTTAGCTCAGTTAAAAAGGCAGTTATACAACACCTGTGACTATGCATTGTGCTGGTATGCAAAGCAAAGGTTCTGGCGTGTGTGTCAAAGGCAAACTGAACAGACATTAGAATTTTAATTCTGTGTGTGTCTGTGTGTATGTGTGTGTGTGTGTGTTTCTGTGTGTGTGTGTGTGTGTGTGTGTGTGTGTGTGTGTGTGTGTGTGTGTGTGTGTGTGTGTGTGTGTGTGCGTGAGAGACAGAGAGAGAGAGAGATGAGTGCCACATGACAGTTTTACATTAGGAATTAACACACTAATCTCAGATTACACCATGTGTAAAGTTGCTTTATTGTCACATAAGCTGAGATCAAAGAGAGAAATAAAGTATTTTTTTCTCTCACTTTTCCACTGAACAACCTCTGCTCTGGAAAGGAATATTTTGTAAAATTATGGCACCGGTGGGTTTACGAGTTTTAGTTCCAGCGTACTCATCTGAGCTAAAGCCTCCATGAAATATAAGACAGATGCAGAAAGGTGTGAATAAATCACCATGATGGGGTTAAATATTTTTCCTTTAGAAGATCTAAAAAAAAAACAAAAAAAAAACAAAACAGCAGTATAGTGAAATATTTTTATGATTAAGCTACTATTTTTAAACAGTCCAACCTTTGACTGGGTTTTAAGTTTTTTAATCTGTCGGATCCTCTACTTATACACAAATTTTTGTCATTTATAAATGTAATTGCTCATCTTTACTGTTCAGCTGGATATAAGTAATTCATTAAATTCCTTTCACCTCTTTGCTATCCTTGATCATAAAGTAAAGAAGTCAAATTTGCCATGCTTTATAAATTAATTTTATGTACTACTCGACCTGAGTCATATCTTTTTTTTTTTTTAGATTTTAGATATGACCTCAGTCATAACTAACATAAAGTATTTGTTTCTGTTCTACTTGTGAACTAATCCAAAGCTGGTACTGACAGTTTAGTCTTAAATGTTTACTAGTGATGGTTGACGTTGAAATGAACATTAATGGAAATTGCATACATGTTGACCATTCATCTGAAACCCTATAAAAGGGACTGGCTTCATAGCAAACAAAAGATTGAGGTCAATTTAGGTTGCAAATTAAGTATAACCTTCCTGTTAAAACTCCAGTCTCAGCTAATAGGAATGTGGGGTTGGGTGCTCCTCTATAAACACAGAAAGATGTGAGATGGCACGGAGTCAAGATCATCAGCCGTCCATCACTCAGAATATTAGAAAAATAGAACAACATACGACAATTTTTAAACTGCATGTGTAGTGGGGGGGGGCGGATGCACATGTATATGTGCAGGGGGAAGACGGTGCCTCAGTAGTAGAGCATTCGCCCGCAAACCAGAAGTCAACTGGAAGTTCGCAGATTCATTTCCCACTGAGTTCATGTCTAGAGTCCTTGGAGAAGACACCTAAACCCCGTTTCTCCCACGATTGGCGCCGTTGTGGCAGCCTGCTGCGGTGTAGTAGTGCAGCACACAAATTTCCCCGGTGAAGGATGGATAGAGTATATAAAAATAAACAGTCACAACACTGTACAACTAAATTTAGGACTCTTGATAGCTGAAATAATAGTATCTTACTTCATCTGAATTAGCGAACCATCACCATCTTGGTATTTTGATGTGTCTAAACATGGCAACAACTGCATGCAGGCCAAAGTACGAGCCAATGGGTCAGCGCTGCCCCAGTTTCCAGCAAAAACAAGTTTTATTCAAAGTTCTACTCACTTCCAGCAGGAGTCTCACTGCCTCGGTCTTTCCACAGAGAGCAGCCTCATGCAGGGCAGTGCCTGCTTTGGTTTGACGGTTAATGTCTATGCCGGCCTGAATAAGCAGTCTGAGAGAAACAGATAGAAAACATTAAATTGAGGAAAGAAGGAAGATCGTATTAACATAGTAAACTGAACAAAAAGAAAACAGAAAGGATGCAGAGGTGTGGTAATCTATTCTGAAACTACATACATATGATAACTTTCATAACTAAAATAAGATAAAAAATTAATCAATTTAGCTAGGCAGTTATAAAATATATAATATCAAATAATTTTTGAGAGGAAGCATTAGCTCAATAGTAGAATGTCTGTCCGTGGGCCAAGAAAAGCCGGTTCAATGCCCATTGGGCCCATGCCTAAGTGTCTCTGAAGAACCACTTTAACCCCCAGTTACTCCCACCTTTGGCACCGTCATGGCTGCCTGCTGCAGTGCAATGCAGCAAAGGTTATTTTCCCATGAGGGATGAATATAGTATGATTAAAAAAAAAACTATTGATTTAAATCTTCATGCATTTACTCAAACCCAGTTCTATTCTATTATCTTGTTCAAACACCCAACTCTTTCTAATGTCACACCCACCAAAGAATCGATTGCATTAGGGTAATAAAAACATCCTCTTTCTAGGCCGACTGACTTTTTTTTATCTGATCTTGTCAGACAAGATCAGCTGACATGTTTACACAATTTCTGTTTAATTCTAATTCCATATGTGATCATATCATAAAAGCACCTCATACAGTAAACACAAACACTAAGTGATCCTTGAACTCCTCAGTATGCTTACATATTACAGCATCTATTGTGAGACCATCTGTCTGACAGCTAAAGCTGCTCCAAAAAAACAGGTCAGTGACCCCAAACACAGCAGCAGTTCTAAACAGAATGACTAAAAACAAATTAAATGAAATGTAGACCTCAAATTAGGCGACATGTTTTGTTGAGGCACAATATCAGTTTTTTTTTGGGCTTAGAGTATTTATAGTTATGCAATAATTTCTAATAATAGTTTTTTTTGTCAGGAGTAAATGGTGTGTGCCATGTAACATAATGATAGTTTTAGAAAGAGAAGTTTATCTGAACAAAAATTCCAAACAAGTTTAATTCAGTTCTTTGTTTGTGGGCGTTTGTGTCTTCAAGGATGGCCAGCCTTACCTAACAAGCATAGTTTATCAGTGTCACTACTTAAGAGGCATGCCACGCTCTATCAGCTATGACAGGCTTTACTCTTCCACTCTCCATCCCTGAACTGTTGCCCTTTATTTGTCTATTTTTCGCCTCTCTCTTGCACTACTGATCTTAAAAGGTATTTCTTTCGAAAGAAAGTCACTTTCTCATTGGAATGACAGAGGTATAATGTAAAGATGTTTGTTAGAAGAGTCAGCTGTCAATGCAGCAATATTTCTTTGGAACTTTTTTTTTTCTTTTTTGCATAGCAAAATGCAAAAACTCCTCACACTCAGAGATCGGGTGAGGAGTTCTGCCATTTGGGAGGAGCTCAGAGTAGAGCCACTCCCCCTGCACATCGAGAAAAGCCAGATGGGGTGGTTTGGGCATCTGGTCAGGATGCCTCCCGAATGCCTCACTGGTGAGGTGTTTAAGGCACGTCCCACCAAGGAGACCAAGATGCAGACCCCAGACACGCTGGAGAGGCTATGTCTCACAGCTGGCCAGCGAACGACCCGGATTCCTTCTGGGTGAGCTGTACGATGCAGCTGGGGGGAGAGAAGCCTTCCCATCTAAGGCTGCTGCCCCCCCCCCCGACCTGGCTACGAATCAGCCGAAGACGACGGAACGGAACAAAGAAAAGTGTATTAGTGTATACAGTATCTTCTAATTGAGGAGAGTTTTATTCATAACAAAGATACAATAGTACACTATACCTTTTACTACATGTTGTTAAGGTGTGAGTATTTTGCAGAATATTGTTTCCCTACTCTTTTCTCTGCTACTCTCCAAAAGACATCCTCTATGGGGAGCTGGTCACAGGGACACGACCAACTAGATGGCCTGCCCTGCGGTACAAAGATGCCTACAAGAGGGATCTAAAGTCTTGCAACATCAACACAGCAGATCTTGAGTCAGTGACCTCTGACCACTATATGTGGCATGCAACTGTCAAATTTAGTGTCAACCAGGCCGAGGGGAACAGAGAAATCCAGCATGAGGCTACAAAGATCTGGAAACAGCAAAAAGAAAAGGCAGTCTTCCTCTGCTCCTCTCGTGGCTCATACTGCATATCATATTCACAGCTAGTGTGTTAGGAGCTGCAGCTCCCGCATCAGCTGATTCAGCCGCCGCTGCACAAACAGATAAGTATCCAGGTGTAGACTTCATTCTCTCTAGAGACAGAAGGATGCCAGCAAACAACTATCTTTCCCTGCTTCATTACATTTTAGTTTCATTACCTCAATATATTACACCGATGTGTTTGTTAGGTGTGTTTGTTAGGTGGAGAAACAGATGAATATCTTTACCTGATTATGTCTATGTGTCCATTCTTGGCAGCAAGGTGAAGCGGAGATGTTCCATTTGGGTCTGTAGTGTCTCCTTTTTTGGGTTCCAGCAAAGCAGCACACATATTACTGGACAACAACAACTGGACCACCTAGGGATACATTTACAAAATAAACACATAAAATCCCTCACGACAGCTTAAAACCAAACTACATCAGTAGTTTGAAGTTACATTGGTGTTTGAAGGTGAAGGAAGCCAAATTTTCTTGTTCAAGTACAGTCTTCTTCTTTCAGGATTTCCCTTCAGAAGTTACCTTAGAAAGCCAGTTTCTTCCATCGAAAGAATCTTTCTTTGGTCATGCTGACCATCTTTTCTTATTATTATTTCTTTATTTTGAGCAAAAAAATTAAATAAATAAAATATAGAATGATGTACGTGACTCGTTTATTTGCTCAAAAAGGAGTGAGTGGAAGAAAAACTTTATAGGTTCCTCCCCCTTTCATATAAAAATCAAGTTATAATGATAAAAGTTTGAATAAACTCAATAAATAAAGATTTTACCCATTGAAAAAAAAAGACATTATAACTAATAACTAAAACATACGAAGGAGAGAAACAGATTAACATTTATTGTCTTCATATGTTGTGAAGACCATTTCTTTAGATTTCTTTTTAAACAGCATCAGGTTGGAGCATTGCGTTAGATTTAAACTCATATCATATCATAATTTGACACCAGATCTGGAAATACAGAAACTTTTCAGAAACATCTTCATGTATTCCTTCACTGTATCCATGAACCTCCTTTTTGGTCATCCTCTACGACTCTTGCCTGGTGGTTCCAAACCAGTATCCTTCTTACGACGTACTCACTCTCTCTCCTCTGCACATGTCCAAACTATCTCAGTCTGGCCTCTCTGACTTTATCTCGAAACCTTCAAACATGTGCTGTTTCACTGATCCTATCCATCCTGGTAACACCCAAAGACATCCTCAGCATCTTCTTCTCTACTACCTCCATCTTTGTTTCCAGTCTTTTTCTCAGTGCCACTGTCTCTAGACCAAACTGGTCTCTAGACCATGGCTGGTCTCTCCACGGTTTTGTATACTTTTCGTCACATTTCAGCTGAAACTCTCCTATTACTCATTCTTCATCTATCTTGTTCAAATACAGTAATGGTTTCAATTTGTATACATGTTTACAATTATTTTTAAATAGAGAGGACTGTATGGTCATGTAGTGGTTGGCCTTGCAGGCTCTTTTCTGAAATGTGCTTCGTTTGCATGGTTAGTCATTTTTTATTTACACTCCATTTGATTTTTGTGTGAAGTGTACATGGCCTTAAAGTGACCCACAACCACAGAGAAATTCACAACATTACACAGTGCCCGCTGTGTTTACAAAGGTCACTACTGATGTGAGACGTCAGGGCTGGGTGGATATACCTGCTGTTAGCAGCTGGTCTGGTCACACATTCAGCATGTAATTATCAAAATTATAGGTAATCAAAGCTGAAATAACAGAATAAAACATTGATGGATCTTTTCTCACCGTATTCCTTGTTAACTTCTCAAACGCAGTTTGACAAGTTTCTCAAACCCAGTTTGAGAAGTTAACAAGAGGATTATCACAAGATAATCACAACAAATCAAATTTGCTGCAGAAGTAAGATGTTGTCTGTTGTATTAGATTAAACTACATAACTGTGTCAGACTTATGAAAAAATAATGAGATTTTCATAAAAAAAATTGGACTTAATTTGTATTCCTCAAAGCGTCTTACCCCAACTCTGCCGAACTCGCAGGCCAGATCTAGAGGTGTCTTCCCTGCGTTATCCACAATACATGGGTTGGACTGGTGCTGCAGCAACATTTCAGACTGAGATACAAAAAAAAAATACAAGAACAAAAACACAAATGAATTCACTGGAAACTCTACATTCCAGAATTGGCATTAAAACATGCTTACAAAGAAAAATTATAAGAAGAAAGGGACTTGAATGAGTTATAAAGTCTCTTGTAGTGAGAAGTAAAGGCAAACCCTCACTTGAAGTAAAATATTTATAAAACATACACATAAAGTATAATATATTCATGAATAATTTAGAGCTGTATTAGAAATGTCGGTGGCTGAAGTTTTTTTTTATTTATTTAAAAAGATTCATTAAAAAGGAGGTTTTGAGTTTTTGTGTAAAATAATTTTTATTTTAAATAAACATGGTATCTTTTGTTATCTCATAAATATGATTTTTACCATCAGGAATAGTTTATTCAGAGGTAGAATGTACGTCTTTGGACAGAGAGAATTCGGTTTAATTCTCACTGGGCTCATCCCTAAGTGTCCCTGAATCAAACACCTTACCCCCTAGTTGCTCTCATCAATAGCAACAGGCATTGCACTGCCTGTTGCAGTGCAATGCAGCAAAGTAATTTCCCCATGATGGAGGAATATAGAATGATTTTTAAAAAAATGTTTTAAACTTATTCAGTTTCACTTTTGTTAATGACACTGTGAATTTCCCCACGCATCCAAGCCCTTTGATGAGTTCTCGATACAGTTTAAATGCGCAAGTGTTTAAGTGCACACACGTTCTTCAAGATTTCTGTTCAAACCTAATTGTGAGTTTCTTTTACTGTAGGTGTTTTTCAGCAAGTAAATGTACAGGAACACAAAAGTGGTGATACGATTGGTTATTTTGGTAAAATACTTTAGAAGAAGGGGCAGCACGGTGGCACAGTGGATAGCACAGTGGCTTCACAGCAAGAAGGTTGTGGGTTTGAGTCCCAGGTGGGGACGAGGCTTGGAACACTGTCCTTTCTGTGTGGAATTTGCATGTTCTCCCTGTGTTTGCGTGGGTTTCCTCCGGGTACTCCGGTTTCCTCCTACCCTCCAAAGACATGCATGCTAGGTTGATTGGCCGGTGCCAAAATTGCCCCTAGGAATGAGTGTGTGTGTATGGTCGTATGTGTGTGGCCCCGCGACAGACTGGCGACCTGTTTGGGGTGTACCCTGCCCTTCGCCTTAAATCAGCCGGGATAGGCTCCAGCACCCCCCCACAACCGCGTAAGGGATAGACAGATAAGAAGATGACTGACTACTTTAGAAGATTTATTTTCACCACAGCAAATCATTCTTTATTGCATCTGGACTCTAAATGCACCACAAAAATAGAACAAATAAGCTCAATCCATCTAATAAAAGTTTATTACTTCACATAAAGGCAGTTTTTTTTACTGTCTCTCATATGTGATCCCTCTACTCATGTCCTCAGTGGACCACATAAGAATATTATTTCTGTTTGGGATCTTTTTAAATTTTGTGTGTTTTCAATTCATTTGTTCCACTCATACAAGGTGTAGTAGTAGATCAAATTCATGATTCAGCTCCAGTTTGGTACTCTGCATAAATCATGTTTATTTAATCAAGAAGACGTAGTTCTTCATCCTATCGAGCCTCAACTCCATTGCTTTCTCCTCTGGGGTATGTTCACTGCTGTATTGAGTTTGCTATATTTCTCTGCTGTTGTTCTGCCAAGACCGCAGCAGCACAGCACAATTTCCTACTCATTCTTCCTGATTAAGAAAATCTAAATCATCCTATTTATTTATTTGCAGTCTGGTATTTGTATTAATTTATTATTTCTTGTTCATTTTGTGTAGATCAAAACAAATACACAGAAAAACTTGAATTTTTCTTTTTAAACTGGAAACATACCAGTAGTTAGCCTTAGTATATCCTAGCTGCAAATCTGCAACAAAACAGATAAGATATAATAGCTAGATTCTAAAGCGAGATTCCTGACTTTACTTACAACCTATCTGAAGTGTTTGATTTGACTTCTGCTAATCCAGCTTTCTGAATTGATGTTCAAAGTGTGAATAACAAGTGTTTATATTTCATTATGACATTAGACATTAAGTAACTGTTTTTCTTTTGATGTGAATTTGACATTTACCACAGCATTCAGCTAAATCATTTTAGCTTAAGTTAGAAAAACTTTGTGTCCAAAGAATGTTTTTTTTTGCACAGACACACACATACACACAAACACACACAGACACACACATACACACTCCATCATTAGGATCATGCTGAAAAAAACATGCGAAAATTTCGTTTGGTTTCAGCTGTTTACTGTGACCCTTCGTCATCTTTTACTTCTGCTACAGGATAAAATTAGAATCGTGGTTTCCAAGATGCACTTTGCTCTACTTTTTCTTTGCTTCTCTCTCACAAAGCATCAATATTTAATGTCTTTTAGTCATTTTTCTGTTGTTTTTTTTTTTACTTTTCTCAATAGATGTCCCTAGTTTAAACTCATGACGCTTGTTGATCCCTCTTTTCTGTTTTCTTCCATTCATTACCAGCCCAAAAAGGACGTTCTTCTTCTTTACTCTCCACTATTAAAAATTATAAAGCTCCAAAAGTAGGATGGATTTATAGAAAAGTTGGTTTTTTGTGTGTGTGGTGTGTGTGTGTTTTTTTTTTTTTGTAGTTAGGTGTTTGTGTGCATGGCCTTGCAACAGACTGGCAGTTCGGGGTCTATCCTGCCTCTCAACTGAAATAAGTCGGGACAGGCACCAGCACTCCCCGCAACCCCAAGAAATGGTAATGAAATAAATATTGTACTTACAGTACAGTACAATGTCTGGTTTGTCATACTGGGCTTTATTTCTTATTTCTACTGAGCACAGCAATTTTAAACAAAAAAAATATATAAATTCTTTGCTTTTTCCATTTTTTTACATTATAAGATAAGTGGGGAGAGGTATCATGTGGGTCAGCAAATTGAGTGATCAGACATTACTCACCACATCATAGTGGCCATGCTGTGCTGCCAGGTGTAGAGGAATCTGTCCCTCATCTGATTGGCCATTGACAGATGAGCCCGCCTTTAGCAGCATCTTCATAGGCTCCGACTTCCCCTGCCAGGCAGCGTAGTGCAGTGGTCGCATACCTGCATCACCCAATCACAAAGCATGAGCACAAGAAATGAGCATCATGCTACATTGTATCATAACTGATGCAGTTTGTGTTTGTACGTGTGTGCATGTCTCACCTTTCTGGTCTCTAATGTCCACAGCAGCCTGAGATTCCAGCAGGATCGAGATGAGTTCCACATTCCCATTAAGGGAAGCATGGTGTAAAGGAGAAAACCTACAGTACACATATACACACAGTAGTTATACTTCGGGGGTGGGACATTGAGGTTGTCGTACATCAACTCATTCGGGAAGTGCCATTCTTATGTTTTAATTTTTTGGTTTTTCTATAGCATAGCTCTGCCAAACTTATCATCACCAAACATATAAAAGTTACTTCTAGTTTGAAATAGATCTAGTTTGAAATAGATCTCGTAAATTAAATTTTTGAAATAAATGACCTACTACTGTGCTAAAAAAATCATCATTGTTGATCTAAAAATTAAAACAATGAACAGAAATGACTGTACAGCAGATACTTAGTTTTTTTACAGGAGAGGTGGAGATCACATTACAGCTGGACTACTGTCATGCAAACTCATGAACACACACTCCCAGGTCAGGGATAATGGCAAAGCTTAGCATGACAAATGGATTTACTCGTGGAGGATTAGGGATCAAACATCTAATGTGTATCTTTACAGGAGAGCAGCAGAACGGATCATCGAGAAGAGAGAGAGAAATGGAGGGAAATGGACCTCAGCATAGATGTTTGCAGCTTTGTGAAGAACTCAGTGATTGTGTGTTTGAGGCCAAAGGGCATGTGTCAAGTAGATGTGACCGATACATCAGCTGTGATGGATAAGTAACATTATCAGAAAGGGCAACATAGCTGGAGGACACAAATAACTAAACAGACACACAGTCAAGTCTTTTTAACACACATCAGATGTCACAAACCGCTTGTTTTCCAAGTAATTCTGTCATAAATATGTACTTTATCGAGAATGATTAATATTTATTGATTAGGTGTCTCAAGAATGCAAAACAATCCCAGATATTTTTTTTTAAAAATGCATTTTTTAAATTCCAATCAGGAGTTTAATGTTGTGATCAAACATTTTGATCATTGTTTGAACTCTTCTATTGTTAAGTATATTAAAGTGTTGCTTGATATAGAAGTATATATATCGGCTTTACGGGTATTGAATAGACATCGACTCAATCTGGAAATGTTTTCTCAGGTTGTTACTCAAAAAAAGTAATGACGGCTTCAAATGATGCTTCAACAAAACACATTCGAACATAAATTAATTCAAAACCTTGTAAAATTGTTTTTCTATTTGCTGCAAAATGATTGTTTCTTGGCTTGTTGAATAAATCTCTAATTCAAGTTGTCGTTCACGCTTGAAGTTGTCTTTAATATTTCATTTGCATGTACAGATTACAAATATCTTGAATACTTCTTTTTACCATTTTCTTATTAACGCAGCAGAATGTATAATTGATCCTACTTTCTAGTCTATTTTTCTTTGGTTGGAGGTGATATTTCAATTGGTAATAGCTTCCACTAATCCCAATGAAAAGTTGTGAAGAAAATCTAAGTTCCATGTTGAATTCAGAGGATAAACTCAAAAACACATTTTAAACAATAATTGATTAATTTCCTAGTTGTTATGATAGCAAAAACAAAAACAAATACAGAAAACTTTATTATCCTCAACTCGGGAAATTTGTGACATACTTTTGATTGAACACAGCATATGTTTTATCTGTGTCTTCTTGGCAACAATGTCTTCACCTGGCTTTTCCAGTTACGTAGGAATGTTACACAATGCTGATATTACGGAGGGGTGGAGGAAAGTCCTTGCCTTTGCCAAGTTGTAAAACGTGACATGCAATATTTATACCATCGTCTCCTCAAAAAAAAAAAAAAGTCCTCTCTCTTTTCACTCTCTCTCCTCGCTCTCCAACTCTCCCATTTCTCTGTCTGTTCTTCTACTCCAGTGGTCTCCTTCTGCTTCTTTTCAGATCCCATCTGCTGTTCCCATACTTGAACAGCAGATGCGCAAATTTGCAGAGAAATTTGTGTTTAGCCATAGAATCAAAGAAATAAATTTTCTGTCTAACGTATCCTTTAAAATTATTGTGGAAAAAATATTAGCATAATTTTAAACAAATAATTAAATAATACTTTTATAAAGCTGTGGTTGCAGTGGTTAGCACAGTGGCCTCACTGCAAGAAGGTTAGGGTTCAAGTCCTGGTTCGGACGAAGCTTGGAACACTGGTCTTTCTGTGTGGAGTTTGCATGTTCTTCCCATGTATGCATGGGTTTTCTCCAGGTGCTCCAGTTTCCTCTCACCCTCCAAAAACATGCATAATTAGTTAATTGGGGACTATGAAATTGCCCCTAGGAATGAGTGTGTGGATAGTTGTGTCTGTGAATCCTGCGACAGACTGGCGACCTGTTCCGGGTGGACCCTGCCTTTCCCCTTAAATCAATTGGGACAGGCTTCGACACTCTCCGTGACCCCATTAAGGTTAAGTTGTTCAAAAGACAAAATGAGTTAAAGCTGTAAATTTAATAACTATTGTGCTGTGTTATTAGTTTTTTTTTTATTTTATTAATGATTTTTTTCTTGTTTCTTTGTCACCAAGTTTCCACTTTTGAGAGAAATGACTGACTATCTAACCCTATGTAACCTCTTTGTACATTTTGTCAGCTGTCCACTCTATTTCGCATGTTTATATCCTCCCTAGTTTTGAGCGCAGACATCCAGCTTTTCTGCAAGCAACTGAATGTCCTTCTCACCTGCCACACAAATCACATGTAGACACACATGGTTTGACCCATTTTTAGTAATGAGCAATTTCTCATGCCTTCCAGGCTCTCATAAACTTTCAGAGATTCAACAACCACACACTGGACCAAGTGGGAAGGAGCGAGGGAGAGACGTGAAAAGGAGACATGAGGATTGTTCTCATTCTGTCTCCCATCAATTTTTATTGTTGATGTTTTTATGTTTCTATATATTGAGTTCTAACTTCTAGATATGTCTGATTACACCTGTTTTCTGTCATAAATATATGTATATAATATGTATATACATATATATATACCGTATACTGACTTGGTGAAAGTGTAATGATGTCTGGACATGAGGCTGTTAATAAATTAAACATATTAAAACAACTTTGTGTCTAGTAATGGTAAATTTAATCTATGTTAAGGAGGACGTGACATCTAGAATGCACAATTTTAAGCAGTAAGTTAGGCCAGTCAGTTTTGTTTATCACAATTTGCCTTGAGGAGGCTAGCAGTCTGCACAGGAAACATCACCTCTGTTCTCTGACCCATGAGTCAAGCAACGGAAAGAAAAATCTGCAGGAAAATGTTTCATCGAGTCAGGTAGCAAACAGTTGATACACAGACACTTCAGGGCCAATTAGAGTATTTACAGTGGAAAGAATGTATTTATTTTTGAATCTATAGCACAAGTTTGTATTTAGGAAAATATGTCATAAAAGTTCATAAGGATTGGATATTTGTAGAAAAATTTGGTGACAAAATCCCCATCTAGCAAGAAGCTGTCCAGGTTGTCGTTTGATTAGTTAAAGCAATTCCGGTCTGGAAAATACTTTGGAAGTAATTCTGATGATCTGTCAAAATCCCAATGGGCTACATAAACTTATTGGTTGTAGTGCTTTGTTGTGACATTTCCTCCCTCCAAATCTGGCCCTCTGCCCTAACTAAGCACATCTGGTCCCGGTTGCCTGTCCCTTATGTCTCCACCTGTGTCTTGTCATTCCCCGGTTATTTAACCCCTGGTGTCCATCACTCTGGTGTCAGAAGCCTGGTTGGCACAGCGAGCTCGTTCATCATGTTTACTACACCACAGGAAGACTCTCGTGTCAGATCATCTGCTCACCTGCTGCAGCCATGATGGTGCCCCTCTAGATTGTCTTTCAGGCAGCACATTTCTACCCCTCTTCCCTAACTGCTGATTACCTACAATAAACTGGTTAAAACTGACTGTGCATCTGAGTCTTACATCTTCACCTTCATCACATCATGTTTTTATAAATATGGTAGTGTCTGATTAAACCAAAAAGCACTAACAAAAAGCACTGGAGACGGTGGCCGCGTGGTTAGCGCGTTCGCCTGCGGACCGGAAGGTCGCGGGTTCGCGTCCCATGGAGAGCACGTCTAGGGTCCTTGGAGAAGACACCTAGCCCCCGCTTCTCCCACCATTGGCGCCGTTGAAGGGCAGCCTGCTGCGGTGTAAGGAGTGCAGCAAACAAATTTCCCCGGTGAGGGATGAATAGAGTAATTCAAAATACAAATACAAAATAATAAAATACTAACTTTTTACTAATACTTATTCTGCAGAAAATTAATTGTACATTTACTGGATTCTTTTCATCCAAACACCAGTTATGAAATGACCAGAGAAGAATATGTAACACAAAATAAAACCATACCATACCATTAGTACACTCATGACGTCACATAAGCACAAAAAAAAAAAAAAAAACACTTTTATGGACAGTAGCTAAGTCGGCTGGAGGCTAATCCGTTGGCTTTTACCACTAAGGAGAGCATTGTAAAAAAATAACATAACACAGCTTTTATGTGAATGGGTCCAGAAGGATGGTGAAGTGAGGATGGAGAGAGCGGGAGAGTGACGGAAATGGAAAATGGATGAAAGACGCATTGTAAGAGAGAAAAAGCTACTTACCCATCTGTATCCTGGAAGTTAACATTCACTTTTTTAGCGGAGCCGAGGAGCTCTGAAACAAATAAAACACACAATTAGTAAATAAGGAAGGAACATTCAGTGTTTTGCATAAATTGTTTTAAAGTTTGAACAAAAAAAGGAGCTGTTTTTTTATTTCGTTGTAATATTTTGCATGGAATTAATATAAACAAGTCATTCACTGATTATGAACCGCATTATGGCCTCATTCACTGATCAGCTAGAAGCATCACAGACTGTCTCTTTTTATAGATTAAATCTCTTGTGATATCCATGCATCATTGTAAACAGTTACATCATTTGGAGCCATAAAAAGTTTGGTTCTGAACAATCTGTCTGTAACAGATGTAAACTCATTTTTGGAAAAAGAATTTAATCCACGCAGGTAATGAAGCAGCATTATGTATTTGCCCAATAACATCTTCCCAAGTTATAACTAAAATGCAGATGCAGACAAGCATAAAACTGTTTGTAAATTTGAACAAAGTTTTTTAGATACCACGCCAGTGATTCCAATCATCGGTTTTCATCTCACAATTGAATCTAGAAGTGAAAATATGAGGGTTTTTTTCTTCTGTGGAGAGGTTATGAGTTATCCAGGGCGAAGTGGTACAAGTCGCTCAACATCAGGTCAATGTTGACTTCAGTCACTATCGATTACAATCACTGCGGTGCAACCTGCTGCTTCTTGTGAGAAGACTAAAGATAACTTTGCTATATGGAATAGCAGTGAAACAATGCTATCTTAAACACTTGAAAATAAATGAAAAATTTAGATGAAAGAAATATTGGAAAAAAGGAAATTATATATTCATGCCACCTTTTTACAGACCAAAGAGATACAGAGTGAGCCAAGAAATTTCAACTGCAATTTACGTTAATGAAGTTAGAAAATATTTAAAACGGTGTTTGATGAAGACAAAAGATGACTACAAAAGATGCAAAAATGTATTGTTTATATAGCAAGAAGAAAACTGTAAGCAAGAAATCCATAGATGATACTGCACACTATATTCTTGACATCTTCAATCACTGTCCTGCTGGTTTGAGTTTCCTGATTCAAATCAAACAAATACAACAAATTCTTGTTGAGCAATGTTGACATGATTGTAGTTGGATGTGTTTCAGCAGGGACGTTTCTTAGATCTGTATGTTCTCATATGCATTGGAATTATTAGTGGGTGGTTCAGCATACAGTTCCCATTATATTTAAAAGCCTGTTTGAACATGAACTTTATTGAATATCCTCTTTATAGTCATGTAGTTTAAATGTTACTAATGTGATTAAAACTTTGTGCACAGTTCATTTACCTCTTGTCTCTAAGTTCAGGGTTTTATTTCCTGCCCCCTGAAGCATGTTCTGTGACATTTACAACCTCTGGAGTAACTCAGTAAGAGGTTATACAAGCCAGGAAGAAAAGAAGATGTGCTGCAATTAAATTTTATTCACATACAATTTTGTCCATAACAGCTTGAAACAACACTGGTAACAGGAATGCATGTCTACATACACACACACACACATTTTTGCACACAGACTGTAAGTGTGATGTGCACTAAGTCCACTATGAGAACACTCTGCTGCTTCCTCCCTCATTATTTTTCATCCTCTGCCTTTTTTTAAACCCAATGTTAGCTGATGATGCAGAACTGAGGTGTAGCGACGATGAGCCTCCACAGTTTTTTTCCCCTAGTTTTTCCGCTCATTCTCGCTCAAACACACACGCATACACACACATGCTCCCTCCAGGGTGCAGGAAACAGGACAGTTGCTCTATTGTAGAAGAGACAGCTCCCAGCACCACTGCAAGAGGAACATTGATTTCCTTGCAGACTATTTCTGGCTGCTGAATGCAGGGATTCACTCTATCTTTCATACGCACAAACACAAGAACTTTCAAAGGAAAAATCACATCCTGCCATAGTTGTGACATAACTTTGTGCGTCCATTAATACACTAGTGAGGCGACGTTACGAAGGAAGCGTGCACACATTGCTCATTCTTCCTCCACCTCACCCCACTGATAAGCTCATCACAATGGTTGGCTTCTTCCCAAGAAAAAAACCAATGAACTCCTCCATCTGTTTTATCAGACACCGACCCTGACCTCCTGCCACCGTAATATTGAGGCTACTCGCTAGAAAACATGACCACTGTCTTTATCTAACCCATTTATGACAGAGGAAAATGGACACACCCTCAGGAACAGAAGGGGAGAAAGATCCCTTTAAGCTATGTCATGTTTTTGAAATGGACCTTTGTGACTTTGAGCATCTGCTTTTCACAAGCTACCAGAAGAATCCAGCTCGCAGGCTCTTCCTCGATCTGTTGAATGAGTGCACTTTGACTCGAGTTGCCTCATCTGTGTCATTCCTCATCTGTATGTAGAAACAGCTCAAGGGTTTTTTAAAGATGTAGTCTAAATACTAAATTCAGTTTACTGGTCAAAGATGATTACACCAGTCAAATCTAAAACAAATATATTTTTGTAGAGCAAATTATGGAATACATTGACTTTTCATTTGAAGTCTGTAGAGGACAGTGGCCAACAAAGAAAAGAAAAACAAGTTTTCATTCTTCCAGCAGGAAGAGACTCAGGAAGAGCAGTTGATTGTGTTGACCGGCTGGGCATAAAAAGGACAACCAATAGGAGTCAACAAGCACCAAAAGGAAACATTGCCAGTGAGCTATCACTTTGCTGCCTCACAGTCTGGGCACAATTTAGCCACTGTGACAACTTAGCATCTTCCACAAAAAAAATCTATGAGCAAGGAATTAACACATTGGAGCCGAGAAGCAAATTTCTAACAAATTGCAAAGATTACATTTGCTCCATACCAGGAAAATGAAACACTGGTCAGAAAACTAAAATGTCACATTTATCTGATTTCTGCACCCTGGAACTGAAGGGAATGAGATGTTGATACAAAGTTGCCATCTAAGTCTGGTTTAAGACAAAATATCAACAAAACAAGCACACTCATGTTTCATCATTAAGACAAAGTAGCACGAACCAACAGTACGAAGCGAGAAAGTTAAAAATGAGCTTTTGAGCAAATGGTCAGAGTCAAGTAGATGCAATCGGATCTCCATTCACTTATTGAAGAACTGAATGAGAAGAATCCTTACTAAGTCAAAGCATTATATTGCATTAATAATTCTAAATGTTTCATTTTAAACACCACAGATGACTCATCAACATTCAATATCAACATTCAGTATGAGGCTACGCCATCAGTTTGTGGTTTCATTATTTTATCTTTCCTGCCTTGCATTCCAAGCAAGTTTTGAAAATCATCTTGTCGTCTTTCCAAGTGTGACAAAAGCAAAATATTAGCAATTTTTTATATTTTACAAAGTTAAAAAAGAAACATTTATCTTCTTCTGCAATTTGTTTGGTTTTTGAGGGTTGTCAACTTTCAGCTGCAGGGCTGCTGTTGCAAAAGATTGTGCAAACTCATTTCACTGGCTTGACCAGGAGAAACTAAAGCAAACTCATTGAACCTGCACAAAACCAATATTTTTAAACTATTTCTTAGGTCCATTATCAGAATATTGCCTCAGAGAAATGTGGTTTTGTTTTGTCTTCTGAACCGCTTATCCCTATAAGGGTCACAGGGCGTAGGGGAGCCTATCTCAACTGGTTTCAGGTGGGAGGTAGGATACACCCGTTAGTCTGCTGTGGGGCCACGACCACACAAACACTCATTTCTAGGGGCAATTTTGTTGCGACAAATTAACCTAACATGCATGTTTTTGGAGGGTGGGAGGAAACCGGTGTACTGGAGAAAACTTAAATAAACACAAGGAGAATATGCAAACCCCACACAGAAAGGCCAGTGTTTCAAGCCTCACTCCCACTCCAGGGTTCAAACACTGAGCATCTCATTGTAAGGTTCCCGTGCCGACCACTGCACCACCATGCAGCCTAAAGTTATTTCCATAATGATAAATTTAATGAAGAAGCTCTTACTGAGAAACACAACTTTATAATGGCTGCTACAAAAAGGCCTTTTCAAAATCCCAAATCAAAGTCAGTCTTGATGGTTACCACTTCAGAAAAGATCAATAAGTTTTTGAAAGAGCACATCCGAAGCCGTGTATAAACTGGAAATGTTTGGCCTCCTCCCACTCAACATTAATAAATGTTGTCTTGGTTCTTATTGTTCCATTTTATCTTCCTTTATAGATGTTTTAAAAACTCCTCAAATTGAATTGAGAAAAGATGTTTTACAGTTCCAGTTTTACTGTATCTCACTCACACAAAAAGTAGAGTAATAATTATTAGTCAAGTCCATGAAAAATAAACTTAATTTTAGACCATGTACGGTACCAATGACTTTTATAATGTTTTGATGTGTTTCATGTGTTGAATTGAGATCAAGTTAGTGTTTCATTTGATGATGGGATTGATTTGAAATCAGAAATAAAGTTTGTTAAAGTAAAGCTGCTTCTCTGAAAACACTAGGCAAGTGTTCTTCTATTTATATTTTAAATGATCCCCTCAAACTTAAGAAGTCTTTTCTATTCTTCATATACTCTTTAAACACAGTGAGTTGGTGCAAACTTCTCCCCATTTCAGCTTTTCATTGACAACACCTGGCCAAACATCCTCCATGAACCACATAATAAAATAGTCTTTGAGTGTTTTACATTATTACGAACATCGAAGTGATTTTAGTAGAAGCTTTCTGTTTCACTTCACCTCTAGTGACATTTAAGTCTGAGTGTGCATGGGAAAGCTCCATTCTGCTCTCTTTGCTCTACTTTCCCCTCTTCTAATGCTGTATTGATCGCTCCCTCTCGGTGTGTAATAGTCAAAGGTTGGTGAGAGCTCAAAGGCATTACACTTTCTTATAATTCTTCTATATTATCATAGAAAAGGTCAGAAACCTCCATTTGTCGAATATTAAATACAGTTAAAGGTAAATTACATCCTGGAAGGATGTTTAGAAAACTTCTCTTACTCTGATAGGGCAAAAACGAGTATTTGTATCTGGTGTTTAAGAAAAGATCATTGATAAAAGTAGCCCCCTCTTCCCTCCATTTACATTAGCTTCTGTTCTTGCTCTTTGTTCTTTTTTCTATTCCCTCCATTCAGTTTCTCTGGCAGCTAATCTGGAAAATCGTGCTCTGTACTGTGGAGTGCTTTCTAAAAGCAGACCTGTTTTCTTGGCTCAGATCGATCGCTCCCTGCCTCCCCCACCTCCTCTGACTATTTCCTTCACCTCTCTCTCACTCCAGCTTTCTGTCTTTCACCTCTTCTTCTCAGAATATCCTTTTTCTTAAGGTAACAGCACTCATTTTACGTCCGATAGATTTTGCTTGGAGATTAAAAAAACAGGTGTTAAAACAGCGCCTATCTCGGTGTGTTTGAATCTTTGCTTATTTGAGCATACCTGTAATCTTCAATAAACCTAGTTCTATTCACAAGTTTCTCTTCAAGAAAATACGTCAACCAAAGTACATTCTGGAGAAATAAACCAGGAATGAAAACTTTGTTCCATGTCAATTCGACATACTATTTGAAACACAAATGTCCTTACATAACCCTTTCCTCTTAGGTAGGAAAACTTAAAAGTATGTTGGCATCTAGCATTGATGAACTGAGACTGAGAAATGCATAATTACGGTGACTGTTTTTTTTTCATTAGGATTAATATTTGTGGCAGAAACAGAGATGAAATGAGCTTCCTTTGCAGGGTGGCTGGGCTCTCACTCAGAGATAGAGTGAGAAGCTCTACCATCCTGGAGGAGCTCAGAAGTAGAGCCATTGCTCCTGCGGGTCGAGAAAAACCAGGTGGGGCGGTTCATGCATCTGATTAGGATGCCTCCTGAACGCCTCGCTGGTGAGGTGTTTTGAGGACATCTGACTGGGAGGAGACCAAGAGGTAGACCCCGGACTCGGTGGAGTGAAAATGTCTCACAGCTGGCCAGAGAACTCTTTGGGATCCTCCCGGGTGAGCTGGAGGATCCCTGGGTTTTCCGTCTGAGGCCCTGGACTATGACTTTTCCAGAGTGTATCCTGCCTGTTGCCTATTTATTTAGATTGGGGTCCAGTGGCCATGTGACCCATTGTTGAATGGATGAATGACTAAAACTAGAGTAACTTTAATTAGATTACTATCTGACCAAACCAACACTGCCGGGTTGTAAAAGCTTTCATGTCCTCCAAAGTCCTGAAAGGCAAGGAGGCAACGCATTAAAAATGTTTATTTTTAGGTTCTGCTCAAATAGTTTGTGAGTCACAGAACAATTTTTTTCAGTCTATAATAAGATTTTAAAAGAAGGATAAAAATGCTAGATTTATTTTGGACTCCTTGATTCCTTTTTTATTTCTACATCATAGAAGGACACAACCGCCCAGTTCTTATCAAATAAGGACAGAGGTTTTTACCAGGCATCATATAAGGGCAAAGTGGGTATGACTGGGAGCTTTGCCAACATACTCCTCTGGCTTTCAGACGTGGACACTCACACAAAGTGCTGTATCATAAATGTGTGCATAAACAGTGACGGGCTGCTTCACATCCAAACAAAATATACACACTTTACACAGATTTGCCCACCAAAAAACGTCTTTCATGCCTCAAGATGAGAAAATATTGGGAATAATTTACCAGAACAGAGTTAATTCCATGGTGTGTGTGTGAATGTGTGTGCGTGTGTGTCAGCGTGTTAACTGCTGGGAGCTTTTTGATCCTCGTTGACCTCTCATCAACCCTTCACGGCCAGAGCTTCCTGGGCAGGTAGCACAAACACACCATCTGCTCGCAGTTCACACACTTCACAGTCTGGCATTTGGATGAGATCACAAACACGTTGCGGATTTATTTGGTTTATAAGATTGTTTACAAGACAAAATACAAACCGATACTTTTACTTAGTATAAAATAATTTTAAATGCCTTATTTTGTGGTGTTTCTATTTATCCTTAATAAAGATGCTGTGAGACTCAAAAGTATGTTGGCAGAAAAAATGTGCATCACATCTGGACCTCAGTGTTCTGCCAAGGAGGAAAATCCGGCCAGGAATGGCGTAGTGGTGGGAATTGGAGGTAATTTTGGTGCTAGCTGCACATCTGTTGCTGTTTCCATCCAATTCTTACATGGAAGCAGGTCATCCTGTCCGATACAAAGGGATGGGCGGGACTGAGTGTCCCAAAATCTTGGACTTGTAATATTTCAGATCTCACTCTGTTAGACTGTTGTTTAACTTTAGCACATAGAAAATATTGCTGAGGGTTCAGGGATATAATGGTTAACCCGTAGAAGGTAAAACTAGAACAAGATTGAGTAGATTTGATTAATAAACATGTGTTTCATTCTTCCTGAGTAAATTACATCCCCATCCCACCAGGTAAAATCCGTTGGAAAGCCATAATTATCAATCTGAATGATGTTTACCACTCCAAGCTATAATTACAGCAGCAGATTGTGGTGAAACTTATTACAGCCTGATTGACAATTTTCCTAAAAGCTGAATTTTTTCGGTAGAAAAAAAATCCGTTTGTAATGCAAGGTTTAGGATTTTTTTTGCCAATAATATTTTTTTTAAATAAAATGTCTTCTGGATCTAGTTTGTGCTTTTTATATCTACATGGGTTGAAAATTAGATACCCTGACATAAAATAACATCTCCATAAGGTATCTATATTGGCGTATGAAATGTCACATGCAATTAGACAATATCGAACAACCAAAACCAAATTTGATCAAAATTATGTAACCTCCTAAAGACAAATCCTGTGCCTCAATGTCTCAGACACATGGGGAACTCTTCCCCATTTTCAGCTGCTGCTGCAGAACTCAGAGAAAATACTGATTTTACGATGTTGCTGCAACCACTCAGCCGGCAGCTGAGTTCTCTCTTCTCTTCACACACACACAGTCACACCGGCAAGTAGAGAGCATTAGGTTGCACAGAGGCGGTTGCTAGGTAACAAGCATCCCAGCTCTTCCTACACATGGAGGAGTGTGCTGTACACCTTATACACCGGGATTCAAAATCACCCACATAGACACACAGACATCGCTGTGAGGAGAGTGGTGAGAGTGTGACATCCTCATTTCCAGATGAACTGTCTAAAGCAGCATCTGCTCCCAACATGCAGATTGACTGAACAAATAAAACTTTATAGTGTTTCAGAAATCCGGATGCTCTTCGCTCTCTAACACAATGTTTTATCTATAAAAGTTTGTTATTGTAACTCTAAGTTATAAATAATAAATCCCCCTAATTATTTGATCACAGTTCATAGGGAGTTTGGTGGAAATAGAGAGACATAAATGAGTAACAAACCACTAAAAGAAGGTGCAGTGGGATCAGGACAAAACATGACAAAGTGAAACCCGATCATTCCAAAAAATGACACACACTTGTATTAATTTGACTAAACCCCAGTTCTACAATTACAACCATTTATTAATGTCTTTATTCAACTATATCACTTCTTCCCAATTGTGGTTGATGAGGGGCTGGAGCCTATTTTGCCTGATAAAGGTAAGAGGAGAGGTACACCCTAAACAGGTCGCCTGTTTGTTACAAATGAGAAAAAAGTACAAATAAGTACAAATAAGAAAAAAAAGGTTTTAACTCTTTTTAAAACAACTTGTCAAATGAAGCTTCTGTCAATTAGTTAATCTTTAGAAAAACATTGACTGATGATTAGACATACAATTGCTGCATAACAAAATAAAGTTAATCAAAGGGGATTTCCTGCCAAATCAACTTGTTGGAAGTTTTTACCATGTTTTGAATGCTATCCCCACATCAGAACCATCCCTGAAGAGGTTTCCTATTTCCTTCATGTATTTTTGAGTCATTTGCAAACTTTCTTGTCCAATGTTCAGACTTTTTTTTATTATTTGAATGCCAGGTTGTTCTTGTTTACCGCCACATCCACAATCCCATCTACAGGTAGTGCCATTTTAATGTAAATGCCCCAAAATTAGAATATAAAGGAATATGTGCTAACTTTGCTTTATTTTAACAAACTATATTTATCACTCATGGGGAAACTTCTGTGCTACCTTACACCGCAGCAGTCAGCTATGATGGTGACAATTCGAACCGGGTCCGAAACCCAGTGGCAGACACTCTACCACTGAGCTATCACCTCCAAACTTGATGCTATTTACATGGTATTCATGGCCTTAGTCTAGATTTATGGTGTGTTGTGCACATTGCGAGAGGGCGGGGTGTGAGAGGTGGAGGATATTGACATTTTCAAAAACAAAACTGAATCAATGTATTCAGAACTTATTTTGGTGAATATCACATTTCTGAGCCAACAAAAGGTATCCTACATACCTATGTTTGCCATGAAACAATAACTATCACCCCACAAAAGTATAATACTGCCTCTTTAAATAAGTTTTACCAGTGGGGCTTTTTCATGTCTCACTACACCGAGTGTGTCCCTCTGCCACTACGTGTACTGCTGTGGGACACCTCGATTGATTGAAAGCTGCTAAACAGCAAGCGACAGTCAGTAATTGGAGATTGTCAAAGTGGATGGATGATGGATTCTATTCATGTAAACATTAGGATGAAACTAACACATGGATGCAATGTGTATCATGTAAACACCTCATCAGAAACACATGTGAAAGAAAGGAAAGAGCAGGTAATCACTGAGTAAAACAGTGGTGCACCCATCTAAATCTATTTTCCAAAACACACACCCCACATTCACATGGCCCATGGTGCTTTACACATCTGTTTCCCACCATCAGGGGAAAAAAATGGAAGGACAGACTCCATGATTAAATCAACAGATGAGCAAATCCTCCAGATTCTGTTACATGACTCATTATTCATGCAACCTCTAACTTCTACTTCCTCTTCTGCTTGTCTTTCAAGACCTTTTTCGGGAGAAAAAGGTCTTGAAAGGTCCACCTGTGTTCCTTTCCTTCTTAGTGATTGCTTGGCCTGAAACATTTAACTTAATAGTCTCCATTCTTCCATAATCTCCTTCAGAAATACACAAACTTTTCAACACCTTTTAAATAACATTGACTCTTTTATCAGAGCCAGGGTTACTTCTTGGGATCAACGGCCAACTTACTCCCCTTTAGAAGCCTTACAAAAATAAACCAGAAATCATATCTCAGTTGCATCTCCAGAAAAAGCTTGTTAGTGTTTACCAATGAGAAGAAAAACTAAAATCTAACATATTTTTAAAGGAAAGCCATTTATTGTTACTGGTCAAAGTGGTGTTACAAAGTAACAGCAAAACTTAGTGGCTCTTAAGTTTGTAGCCAAACATTTGGCAAAGTGAACAGGACAGGATGTAGAGTAGTGATTACTTCTGAGCTACCGATCCATATTTGCACAGCTGCACACATATAGCCTACACGCAGACACACATCCTAGTGGGCTGCCAAGCATGTGACTTCAAAAGCAGGTAAACAGGAAGAGAGTGATTTAATTAGAGACCATCTGAGTGAATCCAAGGCCATTGGAGAGGATAAGACAGATGGATACGGAAGTACTGATACAGGAAGTGATCGTGAGGCAAACAAATCAATGCAACCTGGAGTAATGTACAATACATTACAGTTTCTTTGGTTAACATTACTTTAAGTGTACACACTTACAACTAATGACCCGTGATGGCTTAATGAATAAAACTTTTTGTCATTGATAATGTTAATCTTCCGATGACCTGAAAAAAGATGAGCATGGTGTTTGAGCATTAGCACAGTGAATTTTTAATTTTGTGATTGTTGCAATTTTTATTATCAATTGTTCCAATCGTGCTAAAAAGAATTTGAACATTAAGAAATAAATAATCAAAAGAAAGCCATATCATATGTTATTGTACATGAGCTGTAAAAGGAACATCATTTATGTGTGATGCTCTTTGTAAAGCAGATAGTTTGATCATGTTCAGGCGGTGGCTTTGTTTCCAGTAAAAACCTATTTATACTCCCAGTGAAACTCTAACCTCTGCTTTGACCACATATTCTTTTATACTCGTCATGGGAGACTGTCTCCATGGATACAGGACTGCTCCTCGTTCAAGGTCCTGCTAAAAGAAGATGAGGAGCAGCCATCTTTATCTGTGACAGTCCCATCCCACTGAAACTTTATCATAACTAATCAAAGTGCCTTGAGATTCTGAAATGTGTATTAAGCTGTTTAATGGAGATAAAGTGGGCTGAATTGAGAGGTTCTAAATAACATCTTGCAACCCAAAAGTTTTATCACTGGATTTAACATGAGATATTATGTAAAGCTAGATTAAAGATTCTATGTGGGATCACGTCTTAAATGTAAGTAACATATTTGTAAATAATTGCCTTTTTTTAATCTGTTGCAATCCAGAACTGTTGCGAACATGATAAGGTTTATACATGCAAATCTTTCACTTTGTCCATTAATTTCAAAATACTACAAGCCCCATTTGGACAAAACCCTAATCAACAGCAGGCAGTCGTGTTGATTAACGTTTTTCACATATTGATTATCATTACATAATACAGCTTGAATTTGAAGTAATAAAGCAGTAGGCAGACAGGCATTTAGCAGTTTCCTGGCAACAACTTCATCATCCACTATCAAGGTTATCTCTCTGATGGTAATACATTTTTAACACAGTACACATTTTAAATGCGACATTAGTTTAAGTAGGGAATATTCCGTGGGATGGACCTACTGGTACTTTTAATTCAGAAATTGTGATAGTTTTTTGATAAAGGTCAAATGGCTAAAGCCAGGTTAAAAGATATATAATTTTGCTATTCAAGTTTAGTTTGTTTAGTTAGTTAAGTATGTAAAAAGTAAAAAGAAAGAAGATGAGACTGACACATAAATCAGAAAAAAATTATAGAAAAGCCTTCTTTTGGGGCAGGTAGCAAGTGCTGGTTTATATTTCCCTGATTTCTTTTAAAGTACGGTACTCTTTCGTTGAGCACAGTGGCCTCCCAGCAAGAAGGTTGGGGTCCAGGATTGGGATTGGGAGCGGGGCTTGAAAGACTGGTTTTTCTGTGTGGCATTTGCATGTTCTCCTCGTGTATGCGTGGGTTTTCTCAGGAGACCCCGGTTTCCTCCCTCTTTCCAAAAAGCATGGATGCTAGGCTTATTGGCCACAATAAAATTGCCCCTAGGAATGAATGTGTGTGTGTGTGTGTGTGTGTGTGTGTGTGTGTGTGTGTGTGTGTGTGTGTGTGTGTGTGTGTGTGTGTGTGTGTGTGTGTGTGTGTGCGTGTTTGATTAACAACAAAACGAAAGTTGAACTAATTTCAATAATCGATAACATTTTTTTTAAATCAAGCCAGTTCTGTCCAGTTTTGAGTATTCAGTAAGAATTTTCTCATTTTTGCAACTTTTTGTTTCAAAACTAATTATCCAGATGTGTTGTTTTTGCTGAGTTTCTGCTCCAGTAGTCTCTTCAAATCTATTTTGTGAAAGAGCTGAGATTCATGTTGATAATAAAGTAACCTTGCATGTGTTGTTTAGACATTTAGAGTATATAATTCTTTTCTTTTTTCTTAAAAAAAAAAAGAAAATATAAAAAAATACATTTCTAGGCTTAATTTCCAGTTCCCACTATAGAGCGGGATTCATGATCTTTATATACAGTAATGGCAAAAACCCAATACGTTATGTTTTTAATAATAAGTCTGTGTAAGAGTTGTGCATAATTCAAAGACAGAGAGGGTGTGGAACTTTTTGGACTCTGATGTATATTCCGCTCTGAACTTACACCTGAACTCCATTCTGAACTTTGCATTTGACTCTTGTCTCTTTCTGTGTTTGGATTCAGGTTGGGAAAAATATCTGTAATTTGTCGCTCTTGTGAATTCAAGCCAAGAATACATTACCTTGTACATTTTGACCACAAGCTAACCCCTGTTGCCATGACAACTTGTACTGTTAGATTCTATTCGATCCACAAATTGACTCGAAAACAACACAACCATATTCGTGTAAAGATGTGTCTAGACTAGGACACAAGCATGATTTATCTCCATTCCAAGAAACACATCTACTTTTCAATCTGTTTAACATCTGCATCTGAGCCTGAGGAAATGCTCCACACAAATAAAGCTCGAGAAGCGACATCGATGCCAGTTTGAATACCAAACACAGCGAGACATGCAGACTCTATGACGACACCTACGCAGACAGGCCGCCATGCTCACAGGCAGAGAGAGACTTTGGGAGGAATGCTACATCTCAGAGATGCAGGCACACTGTACATTGATCAATGGCCTGCCTGTCTCTCTTCTATTGCTTATTGTTATTTTCATTCCATTTGTCATTATCAGCCATAGACCATCATTTTTTTATTATTTGCCTTGATTAAATTTTAGGCCCTGAAGCTGTGCAGCGGAGACCTATAATAAGCAGAATTCTAGCATGTTTCTTTTGAGCTGCTACAAATCTTGCGACATCAAGAAGGATTCACAGCCTCAAGGCGGAGTCGGTGGTCAGAACAAAACATGGTGAGTCCCTCCTCTACATATGTCCCCAATGACTTAGACATTAACATATGTGATAGAGAGAAGTAGGTGAATGGTAAGAGGGAAATGGAAAGCAAGGTCGCTTTGGTTTTACTTAGGTGGAACTTTAAAATGCAGGTGGAAACAGTGAATCAGAAAAATGAAAAACATTGTGAATAAAGTGATTGTGAGTTTTAGCTCAAGTGAAATGAGTATGCATTAATCTGTATGAGGGGTAACAGATGCCATTGCGGACATAGGGACGAGACACCCCAAACAGGTCACCAGTCTGTTGTGAGGCCACACACACAGACAACAATGCACACACACATATTCCCAGGGACAATTTTGTAGCAGCCAATCAACCTAACATGCATGTTTTTGGAGAATGGGAGGAAACTGGAGCACCCCCACACACACACGGAGAAAACATGCTAATTCCAAACATAATGGCCAGTCTTTCAAGCCTCAAACCATCCTGGGACTTGAACCCCCAGCCATCTTGCTGTGCTAACCACTCCACTACCATGCAGCCCTCTTTTGTAACTCAACTTGGACAATTCTTTAGAAAATATTCTTTCACAAATGACAACAAAATATGTGGCCTTGCAAACATTTGAAAAAACACCCAAAAGAATAAAAAGAAGACAGACACGTCTTTCCTTTACGGTGACCAGTAAATTTGTGGTTATAATGGCCAAATGTAATGTGTCACGTGTCAAAACATTTGTAAAGAATGAAACGCTTTGACTCCAATCAAAACTGGAGAACAAAATTTTGTGAAACGTAATAGCTTTACCGTGGATTTTTTATGTTTTATAAACATAGATTATTATTACTTGTCTAAACAAAGTAAAAGTAAAAGATTCTACTGGCCCTTTACTGAATACATCTTTTCCCACTTACTTCATCAATAATTATCCTAAATGTTTCATTGAGAGATTTTAATTGCCTGAAAACCTGTGGCAACTTTTCCAACACCTGCTCTGACCTCATATGAACACTACTTTATTGCTAATGAAGCCAAAAATGTCCCACTTTCCAATCTAATAAGTACTCTGCTATTACTTTCACTTCATTAAACCAGCTTTAAGGAAGCAGACAATATGTTTGCAGTAATTTCTAAGGAAGTTCTTACCAACTTATAGCTACTTTGCATTTGAAACGCAAACAATCATTTTAAATAGTCAATTAAAATTGTGATAACAATAATCATTTATAATACATCTTGGTTAGTATGTGCTAAATTTTGCAGAGTAGGATTGCTGAACTTGCATTACTCTCACATATGCATAAATCTGAGTTGAGTTTTTGCTAACACAGCAATCCTATTTGTGAAAGCCTAAAGTATAAGAAGGATGGACACTAAATCTAAAACTCACCATCCAATAACCCCATGGCTCTCCTGCCAGTGTTTTTCAGGTTTGTGGAAAAGGAGCAACCTCAATCATAATTTCATCAACTCATCTGAAATGTTTCTAACTCCTTTGTGATCAAATTTGAGGTGGACCTATCAGTTAAGATCAATTCTGTATTTTATGAGTGATATAAATTTGAGGTCTCATTAATAAAGACTTGTGTAAATCTTGAGTTGAGCAAGCATTTGACTTACGCCACACCAATTTGGGATATATAAAAATCCTCTAAGTTCATTTGCAAATTATGTGATACATATGAGCTGGTCCTGTCTGTCATTCTAATGCAAAATGACAATGTTAAGTTAATAAAAGTCACTTTAAGTATTCGAATGAGGAAAGTAGGTGGTTTGAGGTAACATTCAACATGCAACAGTTGTAGGTATAAGGATGCTTCCATCACTGCTGACGCACTGGGATTTTCACACACAGCCATCTCTGGGGTTTACAGAGAAAGCTTACAAGAGTAAACATTGGGTGAGCTGCAGTTGTTCAGATCAAAACGCTGATTTGATGTCTGGAGGAGAGAATAAGAAGACTTCTAGGAAATGAATCAATTTTCTGAACATGCAACACATCCTACCTTGAAGGAGATGTGCTTTTATCAGAGGACCACAATGGAAGCTTTGTCTTTCATATAGGCAAAGAAAAATGGATGCTGCAAATGGCAGAAACTAACTAAAACCAGGCAATAGAAAAAAGTAAACACTCTGGTCTGATTAATCTGGTTTTATCTTTACATTTAAATGATGAGATTAAAGAAGATTAAATATAATAAAAACATGGATTCATCTGCCTTGCATCAATGTGTCAGGATGTTGAAAATGTAATGGGCCATATTTGACCTTCACTACCCATGCTGGATGGTTTAAAGCCACAATCACCTATGCCTTGGGATCCCAAGTTTACATATTCTTGTCACTTTCTCTCACTGAGTTCAAACCCTGTGCGAGTGATCTAAATTCTCATCATGGATATGCACATTTTTTAAATATGTAAAAAAAAAAAAACTGTACATTTGGTGTTATAAACACACACATACACACTATGAAATCTATCTCTGATGACAGTCCAGCTCATTTGTTAGTCATCAGTATGACAGAATCTTATTATCTTTTGGATTACGAGGCTCAGATGCAATGAACTCTGGCTCTGTCAGGACTGAATAAACTAAGGTCCAATATTTCCATTTCCAATTACAAATTAAAGAAAATAGAAAGAAAGTTGTGGATAAATTAGAAACACCCCACCACCAAAAATAAGATTCTTACATTGCCTCTTTCTAATTTAACCAATTATAAATTAAGTTTTACCATTGTATTAGTGTGATAAATTTCCTCATGGCCGCAATTTCAGTTAATTCTGTACAAGAGATTGCGCTGCTTGGAAGGTTTGGCTTTTTTTTTTTTTAGAGTAACAATTGACTCAATGCCGGCCTCTCTTCCAACACAGTCCTCAGGGCAGCACTGTAATTGCTACACACAACACGCAGAGATTTAATGACAAACACACACACACATCGGCCTGGTTTTTATTGCTGGTGGGGACTCCGCATTGATAGAATGTGTTCAGTCTTACCTTCTATTCAACCAGCACACATAAGGTTTAACTCTAACTTCAGAACTAAAGCAGGCTATGTACAATTTCAGTCTGTGAATTGTAACAGAAATTAAATAAGGTTTTCTTTATGACTAGGTTGTCTGTTTTTATTGCTTGAAAAGCAAATTGTCCTTTAAAAGATCACACAAACTTAAGCATAGGGATTCTAGTATTCAAATTATGCAACATATAATAAAACGTTCTTATTTGTTCATAGAATGCACAGAGGACAATGATAAAGATGAGAAAGGTCTGTTTCTGCTTTCTTCCTCTGTATTGATGTGCCACATTGCCTTAATACACATTGCCTCAATACCCAAATAAAACCCATGCATACACGAAGAGAACATGCAAACTCCCCACAGAAAGACCAATGTTCCAAACCTCGTCCCACCCGGGATTCAAGCCCCAACTTTCTTGCTGTGAGTCCACTGTGCTTACCACTATACCACCGCGCAGCCCAAGTGGTGAAGTATTAGTAAATCTTTTTGAGAAACATTTTTCACTTCAGTACTACTACACATTCAATTGTTCTTTCACAAATCCTGAGCAATAAATTTTAACCCAGATACAAAAAGAAGCTCCCTCTATTTTCTAGAGACACCTAGTTGTAAATTGTCGAGCAGACCCCATCTCTGGCCAATTATTTTGTACATTGTGCAATTTCCATGGCAACAAATGACCCAATCCTATCCTTAGCTGATCTGTCGCAGTAATTTTTTTTTGGAAAAAATCAAAATTAACAGTCAGTTTTGCACGAAGAAAAAGCTAATACTGTCAGAAAAACAGTAAAGCTGTTGCATTTTTATAAAAACACGGTAATATATCATCTCTGTCACACCAACACTACTCTGTTCCCATGGGGACAAAATTGATGCCCTCACATAAACAAAATGACTCCATAAGCTGTTGTGCAGTCAGAGTTGTGTCTCCATTATGAAGGATAAACAACCACATACGCAAAAACACACATATAAACACTCAGTTTAGAAATGAGATAACGCTAACTTCAAACCGCAGTTTCCACCCTGTTAACCCAAAAAAACAAATCAGATAGTTTCTTCCAGGAAAATTTTCTCTCCATGAGCACCCGCAGACAAACGTCATGTGAACAGTAAATTTACAGTGTTTGTTTTGTGAAAAACACAATTTTTACAAACGTGCAGATTTCAGATTTCTAAGAAACATGTATAACTTTTAGGACAAATAAAAACAAAAACTATTCTGATGACACTGTGTAGTCAACACCTGGAGGACATTTTAGTCACAGGGTGTATTTTTTTCTTTTGGCCTTCTTCGTTGTTAAAGCCACATGTTTGTCATTAGGCAAGAAGAAAAGAAGGCAATAGAAAAGTAGGACAAGGAAAGAATTAGTTAGTCAATAAAACGGTTTAAGCATGTTGTGTTGGTAATAAGAAATTTACAAGATCACACCAGCAGTCTGAACTTTGGGTCTGAAGCAGAACAGATCCATGCCTTGGTAAAGTTTCCACCAACTTATGACCCTCACATCTGAAGGTCACAAAAAACATTTGTTGTTGAAATGTTGCTGTTAAACATTTGAGTCCAGATTAATCTTGTATGCAGAGAGGCTTTTCTTCGAAAATTAGCCGGTAGAGCATAAGCTAATAAGCTAATGGTTTGATATGTATAATGTGATGCTGTTGAAGGCTTACAAGGATACAACAATTAGTTTGAACTAAACAAGTAATTATATTCTCGGTCATTGAGAAAAAGACAATTAATTAGGGTGACCTCCCTCTTAGAAGAAGATTATTAGACTTTGGCACATTGACTCATTGTTCAAATTTACTCGAGAATTATTGAATTTTTTTTATGCAGTTTATCCCTCCTTGTTTTAAAAGTTGAGACTAAAAAATACCATCAAATCTAGTTGGATTTGTAGAGACTGCACATCAAAATATTTTATTAAATGAAACTATTAGTGAAAATTCTATCAAGATGACCTTCTGACATCATGTACCACTGTCCTCTCATGACCTTTGCTGTTCACTTCTTTAGTCTGTCCTCCTCTTCTATTAGTCAAGTGATTAATTGAGAGCATCTCCCTTGCCAACGAGCTCAGCCTATCACGGTTAAGCAGTACTTTTAAATATCTGTCATCTTCTCTCTAGCTGTCTCCAGAAGCACTTTGTCAGCCCTCCTCCACCTCATCACTGCTGGTATTTCATCAGCTCATCTCTTGACGCTTCAGCCTTCATCGTTTCTTTCTATCTATGCCCATAAGGAGTAGGACCCCTGGCTCGGTCTTGACAATCTTTACTGCTTTCCACTTTTGGCCCTCTGCTTCACTTTCACTGTCAGTCCGGCGTTAAGTAGCTCTCTTCCAGGCCTGGATTCATTGCCTGTTCTGGTCCAAGGTTGGGATGTCCCGGGGCTGCATAGTTCAGGTTTGGCATGGACTAGTGACCTCTTGCATGGGGGAAGCCCTCTGCACTCTCATCTCATATCTGCTTGCATAGTGTCTGTGTGGGCTTTCTTTTCCCTTGCAGCCACCATAGGTAAGCCAATGAATTAGGGGGTTTCCCCTGGGGGAATGTTGTGCATCAGGAATCTTCCTGAGCTCATCCATCCGGTACAAATTTCACGCCAAGGTCATCTATGCTAAAGTTTCTAATTATACTGTACTCAATAAATGCTTAAGTTCATCCAGTCTCTTTAGTCTGTCCTGACAGAATACATATTGACATTCTGTAAAAACAAATTTGAGGATGAGGCTATATACTCATATCTTTCACACATTAAGTAAAAAAATAAGAAACAGAAAAATGGAGGTAGCAAATTTATTACAAGTGGGGCAAAATGATGGCAGGAATTAACCTGCTAAAGGATAGAAAAAAGTTCCAGCAAAACAAGAAACACCACCAGCGTTCTTACTGCCTCCTTCAAACTTCTCCACATCTCCATGCTGAGCTTCTGTCCTACTGTCCCTTTGTTGTCATCTTTTCTGACACTTTATTGAACCCCAACAGTAAGGGCTCAGTGTGTTGTGAAATATTTTGATGACTCACTAAATTAGAACATTAGGGTGCCCAGGATTCATGCCTGCCCAAGTTCAGGGCTGAACCAATCCGTCTCTCTTCCTGACCTCTGTTCCTAAATAAACTGGTGTGGGCTCTACCCTCACTTTGTGACAGAGAGGATGAGAGGGGAATTTGAAACATAGACATATAACAAGAAGCAAAGACTAAGATAAAGGTTGACTGAGATTTTTTTTAAATTATATGACCTTTCACATAAAATAACTAGCCTTGGGGAGTTAATAAATCAGAACACGTTGCATGTGCAGGAAGAGCCGTAAATCTGCTATATGTACAAGGACGAGAGTAGGAGTGTCCCAGTTTTACTTTGACCTCTATCTGTCTGTCTATCCTCACACACACATTGAAGCTCAAGAGGGTTTCGTCGGTGCCTGGGACTGCCAGTGAGCTGTTTTCCCAGCAGCTCTGCAGCCTCTCTGGGCATGACTCACAAAGCAAACCCCCTACACATACCACCTTTACTCCTCTTCCCTTATCTACTAGGGTTCTCCACTTCATCTTGTGCTGCTCTCATCTTGTCTATTTGTTTGCTTTCTAATCCTTGCCGCTCTCTTTCAATGCTGCTATGCTATCACTTCATTCCCCCCAGTGGAATTTCTTCTTTTCCTTTCTCTATCACTTTTGTTTCACTGCCCTCCCCATCATCTTTTAAACACATCCCCACAACTCTACAAGCTCCTCTATCCTAACTGCGTTTTCAGCTTTCCTTTCGGTCATCCTTTTATTCGCTTTTGGGGAAACGTCATGTTATCTAACATGTTCAGGCTGCAAGTGGCTTTGGAAAACAACCAGGACCTAAATTGCGCCTCCAGCACCATTCCGCTCTAAACACTCTAAGATGTCTTTGGAACATTTATCCAACAAAAAAATATTCAAACATCATCTAAAATTAAAGTGTGGCCATACACAAAAAGAAACACAAGTTTGTAGGCTTCGCCTCACTTCAGTAGTGAAATTATTTAATCTGATTGAAAAGAAAAATACTTTTCATAATTTAATAATTGATCTTTTTTAGGGGGAACTGCGGTTATGAATTAATTTACCTCCTGGGAATAAAGAAGGGAACTCTCATCTCATCATTCTTACATGGCAGTATTCATTTCAAAATGAGTCATGATTTAACTGATCAACAGCGTTTCTTTTTTGACACAAACATTCTCTAAGTTTCAGATTGATTAATTTAATTCTTCTTTGAAAGCCTTGAGTAAAACTTTATTACAAGCTGTTAAGTCAATTACTTTTTAAAATTTGGTGCACTGTAGAGATGTATAAATCATGATGGGATGGAATTTGATCAAAACTGCCATTCTTGAATACTAAAAAAAAAAAAAAAAAAAAAACTTCCCTTTAATTCCTAAAATTTGTTCGTTGTTGGCCTTAGTGTGAGAAGAACTGCAACAAAAACTGGTTTAGGAGTGACACGTCTCTACTTTAGTGTACAGTATTACTTAAGAATGATAAGAATACATTTTAGAGTAACAAAATTTAAAGACATGTGATGTTTTCAACTCCAAAATTAATAATAAAGAAATAAATAAATGCGTGTTCTGCATCCCTACAAACATTATTGATTAATATTTCTGGGTGTGTTTTTGTAAATACTGCAAGTACTATTTGCCTTATTCTGCTTGTATGTTAATAATTCCTGTTAGTTTTCAGGTTTTGGAAAAGAAACCCTGCCACCCATTGTTTGATACTTTTCAAAATCTTTCTTATTACCGTACAAAACCAAAGGCCAGACCTAAGCCAGGTTTGAGATTCTGTTCACTGCACAGCTTTTATGCCATGAATATGCGCATAAACATAAATGCTACATAAAGACCGTAAATGTGCATGTTGGACTGACAGCCCAGCCTGAAATAACTGGCCATCAAAACCAGCAGAGAGGGGAACTAAAATGTGGCTCTTAATATAGCTCATAAACAAGACTGATTCAACAGGAGCAAACTGACTTTCTCCTTCTGTGTTTTGAAGTGTGTTTTGGAGTCTGTCTTTACGACATTAAAGTTATTAACAAGACATATTAGCTGTGGTAGTCTTACTAATGAATTAACTCAATGAAATGAATAAGTAGAGCCACGTGCATCATCATTCGTGTGTAAGTGTGTGCACCAACATGTGATTTAAGATTGTGAGAAAGCAAATACGACTCCATGTACACCCGGGCAGAAACGTACCGTCACTGGGTACGTATGCTGTGACATACTGGTAAAGATCTACCCTAGTTTACTACTGGTATGGTACAGTTGGGCTATTTCTGTCCATTTGCCAGTAAACAAAAAGAAAGACGAAGATTAATCGGGGAAACAAAGAAGAAAACGACAATGAATAACAACAGAAGATAAAAGTTTTAAATTTAGTATCTGCCGATGCATCAGTTACATTGTTATCATTTATTGAAGCTGCCATTAGATTTAAAAATATATCAAACTTGCAAGAAACCAAACATAAGTTATTATGTTAACTACAGCATTAAAAAATGTCTCAAGTATTCTTGCTAAAGAAGCGACTTAAAACATCTTTTCAAATTATTGTTTAGCTACGCAAAATTTTCAAGTGAACATGATTTACTCTATTTACATAAATAATTGCCTGTAGTGTTTTTCCTACACTCGATTGTAATGCGGTTTTATATTTTGAATATTTTCCCATCTCTTTGTATAGATACGTAGTTGACACACACATACAGTATGTGCAAATACTTTGTCTAAATGCACATGCATAAATATAGTTTTGTTTGGTTTAAGATTAGACAGTTTTGAGCCAAAAACTACTCAGAAAAAGAGGCGGATCAACGATTTGATCTGCTCCTCTGAAACTTAAACAACACATCCTGAATCGTCACACTGTCTCACAAATGCACACAACCATCACAGACATTCACAATTACAGGAAGCCAATCCCACAGTCACAGAACCACCAAACGGCCCTTGTCTGAACCTCATCCAACACATCAATCTACGTCTGTAATAACACTTCCTTGTCTCTACCAGTGCTGTTTCTTTCACTTTAGGACAACCACAAAAGTGATATTTAAACAAGAAATGAACCAGCTTATTTTTATGGACATACAATTTCACATTTTAAAATAAATAATATGCATCGAATAATGAAGAGGAATTTGTTCTGGAAACCTGATGAAACAGGTTTAGAAATAAGTCCACTGGGGCATGTAATAAGGTAATTTATGGAGCATCAGTTGTGGCCCCTTGATTTACAACCACAAATAAATCCAGACAGATAATATCACATCAAGTTACTGACTGTTTAAAAAACAAAAAAAAACAAGAAGCAAGCAAAGCAAGCTTTGATTTGTGTTTCACCTTCCAACGTGTGAGGGGTTGAAGTGTGAGGACAATTAATTCTTTGTTACATCCACACTATTTTTATCACATGTTGTAAAGCTGTTAATCATCGAGATGGAGCCAATCACCACCTAGCTGAAATTTGTTATTATCTCCATTGTAACCAGATATTTGTTACACACTATTAAACTATTATAAAAATACGTTTAGTATGTACGCACTATTATGTAAAAAAGTATTTTGTCTGAACTATCACACATCTAACACAAGATAGCAGAAAATGCTAAGATCAGACTCACAGTGAAAATCCTGACAGATGATGCAAACACATCTGAACTGTAAAAATCTTAGAAGTTTTCTCAATTATGCTAACTTTTAAAACTGCTACCATAAACTGAAAATCCATAATAGAAACCCGGGGGCACCGCAGCCTATCCCGGCTGATTTAAGGCGAGAGGCAAACAGGTTGCCAGCCTGTCGCGGGGCCACACACACACAACCATCCACACAAACACTCATTCGTAGGGGCAATTTTACAGTGGCCAATCAACCTAATATGCATGTTTTTGGAGAAAACCGGAGTACCTAGAGGAAACCCAAGCATACACATGCAAGGGAGAATATGCAAACTCCACACAGAAAGACCTGTGTTTTCAAGCCTCATCCAACACAGGACTGGAATCCTGGCTTTCTTGCTGTGAGGCCACTGTGCAAGAGTCAGCAAAACTAAAAATGAGTTTTTATTATCCCACACATACTGTACCTTTCGTTATCATTAATTGCTTTGTTGTTATTATCATTCTTAATTGCAGTCTTTAAATTGCAAATTGTTTTATTTTCTGTAATACATAACACTTTAAGTTGTTTTTGTATGAAAAGTGCTCTACAAATAAAATTTGATTTAATTTTTTAAAAAGAACATTTAAGAATATTATTATTGTTGTCTCAAGAAAATGAAAAGAGACATTTTCTCTTGTATTTTTCTCAATCTGAACGATAGACAGAAAGGCAATGAAGTTTAAGTCTTGAGTTGAATTTTTAATGACCGGGCTGAGTTTTCTGAATAAAGTGTTGAGTCTTTTGGTGAAAACGCCCTGTGACATTATAGAAAAATCTAAGGAAGAAGAGTTGTTGTCTGGCAACCAAAAAGTAGGTGAATTGATTCCAGATTTTCAATAAACACATGACAAAGTGTCCTCGGGCAAGACACTGAACTCCATGTTGCTAATGTGTGCGAATGAGTGTGAAAAGTGAAAAGCACTTAGTAGGTAATGTTAGACCTTGTCTATGAGAGTATGTGAGAGATGAATGAAACTTTAAGCTGTCTTCCTATGGCAAGAGTAGCAATGAAGAAGAGTAGTTCATTGAAAGTAAGAAAAATCTTAAAATCTGAAAACTCGTTTCCTCAGCTGAAAGTATGAATTTAAATGCAAAAGATCCAATCTCATGCAAAAATAACTCTTTTCACATTGTATCCAATGTACATAAACAGCCATAATTTGGGTTTTGGAACATGCAATAGACAAAATAGTTCAACAGTTATGAAATGTACTGATTTAAAAAGCATCATCACAGATCAGGAAGTGTGAAAGTCTGACTATTGCTCATTCACCCACTTGTTCAGAGAAAGCAGAAGCTCCGTCTGCAAAATTTGACACAAATTCTGAATAACCACCCATTCTCCGCCCAACTCGAAGATGAGCAGTAAGAGGTGGGAATGAGCATAGGGGATGTGGAGCTGATCTGAAATGCTTTTTGCTATATAAAATGTAGGAAGCATGATGTCAGTGTATCACCAACGTAGCAACCGCTAGGTTGTTGTCACATGGGATGTTCGCAAAAATACTAATACAAAACATTTTTAAAAACCCTGAATCATTGCAAAACCCAAATAAATTGTTATTTCAAACAATAACTGGATCTGTGAAGTTCCTGAGTTTTGGAAGTTCCTGGTAAAGAATTTGGACTGCCTTTCTGATTTAGGTTTCTGCTGTAGTGAAAGCTAAGCTGATCTATCCTGATTTTAAAGCACACATTGAGTTGTGTGAAACCGGGCACCCCGCTATTTTTTCCCCCATTCTCCTTTTCTGAATTGTCAACTGATTAAATGTCTCTTTGTGCCTCCCCGTAGTCACTTTCCCTGTCCAATCATGAGCTTTTGAGAGATGCAGTGACCAAGAAATGGTGTGTGCATGTGCGAGGGCACTATTTCTCATTGCAGAGATGTCCTAGTTCATTCTGTGCACCAGTGCATTTTTACTTACTAAGAAACCAGAAATGCTTCATGTAAGTGAATGAGTTTTAGATGTAGTGTTCGTTCATGCTTGCGTGTGTGATAGAGTTACACAGAGAACAATAGTCTTATTGTATTCAGTCTGCAGCTACTGTCTGCCTTTCTGTTGTAAGTTAAGCTTTGTACTAAGCTGATTTACCTCATTAACTATTTTTTAACTCGTCAAAAAAAAATTGACTTCTTTTGCTAATTGCAAAGTAAACACTTCTTTTTCTCCAATTTTACTGAGCAAAAGGAATAAATTATTAAGGCAAAAGAACTTAAACAGACACATAAAAAAAGACTTCAATTGACAGCATGCACCATCCCCCTCCATGTTGGCGCTTGGTAGCTATGTAGCACAAAGAGACACAGAAGCAGTGATGATGAAGAGACAGAAATTAAAAGAAAGAGAAAGAAATAATGAGGAGAAAGATAAAAGTTATGAGTTCAACACAGATGAAATGAAAACATGTAAAAAGTTACCTATGATCCTTTGGATTCAGGTATCAGTTAAATGAAAACGAAGAGCAAGAACTGGTTAAAGACTATTAGAAGAAAGAAGGAAAAAAAACAAATATTTAAATGATAACAAATGCAGTTTTTTTTATAAAAAAAGAGGAAAGAAAGTGAAAACAATGAGTTCATAATACAATGAGGCTGAAGGGCTGCTAACATAATGTGCGATGTCAGATTATGGTGTAATCCCATGCTAAACATATGAACACACACAGAAACTCAGAAGACTGACTGGACTGTGCATTGCTAAGTTGGAAATAGCGGTGTTGATCTAGAAATTTCCTGGGCAACACTGCTTCTTGTTGCCATGGCGATGGCTCTGGGAACAGGAAGAACAAAAAAGAGGGAGCAAGAGAGAGGGAGCAGGAAAAGGGAAAGAAGATAAGATGTGATGAGAGGGAAGGGATGGAAAAGAAGTAAATACAGATCCGAACGAGTTCGGGCTATGCCGGGTTTGGCATCAATTACCTCCACACATGCATCCACCACATGAACACAAGCATGCAGAACAAAACCACATGCTCTGCATGTGTTGAACAGCTGCATACAACCAGCCTGTTAACGAGCAAGTTCATTGGTTCAGCGGATGCCACTACTTTTTCCCTATTGGCTGGCATGCAGCAAAACAATTGTATAATTGGGCCAAAATCCCACAAACATACTCCAGCAGGGCGATCAAAGGAGATAAACATGGACCTTGGCGTGACGCTCTGTAAACATATTTCACACAGACGAGCTTATGTCTGTTTATTTTTCATAAAGTCATTGGACAGTAATTTTTCACCAAAAAATGAATGTGAAGCAGATTGTAAATCTATGTCCAAAACATTTCTGTGCGTCGTCTAGAAGAAAATACTTTCGATCTGACAAAATGGTAGTTCAAATTATTTACATTTTGTTGAGACAGTTCCACGAGTTGTGATAGTGAACCATCCATTGCTCCTTAAGATGCTACTAGAATCATGTTTCTGACAAATGAATAGATGTTTATAGCATACTAACACGGCCTCGAAACTTAAAGCATAATAAACACACACCAACGATTTATTCAATGAACTAATCACAATGTAAAAGGCAGGATGAGCTGTGCACAAACTGAGGTCATGTAAACACTTGCTGGTGTAGTACAGTGGGACAGATGTTGGACCATGATGGTAGCTCATCTGGGTCAAAGATGTTCAAGGTTGGTTTCATTCTGGGACTCTGGTCGCTTTTTATCTCTCCAAGATTACAAAAAAAGCCAGCTGCATCTTTTGTGGTGTATTCCAGAAACACTTTTCTGTTAGGAACCAGTGCCAACCAGATATTGGCCCAGTTTGGCATGGCTAATCATTCTAACTGGCTCCCTGACAGCAACATTTTGCCAGCCAAACTGATTCATGGGGCAAAACAGGGAGAAAAATTAAGGACTGTTGAAAGGCTGTCATCATAACCCGGAAGCAAAATTTGTTTTTAAGATTATGGCAGCTATATTGGAGTTTGTCATACAAAAAATAACCGGACATCTAGAAATGTGTTATTATTTTGCTGCTCTTCTAAACAGAGACATGACCTGACAAGCTGCAGAACAGTTTCACCAACATTCTAGACATGTTTACCAAAGGTTAAAACTTAAATTCCATTGACTAAGTCAGTGATATATTTCTTCAAGAATGAAACATTTAAAAACTGTTTTCAGAGTAAAATATTTACACAAGCTACATTAAATTATATAAAAGAAAACTACATCACTACATTTTAAAGCTAAAATCTCCAAAAGAGATAAACTGACAATTTTGGGTTTTTTTGTCTTCTGAACTGCTTCCTTAATGAGGTTGTGAGGGGGTGCTGAAGCCTATCCTGGCTGATTGCAGGCAAAAGGCAGGATACACCTCGGACAGGCCGCTAGTCGGTTGCTAGGTCACACACATAGTTTTTCATTGGGGCAATTTTGTAGCAGCCAGTCAACCTGACTTGCATGTTTTTGGAGAGTGAGAGGAAACCAGGGTGTCCAGAGAAAACCCATGCATACATGTGAAGAACATGCAAACTTCATACAGAAAGTCCAGTGATTCAAGCCTCGCCCCCAGTGAGACTCAAACCCCTGACCCTCTTGCTATGAGGTCACTGCGCTTACCACTGCAGCTTGGTAAATGAAAATGATTTCACTTCTTTGGCACAGACTTGTGGCTATGAAGACTATTTGAGATGAATGTCATGTGAAAGGTTCTTGTTATTTTATAGAGGTCTTTCCTAACTTTTGTTGTGCACAAAAAATCTTTTTGTGACACGGGTATCTTCAAAATGTGTTGACTTCATTGCAAAATACTGAATCTATTTGTCCAAAAATTAATAAAGAAAAAAGAAACATTTTTAATAAGTGTGATATTAAACATTTTAAACTACAAAGCTGGGTAGAAAAGTAGTTTAGGAAGTTGAGGGTAAAGTTTGTGTTTGTGTCACTCGCTATACGGGAGCCACATGATACTTTTGTAAATCGGATTCTCCTTCATATTAAACATGAAGGTAAAAAGTACTTGTATTTTCCTCTGAAGTTGATCAAATATACAAGAGACCATGTCTACCAATGAAGAAAATAAAACCAATAAATATTTTTTATAAAATATAGCAAGACAGATTGTTTAATGGATAAAGAAAAAATGGGCTGCAGCAACCATGGGAAATTAAATGGCTGCAGTAGAAGAAATCAATCCCTGAACTTGATGAGATTGGAATAAGTGTAGAGTGATTAATGTGTGTGGACGTGTGTGAAAGTAAGTGTTTAGTTCAGCATATTTGGTTTCGCGTTGCTCGAATCAGATATCAGCCACAATACAAAAAGCACATACAAAAATCTTTCATAGGTCTCAGTTAAGCAAATAAATGACTTCTGAACAATATCATGAGGATTTATTGTTGGCCTGAAGAGCATACCTGATGTACTATTTCGATGAACTATTACTATTTTCAGGCTGCGAATCGAACACCTGAATAGACTGTAAGCCTCTTTAATCTAACAAAAAATCCTACATTTTACATATTGGAGTTGCACCTGTAAAGAAATAACACCTGTCCACAATTAATCATACCGTATGGTTTTTATGCAGATCGATCGTAAACAGAAAGTTGTTTAAATCTATGTTATCACCATATTTTGTTTTTGATGTTTTTATTTTTGTTGTGCATCACCCTGATTATATATAATGTCTGTTGCTAAGGGGCAGATAGTTCTGTACCCTTTCATTCATTCTTTTGTTTTGAATGAAATGAAACAATAAATAAACAAAATAAAAACATAAAATAAACTTTCCAAGCTCGCTGTAATACAGTAGTAACACTGCAATAAAGAGTAAAGTACTTTGAAAAAGTAAAGTAATTATTTAAGTAATAATTTGCAGCAATACACGTGTTCATACAAGGGTTAGAAAAGGCATTTTTCATCATCAAAAAAAGCTGGGGGAACCAAAGTGATTTAACAGGATTAACATCTAGAAAGTGAGAATACATAATTCCGGAAAACTCTTAACACATGTGCGAGATTAAAAGTAAAATATATCATATGGAATTTCCCACAAATCTGAAGCCAGATGGGCAACACGCCAACACTGGCCAACTGTTCAACTTCTGTATGTTATGTCTCACACACACATTTACACAAGGTCAGACTCAACATCTGCCCCGTTGTCCAGCATTAGTTTTCTCACCTTCTCAAACAACTGTTAAGATATTCTATGTTGTTCTCACAGAACTTGTTTTTTTTCTCAAGTTAAATCCAATTTATGTAGAAAAAAAGTAAAAAAATATTACATCTTGTTCAATATAGAAAATTCCTGTTTTGTTTATTTAAGGTGAAATTTTAGACAAGCTATAAATACAAGGATGTGTATAGTAGAAAAAGTTTCAAAAAAGTCTTCTGGACAGTTTAATTCTTCAACGAGATGTTTCGACTTCCATCCGGAAATCATTTTCAATCTGAATGAAATGGACTGAAACCTGGATCCATTTATACTAACCTGAGTAACAGGTAAAAAATAGTAAGAAAGGCTCGACCAATGAGCCTGAGTTACTTAAGATGGCCGTGAATGGCTCCTATCGTAGCCACAGACCAGTAAACAAACCTATTATAAAAATGCTAAAAGCCTAGTGAATAGAGAAACCTGCTAACGAGAGGCGTGAAACTGAGTCACGAGGTGTCATCTTTAGTCCATGGCTTCAAAAGGCTGCTATAGATACCGGGCAAAACGTATCTAACGCCTCCACTCCGATTCAGTTAGATACGTTTTGCCCGGTATCTATAGCAGCCATATGGATCACTCCTGGATGAATGAGGGACTACACGGATTTGTTGCTAAGAATTTTAGGGAGAAAACAAGGATGTGTATTTTAAAAATGTTTTGTAAACAACGTTTTATCTTGATATCATCATTTTATTTACTCAAAGTGCAAATCTTATTCGTGAAGTAGTTGCCAAAAAAAAAAAAAAAAAGGTTTCTTTTTGTCAATGTAAGGCCACTTTTGTTTAGACCACAGAAATGCTGGATTAGATCATGCATTTCAATTTGTTGTGTTTTTTATTAAGCATTCAATTCCATTTCTTCCAAATTTGAACATTATTGCATTGTTTTCCAGATGCAAGATTCCACTTTTTGTATTTCTATCCCTTTAAGCGAACGTTGTATTTTGTGGGAGTTCATCATATAGTTTCACCCTAAATGAAATTTGCATAGTCACACTTCTCCCCGCGACAGACTAGCGACCTGTCCAGGGTGTACTCTGCCCTTCGCCTTAAATTGGCCGGGATGGGCTCCGGCACTCCCCGTAACTTCAAAAGGGATAGACAGATAAGAAGATGACTGACTGACTAGTCACATTTCTGAAACATACAGTTCAGACATACTCTCTAAAAGCAAAAATCCCATTATACAGAAGTTGACAATGCACATGTACTACTTAATGTTTACCGCTACTGACCTGTTTAATGAGGATACCACAGACAGGTGGAATTTTTGCTAAATTCTTCAAACTTTTCATTTCCTCATGTTATTTATGTGAATTAACAATTATCCCTACATCACATGTAAATATATTGGCTCACATTCTCACACTCTTTTCTTCATTAAATTGGTTTTACGCTGTCTGGGTATGATTTCAAATCAATGTTTTTGCTTGCAGAGCTTAGCAAGTCCAGTATTTTGGCATCAGAGTGTGCCTCAACTGGGATTTTGTGAAAGTCCTATCAGGTTGTCACTTTGACATTCTTGAACTCTATCCATTAAGTTAAAGATGTGTTTCCTGGACATTTTTACGAGGCAGTTAAGAAGCTTTTTATTTTTACAAGCCTTTTCTGAGCTTTGTTCATTACTTTTTAAACACTTCTATTTTACATAATTTACTTTGTTTTAAATTTTGCATTCAAGTTGTTTTATGTACTGCACAATTGCCATTTTATTTTTCAAAATACTTTGTTGTATTTGCTTTAGAAAAGTTCGTTATGCTTACTTTTTTTACGTTTGGACGTTGGTGACACAGTGGTTTTAGACCTGATTAAAAGACCACCCACGATATGAAAAGGCCATTGAGATGGGACCTCCCTCCCTCAATCATCAGCAACCAAAAAATAAGTGGCTTTAACCACCTAACTCTCTGACTTAGCCACACACACACACACACACAAACCATCCCTCTCTCCATCTTGTGACTGGCACCGAGCGGTATGGACTCAGTGGGAACTTACAAAATCAGTGGGGAACTCATGAATGCAAACAGGGGACAAAAGTTACCATGAAGTCCTGGCAAAGCTCTCTGCAAACATCAGAGCTCATTCTCAAAGGAATGAGAGAATGACAAAGCATGCTGAGACATCTCATTTGAGACTTCTTAGGAAAGTAATAAAGTATCCTGCACACTGTCAAGGTTTCTACTGTTAGAGAGTGACAAAATATTTCCACTCACACCATGAATTCATAACACTCACTGTCTTCTCTCAGCTTCATATCCATGGTTAAGCACCAAATAAAGGTAGAAAATTGTTTTTTTTTCATTCTACACATGACTCAACTCATAAAACTAAACCAACATGCTCTGAACAAGGTTGTACTGTACTCTACATGAGAGCCTTCTACAAATGTTCCACCCTACATACAGTGAATACATTTAGCATTGCCTTGGGACCTTCTGAATGAATGCTGCTGCTTTGCTACTATTTGAGCAGCCACTAAAAACAGGGCTGTGACACAGTTTGGGTGCAGGCCTTCAGCTGAGAAAAAGAGGCGTCACTGACACACAGGGAGGTCACTGATTCATGTGAGAATGTTTTAAAGAGGGAATATTGTGCTTTTGTGAGGTAATAATGTGAAATTCAGCATAGTCTTTTCAAACTTTTCTAATGATGAAAATTGTTTTAAACATCTTGCTTGCCTTTCTATTAATAATCCTGCTAAATTAGTGATAGTTCCCACTTACAACAGCATAAAAGATTAATCTAATACTAATGGCCACAGTCATGAACTGCAAGCTTTACCTGTTCTGTTGCTTTACTTGTGGCTTAGATTACGTAGTCTTTGAGACTAGGTAGTGCTTTATAAATTGAATAAAGAAGAAAACGGGATGACAGTGACTTTGTTATCAAATCATTTATTGGTCATACAGTAACTCCAGGGCTGCATTGTGGTGCAGTGATTAACAGATTGGCCTCACAGTGAGATGGTTGGGGTTCATGTCCTGGGTGGGATGAAGCTTGCAACACTGTCCTTTCTGTGTGTGTGTGTGTGTGTGTGTGTGTGTCTGTAACAGACTGGCGACCTGTCCTGGGTGTACCCCTTCTTTCACCTGAAATCAGCATGGATAGGCTCCCGCCCTTTGCAATCTTGTTGGGAAAAAGCGGTTCGGAAAACAAAACAGTACCGCCAATGAACACCAGCAGTTAAAATACCGTTCTTGTCTGACAGTTTTCAAGATTTTATTAAATATATATACTGTACATTTGGAAAACCAAATTTAGTTGACTTCATTAAAAATTTAAATACAGCCAGGTTACACGCTATCAAAATGTGCATTAAAAGTTTTAAATACTATGCTACACATGGTATGAAAAATAAGCCCTTATCATTTGTTAGAGTACTATTTTATAATTACCGAGTAAAATCTTCTTTTTTTTTTTGAATGTTCATGTTACTATGGAACTGAGTAGGTGTTTTTGTCATTAAAAAAATAAGGCTTACATTTTTGAGGAACCAAACCCTGCTAGAGTGTAAACTGAACTTTAATCTGAACTTTTTATCCTTTCCTGTCAGCTCTCAAATTTTCACTTTCTCCTTGTCTCACTTCTAACTTTCTCATTTTTAAACTTCCTTTAATTTGCCTGGCTTAGCTACAAGCCAAATTAACAGTTATCACTGTTATTTGGTCTATGTTAATACCCTGGAGACCAAGACACATGCCATCTCAAGAAAGGGGGTCCATTGGACAGAGTTTTAGAGCACATGGTACATATTATGAAAAACATAGAATGTATGACACCTGTGTCTCTGTGAGTGTTTATGGGTTAAAAGAACTGTGGTCCACCTCCATAAATGCTATGATTCATTTGGAGGACCGTGAATAATGCCTGCACATTTAAGCAGATCAAATAAGTACACACTGGTCCTGTTGAAGGCAGAGGGTCTCAGTTTACTTGCAAATAAACCATCCAGAGGACTAAAAAAGGAAGTTAGGTGCGCCAACAGCTATAAAACAACATTAAGGAGGAAACGCCACAGGGAGGAAAAACAAAGAGGACAAATTGTGTTTAAAGTATTCTTGATTTGGACAAAAATTAAAGAAAAAACGTGTCGTTGGACTTTACGATGCATTGTTTGGCCCCAAGGTTTTAAAAAAGCTAGCTGAATGTGAAACATTTTCTCTTTTTGGTGATTGATTTCCTCTTTTCTCTGTTTTCAATGTTAATTATTGGTTATTCTGAAAAGTAACCAAGCAATTTGATGCACTTAATACAAGTTTCTTCTTCACGTTCAAGTTCTACTTCCACACCTTCTTAATTGCAACTTACTTCTTTCGTTTTCTGTCCTTTTTTTATCTTATCTGTTTTTTTCATCCTTCACTCTGCTTCTTTCTGAACTTGCCTCTGACCCATTAAACTATGTGGATGTTATTTTTGGTGCACCATGTTGTGCAAATGAATAAATGTGTGTGAGAAGCAAGGGAATCTAACGCCTGTGTAATCAGAACACAAATGGAGGTGGAAATGACACCGAACTGTTATCTTTCGCTTTCATCGCATTGTTTCCCGTGTTCGCTCTTTTTCATTCTCAATCTTTCGTCACCCTTTCTCCATCCGTCCCACCCACTCATCAAAAAATTCTTGCCCCCTCCTTCCTCTCCTTTGTCAATAGGATATCTTTTCCCTCTTTTTTTCATCCTTTGTCACACCATTCCTTGTTGTCCTGGAAGCAAATATATCCATCCACCGCTCTTTTACACTCCATCTGTTCTGTAATTCAATCATAGCAGAAGTCAGCAGCAGGAGAAGTGAGTGATAATGTTTTGGAACAAAAAGCAGCGACCCAAAGCCAATTTTCCACTTTCTCTTTCGGTTTATATTATTCTTCCTAATACACTGAGATTCAGTTTTATCAATAAACTGGATGCTTGACAGTGTCTGGAGAAATTTTGGCACATCTGCTTCTGCTTGAGGTCTTCATAGTTTCACTAAATACCTGATTAAACTGGTTTGCCATTGAGTGTCAGTATGCAAGTTGAATTAAAAGATTTTCTGCATTAACTCATGGTAAAGTTTTTAAATCCCAAATGTGACTTGAAAATATTTCTTATTTTTAGATTTTTTTTTCTGCATCTGCTGGTCTCTTTTTGACCTCACAAATGAAGAGGAAATTATTTTATTTTGAACTCTTCACAAAACATTGTTTGAGCCTGACCGAAGCACTAAATACAGTATGACTTCTGGCAAATTGTAAAGAGCAGCTTTTGAATAACTAACCACCAAAATTAATAGCAACAACTTTTTCCCACACTTTGAACTCCTTCATGTATACAACCATTACATTCAATTCCAAACCGCTTCATCACACACTGGATCACAAATGTGCTGGGGGCTAGGGGCTATACTTGCTGGCAAGCTAACATTAAGCAAGTTACACCTTCTGCAGGTCCTCTTTTCAACCAGATAAGATATTCACAGTTTTTGTACCCGGGCTCTGTTGACCTTCAGCAGGTGATCTAGCAGAAAATACTAAATTAAAATGGGGTTTGTTTCATTTTCTGAACTAATGAGTCATTGGGTTGCTGGAGACTATCCTAGCAGATTTCAGGTGAGAGGCAGGGTACATCCTGAACAAGTCGACAATCTGCTGCGGGGGCCACAAACACAAACAACCATACACACACACACACACACGCACACACTCATTCCTAGATGCAATTTCATAGTGGCCAATCAACCCAACATGGATGTTTTTGGAGGGTGGGAGGAAACCAGAGTACCTGGAGAAAACCCACCCATACACAGGGTGAACATGCAAACTTCACACAGAAAGCCCAGTGTTGCAAGTCTCGTGGTGATGTAAAAATATGTGACTTTTAAACTAAACTTGTGACAATCTTTTGTGCATCATTGGTGCCCTCAATATGTAAACACCTTTTTCCTGAGGTCAAAAAGGAATTGTGCACTTAACTAAGATCCCAAGCAGAGAGGGAAGCTTCAATATTCAGAAAGAAGTTATTCTTTAAAACTGTCTGCATACAAAAAAAAACTTTTCAAACTTTTTTCAAAATTGCATGAAACATTCTGACAGCATGCGACATTGTGCAACAATCTACTTTGTACAAACGATGAAACAAAAAAGACTGAAAAAGTGTGTAGCAAAGGCTTTTTCAGCTGAGGCACTGAAGAAGAGTACCTTGTTCTAACACCTAATTATATTTAAAATATTCATTAGGGGTTCCTTTTTTGTTGTTGTTGACTGCAACTTTGCTTCAGGTTATCTAATCTACAGTAGAAGATACGCTGATTGTAAATGTTGGGTAAGCCAGGAGTTATTGTCACCATCAAGTTCCATAAATCAAAATTGTCAAAGTGCACATTTTGAACCTGCTTGTGCATAATTGCTATTTTTTTAAAAAATTGTTTAAATTCTTTATTCTTCTTTATTGAGGAACAGCTTATAGAAGTGTAGTTGAACAACTGCAAGAACATGCTTTGAGTTAGTTTCTCCACTAATTAATGACATTAATGAATCCTTTGATGTCATCAAAGAATGGTCCATTGTTACATTGCTAATTATTACATTGTCATTAACAGTTATAAGACTTCATGCTTTGGGAATGTCTGGGAACTTATTGAAGGGGGGGAAGTAGACCTAAATCAACTTTTGGGAGGTTTCTACTATGTTTTAATGTTATTTCTACATCAAAAATGTAATTTGCAAGCTCTCCTATCTAGTATTGCAATACTATGAAGATACCGAACGGTTCTTGGCCAGCATTTTGTTCTCTACCACACCCATATTTTACATTATTCAGAAGGGAAACTGAAAAATGTAAATGTTCTTATCAGTTGTTTTTTTTTGGGAAATATTGCACGGTGCCTTTTGAGTATAAAAGGCACCGTGTGTTTCTGTATATGCTATAATATAAGAATCCTTATCCCACAAAAGCACAATACCCGTCTTTAAGAAATTTTTTGTTTCCAGTTTTGGCTGTTGTTGTGAAACTGATATTTACTGTCGAGAAAACACGACAAACATTTGTCACATTCCAGCAGATGGATTCGAGGACCAAAGGAATCCATGTAGTTGTTTTACACTACAATGCTCAAACAGAGGCCCTTAGCTGTAGACGCAGTTCAGCTAACCACTAGTCTGACAGAACGTTAGCCTTCCTCTTTGCCTGTTTTTGTGCGTGTGCAGTGGTGTGGATGCAATCATCTGCTCCACTCCAACTGCCAGCCTCGCACGTCAACATTAAAAAATGGAGGGGGAGCCACTTTAGGGATCTACGAGCATTAACGTCGCTCATAGCAACAAAGATTGAAAAGACAGGAGGGAGATAGAAATGCATGAATGTTTGTTTTACGACCATGAACAGCAATTTTGTAACAACTCCCAGCTAGAATCACACACATCACATGCACTCGCAGACACACACAACCTGAAATTACACAATAAACTACCAGCAACACAAGTTACCCTACCCGCCTCAACACACAAACACTGAACTCCCAGAACAAACGCAGACCTAAGGTCACACTCAAGGTCTGCTCCAAACACAAACACACACACACAGAGGTGCGGTTACCTCATTTGCTGCTATGTGCAGAAATCCGCTGATTGACAACAAACTGACGACAGCTCTCCAGATGGTACCAGATGTGTGCATGGAGAGTAAGTGTGTTCATCATGCAGGTAAATATGAGCAGACTGTGTCTGGAACTTGGGGGAGTAAATGAGTTGCAGCAGGGCAGCGTCTCAACTAGACACCGGATACACCACGTTTTATCTTTCCTTCATACATATAAACAGTAGAAGATGAAATGTAGTCACTAAACTTACTTATGTGGACCTGGGAATGAAAGAAGTTTTGAAGTTTATACTGTATATCCTTTGAATGCTACAAAACAAATCTACAAAAATCTTTTTTACCCGCGAGTCTGAAACAAAAGGGATAACAAACCACGCCATACGATGTGCATGGAGATTAAAAAATTGCATTTTGAGATGAGCAAAAAATAATCTATATGTTTATTATTTGTCTCCATTCTGGTTTCATGCATGTCTTTTCAGATTGAGCTTGCACAGCTGTTCTATCAGCTCTATTTTACCTTAGATGACAAACAGGTGTTTGTTTGACTGTTCGTCCAGTGTGTAACCACTAACTCACAGCTTCCATCAACAGAAAAAAACACTGTAACGCTTAGCTACTATGGCAAATTTAAGCAGTTCCCTGCAATTTGCACGGAAAAGTAGTTTCAGCGTAATGTTAGAAAGGCAGGGATATGAGAAGAGAGAGGCAGCAGAAAGGATAAACCTTCGGTCTCGCGGTTAAGCAGTTTCAGATGTGTGCGATGCTAGGCTAGGTGTGTTTTACAGAAAGGTCAAACAACTCAAAAAAGGAAGCATGAAAGCCTTCAATCAGCTGGTGATGTGAACAGAACCGTAAACAGGTTTCTGTTTTTACTGATAAACTAACATTATGATGTTAATTTTTTAAACTTTAGTTATTAAAGTTTCCTTTTAAAGAATGAGAAACTTTCGTTTTGTCTTCTGAACCGCTCATCCATAACAGGGTCGCGGGTGTTGCCAGAGTCTACCCCAGCTTATTTCAGGCGAGAGGCAGGGTACACCCCAAACAGGTTGAAAGTAGGTTGCGTGGCCACATTCACACATTCCTAAAGGCAATTTATGCAGCCAATCAACCTTATGTGCATGTTTTTGGCGAGTTGGAGGAAACCGGAGTACCCAGAGAAAATCCCCTCATACACAGGGAGAATATGCAAACTACACACAGAGAGGCCAGCGATTCAAGTCGTTCCCCACTCAGCGACTCAAACCGCAACCTTCTTCCTGTGAGATCACTGCGCCACTGTGCAGCCCCTTTTAAAGAATGAAGAAGCAAAATTATTTTTAAAAAGTAATCTGTTTCTGACCATGTCTCAAAATCAGATAGTAAACCACAGACCAAGGTGATAAAATACAACTATATAACAATCTTACATCATGACACTATTACCCAGTTTGACCCACCGCATGTCTACAAATCAAAGAAATGATGATCTACAAATCTTCAATACGTTAATGTCAACAAAGGTGAAAATAGTTTAAAGACCTTTTCAGTCAATGAAAATCTAATTTACCCCAAAATACATTCAAGACATCAAGTTGAAATTTATCAAAGATTAGCTGCTGACCTCAGCATTATTTTGTTTAGTCCAATGAGATATCTGAACGCGTATTGGTGGGGTGATAAGTTAGCAACGCCTGTGAAAAATGTCATATAAACTAAAATTGAAATGTTTAGGCTTCTATTTTATTGAATACTAATGAACACAAACATATTTTATTATTTTCTGTAATCTAAGAACAATATGTTTGTAAGAGACTACAAAAAGGCCAACAAACGCTAAAAAAATTATTTTAAATGGCAAAACACAATCAGTGAAGAACTAATTTCAACTAATTCAACTACCGTAATTAGAAAGAATAAAAACATGTTTGTAACAGTATTGGTGTTTCAGATCGAATGATGTGAAGACATACTGTATAAGGTCCCATCATCTATCGATAATGTCAGATGATTCAGAGTACAATAGAAATCTCTGTTGGCATAGAACAGAACAAAGACACAACAGCCAGCCCCGGCTTGTTGGCAGACGAGAATCCTGGTACACTCAAGGCAGGTCCCCAGTCTCTTGCCCGGTCACATAAAGACAGACAACCATGTACACTTCTCTTATTGACCAATCATTCTACTATCCATGTTTTTCAATGATTGGGTCAGAAACCCGGAGAGAACCTATGTAATAAACAGTAGAAACTTATAAAGTCCTCACAGAGAGAGTAGTATTAATAAACTATACCCCAACCAGGAATCAACCCAGCAACGTTTTCACTGAAATGCAATTATATGGTGGGACAACACCTTAATAATTAACCGAGATTACCTCTTGCTGCTTCCCAAAGCCAAAGTAAGACTACTTTCCATTCATGTCAACCCTATACACATACCTAACACACACAGAATTTAGCAAATACTGTAAATTGCCCAATTCCAGGTTTGAAATTGGACTTTTTTTTTTTTTTTTTTCAAAATGATCAATGTTAAAGCTTTTTTTATGATTTTGTTTCCTGATTTTAGTTACCCATTAGAGACAACATTGTTTGGATGCAGGCCAATGTAGATACTGGGTCTGAGAAATGCAGGTATTCTCAGGACAAGGCTCTGAATAGACTCTCATATTATTTGTGAGTGTTTCACACCATGTAAACATCTGGCTTAAAGCGACTGTTTCTCAGAAACACCCTTTGGGGGTAAATGTATTCAAGTTTGTAATCAGTATTCAGAATTTATTGATTTTTGCTTAACATAAAGACACAGAACAAGCAGCATCACCTGCCGAGTCTGCATTAAACTGCTGGTGTTTCTGCACAGAGGATTGACTTTGCTTTTAAATTCCTTCTCTACATAAAAATGCTTTATTATTTGTCTGCATTTCATTGCAGTGAAGAAATCTTCAGCTCAAAAGAACTTAATTGTTGCCTAAAGGTTTATTTTAGAACACAATGTTCTCCAGTGATCTCTCGTGAACCTATTTTGGGATCCATCTATGGCAACAGTGTCTATCTTTTGGGGGAACTCCTTGTCTGATAGGTTATCATCCTAGGGAGGCGCTCCTAGCCTTTAGACATATTTCACTTTGCATCATTAATTCCTTTTGAAGGTGTGCACCACTGAGTCCTGCAGCCTGTATCCATCTGATTTAATGGTTGGCATGTAAAATTCCTAATTTCAAGCTGTCATTTGGGATCCTAATAAATACTTTGTACAGCAAAACTGTTTTGAGCAGCAATTTGTAGTCAGCTATTTTTGTACTCATTTAATCAAATGAGGTCTGCCTGCTGTGTGGAGTTGTTCCACTTTGAGCACTGGTTTCTATGATGCTGAGAGATGCTAAACTGGAACAATCAGGGTCATTTTGTTATGCATATTTGTCTGAACCCGTACATTTTCCAAATCATTACTGTAACAGGACCAGTTTGCCTATCCTATTGATGATTGGTTATCAGTAGAAGCATCTACCTCTGCAGCTTCCCACACATTGGAGTGGGCAGTGCAAAAAAAAAAAGCATGATAAAAATTTCTAGTTGCATAGATACCTAAATCAAAACTATATTTACAGCCTCTTTATAAAAAAAACAGATCCTCTTTTCTGTCCCAGTCACTCCCTCTTCCCTTCCATCTCTGCTGCAGTGGGCTCCGACTGGGGTCTCCAAATGAGCCATCAATCCTCCAATCACCACTCATTTTCTCTTTACACCCAATCTCCTTCTTGCTGGCTTCACTCATACCCTCTCATCTTTCCTAAGGCCTTCGTGGTAGCAAACAGAAATCGATGGTGGGAAGGCTTTCTAAACTGTACAAGTTGAGAATGAAGAGAAACATCTGCCATCAGCTATAATAATAAGGAGGGATGTCTTACTTGCTTTCCCTGGCCGGGGCCTTTGCAGTATCTTCTGCACCGTTAGCAGGTCCTCGGTCTTCACCGCCTGCAGTAGTTCCTGGTCCTTCCCCATCTTCTCTACTCCCACAGCATCCTTCAGCACAGCTTCACCGGGCGGAGGGTGCGTCTACTGCGGCCACAATCTGGCTCCCTCCACCACCCCCCACCCTGGATCCCTGGATTAGATGAGAACCCCCCTAGAGCTCTGGCATAGATGATGAGACTGTAACGGAGAGGGAGAAAGGGAGGGAAGGATTGAGGGACGGAGGGATGCTCTCTCCTCCAACACCCCGCCCGCCCGCCACTGGATGCACCGCTGCTCTATGGAGACAGGAACAGTTGGAGAGGTGTGGGGTGAGACTTTTAGTTAAGGAATCCGATAAAAAAAATGAAACCGAAACGTTCCTGAATCCACTGATCTCCTTCGTGTTCAGTTTGCTTTTGCTCCGTGATCCAGTCCGGATCCACCACCGTTATAACGCTAAACCGATCGAAGTGACATTAAACCTAACGGACTCCAGACGCTGTGTGTAAAAATCCTCAGCGGTGTCTCCACAGCCATCTCTCCCATCCGATTTCTCTCTTTGGGGAGGATTTTTTCGTGTGTGTACGTGCATAGAAGAGGAGGAGGGTGCTTTCTCTCACGCGTTCTGCTCGCAGCGCTAAATGGGATCGTGTGCTGCAAGTTGGGGGCGGACCCGCAGCGTGGAGCTCTCCCACCTCCCTCTAACATCTCTGGCTCCGTCTGTGTGGATCTCTTTGTCTCTGCATCCAGAGAAGCTGCAGAGTTTCATCCTGTAATACACAGAGTCTCAGTCACACACCTCAGATTTCACCTACATAATACTGTAAATCCAACATTAGATGAAGCATATTTTTTATTTTGTCATATTGTATTAATCCCTCATGGAGAAATTTCTGGGATGCATTGCATCGCAGCAGGCAGCCAATGACGGTGCCAGAGGTAGGAGAAACTGGGGGTTAGGTGTCTTCTCCAGGGACACCTCGGCATAAGCTAAGCAGAATTCGAACCGGCAACTGCTCGGTACAAAGATGGTAATTTTTCTTTTGAGCTATGCCTCCCTTGTTTTAAAACAGTTTTAGTGGGGACACAAGGACTCTTCCTCACATTTTAATAGTTTCTTTCTGAAATCTTAATTTGTTTAGTTCAGTGAGCATCAATTTTTAAAAATACTTTGGGCCTTTTCCCAAGACTGATTTGACACATAAACATAATATTATTAGTTTTCCTGCATATTAAATGCTTCATGTTTAAGTATTAATATGTACGTTCTGATCATTTATTTCACCAATATTTAAAGTCAGACTTTAATTCATTGTGATATTTGTTTAGTATCTGCATATGAACTTGATTATCATGTGAAAACACTCCCAACAATGGCCAAAATACTGCTCAGAGCAAATAAGTAGCATAATAGCAGGTGTTTTTTCTTATGTTAGTGGAACTTAAACACCATTTTTAGTCATTAGAAAGCATTGCTTTTCATTCTATTTTTTAAAAATGTCTTTTGACTTAAAGCTTTAAAGTGAAGGTTTTTAGTTTAAAAATGTGCTTTTTTGCCCTTCGGTGCTAACGCCCTATTTCAAGAATCATTTTTACTCTTTTTGGTTCACCATACACTTACTGTGCACTTACTCAATAGTTATGTGAACCCCTGTTTATTACCCAGAAAGCTCTGGCAAATTCAGACAAGCCCGAAGTTCTTTGCCATCAGAGTATGAAAGAATGATGGTGCTCCTCTTGCAATATTTTGACAATAAAGTCTTACTAGTTAACGCCAGCATTGATATTCTTTTTTATATAAAATTTCTACAAAAAAAACACAAACAACTGTTTGCTCAAGACATTGTGGTTGATTTCAAGACAAAATTAAGTGCCAATCTAAATAAACTTTTATAATATGATTGTTTGGATTTAACGTGGAAAAAATTAGAACATTACATGATCATTTTTGTTGTTGGAAAGTGCTAAATAAACTACAGTGCTGTTGAACCGAGAAAACAGAGAATGCAGTAGATGAGATAAACGGCTGCTTTAGAGTTTCAAAAGGGGATTAAGTTGTTTTTATCTTGGACAAAAAATGATTGGGAAATTATGACCTCTGAGGATGCTGTAATATTTGCAGCCTCAAACCAGAAAGGACTACACCCTTGTGTCATCACACTATTTCTCACGATTATTCAATTTAGTTGTCAGAAGACAGCTAAACCACACAAAAACCACAAGTGCAGCACACACTCCCTGGCGCAGGGAGACACCATTACTCTACACACACACACAGGTTTCTTGTGTTACTCATAAACGTCCCATATTTATGTTTACAACATTAAATCAGGGAAGAACAATTGTTATGTGACAAAAAGAGCTGCAGCATTTCCACTTGACTGAATATCCTCATAAAATGTTTTTTTCTGTTGCTATTTCTAGGTCACAGTAAATCAAGGTACAGTAGATTGGGGATCATTCCCTTCATACAATAAATTTGATCGCATTATAACACAAGAGGTTTTTGTTAATAAAGAAATAGTGTTATGACCCATTATGCTTCACTTTTGTAATTGAGCTTTACTGCTGGAGTTAACAATTTCTTTATTGGTGCAAACAAAAGTCTGTCCGATTTGTGTGATGTTACCAGAAGAGCACAGAGCACAGCAGCATTTTATTCAAAAACATAACAATAGCACAAAGTAGGATCAACAACAAATCTGACCCGTGCCCTTCGGGACATAGAGTCACTGGCATAATCACTCTTCCACTTTGTGCTTCTCTTCTAAAGAGAACACTTTTTAGTGATGAATACAATATGTGCAGACAATGTTTTTAGAAGGATGTAATTTTGTACACAATTCCAGCAGTTTTTTCTCATGTGCTGTACACATGGTTTCTAAATAATTCAGTTATGTAAAAATTAATCCCAAAAATGTTGTTTCACAATTCTTTCCATGTCTGTTTTGTTTCAAAATAATTTCAGATCAATAACCGCTTTTTACGATTTTGTTGTTTTCTTATTACTATCTACCCACTTTTTAAGGTAGATTACCTCACTTTCCACTTGCAACACCAACAGTTTAACATCTTGTGATGAGCAAAACATAAGCTCTATTTGGGATGAGCGCATCAGAAGATGACTGACTGAAGTATTTTAGGTCCTGTTCATATTCTATTTAGATATAACAGTTTCAGGCCCCATCTTTTTTCTCACAACAGAATGGTATTTGCCTGAAACAAAATGAGCACCTCAAAGTATTCAAAGGCTGCCGAGGATTAATTTATCTAAAAATTTTGTCAATTCAGAAATCATGTTCCGTTAAGCTGAGTCACTCAAGAAGAACTCCTCCAGCAGCCCCATTTTATCTCTACATTCAATTTTGATCTTTTGCTTAGAAATTACGTAGTTAAATGTCAGTTTTAAGCAACATAGGGTTTGAAACTCATGGGGCTTGAAACTCTGGCATCTCTTTTATCTATGGTTTTGTCCTTGTACTAGAAACCTTTTGTGAGTAACACATGCATGCATGATCTAATGACAAAAAAGATACGAAACAGGAACACGTGACGACACCCAGAGTTTAAGCAGCAAAATCAAATTTAGTTTTTCTCTCCACCACTCTCCAAATTTTGAACTCCTTGCCATTGTGCGTGCGTGCGTGTGTTTGTGTGTGTGTGTGTGTGTGTGTGTGTGTGTGTGTGTGTGTGTGTGTGTGTGTGTGTGTGTGTGTGTGTGTGTGTGTGTGTGTGTGTGTGTGTGTGTGTGTGTGTGTGTGGGCAGTGTGCAGCACTGATATGCTGCTTCATGCCTCCTCCACATATTCACTGAGTTATGTAAGAATTAGAAAGTGTTGCCCATATGGTAGTCAGAGTATTTATAATATTGTTTTATGAAAGAGAAGCCTTCTGTCCTAAAGCTGCATTAACATTTTCACTTACCTGTACTTTATCTGTTCCATCATTTGGTTTGAAGTTGAAGTTTTGCCAACATGCAGAAAGAGGATCTTTTTTAAGGTAAGTTATAAAGCTTGGGTGGTTCTAAAATGAATAGTGGATCGATATTACCATTATCATTAAATATTAACAGAAGAAAAACAAAGATTTTTTTTATTTTTATAGTTGTTGTTTCTTTTCTAGTTTCCATCTCAATGTGGTGGCAAGATTTTAAGTCCGAGATCTTCAAAAAGTAAATTGATCCAGAAACACAACTGTGAGGACTGGTAGTTCATGCAAGGTCTGTTCATTGGGAAGTCCACGATTAGGTTTCTCTGTCATTCTGAATAGAGTTTCTGCCCCAGGTTCTGAGGAGCGATGGTATTAATGTTGATGAGAAGTTCGGGAACAGAAGATGGATGTAAGAACTTTCACCCTTTTGAAGTTGGACATCTGTGTGGACTACTGATGAGATGGCATCTTCAGTGCAGCAGAACTACAAAAATGCAATCAGATAGGGATACACGATGATATATACTTGATGTCACCATTGAATAACCTTTCAAATCGGTTCATACCAACCAGGATCGGTCGCTATGCAGCAGTCATTTGGGATGTCACTGTAGAGTCATTTAGAATGAGTGCTATTGTGTCTGTTTTTAGGCAGGTGGAGACCAATTTCGACACCACTGAGGTGTTAAAGAGGCAGTCATTCATGCATTCTCGGATATTGTTGTGACTCGTATCTTTTTAGGATTGGTTCTTTTAAGGGCCTACCTTACATCACCATCAGTCACACTAGATGTAGTGGATACAGTCTGGTGCAGTGAGGCTGTTAGTGAGCATGAGTGCTCTCCAGAGCAACTGATCAAGAAGAGCCATTTGGGGGATCTAAGTTGTAGTTTGTAATGCATTTGACGCACTTCAAGGGTTATTAGACATCAGGTAGTCGGGAAAATTTGATTTTCTTCTCCTGATCACCACACCTTCTTTTGTCACTGTTTTTTGCACCGATACCTCACCTTGCTTCTTGGTTTATTGATTTTCTACAATTAACCTTGCAATGAGGACAGTGAAGAAGACCATGCAATGGGGAGGATTTTTGTAGGTTGTGGGATCCTTGAAAAAGGTATTATGTGATAATGCTATTGTTGCTGATCCGTCTACAGACATTGACAGGCAAAGGGGGCATTTCAAAGTGCTTTACATAGAACATTTTGAAAAGGAATGAAGAGGCAATAAAATCACATGAAAGCTCAAATAAATAAATAAATAAAAGACGTTTGGAAAAATGACACAGCTGCATAGTGGTTACCACAAAACTCTCAGAACAAGGTCATTGGTTTTAACCCCATCTCAGCCTTGCCATTCTACACCAGCCTTTCTGTGTGGGTTTTCTATGTGTAGGGGTCATCCCGGGTCTTTGATTTTAATTACATATCAGAGTGTAAGCAACTACAGCAAGTAATGCTTGTTTTTTCACGTTTGAATGCAACACCTACACACTACAGTGGTAAGCAGTAATACTTGTGTGTCATATACAGTATGTGTTTGCATTTAAGGATGAGGGTATGAGAATTAGAACCACAACATATGCGGACTGTGTAAAAGGTAAAAATAGCTGAGTTTGCAAAAGTACGTTGTTTCCCCACATTATCACTGAAGTAGAAGTGTTTCAACAAGAGTAGATTAGAAGAAACAAAAGAAGGAGCATTCGATGTTGCAGAATAAAAACAAATTCCTGAATTTGCTTGAATTTAAAAATAATAATAACAAAAAAACATAGATATATATAAAAATATATAATTTTCACAAATGTTGAGGTTTCTCTTTTTTCTTAAAGGTCAACAGACTCACCCTGACATCAGTGTACACAGCCTCTTGCCTGCAGGATAACACTGGCTCCAGTTTTCACCTTTAGAAAATGATAGGAAGGATTTGAATAAGGTTTAAAGTCATGAGAAACATTTAACAAAGACATGCTGCCATCAAGTGGTTTTCAACAGCAAACATTTGTTGTGCTCAGATTCAAGTTATTTCTTTCTGGACATAAATCTTGTAACTAAAAAAATGGAAGAAATTGTCCATTTAGAGTTTTTCTCTGATGAAGATTGTTCAGTGCCAAAGTTGGCCAGAAATGTTAAGCCAAAAAACTAGCATCTTGGCGGCTCAACAATGAAAGATACTTTGAAAGGTTATCAAAATACTTTAACATGATTTCATTTATAACTGGCATTTTAAAAAATACCTATTTTCTTAAAAAAAAAAAAATTAGGATCAATTTAATTTCTTGGCACAATAGCTATAATGATTGTTTCAGAGTCAAAAAACAGTAGGCTTTTTAACGACATCATATTTTCTGTCTGGTCGTTTCAAAATATACTTATATTTACCTTTAGTTGTAGAATTTATATTATTTTACACAGTTTTTGACGTATTCTTGAAGAGATTTGAATGGATGACTTAGCTCCGCCTTCTTTCCTCTCTATTCGGCTTCTGTTTGGCTGAGTTGCACGTCAGTCAAATTGCAGACGTCACAGAGTCAGCAAGCCTGAGTAAAGAGAACAGGTTGAAAAGAGTCGCATGTTTGCATAGTCAAATACTGTTGGTTGCAGGTTGTTATCGGACTTAAAACACAAGCTGGTGAGGAGCTGTTGTTTTGGTTTGTTTCTATTTTCTAATATTTAATACGTCTCTTGTCTTCTTTTTTAGAGAGACATGCTGTCTGGATGAAAAATCAATTCGTCGACTCTCGAGCTTTGCTCTGGCAAGATTAATTCAAGTTATCGCGTTATTTGCCGTGTTAACGTGAATAGCCAGTTTTTTCCACCATGCTACTTCAAATTATTATAATTTATCGCCATTTAACACAATATAAATAATTTTTTTTAAATTCAGATGGAAATATGTGGTCTTGTATAGTTTCACTGTCGAGTTGCATAAATTTGTGAGTTTATTACGAACGTAGAAACTAAAAATAAAGCGTGCAATCCCGTGTTGTCCTGCTAGCTTAGCAAAAAGAGGCTAAAATCGTGACTGTTGTGTTGATGGTCATCAGTAAATAGTTTCAGCGTTTTTAACCACAGTTTGATGTAGAATATTAAGAGAATACAAAAACAAGAAACACCAAATAGAGCAATTATTCTTTTAACTATCAATTTAGATTGTTTATGCACTGTTAGTGTGTCCATATGGAATATATTTGTTGCACTTTATTGTTGAAAATAATGCGATCGTTTCTGCTTTTTAAAGAATGATTTCGTATGTTGAGACTCTGAAAGTTAAATACATGCAATCAATATTATTTACAATATTTAGGAGCACATTAGATACCCAGATCTGCTTGCTACTATCTGTATCACGTGGTGAAATGTCTAGTCCACGTGGTTTTTAGGAAGATTTCTTGTGTCTGTTCTCAACAGGAAGGTCTCAGTGCAGCGTGGGTGCCCAGGGATCCACTGCCTGAGTGTGGAGAGAGCAGAGACCCCACAGACATGAACCACACCAAAGGTGGATTGGTCATCTTCACTGCCAACTCGCACCCCTCAAGCCGCGAGTTGGGGAAGAGGATTTCAGAGTGAGTACAGAAGATCAGACACTCTAAAGATCAGTTCAGAGTGGAGATCCGCTCACTCTGGAGATCTGGTCAGTCTGAACATCAGTCCAGAGTGGAGATCGGTCAGTCTGAAGATCAGTCCAGAGTGGAGATCGGTCACTCTGAAGATCAGTCCAGAGTGGAGATCAGTCACTCTGAAGATCAGTCCAGAGTGGAGATCGGTCCCTCTGAAGATCAGTCCAGAGTGGAGATCGGTCACTCTAAACATCAGTCCAGAGTGGAGATCAGTTTGTTGGGCAAATATTTCAACAAGCAGTCTTTACTTTAGATCCAAAGGTCCTCCAAAACACTACAAAATATAACATTTGTTTGGATTATTTAATATGTAAGGGGGAGGCAATGCTGCGTGGTAGAATGGCCATCTTTGGACTGTGAAAAGCTGATTCGATTCCCACTGAGCTCATGGCTAAGTGTCCATGGAGAAAACACTTTCCCAGTCACTCCACATAAGGGATTAAGAAAGTACGATTATTATTATTACATTTATAAGACCTTTTCGTAAATGCATTTCCGAAGTTCTGTTGTACTGTGTTTGATAAACAACAGTTAATTGATCGGATAGATTCACACTGTGTGTTTTTTGCTCAACAACAATCACTGAGATTCTTCTAATACCTCTGATACGCATGGTTCTACTCACTGAACACATCATGGAATGTTATCTTCTCATGAACTCTGCTGCTACTTTGTAGATAGCCTGAATATTTCTCTTTCATCTTCTTCTGAGATGACAAATAGTGTTGGAAGTTGAATTTAGTTGAAGCCCATTTAATCTGAAATGCGCTTTATAGTTCTTGAAGACATTAAAAGTGCTGATAAAATTACAATGGATGCATCAATGAAGCCTGTATCGAGACCAAAGTCTGCTGGAATTGGAGCCTTTTGTGCTGTAAGATGAACCCTGTTATCTCTATCCACAGTCACAGGACTGTTCAATCAGTTTACAAATACCTGACAGTATAAGTGAGTTGAAATAGTTTGTGTAAACATAACCAGCTGGTCACCTTATCCAGCAACCTACTGGTCTGCCTTGTCACAGGTAGCTCATAGATGGACAACAGTTTACATAAGTGTCTTCAGCATAACAGTCAGAATATCAAGTATCTGGTTGGAAATAGATCATGTTTTAATTAATTATGTTACCATACTATATTAATCCCTTATGGGAAAATTCCTGTGCTGTATTGCACCGCAGCAGGCAGCCAATGACTGGGCCAGTGGTGGGAGAAACTGGGGGCTAGGTGTCTTCTCCAGGGACACCCAGGCATGATGAGCTCAGCAGGATTTGAACCGGCAACTCTTCGATCCAAAGATGGCAATTTTACAACAAAGCTATGCCTCCATCATTGAATTTGCTCACAGTTGAATAAAATCAGGTCATTTGTTTTTCTGAAAACCAGAAAAAGCATGTCTTCTGTTTGTTGCATTCTGGTCAAAGTACAAAAAATGCATCCAATAATCAAGAGTATTTTGTAAAGATGTTTTACACTCACATGTTTTTCTATCTCAGTAGTTTAATCCAAAGTTCCGTTTTATTTCACAATGTTGCATAGTAATGATCAGATTTTAACAAGGGGGGTAGGAGGAGTTCAACTTGTAATTTTTCTGAATCCTCATATTAATGCAAATAGCTAAATCTGGAAGAAGCAAGCACAAAATTAAAGTTGCTACTGGAGTCACTGCCTCAGAGAAAAGATAGAAGAGACAGATTCAGTTGTGTTTTAAAGACATTCAAAATAAAAATGAAACCCTAAGGTGATAAAACACGTCAAATCTGGCTTTTTATACTGATTAAAATGAAAATAACTTGTGAAAAACTTCCTCAGAAAAACACACTTGCCAGTTTTTTTTAAAATATACAGATAAACTGCAATTTTAGTTTGTTAAACAAATGGCTTGAATTAATATTTTGGCTTCATGATGAATAATGTTTGCTCCACTGTGTCACAAATCATGTAACACAAACAACTTCAGACTAAAGAAACTAAACAGCATGATGAATCTGGAACGTTTGGATTCCCATCATGTCTATTGTTAATCAATACTTTTCTCAATTGCCCTTAAATCTGAAATAATGTTTACTCATTAGTGTGAAAGTTTTATAGCTGCTTTCTCTTTTTCAGGCGCTTGGGGGTGGAGCTCGGTAAGGTGCAGGTCTACCAGGAAGCCAACAGAGGTAAGACCTCATTTACATCAGAAATAACTTATCATGAAAGGTGTTAGAATACATTAATCAGGGAAAGAAATGACTTTGTTTAGATTAAATTTAAATAGTTTTAAATCTGCTACAGGTCATAAAGATACATTTTAAGTTGTTCCACATTAGTAATTTATTAAAAAAAGTAGTGGTGACCTTAAAAGAATTTTTTAAAACTGACAAAGTATTTTTGAAACATCGCTAGAAATTTGGTTTTATTTTAATGGATTACAATAAACTTCCGGGTGAGCTGGAGGATGTAGCTAGGGAGAGAAGCCAGAGCTTCCCGTCTGAGGCTGTTGCCCCCGCAACCTGGCCCCGGATAAGGGGAAGACGACAGAACGAAACAATAAACTTGTATTACTTTTGTTATTTAGTAAATTTTTTATTTTGCTCTGTGTTTTGCTGCAGGTGTTAACTTTCAGAATTTCATCAATAACTGTATGTAGTTTTAGCACTAAAACTAGCCAAAGCAGATCAGAGGGTTCATAGTAAAATCAGAGCAGCAGGGGAGTGTTTATCCTGCTCTGCTCCATTTTTTTTTTTTGGTAAAGTTGAGCTCGTCGTTTGTTCTGTGTGTGTTTTGTATTTTTGGCCATTTGGCCTCTTTGAGCAAGCGTTTGGTTTCTGTGGGAGGCTGGTTGGAGGAATGCTGCTGTCTGGTTTCCCACAGTGAGAGGGCAGCTGCTGGGGGGCGGGTATGTGTGCACTTCTCAATCTTTTTGTTTTAACTTTCTCTGTTTCCATAGAAACCAGGGTGCAGATCCAGGAGTCGGTGCGAGGCAAAGATGTTTTCATCATTCAGACAGTCTCCAAGTAAAGCTTTTTTAAAAAACACCTTTTATTTAGTCAGAAGCATTCAAACTGGTCACAATCGGTAAAAAACAAAACAAAATAAACCTTTTCTGTTCATCAGGGATGTGAACACCACAATCATGGAGATGCTGATCATGGTGTATGCCTGTAGGACATCATGTGCCCGGAGCATAACAGGCGTGTTGCCCTACTTCCCCTACAGCAAGCAGTGTAAAATGAGGAAGAGAGGCTCAATCGTCTCTAAACTTATCGCTTCCATGATGTGCAAAGCCGGTCAGTGATGGCATGTTGCTACAGATGTTTCTGTGTTCCAAAACGTGTTGACATGTTTGTGTTGGTGTAGGACTCACCCACCTTATCACCATGGACCTCCATCAGAAGGAAATTCAAGGTTTCTTCAACATTCCAGTGGACAATCTCAGAGCTTCTCCGTTCTTACTGCAGTACATACAGGAGGAGGTAACAAATACTGTCAGAAAGGCTGCATGGTGATTACTGAGGGTAATCTGATTTGGGGGCGGAGGAGCTTCACTGTAACAATATCAACACAAGTGAATACATGAATAACCAGTCGGGTCACAACTCTTCTAGTTTACTTTTACAGCATCAGCTGTGTGAAAAGGCCACAACAATACTGATGTTTTCACTGGTGGTATGCAAGTTTTTATTGGGTTATCTACTGGTGTAGTGCCAAAGTGATTTGCTACAGGCTACGCGTCTCTTGCAGCTGTGTAATAGTACTTTGGCACAGCACCAGCTCTCCAGTTTGCTCCCAAATCGTCACCTGATAACATAAACTTTATGGAATATTTTCAAAATTCAGCTAAAATATATGAACTATTTTAAGAAAACTTCAAATTTAACTATGCATAGTTACATTAGAATATTGACTCAATTTTGGAACTAAATGACTCATTTCCTTTTCAAACTGTTGCATCATTCCTATGAGCTATTGAAACTGATTCCTTTGCTATTTTCAAACACTGGTGTTACCATATTTCTGCCTAAGCCTCGTTCATGTAATGACGTTGCATTTAAGTACAAGAGTCGGTGTAAGAATTTTTTATTGAAAGATTAAAAGATGTTTAAAAAAAAAAGTTTTGCGTCGCATTCGTTTTCTCTGTAACTTGGAGCAAGATGCTTCTTTAAATTACCAGGGTATCACTTTCAAAATATAAAAATAAATTTCTGCCTTTAAGCAATTTTTACTCTGCAGGTTTTACTAAAACTTGTGTTTCTAAAATAAATCACTACTTTCAAGTTAGTTGGCGACACTTTGCGATAGATGATTTTTTTTTATTCTCCTCTTTCGTTAGATCCCCGACTACAGAAACGCTGTGATCGTAGCCAAATCTCCATCTTCTGCCAAAAGGTAAAGTTGTCCTCACACAGAGCTCTGCATGGAGGTTTTACACCACATTGCAGCCACTAGGTTGACCTTTAAGTAACTTATTCTTACTCATACAACTGGATAATATACAATTAGCATGAATTTACTGTTTATTTAGTCATTTATTGAAACTATTAATGTGTAATAACTTTTAATGAACTATCAGAAGACAAATGAGTTTTTGTAAAATTTCTATCAAATTGATGTTTGCAAAGTGGGTGCACATGCTGGTAAAAGACTAATTAATTTTGGTTTGAGGTGAAAAAAAAAGTGTGAAAAACAAACCTAGACTGTTTAATGTTGTTTGGTGAAAAAATGTTTCTTACGAGTTGTATACTTGCAGAGCTCAGTCGTTTGCCGAGCGGTTGCGTCTGGGCATCGCCGTCATCCATGGAGAAGCTCAAGATGCAGAGTCAGACCAAGTGGACGGTCGGCATTCTCCTCCCACCGTGAAGACAACTGGAGCCATCCATCCCAGCATGGAGATTCCATGTAAAGCAGCATGACTCAGAGGTGTAAAAAATCTGGAAGAGGCACTCTTAACAATCTCATTTGTTCCCAGTGTTGATCCCCAAAGAGAAGCCGCCCATCACCGTGGTTGGAGACGTAGGCGGGCGCATCGCCATTATTGTGGTGAATTCACACACAAAGAACAATCTGCAAAAACTTTGATTTAGTTACTTTTAAACAGAATATTAAGAGAACTGAAGAGAGGTGAATAACAGAGGTAGAAAGTGCAGGGGCTCAGCAAGCTTAGGAGTGGAGAGGACATCCAATAATTCCTGCGCTCTCCTTTCTTTTTAGAAGACATATAGATCAGAGTTAGGAAGTTTTCTTTTAATTTTGGCACACTGTTCATAGTCAAGGTCAGCAGGCTCAGTTCTTTCCTGGAAACCTTTCTGTTGCTTCTCAAATTTTACCACATCCAACTTTTGGGTTTTGGTAACTGCTAAAAATTTTCAAGCTCTAAAATTTTGATATCGAGCACGATGGTTGCACTTCAGGCCGAAATGGCACTTCTTTTATTCATTTAAAATGTTAACACGGAAAACAAAGAACATAAAATTTGATTATTTTTGTACAAAACTCAAAAATCTGTGAAATTTCTAATTCGTCCAGGTGTTAGTCATAGTAGAAAAGGCTTCAAAGTTGTCTTCCAGACAGTGTATTTGATGATCGAGACGTTTTGGCTTCCATCCGAAAATTATTTTCAAATAGAAGGAACCTGAGAACTGGTTCGATATAGACTCACTTGAGTTTGCCCAACTAAGGAGGAGGTAACACCAACAAACTTGTGGTCATGTAATTTGTTGTAGTAATTTTGATACTTATACATTATTCTTTGAATTATTTTCTTTACTATACAAACTAATTCCTGTCCAGTAATAAATAGAACAATTCATGCATGTCCTCCCTTCCACAAGGAGGCAGCAATTTATTCTGCTTTTAGTGGATTTTACCACGCATCTTCCTCAAGTGCCCTTGCAATTTTTACATTTTTGATAAATGAGCTTTGCTTGAAATTCAGTTTAAACACAATAAACTTGATGCTAGATTGAGCAAAAAACTGTGCTGCACTAATTTATTAATTAAAATAGTAATAAATATTGAACATTTAAAAATATGAAAAAAATTTAAATATTTCAAAATGCTGTCCAGGTGACTTATCAAAATGAATTGTGTGAAACATTTTAAACTTACCCCAACTCCGCAGGACGACATCATTGACGACGTGGACAGTTTCGTGGCTGCAGCAGAGACCCTGAAGGAAAGAGGAGCCTACAAGATCTTTGTCATGGCAACGCATGGTCTCCTCTCCTCTGATGCGCCGAGGTTTATAGAAGAGTCAGCCATCGATGAGGTGAGCATCTGGAATATTTCTGTCCTTTATTTTCCTTTCTCTTCACCTTCCTGTCTCCTGTCCATAGGTGGTGGTGACCAACACAATCCCTCACGAACTCCAAAAGCTCCAATGCCCAAAGATTAAGACAGTCGACATCAGCATGATCCTGTCTGAGGCCATCCGCCGCATTCACAATGGAGAGTCGATGTCGTACCTTTTCCGCAACATCGGTGTGGATGACTGAACCAGTTTTTACTCAGAACAGGTCTGAGGCACAGGATAATGTTTGACTGCATTTGTGGGGGAATTTTTTTAAACTTTAGCCTAGTTAGCCAACCTGAAGCCTCACAAATACAGTAAAACTGTCCTGCTGGCAAACATCTGACTGAATCAAGATAGATGAAGAATTTAACCCTTTCAACGGAGTTAAAATGGTCCCTTTCATGGCCAATCACATTAACTTCTCATTCACTTCCATCTTTCTCCTTTTTAGCTAAATCTTGTTCAGTTTGTTTGTTGGGATGTGTTTGTGCAGAATGTGGACGTTCTACACATATTGGAAGAACACCGGTGCCTTCTGCAGTACGCAGGCCTTGGTCGTGTCGCAGCTTATGTTACTTTCACAGCAACTTGTTACAAACTCACCAGTTTTTTGTTCACTCTTCTAACCCAGCAGGAAAGTGACAGACTTCCACTTTTTAACCATGTATGTGTATTTGACACGCTAGTCATAAACGTACTAACAAAATTAACTGGAATTATCTCGTATCACTGGCAGCCATTTCTGTTGATGTGCCATTGTTAGTGCTTCTTCGTATTTGAATATTTGATCATGTCACAAACACACGGCCACACCTTTTCAGCTAGAAGGTTCTGGAACAGATGTGTGTTTAGAATTTATTTTCTGTCAGATGTGGGGGGGAGGTTTAATCATGTGGGAATAATTCATTGTTAGTGACTTGATGTAGTTTGTTTAAACTCTTATTTCCCCTAAAATCCTAAATGCAGCTGTACTTGACAGAAGCAGGTCTTTGTCACTTTGCAAAATGTTCCAATAAAATGTTTTTCTATTTATTTTCTGCACTTATGAATAAATGAGGCCTGTACAATTAAAGCATGCTTGCACTGATTTAATTGCTCACGTCAGGCATAGTTTGAAAGATGGTAAAGGACTTTGACCTCCTGACTGAGCACAATTAATAATTATAACGTGTATCTAATCAACCAATCACACAGCAGCAAATTAACATGTTTGGTTATATCAAAATAAAGACTGGAGAGGAGGTTTGAAAAGAAACGGCACTCAGCAAAGACTTTCTGATCCCTGGACAAGAAAAAAGACAAGTTTCAGTCCCACATTTGGGTGGTTGGAAAGGAATCGGGTGGTAGGTGATTCGACATTTTATATCAAACCATACTTTAACCGAACTGATCCCAAGTCGACCGACAAGTGTGTAGGAAAATAAAAGTCAGTGTTTTGAACTCAGTGACTTTTACACTTTTTTTTTTGCGCGTATTCAGACCCTCTGAATACCTTGTGATTCTTTTTTTTTTTTTTTAAACGACAATCTGCTGACTTTTTCTAGTGTTATTGGAAATTTTTAGTCTGATATGAAAGCATGTTGTTAAGCCTGTTCTTAATCGCAGTGTCTCTCAAAAGAAGTACGTGCATGCAGAATTTGTCTGTGGTTCAGAAAGCACGTCTGTGTGAGTGATATAGAAAAGGAGAAAGAGAAATCTGTGTGTGTGTTTGAGGGAATGACAGGAATTTGTGTGTTTTAGAATGGGTGTGTGATGTCTAATAGATTGTAACAACAAAACATGTACTGAGGGTAGTTTTACGGCTGACTGGAAATGATCTGTGTGTGCTTGTGATGTTGACACGGGACTGGTGGATCTCAGGAGATTTGGTAACTTAAAACATATAAACTGATTACCAAACTTTTAGAAAACAGAAAATGAGTCCAGCTGAACATCTTTTTTGTTCAACATGTTTATTAATTAATGCCGACAGACAAATGTTGGTTCAGACATATCCAGTGGAGGACAGAAGCAGGTAGTCTGTTTCATAGAACCAGCAAACCACAAGACTTCTTTCTCATTTCATTCAGCAAGTGAGAAAGTAAAGCCATGAAGGAGTAAGGGGCAAATTCTACTGCAGTAGAAATTAAAAAAAAAGTTCAAATACCATATCATGTAGTTGTACATTTCACACTGCATCCTAATTCATTCTGTACACAGTGGGTGTGTTTGAATGTGCTTGCCAATAGTTACAGGACTGGTGTCTGCCTGATTCTACTTTGTATTTCCACTCAGACGTTACAAATGGCTCCTTTGAGAACCAGAAAATTTCAGGTTTAAGCACTTAAAGAAATCTGAGTTCAGTTCAGAGTAATGACAGGTTTCACATACACTTTTCCTGAAAAATATAATTGATGACTTTATAATGGAATTGAACTTCTGAGGAAGTCTTCAAGTTAATGGGTTAGTGAGTCTTTAACTTTCTTGCTATGAATAGGGTTTTTATCTCCAACATGATTCTGATTTATGTACCATCATCAAGGCACTAATCCATCTCCAGCACCAGCAAAGCTGCTTGGAGGTCTGTCCCAGTGGAAAAAACAAATCATAGCATAATACACCAGTTTCTCCAGAGCCTGTAGTCACTGGCAAACATCCTGAAAACACAACTAGCAACATTCATTTCTCCTCAATTTACTTTTATACAGACGCAAGCGAACGGAAAGACATGATCATGAGCCACCAGCTCCAGCAGTAACATATGTAAAGGCTTTGTAGAGGCAAAAGCAGCAAGTTAACTAATCATTAAAAAGGCAAATTGATCACTAACTGCATCGAGACTGAAAAACTAGTGACCAGAAATAAATTTGGTGATAAACAGCTATTATACAGCTCACATTAGAACAATATGGTAATAAAAAAAAAATACTCAAGAAATGATAGATATTCAAAGTGAGTTGCTTTATGGCTGATTTTCATTCCATTTGTAAAAAACAAAAGAACCTCCCAAAGAATTTCTTTCCATACAGTATGACAACTACAAAACATACTGATCTTTTAAAAATTGTTTAAATACTTTCTTGTAATTATTCCTAAATGAAATGGTTTTTATAAGAGTAGAGACTCCATGTTTTTGACTTAAAAAAAAAAGATGCAACTTCAATAAAGTTGCACTGAGAATCCACAAATACAATAAAAATTTCCTAATATAATCGCATCTCAAAACACCGGTGATTTTCTTCTTGAGCAAATTACAGACTTAAGTGCAATGTTCATTTCTCTGAATCCACAAATTTGGGATTTAAAATATATAAAAAAACAATATACTTTAAGTTCTTTATGACATTAGAAAAAAATAATCCAAACAAAAATGAAAACATTCAACAATCATGGCTGGTTAGGACGACATAAAAAGGCCCAATTGGATTTCTCTGTTTTGAATCTGATCTAATGGTATCAAGTATTGTGACCAAATCAAAGCTTGCCAGCAAGCCGTATTGTCCTAGTGAACATGTATGAACGACTTAAGCAATGTACCAGGTTTGGATTTTGTTGCTTGTCTGTTAAAAAAAAAAAATTCTCAACACTATTTTGCCAATCACATAAAAAAACAACCACTGGACTTTATTCTAATATTGTTACAATTAAATATATATTTGTATGAACAGGTAGACTGCACTGTAACAGCAGTATGACAAAGCCAATTAGTCTACTCGTTAGCATATTACAATTCATATAATTTGAGGACGAAAAAAACTAACAAAAACCAGCTAATTGACTTAATGACATGTCTTCCAGTTGAAGGTTTTCTACAAACGTCTAGCAACTTATTGCATTCATTTGAACAAAAAAATACTTTTGAATAAACAACGATAGCTACAGATAAGCAAAACACACCTCGGAATAATCTTGATTCATCAGGCAAAACTTTTGTGTTTGTAGCACATCTCAAATGTATCACTAACTGAAGGTCATGTTATAATACCGGCACACAAACTCAATATTTCCTGTAATGCACGAGATGTGTAGTGTGTTTACATGCACACATTTTTAGAAAAAGGTGTTACCAAGGCTAAAATATCCTGTCGTATCAGCATATTTTTATGATAAAAATTTAGAAAATGCAGGCAAAGACACAAATATGCAAAATGGTATTGTTTTAGAGGAGACAAAAATTCATTTTGTTAATATTACTCGCCACAATCGAAAGCCAGCATGCCACAGCTTGCAAGTTGTTTGCAACAATTTGGCTAATTTGTCTTCGATATCTTTACAGACAAAACATTAAGGAATAAATTCATCTAATGTAGTGAATTTATGTTTTTAGATTGCAATAGCATTTTATGGGTGCTGTGTGAATCTCCATGGTAACAAACCAAGTCCAGCAGCAAATTTAACGCAAGACTTGTTGATCCCAGAGGGATATTGATTCTTTTAAGGGAGAGGCTAAATTAAAGTATGACTGTAGTAAATATTCTGTTAAAAACTAAAGGGAAAAATAATTTTGATACAAGCTATTTTTTTGTCTATATATTGTTTAATAGGGGACACTTTTGACAAAAGTAAATTCAGTCAAACCTAAAGTCGCTCATATAAATTTTAAATCAAATTAAATCAAATTAGATGTGTTAAATAAAATTATGTCCATTATCTAAATGAACTAAATGATACATTTAAAATAATTTGCTGTAGTTTTGATAACTTGATGCGCTTTATACTGTATTAAGAAATCTCAAACAATGTATACACTGTGTCGTCCAACCGCGCAGGGGCGGAACTAATGGGGTGCGATAGAGTGTGGGGGGATTCACAATGTCAGAACCGATAGTGAAACTGAATAAATGCATTTAGAATAGTTTTTTTCTTTTTTGTTAAATATTGCATTTCCAAATCTGGGAATGACCAGGATGGACAAAAGCAGAGGAACAGCACATGTTAGTGGTTTTGGATATAAAGTCAGAGAGGCCAGACTGAGATGGTTTGGACATGTGCAGAGGAGAGAGAGAGAGTACATTGGCAGAAGAATGCTGGGTTTGGAACCACCAGGCAAGAGTACTAGAGGAAGACCAAAGAGGAGGTTCATGGATCCAGTGAAGGAAGACATGAAGATAGTTGGTGTGACTGAAGAAGATGCAGGAGATATGGTTAGAAGGAAGAAACTGACTTGCTGTGGTGACCCTTAAAGGGAAATGCAGAAAGGAGTAAGTTGTATTTCTGAATCAACAAAAGGGACAGTGTTCATATATTTTTTTTTTTACAATGACAGGAATTATTACCCCGTCAAAGCACAGTTTCCTCTCGGTTACACATCTCCTCAGAAATGTGAGGGTAACCACATAAAATAAACCACGTAAGCTTACTGCCAATTAAAGGTTGAAATAAAGTTTTTCATAGATTTTTAAAATATTTTTGTCTGATTTATTTTCCAACGTGCAAGATGTCAACATAATTCATAGTGCGGTCTTCTATAATTTGGTATAGGACATGTCGAATTGAGATAAAGGGCTAAGTTTTCACCTTAATTTATGTTAAAGATTTTTCAGGCAGAGGATCTAAAAACTAATAAATATAAAAAGATGGGCTTGATACTTAAAAACCATTCGTTTTCAGCAAATATTAAAATAGAAACTCCTAGATTTGACCGTTATCTCGTTATGTTGAGTAGGACACTAAAACCTCAGATTGGCAATTCCCTATGTGTTTTTTTTTTTAAAACATGGTAAAGAGAATCAATATATTCTCCTTTTCAGAGTTTTTGAAGTGTCAAAGATTGGGAGCTGTTGGCACAATAAGGATTTTTTCGATTGAAAAAGCCTTTTTTTTTCCTGAGAACTAATCCTCTAATTTTCCATTACCTAATTATTGTTTGCCAAAAAATCCAATTTCTGTCTTCACACCACCTTAAGACAATTTTGCATGATCAGGATAAACAGCCAGAGGTCTGTGTGCATGTAAACCCACAAGAAACTGCAGTAAACACCAATTTATCATTTGAAGCTCTAAAAGCACAGAACAGACTACTCACACCCTGTTTGCCTTTGATGTAGATAGAAAAGAGATGAATCTGAGGAATACTGAACCATCCACGGTCTTATTTTCATAGATATGCTAATCTGCTCTGGCCAGCTTTAAATAAACGTAGAAAGTACTGTATATACAAACGTTACGTCTCGCCAGTTCCTAGAGGAAAAAAAAAAATCACTTCTTTCAACCGTTTTAAGACTTCGGCTAAAAAAGTGAAACCACAGACTGAGGTTTTCTTGTGGCTCTCTGCAGTGTTACAGTTTAACAGGAATAGATTATGTTTGTCTCAGAGTTTAATTACTCAGCTATCTGTGGCTGATTCTTTTCTCTTTTCCTTTCTGCACCTACTCACTAAAAATGACGTGTCAGCATCCTGACATAAAATCCTAACTCCGCCATCCTGAAAAACATACACTTTGTTCGATGGCCACTGAAATAATAATTAAAAAGAACAACTGGTTCTTCCTCAGCTTCTGGTTTATTCTGCATTCATGCTCTCTGTCACTCTATAAAGCACTTTGTGATGAACCTGGTTGTTAAAAAGCGCTTCTTATAAAGAAAATTTGAATCAGAGATAGAGCCTGATGAGACAAGGATACAACCATTGCTGATTGTGGTTACTGTGTTGATTGCCAAGCTGGTTGACAGGAAGACACAAGGATGATCTTAGACGTTGGAGATGGAGCATCCTGGAATTGGTTGCTTATGGTTGGAGGACTAAAACCATTGGCTTTTCTCTTTGCATGCCACTTTCCTCACCACTTTACTTTTTTTTAAATCTTTTTTATTGTTTTTTTTATAACACGTTTCTTTTCCCTCTTTGCTAGTTGTCCGTGCAGTGAAAGGTTGGTAGGAATATAATACAACCCTGGTTGGATGAAGGCGGTGCTCCTTCAGTCACAGATAGCAGGTAAGAAGTAGCAGCAGTCTAGAATAGATCGGGGGTCCTCAAGGCATCCACTTTGGTCTCTAAGTCTGTAATCTGTGGAAATGATATAGAAGACAGATTACATACTGTTTCTTTGCCACTAAATTACTGAGTTGGTTTGGAGAGTTCTGAGTCTTTTGAAAGGTCAAAGCACGTAAAACAGAGGCTGGCTAAGATGAAAAAACTAATAAAAAAAAATTTGTTGCCACTTGAAATCCAGCCTTATTATTACTCCTTGTTATGAGGGAATGGGAGCACAGCTAAGCTACAAACCACAGGCGTGTATCTAGCCAACACACAACTCATGTACGCAGAGAAAACTCTGCAGGCATTTTGTGCTCTTTGTAATAATAATAAACTTTCCTGGAGAAAGAAAAATAGCATTTATTCCCTGATGAGTCTCAAGCTCATTTCAGACCTCTACTATGACTTTACATCCGACAATAAATGGGATGTTTTTTGGCTCAAATTTTGTGTTTTGATACCGATTTCTTCAGCATTGCGATTAACCCACCTGTGGAATAGTTTTTTGACAACTTCACTAAAATTTTGATAACTTTGTTCCGTTGTCTTCTGCTTATCCAGGGTCAGGTTGCGGGCAACAGTTTCAGACGGCAAGCTCAAGCTTCTCTCACCCCGGCTGCATCCTCCAGCTCACCCGGGAAGATCCCGAGGTGTTCCCCGGCCAGCTGACAGACATAGTCTCTTCAGCGGGTCTGGGGTCTGCCTCTGGGTCTCCTCCCGGTCTCTGAGTGAGCGCCCAGCCACCCTGCGGAGGAAGCTCATTTTGGCCATTTGTATCTGCGATCTCATTCTTTCAGTCACCACCCACAGCTGGTGACTATAGTAGGTGAAGGTAGCTTCTGATCCTTTTGAAAATTAAAAACAAGCTTCCCTGACTAAAAAGAAACCAACATAGGGCTGAGCTTTAACATTCACATACAAAGTAGAAGAAGAAAAAGTTTCTGTGTAGTAAAAGCAAAGGCTTCCTTAAATTAAACGCAAATATTTATCATGGTGATGTCCGAGTTTTTGTGCTTCAAAATTATCTGGTGTAAAAATCTGACTGACTGAACCTTTGAATAACGATTGAATGCCCCACCTTCTCTTGTAAGTTGACGGTTTCTTCTTTGTGTGTTGCCGCGCTCTCTTCTTGTGCACGACGCTGCGCCGTCTCTTTCTGCAAGAATTCAATTTCCCTACAAAGTACAGGCCAATTATTGTAAAAACAAATAAGATTTCTTGATGCTTTATCACAAAATTCACAGAGACTTTACAAGGTTTTAAAAAAAGACTCATAAATTAGAAATGGAAACATCATATCATACAGAGTTATTATTTTAATAGATAATGTTAAAGATTTTTCTGTTAATAATTAGTCATAAATTAAGTGAATTTTTAAATCACTTTATACATGTAACCAGATCAAACAAGTCAACATTTAGCAGTGAATATGGGGGCTTGAATCTAGTTTGAATGGTTTTCAGTCTGGAAAACATCTGGATGCTTGAAGCTGCAGCTGGTAAACCACATTGTGGTGCTTCTAAGTCACAGAAGTAAAAAGAATTCTTTCACCCTCCCGCTCCACTTTTTCTTACTTTTGCTGGTAATCTTTAATCATTCTCTTGGCTTTGTTGTATTTCCGCTCTAGGGTTTGGTACTGTGCCTGAGTTTCCTTCAGGTGTTCATCCACAGCCTGAAACCACACACTTAAATGTAACTTGAGTTTTTGGCTGAGAGTAAATAAAGTACAATTTCGACCTGTTTTTTTTTTTTCTTGTTTTCAAAGCTGCCTCTTAAAGAAATTACCTTGCACAGGGACTGTGCCTCCAACCAGTAGCCCTCTAGTTTCTCCATCCTTTCTTTGCTGTCTCTGATGCTTTGCTCCAACTGAGCACGCTCCATCCGCCAACGCAGCTTATCCTGCTCCGCATGAGCAAGCTGGGGGTGAAGGGGCCAGTGTGGGAGGGTTGGAGGGTGGGATGTGGGAGGCAGATACAACAGTTAATCATTGTGGAGAACAGTGAGAAAAATGATATTGAGTCTATGTGCTTGTTCTTGTGAGATTTTCCTTTTTGAAAGTTAGGTTAGCTCACCTTTCTCTTCAGTAGCTGGATCTCTGCTTGAGTTACAGCATGTTTAATCTGAAGCTACAAAAACACATAGTGGGAACAATCTGTATTATTTTGAGAATTGCAAAAGTCAAAGTGTAAAATGAACAAACTATCATGAATAATAACCTCCTTGTATTTGTGGGCCAGTTTCTCTGGGTCCATTTCCACGGGGGAGAGTGTGCCCTGGTTCTCTGCGAGGTCAAAAACCTCAATGGAGTTTGGAAACATCGGGCTCATCTCTTCTTCCTCATCTGTGGCATATTCAACAGGCTGAAAGATATTTAGAGCTCTTTAGACAAAAAATTGTGTCGCAAATCTTTCACATAAATACTTTTTTTTTTTTTTAATAAAAAAGCTGTAATAATGCATGATCCTAAAACTCTAAGCCCTGGTATAAGCTATTTTTGTTTCTAGGTGTGTCTGTTTGTAGATTCTCATTTATCCAGATCATTAAAACCCTTTACCTGAACACAATGCATATCCACAGAAATTCAGCTGTACGAATACTCTAAACCTCCTCTAAAGAAGTGTCTGCTATGTCTGGTTTAAAGACGACTCCCACTACACTTTAGTAATATTTAGGTTCACAATCTGGTTTCTTCCATCCTCAGATCCATCCTCTGTTTTTCTTTATAATTAGTTAACTGACAGTAAAACATCAGTTTCAATGAGACTTCGGTGAATAGTCTTTGACACAAGGTTTCACAGGGGTTAACACTGTGGCCGCACAGCAAGAAGGTCGAGGTTCAAGTCCCGGAGTGTGGGCGAGGCTTGAAACACTGGCCTTTCTGTATGGAGTTTGCATGTTCTCCTCGTGTATGTGTGGATTTTCTCTAGGTTCGTCGGCTCCCTCCCACCCTCCAAAAAACATGCATTTTGGGTTAACTGGACACAGTGAAAATGGCCCTAGAAATGAGTGTGCATGTGTGGATAGTTGTGTATGTATGGCCCCGCAACTGACTGGTACTCGGTTTGGGGTGTACTCTGCCAGGGATAACTAGAATAGGCTCCCGATTCAGAAGACGAAACGAAACAACATATATACTTTTTTTTTTTTTTTACCCACTTAAAGATGTAAAAGAGTAAAGTAGAACAAATATATTTGGTTTCAATGTTTCATGCATTTTTTTTCTATTCCTAGTTGCCTTCAGATTATTTGTGTAGCCAATTTCCAAGTTCAGGCTAAGCTTGCAAACTGTAGGTATTTACTTTGTGCAGGTTGCATGTTTCTTCATTGTTTTAGATCATTTTAATCACATTCCTATTCTACAGTAGACTTCTGTTTTATTACATTTTATTTTTTCTTTGATTTTTAAAAAAAAAAAGAATTACTAATCCACATTTTGTTCTGGTAAAAGATCACAAATCTTAAAACAAAAAACTAGGTAAATGACTACAATAATTCAGTGTGAACACAGTATTTCACACGTTTTTAAAACAGGGCTACATGCCGCCTCGGGACCACCCAGGTCCCATTCAGCCCTGAGCAATTACATCATTCGGAGATTTATTTAATTTGATTGTTCTATTTACTGTACAGACGTATTTTAATTATTGAGAACACTTAATTCAGGTCAAATAAACCAATTCAAATGAAAATTGGAGAAAAGTGCTTAATATTATGACATTTTTAAGCACTAATTTCTTAAAACTTCTGCAGAAATGGTTCCATTGACTGAGATTTAGTTCTCATTTTCAGCCACAAGGTGGTGAAGCTAGACATCATTTAAAACAGTAACAACAAAGAGGACATTTTGTCTTACGTGCACATACACACACATTAAACACGCATGCACGCCCCCACATAAAGACACTTCTGGTTTCCTGTGGCTGTTGAAAGCTGCCAAAACCACATCAGCTGAAATCTGTACCTAATAAAAAGGCGTCTCATAAAGACAGACAGGGGATCCTGTATGTTTGGTTTAAACTGACATAAGAGATCTTTTTTTTTTCAATTCAAATAAACATAACCATTTTTTTGTGTTTACCTCCTCCTCATCTTCCATGTACTGTTTGTATCTCTGCTCCATCATCTCCCTCTGCCACCTCTCTTGCTCTAGAGTTTGCTGGATCAGCTGAGCTACTTCACTCTGCTCCCCCGGCTTCTCTCGACCAATTATAAACCTAGAAAGTATTTGATTAAAAAAAGAACAAAACAAACCTTCACCTTTTAATCTTGCAAAAATATCTTACACCATTCTTGATAAATGGTGAGTGTAAATTGAGAGAATTTGAGATTTTCCCATGGGATGGCAGACCTGACTGTGCCGGAAGTGTTGCGGAGAACTGAGGCAGCGAAGCTCTGAGTTACACCGACCAGGCTGGTGCCATCCACCTCTACAATCAGATCATTCACCTGGATCCTGTAAACACACAAAGAATCAAATACTTCTATTAAAAGTTTTTTCACCACAAAACAAATACAGCAAAAGTCAAGATTTCCCATTTGTCAAGAACAAGGCCAAATTTTATGTTATTTTTTTCCCCAATTTGATGTTGAGATTTTTTCAAGAATTTTCCCCTGAAAAAATTACATCCCACTTTTTCTGTTTTAGAAATAAAGTTTCTTTTTAGGTCCTAACATGCAGGTTTGATGTGGCGATGAACTGGACTGTCCAGGGTCTATCTAACCTGCCTCCTCCTGCCTGATGCTAGCCAGGATATATCAAGGCCCCCTGCAACCTAGCGGTAGACCAAATGGTTTAGAAAATGATGAAGTGGATATTCTCACTTTTTTTTTCATCTAGAAAAATTTTCTGACTGAAGCATTTGTTTTTAATTGTCTAAAGCAAAATGTATGCATTTAATTCTCCTTTACCTATGAACTAATTACAGGATTGTTATTTCAGGCGAGAGGCAGGCTACACCCTGCTGAGGTCGCCAGTCTGTTGCGGCTAATCAAAGTTTCAATAAATGTATTTGAACCATTTCACCTATGGCTGAATGTGGCTATCGTATTTCTAAAGAACTCAGAATAAAGTGACTGTGACTCAAGCATCGCGCAAACAAAAGCAGCATCATTTATCTTTCTAGTTGATGTCCTAAGGTAGAGTACCACCTCATTTGAACCATGGTATGGCTATCATCACATCCCAAAAAGAAAAGAAAAGGGAAACTTGAGGTATAAATGATGAGGCTATCAGACAGTAAAACTTGTGAGGAAAAAAAAAATTGTGACGAAAACTAAATTAGAAAGTCTTTTTGAGTTTCACTTTTGTTTGTTACTAATTTTGTCTTAAAGCAAAAATACCCACATAAATCACTGCTTTTACCCACAGAAAAGTCTATTTATATTACAGAAGTGGCTTCATTTTATTCACTTTAAACCATTATTCAAGAAAGTTTGGAAAATATATTTGTATTTTTTATCATCTCACGATTTAGGGAAAAGATCTCACAGAAAATAAATTAGGTAGATAGTGTGGTGCAGCTGAATTCTTTTTAATATTTAGATTCATTCAGCCCGTTTTATGCTTTTCTTTGAAAAATTGTGTTTTTGTTTCGTTTTGTCTTCTGAACCGCTTATTTATAGCAGGGTCGCGGGTAGTGCCGGAGCCTCTCCAGGCTGATTTAAGCAAGAGGCAGGCTACAAACCAAACAGGACGCCAGTCTGTTGCGCATGCACACACGCACACACACACTCATTCCTCGGGGCAATTTCATAGTAGCCAATCAACCGAACATGCATGTTATTGGAGGGTGGAAGGATACTCATCATACGCTCTTGGGGAGACCATGCAAACTCCACACAGAAAGGCCAGTGTTTCAAGCCCTGCATCCACTCCGGTACTCAAACCCTTGACCTCCTGGTTGTGAGACCACTGTGCCACCCAATTTGTGTTTTACCAGTTTATTTTTTTGTCACTTAATAAAAATCTTTTAGTATAATAAAACTATTCAAATTTATTGAAAGCTAGTTTATACAAGCCACCTAAAATCACTGTTTATGTTGATGTCTTTGCAATTGAAACACATCAAATAGTCCGTTATGACATTTGTAAATTGAGCTATCTTTTTCTCTTCATTTTAAGATTTGGTGAAACGAGTCAGAACGGGACTCGGGTACAGGCTCAGACAGGTGGATGTCGTACCTGCCGTCTCTCTGAGCAGCTCCGCCCTCGGTCACCGTCTTAACAAAGATTCCCAGTTTCTCCAGGCCCATATCTGCTCCTGCTCCCATCCCAATGATGCTGATTCCAAGCCCATCGCTGTCTGAGAGAGAAATATAAACTGGATTACAATCACTTTCTGACACATGCTGACAACAAACAAACAAACAAAAAACTCAATGCAGCCATCACACATGGTTACTGGTTCAAATCTTTTATCACCAGAATTACTAGCAGCTAATTAGGCTAATCCGTGCTAAGTTTAATCCTTTAAGGAGATAAATGGAGTTGAGAGCAGACAGTGTGTGTCCTCTCACAAGAACCCTGCCAGTTAAAAGTGTGTGTGAGGGCATGCAGTTACATAACAGAGTTGACTGACTGACTGACTGACTGACTGGTCACGACTGGAAGGAGGTGTGCAAACCTTTCTCTAGCTCCACAGGAAACAGGTCCAGCTTTTCCACCCTCTTTTCCAGCTCATACTCAGCTGAAGCCGCCATGGGGTCGACGTCCTCATTACGTCGGTCGTAGTCTTCATTGCAGTAGGTGGTGAAGACCTGCATGAACAGGGCAGGTCAACATTTAAGATGCAGCGGTTCAAAAGATATACAATCATTTTAACAACGATATCAATCAGAATTTACTGATTAACACTCGGAGCTTCTTTTTTTTTTTTTTCATCATCATGAGACATCACAGCACTCTGTTTTGTCCTGCTCTTTGTAACACCCCTCCCCCGACTCATAAAGGTCAGCAGCATCTGTCTCCCTGGGTACCCATCTCTGTGATCGCATGGATTCATCACCATAGCAACCACACACTTGCCCACTGTGATTTTGGCATCACCACCAACTTTCTATCCCTGTCTGGCACATATGCTAATATACAGCATATATGTGTCTGTGTGTGTAGGCGGTGCTTCTTACAGTGTTATTTACATTCCTGTGTGGGGAACACACACAATCGCACACACATACACACTGAAACAAACAGGGTCACAGGCCAGGATTGTTAGACTGTTTCCTGTTGTCACATTTCCTTCCTGTTGAGTAGCTTTACATGTGCATGTATGAAATCTCTGATGCATTTGGCAGATGTTCAGAACATGAAATAAAGTAAACAGAAAAATGCAATCAATGCAACACTTTCAAGGATTTTATTGTGTAAAATCTCCAAAAAGTATCAATGATTTGCAGTAGATTTTATGGGTAAACTTTTTTCCCTCAACATTTTACAATCTTCTAAACTGCACTACTCCTAAACTATCGTCCATTTTTAGATTCAGTTAGTTAAGTCCATTTCAAATCAGTTCAACAAGAAAAAGAACAGCTTTCGTTCCTGTTGCTTCTCACTTTTCTCTCCCTATGCTATAAATTCAATGACTGCGTGTCTGCAGAAGTTGGCGACCAGGTCACATGACTTCTGGACAAAAGCCAAACCACAAAGAAGTTCTACGGAAAGTTTTGCAAAACAGTGCTGTGCTATTTTCTGCACATGCAGTTGGAAAGTTGTGCTGCAGGGTGTGTAGTGAGTCAGCAGAGCAACTCAACACCAAAATATTAATTTGATTAAAAACTAAAAGAAAAATACTTGTGCAAAAACTCATTTCGGTAAACAAAATAGTTTTCTATAAATCACACAAAACCAGAACTTCAAATAGGAAAATATAGAAAAGATGATTCAATATTTTGGGGAACTTGATTGTTTTGATGACTGGTGACTTGTCTAGAGTGTACCCTGCCTTTCATCTAAAACTAGCCGTATTGGGTTACAGTTCTCTGCATGACCTAGTGTTCAGAAAATAGATGGTTTAAGGGCTCTTTTTGAACAATGTAAAAAAAAAAAGCATTAAAATTTTCCCTTTTAAAAAAACTAGTGTGTGTAAGTTAAACCTAGCTGGTTTGTTTCCGTTTACTCATCCCCACTCTAAGTATTTTAGGAGAAGTAAAACAAGCCTTTCCACATTTCTCTTCAAACTACAAGATAACACCAAAACTACTAAAACCTGAGTGTTCAAAGCTAGTCATCACACTTTTTTTTTAAACTAGATTAGAAGGATCATAAAAGAAAACATCACACACTTCTAGTTTTTTCTGTATCGTTATTTACAGTGGTGGTCAAAAGTTTACATACACTTGTAAAGAACATAATGTCATGGCTGTCTTGAGTTTCCAGTTATTTCAACAACTCTGATTTTTCTCTGATATAGTGATTGGAACAGATCCTTCTTTGACACAAAAAACATTCATGAAGTTTGATTCTTTTATGACTTTATTATGGGTAAACTGAAAATGTGACAAAATCAGCTGGGTCAAAAATATACATACAGCAACATGAATGAGCAATTTTGGAGACTTAGAAAGTTGTGTCAATGACATGAGCTTCATAGCATGACCTCTTAACTTCTTGTGAGTGATTATGAGTGATTACAGCTGGTGACTTCTCTGAGGCCATTTAAAAAGGGCTCATTGGATAAAAACACCCACAAACGCTACAATGGGAAAGTCAAAGGAGCTCAGCACAGATTTGAAAAAGAGAATCATTGACTTGAACAAGTCAGGAAAGTCACTTGGAGCCATTTCAAAGCAGCTGCAGGTTCCAAGAGCAACAGTGCAAACAATTGTTTGTAAGTATAAAGTGCATGGCACTGTTTTGTCACTGCCACGATCAGGAAGAAAACGCAAGCTGTCACCTGCTGCTGAGAGAAAACTGGTCAGGAGGGTGAAGAGTCAACCCAGGAGCACCAAAAAGCAGATCTGCCAAGAATTAGAAGCTGCTGGAACACAGGTGTCAGTGTCCACAGTCAAGCGTGTTTTGCATCGCCATGGACTGAGAGGTTGCCGTGCAAGAAGGAAGCCCATGCTCCAAAAGCGGCACCTTAAGGCTCGACTAAAGTTTGCTGCTGATCACATGGACAAAGATAAGACCCTCTGGAGGAAAGTTCTGTGGTCAGATGAAACAAAAATTGAGCTGTTTGGCCACAATGCCCAGCAATATGTTTGGAGGAGAAAAGGTGAGGCCTTTAACCCCAAGAACACCAGGCCTACCATCAAGCAAGGTGGGCCTGTTTTGCTGCCAATGGAACTGGTGCTTTACAGAGAGTCAATGGGACAATGAAGAAGGAGGATTACCTTCAAATTCTTCAAGAAAACCTGAAGTCACCAGCCCGAAGGTTGGGTCTTGGGCGCAGTTGGGTGTTCCAACAGGACAATGACCCCAAACACACATCAAAAGTGGTAATGGAATGGCTAAATCAGGCTAGAATTAAGGTTTTAGAATGGCCTTCCCAAAGTCCTGACTTAAATCCCATTGAGAACATGTGGATAATGCTGAAGAAACAAGTCCATGTCAGAAAGCCAACAAATTTAACTGAACTGCACCAATTCTGTCAAGAGGAGTGGTCAAAGATTCAACCAGAAACTTGCCAGAAGCTTGTGGATGGCTACCAAAAGCGCCTAATTGAAGTAAAAATGGCCAAAGGACATGTAACCAAATATTAGCATTGCTGTATGTATATTTTTGACCCAGCTGATTTCGTCACATTTTCAGTTTACCCATAATAAAGTCATAAAAGAATCAAACTTCATGAATGTTTTTTGTGACAAAGAAGGATCTGTTCCAATCACTATATCAGAGAAAAATCAGAGTTGTTGAAATAACTGGAAACTCAAGACAGCCATGACATTATGTTCTTTACAAGTGTATGTAAACTTTTGACCACCACTGTCAATACAGTAGTGTGTATTTCATGTGAATTGAACTTCCGCTCTGCTTCTAATTTCAGTGTAGTGACATCCTCCTTTGCTTTGAATGTATTGCATCACAGTGTGGATATTTAATGCACGTTGATCCTCCTGGGATGAAGCATCTGAGAAACAGTCAATCAAAGATAAAAGCTCCCCTATTTGCAATCTTTATTGTCTTTAATAGTCAATGAAGTTTATGACTGAACAGTGCTTCAAAAGCATTTCTTGTGAATGAACCAATGGCATCACGAAGGTGGTATATCTACCTAGAGCTTTAATTAAAGGTGTTTAAATGCAAAAAAAAACCCCTCAACTTTTATTTTCCTTGCATTTTTTCAACAACTTTAAAGGCATTTAATGGAACTGTTTTCATGTTTCAGCTGAACTCAAACCAATTTTATAGCCAAATTTGCAATCCTTAGCTGTGATCAATAAAAAAGGAGTTAATTTTCATTGCAAACTAAATAATATAAATGCACCTGAACCATATTTCCTGAATCCATATTAAAACCTTAAAAAGAAATTCTCTTTTTCAGCAGATCTAAATATTCACACCAGGTGGTTTTACATCCAAACAAAGCTTCATTCTGTGATTCTTATCAACTAGTTTCCACCTCTGGCCCGTAAGTCTGTGTACGTGTGTGAAAACAAACACACCCTACCACATTCCAGCAGCCGTACAGAAGCAGCGTTGTGCACTGTATGGTACAGACACCTCCTGTTTACTCATACAGGTAGATGGAAGTGAGATGTCTGCAGCAGTGGATTCACTAGATTTAGTTTTTTTCCACAACCTTTGATTAAAAATTAATTAGGCTTTGATTGAATAATAGTCCAGGTAACACACTGAATCACGTGTTTGCCTGTGTGATGGTTTGTTGACATTTATAAAGCCAAAGGGTGGAAATGGTGACCAGATAAATTTCCACCACACCACTGCATCATCACAAATCTATTGATGCAACAGAGAATATGTTAATCTTTTTATAATGATTAAACCCAATTCTGATGCTACCATCAGAAAAGGGAGCTGCAAAAGAGACTCAGAAGACCAACACATTTCCATCTTCTATTGTCTAGTTCTGGCCAGTCTGTGGAAATTGTAGCCTCAGTTTCCTGTTCTTAGTCGACAGGAGGGGCACCCAGTGTGGTTTTGTGTTGCTGTATTCCATCCGCTTCAACACTGGATGTGCTGTGTGCTCAGAGATGCTTTCTGCATACCTTGGATGGAATCGGTGCTTGTTTGACTTCTTCCCATTGTACGTCTATAATCTCCAACCGATCTCATTCTTCCCTGACCTCCAACCCAAACTAGACATTGTGGCGCAGACAACTTTCTGACCTTTTTCTGGACTATAAAGATGTTTCTATGTTAAAATAAAAACAATAGCACGGCTGTTTTTAAACTATGCAAACCTATAACTATAATCAAGTCTGACAAAATTAAAACCTCATTTCTTTCTTTTCTTTTCCATCGCCACATGACTGAAGGCGTTAACTCTCGGACGGTCGGTTTGCAACAACACACTTATTGAACAGTTGTGTCTGAAATAGTGAGTGTGTTAGATAAGTACGATAAAATACAAGCAGGATGGTATTCTAAAAGTCTGCTTGATAAATGATTTCCCATCCATTATGAAAAGTTTATAAGTGGTTATTAAATTGCCTGCGCTTCGTGTAGGCGGACAGGAAGCTTTGTTCTGCCCACACTAACGAACAAATGCTTACTGCATTTGCTCTTTGCCGTTACGTTACCACTTTATCTGAAGCATCCTCAGGAAGCAAACACCGTGTTATTATAATTATTAATAGCGGCATCTGTAGACATCTGAAGAGCCCATTCTTAGTTAAATATTTAAAACATTTAGCTAAATTTATGTTTTTAATCTCCTTTTTGTCCCTTTTTAAAAACCAATAAATGAATTAAATATCCAAAATGAAATATGTCCTCTGATGGAATTTTAAGTTTAAAAATAGATCGCACGGGGTTTGCTAGACATTCGGCAGATAAAATATAAACATCCGGCTGTCTGAGTGCAAAACTATTTGAGGTCTCAAATTCAACTACAGGTAAATAGATAATTTTTCTTTTAAGACAAGATAAGACAATGATAAACTAGACAATGGTGAAGACCTGGATGGAACTAATCATTTAGAACTGTAAATTTGAAAATGAGAAATTAAAAAAAAAGTGATGTAGTGATAGGGCTTGCCATATTTTATAAGACCTGTCTAAACTGCACACGCAGTAGACAAGTCCACTCCAACGCAGTGAAAAAGTCTAAAAAGGCAGAATCTTGCACTTCCTCAGTCACCTTAGAGACCACAAATTCTCACTCAAGAGGGTACAGAACCTTTACAACTGCATCAATGGGAGCATCATCACCTGAATATAAAACAAGCAATCCATTCAGACCATCAGAACTGCCCTCTCTCCTCTCAGATTTGCTGGACATTTTCACAGTGCTGCAGGCTAGGAAGATACTGAAAGTGTCCAGACACCTTTTCTTTTTCTGAGGCCAGTGGTAAAGCATTCTTGATGTCAGCAACATCTCTTGTTGCTGCTGAAACCAGACCAGTTTTACCGTTGAACGACCGAAACTGAGAGTTTGAAAATGAGTTTCTACTCGGAAAGCATCTGCCGGCTCAATTCAGAGCCTTAACGCATAAACACTCATTGATTTTATGTAAAGTTTGTTGAGAGGAAGTTGTTATAAATTGGCACTGTACAGATAAATATCTTGAAGAAAACAAGCTGTAGCATATCTGGTTTAAACCATATCAGCATGCAACTTTCCAGATTAATTAACCCAAAGCTTATAAAAACAAACAGTTTAGCCAAAATTGGATCAAATCAATCTATGTGGTACAAAACTTAATTGTCCTGTTCAGTCATCTTCCGCTTATCTAGGGCCGAGTGACGAGGGCAACAGCCACAGACAGGAAACCCAGGCTTCTCTCACCCCGGCTGCATCCTCCAGCTCACCCGGGAGGATCCTGAGGCATTACCCAGCCAGATGTGAGAGATAGTCTCCCCAGCAGTTCAGGGGTCTACCCTTGGGTCTACTTCCAATGCGATGTGCCTGAAACACCTCACCAGCAAGGCTTTCGGGAGGCATCCTAACCAGATGCCCGAACCACCCCATTTGGCTTGTCTTGAACCACGGGGTTCAAGAGGCGTAGGGTAGAGGCGTTGCTTGACTCTACTTCGAGCTCCTCCTGGATGGCAGATTTCCGCACACTCCTCAAATTACATTGTGTGAGTTTAATTTCCCAAAACCATCTTTAGCCGAAACACAACAAGCCATGTACATTCATCTTGATGATAAAGATGGTCTTTTTTTCTACATGAGCTTTTCCGCTTTTTAACAGTTAAAAAGTTTGTACAAATGTACAAAACTTTGTCATGATACAATGATACAGATCAGAATGATTTTTTACTAACTTTTTAAAATTGTTTTGAGACAATTTCTTAAATAAATTCTTAAATAAGTTCTTAAATAAATTTCTATCATGCAAAACTTAAAAAAAACAAACAAAACAAAACAAAAAAAAACTTCTGTCATTGAAAATAGTATTTTATTCATTTAAAAATAGAAACATTTTAACTTCAAAAGTGTGCAGGATTCATTTCACACACACTAAGCTGTCTTTGTAAAACCGATGGTTTAATTAGTTTCATTTTAAATAAATATAAAAATGGCACTTCTTGTTTTTTTTTCTGTTTGCGCCGCCTTGCAGAATAAACCTCTAACAATTGGTCACACAATCACCACACCAAGTAACAGTGTATTTATACGTAATTCATGCTAAATGATTCACTTTTTACTCATCTGTGGTCACAGAGATCAGCCAATGAACATGTCTTGATTTAAGAAAATGAAAACATGTCACAGAGAAACCAAACAAAAGTGCATTCCTCCTTTCTACCATCTGAATAGCTAACATGACCGGGCAGGAAGATTCTCACAAGTGCCAACATGATGTCTTTCAATAGCCAAACTCCTCCTTTTTTTTCTTATTGACTCCAAAATGAAGCTCGTAACTTACTCGATTCTGTGGCGTGTCGCTTAAAGACCTTTAGCATTGAGGAAATGTGTGGTTATTGAGACCTCATTTCGTGTCAGGACTAGTTTCACAATGCATGTTTGTGAAGTATAACCCAAGTTGGTATCAGTGTACTGATTAAAAACTTTTTACTTATCCTTAGTGTGTGTGGAAAATGGGGTTTAGTAAACGGATATGAAACAGCTTTTGTATATTTTTAAAGAAATAAGTGTAATTCAGATGGAAATTAAGAGCGTAATGCATACACAAATCTATTAATATTTTAATGGTTCCATATTTGCTTAACACTTGCTGAAAAAAAATTAGTAACCTTGTCATGACCTTGTGCAGGCAAAGACACCAAAATAGAGTTTAAATAAGAGAGAAAAAATCCAATTCACCTACTTTACCCACTCTTTACAATGACATGAAAGCACTAGTATGTTTTTAAGAAGCTGGTATTAAAGACAATCAGCATTGATCACACATTGCTAGTGCTTAGCCGAACAAAAAAGAGAGACTAGACGTTCCAGTGTGTGACCAATGAAGATGTTTTGACAAAAAGCCTAGTCATTAAAGTTGATGAGTCTGGTATATGTTCATAAATCTAGCCAGTTGAAAACAATGCGCTGTAAAATCTTCGAGTTCTGTCTGTGTTGGTGTTTCAGGAAGAAGCTAAAATTCCCTCCTATTTTTTTTTTCCTCCACATTGTTCTTCTTAAAAAATCCCTATTGGATAGCCAACCTCTAAACCCATAAACAAGCAGAAATCAGCGGTCACTTGGGATCACATGTCTAAGTACTCATATAAATCTGCTTCTTCATCATGCTAACAAGCTATAAAGTCCCATAGTGCTGAGCATGTAGTGATAAAAGACTGAGTAACAACTTTATTTCCTCCTGTAGGGAAAAGGACACTTTTCTGCTGCTTGGTGAACATTCTACGGACAGCCACATTAATAAAAGCAGGATAATAAAACATTTGGTGGCGCTGATACAAATATTTGAAACAAGTGAACAAAGTCTGAAAACAAAGAAGAAAATAAAAAGTTGACGAAATATATTAAAGATGGGTGAATGTCTTACCTTTATGGGATCAGTACTAAAACGGATCTTCCGACATGGAAGTGGAGGTTCTTCTTCCTCAGGCAGGCCGGGGATTTCTGTGCAACTGCTCTCCGGCTGATATGGCTCCTCTTTTCCCTCCTCGACCTCATCGTCATCATACAGCTGGCTTCCCCCTGAGTCGTCATCTCCGGGCCAGCTACACGTGCTGATGTCTACCAGATCTCCTTCTGAATAATCCTCTTTCCTGGAGCCATCTTCATCATGGTCCTCCTCTTGAGTTCCTTTGACTTTAGAAGAAGGTTCTTTCTCCCCATTTTCCAGGGTGGCGTGGACTTCGGCCTGTATCAGCCTGCCTTCAGTTGCGGACTCCCCAGCAAAGCCACTCTCCTCTTTGGCCTGAGGCTCCAGCCCAGGGATACTAGAATGCCTCCCTTCAGACACTGCTGGCTGGTCACTTAGATTCTTGTTGGTTTTAGATGAAAATGATGATGTGACAGTCCCTGTGTGGGGTGAAGAAGAATGGGAGAGTTGTTCTCCTGAGCGTCCATCTTTCTCTTCATCTTTGATCCTTTGAAGAGAATCCGCTGCTCTTGGTGGCTGTGCTGCAAGGTCCTTCTTACCTGTAGGGACAACCTTTGCCTGTGATAGAACACAAATCCCACTTCAATGTGTTTGTAATTTTTAGATTAATTAAATTCTGCAAAAAAAACCCAAAAAAAACAAACAGGTCTTCTTCGTACCTTATTTTCATCCACTCGAGCTGGAGGTTTGGGCTTTGGCGCCAACGCAGGTGCTGAGCGCCGTTTGGAGAGGTAGTTGTTTTTCAGTTCTCCCTTCTCAAACACAGCGCTGAGTTGGCTCACAGTGGGACTGACGGCCTCGCCGGGTCCAGCCGGTGCTGCGGCAGAGGGAGCTGTATGAGCTGAGGCGAGGTGATCATCTAGTCGATCCAAGGCTTCGGTGGAGCCATTAAAACGTGCTACCACATCTAGGCGACTATCCTGGAAGCCTGACGCACGCTCCTTCTTTAGCAGGATTCGATTTGTAGCAGCCTGCTTCTCCTGAATAAATAAAAATGCTTTAGTCAGCAAGTTCTTAATGTGAAGATATTTGGGTTTTCTACACAGCAGGCAAAAGTACCTGAAGAGTCCGCTGCTCAAAGATCCTCCGTGTCTCCTGAAGCTTAGAGAGACCCGTGGAAGGCGGTCCTCCATCTCCACCTGTTTTGGAGTCAAATTGGTGGACCCTCTCTGAGACCGGGGTTCCAAAATTCAACAAATCATTTTGTTCATCTGGCTCATAAAGGCAAGAGGCCTTGGAAATGGAGAAGTTTAGTCCCTCCTCCTGTCCTAAAATTACCCAAAAGAAATTACATTACACTTTGATTGGGTGCTCTTCGCTGGGAAAGCCATCTAGCTACTCAACACAACTGAAAACCTCACTGAGCTTAACTAGACCAACAGGGAAATCTTCTGCATTTACAAGAACACAAATCAATAAAAACGGTTTGTTGGTGACTGGAGGATTGATTCCAACATTTATGCTGGCAAGAAATGAATGGATTGTGGATCTGAAGAAGCTCAGGAGAGAGTCCAGTTGTCTACCAAACACTGACTTAGAAAGATTGGACTTGACAAGTGTGTCATCACCATAGTCCTATCAATTGAGGCCAATTTAGTTGCCGTTTTCTGCCAATTTGAATGACATCATGTTGAATCTGTGAAACCCAAACGATGCTGTTGTTGGTCCAGTCTGCGTTCGCATGACAACCATCAGGTGAGAGCTTGTTGAACGTACACGTTCCTGCCACTGGAGACCCTGACTGCAGCGTAATACATCTGGGATCACGGTCTAACTTCCTTTCACCAGCTAAATAAAATCAGAACAGAATGGCCGCTCAAACACGAGAGGGATGAGCAGTCTTGATGTTTAATAGGTGCATCTGATTGGCCGGTTATTAACTTAAATAACTTGTGCTGCAGGACAACTTTTTTTTTTTTTAATCGAAAATATCAAGAACAAGTTAAAAATAAAGTAACAAAACTCCGAATAGTTATTGTGACAATAACTGTTAACTGATTATTGGCTGCCGATTTTTCGATCATCAGTCCATAGGTTGCTGAGACTTTTTGAAACCAGTATATCTTCCTATTTGGCACACAGGGGAAAGTGGCTGGCTATGTTCAGTTTTTATAAACAATCATAGCAACCAAATTGATCCTTCCAACACAAAGCAAATTATTCTTCTTTATTAGGTAATTTGTTTATTAATGCCCATATCTAATCGCCCAATCACATGGCAGCAACTGAACCCATTTAATCATAAACAAATTGGAAAGGCATCTTAAAGAAAGTAAAACTGAGCATCAGAAAGAGGAAAGAAACTGAAGTGACTTTGATTTATTTGTGGTTACTGATATTTTAACAATTAAGAGAACATTTACATAATTCTATTAATATTCTTATTATAAAAGGGGTGTGGCCAAACTGCTAAAACAGGGGTTGTCCAAAGTGGTCCTCTAGGTGTTCTATGCTTCAACATGTCTAAATCAAATAATTTAGCTATTGTACAACGTTTTTTAAGATGTTAATTCTATTGATTTTAAAATATATGTAGAAATAATTAAAAACTCTCACAGCCCTCACGTAGGCGTCATTTTAAAAATCATCTCCTTGGAAATCTAATATGACCAACCTGAATCACTTCTCCTCTAGTTCTCGGCTTGGAATACCACAAAATTGAGAACATATGATCCAATCACACAAAACCTCTTAAACGTCAAATTGAATTTTATGAAACCGCCAAGTCTAGTGTTACCACGTATAACACAATCAATGTAAACATGCATTTTATACACTGACAGCATTTTTTCTAACAAAGCAGTACCACAATGGTTATTTATCATACAGTCAGAAACTGACCCCATTTCACCACAAACACCATGTAAGCATTTAAATATCTGCTTCTCTTTTGTACTCGCATGTGGCTTTTCATTGACAAAAAATAAAACACGGGACAGGACATTTTTAATCTAGGTTAGGTTAATTGGTCACTCTAAATTAAGTTTGAGAGTTATTGTCTGTACAAGAAATTGTTGTTTTTTTTCTCGCTCCCCTAAATTAGAAAAAGCAGCTTGGAAAATAAATGTATTATTACATATGCATCCACACAGCATCATGTATTTTATTTAACTTTTCTAACATTAATTATTTTTAGGTTGTGGTTCTTTCTTAGCAATGAAATTAATCTGAGTGTGTTTGGCCACTGTCACGTACGTGAGGAAGTAAACTGAAATTGTTCTCAATCCTGACAAACTACAAGAGCTCTGCGTTCTTCCCGCTACACCCTATTCGGTACAATTCAGTGTTATCTCAGTAATCAACTGGGTTCCTGAGCGCTGAGGAGGGACGCCAAAGTATTTGTAAAGCGTGGGAGGTGAAATACAACAAAGCTGAGGAGACGCTGCTACTCTAATGATGACCGTATCAACTTATAAAATTTAACTGGCATTTTATGACTTGCAGAATGTATATATATATCAATTTAATTTATGATTTTATAACACATTTCTGTTTGTAATAGTATCAATTACAGTGATAATGACCCACTTAAAGTTACTGGAGCTTATGGAGGGCTCAAGCGATGCTGAGTTCAAGCATCACGCTACTCATCTCCCACGAGTGTCTGATTTGAATTCCTCTGTTCACACTTACCGACTGTCTTGGCGCCGTCGTCCTCGTCGCCAGGGGAGTGCATCTGCATGAACATATTCTTGATGCGGTGAACATTTGATCCATACTTGCCCCTGCCTCTTCCAGTCGGGCGAGGTAACAAGGGGGGTTTTTTAGAAGGGTTGGAGCCACCATTTGGGGCATTGTTGAGGTGGTCGGTGGCCTTTTTCAGTGCAGCCAAACCAGCCTCATAAGCATTGCGGTGAGGGGATGAACTCCGTAAATTGGAGCTGCCACTTTGAGTCCCTTTACCCTCTGTGGCTGATGGGGCCTCAGTCTTCATCATGTTTGGAAAATCAAATTCTCCTGGGTGAAGAACAAGCTTGCGAGGACAGAGGCGGCTGCATCCTGGACCTAATTTTCATCTGAAAATTAAAACAAAGAGATTATATTGTCATGTGCAGATCTATAAAAATATTAAAACTGCTTTATTTTTAAAACAGTAGGAGGTTCTGAGGTGTAATTAGTAATTACAACCCACAGTCAGGCCGCAAACGGAAAGAGGAAATCCGGATAAAATGTCATAAAATTTAAATTCACAGAGCAAAGGTTGTTGCACATAAAGAGTTCGGATTGCAGATATATCACCAGTGCTACATTATTATATATTCATTAACACTCACAGAAAACATCAGAACGATGAACATGATGACACACTGAAATCTCACTTGTCAAACGTGTCTGTACGTTGCTGCTAAAAATATAGAAGGGCCAAGCTTATCTAGATTCAGAGTTCTACTTTGGTCTGAGGAGTCAGAGCGTTTTATCTTAATAGTTTGACGAGACACACATATTATTTCTGCATTTTGTAACTGCAAAAAACTCTGATGACAAATTGATCATCAGACGTACGCAAGTGCACATGTTGTTGAATGCATTTTCACAACAAATGCACGCAACACGAGCACAAGTTGTCAAAATGCATTCAAAAGAGATGAAGGACTTTTGCGCACCAACACTGCATCAGAGTACAAACTTGTGCTTCAAATAATAAGTTAGCACAGAAAGAATAAAAAATACCATTTTTACTATAAAAATGCTTTTTAGAAACCAAGCTTGTTTAGAAAAAAACAGCTGCAATCATGCTGCTTATTTTCTTTTAGCAGCGTTTTTTGCTTAAGTTGTTTGGCCATTTATTCCTCGTTTAGCCGTCCTACAACTATAGGATCCACGTGCAACACCAAATACGAGGCCAAAAAGATTACGTGCACCCCTATTTCTTATCATCTCTGCTGTGATGTAAAAGTGCATCTTGATATTTTAGGTGATGGTAAATATGGATCAAACTACCTGGGTGAGATAGATGGTTGTTTATTTTTTCATTTAGTCTTCTGAACTGCCTATTTGTAACAAGGTTGCAGGGGGTCCCAGAGCCTATTCCGGGTTGATTTGAGGCGAGAGGCAGGATACACACCCCGAACAGGTCGCCAATTTGTTGCTGGGCCACACACTCAGACGATCATCCACACGCACAGTCATTCCTAGGGAAATTTTATAGTGGCCAATCAACCTAACATGCATGTTATACCACTGTTATAATACTTTCTGTACTAATTTAGCAAATGCATGTACAGCATGTGGTGTTATTTACTTGGCTTTTATGAAAATATATTTACACATATCCGTATATTTACATGGGGGAAACAAAAAATTAGTAGCTACAATGGCTAGAAGCGTAAAAAAAATGCATCATCTAGAAATAATTTTTTAAAAAAAAGAGTGGTACTAATGGTACAAGTCATGTTTGTTGTCATGTCAAACTTGCCATTCCTCTGGAGCTAATGCATGCTGGCATCATGTGAGGGTAACAGTGTACCATAAAATGTATCATATCATTTGATATAATTCAGTAAATTACATCATTTGTACAAGATCGCGCATGACAAGAAATAGTTCAGAAAGAAAGATTGAGTTCTAAAATGTGGGCTGTCTTATTGCTTGTTGTGATGCTCTTATTTGTCACACCCAGAATATCATTTAGGAAGTTTTCTTTTTATAAATCCATTTTTTTGTGCTGCATCATATGTTTGAAGCGTAATAAGTTGAGCTTCTAGGCTCATCATAGATGTCATGGTTAGCCCTACAATTTCTCTAAAATGAATTATTTATGGCCTTTTTAAAGAAGTTAAAATAAGTGCTTCTATGGCTTTATCCTTGTCAGCTTTTAGGTTTGCTCCCTGTCAGATTTAGTCCCTGTCAGGTAGTTGGACATTTGTAAAAAGTGCTGAAAAGCACACGGCTGAGTTTTATTTTCAGCACCTAGCAATCAAATCATAAGTGAGAGGGAGAATAATGCAGTTACCAAACATCTGAAAGTGAATGCATGCTGTGATTAAGCCGTTTACCAATTTAAACATTTTTAAAAATTCAATAGCTTCCAGATCAAAGGAACACTTGAACAAATCAAAAACATTTCCAGCAGAGTCTGTGGGATTTGTGTGAAAACTTGCAGCTCAAGTGTGAGGATTAGTTGTGTCATTTAAGTTACACGCTCAAAACACAAAACGCACTCAAATCAACACTAAAATGAAGTTGACAACAAGTTACTATTAGTTTTTGATTTTCATTTGAATTTGTTGGTTTAAACAAAAAAAAAAGTTAAATTTTCTATTCAGCTCAGGATGGTATTTCAGAAAAAATTAGTTTAAATAACATTTGGGTCAATGGGGGTGCACGATGGTGCAGTGATTAGCATGGTGGCCTCACAGCAAAAAGGTTAGGGGTTCGAGTCCCGAAGTGGGAACGTGGCTTGAATCACTGGTCTTGCGTGTCACCGGTGTATGCGTGAGGGTTATCCGGGTACTCCCGTTTCCTCGAAAAACATGCATAGTAGGCTATGTTCCCTGTAATTTTTTATGTATCTGAGCAAACACATAAGCTTCCTGAGCGGAAGGGGCAGAGCTAAAACTTTTCCTCTTTTGTGACGTCAGTAGAAGTGACGAGCCAAACTCTGAAGCAGTGATTCGAAGCAATTTGTTTTAGAAAGAAAGAGATATGTTCCGGAGTTTTGTCTAATTTTACCATTTTTAGTTGAAATGGATTTTTATTTTGTGCGCTGCATTGGTTTTTCTGTGCGCTATTAACCTGCGAGCAGTGCGCAATTGCGCAGGCGCGCAGCTTAGAGGGAACATTGATGGTAAGTTGATTGGCTGCTACAAAATTAGTCCTAGAAATGAGTGTGGATGGTTGTCAGTGTGAGTGCCCCAAAACAGACTGGCGACCTGTTCGGGGTGTACCCTGTCTCTCGCCTGAAATCAGCCAGGATCGGCTCAGTTAAGAGGATTAAATTAAATGAATACATTTTGATTAATCTTTCAATTTCAGAAGCTTTCTATTTAATCATAAAAACATCTAACATTCCACATTTTTAACAGTTCTAATGCTGAAGAGTGGGAATTAGAAAAAAAAATTAAGATGTTATTCTCACAATTTTAATATCTAAGAATAAAGACTGTTTTATAATGAACTTTATAAGGTGGAAACTAATTTATCACTTTGAAACAATCTGATTTACCGCTGATTAAGATGTTCATCTATTATACAGCTCACGTTGAGCAGAAGCCCCATTTTAAACAGTGCTGAAAGGCATTCTGGGTTGTTGGAAAGACTGTTTACAGTACTGTCTGGCCCTCACAGCATCTCCAGATGGTACTGCTAACACACATTTACAGCCACCACAGTCTTGTGACAGGTTTCTCACCAAATAATGGATTCCCACATACTGATCATGTGAAGTCAAGAGAGCATCTCTGATGTCATGCAAATAGCTTTCATAGACACGACATACGACAGAGGATTGACACAGATCAATGACGCTTAGACAGAGATTTAGGCTTCAAAGAAGAAATGGGTTGACATTTCAAATCAAGTCTGAAAATCGGAAATCTTTAAGAACATAAAGCTTTCATTCAATTATAAAAAAATGTTGCTGAGTTTTTTTTTGGAGAACGCAAGACAAGATAGATCTTTTTTGTGTAAACTGTTTGAGGGAAAATGGTTATCAGTTGGTTAGTGTGTCTAATCATTTGGGTCTATTGAGTTAAAAAAAAAATCTGAAATTAAAGACAAACAGTAAGGAAACGCTCCACCTGAGGGGGTTTTGTTTATACAGAAATTACGGCGTTAATATTGATCTCTCATATTCAGCTCCGATTTCATAACAAATTGAATGTCATTTAGTATTTACCCCTCTAGATTTCATATATATTGATACTGACATGTTGGGATTCCTTGATATCCATTTTAAGGCCTAGAATTTCTAGAAGTGTTTCCCGACTTTTGCTTTCTTTTGTCTTTTATATTTACATATAGAAACAAAAATTTTTATTTTTTTTTCAAAAGCTCTAGGTCTTTTTCCCGTTATTGTTAATGTGAACTTGGTGGCTCCAGAGAAACACACCATCTAAATCCAGGCTGCGTATCTCAGATTCTGCATCTCAGCATGTCATGATGCATCTGCTATTTCTGCTGCAGCCAGTTAGAGTGAAACAACAACGTACGACAGTGGCAATCTCTTCTTTCCTAGAATGACCCATTAATCCCCTACGGTTTAGATTTGCTTCCTTCTATTCAATCTAGATTCCCACTTCAAACTGTGCTTGGGTGGAGACACTTCCATGCTTTTAATTCTGTCTTCTTGCTGCTTATGAACACCTTACCATTATACACCCTGGCTGGCATTTGAACGTCACATTGCAAAGCTGCTTTCCTTCAAGTCGTGAATCTCTCTGGCTTCTGTCACGACATTTCCCTAAAATCACTTCCTTCTGGCGTGAGTGGTTTATCTAATCTCATCCTGGATTCCAGCGAGTTGTATTTACCTTCTAAACTGGGCTCCCAGTCTCCTTCCTACAGATGGTACACACAATATGAAGCAGGCTTTGTTGGATTAAAACAATACAGCCTCTCATATCCTCTTATGACATTTGACAGCAGATCCAGATCAGTGAAGTGACCACATCTGTATGTTGGGTGAGAATAAAAATCTGAATCACAGCAGTCAATGATGTACATGTTTCCATCAGGCATCCATGCCTGCAAAACATCTCAGGATCATCTTCAACAGAGAGGACATTATAGTAAACACAATGAGTCCATCTATTCCCATTACAATCCCAGTATCTGTGGAGGAGACTCCTACTGGTCTGGCCTAGTGGAAAGAAAGGTTCAATCTGGTGGATCATTTCACAGATCTGCAGATTTTAACAGCTTCTCAAGACTTTCATCTAAAAAAAAATGGGATTTTTTTTTAATCTACATGAATGCATTTATTAATAAATAGAATTGATCTTCTGTGTAGATCATAGATTATTAGATTATTCTAATTTATTCGGATTTGATCTTCACTGCAGTGTTGCTTTTCTGAAGCTAGGAAACGCATTCTATTTAAGAAATAACGGTCATCCAGAATAAAGTTTACATGACAAAAAAAGACACTTTCAGTTCAAAATAAAAGAAATTCAACACTGATCGTTTGTAAATGGAAACAAATCAGAATTCACACCAATAGAAGTGGTTCTAGACACAAAAACGTGCGGAAATGTAACGTGAAGAAACTGATCGGTTATCATAAATGTGGCGGTTATTATATTGTGAATTTGTGATGCGATTTACCGCGATTTTCAAGCCAAGTGTGAACGGGTTTGAAGGATCAGACGATCAGTCGTTGTTGTGGCTGTAAAACGGTGTCACCGGTAGGTTTTTTTTTAAGAGGTAGAAAAGCAGACGGATTTCAGGCCCAGATGAGAGTCTTTCTGCTGCTGCGTCGCTTCCTTCCTGCGATTTCTAGTCTTTAATTACTTCAAAAAAGGCCGATTTAAACATCGCGAACCGTTAGGGACTCACCTTGGATTCCATTTGGTAAAAGTCCGTTAGGATCCACGTTGGAAACAATCCTATTGTCCAGGCTGCTGATTCCTGTCTACCTCCTCTCTCTTTCTCTCTTTCTCTCTGCTCCTCCTCTCTCTCATCATCTGTTTTCCTCCATCACTTCTTTCTAAACCCACATGCAAAATTATTTTTATCTCACCCCAAAAATCTGCCTTGATCTTTTACTTATGATGTTTAGAACTGATTATTATAAAATCTTGCATTTAATGATCTGCACTTCAATGTAATTAAATCGACTACTTTTAAACACTCATTAATTACTCTATTGTGTGATCTGATCATTTAAAAGCATATATCCATATCTTGATGAGTGATATAATTTATTTTTGTTAAGTTTTTATGAGAAAATGAGAGTTTAAACGCAGAAAAGAACGTATAAATTAAGAGTGGTGTTAAAGCGACATCTGTAGGGAAAAATTAGTCACTGCAGCCATTGTGTTGACAATAAAGACTCACTAAAAAAGTTTTATTTGAATCAAAACAGTAAGAATTATTTACATTTCAATGTGCTGTTGTCATTCATCACATAATTATTTAGCTTTTTAACAAGGTAAAATTACATTTGGAAGCAGTGCCTTCAAATTTCAGATGATGGTCCTTGCCCGAAAAGGGTGGAATGTCCCTGCAGGTCAGGGACACGGTCTTGCCCCCAAGTGGAGGAGTTTAAGTATCTCTGGGTCTTGTTCACAACACAACAATTGGTGCGGCGTCCGCAATATTCGGGATGCTGCATCTGTCTGTCTTGGGGAAGAAAGAGGTGAGCCGAAAAGCAAAGCTCTCAATTTACAAGCCGATCGACGTTCCCACCTTCATCTATGGTCACCAGCTGCGGGTGGTGACCGAAAGAGCGAGATCACAAATACAAGCAGCCGAAATAAGCTTCCTCAGCGGGGTCCCTGCCGAGCTCTCATTCAGAGATAGAGTTAGGAGCTCTGCCGAGGGAACGCCTTGGGATACTCCCGGGTGAGCTGGGGGATGCAGCCGCCAGGGATGTGGTAATAGTAATATATAATAGCAATATATACGAGAAGGTTTTGCTGCAATAGTGATAGGGTGGAGACGGCGGCTCCGTGGTTAGAGCGTTCGCACGCGGACCGGAAGTTCGCGGGTTCGCGTCCCACAGAGAGCACGTCTAGGGTCCTTGGAGAAGACACCTAACCCCCGCTTCTCCCACCATTGGCGCCGTCGAAGGGCAGCCTGCTGCGGTGTAAGGAGTGCAGCACATAAATTTCCCCGGTGAGGGATGAATAGAGTAACTCATTTATTTATACTGATCAATGCAAAAGTACTAGTAATGGTCAAGTAATGTCCTAATGTAAGTAATGTCAAGTAAGCTCCTCTTTGGTCTTCCTCTAGACCTCTTTCCTGGTGGTTCCAAACCCAGCATCCTTTTGCCAATGTACTCAAACCTTTTCAGTCTGGCTTCTCTGACTTTATCTCTAGAACCGCTAACATGTGCTGTTCCTCTGATATTCTCATTTCTGATCTTGTCCATCCTGGTCACTCCCAGAGACATCCTCAGCATCTTCATCTCTGCTTGAGCATAAACTACCATTTATAACTTTTTTGGTTGTGTGTTTATCTATTTTTAAAAATAAATGTGAAAGTGGAGTTTGATTCATTAATGTGCAATGCGATAAATTTTGAAAGCATTCTGTAAGTGATTTAGAGATACACATTGGATCGAAAGTCTTTTTTATATCCCTGAAAGGTAAAAAAAAAAGAAGACCTAGACCCACAGACAACAACACAAAGATAAACAAATGAAATGATAGGACACAGAAAGAAGAAACATATTTGCATGGGAAACTGATGATTATAAACGAATGGTATAAGTATGGGATCTAATCTCAAACATGTATTTGTTTATAAAAAATGTATCTGTGATTTGAACATATCCATTCTATCAATAAAAATATGCAAATACACAGTTAAGTGGAAATGCACACTTTTATGCATTTTAAACACTTTGGATAGCATAAACTTTTTCAAATAATGAGAATATCTCTCTCTGTAAAACACCTCTGAAACATCATTTGGCTTTTCTGTTTCTACAGAACAATTATGCATTACACATATATGTCCAGAAGAGGGCAGCAAGTTGATGGTTTCTTGTGGATTTTTTTTTTTGCAAAACCCTCCTATTAAAGTATTTGTAATGTTACAGGAGGTAAAAAGGATTGGTTTTTTCGTCTTTTTTTTTTTTTTTTTTAGAAAAAAAGCCCTTTACTTTAGATGGTTACTTGTCTTCTTCCTGCTTTCAAGTTAGTATTTTAGATTATTATATTTTATAAGATGAGTTTTAAGCTTCAGGACAGGTAGAAAGCAGGGGCGGTTCCAGGTGGGGTCCCTCACCTCCCCCCTTTTGGGCCACAAAAAAAAGTGGACCAAACCCCCTCCTTTAGAAAATTCTGGATTCGCCCCTGGGAAGCTAGCCTATGATGCCCCTGTGTCTTGCATGAATAAGAAGACATACACGTACAGATGTAGTAAAACATGAACAAATCTTCTGAATTTTATCTGATGAAGCAATATAATTGGGTGAGGATTTTTTTTATCTTATTTTCAAGGTCTCAGTTGCAAATAATGTCTTTTTCTACTGTTTTTGGATACTAGTTGTTTTAGTGTTATAAACTTTTCTGAATTTGTAAAAATAAGTTGGAAGTTTGCATTAATTTAAACTATTTGATCCTCCTAAAAAAAGAGGCAACAGCCTGCTAGTAAAAGTTTTTCATCCTTAATTTTTAGGGTTTTTTTTAGAAGTTCAACTTCTCCAATCTTCTCTTAGATAAACCTTGGTTTGGTAAAAATCACTAGTCCAAAGATTTAGCACATTTTCATGTTATTCTTTGATTCGTACGCCTCTGATATGAAGACATTTAACCATGCATCTGGTTCCCCATTCTCAGCAGTCCAAAGATTATAATTCCACAAAACACTTGAGAAGTGGTGGAAAATAGTGATTGTTATCAGAAAAGTGTGGGTGAAGTAGGGGCAAGTTTAAACCTGTCAAATAAGGGTGTTTATAGCATTATGGAAACTAAGCTACTTGCTCTCACAATAAAGATCCACGACAACAACTTGGCTTCGAATGCAAAGACACAAACATAAACCCAAATAGATTAAAGAATATCAACACAGAAACACATTTTAAAGAAAATATCCAGTAACTCACTACTAACTATAGATGAACACGTGGATTTCAGAATAATGCAACCAAATGTCAAAGTCACAAATTTATAGGGCAGGCGCTTTGGCATTTTTGATATGCTGAATGCATATTTTAAAAAGAAAAGTTGATACCAAAAATTCTAACACCTTGCCAAAAGAAGAGTATAAAAAACATTCAACTGAATAACAACAAGTAACATTTAGTTCATAAAAGTATTACACAAGTTAAATGAGTTGAAAACACTTTATTATAGCCATAGATTACAGAATGAGTTATGTAGGCACAAAAAGAGGTGACAGTTCTCCACCACCACGCCTTCTCTACTGCTCTCCCACCATATGATCCCTTGTCCACATGAATCTCTGTGTAGCTGCGGTCCAGTTTTACTCAGTTTAGCTCAAGACTCTCTGAAAAACTCTGAGGAACATCTATTTTTGTAGTCTGAAATATATTTATGCCTCTTAAACAATATTTTGGCTGGTATCCTGAAAAATGCTGTCCTAAAGAATCTGCTTTTGTTTCAGCCAATAGTGATAATTGGTAGTTATATTCCTGGAGTTGTGGAGTGACTGATTACTTTTATTACTTTCTGCATGATCACCTAGCAGCTTTCTTTTTCATCCCTCTCAATCTATTTTTCTACCCCTTCATCTTGATGCTCCCGTTCAGTCTTGAACAAGGTGTCCACCCCAGGTCTCGTGTTTGGTCCCCGGCTTCAGATGGGTGATGGTCACCTCCACTGCCTGGACCTTCTCATGTTTGGGCGGGATGGCGCAGACCTTGTAGCTCACTTCATCGCCTTCCATTGGGACGTACTCGCCCTCAATACTAGAAGGAAAAAAATCAGGTTAGTTTAAAAAGAAGCTGCAAACTTCACACATCGTACAGGATGGTTTCAAACATCACTTACTCTGAAATGTGGACAAAAATGTCATTTCCTCCGTCTGATGGTGTGATGAAGCCATGGCCTTTGGAGCGAGAAAAACATTTACACACTCCTGTGAAGACCGGACCCTCCGCTGCTCGGGCCGTCCTGCGAAACATCATGGGCATAAATGGAAAAAATGAGTGGAAAGTTAGGTGGTCACTGATTTCTGCTGAACGACCTCGTCTGACCCTTATTTGCTTCTAAGATCTCAAACTTTGTTGCAAATCTGTTTCACAGACTCAGATTAAGTTTCTTCAAACTTTGTTTCTTTGTCCAGTTATTTTTACTCTCGTTTTTTTTCTTTCTTCTAAACTATGTATGATCTTGACTCAAAGCATGAACATGTGTTTAAATGTAAATACACAACTTTAAAAAAAATAAAATGCCCTCTAAGCACTTCTATTTAAAAAAAAGAAAGGTGTAATAAACAACATGAGAATCTCTATGAAATGTTAAAGTAACATTACAGAAACAGAAATATTTAATAATACCTTAAGAAAATTTACATAACTGTAAACCATCCAAATGATTGTGCAATGGCCATTAGCCCAGATAATCACAGAGGTTGTGTCAGGAAGGGCATCCAACGTAAAACGACGCCAAATAAAAATATGCAAGTCAGAAAGAGGTAATGGTGATAGCCAGGCTGACAGACGAGGTGAGACAGAAATCTCCATGGACAATAATGTTTGCAGATGACATTGTGATCTGTAGTGAGAGGAGGGAAGACATGGAGGAAAATCTGGAGAGGTGAAGGTTTGCACTAGAAAGAAGAGGAATGAAGATTAGTCAGAGTAAGACAGAGTACATGTGTGTGAATGAGAGGGATCCAAATGGAAAAGTGAGGTTACGGGGAGAAGAGATAAAGAAGGTGGAAGATTTTAAGTACTTAGGATCAACAGTGAAGAGCAAAAGAGAGTGTGGAAAAGAGGTGAAGAAGCGTGTGCAGACAGGCTGGAACGGGTGGAGAAAAGTATAAGGTGTGATGTGTGACAGAAGAGTTTCAGCTAAAATGAAAGGAAAAGTGTACAAAACCGTAGTGAGACCGGCTATGCTTTTTGGTCTAGAAACAGTGCCATTGAGGAAAAGACAGGAAACAGAGATGAAGATGCTGAGGATCTGTCTGGGAGTGACCAGGATGGACAGGATTAGAAATGAGTACATCAGGGGAACAGCACATGTTAGAGGTTTTGGTGATAAAGTCAGAGAGGCCAGACTGAGATGGTTTGAGTACATTGGCAAAAGGATGCTGGGTTTGGAACCACCAGGAAAGAGGTCTAGAGGAAGACCGAAGAGGAGGTTCATGGACGCAGTGAAGGAAGACATGAAGATAGTTGGCATTAGAAGAAGATGCAGCAGATAGTGTTAGATGGAAGAAACTGACTTGCCGTGGCGCCTCCTAAAGGGAAATGCCAAAAGAAGAAGAAGATCTTAAGCAGATTTTCAGGTTTTTACTTGTCACACTCATTTGAACTGGAAAGAACAAGAATCATGACGGACCTGACATGCAACCATAAAAATACCTTTGAAGTCTCCTGATGACTGATGCGTCATCGGAAAATGTTGAAATAAAAACACGCCATTAAAGAAGAAAGGTTCGAGAAACAGGAAAGAAAAAGAGTCACCTAATGAACAGACTGATAATCAGTTTATCTGATGGACGAATGAATCTTCTCAAATTTAGACATAAATATTGTCGTTTTAGTTTGGAATTATTTGCACAAAGAAGAAAGCGGAAAAAAAATAAAGATGTACGTATAAAGATAAAAGCGTTTCAAATTTTTTTTTTCTTTGAGAGCTTTGCTTTTCGGCTAAGGTCTTTCTTTACCATAACGGACCAATGCAGCCTCCTGATAAGCTCTCGATTTACCAGTCTATTAACGTTCCCACCTTCACCTATGGTCACCAGCTGTGGGTGGTGACCAAAAGAACGAGATTGCGCATACAAGCGGTTGAAATGCGCTTCCTCTGCAGGGTGGCTGGGTTCTGGCTCAAAGAGAGGAACTCTGCCCTCTGGGAGGAGCATGGAGTAGAGCCGTTGCTCCTCTGGGTCAAAAGAAACCAGATGAGGTGATTCGGGCATCTGATTAGGATGCCTCCCGAACGCCTTGATGGTGAGGTGTTTTGGACATGTCCAATTGGGAGGAGACCCGTTGGGTGGAGAGACTATGTCTCATGGCTGGAAAGGGAACACCTTGGGATCCTCCCAGGTGCAGCGAGGGTGAGGAAAGCCTGGATTTCCCGTTTGAGGCTGATAAGTGGAAGATTGACTTCACATAGACTTAAACTATCATAATTTAAAAACCATATGAATCTATTGTTTGAAAACCAGGACAAAATTTTTTTAAAAAATTTTCCAGCGATTTTAAAACGTACACAATAAATAAAACTATACTAAAATGCAAAAGCGGAGTTCAATTTTCTTTTGTTTCTTTCAGCAGATCTTTTAAAATCAATAAATCAACCAATCGGTAAACAAAACTTAGAAATCGCTAAAAGCTTTTTGAGCATGAATGACTAATACATTGTTTGCATGTGGTGTGTAAAGTGTGCGATTCCTCACGCTGAATAGGTCCTGTTTCTGCGTGTGGGCAGCGGGCTGGGGATGAGGTAACCTCTCATGGGGGAAGGTGAACGTTCCCGAAACTTATTGGCTGGAAGCACCAGAGACTCTGAAAGAAAAACACCTTAGTAACACCATGACAACCATCCCACAGCACCACGGTGTACTGCTGTTCTGCTTCAACGACAAGACAGCATACATGAAGCAGGTTCACAAAGGGAGCAGATTTTATTTTTGCAACTGAGTGTTTTTAAATTTAAATACATGTAATTTATTTATGTGATAATAGTGCTTTCCGTGATTTAACATGTATGAATTAACTGTGTGACAATATTGAACTGAATGTTTTAATAAACTAAAACTATGAAGTAAAGCAAAGTAAAACATGTCAAAGTGCAAATCAAAATGTTACTTATTTCAATTAAAAAGCAAAATTTCCTTGAATGATGTTGCTCAAGATAACGACGAAGAATTATTTTAGTTGAAATCATTCATAAGAAATTCCTGCCATGTTTGTTTCTCATTGGAAAAAAAATGTATGATGTGTTCTAGACACACAAAATCCTATTGGTTGAAATGTGAGACAGCACAAAAAAACACAAGTAAAGTACACAATTTAGCAAAGTCAAAATTTGAACTGCTTTTCAATTTTTAACACTAAAGATTTTCTTAGTCAAATAGAAAGATGAGAATTTAAAGAGCTGTGGTGACCAGACATAATTCACCAAAGACTGTGTCTTCAATGTGCAGTTATTTCGCTTTGATGACGTCATATTTTAATGTCTGTTGTTTTGGATTAAAATTTTACTTGGACTCGTGTGCTGACTCCTTTTATTTACCAAATCCATAGAGTCATAAATAAATAAAAAACTCACGCTATTTTGTTTGGTCATTTTAAACACTTATTTGTAATGGGCTCCTGGGGGTTGTAGGAGCCTATCCCAGCTGATTTCAGACGAGAGGCAGGGTACACCCCGAACAGGTCGCCAGTCTGTTGCGGGCCCACAAACACATTCATTGCAAGGGGCAATTTCACATCGGCCAATCAACTTAACATACAATTTTTGGTGGGTGGGAGGAACCCTCATGCTTTTTATAATGTACAAATATACAAATTTAATACATGCATTCACACACACAGAAATAGACACACGTAATGATTGCAAAAAGATGAGTTTTGAGCCTAAAATAAGCTATTGTTTCACAAAAATTACCTTTAGACCTAAACTGTTTTAACCCCCAATGTGTCCGTACTCAAATTGAACGTGAACCAGTTCATTACGCAGATAGTGACAGGGTTATGTAGCTTTAAAAAAAACAAAAAACCAACAACAACAAAAAACACAAGAGCATCTATACCTGGTGAAGTTGGGGATCGAATTTGGGGCAATGGAGGGGTCATAGGTCGAGATCCCTGTATGGGCGCAGCCTCAGAAGACATTCTGGTGATATCAAGGATGCAGTAGGAGGGCGGGAAAGCAGGATGAAGGGGTGTGTCCTTCTAAAAATAGCGCAGCGCAGCTTCTGAAACCTAAAAAAAGCATAAAAGAAAAGGTTTAACACACAAAGATATCCACATAACATTTATCCATTATACCTGAAACTAAACGATATAAAAACCTAAACTAGGATAGTTTAAAGCAGCTAGGACCAAACATGAGACAGGGAATGAGATCCAGCTAGTTTGTTTAAACTCGGAGGCTTTTCACTGTGCGCGCCATGGAAAAAATAATGTCTGTTATTACAATAGTTTAATAAGAGGAAATAGCTGCAGAGGGATTGGGAGAAGTTTAGGGATCTTTTTTAAAGCTCTGCCAATAAAAAAGAGGGAGGAAAGTAAACTCGGTCACAATGACACGCTCATTACTATTTCATTATAATTTCCAGTGAATTGTTACCAAATTTTACTGAACCAAACTAGACAAATAACTGTACAAACTTTTAGTTATATAAAGATTTCATTTTTCATTTTCCATTTGAACAAAGATTGTGTAGAATTGTGAGACATAAGAAGCCGAACCACCTTCAGATTTAAAACGTTTATGTATTTAACAAGTAAACCAATGTTATTAGATCCATATGTTCAACCGTCTCTTCATGCAAATATATAAACCAATCACATGGCTGAAATTTAACCGTCGAGCCATTCAGATATGGCTTAGAATTCAATTTAAAATAAAAACAAAAGTAACGGGGCTGCACGCTGGCCTCACAGCAAGAAGGTCAGGGTTCAAGCCCTGAAGTGGGGGTGAGGCTTGAAACAATGGCCTTTCTGTGTGTCGTTTGCATGTTCTTGCATGTATGGGCTTTCTCCGGTATCCTCCCACCCTCCAAAAACATGCATGCTAGCTTGATTAGGTGCTATGATATTGTCACTGTGTATGTGAGTGTATGGATGGAGGTGTGGATATGGGCCCACAACAGACTAGTGACCTATTCGGGGCGTACCCTGCCTCTCGCCTGAAAACAGCCCGGATAGGCTCAGACACCCTCCTGCACCGCACGAGGAATAAGCCGTTCAGAAGACGAAGATAAAAATAAGGAGCACTTGCGAGTTGTGAGTGAGGAAAGCAATGCATCATAAAATCGCCTTTACAACACTCGCGTAGGTTGTGAATTTGAAATGTTCTGTAATTGTGTTTTCCTTTTTTCAAGAATCAAACCCCAAAACTTTTCCACACAGTCATACGTTACTTTTATTGTGACAAATGTCAGCATCATTTGAATGCAAAACCTCCATTATCAGAGTTATTATGTATCTCCCACAGGTAGACCAAAAAACTAAAGCCACACAACGCCCTCACGAGGTATTGTTATCTTTGGTATTTTAACCTCAACCACTTTCAAACCCGCTTTTGTTTTTCCTCCAATCCAAAAAGATATTGCATAACACTTAGTAAAGGGTTTATTTATCAGTGTTGCTCACTAAATGCAAAATAGCTGCAGTCTGTAATAAAACAGATTCAGCCATTCCTTCTGGCTTTCAGGAAATGAATAATACAGATCTAAAGATTCGATGAGAAAACAAAGAATATCCTATTAGGTTTGATTTTAGGGTAGTGGATTATCTGAAAAAGGAATCAGCTGAATGTCCAGTACATTTTATCTATTATGGTTCATCTAATATTTGCACAGATGCCGAGAACGAGACTGATCGGTCGTAATACAATAAACATGGAGGTAATGGGATTACAGGCTCTCTGGACACTACGCATCTATGAGCCGTCATCAACACATTTACAGTGCAGGTTTCAGTTTAAAGCATCTCGAGGGTTTCCTGAAAACAAATGTGTGAATCAGCTGAAACCCTGGGGAGAAAAATTCATCTGTAGAAAGTAATAAAAAAAAACAAAATAATGGCTTTAAAACATCATGAAAGAATGGTTGTGTTTCTAAGAAACGGAGCAATAGGTAAATAAGAGATAAAAGTAAATAAAAGATATTTGCAAAAATTGTGTCGTTTTATTTATCTCGATCTAATGAGGAAAACAAACTCAACAAGATTAATATCAGCATGTTTGGAGTTTACCATTGATTTAATTTGTGTGTTAAAAGTATTTGCAATTGTTTTCACACGTTTTAAATATAGCAGCAAATCTAACAGCGTGACCCTTTTAATTGTGATAACACAAGCATAATTATTTTTTGTGCACCCTCACAATATTATGATATTGTATTGTGAGGTTGATGATGTGGTACTTTGTTAGATTTGCATATTGTTAGATCGTTTTATTATCAAACTCATTTTTAGGAACAATCTGCATTAAATATTAATCAAGCTGTAGGTGATCTTTCTGAACATTTGATTTGTAGCAGCTTCCAGAAGAATAAAGTCACTGAAAATAGCAGAAAAAACAAGTCAGTTGAGAGATCAGAGAAGCTGAAGATAAGAAGACAGAAGGGTGGACATGATAACGTTAATATCTGTAACAAAAAGAAAAAAAAAAACCTTTTGAAAAGTCTTAAAATCCTCAAAAAGGAAAAAAAATATATATACAATCCTTTTTCACTTCCACAAGACTTTAAAAAACAAAAAGAATACCAAGTAATTTGCTTGAAAGACATAATAGTACGAGTCAAAAGAGCAAACAGAAAAAAATAAATAAGATTCTTTGGTTCCTACAAGAGAAACATTTGAATTTATTTTAATTACGTTGTCTATTTATTACTTTCTCTTTTTTTTCTATCAATAGTTCTTTCCTGAATGACGGTGTAGCAAAACGTATAAATGATTGAAATTTTCCAAAAAGTTTTTGTTGGAAAAAAATGTTTTATTCTTTAGGGTCCTGAGGGCATCTGTAAATGCATTACCTGAGAACACAAGACAGATACTGTTAATGAGATGGTGTTGGTCATGGATGTTTAGAAGAGGTATAATTAACACTCCTGGTCAGCTCACTGAACAAAAAATATTAAAGCTGGAGATAATCTCATCTTGAAATTCTGAGTATTAAAATCTTACTTGAAGCCGTTTCAAATAGGCTTAAAATCTGTGCATCCGAGTCTGAGTTCTGGGTAAACACCTCTAACAAAAGCTCTGGGGTCACACTGGTCCCCTCGTGGAATTTTCCATGAAAGTCTTTGGTCTCCCCGACACTGTGCTGACACAGCACATGCTCCCCCACTGGGACACCCAACAGCCAATACACAGACACGGATCTGATGAGGGTATTATGTTGTATATCTGAGCCCAGTCTTTTCCCACGAGCAGAAACCCATCCTGAATGCACACTTTTCACCAGGTTACAGGCTTCACTCTGTTCATTCTGAACTACGATGTAGTCCAGGCCCATCTTAGTCAACAAATAAAAAAACTCTTGATTTTTTTTTTTTAATTTAGTAAACATAAAGTATACAAATTCAATTAGACTTCCTGCCATTTTTAATTTGCTCTCTATTTAATAAAGATGAATCTTAGTTGTCATATGAATAGGATGTTAACTTGTTAACTTATGAGCAGATTTAAAAACTGTACTCACTCTGAAATGGATAAAATGTCAGTTTGATTTTTCAAACCACATAATGTACAGTAGTAATTGCTGCTGAGCCTCGCCATCCGGGAGGAGCTCGGTGTCGAGCCGCTCCTCCTCCAGGCCGAGAGGAGCCAGATGGGGTGGTTCGGGTATCTGGTCAGGATGCCCTCGAGCGCCTCGCGGGTGGGGTGTTTTGGGCACGTCCCACCGGGATGAGACCAAGGGGCAGACCCCGAACCTGCTGGAGAGACTATGTCTCACAGCTGGCTGGGGAACGACTTGGGATCCTTCCGTGTGAGCTGGAGGATGCCGCCGGGGTGAGAGAGGCCTGGGCTACCCGTTTGAGGCTGTTGCCCCTGCAACCCGACCCCGGAACAAGCGGAAGATGACGGAACGAACGGAATAATGTACAGTATATATTGACTCTGTCTAACTAAGATGAAGCGTCTAATAAGCTTATCTAATTAAACTTTATATAATGTAATTTAGTTCAATGTTTCGTTTACTTTTATGTTTTTGGCGATCAGATTAGACCCTTTCACCCTCGAAATGGCCAGAGTTCTCTGCCTGATTGTTCTAAAAAGTGTAACAAATATGACGCAGTAGTTTCGCAAAGTGGCCTCACAGCAAAAAAAAGGCCAGGGTTTTGGTTCCAGAATGGGGCAAGCCTTGAAACACTGGCCTTTCTATGTGGAGTTTGCATGTTCTCCTTGTGTATTTGTGGGTTTTCTCTAGGTACTCCGGTTTCCTCCCACTCTCCAAAAACATCTAAATTAGGTTGATTGGCCGCTATAAAATTGCCCCAAGGAATGAGTGAGTGAGTGTGTGGCCCCGCAGCAGACGGGTGATCTGTTCTGGGTGTATCCTGCCTCTCGCTTGAAATCAGCCAAACTTCTTGAAGCAATAATATTTTTTAGAAGTGGAAGTTTTCTGCTGGCTGCACAGTGGTTAGCCAGTGAGGGGTTGCTGTGTGACAAACAAAATAAAAGACAAAACACCAGCCAGTAACTAACTAGCCACACAACTTACAGACTCATTTTTAGATTCTGCCGTCGAGACAATAAGAGCTTAGATAAAATAAAATACTCCTAAAAACCTCAAAACAATAAAAAAAATTGTTAGCAGACTCGATGACTTTAGAACAAATAGATTTCTAATTTGTTTCTCTGGCTCTTTACCCCTTCCTTTTCACCACTTTTTCCACTCTCCATTATTTGTCTCGTTCGACAGCTCATTCACAGGTTCACACAGTTCCTCGCTCACTCCGGGGGAAAACTGAAATGTCAGAGGACGAGAAGACACAAAGAGCTGAATAGAGACCGATTCACAGTGGGGGCTTCACACAGATGTGGAAAAGATGTTGAGTAATGGAAACGAGTTATATTTGTCATCCTCGCCAGGTATAAGGATATAGGAGGAACCAATAGTCGCTTCTGTATTTTTCCAATTCAACTATAAGTGACTTTAACTTCTGTTTCAGGCCAAAAATGTGCTTTTGGCATTTAGAAGAAATCCTGAAAGTGACTGACAACATGTGGTCTCCAGGAATAGCTTCTCAGGTTTCTTTATGGTCTTGTAAAATATTTACCAGTATTTTATTTAGGTGTTCATTGCACTTCAATAAAGTCAGGGTCCTGGATCAGACAAGGATTATGTCTCCACACACACTGTGGTTTCCAATCCAGTTTTTTTTAATGTGTCATACTTCAGTCTTTTCTACCTGTTGCCAACATCTTCTTTCTGCCTCAATCTGTCATCACAAACAAAGCTATCTTTATTAAAACTTAATCTGAGGTTCTTAATCAAATTTAGAAAACATCTCGGAGGTGTTCTGTATTTTCGTCAGAGTTTCATCTACATAACACAAAGAAATTGTTGTCCACGCAAAAATTGCTTTAGATTCATCCAGAAAGGTGAAGATGGAAGAAATCTTATCCCAGCAAGGAAAAAAAAAACACTAAACAAACTAAATCTGCCTCATTGGAAGAATTTCTGAGTCACATTTGAACTTTGAATCGATCCAATTTTCCTTCTGAATTTGCTATTTTAGCAAACACTGTCATTTATATTTGAAGGTGTATTAAAACATTTTTCTGTCTAATGTGACCCCATTTGAGTCAAAGGTAAAAAGTAACTTTTTTCTTCTATGTTGTAGTTGTTCTTAAATAATATCACGTTCCAGATGCACCACTAACATGTTTCTTAAGCTTCCAAAAAGGTTAAGACACTAAAATATTTGGAAAGTCATTTTTTCCCCTTTGCGTAATCTGGTATATTCTAATTCAGTACTTTAAACCTCAAAAGGTTTCATCTCCAAAAATGACTTTAATAAAAAAATAAAACAAGTTTCTACAACTCATTTTGTGCAAACAAATTATTCAGTCACCTTTCAGGTGAGAATATTTTAAAATCAATAAGATTTACAAGCTGTTAATAGAACTTAATGTATTGTATTCTGTGAAAATCACACAATAGAGAAAAAGGAATTGACGACTCAAGTTAAAGTTGAGCAAAATATTTTTTGGGGTATTTTTTGCTTTGTGAGAAAAAGATCAAATCTCTATGACAAGCCACTGAATCTGTTATTTGAGTTATACAGTATTTCTTTTGTGCATGAATGTTTTATAGCCGGTAGAGGCTAGAAGTAGAGAAATATCCTTTCAGGAAGTGAAAACACCAGATCCGTCAAGAAAATAAGTTTTGTTGACGTTTCCATCATTTCAATGGACTGAAAAGACCTTGAGTTTCTGTAACTGACGGCAATCCAGTTACAGTCCTGCTTTTGTTAGAAAGAAGCTGAAATAAAAGAAACGGGCTGAGGACGTCAGCAGCTCCGGGCTGCTTATTTAGGACGAAGTAAGCAGCAAAACAAAGCAGTGAATCTGACAGAGATACATTCACCCCACACACACACATAGAGCGGTCATTACAGCTAGTCTTTTGTGTACCTGCGAGTCAGCGTAGGAGGGCTCGAGCTGCATTTGTGTGTACAAGGCCAAATGGGTTGTGTTTGTGAGACAGCAAAAAAAAATTATCTTGATCCCATAATTTGGTGACTCAGTCGCCACCGTTACTGCACCGTGTGCGTCAGCGCAGCATCGTTTATGTTCTGGATTCAGAAGGCTAAATGGACCTGATTTACATTCACAGCTTCCGGATCTGAACATTATTACATTAATTCCTTTGGATATTTATTCCATGGCTGGTACATGCCAGATGTCTCATTAAAACATATTTAAATGTAAAAATAAATTATCCTGTAATGCAATAAAAATTGTCGATTTTTGTGTTTAAGAAATTGATGGATTTTGTTAATATACTTTCGCCCACCATTTTATGACATCAGTAGGTTAATTTACAATCTAAAATTTACTTATTACTGTTACACATAAATCAAAGAAACTGATTTATTCAAACTGATCATTTATTCAAGTTTCCAGGTGAAATTTTAAGTGCAGAGTCAAAGGGTGGCCTTTGATCAAAAACACTTTACCATGTCTTCTTCTAAGAACCCTTCAGTTTATGTAAATTCACCTCTGAACAGAAAAGAAAAAAAAAACTGTGTTGGTTTATAAAGAGTGGAAGGGAACTATGGAGCTTTTTATCCAGTAAATTAGTTGTATTTAAACTGTTAATCAGTAAGCAGAGAGAAGAACATCAGGGTTCTCTACAGACCACTGAGTTTTAGAAAAACTAAACAGTTTCTGATTGCATTAGTGATGCATATGTTAAACCGAAAGTGTTGTAATAATTAGCTCAAGTTGGTATTTGTTACTTTAACATGAATTCTGTATTTTCTTTTGGAGAAATTATTCTTCATGAGGAGAATTCTCTGCAATGCAACAGCTATTACAGGAAAGGTTGTGTTTTTGTGCACAATTTTATGGTTAACTAAAGGATTGTTTTTTTCTAATAATTGCAGTATTTTTCAGAGTATAACCATAGTTTGGTTGGGGGTGCAACTTATATTCCGGATCGACTATTATATGTTTTTCGTTTCTTTTTATGCATTTTTTGGATGGCGCGACTTCTAGTCCAAAAATACGGTGCTATAATTTTGTCTTGGGAGAACGCAAACCATTTTATAGTTTGAATGGGTTTTTGTATCATATATCTCAGAAAAACTTTGATATTTGACTCACATATAATGCAATGGGTGGAAAAGATACTTTTCAGATTTTTGCATTAACTTATTTGTTTCAATAAAAATATCAATGACATCCTATTTCTCTAATTTTATAGAATCAAAGATAAGTGGCTGAAAGAAGTTTAAACAAGTGTCTTCCTCAAATTCATGATTTTACATTTTATCATCAAAATATAAGCTGCAACTGCAATTTTTTTTCTGTCAAACACGCCAAACATTTTTAGCATAGCATTTTTATATTTTTTAAAAATCCAGTGTCAATTTTGCTGTGAGACTTGCACAAACTTCCGCTCTGTTCAGTCGTCTCCGCTGAACAGCCTTAGTGCGGAAACCAAGGCTTCCCTCTCTTCAGCTGCATCCTCCATCAGGAAGGTTCCAGAGATGTTCCCTGTTCAGCTGTGGGACATAGTCTCTCCAGTGGGTCCTTGGGTCTACATCTAAGTCTCCTCCTGGATGAACGTGTCCAAAAACCTCATCAGCAAGGCATCTGGTAGGCATCCTGAACAGATGCCCAAACCACCCCATCCGGCTTCTCTTGACTTGAAGGAGCAACGGCGTCACTCACACCATTAATTTTAAAAGTTTTGCCAAGATTAAAAATGTGTAAAGTTCTTAAATGGTTTTACTTTTTTTTTCTCACGGCAGCGATAAATTAAAACTATGAGTTGTCAGAAAGCTTTTACAACCTGAAAATATCAGCAAATAAATCTTCTGGTCAAACTGGTTTCATTTTTATTTCCCTAGACCTGACTTCTATTGTTAGGTAATACCACAGTTAGCAAACAGCAAGAACGTCCACAAAGAAGAATTCTAATGCCTCGTTGTATAAAAGTTAATGAGGAAACTTCACCACAGAAGTAAAACAGGAAAAGCAAACAAGCCATTGGTGCACGTGATAGACCAAGTCCTTCTTCTCACCTTCTGGGTTAATACAACTGTGAGGATCCAAAACAATTTTTTCTAAATGCTAATTTATGCAATTTTTTTTTTGCTCTAAGTGCCCAAACTACTACCCCTCATTTACATACTCATACATAGTTAGATTTCTAAAAGGAATTCTCTTATCCGGCCTATCTGCACAAGTAAACAAACTGGTTTCAGGTCGTCTCCTGTAACAGTTGTCTTTATTTACAAAGCAGCAGCTTCCTCCCAGGGTAACACAACACCTCTAAAGGTAATTAACCACAAAGAAAAAGGTCTCGCTTTAAATTTAGACGTCACGCCTCAGGATTGCGACAGGAGCAGAAAATAAAAACAACTAGATTTACACATCAAACTTCAAACGGTGTGGTTCGTCTGTCCTGCTGATAGAAAATCAGAATTCTGTTTTTGGTAGGATATCTGATACTGCTGTTGGAATTTCTTCCCGTATGGGAGTGTTTATGCATTCTCAACGGGCATGCTTTTTACCTCTTTTTTTAGACTATGTCTACAGGGTCTGCAGAGCTGAAAGTGCTTCAGTTGAACTCTTTTCATCAACATCTGGAACCTTGATAGTAGAAACATGTCCGTCCTGTTATTCAGTCCTTCCTTTGACAAGGGTAACCTAACAATACAGGTCAACCGGTATCGCTTTTCCAAGACACAGATTACTCCAAATCAATCTTCATTTGTGGTAAAAATAAATAAATCTCAGGATGAGTGAACAACAAAAACTTAATGATCTTCAATAAAATCATACCAGAGAGAACTGAAGTTGTGATTTGCTGGCATCATTACATTTGATTATCGTGTTCTGGTGGTTGAGTCGATCAATATTTACACTGCTTTTGTTTAGTATGTAGGCTGGGACCCAGTATAGACTGGAATGGGATACATGCACATTGGGCAGATTGGACTTTTCTTAGGGTATTTTCCAATATGTTATCCCCTCAATTAAGATGAGTTGATACATACTCCTTTCGGCGTTTCGATAAGAGCCCTTTATTGATCGATGCGATAAAGTTTGCATTTTACTAAAGCAGCATGTAAGCTTCAAAATTCAAATACTATGATCCTTGCCTTGCGTAACCTAAACTCACAAAAAATTTTGTGGGTTTAGGTCTTCTAGTGTTAAATAGGTCCTACATATGGGTGTGCGTATGATTGTTTTTTTCTTGTTTCTATGTGGCTCTGTGAGAGACTGGTGACTGCTCCAGGGTGCACCCTGCCTCTCACCATAGGTCATTGGCTCAAGTGCGTAGAGGGAGCGTTCTGTAACCAAATGATTGCAGGTTTCATTCTTTACCTGGAACAGAACACTAAATCTCAATTCCTTTTGATGGTCATTAGTATCTTGCGCTGCAGTTTCCGCCATCAGGTGTAATTGTGTGAATGAGCTACATTCTAAGCGCATAGACTGCCGAAACAGGTAGACAAGCGCTATATAAATCGTGTTATTTATTCCTGACAACCCGGCATTTGAGCAAGGCCTTAAGAAAATGAAAGACTGAGTTTAGAAGAAATCATTCAATTATTTCAAAAGAATTAGTAAAAAAAAAAAAGGTTGCAACTGAGAAAGAGTATGTATTTTTTTCAGACAGGAACAGCAGCTGACTTTTATATAAAAATAAACTTCATCTAAAACTATTTTACCCACAACAGAATGGCGTCATCTCCACCAAATACAACAGGCAAGAACAATCTGATATTTCTCTTAAGTAAAATAAACCAACTCCGTACAAGATTACCATCTCATGCAAATAATCAAACGGACTTGTCTAAATGCAATTAGATCTCCAATTTATTTCATAAGCATCACATTTTATATACAATGTTAGATGCAATCTGATCTAATCAGACAAATATCTGAGAGTTGTCGACACTTTTTGAGAAAATAAGCAAGCAGAAATTAAGCTAAGTTATTCAGATGTTGGTCATTTCAGAGCAATAAATACATATTAGAAATTTGATCTGGGAGACCAAGAACAAAAAAATCTGTTTTGTTTGTTCTCCAAGTGTCATTTTATGAGGCGATAAACTTCAACAAGCCGCTGCCAGTTTTCCAAGTCATATTTTACCAACGTCAGTGGAATTTGCCCCCAAAGCAAACTGTTATCCAGCGACAATAAACGAAAGCCTTTTGTCACGAGAAATACATACAAAGTGGAAATTTTGCATAGACAGCAAAACTCACATTTTGTCATTACTGTATTTTACTTTCCAGTTTCTAAAATGTTTGAAAACTTACAGTAACATTTTCGTTCTCTGCACAATATTAGCATAAAAAATGCCAATAAGATGAGTTTATAGTTTAGATGCAAGAACATACAAGAATTTAATTTAAAAAAACACATCAAGATTTTTCTTTTTCTTTCAAAGAGTGAAAGTCAAGTACAATTGCAATTTTAAAGTGTGTGCTTTGTGTCCACAAATTTTAATGCAAGGTGAAATTATATACAGGAAAAACAACAGTAGAACTCATTAAAAGTGAGAATACAAGATTTGGGGTTAAACTGATGTGTAGCCAGAAGAAAACGGCTAATGATTAGGCCTAAATAGTAAAAAACGTTTTAGTTAACTAAGATAAGAGTCTGGAGAAACGGGAGAATGTCATGTGATCTGTTGAGTCTAAATTTAACTCATCAAAAAATAAAGACAAAGCATGAGAAGAAAAAAAGGGAATTGATGCCCTGATCATGCTTGGCCTGGATTATACAAACTTGTGAGTGATCTGATCACGTTATGTAATGGAAAATTACTATGAAAGGAACAAATCCTGTTATTGTGACAAGAAAAGTTAGTTTTAACAACATTCCAGATTTTAAGATTCACACTTAATAATATTTTACGCAAAAGTGTTCCTTCAAGGTAAAGTTTGATTTTTTTTTTTTTTTATTGCGAAAATGCTCATCACAACCACAATTTGTAGTCTTCTGCTTATCCGAGGCCAGGTCACAGGGAAACAGCCTCGAACGGTGAACCAAGGCTTATCTCATCTCGGCTGCATCCTTCGGCTCACCCAGGAGGACCCCAAAGTATTCCCTATCATAGGCATAGCCTCTCCAGCTGGTCCAGGGCCTGTCCCTGGGTATCCAGGTGGGCTGTGCCCGAAACACCTCGGGCATGCTAACCAGATGTCTGAACCATCCAATCTGGCTTCTCTCAACCCGGAGGAGCAACAGCTCTACTCCGAAATCCTCCCAGATGGCAGAGCTCCTCACCCTATCTCTGACTGAGAGCCCAGCCACCCTGCAGAGGAAGCTCATTCCGGCCGCTTGTATCTGCAATCTCATTCTTTCGGTCACCCCAGCTGGTGACCATGGGTGAGGGTGGGAACTTAGATCAACCTGTAAATTGAGAGCTTTGCTTTTCGGTTCAGCTCTTTCTTCACCATGACAGACCGATGCAGTGTCCTGATTATTGCGGATGCCACACCGATCCACAAAAGTTTAATATGGCAAATTGAATTTCACAATCTCTACTTGTTGTAAACTTGTATTGTTAAACTCATTTTGGAACAATATGTATCTACAAACTTGTGGATAAACCTCAGTTTAACGATTATCTCATCAGACACAGAACGTCCCAGAAAGGTTAAGACGTACAGTTGTTCACTAAGATCTCTTAAAATATGGAGCATTATGACAATAAAATTTAATAAATGTTTATCTGCATAATGTTGTGAGGAAGTCAGGTGGGTCACAACCACATCCTTCCTCAGACAGTAGCAATGTGATGGCACATAGTTACCATAACAACACTATGTCAGCAACATTTCCAACTTTGTCCAAATAAATAATCTGCTTGAAAATAACAACGTCTCACATTATTTCCCGCATTAACTGCATTAGACAAAGTAACTGCAATGAGATATAAAATGACAACACTGATACTTTAATGTCAAATAAAAAAACTAACATATTTGATAGCCAGGGAAAGTTAGTTGAGTTTATGGTACTAGTGTGAAAAAATACTATGGGCTCAAAATCATAGATATACAGGTATATATATTTTTTTGCTACTAATAAATTTAGATTAGAACTATATTTTTGCAGCAGATGATCATTTGATCATTTTCACATTCAAATTCACACATGATCCTTGTAGATCAGACCTAATATGAGGTAGAAGAACTTCCTGTATTGTTCTGTTAAAATAAGAATGATCAGGGTCAAAAGAGGTCAAATCCAAGATAATAAAAACAAAATCAGGGGTTAACTTTTTGTTTGAGCATTTAAAAAAAAAAAATCTATGAAATCTGCCTGAAACTTGATCTTAAAAGAAGATCAATGTTTGAATAATCAACCAGCTTGATCTTTAAATCAAAGTGCATGGAATCATTTGCTGTTTTTGTATTGAATAGATTGTAGTGGTTTTTCTCATAGCACAGGATCAGAATGGAGATCCATGCTTGGTATGTTGCCCCCACCCCCACATTGAGAGGAAATGACCGCCTGGAAAACACAACCCATAATAGAAAGAAGAATGATAAAGGACCATGTGAACACACGTCTTACAAGTTTGAAAGAAAAAAATCAGAGTCGTGTCTGATCCCCTCAACTTCTCCACATGAGAATTACCTTAAAAGATCTAGAATTGTTTATTGGATTATTTTAAAGAAGTATTACAAGTTTTGATTCTCTGCTAACATGATAGAAGCCACGCGTTTCTCTTTTTATTACATTATCACTCACCTTTATTCTCCAACTTTAAGATCTGCCAAGAACACGTTTCCAAAAGAGGAAAATTCAATCAGAAGAGTTGATTAATATGAAAAGAGTTGATTCTCCTGAGTTATGAACGTGTTAGTGATGTGGATCATTATCCAGGGGCCCAACTGCACCGTAAATGCATTCACTCATTCAAGCGCCTCTTTTCTTTCAGAATGGGCGTGCCGGCTCTATGGTTACGTCAGCAAGTACCGTAATAACTGCAAAAGTGAGACTGAAAAATTAAGGTGCGAGTTTACCGTAAATTTAAACACATTTTAATAATACATTGCTAATAAATTTTATTTATTTATATAAATAAATTTTATTTATATAGCGCTTTTATAGACACTCAAAGACGTTTTTGACCTCCATTATTTTTCATACTTTGTGGAAACATTATTTTAACTTCTTTAACAATGAGATAACTTTAAAAAAATACATTTTTTTCTATAATGGTTACAGTCAGGCCTTAGATCACATGCTTACTACTGCCATAAAAAATTTCCAACCACTAGTATTAGGCTACAGTAAGCTACATTAACACACAGGTATATCAAACTGTATTAAACTGTAAGGTGTTTTAAGCTACATTAAAATGTATTCAGTTACAGCCAGCTACATTACGCTGTATAAAAATGTCCAGCTGCCTAAAGCTTTTCAGATCAAACCATGCATAACATTTACACAACTATCCAAATAACAGTTGAACAATTTCTCACCATTTTTCTCTCCATAGAAATCAAACTAAATACGGTAGCAACATGAATCCCACAGGATCTGTACTCGGAAGGAAGTGACATGGTAGGAACAACAGTGACGTGGGCAGTGACGTGAGCCCGGAAGTGACGCAGGCAGTGACATGGGCGATGACGCAGGCAGTGACGTAGACACGGAAGTGACGTATGCAGCGACGTGGGCCCGGAAGTGACGTAGGCCCAGAAGTGACGTAGGCAGTGACGAAGGCACGGAAATGACGTATGCAGTGACGTATGCACGGAAGTGACGTAGGCGATGACGCAGACGCGGAAGTGACGTATGCGGTGACGTGGCCCGGAAGTGCCGTGGCCCGGAAGTGACGCAGGCAGTGTCGTGGGCCCGGAAGTGACGTATGCAGTGACGTAGGTGATGACGTAAGTACGGAAATGACGTAGACAGTGACGTAAGCGATGACGTAGACACGGAAGTGACGTAGGCAGTGACGTAGGTAGTGACGCATGCACGGAAGTGACGTAGGCGATGACGTAGGCGATGACGTAGACACGGAAGTGACGTATGCGGTGATGTGGGCCCGGAAGTGACGTGGACAGTGACGTGGCCCGGAAGTGACGTAATGAGTGACGTAGATTCGGAAGTGACGTGGGTGTGGAAGTGACCTAGGCAGTGACGTGGACACCCCCGCTCCAAACCCCCGAGGATAGTTTAATAATAATAATAATAATGAATTACTCTATTCATCCCTCACCGGGGAAATTTGTTTGCTGCACTCCTTACACCGCAGCAGGCTGCCCTTCAACCGCACCAATGGTGGGAGAAGCGGGGGTTAGGTGTCTTCTCCAAGGACCCTAGACGTGCTCTCCGTGGGACGCGAACCCTTTAGATCCCATACATAGGGAGAGCCAGTGCTTGAGGAGATGGAGGAGAAAATTGTGCATATCCAAACAGTTTGTGGTCTGGGACTAAGACTTAAGAGAAAAGAACTTCTCTTGTCAGGATCTGTCTTACATCAGTGTAAGACATGTTAGAGGTTTTGGGGATAAAGTCCGAGAGGCCAGATTCAGATGGTTTGGACATGTGCAGAGAAGAGAGAGGGTACATCCGAAGAAGGATGCTGGATTTGGATCCACCAGGAAAGAGGATTTGAGGAAGGCCAAAGAGGAGGTTTATGGACGCAGTGAAGGAAGACGTGAAGATAGTTGGTGTGACCAAAGAGGATACAGCAGATAGGGTTAGATAGAAGAAACTGACTTGCAGTGGCGACCCCTGAAGAGAAATGCCGAAAAAAGAAGAAGACTTCTTCTAGGTCCATTAAGTACAGGATGTAACTGTTGTTTCCTTCCAAATGATGAGGGTTGTGTATATCACTCAATGTTTGAGCCAAGTGCTGTAATTACACTAGTGAGGATCAAAAATGATATGGATAAAGCCTTTCACATGAGCTATCCTTTCTAAGCACATTGAATGTTGTCAGATCAAATTGTTAATATGAACACATAGATTATGCTGGTGCCTGCATTTGTGTAGGGCTGCTACAGAACAATACAGAGTGTACCATGCGTCTCATCTGCTAACTAACTTTTATTTTCTAGCTCCCACAGTAACTCTACATTATTTAGTTAATACACACTTGGGCTGTTTTGAATTTTTCTGGGTAACTAGACTGTGTAAAATTTATTTAAGAGGAACAAATCCAAATTTAGAACAGATTTTACAAAGGTACTGGTGAATGAGAACCCAGTTTGTTCCTTCAGACAGACAGCTGGTTTCAAATAAGTCATGTGTCTGTAATTAGATTAAAAGACATTCTTTTTGTTTAGTGTAAGCAGAAGAACTTGATTCCTAATTTCACATTTGCAACCCCCAATCATTAACAGAAAGAAAGAAGACTGAAATGTTTCATTTAAACATTACTTTAATTTGTGTATTTCATGTCCAAATTCACAAAGATGACACACTGAGTGACAATGTCCTGACACATTGGTTAAAGGAGAATAAAAACAGGAAAGTAAATGGTTTTCAGACACTTACAGAGAAAATATACAGACAAATAAATGTAAAAACATGGTTGAAGCCTGGGTAACCACACTAAATCAGTCACCACAATCTTAAAAATTAAACAAATTTATTGCATAAATAACATTTGATAAGGTGAATATTGACACCCGAGGGCAGCTCAAGATGAAAATATTCACCTTTATTGAAATAAACACAACTTTCTCCCAAACAGTCATTTTGAACCAAAAAAATCACAGTAAAACTGAAATTGTACAACCACCAACCTTTGGCACTAAAGTGGTGCTTAAATTTAAAGAGTGAATAAATATGGACGCATACATATATGGATTATGGTCGTGTTTGGGATTATGATTTTTTCAGACTATTCGTTTCTTATATGCAGTCGACATAAAAACCCAAACGGAAGTGAAAGATGTGAAAATAACTAAATTAGCAGCGACATGATGACTCTATAGAAAATTTAAACAAACATGACTGGTCAATTTTTAAAATGACTAGAATATGTTCTTTTTTTTCGGTATAAATGAAAGAAAATATTGAAGGAAAAATAAATAAATTAGCTTTTTCTTTCATTTTATGAGCCCATTTGACTTTTAATTGGTGGGTTACTGTAGTTTTAATTCCATAAATTTATGTGATTAACACAAATTTACACAATTTGTTATTTTCAATGGTAAAATCATAATTGTATATTTCTATAAAAAAATAAATCCAAATCACTAATAAAATCATTAAAACATCATAATTTCACTTTTTCCAACTTTACCTCATGTTTTATCTAACTACAGCTTGCAATGGATTTAGTTTATATTTTAAAATAAAATAGGAACAGAAGGTTATTTTATTTTTTATAACAGGGCTACTTACAGCATAAAATATACAGACTGGGATAAATTCACATATTTGCTTAGCCTATATAATATACAAATAGTTTACATCATCAGTGATTGTGGTGGTTGAGGGACGGGGAGAAAAATGGTAAGGTTGAAAAATGTCTTTTTGTCCTTCGGTCACATTCAAACTACAATGTGAGCATGTGTGGATCGTAATACAAACTAAATCTTACGATGGCAGGTGCTAATATGGGTAATGTAGGAGTGAGGACCATGCCATTAGAAATGCAGCGATATTTATCAGGAACTAAAAACTTATTTTTTATGTTTTAGTGTGCGAAGAGTTTTGGACTAAAGAAGAGGTGAAAGGAAACCTGAAGGAATGCCAGAGAAGATTGAAAATAAGTTGAGCGGATGTCTCACACTAATAGGGAGGGGAAGACATGGATCGCAGTGACTGAAAAACAAAACATAACACCATAATGAATACATTTTGATGAGGGAAAAAAGTCTGCTTTTCTGCATCTGATGCTTACTTTGCTGCCTCACATGGTCCTACTGTACTGTATTCCGGTCTTGGAGGCAATGTTGGACCAGGGAAGGAGAGAGCGCAGCAGGGACTGGGCCTGCCGGTAGAGCCTCTGTGGGAGGGAACAGGGGCTCATGCTCACCAGGGTGGAGCTGATGTGATGAATGTAGTCAGTGAAGCAAAATGTTAAAGAGAATATAACATTCGTAGAAAATCCATTAAACGTATATTTTAGTAAACACGACTGAGGCAGGTAAAAAGGATATAATATCGTCCAAGGTGGATGACCCCCATTAAGGTAGAGCACATATGTGAAGCCATCTTTGAGAACTCCCCGTATGGAGTAGTAGTATGGAAGGTAGTGGTGCTGCCTGAAGTCCCTGTTCTCGTAAAAGTTGATGGCAGTGGTGTTGGTGGTGAGAACATGCAAGTAGATTGCTTTACAGTGGTCCTGGGCCATTGTGGAGATGTGCTCCTTCAGACTTTCCAGCAGTAGGGAGCCTAAAAAAATAAAACACCTTTATTTAAATCAATGTGAAAAAAAAAGAGTCTGACTTCTGCACCCAAAAATAATTTCTGAATGTCTCCATGTAATTAAAATATATATATATATATATATATATTATAGTAACATGAACATGAAGAACATGAACAATTAACATGTTTTAAAAAATTATATCTTAGCTGTTTTTTTAAGTAATCTAAGTAAACAGATCTCAGACTGAGAGACAGGGAGTTCGCTGCTGCAAGACATTGAGACTTGAACAAGTTTTACTCTTTAAAAATTTATAATAAAAAAATTCTCACATTTGGAACAAATAAACACAGAACAACATTTTAAAAATTGAAATATAAGCAACTGCGACAACAAAAGAGAAAAAAGGTACCTATCCCATGTTTTCTGAACTCTTTGACAACTCCCAGGCTGAGGATGTAGGCTACCTGTGTGTCCACATGGAAACTGGATGCCAGTATGTCTCCATCCTGTCAGAAAAGAAAAAGATCTACTTCACACATCTACAAAGTGCTATTTAATTGTCTTTTTTGGATCTTTATGAGACAGTGAAATAATTCAGACATTATAAAACATGATGGAAGGACAAACGTGTAGATCACTAATATATTAAAGATATTTAAAAAAAAGATTATCGTTGTTTTACTAGTTTAAAATTCCCATAGGTCTCCTTCAGTCGGAGGGCATCTGGTTTGTCTAATTAGCACATTAAAAATAGCTCTTTGCATAGCCACCACGTAACTCGCTGATCCAGAGTGAGTGAGTTTACAGCTCTCAGTGTTTCAGCTACCCCATACCTCTTTGTGCACTTTGGTCCGGCTTTTGATTTCAGCCACGATCATCCCCACAATGCCCCCTCTGAAGATGGCGGCAAGGGAGAAAAATTTTTTGTTGGAGGTGATGTCTTGATACCATGAGTCTGGATACCTGGAAAAAAACAATACGAATGTCTGAAAAAAACACCAACCTTATCAGCTTCAAAATAAGTGTTAATTTGTTCCAGAGACTGAATCCTTACTCGATTGGGAACCAATCAGCACAGAGCTGCTTGACATTTTCTATGTCATCATGGCAAAGAAAGCGGAGCTGGACTTCACTGAGAGCTGTGGGTGGCACCACGTCACTCATTCACACCTGCAGATATCCAAAGAAAATACATCAAACTGAAAAATAGACATAACCTAAATGTTTAAACCTACTTGAATATTTGAGCTGAGCCACCTGGATGAACCAAGTATAGAGTTTGATTCAGTATTATGAGACATCAGACTGCAAATGCAAACTTTAGATGTAAAAATAGGTTGTTGTCACATGCTATTTAAATTAGATCATTTATTATTATAAAAGGTAGTTTTAGCTGTCTATATTCTGTCCTTATGTTACACTCTTTTTAAGTCACTCTTGCTCCAGAATAACTTATAATTGAAATGAATCACTAGTTATTAGAGCTCCCTTATCTACATGATAAGTGTGATAGTAATCTCAATGTCAGTAGTCATTAATGAAAACGTTAAATGGATGGAATTACTATGTAATTTACATTTTTAAAAGGTACCAGCACAGATTTGAATATGCAAATGAGTCCAGCAACAGCTTGCAGTCGTCTTGACTGACAGGAAACATGATCGCACATGAGTTGGTACGAACTATAGAAAAGAATAGAAGACTTTCTTTACAATGTAACTTAACTCGATGTGGTAAACAAGAACGTTTCTCAAAGGAAACATAGAACGTTAACCCCAGAAGACATCGTTTCTACAATCAAAAATAAGCTAGTAAATTGATGTAGAGTAAGGAATAAGTGGAAGGAATACGTGTATGCAATGGTCATGCTAAAAATTAAATTGGGTAAATAATTTTCTTCGAAAGAGAGCCATCACAAAAAGAGAAATGAATTGGAGATCATGACCATCCTGACATAAATCGGAGTCAAAAGGAGCGAAAGTCCACCAGAACTGATCAATAAAAATATCCTAAAAGACTAAAAATTCAGAATCCAAGTTGTTTACCAGTATTTGGTCAAATTTCTATATATGTAGCGCAACTATTTCCAACGCTCCTAAATACAAAAGAGCAACAAAACAGACTTAAAAGATTCTAGAAAACATTAAAAAAGCTCTGAGAAAGTACAGTGTATGGGAATGTCAAAGAAAAAAAAAGTTTGAACTTTCTGCCACTTTCTTTTTATTAAACGGATTACCCCATTATGTCACATGGAAATATCAAATAGTTCTTACAACTGACCAGATCTGCTTCGAGGCTGATGATTCCATTTCTGTATCATTATTTTTTAACTTATTTTCTGTTCAAATGAAAAGGGCTTCCGAAAATGAATGCACTAAATAATTTATGTTGCAGCCCATTCCAAAGAAAGGAAGAAGCACTTAAGTGCCTTTTATTCTTGTTCAGACAAATCCTGGGAACAGAAAGCAGCAACAGGATGAGAAAAATAAACTTCCCCTTCATTTCTGAGAGAGTTGGATAGAAAGCTTAAAGTTCAGGATTAAAATTCTTGCAAATTCTGTTGTCTTCCGCTTATCAGGGGCCAGGTCGCTACAGATGGTAAACCTAGTTTTTCTCATCCAGGCTGAATCCTCCAGCTCACCCAGGAGGATCCCAAGCCGTTCCACAGCCAGCTGTGAGACATAATCTCTCCAGCAGATCCAGGGGTCTGCCTGAGAGTCTCCTCCTGGTGGGACATGCCCGAAACACCTCACCATCGAGGTGTTCAGAAGGCATCCTAACCAGATGCCCAACCACTCCATCTGGCCTCTCTCATCTAGAGGAGCAACAACTGTACTCTGTGCTGCTCCTGGAAAGCAGAGCTCCTCACACTATCTCTGAGGGAGATTCTTGCAAATAATGGTGATAAATTCAACTACTTAAATGATCCTTTACAGAAAGCAAATATTCTGATCTGAGAATATAAACAAAAAAAAAGTACAACTGAATTATATCTTCCAGTGGTGTGCATGATATGTTAAGGATCTTAATAAAGTGATGATGTGTCTATGTAAACAACACCAGTCACACACACAACTTAGTAACCAGGTGAGACAACTGTGTTATGACACTGGACCTTATAGATAAAATAAAATTGAATAAAATCTTAGACAAAGAATTGTACTTTTGCTTTTAAAATAATCATTTAGTATTGATCGCACCAAAGTATCAAAAATAAATAAAATACAGTCCATTCTCCATGTTAGTGGGTATTCTTATACAATAGCAGCTGAAAAGAACCATTTTTTTAGCCATGTTTATCATTTGGTTATTACTTCACGTTACGACTGTACATAACAATGATAAATACAGTGATTTTTTTTCTTTCAACTTTATTAAATTAAGCATTTAATTATTAAAATTCTCCCTCATATCTACATGTTTAGTAAGAAGCTCTTAGCATTCATGCTAAAGGAAGCTAATGCTAAGCTAACGTACCTGTTTCAACGGTCAGTCAGGAGGAAAGTTGAACAGACTGTAAATCCTTGTACTTTGGTTGGTTCTATCACTATTCAGGGTGTAGCATCATTACTATTCTCCCCTTCTCTATAATCTTAATGTCGTTTCATTACCGTACTAAATTAAAAAGCTTACTAGAATTATGACTGCTTTGGTAATAGCTGGATGTTTACTTCCTGGGTGGATTTCTTCTTCTACTAGTTTTTTTTTTTTTTTTTACGTTCCAACCTCTGGTGCCACCCTCTGGTTGTACATGTGAAGTGGCAGCACTAAATTCAAATTCAATTGTATTTGTGTAGCCTGATATCTCAAAATACTAGGGCTCTCACTCAGAGACAGAGTGAAGAGCTCTGCCATCCGGAAGGATCTCAGAGTAGAGCTGTTGTTTCTCCGGGTCAAGAGAAGCTAGATTGAGGGGTTTGGGCATCTGGTTAGGCTGTGAATCACTGGTGAGGTCTTTTGGGCAGGTCTCTTTGGGAGGAGACCCAAAAGCAGTCCCTTGGCTCACTGGAAAGACTATATGTCTCAGAGCTGGTCAGAGAACGCCTCGGGATTCTCTTGGGTAAGCTAGAGGATACGGCCGGGGTGAGAAAAGCCGGGGCTTTCTGTGACCCACAACCCGGCCCCGGATCAGCAGAAGACAACGAAACAAAATATATACACACATACGCATGGATTTTTAAAATCATTATAAACCGTTCTCATGGTCTGTGCCTCTGCTTTCCTGGTGGTCCCCGCCTGATCCCGAACCGGCGGTCCTGTTACATTTGGTGCAGTTAAAAGGCTCAGGCCTGGGGTGAACTAGGGTGCTGAGGAACAGAGTTATTTTTGATTACGGTTTTGTTTTTTTTTGTTTTTTTAGAATTTTTATGATTGTTTTTATGATCTCTCGCCTCCAGCTAGCAATGGACATGGATGATTGCAGGGACTGCAGTCCAAAAAAAGCTGGGGAAAATGTATCAGGAGGAGTATTTTACTGCATGGATTTTATAAATGATTTTAAACCGTTCTCATTGGCTGCACCTTGCTTTCCTGATTTCCTGATGCTCCCTGCCCGATTCTGAACAGGCGGTCTGGTTACATATAATAATAATAATAATATATTCAGCAGTTCATACATTTTCTTTCACATCTGCTCATGAATGTTCACCTCAAATTACATTTGATTTTTTTTTCAAATATGTGGAATAACTAATTAACAAACAAAAATTGCAGTTAGATGTTAAATTCACCTAAAAAGAACTACTTTCAACATACTCCAAAAACATGCGTGCTAGTTTAATTGGGCATTAGAAATCTTTAGGAGTCAGAATGTGAGTCAATGCTGATACCGTATATCTCTCCATGTTGGCTCCAGAACCGACTGGCGAGCTGTTTTCGGTGTATCCCACCTCTTGCCTATAACTTGCAGGGATAGGGTCAGTCACCCCTGTAATCCCTAGTTAAATAAGAAGTACGAAAACAAATGTTTTAACAAAGGTTTTAACAAAGGTTTTATTCCCCCTCTGGCTCATTTAGATATCAGTGTTTTTTGTTTTTTTTTTTTTCTTTTAAAACAGTCTGATTTTGAAAAAGACCATGCAAAATAACACCCACAACATCAAGAAGTCTGGTAGTTTGCTATGGCAGATAAACCAGTTGTAAGGCTATGCTATTTTAGGAGGATATAACCATTAACCAAACTGATTGTACTTTTCAAATACAGTAATTGAAAATAGAACGGGCAAATAAATTCCAAAATAGGTGCAGTTTGTAGTGGAATACACTGGTCTCTTTGATTAAAGAAATTGTTTCTTTTGTCTGTCAGATACAGTAAAGAATATTCAGGCCAAAATGCATTGCAAGTTTTAAATTCTTTTACTCCAACTAGTACAAAATGTTTAGTCTTAGAGCTTTGTACATTCTGAAACGCCAGGGATCGCATAATCAGAAACTTAGTGGAAAAAATTAGCAGAGCAGAACACCTGAATAAACCTAACCTAAATTCATCACTTGCTCCTCCCAATGTGCTGTGGTCACACCACCAGGTTAACAAAACCCTGAAATGAAACACTACCAGTGTTTCAGGGATCAACACAAAAAGGTTCTGTGTTTGCTGGTATTCAACATCCTATAAAAACAGGTAGGCTGTGAATCCCATTCACTCCTTAAAAAGATGGATAGTTTGTTTGTAGATGGATAAATCCATTTTTTCGGCCTCCTAGACCTGCAACCTGACTTCCCTTCTTTTCAAGATTAATTTTTCTGCATGAGGAGTTATAATCTCTGATTTCCTTCAAACACAACATTGCTTTTGGACTTGTTACTGTTACCGTTTATAATTATCCTTGTTCTGATCACAAATGAAATTTCGTTTTACAAAGTACAGTAAAGTTAAGTTATTAAAAACTAGTAATCCTGTACATGTCAGACTAAGTGCTAGTTTTGTTGAACAATAATCTTAACACAGACAATACAACTGTAATAACATACATAAAAAGTTGAAAGAACACTGAACATAATTTTCTTATTAAAATAAAAAAGCAAGATTTACAGTAACCAAAAATGTTTACTTTTCTGCAACTTTATGCCAGTTAGATAAGTTGTCAGCAATAACAGATTATGCCACATTTTGAGTAGAGCACCTGTGTGATCTGTTTCTCTTTCCCACACAGAGGTTCGGACACAAAACCAACACTGCTAAAATTCAAATCGCCACAAAAGAACCCTGGTTAAGAAATGGAATGCAATGGTTAGAAAATTACCCTTAATTTGACTTTGATTAAAGCATAAAAGTTTAAAAAATGTAACGAAGGCCTTTTACCAATTTGTGGAAAACTTACCTGATTTTAACCAGTAAAAAAGTAAAGTAACAAAGTTTGTTTAACAAAGGTGACGCAGGGAGACTGGACGTTGCAGATTTTCCAACAATCTTGTCTAATACTTTCAGATCTAATTTAACCCTTTTAAATATGATGTACATTAAAAAGCTTATGTATCAATGATGTACATTGATACGCAGACAATGTTTACAAAGACGTTCAAAAGAAAAGTTATTGTACATTTGCAAATGAAGGTAAATAAAATTGTAAAAAAAACATGGTGTTTTTGTTTAAATTTGATTTATTTGGGCCAGGATGCGTGGGATCTGCTCACTGGGCTTCTTGGTTGGCCTCTTACACCTGTCTGCTTCTCTACTGCTTGGAGCATTCAACATAAAGTCATTTGGGATCAAGAAAGCCTCCAACTCAACTCTGATTGACATAATAAGCACGGTTTGTGACTCAATAGTTTTTGCTCTACATGAAATGAAATTATTCAGATTGAAATGTTCTTGTTTACAAGAGCCAATTCTGGAAAGAACACGTAAATATGATTTATGTGAGGGCATTTTTCGCATGCCAATGAGGAAAGGGTACAAAACATAAATTAAAACTATATAAAAAGACACAGCTTTGAAAAGTCTAGAAAAAAAAATTACAAGTAATTGTTTACAATAATGTGCAACTTTGTCTATTATTTATAAAAGAAATAGGACAAAAACAAAGCTCCTTAAACTTATTCTTCTCCTTTAGGCATTTCCCGTCAGGGATCGCCACAGCAAGTCAGTTTCTTCCATCTAACCCTATCTGCTGTATCCTCTTCAGTCACGCCAACTATCTTCATGTCTTCCTTCACTGTATCCATGAACCTCCTCTTTGGTCTTCCTCTAGCCCTCTTTCCTGGTGGTTCCAAACCCAGCATCCTTATTCTGATGTACTCTCTCTCCTCTGCACATGTCCAAACCATGTCAATCTGGCTTCTCTGACTTTATCTCCAAAACCTCTAACATGTGCTCTTCCTCTGACATACTCATTTCTAATCCTGTCCATCCTGGCCACTCCCAGAGAGATCCCCAGCATCTTCATCTCTGCTACCTCTATCTCTGCTTCCTATCTTTTCCTCAGTGCCACTATCTCTAGACCAAACAGCATGGCCGGTCTCACCACAGTTTTGTACACTTTCCCTTTCATTTTAACTGAAACTCTTCTGTCACACATCACACCTGATACTTTTCTCCATCCATTCAAGCCTGCCTGCACACGCTTCTTCACCTCTTTTCCACACTCTCCATTGCTCTGGACTGTTGATCCCTAGATACTTAAAATCTTCCACCTTCTTTATCTCTTCTCCCCGTAACCTCACTTTTCCATTTGGATTCCTCTCATTCACACACATACTCTGTTTTACTCTGACTAATCTTCATTCCTCTTCTTTCTAGTGCAAACCTCCACCTCTCCAGCTTTTCCTCCACCTCTTCCCTCCTCTCACTACAGATCACAATGTCATCTGCAAACATCAATCAACAAAATCAACAAAAATAAACCTCCTTAAACTATAAAATAAACAAAAGACACCCATCCAAATAGTTGAACAACTTTATCCTGCATTATCTTAATTTGTTCAACAAATGAGAGCCAGCCTTATGACTGTTTAAATTATTTGTGTTCCTTTTCAACGATCTATATTTATTGTTTAGATTTGATGGTGTGTTTGAGAATCTAGTGATCCAAATATACGTAAAGAAGTACCCAGCCTTCTTCATCTATCCATCGAGGATATTTTGTTTGCTTTGAATGACAAATCTTATGCTTTAGTGACATATATCTAGACTTGCTCCCATCTGTGTGACACACTATCATTTTTATTGTTATCACAGTTGTGCCCATAATGAACGCAAACTGTATTTCAGGATGTATTGATAACTTTTTTTTGGTATCTTGTAGATTGTGCATCTGTACGACATCATTCTGATCCAGGAGGTTAGAGACAATGATCTGACAGCAACCAAAAAACTCATGGAGCACGTTAACAAGTAAGAATGACTGCACACAAGTTGCAGAGAGCATACAAAGTTCCACTGATAGAAAGTATAAAAACAAATATCTTTTTGTATTTTATGTGTGATTTCAAATGTGTTGGTGTGTTTTTCTAGAGATTCACATGAGTTCAACTACATCACCAGTGAACCTCTGGGACGCAGCAGCTACAAGGAAAGATACCTCTTTCTCTACAGGTAAGTCATTTACCTTAAAATTACTTTTTTTTAATGTGATATATTTTATAGTAATATTGCAATATTGTTTAATTGTGTTGCTTTTCTCAAATTTTTCTTACTTTTATGGAATAACACAGTATTTCAAAGAAACTGAGACTTTTGTTCAATTCAAGTTGACCTAGGTTCTGAAGACTTCAGAGATTTCCATTCAAATATTGATATTTGATAAATTTACATAGAGTACATATTGTGTGGGTAGCAGCAAATTGGAAAATTCTACACTTCCCAGCACTTGCCTAGCACATCCTCATTATTATGGACACTGTATCATTACGCCAGCCTATTTTTTTTATTGGTAGGGCTATAGTGTGTAAACACTTTTTACTAACAAGAAAATATGCAACAATTGGAAAAATCAGTCTCCAGTTATTTTTTTCAAGTTACAGTAAGATCCAGCTGTTGCTGGAAAACACTTTGAAATTCTTGACAAGGATAAGCAATATACGTAGAAGATGAATGACTGATATCGAGTATTTGAAATTAGCATGTATTATGCTAATCAAATTTGGAAAATGAAATACAATGTTTAATTAGTCCCTTTGTGACTATAAAAGCCCATTCTTTAGAAGTATGTAGAATCAGTAGTCTGTAGTCAGTAGAATCAAACAAAATCACATAATGTTATGTAATCCATTAATCATCTAAGATATTTCAACAGTAGTGATCTTAACTTAATATTTATTTCTCCAGGGAACAGAAAGTCTCTGTGGCTAAAAACTATACTTATGATGATGGCTGTGAGCCCTGTGGAACAGACACCTTCATCAGAGAGCCATTTGTAGTCATGTTCTCCTCCAATTATACTGGTATGATTCAGAAAAGTGGAGAAAAAAGCAGTATTTCTGCTATTTATTATGGATCTTTAGTTTATGGTAACATAAGTTTGGTTTCTTTTTCTTCTTATATTCTTTCCATCCAACTATGTCATTTGTATTTCTTCTGTTCACAGCTGTGAAGAACTTTGTGCTGATCCCCCAACACACCTCTCCAGACTTTGCCGTGCAGGAGACAGATGCTCTGTATGATGTTGTTGCAGATGTTCGGGCTCGCTGGAACACCAATGTGAAAATTTAGTAAAAAAAAACAGAATCTAAGTGGAAAAAGTCTAAATTTGATTACAGTCCCCTGTCTGTGCAGGACATTGTGCTGTTGGGAGACTTCAACACAGGCTGTAGTTATGTTCTGGACTCTGAATGGGAACAGATTCGTCTTTTCACTGACAAAAGTTTTCACTGGTTGATCCCAGATAGTGCAGACACTACAGTGTCCAACAGTGACTGTCCCTATGACAGGTAAACCAATAAACATTTTACTGGAGGCTTACACACATTGCTCCGCTCTTGCTCTCATTTTTTGCAGGATTGTGGTGACAGATGGCATGCTGAAGAATGTGGTTCAAGGCAGTGCTGGTGTTTATAACTTCATGGAGGATCTGAAGCTCAGCCATAGTTTGGTGACGTTTCCTTTTTCACATTAAAAAATAACAAGAATTTTTGCTGATCCATAGCTGTTGAAGACACCTACAGAAACATGGGCATTAATTAAATTGAAAATACTTTATCCCCAAAGGAAAATTTGAGTTAGGCTAATTAGGGAGTCTAAATTGCCCATTGATTTAGTTGCATTTTTCAACAAGAAGAAAAAAAAATTTCCACTGTTAAAATGATCAAAAATAATTATGAAAAATTTAAGTGGTATTATTGTTATCCTTTCAAAAAGTAGGTTTGGTTTTGCCAGAATCTTAAAGTTTGCTAAAGAAGTTGTGTAAATTTATTTCAGGCTTTGGCTGTAAGTGACCATTACCCTGTGGAGGTGAAGCTGACTGGATCCACTGAGTGAAACCGGACCAAGTTAAAGTATAAACAGGAATAAAATCTCATTGTGCAAACTGTCTTTGCTCTCAAACATTTTTGTCCATATTTTTAAGAAAAAAACAGTTAGTAGTTTTTTCACAGATAAAAGTTTATTCAAATTTCACACAAACTTAATAGAGATCGAAGACGTGTCTGTGTATGAGATAGACACGACACAGGATACTTTAGTCGTTATGACTCTTTGAAATACAGAAAAAAGGAGGCACTTACAGGATTAAAACCATCTGTGAGAAGCCTATTATTAGATAAATCCTGGAATTTGGCAGAATTCTATTAACAGTAAATAATCAATTTTCTAAAATCACAGAACGTTTTAATATGACATTTTCATATTTCCTTTTTAATAAAGTGAATTTATGGTAAAACCGACAGTATTGAGCCCCCTCTAGTTCTTAGCAGATCACTGCCATTTTACAGCTGGTTCACATCTGCTCGAACACATGAAGTTGCACCAATGTTAGCAAGGCTTCATGACAGATGTGTGATTAACCAGAATTGTACAGTCTTAATGGAGGGAGTATATGTGTTAGATGTTTTCTTTCTAGCCCTTCTTCTTTTTAAGCATCTCCAGATACATGCGCAGAGACTTCTGAATGGAGTCTTTGGTGATGAAGCTGACAAAGTTTTCAATGTCAGCTTCTCTGTTGGACTTTAGTTTGTCTAATGTTGGCTTCCTCATCATGGACTTTGTGATCTGTCTGGCGTGTTCTGCAAAATAATACATGAAAAGTTAAGGTTTTTTTTTTCTTTATGTTTTCTTCATCATCTTGTTCACCACAATAAATAATTTCCAGATACCTGGAATAGCCAGCCACTTTGTCATGGTCTGCATTGCTGTGGGGAGAACTTGGTCTTCAGGCACCAGCTGGTCCACCAGTCCGATCTTCAGGGCCTCTAAGGGACTATAAAGCAGCCCCAACTCCAGCGCCATCTCTGTGTTTCGGTGGCCTACAGTGTTGATCATTGTGTCTTTAAACCTGCAGAGATACACTAATCACATCCTGCACAGACTCATTCAAACACAACTCTCATGTTTTTCTACCAGAAAGGTGCCACAATGCCGAGCTGCGTCTCATTGAGGCCAATGGAAAACCGAGGGTTGTCCGCCATTATCCTGTAGTCACAAGTCATAGCCAGAAGACATCCGCCTGCAGGACTGGAACCCTGTGGCGGAGTGGTGAGAGAGTAGAATGGATGTGCTGTCAGGACAGGAAGGACAGGAGGAGGATGGGTTGTTCTGTACACACATTGATTGCTGCCATAGTAACCATGTTGGAGCTGTAGATTTTTAGCCACATCTCCTGTACAGCTTTCCAAAACTCCCCGCAGCGCTCCGGACTCTTTCCGTACATCTCCAGGATGTCCAGACCTGCTGAGAACACTTTTGGCTGGCTCTGAAATTTAATTGAAACAGAGTCTAAGTCAATAAACACATTTAAAATCAGTAAAAAAAACGTAAAAAACACAGATTAGGAAAGAAGTTTGAGGTGTACTGAGGTGATGATGAGACCACGGCAGCCTTTATCCATCTCCAGCTTTTCTACACTGATGGAGAGTTCGGTGAGGAAATCTAAGCTGAGGCTGTTAACGGGAGGACTCTGCATGTGCATCACTGCTACACCTGCAGACAGAAAATAAATGATGAATCTTTCAGTTCCGTCTTTCCATTCCATTTTGTCTTAAGCTTATCAGGGGCCGGGTCACGTGGCAACAGCCACAGACAGGAAACCCAGGATTCCCTCACGCTGGCTGCATGCTCCAGCTCACCAGGGAGGATCCTGAGGTGTTCCCTGTCCAGCTGTGAAAGATAGTCAATCCAGCAGGTATGGGGTCTGCCTCTGGGTCTCTTCCCGGTGGGACGTGCCCGAAACACCTCACCAGCAAGACATTCAGGAGGCATCATAACCAGATGCCCGAACTACCCCATATGGTTTCTCTCAACCCAGAGGAGCAATGACTCTGCTCCGAGCTCCTCCCGAATGGAAGAACTTCTTACTTTATCTCTGTTTGGGAGCCCAGTCACCCTGCGGAGGAAACAAATTTCAGCCGCATGTATCCATAATCCCGTTCTTTTGTTCACCACCTACAGCAATTGGAACGTAGATAGACTGGTAAAATGAGAGCTTTGCTTTAAGGCTCAGCTCTTTAGTCACCACGACGGACCGAAACAGCGTCCTAATTATTGCAGACGCTGCACCAATCCGTCTCTCGATCTCCCACTCCATACTTCCCTCTAGGTCTTGAGGGACCTAAAGGGTCTCGAACAAGACCTAGAGATACTTAAACTCCTCCATTTGGAGCAGGAATCTTAAATACAGTAAATCAGCATAAACCAATGCAAAATATATACCGTAATTTCACGACCATTAGGCGCACCGTACGAAAAGGCGCAGCCTCAGTTTTGTGCGCCGTTGCTGTATTTAACACACACATAAGGCGCACTGTACGAAAAGGCGCAGTCTCAGTCACACACCGCCTTACAACAACACACACGCACGCATGCAAATGTGAGTATTGAAAAATAGATCGGGAGCAAAACTGAATTTGGTTGTGCTTTATTTAAGTAGTATAAACAAGCACATTACCTGTAATACATTGTCCTTATTCAAATCCGTCAATGTCCTCATTTTCTGTTTTGGAATCGAGCATCTTCCTCCACTTACGAACCATCGACTCCTTAATGCTGAAATTTCTCGCGGCGGCTCGATTCCCATGTTCCTCCGCGTAGCTGATTGCCTTCAGCTTAAACTGAGCATCATAAGCGTGTCTCTTTGCCATTTTCAGGGTTAAAACCGCAATGTTGTGCATACAGCACATACTGTACCTTTTTTATACTCAATCCACGCCCACACTTCACTCTTTAACGTTCTCACGTGTTTTCTTTCAGGTCCGCCTTGCGGGCACGGCGTTTTCTCTTAGGTCCGCTTTTTCTCACACACAAGGCGCACCGCACAAAAAGGCGCACCGCTCATTTTGAAGAAAATTTGACTTTAAGGTGCGACTTATGGCCGTGAAATTACGGTACATATATATATATCCCATGCAATTCAGTTTCAGGCAATCAAATCAAACATTAAAACCAATCTGTAATCTGTGTAAAAATTCAGATACAGTTAATACCTTTTTGGTTTGCACATCTGAAAAATTTTTCCCTTTAGTTTCAGTGACATTCAAATGCTGGATGTAAAGTCTTTATTTGACAGAGCATTCATTTATAATAAACCATACACATGGAAATAAAGAGATAGATAATGGAGTGATCCTTACCTGTGTTCTGGTCCAAATCTATCTTGAGTTTAGTTGATGAGGAGTTGTTTCTCCACTGTGTGATGTGTGTGGGAGACACACACATTCTCCCATGACCACTTGACTGGGAGAAGTGAGGAAGAACACCTTTTTGGGAACACAGTGGGATGGGTTAAACTAACACATATGAACTAAAACATAATCATCATCATTTTGAAGGCTTTAGGTGAAATCAAAACATCCCAAATCCTTTTAATTAATATATGAATTAAGATTATTAACATTTTATCAAATATTATGAGGTAATCAGAGTCAAAGTCATGACAAGTATTCATTTCAAGGACATTAATTATTTGCGTTATTGTTAAACAAAAAAATCACTTGCTTCCTTGATAATGTCAAACATTTCTGTATTAACAGAATAAATAAGTGTAAAATAAATGGTTTTAACTGATTTTAAATCTATAGATTATGTTAAATAATTTAAATGTTAATCTAAATTCTGGTTGATAAAAGCTGATGGTTTTATTCACACAGATTTACATGAAACAAGTATTTTTATAAAACAGCAGCAGTTTAACCTTTGCTCTATTTTCTCTCTTGCACTGCTAACATCACAAATAAGTCAATACATCATCAAAATACAGAAAAAAATTACAGCACTAGCAGCTCATGTCACTAATTCATCAAAATGTTTAAAAACTCACATGAAAACCCCAACTTATTCCTTAAAGCAGCTCTTAAAGCCATTTTGGAAAAAAGTCAGTCTTCTTCTTCGTTGCTTTTTGGGCTATTGTTTTTTTTCTTCTTCTGCGTCTAAAATATTTCCCAGTTTTTTTGCACCATCTGCTGGTGCAACCTGGAAATGAATTTTTTACAGGTTATTAAACTAAGTACTGTATTTTTAATGAAAATATGATATATATGTTAAATTATGAAAATACAAATATGCAGATTTATATGGCCCTTATATATACGCATATACTTATATACGCATACTTATACATATACGGAAAGGGATACTTATACATATACGTATACTTAATTACATATATTCTAATGTATATATAAATCTTCTCTTCTTCTCCTTTCGGCATTTCCCTTCAGGGGTCGCCACAGCAAGTCAGTTTCTTCCATCTAACCCTATCTTCTGCATCCTCTTCGGTCACGCCAACTATCTTCATGTCTTCCTTCACTGCATCCATGAACCTCCTCTTTGGTCTTCCTCTAGCCCTCTTTCCTGGTGGTTCCAAATCCAGCATCCTTCTGCCAATGTACTCTCTCTCTCTCCTCTGCACATGTCCAAACTATCTCAGTCTTGCCTCTCGAACTTTATCTCCAAAACCTCTAACATGTGCTGTTCCTCTGATATACTCATTTCCGATCCTGTCCATCCTGGTCACTCCCAGAGAGATCCTCAGCATCTTCATCTCTGCTACCTCCATCTCTGCTTCCTGTCTTTTCCTCAGTGGCACTGTCTCTAGACCAAACAGCATGGCGGGTCCCACCACGGTTTTGTACACTTTTCCTTTCATTTTAGCTGAAACTCTTCTGTCACACATCACACCTGATACTTTTCTCCACCCGTTCCAGCCTGCTTGAACACGCTTCTTCACCTCTTTTCCACACTCACCATTGCTCTGGACTGTTGATCCCAAGAACTTAAAATCTTCCACCTTCTTTATCTCTTCTCCCTGTATATATATATATATATACATTGTATATTTATATATACAATGTATATATAAATCTACCTATCCATAAATATATAGTAATATATATCTATATATAATATATCTATATATATATATAAATATATATATAGATATATTAATCGCTATACAATATATAAGCAGCAGTTTATACATATAATATATAAATAAAACTTATGTTATCAAAAACTATTTTTTTTTATCAAACTGCATTTGATCCTACATAACTTATTCAAAATTAAAACCCAGTGTATGTTTGAGGTTCTATTTTGTGATGACAATGGGAGGTGATTTAGAGAATAGGAGGAGAGAGAGTGAAAAGAAAGCGATCAGGGGCACAGCCTAAGAGAATTGGTTCTTTCCTCAAGAGAGATTTACCCTGCTGCAATCCTCCTCCTGATCAGTGAGTAATATTTTATTCTTTATGAGTTTAAATGGTCAAGATGAAGACTCATACAAAACACTTTTCCTCATTTGTAGATTTTCCAATTTAGTTTGCAATCCTTTCAAACTTTTATTCAGTTCAAATTCACATGAGATTTGGAATTTATGTACATATTGTTTTCACAAATTACAAAAATCTGTAAATTAAAAGTCTTTTTTACAATGTAACCAAAATAATTTATATAAAAATAACATAGTTATAGCACATAGATGTAGGTGTAAAAGCAAGGGATGTTGGTAAAAATGACAATTTTACAAACAAATATTGTTTGTTTTTTTCCCCCAATTCACATGCAATTTGGAATTATTGTACATATTGTGTTATGAAATTACAAAATCTTTCTTTAACCAAAATGATGCAAGAATAACATAATAATAGCACATTGATTCCAGTGTAAGAGCATGGGATGCCAGTAACAGTTACAATTTTACAGACTAATATAGCTTTTATTATGTTTTTTTAATTTATTTTTTTAAACATGATAATTTTCCTCGTGTTTCCTCATGGTTTTCTGTTCTGTTTCTCTAGTTTTTTTTTTCTTTCCTTGATCTTTGATGTTGGTGGGTATTGAGTGTGATAGGAAATCCATCAGAGTGCGTCAGCTCTACACCCCTAAAGCCTTTAAGAAAGCCACCTGGTGACTTAATGGATCTAATGGACGCAAAGGATTTGAGCAGGGGATGCGAAGGGGAAAACTGCAGTTCAGTATGCTTCAACCAGGACTCTGACTGGGAAGAACCCATGTTTGGATTGATCGAACTCGGTGGGTTTCATTTAAGGTTGTTTAAAAAGAAAATTTTATGATAAACTAATAACTCACCCTTTGTCCAAATTTCTTTCTTTATTACTAATAAGTTAGCTAACAGTAGATCAATTTTTGCACATCTTTTATAACTGTAATATTTCAGTTATCAATAACTTGAGGACGTCTCTTTTCTAAAGTTTTCTAGTTTATAGTTAAAGTCATTAAACTCTTCAATCAATAAAAAAGAACTCAAATGTTGTCCGTTGAAAATAATATAATAATAATAATAATAATGTATTTTATTTATAATGCACTCTATACTATACTTTCATCCAAATTGATTGCACAGTGGTGCAGTGGTTAGCACAGCAAGAAGGTCAGGGTTTGAGTTCCCAGAGTGAGAGCGAGGATGGAAACACTGGTCTTTCTGTGTGGAGTTTGCATGTTCTCTTTGTGTATGTGTTAGTTTTCTCCAGGTACTCCGTTGTCCTGCCACCCTCCAAAAACATACATGTTAGGTTAATTGGCCGCTGTGAAATTGCCCCCAGAAATTAGTGTATTTGTGGATGGTTTATTGTGTGTGACCTGTTTGGGGTGTATCCTGCCTCTAGCCTGAATTCAGCCGAGATAGGTTTCAGCACCTTCGCAACCCCATTAGAGATAAATAGTTCAAAAGAAAGAACTAATTGTATTCAGCTTTTTTATGCAGCACATAATCACTTTTTAGACAAAATTTATTGTTTTGTCTAAAAATATTCTGTTATACTATCAAGAGTGGGTCCTTTTAAAATGAACTCTTAGTTGACATAACGATCTAGATAAAATGAAGGGACATAAGATTACTAGGATTTTTTACAAGTAGATTATATTTAAAGAGCCTTTTATGAGTCATTTGTAAGCAAACAGTTGTTTGCAATCTATAGACAATGTACTTTTACAGCATGGCAGCTATAAATGTGGATTCACTGGAGATTAAATAGATGATTCTAAAAGCATACAAACATTAGAATTATTTTATTGGGTGGATTGTGTTTACTTTTGTGTGATCCACACTGTTAAATATGTTGTCTACATTTTTGGGGGGATTGTCGAATGGGGATTTGATCATTTAATAATGCTTTGTTCATGTTACATCTAGCTTTACAAAAAGCTTTTGATATTTTATTTTAAACACAGTTTAACAAGTGTCAGTGGCAAAAGCCGACAGCATGTAATTTTTTTTTTTGTTCATCTAATCTTCGTACGTGTAGTTAACCCAGTATTATTTGTTTGATCTTTTATAGTTTGTGTGACTGTGATCTATATTCCACTGATGATATTTGGCCTTTTGGGGAATATTTTAACAATTCTCGTGGTTTGGCTCCGTCCACACATGAGGAGTTCTACCTACTTGTACCTGAGCAGCATGGCCATCAGTGATCTACTGATACTTCTTCTCCTTCCCCTGGATCTGTACAAGGTACACACACTGGCAAATTTTTGTTGGATTGTGTGTGTTGGTTCAGGCATTCACTCCCTATTTTTCAGGAAATCAATTGACATATTTTTAAAAAGTAGTTGGAACTTATCTGATCTCTGTGATGGTTTATCTTTCTAAAATGAGCCATTGGAACTGATTTGCAAAATGTTTATTGGCTGAAATTTACAAAGTATTTTTCATGGATTTCATACCAATGATTTAAACGAGGGGATTCTTGCAAAATCCTTTTTTTGGAGGTTTTTACTATGTATAACGTTGGATAAACGTTCGCCACACATCAAAAACATCCCTGGTGAAGTTTTCCATTTTATCCATGCATGTTTGGGTCATTTTACAAGCTCTCGTGTTCAGATACTATTCTAACACAAGCTTGTTCTTGATGCACTATGCACTGTGTACAGCCTGAAACAAGCTTTAAACTGTAAGTACATGTGCATATGGAGCAGGACGAAGATGGGAATGTGAGGAAGGGGAACTGAATAGTTGTGTTTTTAAACTTTTGTTACCCTGTTTATCTATATATGCAGAGGCATAACGATTATTACTCCACAAAAGCACACTATCTCCTTCTTGATAAATTGAGTTAACCTGAATGTGTTTATCTATATCTTCCAGCTTTGGAGACCGAGACCTTGGCCTTTAGGGGACCTTGCCTGCAAGCTGACTATGTTCCTCTCTGAGTGCTGCACCTTCTGCACCATCCTTCATATCACCTTTCTTTCTCTGGAGAGATATCTGGCAGTGTGCTGGCCAATTACAGCCAAAACTGTAGTGACACGGCGTAGAACCAGAGCCGTCATTGGCTGCTTGTGGCTGGGTGCGGCAGTCAGTGCTGCACCGGTGTTGGTTATGGTTGGGGTGGAGGATGTTGGGGGAGAGGATTTTGGTCTCAGACCATGGACAGATGATGGTGGATGGACAGGTACAGAAAGAGAACAGGTGGAATGGATGATGGATGGTAGTACGAGAGGAGGTGAACATTTAGCTTTGTTGGATCCAGGATTAGGAGGTCAGATACTAGAAATGAAAGAGACAACAACATGGGATGAAGAGATTGGAGAATTTAAATGGTCTGAAAACAAAGAAGAGAGAAAAGCAAAAGAAAGAGATAAAAGCAAAAAAGATAAAGTGGTATATATAAATGAAAAAGATGAAGGTAGACGTGAGGTAGAGATGAAGATGGAGCTGGATGACAGGCATCAAACTAAAAAGAAGGAAGATGAAGGAGGAGGAAAAGTTTATGAAAGTCATCAAGGAGAGATTGACAGAAGAGAATGCCGCTGCAGTGATTATGCCATTTCCTCCGGCTTACTGTCGGCCATGATGATTCTCTCCAACTTGTACTTCCTAATACCTCTGTGCATCCTGGGACTTGTTTACAGTCTGATTGGAAGAACTTTGTGTCTCCGTCCCAAAAGCAGCAGGAATCAGAGTCACCGAAAGACAGTGAAGATGCTAGGTGAGGAAAACACACACCTCCAAACACATCCCTAAACAAGTCAGAGCTCAAGAAAACCTGACAAGTCACTGTGCTGCTATTTGCTGATCTGCACTAACCCTGTACTAACACATTTAAACACAAAATATTAAAAGTCTTGTTACTTTGAGCATGAGTGACATTGACAGTTACAAAAGCTTCTTTTCATACGCTTTATCAAACAAACTCTTGGACCAGTGGTTAGAATTTGGTTGAAAAAAAATCTGTTTAAAAAAAAAAGAAGTTTTAAGATTTCATCTTGTTTTACTGAAACATTATATCAGTACTACTGATAAAAAGTCATCCTGTTTTGTTTAGCGTTTGTATTTGTATTTGTATTTATTTGGATCTCCATTAGCTGTGTAAAAACAGCTATTCTTCCTGGAGTCATACAGTAATCACAAATAAAGAGACTTTGGCGGACATACACATATGAAATAAAAACACAAAACAACAACACATACATTCATACATACACACACACACACACACACACACTGGACCGTATTTTTGGAGGTGCGTTCGAATTTTGATCATATCAATGTCAACACTGACACTGGCCAGTGGTTCCAGGTAGTAGGGGCTTATTTCGAACGCACCTACATTACATGATGGCAAACAGAGACCTCATCACTATGGAATTACAATGCAAACAACTTTACACAATACAATAACAGGTTTAGTTAAAGAGCAGATGCCTCTTCAATAAGAATTTAAATTGTTGATTATTATTTGAATAAATAATGTCATTTGGTAAATTGTTCCACATAGACATGGATCGGAATTTGATAGTATTTTTACCATAATTAGTTTTTATTTTAGGTAATTTAAATCTGCCGTCTGTAGCATGTCTCGTTTCATGGCTGTGCCCATCAGAACTAAAAGACAGCTCTTGATAAAGCACATTTGGTAGTTTAGACTCTATAACATTTCTTGTTAATTTCAGCAAAGAGGCATCACATCTCTCTCTAACCTTTAGCCATAATAGGGTATCATGCATCCATTTTACATTAGTTCTATAAGGACATTTAAGAACACAACGAGCTGCCTTATTTTGTATTGTTTGAAGTTTTTTAATATGAGAGACAGCAGCACAAGACCAGATTTCAGAACAATAATCTAACTGTGAGAGTACAAGGGTTTTTATGACATCTCCTACCATGTTAGACGGAAGCAGATGTGAACATCTTTTAATCATGGAGAGACTCCTGCCCATCCTCTGTGCTACAGAGCTGATGTGTTTGGACCAAGACAATTTATTATCAATTACTACACCAAGAAGTTTAGTCTCTTGTACATGCTCAACAATTGTATCTCTCAAAGTTAGATTTAATTTGGGCTCATCCAGCAGCATATATCTGGTCCCAATAACAATGCATTTAGTTTTATCGATATTTAGGGCTAGTTTATTGTTTATAACCCACTGATGAACACATCTTAATTCTTCCGCTAAAACACTTTGAAGCTCATTGATTGTAGGTTGTGATGAATAAATTGTTGAGTCATCTGCGTACATAGATATTTCAGCTTATTGTAAGACTAAAGGCAAATCGTTCGTATACATAGAAAACAGGAATGGACCCAGGCAGCTTCCCTGCGGTATGCCACAGCAGATATTTTTTTCTTCTGAAAAACTGCCATTAAAGAATACAGTCTGTCTCCTGTTTTCTAGGTAACTCTGAAACCAAAGTGATGCTGCTGGACTGAAGCCATAACATTGCATTTTCCTAAGTAGAATAGTGTGATCAATGAGATCAAACGCTGAACTAAAATCTAATAGAACTGCTCCTGCCAACCTCTTATTGTCAAGTGCTGTGAGCCAATCATTTGTCATTTGAGCCATAGCTGTAGTAGTTGAATGATTAGCTCTGTATGCATGCTGAAAATTTGTATTTAAATTGTTATGTGAAAAATAAATTTGAATTTGTTCAAAAACTATTCTTTCCATAATTTTACTTAGGGTTGGCAGCAAACTTATCGGTCTACTGTTAGGGCCGCAGAAAGGCAAAGTTGTATTCTTTGGCAACGGTACAATTTTAGCAGTTTTCCAGGCTTGGGGCTAGACACTCTGACGTAAACTTAAATTTAGAATGTGAGTAATTGGAAGAGCAACTATTTTTGCTACGTATTTCAAAAATTTTGAGTCAATATTGTCGATACCTGACGGTTTTTCTTTACATTCTAATAAATATTTCTCTACTTTACTCTGATACTTCAAGAAATTCAAATTTACAATGTTTACCTGCCATAATCTCACTTCTTATTAGACTTTCTGCCTCAGTATTGTATATTTGATCCATTTCATTTTGAAGCTTATCCATTTTCTCAGAGAAGTAATCACTTAAATTATTTGCAATATTAAGTGGCTTTGTAATAAACTGCCCCTCTGATTCAAGAAATGATGGAGTACTTTTAACATTCCTTCCCAACATATTATTTAGGATACCCCATAATTTCTTATTATCATGTTTGTCATTTCTTATAAGATTACCATAATACATCTTTCTTTTCTTGTTATTTAATTTAGTCACGTAATTTCTCAATTTTCGATACACTTGCCAATCTGATTCGTAATTAGAATTATTTGCTACTTTTTTTGCCTCATCTCTCTGTGCCATGCAGTCCTTTAGTTCATCGTCAATCCAACCAGCTCTTATTTCCCTAACAGTTTTCTTAATTATAGGGGCATGTTTATTACTTACCTCTAAAAATAATCTATTAAAAATGTCAACAGCTTCATCAGGATTATCACTCATTAGCACCTCGTTCCAACAAATATTATGAACATCTTTCTGAAAGTGATCTGCATTGAAATATTTATATGACCTTTTGCATCTTTGTGTGTGTTTTTGCTGTAATGAAAATGCGTACCAGTGTTTGACCAATTTTTTAAAACAAATTTTTAAAAAAGCTCATTACAAAATTTATAAAAAATTATTCTCAAGTCTACACACGCTACGCTGTAAGGTTTGTAAATTTAATAATAAAAAATAAGTTCAATTTGTATATTCAATTTTATTTGTATAGCCCAAAATCACAAAATTTTGGGCCATGAATTTTGGGCAGAAGTTCTCACGCAGAATGTTTATTTCTTGAAAACTATATGTTTGAACTAAATTGATGCCATTGAGTTTTGCTTTATTTTTATTGGAATAATGTCACTAATATAAAACCACCTTCAGCCATTGAGATTTGCACTGTTATTTAAAAAAATGTTCTTTTCCTCTAGGTGTGATTGTCTTGGCGTTCGTCTTGTGCTGGCTGCCTTTTCATGTTGGTCGGACTATCTTCTCGCTTTCTCTTGGATCTGGAGCAGAAAGACAGGAAACACACACGGATACAGACTCTAACTCAGACACACTTGCTGACAGTACACATGCTGATATGAACAGTGTGTCTGCAAACGTCATCCACTCAAAGTCTAATACATCTGTTCTCCAGTCGCTTTCTCAGATTGGAAAGAGTACCGCACACACTCTTGCTCAGATAGAATCAAACAATATATGTGCAGAAGCCAGAGAAAAATGTGATAAACAAACTAACAACACAGTCATAGAAAAGATAGATTCTGTAGAAAATTCACAAGCTGAACTGAAAGATGCAAACTGTGACACAAACACAGAAAATCTTCACCCAGAAACAAATGAACTTGTAGCAAACAATGATACAGCACACATGAATACACAACAAAGTAGATTTTCTGCCAGCACTAACACTGCTTCTCCTAATTCTAAAACGACACCACTCACCGACTTGTTTATTGATAATACACACAATAACACACACTTTAATGATTCATACCCAGACTCACATATGTACTTTTTATACTACTTATCTCAGTATTTTAACCTTGTATCATCTGTTCTTTTTTATCTTAGTGCTGCTGTTAATCCGCTGCTGTATAACTTGATGTCTGCTAGGTATAGACTTGCTGTGTATAGCCTTGTCCAAAAACGTTCACACACTCCAGGTCACACCCTGCGAACGCTCACAGCACAGCACTCAACAACCACGTTTTAATGACGCTTTAGGCATCATCGAAAATACAGTGATCCTTGACTTACTGTACATTCAGTGTTTCACTCACAATGTGAATAATCATTTTGAGGATTTGTTTTCAAATGTAATCATTGGGGTTTTTTTGGGGGGGGAGAATTTGGTTTCAAGCTCACAAATGGTTCTACTGTACAACACAAAACAAATTAGGTTGTCAATTGTTTTTGTTTGGGGACAACACACAGAAATAAATATCACCACTTAAACCAAAACTGTTGTGTTTTATTGTTCATTTTTACTAAAGTAAAACTTTTCAATATATGCATCATACCAAAAAAAATTGACTTTTTATTTTTTAGTTTCTAAATGTACAGTAACTAACAAACTAAACATGAATACATAATCTGTAAACTGACTGAGCATGACAATTTTTTTCTGTATGAACTTGCTGGTAGCAAAGAAAGTTTAAACCATCCTGTATTCTTTAATGACTTGTGTTTTGGGGGTTTATATGAAAATATATATTTCTGTGACTTAGAAAAATAAAATATTTATTTGATATAAATTGTGTGTTGATAGTTGATATTATTTAATGTGGCATGATCTATGCTGGTCACATTTAATAACTCAAATATCTCCAGAAACATAAATACCAACGGCTGAAGAGGATAGAACTGATTCAACATATCTTAATTGTACCTTAATTTACAAGGTACAAAATAAAAAACGACTGGGCAAATACATAACAAATATATATACAGTATATATACATGCTAATGTAGAATTACATATTATTTGATTAAATCTTAACATCCTTTTATAAGATTGAATTACAGTAATCCCAGATGTACAATCCACACCGTAAACATCCAAAAAAAAAAAAAAAAACACCCATTAAGTAATCTAGTTACAGCAATGTAATCGGATTACAAAATTAATCTGAGTGCAAAGAATCTTGTTATAAGAGTAATATGATTGCAGCAAAGTAATCTGATAACACAAGAGCAATCCAATTTTAATAGTAGTCTGATTACATAAGTAATCTAATTACAAAAGTAACCTGATTACAAAAGTAATCTAATTTAAGAGTAATCCAATTACACTAAAGTAGTTGGATAACTCTAAAGTAATCTAATCTAAAAAGTAATCTAAAGTAGTAATAATAGTATAATTGTGACAAGCTTATTATTTATTATTACTTTTTCTTATTGCAAAAGTGATCTAATCTTCATTATGAAAGAATAATGTAGGAATTAATTTACTGATGATAACTTCATTTACTTTTATAGAGCTTTGCGGGTATATTTTGATTAATTTGATCATATCCGTCAAATTTGAAATGTTCCACTTTTAGTCTGACTTTTTTTTATTGGTTACATTTGATGTCAAAAGTTGGATTTCAAAACTTTAAAAATTTTGTTTGAAGAATTTTAAATTCAGAAAATCAACCTGAAGTCAATGATAGCTAAGTTTAGATGTTGTTTTCTTAGTTGTTTACTATCCAAATGTTTGTGCAATGGAGATCCACCCAGATAAAGACAGAGGTTGTGTCAGGATGGAAGGCCAAAAAAAACCTATGCAAGTCAGCACTAGAACTACCATACAAGATCACAAGGATTCATACAGTTTATACAGAGTCATACGTTGTGTTTTAAATGTAACAACATATGTTTTGACGTGTCAAATTTCACTAAAAAAAGCCTGGATCTCATTCATGATTCAGACTTTTTTTCATCCAAAATGAAGATTTGTTTTCTCCTGCGTTGTCAAAACCCAATCCAGACCGGATGACCTGAAGTGTTGTGGACAGTCTGGCCTGAGGCTGAGGAAAAGCTGATCTTATTACCTTTGTAATCCAGCCTCTTCTGCTAGAAGATGTTCTCAGAATTACGTAACATATCATATTAGAAAGAAATCAAATGTGATCACACCTTTTTTATTTATACATCTCTTGTGAGTCAAGCTTGACATGATGCTTTTAATACCAGCATTAGGTTATTCTTTCTTCATCTTGTGAGATTTTCTAAAATTTTATTCTATTTTGCCACATAAACTGTCTGTTGATTAATTAATTTTACTGCAATAATTAACGTCATTTGATTTGTTTTGTTAGAAAACAGGTTTAACCATTTATTTAAAAACTAAAATCAAGATCTCCTTCCTTTTTTTCCAATTTACACCAGATTGTTTTAAAATTTATGACATTTTGATACTGTTCAATGTACTTTCTTTCTAGCTCTGTACAAAATGTACCCTGCCTCTTTCCTGATAACAGTCAGGATGAGCTGCATCGCCCTGACAACACATTGTTAGATAGTGATTCAGTATATGGATGATTCTGCTGAGGTTACATCTTCTGATTCCTGTTTTTGACTTGTGGAAAAACCCTGGGCCAAGTTGAAAAGAAATCATCAAACACTAGATGAGGCTGTTGCCTGCATTTAGAATAAATGCAGTTGTTCCTAGTTTCCATAGAAACAGTAGTGCGACATCTATGAGAAATCCAGCATCCACAGTAATAAAAGTTTATGGTTTCATTGTTTCTGATGATTTCTTAAAGAGTACATCAAAATAAAAATGATTCCGTAACACAAACGTATATCACAAAATGTTCTTTTCTATGCCTCTTAAAAGAACTGTAGGTCCTCTAAGATTTTTTTAGTGCCATAAATTCTTTGCAGAAATGCTTCATTTATTGTGCACAATAGTGCTTTTGTGAGAATTTTTGATCTGCAATAGTATATAGTATGTTACAGATGCTCAACAAAGAGTGTTTTTTTTTATTATTGTAACGCCAACTAAAAAATTTTTCCAAAGTTTTAAATAAAAATGTGCCCAATTAGTTGTTCATTTACTTTTAGTTGAGTTTTTGTGTAGAGATAACACAACACAAAGTCAGAATAGTTTATAAAGAACATTTTTCAAAAATGGAATTTCTATTGCTTCCTTGTAACTATTCCAACTTTCTTGCTGAGAGAAAATGAACCCTCTGCATCTTTGCTTCTGACATAAATCCAATCCAGACTTTTAGTGAGCCAGGTTTCCTCATTCAAGCAGTCAACGAAGGACTTACAACAATCAAGGAGAACCACTCAACAATTATTTGTACTTTCTAATGTGCATGAACTGATTGTCTTTAAGCCCACACCAAACCAATTGTCCCTCCTGCAAATGATTGATCAGTGTAATAATAAAGTGAGGCAAAACATCCAGTCAGGTTTACAACCAGAGTTGCTCTGAGTTAAGACCTTCAGCAGAGACCAGTAACTTATGGAGCAAATTAAAGTATGGATTCAAAGATCCACTCAGGATGGAGAAACAGCCTCTGAGGCAGCTTCAGAATTTACTTTTTCAATAACATTTTACTCATACAGCTTTAAGATAAGAGCAGAACATCAGTGGCAACCATAACAGGACATGAAGGGTGCGTAATTGTCAAGAATCACACACGCTTTTCTTTTTTTTTTTACACAGCCAGTTTCCATAGTAATACTTTGCTAAAATAAATACATTGATAAACAGATCAATGATTAGTTTAAAGAATGTCTGACCAAACGTTAAGCAGCATTTGCGACTTGAATAAATGAATGTATGCTTTTTTCCAGTAAGTATTTAATTTCTGAGTCAATAAAATGTACAGCCTTTCCTTTTTTAAGCTATGAGATAAGAATTAGTACCAAGAAGGCACAATACCGCCTGTTAAAGTTGCAGAGTAAGTCATACCTTGTAAGTCATATCTACAATTTGTAAGAATACGTTAATCAGACAATTATATTACCGTACATATATATTCAAAAAGTGAAAAATTGTTTTAAAAAATCTTACTAAAACATTGCAATAACCTTCATGTCTGTCTTTAATTGACGTCATCATGTTAAATTTATCACTACGCAAGTTCATTAATATATTATTAATAACAAAAATATTTTTTGGTTTTGTGTCATCCTGAGAATTCCATCTTAGAGTTTAATACATCTGCAAACTCTTGAATCATTCACAATATAGATTACATTTTTTGCCAGTAAAAACTTTAGTTTGTAGTATTTTACTGAGGTTATGTTAAATCAGAAGCTACAGCATAGAAACCAACTAGTTTGCTGCCAAAATATGTAACTAGTCTTCAAACTAGTTTAAGTTTATTAAACCAAGACCACATTTGACCATCTGAAGACCAGCTTCAATAACAGACTCCTGCAACCCCGCTGCTCAAAGGAACGGTACAGAAAATAATTTCTGCCATCTTCCATCAAAATATTCAACCTTTCATCTTCAAACCTTTAACCTTACACTCACAACAGCTACAAAAAAAACAAACAAAAAAATTATTCAATTCAATTTTTAAACTAAAAGAAGTTCAAATTCAAACTTTTCAGGATTCATGTGGCCTAGATTTGTTATTTTAAGAGACAACAGGAGGTTTGCTTTTTTCTGTTAACCGAATAACAACACATTTTTGTGAAATCACATTCACTAAACATATTCTGTCTTTCAGTCTTTTCATCTAAGCTGATTTAAGTTTGTATGTGCATCTAAACACTGAGACATCAAAACTTAAGCGAGGTCAGGGATAAAGAAAAGGATAAAACTGAGTTTGTGTGATGAATGAAAGCTGATTAAATTAGCAGCGAGCACAATGACAAATAACCGCTCCATGTCACCTGTTTGATTTAAATTTTGACCTGCCGAAACTCATCAGCATGGAGGCCATGCAATGAATTGCCTTTTGTCACAGCAGCGTTCCTTCTGTGTGTTCTGATTAATGTCTGCAGGAAAACAGACAGAGTAACTTGTCTCTGGTGGAACATACAGGCCAGCAGTTTGCAATTTAAAAAGATCAGTGAAAAAAAAACTTGTAAGAAGCATTTTTGTTGTAGAGTAGACATACTTTAACTAGACTAAACTACTCTCTTGATATCTGGCAATATTTAAACTGAAATCCTGCTAGAAATTATTAAAAAAAGAAGAAATGAGAAGAATTGTTTCTTCTTCTGAAGCTAAAAAGCTCTAATTTGAAAGAAAGTCTTGAAAAATTAAACCCACTTTTGAATTTTTTAAAAAGAATTTACCAAAGAAAATGCAATATCCTTGCATTTCTGGTTAAATAGGTAAAAATAGCCTTTCAGATTAATTAAGAATATACTTGTAGATAAGCATGAGAATCCCACAGTAACGAGGGTTCAATGTTTACACTGATGCAATTCTTGCTCGGCGCCAGACAGAGAGTGGCCAGTTCATCTCCTCTCTATGACACCTATGAAGTGATGAAAACATGTTGATGTCTCCTCTCGAGTGCATCTGGCATAAATGCTTCAAAACAGTAATTTGATTTTAAGGCAGGATGAGTCAAGAACAGATTCAAGTGTTTCACAAGGTTTCAGTTTCACTCTCCTCGGGGAGATCACCACTAAATGTGATATGGAAAATTTTCACTTAAAAACAAAACCTCAAATTTTTGCTAATTGGACCACTGAAGATTTTAACACATTTGTGGCTTTTAGCTACATATAGTGTAAATATGGTTTTGGGGGACATTAACCATATTTTCATTCCCCCACACCATCATTGCTTCTTGTAGTTGTAAAAAGCTACATCAAGTCATATCTCAGTTTTTTATTGTCCAAAAATGTTGGACATCTGTACCAAAATTCATCAATCTACCAATAGTGACGAAGTACTACTTTCTTTTTTCTTGGCTTGTTGTTTCCAGAATCTAAACGTTACGTTTTACTTGTTACTACCAGGAGTTTTAACTCGTACCAAGCAATGAACATGTATTCTGTAACTGTATTGCAGACATCAGTATTTTATACCCAAACTTAGCATGTTCACTTGATAGATTAGATTGGAAGTCACATTACCCTAATCAAAGTTTGATATATGTTTCCACACCTCTTTCCTTTTTCTTGAAATACGGTTTTGCATAGATGCCATAAATGAGCTGACAAAAAACAATATCTGAATGCAGCCTGATTGAAAAGAGACTAATTGGATCTTCGTCAAAAAGCTCCTACCATCCATTTATTTAAATTTCTAAAGAAGAGCAGATGAGTGGAGAATAGATAGTCAGAGACAGAAAATAAAAAGGCGACAAATAATCTCTGGTTTTATTTGAAGTGTCTGGAAAATAAATTCTGAACACAGAGGATGTCAAACTGCGAAACAAGTGTGACATAACCTGGGAGGACCATACCCAGTGGAACCCAATCAACCATAAAAAAGAAAATGAGTGGGATATTCACATCAACTATTAAAAAAAATGACATGGGGTTTCATGCAAAATGAACTTGAATTAACTGACATTATTCCCACATCCCAAACATACCAGAAGGGGGTTTCTATTTCAATCACATATGTTTTAGTCATTTGGAAGCTCTCAGGTCTAGTATCCGGATAACATAGCCATGGATCTGCGTTTAAAATTACTAATAGTTTTGTATAGTTGTTTACTATTTTCATCTCTTTATAATCAAAGTTTACCATTTAATGCTGGTTTACTATGATGACGCACCATGTAAAAAATCTCAAACCATTTTCAACTTCTTTCCTTAACACGACAATAATTTCACTGTCTTTAATGGCTTTAAGTGTAATGTTTTGGAAATGTTTTAATGCCATGATTGTTCATTTTTATTCATAAGTGTTGGCGAATACCTGAACGTGTAGTGTCTGTTTCTGGAAACTCCTCTGCCGGCTGGATTTTCCATCTTTCACATCTTGTTTAACATCATTTTAACATTAATGACTAATCTCAGAGTTCTTACATAATTGGGCACTTGTTAGTTATTATCCATTTGACATATGCACACTGATTTTTCATAGTTATTGAAATGAGGAATTACTGAGAATGTGACATTTATAGGACAGTCACTGTGTAGGGGTTTGAATCTTTACAAAGCTCCGATCTAATTTCTTTAATACCACTTCAACTATAAACCTCAGGTAGCAGGACAATCCTCTGAGGAGTCTGAGTCTTCAAAATACACAGAAAAACTCTCTTATGATCTAAAGGTTAAGAGGCAGGGATCTCCTGTTGGTTGAATATACTGCTTACATTTTATGTCTACTGAAACTTCTCCAAGAAACTATGATAAAATATTAGAAAAAATAGCAGCATAACCAAAAAAATCAATGAAAAGATTTGTTTTCTTTTATATTATCGTGTTTTTACTTCTAAGATCTTTCCAGCCAGGATCAATGCTTGGAGATTGTAGGCTTGTGAATCATTAGAGTCTCATGAAGGTCTGAGAGTGTAATGCTATAATGTGTTGTGTGCTGGTTGGCTGTTAGAAGAATAAGTAAATCCTACTTTATGAAGATATGTCCACATAATGTCCAATTATTTGATGATATCTAATGTCATTAAATGCTGAAGTCTGGATCTGGGATTCAATAATCAAAGATACACAGCAACACACCGCGATGTAACACAATCATCTTCAAAGGGAACAAATCACAAATATGAGATACAATCTTATTTAACCCTCAAGGTCAATTGTCCTTTTGAAGGAAAAACAATACTTTCTGTGGAACATTTTTCTGTTTTTTTTTCATCAAATAAAAGGCCTGAAGCCTGATTATTTTACAACTCGTAAAAAGAAAAAAAATATTTTTGTTCATATTCTGAACCACTTATTCCCTAACAAGATCGTTGGGAATGCCAGAGCTTATCTCATCAGATTTAAGGTGAGAGGCAGGTTACACCCTGAAGTCTGTTGCAGGGCCACCCACACATTCAGAGGGGCAATCTGGTACATACATGTTTAAATTTTACTCACTCTATTCATCCCTCACCAGGGAAATTCATGTGCTGCACTCCTACACCGCAGCAGGCTGCCACACTGGTGCGTGTTAGGTGTCTTCTCCAAGGACCCTGTACGTGCACTCAGTGGAATGTGAACCCGCAAACTTCCGGTTGACTTCCCGTCCATGGGCGAACGCTCTAACCACTGAGCCACCGTCTCCCCCCTTTTGGAGTAAAACTCCGGATGAAAACCCACAGCTACATGAGGTGAACATGCAAACTCCAAACAGAAAGGCCAGTGTTCCAAGTCTCATTCCCACCCTAGGATTCGAGCCCCAACCTTCGTGATGTGAGACCACTTTGATAACATGCCAAAGAAGTATTTCAAATAAAAAAATAAAAACTGTTTTAAATAATTACCTCCTTTTTGTATGTGAGACAACTTTAGATAGTTTTAAAACAATTAGTTACTGTGTTTTGAATTATTATTTTTTTTGCCTGAAGAGACTTTCAGCTGTCAGTTGTAAAAGCATTAGGAGTATGAACAACTCATCTGTTTGATTCTTACAGCTTCAGAATCTGCTGGATTAAACACAAAATACTTCTTATTTTTATAATCTGCATTTAGTGATGGTTTCCACAGATAGAAGTACTTTTAATCTTGACATTTCGATACCATGAAACTGGACCAGATGGGACTACTGGTAATGATGTAAAATATAGCCAGGAAGCTCTGGAGACAGCGGAGGCTGATCTGTGAGCGGGCATCAGGTGTACTGAGTGAACAATTGGCAAACTGCATATGAAAAAACTGAGAGAAGATTTTTAAAGGAGGGTCCACACTAACAAGTTTGTTATTGTTTTTTGGGTTCCTTTGAGCTAAAATCTACACACTCCCACTTTTGCTCCAATTTATTTGTAATTTTTTGCAAAAGCATGAGACAAGCAAAAATATGTACAGTATTTCACAAGATCAGCTGTGCTGTGGAGCTGCACAGTGGCTCACAGCAAGAAGATTGGGGTTTGAGTCCAAGAATAAAGGTGAGGCTTGAAGCACTCTATTTTCTCTGTGGTGTTTGCATGTTCTCCTCATGTACGTGTAGGTCTTCTCCGGGTACCCCGGTTTCTTCCCACCCTCCAAAAACACGCATGTTAGGTTAATTGGCCAGTGCGAAATTGGCCCTAGGAGTGAGTGTGTGTGTGGATCGTTGTCTATGTGTGTGGCCCTGCAACAGACTGATGACTTGTTTAGAGTGTACCCTGCCTCTCGCCTAAAATCAGTCAGGATAGGCTCTGGTATCATTAGAGATAAACAGCTCAGAAGGTGAAAAGAAACAAACTAGTTGTAATATGACAGTTTTACTCAGTCAGTCATCTTCTTATCCGTCTATCCCTTTCGGGTTGCAGGGCGTGCCGGAGCCCATCCCGGCCAATTTAAGGCGAAGGGCAGAGTACACCCCGAACAGGTCGTCAGTCTGTCATGGGGCCACACACATACAACCATCCACACACACACTCATTCCTAGGGGCAATTTGGCACCGGCCAATCAACCTAGCATGCATGTCTTTAGAGGGTGGGAGGAAACCGGAGTATCCAGAGGAAACCTACGCAAACACGGGGAGAACATGCAAACTCCACACAGAAAAGACAGTGTTCCAAATCTCGTCCCCACCCAGAACTCAAACCCACGACCTCCTTGCTGTGAGGCCACTGTGTTACAGTTTTACTCCTTTCGGATTTAAGTCTGGACAATGTTTTATTTTGATGACAATAAATAACTAAAGATTTCGTGGCTACGTGTGGCACCATCTCTTAAATCAGTCAGATTAAAAGGGCTTTAAAAATCCATTCATCTTTTTTGTTCTGTTCCCTTCACTGCAGAAAATCTGGGGACTCAGTGTTCAGGGTACACACTGGACACACAGATAAACAACCTTTCACTCTCACTTCAGGGGAGAATTCAAAAACACTAATCACCCGAACTGTGAGAAGAAGTCAGCATCTGGGGAAAACTCACTCAGAAGACACCCACACAAAATGACTCCACTCAAATAACAGAGGTCAAATGTCACAACTTTCTTGATGTCATCTCATAATTTATTCAAAAAAATATATGCTTTAACCTCAGAGGGAAAAAAACAGAGTTCAAACATTTTGCTTGTGGCTTCTTCTGATGACGTGTTAGAGTTTTTACGTGTTTTCCTAAAGCAACATATGTCCAGCTCTTTCCTGGCACATATTTCTTTTCTAAGCAAAAGATCAAAAAAGGAGACCATAATTGAGTTTGGACCATTTACGACCAGGACAAGGAATCTTAGAAAAAGAAGAGGATAGATGAACTGATTCCCCCATCTCAATGGGCGAACTGACCAGAAATTGATAATATTATTTTAGTCATATGAGCTAATCTGTTGAATGTGGAGTACATTTACACAAAAATACTAACAGTGTGTGTGTACAGGTGTATTTAAGTTCATTTCTCTGTCTGTGGTTTGCATTACGTTTGTTTCAGCCGATGGGAAAGATGGAGATCCTTTTTAAAGCTTTTATGTTTTTCCCAAAAAGTTGATTTCATTGTTTCATTTTTTCTTCAAGATCATTGGATAATTGGGCATTTAATGTGTAGCTAATTACTACCCACTGACCCCTGAAAAGGATTTTGAAGGAATTCAAAATGACCAACATGTCTACGTACTAAAAAAAGAGACGCACGCAAAACGCAGAAAATTGAGGATTAAAGAGTACCTAAAGAGTGCTGCAAGAGCCGTGATGTCATCTGTGAGTCACGTTGACGTACAAACTTTTATCAAAAACAAATTGCTTAAAGAATAAATTAATCCAAGTGGTGTAACTGCCACCCACTAGCAGAATCACCCAAACAAATTCTGAATAGCAAAAGTACATCACAGCCCAAAAAATCAAATAGCAAAAGAAAAGGGTGACAGAAAACATGGAGATGACATGGAACATGATGGTGATCTGTTCCAGGTTTGAAGACATGTCCAATAATAAACTGTCAGATTTAATCTTGATATATTTTGACACTTTGAATATCACACCTCTTAGGATCATGGATTTTATGTCACTCAACATACATAAAAAATCATATAAAGAAAAAAAAAAAGATGTTCTTATTTCATACTTTACATGATTGGCTTAGAATAAGAAGATTACTCTTAATCTATGCCACATAAGGACTAATAACAAGAAAAATAAATGATATCAATAAAAAAAGGTCGTCTATGAGGGTGTGAGAGAGGAGAGGAGGAGTCAGACATAGTTTAAAAGAACATGAGGAGATCTTCAGTGAAGATTTGAAGCTCCAAGAAAGGAAGGCTGATTTTTTTTCAACTTCTACCTGCTTTTACATGTGGGTTAATTCCCTGTTTTTACCTGCTGCTGTGATCCCTGACAACTAGAAGTTGTGATGGAAGCTATGAAGTGTATGGCTGTGCTGCTGGTGATTGTGTTCCTGCAGGTTGTCAGCACGCTGGGAGATCCACTGACAGAGGAAGATGGAGAAGGAGGAGAAATGTGGACAGTGGAAAAGTGGCAGGTAGAGCTCAGCATGGGGGTCTGTATGGTCTGGTTTTGGGGGAAAGCATTTTAAAAATATTATTATGTTATTATTCAAATGTTCTTTTGTCAGTCAGTTTTGGATTAATTTAGGAAGAATTCACAAAATTGCTTCACTGTTCATAAATTTATGTTTATTATTACTATAATTATTATTGAAATCAAATTAAACCAAACTTTCTTTGTAAAGTGGTTTTGAACCATAAAGTTGCCTTAAGTGCTTAAAAGAGCAAATAAAAAGTTATACAAGAATTGAAAACCAGGTCATTAAACAATAGCAAATTAAAAACAAACATCCATCTAAAAAAATAAATCTCTTAATTACAGACACACTTACACAACACATCCCCGCACACTTTTACAAACTACAATATTCCAAGGAATATGTGACTATGTAAGCCTAAAGGTCTTTTTTTGTCGGCTTGTTTTTTGCAATATTCATGTTACAATTTGCCATCATCAGTTCAGTTTTCAGGTTCAGAATTTATGGGCAGCACTAGCATACTGTAGAGATGGTTTCCATGAGGACCAAACCCTTCCCCACCCTCACAGATCACCAAAAGCAATCCCATCTGGTGTCTTTCTTTGTGTGTGTAGGGTTACCCAGTAGAGAGAGGAATAGCCATCCGGCTTGCAGATCTAATAAAGCGCTCCAAAGCACAGCAGTTCCATGGACTGATGGGAAGAAGCCCAGGTAAACTAGCAAACAAATGAGTATGAATGAGCTTTATGAAGAGTTTAAAAGTGATTTGCAGCTTCTTGGTAAACAGAAATGTTTTATAAGGTTATAATGTCTCGATTTGCTTCAGGTGAATCTCGGCCTGTGAGACCAGGCAGGAAAAGTAAGTATAATCACACTCAGAATGTTATTTTCCTCTTCTTATGAAAGTGTTTATTCTCTTTTGCTTTTCTTTTTTTATTAGGAAATAACAATAAAGGAGAAATGTTTGTTGGACTTATGGGCAGAAGAAATTTAGGAGGTAATAAAAAATGAATATAGAAGCTTTTTATTTTGCATACAGTTTAAATTGACTCTCATTCTTGCTTTGCATGATAATAACCAATTGGTCAATAATCCTTTCTTTATGTGATATTTTTTCAACAACACATTTTTATTGATTGGGTAATTTATCTGTCTCTAGACATGGATGACGAATGGACGACCGAGTCTTACTGAAGATGAAAACTGGGAAAACGCTCAGCAACTCTTATCAAAGCTCTATTTTAATGACACAATCCTGTTCAGTCCCATGTAGTTAATCAACTGGACACAGTAACCCTCCGGGACCAAGATAATTTGTCTAAAAACAATATGTCTGCATGTATTTACCATCACTGATTCAATGGTTTCTAATTTTAAAAAGGTAAATATCATTTCTTTTGAGCTTTTGCAGTCAGTACGATTTGTGCAATAAGCCACTTCAGAAAGATGTGTTATTTATACAGTGTTTGAAACCTTTTTTTTATTATTTAATTGTCCAGGATAAAATAAGAGAAACATATATGTATTTCTGTCACTTTATAAGTGTACTGTCATGTTCATAATGTTGCAGAATAATTTCAAATAAAAACTTGTTTTGGTCACATTTTTTGGTCATAGAGAAAGTGGGAAAACAACATGTTTTGAAGGTGAAACATCACAAATAAAAGGCACAAAAAAAAAAAAAAAAAAAAAAAAAAAAAAAAAAAAAACAAATCTGTGTAGTCCCTCATTCATCCAGGAGTGATCCATAGTAGAAAAAGTTTCAAAAAAGTCTTCTGGACAGTTTAATTCTTCAACGAGACGTTTCGACTTCCATCCGGAAATCATTTTCAATCTGAATGAAATGGACTGGAACCTGGATCCATTTATACTAACCTGAGTATCAGGTAAAAAAATGTAAGAAGGGCTCGACCAATGAGAATGTTCCTTAAGATGGTCGTGAATGGCTCCTATTGTAGCCACAGACCAGTAAACAAAAAAATGCTAAAAGCCTAGTGAAAAGAGAAACCTGCTAACGAGAGGCGTGAAACTGAGTCACGAGGTGTCATCTTTAGTCCATGGCTTCAAAAGGCTGCTATAGATACCGGGCAAAACGTATCTAACGCCTCCATTCCGATTCAGTGAGGGATTCTCTTTCATCACAAAAATGGCTTCTTTCACCCCTCTTTCAAACCAACCTTTCTCTCTACTTAGAATCTTCACCTCACTGTCCTCAAAAGTGTGTTTGGTGGATTTAAGATGCAGATGTACGGCAGACTGTGGACCACTAGAGGCTTCTCTTCTGTGTTGGTAAAGTCTTTTGTGGAGTGGTTGCTTTGTTTCCCCAATGTAGTTTTCTTTGCAGCTCCCTTCACTGCACCGGATCGAATAAACTACATTGCTCTGTTTTTCCGTAGGCATCTTGTCTTTAGGATGTACTAGTTTTTGACGTAATGTGTTGACCGGTTTAAAGAAAACCGGGATGTCATGTTGTCTGAAGATTCTCTGTAACTTCTCGGACAGTCCTGACACGTAGGGAATAGAGACTCCATTTTTTCTCTTCTCAGTTTCTGTTTCCCTCTTCTCATGTTTCTTGGACGCTCTCACCCTATTCAGGGCCCATTTGGGGTAGCCACAGACCGAGAGGGCTTTTCGGACATGCTGTGTCTCCTTCTCCTTAGCCTCTGTGCTCGTGGGTACCTCCTCCGCCCTGTGTTGTAAAGTTCTGATGACACCCAGTTTGTGTTGCAAAGGATGATTAGAGTCAAACTGTAGGTACTGGTCTGTGTGCGTGGGTTTCCTGTATACCTCCAGGTGCAAATTCCCGTCCTCCCCTATGATCACAGCGCAGTCTAAAAAGGCCAACCGGTTGTCCTTGGAGTCTTCACGTGTAAACTTGATGTTCGGATCCACAATGTTGATGTGTGAAGTGAAGGCTTCCAGATCTTGCTTGTTGATCTTCACAAAAGTGTCATCAACATAGCGGAACCAGTGACTGGGTGGATTTCCTGGGAATGTGCTCAGGGCTTGCTTCTCAACCTCCTCCATGTAAAGATTAGCTACTATGGGGGACACTGGAGAGCCCATCGCACAGCCGTGGATTTGTCTGTAGAAACCACCACGAAACTGAAAGTAAGTGGAGTTGAGACAAATGTCCAACAGGTTGCAGATGTGTTCCGGAGTCAGTTTGGTCCTTTCTTGCAGTGTGGTGTCCCCTTGTAGTCTTTGTCTGACTGCTGTTACAGCTTCTTTTGTAGGGATGCAGGTGAAGAGTGATACAACGTCATAAGAAACAATGATGTCATCTTTGTCTATATGTACATGTTTCACTTTCTCTACAAAATCTTGTGTGTTCTCCACGTGGTGTTCTGTGTTACCCACTAAGGGGGCCAAGATGGTTTTCAGGTATTTGGCTACGTTGTAGGTTATAGAGTCAGTGCTGCACACAATGGGTCTAAGAGGAACATCCTGTTTGTGGACTTTGGGTAAGCCGTAGATACATGGAATGGCATCACCCGGATACATTCTGAAGTACAAAGCTTTATCAATCATGTCGTCCTTTTCCAGCTTCTGTAAATAGTCAATCAACTTCTTTTTGTAGCCACTGGAAGGGTCCCGCTTGAGTTTTTGATAAGTGGAAGTGTCTTCCAGGAGGTTGTTCATCTTGGCTTCATAATCCGTGGTGTTGAGAATCACAGTGCAACGTCCTTTGTCTGCTGGTAGAATGTTTATGCTGTGATCTTTCTGCAGGGCTGACAGTGCTTTCCTCTCCTCTGGTGTGATGTTGGACGGTGGAGGTTTCGCACTGTTAAGTGAAGCGGTGACTCGTAGCCTTAGATCTGCAGCTTCTGATCCAGACAAATTGTTCTTCTTTATGGCTGCTTCTGTGGCTGTGATGAAGTCTACTGTGGGGATGTCTTTTGACGTAACTGCAAAATTAAGTCCTTTGGAAAGAACATCTTTCTCTGCCTGTGAGAGTATCCGATCTGAAAGATTTCTTATCCAATTGTCCTTGCTGATTCCAGTCCCCTTTCGTGTGTCAGAAGCTCTCATCACCTGGTATTCTTGGAACTTGTTCTTTCTGCTCAGACATCCCGGTTTTCTTTAAACCGGTCAACACATTACGTCAAAAACTAGTACATCCTAAAGACAAGATGCCTACGGAAAAACAGAGCAATGTAGTTTATTCGATCCGGTGCAGTGAAGGGAGCTGCAAAGAAAACTACATTGGGGAAACAAAGCAACCACTCCACAAAAGACTTTACCAACACAGAAGAGAAGCCTCTAGTGGTCCACAGTCTGCCGTACATCTGCATCTTAAATCCACCAAACACACTTTTGAGGACAGTGAGGTGAAGATTCTAAGTAGAGAGAAAGGTTGGTTTGAAAGAGGGGTGAAAGAAGCCATTTTTGTGATGAAAGAGAATCCCTCACTGAATCGGAATGGAGGCGTTAGATACGTTTTGCCCGGTATCTATAGCAGCCTTTTGAAGCCATGGACTAAAGATGACACCTCGTGACTCAGTTTCACGCCTCTCGTTAGCAGGTTTCTCTTTTCACTAGGCTTTTAGCATTTTTTTGTTTACTGGTCTGTGGCTACAATAGGAGCCATTCACGACCATCTTAAGGAACATTCTCATTGGTCGAGCCCTTCTTACATTTTTTTACCTGATACTCAGGTTAGTATAAATGGATCCAGGTTCCAGTCCATTTCATTCAGATTGAAAATGATTTCCGGATGGAAGTCGAAACGTCTCGTTGAAGAATTAAACTGTCCAGAAGACTTTTTTGAAACTTTTTCTACTATAAAAAAAAAAAACAAAAAAAAAAACAGGGTAGTGCACAGGTATATCTTTTTCATTTTGTCACAGTGCAGAAGGAGGAGAAGCCAATTGCAAGGATGACAAACAACATTTATTTAACTTGGAAGACCAGCATCTCTATGGAAGAAAGCACAGGTAAAAGTTGAAAATTATCTCTTGGTCAGGCAGCCAGAAAGACCTGTCTAGAAGGGGTGTTAATCCAACAAGGAAGTTAGGCCAGACTGCCTTTAAATAGGCAGTGTGTCAATGATCCACAGGTGTCCAGCATGATGTTAAAGACCACAGATGGTTAGTATCAGGCTGGAATCAGGGATAGTGAGGGAGGTCCAGGGCTCTCTCTGGTGGCAGGCAAGGGAACCATGACAAATTTGCATTCAAGTGATCAACATTTTAGGTTACTATTGTTAAAGCCTATTGAAGAACAAATAAGTACCGTACTTTCACGACTATAAGACGCACATAAAAGTCTTAGATTTTCTTTAAAATATGCGGTGCGCTCAATTGCAGTGCGCTCTGTGTGTGTGGGTGTGTTGTTGTAAGGTGGACATAGTAGAGAACACCATGAGAAAGTTAAAGGGTAAACTTTAACTCCACAGGGGCGAATCCAGGATTTTCTAAAGGGGGAGGGGTGTGAGGTCATAGACAACGAGCACCTGTGGTTCTTGCCAGCATAAGGGATCTGGGGACATTCCCCCTACCCCCAGAACATTTTGAAAAATATGTAATTTTTCTGCATTTTGGTGCATATTTTGCCCAAAGTTTATAATAATTAAAGTAATAAGAACACTTTTTTTTGTTTGAACCTAAGTCCCCCCACCCCGTTCTTTTTAGGTCCACTTCTGTAAAGTACTTTTGTATGTTTATATGAAACACAGTAATGGTGCACATAACTGAGACTGCGCCTTTTGGTACGATGCGCCTTATGGTCATGAAAAGATGGTACAATCTTGTACTTGGACGATTATGCCAAACACATGTGTTACTGACAGTATGTTAAAAATGAATACAGGTTACTTTATAGGTAAATCCTGGTAAATTCAAGTTTGGCTCCTACTATTTCACTACAAAATCTTTTCTTCTCAACCATTCATCTCACTCTAGGTATCTGCATGTATACGTTTCACTCAGTAAAGCATGCTAATTCATTTTGAGCACCTTTTTCTTTAAATGCAAGACTTTAAATATTCTATTTTTTTTTTAAAAACTTGATCTGGTCCCTATGGTATTTTGCACTTTGACTTCATAAGCTTTCATTCTTCTGACTGAAACTTCATGTTACAAAGTCAAATATTCACAAATAACAAATCACACAGAGGTCAAATCACAAATCACACAGAGGTCACTGGTTTACTATCTTGTATGCATTTATTGAAGAGGAAAGCAAGGGGGGAATGCAAGTACATAATCAAGCTACATCGCAATGCCACATAACTTGTGTGTGTTGCTGCTTTGTGAGAGTAATCAGGTAGCAATACAACAAAAGCTTGCTGGTGATTTATGAAGAGGAAATTAATGCATTAGTTGGAATTATAATCCCGTTCATGCTCCAAATTGGACATCTATTGCTATCATTGGCACAAAAAATGAAACATGGAGAAATGGACAAGATGAAAAAAAATATATGAAAAAGTGAAAATTTATTTTTTTTGTAATCGAAGTGCTGTAAAATAATATTAGCTTACTAAAAATAATTAAAAAGAAATGTTCTGTTCATTTCTGGTCTCTGAGAACAGGTTACATTTCTAATAAAAACCATAAGTACAATTTAAGATCATTTTGTACACAAATTAAGTACACTTTTATTGGAATATTTTATCAAAGTTGGCCAAAATAAAAGTTTAAACACACATAAAAGCTGATGTAATACTTTCTACTAATGATATTTTTCAGAAGGCAATCTCTCAGAGTAAATTTCTATAAAAACTTTGAGATCAATTCTTGTCCCTAATTATGCAAAAACAAATCAAAACAATGAATTAAACTTATTGTGTGAACATTTGATAAAACAATCATTTAAAGAAAAAAACTTTTTAACTTTAAAAGCTTTCAAATAAAAAAACAATGCATGGATTAAGTTTAAGTGAGTAAAATTAATTTCTCTGTGGAATAATAAAGTCAATCTTAACTAATCATTTTAACAATAATGTAAATTTTAGTTTGTAAATCTCAAGTAAAACTATTTCAAATTCAAGCTTTCTTTTTGTTAATAAAAATCTGATGAACTTTATTTTGCTAGTTAAAGTAGTTAGTAGCTTTTAGCTTAACACAAACTACATTATAAGTAAAAATGACCTTTTACTGCTTCCGAGGTTAATATAAATATGCACTAACTTTAATTTATTAGGTAATAGTTAACTGTTTCTAAAAAGAGGCAAACATTGTCAGGTTAGCTGAGCGATGCAGTAAGCTTATTTTAAACTTTTATTGTAATTTCAAAAATTCAAACAAATCCGATCATCTGCACCAAATATGGAGATTGTCAAAAGATCAAATATAAATTTGAATATCTTCTCAAACAGTCAGAAAGAGCCACCTGGAGACAAATGCTCAGAAGACTAAAGAAAAAAAAAAAAAAGAGTGCTTTAAAATGGTTTAACAATTTCTTTTAACTACAAAATCTGATAAAATACAGAAGCTGATTTGATTTCCACTGGGCCCATGCCTATGTGTCCTTAGGGAAGACACATAACCCCCTGTTTCTCCCATTATTGGGGCTGTCGTGACTGCGGCGCAATGCTGCAAAGCATTTTTTCCATTTGAGGGATGAATAATGCACATTAAAAAAATGAAAGAATGTAAGTATTCAAATGTGCACAAGATAGATTTATTAAAGTTGAATGTACTATTCACACTTATCTATCACTTTATCAAAGTTAAGCTTTCCATTTAGGAGCATTGAAATATAGAAAATATGTAGAATTTTTTGAAAAATGACTTTTTCGGCCATTGTCATCAATCCATCTATCTTGTGGAATACAATGTACTACTGTTCATTGGGATGTTTTTAAAGCAAATATAATTTCATTTGAACAACCCCAAACCACGTAGTGATTGTATATTTAATCTTGTAGATATTGTGGGATAATCACATTCTTTTGATTCTTTTTAAGTCTTGTGAGCATTTGTCGAGCTTACACAAACAGTAGAACTCCGTTATTTCCATGAGCCTGCAGCAAAAATTATAGCAGTAAAACAACATGACAACATGCTAAAATAACACATTATGACTTGTTTATGCCGCTTTTGATAACAGGTTTCTGATCTTTGAAATGTGAATGGATTCTGTCATCATGAGAGAAGGAATCATGTTTAGAAATTCTCTGTCCAGTACTTTTCAAAAATACATTCAAATCACAAGTTGGACATCTATATAACCACAGAATCCAGTCTTAGAAAATACACATTCCTAAATACTCTGCAGTTAAAGTATTCTTTTAATTTTATAAATACAATGTCTTGACAAAAAAGAAAAAAAAAAAAAACATACTTTTTTTGTTATCATTTAAACAGTGTAAAAAAAAACAAAAAAAAAAACATTGAAACTTAAAATCAGCTGTTTAATAAGTGGTTACTTTCTTGTTACAAAAAAATAGAGAACTACGAACCAAACAATTGTTTTCAGGCTGCAACAGTTAAAAATGTGCAACAAAATGACACGATTGATATAAATGTGGGAAAACATAAAGAACAGAGTGCTGCTTAGTGACACACCCAGTTCTTACATGGTCAGTGACAGCTAGAAGTTCTAGATATCTGACAGCTGATTGGAATCAAATACATCATGTGCTCGCTGGCATAAGAAAAGCAGTGTGGAGTGTTTTTGAGTTCAAACAGTCACTGTTCATGGTTTGGTTCCATGTTACACAAGATTAATACAATTGAATACATCTGACCTAAAATCAGAAAACTTTTGATCACGATTATAAACCAAAGAAGCGAGAAAAGCAACTCTATGATTAGCACGTAGCACAGCCAAAAAGGTAATCATATTTAAACTCATTTCTAACTATAAAACAAAAACTATTTTTTTTCCCAGAAACACTGGGCATCCAATCGATTGTTTAACAAGTTGTCGACCTGTGTTTCGTCACCGGTTCAATACCGTCTGTCACAGATTGAATTAACAGATGCCTGTCGCCTTCACTCAGTAGAAAGCAAAGTAGAGGTGAGCTAACAAGGTTTTTTAAAGAATTACTTGTTCTTTTCATGCAATAAAAAGCATAGAGCATATTGTCTGAATCTCAACGCAAGATCTTAGACTTAATTTCTAAACTTAAAGAGCAAACTAAAATTTTTAGATGATTATTTTGCATTAAATAATTGTCATCTATTTAGATTTGGGCCTCATAAATAAACATTTTTATGGTTCAATATCTTTCTTTTAAATACAATGTAGAAGTTTATCTTTTTTACAATTTCTTTTCCTTTTATTGTCATAAATCTGACATAGTGATTCTCTAGTGACTGTTTAAACCCAAACAGATGCTAAAGTAAGCTGATTCTTTCAGCGTGTTGCTGCTGCAGCTGTAGAGTTTTAGGCTCAGGGTCAATGAGCATGCCAGTGTACAGTGGAGGAGCTGTGTGTGGATATTTGTGCGTGTTTTTTTGGAGTTTTCAGGAGACTCCTTTATGTCCCTTTCGGTGGGGTCCATTTTAACGCTGTAGGGTCAATAGCTTTGCTGTTACCACGCTTGGTTTCCTTGACTTTCCAGTCATCAATCAGGTCCTTCAAAAGGAAAATGAACGTAGGGTAAGAAGGGGAGAAATACAAGATCATCCGATTGCGTTTCTTACCTGTCTCTTTAGAACCAGGTGCTTCCCTTTCCAGTATTTGAGCATTTGGAGTGACTGCAGTGTGCTGACGATATCCACCGGATTAACAGCCGTTTCCTGGCTGATTTCTAGAAGGATAAAGATCAACATGACAGACGTTAAAACTACACGTGAACTTCAGGCTTATGGGTGAATAGTTGACAAATGGATGTTTCCTTAAATACTTTTGTCAAATTTTAAAATCCAAGCTTGTGCTTTCTACGCAACAGGCTAAGAGGATGAGGTTTCACGCTTCCTTGTCTGTGATAAAGCTTTATAAATTAGTAAGATGTCATAATTCTTTTATAATGACCGTTTCAAATCACAAACTATAGTTGTTTATGTAAATAAGATCAAATTACAATAGTTATTTTTATATAAGATGAGCACTTTAAATAAAAAATAAAAGTAGAAAAATCATTTTTAGCAGGTAATAGAGCAGGACTGTGAAAGAAGGAATCACTTTAGTTTCTTCAATACCGAACAAAGATGTAAGAAAACGCACAACCAAGCTCGAAACATTTTTTTTCCATTGAAAAGCAGCTCAGTTTGTGCTTTTTTGTGTCAAATTTTTGCATGTGTGGTTAAATTCTGACCTTTGATGGAAATTTCTTTGCCCTGAAAGTTGTTCATGTAACGCAACAGAACATCCTTCCAGTAACTTCTGTAACTGATGAGTCCCAGGTCAGACAGGGGTCGTTCAGGTGAGCCGACTTTCTCCTCCACCTTAGACAACAAATAGCCTGGACAGAAAGAGTCAAGACAAGAGTTACAGATCACAGAGTTCAACAATTCTGTCAAAAACATGGCTTTAGCCAGACAGATGAAGCTACTTACTAAAGTCTATGAGCATTTTGCCGTAGCCCTGCCTCATGTACTGCGGCATGGTGAGGATACATGATACGTTGTAGTTCAGGAAGGAGTTTTTCTCCTTGAAAATGAAGACATTCAGTTCCATGTTAAACATTCGCACATTAGATAGGTTTTACAAAAATTAGGTGGATAAACAATCGAAAAGCTTTTTTTTAAATAAAAACTTTGTAAAGTTGTATTGCAAGAGAAGGTATTCAGTTTTTAACTTGGAAATCACTGTCATAACAAACTTTTTAAGCGTCCTAATGTCTTACCTTCGAGAAGTAGCCAACTAAATGGCACCCTGTGTTGTCGGCTTCTGTCATGACGTAGAAAAGAAAAGGCTCAACGTCGTAATAAAGAGTTTTGTGGTCCAGAAATAGTTTTGCCAACAGACACAAGTTCTGACAGTAAATCTGTAAGATATAAATTAAATAAAAACACAGATATCAAAAATATACAGAAGAAAAAAAAAAAAAAAAAAAAGAGTTTTTTAAAAAGCCTTTTTGGGTTCTAGTTTTGCAAAGTTTCTTCTGTCTGCTTTTTGTTTTTAAAAAAAAAATAAATTTCAGTTTATTGTTTTAACTGCACATTTTCTTTATTCATCCAATGAAATGCTCAGCCTCACCTTGTTTTTTTTTCCATCCACTTCAAAGACGGAGATGTTTCCCTTTCGGTAGATCTCATCACCCGGCGGATGTTTCCACACACACTTGGCCTTCAGATAACAAAGAGATTAACATAGAGTAAAAAATCTGTTTTCTTTGGATATTTTACAAAAGCTCTTTAAAAGGTCAAGAGATTGTTTAATTTAATTCATTTTTTTCATAAAATGTTTAATTTACAAAGTAAATTTGTCAGAGTTTACAAAAAATTTAAGTCTGTATTTACTTAAAGTGGGAATAAGGCAGATGGGTTTTAAAGGTCTCAAATAAATGCACACAAAATGTAATGATCACTAAATGAACTATTCGCAGTCAGTTAATGACATTTTAGTTTGGATGAAGCACATTTCTGGCAAGAATGAGCATAGTAACGAAAAAAATACTATAATAAGTAACAAAACAAAATATTGATTTATGAAGTAATACTGCCCAAATCATTTAATTTTTTTTTTTTTTTTTAATTCTTTTGGTGGAGTTTTTTCTAATTTGATGGAAACATGTGCAGTTTGCTGGGCGCTTCTGGTAGTCAGACTCTGGGCTGCATAGACTTTTACTTGTAGCAACACACACCCTGTACCAAGAAAGTGTTTTTGTAATTGTTTGTCAGTTCACATTAAACTAAGTTTCAATGACATATTGAGAGACCTGAAGGAAATCAGTCTTAGATGTTCTGAATATGTCATTTTGGCTCTAAATCTAAATAAATTCAGATAAAAGTTTAATGAACTTTAAGTGGAAAGTTTAGTATGTAACTGGAAATGTGTCGTTTTAGATAAACAGCTGCTTGATACATTGCAGCCGCCTAGTTATGCTGAAATGTTAAAAATGGGCTACAAAACACCCAAACTAAACCCAAAACAAACACAGCCCCTCTGTGGCATACACATGCACTCTTTTAAAGTACTATATAAATAAAATCTATTGTTATTAGATCATTTCTATAAAACAGTTAGTTTTTTTTCTCCTTCAGACATCTGTGCGATGCCAGCTCGCTCTCCCACAAACACACACTGTTAGTTAGCGTGCATACCCCCCACCCCTTTTTTTTTTTACATCTTTCACATAAAAAAGGGCCATAATTAAAGAAAACAGGAAAACAATACTTAGTGCCTTTTCAAGGCATGAAGCAAATAGTGTATTTTCAACAACGAGAAATGTCAATTAATGCATAACATACTGATAAAAAAGAGACTTAAACAACTAAGCAAACAGAATAAATCAACTCGCCCATTCCTCCACAAACATCTCACCATGTGTCGGCGTAGAATTGTCTGACTCTTCATATACTTAAGGCAGAACTCGCACATGTAGAGCCTCCCTAGCCGGGCGTACTCCTCAGGATACGGCGAGTGGTACCAGGTGTCTAACTCGAACCGCCCAAACACGATAGTTTTTATCATGTTACTGCTTTCCGACACTTGACCTGCTAGACGGAGTTTTTCCTACGCAGCCGGGATAGGACAGACGGGGAAATGAAGAGATAGAAAAAAGAGGGGGCAGAAAAAAAGGGTGGTGGGGAGCATGAGCAGGGAGGAGAAAAACAAATTCAGTTATTCTGGGAAGAAGTTTAAATAAGCCCAAAAGTACAAACATGGAAACCTTTCAGTGGAAAGACCTGATCAGAAAGAAAAGATGTGTAAAGAAAGGAGTTGAAAAGACTAAAAATAAAAGTCCAAGTGGAATTTTCTCACTTTTTTATCAACTAATGCTGGAAACAACATTCCAGATTTGTCCAAATTTCGCCCAAGTGTGATTAATTTGGAGTTAAGAAGGCAAACTACCAATTAAAAGCATCATGAGAGATATTGCCATTTCATTTGTAGAGTATGAAACAAAGAGGAATGACAGGAGGTGATTGTCCAAACTACCAAAAATATCTCTGACTCCTCCTGCCGCTGCAGAGGAGGGTTTGCGGACTGCAACAGAGAAGAACAGGAATAAGGTAGAAAAGAAAGAAAAAAGGAACAAAAGGGAGGTGATGATGAGGTTTCTCTCTTACAAGGTCTTCCGAGGCACGTGCCTGCGCTTTCCTGAACAGCTCGAGGTCGTAGTCGCTGGTGATGTTCTCCAGCAGCGGTTCTCGGCTCGGCCCGTGGCTCTGACGATGTTCCTGACAGGAGAAAAGATGACCATCATAGGAACCAGTAACATGGTGAAGAACAGTCCGGAATAAAGTTTTTAATCATTTCCTCACCATATGCTTTTCTTTCTGCTCTTTATTAAGACTGGTGTTCCTTTTCCGCCGCAGCTCTGTCACTTTTTCTTTGTAACGCAGCTGACGATCACTCGGGGCCTAAAGAAAACAAAAACTATAAATCTAACATTCCTGCTCTTTGAAAATTCCTGTTCTTGTTCTTTTGTTATTAATCTATGAAAAAATGCTCTTGTAGTAACATCTGTACAATGACTTATTGAAACCCAACGCTAACCCTGTAAGTGTTCAAACGGACTCTGTGTTCAGCTAACCGTCATTTTCTCAAGCTAAAACATTTAACCCTTATTTGACAAGACAAAATCTATCCTCAGTTTGACCAAACGGGATGCAGACTGATGGTCCTGTCTAAAACTGCTTTTTAACTATTTTGTCTCCTTTTTTCAATATAAATATGTTATTGTTTTTTTTTTTTTAAATGCAAATGATCTTTTTTTTTGCCCATTACAGCAAATAGATCGGCATTAACATTGTCCGAATACATCTGAAAAACATCATCCACAATATGTGAAGTGAATAAAAAATCTTGTTGTACCTCCATAACTACAAGGACTACAAAGACAGTTCATTTAAGTTTCATAAAAAATTATATTTAGATCTACAGTATGTTGGAGTACTTTTTTTTTAAAAATACACTGATACTTTTTTAGCAAGACAATAAACACTGCCAATTGTATACAAAATAAAGTAAAATGTATTTTAAAAAAAGAGCAAAATGTTACCAGAGATCAAATTTTTTGGTACACACTTTTATTTCCCGCAATTATGTTTGTGGGAAATGTTTCAGTGCTCATTTTATTAACTAAATTTGAACATTTCAACACTTTTAGTGAAATCATTTTTGTGCTTTGTAGTTGCTCGCTCAGGATTTTGTGAAAAGTTCCGTTTGTGAAATGCATTTTACATGCATTGGAATTTTTGAAAGAGATCATATTGAAAAGCCTTTTCGTGCTTAGTTTTTTTAAGCTACAAGAAAAAGCCACAAGGTGACGTTGAATAAACCACAGGCCTAACACATGCCACAAGTTACCTGGTTTCTTGTGGAGTGTCTGTTCTCGTCCTGTCGGTGTGACAGCGTCCTTTCTTCGGCCTGCTTATCGCGCGTCGATGCCTTGCCCTGACGGAATATCAACACTGTCTGAAACCAACTACTCCCAAGCAGCCCCGCAGCCAAAACATCACAGCAACCTCCTCCGTGTTTCAGCAACTTGACAATTTCAATTTATCTTGTTCTGCTGGTTTTAAACAGTTTCACCCACTGGACATGTCAGAACATGACGTTGGATTGAAAAATTGGTTCGATGAGCAGCTAATTTTAACATAACATATTTAAAGTTTTAGGAAGAATAAAAATTAAAATTTTCTTCATACAGAAGGCGAGCGAGAATAAGAAAAAAAGAGCTGACTGAAACACAAAAGATGTGTAGATTTTTATCAGACTTCTGTTGTGAAAAACAAATAACGTTGCTGTTTCACACCTGAGCATTAGACAAAAATTCTTGTTGCTATTAATCTGTGTGTTTGTCTGTGTACCTTGCATTCATCGGCTGAAAGGTTGTGGTAGAGCGGGCATCCTGATATGGAGAAATGTCTCTCATGTCTCCCTGTTAGATGCCCTGGAGAGGAATCAGAGAAGATGTTGATCTAATCAGAACGACAGGACCTCGAAGCCAGAGAAAAATGTGTTAGTAAGTGTTCATGGCCTCACCTAGTGAGTTGCATCCAGGTGTAGGACACTTCATGTTGAAGTTGTAGCTTTCGTGGAAACGTCGCCGCTTGGGCCGGTGGGAGAGGTCGTGGGCAGCGGCCTCTTTGAGTGAAAGCTCTTTGGCCAACCTTTCGTCCTCCTCTTGAGAGACTATAATGTCGTTGCTGGATGAAACGTGGTCGTTGCTCGGGCTGGAGATGTCGATGTCTGACTCGGATGACTGTGCGTTCCCTGTAGGGGTGCGAGGAGGAGTCTCGTCTCGGTCTGCCCCTGGCTTTACGTCTGCTGAGAAAGTTGAGACAAACTCCAACAGTTCATTTGTATACTAGCGTCCAAAAGTCATATTCAATCAGATTTTTCAATTCTATCAGATTGAAAATGACTTTCGGATGGAAGTCGAAACGTCTTGATCTTCTAACACTCTGTCCAGAAGACAAAATTGAAACCTTTTCAATGACAATAGTTTGTGGTTCCTGTAAAAACTTTCATAAAGCCAGGAGTGCAAACAGGTACATCTCAGGAACACAGAGTGATCACAGAAAAAGAAAGTCTGAAACACACTGATTCCACTCATCTTCATATTTGTCACACTTTAATCTACTTATTTTGAAAAAAACATTCTCCAATTTTTATATTACACTTTTTTCCCCATTTATAAAACAAATCTAATATATCTTTTCGAGTCTAATAATCTACACAAAACATTAACATGAGCAGCAGAAGGTGACAATTTAGTCTAATCAGAAACACTTCAAGCTCCATCGCTCTCACCATTAGCTTCAGTGTCAGAACCAGACGACCTGCTCTGCCGGAGAGGGTATTTTTTAGATGTGGTGTTTAGTGAACCCTGCTGGCTGCGTGTGATCCTGCGCCCAGAGGTGAATACAGATGCAGCTGTTCCAGCTGTTGCTGCAGACTCTGCTGCTGGTTTCAGAGCTTCATCAGGAACTGCAGCAGGAGGAGGAGTGCTGCTGCGCACCGGGCTACAGTTTTCTGTCAAAACACAAATAAAGGAAAAGTTCCTTTTTATTTAAAAAAAAATATATATCTCGGGAAAATTGCTGCTTAAAATAGGGTTTTTATTTTTGCTTCTTAATGCATCAATAGATTCAATGTTTAGCTTTGAAATAAAAAATAAAAAAAATCAACCAAGAGTTGACACTTTGAAAATAGGTAATGTTGTTACTGTTAAAGTTCTTTGAGTCATTCAATCAAAATGTTTTAAATAAAATCCATTACCTTTAAATCTCCCTTTTCCTCTGAAGTGCAGCCTCTAAAATATCATTTGATCCAGCTCTATGACTAATCAACAACATTAAAAACCATCAAAGTGTGAGAAAAGGTGGGACTGAGGCTCAACGAGGAGCTGAAAAACAACTAGACCCATAAAACCATAGGAGTTCTCTGTAACAGACTAAACTCAAAGGTAAAAAAAAACAAAAACAAAGTTTCTTGCTATCTGCAAAAAGTGACCCGGAGTAGAAAAATCTTGCTAAAACATAATATGAATTTGTCTAATCTCAGATTGTGTGCAGATCTGAAGAGTGTGGTCAAACTTGTCCTATGAACGGCGTCGATCTTTTTTTTCTGCTCTAAATCCCTTCTGGCAGACACAGCAGAAGGAGGTCACACAGGGGGTGGTTTAAGCATTTATCTGTGTGTGTGTGGTGGGGGTTGTCATGCTGTCTGAATCCATTCCTGCTTTATGGCTGCCCAGATACAAAAGCTTTTGAAAGCCTGGAATGAAGCAGGCCTGAAGTTTGTTTCTACTTTCTGGATGAAAAGACTACACTATTCAAAAGATTTACTTAAAAATCCAAATAAATCATAGATTTATTTATTCAAGTCAGATCATTTACATGCTCGTGTATATTTAATTCAAAAAGAAAGAAAACGCATATAATACCAGAGCAACCAAGTTTGAAACATTAAAAGGTATCCTGCAATACTAACAATGTTCCAACTATTAGTCTTAAAGGTTAGACACAGCCGTGTAGATTTTGCAGCACAAAACTTCTTCCAGCAAAAAAGCAGCTTCCTACAAAACTGGTGAAGCAATGTGTGTGTTTCAGGAAACCAAAATCCTTAGACAAGCCAGCGATGTCTAAGGATTCACTGGCTCAATTTACAACAGAAACTTATTGCAATAAAAAAAAGATGTAATTGATGCAAAAACTGTTCTTTTCCAATTTATTGCTGTACACAATCGAAAAATTTTTAGATTGTTAAAGAAATAGTGGTTTACTAATTTGTGGAACACACTACCTAAAAATTGTGGTTTAATTTGCAAAAAAAAAAAAAAAACGTTACTCAACAGTAAAATTGTGAAGATTTGGAAAAATCTCACTATCTTTACTGTAAAACAAATTTATAGAATCACCAGGCATCTCTTTACGTATGTGTCAAAGTGAGATTTTTATGATGTTGCTGCTCTCTCTTTGGAAGCAGACATAAATCTTCAATGGAAGTCACTGCAGAGTGATTAAATCTCTAGAAGATTTTAGAGCAGTGTGTGAGTGCTTTTTATTTAATTAACTACAAAATTTAGTTTAATGCTTAAAGAAAAACTGACATGTGAACATCATAAATATTTTTGTCTTCATCACATAAAAACGAACAATGTCCTGTTGGCATAACGTTCCCACACATACAAAATCTTTTCCTCTCAGCCTTTGACTTTTCACCAACACAAAACAGGAATTAAATAAATCTTTGTGTAAGGAATATCCAAGTCAGAAGGGGAACAATGTGGCATTCATAGTAGAAAAAAAAGACAGTATATTTTTATGACTGAATGTTATTGATGAAAATATTCTTGAAAATTCTTTTAACAAGTTTTATCATCATTCGATTCAAATTAATCTCAGATTTTTCATTAGATAAAATGACTGCGTGAAATCAACGAGCGTGTTATCCATTTTCAACTTGGTATAAAACATGTGAATCATTGTTATTACATCTGTAAACTATATTTTATGTTCATTCAAATTCTGATAAAGAAAAAAAATTTTAACAATCAGCAAATATTACAAAACTTCAAATCGGACAAATTACCTTCTTTCCTAACATTTTTTTTAATGTTTATTTTTCAACATTTCTAATCCCCCCCTCAATGTATTTATTTATATTTCCTAGATAGTGCAGAAATTCTTTGAGCACTATCTTTTCTTTTAAAAAAACTTTTTTGTTTGTTTCTTTACCTTGAGAGCTCTGGCTGAGACGCAGAGATGCTCTGGTCAGGCGAATGCTGCTGCGCCTGCGTTTGCTCTCAGCGACATCGGACTGTTCAAGATCAGCTGAGAAGTCGGAGTCCTCTGTCCCGTCTGAGCTGCTGCCTGCAGTCCTCTTAAAAAAAAAAAAAAAAAGATTAAATGATTGATTTTGTCTTGCATCTGGGTCTCCTCATGTTGGATGTGCCCAAAACATCTCACCAGCAAGGCTTTCGGGAAGCATCCTAATTAGATGCCCTAACCACCCCATCTAGATTCTCTCCACCCGGAGGAGCAACAGCTCTACTTCGAGATGCTCCTGGATGGCAGAGCTACTCACTCTATCTTTGAGTGAGAGCCTAGCTACCCTGCGGAGGAAGCTCATTTGAGCCGCTTGTATTCTCAAACAGATATCCAACCAAAATGCAGCCAAACATATTGAGAAACATAATGCAAGCATATTAGTTTATTAAAATTAAGTTTATTTCATTCACATTTTTCTTTAATGCTTGATAGTTATCAGATTTCTCGGTGGGAGATTAATACTCCCGTCATAGGAAGACCTTGAATAGCTTTTCTGACAAGATTCTACAAATGAACCCAAAAAGTAAACTTAATCGGAATCACAAGTCTCAAACTCAGACTGAACATCTATAAAAATCAACCACAATTTACTTTAAAAACAACATCACCTCATGGGGGGTAAATGGGAAGGAAGCTAGTTATGTTCTTAAATCATGTGGCGATTTGTTCTTACAAATGTCAACAAAGTATCTTAAAATTATGAGTCATGTTTCTGAAATAACTCTCATTTTCTAAGCAGCTTTTTTTTAAATATACATAAGCTTTACATAAGGATGTGTGCATACAAAATAATAATGGATTTGACCCCATTTTATCTTAAAATGTAAACCAGTGTTTACCAAAATGTAAACCAAAACAAGACATGTGCGAATAGAAAAATTAAAAAATGCAAACTTCAGCGCAAGAGGGAAGACCCTAATTTGCCCTCTACCAATGAGATCACAAAGTAGGCGGGTGATTGCACAAACTAACCAATGAGCGCAGGTCGGTACAGCAGCCTGTCCAATCAGAGTGTTGTTTTGGTGCAAAAAACTGGCATGAAAAAGAACAGTGTGTCTTTTTTTTTTTTTTAACCATCAGTTAAGCAGATCTTTGCTGCAGGAACAGATGAGCTTATTTTTACTCTTTCCACATATCATAAATCTGATTGCACTAACAGCAGCATCTATAAAAATTGTTTAAAAAAAACATCCAACATGTTTTTGCAACTCAGCAAAACCAGCAGCTAGCTTAGCTTAAACAGGAACAACACAAACCATTTCTCTTAGTTTTTGTGTCTTATTTCCCCCTAAAACTCCAATCTATTCATATTTTGGTAAAGAAATGCCTTTAAACATCCATTTAGCATAGTTTCCTCATTAGATCGTTGAATCTAACATGTTAAAGCTAATATTAGCAATGGCGTTATCATTTATTTACCTTTCTCCGGGGCATTTTCCAACGTCTAATACTTTCTTTACTATCCCGTATTTAGGGAAGAAAATATTTGAAGTTAACCATAAATCGAAACAATATGTGTTTGTTCAGATTAGTACCAATTGAGTTAGCTGGAAGCAGCATAAATATATTTCCGCGCTTCCTTGTGATAACGGCGCAACTCGTTTATTTTCTGCAGGTACGTCTGTAAAATGCATCCGGGTGAAAATTACAGCGATGCAGTATGATTATAACTTAGTAATTTAGAAAAGGCAATATAAGAAAAAATAAATGTAATGTCGTTTAAAATATATAATAATGTCACAGTAGTTAAAAAATAATAAATGACAGATTCTATTTTGTTTAATCAGGAACTATTTAAGATACGGACACAACATTAGAAATGGGTTCGCTACATTTATATCTCTGCTGAGCAAGTTAAAGAGTACACGGGCGGGGTGTAATCTCTTATAAAACTAAATCATATTAACTGTAAGCTTGTCCCCTTTGCTGCAGGGGTGCCAAACATTTGTTGTCCCAAGAGCTACATTTTCAGTATCAAACTTCCTGAGATCTACCAGTCCACTTGTTCCGGGGTCGGGTCGCGGGGGCAACAGCCTCAAATGGGCAGCCCAGGCCTCTCTCTCCCCGGCCGCATCCTCTAGCTCACCTGGAAGGATCCCAAGTTGTTCCCCGACCAGCTGTGAGACATAGTCTCTCCAGTGGGTCTGGCGTCTGCCCCTTGGTCTCCTCCTGGTGGGACGTGCCCGAAACACCTCGCCTGCGAGGCGCTCGGGGGGCATCCTGACCAGATGCCCGAACCACTCCATCTGGCTCCTCTCGACCTGGAGGAGGAGCGGCTCGACACCGAGCTCCTCCCGGATGGCAGAGCTCCTCACCCGATCTTTGAGTGAGAGCCCAGCCACCCTGCGGAGGAAGCTCATTTTGGCCGCTTGTACCCGCGATCTCATTCTTTCGGTCACCACCCACAGCTGGTGGTTTCCAGTTTCCAGTCTGCAGTAAAATTACCCTCACAACACGTTTCACTAACCCATTAGACATCACATGACACACACACACACTCACTGAAACACACAGACACACCAACTCCTCTCGCTCGCTCTCTTTTTCACTCTCTAATATACACACAGACATTTTCCATGTGCACCTAGTGCTTTGGCAGGGGCCACAGCAGCACCAGGCACTGCTAATTGAGAACAGGCTTAACAAAGTGCTTTCTAGCCACTGCCTTAAAAAAACTCCTATAACACCAGAAAAAGCCGCTAAATTGATGCTCTTTTTGAGGGAAAAAAAAAAAAAAAAAGAGTTGCTCAATTCTAGAGGGTCTGAATACTCGCTAAATATAGCAAAAGATCACTGAATTGACCATTCTGACACTTTACAGCAACACACACTTTAACATTGCACTGTTAATTATTTTTGTTAAATCATCCAGTTGCCTATTTATACTTTTTTTGGTGTCTTATTATACTGTTTTTGTTATTTTTTTACTTTTATTTCTACTTCTAATTTTCCGTTCTGTCGTCTTCTGCTTATCCGGGGACAGGTCGCGGGGCTACACCCTCAGACGGGAGGCCCAGGCTTCTCTCACCCCAGCTCACCCGGAAGGATCCCGAGTCGTTCCCCGGCCAGCTGTGAGACATAGTCTCTCCAGTGGGTCCAGGGTCTGCCTATTGGTCTCCTCCCAGTGGGACGTGCCCGAAACACCTCACCAGCGAGGAGCTCCGGGGCATCCTGACCAGATGCCCGAACCACCCCATCTGACTTCTCTCGACCTGGAGGAGGAGTGGCTCGACACCGAGCTCCTCCCGGATGGCAGAGCTTCTCACCCGATCTCTGATAGAATATTTTTTAACCTAAAGCCTGTCTAAATTTTCCTGTCAGAACAGCAACAATAAAGACTCTTGAATCATTTCATCCCCCCCTACACACCTGACGGTCGACTTGGAAATAGTTGACTGGTTGGGCCACCCTTGCTTTATTTTATCCCATTTGAGTAGCAGAATCCACTCTCCCCGCCCGTCCACTTTTCTTGTGATCAACATCCGGCTCACAAAACGAGCGCTTCATCCTGGATTAAATCCTTTTGCATACTTGCTCTAAGGACGTTCGATACTAACTTCATCCTATCGATACAACATCCAATATTTATGCTACTTTTCATTCGATACCAATTGTAATACTTTTAAACATGACAAAATCTTGATTATTTCATTTGTCCCCCTCAGTTTTTACGCCAAAATCAATCAGAAATTTTCCACATATGTATAGTTTTTATGTTAAGAGTTAATCATTTTTTTCTTACGCCACCAAAACTTGTGAATCCAGAGGGTTTCAAATTTCTGATTAAATCTAATAGCCAGATCTAACTATTAATCACACAACAACACTAAAGCTTTTAAACACTTTTAGCTGTGAAACATCCATTTTAATCAGTGGATTCAAGTTTACAACTGGAAACACTTTCAAACTCAGCTTAATGACCACGTTATCACTTCAAAACTCTTTGTTACCAGATAGACAGACCAATTCTACCCCAAATCAACAAAAATCAATCATAGAAGTTCTAAATGAACACAAAAATCCTAATTACCTTGAAAAAATAGGAGAAATGGTTGTAAAAGAGTGTGTTCTTGACTTTCACAGCAAAGTGGATTTAAGGAGCTAGTATCGATGGATCGATACATACAGTTTGAAAGGAAGTGAACTGCGCATGCTCACGTTACGTCCAACGTGGTGTCAGTCTTGCTCTGGTTTTACTGTCGATGTTAGTTCCTAAAAGTCTTGCAGAAACTGGCAAAAATCAAGGCCTAAAAATACGTTGGCTCTAAACTTATCCTTAATCTGACGCAAAGCAAGGCGAGAATCGCCCGCTAGATTGAGTAATTTTCTTATTATGGCTGGTGGATCCACCAAAACAGTGTACGAGATTTTTCAGAGTATGGAACAAGGACCAGCCTCTACACCTAACACTGCCTCTGCACAGGTATGACTTTTTACAACTAAGATCAGTTTGATTTAGATTCTTTTCTTGATGGTTGTGTTGAATCCTTAACCTGATTGCCACGTGGAAAGAATTATAAACATGGGTTGTGTGTCTCTCACAAGACAAACATGTGACTAAATTAGACTGTACAAAATTAAGTTGTAGTGGATCAAAGAACCATAAACATACTAGAAACTATACATCTACTTGTCTAGGAAGCTAAATTTAGATATATTTGAATAAAGGTGGAATTGAAACATTTCCAATTTCAAATAAATATTCCCTGATTCTTGATTTAGGTTAAAAAAAAAAGGAAGGATGCCCAGTTCTTTATAAGAGAGCAAAAATAATTTATTGATCCCACATGTGGGAAATCTGTGTGTTACAAATAATGATAATAATAAGATATAGCAAGTAAATGTACAAAAATAAGGAATTAAAATTGAAATAATGTAAAAGTAAGGCCAAAAACAAGTGATATAAGTGATTTGATTTAAAATCTATTATCAATCAGTACAGACAGAATGTGCATAGAGGTGTTCAAAAGTGACATAAAGTTATATAAAGTGACATACTTAATGTTCACCACTCCAAGGACTTAAGATTAATAAAATGAATGAACTAACTTATAAAACCAGCAAGATTGTGACCCATCATGTACCTGTAAGATACCTGTATTAAAAGATGATGGTTAATGTTACAATCTATGGTCATTTCCCCTTGAATATGTTTCATTTTTTTTTTTGTGCAAAGATCAATAAGCTAATTTTTTTTCCCCCTCCAAGAGTCGTCTTCCTAACATTTAGGAATAAAATGGTTCCGTTGATAGAACTCTGCACTTTGTCCTTCATGTCTGTAAATAGTTGACACAACTTACTCCATCCTTTTGTTTACTGTCAAACAGAGGCGGTACGTAGCAGACCAATGAGATTTTGTGTTTTTCATTCCCGATTTCAGCTGGTTTGGCTCTAAAATTATCTTTATTATGAAAGTTTAATACTAAATCTGCATGTTAAATCATCGGGAACACTGTTTGATGTCACATTAGTGGTTGCTTGAGACTTTCACTTCAACCAGCTTGGATTTTTTTTTTTCTGCTGGTGTCAAATAATACTTCATATCTAATAAAATTCTGTTACAGATGAGTAAAAAAGCAAATTGGTCATGTTATGTGGAAACAAAAATTTAAATATTAGAATGTTTTGTCATCATCCGCTTATCCAAGGCCGGATCGCTGAGGCAACGGCATCCAACAAGAAATCAAGGCTTCTCTCACCCCAGCTGCATCCTCTAGGTCACCCGCAAGGATCCCAAGGCGTTCTGCGGCCATCTACGAGACATAGTCTATCCGTGTCTGCCCCTGGGTGTCCTCCCGTTGGGATGTGCCCGAAACACCTCACTAGTGAGGTGTTTGGCAGGCATCCTAACCAGATGCCCGAACCACCCCCTCTGACTTGTTTAAACCCGAGGGAGCAACAGCTCTACTGCGAGCTCCTCCTGGATGGCATGACTCCTTACCCTGTTCGTGAGCGAGACCTCAGCCACCCTGTGGAGGAAGCTCATTTCAGCCGACTGGTAAATTGAAAGCTATGCTTTTCGGTTCAGCTCTTTCTTTGCCACGACGGACCGATGCAGTGTCCTAATAATTGTGGACACCCCACCAATCCGTCTATTGATCTCCCGCTCCATTCTTCCCACACTCGGGTACAAGAACCCCAAGATACTTAAACTCCTCCACTTGGAGCCGGACACTGTCTCTGACCTGCAGGCGGCACTCCACCCTACGATCTTTTCGGACCGTTGGTATCTGCAGTGGTAACCTAAATGTATTCCGACATAATGGAACTGCTTTGCTTTGTAAAACCGTTGCAATTTGTTGCTTCTTGTTTGTGTTTTTTTTTTCTTGTTGTAAGAATTTTCTTTCAGCCCTTAATGGCTAACATGAGCATTCATCTGTTCCTCTTTGTCTCTCCCAGGCTTGGCTGGACCAGCATGGTCGATCACTGGGGTTTTTCATAGATGGGAAGTTTGTTCGGCCAGCAGACCATCATAGCCGCTCTTTGGCTGATTCTAAAGGTCAGTGTGAACCCTTTTAGTCATTTTTTTATTTTTTTTATTTAACAAATTAAAATTTGAATTTAAAAACATGCCTTGGTATGTACTGTGTTTCTTGTCTACCAGGTGATGCTGTGTGCAGTACTGAATGTGCAGAGGACAGTGATGTTTCACAGTGTGCCTCCTCCGCCACCAAGGGCTTCACAGCATGGAGCAGCCTGACTTGCCACCAAAGAGCTAAAATCCTGCAGAAGTTTGCAGGGGTCCTCGGGCTGCATGGCCAGTGTGTGTCAGAGCTGTGTGAGATGTGTGAGGCATCCTGCTCGCCGTCTTCGCTGACTCGACTCCTGCAGTTCTACAGCAACTGGGCTCAGCTTAGAGACACTCTCCTCTCCGATTGGAGACCTATTGGTACAGAAGTAGTAGTATGTGTTTAAAGTGAGATATTCACTGCTTGGTTTTGACATTTTTTTTTTACATTTCTCTCCCTGTCTTCTAGGTGTTGTGGCCATAGTCGCATCGGATGAATGTTCTCTTTATTCCCTCATGCTCAAAGCCCTACCAGCATTAGCCATGGGTAAAACACACATAGACACGTCTCTATCTTCGTACAGTACTGAATACAATTATTCACATACACATTTCAAACTGAAATATCACAACTCAAGCAAATGTTTTTTTAATAGAAGAGTTAATCTATTGGGAAAAATTAGCTTCTGATAAAATAATTCAAACTAAACATTAGAAATGATGTTGCTTCCTGAATTTCATTCAAAAAGATGGGGTCTAAAAGGCCTTTTATGTTGAAAAATCGTCCTCTGATTGTCTTCCTGTGTGAAAAGAAAACCGTGTCGATTTTTTTTTTTTCCATCTTCCTGACATACGAAATGTAATTTTAGGTTTTCAAACTAAGAGTAAAATTTAAGTGGTTTACATAAAAGTGTGACTGAGTTGCATCGGACCAGACGGATAAAGCAATAAAGAGGATGCTTGTTATTTATTGGTCTTCTTTCTTTTTTATTTATTTCAGGTAACTCTGTGATTGTGCTTCCTGGTCAGAACAGTGCACCTCCTGCTCTTCTTCTGGCTCAGCTGTTTATAGGAGCAGGACTTCCTGCTGGTGCTTTTAACGTTTTAACCGGGAATGACGTGACGCTTGGTAGCAAAGTGGCGCGGAACGCAAACATCAGCTACATCTCCTACACTGGCAACAAAGAGGTGATTACCACTTTTCTAAAACACGAAGCATTTCCCACTGAGTCTGATGTTTTAGTTTTCTTTTTCTCTTCCATCAGGATGCAGTGACACTGTGTAAGACCTCAGCAGGGACCGGCGTCCCTGTTACTGTCTCTGTTTCCACCGGCGCTACATGTCCCTTTATAATCTTTGAGTCAGCTGACATCGACAGTGCTGTAGACGAAGTGATAGAGGTTGCTTTTAAAAAGAAAAAAGAGGTGAAGAATGTGGAAACGTGGGATCACCAATTTTGTCACTATGTTGTTTAACATTTGATTTCCCTTCAGGTCAATTGGGTGCTACTTGTTCAGGAGAACGTGGCAGACGATGTAGTCGCCCGTTTGAGGATACGCGTGGCTGGTATGAAGTGTGTCAGTTTGCGGAGCGACGCTGAACGAGCTTTGGTGGACGTTGCAGTGCAGGAGGCTCAGCAGCAGGGAGCAACGGTGAGTTGGGAAATAAAGCGAGAAAATGAGTACAAATAAGTTTAAATATAGTTTATTTAAACCCTTTTTATTCTGCAGGTGTTTCAGTCAAGTAGTGCTCCTCCCTCTGGTGCCCTGTACCCCCCCACTGTGCTCTGTGGTGTTGCACCCTCCTCACCATGTGTGGTTACACCCGCTCCTGGACCTCTACTGCCACTTCTGACTTTTAGAAGCAACACAGAGGCAGTAGCAATGGGTAAGCTCTCTCACACCCAAACACTCTGAAGGCTGAGTTAAACTGGCTGTTGGCATGTGAAGAAGCATTTTGTGTTTTTTGATTTTCCAGGAAACCACAGTCCTCATGGCCACGCGGCGTCTATTTGGACTGAAAATCTTACCTTGGCTCTGGAGACCGCTAAAAGGTCCCTTCAGCTCTTTCTTTCTGTTTTTGTTATTCCTTCTCCGGCTAAAGTTACATTATGACTAGTCTTTTATTATTTTTTTTTTTAGTAACTCATTTATTAACTAATGAATTAGACTCTATTTTTTCACAATTCATATGTCTTGTTTCTTTTCAGGCTGTGTGTTGGTTCCGTTTGTGTCAACTCCAACTCTGTGTGTGACCCCTGTTTTCCGGTCTCTGGTCACAAAGACAGTGGCAGCTGCACCGACGGAGGACAGGAGGTGAGTTTGGTCCAGTGCAATGTTCCCTCTAAGCCAGGGGTGCCCAACCAGTCGATTTCAAGTTGACCTTCATGTTCTGTTCCGTTCCATCATCTTCCGCTTGTTCCGGGGTCGGGTCGCAGGGGCAACAGCCTCAAACAGGCAGCCCAGGCCCCTCTCTCCCCTGCTGCATCGTCTAACTCACTTGGAAGGATCCCAAGTCGTTCCCCGGCCAGCTGTGAAACATAGTCTCTCCAGCGGGTCTAGGGTCTGCCCCTTGGTCTCCTCCCGGTGAAACGTGCCCGAAACACCTCGCCCGTGAGGCGCTCGGGGGCATCCTGACCAGATGCCCGAACCACCCTATCTGGCTCCTCTCGACCTGGAGGAGGAGCAGCTCGACACCGAGCTCCTCCCAGATGGCAGAGCTCCTCACCCGATCCCTGAGTGAGAGCCCAGCCACCCTGCGGAGGAAGCTCATTTTGGCCGCTTGTACCCGCGATCTCATTCTTACGGTCACCACCTACAGCTGGTGACCAAACGTGATTAATAATGTTTTCTTCTGGTTAAAGAAGTTCTAAATACAGCATGCTGTCATCAACTTGTAAAATTATTTGAAAAACAATTTCCTTCCACTTCCTTCATTTCTTTCCTTCCAATTCTTTTAGTCATCCTTTATTTGCTTTCTTAATTTATATTTTAATGTAATCGAAATATATGTACTAAGTGTCAAATATTTGGTGCAATATCTCTATCTTCCAGAGCCTGTATCAGTTTCTTCATCCCTCTCATTCAACTCACACTCTTCATCGGCACTCCATCGTTTCCTTGGACTACTCAAAGTTTGGAGCTGAAGCCTCTCCAGCTGTTGTTCCTGATGTTTCAGACCCTTCCAAGTAGGTTTATTGAGACCAAAAGAAGTTAAAAACTCATCAACAAAAATTTTGATAAAATGTGTTTATTATAATGTATACCTTTTTTTTTTAGGTCGCTTACATCCTACATGCAGTTTGTTGCTGGTAAAGCGTGTAAGTCGGTGTCTGGCTGTAGTGTGGCTGTGCGTTCACCAGGCGGCAGTGGTGTGTTAGGCTTTTGTCCCGATGGAGGTCGGAAAGATGTTCGCAACGCTGTGGAGGCTGCGATTAAAGTCCAGCCAGGGTGAGATTTTTTTTTTTTACATAAACAAACCCACATGTACAAGCAAAAACCAAACACAAACCTGTTAACACACACACAGATCATATTGCAAAAAGAAAAGAAGTCATGTCAACAGTTAAATAAGCAGACTATTATGAATTTAAGATGCTCACAACATTGATTTTATTTAGAATAACATTCGCCAATTCAGGAATTTCATTGTCTTTTTTCAGGAAAAAACCCCACCAACATTCTTGGAAATTATTTCAAATTGTATAGACAACAAGTAATAATTGGCACGTTGGAAACAAGTTATTTACTCAGTCAATGTTCTTTTTTTTTTTTTATTTTGATAACATGCCAAGTTCACAAAGTTCATAAAATGTTTTTATGCTGATGTAACACCTTTGTAAAAACATGAAACTCAATTTAAATAATCTTGTTTTTATTTATGTCTGGTAAAATCTTTACCAAGCCCCAATCTATAAAAATGTAATATCTCAAAAAAATTTCAGGCTATAAAGAAGCAAAAAATGTATTATATGCTGATTAAATCAATATTTTTTACCTTTGTAATAAAATTTTGTTAAAAAAATCAAAGAAACCTTTACAAACATTTTATTAAACCTATTTAAACTTGGACTTTGAGTTTCTAATCTAATGAGATAACGACACAGCAAATTTGAGCCGTTTTAAAACAACATCACATATTAAAAATATTGCTCATAATTTTAACTTTTTTGTTGGTTTATATTCAGCTGAATCTTAAGGTAGAAGAAATGTTTAGAATTAAAAGCTAGATTTGAGGAAGTTGAGAATATGTTTTAGAGTTATTTCACAATCTAAAGTTTCTTTGGTTAATCATCAGTCTGGAAACCAATGTGACACTGACAGTTTAGCTGAGTCAAGCACTTCACATAAAGTACACAGTCAATCATTAATAAAACTAAAATCTTGTAAGCAAATCTCATCCAACTAGGAATTTGGACAAGACTTTTATTTTTCTGAATTCTTTCTCATTTCCTTAAGATGGATGATGAAAAGTCCATCTGCACGCGCTCAGTCCATCTACTCTCTCGGCAAAGGCCTGGAGGCGAAGAGGCAGGACATAGCTGCATCCATCGTCACCCAAACCGGTGTATCTTTAGATGAGGCCGACCGTGAAGTGGAGCTAAGCATCGCCAGGTTGAATATCTGGGCGGCCTACTGCGATAAACATCAAGGAGGATCTCTGGTAAGACCCTCCTGAAACATTATAGTGCAAAGGATTATTAGAGAAATGAGGGTACATTATTTAATTTTTTTTTTTTTTTCTGTGACACATCCTCAGCCCATGCCGCAGTCTGGTTGTGCTCTTTCTTTCCCTGAAGCACTTGGAGTTGTTGGAGTTGTCCTTCCTGATAAAAACCCCCTTCTCTCTATGGTAACACTTCTTGGGGCGGCCATTGCCACAAGCAATGCCGTTATCATGGTTCCCAGTCAGAAGCATCCACTTCCTGTTTTGACTTTTGTTCAGGTAAATGTGAAAATGCTGACATGTTACAAACCTGTTTTTTTTTTTCTTATATCAGCTCAACAATTGAGTAAATGTTTCCGATTACAACTGCATATTTGAGAGAAGTTTGCGTCATCTTGTCATGTGTTTCTCTTATCTCTGTCAGGTGCTTCAGTCCTCAGACCTGCCAGCAGGTCTGATAAACATCATCGCTGGTAGTCGAGATCAGCTGACTGTAGCTCTGGCCACTCATAGCGTCATCAAAGCGATCTGGTACTGGGGCAGCCCTGAGGTGAGAACGACTCGTTACTTTTTTTTACTCTACTTTATTTCCTTATTATCATTAATGCTAATTTCTTTTTTCTCCTGTTTCAGGGTTGTCAGTATCTTCAGTACACCTGCGCCAGTCCCCTAAAAACTCTGCGACTTTTCTGTCAGGATGGAAAAGATGGAGGGATGGACTGGACTCACTCTCATCCTTCTTTTCTTGAGAGCATGTGGAGAAATGCCGTGCAGTGGAAAAGTGTCTGGATCCCCACGGCATAAATAACACAGCGAGAAAAAAAAAATCTTGTAAAACATACGGTTCAAAAGGAAAGATGAAGAAAAAAATGCAGCTTTAGTCTGCAAAGTTGTTACAATGATAAAAAAATATATAGATGCACTGCAGAATAATTTTTACTTTAACTAGTGATTAAATAAAAAATAATTTAGAAAAAAGTGGGAAACCTCAGAAAGACAAAATTTCTAATTTCTCAGATATAATAAAAACACAAAACCTCATTCGTGTGATATTATGTGCACTTAAAAACTAACAAACACGTGGTATGCCTTCTTTATTATAAACACATTGTCTTTGAGATGTAACACAAAAATTCTTTATTTCTTTTCTTATAGTTTACAAGTACAAAACTAATTAATATAATTTTATTGTTCAGTTGAATTTCAAAATTCATGTTGATAAGGTTAATGATAATCTTGATAACTTTTCATACATTTTCAGACATCCTATTTTTAAAAAGTAAAACCTAAATATTCATGTCTAGTTTGTGTTCAATCTTGTCTCATAGAAATGTATCATTTTACCTCCGTGAGTACAAACCCAGCTGTCTTAAACTGTTTAGAGGAACTAATTCTGTTCTTGGTTTTTCAAAGAATCTTCACAGGTTGAATTTCTCTAGACTACATAAATGATAAATGACTGTTCCAAGAACTGAGAACCATGATCTTAATTCAACTACATTACCACAAATTTACCACAAACATTCCCTGTAAGACCTCAGAAGCTATAATCTCATTGTTGTAAATTTATTTTTGTTTCTCATTCTGTTGCCCTAAAAGTTACAAATAAAGTTTGATTATTAAATTAATTTACTTTGATCTATCATTTATTAGAATTATTTTACTCCAACATTTACATGCTATTCTAATATTTACATACAAACACATTTCTTCCTATTTTAGTTCAATTTTGTACATTTTCCAGGTGAAAGACAGGGCACACCCTAAACAGCTCACCAGTCTGTTGCGGGGCTGTTCTATGGTCCTGATTAATTATCATAGTCAGTCAGTCACCTTCTTATCCGTCTCTCCCGTACGGGGTTGCGGATTTCTCATAATGTGAAATTGACCTACACGGGTTCACTTGCTTGTCTCAAAAAAATTACAATTACCCAAAACTACTTCATATGGTATTTACATTTTTTGTGTCGTTAAGTGCCAAAAAGTTTTGACAATGATAATTTGTTTTTTGTTTTATCTTCTGAACCGTTTATTCCTAATGGAATTGTGGGACTTGCTGGAGCCTATCCCGGCTTATTTCAGGCGAAAGGCAGAGTACACTCTGAACATGTCAACGGTCTGTCGTTGGACCATCCTGTGGTCCTATTTCTTCTATTTCCCATAGTGTAAAATGGGCCTGGAAGGGTTCACTTGCTTGTCTAAAAAAAGATTTAGAAAAATGACCCAAAATGACTTCATATTTGGTATTTACAGTTTTATCTGTCATTTAAGTGACAAAAAGTTTTGATAATAATAACTTGGTTTTTCAAGTCATACCCTAAAACGGGAATTAAAATCACAGGATAGTTTTTTACTAATCTATTTTGCATTTGGTTCCTGTTTTTAAGTCTCCCAGACTGGTTCTTTCCAGCAGAGAGTTGTGGTTGGAATATTTGTAGCCACAAACTTCCTACGTTTCACCTTGACTTCGAATGAATAGTGATTAGAAGAAATGCTGAGTCACTTCAAAGATCACAGTCCTGCCAACTTCATTTCTCTAACTGAGAAACATGACATAGCTAAAGGATTTTGTTAAACTGCTGAGTCATTCTGAGTTTAAAAATTAGCTCACCCAATGGAATGTAAAAAAACACAATGAAGCCCGGCCAGGTATTCCTGACCAAGTTTATATCCTTGAACTCTGTGTTAGATATTTTGAACCAAAGACCATTCGTTGTGTCAATCCTGTACTTTTGGCTTACAGCCTTGCTGGACTTTTTGTTAATAAATTCTGTTTGTTTTCCTGCATTTGGGTCCTCCTCGTCCTTGCGCACACCCCACCATGACAATGTTATGTTATTATTCTCAGAGCCACATGAAGGGGTGAATGGAAAATGGTCTACACCAGTGTAACACTTTTTTAAAAAAGGTGGTTCAGATACTTCAGGGTAAATCAACTTGAAGTGAAGTGTGTGTAGCAACCCACAGCAAAATTTTGACGGCTGTTATTGCTTGTATCATGTTTGCAGCATTTATGCTATGTACAAATCAGTTGACCCTCTATCTGTGAAAAGGCTTTGTCACTGCATTTGCTTCAATGTCACTGGATCTCATTAAACATTACTGGACGGAAAAAACAAGTACCTGGTTTCTCCTTACACAATCCTACCTTTTTGTATTCGTCATGGGTCCATTACATTTGCCGATTGCCAAAAAAATCTCAGCATGGCTTTAGGTCAGTCAGAAGGCCTGTTGCTGCATATAAATACGGCCACAAAGTAACCACCATCTCACACCAGGGAGAGATCAACAGGAGTTCTTGCTTCAACAGTGTTTGAACGGAGCTTCTTCGTTTGATCTGGTATTTCTATCAACCATTTCACATTTTGTCTTCAGAAGATTTTTTCTACTGTAGCACTATTTATAATCAACCTAGAGCTTTAGTTTTGTATTGTTTTTGTTAAGAAACAAACACAAAAACGACCAGCCAAAATGGAGTCCCAAGTACGTCAGAACTACCACCGCGACTGTGAGGCCGCAATCAATCGGATGGTTAACATGGAGCTGTTCGCCTCTTACACCTACACTTCCATGGTGAGAAGATTTACTTTTTTTTCTGAAGCACTGTTTGATATTTATTTTACTATTGATCATTGGTCTTGCTGCAAATGCTCCTGAGCTGCTTGCCTTGCTTCATGCTGGATTGGTAGAATTCTTTAGGTTCTGCCCAATTTTTTGGAGTCTGAACTGGTTGGAAGGTTGTTTCCCAAAGCCTTCACACTCTTAAGAGGACTTCTGGATTTAAGATTTGGTGCAACATCCCTCCCACTGCCAATCACCACTGTCAATATTTTGGAAATGTGATTAAGTTCTGACTTGATGGGCTGTGTATCTTTTTTCTTTGACTTATAGTCTTTCTACTTCACTCGTGATGATGTGGCCCTTCCAGGCTTTGCCCACTTCTTCAAGGAGAACAGTGATGAGGAGAAGGAGCATGCTGAGAAGCTGCTTTCCTTCCAGAACAAAAGAGGAGGTCTCATCTTACTCCAGGATGTGAAGGTTGGTACGAGAGTTCCATAACTTCAGAAATTATGAACAACAGTTGCTTTGAAGCAAAAATTTTTTATTTCAAATGGCAGAAACCTGACCGTAACGAGTGGGGCAGTGGTCTGGAGGCCATGCAGTGTGCTCTGCAGCTGGAGAAAAATGTCAACCAGGCTTTGCTGGATCTGCACAAACTGGCATCTGATCGTGTTGATCCTCATGTAAGTTTTTGGTTGCAAAACATCACCTGAATTGAGCTGCTGCTCTCCTGCAGACTGGCCTTATGAATCTGTATTTTCAGCTGTGCGACTTCCTGGAGAAGGACTACTTGGATGAGAAAGTTGAAGCCATCAAGAAGCTCGGCGACCATATCACCAACCTGAGTCGGATGGATGCACAGAATAACAAGATGGCAGAGTACCTGTTCGACAAGCACACCCTGGGTGGAAAAAGCTAAAAACCTACTTGCTGCAATTTCCCACTGGTCATAAACACAGCACCTTTTTTGGTCAAAAATATTCACATCAAGTATTCTTACATTTAATTTGGATAAGGTCTAATCTGGAGAAACAATGTCAAGGGAGCTTGTTGTGACATTTTAATCTGTTAATCTGAATAAACATTTTGTGCTGGATTTTGTTATCTTGCCTCTTCTTGCACTTATCTGGAATCAGGTTGATCAGCTGGGCATGTGAAAGCAGCAGTTCTAGTCCTAGTTACTATCAGATGACAAGAGCCCCAAATGCATCTCTGAGTGAGAGCCTGGCCACCCCACATGGGAAATTCATTTTGAATGTATTACCAAACTTGGTCTGAACCCACAACTGGCAACTATGGGTGAGGGTTGGAGCGTAAATCAACTGGTAAATTGAGAGCTTTGTTTCTCATCTCAGGTCCTAATCACTGTGGATACCCTGCCAATCCACCTGTCAATTTCTTGCACCATTTTTTTCTCACTTGTGAGCAAGTTCTCGAGATACGAGAACACCCCACCTAGGGCAAGATTCTATCCCTGAGCAGAAAAGGGCTTGCTACCCTTTTCCGGCTGATCCTGGTACTGGATTTGGAGCTGCCTATTCCCATCCTAGTCACTTTACTCTCACCTGTGAATCAGTTCATTTGGAAATAGAGCTAACAGAACCACATCCTCTGCAAAAAAGCAGAGACCCAATCCTGAGTTCACTAAACCAGATATCTTCCCTACTGGGAAATATGTCCATAAAAGTAATCAACAGAATCTGCAATAAAAGGTAGCCATGGCAGTGTCCAAATAACAGTGGAAACAAATTGGGCATCATATGGGCAATACGGATCAGTGCAACAGTCTTCACTAAAATGTTAACGACTAATGCCTACTCTTGAACCACAAAACACATGTTGTCATCATGACAAATAAAAAGCTGAAAGGTCAATTTAAAAAATGTTAACATTTTACCTATTAGCTTCACCAATTGGGTCTTTTCCATCCTGTAATTTGAATTATTTGTTACATACAGTATATGGCCTTGAAGGAGGCCTATTGTATTCATGTCTCATTAAAGCAAACATTTTTTGATATTCAATAAAAGTCACTGGCAGGTCAATTCAGTTTTAATTATCTAGAACTGCTGAAGCAAATCTCTTCTACTCATATACTGTGAAAGATACTTAAAAAAAACTACACAAAACTGAGACACCATCAAATTGCTTGATTTAAACAGCATATTAATAAAGAGTGAGACTTTCATCTAAAGTGGCACCTTTCGTTTGAAGTATTTCTTGTTTTCTTTTTCTGTAGTGAAAAAAATGGCTTAAAAATATATATTTTGGCAGCACAAGTGAATAAGAAAAAGCTCCCAGTAGTGGAGATAACCAATAAGGAAGGGGAGGGGAAATTAAAAGAGAGGACAGAGTTGTGCACAACATTGCATCAGCTACAGAATTTTACAGAAAACATTTGCATGCAAACGAAACAAAAAAGAAAGCCAGACAAACTACATAAAATTGGGACAACCGATGAAATCCTCCTGAAGACATACAACTTTTTTTGTGTGTTCACAATTTTATCTTGCGTCAAAAGAACACATGAAGTAACATTTTTTCCCTTTCATTTTTCTAAAAAAAAGCACAAATAATGATAAAACTGAGCTTTGCCTTGTTTAAACTAGTCATACATTAAAACAAGAATTGAATATTCTAATCAGAAGTTTGCTTTTCAGTATACCAGTTAATGTTTTGGTTCCTTCTTTTTTTTAATTTCACAAACTGGTTCCAACCAGCACATTGCTGAAGTCAGGACATTTTTGCCCATATACTTCCTATGTCTCATTCCCACTTCCACTTAAGCAGAACAAAGTCACGGGAGACACGAGTAATGCTGAGTCACTACAAAGATCTAGTACAATCCTCTCAGCTTCATTTGTCTAATTTGAGTAGCATGACTCAGCAAAAATCTGCTGAGTCATTGTGAGTTGCAAAATGAGAGAGTAAATGTGAAACATTGAAGGCAGGTTAGAAAAATTTGCAAGAGGAAAATCTGATTTCACCTGCTTCTTGGTATAAATACATTAAATAACTTACAGTATATTTATCATCTGTGGTGACCTTGGCTGTGCTTTAGATTAAATTTTCACTTGCATTTGTCTCTTAGACCATTTTGTCTTCTGAACCACATATCCCTAATGGGGTCAAAGAGGGTGATGAAGCCTATCGTGGCAGATTTCAAGCGAGAGGCAGGGTATACTCTGAACAGGTCTCCAATCTGTTGTGGGGTCACATACACACATTTGTATGGAAATTTTGTTGCAACCAATCAACCAAACAGTCATAATTTTTTTTTTTTGGAAAGTAGAAGGACACAAACCCCAGCCTTCTTGCTGTGAGACCACTATACTAACCACTGCACTACTATACAGCCGAAGAGAAGACAAGATTATTTCTATTTTAGGTTACATGTTGGTCTAATCTCAAACAAGTTTGGAATTTCTCAAAGATCCAGTCTTACTTCTGAGAGTTACAAGAAAAACTATGTAGGTTTAACATAGGATATAATCAGTTTTCAGTTTTGCCAAAGTTACACAAGTTAATACAAATGTTTTTTTATGTTTTTAAATCCCAGTAGAAAATTGATTTTAAAAAATGTCACTTTCAATTATTATTGAAACATATTAATGCAAAAAAAAGTTTTGGGCTCGATAGAAGTGCCCTCCACCCTCCACCCAGAATACAGCACATTTATATAGCACACACAGCAGCATGTTTGTTATATTTGAAATAGTTCAATTTATAATAATCTCTAAAAATGTTTAGTTTGTTAGATATAACATCTGGATTCACTGTCCTTTCTGAGTTTGCATGTTCTCCCCGTGTCTGCGTGGGTTTTCTCCGGGTACTCCGGTTTCCTCCCACCCTCCAAAGACATGCATGCTCGGTTGATTGGCCGGTGCCAAATTGCCCCTAGGAATGAGTGTGTGTGGATGATTGTATGTGTGTGGCCCCGCGACAGACTGGCGACCTGTTCGGAGTGTACTCTGCTCTTTGCCTTGGATTGACCGGGATGGGCTCCGGCACCACCCGCAACCCCGAAAGGGAAAGACGGATAAGAAGATGACTGACTGACTGACATTTGGATCGGCAGTTTAACCCAGGTGTGGGTGTATATTTTCTTAGTTTTGAAAAAAGGAATTGTCCAGCCTCAAAGAAATTTTGTTATACAAACACAGCTAAATACACAGAGTTATAAATACACAATAAAAACAGGGCCGGGCTCTTTCTTTTGTGAACTAGAATTGAACAAGTTAAAAAAAATCTGATAGATGAATGATTCACAAATCTCCTTTTCTAATGCATGGATCAAAGATTAACTACTCAATATAACACTTGATGTCACATATTTCAAAACTAATATCTGATACATAAGACAGAATACATGTATAAATACATAGGTGTATTTTACATGATCTTTGTACATGATTAATAATCTAAAGGTTGTTGTCATGGGTTTTAGTTAAACATAAATGTAACTTTATGAGTTCTAAGTTTAAGTATAACTTTAACAATGAATCTAAGTATAAACTTTACAGTTTTTGTGTACTAAAACTGCTTTGTCATTCCACGTGGTTTTCTGTCATCTGATCTCGTGAAATCTGAGATAAGCTCCACCCTTTATGACGTCATGTGTCCATGTGTATAAATACAGCAAGAAAACAACCAGACAGCATCAGGAAGAGATCCAACAAGAAGTTCTTGCTTCAACAGTGTTTGAACGGAGCTTCTTTCGTCGATCTGCTTGATTTCAGCTACCATTCCAGAAGACTTTTTATCTACTTGAACACAACTGACAAGAACTTGAATTAAAGCTTTATTTTTATACCAATTTTGTTAAGAAAACACCACCAGCTGAAATGGAATCCCAAGTACGTCAGAACTACCACCGCGACTGTGAGGCCGCAATCAATCGGATGGTTAACATGGAGCTGTTCGCCTCTTACACCTACACTTCCATGGTGAGAAGATTTATATTTAATTTCTATTTAAAGATCACCCCTATGAAGCTGACTTTCATACTTGGGTTGATGTTGGCCATGAGACTGTTCCTTCCAATGTTTTTTTTTTTTTTTTTTTTTTTTTTTTTTTTTTTTTTTTTTTTTTTTAAAAGGTGTTGCTTTCTACTCTACAATCATTGTAATAACTATTTTAACATTGTAATAACTATTTTGGCCATACTGAGATGTACTGATCTTTTCTCCCCACCTGTCTTGTAGGCTTTCTACTTCAGTCGTGATGATGTGGCCCTTCCAGGCTTTGCCCACTTCTTCAAGGAGAACAGTGATGAGGAGAGGGAGCATGCTGAGAAGCTGCTTTCTTTCCAGAACAAAAGAGGTGGAAGGATCTTCCTCCAGGATGTGAAGGTGTGTACGAATGTTTAATTTATTTGATTTCAGAAATGGTCTGAATTTGCTTTGAGACTAAAATGTGTTTTGTAATGACAGAAACCTGACCGTGATGAGTGGGGCAGTGGTCTGGAGGCCATGCAGTGTGCTCTGCAGCTGGAGAAAAATGTTAACCAGGCTCTGCTGGATCTGCACAAAGTGGCATCTGATCGTGTTGATCCTCATGTAAGTTTTGATGATGGAACTTTTTTTGGTTTGTCTCTCTACAGCTGAACAATGGTCTAATCTCCATGTATTTTCAGCTGTGTGACTTCCTGGAGAGCCACTACCTGAATGAGCAGGTGGAAGCCATCAAGAAGCTCGGTGACTTCATTGCCAACCTGACTCGCATGGATGCGCACAACAACAAGATGGCAGAGTACCTCTTTGACAAGCACACCCTGGGTGGGAAAAGCTAAATGCCCACTTGTTGAAGTTTCCTGCAGGCTTTAAACGACACACACCATCTGGGTCCATATATTCACAAATTGTTTTAAATGTAAAGATTGTTGTGGCGACTCTGTCATGGAAACTTCTGACTTAATTTAACCTCAATAAACATTTTGTGCTGGATTTTTGTTGTCTTGGTCTCTTGGTGTCTTTGTTAAACCAACCTAGTAGGTTAACCTGCTAACATGAACCTTTTTGTCAACTTGATTCCGTGTTTAAATGTAGAAATCCAAGCTTTGATTTCTATATGCAGTATATAGTATTTGTCAAATATTTAAAATTCATCAAAAAAATAACACTTAATAATAATGCATTGAACTTGTATAGCGCTTTTCTGGGCACTCAAAGATGCTTTTAAAGGGGAAAAGGAACTGAGTTCTATACTTTTTAATAGAAGTTTTATATTAATCAGTAGAAGTAAAGATTATTAGTTGAGTATTAAAATCTGAATATTTTAGTTTCTCATGATGGTGTAACAATGATCCTGTGTCTTGCTATGTTTCTTTGTTGTGTGGAATGCCAGATGTTTTAGGGAGTGTGAAGAGACAGGCCACCAATCTCCCCATCCTCCACGTTTTATCAGATTCCGAGGTTGAGATTACTCTGAACTTTAGTTGAACTGTTTAGGGGCAATAAACTGGTAAACTGGTTTTGTTCCACCACAACTTATATTTACATTATTACATTGAAACTGTGTATAATATTTTCTGACAGCGCTCTTAAGACGCTGTAGCTGCGCTAACGCCTGTGTGGGCAAGATATACATTTTCTGTGTCCAGGTGTACCCTGCTCATGTGAATTGCAGACGAACACAGCAATCGCACCCTCCTGCTCATGAATGCTGTCACATCAATCAACTGTTACCCCTGCCTGGAAGAGACATCTAGAGAAGAGAAACTCCATGAAGGACTGCAGCAGTTGGACTGTGGGGCGGGGGGCATTCTGATGACAAACTGATAACAGAATAAAAACCCTGTGTTACCGAGCCTCGATGCCTCTTCAGCTCGGACGGGAGAAGGCACACATCAAGTGCACCCTAAAGAGGTTGATAAGGCCCGGACGTCTGTATAATTTAATAAAATAGATTTAATTATATCCCATTGAATCCTGGTCATCTCTCGATATGAATACGCTGTGTAGGACTAGAAATAGGAAAAGGGAATAAATCCTACACTTTACATATGCATTATTCATTCCTGATGATGGGAGCTACCATGCAAGGCGCATACCATGATCATCAGAAATAACTGGGGTTGCGTGCTTAAATAACTTAGAGTTGTGCATTTCACTGTGATTAAGCTACTAAAAAAGGATAATTCTGCTGGTGAAAAGGAAGCTGTTCAAATACTTTTTTGGTATGAGGCTGAGTTAACAACATTTTGTTAATAGTTTACCTCTAAAGGCAATTTTTGATGGGGGGAATAGCTGGAAATTGATCATTTTGGTGGGGAGGTGTGTGTGGAGAAGTTTAAACCAGAAAGTTTTTCCCAGCTGATCCTCAGCTTACCTCTGGCTGCTGGGATGTGTTCTTAAAACTTTAGAAGAAATTCATCTTTGAGCCATGTCATCCCGTCTGGCTTCTCAAAGCAAGATCTAGACAACCATGTGGAAGGAAACAGTTTTCCACCTTTTGTATTCAATCTTTCATCACCCACAACTAGAGATGAGTTTTCTTATGGGCTCCGGTCGCCCGCAACCCCGAAGGGATAGACGGATAAGAAGATGACTGACTGACTGCCATCTTTGGGTGTTCTTTGGGTGTTTGGGTGTTCTAGGTTTTCTTAGGGTGTTGCTACTGTTAAATTTACAAGTCCACTTTATGGCTGTTTTAAGTTAAAATGAGTGGACTCTAAAAGTTTAAGAATAAATAAGAACCTGGTTTTATATGGCATTTTAATCACCTCCATCACCACAAACGGATTTAATTTATCATGTAGACACACCAATTCTTTTTACAAATTTTGAAAAATAGAAACTTATTTGGGATGGCACTGCTACTCATACTCCTAAACATTTTAGTCTGCTGTGTTGGAACTGGCAAGTTGTCTGTGTAAGGTTGTGCTGACCGATCATTGGTTGAAGAAAAAAAAAAAGCAGTGTTAAAATGATCACCCTTATTGTCCAGAGTCAGCATCCAGACCTCTGAATAACTGCACTTCTCTGACTGCATTGGACTTTGTGAAAGTTTGGTGAAGGTGGAATCCTGAGACAAGATTCGTTTAGTCCTGTAGTTCCAGAGAAAGGAACTATAATGGCTCAGCAAAGCAAACTATTTGTACGATCAATACACACACACACACACACACACACACACACACACACACACACACACACACACACACACACATAGTAAATATGTGTATAAAAGCATATTTGTATTTATTCGTGACAGAATAATTTGGGTTGCACCCTGCTTCCTGCTTGATTACGAGCTGGGATAAAATCTGAAACCCCAGTGTTGGACAAACAATTCAGAAAATGTTTGAATGAATTCTTCAAATTGTGGATTGTGTTCACTTCTTTTGCTACTACTACACATCTAGTGCGTGAGTTAGTTCCCAGATATAATCAATTTATAATATTTATAGCTTGATAAGTAATTCTGATGTAGAGTCATTGCTGGTTTATAAATGTCTTTAACAAAAATTGCTGTTTACATATTGTTTTCGCTTCCTTATCAGTTATTTCGACAAGCAGTTTTTGTTACTCATTACAGATATTTGAAACATATCATGAGAAAATCATTTCAGAGAATGATCTATTTATCTTGTAAATCAAGTATTTTAGTACAACATATTCTAAATACTAAAATGTATAATTAGGCACATACAGTCGTGGTAATTTAAAAAGCAGCAGATAAAATGTTGGCGCATACAGTAACTGCCTTTGTTTTCTTATTTCAGGATTAGGACACCAATTAGGATTAAGATGCTGCAACATTGAGCCCATAAAAACATCAATAATTCTTTTGAACAGAGAAAGCATCTGATCCCCTGATTAGACAATGTAATACTAAAATGAGGTAATTAAATTTCACTCAGTGAACCATCTTTTCTTGGATTTAGTTTTTTTTTTACTGTGGACGAATCAGCTGAGAAACAAGTTTTTGGCACATAAGAGTAAAAATTTGTTTGTGAGGGACATTGTGAAGCTACGTGTTTGTGTGAAATCAAACTGCTGTGAAAATCTTGATGTAAATATTCTTTTTTTTAAAAAACAAGACTGTATGAAAAACGTTGCGATATAAATCAATCAAGAAATGTATTTTTGTTAAATATTCTTGAAATAACTCGACAAAAAAACTCTACTTCAATATCTTTAGTCCACTTCTCATTGTCTCACTGTGGAAACACTGCATTGATTTAGTTTTAATTAATCATAGAACTGCAAACATACAACGACAGGTTAACATTTGTTGTAGTTTTAAAATAGCAATCCTTGCATGTGATTTACAACTTTGAAGAAAAAACTTTTTATTTTACTTTAAAGTGGCGTGTATCAATTTAATTGATTCTTGGAGGCAAACCTTCCTTAGCTTCATTTGTGTAATGGGTAGGATGACACAGCAGAATGGTGTTGGAAAACTGCTGTGTCACTGAGAATTAATACTTAAAGAGTACATAAGGGAAACAAGTCAAAGACGTTGCTTATCTTGTTTCGTTCCAAGTATTTGTAGAACAAAGATGAGCTCACACCTGTTTCCTGGAATAAATACATTGTTAAGGTTACTCGGAATTTTAAAGCAAATGTACTCGTGTTACTTCTACTTTAAGGGAAGAGAGATTACTCTATTGTAATTTATAGACACACGTATCATAATTATGCCTACATTCATTACATAAATTTTTTTCTTTAATTTAATTAGTTTTTTATCAGCATGTGCAACAGGAAAACGAAACAAATGACACATCTTTCGTTTCGAGAGGCAGGATACACCGTGAACAGGTCAACAGTCTGTTGCGGGGCCACACTCACACTTTCCCAGAGGCAATTTCATAGCAGCCAATCAACCTAATATACATGTTTATGGAAGGTGAAAGAAAACTGGAGTACCTGGAGAAAATCCACCCATACATTTGCAAACTCCACACAGAAAGACCAGTGATTTAAGCCTGGCCTCCATTCTCGGACTCGATCCCCTAACCTTCTACCTGTGAGGCCATCTTGCCAACCACTGCTCCTTCATGTAGCCTTAAATGACACGTGTCATATGTATGACTATGTATTTAGCCAGAGACCACAGTATCTACATCCAGATATGAAAACATGTGAGGATACATGAGGACATGTAATTAATTAGCTTAAAAGATTCAATGGCATCATAAGAACTGAAGGTTGTGGGAATGGCTCCCCTGACAAGTCATACATCCTTTAGAGAATGGACTAAGCAACTTTGTGAAAGTTTAGATTATATCTTGGTCTAAGTTTCAGCAAAGTTGGGACTTCTCAAAGATTCTGCTTTGTTATGTCTCGCAACACTGTTTCTGTTCCTGGTACAAGACAGATCATAGTGGTAAGAATCAGCATCTCAGCAGTTTTTAGGAGTCAGGTGGTATTCAGTGACAGTAAACTTGCCCTTGAATCTGTCTTGCAAAAAAATGGTAAAATATTTTATTAGATTTGTAAATGTATCAGGAAGACTAAGGAAGATTAAAATTTGTGATGCAAAATCCAGTAATAGAGTCTGGTCAAATCAAGAGAAACCCAGTTTGTCAGATTTTTCTTTTTCTCATTGACCACTATAGAAATTTTTCTTCAGATATTCACTATCTCACTTAGTGATCATGCAGATGGTCTCCTAATTTGTACTATTTGGGTTGAAATGAAGAGTATAACTCAATTTCAATAGCTTTACAAACAGAATTGGATAAAAATAGTTAAGTATTGCTCTTCATTCAAATTGTGTTCAGGATGTACATGATCAGAAAGGGCAAGAGTAGTTTTCATTGTGTTGTAATATATTCTCAAAAGGACATAAATAGTTTGAAACAGAATTAAATAACTCCACAGGTCATTTGGGATGGAGTGTCCAAACCTTGGAGTAAAACTAGCTGGAATAAATATATAAGGAAGAAGAATAAAAGATAAATGAATTAATTGTCCTTTAAGATATTAAATATGTAAATATATACATACATAATCATTCAAATTCTTATATAAATGTTATATAAATAAGGAAAAGGAGTATAATTTGACTTTAATTTATGTGCTAAAAAGCTTTGTCACTGCATGTGACTGATTGAAATCTGATCTGATGAGAAAATAATGAGAAAAAGCTACTTCCTGTTTTTTTTCTGTCGTGGGTCAATTCCTTTCGCTGATTGGTGAAAAATGTACGGAATGACGTCACATTAGTCTCATGGTCTGCGTTTTGTATAAATACAGCCACATCCACACATCAGGAAGAAGATCCAACAAGAAGTTCTTGCTTCAACAGTGTTTGAACGGAGCTTCTTTTAACAATCTGCATTTTTCTTCTCAGATTCCGTCCTCAGGAGACTTTTTCTACTTGAAAACATCTGACAAAGTCGTCTAAGCTTCTTACATTCATCATTTTTTTGTGAAGAAAACACCATCAGCGAAATGGAGTCTCAAGTACGTCAGAACTACCACCGCGACTGTGAGGCCGCCATCAATCGGATGGTTAACATGGAGCTGTTCGCCTCTTACACCTACACTTCCATGGTGAGAAAATTTATATTTTTATGTATAACATATTCTAAGGCCTATTTTCTAAGTGAATGCTTGAGTTGTAGTGTTTCAATCTTTCAAAACAATGACGTCAGTGTTTTTCTCTCTCTTCACTGTGTCATGCTTAAGCAGCAACTCTTGTTTAAATGGTGGTTTGAAATGATTACTGGTTTGCATGTTGCTGATAAGTGTCTGTCTACTCTACTGCCACTATGATCACTGTTTTGACCATACTGAGATGTACTGATCTTTTCTCCCCCTCCTGTTTTCCAGTCTTTCTACTTCAGTCGTGATGATGTGGCCCTTCCAGGCTTTGCCCACTTCTTCAAGGAGAACAGTGATGAGGAGAGGGAGCATGCTGAGAAGCTGCTTTCCTTCCAGAACAAAAGAGGTGGCCGGATCTTTCTCCAGGATGTGAAGGTTGGTACTAATGTTTCATGTATTTGATTTCAGAAATGGTTTGAATTTGCTTTGAGACTAAAATGTGTTTTTGTAATGACAGAAACCTGACCGTGATGAGTGGGGCAGTGGTCTGGAGGCCATGCAGTGTGCTCTGCAGCTGGAGAAAAATGTCAACCAGGCTCTGCTGGATCTGCACAAGGTGGCATCTGATCGTGTTGATCCTCATGTAAGTTTTAGTGCTACAATCCATGTTTTGGTATAGCTGAACTATAGTCTAATCTCCATGTATTTTCAGCTGTGTGACTTCCTGGAGAGCCACTACCTGAATGAGCAGGTGGAAGCCATCAAGAAGCTCGGCGACTTCATTACCAACCTGACTCGCATGGATGCGCACAACAACAAGATGGCAGAGTACCTGTTCGACAAGCACACCCTGGGTGGAAAAAGCTAAATGCCCACTTGTTGAAGTTTTCTGAAGGCTTTAAATGCAGCACACCATCTGGGTCCATATATTCACATCAATGTTTTAAGTTTGAATAATTTCTCTAGTGTTGGAAGAGTTTGAGGAGGTTGTTGTGACTTGTAATCTGAATAAACATTTTGTGCTGGATCATGTGTTGTCAATTATATTTGTGGTGGTTCTTTGACATTAAATGAGAATTAGTTGTTTCAAAGGCTAATTTAACTTGTGAAGTGAAGTTTGCCCCCCATAAAGCCAAAAAGAACAAAACCTAAGAATGCCCCTTCATTTAAATTGAAACTGATTTGGGGGGGATTCAAATCACAAATGCATTGAAGATCATGCTACACTTTTACCAGCTTCCCAATTATATTGGCCAACTATTTAAATAAAACGTTTCATGCTGGTCCGGTATTGAACTCATTCAAAAAAAAGGTTTTTATTTAGCATTTAAAGGTAGGATGCTTAATCCATAAAATCAGCTTGATGGCTGAAGGCCTGAGTGTCCAACTGCTTTTAAAATCCTAGGAACCCTCTGATACAATGAAGAAATCAACAGGTACTTTAAGAGCTTTTTAAAGCCTGAAAAGGGCTTTCCAGGTCTAATGACGGCTTGTAGGCTACTAGAACTAATTCACCGTCTAACTGTAGTGTGGCTCAGCTGCAACCAGAGGGCAGGGGTGTTTTTACAAACCCACATTCACATGCAAATGGCACACTGAAACATAATTTGGAAGATGTTAAATTTAATGAATAAGTTATACAATTTTTAGACATTTTTAGTCATCAATTTACCTTTTACATATTGTTTTTGCATTGCACATATCCATCTAAATTTAACTCAGGAGTAAAAAAAATTGTGTGAGAGAAAAAGTATAAATGAAATTGGCCTTAGGAAGGTCAAGCCAATTACATTTTATGTATGTCTTTTGCACATATATTAGTAATAGACATGTGTTTGTGCATTTCACCCAGATCTCCAAATCATCAAAAGCATCTAAGTTATCAAGCTTTTCAAATGCTTCTTCAAAGTGTAATGGATCAGTTTTGCAGATGTCTGATCTTCTAAGAAATATTTATTAAAGCATATTTCTAATTTAATTTACTGCTTGGAGCCCATAGTGGGTACAAACAGCAGCTGGATGTTTGCTTGCCCAATTCCTTTTATTCCAGGGTTTAAACTTTTAGATACTGAAGCAGATTCCCTGAATAACACAGTAACATACCACACACAAAAAAAAAACACCAGCAACCAATTGCTCAAGTTTAGATTATTATTATTAAGAGGATGAGAATATACACGAATGTCATTTTAGTTGGTTGATAAGTTGTATATTATTTTGGTAGCATTAGTGGACAGTAAGTAGCCAGTGTGAAGGATATGTAGAGATTACCACTGAAGGGGAGGGTGGGTTAAAAGAGAGGTCACAGGGCTGCACAACAAGTTTCAATCAGTTGGTGATTTGATCTGGAGACATGTGCATATGAACAAAATATAGGGGGAAGAGACACTAAATCAGGTGAGTTCTATTTCTATATATGTAGTATATATATTCCACTAGATTACAGATGCATATGTTGTGATGCTTTTGCCTACTTTGATGAAGCAGTAGTATAATTCTCTTAAAACAATTAATTTATATTGTAGTTAACTAACCAATAGTGAAATTATTCAGAGTTTACCAACTTAATTTCAGTCATACTTTCCTCCTCTTGCTTGAGAACTGCTACAGTAATATCAAACCCATTTGAACTTGGAGTAATACAGCTATATAACCACACAATAATGGATTAATACTTGGGTTGATTGTTCATGGGTTAATAATTTTAAAATTATTCTTTCTTTTTTAAACAAAGTCCAGAAACATTTGATTTTACTTGCTGTGTTAAGACGTTCCCAAAGTGGCAGAGATTAGTTTAAGTGGATTATTGGAGGCTAATGCACCTCTATATGCAGATGTCCATGTTCACGTGAATAAAGCTCTGCCAGACTGAGGAAGAACTTAGAAACTGTTTGAGCATTTACATCAGTTTGTGCAAAAAAAAAAAAGTGACATTTGACACTTTTTGAACATTCTTTTATTCAACGAGTACAAAAACTTACTTATGAGTACACAGACTTTGTTTTGACTAAACACGACTCTTTTCACAAAGTCAATCCTAGTAGGTGAACTACAATGTCAAAAAAAGACTTGCAATTATATTGCAATACTAAACAAACATGATGTACTCAATGTATCTTGCTTTCTTGCGCTGCAAGGTCCATTCATTAATAAATTTGCTCAGAAATTTATATATTTTTTTTATTTTGGCTGCAGCTCTTGAGGTTTATAAAAAATGTTGCATTGAGTCATTTGTTTGAAAAGTTGAATTAATCCTAAATTTCACTTTTTGCAAATCAAGAGAACCACTGAAGGGTTTAAAATAGAGACTTTGAAACAAATTAGACCGCAAGTGCAATCTTAAAATCCTTTGCAGATTATTTTCCTAAATCCAACCCATTCTGAGCAAAAACGCTTTCATTTCCACTTTTGCTTAAAAATTTTGGCATGCCAAATAGCTGTTGTTTTCCATGTGGCAAGATCAATGTACTTTAAATGGAACATGTTAACTGATTAGATTAATATTAATGTTTAAAAGTGTATCTGCAGAACATCTGGTCAGCTTGTTTACATCTGTCCCATAAACACATTACTGCTTTCAATAAAACTGTCTTTTTTTTTTTTTAACCATCAAAATATGTTGAATTCATCACATGCTGAGATTTGTGAAAACATGAGATCTGTATTGTTTTAAGGCAAACAAAACTACTTTTGAGTTGAATATTGCAGAAATGTCGGATGTTCCACATACATTTAAACCTTAATGAATTAGTGACAAAATAATGGGTATAAACGTCTGAAACTATTACAATTCAAACTGTTTAAAAATGAAAAATTACAGCCAAGATAATTTTTTTTTGTCTTTAGTTTGAGGAAATTTATCACAACCTCTCAATTGCTGGTCATACTGCATCCTTCAAAAAAATTGTTCGTGAGTGTTGTGATGTGATGTTTGAGGAGTTAATCCAAATACAGTGGACACATAATCAAGTACAGTATGTTTTTTTCTGCAACATTGAGAAGTAAACTTGAACACTTGCATGTTTTTGTGGCCTATTTGAGAACTGTTTTACTGTTAATTAGCTGGCCTAAAACATGGTAAAGCACCTTTTCCTAGGTTTGCTACACAGTAATTAATTTTATTTACATGAACATGTACATGTGTGTAAATGCTGGAATTGTTGTGAATGATGAAACTCTACTTGAGAGAATTCAAATAAAAATTGTATCAGTCACATTTGCACTCAAAAATGTCATGCAAGAACTCAACAGAAAATAACTGAACACTTTTTAAGATTTGCCACAAATTTCAAGTAAATAACTAGAAGCCTGTTAAATGGAACCTGGACTGGTTACTGAGCCCAACAGAAAGTTCAGTCAAACAAAACAATATTTCACCAAATTTAAAGATTGTAATCAAATCTGTTTTAGTGTTGCGACAATGCCTGAAATTTTGATTTCAGACAAAATTTCCAAAATCAAAACATTCAAATGTTCACAACATTCAAACAATTACAAATTAACTTGGGTAATAAAAGCCAGCAAAATACTGGTTTCATAAAGTTGTTGGCTATAAAACAAATTACAGGTCTGTAGTTCAAATGGATTATCTATTATTCTCCTTAAGAACCGACTGGATGCCAAAAAGTAGATTAATTAGAACAAATCAGCATTTTTTACAATCACTGGAGAAGATTTCAGGCTAAATCCAGTTGTGCTGCTTTAGGAGTGACAATTTAAACAAACCTGGACTGGAGGCCTGCTAGGGATGCATCCCCCCTCTCGCCTTAACTTACTCCGGACAAACTCCATCACCTATGCAATCCTCAAGTCATAAAAAGAGGCACTGAAAAAATAACCAAACTTCATCAGAGACAGGTGCCTTGCAAACCCCAATCATTGGCTGAAATGATAACTACTAAAAAGTTTACGAACGAGTCACATTACATTGTATATATTGGGATTGTAGCCAACCATTGGAGTGATCTGTAGAAACAAGGTGTCAAAAACCACCACACTCCTTCAATGAGCATTTGTAAACATTCATATCTTTTTACTAAAATCTTAAAAACTGGCTCCTATCTTTTCTTATGTAAACTTTGGTGGTTCATTTGGTGTAGACACACTTTAAGATATGTCTACCTGGATTATTTATCTGTTCGTTGGTTCAGGGGTTGCTCAATTAACATGTTTTTTGTCTCAGAACTCTTTTGCCAGTGTATCAACTTTCCTTTTTGCACCAGAACTCTTACAGTGGATGACAAATCGGTTGTATTTTCTAATTAGTCAGTACTGTGGAATCAGTTCCCCACCAAAATTTTTCAGCTGAATTGTAACTTAAACCTTAGATGACCCGCAAGCAAAAGTAGTTATCATCTGGATCTTTTTTTTAAGCCTCTGTCAAAAGTCATTATGCAACAATGAGTTTGATGCTAAAAGCACGACATAGGACTTAAAAATAATTTTCAGAAGTGCTTTTCAGCTGATTAATCTTTCCATGACTTTAAGATTTCTGTCTTTTGATTCATTTTTATTTCTGATGTGATGAAGGATTTTCAAAACATTTACTATTTTCTTTTTTATTTAAACTCAATAGTCACAATTGGTACAAAGTAGTAATAAATGAGACATTTTAAAATAAGAAAAAGTACAAAACATCTGGCATTCATTTACTAAAAACAGCCTTCAACTGATAACCAACCTCCTGTAGACATATGGAGACTCACTCTCTAATCCGCTGTAAATTCAATTCAAGGACAACAAAGGTCAGAATAACAGATCTCTCTCAAATTAAGTTAACAAAATGCTACAGTCATTTCAATAAACGACAAAACTTTATATAAAAAGAGAGGGAAAGGTAAAAGACATGAATGACTTAAGAACATGGTGACAGGTTGTTGGGGTTGAGAAAGAGGGAGGAGTGAGCAGAGCAGCAAACTGTCCTTGATTTGTTTAAGCCCAGGATTTTTGGATTACCTTGGGCAATTAATCTTGTTACATCGTAGAGCAGTGAGAGAGGGAGATGAGTGTGTATGTGTGTGTGCAATGGGACTGCTAACTGTCTGCATGTGAGGGCCACTACTGACAGCTGGAAAGCTTTGCAGGGCACGAACATCCAAAAACTAAAACTAGAGGTAGGACTATTTTTTTTATTCTTGAAAATATTTAATAGAATGAAACCCTGAACTTTTTTATTTATTTCCCCCCATTTTTTAAATATATTAGTTTAAAAGGGGTTATTTTAATTCATTCTTTTTAATGCTTCTTTGTGTTATTTAGTCATCTATATCTTACTCTATTGCACAAATCTAATTTATTAAAATTACTTCTATTTTTTTTTAAAAAAAAAAGAAAAATTATCATAGGATTACTCAAGTTTATTCAGACAAAAATGAGCCATTTTAACTATTTCCTTTTTATTTTGTTGATGTGTAACATTTTTACCAGAATCAATGCTGATGTTTTTTTCTTTTTAATTTGCTACACTTGTATCTCACGTTGCATAATATTCTTAAAAGTTTGAAAAAATGTCAAAGAAATAATTCTAAAGACAAATGTTAACAAAAATGTTAGTCTCATTAAAGGAATTTGATCAAAATAAAACAGCAAATATGCATTAAGATAAAAAAGATACAATAATTGGCATTATTTAATGGGTCAGCATGTAAAATTCTTTGATACATGAATATTAACTGGGTATTCAGCACAGGTGCTGTCGTGGCCTCACATAACTGTTCACGACTGTGTTTTAACATTAAAGTGACTGTAACATGGCTCATGCATTAAATTCCTTTTTTTTCTACATAACCCAGATGAGTTTGTAGTTCCAATGTAATAAAAAAGAAAGAATTTACAATAAATAAACTTTTTCTGCTATAGCAAAAATGTTTAAACTTGAGAAATATTTCATTTGATAACTACAAAGATCTTTGATATGAACAGTTGAAGGTTTTTGCTGGTGTTAGTTTTATTGTATTTTGATGCTGTGACCAAAAGAAAAAGCCTTTTAAGCCACTTCTCATTATATTCTTTGTAAATTAATAATAATCCAATGACAATAAAAATTTCTTCATTCATCTTCTGAACCGTTTATCCCGACTGGGGTCGCCGGAGCCTATCCTGGCTGATTTCAGGTGGGAGGCAGGGTACACCCCGGACAGGTCGCTTGTCTGTTGCAGAGCCATAGACACAGAATCAAGAAAACCTTTATCAGTCCCACAATGGGTAATCTTGAGGCAATTTTGGAGCTGACAATTAACCTAACAGGCACGTTTTTTGAGAGTGAGGGGAAAACAAAATACCAAACGAATATTTAATCCATCAGATTAGATTAGTTTTAAATAGACTGTAAGAATAAAAAAATGAGTGCAACAACAGGCAACGGTAGGTTTCAGTATGACGGTAAAAAACGGCTTTGTTACGGTTGGTAAGTTTGTAAGGTAGAGTAAAAAATAATATGTATAAAGTATTATGTTCTACAATTTGAGATAAGATTAAGATTGTTTAGGGGAAGTTTTCATTTTCTTTTTGTAGGTGCAAAATTTTACATGCAATCTTGTTAATATTGCTTTGAACATTTTTAAAACATTTTGATGAACTTCACTGATGCTTAATTTGAACATGCGTAATTAATTTATGGCAGCCTAAATCCCAGCTCAATATTTCTAATACAAAATTTACACTGAAAATTGATCATTTTCGGGCTTTGGTTGAGGTTTTAAAAAATAATGGTGGCAATTCCACCAAAAAAAATTCTAATGAATAAAATTCTAATGTAGATGGTAACTTTACTTTTTATCCAATAGTCATTTTAAAGCTTTTTTTGATTTGAAGATTGAAAGGGTTCTACTTAATAAAAATGCAGATTTAGAGTTTGCTTTTGGCACTTTACTAAAGAAGTAATAACAAATCATATTTTGTTGGCATTTCAAGTTGGCATTCAGAAGCGAAGTGTTCCGATTTTATAAATGTAATTTGCCCTTATAAAAGTGTTTAAAATGACTGCGGTATTGAACAGTATTGATCGATGAATAGCATTCAGTTGTGTTTGAGTTTGGCAGGGAACATGATTTGCATTTTTATAGAATATGACCAAGTTCAGACAAAAATACTTACAGTTTCTCTGTGTTCTTACTCAAAAAATTTATCTTTATAAAACACTGAAATATGGACATCTCTTTATAGTGTTACGAAGTCAAAATGAATGTCTAATGAACCGTTTATCCACACACACGGGGGATCAGGGAAGATTAAGGAATGTGAAAGGTTTAATTAAAAGATAAATTACCTGAAAAAAGAGACATTATTTAGAATAAATTTAGTGGCATTAATTTTTTTTCCTCAGGTCTTTGGTTTAACTTGCCATGAAAAGTTGAAATAATGAGAACAAGGGGATGAGGGCAACATTTTCTGACTTTACAAAAACTTGTATGCAGTGTATTGTACAGTTAGTTGTTAGATCAGGAAGTCTTTGTGTTTTGTATTACTTTAGATGAATTAAATTGTGTATACAGTATTTTATGTATCTGCATTTATGTAGAAATGTACTGTATATGCATGCTTGGTGGTAGTGTGCCCTCTGTGGAGACTCTGTAAAAGGAGAATACCCCCTGCATGAGACTCCCCCTGTCAGAAAAGTTGTCACAGTGAAAGTCTCCGTTTCATATGCAGCAGAACTGAGAGGTTCTAGGGGTCACCTGTCCCAGCAGCCATCAGAATTACGTGCCAGAAGCTGGATGGTGCTCACAGAGCTCACTACTCTTCTTGAGAAAAGAATTCTGGACATTTACTGAACACTGGACTGCACTAGTAGACACTTGAATTTCCTTAGTAGGGGATAGAGTGTCTTTGTTTTGTATTGTATTGTATATTGCTTGCAATTTGTAATCTGGTATTATTTAATCTTTTCAGATCAGCAATGCGACTGGACAATGCTGCTATGGCTCGGGTCCGAAGGGCAGCGGAGGAGGAGAGGGAACCCCGCCCGGGACCTCCACCCTCCACCCACCACTCCAACCACCAGTTTGCAAGCATGAAAAACAAGTTCTTCAATGAGCTCACCCACCTGCCAAGTGAGCACCCACTCACATTCACATTTGCTAGTTTGATGTTATAAAATCAGACTTTTTAGATTTAAAAAAAAGTGTTTATGTCAATTTTTTTGACTTATATTAAAAGGGATGGGGCAACTTTTAAAATATAAGTTATGTCATGTGTTGAATAATTTTGCTTTCAGCTAGAAAATGAGTTAAACTGCTCATTAGGCTGAAATATTTCTTAAATAAAGGAGAAACTGTGGATTTGGTTAATCATATTGTCATCATTCATTTCATTCTTTTCTTTCTTTGACCATTTCATTTTCTCCTCTTTCAATTTCATTTTCATGTGACCATTCCTCTTCTCTTCAAGATCATAAACTCAAGAGTAAGTACATCTCATTCTCCACCCAAGCATATTTTTCACTGTTGTAGAAACGATGAATAAGTGATTACATTTCAGGGGTGATCCAGGTCACCATTTGGGTCCAGGAGTGTTTTAAAGCTTCTGTTTAGCTCTTTAGCAAACTTTAGCCTTTTCAGCTTTTACATGCTACATTGATAAAAGAAAATATAAAATCAGAGTTTTAATGTACTCTTTGTGCAAACATGGGTTTTGCCGCCACTGTAAATATTCACAATGTGCTGATTAGTTAGTTCAAATTGACAATAGGTGTGAGCGTGCACGTGACTGGTTGTCGATTTCTCTATCTGGCCCTTAGACAGGATGGTGAATGTTTTTCTGCTTAAGAATGTCATTGTAAAAGTTAGTCTTGCTGCTGCAACTATAGTACCATTAAGCAAGCTGCCTACGTCAGGACCACATGTGGGCTACAAAATACTTTAATCTCTTTCCAGGTCAAAACTAACATCTGGTTCTCTTCTTGCCATCACAACCCTCACAAATGCCAGTAACTGTGCACAAAGTAGCCTGTGCTTGACCAAATATGTCTGCTAATGGATCTGCATTTTCACATTTTCATCAAAACTAAAACCGAACTAATATAAAAATAACCAATGAGAATCACTTTTTTAGTAAAACAGAAAATCTCTCGAACTAATGCAAGTTTTTCTCAGGAGTGGCAAAAATATTGGGTAATTGAGGTTTGTAATGGGTCTCAATATGATTGAATATGCATGAACAATAAGGAAAAACTGTGCAACATTACCTTACCTCCTCTTTTCTGTCCACAGTGCCCATGTGGGCGGTGGGAGCCATTGTGGTGGTGGTACTTGCGCTTGTTGGCTGCCTGGGTTTCTGCATTTACAAGAAATGTTTTAATAAGGGCAAAAAGCCCAAAAAGGCCCGTGAGAGGAAAGGAGGACGGGGTCGCAGAAAGAAGGACAAAGAAGGAGAAGAAGGGGACGAAAAGAAGGTGAGAAAAGCTTTAGATGTAAAAAACTTTCCACCAGCGCTTGACTGGACATGATGAATATGATAAAATTTTGTCATGAATGTTGCTTCAGTACCAAAGTACTTTTTAAAAATTCACTTTTCTTGCAATTCTTTTAAAAAAATGACATCTGTTCAGTTTTCCAAACTTTGTCATCCAAATAAAGCACTAACATGCTTACATAGTGGATTGTTGTGAAACCAAGAAGTTCAGTTGAATCAGCTCAGCTTTGAATCTTATTTACTTCTGTCATGTTTCTAAAAAAAATGGTTGAATGTCAGTTAATTTTTTCCTTTTTGTGTTGAGACTTTTATCTGTAAAACTCCTTGTCTAAATAACATTTGGTAACTTTATTTTAAACGACAAACTTGTTCTGAAAATGTCAGGTAAATTTAAGAGAGCAAAAAAAAACCTTGTGATTTCTGCTTTCTTCTTCTGCAGTGTTTTTTGTGATGCTACTTTTCCCCCCACTGCCCACTGTTTGGCTTTTATCCAAGTTTGGTGTGACTGTTAATGGCATCTTTTGTGCATGTAAACATATCTAGCTAAAAAAGATGAAGGAATTTGAGTTTCTTTCCACTTGAGTTATGCAGTTAGATGAAGCCACTGCAAAGATGGTTGAAGTTAGAAAGACATTTTTTTTTAAACTAGTCAGAGTTTCACACCCTTCTCTACACAACAACCAGAAAATGTGATCTCTCCAAGCACAGTTCATACTTTTGGCAAAAATCGTTTTGGAAAGCCTCTGACAAGTACTGAACAATCAGTAGGAAAGTGTGTTAGATTTGAAGCATCACAATAAATTTCTTACGTCTCTTTTGCTCTTTCATTTAGGAAGGAGAGGAAGAAAAGGAGGAGGAGAAGGAGTTTTTTGGAAAACTGGAATACTCACTGGATTATAACTTCACTGATAACCAGGTACAAAATATTTTCTTAATAATTTCTTATTTTTCTATTTTGCATGCTCTACTTGTGTTTTTAGGCACTTCAGACCAACCAAAAAAAATGCATGTCAAGTTAAATCATCATCATAAATAGTCAGCAGTGTGGTTGTCTGTGCGAGAAAAAAAAGATTTTCAAGCTGTCCTGAGTGTATCATTGATTGTAGTTAGGTAACCTTAAGTTTAGTTACGGGCCGTCATGCAGATCTTAGGTCTTATCATTCTGTTTGTAATGGGTAAATGATGATTTGTTTTGTTTAATGTGTTAAAAATGTATCATTTTAATAATTCAGGCAGGTTGTAGGTAGTTATATTTTATTTAAGCTTTGACGACGTAGCGTATAATGAGATGATAAAGTGGCACAAAGTGCTTTTACATGCTAAAAAGATGAACAAATCCACAAGCAGGAGTCATTTTTATAGTTATACAAACACATACACACACACACACACACACGCACACACACACACACACATTAGTCTTAATCACTAGATGCTTCATAACACACACTACCAACTACACTTTCTAACACATACAGTATATACTAAACTGAGAGAATCTCACCAAATTATTGAGTAGATTAGAAAGGCTCAGAGTTTCCATGTTGATTGACTTTGGATGAGTGTCAAAAAAAGGTCTTTTTTTAAAATCTTATTGGTCCAAAAATACAAAAATTTGCAGGAGCACCAAAAGACGGCACCTGAATAATAGATCAGTAACTTTTAGTTTGTACTAAATATATTGTATCGATTGCAATCATAACACACTCTGCAGCATTCACAATTACCCAATAAAATAGCAGTAAACTTTTCATTTTGATAATAAAAGAATGTGTCAGACTTTATGGTTTAACTTCTAGTTTCCCCTTTCTTCTCCAGCTCATCGTGGGAATCCTCCAAGCCCAAGACCTTCCAGCTATGGACATCGGCGGAACCTCTGATCCCTATGTCAAAGTTTACATGCTGCCAGACAAGAAAAAAAAGTTTGAGACAAAAGTCCAGCGGAAGAACCTCTGTCCAGTCTTCAATGAAACTTTCACATTTAAGGTCTTTGCACAAAAAGATATTTAGTAAAAAACTGTTTTAATTAGCATCAGATTTAACCTTCATTTAATAGTTCAAAGCACATTAAATTCTTTAATTATATGTCTTTTGCAGATACCTTATACCGAGCTTGGCGGTCAGACACTTGTCCTTCAAGTTTTTGACTTTGATCGTTTTGGCAAACATGATGTAATTGGTGAAATAAAGATCCCCATGAACTCTATTGACCTGGGTCAACCAATACATGAATGGAAGGACTTAGTTGGAGGAGAAAAAGAAGAGGTGAAGTTTTATCCCATAAATCCCTTTAAATCGTAACTCTGTAAAGTCATAGTTAAAAACGTAGTAATGCATGTTACATATAATCTGTTTTTCACAGCAAGAAAAGTTGGGCGATATCTGTATTTCCCTTCGTTATGTCCCAACTGCTGGAAAGCTTACGGTAAACATCATGGAAGCCAAGAACCTGAAAAAGATGGACGTTGGAGGCCTCTCAGGTGAGTATTTGGAAATGTTAATATAGGTAATGAACGGATATAAAAATTGAGTTATTGTTTCTGTTCTAGATCCTTTTGTGAAAGTGGTGCTGCAACATAATGGAAAGCGACTCAAGAAGAAGAAGACATCAGTTAAACAAAACACTCTGAATCCTTACTTTAATGAGAGCTTCAGCTTCGAGATCCCATTCTCTCAGATTCAGGTTTGTAATGAAGACACAATTTAATATTTATTTTTGAGGACTCTTTTATGTTAATTTTTTATTTACTTGAAATAAACTTTTATGTTTAGAGTATTAAAAAAGCAAAGACCGAAATGAACATCTTGATATGACTCCATTTTTTAAAAGAACAAACAAGATTTTTGCCTGTTTTCTGTAACTGTGAAAGCTGTACAGGACAAAATTTCTGTGTGGAATTTGCATATTCTCCCCATTTATGTGTGGGTTTCTCACGAGTATTCCAGTTTCCTCCCAACCTCCAAAAACATTGATGTTCGGTTGATTAGCCGCTACAAAATTTCCCCTGATAATGAGAGTGTGTGTGGTTGGTTGTGTGTGTGTAGCCCCCCCCCAAAAGACTGGTGACCGGTTCGTGGTGTATTTTGCCTCTTGCCTGGAATCAACCGGGATAGGCTTTACGACTCTAGTGGGGATAAGCGGTTCAGAAGATGAACAAACGAAATTTCATTTCACAAAACTTTACTGTCATATTTTGTAGTCAAAGCCAACAGTAGTTTTACAGTTTGTTACTTTTTGATAACTGACACCTTGAGTTACAATCGACGTAAAAGTGTACAAAATGTACAAAAAAACCAACTGACACATTTTTTCTCCCCTTTGCAGAAAGTGCAGGTGCTGATTACTGTCTATGACTACGACAAATTGGGCAGTAATGACCCGATTGGCAAATGCTGGATTGGTTATGGTGCCTCAGGTGTTGGGCTGCGTCACTGGTCAGACATGCTGGCCAATCCTAGACGTCCAGTGGCCCAATGGCACACGCTGCTGCCTGAGGAGGAGGTGGATGCTGCTCTGAAAGCCCCCATCCGCTGAATAATTATTATAAATATGCAAAATGATGCTGTTATCATTAAATCTGCAGCAGTTTCGTTCAGTGACCAATGTCATAACTTTAAAAAGAAGACACAACTTGAATATTTTTTCATCACAATCTGCTTTAGTCATTTTCACACAACTATTTCTTTTTTTTATAAGACTTTCATTCAAAATATGGTTGTAAAAATACATGTGCTTTATTGGTAATGAAAGCATGAAGGATGCATCCATACCAAAAGAGCATGTTTGCAACAAAACTTCTTACCAACATTAAAATTTGGGCGTGGTAAAGAACACAAGGCATGGTGGAGAACAACCTGGCATTAGGAAGCCTGACTGAAATAGAAAACCACTTTAATTATCTGTTTTTTAATAAAAAATTAGATCACTTTCATGCATGGTCGAAACCCCCCAAAAGTTTTTTGCAAGCTTTGAAACAAGCTAGCAATGTGGTGGCGTTAGCACATTCAATTTCTTGTCTTAATGTTTTAGTTTGTTGTCTTTTTAACATTTCTTTCAGCTTGATGGAGCAATTCAACGACATCAGTTTCTGTTTTTTTTTTTTTTTTATCTAAGGAAAGGCTGAATTGCACTTGTTTGATTCTGTACCAAACGACACAACTAACAACTTATAAAAATCATATTTAGGTGGAATGAATGTATAAAAGGGCTGAGGGAAAAAATATGTTGCAATGGATCTGGACGAGAAATAAAAAATGTTTAGCTTCGTAAAACTTTTAAATGCAACTATTTTGCCACAATGGCAAACTAGATGGTAAGCTTGTTGCAAGATGAAAAAAACAGAAAACAGCCAATTGATAACTGTTTTTTTGCTTTTTTTTTTCATTTCTGTATAACTTCTCTAACTTATTTTTTTTAACTTCACTTTCCCCAGTTATTTTCTGAGCAATATTTGTCTTTTTCTTGTCAAATCACTTTTACTTAGTTGAATGTTTGTTCATTCCTGACTTGACTCATTGTGTTTGAATGAGATGATGATTCTTGTAATGTGTTTGTGAGTGTTCATTATGAAGTGTGTAATTGTTCGTTTACATAAAAATGTAAATCTGTTTTTGAGTTTACTTTCTATTCATATGTATAGTGAATAAATAGCAGAATAAATACATAAATGACAGATGGTTTGGTGGATTGAAGGATTTGTGTCTGTGGCCTCACACTCCTCTAATACCCTCACCTCATCCTTTCATTTGTACACAAGTCGAAATCCTCTCACACTGTCAGGTTTGAGTCAAAATACAAAAAAACAGAGTTTTTATTGCACTATTTGAAATAATTAACTGCATAGAGTGTAATCATGCACTTCTTTGTTAAAAACAGAGCTATCAGCTCTTTGGACGTATCCCAGTCATTTCTTTAGTGAAACTGATCATCCTGCTACTTTTACCAAGAAACAAATGTCAAATGTGCATTCATTCAGTTTTAGCAAACTGTGTTAGTTTTAACAACTTCGAAACCCAGTTCAGTAAGTTTTTCCAGTGTGCATACAAATGTATTTATTTGTCCCTGACTTGTCAGGCCAGGGAAGAGCTGGATTATCAGCCTGTCCTCTTTTAACCACATCGTGCCATGAGCCAAACATGTGATGCAGGAATTAGACTGGGGGATGGGAAGGAAACACAATTAAAACTAACAGAAGAAAGTAGCACGATGCAAAATAGAGTTTTAAAGACTGAGACCATTTCCCTTCTGATTGTAATGTAATTCTGTTTGTTCCATGTTTAACCAACAGAAAACTTTAATAAAAAATTAATTTGTAAAATAAATCTTTGATCATTAAAAAGAATATTACAAAAAGAATAAATAGAATGTTTAGAAGAAGTCAAGGCCTCCTTTAAAAATGCAATATTTTTGACAACTTGCAATGTTTATGTTTAACCACTTGAGGGAAACATTCAGTTTAAAATAAATTGCAGATTTTGACCTTTTTTTTAAAAAAAAATTGTTTCTTTTGAAGATGGCACAAAAATGTTTTCTTATCGAACCGCCCATCCCTATCAGGATTGCGGGTGGTGGCGGAGCCTATCTCAGCAAATTCAAGGCGAGAGGCAGGGTACACTCCAAACAGGTCGCCAGTCGGTCATAGGGCCACACACGCACGCACATGCACACACACACACAGGCAACCATCCCGACACACTTATTCTTAGGAACAATTTCACAGCAGCCAATCAACCTAACATGCATGTTTTTGGAGGGTGGGAGCAAAGTGAAGTACCTGGAAAAAAAACATGCATACACAGGGAGAACATACAAACTCTACAAAGAAAGGCCAATGTTTCAAGGCTGTTCTAACCTGGACTCGAAACCCCAACCCTCTTGCTGTGAGGCCATTGTGCTAATCAAGACAAGGCAAGTTTATTTGTATAGCACAATCTATACAAAATGGAATTCAAAGTGCATCACAAGAAGAAAAAAACATGCATTAAAATCACAAAACATAGAATCAAAAAGTTTAAAAAAAAAACACTGCCCCACCATGCCACCCCGGCATAAGAATTAAAAATTAAAATTAAAATGATAAAATTCATCTGTAACATTTGAATGATATTGTAACTTCTTCAACCACGTGTCTACAAATTCCTTTCCTGCCAACACATGGAAACTATTGCATCCCCACCATAGGAGACACAGGTTTTGTTCTGCCAACTGATCCTCCTGATTCTCTGAATCCATCATTCTATTTATTGTCTTCCACTTATCTGAGTTCAGGTTGTGGGGCAGCAGGTTAAGCAGAAGACCCAACCTTTCTGGAAATGTTTTTTTTTTTTACTTTTCAACATAACCTCTAAACTTTCAGCAATCGTCTGTGACAATATTTGTCAAAGATTTCATTCGACTTAAGTCTTTTGTTAGTTTTTGGTCTTTACCAAAGTTTTAATGAATCTTATACTATTACAAGTCATTTTAACTATTTGTGGAATTGGGACAGTGGGATGTACCACATTTGGATTTGTTAACAATTCACGTTTTTAAGAAGAGGCGGAAAACCTACCTTTTAACTTCTCGTTTACTTAATTTTTATTTTTGTTTGATATGCTTTTATTTATTCATATGTTTCTTTATGTTTCTATTTTTACAGTTTAGTTCATCTGATTTAGTTTTAAGATTAATTTCATAAACAGTTTTTAACATTTTTTATTGGTTTTACTTATTATTTAATTGTTTTATTCTGTGTCTTATTCCTGTGTTTCTTCATGGGAATTCTCCTCCCCACCACACACACAGTCTGTGTGATCCTTGCAGTGGAGGTCAGACTGGCCTAAGTACTGCGGGTCCCTCACTTCAGCTAAGTGGCTTTTTGTGGGTACCCGTGTCTTCTAGAACCAGGTGGACCCCTGTGGTTTTGGTTGCTGCAGTCATGGGCAGGTTCTTCCCTAGTTATTGTTTCCTCTCCGCATCAGGCCAGATGTTTGTTTTATTGACTATTATTTTTAACTCAGTTAAAGAGACAGTAGCTAGCGGTTCAAGGGAACTGAAATATAGTGTGGGGCTGTGTGAATGTTGATGGTTGTGTGCAGTGCTTTGTGTAGGTGTTTGATTTTTTTAATGTTTGCTTTTGATTTATTTTTTATAATCTGGATTTTGATTCTGTTAGAGTTTTTATTTTTCTGTTCAGCACTTTGCGTTGCTTTATTTGAAAAGGACTTTATAAACAAAGTTTGATTTTATTCAAATGATTTGCTTTTGTGAAAGACCTTGTGACAAAAGGGCAACAAAGTCCATATTCCATTTGAACATTTAACTTTGCTGCAGCAATTATTCGGGATGATCAACACACATGATCAACATACGTGTGTCATCCAATATGTAATTAATTAGATAATGTGATTCATTACAAATGGTCTCATTTTTTGGCCTGCAACATTTTAAAACTCAAACTTAGCAAAATGAAATATAAAACAATAAAAACACAAGTCAGAATTCATTGCATGTGATTTTATTATCAATTTGTCTTGTGTATCTACTGTCTTAGACGAACTCGACACAAAATACTGTGAGAGCAAATAACATCAAATATAGAAGACACGTTCAGTTGTCCAGATGCTTCTTTTTCATCAGTATAGTAATATTTTAACCTTATTTTTTTTTGCTTTTACTTCCAGCGTCCACCCACCTTCCCTTTCCCATGGACTTTTTTACTACAAGATAAACAAGGGAAAAAGGAAAATAAACATGGTTTTCTAATTAAATTAATGGGAGATTAATTTTAATCAAAAGTACTTACAATTTCTGAGCATGTTGGATCCTGTTCAGTAGCACAATGATCTACAGGAAGAAATGAGGCATAATCAATTGGGAACCATTATGGTATTAATATTTAATTGGAAGCAATTCCGATAGGAGTCTCATTGGCAACAATTACGCATGCAAGATGAACATAATTCCCATGGCTGAAGCTCAATACATCCAGTCATTTATTCCAGCTTTTTAAAAGACACTCTTACACCAACATGGACCAACAGAATGGATTTGATAAACTAGAGGTCAGAGCGTTTTGAACAGCGGTTTTATTACCTCATATTTCTGGTGTTTCATTTGCTCCATGAAGTCAAACTTATCAGATTCCAACTGGTAGATCCAGTTCCACATATCTTGGGCTCGTTTCCTACAAGAAATATTCAGAAAAACAGTTTTATCCTAATTTCATATAATGATAAAAAAATTAGATTTAACAACTGTATGTACAATCTTCACTGATGTAGAATTTCAGCTGAAATCCATAAGCATATAAAGATGAAGATGGAGTATAAATCGAAAATGTTGCCCTTAGAATTTCAGCACCACATAAAATTAAAAAAGAAAAAAAAAGTAGAATTAATTTTCATCAACAAGTTCATTAAATTTTATAAGGTTGAAAATACAATATTAGTCAATTACTTTTACCCCAATTCCACTATTTATGGGACATTGGCTGTATGCAGTTCTTAATGCAACATGTTGAACACAAATATCCGTCCATTTTTTAAAAGTTTTTTTTTTTAATAACAGACTGAATGAAATGAACCAAGTATTTTTAAGCCTCTGTCACTATCACATTTAAACCTGTTTAAAAATGTATGAAGAAATATGATAAAAAATATTTTAATATGATTTATTATAAAACAACAGCTACAGTTTCTTGTTGGGATGGGGAATGTTGTCCAGAGATGGTGAGATCATCCCCTGTATTGGTTGACGTGATCTGTTTTAATGAGAGTCAGCAAGCTGGCGCCAGCAAATTGAAGATTTTAGAAGGGATCAATTTAAGGAAAGAAAATGCTTTTTGTATGCTGTGGATATCAAGTTAGAGAGGACTTTAATATCTGTAAACACATAGTAGCCCTTACACAGACTAGATTTCACCTTTAGTGAAATTATAATAATCAAATTTTCTCTGATGCCCATTTGTAACCCAAGTTGTATTTCACACCCAATTTGAATTGTTGCTGGAAGTGGCTTCAAAGTTATTATAGTTAAGACCTCTACACCAGCATTTTTCATACTAGTGTGCCGTCAGAGATAGTCAGGTGTGCCGTGGGAAATAATCCTCTTTCACCTCATATAGTGATTGAGATGAACCGGTAGCTCCCAAAGATGGTTCTGTTTGTTCTCATTGTGTTTATGTAAAAAAAATGGATGAAAGTGTCTTTATTTATGTTTATCAGTATGAAATCCTGTCATTTTATTTAGAGACAGGCAGAGCTGTCCTGTAACCATAGCATCCCATTTTTCTCAGCTTTTTTCTTTTTTGTAGCATGCTGCTGTCCATCCCTCCCAAAAACTAACCCAGATAGTGTATCATATTTTCTACTTGCTTTTGAGACATTGAGAAAATTTAGGTTGCATTTAAAAGGAGAAAAACTGTGGATTTGAATGAAATCTCAGATTTTCTGCAATACTTTAAAGAGGAAAAAGTTTGTCTTGCATTCTGGGTAAATTCCCTGAAGAGCCCATTGCCTTAAACAATATAAAAATATATACAATGTTGTATGTATTTTAATAATATTTTATTAAGGAAGGCTATGGGCTATAGAAACATTTTTGGTTGGTGGTATGCCTCAAGATTTTTTTTGACAGTAAAATGTACCTTGGCATGAAAATTGTTGGAAAACATTGCTCTACATAACAGTCAAATGGCAACAAATTCTATATCAGTTAAATGAGATTCTTCGAGTTTTTTCCTTGCAGCTTTTTGACTCACCGGAGACCATCCTCCCTCATGTTTTCAATGCCGAGAGGCTGTCGTCTATCTGTAAGAGTTTTCTTCTTTATCTCCTTGCCTGTCATGCGTTTGCCCTTCCTTGATTCAACCTGAAATACACACAGTGAAGTCATGCTCTGCTCATCCTTATTATTACTATTACCATTTCCGACAACGCCCATGATTTCACCTTGGCTAAGAATCCTCCAAAGTTGGCTCCCATGTTAGAGAGCACCTTCTTCTTCTTAGCATCATCATCTGCCTTCTTCTTGGCTTCCTCCTCCTCTTTTCTATGGCGTTCCTCCTGTAACAAAACAAAAAGATACATATTTACATTTTGTTGTGTTTTATTTGAGAAGAATTGTTAAAAAAAATAGTGATCAAGATCATTACCAAAGTCTAATCAGCTATTCGCTTCTTGTTTCTTATAGTTTTTGGAAAGAAATTCTGACTCTTCTGCCAACATCACCTGGTCAGATTAATATTAATAGTGTTTTCTGTATTTACCGCAATCCGGTTCTGTCTGTCCTTCTCCTTTTCTGCTCGAACCCTTTGGATTTCTGCTCTCTCTGCACGACGGTTTTCCTGGAAAAAACATTATAGACATTCATTGTTGTCAGATATTGGTTCTAAACTCAAAATACAAGGGTGGCTCACAATTCGTCCCTTTAGGTAAATGAGTTCCTCCTCGTCTTTCTTCCTTTGTTCAAAATGTGCATCAATCAGAGTGTGTAACTCCAGCATGTCCTTCTCCATACGCTTTCTGTGGATGTCCTGGTGAAATGAAATAGGAATGTAATGATCGAATAACAGCAAAAGTAAAATAGCTGACTCTTTAAGGCAAAATGCCGCTGCTAGATAATTTTATATAGTTATAAATGGAACATGGGACTAGTACCGTAATTTATATTCAAAGCAGAGTTTCTATCTAAATCCTGAAAAAAAGAACATGTCTTCAATACTCTAGTACATTTCTTTTATTGTACACTTTCTCTGCAAATAAAGTCAAACAAAAAATGTCAATTGAGGCAAATCTTATGCCCGAGTAAAACATCAAGCCAAAAAAACATAATGACATCATCCTAATAATTTTGCATAAAATGCTGTGAGGCTCTCCAAACAACAAAAGTAACAATTTTAACAGGCAAAATTGAATGAGCTTACAACAGCTCTGCGTAACAAACCTTTGGAAATAGTGACTAAAACGAGTCAAATGGTTCATTTTCAACAAAAATTTTAGGAGCCTACAATATTTGGAGTATCAAATTATTAATTACTGACTGCAAAGTTACTGATGACAAAACATCCAGAACATTATGGAACATTATGGAAGTATGGAGAAAATGGATCAGATTGGTGCAACATCTGCAATGGTTAGGACAGTCCATCGGTCCGGCATGGTTATACAAGAGATGAGCCAAGAGACGAAGCTACTTCTGATTTTTTTTATTTAACTTACGTCAAAATCCACCCTCTCGCCCTCTGGGATTTTTGGAGGAGCGAGTTGAGGCACCATAGGCCTAGTGAAAAAAAAACATTTACGGCACATAAAATATTAGTTAAACCAGTATTTTAGATAATCTGAAAGTTATCAACCACACTTACTTTGGTTTGGGACGCTCCTCCTCTGTTGAGAAAAGAGGCAACCATCAGCTAAATATATTTTAGGGTTATAGTATATTTTTAAAGTGTGTGAATGATCTGAGTGGGTTTTAGTTGACAAGTGAATGAGATAATATGACTAAAACCATAACATCCAAGGCCTTTAATGGGTTTCTTTTCAGAATGAAAATATCTTTTATAGAACAAAAATGTGAAGGTGATTTCTATACAGAAAAAAACAAACATTTAACATTTTCATGTTCAATTGAAGAATTTTTTTTTTATCATACTATATTAATCCCTCGTACAAAAATTTCTGTGCTGCATTGTACCACAGCAGGCAGCCAATGATGGCGCCAATGCTGGGAGCAACTACGGAGGTAGGTGTCTGGTCTATCAGCTCAGCAGAATGTGAATTGGCAACTCTTTGGTCCAAAAATGGCAATTTTACCACTGAGCAAAACCTTTTACAAATTTGGCCAGGAATTTTTTTTAAAAAATGAGAAAATGCATTTAATGCATTTTGATGTCCAAACTCTAAATCAATTGAGAAACTTGGTATTGATCTTGAAAGGGATACATTTTTCTATTAGAGGGAAATCATACTTCTGCAAACTCCTACCTTCCTCCTGGATATCTTGATCTGACGGATGAGCCACACAAAAACAAAGTGAATGATGAAAAGATGGTACAAAAGAGTGCATGGAATGACAAATACCATTATTATGGAAAAATAATGAACACGTGAAAGGCATGACCAAAGATACAAAAGGTGATCATGTGAAATGTTGTATAAATGAGGTGAAAATACAAAAAGCAGAAGATCACACACATCAAACAAAAATGGAATAAAAATGATGAACGTCAGAAAATGCAGGATAAAATATTCATGAAGGATACAATGTGCAGCGACTGGAACTTTTCTGAGCCGCTTATTTCAGGGTGGCAAGGCAATAAGCTTACAACAGACCTCTGATGAAAGTTACCTTCAAATTCCTAAGAAATGCTTAACATTTTGGGAACTACTGGTTTTTGCATTAAAAAAACCTATTTAAATTGTACTTTTATTGCTAGCTTAAAGGCAAATCCCCAAGTTAACAAAAAAATTGAAGGTGACAGGCCATTTTCAGCAATTGCTAAATTAAAATGAACCAGATTACTTATTAGGTATCTTTAAACCCTTTTTTGTAATTTGGTTTGGAAAAGTTTTGTGCTGAATAGTAAATACGTGTCTTTCCGACATTTCTGTGAAACAGAATAAACGGTGTCGATAAAACCCACTTCATGTGTGAGTGTATGTGGTGCATTATTAAAACTACAAACACAACGCAGGGCGGGAAGAAGACGTTACAGACGCTTAACAGGACAAATTTGATTTTTAAAAAAAATACCAAATTATAGGTATACTTTTTTTAATATACATATTGTAGTAGAGCCAAATTGATACCAATTGTGATTAAATGTAAACTATCAAAATGTCAGCTGCTGATATTGTTGCATGTTTTTAAAATTAGGGATGACATATTTGGTTTACTAAACTCTTTCACTAGTGCTCTTCTACACAGTTTTTGCCATTAAAAAAGGGCTCAATAGAAGAAAGCAAGTAAAAAGAAATACTTGCAATACATCCTAAATGCTTTTAGTTGGAAAACATGAAAAAAACAAAAACATTTGATTTTGTCATGCCATAAAACTGCCATCTGTATTTGTGCAATTTGATTTACTTGCTGTATTATAGAAATTTTGTTTATCTTTTTAATACAATTCGCTATAACGAGTGCAAACAATAAGTTTAAAGAAATAGCATTAAATCAAGGATTGAAAGACATGGAAAGAAATGGCCTCTTATACTGTAAGAGTAGAACTGACGATATTATAATATTAAAAAATTAATTTGGATATATTTGAAAAGTCATGTAACTGTAAGTCATGTTTCGTCCCATTTTGAATAAACATTTGCGCACATTTCTTTCATTTTGTCTCTTTGTAAATAAATCAAATGCCTTTTAAAAGTTGCTCTTCTCTTACCTTGATATTCCTGTTGCTCTGAGGGGCCAGATCAGCACGATACCAGGGGTGGGAAATGAGGATAGGGCATTGTTGATATATCAGTGGATTACCCATTGGCCACACGAACATGGGAAGATGAGGTGAATGACTTCCAAGTTTATGGATAGCAACTCAGACAACAAAAGACAAACACAAATCTTTACAATTTTTTACACATGACATTTCCAAGCATACCTCCTCCATCTTCTTCGGCCTGCTCTGGTTCCTGCTCCTCTTCCTCCTCCTGTTGCTCAGGTTCAGGCTCACATTCAGCCTCCTCTTCCTGCTCAACTTCACAAAAGACCAAAGACGAAAGAGTTAGATGAATGCTCCACAGTGTAGACAATGCATGAAAGTGTAAGACATATGCAGAAATTTACCTTCTACCTGCTCTCTGAGTAAATTATGAAAAAGAAGAGAGAAGCAAAATTGATTATCAAAACCATCACATTTTATAGTTGTGCTGTTGGTAAAGCTACAAAGTGGCCTTTAAAGGTACAATGTGATTCGTTTTGTTTTACTTACTCATATTCTTCTTCTATATCTGACATAGCTGCAAGAAAAAGATTTCATCACAAAACATTGCAATTTTAAAGTTCCTTTGTACTTTGCAATATAGTGGTGCCCAACTGGCTAAGCATGCAGGCTGGTGCAAACCAGTTGTCTGATTGGGTTAGGTTTCAGAAAGCTAAGTTATAAGGAAACTCAAAGCTTAAACATTAAAAAAAATATATGAAAAGTGTGTGCAAAGTGTCACTCTGTGTATTCCATGTACCCTGCTTCCCATCCATAGTGTTTCCATGGAATTAGCACATTGTTTTCCACATAGTCTTTGTTACACCTGGAAGGCTGTTAGTGTCTCTTTTCTTGGTTGAACACTTGTTTTCTACTTGATTCGGCATGCATCTTGTGATGTTGATGAGAGCAGTGAGTACCTACAATTTTTGTTTCCTTTCGCTCCATTTCACTCTTATTTTTGATCAATTTCTTTCTTTCTTTCTCCCTATGCACATAAGCATTTAGAAATGTGTTTTCAAAAGTATGTTCATATTTTTACCGAGGTTGGTTCAGTAAAACTTGACAAACAGACCACCAAGCAGAAGGGTGGCATCAAATTGAACTAGACTAGGTTAAAAATAAAAAAATCCAGAACACTAAACACAACTCAAAATACAAATTTTAAATGTGATGACACTGAACAAAGAATCAAAATGTGTTTCAGATCCATGCCCACATTTAAAAGTTTTGGGTGAAAGGTTGGCAGTTTGTTTAGGCTTTTGAATCGCTTATCCCTGATGGGGGTATGGCGCGTGCCGGATCCTATCCCGGCTGATTTCAGGCAAGAGGCGAGGTACCCACCAAACAGGTCACCATTCTTGAGCGGAGCCACACAAACAGTCTTGGGGCAATTTTGTTGCAGCCAATCGACCTAACATGCACGTTTTTGGAGGGTGGGAGGAAGTGAGAGTATTCAAAGATACATGGAGAGAACATTCAAACTCCACACAGAAAAGTCAGTCTTTCAAACCTCGCCCCAATGTCGGACTCAAACCCCGACCTTCTTGCTGTGAGGCCACTGTGCTAACCACTATGCCATCATGCAGCCCGGTTGGCAGTTTTAAGAAGGTTAACTGTGGCCCTGTGTTGCTTATTGCAACACAGGGCCACAGGGTTTCTGAGTTTGCCATAGTCAGTAAGCAGGTGAGTAAAACATGGACACACCCTGGACTGACTGCTACTCTGTTGCAAGGCTTACAATGTCCAAACACAAATATTAAATCTTCCAAGTAAATACATCTGTCACTGCCCAGTGACAGACTGGTGACCTGTCCAGAAAAAGTTGTTAGATTATCCCAAAACTTTGTTTTCCACTTTAATAATTGAATCTAAATATGCACTGTTCTCCTGGGCTCTGTCATTTCTTGATCAAAAGTCAATAAGCAGTTTACTGATTTTTGCAAACTTGAAGGCATGAGTGAGTCATAATCACCAAACCACAGGTGTCCATATTTACAACCCTCTTGTGATTAATCACTTTGGTGATATTGAAACATAGAGATGGTCAGGCTATAAATTGTCTGGCTGAGCTGCCATTGTTCTGACATAAAACCTCATCCAGACGGTCATTCCCTTGTGGCTGTGTGTTGCTGACACCTTCCTGGCTGGGCATGGCAGTGGATTGATAGAGTGTCAACAGGTGAGAATGTGACATGAGGGTCAAACACAAAGAGACTAGAATGTAGATTGAGTTTCTCTCACTTTCTATTGTCTTATTTCATCTTGTCCACCATTGTCTTGACTCTTGACTTAGGTTGATCTTTTTAAATAGTATGTATATGAACACATTATTTACTAAAAGACTATCTTGAGAACTGATTTATATCGTTACATGTTTACAGATTAACTATTTCACAAGTGTCAAACTGTGTTACCGTCTCACCGTACCCAGTTTCACACTTTAAACATGTTCACAATTGGACAAAAGAGCATCTAGGTGGTCTTTAAAAGATTATTTTAGCATTCCTAGTTGTCAGTCTCTTTAGCTCTACTGTTAACTTAGGCTCCAGGCAACATTTTTAAAAGCTTTATGATTGTATAGCTGGGTTTCTGTTTGTTTCCTGTCTAGTTTGATGTCAAATGAAATACCAGATCTATCAATCAGCATGGCATGCCAGCACTATCAACAAAACATCAAAAGGTTTTAAACCTTCCATTTAAGTTTGTTCAGCCTCTATTTGAGGGTATACATTCAGAGCAAGTTGGCCAGAAATGTTTCAGCCTTTTGGTTCTATAATTCAGCAATAATTGATTTTCTTAGTGGACCAATTAGAACTTGGTTTGAGTTCAAAACCACACTCAAAACCACACAACCCACCAAAAAGTTAAAAACATATACACATTTTCCCACAAGTTAAAAACATAGTAGCTTTATTCCGGTTTCACTTACCAGAATAAGAGGTTAAAATATGTTTTCCCAAATAACACCATAATAATAACCATATCTGTTCACTTGGATTCCAATTGAAATATTTATCTACAAACTACATTTTATACACAAAAATAAAACCATCGCAAAAATGTTTTTGGTAAAATCAATGTACTTTTTTTGGATCAGACCATTATGTATTTTATGTTTTTTCAATAGCCAAAAATCTCCCTATATGCGGAGAGAAAATGGGTAAATATGAATGTAGAGATAATTCCACATGTAAGTCGGATTTAGTTGGTGTATTTCACTTTTTGAATAAAGGCATCAAGGGTGAAGTGAAGGAGCGTGCAGAGAAAAGGCAGATGGATTATTGAGAGGTGCAAATTTCAACACCTCCCTTAGACAGTTGGAATCAACCCACTGAAAGCTCAATGGGTGAGAGGGATCGGGGTGAGAAAAAAAACAGGGGATTTGAAAGATGAGTCATGTTCCAGTGGGCAAAAGGCATCACCCTTAACTGTCAAGGGCAAGTGAGCCAGGGGAGTGGGTGTGCAACAACAGGCTATTAGTATAATGAAGGCTACTGTGGGCTATTATTGGTTGCAAGAGAATGGAAGAAAGGATTAGTGGATACCATTTAGAAAGTATTCCTGTAAAACTTTGCCGGTGGGTGATTCTAAGCTTTTTCAAGTTTGGCAAAATGAAAAGTATAATATTAAAGTTTTCAGGCATTTTATACCATTAAAACATGAGCTACAACATATGCTAACGTTACACATGGCAATAAATAAACCAAGAATTTATTTTACATATCGTAGTAGCAAATACTGTAGGTAACAATCTTACTATCCCAGCTAGCTGAACTTTTAACATCAACGCTTCCCTTTATGTTAGCATCTCTTTATTCTTTGGTCAGTGCTTTACATTGTATAAAAGTAATATTGAAGTCTAGGCCACAAAATCTACAGATACAAAAAAATTGCTAGTTAATTAATTTAACTCCAGTTTGAATTCAGTCAACTCCTAAATTAAGGACGGATGATAAAGAAATAATTGTTAGTTGAAATAACTCCTGGTTATTGTACAAAGCTTTTAGTTAACACAAAATAACAGAAAATAAAATGAAGAGTGAAACATCAGTAAATCACCAAAACATCATATCATATCAAATCATCATATCATATCATATCAAATCAAATCATCATATTTAGTGTGTTAGGTATATATTTAAAAAAAAAAAAAAAAAAAAAAAAAAAAAAAAATCATCATATTTAGTGTGTTAGGTATATTTTGCTCAACTTAATCTGAAAAAATTGTGAGCTTGATTTTATTGGCAAAGTAAAGAAAGTTGCATGTTTGTTATCAGGTGTTAATATTATGTACAGTAGTAAATTTGTTTTTAATCGCTCTTAGATAAAGATAAGAGCGATTTTGCTTTTTGTTGTCATAAAATGTAGCATGGGAGTAATAGCGAGGTGTCACTATAGTATTTTTAAATTTGAGTTTTAGAATTGTTAGTATATACAGTATTTGCTCAGAGGAACATTTATTACATTTTTTAGAAAATGTTGCAATTGTGTGAAAATAAAAGGAATATGTTAGCAAAAAATGGAATAGTAGAACCAAATGGGAAAAAATGGACATACCTGTTTGTAAAGCAAAGAGTAACAGGAGACACTAAAGACAGACAAAGGAAGACAGATGGACAGAAAAGCTATTGTACAATGGTAGTTTTATACCAAGCGGTGGAGGATCACTCCTCCACCCCATGTGTGTGTAAGTATAACTTACTGAATAACTATGTGTGCATGCATTCTGTGGAATTACTGTGAGTCTGAGTATACAGGACAAGAATAACTGCGAGTCTTTGCCCACATGTGCAGATGTGTGTGTGGTCAAGGTGGAGGGGGGGGCACAGGCGGATTATAAGGCAGAAAGATAACCACCTCACAGGATTAGGGAGAACAGAGGGATGACCTCACTGGACAAGTAGAGGGGTGCCAGTGGGCAGGTGCAAAGCTGGTGATAAAAAAAACATCCCAATAATAAAAGGGCGGGTGCTGTGGATAAAAAGGTGTGTTGAGAAACAGTAAGATGAAAGCAGAAATGATAAAATTATTTTTTATTCTACAACCAAAGACCTTACGGTAATTTGAATTTAAGCTATGCAGGAATGTAATCTATTTTTCGGTAACCGGGATTTTTGTGAGCAAGTTATAAATGACCCAAAGTTAGAGAAAGCTGCCTCAAAATGATAATGGGATTTTCTGGGGAAAATTTGAGACTTTGTCAGTTGGATGAGTGTAGAGAAAAACTCATTTTTAAAAAAAAAAAATCCACTTAGTGTCATTTTTAGAGGACAAAAATGCTTATATTTTGACGCCAAATTTGCGGCAGTGGGATAAAAACTGCAGCCATTACGGATACTAGTTTAGGTTTTTGTTTAAGAAAGGTGGTTTCCTCACTCAATCAGTAAGCTTTCTTTTAAATAATTTTTTAAACAGTCGTACCTCAAAAAGTATCAAATTGATCAAAACTCGGCATAGACGTTCTAGAGACCAATTTTAAAGTTATAGACCAGTTTTAAAAGTAAAACAGTAACTCTAGCTGAAAGCATGCTTGACTTTCAAAGGTTTTAAGAGCATAAACTTAGTCGTTGAAAATTTCCAAAAAATACTATACTATACTATTACTCCTATGGAGCAAAAAAAGTAAAAGTAACCAAGCCAAAATTTAAAAAATTTGTATGAAACTGCACGATTCCCAATTGAGCTGGTTGTTTTGAGACCAAATTCAATTAAATTAGTTAATTCTTGCTGGGGAAATTAAAAGACAAAAAAGGTACAGAAGAATTAAGAATAAATATATAAAATATAAAAACAAAGATTGAATGCGCTAAGCACATTTACCCAATAAGGATCTCTTACTCGTCACATAAATACCAGTAACCATCTTTTCAAAGATGTTTAACAGGTTTACTTATGTAGCCGCATTTTGACAAGATAAGGAAAGATAAACAGGTCTATTTTAGTTGAACTTGTGAACTCTTCAAGCAGCAGGTGGATATAAACCCTCAATCATGTCACAAATGTGAACTATGCAGAGAGATAATCGCAAAGGTTGTGAGTGAAACGAACGCCAGAAGAACATGTCTGGACAGAAACAAAGGTAATTACAAATTACAAATGTAATTTCTTATCATTTATTTTAAAAAATAAACACATCGTGAGTCAAATATTTTCCTTTACTTTCTACTCCAATAAAAAATGAAGTTCTTTCATAAAGACAAAAAAGGACACATAAAGCTTCTATTTGACCATCTTTTGTGAAGGTTTCAAGAAGACATCACAGGCATGGTGACAGTGAGGATCTGAAAAACAATAAAAAGGAAAAATAATTTTATCAAAATGCTGAAAGACAGGTACACTTGATCAGAAAACTTCTGAAGAGATACTGCCAATATACCAAGATTTTCTTGGTATTAAAAACAAACAAAAAAAATACTATTTATACTATTTATTCTAACTGTTAGAATATTACTGAAATCTGGACCTGTGTGTTGGCGTTAAACTGAGCCACGCTGTTTTCCTGGTCGACAAAAAACTGGTGGAAGATGTCGAGATGGAAGAGCGAAGGTCGAGCTGTTAGCACCAGCCGGTCTTCTCCGACGTCAAGAACCAGAGAACGAGATGAAATCTGTGTAGGACACATGAGAAACAGCTGAAAAAAAAATGCAGATGTTTTGTGACCAACCCCCGCACCCTCGACTTTCAGGTCTTGTTTGTTTGATAGAACATTTTACATACACAAGTCTTACAGGATAGAAAATAACCAGAGTTCTTTTATCCACATGATTGGAATCTAAATGATTTTACCAGTAAACATCCATTTTTTTATCAGTCACAACACAAAACTATAAAAAATATAAAATAGTATCAATATGTGGAGCAAGTAATGACCAGCAAAACAAGTACAACAGTTTTTTAACCAACAGTGCTCTAACTGGACAATCAAGAAATCATCTAATTTTTTGTAAAATCTCAGCTTCTCGAAAGGAAAAAAAATATTTAGGAGGAGCTCAGAATAGAGCCATTTCTCTTTGGGGGCCAAAGAAGCAAAATGGGGTGGTTCTGGCACCTGGTTAGGTTGCCTCCTGCCCGCGTCAATGGTGAGGTGTTTCAGGCACATCCCACCGGTAGGAAACTCAGAGCCACACCACGGTCTACTGGAGAGACTATATCTCGCAACTGGCCAGGGAATACCTTGGGATCCACCTGGGGGAGCTGGAGGATGAATCCAGGGTGAGGGAAGCCTGGGTTTCCTGACTGAGGCTGTTACCCCTGTGACGCAGCCCCGGATAAGCGGAAGCCAACACAATGAAGCGGAAAAAAACCATATACGTACAAGCAAAAATGAACATACTAATTTCTCTCCCTGACCTACATTTTTTACGCAACCATTTCTTCCTATTGTCATCTATTTGAATAAAACAAACTTCACTTTTTAAAAAAAAAAATACACAAAAATAACTTTCTGCTTTTTTAATGTTAATTATGGATCAACAACACCATTTTGGCTATGATGTCTCACATGACGTGTGTGTTGCTGCGTCATTGTTCTAAATTGAACTAATTACTTGTGTTGATGTTTTATAATATACAATTTATGTGAGTTGTTTAAATAAAAATGCATATTTTTTTGTCTTTGATTAGATTCATATTTGCTTTGCACTGTTTTATTAAAATTTTCTCATTTTATCCGTTACCGTAATTTAATTGACATCAAGGATGCTCTCATTCTATTTTTATATGTTTCTTTAAAATCTGAACTACATATACAACCATCCAATTGTTTTTTCTTACCACTCCAGGTAACTTTATTTCTGCAATGAGGTATTCCGGCTTTCCAGCGGGAGGCTCCACCATCAGGGTAAACTCTGGTCTGATGATACAAGAGTAGAAGATCGATTGATGGGAAACTGATTCCACTTTTGATGCAATTACAGAAAAAAGAAGAAATACTCAGAATAGTCACCTTCTAGCAGGAGATGGAAAGTCTTCCCTAAAAAAAAAAAAAAAAGACACAAAAACTTTTTTAAACTGGGAAATGATGATTAAGTGTGATAGGAATAAAAATAACTGATTCTTTTTTAGATGTACCGTGATTCCAGTTCTTGAATTACCGGGCGGCTCTTCGTCCGGATGTTCTGTTCACTCACAGAACCCAGGAACTTACGGTTCTTCAGCACCTTCCAATCTGAACAAACACAATGTAAGTTAGCTACACATTTTATACTTCCATGTCTGAGCATTTCTGCAATAATCAGAAAATATTAAGTAAATAAAAAAAGCAAACAATGGACTGAACCACAATTTGAACCATCGTAACCTTTACTAAGAAGAGAAGTAAGTCCTACACTTACCCCTGTTTAGCTCCAGATTATATTTATTCTCCAACCCTTCAAGAGAAACCATGATAACAAACTGCTGGAACAACAGATCTTTCTACAAGATACAAAATATTTGTTTTGATTAGATTTATCATGTGTTTCATTTTGTAAAACTCGTTTTCAGAGTTTAAAAATGAAAATAACACATCAATTAAAACCACCTGACACTTTTGGAAAAACTCCTGGTTGATGACGATATCGTATGCCGTGCAGCCCTGAGAATCTGAAACAAAACATAAACATGTGTTAAGAAGAAAATTTAAAGGTTGAATTTTTTTTTTTTTTTAAAACCCAAGCTTATGGGAAGGCGATGCAAGTCCATTTGTCTTCGATAACAAGAAACAGAAAATATAAAGTATAATATAATTACAGCCTGTTTGCAGCTCGTTAGAGATTAAATACTGAATGGAACATTTTCTCATGTTCAAATAAACAAGTTGATGGTTTCAAGCATCTTAATAGAGTCTGACACTCTGTGTACCTGTTTGTAGGATAAAACTTTGTGTAAGTTATATTTATTTGGATGTCCACCGAATCTATTGGCAAACCTGTGTGTTTACCATATTTTCTGGTGAATAAATCTAACTTAAATCTAACAGAAGAAGAAAATGTAGCAACAACTCTGTTTTTTCTGCTTCTTCTTATTTCCAATCAAAGACGCACAAAGTATTTATTTAATATGGTATTATTCTGAATTGTCTAGAAAGGTTGAAGAGAAAGGTCCATGTCATTGTTTAGTCAAAACATACTCAAATTTCCTGTAAGAAGTTCCTGCCTGAGTTTCTTGGCAGAAACAATTTTATATTGTTGTCTTTGGAACATACTGTTGTCCAATTCTGTGTGAGGCTCGCCAAGACTCATGGGAACTCTGAAGGAACTAGGATCGTCTGTTTGAAGCAACTGCACAAGCTCCTCTTTAGAAAGCTCTGGTGGGGGTGGGACAGAATCTGACTGACAGATGTTGATGAAGACCTTCTCCTTGCTTCCTTTTACTAACGTTTTTACACAAATACCTAAAACGAAGAAGAGGGACAAGAAAAAGTTTTAAAAGAAAAAACACAGGTGATAATTATTATTAGAGAGCAGTCATGTTTCCTAAATGTAGAGAAACTTACCAGGACGAGGTTTGATTAATTTTGAGTTAGGAGTTTCAGTGGGCAGTTTCCCCATTGTCTGCCAAAACATAATGTTTCCATGAGAATCAATGTACACTTTAATCCAGTTCTCCTTTTTTAAGCTTGGGCCAAAACTGGAGCAGTTAAACTACTTTCTGAGCATACTTTGTTAAGTGTCTTAACAATGATTTTAAAAAAGGGGTAGAGAAATTCGAACCATTTAAACTATCTGTAGATCATATTTTAACAGATCTTAACTTGACACAGTGGATAATAATAACTAGATTGAAATCTGTTTATTCAAATCTGTGCCTCCAAATCTGAGACCATGGTTCTAGCCCGAAAAACAAAGGAATGCCCCTTGTAAGTCAGGGACAGGGTCCTGCCCCATGTGAGGAGTTGAAATATCTCGGGGTTTTGTTCAAGAGTGGGGGAAGGATGGAGCGGGAGATCAACATACGGATCGGTGCAGCATCTGCAATAATCAGGACGCTGCATCAGTCCGCCGTAGTAAAGAAAGCAAAAGCCCTCGTTTTACAAGTCGATCTACATTCTCACCCTCACTTATGGACACCAAACCGGAGCCACAAATTGCAGAATCCTTCAATCAGAGCCAAGATCTGCCGTGCAGATCTTTCGGTGGTGACCGAAAGACTGAGATTGCGGATACAAGCGACCGAAATGCGCTTCCTCCGTAGGGTGGCTGGGTTTCATTCAGAGATAAGGTGAGGAGCTCTGCTATCCAGGAGGAGCTCGCAGTAGAGCCGTTGCTCCTCCCAGCGAGAGAATCCAGATGGGGTGGTTCGGGCATCTGGTTAGGATATCTCCTTGTGGGTAAGCAAAAGACAACTGATTGAATTTAAATCACCTGCAGCAACAATTGCTGGTAAAGTTCCTCATGCTGCTGAAGCTCCAGCTCAGAGTTGAGAAGAGAAGAGTCTGTCATCTTTTGTTTCACCTCAGGAAAAAAACAAAACACCATTTAAACTTCATGTGGCTGTGAGAGGGGCCTCTACTGTGACCAATTTTAAATCTAGGCTGAAAACATTTGAATGAAGATTACCCACTCTTTTTTAAAATTCAGATTACAAAGAAACGTATAAATCAGTATTTTATACATTCAATATGGACATTTTTTTGAATTTATTCACTCTGAATGAAGGTTTTAAGCACTTTTTGAATCATATTTTTATTCCTAAAACAAACCAGCTCTTGCTCGTAATTAACATGACGTTAGCTGAGCTTTAGCGTTAACAAACACTACTTCCGGTTTTCTCTAATAAATACTGACCTATAGTTTGCTATGCAGGTTGTATTTTTTGCTGATTGCGAATAAAAGTAAATTAAATTGATCTTACTCGTGGATCAGGTTCAGTTTTTACTCCAAACACATCACTTCCTTGTTGACTTCCTCTTGGCAACGGGAGTGCCTTTCAAAGTAAAAGCGTTTGTTTCAAAGATTTCCTACGACATTTCTCTTAACACTATTTCACAAAATCCTTTTAAATTAGAGTATTTACTTGGCTTTATGTTGATTTAAGTTGGATGGTCGTCTCTGTGTGTGGCCCTGCAACTGACTGGCGACCTGTTCGGGGTGTACCCTGCCTCTCACCTGAAATCAGCCTGCATCCCCGCGACCCTATTAGGGATAAACAATTCAGACAACAAAACAAAAAATTACTTTCCAAAAACTTCTCAAAGGACGAGTTCTTACTTTTAATAAAAATCTCAATAGATGTCACACAAGAAAGAAATCCCAATTGTTACCATTTAAACTGTAACATCAGGCACTTTCATAATAAACAATATAAACTAGAAGAAGATTTCAAGTCAATCTATCTACGTACATACCACCCTCACCTATGAACACCAGTTATAGGTGGTGACCAAAAAAACTGGATCGCAGATACAAGCGGCTGAAATAAGCTTCCTCCGCAGGGTGGCTGGCCTATCACTCAGAGGTAGACTGAGGAGCTCTGCCATCCGGTAGGAGCTTGGAGCAGAGCAGTTGGCCCTCCAGGTGGAGAGAAGCCAGATGGGGTGGTTCAGGCATCGGGTTAAGATGCCTTCGGAACGCCTTGATGGTGAGATATTTCGGGTATGTCCCACCGGGAAGAGACCCAGAGGCAGACCTTGGACTTGCTGGAGAGACTGTGTCTGACAGGTGGACAGGGAACACCTCGAGATCCTCCCGGGTGAGCTGGAGGATGCAGCTGGGTTGAAAGAAGCCCGGGTTTCGCGTCTGAGGCTGTTGCACCTGCGACCCGGCCTTGGATAAGCAGAAGACAACAGAACGGAAAGAATAAACTGATCTCAAATGTCAAACAGGAGCATCACTTTTAATGGCACAGCAATAGCAGAAATACCATGTCGTGGTTCCCTCGAGCCACCACCAGAGGGAGCCAGGGATCCCCTCACCTTTCCCCCAAATCTGGCAATTGGCATTTTGAACACCTGTGGGCTCAGCTGGAGCCAATCTCCCGGCTGCCTACTTAAGGGCAGCCTCGCCAGCCTTTAGTTGTCAGGTCTTACAGTCATCTGTCCCAGCCAGGTTACCCTGGTTGCCTGACCATGTTTGTTATTTTTATTGGACTCTGGAAGCCTTTAGTTAATCATGTTTTGTTTTTCCTTTACAGACTTTCCGGTTTTATGTTAATAAACTCTGTTAAAGTCCTGCATTTGGGTCCTCCTCTTTCCACCCTACCTTCCCCCTCCACAACATACCAGACCCAGATCAAAAGGTCCACATAGATTAATAAAGATAAAAATATGGAAATTACATATTGAAAATAAAAGCATAATGCACCAAACAAAGCCATTGCACAAATATATATTCAACGCAAGCCAAAGAAAAAGTTGGGAGTTACTGTTACAGGAGTTTTTGTTACTGATCAAGACTTAAATACCACCTGTAACATTTTGATATCAAAAGTTTAAAAAAACCTGCATGATCTCCAAGCAATCACATGGGCAAAAACAACATCAAAATCCCTTCTCTTGTGTTATGTTATGAGTCAATTTGACTTATTTTAGTTTTTGTGTTGACCTAAATACTAGTTACCCTTAAATTTATTCCCACAATTTCGTAACTTTTTCTCATCTCAAGTCATGAACTTGCATGTGCAATTTGGGCTCTTTGGTGTGTTCTACAGTGTTTGTGAAAAGTTTGTTTACAAAGATGATGTTGAGAGCCATTTTAAACCATCAAACTATGAGTAGCCAGTGATGCAATATCTAGCTATGCATGGAACATGCTGTATACACTTAAAAGCTGCCTTTTAGAAAGCCATTCAGAAAAATCAAGGGATACATTTGGTGCTGGAGATGAGTGAAGGGCTGCAAGGTCACAACATCACAAATTATTTATATTCTACTGCCTTGGAGGTAAACTTCAGAAGAGGAAGCTGACCACGTTGGGAACAATCAGAAGAAACCAGATGGAACTTCTCAAAGAAATTCTGAAGGTGGAGGCAGACCTCTGCATTACTCAATCTTTGCTTTCAGGGAGAAAACAACAGTTGTTTCATGCTGCCCAAGAGAAGTAAGAATAAGCACAATTCACATTGATGAATCTCTGAGTGCAAGACAGAAAGCTGCAAATGATTATGGACTACAACTCCAACAAAGGGGGAGTTGATAATCTGGACAAAGCCACAGCAATATACAGCTGCCAGTGCAAGACTGTTTGTTGGCCCATCTCCATCTTTTTTCGTTCTGTGGGAAATTCTTCTGTCATTTAGTAACCATGGCAGGGAACAGCTATAAAAGGCTGGTACAGTAGCTCAGTGAGAAAAATTCCTGCCCCAATACCACAAGTTTTCTTTCTAAACCCATGAGATGCTAGAGTGAGGTAGTGATAGGCAGGCTGATAATAATACGTAAGAAGTAAGAAGAAAGGTAGTTAGCAAGCTAGATGAGATTAGCAGAATGATTGGAATTTGATGTTAAAGTGCAAGACTTCACCTTCGTAAGTGGTTGAACAAAAACAACAATGCTGAAGTGGCTTCAGCACCTCTGTGGGTATACCCATGCTCAATGGCTGCTGATGCTGACTCGAACAGTTGGATGTTTTTTTTGTGCAAAAAGTTCAGCATATATATATATATATACTGTATAATAGTTAGAACTCTTGCATTTAAGAATACTTAGCAGGCTAATCCAAAATGCATGCAAAGTCTCCTGAATATTCCATTTTATAATTAGTTCATTACTTTGTTAAAGTAAAAAAAAATGTGTATCTGTACGTTACTTGCGAAGGTTTTAAGACTTTTACTCCACAGCATTTTACAGCAGGTATCTGTGCTTTTACCGTGCTACATTTTCAAAGTGTGTTTTAAGTTTTTGTTACGTTTTCTTTAGGGAATATGCAGGTTATCATAATTACTAACATCAAATATCAGGAATTCCAGTTTTTATATTAAACTATCAGTTTATTCAGTGCTTGTTGAAGCTGCATTGCCATATTCAAATTGTAGAAGCAACAACTGAGCTTGACGGGTATCAGCAAACAGGTATTCTCACCTCTCGAAAGAGGAAGTGATGAGATGAGAAACAATTAAAATTGAGGACAAACAACATGAGCTGCAAACAAGCAGAACTAAAAAGCCCACATCAATTAGCACAAAAGGAAATAAAGTGAGGAGATGACACTGCTCTTTCAGATGGCCTGAGAGAGGAGGATTTTCAGTTCACTGGCAAGAAATTTTGTGGACAATTGGTGACATTTATAACACTGTGCAGGAAATTCCTGTTTCGTTCCAAGTACAAGAAAGCTCATTGTAATGTGTTCAGTTCAATGTGGTATTTTCTTTGAATGATCAGGGGGAATGACTTGAGTGCATTCACCCTTTTTTAGATTATTTCTTACAACCCTGGCTGGGATGAATGGTGTTCTGAAAAATGTCATTTACATTTCTAGCATTAAAACATCTGGTCATTAAGCTTTTTTTTATTGCATCAGGAGAATATTGTTGCTGACGTGAATGTAAATTAGGAAAATTTTTATGACAGAGGATTTAGTTTGCCTAAAGGCACAGCGAGCCAGGACACTTTGAAAGGATGAATCTGAAATGGGGTTTGGTGATAAGTTCAAGTATTATTGAAGTACAGTTTGATATCTTCTTTTTTAGACTTAAAACAAATATTCCTCTCAATTTAACTCTGCAATGCGTTAAACACAAGAGTTGATTAGTTTAAATTGAAAATAATTTTGCCAAAACTTGTTCTGATCTCTAAACCAAAAATATTTGCTGACTTCACGTAATCTTAGATTGAGATTTTAGCTCCATTGAAAAAAAAAAAAAAACAACTGAAAAAGCAACCAAATTTGTGTATAAAGAACCATTTGATGTGTTACTGGCTTAAATTACATAGACCGAAATCCACATGTGGGTTGTGTAATAGTGTAAAAAGCCTAAAACGAGGGTAAAAAAAAGAAGTAAATATTGGAATACTTGTTGTGCAATCACATCACCTGGAGAAGATTTTGAATTGAAGCCAATTACATGTCAGTAAATATTCTGGTAAAAGGAAAGTTGCCAACTTCTAAAACCTTGTCTGTCTTCATATTCTTGCTTAAACAAGTTTAGAAAAAATAACAAACCCTATAAGTCTGTGCTGAGGCAGATTTGTTTTCCCATGAGGATTGAATGGGAAGAAGGTTGAGTAGAAGTTAATCTGGTAATTTTTTTTTGTTTATTTAAACAGGTGAGAAGGTTTTTGAAAGTACAATTTAGGTGGAACGGTAACAAAGAAAGGGGGAACTGAAAAGAAGCTGAAGCAGGGAAGGGAAAAAAGAAAGTTCAGAGACATAAAGTTAGTCAATAACATAAAAATTCAAAAACTGCATTGACACTGAGACTGAGAAAAATCAACTGAGACTTATAAGAACCGACTTAGCTGAAGTCGGCAGCTGAAGAAAAGATGGATCACAACAACTAAAACAAAAAAAGGGCCAAAATAACACTAAAACATATCATTTGCAGCTCCACATACATATATAAAAATCACTTAGATCTTACCCACCAAAATGTTCTGTCCTGTTTTTTCTATTCATTTGCATATTCTTCTTAGCATTGCGTGTGACTGGGAGGAATGAAAAGAAACCTTTTAGCTTTGTCCACAAACCATGAAAATTTAACCAAGCTGTCTGTAGCATTAGACATCTCAACTCGTAGTGGTGATGCCGTCACCTTCAGTTACTTTCCAAGGAAAATAATGAATATGCACATTTAATTTTAGGTTGGATAAGAAGATAAATAAAAAATGTTCTGGCTTTGTGTGAATTGCTTTCTTTGTACACTGCAGGAGTAAAGTGGAGTAATTTCATACATACAAAATGTCAAGGCAAGGCAATTTATTTGTAGCACAATTCATACACAAATCAATTCATAGTGCTTTACAAGACAGAATAATGCATTAAAATCATACAACATTGAATAAAAAAAAAGATAAAACAGTAATTAATCTTCAGTCAAACGCACAATTAAACAAAACTGTTTTCAGCCCAGCTTCAAACATCATCACAGTAAAAGCCTGTCTCCCAGCTTCTCTATGTTTACTCCTGACCCTAGACACCAGCAGGCCTGTCCTAGAGGTCCTCAGAGTTCTACATGGTTCATAAGGCACTAACATTTCACACTTAAACATAAGCAGACCAGTTTTAAAGTCTATTTTCTGGGCCACAGGAAGCCAGTGCAGAGCCATGAACACAGGACTAATGTCATCATATTTTCTGGTTCTTGTTAGGAGTCACGCTGCAACATTTTGAATAAACTGCAGCTTTTTGTTCAAACCACTGATTAGGCCGTTGCACTAAATTAACCTACTGTAAACAAATGCACGGGCAAGAACCTCAAAGTCAGTTTAAAACACCAAATCTCTGATTTTGGCAATGTTTTTAAGTTGGCAAAACGCTGCTGATGTACTTGATTTGATGTGACTGTTGAAGTTAGCAATCTAGTCAAGTTAGCAGACATCAACACAATGTCTAACCTGGAGGGAATAAAACTTGCTTTTTCAGGAATCATATTTCAAAGCCTTGTTCTCACAAAAGGTAGATTTCTTGTGGACTTGTAATTTCACACTTTAATTAGATTGCCAGAATTTTGGATGAAAAGTATGTCACAAAAATTGTTTCTCAAGTGTGAAACAACCTGGGGCGTTGCCTCCGGATGCCATGCTTTAGTTCACACCTGTTCTTTTCAGGTTGGAGGGAAACAACTTGTCTCCTTATTTACTGATAATTAGACAAGTTTAATAACTGTTGCAAATGGCAACATAGTATTAAATTACCGTAGCTTAAATTAAATTCTTAAAAATAACAAGAGACTGAGTTGTTCTAATGTGCAGAGGAAGACTGGGCTCTGGAACACCGGGCTCTAAAAAAATAACCTAATAAAAATTTGAATAATAAAGTGCGTACAGAAATAACTTATTCATGCCAAAATAGCAAAATGCACAAAAAAGTGGCTTTAAAGAGCCTTTTCAACTTTTTATCATTCGAATGAATGTAATTGAAGTTCTGCAGAACTCATTTCTTCTTTTCGATGGGATAATAAAGACACTTGAACTTTTCTTCCTGACATGCAAAGTATTAACAAGCTACTATATATTAAACATTAAGCCTGTATACATACATCATCCTCTTCTGAACCGCTTCTAACAGTCAGGTCAAACGGGTTGATGGTGCCTATCCCAGTTGATTACAGTTGAGAGGTGGGTAAACCCCAAACAAGTTGCCAGTCTGCAGGAACGCCACACACACACTCAGTCACAATGGCGAAACCTAACATGCATGGTTTTGGGGGTGGGAGAAAAAAACCCACACATACACAGGATACAAATCCCATATCTTGGATTGATTCAAGCCTCACCCCACCCAGGACTTGAACACATCCTTTTTGTGACACCATAGTACCAACTACCTGCACCATAACGTAACTCTGTGTATCGTGAGTTCCCTGGGTTGGCCATGTGATGGGCAGTCGACTTGCCACAGATGAGCCGTGTCTGATGCAGATGAACTGCATCCAACCTCTTTCCAAAGGTTAAGGTGGTCAAGGCAAGTGTTGTACATTGCAGGGTGAAGAAGGGATTTTCTTTTCTTCACTTGGCTCATTTGTAGTGAAGTTTGAGTGCTCTTCAGACTGCATAAAGTAAAGGGAAAAAAAGAAAAACAGTTACTTTAAAAAAGCAGATTAAGATCCAGTAAAGCTTGCTGCTCTAAAAGCTTTGGAGCAGCAAGCTGATGTACAAAGACAGTACAAAGACAGTATCAGACTGAACTGTTTTAGTTAATTTTTTTTTTTTTTTTTTTGGCAACAATCCATCGTCTCTTAGCAAGATAGTTTTTTTAGTGTCAGGGTTAAATTTGTGAGCCTGGGTATTTTGTTTAAATTGATTGTTTGTTTGTTTTTTTAAAAATCACTCACTTCCCTCTCTTTTCAGGTGTTGTCGGTCCGCCATGGGTTGGTCTTCCTCGGGCGGAACACCATCTCATCCTAGTGTGACTCAGCTGTGCCGTTTTGTCCTGTTTCACCTCCCACTGGTGTTTAATAGGTGCCTTCTCACTTTCCCATGGGTTTGTCTTGTTTCTCCTCATTCTCTAGCCACCCACCTGTTCTGTCTTTAGAATTTGTTTTTTTGTTTGTTCTACCTTAGTATTTTTGTAATTATGGGTTTTCTCTTTGGTTTGCTCGTTCTTAGTTCTTTTTTTTTACCTTTTCCTGTTAAAAAGAGTGTTTGAAAACACCTGCTGTTTAGCATTGGTGTCCACACACCAAACCCTGACACATAAAAAACGGGGTCCATATAACACTCGTTTTTTCAGATCAGATCAAAAGACATTTTGGTAAATTAACTCTGTAACTATACAACATTTTTTTGTTTCCTGGACAAGTTCAGTCCAATTTTAAATGATTAGTTATGACCAGTGAATGTTTTTCTTTTTGTCCCCAATGAAAAGTCCAATGTAGATAAGTTAGTGTATTGATTAGTGATTTAGCTTTTTACTATCGCATGATAAACAGATCACACACAGAGTTGGTGTCTAGAAAAATACATTAAAAAAAGATTGATTAGTGGCTAAAAAATAGGCATTTAATGAAAAGAATGGTTAAAAAGAAATATCCAAACTTTAATCACATTTTTCAGAACAGTTCATGAAACATGTTAGACTTTTTTCTTTGATTTTTTTTTTTCTGCTTGCACAAATGTTGTTAAAAATTTCCGTGTGCATACCATTAACTTGTCTGTGTGCTCATATGTAGTTGTTTTGTTCTTCTGCTGGATCCAACCCCAGTTGAAAAGATAGCCGCTGAGCAAGATGATGTTGAAAACTATCGATATGGACAATATCCATTTTTCTTCAATTTGTGAAAAAAGTCCTGATTCTGAAAAAAATGAGAAAAAAAAGAATAAAAATATTTAATTTTTAAAAACTCATCAGACATCTTAATGATTTGATTACATTTTCATTTGTAATATTTTACTTGCAACAATATTTTCTACACAGACTTGAAAGGTACAAAGGATGATTTTTATATTTTATATTTCCTAACAGCTTTCACTGATGGGAAATCTCTTCATATAGATTTTATACTCTGAGTAAAATCAAAAGCTGCGGCTACTGCTGGAGCTGATGAGGCAGTGCTAACATTGCTGCTGCTACTGCGTGAGTTGAGGAGGCAGGTGTGACTGCTAAACAGTTACACTACTACTTGAGACTTGAACATCTGCCACTGCTGCTGCTACACGTGTGTTCTGGAGATAGGACTGTGTGTTGCTGGGGCCTAGACCATTGCTACTGCTAGTGTCTAAGTATGGCTAATCGAAGAGCCAGAATTTGACACTGTTAGGGAAATGTTGGACCAACAAAAGGAGCATTATGAAGAATTGCTCAAAAGCCAAGAAAAGGCATTCCGTAAATTTGTCAAATCATGCTGGATTCTGTTACTATACGAGCAGATTCACATTCGGGTGAAGTACAAGCACTGAAAGTAAGTTTAACTTACACAGAGAAAGATATGGATGATATAAAGAAACATACACAAACTTGACAAAGTGATTTTCAGGACATTAATGAGCAAATCTAGGATATGAATCCAGAAATATTTGTTAAAAGGTCTGATGAACAGCTGGAGAATAAGTTGAAGAAATACTGTACTATTGTGATCAATGGACTAGGTAATGACAAAGCGAAAGAAACCTGGGAGGAAACTGAAATTGAATTGAAAGTTTATTTTGAGCAGGTACAACAACAGGCATTTCCACATTAGTAGTACAAAATACAAAACTCAAAAAGAAGTGGGAAGAAGAGAACTTGTTTGGAACCACCCCATCTTCCTAGTAAACAAAAATTAAATGCATAACTTAATCATCCTGCTCGATTAGAGAAAAAAAAAAGTTATTCTGTAATATTTACATACCGGTATGTACAAGCATATCAATTATGCAACATATTTATACATATATAGAATCACAATAATATATACATTTATATATATATATATATATATATATATATACAGTATGTATGCATATGTTTTTAAATGTAAATTGTACTTAGGACCTCAAGAAGAGTAGCTGTCAACTTAATGACAGCTAATGGGGATCCATATGAATAAACAATAAATCATAAACCATTCATTTTAGTAAAAAGATGTAGACAGTAACTAAAGGGCAGCTGGTCTTCTAACCTCTGGGTCTTCTCAGAGTGATCCGAGGATCCTGCCTCGGTGGCTGTGGGTCTGATGCTGCCGGGAACCATCTGCACCATCCACCAGAATCTGGCTGGTGACTCGGGATGCAGCCACAAGAATGTGTGAGAAAATCAATGTGTCTCGTTGTTTCAAAAGGCACAGTTGTTCAGCTTAATTTACAAGGTTTGGTTTCATAGGAGCAAGCTTTCTCACATAAAATCCCTGCCTCCTTCTGAGGATAAATTAATACGCTGAAATCTATTTGTTTCAACGCCAAGTACTATGACAGCAGCCGAACGACTTCCTGGCAGCAACAAGTTGATTAAGATCAACGTAAAGGACACCACCTGGTGAAGTGTCTTTTTTTTTACTGTACTAGTCCTACGTACTCTTTTGTTGATGTTGTCATTACCACTTCTGTAATAGCAGCAACATTTACTTTTTTTCAGTTGTTCTTTTTTTACTAGATTTAATCACGCATGGAACTGTTTCCTTTTTTAATCTTCCACAATTTTTTGGTGGGTTGAGCAGGTAACAGACACCAAGCTTTTGGGAGTCTACTTGAACCATACAGCGTCTCCGTTTGAAGGTATAATTGTACATGTTATATGGTTTTGTTGGCTAATTGTTCCATTTTGGAGACTGTATATTTTAATTTTATGGAATAAATTTGTTAGTCAATAAATTTGCTTAATTATAGCGACCGTGTTTCTCCTTTAAACCCAGACAATCTGTGTTCAGACATTTGAGTAATAAACAGAAAGACATACGTACTGCTAAGCTTGAAACACCAAAATAAAATGTGCCCAACTCAGAAAAAGGAACACATTAGTAAGAATAAAGTTAGCTAGGTAAAGTGTCCGGTAGGAAATTATACAATCCTTAAACTTACAAATTCTAACATGCAACTTATGTAACATTTTAAAAACTTTGTTTATGCAATGTACGCAGAACTATAAAAACAATTACAATGGTTTGTTTCAGCAATCTTTTCATTGAAGCACCATTGGTTGAGCACCACTTCACATCAGATGTGTTTAAAGGAGCTTTGTACATGAGTATTTGACTGATAAGTTTTCAGACAAAAAAACCATTGGTGCCAATTTGCAGCTTTTTTCCTGATCACCAAAGTCTCAAAAAACGCAATTCCAATCGGAACGTAATACATAGATCAAAGCAGAGATTTGAGAATAAAAACATCTTCATGCAAACAGCTGCAACATCTGACTTTTTTAAAAAAGTAGCCTGCCATGCAAAATCAGCTGCTTCTCTGTGAGTTGAGTGGAGGATGGACAGTTCTGTCAGGGCCAGTGTAAAATTCTGAAGAGGGAGTGTGTGCTTTCTAAGGATGGGTGGGTGGATGAAAAATAGTCAGGCTTTCACACTTCCTGTTCTATGGTAAAGCTTTACAAATGAGTAAGATTTTATTATTATTGTGTGATTGATTTTTTTCTGAACTCAAATTGTGATCAGAATTTTTTTTTATTATTATATTATTATTTGATGAGATTCAATGAGAAAAGTTATTTTTTCTCAGACAGAACATCAGCAGGACTGTTCAAGATAAAGTTGTACTCTATCTACCACTATATTCTTTTTTTTCAAACAGTAGTTATGAAACTCCGTTTTTTTTTTTTTTTTTTTACCCCAGGAGTTCTTTCAGTTCCTCTCTGCTCCTGAAGGACTCAGTTGTTTTGAAGATGAAGCCATCAAGTGGCAGATCCGGTCTCCTCCCTTAACCTTTAAAACTTTTGTCAGGCTTCGCGCACCACAGCTGAAAAGTGCTGACGAAAGTAAATCGGGTTGCCTTCATATAGGATCTCTCCCCTCTTTCGGACTGCTGTGAGAATCTGCTGTTTGTCAGTGATATTGTGCAGCTTAATGATGACGGGTCTGGGGTAGTTGTCCCTCTGTGAGAGGGGGACACGATATGCCTTGTCTATTTTAATAGCCCTGTCCATCTCTAGAACCTTTGGAAGCCACGACTCAAAGAAATTCACAGCAGATTCCCCCTCAGACCTCTCTTTTAGACCGACTATTTTGATGCTATCTGGGCCCCACCCGGTAACAACACCACACTGTTTTTGTAGAGTTTTGACTTTCTGCAGGAGTTTAATGGCTTGGTTTTCCAGAAATTTAATACGGTCCTCATTTTGCAAAATCCTCCTCTCTGATCCAGTCATCTTTCGGCTGTTGTCTTCTATAACACTTTGCAGTTTCTCCAGCATAGCAGTTTGCAGATCCAGAAATTTTTCTTCTATCAGCATGCTGATCTTCTCTGTCACCATATGGGTAATGGAGGCTGCACCGATGCTTTCTGAGTCCGGTGTCGACTGATTAGACTCAGGACGAGCTGTCTCCAGAATATTTTGCTCAATTCCTGAACATTTAGAATGAAAATGCACTTAGAAAAGGGTGTGTTTAAAATTTAAAGCAAACTAAAACCTAGTTCGAACTAAAATTTAAGGTGAGAGGGCTGGCGAAGTAAGTTCACTTGCTCAGATATCATCATGTGACTGTAATATTTGTTTTTGAATGTTTGAATAGGATGACTATTCAAATTGTATATAGTTGATTGACTATGTAGGTCAGTCAACCTAACATACATGTTTTGGGTGGATGGGAGGAAACCAGAATACCCGGAGAAAACCCACGCATACACTGGAAGAACATGCAAACTTCACACAGAAAGGCCAGTGTTTCAAGCCTCTTCCCCACCCAGGTTTCGAGCACACGACCTTCTTGCTGTGAGGCCACTGTGCTACCCACTGCATCACCATGCAGCCTATGAAACACTGTATAATTTTAATTCTAAACCAGGTAAAACTATGAACGTTCTTACCTGCTTCAACAGCAGTTGCATTTGTGAATATTTTTTCTGGCCTCTTCTCTATTCCGGTTGTTTCTGTTGTGGATGACAATGTTGATGCTATCTTATCTAGAATGGGGAATAAATTAGCAGTTTTAAATTGAAGCATTGTAATTACCACAAGAACATTAAAAAAAATGTTAAATAAGGTCGGCAGTTGGATGCCAAACATTATTTCCGACAATATTGTTCACTTCTTGATACATAAAGCTAATAATAGTAAAAATATCAACACGAGTTGATATTTCAAGTGTAAATAAGTCTTTATTTTCATAAAACATTTTTAGTTTAATGAGAATTTGAATCAGTCAGTCAGTCAGTCATCTTCTTATCCGTCTGTCCCTTTCGGGGTTGCGAGGGGTGCCGGAGCCCATCCCGGCTAATTTAAGGCAAAGGGCAGGGAACACCCCGAACAGGTCGCCAGTCTGTCGCGGGGCCACACACATACAACCATCCACACACACACTCATTCATTCCTAGGGGCAATTTGGAACCAGCCAATCAACCTACCATGCATGTTTTTGGAGGGTGGGAGGAAACTGGAGTACCCGGAGAAAACCCATGCAAACACGGGGAGAACATGCAAACTCCACACAGAAAGGCCAGTGTTTCAAGCCTCTTCCCCACCCAGTTTTCGAGCCCATGACCTATGTCTTCGTTACTCACTTTAGTAAAAGTTTTCTATTTACAAAGCTGTAATTTTTTTTTGTATTCAAATTACACAACAATACAAAACCCCAAAACTGTTAAAAAGAAGAAAAAATTTCAAGTTACCTGTCTTCTTTTGATAAATCTTCGAGTACAATTTCAAGGCTTCTTCTGAATCAGATAGCACATGGTTAAAAATGAGATTTTTCAGAGATATAAAAATATTTAGAAAAATGTCGTCATGTATGACAAATAACAACACATTAGTTGCTCACCGTAGTCTCCACATTCTGCAAAGCAAAAGAGACAAAAAATAAATCAAAATGGCAATTCCCTTACTCGTCAAAATACATCCAAATTAATCAGTTAAACATGACATAATGCACACAAAATTGAAAGATTATATCTGAGAGTTCGGTAACTCCACAATCTTTTCTAAATCTTTCATAAAATGTTAAATAAGGAACTAACGTGGTTACAGTACATTATGCAAACTACGTATTTTGGACTCCCCATAGGCCATTGGGGCATCACAGGACGGCAATCTTTATTTAGGAACCTGCCTCGCCTTCACTCAAAACCCTTCTCTGTAACTGATGGCTGACCCTCTTGAGCCTTGTTTTAATGTTTCTCTATATAAACTAGAAATGTTCTGTTTTAGATAAACAGTTGCTTGACTCCTTGCTGCCGTACAGATATACTAAAAGGCTAAAACAAAACCACAAAACATCATCCCTAGTGTCTACTGTGATACGTGTTTCTTCCCACCATGGATGGAAATTTCCCTATCAGTAAATCCAGCTGATTGTTTTTTCTAGTGGCCAAGCTGCCAAACAAACAGAGCTGCTCCCAGCTCCAGAGGTGTCAAAAGTACCAACATTTTCTACTCAAGTAGAAGTATAAATACCGAGTTAAAAAACTACTTTAGTAAAAGTAGAAGCATCAACTCAAGTTTTCTACTTAAGTAAAAGTAAAAAGTAACCTATTTTAAAACTACTTCAAGTAAAAAAAGTAAAAGTAATTTTCAGAAAAAAAGGAATATTGTTAACAAAAGCGTATGAACATATTTTTTTAACTATTATCACATGCTTTAAGGAGCAGAAAATATGATAATAAATGAAAGTGTTTTGGTGAAACTTTATGAATCAGAAACATTTATTTCTTAATCTTTATTGGAAATCGATTAATGAACACAATCAAATGTATTAACATAAGCAGGGCATTATGTAACGTCCCTTCAGCTATCAAGCTTCACTCTGCATCACCTAATTTAACCAACTTCAGCAGACACAAACACACTCAATGTTAAAAAAAAAAAATAAATAAATAAAATGACCAAAAGGCTTTTTTAAGGTCCTTGGAGAAGACACCTAACCCCCTTCTCCCACCATTGGCGCCGTTGAAGGGCAGCCTGCTGCGGTGTAAGGAGTGCAACAAACAAATTTCCCCGATGAGGGATGAATAGAGTAATTCATTCATTTATTTATTATTTATTTCCGAGCCCGCATCAAGTCTCAAACACGGAAATTAACGTTCCTGGCTACTCTTTGAAAGTTTGTGGGCGGGGCTACTCGCCCCAAAGTAATGATTGACTGGACCTTTCAGCCAATCATTCATCTGTTCCTTTGTTTGATGCATTCAGGGTTCATAAAAAAAAAAAACTCCGACAAACAGTCGCGGCTTCTTAACGGTGACAAAATGGAGAAAGTAGCGACTACTTTTTATAAAATGAACGAAGTAAAAGTACAGATAATTGCATAAAAAAGTAGTGAGTAAAAGTAAAAAGTAGACAAATAAATAATTACTTCGTTAAAGTAAAGATAACGAGATTTTCTACTTGAGTAAGGTAACGAAGTAGTCTTACTTCGCTACTTGACACCTCTGCCCAGCTCGCATACAGATTGTTGGCGCATGCACACTTCTGTATATTCCAGAGACACAGAAGTTTTATTTGAACATTTATTGAAAAAAAAAAAACTTCAAATATGATCTTTTGACTGTGAGAGGCTTAAGGTTTTAAGCTTACTAGGAACACTTTTAAATCTTTTTAGGCATAACAGAATTTCATTAACAGCAAATTAAAAACAACTCGAGATTATTATTTTTTTTTCCAGTCTTTCTCAAAATTGCATTAGAGTGAATAAGAAAAAATTCTGACTTTGTGGCGGTTAGAGTGCTGTAGCTGGAAAAGCGTCATGCAAATATAAATTCTGCTTAGTACTATTTGAAGAAGACAAATTTCCTCCGTTTTGATGCCATATTTGTGGCTGCATAATAAAAATTGTAGAAGCTATGGACATTTGTTTGACTTCTGAAGTGCCTACAAAAATCAGATTTGCTTACTCTGAAACTAGAGTGAGGAGCTTTTTCTAAACTTTTTGTAGTTTTTACTCTTTTGTAAACAGTCATATTTCAAAAAGTATATCACTTATCAAAGTTTTGATAGCTTCAGAAAAAGGCCTTGTGAGTATTTTAAAGGTAAAATTGTGTTTCTAGCCAAAAGTATGCATGATGTTATCTTGGTTTGTAGAGCAAAAACATTTTGGGGATAATTTCCAAACTCAATTCAAGTCAATGTGGAAAAAAAAATTACAAAACTGAAATATTTAAAAAACTAAGCAAAAAAAAAAAAAATTCATATAAATTGAAGCCAACTAGTCCCAATAAAGCCAGTCATTTAGAGACCCAAATTGTCCAAAGCGGTTGCTACACTACTTAGGTGCCAAAAAAGGGGCGAAAAAAGTAGAAAAAGTAGGAATAAATAGATTAAGAAAAAAAAAAGGAAAACAGCCTTTTAACCTTTTAAGGCATCACGTAATAAACTGTTCGACCTCTCACCTGCAACATGGTCTGCCGGTTGGTTCAAATCTGAATTGAAAAAAATGTAAAAATAAGATATTATTTAATTTATTGCAGAATATTTACTCCAATTTCTTTCAGTTTGTACATTACATAAAGAAGACAACACAATTTATCATTGAAACCTTTTACAATCATGCATCGAAAGTGATACATGGTAATATTTCCCAAGATTTCATTCCCGCAAACTCTTTCAAGATTCTGCATCTGTAAAACAAATTCATCTGTCAGAAGTTCAAATTTGTACCCTCAATAGACAAACATAAAATTAGCAGTATATTCACCTCCGATTTGTAGCAACCTTGCAATAAGTTTGTGTACCAATGGTCAATTTTACTGTAATTCCACAGAGAACATTTTATTATGTCCTGCAAATGTCAAGACACATGTATAAACTTTACAATTCTGAACAACTGATACAGAGAAATTATCAAAAAAATTATTAAATAAATTTCTGAGCTTTGCTAACTTACCTTTGGATTAGTGACATTTACAAGTTTAATTTCATCTTGAAGCTATTTCAAAGAAGAAAAAAAACAAACAGAAAATATGTTTGTTATTAAACAAATCATGATCAACTTTTCCCAGACGTCTTTGCATTTTTAACTTGTGCATAGTACAGACTGAATGAACAAATAAGAAAGGCCGGCTCTGCCACTGGCAGCAGAAAGAAGACATTTGAAAAAGGGATTAACAGGAGGTCAAAGAACAAACTGTTATCTGTCATGGGTAACACAGAGCACCCTGTTCTGGACAAGCACCGGAATTCCTTCTTCTTCTCGGTTCTAAAATATCTTAGTACAGAAAATCCTTTCTGCTGCAAACAGCTAACCTGGTACTGTCCCGCAGATAACTGTATGTTCATTGTAACATTTGTGTTCTTGTTTGTACAAACGTTAAAGTAATTCTTCAATTCTTCTGCTTTTTTTTGTTGTTGTACATGTGTTGTCTTCAGCTGTAACATGGTCATATCCAAGACTTGGGATAGTTACAGCTTTTCTATTCTATTTGTGAGCCTTAAAATACTATTTTTCCAAATCTTTACGAAGGTAATATTCCGTTCCGTTCCGTCACCTTCCGCTTGTTCTGGGGTTAGGTTGAAGGGGCAACAGCCTCAAACGGGTAGCCCAGGCCTCTCTCACCCCGGCTGCATCCTCCAGCTCAACCGGAAGGATCCCAAGTCGTTTCCCGGCCAGCTGTGAGAGATAGTCTCTCCAGTGGGTCCGGGGTCTGCCCCTTGGTCTCCTCCCGGTGGAACGTGCCCGAAACACCTCGCCCGCGAGGCGCTCGGAGGGCATCCTGACCAGATGCCCGAACCACCCCATCTGGCTCCTCTCAACCTGGAGGAGCGGCTGGACACCAAGCTCCTCCCGGATGGCAGAGCTCCTCACCCGATCTCTAAGTGAGGTAATATTCTGATAGAAAAAAAGTTAGCCCAGGAATTTATTGATTTGGGATCCATCCTCTGACGTCTGTGTTTTTCTGAAACTGTTGCATAGACAAATGTATGGTAATATCCCAGATATACCTGGATGTTTCATAAAAGATTTAAAAAGATAGGTAAAATAACCAAAATGATTGTTAATCAGTAAAGAAAAAATATTTGACTAAATGACCAAAAACAGTATAAAAAAACAGACATCAAGGTTTGCAAAAGGTAAATACAACAGAAATTTTCAATCATTACAAATCACCAACGGACCCAATCATAACTGTTCTTGTGTGATGAGGGCAAGGTAGACAAAATAATTCAATTATATTTAGTACGCACCCTTTCTGTTGAGAGACAACTGTCATTCAAGTAGTTTTTCCCCTAAAAAAGATTATATGTTTAGAAGTTTGAGATTTTCACTGATAATTATTACAGAATGTACCTACAGATTACCCATCTAGTATTCTAGAAACAACAACAACAAGAAATGGCATGGCGTCACCATTCTGCAGCCGTGGTGGTGTCTCCCTTGAGGAAAAAAATGTGGGAGACGGTCACCACGGCAACTTTGTTACACACACACAAACACACATACACAGTAAAAAAAAAGGAAACGATTGGAATTTAAAGAAGGGACAAAAATAAAATAGCCGTGCAAAAAACATCTGTTCAAACAGTCCAAAAACCCCTGGTTCATAGTGGTACACGTATGGACTGTATTTCTTTTTTTTTTAAATCAATAAAATGCCAAAAGGAGAAGATGTTAAAAAAAAAAAAAAAAAAAAGCACAGTAGTTGCAGACACACCAGCTTAAGTTCACAAAAGAGGAATTCCGACTCAAAATTCAAAATGTAGTCCAATCAGATACATACGCATTCTTTTCCCAGCTTTAAGTAGTCCAAACACGCCGCTTGTAACAGATTTATTATGCTCAAGAAAACCTAAAAGAAACAAAATGTAGATTACAATTCCATCCTTTCATCATGCACTCACATCGGAAGCATATTTAATCTATTTAAGGCACTGAAACGTGAATTGACACCAAGATATTTGAGGAGTGGGGCCATCCTAGAGATCACTCTAGAAAATCAAATTGGACTAAATTTATAGCCACTTGATTTATTTTTCAGTACAAATTAGTGCCTGCAAAAGGACAATAACTTAGACAGAATGTGGTAATGATGAACCACCGAGCAGGACTTGCTTGATCGTTCTTCAGAACAGATTTATTTTCTGTCTGAAAAATCATTCTGACAAACTTCTAAGCCCCACTAAATCCACCACATGTTCATCAATAATAATTCTACTAGTAAAGTTGTGCTTCTGAGTTTACACACTTTGACAAAATAAGTTTTTTTTTTTAATGGCTTAACTAGGACATTTTATTCACTGGACACAAACAAACTATTGAACAATTCACTTTTCAGAGAGCTAGGGAGGATAACGAGGAGCAGGACCACATACGATGAAAATACTTGCCTGTGTAAATTAATGCACATTTATGGACTATCTGCTTACCATACAAGGATGCATTAACTTTGTTTCTGCCAAACAATAGTTTTTTAGCCTATCACAGGGACATGTCCAGCCAGCATCAGGGAAATGTCCAACCAAGCAACAAACGTCCTTAAAACAAGTGCTTCTCTTTAAATAGTTGTATCTCTACTGATTCTACAGCGTGTTTTTTTCTGATGTTAATTCTGAACTCCAACATGTTTTTTTTTTAAACCATGACATCAAATGATTGCTAAGAGGCTAATAGTCAAGATAAAACTAAGATAAAGCAAGAATGTCTGGAGGTAGTACACGCATTCTTGACATTGTTGATACCAATCCAGGATACGTGATATAGAGTACCCGTATCTGAGCTTGGGTGGCACTTACCCAAAGGAAAAGGGATGCTTTGTGTGGAGAGGATCTCATGCTGCTTTATTGAGTTTCCAATTTACTGTGCAATAAACCTGAAAGCAGGAAAGCCACAAAAAAAAAAAAAAAAGAAAGAAAAATGTGTTCATTGATCTGTTTTTATGCCTACTATTGTTAATACAGATTATTGCTGTTTAAGACGGTTCTTTTTATCCAACTTTTTTTCTCCATCTCACCCCACTTCTTTCTCATTCTATTCCCTTTCTCTGTATTGTGGTTTTTGGCCTTAGGTTTCCCATTAAAATCGAAAAAAAAAACCTTTCTTGCAACAAACTTAGTGATATAAAAAGATGCTTTTCACAAAAGAATTACAGCACGAATCAGAGGGAAATAAAAGCGAAAAAGCGCAACCAAACGATTGTGAGGTCGATATTTAAAGTATTGATGGAAACATGCCCACCCTCTTTATGGTAAATAGCAAGTTTTAGCAGAAAAAAAAACCATTTCTTTCTCTGCATCTCGCTCAATCAACTCTTTTTGGTTGTCATCCTGGTCAGTGGGAGACCTCTAAGAAATCCATCAAGCAAATGACAGTTTTATTATTGTAAGGCACCCAGCTGGTGGCTGGTCACTTTCAGCAGATGTCTCAGTGAAAGCAAATATCTTAGTGAATGAGATGTTTACAGCCGTCTCTCAAACTGGTAACCTGTTTGGAGTGTATCCTGCCTCTCGCCTTGAATCAGCCGGGAAAGGCTCTAGCATCAGGAATTCCCCATTTTCACAATCAAAGAACTTTTAAACTTTTCCAAAGAACAACTCCATAAGCAAAAAAAAAAAAAAAAAAAAAAAAATCCACATATCTTGTGAACCACTGGTTGTAGCAAAAAGAGGAGAAGCTTTTCTAAACTGCTGTGGGGTAAATCTGGAGCATGGGGGAACAACATGTTGTTCTGCTACTTTATTTAAACAAATCATAATTTTATGTGCTTAATAACGGTGTTGTGACTGTTGTAAAAGTAACTATTTAGAATACTTTGTTGCTCAAAAAGTAATGCCATTGGTAATTCTGCTATAAATTGCTTTATTCCCAATACATGATGCCTCCTAGTGTTTCAAACCACTTTAATTTCAATCAACTCAAACTTTATTCGAAAAACATTTTTAAACATTATGGTACACAAAATATACCAGAGCAAATAAAACTGAGACAAAAATTAACATTCAGATTAATAAACAATAACAAATTAAGAGCAGATATACTGTACATTAAAAAAATCACACATTTGCACAACACACTGTAAACATGCATTGACATTCCCACCCCTCTTTCCCACACACGCTTTCCAAAATCCGCCCCACAACTACTCCCACTCCCTTTACCCCTGAACTCCAGATACTATCTCTACAACTGAGTTAAAAATAATAATAAAAAAACATCTGGCCTGATGCTGCTGTGAGGAAACAATAACTGGGGATGGTCATCCTGCTCACTCCCAAAGAGAACTTCAGTGTCGTTACTTTTCCTACCTCCAAATCTACACTCTTTTCTCTGTCTCTTAACCAAATAACAAATCTGCTCTCTTATCAGTTTAGCTGAAAAGGTTAGTTTGTTAGTTATTTTATTCAGTCAGTCACCCGACAGAAAATTTACACAAGTCATTAAAAAAAAAAAAGAAAACCCAAAAACAAACAGAGACTGAAAGGGGTTTACCCAAAAACAAACAGAGACTGAAAGGGGTTTAGGCAGAAGTAAAAAAAAAATATTTTAAGCCTGACTCCACTTTACAACACTATTAAAGACAAAAAAGCAAGCATTTGGCTGGACTTCAATAATAATAAAGACAAAAAAGTATGTCCTGAACATAATAATAACAGTCACACATAAACACATATATAAAAAATGTAGAAAGAATAAAGTTTTCTGGACCTGATCTTCACCAACCAAGTTTCCCCTGTGTTTTATTTTATTTTGTTTTACTTTTTCTTACTGATTAAGTTGATATTTCTAGTGTTTTATAATCATTTATTATTTTGCTTTTATACTTTATTTTAAATGTTTTTAAGGTGGTTGAGTTTAAGATACTCCTCTAGACTGTTCCACAGAGTTACACCTCTGATTGAAACACATCTACTTTGTGTATTGGTTCTGACCAGATTTTGTTGATACAGAATTTTTCCTCTTCGGTCATATTGTGTTTCCTTAACTTTAAACCTCTTTTGAATACATTCTGGAAGTTGGTTATTGTGGACTTTATACATTGCTATTGCTGTTGTCAAGTCGACTAAATCCTGTAATTTGATTATATTTAGTTTTATGAACAAAGGGTTTGAAGCAGTGTATTTAGGTTCACTCTGACATTTACATATCTGCACAACTGCATCTTCTAGAAGCTTCTTATAAATTGAGTAACAACTGGCTACAAGATATGATCACTTGATTGGGCCCGTCTACTGTAGCGTAGAATGAGCTCATATTTAGTTAACTGTAGATACACTGATTGGGGGCTGTGTCTCTCTGTTTAAGGGAAGGTATCATGGATTGGACTGAAACCAGTGTTTTCAACTGCATCTCTCTCCACTGATCATTATGTCTTACAACTGTGTCCAATTATTACCCTGTCCTATATAAACCCTCAGCTTTCAACCAGCCCCCGTCAGATTATTAATTGACATGGGGATTCAATCCCCATATCCTGAACGGCTGTCTTCCCGTGACCAAGCTTGACTGCCATGGCTCTCCGCTTCGGGACAGTCCCATCATGCGCTGCGTTTGTAAATTAGCTATAATGTGAAGCCCATTGAGACAATTATTTTGTGATAGTATGCTGTACAAATAAAATTGTTCTGAACTGGGGCGAGGGGGAATGATTTATATGATTAATTTACTCAAACAGTTATTTAAGACCAATTATGTTAATTGCGTTATTGGGAGTATATAGTAGATATGCCAATAATATTTGAATGTTGGGTAGAAAATGTCATTATTTCTTTTCACACCACTCCTTTTGTTCTTATCATTCAATAGTGTCTGAATGATACACTAGTGTCTTTTCCTCAATCCAAATCTGGTCCCTCACTCTGTTGTGCTGCCGTCCTGCACTCCTGGTGCAGCTACGATGGTGACCCCTTAATGTTGTCTGATCCTCTCCACATTGTCTGGTCCTGCCAAGCCTGCCCAGATTGCACAAGCCTGTCCAGGATGGCTTCTAGACTGCACATATCTACCCCTAGACATGAAATAATCATGTCTAACTCGGGTTTGGTGGGAGTCCCCACCTGATTACCTGCAATAATCTGGTTAAAACTGGCTATGCATTTGGGTCGTGCATCTCCACCATAAAAAAAAAAGGATTACTCTATCATCCCTCACTGTGGAAATTTGTGTGCTGCACTCCTTACACCACAGCAGGCTGCCCTTCAATGGTGCGCCAATGGTGGGAGAAAAAGGGGTTAGGTGACTTCTCCAAGGACGCTAGAAGTGCTCTGTGGGATGCAAACTCACGAACTTCTGGTCCGCGTGCGAACACTCTAACCACTGAGCTACCGTTTCCTCCTTTAATTTATTGCTCACTTATACTTCAACTATGCTGTGTAGAAGTTTGGGGTTCAACTAGGTCACCAGTCTGTCGCGGGGCGACACACACAGACAACCATCCACACACTCACATTCCTAGGGGTAATTTTATAGTAGCCAATCAACCTGACATGCACGTTTTTGTAGAGTGGGAGGAAACCGGAGCACCTGGAGAAAACCCACGCATACACGAGGAGAACATGCAAACTCCACATAGAAAGACTAGTGTTTCAAATCTCGTCCCGACATGGGATTAAAAAACCCTAACCTTCTTGCTGTGAGGACCACTGTGCTAACCACTGGCCACCATGCCGCCCAGAAATAATATTCAACAACAAAATAACAAAACAGTTCAAAAAGAAGTGGGATGAACATTAATACTTATTTAGTCTGGCCTTTGCAAATAATTTGCAAAGTGAAAACATTTTTACCACCCAATCACATTTGAAAATTCTTATCAAATATCAAAGATTGAAGTGCATACAGGATCAATCCAAATTTATTTGACCAAAATAAAAAAGAGCACTGGAAATCAATGTTTTGATTTTATAGGACACCAATTTTGGAACAGAGCAAAAGCTTTTCTGTTATTTTTCAAAATATATATACAGTATACTGTACATCTTTATATATAATTTGTTTAGATCATGCTAGGTTGATTGGCCGGTTCTAAATTGCCCCTAGGAATGAGTGTGTGTGTGGATGGTTGTATGTGTGTGGCCCCGCAACAGACTGGCGACCTGTTCGGAGTGTACTCTGCCCTTCGCCTTAAATTGGCCGGGATGGGCTCCGGCACCCCCGCAACCCCGAAAGGGACAGACGGATAAGAAGATGACTGACTGACTATTTGATTGAGAGTTAAGTCAGAAAACACCAACACATGCAGTAAAACTGTATATTTTAATTTAAATGTTTAAATAATCAGAAAGGCGGCACATGGCGCGGTTGTTACCACCGAATCCCGGGAAGGATGAGAGTTGGAACACTGTTTTTTTTCTGTGTGGAGTTTGCATGTTGTACCCGTCTATGCGTGGGTTTTCACCGGGTACTCCGGTTCCCTCCAAACGTGCATGTTAGGTTGATTGGCTGCTATAAAATTGTCCCTAGGAATGAGTGTGTGTATGGTTATGTGTATGTGGCCCAGCGACAGACTGGAGACCTGTTCGGGATGCACCCCCCCCCCCCCCGCAGAATCCCGTCGGAAAACAAGCGGTTCAGAAGATGAATGGTTAAATAAGCAGATATTAATCTTTAATGTCTTGCGCAAGAAAAAGATGATTACATCGAGTAGATAAGCTTTTACTATCACTTCAAACCACAATCCCATTCCAAATAGTTCAGACTTGATTTATTATTTTATTGTAAAAGATATGATTTTTTTTTTTTTACTCACGTTGCTGCTCAGTCTCTCTTTTCTTTGCCCAGTCTGTTCAAGTCGACTTTCACTTTCAGCTGTTTTTTTGTTTGGAATCCTTCAAAAGTCTTCAATCAGATAGAAAGTTGTTGTAAAATCCAGTTTGATCCTGCATTAAATTTAGATTTTTTTTTTATAAATATCTAAATATATGGTTTAATCATTAAAACAGTTGCCAGGCGGTTCTGTTGTGCAGGGTGAATGTTGTAGCGTTCCCTTAGAAATGTAAAAGCATGACAGTCTGAGCACTGCACATGCAGTTAAATATGCGGATATGAAATCATTCCCTGTAGTTCTCCTCCCCTCCTTCTGTTATCTCGCTTTCTTTATTAATACTAATAATAAGGGGGACCACGCCCACAAATCATCTTTCATTTCCCCACATAATCACATCAGCCCCCACTGGTCAGCAGCCACATACTGCAGGAGATTTACAGGAAAATGAAACAAAAACCAAGAATAAGCAAAATGTCTTGTAAAATGTCTTCAATTTCTTTCTAAAAGTAATAGAAATTTTTTTTTATATTTTTTCTAATACCACTTAAATCTACCTTCACTGACTGAGATGTTCTCATATTTTCAATTCTATTTGTATGGCCCATTAACAAAACAAGAACAAAAAAAAAAGAGACAAATATACCTATGCACACATAAAAAACCTAACTAAATCATTTCAGCACATTCCAGTCCTTAGACCAGGCATGGGAAAACTACGGCCCACGGGCCACACGCGGCCCGTTAAACGTTGTGATTAGGCCCGGAAAAAAAAATGAAATAAATAAACTTTGTTAATGTTTTATATGCCCTGCAATTCTGATATTTCCTCACTAGCTGGCGCACACTAGATATATTGGCTTAATTGCAAAAACAACAACACTGCACATTCCCAAACCAACACAAACACACACATTTGTGTTTCCGTGATGCACACATTGTCAAAATGGATTGTCGGGAGATTTCAAACCAACATTTTAAACCTAGCGCGCTATATGCACGTTTTTTGAGCCGTAAGCCGCTTGATTTTAACGTTAGCGCGCTAGATTACAAACACAAGAGATAACCACCCGTATTCCTTTTAAAATATGACCATCAAGATGTTCCTCTCCAATCTGACCTCAGACAACTTGTTCATGTCCTTTCAGATCATCTCAAAGACATGTCCAAGAATGACACTTATTCAGTGAAAACGTTTTATCATTCATATGACAATAATGCACTGAAGATCAAATCAAAATGGTACCTTTTTTCAAATTTTCTGAGCAGGACAGAAAATTTAGGTTTCTGTTTTGTGGTCATACTGAATCTACTCTTAGGTCTAAATTCCTAGCTGTTAAAAATTAATTCAACAATAATCAAAAGAAAACTTCACCAAATAGACTGAAGAAAAGCCAAGAATCAAAGTTTAATAGGTAATCCAGCAGAAAGATTCATTTGAGAAGTTGGCAGAAATGACAAGGTAATAAACTTGCTTGGACATAAGGCCTGGTGTATCATTCAGGAAGTTCCAAGGGTTGGAATTGTCAAGAGGCCAGGGACTTTTTTTTTTAACAGCTGTTAGAAAAAAATCAGGAGCAGGGGTACACAAGGGAACAGATCAACTAGACTGGTCCCAAGGTGGTTACACAGAATCATCTGGAAAATATGTTTCTATTCATGATTCACACGGTTCACCGTTTTTTTTTTTTTTTTAGAATAGTGAAAACAAGAACAGAATGTTTTGTAAGACAAAAAAAAGTAGTTTATCGATGCAGTGATAGAGAACATGAAGGAAGTTGATGTAAGAGACTCCCAACAAATTTCTTCTAACCCTCTTAGATAAGGGTAAGCTTAACCCTTATTAATGAGAATTGCCACATATTTACAAGTTATGTTGTCTTTGGCACCTTCCAGGTGGCATTCCTTTGTAGATTTTATGATTAATTACACAAGAATCTCCAGGAGTGGCTGGCTTCTTCTTTGTTCCGAACCAATGTATCAAAACTAAAACGTCAATCAGTGCAACCAACTGTATTAAACACGTATTGTGACTGTTTTTTTCTCTCTTTAAACACTTCAAACCCACTTCTTCATTCAACCTTTTGTTTTTCTTGGCAATATCTTTCCAAATTTCTTCTTTATACAACCGGTCTTCTTTAATGAATTGAAAGTACTTAATTCGTACTTCAGCCAGTCACCTTATCAGTTTATCCCTTACGGGGTTGCCGGAGCCCATCCCGGCTGATTCAAGGCGAGGGGGAGGGTAAACCCCGAACAGGTCGCCAGTCTGTCGCAGGTAATTTGTACTTCATAAGGGCATTTATTTACATAAGGTATTTTTTAATATTGAGCCAAAGTCAATTTTTTTCAAATATTTAAGCTAATATTGTACATAGTCTTATTATGACGCATGGATGAAATGAAACACTTTTCACAAAAACTTTGTTTAGTCAGTAAAAGTTTTATTTTACACAGCACATCCACAAAACTACTAAAAAGTCCAAAATCAGACTTAAACTAACAAGGTAGAAAAATAAACAAAAAACTGCATACACTAAGCACCAAGTAAACAGGACTCAACAATGTCTGCAAGTCACTACATCTCACCAGTAACCATTGTATTTCAAAAGAAAACAAAAAGTTGCCGTTGAAGTTTTTTAAACAAACTTTTTGTTCCAACTGTTAAGGCCTGAGGGCATAAATAAGGAAGCAGAGGCACATGAACGGTGTGAAATGTTTTAAGTGAGAAAGAAAACCTTTGAAGAACTACATCGATTCATCAAATAAAGTACATACTAGTATGTTCCCTTTGAACGCCAAACTAACAATTTTTTTCCAAGATAACAAAACCCAACAGTCTTAACGCTTCACCATCCCTTAATATCCAAAATCATTCATTCTTAGTTTGTCACTCATGAAAAAACAATTTTCTTTTAAAAATGATCAGTTTTCAGTTTAGTCCAGGTTCCAATTGGTTCATTTCAATTCTATTTTTATTAGTTTTACTATTTCTTTTAAACCCTCTTGTCAGAGAAAAACAAAAAAAAATCAGTTGGCACAAATGTCAAAATTCACTCTGGATGTGTCTCTCATATAATTTTTTAAAACCTTTTGTTTTCAAACGTCAATGTTTTTCCATTTTTAAAATTTTGTTTGTCAATCTAATTAAGTTTGAAAAAAAGTCAGAAAGTAAATGAGTTTCAAAGTTTAAGGATTCTAAAGCTTTTTTTTTGGTAGCATGATTTCAAGAAACCTCTAACAAACTAGTAATTTTTTTTTGGAGGGTACACTCAACCCTCCAAAAGTCTCTCATTTTAATGGGACTTCAGGTGCTCGTAAATGGAATAGAAAGATCTAAAGGACCTGTTTGACACAAGTGTTATGTTTTTCTAAACATCTGGTCAACCTTCTGGTTTCAGGGTACTTTTACAATTTCTTCTCCATTAAAAATTTATGAAGCACATTTCTGATGAAACATGAGTCAAGAGCAGAGAAAGAAAGAGAAAACTGTCCAATTGATCTGATCTCTGCTGGCTACAAACATGAATACAAAGTTTACTGTAAAGTCATGAAAGAAATATCATTTCAGTATTTTTTATCTGCATTAAAAAGAGGGATGATTTAGATCAGAGTGGCTTTGTCCTGTTTTCGCACCAAATGATCACAAAACAGGTGATTCTGCTTAAAAGAAAAACCAAACAAACATGTCGAGTCTTGTGGAGATGAAACAGCAACACAACTATGTGTTAAATAAATAAAATCAGGTTTTATGACAGGACACACTTGGATACAAGTTAACGCCTCAACAGTCTTGTAAAATATAAAAATAGAAAAAAAAAATACTTCGTTTTTTTCCCCCCTTTTTCTTGCTAACTCGCTCATTCACACCAATCGGCTGTAATTCGTAGTAAACTCTGAAATATTTATTTTCCTCACACAGACAAGTTCTCCTTCCTTTCTCCCATGCGTTCACATCAATCTATACTGCTTCTTAGAAATCCCCCCCAAATATTCTTCAAGAAAACAATTTGAACTACAAAACCTAGAAAGAGCTTTATTCAGGAAACAATCTTAAAACCAGGTAATTTATTGAAACAGTAAAATTGAGCCACATAGAAAGTCATAAATTAGACACAGAATAACAAAAAATATTAGTCTGGACTAAAGTTAGGGCTTGACTCTGTGCGTCTCAACTCCATGTACACACAAATCTCAGAAAGCTTATTCAAAAATAAAAACATGCTTCACACATTCATCTCATTCAGAGCTCTGGTAAAAAGTTTATCCTTTTCACTTTCTTTCAGGCAAAACTAATTCAGAAAAATGAAATCAAACTTGAAAAAAGATCGTTCTATAAAAAAAAAAAAAAAAAAAAAAAAAAAAACCCAAAACAACAGGAGTTTACCACACGGGATAAACTGCAAAAGAAATAAAAAAATTGTGGCTGAAAGTTTAAATAATTCAATCGAAAGGTGAATTTTGGTTAAAAAAAAAAAAGTGGCGATCAAAGTTTACAGACCATCACTATTTGAAGTTTTGAAAAGAAATGCAAAAGATAAGAAATCAAATTACTTGCAGGTCTATTTGCAGGACTTTTTTTTTTTTGCAACTTATTCCAGTTTATTTACCTGCTTCCTTATTTGTAAAGTCTTTCAAAATTGTTCTGCTTCTGAACTTTCAATGCCCTTCACATGAGAAGGCTTTAAATGACAAACAAAAGGAAATTTTACACCTTGGATCTTGTTTTACTGAAACTTTTTGCCCTTAGAAGAGGAGGGAGAAGTTTTAATATCAGCTGAAAGGAGAGCCATGATGTCTTGGAGTGCTTTTTTTATTTGAGCTCCAAATTTGTGGGAGTCCTAAAAAGATAAAAAAAAAAAAAAAAGATAACATGTTAGCACGAGTGAGACGAGTTTTTGAAAAAAAAAAAAAAAAAAAACAGTTAAACTGTGATGGGAACATGATGCTTTTAATGGTCTCACTTACAAATTATTTTACTGTAAAACCTGTTGAGACACTTCTAAAGAAACCATGTAGTTGAACAGGGAAGTATAAGCAAACAATCTCATGATTAAAGAAGTAAAAAAAATCTGAAAAATGTTTAGAAAGAAAACACTTCCTGTGGTGTAATTAAAATTCTTGAGATTCTATTTTATTTTCCTAAGAACTCGACTAAGATCACCAGCTGAGATCAGTTGTTAAATTAAAAAACACACAATGCTGTTTTCTTCATTTTAAACTAACCTGAAAAGATCTGATGTGACATCATACAAAAAAAAAAAAAGAAAACAACCCCCAACACATTCCAGTCACACAGTCCAGTTTGCAGAAAAGACCCCAAAAAGGCAGCAGCAAGAGCCTCGCCCCAACTCCGAGACTCGAACACTGACCTTCTTGCTGTGAGTCCACTGTTCTAACCACTGCACAATTGTACCGCATGATTAAAGTCATTCAGAAAATAAAACTCAGATGTTTTTAACTTCTTATTACAGAAGAAAAGAAAAGACAGACAAAATGGATTTGTCTGTTTTTTTCTGATTTAAGTCTAAGACGATCAGGTTTCTACTGTTAAATGGTTTGTTTGATTTTTTTTAACTCACAGTTTCACTGCAGGAGTACTTGGATGACACATGAAAATTGATCATGTCCTCTCCAACGATGATGTATGAAACCCCGTAACCGTCATCAGCCACCTTAGAGAATTGAAGTCATAAGAGTCATTTAAAAAAAAAAAAACCATCATCCTCCACACAATAGGAGGGTGTGTTACTCACAGGTCCGAATCCTCCACCGAGTGATATATAATCCGGGTGGTTCTTCAGGTCAAATAGTTCCATCTGTTGAACTGGGGTCTGGCTGGTTGAGAGTCGCCATGGTTCAGACAGAACCTGCAGCAGGACAAATGTATACAGCTCATTTCACAGTCTGAAGAAGTATCCAGAAACGGAAAACAGTCATAGAAACAAATCCTAACACAAACAAACCTAAACTATTTTTATTAACAGCTAATAATAAAAATTTTATAATATTGTGTGAAAAAAAAAATCCGTTGCCATTGGCTTTGAAGAAAACATGTGTGGCCTTGCTTTCTGTACTCTCTCCTCAAGCTAATCACAAGTTGCAAAGTTTGCAGAAATGGTAAAAAAAAAAAATAGATTGAAGCCATTTCTAAGACTGGATTTATTGCAAAACTCCTGTCACCGTTCCAAGTTTCAATGGTGAGTAATTCATCCTTTTAAAGATGTGAATGAACACAGTGTGCCATGGAGCTGATGTATTAGTACAAATAAAACAGGGCACCTCACCTCTTTGAGGAATGGAGAGTCCACTCCCAGGTATTTGGAGACGACATAAAGGCAGAAAAGGTGTCTGTCTATTCCAGCTCCGGTCATGGCCATGCGGTAGAGGTTCTGGTGTTTCTCAGAGGCCAAACGGAAGAGACGCCTGCATTCTTCCTCTGACTGTTAAGAAACACAGATTTTTATCTTGCACTTCCCACTAATGTGGGTGCAATACAAATAGTTGTACAAATGTTTTTGGTCTGTATCCCAGCTAACAATTTTTTGATAAGTTTTCTGCTCAGTAGAAGTCTGGTTTTAATGCTTGTCTTTGGGTCTTGAACAGAAACCAAAACCAAATGTTTGGAAAACTTGAAACATCTGTGAACCTTTAACCTTTTTTAAAAAGTTGTTTGAGAACTTACTTCTCCACCAGTCAGGGCTTTGATGAAAGCACAGCTTTCGTTTGAACATGATCTCACAGTTTCTGTTCGGCCCTCCCTGAAGAGACGAGTCATCGATGCCTCGTAAGTCAGACAGAAGCCCCCGCGGTCCTGGAGAAAGTGGAAATACACACACATACAAAAGATTACATAAATAACGTACACGCAAGCCCCTGGAGAAGTGACTAAATGGCATTATTACTATTCATTCATAAAATTAAGAATTAGTGTGGACTTAACAAGAAATACATGAAGAGATTTAAAGGACTAAATCTAACAAGACCTACAAGATACTAGGATCCTGAGCAGAAATGATTAAAATGAGTTTAATGGTTTCACTTGTACATAATGTTTTCTTTTTGTGCTTCAAGAAAATGTCTCAATGTCTAGAGAAAAAAATAAAAAAAATAAACTTGAAACATTTTCATAACAAGACGACCCCAGGGCGTCGAACAATAAGGTGTTTTAATACTAAGTGTTTTGGTTTTTTAAAAAAAAAAAAAAAAAAAAAAAAAAAAAAAGGCTTCTCTGTGTAGCACTCTACCTTTTTGTTGGATTTTATTGTTTTTAAATGTATTTTCAAGAGATGAGCTACAGCAGGGGAAATAGGTACCTAACAAATCAGCATTTTCATCATTAATTCTAATTTTAAGCGGGTTATTGACACAAAATTTACACCAGATGTAGCCATCAAGCAAAATATTGAATTCATACAAAGAAATCAGAACATTTAAGTATCCGGTTGAGTTATGATAAATAAAGTCAAAAGACACAGGAAATAAGTATTGAACACATGAAGATAACAGGGTTCTAAATGGCAAAGAAAGCCAGGAGATCACCTGAAGTACTGGGAGAAAAACCCTGACCCGTATCAGTACCAATGTATATTAGCTGCTTTAGTCCTGAATTGATGACGTATAAATGCTTCTCATTCTCCAGGGTGCACACAGGAAAGACTCCCTGATGGGTCAGAGCAAAGAACTCTCTCAAGATGTTTGTAATCTTACTGTTGAAATGCATTTTGATGTGAATGGTTTTAGGTGCATTTGTAGAATGCTGAATGTTCCCGTGAACACTGTGGGGGGCCAAGCATCAGTTCACCATAAACCTGCCGTGATCAGGTGCTTCATGTGAGATCCCTGTCCGTGGAGTACAAATGATAATATCATGTGCTCACCACGCAAGACTCCATTGCTGAATAAAAGGTTGAACAGGATGTTGAATATCAGTTAAAGTTTGCAAAAATGACATTTAGAGAATCCTGTTGGTTATTAGAAGACTTTATTATGGTCAGATAAAAGCAAAATCGAACTTTTTGGCAGTTATTTTACACACCATGTTCAGAAAAGAAATGGCACTTCTCACCACCCCAAGAACACCAAACTAACAGCTAAGTATGAGGTGGAAGTATTATGGTCTGGGGCTGCTTTTCAGAAACGGGTACCGGCAGACATATTGTTGAAGGTAGGATGAATGGAGAAATGTATCAGTACAGTCAGGATAAAAATTTGCTGGCATCTATCAGAAAGCTGAAAAAAGGCTGGACATTTTCAGCAAGACGGTGAAAATGTCACCGTTTTGGGATCAAGACGGTGATCCCAAACAAAAGACTAAGAGAGCGGTTTCAAAAAAAGAAAATAGAGTTGCTTGAGGGATCCAATCACCTGACCTACATCCCATAAAAAAAAAATCTATGGGGAGAACTGGAGATCAAAGAGGTCCTAGAAACCTTCAAAATCACTCCTGTGCAATGCAGACAACTGGCCACTCCAAGAGGCATCTGGAAGCTGGAATCACCAACAAAATCCATTCTACAAAGAATTAAAGTGTGTTCAATACTTGGTTCATGTGTCATTTCACTTTATTAAAACACAACCAGTTTACTTAAACGATCTGATTTCTTTGTATGAATTCAGTATTTGGCGTGATGGCTACATCTGGTATACATTTTATGTCCAAAGCTCACTTAAAAATCCCCTTAATGATGAAGAATGTGAAATATTTTCTTCCCCAGCTGTAATTCAGATATGAGGAACGCTCAGCCAGAGGAGATGTTTAGTACTGGAGTTGAAGCAGAAGGCGAAGAAATGAAGACTGAATTATCCAGTCTGAATTATCCATGAAAAAGTGCAGCAAAACTAAAGAAGGTGAACCTGTGGTGTTTGAGAACAATAAATAGTGTTGTTCCAACACAGTGAAGAATGTGAGTTGCTGTCAAAATGTCAAGCTTTTAGTGACAGTTTACGATCTCTTGATCCACTGGAGCTTTCAAACATTTTGGCTAAGGTAAACCACATGCCGCCCAACAAAGACCCAACTGATGTATATTCCACCAACGGCTATTCCACCTAGCTACTGATCCAACGAGCAGGTGTGCCAGCTAAACCTACCGGACACATATTGCCAGTAAAGGCTTAACAAGGAATACTGGATCTGTACTGTAAGTACACGTATGACATCCAATCACATGTGTAAGTTTTTTAAGAAAAAATTCTATCTGGTTATCAAAACTGGCCATGTGACCCTATGGTCTAAATTTTGAAAAACATACCAAGAGTTAGAGATTTTTATAGCAGAGTTTAAAAGACTGCAGTTCATTTGCTGTTGGTGGTAAAAAAAAATGTTGGAGGTGATCCCTTAAGTTCATTTACAGCTGATACCAGGTATCCTTCCTCTGGGAAGTATAGCTCAGTGGGTAAGGTGGCCGTCCTGTAACCAGAGGGTTGCCGGTTCGATCTCCCGCCCAGAGTTCATGTCAAAGTGTCCCTGGACAAAACATCAGCCCCCCCCAATTGCTTCTGATGGTGGTTTGCAGCTTACAATGGCAGCTTCCACCATCAGGTATGCATGTGTGTGTGAATGGGAGCTACAATGTAAAGCACTTTAGTACAAACACAGGTAGAAAAGCGCAATATTAGTGGCGTCAATTTACAGAGTAATTGTGGGCTTTTAATCAAAATTAAAAGTATTTTGAGAAAGATTGCATCCACAAAAATGTTATGGAAACACGGACAGTGTTTCCATAACATGCCTCCGTGCACAGACATGCCTCCGTTCACAGGAACACATCTGATAATAGATAACTACTATACAGGCCATTCAGTAAACCCAAGCAAATGTGAGTCAAGTTCCAACATATTATCTTCACGGAGAGATGCATATTGATTTAGATAAGTATTTACCCTGAAATAAGCCAGCTGCAGACTGATCTGAATGAATGCATCCGGGCTGATTCGACACTTCTTGATTCGTCCTTTTCCAAAATCTCTGAAGGGAAACACGTGGCAGTCAACATCATCTGCAAGGGTCTGGGCGACAGCAAGGGAGAGAGTGGTTTGAGCCTGGACCTGGAGATAAAAAAAAAAAAAAAAAGTAGCGTTAGCTGGTGTTTGAGTTTCCTGGAGCGTGTGAGTTTATGTAAACAAATCGTTTTAACCATTTTATCATCATTATTTTCAAGTATGTGATTTGTGCAGAGATGGTGCTTCAGATTAGCGCAACAAGAACTGGAACAAACACAATGTTAATCCTTCAACACTTCACGGGTGAATTAGCAGGAGTAGCTGAATATGATGTCAAACTTTGACAAATTTTGCAGTGAGAATAATGAGCGTGCTAAATGGTGGTGGAAAGCTATTCATCTTGTCCTTGTTAAATATCATCTCATCTCAATTTGTTTTCTGTATAGTTGTCACATACACTTTAAAACTACCAACACACACCGACATGCCAACCCTGCACAAAAGAATCACTTCAATTACAAGCCACGTTTGCCAGTAACCAAACTTGAATGAACAGAAATGAAAGGAATCCTTAGTATCAGGTAATCTACAGTGAAGAACTGATAGCTAACGTTCAATGAGAAAGATTCAGTTGGGGGCAGTGATGTGTCGTCTTTTTCTGTCCCATAAATACTTTTTTGCAAGATTTGTGTGTTTGCTCCATTGCTTAAAGGCACGTCTCCATTGTCTTAATTTATTTAAATCTTAAACCATCATAAACATAAACATTGAAAAGTCTCTGTGTATTGTTATTCTTCGTAAATTATGATGTTACAATTTAGGCACCTTTGGCTTTTATACAGCTCCCTCAGGGTCAGAGATTTTCCGGGTATGTGCTCTGGTTGTTCCATTCTATATTGGGCTTTGGCCAGCAGCTAGCTGAAATGTTATCACACTGGCACACATCCACTGGCAAGTAAGCCACTAACTAGAGTGCTTTCATTTTCAATCATTCCATATTTTTATTCATATAGTACTTTATTCATAGGTGCTTTGTGTGTCGGTGCTCTTGAGCCACCATTGGTGTTGAAAGCCGTTGTTTTGTCCACAAGTTTTTCATCACTTTTGGTCCTCATATTTAGTAAATGTTTTACTTTGACTGAAAATTGCAGCGTTAGCAACAGAGGCTAACCAATTTAACACATCAGGTGAATTAACTTAACAGAGAATTAAGTTGGTTATTTTGCGTGACAGCGCTTTATCTCAACTTTTTACTAAACCTACAGTAAAGTTACGGCACATTAGGAATATCCTAATGTTCCTAATATTCATGTGAAACTAATTTTTTTAAAAAGAAAAACTCCCTAAAAATTAGCTTCAAAGGAATCCAAGTTCAGACTGTTAAAATTCTGATTGTTCTTGCACTATTATTTTGTGAGAAATAGCATTTTTAAGACTGAAATGTAGTTCAAATTCTGCTGGGTTGATGACCCTTTCTATTATTCTCTTAATTGTGATTGGCTGTCTTTTATTTAGGAAAAAATAATCCTCTTAATAAATAATCTACAAACAATGTGGGCAGTGAGGAAACACATCTGGCTTGGGGATATAAATAGTTACAAGCACAATTTTTTTATGTACAGACTGAATCAGATTACAGGAGCAGGAAATTCCAGAGTTTCCTAACCCAGCATGCTTTCGCTCCCAAGTCTTGTTTCCAACTATATTAGAAACATTAAAAAATATTAACTTCGTTTCTTAAATGAACTTGCCACCTGATGTTAACTGCTTCATCAAAAACAAACTCAGATGAATTTGCTGCAAGTCCGAGCACAATCTTTATGCAAAGATGAGGACTAAACATTACAAGTTGAGATTTAACAGATTCATCTCTTGTAAATCCAAATACATTCCTAACTGATCTTCTGAGCTGGAGTTTTTTTTCTGCTAGTCTGATGTTTGTCTAGTTTGATGACGTTCTAAAACAGAAGCATTGAACTCTATTTTGAACTTTCACATGTCTTATTACAGCATGTCTATTTACATTAAATGAACACTTCCGATTATGGAAGGGAAACGGTAACAAGATCGTAGCAAACTAGCTGGTATCCAGGACTTGTCTTTCCACTTCCCTATCTTTTTCTCAGTGCCACTGTCTCTAGTCCAGACAGCATGGCCGGTCTCACCACGGTTTTGTACACGTTTCCTTTCATTTTAGCTGAAACACACCTGATACTTGTCTTCATGCTAAAATGAAGCTTAAAAACTATTGACAATTCAAGTGAACAAACTTATTCAACTTTTATTACGCCGTTGTGTAGTCAAACAAGATGAATGAGACATTTAAAAACAACAACAACAACAAAAGGTATTTAAGTGGGTTTAGTCTCCATCACAACAACCATCCATAAATGATAACATTCATACCTCTGATGGAATATCCCACATCAGCCTCTGAGGGGGTGGGAGTGACTGTTCCACCTCCCCCTTACAATGGCCATCCTCAGTGTATCCCAACTGGAAGGCATCTGTGGCCAGAGTGTACTGGAGAAAAAAGGAAATGAAAAATTAGTGATGATGCTACCAGCTTAGCTGCCATTGTGCTTGAAAAGTAAAAGGACCTCCTTTGGGCATTAGACTTTGTTTTGTTCATTTTTTTTAACCTGAGAAACATCTCCTTTAATATAAGTCAAAATCTATAGCTCTAAAAAAAAGCCTAAGATTGATTCATTCTGCATTAGAAACCTTTATTTAAAATACATTTGGGAAAAAAAAAAAAGAAATTAAGAATCGTTTGCGTTCCAACATTTTCTACTGCTGCAAACGTCAAACGCCATGTCCTCCGAGATGAAACTAAGCAACCCTTATCTTAATTATGTAGAGCAAAAATCTGTGGGGAAAACATGCAAACTCCACACAGAACACCCAGTTTTTCAAGCATTGCCCCAACTTGGACCCAATCCCTGACCTGCTTTCTGTGAGGTCACCGTGCCAAACCAGTGTACCATCATGCAGTACTTAAGAAAATAGGTTACTCGTTATAAAATATAATGAGGAATTACAACAAAGTTTTCTCAAACCATAGATCCATTTTCTTCGCGTGGCGATGTCATCAGAAATTGACCAAGTGACAAAAGTCTCCAAAATCACCACTAACTTCTCACAATGCTCCTCACTACTTAACAGTTTTAATAAATTTTGTGCATCTTTAATCATTCTGCAGTTTAAACGCTTCTCAAAAGACAGAAGTGCTCTGAACATTGAACCAAACACAGAGCTGAAAGTTCACTGAGCCAAAGAAATACTGTACTTCCAAATATTGACACCATTGACATGCAGAAAGAAGCAGAAAAGGGTAGGACAGAAACAAACCCTTTCGTGACGTCAGCAGCTGTATCGAGCTAAACTCTAAAGCAACGATTTGAAGCAATTTGTTTAGAAAAGAAAGAGACATGCTCCGGAGCTCCGTCTCATTTGCCCATCTCCAAGTTATATGGAATTATAATTATGCATTGAAATTTTTTTTAGTGTGTTGATAATGTGCGAGCAGCTCAGATTGAGTGAGTGAGTGGGTCTTACATTCTTAATGATAAAATGCATTGAAAATCATGTTCATATTGAACATTTGTCACAAATGTCAGGCCATTTTAATCCCCTTCAATCTGTCTGTAAATCAAAGAGCGAGTTTCTGACTATGACATTAACGCACAGTGAGCACCCAAGCTCTTTAATTCGATTGCCGTGTATTGATTATATATTAGCTTTCATTGTATCCAGCCAAACAGAGTATTACAGAACAGTATTGACACTGTAAAGCTGGCTCACTGGCTGGCTAAGAGACTTTAACAAAAACAAAAGCTTGTAAGAGTCAATGACACCCTGTCTGAGCCCCTTCTCACATCTAGCAGTTTATCACTACAAGCTTGTGTGACTTTTCTTTCCGTCCCGTTGGGTAACATCCTCAGATGGGAAGCCCAGGCTTCTCTCGCCTTTGACTTTCTGATTTGAAGTTTGACTTTTCTTTTTAACAAATGTTGTTAAGACCAAACGAACGCATTGGCCATGGAAGTCTTCTCTTCCTGTTCCAACTTTGAAAATTCTATTCCAATATAAATACTTAGACGCCATTCTTGATGACAAATTGACTTTGATTTCCAGGTGGATGCACTATCAGCACATGCACTATTGTTCCCAAACAAAAAAATGTAATTAAATTCCATTGCATTATATACCACAATATCACAACACTGTTGTGTCATCGATTGTTATTTTCTTTTAACAGTGCTTTTAAGAAAAATGGCTCAATGTTTTCTTTAAGTTCATTCACCAAATCTGTGGGTTTGGAACAAATAATTAAAAAAATAAATGAACAAAAAGCACAAGTTGAGCAATGTGCTTTCATTTGGAAAAATAGCAGAGTCAGTAGAAGATCACATCTTTTTGGAATATAGCCATCCCTTTATGGCTAATTTTAAACTGCTGCCTTCTAGACCAAAATATGTAAAACAAACAGATATGAAAAACTTCTATTAAGTCACAATCTGCAGTTTAGAACAGCCAGTTTCTTAACTTTTTACTTTTCATTTACAGTGTTTTAATTTATTTCGAATTGGTGAGTGAATGGTGTGCATGTTGTTTATAAAGATTCTACCTTCTACCTAATTGTTAACTTATCTTTTTTGAACACTTTTGAAGTCGTTTCTTTTTTAAACTGTGAATATACACAAAATGAAGTATGTTCCCAAAAATTCACCCTGACGACACTTTGACAAAATAGTTTCAATTGGGATTTTTATTTTTACTGTAGAGAACACTGGAGTTTCCAGACTACTAATCAACTAAGCGCTCCAGACAGAGAGGGAATTTCACTGCAAGGACTTTAAAGTTGGCAACAGCTAACAGACTGAGGAAAATCCAGAATGATGTGATGGAAACTCCCAAAAACAGCATTGTGTGTCTGATGTCTGCGATTTGGTGATAGAAATAACTAACAAGCTGTCTTTGGAAAAATGACTAAGAATTTTTTTTATTTCACCACTGCTCCTGTCATGGTAAGCTCTACTTGATCTAGATTTTCCTTCCTATAGGAAGTCACTTTTCCTCTTTTACCTCAAAAACAAAACGAGGTAAAGTTTCCTGCTTTTGTCATGAGAAAGTTTGTTTAGTAACATAGCTAAATAAATGTGCACACACACATGCACGCAGGCACCAATTTCACTTAACATTAAGTAAACAGTTTACATAATTTTCTGGGATGAAACCCTACTAACCAGAGTTATTATGAAATGAGGTAACATTAAAACGAGAACAAATTTGAACTGGAAGGCCAGAAAATAAAATACAAAATCATTTCTCATATTCAAGGTTTGAATTTAAGTTTTATATAAGAATGGAAATCATTTTGAGATCTTAAATTGGAATAGGAAAGATGAAATTGAGGTTAGTTAAATTTGTACTAACTGCACTGGGTTTACATGTTAAGGACCGTTTTAAAGTAAAAGGTGATTCATTGGAATTTAATTGAAATGGAATATCATTTGAATAATTATTAACATATGTATGTATAAATATAAAATCATTAGAACTAAATTTAATCTAAAGTAAACTAAAGATTTTTTTATTGGAATATAATCTCATATTACCTCACTCGGCACACTCGTTACACTACTAGATCTCTGATTAAGATTTTAAACAAACCAAAACAACTAATAGCCACGTCTAGTTGGGTCATCTAAAGCTAGATTGTATTTGATCACATTATGGTTTTGTGATGTGATAAAAACAAAAAGTTAGCATTTATTCATAAATCAGTCTAATGACAGACTTGTGATAAAGATTTACTTTGGACTTACTTTATATGTTTGGTCCCAGTTTGTCAAAACCTCCTTTATTTACTCTCACAAATTGAACATGAACAATGCAGTTTAGGTTTGGCCATCCAGAGCTGCAGTAATATAAATCCTTTATAAATGTTGTCCAAGTTGAACAAAAAGGCACTGTACTTTAATAATTCTAGTTTTTGCCTTTTTGGCACCTGAAGGCATTGGTACTTTCAACTCTCCCTGTTAAGCATACTGAGCTCTAAAGAAATATTCCCAGAAACACACACCTCCCATAAATGAGCCACAGTTGGTGCGTCTGCCCAGGAGTGCTCGGCATTTAGCCCGCTCTTCCCGTTCTTGTAAATCACGATGGAGAAGGATTTGTCAAACCACCTAAAACACAAGGAGAGGACAAAAATCAGATTAAATCAAATGTTTTGAGGATATACTGATCAATTCATTTGATCAAATTTACAGGATTGGTTAAATATTTATTTACTTAAATATTCATTTGATTCACTTAAGTTTTTTTATATTTTATGTTATTACAAGACTTGTGACAAATTAACAATAAACATAATTCAAAAGTTGATTAATTTCGTAAAGTAAATGAAAGAAAATTATTTTCTGTTTACCGATCATAACATTTGCCATGCAGAAGAGACTTGGCATATCGATCCAAGTTTCCAACTGGATCATCTCCTTTCATGCCTTGCTCCTCGTTGTCCAATGTAATAAAGAACGCTGCTTTCTCGATGATGTCCAGAGATCGCTTGTTGGTGCCAGAGCTGAAGTACTGGCTTCTCATCTGAGACCAAGGAACCCTGGTAGTTGAAAACAGACAATATTTATGTTCCCACCATTTTGTTTCTGTGAACCCGGCTTGAGGAAGAACAGCTGGCTGGTGAGTTCAACCTCAGCATTTAGCCCACTACCAAATCAGTGGGAAAATTATTTTTACTGGCTGACAAAAATATTACATAAATCACACATGTAAGTCACACATGTTCCTGTTTTTCAAACAACTTCTACTGTTCAAACTGTTTTTTCTTATTTTGTTGCAGCAAGAAATGTCCAAACTTTAACCTAGAGGTTTTAACCTTACACAGGTTTTAACTCTGAACACAAAATTGATCTAACAGCTTATAAAGTTTTGAACAAAAAGGTGGAATCAGGTATTCCTGTTTTATATGGACGACCTTTTGTGATATACATGATCAACTTAACAATCCATTTGAAGTAGCAGATAAATTAGCTGGACAGTGTGAAGTACCTAAAAGGACCAGGATGGATTTAGGTAACATACCTATCTCCAGCAGTAAGCGCTCCCAGTTTTTCCTCTCCAGGGAACGGCGATGACTGATCATCCAAGATCTTCTGGATTTGGTATTCGATCTCTCTGGGAGAAAGCAGCCGGCCAGCATGATACACCCACAGGCGGAAAAAACGTCCTCTGTTGTAGACAGCGATGAACTCGCTGTCTAGCCAGTGCTGGAGCACATCTGGAAACAATAGGAGACTCAGATGTTTTTCTACCATCGTAACGGCACCTACTGTATAAAATACGAAACGCGTGTACTGTATTACACCGTTTCCTGTTTGATATGGCCCTATACACAGTGTTGCTATGGAATATCACATTGTCTTAAATATGGTCAGATGAAATGTTTTGAACATTTTCTTTCCCTGATGAGGAAAAAGGCATTGGCTCAGTGGTAGAATGTCCACTCTTGTATCGGGAGAAACTGCTTAGATTTCCACTGAGCTCATGGCTAAGTTTCCTAAAGGAAGACATCAAACCCCACGTTTCTCCCAGCAAAGGTGCCATTGTGGCTGCCTGCTGCGGTCCAATGAATGCACAGAAATGTTTTAATTTGATGGATGAATACAGTACAAAGAAAAAATTTAATTTTGTGATGCTCAACTATTTCAGACAATTGCAAAAACATATTTATCAATTTAAATACAATAAGGAAGCATTTTTATGTTTGTCTAGAACAGGACATGGTGCCGCCCATGGCAGAGCAATTCAGTCAATCTTGTTACATAGACCAGCCTAGCCTGCAGAGGCCCCATCGCCCGAGGAAACGCAAGCACCACAGATATAGTTGGTGCATGTAAGTGCTGCAGATAAAATGAGGGGGCGGGCCGTGTCTGGTGCTGTTGTGTAATGAGCAAGTCTAAGCTGTGGAGTTTAAATTTTATAGGACATCCCTTTCCTACACAAGCTGGACTGATTTGTCTGGAAAAAAAAAGAAAATTTTTTTTAGGTTTTAATTAAACGCAATTTAATTTTCCATCTTAAACAATAGTCAAACTGGATATATCATAACTTTTAAACGAGAGAAGTAACAATTAATTTTGGTTGACTTTAATCATAATTGCTGATTAAGAATTCAAGATTCCTACTTGGGACTTAATTATCCACATGCACATTAGTATAATAGTATAATGTAGAAAATTCAATAGGGACTTTAATAAAAAAGATTAATAATAGACAAAATTGCCAATTTTTTAAGTAATTTTTTTTTTCTTCAAATGTTGGAGTATTTTCTAAAAAAACAACCAAATACAACTGGATCCGTCTACTGAGGACCAGACCACTCCTTATGAGGGAATCATTTATAAAGTAAACAAATGACGTAATAATCATTTCTATTGTTAACATTTTTTTCCCCATCCCGGGTGAGCAGGAGAAAGTAGTCAGAGTGAGAGAAGCCTGGGCTTTCCGTCTAAGGCTACTGCACCCACAACCCAGTCCAAGATAAGCATAAGATGACGAAAAACAACATTTTTTTCCTATAAATTGAAAGAAACCAAAAAGGAAATGTTGGTATTTCTTTGGGTTAACCATTTATGGAAACAAGAAGACACTTTTTGAAATGTTTAACAAAAAGAAAAGTTGATATGGAATTTTAACTAAACTTTTAGAAACAGACAATCTCATCTTTATTTGGGTCAGAAATGAGTCCAAGGATTAACTCTGTTGTTTTTCTCACCAGTTTCAAGTCCAGGTGTGCGTGTTGTGTTGAACATCCTCTCACACTGAGCAGCACACAGAGGGATGTTTGTACCAGGAACACGACTCTGTCACACAACACCGCACATGAAGACTTTATATTTGGGTAAACATAAACATCATAAACAACATTTCATTAGCTATTATCAAAGGCACACATCATATTTTTGGCCAGGCAGACAGAAGAACATATGGAGATGTTACTTGGTGCACATCCAGCACCTGCTTTGCCACCCACTTTACAAGCTGGGTAAACAAACTATATATAGTTTATTACATAGAAAAAAAAAAATCAACTAAAGGAAAATTTACAAAATATTTCTCTAATGGCCCTGCAACAGACTGGAGATCTGTTCCCTGCTTCTTGACTGGCTCCGGGCAAGAACCAAGGATTAGTGTTTAAGAAAACAAAATAATCATCATTTAAAACTACTTCATGTGATCCAGGAGTGGGTTTGCATCACAGGGACTTTCCTGTACAGGAAAGTAATCTCAAAAAGATTAATTATTAACTAAAGATTATTCACTCTTTGATTTTTAATTTAAGTTTTGTTATTTTAATACATTTCTTCTGTCTTGTAAAGCACTTTAAATTCCCTTGGTTATGAATAGTGCTACAAATAAACTTGCCTTGCCTTACATTGTCCCCTTTCCTAAAGATGGTTAAATTTTATTTCTTTTATGTAAAGCATGTGAAAATGCACTGACTTTTTGTCCTTTTTGTGCAACCGTACAAATTTAAGGATACGTTTTTTCTCTTGTGGGTCAACCTTTTTCGGTGCAACATGGCTTTAATGTATTTAGTTTGCACCACAAAGTGGATTTTGACAATGCATGTGCATCTTTTAATGACAGGGATCTACTATAGCTAAGCATGAATCAACATTAATTCTAACCGGTGTGAGCTCCTCCCGGTTGACTTTACGGCGGTACAACAGCAAGGCGGTGATGGTGTTTCCCGCTCTGGCTGCCTGCACTGAGGTGGGCGTCACGTACAGGAAGTCCTTAAAAAAAAAAAAAAAAAAAAAAAGGTTAAATAATAAACCCAAGAAAATCTTTGTAAAAACAAGTTGAACAGATGAACAAAATTTTTTGGTTATAAATGTTTTTGTGTTTTATTATTCTTATTTTTTCAATTAAAATTTTACAGTTAATAAGTATAACTTGAATGGAAAGAAATAAAGTATTTCTTCGTTAAACATTGCATTAGGTGTGTTGCAGCTGGTTACCATTCCATAGTAGTTACTGTTCACCATGATCGGGCCTCGACCTCTTAAGTAGATGTACTCCTCCCACCAGTCACTGACCTGGTGGATAAGTTATTAATAAAAACATTTTAACAGCTGATTTTCTAGTCAGTGCTTTTGTAATCGCTTATTCATGTTATAAAAACATACTTTTATGAAACAAGGGAGTTGGGAAAAAAAAAACAAGAAAAATATCTCTGTGCCCTTTTTACAGCAATCCATAACAATTTTCCAGACAAATCTATTTCCTGTAATGTGAATGGGACACGTACATAGTTGGTGGCCCACAGAGCTTTAAGTTTAAGGTAGCGTTGGAGGCGGTTTCCCAAGGTCAGCTCAAATTCGTTGGCCAGGTCGGTCATGCGTTTAAACTGAGGGTCGGTCAGCAGCGGCCTCACTGACTCCAGATACTGAGAGAGAGACACAAGTAACGATTAAACAACAAGGTAATCATCACTTCTAGTGGACGTTCTGCCTTTTACCCGGCTTAATGTGTCTTTGATTGCAGGAACAGGAAGATGAGGAAGAGACGTCTGGTAGCTGTACAACAGAGGCTTTCTTCTTGAAAACAAGCTCATCAGACTCTAAAAAAACAAAAACACCGTTTAATAGCCAAAACTATATATTTGCATGAACTATAAAAGAGTTAAACAACTAACAAAAATAGACATTGAGTAATTAAACGAGACAAATTCAGCCAATCAGAATGTAGAACAATATTCTGTTGGAAAAAACTCACATAAATAAAAATGATATGTATTTTCACAAACACACGCGTAATAGAAAACTATACAAGAACCATTTTCTAAATGAGGTACATCAAGAATGAAGCCAAAACCACACATTATTTTTCAATTCAAAAAGTAGATTAAGATAAAAACAGTAAATTTGAGAGTTTTTCTGACGGTAGATTTTGTTATCATTTGGAAGTCTGACCCACATTAATTTGATGTGAAACTGAAATGGGTTCGACAGCCTTAGTTTAAAGAGGAGAAACTCATCTCACCCCCCAGACTTTGGTGGTGTTGGAAATCCTGCCGTGCTGTTCGAACATCCACTGATGATAGGAGAGTAGCAGCTTCAGACAGAATCTCAGGGCCAGAATGAGAGAGAGCCACAACAAGGTGCTGAAGACCAACGCAGACAACATGGTCTGGCCCTGAGTACTGAGGGACACATGGAGACTGGAGAAAAAAAAATATCACATATAGAACAAAAAGTAAAAGATTATTAATTATACTAAAAAAAAAAAAAAAATTAAAAAAAATAAAATTTTACCAAACCAAAGCATTGATTGAATAATTAAAGTGGCTCATGCTGGTTTATAAGGGAGAGGTAGCTCAGTGGTTAGAGCGTTCGCGCGCGGACCGGAAGGTCGCGGGTTTGCGTCCCACAGAGAGCACGTCTAGGGTCCTTGGAGAAGACACCTAACCCCTGTTTCTCCCACCATTTGCGCCGTCAAAGGGTAGCCTGCTGCGGTAAGGAGTGCAGCACACAATTTTCCCCGGTGAGGGATGAAAAGAGTAATTCATTTATTTTTTTTTCATTTATGACATTTTTAAAGAAAAACACAAAAAAACTGGAAAAGTCCAACAGCACCATCTGCTGGAAAACAAAAATAAAATCAAACTGGGGAAGTACGACGGCACCATCTGCTGGACAAAAACCGAAAAACACAAACTGGAAATGTTTAAATGCAGCATCTGCTGGACAACAAAAAATAAAGACAAACTTATGGAAGTATGACAGCGCCCTCTGCTGGACAAAAAAAATAAAATCAAACTGGGACAGTGCTATACCACCATCTGCTGGTCACTTTGGGGACTTGAGGTCAGAGAACCCAAACACAAATACTGTAGATTAAAAAAAAAAAAAAAGTCTTTTTTTTTTTTGCAGAATCTGTCAATCTAAAAGATTTTTAAATACCTGCTTTAATTTATTGTGTAAATTATAATAATTAAATATATGAAATTGGGGTTTATGGGTGGGGTTAGCATCTGAACATGTAAACAATTACTGTGACTGTGTCAATAAAGAGAAAATGACCCACTAAATATAAAATTAGCTACCGATTAACAGTTTTTTCCCCACAATTTAATAAAAATCAAACATTTGAATTAGCCTTAATTAGTATTCATTAAATGATAAAAAATACTAAATTTTTCAAACTTGTTATAATTTTGCAATTGAACATAAATGCATGCACCAAAGTTTTGGGTGTGTTTTTAACAACTTTTGTGTAAATATGTTAATAAATAGAAGAAAAAAGTGTGTGTTAAAGAAACACACAGCTAACTACAGACTAGTTTTACGTACGTATGACCTCAACTACCTGAATCTTTTCCACTTCTGTTTATTAGGATATTTGTATTCATTGGTTCATAGGATGCTTATATTCATAAAAAATAAAAAAGTTTAAATAGTTGTTATGTTGATGTTAAAATGTTACAAGGGGGTCACATGTCAGCTGCTTTTCATTCATCAGAAAACTGTGTAAAATATTTATAGAGGTTAATGTCAGGTTGCTTTGTGTGTGTGTATGTATACCTCAGAGGAAGGTGCTGTTGGATCTTGGCAATGAGCCCCATGCTGGGATCAGACTGCATGTACATGGTAGCCAGGATCCCTATTGCCACGAAGAGCCATGAGGATGGACTGGCAGGGTACACCCCTTTTATCACTCTGTTCTGTAACCAGAAAAGAAAAAACACAAAAACATTTTGATCAGACATCTCATGTTCAAACTTTTCAACCTCTTAGTGGATGTACATCTTCTGTTAACGGCTGTGAACTGATAAAATTCAAGATCAATGTGCTAGTTTTTTTCTGCAGAGTCAGTTTGAATAAATCTGAATAAGAAACCAAAAAGAAAAAAACACCTACAGTCATCTTTTAGTTCTCCTCGTAAAATCTAAATTCATTTAACAATGTTAGTCTGTTTGGTTACTTATTAATCTAAATATGTAACAATGACAACTGCTTTGAATGTGTAGCGTTTTCTTTACGCAAGCCTTGGAGCTGCTAGGAGAGCCAGAAGGGTCATGGGTTCATAGCTTTGTGACGCGCTTGAGATTATTGTTCACAAACATACGATAAGATCAAACATGTATTTAATAGTTTAATTTATCTGCATACGCAGAGCAACGAGAATAGTACGGGCGTGTGGAAACAGTAAAAGCATGTAAATAACCAACAAAACTAGCGGACAACAAAAAAAAATGACTACCTGCTCTGACACTCCTCATCTGTGTGTCCCAGAAGTGCGCACTTTTCACATACTCATACCCATTTAAACCCACAGCAGATGTTGTGAGCCAACAACACGCAATTGAACATAATAAAAACATGAATCCTGTAGAGTGAAATCTCTGAGGAATGTTTCTATTAACCTTTGACTCCAAGAACCATGATGCTTCTGGAGAGAAAAGAAAGGGTCCGAATTGGTTTTTAATTGTAACAAAGTGGTCAGCGTAGGCCTTTTTGTGCCATTATCTAAGTTAGGAAATAGAATGACTAGTCTTCACTTTGTCAAAGTGAACATTCAATATGTTTTTAAGAGGCGTCCAAAACATGATGCCAGACAAATTTATTTAGTTTTAGACACAAACAAGTCAGTAAAACAAGCTGCACATTTCAGACGTGGTGCTCACCCTCATGCGGCTGACTCGCTTCTTCCAGGATCGGACTCCAGATATGTAGATCTGGTTCAGAGCCTGGTAGGACAGCTGCAGGTCGATACCTTCTGGTGTGATGGTGAACTGGAACGCTACAGCCTGGTGGGCCTCAGCCATCGCTGTGGAAACAAGTGCAAATACAGTACAATAAAACACTGGAACCAATCTTGAAAAGACAGGAATGCTGCTTTCATAAACCTTGCTCACACATTCCACAATTTTTTTTTTTTTTTTAAATGAACTTGATCCTACTTTATAGTTTAGATAAATGTAACTAAACAAGTTTCTGAGCTGTAACGCTTGCTCCATGTGGGCGGCTATGAGAAAAGAAAGAACAATTGTAACTGGTTGCTATAGAGACTTTGGGATGTCGAGGAAAGACACAAGAGAATAACAGAGAAAAACAAATCCTCAATCAGAAAATTGTATTTTAATAAAAATACCCAAAAGCATTTGACTAGGGATTTTTAGTCTGATAGGTTTCGAGTGGGTTAAAAACAAAATCGGTATCTGATTTCTCTGGAAATTTCTACAAATAAAAAAAGCTTCAAATTGAAATTTGTAATAACAAGCAAGGATATGCCGAACAACAAGAAGTTGGGGAAACAAACTTCAGAGTACATGTTTTTAGAAGATACAGAGGAATGTTTGACACATTTAGGGAAGAATCCAAGTTAAAATGTGAAAAAGTAGTCTATTGGTATCAATTCTTAAAGTGGAAAAGCAGACGAGGAAAGCAGATCTTTAGTATCAAGTGGATAAAAGGCTAACGTGACAAATGAAGGAAGAGATTATAAACCTTTGTAATTCGCTGTTTTGTATTCAGACAAAACTTATTTGAACTCCACATTTTTCAATAGTGCTTGCCATCTGGAAAATGTCGACTTACTAAGAAATATTTTGAAGAAAATACAAATTTTTACAGTTTCAAAGAACGATGATAAAACGATTGTTCACAAGAATTGAGATTGATTTCTGTTTGACTGTGTGTTTGAAAATTTCCTTACTGAGAAATATGCAATCCTTTTAACGACAACTTATCTGTTTTATGTGAATCAAAAGTTCATTATAAGCTGATGACCTTGCAAAGTTGTTGTTAGATGGAAAAACTATAATAACCTTTATCCCAAAACTGTGCTGACTGGGGAACAAATGAGAGCGCAGTCATTTTCACTTGTTATAACAGTAACATTGTCTCAGACCAGAATAGTTTTCTAAGAAATGCATCCCTGTCTACTTTTCTACTTTTGGAAACAAGAGGTGTGTTCTTATAGAGTAGTGGGGGTGTTGTGCTTAAAACAGACTATTTCCCCAAACACTACTACCAAAAAACATTCTAAAAACATCCACAGATTAAAACCGGGGGTTTTTATAACATGGTATTAATCTTTGAAGTGTCCAGCACATTATCTGAGGTGTTTTTTGTATTAATAATGACAAAAAGTAGGGTTTTTTGTTGTTTTTATTTGGAACAATAATTTCAGCCCTTTTTTGGGCTGGGAGAAATGTAACTTGTTTTAAAGCTCTAAAACCAGGCTTAAATAAGAAGACTAAAATAACAACTTTTCAATGCAAAAAAAATAAAAACTTAAGAGCAAATTTTATGTAAATTGGATTTTTTTTCACCGCAAGAAGCTGAGATTGAAACAAACTTTGGTGACGTTTTTTTGGTCGTAGTATTTGGGTAAACAGTTCCAGACCGCTACCTACAAATAAATGGAGACAGGGTAAAGGTGAGGAATACTCAGCAGCATCAGCGCATTCTTTAATTAACACAACACTGTGTCATATAGCTGGCCAGGAACTGCCTACAACTGAGGGATCACATTAACACTGGAACTACCAAAGCCGTCAATTTGACAATTCTCAAAAATTGACGTCTAATCACTGTAGATGCGTTGATCTTTGACATTCCTTGGCTTTTGACTTTTCCTGTATTTTAGTATATTATTCCTGTATTGCAATTTAATTTAAATAAAACACTAAAAACAAGCCCTGAGTAATTCTTCCTCTAACTCCCACACCCCTCCATTAAATACATTGCATTTTTTTTCCAATTTTCCAAGCAAAGCCAGAGCCTGTGCTTTATTATTGTTGCACAAAGGTTGGAGTGGATTTGCTGGATCAAATGCTAAAAAGTGTTCAGTCAAACCCGTAATGCGGAGGTGGCAAGTCGCTGAATTTTATAACGTGCTGGACATGGGAGCGGTCAATTCCTAAATTTTGTAGAAGAAATGTCTTGGTGCAAAAATATCCAGACGCAACTTCTTTGCTGAGCTCTCCAATGCGCTGAGAGCCAACCACATACGCGCAAAAGAGTTGCCCGCGGCCCCTGCTCCAGTTTTTGAACGAGGAGAATGTTTGGAAAGAAGAAGGACATGCCTGGTGTGACAAAACTTCACCAAAAACTGCTCCAGATACGCATGGTCACGCTGCCAGAAAGTTGTGTGCGGGCAGCGTGTAGGACGAGTCAGTGAAATCTATATAAATTGTAAATAAATAAATAATGCTTTATGTAATTATGTTCTTATCTAGATTTTTTTTGTTTGTTACTTTTTCTGATATTTTTAAAGTGCTTATCATCAAATTGACGGCCGTGGGAGTCCTAGCACATCTAGAATTCTGGTAGTCCGAGCGTTAAACCAAAGACACTTTTGAATGATAAAAACAAAAGAATTCGTACCAAAACACACAGGTAGGTAGGAATTTTCTACCTAACAGTTGCCTTTCATGAGGATGCTACAAGGTAGCGCTGCACAAGATATCAATACTGCATCAACATCGTGACAGCTTAGTTGTAGCGGCAGTGGCATAGCTAGGGTGACCCCAAAAACAAGTAGTTTTATTTTTATGCTAGTTAGATTTGGTTGAACAAAATAGAATTAAAGTCGATCCATTTTCTTTCATTGCTTGGATTGGAAAGGCAACCGTGAGTGTGTGTGTGTGTGTTTCTACCACAACATTTTATCCTCATGTCGTAATGAAAATCAAACCTTAGTCATGTGATAAAAACAAAGTACACGCTCTGACAGTCCAGAGGTTTCACGTGTCAGGGTGAAATCACGCTCCTTTACAGGTTTTAAATTTAGATAAATGTAACCTAAGTACATCAAGGTGCAGACTTTCATCATTTATTTAATGGAAACAGAGCCAAAAAAAGAAAAAAAAACCTGTTTTGTAAAACAGGGTGTTTGTGCGAAGTAGTTTAACATTCCTGCCTTTTAGATTTCAGCAAAAAGGAAGTCCGCAAAAACGATTTCTCATGTTCATACTGAAAATCTTAATTTACAGAGAATTTTTTTTTTTTTTAAGTTTCTGTTTAGATTCCTCAGTGTCTTCCTTCTGACTGTGAACTCTGCCTGACCCTGCAGAGAACCTTCTTGAGCATGTGTTTATTACGGTCAAGACAAATCAGAGGAAAAAAATTTAGTAAAAACAAAAAAATATTCCTATGCAATTTTCTATGCCTTTTACATTGTGTAGGAACTAGACACCCTTCTCTTTTCTGTGACGTCTCACCCAGATTAAATGCCGTGTAAGTCACTGCTACACAGATCAAATGTGTGTCCAACTTAAGATCAGATAAAGAAGTTACATTTGGGAAACACAAACACGAGCATTTCAGACAATCTACAAATGAAAGAATTAAGTCAGGGCTGCCAAGATTCAGTCCTGGAGGGCTGGTGATCTAAAGGTAGTCATTGTGTAGTCTGGATCTGGTAAAATATTTGATACATTCAACTCATTCTATGAATTACCAGAAGTATTTTCATAGGATTGAAGAACATGTTTAACTATACTACTATGAAAGTGTGTTTATAATTTGACAAAAAGCAGAAAAGTTTAACGGAGAAGTGTGAAGTCTCTTTGAGCTGCTCCACACGGTCCATCAGAGCCTTGCTCTCAGAGAACAGGGGTGTGTTTACAGATAGTATGCCGTGGTCGATCTACTGCCGCCATCTCCCTCCCTGAACAAACACTTACAGGAAACAGCTACAGTTCTGTCATCAGCTTCAGCTTCCTCTTAACAAGCTGAAAGAGCATGTAAATGAAATGCTTCTGAGAGCAAATATCTGCTCATAAAATCACTTCCCTCATACGCAGAAATTCTTGCAATACATCCTTTCCAACCAATAAGAAATGAGTCAAATCAAAGAATTCCATAACAATGACACACCCAAATTCTTAAAATATCTTCAACAGTTTAAAACAACCTTGTCATTGATGTCTTTTTGACACCGTTCTGAGTGATAAGCCACTGATTATATTCATTTTAAATATGATAAAGAACTACAAGGTATCTGATTTGTCCATCTCTAAAGAATGTCATAGTTATGTCAAAATTATACACAGAAGGGTCACTTCTCTAATCCTTTGTTTTTCTTAGACTTGCTACAGTCTACTCAAATGGGTTTAAAATAGACTAAAAAGTTGAACTGCAACTTTATGTCCACAGGACAGTACTTAAGCTAGTGGGGCTGAAGTATCTGGCATCAATAACTCAGAAGTAGAGAAAGTAAATACAAAGTAAAGAAATGGTTCTCAATTCTACTGCAACTCATGATACAAGTCTTGTTTAGAATCTAAAAAAGTGAATTAAATATATTCATGATGCTAAACTTGACTGGTTAGGATCCCAGCTCAAGTAGACGATCATCATGCTGCTGGCACAGTTATGAATTCCAATCTAAAACTGATAGGCGATTCCCTGGATTTGAAATGTTAATATGATGGATATAAATAAATTTTAATTTAGTGAACTACGTGAATCAAAATGGATCAACGTAGTCAATTTAGCACTAAAAAATAGAAACTGTCTTCCAAACCTGGTTTGGTATTTTTAGATGCTTTGGGATCTCTACATATACAAAAAAAAAAAAAAAAGTGGGTCTCTTCAGTGGGTCTGCCTCTGGGTTTTCTCCCGGTGGTACGTGCCCAAAACATCTCATCAGCGAGGCGTTTGGGAGGCCTCCTAACTAGATGCCAGAACTACCCAATCTGGCTTCTCTTTACCCAGAGGTGCAATGGCTCTACTCCAAGCTCCTCTCAGATAGCACAGCTCCTCGCCAGTGTAAATTGAAGTCCGATTGGAAGAACACTTCAACAAACAATAATACTGTTACTATTTGATGTGAATATACACACAATTATCTGGGGTAGTTGTGGTAAGAATTGTAATGAGTGAGCAGCATGATGTAGTTATACACGATTATTCTGAAGCAAAACCGTTGTGTTACTAGACACAGGCAAGAAATGAAAGTTTAGAAACTAAAGCTGTTGTACATTTTAAAAAGCTGAAAACACATCACTAGAGATCACATCTGTATAAAGTCATGCCAGAGGAAATCATCAATGTCAGACCAAGAAATAAAGATATTGATGAACCTAAAAAAATAATCAGGGTCATATAGGAAGCACATGTTAAATAAACAATCTATATTCTAAACCATCTGTCCCAGACGTCCTACAGGAATGGTTCACCCCTGACAGTTTACCAATCTGTTGCTGACTGGCTACATTCTCATGTTGTTACATTTTTTTTTATTTAAAAAGATCACAAATATTTCAGCAAATAAAGCTGACAAATTTGTTTTATTTTAATATTTTTGTTGTAAAAGCTTGTGCTGCTGCTCGGGTACCACTTAACAACCCCCTATTCTAATCTGCTTGAGGCAGGTTTGAACATGCAGGCGTGGTGGCCTATTGGGATTGTATTTTAAACTGCTTCTGACAGGAAGCTTTTCAGCCTTTCTAGTCTATTGCATAGTCAATCTTTTGAAAAAAAAAAAAAAAAAAAAAAAAAAGAGTCAAATGTATAAATTGGAGATTGTCTCTTATTTTTTTTATCAGTTATCAGGTCATTGACTGACCTAGTTCTTTATAATCCTGGGTAACTGTTAAACACTTACGTTATAGTAACAATCTGAGCTGAGAGTGTCTCTACACAGATACAGATAAAGAGATGTATTACAGTACACATCAGACCAAAGGGGCAGAAATAGGAGATGCAATTACTTGAGCAGAGGTTGCTTTCCATGTTAGAGTTTTCAGGTTTAAAAAAAAAAAAAGCTTTCATTTTGTGTCAATGGGTAATGCAATGACAATGTAAACACTGAAGATCTCTGTCATTCATATTCTCAAGTAAACTGAAAAAAAATGCAGTAATTGCAACCTTTTAAGAGGCTAGGTAAAAAATGTACTTAAACAGGCTTGAAATTGGCTCAATAGACAGAATTTTGTCTGCAATGGGCTAAAATTGGTCATGTTACGGAGTATTGTACCGATAAGTTAGCCAGGCTGGTGCCAACTATTGCCTCTGCTAAATGTTTTTTTTTACTAGGTCAGAGACTGCAGGTATCAGAAAGCATCAGAAAACGTCCAGCCAACCAAGCAAACAGAGATGATGCCATAATGTAAAAAACAAGCATCAGTCTGGGCCATGTTTGTAGTTTGGTGGAGGTCAACTAAGGCAGAGTTTTATTCAGGGCAAAGACGTGGTGGCCTTGCTTGTGGAAGAGAAAATTTTGATTTTTAATCATGATAATAATGCATTGTATTTGTAGAGCGCTCTTTTTTTTAGTTCACTCAAAGCTGTGGCAGCTGGGGTTCCAGCGGTCTTCCGTCAAAGTACTGCCCAGGCCCAGCCTACTTAGCTTCTTACGAGATCAGGCATTGACAAGCTGGTATGGCCACATACGTACATGAACTACACTGAGTCCAAGTAGTCCAACTGGTTGTTCAAGCACATTTGTCAACGTCATGTCCGCTCCTGCCCACAAAAGCAGAAATTGGCTAAATGGGGTAGAGGATGGCTTAGTGGATAGGGTGAGCATCCTATGACCGGGGGGTCGCTGGTTCGATCTCCCGCCCAGAGTTTATGCTGAGGTGTCCCTGAACAAGACACCATAATTGCTCCTGATGGTGGTTTGCAGCTTGCATGGCAGCTTCCACCATCCGGTATGAATGTGTGTTTGAATGTAAGCTACAATGTGAAGCACTTAGAGTACCAACGCAGCATAAGTAAAGTTCATTTAACATTTACCAGATCAAAAAAGAACTTGCACACCGATACCTTACACCTTGATACTGCTGGATCAGGGATCCAGACCAAAAAAAGTGATTGTGTAAGGAAACTGGGTTAGAAGTTAAAAAAAAAGTTAGAAGGAAAGAAGATCAAAAGAATAAGATACTGTTGAGATAGATGGATTAAAAAACATTTTCAATCAAAGACAAATAGACTTTTACATCCCATCACAGGAATTCAGACAAAATAAAACTCCAAAATTGATGATGAGAGACAAATCATGTGAAATCAAACTCTTGAAAAAAATAAAAACAACAACAACATAGGAGCAACATGATTTCAAAGAAATACCAAAACTGGTTTAAAACACACACAAAAAAAGCAGAAAATCAATTGGATCAGGATGTAGATGGAAAATAATCTATGATCATCATAAATTAAAACCATGGAAGTAAAACAAACTATTTGGTCATTTATGAGCTACTGTTTAAACAATCAAGTTAATATAAGTTGGTTTTGACACAGATTGATCAAATCAGGATGAATTTAGAAGTCTAAATACATATAACTTATAAGTAGAAACTAGATTGTCTTAATTTTAGTTTAAAACAGAAAAAAAGACCACATGTAAGAGATGGAATGCAGTCAAACCAGAACCACTGTCGCCATACAAAATAGTCCCTGTTTGTGTCCGAAATTCTGCTCTGAACATATCATTTTTCAGTTTTACACATTTTCCACACCACGATCACAACAAAGAATCTTTTCAGGCGTCGTACTTGTGTTTCAAAATGTATGATTTGTTGAAGAAAAAGTGTTTTTTCAAATCGTAGCAGTTCGTTTCCACCATCCTACACACCCTACAAAACGCTCTCAACAAGAGATCACGGATTTCGCGCTTATTTAGTAACATTCTACCAAAAATTTCAAGAATAAAAAGCATAAATAAATCCATAACTACCTTCACTCTTTCCAAGACGATTCCCTAAAGAATAATGATGAAAATTGGGTTTTTCTCCTCCTTCCTTTATGGTCTTGGTGGAGGGCGTGAGTACACGTGAGCGCCGTTTTCCACCAAAGATGGGTGTATGTGAACAGATGCTCACAAAGTGCTTTAATTTTGGAGATTAATATTTATTTATTTTTATTTTGACTAAATCTGATTTTTAAACCCAAAAAGTTTGTAATGTTGTCAAAAATTTAAGCCTGACACCAGTTACTATTTGATTGGTCTATAAAAAAGAAGTTTAATTGTGTCAGATTCTTTCTGATTAGTGCATACAAAGCTTATCCTTGATTATCAATGATTAAATAAAAAACCCTCAGATTTGTGACATTAAATGAGCTTCTATGTAATTCTGTACTTTAAAAAAGCAATTAAAAAGTAATTCTGATTAATAAAATAAGAATTTGGAAGTAATAACAAACGTAAAAATATTTTCTAATAGAATGAAATCCAGTATACTAAGGAGATTTTTCTTCTTTTTAAAAAAATCTAAAGAGTGATTTTATTTTTGGTCAGAGTGAGACATCTTTGTATTCCCTCTGAATGGGAGACAGTGACAGCATGGTGGACTCCCACAACTGAGACTCTCTTTTTTTTCCTTTTTAAAAAATTTTCTGTGCAGCTCTGGCTATTTTTACTGGACCAACACCCTTTTCAGCCCCTCATTAGTCATCAGATTCTCTTTAGACCCATCCCCTCTTCTAGACTCCCCCTGCCCCCCTTGATTCTCCCTCCAAAAACCATCCTTTTACTTTCTGAGAAAGAAAGTAGAAATCTTATTAGACATCTTATTAGATGTATTTTTTGCCTGATTTAAATCAAATGATTCATCTCATGGGTTGTTTAGATTTTGTAAAAAAATTCTGATCAAAAGAAACAATACAGACAATAGAAATGGGGATGTGTCTTTCTGAAAGGGAAGTAGAAGAAGTGAGATTAACTGGAGTAAAAACAAAATAAAACATTAACAAAACTTGAGGTTAAAGACACTATTGTTTTACATCACGCAGAAAAATAACTTTTCTATTTTTCCAAATCTTTTTCTTTTTACTTTGGATTTTCTAGCAGAATAATAGCTCCTTTGTTCATCTGAATAAATGAGCTCCACTTAAAGGACCTTTTATACAGAGGTCTTTGTCTGGATCGGACAGAGTGAACAACAGATGAGCGTGAGGAGAAGATCAGAGAGTGAGACAAGGAAGAAAAGACACAAAAGATAGAAAAATAACAGTACCAACCATGTGAGAAATACTAAAAAAAAAAACAGCTGCTCTGTTTTGAAAGAAACCAACAAAAATGCATTGTGTTCTCTGTTAGAAAGTTCAGAATCATCTCAAGGACCTATAAGAATTTATGAGAACAAATTAAGTTTGTGCATGTTTGGGTGCAAAACCTGCTCAGTCATGTAAAGTTAATAACAGTTTATAAGAAGACAGAGAGGGTCTACAACCAGGGTCAAATTGAATGGAGCCATAATGAGCTAAATTTCACACCCCAGACGGATTTTTCGCCTCTGAATTAAGGTGAGACACCCTAGGAAAGTTTAACTTGAGTATGCAAAAATAGCTCCAAGTTATTGTTCAAAACCAGGGGTGCCCAACCTCTTTTGTCCTAAGCTCAACAAACCTCCTGAGATCTGCCAGTTCAATGTAAAAATTGCAAACTCCCTCAAATAGTTTCCAGTGTGCAGTAACCCTCACAACAAACTTTATTGTTGTCACAGAACCATTAGACATTACAAACCCACCAACCACATGCTCACAAATTCCTCTCTCTCTCAAACAAACACACACATAGACAAATTCATCTCTCAAACACACACGTACAGACAAATTCATCTCTCTCACTTAAGCCCACACACAGACAAATTGATTGCTTTAAAAAACACACACAGACAGACACAGACAAATCCCTCTCTCTCTCAAATGCATGCACTAATAAGTTCCTCTCTCTAACTCAAACACACACACTCACTCTCTCTCTCTATGTATTTCTCTCTCACACACAAACACACACTCAAAAAATACACTACACAATTACACTTACGCGCACACGCAGTGCTTTGGGAGCGGAGAGGCCATAGCAGCACCAGGTGCTGCTCATTGAGAACAGTCTTAAGAACGTGCTTTCACGTCCCAGACTCCAAAAATTTTCTATAACACTAGAAAAAGCTGAATGGCTGTTGCTAGTGGGTCTGAATACTCATTCAAAATAGCGTTAGTCGTAAAGTTGGCGTTCCTGACTACCTGTCATTTAGTTTTTCCCTTTCCATTTAGTTTTTTTTTTTAAAGTGAAGAACTGTTAAACTTGAAATGATCTTTACATACATCCTTTAAAAGTTTGAATGTGGAGTAAGATTGTACAGGTAGAGAAAAATACACTCTGAAAATTAATTTCAATTGAAAATCAAACTTTATAAATACTGTTGTATCATACATGTCTTAGGATGACGTTGATTAAAAAAAAAATAATCTTGAGTAGATAAAATGGCGTAAAAACATTTTCATGGCTTAAACCATTTTAATAGTAATGTGGAAGAAAACACAAACACCTTTTGTTATTCCTATTGTATTTTATTGGTCAGTATTTATCACAGGCAATATTAATCATGTCAGAATAGTGCACTTTTGTTTCTTTTGTAATTACAATACAGACATTTCTCTTTGTCAACATAATTCATGTGAGCTGCTTCATCCGCCTTTTCCTCATTAATTTTTTTTATTATGACATCTTGTATTTTCTACAGTGAAATATTTTTTTCTATTTGTGTGAAGTGGAGGACCATAAAATAGGGAAAAGGGGTTGACAATGTGGGAGGAATGCATGTCAGGCAAATATGGACAAGAAAATAGGTTGAAAAGATTACAATCGTAACATTGTAACAGCAGAGCAATGAGTGACATGATGAAATGAAGAATTGTATAGAGACTAGAGTGGACGCTAAATAGATATGAATGACTTACAATGTTGGCAGACAGGCACACAGTGTATACAATTGTATACAACATCTGCATCAAAGTATAGAGTAGAAAATGTATACAAGTAGGGGTGGTTATACTAGAGGGTAAGATATGTGCAGAAGGGAAAATATTGGGCAATGAAATACAAATGGAAATGCAAAGTGGTCATACAAATTTTAAGGTGAATGGGTTCCTTTTGTCTTAAATTTCATGTTTTTTATGCTCATAAGTTTCTCTTTTCTAAAAGTGAATGCAAATCAAATTGGACTCAAAACGCATGTGTAAAAAAAGATCAACAATCCTCTTAATGGGTATGTTTGTAACTTAAACCTCCGTGACTCCTTGCCCTTTTGCAAAATGGGTCTAGCTTCTGGATCATTCTACAAGAATCCACTGTGTATGCCTGGGTAGCAAAAAAAAAAAACTTCTTCAACACTAACATAACAAACACACATCCACATATCTAATGTTGAAATTGTGGCACAAAGTGAAAGCAGACAGACCCAGTATTAGACCAAAACAGTAATTGAATAAAACATTTTTATCTTGCATTTGAAATTGTAGGAAAACTAACTCTACAGCTTTGGGTGGTTTGAGGTGTGTAAACTTTTAAGCATAGTGGTTCAAAAGAACATAAAACAATTCAAAAGAAAGAGTTTCAATCAAATGGTTGAAAGAGCTATTGGCATTCAGATTTGATTTGAGGTAAAATAATGAATCAGCATGGCTTGGCAAAAAAAATGATGACAGTCATGTCCTGTGTTTGATGCATCCCGACATTTCCGAGTTGATTGTAGACACAAAATGCAGCTAACACTGCTTATCAACTGAATTCTGTTGTGCACAAAGTGAGCTGTTTTTGTTGCATAAAACTAAAATCTCTAGATCCTACCAACAAAACAGAAAACCAAATAGCTCACTTTTGCGGTATCTTACGTTTTTGACATTTCTACAACAATCTGTCACACAATCGAGCTGTTTCTGTCTGTTGCTAGTGCATACAGTAGACCAATCCAACAACCTATTAAAATCCAAAGAAGTGTGCATAAAAAGCCCAGTTTCATGGCAAAACAAAGCACTCACAAATGTTCACCATAGCCATTTTCATGCACAACATTTCTCTTTTCATTGTTTATCAGACTTTAAAGTAGTATTATAAAATAAAAAAGTAACATTTTCAAAAAATAGTGTCCATTTATTGCATTTTTTTAGAGTCTTCAGCATAAATTTGAACGTTGCAAAGTTTGGTGGATGGGTAACAATTGGAGCATTAGCTGACTGGTCTGTTCTGTGTGTAAATACACACAAGGTGTTGAGTTGAGACATCAAATAAAATATGCACAATGTTGTGTCTCTAGCTTGTTTCTTCCATTTACGCCATTCTTCCCACAAACTGTAACAACATGGAAACAATTCAACTTGACCTGGAAAATAAGCATGACTTTTGAAAGTCTTGCAAACACTGAACTCCTCACATTGTACACACCTAACTTATTTAAGGGAATATTATTTGTTTGGCCAATTTTATTATGTGCCATTGCACTTTTTTTCCCCAGACTTTAAAATTAAGCTCTGCAGAGAATCCAAGCTAATGTAAGTCTTATCAAAGCACAAAAAAGACTCTTTATCACAAGTGTGTGTTAACTGGGAGTCCTTATCCAGCTTTAAAATAAAGAAAAGGTAAAGTAAAATTCTTCATGCAAATTAACATCCAGTAGTCTTGTATCTTAGGTGTCAACAAAATGTGCAAAGACATGAAAGAGGTAATGGCTATGTACTTGTATGTAATTCTAACTGCACATTTTTATAAAAATGCAGAAAAAAAGTTTGTCCTAAAATGTGTTAGTGAATTTTTGGTCAAAGTGAACAACTCTAGTGCATAAAACAAATCCAAACAAGAAAAAAGCTTTTGTCAGACACAAGTTACAGAAACATTTCTACATCTTTTCTCCATAAAAAAAAACAAAACCAATAAAAAAAACTTCAATAAATATTTGTCAAGTAAAATATTTCACAATCTTACAAGAATTTTTGACATGGTTAGTCCAACTTTTCATTTTCTGTTACAAACATACAAAAAAACAAACAAAAAACCCCAAACGGACATTTGTACAAGGCTGAGGAATACAGTTAAAATAAATAGATCATAAAAATATAACAACCATATTATTTACTCGTGGCTTAATTTTCCCGCATAGGCAGCATTATTTTTTATTAGCTTTCTAAGGAAAAAAAAAAACCACTATTTACTTTCAGTTACTTCTCGTCAACTTTTTGCATTTAACTTCAACATCAAGAAAACAGAGACCATTTACCAAATAACAAAAATTCAGATTGAACCTTTAATGCCATTCATTTTTGTAGTTTCTGTCGGTTAAGTTGAAACAATTTTAATGCATAAAATTTGACTCAAACTCTGAACAATGAGTCTAATTGCTTCAGAAACGTTGCACCCAAAAGTTTTAACTTCAACAAAGTACATTAACTATGACTCTATGCAACTGAATAGAGTTTTAAATCTAAGTGTGAATGGCACAAATTGTTTCTTTTTAAATTTGATCAAACCACCTTCACTGGCTGTCCTGAATTAAATAATATTTGTCATATTGATTGGGTTCTGAACGTTAATGTCTAGTCTATTTGAGTTTGTCCAACAAAATAATAATGATAATAGTTAAAAAAAACAGCGAGAAAAATAGCTGGGTACTAGCTGAAGCAGCAATATCATTCTTTGCTGAATGGGAAGAAAATAAAGTTTAAGATTACATTGTTTCCTAAATTGTGCTTTTTTTCCCTCTAAACATCTGTTATTCATTCTTCCATTATTGTACCACATTTTGATTACGTTGCAAGAACTTCTAAATTGATGCACAAAATTACAAAGCATTCATGGTTATTTCCACACTGCATGATGTCAGTAAATCTAATGCATTCGTTCCACTTCAGGACAAAACCATTTACATGTAGGTTTGATGTTCTGTTTTTAGTCTATCTCAAACAGACAGAGAGAAAATAAATAAAAAAGTAGATTTTGGTAAAAAATATTTGAGCAGTAAAACCAGCAGTCCAAGGATCCACTTGGACATTTCAAATGATTCCATAATTATTCCTATTCACATGTGATGGAGTATTTTTCTTTTTACATTTGTTAGTGACATGACTACATTTTAAAGTACAGAACAAGAAACATAAAAAAACACATTCAAAGATTTAGCCAAAGCTAATGGGACACCCTTCGTATGTAAGTTAAGAAGAAAAAAATAAATAAAAAATACATTTTTCTGGCAGTTGTGCACCAACAGTTTGTGTGTGGTTTTAATTTCAAATCAAACCTGCAAGCAACTGAAAACTAATGATCATTATATGAATCTGTCAAATCTGACAAATTTGAAATGAGAAGAAAAAAGAATAAAATTCAAAAAGCTTTTTGGACAATTTTGAAAGTATTTTTTCATTGCTGAGTGGTATCAGAGGGTGGCAGTGTAGGATACATTCCTAATAGACTTATTTATTAAGCAGAAAAAATGGCTGCGCAGAGCAGAAAAACTACAAGAATTGTGGATTTAAAAAAAAAAAAAGCTAGGACTTACTTTCATTTTTGGAAAAATCCAAGACATATTGCATATCTGGTAAGATGTGATGATTGAGCTTTTGGAGCGAGCTGACGAACTGTTCTTTAACTCATTTCTCCAGGATTGATTTAATTAAGATTTTTGACTTTTTAAAAAAAAAAAACAAAACAGTAATGGTAACCAAAATATGATTGATGTTCATAAAATTTAGACTAATTAAATTACTAAACAAAACTCATAGTAATACAAAAAAAATGATAAATGCATGGGTTATGCAAATGCAGGACCGCCTCTGTAATAACCTGAAGTTACTTTGTGTTGACTTTCTGCAGGATTAAATTAAGATTATTTCTCTGTCTTCGTACAAAGAAACCAAGCAGCAAGAAACAATTTAATAAAAATGTGAGATTAACCTTTTTATGTGATGTTACTTTCATATTATTTCTCATGAACATGGAAAACTGTTATTAATCATCTGTAACAAGTTTCAAAGTTCATTTCGAACTACGCCAGGACTTTTTGGGTGTTATTTATAAAAGTTTAGACTCAAATGTAAAGTATCAATTGATGGAAACAGGCAATTTTGTGACCTTGAGCATCTTTTTCTAACATCAGCTAACAAGGGTAATATCAGATGATGCTTTGACGTATTTGAGCACGCAATGTTTCAGTATGAATTTAGTCACTTTGTAACTGTCTTTGAAAGACAGGGTCATCATTCACAAAATAATAAAATAGGCAGATTTTGTTATGACTGCACAATTTTTGTATGAGAAAACTGTTCATCTCCTTTTGACTCTGCTTATCAGCTTAGCAAATGGCTCTTTAACTTTATTTTAAGCCTTAGTTTACATTTTACTCTGATAATGGTATGGTTCAGTTTAAGTACAATTAAACACAGCATAACCAATGAAACGCTAACAATTCTTCTCCTTTTTGACCACAATCTGTTCTGTTACTTGAGAAATCAATATCAGTAGAGAAATAAAACAAATGACACAACTTTTGGTGAATAAATAAATGCATAAAAACACATGAGGCAGATGAAATGATGAGGTAATGAGAAATGAAAATGCTCCATCACTGGCTTCCATCTTGCTGTGCTATTTTGACCTATTGATGGTTGGTCACCAGTAGGGTTGGAACAAAGTGGTGATGTGCTTTTGTGATCGATTGTAGTGGGTGGGCTACTTGATTCCCTAGTCATGAGGTTTGCCTGTATTTCTATAGTAAGGTGGATTTTGGACATCATTTACATTTATCCTTTTGGGATCAAGTTGACTGAGACTAGATTCTAAAGTAGACAATAGCTCAGCATGTCATACATGTCTTCTAAAGGCAGCCGTTTTGTAGGAATCCGCCATAAAATCCATACATCAGCTTCAAGAAAAATCTTCCCTTTCTTCCATCCTACAGCTCAAGGCTGAAGGTTGGAAACATGGCAGGAAGTTGGAGGAAAGAAGAGAGGTAAGAATGGAGGAAAGACTGAGGGGAGGAAGAGAGTGAGGTCTTTACTTCTCTTCCACGACATTCTTTTTATGGGTGAGCCTGTGTCCCATTGGATGATGGAAGGAGTCTGCTCTTGTCTTTACCAGACTCTCGCCGCTGCAACACAGTCCCGCTGTTGCTTCCATTGTTGCTCACCCCGTCTACCGCGAGGTCCCGATCTCCCCGATCTGATGCACTTTCGGAGTGCCTAGAGTTCTGATGTGAAGGAGTGCTCGGTTGGCGGGAAAGCTGACCATTTTTCTCATCTGAGAGTGTCACAATATTAACAAGTAAAAAAAATTTACAAGTTTACGATACTTTAAGTTTAATTTCTTAAGTATGTTTTCTAGTCCCAAATTTGCCTCTGGGATTTTGGGGAAAAACTTCATAAATGTATTTTTACTATGTTTTTCAAACTGCCTTCACATGCTTTTAAGCAGGTGTATAGATAACAAAGAAAAAATTGTAGCAATAATTCGTAGGCTATGCAGAACATTAAAAACCTCTGCCAATCACATTATCAACCCACAAACTGTTTGCCATTCTAAGTCCTTGTTTGGGCATTACCTGTATGAAACTTGCATGTTCCAGTGCACAGGGATTTCTTTTGTACTTAGAAAAGGTTTTTTCTACTCAAAGACTTGGTGAGTGGCGATGGGCTAACTTACCAGCCAGTGCCTGCACAGAAGGCTGATCATGGGTGCTGAGGAGCTGAGCCTGAATAGTTTCTACAACTCTTTTGAATCGACGACTTGGGCCTAAAAGGAGAGAAATAATTAGTCTGGCATGCATTTTCACAAAATACTTCCAACTGACATTTGATCATTCACTGAGATCCATTAGGCTGTCTGTTCCAGGCAAAAGTCACATTGGCCATAATTGGCTTTTTATTCTTAATAATTGCTCAATTATGGGATAAGACCAAAACAAAGCTGGAACAAACCCAATTTAGAATTTGATATTGTACCTTGTTTCTGAGAGTTTACTGCTCATAAAAAGGCAATGATTGCTCATACTCATGTCTTTGTTTGTGGACTACGCTGATGTTTTAGGCATGTTACACACATCATGCCTGGAAACAACCAGAACGCGGTTATTGCAAAAAAGTAACGAAACGGATGAACCCCAATGTTGCAAGGTCAGACTGTTTCTATGCAGTGAAAGAAACAGTTGGATGTGTCATGCTAACGCAGATACATAATGCAACCTTGAAAATTTGGACAACTTAAAATTGAACTATATGCAAAAAACTTGGCAAATTAGCCAAAACACACAAACTTCTCCACATTGCATAAACTTTTTATGTCACTGTATCTACAATAAAATGACTTTCCAACCTTGTCTCTTACCAGCTAGTAAAATGAAGGTGACACTGTAGATACCCGTTTCTCTTTTCCCTTCTCTCTCTGCTCGTTCCCTTTCTCGCTCCCTCTCACCCTCAGAAAAAGAAATGTCCACCTATAGGTGAAGAAAAACAACAATCCCCAAATTAATAACTCCTCTAAGAATGTTAGACTTAAATATGTATATGTATATATATATATATTCTTTGTTTTTTTTCTGAGGTTTTGGATTTAGCACTTCACTGAAGTTGTTTATAGATTCAGCACGGAGTCTACCCAAAAAAAAAATCTTACTTGGAATTTGACAGGTTTCTGGAAGACAGAAGGACCACCGGAGGATTTATATTCTGCCCGGAAACTATTCTGAGCCACCACGCTGTGGCTGAGGGAGGGAATCTGTGGGTGCAAAAGAAAAAATAAAAGTGATAAGTGTGGGAGGAGAGCTCATCAATTAGTCTTTACCTTCACAGAAAAACGATCATTAACACACAGAAATGCTTAAAGCTCTTTAACGTCTGATTGCACTCACGGATAGAAAGGCGTGCACAATGTCGGCTTTGATTGAGCTGAGCGGCTTGTCTCTGATCAACACAAAGATCTGCTCCTCCTTCTCCAGGGTGATAAAGTTTCCAAACCAGGACCTCTTTGCTAATCTGCGAGGATAACACTTCCAGTGAGCCCATTTATTACAATAATGTCTCAGTTTGTTCCATTATATTTAAACTATCCTCTTGAGGTTCACTCACATTATCAAAAAATGTGCATAGTGCTGATGCATACTTACTCTGGACTAGACTCTGGAGTTAGACTGGACATGTCTTCTGATGTAGGGACTAGGAAACAGAACACAGGCAGACAGTTGAAGAAAGGGCGAAGACAAAAAGACAACACTTCCTGATGATAGGCTCTAATTTAACTCCACAAATTAGAGATTTTCATTCAGCGTCAGATGTTACTCAAACACAGTGGTGTGGTGGGATTGTGTTTTTTTTCCACACTAATGACAACTAACATGACCTCTTCGCTGAGATGCAGGGCTCACCTTGTAGCTTGCGCCGGTGGAAGCGTGGGGAACCCAACAGGTTGTTTTTGAATGAATTCAGCCTCGTTCTCCAGTGGCCCGAGCTAGAACTAGCCAGTCCGCTGCTTCCACCAGGGCTCGAAGGTGGGGTCAGCGACAAAGACGCCCCGCCTCCACCATCCGCTCGGGGAGAACAAGATGAGGACGAGGACGAAGGAGGGGTGGTGGAGGAAGGATGTTGGATTTGGTGCACAGGTGTGCCCAGAGGGGTGGGCAACGGCGAACCCTGCGGGGTGACCTGCGACACAGGAGGAGGAGGGGCGGCAGACGAGTTAGAGGATGAGTGGACATTCTTGGACTTGAAGACGGATGGAGAGGGGAAGTTAAAGAAGCGAGGGGTTGGAGAGAGGATGGGTGAAGGAGAAGGGGAAGGAGAGCGTGGTGTCTGGAGAGGAAGGGACTTCATGGAGTGAAGTTGGGGCCGGTCATTAGGACACTTGGAAGGCAGGGTCTGGGTTTTTGGATCAGGTGTCGGACGGTTAGTTCGAGGGGTGGTGGTACTTCCTGGTTTTGGGTCTTTGGTAGAGGAAGCTGGGGTGGATGTGACCTCTGATTGGTTGAAAGTGAAGACTGGACTCTGATGGCAGACAGAGAAAGGTGGACAGAAGGAGGGAAAGGGATGTGGACAGATGAGACAAGAAGCAATGATCATGAGATATGATTCACAGACACCAATCACAAATATGATGTACCCAATGGAAGATGGATTTAGTCACTTTAGTCTATATTCTAATGTTTCTCACTCCCGTCAGCATTTGCACCTGCAATTCTATCTACAGGATTAATAATTAATAAATAAACATGAGAACATGAAATTATGATGGAAAAGCATGGAGGACAAAGAAAGCCTCAAACACTTAACAGGTGAAAAAATTCACATGAAGAAAAATTTGCTTTGAGTTAGCAAACTGAATTTTTAATAATAAAAAAACCCCCAACAACAACAACAAAAAATTCTTTTTGGCATTTTAATGTGCTTTTTGTGATAAAATTTCAACATGTGAAACAATAATGGGTCAGACATTTGACATGTCATGACCTCTAAAAACACAATAAAAAAGCTTGATTTGCCTATTCTAAATACTGAGATATCTACAAGATGGATAAAGGGTGAGGATGACTATTTGATGTAGTACAATCCTATCTTCAATTATGCTCTAAATTAAAACAAATGTATTTGGTTTGTGTAACTGATACGAGCTGTTCAAACTCCCTATTGGATAACGTATGTCACATGACACCAAGAAAGCCGTATCACATGCTGTTAATATTTAGACCTATACGTGAGAAACTATATATAATATTCAAACACTAATCTCTGAGGGACGTGTGGTTAGCACGGTGGGCTCATAGCAAGAAGATCGGGGGATTTGAGTCGCAGAGTAGGGCAAGGCTTGAAATACAGGCCTTTCTGAAAGTGTGTGTGTGGCCCTACAGCCGGCTCGACTACCAACCTGCACGGAGTGTATCCTGCCTCTCACCTAAAATTCGTCTGGCACTGCCCGTGGTCCCATTTGGGATACACGGTGCAAAAATGAATGAATAAATATTCTGTAATGTTATGCAGTTAAAATGTGAGTAATTCATCTTCATTAATAAACCATCTCAGGCATCATAGTGTCTTGTTTTCTTCAGTGTTCATTTGTTTAGCAAAAAAACCCCAAAAAACATTTTTAATGCCTAAATAGACCCTGTACTGCCCTAGATAAAAGATTTTGAGAAAGCTAAAATAAAAAAGCATTAAAGAACAGCCTTAAACTTTTTGTTTCTGAACTATTGGGGAAAAAAACCTGGCTAAAATTACAAGTATAAGTTTCACTGTATGTTTGAAGTGTAGGTTTTGCTAACATATATTGTGAATTTATAATTATATATACTAAATTTACTTTAAAAACTACCAATGGACATAAACCAGTTGAATGAACCAAAACAAAATTCTTACCCTGGGACTGCTAAGAGGACTGGACGACAGTCCCATGGATGCTCCACTGACTGAACGAGACCTTATTAAAACAGAAAATAACATTAAAAAGAAACCAAGGTGAAGTACACCTACATTTTATTAATGATTCATAGCATTTAACATTTGTAAAATGTTTTGGAACAATCTTAAGGTAATCAGTTTGTACCTCTGGCTGTGTGCGTTTGTATCCAGGGCTCTGCGTGGTGGTGTTGGAGATCCCTGTTCAGTAACACTAAGGACCTCTAAGCTTGTACCGTGACGTGTCAGTCTCGGAGAATCCACTCGCTTTTTTGGTGGATCTTTAAATAGAAGAAAAAAAAAAACAAAAAACAATTAAATGGCTCCCAAAAAATAGTTAACTTAGGTAAACTGAACTGAGAATAGAAAGGGTTCATTAAAATAAAAGTACAAGCAAGTTTTCTAACCAGCATCATTTCTGGGTGGTAGGTCCTCATCCTCACAGCTGGGGTATCGCTCTTTCCTGTCTAGCAGGAGGTAGTAGATCATTTTCTCTTGGTTGTCCCTGCAGGCAAACATCCAATTAGACACATGACAAAGATCAGAGAGACAGCTGGAGAGATAGTATGACTCCTCATTGAGTTTTGAGAAAGTATTACTTATGGACAGACTGTCACACACGTTGGCTCCCTATCACTGGTTGCTGGGGTGACAAATGGTTTAAGATGGCTAAATGGCTAATAAAAACATAAACAAGAAAATCTGTGGCTCTTTTGAGAGTGGGGACTACATGCATAAATAATTTTTTCCTAATTAAATTTTTTTCAAATGCCAGACTGTGCTTGGCCACACGTTCTATTGGTCGCTACGTCCGCAATCTAAAGTGAGCAGGAAGTTTTTCAGTGCACATGCTGTACTCACATTCAGCCCCTCACCTCACCAGGTAGATCATTTTTATGTAAATGTGCCAAAATAAGAATATAAAAAATATGTACCACATTTGCTAACTTGATGTTCGACAAGAAGGGAGCGAAAGAAGGGATGTATTCCCAGTAGTCAACAAATCCGTGTAGTCCCTCATTCATCCAGGAGTGATCCATAGTAGAAAAAGTTTCAAAAAAGTCTTCTGGACAGTTTAATTCTTCAACGAGACATTTCGACTTCCATCCGGAAATCATTTTCAATCATTTTCAATCATTTTCAATTTTTCTACTATATTCCCAGTAGTGAAAATGCAAGTGAAACAGGATAAATATGTTGGTTTTTCTCCAAAATTTTACATTTTTTACTTTAAAAAAGAAACCATGTTGATCTATACTCACTTTCAGATAATTAGTACTCCATAGAAGCACAAGACACCCTCTTTAACAAAAAATTGCAATATATGCAAGAATACATGTACCCTGGTCTTATCTTTTCTGTCAGAAGATATGTAGTGATTATGTAATATTTTGATGTATATATTATGTAATGTAATAAAACATTTTAAAAATCCTAAATGAACCGGCTCTTGGACTAGAAAAGCAAGCATTTACCCATTTTATAATTTAAATCTTTAAGTGGTGAATCAATCATGTTCAGTTATGTTTGGTCCACACCGATAGTTTTACATCATAGTAAGCATGTTGGATGTGTTTGCTTTTACTCACTCCTCACTTGTTAGGTCCTGAGTGAGTTTCACCCTGTCTCTGAAGCACCCTAATGAGTGCATGCTCTCCAGGACATCTCGGTCTAGGTCTGTAATGGACAAGATTCCTTTGATGCAGACACGGCGAGGTGGAGGTTGCTCTGGGCAAGGCTCATTACGACCACCCCTAAGAAAAAAAAAAAACAATGTACACTTTGAAAGCTCAGATGCTTTGTCAGAAATCAAGAGTTTCAAAGAGTTTAAACACACACTGGTATTACACTGGTCATTATTAGGGTAGACAAGCATATACATCTTATAAATTATTTATAAGCAGCTATTATCCTGCGTTTTTAATCTGATTATAAATTTTGAACAAAAATAATTTGGTGACATATTGAATTACCCTGAAAAGTTTATTCAAATGCATGAAATAATAATGTGTTCACAGAAATACACGTGGGGGGATTTTCCAAAATTGGGAAGTGCAGCATAGGATGTGCTGCTCTATCTTGCAACATTTTCATAATGTCAAATATATTTGTTTCATGATGGTATACATTAAAAACATTAAAAAGAAAAAATGAAACTAATATTCTTGAAATAAAAAATGTTTTAAACAAATTACGACAGTTTGAGAGGAGGAGTTTTTTTTTTCAATTATTTTTAAATGCCGGTCAGTTTCAAAGTTTGACTTAATTGCAAATGGCAATATTTTTAATAAAAAAATGGACAAATTTGCAATTTATCTTAACTAAAGTTCCAAACATTATTATCTGTTAAAAATGAGCAAGAAAAAAAATTGCCAAAGAAGAGTACTTACTGGTACCATGAGTGCTTCTGTATTGCTTCTAGCTGTAATCAGACACAAAAATCACAAAAACTGTCAAAACTGGTTTCACACAATATTAGAACAAGTAAACCATATTAAAAACTACTTTCTGACTCAAACGGAAACATTTTTACTTTTGTGAGATGTCAAAAATACAAAGTTAGTGCTGTACAATTGACGGTATATGTGTATTTTTCATTTTTACATGCTTACTTTATCCCTCAACGGGGAAATTTCTGTGCTGCATTACACCGCAGCAGGCTGCTAGAATGGCACCAATGATGGGAGAAACGGGGGTTTACGTGTCCTCCCCAAGGACACCTAGACGTGAGCTCAGTGGGTTTCAACCCTGCGAAATTCCAGCGAACGTCCGGTCCAATACAATGCAACATATTCTTATACGTTCAAACTTATGTTTAAAAATAATACTGTATTAATTTTAGTTTTTAATAAACTTTTAATTACAACCGTCTTAATGTTATTCAATTACTTTTTTAACAAACACAGTGAGAAAAGTTTTCTAACTTATTCAAATTTCAATATTTTCAAACTTGTATTGTATTATCTTCTTCTTTAATCAAACAGTAAGAAATTTAGCATTTAATGAAATTTATTTAATTAATTGGGTCTTAGTTTTGAATAGACGTTGCATGACTTTAAAAGGTACAAGAACCTATAAATTGATTAAAACTTGTTCGTTGCATCAATATTTCAGTTCAAATGTAAAACAAATGGGACTATTTTCACTTTGTAACATAATTTTGGGTTTTGTCTTTCTTCCTTGTCCATCTAAGAAGTTAAGTGTTTTGGCTGTAAACCATTGTGTTCATGACCTCCAGGAAAGCTTTTTCCTGCAGCTGTCCTACATCCCTTCATACATTATGCAGCCTGCATTAGAACTGCATCCAGTGGAAACCATTGCATCATTACTGCACACCATCTCTTGGGGTTGGAGTAATGGAGCAGCTGCAGTTCTGCAAGCTTAAAAAAAAGTGGGCCTGCTCACGGTAGGATATGTCTGCCCGGAAAAGGGAATTAGCTTTGTGTTTGCTAGCTTACAACCAACCCATTTCCTGATGCAGGACAAAATACAGATGATACATGGGTTTAGATATTGACCAGTCAGTACTATACTGTTACAAAACTTGTGTCTTTTTGTGGAGACAGTGAACCAACAGGAGAGATAGAGGCAAAAAGAGAGAAGCAAAAAGAGAGAAAGAGACACTGTCTGACCTGGTTTCAAGCCCCATTAATCAAGAGCTCATCAACAAACTCACAGCTTTTATTAAATCTCTGCTTTTGTGGCTGGATGAGCAGCTAACACGGCTTTACTGTCTGTCTTTGTACTGCAGGAACATCTGAAACAACCTATTGCTGATGTCTCTGTTACTTAAGCAAAAATACATTTCCTAACTTCCTGATTATTTTATTTTCCACAGAAACTTATTCTTTGTAATGATCTATTCTTTCTCATTACTTTTCATTTGCTGCTCACAATGAAAAGATTGAGGAGATAATGGATGAAAGGTCATTATGTATCCTCTACCTATGCGTTGTCAGATCAGCTCAGGCCAAGTAACTCATTGAAATATGGCATTTTCACAGTTGGAGAAGCTGGTTTTTGACATTTGAATGTTCACATTACCATATTTTTTATCTTGTGTGTTGTGACTATACAACCTGGGAATCCCTGCCTAACTTTATTACAGTGTACTAAAGTGGGGGGTTTTCTGCAAAATCCTATTGTGTTTAAAAATTATTATCAAAAACATACTTGTTAAAGTTTTCTATCTCATTCAGGCAAGTTGGAGAAAGATCCAAGCTCTTCAGACAAGTTTTAGACATTTTTCAAAATGCAAGGTTGCTCTTGGCCACGGATTCTGTTCTCCATCACACCCATGATCTAGCTTAAGCTAAAAGTGTTTTTGCAGCAGCTGCACATGTACTCCGCTCACTCAGTACCTCCCCTGAGGTATTGCTCTCCTTCCCCTCATATTTTTATAAAAATGCACCAAAAAGGTGGTGCATTTGCACTAGCTTTTCTAAATTGATGCACTTTACAATGTATTTTTCGGACTCAAACAAAATTTAGGCTACGTCGTACATACGCTTATGAACTAAGTGGGGAGTGACAGGAGCGGAAAATTCATAGCCTCAAAACAGAAGTGAAACTGAATATTTAAAAGCTTTTATCCTACAAATATTGCATTTCTGAGCTAACAAAACTACCATGTTTATGCACATATACTTTGAGAAACAAACTATTACAGAATACAGAAACAAGAACAGTTTGAAATAAAAGGATCAAGCAAAAAAGTTAATGCTAGTTTTAACACTCTTACCAGTATGTTTGGCAAACTTGATGGTGTGTACATAAAAGTGAAAACATCATATTCATTTTGTGGGGACTTAATATTGCAAATCTGTCCCAAGTGTTTGTGTAAAGGAGTGGAAACGGAACAGAGAAGACAATTTAAATAAGCCAAGTTAGTAGGACCCTGAAATAATAAAAAAAAACGAGTGTTGCAGAAATTTTTCTAAAGTAGTCTAATTAATGAGGCCTTAAAGCTTTATACTGTATTCCTAATTATTATGCTAAAGGATTTTCTGTAGCGGTTTCTGAAGAACTGCAAGCTTTTGGAAGATCTACAATTTTTAATATTTGTAGCATTTCTTGTTTGTTGCTTTGCAGTGTCATTTTAGCAGCTGCTCTAATAATTAGGCCTTTTGTCTGGTGGAATCCTTACCCATCATTACTTAATGTGCACAGCACACTGTGGGCTCTTTGAACACTTACGTTTCTGTGAAATACAAAATGTTTCTATTCACCTATTTTCTGCTTTCCAGCAGCCTGGATCATTTTTGCTTTCCCAGATTAATAGTTATTGATCTGCTCAATAAAATAAAGGATTTCAAAAGCCCTGAAATACAATATAATGTAAAGAAACAGAAGCAATAAACTTGATGCCGCTTAAATTCCATTTGTATAGTAATTCTGAACTCACTGTGAGTGTAGATGCTTCAAGAATCTGACTGAAATGATCAGAGAATGGAGTCAAATGTTGCATAAGTTTGAATACTAATTAGAGTGATTGATTATGTTTACATGACAGGTTTTTATGTAATCAATTGTCATTATTTTTAAACTCCATTCCACATCTCATCAGCAAATCAAGATGACTGGTTTGACCTTAAGCTGCGATCAGAGTTGCTTTTAAATGACTCATCAGCAGATCATAACGATTTACATCATTCAAAAAAAGATTTTACCCTCTACATATCTATTTGTTTTAAAGATGATTTTGTTTGATGTGGTGAGGAAAATTCTGAGAAAACGTGCAGGCAAACATGGACACACACAGCTTGACTGGCTTTCTTATTGCTACTTTCCTTTTTATTTACTTCAGACAAAGCTAGACATAAATCATTTGTCATACTACCTAAGCATAGTCCTGTTATAAAATATATAACCAAAAAACATCTAAAGTGGAGTTCTTGATCTTTGAAGTTTTTTCTTCTTACCGTCAGTCTTTTATCAGGATTGACTTCTATCATTCCTTTCAGCAAAGCTTGGCAGTCAGGAGGTATGAAGTGGGGCATATGGAAAACTCCGCTTTTGACCTTCTCCAGAAGCTGCCGCAGATTGTCGTGGTCAAAGGGCAAGGCACCCTGTTGGAGGTAGAAAAAAACAGAGAAAACACAAAGATGAGAGAACATGAATTGTTTTATAACCGTCCCATCTAACCCTCAAAAACATTCTCACCACAAGAAGGGCAAAAAGGATGACTCCACAACTCCAGACATCAGCCCTGCGACCATCATATTTTTCCCCCTGAAACACACGAAGCAATGCAGCCTTTGCCATGCACAGTTACATTTATACACACACGAGTGAAGCAACTTACCCTGATGACCTCCGGGCACGCATAATGTGGAGATCTAAGAAAAGCAAACAACTCGTGTATTACACAAAAAGAAACAAGGAACCTAAAAAACCCTACAGCATGCTAACGGCGAACAGATGAATTGCTTCTTAATTTATGTTCTAAATTCAGATCTATTCCTCAGGGAGATATTTAAAAATAAGGCTTTTAATAAACTACACAAAACTTTGAACATTCTTGCTAAATTTGACAGCAATAGAAACAGATTGCACCGAAACAAACACTTACAGATGTATAGATATTCATATAGCTCCACATATATAGATATTTATGGATATACAGTAGATCTATATCTAGATCTGTTTAGATGTGTATATGTCTACCAGAAGAACTCACCCGCAACTGGTTTCCAGTAGACTATCTCCTACTTGTAGCGAAGCCATGCCAAAGTCTGCTATCCTTATGTTGTTCTTTTCATCCAGGAGGAGATTCTCTGGCTTCAGGTCTCTGTGACTGGACAAACATTCACCGTGTTAAACAATTGTAGGTTAAAAATGTTTGCACAAAAGACGTAATTTATCTGGAACTTGAAATTGTTCTTTTTGCAGCTGGCCCTTTTAGAGTGTTTGAATAAATAAAAAAGACACGGGTGTTGGTATATTTTTATGTTAAAGTTGTCACAACTCCACATTTTTATAGAAGAATTATTTTTTCAGAATGAAATTATTAAAACAAAGACATTTTTGGCACATTGACTGTTAGTTTTAAGACAAATAGCACAAACTGAGCAAAGTCTTGTTTTTATCACGCCTGAACTTCATTTTTCTGCAAACATATTTTAACTGTAAAAGGACTTTTGTCAACTTTAGCTGCCAGAAATGGGACCCTGACCAATATGTGCCATTTTTTAAACATATACACTTCACTATTTCAGTAGACATCTTACTAAAGGAAAAAAGTTAAATAGGATTTGGCTATTTTCAAAAATATAACACATTCAATCTTAAAAATTGTGTGAAGCAAATTTTATTTGCTTTAAATTTCTTAGACTTTAAAAAAAAAAAAAATCTAAAAAGTGGCCCAATTGTACTTCTGTTAGTATGACAATAAAGAAAAATTCCTGCTGTAATCAATGGGTGTTTTACTTTGTTAAATCTATGAGCAGACTCTTGGGTTGGGTCACCAGTGAACATTGATGGTTTTTCTTCCTGCTGATTAAATATTTCATCGACATGACAACATATGTTTTATTATGTTGCTGTGATTTATGTTCCCACTGCAGTATGAAAGCATTTATTATGAGATTGATGGACTGGATTTAACAGTAAAATTGTTCAACTTTTTACACATGCGTAGAAAGATTTTGTTCATTTTTGCACACTATCCAAATATCCTTATGTTTTTTTTTTTGTTTTTTTAAAACTTTGTCCTGTGGTATTGAAACATTTAATCATTTAATTAAGTAAAGGAACAGAGAGGTTTTACCACGGCAGCATGATTACTCAGGATGCTATTGAAAGTGTCATTTATTGAGTTTTCAATCATTTAGAAGAATTTAATATATAGAATACATAGCGGAATGTTTTAACCCACCATATGGAGTGACTGTGGCAGAAGTCGAGGGCAGAGATGATTTGTCTGAAGAATTTTCTAGCCTCTTTCGGGGTCAGCCTTCCTTTCTTCACCAGGTAGTCGAACAGCTCTCCACCACAAACATGCTCCAACACCAGATACCTGAAAGAAAGAAAAAAGAAAAATGCACAGGATTCATCAGATAAATATTCAATCTCCTTTACTTCCCATGCTGAGCGGTTCTATCTCAGTATTCTGTTGTAAGTGTACAGTCAATACACATTTTTTATTTTTTTTTGTGCACGGAAAAGAGCAAGATACAAAGATACTTACAGGTATTTGTTATTTTCATAGACATCATGCAGCTTCAGAACATGAGGGTGCTCTATTAGTTTAAGAATAGCTATTTCTCTCTCCACCTGCACAGACAGAGGGAGGGAGAGATGTGGAGAAAGGTTAGGAGAGAAAATAGAAGAGGTTAAAAATGATGGAGATGGAAATGTCAGCCGGGAAAGGAAGGTAAATATGATGCACTGGAGAGAAGAGGGAGAGAAATGAGAATAAAGGAGACAGGTACAAATCCCAGCAGAAAGAGGCTGTTTGAAAGCTTTAAAAAGCTTTCTTAGCAAGTTTGGTGTGTTTGGAACAAAGATGAGCTGTAAACAGATAGGCAATTACAACTCAGTGGTGGCAAACAACTCTTTGCATCGTTATCTGATGTGACCAAGAGTTCATTTTTCCTGTTCAACGAGGCACCAAATCACAAAACCTCCGACTCAGATTACCCAAACCTCCACTGGGATTTGAACTGACACCAAAAATACTGTAAAGACCACTAACAACCAAATAGGTTTTCTACGTTTTTCTTTGATAGTTCTACAACCTTTTGAAACAGTATTTATCAAGCAAGACCTCAACGAGAAGAGGAGGAAGTAAAAAGTAGAACATTTTCAGAAAACTTACACACACACGAAAGAACTAAACTCAGGAAACCCGCGATAAAAATACGGAGTGGAAAATCAAATGTGATGACAATAAGCAGTAAACATGACAAAACAATGAACCAGTACAGAGGAAAAGAGAACGGGTAGAAGATGACAAGTGAGAAGCAGGTGGGGAGATCAGTAAACACAAACCAGGTGGAGGAGGTGAACTAAACTGAACAAACAAGAGGGTCGACTCAATAAAATACAACAAAAAGCAGAACCGGAATTTGAAAAGAAAAAATAGGGTTCATTGTGAAGCTCCGCAAAAAAGTTGTGAATGTTGCAAAACTGTTTGTATTCATCCAGTATCTTTTCATTTATTTGCCTTTTTGAAGCAAAACTCATCTGGTAGAACATTGATCCATATAGATATAATCAGTCATCTCCAATGCATCCACATACAGTATATGAACATTTACACCATACAGGACATGCACACCTGTCTTAGTTTGGTTCCCAAACAGGATTCACGACCCAAGAAGGGGCTTCACATTAGTCTATCGTTTATCTGTTGATAAAATATCTCGCCTCACATAGCTGTGAGGAAGAAATATCTTTGAAATCAGTCTGCACTGGAATCTGGGCAACCAAAAGCTATGCAAGACAAATCACAGTGGACCATTTGGTTGACTCTACATCACAAGCATGGGAGTAAATTGCAGAACCATGTGCTACCCAAAGTTGACCACTGCAAAAGTGACCCCACAGACCAATTGCCTGCAGCTATTTCTGGATGCGTAGATCAAGACCAGTAGTTGAAATACAGCCCTGCAGCTAAAAGAGGACACATTTTAAGAAAGTTTTTCACATTTAAACAAATTAAGGCTTTACAGAATTTTAAATTGCACACCTCCTAAACGCTACGAAAAAAAAAAGCAAGGAAAAATTATAACAGTACCAGTGAGATTTATTACAAAATACCAAAGTTGATCCATTATTTTAAGTCATATCTCCCAGACTCAAACATTTTCTAAACTACAGCCACAAAGAACCAGAGTTGACGAGTTTGTTTCGAAGTGACTCATTTTCCACTTGTTTGTTGAACCTTGTGTCAGCAGCTACTGCAGTCCATAACATGACCTAAAACAGTCTCCCACACAGCAAACAAAAAGGCAGTGTATAGATTTTCTCTACACATTCAGAGGAGGGGATTATTGATTATTGGACAGTAAATTCATGTCATCCTCACTGTTTTTTAAAAAGGCTTCATGAGACTGAATCATGGTAAAAACCAGACTAACGGTTGACACAAAGCCCTCTGAGGACGCAAATGATCCTAATTAAAGTCTAATCTACTCCGCTAACTCTCAGACTCTCCACAAGAATACAAAGACTGTGATAAATAGAAACAGTGACATTGGATTGAAGCCATTAAAGCCACATAAAATACAACTTTTAAAATAAAAAGTGACTTACATGTGGTTGATATTCGCTTTTAATTTAATTGTTTTTGTAAAATTGCTTTCAGTTTTTGACCGTATTGTACAAGTATATTGTTGTTATATTTTTTAGGAAATCCCTCAATGGTCATAGTCATCCTGCGCAACCTTTTGATTTTGCCAAATGTTGTAAGATTGCAGGATATCTGCCACGTTATAGTCAGCAGCATGGAAGAAAATTTTATTTCCAATAGACTTGCATTTGAGCTAATTGGCAAACTGAAAACATTTCCATCGTTCAGAAAGAGAAGCAGTGCACACAGACCCGGCTGCAAGTTACACTGAGAATGCTGAAATAGCAAAAGCAGATTTTTTTCCCCCTCAAGGTGACTGCAAGCAGATGCAACTTGTGCAGATAAGAAATCCCTCCTTTATTTATACCTGTAAGAATGTGTGGAATAAATCTGAGCGAGACCACAATTTTTCCCCTATTGAACCCATACCAGGGCCAGCCTTTTGAACCATAACATAATTCTGAATGGGAGGAAACTTCATTAGAGGCTTTCACCAAATAGTTGCTGGGATGGAGTCCAGCTTCTTCACCCTGCATTGGAACAGAGTGGACGGAGAATTGAAAGTGTAAACAGTTTTGGTTTCTTATTCTATTACTTTCAATATTAGTACAAATGTGCAGCTCACCTGACTAGCGTATCAAGCTGTTGGCTGATATAGCTTTGACAGAAACTAACTTCAGATCAGGATTTTTATCTAAAGTTTAAACATTATTAGATGTAGATGCAAAGGCCAACCATGAACCCTTTTGATGCTAGCCTCCTTACCCTTTGGTTGACGCACCTGCTCACACTGTTTCTTCAATATACATAGATTTTGAAAAATTGTAGTCGCGTTGTTTCTGTTTATTTGTTAACAGTGATATTTATGACTCGTTATCATTGCTAAAGGGAAGCACGGTTGCTCAGTGCTAGAGCATTCGTCCACTGACTGGAAGGTAACCCGAAGTTCGCGGGTTCGATTCCCACTGATTTTAATTCTAGGGTGCATGGAGAAGGCACCTAACCCCCATTTCTCCCACCATTGGCGCCTTCGTGGCAGCCTGCTGTAGTGGCGTAGTGCAGCAACAAATTTCCCCGGTGAGAGATGAATAGAGTATGTAAAAATGAAAAAAAAAAAAACATTTCAAATACATAGCAGATTATGCATAAGGTCAAAAAGTGTGTGAATTTCTCTTTGATTATTTATAGATATAATTCAATGCTAATAAAAACAGAGCCGCGTTGTGGACGGATATACCAGCAACGTATGAAAAAGTCCAAACACTATCGCAACCGTCTTACCTTTGTTGTTCAGTTTGTTTGGGCATTTGAAACTAAGCGTCTCAATCTGCCTTGTTATTTATCCTGAACTGACCTCAATTAGATAATTTCATTGGCTAAACTCAACTAGATTGTGTCAAATGGCATGTTTCAACCAAAAGGTCAAACTTGGCATGGCTTGGTTGTTTAAACCCTAATCCATGTTTTTTTTTTTTTTTTGCAGCCTATTGTACCGTAGGTGATCTTTGCGAACTATAGCAGTAGATAAGATCAGACTGACTTTATCAATACACAAAATTGATTAGTCACAGTAGTTTAATTTATAAATCTAAATAGAAATAAATAAAGATAAATCATAAAATTATTTAATTCTTAAGTCTTTTTTTCTTATTTAGACAATCAAATAAATATTCTCACAACTGATGGCACAAAATACGTCCTGTAAACGTCATTTTTCTTAAGCTATAATGAGAATTATGAAGAGGCAAAAACATAAGAGCAAACTAGTGAACGTTCAAATTTTTCTCATTTTACTCCCTGACATGTGAAATGAAAAAATAGGCTATATTTAAACATGAAGCTGTTTAGACTATTTTTTGCTGAGTCATTCACCAAGCTACAATAATGACAACTGGTAAATTTTTATCAAGAAACACTTCAACTTTTAACTTTGAATGATTCAAGGGATCCAAAATTAAAGAAAAAAAATGTTATCATTCTGAGTCAAACTCTTAACATCTTCAGCATGACAGCACAAAGTGAGCCAAACAGAAACTTACATCAATGACCATCATATTCACAGTCTTAAAATCTTTGTGGCTATAAATATACAAAACCATTATCTACATCAAGCAGGTTGGATTTTTAACTCAAACAAGGGGAATGAAAATGACTAACATCAATTAAAAAGTAACTTGCAAAGTTTTTTTTGTAACTGATGAAATACACCTCGGTGGTGGAAAATCTCATGGACAGGTTTTTTGATAATAAAACAAATAATAATTTAAATTTAATAAAACAAATGATAAAACGATGTCTGTAACCATGCCAACCAAACTATCAGTTATTATCAATCATAGTGGCCAAAAGCAAGAAAATATCCAAGTACATTTTGAAACTTTTTTTTTGGTTCTCTTTTCATTGCATAAACTACATATAGGGGCATCAAAAATTTATAGCGTGAAACAACTCTAACGAGCGATAATTTGTGAACATTTCATCAGGTCATATGCTGTTTGTGAAGTAACAGTAGTTTCCATGGCAGTATGATAGTACAAATGTCTTCAAAAGAAGTTGTGACTGATTCAACTTCTGAATGCAAAACAGTTACTGTATATCTTCAAGCTTTTTTCAGTTTTTTTTTTTTTTTTAGATTTTTAACGTAAATGTAATCAGTAACGATAATGTCATATTTTGTTCTAAAACTCATAATGTGAAAATTTCATAAAATAAAAAAAAAATCTCTTCCATGAATGACTTAGTTACCATGCTAACGACATGCACGGTTCACAATGTTTTTGGTCTCAGGTTCCTAACGAAACGTTGTAGATCTAATCTGTAACCTATAGTGTTTATTCTAGAATAAAGTGGCAAAGAAATGGCAATGTAATAAGAATAATTTTTCATTTAGCTTTGAGTTTCACAAAAAACTAAGACAACTCTCTGGACCAAAAGTCAGAGTAGTTTAAAGCAGCTAGGTTAATATGGTACATTTAAAATGATCAGTTGACTGTCTTATTATTATACTTTTTGGTGATTAGGAGACTATATAAACCCTAAACCGTCTCCTATCTATTTATTCATTCTACATTTATTTCCAGCACGTAAAACTTCTCCTCACATCTTGCCCTAGTTTCTCTTGTCAGCAGCAGAGCTCCACCCTGCCAGTCAGGAGCACATTATCCAACATCACTGAACACATATGGACCTGTCAGATCTCAACTTTCAGACCATTGGTGTCCTTTACATGCAAAGCAATGATCCTGAATCTGTTTTAACAGATGCATCCACACAATAAAAAATGCATTTTTAGCCCAATTGAAAATTAAAATAAAACCACTGTACCTTCATCAAAACTGATTCTGAGAGTTTCTCTCTGTTCACAATCTTTATGGCCACTTTCTGACCAGTAATACAGTGGACGCCCAACTTCACCAGGCCTGAGGAGACAAGAGGCAGGAAGAGCTGTTTCAAAACCACAAATCATGATGCAGCATTAAAACAGGAAGGAAATATAAATAATTCAAAGGCTTTACTGACATTGTCACAAATCACTTAAAACACACAGATGTGAGGGATTGGTGGGATGCTTACTCCCTCCCTAAATCCCCCAAAAATGTATTGTTTCAGAAGGCTTAGGGGGTTGAAACAAATGAGGGATTATATACTGAATATTGCAGAGAGATTTTGTAACATCTCACATACCTGTTTGTCCCTTCCCTAAGGTCTTCTCCAGCCGGTAGGGCCCCACATACTGGCTGGATTGGCCCACGGTCAGCTCCTTGCTGCTCATCCTTCTCGAGGTAAAAAAAAAGAAGAACAATCTAGTCCCTGAAAGAAGGCAAAGCGTGCAGCCTGACGCACATCCCAGGCTGTGAGCTGTAGGACTGATCGTGATCTGGAGCTGGGCCCTGCAGGCACAAACCCGGCTCCTCCTGCGGGTGATAAAGTCCTCTCTAGTGAAGATGTGGAGGAGGAGGAGATCTGTGATGGAGAAAAGGTCCAGAACAGTGCGATCTTTAGATGAAACCCATCCCAAGCTAAAGATAGACTCTAGTTTAAAAGATGATCATTAAGAGGCAAAGTGAAGAAACTGTCTGAAACCTGGTCAGGAAGGCTACATTTACCGGGGATTGATTTTTTAAAGAGCAAAGTCTCAAATATCCTCAGAAAGCTTTGATTGAATCTGTAGGATCGATATCAGGGACCCCCATCCGTGGCATCCAAAAAACATCCTCACGATCTCCTCCACCCTCATACATTCTCCTGTTCTAAAGCCAAGTCTGCTTTGGCCCGGATCTGCCTGTATGTGTGTGTGTGAATGCGGCGTTGCAGATTATAATCTATTATCACAGCGGCATCAGCTAGAAGAATGGCTTTTCCAATATCCGGTGCAGACTTTGGCTCCCCCCCACCCTGCATCAGGAATAACAAAAAAAAAAGAAAAAGAAGAGCAGAGCAAACTGAGATTCTTCTCAATCCTCAACTCTGCGGTTAGTCTGCTTTCTAGAAACAAGCATCCTCATCTGGCCTGATGGAAACCCACTCCTCACCTTCTCTCTCCCTCTTCTTCAGATCTCACAGCATCTCCCCCCACTCAGCAGGACCACCACAGACAAAGACTGCTTCCGGTTGAAAGATCTTTGCAGCAATCCGTCCAAAACTTGTCTGTGTTTGGAGGAGATTTTTCTCCCAGATGGGATGTCTGCTAGCTTTGTATCCTCCTCCTTCTCCTGCTTCCTGCTCTCCATCAACCAGCATCAGCATCCGGGTTCCTCCGCTCCCGCCCCACCCTTATTTTATTTATTATTTTTTTATTTGTCAGCATGTGATGAATCAGACTAAATATTAGCAAAATATTATGTATAAAAAATCCTGATCATCAGTGATCCATAGTGTTATAACACATGCACAACATGCGTTATTATAATTTATGATTGACTATTATTTCTAATCAAACAGAATTTATACCTGTTAAGGCATTCCTCATCCTTTCCTTATCGGGGAGGCTTTCACACCGTACTGGGTACCAAAAAAAAAAAAAAAAACGTATTTCAGGTTCATTATGAATAAAAATGACTAGATTGCGCATGCGCATTCAAATTAGACTATTAATAAGCCACGAGTGACGTAAGGAGAGGTAATCAGTCTAGCTCTGACGGCGCTGTAACAATAGCCACCCTATCATCATCAGCTTGAAAGCAAATAATTTTGTAGGCGTAATTTTTTTTTGCTGTCTGGATATCAGAATTAGTTCTTAATTGCTAAAATTGTGTTTTTCCTAAATTAAACTATGGCAAAAAAATATAAAACTTGACATGTATGGGAACATTTTCTTTGAACTAGTATTTTTTTATTATTTTTCTTATTGATTAAATTTTTTTTCTGTATTTCGCACATTTTTTTAACAATGAGCTCCAGATCTACAGGTTCACACCACTTTGGTTCAAATATAAATTAAAGTTAAGAAATATATTCATATATTTTTCTCGTTACTATTTATCCTGCTATCTTTTGTTATTTTTTGGAAAAGCCTGTGCCACTACTGGTCCAATTTTTTTTTTTAAAGCAGGGTTGAAAAACTTCCCCATTGTGGGACTAATAAAGGTTTTCTTGAATCTTGAAGTAACTAAGTTTACAATTACTAGGGGGCAGCGTTGTGTATCTGACTTGATCCAATTAAATTATATATTTTTTAGTCTAATATCATTAAACAACTGTCTCAATGGGCTTCACATGGTAGATTGGAACAAGTACAAAAACAAACAAACAAAAACAGTAGATACCTAAATACACTCTTGTTCACGGTGAGGAAAAACTCCAAAAATCCAGCAGTGGGAAAAAAAGAAACCTCATGGGGACCCACATGAAAGAGGGATACCTCCTGTGGGACGAGCACCCAATGTGTCTACAACTGTGCCTAATGCTTATTCTGCTCTACAGCTTTATATCAGAATAAATCAGTAGATGGACTTCATCCTGATGGAACAGGATGGTAGATCAAGCACAGAGGCCTCCTCAGTCTGCCAATGCCAGGACAGGAACACAGAGGATCCCATCAGGAATCTGAAACAGATCTCCCTCCCAAGGAGGAGGAGGAAGAAAGAGGAACAGGAAGAAAGAGGAAGACAAAATGTGAAATGTAATTAGCTACGTCACAAAGAACCTTGCCCAAAAAGTAACTGAGTTAGTAGGTCAGTTACAATATGATTAAAATAATTTGTTACAAACTAGAGTAACTTAGTTGAGTAACTTAAAAAATATTTGACTTTAAAAATTTACACTTAAAAATTTTAAATGCTTCTGTTTTGTAAAGTATATAACCAGCAATTGCCTTTGGGTGTAAATATCAAATATTCAAAATGATTTAATTACTGACTTGGAAGAGCACTACAAAAATTCAAACTCCTGCTTGTTTGAGGTAGTCAAAGTTTAGACCAAGTCATGTTTTTACGTTATAGTCTCACATCGTAATGTGAAAAGTATCACCTACAAGGTAAAAATGAGATTTCACGTCGCTCTCCAAACATGACTTTTAGAGGCTGCCTTTGACAGTGTTTTTATAATAAATGTGTAAAATGCATTTTTAAATGCTAATGTGTCTGTTTTATAGCAATATTTGACACTTTTGGCTTGTATACATGCTTCATGTATGAGGTAAAACTTAAAAACCTTTATTTGTAAAGGCAGCTATGTATGTGCTCTGAACCTTATTGCACAATTGGCAATAAGAATATAACATATTTCAACTGAACGAATGTGTTTTAATCTGCTTTATTAAAACAAATTAGTGTAGCACCTCACTTTATAATCTTAGATACTGTAACAGTGTTGTAACTGTGGAAAAATCAATTAATCAGATTGTTCCATTACACAAAAAATTAACAGTGCTTCTAACTCTGTTACACTTAAACAACATTGCTCTGAACTATGATTATTAGTTGAACTATTCGTACCTTTAAGAGGATTTTGGTAATAAAATAAAAATCTATTTGGGATACGTAAAAAGTTTTCCACAAAACTATTTTGTTTGTCAATAAATTTTACAACAAATTAATTAAAATTTGACTTTCCATTTGCAAAAAGTTCTTTTAAAGATATTTTCAATTTTAAAAGCTTATAGAAGCAGATGGGTTTAATTTTGTAGATGCAAGGTGCCTCTTCTGTTTTAACTTTGTTACTAATGCACTTCGAGTTTACACAAAATAAAAGATGCATTGCATATAAAATGATTAATACAATTGTATTAAAATTAATTAGCTATTTTTTTTCTTCTTCATAATAACCAATAATTTTGTTTGATTGAACTTTTAATAGCACAACATTTAACTTGATGAGCAACATCCTTCTCAACATCTTGATTTGGACATTATTTCAGAACATATAAAATTTATTTATAGAAACAGTCACTTTTAGAATATTAAAAAACTTTTTGCCTCATTTGCTTTGCCTATGTGTCTTTGATTTTTCTTTGCAGATTTGATCTGTCCTTGTTTTAGCACACAATGTTTAGATAATTATTTTTTTATTCATCAAATAAGCTCATTAAATTAAAACTTCAATCTTGATTAAAGGAAACTTTCTGTAAATTTCTGACAAACATTGATTACCATGTTGCACTACTCTTTATTGTTATTTCTGATCTAAGTTAAGAATAGCTCTTTTATCACTGGGATTAAATATGTTATATTGATGTGATTAACTGACTTGATGAGGCAGATCTGAATGTGCTATTCCAAACCCTCTGAGAGCTGCATCTCTGTGTGATTAAAGTTCACTGTGATATCAGCATGATGTCATTCTTGAAATCTTAATCCTCTTTTAATCTTAATCCCTTGATGTAGACAGGTTGATGTATCTTAGATTATCTAGCACTGCCATGTGGAAGTATAAAAATCCACAAATGAAGGTTTAGCTTTGAAGTGAAAGGGGTGAATGCGTCACATGGCAATCCAGACGTTTCATCTCTGCATGTTTACTGGTCAGAGCTTTAAAAAATTAATCTGAAGCACAGAACAATGCAAAGGGGGCAGGATTTTTGCACCAACGTGATAAAGGATGTGTTTTTGCAGGATGATTCATAAGAGCTATTCCTGTAGGTGTGTCATGTAACCACAAGATGGTGCTGTTCTGCAGGGACGAAAGCTTAAAAATGTGAAATATTTCATGTAACTTTTTTTTTTAAATAAAATGTTCTGGTGCTGTTTAGGTGCATTCAACTCCATATATCATCCAATTACCTTTTGTCACATTACATCAGCCCAGAATGAAATATTTAGAAGTTTTTATGTGGAGATTAAATTAATTTGCATTTGCTTATGAGCCTGTAATTGGTTAGAGTCCAAAGAACTTGGACAAAGACAGACACCCTTTGCTCTTTTGGCTCCTATTACTGGGGTTAAACGGAAACGCGGAATGTTCCCCACCCCTTTGGGGATTCTTCCATAGTTATTCAGCGGTATTTAAGACATGATGTATCTAATGTCATGCACTAGTTGTACAATGCAGATCTGCACCTGTTACACCAAAGCAGAGGTTTTCTCAGCACAATGGAAATTAGTTCAGGTTTTTACACTGATATAGTCAGTGAATTGTGTTTTTGAGGCCACATTTATGGTTTGATACAGTTAGTGAGTTTTCACACTTTTGACACCAATGTGATGCATTCTATGTGAACTAAGTGAGTTTGTCTCCCTCTAGTGGTTAGTATTATTAAATGAATTACAAAATAAAAGCATGATTATAATGCTGTCAATAAAAAAAATAAAAAAAAAGAAAATATGAATGCAACTTTAACTCTATGTAAATCAAATAATCTCACACAAGCTTGATCTTAACCTGGACACCCATGTTCTCTTTATATTTACACCTCCTGCACAGAGGCTCTGAAGAAAAGGACAGTTTTATCTGGGCATCCAAATTTACCCCTTGTGGATGGATTTGGATTGCCTAGACAGCTGATGCTGGTCATGGGTGTGGATATGTGGCCACTTGGACTTTCATGTAGATCTCTGTACATATGATCCCCTGGTTCACATTCAATCCAGATGAAAGACTGTCAGCATAGTCAACACCACTCTTTCTTCATCTGTTCATCAACATGGTGAATAAAGTTATTTATACTGTGACATTTGAAGAGTAGCTCAGGTGTCTCTGAAGATTAGATTTGCTATTTTGATGTGAAGAGATTCTAACGAAAGTTTTTTAAAGTTTCAAACAAGACTGAAATCAATTTTATTTCTTAAACTTGCACTATGCTCATTTTGGGGAAATAAGATTAAAACCACAATTTAAAAAAAAATAGCAAACATGTTTGAAAATGTAGAAATGTAGCGTTATTTATTTCAGGATTATGTGTTGTGTGGCGAATACTTTTAAAAGAGAAATGCTAGAAGGAGCATTGATTACACACAGATATGCTCTCGTTCTTTAGGTAAATTCCATAAAGTTTCATCACACACCTTTTTACATGTTCTCATCCAATCTTCCCTCACTTGTGAACAAGACCCTGAGGTAGTGTTGTAAGGATGGCGCGGGAGATCGACAGATGGATCAGTTCGGTGTCCACAATAATCAGGATGCTGCATTGGTCTGTCATGGTGAAGAAAGAGCTGATTTGAAAAGAAAAGCTCTTAATTTACCAGTCGATCCATGTTCCTACTCATTTATAGAACGAGGTTATGGATACAAGCGGCCGAAATGAGCTTCCTTCGCAGGGTGGCTGGGCTCTCACTCAAAGATAGAGTGAGGAGCTCTGCTAGCTAGGAGGAGCTCAAAGTAGAGCCATTGTTCCTCCAGGTCGAAAGAAGCCAGATGTGGTGGTTCGAGTATCTGGTTAGGATGCCCTGAACGCCTCACTTGTGTATCTTCGACCGGGAGGAGGCCCGAGGCAGACACCGGACTCGCTGAAAAGACTACGTCTCACAGCTGGCCGGGGAACGCCTTGGGATCCTCCCGGGTGAGCAGGAGGATGCAGCCGGGGTGAGAGAAGCCTGGGCTGCCCATCTGAGGCTGTTGCCCTGGCGACCCAGCCCCGGATAAGCGGAAGACAATGAAACAGAACCATTCAACTTATGCTCAATCTATTTGAAATAAAATATTAATTTTTGGCTAATCTGATCGATATTAGTCTGATTAGTCTAACTTTTTTAAATTTTAACTCCATCTAATCTGAAATATATTAAATTAAACATGTATTTTTCTGATTATTAACAATAATCTAAACAAACAAACTCACATTTCTAAAATTCAAATGCTTCCTTCAGTCATCCCCAAAAGTGTCAAACAAAAAGCCGGAAATAGTTTTTATACCAATTATTTTATACTTTATTTCCATTTATAAGTTTTCTCAAGTCGACAGGTTACATCACAGCCCATCAGCTCTCTGGAATTGTCAACATACTGGAGAGGGAGAAGGGGAATGGTGGGAAGACTGAGGGGCACCGGAGAAACCTAAAACAGTAGAGGGAGGACATGGGGAGGAAACTGTGGTCACTGCCACCAGATCCCAAACTCAGACCCAACACCATAAACATCATCATCCTCATTCATCATCGTCATTGTTGTCATCATTCAGTCCAGTGCTGTTGTGCAGAAGGGAATGCTGGGAACTTGGAGGACTCAGTGCAGTGGACCTAGTAACAAGAAAGAAAAGAATTAAAGTGGATAAAAATGTGAACTGCAGATCCAGTACAGTCCAAGCCAAAAACAAAAAGGGAAAATCAATCACGATGTGGCATAGAGCCAAAACTAATGCACTTCGAAGCTGAATCAGCACATTCGACTTGGACATCCTAATTTATAGTTTGTGTACTTATTTGATTAATTATTCTTGTGTAGTTATGTGTTTCTGCAGCAGATGAAGCTAGTGACAAACTGAATTTGAAAAGTTCCACATTCCTTTTCTAGAGTTTCATCTCCATATTGTATTTTGTTGGTGGATGAATCATTCCGTTATGTAACATCCTTACATTATAGACTAGAGGGCGACTCCTCATGACGTCCCCTCAGCAGCACTCTTCACACAAGCAGCGAAGGCCTCCATCAGGTCTTTGCAGCCCTCACCTCCCTTTTCTGCCACACTGGAAAACAAATACATATAGTATATTATAATATGAATTAGGTTCTTCTTTTCCTCACAAAGTCCAAGTCCAGTTTCTGTTGCCAAAACACCGCCTTGTTTCAGCTGCTAACAGCTTTTGAAAGACAGATAGAAGTCAAACAAAAGCGATGTTTATACAGAGACGGTAGAAGATTTAAAGAAAGTGATTGATGACTCGATGAGAGATGAAAGAGAGAGTGAGTGCATGATCACAAGTTTCATCCGGTGCTCCCATTCAGGAGCAAACACAGCAGTGGCTCCTGCCACGATGCATTAGGGTGATGGAGCAAAAGGGTGGGAGGATGAGAGAGAGGGCTAAAGAAAGAAGGATGAAAAAAGATCCATCTGTTTGATGGGACTTTGGGGAGAGAGAAGGAATAGAAGGAGAGAGATTGCGTGATAATGCAGAGGTAAGAAGAGAGCAGGAGGAGGAGGGGTTTCATGTTTCATGACAGTAAATTCATCCTGTGACTCCACCCACATCATCTTTTCATTCTGATTTTCCACTCATTCCCCTCCTCTATTTGAGAAAGAAAAGCTGTTGCTCTTCACATTAGAGCCTGTACATCAATGGATTTCTCTTCAGTAGATAAAATCTTAAATACAATTCGAATAATAAAAACAACAATCGGTGTATCTAATATTCTTGTTTTTTGGTGTCTATTTGATATAAACCTTTTCCAAATGCAAAAAGTTTGCAAATGTGCTTTTAGAGACAGTGCCCTTGTTGTGCTTCTTTAAAACCAAAACTACAACGATGAAAAAAGGATTTAATCTTTTGCTAGCCATAAAGCAACATGATATTGCTAGCACAGCCATCAGATACATCCATACACAATTGGAGTTTATTAAAAAAAATTTTTACGCAATTAGAACCTCCATGTCTTAAGTTAAGTGGACAGATCTGTTTGTCATTTAAGCCCCTAGCACATCTACAGGCGACACCTTCCTTAGTTTGTTAAGAAATGTAATAGGTATGCAACTAGAACAACAAGGTTCTAACAGAATGAACAAGCTTGCAGAACAACTACCTCGACAAAGAATCCTAAAAAGTGAAGAATTAGCTTTAAAAATCTTTTGGTAATCATTCTTTAAATAGAAAAAATGTTCAAATGGCTTTTCAGGTTTTATCTTTCAGTGACCTCATAAAGATTTCCCCAGATGGTGTCCCTACAAGTGCAAAACTTGTTAAAGGACTGATGTAATCGATTATTTGACTAAAAATGTGTTTGTGTTTAATTTACTCATGTGTATGTGCACTAGAATTGTGAACTGTTAGTTATGTTCACTTTGTTAGCTTCCAGTTTTAAACTAAATTAATCATTTTGAAAAAATGAAACAACTTTTTAGGACAATTGTAAAGAGATGCCCAAATAAATAAATTTGCTTTATCCACAAAATACATGTTGTCTAACCCTTAGACATTTACTCTTTGAAGCAGCCAGTTATTCTCTACCTTCAAATCTCCCTTTTTGAATGGATTTTTTTTTTTTTTTTTTACTGAAATGCAGTTAAATTGGACTTTTTAAGCATCTTTCCCATCGTTGTATCATTCAGTGATGTAAGATCAATAATTTTCTCATTGATAAAAAAGGGATTCTGAATAACTGAAGTGTACACCTCATATTACGTTCGCACATCAGTTGAACTGCTTTGGATGTGGCTGGTTGCCCATCGATGATGCAACCACAGCTGCAGATTATCACTCAGCACTTTGCCAGGAGGAATGGCGTAAACTGTGAGCAGTTTGTGAAGGTTTCCAACAAAACGAGGCCACTGAGTGTAGATGTACGCATACATACACGTGCTTGGAAACAGTACTTATGTTTGACGCAGTGTACAGATGATCCATCATGCAAGCAGGAGAGTGTATTACCCTTAAGGCTATGTTGCTAGATAATCCTGCCAAAGCATCATCCGTCCCATCACAGTCACTCTCCCTCAATCTACCAACCATATACCAACAGCAGGGACGTTCATCTCAGTTGATACCATTAATTGCAAATATAATAATTGCCATTTAATCAGTCATGATTGAAAAACCTTCAGCTGTGCTTGTATTTGAATGATATATGAGAATGTGAGGATTACAGAGTAAAGCATGGTGGTCACATGCATAAGCCAGAGACAAGCACTGAGCTGATGGCATCATCACCATTGAAGCCATTATGTAATTTGCAGAGAGGGAAGCACGCTGGTAAGCAAGGTCTTGTTATGAGGTTAAGGGGCAAAGCTGATTTGTCATGGCAACGTGGCCTAAAATAGTAAGTTCATCAAGTTAATGCATGACAGGCAAAAGAAAAGACAGATGGTCACTACTGCAGGTATGGCCACATGACCGATTGTTTCTTGGCTTGTACTGAAGGCTGAGTCAAATGTCAAAGTTAGAATATTTAGGTTGAGCTGGGTCTGATCATTTTTTTTTGAACAGCATGTAGAACAAATACAATGTGAGCAAATTCAGTTCTAAAGGAGATGCAAACTTCTTGTGAATTCAACAACAGCGAATTGAATATTCTACTCATCGATTAAAGAGCTACAACGAAGTTGTTGCTTCCCTTTTTCTTTTTTTTTCTGTTTTTATATGACTAAGTATGTGAAACCCCTGCAGACAACTCTGTCAGGAAATTGGTCAATGTGAATGAAATTGAATTACGGTCTAACAAAACAAATGTAGGAGGCATCTTCTTTTTGGTTAATAAAGAGAATCTTAACCGAGAGAAGGCAATAGTTATTTGAAGACAGACTTACTACACAAAACATGCAAAAGAGTCTATGAGCAAATGAGTTAATGTCATAGGATATTTTTTAGAAAAGAATGTAAAAAATGTTTTTACAGCTTCTTTTGTCCTGTCTTCTCCATGTAAAAGTATTTTCCATCTGTTTGTTAATTGGAACAACTCAATTTGAATTACAACTTGATTCTCAATATGTTGATGTTAGTCTTCTCAATTTTACTTTCTAAATAAGTAAGAATAAAAACTTCTCTGCATTTTTCTCCTTCAGTGAGGCTCTTTTATGCTGCCGTAGTCAAATTATGACTCTAGTATGATTTCTTCTAAATTACAAATGAATCTAGATTAACTGGAAAAGGCCATTTAGCCTTTTAAACTTTGGAAACAATTGGGCTAAAAAAATTGAACTAAAATGAATTGTTTTAAGATATGTATGTATACTCAAACCAACTGACAAAAGTGTGCTTTAAATATGGCAAACCCAACTCTTCCAAAGATCCGAAAACAGGTAAAACACACCGACATAGCTTTTCATCTGGAGAAAATGTTTTAGACAATCTCTACTTCAGTTTTTGCTGGGTCAAACATAATTTACTAGTATTTATTATGTTTATAATTAATCATCTGTTTTTCTTTGAACAGGAGACAAGCAGGAGCCGTTGCTCCTCTGAGTCGAGAGAAGCCAGATGGGGTGGTTAGGGCATTTGATTAGAATGCCTCCGAGCGCCTCGCAGGCAAAGGTGTCTTGGGCACGTCTTACCAGAAGGAGACCCAAAGGCAGACCCTAAAGCCACTGGAGAGACTATGACTCACAGACAATTGGGGAATACCTCGGGATCCTCCGCTGGTGAGCTGGAGGATGCAGCCGGGGTGAGAGAAGCCAGGGGGATTCTGCGACAGGCCTTCTAAGGCAATCGTCTGAGGCTATTGCCCCCATGACCTGGTCCCGGTAAAGTGGACGTCAAAGGAATGGAACAAGCAACAAATAAACCCTAACAATTTCACAACAAATGAAAAGTTATTCTACTTTGCAAACAGTATGATTCTTCAGGTGGACATGTGTTATTTTCTGAACATCTTTACAAGTCTTTCTATTAAAAAAGCAACAACTTTTTTCTCTCTCTCTCTGTTGGTGGCTCAAAGTGTCAGGTAACCTGTAGTAGAAACTATGCCAAAGGTCCTCTGTACACGGTTTGTCTCTGCACATTTGAGCTGAGATTTTTAAATGTATGACTTGTATTTTTGTGTAGAAACATGAATAAATAATGAATCCTTGTTAATAAAAATTGTTTAACAACACAGACGTGAAGATCTATAATATGACAGGAGTTTTAAATCAGTTGTTGAAATAGAGTTTTGGTAGCTTGAAAGAAGAGGAGGGCAGTCTGGGTCTGACACAACAGCAGTACACCGCTCAGATTACTGTCCTCTGCCGAGTCACCAAATTCCATCTTGAAAACCACCAACAAGAATGTATCCGCATGTCTGCACATACAACTTCAGAGTCAGTGACAGCACGAAACGAGTACGTGTCTGACTATGTTTTGTTTTTTTCTGGGTTTTTTTCCCCAGAAAAATTTTCCTAGTTTTTCTTGCTTTACCAGTATCTGCAAAACTTTGTATGATTCGTTATGACTATAAATGTGTCCAAGCACTGCTCACTGCAAAGAAGATTTCAAACTGACAACAGTTGATGAAAAATGTGTTTTATAACTATCTTCAAAGAGATAAAAAGCAAATCCAAACACATGGGATTAGTCCCATCGGAGACAAATATGAAAATATCTAGAGAGTGGGCGTTTAAACTGTATGAGTCAGCATAAACTGTGAGAATAAATTTACACCTAAAATAGTAAGATAACTGTTGTTTAAATTCTGATATAATAATTAAAGACAGTTTGAAGTTTTAACTTGCTTACTTTTTCTCTTTAACTTTTCTCATTAGACCTTGACAAGGTCACACACACAAATGCAATTTTTTAATGTAAAATTGACAAAATAAAATTGATTTAATTTTTATTCTCTACTTATAAACTGATTGTAGAAGTTTCTTGATGACAAGTACAAAGAAATAATTTAAGAGTCTTGCTGAATGATGCTCATAATCCAAGCATGAAAGCTCAAATCCAACATGGCTGCCTCCATGCAGGACGTCCTCCAGCTGAGCTCGAGTGTGACTGGCTTGAGTTATAAGCAGCAAGTATCAAATGGTGCAACAATGTGATTTATGATAGGCTACATGTTCTGCACATACAATTTCGATCATACTATATCCATGACTTTTACACACTATAAATACACACGGGCTCAAATATTTATTACACTCACATGTTGTGTTGATTGCTGTTTGTTCAAACTTACTGGGAACAACATAGTAAACCCAAATTTGGATGACTGCATTCTGATTAAGACAAGATAATCTCACATTGGTTGGTTAAACCATGAAGAAGACTGTGCAGAGTCAGACCATGAAGAAGGGCAACAGACCCAATCATTTGCATTTACAAATTATTCTTGAAATGACGATAAAGCATACATTTAAATAAGAATATAAAGATGATTTCTATTTTGGATTGACTTGTTCTATTACTTTGGCTTGAATTATGACAAAGTCTACTTTACAAGCAAGTTTCAATCATGATGATTTGCTTGACTGGAAAGGTCAGGAGTGTTTAGCTGCTCTGTGATCAGCTAGGTGTGACCAGCTGAGTTGTGAAGCCTTTGAAAAAGGAGGTTACGTTTTAACTTTTCCTTTCCATTAGATCTGCAAAATCCAAAAATATAATTGTGCTGCATAGTTCGTTTCTTTTTTGTCATCGTCAAATTAACAAAGTGCAGTCCTTAATATTTTTATGTCTCTTTTTTTTCAATAAAAAGAGTGATTGTGTTAGAAAATTAAAATCTAGATATTGGAATAATTCAACTGCTTTACATTGCTTTGTCATAACTGAGGATGAAAAAATGAATAGAGTTAAGAAAAATTAACACTTTGGAAAAATATTATTTTCTACAGCAAGTTTTAAATAACTTTTTTCTCTCTCTAACGAGGTGTCACTAAATTAAAATAACCCACTAAGTACGTGTTCCTTTTGGCAATAAAGGTCCCCGTGGTAATCATATTTCAGTAATGCATATTTGTTGTTTTCAATCATTCTTTTCAGGCTAAAATGAAAGAAGGAAGTTTGTAAAACAGTTAAAAGAGCCAATTAACACATTAGCATTTGACTGGCAATGCGTTTGCATAGAAGCTAACTTATGTTAGTTTTTAAATCTTACTATCTAATCATTCATTTAAAGCACATACGTTCATGTATTTTGTAAGTTAATGTTAGAAAGAACCACTCCTCAAGTTTGAAACACAATAAATAAACCAGCAGCGTAGTTACATGTAAAAAAAACCCTCTTTGTTCATTTCTATACTAACGAGGTGTTAAGCAGGTCAGTTAACTACCTTAGCTCTTATAAATAATGCATGCCGAAACATCCATGACAGCAGGTGAGACAAGCTGTTCAGATGTTGATTGTACGACCGACTACAGTAAACAAATTTCTACATTTTATTGTTCAGATTTAATAAATTGTCAGGATAAAGTTAATAAGAACCGACTTCATTGTAAAAAATTGCAGATGATTCACAAAATATTTGATATTAAAAGCTATCCCACATTTTTTCTTTGTATCAAAGTTGTAATTCTTTCACATATTTTATGCATGTTTGTTGCAAAACTGTCATAAAAAATTTGATACTTTTTGCATTTTGCTACAGATGTTGATCCATGACTTAAATGTAATTCATCGTTTGGAACACTAGGGAGCTTGTTGTAACGTGCATGCATGTTACAGATTAAGTTTCAGTAATATTAGACACAAGGACTTCACATAAAGTTCCACTGAACTTTTCCACAACTTGACAGATTCTATAAGACATTTTGCTTATGTAAAACAAATTTCTGGTTAAATATTTTACTCCACCGTAACAAAAGGTCAAAGTTATACCAAGGTTAAGTGGGTTGATTACTGAAGGGGCCGCATTGGCCCTCACACTAACAGTAGAAGCTCAACATGTGTTGGAAACCATATTTATAAGTGCTGAGTTTCAACCTCTGAATGTCGTGGGTTCAAGTTCTGCTGACAGGAGCGGCATGTAATAGCATATATACACTTGAAGCCCAGATGAAATGTTTAGCAAGTGACAGAGCATATGTAGCCTCAAAACAAATTGTGTTGTACTTTTTTTTTTTTTTTTTTGTGTTGTACTTTAAAACAAGCCAATGCATAATCTTTGTTGGAATCTTGGGTATAGTGTTTTCACAGTTTTACTAGTAAGTGTGATAAGAACGTCAATGAAAAACATGAACAAAGAGTTCAATATCATCATGACTAAAGCGCAAAATATGAAAGACCAAGGTTTTAAAAAATGGTCTTGTAAAACTATATGTGAACTTGCCAGTCGTTTATGACTAACCCTTCCTTATCTTAATATGTCAAACACCCGCAGTATATTTATCAAGACCAAACAGTCTGGATGAGATAAACTCGTTGCTGGTTGCTGCTGTCAATAATGAACAGCAAAAAAACATTACATATTGGTCTAAAGTCTGAAAATGCTTTATTTGAGTTCAGAAATTTCTTTTTCTGTTCACTGACGGTAGTCTACAAAGAAACAATTGACCACTTCAGCTAATAGTGACAAACCCTTCCTAAGTGTTCATTCATTGGAGTCCCCGGCCGTTGAAAAAGCAAGAAGCCAAATGAGAGAACGGGGACAAATGGATGGAGCCGGCGCAAAGTATTCTGGGGAAAAGCAGGCCAGTGACGCAAGCAGATTCCCAACCTTCATCCATGCGAGTAGACAAGCATCAAACAGTACCCTTTCTGTCACACATCGTTAACCCCTAAATCATCCTCTATTACAAGAGAACCCCGAAGTTTACATTGTCCCTCTCATTACCCTCCAAGGATGTCTAATTCACTTATGTTTCAAACCCAAAAAATGGGGTGATTTTATGTTCTGACCACAGAGTTCGCTGATGAGACTCCATTTTATCACAACGCTTTTTAGGATGCTGCCGCAACGCAACCAACTCTCCTCCTTGTCGCACGAACCCAAATTTTTAATCAAGTAAAAGCTTGATTGCAGTTGTCTTACTTTCAAGTTGTTGGACAGTTACAACCCAAAATTTTGCACACTTAGAATTGAATTATAGCGATGTGCAATGTCAACTCAGGAGAATTTTGGGGAAAAAACGAGAGGGTGGAGCAAGCCATCACCATTCTCAAGGGTTAGGGTTATGGTGCCATGATGGGTACACTCTGCTTGCAACATGCACACAGTTACCTACCATTTGTCCAAGTCTGCCTTGATGCTGGCGCAAGCAGCGGGGACAGGGGCCTCAGCTGGGGCAGCTGCTGTCTCAGAGTCCGACATGTCTGTGCTGGTGCTGCTGTGTAGTGTCAAGGGTGCAAATCCTGTCTTGTTCTTGTCCTCTGGATGCCTATGGTTCCCAGTGCCACCAACAAAGAGAGAGAGAGCGAGAGAGACAGAGAGAGGCACAGTGAGATGAGAGAGAGCTTGTGTAAGGGGAGGAGATTGCGGGAGGGAGTAGGTGGGAGGAGATAAAACATGTGAGAGCGAAGCACACGTGTGTTCATATCAGTACAGGGTGGAAGAAGGACAAGTGTAGAGAGGTTAAAGGGCAGTAACCCAAAGGCATGTCCACAAAAGGATGGGGTTAGTCAGGGAATACGAAGAAAAAAAATGTATTCACTGTAAGTCTGAATTCTCTAAACCTCTAAAAAAAAATTATCAGAACTGTTTGACATGAAATTCTGTAAAGATACAACTATATTCCCCGGACTATAAATCAAAAACTGAACATTTGTAGCTATGGTATATTTATAGTTTAGAGTCAGAGAATCACCATGAACAGTGAGGAGGATGGTGGTAGTACTGTGTGACATATGGACCAGGACAGATGCTCGCCAGTAGTGCAACAAGCTGTACCTGCTCTATACTGGCATCTAGCTTTCAATTTGAGCATTTAAACACATCAGCTGCAAATTACCAAATGTCAGAGTTAAGAGCTTTTATATTGCAATCATATCTTTTTAAAAACAGAGAATAATATGTTCATTTCTTTCAATAAAATCTCACGTTTATTTACTTGAAAACATATGATAAAAGTTTAACTTTGTGAACAACACTTAAAATAAAAATGAAACATTTGGTTCTGGTTATGAGTTGAATTTTGTAAGTTTGATATTCAAACACAAACTCAACATTAAAAAAAAAGTAATCTATTTAAGTTTTTTTCCCCTCAAAAGTAAAAATACCACCATGGAAAAAGATTGCAGGTTATTTGTTTGTTGGTTTAATTGATGTGTTATAACATTAGTTAATAAAAAGTAATCTTTTTCACCATTAAATAATTGTTTATAAAAAATGGCATCCTACTTAAAAAACATATATAAATAAATATAAAATATATTCATGAATCGAAATAGAAAGTAAAGAAAACTTTTATTTTTACCAACGTGTTAAGAATCAACTAAATTTACTCATATTTTTGTCTCAGCCGTTGTAACGTATGCTTCTCAGTTTCAAGGTCAAAGCTAGTAACAGTTGGATCAAGAAAAATGACTCATTCTCATAAGTTACATCTAAATTTGGTACTTTTTTCCCAAGAAATGCTTGTGAGGAATAAAAAAGTATTGTATTTAAATTAATTAATTGGTAAACTGATACACAACTTTATCAAATTTAAAGTTACTTAAAACATGATTAAACTTATAACATCTCCTTTCCTTAAAATAAATATTGTGTTTAAAAATGAGAAAAAATAGAAGTAAAGTAAGAAACTCTAAACTAAATTCGATTGATATGAACTGAGACTATGTCCTGACAAAGTTTGCATCTTAGAAAAATGACCACATCTGGAATTTATTGAAGTTAATGTACCATAAACCCCTGGATGAATGTGGACTCGTGGGTAATCTAACATGTTGGTTTTGTAACTTCAGGCTGCATTTAAAAAGCAAGCCAGCTACGCAGTTGCAGCTAAGGAAAAAGAACTGAGTGTACTTTTTACTCTCTCGTTTTTCTCATCTCATTTGCTCTACTTTTTTCCGTTATATCTTTGCTTATTCAAACACCATGGACTCTTAATTACATTAGCATTAAATGTCAAGATAAAGCAATCTCTTGCAGAAATGATGCATTATCTCTTTAACATGACGACATAGAGAAGGTGCCAAATGCATATAGAATGAGCGCTAAAAGTACATAAACTTCTAAAAACTTCTTTAGAGAGCTGTCTCCACACTCCACTGTGAGTGCACACTGATCAGGGAACAGCGTGTACTTAAAGTGGCATGCTCTTTAACATACGGCTGCCAGCCCCTACCTGTAGTATCAGAAGATGTCTTGTTCCAGAGTGTGACAACTGGAAAAATCTGAAGTGTTTCTTTGCATGCAGGAAGCAGTGGAAAAATGCCAAGAGGAGGGCTTTGACGTGCCGCAACTCCTCTGTGGTGACTGTGCGCCTCGACAGGAGGTGGGGGTCTGTAGAGGGGGAGTATAAATGTGTTCAAATGTGCGTATGTGTCCTGCCAAGAGCAGAAAAACAAAAGGCTGAGTGTCTAGGAAAGGAAGGAAGGTGAAAAGAAGCAAAGAAATATGAGCTTCAGGTCGAAACAACAAGAGAAGGGGGGGAAAAAAAGGACAAATATTCATGTTTAGGATTCCATGAGGGTTAAAAGAGGAAAGAAGAAGGGTGCACGTGTGAAACATTTCATGTATGATAGGCTGGACGTGCTGTGCAGCAGTAATGCTGACCCAACTGTCCATAAATCTGCTCTTCTCGTGTTCTTTCCCCTCTGCAGACCCTTTTCATCTAATCCGTTAGAATTAAGACTATATTAACCCTCTGGCTACATGCTGACTCTACACATGCTTACACTCCCACTGTACACGCCTCCCTGGTTGTTTCACAAGACTTATTTAGTAGTTTTCCAACAATGGCATTCAAATGAACATCCAAGGTCACTTTGCACACACATGTGCATAGGAACATATGTACAACATGTCATGTATAATATTGAGATTGAATGGAGAAGGTTAAAGGTGATTCTATATACTACGTGTTGAAAGGCGAGTGTCACAGTAACTATGTCACGCAAAAGCAGTTTGTAAGCTGAGTGCAGGACGAATGGTTGGGCTTTTTCCTCTAAGATTAAAACGTTCAGTTTCTGGAAGTTAATGAGTCATTTTAGTTCGGTTGAACTGTTTAGAACACTTTTTTTCAAGACTTTCAACGTTAAAGCAGCTTCTTAAAGTTGGTTTGTGTAAAGCCTCCAGGGCAACACAGAAATGTTCACTGGAGAAGGAGGTTCAGGAAATCTGAAACTGTTTTGTGAAACTGGAGAAAGGTACGCTGTTTGAACATCCATTATTAAAATTATTAAACATTTCCGTAATTCCTTTATTCTGAAATATATGTGCATTAAAAATATCTAACTTTTTTAAGGACAAATCAAAAGGAAACAAAGAGTTCCATTGCAAGTCAAGAATGGGATCATTGCCATGACCTTCTTTCTTTTCCTCTTTGGTTGCAAATTAACCATAGAATGGGATTGCATCAGTTTCCAAAAATAATTATTCTCCAAAGCAATTTTTGAATAGTGTAGGTAATTTTTCAAGATAGCTGAAGGATCAGATGGAGTGGCTTTGCACTTATGAATCTCCAAAACAAAACAAGTTCCACAGCCAGTAAGCCTTTCAGTCAAAGTTTCCAAAAAAAATTAACCTTCTAAGATCTCAAAGGACAAAAAAATCCTAAAGTTAACCCACAATGTTTTTCAGAACGAGAAACACCAGCTACATAATGCAACCTTCTTTAAATTTGTTCATCCCATCATGGCAACAGAAAAAGATCTAATCCCCATGTAGCTTTCAGTCTAAGATGATTCTCATTTAAGTCTATTAAATGATCAAGTAAACGTAGAAAGAGAACACAAAGAGGATGCTGAGTAAGAGGCTCTTTTGCCTAACTAAGCCAATATGCTTGTACGCAAGTAATAATAAGCACTAATGTTACTGTGGAAACTCAATTGGCTCAAGAGGATTATGCAGATCAGTTATAGTACTACTTTTAGAGCAGCGGTTCAAAACCATGTAGGGCGGGAGTTTGGAGATGTTGTTGTCCAGCGGAGTCCAAAATTAGCAATATCACATTTTGAAACTTAGATTTTTGGAAAAGGTCTAAATGAAAACACAGGATTAAAAAACAAGTATTTTACTAACCATAAATTGGTGGTGTCACAGCATTTTTTTAGAATCTCTGTTAAAAAAACAAGTCAAAAAGAAAAGCTTTGCACATTTCATGCAAACAAACTGACTTTTGAAAATTAAGAATGAAGGCGTGCGTGAAATTTTCCAAGAAAAACGGACAATGAATTTGTCTTTCACAACCAGAAGCTCAATTTGAAAACTTTGTAAGTCTGTTCCCTTTGTATGAACGAATGGGCAAATATTTGTGTCAAGATGTGCTAAAGGTATACAAACATACCCAGAAAGACTTTCAGTTGCAAGCACAGCAAAAGGAGGTTTTAAAAAATATTAAATCAAGGGGAGGGGAGTGCAATGTTTTTGTACATTATACTTTTCAGGTTTGTATTTTTCCTAACAAGTATTAAATATTGTGTCAATTTGGTTCCACTTCAGGATTGTGTCTCACATAGTGTTGATTCTTCAGAATATTCTCAGTTTTTTTGTGAAGGTTTGAAACCTGAAATTTGGCAAAATGTTAAAAAGTTATAGGGGGTCAATATTTTGCAAGGCACTGTATGTCAAATTTAGGTGGAGGGGGTCGGGGGTGAAAAAGAGCACTGTGTAGAATGCAGTAAACTGAACAAGAAAACGAACAAGACAAAAATAATTAATAGCTAATCTGCTTTGTTGTTGTGTTTGGCAATCAGGATTTTGAAATACAAGATGTGCCAACATTCATATTGGCAGAGATAATTCAGAAACTGGTTGTGAGATATTTCAACAAGCTCAGTCCTGTATAAACAAAGCAAAACTGAATTCAAAGTGGGAAGAAAAGAAACCTGCTCTAAGAAAGAGCTGTACGAGTACAATGCATTATTATTACAATAATCTGCAACACAATTGTCTTGCTGAATTAACGGACAAAAACAAACAAACAAAAAATTTAAACCGGAGGTAAAATTGAAACACACTCATACAACTTTCTATAGCAAATAAACAAATTACGTGGAACACAAACAGATATCCCTAGAGCTATCTTATGCAGTGTGACCGGCAGGAGCTCCGCTGTTGGCTGCCACCCATCTCCTGCTTCACCCGACCCATATGGCCCCTCCTGCAGGTGGTGAGCCCATGGGAAGGGCGGCCCACATTCCCATTTGGGCTGAGCTTAGCCGGGCTCCATGGATAAAAGCCTGACCGCCAGGCGCTCGTTCTCATACCCCACCCCCAGGCCTAGCTCCAAGGTGTGGCCCCGGTGACCCGCGTCCGGGCCATGTTTGATATCTTCATAGGGGTATTTTGAGCCACGCTTTGTCTGGCTCCTCACCTAGGACTTGTTTGCCTTGTGTGTCTCTGCCAGGGGCATTAAGCCCTGGACAACATAGATCCTAGGATCAATGGGGCACGCAAACCCCTCCAACGCAATAACGTGGTGGCTCACGGAGGAACTTTATCGGAGTGTGATCTCAGGCTCTCACTGGATTGATTTGCTGCAGAGTGTGAAGCGGCCGGGATGGGAATTAGCGCCTCCAAATCCCAGACCATGGTCCTCGCCCGGAAAAGGGTGGAATGCCCCCTACGGGTCAGGGACAGGGTCCTGCCCCAAGTGGAGGGGTTTAAGTATCTCGGGGTCTTGTTCACGAGTGAGGGAAGGATGGAGCGGAAGATCGACAGGCGGATCGGTGCGGCATCAGGAATAACCAGGATGCTGCATCGGTCCGTCGTGGTAAAAAAAGAGCTGAGCCGAAAAGCAAAGCTCTCGATTTACAAGTCAATCTACGTTCCCACCCTCACCTATGGTCACCAGCTGTGGGTGGTGACCTAAAGAACGAGATCGTGGATACAAGCGGCCGGAATGAGCTTCCTTCGCAGGGTGGCTGGGCTCTCACTCAGAGATCGGGTGAGGAGCTCTGCTGTCCAGGAGGTGCTCAGTGTCGAGGTGCTCAGTGGCGAGCCGCTCCTCCTTCAGGTCGAGAGGAGCCAGATGGGGTGGTTCGGGCATCTGGTCAGGATGCCGCCCGAATGCCTCTCGGGCGAGGTGTTTCGGGCACGTCCCACCGGGAGGAGACCAAGGGGCAGACCCTGGACCCGCTGGAGAGACTATGTCTCACAGTTGGCCGGGGAACGACTTGGGATCCTCCCGGGTGAGCTGGAGAATGCAGCCGGGGTGAGAGAAGCCTGGGCTTCCCATTTGAGGCTGTTGCCCCGCCACCAGGCCCCGGGACAAGCGGAAGATGACGGAATGGAACAAACAGATGTTACTAAAGCTGTAAAAATATTAACTGGAAGCAAGGAATATAGCGGACAGTAAACAGTGTGGCACAGATTGCATGTAAGATTGAGAGTATACGCATGCTGCCAATGTGAACCATGTGTTCATCAGGAGTAACATACTGACTGTATCTTTACAAGCCCAAAGAGGGCAAGAATCGGGGAGGGAGAGACATATGCAACCCGGCTCCACAAATGAAGAGAATTTGTTTGACAAATCACATCTAAATACACTAAAATGCTCTCAAGAAAGAAACTTGAAAATTTTATACGGATTGGACCGTAGTGGATAAGTGAATCAAATATTTTGTACAAGAACTATTTAATCATAATTTTTAAGTTGTTTATATTTCTGGAAAACAGTAGGAAAAAGAGGTGAATGTCCAACAGACTTGAATGTTTTTGAATAAACTGACATCCATACAGTATGTAGTGTTTTTTCGTTTAACACTTCTCTTGTCTGTGCTTTTCATTAGTACGGTATTTCAAATTATAGACCAGCCAAGGATCAGAAAACTTAATCAAATTCAAGATTGCCGCACAGAGTATATTGTACAAGGGCCATGCTTTTCCAAGCGTTGTTATTTTAGATATTGTAGAGAGACTTGTTTTATTAAACTAACTATAGGTTATTGCGGGTCACAATCTTGGTGTCAGCAGTTTTTTAAAACAGTCAAACCTGAAACCAAAGTCACCTAAACCCCTTTCTAACGTAATTAAAAAGCAGTTTTGGCTTCAGAGGGTCTTCATTTTTCATATGTGTAGATTTTTGTGTTACAGACATGTGATTGGCTAGTTAGTATAATGTGTTCATAAACAAACAAGTGGAAACTAAAAATGGCTCCCACCCTTATTGTTTCCCTAAAACTAACCATTTCCTTAGGTTTTTTTCCCCCCAAAGACACGTTTTTGTACAATACATCTTCTCTTGTAGCAGTGCGGGTCAGCGGCTGTGTGTGGCTCTGGGTCACTTAAGGTGAGCAAAAACCTGAATGAGTCACAAGGACAAACAAGTTAACCTGATGTATTTTCTTCTCAATATCTATTTACCCAAACATGGATGTTTGGTGCCAGTAGGATAAAGATGGAACACCCCAGAGACACTTTTATCACTAATAACAAAAATAAACGCTACATGTGTTTTCACCAACATGACATCACAGTGGTAGTGTTGTAATTTTGGTAAGGTGTGTTGATTAAAATATATATACAGTGTATATATATATATATATATGTATAAATTTAAGGTTCTAAACTACCGTTAAGATTGTTTGTCATTTTATTTGCAACCTACTTTACTATACTTTTTTGTGAGTGTTGGAATTCCATAAACATAATAAAAAAATTGTATGAACTTTATTTTTTAAAAATGGGCAAATTCAGTTTTCTAAACTGATCAATGTGTCTAAACGAAGAATAAAATAAAAACCAGATGAGGTCGAGCCCAGCATAATCACCAGCAACTTTCCAAATCAAACGATTTAAAATGAATTGAAAACCCATTTATAAAAATCAGTGGGAAAACTTGTTTTTATTCAATTCAATTATGACCAGACAGGAAATTCTTAGTTTCCATTCATGCTGGACACACACAAACAAACACACAGGTATGGGGAAGTTTACATACATGGACATGAGGACGTCCTACTGCATCCATGCAAACGTCCACCACTATGTTTCTCATTATAAACTGGTCCAGACGAGTTCTAAACAATCAACACACATTCACCTTACTACTGCATAGCCAAACTGTAAGAGGCTCAGATCTATAAAAAGGAGGCAAAATGGGGGAAGAAAGGAACGGTCGAGATACAGCAGCCGAAAACCAGCCAGTAAAAGAAGAAGAAATGGACCAAATGAGAATCAAAGGAAGCAAACTCATTTTGATTGGTAAGATTTTACGCCTTATTTGTATTTTACCTCCTTGATGTAACACTTGTTGGAAAAGCAAATGTTTGTTGCTTTAAACTAAATATTATATGTGCTAATTAATATTATCTACTTGTCAACAAATAAGACCTTATTCACTTGTGAACTTATTTCACTTTTAAATTTTTTTGACACTGACAAAAAACAATAATAGTCTTTTTAACTTGTTTTTTTTTTATGAACACATATCAATAAATGTTCATAGATTTTACAAATTAATGTTATATCCTTACTAAATGAAAGGTTTAGACTCATTTTCAATTCAATTTATTGTAATAATTGTTCATGCAAGAGAGAATAATCTTAAATAATACAAAAAAAAACTATAAATGATAGTTTTAAACCTCTGTTTCCTTTTGCTTCATGCTGCAGTGGCGGTCATTGTGACGATGGGCAGAGCCATCCCCATCGGTGACCTCCTCGATCGAGCCTCTCAGCGTTCCGACAGAATGCACTCTCTCAGTACAGAGCTCAGCACCTTGCTTGCACAGCGCCCGGTCAGTTCTTCCTAATGTGTATTTCAATGTGTGTGTAGAGAAGTACACTATCAAGTCAATCTGCTTTTTTCTGTAGTTCTTTTCAACATAATTCAATTAAAATCCATTGATTTGATCTCTGACAGCTTCACAGGTCACTATTCATTTATAAACTCAGCTCGTCACTGTAGTATCTCACTTGATATCCATAACAATGACCACTCCTAAAGCTACATTAACATCTTTATTCCCAAACCCTGAATGTCCTGAAGCAGTTCCCACCTTCTGTTGGTTGGAACCAGTTAGACCAGAAACTAAAACTCATTTGTATGTCCCTTATTTACTTTATTTTTTTTAAAAAACAATTTATTTAAAACTATTGTAAAGGATGGCTGCTTTAGTACAGTAATTACATGAAAACTTTTGTATGGATAAAAAAAAACTTTTGTTTCAGCTAAGTTTCACTGTTTCCTCCAGCTCAGGTTATCATAGTGTTTTAGTACTTGTTCCTCACTGGTATTTCAAGTAAAATAGAAGTTTCTTTTCGTTTCCGTTCAGGATGGTCAGTTTCCTCCACTGAGCAGAATAATGACAATGTGCCACACCTCTGCACTCCAGACGCCCATTGACAAACAGCAAACCCTTCAGGTCTCAGTAAGTCAAACAGTTAAACCTTCATTTACATCTTATTGTTTTATCTAGCAAAACCTTTCAAAACTGAATAATTACTTTCCTTGTGTTCCTTCTAGGAGCCAGATCTCATGTCTCTGGCCCGATCTCTGCTCCAAGCCTGGGTAGACCCCCTTACGGTCCTAGCCAACTCCGTTAACTCTCTGTCCCACCCTGACCAAGGCAGCATATCCAACCAGTTGCAGGAGCTGCAGGAATACTCAAGAATCCTGGGAGAAGGGTTGGATATTCTATCTGGGAGGGTGAGCAAAATGACCGCTGCATTATTGAAAATAAAAATAATTTCAACCCTAATAAATTTTCCTCTATCTAGATGGGCCCTGCTGCTCAGGCCATCTCCTCCCTGCCCTACAGAGGAGGCCCAGACCTGGGTCAAGACGAAGCAGCAAGACTGGAGAACTTTAACTTTCTCCTCGCCTGCCTTCGTCGAGACTCGCACAAGATCGACAGCTTTCTGAAAGTACTTCGCTGCCGCGCAGCAAAGAAACGTCCAGAACTCTGTTAAGGTGGTCAGCAAGGCTGAGGGGTGGGGTTGGTTCTACTGTCAAACAGCTACTGTCATCAAACAGCTGATTAAACTCAGATGTTTTTTACCAGATGGAGATAAGGAGGAGTCATACGGCACATAAAAAAGTATATTGGTCTCACTATATCTTGAATTATATTACATTGATATTCCATTGTTGAGGAGATTTCGAATGACCGAGATAAGAAGGGTAATACCTTTGAATTTATTTGTTTGTTTTGTTTGTGATTTTTTTTACATTTTTCTCTTAACTTTGAAAAAACTATTAAAAGTTTACATTTCCACAACAAGCAGAGATTAGGATTCTAGAAGTAAAAGTAATCTAATCCAGATATTTCCAGCTGGTCTGGTGTTGCAAACTGATAAAATCTGTTTGTAGGATCTAACATGACTCCTCTTTTTCTTTCTACTCAACCCCGCTCCAAAGCCAAGCTGATAAAGGAGCTTTGTAAGAGTACAGAGCCACTTCTTCTTCCTCACTACGGCTTGATTGAAAACACACTGCACTTTAGATTTACTCAATGCATCGCCTATTGTTTGACTGTTTCTCTGAGATTTGTTCTTTAATAAAATATCTTCTTGCACAATAATCTTGTTTCAATTTTTCTTAATACCTATAAGATCATTTTGCCTGAAACAGCCGTGAAAGGCTCCGGTACCCCCGTGACCCTATTAGGGATACTTTACAAATTTTTTTTTATTTTTTATTTTAGTGCTAAGATACCTAATGGTCTGCATGGTGGCACAGTGGTTAGTACAGTGGCCTCACAGCAAGAAGGTGGGAGGTTTAGAGCCCGAGAGTAGCGGCAAGGCTTGAAACACTGGCATTTCTATGTGGAGTTTGCATGTTCTCCTGATGTATATGTGGGTCTTCTCCTGGTACTCCAATTTCCTCCCACTCTCCAAGAATATTCATGTTAGGTTAATTGGCCGCAGTGAAATTGCCCCCTAGAAATGAGTGTGTGTGTGGATGCTATGAGTGTGGCCCCGCAACAAACTGACAACCTGTTTGGGGTGTACTCTGTCTCTCGCCTGAAATCAGCCAGGATCGACTTTGGCATTCCCCGCAACCCTATCAGGGATAAGCAGTTGAGAAGAAAACGGAGATACCCAACTAGTAGCAATCAGCAAAAAATGTAAATCATTATAGAAATGAACCACGTACACAAAAGTGACACAAAGTAGAGTTAAATCCATTGGAATCTTCCAATCTTAATGTTCACTGTCTTACAAAAATTGTGTTGCTAAAGTAATATAAAATTAATAATAAATTTTCTATGGAGGACTTTTTCCCTTTCAGAAAGCTGCTGAGATCATAAAACGTCTTATTGACTATGGTGCAGAATTTCCAGTTTTTTTATTTTTTTTTATAGTACTGTACTAACTTAACGAAACCCAAAGGGAAAGTAATTATTTGACAGGGTAGTTAAAACACTGGTAGTTAAATTTCTCTTGTCTTCTAGAAATAAAGTTTATAGTTGATAGTCGGCTGCTTGAGGCTACAAGTTTGGGCAAGTATGCTGCACTGAGTCTCTGTTCTTGAGTTACATCTACTAATCCTCTATTATTTTATATCAATTTTGTTAATTGATTTTATTGTTTCACAACTATAATAAGTGCTGTATTAATAAATTATCACTCAAAAGAGAGGGATAGTTGGAGATGCCAAACTCTTGTCTCTTCTCATCTTTTGGAGCTGAGTATGTGGAAGATGTCTAAGTTAATTGTCTTTCAGGAAAATTGATAGCCTAGACTCACCTGCTTGCCGTCGGAGTGCTTTATCAAATTTTCCTTAAACGGCGCTAAAACTCACCTCTTTATACTTAGAGGGGCTGAAATTGTGTTCACCTAAAGTTTAAGATTTCATCCAAACAAGTAATTTACCCTGATTTAAATGTCTAGTTGTTTGAGAACGGAACATATTTGCAAACTTGTAAGTAATCCACTGATCTAACGAAAGAGCATGAATGAAGTGCAGACTCGTAGGCAATCTTAGTTGTGTTGACTTTGTAATTTAAAGGGGGTGTGGGAAATATTTGTAATCTTTTTATTTTTTCAATTTTCTTAAATTTTTTTTTCTGGTTGAATTTGTGCTTGTAATTTGATTTCCTGAAAATAAAACATATAAAACATATATTACTCATGTGAACAAAGTGTGGATTCATTAAAAAAAAGTATCAATAAGAGTATAAATGAGATACTAGATTGATAAGCGGTATCAGTAACAATACAATAAGATGGTATCGACAACCATCCCTAGTTCTAAGAAATGAAAATGTAATTCTGCAAGTGTCTACAACATATTCCCGTTGAGGTGAAAATCACAACACATGATGATAAACGCTCACCCAAACTCACCCTTTGTTCAAAAGTTTGCAACAGATAGGGGCTCTCTTATTTTCCATTCTAGGAACCACTTTTTAAACTATACAGATTATTGCAGGCGAAATCTTAGTGCCGGCCAATTTTAAAACACTTGACCACAAAATCAAAGTCACCTTAACTTCTAACATTATTAAAAGCAGTTTTGGCTAAAGCAGGTTGTCTTGACCATGTGTGTATGTGTACATTCTTTGTGTTACAGTCATGTGATTGGCTGGTTAGCTTTATGTGTTCGTAAACAAGCAGATGGAACAACTAAAAGTGGCTTCCACCCTTATTGTTGGGCAAAAACTAACCATTTCCTTAGTATTTTTTTTCCTACAAACTTGTTTTTGCAGAATACATACACGCAGGTCAGCGGCTGTGTGTGGCTCTGGGTCACTTAAGGTGAGCAAAAACCTGAATGAGTCACAAGGACAAACAAGTCAACCTGATGTACTTTGTCCTCAATATCAACCATGGATGTTTGGTGCCAGTAGGATGAAGCTGGAACACCCCAAAGACACTTTTATCACTAATAACAAAAATAAACGCTACATAAGTTTGCACCAACATGACATCACAGCAGTAGTGTCTTAATTTTGGTAAGGGGTGTTAAAACAAAGGTTTTGACAAAAAAAATTAATCTGAAGTTGATTTTCCTTAAAAAAAATCTTTAAGCTCCAAAACTGCATTTAAGATATTTTCGCTCTGAACTACTGTGTACTTGCTTATAAGAGGTAGAATTCCTTACACAAAATAAAAAATGATGCTTTTTTATTCTTTAACAATGATCATTCAGTTTTCTAACCAAAACAACGTATCTAAATGGAAAATAAAATTAAAATAAAAAACAGATGAGGTCAAACCCAGCATAGTCACCAGCAACTTTCCAAATTAAACTATTTAAAATGGATTGAAAACCCATTTACAAAAATCAGTGGGAAAACTATTGTTTTTATTCAATTCAATTAGGACCAGGGAGGAAATTCTTAGTTTCCATTCATGCTGGACACACACAAACAAACACACAGGTATGGGGAAGTTTACATAGAGTACATACACATGAGGACGTCCTACTGCATCCATGCAAACGTCTACCACTATGTTTCTCATTATAAACTGGTCCAGACGAGTTCTAAACAATCAACACACATTCACCTTACTACTGCATAGCCAAACTGTAAGAGGCTCAGATCTATAAAAAGGAGGCAAAATGGGGGAAGAAATGAAAGGACGAGAAACAGCAGCCGAAGACCAGCCAGCAAAAGAATAAGATAATGGACCACAGAAGAATCAAAGGAAGCAAACTCATTTTGATTGGTGAGACTTTAAGTCTTATATTTGTATTTTATCTCCTTGATCTAACACTCAATCGAAAAGCAAATGTTTTGTTGCTTCATTTTAAACTAAAAAAAAATTATGTTAATTCATTTATTCTATTTGTCAACTAATAAGACCTTATTCTCTTGTGAATTTTTTTCGCTTACATTTTTTACACCCAGGAAAATAGCAATACAAAAATCTTATTAACCTGTATTCTTTTTTAAATGAACACATCAATAAATGTACTCAAATTTTTTTACATTAAAAAGTCACATCTTTACCAAAGGAAATATTGTAAAATCAAAGACTGATTGTTTGCAATTTAATTGTTCACAAAGCAAAAATAATCTTACAAATTGCATCAAAACTGTAAATAATAGTTTGCAACCTCTGTTTCTTGTTGCAGTGGCAATGATGGTGACGATGTGCAGTGCAATCCCCATCGGTGACCTCCTCGATCGAGCCTCTCAACACTCTGACAGAATACACTCACTCAGTATGACGCTCAGCAGCTTACTCGCACAGGACACAGTTAGTTCTTCTGAGCGTGTGTTCGCGTATTTTTATACGTATACTATCAAGTCTACCTAATTTATTTCTATAGCTCTTTACCACATAATTTATTCAAATTTTATTACTTTGATCTCTGACAGGTCCACAGGTCACTCTTTATTTATAAACTCAGCTCGTCACTGTAGTATCTCACTTGCTATCCATAACAATGACCACTCCTAAAGCTACATTAACATCTTTATTCCCAAACCCTGAATGTCCTGAAGCAGTTTCCAGCTTCTGTTGGTTGGAACCAGTTAGACCAGAAACTAAAACTCATTTGTACATCCCTTTATTACTTTTTTTGACTAGAAAAAAGAAAAATTATTGCAAATGATGGCTGCTTTTGTTCCATATGTGGGTAAAAAATACTTTTGCTTCAGCTAAGTTTCACTGTTCCCTCCAGCTCAGGTTATCATAGTGTTTTAGTACCTGTTCCTCATTGGTATTTCAAATAAAATAGAAGTTTCTTTTCGTTTCCTTTTAGGACGGTCCGTTTCCTCCACTGAGCAGAATAATGACAATGTGCCACACCTCTGCACTTCAGACGCCCATTGACAAACAGCAAACCCTTCAGGTCTCAGTAAGTCAAAAAGATAACCCTTATCTACATTTTAGTCAATACAGTCATCTAGGAAAACATTTCAAAACAGAGTAATTACTTTTCTGGTGTTTCTTCCAGGAGCCAGATCTGATGTCTCTGGCCCGGTCGCTGCTTCAAGCTTGGGTAGACCCCCTAACGGTCCTAACCAACTCCGTTAACTCTCTGTCCCACTCTGCCCAAGGCAGCATATCCAACAGGTTGCAGGAGCTGCAGGAATACTCAAGAACCCTGGGAGAAGGGTTGGATATTTTATCTGGGAGGGTGAGCAAAATGACTGCTACATTAATGAAAAAATAAAATAAATGAATCCTAATGATTTTTCCTCTATCCAGATGGGCCCTGCTGCTCAGGCCATCTCCTTTCTACCCTACGGAGGGGGTCAAGGCCTGGGTCAAGACAAAGCAGCTATAGTGGAGAACTTTAACTTTCTCCTCGCCTGCCTTCGTCGAGACTCGCACAAGATCGACAGCTTTCTGAAAGTCCTTCGCTGCCGCGCAGCAAAGAAACGTCCAGAAGTCTGTTAAGGTGGTCAGCTGGGTTGTGGGGTGGGGTTGGTTCTACTTTCAAACAGCTATTGTCATCAAACAGTTGATTAGACTCTTTCATATGTTTTTTTGGGTTTTTTTACCAGATGGATACGAGGAGTCATACAAAAGACTTTTTTTGTCACTTTATCTTAGATTGGATTGATATTAAATTGTTTGAGAAGTTTTTGAATGGCCGAGATAAGAATTGTATGACCTTTAATTTTTTTATTTTCTTTTACAGTTTTCTCTAAACTTTAAAAAAGTATTGAAAGTTTACGACAACAACAACAACAACAAGCAGAGATTAAGATACTAGAAGTAGAAGTAATCTAATTCAGATATTTCCAGCTGGTCTGGTGTTACAAACTGATAAAATCTGTTTGTAGGATCTAACATGACTCCTCTTTTTCTTTCTACCTAACCCCCTTCCAAAGCCAAGCTGCTAAAGAAGCTTTGTAAGAGTACAGAGCCACCTCTTCTTCCTCACTGCAAAAACACACTGCACTTTAGATTCGCTTATTGTTTGACTGTTTCTCTGAGATTTGTTCTTTAATAAAATATCTTCTTGCACAGTAATCTTGTTTCAATATTTGTCAATACCTATATGATCCTCCTGCCTGAAGTCAGCCGGGAAAGGCTCCGGTAACCCCGCGACTGCATTTTTGGATAAGTGGTCCAGAGGTGTCAAAAGTACCAACATTTTCTACTCAAGTAGAAGTATAAATACAGAGTTAAAAAACTACTTTAGTAAAAGTAGAAGTATCAACTCAAGTTTTCTACTTAAGTAAAAAGTAACCTATTTCAAAACTACTTAAAGTAAAAAAAGTAAAAGTAATTTTCAGAAAAAAAGGAATATTGTTAACAAAAGCGTATGAACATATTTTTTTTAACTATTATCACATGCTTTAAGGAGCAGAAAATATGATAATAAATGAAAGTGTTTTGGTGTGAAACTTTATGAATCAGAAACATTTATTTCTTAATAATCTTTATTGGAAATTGATTAATGAACACAATCAAATGTATTATCATAAGCAGGGCATTATGTAACGTCCCTTCAGCTACCAAGCTTCTCTCTGCATCACCTAATTTAACCAACTTCAAGACACAAACACACTCAATGTTAAAAAAAAAATAAATGAAAAAAAAATGACCAAAAGGCTTTGTCAAGCCTTGAAGGCAGCTAGTTTTCAAAGTTCTTTGAGGCAATACTGAATAGTCTTTATCAAGTTGATAAGGTTGGGAGTGCCACATACAGCCTGCGTGACACCTGGAACCAGCGTTGCCAGGTGGGAGGTGCTGGATTATCGTACTAATGACGTAAAATTATCGTATTTTACAAAAAATATCGTACACCCAGTAAAACCACGCCCATTGACAAAATAACACCCTTTACATGCACTCGTAAGGTAGTGGGAGTGAAGGAAACACACAGGAGGCAAAATCCTTGGATTCTTTTTCTAAAATTTTAAGAACTGTAAAAATGAAAAAATAACCAGGGAAATAAGATTTTAAGAAACCCAGAAAGAAACCAGTAGGGGCGGGACTTAGGAGACGGTATATATAAATTTATATATATACATAACTATATATACATATAAGGTTTTTTTTTTTTTATGTTAACCCAAACATCTACATTATACAAAATCTAAGCGATGTGTAGTTTCAATCTCCTCAGTCAGTCTTTATAAACTAACCAATAACATTTTGGATGCTTTTAAGCACAAATACTTGATCCACTACTATTTATGAATTAATCAGTTCAATTAGCTTTGTTTCTAAAGATAAAATAGTGCGTCACAGATCAAAGTTATTTTTATAAAAATACCATCTACAACATTTTCAGCAAAGACGTTTACAATAACCGCAGACTGAAAATAATAATAATAAAACATTTCTTTGCTGTTGTTTTTTTTTTTAAAACTGATAATTCAATCAAAGTTCAGTGTTGCAGCATCAGAAACACTTTGATTTCCGAACCCCCAACAAGTCTCAAATAGTAGGGGTGGGCGGATCGATCCTAATATCGATAATATCGATACCAACGCTAGTATCGATATCGATCGATACTCGAACCACAATATCGATACTTTGGTTGAAGTTTTACCCCTCGCACTTTGCCTCCGTTTTTTTTTTCTTTTTCTTTTTTTTTTTTTTTCCAAAAAGTTAACCTAACTTATCTGTCTGCAAAATATGCATAAATGCTGTGTGTCGCACCTGTATGCTAAAGCGAGGCGGCCCCACTCCCTGTCTTTCGCTTTGACTTGTCACATGACTCAGCGACTCGGGGCCACGAAACAAACAAAAAAAAAAAACGCAAGTCGGTAAAAGTAGAGAGAGATGGAAAAAAGAGAAGTACCGTGTGACTGTACTTTGAGGCTACCTGCACCAGAAAGGCTGTTAAATATAGTGGTAACACTAAAAATGAAAGAATCACCCCAAAGAAAAACTTCAGAAACGGAGGAGAAAACCCTGACCCCTTCTGTTTCCCAGAGGCAGCGCTCATTAACAGAGATGCTCCAATTTTAATTATGAAAGTACAACATAATCATCTTTAACATTAGTTAACATTTGTTTGTAACGGGGCACTTCTATGGATCTACCTACCAACCTACATATACTTGGTCATATTATATATATGACGCAACCCTTGATGCAAAAATATTCATTTAAAAAATTTAAATATCGGTATCGATATTGGTATCGGCGATATTGGTCTGGTGTTTACTTGGTATCGGATCGATACCAAAACTTGCGGTATCCACACCCCTATCAAATTGGGAAAATTACGTTCCTGCTCTTTAAAAGTTTGTGGGCGGGGCTACTCGCCCCAAAGTAATGATTGACTGGAACTTTCAGCCAATCATTCATCTGTTCCTTTGTTTGATGCATTCAGGGTTCATAAAAAAACTCCGACAAACAGTCGCGGCTTTTTAACGGTGACAAAATGGAGAAAGTAGCGACTACTTTTTATAACATTAACGAAGTAAAAGTACAGATAATTGCATGAAAAAGTAGTGAGTAAAAGTAAAAAGTAGACAAAAAAATAATTACTTCGATAAAGTACAGATAACGAGATTTTCTACTTGAGTAAGGTAACGAAGTAGTCTTACTTCGCTACTTGACACCTCTGCAGAAGACTAAACAAAACATATAAGATACTATTCATGGGAAAACGGCTTTAGATTTAGCTGTTTTTGTGGTAGAAAAATTAAGACTAAGTAAGATTATTATTCACTTTGAAAACATAAGTGACAATGGGTGTCTTTAATTAACCTGATGTGCTGAAACAAGACATCTCTCTCACATCCATGGTGTGAGAATACTTCCCAGTCTCTTCACACAGACTCCAAGCCACTCAAGTACAAGCAAAGATACATTTTACGAACTGAATCCTAACAATGCAGCCTCTGTCCAGCAAGTTGAAGGTGCAAGATAACAACATATTCAGTTTGTTCAGCCCAGTGATAAATTATTTACCTATAATACATAATGTTCTGCCCAACCAAATTTGCATAGCCTATCAGAATGAGACATCTAGCCTAGCAACAGAGAAGCCCACCCTAACAACAAAGGTCCTTAAAATATGAGCGCCTGTTCCACTCAAGGGTTTGTTGCACTCAAAATTTAAAATACGAGGGGAACCCTGACTGGTCCAGATAAAATGACCTTGTGGTTCAAATCCAGACAGAAGTCTGGACTTTGAGTAACCCTAATCTATTATATTGAAAACCAGTCCATTGTTTTCGTATAATGAACAAAAACTATTCGCCCAAAGTTTGTCAATCATTCCAACTTCCTGGTTTCGTCAACAAGTAGTTCTCCTGTTTGAAAACGAAAACCCAGAAGAAGCAAAAAATTCAAAGTTGGGTTTTAAAAAGCGATATTGTACTTTTATTTCATAGCACGTGTTGATAAACAATGGTGCCTTTTGTCAGCTCAGAAATTCACCCCCTAAAAAGTGTATAAATGCCTTTTTTTTCTGGTTTCCCTTCTGTTTTTTAAAGTGAATTGCCCCTCCCACCATGAGCACATGCACGATAGAGCACAAATCTTGTTTTTAGACTGCAAATACAGTGTAGAGCGTATATTTTTATATTTTTGTTTTGCTGCATTTACATAAAAATTACCCTCCTTGTTAGGCCCGAGTGTGTGCAAAATAATAAAAAAAAAAAATTCCTGCTTTTACAGTGGTGCCAAACTAAAAAGGTAACAAAGAACAACTTGGCGTTAGAATAATATCCAAATACCCAACAGTAGAGCTCACAAATTATTTGAATATGCAAGAATAAAATAGAATGTGTTTGATGTCGAAATAATGTTTAAACATGCTAGAACCCTCCAAAAAGTTCATTTTAAATGGGTGTCATTCCTTTTAAATGGGTGTCTAGAATTTTCAAAGAGTTGCTAAGCTGTCATGTGTTGGAACTCTAATGCCGCCTTTAAAAAAAAAAAAAAAAAAAAAAAAAAAATCAATTCATTACTACACATTTGCTGTATTGATAAAAACATCTGAGTGCTCCAATCTTTTTTTTTTCAAACGACTTTTCTTCTTTTTTTTAAGCATCAAAAGTCAACAAACATTTAAATAGATGGATAAATGCTTCATTGATCATGGGGAGAAATTACTTTGCCGTCTGTTGCTCTCATTCACAGTCCTAATTCATACATCAAAATGCACAGTTAAGAACAGTTCATAATTATAACAGGGGAAAAAAATCAAAACAAGCAAAAAAAAAGGTTGTGTAGTTCTTTATTTGTTCAGGAGCAATCCATTGTAGAAAGGGTTTCAAATTTGTCTGCTATAAAGTAGCTCTTACGTCCCGGTAATCAGATAGAAAATGATACCCGGATGGAAGTCGAAAAGTCTCAATCATCAAGTAGACTGTCCAGAAGACAACTTTGAAACCCTTTAACTTTGAAAGTAAAAAAGTTTAAAAAGGAAAGTGTTTGTAAATAGAGGCAAAGGTCCGAAAATTTATATTTGTGACAATCTGAATGACAATTATAAAAAGTAAGTTAATCCCGTTTTGGGAGGGGGAAAAAGCGTCAGGGCCCCTTTAAACTGGGCCGCTAAAAATGTTGAACCGCCCCTACCCATCTTTTTTTTATTGTTTTTTTTTCCAGCGGAGCGTGTATTCGATATAAGAGCAGCAGGAGGACGAAGACACATCAAATCTGAAGCCCAAATCTATTTCTGTCCTTGAAAATCGACACCTGTTCACCACCTCATCTCCAAATGCGTCTATTAGGGTTCCTTCTCCAACCTTCCTCTGGTATGAAGAATAAACCCAAACAGAGCGTAAAGACTTCGGGTTCTAACCGCGTGGACACGTCCAGCTTTGAGGTTTCTCTCCAGCAACTCAACGATCTACTGACAGATGACAGAGGATTTTACAACTGGCCAACTAAACATTTCCATGAGGTTTATCCGCGGATTTACATCGGGAATGCGTGAGTTGATTAAAAAGCGGTTGATGTATATTTCAAATAAAAGCGAACCGTTAAATAACTGTTGGTAATTTAAACTGTCAGTGGTAAGAAGGTAAACTAGGAGTGTGGTTGAATATTGTGAAGAGCTGTCTTGGAATAAATTAATGTTAACTCTACCCTGAGTGTAGTCTCCCTCCAAAACAAAACCTGCAAAGAAATCTATTTGTTACCACTCGGCCACCGGTAACATCATGTTTATTTAATGTGTTGTTACCATGGTATTCTCGTTCAGACCACTGAAGCAGCTCTAATTTTTTATAAATCAACTTAGACTTTTATATTTTGACAAAAACACGGCAAAAATGACAAAGAAAATAAGAGATCGAAGTTGGTTTATAGTTAACTTGGAGAAACAAAAGGTGTGATTTTATGTCTTGTGTTATAGATTTTTTTTAGAGGTGTCTTTATTGCACTCTGGAAAAATCTAGAATAACAGCTGTTCTCTGCTTTGACATATGACTATTTCCAGTTGTAAACTTTATTGTTTTTCTTTGTTAATATTGTTCTGATTTTTGTAACACATTATATCAGGCTGTTTATGGAGGTGCTTGAGTGTTTTCTAGAAGCTTAGACAAGCAGAGCAGAACAGAACGATGGCTGCTGTAGATAAAGCTGAAAATAGCTCCAAACATGTCTCTTGGTACATAAAAAAACATCCTCTGAGCTATGATTCATTATTTCAAGGACTCGGGTTGACTTGATTCCTGAGAGTCTGGGGAAAGGAGATTAAATATGGGACACAGCAAGCAGTTCAGGACAAAGTCACATTAACCTTTTTGAGAAAAAAAATCAACTCATTCCCTGTGGTTTGATGATATATGATCTAGATTTGATAAATGTGGTAAGTCAGCAATCTGCATTATAGATTTGCTTGTTGAGTCCTCCAAATGCCCTACATCGGGGAGTCAAGATCCAGTTTTTATTGTATTCCATGTTCAATACAGCTGATGTCCATAAAGTGAAATCAAGAGCCAATAGAATTTTGCACAATGACTCAATAACCTGGATCAGATATATAGATGCAAGACCACTTGGAAACCTTCAAGACACCAGCCTTTCAGGACCAGAGTTTGATGCCCTTGATCTCAATCTAGATACAATCAGAAAAAATTCTAGAAACTTCTGGTCATGAAACAAACTAATAAATGTTTTCTTCCACATAAAACAAATAAAAACGAATAATAAACTATTAGCTTAAACTGACTATACTAGATTAGGTCATCACCGAAGGTGTCTTCAAAATGTTAAGTGAATCAGTCACCATGGCAACATCCCCAGATTTTCTTATTGAAATATGTAACATTAATAAATGAAAAAAAATGCAAAGATTATCCCAACTTCTTGTTTAAAACAAGCCTTATTAGACTAGAAAGATTTTATTTTATTTCTGTTCTGTTGTTTTTTTTTTTTTGTCTAAGAAAAACCCACTAACATACATACACCGAGAAACACATGTTTAAAGACATACACGATACATATAAAACATTGCTTGCGTGCATGTTGTGTAGTGCATACTTAAAAATGGCCTGAAAACAGCAAAACTGCATAATCAAAACCTTAAAATCCAAATAATTGAATTTAAGTGTTAAAAATTAATCTGTGGCTTTCAAACTAAATGAAAAAAGCAACTTCAGTTTAAAGTCAGGTGCACTGGTCTTACATTTTTAACAGAGTTATAAAAATAATCACTAACGCCTGCCCTTGTTAGAGGCGATGCACAAGCAAAGATAGAATATTTTTGCATACTGGTTTGAAGCTGAGTGGAGAGCGCCCACGCATGACTCGCTCTGAGCTGCTCTACTTTTGTTTTAATGTGTTTCTGTTGGCTCCTCTGTTTTTACTTCATACTGCAGCCACTATTTTTATCCTCTTTATTTCACTGATGGCTGCTCTGAAGACATGAAGCAACACCAAAATTTTCTGGTGAATTGTGGTGCATCCTTTAGGGGAAAATCAGAATTACAAATACCAACTGAATTTTAGATATACATTATAAACGTAATTCTATGTTGTTCTAGTTAATTCTGACTAAATAACAATGTTTCATACCAGAAGAAACTGTTATTGTTTCAGAATGTAGACAGTCAAGCCAGACAGTAGGAATTTATTTTCGCATAGAAAACTGATACCCAAAGCATGTCTCAGGAGGGATCAAAGAAGGTGAACATGGCAAGAAAATCTAGCAGGGGCGGTAAGAAGGCGTATGTTGATTTACAAGGTAGGGGAACTTAACACAGGTGAATTATGATGCACGAAAGCCAAGAAGGAGCCATGACAAAACTAAAAAACAATGGGTAGATCACATAAGGACAGGTAGTTAGATAAAGAGAAGTCAAACAAAAGGAAAGCAGAGTAGATTTACAGATTGTTTTACTGTCTTGCATGACTTTAGGTAAATACCTTTAGTTGCAAAGTTTGTTCAAATTATTTGGCCTTTCTGTGTTAATTGGGCATGACAAAACTGCTACTAGCAATGAATGTCTGTGTGGCCCGTAACAGACTGATGACCCATTCAGGGTGTATTCTGCCTATTGCTTGAAATCAGCCGCGATAGGCTCTGGCACCCCCACAAACCCATTAGGGATAAATTGTTCAGAGGATTAGTAAATGAATACTTTGAAGCAAAATAATCAAATTTAGCTTCAGAAAAGCAAAATATTGTTAGAAACAAACTGACATGTCAGCAACTCTATTTTATCAGCAACTTCTTTGCTGATAAAATTGTAAAACTCGATTTGATAATGTTTGCTAGATAAACAAGAGAAAACTTGACCACTTCATTCTAAAATATTGTCTGGTTTGAGTTTGGTTGAACTTTGATAAACAAAAATTTGGTTGTAACAACTTTTTTTTCTAAACTTAATGCAGATTTGTGGCAACAAATGTCATTCGCCTCAAGCGGCTGGGCATTACACACATCCTGAACGCGGCAGAAGGAAACTCCTTCATGCATGTGAACACCAACTATGAGTTCTACGCTGGCACAAGCATCATCTACCATGGTATTCCAGCAAGTGACACTGACCACTTTGATATCAGCATCTACTTTGAAGAGGCAGCAGATTTTATTGAGAAGGCTCTGGCGTACAAAAATGGAAAAGGTACTAAGAGCATGTAACCTCTCTGTCTCACTTAACAATTCACATAGCAAAATTCTGAACTCAAAGTTCATGAGGTGCTTTTTTTCCAACTTCTTTTGGCAATTTATTCTTTTGCAGGTAAAGTCTACGTTCATTGCAGGGAAGGCTACAGCCGCTCACCCACCTTGGTCATTGCCTACCTGATGTTGTCCCAAAAAATGGATGTCCATAGCGCCGTCGCCATGGTGAGACAGAAAAGAGAGATTGGACCCAACGATGGTTTCCTCCGGCAGCTCTGTTGGTTAAATCAGAGGTTATCCAATGAGGGAAGGCTGTGGAACCAATGAGCAACTTAAGGATGTGAATAAAACGTAAATGAAATCCAAAGTAGGCTCAATTAGACTTGGTTGTCAATTGGTTACTTTGTCAGCAGATGGATTGTGTCACAGCTCAGAGCAAAATGAAATAAAGATCTGAATTGTGTTGAAGTCTAAGTCTGATAATACAGTCTTAACGTAACACACAGATGATGGACACGCCACTGAGTATTTATGGAGTGACTAAGAATCTTGATTACTCACATACTGTAAGTGTGCAGTTTAGTATGTAAATTCAAGTTTAAAGAACATGTTTCTATTAAAAACTCTTTAATTTGTGAGTGTTTATTGCACACAGCACATAATTTAAAATCTGCTCTTGCTATTTTGTGTGTTTTGATGACAAACTTCTCAGAGAAAGAAATACATGGATGTAAAGTAGTTTTGATAAGCATTTTTAGGCCCCGATTTAAACTGGGAAAAAAATTCTTAAACTTTTCTAAAACAAGGCTTTTTTTTTCTATATTTCTGGCTTGCTAATTTTTTCATTTGTCTTTGTACTGCTGACACTGCCGAATGTTGTGAATTGGGTCACCCCACTTTAGAATGTTATCACACCGTACTTGTCTTATTTGCTATCTGTGTTTCGAGACTGTACAATCAATAACGTGTATCACACTTGTTTGTGGAATCTTACCTCAGAAGTCTCATTACACACGTTACGGATATTGTGCTTTGTGAATATCTTTATAATGAGATATACTGTATGTTTGCTATATAATTGTGTATTTTATATTGTAAAAGAGAAAAAGAAAACATTTTTTAATTGTGCAAAGTCACATCTCAATCTATACTTATCTTGTGCTGAGTAGTTGGTTTTACATAAGAAAAACACTTATATTTTCTGCAATATAAGAAAACAATGTTTAAGGCATTCTACAGAATTCTATAAGTTCTTGTCTTAGGTTTAAATGTGTTGGATTGTTGAATTGTCAGTTGGTCGCAATGACTAAATCTTCGTAATAGTACTAAAACTAATGGTAAAATTATTTCTCTATAGTCATAGTATTAAAACTAATCCTTTTTAACTGTATTATTGGTAGGAGACCTGAGACAACTATGAGAAATTGTACTAAGTTTGAAAATCACTAATGATGTAGTTATGCTTAACTGTAAGCTGCAACTTTGTTATGTTTTGGAAAATACCGGTCGTTCAAATTGTCCTGAATATTTTAGAATAAGTCAACTGCACCCAGAATCATGGAGTTTGCACATAAAGATAAGATATTAACACTTATGTACGTGATATTAGAAATGTAAAATATACGTGTTTGAAATAAAATGATTCAGTCTATATAAGAAATACCAGTAATCAGGTTCATTCATGTGCTTCAATACAATTTTTGTGCCTACACCCCTCAAGTTGTAATTTGTGACTTTAATAAAGTGTTTTCAATGGATTAAATTTTTCATTGATCTTTTTATGACTTTAAAATCCCAATTAATCATTTTATTGGTTGTTTAATCCAGTTCAAACTTTCAGAATTCAAGCTCTAATTTTTTTTCAGCGAGCTATTGGGAATGTTCTTGAAATTTTTTTCTTCACGTTCATATGATGAAGCCACAGTTTAACACAAATATTTTTGCACATGCTGGGAATCTTTTACTTCCACCTCTTCTCAAAGGTGGTCTGTTGAATCAAGATCTGGTGAATATAGGGAACAGTAGAGTAGACAGAAGTCATTGTCGTGGATAACAGTGAAATAATTTGAGTTTTTTTTTTCTTTAATGTAGACAAATTCTAATTCTGCTGTCCCAATACAAAAAAGATCAAGTAAAATCAAGTTAAAGTCAAGTTAAAAAGGTGGGTTTTTCAGCCTCTTCTTAAAAACATGAACAGACTCTGTGGCCCTGAGTTCCTCTGGCAGGCTGTTCCACAGGCAAGGACCATTATGCTGGAACGAAGCCTCACCGTTGTTTTTTGTTCTAACATTTGGTATTACTAAAAGGCCAGTACAACAGGACCTCAGGGTCCGTGAGAGGACGTACCTTACAAGAAGGTCAGATAAATTAGAAGGCCCAAGACCATTAAAAAAAACAAAAAAACCCAAACTTATACGCATAAGGACCCAATGCAGCAATTTTAAAACTGGTGTAATGTAAAAAGCTCACCTGTGTTATTCTACACTACTGTGTGGAGAAGAAAGTCCATTTTACTGGTTTTTAACATCAAAACAAAGTTGCAGTTAAGAATAAATTAAATCTCTACCATCCCAAAGAAATCTGCACTTCAATTTCTCACTCACCTCTTTCAGGCATTTGGGAAGTCCTCGGCGCACCCTGGATTAGCAAGGTGACATCCATCCAAAATGGACATGCCTAGAACAATGAAAAAGTTTGGCATCAACACATTAAGCATTATCATTTTGCTACTGATTTCAAGTTTTTAAAATTTAACATAAATATAAAATGACAATTTGTAAAAAACAAAATAATTTGAATATGGAGAAATTCAGTATAAAAATATAGAAAAAAGTGTTGCAAAGGTGCTGCAGGGATTGGGTCTGATCATTCATCTTTAATGTAACTAACACACTCACCAAAAAGGGAATTTTCCCCAATAATTAAAAAAAAGGTAGTTCTGGATTTCATCTGGATATGCCATGTATTACTGGAAATACATGAATGGCACAGTTTGAGCTTATCTCTGCTGCTGTTCTCCGACAGGTGCCTCATCTGCATCTTTGTTAGCAACTACGTATGATTTTTCCAAAGGTCTTAAAATTGATTGCTGTGGACCTTCAAAGGCAAGTTTTTTTTTTTTTTCTACAAATTTTTGGACTTAGATTCTGTGATTTGGTGAAACCAGCATCAAATGATTTTTTCTACCAATTAATGCTTGCAGAGGACCTTGTGATTTTTTCCCCCAATTTCAAAATTTTTTGGGACATCTGTAAAAAGTTGCTCATGCAAAAGTATTATGCAATATCGTTTTTTATGATTCAGCAAAAAATAAATGGTGTAAAGTAGTGAAATCAGAACTTTTTGCAATCTCCTCCTAAACACACAACAGTTCTCACCTGAGAGGTAACGAACTTATTTTTTCCATTAGTTTTTAACTATTTTACTTGTTTAAAGTTAATAAAATCACCAAAATATGAAATCCATACTATCATTGCTTCTTTTGTCTAAAATTGAAAAGACAAATGTCAGCGACAACTCACCTCATGACTTTCAAAGAATTAAAAAAATTGAAAAGTTTTGCATGTTGTCATAAAAATTAGCCTGTAAACGCTGAAGAACCAGGACCAGCTTCATGGAGTGGTGTCGTGTTTTTAAAAAAGACCGATTTGAGCTCCTTCACTTCAAATCAAATCATTTTCAGGTGATTATGTAAAAAGAAAAGCAGATAAAACGAGAAAATTATCTCATGCTTCTCACAAAATGAGTACTAGACAATTTGTCCACCAGAGGGTGCTGTTGGAGTGTTATAGAAGCATTTTTTTTTTATTTTTAACAAGACATGTTAGACCTCATATCAGTGCTTGGTATTTAAAGGGCGCTCTTCCTCTTCGTCTTCAAGTCAGTTTTCTCCATCTAACACTGTCACCTGCATCGTCTTCAGTCATACCAACTACGGTCATGAACCCCCTCTCTTGTCCTCCTCTATGCCTCCTGCCTGGTGGTTCCAAACCCAGCATCCTTCTGCCGATGTACTCCCTCTATCTTGTCTGCATATGTTCAAATCATCTCAGTCTGGCCTCTCTGACTTTATACTACTTAAAGGATCCAACTCCACTAAAATTGACTTTTCAGAGTTGTCCACCTTCTAATACAGATGCATGGGCCTTGTATTTGTCACCGTGTTATTTTTAAGAATGATTCAGGGGTGTTTGGACAAATTGTAGTACTCATTCTGCTCGCTCTCATGTGATAATAAATGAGCTATTTCTCCTCTGTGAGCTGTTTCCTCCTCTGATGACCTGTTTTACGTTGAAGTAATGATATCACACATGATCTGATCATTCTCACCCTCCTTTTCCCACATAAACACTTAAAAGAAAGCCACATTAACTATTGTAACACTTCTTCTTCTTCTTCTTTCGGCATTTCCCTTTACGGGTCGCCACAGCAAGTCAGTTTCTTCCATCTAACCCTATCTGCTGTATCCTCTTTGGTCACACCAACTATTTTCATGTCTTCATGAAGGATGGCTCAGTGAGTAGGGTGACCGCCCTGTAACCGGAAGGTTGCCGGTTTGATCCCCCGCCAGGGGTTCATGCCGAGGTGTCCTTGAGCAAGACACAGAACCCCCAATTGCTCCTGATGGTGGTTTGCTCCTTGCATGGAGGCATCCCCATCAGGTATGAATGTGTGTGTGAATGGGTGAATGTGAGCTACACTGTAAAGCGCTTTGAGTGCCGAAACAGGTGGAAAAAGCGCTATACAAGTAGAGTCCATTTACCATTTACCATTCCTTCACTGTGTCCATGAACCTCCTCTTTGGCCTTCCTCTAGTCCTCTTTCCTGGTGGTTCCAAATTCAGCATCCTTCTTCCTATGCACTCTCTCTCTCTCTCTCCTCTGTACGTGTCCAAACCATCTCAGTCTTACCTCTCGAACTTTATCCCCAAAACCTCTAACATGTGCTGTTCCCCTGATGTACTCCTTTCTAATCCCGTCCATCCTGGTCACTCCCAGAGAGACCCTCAGCATCTTCATCTCTGCTACCTCCATCTCTGCTTCCTGTCTTTTCTTCAGTGCTCCTGTTTCTAGACCAAACAGCATGGCCGGTCTCACCACGGTTTTGTACACTTTCCCTTTCATTCTAGCTGAAACTCTTCTGTCGCACATCACACCTGATACTTTCCTCCACCCGTTCCAGCCTGCTTGAACACGCTTCTTCACCTCTTTTCCACACTCTCCATTGCTCTGGACTGTTGATCCTATATACTTAAAATCTTCCACATTCTTTATCTCTTCTCCCTGTAACCTCACTTTTCCATTTGGATCTCTCTCATTCACACACATGTACTTTGTCTTACTCTGACTAATCTTTATTCCTCTTCTTTCTAGTGCAAACCTCCACATCACCAGCTTTTAACTATTGTAACACACATAATAGTTAATAATGAACAAACCCCTAAAGTCAGGCTGATGCAGATCTATTGTGCCTTTAAAGAGATCATCTAATTCCAGTGTTCTTTGAAGATGTGATGGAGGACTCTTCAGACAATGCCCAACGATAATAATTTCTCTAAGCAGTCACAATGAAGTGAAATTCAAACTTCTGCAATCAACAATAACGCCAATTCAACATGGTGTGTTGCTGTGTGTCCACTGTACTGGTTGAGCTCCATCTGTCAGGCTCCCTCCCTCCCTAAAGTTATCTTCCTTTCCTGAGTTGATGCAAGGACATCAGCCTGGAGAGCTGGTCAACTCTTACATAACACATGTCTGCATGAATGAATAAATGGGGGTGAGCCAGACGTGTGTTCAGTTCTCTGAGAGGAGCTATATTTATGACAAAATGACCTCAAACTGCCAAAATTAAATCAATCAAAACCAAATCTTGTCATTTACATATGACTCCATATTTCCAGCTGATTGGTTGAAGTCAGAAAACTTCAGCTCGTAGAAGGTTCAGAAATAGCCAATCTTAAATAAAATATGACATTCTATGTCCTACAAAGTTACTGGATGTGAACATGCTTAAAAACAGTCTATTGTTGGTCTTTTTATTCTCGCTGGCAGCACTTTTCCCTAAATGGAGAGAAAAAATCTGTAGTGGATGTCCTGGTCTGTCAAACCTAGGCTGCACAAGGACGTGTGTCCCTCTCCTACACACACACACACACACACACACACACACACACACACACACACACACACACACACACACACACACACACACACACACACACACACACACACACACACACACACACACACACACACACACACACACACACACACACACACACACACACACACACACACACACACACACACACACACACACACACACACACACACACACACACACACACACACACACACACACACACACACACACACACACACACACACACACACACACACACACACACACACACACACACACACAGTCTATGTCATCAGGGTTGGGAAGAGATCTTACTGAGATTGATGGAGAGCAAATCTGCTGTAGCTGCATCATATGCAACAAATTTAGGCACAAACTCGCTCATAAGGTTAGAAATAATTTAGCAGTAGTGTCCAAATTTAGCATCTGTTGTTTTATTAAACCATATCATTAATATTTCAATTAATATCCACAGTAATGACTCAAATTATTGGAAATAACAATTACATAAGACATTTCATTTAGTCTTCTAAACCGCTTATTCCTTACAGGGTCGCAGCAGTTTTCGGGAACTATCCCGGCTGATTCCAGGCGAGAGGCAGGATACATCACGAACAGGTCACCAGACTGTTGCGGAGCCACACAAACACAACTATTTACACACACACACTTATTTCTTGGGGCAATTTCGTAGTGGCTATTCAACCTAACATGCATGTTTTTGAAGAGTGGGAGGAAAGCTGAGAGCATAATGTAAACCCACAAATACACGGGGAGAACATGTAAAGTCCACATAGGAAGGCTAGTGTTTCAAGCCTCGGCTCACCTGGGACTCGAACCCCGACCTTCTTACTGTGAGGCCACTGTCCTAACCTCTGCATCACCGTGCAGTCTACACAAGACATGTTAATTAAAAACTAACTAAACTTTTTTAAACTGCATTTTACTTGTTAAACTGCCAGCTAGGGACAAAACTGAGAGTGACAGAAGCAGTGACATAGATGGACTGAGGAAAGAACAAACGTCATAACAGCTTTGGTTTTCTTACTTTACGCCTGTGATTGCGAAGACAATTTAAGTTTCTGTAACTTTTAAAATTTAAATATTATGAATAAATGACCAAATTTTATTAGTTGCAGAGCCTAACAAGATGAGACATAATTACATGTTTTAGGTATTTATTACTCTAGCTTATGCAGCCGAGGATCTGACCGCCAGGGTCCCCGTTGTTGGCTGCCACCTATCTCCTCACTCGGAGATCGGGTGAGGAGCTGCCATCAGGGAGGAGCTTGGTGTCGAGCCACTCCTCCTCCAGGTCGAGAGGAGCCAGATGGGGTGGTCTGGGCATCTGGTCATGATGCCCCCTAGCGCCTCGCTGGTGAGGTGTTTCGGGCATGTTCCACTGGGAGTAGACCAAGAGGCAAGACCCCGGACCTCCTGGAGAGAATATGTCTCACAGCTGGCTGGGGAATGACTCGGGATCCTTCCGAGTGAGCTGGAGGATGCAGCTGGGGTGAGAGAAGCCTGGACTTGGAGGCTGTTGCCCCTGCGACCCGACCCCGGATAAGTGGAAGACGACGGAACGGAACGGTATCTATTACTCGGATGCTAAAATTTCATTTTGGTAGTATTAAAAATAAATTTTAAGAATTGATTAAAATTACTTCCACATTATTTAGAAAGTTTCACTCGGTAACACCTGCAAACATTAGGATATGACATCAACACAACATTCACAGGATGTTTGGTATGCTTAGAAACACATTCCAAATGTGAATGTTAGTTAATTGTATTTCATCATCTGGGTATAAATTACTTGAGAACATAAGCCAATATTTTTTCTGACAAACACTTATGTGAGTCAAAACTTGATTCTCACAAACATCGGAATAAAAAAGCTAAGAAAAAATGTAGATTTGGAAATTAATTCTGAAAGAAATAAAAAACAAAGTTAGGTCACACACACACAATGATTACTATTGGTTTGCAGAAATTAGTCAAGGTTTTAACATGAATTTGGTTGTTAGCAGTTTTTATAAATTAGTTTCCTTTAAATTCTGACATTGTAACTTGACTCTTACACATTTAAACTAGTTTTCTAGTTGAGTTCTAACTCCACAGAACTGCAGTTGTTTTTATTTGATGTGTCCATAAAGTGTTTAGAGTAAAACTAATTTGGCATTAAAAACACAAGGGAAACATGCAGCTCGACTCTAATGTATGGTAAATAAATAATTGATATCTTAGGGATTTTTTTTTAAACTCCTGCTCACAGACCAGATTGCATTAACTGTTCACAAATTTCCACAAAATATTTTATGCATGCAAGGATCAAACGAGCTTAACAATAAAGCTCATTCAGCAATCTTTCTGTTGATCAAACAGCCGAAGAAGGTTTATATCAGTTTAGTTTTTTTTTTTTGGTTCATGAATACTTTGAAGGAAGACATGAAGATTGTTGGCTTAACCTAAGAGGATGCAGGAGACAGGATTAGATGGAAGAAACTGACAAGCTGTGGCGACCCCTGAAGGGAAATGCCGAAAGGAGAAGAAGAAATTCTTTTTTTGCTTCAGCACTTGCAGCCCCTTTTCTCCTGTAAGTTGCTTGGTAACCATTTGGTGCTCTTTGTCTCCAAAGGAAACCTACTACCAGTTATCTGTCACTATGGAGATTCATTTAGGAGTTGACCTTAATCCCCTGTTTTCTTTGTTCTAGCTTGGTGAACTTTGGGGTCTCTCGTTTATGGATGAGTGCTCAAATGACAACCAGTCATTTTAATTTAATATAACTAGCCTGATACACGTTGTGGATATTAACACCTTGCTCTTGCATAACACAGAATCATACCAAAAATAGTAATTAAAAGAAATATTCAACCAACCTCTTTTTGTTCTTGTGCTGCATTTTGTAATCTATCTAAAGAAACATACTGATTAGAGAGAAAGTAGCTAATTAGATAAGACAAAACCAGGATGAGATGAGGAATGTAGCTGAAGAGTTTCATAGAATGTCTAGTTTTCCTTCCCCTTTTCTTTATCCTTCAAAAAATTGTGCTGCTCAAAGAAACCGGAATCCCTCTAAAATGCATAAAACCAGATATTTAGTCAGAGATACACTGTTACTAACTATGAGAACTTCTGGTGCATTTCTATCAAAGTATCCTGAGATTATTTTTTTAGATTTATAATACAAACCCAGGCCGTTCTTTAATTAACATGAACGAGTTAACATGTTCAGTCCTTAGAAGAGTTTTTATTTTTTTAAAAAAAACAATTGAACAGGATGACTCTTAATTGTGGGTTTTCATCCACCCGGGATCAAGCAGAACAATACACAATAAAACAGCATTAACAGCAACATGAACGCAGGACATCACACTGCATCTTTAACTGTACAATTTCAATATTTTACATTCCACATATGAACATATTCCTTCATGGATTGTCAACTTTCTCCTGCAAATGATACAAATATGCAACCGGGAGGAAAACAGAGAAAGAAGTGGATGATGAAAGACATCGAGGAACAAATAATTTTGGATTAATGTCTCTCCTGATTAAGTTATATAGCGGTTGTAAAGTTGGAGCGTTGGAGCTCAGCATTATGTTTGCATAACCTAACATTTTGTTGTAAAACTGTATTTTTTTTTTTTTTTGTACAGACAGAGTTTAGCAGGTTTAGTTTACTCTGCACACTGGAAACGAAAAACAGAGATCTGGCTTAAGAAAATGTGTGATAACAGATTAATTCTGTTTTGACCTTTCGGCCTCAATGGCTGGAGCCACTTCTATTCAAATCCCCAATTCACCATGACAACCAAGGTCATGATGACATCTAATGTGTGCAGTCAATAAAAACTTGTCACCATTGGATAGAACAGCCTGCATAAAGATATGACATCTGTAGCCATGTTGAAGTGTTTTTTTAGACTGGTTTCTTTTTGAGTTTGCTGGTGTGTCTGATCCTGGCTGAAGGCAGTGTGCTCTGAGGTGCTGGTGTGGCTTCTTCACAATGGCAGAGAGAGGAGTTATGCAGTGATCATATGGCTGAGAAAGGGAGGCGGAGAGGCTGTGCTGCCAGCTCAAATCTGCATCACAAGCCGTGAAGCTGACCGCAGTCACGCAAAAGAAATAAATTTGAATTGCACAGAGATTCGCTAGAGGGGAATACATTAAAATTTGATCACAACACGAGATTAACTCAATTTTTAAAGTGCTTTTATTGACTTTAAACAATTTTGTATACAAAACTAAGGGAATATACGTATTTATCTCTGCGGTAGTTTTTTTTTCTTGTAAATCGAAAAAGCATATAATTCCACATAAACAAACTCTTGATCAAAGTGAGTAAAATTTTGTGCGTGGCATTTGGGGTGGCAGCACAATTTCCACCTCGAAATGTCAAAGTTAGGAAAAGCAAAGCTCAAAATGCTATTTTTTTCCACTCATAATAGGATGATTTAAAAAAGACTGAACTTTACAGTCTAAAATTAATTCTTTAAATATATCATTGATTTTTTTTTTTTACAAATAAACTATGAAGCAAAAAAACAAAACAACTGAGAATATTTGACGTTGGTGTGAATTTAGTGGATATAATTAAAACCAAATATTTTTCAATTACTTGTATTATTCTTGTTATTCTCCATCCTCGCACACTATTTAAACACTAGTTTTTTTTACTCTTGTTTTTTATTCGTCCTTCAGCCACACTTTTTTTTTTAAAAAATGTGTGTACTCAATTCTTTCCTTTCTAATGGGCTTTGTTTTCAGAAACTAGCATATGTCTTGGTTTTCTAACTGTACAAGAAGCTCTCCACCTTCTAGGATTGAACTCTGCAGCTGATGTCTTCATGGAAACCGCACACTCTCAAACCGTCAAGAACAGTTAGAGATCCAAAAAACAGATGTTGTACCCTCAACAGTGGGTATTTATAATTTTCTTGCAGTCTGTAGCTTTAGTTTTTTTTTTTTCGAACATGCAATAAGAGTTACGTTATCTGATTAATATGCTTTAAACCTAATTCGCAGGGTTTTTTTTGCTTTAAACAGAAGAAACAATCCATCCTTGTTCTGTTTTACTAATCTGTTAACTAAAGCCTGAGGAGTTTAAGTTGTAGCTTTACGTGGTTTATTATATGAATAAAGTATATAAATGACTTTGAAATGGGTGGTAAACCTTTTAGAGACTTTTTTTATTTATTAAGGTTTCTTGCCTTTTTTTGAGATTGTATGCAATCCTGTGTTTTCATCATTGGTGTACTTTGTGTTTCTATCCAGAGCAGGAAAAATAGATTGTGATAGAGGGTGAAACAAACTTAAAGAATGTAATATCTTTGATGTAACTGTACAAGAAGTTTAACATTTGTAAAGTATATTCATATATTTATAGACAGTATCATACATAATTGTGTTAAAGACCTCCGTGAGGCAAATTATTGTGTTCAAATGAATAAGTCTTCAGTTCCCTGCCCGAGCCAGCCTGTGGTTCATCAGCACTTTCATTCACAGTGATATTGAGTAGAACAGATTCGGTGGGTGTAAACTAGCACAGCTCGATCGTCCTGTTGCAGTGAGCATGCGCGTGTATCCCTGTATAGTTAGCACAAGTTATTTACATACCCTGCAACTTGGTTTATGAACACGGTGACATTGTCCTTCCTGCTTTTAACAGGTGAGTGAGAGATGATGTTGTGAACAGATATGTGAAAGGAGAAGATAAAGGAAGGAATTTGCAAAGGAATACAGACAGAATTTTAGTGCAAAGAAAATAAAAACCTGATAATCTTTTAATGGATGGCAACTGTATGTGTGATCAATGGCAATCATTTTAGCATAGCATGTTATCCTGGGATTATCTGGAATAGTTGCACAGAAAGTCTTCTTGATGGCTTTTCTAAAAAGAATTTGGAGGGTTGCCTTTTTGCTTGGCAATTACAAGTAAAATGTCCTGAGTCCTCTTGCCATGGCCTTGTTGCTTCTGCTTGCGCTAGCGTCCACATGAAGATTTTTGACTCACTCATTCACCAACCACATGAGTCCTGACCAAGTAAAGCCAAAATGGCTTTCGCTGTGGTCTTGTCTTCCAGCTGTCATTGTCCGCTGATAGTTTTCTTGCATTCATTCACCCTTTGCTTTTTCTCTCAGTTCAGTTTGTAAAAAAAGCACAATTTATAGAGCATATTGGTCCCATGTGGTGTTTGATAAAAGTGAACATGGAGGCAATTTGAGTCAGCCATGGCAGCTGTCAGTATTTGAATGAACTACGTGGTGGTGTTAATGGAACACTATCCTCATGTTTCCATGCTGCTTATTTTTTTATGCATGATGCACTGTTGTATGCTTATTATTGTTAATCTGTGTGTGTTGCAGACAGAGGGGCAGCTGCACTGAGCTAAGGGGTGAGGTAGAATCTGTAAGTTTCAGGCAGGTAGCACATGACAAGAAACAGCTTAAAGAGCTAAGTGAAACAATCTGGATCCACTAACACCAGGGTGCTGAATCAATCAAAAGACAGCATGGGCTCTAGGGAAGGAAACAGATAGCTCGAGAGAATGTGCACAGAGCAAAGTGATGTGTGCAGTTTAATTATTATTTACAACCATGAAATGTATGTGTGTCTAAGTGTGTGTGGACGAGTGGAGTTTCAGACTGTACATGTGTGAAAGAGGTAATGAGGTACGGTATGTGTTAGAGGACAAAGAGGTATTCCTAACAATTAAATGCAGTTAGGAAGATCTAGCGCTGACAAACCAGAAACTATTTGTTAATACTGGGCAAATGTTAAGAGCTGCCTTGGTATTTTTCTGGGGTTGTTTCTCCAACCAAAAAAATGATTTTCTTATAATTGACAGACTGAGGGCCAATAATTTCTTTTCACCATTCAAAAATAATCAGTTGAGATTTTCATGGTACCACACACTCAGTTTGTCAATACTTAAGTTTTTTCTAACTGTACACCTATTGTACACTCATGACCTTTGTCAAATTTCTGAGGCAGAGTCTGTGCTTTGTCAAGATAGGAGGATGAGCAACAGTCAGACTTTTACACTTTCTGATTTGTGATAAAGCTTTATGAATCAGAAGATTTTTAACTGTTGTGTAATAACAAATTGTTGTCATTTATGAGCATAGAATAAAAGGTAAAAGATTTATGATTTTGCATGAGATGGCACCATTAAGTAATGTTGAAGCAACATTATTGTATCAAAGTGGTCCTTTTTACAGTATGATGCTTTACAATGACTCTCTTATTTGTTTTTAACCTCTGTTAATATAGCCGAGTGTTAGCTAACACATACTAACATCAGATTTTAAATCTTTAATACACATTTTAACACATTCAGTCTCAGAATGTGACTGAATGTGTCTGCAGTTTTCAAGACATAATGTTTTAAGGAGGAATTCATTTTCCTAAATGTATGTATATGCCATAACATTTTTTTAAGACTAAAAAGAGCAATATTAGGTTTAGCACATGGCTAAAATAGACCGTGCTAGCTAGCACATGGTTAGCTTTAGTACCTTTAGCTATCCATGTGCTAGGTAGCTCTTGTACTCAGTGAAATTTTTACACAAATACTGTTTTCACTAATTTGACTTCTCTATATTTCAAGTTCAGCACTCTGCACTGGTCATGACATCTAGCAACTTGCATAATGGTTTAAGAAATATTGTCTAATAAGGGCAGTTCAACAATATGTTATTATAATAGTTATCTTGAAATAATTTTTTTAATATAAATTGTTTCTGACATATCTTGCTCAGGTAGCCGGGGGCTGCATAGCTTCATTTTTTTCTATCTAAGCTAAAATCCATCCCATGAAATACATACATAGAGCCATTTTCCAAGGTATGAGGTAATAGAGCAGGGTGAGGATTTGTGCATGTACATTCTGTTTGTGTTGGGTGAACACGTGTTAGGGAGGTAGGCAGACTAACACTCACAGGGCCTCGGTGGATGAAGTGCAAAGGTCGCAAGGAAAAGGACGTCTGAAGGAGACTGGGAAAGTGGGGATTTTCTATAGAAAGACTATGTAGGGGTTAGTAGAAAAAAACAACACTGAGGTTAAAAGTGGGTGTGCAGTCAGCAGAGATGAAAGGCTACCCCTCAGTTCCACTGCGATGTGGCAATAGTACAACTTAAGCACAATTCCTGTGTGTAAATGGATGTATTGTACCTTTAAATGTATTTAGTACTTGTAAAAAAGTTAAACTGTATGTGCATTTCTTAGTTCTCCCTAAATTGCCTTCATTTCTTTTTGCTTTCATTCCGTTAATTTGCGCTTGCTGGTGGTAGATGGCGAGCCCTGCGAGTGTTTGTCAAAAATGGGGCAAAAATAATATAAAAAAAAAAACATTTATGAAGCACGTTCTCACTATTGAAAACAAAATCCAGTTTTTCTTTAGTCTTGAAGCCACAATTTTTTTCGCAGTCAAACTTCCTGATCCTCAAAAACTTCAAGAAAGAGCGGTGGAAAGAGTTCATTGGGACACTCAACTTTCATGTGAAGGAAACGGCTGGCGTGGCAGGCTCCGATCATGCGCAGGTCCGTCACCTTCATTAGGAGCTTGGGCCAAAAGTGGGGAATGCTGTGCTTGCGGTAGTTGATGTAGTGCTCAAACGCCAGGAGATAGGACTCCTGGCACTGCTCAATCTTCTTTATACTAGTCAGTCCTGAACGATCTGAAGTAATAAAAGAGATGTTACTCAAATTTATATTCAAGTCATTTACAATAAAAACATATTTATGTGTGATTTATTTATGTGTGATTGTGATGTGATGGAGAGGGGAAAAAAAACAAAATTTAAGTTGTGTTTTTGTTAATAGTCTTGTCAAAATTCCTGGTAAAAATGCAATAGAAAATATTTTGATTGTAAAAATAGAATTTTTGGTTTGAATGAATATACTTATTATAGTTATCCCTGAAAGATGGGATTTAGACAAAACTTGCAAATTTGCAGAGCTTGGTTCATTTTACATGAGTAGTTGCAAATGCAAAAATTAAAGCAGTCCTAAATGTGTACCCAATTTAGCACTTGTCAATTGGACTTCTTGTATTCACTTTTTCAATCCAGATGGTTGGCACTCTACTATTAAATTACCATACATGGGTTTAGTTTTATTATAAAGATTGTAGGCAATATTCATTGCATCTTTGCATCGTTACCTTTTCATGTTTACAGTAACCTTTAATTCCGATTATATGAAGAACTGAATGTCCTTGAACGATGTTTAGAATATTTTTTCTTTACGAATAATTTAGTCTGGTGGTTCTATCTTGCCTTCATTTTTTTGTATTCATCTCTTAAAACAGTATTTTTTTAGATTTTAAAAGCTATGTGAAGATTTACTAAAAGGGGTTTAAGAGTCAGCGTACATCATCTCAATATATGTAACCCGATAGGTTGTTAAAGGATTGCTGAGATTTTACATCTGCAACCCAATAACTAAATTTAAATCAATGAGTCAAATTTAGTTCTATATTGTGTAGAAATTATTCTCCTTTTTAGGCATGGGTCATCAACCAATTTTTTTTATCTGCAGAGTCAGCAATATCCATCTGCTGTTTTATGCTGCCGTGTAACATAGCAAGCATCAGTCTAGAAATCGGTGTTGTATACTAGAGATGGGATTAAAGGCAGATTAAATGAGATTATTCCCATTCAGATTGTTTACAGAACAAGGGAATTCAGTTTACACAGGTTAGGCCGCACAGCATTCGATCCTAGGACAGCAGCTGTGCTAAAAGATCCCGGTCGGATTGGATTTTGTATCACGGAATTTATATAGAAATCAATTTGATACCCAGTGATATCCGTGCAACAGGAATTTACACAACCGACTGTAAATTTGTCAACACTGTGAACTCTTCACTGTTCTTCGAAGTTGCATATCGGATATCTCTATTTAACTTGTGTTTTTCATCTTGTAACAACCAATTGTTTAAGCTTTTAAAACCCCTCATTGCCTAAAATGATTTTGCACAAAGACATATTTTAAAGGGAAGTATCTCAGCCAGTGTAGAAATATTGTCATTGTATTTTGAAGGAAATTCACACTCTGGACACTCTGACATTTACTTCCTACCTGAGCTCATCAGCAGCACGGCCTGCATCAGTGCAACCTCTGAGTCGTCCAGGTTGAACTGCGCTAGGCTCTTGCCCAGATCAAAGATGGCATCGGACACCACCCCCAACCCGCCGTTTTTCAGCTGCTCCCGTTTAACGGCCATCTCACCGTTTAGAGTCAATGTCTCGCTTTCAGGATCGTAACGCACAGCAGCACGCAGAGACATAATTTCCATGCAGCAGCCCTTCAACAAGATGATTTGATCTTCACAAGGCAGCTGTGGCAATCAGAAAAAGTAAAAGAGTTGCATTTGTGAGCTGGGTTTAACATTGTCAGGTGAACACTTTTAATCTTTACGTTGTCTACTGTCCATGTTACTCATTTGCTGAGAGATGGTGATTCTTGTCTGGTAAATGCACAACTTATTAGAGACTCAAAATTTGAGTCTCCTCACTCCTCCTCAAGAAACACTCAAGCCTCAATCCAAGGACAGTTACTTTGGTGAGGAACCCGAGCAACAACCTCATTGCATTTAACTTCTTTTGATGACCATATTGAAGCCCTGTACATTAGTATAGCTGCTCAATGTTCTTTTATTTTGAAGTTTTAATGACTAAAAACACACCCCAATAGACTGGCCAACTGGCAAGATTTTGGCATGTGGGAAGGTTGTGAGAAGAGCCGTTGTCCAGGGTGGTATTTAGAATATGAACATGATAGTTGACCTTGTCAAAAGTATTCAATCTCCCAGGAGACTGAACTTTAACTCTTCCCCTTACATGTAAGCTATGAACTATCGTGTTTACTCTTCATTGGCAGCAGAAACCATTCATTTGTCACAAGCTATTCTTTGTGGAGTGGCACAAAACGCTGAAAGTTGCATAAAGATTCACAAGCCTTATATCTGCCAAATGTTGCAACAAGTGTTGTGTTATGAGAACCAGCTTTGTGTCAAGGTTCAATGCTCCATCTCTCACTCACTCGTGAAAAAGACACAGATATTTCAATTAATTTGCTCTGATCGCTAAAAAAAAAGTCATCTTGAAAAGCTTCAAACATGTATAATCACACAATCAGACTTAACACAATCAATACAAGTCAAACTAAACAGAGCCAGTGCTGAGTTTCAGAAACCTGTAGACTAATGTGAAAGAGAGATCATCTTCCAGGACAGATTGGTAAAATATTTCATTCTCTGTTTTTATAGATAAGCTCATTTATGTCCACAATAGCACAGTGCATCTTTGTAGAGGAGTATCATCCTGGGGGCGGGGAGCAGCCAGGTAACAAAGTTCATAGAAAGATGAGGTCAAGGACCCACAGTCTAGAAACATACCATCCAGAAAGTTGTCCAGAAGGAAATTTTAAAGCTTTTCTATGACTAATTGCCAGTTTTTGGTGGTTGAGTAGAATACAGTTTGGAGGAGAAGTAGGAGCATCTCATCAATGACATTCTTCTCTGTACTGAGAAGCCTTACCATCTGGTCCAAACCAATACAGGAGTGGAACTGTCATGGTTTATTCCTCATTGATTCTTCTTTCCCTCCTTAAAAGTAACATATGTACTTCAGTTAGTTTCTTTCTTCTTGTTTGTTGTCTAATTTGTAGCATTGCTGTGTATTGTTTTTTTGGTATCAATAATTTAGTTATTAAAATATCTTTTCTAATCATGTAAAATTGAGCTTGGGAAAAAAAAAATGGTCTGAAGTGACCATGTACTGTGATGGTGATTAGACCGTGATACCTCCCTCCTTGTCTGTGTTGGGGATTCACTGCTCCAAACTTTCTCCAACCAGACACAAATGTTAATGTAATTGGTCCTAAAAAAATGAGATGTTTGTCTGAAAGTTTTGGCACGGCGACGGATTGGCGACTGTCCAGAGTGTATCCTGCCTCTCGCCTGCCAAATTGCTGAGTTTGGCTCCAACTCACCACAGAACTGCTTAATGGAATAAGTGAATAAAATGAATGAATCTTGTCACAGAGGGTGAAAGGTGTCTGGGAACAGGAGCCGTCTGTTGCAATAGATGACAATGCAGAGAAAACATTTTCCCTACAAAAAATCATTTATATTTGCGGTTGGACAAGGATATTACAATTTAGATTTAAATACAGATTACATAAATCATTTCAATGGCATCAAGCCGTTGTCTTTTCTTTAGGTATTTTGGAAACTCCTAGTGCTTGAATGATGGGTAGTAGTCCTCTTTCCAAAGTCTGTTTTGTCAGAAAGTACTTCATATGAATAAAGTGAAAAGGACTATGAAAAATTTTTCTTGTCTTTTTAAAAATATTTTAATCATGAATCAGTGGACTTACCTCTGAAAACATGGGCAATTTCTTGGCAAAATCAACAACACGGGTGATGGCTGGCGTCATAATCTTTGTAAACTCGCTGAAGACCTCAAGATCAACTTTATCACCATTTGAGGTGGGCACCATTGAATCCTGGCCTATGCCATCTGGCTGGAAAATAGACATCACACATGCATTTAGTTTCACTATTAAAAGCCAATATCACTTTTGTAGAGCCAGACAAGCTGTTTGGTGTGAGTTTGCACTTAGAGCAGAAGACCATATGGACATAAAAGACACATGAAACATGGCTCCCATGAAACTATTTTTGAATCCAAGTGAGAATGTTTTTCCCCCCCAAGATGTCTAGGTTTATGTCCAAACGGGAGAATTTGAGAGTCAGGCCGGAAACAGCTTTATACTGATAGAGGTTTTATGAACCATAAGAGAGAAGCTTACAAACCATTAATAAGATATTATCAATCAGGTGGACATAAACACGTCAACAAATTATGTTCTGATATGATATAATGAAAAGGAGCTGCTGCATGAAGACGACCTTCAGAGAAAGAACAACACTGTCCAAAATTGATATGAAAATCACATCTTGTTTTTGTTAAACTGTGAAAATCTTATACTCGTGAGATCAGAGGTATTGAGAACCTCCAGGCAGCAACAACCGTCACCGCACTGTGATTGGCTCTGCGAACAACACCCCAGAAATAAATCCGCTCTCAGCTCGTTCATTTTTTTCCGCTTTCATACATCTTCAGAAACCTTTTTTTATCCTTGTAAAATGGCCATGGCTTTTACGATACAGTTGCCTGGCAACTTCTCTTTTCTCTTTTTTATCAGGGTGTCAATCAGTTTGCATTAATGGCATTGGAGACCACAAAAACAGCTTTTAACATGACGGCTTTGAAAGGTGAAACAAGTTGACTTCTTTTATAAAGTGGTTCAGCTTTGGGGCAATAAAAAACATTTTTTTGCACAATCTAAAGACTTTCTAGAATTTAATATGCAATAACAATCAGAAATAGTATTTTTTGTTAGTTAGAAATACTTTATTTATTCTGGATTATGCACTCTCCAAGCAAATCAACGTAACCACCACTGGTATTGATCTCTGAAATGTTGATCCACAACTAAAAGCATACCAGGAACTTTCGCTTCTGTTTCCACAAGGAGCCCTGGGCGTTGGTGTGGCGGTGGGCATCGGTCACCATCCTGATCAGTTCCCACTCAGCCGTGTCCGGCTCTGGCCTCATCTGCAGTGTTCGCACCATCTCTTCTCTCCTTCGCCGCTCTCTGTTCTCCTCAATCAACCGCCGCTTGGCCACACGTTTGGTTTCATCTAATACCACTGAAGGGTAGGAAGAGAGAGCATTTAGGTGGATTTATGTGCACCCAAACACACACCTGTAACACACCCCTCCAACTACATTACACCAATACAAACAGTGGAAGAAGGTAACACATTTTAGTCAGATTAAAGATCTATTTATCAAGCCAAATAATAATAATAATAAAAAAAAAGAATTCTGAGTTTCCAAACTAGCTATACACAGCCTGGACTGAACAGAACAACACATGTTTGACAAATAAAAAAACGGAATATAAGATTACAACTTCCTTGCACAGTTTTGAACAAAAAGACTGAACTTTAAAATAAAGGCTAAACTAAATAGAAAGCTGGTGTTTGGGAAAAAAAAGAGACTGAAGTGATATTTGAACTTTTCCTGTTTCAGCCATTTACAGGCTGGCATCTGGACTCTGAACCACCTGCTACCGGCTCAAAGATTAACTGCTATAAAAAGAGAATTACACTAATCCAGATAAAATAAATGCATTCTAAGAACTGAGCTCCTGTGAATAATATTTTTGAGATAGAAACAGATTGAACTAAAATAACACTGGTTAAAACAAAATCCCTGTTTTATGGACACACCGATTAAGTTTTTTTGTGGTGACTGAAACTGGGATTTTCTATTGTCCGAGAGAAGATGGACAAAAAACTGAGTCTAAGACTACTCAAATTTTAAAAACCCTCAGGGGAAATGATTCAGTCAGACTAGTTCAGTTTCATAACATGTTTATAGCTCTTAAAACGCCAAGGACTATAAAATTGTTGTATTGAGAACCTCAAAGTAGTTTTTTTTTTTTGTTGTTATTATTTTAGCTTGTGATTGCCTCGTTGTTCCAGAGCAGGAGTTTTTAAATCAATCTGGTTTTTTTTCTTGCTGCTTTTTTTTTATTTTGTCCACAATAACATTTCCTTTTTGAATAAAATGTTTTCATGTAAACACATCATTTTTTATATAAAATTTTTAATTAATTTTTCCATTAATTTTTAATTGTATTGGTGTAATTATAAAATTATAAAAATTTTTATATAAAATATGTAATTAAAATATAAATGTGTTTCCGTGTTTAAAAATTATGTTACTCAATCTCTTCAATCTTGTCTTTCAGAATAATTCCTTTTATTTTTTCACTTAAAGATATTATGTAGCGAGAAATACAAATATCCTTTAAATATTGATGTAATTATTTTTAAAAGGATTTTCCTTTAGTGTCTATACAGAACGAAAAAAAAAATGTGTGCCCAGAACAGAGTCCAGGGGGACACCTAAAAATGAAAATTCAAAATACTCTGCTCAACTGCCCAAAAAAGTGACTGTATTCTTTAATGATGCAATGCAAATCAAATAATGATGCAACAATAGCTTTTTGGCAAGACGATGGGCTAAGGCTTCCTCTTTCTAAGAACAGTTTAGATTTGTAAAAAATAAAATTAGGATTTTCCTAAAGTTTTTTACTGTTTTTACAATAATTAAAATGTTAATATCATGTGTTTATCATCTGAGTGATGTTTACAGATTATTTTTAAGTCTGGTAAAAAAGACTAGACTTTTTTTTCCAACTTCTGATACAGAAATTGTTAGAATTGAGCATGTGTGTTCTTTCTTTTTCTCATGACTGTAAGTCACAAGCTTCAGATGACTCACAGTCCATTGCCATTCCCACAGTGATGCACTTCTTAAACCGACACAGCTGGCACTGGTTGCGGGTGATTTTGTCAATGATACAACAGCCTTCATATTTACAGGAGTAAGACGGGTGAAGGTTTTTCTGGATGGTCCTGCGGAAGAAACCCTGTTCAGAGGGAGGTGAAGAAAAAAAAGACAGAAAAAAATTGCAGAGTGAAATTAACAGTGATAATACTGCATAAGAAACCAAGACTCACAGATTAATAACAAATAGAGAAAAAAAAATGCCTAAAACTGTAACCCCAGAATTAAATCAGTTATTCTTTTTGTCCAATCAGGAATAAATAAATAGATTAAACAAGTTCCATCACATGTGTTGATCAGATAATAAAAAGTGGTTGCTTAAAAACAATGTGACTACATTCAGATCCCGCAGTTACAAACCTAATTTTAACCAAAGTGGAGACGAAATACAGGACAACTACATTTTCTACATTATGTTACAAATTTCTACAAAAAACTATGCTAACAGGAGAAATGAATGCCAAATGTTGGTTAAAAAAGTTATTTTGTCTTTTGCGTGATATTACTTCTTGTAAACAAAAAAGTTGTCTTTTACATCTTGTGGTAATGTTTTCAGTTTTGACACTGATTTAAATGTGGTAATACTGGAATAAAACATCACTTAGAAAACCTAAATTCAAATTAAATTTTTTATGAGCTGTTTGCAAAATCATCACCTGAAACATAATCTAATCGTTTTAAAATAAAGTCCTGTGGCAATACACTTATGAGAGTGTGAGAGGCAGGTTTGTAAAAAAGAACAAAGAGACCAATTTACTTCCTGGGCTTTTATGTATTTGATGTCTAGTCTGTTGTCGAACACATCCAAATGCCCGACATTTAGTCCTTACTGGTATAACTGTAACACAAACCAGTAATGACCAATCTTTATTTAGACCCACGCATTCATTCATTCGTTCACCTCCTATCCCCACATGGCCGAGATCTACATTACTTCCTTCTACACTCCAAAGCCAACATGACACTCTGATATACTGAATCCAAGACATTTTATGCAGTTTTGCTCTTATTACTAGAATAGTCTACCCCTGGACTTTAAGCTAAAATTTGCTTGTTTCGTCTCTAATGATCAAGTTTCTTCATGTCACAGGTCAATTCAGACCAATGGTGCCACATCACGTGCTCTTGAATTGCCTCTTTGTTGTATTTAAGCTGTCAAGAAATGTCCTCTTAATGATGTTGGTTGTTGATGGTTTTTGCCAGAATAAAGTGTCCTGTCCATTGACTTTTTTTTCGAGCAGCCTCCAAAATGAGAACCCTTTTTGGATTTACTATGAAGTATTGACAAAAGGGCTTTTTGTATTGTTTTGCACTTCTCTCCTCGTTCAGTCCCTGGTCTTGGGCTGTTTAATAGTAATAGTACATTTTATTTCTATAGCGCTTTTATAGACACTCAAGACACTTACACAGTTAAAACAACATCAAAATATAAAACTATCAAAAGAAACATTGTAAAATGTAGGACAATAAAATCATTTAAAAGTTAAAAAAAAAGTTTTAAAAAGATGAGTTAAAAAAAGAAAAAAAAATGTAGAAAGAATCAATTTCTAGCTTCTCCGGCTCTCTATTAGAAATTTCCTGATGACTTCTATGAGTCTGATCAGCCTCTGCCAAAGGAAATATTGGCAACTTGTACAGGTTCCTGATGAACAGATCTCACATGACCTCTTACTTCCATCGTTCATTTGCACTGCTTTCTTCAAAAGTTCAGTGAACAGTACTTAAGGACTTCCTCCTCCCCTGATACATTGAAGAGGAACCTTGTCTACCTTCTAAATAGTGGAATTCCTTTCTCATCCTCAGTCTGGAAAATTGGCAAAACTAAATGCAGCAATAGTCTATGAAGTTTAAAAAGTTTGATTTGATGATTTGACATGGACAAATATCATTATACTCTCATCTGTTTGCATAAAAACGACATTCCAAATGAAATTTTTATTGTTCTTCCAGAGACACACCAAAATGCTAGCCATCAAATAAGGAGAAGAAATGATTACATCTTTGTCTCAACTTAACTGGAATATTACTAACATACAGTATGTGGTCAAAAGTTTTTTGTCTCACATTCCAACAACCCAAATGTAATAATAATGCCTTGGGGATTATTCTCCAGTTTAAACTTGGAATTTTATTTGATGAAACAACGTCACAACCATGGAGGTCTAAAAATCCAATCAACTTCTTCTTCTCCTTTCGGCATTTCCCTTCAGGGATCGCCACAGCAAGTCAGTTTCTTCCATCTAACCCTATCTGCTGTATCCTCTTCGGTCACGCCAACTATCTTCATGTCTTCCTTCACTGTATCCATGAACCTCTTCTAAAAATCCAATGAACTAACGACGCAAAACTCAAACAACACAAAAACAAATCAATACAATCACCTTATAATTGATAAACTCCACAACTTACTATTCTATTCTGAGATTCAAGGTTTCATTAAGAGAAGAAAATAAATCCGGTTTTCTTTTTCAAATACTTTTAACGAGTAAAAAATAGATTGAAAGATAAAATAACCACCATACGTTGTTGTGTAAAGACAATACCTTGCAACCCTCACAGGTGATGCAGCGATAGTGGTAACCAGTCGCTTTGTCCCCACACACTACACATGGCTCGTCCTTCTCCAGGTAGCTGGGAATGTACCCTGGAACAGAGATGCTAATAGCTATAGGACAGGAGAAGGAGAATAGGATAGGGAAGTTGGGGGTAAACAAGGAGTATAAATGAGGCAGGCAGTGAGGGGGATTTAGTGAGTTTGACACAAAATAGAACAAGGGATGCAAAGTGTAAGTGTGACAAAGGGAAGGAAGGAGCTGAACATAATCACTTATGCTGAAGTAAACTATTAAAAATGTTTTTCTTCACATTAACTTAATATTACGCCAGCTTATGAGTTTTACTCTCCAGGATTCATAAAATACAGTTTCCCTCCAAATTCTTTTATTGAAAGAGTATTTTTTCAGCTTTGAGATTTTGTCTGAAATCATGTGTACTTTAATCTTTAGCTTCAGAGCTTCATATGGAACAAATGGAACAAAACTAGTACACAACATTTGATAGGAAATGAATATGCATGCTGAAGGTCTGGTCCAGCTTCTTCAAAAACACCGCCACATAAATGTAAGTTGAACTATTTGAACCAGCAAACACAAGCATGCAAGGCCTTGTGGGAAGCCAAAGGGAGTTAAGCTCGCCAGACGGGGAGTATTTATTTGGCTCATTTTCATATGAAGCTCCAACAGGAGAACATTTTCATCCTTGTGAAATGGAACTTGTCAGCTTTAAAGCTTTAGTAATTATATAAAACTAAGCGTTTTGAAAGAATGATTTTATAATCTTGTTGTTATAATTTAAATGGAATCATTTATGGTGTCATAAATCATTTCTACAACCCACTTCCTTTATTATTAGAGCTTTATCAGGCTTCAGAAAAGATGAAAAAATTTTATATATAGAGTTAAAAAAAGAGGAAATGCTCACACGTAACATTTAATGGCTATTAAAAGAATACCTCCTCAAACACAAAACCAATTGCTTTAATTTTCTCAATAGGAATAGAAAATTCAGAAAGAAATTCATTGCTTCAACTTTTTAAAAAGGCTTTAAGATCTTCCTGTAATTTTCACCACAAAATTATTGATCCAATAACTATTTTTCTTACAGTTGCTACAAATATGACAAATAAAAAAAGTTTATTATTTACAGGACCGGAGCAAATAATAAAATTTAATTGTTTAGCTGTTTACACATGGAAAAATTGGTGAGGGTCAAAAGACAAAATTCTTACCCGACATGCTCTTTACTGAACATTGGCTGTTCTTCCTTTTCCTCTTTGGCACTTCAGGCCATCTGAATAGAAAGAGACAAATCTAGTAAAAACATTGTTCAAGGACATTCTTAAACTATTTCTTATTTTCAATTCAAAACATTTTTTAAAAAAGGTTTTAAGTATTCAAATTTGTTGCAATCCTTAAATTTTGCCAATAAGATGGCTTTGGATTTTACACATCAGACTTTTAAAGTTTTATGTGGATCCTGATCAAAACGTTGTCTTGTTATTCCAAATAACGCATGTTATTGTACTATATTTATCTCTTGGGGGAAAATTACTTTTGCTGCATTGCACCGCAGCAGGCAGCCATGACGGCGCCAATCGGGCTCATCGGGATTGGAACCGGCAAATTCCTGGTTCAAAGATGGCGATTATGGCGATATGCCTCCTCAGTAAAGCTTTATCAGCATGGTAGTCTTCAAAAAAGTTGTTGGATGTTCTGATTTTTTTTTCTGATTTAGTCCGACTTTAATTAGACCTCTTTTGTCATGTTGCTAAAATTCATCAAATGTAAACAGTAACATTTTTCACAACATAGCCTGATCATTTTTTTCCTCATTTCCAGCACGCAATCACATCCACAGAGGAAATTTAAGGTCAGCAGACTGAACTCAGTAAATCATATCAATGGACAAATGCATGCAAGCAGAGACGCCCCATGTAGATTTCCAGGATATAGATAATTCCTTCGCTAATCTCTTCATCCCCTCTGTCTCTTTCTTCGATTTTCTACCCATCATCCACCCCCCTTTGTGATTATAGGATGAATGCTGCATTTGCATTTTTTTCTGCTTATCTAGATGTCTCTTTTGCTTCTCTCTTCATCCCTCTCGATTTTTCCTCTATAACTGATCTCTTTGGCCATCTGCAACCCAAGTTTGAATTTTCTTTCAAATCTTCCAGTCAGTTCTTAATTCTCCCTCTCTTTTTCCATCATTCTCGCTTCTTTCTTCTGTAACGGGAGTTAAATAACATTTTCTCACTGCCTATTATATCTACTTGCCGGTTCAAATCTCTTCTCATAACATAAAAAAATATTTCTCAGTCATCTTTTTCTTGGTTTTTACTCCTCGTCACGGCTCGGAAAGCATAACTTTTGTAGGATAAACAAAATGGTAGGAAACTTTCTGCTCTGTGTTTTAATCACGGTAAGCTGAATTGCCCCCCAAAAGAGTGTATTTATATTTTCCTCATTAATACATTATCCGCTTTGTGTCAGTGTTGTCCAGCCTTTGTCCAATCTGTTTCCAAAACACAGTGCAATTACTTGGATTTGAGATAATGATTAGATCAGGTAAACAATGTTCCCAAGATGACTCTGTTTTTTGCATATATGTAATTGCTCACAACAGGGAGATGAAAGTGTAATATTTTCAGTTTTGCGTTTCATGGTTTCTGAAGACTACCACTTACACTCATTGAAGAACGCATGAGAGGAGAAAAGTAAAATACTATGAAAAACAAAGCCAGATAAAAAAAAACCTTCAAAGTTAATTTTATGATAAATTTTATGGTTGACAAATCTGTGTTCAGTGTTGTACACGAGGATGCACAAATACTGAAAACAGCAGAGGGAGCTATGCTATTACGCTGAATTACAGGTGGTATGGAAAATCTTTATTTTTTTTATTCATATTACTTAATCGGCCTTAACTCATGGACCTGTGCTTATAATAGATATGCTGGAAAAAACATTTTATTAATGAATTGCAGACTGTGAGGTATTGACAACCTCAGACGATTATTCTCGTATGGTAAATAAAACCATCAGAGACAACTGAGTATTTCTATTGGTCAGAAACACAGACTCAGGAGAAACAAAAAAGATCAAGGTGTGTCTCAAGACTTGACTAGTTCATAATAAGTTGGAGGGCTCTCTAAATCTTCCATACTGCCTTTGAGACAAACCTTGCTCTGTTTTGATAAAAGAAACTAACAATGCAAACTTAAATGTAAGAAAAGAGGAACAAATCAGTGGCAATATTGCATCCAAGAAATATGAAAATGTATCTAGTAAATGAGAAAAAGACAGGATGTTTTGTACTTGTACATAACATACTGCTCATTTTTTACTCTGTGCTCAAACTGTTCATATTTCACACATTAATTCTTAGTCTTACTCTTAAAAGGTCACAACACAAAATGTTTCAGTAAAATGAGAAACTGCTATGTGTATCATTGTACTGCTCTTTTTGCACTCGGTTGGCAGCTGCTCTTTTCACATGTGCCTTTCAAGCCATGCATGATGCCATAGTGTGTCATGTGTCAATGTACAGGGGGCAATTGAGGAGAATCAATGTTGATCTGCCAAAACAACCCCGACCTCACAAGAGAGGGTGAAGAGGTCTTTTTTTTGCAAACACGCATCAAGAAAGCATAGCAAAATTTACCACAGTCTATCTTTTGAAGACTCTGATAAGGGGCTGAGCTTCCTCGCTTTAGTTTCGGATTATATAACGAAAGAAGAACACAAGCAAGCTCATCTTCATTTTTCCCTTTGATTTTTAAGACTCATAAACATTTAAGCTTATTTTATAGCATTAGGATCTAAGTTTACAGTATCTGGCAGGTGTTACCAAATTTTCATAATTGTAAAACACATCTTTATTAAAATAATAAAAGGCATTAGCATCACCCTTTGCCATATTAGTGCTAATTAAAAAAAAGTTTATAATAAACCAGTCATTATCTCCTAATTTCACAACTCACTACCAGTCCCCACCTTCTTCCTTTTAAAGCTGAAGCAATGTTTCTCATTAGATCTATGAGACTTAATCCAGCATTGAAATAATTATTCACATGAACTTAAATATTTAAAAGACATCTATATCTGGCAACGAGTGGTGGAGTCACATGGACAGAGAGGAGCTGGTCTGTTCCTGGGGGAATTATCTAAAAGATCTGTGGCTAAAAATGATGTTGTGGGATGGACACTATGACAACAGGCTGATTGTTGAGAGGGGAAGCTTTCTAGTATCACATGCAGACACACACCCTTTAAAATTAAACACCAAAAAGAAAGAAACAGTTTTGCATCAAATAATTTGTTAAAAGATTAAATAAGTCCTTCCATGTATTGATAAGCAGTTTCTTCTGAAAACTCTAGGAATGATGCAACTAATTGGTTAACTAAACAACATCGGGAATCATGTGAACCATTAGCTGATTAGAGGTCTCATTAAGAAATTCCAGATTATATTGGATAAAAGTATGTGGTGTGATTCGGACAAACGGACAAATTTTACAAGATAAACAAACTAAGTAAAACAGTCAACTATAGAAATTAAACATTTAGGTTTTGAACAAGAAAACCAGCCAAAATCCACCAACCTGTTGATACAGTATGGCTGCAAGATATGCATGTTGCTCCGTTTGTGGGATTAGCAGAAACAGAAATTCAAAACAAACTTTTTTCTGCTATTCCAGCCTCTCAGGAGTCAATGCCCAAGTGCCATCGAGCTTGGTTCACATAAACAAAACCAGCAGTTGTGAATATTTCAAAATCCAGATTCCAAATGTCTAAGTGAAATTGTACAAAGTTGATCTGATACTGGTGCAAATTGCTGGAACATTAGTGGTGACAGCAGCTGAAAGACTGGCCGATGGGAGGAACGGTAACTCTGTTTATTTCCCGCCCTGTTTCTCTCGCTCGCTTTCTCTCTCTCCTCCTTGTCTGGCTCGACCTCCTCTCCTGTGATCCAGTCTCTCTCTTCCCTGACTGTACGCATGTGTAGTCCCTTCACCCGCTGAAACGCACTTAATCACTGCTCTCATTCACCTTATACAACCCCCATTTGCTCACTTTCAAATCCTGGAAAGATTTTTTCCTACTACTGTCCTTGGGGGGAAAGACATGAAAAGAGCCGTAGATCCAAAGAATGAAGAGTTGCTGAAGGAAGAGGACTTCCTGCTCACACGTTCCTCTGTTTTCATTTGTTAATATCCATCAAACACTTTTTTTTTAGGTTTGTCATTCTTTCTGCTGAGTTGGTGCATGAAAGTGCAGTTGCTCTTCCTCGCTCTATCTTGTGTTTAGCTCCTTTCATCTCCTTCCCAAAGGACTTCACCACCAAAAACTACATCCAAACTGCTTTAAGCTTTGATGTTCGCTTCATTGCATAACAGCGAAATGATGCAGTCTCCCCCCAGTACAGCTGAGTGGAGGCTTATGCGGAAACATTGATGCTACATATCCCATTAATTGAATTAGACTGCTTTGTGGAGGATTTTTTTTTTTTTTTTGCATTGAGTTAATTATTTTTCACTGCTCCAGGTGGATGTAAAAGTGCAAAACTGAAAAAAAAATTGTATAAAAGTTGTACAAACAAATGTTTAAATACAACAGATGTGCAGTTGCTATTTTCAAAGAAACAGTGCGCTTTTGCCAAATCGAGGACAGTCCAAGGTCCTCTAGTGAGAGGGCAAGAATAGATTTTTTTCTCTTTATTTAAAGCAAATAAACTAATGAATAAAGGTAACTTTGTAAAATTGCACATTTTATACTACTTCTTCATCAGCTTGAAGTAAATTATGATAGATTTTATTTTATAAAAAATGCATGATTCAATTCAGGCAAAATAAGGACGACTGTAAGCAGTATGGGAATAAAGAGCGCCACACTGCAGCATGAAAAATCCTTGAAAGGCTGCTATGCACATGCAAATGCATCTTTCATGAAAAAAATTTAGGCAATTCTGATGAAAACCAACACGTTTTTAACAAGTGCAGTAAGCTTTTTTTTTTTTCAGCTTTTCCCCTCAGATTACCAGACCGTGACTATCAGTAAGGGTCCAGACTAGCATGGACAGTTTTAGCAGCACCTCAAGGTAAATTCCACTGCAGCAGCTCTACGTCAGATGCTTTGCTGACTAAAGAAGCAAAGTAACCATGATGGTGCTTTTTTGTGTGTTTATCGTTGACTGAGCAATTGGTCCGTGTCATTCCAAAATCAGATGGTGGTGGTTAAGACCAAGTAGATAACTGCTTGGTGTTGGAGGAGAGTAATGTCATGATGTCATACACTGATCTACTTTGTCGTGTGTAGCCATGGGTAAAAGTTTAAAAGCATCCACGGCTGCAGCAATCCTCTGAATGTCATTGTCTCAGGAACATAAATTAATCTGATGTGGGATGGGCGACCTCAGGGACTAAGCAAGAGCTCAAACAGTTGTTTCTCTCTGCTAGGACACACATAAACACACACATTGCTGCACACTTTGGTATAGACAGTGTTATGTCATTATCAGTGCTGTCACACTCATACTCCCCAGTGCTTGTGATATTCCCTAAAGCAAAAGAGCGGTTAAATTTTGACTACAGTTTTCTTCTGATGTTTAGCCTGTCGGCCCTGTTTTTGTCATGATCTGTTATTTTTAGTCTATTTGTTGCTTTTGTTTTTTTTTGTTAAGGATAATTCTGTACCCTTGTTTTTTTCTGTGGGTTTTAAATAAGTTAGGCTCCCTGTTTTGAGTTTTTGTTAGTTTTTACCATTAATTTATAATTATTGTTAAATATGCAAATGAACACAGCTTTCTGTCCGATTAGTGTGGTCTTTATGCATATGTTTCAAACAGTGAGGGGCATAAACAAGTGTAGAATTATCAAGGGAAAGTGTGGAGGCAGTTCACATGTGACCAGAAAAAGAGAACACAGAAGTCACATGAACATGTCGTCTTTCTGAGAAAGTGCATTGTTTCTCCTCTCAGAAGATGAACTCTCTGAAAGTCTTACATAACACCTAGACATACGTGAAAAACACATGGAAGTACTTCGTCCGTGATGCTGATGAAATTCGACATGGATGAACCAATTCACTCAGATAAACAAAGCGACCTCTGCAACATCTCATGTGATCCATCTCAAATGTTAAATACTGCAAATTTACCCCAACCATGCAACGTCGTACCTCAGACTTTCTAAGGTCTTTTATGAATGTGAAACAATGGAGGCACAAATTTGGCTATGCTAACATTTTCCTTCTACTGTCCCTACTGACGTCAAAGCCGTTTGACCTGGTATTGGCATACTTCTAATAACAAATGCTGAATGCCTTCAGAATTTTCTCTGCTTGCCTAAACATTTTTGTAAATTAGATTTACAATTTAGCCATTAAATTAAATGCCAACATTTATTGATAAAGTATTTCTAAATGGTCTGTCCATTTTCTCTCATAATTATTTGGACAGCATTTGTTGCCAGGTAAGCTAAAATCGGCAGCGCTAAAACAGCAGCTAAAAAGTGTCAAAGGCAAGCTACACAAATTAAATTGCATTAAAAAAAATTGCAGTAAAATTCTATTTTAACAGCAAACAAAAACTGAAGCCTGGATTCGGTATTTGATTTACTTTTTGAGAAGAATCTTTAAAAGGAATTTGATCAAAATAAAGAAACGTGAGTAGCGTGGGACAGGACAGTGGTCCAAACCTGTAGAAACCTTGTGCAAAAAAATGGCAAGAAAGCATGGACTTTTAGCATCAGTAATAGGAAAGAAAAGAGTATTTTATCTGCCAATAATCCAAATTTTTGGCAAGTAAAATGTTATTTTCTTATGTGTTTCTGAAGCTTGTGAAGTCTTATGAGGTGGATATTTATGAGACTTCTCACCACAGTTTGTTGGGTAAAAACATTTACTTAACAGGTTTCCATTTGTGATGCCCAAACTATTATTAACTGTACTAATTCTGTATACTAAGAGGGTTTTATAACCATAAACTGATTATTGATGAGCTGATTGATGTAGATAGAGCACTACTGAAGCTCTAGGTGTGAAATCAACAGTACACACCGTTAAATGTAATGTTTTCTTTCTCTTTGAAAACACATACATGTAATTTTAGATAAAGAAAACTTGATTTTAAGAATCAAAGATCAAACAGTTTTCCAGAAAAGGAAGCTTTGTTGTTTGATAGAACTTTTGGTCAATTCCCACATTTTATAGCATATGAAATATTACTAGAAACAGATGACACATTGCTCTGAAAGTGCTATAGAGCACCAAGTTTATTTTCTGGCAAGAAAGAAATGATTGTCTGAATGCAGAACCTGCTGGGTATACCAAGAAGTGCTCGATGCCTCCGGCCCTTTCAGTAAGTATTCAAGCACATATAGCCTCTCTTTTATCCACAAGAACACAAGATATTAAAGGAGACATAAATCTGATTCCCAGCCTGATGGCCACTGCTGATCTTGGGATGGTTAATTGTAAATTATAGGGAAATTGAGGAAATAGTCTGTCTATTACATAATAATGCCTGCCTGCTATCACGAGGACAGCTGTTTATTTTATAAAAATGTATGTATGTGTGGTATATCTCTAAAAGTTTTAGTGAGTGTGTAGTAACATGTTCTGTTGTTGCTGCACTTCCTGCTTCCTCGCAGGTTGACCTTAACTTGCCAAAGGTTTTGGGAGGAACCCCAGACAGAAAGTCTAGTACGGAGACCCGTAGGCAGTTGTCTGAGCTCTGTGATGCTTTCTACCACTTCCTGCAGCAACGCTGACAATGGCAGTATATGCTAGCCGATCCATCGGACTCTGTCAGCAACTCCGAGAAGCGGATCCTGGTACTGGGCACTCCAGGATCTCCATACGACTTGACCAGGACTGCAGTTGGTGAGGTCACCCCAGCTTCACTGTCTCTGTATCCAGGAACCTCTTCTTTGGTCTTCCTCTTGACCTCTTTCCTAGTGGTTCCAAATCCAGCATCCTTCTTCCGATGTACTCTCTCTCTCTTCTCTGCACATGTCCAAAACATCTTAGTCTGGCCTCTCTGGTATTAAATTAATTTAAAATTAAATTTATCTGAAAATTAATTTTCATCACAAACCTTTTCTACGATGGATCACTCCTCAAATCAGAGATTACACGGAATTGCTCTCTTTCAAGCTTTGTTTAAGAAATGTTATGTTTGTCTAAATGTTCAAATGTTATCAGAGAAATACTCTTTTTCTAAATATATATTTAAATGTATATTTGGCATTTTTAACTCTAAAAATTGTCTGATATTTGCACTGTTGCGATGATTAATTTCTCAATAACTAGTTTGTTATATTTTTTGTTATCTTTTTTAAATAAAAAAGGTAGGTAAAGAAGCCTGGCAGGTCTCAGGCTGATCTTTTATAAAACATGTTTTTTCTCAAAATGTGAAAAGTCTTAATGCAAAAAGGACGAGAAGATAAGATTCCAGAAGTAAATTCTTTTAACTTTCCACATTAGACATGCACTTCTTAGAAGAGCCGCAGACTTCTTAAAGAATGTAAAATTTCTGTCATGTGTTTCTTGCTTTTTGTTATTTATAGAATTTTATTCAATAATTTAAAAATACAAAAAATGAGGAGCCAGGAACACTTGAAAGAAAAAAAAATTAAGACTTGTGTCTTTAAACGTGTATGAAAAAGAATGAAAGGGATGAAAATGATAATTCCCCGCCTGAAGTCACGTTTTTAGAGTGTGTAAACATCCATCATTCTCATCTGCTGCGATCGACCAGCTTTTAGAACTCAGTCAGTCATGAACGATAAAACATTCACACATTCACTTTGATTTCATTAACCATCAATTCATCCGGCTTATCTCTCTCATCTTCTGTGAAAAAGATGAAATTCAGATGTTACTTTGATGAGTTTAAAAAAATATATTTTTCTAGTATCAGAATCCATCACAAGGTTTTGTACACTTATAACTATAAGCTCGATATTTTCCTTTACAAAGCACAGATACACAATCGTCTCGTTTGCAAAATAAAGTGAAGCCCACCCATAAAAGCTCTATTAAAACACACACTCATGTTGTAATCCTCCTATTCAGATGTTAATTGGGTTGCATTGTTAAAAGCTGAATGTCTCCTGAAATATTGAGTGAATTCTGACACACACATACACTACTTCTATTTCAGCCTTAAACTAGAGGCTGTGTGAAATGTGTGTATCAGGAATGCGGTGTGACTCAGAAATCAAAGCAGGGAGGGCTCGCAGCATGAGGCTTCTCCACGAAGAACACGTGAATGCTCAATGACACAGTGTGTGAAACGCACATGCGCACTGACACACTACTAAAATCCCCTGTTGATGAAGTGTCCTGAGCTGTCCTCTGCTTTCTGTTGTTCCATCTGCCCTCCGCACTCCTAATCCAGCCACAATAATCCACACATACATCTACATTGACAGAAGTCTAAAAAACACTTGATATGATTGAGTTTGAACAAATTATTAAAATGAATAATTAAAAAAAGAGGCGTTTATTCACCCAAAAACTTGTGAAATCTTAGATAAACAAATTAAACCAGAAATCAAACCTGGTACTACATTATAAACACAATTTTTTTCCTCAGTGAATCCTCTGTTTACCTGTTTGTTAACATAAATCTAATCAGCCAATCACATGGAACAACCTAACTTATTTAGTCATGCGGAAATGGTTAAAGTGACATGCTGAAGTTCAAACTGAGCATCAGAGACAGAAAAAAGTGGATTCAAGTTCATTTAAATGTCGTTTGCTTGCTGTGAGATTATGTGGACCAGCTGATTCACTGACATTTACACATAATCATCCCTTGGATTTATAAAAAATAGCCTGAAAAAGATAAAACACGCAGTGGAGAGTCACTGTTACGTCAGAAGAATTTAAATAAGCACTATTACCAAGAGCATTTCCCAAACACATGTCAAAGATAGCATAAATAGCTTGGTATAGTATTGCACAAAATTTGGTGGAAACAATGAAATGTAGGATCCGTTCTTGTAGGTTTATTACCTTAAGTTACTGTAAGGCATTTCAGTATAAACCCAGTGAGAATGAAATACTATGGCTGAGCATTGCAGATGACAATAATCTCCTAGATCCACACAATATATCCGTATCAGGTCAACACCTCAATATTAGCGACTGCAGTTCGCTAATTACTAAAGCTGTAACTTTTCTCTATGGTTTTGTTTAATTTCTTCAACTAAACGACCATGTCCAATCTTGAGAAGCTGGTCTAAAAAAATTTATCCAAAGTATAAAGATCTTAAAACGGATGAAGGTTGGAAGAGAGATTCAATGAAAAAAAAAGATCTGAACCCTCTTGGGGACACACAAGGTGACAAAACAATTTTTTTTTAACTATCAGAGCATTAGGTGATGAGATAGAAGTGGATTTTTTAAAGTTATGTGCTTCTGCCTGGCTGTGTATATGTGTTAAGTTTTTAGAAGAAGTGTATTTAGAGAAGAAAATCAATCTTCTTAACAAGATGTGATGTTTTTTGATCGATGCAAAAAAAACCCAAACAAATGAGTGTTCCATCACAAAAATAGGACCACATATCGATCTGTGATCAGATTCAGTTTGATAATACCTTAACATTTCTATATAATAATTACAAATTATTTACAATTGAATTGCTGCTAGCTGTGCCATGGCGTTGGGGGGAACAAAAAAAAAACCATGCTGATCTGCTACAAGATACGAATGATTTAGAAAGTGTTTAAACGTTATTATATTTTGTTCTTCTGATAATGGAAGCAGGGTCTATGTCTCTAAAACATTTACTGTATGTCAGAACCGGGTTACTTGCAACAAAAAAATATTATTCTATTTATTTGATTTTACTGGAGTCAAGTGGATAGCCAGCTCTAATTAATATGCACATTAAGTTAGCTGAAATAATCAGCTAAATAATTTAGTTTATACTTTAGATAAACAAACCAACTTGTGCCAACCAAATGGTAAAACTGAGTAAACTGTGTCTGATTTTTTTTATTCAATTTAACACGACCTCTTTAAATTTCCTTTTGAAAAAGGATTTGATTCGGCAGTGTGGGCAGAATGAGTAAGTCTGTTTATGTGTGAGCACACGTGCCGGTGAAATTTAGCTCATGCAGATGGCGGCATGCCTTCCTTTAAACCTCTGCTATAAATACACACATGCATTTTCTCAAATCCAAACAGACAGCATCCGCTTCATCATCCAGCCTCCCTCTGATTTCTTCTTGTTCTTTTATTCATTCATCCGTACCTGTGCTTTCATTTGTTCTTTCAACTAAACCATTTATCTCAACTCCTATGTTTAGACCTACTCCTGACGGAGAAAACGCATGGATAGTTTTTCACGTGGCATCCGTCTCACCCTTTCTCATCTCTGTCTGAGTTGCTGTCCTGTTTGTTAGTCGTTGGCTCCATTCAGACTCAGTCCCATCCAGAGGCCAATCACAGGACAAGGAGGCGTCGTCCGTACCAGGCGACCTGCTCAGCATTCACTGGCTGATCCTTCAACAGTCAACCAATGACATGACGGGAGATTGGGAAGCTGAAAAAAAAAGTGAGAAATTAATTGAAACCTTTAGCATTAATAAATTGCACATGTGATGTATTATTTATTGTGCTACAAAATTCAGTTTTCAGTTTTTCAATACAGAACAGAAAATAGAAATATTAATTTAAAAAGTTTGCCTGCATAAAGGCACACCTCAAACAGTTATTATTTCTATCATTGCACTGTTTAAAAATTTAGGTAGCTACATTTGTTAGCATTAATAAAATTGATTATTTGTAATTATCAATTTTGAAGTTGAATAAAATTGAACAGATGAACATCTGGTTCTTTTACTCGATGTTAAACTCCTCGCTCCAAAACTAAAGATAAATTCTCTAAGTGTTTTTGCTTTTTCTGAGGTATTTGCTCTAGTTAGTTAAAATAGTTTTATGTCACTGCAGTAAACTTGTATCCCAAAACTTTTATAATCACACTGTAGAGAAACAGAAGCCTTTCTGCCAGTAAATAAATCCATTGCTGCTAAAAGCTGGCTCCATGTGAAATCCATGGCTTTGCTTCAACCTAGAGCAAAGCAGAGTGTTGGACACACTGCAGTCCAGCCATATGTATTGATCCATAATGCTTTTATTAAAACTCTTATGCTGCTCGCCAAACAGCTTTGGCGGGTATTTTGCAGCACAGACCCATGCACAAGCCACAGACCCTCAAATGTCTGAAAGCTGAAGTCATCTGGAAGGGTTGAATGATTTTGAATTTAAAATATTTTTTGGCAATGCAATAGGGGCGCCTTGACAATATTAAAGTTCGCTGTACCACATTCTCTTCCGTGCAACGCCAATATTCTTGACTAAGCTATGGAGAATAAAGCAATTGTTTTGGTGAAGGTAATTAACTGACATTACAAAGAGATTTAGAGCCAGTTCGATCAGCTGCAATGATATAGTTAATTGAGGTAGTGTGTTGATGCTCTCTGCAGCTGGTAATGAGTGGAACAATATTGTTACAGCACCAATGATCACTTCTGAAAAAGCCTGGTTGGATCAAGTTTCTATCATAACACTAACACTGTCTTGAATTGTTAAAAATTTGAGCCCATCATCCAGCGGGAATCAAGAAAGAAGTAGTGTGTCTCGCTGAGAGTTCTTGATAGATCAGTTGACAAGTTAGACACTTTGAATCTCTCATGCTCCTAAATTAAAGCCCGTCTGGCTCATTAGGAACACAAATAGTAACTGAACAGGCTTAGTTAGCAGAGAGTTCGGAGAGGATAAAGAAGGCTGGTGTTCAAGTCACTTTTTGTGTACCTGTTTCAGTTTTCAGTGGTAAAAAAAAATAAAGTCTCGGCTCAACTTTTCAGATTAGATTTAACATAGTTAGGTTTTGAAATAACATCTTGACAAATTTCAGACCACCTCATATGAAAGCACTCTGGCACAGAGTTGGTTAGCTCTCTCGCCTTCACAATAAAATCTCTGTGTTCCCTGTTCTATGCAACAATCCAGCACCTATTACAGGAAGCAGAGTGAAGCCAAATCTAATTTACTATAAGCTACTTACAAGTACCTCAACAGGAATTCAGTTCTAACAGTTCTCTACTGCTTTTGTGGATGTTTTTTAAACTTTTCATACCTTAAAGGTTGAAACTCCCAATGGCATTTTGCAAACAGCTTTAATGTCAAATGAAACTTCCTCTGCCAACTTGGAAGGCTGTCAAGAGACTTCAGTGCAAGACTTAAAACTAGAATTTCTTTCATTTTATTTGCACTTCACAAGAATTTGCCATAAAGCACGAACAAACCGAGTTTCAAATCCAAAGCTGATTTATCATCATAACAATTCATTTTTTTGTCATGTGGATTTGATGAGGTTTCTGTTGCGGTAATTGAATTTATTCACAATTTAAGCTAAAATGACTATTTATTGGTCAAACTAAATAAATTATAAAAAGAAAATAATACAAAATGCATTTAAACATTCATAAAGCCAGTTGTTTACTTGGCATAATGTAAACAAATATGAATGTACTCTTGAAATTATTTGTAAGAAGCGACAGTGTTGAGTAAAGTCAATAATCTTCTCTATACTATTTGCCACTTTTTATTTAGAAATAATTCATTCAATAACACATTCTTTGTAAATAATTATGACCCATTGGATCCTATTTCAGGTTAAGCAGTTTTTAGGGATTATCCGTCCAAAACTGTAAACTATTGCCAAGTATCTAATTATTATTATAGTTTGCAAGATTCATAGATCATGTGCATTTTTATAGGTTTATTTTAGTTAAGTCAAGCAGGATTTTACACCATTGATAAAACACTTGGCTACAAGAGCACTCACAGAAAAACAGAGCTTTTTTGTTTTGGTTATTTTGGTAGAAGCCCAAAATTTTAGAGTTAACACAATTTTATATCCCTGCAACCATACAGATTCTTATTTTTACAGCATAAAACACAAAGTCTTTGTGTCGCAGAAAGGTTAAAAATAAAAAAACCCTCATAGCCATTCTAAACCACCAACGTCAAGTATAGATGTCAATGTCAGTTTGGATTCACCAGTGTATCAAGTTTTACCATCCCTCAGATTTAAATATAAGTGAATACACAATAAGAATAGCATCTACCTATCTACAGCTATATATGAAAATGTGTATGTAGATATACAATTACATTTTGGCTCCATCTGTGACCTATGTTTGGACCCTCCAGTTTAAAAAAAATTGATGACCAGTCAGAAAAATAGATATTACATATTATTAGATATGCTGGAAATTTAATTTAATTTTGGATGTTTTCACAGTTTCAGCTCGCAAAAGCTAGTTAAGTAAACTTCACTTCTCTGTGCGTGACAGTAGATGGCATCAAAGTGTGAGAGATTAGATAAGCCCCTTATCTGTCTGGCACGCAGCAAAAGCATACCTAAAACACACACAAAATACAGATAAACAAATCTGATTGCTTCCATGAGACTTCTTTTACCCTTCCTCACAAGTTTGCTTTCTAAGTATTCAATTCATTCCCCTTTTGCAAAAATAATACATTCAATCAAAACTCAACATCCATGTTTGTTCTAAGAGGGAAGCATGCCAGATACAAGCAGTCCTGTCCTTACACAGGAGGGGCTGAAACTTGGTCCTCATTGCAAGCAACAAGTTATGAACAGTATTTCTCAGAATCGCAAAGTTGTGAAAATTTTGGTGGCATCATAATTTGTTCTCTTCTCTTTGCAGATGTTACAGTTCTTGCTTTGCCATTGTGTTTGCTCCTCTGGGTTGAGAGCAGCCAGATAGAGAAGTTCTGGTTAGAATGCCTCCCGAATGCCTCGCTGGTGAGGTATTTCGGGCAAGTCTCACCAGAAGGGGATCTAGAGGCAGACCCCGGACCCACTGGAAAGGCTATGTCTCACAGCTGGCATGGGAATGCCTCAGGATCCTTCTGGGTGAGCTGGAGGATGCAGCCGGGGTGAGAGAAGCCAGGACCTTCTGTCTGACACTGTTGCCACCGCGACCCTGCCCCGGATGAGCGGAAGGCAGTGGAACGGAACAGTTCTAGCTTCAATACTGTAGCTTTTTTGCAGCCAACTGTGAGGTGGCTAGGGTGAGAATCAGAATCTTGGTCAGATTTGAAATTGTGCTTCAGACAGAAAAAGTTTCAATGTTTTCCTAGATCAGGAAGGATGTTATGCCTTAAGCTGAGAAATTTTAATATGCTAGGGGGTCTTGTTTACAAGTTAGGAAAGGATACAATAGGAAACCAACAGGAGTACAGTGTCTCCAGAAATGCAGAACAAGCAACAACTATACAAAAAAAATGTGTTTCCTCTACATTGTCCCCAGACTCTTTGTGATGCAGCGAGGAGTCCTGTCAGAGGTGCATGTTTATCCTCTATATTTAGAAGAGCCATGTGCACAGCCTTTGGCATTGGTTGGGATGCTCTTTAGACATCCCTCAGCCAAAGGCATCTCACACTGAAAACAGGCTTTGATACACTGGCTGAACTGTCTCCAAAACAACTTGGGATTCCCCGATGAGCTGGAAGAAGTAACCAGTAGAGGGAAATCAGGGCTTTCTTTTTTGAATAGACTGCTGCCTGAACCCCCTGCAGTGCAGCAAAATGAATGAAGGATGAAAAGACCCCAAACCTATTTTTGTTTCAACAATGCTACCCTGAATGACCAATTGCTCCATAAAATTTGGCTAAAAACAACATTGTATGAACATATTTCATTTAAAGTATTTCATTAAGATTTATTGTGATGATCTTATTGTCATATTATTGATAGAATTATTGTGTTTTGGTAAAATCTGCAAACAAGTTTTGACTAATTTTCTGGAGATGGTCATGCTATTTAATGCAACTTGACTTCTGGACTTTCTGGGAGATGAAACACAAGCAGATTAGTGAGTGTGGGGAAGTTCTGCAGCATGATCAAAGAGTTTCCCTGCAACCCACTCCCGCTTCTTCTTTCTTCTCACTTCAGTTAAGCCTCTCAATATTCTCTCTCCACTCAAATTCCACTAAAATCCCAATCCTCCCATGATCCTGTGCCGATACTGTAACTAGTAAAAAAAAAAAACCCATCTGGAATCAAGTGATGCACAAGGATGATGATTATAAACAAAAAGATGCAGAATTTTACTGCGTGTGTAAACAGATGACACAACTGCAGCTGTCGGTGCTGTAAGAGATTAATTGTTGTTGACTTTTAGCTTATACGTTAAACAAAAAGAGCTGTCGTAGAATATTTACAGCTAGATCCACACAAGTTTGGCTGAGATTGAGAACAACCTGTGGGATGTTTGCATTTTAAACTAAATTAAGATTGAAGTCGCTTATGTCATACGAGCTGAAATTGTATGCAAATTTATTTTCTCGACGGAGAAATGTTCTCATTCAATCCCAAAAATTGAGCTCATGTCAAATTTGATGCTATAGAAGTTTCATCTTTGAAGACGTATCATTACTAATGATGATACGTCTAATTTAGCCTAGACGTATCAGGCTAAATTAAAGCCTGATTCAAATCTAATTTAGCCTAGTTATTTCTTCCATAAGTTTTCTGGCTTCTTAAGAGTTTTTGATCCTTTTTGATCAATAATAGAACCAGTTGTACACGGTCAGCATATGAACTTTGCAGGTATTTGTGTGTGTTTTATTTTGAATGGTTGATATTTCAAATCATAATTCATTGGTCATTGAGGGTAGATGTTCCTGTAAACTGGGATTAAATTTAAGCAAAATAACATTCAGCCCATGCTGACGATGCTACATTACTGCTCCAGATGGCAACTGTAAAAGCCTCATTGATGTCTTGAGATTATTTTTCTGATGTAAAACTGGCTTTTAGTTTGTATTGCAAACTGTTGGAGACTTGTCTTAATATCACTGAGCAACTTAGAAGTTCTGAATGTTTCTGTACATGATGATTGCTGATTTGCTACAAGAGTTTAATTGACCTGTGGTGTCAGATCAGTTGTGTGAACACGAAGTTGTGTTTTTACAATCACACAGGAGCCTCACAGCAAGAAGGTCAGGGTTTGAATCCCGAGTGGGATGAGGCTTGGAACTTTGGCCTTTCTGAGTGGAAATTGCAAGTTCTCTCCGTCTATGCGTGAGTTTCCTACAGGTCATCTGGTTTCCTCCCACCCTCCAAAAATATGTGTGTTAGGCTGATTTGTCACTACAAAATTGTCCCTAGGAATGAGTGTGTATGTGTGGATGGTTGTGTGTGTGTGGCCCCGTGACAGATTGTTGACCAGTTCAGGGTGGATCCTCCCTCTCACCTTGAATCAACCGAGAGAGGCTCTGGCACAGCCCACCACCTTGTTAGGAATAAATGGTTCAGAAGACTAAATGAAACAATCACACTGTTATACTTCCTGGAGTCCTGAATGTTCAGAAGGAAGAAAAATGACTTCTTTAGTTTAGGGCATTTCATTTTCAAGGTATTTGGTTTGTGTAAAAGAGTGCAGAGCAAAGTGGCTCATAAGAGGCTGTTTCATCAATATTTAAAACATGTTTATGAATTTAGTTAATATTTTTTGAATTATCAAGAAGTATAAAGAAATGTGCTCATAGCCAGGAAGAAAAGATGAAAGTACAGCGTTTTAATGTCATTCTTAAATCCTGCAGCTTCACAACTTGGGAGTTCGGAATCCTTCCTGACATTTAGCTTTTAATAAAAATTTCTTTCTGTTGGCAAATGTGGCGGAAACGTGAGTTTGAATTTGTTTCTTACTACATCAAATGTAACGTTTATTTAAATGAAAGGGATTAATTTATCAAAACTTCTCTTTTTTTTTTTTTTTAACTTTGGTAGTCTTTATGTTTCTGCCAGCAGTCAGAAACATAAAGAGGAGGACTGCAGAAGAGCAGTCCTCCTCTGCTCCTTCTTTGTTCAATTTTCAGCCTTCTATTTAATGCACTCATCTGCTCTATATGTTCATTGTTTTACCCGCTCGGATTGACTATGCCATATTTCTGTCTGACTGTAATTACCCGTTGTTGGGAGTGTGTGGATGGTGCGCGTCTCTTTGTCTTTGTTTCATGGCACTGAATTTATGTGATTGTGGGAGTTAGACAGTTTACAGCTGTCTTTATGACTGAGCGTGATTCGTATCCGAGCATGCTATTTAACTAGCATCTTTGACTACTTTATCATTTCAAAAGAGTAAAGTGACACTTTAGACTATTTCAAAACTGAAGCTCCCTTGAATTCCATATGCAACCAATTGTCACTGGTATGATGAATTTATCATTTTGTGATTTCTTTCAGGCGAAGTTCGTACAAAGTTTCAAAAACCTAAAAGATAAAACATGCCAATACTTTGAATTTACCAAACTTTATAGGATTATTTTAATACTTTAATAATCATCATCTCTGTAAAATTCAAGTGGATTGTGTGACCTTTAAGCAAAATGGCAGTTTCCATTCTTTAAGAATTGAATATCATTTTCAATAAACTGATAGTTACAATGACAAATAGACGCGGTTGATCAAAGACCACTTGGGTAGCCATGCTTGTTTAACTGATTATGTCGGCAATTAGGAAGGAGGAGAAGTGAAGTGGATTGTGTTTGAAAAATTTTGTACGAAGAAAACAAGTTAGCATAGTAGATAGGAAATTAATTCTTATCAATCTAGATTCATTGCTACGATGAATCATCAATGTAACAATTGATCATTCATTGTCACGTGGGAGTGTGCAAAAATACTAATGTCTTTTTTTTTAAGAAAAACTACCGACTCATTATAAAAAAACTTTGGGGACAAATACAAGGCCCGCACTTCACTATTTGTAGATAGAAACCGCTCATTTCGAATGACACAGGTCTTTTAAAAGGGGTACAATGACATCAGTAGCATTCATAAAAAGATGAACTACAAAATAAAACTCAAAGACAATTCTGTATTAGCCTGATAGACATGGTTTAGTTGGCGAGAAACTGGACTTTTTGCCCTCTCTGATTCTCTTCTTGTCAGGGTTTAATTAGAGAAAGAAATGTTCTGTTTAAATTGCACAACTATATTTAGAAAATGTCACTAAAGGCAGATGATGTATCGAGATTGTATTTTCTATGCACTGGTAGTTGACCATCAAAAGCACTACCATCGTAGATAATGCTAAAACTAATCCCGCCAGTGTATTTTGCTGATCTGATAAAAGCTGGGAAAGTTAAAGGTCAACTTCTGGAGCTCCGCGTGTGACTCAGATTCTCGTGCATAATGTCGTGCATAGTTGAAAGCAGTAAGATGACGCATCAGTACAACGTACAGTATGAGTAGAAACCTGAATGTATGCCTTGCTGTTGGCGTCTTCATCAGAGTCTGCAAAAATGTCAACTTTACCAGAATTTCAAAAATCCAATTATCTTAGAAGGAAGCATTATTTTCAGTGGTTTACAAAGTTGGCAAAGTTACTGATATTTTTAGCACTCAATAATTTTAATGCGGGACAGCAGCTTCTTGACACTACACCTTTTTTTTTGCTGTAGAAACAGTAAACAGCAGCGTCTCTAGCAATATTTGCAAATCATAGATATCGCCCACAAGTGAATGACACGTCCATTTGGAGACAAGACACACATCTAAGCATGTCTAAATTCAAGCTGAGAGACCCATAGACATCAAACAGCTATTTGAAGTTCATTTTTACAGACTAAAAGAAAACAAATTAAATATCGGCTGCAAAATGATCTTGAACGAGAAGTACACATCCTGGACATGCAGGGCCACGTAGACAGACATGTATATTTAAACATGCTGTATGCATGGGTTTACTCCCACCCTTCAAAACATGCATGTTTGTTTGATTGGCCACTGTGAATCTGCCCGTAGGAATAAGTTTGTATGTCTGTGTATTTGGCCCAGCGAAAGACTGGCGACCTGTTTGGTGTGTACCTTCCCTCTTGCCTTAAATCAACCGGGATAGGTTCCGGCACTTCTTTCAACCCCGTTAAGGATAAGCGGTTCAGAATATGAAATGATATAGGCACTTTTGAACCTTCGTTTTGTTTTATCTTTTTTTGCAAACCATAAAAAAAATAAATTTATGAGGATTTGTATGAAGCCATTGTCACAGCTCACTTCAACTAATGTCGTTGCAACTCTCTCTGTTTGCAACTCTTCAATAACTACTAAAATATGTTTTAAAGACAAAGATATATATATTTTTTAATCCTCGCTGCTTTGGTCATTAAAGCATTGTTTCTAAAGTAACAGGTTGAGTTGTTAGTGTTGTTGTAAACTCTGACCAATAAGTAAGTTTGTCTAAAAGGGTGAAAAAAACCCAGCAGAAACCCACTTACCAACCTCTTAATCAGGTCCACATGTGCAGTTTCTTGTCAAGACAAACGTCTAATCAGCCAACCACATGGCATCCAACATACTTAAAGGGTCACAAGGGTTATAATCCTAACTACTTTTCCCTATCCACACGTAAGGAGGTTAATAATTTTTCACATTTTTTTTAGTTGTACAGAAACCCTCACCGAAATGTAATAAAAAACGTCATGCCACAATAGCGATGTCATACTGAATGTTTGGTTTGTTTAAAACAAACAAACTAATATACTCTTTACTTGAAACAGGTGTCACTTAAAAGATGCTTGACTCCCGGTAAATGTAAACACAAAAATCTACTGCTACGTACAAAGTAAAAATCGACCGTACAGAGTTATCGATCATTATCGACTCTAATTAATTTTTAATAATTACACTTTCATTCATCATTTTTCTTCCACTACTTGTTTAACCTTTTTTTCTTTTGACATACAACTAAACATCGATCTTCAGCTTTAGACAGGCAAAGGCAACTGTGGAATTACTCCCAGAGTAACAGATGACTCATCCACACACTCACACAATAACGAGATAATGTAATCTCATCCTGCTTTTTGTTGTCCCCGCGTGCCTTTTAATGCCGGACCGGATCAATGACCCACACATACACACACACTAAACCCTCAGTAGACAGGGACAAGTCCACTGGGAAGAACACACAAGTGGCGAGATCATGAACAAGCTTTCTGATATGGCCGGCTACAACCGGCTTTATTTTTTATTACATTGCCAACCATAATCCACAGGTGCTGGGAGGAAGGGTCTATGCTGCCATGGTAACCAAAAGCAGAGGGTGGGACACGCTCTGACATTAAGATGTGAGAAGACTATAAACGAGGAAGTGTATTACATGTGCGATGGTCTCTAACAGATAAGAAGGGGGAGGGTTTTTGAGGTGATGCCAGGATACCTCCTGGTGGATACTTCTCATAATCTGCTTTTGTGTAATCTTATTACTACTGACACCAAATTAGGGTTCGTTGGGAACCAAATGGTGCAGCCACATCTTGAAATCTTGTACTTCAAAGAAGTGCATTAATATGCAAGTTATGGTGTGGATCATTGTTGCAGATACTTTATGACTTATTAAAATAAACTGATTCATATTTAAAGAAAATAAGCACTGTTATATTTACCACAAAATCCTCAGATCTCTTCGTCTTAATGAGAAGCTTTGAGGTTTCAAAAGAAAACCGTTTTTTTTCCAAAATAAAAAAAAAAAAACTGCTTTGCTTTGTAGAAATTTTTCTAAAACATAAAAGTGTCATTAATAATTTAACATTTTTATCAAATAATTAAAACCTGTATTCCATTGAGCTTGTCACGTCACATGAGTAGTTTATAATGAGTCTATTTTTTATTTATAATCTGTATAGCTAAAACTGTGATTCTACCAAAAATGTATTGTTAAATATCCAATCAATCGCAGATGAGATATAGGACAGATGCAGCCCGGCCATAGATTTAACCAAATAAATATGAATGAACTTCCTATCATAAACATCATTTACATAGCCAATTATTTTTCAAATGAAAATAAGTTCTAAAACCCTAACTAGTGGCAACAAGTTAGGTTTACGGGGGAGACGGTGGCTCAGTGGTTAGAGCGGAAGTTAACCGGAAGTTCGCAAGTTTACGTCCTTGGAGAAGACCCCAATCCAGTGTTTCTCACACCATTGGCGCTGTCTTAGGTGGCAGCCTGCTGCGGTGTAATGCAGCACACAAATTTCCCGGTGAGGGATCAATAAAGACTAGTAAAAAGAAAAAGAAAAAAGTTACTTTCGACAAACAAACAACCATGTCAAAATATATGTCTTTGGGGAAAACGCAAAAAAAAGCCAATTGAAAACTGAAGGAATTTTGGAGAAACATTGTCTGTTAGGTCAAATGTGACCAGAAAATATCCCAAATGTTTGTGATTAATAACCAATTAAATGGTTGGTGAAATTAAATCAGAGAAAAACAACAGTAGAACCCTGGGATGTAACTCCACATGTCTGATGCAAAGGTAATTGTGATTGAATTGAATTGTGATAAAACTCTTTGAAATTGAGTGATTTTCTTAATGCTAAAGAGTTAACTATAGAAAAAGGTTTCAATTTGCTTAGGATTGGACTTTGTTAAAATGGAATAAATTAATGCAGCCAGTAAAGTCCAAATTTCTGTTTTGGAACGATGAGAAGAGGGGCAAAACTCAAATTTCCCAATTTATTAGCTTGTAGAAACAGCATTATGTTCTAATTATGTTCCACACATAAATTGCCCATCACAAAATCCAGTTTAAGAATTTTTTAGATGTGCTGGAGAAGGCTTTTCACACCAGTCAGACTCTACCATCATCGATGCAAGAAAAGAAAAGTAAATACAACACTGCGAAGAGTATTAGTGAGAAAGCAAATGGTAAAAAGAACTGGTTTGTCGGATTTGGAGGCAAGCAAGAAACACTCACCTCACCTTGAACATGGGAAAAACAAAAGGGGATTTTCTGGCGATTCAGGGCTAAACAAAACACAACATCCTGGGAGAAGAGCAGTAAGAATGCAAATACCTTTAGAGTCCAATTGTATATAAAACAAGATGGAATAGTGCAACATTAGAAACCCGGAGAAGAAAGGAACGAGCACACAATTTCTCAGAGGAGTTGAGCTCAATCATAATCTGCACCCAGATGTTTCAAATCTTCTAATCCTTTGTTGTGGGAAATTCAACTTTAATATTTAAAGACACCAGTAATTCATCATCTTTTAAAAATACAAGCAACACAAGGAAAAACCATATTACACTGTCATCTTCTGCTTATCTGGAGTGCAGTCAAGGGGCAGCAACCTCAACAGAGAAGCCCAGACTTTCCTCACCCTAGCCACATCCTGTAGTTCATCATGCAGGATCCTGAGGTGTTCACCAGACAGCTGTGACACAAAGACTCTCACTCTCCAGTGAGGTGTCCGGGAAGCATCATAATCAGATGCCCAAATCCACCCTATCTGGCCTCTCTCGATCCAGTAAAGTGACAGCTCTCGTCTAAGTGCCTCAAGCGAAAACCCAACCACCCGGTGGAGGAAGCTATCCTCAGTCACATGATTCGGGATCTTGTTCTTTTGAGCAGCATCCACAGCTGGTGACTATAATTGAGGGTAAGAATATACATGATTGCCTTGTAGATTGAGAGCTTCGCTTTTTGACTTTACTCTCTCATCACCATAACAAACCGAGCAGCGTTCAACTTACTGCGGATGCTGTATCAAAAACAAACAATTACCGTATTTTCTGCACCATAAGGCGCACTGCATTATAAGGCGCACCTTTAATAAATGACATTTTAAAAAACTTTTTCCATATATAAGGCGCACCGCATTATAAGGCGCTACAGTAAAGGCTGAGGTTACGTTATGCATTCACTAAATGGTGCTGCGCTAAAGGGAATGTAAAAAAAAAAAACAGTCAGATAGGTCAGTCAAACTTTATTAACAATTACAAAACAGCTTTCTGTTTTTACTCCCAAAATGAATAAACAGCTGTTTTATTATTTTCTCCGAGATAAAGTATTAGTATTTCCGTGACACAATTTATCTTCCATTGGAGATAAACTCTGTTTAGTCTTGTTTACTTGGCGCAGCGCATCCTCTTGCTTCCTCCACTTCCTCACCATTGATTCATTGATGTTAAACTCTCTCGCTGCTGCTCTATTCCCGTGTTCTACTGCGTGACCGATCGCCTTGAGTTTAAAGTCTGCGGTGTAACAGTGTTTCTTGGTAGGAGCCATTTCCGGGTCTTTACACATACACACAAATGGAAATAGGTGCGTTCGAGATGACACAGGTGGACGCAGTTCTGATCGGCGCAGATCAGAACTGCGCCAGTTGCGGTGCGCAATGCATGCCGGTTAGTTTTTGAATGCAAAACTTAACCGGCATGCATTGCGCACCGATCTGTGCCGACCAGAACTGCGTCCGCCTGTGTCATCTCGAACACACCTAATGAGACGCCCTTTCATATATCCCAGCATGCACCGCGCACTATGTCTTCTACGGAGGAAATGGAGTCGGTGGCTGCTTACCGCAGTTGCGACACCTGTTGTAGCTCAATATTTAGTTTTTATTTTTAGTTTATCTTATTTTTCCAGACATTTGATCATTTTCTTACAAAACTAAAACAAAAGCAATATATTAATCCATATACATATAAGGCGCTCCTGGTTAAAAGGCGCATCGTGGACTTTAGAGAAAATTTAAGGTTTTAAGCTGCGCCTTATAGTGCGGAAAATACGGTAATTGATCTAGTTGTTTTTTTTCTTTGTCATGTTAAGAAGCAAGGCAGTAGATTTTTTAAAAGTTATTTCATAAAGTCCTACTAAATGTTTTGTTTTAGTAGAAAGAAATCGTACACATATCATCAAAATTTGATTAGTTCACATGAGATTTTGTCTACCTCCATCATAACTTTCTATGACATTTCATCCAAGTTAAGGGATAGAGTTCAGGTTCAGTTAATGACATTTATTGTCAGTGAGCCTTGTATTCTTCCTCAATCTGCTGTCTGTCTCAGCTCCGTATTGAGTAATATGGCGGAAATGTCATTCAAATGTCAGCAATAAAAAGTAATGACGTGAAATCGAGACAGGAAATAAAAAAAAAAAAAAACCCTAGATTTAAGTTTTTTTCTGCTACTGCCTGGTATGCTTGTGGAGACAAAGTAAAAAAACGAAACCAAACGGATGGACATAAAGGAGAACTTACCGTTGCATTCTTCCTCTTCTTGTTTTGTTCTTTTTATATTTATGTATTCCACCACAAAAAAAAAAAATCAGGTTTGTCTTTACTTCCAAAGTGTGTTATGCTTTGCAACAAAAATGCCTGAAAGTTTTCTTGTCTTTCGAGTTTTTCCTTGGATAGTTTTACAGCAATTGAGGCTTTATGTGGTGAAGTGCGAGTGAAGGCCTTTGGGGAACGTTCTGACATGCTCTCTCAAAGCTCTGCTAGCTGCTGCTTGATTTATGCTGCTGCTTAGATTCATAAGGCTTGTGTATGATGTGTCTTCGCTTCACAAGAGGCCTCCCTGGGTACTGTACTGTTGCTATTATTGTTTCCCCTAAGGTAAATGAAAGATGTCGGTTTAAGTGATAATGGGTTATTGTTTAGCACCAGGCTAATGAACACCTGTTACCTGCTAGAAAAATTAGAGCACCAAGATGAATATTGTAAATATTCTCCCAGAAGTTGCTAGAAGTGAGGTATACGTTGGACTGATAGTTGCATCATGTAAAAGAGAGGAGTTCCATTCATTCAAAACCCTCTGCTTCAGGATAATGTGGATTAGTTCAGTTTTGCAAGTAAGCAGGTTAGTGCTAGCAGGTGACTTGAGGTCAAAGGTTAATGCTGGTCTTCGGTGAGAAGAGCTTGAATAGTAACACTAGTTGCCAGAGTAACCGGAGTGTTCTTGTTCTTGGTCTCACTGGGTTAGCTGTTTTGGTTTAGGAGGTAGGCAGTGGGAAAGTATCCCTGAGGTAAGATGAAACAACAAAAGGAGAATCTGATAACAGATGATAAAACTGGTGGATTTTCTTCTTTCTTTTCTCTGAAAAATGAGGTTTTTCTTTTCTCTGGCAGGACTAGATGTGGTAAAGTTTTGTTGTAAACAGTCTTGAGTGCATACTTGAATTTTATGTTTTTGGATTAAAGAGCATTTATAATTTGCCAATGTCCATCTGAGGAAAAGTTGATTCTTGGCTCTGCCTCTTAACAAGAATAGGTCTGATCCACTGATGTGTCCACCTGAAAAGGAAGAGAACATAAAACCAATTAGAAAAAAGTAGGTTACCGGTTTACTCATGAAAACGAATCTTAAAATTTATGGAAATCATTTAAAGACTAGATCTTCACCAGTCTTTATTCATTGTACGTAATTAAAATGAAAAACCTAATACCCCGAAAACATTTCTTTCTAAAATAACTTCAATGAAGAACAATCCCAACTTTTGATATGAAAATAAAAAAGCAACTTTGCATTTTGGTTGTTTCCAAGTAGGTAGTTACAGGCCCAACACCTTGTGAACCCATTGTTTAGAGGTTTTAAGACGCTCTCAACAACTTTTAAATAGGGACAGTTAAACTACCTAGTGATGTCTTGAGATGCAAGACAAACTTTTACCTGGTCTTTGTCTGAGTAGTACATTTGTTGTGCGAGTAGTGCATCACAAAGAGTCATGTCGCAGCGCCCAATAAGACGAATAGATTTCAACTCTTGACATTCCATACTAATAGTTTTCGTTATTGTAACCGTACCATCCATTACACACACACACACACACACACACACACACACACACACACACACACACACACACACACACACACACACACACACACACACACACACACACAGACAGATATATATATCAAAATCCACAGGGAAAACATGCAAACTCCTCACAGAATGGCCAGTGTTCCAAGCCTCGTCCCACCCGGGATTCAAACCACAATCTTCTTGCCATGAGGCTGCTGTGCTTACCACTGTACCATTGTGCAGCCATACAAGTTTTATATTAAAGAATTTACTTGATCTCGCTCATCCTTTTTCTGAAAAATGTAAACAGACAGCTTAATGTTTATGTGACCAAAGTTTGACATTTTCATTTATTTTATTTAAAAAAACAATTAAATTATTACAACAAATTGCATCCCAAGAATTTTGTAGTTAGCTTCTTGTTTTTAGTTTCTAAAGGATCCCTAAAAGACTGAAAGATGCATGCATCCAGTTCAATTAGGAGTTTTAATGGATTACAAATGTTTTTTGTACACATTCCAAGTTTGTGTATCATTTTCACAATGCACAGTGACATGAAATGACTGTGGTATCCATAACTTATTCATTATTAGCATCTCTACTGAAAGCCTAGAATTTTACAGTAATGCACTATTTGACTATCACAAACAAATTAGAAAACCACATGGAACTTCAATAATGCGGTAGTGTTTAAATACAATCAAAATACATTTTGTGAGGAAATGCAAACAAAATTGCTGAGTCTAAAATTACACAAACAAAGAAAAAGTATTCATGTTTCAATATGGGTGTTACTTTTTGTCTGTGGGCTGTCTGAGTTTGGACACAATTATACCCTCTATTTTGTTGTGAAAGGTGTGTCTCCATGTGTGTCTGTGTAGGAATAAATTGGAATAGCTGTTGCTTTAGCTGATAGGAATCCTAATAAAAATCAATGAAATGAATAAAGTGAAAGATTCTGGCATGAAGATGAGTCTTCAGATCACTCATTCACCCTGTAAGATCAATGCTTTACATCATTGGGTGTTGCTCAAAAGTACTTGAAAATATACCGGATGAAACACATTTTTACTGCTATACGTATTGAAAGACGGTGAAAGAGTATACTCACATATTTGGAATTAGATAGTACTCCATGTGAGTCTGTTGTGGTGAAGAAGTAGAGCCAAAAAGTGAAGCTAATATAATAATAATCATTTTTGCATGTCATGACTATAAATACTTTAAGAATGATTGATATGCAGTAATGTTTTATACAGAAAGGAACAGTTTCTTCTTTCCAATATAAAAAGAAAGTACATTTTGGTTGGAATAATCCTATAATACGATGACCCTAATTACAAAATTGGCCTAAAGTATGGGTAGCTTATCATTTTTTCCATTATCTAAACCACACCACGCTATTTTTGTGGCACAAATCCGGATGGTATTAAGCAAGTTTTCTTCATAGAGAGCAGAAAGAAACGACAGTAAAAGTTATAGAACTAGCTTTTTATCTGAGGCAGCTATAGTGTGAAAAATCTATTGTTTGCAACAAACATTTAAATGCAGAAAACGTACACCCACTCACTTCCTATGGTAATGCCGCTCCATCTGTGCAAGCTGTTATTGGGTTTGCTTTCTGTGAGGCTTGTCCTTTTCTAACAGCACAATCATTAAGGTACCAAGAAGTAAGTTCCTGCCATAAAAAAACTGCAATTCTCAGCCACTGCAACCAAAAGAATCAGTCTTTACGAGCGTTATAGTCATACTTGTAGTTTTGCCTATGTGCTGCTAGTTGTAGTCGCTGATCCCCTGCCTACGGTAAACAAACGTTTTAGCATTCTAAAAATAAAGAATAAATTAAGCCAGAGTTGAATAAACTAGATCTGGATGCCCTTAAAAGTAGAGTGAAATGCTTAAAGAGACTAAAGAATGTTTATATGTAGAGCAGCATCCGATGGAAAGGGAGATGACTTCCACTTCTCACTAGCAACAGAGACAGATTATTCTGGCAGCAATTAGAAGCTCACCACAAATATCATGCAAGTGTTAAAACGTGATGCAGCCAACAAAGCTGTGACAGAAGGAAAATAGATCACGATTCAGAATAGCTCATTCTTCTATTCTTTCCCTTGTTTCACACAAATCATGCATTCACCAGCGAAAGTATTTTTAATTTATGTGCTTATGCTGTTTTCAAGCGAGACAATGAACACACCGAGTTGTTTACAATTACCGTATTTGGCGCAAAGACGATGTGGGGAAAAAAAATAAGGGGAAAAAAAACAGAAATTCAAATGCATTGTGGGAATGAAATCTAAGAGACCTATTGATAGATTGCTTCTGTGAAATTTTTGATGCAGTAAATACGAACAAGTCCCACAACAAACTGGCGACCAAGTAGGGGAGTACCCTACCTTTCAAGTTACAACTCATCTGAAAATGCTTTCATAATTTACAATGTATCTAAACATCTATTATGAATAAAAAAACATTAAAGAGGAAACATTTTAAGCATGACATTACACATTGACACCAATCAATCGATCGACCTCTTCACCTTGACTTTTGTACCTTTCAATGCGAGATTTTTGCAATCCACCACAAATTTTTGAGACTGATGGCATGAGTGATCCCTGCTGTCCAGTTTAACAGTAGGTAGACATTTTTTAAAGCTGCATTGTTGAGATGAGTTAGCCCGATACATCAGATGGTTTCTTTCCCTTGATGTAACCTTAAATCAATGGGGTTTGTTTGCATTACTGTGATGGGTACTTTTTTGTTTCAAGCAATCACTACTTTTTTTTTAGAACCGGACATGTTGTATTTAAAGTGTCCATAAAGTCATTGCAGCCTGAAAAGAAGAGCGTAACAATGAGTGTCAGCAATCATTGCAGAACTACAAAAAATCCAAATAGGAACTTGCGTTTATTTCCACAATTATTTCCTTTTGCTGATTGACCAGCTGGATTCATATAGTGTCATGAACAGTTGGTAAATCATTGGTACCTAACCAAGTTGCTGGAGTGAAATAAAATTGATTGAAGACTCTAAGTGGCAAGGGCCTGGCTAAAGAAGATTCAAAGCTTCATTGGACGGCGTACTCTAGCAGATACATACATTCACAACTTCATTTCTGCAAACCTACCATTTCAACCAACTCATCTGTGTCAACTCCGTACTTCTCATGAATACAGACATTAGTCCACTCCTTCCCAAGGTGACAGGTGTTAGAGCTTGAGCCATTGAGGTGAGTCCAATTACATCAATCTAGAGTCGCTCAACCTCATCCACCGGCTTAGGCTCTTTACTTTAAAGAGACGTCACGTTTCTAGTTCCTAGAACTACTTCCTGGAGCTTAAGATAAAGCTGTGAGAGTCCATGTCTCAAGCAGATGCCCAACTCACGTTAGACCCATCTTTCACATGGCTTGGCTTATTAGAAGGAGCATTTATACTGTCCAAACAAAGAAACTTGCTTTTAAAGTTTCTGTCATAAGTTTCTTTGAGCGGCTCTCTAACTTTTAATTAGAAAACCGTTGTTCATGTATTCCATACGCTCCTATATTAGCATTTGAATCTTTAAATCTCAAAAACATTCAACCTGAGCACAAGAAAAAATCTAAAAGATCCACAAAATAGTAACACATATTTCAACCCAGAAAACTCCCCAAAAAATAAATCACTCATTTCCTTATCTGTATGATGTGTTACTATCAGGCTGCGAAAACTCATCACTCACTCAAAGAAGAAAATCTACGAGAATGTATGCACTTTCTGTAGGATTTGATACAGTTTCGAATCTGAAAATAAACTGGTCAAATAATTAGCATCAGTGGAGCTTTCCACTTGGTTTGAAATTTTATGAAAGACGCATAATTATTATAAGTTAATCTATATAATGAAACCGGCAATCCTCATATCTGATAAATTATGCACATTTCATTAAAACCCACTTCATGTCTTCCTTAGTGCAGCAGACTGTTGCCTTGTTAATGCACAAACAGATGGACTGGATCAGTGAAAGCTGAGAGAGCTGAAAGAAGAAGAAGAAAAGGATGGGGGGTTGTTCAAGGTAGAGGCTTTTTTATACATTTATGGATCAGCTGAATATGTCCCGCCTATAGTTGCATAGCAACCATATGGAAGTCATCAACACTAAACCTATGTGCACGCACAGCCTGAAGTACTCAATTTGTGCAATTTGCTATTAGAAGCACTCCTTGCCAACAAGGATGTAGTAAATAGATGACAGCAAAGCAGATAATGAGAATGAAAGTACAAGAGCGAAAAGAAAAACTGTAGTAAAACTAGCAACTTAGTTCTACTTGAGTATGATAGTTGTTGCCAAGGTAGTGTTGCAGAAAATTCTAATCATAAAGAATAAATTTCCCAACCATCAACTTGTAGGTTGTCTTATTTTATTTAGCTATGATGAAGGGAGTTTTGTTGGCAGTAAAATTTTATATCTAACAGAACATGTCGGTGAGCCTTCCTACTCCCAGCCTGGTTTCCATTCACAGGCCTCATCCTCCACACAGCAGCACTAACAGCTCAGACAAGGTGTCAAATCATTTAACCGTGTGAGACATTCTTGCTTTTATTACTTTTCAAAGTATCCCAGCTCCAGTATGAATAAAAATACCATGCATTAGAAGGAACAGTGTGTTTTGTTTCTTCCTGGCATGCCTGAAATAATTAAACAAGAGGGATACATCATTAGCTTGTTCTTCACTGTCTATTTGTAGCTTGAGATAATAAAGTTTATGACAAGAAAAGTTATGCTTTTTTCCTTGTAAAAACATTTTTTTTAACTTTGTTCCCTTAGTGTGGGTGATGTAGGCCGACTGAAATGGGCCAGGTTTTTTTTTTTATTAATTAAAGCAGAATAAATTACAATAACAGACTTGAACAGCATAATTTCATTACTTTAAATGACGTATGATTTAAAACTTTCCACTTTCCACCACAAGCTTTTCTGAAAGATTTTTTTAAATGAGCATATTTATGAAAAGATGCAAGCTTTATTGGCTTTTGGTGAGATTCTAATGTAATAAGTCTGGATGTCGAACGTCCTGTTGGTTTCTTTGTTTTATTGAGAATGAAATTAAATCACATCTGAAAAACCCACAACTATCAATTATACACAATAGTACTTAAATAGTGCTATTAGTTAGTTTTTAAAACTTGGAAATTTATTGTTAAATTCCGTTACGTCGTTTTCCGCTTATCCGAGGTCGGGTCGCGGGGGTGTTCAATTGAGATCTGCGACTCGATAGATTGGAGTTTCAAAAACTAACCCCAACGCTTATTCCTATAGAAGGATGGCAGGTCGCAGATCTCAATGGTTAGATCATCTGGAAGGGAGGTGGAGCGTTCTGGGCATCCGCAGAGGCGCAAAGTAGCAGATCTCGATGGTCGTAGATCTCGTCAGGACAGGGACAACTGCCTCAGATGGGAAGCCCATGCTTCTCCCAGAAGGATCCCGACTCGTTCCCCAGCCATGTGTTAAATGTTGTTAAATTGTCAGGTGTAATTTGTTCATTGTACTAACGAGACAAAAAGAACAATTACATCAGAAGTCACAGAGTTTGACTTCTCCGGTTGTCTATCCTGGACTTAAACACCTTTTAAGCTGAGCAAAAGCCCACTGTCACACGCCAACAAAATACCATGAAATGCCTGCGACCTGAAAAGGTTGACGGCTTGAAAGATCAACCGTTAAACCAGTGACTTCAACAACTTTTTACCAACTACAAGCTTTACAACTTTCACTAAATTTTTTTTAGCGTGTTTTAAACATAATACCAGAAAATATTGTGAGAAAAGACTCACTTTCCTTCATGAAGCTGGAAAAACTAATTATACGTTGTCTCAATGGCTCTGAATCTAAGTTTGAGAAAATTTAGAAACTTTAGAAATGACCCAATGAACTTATTTTTCTGTAAGCATAGAGCATCAAAGGGTCTAGCATTTTTTCAATTATGTAATTATTAAGTGATTAAAAAAACGTGAAGTGGATTTTAAATATAAATTTGAACCATATCAACTTAGAGTGTGTCTAAGCATTTTTTTTAACACTATTACATTGTTCACCAGCAAAAACTTATTTGTGGACTTTTCTGTTTTAGATAATAGCTGTATGTTTTTTGGGGTCTAAAATCTATTTATTTCAATTGATGGTACATATAACCAAATACACCATTCCCCGACCCCTAATCCAACTCTCCCACACACAGTACGTTAAAACTGTAACCTCATGGACTTAAGAAAATGAAAAATACCACATGTGCCCCAGAGTATTTAACGTTAAACACAAGAGAACTTTGTCACAGTGCCACACAATGCACTGACTTCACTTTTTAAGCATCAAGTCCTCGGGCTGAAGGGATAAGAAATAAAAATGGGTCATCCTGTAAAGTTGTGGGTTAGCCAAATTCTCACTTGTTCTAAACTGGTAGGTTCATCATGAGGTCAGCTGGAGTGTTAGTGTGAGAACATAGCAGATAATAAGAAGCACTAATAATGGACACTAACTGTTTAGGGGAGTAGTTTGATTAAAGTGACCTTGGTTTTGTCAGCTTTGTTCATGTTTCAGAACGAGAAAAATAAAGTAAAAAGAATACAAATGATACAAATAAATTAATATTTCCTCATGTATTTTCTCTCAACAGACATCTGTGATCTAAATGAAAAGACTTGAACAAGCTGTGCATATTATTTGATGCATTTAATATCTTTAACTATCATTTGAAAGTGAAATTTGACTATCTGACAAACAGAATATTAATCAGCTCAGCATGGAACCAGACAAAGCAGCTTAAATTAACAATTGATGGACGTTTCAATGACTAAGTTCTGACAATTTTTACAAGCGCCAGACGCTTCAGATGCTATCCAAACATCGTTCTTTCTTGTAATGTGACCAGAAGCCATTTCTTTTAGAGTCTCATGTGCTGCTTTGTCTGGTGGCTATTTGAAGATTTATCAGCTACAAACGCTCAGCATCACACGAATCAGACACAAACACCCGCAGAGTTTGCCTTTCAGACCACTCTTTGTTTAGTGCACTTTTCTTGTCACTCATTACTAGTTACAAATTACTTCGGCTATTTTTACAATTTTACCATCTCATTAAATGATCATTTTAACTGCTCATTAACAATGTTACATCAAGAGTTTGGGGAATGTTTCATAAAAAAAAGTGACAATTGATGTTGTGACAACCTAATGTTTTGCACATAAAAACTGAAAACTGGAGATTTTGGAACTATGTTCACGTGTTTGAAGTAAAGGGTGATTTAGTGTGATTGAGTACAAATTTTTGTTTTTGAACTGACTACACACGTTGTGTATTTGTTCAGTTTCCATATTGAAAATTTGGTTAATTCAGCCTCGGAAAAAATTACAAGAAAAAAAAAAACAATTAGATTGCTCTCTCTCTTGAAATGCTGTGGAAATAAATAACCAAAACCTTAATGGTTGTGTTTTCAATTTACACATGGGCAGATTTCATTAATATTTTAGAAATATCGAAAAAAAACCAATTTCCCTATCAATCCGATTATATTAAATCTTGTGCAAATACAATAAACCTACTCCTGCAAAGAGTTTTTCAAAAAGCAAACATTACGTACTTTGATTTAAAGCACATATTTCAGCCACAGCACCATCGCTCATTCTCAGTTGTCGAAAACAATGGAGGAGCAAGTATTTCTGTGTGGGGACGACCATGCGTGAAGTGTTTTCAGTAAATTACAGTAGTGGATTCTATATTTTTAAACAACATACAGTACTTAACTTTAATGATTTCTGTGATGCTGTGAAACCTCTTGTGGTAGCCGGTCGTTGGGCCTGTAATTCTTACTTCAACCAAGTGTTTCCGTTTCAGTTTTGAAAAATATGTCAATTTTACTAAACCTAACAAACCACCTCAACAAAGAGTAATTGTTTTTTCTTTCAAAATACAAAGGTTTTTTATTTAAATTGTTGGGTTTTCATCAGGTAAATTTACTGTATATTTGCAAATACAATTTGCAAAATTTGATGGCCCATCAAAATGTAGCGATTGATGTTTCATTACTTTTTCTCAGTGGATTATTAATCTACATATTATGGAGACAAGTCAATTATTAGACCCTTATTTCTTATTTTTAATGTCAGTCATGACTACACTTGAATATTTCTGTCCCAAACAAAAAAAATCTACCAATACTCAACAAAAAAATGAAAGAGCAAATCTCTTTTTTCATTGTTGGCAGTGTTGAGCATGCTTATGTTTTTGATAAATGAAGTCCATTTCTGACGTGTTAATAAAACGTTCTGACGCGTTAAAATAAAATGTTTTGTTTTAACAATTCTGTTCAAGACAACCATCAGTTGTAGCTAAGTTTTTGCATTGGTTCTCATAAGAGTGGGAGTTTATAGCAGACGCTTCCAGTATTGTGCATCCATGTCTGAAGCATGACCTTTTATTAACAGTGCCTCTCTTATTTTCAAACCCGTCTGCCTTGAACTCCCTAAACAGTCTCTCATTCCTCCTACAGTGTCAATGTGTAGGTGCCAGGAGAATGGTCTTTCAGCAGTAGCAGTGCAAGTTTACTGAACAAAGTCAAATAAAAGACCTCCCGCCCTTCCAAAAGTCGCATGTGAAAAGAAACATTTTATGTAGTATTCATTTATCATACGGTTCTTTATTTAGTTACCTTGATGAAAGAATGATGGCAAGCTGAACTCGGTTGCTTTTTTATTTGTGTAGAGTCAAAAACAGAGTTCAGTTCACAAGATGATGCACCTTCTTTGTGATGCACACCTCAAAATAACATCTCTCCAGCTTTTGGTGCAGCTTGATTTAATAAAATAGCTCCTCATGTTGTCTGACGGTTCATTAAAGCAATTAAATGTTCCAACAATAACAATATAATTTAAAATAATAAAATCAAAGTCAAACAAAGCATCTTTTTGTTAAATTGTTTCTACAGGAATAAGAAAGGAACATTGTAAACACAAATATTACTGATGATTTGAAATTAGATACAAATCAAAACACTAGGTTGTTAATCGAAAATAAAACAAACAGAAAAAGTGAAACAAAGCACAACGGACGAAGGAAAGGACAGAAGTTGTCATGATAACGTCTTAAATAAAGGAAAGTTATAAAACATAGTGCGATGTGTGCACAATCATGTTTAGCACAGCATGCTAAAACATTTCAACAGAAGGCGTTTTACGTCAAGTGGCAAACATTTACTGATTTGTTTGAGTTCCAGGAGTTCAAAACCTGTTTCACTGACTTTGGGAAGTTAGCCAAAAAAGATGTCACAGTAAAAATGAGACCGGTTCCTTGGCAGCGGCCATAGCTTTTACATTTAGGTGTTATGGGTCTGGAAACAAAAGTGATGCAGTCTTAGGAATATAAAATAATAATATACATATAATGTGATATACATAATTTTTTTAAAGTAATGTATTTCCTAATGGGGATATTTCTGTGCTGCATTGCACCGGAGCAGGCAGACACGACGACACCAATGGTGGATTAAACGAGGGGGGGGGTTATGTGTCTTCTCAAGGACACCAAGGCGTCAGCCCAGTGGGAATCAAACCGACGTCTAAAATATTCAATAATACATGAAGCATAACACGTTTCAGATCATTATGTGATGACTTATAATAATCTGATAAGTATATCATAAAAAGGTGATTTAGGCAAAGCTCTCGAGTAATGCTTACATTAAACATTTACATTTTTAGCGTCAAAGATCGTTGAGGTTTTAGAATTGTAGCTCAATAGTTTGTAACTCATTACTTTTACAAGATTGTAACAGAGTTAGTAGCTTACGTATTTTTTGAGAAAAGTAATTTGTGTAACTTGATTACAGCTCTGATGTCAGATACACAACACTGGAGCTAACTACAGTGCTTTGCGAAAGTATTGCCCCCCTATAACTTTTTGACATTTTGCAACATTTCATATTTCAAACCTAAAATAAAACAACTGAGAATATTTTTGAAGAATCAATACTATGTGAGACGCAATCTTGAAGTGGAACCAAATTTACACGATATTGTAACCTGAAAAGTATGATGTGCAAAAATATTAGCCCCCTGTTCTTTCAGTGCAGTCGACTGACTCCAGACGTTTTCCTGATGATTTGTGAATGATCCAATGTTGAGCTAAATGACAAGCGGAATTTATTTGTGTTTCATTTACTCTCATTATAAAAGCACCTGCTCTGTGTTAGTTTCAGTTTCCTCCTGAAACTCTCTGTAAAAGAATTCAGAGAGAAAAATCAGGATCATGAAGACCAAGGAACACACCAAACAGGTCCGGAATTAAGTTGTGGAGAAGTGGAAAGCAAGAATTGAATATAAAAATATTTTACAAGCTTTAAACATCTTGTGAAACATTTTGTGAGACACAATCTTGTTGATGCTTCAAATATATTTTTCAGTGTTTTGGGATTAAGTTTGAAGCCTGAAATGTGGTAATATGTCAAAAAGTTATAGGGGGGCAAGTACTTTTGCAAGACACTGTAACTGGTCTGGAAAACTCCACGTTAAAAACACAATCTGAGATTGGTTAATGCTAAAAATAAAAATGTGAAAATCTAGGCCTGATTTTTCAGGTGACACTGCTACTCTGTTAAGCGGAATAGGTCTTTGCTTGTTTCTTTCTGCTAAATTTATAAACATAAATTTATAAATTTATGTTAAACACTTCTGAAGGAACAACAAATAACATGCTCATAACTTTAAAATGGTATTGGCTACGCAGAGACAAATCTAGCATTAAAAGCAAGCGAAGGCGATTATGAATGGGTTTGCAGGGGAGGCACCAAAGGGTAGGAATGCTAAAGAAGCTTATATTGAACAGTTTGTAGGAGGTTTGTCAGTCAGATGCTTTGAAGGACATCAGCTATCTGCTTAAATATAGTGGGATTGAAAGAAGAACATAGGTTGTCCGTGTGCATGAAAAAACATGATGCTCACTGTTCTCACAAATCACACAGCCAGCGAATATCAAGAACATATGTTCAGATAGCAGGAGAGTAGAACATCAACTCTGCCTGGATTGTGAAAATATTTCACTTACAGTCTAATAGACATTTTTTAACAAGAATTATTCATAGAGTACAAAGTATTTCTAATAAATCAAAGAATGTCAGCATAATAAGAGTCTTCAAAGGACATATACCAGGAGCAAACCACTCATGTTTGAAAAATGAAAGAACAGATGTATTGGACAAAGTTTGACTCAAATATGTAGACAAATTTCCCACAAATATTCTCAGAGTGTGGAGTTTTTATTTTAGTCCTGAATTCACCAACATGTCTAACATCGTAGGGTATGAACTTGTGGTGATCAAATTGGGAATTAAAAAATAGTTTTAAAAAATTCAATTTAAAAAATCCTCAGAAATGCTTCCACTTGATTCAAGGTCTAGCTTTACAACTCGTACCAGCTTTTGAGAAAAATGCAGGTGTATGTGTTCTTGACTCAAAACAAAACCAACACTTCATACAGCCAAAGACAAGGTTATGATCAATTCTCTACAGATTGGAGAATTGATAAAAATCATTTTGAGCTTGACCGAAAATCAAACAACATAGTTTTGCAAATTCACACATATTGTAAAAGATGTTTGGCCCACACCTAGAGTTCTGTTAAATTATTATTTGGCCTTGAACGCTAGAACTCACTTGTTTGATCAGGCAGGACTCTCATATCCTCCCTGTACACACCCAGCCCTAATCCAGTCAAGCTGAGCAAAGGCAACTTACATCTGGCTGGCATAACACTTGCTAGTGGAGTAACTAAGCTACAAGATCACAAATTTGCCTGAAGTGGTCTAAAACCAGGGCGTTCACACAGCTTCAATATACAAACTATTCATAAAATCACCAAGTCCAAAAGATCTACAAGCAATTTTAAAAAAGTAAAAATTCACACGTAAACATAAGCGCAAAATTTGCTGTACGTTATTACTATTTAAAATTGTGATGCATTATGCTTGAATCAAAATTGTTCCAGTATTTAAATAATGGCAATTATTCTGAGTAAAGACGTTCTAATGAACATCTAATTTTTTTTTTTTTTTTGAACTATTAAAAGTTTTGGAAAACTAGACCCAAAACAATGAGCCTGTGCCTTATAGTGGACCCTGAATTAAAAAAAAAATAAACACTTTTACTTTAAATATTATAAAGAATGAGAAAACTTAGTCTAGAAGCCGCAATGTTTTTGATGTGCAACAAACCTTGATTTTTTTTAATATCTCTAAAGCAGGGGGGGAGACGGTGGCGCCGTGGTTAAAGCATTTGCCCGCGGGTTCGCAGACCACTGGGTGCACGTCTAGGGTCCTTGCAGAAGACACCTCATTTCTCCCACCATTGGTGCCGTCATGGGCAGCCTGCAGCGGTGTAGGAGTGCAGCACACAAATTTCCCCGGTGAGAGATGAATTGAGTAAAACAGTTATTTATTTATTTAAAAATGTTTAATATCCTATTTGGCAGCTATGATTACAGTAAAAGGGAATTTGTCCAGCCAGATAGCCTCACCTATTTGTAGCTAAAAAGAAAAAAAAATGTATACTGAGGGTAAATAGTAAACCTATTGATAAGCTGATGTCGGCCTAATGCTTCAACACCCTATGCCTATTAACAATTGTTGCATTTCGTCAATAAAATCTATCAAGATAGAGTATTTGACCTTATGCCAACAAACTCATCAGATCATTTCTCAGATCACCTTAAGGTTCTCCTCTTAGCCCGTCTAAATCCGTAAGACCTCAGGAGACCTCGGGGGAGCTAAAATACGGCTTATGTAACGACTTTCAGACGTGCATATGATGAGGCGAGGCAGAGGAATTTATCTTCCTCTCTTTCCTCCCAACCTCCATGCCCCGCTTGCTATAATCAGGACACTGGCCTTGGAGCAGAGAGGGGAGGGGGTTGGACGTCAAAAGAGGTCACGTCTGGCTGCTAGCAGAGATTATGTCTTTATTTTCGTATGAACATGGAGCAAAACCACCAGTTTAACCTGGACTTTATACGTTGAGATTTACCATTGCCAACGAGGACCAATTTATGCCTTTTAGGCTCTTCATTTATTTCAAAACCTAAATTTGCATCTAATTTCTTCTGACGGTGTGTTTACCATTTCCTTAAAACCACATCTGTGTGTAAAAGGTAATAAATCGAAACAAAAAAAAACACCTTTAAAATCTTTTAGTACGTTCTCGATTAAACTAAACTAAGTTCATATATATGAGGTCAAAGTTCGACCGTCAAACAATATTTTTGACTCCATACTAGTCGCTGGATTCAATCTAACTGCGATTCTTCAGTGGCAGTGTTCTGTAGCATCCGTGATAATAGATGTGAAGATTCTGACGGATATAATGAAGCAGTGTGAAAATGTCATGTTGGTTCCCATTGAAAATGTGAACCTTTTCAAGATATTTTTCCAAGTGTTTGTTCGGTAGTCAAGCAGTTAGAAAATAACTCAGTTTAAATCAGTGGGATGATGCCCTTGCAAGTATAAGTACATCTATAAAAAATATGTACAAATAGGTGGGTGAAATGGGGATCATGTGAACTTATCATTGTGTTGAGGAAGAAATAAAATTCTGCTTTTAAATATTGCACTCGCAACGGACACTTAATTACTATTTGACACTTATTGGTTTTAGTGTGAACTCTTTTGTATTTAAAACTGATAAATATAAAACAAAAAAACAGAAAATAAAGCAAAGCCGCAATTTCCCAATTGTTCGTTGTGCAAATTCTTTACTCGCAATGTGGCACTACAAGCAAAAAGAAAAAAAAGGCAGAGAGTAATATTGTAATATAATATTGTGGTTATGATTTAAAGGCTAATAATGGCATGTACACACAAGTCTCTCAAAGACTCTGTAGATCAAAGCAAGCACAATAAATCTTTGAGGTTCCATTTCTAGTGTGACTGGATGCATGTGCATGGAATAAGACTGCATGCATGGTCACAAATGACTGCACATCAAAACCCTGAAAAACACATTTGGGGTATTTGATTGTTTTCTGCAAAAATCTGCTATATGTTAAAGGAAAATTGAGGGCTATGGAAATATTGTTGCAGTATTTTGCTATTTAATTTTTAATATTGCTCTTACACAGTATTCTTCACAGGAATCCCTGTCTGAAACAAAACCATGAATTTGATCAAAGCTGCAGAAGTATTTCAAGGCAGAGCTTTCCAACCACGAGTACTTAGGCTAATGAGGGTCTGGGGTAGTATTGCAGTTGATGGGGATTTTTAAAGAAAGAATTCTATATTTTCATGTAGGCATGTTTTTACTCAAAAAATTAACTTATAACTATCCATTTTTAACAATATAAAAATTTTACATACAATCACAAACGTTTACCTAAACGTTCCAATGTAGGTTAAATGCATGTTAGTGTACATTAAAGGTCGTTTGGAAGATCTTCTAAACGAACAGTTCAGCAACTCTGTGAATACTGGGCAAGCATTTATACTAATGTTGGTCTTTTCTGTCTTTTTCTGGGTTTGTGCCTCATTCCAATAGAAATACATGTCAGCAAGTTAGAGTCACTTGACAGGCTGTGTGCCGATGGTTTTTACTCAAAATATAAAAATAATCAGCTGTAGTTTTACTGTTTTGCTAAGTTTTCAGTTTAATATGTAAATAAGAGGGCTGCACCATGGTTAGCACAGCAAGAAGGTTGGGATTCGAGTCCCGGAGTAGGGCAAGTCTTGAAACAATTATTTTTCTGTGTGGAGTTTGCATGTTCTCCCCATGTTTGTGTGGGTTTTCTCTGGGTACTCCAGTTTCCTCCCACCCTCCAAAAACATGCGTGTTAGGTGATTTGGCTGCTACGTAATTACCCCTAGGAATGAGAGTGTGTGGCCCTGCAACAAACTGGCGACCTGTCCGGGGTGTACCCCACCTCTCTTCCCCCATGGTCCTATGGAGGATAAGCAGTTCAGAACATGAAATGGATGTAAATTAGCTTGTGTGTGTTTTCAGTAAGCTTATTCATAAGCATGAGCGCAACCATTGAAGGCAGATTTAAGAAAAATTGAGAAAAAAAAATCTACCTTATTCATAAAGATCTTCTTCATCACATTTAAAGCGTTTATTATTTAAAAAATTGTTGCTGATTTTAACTGTAAAGTGTTCAAAATATGACTAACAGGTCCTGAAGACAGACCCCGAAAATCTAAGGGGTTCCATGAACAGAAAAGCTTAGGAATCACTGTTAGAAGAAAAAGTTTTTCACACATGGGCTTTAGAATTCTTTGGGATCCCTCTTTTTAATAGGACACCCTAACTTTCCTCTTTATAATAATGCATGCTGGTTAGTAAAACTAAAGCATGCTGGAGGCTGGATCCAACACATGCAGCATAAAATTTAAACAGGATCTTATGCAGCAGGTCTGCATAGAGCAGGCCGGGTTGACATGAGGACAGCTCTCACCTTGACCCCCCAACCCCCCATCCTGCTCCATGATAAATCTCCACTCACCGGTTCTTGACTTCTTCTGTGAACGCGCCTCCTGAGCCGAAAACATAAAGCAGGAGCAGCGTGGAAAACACGTGAAGAAAAATAGGAGTAATTATTTTTTAAAAAAAAGAAGAAGAAGGTTTTAGAGCCGCTGTGTGGTTCTAGTCAGGCGGTGTCGGCCGGTGCCTCTTTCCGACTAGGGTTAGCTTGTTTTACGCTGCAGTCGTCCGCCTGCACACTGAGAAGGCGCGTCCACCGCATTGCCGGTAAAGGCAAACTCCACGCCATTCACCGGTGCTCTGCGGCCGGTCCTCCTCCATCTCTGTAACGGTGCTGTGGATGAATGTGGGTCATAGCGGTGGAGGAGCGAGTGGGGATGATTTACCACCGGACTGAATACTACTCTCTAGCGGCTAGTTAGGAGTACTGCTACTAAACTGTTCCACTTCTTTAAAAATTATTTATTTATTACAGATCTGTTTTCAATTCAATTTTATTTGTACACCCCAAAATCACAAAAAAAAAAGATTTCAACAGGCTTCAACATTGCAAATTGAAAAAAAAGACACAAAAATAAAAAAATACACAAACAAAAAAGGGGGAAATGTAGATACACAAATACTGTTAAAAGGTAACTAAACAAAAACTAGCAAAATACTTTTACCGCTGACCTTAGACCCTCCTTCATGGTGAGGAAAATAAATAAATAAAAAACTGTGGTGAAAAAAAAAGAGAAACCTCATGGGGACCCAGATGAAACAGAGATCACTTCCCTGGAGCAGCCAATGTGTCTTGGACTGTTAATTAGATATATTTTTCTATTCTACAGCTATATCTCTGAAGAAATCAGTAGATGGGCTTCATCTTGATGGAATCAGGATGGTAGGTTAAGCACAGAGGCCTCCTCAGTATGGCGACACCCAGGACAGGTACACAAAAGATCCATTAGGAATCTAAAACAGAACTCTCTCCCAAGTAAGGGATGCAGGGAGAGGCAGACAACATGTGAATCGTGCTGCACCGACTCCAACAAGGAGTGTCTGAGTCCATGACAGAATACCTAAAATTCTGCAACATTTAGTACAAAGCTTTTCCAACACACCTGAATTTACCAATTGCATGTTGCCATTCATCACAGCATGAATAAATAACTAGATTTTAGTCAGTTTTGGGAAAAGGCCGCATCTAAAGGTAGCAGGGTTGGAAAACTTCGACCATACTGATCCAATCAAACATAGGAAGCTGTACTTGCTATGAAGAATTTAAATAAATTGATTACACTTTATTAGAAACTTGTTGACTTAATCAGGTAGACTGTTTTGACTTGGTAACAAGAACATCACAGTCACTTATGCAGAAGTAGGTCAAGACATGTAAACATTGTCAAGTGTGGTGGTTCATAAACAATTTTCAAATGAAAACCCTGATTATTTGCTTTAATAAAAATCTTTCTTGGTTACATCGAGTGATTGAGCAAGAACGCACATTGAGATAAATAGAGATCTACTGATCTTTTTACGCTCTCGTTCAATAAAAATAAAAAATTCTTTCTCATCTTCAACGGGTGGTGTAACCCACTTTTAAAGCACTCTATCAGTGACAAAAAAGCTTGAGAAGTTGTTGTAGGAATTCATCCCTCTATACTGAGATTTTAAGACCTTTTCAGGTGTTCATGCTCCATATTCCTGGTGTCAGCATCTCTCAGTTCTCTGCATTCCCCTCTATGACTTTCCTCCACAACATCTAGTTGGTTTGCCATTACCATTTGGTCAGTCTGGAAGTCCCACGGCATCCCGGCTTTGTCTTATTTGACCACCTATGGGAGTGTTTCTCACTTTGACCTCGGATTTTCCAGTCCATACTCTGTACCCTCTGATCATGTGCTGAATTGTCCCAGATGCCTCAGTGCACTATCTATACCTTGGATATTGTCTAATGTGGTACTCATGGGTGTTTGCAATTCTATTGCTCAAGGCCTGCTACAGTGCAATCAGGACATATGCCGTATATACTTTTTCAAATAATGATGTAGTAAAAAATTGTGTCAGTTCAGCTATACTTTTCTTTTTTTTTATTTTTATCAATGACAATGTTCTATAACTGGTTGCCTATTTTCTCACTATAATATTGTACAGTCAGTTTATTTGCGTAACTGTAGACATATTAGTGCATCACATCTACTATCTTTTCTGCAGTCCATGTAAAACGGTTTAAGGACACAAAAGATAATTCAAGCACTGCAATAAAGAGTGCAAAAGAAGAATGAAGGACCTTTGCATGAGAAGACAGACTCGACCCCCAACAGACCACAGATCAAAAATTCTCATTGTTGTGCATATGTGCTCTTTTATTGCAATGATATATCCGCACATCGACACATATTTACACACGTACACACATCATCAATGGTCAGAACAAAACAAGACCTCTTTGTTATTTTAGCACTGAATACCTGGCATGTGATAAAAAACAAGAAAACAAAAACTGAAAAAAACCAATATCTAAATCTGATTCAGATAAACACAGTTACACAAACATACACTTTCAGTCACACGTGTTTGCACGCACTGAACACATGCAGCATTTGGTTTCCCACACTAGCCGATACGAGTCCCAACGAATGTACTGTTTGCAACACAGACAGACGGGGGTTACAATCCAATACTCACTTCAACTACTACACTAATCTGGTAATGTTAACATCTGCAGAGCCACAAGGTGGAAGATCATACTGATAAAGTATGAAATATTTTAACTCTTATGATATACTGTATTTAGCCTATATATACTATTTACAGTTCATGATCATACTGTGTATTTAAAGGGGTTACATTTACACATGAAATAGCTTCTTTTTTACAGCCACTACATTTTCACTAAAAGCCTCTTTTTAAATTCACATCTTAATATTAAAATTGCTTCAACATTGTTAATCCATTTATACTGCTCGAGAGAATGCACGATAACTAACTTCAGCAGGACGAGAGATCTGCAACACATACAACAAATAGATCGAAAAACGAAAGCTGCTCCTTCTTTTTTTCTTTTGTCCTAAGCACGATGCACAAAACAACACTTTTTTACAATCATCTATTGCAGATTTCAACAGTACCACTTCCAATAGTCTTATGTGATATGTCAACAAGTGATGAGTGAGAAGGAGGAGACATTTAGTCTGCAGAAACATGCTGAGATATAGAAGAGTGCATCCATTCTTTTACAGGAATGTAAATATGTAGATAAACTGCTTAGTTCGCCTCCATTTTTTGTCTGATGGGGGAGTGTTGGTGCTGCAATTCTTCATCCTTTACTCATAAGAGCTGCGATGACTGAGAAAAAAAGGAGACAGAATAGAGAAGAGTCATTTATTTTGTTTTTCTGTAAAATCACACCAAAGGCATTCAACAAAATAGCTTAATACAGTCCCATGTTGGTCACTTTTTAGGTTTTAGTCGATAGTTTATCAGTTTTAGAATAAAAAGTAGCTGTAGCAAACTAATTTTGATGATTAACTATTAAAAATGTAAAATTAAAAATAGGTTTTACGAGTGTTTCAGTTAAAAAAAAATAATCTTGATGCTTTTGCCCTCAATAAAGTCAAGTATTCCACTTTGTAAGCTGAGTTGGTGTTTTCTAACAAATTTTACATCACGTTAACTTCGTTCATCTGATTTCTTTTTATGGTTTTGATGGATTATGTTGCGAGTGCTTTTTTTTCTTTTATTGCATTCAGCCATCAAGCCTGTTCATTGATGATACAGCGTGTGTTGGACAGAATATTTGTTGTGAGGCTAAGTGGAAAATTGGTTATGTTTAATTTTACCAAGACCATTTTCGTGTGACCTGCAACAATCATAATAAAATACAACGTACCCACCGGTAAATGAAATCTTCTATCATTTAAACATAACACATTCACAACATCAACACATTATTTTACCTCTTTTATAGTGTACTGAATGCCCACAGAATACCCACCCTAATAAAATTTTTGTTCAAGTGTGGCAAAACTTGCATGTCTCATTAATTTTTAAAGGCTTATTCAGCTTCCCACTATCTTGCTATCGTAATGAAAAGCATATCTCCACTACTAATTAATTCCTGTACGTGCTCTCCTTCAAAGATTAATTTCAAGCATTATATATTTTTCAATAAAATCCTTTTTATAAAGAGTTGATGACAGTTTCCTTGACCTTGGTTTATGTTCTTTATTTTTATTTGCTGCATAAAAGGTGGAGCAATTGTGAAGATTTGTAAGACTGCCTCTTTTTTCTGATTTGAATATCTGAGATGTATAAATTTCCAATGTTTTGAGATATACATATACTGTACACATATTGATAAATATATATTGTATATACAGAAGTAAAACACTCTTGTAGGGATTTATACTCAAAGTATAAAACATTTTTTCCCTTTTTAAATATGTAAAAAAAAAAATACGTAATGCTCGGCTTCTCCTGTTTCATCTGTAAATGTTAGATTACAAAAAGTTACAATGATAATATTCAAAAGGTGTAGTAAGCCAAAGAGCACACAGAATCATTTTGAAATTTGCATCTACTTACCTGTTACAGTAATTTTATCTTTTAAATCTACTTAGTGGGGACTAAAGGATCATCTTATGACAAAGTTGTTGCCAGGATAGTACACAAGTGGATCACAACGGGGAAAGTAATCAAAAGACACATGAATGGAAGACAAAAAAACAAAGCAATGATGATTATGGATCTTGTATTTTACAGATTAGTCAAAAAGAAATTTCTTAAGAAGGGAACTAAAAATTCAGGAAGGCTAATCTAAGCTAAAAATATACTAATGCTAATATATCATTATTTACTGGCTTCAATTCTTACCAGTGCACCACAAGAGCGACACTGCAAAGGGTTAAACTCGGATATGGTCTCCTTCATTCAACCTGGTGAGGACAACATGGAGTGATGTACTTGAACGGGTTGTTCATTCAAGGTCAGATTTTGAGTGGAAATCTTTAATGTTGGGGAAATAATGAATTATTGCTGAATAATTTATTGCTGAGATTTTCAAAGCAGCCAAATAGTAGATGATCAGGAGGAAACTAAACAAATGAAACACTTGACGGAATGATGGAAAAAATACATGATGGAAAAAATAAAAGGGTTTAAAATGATGCAAGTTTGTGAAAAAATACGTTATAATAAGCTTAAAGCATACTTACGCTCCCTCATCTCTGAGCAGAGACAGGAACTTGGTCACTCTGTAGTCTGCGTCCATCTACAGATTTTAGAATAAAGGGAGTAAAATGTTTATCAAATAAAATCCATTAAAACCCACAGCAAAGTACCCAACAGAAAAAAAAAAAAACGTGTGAAAAAACTTTAAAGTACAATTTTTCTGACATTATCGTTCATGAATAGTTCCGTTTGAAGGGGGATTGAGTTTAATGTACCTGCAGGGACATCTCAATGAGAACAAGAAGTTTCTTGATTCCGATCCAGACTCGTTTCCCTTTCAGCTGCTGTGCAATGCTGGCTCGCTCTTTATCTGTGAAGCTTCCCAGCAGCTACAAAAGCAGCAAAGAAGAGAATGTTTTTAAGGCCATTTGAACGCTGTGAGCAAAACCATTCCAGTAATTATATTTGAGGTACTTTACAATATTTAATAGATTTACAAGGACATAGATCTTCAAATGACACATATTCACATCGGTGAGATGTCGAGACATATAAAGGATAGTAAACAATCTATGGTAACTATCTGTATCATTCATTTGCACAATCTGTTTTTAATCCGTCCAACCTTGTTTTTACACCAGTTTTTCAAAGACACAGTTATGAGACAACTGTATTTATGCAGCTAAAATGTCTCAAAGGAAGAAAAGAGACTAATGTGGATCTGGAGTACAAATCAGTCATTACCACTTCTGGGAAATCGCTTTGTCCAATAAGGAATGATGAAGGTAGATTTTTAATCATTATAAACATAAATGTGTTGTGTTGTACCTCTAAGGCATCAACTAGCTGTTCTCCAGTAGAGATGTTGGGAATGTGAATGGTGGTACTGAAGGCATCCAGCATCTCCATCTCTTGAAGGACATCCTTTCTGCTGGTGGTACCGATGATGAGCAATTTACGACCCTACAGAAAGAAATAAGTGGGTTCATAAAACGAGCATGATGTTATAGTTTTATACAATTTTCAAGGCAGCACGTTATTTGTTCAGGAGCTACTGAAGAATTCCCGTCAAAAATTGACTTCAGCTAACCATTTTTAGACTCTAAAGCTTATAATGACTGAAAGTCTTGTTTATTCCCTTTACCATGGAAAATCAGCATGCACTGTTGAAAATGTCTATTTGGACTTGGTCTGAAATAATTAAAGTCTCTGAATCAGCATCTCTAAGACATTTTCCTATTAAATCAGAGTTTGTGGGATGTCGATTCTGTTTCTGTTTGTGCTATGTCTAATCTGTATCAAATTCACCAGGCAAAGTTAATTAATTTGATGGTTGTTGTGTTTTTAGTGCCAACTGTGCAAGGACAAGAGTGATTGGGATCTAATCTACATCCATCAGGAAAAAAAAAGTCAAATCATTGCAAACATTAGTCCTGTTGCCAGATAGTTTCACACTGAGACCGTTACCCAATGCATCATACACTGTAGTTTTGCGGTATTTGATAGGATTCACTTGATACAATTCACTTAAATTTAATATTGTTACTGACTTATGAAACAAGTTTAGAACATTTGGCAAATTTTTAAAGTATGCTCTCATATGGTAAAAGTATATTTCTGCTTTTGAGTCATCTCTAACCTTTGGTGGAGGTTTCTTGAGCAGCACTAGCAGAGCCTGTAGAACCAGATTGGAGAAACGTGGACCGATGGGAACATAGTCCAAAAGACGTTCAATGTCATCTACCACCACACAGCTGAGCTGAGATTTATATGCGTCATCAAAGACCTGAAACGGAAAGTGGAAAAGTGGAAGGAATCAGAAAGCTGAAGATTGCACAGTCAAGAAACAAAGAAAACAAAAACAAAACAAAAAAAGAAAGGACCCAGTAAATACAACAAACAAAGACGTTTTCACACCTTTTTGATTGCCTGGCACTTGGAGATCTCCGAGCTCCCAATCATCTTGTCTGGAGAGCAAATTTTAATGAAGGGGAACTGAGAGTCCTCTGCTATTTTAGCTGCCAAGGCGGTCTTTCCACTGTGTGGTGGACCTGTTTGTAGGAAGAAGGGTTACAATTTACCCGTGGCTTTTAAAATTTATTTTAACACTTCACGTGTTTCAACTAGCAGTGTGGAAAGAAAAGCCCACTGTTGAATGCTAATTCACAGAACTTTGGTTTTAGTTCATTTTTTCTCTTACTTTTCATATTAAAAAAGCGACTATTTTCTCCCCGTTTTTATTGGTGAACAACGATATCAAAGTCTGTATTTGTACCTTCCAGTAACACAGCCACCAGTGGAGTACGATCACTGTTTTTGGTTTGCTGTACCAGCAGCTCTCCATCATCCAGAACGTGGGTGACCGGGTCGCCCCATTTGATGATGCCGTTCATGATGTAACTGGAATAATCTTCTTGGTTTGTGCCAAATGCCTGATTGAGAATAAAGATTTTACTTAATCTGTTGGGTTTATTTGTTAAAAAATGAACTAACAAAAAAAAAAACAAATTGAATTGCTTGAAAAATACAAATTTTCACACAGTTCATGGCAACAAGGGTACTTACTGGTTTTATGTCATTGTTCAGCGACCCCATGAAGTCCGCCCTTGTGACCTGCAGCTTCTCTGCTCGCTCCATGTCCACCTCTACAGTAGATGTAGCCTAGAAAAAAAATGCCATGTTTTTAACATCTGATAATGATTGTAAATGCTTCTTTTTTTTTTTTAGATAAGAAATTTGTGCAAAATGTGAATTTCATAAGCTGTCAAAATTCAGAGTTTATATTGACAAATTCAGAATTTCCACCCCACCCAACTGGGCACATGGCCCTTTTGACACGTGTGACTTTCATTTTTGGATCAGTATGATAAAATAAACATTTTTTCAGACATTTAAAATTTTGAAGAGACCTTGATGTGTCGATTCATGGCGGTGGACTGAGCAGCCCTGACCAACCCTTCCAACTCTGCACCGCTGTAGTTTTTAGTTTCCGCTGCCAGCTCTTTAACATCCACGTCTCCAGCCAACAGGTTGAAGCTTCGCATCTTGTTGGTGTGGATGTTCAGGATTTGTACACGGCCCTTCTCATCCGGAAGACCTAGTAAAAAATTACATCGAATTTAAAAATGCTTGCCAAATTGCTTTATTGGTAATCCAAATGGGATTGTTTTAAAGTCCCTGTTGAATCAAATAAAATACTTAATCATTTTGAATATGCATTATAAATATTCATGCTTTTCAAGATTTTCATGCTGCATTGATGCATAAAATTAACTCGTGGTGATTTAGATCTTTTAATATTGTTGGAGTCATTTCAAATAGCTGATGGCAAATGATTTGTTACATGAGCGAAAACATTTTAATTGGGCTCATTACTTTTCTGCTGAATAAATCAAAGATATGACTGGGTTTTTTGATAATTTGTTTTACACTGGTAAGTTTATAAGTAGACAGTTTTCTTGTTTCAAACTAATTTATGTTTTCTAAAGATTTGGAAAGAAGAAGACATTACTTTGCACATTTTTATTGCTACAAAGTCTTTAAAAACATGTTAATGATGGTTTAGTAAAGAATCAAAGATATTTTTGATTCTCAAGAAACTAATTTATAACTTTAGCAATGATGTTGATGGTAAATTTAAGTCTAAGCCAACAAAAAATGACTCTTTGATCAACATCCAAAAATTTTTTGTACAAAATTTTAATCAAAACATTACTTTCAATGATAGATGTGAGGTCTGTCACAGACGCTTACCGATCTCCATCTTCACCTCAAATCTTCCAGGCCTCATCAGGGCATCATCAATCAAATCAGGCCTGTTGGTCATACCTGAAGGAGGCAGGGATTGATGGAGACGTTATAAGAAAGTGTGTTTTGAAGTCATATGAAACTTTAAAAAAAGACAGAATAGTTTGGCAAAATTGAAATGAACACCCTGAAACTTTTCACAATTACATCTAGATTTTTTGACAAGTTGATTCCTTATCAGTGTTTGAAGTTCTTCAGTTCTCTTTGAGCCTAACTGTTGGCATGGTCGATCATTTTAACCGCATTCATCCATGTGATGCCTCCAGATGTTTGTACAGTGTTCTTACTTAAAGCTTCAAATGGGATGTAGCTCAACACTAAAATTAGGTAGTGATAAAATGTCTAATTATTGACTTTGATGGGTTGTATTTGTGCAAGAAATGACATGAGTTTAGGATATTTAGTCCAAATTGCTTGTGAGTCTGACAAGTTTTGTTCATTTGTTTATGGGTTCTAAAGAATAATGATCTTTATTGTCCTCTAAGGCTACTCACCAATGACCAGGATGTTGTTTAGCTGCTCTACACCATCGATCTTGGAGAGAAGCTGGTTAACTACAGTGTCGTGTACGCCTGTGCTGCTGGCGCCAGTGCCTCTCTGCTTACAGATTGCATCCAGCTCATCAAAGATGATGATGTGAAGGCCACTGTTGGCTCCCAGCTGGAAGAGAAAAAAAAAATCATTTATTTGAATTTTATTGCATATTGAATTATTTAAGAAAAGTTTTTACCCTCTTTTGTTCTTCCTCAGCTTCAGCGAATAGTTTGCGGATGTTGGCCTCAGACTCTCCCACGTATTTGTTGAGAATCTCTGGACCGTTGACGACCTTTGGCTCACGAGCATTGAGCATCTTACCAATCTGCCTTGCCATCAGTGTTTTACCACATCCTGGTGGTCCAAAGAGCAAAATGCCCTTCACATGTTTGCACCCTGAAACAAGAAAATGATACTTATACCTAAATATGCAAGACATGTTATAACCATGGGAAGAAAAGAAAGAAAAACAAAGTAAAAACTTAAACTATTTTTTTGGCCTGACTTTATCTTTGCGTCTATAAAAAAAGTGTTTGTTGGAAACGGGTTCATTCATTTTGATATTTTATGTCTGATCGTATGTCATATATAAATGCATTTAATTCACATTATACCAATGAGAAACATATGTGAAAAAACTCATTTTCCTGAATTGAAGATGGAAGTTTTTTGCAACAATGCAATCAGAAAAGATAGATTTCCTCACCCATTTGCTCCACTATGTCTGGAGGGAACACTCTGGAAGCAAAAGCTCTGCGGAAAATGTCAGAGAACTCCTTGTCCAGACCTCCGATTCCCATCTTCTCAAAGTTCCAGTCTGGATTGATGATTGTCTGTCGGGCCTCCTTAGTCTTTGCCTTTCCTAAAAAGTCAAATAAATTCTATGAATGCAAACAAATTGAAGAGTTGCAAAGAAAATATGTAGTATGTTATAAATTCATTTAAACCCACCGATTCCACACCCACGTATGCATATATTAATATGTGTGTGATTTTATGTGTGTGGATTTAGAGCCTCATTAAATCGGCACATTGCTTTGGCAAAATAAATTCTTGCTGCCATCTTGTGGAATAAACAGTTACAACTGTATGACTGGACATCTTTTGGACTGATTTTTCTTTCAAAATTAGCTTCTAAAAGTTTAACGTACCGACAAGTGTGAGGGAAGAACTTTCTGCCTTCTCAAAAATCACCTGGCTGTTTCCCACCATCAGGCCGATGTCGATCTGTCACAAATACCTCAGTTAAAAACATGACTGTTTGGAAAAGGCTCATTTTTTTTCTACTTGGCAAGAAAATTAGTACAAAAAGAACAAACCATTTAAAACAACATATTTATTAAACCAAAAAACAGTTCTAATATATTAATGTACACTAGTTAATTAAGAAAATCTTTTTTTTTTTCAAATGCAGAAAACATATTTTCTTATTGATTATAAAAAAAAAATAACTCTTGCCTGTATTGATGCGTTTTTTTATATTGACAAATACTATGCAATTTAAAGTTGATAAAAAGTAGATGATTGTTCAGAGCATCTTTTCCTTTTGTTTCTATAAAATATCATTAGAACTTTTAAAGGTATCTGAGTACTGCTGAATTTTATTATATTGGGCATTGGATATTGATATTGGGCTGCACAAAAACAATTTAATTTAATTGTATCCTATTTCATAGCGGCTCTGCTATGTAGATCATTCTGATTATTCAAAACAATTAAATCTTAAACTAATTTTCTTAGAGTTAAATCTTACTTAATTGGATTCAAGTTTGATACCTTCTGTTGTTTTTTTCCAGAGGCTGGTTCTCCTTTCAGAATGCTAGCATCCATCGCCTCAATGTCCTTCACGACCAATCCAAACAGTTTATCGCAGAAACTGAACACTAACTGAAAAACAAAGACAATAATTATTCCTTGGAAAAAAAAAACTTCAATCACAGTGAAATGCAAATGTATATTTTTCTTTAGAATTACCTGCTGGGTGACTGAGAAGGCTTGGTTGTTAAACTGCTGGATGAACTCTGCAGCCATCTTGTCTGAGTCATAGGGAGAAGAGTCGGTACTTTTCTTTTGCAGAAAGTCGATTTCGATTGTCATGGCACCAATGCACTGCTTGGACTTGTCAAAGTTGTAGTTGGACACTGAGAGGACATAAAAAGTTTGGAATTTGTGTGGAAACTTTCTTTAACTCTTTTAAAAAAAGTATGCTCACTGCAACCCTTTCAGCTCAACATGATTAGTAAATTCCCCATCAGTTTGTAGTAAGATAGATATTGGTAGAGATGGATTACAGTTCGGAAGCTAGCTTAGTTTGTGGTCTACAACAAAACCCTAGAATCAACTACCTTATGCTCAATTTCACTATTACTTTAAAATTCTGTTTGCAGCCTAAAAATTTAGTGGAATCTTACTGCTAGATATAAGAGCAAAAGCAGCTGTGTATATGAAGAAATCTTTTTGGTAAAATCAACGCTCTCTGTCATTATTTATCAAATTTATATCAAACTTTGCTAAGGAAGGGCTAATCCCAACAAATCTCTAACCGACTGTTGAGAGGCAATGTAACTTGTTTACTGTAATAAAATTTTTATATTAAGCAGCAGTATTAGGCAAAAATGATTAGTTGATTGTTAAAATCTCGATTTTTTTGCTTTTTAATAATGGTATAACAATGATCAAGTGTTCTTCTGTGTTTCTTTGTTGTCTGGAATGCCAGGTGTCTTAGGGACAGATTAGTACTGTCCTCGTCACCGTTTCTTATCTGACTCCAATTCTGAGATCACTTGGGGAAACTTAGGGAGAGATCTCTCCAGCTCTTCACTTGTGCACGTGTGATCCCTGCAATAAACTTATAAAGGAAGCAATTGACTTTTTCTGCCACCCAGGCTGTTTTCCACCACATTTAAAAAAGGTTGGGGTTGGTTGACCCACCCAATAGGTTGGTAAACTCAGGTTATTATGTATTGAACTTGAGTTTGGGATTGAACCACTGTCACCAACCACTAAATTTCACACTTTGACAAGAAAACTGGTAAAATTGAACCTCACATGAAAAAATTTAAGAATACATCCAATTATTGATAAAAAAATAAGATTTAATAAAAATGATCGTATTTACTCTCTTGACCATTTCCTCAAAGAGCTTCAACTCCACACACTACAATAAATAATTACAGGAAATTTAAAAGAGCTCTGTTTGACATTGACCATCCCACAAGGTAATGGTGTGGTCTCCAGTTTTATTCATCTGCTTTCTAACAAATTTTCAGTGAGGGAAAAATATTCCTCATGAGACACATTAAAATCTTCTTTAAACTTTTTTTAAACAAAGCATAGAATTTTTTTGTTGTTGTTCGACTGTTATTACGAAGATTATTATTATTCGTCAGAATATCTAAAATACACTGAATGTATTATTATGATAATAATTTGTCTCAGGATTTCAGACACAGTAATAGCTGGACTGTGTTCAGGTATAATAGGAGTTTTTACCTTCAACCTCTTGACCAATGGAGAGACCAGCCCATTTCCTCTGTGGAGAGAACAAAGAACGTTTGAACAGGTTGGTGGTCTCTGATCAACAACCTGACTGAGATGTGTTTGTCTACCTGTGGCAAGCTGAAAGCGATGGATCCAGCTGAAACCGTATGGTGGGTCTTGACTGTAAACACAAACTTGTGGTTGGGCGTGGTCTTCACAGTCACGTGTCTACAGACATAGAACAAAATGTAAAACATGAACCACATAAGGACATTCAAAGAAATCCACATGGTTCTAATACAAAGGTTGTATCCTGGGGTCAGAATATGAAAATCTACGGAACTTAGCTTCGAGAATAAACGCTCTGGAGAAACTTCTTTGGGGCCCTCAAAATTTGTTATAAGCAACATAAATGAGCAATAATGTTTTATAAATGTTTAAATATGACATCATACTATGTTGAAGAACTTAATTATAAAAGGAAATGCACATACACAAAAAATATTTTTTAAGCTAATCAATGACTAATTCTAAAACTAACTAAATAAACTCAAAGCATATCTGCCCTTGAACCATCCTTCCTGGTGAGGAAAGAACTTCTATAAACACCTAGCAATAGGAAAAAGAAAAAACCTCATGGAAATCCAAATGAAGGAGGGATACCTGGTATAGACAGGCAATGTATCCAGCACCATTAATTAATTATTAGCTAATTGTAAAAACATCATTATTCACTGTGTGGTGCAGACTGTTTGATTTCTATGAGATTTTGAGGATTGCCAGAGAAGAAATTTAATTAAACAAGTTTGTATGTGCAATGTGCACAAGTCTGCTCAGAAAACAACCTACCTGTTTTTAGAAGAGTTTCTTGTCTAAAAGAACTATTTACACAGTTTTAATTATAATTATAATAATAATGGTGAGGACAAACAAACCAAATATTCAGTCTGAAAGTTGAGTCAAACGTATTGTTTTTTTTTGTCTTTTATCACTTTCATGCACGCCACCTTAAAACCCATGAGGTACAAATCTTACAACAGATCCCTGAGTGCAAAATCCTGGGGAAAGATTGATGCTGACGTGGGTGGAAAGAATGCAGTCAGGAAGAATGATTGGTGAGATGCAGAGAGAGAATGAATACTCACTGTCCTGACTGCAGATCCTTCTCACTCACGACGGCACAATTAGTCAGCGACAGCTCATCTGTCGGGCATCGCGCCGCTTGCATGGTCTGCAAAAACAGAGTAGGTAGCATGGAAGAGAAAATCAGCCCACTTACAGCTTTTGGTAGAGATTCAGATGAGCATTTTGATGATTTAATCAACATAAATGAAGCTACTTTGAACAAAAATAACACAACAGGGTACAAAATCTTTTATAATTAGTTAAAAAAAACATTGATCACATAAATAATAGTATTAAAAATGATCAGTGGAATAAAATAGCATTGTAATCCATTCAATAATCACACTGAGACCAAGAATAGAAGAAATAGTTTTACAAAACAGTGCATGTAGTTTTAAATAAAAGGAGCGGAATATTTAATGTACTCTAGTTCATTCTTTCACAAGCTGACTCATTACCAGTTTTACCTCTACTTTTAGCTTTCCCTTGGATGTTGTAAAGGAGAAATATGTTGTTGGATTGCTTTCAGGATGTTTATAACACCCAGAAAGAAAATAAAAATTATCTTCATCATGAAACCAATAATAAAAATTGTATTTAATTAAAAAAAAAATCCGTACTGTTTATTGGCTTGACATTTAACTAAAATTGAAAAGTAACTAACTCAGTTAATCAATGTTTTTGGAAACAAATGGGAAAACTCAAATTATGCTTTTATCTTTCTGTTTATTAGAAGTTAAAATGAAATGAGTAATTTGAAAAAAAAAGTCAATTTTTCCAATTTAATTTTTTAACTTAACCAGCATATTTCTCTCAAATGTTAAGCAAAGCACTTTTTTGTTGTCATTTTAAAGATACATAACATACATAATATCATAGCCAATTCATAATTAACATTTTAATTTAAACCTTTTTTTGGAAATTGATTCCTCCGATTTTAAAATGAATATGAGTCCTGGGATTTCCATTTCACCTCATCTTCCCAAAGAACACATTCAGAAAACTCATTTTCATACTAATCACAAACCCTCTCCAGAACATGCCTGCAGATTTCAAACCATCTACCCAAAACTCAACTTATGAAGTGGTAACCACGGCAACTGCAAAGATATGTGGCAGAGCTTCTGACAATAAATGAAGCTTTACTACCAACGGATTTATCAAGGGCCTGCATGACACTGTTGCTCAGATGCGACGGTGCTTACACTACCACAAATAGCAACATGTCTTTTGTTTCGAGGAAGTTTTATAGAAAACCCAGAAGAACCTGCACTGTTGGTTACTGATTAGTGGGTTTACTGCAATACAACTGTTAAACCATCTTTGTCATAGGATTAGAATATAGAACGTGACAGTTTGAACATCAATGACATTAAAGGATATATATCATTCAAATGCATTGCTCACTTGTTCTGGATGTACTCCCTTAACTACCTCTTTGGAACAACCTCTTTGGAACAACTAACAACTCCCTTAACTACCTCTTTGGAACAACTTCAACCTATTTCATGACTACGTTGCATTCAGCAGCACATGAAATTAATCCATAAATGCACAAAAAGATCACATTTGAAAGGTAACACAAGATCTAAAGATAATTTAATTTGGAATAATTTTTTGAGCTAAAAAAAATAAAGTCACCATACATATAGAATGAACAAACCAGGCTTGATTTTTTTTTTCTGCAAAATCTGCCCAAATTCAGTCAATCAACCATAACTGAAAAAAAAGCTCTTCCAATGTTCATGAATAATAAACATGAATGCAATAAGTGGTTGATGCCGGTAAAAATTATTAGTAATTGTTTCATTAAAATGGTTGATGCCCATAAAAAGGGTAAGTTATTGGTTTAATATAAAGCAAATAGATTGCGCGGAATAATAAGAGTCAAGAAAATAGATGCAGGACCAAAGTGTACGTGAGACAAACACTGCAGTGTTGGATCTGTGCCAAAATAACCTGCACCCCAGAAGTCTATCCCAGAGAAAAAGAAAAATCAACTTTCTAATCACTTCCTTCAAAGAAAATTATTCTCAATGGTGGATGGTAAACCTGCACAGTCCCATGTCAGTGACTGGTTAAATATCAGGTTAAACTGTTAACACAAATATGTTATCAATCACATCACAGCAACTCAGCACACTTTGTCTTGTAAAGTTGAAGTTCAAAATGTACTTTGAAAAAATGAAGAGAGCACAGTAAAGATACTTTCAACAAGATGTTTTTGTTTGTCCCAGAATTTCAGAAGCTGGTAATCTCCTGAGATTTGCTGATAATCTTTAAAGTTTACCAAGAAAAGTCTGGAGGGGAAAAAAAAGCAGCTTTATATCCGCTCAACATTCTGAAAGTCAAGAAATAATTTGATGGTGAACATTGTAAGTACATAAATGTATCCTGCCTTGGATTATTGTTAATGGTGTGATAGTCCAGGGATGTTCTCTTGGGACTTTTAATGGACTTTATCCATAAAATAGAGAGAGCTACATTTGCGGAGCTGAATGCAAATCGACCAAAAATGAAGAAAAAATCCAAATGGAAAAACATTGTTTACAGTTTGAGAAGCAGTAGCTCTAGAACTTAAATCCCTGTTTAAGTGTTTAAATGCAAATTCAGATCAGAATTCTCATCAGGCTTTTCTGCTATTTGCAGAAAAGGCTAACCCAGAAACCAGAACTGCAACCTAGAAATGATTAATCAAGCTTTGCAACATTGCTTATTTCGAACCCAAATTTAAAAGAAGGAAACAAGATGGAAAAAGATACGTCAGAATTGATCTGGTTTTAAAAAGCTTTCTACACAAGGTAAAAAGACACCTTGTCTATACTGAACTCATTTTTGGGGTTGGTGGATTAATGCCAGAAGCATCCCTAAGGCTGCTACATGATATAGGCCTTGGTTTTCAGGCCAGTTGTAGCCACTTGACCTGGCTTGTGGCAAAAATGTATGTCAAGTACAAACTGGAATCCAAAGTTCTTTTTATTCAGCTGTGATGTGCAAACTAGTGAAAGGTTCATGCCCTCATGTGGTAGTGACTTTGGTTGTAGTTATTTTTAGCATGACATATTTTTGGGTGATAAATCAGTAGATCACTCTTGTGAAAGCTGTTTGACTTTATACATCTATGAATTACACATGATTTAAATTGTTAAAAACTCTGGATCAAACCACAATCAGTTTTGCAGGTGTCAGTTTGACACAAAACAGACTTTAGTAGAGCCCACGGGCCCCATAGTTTGAGCATCCAGGAGGGGTTGGAAAACAAAAGTGAGCAGAAAGCTTCTCTTGCTCTCTCATCTCTGCTTTTCTCTCCTTGTAGTTTGTGCTTTTGTGTTTGCAATTATCAAGTACTGTACATCGGAGGCTTGATAAATCAAAATTGTGTTACATGAAAGGTAATAAAACCAAACTTGGATTGTGTAAACCTGCTGCTTGATTAATACATTTTTTCTGCATACTAATTCCTGACTCTTTTCATGTCTCTAGCATCTCCCATATTAATTTTCCCCAAATGATTTACACTTTTAAGTTGGAGTGATAAAGTGATAGAGTGATAGAGAGAAAAAAACTTTTTTTTTATCCCAGCTGCCCTGAGAACTGGCACCCATTGGCACCCAAGGCCTAAAAGATCATCTATCGAGGGATGAGTATTCTCTCTTTTAACGGGATGATTCTTTGAACGAGTGGGGAGTAGAGTGGAAACCTTTGCATTTGGAACAAAAGTGGCAGGATTGAAGGTATTTTATACCGGAAAGAATAGGATCCTCTCTTTTTTGAACACTCATGGATTATACCAGGTCTTAGGTAGCTGAACAGGTGTTTGAACCTCTCTCCCATTCAAAGCCTTTTAGATTGATTTTTAATTTGATGTGTCAATAAGCGGCCACACGGTGCTATAAAACTAATAAAAAGTCCAGATTACTAGCCTACGTTGAATTTGTTTGTTTTCAGAAAATACAAAGCAGCTTTCTAAGCCTTCTTTTCCAGAAAAGTTTTTACAACTGTTTAAAAAATTTGGTGGAACTCAACTTAGTGATCCCACATGAAAGATTATTAACTATCTCTACCAAAAAAACAAACAAAAAAAAACCATTATGAGCAGTGCTTTCTGTTTGAAATTAATGTGAACCATTCTTTTTATAGTAGAAGGAAATGAGAACACTTTAATAAACTATTTGCCATCTGAATCAAAATGTCAAGTTCACTGCGGAACATTTCCATTTTGCTCTGGCCTAACGTAAAACATAAAAAGGGAGTTGATTAATGGATGCTAATGAGCTTGGGTGTCCATCCAGTCATGTGACACCAGCTTGACATTGCAGCTCAGACTCTGAGTTGCAATAGTGTCAGCTATCGTATGGCTTTGTATCGTGCAGATCTATGGTGCTATCCATTATGTAGTAAAAAGGTTTGAAGCAGCGATGCACGACCACCGCACTAAACATCTTTCCAGTCAGAGGGAAGCAAACACTCTGACTGGAAATAAAAAAATTGAATCTATGTAAAGAAAAAGGTGGGCAGCTCGCTTAAAGTGTTGCCATACATACCTTATAAAATATTACCACCTTGTGGGCATCGGCGTAGGCAAGCAGAGAGGAAGGACAGAAGACAGTGTTTGAGACGAAGGGGACTTAAAGCAGCTGAAGCTAAGGTTTTAAAATTGAAAAGGCTGCAGACGGGTGGATGCAAGCTGCATTCATGAGTAGGTTTTCACTCATGCCAAACACAAACACACACAAAAAAGATCACCCGCAAGGGTGTCTCACCATGCAAGCCAGAGTTGGGGTTTGATTAGGATGAGTTTAACATTTTGTTTGCTTGTAAATTTAAGCAGAACAAATTTTTATTTGAAAGATACACCCCAATTCTGGTCATTAAAAAAAAAAAAGAAAAAGAGGAAGGAAGATGTTTAAACGTATTTCACTCCACAATGGAGACACTATGTCCGATGTCCCATTGAGGCAAAAAAGCAAAAAACATGGATGTATGTTTGAAAAGCAATATCTATTGTGTGAAAATGGAAACGTCATAAAGGTGATTCCCTGGAGATGACAATTTTAATTCACTATGCCCTTAAATAATAGAATTAAACTTCTGTTTGTCAATGGTTGAGTCAATTATAGGAACACTGTTTGAAAAGCTTTCATTTGTTAATTTCCTAAGTTAGTATGCAGGGCAGAAGTGTTTAAATGATTGTGTTAGGATTGGATTGGTAAAGTTTAGCTAGCATGCTCAGACAAGACAACATAAATATACGTAGAGTAAAGGTAATGTCATGATACAAGGAAGACAATAAAAACATTTTTATCAACAAGTTACCAACTTTGTCCCTTAGGATTCACCATTGCCATTTTCCTAATGAATCACCATAATTGAACATGATATAAACTAATTTAACTTAGTGTCTGTTTAGTTTTAAAGCTAATCGTAATGCCACTTAAATATGACACTAGGTCTATGAAATCTACAATCATTTGCAGTCAAAGAATCAACACATGGATGCAATTTGATCCTATGGGAATTTGATCACAAAAATTGGCTTCAAAATTACGGATTGACCTGCATTTCTCATGTAAAAGTTTATTTTTATTTCAAGAACAAACTAGAAGTATGCTGTTTTAGATAAATGGCTGCTTGATGCCTTGGAGCCGCCTAGTTTTGCTGAAATTCTGAAAATGGACTACAACCCCCATCATGACTAGCACCTACCGCGGACCTCTGCTCTGTTGATCTAATTCATTCAAACACACCCAAACTAAATTTAAAAAAACAAACACAGCTCCTATGTGTGGCACACGCATGCATCCTTTTAAAGCACTATATAAATAAATTTTATTATTGTTTCGAGATAATTTCTGTAAAACAGTCTTCTTCCCCCTCCTTTAGCCATCTTCATGATGCTGGCTTGCTCACAGTTAGTTGGCGCATTTAGCGTCATTTATTGTAAAAAAAACAAAAAAAAACTACAAAATCTCCAACATATTTCTTTGACCATGAGAGACACAAGGGTCTGAGCTACGCAAGAATATTTTTAGAGTTTTTGGTAGGCATAACAGAATCGAAATAACAGCAGTTTGAAAACGGCATAAGTATTTTTCCAGCCTCTCCCAAAATTTCATAGGAGTGAATAATAAACAATTCGGACTTTGTAGCAGGATAGATAAAAATCTAGTTTGAGTTTATCTTTAGAGGATAACATTTCTTACAATTTAATGCCACAGTTGTTGCTGTAGGATAAAAATTAATGGGTCTACTGATGTTTTTTTGACTTCTGAATTATTAAAAAAATACATGTTTCTTGCTCTATTTTTGCTCAAATATTATGGACACTTATCTTAATTTTGTTAGACTAGAAGAGACACAAAATTCTTGTGAGCATCTTAAAGCTAAAATCAGGTTTTAAAAAGTTTTTCGGAATGTTCTAAAAAAATTTTTTTTAAAATACCCCACACATAATATTCAACCAAATTTGGTACAATTTGAACAGTACGCCCTTTTACTTTTACTTGTAATGCGAAAGACCAATTCGAAGGCTAACTGAATTATGCCATTGCTATTTGAACGACCGGTTTAAAAAATTACGAGAACAGATGGTATTGAAATATACGTAAATACATACAAACACAAGAACTGGCTTTAAGGCCTAATCTCTTCTTTACTAGGTAATCCATTTAGGGGCATAGCAAGGAAACCCTCAAAGTGTGTCTTTTTCTTAAGACTGTTAGGTACTTTACACTTAGTATTAATATGTTTTTACTGAAGAATGTGTGTAACTCTTTTTATTTAGCATGGTTGTTAAATCATCGTTTTTGCTGCTGGAAAACCATGTGCTTCATAAAGTTCCTGTGATTTATTAATTTAAACAAAGTCTTCTTGCACACATTACATTACAAGTAAACTACTCACTTCTTAAATTCAATGTTTATTTGTCTGGATTTGATCTATCTTCTGTCGTTGACATCCCAGACATTTATTGCATGAATGATTATTGTTGTTTCAAAACCACTAGCACAAATAGATGTATCTTCAAAGCTTGTGTAGATAAAGAACATTATCTGTAAAACTGTTACTCTATTTTGAATCAATTTTTATTTATCTTCAAGAAATAAGTCTTGCGTGCTTTCATCTCCTCCATAAAATGGTTTGGATTGATTGCTACTGAAAATTTTAATCTTTCTTTAAGTCCTAACAACAAAAAACCTGAAATTGTTTGAGTAACACAAGAAAGTATTTGGGCACAGGATTTCAATATTCCTAAACTAAAAAAAAAACTTTGCACACAAAGTGAAATCATATTCTGTATCGTAATGCAAAAATCTTGAGACAGTTCAATAAAAAGTGGAAGACTGTTTAAGAAATAGCCAGATTATACATAAAAAGTAGAGAGGCTCATTTGTTTTTTTGTAAAACATACAATTTGCTTCTACAAGGATTCGTTCGATGGATAGATGCTTTCAAATCTGTAACTCAGAAATGAAAACTCCTTCTTTCAAAAATAGAAACAATGAAAGTTCAGTTTTTTTCCCGTTTTTCACATTCAATTCAATAACACTGAAATCGAACAGGACAGTGCCAAACTGAACAAAAATCCATTCGTCACAACATCATTATTTCATAATACAAGAATATTCAGACCTTATTCATTCAAAAACACGTTTTACATGTCAGGAAAACAAATTTATAAGATATAGCATCTATGAGTTTCTCTGACTCTTCATTAAATCTCAGATGTAGCAAACTTTATGGATATATTGTTGCATAAATCATGCCTAGATTTTGGCAACATTTTAGAAAGTGAAAAAAAATTTCATCAACTAGTATCAATTGTTTTTTATGACCCTCCTAAAAACTTGTGCAGGTAACAAACTTATCAGTTTTAATGTCCTTGCAATAAAAAAAAAATAGACACGTTGTATATCCGCAGAACACGGGTGTGGCTCTGCCTTTTGATTTTGAATATTTCTTTTACCAGGCGTCTCATTATATTTGAGTCAGTTTATTGAATCACATGCTGGCACTGGGAAATTGATCAGCAATTCTGCTGCAGAGTCGAGTCCTTAGGATGCCGGCATGGGAGGACATTATCCTCATGATTGATAACACACACTTAATCCTAACGATCTGCGTGGTTAGGATTTCTAGCTGTTCTTAGTGTGAAACAGATGAGCTGTGGTTGTGTTTGAGAATTATTTCCTTCTAACACCTAGATATTAGCTTATTGATGTTCAATGTGTTTTTATCATAATCCATTTTGAAATCTATTGCATCATCATCCATCCATAGATTTATAATTTTTGCATTGCAATTTTTATGCATAAAGTCATAAACAAATAGATACAACTTCACATTCTTTTACTTATTAGGTCAAAAAAGAGGACTACCAATTCTCCCTCATTAGAAACAGAACTTCAGAAATTAGAACATTTGAAAACCGAACAATAAATCCCCGGAGAAAAAGGGAATGAAATAGAATTTTAAAAACTTTTCAAAATTAAAAAAAACAGTACTTGACTTATCAAAGCTTAACAAATGACAGAGAAAAACTTAAAACACTAAAATGTAACTAACAGTAGGCCAAATGCTTCTTTAGTTTTGGGAAAATATGAATCCTCACTCCTTCAGGACCTCAAAGAAAACACTGTAATCAATATCTGGAGAGCTTCACACATATCAACTCACATAACACTAACTGTAACACACATCCAGGCAGCTCCACATTTAGGACACACAGCACTTGTCTGTACTACAGTTTGCCCACAATCTCCCCGAAGGTACTCTATTTTAAGACCAAACAGGTTTACTATTTGAACAAAACTATTCAAATGTAAATTCAAATGTGTTATTTTTTATCACAGATGTACCAACAACAAATACCGTACTACAGTAGTCACTTTTTCTTTTCTATTACATTGAAAGGAGTACGAACACACCTCACATTGCATTCAAAGACTAATAGTTTGCTCAAATGCAGTCATAAACGCCCCAAAATCTCTGCTAGCTGTTGTTAGATAGGCAGACAACGTTTCAACATCCAAGGTTTGACTTGAAACCTTTGTCTTTGAATAGGCTTATTGCCACGCCAACTACAAACAGAGATTATTAACTGAAATAGCGTATCCGTGTTAGGCTGTACAAATAAAACTGAATTGAATTGGAGTCACAGCCATGCCAGCATACCTACTGGTAGAACTGGTAACAATAATCATTGTTGCTGCCACGAGACAAAAGCCATTGCTGCTTGCACCTGTGCACACAAAAGATATGAACTTGTGTGTTCTGGTATGTTTATTGGACTTTCACAGCTTGCTTTGTCTGTATCTGTCTGCATTTATGTGTATGTTTGTGTGTGTTTCCTAGTTGTTGGCTTCCCCACGGCAGAGTAGCTCTCTAAATTTAGCCACAGCTCAGGGCTCAGAGAGGGAGGCCCGGCATCGAGACAGTCAGGGATTAACTATTACAATCTATTACTCACACACACAAATACACACAAATACACAACCTCTCGCACAGCAAATGCACAAATATGGAAGATACACAAATACTCGTTAAGCTAAAGCACTAAAACGTTATAAATCTCTCTCTCACTGAATGGGATGATAATGCTCTATGAACGCTCTTTGTATGTTTAATATTTTAAATGTTAGAATCTCCTCAGAACCAGGAGATGAATATAAAAGAGGATGTAATGAAAGAAAAATCCTCCACACTTAATTAAGGCAGTGAATGAGATCATGGGGTAGGAGAGACACGTTTGAATATCTGCCAGCCTTTGCCTCCCACTCACCCTACAAAGTTTGTTTTTTCTTTTTTCTTTTACCAAGTCTGACTTTTACTGCTTCTCATCTGTACTTATTGATTTTGACTCAAATACATCTGCCAGGCTATCCTCGAAAGCACTTAATCAGTATTTGAGGACTGATATGAAAAGAACTGGACGCAATGTGAAGAGTCATTTGTCAGAGGTTAAATTGAGTTCCGTGCTTGAGATGTCGGCAAACTAAATGTTACAATTTCATTTTATCCCGGCTGTGCCTCTTTAGCAGAAAATAAAACACGTTTAATCTCACAGCATGATTACTCTACACTTGGCTGTGTCACGCATTTTTTGCACTATGTTGCCAGATATTTTTTTATTATTATTCTTTGTACTATTTTATTGATTTGGTTGAAAACATGTGCAATTTCCATGTAAACATATTCAAAGTTTGAGTACATCTTGTAAAATTACTTTTAATGATCAATGTCCTAATACTCTTAAATGAGTTATAGGTAAACAAAGTATTTAATATTTAACACTAACGTCTGTGTTATTTAGATTTAATACAGAAAATGCCCAGCAGGTTTTTTTACTACAACATCCATTCATTTAATGACCTAAATGAAGAAATGATGCCTGAATATTTTAGGGTGTTTGTGTGTTTAAATATTCAGTGTTTACATGTTAAAGTGTGGAACTGATGCTTTCTAATGCACCAGCCGTATCCAGGTCAGTGAGGGAGATAAATGACTAACAGAAGTGGCTCATTCAATTCAATTAGTCTTTTTGACCTTTTTACTTTGTCAAATCCCGCAGTCATGACTCACTTATGAAAAGAATATTATGCGGATGTTATTCTCAATTAATGATGTCAAAGAGTGTTCATAATGCTAAGCTTCCCAAACTGATCATACAAACCAGTTGTTTAGATTTAAACTAGTATAAAAGATTGAATATAAAATTCTTTTCTTGACTATTTTACATGTTGGCATTTAAATTTCTTATAAACACATTTTAAAAGGTCATTTAGGTTTTTAGATTTTTTTTTAATAATTTCTAAACACCATGTAATCACAAGTGAATGATTGTGTTTTATTTGCTAATGCTGCGTTATGTTCACGTTAATACTGTTAAATTCAAAATGTTTTTTTTTAGAATATATTTTAATTTGCTAACAAATAACATTTGAAAATGTGTCTCAAGCCATTTACATTAAATAGTATTTAAACTGCAATAATTGACAATTGATGCAAAAACAAAACATTGTGTGAAAACCCATTTTAGACTAGATAGTATTGATAACCTTATGACAAAACAATTTAAAAGCTAATTAAATATCCAATGCATATTTTAGTCAGTTCAGCTGTGAGAAAATAAAAAATAATGTGGTTGAAACATATCAGATTGGGATTTACAATAAGGTCAAATTGTTCAATTTTCTTCACAAAAATGACCTTTGAAAAGTATGAAAATGAAAACTATGAAACCTCAAACTAGCACATTGAGTTGTAATAAGATCAATAAGAGCGACAAGAAACCTCAGTTACCCCCATGAATAATTAAAAATACATAACTGAGACAATAAATTGATTGTCCCAATGATCCTGCCGGTCCCATTACCTGCTAAATATTTTTGTTCCGTAGCTAAATGATGTTGTAGTACCCTTACGTAAGAAGTTTGCAATCTCATTACACAAATGAATAAATAAAATGCTAATTCTGGATAGCTGTTCATTGACAGGCCAACAGCCACGTGTTCACTTTAGCCTCCTTCCTCCTACACACCAATTGACGGTCGATGATGCTTCGCGACCAGGAAACAGCTCAGCCAGCAAAGTTAAACCCTTGTTGTTTTGATGCAGTCAGCAACACAAACAACATAATAGTCTTCGGACTGTGAGCACAATATTTGGTTTGTTTGCCTTATGGTTTTAGTTGGTGAAGCATCAAAACCAAGCTGTTTATCACCAACTATCACTGATTTATCCATAAAACCTTGATAAAGCACATTCAGGTACACTAACGCATTTGTTAAAGCGAGGTGTTGGATTTAGAGGATTTTTTTCTTCCATTAGCTTAATGAAGGGTGTGTTTTTTTTAGGTATTCACGTCAACGCACAGATGAAATGTGCTCTAATTTTGCAGAAATTAGAAATATAAAAGAAAAATGTCAACAAATTCCATCATTGAAATCAATCTAACCAACTATTTAAAAGCATGCGATAAAACTAGGTAAAAAAAAAAATCCTGACACTTCTGATATGGGCATGTTTTCAAAAATGTTACTTGTGAATAAAGGTGATAATTGAACTGAGAATAAATCATTTCATTTATAATGTTAAATTTTGCTCAATTTGAATATATTATTAAGTTTTGTATCTGGGTTGCTGTCATTACTTTTTTGGTGTCCCCCTGGGTACAATTATGAGCCCCTTTGTTTTTCAGAGTGATTTTTCTAAAAAATCTAAATTCATCCAAGATTTTGAGTCCAAATTATTAAACTCTTTAAAATAAAAATTCAGGATCTAAATAAAATTAAACACATTTCTCATGCTTTGTCTACATTTTCTGCATACACATACAAAAAATTCTTTTTCTGCAAATTCAATGTTGAGTCCATCACACTGACAGAAAGTGTAAACGTTCACTTTGTTCTGACTCCTTCTGACAAGCGGGCATACCCCACAACACGGTCAAGCAAGACTGAAAGCTACTGATGTGTGTGTGTGTGTGCCAGCAGAAGGAGAAGTTGTGTAACATGCTGTGGGGTATTTTTGACTCACACTGGATCACCATCATACAAGGGGAATACGGACATATTCGAATACGCTGTTTCTATCTAAAATAAATATGATTTCAGTCATAAGTACATTTAGATCTCAGATCACAAAAGATTTAATCTTCATTTGGTCAATATCTTTCACTTTTTTGGCAATTATTCCCTTTTATTATAATTTTTGAATGAATTGGGAGTCCGCCTTTGTTGTTTTTAATATACATTTGTTAAGAGATCGGCAATGGATTGACCAATTTGGTCTAGAATAATTGTCAATTTTATATTTGTGGACAATTTTTTACTTATCAGCAAAAAAATTCATTTTTTTACAGTTTTTTAAAAATGGGACAAGTTTGTACTCCAGCTTGTTGATACGTATGTACTGTACCTAATAAGCGTTTATCCATTTATTTTCTTCCTTTTGGTTATTTTAGATCCATTTCCACTGGTTTTTGCATTTTTTTGTCTGTAACGGGTCCTTTAGGTTCAAACCCAACTGATTTTCTTTGGTTTTTTTTGTAGTACTAAGTATCTAATGTGTTTTTCCAGTAATTTTAGTTTGGTTGTTTACAATTTTAAAAATAATGTGCCACTTCAAATATGCTGAAAAATTACTTTTATGTGCAAAAAATTTTTTATTAATTTCAAGATTCCAATCCTAACAAGTGAAAATGCGATGTCATTTAGAAGCATGACTAATCCAGTTCTCTAGGTTGCTGTTTTTTTTTCTACAAATCAGCAAGTTGTCAGATTGTTTGGACTCTGCAGTAAAGCAAAAGATTTTTTATCACAGCCTGTGCAGGCCCTGTGCAGGTGGCTTAACAATAAAAGCCGGTTAGCTATCTGCTATTGCTTTTTGTTATCATAAACCATTTAAAAGCAATTCTGGTGAAATAGCTAATAGACCTATTAACCGTCTCGTTGAGAACAAGCCATGCTTCCTCTTTAAATGCAAAATGGAAGGTGTATTTCTCCTCAAAGACAAAGAAAGAACAAAAATAAAAACATCTTTACTAACATCAAGCTAATGGCATTCACCACTGTTATATTTATCATTTAAAAGGCAGCCCACTGTAATATATAGCACTAAATATATCAGATTGACTGGGCATGTTTTATTCAGTGCAGCAGAAAAAATAACAGGATACAAATAAGGATGGGTGAAAAAGTGTCAAGCACCATGACACTGCATTTTGAATGCATCCATTTTAGGGTGTTAGTGCTCCGCTCCAACGTCCTGTTCATTTCAGTAAGCTGAAGAAACATGCAATACAAAACTGTGCAAAATTTGTCCGATACTGTCAAGCAATTAAAGCATTTAAGTGACAAAAGGCTGCAAAAAGTTTACACAAATAAACAACTATAATTACTAAAAAAATTAAATGAGACCAAAAAGCTTATAACGCTGAAATCTGAAGGTTGTCAAGTTTAGAATCATACCCATATTCTAACATGAGCAAGAAGTGTTTAAGTGCACGTGGTCTGCTCACGCTCTGTGCCTTATCTCATCAGGGAGTTGTACTGTATAAGAATGAATAAGAAAATAAGAAGAAAAAAATAAGCATTAATCGAATATGTTATGAGAAGTTGTCCCAGCTGGCAGCTAAAGTAGACTAAACAGTTGTAAACAAACAACTGCCAAGAGTGAATCAAGCAGTGAATGCAGCGCTTCATGAAACAATATAATTTATCGTAATACCAAAAAAGAAAGGGGCATGAGAATCAGGATAAATTATGTAAATAAAATAATTCCAAAAACTCAACAACTAAAACAATAACAGCAACTCATCTCCAAAAACTGTTAGTTGTTGTCATGTAGATTACTTTAATGTTAGATTTATTTACCAGAACCCTTCCCACTTCAGGTCTTACATTAAATCTGAGTAAGAAAGTGCAGAGACTCCGGTCAGTTCATTGTTTGCACAGAAGAACTTTGTCAGTCTCCAATAATTTTTTTTAGAAATGCAGAAAAAAATTATTTACAAAGACGTTGCTTAGCTATTGTTTAAAGTCTTGTTTTTATTTTTATTATAATTTCTGTGTCAATGCACTTTTTAAAGTAGCATTTCTGAGTGAAATTAGGTTTGCTGAATGATTAGTTACAGTATTTTTTGCAACTGAAAGGACAAATCAAATTAAAATCTCAAATTAAACTAATTTACTAAAATTATTCCAGCTTCCCCTTAAATTTTGCAGTACAGACATAAAAGAATATCAACCAACTAGTGGTGCATAACATCTCCTTTATACTACTTGTTGCATCAGTTAAATTAGGTTCCTAATTTCCCATTGGAATTATTCTTCATTCATCTGCAAATGGTCAACCACTTTAAAATATTCCTGCACTTTAGCCTTTTGGACTTAGTCTTCCTTTACTTCATGTCAGTAAAGGAAGACATGAAGATAGTTGGCGTGACCGAAGAAGCAGCAGCAGATAGGGTTAGATGGAAGAAACTGACACGCCATGGTGACCCTGAAGGGAAATGCCGAAAGAAGAAGACGCATGTTTCCCCTGTTTACTACCTTCTAAAAAGTTTCAATGGCAAAAACTAGTTTACACCCAGTTTGTTCTTTTAATTGTTTATCTCACTTCTCTGTCATTGACCAGCTAACATCTAATTATCTGAACTGTTAGACATAAACACGGTGCTGCTTATTTTTTGATGTTTTTTTCAATCCCCAAGATGATTATTTTTTATTTGCCTGGTGGGGATATAGATGATAATGATGACGTGACATATTTGGTTAGTTTGCTAGTACTATTCCATTACTTCCATTTTTACTATATGCATTGTTTAAAATCTAGTCAATGACTGTAAATGCCTTCTAATAATTCAGCCTCTAAGGTAGCACTAAATTAAGGGTGTAGATTGGGACAAAGAAAAAATCCAAAGGAGCCTTTTTGTGTTGATGTGAGCAGGGTTGTAAACATCCTCATTATTAAAAAAAACTGCAGTGGAGCTAGTATTGAGAAGCCAGTAGAACAGGTTTCCAGCTACAACATCAACTCCCTTGAGTTTCCAGATTGTCCAAAACCACTCAAATAAATCTGCACACAATCCAACAGCGTGCACGCAAACAGCAATCACCAGCTTGCGGATGAAGCGCAAACACCCACCTCTGTGGGTTTTGTTTTTCAGCACATCACATCAGAAACATGCGAAGATGCTCGTTAATGTGCAGGTTCCTGTCATACGAAGGTATACAACCCTGCTTTTATTGAGTCTGCTTCATTCTAGACGCTGTGTGAAGCAGCCGCAGCGGCTCAAGGGCAAGCAGAGCGGTTCCAATTACACAACCTGCAAAAAAGAAGCTGCTAGCAGGATCAGGCCTTTGCAGACACAGACGTTCATTTATAAAGGCTCAAATGAAGATATTGAGAGAGCTGTTTCACATCTTATGAAATAAACCCCTCTTATCCTGCAGCGGCGGTGACATTCAGGCTCCACGAGCAAAATAACTCCCAGTTTGAACAGGAGATTAGAAGCTCGTCGGACATTTTGTTCCTCATGCTAATATTTTCTTCTCTTCACACTGAAAGAAACACAGTGTTTGCTTGTTCGTAGGATTAGAAAAAGCAGACATCTCTTACCCGGTTCGCCATCTTAACGGTTTGTGTAGATCAGAGATGAGGATTGCTTCAATGCTTCATGGGACGCTGATGGGGTGAGAAGGCAGATGGTTTATAAGCTGCAGCGCATCCACATCTGATTGGCTGGCTGGACCGGAAACGTGTAAAGGCAGGTGGGTGGTGGGTTCTTCCCCATAGCTTCACCAATCTGGGCTACGACACTCGCGTGGCAATTTGGTGAAAGTGGGATTGCAGCTTTATGTCAGGATTTCAGTATCTGAGAGGTAAATCTAACCCTGGTACAGGAGGATACGTTGATCAAACCTGCCAGGAGTTTTAGTGTCGCATGTTGAAAAGGCTGAATGTGGGTGTCCTCTGACTGAAACTACGTATTTGAATATCTGCAGGTTGTGGACTTTCTGTGCCAGCACCACGGACAGCGCCCTACTGAACACACTACTACCAGTGTGATGGAGTCTCACTGCAGCACACGGAAAAAAAACCCACAAGATTTTACACATTGTACACACACATCCTCATATCAAGCCCAGAGTTATTCTATCCTCTTGTAAAAATAGACTTATTCCCATTTGCAGTACTGTAAAACCACATTGGGAAAAAACAATAACTAAACAACTTTAAGTGTGTAGAATGTAACCATTAAAAACATAGATAACATGACTTAAACAAGTAGAAAAGGCTTCAAAGTTGTCTACTGGGTATTTGATCATTTTCAATCTTAGTCGAAAATTCAGATTGAAAAAAATTTCCGGACGAAAGTCAAAACGTCTTGATCATTAAATACTCTCTTCAGAAGACAACTTTCCCGCAATGGATCACTCCTGGACAAATCAGGTACTACTCAGACTTGTGGTGACCAAAACCCCCAGGTAAAATTGGCAGAAGGCCTATAGAGGATGGTATTTGTGAGCAGCAGGAGCAGTGAAAAAAACTGGTCTTTTATTAGGCACAGTGTAGTACCGTTTTCCACCACGCTGCTGGGGAGCCGTTCAGCCTCTATAAGCAGCCTTTCCCAGCTCCATTTATTCTTTTGGGACTTATGTAGGCTAACTCTGTATCTCCTCTTTCTTCCACAATGAAACCCTTAACATTGTCTAACCAACAGTCCAGGGGAGGGTGGATCAATAGGTAGGGTGAGTGTCCTGTAAACAAAGGGTTGCCAGTTCAACCTCCTGCCTGGAGTTCATGCTGTGTCCCTGAGCAAGACACGGAACCCCCAATTGCTCCTGAAGGTGGTTTGCACCTTGTATGGCAGCTTCCACTATCATGTATGAATGTGTGTGTGAATGTGAGCTACATGTAAAGTGCTCTGAGTGCTAACAATAAGCACTCATTCATCTGCTAACAATGCTAGAAAAGTGCTTTATACTGTAAGTAAATTCCTCATGCTCTTTTCAGATTCTCTCGAGTTCTAACAATTTGCTGCCTTCTCTTAATATCAGAGACATCGTCTCTTCAAATTAGAGGCAATGGGTTTGGGTAATTTGCAGCAACAGCATGGCCATCCTAATTTTTCCTTCTCATGTCACCACAAGTTCACCGTATTTAGGTTTACATTTTAAACCTGAGCTAATTCATTGGAATTCATTCCCAACTTTTTTTTTTCTTCTTTCATCAGATTGCCTTGAAGCTTTTAGCTGTTAAGGTGTACACTCAAACCAAGAAAATGTCCTGTGCTCTAAATGCAGACAGATGTCCAATTGTTTTTTGCACACATGCACCCACGCATATTCTTATTAACACTAAAATTAAAGTGTGTTAGTGTACTCATACTGATCCTTGACCATGCCTTTTAATAATATGTCAATCTGTAAATTTTTCCCACTCAATAATTTTCTATCTCAACTACTTTTACAAGAAAAATGGATGTGGAATAAAAAACTTGGGACCAGAACTGGGATAAAATACAACTAAAAGAGAAGATGGTGGCTTAGTGCTAGAGCGTTCACCTGCGGTTAGGTTAACTGAAAGTTAACCCAACCCCCCTGTTTCTCTCACCATTGGTGCTGTTGTGGCAGCCTGATGTGGTGTAGCAGTGCAGCAAACTTATTCTTCTGGTGAGGGATGGATAGAGTATGTAAAAAAAAAAAAAAAAGATTGACAAAGGAAATGTTCATCTTTGATGTAAAATCGTCTTCTTTCAGCATTTCCCTTCAGGGGTCGCCACAGAAAGTCAGTTTCTTCCATCTCCCTATCAGCTGCATTTTCTATCTTCATGTCTTTCTTCACTGAATCCATGAACCTCCTCTTTGGTCTTCCTCTAGGCCTCTTTCTTGGTGGTATCCTTCTGCTGATGTACTCTCTCTCTCTCCTCTGCACATGTCCAAACCATCTCAGTCTGGCCTCTCGGACTTTATCTCCAAAGCCTCTAAAATGTGCTCTTCCTCTGATATACTCATTTCTAGTTCTATCCATCCTGGTACCTCCTAGAGAACTCATCAGCATATTCATCTCTTCCCGTCTTTTCCTCAGTGCCACTGTCTCTAGACCAAACAGCATGGCCGGTCTCACCACGGTTTTGTACACTTTCCCTTTCATTTTAGCTGAAACTCTTCTGTCACACATCACACCGGATACTTTTTCCCACCTGTTCTTGCTTGCCTGCACAAGCTTCTTCACCTCTTTTCCACACTCTCCATTGCTCTGGACTGTTGAAGAGAGTCTAAGGGCCGGACTGTGCTAACATTGTTTTGCTAGTATTTGTTAGTTATTTTTCTTGCTGTGTATTTGTGTTTATAAGTTCCTCTTTTTTGTAGTTTTTCTTCTTTCTGAATCTGCAATGTGAGCCCATTGAGACAGAAATTTTGTGATTTTAGATTAGAAGTACTTTATTGATCCCACACATGGGAAATTTGTGAATTTTTGGTTTATACAAATAAAATTGAATTGATTCTAAGTACTGGAGGTGGAAGTAAAATCTTCCACCTTCTTCTGTTCTGCTTGAATGTTGCGAGATACCTTCTTTATCTCTTCTCCCTTGTCATGGCCCCTCCCTTGCCTTTCAGGGGCGGAGCCTCCTATAGGGGGGAGGGCCGTCTGAGTGGAGCCAGCTGGGCTCATTTTGAAATGAGTTTGAAAGAGAAACTTGCAGTAACTGTTTTCTCTCTCTGTTTTGTCATCTGCAGGTCATGGATGCTCTTGGTTTCACGTATGACTTGGTTGACAAGTCGGGGCTCATTTTAAGTTAGACTTGTGTTTTTTAGTGTTTTGTAAGATAACATTTGGTGTGAGGGAAATATCTGGTTTGGGAAAGGTTTTGAGGTGAGAGAGCATTGAGGTTGTTTGTTTGTTAAGCTTTAGCACTAGGAAGGTTAGCAACTCATGTCTGGGCTTTATTTTGGGTTTGGACAGTTGGGAATCCACCTTTTGTAGGCTGATCAGTGAGTCCCAACAAGGGGCTTGTGTTGTCCTGTCTTTAGGTGGCTGGTGAGTGTGGGCAGGTTCACTTCCGTGGGGTCCTGAGGTTGGCTGCATAGCAAGTGCTTTTCAGTCCCATTGGGACAGTGGTTTTCCGCTGGTGATTAAAATTCTCCCTCTGGTCTGGCACGAAGACTAGGGTTCAGCTAGTGGGTTTTTTACCTCCTGCCAAGACCCAGACAAGCTGCGGGTGAGTTGTGTTTTTTGGTTGGGGTTTCTTGTTTACCACTATGTTTTCCAGTTTGAATCGTAATATTGTCCAAAAAATTCAGACTCCAGCATAAAATTAGACTCCAGTTTTTAACTTAGTAGGACTCCCATCGTTCATGTACAAGAACTACATTGAGCAGAGGTCGTACTCTCACACACCCAGAACATCCCACAAAAGCAGTTTATTAATGTATCACTGAAGGACGGGATATTCACAAAAGCAAACATTCTCTCTCCGTGCCTTGCTGTAAGACCATTTGTACTGTTACACACAGTTTATCTTTAAAAATAGCTTGTATTGTTTACGTTTCTTTGTCGCCCCTGTCCGTTGGTCAGTGTCAGTTAGGTTTTCGTTTTCATTCTCACCTCCGTGAAGAGTAACACGGATGCTGTGCGCTGTACAAAGACAGTCGTTTAGCGGCGTAAAGCCTTGGGGTATCTTTGTCCGTAAGTAAATAGCTGATAGAAGTTGCAACACTATTTCTTGTTACAGATTTGGCTTATGTTTGAGCGATTTGTGTTATATTCGTTACAATTTACATAACCCGATGCTAACTCAGCTAATGCTAACTGTGGTTAAGCAAATGTGATAAGTAATGTCCGTTAATTATAATGCATCATTTGAATTACGTTATGTTTTGGTTTGAATTACATGAGAAAAGTTCATGTTTTTTAATGCCTTTTTGTCAGTTGTACAGATTTTTTATACATATTTTCTGTACGTCGTCTGTTTCAGTTTTACCTCACTCACAAAGCTACATCCCATAACAAACACTCACACACAAAAGCAGATTAAAGAACAAAGTCTAAAGAAAACAAACTCTACGGTCTGCAGTCCTGAACTGCAAGAGACAGTAGCTTGCTGCTCAGGTTTAATGGGGGTTGTGAAAGGATGGACTTATGAGGGGTACGGTGGGTGGGGGTGTTATGTGAATGTCAATGCATGTGGCATGTGTACAGCTTTTTTTTTTTTTCTTTTTTTGGATGCTTGGTTTTATTTTGACTTTTTATTTTGTTTACATTTTAATTTGTTCTGTTCAGCACTTTGTGTGACCTTGTGTTGGAAAAGTGCTTTATAAATAAAATTTGATTTGATTTCGTGTGATTTTTTTGAGAGATTTGTTTGAGAAGTTTGCTATCTGTATAGCATTGTTGTTTATGGCAGCCATTTAAGTTTTCGTTTAAGTTTTAGTCATCTCTTTATATTTTTTTTTTAGTCAACGAAAACCCAAAAGAGTTTTCGGCAGGGAAGGCTTAGAACATTTTTACTCTAGTTTTATAGTGTAAAAAAAAAATCTTACTTTAACAATCGAGTCTTTATTACTGAGAATGATGCAGGTTATTTGTTTAAAAAAAAAACTGCCGAGCTTTAACTTGTGCAGAACAGCAAACATTGTAAAACAATGTAAAATAAATAGAAATTCGTGACAAACATTACCACAAACTTCATCAAAAGTAGACTTTATCAACAAAAAAGGGTCAGAAGAGGCTATCAACAATTACAACACCTCTAATGAAAATTGAAACAGTTGTCAAAAAGCTCAAAATTAAACTCCAGTATTTAGCTTGGCAGGACTCCCATCTTTAAGTAAACAAACTACATTGAGCGGGGATCAGAGGTCGTTCTCTCACACACCCAGAATATCGCACAAACGCGGCAAAAACATGTCAAGCACTCGCAGTTTAAAGGTTGTACTCTCAGATAATGGACCTCAATATTCGTCCAGGGAGTTCCACAGATTTAGCCAGCTGTGGGAATTTAACCACGAAATGTCATCTCCAGGTTTTCCACAGAGCAATGGCAAGGCAAAGTCTGCTGTTAAGACTTCTAAGAGACTGCTGTACAAAGCCGCTGGGCAAGATCCTTATCTCCTCTATTGGACTATCGGAACACAGCATTGCAAGGACTAGACACCAGCACAGAGACTGCTGAGCCGCTGCACAAGAACTTTACTGCCAGTCAAAGACAGCCTTCTCCAGCCCAAAGTAATTACAGGCACTGCTTAACAACCAACAACGGCAGTCTGCATACTACAATCTTTCAACCAGAGATCTCCCTCCCTTGGAGACAGGTCAAGGATTATGTCAAGGATAAAGCTAGTCACCGGGAGTTCACTTGTAGACTGCTGGCAGTTCTGCGCAGCTACATTCTGTCTCAAAGCGATATGGAGAAGTTGTTTGATAAATTGCTCAGAGAGCAGTGAGGTCTTATCCAGAACAAACCCAGACGACCATATATTGTCTTGGAGCAACATTTAGGGCTACAAAGGCAAAGTGTACAATATTGTTGAAAAACTGCCAAAGATTGTCCTGTTTTTTTTTGACGAGCTGTGTTGCAGAAGTTAAGTATGGCTTCATAAAGAGAACCAGTGGGCAGCTGTGGTGTGGTTGGTGCAACATGGTGGTGGGAAAGTGCTTATATGCGGGGACTCCTTGTTGGTGGTTCAGGCACGTAAGCTGGGGGAGGGGGTAAGGTGTCATCGGGATTTGTTTTCAATATGGTGTCGGGGTGATAGGCGGGGAGTTTGTGTTTATGTTGGGTTCCGGGTCATTCTGGGATTGGGGGGAATGAGCAGGTGGACAAGGTGGCGAAGAAGGTGGTGGTGGTGGAGAGGGTCGTGGTTCCGTCAAGGAGGGCGGCAAAGGTAATAGTGCAGAAGTGGCAGTCTGAGGTAAAGGGGCAACAGTTGTATGCTGCACAGAGGATGGTGGGAGTGACTGGCACTAGTAGGAGGAAGGGGCAGGTGGATTTTAGGAGGTTAAGAATTGGGCATACGAGTTTAAATAACAAACTCAGGTTTATGGGTAAGCATTTGGATGGGAAATGGGATTTTTTGGGGGGGAGATGGAGGAGGTTGAACATGTGTTGTTAAGTTGTGGCAAATATGAGGAGGAACGTGTTCAGGTTGCTGCGCAATGTTTGGTTGAGACGGGTTTGTTTGAGAGACCTGATTCTGTTTGGTCGTCAGGGATTGCGTTTTGGAGCCTTGTACTCTTTTCTGAGGTGTATAATAATAATAATAATAATACATTTTATTTGTCGTGCGCTTTACACTTTAAGAAAAAAACCCAAAGCGCTACATAGAAAGGTAAAAACAATAAAAACATTTTAAAACTAAAATCTACATTCTGAAAACAAAGAATCATAAAATCGTACAAGGTTGTTGAGAAGGATTTCAGCTACTTAGAATCAGTAGATGGCGGTAATGTGCCTATATTGGTGCTTCGCACCTCTAAATAGTAAGAAGAACCTGCAGAACAATAACACATGGCTCTTTTCAAACACACATCAACTTCGAAAGTTCGGGGAAAGATGAGATATTAGCAACATGCCAGATGTAATGATCACAAGAAAAATAAAGTCTAATCTAAAATATAACAGTTTTTTTTTTTCTTAGATCATTATTGCCTTGAATTTGTTATTTAAGTTTGACTGAGAGGGGAAAGAGGGATTCGAACTAAATGATAGATGAGCTTCAATTAGACAACACGACTAACCTTTGATTATAAGATGCAAGCTGAACTCCAGTTTAGCAGGACTACCAACACCCTGAAGAAAATGATCCATTTTCATATTCAGTTAACGTGAACAGAAAGTTACGAATATTGTAGTTTTGACATCGGCCAAGAGTCATTAAGAAAAGAACATCATCATCTGGTTCCTTGTCCACAGTATTCTCAAAATATTCACGTTTTATTTTTTATCTTAGGATTGTAATTTAGTAAAACAAGTGCCAAGTCATGTCATATTTTACAGGGATGGCTGTCAAGCTCATCTGATGCCTTTAATTGTAATTATTAACACTTTTTCTACTGTATTTTATAAGCTTTCTTTGGGGAACATCTCCTGCCAGCATTTTATCATAGATGCAAAGTATATATTTTTCACAGAAAAAATTAAATTAAGGTAGAATTGATTTCAGTATAATGAGACTGTTAGATGAATGTTTGTCACCTATGCATAAAGGGTCTTAAAGCGAAACAACTTGGTACTTTGAATCTACTAGCTGATGGCCAGTCGCTCCTGTCTATATTGTTCCCATACATTTATAAACAATAGTTTAAAAAACAAGATGCAGAAAGTAGGTTGCAGAGCTCTTGAATTTATTGAGTATCCTCATATTTGCTATAGAATAGAAACCTAATTAATTTGGAACCTGCATGTTTTTCTTTACCGTTATTGTTGCCTGTAGTTACACCTCTGCAGATTTATAATTTGATTTCTTGACATTTTTTTTTCTTCTTTCAGTTATGGGATAGAAAAGTAGTTTCCCAACTTTCTGCAAAACCCTCTTTTTAATGTTGACATTACAACGTTTTATTCAACAGGAGTGGTTAAAAATGGCTGATTCAGTCAAAACAAACTGATGACTCAGCATTTGGAGTATGAATTGTATTGTACGTCCTTCAGTTTCATGTTTTTATTCCAATTCATTCCATCTTTTTGAATGAAAAGATTTTTTGAAAAAAATTATGAATTGTTTTGAACGTCAACAGCTTTAAGAACACAAGTCATTTTAAATTCGTTAAATATACAACAATAGGAAGTCTTTTCTATAAGAAGATTTTTGGGGGGAATAGACTGAGGAGTAAGTAGTATATCACCTTAAAACATTTTTTTTTTACTTTGATAACTCGTTGGTTCCTAGATGCTTTGTATTTGTTGAAGAAAAGTGAATTGAAAAATAAATTGAGAAAAAAGTTCAGATTTTCTTTGACAAATTATGGTTGTTATCATTACTAAAAAAAAAAAAATTCTTTCATCTTAGTGCCATTATTTCTGGTAATAAAAAAAAGCACTGTGTGTGAGATTTATAGTTCAGGCTTTAGATACAATAAGCATGAAAAAATTTAAATATGCTACCAAACTAAAAAAAGAAGTTGCTTGCTTAAAATGTTAGACTCAGCACCCATTTAATTGGATTAGATTAGAATTACTTTATTAATCCCACACTTGGGAAATTTGTTATAAAAGGTCATTTTATGGTTGTTAACAAATAAAAGCCAATTAAAGTAAAATAACCAAATCCAAGTATTACTTTGGTCAAACAAGGGAATAAATCATTTTATACGCTGGTATTTTCTTCCATACATAAATACAAACGATAACTTTTTAGTCATCTGACCACTGAAATGATCTTTATTTTCTCAATAAACAAACACCACAAAAGTTGTAAAGATTTTTATATAAAATACTTGTAACAGTTGATCAAATTATTATTTCTCACATACATATTCATACATCCACATTGTAACAGATTGCAGCATCAGCACTCTAGTAACCCTAGTAGCCTTTAACTTTTTGTTCAACAAAGATTCTTCTTTACACAACATGAACCACAAATGAAAAGGAAGAGAAACTGTACCAACTTTATCATTATTAGAAGGTTACGCAATAGTTTCTATCTTGAATGTGTTGCAAGATAAAATATGGCACATAGTAATGAATTGATCAAGGAGGTGAGTGTGATCAGGACAAGGGTTATCAAAGCATTCTCTCTCCCCATCTAGATAGAAAACTTCATTCAGTGAACGTGTTTTCGTCTGCTCAGCTTTAGTCATGGTGTTGTCAGTCAGCAACTGTCATGATGCAGTTTAACTAAAAAAAAAGTCACAAAAACTAAAAGATTTTGTGTTGCAAATAAATATTACTTTTGAGTCCATTGCACAGTCATCATCTATGTCCTACCGGGGGGACTTGTGTCTCTGTGCACTGAATGATGGCAAAAAAATAATTTGGGTGAAGGAAGAGGGGCTTCAAGAAAGAGAGTGGGTAAGACAGGGTGGGAACCAAAAAGTCGAGCCCTGTGAGGTGGATTTTACGCCAATTATCTATAAAATAGATTCAATAATGACTTGGAAAACAGGGCAGCTGTTATTCGTCTCCAACCTTCTGTCTATACAGGCAACAAGGAAGAAGTGCTGGCATTGGAGCCTTGCTATTTCCTCCTGATCTTTAATTGTGGCCAGACAGTTGATACACCTCTCCTACACCTGGCTTGGGTTCCTTGTTATGAACTGTCACTTTGGAATATAGGACCCAACAAAACATAGGGAAACTGGGGGGGAACTGGAATGAGTTGTTGTGAAGGCGGTGGAGGGATTTGCTGCTAAGAGCCTGGGAATTTCAAAGTTCGAACCGGGACATCCCGACATGGTGGGAGTCAAAGTCACCACCTGGGGTGGAAACGGGAAGACAACACGTACTTCAGGGCATGGAATCCACCTAGTACGGTTCCCAATGGTCGAGTGAGATGGACTGGGGTGATCGGTTGGATTGGCGATATAGGTAGTACTGAAGGAAGAAGTCGATTGACTTGGTCATTGACTCTCCTTACACGCTGCGAAAATCGGCGGTGCTGTATTTCTAGCCTGGTGATCGCTTGCAAGCCGACACAGATAGGCCAGTGAAAACTAGTGCCAGCCTTAGACTGATGTGATTGGGTCGATTCCTCTGGGTTGCAGGTCTGCGGTAGTGGCGATGATTGGGATTAAAAGAGACACCCTAGGTCCTGGGACGCACTGAATCGTCCTCATTCCTTGAAACTTTATCCATTTTTGCTGATCAGTATGCTTTTATTTACTTTTTGTCCTGCTGGAAAGTTATGTCGTAATATTTTAGCAACACCTACAAATAATATTTTTGTTTGTAGGTTTGATTGTTAAACCAAAGTTTAGTATTGGCAGGCTAGAATAACCAGCTTTTGAAAGTCCAACTACAACAGAATAGGCTGATAGAAGAGTCTTAGTGTTAATTTGTAAATTTAGGTACTTTTTGTCCATTATCCTGTTAACGCCAGGAGATAGATGTAAGAGAAGTAAATCCAGAATTGAATCTTAACTGTAATTATAAATCAATGTAAATGAACAATTTTTTTAAGCAAAAATAATAGTTTTGGTGAAGGAGGAGGGGCTTCAGAGAAAGAGAGTGGATTTGACCCCAATTATCTATGAAATAGATTGGATAATGACTTGGAAAACAGGGCAGCTGTCATTCATCTCCAACTTTCTGTCTACACAGGCAACATGGAAGAAGTGCCAGCATTGAAGCTTCCTTATGTCTTCCTGATCTTCAATTGTGGCCAAACAGATGATACACCACTTCTCTACCTGACTGGGGTTCCTTGGTATGAACTGTCACTTCGGAATAGAGGACTCAAGGAAAAGTAGGGAAACGGGGGGAGCAATAATTATTTGTGACAGCAGTAATGGGGGATTTGCCAATGAAGAGCCTGGCAAATTCGAAGTTCGAACCGGGGCATCCAGACTTGGTGGGAGTCAGAGTCATCACCTGGGGTGGAAATGAGAAGACAACACGGACTTCAGCACATGGAGGGAGATGAACTGGGGTGATTGGTTGGATTGGAGATGGAGGCAATATTGGAGGAAGAAGTCGATTGAAGTGGGTCCTGGGACGCACTCAATTGTCCTCATTACTTGGAGCTTTCTCCATTTTTGCTGATCACTATGCTAAATCAACGTACAAAGTAAATGAACTATTCTTTGAAGCAAAAAGACTTGGCAACAGTGGGAATTGTCATTCATCTCCAACCTTTTGTTGATACAGACAACATGGAAGAAGTGCAGGCATGGGAGCCTCCTTAAGGCTTCCTGATCTTGAATTGTGGCAAGCCAAATGATACACCTCTCCTCCACCTTGCTGGGGTTATAAACTGTCACTTCGAAATATACAACCCAACGAAACATAGGAAACAGGGGGGAGCCAGAATTAATTGTTGCAGCGGCAGTGGTGGGGGATTTGCCGCTGAAGAGTCTGACAAATTCGAATTTCTAACCGGAGCATCCAGACATGGTGGGAGGCAGAGTCACCAACTTAGGTGGAAACGGGAAGACAACACCAACTTTAGAACCTGAAATCTGCATGGTACGGTTCCCATTGGTCAAGGGATATGGACTGGTGATTGGTTGGATTGGAGATACGGGTGGTATTGGAGGAAGAAGTCGATTGAGTCTGACCATTGACTCTCCTTACACGCTGCGAAAATCGGCGGTTTCTGGCCTGGTGATCTCTTACTAGCCGACACCCGCATGAGGTTGCAAGGTTGCACAAAAGATGGATCAATGAAAACTGGTGCGGGCCTTAGAGGCAGAGCAAGGTCTGCCGTTGAGATCCATTCTGACCGATGTGATTGGGTCGATTCTTCCGGTTTGCACGTCTGAGGTAGTGACGATGATTGGGATTACAACAGACGTCCTGGGACAAAATTTTCCATTTTTGCTGATCCATATGCTATTATTTAGCATTGAAGACAAAAACAAACATTTAATTTTTGTCCTGCTGGAAAGTTATGTCATAATTTTCTGTCTAGAATGTGTTATTAGTGTTATTTTGTACATTTAGGTACTTTTGCCCTTTAGCCTGTTAACGCCAGAAGATAGATCCAGATCTAATCTTAGCTGTAATTATAAATCAATGTAAATGAAATATTTTTTTTTAAGCAAAAATAATAATTTCGGTGAAGGAGGAGGGGCTTCTGAGAAAGAGAGTGGATTTGACCCCATTTATCTATGAAATAGATTGAAATGGAACTATTTTTTAAGCAAAAAAATAAAAATTGTTTGGGTGAAGGACCAGGAGCTTCAGAGAAAGAGCGTATGTAAGATGAGGGTGTGACCCAAAAAGTTGAACGCTGTGAGGTGGATTTGACGCCAAATATCTATCAAATAGATTGGATAATGACTTGGCAAAGGTGGGAGCTGTTATTCAACTCCAACCTTTAGTTGATACAGACAACATGGAAGAAGTGCAGGCATGGGAGCCTCCTTAAGTCTTCCTGATCTTCAATTGTGGCAAGACAGATGATACACCTCTCCTCCACTTTGTTGGGGTTATAAACAGTCACCTCGGAATATACGACCCGACAAAACAGGGGGAAGCCAGAATTAATTGTTGCGGTGGTGGGGGATTTACCGCCTAAGAGTCTGGCAAATTCGAAGTTCAAACCGGGGCATCAAGACATGGTGGGAGGCAGAGTCACCAACTGGGGTGGAAACAGGAAGACAACACCAACTTTACAACCTGAATTCTGCATGGTACGGTTCCCATTGGTCAAGGGAGATGGACTGGTGATTGGTTCGATTGGAGATACGGGTGGTATTGGAAGAAGAAGTCGAATGAATCTGACCATTGACTCTCCTTAGACACTGCGAAAATTGGCGGTGCCGTATTTCTGGCCTGGTGATCTCTTACTAGCCGACACCCGCGTGAGGTTGCACAAAAGATTGACCAGCAAAAACTGCTGCTGGCCGTAGAGGCAGAGCAGGATCTGTCGTTGAAGAAGATTCATTCTGACCGATGTGATTGAGTTGATTCCTCTTGGTTGCACGTCTAAGATGATTGGTATTAAAACAGACGCCCTGGGACACACTCAATTGTCCTCATTCCTTGGAACTTCCTCCATTTTTGCTGATCATTATGCTATTAATTAGCATTGAAGACTAAACCAAACATTTAATTTTTGTCCTGCTGGAAGGTTATGTCATAATTTTTTAGCATTAGAGACCAATAATATTTTTGTTTGTTAGTTTGATTGTTATACCAAAGTTTAGCAGCAGTAGGCTGGTGTAACCAAGCTTTTGAAAGTCCAACTACAACAGAATAAATAAGCTGATAGAAGTTTATTTGTGTTGTTTTGTAAATTTAGGCACTTTTGCCCTTTAGCCTCTTAACACCAGCTTTTGACTTTACCACTGGTCTCAACCATTGGAAATAATTGTTGCCACCGTATAAATACTGTATACCGGTATATATTTTTTTGATCTGTGTGAATGACTGGTTTGGCATTAGTCCTTGATTTCCTGTCAACATGAACTCTCCTTTAGATTAAAGCCAAGATTTTGCTCTGACAAACCACTGTCAAGACTAACGCGTCTAAAATGTGCAAGTTTAATTTTAAAACAATAAAATTTGGCATTCAAAATTGTAAACTGTTCTATTTCATTAGCAATGCATTGCAAGAACAATTGTTTCCCTTTCATCATTCATGTGGAATATTGACTGTTTTTGGCCAAAAAACAAAATAAAACACTGCTTATGTCTACTAAATTTAAGCCTTGTTTTACCTATGCAACAATACAAAATGCATTTTTGCAGCCCTTTCACTAAAGTTTTGTCGCTCATCTAGAAGTGACAAAAATGAGCTTTAAATAATAAACTTCTTAAATATGTTATTCAAAACTGGAAACATTACATGTGTTTGAGTAAGAACAGAAAGCTTGATAAGCATCCATCTCAAGAGAGATCTATCATCCATCAATTTCTTGAAGCTACATTGTTCAAACTACTACCTGGCGTTTGGATAGCTGTCATAAAAACATAATGATGAAAGGACAGAACAAAAAACAAAAACAGTTCTTTTGGCGATGCCACTGTGAGAGGTGCTACCTGTTCAAACAATCCGGCAAATTACCAGGACAGACTTGTAAACGAGCTTGTTTGTTATTGATTCCTTAGTTATCTGCATAATTGTTGAACAAGACCTGGCTCTGGATTGAGGCTACATGTTTGTCTATCATCTTGTAGCCTGATCAGAAGGAATCTCAACATACTAATACTTTGCACAATGGAGAAACCCTTGACTTGAATTTTCAAAATTATAGACAACTGCTTGCAAAACTGATAAAGAAAAAGAATCACATAAAACCTTTTAATCCTTTCCATAGAAAGAAGGTTCATCCTTTCTGCTGTCCATCACTGATAAACGCTTGTCATTGTAATGACTTCATCAAGAAGGTTGCTCGAAACTCTTCACAGTTTCTCTTGTTCAGCAGTCAGAGACACTGAGCTGGATCAGTTTTGCTTTGTTTTACAAGAAATAATCAGTCTTTTTAATGATATGGCACAAACATCCACCTTTTCTGAGAAGGCAGAAACTTTTTTAAGTATACAAGATAGTCTTTAAGCTGGGGTTACACTTGTGATCTGACATCAACATGGTGAAGGATCTCTCTGGTAAAAGTGTTGAGCAAGCTCTTTTAATATCCTATATTTTTTTTTCAAAAACTCCTCAAATGGATTTTTAAACCCACTTTTCTCTGCACTTTTAGTTTTCAAAGTGCCTCAGAAGAGATCAGAAGGTAATTTCAACCAACAACGCACCATCTTTGTTTGTTTCCTTACAGACTGTTTGTTCACATCACCCAGTCAACTTTTAGCAGTTCAGTGAGGGAGAAACTCAGTCTTGTCTTTTCTTTGAAGACATGAGTTGTGAGTGTCCAACATAAAGTAGCATGCTGGGAAACCTATAGAAGCACACATGCATGTCGAACAACTTGGTGAGTACAGAAGCCATCAGGTTGCCTGTCCAGATGGGGCAGGACTGGCTCAGACCAGACTGAGTAGAGGAAGAGCAATAGAATTTGTGTCGTTGAGGAAATGTAGGCTTGACTAAGGACTTCGAACGGTAGCTGAGGTCTCTTGAACAAAAAGGTGAAAGCAGCATCAAAGCAGAAGAGTTGTTCCTCCAACACGCGACGATTCCATCCAATCATTTTTCACCATAATTTTTATTGGCTGAGATGGATCACGTAATCTCCCTAAAGATGCGCTTTGTGGCACATCACTGAAAGTCATTGGCAAGTCATTCTCTCTTTCCTTATTTCGTTCTTTTTTCTATTATTTCTTACTTTCTTTCTCTCTATGTCCCTCCATTAGTCAGCACCGGTATGGAGTAAAAGTGCTGAATAAGTAGCTTAAAACCATCCCCATATAACATGTGCCCTGGAGCGGTCAGTATTGCATTATCCCATGTGTTTAGTAAATGTAAACTTCTCAAAGGAGGGTCTGCTTAATGAATATTGATCTGTGCCATCATTTCAGACATTTATCTTTGAAGATTTATAACCAGTTTCCTAAAATCTGTAGTAGACTGGACAAACCCAAAGGTTTCTTTAAATATACAGTACTTTACATAATGTGTGAATGGTTCAAAGCACTACATTATGGTTAAACTAGATGGCAGTCGAAATGTTTGTCATTAAATTTCTTCCTCATATGGGTGTAGGGCAGGACTTTTGGAAGGAAGATGTTAAACTGTTAATAGTTGTTTGCAAGAACATATGATAAAGCTTCATGCAAATGCTTCTATGAGTAGAATACTGGTCAAAAGTTGTGGACTTTTTACTCAGATTGTAACATCCAAACTTTTGGCTTGCACTCTAAGTCTGTATGTAGCTTTGTGTGTGCATGTGTGTCTGGCGTCTCTTGTCCAGAGTTAAGGATTTTGGATAGTAATCTTTATCTTAGTAAACCTGGACACAGGTCAGACCGTTTGTGTTTTACTGCATGGGGTCAAAGATAAAGGTGGCAGATATCCAGTACTTGTTAATGTCGTTACAAGATTTCTCCAAGGATAAATTTGATCTAGCTGAGTAAAGCAATTTGCCGCTTGTCAAAGTTAGTGTTTGTGGTATAATTTTATCAAACTGTTCGTAGAAGATTATGTAGCTGTTGGTGTGGGATAGCCGGTTTGTCTTTTTGACTCTCAACCCATATAATTTGATTGTGTTGTTCCTAAAAGAAGGTCTCACCCTTTGGCCAAGTTTGTTTCGCAAAACCAAGAAGAGACGCCAGACAACGGTGCTCCAAAGTAGCGCTACATACTGTAGTAGTCTTCCTGACTGCAACTTGTTACCTTTCAACCATATTGTCTTTCATCACCCCCTCCCGGCACTTCTTATCGGTCAAGACCTATAAGGAGTTTAGTTTTCTCCTCTTCTTTCTTGCTTTCATTCTTCAGATCAGCAAACACCTGGGTGAAGAAGTGTGGGTCAGTGTTGATCTGCAGCATCTTCCCGCTCATGCAGTTGATGATTTCCAGGCAGCGGTCCCAGAAGGCCTCTTTCTCTGCTTCCACCAAGAAAGGCTTCAGGGGATAGGAAATCTCGTTGCCCATGTAGGAGTAGGACAGGTAGAGGCAGGTAAGCAGTGAGGCCTGCAGCTCGCGCTCCGATGCCACCTCAGCTGAAACTACGTCCCGACATAACATGTAGAGGAAGACCACATTAGCTGGAGTAATGAAGCCCTGATCTTGCCAGCCCTGCAGGAGGAGGGAGCGGTCTACACTGCGAAGCCACAGGACAGGATCGGTTGGGGACAGGCGCTTCAGTCTGTAACACCGACGGCACAGGAACTCCCCAAGGCTGCGCATCAGCTCACTAGTGGAGGCCTGGTTGGAACAAAAGCATGTGATGAAGACTTTACAGGTGCTTTTATAAATTATTATAAGCAGTGAGGGTTACCTGGACAATGACACGTTTGGGTGTGCCTGCAGCAGTGGAGGGCTGGAGACCCGGGCCAGTGAGAGAATTCTTTTTGGCAATGACAGTAGCTACGTTTACCAGCGTCTTGGAGTTTGGCAGGTGGGAGGAGGTAGTGATAGCAGAGGGGTCCTGGCCAGAAGAAAAGGATGAGAGATTTGCACAGGACTGAGATTTCTTCAGCTTCAGGCTGTTAGAAGCTGAGTTAGTGGTGGTAGCTACATGGCCGTCGGGAGAACTTCCCTTCCCACTATCTCCAGCTTCTGACTGGAGCTTCTTAGAACCTTTCCTTTTAGCCGATGCTGCCACAATACGTTTCCACGGCAAAGCATTAATGATGGAAGGACGTTTGAGGGATTTAGCTGCTGCTGCGGCAGCATCCTTGGCGTTCTTGCTGTTTTGAACAGCTGTGTAATGGCCGACCATGGCCGGGCCATCTTCAAACAGAGGGGCCTTACGGTAACTAGGAGATAGTGATAGCACAGTACCCATGATGGTTGGTTAGGGTCAGCAGGAGGACAGGGTGGATAGGGAAGTATCTGAAGATAAAAGCCTTGACTCGTCAAGATGAAGAGCTTTGAAAGAGTTGAAGTATGGAAGTGCCTGAACCTGTTTGAATAAAGAATAAAAAGGTGTTAAGGTCAGTAGCGTTACAAGAAATTGAAAAAAAAATCACAAAAGCTTGAAGGAAGTATGAAATACTTTGTGAATACTGGGCAAGTGTTAACACTCGCCTGGCTCTTTTCTGGCTACCTCTGGATTTGCGTCTTCAACTAGGAGAAATACAACCTTTGACTAAAACCAGGAAGTTGGCATTCAATCGACAGTGTGTGGGCCAATTACTTGTGTCCACCAAACAGAACTGCTAAGGTTTTCAATGCCCCACTGGTTCTGCATTTTATTAAAATACATATATTAGTTTTCATGGCATCTATTCATAAAAATTTAATTTCTAAAGTTCTCCCATGCCACCTTTGGCTAATATTATTTACATTAATTAAAAGAAGGAATACGTTAGCAAAGGTGTATTACTAGGTGGCGGAGGCGATAGCTCAGTGGCAAAAATGTTCGCCCTTGGACTGGGGGTTTGCCGGAATCCCACTGAGCTCATCTTTCAGTGTCTTTGGAGAAGACACCTAAACCTCTGTTTCTCCCACCACAGCCTGCTGCGGTGTAATGCAGCACACAAATTTCTCCGTTGAGGGATGAATAAAGTATATTTTCTTAAAGTGTATGAAAAAAAAAAGCTGTCCAACCATTTGTCACAAATGGACTCCTTTTAAAAATAAAAATATTTGCCTACAAAATTTATCCAGACAACAGCCATATCTTTGCAAGGATCAGTTTAGAGTTCTAAATAAAAAGTTGTGTTTTTTTTGTCAAAGTTTAGCTTCAATCACAAAATGGAAATTATGTTCCCAGCTCGATATATTTGAACTGTCTTGTTAGAAAATAAATCCTAAAGACTAAAAAATTTCTTTAGACTGCAAAAATTAGAAGATGAAACTTTTTATAATCTTTGTGTTTGCCAGTTTCTTCTGTAACAAATGTAAAATGACTTCAGTGGGTTTTTAAAAACAAAAATAAACTTTCTGCTCTGCACAATGGTTTTGTGATTGTCTCAAACTAAAAAGTTGTCCTCACCACATATACATAAATTCACTAACATTAACAAATTTCAATATATCCTTTTATTGGGGTTAGGCTCCAGGGAGAGGGGTGAGATGATTTCAGGACACAAATAGACTCAATCAATGCATGTCCTATTTATGATTAACCCCCTACAATTAAAATGAAAAACAATTTAAGGCTTGTAAACATCTGGAACAGAATCTAATCTGGAACATAATGCCAATTTAATGTAGATTTTTAAATGAAAAGAAATGACAATGAACATCAGTCCTATTTGATGTTAATAAATACATGCGATACTCGAAATAATGCGCCCATCAATATCCCACATTTTAAAACCTAATTCTTTTACTCTTACTGTTTGGGGCCACAAAGAACATTTTCATTGTCCAATTTGTTGAGTCTGTCTTCAGAATAAGATCACATCTCTTCATTGACCTGAGCGATAAAATATACTTGCAGTGTACTTTGTAAATATTACGGTCTAAACTTTAATCAACAGTTCTAAATTTACTATGTGGTCCCGAAAATGGCTTTGAGCAAATTCAAATTTAGATGATTAAACCACACATTTCAAACTTGCTTCCTCTTTGGCATCTTAAGCCAAAAAATTTAACTGCTTTGACATAGCGACAGGAATAATTCATTCATAGAGAAATTTTTATACAAGTGAATTTAAACAATCTCAGGTGTTTGACATTACATGTGTCAATAAAATAATATCCTTCAAATATGTAACAGATAACACATTTTTATTGGATATAAATTGATTTGATATTTTAGGTTGATTGGCTGCTACAAATGTATCCCTTGGAATGAGAGTGTGTGGGGATGTGTCTGGCGCTGCAACAGACTGGCGACCTGTTCAGGGTATACCCTGCCTATCGCTCGAAATCAGCAGCTCAGATAACCTCATTAGGGATAAGCAGTTCAGAAGATGAATTTATTAATTGATGTCAAACAGTTGCTTTTTACATTTAAAGTTTTCAAGAATAATAGAGAGATTGCTTTTTTTCAATGCTAGTTTTACAACATACGACATGATAAAGCAAGAGGAAAACTCTTTATCAGCATCCCCTCTGATCATAGGAATAGAAAAAAATGAAGCATATCCTTTTAAAAAGAGCATTTTGACTCAGAAAAAAAAAATCCAAATTTCTGCATTTGAGTCTTGTCAGTATTCATGAGATGAAAACTTATTTGCTTTTCAATACCATTTTTCTAAAAGAAAACTCTGAACACAACTTTGTACATTTCATATATGACTTTACCTGCAGCTTAAAAGTTTATTTCCAACTTTATTTTAAATTATAAACAAAAGATTATTTGCATTTGAACTCTTTTCAATTCAGTTATGCCTTAAAATATTTAAACTGACCTACAAAGTCTAAAGTTAGAAATTGTTGCACCTGAATGGTTTGATGTTTCAATGAGTCCCAAACAGCATTTAAACAACTGGTTTCCTTCTTAGAGGTCAACTAGATGCACCATATGCGACAACATGATGCCGCATATGGCTGCTGCCCTACTCACCAGGCCCGATCATCAGCATTATATAAGAACCGAGACAAGGCCTCTGAGGTAAGGACAAGAAATGTGCGCAAGCATCCATCTTAGCTTCAAAATGGAAGCCTTGAATTCACCCCTCCCTCCCAACACCAAAAACACTATGGTGAGAAGCTTTTTAACACCTCCATAAAAAATGATGCTGCAGTGTTTTTCTGATCAGGCAACAAGACATTTAAATAATCTGTAAGATAATATTGATTTAATTTGTTTTAGATTGAATTATCACATGCAGCACACCTCTGCATATCCTACCTTCTAATTATTTTTTTCTTCTTATAACATTCATGAATGATATAAGAATGCTGTTGAGCAAACTAAAAAAAAAACATCTTTCAATCTCTGTTTCACAACAGCTTTTCAGTACCACAGCGTGAAAATGGTCCAGTCCTGCTTAATAACCCGAATAACCATTTTTTAAAACCCTTTAATGAGCATCTGCTTTTTAAATTTCTCTTTCTCACCTGTCGGTTGAAATCCAGATAGAGAATGGTGGTGAAATAGTGCTTCACTCCTTGGCTTGGAGCGAGTGGAAAGATGTCTTCCATGGACGATCGTGGCTGTTGATGCTCCGCTACGACGCGCACAGATCGTCCTTACTTCCTCAGAGTAACCAAATACACACAAAAGGTTGTATTCAAGATCAGCAAAATAAGGTGGGCAAAAAAGAATCTGCTAAAAAATCCTAAATTAGATGTGTTTTTTTTTATCTTTTCGCCATATGGAATAGGTCTGAAAGCCGTTGCTTGGATGCGGGTATCTGCAGTTATTCGGGTTGGATGTGGGCGAAAATCCCCTTGTTCTGATTGGCTGTGGTCAGGATGCTGATGAGGCTGGATGCCGCAGCAACATCCCTGCTTTTATTGGCTGCTGTTAGGTACCAGCCTATCGCTGATTTCGCTGTCCGAGGTGCTAAAGCAGTCAGAGCTGAAGATTTTAGCGGGGGAGGCGCTCATGCGGATTTTGTGAATCAGCTCCAGCAAACTGAGACCCACAAACATCATGGCTGCTAAATCCGCCTGGAGACCAACAAGTGGAGATTAATGAACCTCATATTTTTAGACGAGGATTTTAGTTCAAATGCAAACTGATGCTTTATTCAGAGTGAAAATAACTATGCCTCCTTTATATATAAAAAAAAAAAAAAAAAAGTGTTCGTACCCCACCTCCAAAATGCATGAATGAGTTAGAATCTTACTAACCTGATTCCTTTTATCATATATTACAAGGTCTCTGCTTTCAGTTAAGAATGTATGTTCATTCAGTTTCAATTCTATTTGTAAAGCCCATGATCACAAAACATTTGTCTCAATGGGCTTTTTGTTGCAGATTAAATAAAAAAGGGACAAAACAAAGTGCGAAAAAAAAATACAGTGTTATAGTATTGTATAACACAGACAAATACAGTGCTAAAAACTAACTAAACAAAAAGATGCTAAACAATTTTAGCACATTCCTGCCCTTCAGCCCTCCTTTACTATGAGGAAAACTCTCAAAAACCCAGCAGTCGGGGAAAAAAAGAAGAAACCTCATGGGGATCCACATAAAAGAGAGATCCCTCCCCAGGACAAGCAGCCAATGTATCTAAGAATGTTAATTAAATATTAGGTGATTCTACTGTACAGCTTCACAGCAACTTCACAGCAAACATAAAATATGTCTAAAACATTATAAAATATGATAAAAATATACCACTCTGCATGCATAGACCTCTGTTGAGAATAACTATTCTCTATCTTGGCATATTCAATTCTGGGAATAAACAATAAAATGGGGAGACTTTCACTTAGCAAAAGCTTTAGACAGTCAGTCAGTCACCTTCTTAACCATCTATCCTTTCGAGGTTGCGGGGGGTGCCGGAGCCTATCCCGGCTGATTCAAGGCAAAAGGCAGGGTGCACCTCGTACAGGTCACCAGTCTGTCGCGGGGCCAACCACATACAACTACACACACACTCATTCCTAGGGGCAATCATGTTGTGGCCAATCAATCAAGCGTGCATTGTTTTTGAGGGTTAGAGGAAACTGGAGTACCTGGAGAAAACCCACGCATACTCGGGGAGAACATCCAAACTCCACACAGAAAGGCCAGTGTTCAAGCTTTGACAGCTACCTGATAAACAAACAAGAAAAAATTGTGAGTGTGCCAGCAATATATTTGTTCCCAGGTTATTCCTGCCTCCTCAGACAGTTCACAACTACATCTCCAATTAAATAACTGTTCTCAGTCTAAAACCAGACACATGCATCGGGAAGAAAAGGAACAAGTTTTACTTATAAATCAAAATACTTTCTTGACTTAACAAAAAATAAAAATCTCCGCAAAAATGTTGTGGTGTTTGTTTTTCTAATTTCCGTTATATTTAATTAAAATTGAGTTTTTTTTTGTTTTTTTTTTTTAATATATCATTATATTTTGTTGTAATTGACATCATTCGGAGTAAAGATTATCTGGAAGTCAGAAGGTCAATGGTTTGAGCACAAGTTTTTAGAAATGTACCAAAAATGAATTGGCCAAAAATTTTAACCTAAACATCCCTTTCATTTAATCCTGCTTATGTAAATATTTGAATAAGTTACGGTGTTATAGTTCATCGTGTGTTGGGAGAAACTTTCTACTTTTAAATTGGACAAGAAGTCTGTAAACACACAGATGAGGCCTTTACTAGTTTTTTTTTAGTTCACATTTAGTGCAGAGATATTTTCTGCTTTAATTTCAATCCACAAAAAACAAGGGCTGTATTTTTATGCACAATTTTTGAATATTTACATTTAACGTTGTATTACACATTTTTTTTCTTTGATCCTTGTATTTTGTTGAACAGTTTTGCTCCAAGAAGATAAAAGAAACTAACTTGCTGTGGCGACCCCGGAATTGAAATACCAAAAGAAAAAGATGAAGTTTTGCTTCAAGAAGAAGTGCCAGCTGAATTTAAAAACATTGCATCAATTATTGAAGTATAGAATCCAGAAAAATATGCAGTGTTACACATTTGGTCCTTATGCAGTATTTATTTTTTATTATTTATTCATCTTTGGACAGGGTAATACGTTTTGAAATTTAGCACAAAAATTCTTCTACATATTGCGTCAATTCATAATAACAATAATAATAATGCAATAAGAACAAGTGTACAAGTCAAAGTTTCTAATGTCCAAGGAGTGGAGAGAGGAAACTTAATTAACCCCCCGCCACCCGCAGTATTTGTATATACAGTATATGTATTACTTAGTTGCTTTAAAATAATACACTGTCTTTATTCATGTTAATTCATATAAACAGTATGGACTTAATTTTATATTTTCCAACTTAAATCAAAGTATATGGACCTGGATACTAATACCAACGTAGTAAGTAAAAAAGCACATACCAGCAATGGTAAGAAGAAAACATGTACTAGCAAAGGTAAGAGAAGGCACCTAGAACAGGAAGTTGTGCTCCATCAGAACTAGCTTTGAAGAAGACAGTGATATAATTATGTTTGGCACTTTATATATTGTGGGTGCAGTGGGTAGCACAGTGGCCTCACAGCAAGATGGTTGTGGGTTCAAGTCCCGGGTGGGGATGAGGCTTTTCTGTGTGGAGTTTGCATGTTCTCCCTGTTTCTGCGTGGGTTTTCTCCAGGTAATCTGGTTTCCTCCCACCCTCCAAAAACATGTGTATTAGGTTGATTGGCCGGTGCCAAATGGCCCCTAGGAGTGTGTGTGTGTATGGTTGTATGTGTGTAGCCCTGCGGCAGCCTGTTCAGGGTGTGCCCTGCCCCTCGCCTTGAATCAGCCGGGATGGGCTCTGGCAACCTGTAAGGGACGGACCGTTAAGAAGGTGACTTTATACTGTATTGTGACCAGATGATATGTTCATAGGTTAATTTGCATGTATGTGCATTTTGATTTCGCCTGTTCCAAAGGTTCATACCATATACTGACATGCAAAAAAAATTTTTAGTGGTTCCCTTTTTGGGCAATTTAAAGTCTCCCATGACTCTTAAGTTATGACACTTCTCATTCAGAGTAAATAAACTTTGCAAATTGTTAGGTAGTTGTTTGCGCTATGCTTTAAACATAGTATTTTCTGTGTAATACTGAGACAGGTCTTCAAATGTTAAGAGTAGAATGTAAGAAGAGGTTATGAGTGTCTTCCAAAATCCCAACTTTCTGAACAATCCGTCCTAATATGTGTTGATGCTGAGATTATCCAATCACTCTGTTGTGTGATCAATTATTAATGTTCAGCCATGTATTCCAATCTCTTATCTTGATTATTGGTTTCAATATTTCCCACGTCTTCAGAATGAGATGTGCAGGTTTTATTCCTTTTTCTGGAGGCTTAGGGACAGAAACAACTCCCTCAGTTCTCTGATCTAGCTTTTCTAACTGGGTCGATCATTTTCAATCAGTACAGGTTCAAAACATGATCATGATTGGTCTATCTCAGCAAAGAGCAGAAGGTTGCTTATGTAGGTTTTTGTGGAAAAGAACTTTAATGTCTCAACTCAAGCAAATATTGCTTGGATAAATATCCATTTACATGTGTCAATTTCCTTCATTAATTTGCAAATATATAAATAGATCGATCTAATTATGTGTAGATAGATTTAGAAATATATTTCACTGTCATTTTAAGAAGGCAATACAAGCTTTCGACATTGTTCTCCGTTGAACTACATCCCCCATAATGCATTTCTCCACCGTGTTCATCCACTTCCGGGGTAGCTAGTTATAACAGTAACATTCTGCGGTAGTTCAGCACGGTGAGTCAGTAGGTGGCGGTAATGCACCCAGGTTGGTGCTTCATGCCGCAAACTAAAGAAGAAGAAGAAGTAGTTCAGCACGGTGCAGTCCTATATTTAACGTTTCTACATTTATGTAAACGAATGCTGTCGTGTAATTTGAATGGACGCCGTGGAAAGACACCGAGTGTGTTATAAGAAAACCACTCCGCCATGGAAAGAAACGTACCGCAAGGTGACTAAAGAAACTACTGACATGTACATCCGCTTGTGTTTTAGCAGGATGCTATATGACTATTTTTTTGTGATTATTCTAGCGCTGTGTGGACAGGCTCAAGAACAGCCGATCCAGGCTGCTGGAGAGGTACAGACAAACAGGAGAAAGTCCTCTGAATGGATCCTCCAGAATTGTCCAGGAAGTGATGGAGGAGGAGTGGACAGCCCTGCAGACAGAGGAGCAGAGGTTACCCTCTTTATGGGGTCCACATGGCATGGCTGAGGTAGGAGATAAAAAGAGAAATTAATCATTCTTTCCATTCTGGTGCTTTAAAATAAACTACTTTTCCTTCCAGATGTTGGACCTTATGAAAGACTCTGATGAGTTGCAAGTTCTTGAAGAAATCCAACAAGAGCTTGTCTCCCAAGGTAATACACATCAACTTATTGACAATATAAAGGATTGTCTTGAATTGAACATTTAGAGAAGGGGTGTCAAGACCCAGTCCTGGACCAGAGTTCAACACCCCTTATCTAGAGGTTAAACATATTGATAACAAATTACATGCTGGATTTGCTTTTTAACCTGCAGAAATGGCCATAATTGAAGAATTTGAGAGTAACCTAGAGTTAGAGCAGCAGTACTTATCATCTCTGATGGGGGATGTGGAAGCGATGCACATAATTTGCCCCATTTGTCAGTCGTGAGTCCTCTTTTTAATGCACATACACAGTAATGACAGCAATTGATGTTTACTGCTCAACATAGTCGATGTTGTTAATTCTGATTTAAGAAATTGTCAATTTTTCAGGAATAACTTAAGCATCAACAATTATCACATTTCCTGTCTTTGTGGACTCTGTATCAACACTGAGGTTTGTTCAGTTTTTTTTACCAGAAATACAGTAGACATAATGTGTTGTTTATTTATTTGGAAATTTTATTTCAAGAGGTTCTGAAATTGAACTTTGTGGCACCGTTTAGACAAAGAGTAAACGTTAAATGGCCCAGAACGGCTTTCATGGAGGTTTTATATTTTTTGTTAGGGATGTAACAGTACATTTATTTGTACCAAAACGTTTCGGCACGGGATGTTTGGGTCAGTGCAGAATGGCATGTTCATGTATTTAGCTGCCATTCAATTTTGGTTTAGAGATTAGAATTCCAAATTTGCTAAATTAGCCTTACCTTTTGCAAACAAGAAAGAAAATTGGATTGATGTTCTCTATTTTTTATGTACTCAGTTTGAAACTAGAAAGTAAAAAACAATCTATTATTCTATAGCATTGTTTGCGTGGAGAAATAAGTTTTGGTAATTTCAAAACAGTCAAAAGAATTGTTTTTTGATCCTGAATGAACTTAAAAAAAAATCAAATTATATTTTGACCTGGAAACAATTGTCTTGCATGATTGGTGGACAAGATCAAAATGTATTTACTTAAATTAGTGCGTATAAAAGTGAGACTAAAATACCAAATAAAATATTTATATAAACCCATAACTTTGCTCAACTGTGCGCAATTGACAGCAGAAAACAAACAACAAAAAGTCCAACATTGAGATTGCTGCTGTGCTATGCTTGCAATTTGGACAAGTTTTATAAGGAACGTTTTCAGACAATGTTAGGACCATATTTTCCGAACCAAAAAAACATTCCAAGGTGGGATTGAAAAACAAATTCATACAACTGCTATGCAATTCATAACATTTTTTCACACGTCCAACGAAATGGAAAAATGGCTTGTTTTTTCCTTTTTAGTTTCAAATTGAGTAAATGGAAAACAAAAAATGAGCTTTAATCCGATTTCCATTTTTCTTGTTTGCAAATTGTACTCGGCTCATTTTCCAATTTTGAAATTCTAATCATTAAAATGAATTCAATTCAAAATTGAATAACAGCCAGATAGATGTACATGGATGATCCCCGTGCACTTTTTATGTGATTACAATGCGAAAGGTTTTGGCATGTTGTTCCAATTCCATACCAAAAATCAACCGCACCATGACCTCAAAACCGAGGCATGTACCGTAGGGGGATTTTTGTGCACTATCCCATCAATTTCTCTACCGTTTTTTAATACTCTTTAAACCACGCAAATAAAACAATTTTGTTTGAAGATGAAGGAATGTTTTACTTTGGCATTCAAAAGGCCGATTGTGGTGATGCTTTGAAGTTGACTTTTTCTTATTCTTCAAAGCACAACATTACTCCGGATGCCCTGCAGCGTCTTCTGGAGTCCAGCGTGTCTAAACACATGGAGAACTGTCTACACAAACCTGTTTTCTCTCTCGTTGCCATCGCAGGGCCGGAAAACTCACCCAACCTAATGTTAAGCTGCCAGGTACGCCACAATTCTTGCTGTTCTTTGAATGGTATTATACTTGAAGTTTGGATGGAGTTTCTTATGGTGTAGATCTTCAACTTGCTCTATTTATGTTTTGTGTTTTTAGGTTTGTGACCACCTATCCGTTGTACTATAAACTCATCAGAACTGGCTTCTTGTACAGGTTTTCTTTTTTGTTGTGTGTATAAACTTTGAAATGACATGACTTTTTTCACTTATTTAATTATTATACGAATTATAAGTGGGCTTTTGCACAAGAATTTAGTACTTGAAATGTTTGTATACCTTTTGAAATAAAGTTACTTTTTTCTCATATCCACTTGCTGTGGGTATTTATTTCCCCCTATTGTTATTTCACCTTGCGCTGTTACCATTACATGTTCTTTAATAAAGCCAAATTATGATTAGGTGTTTGAAAGAACTAGTTCTTGATATAATGTTTGCCTGGCCCCTCATTTTTGTCCACGGCTGGTTTAAATCTAACACAAGTCCCAGATATCAATTGTAGCAAAAAAAAATTGTTCAAAATTTTTTACACAATTTGACATACTCTGCACCAAGCTGACAAGACACCAGATAACAAGTTTTCTTACATATTGGTACAGTGACAGAGGCTGAATGTACAAAAAATGGATTTTTCTCAATAGTTTGAGACTATACATGTCTACATAGTTCTGGCTGCATCTTCCAGCTCAGCCAGGAGGATCCCGATGCATTCTCCGGCCAGCTCTTGGACATACAGTAGTCTCTCCAGCAGATAAGGGACATGCCTCTGGATCTCCTCCTGGTGGGACATGCCCGAAACACCTCACAGGGAGGCATCATGATCAGATGTCTGAACCACACCAGGAGGTTCACCAGAGCAATGGCTCTACTCCCTACTCAACGCTCTACTTCAGGCGGCTCCTCCCACATGACAGAGCTCCTCATTCTTCATCTGAGTGAGAGCCCAACCACCCTGTGGTGGATCCTCATTTCAGCCAGTTGTATCCGTGATCTTGTTTTTCCATTGTACAGTTTTGTTAAAATATAAATTTTTGAATTGGTAAAATATAGTTGGTAGCAAAAAAAAATTGGCCTCATATCAGAACACAAAAAATTAAGCAAAGAAGTGACTCTAACATTCCTTCAAGAGGAGTACATTTTCTTTCAGATCTGCTCATGAGTGGAACTCGATTACCATGGGTGTATTGGGACATTTGACGTTTATTGGCAGGTTACTTTAAAAAAGTTTTAAATACAGTTTAGTCAAACATGCACGCACTAATCTCTTTGGACCACATACTCCACTTGCAATCTTTCTCTTGCACAAGATGCTATTTTTACCTGAAAAAAAAAGAGATTGCTGTGTATTTTACTGCAAAAAAATAACTAAATTTTACTTTAAAGTCAGTCTGCCACTGCTCCCATATTACTCATGCCGCCTATCGTGACATTTGCAGCAAGTGTCATTTGCCTATAGTGACATTTGCAGCAAGGAGCTGCAGCTCCCGCATCGGCTTATTCAGCTACAACCGACGCTGCACAAACATACGTTTTCCAGGTGCAAACTCCATTGTCTCTACAGACAGAAGGATGCCAAGAATGTATTCAAAAACATTTGATCATACTTTTCTCTTTATATAATGCTCCCTATTTTTTACCATCATGTTTTTCTGACCAAAGCATATGTATGAAATAATAACTGAAAACATACTGACAATGTTTTTATTGAATAAACTTTATTCTATTATTGTATTGCATATTGTTCTGTTTCGTCGTCTTCCGCTTGCTCGGGGCCGGGTCGCAGGGGCAACAGCCTCGTACGGGAAACCCAGGCTTCTCTTACCCCAGCTGTATCCACCTGCTCACCGGGAGGATCCTGAAGTGTTCTCTGTCCAGGTGTGAGACAGTCAGTCCTACGGGCCTGAGGTCTGCCCCTGTGTGTCCTCCTTGTCGGACCTGCCCGAAACATCCCACCAGCAAGGCGTTCGGGAAGCATCCTTACCAGATGCCCGCATCACCCAATCTGGCTTATCCTGACCTGGAGGACCAGTGGCTCTACTCCGAGTTGGCAGCCTGGATGGGGCTCATCTCTGAATGAGAGCCCAGCCAACCTGCAGAGGAAGCTCATTTCGGCCATCTGTATCCGTGATCTCGTTTGCCTATTGCAAATATGAAAATCTTAAAGTTAAAAACTATGCAAATCAGCCTAAATTTTACACCAATTGGTGTGCAACTCTAATAAATGAGGATCCCCGTGCCTGTTAAATAAACCAAAATAATTAAAAAGAGAATCAAATCAAACTACTGTTGTCATGACAACATAGACGACATACATTTTTTTTAATTCCATCATGTCAATTAGAACAAGTCAAAAATAAACAGTCACTCTAAATTTCTCCTCAGGAGGGCGCCATCGTTCCGACTGAGTCTAGAATCTACCAGGAAAAGCAGTGAGAGCACCGCAGAGTGAGAGAGGAGGCAGGCAGCGGAAAGATGGCAGCCGCGGCTGTGGCTGAGTTTCAGAGAGCACAGTCTCTTCTTGGAACTGACAGGAATGCCTCTATTGACATATTACATTCTATCGGTATGTATAACGGATAAAAGAGGGCACTTAAAGAGATGTATTCCCGCTCTTTAACACAAAGTTTGTACTTTTTTCTGCTACCTATCGTTAAAATGATGACTTAGCTTACTATGCTAGTTAGCTGTAATGCTAGTTTGTTCCTCTCTGCTTTGCACAGTGAGTCAGCAGCAGTGCCGGTTAGCTTAGCATCAAGCTAATGCTAGCTAGCATCTCCATTCATTTCATGGGGACTTGCTTAAACCCGGCTAGATACTGTTAGATAAATGCTAATCAGGCCGGTTATAAATTTCAACATTTATTTGTTCCTCATAATTACGTTTAGGACCACTTTAAGTTCAATCAAACATTTAAAAAAAAAATCTTGTTTGTGTTTTGATCTCCAACTTGACATTTTGATGTTTAGCATCTTCAGTAACCGCTTGGCTGATTGCCATCCTCTCAAAATGATTTGATTTAACTTCTCTTTTACTGCAATCAGCTGTTATTGTTTAAATGAGAACGTTTTGTAAGAATGTATTTCTCTGATTTAGTGAAGCGGGATATTCAGGACAGTGATGAAGAGGCTGTTCGTGTTAAAGAGCAGAGCATCCTGGAGTTGGGAGGACTCCTGGCAAAGACTGGACAAGCTGCTGGTAAGTAAACAAGGCTTTTTGATCAGGTTTTAATCCTGGATTCCAGTAAGTTTAAGATCTCACTGAGTTGATCTCAGCATAGATTTAGAGTGGCTGCTCTGAAGCAGCAAAATGACTTTTAGAGCTCTTTTGGTTTCTCTTCTGATCTGCTTATCCCTAAATGGGGGTGCCAGAGTCTATCTCAGCTGATTACAGCAAGAGGCAGGATACAACCCAAACAGGTTGCCAGTCTGTTGCAGGGCCACACTCATTCCTAAGGACAATTTTGTACCAATTCGTGTGTCAATCTCCCGCTCCATCCTTTTCCAACTCGTGAACAAGACCCCGAAATACTTAAACTCCTCCATTTGGGGCAGGGTATTCCAACCTTTTCCTGGCAACTCAGACGCTCAGATTTGAATGCGCTGATTCCCATCAAGGGCAGGAGTTCTGCCATCCAGGAGGGGCTCGGAGTAGAGCTGTTGTTCCTCCTGGTCGAGAGAAGCCAGATGGGGTGGTTTCAGGCATCTGATTATGATACAGTATCTCTGGAGCGCCTTACTGGGTGAGCCGGAGGATTCAGCTTGGAAGGAGAGAAGCTTGGGCTTCCCGTCTGAGGCTGTTGCCCCTCCACGCTGCCCCGGATAACCAGAAAACAATGGAACAAGTTTTGTACCAGCCAGTCAACCTAACACATTTGTTTTTCGAGGGTGGGAGGAAAACGGACTACCCGGAGAAAACCCACGCATACACAAGTTGAATAATATTAATACATTTTATATCTAATGCGCCTTTCTAGGCATGCAAAACTCCACACAGAAAGGCCAGTATTTCAAGCCTCGTCCCTACTTTGGGACTCAAACCCCAACTATTTTGCTGTGAAGCCACTGTACAGCCTGCTCTTTTGGTTTCAATGATAAAAAATACATATATGAATAATTTGGAATCTGTTCTAAATATTTCATCATTTGAATTGATTCTAAAAAAAAAAAAAAAGAATGGAAGGAAACAATCTTATTTTTAGCTGGGTTGGCTTTAAAAAAAAATCCTAACTGTAAACTATCACTTTAAAGTTGATAAAAACTTTAAGAGAGCATTACCATGACTAGTTTGGTTTAAATGGATATTTGTGATCAAACACAAGCTGAATTGTGTTTGGGGTAAGTTCTTTATTTATTTAACACCATTTAATTAGCATAAAACCCCCTATTTGTAAGCTTGAAAACACACATTCTGTCTGGTTGATTTACTTGGACACGTTTGGGAAGTACAACTCTGCCAAGGATTTGTTTTTATAAATGAAAGAAAAGCTGCCTGTGTGTTGATAATTCCCTTAACTTCGGGTTTTATAAGAAGCAGCTTATGAAAGCATGAAACCAAGAATAAGTTGGGTGACAAATTTGGTTCAAGGCTATAAATAAATTAAAAAAAAATTATAAACTATTTTTTAACAAGTTTATATTTTACCAACTTGAGGTTTTTTTCATTTGCAAAAAGCTTATCTATCTTCGATTTTCTAAAATAAATGTTTGTATAAATTTAAGAGTAAAAAAAAAAAAAAAGTCTTCAGTATTTTTCAAACCTATCAAAGAAAGACTCCAGCTCTTTACAAACAGGTGCATTTTTTTGTTTCTACAAAGAAGTAAATGAGTTTCTGACTGACAAAAGTTGAAAATTCCTGACATTAGAAGACGTGCAGACATCAACAATATATTTAGTTTTTTTTTAAAAAGACCATTTGCATTCTTAGTGGCTGAAAACTGAAACATTCTTCGATGTTAGTGGGTTTTTTTTTTCAGCACTCTTAGACAGTTTTTCTATCTGTTTGAATAGAATTATTTGTCATTATTCGCTATTACCTCTGACTCGGGCTAGGAGAGTTTTTGTCTAAAATGTTTTTAGTTTGGCTTCATTAAACTTACAGATTGCTTCAAATGTGATGAAACAATTGCATAACTGTAGCTTTCCTTACTTTGGTAGGAATAGTATGAAAAAAATGAAATGTTCTCTAATAAACAAACATTTTCTCCATTTGTGCTTGTTGTTACTTCACATTAATAAATTGTTTGCACTTTGAAACGCTTTAAAGAAAACCAACTTAATTTTGTTTCTCGCTTAGTTTAGAAATGTTTAATTTGAGGTTGGTTTGTACTTTTACCAGTCATAGCTCAATGAGTGACTTTCGGCCTCAAACTGAACCGTTTTCTGCCTTCCTGTAACAGAACTCGGAGGCTTGCTGAAATATGTTCGACCCTTCCTCAACTCCATCTCTAAGGCCAAGGCCGCCCGGCTGGTCCGCTCTCTGTTGGACTTGTTCCTGGACATGGAGGCTGCTACTGGTCAGGAGGTGGACCTGTGTTTGGAATGCATCGAGTGGGCCAAAGCAGAGAAGAGAACTTTCCTCAGACAGGCACTGGAGGTGAGACTTGGTGCAGATGTTTACTGCCGCAAATACTGAAATTATTTTCAACAAAAAAATTTTTAATTGAAAATTTTAAGCAAAAATTTTTTTTTTCTCTTTATTATGTCAAGCAAAACAATTATGAACATTACAATCAAATTTTCATTTGTATCACAGATAAGGTTTATTTGGGTAGTACAGTTATAAATTCCATAGCAGTGTTTATAAGTCCAGTATCAGTCCATGCTTGACATTAATCTTGTTTTTCCAGATCAAACAGGATTGTGGTGGGCAAGTTAAGCATTCACAGATAATCACTGGCACCACACATACAGATTACTGCCTCAAACCTGATTGTCTGCCAATGATCATCATGTTCCTGATAATAAATGTTCCAGATGGGCTTCAGTTTCTAATTTAGTTTACAAGTCATGAATTTAATAATGTAAATGAAAAAAAACATTTTACCCCCAAATATTATTTTTTGTACCAATAAATCCAAAGTATTTTTACGCATAAATTTAAATGATGGTGTAACGCGTCTAAACAAAACTTATCTTTCACACAAAACAAACCACATCTTTCATTCATCAAATATAATCTGAATGATGATCAAATCTCTCTTCTTGTCAGGCTCGGTTGATCTCGTTGTATTTTGACACAAAATGTTTCCAAGAAGCTCTGCAGCTCGGTGAGTAAAACTTCTTCCTCTTGTTTCAAGCTGCTACCTGGTAAAACTCAGGAACTTTCCCATGATTCTTCTTTTTTTAGGCTCCCAGTTGCTGCAGGAACTGAAAAAGATGGATGACAAAGCCCTGCTGGTGGAGGTCCAGCTGCTGGAGAGCAAGACATATCACGCGTTAAGTAACCTGCCCAAAGCCCGAGCGGCTCTTACCTCGGCCAGGACAACAGCCAACGCCATTTACTGTCCGCCCAAACTACAGGCAGCTTTAGACATGCAGTCAGGTAAACCTGCACGTTACATTGTTGTTTCTACGCTTATCTCTTTGCACAAATGGCATGAACTTAATGTGGGATTTTTTTGTTTGGTGGCAGGGATCATTCACGCTGCAGAGGAGAAGGATTGGAAAACGGCGTATTCCTACTTTTACGAGGCCTTTGAGGGCTATGACTCCATCGACAGCCCCCGAGCCATCACCGCTCTCAAATACATGCTGCTCTGCAAAATCATGCTCAACACGTAAGAACTTAAAAATGATTTTTACAATTCTAAAGTGTTCAACCTCAACATTGCTGCCAGATGTTTCATGCCCCTCAAAACAAGAAAAAAAATTTAATTGACAAAATGGGTGACTAGAATTTTTCTATTTCAGGCCAGAGGATGTCCAGGCGCTCGTCAGTGGGAAGCTAGCACTGCGATACGCTGGCAGACAGGTACCCCTGCTTCCTGTCTCACTTTTCTACTTTTTATTATTTACTTAAATTAACTTTTTATATTTAGCAATGTCTCGTTGAGGTTAAAAACTTCTTTCACAAGTAGTTCTGGCTAAGAAGCAGCAATTTTAAAAAAACAAGAACATAAAAACAGTTCATAAAGCATTACAATGAATAAACAATTAAAACATAGATGCAGCAATCTGTAAAATTTCTGCTCCATTCTTCTCTTGCTCATGATCAAGACCCCAAGATACTCAAACTCCTCCAATTACGGGACTAATTTTGTTATACAATTGTAGTAACATAATTAGTGAAATATCTATTATGCTAAGTCTAAAAAGAGTTGCTGAAAAGAAAGAAAACTTTAAATGCATGAAGTAAAAATGGGCACTAGTTTTTCTTCTTTTTTTTTTTTTGTACCATTTTTGTCATATTTGTCTGGGGTGTAGCTTCTGGTGAGCACAGGCAATGTTACACAGTTGTACTGTTTATTCAGCAGTTTTTCTGAACTTGGCTTGAGCGAGCTTCAATTTAAAAGTTTTAATCGAATTCGGATGCTACCTCGTACGCTGTCATCTCAGAAATCCAAGCACATTTAGCTGCATATTTTCTGCTTTACCACCACATATATTTAGAGTAAAACAAGATTTATGGGCCCGCTCAGGTTTCCATTCTGTTAATTTCTGACACTTTCTTTATTTTTCTCTAAATCTGATCTGGTTTTTTGCATCACAGCCTGACTCTCTGAAATGTGTCGCACAAGCCAGCAAGAACCGGTCACTCGCTGATTTTGAAAAGGTTTGTTTAACAACATTTTTATGCTGAACTTTTTATGATGTTTAGGTGTTTCCAAACATTTTTTCACAACTGTTGTTGCTTATATTTATTCTGTTATTACTTATATTCATTTTTGCCATTTCCCCCCCCATCATTTACAATTTTACAAATATTTTTAATTTCTATTTTTTTGCCTTCTGTTCAGTCTCTGATTTTTGCACTCAATGAATCCCACAAATTCTTTGAGTTCTTCCGAGCTAAAAAAAAAAGCTTGTAAAGCTTCTAATATAGTTTTTTTTTTCTTTCTAAAGGCTCTGACAGAATATAAACCAGAGCTGAGGGATGATCCTATCATCAGTACTCACCTGACCAAGTTGTACGACAACCTGCTGGAGCAGAATCTCATCAGGGTCATCGAGCCTTTCTCCAGGGTTCAGGTGATCCTCGTGTTTAAATTTGAGTTAAACAGATAAACAAAGAAAATTGATAAACTAATGTTTGTGTGCGCTTTATTTGAACAGATTGAACACATCGCCTCCCTCATCAAACTCTCACAGGTAAACTGGTTCCGCCCTGTTTATTTTATTTACTCTTTTTAATATTCCTGCTTTCTGCTCTGGATAAAAACCTTTTTTTTTTTTTCAGCGAGAGGTGGAGAGAAAACTTTCACAGATGATTCTGGATAAGAAGTTTCACGGTAAGTGCTTTTTTTTCTTTAAACACGATTTCACAGAAAAGCTCCTCTGCCATCGCTGTACGAGGAACACTTTGCCACCTGCAGGGAGATTCATCCCCTCCCCTGCTGTGTGACAGGTATTTTGGACCAAGGTGAAGGCGTGCTGATTGTCTTTGACGAACCAGTAGTGGACAAGACGTATGAGGCGGCGCTGGAGACCATTCATAACATGAGCAAAGTGGTCGACTCACTTTATAACAAAGCCAAGAAGCTCACATAAGGTCAGCTGTGGGAAGTAAAACTTCTAGGGTTTATTTTAAATTTTTTAATAAATATCTTTTTTCAATTCCAGGCAGATTTTTATCATTCAACATGTATGTTTTTATTCCCCTTCCCTACAGAATTTGAAAGCGGTAGTAAACATTTTGGCTGTTCGTAAATCCTAACTTTTGTAATATTTTTGTGAACACAAAATCTCCCCCGTGAGCCCATTAGGAATAAGCCGTTCAGAAGATGAATGAATGTATCAGCGTATTAATCATATGGAGCTCAACCAGTCATTATTAATAAAGTTTGTGATATAAGAAAGACAGAGGCATATTGCTTCTTGTTTCTATGCCTTGGTCTTAACTTTTTCTTGTTGCTTTAGACTTTTTACTTTCACATGAAAACAGTTAAAAAAAAACAAAAAAAGAAAATTTCCCAAGTGTGGGATCAATAAAGTAATTCCAATCTAATAAAACTCCACTCAGATTGAAACCCAGAAACAATTTGTTTACAAACCAAAAACTGGTGATTTAGCGGTGCTCTCAAAACCCAGTCCCATAACACAACAACCACTTCTAGTTAAAGCAGAACCAATCGTTTATGCTGCAGTGTTTCCACATCCGCAACATACTGGAAACATAAAAAAAAATAAATGATTTACTCTATTCATCCCTCACTGGGGAAATTTGTTTGCTGCACTCCTTACACCGCAGCAGGCTGCCCTTCGACAGCGCCAATGGTGGGAGAAATAGGGTTTAGGTGTCTTCTCCAAGGACCCTAGACGTGCTCTCTGTGGGACGCAAACCCGCGAACTTTCGGTCCGTGCACCAACGCTCTAACCACTGAGCTGCCGTCTTCATCACAAACATGATGTATGACTGATAAATCCCGGGATATTATTGGTTTCTTGGTACTAATGTGGCACAATGTAACATCAAAACCCGCTAACCTTGAAGGCAACTTTCAGTAGGACTATGCTTGCAGTTAGAAGCCATAAACACTTGTATTTGTGGAAATACATTAATTTTTCCCCCTGAAGAGCACCCACATGGAGAAGATTCTACTAAACAAATCTAAACCTTATACAAAAATCTCTTTAGTTTGAACTCATTCTCCTTTCTCCTCAGAAACAGTCTGTCCTCCTGCCCGGGGTGACGTGGGCCAGTCAGATCTTTGTCAGTCGCTCACCTCAATCCAGGAAGGACGAGGGGGAGGAGCACGAGGAGGTTCCAAAAACTTCAAGAACCCAGCAAGCAAATAAACAAGCTGTCTGTCAAAACAAAGCCGACTCAGCAGAGGAAAGACTCTCTCTCCACCATCAGCCCTCTGCTCTCCTCCCTCCTCTTCCTCACGGTTTCTTCTAACTGGGGCTAATCAGACACAGTGCTCACTCTTGTGGACCAATCCTGGCACTACACCCTTTCCTCTCTCACTGTTTCTACTGTATGTAAAACAAACGGACAAGCCTTTTTCCCTTACCTCTATCCCTTTTCTTGTTTTTCGTTTCACTGCGCTGGCCATCAGGGAACCTTGTAAGATATTAAATGATACATACACAGTTCTTCTAAATATGTTTATTATACATAAAACTGGAGAAAGGTGAGTGTGTTCTGGTTGACTGGTTTGTATCTTTATGTTCAATTTGTCAACCAGCCCAAAAAATGAATGTTTGCATTTTCCTGCAGTTGTAATGAGAAATCACCTTGAAGACAGATATACACACACACCATTTAAAGCTGCAAAGCATCATAACCGCTCATCTTCCCTCACGAGCTTATCAGAAAGCTTCCTAGAATTGTGGACCACACAGAGAACTGAGCTTGTGTCCACTTGGGACCACATGGAAATCCCTTGATCCTTTCTTTTTCTGACCCCTCCCCCAAATCACCTGTTTGTAAATAACATTTCCAAGCGTCTATTCATCCAAGGCCTGATGTATACACCATTTCCTTTTTTTTTATATAGAAAGAGTAAAAACAGTAGATCTTGTCGCTGAGAGTGTGGGTGAGGACACAGAGTGCTTTTTGAGGCTATGTTTTAAGAACTGATTTGGATATGTTGGAAAAAGGAAGTTAAAAAAAAAAATCAAATTTTCCTGAAACAATTGAAGCTGTACATTTCTGGGAACTTAATTTTGCAAAGACTTGAGGGGATGCCATATATGACATAGAGAAATACGCTAATAAAAAGTGAAACCTGCAAGTTGTTTGATTTTAAGAAACTTGAGATCTTGGATGACATTTACAACGGTGTTTATTAAACTGTAGTCATAGATAACGTAGTCTGAACAGTTTCTTTTTATCCAGATAAAGTTTATATTAAATTTTTTTTTTAAATTAAAATCGAACTTTCATTTGAAGAAACATCTAAAGGTTCGTGAATTTGATTTTGGTAGTAATTCTTAAAAATGGTTTGAATTGTTTAATCCTTTTAGCACAGGATTCACAAGGAGATGGCAAAGTCTTATCAGATTCCCATTTCCTTAGTGTGTTTAACAACAATTAAACTCAAGATAAGGTCTGAAAGACGTTTCAGATGGTGTTAGGAAAATAAAAATGCGCATTCTGACTCTCAAACACCTTAAGCAGAATTTAGATTTTTCTCTGCTCTTTTACAATGAATGACTTGTGAAAACACAACCTTTCGAAATGAATTACTAAGAAGTAAACCTGTCTGACTTAAATGAGGTTGATTGAAAATGCTTTGGGTTCTGTAGCAAAAGAAATGTTTCATAGAAGAATAACTTCTTTAAACGAGTGATGATCTGACACATTTTAAACATCACAGTTGGAAAAAAAAGACAAACTATAAAAAATGTTTAAAGCTTGTTCAAAATACAAACCAATGTGTCAGTTTTACTTCTAAGTTAAGTTGGATCTTTAAAGTGTTCTTTGTCCGTCGAGTAAAGAGGTTTAACTGTTTTACTTTATATCGTTTTACCGTTTAAATGTCTGTTACAAGTTTTTAGGGCCTCAAGTGACTACCAAGCTCTTTTTTTGATGCTTTTATTTTTTTCTTCATTCAGAAAGTCCTACATTGATTCAGTAATCACTGACTTTCAATGCAGTCATTGGTTCCTCACTTCCTTAAAAGGGAGAAAGAAATAATACCAGAAGTCAATGTTACTTGACAAAAACTGAAGTCTGGAGGATTCTCAGGTTACTACTGTTCAGTTTGGTACATTTTGTTCTCAGTTTGTGCTTTTTCCCAAAAATTTGCAATAATTCCAACCATCAGTTAAAATAGGCTGTTTATTGTTTAACAAAATACCTTAAATTACAAGCGAAACCTTTTTTTTTTTTTTTAAAGTTGAAATCTTTAAAATGCCAGAAATTTTTTGAAATTCTAAAAACCTGCTCGAGGGGTCGTAGGTGAGTGAGATGTGTGGTGGTAAAGGAAGTAGTTTGAGAGCTGGTCGGCAGAGCCATGCATGTGTCTCATGGCGTCTGTAAGGAGTTTGCTTTGGCTTGTTACTGCTTATCTCTGGTGTGATGTTTTATAGGGTTCTGTTTGGGCCTTCACTGAGGGGTAAACAGCTCCCTGTTTAACCTGTATTTATGGCCAGTGCCTATCCAGCCCGTTTGCCCCCATTTGGTGCTGTGATGCATTCCTAATATCTGAGGCTCCTGTTATGAGATATTGCATTAGTAGTTGATATACTGACTACTTTGAATGTATGCAGTTTGTGTTTAAGAGTTCCAAATGGATTTCCTCCACAGGATAGTGGGGTTCTGTCTTAGAGATAGGGTGAGAACTCTGATTTAGTAGAGAAGAGCCACTAGGTACCTGCATCAAGCATTGGGAGAATTAGGGATTTGGTTACCTCCTGGAAATCACCTGGTGAGGTGTTACGGTCACGTCCTTCCAGAAGGTGGGATTTTCTATTGAGTCAGGAGGAATGATTGAAAAAGGAAAGCTTAGACATATCTGTGTAGCCCTCCTGTTTCGACAACCATTAGATTGACAAAGGTTTATAATCCTACATACTGTACCTCCAGACGTGATTAGGTAATAATATTTTCTATGTTTTATAAATTATATATTCTAAATATAACCCATCACGCGATCCAGTAGTTCTATTATTCTGAACATGCTTATTATAATAATAATATATTTTATTTGGAATCCTTTGAACACTTAAAAAATCTCAGTGTTTAAGCTTTTAGTGACACCCTGTGGTGTTATGTGCAACTGCACTCAAACTTTTACGCACCATTAAAAAAATTACCTTGTTATTTCCCTTTATAATAAGATTTTTAAATTTTTTTACAGTTCAAACCCCAGTACATTTAAACACGAAATACATTTTTGATATGTGAAGTACTTCATAATTTTTTACCTTCCCATCACTTATTCTTCCAATTAGTTAATTTTAAGAGTAGATGGACCCTTTTGAAAGTGTCTGCTTGACTTGGTGTGAACTCAGGAGGACACATTGACCAAAGCAAATAAGAAAAAAAAAGAAAAAGAAAAACCCTGATTAACTTTTTAAAACACCCCCCAAGTGCTTCCAGAATAGCACTTGGTTGTGCATTTGCATGTGAAAAGAAGGCAGCACTTTAAAAGTTAATGCGCAAACATTCCTTATCACATCATTATGCATTTTGCCTGATAAAGGTTGGGAAAGTTTAGCATGTTGGCTTTTTAAAGTATTTTGAGGTAGTTGTGAGAGGATTTCTGTGAGTCTTTCTGACTGTTTATGCGCTCTGGTTGAAGCCCAAGGGGGGAGGCTTAGTGGAGGTTTCTGTGGGAAGAAGAAGGGAGCCAGACAGGCGACAGTCAGCACCGTCTTGGCTTTAGGGCAGAGGCAGGGAACGAGCTGCAGAGCCAATGAGAAGGAGACACCCACTCCTCTGTGTCCTGCCTGGCTTGGCTCAGCTCGGCGCGCCCTGTAATTAGGAGCTCTTGTTGGGTTGGGCGCCGCCCGCCACGGTGGACAGCCTGGCTGCTGCGTCAGGAGAGTCTGACTGAGGAACATCTCATCTGGAGCTAACACCTCCATCAAATAGATCAACATGAACGAGCAATCATCACCTGTCTTCGGGGAGAAGAAGCCTTCTCTCCCCATCTTAGCCACCAAAGACTCCCCTACCCTGCCGGAGTCCTCCTCCACGGACATGGGTTTTTATAGTGGTCATGGCGCAATCCACGGAGCGCAGGATTTCTACCCGGCGCAGCAGACTTATGGTGCCCAGCATATCAACCCTTACACCTACCACCACTACAACCTGAACGGGATGGCTCCAGGAGGATCGTACCCTAAAGCGGAGTACCCCTACCCTCCCACAGCGTACAGGGACCACGGAGCTTTCAACAGAGAGGTCCAGTCAACCCTGTTGGAAGGAGGTAAAAATGTTTTCTGTCTTCAAACTTACATGAAATCCAGATCATTCAAACACTTTTATATGTTTTTAGAACTGAAAAATATATATATTTTAAAAAACCCTCTAGATATATCTTAAACTTTCCAAAAAGCAACTGACTTTTGCGCACAGATGTGTCTCCAATTTTGCCGCCTGGAATCAAAGAAATATTTAGCTTTTTAAATTTTTTTTTCAATCTTAAAATTATCAGCAAAATAATTTAAATGTGTACAATTTTTTTTAACTCTCACAATCCACAACAGACTGGCGACCTGTTCGGAGTGTACCCCGCCTCTTACCTGAAATCAGCCGGGATAGACTCCTGAAAATTGTATTTAATCTTGAGTGGATGTGTGTGTGTCTTACTAAATAATGGTTAAGATCATAATTAGAAAGTCAATGTATCAAATGAGGCCCGACCAAATGAATTAAAACTGGTATAAAAACCATGCAGACCAGAAATAAAGAAATTGCCATTGTCAATGAAAATTCACAGATTAGGAACTTTCTTCTTAATAGTGGGCAACATCAAACATAAAATCTAAAATAGTATAAAAATATACTTAAAAATATAAATCACTCTGCATGCTGCATCACTAAATAGTACAAAGAGAATTATGAGAATGATAAAGCTACAAAGAGCAAAAAGTTTTTTTTTTTCTTTCCTACTTTCTTTTTTAAATGTGAAGGTGTCAATGCAATGTAAAGAGAGCAAACAAACTCGACAGACTGGTGTTGTGTTTTTGTTATTCCAGTTGGGAGTTGACTCCTAGAAATGGCCCCGGGGGACTTTGGCCCTCAGCCATACTCGTCAGGTGTCACGACATGTCAGCCAGCCTTGGCCTTTGAATCATCCAAAGCTTATCACGCAAACCTTTCAGCCACCAGCAAAACAAACACAACAACAAAAGATGCAAATAGAAGATATTTCAATATTCAAGCTTTTTATTATTATTATTTAATTTATTTCAAAAGTAATTTATCTGATTACATTTGTTTATTTTCTATTCATGCTATTTTATTTATTTTTTTTTTAAAGTTCTTATTTAGATTAAATTGTCTTATTTATTTAAACTCAGTTCAATTGTGTTTGCACACCCAGATATCACAAAACAATTGTCTCAGTGGGCTTCATATTACAGACAAACCCCCCCCCCAAAGAACAAAAAAAAAAAAGAAAATAATGTATCTATATAAATATACAGCTAAAAGCTAACTAAACAAAAGATAGACAAATAATTTCAGCTCATTCCTGCCCTGTTTTCTCTTCACGGTGAGGAAAAAAACCTCATTAAAAAAAAAAAAAGGAGAAAAAATAGCAGTGGGGGAAAAAAAGAAGAAACCTCATGGGGACCCACACGAAGGAGAGATCCTTTTCCTAGCATGAGCAGCCAATGTGTCTATGGCTGTTTCTTAAATATTAACTTATTCTACTTTACAGCTATCTATCTGAAGAAATCAGTAGATGGGATGGTCTGGTCTCTAGAACTCTCTCCCACCTGACATCCGGAACACTGACTCCTTCCCCCTCTTTAAATCCACAATCAAAACCTCTTCTGATTAAATATGCCTTCTCTCTTTAGCCCCCATCATCGCTTTCCACCTTCCACTTTATCCATTGTATACTTTTTTTGTCTTTTCAAATTATTTTATAGGGTGTTTTAGATCTTGTGTATTTTTTTTTTTTGTAAAGTGACCTTGAGAGTTTTTAAAGGTGCTTATAAGTAAAATTTATTATTATTATTCTTCCTGATGGGCACACAATGGTAGATCCCTCAATCTAGGGATTCCCAAGACATGAACATACATTTAATTTATCAATCTTTTTTTATTTAAGCAGTTTTTTGGTGGTTTGAAAATGCTGTGATAAATGCTAAAATTTATTTAAAAAAATTGCTTTCTTTTATTCGTAGTGAAAGTTTTTACTGATCGTGTTTTAATAAATTGCTTTGACATAGTTTGATTTGCAAACTGGGATGAATACAAGAGGGTTTGTGTGTTCTTTTCAAACCCAGATAGGTTGCAATTTTTTCATTTTGATTTTATTATTTTAGAAAAAAACAAATTGATAATTTTGTTTAAAAACAACCCGTTTTATTGTGTGAGAATAAGCTAGAGAAATGAAGCCACGTTGGTCTCCAGCCTACATGAAAAGCACCTATAAATTTGTCTCCCTCCCCAGCTGTGGGAGACTTTCTGGCCAAATTATAAGTTCTGAGCTCTGGCGGAATCTCTTTGAAATTTTAGAGCTGTAGAGGCTGCGGTTATTTTTGTTGACAAACTATGCAGACTGCATCCCGGAGTCCTTGAACCGGATCACCTCATTGTGTGACAAAAGAAAAGTAAATCTCATACACACTTTATTATTTTCCACAGTGAAAGAGGAGCCAGACCTGGAAGTTCGGATGGTCAATGGGAAGCCAAAAAAAGTGCGCAAGCCGAGAACCATCTATTCTAGCTATCAGCTGGCTGTGCTGCAGAGAAGGTTTCAGTCTGCTCAGTACCTGGCTCTGCCGGAGAGGGCTGAACTGGCTGCACAGCTAGGCCTCACACAGACACAGGTAAGCCTGAAACATCAAGGCCAATATTAATTTAAATATGGAATTCAATGTCAGATCAACTTTTTGGAAATGTCTACTTATGTATATGTTATTCACACGTCAACAAAACAGACCTGAAGAAGTTTTCTATTTCGTTCAAGCGTGTTTGAGCAATCTGTGAGCTGTCCTATCAAGTATTCAAATACAATTTCAACGCCAGGTTGTTCTTGGACAGGAATTTTGTTCTCCACCTTGCCCTCATTCTGACAGAGCAGGAAGTGTTTTTGCAGCAGCAGTGTGTCCGCTCGGTGACGGTAGATTGTACGTGTAAGGTTGGACAACAGAGTTAGCCATTTGGATGTCAGTGCACCAAAATAACAGTACTGTATTGTAAGATATGCTCAAACATTGTTAATTTTATACGATTCTTAATGTTTTTTTTTTTTTAATATACTTTATTAATCCCTGACCGGGAAATTTGTGTGCTGCACTACACTGCAGCAGGCTGCCACCTATGACGGCGCCAATGGTGGGAGAAACTCGGGTTATGTGTCTTCTCCAAGGACCCTAGACGTGAATGCGATGGGATGCGAACTCGCAAACTTCTGGTTAACTTCCGGTCCGCGGGCGAACGCTCTAACCACTTTATTTGTGGCCCCGAACAAGATTTATACTGTGTCATGCATGCCTCTAAGGGGATTGAAGGGAGGCGGACTACACAGTGTCAATAACATAATGAAATTGAATTAAAAAGACGTGTTCGTAAGATTTTTTTTTTTTTTTTTTTTGGCGATAATGCATTTCTGAGCCAACACACCATGTTTAACCATACGTATTCTGAAATAAGAATTATTATCCCACAATAGCACAATATCCCTAAATTAAATTCTATTGTATAGTAAGTTTAAATAAAAAAGAAATGATTTAATGTGAGTGGACACAAATGGCATGGTTATGTGGTGGTTTTTGACGTCATTAAATCTTTGACTCTAATGATTTACTACCTGATGAATCATCTGTGCTTGAGAGATAAAAACTAAACTTGACGTCCAGGTTGCTTTATTACATCTGCGGTAAATGATTGTTTAGGTGTTATGCTTCAGTAACATTTACAACTTTTAAGAAAATAAATCCTCACCAGGTTGTCATTTGGACTGATATGACAAGATTGTATCTGTCACTGTAAGTGTGTGTATTACACACATACGCATGCTTATATGACTATGTGTGTATTGCTCAACAACGATGACATTACCAAAATCCATATATAATTCTGTATATGTAAATATACAAATATTCCTAAACACATATTGTAATAATTTCATTCCAAGCTGATTTCTCTATTAAAGTACCATTATGCAATGTACAGTATGAGTGCATTTAGGACACACAATTTTGACACAAATACATTTCAAATGGACATTTTATTAGGTGTTTGCATTACAAATCTGAGTGTAGATTCAAATGCAGGCAGTGTTTGAGTGAAAAAGTTGGTGGTTTATTTAAAATATAGTAGCTGTACCCGATTAAAATACATTGTCTTAACAGCGGTGTAGTGGTTAGCACAGTGGCCTCACAGCAAGATGGTCAAGGATTGACTCCTGGAGTGGAGGCGAGTCTTGAAACACCGGCTTTTCTGTGTGGAGTTTGCATGTTCTCCCTATAATTGTGTGAGTTTTCTCCAGGTACTCCGGTTTCCTCTCACCCTCAAAAAATGTGCGAGTTAGGTTAATCAGGTTGATTGTCCAATATGAAATTGCTCCTTGCCTTGGAATGAGTTTGTGGATGGTTGAGAGAGAGTGGCCCCCTGCAACAGACTGGCGACCTGTTTGTTGTGTACCCTATCTCTCGCCTGAAATGAGCTGGGATAAGCTCCGGCACCCTCCATTTTTGAATAAGTGGTTCAGAAGATGAAACCGAAGATTTTATTTGCCAAGTAGGAACAATTTGGCAGGTTTTGAGTTCACATGTAAATAAAGAGTGAACTCAATGTGTCTATGACATTCTAATTGAAATAAGAATGTACTGTAGTTGATTGAACCCATTTAATGGCTGATTCTTATGCATTAAAATGAATGGTTTGTCATACCGTAATACGTTTTTTTTCCCCCTACAGGCGTGTTCATCTAGAAAGTTTATACTGGATTGTACTTGATCTACAACTTCTATAGAGAAACGATCATAATCAATAAACAAATACTTTCTCCAATGTTGAGAGGACCAACATTTGATTAATGTACAGTTTGCTTCTAGTTTTAAATCTGAATTGACCCATGTGGTGTGTCTGTTCAGGGAAACATAGAGAGACACAGAAATAGAGTGAGGCTCCATGATAATTGTCTGTGTTACATTCGTATGTGTAAACTCTTGCAAGTTCATCTTCAAACAACAAAAGAAAGTTGCAAAAGGCTCAGCAGAACAATGAATTTCACAGACACTAACTAAACCCACTTGGCTTCTGTAAATACTTTGGGAAACGTTCTCTCTCATTCACACATTTTCCCAACTATTGTTGTGGAAAAAATAGTGACATTAAAATGTAGAAGTTAAATTGCAGATGGTGAAGTTAATCATTCCAAAGTATGTGGATAACTTTTCAGGACTTTTTTTTTGGAAACCAACTTTTGATTGTGGAAAGTGCCTTCAGGTAGTCTAGAAGTCGTTCACACCGCAAAGCTTGGTTGTTAAAATGACTGGTTTCGTTGCCTTCCTGCCCTGGTTTATATGGTAACAGAGTTTTGGGAAGAGTAGATGTAAAACAGGGAGTAATTTGGGCAATGTGAACCAGACATAGATAATCTAAATTTGCTCACTTTAATCCTGCTGATGTAGCAAAAGCAGAACAATAGTGGTCCGTTGTGCTATTTTGTGCAAAGCTTACATGAGGCAAGTTGAGCTGAGCAAACTGACTCTTGAAGCTCCACAGTTTGCTTTCATTTATGAAAAATTTTAACTTCCAGGCACAATTTTGTGTGATATATATTTCTATGTAGAGTAATGCTCTCAACATCATGGTTGTCTATTTTCTGTTTTATTCCAGGTAAAAATTTGGTTCCAGAATCGTCGTTCCAAGTTCAAGAAACTCTTCAAGAACGGAGAGTTTCCTCTTGGGGAAATACCTCTTGAACACAGTCCAGATGCCAGCGATTCCATGGCCTGCAACTCCCCCCCATCTCCAGCTGTGTGGGAAAACAGCAAAAATAACACTGGCAACAATAACAGTAGCAATGGTAGTACAACCAGCAGCAGCGTAAAGAATAGTTCTATCCTGGATGCTTCCAGCAGAGGACAGGACTCCTACCAGCCTCCAGTTGATTCATCAGCTGCTTACATGGAGGACTACGCACACCAGAACTGGTATCAGCAGCAGGGTGCACATTTAGCTTTGCAAAATTTAGGCCAGACACACCACACGCCACCTACAGTGCCATCCTCATCACAGAGTATGGGAGCCGTCTACTGAGGCAGGAAAACTGGAACTTTGTTTCAACTGAGCCCTGTCCCTTTCTCAGATGGTGGGGATGCTAACACGCCACCAGACAGAAGTCATGACTGTAACAGCTACAGATGAAGACTAATGATGTCTTTCAGCAATATTTTTTTAATCTAATTTCTTCTAAAGGTGAACTCAAGGGGAGTACTTCCTGGTGCTAAGACTTCTTAATATTAATTTGTAATGACTGATAACAAAAAAATATTTTTTCTCATTTTTACATTTGAATTACCTTCATATTTATACAAAGAAGTTTGTTTTTCTATTCTGTATTTTATTATCTAGTTGTTTTCCTAAAATCTTTGTATTGAACCATATTTACTACTAATTCAAAGTGAGAAAGAAAAGAAAAAACTACTGAAAGTTTCAATTAGGAGTATTCAAACTGAGAAGAGATCAAGCTATTGGCTGTCTCATATAAACGAGGAGAGCATGAGTAGACGTTTTTCAGATAGATGAGAGGAATAGATATCTTAGAATTGAAAATGAAAGCATAAAGAGAAACACATGGATATATAAATTATATAAAGGTACCATTTGGATTGTATGAACAGTGTCTGGTAATATAATTTTAAGTATCCATAATTCACAAGCACAAAAACTGAAAGTGACAACATTGTTTGATGTCTTTGTGACAACTCCAGTTTGACTGGCCTAAGTTTGGTATGTGAGAGGACAAAGCTTAAGAATCTACATGCCCTGTTTCTCACATGTGAGCCCTTATATAAAATCTGACAGTATGATTATAAAATGTTTTTACGGTAGGATTTGACCAACTTCACATAAAAGCAAAAGTTATTTATTGAACTGGTGGTTAGAAATATGATGTTGATGACTACAAAATTTAGGTGTTGTATTAATTTTCTGTCATTTTGTGTTAAATAGAAAATGCATATTTCTTCATCCTCCAAACATAAACATCAAGACGGAAAATTTCTGTGGTTTTTTTGTATTTGTTATAAACTCTCCATCTTCAACAGGTGTATTTAGTCTGATAAATCTGATAAAAATGAAATAAATCTTTCTTATCAAAGTTGATTATTTTCCTGGGATTATGGCTACAAAAGAGGTGGCCATGTTTTTCCCCACTGCCCCGAATGCTTTAAAAAAATGTTCAAAATGACACAAAAAAGTCGTTAAAACACATGCTGTATTGAAATTGATCCAGTTTTTACCAGCTACAAAGACACACAACTATTTCTTGTATTCTTTTCTGATAGAATTCAATAATTCACTGAGTTAACAAAATGATCCCCAAGTGTTTAAAGGTTAAAGCCGCCCACACATATGTATAAAGGTGTTGTGCTGACGGCGCTTATCTGCCGTGCTTGTCAGTGTGAGTCAGAGAGCAGATACAGGTTTCACCCAGCTATATTTTACTCTGAAACGCAAAGTGCGTGTAAAGAAGGTTGTGGGAGGTAACAGTATGGCAGACACTCTGGAGTCTGTGGATGCTAATAACACACCTCTTGACATGGAGGGATGGGTGTGCTTTGCTTTCATGTGGCGTACATTTGGAAGGGGAGGAGAAAGGTGTGTGACTTGAAACATTTTCAGCAAAATGACGACCTGACAAAGAAAAAACAGACAAACACTTGTAACGTTGTAAAAGTTTCACAACACAAAAATATGTTCAGTATGACCAATACGAGCTAGTGAACTTAGCATTAGTATTTGAGCTTTTCGGCATTTAGCCAACAGCAAGATTTTTGTCTTTAATTGTAAAAGTAAAAATTTGCGTTGAACTATAGCCACATATTTTTTACATTTGAAATTCATGCATACACAATAGGATATAGACGTATAGATTTTCAAATAAATTTCATGAGCAGGTGTTAGTTAAGGTGATGGTAAACACATGCCTTTTCCACACTTTAAATGCAAAACTTGATATTTTATAAGGAACTTGCAAAATGTGTCATTGAAACAACATAATTGTTATCTTAGAATCTCTATCTAAAGTCCATATGTTAGATTTGGGAGATAATCATTCATTTCTACTCTTCATTGTTAGATTTATGCTGTATAAAAATTTAAACATTTTTTTATGCAATTTAAGTTTGTTTTAATTAGGAATGTAATATTAACTTTAAACTAAAAAAGTTAATAAATTATTGTTTCAATCCAAATGTTTGTCCTTTTCAAATTTGTGGAAGTCACAAGCAGTATGTTAGTATGAGATGCTCTCCTGTGCCTGCTAGTGTAGGCTCATAAGACCCATAAGACAGATTCTGTATTTGTTGAGGTTTTCAGCTTCCTGAGAAGAGCCCGAGCTTCCAGATGTCAGGGGGGAATGTATCTAAACATCACAGGGAAACAGAAAGACAGAGTAAGGACTTGTAGCAACCTGTGAATAGAACTCAGGGTTAAAAAAAAGAAAGAAACAATGTCGATGAGTGACTTCCGACAACCACTTTAAGAGATCCTCAACTGTTTGAAATAGAATAAAAAATGAGCATACCAAGGGTGGAAGTATTTTTTATTTAATATTATTTAATTTTCTAATTATTTTTGTCTGTCCGAACAAGTTCCTTTCTTTGGAGAAATCAGAACACAGAAGAAGTGTAATGTATTAAGTAAGGTTTTAAGTGTGGGCTTTCTGATTGTGGGGGCATATTAGAGAGGTTGATCAGTTATACAGCAGATGTTAGAAAATTTTGACAAAAAAAAAAAACTTAGCAATGAGTAGAATCTTAAAAATACGATAATTGAAAAATTTGAAACTGGTCTTTCTAATCTGTCTCCAGATATGACCTGGTATGGACATTAAAGTGATCTTAAACCAACAGCTAGTGACCCCAGAGAAAATTTTATGGGAGCCTACAACAGTTAAATAATATTACTTCAAAATGACACAATATTTTTCTTGTTAATCTTGATCCCGGCGGAACGATGTTACAGTGGTTAGCCCAGTGGCCTCATAGCAAGAAGGTCAAGGGTTCAAGTCCCTAAAATAGGGACGAGGCTTGGAATATTGGCCTTTCTGTGTGGAGTTTGCATGTTCTCCCCATGTATGCGTGGGTTTTCTCTGGGTACTCTGGTTTCCTGCCACTCTCCGAAAACTTGCATGTTCGGTTGATTAACTGCAATAAAATTGTCCTTAAGAATGAGCGTTGCCCTGCGAAAGACTGGCAGCCTGTTTGAGGTGTACCCTACCTCTTGCATTAAATCAACCTCTTTATAGATGAATGGTTTGGAAGATCAAAGAATGAATAAATGAATAATCTTGATCCTTTCAACAAGATTAAAATATATTATGTAAAACTGATGGGAAAAAAGGGCAAGAAGCAAACTGCCATCAAACACAACTGGTTTGGACAAGTAGCTATTAAATTATTAGCAATCCATTGAGCCTTTTTGTGATTGTCTCAAATTCCTCAAATTAAAGCTCTTACACAAGAATAAATACAATTTTAAAATGTATTGAAAAATAGTTTAGATTTGAGCCTTAAAACTAGATTGTTGCACCCACGCTAGCCGGCCTACTGCAGAGCATTTTGAAAAACTTGGTGCTGGTGGATGTCATGTAAATGCATGTGCACGGAATTAACAATTCCATGTGGACTGCTATCATTTTCTCTTTAAAATAAAAACTTTGACACAAATTCGCTCTGATGAGGAGTACCCAAACTAGCTTCAGTTTACAACAAAACTGATCTATCATCAATAGACGATAAGAACAAAAGTTCTCCGCCTTTATTGAATGGATGTTTTCTCTTTCTTCTGCAATTTCAATCATTAAAAAATGGCCTGAAGGCATTGCTACAAACCCTGTTTACTGTATGTTTGATGATGCACACCACCTACTGGACTCTTGGATCAGGACTGACGCTCAGCAAATAATCTACAAGAACAAAAAGAAATTGCCACAGTTTGTTAACATTAATATAAGGTAACTTACTAATTAAATTTGTCAAAATTGTTTTGCTGGCTGCACATTTGACGAGCAAAACGGTTGCTCCTATGACTTCAGAACAAAAAAACTCATTCAAAGCTTGGCTAGAAGGAGGCTTGAGATTTTTCCCTTTGGAATTTTGTCATCCTTTTGTATACATGGATTTTCTATAGTATTCATTTTTCTCCAATGACAGTACAAAGGAAGTGGAGATTCCAAGTCACTCCCACCTTTATGTCAAATAGGTAGTAGCTTCTGGCACCAAAAAGCCTTAGCACTCATAGATTTCTATTGAAAAATTGATGGCTTAAATTTGCATTTTGTTATGATAGCATGTTATGACATGACATCCTATATCTTCCCGAACAAGAATAAAACACATACTCGTTTGTAAAGGGTTTACAATAGAATATTCTTCATCTTCAATTGTAAAGTTCAAGCTTAAGTGGTTCAATAAGCTAGTGAATTCTCAAAAATATCCAACCAATGTAACATCTTCGAGGCATTGACATCAAATCACTGCTATAAACGTGACAGGGCGATGGTCAACCTTTTGTTTCATAAATTGCTATTTGGGCAAGACATGTAAACCCACACTTTCCAATAAGAAACACGTTCTCAGGTGTTCTGTAAAGCCCAGGCATGTTCTTTATGATGGTTTACTGTAAAAATCAGCCATTTTATTTTCACCTGGAGGTACAAGAACCAATGGCTGGAGAAGGAAACATCTGGGAAACTGCTAAGAATAGACCGGGGCTGCCAAGATACTCAGACAAGCATGAGACTACAGCAAATTACACCTGTCTTATGTCACATAAATCTCTTTTTCGTGCAGGGAGAGCTCAGGACATGACGAGGTGATGACTTGAGACTAAAGCATGCTCAGGCAGGAAAGAGCTGCACTGCTCAGCGGTACTGTGGTTTCCAGAATACGTAAGAAGAAATGATAAATAACTGGTGTTAATGATCACTTGGTCTGTCATTGTCGGGTATGAGAGTTGTAACCACTTGCTCATGCACCTGAGTAGCTGTCTGCATGCATCAAACTTTTTTCAGTTGCAGTCATAAGCAACAAAAAACATAATGACAGGAAGGGACAATCAACTACTTGGAAAAAGAAGAAACAATGAAAAGCTTTTCATTAATAATAGTGCAAAGAGCTCTGCCATCTTGAGATGTGTTTGGAGCTGCTCTTCCGAGATGAGAGGCGCCAGTTTGCGAATCTGGTCAGGATGTCTCCCAGATGCCAGAGGCAGATGTAGGACCTACTGCAGAGACTGTGTCTCACGACTGCCGATAACTCTTCTGGATGCCCCGATGATGAGCTGATAGATGTAGCTGGGGTGGAGGAAGTATGGAGGTCAATGCTGCTGCCCTACAACTTAGGTGCAGCAAATGAGTGAAACTATGCACTGTATCATACAATATAGTACTGTAGGATACTCTAATAGACAGGATTAAAAGTTTTTTGGCTTTCTTGTGTGTTTTGAGACTTTTATGATCTGTTTTAATTACCTTGAAATGGCTTGTAGAGTTTAGAAAAAGACTATTTCATGAGTTTGAACCAGTCTGGCTTCCAGAGTGGTCTCTGCATGAACGCTGCACTCCTGAAAATTATGCAATCCCTGTGGGCTGTCTTCTGTCTTAACCATCCTTGATCTATCTGCAGCCTTTGACATAGAGGACCTGGGGTTTCTCTGTCTGTACTCTTTGACCTCAGCTTCTTTGAAACAACTCTGGTCTTACCTCTGTGGATGAACCTTAAAGGTATCCTGCCAGCGGCATAATTCAAATTCTCAGACTTTTCACTGATGTGCCTCAAGGCTCAGTTTTTGGTCCACTTCTTTTTTTCAATCTTCACTACCTCACTTGGTTCTGTTATGCGATCCTTTACATCACTTATCATGTAAGCTGATGACACACAGCTCCACCTGTCTTATATCCTGACTCATCCTTTCCTGTTTTTGTTTGCAAAGAAAGAAACAACATTCAGTCCAATTTTCTCAAGACAGCAGTTGTTTTTCTTCAGGCGACACTTTTGGTGCAAAATAGCACCAATATTTGGTCTTGGGATGAAATCAGGGAGTCCTTAACAAAGACCAACTGAGTTACACCAACTACATATCCCCTGATTTTTATGGTGTACTGTTTTGTTGTGTGCACCCCAAGAAAGGTCATAACTAACCAATAATATTGTAGTCTTTCAAACTAAGATTGTTCCTACAACCAATCACTGTGAAAACAAATCAAGCATTCGTTTTTTTTTTTTTAATATGCATCCTCACTTGGAGAAAAAAGTCCCTCTGAGAAATACAGAACTGTTGTTGTGCTTTGGTTTCTGTGTTTGACAGACAGCAGCTTGCAGGCAGAACAGTAAAACAATGGGAGGCAAAGTCAGCGAAGTAAGCTTCCCTGTAGCAACATGTCACAGACAGACGGTTTGTTCAACTTAAAAGAAAGACTTTGTAAACCTATTTCTATCATTTTTTAAACAGTACATATCTACTTTCAAATCTTGTTCTTATTTCCAAGGCGATGCGATTGCTCTATCTCTTTTATGACTCTTCTTCTGGACCTCTCTGCAGCAAATATTGTTGCGTTACCTTGTTCTTTCAACCTTTAAAAGAGTTTAACTAGTTCATTAGGACAATATCATGTGTCTGAAGTCTTCTATAAAACTGTGTGGTGTGAACTCTGCCGTAAGCAACAGGATGCAGCTCTCAGTAGCTATTTGTAGAATAAATAAGACATGGGCTCCCATTAAGAGCTTACCCCCCCCACATTAAACCATTATTTGGAATCAAAAACAAAATTGAAGATAAAATTTGATTCAAACTTTTCTCTAGGTGAATCAACATTAACAATGAGGGTTGTTTTTTGTCTTAATATGAATGGACTAAAGAATTTTTGTTTGTGCCAAAATGTTGAAGCTTTTGAACATCTGCTTGCTGTTAAAAAGACCGCAAATAATTATCCCTTTGAGTTTTCAAAGGTGAAGAAATCCTTCACGATGAACCTGAAAGTTTACAGAGAAATTTATTGTACAAAGTTGTACTAGGCTTCCCCATACTTTCCCATATGAAAAAAATACTAATGATTCCTCTGCATGTATGTATAACATACACAACATTTTAAATGTTTGAAAAATTGTAAAGACTTTATTAATCATGATTACAAATGTCAGATCTAACCTTCAGTTTCAGTTTGATAAGATCCTTGCCTTTTCCTTCAAACCCTGAGGCAGAAGGATATTCCCCTGACCGTCAATTACAAATAATTACAGCGTCCAACTAAAAGCTTTATTTAACAAGTTGTGTCCTAAATTACCTATAATTGATGAGGTCATTTAAAAAAATCATTGACATTTTTTGACGACTGTTTTTAAGTTTCCAGATGTTTGTGGGGGTGTAAGACTTGACCTGCTTATTCAGATTTAAGAGTTTTGTGAAAATGCTGGAAGAACTCCGGATAGTGTACAGCGTGTATTCTTTTTTTTTTTTTAACCAGGTATGTCGATTTAGAACACATTCTCATTTACAACAACAACCTGAGCCGGAGCAACACAACCAATAAATTGCTGAAAAGAAATGCCTCCCTTTTTGTCTCAATAATGTGGAGTTTGTTGAATATGTACAAATGATTAGATCTCATATTGAAAGTAAAACAGGATATTCTGATGTGCAAATGTTATGTGCAACAATGTGGAAACACAACAGGCATCATTGTTTCTAATGTAATGAAATTTTCTGGAATTATTATTATTCTAATAATCATTATTACTCTAATTTTTCTGCTGCTCAGAATTTGTGCCGTCACAAAAGGAATTTTCCCCCTTAATAAAGTATTATGATTCTGAAAAATTACCATCAATATGCAAATTAAAACGTTCATTTCATAAATGAGCATGGAGTGTTGTCCACGATGCTAGGCTTGAATGAGAAATCATCATAGTGTTGTTGAATTTGATCATATTTAAGGTGTACTTTTGCAAATGAAGCTAACGTTTATTTCTCAACAAAACAGCACACTATTTTTCAAAAGTTTGTATTTCAGGATTGGAAAATTACCTGGTTAACTTTTTTGTTTGTTTGGTTTTCTTTACATTTTTGTTATTTCTTGACATTTTTGTGGAACTCGGGCATAATAACCAGCGTAATTTATAATGTTTAATGGAAAAACCTAAAAAAAAACGAAAAAAAAAGGGAAGTTTGTAATTGCAAATGTCTGTGATTCCTCAGACACCAGAGGGCATAATTCACAAAAGTTAGAAACCAACATTTAAATACATTTTGGAAACCAAACAGGCATAAATTTGGAAAAAAAAAATCTTAAATCCTCAAAAACATGCTAAAGCAATTTTAAACTCCCCAAAGTTTGTGTTAGACTCACACAACAATCTGCACCTCAAGGACTTTATTTAAAGTTAGGCTTTTATTTTTACCATCAGTGAATCAGTCAATATACACGTAAAGCTCTCAGTAAAAACTGTAAAGATTCTTTTAAAAAACATTAGAACACTAGAACCGAACCCACAGCACATACAGATTAATTTTTTTCTTTTTTTCCTGAGCTTCAGGAAAAGATTGATGGAATTGTCTTGTCTCAAAGCTCAGTTAAGCGATCATGGAGCCTTATTTTTCACCCATCCTTGGTTAGATTTTTTGTGTCTTCATGTGATGCGTATCGATCGTTCTGATTAGTCGAAAACAAGTTGAATGGAAATAAAACATGAGTGCATGCGATTCATGGACTTATCTACAAATGAAATTTTTCACAACCAAGCAAATGGACGAACAAAAGCTGAAAAAATATTGTGTTTCCATTTTAATTTCTCATGCTGTGATACTGCAGTTTCAATTTTGTTTGACCATCTTTACTGTTTCCGTGGAGGGGCTAAGTCTCTCAATATGATCCACATCTCTTTTGGCTCAAGTTTAAGTTTTGTTTTTGTTTAAATCCATAACTTGTCTCAGAGTGCTTTCACTCTCATCTCATCACATCATTTGAGTTCTCGGCATGGAGTCTGGTTGATGTCCAGGATACCACTGGCCAAAATTGTTCATGTATCCTCCTGAGTGCATTGGAGCACCTTTGGCAGCCATACTGATATCCCAAAGGGGACATGGAGAGGAAGAAGATGGTGGTGGAGGAGCAAGGTGATCTCCCTCAACACCACAGGGCCCATTCTTCATGATTTTCTTATATTTGGATCGCTTGTTTTGGAACCATATTTTTACCTGTAGGAATAAGAAAATAAATAAGTTAAGACCAGACAAAGGCAGCAAAATTTCTAGAACTTTACCATCCTTATTGGTTAATAGTTAACATTATGAAAAAGGTTGATCTTCCACTGTGCATCTGGGTTTTGTTTAGATAAAGAAGTAAGGGAAATCTTTCAGTGCTGACAATCTACTGACTTTTAGTCAATAGTGTATATGCGTTAGACCCAGGAAAACTCTTCAACTGTTTAGCTGAAAAAAGTTGCTTGAGTTCTTTCAGCCAAACAACTGAAAGAAGTTGTTTGGCCTCCAACTTCTTTCAATTTCAAGTCTCCAAGCAAACACGTACTTGCCCATTTGCTCATTCACATTGGGAACTCTCAGACAATAATAAACATGTTACTTTTGTGCTGGAATGGCTGTCGTAAGTAATGTCTTGTATTTATACTACAAATATCCATTCATACATTTTACATCTGCTAATCCACTTTTGTTTCAGGGTGCCAGAGTCTATCCTGACTGACACAGGCAACACTAAAAACAGGTTGCCAATCTTTTTTCAGGCCCACAAGGAGGATAAACAACCATTGACGCAAACACACATTTCCAGGGGAAACTTCACAGTGACCAATTAGCCTAACATGCTGTGAAGGTTGGTAGGACGTACTTGGAGTAACCTATGAGAACCTGCACATACATGGCAAGAACATGCTAAGTCCAAGTGAAAAGGTCAATATCATATTCCTCACATCACCAGGGATTTGAATCCTGAACTTCTTGCTCTTAGGTCACACTGTTAACCAACACTGCCACCATGCAGCCAGTTATACAGTGAGTATGACTTAAAAAAAAAAGCAGCTACAAAAATAAAAGACAAAACTTATTTCATGCACTTGTTAATTTTACACAAGCTAATTTAGCCCTTTTTAGTCTGTTTGTACAATAGTACATGTTTGCTGTGGTATGTTTACAGCAGTATCCACTCACACTGAGACAGACTTGTTACATAGTATGTCGGACTCACCGACGGTAATTTTTAATCCGCAGTTCCAACTACAGTATAGCATCTTCAATAACAAACATGTAAATAAATATTGGACTTTATTTTAAAAACTAAATAACATAACAGCCTAGAATGGCACTTTGTTTAGCATATTTCTTGTGCGTCAACTTGTGAAGTTAGTGGGTCTGCTATTAGCAGTATTTCTTTGATTTATTTAGAGCGTAGAAGAAGACAGACTTGTTGCTTCTAATTTAAAACACAAGCTGTCCCAGGCAAACCTTGGGAGGCATGTGGTGAGAGAAAGGCTTAGAGGGCGACCCATAAACCTCAATAAGAAGAAGAAAAATCACGGGGTAGAGGCTGTAGTGTATTTAGCTGTCTCTCTCTCTCTGACATCTTTGCAGGCTCAGAAAACAGCAAGTCATCAGGTATACGTTGATAAAAACGTGTCTATAAACTTTAAGTTGGTGGTATCTGACTGGATGTGTGGCAGTCAGCCCAGCAGCAGCAAAGAGGTTTATCAATGACTGGCCTTAGGCATGTGCAGCCACTTGTATGCTCCGGTTTCACATAATTATCTATTTCCAAATACAAGATGTCAGTATAAAGGTTGTTGATCAAGAGTTTTTAATTACAAAACAAAAATGAATCGGCTGAAAGTTTACAGTGTCCACAGTTTATTGGAATAGATCTTTGCATTGTCAGTGCAGCCACTTGAAACCATGAGTCCAACCAGATTTAAATACTATTGCAAAACAAAAATTTCATTGTTAAGATCTTCCTTAACACTATCAAAGTCTTCACATAAAGAAATACACAGAAAAGAAATATTCTCCCGCTAAATTACAAAAAAAAAAAAAAACAGAATACAGAAATACAAAATAAATGTACAAACATGTCAAATATACTAATGTATAGTACCAGTGTAAAGACATTAGTGGAAAAGTAACTTGATTAAAAAAAAAAGAGTACAACTGCATCAAACAAGAAGGTAAAACATGTTCATTTCATGCTTTCATCTTGAGAAGCGAGGTATTAAATGTTTATATTTCAAAATTCATCTAACACTTTATGAATTGATCCCGAGTATAAATAATGTTATCAGTCAGCAGCTGTATTTATAGGGAATCATTGTCACAAATGACAAATTTTATCTTTTGCCAGCTTCAATGATAGATGTTAGCTTGAGGCTAGACTTGTCTGTTCATGTTGCTAACAAATGCAACCGAGTCTGTAACAAACTGCAAGCTTTCAGTTTTGATTAAACATTTAAATGAACATGTTTCAGCAAGATACCAAGACTGTATACATGTCCTTAAAAATCAAAATGGTATGATACAGCTATATAGACGCTGGGGGGTAAAATAAAGAGTTAATAGTAAAATCTAACAAATGAAACATGTGTAAACGTGTACTTACATTTTCGTGCTGTACTGGATTCATTACAACATTGCTAGAATATGGTTAAATATGTATAATTCTTTGATGATTTACCATTTGAATAGAAGCATTTGACTGTGGATAATTAGAGATTGTCTAAATTATTTAGTCATTTTCTCGTCCAATTTCACCGCCTTTTAAAAATTATATACTGCTTTAGTTAATTGCAAAGTTTGTAAGTTAAATAAAAAGAATGAGGTCAAATGATTACCTTAAGATCTCTTAACCTAAAGAAACAATTTTAAAAAACAAGTTTAATTTATAATGTAACATGCATGACACTATTTGACCAGTTGTTCAAAAAAAATATGTTATTCAAAATATGCTTGCTATTTTAATTTTCTTTGCAAAATATAACAGGAAATATGACCCATCAAAATGTTACAAACATAAAAAAACATTAAAACCTTTAGTTAAGGTGCAAAACCTGTAGAAATGATTTTTCTTTGATATCAAATGGCTGATAAATGTGTCACAAGGGAAGCATCTGACTATCAACTTGAACTTGAAAAATAAAATTAGGCTTAAAGATGCTTTGGACTAAAATTGGTTTTAATTTCAGTGGACGGAATATGTAATTGTTTTGTTTGATAAAAACGAAAAAATTGGAGAGACATAAAAACTTTAGTTAAACTTAGATTTTTTTCCACAATCAGAGTGTATCCGAGTTTTTGAAGATGGTTAAAGAAGTTTTAGCCGTATTATTTCCGATACCCGCGCATGCGCGGCAGCACTGGATTACGTGTGTACTGACCCTGACGGTTTTCCATATGGCACTGATTGGGTGCGCGTCTATAAACATGCTATTTGAAAAAAAAAAAAAAATCTGCAGGGCAAAAAATTGACTCAGTACGATACCGCTATGCACATGCGCATTAGCGCTCTTTGAAGTGCTATGTAGCGCTATTTAAAAGGACACACATGTCAGACAGGGTGCATATGGAAGACCTATTTTTGTCGGACTAAGCTTTGCCGTTTTCAAGTTTCAGAAAAAAACAGAGGTGTGCTTCTATTGGATATAACACGGTATTCAAAAAGCATAATCGAAGTTCCTAATTAAATGTCTTAGATTTTTTTAAACAAAAGAATTCTGTGTTTGATTTAGCAATGAAAAGAGCTTTCCAGGTTTTATTTAAGTTTTGTCCAAGAGGACCTAAATCTGACTTGCTAGTAAATTGCTGATTAACTTTTTTATTCCTCTAAAACCTCTTTGAATGAACTGTTTGAAGTAAATCCTGGTGAATATCTAAATTTATTCCACAACATAAACCGGTAATTATAGTAATTAAATCTGAAATAAAAACCATAATCACTCCATGAAATTTGCCAAACTTTAGTTTTATTAACTATTTTGTTAATAGAGTTGAATATGCTGTTTCAATTAATAAATTGAATTTGCTGTTTCTTCATAAACTAGAACAGAATGAAGACCTGAAGTGGGCATGTAGAATGGGTTTAAGAGACGACGATTCAATCAACAGCACATTAAGATAATGCAGCGTCAGTAAGAAGATTTTTGTTACTGTAATTATTGGTTTCATATTCCAACAGCAGCACAAAGCTGACAGCTTCCATGAGAGTGAAGTTATTCACTCTGTCATTAATGGCGGCTGTAGCCAAGAGGCATTCCTGCTGCTTGCTGGATCTAAGTTTAAGTTAAGTTATATATACGTATATAACTTGCTTTTTAAAAAAATAAATAAATTTAACTCAAAATGCCTTCATCTTCAGAGTAGTCCATCCCTAATGGAGTTGCGGGGGGTGCTAGAGCCTGTCCCAGCTGATTTAAGGCAAGAGACAGAGTACACCTCGAACAGGTCACCAGTTTGTCACGGGGCCACATACATAGTACATACTGACAACCATCCACACACACACATTCCTAGGGGCAATTTCATAGTTGCTAATCAAACTAACAAGAATGTTTTTGGAGAGTGGGAGCAAACAGGAGAAAACCCTCGCATGCATGGAGAGAACATGCAAATTCTACACAGATTGGCCAGTGTTTCAAGCCTCATTCCCAGTCGGGATTCGAACCCTCGGTCACTGTGCTAACCACCGCACCACAGTGCCGCCTTACCTCAAAATTATTTTTGTAGATTGTAAAGGCATGAATGTGTGACAAGAAAAACTATTGAGATATTTTCGAGAAAAAAAAAATCTTTCTGAACTGTGCTACGTGACATTTCTCAGCTGCGTCTGGGAACATTTGCAATTTCAATGGAAAGTGGTCAGTGTTTGGCTGGGTGCCTAATGGCATGAAGGAGGGATGGAGACAGGGTGCATGATCGCTATCTTCAAATGAGTCTGTTTCTGAGTGCATTCGGACTTCACATGTTTGAGCAGATGTGTAAATGCATGTGTGTGAACTAATGCACACAGATGTATGTGAGGAATGTGCACAGGCTAACACATAATCTACACATAAGGAGAGTAATTTCATGACACGCACGTTTCATCACAAAATGTTCTTTCACATTTTCACAGAAGTAATAAAATGCATAAAATATCAACTTTAGTTTTTGTAATCAAACTGTAAACACATTTTCCCATAAACTTATGACAATTATTTAAAGTACATAAATGTAAAATGTAACATTTTTTTAAAATCACCATGCAAATGAAAAATCACAGCAACACACAAACAATTCTTCAGTCAGAAACAAAATCTAAGTGAAATAATGAACTTTTTTTTTTTAATTTACGAATAACTAGATACAGCGCTGTTATATTTCACCCTGAAATATTTTAAATGTAAATATGATATTATGTTTTTTTATTATAATTATTGGCATGTCTCGATGAATTGTTTGTTTCCCCCCCAAACTGTTGAATGCAAATGTCATAAAACCAATGGGATGAAGCAAAAATAATAAGAAAAAAAGTATATATTGGCTTTTGGATGCTGAAGAGTGTGGTTGGCTCTAGACATATTAATTAAGTGTACATTTACTATACGACAATAAATATAAATTCTTCAAATATACTTTTTTTTGTTATTGTTCTACACCATATTCTATTTGAATTAAAATAAAACAACATGTAATAACTTTGTAACAATCTACTATTAACATACTTTAAAAACTCAAACCAAGACAAGGTGTTTTTTTTTTTTTTACAATGTCCTTTGAAACATCAACTACTATCATCACTCAAGATGACATAACTGAAGAAATAAGTCAAAAGACTTAAAATTTTTTAACCAAAACCAACTCAATAAACAAATGATCTTTTTTTCAAAAACTCAGCAGAACTAAATAACTTTTATACTTTTCTAAAAAGTACAGTAAGCCAGCATAAGCTGAAGCAAACCTCTTTTCAAACCTCTCTACTTCCACATTAAGTACTATAGATGAACAGATTACCGCCTTCCCTCTAAAGAAACAAAGCAGCATGCTGGTTTATTCATGCTGGGATGGAACCATTAGCTGATGGGATCAGCTGCTCAAATATACTTAGAGTGCACACACATGCAAACATGCATATCTCACATTTCAAATGAGGCTTTCCCAAACAGTCTTGTCTGAGGTGCTCGGATAGGACACCTGCTCACAAATCAAAACTTTCTTTTTCACCTTCTTGACAGGTGTAATTGCATCTGTTGTAATTCAGCACCGAGCATTGTAGGCACACATATGTTAAAATTTTTTTTACTGGCCTTTAGATGCTGTTTTATGACCGGCTGTTTTTTTGTGGAATTGGGGGTAATTGAACTGTATCACAGACATAGAAGACTTTTTAAAAAAAAAAATGGGATCTGTCAGTATTGGAAATATTTCACTTTGTTGCAATATTCTTAGGTATTAAATCCTTCTATATCGACTAGCATGGCAGGTAAAAAGAGCTAGAAATAATCTTTTAAATGGCCCGTTTAGACAGAAGGGACAAACAAAAACATCATTATTAAGTTAAAAGTGTCTTATTATTGGCATTAAAACGGTATTAACAGTATTAAAAAGCTGACACTCATCTTTTGTGAATAATGGTCTTTGACGTAAATGTAAAAAAATAGTGCTTGTTACATGTTTGTCTGCATATTTAGAAGAACATACTTTAAAAAAAAATCAACTGATATATTTACATTTTGTCAACATTCCAGTTAATTAAAAACTCCAATTTTAAGAACTCCATATTGTTTAGGGGGAAAAAACAGCTGCAAACATGCTGCTCATTTGCTATTAGTAGCGTTTTGGTTCATTTTTGGACAATTTTATCAGAGACATGCATTAACATAATATTTAAAAGGTGACTTTTGAAATGAAATATTGGGTAGTTTAGGAAATGAATTATTGGTATAGAGCATTGTTGATTACAGGCGTAACACATCAGATTCTAAATTACTTTTTTTTCTGTAGAAGAGTCTCTCATACAAGGTATTTGGTTCCTAAACTTGAAGCCTTTCGGTATTAAATAAGTTCAAGCTCACCGTAGCAGCAATTATCGCTCTGTACAGTTTTGGAGAAAGAGCCATTGTGCCTGAAAACATGACCATGACTTCACTGTGATGGGGTTAAAGCCACCCTGACGTCAGACAACATAAATTTAAAAAATAATGATAAAGACTCTGCTTTAACTGAATAAATGCTTTTTTGCTCCAAATTTTTCAATCATATATTCCTTGTAATCTTAAGAGATCTTCTAGAAAATGATTTGCCTGGGTTGTATCTCTTCTCATAAATCTGGAATCTGAATTTATGCAGTTATTAATACAATCCAGCCTGAAAAACTTTGAAACTCCCAAATTAAATAGACTTTTAAACAATATTTTTTTTACCTTATGTTAAAAAACTTGTCAACAACCATTTGTTTCATTAGAAAAAGAAAATGACTACAAAGATGAGTCTAAATATAAATAGCATTAAATAAATATTCAATTGAGATCATTACATTGTCATCATGAAAATAATGTTTTTAACTATATGAAAGAACATAAAATAACAAAATGCAGCATTTTATTTTTTTAAAAAAACATTGCAGTGTAAGAAAATTTTATGAACAAAATTGTCACATTGATGATGGGTTTTGCTGTTCGTCCATGTTTGCACACTTTATAAATGTTAAAATAAAAGATTAATTCTTAATAAAAGAACTGTTTTCTCAAAAAGAATCTTATTTTATTTGGATACTTTGATGGCTGATTTTGCCTACCCCTTGTTTTATCAGTTTTATATAAAAAATATCAATATGACCAAACTTTACATGATGTTTAAATTATTACCAGTGTGTAATAATTGCGGCAACTGCAACCAATGAGAGTGTCCTATGATCCTTTTCGCTTTAGGGTTTCATTGTGGTGAAATGTGGGAACAGTTAAAGGCCTATTTGCTTGATATTTCTTGAGTTATGATCATCTGAAACTTTTTTAAATACATTCAAAACCCTGATTAGCAAATTACTAGAAAATTATTCTCCAGTTAAATTGACATAAAATAAAGTGTTTTCTGCTAAGTGTGTACAATCAGTTCACCTTGACTTTGTTAGTGTGAGTTGTGAACCCTACCTGGGTCTGGGTCAGGCCCAGTTTGGCTGCTAGGTCGGCCCTCTCGGGCAGGGCGAGGTACTGTGTTTGCTGGAAGCGTTGGTTTAACGCCTGGAGTTGCAGGCTGGAATAGATGGTCCGAGGCTTCCTGATCTTTTTTCCTTTTCCGTTCAGCCTCACTTCACCGTTTTCTATCACTGCCGTGGGCTTCTCGTGATCTAAATGATCAGACAGGAGAAAGTTTTTCTTAGGATATCAGTCAATGCTGGAAATTCAACGGAAACAACTGGTTCTTTTGATTTAAAAAAAAGCAGATAAATTTTGACTTTTCCTAAAAGTATGAACTTGAAGCACTTTTGCATAATAACATGTAACATTCAACTAATAGATATTTTTCCCACTAATACAATATATTAGTATAAAATGACAGTTTTACCTTTTTGACTGTTATATGAATCAATATTACTCTATTCATACCAAAAAGTACATTTTGTTTGACAACAAGTTGTTTCTGTATACATTAGTTTACACACTACAGTATGTCATGTGCAATATTCAATCTGCATAAAGTGACCACACTGCGTTAACTAAAACAGATCTAAAAGAAAAGATTTTAAAAAGTGTTTAAAAACTTTTTTAAAAAAAAATCCCCCACATTTAAACTATTTTATTATTTAATCACTTTATTATTTGTGTTTTCATTAGATACTTTTCAAGATATATCAGACTGATCTGCTCTCAATTTGTCCAACAAACTAAATAAAGGCAGATTATTTCTTACAGCATTTGGAAATAATCCCTCTAATCCTCCTCAAATCGGTGTGGTTTTTAGGTATTTACTGATACACACAGTTCAGCCGAGAGGGATTGTCTTCTTAATTTTCCTTGTTCCTTCAGAGAAAACTACACCATGTATCTGCTCTACCACAACAATTTTTATTATGACCTGGCTAGTGACGGGGGAACAGCTGTGGACAGACTGAGACTCCTTCAGAATGTCACATTCTGTAACTCATTTGCAGGAACATAATTTGATAAATAATGTTTTATCCCTACTAGTGTAAATTGCCTTAACACATAGTTTTTTGAGTGAGCCAAATGTCTTTTGTGTAAATGTGCAAAGATAAAAACTTCACACATTAAAGCCTGAAATGAGCGGTGAAGCTGTTGTAATTACAAGAAATGTTTATTCTTTGTGTCAACATCCAGGCAAAAAGTCATTCATAAATTATTTTAATGGTAATACTTATTCCCCAATTTATCATCACATGTAAGAATTGACTGAGTCACTTTGTTTCTAAATGGAGGACATTTTTTATTTATTACAATTGTAAATTATGCAAACTGCTAAATCAATTTCTTTAAATAAAATATAATTGCCATTTGTTTTTGTTAAGTTTGGTTAAAATATTAACTAAACCAACATTTACAGGCGATTTGCTTTTACCATAGTATTGGTATATCACCATAATAACTAGTTTTAAAAAATCAATAAAACAGAAAGTTATTTTGAACATAAAATGAGCAAACTGTACAAAAACAATTTATGTAAATTACATTTGTAAGTGCATTATCAGGAATTTACATAACGTTTACATATAAAGTGATTCATCAAAACAACATCTTTAATATTTTAAGTTATTTTACTTGTTGAATCATTTATTAAAATATAACATGATTGCCCCTTGTTTTACATTTTGGATTTAAAATAAATGCTTAAATAATTATAATTGATTTACAATCACAATTGAAAACGGTTTTTAAAAGCCTGCAAAACTATGTAAAAATAACATCAGCTGCTCTTTTTTTAATATAAAAAACAGTGTGAATTCAATCATTTTTAGAAATAGAAATTATTGTCTAAAGAGTAGAAGTTATGAGACTTCCCGCTGACTAATAAAAAAGATGATAGCTTGGACTTTAAACTGAATGGAGCATCACCGTGGTAACGCTGTGGGACACCACATCTCATGGACGAGTCACAAAAAGTTTCACAGGCCTCAAACTCATTTTTTTTTATCAACCTCAAACATCAGCCATGCATGCAGCCAGAGTGTGTGGATCCAATTATTTCAAACCTCTGTGGCTTCATCTCTTGGTTTTTGAGGCAGGAAACTTTCAGAACTTTTATGGTTTAAAGTTTCATCCAGAATTATGATCTTGACATTAATTTTGCACACATTACGACAGTAAACACAAGACATAATTGTTTGCAATTCACCTTATTTATAATTTAATAATAAATATTTCTCTTTTTTGCTTTCAATTATTAATCTTTTAGAAAATTATTTCTACTTATTTTATATTATTGAAAAGAAAGATTTCAAATTAAATATATGAAAATAAAGTTTACCAGCCTCCTCCAGTCTGGTGTGTGCCAGTGCACCAGTGTGTACCCCGTGCTGGTAAGGTAGATACGCCCCCGGATGGTGTGCACCCACCGGGCTGTGGTAGGGCGCATAGCCCAGCGGGCGGCCGTATGATGGAGCTCCAGAGGGGAAGGGTCCATCATGTTGAGGGGCAGTGTGCAGGCTGTGCACCGGGTAGTGATTGTGGGGTAAACCCGCAGGGGTCTGCTGATGCGCGGGGTATCCGTGACCTCCAAACTCCAAAAAAGCGGATTTGGACGGATCCGTTTGGACCAAAGAGTCAGAAATAGAGCTCATAGTCATCATTAGGGTGGGAAGCAGCGATGTGGTCGGGGATCACCTCCGATTCGGGGGCATGATGCGGAAAAAGTGCTGAAATAAAATAAATTATAATGAATTGCGATTTTTCATGAGTCAAATAAATAACAAAAAAATCCGCTTCAGTCAGAGTTCCTCAATAAGTTTTCTCGTTGATACATCCCAGCAGGAAGGGTCCAAAAAGTTAGCAATCACTTTTCAACCTCATAAAGTTAAACAAAAAAAAAAATTAAAAACGGTTTAAATAATTAAACTCTGTAAAAACAGAAATAATTTGACCAAAAATAATGTTTGTTTTTTTGTCTTTCTGGTAAAATCCAAGTTTCCTCCTGGTTTAGTGAGAGACTTTAGCAGTGCAGAGGATCAGGAGTGTGTGAAGTGTGTGTTCCTCCTCCTCAGCGTTGGCCTGGATTTGGCGCAGGCGAAAACACACACACTGCGCTCATTGGCTGCAGTGCGTCACCTTTGAGCGCAAATCCCAACCAACACGTTTGAGGTTCTGGTTCAGAGGTTTTTATTAAATCCATTAGAGATGGTGAAACACACTCTCTTACTTAAACGATGTTAGTTAGCAAATAAAAAAGTAGTAAATAAAATATTAACAATTTATCCCTAGGTTTGATAAAACTAACATTTTTCTCTCCTTTTTTTCCTAGATAATAATTTGAACCCCCTCCCCACCACCGCCACCCTCCCCTAAGAAAAAAACCAAAACTGCTTTACAAAGCAAATAAAGTCAGATTAGATTCAAGAATCTGCCAAAATCAGTGAAGTAAAAGTTAATTTATTTAGATAAATCTTGATAGAGTAACAAAATTATCACATGGATAGTTTCATAAGGAAAAATGATGCATAATTTGTTATGTTTGTAGAGGCCTGAAATCCAGCTCAGGGACATTTAGCAACAAAAATGGTTATGTCTCAATTTTAATTTTTTTTTTTTTTATGTTGCTCGCTGTAATTCTGGTTTTCATCTGTGGAGGTGACCCCATAATTTGACCCTGCTCTATTTTTTTTTTAAACAAAGACCCCTTTTATTAGGACTTTAAGGCAAAAAACAAAACAAAAAAAATGTTAAGGAAAAATTTGCACTGAAACTGTGTTCACTTCAAATAGGATTCACATTAATTGATCAAATTATGCTGCTATGTTAATCAAATTGATTTGATTGCAGCCATAACATAAAATGATCCACCAATTATTTTTAGGATATTTTACTGTACATTTAAACAACCAAATGCATAGCCACCAGTATAAATGGTGGCTATACACCACCATTTATTGGTGGCTATCCAAAAAAAAAAAAAAAAAAAAAAAAGCTTTTTGAGTCAGTTCTTCATAGTGTGTTCTTTTCCTCTTGAAGGATGGATTTTTTTTTAGAAGAAAATACAATTTTATTTGTCTTTGTGTGACCTTGCAAAAAAAGCGTGACTCTTCCTGTGTGCACAGTACTGTCCCCTCTACTTCTAATTGACTTTGAAATTTTAATGTTAAATGTGTATTCTTGAATTGTCTCAAATTTTGTTGGCACTGTGTTCTACCTCTGCATTTAGTCCGCTGGAGAAAATATTTATTAGTTTCACCAAAATTACTCTTGGTTTGCTCTTTAAAAATAATGAAGGCATGAGAAAAATCCCTCCAAGTGTTCATTTCTACTTTCTCACAATAATTATCTGGGAATAAAAATGATGTATATCAACCATATATGTGGTTTTAAATTAAAGTTAATATAACTTGGGATCTTTCTATTATGTGTGCAAAGGGATTCTAAAAATCGGTTTGATTCTATTCATTATTTAATTATTCATGAGATTATATTGTGTTGCACTATTAATACATCATATCATTTGTAAACAAACTGTTTAATCTGATATATTTTGCAGAGAACTTTTGTTCTCTTGAACACAAACTGTGCTTCATGACTAAACCAGAACTTAGGGTGTTTAGACCAAAATTCAGTCTTTTGAACATATTTCATTGTGTGTTTTATGAAACTGTTTGTACTTCAAACGAAAGATCATTTATCTTGAAATTTATAAATGCTATTTTGGGAAAGACATGTACTAAACAAAGTTCTATGAGGGATATTACATCTTCTTAAAAATAAGAGCTTCAATTATTCATGTACCGCCCAATAACCAACAAAGTTGGAATCTTGTAAAATAAAAAAAGGCAATTATGTCATTATCTTCATAAAATTATATTTTATAAATGAGAAAACATAAACAGATGTTGCAAAAGGCACATTTTGTATTAATGTGGAAAAAAGAAATCATGTTAAATCTGACGAGAACAATAAAAAAGTAAAAAACTGGAAAAGAGGGGAATAGCATGAAATGAGAGATGCACTTCAGAGAGGACAAGGGTTGTGGTTGGCATTGTAGTTTGACTACAAAAACAAAGGTTGCTGGTTCAACGTTTCAAAATTACTGGTCTAACTGAGGTGGGGCTTCCCAAGTTCTTCTTCCTTCCACTAGCCAAAACAACATGTCAGGTTACTTTGGTCGTTGTAAATTTAGAAGACAGATTTCTATTTCAGAGAAGGAGTCTCTCAAATATAAAGATGGACAGAAGTTCGGTCATCTAATGTTCATCTAGAGTGAGTTGCATTCAGAAATTGTAAACACATACTATACCTATGTATGTATATGGCTTAAGTTTTGACAAAAGAGAAAAAAAAAAATAAAATTTTTTTTTTTGAAAAAAAAAAAACAGTTAAAGGGAATACAGACATAAAATTTTGTGGGGTGATGAATGCCTAATAAAGTTAAATGAGGGACAGACGTAGAGTTGTGCTTTTACGGGATAATCTTTTTTTTAATTTCATTGTATCAATGGATAAACACAGTATGTTTCCCAAGTTCACAAATGAGCAATTTGCCAAAAAAAAACCCTCAAAAACTTAAACATACACTTATTCAGCTTCACGTTGGTTTTTAACATCGTGAATTCCCCCCTCCTCTCGCTCCCTGCTTAGTGCAGCCTCACGTATATTTAACACAGCATAAATCTCATCTGAGGCTGAAAATACAATGTGCAATACATGTGCTTAATTTGTTGCATTAAAATAAAAATGTCGTTCTCTTTTGGGACAGAGTGTGATCAGAGCAAATGCATGCTACAAAAATGTTTACATTAGAATGCGGGTGTTGCAGAGAACAAATTTGTGGCCAACAACAAATAGAATTAAAATAGAATCTGAATACTGGACAGGAGAGCTTGCAAATAACTCTAACAAGCAGAAACGAATACATGTACGCTTCATGTCTACTTCTGATGTGGAAATAACATTTAAACATTGGTTTTGAACTCCTCCTTTAAGATGGAAAATGTTGGCCTTGCCTGATTTTAGGAAACGAAAATGAAAGTTTAGAAAAAGATCAATTCTTTTTACCACCCTGAACGTTGTGAAAACAATTCCTACATGGCTACTACAAGTAAGAGTTTCCATCAAAATTGTTCACACAAAAACCAAGACAGATTTTTAAACCAAAGTATTAACACAGGTGTGTTAATGCCCAACTCATCGAGTTTTTTGGGGTTGTTTTTGGAAAAATGTTCTCAGTTAACATCTAGGTAGATTTTTTCGGACTGCTGATTTTATATTTTTTCTAGTAGAGGACAAAACCATCTGAAGTTGTGAACAATATAAAATACCAGTTTGTCTTCTGTTTGAATTAGTCTAAAAATGATATTGTAATTTGTGAACTTTAGACTCAGGAAATTCTTAGGTTTGGTTAAAGTGAACAAAACAGCCTTTTTCTCACTGGTAGTCAAACCCCATGGGTCACACAGACAGAATTCAGACTGTATTGAGTATACATTATTGATTCCAGAGGGAAATTTGATGTTTTTTCTGAATGAGTAAAAGAAAGAAAGAATATCAAGTATCCACACCAAGTCTTTCACTCCCAAATGATATTGTGCAACGTTAACACTCTAGTGCATATCGTGCCATCGAGGTATAAGATAAAAAAAATCATAATTTGAAGGTAGTGCAGACATAAAGGAAAAGTCAGAAAGAAGGAGGGCAAGCACTCGTTTGACAGACTGAGATGTTTTGGCATGTTTCTTTTTTCCTCTTCTCCCCCCTGGGATTTGAATTATTATCACACTGATGTGTGAGGACCTATTACCCATCTCTGCCTTCACTTTACCTTTCATCTGCAGCCAAAATTCCTCCCCTCCCTCCCTTCACCTCTCCACACCGGCACACCCTCCTTCGCTCCACCACTAATGTTATTTAGTGGCTCAAAGTTTTAAAGTTGTCAAACGTTTCTTTGTTTCCTTTTTTCGCACCATGGAATTGATCTCATGCTTGGAACTTGACTGTGACAACCCAATAGATTCTCTTTCAGGTGGGAGTCCTACTAATGTACTTGTAAAAAGTTTGATCAGTTATGGGTGAAAGTCATAGATTTTTGTTTGTTTGAGAATGTTCCAGTAACAGCTCCAATGTCATAATAATTTCTGATGTCATAATAAATAAATGAATAAAATCTGCTAACTCTAGCCCTTCGTTTACCACACCCCTCATTTCAGTTCTGGGTCATGGGGAATATGACCCAAACCTTAGTGGAATGTTGACGTTCAGGATGTTCGGAACACAATAAAAAAATGATTAAGTATGAAGGTTTATGTTAAAATATTCCAAAGGAGTTTAAACCTGCCTGCATCCAAGATGAAGCATTGTCACCAAACCAGGGGTTCAAAATCGATTACTGCGGAGCTCAGGCCTAAGTGGCCCGAGAGAAGACAACGAACTCCCAGCTACTCCCACCATTGGTGCTGTCATTGGCTGCAGGAATTTTCCCATGAGGGATTAATATAGTATGATAAATAACAATATTAAAAAAATCAGTCAAAATTAAAAATAGTTTCTAGATCTCCAAACAAAGATGCAAAGAAAGCATCTAGATAGTCGTCATAGCAATTGACCATTCAAGACCTGTTTTTTTTTTTTTGTGCGTAATAAAGACACGCCTGAGTAAAACCACAGGGAAGGTTCTAGACAAATCTGTACGCAGTCTCCACCATGCCATCAGATCATTTAAGTGCTACCTTCAATAACAGAAATATCAGTTTTGATTATGGAAATGAGCTATGGACTGTTGAGATTAAATTGTTGCTGTGTCCCTGGGCAAGACATTTCACCCACATTGCCTAGTCTGGATGGTGTGTGTGTGATTGGTTGGTGATGGTCAGAGGGGCCAATGGCAAAAAAATGGCAGCCTTGCTTCTGTCATTCTGCCCCAGGGCAGGTATGGCTACAACAGTAGCTTTACATTACCTGATATGGAGTGAATGAATAATGCATATGTGATGCATCTTTGAATGTCCTAAAAAGTGCTATGTAAGTACAATGCACTATTATCATTTAAAAATGTGGTTGCATCATATGAAAACAAACAAACTTTGGAAGTCAAACCATGGTATGCCCACTTTCAGTTGTCTGCAATCAAACGAAATGGAGTTTAAGTGACAAAACTTTCTTCAACTTGCTTGACGTCAAGTAGTACTTTTCTTCTGATGGGTTGATAACTGTCTAACATTTAGTGACCTGAAGGGAGGCAATTTGTCATTAGGTGTCATCAGGAGGAGATGAGTTACTGTCCGACAGCAAGAGATGGAGCTCAAACATGGCCGATTGTGGGAACACCTGTAGGTCGGTTTACACCTCCGGGAAAAAAAGGAAAAAAGAATGAGAGTTGAATAAAGGCAGATAAACACTCCATTTCAAAGAAAAGGAGACACGACAGAGTCAGGTGTGGATATCTAAACTCACAGGGATCCATCCTAATTTGAATCCTGACAATTAAATGAGTATGAATGCAATTATTAGAAAATTGTTATTCAAAGTAATAAGCAAAATGAACACAAAATGACTCATTTTGGAAAATGATATAGCTCCACTTTGAACTTTTTGAGCCAATCTACAAAGAAAGCTAAAATGTTTTTGTTCTTTACACTTTTTTAAAAGTAAACATTTCAATATCAGGTTACTAAACATGTCTTTTTTACTAAAACCTGTTTGTGATGTGAGAGCATTTGAACTTAAAAAAAAACTCAGTAAAAAAGATTGGTTTTTTTGCTTGCACGTTTTACTCTGGTTTTTTTTCTAGATGTTTTGGAAATGCCTGGGATGTTTCAATGAAATCCTTCCCAAACTTTGTTTTGAATTGGTCTTTGATGATTTTAGGAATGTAAATAAATGAATTAGTAAATGTACTTTGACACTCAATCTCAAGTATATTTGCAATTTGTTGTCATGGAAAATTACATTAGCTCTATTGAAACCTGATGAACTTACACTTTCTTGTGTGCCAATACTAAATTTTCACTGAAAGCAAAGCACGCAGTGGTTAAACTACAGAAAAATCTTGGTACTTAAATAGTATGTTTAGGTAATTTCATTTCGTTTTCTGAACCGTTAATCCCTGATTGGGTTAGGGTGCACTGGGTAGTTTAGTAAAATATCCAAAAGAGACTGCCGAAAAGAATAAATCAAAGTCCATCTTTAATAGATTGAAGATCATGAGATCTTAAATAGTATGCTGTGCTAGCACATTGTATGTGCTAGCACAGCACATACCATGCAGCTCCAAACTTCAGAAAAAGATGGTGCATTGTTCTGTGGTCTCCTCCCTTTGGTCTGAATCCTGTGCAAGAAAACAGGACCCTGGACACCATGAAGGACATACTGTATCTCTCGCTGTCAAGATCCACAACACCCCCTGCTGGTCTTCACTCTCAGCAAAGGCACACCCCATGTTGTGTGCAAAGCCACCTTCTGTTTATTCTGCTATTGTGTAATTGTAGAGCAGTAGAGCCTTTGTGGAAAGAGCTGAGGTGAGAATCACCTTGCACCTCTACACAACATTTCATCGTTCCACCAAGCCTGAGTGTCGATCCGACCCTTACTTGAGGCAAGTGGCTGAGGAGCCATATGCTCCATATGCTGTGCTCATATTAATGGTCACTAACCAATAATCTTACTTGAATTTAGTTACTTTCGTTTTTATTTTCTTCCTACTGGAAACATGACTCCTGCAAAGCTTAAAAAAAATCAGAGGGGCCAATGGCAAAAAAAAATGGCAGCCTAACAAGGATGCAATGCAACTGTGATCGACAGATTTTCTTAAAATCAAATGATTCCTTTAAAACAATTTCTTTTTTATTTTTGTTAGACACAAATGATAAAACTGAAGCATTGTGAAGCAATGAATCACTTCAAGTCGCTTCAAACTATTTGATTCATATAAAGAGCAACCTCTGCTGGTTGCTCATGAAAGATGGATGGGAGGGAAAGAGTTTGCATGGCTTTATGACTTTTCCTTAGTCACTTTCAAAAGATTCTCTCAAAATTCAGTTGCGTCAGTGATGTCAGGGAAGCTTCCCATGGTGTGTTTGAAGTTATACTGTGCCAAATTTTTAGTTGCAGCAATTCTTTTCTAATGATTCTTGAAAGACCAAAACCAGAAAAGAACAAGTTGTTTCAGCTCAGACATGCAATTGCAAATGTCTAATTTTTAAAAAGGTCTTCACTGTCTTGGACTTCTGATTTAAATTGTCCACGATTGAAAGAAGAACTAATTGGTAGGTGTCAGATGTCTAAATAGATATTTAAGTCACACGTGCTGGTCTAATATTTTACCACAAGATACACATATAAATATGTCGCTCTTCTGCACGCAGTTCTGCTACCCTAAAAGGTGAGGTGAGGCCGGTTGAGATAGGCGCTGCCTCTGTGCCCTCTCTGCTGAGACTGTAATTATGGTGTGCCATTATGGAGAGCAACAAAGGCAAAGGCGAGCCCTGCAGCCTCACAGCAGCCAGAAAGCAGGGGATGTACTGCTGTCTCTATTCACACTACAGTTAATAACAATACTCCTCGATGCTCTGCAGACACTACGGCGTCAAGCCTCCCACGTGTGTCTCCTTAGGTGTGTGTGTATATGACAGAGTGAGAAGAAGGAGTGACGAGGGTGTGTGTGGAACAAAGACTCAGCAAGATGACTCGCATGTTTGTAGTTTGCATAGGTTAGATGAACCAATGTGAGACAGTTTGAGGATAGTCAAAGTTTTGAGTGCTTTTTTTAACTGACACAGATGTCCAAGGTTGCTTTACCAAAGAGCAGCAACTGTCAGTTTAAAATTAGTTATGGGTTTAAATGCATTTCAAACAATGCATAAAGTACAAGTGGGGTTTCCAATGGATTAGATACACAAACATAAAAAAATAGGTTAAATAAAGCTGTGAGTTTGATGGTCCTTTCATAGTTTATTTATTCCCTAGTTTTGTGGGGGCATTTTGTAAAAGGCCATTATAAAGGATTGTGCAACAGTAATTTGGCCATTTTCTTTCAGACAGGGTCATTCTTCATGTCTGTTGTTTTTTTTGGCTATACTGTCGTGCCACTTACATAATAACATTCAAACCTTTTGAATTTTTTCCATACTGCGGCAAAAAACAAGTATTCCACTTCCTCCTGCCGCATTATCCTGGGGTCTGGTCATATGATCAAGAGATCCAGCAGGAGAACCCAGACTTTTTATTCCCAAGCTCATCTGGGAGGATCTCGAGGTGTTCACTGGCCAGCTGTATGCGATGATACCTATAGAAGGTCCAAGGTTAACTTTTGGTTTTCTTCTAGTGGAAAGTGTCTAGAACACCTCACCAGCAAGGCATCCAGGTTCATCCAAACCATTTGCATCAGCCATCTGGCAAAAAAGCATCAGCAATTTGGCAAAAAAAACCCAAAACAGATATGAGCCTTCCCCTCTCTGTGAGCAAGACCCTGGCCAACCTGTGGAGGAAGCTCAGTTTGTCTGCTTTTATTTGCAGGCTTATTCACTTGGTCACTAACTCCAGCCAGTGAACATAGGCAAGGGTCGGAATGTGAAATCGGCTGGTAAATTGAGAGCTCTGCTTTTTTGTTCAGTTCTCTCTTTCCTATAACAGCCCAACGTAGAGACCTAATTATTGCAGACGCCTTCTGTAAGGCGATCTCCATTGGGATCCGTTCTTCCCCACTTGTCATCAAGACCTGTACAAACTGATTAGACGATACCACTTACGGCAGGATTGTACAAATGAACTGAATAAGGCCTTTTCCGGTCGAGGATTGCAGTTTTGTATTTGGAGAATTTGATTCCAACTCTGGTGGCTTCACACTCATCTGTGGCACAGTTTGGTGAGAGTTGGAAATTGTGGCCCCTTGAAGCCAAAAGGATCACATCATCCGCAAGAAGCAGAAACCCAACCCGGAGGCAATCAAAACAGATCCCCCACCTTAACTGCGCCCAAAATGGATTTTTATAAAAGTAAAAACAGCATTCGACCGGTGCTTTTATTTGTCAATTGCCAACCAATCTATGACAGAGGGGATGAAACCAATGCTTTGATATTGTGGAAAAGAACTCAAAATGAAGTGAAATTCAAACACAGTATGATAATTTCTCCCAAACTCTTTTAGAAAATGAACTGTATGTTTTAGGTAACCTCAAACTTTTTGTTAATGTAGGAGAGACAGTGGGAAATGACAAAAAAAAAACCAACAAAATATTTACTTTGGGTTGATGATCTTTGTATAGATAAGCAGCTATCCCTAATTAACTAATACATACACACAGACGTTTAAGATATTTTGACCAAACAGTGAACTTAACAGTGCTTAGAAAAAACAAGATGAAAGAGAAGACAATAGCAGCTGTGCTCTCAGATGTTGCCCCTACCTTTGGTTGACCCTCGGTATTTATGGACCAATTCAGACCAGACTTGGACAGAAAGAAAAGAAACTTCAGAGAATTAAGGCTATTTACAAACTTAGCTAGAGTATTTAATCCCCATAGCTACATGGTAACTTTAGCCTTAAACATGGCTTTATTCAAAAGGACAATTCAGCCAATAATTTACCAAGTTTCACCTTAAATATTTCAAAGTCCGACTGTTTAGATGCACAGTCTAATCAATCAGCATCTTTTGTGAACATGCTGAACTGTTAATAAAATCAGTCAATTTAAGGAAAAATGCTTTCTTCCAATTTGTTGGCATTTGGGGGTTTTCGAAGTAATTTTTTATGAACCAAAGTCAACAGACAGGTAACAGGTAAAAGCAGCTTGTTTTAATGTTCAGTAGAAGTTGGAACAATTTTTCTCACTGTGGAGATTTTGATCATATTTTTTCTTGATTTGAGATCCCTCAACATTGATCTTGAATGTAAATCATTAGTGTTTTTTAAAACAATAAAGAAAAAACTATTTTTCAGTCGGCTGTTGAAAATTTGAATGATGCAATACATTTCCTCTACTGAATGGTTGTGTCCAGCTAGCAGTTGTTACAAAAATGTACTACAGGACATTACATTTGCTAATATAAGTTAGAACAAAATAAGATAATGTTTGGGTCTGGGTGAGGTAAATATGTTTATATTCAGCTTAAGTAATTTCCCCACTCATCCATGTACGTGTTTATGGACTTACTGAAAGTGTATTGAAACAGTTGCAATTTTTTTCTTCTTGTCAAATATGAGGAACATTAGCTCGAAAACGTTTTGTTACAGTCTTCTTTTCCAGCTTCTGATCAGGCTCATTTAATTTTGTTTTGCTTCTGTAAATAAACCGAGATGTACTTCTGGAAGTTACAACTGAGCTGGGTAAAACATACCAACCTAACCAATAAAAAAAAATAAAGTTTTATAAATAAAAAAAAAAAAAGTAAAAAAAAAAATCCAACTAAATATTGAAAATTGTATTGATTCGGTTACTGTTAAAAATGCTGTTTTAACTCATCTCTCTTGGTAGACTAGATCCCAAAGAAAACATGTCCTCCAGATAGTGAGATAAAAAAAACCCTCAAAATTCAGAGCGACTAATGTTGAAAGAAATGTTCATTTTCAATATGTATTCAATATTTATCATTGTTTGTTCATTGAAGTTGTTACCAAATAATGATATACGGTATTTTGATTGGGATTTTCTGGTTCCACCTTTCAGACATATTTGTATACACTCCATTTTTAAGAGTGATGAATCGTAATGCACATTATTAACTGTGAGAGTCAGTATTATTTTAAGTCTTAGCGTTAAATTTAAAGATTTATTATGACATTGTGTCCGTTCATTTTTCTGCCAGTGGCCTTGTTTTCCATCCGTGTAGTTCCCTCAGTTTGAACATCCTTTTCCCCTCTTGTTGTAACAAACACCAGGCCAAAAGCAACAGACTGAGAGCTTTCATTTCTAGATTTTTATTTTGTTTGCTTCTTCCTCGTTTCTTTTTACACTGTCAAACAAACAAGCACATGTACATGCATGCACGTTATCCCACTGAGATGATGAATATCTTGTGTGGTTGGACTCTATTAAAAACAACTTTAACGAGAAAGCAGTAATTGTCGTCATTTATCAGGTTGTCCAATGCTGAACTTTGGAGGCTGACAGATACAAATCAGTCTGGTTACTGCTCTGTGAGTCAACATTATTTGTACTGAGTGAAAAGGATGGAGATGGATAAAAGGACTTGGGGGCGTTCCTAGACTTCTGTGATGTTTTGATTTTTGATTAAGTTTGTGATAAATAAGTTGCATAACAGGGTGGGGTTTATCTGTCTTTAAAATATTCTCAGAAATGGGTTTGGGACCAGTTAAGAAGGGACCACAGATGAGTGAACCTGGCATGAGGGGGTGAAACGACTAAACGACCTGACATGGAAGGACATCGTGGTCTATGTGACGGAGGGGGAAACAAGACCCAGGTGCAAACATTAGGGCGAGGCAATTGGGAACAGGTGTGAGGAATTTGGACAAAGGGAAAGACAAGAAGAAGAACAGGATTGAGGATGGAAGTATCGTAGCAATGCTGTTCATTTGATTCCAAAATCTACCACGCCTCTATAAAGTTTTTATTTGGCATGTGATGGCAAATTGGCTGACCACACAGATTGGACACATACTCACACTCCCAGTCTCTTGTTTGATGTAACACAAAACACACACTCATCGCTACTCACCAGATTATTAGTGGATCAGGGGGATCATTTGTGAAGTGTGTGCCGAAATCCGTGTGAATGCTGACTTCTATCTAAAATGACCAATTTCTGAAGGTGATGGAGACTGTGGAAAACTGCTTGTAATGTTAAAGGTTGGACCATTTCTTGCATTTCAGTGTCAGATCTGTGTGTTATTCCCAATGTTGCAGTGCTGACCGCCTCTCACTCGCTTTCGCTTGCGGGTGACTTCACAATGGCTGCACAAATGCAACAAGCTCAAGTTGGAACAGCCTCACTATAATTTTATATATTCCAAGTTTGCCTGGCGTAAGCACCTCATAGTGTTGAGCAAAAGAGCGTGCTCGGATCTGCGCAATTCCTAATAAACTGAGGCCCTTGATCTAGATTTAGGCAGAAAAGCAGACAAAAATGAAAGAAAAAACAGCAGAGAGTACTCTTTTATCTTCTATTCTAGTTGACTGATGAATAAATATGAAACGTCTAGAATAGAGTCAAAATATATTTAACGAACACATTATATCTTCTCCTCTTTTGAGTTCAAGTATTTCTCACATCCTTGTTCATGAGTTGGTGAAGAATGGAACAGAGGAAATTGACAGATGGATTGCTGCAGTGTTGTCTTGGGATCCAAGTGAGCTTGAACATGTGATAGGGGAGAGGGTAGTCTGGGCTTCCCTGCTCAGGTTACTTCTCCTGCAATCAGACTTCAGATGAGGTGGAGAGAACAGTACAATATATTAGCCCATCCACAGAAAGATTGCGTCCGGGTCTATTTTACAGGGATCGTAAAATAAAAAAAACATTGAAGTTTTGCTGGAAGTTATTTTAGATTGCCGTTGAAATTAACAATCCTTTTTCTGAAAACAAAAAACCCGACATTTATTCAAAATGTTTCTCGTCTACTAGAAGAAGTTTCCGCAGCCATCTAGTTTAAATAACAAAAAGATCTGACACAGAACTTCACTGGGAAGTGGACAAATTCAGTTGTCAATGCACGATATAAGCAGTGTTCCCTAGTGAAAAGAGAAGGATAAAGAGGAAATAATTACCTTCATTCAAATATGACTGGAGATTTCTCATGAATACGATTTGTCACTTTACACAAAGCAAAACACAATTCCCCAAATTAAAACTTGGTGGACCATGACTGTATTCAACAGTTTCAACCACTAACTTTAATCATCTCAATCATTTTGCATCAACTTCGTGTATTTATTTAGATTTTAAAAACTGATTTATTTCTAGTAATTATAACTTGTTTTATTTGCTAACTTTATCTCCATTGTCCGAGACCAAGTTTTTGAAGGCAGCAAAATGTTCCTGCATAACGTAAAAGATTCATTTGTCTTTTTTGATCTAGCCTGAAATTCTTAATGAGTTTGGTTGCTTGTGTGGGTAATTTTCTGACCCCCTTCAAAGTATAGATTGAGATTCCTCGAGAGCCTTCGACATAATTAGTTTTAAATGAGAAAACATTTTTAATAATTATTTTCTACTATCTGTCTCAACTTCATCTTTCCATCCTGCCATGAAAATCATTACTCTTCTTTGACTGATGCAACCTATCTTCCGAGTTAAATCCAACTACAATACTCAATCCCTATGGAGAATCCAAAATTTCTTGTCAAAATCTCTTTTATCTTGACTGTGTTAGCTTTGGGCCTTACTTTAGAGCTGCACATTATTTGCCTCATTTGGTCTTGACAGCTGCATTCATCAAACTCCTGGCAACAGGTCCTCTCATCTGATTGATTGAGGAAATCATAACATTCCCACACCTGCTGACCACCAAAAGGACTCATTGATATGGTTGGAATGGGCAGCTACTGGTGCAGGCTAAGTAAATATAACGATTTTGTTTGCTGCAAATTCAGAAATTGTCACAGATGATCGGCATTAGGACACACTGTAAAATTAACTGAAGAGATTGTGCATTTTACTGTACACATATACCGACACATAAACTCTAGTTTCTGTCCACACATGTTTATGCAAACATATTGCAGGCATTCTACTGGCGGGGCAAGAAAACACAAATGCTGCAACAGTGACTGGAAACGCGAGCCATCCTGCTGTACACTCCATTCAATATGATGTTTCACAATCGATTACAATGTGACACTTCTGGTAGGCAGGTTTGAAAAAAAAGTAGGTACAGTAGAAAACATTTTTTTTTCTTTCTAAAACTGGTGAATATGAATAACATTGTTTGTGGAAGATCAGCAAATGAAAGTGGATGAAATTTCTTTTTGATCATACCCAGCAACCCCTGCTCAGACAACCAGATCTTAGGATGAAAAAAAGAATGAATATTTAATAGTATTATTAATAGATTAAGCCCACATTTTATTTTAATCAATTGTAATCTCAGAAACATTCAAACATGTTGCTTATGCAAGTTCCATTCTATCGTCTTCTGCTTAGCCGGGTCCAGGTCATCAGGGCAACAGGCTCAGACAGGAAGCCCAGGCTTCTCTCATCCTGGCTGCATGCTCTAGCTCACCCGGGAGGATCCCAAGGCGTTCCTCAGCCAGCTGTGAGACATGATGTCTCCAGCGAGTAAGGGGTCTTCCTCTTGAACTGCTTACGATGGGACGTGTCCGAAATGCCTCACCAGCGAGGTGTTTAGGGGACATCCTAACCAGACGCCTGAACCCCCCCATCTAACGTTTCTTGACCTGGAGGAGCAACGTCTCTTGTCCAAACTCCTCCCGAATGCAAGAGCTCCTCATCCTAGCACAGAGAGAGAGCCCAGCCACCCTGGTGAGGAAGCTCATTTCGGTCGCTTATGTCTCGTTTGCCTACTGTAAATATGCAGATCCCAAAGTTTCAATACAACTTTTGAATAAAAAAATGTTTCAAACATAGACAAGCCTCTTACATCTGCAGGTAATTAAAAGCAAGTAAAGTCTTCTGACTGATTGGAATGTAGAGACACATGCTGGTCAAACTTCTGTCTCATACAAACAAGTCCTGCGAGTTCATCGCTGTCAGGGAGTTTATACCCATCCTGGTGTGACTGTGTGTATGTGTTTGTGTGTATGTTTTTCTTTTTTTAAAAAGGATGTGTTGGAAAGAGCTGGGGGGAAATACTAACACCTCACCGTGCTGTAAAACATAAAGGAAGCTTCTGCCTCCCTCCTGAGGTTAGACTGGGTTTGTCTATTACTGATGTACGTGGTTATATTCGCTTAAATGTAGTTAGATTCTACCACAATCCACAAGAGGCTTGTTTAATTAAAGTTAACTCCTGAAAATGAGATTCACTGATGATGTCTTTTGTTTAAAAAAAAAAAGTGATTTTTATTACATGCCTATTGAGTAATGGCTGCACAGTGGTGCAGTGCTTTGCGTAGTGGTCTCACAGCAAAAAGTTTGTGGTTCGAGTCCCAAGGCTTGAAACACTGGCCTTTCTATGTGGAGTTTGCATATTCCCCCCGTGCATGTGTGGGGTTTCCTCTGGGTATCCCGGTTTTCTCCCACCCTTCAAAAACATACGTGTTAGTTTGACTGGCCGCTTTGAAATTGCCCCTTGGAATGAGTGTGAGTGTAGATGGTTGAGTGCTTGGCCCTGCAGCAGACTGGCAATTTCACGCCTTAAATCAACCGGGATAAGAGCTCCAGCACCCCCCGCAAACCCATCAGGGATAAGCGGTTCAGAAGATGAAATAAAAACTTTGAGTTTCAGTTTGTGTTCATGGGTTACCAACGGTACCATGCATGTAGAATAACGTACCTAACCCTGAATGTCTGTGTTGGATATCAGGTTTATGTGTTTTGCTGTTGTTTTATTTTACATTAAAATGTCTCATGTCTCTCAGCTTCTGAGCAAAATTAGACGATGAACAAATTGAAACCTCGTCATTGAATTACCTGAATGTATTTAATTTTTTCTTCAAGCAAACCTATGTATAAATCATGTTAAATTTCATCTTACCACATGCTGTAACTAAGTCTGCTGGATCCCAAAGTGTTGTAAGCTGTAAAAATGCTGTCAGGGATTTAAATGTGTAAAAAAAAAAACTACAAAGGCTTCACAGTCATTTGAATCTGTCATAAAGTTTGTACTTTTCTTTTTCTTTAGTATTTTTAATCATGTTAGGAAAGTTCTGATCCAACTCCAATGACTTTGTTTTTTTATGTGTACAATTGACGCTTTATATAAACCATAAAAAGTGATGAGGCATTTAATTTTCTTTCATCGCTAAGAACAATTGACCCCAATGAATCAGACTTTCAGTTCTTTATTTCCAACCATAAAATTTTTCATGCAAATACATTTGAGAAAGACACAGAATTTTGAACAGAATAAAAGTAAAAAACAATAAAATGCTTTTCAATTGGCATGGTATGCTTTTTACTGTATATAGTAAGATGGTGCTTTGTTAATTTTTTTCTAAATTTGTTCATTTTTCATTTATTAATGAAAAGACGACAACCTGTATTAGGCTTACCCTGTCTTTTGCCTCATACTTTTTTCAAAAAGCCTCTTTCACAACCTGGTGTTAAATAAACAGTCAAGAAAATGATCAAATGATGATGTAAGCTACTTTTTAAAAATGTCTACATTTCAAAGCCAATTTAATTTAATAGAACTCTCATGATTGCAAACTATGAAAATGACATTTGGCCAAAACTATTATTTCTATCAAAGAAAAAATTGAGTTCATAACCAACATCTGATTAGAGACGACAGTTCAATCTGCTGCTTCCACAAGTGCAGGAGGTGAGATGCAGACAGGAGCACAGTATCTGCCAATGAACAACATTCAGCGTAGACAATAAGAACAACAACAACGTGCAGCATTTAACGGGCCTCTTTCAACCATTTCCAAATGTCAAATTCCAGGTCTGGATGTAATGAGGCTCAGTGCAGAACTGAACGGTTGGTAATTGGCGAAAAGGGGAAATGGTTTGTCACCAAAGCTTCCTTTAAGTTCCCAACTCTGTTTGTCCATGTATGTGTTCATAGAAATGTCTTTTAGTTTGTCAGACTTTGGTCCCCATATGGTGGGCCCCCTTATCTGGTTGTTGGCATGGGATGGAGATTGGATTGTGACATGACCCCTAACTGATCGACCCAAGAGGCAAGAAAAAGTTTCCAGATTGTGAGATTAGTCCAGTTGATGATTGAGTTTTCTTTGCAGGTGGTGTCGATGCACGTAAACATAACCACGAAGAGAAAAAAGAGCAAAAAAGGATCTGTATCAGCTCAATGAAATAACCTTATGCTTCTTCCTAAGTTTGAAGTACACACAAAATTGAAGTAATATTGTAATAAATAAAGTTTATTCAAGTGAAAGACATAAAAGGCATGCTGCCAACGAAAGAAGCTTGTCATTGCGCTATGATTTCCACACTACACTGACTGTATTATATATTTGACGTCGGGTGGTAACCAGAAAGTAGTGATTGATCAAGTCAGAAAAGTACCCGCTTGCTGTAGAACAATCAAACTCTAATGCTGCGAGGTCAGACTGTTTTCACAGCATGAAAGAGACAGTGTGATGGCTCACACTAGTAGTTTGCAAGCTTCTAACAGAAAACAAACTGCCTCAAGTTACAGCGTAATTTGAATACACTGGGTTGTGTCAGGACTGTCTCTGATCCAGTTGACTGTTTAGCTTATAGTCAATAATTTCAAACTCAGTCAGTACGTGCGCACTGATTTTACCATTTAATTGAGGAAAATGTTAAAAAGTGGTCATTTATAAAATACCCTATCACAAATGTCCAAATTAAACTGTGTCTTCATTTAGGTAGCATACTAAAAAAAAAAAAAAAAAAACTCACACAAAACTTCAAAGCCAAACACTCAGCGCTAGATGAATCTACTTTGAAATGTTAAGAATTTAAGTTTTTTACAGACTATCTTGATTTTGACTGGATGGTGATAAACAGGTTGGGTGTATACCCTTTAACCAGTATACACTAACGTATTCGGTAAAAAAAAGTTTTAGCAAACTTTCAAATGAACTATGCCACAAAATTGTATTCTGCACTTCTAAAACCAATTCAATTGAAGGTTAACTTGACCCACACTGTGGTTGATTTGAAATAGCTTACAAAATGATCCTTTCAAGTTATTATTTTTTAGTGCAAAACTGGTTTTCAACCTTTTAAATCTTTTGCACAAAAGTTACCGGAGAAAAATAAATACTCTGAGGTTGTGGATGAAAACTGAGAGTTGTGAAGAGAAGGTAAAGAAAAGAAAATATTCAACCTTCAAGTTGTGGGATTGTAATGAACTCTTTGCTCGGGCATCATGTTTGTAAAAGGCAATTTTCACGTCATATTTGATCAAACGTGACACTGGAAAGTGATGACTTTCCCCACACTTCCTTCTCGAGTGTCCAGGCTGAAACAGTTTCCCTGAGGAAAATTAAACAGATTAGTCACATGCCAAACACATCAACATTCATCAAAGAATATACTTGTGGAAATATGATTGGCTGGTAAGGTTTGACAAGAATTTCCACCATCAGTCCTCATGAAGCTCATGCAACACTCAAATAAAGGAAGGATTTGTTAATGTATAAGTCTAAATATTATGACTGTTTTGGGATGGTGTATTCATAACTGTAGTTTAATGAATTTGTTCATGGCAATGGGGAGTACCAAAGATGATAGTTCATTTCTCTGGGAGTGTCATGTACCCTGAACCCACTTAAAGTTTTGTTATGTAACCTGACACAGTAAAGGGTTGTTTTAGAAACCACTTGGGAGATTTCTGAGCAGAAAGCATTCGGAACTGAGCTGGAATGAACAAAATCTTAGAAACTTGACCATGTCAGGAGCAGAGAGTTTTAGCCTCACACAATTTGTGAGGGAAACATGTGTATGGCTGTAAACTGGAGAAAATAGTCAATAGTTTGATGGGGTTATTTTGGTCCCTAGTAGTAAATAAATAGAGTAATAAATAGTCATCTCATTTTTTTTTTTTTTACTCACTCATCCCTCACCGGGGAAATTTGTGTGCTGCACTCCTACACCGCAGCAGGCTGCCACGACGGCGCCAATGGTGGGAGAAACGGGGGCTTAGGTGTCTTCTCCAAGGACCCTAGACGTGCACTCGGTGGGATGCAAGTCCGCGAACTTCCGGTTGACTTACAGTCCGGGGGCAAACGCTCTAACCACTGACCCACTGTCTCCCCCTTAATGAAGCTATGACAAACAGGGGTGCATTTCAAACAACAATATTATCCAATTATATGTGTCATCAAATTAGGTGCTACTGCCTACAAATGGATGGAAATATTCTTGGATGGATATTTAGATTGATAGATTAAAGGACATGATAATACATAAAAATAATTAATAATAATCAACAATTTTGTAAAATTGTTTTTTTCTCCGACTTTCAAAGAATAACCTCGTTTCATTTCGTCTTTTAAACCATCCATCCCTAAAAGGTTGCAGGAGTTGCTGGAGCCTATCCCGGGTGATTCAGAGTGAGAGGAAAGGTTACACTCCGGGCAGGTCGCCAGTCCTGTTTGGAGGACCCCACAGTTTTGTCTATTGTGGGGACACACATACACAACCACCGACACTCATTCCAATTTTATAACAGCCAATCAACCTAACACGCATATTTTTGGAGGGTGGAAGAAAAACATAGAAACTGAAAAAAATCCACGCATACACGGGAAGAACGTGCAAACTCCACAGATAAATGCCAGTGTTCCAAACCTTGTCCTTATCCGAGAATTGAACCCCCAACCTTCTTGCTGTGAGACAATTCAAGTGTGTCAATTTAGAATTGTACATCTAAATGTTTTTTTTTACACACATTAGAATTTGTTCACTTTACTGGCTCATGTCGGATATCAATGTAACAATTTCAAAACTTTTATCAAACAAACGACTTTGCTGACTATATTTGTCCTTTCTAGATACAGTACATATTTAGAGCTGCTAAACATTCTTTCAAAAGCTTTTTTTTTACGTTTCCAACGTGCAACACCAGTTTAAAATAATGGTTCACTGTGTATTTCACAGCCATCCAAGACATCTAAGCCTTCAGGAAATAAATACACCCATCAGTAATTATTCTGTTCATCGTCTTAACTAACTAATGACAAGTTTCACTTCTTAACTTCTCCCTGCTTTTATGTAAGTTGCTGCATGATCACTAATAATGAAAGCACATATTACCACCACATCTGGACTTTTTTTTTAAGGCTCTGCAGATTAGTTGGGTCTTTGCATCCGTGTGTGTTAGCCAAGCTGCAGGTGAACACCAGAGGCATAATCACAGGTCAAGGTCATTAACTCCCTTCTGTGTGTCTGCTCAAACATGTGCGTGTGAGTAACAGTGGCAAGGACAAGAAGGTGCTGTGAGAGTGAACAGGTGGCGATCTGGCGTGGAAAGCTTTGGTCCATATTTACTGTGTGGGCTATTTGATGAAGTACAATTTTCGACTTCTGAAAAGGAGAAAATAATAAAATTGCACATTTATTTTTGAAAAAAGTCAAGATAAGTTGATAGATTTTTTTTGCGACCAATACAAGCATGGTCAATCACCAGTTACTGATTTAGGTTCAAGGGTGAAGAAAAGTCTGCCTGCTATATTTAGTAAGACGTCCAAGATGGCCGACCTTTGTCCTCAATGCACTCAGGTCAGGTGTCAGAGGTGAAATGTCGGCGGGCTGAAACGACAGTTTATTTTTAGTGCAAACAAGACTGCTATTTAAGGCCACATAAAGAGGCTGGTCAGATAATTATACCACCGGTTTGTTGGCTCCCATTTATCTACCCACCCCACTGGTCAATTGCAGCCATATGTGAGGAAGCTAGGGGGTCTGCCACCATCTGCATGTGTGTGTATTTGTATGTTTGACCAATTTTCTTTCGGGGAATAGTGAAATTTCTGTGTTTTTTGATAAGATGAAAACCAATATGTTTTCGAAACATCTTTTCTTTGGGAGTGTGGCTCATCTGTAAAAATGTGACCACTTTTCTTACGTAACTTGATATCTCAGTCACACCTCTGTTCGTGTGGGATTTGTCTGACTAAATGTTTGTATCTGTCAGTCGCCGTGTTGTTAGTGGAGCTTTGGCTCTCTTCAATTTGGTTTCAAAAGTCCAAACATGCTGCCTACCTTCAGCCAGCCTTCCTCCCACTCTGAATGGAATCGGATCCCTCTGAAAAGTTTGTTTACGCCACACCCTGAAAAACCACCCGGGCTCAGATCTTAAGGTGATATTTGACAATATGTACAGTAAAATTCTTTTATGCATTGCTTTGGGAGGTCAGGGACATGCCAAAACACTAAAAGTAAAACAAAAAAATTCAGATGTCAATGTCACATTTAAATTATTTTGACGAGGAAGTGTTTTGTATGTCACTTTAACAAATACACTTTTCTCTGTTCCGTCGTTTTTCGCTTATCCGGGGCCGGAAAAACCAAAATCCAATGGATGCTTTAAGCAGTAAGGTTGCTATTAAACAAACATACATATAAAAAGAATATGATCGATGGTAGAAAGGTTTCAAAGTGTTTTCTGGGAGCGTCCAGTCCATCACTGCTGGATGAATGAGGGATTACACAGACAAATATGGTCGATGTTATTAGGGGTCTAACGGAAATCAAACTCAGAACTTATTGTTAAAAATAAGTCTCCACCACAGTTGGAGACCACAGCATGAACAGAGTATTTAACTGAAAAATATATCTTTTTAAATATAAAAAAAACATTCTTTCAAGAAAAAGTAGAGTAAAAAAATAGAGAATGCTGCCTTGTTTAGTAGCATTGAGTAGTTTCTGATTTTTTGATTGCCAAAATGTGCTGTGTTCTGATGGGTGTTTTTTTTTTTTTTTAATACTTTATTAATCCCTCACGGGAAATTATTGTGCTGCATTTCACCACAGCAGGCTGCCACCTATGACGGTGCCAATGGTGGGAGAAACGAGGGGTTAGGGTCTTCTCCAAGGACCCTAGATGTGCACTCAGTGGGATGCGAACCTGCGAGCTTCTGGTTTGCGGGTGAACGCTCTACCCACTGAGCCACCATCTCCACCATCTTTTTTATGCCTACAGAAAGTGAGGATAGGGTGATCCCCTCAGAGTGTCCATGCAACTGTCCATTACACTTCGGTGAACACAATATCTCCCAAACCTTAAAAGGCATGTTAACAAAATAACTGAGAGTTACTCAGTACCAACTATAGATGCACTGATTTTCAGGGTCATGTGACCAAAAGTCAAGGTCACAATGGTCCAGGTCCCAAATTCTTGTGAATGTAATGTCTCCCAAACCGCTTAAAGGACTTTAACAAAACTACCAATTATAGATAAACTGATTATGTTTTCAGAGATACATTGTTTGCCTCTTTGGTGAATACTTGTTCTTGTTTTAGCAAAATTATGTCCCACTACAAAATAATCTCCAACTGCTTCTCAGCCCAGTATTTCAATCAAGATTCTAAAAAATTTTAAATTTTAAAATTAAAAAAAAAAAAAAAAAAAACCCCATTTTGTGTAATACACATTTTTTGTATTACACACAAAATGTGTAATACTATTTTCCTGAGAGCAAGGTCCTTGAAGATAATCTCCAACACCTTTTTAAATGAATGAAACAAGAAACTTAACTGAAAATATTCTGTAGAAAAATAAAAGCGCAGAGGCAGGTGTGACCTGAAATTTATAAGGTAACAATGATCGGACAACAAGTTGATATAAAAAAAAAAGTTTAAAAAATTCTTTGAGCTGTTTTAATTTTACAGAAATTTTTTTCGGGTTTCATTAATGTGTTACAAACAAATCTGAGAAGGTCCTAAACTCAGAATATGTCATCTTATTTCTTCCTTACGTCAGTTTCAGCAAGGACAAAACAAGCTGAAATAATCATTTCGATTTGAATGAATCCATAACATTGATTTTCTTATTGTTATATTGGTCGTCATTTTGTTACTTGGGGTTGGAAAAAAAAGAAATGAAGAACCGTTGTGTGTTCGGGGTTGGAGAGAGTTCTGCCTTGCTGATCCCTATCAACCAGACAGTCGACTGGAGCCCAGTAGCTCCACTTCCGCTGCAATTAACTAGTCCCTAGAGACACCATGAAAACCAGAGCATAGACAACTTCTCTTTGAGTGTATGAATGGGTAAAAGTAGCTGTGGATGACGGGAAGTGTACTTGTGATCGAGAAATTTCTGTGTGGATCCTTCTAGTATCTCCTTTTGGGAATATTAGAAAAAAAAATCAAACTGTGTCAAAAGATCAGACTAGAAATATTCCAGTTTGTCTGGTGTCTGACTTAAAAGAAATGGTAAAGAAAAGTATCTCATAAGTTCACCTCAGCAGTAATCTCTCATGGAGACGCAACATTTTTCTCAAACCACAAAGTTTAGTAGAGGAAAGAGACCTTATTTCCTGGCTGGGCGGTTGATAGATGAGAAGTGGCCTTGGTCCAACTGCAGGTGCAGCCTTGGCAGATGAGCACTGCTTGCTGGACAGGGCCTGGCCAGGGATCAAGTTCCACCAATTAGAGCAATTTGTTCGGTTTCTTTAATTTAAATTCAATTTAGTATTTTTTTTGTCTTACCTTTCCATCATTCTCATTATTATTTTACTATTCCATATTTGGTTGAGCAAGAATAGGTTTAGTGTGCGACTTAGCAATGTAAAATAATCAAATAGTTATCTAAGTGTCATGGGCAGGAAGTGATACAAAATAAAATTTCTTCATTTTTTGTAATGACTTTTTTTTTAACTTGAAATTGAAAAATATTCCTACCCTTTTTCACACACTTGATTCTTTTTCTACAGGCAAAATGGGCTTCATTTTTACATTATCAACATAATTGCACTTAAACAAAACTAAGTTACGCACGCCATAAAACAGTATCTATAAAACAATTTTGTATTCAACTTACCATTTACATTCATAAGAGATGAAATGTGCCTCACCTTCTTTTCAATAGTGTACATTTTGATTGCAACCTTTGACTAAGAGGAGAAAAACACCAAGAGTGCCTTTAAAAAACTATTTTTTTTCTCTAAAGCTAATACTTGCTACATCCTAACAGGGTCAACATGTTTTGTTAACCCTGTTTTTGTTTTTTCCCTTTCAGGGCCAATTCGGAGTCCTCTATAAATTCACCTGTGAAGTCTCTTATTTTTGGGTCACCAACGAAAAAACACACGAATCAGTAGAATGTTCTTGAGTTATAGTTCCAGATGTATTTCATGGTCAGGCAGCCAGGAAGACCTACCTGGCATAGAAAGTATGACCCGACACCTGAAGGGAAGACAGGCTGCCAATTTAAAGACATCCGCACAAAGTCCTTCAGGTGTCTAAAATCAGGCAAATGAGGGAAAGCCCTGTGTTCCCTCTGGTGGTGTACGAGGGAACCATGACAGGTTGTTTTTCTGCATTTGACGTGAACGCACCATAGGAATCTTCCCCAACTCATATTTTTGCTTTTGCCGTAAGAGCCTTGTAAATGAGTGGTTTTAAGGTCAACATTAAGATTTAAAGTAAAACCTCCTGCTGGGTGAAAATAGTTTGGAAAAAGTATTGTTAATAGCAATTTGCTAAGTGTTGGAAGAACACAGGGCAAAACTGTGTTTTTTTGTGTACTTTGTACAAGAAAGTCTTACGAATCACGCCAAGTATCAAATGCACAGAAATTAATAAAGGATTCAAGGGAAAAATTAAACACAAAAAACAAATGTTGCTTCTGAAATTCTGGTTTTCCTTTCTTCCAAAACAACACTTCATCAGCTTTTGTTTGTTTGCAGCTGTGAAATTTATACATGTACTGATAGAAATGAAAGAAATTGAAAAGAGCTCCTTTCTCTTTGCCTTGAAAGAAAGGCAGAGTTTGTGCAGATACTTTCTTTCTTAGTCGGTCCAACAATAGTGAGAAGCATCTGGTAACACTTCTGTGTAATTGCTGCAGAAAAACCTAGAAGATCTGAGGAGAGAAGAAAATTCCAACATGTTTTCCCTCCATCCTTCTCCTGCTCTGTTTGCCTTGTGTTGGAATTTCACCAAAGTTTGAGCGAGAAACAGGGTGTTCTGAAAAAAAAAAAAAAAAAAAAAAAAACAGGAAAAAGCACTAGGGTATTTTTCCAGACAGTTTGTGCTGTGTGTCCAAAAGTGACACCCAGAGTTGAGTAAAAAATGGGAATACCAATGCCTGATTTTTATTATTTTTATTTACTTTCATTTAAATTTGTTGTGTAGTCATTCACTCCCTTTTTACATGACGGCTTACAATTCAAACAAATCAAAACATATATAGTAAATAACTTCATTTTGGATTCCATATTACATACAAGATATTTTACTTAAAATGTAAATTATTAGAAACTAAGTATGCTTAGTAGCTAAATGGATATAGAAGTTAATAGAGCAGTGAAGTCTTCACCACCTGCTATTGACTTGGCATAAATGGTTAAAAACCCCAAACACACTTTGACTCTTAGTAGAGCTTAGACCACGTCCTGTGGGAGTTGGAGCATTGCGTCCAAATGAGCTATATTTTGAGTCTCTGTTGATGAGGTGATCAACTGGAGCAGTGATCCAACATGCCCCACTAAATCTGGGGCATGTTGGTAGACACTAGCATAAAAAAAAAAAGTCTTGTTCCTTTTTAGGCCTGTTAGACTCTAAAGGCAGTGGATTGAAGTTACTGAGTTTTTTAAAAAGGCAATGGAGTACAACTTTCACATAGGTTTGAAGATATTCTTGTCCATGAGGAGACACAATGCTCTATTATTACCATGAACGATTGGGCTGAAAGCACCGGCTTTTGATTTGAGTGATTGTACATAAGAGGTGGAATGACTTTGAAGACACTAATATATTGGATGAGGGAGCAGAGTTTAGTCATTTAATATTATTCTGTTTCTGGTGGTGACTTTGCCAAGATGGCAGGAAATACTTGATAACTGATCATATACAGTAACTGATGGGAGGCTAGAAGCTCAGGAAATTAAGGAATTTTACCGTTCTGATTTTGACCCACCTCTCCCAATCTCTGGTCAACTTGTACTACTAGACAGGAGCGACTACAAGGCATGATCGATCTCGGCATTTGTTCACTGTATTTAAAGACATACAGTACCTGGAGTGAATCTTATGTCCTGTTTAGATTTTAATTTTCTGAAAGGTGCTTTTCTATCATGAAATCACATGCATGTTAAGTGGCAGAATTCTGTTTTTCACACACACACACTGACCACACACATGCAAAGGTGCAGCCTACTATCACTAAAATAAATACTTTAAACCCACTCCTAACCTCATTGTACCAACATCTCTAACCACACCAATGAGCCCACCCTGACTCTGCACCCAAATCCGCCATCCCAATTTACAGTAATTTAGCGTTTCAAGTCTTTGTGTGGCAGCAGGGTGGCAGAGTGGCAGGGTGGCATTGCTGAGGATTTGGTAGAAGTCTGTGCTTAAAGAATGAAACAAGGGAGGAGGTTTTCATGTGTTTTCAAGCTGTTTACCAGTCTTCAAGAGATTTTTTTTATTTGGTGAAATGCAGCCTTTTACACACACAATCACTTCTTCAAAACATGCTTTTAAGGCATTTATCTTTATTACTAATAACGAGGATGCCAGCATGTGTGGAAGGGTGTGCACTGATTAAAATTTTGCTCACTTTGAGTAAAACTAAAAAAATATATTTGTTTTTTATTTTAAAAAAAAGTAATTCTTAGCTTTTTAGGCTACAATTTAAATACTACTGTCAAAAGATACATATGTGCTCAAATAGAAACATTAATTTTGATCAACGTTTTTTACTAAGTGTGAGGTTTTTTGTGGAGGATTAATTGCATTTTTACATTGTAAATTGAACATTTTTATCTTTGTGTGTTGTGTTTGTCTCTGCAAACGTAAATTAATTTATATTGTTTTTTTTTATTTCAGCATATCTCGATCAAAGTGATTTCATGTTTTTTTTACACCAAGCAAAGTTTGAGATCTGTCAAATGATGATCACATTTTTGCACAGCAAAAACATCACTTTATATTATTATTTTATTGACAAAAAAGTTGGTGTGACTGAAGAAGATGTAGCAGATATGGTTAGATGGAAGAAACTGACTTGCTGTGGCGACCCATGAAGGGAAATGCCGAAATAAGAAGAAGAAGATTTTAGTCTGAGATTTATTTGGTATTTTTTGAGGTGGTTAGGGTTAGTGACATCAAACAATAGTGTTTAATTAGTTTTTAAGATAAAAGTCTACTGTTAGTGCCTTTGACATTTTTTGGATGTTCAATATTCAATAAATGTGATTATAAGTGTTTATATAACTTATTATTTAAATGTAAATGAAATAAATGTCTTAAAAGCTTAATGTCTAAACACTCTAGCACATAGGCACAAACTAATCACTTTAAATCTTTTGAGATATTTTTTTCCCTCATGCCAAACCTAAAAAGGAGTGCATTTAGACTGTTACCAACAGATAAAAACTCAGGATCGATTTAGACATGTTTGTAGGAAGAGATGAACAAAAGCATGTATTCATATAAGGGTGTTTTTTTGGGGGGGACGTTTTGGGATTTTTAGGTTTGAATAAGTAATCCTAATTTGATTTTCATGTGACATTTCACCAAAAACAAAAAATAAAGGCTGACATGATCTGCTTAAATGCCATTATGCAATATTTGATTGCATAAATGTATACATTATCATGCATTTACAACTTTTTGTACCAATAAATGCAGAGGTTGCTTTTGGTTTGATCAAAAGAACCACAAAGCTTTAATTCTACCAACTCTCTCACTCTGAGGCTGATGATGAATCACAGTCTGAGTTTAAATGACCACCTACACCGAGACACAAACAAATCAATCAGATGCAGTCAAACAGGTACGAAAGAGCAAGGAGGGGGAAATCCAGGAAAAACCTCAGAGCAGCAAAGTCTCACTGTGCTTGTTAAAAAGTTGTTAGAGAAACAAAATGCACTGACCGCATATTTCAGATATACAAGTTTAATGTGTTTGTTCAAACTTGAGTCAACAGATGCCTTTCATTTATTTTGTTAACAATGCTTAAAAAAATTAAGTTAAAAATTATTCACCACTTTTCAAAGAAAAAGTACATTTTTTCAGTGCTAAAAACTGAAACCTCACAAACTTTAACCATTTGAATTTTTTTTTCAAAAATGCTTTTGAATATCATTTAGAACACATTTCAGTTTTAATTATCTGAAAAAATGTAATCAATTTTTTTAAGTTGAAATTGTTGCAGTCGTACGTATTTTACAGTGTCAGCAGCGGAGTTTATTTTATGTGTCTGGATGTTAATCCAACTAAAGCGCATAGTTTTGTAATTATGCTGCTTTCTACTGTGATCCTTATAATTTACATATTCAGAAAATAAAAAGATATTCCACCACAGCGAGAATTTTCAGAACAAATGATGAATAAAACAATTCTTTAATGATCCAAAATGAGTGAATTGTAAAGGTGAAACAACTAGAACTAAACTCAGCTTAAACTTGACATCCAGAAATGTTCAGATAGAATGCACAACATTTGAATGTCATGCATAGTTAAGTTTGAATGATATCCTTGCTTTCGGTTGATTTTCATGTATTTGCAAGTAGGTGTTTGATTATTATTGGTATGATTTTCATAAAGGTAACGTTTGCACTCTAATCCCAAAAAGCCCCATTAGACAAATTCAAATGAGAATCTGAGAATTTTGATGACCTCCATGACTGGCTGCACAACATGAACAAACTAAAAAAACGTGCAGTTTCTGGTGTCTAGTGCCATCTTCTGGTTTTCAAAAGGGAACAAAGAATATGTACTATATTGCAAGTTGGAAGCAATATCTCACCCATCAATCCACACAGTTTTCATGTATGAATTGATAAAGTGCTGTCAAAAAGAAAAATAAGCAAAGGAGGCTCACTAGTCAGGTACAGAACTACTTTAATTATCATGTTATTCTTGGCTCTAGTTACTTCTGATTGATGCTTTTTAATTATGCTTTCCGGCAAGTAAGCAAAATCAGAATAATTATGTAATTAATATTTTCTAAGACTTTAGGGAGGTTTATTAAACATGCTTGGTTGTCAGTTGTGTTGAAAGATGCAAAGTTAAACATGAGGAGGTTGTCTGTTGTTTGCCCTGAAGCAGAAGATGAGGGAGGAGGTGGGGGGTTCCTTTTGATCTCACATCCCCTAATTACTTCCTGCAGATTATACAGTATGTGAACCTCCGCACTGCCCTGCGTGTGTTCGTATGTTCTGACCTGAGGGTAGCTGGGGCAGAATTGGTCAAAACCTGCCAGATAACAGACAGTGATAAGGAAGGAAGAGGCATAGATGTGTGAGGTCATTGCAGAGTTACATGGAAACCTACATAGTAGATAAGTCTGGTTGTTACAGTGAAATTCAGAAAGCAGATCAGAGTCAGCAGATTTTTCCAGCCAAATGTTCAGTTAAATGAGGAGCAAAAGCCATTTAGCCGAGTTGTCTGAGAACTTTAGCATTTTGGGTTGTTATTATAGTTTGTGGGCGAAGTTAAATGTGTCAAAAAGTCACAACCTGTGATCCAGGAACATGTGAGGAATTTTTTGGTTGAGATACGACAGAGAAGTACTGGATAGAGTTGTTATTGGAGTGATGGTTTCAGTCGAGACTGTTATTGTATCCCATCTGTGTAGTTACAGTAAACCTTCTTTAGCTTTTAAAAGTTTCCATCACACAATGACTCTGCAAATCTTGACCCTGCTGTGTGTACATATTTGCCAATTATTATATTTAGTACATCACATCAAATGTGCTTTATCCCAAGAAAGGGTCTCAAGGTTGTGATGTCCAGCTAATAACAAAGATGTTGGTTGTATCTGAATTAATTTCATAGCATCAACTCTTAATACATTTTAGACTCTATAAAAAAAGCTAAACATCTTTCTTCAGCTGAAGAAATTGTATGAACATCCTGTCATATCCATTTTAAAACTGCTGAAAGAAGAACTTCTTAATTTGCAATAAACACACGACTTGTGTTTTTTTTCAACACATACAGCTTCTCAAAGAGCAAATTAGTTTATACAGTTGAGAAATTCTATTCAACATATCGGTCAAACTCACGTCTGGAGGATTTTGTAAAACCATCCACCAAAACTAATATGTCGGTTAATTGACAATCTTTCACCAAACAGGGGTGCCACCCTCTGATAGTATCTAATCAGTCTATTATAGTCTATGTCATTTCTACAGCCAATGACTCTGAGCTTTGTATGGGTTATCCAATCACAGCCTCACTCCTTTGGGTAAACACATTTATAAATCAACTTTTTAGTTTTTACTATCTTCAGGTTTAAGTGGAAGCTTCTACCATACCATTTCGCCCATCAACAATTAACCAAATGTGGTGCAACTTGAGATACAGTCCCATTGTTTTTGGGCACCGAAGCAAAAAACATCAAGGCAGCATGGAAGATCTTCTAACATGGACAGCCCGGAAACGCTTTGTGATGACATCCAACTCGGAACTTTTCTGGCTTCTTATGGGTTCGCATTTCCATTTTTAAAAAGACAAAAAACAACTAACTTGTGGTCAAAACTAGGAAGTTGTAGTGATTGAACCCAGTTATGGCCCAATGGGTTTAGCTCATCCAACAAAATGATTGGCTGAGATTTATAATGTTCCACTGTACATTAATATACTGCATATACAGTATTTTTTTATTTCCAATACTTCTGAGTCCATCCAGTGAAAGCAAACACTTATTACTTAAAATGAATTTGTAAAGATCTTACCAGGCCAGCCAACAGATGTAGTTCATCTAAAAATTCCTAGGTGTCTCTATTACATTTTCACCTCTCATTATAGAGGGGCAACAGGTTTACTCTTAGTTGAACCCTTAATGGGTTCAGTTTTTCCCCCCACATTAAACCAATCCACTTTTCAAACCTCTTTCTATCCTACCCTCAGGACATAGGATTCCTAAATTTTTCCACCTGGAACAGAATCATTTTTTTTTTTTTTTGCCAAGAGTGCTGATTTTCATCCTCAATACATCCATTGGAGTTTTTTAAACTATGAAAATTGTACTAACTCAGATAAACTTTTGTTTCATCATTAAAGTAGTAATGACACGTGCTACCAGTGTAAGAAATGCATAAAGTTTGACCGAGCTATAATAATCCACCCCCACCCCTTTTGCTCTCTCACTCCCCTTTTGCACCATGGAAATGTGAGAAATGCCCACTCAGCAGCTGCATGTGAATGAAACTGTCTGCCCTTACGCAGTGCTTCAGCTGTCTGCTCTGCAGGACTGTGTCACATTTGACCATGTCCAAAGTGAATACCCACTCCACCCGGTGCAGAGCCATGGTCGTGGCTGGAAAGTACCTCTCCGCTCCTGATCTATCCTCCAGTCTGAAGAACAGCTCCATGCAACAGGAGAGGATGTTAGGCCCCCAGCGCCGCATGCTGAACACAGACACCGCAAGCACGAGGGTGAGAGCCTTCCCTCACTATGAAAACCTGGGATATCCCCAAGCACCAGTCAACCGGAACCTGATATACCGGGATGTGAAAGCTTTCCTGGGCGAAGTTGGAGGAGATCCACGTGAGGCTCGGTACTGGCTGACCCAGTTTCAGAAAACCACAATGACCCAGTCTCCAGCCTTTGCTGTGTTGGAGGTAAAGTTTTACTTGGTTTGTCATGTCATCTGGCACCTGGCAAGTTGGTTTAAAATGGATTGATTTATTTATGTATTAATCTTCAGTTTAAAAGAAAAGAATCAGCTTGAATTGTAAGTTAAATATCAGTAACCACAATGGTTTGATCAGGATATTGTTAGCCATTAAAGGTTTCTCGTCAGGTTGAGAGTGAGGTTGCGGACACACGTGTAGGACAGTGTGCAGTTCCAAACAGGAAACAGATTTATTTCTCGAAACAACTCGAAAGAACAAGGTGACTTAGGTTGGTAATAAAACATGTCGAGGACAACTGGCAACTGGCATACTGAGGACAACCTGTTGAATACCTGTACATTAAATACAGAAGGGAGGGAGAGACAAAAAAACACACGTGAGACATATTAGGAAGGATCAGTGAAGAGAGAACATGAGGAAGGGAAGTCGAGACATCTGGAAAGAGACGGAGATCAGACTTTCAAAATAAAACAAGAAGTAAACAATAAAACCATGGATTAAGACCTGAAACCCTGACATTTTTGAGCAGCTGTAATTCTTACAGCCATCAGAAAACATATATGTTTGGCGAGCTGGTTTGTTGTCTTATTTGTAGTTGTCTGGGCCCCATAGTGGATCAGTGATATATCTAAAATATATTGTCTGGGACTCAATTCAACTACTTGGGAGACGGTGGCCGCGTGGTTAGAGCGTTCGCCCGCGGACCCGAAGGTCGCGGGTTTGCTGTCCCACGCAGAGCACGTCTAGGGTCCTTGGAGAAGACACCTAACCCCCGCTTCTCCCACCATTGGCGCTGTTGAAGGGCAGCCTGCTGCGGTGTAAGGAGTGCAGCAAACAAATTTCCCCAGTGAGGGATGAATAGAGTAATTCATTTATTTATTTTATTTATTTACTAAGGAAATAGTTAAAATTATAGGGAAACAGAAGGAAAACATCATTTGAAACATCTAAAACACAGAAAATAAGCCCCGCAACAAAGTGGCAACCTATTCATGGTGTACTCTGCCTCGTCTTTAACTTGCTTAGATATTCCACCCCTTCCAACCCACACTGGGATGCAGTTCAGAAAATGAATAAATAGATTAACAAAACATTCTGTTTAAAGTTCTCTATCAAAGTTTTCTCTAATCTGCGTCTGTTTTTTTCTTTTTTTCTCTTTCTTCTCCGAATCAGGTGGACAGTTCTGTTTTCCAAAGCAGGGAAACAGTTCAGAGCCTAGCTTTTGGACTGTCCTTCCTGCAGCGTATGGATATGAAGCCTGTAGTGGTGATGGGCCAGGCCCTGGACAAAGTTTCTGCAGAAAAAGTTTCAGGATCTCAGTGGACCAAAATGTTGGTAGAACGATGCCAGCAGCTGAGTGAAGCACTGCAGCAACACTCTGCGACTGTTCTACCGTTCTTCTCTGCAGAGGCTTTTCTTCAACTACACGAAACTCCACGGGGAAGCAGGTGTCAGAAAATGAGAAATTTGAACATTATTTGGGTTCTTGTTCTTAATTCTTTTGGAGAATATTGCCATAAAAAAAGTCTTTGAAAATGTGTTTCACATTGATATTTTCTTGATTGTTTTTGCTCTATTCTTTTATTCGACGTTCAATACTGGACTACAATTTATGAACAAAATATTTGTTCCTTTTTTCTAACTACAATTTTTTTTTTTGCTGATGATGATATGACATTTACAACATATAAAATTACTTAATAAAGCACATTTAAAACAACATACCAAAAGTTTACGCTTGAAAAACACAACAGTGGTACAAATCGGGACGACACAAAGAAATAAAAAAAAATGAAAGTTTATATGGTAGGTGGTGTTAATAGGTTTAGCTTTGTGAAAGTGGAACGATTAGGTAACGCTTCATGCTCTAAAGTCATTCTTTTAACTGTTTTGAAATACTACATGTTTCCTTCATGGCCAGTTATTCAAATCCTTTTATTCTGCTGCAGTGCTGCTCCCTTTATTTCTGTGGAAACAAGCCTCCTGCAGTGGAGTCTGGACTGTGGAACAATCCCTCTGGTTTGTCCAGTTGGAAGGGACTGGCGGGGTTTCTCAATAATGTTGGATGCAACAGATGTAACAGCAGCCATTTCCAGAGCACTTCAGCCCCACAAGGTCATCTTTCTGAACAACTCGGGAGGCCTGCAGAGCCCAAAACACAAGGCATGACATCTGATCTTGTGAAAAATCACTCAGATCTGAGATGTTCTCCATAGCTAATTCTTCTGGAAAATGTTCTTTTTTAAATTCAGGTAATAGACACTGTGTCATTGCCCACCGACCTGCCCAGTCTAACCGTAGCAGAGTGGCTCAGTGAAGCAGAGCAGCGAAAAGTAACTGCCATCGCCAGACTTCTCAACCAGCTGCCCACTGACTCATCTGCCGTCATCACATCAGCAGGAACGCTGCTGACTGAGCTTTTCAGTCACAGAGGTGAGGCCAGGCACTGACCTAATAACCCCATTCACACAAAAAACTAACACAAACACACATATGTAGTTGGAAAGTTGTGTATTTGTAGACCGAACCCTAAATGGGCTTTACTTGTTTCTTTCCTCTGAAGATGAGAGTTCTATAAGGCTTTGAACGATGTTCTTATTTTTCTGGTATGTCTCCAATAGGCTCTGGAACCCTCTTTAAAAATGGAGACCCCATACACAGGTTGGTAACTATCATGCCATTTGAAATGTTAAGCTAAATTCAAAGTTGTAATTTGAAATTTATTGCTGGATTGTTTCCTCTCTCCAAGTACAAAAACAGCAGACACAGTTTGGCATGCACAAACACACTAACTTTATTTTATGCAGGTACAGCTCTCTGGATGAGATTGATACTGAGCGTCTGCTGGCTCTAATCAACAAGTCCTTTGCTAAAACTCTAAAACAGGATTACATCAACTCTCTGAAAGGACGACTTCATTCCATCTACCTCTCAGAGGGGTGTGTATTTTTTTTCTAGATCTCCCAATGTTAGACTGGGGGCCTCATTTACTGAGAATTGCATAGATCTGAGGCTACGCAAAGGTTTTTTTTTCACAGAACTATGACAGTGCTTAAGCCATGGAAACACAAGATTTATTAAAAATACTATAAGCCTCCTCACACAAAGTAAGCCACATAAGTCATACCTGAGACAAATCCAACTTAAAGTCCATCTTACCCCAAACATGCCTCTAGAACTTCACACACAGGCTATGCAAATGACTCGATGTATGCATCGAGTCATTACCCAGTGGTCTTCAATTGAGACGGTGGCACCTACAAATACTTATGAACAACAGCAAGGCAGTGTGTGCTTCATGTGTGCTTCTAATTGTTTTTGCGCTGCTCTTACTGTAACTGTTTCATTGTTCTCTGCTAACTTCAGATTCTCACTTGAGATTCACTTCAAATTTTCTTGATCAGCATTGTCTATCCCAAAGTCTTGGGATTAGGGTACAGCAGCTCCGGAGTTGCCTTGAAATTATACAACAGCTCACACACTGCCGCTGTCACAAGTATCTTGATATGCGTACAAGCCAGCATATGCTTAGATTTGAATGTACGCACACTTGATAAATGAGGCCCCTGATCATCAGCATTACAACCTCAATACTTTTTTATTGATTCATTAAACAGGAAGCAATGACACCTGCGTAATTTGTTTGTGTGTCTTCAGTTATAGCGCTGCTGCCATCATCACCATGGAGTCAGTAAATGGTGGAATGCCCTACCTTGATAAATTTGTTGTGAGCAGCAGTAAGCAGGGTCAGGGCACCAGTCACATCCTGTGGGAATGCATCAGACAAGATTTAGGTCAGCTTTTCTGGAGGTCCAGAGCCACCAACAGAATAAATCCCTGGTAAGACATCCACTTGTAGTTTGTTCTTTTACAGTCATTTCATCTTTATAATGCCGAGTACATAACATATGTATGTCAAAGTAGCAATTGAACCATACACTGTAAATTAGATTATAGTTTGAAATTGACATCACATACCGGATATTTCAACATCAGTTTAATGTGGCTTCCCCCCCACTCCTTCCACACACACACACACACACACACACACACACACACACACACACACACACACACACACACACACACACACACACACACACACACACACACACACTTTTTCTAGAATGACGTGTGGATAAAAATCAAAGTATGTGTTCATATCCTTCACATGTTGAATCCTGGATATGTGAAATCACTACATCAATACAAGAATTAAGATATTCTGTCTTGAACGTTGTAGAAACTATGGATAAAACCAGATATTCCTCTTTTTATGAGATTTTTTAAAGATATGTAACAGACAAACGGTCAGTGAGAACAACTAGTCCAAAAGTAAAAGATGGTTTATAATTTAGTGAAGTGATTAAGAAAAAAAAACACTATTTGAGATTGGTCCAAAATCCCAAAGAGTGAATAATTAGAAATAAATATTTTAATGGAAATAATTAGTAATATAAATACATGTGAAATATCAACGAGGTAATCTCAAACAAAAAAGTGTTACATGTTTTTCTTTCTAAAACGATGAATAAATCCTGTACTGAAAGTATACAGTAGTTCATCATATTTTGCACATTTGCAGTGTTAATCCATAATGTTCACGAGAATAGCATAATTTCTTGAAATTTTCAGAAGATCTTTAAATGTGACATTGTTTCTTCAGAGAAAAAAAAATTAACTGAACCTTGCCACCATAGAAATCAATATTAGGCTTCCCACAAAGAACTACACCTCAATCCTTTCAGTCTAAATGTACCTGTTTGGCTTCATAAAATTGAAGATTTTACAAAAACAAGCACTTGTATTTTCTTTAATTCTTGCTAAAATGACAAAAGAAAAAAAAATTACATATTTTTTTGTCATTTACTACCTTCTTTTAAATGCACTTTTCAGAAACTTTTTGTAGTTCTTTGTTTAGAAAAAAAAGTGAGGCATTGCCGATTTGGCAACTTTTGGGAGTGTTAGTGGTTTGGCCCTGTCGGAGTTTGTTACCCACTGAGTCAGCAAAGTCTTAGTGAGGTGGATGATAGTTCACTCTGGTACATATTTTATTCTTTGATAGTTCAAATAGAAAAAAATGACTCATTGTGCTTAGAAAATTATCTCTAATTTAGAATAGTTAGTCCCTTTAACTTGTTATTGTTGAGATTTTCTTTTACAATCCAGTGGTTACTGAACTTATTTAAGTGTGTAGCTGGCATCCTCCCAGAGCCACTTCTTCAGTTATATGTTCAATCTATTTTAACATCATTTTAAATAGTCAGGGACATTTTTTAATGGAGTGGGTCTTTATTTTGAACTAGAAAGTGACATGGTTTGAGTGGAAATTTCAGTATACATTTTTTGAAAGTTTGCAATGTAATTTGTGTTACTTTATTCCAGGTATTTTAAGCACTGTGATGGCAGCTTTGTGAATGGGGCATGGACTGTATTCTGGTTTGGCCTGACAGACATCAGAGATTCTTATACACTGGTGGAACATGCCAAGAATCTCCCTGACTCTTTCCAGAACTCTTCTTCTGAACCTTCTCCACCTGCTGCTGGATCCTGAACAGTGCATCTTAAAGTTATTCTACATATACAGGGGCAGCTCTTCAGTAAATAGGGGTGCAGTGGGGAAAAAAAACTCACTTGGCTAGATTTGCAAGGTTAAGTTATTTTGTACACACTTTTGGAGCAAAACAAGCAAAGAAATGCAAGTAAGGGAATATGTACTGCAAGTATTGAAAATAAAAAAAAAGATGAAAAGTTTTTCCTTCCCCCTGCTTCTTTTGTCAGTGACTATGAACAAATGCAATGTTCATATCATGGAATCTGGCAAAACAAAACCTCCGTCATTAAAATAAATATCACAACTTGTTAAAGATTGTCACAAAAGATGCACTTGATTTACGTTCAATCAATGGCTTGAGTTTTTAGAGTTATTTGTATTAAAAAAAACAACAACTGGGCTTTTCCAGATGCTATTTGGTTTACCAATCCAAAGGGTTTTTCTTCATATGGGAGGGTTAGATATCCTCTTAAATAGGGGCTGATTTAAGGCGAGACGCAGGGTACGCCCCGAACAGGTCACCAGTCTGTTGCAGGGACACACACGCAACCATCTGCACACACACTCATTTGTAGGGGCAATTTTGCTGTGGTCAATGAACCTAACATGCATGTTTTTGGAGGGTTAAGGAAACCCATGTCCACTGTGGGAGAACATGCAAACTCTACTCAGACAAGTCAGTGTTGCAATACTCGTCCCACCTGGGACTTGAACGCTGACCTTCTTGCTGTGAGGCCGCTATGATAATCCATACAACACTGTGCGAATTAGTCAAAAAAAAAAAAAAAAAATATTTATTTTTATTTATTTTTTTTTAGTAATATTTACTGCATTATTTGTTTTTGACATTCACGCTCCTACGAGTAATTGCAATTTGTTGATCTGAAAAAAGTGAGAAATTTAAAAAGAAAAAAAAAACTAAAAAAAATACTGTCAAATGTCTTTAAGATTGTAGAATTAGTTACTTTTATTTGTAACTTATTACTGAGTTACTACCTCTGGTTTTTAACTGGTAAATTATAACATAACTAATAATATTTCTTAAGACAGATACACAACATTTACTATATTATTTTGACTGTTGTTTTCTTGCTGAGTGATTTTGTATTTTTAGTGTAATTTAAAAAAAAAAAAAGAAAAAGAAGAAAAACCAACAATGGGGTAGTACAATTCTGCTAATCACCGCTAGGTAGCGACAACTCTTTTAAAATACTTCAAAGCACCAAGAAGAAGAACTTCCATTTCCGGGTTCTGTTACCAAAACACTGAGTTACAGAAGAGACATGGCGGAAAAAGAAGCGTCTAAACCAGGTCAAACAGAGGCAGAAAAACAACTTCTTCGCCGCAGACAGGAGCTCGACTATTTTAAGAAAAACGCAGAGCGACTAAGAAGGCGTAACCTGTTTACTGGACTGTGTATCGGAGCGTTTGTGGTTGGCATGTGTATCCTTCTGAGGTTATTGAATCAGGATGGAGGGCAAAGGATTTTTATGAAAGAGATGAAAATATGCTTCTTGGCTGACTTTTTTGTTATGATTTGGGCTGTAATGTACGAACTGAAACCATCTTTTTTGTGTAATCTAAGTGGGATCACATCAAACACGTGTAACATTTATAAATGTGTCATACAATTCATGAACAGGAGTGAGGAAGAAGTGGGTTAGAGGAGAGAAAATCCAGAAGTCAGCAATTCTTTCCCAATTTAAATGAATCACATGCTCTAAATGTACATTTTGAGGTACATTTAGAAACTCAGACAGGTATTGGAACATACACATCTTTAGAAATAAGAACTTTATTTATCCTGTAGGGTTTCTGTTGGCAGGGCTGCAGTATTAAAAACAAACAAGAAATTATCAACAGATTAGATGCAGGATATGAGTAATATAGTAAAATGAAATTTGTTGTGTCTTCTGAACCGCTTATACCTGATGGTAAGAGGGATTTGCCTTAGATTATTCCAGCTGATTTAAGACGAAAGGCAGGGTACACCCCAAACAGGTTGCCAGTCTGCTGCAGGGCCACACACACATGCTTACTCCTATGGGCAATTTGGTAGTGGCCAGTTAACCTAACATGTATGTTTTTGGAGGGTGGGAGGAAACCAGAGTACCCAGAGAAAACCTCCACATTAATGACAGGGAGAACATGCAAACTCCACAAAGAAAGGCCAGTATTTCAAGCTTTGTCTGCACCCAGGACTCAAAACCCGACATTCTAGCTGTCAGTCCACTGTGCTAACTATTGCGTGACTGTGTAGCCCACAAAATGAAATTTTAGCTGTAAAAACAATAATTTTATGTAATGTATCAGGGACAGTGCAGTGATTAATCCAATAAAGAAGGGGAGAGATGCTTTGTGGCAGGTTGTAGCAAAGACGCTCTAAATATGATTGATCATCTTTTCATTAAAGCTTGATATGATTAAGTTTATAGGTTTATAAACTAGCAAATTTTTTTATTGTTGCCCTAATCCATTTTTATCAAATAGATTCATACAAACCGGATTCCGAAAAAGTTGGGACACTTTAGAAATTGTGAATAAAAACTGAATGCAATGATGTGGAGGTGCCAACTTCTAATATTTTATTCAGAATACAACATAAATCACAGGTCAATAGTTTAAACTGAGAAATTGTATGATATTAAGGAAAAATATACTCATTCAAAATTTCATGGTGTCAACAAATCCCAAAAAAGTTGGGACAAGGCCATTTTCACCACTGTGTGACACCCCCCTTCTTCTTAGAACACTCAACAGACGTCTGGGCATTGAGGAGACCAGCTTCTCAAGTGTAGACATAGGAATGTTCTCCCATTCTTGTCTAATACAGGCCTCTAAGTGTTCAATCGTCTTGGGTCTTCTTTGTCTGACCTTCCTCTTAATGATGCGCCAAATGTTTTCTATAGGTGAAAGATCTGGACTGTTGGCTGGCCAGGTCAGTACCCGAATCCTTCTCCCACGCAGCCATGATGTTGTGATTGATGCAGAATGTGGTCTGGCATTATCTTGTTGAAAAATGCAGGGTCTTCCATGAAAGAGACGACGTTTGGATGGGAGCATATGTTGCTCTAGAACCTGAATATATTTTTCTGCATTGATGGTGCCTTTCCAGATGTGCAAGCTGCCCATGCCACACGCATTCATGCAACCCCATACCATCAGAGATGCAGGCTTCTGAACAGAGCGTTGATAGCAACTTGGGTTGTCACTGTCCTCTTTGGTCCTGATGACATGGCGCCCCAGATTTCCAAAAAGAACCTCAAAACGTGATTCGTCTGACCACAGAACAGTCTTCCATTTTGCCACACTCCATTTTAAATGACTCCTGGCCCAGTGAAAACGTCTTCGCTTGTGGATCTTTGTTAGAAATGGCTTCTTCTTTGCAGAATAGAGTTTCAGCTGGCAACGGCGGATGGCACGGTGGATTGTGTTCACTGACAATGGTTTCTGGAAGTACTCCTGAGCCCATGCTGTGATTTCCTTCACAGTAGCACTCCTGTTTTTGATGCAGTGTCGTTTAAGGGCCCGGAGATCACGGGCATTCAGTATGGTTCTCCGGCCTTGACCTTTTCCAGATTCTCTGAATCTTCTGATGATATTATTCACAGTTGATGATGACAACTGCAAACTCTTTGCAATTTTTCGCTGGGTAACACCTCTCTGATACTGTTCCACTATCTTTTTACGCAACATTGTGGGAGTTGGTGATCCTCTACCCATCTTGGCTTCTGAGAGACACTGCCAATCTGAGAAGCACTTTTTATACCCATCATATTGCCAATTGACCCGATTAGTGCTGATTGGTCTTCCAGGTGTTTGTTGTATGCTCAAATGACTTTTTCCAGCCTCTAATAGGTTCTTGTCCCAACTTTTTTGGGATTTGTTGACACCATGAAATTTTGAATGAGCATATTTTTCCTTAATATCATACAATTTCTCAGTTTAAACTATTGACCTGTGATTTATGTTGTATTCTGAATAAAATATTAGAAGTTGGCACCTCCACATCATTGCATTCAGTTTTTATTCACAATTTCTAAAGTGTCCCAACTTTTTTGGAATCCGGTTGTACATATTAATGATAGGATCTGATTTCTGCCCATACGGCATGTTTGATGTCAAAATGGGAAGCCCAGGCTCCATGGTTGCCTCACAGTAAGAAGATTGGGGGTTTGAGTCACAGAGTGGCAAAGGCTTGAAACCCTGGCCTTTCTGTGTGGAGTTTGCATGTTCTCCTCATGTATGCGTGGGTTTATTCCAAGTACTCCGGGTTCCTCCCGCTCTCCAATAACATGCATGTGAGACATGTTGGCCGCTATGAAATGGCCCCAGGATTGTGTGTGTGTGTGGCCACACAACAGACTAGCAACCTGTTTGGGGTGTACCCTGCTTCTCGCCTGAAAGCAGCCAGAATAGGCTACAGCGCCTCCCCAGGGATAAGCGGTTCAGAAGACAAAACAAAAATGGGAAACCCTCTGTGATATTAGAACCTCTTTGCACCATGTAGGATAAAAAATTTTTTTTCTTTAACTTGTTTACCATACAGTTAGCTACACCATCCTTTCTGTCAAACAAGAACGAATTGTGGAGGAACTGGATGAAGAAGTGAGGATCAACATTATCAGAGGGCCAAGAACTGGAGCAAACTCCTGATCATGAGAGTGACTTTTTGTTGCCTGTTCGGGGAGGATTGTGCCTTTCCTCAAACAATTCATCTGTGAATTTTATTGATTTTGCATTTATTTTTCTGTCATACATCTCATAAACATAAAATACAATATATAAAACCAACTAAAATGTGAATCTTACTGTATATGCTTGTGTATATTTATTTATATCAGTACTTTGTGTTGTGGATGGGTGAAATAAATGTGTAATCTAGTGTTTCAATTGCTGGAATACACTGATTTTTAATATTCAGTGAGCAAAAGTGTTTGGAATATTAAACTTGTTGATTCTCGGTTTAAAAGAGTGTGGGGGATCCTTTTAAACTGTTTCTCGATTGTTCAAATGAGAACAATCGAGAAACAGTTTTTTCTCATTAGAAAAAAAATCTCAGTTTTTTTCTAATAGAAAAAAAGAAAACAAGCTAAACACAATTTGTGGTAACAGTGTAAATGATGTAAAATGACTTCTTATTAGAAAACCATAGTGTTAGAACAAAATGAGAAGAATCAGTGGAACCATCCTGAGAATGCAGGTATAAAAAGCAAATTTTGAGAGGAATCATAAACAGATTAAATCCCAGGTACAGTATGCTTTTATTTATGAGACAGAAATAATTTATACATTCACAGGAATGACGTGGAAACAAAATAAAAAGCCAAATAATCATATGTTCTTCATAAACAGAATGAATAATTGTAAATTATTGAAAGATTTGTCTTTTTTAAGTTTCTATGAAAACACACTACATGCTATCATACATACAATAAAGCACACAATAAAGCATTTCTAAATATTTCCTTTGTGATCATCATTCTAAAGGTGGAAGCAAAAACACTTCTAAAAGTGGAAGGTATTATTTTCAGTGAAATATGATTACGTTTAGTTTGCAAAAACTTGTAATGATGTTTCATTACTTCAATTTTCCCAGTTAGATGTTTGAAGTCAGATTCAAGACAAATGGATGATGGAGAAAATGTTTTTCCACAATAATTAAAAATAGAGCTAAAAAAAAAAGAAATTACAGTAATGGGGTGGGCGGTCGTGAAATTTGAACTTCTTGGAGGTGCCCACCATGTTTGAACATTCCCATATTAACATATGCCCAAAATGGTTTTATAGTAGAATATCGCAATGCAAAGAAAATTTACCATGTTTGTCTGCATTCGATGTGAGATGAGTAATATTACCCCACAAAAGCGATATACACCATCATTAAAAGAAACGCATTGAGGCCAAAATAAAAATTCAATTAGTTTAGATCCTTGAGAACAAGTTATGCTGCAAAACTAAGAACTATCTACCTGTCAGTAAGATACAGAAAAAAAAATCTAATTTTCTTTATAAATCCTTTCTAAGAAAAAGAAAATGGGCAAAAATGAACCCGCAATGTTTAATCATTGTAACCTCTTGATACATAAGAAATTTCTCTTCTCATTGCAGGCTTTGATTCCAAACAATGTGTCAATGTTCTTCTTCAGAACACCACAACCAAAATTTGGGCAGTGAGAAATATTCTGGTACTCCACCTTTTCTCCACTCATCCAGTACCAGGCATCACCAAGGAAACGCAGGCCAGTCCACACCTACCAACATGGAAATTCAAGTTAAATACAGAAGATGAGCTCAAAAACATCAGAATGATCGAGGGAACGTTTTCACCTCATCAGTGGTAGCGTTTTGTGCTTTCAGTCGTGCAAATTCATGGTCTTCTTCAGAGATCAGGGTGGCCAGGTCATAGGATAATTTTATGTCCTCTTCTGCCAGTGATCTGCAGTGGTTCAACGCCTCCTCCCATGTTTTGTTCTCCTTCACCAGAAACAGCAGGCTGTCCGAACACAGGAATGCATATTTTTCACCACAGTTTTTATTTGACCACTTGCCAGTATCCCATCTCACTGCACAGTGTTTGCGAGGTTCTTTATCTGAAAGAAAAAGATCAATGTCAGTTTTGGTTTTGCTGGTATCGAATTTGTTAATAAATTTCAAGATTTGATGTGTGAAACATGATGGATCAGTTTTACTTACCGTCGTCATTGAAGTTGAGGTAATCTGGGTGTTTATCCCCTCTTGACCATTTCCATTCATTTGTTTTGTTCTCTCCATACAATCCGATCCAGCCCCAAAAAGCACTTAGGAGCTGATTTTCGTCTTCATTTTCAATGATAAGTAGGTCAATGTGATTCTCTCTGCAAAACGCCCGAGCTTCTTCCCAGGTTTTATATTGATTATACATCACAGCGCTGAGTCTTGTGAAGTACAATTCATCCCCAGAAACATCAGGAGGGACCAGCAGCAGAAAGAGCAAAGTACAGATGTTTCTCATTGTGTTTTGCAGGATTGTGATTATTCCTGTAAAATACGGCATTGCATTAAAAAGTAAAAACTGCTTAGCCTAAACTTTCCCACATTAATTCTTCAGGTTTTTTTCTTAAACAAAACTATGAAATCAAAAAGGTCTCATTGCTTAAATACAAATCTACAAAAATATATAAAAAACAGTCAAATCATTATAGTTAAAAAAAAAATGGGTTGATTTCCCTGGGAAGGAGAGGAGCGTCCGTCGGATTGTCGAGTCTCGGATTGAAGAGGAGCAGTGTGGTTTCCTTCCCAGACGTGGAACTACGGACCAGCTCTATACCCTCTTCAGGATCCTGGAGGAGTCATGGGAGTTTGCCCAACCAGTCTACATGTGTTTTGTGGATCTGGAGAAGGCATTCGAATGTGTCCGTAGGGGACTCCTGTGGGGGGTGCTCCTGGAGTACGGAGTCTCGGAGCCCTTGGTATGGGCTGGCCGGTCATTGTATGACTAGAGCTAGAGCTTGGTCCGTATAGCCAGCAGTATGTCGATTCCATTTCCAGTGAGAGTTGGACTCCGCCAAGGCTGCCCTTTGTCACCGATTCTGTTCATTACCTTTATGGACAGGATATTTAGGCGATGCCGAGGCATTGGAAGGATCTGGTTTGGTGACCTCAGGATTGAGTCTCTGCTTATTGCGGATGATGCCTGTTGGCTTCATCGGTCCGCGATCTCCAGCTCTCACTGGATCGATTTGCTGCCGGGTGTGAAGCAGCCGGGATGGGAATTAGCGCTTCCAAATCCGAGACCATGGTCCTCGCCCGGAAAAGGGTGGAATGCCCTTTGCGGGTCAGGGACAGGGTCCTGCCCCAAGTGGAGGAGTTTAAGTATCTCGGGGCCTTGTTCACAAGTGGAGGAAAGATGGAGCGGGAGATCGACAGGCGGCTCGGTGCGGCGTCAGCAATAACTAGGACGCTGTATCGGTCTGTCGTGGTAAAGAGAGAGCTGAGCCGAAAAGCAAAGCTCTCGATTTACAAGTCGATCTACGTTCCCACCCTCACCTATGGTCACCAGCTGTGGGTGGTGACCGAAAGAATGAGATCGGGGATACAAGCGGCCGAAATGAGCTTCCTGCGCAGGGTGGCTGGGCTCTCACTCAGAGATCGGGTGAGGAGCTCTGTCATCCAGGAGGAGCTCGGTGTTGAGCCGCTCCTCTCCCAGGTCAAGAGGAGCCGGATGGGGTGGTTCGGGCATCTGGTCAGGATGCCCCCCGAGCGCCTCGCGGGCGAGGTGTTTTGGGCACGTCCCACCGGGAGGAGACCAAGGGGCAGACCCTGGACCCACTGGAGAGACTATGTCTCACAGCTGGCTGAGGAACAACTTGGGATCCTTCCGGGTGAGCTGGAGGATGCAGCTGGGGTGAGAGAAGCCTGAACTTCCCGTTTGAGGCTGTCGCCCCCCGCGACCAGGCCCCAGAACAAGCGGAAGATGACGGAACGGAACGGTTAATTTCAATCCTTTCAACAAATTAATTTCAACATAAACCAATGTGACTAATAAAACTTTAAACTAGTGCAGTCATTTTAACGCGTTAATTTGATTAATTAATTACGCCGCATTTTAACGAGTTAAAAAAATTAACGCAATTAATTAAGACGTCATAACGTGACATGATGATGTCATTGCGCATTTGAATTTTGGCTTATTGAAGGGCCCGTAGTCTTCTCAGCCGTCCTACATCGTCTGCGCTGGCAAATTAATAAGGCAGCAGTGGTCCAACACAACAAACATGGACAAGACTCAGGAGGATGAGACAGTCGCAAGGGCGGATCCAGCACGTCCCTCACCCTATACCCCTTTTGGTCCACAAAAATAGTGTTCTTACTCCTTTAATTATGATAAACTTTGAGCAAAATATACACCAAAATGCAGAAAAATTACTTATTTTTCAAAATGTTCCGGGGACGGCGGGGGGAGATGCCTCTTCACGGCCCTCCCCGCCCCCACCCCTTTAGAAAATCCTGGATTCGCCCCTGAGTCACGGCCACTAATCGGCAAGTTTTTATACAAAAATAATAAAGACGAGACAGTAAATAAAAACGTAGTAATTTGTAGTTTTTGCAAAAAAGAGTTCTCCTACCACCAGAGCAACTCCAGCCTGACATACCATCTAAACGCAAAACGTGTTCAGGCAAGTTCCTTTTCTGCGAGTGTGGCTACTTCGCCAAACCAAGCTGGCTGAATTTGGGAAGGAAATGAGCGAATTCACAACAGAGAAATTGACAAATTCTATCGTAAAGAAGATTGCTGCTAGTTGCAGCCCAATTTCTATCTGAAGATAAGAACAAACCCTTACCCTTGTTTTACTTTTTGTAATGATGCACCTGGCCTCATGAGGCACAGTTCATCAATAATAAATTGGATTTAAAATATTCTCTTCTTACAGTATTCAACTGGTTGGTCATACAGTACAATTTTTTAATATCCTAGAATTCAAATTCTTTATCAAGAGACCTTTAGCAAATATGACGTTGAAATGTGATTAATTAATTAATTACAAAATCATGTAATTAATTCAATTATTTTAAACTTCAAATATATCAACACATTACTCAAATTAGATTTTGAGCACAATTTTAATCTAATTTTCTGACAAATGTTTTCATGGCTCCTTTTCGTTGTGGAAATATAAAAAAAATACACAGTTTTATAAGCACATTTCAACTTTGTGTAGCGAATTGGAATGTGTAAAAAACAAAACACAATTTCTCACCTGTGACTCCGGCAGGGTTGTTGATTCGAAACCTTCGTTCTGGTTACAATAAATTCCGGTCTGTTGTATAAAAAGATTACAATGATCAGTCACATCTCTGCACATGCAAAGTAACTTTTTCTTATGCAAAGTCTCAGGTTCACCCAACCCTACATTTTCATTTTCTTCTGTCTTCCTCCCATGTATCTTTTGCCAGCATCCATCTCTTCATCTCCTGTCATGTTTTTTAAAATATCTATTTATAAATTTGAGTTTAAGTAAATGCAATTAAAGTTTGTTCCCACAACACAAATCCTAATTTTCCAAAGCCGAGTTCACTGGTAAATGAAGGTTACCCAGAATGCAAAGATTTAAATGCATGACGCATAAATGCATTACTCCTATTTGAGTTTGACATTTGATATGACAACACAAAGTCACATAAAACATCTTTTGGAGCTGTCCTGCCAATATCATAGTCTCTATTTTATTTAGCACTAATAATACAAATATCGGAATGCTCTTTTGGTGTTTTGGATTAAAATGAAAGCGATTACTGTTTTACCTGAGGAAAACTTTTCAATAAATACCAATGTTGGCCCATGTTTCCAGTTCAAATTTTTGCCAACTAGAAAATTTATGTTTGGCTCCTACAATAGTGGGTTTGTGTGTGAGGGCAGTTTGTAACTCAATTAATGTTTAGAATTATTGAGCCAATTTATACGGAAGTAGAAATTGTTTCCGTTCGTTTCATTCTGTTGTCTTCCAATTATACGAGGCCAGGTCGCAGGGCAACAGCCTCAGATGGTAAGCCCAGGCTTCTCTCACCCCAGCTGCATCCTCCAACTCACCCAAGAGCATCCGGAGGCATTCCCTGCCCCCCTGTGAGACATAGTCTCTCCAGTGGGTCTTCTCTGGGTCTCCTCCCGGTGGGACGAAAGAAACTTTCCCTGTAATTAATGAACCCATTTTATCTATAATAAATTCCTCCCTAGAAACAGGATATGTTCCACAGTTATTTAAGCATGCATTTATTAAACCCCTTCTGAAAAAGACCAATCTGGATCCCAGCATTCTGGCCAACTATACACCAATATAAAATCTACCTTTTATCTCAAAAATTCTAGGAAGAGTTGTAGTTAAGCAGCTGAACTGCCACTTGCAGGACAATAGTCTTTTTGAAGAATTTCAATCAGGGTTTAGATCACACCACAGCACAGAAACTGCGCTAGTTAGAGTGACAAACGACCTTCTATTAGACACAGAAAAGGGACTAATTTCAAACTTATTTCTCTTAGACCTTACTGCAGCCTTTGAGACTATGACCACAGCATTTTACTTCAAAGATTAGAATATGACTTAGGGATCAGAGGAGTAGCTCTTCAATGGTTTAAATCTTATTTAGCTGATAGATACCAGTTTGTTCATGTAAATAATCAGTCCTCTACTTCTACTAAAGTTAGTTTTGGTGTCCCTCAGGGCTCAGTTCTTGGACCTATTCTGTTCATGCTCTTCACGCTGCCCCTGAGAAACATAATCAGAGAACGCAGTATTAATTTTCACTTTTATGCAGATGATACACAATTGTACTTATCAGTCAAACCTGACCAGAGTGACCATGAAGAAAAACTCAATACCTGTATCAGAGACATAAAGACTTAGAAGACAATCAATTATCTCTTCTTAAATTCAGAAAAGACATAAATCATTATAGTAGGTCCTAAAAACTTGAGAGATGTTTTTACCGACCAAGCAGTCTTCTTTGATGAAGTAACTGTGGCCTCTGGCTTCACAGTTGGAAACCTAGGAGTGTTATTTTACCCAGATTTATAATTGAAAGCTCACATAGGGTAGGCTTGTAAAACTGCGTTTTTTCACCTTTGCAACATATCTAGAATCCGAAATATCTCATGTAAAAGTGATGCTGAAAAACTCATCCATGCATTTGTCACATCGAGATTGAATTATTGTAACACTTTTCTCGCAGCATGTCCTAAATCTACCCTAAAAAGTATTCAGCTGGTTCAAAATGCAGCATCAAGACTATTAGCAGGAACTCATAGAAGAGATCAAATTACTCCCGTGCTAGCGTCTCTTCATTGGCTTCCAATTGAGTTTAGAATCAAATTCAAAATCCTCTTGCTGACCTACGTACAAGGCCCTAAACGGCATGGCTCCATCCTACATTAGTGAACTGATAGTACCATATCAACCAAGCAGAACACTCCGCTCACAAAATGCAGGGCTGTTGGTTGTTCCTAGGATTTCTAAAAGTACAATTGGAGGTAGAGCCTTTAGCTACCAAGCTCCAGTTTTATGGAATAAGCTCCCAGCTCAAGTGAGAGAGGCAGACACTATTCCTACATTTAAAGGTAGGCTTAAAGTATTCCAGTTTGAATAAGCTTATCACCAGGCCAGCTAGAAAAAGAGACATTTAGCTTATATAATTACTAGTTGGCTGCTAGATGGTAAAAGCTGGGGAAAGTATGGTATGTTGGGGTTCTGTCCTCTAATTCTATCTACTATTCTCTGCCAGACTGCCTTGGCAGCTTGATATATTCACATCGCCCTTGGCAGATACCTGGCTTTCTATCTCATTCATTTTTCTCTATTGTCTGTTTATTTAGATTTACACTGCTAGTTGGTACAATGCAATTCACATGCTGTCCACCTCTCTCTCCCTCCTCTTTGGGAGAGAGCTCTGTTTCAAATTCCTGATGGATAATCTAGGTTCCTGTCCTGGGCATGACCAGACTGAGGAGACCTCCGCGCTTCATCATCCCCACTCCATCAAGATGAAATCCATCTACTCATCCCTGTCCTGGGCATCGCCGGGCTGAAGAGTCCTCGTGTTTCCATTAGGATGAAGAACACCTATGGACTTCTTTAAATATTTAGCTGTAGAGTAGAATAAGCTAATATTTAAGCAATAGTCTTAGACATATTGGATGCTCGTCCCGGGTGAGGGATCTCTCTTTTGTGTGGATCCCCTCGAGGTTTCTCTTTTTTTTTTCCCACTGTTGGGTTTTTTAGGAGTTTTTCCACACCGGGAAGGAGAGTCTCAGAGAATTTTTCTTGTTTTTCGTCTATCTGAATCTGCAATGTGAAGCCCATTGACAGAAATTCTGTGATTTTGGGCTATACAAATGAAATTGAATTGAACGGACGTGCCCGAAACACCTCACGAGCGAGGCCTTTGAGAGGCATCCTTATCAGATGCCAGAACCACCTCATCTGGCTTCTTTCAACCCAGAGGAGCAAAGGCTCTACTCCCTCTCCTTCCGAATGAAAAAACTCCTCACCCTATTTCTGAGAGAGAGCCCAGCCACCCTGCGGAGGAAGCTCCTTTGGCTGCTTGTATCCGCAATTTTGTTCTTTCGGTCAGCACCTGAAGCTGATGACCATAGGCGAGGGTAGAAACGTAGATTGACTAGTGAATTGAATGCTTTGCTTTTTGGCTCAGCTCTTTCTTCACCACATCGGACCAATCCACAGTCTGTATTTCATTTTCTGTCTTCAGTAAAATTTTGGTTGAATGTGTAAATATAGACGGACAAAAAACCCGGAAAAGATAAAAGTCTGAACATCTGGTAATACTACCGGTACATTTCTCTCGAACACAACTAGAATACACAAACAATTGATGCACAGTCTGTATTTCATTTTCTGTCTTGAGTAATATCTTTGGTTAAATGTGTACATATAGACAGACAAAAAACCCAAAAAAGATAAAAGTCTGAACATGCTGGTGGTACTACCGGTACATTTTTCTCTAACATTATTGGAATACACACACAATCGATTTAAATCAACCCTAAATCATCCCATGATCCCTAAATATTTCACCATTTTCTTTTAGTGATGTTTTGGGTTGTGGAGCAGTAGCAGCCAGCACAGACAAAATTTTATTTTCCTGTTTTCGTCATGGCCTTGCACATTCAGTGTCCAAAGTCATTCTTGCATCAGTAAGGAGACAAGGTCACTTGAGTGTGCAATTCCCCTTAACATCTTATTTCAGTGAACGAATTAGTTTTACTTGATCAGCCTTAAATTTGAACTCTTTATATGAAAAAATTTACCCATATGTTCAATATCGCTCTTTAAAAATGACCATTTCAAGATGTTTATATTCTGAAGCAATCTATCACTCTGAAACAAGCAGACACATTGAACAAGATCATTTAAATGAGTTCAGTCTCATTTGTTACTTCATTTGTTTACTTACAAATGCCACATGTATGTCTCGGTAAGACAGAATGCAAATTTCATTTAAGGTGTACCTTTAAATGAAATTTTTTATTTGATAAAATTTTAATGTAGGGGGCTGCACGGTGGTGCAGTGGTTAGCACAGTGGTCTCACAGCAAGAAGGCCAAGGTTTTGAGTCCCAGGTGGCTTCAGTCCCATCTGGCTTGAGTCCCAGTGCTACGCCAAAACAGGCTTGGAGCACTGGCCTCTCTGTGTGGAGTTTGCATGTTCTCTCCATGTATGTGTTGGTTTTCTCCAGGCACTCGTTCACCATTGTTCCCACTCTCCAAAAACCTTAATGTAAGGTTGATTGACCTCTATTGAAACATCCCCAGGACTGAGTTTATGTGCAGATGGTTGTGTGTGTGTGGCCACGAGACAGCCTGGTGACCTGTTTGGGGTGCAACCTGCCTCTTGTCTTATAACAGCTGCGATAGGCTCCGGCACCCTAGCAAACCTGTTAGGGATGGACGGTTTGGAAGATGAATGATTTAATGAATTTACATCAGGTCAGGAGGATGAAAAAACATTAAAAAAAATGTTTTGTGTGGAGGGCTCAAAAATCATCTTTTCAAGGAATCATACAGTTATAGCATTCATATCGTGGAATCTGGCAAAACAAAACCTACTTCATAAGAAAAAAATTCCAACTTGTTAAAGATTGTAACAAAGAATGTATTTGATTAACTTTCAATCAATGGCTTGAGTTTTAGAGTTATTTGTATTAAAAAAAAACTGGGCTTTTCCAGCTGCTATTTGGTTTACCATACCAAAGTACTTTCTTTAGGTGGGAGGATTAGATATCCTCTTAAATAGGGGCTGATTTAAGGCGAGACGCGGGGTACGCCACGATTAGCTTGCCAATTTGTCGCAGGGCCACGCACATGCAACCATCAGCACACACACTCATTTGTAGGGGCAATTTTGTAGTGGCCAATCAACCTAATACGCAGGTCTGTGGAGAGTGGAGGAAAAGGAACACAGGGGGAGAAAATACAAACTCCACACAGAAAGGTCAGTGTTGCAAGACTCGTCCCACCCGGGACTTGAGCCCTAACCTTCTTGCTTGTGAGGCCACTATGATAATCACTACAACTCTGTACAATTTAGTCAATTTGTTTGTAATAATTTTTACTAATATTTACTCCATTATTTATTTTTGACACTTACACTCATAGGAGCAGTTGCAATTTGTTGATTTGGAAAAACAGACGCATTCAAAAAAAAAAAAAATCACTGTCAATTGTCTTTAAAATTGTAGAATTAGTTACTTTTGTTTGTAACTTATTACTTAGTTACTACCTCCGTTTTTGAGTACTAAATTGTAACATAACTAATAATATTTCTTAAGTCAGGCCTGGGTGTTGCAAACCCCTGTGGTTTTTGGCCGCTGCAGTCATGGGCGGGCCGACTCCTGGAGTGGATTGATCCCCAGTTATTATTTCCTCTCAGCATCAGGCCAGATGCTTTTTTTTTATTTCAGCTAAAGAGACAGTAGCTTGCAGTTCAGGTTTAATGGGGGTTGGGGGGTACGGTGGGTTGGGGGGGCTATGTGAATGTCAATGCATGTGGCATTTCATTTTTTTTTTTTGGATGCTTAATTTTATTTTGACTTTTGACTTTTCTACTATTGATGTTGTTTACGTTTTTATTTGTTCTGTTCAGCACTTTGTGTGACCTTGTGTTGGAAATGTGCTCTATAAATAAAATTTGATTTGATTAATCCATTAAAGAAGGGAGAGGTGCTTTGTGGCAGGTTATAACCAAGATGCTGTAAAAATGATTGATCATCTTTTCATTAAAGCTTGGTATGATTGATTTTACAGGTTTATAAACTAGCAAATTTTTATTGTTGCCTTAATCCATTTTTATCGAATAGATCCACACCTGTTAATTATAGGATCTGATTTCTGCCTCCACAGTGTATTTGCTGTTAAAATGGGAAGCCAGGGCCCCATGGTTGCCTCACAGTAAGAAGATTGGGGGTTTGAGTTCCAGGGGGGCAAAGGCTTGAAACCCTCACCTTTTTGTGTGGAGTTAGCATGTTCTCCTACTGTATGCGGGAGTTTTCTTTGAGTACTCCGGATTCCACCCACTCTCAAAAAACATGCATGTTAGGTTGAGTGGCTGCTATGAAATTGCCCCTACGAATGTGTATGTGGCCCCACAACAACGGCGACCTGTTTGGGGTGTACCCTGCCTCTTGCCTGAAATCAGCCAGGATAGGCTCTGGCACCTCATTAGGGATAAGTGGTTCAGAAGATGAAACAAAATGGGAAACCCTCTGTGATATTACAACCTCTTTGCACCATGTAGCATAAAACGTTTTTCTTTAACTTGTTTACCATACAGTTAGCTACACCATTCTTTCCGTCAAACAAGAGCGAATTGTGGAGGAACTGGATGAAGAAGTGAGGATCAACATTATCAGAGGGCCAAGAACTGGAGCAAACTCCTGATCATGAGAGTGACTTTTTGATGCCTGTTCGGGGAGGATTGTGCCTTTCCTCAAACAATTCAGTGAATTTGATTGACTTTACATTTGTTTGTCTGCCAAAATACTTATAAACATAAAATACAAATATAAAACCAACTGAAATGTGAATCTTACTGTATACTTGTGTATATTTATTTATATCAGTGCTTTGTCTTGTGGATGGGTAAAATAATTGTATATTCTATGGTTTCAATTGATGGGAAACACTGATTTTTAACATTCAGTGAGCAAAAGTATTTGGAATATTAAACACGTTGAGTCTCAGTTTAAAATTGGGACGGGGATTTTTTAAAACTGTTCCTCGAATGTTTGTTCGAATGAGAGTACAATCCTGTTGATAGTAGAAAATGAAAATAAAGAAACAAAATCAAGATAAACACTATTTGTGGTAACAGTGTAAATGATGTAAAATGACTACTTATTAGAAAACCATAGTGTCAGAACAAAATAAGAAGAATCAGTTGTATCATCCATAGGATGCAGGTTCAATAAGCAAGCTTTTTGAGAAGAGTCATAACAGATTAGATTTCAGCTACAGTATGTTTTTATTTATGAGACAGATATAATTTATACATTGACAGGAATGAAGTTGAAACAAGAAAAAAAAACCAAATTATATTTTCTTTATAAACAGAATGAGTTATTGAAAGATTTAAAATATTTTTTTTAGGTTTCTATGAAACTACACTACAAACTGTCAATAAAACATTTCTAAATATTTTCTTTGTGATCATCATTCTAAAGGTGGAAGCAAAAACACTTCTAAAAGTGGAAGGCATCATTTTCAGTAAAATAAGACTACATTAACATATGCCCAAAATAGTTTCATAGTAGAATATTGCAATGCAAAGAAAATATACCATGTTTGTCTGCATTGGATGTGAGATAAGTAATATTACCCCACAAAAGCGATATACACCATCATTAAAAATAACCCATTGAGGCCAAAATAAAAATTCAGTTAGTTTAGATCCTTGAGAACTAGTTATGGTGCAAAACTAAGAACCATCTACCTGTCAATAAGATAGAAAAAAAATCTTATTTTCTTTCTAAATCCTTTCTAAGAAAAAGAAAATGGGAAAAAAATGAGCCCGGAATGTTCAATCATTGTAAAGCATCCTGGAGCATAAGAAGTTTCTCTTCTCATTGCAGGCTTTGATTGCAAACGATGTGTCAGTGTTCTTCTCCAGAACACCACAACCAAAATTTGGGCAGTGAGTGATATTCTGGTACGCCATCTTTTCTCCACTCATCCAGTACCAGGCATCACCAAGGAAACGCAGGCCAGTCCACACCTACCAACATGGAAATTCAAGTTAGATACAGAAGATGAGCTCAAAAACATCAGAATGATCGAGGGAACGTTTTCACCTCATCAGTGGTAGCGTTTTGTGCTTTCAGTCGTGCAAATTCATGGTCTTCTTTAGAGATTAGGGTGGCCAGGTCAAAGGGTGATTTCATGTATTCTCCTAAAAGTGACCTGCAGTGGTTCAACGCCTCCTCCCATGTTTTGTTCTCCTTGACCAGTAACGGCAGGCTGTCCGAACACAGGAATGTGTTTATTTGATCACAGTTTGTATTTGTCCAGTTGCCTTTTAACAATTTTACTGCACAGTGTTTGTGGGCTTCTTTATCTGAAAGAATAATGTAAAAGTAACTAGTTAGTTGCTAATAACCAATCAATTTTTGCTTTGCTGGTATCAAATTTGTTAATAAATTTCAAGATTTGATGTGTGAAAACATGATGGATCAGTTTTACTTACCGTCGTCATTGAAGTTGAGGTAATCTGGGTGTTTATCCCCTCTTGACCATTTCCATCCATTTGTTTTGTTCTCTCCATACAATCCGATCCATCCCCATAAACCATATAGAAGCTGATTCTCTTCTTCATTTTCAATGGTAAGCAGGTCAATGTGATTTTCTCTGCAAAATGCCCGAGCTTCTCTCCAGGTTTTATATTGATTATACATCACAGTGCTGAGTCTTGTTGAGTACGATTCATCCCCAGAAACATCAGGAGGGACCAGCAGCAGAAAGAGCAAAGTGCAGATGTTTCTCATTGTGTTTTGCAGGATTGTGATTATTCCTGTAAAATACGGCATTGCATTAAATAGTAAAAATACCTAAATGTCCCCACATCAGTTCTTCAGGGATTTTTTCATAAACAAAACTATGCCTGATTAAAAAATGCCTGCCAATCAGGCTATCAAAAATGCCTAATGACCTAAAATACAAATTTACAAAAATATATAAATGACAGTCAAATTATTGTAGTTCGAAAAAAAAAGTGGGTTAATTTCAATCATTTCAACAAATTAATTTCAACATAAACCAATGAGACTAATAAAACTTTAAAAACTAAATATCGACACATAATTTAAATTAGATTTTGAGGACAATTTTAATCTACTTTTCTAACAATTGTTTTCATGACGCTAGTTCATAAATAAAGTGAAAAATAAAAAGTTAAAAAATATATATTTTTATAAGCACATTTCAACTTTATGTGTGAAATGCGATGTGTAAAAAACAAAACAAATTTAAGCAATCTTATTTGAATGTGAACACAAATATTCTCACCTGTGACTCCAGCAGCGTGGTGGATTCAAAACTTTCTTTCTGGTTACAATAATTTCCAGTCTGTGCTCTATAAAAAGACTACAATGACCAGTCACATCTCTGCACATGCAAAGTAAGCTTTTACTTATGCGAAGTCTCAGGTTCACCCAACCCTACATTTTCATTTTTTTCTGTCTTCCTTCCATGTATCTTTTGCCAACATCCATCTATTCATCTCCTTTCATGTTTTTTAAACATCCTTTTGTAAACTTGAGTTTAAGTAAATGCGATTAAATTTTGTTCCCGCAAGACAAATCCTAATTGTCCAAAGTAAAGTTCACTGGCCTATGAAGGTTACCCAGAATGCAAAGATTTAAATGCATGATGCATAAATGCACAACTCATATTTGAGTTTGACACAAAGTCACATCAAACATCTTTTGGAGCTGGCCTGCCGATATCGTAGCCTTTATCTTATTTATCAATAATAATACAAATGTCGGAATGCTCTTTTGGTGTTTTAGATTAAAATTAAAGAGATTACTGTTTTCAATAAACACCAATGTTGGCCCATGTTTCCAGTTCAATTTTTTGCCAAGTAGAAATTGTATGTTTGGCTCCTTCAATAGTGGGTTTGTGAGATTTTTTTTTTCTTATTGGATATTTCGAATAATTCTGTGAGTGATGTTTGTAACTCAATTGATGTTTAGAATTATTGAGCCACTTTATGCAGAAGTAGAAATTGCTTCCGTTTGTTTCATTCTGTTGTCTTCCAATTATTCAGTGCCGAGTTGCAGGGATAACAGCCTAAGATGGGAGCCGAGGCTTCTGTCACCCAAGCTGCATCCTCCAGCTCACCCGGGAGCACCCAGAGCCATTCCCTGGCCCCCTGTAAGACATACCCTCTCCAGCGGACCAGGGTCTGCCTCTGCGTCTCCTCCCGGTGGGACATGTCTGAAACACCTCACCAGCGAGGCATTCGGGAGGCGTCCTTACCAGATTCCAGAGCCACCTCATCTGGCTTCTCTCGACCCAGAGGGAGCAAAGGCTCTACTCTACTCCCGAATGGCAGAACTCCTATTCCTATTTCTGGGAGAGCCCAACCACCCTGCTGAGGAAGCTTATTTTGGCTGCTTGTATCCGCAATTTTGTTCTTTCGGTCAGCACCTGAAGCTGATGACCATATGCGTTTGGTAGATTGACTAGAAAATCGAGTGCTTTGCTTTTCGGCTCAGCACTTTCTTCACCACAACGGACCAATCCACAGTCTGTATTTCATTTTCTGTCTTGAGTAAAATTTTGGTTGAATGTGTAAATATAGACGGACAAAAAACCCAGAAAAGATAAAAGTCTGAACATCTGGTAATACTACCGGTACATTTCTCTCGAACACAACTAGAATACACAAACAATCGATTTAAATCATCCCCAAATCATCCCATAATCCCTAAATATTTCACCATTTTTCTTTTAGTGATGTTTTGGGTTGTGGAGCAGTAGCAGCCTGCACAGACAAAATTTTATTTTCCTGTTTTCTTCATGGCCTTGCACATTTAGTGTCCAAAGTCATTCTTGCATAACTAAAGAGACACGGTCACTTGACTGTGCTATTCCCCTTAACATCTTATCTCAGTGAACAAACTGGTTTTACTTGATCAGCCTTAAATTTGAACTCTTTATATGAAAAAAGTTCACCCATATGTTCATTATCGCTCTTTAAAAATGACCATTTCAAGATGTTTATATTCTGAAACAATTTATCACCCTGAAACAAGCAGACACATTGAACAAGATCATTTAAATGAGTTCAGTCTCATTTGTTCATCCATTTGTTTACTTACAAATGCCACATGTATGTCTTGGTAAGAAAGAATGCAAATTTTCTACTGCAAAGTATTCATTCCAGGTTCTACTTTTTTTTTTATTGACTTACAAAAAACATGACATTATTCTGACAAAAAAAACATAAAATGACGGAAAGTGTACCTTTAAATGACTGTGAATCAATTAAATTAGTTTATTCAAGGTTGGAGGACACAGAAGTATTTTTCTCATTTAACATTCATATTCATAGGGAAAATATAAATTTACATTTGAGGACTAAATGTCCTTGAAGTATCTTTTTGAATATTTTGAATCCCCGGAACAAAAACTTTCATGCCTCAGTGACAGACAAAATAGAATTTGATTATCAGATTGGTCTTATTTCCAATCCATGTTGTTTTTTATTTTGAAGGACACTTTTGAACATGTCACGTAGTAAAATGTTTACATATGGGATATGGAATTGTGTTCCATAAATGTGTGATAGTTATAAGACGTGAGATTCAATCTGTCTATTTATGTGTGTGTATTTAGTCAGAATTATTTTATGATGTCCTTTAGAAACAACAATTGAAATAAAATAAAAAAAAAACACTTCAGTTTTATCCTCAGTTTACTACGTCAATAATTGAATTTCAGTTCAGTAGTCATTTCCCATTACTTTTATTAATCTGAAATGCTTTTGGACATTGCTTTTATAAAATTTTCTGCTTTTTATGACGCTATCATTATCATATGTTTTTAAACTTATAAACTTAAGTATATCAAGCTTTAATGAAAAGATGATTAATCATTTTTACAGTGTCTTTGATACAACCTGCCACAAAGAATCTCTCCCCTTCTTTATTGGATTAATCACGGCACTCTCTGTGTGCCTATTCCTTTGGCAATTTTGTAGTGACCAGTTAACCTGGTCATGTGAACATGTATGTTTTTGAAAGATGGATGGAAACCAGAATACCCGGAGAAAACCCACACCTAAACAACAGGGAGAACATGCAAACTCCACAAAGACAGGCCAGTATTTCAACCCTTGTCTGCACCCGGGACTCAAACCCTGACATTCTTGCTGTCAGTTCACTGTCAGGGACAGTGCAGTGATTAATCCATTAAAGAAGGGAGAGATGCTTTCTGGAAGGTTGTAGCAAAGATGCTGTAAAAATGATTAATCATCTTTTCATTAAAGCTCTGTTGATTAACTTTATAGGTTTATAAACTAGCAAATTTTTATTGTTGCCTTAAACCATTTTATCGAATAGATCCACACCTGTTAATTATAGGATCTGATTTCTGCCTCCACAGTGTATTTGCTGTTAAAATGGGAAGCCAGGGCTCCATGGTTGCCTCACAGTCAGAAGATTGGAGGTTTGAGTCCCAGGGGGGCAAAGGCTTGAAACCATCACCTTTTTGTGTGGAGTTGGCATGTTCTCCTACTGTACGTATGCGGGAGTTTTCTTTGAGTACTCCGGATTCCACCCACTCTCCAAAAAACACGCATGTTAGATTGATTGGCTGCTATGAAATGGCCCTTAGAAATGTGTGTGTGTGTTTGTGTGTGTGGACCCACAAGAGACCGGCAACCTGTTTGGAGTGTCCTCTGGTTCTCGCCTGAAATCAGCCAGGATAGGCTCCAGCACCTTGTCAGGAATAAGCGGTTCAGAAGACAAAACGAAAATGGGAAACCCTCTGTGATATTAGAACCTCTTTGCACCATGTAGCATAAAACGTTTCTCTTTAACTTGTTTACCATACAATTAGCTACACCATCCTTTCCGTCAAACAAGAGCGAAATGTGGAGGAACTGGATGAAGAAATGAGGATCAACATTATCAGAGGGCCAAGAACTGGAGCAAACTCCTGATCATGAGAGTGACTTTTTGTTGCCTGTTTGAAGAGGATTGTAACTTTCCTCAAACAATTCATCTGTGAATTTTATTAACTTTGCATTTGTTTTTCTGTCAAACATCTTATAAATATAAAATACAAATTTAAAACCAACTGAAATGTGAATCTTACTGTATACTTGTGCATATTTATTTATTTATATCAATACTTTGTCCTGTGGATGGGTAAAATAATTGTATATTCTATTGTTTCATTTGCTGGGAAACACTGATTTTTAATATTCAGTGAGCAAAAGTATTTGAAATATTAAACACAATGAGCTCAGTTTAAAAGAGGATGGCCAATCCTTTTAAACTATTTCTCGAATGTTTGTTCGAATTAGAGTACAATCCTGTTCCTTATAGAAAATTAAAAAAAAAAAAAAAACAGAAAAAGATAAACACTATTTATGGGAACAGTGAAAATGATGTAAAATGAGTTCTTATTCGAAAAGCATAGTGTCAGAACAAAATGAGAATAATCAGTGGTATAATCCACAGAATGCAGGTTTAAAAAGCAATTTTTTTCAGAAGAATCATTAACAGATTAAATTCCAGGTACAGTATTTTTTATTTATTAGACAAATATATTTATACATTAACAGAAATGAACTTGAAATAAGAAAAAATAAAAAAGCCAAATAATCATATTTTCTTCATAAACAGAATGAATTATTACAAATAATAAAAGATTTACTATTTTTTAAAAAAGTTTCTATGAAACTACACTACACATTATCAACAAAACATTTCTAAAAATTTTTTGTGATCATCATTCTGAAGGTGAAAGCAAAACCACTTCTAAAAGTGGATGTCAGGAACCCTCACCTGCCACCAGAGGGAGCCCTGGATATTCCTAATCAACCTGATTAGAAACACCTGGGGATGATTCCTGATTCCTCTCACCTGTGCACCCTGCAACCTATTTAAGGGGAATCACCCCAGACTTCCCCATTGGGTTTTACCATCCCTTCCAGCCAGGTTACTCTGGTTGCCTGACCATGTTTGAACTTTGTTATAATTTGAACTTTTGGAGTCTTTAGTTAACCCTGTACATCTTGCTTTACAGACTTTCCTGTATTGAGTTAGTGAACCTTGTCTGAAGTCCTGCTCCTTCCACCACCCTAAAACCCTGACAGTGAAAGGCATCATTTTCAGTGAAATATGATTATGTTTAGTTTGCAAAAACTTGAAATGTTTTATTACTTCAATTTTCCCAGTAAAATGACAAATGAATGATGGAGAAAATGTTTTTCCACGATAATTAAAAATAGAGCTTAAAAAAGAAGTTAATAGGGGGATCATGAAAACGTTTTGGGGGTGCCTACCATATTTGAACATTCCCACATTAAATTATGCCCAAAATAGTTTCATAGTAGAATATTGCAATGCAAAGAAAATGTACTATGTTTGTCTGCATTCGATGTGAGATGAGTAATATGACTCCACAAAAGCGATATACACCATTATTTTAAAAAAAAAACATTGAGGGCAGCATAAAATTCAGTTAGTTTAGATCCTTGAGAACTAGTTATGCTGCAAAATTAAGAACCATCTACCTGTCAATAAGATAGAAAAAAATCTTATTTTCTTTCTAAATCCTTTCTAAGAAAAAGAAAATGGGAAAAAATGAGCCCGGAATGTTCAATCATTGTAAAGCATCCTGGAGCATAAGAAGTTTCTCTTCTCATTGCAGGCTTTGATTGCAAACGATGTGTCAGTGTTCTTCTCCAGAACGCCACAACCAAAATTTGGGCAGTGAGAAATATTCTGGTACGTCACCTTTTCTCCACTCATCCAGTACCAGGCATCACCAAGGAAACGCAGGCCAGTCCACACCTACCAACATGGAAATTCAAGTTAAATACAGAAGATGAGCTCAAAAACATCAGAATGATCGAGGGAATGTTTTCACCTCATCAGTGGTAGCGTTTTGTGCTTTCAGTCGTGCAAATTCATGGTCTTCTTCAGAGATCAGGGTGGCCAGGTCATAGGATAATTTTATGTCCTCTTCTGCCAGTGATCTGCAGTGGTTCAACGCCTCCTCCCATGTTTTGTTCTCCTTCACCAGAAACAGCAGGCTGTCCGAACACAGGAATGCATATTTTTCACCACAGTTTTTATTTGACCACTTGCCAGTATCCCATCTCACTGCACAGTGTTTGCGAGGTTCTTTATCTGAAAGAAAAAGATCAATGTCAGTTTTGGTTTTGCTGGTATCAAATTTGTTAATAAATTTCAAGATTTGATGTGTGAAAACATGATGGATCAGTTTTACTTACCGTCGTTTCTGAAGTTGAGGTAATCTGCGTTTTTATCCCCTCTTGACCATTTCCATTCATTTTTTATGTTCTCTCTATACAATCCGATCCAGCCCCAAAAACCATTAGGAAGCTGATTCTCTTCTTCATTTTCAATGGTAAGTAGGTCAATGTGATTCTCTCTGCAAAACGCCCGAGCTTCTCTCCAGGTTTTATATTGATTATACATCACAGCGCTGAGTCTTGTTGAGTACGATTCATCCCCAGAAACATCAGGAGGGACCAGCAGCAGAAAGAGCAAAATGAAGATGTTTCTCATTGTGTTTTGCAGGATTGTGATTATTCCTGTAAAATACGGGATTGCATTAAATTGTAAAAAATGCTTAAACTTTCCCACATTAGTTCCTCAGGGATTTTTCTCAAACAAAACTAAGCAATCAAAAATCCCTGACTGCCTAAAATGCAAATCTACAAAAATAAATAAATGACAGTCGAATCATTATAGTTCAAAAAACAAGTGGGTTAATTCAGATTATTTCAACAAATTAATTTCAACATAAACCAATGTGACTAATAAAACTTTAAATATATCAACACATAGATTTTGAGAACAATTTTAATCTAATTTTCTAACAAATGTTTTCATGGCTCTAGTTCATAACTAAAGTGAAAAAAAAAAAGTTAAAAAATACACATTTTTATAAGCACATTTCAACTTTACATAGTGAATTGCAATGTGTAAAAAAACAAAATTAAGCAATCTTTTTTATGTGAACACAATTTCTCACCTGTGACTCCAGCAGCGTGGTGGATTCAAAACTTTCTTTCTGGTTACAATAATTGTCAGTCTGTGCTCTATAAAAAGACTACAATGACCAGTCACATCTGTGCACATGCACATGCAAAATAAGCTTTTACTTATGCGAAGTCTCAGGTTCACCCAACCCTACATTTTCCTTTTTTTCTGTCTTCCTTCCATGTATCTTTTACCAACACCCATCTATTTATCTCCTATCATGTTTTTTTAAACATCTATCTGTAAACTTGAGTTTAAGTAAAAGCAATCAAAGTTTGTTCACACAAAATAAATCCTAATTGTCCAAAGTAGGGCTCACTGGCCAATGAAGGTTACCCAGAATGCAAAGATTTAAATGCATGATGCATAAATGCACAACTCATATTTGAGTTTGACACAAAGTCACATCAAACATCTTTTGGAGCTGTCCTGCCGATATCATAGCCTCTATTTTATTTAGCACTAATAATACAACTGTCGGAATGCTCTTTTGGTGTTTTGGATTAAAATGAAAGAGATTAATGTTTTACCTGAGGAAAAATTTTCAATAAATACCAATGTTGGCCCATGTTTCCAGTTCAATCTTTTGCCGACTAGAAAATTGTATGTTTGGCTCCTTCAATAGTGGGTATGTGAGATTTTTTTTTCTTATTGGATATTTTGAATAATTCTGTGAGTGCAGTTTGTAACTTAATTGATGTTTAGAATTATTGAGCCAATTTATGCAGAAGTAGAAGTTGTTTTCGTTCATTTCATTCTGTCTTCTTCCAACTATACGGGCCGGGTTGCAGGGGCAACAGCCTCAGACGGGAAGCCCAGGCTTCTCTCACCCCAGCTGCATCCTCCAGCTCACCCGGGAGAACCCGGAGGCATTCCCTGACCCCCTATAAGACACAGTCTCTCCAGCGGTTCAGGGTCTGCCTCTGGGTCTCCTCCCAGAGGGACGTGCCCGAAACACCTCACCAGCGAGACATTCGGGAGGCATCCTTACCAGATGCCAGAACCACCTCATCTGGCTTCTCTCAACCCGGAGGAGCAAAGGCCCTACTCGAAGCTCCTCCTAAATGGCAGAACTCCTCACTCTATCTCTGAGTGAGAGCCCAGCCACCCTTTGGAGGATGCTCATTTTGGCTGCTTGTATCTGCAATTTTGTTCTTTCGGTCAGCACCTAAAGCTGATGACTATAGGTGAGGGTAGGAACGTAGATTGACTACTAAATCGAGTGCGTTGTTTTTTGGCTCAGCTCTTTCTTCACCACAATGGACTGATGCACAGTCTGCATTTTCTGTCTTGAGTGAAATCTTTGGTTAAATGTGTAAATATAGACAGACAAAAAAAACAAAAAAGATAAAAGTCTGAACACTGTGGTGGTACTGCTGGTACATTTTTTTGAAACACAACTGGAAAAGACAAAAAATCAATTTAGATAGATAGATTGATAAATACTTTATTGATCCTGAGGGAAATTGTCATGGCATCTGTTGCTCCCATTCTCACATCAGGACACACAATTACAACAGTTCAAAATAAAAAATAAAATAATAAGAAAGAATAAAACAAGTAAAAAGGCTAAAAATGATTAAAGTGTTTCTAAATGAATGCAAAAGTCAATCAGTAAAAACAGTAGGAATCAGTAAAATCACTGCAGCTCCCACCTGCTCCTGCCCGACGTGGCTGCATTAAAAAGTCTGATGGCATAAGGCACAAAAGAATTCTTCAGTCTGTTTGTGGAGCATCTCAGTGAGCGCAGTCTGGTGCCCACAGAGCTCCTCTGTCTGGAAAAGACTGTGTGCAGTGGGTGACTCTGGTTGGACAGGACAGATTTTATCTTGGCCAATGTCCTCTGCTCCACCACCTTTTCCACGCAGTCCAGATCAAGTCCAACCACAGAGCCAGCCTTTCGAATGATGCGATCCAGCTTCTGAGTGTCCTTTTTCCTCACACTGCCCCCCCCAACACACAACTGCATAAAATAAAACACTGGACACAATAGCCTGATAAAACATGTTCAGCAGTGTGGGACAGACCTTGAAGGAGGCCAGCATCCTTAAAAAGTACATTCTACTCTGGCCTTTCTTGTACATAGACTCCATGTTTTTAGCCCAGTTCAGTTTGTTGTCCAGCTGAAGACCCAAATACATCTCATTCCAAATACATACCCAAATACATTCTGCATTCTTGATGACAATAGGGCGTATGGTGGAGGGGGCTCGTTGAAAGTCCAGCACCATTTCCTTGGTTTTGGAGATGTTCAGCTGGAGCTCATTCACTTCACACCAGCTCTAGAACTTCTCAACTAGGTCTCTGTAGTCTCCTTCTTCCCCTTTCTTTGCACATGCTACAATTACAGTGTCAACTGAAAATTTCTGCATGTGGCATGTGTCTGAGTTGTACTGGAAGTCGGTGGTATAGAGTGTGAAGAGAAGGGGCGATAACATGGCGCCCTGAGATGCTCCAACAAAACAGGTTAGTGTGGGGGAGCTCTGATCCCCCATCTGGACGAAATGTGGCCTGTTCTTGAGATAGTCCGTTATCCAGTTCTCCAGATGGGTGTCCACACACATAAAGTCAGTTTATCCTGAAGCAGACTGGGCTGGATAGTGTTAAAGGCACTGGAATAGTCGAAGAAAAGCATCTTCACAATACAGCCCCCCTCATCCAAGTAGGAGAGGGTACGATGCAGGAGGTAGAGAACAGCATCCTCAACTCCCATTTTTTCCCAGTAGGCGAATTGGAGAGAGTCCCTCACTATCCGTACTTGTGGCCTAATGAGCTGCATGACCAGCCGCTCCAATATCTTCATGATGTGAGAACTGAGTGCAACTGGTCTGTAGTCGTTCAGCTCACTAGGACGTGTCTTCTTGGAAACTGGCACAATGCAAGACTTAAACATTTAAACAAAATTTAAATAATGTTGTGAGCCCAAAATATTTCACCATATTCTTTTAGTTATGTTTTGGGTTGTGGAGCAGTAGCAGCCAGCACAGACAAAATTTTATTTTCCTGTTTTCTTCATGGCCTTGCACATTTAGTGTCCAAAGTCATTCTTGCATCACTAAGGAGACACGATCACTTGACTGTGCTATTCCCCTTAACATCTTATCTCAGTGAATGAACAAGTTTTACTTGACCAGCCTTTAATTTGAATTCTTTATTTGAAAAACGTTTACCCATATGTTCATTATCGCTCTTTAAGAATGACCATTTCAAGATGTTTATATTCTGAAACAATTTATCACTCTGAAACAAGCAGACACATTGAACAAGATCATTTAAATGAGTTCAGTCTCATTTGTTCATCCATTTGTTTACTTACAAATGCCACATGTATGTCTCGGTAAGAAAGAATGCAAATTTTCTACAACAAAGTGTTCATTCCAGGTTCTACTTTTTTTTTACTGACTTAAAAACACACAACATTATTCTGACAAAAAAAACATAAAATGACGGAAAGTGTACTTTTAAATGACTGTGAATCAACTGCTGTGATTAAATTCGTTTATTCAAGGTTGGGGGCGGGAGGGACATAGAAGTATTTTTCTCATTTAACATTCATATTAATATGGAAAATATAAATTTACATTTGAGGACTAAATGTCCTTGAAATATCTTTTTGAATATTTTGAATCCCCGGAACAAAAACTTTCATGCCTCAGTGACAGACAAAGTAGAATTTGATTAACAGATTGGTCTTATTTCCAATCCATGTTGATTTTTATTTTGAAGGACACTTTTTAACACGTCACGTAGTAAAATGTTAACATAAGGATATGAAAATGTGTTCCATAAATGTGTGATAGTTATAAGACGTGAGATTCGATCTGTCTATTTATGTCTGCGTATTCTGTCAGAATTATTTTATTATGACCTTTAGAGACAAGAATTGTTATAAAATCTAAAAAATAAATAAAAAAAAAACACTCCAGTTTTATCCTCAGTTTACTACGTCAATAAATGAATTACAGTTAAGTAGCCATTTCCCATTACATTTACCGATTCTCAAATGCTTTTGGACATTCTTCAATTGCTTTTATAAAATTTTCTGCTTTTTATGACGCTATCATTAGCCAATGTCGGCCAAAATAAACTAAAGATGTAATAACTGAATAAAGCAAATTTCATTGCTCTGTCATTACATAAAGACATGTTGAACAAGTTCTCAAAATCTCTTCCAAAAATTTTAATTGGTCATTTCAAATTGTCTATGAGTATGTTTGAGTGTTCATGAGAATCAAGTGATGCAGAAAATGGATTCTATGAATCAAATGATGTGAATGCCAAATGAGTTCATTCACTTCACTTCATGTAAAGGATCATTCAAACTGCCCTGCAGATTTTTTTTTCCGAATGACTGATTTTTCACACATAGAATTATTCACATAAATATAAGAAGTTTTAAATTTAAAATAATGTTTTAAAAGTGTGAATATATTTTATGTCACAAAAACATAAAGCATTTTCATTCTGGAAGAAATGTTCAAATTTTGACTTTTTTTTTACCCGGACTTTGCTGTCAACTCTATAAAGTATATATGTATATATACAGAATATACTGTATTTAGTGATGCAGTGTACATACACTGTATATACAATGTATTTACATATACATTATATATATGTATTTAATATCAGGGATATTTTATTCAGCTGTTACCAGCTATATTTTGAAGTACTGTAATCAATATTTACTTCAGTCCATCACTTTATGGTTTCATAGTTTTTATTGTACACAATGTCTACAAATACAATGCAAAACAAACCAAATAAATTCAATAAAATCAGTTCAACCAAGAAGTTGGCAGTAATCTTTAGAAGCCTGAAGTTGGCAGAAGAAAAACACACAGCTCTAATATTTTTATTAAAAAAAACAGAAGTAATTTTTTTATATGTATTGACATGTAACACGTAGCAATGGACTAAATCTGCAAATGGATCATTTTTATTTACGAAACAGCGGCAAAGTTCCTGACATTGTATTTTAACTTCTGCTGTTGTGATTAAGAACAAGGTGAAGCAACTTTTTATTTGTTTACTGGTCTAAGTTTTTTTAATTCATCTTGTCACAGATGAAGTTCCTCTTCTCGCTGCAAGCTCTGATCCCAAAACTTGAGTTGCTTTTCTTCTCCAGGACACCACAGGCAAAAGCTGGGCAGGTTGAAATATTCTGATACTGCACCGCTTGTCCATCTATCCAGTACCAGGCGTCACCGAGGAAACGCAGGCCAGTCCACACCTATCAACATGTACCAGATATTTTACATTAACAGAAAATGAGCTTGATACATTTTAAAACAATAAAGGAAAGTTTCCCACCTCGTCAGTGGTGGCATTTTGTGCAACTCCTCATGCAATTTCATGGTCATCTTCTGAGATCAAGGTGACTAGATTATATCTGGGTAGATTGCTCTCAGTGACTGGATTTGGTTTATCCATCCTCTTCCTGCAGTGGTCCAATGCCTCCTCCCATGTCTTGTTTTCTTTCAGTAGAACCAGTGATGTTTTGGAACACAGGAATGTCCTTTTTAACTCACATTTTAGATTAAACCATTGTCCATTACTCATAATAGCACAGTGTTCAGTTTCCTTATTATTGGGTTCTGCAAGAAAAAAGTGCAAAGACGACTTAAAAAGATATTTCAAATCATGTGTTCTTTATTGATGTAAAAAACTTTTACCAAGAAATTGAAGGTTTATGTATCAAAACTTCAGCTTAATTACTTTTACCTCATTGCTTTCTGTTAAAATACCCAATTTCAGGCTAACTATTACATAAATTTTACTTTGAAAAATTAGAGGATCAGAAACAGTAATGTTTATATGAGATAAAATGTTAAAATTATTCAACTAGTTGAAATTATTCAGGCTCACCTCCATCTTTCCACTTGTAAAAAGTTGCTATCACATCTCCTCTGGACCACTTCCATTCACCTTCATGATTCTCTTTGTGCAATCCTATCCAGCCTTTGATACTCTTAGGTGGAATTTTATCCTTACTTTTGCTTGCTTGCTTGCTTGTAGAATGTCGCGAGATACCAGTGTTGGTATATTACGCCTAACAGGGAACCGAAATCCCCTGTGATTTCAAAAATAAAACTCGATCATTGCTCTAGAGTATGAACAGAGACTGACCGGCCGTAGCCAGCTCGTCTAACAACCGTAGCCAGCTCGTCTAACAATTTGCAGTGCAGCTATCCTTACTTTTGATTGTGAGTAGGTCAATATGTTTCTCTCTGCAGAAAGCTTGAGCTTCTTTCCAGGTCATACTTTCGTTATATTGTATGAAGTCCATATTTCCAGGGTCTGGTAACACCTTACTGACGACATGAAGGAGGAGCAGCAGATGCATAAAGGTCCAGATGTTCCTCATCATGTTTTGATAGATTTCAAATTTTCTGTGGCTACAATTGATCACAATTGCAAAAGAAAAGAGTGGAATGTGCATTTTATAAAAAAAAAAATAAAAATAGAGCTTTTACCTGATATTGTTGGCACAGTGTTATTGACCAGCAACCTGGCATTCTTGTTGTCTTCTCAGCTGTTGGAAGTTATTTATTTACTTCTCTGTTATTAAAAGCCAGAAAGGCTTAAAGCCATCTTTTTATTACCCAAATTGACTGTGAATGAGTTCATTATTTTCCACTTGCTATACATTTTTATTTAGTTCCCTTGAAAAGGGTTGTCCTTGTAATCATCAGTCTGAGGAGCCGTCAATACCCCATCAATACCACCCATTTTTATCAGGATGAAGCCCATCCACCGATTACTTTAAATGTAGAGCTGTACAGTTGCATTCGCTAAATATAATTACTGGTCCCAGGTACTTTGTACATTGGCTGCCCATTTTGTGAGGTGCAGGGATTCCTCCTTCATGTGGATTTCCTTGAGGTTTATTTTTCTACTCCACTGCAGGATTATTTCTCACTGAAAAGCAAGGTCTAACTCAGTAATGCTCCTGGTTTGTCAGATAGTTTCAAGATTAGCTATTGTTGATCCCAAAACTGATTATTGTGTTTTTTCACATGTGTTTTGTTCCTTTTTTGCGTTTTTGTTTTTTGTTGCACAGTGTATTTGTGCAATTTTTTTGTTCCCTATTTTCTTTAGAAAAATATAATTTGTGTAGCACATTGAAACCAAAGTGTTTTCATATTTATTAATTGCATTGACAAATTGAAAAGTGAGCCCACAATTATTATAATATTATTTTCTTTTATCTGAAAACTAAACTAATCAATCTTAAATCAGATCATAACAAAGTAAGTCATACTTACCCAAGGGGGCACCGGCATGGAAGAAATATTTCAAACTCTGCTTCTGAAGATAATGCTTATCTTTTTGTTTACCTAATGACATGACTTCACTGACCAATCATATCTCTGGACATAGATATGCAAAGCAAAGTTTCACCCATGTGAAGCTCATTCTTGCTTCATTGTAAGTAAAAAAAATCTTTTCGATGCACTAAGTACATTCGCAATTATGTATTTGAAATTTCTTTTGCACACAATCTGTACCGTGAGCACTTTGGACACTATTGGCACTTTTTTTTTACAAACATGCTGGTAATTGTTAGCTAAAAAAACATAGATGTAACTGCAAAGGATTTCTTTTTGAAGAACTTTTCATCTATTAGATGTTACAGGATTTTTTATTTTTTTTTGGCTACAGCTTAAGTAAAATTTGCTCATATATTTTTTCATTACAGTCTTTTATTACAACGGTGCATCACAGAGCTCTAATCTGGGACCCATAAAAAAATAATTTACCTTTTTTTTTTTTTTTTTTTGCTCAGGTGAAAAACTTTGTTGAAGAGACAAATAAAAGCATGACAGATAAATATTATGTCTAAAACTATTTCAAATGTTTTTCTAAAACATGGAATTGTAGCTCAAAGTTGGGGTGTTGATAATGTAAAGTTAGTTGGACTTTTTTAGAAGGACATTCCTACTTTAGCATCATAATATTGTATTTACTAAACCTTGTAGCTATTCTCTAGCAATGCTGTAAAAGCTGTGCTACCTTTGCTGCAAGTAAAACTAAGAGTCTTTTGTCTGTTCTCTGGCCAGCACTGCTTGGGGTCAGAGATTAATTACTCTCTCTCCCTCTAATAGACTTCCCACAACAGACCTATGAAAATGAACTTTTTCCCGGTGGGCACCTCAGTCATCATAGTCTAGTCTATTCATTTTTTTAGAGATGGTTTTCAAACTGAAGCTCTTGTATATCAGATAGAAAGTTTAGCTTAATTTACATAACACTATTTTTATTTGCTGTAACTGTGGATTCTGACTAAAAACAACAGTAGAATACAATAAACTGAGAGGTTATATCAGTCCAGACCTGAATATAGTTGAGCATCTATTATGAGATGAATGCACCGATGCCCCATCCAACCTGATGGAGCTTGCGCAGTAATGCAAAGAGAAATGAGCAAAACCGTCCAAAGAAAAGTGTGCCACGCTTGTGTCGTCATATTCAAAACAACTTGAAGCTGTAATAGCAACTAAAGGTGCAGCAACTAAGTTTTGAGCATAGGCTGTAAATCTTTGTGTACATATCATTTTTCAGTTATTTTTTTTTATTAATTTACAATAATAAAGACTGAGACTTAATAAAATATGGGAAAGTGAAGCACTGTGAATATTTTCCAAATGCAGTGTACTTGTTACACATAAAAATGTCTTCTTTTGCACATTACCGTATCCATATTGGAGTTTTAATAGCATATGCTGTAAAAGAGCCAATAATTCAATGTCTGTTTTTAAGTTCCATAGTAACTGTTTTTTTTTCAAAAGAAAAAAATACAATTGACTTTATAAATCCTCAAAGGGAAATGGATTTGTCACAATAGTTCAATTAGAAAATAAAAAAAATTATGATAATGATTGAAATATTTAGTCTTTATTTCTCTTCTTAGATGACCAAATTAAATAAACTCACTACTGATGATACAGAAGTCCACCTGTGGCACTCATCTTACCAGACCGGTGAGGCAGTCTCCACATGATACAGAGGGAGATCACACAGAGGGTGGTTTTGTTAGTCAATTATGTAAATGGTACTTTTTTTAAGCAATGAAAAAGCCTAAAATTAATTAAAATAAATTAATTACATAATAACTTCATTGGGATTTTTCAACAACTACAGTATTTATCTCATCATTAGTTAGTTTTGAGAAAGGAAATTAAAGTGTGATTATACATATATTGCTATTTTCTAGTCCTACAGTTATCAGAATCAGAATATACTTTAATGATCCCACACATGGGAAATTTGTGTGTCACAGCAACAACTTCCTATCTGCTAAGTGAGTCGTTGTAGAGCCCGATCACGTACGGAAAGAAAGACCTCCGGTAACGAGATGTTCTCGAGCGGAGCTGTCTGAGCCTCTTGGAGAAGGAGCTCCGCTGTTCATCCAGGAGTGGGTAGAGAGGATGGTCATGATTGTCCATGATGGACAAAAGTTTGTCAGTGACCTCCTCTCCACCACTGCCTCAAATGAGTCCTGTTTCCAGCCAATGACAGAGCCAGCCAGTCTAATTAGTTTATTCAGTCTGTTGGCGTCACTGGCTGCGATGGTGCTCCCCCAGCAGATGACAGAGAAGAACAAGGTGCTGGCCACCACAGACTGATAGAAGGTCTCCAGGATCTTGCTGCACACATTGAAGGACCTCAGCTTCCTTAGAAAGTAAAGTCGGCTGCAAGTCTTCTTGTACACAGCAGTAGAAGACTTGGTTAGTTATAATCGTTGTAATGTAGGAAATGATGCATGAAAGAAAAAACCATGGAAATGACATGTGATAGAGTAATCCTGGAATTTAGTCAGCTCAGTGTGAATTTCAATTTAGATGATCTGCATCAGTACATTTCTCTTGCTGTGGGTTACATGTGGAAAAAGTCTGATTAAAAATGCAGTTTATAGGCTGATGTGTGCATTAATTTGGCAGTACTGTCAAACAAATCTATATGAATAAGAATGTAGTTTCAGCGTTTGAAGTATAATTACAAATGACTACTTTCCTCAGTAACTTTAATAAAGTCTAACTTTCTAACAAAGCCGGGCAGGTTTTTATTAATCTATCAATAAATCAAATTTTATTTATAAAGGATTTTTCAAACAAAGTTGCACAAAGTTCTGAATAGAACAAATAAAAACTCAGACAGAATAAAAAAAAAACTGATTATTTAAAATAATAAATCAAAGGGGTTTACAACATTTCTAATATTTTTAATCCATCTTGTGGCAGATGAAGTTCCTCCTCTCGCTGCAAGCTCTGATCCCAAAACTTGAATTGCTTTTCTTCTCCAGAACACCACAGGCAAAAGCTGGGCAGGTTGAAATATTCTGATACTGCACCGCTTGTCCATCTATCCAGTACCAGGCGTCACCGAGGAAACGTAGGCCAGTCCACACCTATCAACGTGTAGCAAAGATTTATATAAACAGAAAATGAGCTTGATAGATTTTAAAACAGTAAAGAAAAAATTACCACCTCATCAGTGGAAGCGTGTTGTGCTGTCGTTGCTGCATTTTCATGGTCATTTTCAGAGATCAGGGTGACCAGATCATATTTAATCTGACTTGTGTCAGAGACTTGATTTGGTGAGTCGATTCCCAGAAACCTGCAGTGGTCCAATGCTTCCTCCCACGTCTTGTTTTCATTCACCAGAACCATTTCTTTTACGGAACACAGGAAAGGCTTTTTTTCCTTACATTTGGCATTAAGCCATTTTCCATTTTTATGCAAATGAACACAGTGTTCCGTTTCATTGAAGTTGGGTTCTGTGAACAAAAAAAAAAAAAAAAAGTGTAAAAAAAATGACAGCTGTTTTTAACACAAAAACAACTTTATAGACGAGAAAAAACTTTTTCCAAAACAAAAAACTTTTTTTTTTTTTTTTTTTTATAAAACATTCTGCAGACAACTTTTCTTGTTGCAAGTTGAAAAATTTTATTTGAGTTTATTCACAATGTAAAGTTAAACTTAAAACATTACGTGGATCAGTAGCAATTATGCAAAATTCTAAAAACCTTCACAGAGTTAAAATTATTTATGCTCACCTTCAGGATGCCAGTTGACAAAAGTTGCTATCACATCTCGTCTGGACCACTTCCATGGACTTGTTGTATTGTCTTTGTACAATCCTATCCAGCCACTATAACCACTCAACAAGGTCTCATTTGCAGTTTTGATGGTGAGTAGATCAACATGTTTCTCTCTGCAGAAAGCTTGAGCTTCTTCCCAGGTCCTCTTTTCATCATATTGCATGAAGTCCATATTTCCAGGGTCTGGTAACACCTTACAGACGACAAGAAGGACGAGCAGCAGATACATAAAGGTCCAGATGTTGCTCATCATGTTTTCCTGAAGGAGTTCCAATTGTCTGTGGCTATAACACAAAGCAAAGGACAAGGGTGGAATGTACTTTATAGACACAGACAGAGCCTCATCCATTGCTGCACCCATCCTCTGGAGCAGTCGATCTCTTCATCTCTGAAACTCCACACTCTTCCCAATGTTTAAAAAATCCCTCAAAAGCCATATTTTTATGATTGACGATTTAAAAAGAACAACGCACATATCCATTTTTTAATTATTTTTTTTTACGGTTTAGGTCATTTTTATATCTTATTATATGCTTTCATCTTTTGATTAGCTCCTGTTTACAGTAACTATTTTTGATTTACATGTTGCAATATATCGTTATGTACCTTTTAAAGCACTATCGAAATAAAGTTTTTATTACATGTGAATAGAACAAGAAATTAAATACTCCCCAACATTGTTGCCATTGTAGCATTGATAAGCACACTAGCATCTTGATTATTTTTTCAGCAGCTGAAAGAGTTATTTATATACAGACGTATTGGTCAAAGCCAGAAAACGTTCTCATTTTAGCATTCAAACTGTCCTTTTTAAATAAAAATAAATAATAAATGAATTACTCTATTCATCCCTCACCGGGGAAATTTGTTTGCTGCACTCCTTACACCGCAGCAGGCTGCCCTTCAACGGCGCCAATGGTGGGAGAAGCGGGGGTTAGGTGTCTTCTCCAAGGATTTTTCACATTGCAAATTTTATAATTTAGGCTGTTTGGTAGTGAGCATACAAAAAAACTCTCCATAATCTTCAAATGGTTCAAGATCCAGCTGCATGTATCATCACGCACCCTCCTTCCATTAACTACATCACATCTGTCCTTCAACAACTCTACTGGCTCCCCATCCAATACCACAGTCAATACAAAATCTTGCTCTATCTGTGCCTTACACAGCCTCACACCTGCACCTCCAGACCTTCTCTATGTTGCTCTCTCGCTTGCTTGCTCACTCTCTCGGCTCATTTTCTTCTATCCAGTTTTCTGTCCCCTCCACCCGTCATGTCAATATGGGGAGCAGAGCATTCAGTCGCTCTGCTCCTCGCCTTTGGAATTCCCTACCTCCTGACTTCCACAACATTGATACACTTTCACATTTCAAATCTTTATGTTTTTCATACAGATCAATATATCATTTAAATATCATTTAAATTGGTATGTATTTAATGTTGTATACTGTTTTCAACTATTATTGTATTTTTTTTTATGTACAGTATGTGGGTATGATGTACAGCGACCTTGGGTGTTCAGATAGGCGCCTTACAAATAAAATGTATTATTATTATTACAGTATCTCTCGTTAGAAAACATAAGTAATTATTCTTAATCCATATCATAACAAAGTTTTTCTTACCTCAGGCTGCTCCGTCATGGAAGAGACGTTTGAAACTCTGTTTCTACTTATGAGGCTTTCCTTACTGAATACCTTATGGCGTGACTCGTGGCGTAACCAATCACAACACTGCACATGGATATGCAAAGTAAACTTTCACCCATGTAAAACCTTTTCCATCATTATCTGCAAAACTCACTTAAAATCTTTAGATATTTCCATATTTATGAACAGTCAAATTTGCTAGTTAGCACCCTTTTTGCATCCTTCTTGTACTATGAGTTTTTTTTTTTTAATGAATGTAAGTTGTTTTATCTTATTTAATCTTTGCTTATTTAGTTATTCATGTTATTTAGTGTGTTTACCTATTTACAAAATGGTTGTTCACTGTTGGCTACTAAACAAAATTTAAGTGCAAAGGTCTCTTTTCTGAGGCCTTTTCACTTCATAAATTTTGTGGAATTTTTGTTTTAACTTCATGCAAATAGCTTATCTAAATTTTTTCATCATAGCCTTTTATTTCAGTTGTGTTTCAGGGCTCCAACTTGGGACCGAAAGAAAAATCTCATTTTTTACTCAGATGAAAAAAAATCTATTGAGACGACAAATGACACACTGTGCGAAAAAGCTACATTTGTTGGACAATTTCTGGATTTTTTTCTGAAAACAATTCTATAACACAGGTTAGTAAAAAAACAGATTTGTGATTGTCATTGCCAGTTGAACTTTGTTTTGATCTTTTTTAATTTTTATTTTAATTCTCATCATGTATGACACAGACCATCACATTTTTGGTAAGAAATACATTATTTAATCTTCTTGATTCATTTGCAAACCTCCGTGTGTCATTTTTGTTTCAGCCACAGTTTCAGTGTGTACTTCTTGTTTTGCCTAATCAGCAATAAAGCTAAAACCAAATTCTACTAAAGGGGTCATTATTTATTCAAATCTTCCTTTTAAAACAGACTTCTGTCATCAGTAAAACACACCGACATTTAAATTGAGTCTAACTTTTTCTTTTAACAAAATATGAAATTTGATTATTAAATCAGTTGAACCGGTAGTGGACTTACAGCCAGTTCGAGCACCAGTTCATGTCACATCCATTAACTACATCAAACACCAACCTCCCGTAACCCGGAATTAGAAGAAATGTTTTTTTAAAGCTGGTAGATTGAAATGATTGAAATGTTTTGAATCATTTTGAGGAGTCTCCCGTGTCTCCATCAGGACGAAATCCATCTACTCATCCCCGCCGTGGGCATCGCTGGGCTGAGGAGTCTCCCGTGTCTCCATCAGGATGAAGAACATCTACTCATCCCCGTACTGGACATCTCCGGGCTGAGGAGTCCCCCGTGTTTCCATCAGCATGAAGAACATCTACTCATCCCCGTTCTGGACATCTCCGGGCTGAGGAGTCCCCCAGTGTTTCCATCAGGATGAAGAACATCTACTCATCCCCGTACTTGACATCTCCGGGCTGAGGAGTCCCCCGTGTTTCCATCAGTATGAAGAACATTTATTGACTTCTTTAGATATTTAGCTGTAGATTAGAATAAGCTAATATTTAAACAATAATCTGTGACACATTGTTTGCTCGTCCCGGGGGAGGGATCTCTCTTTCACGTGGATCCCCATGAGGTTTCTTATTTTTTCCCCACTGATGGGTTTTTTAGGAGTTTTTCCTCACCGAGAAGGAGAGTCTAAGTGCATAAATGTGCTAGTCTTGTTTAGTTAGCATTTGTTAGTTATTTTTCTTGTTGTGTATTTGTGTTAATACATTCCTCTTTTTCTTGTGAAGCCCATTGAGACGGACATTCTGTGATTTTGGGCTATACAAATAAAATTGAATTGAATTGAATTTACACTTTGCTTGTCCATGAAATACCCAACATAGCATTTGATTTACAGATCCAACCCAATTACAGTTTGACATCATGCATGAGTTTCCTGGTGAGTGTCAAAATGCAGAAATATAGAAACATTCTGTTTTTTTCATGTGCATTTCAAAACTGAAGACAAAAAGCGTGTTCTTTGCATTGATGTTCTTTCACTTACATCTTCTCAAGTTTTCATAAATTTTATTCTAGTTGGTATCTAAATATTTGAAGATCAAGTATGCAGAAATATTAATAGTTCAGTTTGTTTTTTTCTGTGTTTTTATGCACTAAACAAATTAATGCAACTTAACATGTGGAACTGAAAAGCTAAGTAGAAGCATGAATAACGGTTTATGACTGCTATAAGTGGGTAAGCGTAATGTTTCTTTTTTTTGTTGTTGTTCTGAAGCCCACCCTCACAGGCCACATATTTTAGTATCTTTTTGCCACAAAAATGAAAAGTAATGTGTAAATTGTCTGCACACTTCCTTTTGCACAGAGTAAAAGGAACAAATTTATTTAGAGTGATTTGAATGCTGTAGATTTTTTTTTGACAGAAAGTGAAAATTCAACCAAATTATGTATGAATTGTTATGATGAAATTATGGTGATTGCATGAAAGATGGAGGTGAGCATTATATGAATATATTCCCGGGGTTATTTTTATTTTTTATGTGTTATATTTACAGTTTTTCCCGCTTCTCCCACCATTGGCGCCGTTGAAGGGCAGCCTGCTGCGGTGTAAGGAGTGCAGCAAACAAATTTCCCCGGTAAGGGATGAATAGAGTAATTCATTTATTATTTATTTATTATTTTATATATGTTAAAAATTTCAATTTTAGTGTGAAGTGCTTGCTCATATAGAAAAAAAAGAACATTTTTTTCTTTGGTCTGAATGCTTTGGTGATTTTTATTGATGCTTCATGGAAATGCACAACTGTGAAACAAATACAGTAGCATTTTCTAGAACAGTTTTTTCTTTAGCACAACCATTCTTGTGATATCTTATTCGAGATGGAATTGTATTTTTTATCATTCTGGTCATAAGCATGTTACTAGAAAATGTCTGACTATGTTAGCGTGTAGATATTTTTAATGTATTTTTTTTTATTTCTTCAAGGACAATGAACATATAAAACATTTGTCAGGAGAGTAGTCTGTTCCCCCTCCGTCTCCAGTTTCTCCCCTCCCTCTTGTCTGTGTGTGTGCAGCAGGACACACCTGAAACTCATCTACTCATCTGCTGGAGCATAAATGGATCAGTTTTTGACACACTCTTCGCCAAATCGTTATTTACCTTGCGTGACCTGTCATCCAGTTTTTGGCTCCAGCTCCCACATCAGAACCTGCCTAGTCAATCTGTTTATGTCTTCTCATTTTGGACTTTTTTTTTTTTTTTTATCAATCTAATAAATCTGCTTGTGATTTCTTCATCTGAGCCTGTCTGTTGTGTCAAGGGTATATAGATATAATAGATTTGCTGGAGGATGTGTTTATAATTTAATTATGCAACGTAGGATTCAATCAGAAATATTTTAATCTGTAAAAGGATCTCAAATTAATCTAAATTACATTGATTTGTGGAATGGAAATAATTATCTACTTGAAGTGTTTAGCAGTAGAAGAAGGGAGTCTCTATTAAACTGATATTAAAATAAGCAAAAAAGCCAAAGATACAAGAACTTTTTTTTTCAGAAGACTTAAGGAAAACTGCTTGTGTCATATTTCACATAGTTTTAAATGCCACTCCACTTTTTAACACTACCAGATATTCACTTAAATTAACCTGTAGTTTCTATCTGTTTTAAGATTTCAATTGACAGAAGAAGTTTCTTTTCTCACTGCAGGCTCTGATTTCAAAAGCAGTGTTTCTGCTCTTCTCCAGGACACCACAGCCAAAAGCCGGGCAGATTGGGATGGTCGGGTACTGTACAGCTTCTCCATCCACCCAGAACCAGGCATCACCAAGGAAACGCAGGCCCGTCCACAGCTACAAGCAATACACAAGTATATCTGTAGATGAACTTCTCAACATTATCAAGACATTGAGGTAAAGTTTCCCACCTCATCAGTGGTAGCCTCTTGTGCTTTTTCCCGTGCATAGTCATGGTCTTCATCAGAGATCAAGGTGACCAAGTCATAGCTGGCCATCCAAAAGTCTGAGAATGGATTATCTGTATCTTTTTTGCCCAAAGATCTACAATAGTCCAACGCCTCCTCCCAGGTTTTGTTTTCTTTCACCAGAACCAAATTGTCATCGATACAAATGAACTTTTTTTTACTCTCACAGTTATGGTTAGACCATTTTCCAGTGGACCTCAAAGCTGCACAATTTTCCAAAAGGGGGTCATTTGGTTCTGCAAGACACAAAAGATATTAAATTTTTAAAAGTCCAGTGCATCCAAATACTTTACATTGCTCTTGATGCAATGTCACTTTCACGCCTGGATATTGTGTTTGTCAAAGGCAATTTTTCATAAGATTAGAAAACACACAGGGTACCCCCATTCAAAATTTGACTCTAGAGCCCAAGCTAAAGTGGAGCTTTGCTTATTCCCCTGTGACTGATGCTTGTTCACCTGGGACAGATTGAACTAATAGAGTTGCTTGGATGGGCGAGGCTCAGGCTCCGTGGCAGAGATCAGTGTTCGGTATTGGTAGAGTCGGTTTATTTTGAGGGTCTTTACTCAGATGTCTGGGTTTTTAAAAGCCTTTCATCAGCAGATTTGCATTACACACAAATACTTTTCCAACATAATAAAGACTGTGCCCATCGACAACTTGAGGTATGACTTTTTTTCTCCCATGTAACATACATTTTGGATACATCATTTCTCTCAGCGGCTTCCTGTACTTGGTTTAGGACTCCACTCTTTCAGCTACACAGAAAAACTAACTGAAGCTGTTCCCGATTTTATTCTGAGATCAAGAGAACTTTTCTGCAGCAAAATAACATATGAGTTGTTTGTTTTAATAAAATGACAGATTACTGCTTAGATAGAAGTACTAAAACAAGAATAAATGGCTGCAGATGAGAGGGTGCATACAGAAGCTAATTGAAGAAATAAAACCATTTCTTCAGCTGAGAAAAATAGGAGCTTAAAGTATTGTGTGTTGTGTATCTTGACAATATTTTAGTGCACTCCACTCTGCCCTGACATTAACAAAAATACTGGATTCACAGATAAACTGGATTCAAATGTATTTAAAAATTGATGTAAGCTGATGTAAGATAAGCTCAATTATGAAGTATTTGTGTGTTTTTCACATCAGACATAACCATGTGTTTAAAATACTAAAATGTGCAAAACATCAGCTAACTCTCCCACATTACTGTTCACACGCTTGTTTATCATACTCCGGGACATTCAAGGCCACTGCTGGCTGCCCCCCTTATCTTAGTAAGGAGGGGAGAAGGGGAGGGTGAGCAGAGAGTTTTAGGGCCAGCGAGCGTAAGGGCGCTCGGGCTTTTTCTCTCCTCTTTCTCAGCTGAAAAAGACAATTGATATCTCTGTTTTGTGAATTTTTATTGTTGGCTTTGATTCTGAAACTACTATCTTGAATAAAAGTCTTTTTTGGACTTAACAGCTGATGAGTTACAATTTTGAAAACCTCACATTAATTAATTAGTTTTACTCACCACCTTCATTCCAGTTTAGAAAGGTTGCGATCTCATCTCCCCTGGACCATTTCCATTCACTGTCAGGGATTATGTCTTGATGCAGTCCGATCCAACCCGACAAATTATCAAAAAGCTTATTGTCTTCCTCATTTTTGATTGTGGCCAGGTCAACATGTTTCTCTCTGCAAAAAGACTGGGCATCTTTCCAGTCTTTTTCGTCTGTGTAATAATAAATTCTTGGAAGTCTGAGTCCTGATGCCTGTGTATAGATAGGAAAAAGGACCAGCAGCAGAGACACAGAAATGCAAATGTTCCACTTCATGTTTCAACAAAGGACTTCTGCGGACCTGCAGTCAGTTTGAATAATAATCTTCTGTTAAAAAAAAGAAAAGAAAGAAAGAAATGCAGACGTTTTATATATGCTGTAGAATTTAGTTTTAAATAGGGTTTAGTTTTTAGTCTAGTTTATTGTCATCTAAAAACAATATCTTTCAAAAAATGTCAGCACAAGACTGTTGGTTAATGTAACACCTAAAATAAATTATTTAAAAAAAAATTAAAAGTTTGTGTTGAGTCCTCATGTGCTTTTATTCACATAATGCGTGTTATATTCATGAAAGTAAGTGTAAAAGGCTGCGTGTATATTTCTAATAAAATAACTTTGTTAGTTTTTATGTCTCACAAAGACATAAAAATGCCTGAGGATTCTCCTAGGTGAGCTGGAGAATGCAGCCGAGGTGAGAGAAATCTGGGTTTCCCGTCTGAGGCTATTGTCCCCATGACTCGGCCCCAGATAAGACAGAATGAACAAAATAAATGAAAATTATAGCACATAATACAGAAAATTATACAATACAGTATACAGTACAGGTGTATATCAAAATAAAACAGTCTTCAACACAATAAAATATTACCACCAATTTTAAACACCTTTAACCATTTAACAAAGCATAGAGCTTCATTCTGACAATGGCTACTATTTTAGTCACTTTGTTACTTTTAGAACATTTCTAATTGGGTTAAAGATTTCAAATTAATCATTTTTTAAAACCACTATTGAAATTTCACTTATGTTGAGATTACATTGGTCAAAACTACATAAACATTCAAAAATAATCTCTGGATTGAAGAAAATGTTTAGAATTTGAAAAATAAGGCAAGAATCATCTGATAAAGCAGGATAAAAAATAGTTTTAATTATTTATTAAAACCAAAATACATTCATTCATTCATCTTCTGAACCGTGGCAGGGTCGTGGGTGTTGCTGGAGCCTATCCTGGTTGATTAAAGGCAAGAGACCGGGGACACCAGCTGGTCGCAGGGCCACACACATACAAACATCCACACACTCCTTCTGAGGGGCAATTTCGTAGCGCCCAATCAACCTAACATGCATGTTTTGGAGGGTGTGAGGAAACCAGAGTACCTGGAGAAAGCCCACACAATTACAGGGAGAATGTGCAAACACCACACAGAAAGGCCAGTATTTCAAGCCTTGTCTCCACCCAGGTTTCAAACCCCAAACGTCTTGCTCTGAGGCACTGTGCTATCCAAAAAAAATCAAACTGAGAAACATTTTTTCTATTGGAATCAACTGCATTGTGTTCATCAATAAATTCACACCAAATCTCACAATAACACAATTTGCTTAAAAAAGAGAATTTTCTCCATATGTTACATTAAAAACACAAGTTTGTATTTATAATATCTAAAGTTTTTTTATGTTCCTTGACATACAGAAAAATTTATAAACTGAAAAAGTCAGACTTTTACTTTTTATCTAAAAACAAAGCCTATGCCAGTCTATGTAAGGCTTTTGGAGTTTATCTAAGCAATTAGATTTTAAGACATTTTTAATGTTTCAATAACTCTTAACCCCCTAGCCCTCCACCCCCTCAATTTAACAAGGTTTGGTGTCTTACCTTGCAGCTGCCCTTAGCGCACACAGAGACTGAGCATCAGGTTTAATCCTCAGTAAAATGTGTGTTATTCCGGTAAACACTACATCAAAACTAGAGAAAAGCAGACCAAACAAGAGTGATCAATCTGCATGAATAGTCAAAGTGATCCAACCCTACATTAGTCATTCTTTCTACAGCTGTGTTTTAACACGTGGTAAAAGTTTCATTTTAATAACCAAATGAATGACACAATGATAGTTCAAAGTAAACGGAAAGATGAATATGTTTTCTTTGGACTATAAATTACTACTTCAAAATGTTTTTATATGATCTGAATTGTGGGTTTTTTTTTTGTTGTTTTTTTTGCTTTGCTTGCTCTCCAGGTAGCAAAAAATATTTTTGTCTCATTTGTTTAGAAGTTTTTTACTTTTGGCAAATTCAAATTGCATCTCCAACCCGCAGTGAATTTGCACACTGTTGAAACAAGTACATCATGTGACAGTCCAAAAACCAAAAGAGGTTCTATCTCCACATTTTCCTACCAAATCTTTTAAAAGGGCCTTTCTGTGTGGAGTTTGCATGTTCTTCTCATGTTTGCATGGGTTTTCTCCAGGTACTCTGGTTTCCTCCCACCCTCCAAAAACATGCATGTTAGGTTGATTGGCCACTCTGATATTGCTCCTAGGAATGAGAGTGTGTGTGAATGGTTGTGTTTGTGGCTCTGCGACAGAATGGCGACCTGTTCAGGATGTACCCTGCCTTTCGACTTGAATAAGCCGGGATAAGGTCCTGTAACCCCGTCAGGGATGAAAGGTTTAAAAGATGAGTGAATGAATCTTTTTAAATTGTGTCATGAGACAAAAAAAAAAAGTATTAAACTTTCTTAATGTAAAATATGGCAGGAGGATAATAGATTCCAAACATCCATTGGAGACTGACTTTTTTCTTGTTTTGAGGTTCATATCGCAAAATTGGAACGTTGACATTACAAAAAAACTTTCTAAGTTCATTGACATCTCTCACACTGCTCTCTCCTGGTTCTCCTCTGTATGGCTGTAGCCAATTTGTCCAAGTTAAATCTCACAGATCTAACACTTTCCCTCTCTCAGCTGGTGTCCCTCAGGGTTCCATCCTTGGTGCCCTTCTTGTCATCATCCACATTTTCCCTCTTGGTTCTCTTTTCAGTAAACATAACATTCTTTTCCATTGCTACACAGATGACACCCAGCTCTACATTTCCTCCAAACCCACCTCTTCACTTCCTCCTTATTCACTTACCCTCTGTCTCCAAGAAATCCATTTGGTTCTCCTCCAACTTCCTTCAACTCATCAGTTCCAAAACTAAAATCCTTCTAGTCGGCACCCCTTCCAACATTCCCAAATCTAACAGCTTTTCCATTTCCATTAACGATTCCACTGCCCTTCCTTCTCCTCGGGTTAAGAGTCTGGGCGTCATCCTCAACAGCAAATTCTCCTTTCAATTTCACATTAACAACATCACCTGTTCTACCTACTTTCATCTCCGCAGTGTTTCTCGTCTACATTTCACTCTCACTCCTCAGACCACTGGCATACTTGTTCATAGTCTTGTTACTTCTGGGATCGACTACTGTGATCATCTTCTTTTTGATTTGGCCAACAAATCCCTCCAGAAACTGCAGCTCCTCCAAAATTCTGCACCACGGTTCATCACCAGGACTTCACTATATAACACTTATCCTCCGACATCTCCACTGGCTTCCAATAAAACGAAGGATTATTTTCAAAATTCTCCTCTTCACTTACAGAGCAATTCACAATCTGGCCTCACCCTACATCTCGGACGTGTGACATATTTCCATTCCTTCTCAATCTCTCCGTTCCTCTAATTCTCTTCACCTACTTGTTCCAATTGCCCGTCTCATTACTATAGGGGAAAGAGCCTTCAGCCACCCTGCTACCCAGCTTTGGAATTCTCTCCCCTCTAATTTATGTAATACGGACTTTGATCCACTTTTCAAATCCAGGCTTAAAACTCATCTTTTTAAGGAATTCTACAGTTAGTCTAGTTATGTGCATTTGATTTGCTTTGCTCTGTTTTGCCTTGCTTTGTTTTGATTTGTTCATAGTTTCATTTTATTTTCCTTTTAGATTAGAATAGAATTACTTTATTGATCCCATACTTGGGAAATTTGTGCATTAGAGCAGCAAACAAGAAAGAAAGATTTTAATTACGGTTTTATGTTTTATTTGTTGTTTTGTGAACTGTACATTGTCCTTGGGTATCCAGAAAGGTGCTTTTAAATCAAATGTATTATTATACTATTTAAAATTCTCTACCTTCTTCATTGCTTCTTCTTCCAACTTCACTCTTCCACCATGGTCAATCTTATTCACACAAATGTGTGAAGGGAGGGGAAGATTTTTTCGTAAAGAGGCAAGATCAACATCACTAATTAATTGTTGCTCTGCATCCAGGTCCAAGTTGAACATGTATATATCTGAGTGTATTCATGCTGATGTTGCAGGTTGGTTCAATAAAACAAACAAAGGGTATCACAAGTTTATTTCATGTTTGACAACGTGCAGCTCTATATATACAGGACAATTCAAATTGCTAGACAGAAAATACATTTTTAATTACTGATTTATTCATTTAAAAGAATTTGGGAACTGCAAAGAAAAACGTGAACTCAACTCAGTTTTAAAAAAATAAAATACAAACATATATAAAGTTTTAGATTGAAAGAAAATTAAAAGTTATGTGGTTTACATATATGCATACAAAAAGAGACCATTTTCTGTCTGAACAACTTTTTTCCATCTTTCCTCCAAATTAGACATTTTCTACACCAACTAAAAAAGTGCCAGCTGTTTTATTTGTAATATTAACAGGCGTTTTTATCTTTTTAAAAAATGCAATTGTTTTTCGACAGGTACTTTGGCTTTCACCACCTTCCAAAATGCTATGTTGAATAGTCACTGGTAAATTGTCCCTAAGAATGAATGTGTGCTGAAGTGGTTGATGTGATTTTGCAAAAGACCGGCGACTTGTTAGGGGTGTACCCCACCTCTGAACTAAAACTAGCTGGGATAATCTTCGGTGACTCCAAGTGTTTAAGAAAAGAAAAATATTAAATGAATTTATGAAAAAATAATTGTGGTAAATAGGGATTGTTTTACTGAAGTAGAGACTGGTTTCTGAGAATAACTACAATGGCAGCAGTTTCTGTCAAATTCCTGAAGATGGCAGTAGAGGAATGAAAACGGTTTTTATTTAAAAAAAAAAAAAAAAGAAAGAAATGACGGATTATTATCGTTTACATAAATTATAAATAATAACACCCAATGTAAAAAGATTGCCTTATTTTTTGCAATTTGAGTGTCCTTGATGTGGAGAACATAAAAAAAATCTTTCCATTACACCACATCAGAATGTGTGCTTCAAGTGCCCTCTAGTGACAAATAGTGGAAATAACATGATTTTGGGACGTATGCAGGAGTGTTTTCCAGAATAGTCCTACAACGTCCCTGTGAATATCTTTTTAAACTAGTCCTTCTCTTTATAAGCAACACCCAAGAAGTGTTGCTAGATTAATGCCTGACTGTTAATGTGGGCAGATTTTGTGAGGTACTTTTTTTAAAAACAAAAATCCTTCAGGTATAATAGACACACACATGGTACACATTTAAACAATAATTCCCTGCGTATATCAGTTAAAGCCAAATACAAATAATTTCCAAATAAAGCACACTTTCTAATAGAAGAACACCCTTGTTTTTTTTTCTGAAACTTGAAAACAGAAAAGCTTAGTTCGACAAAAATAAGTCCTTCATACGCATCTTTAGCTCAAGTCCTAAGCTATTGCACATGTCCAGCTTGCGCTAGTACAGTTGTAACATGGAAAGCCATCCAGGCCGTGTGAACGTATTCTAGCGCGCTAAATGGCTTTCCATATTATGCTCAAAACGGACTACGTGGTCTAACACGACAAAAAAAAAAAAAACTTCTAAAATCATCCACACAATAAAACTGGTGGGTTTCATAGCATAATTTTAGTCTTTGAAGTGTCCTGCACATTATCATGTGTGTTTTTGTACAAATTATGACAAAAAAAATAGATTTTTTTTGTTGGTTTTTGGAAAATATTTTCAGCCCTTATTCAGTTCCAGGAGCCACTTAACTTGTTTTTACGCTCTGTACCTAGCATAAATACAAAGAGAGACTAAAATAACCTTCTTGAAATGGAAACAAATACAAATTCGAGAACCAATTTTATGTTAATTTGTTGTTGTTGTTGTTGTTGTTTTGTCACCGCAAGAAGCTGAGACAAAGATAAAACGGTGTTTTGGTGCTTCATTGTTTAGAGTCGATACTATCTATGACGTCACCAAAAAGGGCTGAAATTATCTGTCCAAAAAAAGGTTTTTGACGTCTTTTGTATAAAACACACTTCCAACACTGTGCAGGACACATCAAAGATTAATATCATGCTATGAAACACCCCAGTTTTAATGTGTGGACGTTTGTAGAAGGTTTTTTTGCAGTCATGTGTAAGTAAATAGCCCTTTTTGAGCACAACACCGGTATCGTATGGGAATGCTCTTATTTATTGACGCGCACCCCATCAGCGCGGCTGTGCATCCGCGAGAATGGGGAATAAGTCTGGTATAAAAGTAACAAAGTCTGGTATAATCTGTCTTGTCAAAAAAAGTACCTCCTGGTTTAATTGTTTTACCAAAGTCCCTCTTGTGGTTGTGAATTACAAAAATTAGTTTTCCAGCCAACATTGATTTCATGTAATTACTTGTTAATAGGCGTGTGTACTTATTTTTTCTAATAATCTGTTAATCTTTCTCAAATTATTCAAATGTAATGCTAATTGATGATAACAAAATGTACTTGAAATTGTAAAATGCAAACTTCTGTTGTGTAAGGGAGGTAATAAAATCAACTAAGTTTTTTTTCCCCAGAAAACAATTGATAAACAGCATGTGTCCTATTTCAAATAGTTTTACCCTCCACCTATGTTCTATTAAAACGAATATAAATAAATTTGAATATAAATACATTAAAATGATATGAAACAGTGACGTTCTGCAACTTTCAGTGACGTGAATGTTCATTGTATTTGCTTTTCAATCCAAGCTGCAATTACTCTAAAATTTCTGCAGTTAGAAGCAGAGAGACATTTAGCACCTATTATGCCCCCAGCCTCCCAAAAAAGTCATGATCACAACCAGCCTACCGGCAATATGATTCTAAACCCAGCTGTAGTTAGTAACAGCAGAAAGAGGTAGCTAACAGATTTCCCTGGGGCTTCCAAGAGTCCTACGGTAATTTTTGGCAGAAAAAGTTTCTTTTCTCGCTGCAGGCTCTGATGTCAAAATCAGTGTTTCCATTCTTCTCCAAGACGCCACAGCCAAAAGAATGACACGTTTGGAGGGTTGAGTACTGTACAGCATCTCCTCCCACCCAGAACCAGGCATCACCAAGGTAACGCAGGCCTGTCCACAACTACAAGCATACAACAGAGATTCATATCAACACAGAGCATGATCATTTAAACTGCAAAACAATGATGAAAAATTCCCACCTCATCAGTGGTAGCCTCTTGTGCTCTCTCTCGAGCGTAGTTGTGGTCATCAACAGAAACTAGGGTGACCAGATCATAGCTTGCATTTGTGAGGTCTGAGTTTGGATTCTTTGAGTCTTTTTTGCCCAGAGATCTACAATGGCTCAACGCTTCCTCCCACGTCTTGTTTTCTTTTACCAAAACCAACTTCTCATCATAGCATATGAACTGTTTTTTGTGCGCACAATCAGCGTTAACCCATTTGCCATCGGTCCAAAAACTCACACAAAATTCAGTCTCAAGGTGATTTGGTTCTGTAAGAAACAATAATATATTAAAGAGTTATTTTCCTGAACAGAAACTTTTTTTAATGAAGGCTGCTGTGGACACTAAATAATTTATACCTCAATGGCACTATTTCTAATTCATTTATTGTAATTACCTTGATACTTGATAATGTTACTTTTGGTGCTAGCACATAATTGGCTCTGCAAGGTTAGAATCCACAATCCTATCATGGAAACCAAAATTCTTCCTCTGTTTGGCAACTCATTGTAAACCAGCTGAGTGGACCACGTCCAGTGTGTGCAGTCTTTTCCATACCCTTTTGTTACCCCGGAAACTGGCCAAAGGCCAGAGTTACATCAACTGTCTGTTCTTGTTAAGAAAAACAAGATCTCAGCTAAGAAACTCCTCATTTTATCTTTAAGGGAAAACATCTTGAAGAGGAAACTCATTTCAGTCAATTGTATTCACAACCTCATTTGTTTCTTCACAACCAACAATTTTAAAGCAAAGGTCAGGGGAGATACCATTTTAGTTTGGCAAAGATGGTTGGATAGAATCTGAGTTCACCATACTCCTAACCAACCTTGTAGAATTTTTTTCTAACTTTGGTTGAACAGCATGGGCCATCTCTGTCATCCATCTGCACTCTTTTAGCCCAATACATCACAGCTGTTCACAACTCAACAAAAAACACTTTTTCACTGCCTCTACCTGAGTGCTAATAATAACTGTAAACTTGTCACTTTTTGAATTTTTTGTTTTTTTTGTTTGTAAAAATGCATAAATGTTTGAAGTGAAACTAATTTCCATCTACTTTGTATATTAAAATGTGAGTTTAGTTAAGGAAGAGTCTATTTTGCAACAACATTTGTATCCTGTGTCTCGCCTGCCGGGATAGGCTCCAGCACCCCACACCATCTCATTAGGGATAAGAGGTTAAGAAGACGATAGAAACTGGTGGTAACTTCCACCCTGATCTACATTTACAAAAGGAACGGGTGTTGTTCATAGTTTGATATATTGCAAATGTTTTGTTTGTAAAACAAATGATCACTTTGCTTGTGAGCACAGTTTTATGATAATACTGTACATACTTTTTCGCACATAAAAAAAGATTTTTTTTGTAGAGCAGTCAAGTTCCTCGACACACAACTCCAACAATCTACTTTTTTACAGACTCTGCTTTGTGCACAGGTATGTTGGGGAAATAATGAACCAGCTTTAAAAAAAAAAAAACTCAAAAAGTGGGGAATGTGAAATTTTCCATAAACTTTTGCTATAGCATTCGGGGTTTCTATTAGAACTAAAGGGCTAAGACCCAGTCATTATAAACAACCTCATACTATAATAATAATAATAATAAAATTTTTTTTATTTGTAACGCACTTTATATCTCCAATGCAGATCTCAAAGTGCTACAATGACCAAAAGGAACAACAAACAGCAAAAAAAAACAAAACAAAAAAAAAAAAACACTAAAAACGTTGCTGAAAAGCCTTTAGAAATAAAAATGTCTTCAGTCTTTTCTTAAAAACCTCAACGCTCTGTGGAGCCCTCAAGCTCTCGGGAAGAGCGTTCCAGAGCTGTGGAGCAGCTGCCTGGAAGGCCCTGTCCTCCATAGTGGAGAGTTTGGTCCTTGGTTGGTGCAGGCAGTAGGAGGAGGACGGGGAGGAGCGCAGGTCTCGGACAGTGGTGTGGAGGGTTAGGAGAAGGAGTGCAGGTCTTGGACAGCGGTGTGGAGGGTTAGGAGAATGAGGAGGAGTGCAAGTCTCGGACAGTGGTGTGGAGGGTTAGGAGAAGGAGTGCAGGTCTCGGACAGTGGTGTGGAGGGTTAGGAGAAGGAGTGCAGGTCTCGGACAGTGGTGTGGAGGGTTAGGAGAAGGAGGAGGAGCGCAAGTCTCGGACAGTGGTGTGGAGGGTTAGGAGAAGGAGTGCAGGTCTCGGACAGTGGTGTGGAGGGTTAGGAGAAGGAGTGCAGGTCTCGGACAGTGGTGTGGAGGGTTAGGAGAAGGAGTGCAGGTCTCGGACAGTGGTGTGGAGGGTTAGGAGAAGGAGGAGGGCAGGTCTCGGACAGTGGTGTGGAGGGTTAGGAGAAGGAGGAGGAGTGCAGGTCTTGGACATACTACTAGTCCGTGTAGTCCCTTATTCATCCAGGAGTGATCCATAGTAGAAAAAGTTTCAAAAAAGTCTTCTTTCAAGTCATTTTCAATCTTTCAGATTGAAAATGATTTCCGGATGGAAGTCGAAACGTCTCGTTCAAGAATTGAACTGTCCAGAAGACTTGTTTGAAACTTTTTCTACAAAACCTTATACTACAAAATTTCCTCCACCCAACCTTTGACCTGTCTGGTGTTGTGACAATCAGAATGGTAATCTGCGTGAAAGATTTGAATTAGTAAGGTCAACATTAGGTGGCACATGGTCTTGACTTTGATATGTAATATTAATTATGCAACTTTTTTCTTCTTTCGGCATTTCCCTTCAGGGGTCGCTACAGCAAGTCAGTTTATTCCATCTAACTCTATCTGCTGCATCTTCTTCGGTCACGCCAACTATCTTCATGTCTTCCTTCCCCGTATCCATGAACCTCCTCTTTGGTCTTCCTCTTGGCCTCTTTCCTGGTGGTTCCAAACCCAGCATCCTTCCTCCGATGTACTGTCTCTCCTCTGCACATGTCCAAACTATCTCAGTCTGGCCTCTCGGACTTTATCTCCAAAACTTCTAACATGTGCTGTTCCCTTGTTATACTCATTTCTGATCCTGTTCATCCTGGCCACTCCCAGAGACATCCTTAGCATCTTCATCTGTGCAACGTCCATCTTTGTTTCCTGTCTTTTCCTCAGTGCCACTGTCTCCAGACCAAACAGCATTGCCGTTCTCACCACGGTTTTGTACACTCCTCTGTCACGCATTACATCTGATACTTTTCTCCACCTTTTCCAGCCTGCCTGCACACGCTTCTTCACCTCTTTTTCACATTCTCTATTGCTATGGACTGTTGATCCTAAGTCTTTATAATTTTCCACCTGTTTGTTATGAGTTATTTGGTCACAGGAGAGACAGAAGAGGGAGAGAAATGGAAAAGAGTGAGAAAGGAAAGGGGTGATGAAATTGATTTAAAAAAAAAAAAGGTGAGGATATAAGGATGCTAAACTGCAGTAATTTGAAGTAGTTAAACTATTACGTTTTCAACATCTTGGATCATATAGGAAAGAAAATATTTAAACCAGAGATCAACTTTAAACGCATAAAGAGCTTCTATAACTGACCACAAATTACACAGGACACAATCTATTGTTTCCAAGGCTACACTGTTATTTGAGTGCTTGTGGATTGAGGGATCAATAGAAGATATCAACTTAAAAACTTTGAATTTTCACAATAAATAATCAGATTTACTCACCGTCATAACCCCAGGCTAGAAAGGTTGGAATCTCATCTCTTCTGGACCATTTCCATGAATCTTGTGTATTGACTCGATACAGTCCAATCCAAGCTGATAGATTAGGAAACAACTTATTCTCTTCCTCATTTTTGAAAGTAGCCAGATCATCATGGTGCTCTTTGCAAAAAGACTGAGCCTCTTTCCAGTCTTTCTCCTCAGTGTAATGTTTAAAACTGGTACGCACAAGTCCAGAATCATGTCCACAGGCAGAAAGAACCAGCAGCAGAGACAAAGAGATGCAGATGATCCGCTTCATGTTTCAGCAAAGAACTTCTGCAGACCAAAACATATATGTTTTTTTGTAACTAATTTTTTTTTTAAGAAAACAAATCAAAATCTAGAAATAGCACATTTGGAATTGAGCTTTTGCACCATGTCAAAGTAATCTAAAAAGTAATCTTTTAGAATAGTTTTCTTTTTTTGGAATGAACTGTATTGTGACCAGTAATTTACATTGATTTCCCTAGTATTTACAATCAGAAGCAAATGGAATTTATGTTTAAAAAAACCCAACAGTGGCTTCAGGAATGCGCTGCAAAACACAAGTTTCCTTACTGAAGAAGTTTTTGTTTTCACGTTTTTGACTCACACAAAAATTTGGGGACTGAAAGAATCAGACCTTATACACTTTCCCCACAAGAAATAATTTTCAAATACAGAGCAACCCCATCAGTCTGAATCGTACGTTTAGACTATTCCAAGCAACAAAAGAGTTTTTCTGTTGCTTTTATACTTTAAGCCGATCGATAGCTCTCAACTAAGAATAAAAAAGAGTTTAGATTTAGAATGATCTGTAAGCAATTTATTATCTACTGGCAATATTAGCCTGTAGCCCTTGGAAATTGGAAATCTTACCTTAGAGCAGCACTCAGATCGAACAGCAGCTGGGGAACTAAGTCTAACACTCAGTAAAATGAGTATTTTTCAGTGAACACTTAATGTTATTACCATTGGTCGCCAGTCCAAACACACTGGCAAACATGCAAGAATATTCAAAGTTGACTCTACCACCTGTGGAGGATGCCTCAAGAAGTGCTGTTACTTTTTACATTCAACAAATTCAGGTAATAACAATGAACACACGTGACCAGTTCCATTAACTTCAACAGAGAGAAGGCTCATTTGTGTACCTCAATGCCTACTCAGGTCTAGATCATTTTCACAACCAAAAAAAGAAAAAACTAAAAGTTACAAAAAAGAAGCAAAGACATCCGAGGAAAGACATAGAAGCTAACACACATTTCTGCTGTCTTCATTCTGCTTGGTTGAGACTGCGAATGAAAAGTAGCCGTTTGACAAATGGATGACAGAAACAACCAAACAGAAGCCTGAACATAATTTTTATTTTTTACAATAATTTTACTGTTCAATAGTTTTTGCACTGACTGCACTGCAAATAATTATTTCTGTCTTTTTCTTTAAGAGGCCTTCTTGTTTCAGCAAATTCAAATTTGGATCTGCCACAAGTAGTGAATTTGCACACTGTGTAAACAAGAGTATCTTGCGACAGCCCAAAAACCAAAACAGGTTGCATGTCCCTTTTTTCCTACCAAATCTGTTTAAATGATGTCAGTAAACAAAACTATTTCTAGTGTCAAATGTGGCCATGTAGACGTGCATTCCACACAAGGAGTGAATTGGAGACTTTTTTAGTGTTTCTAGTTTCAAACCGACCTAGTATGCCTAAAGACATAAGACACCGCATTTAACGCTTTTAACAAATTTAATTTTGGTGAAACTAGAAGTTGTATTTTAAATGTAATTTTGAGATCACACAATATAACAATGAACCAATTTTTTAAACTATTACGACATGAAAATAACTAATTAAACATGACCTACAAGACAGGAAGGAAAAAAAGATTAAACAAATGATGTAAAACTGAGAAATGTATGCAAATTACCCAATAAAAATTACCAGAAGAGACAGAAAATTAACTAACTCTTTGGTTATTTAACATTTAATTGAGTTATCTCAATAAAATTTGTCAAATATAAAGATTAAGCAAGATTATATTGTTACATTCGTACCAGGCTGGGGCAAAGAGAGAAGCTTGATCATTTGGCTTCGACTTTGCATAGAGCTGCTGCCTCTGGAATAAGAAAATCCAGATGAGATTGTCCAGGTATGTGGTCAGAATTATTTGTGGATGTTTCACCGATGTTTTGTCGGAATACTGAAGATGAAATAGGCTTCTAGTAAAATAGGCTTCTAGGGCTTAATCTCTGCCAAGCATGGCCTTCCCTTTAAAGTTAAAGGAAAATTTGGAAAAACGGACTGATGGAAAGAGGCCTGAAAAAATTATCTCTAGCCCTATCCAACAAGAACAAAAATAGGGGGTTTTATTTTGTATTGTTAGAATATCAGATTGAATTATTGTGCATACATTGTCTGTCAGGTTGTGTGGGGTTGAGGAGAGAAGAACCGGACAGTTTGCAGCTTTTCACAAGAAAAAGATTTATTCTCAAAACTAGACTCAAAGAAATCCACAAGCAAGGCAGATCTTAGCAGGCCACAAAATATTTCAAATACACTGAACTGAGGAAAACCTATAGGTGTGTGGCACAAGGATGACACAAGATAACATGGCAATGAGTGAATGACGAGACACACATTAATTACAGACGGGAGGGGGAGACAATGAGATGCACTTGAGACACATTATGAAAGGAACAGCTATTCATCTTAGCGAAGGGAGAAAACAAGGAGGGGAAGTCGAGACACCTGAAACGAGAGGGAGGTCAGAATTTCAAAATAAAACAGGAAGTAAACCTAAATTACAACAAAACCACTAGTAAAGATCTGAAACCCTGACATTGTCACAATGTTTCCTGTCTGCTGAGTCCCTCTTCTTCTTCTCCTTTTGGCATTTGCCTTCAGGGGTCGCCACAGCAAGTGAGTTTCTTCCATCTAACCCTAACTGCTGAATTTCTTCGGTCACGCCAACTGTCTTCATGTCTTCCTTCAATGTATTCATGAACCTCCTCTTAGGTCTTCTTCTGCCGATGTATTCGCTCTCTTTTCTCTGCACATGTCCAAACTATCTCAGTCTGGCCTCTCGAACTTAATCTCCAAAACCTCTAACATGTGCTGTTCTCCTGATATCCTCATTTCTGATCCTGTCCATCCTGATCACTCCCATCGTCATTTAAAGTAGGTTGTATCTTCCCCATGACCATTTCCATTGACTTGTCAAGTTTTTTTGGTACAATCCAATCCAAATATAGTACAGTTGACTTACCACCTGATTATTCCTATCATTATTTTGAATAGTAACAAGGTCCATGCATTCTTGTCTCTGGGAAGCATGAGCTTCCTCCCAGGTCAATTTTTCTTGATAAACTTTAGAGATGAAACTTTTCAGGTGTGATGTTTGTACACAGAACAAAAAGAACAAACAAAAGACAGACGAAGATAAAAATATTTCTCAATGTGGTCTTACACAGAAACTCCTAAAAACCTGCAGACACATTCACATTTTGCTTTAGTATACTATATGTGATACCAAAAGTTAAATTCACATTTGTTGACACAACTACTGTGAAACAAACGCTGCATTGATGTAGAAGTAATTATATGTGTTGTATGTCAAATCTATGTTCTGTATGTTCAAAATAAAACAAATAAAAAAATCTTTAATCAAAGTTGATTATCAACTTCTTAAAAGGTATATTAGGTGAGCTATAAATATTAAAAAAGAAAAGTAAGTTAAGGCATGAAAAACAGTTCATTATTAATGAACGTGGACAGTTAAACGTATATTTACAAAATTTTAGTAAATCCTAGTAAATCTAAAGTGAATCAATCACAGACTTTCATGTCAAAAACAAGGCAACTTCAATGTAGCAGGACTCACCTCAGACTTCAGCAACAAATAAGATTGAATTGGAGTTTTCAAAAATGAAAAGAGAGCTGACCTTTTGTCTCAGGTAAAGATACTTCTTGGTCAAAACACTTCTCGAAAAAAAAAAAAAAAAACTCCAGAAACCAACCTTATCACATCACCAAATGTTGTTAAAAATGCAAAGCAGCCAATTTTCTCCATATGGCCCCAGATGCTATCACGCTTTTTTCTTTCATGCAGTGTCTTCTTTCAGTTAGCCTTTTATTATTCCGTGATGTCTCTTCATAATTTTGCTATTTTGAGACTGACAACAACCTATTGACAGAGACTGACAACAACACAGCTGTGACACACGGGCATTTATTTTCAAAGATAAATATGTCTACAACCAAGTTTTATGCATAAAAGGAATTGAGATGCTTCGTCCTAACCTGTTGTAACAGACATCTGTAGTTTCAAGGCCAAAAATATTCGACAATTAAAAATAGGTTTTAAATAAAAACACAAGCAAGAATTCTAGTCAGGATAGTAGGGGACATGTACATAGAAAAACGACATTTCTGCATTAAAACCTCTTTTGAAGAGAAGTTCGCTAGTATTTATTCGGTAGTTTGCTGGTAGTTGGTAGTTTTTATTTATGGTAAAAATTTGTGCAAAAAAAGGTTTTAGTTCCAAATCAATTGTGAAGGGAAAACTTATTGTTTAAACAAAGGCACACAGACATTCACAGTTTTAAAAATAGGTTTTTAAACATCACCTCTAAAACCTACTAAACAAAGCAAGTCTAAAAAATGTGAAAGCAATTAAAAGTTTAATGATGTTAATACCCGTAGAAACAATGGCCGCCTCAGTCTATCTTACAACAACTTTTTACAAGTTACTCCTAATTAAAGAAAGCAAATCAGCAGGAAGCTGGACTTTGAGAACAAGCACATAGGAAAATTTTACAAGACAACATTTAATAACTGAGCTGGATTTCAACAACTCCACCAGGATACAGTAGAAGCGGGAATACAAAGAGTGAATTTTTTTTCTCCTCTGTACTAAATCCAAATATTTCTCCAAGATATTTCAGATGTAACACATTTTGTAAAATACATGTTAAATTAAATTTTCAGTGAGAGATTTTTTGAACCATACGAATGAGAATAAAAATAGTGTGGCCTTTATCTTTGTCTACTTGCAAATATTTCTTTCCATGCCAGATTTCACAACTTTCTTTTACGCATAGAACACAATTGCCTTAAAAAAGGGAAAAAAAAATCTTTTTTTAAAATAATAGCCCACCATACTGTGGTTTCACTTGTTTGTTGCAACTTTTGTGAATGAACATTTGCTAATTATTCTCCGGTGGTCGGAACTATGAAACATCACTTTAATATTTTAAAAAAAGAGTAAAGGTTCTCTCATCTGTGAGGCAGGTGCAATATATGAATTTTATTAAGGAAACTTGCTTGCTGTTGAGCCAAAAAAAATATTCAGACTACCCTAAATGTATTTTTGCTTTTCATCTGAAAAAGTATGAGTGTCATTTTCACAACAAATTTGCCAGGTTGTTGATGTCGGTCCATGTTGCTACAGCAGTAGTTCATCTAACTTCTAGCTTCATCTTAGCCTGGCAGGAAACACAAGTTTTTAAAGCTTGTTGGCATCTGTACATCTGAACTAACCATAAGTAGGTGTGTCTATTTTTGTAAGAGCATAATTAAGTAGGTGCAAAACTGGGTTAAAGATAACAGCTATGTCCTATTCTGCACAGAAACTACGGTGATAAATATATTGAAACTTCTCTCTGATGTTTAAATTAGTCTAAATTACATTTTCTAGAGAGGGTCAAACACATATTCTTTGTGCTTTGAGGACCCAGTAAAACAGATTCTGAACACTAAGTAAACAGCTATGAAGTTTTTTGCCACAACCAATCAGAGTAAAATCTTGTAATTTCTTAAAAGAAAAAAAAAACTTTTTTTAAATGACACTCTTTTAAAAAAAGATTGCAAGTTTTTTGTTTTTTGATTAATCTTCAATTATTTTTGAGAAAACAAATTAAGCATGTAAACTAGCAATATCTAATAAACCAGGGTAATTTTTGTGTCAGTCTAATAGTTTAATTCTTTTTCTAAACATCGGCAAACACGTTGACTTAGAGTTTAAGGTCTCCTGTAACAAAAGAAGTTCCTCCTCTCGCTGCAAGGTCTGATTCCAAAGGTTGTCTTGCTGTTCTTCTCCAGGACTCCACAGCTGAAAGCTGGGCAGCTTGGAATATCCTGATACTGCACTGCTTCTCCACCCATCCAGTACCAGCTGTCACCTAGGAAACGCAGGCCAGTCCACACCTACCACATATTATACCATAGATATAGAAACACAGGGTCAGATTCAGTTACATTTTATTTATACATTCTTACAACAGATATGTCCGTGAGCTCTTAAACACAAAAAAAAACAGCCAAAAGTTTCCCACCTCATCTGTTGTAGCCTCTCGTGCTCTCTCTCGAGCATAGTCATGATCATCTTCAGAGATCAAGGTCACAAGGTCATACAGGGGCCTATTCGTGGCCAAGAGCAGATCCTGACGGCCTTCTCCACCCAGAGATCTGCAGTGGTCTAACGCTTCCTCCCAGGTCTTGCTCTCTTTCACAAGAACCAGATTTTCTTGAGAGCATAGGTAGCCAATTTTGACACTTTGGCAGGGGTAATTTTGCCACGTGCCTTCCGCGTTTATGGCGACGCAGAATTCAGTAACAAGAAAATTAGGTTCTGTAAAAAATAGAACATGGAGATGCTCAAATTATAATTCTCATATTCAGAGCAATGATTTGACTAGGTGGGCTCAGGTACCTATTCAACCTGTGCATAATTTTGATTTTGATTAAAATTGCAAATTCATAGCAAAATATATATTTTATGGCCTCTGTGATAAAATAATAGTTGAGATATTTAAACTATTCCCTTTCCAAACCTGAAGAATTACTGTCGAGCAAATCCATTTTACTCACCACGGGGACCCCAGTTAAAGTAGAATGCAGTCTCATTTCCTCTGGACCATATCCACCAACTTCTCATACTCTCTCGGTGCAATCCAATCCATTTGAAAAATGTTTTAGGCCTTACCAGGTCAGTCTGTTCTTCATCTCGAATAGTAATCAAGTCCATGTGTTCCTGTCTACATAGATCTTGAGCCTCCATCCAGGACTTTTTCTCTTCATAATTTTTGTAAATGAAATTTCTCAGTTGCGATCTTTGCCCACAAACATTAGAAAGGATCAGCAAAAGAAAGACAAACATGCAAGTGTTTTTCTTCATGGTTTCACTCAGGGACATCTACAAACTTGCAGTCAGATTGTGAAGAAAAAAAATGGCAATCTGTAATAAAATGAAATGGGGTTCAGGGTAAACATTCCAGATTCTAGTGAGGGTAAATTCTGACCTGAATGAAGCAGAACTCACCTCAGACTTCAGAAGTAAACAGGGCTGTCATTCTGCTTCAGGTAATTGTACGTCTGCATCTGATCCCTCAAAAAAAAAAAAAGAAAAGACTTTACCAACCAACGACATTGTCCTATAAAGTGTAGTAGTAAATGCAAACCAGCCAAGTTTTTCCCTCCAGCGGATAACGTCACACCATCTGTCCTCCGTCTCTTTTATTATCACTTTTAGACCTCTCGTTTAGAACTTTAAGGAGTTAAAACTGCAATTTTTTTTTGTAGTCACACGGGGAATAACACAAGTATCTCCTCAATGTTACAAACAAGGGAACAAGCTTTATCATCAAATTATGGGATGTCCAGTGTCACAGAACAGCAGTCAAAAAATTGTGTTGCCTTCAAATACATTCATGTAGAGGTTTTGCAGATAAAGTCAGAGAGGCCAGAATAAGATGCTTTGGACATGAGCAGAGGAGAGAGAGAAAGTACGTCGGCAGAAGGATGTTGGATTTGGAACCACCAGGAAAGAGACCTAGAGGAAGACCAAAGAGGAGGTTCATGGATACAGTGAAGGAAGACATGAAGATAGTTGGTGTGAACAAAGAAGATGCAGCAGATAGGGTTAGATGAAAGAAACTGACTTGCTGTGGCGGCCCCTGAAGGGAAATGCCGAAAGAAGAAGAAGATTCAAATACATTCATGCAACATGGGATGTTAAAATTGTGTATGTGTAATTAAGCTCTGTTTGCACAGGATTTCCTGGTGATTTTCTGGTGACTGATGGTAATTACTATTAAATCTGTCGGTATAATTTTTGTCCCCAAGCAAAAAATTAAGTAAATAAGTAATGTTTTCAAAAACTCCTGTAAAAACAAATCCTAAAACAAAAGTTGCTGGTGTGGAAATGTTAAACCAACTTTCCCAAAATTGTGTTGTAATTGTTGTAGATACTTTTGTGATTTTCTGTAGGACCAGGATGCTGATTTTTATCTGCCTGAATTGCTGGGAATAAAAACAGAGATGACAAAGAGTGACTTACAAGTTACTGTTTTTGAGAGCAAATATACCTTTAATTTGGGATTATAGAGAGGATTTTCTACAGTCAGATTTTTTATTGACTGAAATGTTGTTACGTCTTCAATATCTTCTTTACTCACAATAAAGGAGTGGAGGCGATGCCTCAGGAGTAGAGTGTCCATTGTTGAACCGGGAGAAGCCTGTTCAAAACTCACTGAACTCATGTCTCCATGTCTTTGGGGAAGACACCTAATCCTTGTTTCTCTCGCCACTGGTGCCATCGTAGCCGCCTGCTGCAGTGCAATGCAGCAAAGAAATTTTTCCCATTGAGGGACGAATATAGGACGTTAACATAAAACAAAAGGTTGGACCATTTTAGATATGGTTAATACATACACTTAGAGAACGTGAATAACTGTCTATTCTTCTAATTTCCACAAAAATTGACCTACTTTGAGTCAGGTTTGTGAAACAAAAAGACAAAAAATGATCCCTAACGGTTTCTATAGGATCTTTCCAACCAGAGTAAATATCAGATAACTTAGAGAATACATCTTGGACAGGATGCCAGTTAATCACAGGAGGAACAAAACAAAGCAAACAACACCTCACAAATGAACCTCGTAAGAGTTTATACGCATTGACTTCCTTAAAAATTTACATCTACGGGATACTCAAGTATCAAGAGAGAGATTCTGCATGAACATAGAGATCATGCAAACTTTAAACAGAAAAACACGATTCAAAACTAGTCACCTGAATAGAAAATCAACTAAAAACCTTTGAACTTAAAAGCCATGGTGTAAGTAATGATAATGCAAACTTTCATCATTTTCACTTATTGGTATTGTCCAGTTGGAAGAAGCATATGTTTATTCAATGTCTCTGTGTGCTATTTTCAAATGCTAAGTATGACATTTTCACACACCATTTGACCACCAGAAAGTTTAGACAAAAACTAACCGCAAACCTTTGTTCCATGGTCAGACTTTACCCTCATCAAAGCAAGATTTTGGTGACAAATAATTTCATTTGAATATGTAAAATAGTCTTTTCTCTTTGCAGAATATATTTGAAACAATGCCTCAGTGAAAGTGTGTGAAACTGTGTGAAAGTGTAATTCACTCAATTTCACACTGATGATGTTTCCTTAACAGTATTTCAGATTTTCAGTAATCTCAATTGCTGTCGTCCAACTGTGAAAGAGAGACTCGTCTGGCTTCATCACAAAATGCTTTTATTTTCAAATTCAAATGGAAACTTTTTTGATGATGCACACAGTAAACAGTGATGGTTGATCATTATTGCTACTTAACTGAGATTTAAAAAAAAAAGTTCAAAGGTTATTTTTAGCTCAGATTCTTTTCAAGAAAAAATTTATCGTGTTGACTTAAAAAGTTACAGAAATTTCAAACTTTTCTAACATTGTAGTGCTATATTATTTTTCTAAACTTCTGAAAATATGTTTTTCAGTACTGGCTCTTGTTTGTTTTAAGGCCTCTTGTAGCAGAAGAAGTTCTTTTTCTCACTGCAGGCTCTACTCGCAAAGGTTGAGGTTTTCTTTTCCAGGACTCCACAACTGAACGCTGGGCAACTTGTATCATCCTGGTTCTGCACCACTTCTCCACCCATCCAGAACCAAGTGTCGCCAAGAAAACGCAGGCCAGTCCATACCTAGCAACAAGTAGCAGATATTTGTGAATATTGTTCATGAGGACCCAACATCCAAGTAGGTACCAACGGTATCAAACTCAGGTTCTTGACGTCCACTGTCCTGAAGGTTTTTTATTGTGTTACTGATTTAATACAGTTGATTCAGATGGAGGGAAATTTGCACACTGACTCATTAGGTTTTTGTCAGGTTTGTTTTTGCAAGAGCACATAAAAAACCTTAAGTACAATGATGGTCAATAAACAAAAATTGAGAGAAAAAGTTTCCCACCTCATCAGTAGTGGCTACTTGAGCTCTCTCTTGAGCGTAGTAACAATCACCTAAAGTGCTGAATGTTGCCAGGTCGTACAGGTGCTTATTGACATCAAAACCTGCGTTCTGTGTGTCCATGCCTAGAGACCTGCAGTGGTCTAAAGCCTCTTCCCACGTCTTGTTTTCCTGCACCAGAACCAAATTCTCCTGGTAGCAATAGTAACCTATTACACTGTGACAGTTGACGTTGTGCCATATGCCAGTTGACGAAGCTATGACACAGAATTCTGTGGCTAAGTAATTTGGTTCTGTAAAAAAAAAAATATAGATGCTCAATAACCTGTATATATATAAATATATAATACATCTATTACAAACTGGACCACGGTGTCTATTTGGCACAAAGAAAAAATGTTTTAATACTTTGAGTTAAATTAAAAGATTTAAAGTCACTGAACATTCAATCAATTAAATCCTCATTCCTCACCACGAGGTCCCCACTCAAAGGAGGCCGCTGTCTCATTCCCTCTGGACCATTTCCACGGAGCCGTCTCATTCTCTCTGTACAATCCAATCCAACCCGCTGCCCCAATATTTTGTATCAATCTAATCTGTTGTTCACTTTGGACAGTCATCAAGTCCATGCCTTCCGTTCTACACAAAGCTTGAGCTTCCTTCCAGGTTTTTAGCGTGACATAGTGCTTAAAGACAAAACTTCTCAGGTAGGATGTTTGGCCAAAGACCAGAAGGAGGATGAGCAGCAGAGGGACAAAGATGCAGAAGTTTTTCTTCATGCTTTTGCTCATGCACTTCCACAAACCTGCAGTCATATTAAATGTTCGATCACTATTAAGTTCAGTTTTTTCAGTTACATTTGTAAGACAAATTTGAACATAACATACTGTACATGACTGAAAAGGCTCAAGAAAGGGCAATACTTATGAATGCCTGCCTAATTTTTCACAAAAGTAACCAAACATGCAGAAATGACAAAAAAAAAAAAAAATAAAAAAGTGAAATGATTAGGTTTTTTTTTTTGTAGCAATAATGTTCAATCTTAGTTCGAAACAATAATTTTGCAAAGGGAACAGCAAAACTCGAGCTCTCAATTAGCTCTTTGTTTTTAAATGAGATCTTGAAACATATTACTTTGGCTGCCAACAGTCTTTTTTAGCTTTTCGTGAAATACATTTGGGTGTTAATGACTCATATACGTATTTACCCTTTGAGATAGCAAAGTATTTTAATGCAATAAGAAAATAGTTTTGTAATGGAATAAAATTGCCTAGTAAAATGCCAATAACATTGCATTTTACTAGTTTAAATCTTTAATTTGAGGTGGTTTGAACTCAAATGATCAGTTTATGTCTTTTTAATAACAAGAGTTATTCAGAAATATTGATGCACATTTGTGTTCGTAGACCTTTTTGTTCTAGTTCGGTCTAATACTGTATGTTGACCCCCAAATTTCTACACATTAAAATAAATAAGGAAGAATAAATGTACATTAAAGCAAATATCAACCCTGTAATTTAGTAAATCCAACACTTTGTAATGAATGTATTTGGTTTAGAAATATTTTATTGACATATTCAACATGTTTTTTTTTCCAATTCAAACTCCAAAAAAGTGTATTGCTCATGAAAATCAACCACACCAAAAGTTTATTTCACCTCATTTGTCTTTTAACAAAAGTGTCATTAAAAATGCATTGATTTTGGTTTTAAAGTATGTTGTAACAATCACTGTGGTGAGTTTAAAATGATAAACATAAAACATATCATTGTTCAAAATTAATGAACTGCAATTAAAGAGCACAAATTAGAAGACAGGAGAAAACCTAAGGCATGAAAACAGATTAATACACATTTAAGATGTATTCTCAAAAGTATTGTTGGTGTTGGTTTTTACCTGAATGCAGCAGAATTCACCAAAGACCTCAGCAAAAGGCAGAACTGAAGATTTGCTGAGGGAAATTATGCTTTTCTGTCTTTCCTTGTAAAAAAAAAAATCACTGAACAATTGCAGCCAATAACATGTCTTGGACAATATGCCAGTTGATCACAAGAGCAACAAAACACTGATAAACAACCACTCACTCACAAGTGAACCTCGTAAGAGTTTACTGACATTGATTTTTCTTAAAATTTACATCTACAGGATACTCAAGTATCAAGAAAGAGCTCCTGCATAAACATAGAGATTATGCAAACTTTAAACAGGAAAGCATGATTCAAACCTAGTCACCTGAAAGAAAATCATCTATAAACCTTTGAACTTAAAAGCCCTGGTGTAAGTAATGGCAATGCAAACTTTCATCATTTTCACTTATTGGTATTGTCCAGTTGGAAGAAGGACATGGTTCTTCAGTGTCTCTGGGTGGTATTTTCAAATGCTAAGTGTAACATTTTCACTTGTGATTTTACCACCAAAATGCAGGAAAAATCTTTGTTTCATGGTCAGACTTTACCTTCATCAATGGATTATTTTGTTGAGAAATAATTTTACACATTAAGTCTTTTAACTTTGCAGAAATACTTTTAAACGGTGCATCAGTGAAAGTGTGGAGCAGCTAGTACTGGCATTTTTGATGATGATGATTTTATTTTTTAGAAAACCTAATAAGAATGCACTCTCTTTAACGCATATAAAGTAAACCTTTATATGTCATTAACAACCTCTGGCGATTTACTTCACTTGATGGTGATTTACTTGCTGCTGATGTTTCTGTAACACTATGCAAAAAGATTTATAGTAATCTCAATTGCTTTCATCGTACAATCAAAGAAACAGAGACTTTTCTGGTTAATCACTGACCAAGTTTTATTTCTAAACTAAAACCTAGGACTTTTAAATGTGGATCATTATTGCTATTTAACTGAGATTTTAAAAAAGCTACAATTACTAAAAGGCACAATTTATTTATTTTTTTACTCAAATGCCTTTTTAAATAAAAAAAGTAACATGTTGAGTTACAAAGTTACAGAAATTTCAAGCTTTTCTTACATTGTAGTACTTGTACTATATTTTCAAAACTTCTGAAAAGATGGTCTTTGTTATCAATTGTCTAAAGGTGCTTTATAGCGGGAGAAGTTCTTTTTGTCACTGCATCTACTCGCAAAGGATGGGTTTTTCTTCTTCAGACTCCACAACTGAACGCCAGGCAGCTCGGAAAATTTTGGTACTGCACCACTTCTCCATCCATCCAGAACTAAGTGTCACTAAGGAAACGTAGACCCGTTGACACCTAGCAAGAAGTAGCAGAGATTTACAAAAAACTCTGCATTCAAAACAAACTCTGACATCAAAACACAAAGTCAACCTCGGTGAAAAACTTTGTGTTTAGAGGGCCGCTATCCTTAATGTTTTTACTGGGTTTCTGGTTCACATAACCTAAATTAAACGGACCGTCAACAGCTAATAAAATTTTGCATTGAGGACATTTTTTTACCTCGTCATCGGTCGTAGCATCTTGAGTTTTCTCTTGACCGTAGTTATGATCATCTTCAGGAATTAGAGTAGCCAGGTCCCAGAGGAGCTTATTGCTCTGCTTGTCCATTTCCAAAGACCTGCAGTGGTTCAACCCCTCCTCCCAGGTCTTGTTTTCCTTCATCAGAGCCAGATTTTCCTCGGAGCAAAAGCAACTGTATTTGTTGAATGAAGATGCAGAAGTCAGCATTGAAGTAATTTGTCTCTGTCGGTAAAAAGAACGGAACAAAATATTTGTTTGAAAAAATTGTTCAGATTAAAATATACCAAAATGGAGAGAGCATGTTATACCCAAAGCACATCAAAGTTTCGGTAAAATTGTACAGAATTTCTAAGAAATTACATTTAGACATGAAACTGCAAAACCATGTAAAAGTCATTTTTGAAAAGGTTAATTCCAAACAATGCAAATCATCATAAAGAGCCCAGGCAGAAATGTTGCAGACTTACTTCCTCTAGACCACTCCCACAATCGTGCATCTTTATACAATCCAATTCATCCTTCTTCCGTAAAGTGTGTTATCTGCTCATTCTCCTCTTCACTTTGGATAGTGATCAGGTCCATGTGTTCCTGTCTACACAAAGCTTGAGTTTCACTTCAGTTCTTCTTCTCTGGATGGTGTTCCACTATAAAACCTCTTAGATTAGATGTCTGTTCATGGACAAGGAGTAAGAACAAGGAGCAGAAATACAAGGATGAAGATGTTTCCCTTCATGGTTTTGACTTAGCAACTTCAACAAACCTGCAGTCACATACACAGATTCATTTAATGTTCATTCACCAGGGGATATTTGAAAATTAGTTTAACACACCTTTTTTGTAAAAGAAAAAAAAAAGTAAAATTAAACACATAAGATTTTGTGCATATAAAGCTTGATCCAGAGATAAAAACTCATCCAATAACTGTCATGTTTGGTTCTGTTTTGATTCTGAACTAAACACAAGCAGAACTCACCTCAGACTTTAACTGAATCAACAACAGATTTGAAGTCCTGGAGCAAGTGGAAGTGCTTTGTTTTTCGATCACTTAAGGAAAAAGATTTCACTGTCCAATCACAGCAGCTTACCACATAGAGCTGGAAATGCAAAGTGGCCAAATCCCTCCATTTGTCTATAGAGGCTATTTCTCTCTTCTCAGATTTCCTTTACACTTCTTATTTGGACCTTTGAACGTTGTCAAAACACATTTTTAGGTATTCATACTGGGTAGGCAATAGCTCAGTGGTAGAATGTTCGGCTCAGGACCAGGACAAGCTGGTTCAAATCCTACTGAGCTCCTTGTGTCCTTGGGAAAGACAGCTAACACCCTGTTTCTCCTACCATTGGCGCTGTCCCGGGAACCTGCTATAGTACAATGCAGCACAGAAATTTCCCCATTGAGGGATGAATTCAGTATGTAAAAACTAAACTCACTTTCACATTTGTGAAAGCAACATTGTGTAATTATTTAATTACACAAATAATTGAAAACCTACACACAACAATGTTAAACAGAAAAGATAAAATTGATGACATTTGAAGCCTGATGAAGACCAACAGCGTATTACAACAGGAGGCTATTCAGATTTTGGTAAGATTCATTAAAGCTATTTTACCCCAGCAGGCCTCTGTTAAAATATAGATTGTTGAAAGAGAGGTGCAGTCACTTGTAGTTTTGAAGAGTTTAAATACAATGAAGAGTTTGGTTATAAATTTGAAGACAGTTTTGAAGATTTTGGAGACAGTCTAAGAGAGAGTTTTGGAGATAACAGCCTGCCAGAGAACTTCAGGGCCATAGCACATGACCCTCGATTTACTCTCAATGTACCAGTCAGTCTGCATTCTTACTCTCACCTATGGTCGCCAGCTGTGGGTAGTGACCAAAAGAACAACATCGTGGATACAAGCGCCTGAAATGAGTTCCCTCCACAGGATGGCTGGGCTCTCACTCAAAGATATGGTGAGGAGCTCTGCCTTCCAGGAGGAGCTCAGAGTTGAGCCGTTGCTCCTCCGGATCAAGAGAAGCCAGACGAATGTAATTCGGGTAATCCCGGGTAATTCGGGCATCTGTTTAAGATGCTTTCCAAACACCTTGCTGGTGAGATGTTTTGGGCACATACCACTGGGGGGGAGACCCAGAGGCAGACCGCAGACCCTCTGGAGAGAGTATGTCTCACAGTTGGCTTGGGAATGCCTCGAGATTGTCCCGGGTGAGCTGGAGGATGCACCCGGGTTTTGAGAAGCCCAGGTTTTCCATTTGAGGCTGTTGCCCCTGAAACCCAGCCTCGGCTAGGAGAATTGTTCAAATTATTCTGCAGATACTTGGTATAATAAAAACACATCAGTCATTTTTGAGAATAGATAATTAAGTGTGTCACTGTGAGAATTTCAAATCAAATTTGTTGTACTACTTTGAAAAACATACAACAAGAATCCATGTGTTCCTTTAAGTTTACTTGTTTGAATGCCACTCTTGGAGGTGTGCAGCATGCAAATTTTCCCTGTCCAACAAAATGGCCAACCAATGACCTTTCACAACACATTTTGTGTATTTGTGTAAGACCGGTGTATTGTGTACACAGGTTAGAATGGCCTTTTTGTTCATTTCCAGTTTATGAAGGAATACATCTCCGTGTCTGTTAGTGATTTTGCAGTGCATTCAGTCGGATTATTCGTCAGCTTTGTGTGACTGATGTTGGCAGGGAGGAATAGTGCTGAAGGAACACTTCTGACTTTATGGAGCAGAAATGACAGACTCATAATAAATATTGAAAAACCCAAAACAATTATAGTAGGCTTTTACATGAGCCTACTACCATCAACAATGAAAGTTGAATGAATTAAATAAATGTATTTTTATTTTGAGCAGTGACTGTTAACAAAAATGTGCATTACTGATCAACGTAAAACCAGCAAAAATTTAAATCACAGGAACTACAAAAAAAAAGGAAAAAATGAATATTGAAGCTTATAATGGAGTGGCAAGAAATAATAAAACATAATTCAATCCGTTCCATTGTCAGTCTTTTTCAATTGCAAAGAAAATCTGATTCCATTTTTTGAAAGTGCATCATAAACATCTTCCTTATGAGTAGTTGGTGCCATGTAATAATAACAAAATAACTTATGTTGTGTTTAGCACATGTACAGTTTAAGGTTTTTTTTTTTTTAAGAGCACAACCGTTGTCCCAAGTAATACAGAACTATTGATGGACGTGTAGAAAACATTATCAACATTTAGATGGATGAGTTTATTAGTTTTAAGTTTACATCTAAAACACCACAACGCTTTGTTTGCTTAAGATTTTGAGACGTGTATATATAAAGTACATATATCTATATGTAAACTGGCAGCCGTGTATCATCCTGCTGTGTCTGCTCTTTGTCTGCTGCGGGTGTGGCTTTGGGTGTGGGAATCACTTGGTGCAGCTGCAGCAATCACCAACTTAGTATCAAAATACACAGAAGTTTCTTTCTGTCTCTTGTATCTCTGTCTACCTGTCCAGGGTGTGCTGGCTGGAGGGTACAGTCATTGGACCCACAGAGGCTGCTTTAAAAAACTGGCCTACACAGTGCTCTGAAAATAATGGCCTCCTGGCATTGCCACCTGAGCACCCTCTATTTTATATCTCCCAAGCCAAACTTTTAAGTACACTGTGTTTTAACCAAGCACTTTATTTTGAACTGGACTTTTAACGGTTTGTAATAAACGTTTTATTTTTTTTTATTAATTGAGTCTGCCTGGCCATTTTGTCCTTTAAACTGGTTGTCAGATACCTAGTAGGCGTTACATATAGATATCACAAACTACATTATAATTATGTGTTTTTAACAGGACTTCCAACAACTAACCAGCTACTGTTAAAGCTGTGTTAATTAGTAACTAATTAATATCGGTTAGAAAATCTTTTCATTGATTACTTTTAAGACTTTGTGATGTGCTTTGAGGAAATAAATACAGCCTGAACAAAGGTTAGTCAATGCAGACTAGGTGTGGGAAAAGTTCAGCATGACGTTCATTTGCAGCCCACTGAGTGTTTTAATCTTCATGAACATTTTTTTCAATCATTTATTCGATCATCCTTTTCATCTTTTTAGTTTTTCTTTGTGATTTTTGTGTTTCATATAGAAAAAGCCAATAGAGGGCAATCTCTATCCATGAACCATTGCTGTGTGATCAGGTGGCATTAAATGTGAATTTGTCTAGTAATCGAAAAGGCCCCATCATTTTGAACACACTAAAATGCACCTCTGTTATTTTGTAAAGATGAATGGAAAAAAAGAAGAAAATATAATGTGAGCCAATGATACCTAATCTTTAATTTTCCAATTAATTCAAATAAAAAAATTTCTACTCTCCACAACAGACTGGCGATCTGTTTGGGGGGTATTCTGCCTCCCTCCTGTAACCAGCCGGGATTGTCTCCAGAACATCCCTGGATCCCAACAGCACTAACTAGTCCAGAATGATCACCTTTTCTTCTGGTTTTGGGGACAAAATGATTGTCAAAACTCATGTTTTCAACATATTCTATGTGTTTCTTCGCAAAACACGCAATATATTCGCTCATGGTCTGGCTATTTCATTCAATCTCAAAACCTTTTGTGTGGACCGCAAGTAGCCAATTCGGCCCACTTCTGGTTGAGACCAAACACTTAGAAGTAGGATTTAGTTATTATTGTAACTGGACTGCCGATTGAGGATCAGGTGGGGAGCGCCAGGAAAGCAGAGGCACAGACCATAAGAATTTATTAAAACATATCCTAAATAGCAGTTCTTAAATGAGAGAGTTTACATCTCTGGGCGCAGCACACAGGCACCTCCACATCCCCGCCCACAGCCTTTTTTAAGGCCTTTTGATGTAGGACAGGGATTTGATCTGAGATGCACTACTTTATCTTTGGAAAAAAACTAATTGAACTGATTAAGTCCATGAATAGTAGTGGTGGTGGTGAGGGATGAAGTATTTGTGCTTAAAAGCATCCAAAATGTGTATCACCAGTTTATAAAGACTGACCAAGGCGATTAAAACTGCACATCACGTAGATTTTGTATACTCTAGAATCTAGAGTATACAAAATCTACGTGATGTGTAGTGATGTAATACATCTAGAGTCTAGATGTATTACATCACGTAGATATATATTCTTACTTCCAGTCTGTCAATAAATTGGATTTAAAATCTTCTCTTCTTACTGTATTCAATTGATTAGTCACACACTGATCACGTGTTGAAAACGCAGCCCGCAGTTTGCAGGCCGGAAATCAGCAATTCAAGTTTACAAAAAAAAATTGAGATGAAAGTAAGTAACTGGACTGCCAGTTTTTGATATCCTAGAATTCAAATTCTTTATCAGAAGACCTTCAGCAGATATGACATTAAAATGCAATTAATTCCATTAATTGATTGCAAAATCCTGTAATTAATTCAACTCAATTTTATTTGTATAGCCCAAAATCACAGAATTTCCATCTCAACGGGCTTCCCAAAAAAAGAGGAATGTATTAACACTAGTACACAGTAGGAAAAATAACTAACAAATGCTAACTAAACAAGACTAGCACATTTATGCCCTTAGACTCTCCTCCTCGGTGAGGAAAAACTCTTAAAAACCCCATCAGTGGGGAAAAAATAAGAAATCTCATGGGGATCCACATGAAAGAGGGATCCCTCCCCTGGGACGAGCAACCAATGTGTCAAAGATTATTGTTTAAATATTAGCTTATTCTAGTCTACAGCTAAATATCTAAAGAAGTCAATAGATGTTCTTCATCCTGAAACATGGGAGACTCCTCGGCCCGGAGATGTCCAGAACGGGGATGAGTAGATGTTCTTCATCCTGATGGAAACACGGGTACTCCTCAGCCTGGAGATGCCCTGGACGGGGATGAGTAGATGGATTTCATCCTGATGGAGCAAGGATGATGAAGCGTGGAGGTCTCCTCTTTGTGGCCATGCCCAGGACAGGAACGCAGAGGCCTGAATGGGGCTCTCTCCCAGAGAGCAGGGAGAGAGGTGGACAACATGTGAATTGTATTGTACCAACTTGCAGTGCAATTCATTAATTCAGTAGCAGTGTAATATATTAAACATGAAGAAACAATGAAAATAGAACACACAAAAAAAGACATTAAAACAAATATCTCACGTGTGGGATCAATAAAGTAATTCTGATTCTTTTAAATAATGATGAAAAGATATTCAGCAGAGAGTGAGAAGGATAATTGAACTATATTGAGGCTGTTTTATTTTGTTTTTCTTTTAGTAAATTTTTCCTCTGTCTTTGAGCAGATCTCGTTCATTTTCTATAAGTATTAATTCCCCAAAAACTTGGTTTGGATTTTTTTCCAGCTTAATTATTCATTAACTAATGAAGGATGGCTCAGTGATTAGGATGGCCATTAGGATGGAGGGTTGCCGGTTTGATCCCCCGCCATGAGTTCATGCCGAGGTGTTCTTGAACAAGACACTGAACCCCCAATTGCTCCTGATGGTGGTTTGCACCTTGCATGGCAGCATATGTGTGAATGGGTGAATGTGAGCTACACTGTAAAGCGCTTTGAGTACCGACGCAGGTAGAAAAGCGCTATATAAGTAGAGTTCATTTACCATTTAACTAATCCTCATCATTCAACAGAAATTGATTACTATGTCTAGAAATATATTGGCATGGTTGTGAATTTGTTCAATCTGCAACTGCACACGTTTAGCATCGTAAAAAAAAAAATTGTTGTTCAGTTCGACCTGATTAAACATGCTATTGATATTTTGTTGTCACTTTCAATGGATTTTAAACAAAAGTCAATTAATCAAAGAAGTAAAGACTCAACTGATACACCACACACTTTTTTTATTTTAAAATTCAAACAAACACTTTTAAGTGACACACAATAACGGCTGTTCATTGATGCGGCTTTGCAGGGATACAAAAATGGCACCAAATCAAAGCTCTGACGGTCAGTAGGTATACAGTAACTTAAATACTTATCCTCAAAGAAAAAAAACAACACTATTAGAAAAACTAAGCAGAAGCAATGACTCAGCTTAAGAATTTTTAAGTTTACATATTATTGCTATATTGTATTATTTTATTTATTATTTTTCTAAACTGTAGAAATATGCTTTACATAACTGGCTTTTGATGATTTTAAGGAGTTTTGTAACAAAAGAAGTTCTTCTTCTCGCTGCAACGTCTGATTCCAAAAGAAGCAGCTTGCTTCTTCTCCAGGACTCCACAGTGGAAATCTGGGCAGCTTGGAATTTCCTGATACTTAACCTCTTGTTCACTCATCCAGTACCAACGATCACCAAGGAAACGCAGACCAGTCCACACCTACAAACATGTAACAGATTCATATAAACAAAAGATTAACTGCTGAACACCAAGATGTTAGAATAAACGTTCTGACCTCATCAGTGGTAGCTTCTTGAGCTCTCTCTCGAGCATAGTTATGATCATCCTCAGAGATCAGAGTGGCCAGGTCATAGAGGGGCTTGTTGTTGTCTGGGTCTATCCCATAAGACCTGCAGTGTTGTAACGCCTCCTCCCAGGTTTTTTCCTTCTTCACCAAAAACAGATTTTCTCGATAACAAAAATAATTGTTTTTACTCTCACACCTGTCATTGGCCCAATCTCCCCAAGGTAACACTCCCCCACAGAGTTCAATATCGAATAAATTTGGCTCTGTAAAAAAATGGGAGTAGAGAACATGAGGCAGGTCAGATTAATTCTGAAACTCAAACATTTATTAATAACATCAATAGATATACTTAATATTCATGAAGCTCCTGCAAATGTTTATGCCAACACATTCATGCAAATGTGTGATTTTCGTGTATATTGTGTGGAAATTGCAATGAAGACTTATATGCCATATGCTATGTGTGTTTAAGTTTATTAAACTCTTCTCTATTGTATTCTCACCACTCACCTGTAAAATACCAATTAAAAAATGTTGCAGTTTCATTTTCTCTGGACCATTTCCACGGTTGTGTTGCATTCTCCCGGTACAATCCAATCCACCCCGAGGACATCGAAATCAACTGTTGTTGTTCCCGTCTTTGGACTGTGATTAAGTCGAGTTGTTCATTTCTACAATGACTTTGAGCTTCACTCCAGGTCTTCGCCTCTGTAATGTGCTTGAAAAAAAAACTTCTCAAGTGTGATGTCTGCCCAAAAACTGGAGGGAGGATGAGCAGCAGATAGACAGCGATGCAGGAGTTTTTCATTCTGGATTCACGCAAGAACTTCAACAAACCTAAAAATTTGCAATGTTAAAGATTGCAAGTTAGTATGTGATCTTTTTTTTTAGACACTACTTTTGCAGTTAGAATATTCTCTCACTGTCTCTCTTCCTAGCAAAATGCACACTTACACATTCATACAGTACTTACATACATCTATAATTTTTTGTGAATATTGAGAGCGATATTTATGTACGTATACATGATCATTTAGATTATTTAGATATAATGACTGAAATATTTGTGCTTTTGTCAAATTAGTTATAAAATTTAATCTCATTTCATCATTAAATATCCTTTACATAATCCTTTACCTACATGTAGAAAACAACTCAGGTCAATTCTGTGACTCTGATAAGTTTTTATTCTAAGTTAACCACAACATAACTCACCGCAGCAGAGTAGAAGTCAAAATTAAATTTCTGTTTCAGGTAAGGAAACTTTTCTGTCAGATTTCTTAGTAAAATCCGACATCAATAACCAATCAGCGCATCCCAGCATGAATATGTAAAGTAGCTGGATGCTTTCGACAGGTCCTTTTGCAGGACCTGTTTCTCTATCGTCACTTTTTCGTACGTATAAAATTTGATTTCTTTCTGTATTTGATAGTTATACACAACCAGACCCGTATATGAATGTATTTTTTTCCCAAGTAAAATGAAAATACGTCTTTATTCACCACAGGACATTTTGAGTTACCAAATTTACCCAAACTCATAGATGTTCTGCAGAACAAACAGAAAATCACTAAAAGACTTAATGAGTTAGGAATTTTGTAAGATTTTTTTGTAATCAAATTCAGTTGCTTGAAATGCTGCTAAAATGGGGAAAAAAGTTTGTAAACTTGCAAGTGAGAAAATTATAATTCAAAGTAAATACAGAGTCTTGTTTGAAAATGAAACTTTTAAGTCATATAATTTACAGTAACTAGCCAGAAGAAAAGACTATTGCAGAATTTGACATTTTTCTCACACAAAAAAAACTTGTTTTCTTTCTTGAGTTGCTCAACCATTCAAATTGTTCACGGACATTTAAAAGGATTTGTATAAATTTACCTAGAGAATTTCTTAGTACAATGAAACTACTTAAAACATTAATGAGAATGAAGACAAAATGTTAGATTCAGAATTCACAGCAACACTTTTCAAAGTGTTGGTTGTAATGCAACATATCTAATATTCCGTGTCATTGTTTCAGTTTCTTTTGGTTTGAACGTTTCTCTGTGGTGTGACACATGCATTTTTTTTTTATAAGGGTCAGAAAGTTTATCTACACTTAAAGACAAAATAAAACATTTTTACAACACCTTCTTATGTATTGTGTGTTTTAGCTGTGTCAAAACCATGCACCCGGGTATAAACCAAAACTGCCTATTTTCTTCTATTGTGACCTTGATTATCTGTTGTTTGAAAGATTGTCTAGCTGAATAGGACAACATAATGAAGATAAAGAGCATTATTAAGATATTGAACTAGCACACATCAGAAAACACTTAGAGTAAGGGAAGAAACAAATTCAACACCCCACCATTTTGCAAGTTCTTTTTTTCTTAGAAATCATGGAGCGGTCCTGAAATTTCCATCGTGGGTCATTTTTTATGACGACGACGTAAGGATAACAAAATAAATGCGACATTGGGGTGATGAAAATGTGACGAGACGTTTGCAAGTTTCAGAATATACTTTAATGACAATTAAGCAAAAGACGAGGAGCTGCTGTAACAGCTGTTGACAAGACGAAAATGTAACGAAATAGGCGTCAGACTTTCACATTTCTGTCTGTGAAAAGAAAAAGTACAGCAGCTGCATTTTGTCTCTTACGGTGGCACGCCCCCACAATGCTGCACGTTCACACCGTCACCACAACAGACCTACAGCCACGAGGAAGTCACACACCATTGTGAAAACAGCAACAAAGAGGCTTGGTGGTCAGAAACTTAAAGTTTTCCACATATTTCGCGCAAACAGCAAACCGACTTCAAGCTAATGCTAGCTTGTCGGCGCTGCTAACTTCCTTGGTTAGCTTGTTTGTGCTAAAGACTGCTTTACAGACACAACACAATGTTTACTTTGCTTACAGGGGTTGTTAAGAGGTGTCATTTTTAAGTAAGTATAAGTTACAACGTTCCTCACTCACTGAAGAATTTGTTTTTATTTTACATTGTTTTACAATATTTGCTGTTTTGCGCAAGTTAAAGCTCGGCAGAGTATTATTTCTTTTAACAAATAACCTGCATCATTCTCAGTAATAAAGCCACGATTGGTAAAGTAAGTTCTTTTTTGTTTGTTTGTTTTGTTTTTTTTACACTAAAACTAGACTAAAAATATTCTAAGTCATCACCGATGAAAACTCTTTTGGGTTTTCGTTGACTAAAACGAAAATATTAAGAGATGACGAAAATGTGACTAAAACTTAAATTAATTTTCATTCCAAAGACGAAGACTAAAACAAAAACTTAGCTGGTTACCAAAAACAACAATGCACCAATGATCCCCCCAGCTGCCACGAGGTCCATCATCACCCCACCACGATGCACCAACATGATCTCCTGGGGCCTTAATGTGGTTTTGACGGCAACATTCTAATCAAAAGCCCAAACGCTACTTGTTACTTTGCTCCAGATTCTAGTTTGGTTTGATTAAATTCATTAATCATTTAAGATAAAAAAAAACAAACTTGTGCACAGCAGCTTCCTGTGGTTCGCCAGCATCTCTTCAACATTAACATTAGGCTGTAAAGAAATTTGCTTCTCTCGAAAACCCCGTGCTCTCTACCCCGTCTGTATACCAGAGCGGTCATCTTCCTCTCACCTCCAGAGTTTCTGTACAGTTGTCGTTTCATCTCAAGTGATGAGGGTGCTGGAGAGGCAGGTGTTAGATAACTGACCGCTGGTGAATTCTTCTCTGGACCCCCTGCAGTTTTGCTCCTGGGAGTTGACATTGGCATCATCTTTTAATTTCTGCATGACTTGATTGAATATCATTCAATTTAGTTTCAGTGAAGATTTTCATGTTAATTGCAAAGCCCTTTCAAGTTTGTTGAAGGTACAATATGTTCCATGAAATAATTTGCTTTGCTCTTTATTTGCATAAAAGGATCACATTTGCTCTCTGGAAGAAATGACCAACGCCCAAGTCAACTTTGGACTGAAATCCAAGATCAACAAATCTAAAACTTTGAATATTTTTGTTTTTGAACTTGAGATCTTTATATATCTACACAACTGCCAAAAACAACACCACATTTATTATTTTTTTTTCACAATTGCTGTATATTTTGGTTGTGGTTTGTTAAATATTTGTTTTTGTGTGTGTGTGTGTGTGTTTTTCTTTTATTTTCAAAGGCAAAAGTGATCAATTGAGCAATTCTTGGCTTCTAACCCCAATCACTCTTGGGTCTTGGGTGGATTAAACAGGAGAAACAGACGGTAATCAAATGGGAAAGGATGTAAAGAGGCAAAACAGACATTTTGTGACACAGAAAGAAAATGGAGACAAAAGCACACAGATAATGCTAATTTCTGAGAGTTGTTTGACTACGTTACCGACTATAAAGAGCAAAGCTGGACTGGGCACCCTAGTTTAGTCCCATTGATAGGTCCCTGGAAAGTGAACAAGGCAAAAACAGACAATCCTTAAAACTTGACTGAACAGGTAAAATGGGAAGCTATCATTTGGCTCCGTACGAAAAGTGTGTAACACTTAGGATTGGGGCATATTTCAATACCTCCCTAATCCCACCAACAGACCACCCTTGCCGTTTATCATGTCAGCAGTCATTCGCTATAAAGACCAAAAATGGCAAAGGTTGGATGAAGTTTTGTTCCACGTCAGGGCCAAATACCCCTTCAACTAAAAAAAAAAAAAAAAAACTCAATGTATGTGTTGTCTGATAGTTCAATTCAATAAGACTGTTACGTAATAATATTTGATGTGCTTTAGAGTTTCTAAAGATTTATATCTCTAGAAAGTTTCTAACGATTAACATATTTCTCTAATCCCAATTAAAGCATTTGGGGAGGAGAGTCTCAGGAGAATAGCTGACTCTAAGAGTGAAAACTGAAAAAAGTAGGACAAACGTAGATATTGCTGTACAAACTGGTGGCAGCCTGTCAATAAGATGTTGCAAGTAAAGTGCCACTGCAGCATTTTGGTAAGACTGTTTTGTATCAAATCTTGGCATAGTGCAATAAAATGGCTGAATATTAATCATTACCGAAGGTGTGGAAACATGTAATTGTGACCAACTGACATCAAGTCAGAGGAGGACCAATCATCTCCATATTAAGGTTGCTGAAGAGTTTGCAAAATCTGAAAAGATATTATTTCTTGCCCACAGCATTAAATTGTTTCCATGTTTTTTCCTTTTGCAAGAAAGTAAAGACAACTGAAAAAAGTCATCCCTTCAGTTTTTTCTCTTCAATTTAGCTCTTCCTCCATACTTAAAGTCACGATTGGTGTTTCATTTTAATTCATGTGCCTACCGTGAGGTAATCAAGACTTAAAACAGAGAATCACATGTTTCTCTTTAAGATATCAATTTGTCCTGCATCATACCTGACATTTCTTTATTTTTTTGGACAGGAAAATCTCAGGTGTGAAGCTAATTCAAATAAGATTTGTACATTAAAATGGTGTGTGTTGAGAGAGAGAAGTACTTCCATATGCACATAACTTTTAACCCATCAGAGTTTGTCGTGAACAACTTAGTGGTAATTTTTTTCTTTTGAGAGTATTCCTTGTTTTGGCATACATGCTGTTTATTTAAAGTTCAAGCATAAGTGAATATATTAAACATATATAGACAATAAAAATTAAACATACAAAACAGGACATTAAAACAAATATCTTACATGTGGGATCAATAAAAAAATTCTGATTTTGAGAAAGAATGATGAAACCACATTTAGCTGAGATTGAGAAGGATGATTGAACTATATTGAGGGTTTTTTTTTTAAACCAATGGAAAGTATTTCCCAGTTTTTGAGCATTTGTTATTTATTTTCTATATGTATTATTTCCCAAAAAACGTTTGGATTTTTTTTCCAGTTTAATTATTCATTAACTGATCATCATCATTAAACAAAAACTGATTAAGTCTGGAAATATAATTTGTCCATCCAAATGAAAGCATGGTTGTGAATTTGTTCAATTTGCAACTGTACACGTTTAGCATCATGAAAAAAGAACTGGTGTTCCGTTCGACCCGATTGAACATGCTAATTCATATTTTGTTGTCACTTTAAATGGATTTTAGACTAAAGTCAACTAATCAAAGAAGCACAGACTCAACTGATACACCACTCACTTTTTTATTTTAAAATTCAAACAAAAGTTTTTAAGTGACACACAATCACGACTGTTCATTGATCCGGCTTTGCTAAGATACAAAAATGGCACCAAATCAAAGCTCTGACGGTCAGTGGGTAACTCTAACTAAAATTCTTATGCCCCAAAAAACAACTCTATGTGAAAAGCTAAAGCAGAAGCAATGACTCAGCTCAAGAAATTTTACGGTTACCTATTGTTGCAATATTGCATTATTTTATTTATTATTTTTCTAAACTCATCAAATATGTTGTACATAACAGGCTTTTGATGATTTTAAGGAGTTTTGTAACAAAAGAAGTTCTTCTTCTCGCTGCAACGTCTGATTCCAAAAGCGGCACCTTGCTTCTTCTCCAGGACTCCACAGTGGAAATCTGGGCAGCTTGGAATTTCCTGATACGTATTATCTTGTCCACTCATCCAGTACCAGCGATCACCAAGGAAACGCAGACCAGTCCACACCTACCAACATGTAACAGATTCATATAAACAAAAGATTAACTGCTGAACACCAAGATGTTAGAATAAACGTTCTGACCTCATCAGTGGTAGCTTCTTGAGCTCTCTCTCGAGCGTAGTTATGATCATCTTCAGAGATCAGAGTGGCCAGGTCATAGAGGGGCTTGTTGCTGTCTGGGTCTATCCCATAAGACCTGCAGTGTTGTAATGCCTCCTCCCAGGTTTTTTCCTTCTTCACCAAAAACAGATTTTCCCGATAGCAAAAACAGTTTTTTTTATACTCACACCTTTCATTGGCCCAACGTCCCGAAGGTAACACTCCCACACAGAATTCAATATTGATCAAATTTGGCTCTGTGAAAAAAATTGGAGTAGAGAACACGAGGCAGTTCCAATTAATTCTGAAACTCAGATAATTGTTAATAATATTAATAGATTTTGTTAGTATTCATGAAGCTCCTGCAAATGTGTGATTTTAGTCTATTTTGTGTGTAAATTGTAAGGAAGATGTATATGCCATATGCTGTGTGTTTAAGTTTATTAAACTTGTCTCTATTGTATTAAAACCACTCACCATAAGTATACCAATTAAAAATTGTTGCAGTTTCATTTTCTCTGGACCATTTCCACGGTTGTGTTGCGTTCTCCCGGTACAATCCAATCCACCCCGAGGACGTGGAAATCAACTGTTGTTGTTCCGGTCTTTGGACCGTGATTAAGTCGAGTTGTTCATTTCTACAATGAGCTTGAGCTTCACTCCAGGTCTTCGCCTCTGTAATGTGCTTAAAAATAAAACTTCTCAAGTGTGATGTCTGCCCAAAAACTGGAGGGACGATGAGCAGCAGATAGACAGTGATGCAGGTGTTTTTCATCATGGATTTATGCAGGAACTTCAACAAGTCTGAAAATTTTCAATGTCGAAAGTTAGTATGTGATCTCTCTTTTTTTTTTTTTTTTGGTGCAACAGCTGTAGCAGACATTACGTGCACAGTTAGAATATTCTCTCTCTGTCTCTCCTCCTAGCAAAATGCATACTTACACATTCATATACAATACTTACTTATATACAGTACATCTATCATTTTTTGCGAATATCGAGAGCAATATCAATATACGTATTCATGTTCAAATTAATTGCATTGACAGGAAGTACAAATAATAATGGAATTCCTTCCAGCAACAAGTTATTGGTGATAGAAGTTGTTCTTGAATGAATTTCCAATTTTTGCCCTTCCTTCAAAATGCTCAGGAATGGCTAAGATCAATATCAGTTATAGACCTGATCAGGTTTTTTTAAATAAAATTCTAGAGATCTTTTCATACAGCAAATGAAAATAAAAGTGTTGATAAAATAAAAATTAATTTTACTTTGTACGTAGTTTTGTTCCTGCATTTTATACATAGATAGAGTATTAGGGAGATATATCTGTAAAAACAACGTATATCTAACTTTTCTTTTTAGGTTATTGATAACACAAAGTATTGAATTAATCCATTACCTACAGGTATAAAAAAACTCAAGTCCATCCTGTGACTCTGGTCAGTTTTTATTCTAAGTTGACCACAACAGAACTCACCTCAGCAGAGTAGAAGACAAAATTAAATTCCTGCTTCAGGTAAGGAAACTTTTCTGTCAGATATCTTAGTAAATTAAGACATCAGTGACCAATCACAGCCTCTCAGCATGGATATGTAAAGCAGCTGGATGCTCTCACCCTTCTGCAGAACCTGTTTCTCTAATGTCAGTTTATCTTACACGTAAAATTTAAAAGATTTCTCTATGTATATGATAGATATACACAACCAGACATATTTCTGAAAGTATTCACTATACCTAACACTTGCTTTGATACATCCAGCGTCAACTGGATTTATGATGAAAACATATTCATATATTTGAAAACATATTCAGCAAAGAGTGAGAAGGATACTGAGAACCATATTGAGGGTTTTTTTAAAGTTTTTTTTTTAAACCAATGGAAAGTAATTCTAATTCTTTTAGCATTTGTCATTTAGCTTCCATAAGTATTATTTCCCCAAAACTTGATGTTTTATTTGATTGAAAATTTGTCTTTATTCACTGCAGGAAACTTTGAGTTACCTAATATACACATACATGTTTTCCAGAACAAACACAAAATTACTTGAGGACTTTATTTTAATTGAAAATCTGTCTTTATTCACCACTGCAAATTTTGAGTTACCTACTTTTAAATCAAGGCTATAGTTTACAGTAATTAGCCAGAAGCAAAGACTAGTGCAGAATTTGACATTTTACTCACACAAAAAAACTTGTTTTCTTTCTTGAGTTGCTCAACTATTCAAATTGTTTGCGACATTTAAAAGAAATTGTATAAATTTACCTATAGAATTTTTTAGTACAATGAAACTACTTAAAACATTAATGAGAATGAAGACAAAATGTTAGATTTAGAATTCACAGCCACACATTCCGTACTTGTTCAAAGTTTTGTTTGCAATGCAACATGTCAGACATTCCGTGTCATTGTTTCAGTTTCTTTTTGCTTGAATGCTACTATCTGGTTCCTGACATGCAATTTTTTCTTAAAAGGCTCAGGAAAATTATTTCCACTTGAAGACAAAATAAAACATTTTACAACACCTTCTTATGTATTGTGTGTTTTGACTTTGTTAAAACCATATACCCAGGTAGAAAACGAAAACACCTGTTTTCTCCCATTGTGGCCTTGATAATCTGTTGTTTGAAAGATTGTTTGACTGAAGTCGACAACATAATGAAGATAAAGAGCATTATTAAGATATTGAACCAGCACACATCAGAAAACACCTAGAGTAGGGGAAGAAACAAATTCAACACCCCACCATTTTGCAAGTTTTTTTCTTAGAAATCATGGAGCGGTATGAAATTTACATCGTAGGTGCATGTCCGCTGTGTGAGATATAAATAAATTTTTAAAAATCCAGAAATCCGAATGTATGATTTTTAACAATTTATTTGCAACATACAGCTGAAAATAAGTATTTCAACACCTGTCTATCTGCAAGAATACCAACTCAATATTCTGTCAATCCCTTTTTGAGAAGTCATCCAGCACTCAACCCATTCTCGTAATTTAGATGCACCTGGCTGAGACAGTTAGCTGCATAAAGACACCTGTGCAGTCCATACAATCAGTGAGGCTCTAACTACTAACATGGCCATGACCAAAGAAATGTCCGTTGACATCAGAGACAAAATTATAGACCTACACGAGGTTGGAAAGGTACTGTAAGCTCTGAGATACTGTGAGTTGCTGTGTCCTCAATTTTTTTTGTTAAAGTTAAGAAGAAAAAAAAAAATTAAACTCAACATTATAATAAAGATGTGAAGTTTTAGAAACGGAATGTCTGAAGATACAGAAACTATTTTGGTCTAACGTGTATCCATTTCCTCTCTACATTCAACAAGTTTAGTTTGTGAATTATGATTATACGTACATTATAATGCCATTATATTTTGATGAAACATTGATCTGCCAAAGAAGCAAAAAGTCTTCTCTCAGTGCCCACTTCCAACATTATTGATCTGACTAACAACAACGGAAGTCTTCCAGGTACCAAGGCATATATTGTGCATTAACTTGACCATAGACGACGAGGTCTAGTAAGGAGAGGAGAATCCTGCTGGGTCTCCTGTACTTGCTCCTTCTGTCCTTCTTGTGACTCTCCTGCCTGGCTCTTTTATGACATTTCTTGCTTCTGTTCCTGTAAACTCCCTTGCTTCTGTTCCTATAACTCACCCTCCTAACTGTCCAACAATCCCCCAGCTGCCGCAAGTCTGACCAGCCCCCACATTGTCTTCCAGGTACCCCGGCACATATTGTGCATTGCCTTGACGTAGGACAATGATGCTAGGTCAAGTCATTCTGAGGATAGTCTTTCTGGGTCTTCTGTACCTACCCCTGCTGCCGTTCTTGTGACCTCCCTAGCTTCCATTTTTGTAACTCCCCCTGCTGGCTCACCAATGATCCCCCAGCTGCTGTGAGGTCCACCAACACCCCCACCACGATTTACCAAGATGATCTCCTGCAACAGAAGCCCTTACTCTACTTGTTACTTCGCTCCAGATTCCTGTTTGGTTTTATTAAATTCTTTAATCATTTAATATAAAAAAAATATTGTTCACAGCAGCTTTCTGTGGCTCTCCAGCATTTCTTCAACCTGAGCTTCAGGCTGGAAAGGATTCTACTTCTTTAGAAAATCTTGTGCCTGGTTTCTGTACTAGAGCGGTCATCATCCTCTCACCGCGGGGTTTCTGTCCAGTTTCCTGCGCATCTCACGTGATGAGAGGCTGATTTTAAATAACTGACCGCTGGTGAATTCTTCTCTGGACCCCCTGCGATTTTGCAAACGGCTGCTCCTGGGAGTCGACAATGCCGTCATCTATCAATTTCTGCATGACTTAATTGAATTATAATCTTTCAATTTAGGTTCAGTGATAAGTTTAATGTCATTGCAAAGCACTTTCAAGTTTTTTGCAAGTACAATGTGTTCCATGAATTAATTTGCTTTGCTCTTTATTTGCTTAAAAGGATCAAATTTGCTCTCTGGAAGAAGTGACCAACGCCCAAGTCAACCTTGATTGAAATCCAAGATTGAAACCTTTGATTATTTTTGTTTTTAAACTTGAGTTCTTTATCTGTCTACACAGCTGCCAAACACAACACCACATTTATTCATTTTTTTCCCTCACATTTGCTGTATTGATTGATTGTGATTGGTTAAAAGTTTGGGTTTTAAGTGTTTTTTTTTATTTTCAAAGGCAAAAGTGATCAATTTAGCAATTCTTAGTTTCCAACCCCAATCGCTCATGGGTCCTGGGTGGATTAAAGTGGAGAAACAGACCGGTGAGCAAATGGAAAAGGATCTAAAGAGGCAAAAGAGACAGTGACACAGAAAGAAAATGGAGACAAAAAGCAGACAGATAATGCTAATTTCCGTGACCATTTCAATGACTATAAAAAGCAATGCTGGACTAGGCACTCTAACTTAGTCCCATTGATCTAGTAGGTCCCTGGAAAGTGAACAAGGCAAAAACAGACAAGCCTTAAAAAACGGTCTACCAGCATTGACTATACGTACAGGTACAATGGAAAGCTATCATTTGGCTATGTACTTAAGCTTGTAACACTTAGGATTGGGGCATATTTCAAAACCTCCCTACACCCACTGTTGGTGGGATCTACATCGGTGTATCATGTCAGCAGTTATTTGTTATAAAGACCGAAAGGTTGGATGAAGTTTTGTTCCACGTCAGGGCAAAATACCCCTTCGTTTAAAAAAAAAAAAAACCAAAAACCTCAATTTACGTGTTGTCTGATAGTTCAATAAGACCGGTACATAATAAGGTTTCGTGTTCTTTAAAGTTTCTAAAGATTTACATATTTTGAAGCATTTGGAAAGAGAGATTCTCAGGAGAATAGTTGACTCAAAGAGTGAAAATTGAAAAAAATAAGACAAAAGTAGAAAAAGTTGTACAAACTGGTGCGAGCATGACAACACAACGTGGTAAGTAAAGTGCTACTGCAGCATTTTGGTAAGACTGTTTTGTATCAAATCTTGGCATAGTGCAATAAAATGTTTGAATATGGCTCCTTACCGAAGGTGTGGAAAAGTGTGTGTGTAGTTGTGATCAAACGACATAAGTCAGAGCAGGACCAATCTTCTCCATAATTAGGTTGCTCAAGCATTTGCAAAATCTCAAAAGATATTACTTCTTTCCCAAGGCATTGAATTGTTTCATGCTTTTCCCCACTACCTTAGGAAGAATGTAAGAACAATAGGAAAAAGTCATCCCTTCAGTGTTTTTTCTCTTTGATTTAGCTCTTCCTCCATACTTAAAGTCACGAGTGGTTGTCCATTTGAATTCATGTGCCTACCGTTCAGTAATCAATAGTTAAAACAAAGAATCACATCTTTCTTTGTAAGATATCAATTTGTCCTGCATCATACCTGACATTTTTTTGGTCATGGAATCAGGAAAATCGCAGGTGTGAAGCTAATTCAAATAAGATTTGTATATTAAAATGGTGTGTGTTGAGAGAGAGAAGTACTTCCATATGCAAACAATTTTCAACCCATCAGAGTTTTTCGTGAATAATATGGTAAATACTGAATCTTAATAGTTTTCTCTTTTTGTGTAAACGATTTTTTGAGAAGGCGGCACGGTGGCGCAGTGGGTAACAAATTGGCCTCACAGCAAGAAGGTCATGGGTTTGAGTCCCGGGTGGGGACGAGGCCTGGAACACTGTCCTTTCTGTGTGGCGTTTGCATGTTCTCCCTATGTCTGCGTGGGTTTCCTCCGGGTACTCCGGTTTCCTCCCGTCCTCCAAAGACATGCACGCTAGATTGATTGGCCGGTGCCAAATTGCCCCTAGGAATGTGTGTGTGTGTGTGTGTGTGTGTGTGTGTGTGTGAGTGTGTGTGTGTGTGTGTGTGTGTGTGTGTGTGTGTGTGGCCCCGCACCAAGAAGGCCTGGTAAGACTTCTTCTTCAGCTTGACGACATCCCTCACCACCGGTGTCCACCAGTGGGTTCGGGCGTTGCCGCCACAACAGGCACAGATGACCTTGCGTCCACAGCTCCGGCTTGCCACCTCGATAATAGAGCTGTCCACTCTGACTCGATGTCCCCCACCTCCTCCGGAACTCGTGAGAAGCTCTGCTGGAGATGTGAGTTGAAATTCTTTCTGATGGAAGGATCTACCAGATGTTCCCAGCAGACCCCCACAGATCGTTTGGTTCTGCCAGCTCTGACCGGCTTCCTCCCCCTCCACTGAAGCCAACCCACTACCAGGTGGTGATCAGTTGACAGCCCCGCCCCTCTCTTCATCCCAGTGTCCAAGACATGCGGCCGTAAGTTCGATGAAATGACTATAAAGTCGATCATGGAACTGCGGCCTAGAGTGTCCTGGTGCCACATGAGCATATGGACACTCTGATGCTTGAACATGATGTTTGCTACCGAAAATTTGTGACGAGCACAGAAGTCAAGCAGCAGAACACCACTCGGGTTTAGATCAGAGGGGCCGTTCCTCTCAGTCACTCCCCTCCAAGTCTCACTGTCGTTGCCCATGTGAGTATTTAAGTCCCCGAGGAGGACAATGAAGTTCCCCTCCAATATTCCCCCCAAAGACTCCAAAAAGGGCAGGTAGTCTACAGTGCACCAAACGTGCACGGTTTGGTGAATAGCAACAAACGAGCAGTGTGGTTTCCGTCCCGGACGTGGAACTACGGACCAGCTCTATACCCTCTTCAGGATCCTGGAGGGATCATTTGCCCAACCAGTCCACAAGCGCTTTGTTGATCTGGAGAAGGCATTTGACCGTGTCCACAGGGGACCCTGTCCCGGGGGTGAACCGGGATGTACAGAGTCTCGGAGTCCTTGGTAAGGGCTGTCCGGTCTCTGTGTGACAGGAGCCAGAGCTTGGTCCGTATAGCCGGTAGTATGTCGATTCCATTTCCAATGAGAGTTGGACTCCGTCAAGGCTGCCCTTTGTCACCGATTAGGTTCATCACCTTTATGGACAGAATATCTCGGCGCTGTCAGGTTTAGTAATGAAGTCACAGTGTTTTTGTTCTTTTCCTGTTTTATTTTGAAATCACTCACTTTATTTCCTTTCAGGTGCTGTGTTCCTCTTGGGTGTGTCTCCCTGGTCTGATCACCACTCTTCCCTAATGTTCTTCACCTGGTTCCTATTTTCTCCTGGCAGTATTTAAGGGGGTTCTTTGCCTCACTCCTCTGCGGGTTTGTCTTGTCTTTCTGATCTCCCCTACTTGTCTGTAGATGTTTGGAAGCGAATCTCGTATTTTATAGCTCTAAGTTTTGAGATGTTTAGTATTTTGCTCTGCGCAAGCTTGTTTTCAGTTTAGAATCGTTAAGTAAAAAATTTGTTTGGAACCATCTACTGTCCAGCTTTGTATCCACACAACGAACCCTGACAGGCGCAGCTGAGGCGTTGGAGGGATCCGGTTTGGTGACCTCAGGATCGGATCTCTGCTTTTTGCGGATGATGCGGTCCTGTTGGCTTCATCGGACCGCGATTTCCAGAGCTCACTGGAGCGGTTTGCTGCCAAGTGTGAAGCGGCCGGGATGGGAATTAGCGCCTCCAAATCCGACACCATGGTCCTCAACCGGAAAAGGATGGAATGCCCCCTGCAGGTCAGGTACAGGGTCCTGCCCCAAGTGGAGGAGTTTAAGTATCTCGGGGTCTTGTTCATGAGTGGGGGAAGGATGAAGCGGGAGATTGCGGCGTCAGCAATAATGAGGACCCTGCATCGGTCCGTTGTGGTAAAAAGAGAGCTGTAAAAAGAGAGCTGAGCCAAAAAGCAAAGCTCTCAATTTACAAGTCGATCTATGTTCCTACCCTCATCTATGGTCAACAGCTGTGGGTGGTGACTGAACGAATGAGATCGTGGATACAAGCGGCTGAAATTAGCTTCCTCCGCAGGATGGCTGGACTCTCACTAAGAGGTCGGGTGAGTAGCTCTGCCATCTGGGAGGAGCTTGGTGTCGAGCCGCTCCTCCTCCAGGTTGAGATGAGCCAGATGAGGTGGTTTGGGCATCTGGTCAGGATCCGCCCCGAGGTTCGGGCATGTCCCACTGGGAGTGGACCAAGAGGCAGACCCCGGACCCGCTGGAGAGACTATGTCTCACAGCAGGCCAGAGAACACCTTGGGATCCTTCCCGGTGAACTGGAAGATGCAGCTGGGGAGAGAGAAGCCTGGGCTTCCTGTGTGAGGCTGTTGCCCTGCGATCCGGCCCCGGATGAGCGGAAGACAACGAAATGGAACGGAAAGTATTTCTCATTTTTTAAGCATTTGTCCGTTATTTTCCACAAGTATTATTTCCCCAAAAACTTGGTTTGGATTTTTTTCCAGTTTTAATATGCAGTAACTAATCATCATCATTCAACAGAAACTGATTGTTAAGTCTGGAAATATAATTTGTCCATCCAAATGAAAGCATGATTGTGAATTTGTTCAATCTGACGCTGTACACGTTTAGCATCATAAAAAAAAAAAAATGGTATTCCGTTCGACATGATTGAACATGCTATTCATATTATGTTGTCACTTTCAATTAAGTAACCAAAAGTCAACTTATCAAAGAAGTAAAGACTCAACTGATACCTCACAAACTTTTTTATTTTAAATTCAAATGAATGTTTTTAAGTGACACACAATCACAGCTGTGCATTGATCCGGCTTTGCTGAGATACAAAACTGGCACCAAATCAAAGCTCTGATGGTCAGTGGGTAGCTCTAACTTAAATTCTTATCCCCCAAAAAACAACACTATGTCAAAAGCTAATCAGAAGCAATGACTCAGCTTAAGAAATTTTACATTTACCTAATATGTCTTTATTGTATTATTTTATATATTATTTTTCTAAACTGAAGAAATATGCTGTACATAACAGGCTTTTGATGATTTTAAGGAGTTTTGTAACAGAAGAAGTTCTTCTTCTTGCTGCAACGTCTGATTCCAAAAGCGGCACCTTGCTTCTTCTCCAGGACTCCACAGTGGAAATCTGGGCAGCTTGGAATTTCCTGATACGTAATATCCAGTACCAACGATCACCAAGGAAACGCAGACCTGTCCACACCTTCAAACATGCAACAGAGATTCATATAAACACAGAAGACTAACTGCTGAACACCAAGATGTTAGAATAAACGTTCTGACCTCATCAGTGGTAGCTTCTTGAGCTCTCTCTCGAGCGTAGTTATGATCATCTTCAGAGATCAGAGTGGCCAGGTCATAGAGGGGCTTGTTGCTGTCTGGGTCTATCCCATAAGACCTGCAGTGTTGTAATGCCTCCTCCCAGGTTTTTTCCTTCTTCACCAAAAACAGATTTTCCCGATAGCAAAAACAGTTGTTTTTATACTCACACCTTTCATTGGCCCAACGTCCCGAAGGTAACACTCCCACACAGAATTCAATATTGATCAAATTTGGCTCTGTGAAAAAAATTGGAGTAGAGAACACGAGGCAGTTCCAATTAATTCTGAAACTCAGATAATTGTTAATAATATTAATAGATTTTGTTAGTATTCATGAAGCTCCTGCAAATGTGTGATTTTAGTTTATTTTGTGTGTAAATTGCAAGGAAGACTTATATGTCATATGCTATGTGTGTTTAAGTTTATTAAACTCTTCTCTATTGTATTCAAACCACTCACCATAAGTATACCAATTAAAATATGTTGCAGTTTCATTTTCTCTGGACCATTTCCACGATTGTGTTGCATTCTCCCGGTACAATCCAATCCACCCCGAGAACATCGACATCAACTGTTGTTGGTCATGTCTTTGGACTGTGATTAAGTCGAGTTGTTCATTTCTACAATGAGCTTGAGCTTCACTCCAGGTCTTCTGCTCTGCAATGTGCTTAAAAATAAAACTTCTCAGGTGTGATGTCTGCCCAAAAACTGGAGGGACGATGAACAGCAGATAGACAGCGATGTAGGCCTTTTTCATCATGGATTTATGCAAGAATTTCAACAACCTGAAAATGTAGAACGTTAGTGTGTGATTATTTTTATTTTTTTTGGTGCAACAGCTGTAGTAGACACTACTCACGCAGTTAGAATATTTTCTCTGTCTCTCCTCATTGCAAAATGCATCCTTACCCATTCATACATATACAGTATTTACTTATATACGTCTAGCATTTTTTTTAATATTGAGAGCAATACTGTATATGTGCATATACATGTTTATTTAGATATGATAATTGAAATTTTTGTGCTTTTTGTCAAATTAGTTATAAAATTTAATCATATTTTATCACAAAAAGTTAGTCTGCCATGAACTAAAACAGTAGGGAAACAATTTTGTTGCATTGACAGGTAGTATGAATAGTAATGGAATTCCTTTCAGCAACAAGTTATTAGTGAATGAACTTTTTCTTGAATGAATTTCCATTTTTGCCCTTTCTTCAAAATGCTCAGGAATGACTAAGATCAATATCAGTTAATGACCTGATCATGTATTTTTAAAAAATCTACAGGTTTTTTCATACAGCAAATAAAAAAGTGTTGATAAAACTAAAATTAATTTGAGTTTTGTTCCTGCATTATACATAGATGGAGTATTAGGTGGGTGTATTTGTAAAAACAATATATATCTAACTTTTATTTTTAGGTTATCTATAACACAAAGCATTGAATTAATCCATTATCAACAGGTATAAAACAAGGCAAATTGATCCTGTGACTCTGGTCAGTTTTTATTTTAAGTTAACCCCAGCATAACTCACCTCAACAGAGTAGAAGACAAAATTAAATTCCTGCTTCAGGTAAGAAAACTTTTCGGTCAGATCTCTAGGTAAAATAAGACATCAGTGACCAATCACATCATCCCATAATGGATATGTAAAGCAGCTAGATGCTCTCACCCTTCTGCAGAACCTGTTTCTCTAATGTCAGTTTATCTTACTCGTAAAATTTAAAAGATTTCTCTATGTATATGATAGTTATACACAACCAGACATATTTATGAATGTACTTTTTCAATTAATCAATAAACCTAAAACTTGCTTTCATATTGTACATCTAAGGTCAACTTATCTTATCTACATGTTTTATTTTAATTAAAAATACGTCTTTTTTCACCATAGGACATTTTGAGTTACACAATTTACCCAAACTCATACATTTTCTACAAAGCAAACACAAAATCACTGGAAGACTTAATGAGTTAAGAATTTGTAAGATTTTTTTCATTAATTTCAGCTGCATGAAATGCTGCTAAAATTAATAAAAATGAAGTTTGTAAACTTGCAAGTGAGAAAATTATAATCCAAAGTAAATAAAGTGTCTTGTTGGAAAATGAAACTTTAAAGTCATGGCTATAATTTACAGTAATTAGCCAGAAGTAAAGGCTATTGCAGATTTTGACATTTTTCTCTCACAAAAAAAAAAGTTGTTTTCTTTCTTGAGTTGCTCAACCATTCAAATTGTTCGTGGACATTTAAAAGAATTTGTATAAATTTACCTAGAGAATTTCTTATTACAATGAAACTACTTAAAACATTAATGAGAATAAAGACTTAGCTTCAGAATTCTTGTTCGAAGTAATGTTTGCAATACAACAAGTCTTTCAGCTACCATGGCACATATTGTGCGTTAACTTGACCAAAGACAACAATGCTAAGCCAGGAGCAAAGACTCCCTCTGAGTCTCCTGTACCTGCTCCTTCTGCCCTTCTTGTGACTTTCCCAACTGGCTCTTTTATGACTCCACTTGCTTCTGTTCCTGTAAACTCCCTTGCTTCTGTTCCTATAACTCCCCCTCCTAGATGTCCAACAATCCCCCTGCTGCCGCAAAGCCGACCAGCACCCCCATCATCTTCCAGGTACCCCAGCACATATTGTGCATTGATTTGACCTGGAACGACGATGCACAGGAAAAGAGGTTGTCCTTCTGGGTTTTCTGTACCTTCTCCTGCGGCCCTTCCTGTCACCTTCCTTGCTTCCATTCCTGTAACTCCCTGTGCTGGCTCACCAATGATCCCCCAGCTGCCACAACGTCTGCCATTAACCCTACCACGATTCACCAACATGATCTCCTGAGGCTGTGATATGGTGCAACGTATTATGGGTTTGGAACTGCAACGTTCCAAACCCATCCCTATCCCCACTTGTTAGTTTGCTCCAGATTCTAGTTTGTCTTTTTTTTTTTTTTTTTAAACTTGTGCACAGCAGCTTTTGTGTGGTTCTCCAGCATCTCTTCAACCTGAGCTTCAGGCTGGCAAGAATTCTGATCTTTAGAAAACCTCGTGCCTGGTCTCCGTACCCAAGAAGTCATCTTCCTCTCAACTCCGGGGATTCAGTCGAGTTTCCCTCGCATCTCATGTGATGAAGGTGCTGGAGAGGCTGGTGTTAGATAACTGACCGCTACTGAATTCATCACAGGACCTCCTGCAGTTTTGCTACCGGCTTCTCCTGGGAGTCGGCTATGCCATCATCTTTCAATTTCTGCATGACTTGATTGAATTATTATCATTCAATTTAGTTTCTGTGAAGATTTTAATGTCATTGCAAAGCACTTTCAAGTTTCTTCCAAGTAGAATGTATTCCATTTATTAATTTGCTTTGCTCTTTATTTGCATGAAAGGTTCAAATTTGCTCTCTGGAAGAAATGACCAATGCCAATAGTCAACCTTGGATTGAAATCCAAGATTGAAACCAATCTAAAATTTTGATTATTTTTGTTTTCGAACTTGAGTTCTTTATATGTCTACACAGCTGCCAAAAACAACACCACATTTATTTATTTTTTCTCACAGTTGCTGTATATTGCTCATGGTCATGGGTGACGATGGATATCGAGAACCGGATTTTTTAGAACCACTTCCGCGGCCATGATTTTACCCAGACCGATAAGCGCTAGTCCAAAAGGATCTGCTATCGGTTCTGGTCACATCGTCCCGCAACCCTTTTCACTACAAACAGAAGCACCTCGCTGACACCACTCCCTCACTTGCAAAGGGGTGGTGCACACATGCTTGCTGCCACACACACACAAAGTTCCATCTTGAAGCCGAGGGAGGCGTGATGGCAGAACATGCAAAGCAATCTCGAGTTTGGCTTTATTTTACCTAAATCAATGCCGACAACGCATGTTGTCTAAAGTGCAATAAAGTATTTTCATGTTGCCAAATTCCACGGCATTCGGTATTCAGACTGAAAGATGTACTGTGTTTGATGAACACGTTGAAGCAGCTCCGACTCAGATGCAACTGGTACAGTATGCAAATAAATTATGGCACAAGTACAGAATCATGTTCTGTACTTGATTTTCATCCAGAAAATCAACAGAACACAACATAATTTTTTTCCGAAATTAATTCCGAATGGAAATCAAAATGTCTTGATCAGAAATGGCACCGTCCAGAAGACAATATTGAAGCATTTTCTACAGTTGATCACACCTGGATGAATGTGGGATTACACTGTATTGTAGCCTTGTACAAAACATGATTCTTTTAATGTCAAAATGCTATAGGTATTGCCATTTCCCTACTCCTTAATGGAAGTTTTCCACCTGTCGTCCTCCACCTGATGATTTTATTATTATTATTATTCTGTGCCCTATTACCTGCCCTTGTGTATCACACCTGTGTCTTGTCATCCCTTGGCATATTTAACTCCTGTTCACATCTCCACAGTGTCGGTCCGCCTGCTGTCTATTCCTGTTCTTTCTTGCCAATTACCAATTATCACCTGTTCTTCCATTTTGCTGCTTGGCTTCTTGCCTTTCTCTTTCTATGTCTGGTTTGCCTCTGCAGTCTCCTGGTTTAATCATTTGCCTCAACTGCCAGCCTTTCTACCCCCCGCTACTCTGTCAAAATAATATTTTTTAACTTGACGATGTGCATTTGATGCTTCCTTCAGCTGAATCCATACATAACAATGTATATAGCAAAACCGTATTACGTCTGATGTTATATCATCATATTCTATTACGCTAAAATGTAATCAGTATATTGTAAATAAGTCTTTTCATGTTATAATGTGATATACATATTGTAAAAACATGACAAGTCTCATGTAACAATGTGCTATTACTGTGAAAACATGAGACGTTTCACATTTTGATGTAATGTTATTTTGTATTGAACTTTCTTTCCTGTAAGTGAAACACCAATATGATGACGTCATTTTTGTTTTGTTTGGGGTTTTTTTCTAATTTGAAAAATAATCTGATCTGGAACTGGTCTGTGGAATGATTTGAACTGTAAGTTTTTTCATCCATTTCATGAGCTTTACTTATGAGTACGAGAAGGGGTTGTTCTAGCATTTAACTGTAGATCACGTTTCCGAAATTACAAAATAGAATACTTTTGCTACATTACTACTCAAAAGTAGTCACAAGACCTCACCTATGGACCTTGCATGCCCCGTTTATTGGAAGAAGGACAAGACAGCTTCACTGACGTTAACAACTTACTCTACAGGATTTCTGCACCTAACCCTTCCTGAGACCTCATTTTTCACAGAACTTACTTCCTCTTGCCTGGTTGTTGTGCTATGGTTCAGTTTTTATACAAAGGTATCCCATGTGTGAGAAGTCAAAATAGAATTTATTTCTGCAGTATTGGAAGTACACACCATCAGTGTGTGAGAAGCAGAAGTTCAAAACTTGAGTCAGAAAGACATGCTTTGTATGAATCTATGTTGCTGGGCTGGACGTATCTGTTGCTGAACGGAACAACCTTACTGTATATACTGTATGTCAATACACGTGAGTGTAAGAAAAAAATATGGACGTGGAAGAATGTGTTTTGAAATTGCAGAAAATTTATCTTTTGTCACGCTGAACTGTTCTCTGTTAGTTTGCCTGGATTCGGACTGTAAAAATGTATTGTTAACTGTTTTTCCCAGTTCATTTGAGCAACATTAATGTACATTTTTATTCACCTCTCAAAATTAGCATCTTGAAATTGAAAAATCTGTAATTTTCCGTACAATACCCATTTGAGTTAGAATATTGTTGTCATCTTATTCATTTCCTGTTAAAGGAAACAGGTCAATCTCAAGGGCGGTGTTCATTTAAATATTATTTGAGTATTGAAATGTGGTAGCATCCTTTACATAAAATTGGCAAAGGTCTTTGTCCACAGGTCCTCTGGTCATGTGGTATATACTATATCTCAACAATAATATTTACAGTCTTTTTTCAAGTAGAATGGGTCGATATATGTTAAGATTTGAACTTTTTATTTTTTTGGTTTCCTGTATAACTATTTTCCTAATAATCTGGTTTACTTGTTTCCCAGTTAACATTGTTTAATTATCCGTTACCGTTTAACTGGAACACAGTATAATTGTCTGGAGAAATTGTCCAGCAAATTAAAAAAGGATATGTGTAAATTCATTCAAACTTTTTTTGTTCAAATTCAAAAAACACAAACCACAGGTGTAAAATTTTATCTTGTTGAACATGCTTTAAATATTGTACTAACTCTACTAAATGCTGACAAAAAATTATCATCAGTTTCAACACAATTATCCAATAAATAAAGGAAAGACACGAGTAATCCATTCCTTTTCTCTTTTAATTCTAAATTCAGATACATTTTTTTAAGCGACACCTCTATAAAGTAATGGCTGTTCATTGTTGTTGCTTTGAAGATATACAAATATGATGACAATTATCTAATTACTAATGCAAATTAAGCTATTTTAGATTCAATGGTTTCCTAGAAAAACATGATATAACAAGCTTACCAGAAACAATAAAACAGCCGCAGGAATTTCAAGTTTACACATCAAAGAAACAATATAATATCTTTTCACAAATATGCTGTTCATAACTGGTTTTTGGCTTTAAGGAGTCTTGTGACAAAAAAAGTTCTTCTTCTCACTGCAACGTCTGATTCCAAAAGAAACACTGTGTTTCTTCTCCAGGACTCCACAGGCGAAATCCGGGCAGCTTGGAATATCCCCATACTGAACATCTTGTCCACCTATCCAGTGCCATTGATCACCAAGGAAACACAGGCCTGTCCACACCTATGTAGCATGAATTCATGTCAACACAGAAGTTGACACAAAAGATAAGCTGCAGAATACAGACAATAGAATAAAGTCTCTCACCTCATCAGTGGTAGCGTCTTGAGCTCTCTCCCGAGCGTAGTTATGATCATCTTCAGAGATCAGAGTGGCCAGGTCATAGAGGGGCTTGTTGCTCTCTGGGTCCATCCCAAGAGACCTGCAGAAAATTAACGCCTCCTCCCAGGTCTTTTCTTCCCTCACCAGCATCAAATTTTCCCGATGGCAAATATAATCTCTTTTAACCTCGCATTTGAGATTATTCCATTCTCCAGACGATTTCATTACTGCACAAAATTCATTTTCAAGGTTATTTGGTTCTGTGGAAATAAAAGAACATAGATGCTCACATTCAAATTTTCTAAAACAAATTCACTTATACCAGTTATATCAAATTTAGGAACATGTTAGATTTATCTCAGCTTAAACAAAAGAACAGTAAGAAGGGTATTTAATGCAGGACACTGTGTGTTAAAATGACAGAACAATTTTCATATTGTGGGACAAATAAAGGTATTCCTGATTTTTTATTCTAATTGAAATTGTCATTACTTACCACCAGGATACCAATTTAAAAAGGTTGCAAGCTCTCTTGTTCTGGACCATCTCCAAGGTTGTGTTTTATTCACTCGGTACAGCCCAATCCAACCCTGGTAACTAAGTTCGATCAGCTGATTATTCTGTTCTTCATTTTGGATTGTGATTAAGTCTAAGTTTTCCTGTCTGCAGAGAGTCTGAGCTTCTGTCCAGGTTTTCTGCTCTTCATTGTGTTCAGTGATAACATTTCTCAGTTGAGATGTCTGTCCACAAACAAGATGAAGGACCAGCAGCAGAGAGACAAAGATGCAGATTTTTCTCTTCGTGATTTTAGGCAGGAACATTTGCAAACCTGCAGTCACATTCACATATTAGTGTAAATACTTGTGGGTCTAAAAAGAAGGGGCCAGGGAGGTTCTAAGTAAAAACATCAGATAAAGCAATGTGAGACAAGAAAATGACTAAAAAATTTACTAAAATACACTGTACATCATACTATCCAAACCAATATGTAAGAACACACAAAAAGCACTAATGTTGTTCACCAACAATTTGGCAACATTTGTCCGTACACTAAAAATTTCTCAGTTAGTCTATATTGTATTTATATACTGTAGTTACACAAACTGAAACAATGTACATGCTGGCAATCAATTGAATACTTGCGTAGTGAATCAATTTATGTGTAAAACAAAGTCCATCCAGCAACACTGGTAGGACCTGATTTTGAGCCCAACTTAGAAAAACTCACCGCAGACCTCAGCAGCAAAGATGTTTCTGAATCAAGTAATGACGTTTCTCTGTCAGATTACTTTGTGAAAAGACTTATGTGACAACTCACACCGAGCCATCACATCTAGCTGCAAATGCAAAGCAGCTATTTGCCTCCATCCGGCTACGGGATCTCATTATGCTTTGTTGCGACTTGCCTCTCTTTAGTTCAGTCTTCCTTCAGATCTTTTATTTAGATTTGAAGCATGCCTCAGGCACATGCATTTGAACAAATTTACAAATGTATTTATTCAACTCACCAATAGACCAAGTGCAAAGGTATCCTGAATAACAGTGCAAATGCTATTCTAAATGACATGCAGACTCTTATTTGAATGAAGTTCTCAGTGATGTGTAATATGCAACCTTACCATGAAAAGGTCGGAAACAAAGTGGGTAACTCCACAATTTCACTCTGTTTTCAACACTTGAATGTGTTGAATATTGGACAAATTAAGTTATCTTGTGACATTTTATTGACAAAGCTGAGTATGTTTGCAAGAATTACGAGGAGAATATTTCAGTATTGTTATGCAAATGTGGGAAGGTGCTTACTTTTTGCTTCAGCAACCGTCTTGTAAACAAGAAGAGAGGTTATTTGAAAAAGGTTTTTTTTTTTTTTTTTTAGGTAGCAATTTTTTTTAAATGTAGAAAGGTCCATGTGGTCTTTGCCCTTGGTTATGTTTTATTTTTTGGTTAATAGTCAAGATCTTGCTGATGATGTTTAAATCTCGATGTGCATTTGGTTTGGATTTTCATAGTTATGCACAAAGAAAATCCATCTACCGAGGTACTTGATCTGGTGACTCGGTCAAGTACGTTCAGACGGCAGCCCACGAAGAACATAAATTTGGAATAAATACCAAGGTTTCATTTGCACTGCCGTTAGGTGCGCGTATCTACTTCAAGTACGGGGTAGACTTTACTAAGGCAGCTCCTTACTGCCAGTTGTATTCCTTGCTTTTATGGACAGAATTTTATGGTAGGGCTAAGGCTCTCTACCATAAAATGAATAGGGATAATAAGTGAATCTGGTTAGATAGCTTCAGAATTGGGCCTCTGATCTGTGAGAGAGATATGAAACTATTGGCTTCATCAGGCCATGCTCTCCAACTCTCACAAGGTTGATTTGTAGTCGAGTGTTTAGTGTTCAGGTGAAAGGAGGTTGTGTGTCTCTAACGTCCCTTCAGTGCTTCTTTTGTTTTTGTGGAAATACTTTTGTTTTTGGCGACAGCGCTTTGTATTCACAGGACTTTACCGATCTTGCATATAAAATGTATTTAACAAATGAACTTGCTTTGCTCTTTATTTGCTTTTAAGGAGTGGCTTACAGGATTAAGTCATGAAGCCTTGCACAACCTACACTGAACAAAGTGATTCATTTTGCATGCAAACTTTAACATAAAACTCCATCCTTGCCTGTATGGTCATTCAGGGAATTACTATCAATCTCCAACAGAGGTGTTTCAAATTAGTTTTAAATATAAAAAATAATAAAATTATTTTCAGCAGCCCTAAAACTATCTTTTATTTGTTTTTGCTTGTTTACACTACAATAATCTAATTGCCTTTTCTGACCAACACTTTTATTTCCAAGTTTCCAAGTTACGCTTCTCACTTGCTATAGCAATCATATTTTCACAAGCAGCAATAATTACCCAATTTCGTCTCTCCTCCCCCCACCCTTTTTTTTGGCTAAATATTATTGGCTGTTTTACCGCCATAGTGAAGCATGGTGTTTGTGTCACACACAGTAAATGTGGTTCTGAGGATTGTTCTTCAGTAGTTTCAAGCACACAATTAAAAAATATATATTAAGAGCAAGACTAAGCAGAGTAAGAGCAAAGTTTGTCTGATTTTGCACCAAAACTGCCTAAATTTGTGAGACAAAAGCCTCTGCTGATCTGTGGCTTGGCTCTGCCTAAAAAAACCAAGGACACCAGACCCTACTACCTCCATCTTTCAGAGAGCTAGTTGCACATTATATCCTGTTCTTAACCAAATTCAGAAAAACCATTTCTTATAAATTTTCTGATTTTTACTGTACATTTTGTCAACATATTTAGTGTTAGTTTTTGTTTTTTTAAAAACCCAACAACAACAAAAATTAGTCTTCACCCCGTAATTGGATAACTCTGTACGTGCATATGTTTTAAAATGCTGTTATTTCAAATAACATAGATGGAGGCTGATTTAAAATCCCTTAGTTTTTCAATTCCAATTAGCTAATTTAGTTTCTTATTACCAAATATGTCATTTCCAGAATATTCTGCAGACATGAATAAATAGTCAAATATTAATAGTCAAAATGTGGTTTTAGTGTCTGGATGTACGTGACGCACATTAAAGCAAAAACACTATTCCCACATTTTTGTCCACTGACATTTTCTTTAACCTTCCCTGTGTAATAAACTTTGTCTTTTCCTCTATAATTTGAAGGGCGAGGACAAAAGCTTTGCATTTGATCAAATTTTAAGAACAAAGATGTGCAGTGTGGTGGTACCTACGCAGTATTGAAATTAAATGCTAAACAATGGAGTTATGGGAAAGAGAAGTTGAAACTAGACAGAGCAGAAGTGAGCCTTTTTGATCAGCAATGTGGTTTTGTGCCAAAAATACAACTTCAGATTTGCTTTGATGATGTTTATAGAGAAGTATGAGGAGGGTCAGAGCAAGTAATAAGATGCCCATTGGGTATTTGTGGTATAGGTTGCGTAAGTCTGGAGAGGCCGTATGTTACAGTGGTGCAGGAGATGTATGAGGATTGTAAGGCAGTGATGAGATATTCTGTGCACATCACAGAGAAGTTTTGTGTGAAGGTTTTTAGGGATCAATTTCAAACCCACTGTTTACTGACAGGTGGAAAGATTAGGTCAGACAGGAATCTCCATGGAATGTGATGTTTGTAGATGAAGTTGTGATATGTTGTTAGAGTTAGAAACAGGTAAGAGAAAAAGACAAATCAGCCAAATCCGTTAAAGCAAGATGGAGATGCTTGAATGAATCACTATACAGTCCATATTAGAGAGACGGAAATATTTGAAGAACTGTGTGCAGGCAGAATGAAAGGATGGAGATAAGTTAGAGGTGTAACCAGGAGGGAAAAGATTTCTTATGTGGTAGTTGAACATTAATCTTTGAAAAATGATTTAGAGACAATTCTTGGCCAGATATGTACGAAGATATTCCCTCTTCACAATAATGATACATTTTATTTTTTTTATGAGTTCACAAAAAAAACAATAAAAATCTGCTGATGTGATTCCTTTAGTTCCATAAACCCTAAGTATTCCTTTTCCCTTGTGGTTGCACAATTTAAAATCTTTTTTTTTTTTTAAACATATTAAGAAACACTTCAAACAAACACACCAGGTGTTACTACCAGTGTAGGAAGTCTTGTTTCTTTGAGAAGATATTTTAAAATGTATCAACTGTATGCTAGCACTGTTGATGTTAAAAAAAATCTGTACAAGTTAGGGCTGGGAAAATTAACAGGACAATACAGTGCATTCATTTATTTATTTAACTGTATTATCTTTAAGTGACGCAACAGTTAATTTGACGATCACTGCAAAATCATAAAAATGTCACTAAAAGAGGCAACAACTCTCCAGATATTTTCCAGCAAGTACATCGTTCACTCAAGATACCAAGGAATAGGTGTAGTTTTAGCTAAAACAAGCAGGGTGATTATTCTGATACCTTCATTTGCTTTTAAAAGGATGAATTTAAAAACTTATATACATACTACGTAAATACTGAGCTTCTTTCTGAGAGGGACTAAGATGAACTGTAACAGAAATTAGAGCGTAAAGGGACACCCCATACTAGAGGTTTTGGATCCAAAACTCAGAAGGGACTCTTGCACTGCGAGCAACAAAATGTGGCGGTCTGGACATCGGGTTAACGTGCCATCCTGACATCTTTATGATCAAGTGTTTTGAGAACAGCCCAACGACAGGAAGCCCTTTGAGGGACCCACAACTCATTACAGTAGTAGGGCTCTGTATCACACCTCTTGCAGGATGAATAGCAAAAAAAAAAAATCCTTTGTATTAGTGTTGTATTATTAGCCCCTCCTTCGTGGTGAGAAAAAAAACTCTTAAAAACCCATCAATGGGGGGAAAAATAAGAAAAGGAAGCACTGTAACTAACAAGGAGAGAAATCTGAAGATGGGAATATGGGTCAATCTGGGGATATTTTAAAATTTCTTTTAACTGTAATTTTGTTACACAACAGATTTTAACCCTCACAGTTATCCAAAAGGGAATTGTTGGTTCACAGTGATGATACCAAGTTTAGTTCAGTATAGATGACAGGACTCAGCAGTAAAAGTTTTTGAAAGCATAAATGTGACTGTTAGGTAGAAAATGTATATCTTTAAATACTTCTTTTCTTTTATCTTTGTATTTTTTACTAAGTGTTTTATTAAGGATTACCAGACCCCAGCTGCAGGCAATTCGTGACCTTCAGCTGTGTGAAAATACTATCTCTCAAATTGACAAATGAGTCAACACAGTTTGTTGAACCCCAACTATTCTTTCAAATTTCTTTCACCATTATTCTTTCTTTTATAAGCGGGAGTCTGTAACTGTTTGTCTCCACCATCTGTAAGCGGGGGTCTGTAAACTTTTTCTGTCCCACACTACTCTGTAAGAATGCACCAATTTGTTCTCCAAAACAGTATAAACAGCAGACAGGATGCATGTTCCCTCATAGTCAGTCCGGACAGTCTGCTGGGGTATTTCCATCCTTGTCGTCAAGTAAAATATGAATATGAGACTCTCTCGTCTGTTCTCCTGTCAGCACAGCCTCTAACAACCTTTCCAGCACACAGTGACTAAATGGAGAAAAGAATAGATCTTTTTCACATGCCATCCATATTTATTTTCAAGATTTTTAAAAAATTACATGTTCAGATTTATGCAATTTCTGAAGAAGAAAAACTGTAAATTTATTTAATGTGAATGTACAATATGACCGAAATAAAAGATAAAAAGAAAAGAAAGAAAAGAGCAAAGCAAATTTATTGTTATAACATAAGTCAAAGATAAAAGTTTTGGTTTTGTGCAAAAGAAGCATTAGAAATATAATCAGAACATTTTTTTAAGCGAGAAAAAACAAGTTTTAGATTGTATTGATTCCGAGTGAGTCAATGCTATGGAGATTTTATTACATTTATATTCAATATGGTTGAACGTTTTGTTCCCAACTTTCCAGAGTCTCTGATAAAAATATTCAGAGATGAATGAAAATTGCGTAGCCATGGGATCAAGGTGAAGCGGGAGTTATAGACTTTTTATTAACTTGACATCAAATCTTTTGCTCTCTTAATGCGACACTGATTTGCTCAAAAATTCTGATAAATATTCTTTGTCTCCTTATTCATGCTCTTTGATCGTGTCTTTGGTACTTTTATACAGTCTGAATGAGAGCCTGGTCTACTACCATCATTGCTTCATCCCCAAATTGCTCTTTCTTTTTTTGATGAGTCCTCCCCAGATTTATTTTGCCGTGTCAACAGTATCTATATTTTCATACTGCAGCCCATCATTGACATCATCTTCGCCGTAAGTGGTTGCCTCTGTGCTGTTCACTGGAACACAGACAACAAGATTGATGTAATTACCAAGTTGTATTCTTTGAGAAATGTGTATGTGAAGCAAAAACGGTGACTACAAACTTTGTATTTGAGTAAGGGTCAGTGGATGATGAGAATGTTGTCGTCTCATGACAAACAAACAGACCACGGTAAGGACTACTAGAAAAAGTAGCACCATACCACTGGGTAGAGAAGGAGCTAGAAGCAGCAGAGACACTAAAGAAAAGATAACGTTAAATGTATTTGTAAAAAAAAATCAAATCAAATAAAGAAAACTCTTAAGAAGCAAGTTATAGAGACAGTGCTGCTTAGATATTGTCCCACTTGATTAAAAATATCCTTATTCATATCTACCAATTACTTCCAAACGTCTAAACATGCACTCCATCTCATACAATTGTGAACAAAAATGAGTTTTTAGCTCATCTTTGTCTTTTTCTGTCAAACCCTGAAAATTACGGTCCTTTTAAGTTTTTAGAGTTGGAGCAGCCTTTAGTTCATTCACATCTGTGTCGTCCTATTATTATTTCATAATAACAGGAAGCAAACTTCGTACTTACACTTGATGGAAACAGCAATCGTTGCAGACTTAAGAGAAGGGAATTTCTTTGCAGACACTGTGACTTCATGCAGACAGCTGTAGTTACCCTGATGTTTGTACTGGGCAACAGGGAAGTTAAAAGAGGCTGAATGGTTGACTGATGGCTTGAGTGGTCGTGATGTTGGAACCAGAAAAGATGAGAACAAAATGGCCTTGAGTAAAAATAGAATTGATGGAGCAAGTTAAAGTGAAACTGTCACCCTTTGCAATCACAACACTTTCAGGGGTCCAGAATTTCTCTGTGTTAGAGGAAGTTATAGTGATGACGGGCCTCCCCAGGTGTCCTGTGACAGTGATAGAATTAAGTTAGAAAATATCTAGATTCTGAACTATAAAATGCATAACTATAACGCATAAAAACGCAAATATATGTGATTACATTATTGATGGATCACCTATTTCAAAACAAAGGTTTTAATCTTTGTCTGAATAGGCTTTTTTTTTTCTCAATAGAAAAGATTTTCTCAGTAACCATTTTATGGGTAAAATAGTGCTTTCTAGTGAATAAAGAGCACAAATGACCACTCAGAGAATTAATGGATTTTCATGCACATACAGTATATGCATAAAATTATATGAAAATATGGTCATATTTCAATTCACAATTTAGCACTGTTGCTAAATTAATTGTGGACTTTAATTAATTTAGATTGTTAAAATGCTAATGCAGCGGTATTTTTGTTACAATATTTACAAAATTTCTGCAAGATCATTATTATTATTCAAAATGTATTTTGTACAAAATGTTCTTACCTATACAAACAACGCCAGCATCCTCACCATGATTACAGTTGTGAATCCCAAAAATCCTCCATGTCCACATTCTGTTAGTGAACTTTCTCCACCTGAACACGCCACATTATCAAGCCAAATTGGACCAGTTCCTTGACCAAAAGAGGCTGATGAATTGGCACTGGTTGCACCGCCACAACCCATCTGTCTACAAACTACATGAGCATCGTTTATATCCCAATCATCATCACAAACCGTTCCCCAGGTAAAATTATGGAAGATTTCAACCCTTCCAGAACATCTGGGACCTGACCAATCTGATCTGACCTTTAAACAAAATAAAAAGATCAGTTTACATGTGACTAAAGTAAGAAAAAAAGTGTATTATTATTGTTCAAATGAATACACTGACCTGCAGAAAGAGGACATGAAGTGAAGAGAAAAAAGACTGCCAGAAACAAAAACATTTTTTTTTACTTTCATTGCAAAAATTGAAATTGTAACTCTATCAAGTAACATGCAAAGTGTAAAAAAAAATTTTTCAGATTCAAATTTGAGATATCTTACCCATGAGCAACATATTCCACATGTTGGAGCTGAACAACCAAATGTAAGTAGACACTTATATATATAAAAAAAACACTTCCTCTTTTTATAGATGATAATTCTCTTTTTTCATGAGCCAACAAAAAATTATTTAATTGTTAAAAAACACAATATCTTAAGAAATACTTCACAGAAGGAAGTTTTTCTGACTGCGTCAGGGAGTCTTTTTTTAGAACAACATTAAAATATGATAATATTAATAATAAAATATTCTAATAATATTGTAACAGAACGGTAAATGCCTAAAAAAACAGCACTGGTCCCAGCTTGCCCGCTACTGTTTAGTTGGCATCTTATTTTTAGCAGCTCTATTGTTCTTCAAAAAACTGTGAACAACATTGTAATGGTAGCATCTCAATGCAAATTAAATTGAGGAGTTTGTAAAGGTATAATGTAAAAGACATAATTGCTACACTCTATAATTCTAACAAAATGTAAACTACGAAAACAGGCACAAGGGATGGGCTACAAGATGGAATGATGTGGCAAAAATGTGGGGGGAAAAGTACAAATAAGTTAATAGTTTAACCAGAGAAGGATTCAAGCTTCTTGAATCCTTGAAGCCAGCCCCCCTGTTGCTTGTTGGGCTGAAAACTTTTGCTCAGAGGTGTTGTGGGACCTGCTCGCCAGGTGCATGGTTGAAATGAAAAGAAAAACTTACACCAACTTTAGGGAGAAAAAAAATAATCAAACAATAATTAAAAATAAATAAATAAATAGAGGTCAGGGTTTGAATCGCGGGTGGGAACGAGGCTTGGAACGGCGGCCTTTCTGTGTGGAGTTTGCATGTTCTCCCCGAGAACACGTGGGTTTCTTCCCACCCTCCTAAAACATGCATGTTAGGCTAATTGGCCACTACAAAATTTTCCATGGGCGTGAGTGTGTATTTGTGGATGGTTGTGTATGTGTGGCCCTGTGACAGACTGGTGACCTTTTCGGGGTGTACCCTGCCTCTCGCCTTGAATCAGCCGGGAAAGGGTTAGTTCCAATTTAAAACATCGCAACTAAAATTCCACTGCATGTTTACTACACTTTGTAGATATAAAAGCTCATTCAAAAAGCAAATCAACTCAGAATGTTTAAGATGCTGCTGGATGAGATGTCTGCTGAATATGGCAACTTGCTATTACACAGAAATTTGTAACAAACGGGTCATGTGCCCCTCATGGGACATGGTGCTCGTATACAGTCTTCAGGCTTGTGTAGTACGTATAAGCATGCATTGTAAGTGATATTTAGATATTTTTTTAAAAAGGAAAAAAATTCCAGGTTGAAGTTATGGCACAACATTTTTTTGAAATTCCGCTGAAGAGGGTTGGTACGAGTTGGAGGTCAAAATTTCTAAAATACCAGGCCATCAAAATTAAGCTGTTCGCTAAAGTTTCTTCACAAGAAAATTTTCTGGTGCAAGGTATCTCACAGCAGCAGCTTATTGGCCTTGTTTCTGACACCAGATAATACCAGGAACTTCGTGCACTGGTTTAAAAAATAGATGCCAGTAAGCGATTAAAATTTTAAATTAATTATAGATCACAAGATTCTGGAGATTGTACCGGAGGTGTGTTACAGCTCTCTCTTGTGGCAGAATTTACCAAGTGTCTCACTCTGGTGTGAGACTTTTGGATATTTTTTTAAAAAGCATATAAGTCAATTGCTATACAAAATAGAAAGTTTTAGCAAATTATTACATTCACACACATCAACAGATTGATCAACATAGAACAAATCAAAGTTTTTTACTGAACAATAAAAGCATCATGTAAGACATAAAAGTTCATTTTCAGTCTTTCTTTAGAAGTTTCTTCAGAAGAATTTTTCTAATTTTAAAAACCTACAAGTTTTGGTATGTATTCTCTGCTTTTTGATTGGAGCTCGAGGTTTGGTCATGGGGGGGTAACACATTTGCATATTCATAATTTTCTGACATGAATTAACAAATTGATCAACATAGAATAAATCAAAGTTATTTGCGTGAACAATAAAAGGGAGATTATAAACCCACCTTCTGTCAAAATTATGATTTATGACCCATGAGGTCAAAGGTCAGTTCAAAAGGTAAAAAACTAACTGTCAATAATGAGTGCATGATGGGTGATTTATGACCATAGAGGTCAACGGTCAAAAACTAACTGTCAAAAATAGAGTATGATGGGCAATGAATCACCGTAGCGGTCATAGGTGACTAAAAAGACAGCATTGGTCCCAGCTTGCCCACCAGTGTTTGGTTGGCATCTTATTTTTAGCATCTCTATTTATTCTTCAAAAAATGTGGACAACATTGTAATGATATTATTTCAATGCAAATGAAATTGAGGAGCTTGTAAAGGGATAATGAAAGAGACACAATTGCCACACTTTATAATTCAAAATGTAATACAAAATGTAAACTACAAAAACAGGCACAAGGTCAGGCTTTCAACGACACACAACCTTTAAATAAAAAAAATAAATACTTGTATAAACACCAGGGATAGGCTACAAGATGGAATAATGTGGCAAAAATGTGGGAAAAAAAATACAAATAAGTTAATAGTTTAACCAGAGAAGGATTCAAGCTTCTTGAATCCTCAAAGCCAGCCCCCATGTTGCTTGTTGGGCTAAAAACTTTTGCTCAGAGGTGTTGTGGGACCTGCTCGCAAAGTTCATGGTTGAAATGAAAAGAAAAAATTACACCAACTTTAGGGAGAAAAAATTATCAAACACTAATTAAAAAAAACAAAAATTAAATAGAGGTCAGGATTCGAATCCGGGGTAGGGGTGAGGCTTGGAACGCCGGCCTTTCTGTGTGGAGTTTGCATGTTCTCCCCGAAAACATGTGGATTTCTTGCCACCCTCCAAAACATGCATATTAGGCTAATTGGCCACTGCAAAATTGTCCGTAGGAGTGAATGTGTATTTGTGGTTTAAATGTCCTATATTATACCAGTGGTCACCAAACTCCTAATATTTAATATTTATTTAAAAACTATATATTTTTTGCACCATCTTATGCAAATGTTGATGGTGTACAATCAGATCTAAGTCTCAGAAAGGAACAATTTAATGAGCATCTAGCCATTGAATCATTTATAAGTTGCAGGGAAGAATCTGTTCCTCGCACTTCTTCCTTGGCCTGTTTGGGGTTTACCCTGCCCTTCACCTTAAATTGGCCGGGATGGGCTCCGGCACCCCCTGCAACCTCAAATGGGATAGACAAATAGACTGCATCCCTTTTACCAGCGATATAAGCTACAGAAGCACATTGGTATCTCAAAATTGAAACAAGCAACCTGGAGATCAATCTCCCGTCAGCCCCATTCAAATACTTACATAAGTTTATTTTAGTCTAAAACCAGAACTCACTGACTTACCGTTAATTAGGTCAAAGCAGCCTCGATCCTGCAGTGCTGATTTAACTATGTTCTGAAATAGTTCATTAACACCTTACTGTGCCTGGTGGAAGAAAATGAGGAGTAAAAGAAATTTTGACAAAGAATTTGTTTATCAAACACAGAAGTCTGTGCGCATTTATTTTTTATGCCAAGTAGGTTACAAGTTTTTAAACCAGCAAAAGCTAAGTCACTTATGTAGACAAGAAACTAAGTTTTTTTTTTTTTTTTTTTCGAACAACAGCCTTTCTCCCGACTTTAACGACCAGGCTAATAACCTCGCCTACCCCAACTCCTTGCTGAGTCTGCATATCTCAGGTTTTAAAGAGGGTTCTCTCACGTCACATCTCAGCTTTTATACAGTGGTGCTTGCGTCACATAAAAGGCAGGGATTCTGGCTCTATTTCTTCTTTCTCTCCTTCCCTCCTTCTTTTTCTTTACATTCTGTGATAATTTACAGCCTAAGTGACACCTGATGCACTAACTGATAACTTGTCCTCAGCTTGACCTCAATTTCTGCAAGCTGTTAGCTCAAACCCTCCCTTACAACAGATGTAGCCACACAGGTTTGCACACAGTAGCAGTAAAATGATCATACAAAAACATTTGATATCTCAAAAAGAACATTGGAACATTTTATCATAGAAAACAAATTAGAATAAAAAGCACAATAGCAAAACAGTGTTTCAATATATAAGCAAAGCATAGTTGTTGTGATTCCCTCAACCAACACCAGAGAGAGCCAGGGACCATCTCACCTTTCTCCCAATTCCACCTGATGTGGACTACCTGCACCTAATCTTCTGCTGACTATTTAAAGGCAGCCTCACCAGTATTCCTCGTCGGGTCTTCATGACTTCCAGCCCTGGCTGACTCCCGACCCAACGGATATCCTTTGGAACAGAGATTAACTCTTTGAAAACCATTTTGATCCCTTTTGACATCTGTTTCTTTGCTTACAGCCTTGCTGATCCCTGGTTTAATAAATCTTGTTTGATGTCCTGCATTTGGGTCCTCCTCTTTCCACATCACAACAATAGTACTTTATATATAACTAAAACAAAGTATTTTAATATCTAAGCAAAGCATGGCATGTCATACTGTAGATAAGCAAAGTGTTTTGATAAAAAGCAAAACAGAGTATTTTATATATATATAAAAAAATAGCATCCAAGCATTTCATTATAGAGAAAGGCCAGGCCTACTCGACACTTTCTTGCTTTTTTTTTTGCCAAGTCAAAGATATCCACATTTTCTCTATTCCGATTCTTGTTCCAATCGTCATCCTTATGGAAAGACTTTTACTTCACATCGGTCACTAAAACATAAACAGAAAAAAAGAAATTACTAAGCATTTCAGTCTGAGAATGTGCATTATGGAAATTTTGTCTCTCAGATGATTACAGACTTTCAAACTGAGTCAGGGTGGACGATGGATCAGTTTTTCACCAGGTTCTATAGACCACATAAACTCCAATCAAGACCACCATCAGTAGAAGCAGAATTTTAATGGGTACAGAAAAGGCCAGCAGCAGCAGCAGCAGAGATTCTAAAGGAAAAGAAAAGAAAACCTTAAGTGTCTTCTAAAATAAATACCATCTTATTGCCAACGACACATTTCTCTGGATCAATCATGTTGTGCTTCATGAAGTTTGCGCGCTTTAAAAGTCAATAAGTTTCTTGTTACGGGTTCTGAGAAGTTCACGGGATTGAATCCCACTGAGCTCATGTTAGGTGTCCATGGGGAACCCCTTATTCTCCCACCTGGCAGCCTGCTGCGGTGTAATGCAGCACAGAAATTTCCCCATTGAGCGATGAATTACGTATATTTCATTTATCATAAACATGAAGCTGGTGCATTTGCTTAACTCTGACCCATTGGGTTAATGAAGATATCCATCTATTGAGTAAGAACGTAACTGAATAAACAGCTTGATCGTTATGTTGATGTCACACCCAATCTGCGAAATTGCCCATTTCATGAAATGGACAATTGAAACCCGGGGTGGCACAACTCCATGAAGCATATCAACAAAACACTGGAATTGGATGATGACTTTAAAAGCAGGAGCACTGCCGCTGCATTAGCAAGACATTTCTGACTGGTAAAGTAACGAAAAATTGTTGAGATGATAGGCCCGTCATCAATGTAGCAACTGCTTGTTTGGTCTCACATGAGACAAGGGCAGAAATATTAAAATGATTTGTTAAAAAATTGCCTAATTGTTTTAAACGGCATTTTGGTAAGAATTGCAAGGTGCACACATCCCTTTTAGAAGGTAGAAGGATCTGAAAAGTTGATGTTGTGCAAGATGGAGCCAAATATTGAAATAGAAATGTACATGTTAAAGCACACATTATACTTACGTTTGATCGAAATCGCAATCGGTGCAGACTCGGGAGAAGTAAATTTTTGTGCGGACACTGTGACCTTGTACACACAACTGTAGTTACCTTGATATTTGTACTGGGCCACAGGGAAGTTAAAGGAGGCTGAGTTGTTGACTAACGGCTCAGAGTATGGGATACTTGAGCCAGAAAAGATGAGAACAAAATGGCCCTGAGAAAAACTAGAATTGATGGAGCAAGTAAAGGTGAAACTGTCCCCGCTTTTAACCATGACACTGCTAAGGTTCTGATGTGGCTCTGTGGTAGAGGAAGTGACGGTGAGAATAGGTCGGACCAGTTTTACTGTGAAAGTTAAAAAAACAAAAAGTTAGAAAGTTAGAAAGTTCAGAAATGCAAACTTTCTGAAATGAACAATTAAAAAAAATAGTATTGAATGATTTGAAATAGCAAATAAATGACAAATCTGCATCAAATTATACATTATGTTTGCTATTTTTCAGTAAATTTTCATAATTCTTTAATTATTTTGTTGACTGGTAAAAGCACAACACACCCAAATAATGGTAGTTTTTTAAAATAAGTGTTGAGTGTCTAATATTTCTCTTCCATACGATTCTGGACACAATATTGAGCAATTTTGGATGCCAAATGGGCAAAAATTGCCTGTGCGTGGCTTTGTGTTCCCGTGATTTGTGATTGGTCTATTTGACAAAATGGCAAATCAGCCTGAGATAATTGACCTTTGCGTTTAATTGAATCTTTTTTTGCCGTTTACATGTGCTGTTGTAGACTGGCAACCTGTTCAGAGTGTATTATACCTCTCGCCACGCTCCAGCACGCTTGCGACCCCATTAGGTTTGGGCGGTTCAGAAGACGAAACAAAAGGATAATTGTGGATTAGGATTTCACTAGAGTTCAATGGTATTTCACATTCATGAATCACATTACAGCAGCCTACTCTCTGAATAGTAGTTGATGTGCATCCAAGTTAAGATTTCCCCACGGCACATGGCATCAATGTTTGGAACTGAGTGAAATAATTGCCTGAAATTAGTTGTGTTGGAAACAAAATCTCTTTTTATGATTTCCCAACAATTTTCAGGACATACGTACAAGTCTAGTAAACATTTGTTTTATTTATCACATCACATTCATCATAAACAACACCAATTTAAGCTGTCACACACACTAACTTTTCCCCCTCACCTGTGACAATGATGGTTACGGAGTTACTGTATGCAGAGGAGAATGTTTGCTCTGAAATCATTTTCTCATATTTACACTGGTAAACTCCACTATGATCAAAGTCCACATTTTTTATGTGGAAGGTAGAAGATATGGAAGATGACGATTGTGTCATTCTGAATGAGCTGGAGATCTTTTCAAGAGCAAATGTTGCTGTTGAAAGTAAAGCTGAACCTGTACAGGTGATTCTGACATCCTGACCCCAGAAAATCTCGTCAGCAGGATCCATGGTGATGTTTGGGTTTGGGAAGGTTGCTAAAACGGAGATGTATAATTGTTATAAAAACTGTTATATTTTCAAGTTGTTTTTAATTCAGTCTGTTTAGTTAGGACATCAAAAGGGATTTAGTATAAAATTGGGAAAATAGCTTATGAAAAAATCTTTTCTTTTGTATTTAAGCGTCAATAAGTTGCTGAGAGGTAAAATTACATACTACATAAGAAATTCTTTTGAAACAAACTGAGGTTTTTTAAAAAAGAAAAAAAAACTGTTATATGACAGAAAATAAAGATATGCCAAGAAATCACCAAGCTTCTTGTAAGAGGCCTTTTTTTGCTTTTATAATAAATAAATAATAGAGACTGTAAGACTCCTATGCCTTGGAGTCTAGGAGGTAGTTTGAAAGATCTTCCAGCGTTACTAGCCCAAGAAATGTCAACATCCACCTTGATCATAAGTGGCTTCTTCGTGGTTTCCATCTCCAACTTTCTGGTTTGCCGAAACACAGTAGTTGAACTTATTATCAGTTTGTGGGTCAATGTTTTTTTTTCCTCAACATACAGAGATCGGCTAAAAAAAATGTTATGTCTCACAAAGTCTGTATCAATACATTTTTCTATTCAGTGCACCTGTTTATTAGTATGGGAGATAAAGGTCATATTGAACTAAATGAGTTTATAAAGACCTTCCATACCACCTACTTTAGACTTCTCTGTCAAAGCTGAATTGACAGAATTGAGGAATTGAATTTGTCTTAGTGGAATTTCAACAACAAAATGACCTTACAGTCTTAAAAAAGGAAGCGAAACTAATGTTGGTAAACTGGAAAACTGTGCTCATAAGTTTTTTTGGGAGGATGACAGAAGATGACAGAAGATATTAGATCCACTATCCCACAAAGCACCGCACACCCTTTTAAGTAGTGGAGATTCTCAAGTTTGTTTCCTCACCTGAACAGATAACACCGGCGGCTTCTTTAGGTTTACAGTCATGTTTCCCAAATCCATTATGCCGACAACGTAAAAGAGAACTTTCACCTCCTGAACAGGCCACATTATCCATCCAGATTCGACCTGTGCCTTCACCAAAAAGTGCTGATGAAGGGAAATGAAGCGCTCTGCCACAACCCAACTCTCCACAAACCACATCGGCATTGCTTTTATCCCATCCATCGTCACAAACTGCTCCCCAAGTACCACTGTAGTAGACTTCAACCCTTCCAGAACATCTTGTTGATTGCGGTCCAGCCAATCTGATTTGATCTATGTGGACAGCATGTGAAAAGGTGAATTAAATCATGGTTGCATGAAAAAGAATCCATTTTTATTTTACTTAATGCTATGATGAACATTAATATAAAACTTTGAGAGCTATGCTTTTTGCCAGTGGCTGGAGAAAAACTAATCTGGGAGTTTGGTTTTTTTTGTTTGTTTTTTTTTTTTCAAATTTACATGATATAGCCTAAATACAGAAAAATCAGATTTTCAAAATGGTCAATCGGAAAATTTTTCTCACCTATACAAACAACACTGGCTTCCTTTCCATGACTACAGTTGTGAATTCCAAATCCTTTATGTGCACATTCTGTTAGCAAACTTTCGCCACCTGAACACGCCACATCACTAAGCCAAATTGGACCTGTTCCTTGGCCAAAAGAGGCTGATGAATTGGCACTGGCTGCTCCTCCATAACCCATTTGTCTACAAACTACATGTGCATCATTTAGGTCCCAATCATCATCGCAGACCGTTCCCCAGACGCCATTGAGGTAGATTTCAACCCTTCCAGAATATGTGCTTGAACCAGACCCAACCAATCTGATCTGAGCTGTAAACAAAAGAAAAAGATCAGTTGATGTATGAGTAATGTGAAAAAGTTCCCTATTTGCTTTAGAATTTTCAGGATTTAGGCTAAATCCAAATATGTTAGATTTTCAAAATGATCACTGGGAAAAATTTTCTCACCTATGCAAACAACGCCGGCATCCTCACTGTGACCACAGTTGTGAGTCCCAAATCCTATATGTCTACAGTCTGTTAGTGAACTTTCTGTACCTGAACACGCCACGTCATCGAGCCAGATTGAACCAGTTCCTTGACCAAAATAGGCTGATGAAGTGGCGCTGGTTGCTCGTCCACAACCCATCTGTCTACAAACTACATGTGCATCATTTAAGCCCCAACCATCATCACAGACTGTTCCCCAGACACCCTTGTGGTAGATTTCGACCCTTCCAGAACATCTGGTTGAACCAGTTCCAACCAATCTGATTTGACCTTTAAATAAAAGGAAAAGATTAGCCAATGTGTGACTAAAGTGAAAAGTTTTAATGTCTACTGTTAATTAATGGAAAGAACTGACCAGCGGAAAAAGATGAGATGAACAGAAAAAAGACTGTGGAAAAAAAGAAGTCATAAAATTTTTGTAATATTCAACAAGCAATAAAAAGTAAAAGGATTTGGAAAGACAAAAAAATATTATGTTCTGTTTTTGTTTAAATTACCAAGTTCCAAAAACGTCCACATGCTTGAGGTGAACAGAAAAATGTGAAGTTTGTCTCTCAGAGACTGTTCTTTTTTAAAAAGGTATGAGAGTGCTTCCCTTTTCAACAGTTCTGCTAAACAAAAAGCTGCTTTGTTTTTTTACTTCCACAAACTAGATAGTTCATATGTGGATACATTCTTTTTTGTTTGATAATTGTTCCTCAAAGGCCTAAAGCAATAAGTACAAAGAAACTTCTCACAAATGAGTACACAAGTGGACATTAGGCTTCAAACAATGCAATGATCAAAAAACTTCAGAAAAAAATATAATTCATTCATTCATTCCTTGTGGCTACTGGCAAGAGGCAGCATACATCGCAAACAGGTCGTCAGTTTGTTGTAGGGCCACATACGGAGACAGACAACCAATTACACACACAACCACATCAGGATAAAATAGTGGGAAAGTGAGACCTTTATTTCGACTTGAGGGGTTTTTCTATCTGTGCTCTGTAGACAAAAAAGGTCAAGTTATAGCATCTGATTACACTGCTGATACTTGATTTTCTGAATCTTCCAGTCTAACAGAGTGTAAATAGACTAAATTGACAATGAACACTGACCCAATTGCTCTCATCTTGCTAAACTTGCATGGATTTAAACCCAGGCACACCTTTAGACTAAGAAATGTCAAAGCAGCGAAGACTAAAATAAAAAATGACTTTTTTAAAGAATCTCTGTTGCTGAAAAACTTCTCATTTTCTCACAGATTATCCACTAGGGTTTACAGTAATTATTCTGAGAAATGAACTGTTTTGCAAATATGAACATTTTGTGAGAAAATGACATAAGCACTTTATTAGAATCAACCATTTTTCTGCTCTAAAACGCAACCTGAATTTTCTCATAATGTCTCAAATACGATCCACTACCTGGGGTAGTTTTAGGGAAGGATGAATATCAGCACGCAACAAAAAAAGAGAAGAGTGGGTTGTTGTGGTTTCAGTAAACAACCCATTGCAGGACAACCCTGCCTGTCTCTAAATAAATTGACAAGATTTTATACTGCAGAACAAAAATAAATATGATCTAATTCACTTTTTTTACACAAACATTATGAGATCAACCACAACAATCTTTGGGAGCAACTGGTAGATCCTGACCACCGTGGGAGGTGAAATAGAATAATTTTCCACGAAACACCTGACGATCTCTCACGGAACATTAATATGCCGTGCAACACTGGTGGAAAAAAACTGGAATAGCTTAACGCTTCAAATATAATGTCTGGATATATTTATTTACCATAAACAAGCCAAATTACAGTTTTGAATTGACATAATAGTCAATATGACTTGTTTCACTAACCACATGTGTTTAGATTTGGTTCATTATACCACAAGAAGCCTCTCATATTCAAGTTGGGACATTCAAAAAGTTATGTTACTCTGTGTAAATTATTCTTCGATTCATTGCATCCTTTTATTGATTTATGGAAAAACATGCTGCTGGAATGAATAAACAATTAAAAGCTGAGCTCGTTCATTTTGACACTTTATTAACTTGACATCAAATATTTTGCTCTTTTAATGCGACAATAATTTGCTAAAACATTCTGATAAATATTATTTGTCCCCTGATTTATGTTCTTTGTTTGTGTCTTTTGTACTTTTAATCAATGAGATCTGGTTTATTACGATCATTGCATCATCACCAACTTGCTCTTCTTTCTCATCACTTTCTTCTTTTGATTAGTCCTCCCCAGATTTATTTTGCCGTGTCAACAGGATCTGTATTTTCATACTGCAGCCAATCATTGAGATCATCTTTGCTGTAAGCGGTTGCCTCTGTGATGTTCACTGGAACACAGACAACAAGATTGATGTAATTACCAAGTTGTTTGCTCTGAGAAATGAGTATGTGAAGCAAAAACGGTGACTACAAACTTTGTATTTGAGTAAGGATCAGTATTTACCAATTACTTCCAAATGTCTACCCACGCACTTCAATTTATACAATTGCAAACAAAAATTTTTTTTTAGCTCATCTTTGTCTTATTTTGTCAAACCCTGAAAATTACGGTCCTTCCATGTTTTTTGAGTTGGAGCAGCCTTTAGTTCATTCACATCTGTGTCATCCTATTACTTTTTCGTAACAAAGTTTTTTGGCTAAACTTTTATTGGATAAAAAATGTCCTTGCTGTAGGAAATCCGCTCCAAAATGTAAAAAAATATCTTGTATTTTTAATGTGTTAAAACTAGTTCAAAGTTTAAAGAAACAGGGATTTCAGAGACCATCTATTATTAAGTATCCATTTGACATTAACTTAACATTTCCTCTGTGTAAGTCAATCTTTTAGTGTTAGTTTCTTTGAAGTTCGCTTACTGAACTATTTCTTTTTGTGTCAACAATCTGTTATCATTCTACTTGCTCGAAGCAAACTTCGTACTTACACTTGATGGAAACAGCAATCGTTGCAGACTTAAGAGAAGGGAATTTCTTTGCAGACACTGTGACTTCATACAGACAGCTGTAGTTACCCTGATGTTTGTACTGGGCAACAGGAAAGTTAAAAGAGGCTGAATGGTTGACTGATGGCTGAGTGGTCGTGATGTTGGAACCAGAAAAGATGAGAACAAAATGGCCTTGAGTAAAAATAGAATTGATGGAGCAAGTTAAAGTGAAACTGTCACCCTTTGCAATCACAACACTTTCAGGGGTCCAGGATTTCTCTGTGTTAGAGGAAGTTATAGTGATGACGGGCCTCCCCAGGTGTCCTGTGACAGTGATAGAATTAAGTTAGAAAATATCTAGATTCTGAACTATAAAATGCATAACTATAACGCATAAAAACACAAATATATGTGATTACAATATTGATGGATCACCTATTTCAAAACAAAGGTTTTAATCCTTGTCTGAATCGGCTTTTTTTTTCTCAATGGGAAAGATTTTCTCAATAACCATTTTATGGGTAAAATAGTGCTTTCTAGTGAATAAAGAGCACAAATGGCCACTCAGAGAATTAATGGATTTTCATGCACATACTGTATGTGCATAAACATTATATAAAATATGGTCATATTTCAAGTCACAATTTAGCACTGTTGCTAAATTAATTGTGGACTTTAATTAATTTAGATTGTTAAAATGCTAATTTTGCGGTATTTTTGTTACAATATTTACAAAATTTCTGCATTATCATTATTATTATTCAATGTCTCAAAATGTATTTTGTAAAAAATGTTCTTACCTATGCAAACAATGCCAGCATCCTCACCATGATTACAGTTGTGAATCCCAAAAATCCTCCATGTCCACATTCTGTTAGTGAACTTTCTCCACCTGAACACGCCACATTATCAAGCCAAAATGGACCAGTTCCTTCACCAAAAGAGGCTGATGAATTGACACTGGTGGCATCGCCACAACCCATCTGTCTACAAACTACATGAGCATCGTTTATATCCCAATCATCATCACAAACCGTTCCCCAGGTAAAATTATGGAGGATTTCAACCCTTCCAGAACATCTGGGACCTGACCAATCTGATCTGACCTTTAAACAAAATAAAAAGATCAGTTTACATATGACTAAAGTAAGAAAAATAGTGTATTATTTTCGTTCAAATGAATACACTGACCTGCAGAAAGAGGACATGAAGTGAAGAGAAAAAAGACTGCCAGAAACAAAAACATATAGGGTATATTTTTTTTACTTTCATTGCAAAAATTGAAATTGTAACTCTATCAAGTAACACGCGAATTGTAAAAAAAAAATAAAATTCATGGATATCTTACCCATGAGCAAAAGATTCCACATGCTGGAGCTGAACAACCACATGTAAGTAGATAGTTTTATATATATATATATACATATATATATATATATAAACACTTCCTCTTTTTATAGATGATAATTCTCTTTTTTCATGAGCCAACAAAAAAATTAATTAATTGTTAAAAAAGACAATATCTTAAGAAATACTTCACAGAGGGAAGATTTTCTAACTGCGTCAGGAAGTCTTTTTTTAGAACAACATTAAAATATGATCATATTAATAGTAAAATATTCTAATATTATTGTGACAGAACAGTAAATGCCTAAAGGAACAGCACTGGTCCCAGCTTGCCCGCTACGTTTTTAGTTGGCATCTTATTTATAGCATCTCTATGGATTCTTCAAAAAATGTGGACAACACTGTAATGATAGTGTTTCAATGCAGATGAAATTGAGGAGCTTGTAAAGGGATAATGAAAAAGACATGATGGCTACACTTTATAATTCTAACAAAATGTAAACTACAAAAACAGGCACAAGGTCACATCTTTCAACAACACACAACCTTTAAATAAAAAAATAAATACTTGAATAAACACCAGGGATGGGCTACAAGATGGAATGATGTGGCAAAAATGTAGAAAAAAAAGTACAAATAAGTTAATAGTTTAACCAGAGAAGGATTCAAGCTTCTTGAATCCTCGAAGCCAGCCCCCGTGTTGCTTGTTGGGCTAAAAACTTTTGCTCAGAGGTGTTGTGGGACCTGCTCGCCAAGTTCATGGTTGAAATGAAAAGAAAAACTTACACCAACTTTAGGGAGAAAAAAAATATCCAACACTAATTAAAAAAAACAAAAAATTAAATAGAGGTCAGGGTTCGAATCCCGGGTAGGGACGAGGCTTGTAGGGACGAGGCGCCTTTCTGTGTGGGGTTTGCATGTTCTCCCCGAAAACATGTGGATTTCTTGCCACCCTCCAAAACATGCATATTAGGCTAATTGGCCACTGCAAAATTGTCCGTAGGAGTGAATGTGTATTTGTGGTTTAAATGTCCTATATTATACCAGTGGTCACCAAACTCCTAATATTTAATATTTATTTAAAAACTATATATTTTTTGCACCATCTTATGCAAATGTTGATGGTGTACAATCAGATCTAAGTCTCAGAAAGGAACAATCTAATGAGCATCTAACCATTGAATCATTTATAAGTTGCAGGGAAGAATCTGTTCCTCGCACTTCTTCCTTGGCCTGTTCGGGGTTTACCCTGCCCTTCGCCTTAAATTGGCCAGAATGGGCTCCGGCACCCCCTGCAACCTCAAATGGGATAGACAAATACAAACTGCATCCCTTTTACCAGCGATATAAGCTACAGAAGCACATTGATAACTCAAAATTGAAACAAAGCAACCTGGAGATCAATCTCCCGTCAGCCCATCAAATACTTACATAAGTTTATTTTAGTCTAAAACCAGAACTCACTGACTTACCGTTATTCAGGTCAAAGCAGCCTCGATCCTGCAGTGCTGATTTAACTATGTTCTGAAATAGTTCAATAAACATCTTACTGTGCCTGGCGGAAGAAAATGAGGAGTAAGGGAAATTTTGACAAAGAATTTGTTTATCAAACACAGAAGTCTGTGCGCATTTATTTTTTATGCCAAGTAGGTTACAAGTTTTTAAACCAGCAAAAGCTAAGTCACTTATGTAGACAAGAAACTAAGTTTTTTTTTGTTTTTTTTTCGACCAATAGCCTTTCTCCCGACTTTAACGACCAGGCTAATAACCTCTCCTACCCCAACTCCTTGCTGAGTCTGCATATCTCAATTTTTAAAGAGGGTTCTGTCGCATCACATCACAGCTTTTATACAGTTGTGCTTGCGTCACATAAAAGGCAGAGAGTCTGGCTCTATTTCTTCTTCGTCTTCGTTCAAGTTGAGTTTCTTTGTTTTCCAATTGTTATAGTTTTCGTTGAAAACTAAGGTTTGAATTCATAAGTTGTTCAATCAGAGGTTTGCAGCATATTGCAGAGCGATGATGAATCTGCATCATCTTAGGCTGACAATTTACAGCCTAAGTGACACCTGATGCACTAGCTGATAACTAGTGGTTGTCCTCAGCTTGACATCACTTTCTACAAGCTGTTAGCTCAAACCCTCTCTTACAACAGATGTGGCCACACAGGTTTGCACACGGTAGCAGTAAAATGATCATACAAAAACATTTGATATCTAAAAAAAAAACATTGGAACATTTCATCATAGAAAATAAATCAGAATAAAAAGCACAATAGCAAAACAAAGTGTTTCAATATATAAGCAAAGCATAGTTGTTGTGATTCCCTCAACCACCACCAGAGAGAGCCATCTTTCCCCAATTCCATCTGATGTGGACTACCTGCACCTAATCTTCTGCTGACTATTTAAAGGCAGCCTCACCAGCATTCCACGTCGGGTCTTCATGCCTTCCAGCCCTGGCTGACTCCCGACCCAACGGATATCCTTTGGAACAGAGATTAACTCTTTGAAAAACATTTTGATCCCTTTTGACATCTGTTTCTTTGCTTACAGCCTTGCTGATCCTTGGTTTAATAAATCTTGTTTGATGTCCTGCATTTGGGTCCCCCTCCTTCCACATCACAACAATAGTACTTTATATATAACTACAGCAAAGTATTTTAATATCTAAGCAAAACATGGCATGTCGTACTGTACATAAGCAAAGTGTTTTGATAAAAGGCAAAACAGAGTATTTTATATATATATATAAAAATAGCATCCAAGCATTTCATTATAGAGAAAGGCCAGGCCTACTCGACACTTTCTTGCTTTTTTTTTTTGCCAAGTCAACAATATCCATATTTTCTCCATTCCGATTCTTGTTCCAATCATCATCCTTATGGAAAGACTTTTACTTCACATCGGTCACTAAAACACAAACAGAAAGAAAGAAATTACTAAGTATTTCCGTCTGAGAATGTGCATTATGGAAATTTTGTCTCTCAGATGATTACAGACTTTCAAACTGAGTCAGGGTGGATGATGGATCAGTTTTTCGCCAGGTTTTATAGACCACATAAACTCCGGTCAAGACCACCATCAGTAGAAGCAGAATTTTACTTGATACAGAAAAGGCCAGCAGCAGCAGCAGATTTTCTAAAGGAAAAGATAAGAAAACCTTTAAACGTCTTCCAAAATAAATACTATCTTAGTGCCAAAGACACATTTCTCTGGATCAATCATGTTGTGCTTCATAAAGTTTGCATGCTTTGAAAGTCAATAAGTTTCTTGTTATGGGTTCTGAGAAGTTCACGGGATTGAATCCCACTGAGCTCATGTCTAGGTGTCCTTGGGGAGACACCTAACCCCCTGATTCTCCCACCAGTGGCACCGTCCTGGCAGCCTGCTACGGTGTAATGCAGCACAGAAATATCCTCAAAGAAGGATGATTTAAGTATATTTCCTTTATCAATAACATTAAGCTGGTGCATTTGCTTAACTCTGACCCATTGGGTTAATGAAGACATCCATCTATCGAATAAAAACGTAATTGAATAAACAGCTTTATCGTTATGTAGATGTTACACCCAATCTGCGACATTGCCCATTTCATGAAATGGACAATTGAAACCCTGGGTAGCCCAACTCAATGAAGCATATCAACAAAACACTGGAATTGGATGATGACTTTGAAGCAGGAGTCCTGCCACTGCATTAGCTAGACATTTCTGACTGGTAAAGTAATGATAACTTTAAATCACATAATGCGTTACAACAGCTGATCTTATCACTTTTGTTTACATGTTTATCTGAAGGAAAGCGGCTAGAGGAATCTTAAGTATGGGTAGAAGAGATCTTGTGAAATTATTTAGGTAATAGGCACATCATCAAGGGCAGAAATACTAGTATGATTTGTTAAAAAATTGCTTAATTGTTTTAAAAAGCATTTTGGTGAGAATTGCAAGAACTTTTAGAAGGTAGAAAGATCTGAAAAGTTCATGTTGTACAAGATGGAGCCTTTAATACCAAATATTGAAATAGAAATGTACATGTTAAAGCACACAATATACTTACGTTTGATCGAAATCGCAATCGGTGCAGACTCAGGAGAGGAGAATTTCTGTGCAGACACTGTCAACTCATACACACAACTGTAGTTACCTTGATGTTTGTACTGGGCCACAGGGAAGTTAAAGGAGGCTGAGTTGTTGACTAACGGCTCAGAGTATGGGATACTTGAGCCAGAAAAGATGAGAACAAAATGGCCCTGAGAAAAGCTAGAATTGACGGAACAAGTAAAGGTGAAACCGTCCCCCCTTTTAACCATGACACTGCTAAGGTTCTGAAGTGGCTCTGTGGTAGAGGAAGTGACGGTGAGAATAGGTCGGACCAGTTTTACTGTAAAAGTTAAAAAAACAAAAAGTTACAATGCAAACTTTCTGATCTGAACAATTAAAAAAATAGTATTGAATGATTTGAAATATCAAATAAATGACAAATCTGCATCAAATTATACATTATGTTTGCTATTTTTCAGTAAATTTTCATAATTCTCTAATTATTTTGTTGACTGGTAAAAGCACAACACACCCAAATAATGGTAGTTTTTTTAAACAAGTGTTGAGTGTCTAATATTCCTCTTCCATACAATTCTAGACACAATATTGAGCAATTTTGGATGCCAAACGCGGCAAAAATTGCCTGTGCGTGGCTTTGTCTTCCCACGATTTGTGAGTGGTTTAAATCACAAGTTGGTAAATCAGCTTAAAATAATTGACCTTTGCATTGAATTGAATCTTTTTTTTTGCCGTTTACAGGCACTGTTGTACACCAGCGCTGTTTTCGTCAACGATAACGACAACAAAAGGACTTTGTTGATGAAGCTTATTTTTTTATAACGTGACGATAACGAAATAAATGCGGCTCTTTGGTGAGAAAATATGACGAGGCATTTGCAAGTTTCTGTTAATGAGACGAAAATTTCTCAATGTGCGTTTTTTTACACGAAAACTAGACTAAAAACATTTTAAGTCTTCCCTGGCTAAAACTAGATTAAATCTCTTTTGAGTTTTCTTCAACTAAAACTAAAATATATAGATATGACTAAAACCTAAATTAAGTTTCGTTCCAAGGGCTAAGACTACAATGAAAACTCAGATGGTTTTCAAAAACAACATTGTTGTAGACTGGCAACCTGTTTGGAGTGCATTGTGCCTCTTGCCTTAAATCAGCCGGGAAAGGCTGCAGGATCCTTGCGACTCCATTAGGGATGAGCGATTCAGAAAATGAAACGAAAGGTGCTGAACAATTAGGATTAGGACTTCATTAAGAGTTCATTGGTATTTGTCATTCATGAAGCACATTACAGCAGCCTACTCTCTGAATAGTAGTTGATGTGCATCTAAGTTAAGATTTCCCCACAGCAAATGGCATCAATGTTTGGAGCTAAGTGAATCATTTGCCTGAAATTAGTTGTGTTGGAAACAAAATCTCTCTTTATGATTTCCCAACAATTTTCAGGACATTCAAGTCTAGTAAACACTTGTTTCATTCATCACATCACATTCATCATAAACAACACCAATTTAAGCTGTCACACACACTAACTTTTCCCCCTCACCTGTGACAATGATGGTTACGGAGTTACTGTATGCAGAGGAGAATGTTTGCTCTGAAATCATTTTCTCATATTTACACTGGTAAACTCCACTATGATCAAAGTCCACATTATTGATGTGGAAGGTAGAAGATTCGGAAGATGATGATTGTGTCATTCTGAATGAGCTGGAGATCTTTTCAAGAGCAAATGTTGCTGTTGAAAGTAAAGCTGAACCTGTACAGGTGATTCTGACATCCTGACCCCAGAAAATCTCGTCAGCAGGATCCATGGTGATGTTTGGGTTTGGGAAGGTTGCTAAAACGGAGATGTATAATTGTTATAAAAACTGTTATATTTTCAAGTTGTTTTTAATTCAGTCTGTTTAGTTAGGACATCAAAAGGCAAATAGTATAAAATTGGGAAAATAGCTTATGAAAAAAATCTTTTCTTTTGTATTTAAGCGTCAATAAGTTGCTGAGAGGTAAAATTACATACTACATAAGAAATTCTTTTGAAACAAACTGAGGTTTTTAAAAAAGAAAAAAAAACTGTTATATGACAGAAAATAAAGATATGCCAAGAAATCACCAAGCTTCTTGTAAGAGGCCTTTTTTTGCTTTTATAATAAATAAATAATAGAGACTGTAAGACTCCTATGCCTTGGAGTCTAGGAGGTAGTTTGAAAGATCTTCCAGCGTTACTAGCCCAAGAAATGTCAACATCCACCTTGATCATAAGTGGCTTCTTCGTGGTTTCCATCTCCAACTTTCTGGTTTGCCGAAACACAGTAGTTGAACTTATTATCAGTTTGTGGGTCAATGTTTTTTTTTCCTCAACATACAGAGATCGGCTAAAAAAAATGTTATGTCTCACAAAGTCTGTATCAATACATTTTTCTATTCAGTGCACCTGTTTATTAGTATGGGAGATTAAGGTCATATTGAACTAAATGAGTTTATAAAGACCTTCCATACCACCTACTTTAGACTTCTCTGTCAAAGCTGAATTGACAGAATTGAGGAATTGAATTTGTCTTAGTGGAATTTCAACAACAAAATGACCTTACAGTCTTAAAAAAGGAAGCGAAACTAATGTTGGTAAACTGGAAAACTGTGCTCATAAGTTTTTTTGGGAGGATGACAGAAGATGACAGAAGATATTAGATCTACTATCCCACAAAGCACCGCACACCCTTTTAAGTAGTGGAGATTCTCAAGTTTGTTTCCTCACCTGAACAGATAACACCGGCGGCTTCTTTAGGTTTACAGTCATGTTTCCCAAATCCATTATGCCGACAATGTAAAAGAGAACTTTCACGTCCTGAACAGGCCACGTTATCCATCCAGATTTGACCTGTGCCTTCACCAAAAAGTGCCGATGAAAGGAAATGAAGCGCTCTGCCACAACCCAACTCTCCACAAACCACATCGGCATTGCGTTTACCCCATCCATCGTCACAAACTGCTCCCCAAGTACCACTGTAGTAGACTTCAACCCTTCCAGAACATCTTGTTGATTGCGGTCCAGCCAATCTGATTTGATCTATGTGGACAGCATGTGAAAAGGTGAATTAAATTATGCTTCCATGAAAAATAATCCATTTTTATTTTACTTAATGATGACCAATGAAATAAAATTTGAGAGCTATATTTTTTGCTAGAGACTGGAAAAAAACTAATCTGGGAGTTTGTTTTGTTTCAAAATTTACATGATATAGCCCAAATACAGAAAAATGAGATTTTCAAAATGGTCACTGGGAAAATTTTTTCTCACCTATACAAACAACGCCAGCATCCTGACTATGATTACAGTTGTGAATCCCAAATCCTCTATGTCCACATTCTGTTAGTGAACTTTCTCTACCTGAACACCTCGCATCATCGAGCCAGATTGAACCAGTTCCTTGACCAAAAGAGGCTGATGAAGTGGCACTGGTTGCTCCTTCATAACCCATCTGCCTACAAACTACATGTGCATCATTTAGGTCCCAATAATCATCACACACCGTTCCCCAGACACCATTGTGGTAGATTTCAACCCTTCCAGAATATCTGGTTGAACCAGACCCAACCAATCTGATCGGACCTGTAAAGAAAAGAAAAAGATCAGTTGATGTATGAACAATGTAAAAAGGTTCCTTTTTTCTTTAGAATTTCCAGGATTTAGGCTAAATACAATTATTTTTGATTTTCACAATGATCACTGGGAAAAATTTTCTCACCTATACAAACAACGCCAGCATCCTTATTATGATTACAGTTGTGAATTCCAAATCCTCTATGTCTACATTCTGTTAGTGAACTTTCTGTACCTGAACATGCCACATTATCAACCCAGATTGGGCCAGTTCCTTGACCAAAAGAGGCTGATGAAGTGGCACTGGTTGCTCCTCCATAACCCATCTGTCTACAAACTACATGTGCATCGTTTAGGTCCCAATCATCATCACAGACTGTTCCCCAAGAACCATTGTGGTATATTTCAACCGTTCCAGAATATCTGCTTGAACCAGACCCAACCAATCTGATCTGAGCTGTAAACAAAAGAAAAAGATCAGTTGATGTATGAGTAATGTGAAAAGGTTTCCTTTCTGCTTCAGAATTTTCAGGATTTAGGCTAAATCCACATATGTTAGATTTTCAAAATGATCACTGGGAAAAATTTTCTCACCTATGCAAACAACGCCGGCATCCTCACTGTGACCACAGTTGTGAATCCCAAATCCTATATGTCTACAGTCTCTTAGTGAACTTTCTGTACCTGAACACGCCACATCATCGAGCCAGATTAAACCAGTTCCTCGACCAAAAGAGGCTGATGAAGTGGCGCTGGTTGGTCGTCCACAACCCATCTGTCTACAAACTACATGTGCATCATTTAGGTCCCAATAATCATCACAGACTGTTCCCCAAGAACCATTGTGATAGATTTCGACCCTTCCAGAACATCTGGTTGAACCAGTTCCAACCAATCTGATTTGACCTTTAAATAAAAGGAAAAGATTAGCCAATGTGTGACTAAAGTGAAAAGTTTTAATGTCTACTGTTAATTAATGGAAAGAACTGACCAGCGGAAAAAGATGAGGTGAACAGAAAAAAGACTGTGGAAAAAAAGAAGTCATAAAATTTTTGTAATATTTAACAAGCAATAAAAAGTAAAAGGATTTGGAAAGACAAAAAAATATTAAGTTCTGTTTTTGTTTGTCTTACCAAATTGCAAAAAAGTCCACATGCTTGAGGTGAACAGAGAAATGTGAAGTTTGTCTCTCAGAGACAGTTCTTTTTTTGAAAAAGAATGAGAGTGCTTCCTTTTTCAACAGTTCTGCTAAACAAAAAAGCTGCTTTGTGTTTTTTACTTCCACAAACTAGATAGTTCATGTGCGGATACATTCTTTTTTGTTTGTTAATTGTTCCTCAAAGGCCTAAAGCAATAAGTACAAAGAAACTTCTCACAAATGAGTACACGAGTGGACATTAGGCTTCAAACAATGCAATGATCAAAAAACTTCAGAAAAAAATATCATTCATTCATTCATATCTTGTGGCTACAGGCAAGAGGCAGCGTACATCACAAACAAGTCGTCAGTTTGTTGCGGGGCCACATACGGAAACAGACAACCATTTACACACACAACCACATCAGGATAAAATAGTGGAAAAGCGAGTCCTTTATTTTGACTTGTGGGGCTTATCTATTTGTGCTTTGTGGACAAAAAAGGACAAGTTATAGAATCTGATTACACTGCTGATACTTGATTTTCTGAATCTTCTAGTCTAACAGAGTGTAAATGGACTAAATTGACAATGAACACTGACTCAATTGCTCTTATCTTGCTAAACTTGCATGGATTTAAACCCAGGCACACCTTCGGACTCAGAAATGTCCACACAGTGAAGACCAAAATAAAAAAAGGGACTTTTTTAAAGAATCTCTGTTGCTGAAAAACTTCTCATTTTCAGCAAGTGACTTCTTCTCACAGATTATTCACCAGGGTTTGCAGTAATTATTCTGAGAAATGCACTGTTGTGCAAATGTGAACATTTTGTGAGAAAATAACATGAAAACTTTATTAGAATCGGCAACCTAAATTTTCTCATCAAGTCTCAAATACAATCCAAAGCTGGGGTAGTTTTTGGGAGGGATGAACAGCTGTATGCAACAAAAAAGAAAAGAGTTGGTTGCTATGGTTACAGTTAACAACCCATTGCAGGACAGCCCTGCCTGTCTCTAAATAAAATGATAAGATTTTACACTGTTAACCAAAATTAATACAATTTAATGCATTTTTTACTCAAACATTATAAGATTAACCAAAACAATCTTTGGGAGCTACTGGTGGATCCTGATCGCCATATGAGGTGAAATATCAAATTTGAAATAGGTGAAATATTCTGGAAGGTGAAATATTAATTTCCCAATTATTGAGTATGGGTATCGCCAAATACTCTTTCTTCTTTACACTGATATTATGTCTGTTTCCAACGTATTAAAATACATCCTGTTTGCAGACGACACCACTTTATTTTATTCTGGGAACAATATGAACGAGGTTCTAAAAGTTGTAGAAAATTAATTTAAAAAAAATATTCAAATGGTTCAATGCCAATAAATTATCTATGAATCTAAATAAAGCTGAGTTTATGGTTTTTAGTTGTAAAAACAAAGATATAAATGCAAGAGTGTCTTAACAAAAAGGAAAAGAAATCGAAAGAAAACAATTTTTTTTTTAGGTGTTCTGATTGATGAGCAGTTAACATGGAAATCTCATATAGAAAAAGTAAAAATCACAAACCATTGCTGTTCTACACAAGGTGAAAGACTCTCTGACGCTATGTTTTTATTGTATAACTCTTTGATTGTTCCATACTTAATCTATTGTGTTTAAGTGTGGGGAAGTGCTTACAAAATATACATTGAACTGATTTTTCGTTTGCAGAAGAGAGCTCTGTGTATTATCAGTGGGAGTAGTTACAGAAGGCACGCAAATCCAATATTTATCCCATTGAAAACATTAAAATTCAATTAATTGTTAGACTGTAACCTTCTCAAAACTATATATAAAGCTCATCAAGGGGTATAACATTTGGATTGCAAAAACAATTAAAAAAGAGAGAAAGTATGCATGATTTAAGAGGAACTGATCGTTTTGTTAAATCACTGTTTCGAACCAAACCAAAACAAAGATGTGTTTCAATTCAAGGAATTAATCTGTGGAACAACCTGGAGAGTAAAATTAAATCATCTAAGTCCTTTAAGAAAAGTGTAAAACAAATATTACTTGACAAATACAGAAATGTTGTGTAGCAGAAAACCTTTTTTTGTTGTTGATGTTTGTTTTGTTTTTTGATTGGATGTGATTTCTGATGTTAAGGGGCAGACATTATATACTTTGCTTCTTTCTGTACCCTTTCATTCATCATTTTTTATCTGAAAATCTTTTTTAAGATGCGTTTGTTCTATGGTTTTGAATGAAACAAACAAATAAATAAAAATTTCCCACAAAACACCTGATGATCTCTCATAGTACATTGATATGCCGTAGAACACTGGTTGAAAAACGCCGGGATAGCCTAATGCTTCAAATATAATGTCTGGATATATTTATTTATCATAATCAAGACAAATTACAGTTCTGAATTTACATAATAGTCAGTATAACTTGTTTCATCAACCTCATGTGTTTAGATTTGGTTCGTTTTACCACAAGATGCCTCTCATATTCAAGTTGAGACTGTATTTAATTGATTAATGGGAAATTTTGCTGCTGAAATTAATAAATAATTAAAAGTGGATCTCGTTCATTTTAATATAGTACAAGTTATTACCACTAGAGGTCGCGGTTGCATCGTCTAATTTTTGGCTGTAAATAAAACCATGTGTATATAATGTGTTTATACATGTTGCTTATCACTGATCAATTTGAACCTTTGTTTAAATTTACAAGTTAAAAGTAGAACAATTGTAACTTCACAGATCTCAGAGCAAAATTGGGGGCTGGAAACCAAAAGAGACGAATGACACTTGAGAAGCCAGGAAGAAGTTAAACAAGATCATTCATGACTTTGAGTGGACACTTCAAGCCCACTCCATTCAAATCCATGCATTAGCTTTGCAATTGAAAGAGTAAGAAATAATTACCTACATTTGTATTAATATTGACAAATGTATAACATGTCACTCTAAAATCCCAATTGATATTTTGAGCAAATATTTTTATATCTATGATGGTTAATGTGAGAGTACAGCTTCTACATTCACTTCTACTGCAACTATGGACAAATCTGGAGCTATTGGAGCGCGAAAGTATCCATTCAAGTATTTTCCACCACTGTAAAAAAATTCATAATGTTTCTATACTACTATTACTACGACAACTACTACTATTACTACTACTACCACCACAGCTACTCATATTACTATTACTCCCACCTCTAGTACTATTTCTATACTATTAATATTACTCGGCATCAGCCTACTTCTTTTTCAGACCTTGTACATATTTTTGTACATGTTGTTTTCTCTTCGTACTTCAAGAAACTGTTGAGTTTTATTTGTTAATGTCTGAACAAATAAAACTTAAAAGTACTGGTACTCTTACTGCCGGCACCACTAATACTATACTATATTACACCTATATTACTATACTACTATGACTATTACTTTGACTGCTGCCACTACTACACCACTACTGCCACTACTACAGCTATTGCTATTATTATCGCTATTACCGCTACTTCTGCTATTGCCATTACAGAACGTCTATATTACAATTTTTGCTGCTGTTCCTGCTACTGTTATTACTACCGCTGCTACTACTATTACTGTTACCATTACTAATATTACTTTTGCTATCAGGTTGTAAAAAAAATCCACATGCCTGAGGTGAACAGAGACATGCAAAGTTTGTCTCTCAGAGACAGTTCTTTTTGTAAAAAAAAAAAAAAAAAAAGATATGAGAGCGCTTCCTGTTTCAACAGTTCTGCTAAACAAAAAGTCACTTTGTTTTTTGTTTTTCTACTTCCACAAACTTGATAGTTCATGTCCGGATACATTTTTTTTGTTGTTGTTGTTGTTGTTAATTGTTTCTCAAAGGCCTGAATCTATAAGTACAAAGAAACTTCTCACAAATGAGTACACAGGTGGCCATTACTCTTCAAACATTGCAATGATCAAAAAACTTCAGAAAAACGCATCATTCATTCATTCATCTTCTGAACTGCTAATTTCTTGCTGGCAAGAGGCAGCGTACCTGATGTGGTTGTGTGATTTAAACACACAACCAGGACAAAATTGTGGAAAAGCGAGAACTTTATTTTGACTTGTGGGTTTTTTTTATCATTACCATTACTGTTACTATTACTACATTACAGTATTACTATTACAGCTGCTATTTCTTCTACTATTGCTGCTCTGCTATTATTATTATAGTCTTAATACAATACTATTACTGGTTTTATTATTTCTATTACTACCACTACTGTCCACTGGCTAAAAAATCATTTTCTGCATTTTGAATTTTTAATGAAATTTACGGAATCCGTCAATTATTCGTGCTGCTACTCCTATGAGAATTTTTTGTCAGAGAGCCTTAAGTGTAAGCAACTCAAGTCACACGCTCATGAATAAAGTCTAGTGTCTCCAAATATCAGACTGAATCTCCCAAATCTACTCTATCCCATTGCACTCAGTTTCAAGAATAAGTTAGCAACAGATAATGTTATTTACATAAGTTTCAAATGTTTGCACATCTGACAAAGAAGTGGTCAAAATCTCAGTGGTCAAACTCATCCACACTATAGGAACGGGGGTGATGAGTTGTAGATCTGTGAATTTGAGAAATTGTATATGAGTGTGTAAGGATTTTAAATGGCACTTAAGGAAATGATTGTTTTCTTTTCGTACACAGTCTGTATTTTCATTTTTTAAAACCAAACCTGCTCAGACTGTAGTAGAAAATGGCATTCAGAATCAGAATGACTTTAATGATCCCACGTGTGGAAAATTTGTGTGTTGCAGCAGTGCAGTAACCATTCATCCAATAACCTTCTACCAACATCTCTTCTTGTTGTTTTGGATAATGTGCACTGTCCTTGTATGAATAAATTGCATATACACACCACCATTTGAATATGGCGAAAAATGCACTTTTGTTTTCTTCACAAATTACTATTTTTGAAAGGATTTTATGTGCAATTTTTTCACACTCAACATCTAATTTGAAAAGTTCCTAGAAATTGGTGGAGGTAAAGATTCAGAGAATACAAAGATTTGTGGTTTGCATGATTATAAAAAGGCTGACATGACCTACTCAATCATTTGTCCTCGTCTACTCTTCCGTCATTGTGCTCATTTTAAAGCGCATTGATGCCCTTTGGCCTTTGCATTTACCACTCAAATTCTTTGCAAACAAAATTGAAAAAGAAAAAAAAATTGTCCTTGAGTGTTTTATGACACAATACTGAATTGCTTGATTTCAGGAAGAATCTGTTCAGTTTCATCTTCTCTTTTTCACTCCATCCAAATGAAAGGCGGCTGGTTTTATAGCCTGAGTAGCAGAAGTGAAGAACAGGAAGGAAATGAAGTTGTAAAGATGAGAATGTGTGACATTTTTTTTTTGCATGAAAAGAGCATGGCAGGAGAAGGTGATTGAAGAAATGTGAATTTTTTGTAGAGCGTAGCGACTGTAAGACAAAAATGTGGGCAAAATGTCCAACCAACTAAACATTATTTTTCTGTATTTACACACACGTTTGGTTAAATCATTTCTTGTGTTTGATTATTTTTATGTTAGAATTTTTTTGTTCCTTTTGGAAAGCCAATATTTACATCTGTTAGTTTGAAAACATATTGTAAAATACTGTTTTTACTAGATTTTAAATCAAGATCATCACTGCAACAAATATACGTACTCATGGAATACAAAACAGATTACAATAGCTCATAACACGCACGTTCTTGTAGATTAATAGTTTCTCTCATCAACACATAGGAATACAAAGACAGGAATTTGCACAAAAACACACACAATCAATCTTTAATATCACACATCTCAGAGTTAGTGACAAATTTCCCCGCAGTTTCCCCATTGTGGGACAAATAAAGGTTTTCTTGTTTCTTGATTCTTGATCGAAAGCCTCAGAATAGAAACTGCAAAAAATATTCAAATGTTGTGCATCTTTTGGCAATGATAAAACCATACACTGGCAAACATCTGTACAGTTATCAAAGTTTTTTACATCACTAGTTGGTACTGTACAATTCACATGTTGCCCACCTCTCTCTTCTTCCCCTCCTTGGGACGGAGTTCTGTTTCAGATCCCTGATGGATACTCTGTGTTCCTCTTGTGGGCGCCGGCAGACTGAGGAGCCCTCTGTGGTTGTTTACCATTCCGTTTCTATCAGGAAGAAGCTCATCCACTGATTTCTTTAGATATAAAGCTGTAGAGTATAATAAGCTGATATTTAATTAACAGTCTCAGACACATTGGCTGCTCATTCCGGGGAGGGATCTCTCTTTCATCTGGGACCCCATAAAGTTTCAACCCCGCCCCCGCCTCCCGCGAGGTGGGTGCAAGGGTAGAAATTTCTGAAATTGTGTAACTAGCTTTTGTTTAGTTAGCTTGTAGCTGTGTTTTTGCGCCCATACATCATTTTATTCTTTTTTTGTTCCTTGGTTTTTTACTTTTTCAATCTACAATATGAAGCCTGTTGAGACAATTGTTTTGTGATATTTGGCCATAAAAACAGAATGGAACTGATTTTATTTCAAACCAAATGCTGGACTTAAAAAGAAATGTTCAATATATGTTAGATTAAAAACACTGGTTTTTTTTTTTTTAAAAAAAAGGACCTATTTGCCTATTAAATTACAAATATAAGCAAATACATTTAGTTGAAAATCAATCTAAAGATATATTCACCACTATTGATCAATGCGATAATGCACTGTTTATGAGAAGCATGAACGTTGTATTAATTATTTTACACCAAACTACCCACATCAACACCTTAATAATAACTTCGTAGCAGCTTTTTTTGGTCATGGTTCACAAAATGAGGGTTAAAAGTTTAGATTTTTTCATTTCTCTGCAATAAAAAAAACTGTCTTGGAATCAACAAGAAATTATGACTAACATGGTTATGTGGTAGACTGAATTTATTGGATGGCAAAAACTTGATCATATACTGTATGAAATTGTCCAATGTGAAGGCAACTCTGTCACATACAATAGTTACATGATGTTAAAATATTTAGACTTACTGTGTCATTGTCAGTATGAATCAGTGCTTGCTGTTTACCCAGCGGTCCTGCAGTCATACTTGAAGCAATGAAACTCGGCAATGTGGTAATATCTGAGGTTTAAATAAAAATCAGTCTCAGTTTTATCAGAAATTTGTTAGAGATAAATTTAGGAAATCCAGATCTTTATATGTAACACTAAAAACTGTTTTTGTGTGCTAGAGCGGTTTCTTTAATAATCAAAATCCAGCAGATCCACAGACATAGAAGTAGAACTGAAAGTCAGATTTTTAAAGTACTTTTTTATTGATGTACTTTTATACAGATATGTATATATATATATATATATATATACATATATGTAAACGTACGAAGGCTTGAATCTCTATACAAAAAAAACTGAAAATGTTTGGGTGACGTTTGTGGCACTTTGACCATTTTTGTGGCTAATGAACCTTAATTAAGTGTGACATATTAGACGGACATTTCTTTAACTGCTCCAAATTAGTCCCTATAATTTGAATGACACTAAAAAACTGTTCCGTGGCACCAATAGTTAAATAATTGTTATTCTTGACTTTTCCGGAGATTGTGGGCAAAAAATGTTTAAACTAATTTAGATGGTGTACGTGGGACTTGAAGTTCTAGATTTGACTTGAGAGGCTATTTCACATAAAAATACATGTGAGAAGTTCTTTAAATAAACTGCCCAGTTGTGTGGCTGTCAGCTCTGGTACTTTGCAGAAATAAGAAATGAAAGTAGTCATAAGTGAGTAAAAAAAAAGAAATAACACTCCCACCACAATAGTTTTGGGTTCAAAATCCAGACTCCTGCATTTCTGATCTAATGATCAAACCCTGTCAACCTTCAGAGATTTGAAAAAACAATACAGGAAGCACTGATAAACATGGTAGTGGAAAGACAGATTTCTTCATTTTCTTTTGGACCACTCTCCTGCACTTGCACACAAACACACAGAGGGTGACCAACAAGTGAGTGTAATTCAGGCCGACAGCTAGCCTTCACGCTCTGACGCACCTCGCCTCCCGAAATGGACACAGAAGAACCATTTTACACACATATGTGGAGATGCACACACACACATACGCAGGCCTAAATGGGCTTTCTGTTCACCCCAGCTGAAAACCCAAAACATTAGATTGAAGAGGAGCAGGAGGTGTGCATGAACAGTGTGAGATGGGGGAGGGTTAATGTGTAAGCTTGTATGCTTTGTCCAGTCTTTTATTTTCTTAAATTAAGTTGTGAAAATAATTACAGAAGAATCTTACATGTATCCAGTATGGATTAAGTGGTCTGAAAGTTAAAAAAGAATTTAAAGAATTATTTGTCACTAACATTCTTCCTGCTAGCTATTTTCTCAACTGCTTGCACTTCAAGCATTGATTTTTTTTTTTAAATATTCAAGTGATTTGTTAAAAAGTAGGATGTTACACCATACTTGAGACACATAGAATGAATGAAATTAAACAAACTACCACAATTGAAAATACAGAGGTTTAGGAATTAGGGGCAACAGCCTCAGCTGGTAAGCTCAGGCTCTTCTCCAACTATCCTCCAGCTCACACCAGAAGATCCCGAGGCATTCCCTAGCCAGCTGTAAGACAGTGTTTCCAGCTGGTCCAGGGTTTGCCTTGGGTCTCCTTCTAGTGCAACACGCCTGAAACACCTCACCAGCGAGGCATCCCGGTGGCATCCTAATCCGGTGCCCAAACCACCTCATCTGGCTTCTTTCGACCAGGAGATCAATAGCTCTGATCCGAGCTCCTCCCGAATGACAGAGCTTCTCACCCTATCTTTGAGTGAGAGCCCAGAGAGAGCTCATTTTCGCCGCTTGTTATTATTCTTTTGGTCACCACCCACAGCTGGTGATCATAGGTCACTAGCTGTGGGTGATTGGGCTGTGGGTGAATGTAGATTTACTCAAGAGCTTAGAATCAAGAGCTTCGCTTTTTGGCTCAGCTCTTTCTCCTACCACAACGGCCCAATGCAGTGTCCTAGTTATTGCAGACACCGTGTCTATTCATCTGTTGATCTTCTGCATCATTTTTTTCCACACATGAACAAGACCTTGAGATTCTTAAACTGAGCGTTCATTACAGACTTTCCTAGAGTGACCATTATCATGTTGCATCTTAGACTGCGAAACCAACATACACAACCCTTTATCTAACTAAACACCAAATTTTTCAAACAATCCACCAGCATACATCTCCGTATGTACCAATGCCCACTGTTTTTTCTCTAATCGTTAACAGCTAACGAGGACCCGCTCCCCCCTAACAAATTCAATTGTTTACTTTTCAAATAAATTCCGCCTCCCATCATTAGCTGGACCCTGAACAATAGCAGAGAAGACAAATATTCTTTAAAAGTAAAGGGAAATGAAGAGCAGATAGTTGCTGGACAGCACAAAAGTTCACTAGATTAAATTGTAAAATAATTTTTTTTCCTAATTTGCAAAATCAATCTACAGCGATATTCCTTATGTAAACGATTCAAAGGGTCGTTTGTTTTTTTTTAGTTTGACATGCATTCTTCATAATATCGCACTAAAGAGCTTGTACTGATGTGAGAAGCACTTTCCTTTACATTTTTCTGTTGGTTTGTGCTCTGTTTTCAGAACAAAACAAAAACCTAGAGAAAGGCATGTAACCTTATGGGAGCATAATACATATAATTTATTTATCAAATATTTCCCTCTCATGACAGACCAGTGTGTTATTTTTAGACTTGTCACAGTGGATATTGCATAATTTATCTTTTTTTTCTCTCTCTCTAGTGTTTGAAATTCTTTTGTAGGTACACATGACTAGTTTCTAACTAGTTATTGTTATGTACATGAGTCATAAACTATGAGATGAAAGTAATGTTTAAAGTTTATTTAGCAAAAGAATTTTTTAAAAGAGAACTTGTTCTATGCGTAATCATTAAATGGAGTAATTTAGGGACCCACATGGTGCTGTTTCAGTCTGCTGCAGAAAAAAAAAAAGAGAGAGAGAGAAGTTATTGTGCTTTTGTTGCACAAAAAAGTACATGTTCGATGAAACAGAGGAGATAACGACTATAGAAAAGGAAGTGATTTAAAGTGTGGTTGAGCTATGTAATATAGACAGTACGGTGTGATTTAAGGCTTGGTGGAAAATAGGGGAGTGGGGGTTCTTTCATGGCAAAGATAAAGTGTCATTTAATGCGGAGTGAGTGGAGGAATTATTGCATTGCTGCTACACCGGCTGACTATAGATGTGACACATCGCTCATAAGGCTGCTATCCCCACTGAATGGGAATTACCCCATTAACGCATGTTGAATGCTAACTGCTACAGCACATATTGGCTGCCAGCAAAGAGCTGAGCTGGCTAATGACCGTATGTCACTGTAATGGTGTTTCTCTATCAAGTGACTCTGTCTCAGAGGGACTTTTAGGTCTTCATTGTACCTAAGATTTCTTCATCCTTATACTCTATGACCTTCAAACTAAAGACAAAAGAGTTATCTATGCACAAGGTCACTCACAAAAAGCAATTTACCTGAAATTGTACATTTTTTGTCATCATTGTCATTTCTTTTTTTATTTTCAAAGATAATTCAAATGTTTTCGATCCTTGCTTTCAGCCATCTTTCACTGAACCTGCATGAAGAAAAATAAAAATCCTAGAGGCTGAACATTCTCATGGTATTTGACAATTTTGGATTTGTCCAAAATTAAGTTAGAAAAACGTCAACGAGGGGATTCAATGCAAAATCAAGTTTTTGGAAAATTCTACCATGTTTGAATATTTTTTTTACATCTAAAACTTACCCAAAGTGTTTTTTTAATTATTTAATTCCTGCATGTTTGACTAATTTACATGCACTTCTGCTCTGTATTTGAAGTGTTTTAGTGCACACACTCTGCTCATACTCAGTCCCAACAAGGACAGTCATATTTATGCAGATGCACCAAAATAAGAATTTTAAAGAATATGTGTGGGCGTTGATAACTTGATGCACTTTACACTTTATTTACAGTCCCTAAAAAAAAATTTACTCTGTGTAGTGCACACTATCATGGATCAGCATGGCAGGAGGGAAAATACACAATATCAAACAGAAGGGAATCTCAATAAATATATTTACAAACCTTTTCACAGCACATCTTGCATTACTGAGCTAGAATGTGTACTATGTAAGTTTACACACACTGACCCTTTAAAGCCCAATAGACCTCTTTAATGTTAAATGTATTCCTTCTTCCTGTACTTCCTGTCTAATTGAGAGTAATGGGTGGACTGGAAACAATAGAACCAGCTTTAAGCAAAAGACTGGATACGTCCTGTACATGTCGTTAGAGATGTAACCAACCACTCTTGCTTCTATTTAAGGAAAATTTAGATTAACGGATTACTCTGACATGTGTGTATTTAGCCAGAAGGAATAACGCCTGAATGCCAGAAGCAAACATGTGTATAAACACTAACAATGTGGTGGCTAAAATAAAGGAAGAGGACTACATTTAATTTTTAATGAGTATTCTTGTCAGGGAGTATTTAAACTCTTACTTCTATGGTTTAATTTACTCTGGCACTTGGTTTAAACCTCTGGCGAAAATTTATGTTTGCTTGCTTCGCACTATCAAGTTTTATTTAATACGTAATGGTGTAAACATCAGCTGTTAGATGTGGTTTAGAAAATAGGAAATGTTGTTTATAAGAAATCTTTGCATCTTATTTTCTGAATTACACATTCTGTATTTTGTCCCATTCATTTTTATACAGCAACTGTCTGTTATCCTCCAATGGGACAGCAGGGGGAAAGAAACATAAATTACTGCAAACACAATTTACTGGAAAGCTGTTAAAATGGAATTGCAGAAGGTTTTATTTAAAAGAAGTTTTATTTGAAAAATACACATTTTAACTGATTTGAGTTTCCACTCTGATCTGAGTCATGTACCTGACTCAGATTTTGTCATAAGTGTTTGGGTTGTTGCTCCAGCTTTGTTCTCTTTTCTCAGAGCCAGAAAATTTTCCAGCTCATTTTACCACCAGTTTGACCAGAAGCACGATGGGGCAGTGTTTTCAGAGAACATTAACAGCCAATAAAATTGCCTTTTAGTGTCAATAGTTATATTGTGAGATAAACTAATCCATGAATGAGCGAAGTATTCTGAAAGTTTTTTTCAATTGTATTTGCTTTCGCTCTGCACTTTGGATGATGACACGTTCCAATTGCCGATAGTGTTAAACTGAAATAGGAGAAAAGAAGAATAACTCATTGACTGGTCTAAATTTTAAGTGTACAAGGGTCCTTCTGACAATCTTTTTTCTTTGGAAAGAACTAAAATCAAATGAGGAAGTCCATTAATATCTCCTTATCACTACGTATCAGTAAAATTCAACTATACAGTATATGGATTTTGATATTACAAATGTCTACCAAATTACAAAGGCAGTGGGCATGTTTTGTCCAGTTTGTACTTTTAAACTGAACAAAAAATGATCTCTGGAACTAAGAAGGAGTCTCGCTGGTATCAGAAAGGGTTGTAAAAATTTTTAAGATGTACTGAATTATCATGCATTTTATGACCAAATAGACAAAGTTTTACCTTTGCATTTCTAGCAATACAACATAGTGTTTTTGCTAAAGGGGCATTCAAAGCTCCTACCACCCACAACTGATCTCGACAGAATTCAGGGCTAATTTAATCTATAATCCCCAGTCAAACCTACAGATAGACATTAATAAAACAGTTATACCTTAACCTGGTCTCAAAATCACTTCACATATTCAAAAATAAGCTCAAACGCTTGAAGTATTTTGCATTATGCATAATCATTTTTAGAGTCATACGAACTGGTCAGCAGCGTTACCTGATTGGGACACAAGAGCAAAATTTCAGTCTTTTTTGGCTGCATGTTTGTCCTGGTTTCATTTCTTACAATTTATATTTTATGGCAATAAATACAGCTCCCCTGGGAATTATTGCCATATTCAGGGATGCTAACTTACGAGTTGTTCCCCTGAGGCCATCTATCTGTTCTTTATACAGCCTAAGACTCTAAGAGCAGAAGGCTATCTGTCATTGGTGCTATTAGTTCACGGTTATCATCAGGCCAAGGCCATTAGCTAGAAGACATTAACAGCAGCCATCACCAAAGCCATTAACTCTTTTCCCTGCTAAAAGGCTACTGTCCCTTACAAAGACTCATTAGAGAAAGGTAGAAGATGAGGATAGAAAGAAGAGAAATGGCAAGAAAAAGTGTTTATAGTGCTGTTTCGACCAGCTATCAGATGTATATAAGCATGCTGGTGCAAGGTAGTTGTGAACAGAACAAAGCAGCAAATGAACTTTAGAGACTATTTAGATATATTTTTGTATCATTTATGGGGGTTGCAGATTATTTAGAATTTTACCTACTGCCTACTTTCTTGTACATTTTTTTTAATTCACATACAAAAACTATCAAGCGGACTAAATTCAAGTGATGGATGTGTTTCCTATATTTTGAAGGTTGAGACACCTAGGGAAATAAGTGTAGTTATTTTTAAAGCCCACATGCTTTTCAGATGTGTCGTTTTTATTGAACAAAACATTCACAAATCATTAAGTAAATTATTCAAGGGTAACATCCAACATACTTAATCTTGGTGAAAACTTTTTTTTTTCTAGCAAAAGGTATCTTGTGAATGTTACTGAAAATTAAACAGTCCTCTTCAATAAAAATGTTTTACAACAAAAGACTTAAACACATCTGAATATACTGTAAATATAATATTCTGAACTATTTTAGTTTTATGAAGACTTTGTACATTCAAAGAAAAAAAAAGTTTGTTCTGCTCTAAAGGAATTCACCTGGTAAAGTGCACTAGTTCAAAATTTGCCAAGTATGATTGTTTATCACAGCATAAAAGTCCAGCAAACTCAGATCAGGTAAGCCATTTAACCCAATCATAGTACTCCGAGTCCCACTTTTTTATCTTAAGTGAGCATTAAAGTTACAAAGTAGAACAGTTGAGTTCACTTTCAAAAATCTTTCCAAAGGGTGAGAATTTAGATTCTCAAAAACCAAGGCCTTGAAGTTTTTACTGTGTTCCTGGTTCAATACCAGAAATCATCAAGCAAGTTTAGTCAAATGTGTTGATGCAGAGACACATGGTAACCCTATAAGACCTGGGCTCCCAAGGACCTGAGCTTGACTTCCCCAATCTAAGGGTTTTGAAAAGAAATCTCCTGTGCCACTGTGTGGTAAATTATTTCAAAACCAAGTTCAGTAGACGCATTCCATCTTTTTTTACCCAACATCAACAAGCAAGCAAAAGGCCGAGAGGTAATTAACATCACATTGGGAGCAACTTTGGGGAAAATCAGAATCTAGTTTGTTTGTTTTTTTTTTCTAGAAGATTGATTTCAGAGACCAAGATGTCCAAAGAAATCAGATAATGCATAGAAGAGGGCTTGCTAGTCTAGTCTTGGGATTCAGAGAGGTTTTGGTCACATTGTGGAAACACGGACCAGCTCCACACCCTATTTGGTTGACTCAGAAACTGTAAGACACTGCAATAAAGCTAAATGGTCTTTATGCATTTAACTTAGAGAATGTGTTTAATTATACTCCCCCAGGCCTCCTGCCAATGGTGTCAAAATAATGGAGGATCAATAACTGTAATATCCAAGATTTTTTTATGCGACACACTCCTTTTTGTTATAAAGGGCACTTTGACTGGTGCAGTGTAAAGGTTGTTAAGTTTTCCTTATCAGCATATTTGCTACCTAACCTCCTCAGTGTTTCCTGTTGAGACAAATCCAAATCTAAAGGTTTTTATGTTTATATGAAAACCCTATTTACACCTCCAGGTGTAAAAAACAAGGATGCTATCTTGACCCCCCCCTTCCCCCTTCAGCATTTCTTTTCTTCCTGATTGAATTATTTCAGCAACATCCAGTTTAATCACTGATTCAGGAAACAAATTGTGTAAATCATCTACAACAACATCCCTCGCTGCCCCCCTAAATAGCCTTTACCCCTTTTTTGTCTTATGAAGAGGACAAACACCCATACTTTTCTTTGCTCTGAACTTAAGCCGTATATACTTCCTCGTCTTCCTTTGGCTGACGCCTACAACAGGATATCCTGTGTCACCAGTCTCCACATGTGCATGTAAAGTCATGTAAGTTAAACATAAATCATTTGGCAGCACTTTACTGCGGTTCACATGAGAATTCAGCAGGTTCAAATAGTAAGACACATCATTCCCCAAAAGCATCTGAGTTGGCTTGAACATGTGATTAATTGTCTAAAATTGAGAAATGTGAAGTAGTTAAGCATTCTAGTGATAACATTAGCTTGCTAAAAGCCCGTCAGGTGATTATTCCAACAAAATACTCCCTAAGGACAATTCCCAAAGCTCGATACATTTCTAGTTGTCCATCTCTTGGTAACTGTTTGATGCCAACTTTTCCAGACAGAACAAAGACAGCAGAAACAAAAAAAATTAGGTTTGGTTGATTATTGAGAGTTCTGACACATGATTTCCATGTTTCTTCTCTCTTCGACCTAGATAGCAAACCACCTGATCCCAGCTCCAAAACAAACCTATTGACATTGAGCGTCTTTCTGCCTTTGTGAGCATGTGCATGGATGCTTACGCAAAATGTTAGTTTGTCATGTTCAGTCAACGCCCACGCTAAATGACAAGTTATTCAGACAGAAAAAAATAAGATGTGGCTAAAAAAGGCAAAGCTAATTGTTTTTAGCAGACTGATCCATCTTTTAATGAAACTAACCACCCCCTGTGAGGAAATGAGGGAGGGGTGTGTGTGTGTGTATGTATGAGTGTGTGTGAGTACAAGCTAATGTACATTCATGTGCGTCCATGTGAGGCATTAAGCATCTGTCAGGGGGCCCCAAGTATGCCAGGAGAGAATAAAGCACTGAGTCAAAGAGTGAACCGACCTCTTGTTTTTTTTTTTTTCTCTTGAACTGCCCTCTTTTTAAATAGATGTTTCTACGTATCCCTCCCCCACATTTTACACCTTGTTCTCATAATTAGACATGACTTAACAGCTTATCAACTTTGACATGTTGAAATTTCAGCCATTAACAATGACTTTTATTTTCAAAGACATATTGTGAAAAGGATTCAAATAACAGTTTGACTTATCATTGCGTTTGTGAATCACCTTAATTCCAACCCCCAGTTACAAAGACTGAGTTGGAAATTTTATGAGACACCCAATTGCTCAGTTTCTAAATGAGGAACTTGAAAAACATCACATTACAGAGAAATAGCAACTATAGATAGATTAGTAGCGTATTCCGGTTACACCTCGTAGCAGCCACACTCCCAACGTTAACATCTCTTAAAGACCTGAGGAGGAAGTAACTGATATACTTCAGGTTAAATAGAAAGATGGAAAAATGCAAGGCAACCAACAAATACTCTGCACCGTCAGCAAATCCTTCAAGGTACCGTAATTTCACGACCATTAGGTGCACCGTACGAAAAGGCGCAGCCTCAGTTTTGTGCGCCGTTGCTGTATTTAACACACACATAAGGCGCACCGTATGAAAAGGCGCAGTCTCAGTCACACACCGCCTTACAACAACACACACGCAAGCATGCAAATGTGCGTATTAAAAAATAGATCAGGAGCAAAACTGAGTTTGGTTGTACTTTATTTAAGTAGTAACGATACTAAACAAGCACATTACCGGTAATAGTCTTTATTCAAATCCATCATCCTCTGTTTTGGAATCGAACAGCTGCGCAAAATTCAACAGAGCAGGTCCACTTCGCTTCTCGCTGTTAAAGTCACTGTCTGTACTGTGCGGCTCCTCAGAAAGGATACCAGCTTTTGCGAAAGCTCGGATAACAGTACCAGCAGACACGTTAGTCCAAGCATCTACAATCCATTGGCAAACTGTAGCGTAACTCGCCCGGCACTGCCTTCCACCCTTCGTGAAACTGTGGTCTCCTTCGGTCATCCATCGCTCCCAGGCCGCTCACATTTCACTCTTTAACGTTCTCATGTGTTTTCTTTCAGGTCCGCCTCGCGGGCACCCCGTTTTCTTTTAAGTCCGCCTTTTCTCACGAGCACCGCTTTTTCTTTTAGGTCCGCTTTTTCTCACACACAAGGCGCACCGCACGAAAAGGCGCACCGCTCATTTTGAAGAAAATCTAAGACTTTTATATGCGCCTTATAGTCGTGAAATTACGGTAGTTGTAAAACCATATTTTGTGCTATTGGTCCTGTAGACTTTGTCATCTTCTCACAACCTGGACAATCGTGTTTGGTTTTACAGATTAATGAAGCATCCTTCATAAGCGGATGCTTTGGTTCAATGCCCCTCCACCAAGACCATAAAAAGATTGTTCATTGTACTACAATAAAAAAATCAAAAAGTAAAAAGGTCTTTACCTGTAAGGTACTTTTCCACCAGCATCGACACTCAAAGCACTTTATTATGTTTATTAAGTGTAACCTTGAAGTTTTTTTCACCAACAGAAACCTACCAAATCAAAATCAGTCATTTTTTTACACCCTGACCACATGGTAGGTGCACAGTAGATGGAACACTGAGTTACTGTATATTCTTTTTCTCCTTTCGTCATTTCCCTTCAGGGGTCGCCACAGCAAGTCAGTTTCTTCCATGTAACCCTATCTGCTGCATCCTCTTTAGTCACGCCAACTATCTTCATGTCTTCCATCACTGTATTCATGAACCTCCTCTTTGGTCTTCCTCTTGGCCTCTTGCCTCGTGATTCCAAACTCAGCATCCTTCTTCCGATGCACTCTCTCTCCTCTGCACATATCCAAACCATCTCACTCTGGCCTCTCTGACTTTATCTCCAAAACCTTTAACATGTGCTGTTCCCCTGATGTACTCATTTCTAATCCTGTCCATCCTGGTCACTCCAAGGGAGTACACTGAGTTACATGATAAATGAAATTTCCTTAACTAAGAACATTTCAGTTAGTTTTCTTCTGCCACAATTGATATTTTCTTGGTCAGCAGTTACTATTGTTAGAATGCACTTGATTCACACGGCTTGTTCACATGATAAATAATTGATTCTCAACATTCCCACCAACTGTTCTCTCTTTGCTTTAGTCTGCTTTTAAAACGCTAAATGATTCACCAACGACTTGCATAATACTGACCATTTCCTTTAAAAAATGACTAAGTAGGTTTTTTAAAAGCGAGTATCTTGTACGTTAGATTGTGATTTGGTTTTGCTGTCTTTTCATTTCTTCTTCCTGTCATAATGCAAACTTGTTTGCAGACAAAATATTTCAAATCCATTCTTACAAGCCCAACTGGATATTCTGTCATATCCAGCCACATTTATTTTTTCACTTTTGTTTTAATAAACGTATTAAATTCACAGCAATGTTCTAAAAGAGAGAAAAAAATCTTGTATTTTGGTATGACGCTTTCACCAATAAGTCACATGCACTGAATTTGCCTCGGTCACCAAAATTTTGGTAAATTTGTATTTGGATTACTAATATCTATCAGTAAAATATTAAGTATACTTCTACATATTTACTAGGCAATGTATGTCCACATCATCTCCATGTCCCATTACTCTGTCATTTACCTGCAAATTTAAATCCGGTTGTATCTTTGATCTGACGTGTCAAAAATACTGGAGCTAAGTTGGAAATTGGAGGGGAGAAACAGGAAGAGATATTACAGATGAAGAGAAATGTGGGTTTCAGGAGGAGCTTCATGCCTGAGGCAAACAGGGAAAAAACAATGGGGAAGCTGAGACGTGATGGGATTCCCCTACAATCTCCAGTCAGGCTAAGACAGACAAGCCAAGCATTGAGGAAAGTGTGTTTGTTCCTAGCCTGCTTGTCATGTGCAGGAATAAAGCCAAAGGGCACAATTATTTTTGACTGTACACAGAGGCCACAGTGTTTCATTCTGTTGATTGAGGGAAAATAAAATAGGCTGGTTGAAGAAAATTAAGAGTTTTTCAGTCAATTTTGAATCAATGAAACTTTTTTTTTTGTGGTTTGTACAAACTGAAGCACCAGAAATTATATGAATTGGGACCATAAAATGTCTGAGTCCACATAAAACACAGATAATAAATAGACAATTTCTTTACAAAATGTTTTGCATGACCAGCAGACGTCAAACATTCATTCATCTAACCTAAAACCTCCCTAATTGTTACCCCTGTTGCCTGTGTAGTTGCATTTGCTGGCTGCATGGCAACGTAACTGCCCAACACTGCCTCCACAAGTTCTGGCGCTAATGCGCTTATGTAAAATGGGTGTGAATGCATGTAAATTGCACCGATCTAAAAAGAGAACCAGTCAACGATTATGACTGATGCAAAAGACAGACAAATTATTTGACTAATAATATGTTACTTGTCTCATGCATAATTTGACATGAGGCTCAATATGGTGAATAACAAACTGTAAAAATCTTTATGGATTACTTATGCTATTGCCTTCTGAATTTAGACCATCAAGCAAAGCTCAACATTTGAAAGGATTGATTTTGCCCAGTATAAATGAGTCTGTAAACTTTTAAAACATACCGACAATATCATTTCTAGAATGAACAGGTGTTTTTTTATCCAAGATTTAAAAAGTGCACATACAGTATGCTAAACCTGATTGCTGGTGTGAAAATGATACAGAATCTGACTTAGTTAATGTTTAAGCAGCCTCACTTTGCTTGCCGTGTTGAGTGTGTCACACATGTTGTTCCCACAGATATAATTCTAAGTTTTCTGCCTCTACAAAGCATTGCGTGATAATCTTTGTGTTGTAAAAGATGTGTGATGTCAACCAGAATGGCCCTCATAGCCATGTGTTTATACTTTCCCCCTTTTGGCCCAGGGACACAGAACATTCATGTAATCATGTTCCTTTGCCTTTTTTTCACCCTTTTCCTTTTTTCTTTCTTTCAATCCATTTTCATTTTTCTTTCGATCGCACCTCCTATCTCTTGAAATATTTCTACTTGTCGCCTGGATTTTCTGATTAATCTTTCTTATCTGTCATCATTGGCTTTCTCTTCATTTCTTTCATTATTCCCATGTTCCATTTCAGTCTGCTCTCATCTCTCTCCCTCTCTGAAAAGTTTAACCTACTTACAGCACAGCTGTCTGATGAATAATGGAGCAGAGACAGTTACTATCAGCAGGATCCCACCTTTGATCTCTGCTCCTCCATATTTCTCCTCTGGCTTTCCCAGAATATGTCTTCTCTTCATTGATTCACAAGGCCTCGTTTTTTCTTTCAAACAAAGCTCTCACGTTGGAATACTTTGGCATTAAAAATAGAAAACTTTTATTTTGTTTTTCTATTTCCCCTAAAAAAATATCAATTACTACAGGCTACAACAATTAGGCCAGTAAATGAATAATAACAAAGACAGCTGAAACAAAAATACATAATTTCAGAAAACACCAATTGCAACAATGATTTGAGATGACTGTCACCTCTTATCATGGATGGGTTGCTAGTTAGTTTGATAAATAGATTGCACAACTTAAAGCCAGCTTTAAATGCGTAATATCTTTAGAATAGATGGCTGGGTAGATAGACTGATGGTTCAGACACCTTTGTAAGTCTTAAAGGGTTTTTTTTAGGAAATAGGACCAGCCAGTCGAGTTTATAAAATATCCAAAAATGCCAGCTGCTCATTTTTATTCTTTTTATACATTTAAGTACAATTTCCTACTTGTAATCCCAACCCTTTACATGTTAATAAAGACACATTCTGTGTTAATACAGAATTGTTTCTAATAGAAACGGGTGCTTTTCGTTGATGTGGCCTCATGCTGCTGCATGTTAATATTGTTTATTAATGTCAAGCACAAGAATGTGACTCACAGCCAGCTCAGGGCAAATAAAAACCTTGCCTGGAGATTTTGTGTTACAGTGAATTAAATTCTATGGCACCTGAGCAGCAAAAATAGACAGTTTAGACATAAATTTCACAGATACAAGAAAATGCACGAGGTTTTACAATAAAAATTACACTAATTTTTTTTTTAAAAAAGGGACCTATTGTTGAAAAAACAAATCAGTGCTGATAGGTGTGAAATGTGTGATTGCAGACTAAACACACACAAAAAATGTCCTTTTAATAAGCAATCCATCAACAACAACCTAATTGTCTTTCATTAATTTTCAGTTTGACAAAACAAATTTCCATGGGGTTGTAGTTTCATTGTGTGCCTTCTAACAAAAACTTCCCAATTGTACTGCAATTTGTAAATCATAATCAAAATCAGGCCTGTGGCGCTTACGTCTGTAGTCATGAAGTCATTCGAACGCCTGGTCCTCCCTCATCTCAAGCACTTCACCTCTCCCTCTCTGGACCCTCTGCAGTTTGCCTACAGAGCCAACAGGTCTGTAGACGACGCTATCAACCTGGCCCTCCACTTCACCCTGCAGCACCTGGACTCCCCGGGAACCTATGCTAGGATCCTGTTTGTGGACTTCAGCTCTGCATTCAACACCATCCTCCCTACCCTGCTTCAGGACAAGCTCTCCCAGCTCAACGTGCCTGACTCCACTTGCAGGTGGATTACTGACTTCCTGACAGACCGGAGGCAGTGTGTGCGGCTGGGGAAGAATGTCTCCACCTCTCGGACTATCAACACAGGATCTCCACAGGGCTGTGTCCTCTCTCCCCTGCTCTTCTCCCTGTACACCAACTGCTGCACCTCCAGCCATGACTTTGTCAAACTGATCAAGTTTGCGGACGACACCACTCTCATCGGGCTCATCTCTGATGGTGATGAGTCGGCCTACAGGATGGAGGTAGACCGGCTGGTGTCCTGGTGCAGCAACAACAGCCTGGAGCTCAACGCTCAGAAGACAGTGGAGATGATCGTGGACTTTAGGAAAGCTATAGCACCCATTACCCCCCTTGCACTGACAGACTCCCCCCTCACCACTGTGGACTCTTTCCGCTTCCTCGGCACTACCATCACACAGGACCTAAAGTGGGAGCCGTCCATCAGCTCCCTGATCAAAAAGGCCCAGCAGAGGATGTACTTTCTGCGGCAGTTGAAGAAAGCCAAGCTGCCCGCCCAGATGTTGGTGCAGTTTTACAGAGCCATCATCGAGTCTGTCCTCACCTCCTCCATCACCGTGTGGTACGCTGGAGCCACAGCCAGGGACAAACACAGACTGCAGCGCATTGTGCGCTCTGCAGAGAAGGTGATCGGCTGCAGCCTTCCATCTCTCGAAGACCTGTACGTCTCCAGGACTCGGGGGCGTGCAGGTCGGATAGCAGCTGACCCTTCCCACCCTGGACATGGACTTTTTGAGCGACTCCCCTCGGGCAGGAGGCTCCGGTCCATTCGGACCAGAACATCCCGCCACAAAAACAGCTTCTTCCCTTCTGCCGTTAGTCTAATTAATACTTTGTAGCCTGAACCCCACATCTCTTAGTCACCTCCCTCTTGTCACTCTACTATCTTTATTATTTTCTATGACATTGCACTACTCTTCTTTTTCTTTCTGAGCACTCTGTTTTGTTAAAATTATTTTTATTTATTTTTATTTATTTTATTTTTTTATTATTTTTATCTTATATTATTGCACACCTGTATCAAAGCAAGTTCCTAGTCTCTGATATTCTCTTTGACATGGCAATAAAAGCATTGCAACCGTATACTTTTAGTTTGATTTAGTCACTATATTGTCCAAACAAACCTTCCATCCGGCAAAAGAAATATGGATCTGGGACAAAAGAAAACCTAATGAGGCAACTGATGTCAGTAATATCCTATTGATAATCTAGTCAATGTTGTTGATCGTTAATGGAGATAATGGGAAAGCAATAAGTACGCAAAGATTGACTGGTAGCGGTATACTTTGGTCACTTGAAAACAAGAGCTAAACTCAGATAAAATGTTTCTAGCTGTTGAATTTAGCTGCAAAACATTTTATAAAAATTGCTTTTAGTCATGAACGTGAAATAATACATCAGCCTTTGGATTCATGAAGGATTCCAGAAATCAACGACTGACTTTTGCTTTCTACTTTACAAGAGGTGTTTTTGTAAAGTGGGAACTGTGACCCTTCCATCAACTTTCACGCTCCAATTCATCCTCTGACCTTCTCACACATTTCAGTTCACACTTTTTTCTCTGTCTCCTTGTTGCAAGAGTTGCTATCGCTGTTTCCTGAAGTTCTTCATTGAATTCATTTCCTTTCTGACCTCTGCTAATGCTATTCACTTGTATTTGCTTTACAATTGTGTTCCTTTTAAATGTGCAAATTTGAAGGAATTCCTCATAATTTTAGCTGAAAATGAATCATTTAAAAAAAAAAAACTGTTGTGTATATTTTTACGAACTGAGTGAAGCTTCCGCTCCTTCATTGACTGTGATAATATAAGAAAGTGTCATTTTTGAAGTGAGATTCTGGAAAATAATTCCATGACTATAAGAATATTTTTTGGGATGAGACATTCGGACGTTTAATATCATTTACAATAAAAGAACCACTTGCCTTTTTCTTGTCTATTTTTTCCGTTAAACCCCCTGCATACCGTCTCATTATCAAAATTACACAAACAACATCATTTAGAAAGGGTCAATCAATAATACATCATGTTCCATTGAAGAGGCTTAACTTTCTTGTACAAAAAATGACCCAACTGTGGTTTAATAATATATCTGATCCCATCATCAACTGACCATATTGAGTCTATTTACAATCTAGTCATCATCATTTTTTTTACTTAAGTTCAATTTCCGATCATGTGTAGTTACAGTTTTTATTCCCTCTCCTGTTTTCCATTGCTGGCTAGAAAAGTATTTTCACCAATATGGCCAGAAATTAAAATGGAATGGATTTTGTAATTTACAGTTTGGCTCCAGAAAAGGCCCGAAAAATTATTTCTGAATAATTTTAGTCAGATTCAGCTTCATAATCTTGATCCATTCCTCTATTTTTGTTGCTAGAGGCTGATGGAGACATCCCATGATGCATTGGCTTTCTGTTTGCTTCATTTACTCTGCATGTTACTCAGCAGTGTTTCTATTTTTATTTCTCACCTCTATAGCCCATTTGGAAAAATGCTGTCTGTTGAACCTTTCTCCTTCTTCTTTCTGTCTCTAATTATTCCAGAAAGAAGGCAGCTTCATGACTTTTGTTTCTGAAAAAAAAGGGGTTTATTTGAATATTTATTTAATCAGGAAAATATGTGTGGAGAGGTCAATCTCTTTGACAAGAATGTCCAGTTTATAATTCAACTACAAAAAATCCTGTTGAATTGGACCATGTTTGTAAAGTACCATGAGCATTGAGAAAGGTTTGCCTTTGTACTTTTTTAAAAATTTTGAATCTATGCCATTTGGGAAAAAGACAAATAAGTTCTAGTTTAGAATCAATTGTTTTAGTTGTCCCGAATCATTTCTTGGGTAAAAAAGAATATACACGCTATTTTTTTGCATTATTATTTTCATTGTAAATACCATTTATCATTTAATACTAGTGACAGCACAATTCACTAATTTTACATTTTTATTCAAATTCGATTTTGGAAAGCCTATTTTTAATGTTTAAAAAATACTTTCTAATTTTCCAAATACACAATGAGAGTAACTAAAAACCAAGTGTTTGAAAGTTTTTTAATCTCATGCACAATAAATACCATATTATAATACACTCTACCAAAACTCTTAATAGTAGGCTAAAAGGGTCTTGTTTTATCTTTTTATTTGGCACCAGCAACATGCCTAATTCCCCACTGCAACGTTTTACCTCAGGGCAGTACACTCATTTTCAATTTTTTTTTTTTTTTTTGGCCTGGTAAATTTTCTAAATACAGCCATTGATGATGTAATACTTCTTTAAAAAAAAAGACGACAAGAATCCAAGATGGTCCCATTATTTTTATGATTGTCCCCAAACATTAAAACACTACAGAGGTCACTAATGTACTTCTTTTTGTGAGTTTTAACATTTTTCTTTACAATAAAAATGTGTGAACCTTTTTTCAAAAATCCTATTGGAGTTTTTGTTTTCTTGTAAAATTATCTTCTATTTCAATGTTTACTATTTAGTAGGAACATTTCAAGTATAAAATATTGAACATGACAATTGACAACATAACTGCAACTAGTTTATCTTTCTCGTCTTGTGTCCGTGACATCTGCATTCATCAGAAAATTTATTCCGCCTCTCTGATAGTAATCATGGAAATAAATGAGCAGTAGTTGTCTCAATACCAACCCTTGTGGCACCCCACAATTTCTGACTGTCGATGATAAATTATTTTTCTTGATGCAAACGTTCAGAGTAAACTTTAATGACTAGGAAGTTACATTACTTGTGATTGGCTCTGGCACCACCACAACCCAGTCGTGGAAGAACTGGCTCTAAAAATGATTTGGATATCTATGAAAAACCCACCAAAAAAATTGTTATTGAAAATCTTTGCAAGAACTAAGTTAGGAACTTAACAAATAATATCTCAATTTATTTTACATAAATGAGTATCATAACAAAGTTGTCAAAATGGCTTCACACACCCAAACCTAACATGCCTGTTCTTGGACTTTTATCTCCTGTTAAAGAGCAAAATCCAGTGATTTGCAAGAGTCACCCCTCCCCCATAAGACAACCGGGGGGAGGTGAGAAAGACATTTTGGAAACAAAATAAACAGAAACAATGTTCATTCGAGTCCTTTTACTAACTTAGTCCTGTCTCTCTAATGCAGATGATAGAGCTTTTTTTGCCGCAGACTGCAGAAAATTCTTTTACGTCTTTCACGATGATTTCCCGACTGGATTTCTGTGAGCCACCTAGAGCTCTAACCCATTTGACTTTCTCGCAGAAAATTAGCCATTTTCTTGCATGAGTTTGCTAAGGTTTATTATCTATCTGAACAGTTAACCCTGAGACCCTCATCTCCATCTTGATCATTCCTTTTCTCCAGCTTGACATTGCCCCACCCAAATCCCCATCTCCATTTTCATCTCACCTCAGCCATTGTGGGCTTCAAAGATTTAATGTTCTGCATTGATTAACTGGCAGCAATGAATGTGATGTGTGTCCTCTTTCTTCCTTCATATTCTAACCGGCAGTTAATCAATACAAAAAAGCCACAGAGGAAGGACGTGTAGACACACTTAACAAAAAAGGCTCTGAATTTATGCATAAGTGCATTAATTGGTGTTAATATATGTCTACACCAAAGTGCAGAAATCTATGCAAACAAGTGCAAAATATTGATTCCACCTGATATTGAGCGCTCTTTGAGATTAAATGAAGCACCTTGGAATCAAATTAGACAATTTTACGCATAAAAAAATAAATTTATGAATAATAAATAAAATAATGGATTAGACTTCAACAGCACTTTTGAGGTCACCCAAAGTGATTCAAAGGGAATCTATTATTCATTCACACCACGTTCACACTTAGAAGGTGGCGCGTTACATGTGCAGCCACAGCTGTCCTGAGACAGACTGATGGAAACCTGGCAGCCAATCCACACGAATGGCCTCCCCAAACACTAAACATTCATGGACATTAATACCCCTGAGATGCTGACAGAAAAGGTAGAAAGGGTGGCCGAGATGCAGAGTGCTCTATAAAATCAACCTTCTAGCTACTACTAGTCAATATGAACCAGCTAAGTACTAAATTTTAACAAGAAAGAAGAACAAATAAAAAGAAAACAGAACAATTGCACAAAACAAATTTACAATTTTTGTATTTTTCTAGTTTGCATTAAAAATGGTTTGGTATCTTGATACAGGCACATGTGGAGACTATCAAACCTTTATGCCTTTGTTTAGCAATTTTCAGACTAAGATCATCGGTACATCCAATTTTATAAAATACTTCCCATCAAACATTCAAACAGTGCACGTTTAAAAAGCATGTTTTAATGTTTCATTGGTTGTTCATCTGCAGTATACAAAGACAGAATATAAAGATTTTTGTTATTGTTGTCCTATGTTTTTCATGTCATGCAAAGAGTTTTGAGAATTTTCTTGCTCTAATTTATTAAATTGATTTTATCTTGAAAAAAATAAAGCGAAGAAAATATTTTTTTATTTATTTGAGCAATTGATGGTGTACTGTACTGTGTGTGAATCACTCAACTCGATGGTTTTATGCCTCTTTGTGTTCCCTTTTATCCACCCAGCTGCATCGGGGGATAAAAGCTTTTTTTCTGAGCTTATTACTTAGATAAGATAAAGTTCTTTATTGGCCTCAATCTGGGGAAGTTCCAGATATTTCAGCAGCAAGTGAAAGGTTAAAAATGTAGGACTTAAAAGGAGAGTCAAGATAAAAGGCAAACAGAAAAAAAATCCAGGTGCAAGCATTTCAGTGAAAACTGGAGTTCTATGCATAAATAAGCGGTATTACCAGTCAGTCAACTTCTGAACCGTTTTTCCCGATTGGGGTCACAGGCCGCCAGAGCCTATCCTGGCTGGTTACAGGTGACATGCGAGGTACACCCTGAACAAGTCACTAGCCTGTTACTCAAACACACACTCATTCCAATGGCCACTGCAGAAAACCGGAGTACCAGCAGAAAATCCATGTACACACAGAGAACATGCAAACACCACACAGCCAGCATTACACACCCCGCCCACAAGGGCTCAGACCCCAAGCTTCTTGCTGTGAGACCACAGAGATAACTTGCAGTTATTGTACAGCCCCTAACTGTCCACCCTCGTGGGTAGGGACGAGGCTTGGAACACCATCCTTTTTGTGCAGAGTTTGCATGTTCTTCCGTGTCTGCATGGGTTTTCTCCGGGTCCTCTGTTTCCTCCCACCCTCCAAAGACATGCATGTTAGGGAGATCCGCCGGGGCCAAATTGCCCCTAAGAATGAGTGTGTGTGTGTGTGTGTGTGTGTGTGTGTGTGTGTGTGTGTGTGTGTGTGTTTGTGTGTGTGTGGTTGTATGTGTGTGGCCCGGCGACAGATTGGCTACCTGTTCGGGGTGTACCCGGCACCTCACCTTGAATCAGCAGGTATGGGCTCCGGCAACCTTCGGAATCGTGTGAGGGTTAAGAAGGTGACTGACTGACTGACTGACTGGTTTTCTATTGCCTTGTACAGAAAATGTACCTTATCAATAAATTAATCCTCCCTTGCACACTGACATCCAACCTAACCTAAAGGTATGTTGTAGTGTGTTGCTGTAAAAAGAAACTCTAGTTTTATTTAAGTAGCAGTGGATGTGTAGACTATTTTAATTAAAAAATTTACATTTAACAAGCGTTTTTCTCCAGATCTCCGGTTTCCTTCAAACCTTCAAAGACATGCATACTGGGTTGACCTACTGCTGAGAAGTTGCCTTTCAGAATGAGTGTGTATGCATGGTTGTTTGAATCCATCTATTTCCACAACAGACTGACAACCTGCGTGGGGTGTATCCCGCCTTTTTCCTTAAACCAGCTGTGATGGGCTCGGTGCCAACAGGGATAAGCAGTTCAAAAGATGCTGACAATGATGACAAATATTAAGCCAGTCCCACCTCATGCAAAATAAATATGTTCTCTCCACCAAAAATTGGGTTTTGGAACATCTATGGTACAAAGGCTGAATTTTGCTCTTCCCCACCAGTCCTGATAAAACATGCTTTCACACTGAAACGTGAATTAAATCCTGTGTGGATACAGTGAAGGAAGACATGAAGATAGTTGGCGTGACCGAAGAAGATGCAGCAGATAGGGTTAGATGGAAGAAACTGACTTGCTGTGGCTACCCCTGAAGGGAAATGCCAAAAGAAGAACTGCTTGTTCTCAGCTCAACTTGAGAAAAGTGATAAGTGGGGATGTAACCTGTGGGATCTTGGAAGTTACACAAAATGCAGATTCAATTTTTTAAAAAAAATACTGAATCACTCTGAAGACCACTCCAGTGACAAGTGTAAGGCCCGTTATGACCCCTTTCAAAGTAGCCCTTTAGAAGATCCTCTGGCACTAAAACCAAGCAACTCTTTTTAAACGTTAGACTGGCTTTGAAACCAATTCTGTTTTTTTTTTTTTAACTTCTTGGTTTGTGTCTAATTTTATTTAATCTTTTGAACAGCTCATCCCTGATGGGGTTGCGGCAGGCGCTGGACCCAATCCCGGCTGATTTCAGGCATGAGGCAAGACCCCAAACAGATCGCCAGTCTGCTGCAAGGCACACCCACAGACAACCAATCAGACAACCAACCACACACACTCATTCCCAGGGGCAATTGTTTTTGGAGGGTGGGTGGAAATGGGAGTATGCGGAGATAGCCCACGCATAGACGGGAAGAACAACCAAGTGTTTCACAGAAAGGCCAGTTTTTCAAGGCTCGCCCCATCTCGAGACTCATACCCCCCACCTCCTTGCTGTGAGGCCACTGAGCTAACCACCCCACCACTATGCCGCCCCGGTTTGTGTCTCCAACTAATAAAATTTTTAAAAATGTTCTTATCACCAAAACTAAGAAGTTAGTGTCGTTAACCGTTTCTGACCAACATTTTTTGCTGACCACATAAAAAAAATTGATTGAATGAGGTTTTTAAATCTCCCACAGAGTTCCAGTTTATTATGTTATATACTTTTCATTTTCAATCCATCCATTTAAAAACACAAGTTCAAGCAGTAATTGTAAAGATCTTCCATTTCTTCCTAGTGGAGATTCTCATATCAAGACATGTGAAACCTTTGGAAGATGCACTTTGTCACATGGCTTTCCAGCACATTAAAGCTTCTGCTTCCATTTGTGTGCAATAGTGCAGGAGGAGGGGATTGTGGTAGCATGGGCAGGGCAGGGCAGGTAGGTGGAGCTCGTGTGCAGCTGGTGTTGCTCATCAACCAGAGAGAGAGAAGCAGAGAGAGAGAGTTAGAGACACTGAGAGAGAGAGGCCACCGGGTACAGAGGAGGTTACCATAGGACAGCCCTGCTCGATCTGAACCTCAACCAGACTCAAACCCTACCACCTCGGATATATTTCTCCAACCATACCAGCACTTTCATCCTGGATATTCTTGTGATTTAAAAAAAACTCTCATGACACCAGTCGGTGTTAACAATCTGGAATGTGCTTTTTCTTCCTAACTCTTCTGTTTTGTGGAAGCAAACCGAGCTGATCTCTACTTTTTTTTTAATCGCAGCACATTCACTGGTTTTTATTTGAAGAAATCGTCAGCAGGTTTGGTTCAGAAATGATTTGACAATTCTATTTTCTATATTTTTTGGGGAAAGCTTTTCCGATCGGTGGATCAGGAGGTGACACTGGATATCAGAGAATGTGATACAACACGTTTCTATCCGCTTTTTTTTCTACCATCGAGGTTGTCTACACTTGTAACGTTTGGAATTGAGGAGAGCTTTGATTTTTATTTTTTCTCGAAGGAGGATAAAGTTTGGAGGGGGATCTGTACTGAAAGGTCTCCAGGATCAGTTCTCTTTTCTCCTCCTTCTTTCAGTCCGTTATGAAGATGTGAACTCTTCCCTCCCTCCTTCTCTTCTTCTCTTCACTTTGATCTCCTTCTTGTTTGCTAAGAACACATCTTACGAAGAAATCGCCTGGATGTACGAAAGCGTTGATGTTGTGGGTTTGAGTCCCAGTCCTAGTAGTCCCAGTCCGGGCTCCTTTCTCAGCATGGACTACTACCACCGACCTCCAGGTTTAGGTCCTGAGAAGGGGCTTCTATCCGGCGTGGGGGGACTTCAGCGATCGTTTGGGGGTTCGCTTGTGACCAGCAGGCACTGGAGTGGATCCAGCCACTGTGAGTACCGTTAGATAAATAGTCATTTAGAATTAGAGAATCCCCACCGGGATGAGGTGGTGGTCCTAACCCTGCTGATATCTTTCTCATCTGTGAGGGCATTATTAACAAGTGTCACTTGTGACAAATGTTCTCTACTATCCCATAATATGCTGAAAGGAATGCAACAAATCAAACTTTATTTGTAAAACATTTTTAAAAACATAAAGTTACACAAATAAAAAAATCAAAACAATTAATATTTATATTATTAAACAATAACAAATTGAAAGCAAACATGCATTAAAAAAAATCAAATATTTGCACAAAACTCTGCAAACATGCATCAACAATTCAATTATCTATTTAAATGTTTACAAGTTTTCTAGCTTTAAAGTGTTTTTTCTGATCTTTGTATTCAAATAATTTATTTTAAAAGTTGCTTTTAAAAGTTGCAACTTACACAAAAACTTTTTTTGTTTCTCAATTTCTAAAAAAAAAACTAGACATGAAACCACAAATACTGGTATTACTTTCAGATTTCAGAATAATCAGTTTAAACTGAAACCTTTAAACTGCAAATGTATTCAAAAGGAGTTTTTTTTTCCTGCTATCTCCGTTGATTTTCTTTTATTTATGTGGTAAGAAACAAATATGCTGATTTAGACTGAAAAGAACAAACGTATTCAAAACCAGCCATTTTTAAATTTTTTATCATACCCGAACAAACCAGCAGCCGTTGTTCCGCCGGATCGAGAGAAGCCAGATGGGGTGGTTCGGGCATCTGGTTAAGATGCCTCCCGAACGCCTCACTGGTTAGGTGTCTCAGACATGTTCCACTGGGATGAGACCCAGAGATAGACCTAGGACTCGCTGGAGAGACTATCTCACAGCTGGCCGGGAATGCCTCAGGATCCTCTCGGGTGAGCCGGAGGATGCAGAAGGTGAGAGAAGCCTGGGTATCATGTCTAAGGCTGTTGCCCCTCGACCTGGCCTCGGATAAGTGGAAGATAACAGAACGGATCACTTCCTAAATTGACATAAAATAATTGATAAACTAAGCATGGATTGTCTTTATAAAATACCTACCACTTTATAATTTTTCTCAATTTACCAATTTAGATTGCTTCTATTGACCAATAGAGTTATAATAAAAATGGTGGAAACAGGACCGTTTTTGTCATGGTTTTAGCTTTCATCTTTTGATAAAACTCCTTACCTTTAATTCAAATCACTAAGTCATTTAAAGACGAGTTCTATCTCTTGGGAGATGTTTCGAGTATAAAATAATGTTGAACATTTGGCCAGACTCTTGTTTGGAAACTCGTTTGTGTAACTTTTTCTACAATCGTTCTTATTGAAGAATGAGCAAGACCAGTCTTAAAGAACTGTTATTGGTATTATCTACAGCTGGAGAGCCATGAGTTGTGGAAAAGAACCATGAAAGATTTCCTCCAGGAGATGTTTGAATTCTTCTTTGATGGTTGAGGTCACTGACTACAATCACGCTGAAGCTTACCTGAGCGGAGGATGTTGGCTAATTGGTCAACATTCTTACTTATGGGAGTGAATGATGTGAGTATGAAGGGTTGCCTGTCTGTGTTGGCCTTGCAAAAGATAGACGTTCTTTCCAGAGTGAACCTTGCCTTTTGCCTGTTAATTGCTGGATCAGGTCCTACCCATCCTCAGCCTTCAATGGGACTAAGCAGTTTGGGTAATGAACTAATGAATGGTGGTTTTGTAAAGTGATGTTTCAGACAATAATACAATCCAAAGTCTGCACATCGTGTTATTTTTAAAAAGAGATTAAATTAGTTTAGTGTTTCATCTACCACATTCCTTCTCATCTAAGTTGCCAATATTTCCAAGTATGGGTAGTCAAAAAGAAGTTTGGTAAAGTGGGGCTTCACAAAGCAGTAGAGCTGAAGATTAACACTAGACCTAAACCCACAAAATTTTTCCAATGTCTTCATAAAACTTTTCAGAGCTTTCTTGTAATAGTTATGTGTGATCCCTGTCTTCGTCACCAAGGGTTTTTTTTTAGAACAATTCGGCAATTTTCTGAAGAAATTCAATTAGCATTTCTACCTCCTGTGTGAAAGCATATGAATACCTGCTACAGCGATGACGCGACTAGTCACACCCATGATGCCATTCACATAGCTGGAAGTTTGTCATATAATCTGCCCCATGCTCCTCCCATTCATACTCCTTATGAGGATGGGTGGGTTTCTCAGGATTTGTGTCAAATACCAGAGGTGGAGCCTTTGCTTTCTTATATTGAGTGGTGGGGTGAAGGGAAGGATGAGCAATAGTCATGCTTCCACACTTTCGGTTCTGTGATAAAGCTTCTTAAATCAATATGATTTAATAACTATTGGGTATTTGATGTTCCAAAACTCAAACTGTGGTGGTTTATGCGCACAAGATACGAGAAAAGGGTAATTTGGCATAAAATGGGACATCTAATCTGATGAAGACTGTCTTTATTTTCAGACATTTCCTTCTGTTTTTAATGCATCACCACAAATTGAGGCAGACTGTTGCATCTTCATTTCTTAGAAAACTTTTAGTGTTAGTTAATTGTTTCTGACTTCCTAAAGACGTCCTGCTGGTTTAGGCAGACGTCCCACAGACTTGGTGCTTCATTGGTTGAAATATGCTTTAACTCCCTCATTTTTTTCCCCCATTGTGCCGTAAAAAATTCAACTACTATCAGAAATACCTAATCACTTATGCATGTGAACAGTTCTCTTTAAATTCCATATTTCACAGTGTTTTTGATTTTGTTTGTTCAATTCCCATTTTCTTACTTTGTGGAATTCCCATTTCACCATTTTCAGTTATATTAAGTTCTTTTTCATTTGCAAGTCAGATTATATTTTGTTTTTTGGAAAGCTCCAACCACAGTTGCATGATGTAAAAACGTACCATCATCATAATCTTAGGCAATATAATACACGTAACCTGTTTTAAGCTGTTACCACTAATGATAAATAATGAGAAAGTGACGTGAGAAATGTGAATAAAACGTTGCTATGTACGCTCTTGAATATTTTCATGCGGTACAACCAGAAGTAGCTCAATCAACAACCATTCTGTGCATGTCTCCACCTTATGATGCTGCCATTACTTGATTTGGGCATTTGTATCTCAAGCTATCTGATCTTTTTTTTGTAACTGATTGCATTATTTTTATGTTCACTTTTGGAACAAAACTCCTACTTGAAGTCATGGTAGCACTGCAAGTCAGGGGGTTGTCAGTTTTGAGACTCAATTTCTTTTTGAGATGACATCAAAGCAACTAGATTTTCTTTTTATTATACATCAGATTATCTAAACTCAAGAGTCACATATGTGTTTTTATTATATTGCGTTAGTGATAACCTGTGACCAAGAACTTTGTTTGAAGAACTTCCCAGATGGTCGTCTGGGCAACCAGCCGATTTTACTTTCATTTATACTTTAAAATAATTGGTTCACAAACAACTCACACTAAGTTTTGTACAAGTCCAAGATCATAAAAACATCTCTACGAAATGCAAAGAGTCACAAAATTGAAAAAAATGTGCTCTAAATAATGGAACAGACAAAATAAATGGATGAATAGCTAAATCAGCTGTGCTGTAACTTTGCCTAAACCTTGCAGAGAACACTGTGATTTCTTACCTTGTAAAATAACAGCAAAGGCCTGGTTAGATATTTTTACTGGAATTATGGAGCTCTGTTCCAAGTCTGGCGTGCAAAAGGTAATCTGGGAAGGTTGTTATGTAAATACCCTGACACAGGGCATTACATGTATGATTTGAAAGTGCCGCCCCACCCCACAATCACATGCTGGAGAGAGTTAGCTTACATCCAGACTGTAACCTCAGGGCGATGACACGCTAATGTCACTGTGACATCTCTCTTGCACAACAAAGTTTGAGTCATAAAGAGGGAAAGCGCCAAGTGGACTCTGGTCAGCTGGTGGAAAAAAAATTAGGTGCAGGGAAACAGGGGGGAAGGGTAAGAAAGAGAAGGAAGGGTACTCCTAAATTCAAGATGTACAGACAGGGAAGTCTACTCTGTGTGTGTTTCTTCGTTGTGTATTTTTGCAAGTTGAATAATGAATGTTAAACCAGTCCAAAGGTCACAGGTTATATACAGAGACAGGCGTGCATGAAGAGTACACAAGGATTGGGGGAGTTGTGTGTTTGTGCGTGTGCATGCGTGCATGTGTGTATGTGTTTGGATGTGAGCCAGCGCAATGACTCACTTACAATTGGGAAGTGACCTACATCTCTGACTCTCTTTATTTCTCCTTCTATCTGCCTTTTTCTTTCCTGTGTCAGCTGCCCAGTCATCACTTCTCTAGAATGAATAACCTCTCTCTGTTTGGTGGAAACACACACACAATGACAGACACACACATTCACTTGTACTCACAGTTTGTCTGGGAATGTGAGAGCATACTGACTGAGTTTGACCTGAGTGTGAAAAGGGGAGGAGATGGATTGTCGCACATCAATGTTTTTGTATTTCTAAATAGGTGTGTGGGTTTGTGTTGCAAAAGAGTTCAGTATATTCGTTATTTTTCACCCTGGTGAAGTGATGTGCTTTGTTTCTTAATTAGCAAAAAGTCCAGCCTATATCATCCATTCTCCTGGCTATCTAGACACATTCAGTCTGTTTTCGGTTTATTTTGCAGTGTTACCAAGCAGCCACTGGAACACTGTCTAAAGAAAAGTGTTGCTGTGAGTTCATGTCATTGGAAACATGTTAGACGTGGATGTAGTTTTTCTTTTTCTGACGTCATTCATGTTGAAATTCCTTTTATTCTTCTGAATAATTGATTGCTTAAAACGTGAAAGCAAACATTTTTATAAATAAATCTTTTTTTCTTGGTTTTATGTTTCTGAGAATTCAAGTTCACTGATGTTTTTAAGTGGTTTGTTTTTGTGGTTGAAAACAATTCATTTTAAAGGATGTCAGATCTGCCTTAGTAAGTACCGGTAGTTTTATTTTGTATGACAAAAAGAATGCTTTATAGAGCTTACAGGCTATTTTAAACTTACTTTTTGCACCAATGTGTGCATTATTTTTCTCCTATTTTTTCCAACACACAGGCAAGGAGTTACAGATCATACCAGAACAATGTTCCAGTTTGTACAAAACAGTTGATCTGACATCAGTTTTCTTTTGAAAAACATCAGCAACCTCACTATTATGCTACCAGCCTATCGACAAACTGCTAAAATACTGGAGCCATGCTTTGTGGTCGCTGACAATGATTTCCTCAAGATGATGTTTCTCAATTCTCCAAAATTTTCTGTTCAGAACTCTTAACTCTAGCTCAAGGGTGCCCATTACGTTGATTGGTACACCTATTAGGGATGATTCATAATTTTTATAACATGGTGTTTGTTATAAAAAAAAAAAAAAGTAGAATAGCCTTTAATCTACCCTCAGTTTGAAACTTTTGCATTGCATTTAGATACACGCAGGACGCTCCCATGAGAAAATAATACCCCGTTAGCATTTACAGTAACCGTAACAACCAAACATAATCTTTTCCTTTGTCGCATGCACGCTTCCATCTTTTAAAATTGAGTTTATTTTTGTTTGACTAAAATAAGACGGCTTGCTTCAACACAAATGGAAATAAATTGAGAAAAATTGCCTTAATTGCATGTTTTTGTAACTTTGAAAGAGTGAACAATTTTCTTTTCTATTCTTGATAAATCCTTTAACAATCCTTTTGTCATTATTTTCAACCAGAACCTTGGATGGCAAAATTTTCCTTTTAAAAAATCCTTCAAATTTATTATTCAGTGGACAACGACATTGGAGCATTTCCTGGCTGATAACAAGGCGAGAAGCGGGGTAAACCCCAAACAGGTCGCCAGTCTGTTGTGGGACCACACACACACAGACAACCATCCACACGCACACTCATTGTTTGTGGCAATTTCTTTGTGGTAAATAAACCTAACACGTTTTTGGAAGGCAGGAGGAAACAGGAGAACCCCTGAGAAACCCATGTGTACACATGGAGAACATGCAAACTCCACACAGAAAAGCTAGCTATTTAAGCCTCGCATCTATTTTATGCAATAAAATAAGCATTCGGGATGTTCTTGTCTTCTATTTTTGGAAGAGTAATGAACATGACCGAGTGCATTTAATGATCTGTGTGTTAGCTGGAAATTTACATTGAACTTAAAGCTTCTCTATTGAAAAAATTAAAATGCAAAAAGTAGAAGTATTGAATTTGTCATGAGGGATTTTTAATTCCAACTGGTTTTCAATTGCAAAAAAGTTGTAGACATTCTGACTGATCACGAGTTTGGTTTAAAAGGCTGATTTAAAAAAAAAAAAACCCAGATAATTCCACATAGATCTGTCAAAGCGTGCCAAAGATTTTTCTTCTGTGAATTTGCATCCAAACTTTGTTGTTAATCAGATAATGCCTGTCAGATTATTTGCATGTTAGCTGTTTTAATCTGATCGAGCGCCTGATTAATTATGAAACATTTTACGCGCAGAGGGACACGAGACTCCATCTGCTTAGAATATTCAAGACAAACTCAGGAGTAAAAGTGAAACGCGGATATCACGCAGCATTATTTATGCCTAACTTTTTACTTTTCTTAGTAAGCTGCTGAAAAAGGGGAATTAATACATTCCCACAGAATGTTGTTGACTGTCTGGTTGTTTGTCAGGTGAAGATGTGTTTGGTCTGCTGTTTTAGAAGTGGAATGTCTCACCTCATTGTGTCAAAATGATGACATATACAAAGAAAAGGGAACATTTAGCTTTTATGACACAAAATCTGGCAGCTTTTTAAAAATGTATTTGATAAACTTCTTTGCTTTCTTCATCAGTATCTCATACTACTTCTTGTTTTTTTTCCCAGTGGTGAAGACAAATATGTTGCTAGACTTTAAACATATGACGGTCTTGTGGGACAAGACGATAGAAGTAACCGACCAATCAGAAAGACACAAATATTTATTTTCTGAATGTCATCCATCCGTATGAAGTGTTTTCAAGGATATATATAGTGTTTCTATTTAGTTTATTCTCAATTACTTGTTGTGGAAGTGTTTACACATTCACACACTGATTTTATCCGTCACTCCTCCTGTGCTACTCCACTAATCCCATTAACCAAATAAACAGGATGTTTGTCTCAGAGAACCTCCTCATGTCGAACATACTAGACACAGTCTCGAGTCGCAGCTTGAAAAATCCTCCCATTTTTTACTTTTTTGTCATTTATTTTTCATTGCTTCCATCCGGAATCAGCTTCTCTATAGGATGATTTTAAATTATTCACAATTGGATAATATCAAGCTGTGAACATGGATTATTAGCTTTCTCATCATCCGAAAATGTTAAAACCATTAGCTTAGCCATGTTGAACTGAATACTTTGAAAACAACCAAAAAGTAGACTTCTCAACTTGCTGCTACCATAAACTAAAATAAAACTGCAAGTTGTTTGTTTAAGAAATTAAATTATCCTAGATTACATAAATGTAGCCCATCCGGCACATGAATTTACTATTTACCACTTTGAATAAAGCATTTTAATAGTGATCGCTTTTGGTTAAAAAATTAAAAAGTGCTATTTATAAGAATATGTAGACACAAAACAAGCCCAGATCATTAACCACCTGACATTGTGTTTCAGTTATTAGTTGATTTTGCTTCATCTGGAGTCATAAATGGGTTGTAGCTCTTGCCAAATATCTTCTTTTGGCCAGATTTGTGGCAGTCTTCAGTTATGCTTCCATGCTTTTTTTAGAAAATTTGTATCACGTCACCTTCTTAACCATCTATTCTTTGTGTGGTTGCGGGGTTGCCGGGGCTCATCCCAGCTGATTTGAGGCAAGTGGCAGGGTACACCCTGAACAGGTCGCCAGTCTGTCACGAGGCCACACACATACAACCATACACACACACACATTCCTTTCGAGGGGGAATCATGTAGTGGCCAATAAACCTAGCATGCATGTTTTTGGAGGGTGGGAGGAAACTAGAGCACTCAGAGAAAATCCACACATACACCGGGAGAACATGCAAACTCCACACAGAAAGGCCAGTGTTCCAAGCCTCGTCCCCATCTGGGACTCAAACCCACGGCCTTCTTGCTGTGAGGCCACAGTGCTACCCACTGCGCCATCGAGCCCCTCAGAATTTCTATTGCAAATAAAAAACACAGGGAACTACGGTTGTGCAGTGGTCAGCACAGTGGCCGCACAGCAAGAAAGTTGGGATTCGAGCCCCGGAGAGGGGACGAGGCTTGAAACACTGGCCTTTCTGTGTGGAATTTGCATGTTATCCCTGTGTACAGTATGTATGGGTTTTCTCCAAGTACTCTGGTTTCCTCCCACCCTCCAAAAACATGCATATTAGCTTGAGTTACCACTATAAAATTGCTCCTAAGGAATATGGGTGTGTGCATGACCCCGTGTCAGACTGGCATCTTGTTCGGGGTGTATCCTGTCTCTCACCTGAAATAAGCCCAGATAGCATCCGGTAACACTGCGTGACCCTGATAGGAATAAGCAGTTCAGAAGATGAAATATTAGAAACATTTAACATGATTATTAACAGTGGTCCAAATATTCTACGACATACTATTTGTTTCTTTTTTTGTTTCTGTTTTGTCTGAGAATTTTACTGCCTGCCTTTTAAGTCGAATTTACCACTGCATCCACTTCTGCACTTGATGATTGGTTGATGTTCTGAAAGTTTTTCTCTGGTCTGATCTCTTTCTTTGTGGAGTGATGCTGCCTGTTGTGAATGGACCCTCAGTCTGCTGAGAAGACCAACTCACACAGGCTCAATGTAACCTTGAGATGTCATCATACGAAGATTAGTAGATGATTATGTGTCGTTAATATGTAAATGTAGAAACTGTTTGATAAAATGATAAACAAAGCTATTTGAGGCTGAATTTATTTTTGCAGTACTTAAATATTTGGTGGGTATATTAGAAAAAAAAAAACATTTTAAAGAGATTTTTTTTTTTTAATTTCTCAGGGAAACAATCCTTTTTGTGGCTGGAGTTTTAATAAAAAGGATTTGGTTTGGATCAGTGGGCAGTGGGTCATGATAGCTTTTCTTCATATGAGCTACCTCCTCTGCCTGTTATCGCTTCAACAATCTGTGTCCTCTTGCTAAGCTTTTGCTAGGTCAAAAGAAAGGTCAGTTTTACTGTCAGTATACAGTAGAGGCCAGAGATGCTTCTGTAACAGTTTTCTGCTGAAACCGTACTATAAACGCTTCATGAGTATTGGTATTGACAATAAAAAATAAAAAAAAAGGAAAGATTTTATTGTGATCAAGCGCATACTCAGCAGAAGTTAAAAATAAAATGCGTGACTATCATTTTTTTTTTTTAAACATAGTAAAAAGAGCGGATTAATTTGAGCCTCAGGGTTTACGCAGGTCAACACAAGGTTAAAACCTTTTAAAGTCCTGGCCATTTTTTGCTTCTGGGCATGGCAGCCTGTCTAGGCTCTCCGGTCAGCAAGTTCACATTTAACACAGGCATAAATTTCAGCCTGGTCGGAGGTAAGCTGTTTTCTAAATCTGATGTAAAAACACTATCAAAGGGCTGCACCGGCTGCCCTGGCAGGAAGCCAGTAAACCAGCCCTGAATAGTGAACATTTAATGCCAGCTTACCGACCAGGTTCTCATCGCTGTCCAGGATTATGCAGCAGAGACAGGTAGCAGGACACAATTGGAAATTAATCATTTTTTTTTTTGTCTTATTTTCCAATGGCTATTAAACTTAATCCATACTCTTTTAGTTTAAAAGAATTTTCACAAAAAATGTTGATGATTAATTCCTTCATTTGTTTAAAAAATGCATGTAACAAAACTTGAGAAAGTGGCATTTTAATCTGAAATGTACATATGGACGTTTAATTTCCTTAAAAATGGAAAACTCTTTTTCTTTGCTCGTTGTTCTACTTGCTTTTTCCAGGATGTGTGAGAAAGGTTAAGTCCTGTCATTACGTATACAGTGGTGGTCAAAAGTTTACATACACTTGTAAAGAACATAATGTCATGGCTGTCTTGAGTTTCCAGTTATTTCAACAACTCTGATTTTTCTCTGATATAGTGATTGGAACATATCCTTCTTTGTCACAAAAAACATTCATGAAGTTTGATTCTTTTATGACTTTATTATGGGTAAACTGAAAATGTGACGAAATCAGCTGGGTCAAAAATATACATACAGCAATGCTAATATTTGGTTACATGTCCTTTGGCCATTTTTACTTCAATTAGGCGCTTTTGGTAGCCATCCACAAGCTTCTGGCAAGTTTCTGGTTGAATCTTTGACCACTCCTCTTGACAGAATTGGTGCAGTTCAGTTAAATTTGTTGGCTTTCTGACATGGACTTGTTTCTTCAGCATTATCCACATGTTCTCAATGGGATTTAAGTCAGGACTTTGGGAAGGCCATTCTAAAACCTTAATTCTAGCCTGATTTAGCCATTCCATTACCACTTTTGATGTGTGTTTGGGGTCATTGTCCTGTTGGAACACCCAACTGCGCCCAAGACCCAACCTTCGGGCTGATGACTTCAGGTTTTCTTGAAGAATTTGAAGGTAATCCTCCTTCTTCATTGTCCCATTGACTCTCTGTAAAGCACCAGTTCCATTGGCAGCAAAACAGGCCCACCGTGCTTGATGGTAAGCATGGTGTTCTTGGGGTTAAAGGCCTCACCTTTTCTCCTCCAAACATATTGCTGGGCATTGTGGCCAAACAGCTCAATTTTTGTTTCATCTGACCACAGAACTTTCCTCCAGAAGGTCTTATCTTTGTCCATGTGATCAGCAGCAAACTTTAGTCGAGCCTTAAGGTGCCGCTTTTGGAGCAAGGGCTTCCTTCTTGCACGGCAACCTCTCAGTCCATGGCGATGCAAAACACGCTTGACTGTGGACACTGACACCTGTGTTCCAGCAGCTTCTAATTCTTGACAGATCTGCTTTTTGGTGCTCCTGGGTTGACTCTTCACCCTCCTGACCAGTTTTCTCTCAGCAGCAGGTGACAGCTTGCGTTTTCTTCCTGATCGTGGCAGTGACAAAACAGTGCCATGCACTTTCTACTTACAAACAATTGTTTGCACTGTTGCTCTTGGAACCTGCAGCTGCTTTGAAATGGCTCCAAGTGACTTTCCTGACTTGTTCAAGTCAATGATTCTCTTTTTCAAATCTGTGCTGAGCTCCTTTGACTTTCCCATTGTAGCGTTTGTGGGTGTTTTTATCCAATGAGCCCTTTTTAAATGGCCTCAGAGAAGTCACCAGCTGTAGTCACTCATAATCACTCACAAGAAGTTAAGAGGTCATGCTATGAAGCTCATGTCATTGACACAACTTTCTAAGTCTCCAAAATTGCTCATTCATTGAGCTGTATGTATATTTTTGACCCAGCTGATTTCGTCACATTTTCAGTTTACCCATAATAAAGTCATAAAAGAATCAAACTTCATGAATGTTTTTTGTGACAAAGAAGGATCTGTTCCAATCACTATATCAGAGAAAAATCAGAGTTGTTGAAATAACTGGAAACTCAAGACAGCCATGACATTATGTTCTTTACAAGTGTATGTAAACTTTTGACCACCACTGTACATGATGTTAAACACTGACAGATAACTTTATTACTTATTTTTTCTTTGACGAAACCAAGAAAGTATGCAGAAGAAGAATCAGAATCTGAGATGATACACAACATCTGGATGCTTATCTAGCAGAAGTTTCACCATGCAGGATTCAGCGGTCTACTACCAAACTGCCAAAAATAATATTTCAAAATGTATTTTATTGTGCGCTCACACCATAATTGTCTAGATGAATGTGAAAGGATGTAGGTAATCCCTTTTTTTAATTTGGTAAATAAATAAATCGTTACAGTTCGTATATCTTTCAGCTTACACTGCCATGAAGATCAGTCGTAAATGTTCATTACGCCATAATTTTTCTGTTTCCTCCAGTTCTTCTTTTTCCCTCCACAGTAACTAAATTTATGTTTATGATTTTAGAAAAAAAAATGCACAAAATCGTCAGGTAATTGCAATGGCTTTTTTTTTGTCCTACTTGTAAATATCTCAGGTGTTGGAATTCCACTGTTCCAGTGTTTTTAACACAAAATAAGGATTTATTCTTGGTTTAAACTTTTATAGAGTTATAAATCTTTCCTGAGAAGTGATTGGCGAGATTTTTTTTATTAACATTTTATAATTTATTCAAGTACAAAAATCCCCCTGATCTAGCCATAGATGGTAGTAAGACGGGTTTCTGAATGTTTTCTTCACAAATGCTTTTAAATGAAATGTTGCGTTTTATTGACTCCCTCAAATCCAGGCTTAGAACATGGATTAGTACGGCATTTTGTCAAACCTCCAAAAGGTAATCTCTTTTTTATCGTGTGTTGCAGACGGGCTGAATAAACTCTGAGCAAACAAGTGGCGATCCACAAACCCTGCACATTTGTTTTATTTATTATTCCTGCACATTTTTCTACACTTTTGGGTTTCAGTGAATAGATCTTGAGCTATTTTTTTTATTAACACTCAGTTTAATCATATTTTTTTGTATTTTCCTCCTGAGACCTATGTGTAAATCTTTATCCGTCATTTCAATAATAAGAAATTGTTTTTGTCAGGTGTGTCCAAGGTGAAAGCAACATTTTGTTCAGACGTACCGGTCTCCGTCATATCCCCCACTAACACAGAGGTGGTAAGCGGTAGGAAAAGATTCATAAACAGACAGATGAAAACAAGAAAGCCTTAGAAACAGAGTGGGGAAGAAGAAAAAAAGTGAGCGAGTTTAAAAGAGGTCAGACAGAGCTTCGGGGAGCATGTTGGCTAGTGAGTCAGTGAGAAGAGAGCAAAGGCAAACAGAGGAGAGATGAAGAGAGGGAATGATGGAAGGATGGTGTGACGGAGGAGGAGCGGTATCTCTTCACTGTATTTCTCTCTCCCTGTCTGTGTAAACACAGCAAAGCTGTGGAGGGGAGTTGAATCTCCTCCATGGTGGAATGTCTGGTATGGCTGCTAAGGCAGGGGGAGGGGGATGGGAGAGTGTTAGGTTGGAGGTTAAATGAGGCAGAGTAAAAGACGGAGTGGGGTAGGAGCTGTGGATGCTCATGGCTTTTTAAAAAATGTAACGGGTCAGGACCTTAAAATAAATCACTGCATGCCCCGAACAAAAATGAAAGGAGAGATTTTGATGTGTTGATCCCAGAGGCAGGATCTAAAGAGAAAAAAGAAAGTATGTTGCCTCCTATACAACAGATTTACTCATGAGAAGCAGAGCTACATATGGCTCGCTTGAAATCTTGGCCATAGCAAACTGTGTTGAGCTACATTTAGAAGCTTATCTTTTCCTGTTTCTACAAAAGCAACAGCCCTTATAAGGTTCAACACTGGGAACCATCATTTGACTGAACGACAAATAATACTAATTAAATCTCCAAATGAAGATATTTAGACGTTAAAAGAAAGTCAGAAGGTTTCAGCGGCAGGAGTAGTGAACTTTTTAAATCCAAACTACACGTAAAAAATCTCAGTTTTAACTGACGAATCTAGACACCCCAATGTGTCTTCACACTTAATCAAGTTACCAATCAGTTATTAAATGGCAGGAAGTCAACACATCTAAGAGATGACTTGATTGAGTTTGTTGGGATTTGTATGAACGTCTAAAACAGTGCTTCACAAAAATTTCATTTTTTATATCCTTGTCAGCTGTTATTTAGCTCTCAATTTCTCGAGAACGTCAGAGGACAATAAACAGAAGATTACAGAAAGGCAAGAGTCAAGTTAGATTCCAATCAAGAAAGGCAGGAAAGCATCTTCGAAGTAAATGTTCTACAGCTACAAAAAACAAAACCGCGTGTCACCAGTCTCTGCTAAGAGAAAAAAAATTAAGGCACAATTCCCACAGTCCCCCATACTTGACAATAAGACTTCGCAATTTTTGCCTGAACTGATGAGTTTTTATTTTAACTTTCCTTTCAGACACAGAATGTTGAGTGAACATCATAAGAGCATAGAGCCATCTTGTCTTAGTTTCATAATTTAGGCCGGTGGTGGTTTTAATGGTTTGTGGAATATTTTCTTGACCTAATTTGGAAATCTTAGTAGAAATGCTGCACAGTCTAAATCCCGTTCTTTTTGACCAACTTCCCACAAGACAGTACACATTTTATTGTTTATTCTAAATAAATATCAATCTTAAGATCTAGAATTAAATTTAAAAGTTTTGTTCCAGGTAAGTTGTCCTTTTCATGGTGTTTTTATATTTTTTTAAACGTTTAGTATCTTCCACAGAAAAAGGTTGTTTTTGAAGTCTTTTATACATTCTTCCTTTTTTTTATTAGATTCTTGCTTTTTTTTTTTTTTTTTGGCTTCAAGTGAGACGTTTTGAAATCTAGTTTCCCAAAACCAAGACATTAGGAGTCGTCTTCTACTTTCACTTTCTCATGTTGATGTACTCCGCCTTCTTGCGCCTGTCCTTCATTCCTCTCTTTTCCAGGACAAACCTCTATCTCTCCAGCTTTTCCTCTACCTCTCCCTTGCTCTCACTACATTCCCAATGTCATCTTTAAACAAAAATATTACAGTCTAAAGCAGGGGTGGGCAAACTTTTTGATTCTCGGGCCACATTGGGTTCTAACATTTGACCGGCCGGGCCAGAACAGGAGCAAATTGATGCCATGCTTTGGTAAACAAGCGCACTAGATATGGAAAGCCAATAGGGCCGCTACACGCACGTAATCTAGCGTGCCAAAGTTAAAATCAAACATGCTCAATTAAGGTTTAAAATGTAGGTTTGAAATCTACTGACAATCTATTTTGACAGCGTATTTGAATGGGAGCAGTGTTGTTGTTTTCTCATCAAAGCCAATATATCTAGAGTGTGCCATCTAGTGAGGAAACAGCAGAATTGCAAGAAAAATAAAACAACATGGCTTATTTATGTAATTTTTTTCGGGCTGAATTACAACGTTTAACGGACCACAAGTGGCCAACGGGTCGTAATTTACCCATGCCTGGTCTAACCGTATCTGTCGGCTTGTACATCGCCATAGCAAAACTAGAAGGACTCAGGGCAGATCCCTGGTACAGTAAAACCTCCACACCTAACTCCTCTGTCACACCTACAGCACATCCCCTAACTGTCTTGTGAGTATGAAACTCCTCTGCTAGCTCAGCTGCTACATCTAAATGTCTTTTTAGACATATCATTGGGATTAAATGCCTATTAAGAAATGTTTATAAGAAATATTTCAATTATATAAATTGGTTTATATCTGCTGTTTGCTTTGAAAGTCTATTTCAAAGGGGTTTCTTTTACAGTCAGGAGTCCGTAAACATTCAAATTTGAATCAAAGAAATGATGACAAGATTCAAGAACAACCCCTCATGTGGGTTAATGAGTGGTTTTATTCGGAACAATGAGCTCGACCAACTAGGAAAAACTCAGATTAAAAGTTGGAGGAATGTTAATGTTAATAAATGTTAATGCCATTTATTCATAATGTTTTGTTACCTTTCTGGACAGAACCCCCAACAAAGTCCAGTTGACTCTTATATTTGCTAGATTTCACTCCCAACCTAAAACTTCTTATAATGTAAATTGGTTGGTTGAATTTTTCACATTCACTATATCAAATAATAATCTGGATCTTATTTTAAGTTCTTAGGCTACCGACAACTTTTGAGAATGATTATGAAAGTTTTAAATGATCAATTCGAACTGCATTTTTTTTCTGCATATTCATGAGACGTGTTCTGTCTTAGTTTAACTGCTTCAAAAGTTCATTAAAATCAATAAAAGCTCACTTGCACATGATAGGCACTGATCGAAACGACACACTCATTTCATTCTTTGTAAGCTCTCTAAACTCCGCGGCCAAGTAGAACGCTCACTCAAAATGTTAAAGCAAATTGTTAAGATTTTAGAGTTTGAAGGCAAAGTTTGATATTTTTTGTGAGATATACTTAACTTAGATTTTAAGATTTAAGAAAAAATCTTCTCTGCTTCTGCAGCTATCGAGACAGAGAGCACAAGTTCTGGAGAGGACCTTCTTGTTCCCAGCCCTCCATCGCCTCCACCACCACCTCGGGTCTACAAACCCTGCTTCGTCTGCCAGGACAAGTCTTCCGGATATCATTATGGAGTCAGTGCATGTGAAGGCTGCAAGGTAAGCAGCAAACACTCACGAGAATATTCACAGTGAATTTTTACAGGAACAGAAGATGGTTAAGACTCTAATACCTGAATGAAACAGAAACAGACTAACATGTATTTGCATAATGTGTTTGGAGAGGGGTCATTGACCTTATACTACCCAGAGGATCCATAAGCCTCTTTGCTTTTCCTAATCCCAAACACAGACACGCACCCTCACCATGGATCTGCTCGTATATTTAGCACTCTCTGATATTTGTGTATGTTTTGATGCTCTTATCCTATTAAACTGTGATTCCTACCAGCTGCACATAAAAAAATGAATTAAACTGTTTACATTTCAGAAGCTATGATGGGTTTTTTTTTTTAGTTTCTTCACGATGGTTTGTGGTGTGTTTTCCTTGGGCAGGGTTTCTTTCGGAGGAGCATCCAGAAGAACATGGCGTACACATGCCACCGAGACAAAGTGTGCGTCATAAACAAAGTGACAAGGAACCGCTGTCAGTCCTGCCGGCTGCAGAAGTGCCTCGATGTCGGCATGTCTAAAGAGCGTGAGTAATGTGTGTGGGCCCACTTTCACAATGTGTGTGTTTGTGGAGCTTCTGAAACAACTTAACTACTGAATGTTTGTGCCTGGTGGCATTTTATATCTCTGAAAATAAACTCAGTGGCATCTTCAGACCAAAGACACAAATTTTCATCTCATGTTTGTTGTCCTCCAGTGGTCAGATGCGGCAATGACTTCCAGTGGTAGTCACACGCAGTAGAATGACTTATAAATTTAACATATCAAATTTAACTATTTAACAAGCATTATGTTTTAATAAATATTTCAACAATGCATCAGAAAGAAGCTTCATGTTTTAGTTAGTCTTTTATTAGATCACTTTGTGACTTATACTTGGCTTGGCGCAGAGCAGTTTGAGTTTTTAAAGTTTCCGCCAAAGAAAACCATCATCAGGCAATCATCAAGCATCCCGCTGTGTTTAGATATTAAATATTTCTAATGAAAAAAACAGTTGAGACTCTTCAGCTAATCTCCCCATCTTTATATCATTCAACAGTGGTGCGAAATGACAGAACGAAGAAAAAAAAGGAGGAGAAGCGGCAGCCGGAAGTGGAGATTTACGTCCTGTCTCCAGACACGGAACAGATGATCGAACGAGTCCGTCGGGCTCATCAAGACACCTTCCCCTCCCTCTGTCAGCTGGGAAAATACACCACGGTATCACCAACAAAAACAAAAAGCTTTTTAAAATTTTAAATAGCATTCAATACTCATTCTTTCTCTTGATCTTGCAGAGCAACAGCTCCGAGCACCGAGTTGCTCTGGATGTCAGCCTCTGGGACAAGTTCAGTGAATTGTCCACCAAATGCATCATCAAGACGGTGGAATTTGCCAAGCAGCTCCCCGGCTTCACAACTCTCACCATTGCCGATCAAATTACGCTTCTCAAAGCTGCCTGTCTCGATATTCTGGTAAAATCATTTCTTCTAGATGAATCCACTGTGTAGGAGAAGGTGATATTCCTTTCTTATGTTCCTTCTTTTCTTCCTCGTTCTGCTAGATTCTCAGGATCTGCACTCGATACACACCCGACCAGGACACCATGACGTTCTCCGATGGCCTGACTCTGAACCGTACTCAGATGCATAACGCAGGATTTGGGCCTCTCACAGACCTGGTTTTCTCCTTCGCCAACCAGCTGCTCCCCTTGGAGATGGACGATGCAGAAACAGGGTTGCTCAGCGCCATCTGTTTGCTCTGTGGAGGTACTGCGCAAAGACATCAAATAATTTGAAGAACCTTAAAATAATGAAAATAGTTGATTTCAGCTTTGGGTATTTCGTTATGTCTGTGCAGACCGTCAGGACCTGGAAGAATCTGAAAAAGTGGATGTTCTTCAAGAGCCCATGCTTGAAGCTTTGAAGGTTAGACATCGACATGCAGTATATATTTTTTATATACAAAATATATATACGTGCGTATATATGTAAAAAAACGATTTCAAATACAGATGAAAAAAGGAAGAAATACAATAAAGAGTGCTAAAAACTATACATTTATTAAAAAGTGAAGCATATAATCATTTTGTCGCAAATTAAATTTCATACATAGAAATGACAGAAACAGAGGGTTTTGGGGCTTTGTATTGGGCCCACTCTTATTCATAATTTTCTTTCAGTGATCTTTGTCATTTTTGTACTAATAATAGTTATTTTCTGCAATAGAGCAACTTTTTACACACTATCTTCTCCCTGCATTTTTTTTTTTTTTTTGTGAATATTTGGTCCATAAAAGTTTTTAAGAATTCCTATTTTTAGAGAAATTCAGGTAATTCTAAAAAAAAAAAAAAAACTGAAAGGAATAACTAGAATGATTCATTTAACTAGAATTTAAACTGAACACCAGGGATTGCAAAACAACAATTTTACAGAAGCCAATAGTATGTGAGAAAGTGAAATCAAAACAGATTGGTTTTCTTTTTGTGCTCATTGTGTAGATCTACGTGAGAAGAAGGAGACCAGAAAAACCCTGCATGTTCCCCAAAATCCTGATGAAAATTACTGACCTCAGAAGCATCAGTGTGAAAGGTTTGACTATAATTATTTTTACAAACTGAAGTGAAGGTTTCTTGTTCTTAACTTGTTTCCTTCTACACTCACAGGCGCAGAACGAGTCATCACTTTGAAAATGGAAATCCCCGGATCAATGCCTCCTTTAATTCAAGAGATGCTGGAGAATTCCGAGGGGCTGGAGGGACAAGGAGCAGGAGGAGGGAAAGCGGGAGGGAAAGGTAAAGGAGACGCCAGAGAAGAAGACGAAACAGAAGCAGGACATTACAATTTGAGCCAGTCGCCCAAATCCCTTCCCTCCTGCAGCCCAAGTCATTCGTCCTTCTCTCCTCATTCCCTCCCCACCTGAATCACTCTATAGAACTTGAACATAAAAATGGAGTAGAGTCTCACCATGGACACTGACGCGAAGACGGGCAACATGATTGTTCACATGTAGGAACAATGTGAGGACTCAAACCCAAACAAACTGGGATGTTTCTCCTCTTCTTTGAAACGCCAAACCGGAAGAAGCGGGGACAAATTTTCTCACTGTGCGGATGCAATTTTACATTTGACTTTTATTTCACTGCTGACAAACAGAACCTCAAGTAGTCCTCTAATTTTTATTTCAGACCTTAAAACCTGAGTCAGAATATATTTCTATCAAACAAGGAAGCCTTTCTGGTGCTTTTTGATCCCTTCTTGATACAAACAGATTCTCTGATGTGTATAAAAAAAGAACACGAGTTGTTTCTAAATCTCACTAAATATATCTGTGTTAATGTCGTCATCACAGAGGTAGAGAAGAGTTTTGTATATATCACTCTCGGTTGCTCTGTTTTTAGATTGGAAACGCCAAGCATTTATTTCTTCAAAGATTTTTAACACTCAATGGAGGAAACACCGGTCACATTCGTTATTATGAATGGGAATTGTTGGTTGGAAAAAGCTACATGCAGTTCGTTTTTGTGCAAGTTAAAGTTGTAGGTAATATTTTCTAACTTCACTATCTTGTAGAGCACGAAAAAAGTTTTTCTTGTTCATGTTTTTCTATCCATTACTGATGGGTGACAGTTGTAAATGAAGTGTCTTCACTCCTCATCTTTTATCCACTGACGTTCCGTCAAATTCATTTATTGATGTAAAATCTTTCTAATCTACCTTGACAAAAAACTCTTTGGGGATGTTTTCTTCAAGGCATTTGCTGACAATCTAGAAACTTTTGGCACATCTTAACTCTTCAACGTCGTGCCAATCTTTCATTTTGCTACTAAAATAAACATAAAAAGCGAAAAATTTCTTTTTATGTTTATTTAGCCTCTTTACCCATAAAAAAATCTTTATATTCTATCATCTGAAATTGAACTAAAGTCACTGGCTAAAATTACACTTGCTTTTTAAGCTATAAAATTGCTTAGTTCAATGAGGGTCCATTATAGAACTTAAGTCTAGACCAGGGTGTCAAACATACGGCCTGCGGGCCGCATGCGGCTCACCAGAGCGTTCGGTATGGCCCATTGGATAAACATTGATTATTTTTAAAAATTGATTAATTTATTGTAAGTTGTTTTAAACTTGTCCACTGGGGTCGCTGTGTTTTAGTAAGCACACAACATAAAAGTGAAACCCCGGTGGAACTAACGCCAAGAGGTGGAAGTATTTACGTCTGCTGACGGAATTTGCATTTGCCATTTTTCCTTCAGCCTCGTCTTTACTCGATTGGTATCTAGAAACCTGATCGGTTCTGAGCATGTGCAGAACGTTTGACTTTAGCAAATATTAAACAAGAGGAGAAATTACTGTGTAATGTATTAATTTGTTCAAATTATTTTTCAGATATTGAAAAACACAATGTTTTTAAAATTCCACAAAACTTTGGCTAAATGTTTTGCAACTCTGTTCTGATCATATGATCAGTTATTTATGTATAACGAACTTAAACAAATGTTAAACTGAGTAAAAGTGTTGCTACATTTATACAAACTTTTAAAGAATTTTAGGTTCATAACGTCCGACAGAAAAAAGTAATTCTTTGCACTAATTATTAGTTTTAGTAACAATACAAAGAACTTTTTTGAGTTCAAAGTAACTTTACAACAAATTTACTGACCCAGCCTGCTTGAGATCATATTAAGGTGGATTCAGCCCCCAGACCAAAATGATTTTGACACCCCTGGTCTAAAAAGTTTTTAAAGTTGAAGGGTTATGGACTAAATTGGATACATTTTAATTAAACTTGTTTAGTTTAATTTGAAAATTAGGCCCAAATACAAAGTCTTTGAAACTGTCATTGATTTTCCTGCTGTTGACCCACACTCCCTGCTTTTGAGCTACTGCTAAATAAAAATAAATCATATTTTAGTAATGATCTTACTTTATTAAGCGAGGGAAATTCCTGTGCTGTGTTCCACAGCAGCAGGAAAACATGACTGTACCAATAGTGGGAGTAACTGGGGGTTAGGTGTCTTCTCAAGGGACGCTTAGGCATGAGCTCAAAAGGAATTGAACCAGCAACTCTTTGGTTCAAAGACTGCAATTCTACCACTGAGCTAGAGTAAAAGACAGAATTCATCTTCTGGACCCTTAACTTCTCCTTTAAAAATTGATCTTATATAAACTATATCTAAATGATGGATACCCTCAATTTTCAGATGTGAATAAAGCTTTTTCCTTCATTAAAACAAACAAAAAAAAGCCAATTTGATATGCAAAAAATACAAACGTGTAATATAATGTACAGAAAAAAGTTGTGCAGAAAGTTTAAATGTAGACTGAACACAAATTTATTTTCCTAAATGTACATTTGTATATATTTTGTTTCTCAAATGCAGCTATACATGTCATTTACTCCCACACTTTGCACGCAGTAACACACACGCTTCCTCAGTCTATCATCTTTTCTCTCAGATACAAGACAAGCCTTGGGTTTGGTTTATTTTACTGGAATAAATTTAACATACGCTGTGATATAAATAGAGTTGTTTTATATGCTTACATCTTGTCTGCCTCACGGTAGACATTCTCAACCAAAGCTGGGTCGTGGTCGGAAGGAGATTGTACTGAAATATCAGATTATTCATGCTGCCAAACATCTAAATGTATTTAGTTTTGTTGTTGTCTGCACCACTTAATGTATGATGTGTTTACACAGTTTCACTGCCTCACTACGACATCCCTTTGTTGGTAACCAGTTGTCTGTATGTTATTCAATGTTGTCCCCTTAAATATGTGTTAAGGTAAAGTTCACTGGATGCTATATGGACACAGGGAGTTAAATAAAAAGTTGTCATTTTCTTTGTGTGGTGGGTTTTTTGACAAGAAGAGAGGAAAACTTTATTTTCATTGAACTGCACACAACAATCATCTAAAGTGAAGAGCTCTTCCTTTCAGGAGAAGGTCGGCGTACAGCCTTTGCTCTTCTGAGTTAAGAGAAGCCAGATGGGATGGTTCAGGCATATGGTTAGAATCCCTCCCGAGTGCTTCGCTGGTAAAGTGTTTTGGACACGTCCCACCGGGAGGAGACCCAGAAGTAGACTCTGGATCTGCTGGAGAGACTACGTTTTGCAGCTGGCAGAGGAACGCATCGGGATTCTCCCGGGTGAGCTGGAAGATGCAGCCTGGGTGAGTGAAGCCTGGGTTTCCCGTCTGAGGCTGTTACCCCGCAACCTGCCCCCAGTTAAGCGGAAGACAATGAAATGGAATGAACAACAGTTTTGGAATCTCTGCTTTCCAAAAAAAAATTTTTCAATCTATAAATGAGAATTGCATGATACTTTAAATCATTTTGTCAGATTTATTAATTTCAGAATCAGAATCAGAATGCTTTTATTGCCATGTCAGTGAAAAACATCAGAGACTAGGAACTTGTTCTGGTACTGGTGTGCAAACATATAAAATAAAAATAATAAAAATAAAATAAATAAAAATAATAATAATTTTTACAAAACTAAGAGTGCTCAGAAGAAAAAGAAAAGTAGTGCAATGTCATAGAAAATAATAGAAAATAATAAAGATAGTGAAGTGACAAGAGGGAGGTGACTAAGAGATGTGGGGATCCAGGTTATAAAGAGTTCATAAGTCCAACAGCAGAAGGGAAGAAGCTGTTTTTGTGGCGGGACGTTCTGGTCCGAATGGACCGGAGCCTCCTGCCCGAGGGGAGTCGCTCAAAAAGTCCATGTCCAGGGTGGGAAGGGTCAGCTACTATCCGACCTGCACGCCCCCGAGTCCTGGAGACGTACAGGTCTTCGAGAGATGGAAGGCTGCAGCCGATCACCTTCTCTGCAGAGCGCACAATGCGCTGCAGACATGTTACATAAAGGTTTTCTACCTGAGCAGCAAAGCTTCATGGAAGAAGAATTTTTCTACGTGCAATCTAGACCTTTCATAAGATTGGAACCATTTGGAGTATTACAAAAGCAAAAGTTCATCAGTGAAGCTCCAGGAACTGCTAGAAACTTGAGCTATCATTTTGAGGAGCAGCAGTTGCTCTGGAGATATCAAATGTATCAAACTTTAAAAAAAAATCCAGACAACCAGCAACTGGACTTAAGTTGAGATGTTTTCCCAGTAGTTTGAGATTAGGTTAAGAAAGCACATTTTCAAATCTCTATAGTTCATCACTCTGTGTGTGTGTCATTTGAGATCTTTTCACAGATCTGATCAACTTTGTTTTGTCTTTTTCTCATCTGTTTTATTTGGTTTGGACAGCTAGTCTGATGGAATAAAACATGTCAAAATTTAACTTGAAATACCATCTCTAAACAAAGGACTTGGTGTCATGTGTCACCCATCCAGTGCCTATCATGGAGCCGTGATGCTTCGCCTCAGGTGCTTTCACAACTCCAACGCTTGTCAGATCTTGTGATCATGACATGTTTGAGCAGGAAGTTAGACAAGTTGCAGGTGACTTGTTCGACAAAGTCAGTGTCAGATGTAGCCGTATTGACCCTTTGGTATGGTAGTTTTGAGAGCCTAAACATCCTCAAAAATCAAGACAAAAAGGTCCCTCTTGTGGAAGTTTTTTGTGTTTTACATACAAATACTAAAAGCAGATCAAAAGAAAGCCTTTTTCTTAATTTAAGACCACACCTATGACCCTGCCTCTTGTGGTCACAGGATTGTGTGCATTTCATTCCACCCTCAGATGCGAATCGTGATAAAAAGAATGGTGAGTAATGTTGCAAACATAGTCAATGTTTGCAATACCAATACATTTCTGTGTTTGCACCAGGATGTATTAGTGATCTTATGGTAGCCAGTCAAATAGTTTCCTTGTGCCTTAAACTTCAAGATTCCTTATTGTCACTGTTCACACAGTGAAATTTAGACAGGCATCAGGCTAAAAAACATCAGATCAGAAGTAGAAATAAAAGTAAAAATTACAAAAACAGGGGCGGCATGGTGGTTAGCACAGTGGCCTCACAGCAAGAAGGTTGTGAGTTTGAGTCCCGGGTGGGGACAAGGCTTGGAACACTGTCTTTTCTGTGTGGAGTTTGCATGTTCTCCCCGTGTTAGCGTGGGTTTCCTCCAGGTACTCCGGTTTCGTCCCACCCTCCAAAAACATACATGCTAGGTTGATTGGCCAGTGCCAAATTGCCCATAGGAATGAGTGTGTGTGTGGATAGTTGTATGGGTGTGGCCCTGCAACAGACTGGCGACCTGTTCAGGGTGTACCCTGCCCCTCGCCTTGAATCAGTCAGGATGGGCTCCAGCAGCCCCGTGACCCCTTAAGGGATAGACGGATTAGAAGATGACTGACTGAATTACAAAAACAGTCAAAAAAAGACACACAAACAGTATACAGTAAATAGGCACCTGGATAATTTAACAAAAATAATTAACAGTGCAATGCTGTTAAAGTGTGTGTTGCTGTAAAGGGTCCTTAGTACTAGTCAGATGAGTGTGCAAGAGGATGGAGGTTGGAGGGGTGATTGCTTTCACAACTCCGGGGAAAAAAACTGTCTCTGAGACATGAAGTGGTGGTTCCTTGATTGGAGAGGTACAAACAGTCCATAACCTGGGTGGACTGTTATCCGTCGCTATCCGTCTTGCCTTCTGCTGAACCCGGGAGCTGTTTACCGAATCCAGATCTGGCAGCCGCCACCCTACGATCCCCTGTACAGTCTTCACCACACGAGCCAAGTCCTTGTTATCCTGTGTGGTGCTGCTGCCACTGGAAAATTAGAGGTAATAATACAACCTTATCCATTGGTGTATGGGTATACATACAAAAAAACTGGTTACTGCCAGTGCAGGAGCTTCTGTTTCTATCACATTTGCTGCAAATGTGATGGTCGGTATGAGTCATGGGGGGAGCAGTGGCTGACTGACTTTTTTGCTGACTTTTTTTTTTTCAGGGTCTTTGTGGCCTCAGTCTAATATACATATGTATATGTTGCATATGAGACACAATGCAACCTCAATTTTAATTTTTTCTTTTTTTGCCTTCTGTATTATTCTGTTTTATTTGGGATTTTTTTTTTTTTTTTTTTTTTTAACTTTAAGGTTGGCTATGAAGTTTAGACTCACCTGGCAACTTCTCTTCCTTGTTAATTAGGTTAGCCATAAACATTTTTACTTCAGCAGATATTGGTCTCTTTCTGTAGTTACTGAAAGCTTGGATTAATTATTTTTGTCTGTTTTTGTGACAAAAATGGACTGAATTAGCCCAACATGCAGTTCTTCTTATGACCATCAGATGTCACCCTAGCTTCCACTAGCACCACAACTCTTCCTCAGCTGCACCGTGCGTCTTCGGCCACGCCCATCTCATGAATAATGCAACACATCCCGTCGACTCCAAGGAGTGCTCGTGTTCACAGGAGACGTCAGCTTGTGCTCACCGGCGATCAGAGATTAATGATCATTATATCGGTATCAGTTTAATGATAAGAAGATTCGAATATCCGGTAATGAATGGGGGAATTTGGGCGCGCAGGAATCCGCCTGACGCTCTACGGTTCCGTTGGTTTCTATCAGGAATTTACGCATGAGGACACACCGAGGGTTTGGATACTAACCAGACCGTGACCGATCTCTCATCCACCGGTCACACGTACGGTCTCAACGTCGTTGATCGTGAGGAAAACAACGTAAGAGGTGTGTTTCCTGTCATTTCCATGCGTTTCAAGCTTGTAACCTGTGTGTGTGTGTGTGTGTGATGTGTGTGTGTGGGGAGCGGTTAGAGTAACGTGCATCTTCTCATTAATGTGTGTGATGTGGATTTTAAAGGCATCAATAACAAACAGCGTGGATTCTATGAGCACTCTGATACATCACATTACTCAGTACAGGTTATATATTACTATTTGATTATTTTATTATGATTTATAATAAAAATATGATGGTAATATTATTGATCTCTTCAGGAAATAAATCTAATCCTATTAATAAAATGCTGAACTCAGCATACACTGCAGATGAATTGATTGAGTTCACTATCATACCTGTACTTCAACTATACAGAATTTTATTTATTTATTTTTTTTGTATTGGACTTATTGGGAATAATCTTGGTGTTTGACTGGAACAGATGTCTGCAGGATCCAGCTGGTGTTTTACAGTTGTTTTGGCAGAAAACAGAAAGCCTTTGTTTGAAATTGACTGGATTATGTGTCACCATCTCCACATTCTAATCTATGGATATTCCTTTGGCTGCTAACAGATCCATTCATGTCAGTGTGTTCCTACATCCTCCTCAGACATGTGCATCTTATTTAGAATCAACCTGAATCAACTATGTATTTGTTTGAACTTGTTTTTTCTCAAATAACTGTTTCCCGTTTGTTTCCTGATTTTGCCCAGTGGATGGATAACAGAATGTAATTGCTCTTCGCATGTCATTATCAAAGATTTGTCTTTTTGTCTCCAACAAGCCTCGCTTCTGCCTTCTTTTTCCTAGACAGTGGCAGTGCAGATGGGTGTAATCCCACATTAATCTCCCTCACCCTCCACCTCATCGTTGGGGTTTTAACCCTGTGGTGATTAAAAGCCCCCCCATCATTGTGTCATTCATTAGTTTAATTAGATGACCCACACGTCATCACCGGTGCAAATTAAAGGAATACAAAAGAAATGGTGGGTTAGGGGGGTAAAAACACCCAAATGGCTTTTATTTTAAAAAGGCCTCATTAAATGTTTATCTCTAACTAGACTGGGTGATTTATTCTTGTCTCGAGCTCAGAATGCCAAGGAATAAGTGATATTCATCACAATATAGCATGATAACTAATAAAAAAGTAATCTCTGCCAGAGTGCACGGCCTGAGTATGAACACAGTTCATCACTTTGACTTCCTGTGGGAAGAAACTGTCTCTGAAATGGGCAGCGTGTGATTTAATGACCTGGTATCATTTTCCACAGGGTGAGAGTTGGTGTGTGGACTACCCGCCCGGCGTCCTTGATGATGCACACATCATGCAGCTGCATGTGCCAATATTTTTCCTTAATTCGTCCTTCAGCAGCCTGCCGTTCTAAGCAGTCCAGCTACTATAAAATAGAGCGATACTCACTGTCAGGATGCTCCTAGTGATGTAGTGTCAGGCCAGGTGTCATGAACCAAATGTGACCCTTTACATCTATTTAAAAATGATTTGCCTATTCATTGTACCACAATTTAATCCACAAATCAAGTGACTATTCACAGCAGTTTGAAAACAATTGAATTAAATTTGAATAATGGGGTTCAGACTGGCGACCTGTTCGGGGTGTACCTTCCCTTAAATAATCCGGGATAGGCAATAGCACCCCGCAACCCAATTAGGGATGAACGGTTCAGAAGACGACGCGAAACAATCATTGTTGATACCAAACACATAGCGATTATTAACAGGACCCTAAATATTTGTTTTAAAATATAGGCTTTTAAACTTTTTTTTCCATCACCTACCACTTCTGAAAATATTCAGCTGTCCAAAAAACTTTGACATTTACTATAACTAAAATTTAGAAGGACTTAAATTTTCCAGCTTAGTTCTGACAGGTCTAGATTAGTTTCACATAAAAACATCAAATTTATTGTCAAGCTGTGACAGCGATCACTGGAAAAGACCTTTATCACCAGAATTGACTTTTAAACTGAGTCATACAACTCATGTAAGTCCTTGGAACTGTCGATCTTCTTGATTTTTTTTCGTGTATTGTGTTCCTTTTTTAAAGAAAAAAGATATTTGAAACAATTTGGTATTAAAGTTAGACTAGAAGGTTTCAAGGTATTCTACTTGATAGGTAAAACTTTGTTCCTGTTTAATGTTGATGTGGCACTTAGACTCAGAATGTGCATTCCTGGTGTTGTCGTTGTCATTGTCCTGCCACATCCTGAGGATATGAAACTGCATTTCATATTTTTCTTTCCTACTCAGCGCTTCATTTTACGGATAAGTTTCACTTAATGGCTCCCGTGTTACACACTTGAAACTGGATATAAACACATTGGCTGGGCTGATTCATCATAGAAACCCAAGAGGTCATAATTTGTGGAAGAGTTCAAAATAGAAAATGACATTAAATAGTAATAAGGCCAGAATTAGCACCAATTTGACTTTTAATGATTAATCAGATCTCAGAGAAGAGACAAGATTCAAGATGGATGATTAAAACAATGAAAGAATGGAGTTTTGATTGACTTGGTTCCATGGATTTAAAATAATAGTTTTTGATTAGTTTTTAAGTTTATAAAAGTTCTGAATTAATTTGGGCAAATAAAAACAAAAATGAAGTCTTCAGATTTACAAGGTCTTTTTTTGGGACCAGTATATTTAATTAAATCACATGAGTGTACTTTTATATCTTTCTAATTAATTTTGATCAGATGGTACAAATTTAATTCCATTAAACTACAGAATTTTATCCAAATACTTTTTTACCAGCAATGACTTTAAATACATTGACGTGAAGCTAAGATCCCAATTTTGTTTTTTTAGATTGTTTCTTGAACTTCCCAATTTTTAATTCTGATTAATTCCTGACTTTGCACAGAGGAACTATTTAATTTAATATTTCATAAATATGGAAACAGTTTAACACTAAATATAAAAACAAACTGGGGAAAACTTGTGCATATCAGCGGTGCCTTTGCTTATTTATCTGTAGGAAGCTGCTTTGAGGCCACACACACTCACACACTCTCCTTTCCTGTATGTGCGGGTAAGTAGCAGGAGTCTTTAGTGCTTTCAGGAAGCAGGGATTGGCTTCTCTGAGGAAGAAAGATAAGAGTGTACGGTGCTTTTGTGTGTTTAAGTTAGTGTGAGTTCAGCTGAAGGCGTAACATCTGTGCTCTTCACAAACACCCTAAAGACACGGATACTCACAACCACACAAGCAATTCTGTTCAAACACACCTTTGTGTGTGTGTGTGCTTCAGGTTTAAACCGAAGGCAATATGTTGATACTGCTGGAGATTCCCCTCTGCTTCCAGCAAGCAGCCAGTGCTGATGTGGAGGCAACAAGAAAAGTCTTTCATAAAATAGAACCAGCAGTTGGTTTGAAACTCAGGGAGATTAGCTTTGCAATCTTTAACATTAGGTATAAAAATTGAAATATCCAGGGTAGTATTTATTTTTATTTCTTGACCACATTGGTGCTGTTAGTTTTCAAATTATCAATGGAATTATTTTGAAATGAATTGGCGTGTTTTTTGTGTTCACACGTTTTAAAGAAAATTATGATCGACATTTTTTTTTTTTTTACTTCAATGTTGACGTTTGATCCTCTTCATAGTTGTGTTTATCAAATAGTGGCAAGTGGAGTAAGAATTGTACGACTTAATAACAAAAATTGATGTGCCTCGGATATCATGTTCCTGTTCTCTTGAAGCCAATTGGTCAAAATGACTGTGCAGCATTGTGGGAAACTGTGTGCAGATCACTATTTTCCACTGTATTACAAAAGTAGATATGCAAATGACGACCATAGAACACATTAGAGGTGGGTTTTTTTTTTCATTTCTTTCCTTAATCACTGAACTGTTCTGTGCCACCAGTGGTATACTTGGGTACTCCTCAGTTTGCCACTTTACATTTCCAAGGTTAAGTGGAATCTTAATAAAAGAAACCATTTAATCGGCCTCTCTTCACTTTGCTAGTGTGACTGAATACATCAAGTATGCGAGGAAAGAAAAGTGTAGAGGGCATATAAACTTTATGTAATAAAAGCTTTAGGCGCACTAGGACGTGGGAATATTTGACTCCATAACCCAGTAAGTCAACTCCACAACCCTGGGATGACTGTAACACAAGTAAAATTCTGTTTATCAGTCATATTAGTGGGATTTAAGCATTTTAAAGTGCAGCTGGTAAAGTCTTTTATGATATCCTGATGAGTCAATTTAGTTAATTTCTCAGGTTTTTTTTTTTTCTTTTATTCCCATCTTCAGATGTAGAAAACATGAGTAAATCCCCGGATCCTTTAATGGATGTGTCATAGTTTGGAGTACTTTTAGCCACATGAACTGTTTTGTGGCCTGTGAGACAAGAAAATAAAAGCATTAGTAGAGGCTGTACTTTTGTGTCCCCATGTCGATTCTAAATGCAGCTAATGATGCCAGTGGTTGAAGGGGCTAAATAAACTCACGAAGGCCTTTAAAAAGAAATTGGTCTAATGAAATGTATTACTTTTTGTTTTATTTTTGTTGTTCATGTTGTGCTTCCCAAGAGAAAGTAAAAAACTCACAGCAATGGCCAAAGCGGGTAGTATTTATTTGAATAGGATTTGCATGTTGTTTGAAACATGCTCTCCATCACAGAATAATGTAAAGAGGGCATTGGTTATATTGGTTAGTTTAAGAAGAGAAGATGCAGAAGATAGGGTTAAATGAAAAGAACTTATTGCTTAAGGTGAAACTTGAAGGTGAAGACCGTAAAGAAGAGCAGTCTGTGTAATCCCTCATTCATTCGGGAATGATCAATTGTCGAGAAGAATTCTAATTTTTCTTCTGGACAGTGTATTTGATGATCAAGACATTTTGACTTCCATTCAGAGATGTTGGTTTAAGTGTTTGTACAAAATAGAGGTTAAGCTAAGACCCACCCCACCATTGTTACATAACCACAGGTTTGTTGGGGTTATGTATGAGGACTGAAACACAGTGGTGAGGTGTGCTATAGGTAAGACAGAGGAGTTCAGTGTGGGTGTGGGACTGCACCAGTGATCTGCTCTGAACCCTTTGCTGTTTCCTATGGTGATGGACAGGCTGACAGATGAGGTTAGACAGGAATCCCCATGGACAATGATGTTTGCAGATGACATTGTGATCTGTAGTGAGAGGAGGGAAGAGGTGGAGGAAAAACTGGAGAGGTGGAGGTTTGCACTTGAAAGAAGAGGAATGAAGATTAGTCAGAGTAAAACAGAGTACATGTGTGTGAATGAGAGGGATACAAATAGAAAAGTGAGGTTACAGGGAGAAGAGATAAAGAAGGTGCAAGATTTTAAGTATCTAGGATCAAAAGTCCAGAGCAATGGAGAGTGTGGAAAAGAGATGAAGAAGCGTGTTCAAGCAGGCAGGCTGGAACAGGTGGAGAAAAGTAAGGAAAGGGAAAGTGTACGAAACTGTGGTGAGACCGGCCATGCTGTTTGGTCTAGAGACAGTGGCACTGAGGAAAAGACAGGAAACAGAGATGGAGGTAGCAGACATGAAGATGCTGAGGGTCTCTCTGGGAGTGACTAGGATGGATAGGATCAAACTCAGGTTAGTACATGTAGGACCAGTTCTCCGACCATTTTACAAGATTGAAAATTATTTCCGGGTGGAAATCGAAATGTCGCGATCATCAAATTCATTGTCCAGAACACAACTTTGAAGCCTTTTCTATAAAAAGGAAGAGAAGTTGCCTTTTTATCATCCCGATCAGGGCGGGGTTTGTTCTTCCAACGTGCCCACAGAACACCTCAGCCTTAGCGTAGCAAAGTAATACACCTTCACATTTGTGTATTCATTTACTAATCTCTATGTGCTTAACAATATTTACAAAACATGGCATTACCTTACAAATCTAGCTAATAATCCATTGGCTAAAGTGAATTAATCTCTTTTTCTCTTGCCCTGGCTAATGTAATCCTCTTCCTTTGTCAGTAATTGGGTTTCCATTGGTATGTTGAGTTGATTGCCTTTTTAGGAACAGGAACTTTATTGTTTTCCACCTTGATGGTGTCGGGTTTCGCTACAGTTAGAGCTCAATTTGTGTATTTTGCACAACCACTGGACATCGATATTGCATGGGAAGCACTTTGAAGACATTCTGTTGCTTCTGACTTTGTGGCAAATGTTGAACCCCCAAGTTTCCTGCAGACTGGATGGGTTTTAGAAAAGTAGTATTTCTTTCAGCCTTTTATCCTAGTAAAGTAAAAGTTTTAAAATACGTTGCCCTTGTGTGTTTTTAACCACCTGACCCAATGAAATTTAACACAGTTTTATTTGAATATGCTTCTGTGTTACAGTTTTTGTTTTAAAAAAAGATGCAAATCAATGCAAAATATGGGTTATTGTAGCATAAAGCCTGTTTATTTTTGCATTACAAAGTTACTCATCCCAGGTGGTTTATGTCATTTTAAATTTGTTCTAGGGTTTTTTAAAATGATGTAATTGAGTTGATGTTGCATGACGCAATGCTGCCTGTCCTTGTACATTCCAGGAATGATGTACGGTACTTTTGACAACATTTTACATAGACACCTTCCAACCAGAATGTATACTCTATTTTTAATTGGCATTACGTTTCTTTATTGGAAATGGAAGTTATTTTTATAACCCTAAAAAAAGCCTTGTAGTTGTTGCTTTAAATTTCTCAATTGAACATTTTGATGTCATTACAGAGCTCTAGTTTTTCTTATACTTCAGTATTTTTGGTACATAGTAAGTATTGCCAAAACTTTTACTGTATTCTACTTTTAAAATAAAACAAAGATAGTCATCAGTTGTACCAAATGAAAAAAAAACACGCAAAGTAAATACTAATTAGAACACAAGTACATGGTTATAGAAAGTCGTGATTTATTGTCGCTCCGGGGATGCTCTCTGACATCCCCAGTCGACATTTTTGTGGTCTACTGGTATGTACAAACACTTAAACCAACTATGAACTAATTTTTTTTTTGTGTAAACTAACGTTCATTCATGAGGAATTTTAGGTAGCGTCAACCAAACATACATGTTGTTCTTGTTAACGTAACGATAACATTGAAAAACTTATAGTCTGGAAAGAAATAATCCATTTTAAAGGGAGAGTTTTAAACAAAAACAACTTCTTGGTGGGTTCTATCACATTTTAACTGTTTTATCATATCAAAAACATACTTACCTGAAGGTGTGTTTTCATCTTTTTGTTTTTTGGCTTGCCTTTTGTTCTCCGTCACGTCCTGGAAAAAGTAAGTAGTTTTGTCATGTTTGGTCAATTTGAATGCAACGGACCAAAACAAGATCAAAACACAATATGTGCTATTCAAACTTAATGTGCATTGCACTGTATTTGTTGTGTAGGGGGTGGGACTAACCAGGGGAGCATTTTGAGAAGAAAATTTACTGTGTCAAAACAAAAAAATGTGTTTATAAGCTTTTTTTCCAGCTAATACTGGATGTCTGAGCAAACAAAAGGTACAGTTTTTTCTATAGTTCTATTGTTCCGAGTTCCAAATTATTAGGCAAATTAGACTTTTCTGTAGAAGTTTTTGAAGAACTGCAAGCCTCTGGAGCGTCCCACATTCTGATATTGGTAGCACTTCCTGTTCGCTGATTTTTAATGGCATTTTAGAAGCTTTTCTCCCAATCTGGCGTATTTGTCTGGTAAGAATCCTTCCTCATCATGTCTATCTGTACAGCACAGCGTGAGACCTGAATCAGACACAAATCTCTTTGAAAGCTTACACTTCTGTGAAATATGGACTCTTTTCATCCTCCTTTTTTTCTTTTTGTTCCAGCAGCAGAGATTATTTTTCTATTCCAGATTGCTGGAAATATTTATTTGATTAATAAAGCAGAATGGCCCTGATTTGGTCTACTAATTGGGCTCAACTGACAAACTTATTTTCCAAGAAATCTCATTTCAGGTAGCTGTTTCTGGATGTTAGATTTTTTTTTAAAGGACCTTAACAAAAAAGTCTTTATACTTAATGGCTCTTGCAGCATGTGACTGGCTCTACAGTCTATAGACAAACATTCATGTTTTTCTCTTTACAACCCTCCCAGTGTTGGGACATATGCAGTCCAAGTGTGAAACACTCAGTGTGAGCTCCGCATGTTGGTTTGACTCAGTTCCACAGTGTGGGCTGGGTGGCTGATAAGAGGCTCAGCCAGTGGATCATGACCTAACACAGTGACACAGTGCCTGTCTTTCAGGGCTGGACTTACTAACATACTGTACTTAAAGAAAAACAACTGGTCTCATGCCAGTCGCTCCTGATGGAGCCATTTTTTTTTTTAGATTTTGCATGGCTACTTGAGGTCATTCATTTGAATTCTTACTTACTTATTTTGGGAACAAAATATCTAGTCATAAATTATATCTATGTCAATAGATCTCTATTGATAAAAATAAATCTATATGAATTACATATTTATTAGAATGAGATTAACTGTATCGTTTTCTGAACCGCTTATTCTTAACGGGGTCGCATGGGCTGCCGGAGTCTATCCCGGTTGATTGCAGGTGAGAGGCAGGGTACACCCTGAACAGGTCAGCAGTCTGCTGTGGGGCCACACACACGCACAACCATTCACACAAATTCATTCCTAGAGGCATTTTGGCACCGGCCAATCAACCTGAGAGAGAATCTAAATACTCGGAGAAAACCCACGCATACAGGAGGAGAACATGCAAACTCCACACAGAAATACCAATGTTTCAAGCCTTGTCCCACCCCGAACTCGAGCCCCGACTTTTTTGTTTAGATTCTGTGAGGGCACTGTGCGAACGACTGCGCCCCATTAAGAGAAATCTAAAAATAAGATGAAAAAAAACAGAAACACACCCACCACTCAGTTATAGATATACTTTGTAGCTGTCATCTGTAAAAACCTACCAATAATAATAGTTTCGATCTTTATATCTGGTTTATTGGGAGCTGCAACAGTATCACCGAGAAGGATACAAACACGTCACCCTAAATCCAATATAAAGAGTTAGTGTGTAAATTTTCGATTAATTTCAATCTATTCATCCGCCCATCTTCAATACCGCTCATTCATCTTGGGGTGAACGTTCAAAGGACATCAAACAACTAATTATTTGGGCACATTTTCAATTGAATCATCAGGAATGCATTAAATCATCAGAAAATCATTAATAAATGATCGCCATTAAATGACTAATCCTCAGCAACTTTTCTCTTCTGCAGACAGTTTGTCTATAAAAGAGGGACAATAACGTCATAAAAAATATTCCCTGGGGGCGTTTTTCTACAGATCAGTTGCTGTCGTAAAATTCACAATGAACTTCGTTGTTCTATTTTCTGTTGAATAGTGAAAAAAATCTCAGTCTCAACCATTGATCATAAAAGAGGTGGAGCTAATGAGTTCCACCCAAATGAAGCCAATTCAGTGGCCATTTTCTGCCAGTATGGACGGCGCCATGGTTCACAGGCTGGCTTTTTTCTGTCGTTGGCTAAGAAAAAAATCTGTCAATGAAAACTTGTGAAACGCCCATCCCCACGGGGGGTGAACAGCTGGTACATTTTGAATTGATGCATCTGATTGTCCAGTTAGTAACTATAGAGAATGTGTTACAATCAAGGTGCCCGAGCAAGAATGGTTATTGTGCAAGCTGAGTGTTGCCAGCAATTTTTTCAAAAGAAATCTTTGGGCTCTGAGACTTTATGGAGCGACCTGCTTTTTTAAATACAGGCAGATGTATCTTGCTCAGTCCAATTCTTCTAGACAGTCCTTGATCTCAACATTTGGTTTTACATGACTATAATTTATTTGTACCCTAAAATTGATCAAATTAAATCGTTATACAACTTCCTTATTCCTTTTTTTCTTTCACTTAAACACAGAATGGTGTCTTGGATTAAAACCTAAAAATTCAGCCACCTGATTGGACCCAAAACAGTACCAATCAGTATATTTCTCTTTTTTTCTCTTTCTGTATAAGTTTGTTTGATATTTGTTGTTTGTTCTACAACTGAATGCTTAGCTTCAAGTTGGAGACATAACTTGTTCCATTTAAATAGGAAACAATTGTAGTCAATGGTGATTCTGCAGTAATCGGGTCGGCCATCTGTGCTGTTTAAGTGTGTTGTATTGCTAAAAAGAAACGGCCTGTCAACGAGCCAGCATGTTGCTTACTAATTGTAAGACCTCAGCTGTAAGCCCAGATCCTGGTTTCAGGACAATAAAAGGGTTAGTGTGGAACTAGAAGATGTTCTTATTTGGGATTATCTTCAGCATCAAGCTCTAGGTTGATCGTATAGTTCATCTGACCTATTGTTCTGTTGTGATTACATTTGAATAAGCGAACAAATAAAAAAGAAAAGAGCTAATTATGTGTGATTAGGTCAGAAAAAGTTAAAGGAACTTAGATGGAGCAGTAACTGACAACAGATGGTGTGTGTGTAATCTCTTGCTCACATGAATGAGCTCCTCAGCACGTCTCCGCTGAGTCATGTTTACTGGCTGTAGACGAGTTGTAGTGACGTCTCAGTTTCAACATACCTCTGCTTTTTGGCATGTTTCATCGTCTGCTTGTGGTCATGGATGCTACATATTGAAGGAGTTTTTGTTTTCTCACATTCAAGGATGCACAAACAGAAAATCTAACAGGACAGTGGAAACTTTATTAACTTCACTTCATCAGCATAGAAAAGTCCGCAGGATAAAGTTTCTTCTCTTGTTTTATCTGCTCCTTTTGTTAACAACAGAATCGAGCCTGTTGCTTTTGTGGCCAAATCGTTTTTTATTACTGGGCTTTTATGATAGTAAACTAGCGACAGGCAGCTGGTGGCCAGACCTGTTCACACCTGCCAACACACACAGACACACACTGTGAAAAGAAGTGGAGTGCTCATTTGGAAACAGGGAAAGTTTTTAAAAATGAGGATGTCTGGTTATACTCTTTAACCTAATCTTTACAAGCCCTATTTTCCCCTTCTTCCCTAAAAAGTATAAAGCAGAATAAATAACGCATGTCTTTCCAACTAAAAAGGTTGTTGTTTAATCTTGACACACAACCTATTTAGAGAGTTAGAGATTGTGGCGTATGCATAACCTTGACACACAATTTGTGAGCTGTGACAAAATAAATATATTTAAGTAGATACAAATATCTAGACTAATACAGCCCAAAATAGTAAATGTAAACCACCTTTCCTTCCTTTTACTTGATGTCTAGTTTGTCAAATCGATTAGTTCAAAACTATTTATATTTTTTATGAGAAAATTTTTTAAATACGTTTTACATTTTGGTGCAACTAAGAGATTATTTATGAGGCTTTTTTTTTTTTTGTCTAAGTGGAACTTTTTATTGTGCCAATTTAAAGTTTTAGACACAGATGCTACTTTGCCAGACCCAAAATGTGCCCTGCTCTGGTTTTTCCAACATTGTCTCATTTGTCTTTGAGTAGATTTACATAAAAAGCCAACATCTCTCTCTTCCCAGACACATGCACTGTCACATTAATATATGTGAAGCAGTTCAGCCATGCGTGTCCACGGCTGTGTGGGTGGGTGGGGGGATGCAGCCTTAACATTTTTAGACCCAATCCCATCATTCTTGCTCGCTTGTCGTCAAGGATTAGCACACTGACACACATTACACACTCTGCGAGGCTGCACTAGCCTCTGCAGTGTGTGTGTGTGTGTGTACATCATATCTGAAGAACCAGGAGTCATCCCGGCTTTGTGGGACTGTTTCTCAGACACGGATTAAGCTTATTCCTAGGCTAGCCAAGCAGATAGTTGGAGCTTTTTTATGTCCAGGTTCGAGAATATCGGATGTCTGACACTTTCTGCACGACACAGGAATCTCCTCTCTGTTACAACACTTTTTATTCACATTTCAGAGCACCAAGGCGTGGCCCCTCGTGCTCGCCTCGCACCTGGTGGTAGAGTTTTCAAAGCACCTGATCCCCTCCTTTTACGGAAACACACACGGAGGGGGATGTTTTCCCCTGGAGAGAATGTAGGAAACAATAAGAGGGAAAAGAGGAGGCATGCACAGCGTCTGTTCGCCGTACGCCACACATTGTAATAATGATCTATCCATCATACACAGAGTGTTTATTTTTGTGGATCGGTAGCTATTTGTTCAAGTTACAATACAAAACAAACAACAAAGAAGGTAATACCGATGCGGCATGAAAGAATGAAAAACACAATAGCTTAGAGTGTATCGGGTGCCAAAGCAAGATATTTAGATAGTGTAAACACGAAAGCTTTTGTGTTGCCCTCTTTCCAAAAAAATTATCCAGGATTTCATTTGTGAGGATTTTGAGCAAAACAAAAAAAAAAAAACCAAACCCTGCATGCTGAGTAGCAGGAAAGTTCTTAGGGGCCATTTAATAACCCCCCGCTTGTACAGACATGCACTCATTATCTGCTGCGTTTAATCCCTGGGGGCTGTTGTCAAATCTCTCCTGTTTTCACCACCCAAAACTTTGTTACCATGTAAACTAGAAACCAGAAGGCAGCCAAACCATCAGGATCTCTTGTCTCAGTGTTTTGATGAAAACATGGCCTAAAGCACATTCACCGTACAAGACCAGGACACAGGACTCCTGATTGCTTTACAAATTCTTTATAATGTAATTAAAGCTTAATAAATCTATATGTTTTCTTTTACTTATAGTCGATTAGCTCTTATAATTCTACAATTTTGTGTCCTTCTGCCAACAACACACTTGTTATTGCTGATTGATCATCTTGCTGTAAGTGTAAATGTCCTTAAAACTCCAGGTCGTCAGTAAAATTTTATGCCGTATATATTATCACATGGATAATATGTAAGTATGTAAGTTAGCCAAGTGACTCATTTTCACCAGAAAATCATCAAGTCACATACATGTATCTGGCTTACTATTCAGTTTTATTTATTTTGACGCAATATGAAATATACGGTATAGTAATATATTATACATTTTAATAAATATTATCTTTTTATTTTACAGTTGTGACTTTTTTTTATAATTGTAAAAGTTAAGAGAGGTATAAGAAAGGAAAACATTAAATAGTTCTTTTTTAATTGTATTAAAAAATACCTTTTATTTAAAAAGAAATACATACATGCACTGGGAGAAAAAGAATTTCAACTAATGATTACGTGATGCTTTGGTCAGATTAGAAGCCTTTCAACACTAGGACTCTGTTTGTGCAGCATTGGCTCTGGCTGAATAAGTTGATGCGGAAGCTGCAGCTCCTTTTGCATCCTTTTGCATTTGCACACTTGCTGCAAATGTTGGCGGTATAGATGGTGTGAGTCATAGGGGGAGCAGTAGAAGACCGACTTTTCTGCTGTTTCTGGGTCTTTTAGTCTCACTCTGAATCTCTCTGTGCTTGATACTGATTTTGTCAGTTGGATGCCACCTATAGTGGTCAGAGGTCACTGACTTGAGATCTGCAGTGTAGATGTTGCACGACTTCAGATCCCTCTTGCAGCACAGGGTAGGTCGTCCAGTTAGGTGTGTTCTTGTGGCGAGCTCCTCATAAAGGAGGAATGTGGCCCTCGCCCGTCTTCCATACATCTGGAGGGCCATACATATAACTGGGACTATACGGGCAATATACGTACATATATACAGTACATACAAATATATTTGAAAATGTTTGTGTGAAAACATTTCCATGCATAGTGTGGAATTTGCTAATATCTTCTACTTATAAATGTGTGAACATCAGCTCTGAGCAGCAGCGGCGATGGCACCTGTTTTTATTCTGTTGAAAAAAAATCTCATGCTTATTAACAAACGTGTTTACAATGAAAATACTGAGGGGTAAAAATATGTGTAAATTCAATCAGAACCAATAAGTGTGATGTCTGAGTACCAATAATAACAATATATGTGACAAAAGTTGCTAGAGCAAAGGGTTATTTTAATATGAATAACGAGTGTTTGTTAAATTGACTTATTTTCACTTCTGACATAAACCTTCTGTTTTTTCTGTTTTATTTTGCTTGTGTTACCATTTAATACAGTTTATGGTTGAAGTGGAGTGGTGCATCCAGGAAAGGTCCTGAAAGGCCACAATCATCCTTCTTGACTTTTAAGGTTGTTATACATGATCACATATTCAAATTAATAAAATGTACCTACAAATCTTATTTGCTATGGAATCCATTGTAAAAAGACATTTCTATAATTTGCCCAATAGTGACATTTTTTTTTAGGATCATCTTTAACCCCCTTCAGGGCATAGCAGCCACACTATCAGTCAGAAAAAAATGTCCGAAAGGCGTCCGTGGCAACTCCGTTAGAAAACGAGAATATTTGAGTACTTCAGGTTTCTTGTTAGTTTGAAAGCGTGTGCGTTCATTCAGAGTAAGAAAGGTAAAAACCTTTTGCCTGTTAAAGGGTTAAGTTAACAGTTGGTTACCAACATAAGCCTCATCATTTGTAAGATCAAATCAACTTAATTTCAACAAATGATGTCACGTGAGGTCATTAATATTCTAAAACCTGAAAGAAAATTGAAAGATAACTATTTTTAAAAAACACTTCTTTCGTATTGTTTAAATCAGTTTTTGTATTGATAATGATATTCAAACACCATCAAATTTTGCGCCAGCCTTTAAAACTGTGCCTCTTAGCTGTCATATTTAAAGTGATAAGTTATTTTATTTTGGGTTTTTTTGTTTAATCCAGCAAGTTACAGTCAACAATTTGTGTCAGTTAAGTTTCAGCAGAAGATACTTTTAAAATAGTTTATTACCTTTTCCTTTTCTGAGGAAATCCAATCATAATTGTTTCTGTATGGGTGAGGATTTCTGTGTGAGGTGGGGGTGGGTTCAGAAGCCTTGTAGGGGGAAGGGTTGGGGTTGAAGGAAGTCTATTATTTTCTGTCTACCATCTGTACACCACTAATTACGCTCTGCGCGGTCACCAACAAACATGCCTTCTCGTCAATTTAAACCCAAACTATTTGTAGTGACGAGAATTAAATCACACCAACACATCCATCATTTCAGGAACTATATAATTGAGTTCTTAGCCAAATTTTGATTTGGGCTGGAAGGCTTTGCCTTCTGCTTCATCTCGATCCAACTGAATCACTTTATTCTTTATATCTGCATCGATATTCTTCCAAGATCCCATCTAGAACAGCTTACACCAGCACAGGGTTATATCAAATGCCCATTCTCATTAAGGCATTGCTTAGCAACGACCGATGGTTGCCTAGCAACATTATAACCAGACAGCGATTGGGGTGTGTGCGAAAGTCACACTGTAGTAAGATAAGCAAGGAGGAGGAAGGAGGGCAAAGATTGTGCACGTGTGTATGTGTGAGTTTGTAATGATTATACAGCAAGTCAGACAATTGAGGTATTCTGCCGAGTCAGCTGTTTGAGAGACGAACGCTCTCAAAGCGTGCGTTTAAAATGAACAAACAGCTTGGCGTGAGCCAGCATGAACTCTGAATTATAATCACATATACAGTCAGATACAGAAAAGTGGGGCCAGAGTTCTGCTGTGTGGTGTTTGAGGAAGAGCATTGGTTAAATGTGATGGCTAAGGTAACAACTGGAACATCTGAAAATAGAAAGAGCTGCAGGGAGAAGTTCCGGTTCTCAAAGGGTTCTACAGATGTGCACTATTTAAACCTCAAGAAGGTACAACTATCAACTGTAAGATGTAGATAAAACTACCTTCACTTTTCACTCTATGAGGTCAACCTTGCTATAGATTTGTTTGCTAATGGGAATCTGTTGTTCCACCAAATCTAAAACATCCTTTAGTTGGGCTTGAGATCTAATGACACTTTGAGGTGGGTAATATAGATTAACAAGCATGACAACTGCTAATCCTGCCTTAATGTGCTGAGGAAAATATGGAAAATAACACCATTCAAGGTCAAATTTGCACAAGAACATCACCATTTGTTGTAATTTTGACAGGGAAATTTGTCATCTTCTGATCCAAGATGGCGCCGTGAACGGACGCCTGTTACAGCAACTCCTGATTCTGAAATGCAAAAATAATTGTGATACCCTATTTTACAAGTTGAGGTTGGATTTGATTGTTCGAAATGACGGAGAGTAGTGAAGATTGCAAATAGGCCCGATGTGGGCAAACTATAGCCAGGAGGCCCAATATGACTCGTTGGTCCTTTTAATCCATTCCACCGAAAATTGGTACAGAGTTAAAGTTTGATATGAATGATTACATTAATTTAATTTTGGCTTGGAATTTGGCAGCGACTTGATTTAAAAAAAAATAAGAATTAGAGCAACCGCCATTTCCAATGACTGCACTTCTTCGACTGGTCAGACTGAGGCTCATCTGCAGCAACGTAAAGTTAACAGTGAGTGCCAGTGTTCTTTCAGGATTCATACCCTATCAAAAATTCATACCCCATATACAAGTGATGAAAATGTTACAATCCGCCACAAAACCTCACTATACGTCACGCAAATGGGAATGAAAATCTGGCAGCCTAGCCTGCCAAAGTTTTGTACCTTGCCAGAAAATCATTCCCCATTTCGCCTTGAGGTGAAAATTGTCTTACAGGACGGAATAGTTGTAATTGGCCTTGATGACTAGTGAGTTCGTTAATTACGCCAACCACGTATAATTTTCTGGTACGGCAGGACATTCAAGCACTTCAATTATGTCAAGCAAGGTGATGTAATCTTACGTAATTGTTCTGCACATGCGTATAACTGAAGGTATGATTTTCTGTCAGGAAATGAAAATCTGGCAGAACACCGGTGTTTAAGAAAGAATGGACACGTACAGTAAATACCTTTTACTCAAGTTTGTCTAATTTGCCAAAAACTGTTGCAGCTTTGAAAGAATACCTCAGCCGTTACTTTTCCTCTTGTCAGAAGTCGTCAAGCGAGGGTTCGCAATATTTTTTCACGCTGTGATGGTTAAACAATACTAGGGTTGTATGAGAATGTTCAGATTAAAACAAAAACAACCCCACTATTCATCAACAGTAGAAAGAACGTAACCATTTATTTTGAGATTGGATCGATTCAGTGTTCTGAGATATTTTTTTTTTTTCACGTCCCTTTGTTGGGTTTCTGTTTTCATCAACCTAACCCAGTTCACTCATTATCCACTGACCTTTGATATCAAGAAGACATTGCTTCTATAGAAACTATTGATGCTCTCAGTGTTTTCAACCTTGTTTTAAGCATTGCAAGAAACCTAGAAATTGTTGTTTATATCTGAAGGGAAAAGTTAGAGTCTACACCACATGAATTGTGAGTCGCTTTATTCAAGTTATAATAAGATCAAACTTATTGAATTAAACTTGGGACACACAGTAAACTGGGCCCAATCAGTGCTGTCTAACCTTATTTGTATGTCATCACTGGTGCCACAGAAGTGGAAGCCAGTGAAGCTAAAACTCTCAAATTCTTCAGTTGTTGTTCTCTCTGAGGCATTTATAGTTCATGGTTTTATTTTGTTAGCTAATCTAGAGTTTAGGAGGACATTAAATTATAATAAGAGCACAACTTGACTGAATATGAGCTGGAAACTAAATTATAACTTGTTTTTCTCCTCTTGTCGACAGGAAGTGTTGGTTTGACCTACGGTTGTGAGCAATTATGTTTCGAAACAGCCTGAAGATGCTCCTGGGAGGAAAGAGTCGCAAGATGAACAGCAATGGTAAGCTTCTATAGATGTTTAGTTAATATATTCAAATAATGGGAAAAAACAGCCCACTGTGATATTTTTTCCCCGTAAGGTGGCAGTAACATCGACTCTGACGGTTCTGACCTCAGGATGATGGAGGGTTTTACTCGTTCACTCCCCTCTTCACCTCTTCTTAACCTTCGTCTGGCTAAGAGATCTGGTAAGACTGTGAAAACACACAAGCTACATAACATATGATTTTGTTACATATAGTACATAAAACTTTGGTTTAAAAAATGCAGAAACCTATTAAATAATAAAAAAAAAATCTGATTTTGGTTTAACAGCATTTTGATATCACCAGACTGTACAAAGCTGTTACACCTTATGATCGGCTGTTTAACTTTATAAACACAAGAGCAGTTAATTTGCAGGTAAAACCTTGTTACTATTCAGTGGCAGACCGTGTATTTCATGACTAGGCCTTGAGTAATCCTCCATCTGCATCAATCAGCTCTTAATAACAGCTGTATGTTTATGAAATCATCTTACTAGTCTGATCTAATTCAGAAAAACAGTAGCTTCCTTGGGCATCGCAGATGGAACGCTTCCCAGTAAATGCCCTTATTCAATAAACTTCAAATGGCTATGCACAAGTTTTTGGCAGATGTCAGCACCTGTCCTGTCTCATGCTACTTCTTTTCCCTTTAGTTTGTTCAATTTATTTTGATCAAAAGAACCTTGAAAGAAAACCAATCACCAAATCTATTTCCTTCCCTCTTTCTGTTGTTGTTTGCTGGTAAAGTAAAGTTTTAAAGCAACAAAACAATATTTCCATTCACGTATGCCAAATTCTCTTGGCATATATAGATGCCAAAAGAAATTTCTGCTGCTTTTTTAAATGTAGTCCTTTGTGATTTTTTAAAATGTAAAGTGTTTTCCATATAAAAACGTACTGTTGTTGTTAATTATTATTAAACAGAGCCAACAGAAAGAACTGTTGGCTCTGCTAAATTGAGGGCTTAGCAGAAACTCTGTTTATTTTAACCAACCTGGCAACAAATGCTGCCTGAAATGTAATTGGATTGGTGAAATGCTGACTTGGAGCAGAACAGCTATTGGAAAAGCAATAAAAATCAGACATTTTCTAAATCTTAATTGGCGAAATCTAATTAACATCAGGTTTTGATTCAGATATTTTTTTGGCAAGCAGAGACTGATATGACAGCATGCAGCGTCAGTCACTTTTACAATCCTTAAATGAGTCTCAGGGTTGAGATAGATCTCATTCATGAATTGACTATCCACCATGTTCCTTGTTTTTTTTCTCACCTATTCTAAGTATGATGTATATTTAGGCCAAACAAAATGTGTACCTTCATCCCTCACTCGCCATCCTCTTGAGTACAAAGTTGACCTCTTCATGTTACCCTCAACTTAAGAGATAAATTAAGCCACAACACCCCTCCCTGTATTTGTGTCCTGTGTGTTTTTGTTTTTACCTCAAGCAGACAGCTGTGACCTGTTACACTCTGTCTGGCAGCAGAAAGACTGGGGCGGGTGTTAACCTTTCACCTCACATGTGATCACCACTATGTATGGCTAGTGAGAAAGAAACTGCGGAACTACACTGCCTGAACCTCTCCTGTTCTTTGTCTTCCTCCTCCTCAGGGTTGATTTCAAACACTTCTAAACATTACCATGTGGCTTCTCTCCCTCTTTCTCTCGGCTTCTCTGCTGCTCGCTTTCTGTCAAAACACAGCCATTATTGTGAGAAGGCACCTTTTCTTCTGCGAACCGCATTCACAAACACTCCTCCTTCTATTCTTCGTGGGTTCTCTCAGTTCATCTCACAGGCTTCCTTTGTCTTCATCACCTCTGGAGGCAATGTCTTTGCAATGTTAGAAACAGATGTGCGTTTCACTGCAAAAATATTATTGTGTTTTTCTGAAAATTTTCCTTTTTTCAATGAATTTCTTGGTATGTTTGTTCAAATAAGGATTTGTTGGGTTTTAATTGTTTCTGAAGCCTAAAAGCAGGATAATGATTTTCTGGTTGACTGAAACATAATGGATTAACAAAGTTCGCTAACACCATTTTCCCAGATCTTCGGGATATTTTTTAGTGTTTTCCAAAGTCTTCTTCTTCTTTCGGCATTTCCTTCAGGGGTCGCCACAGCAAGTCAGCCTCTTCCATCTAACCCTATCTGCTGTATCCTCTTTGGTCACACCAACTATCTTCATGTCTTCCTTCACTGTATCCATGAACCTCCTCTTTGGCCTTCCTCTAGTCCTCTTTCCTGGTGGTTCCAAATCCAGCATCCTTCTTCCTATGTACTCTCTCTCTCCTCTGCACATGTCCAAACCATCTCAGTCTTGCCTCTCGAACTTTAGTGTTTTCCAAACATTCTAGAAATAACTCACTGTTAGCGATGATGGTTGATGGCAGCTGGCATCACGACACTGAGTTCTGTCTATTTCTCCTCTCCCCTTGTCACCTCTGCTCTTCCAAAACAGTACATGCCAAACCATGATGTCGGATGACTGAAGAGTCCTCACTTGACTATGAAACAAATAAACCTGATGTAATATTTCTGTTTAGTTTTCATACTCCTTTAATGGCATACCATATTATACGCCTTATTTGGGGTTTAGTCACCGGGCAGTAGACTTAGCGGGGAAAGCAAGACTTCCCTCATCCTGGAAGACCTGAGGGCAATCCCTGGACAGCTGTCAGACATAGAGCCTCCACTGGGTTTAGAGTCTACTTTTGTGTCTCTTTTCAGTTGGTGTAGTGCGATTGATAATGAGTGGATGTTACATATACACAGAACTGAAAATAAAGCAGATCGTTTTGACTTAAGTGCACATACTGGAAGCTTTACTAGTTAGCAACCGAGCTTATTATCACTTGTCAGAAGTCATAAGATAGTTAGAACGCCAAAAAGTAATAATATGTCATTAAAAGACGAAGAATACCTTTATAAGGGATAGCCCTATAATGGGGAAATTACTGTGCTGTGCTGCATTGCGCCGCAGCAGGCCGCCACAATGGTGGCAATGGTGAGAGCAACTAGGGGGTTAGGTGTCTGCTCCAGGCACACCCAGGCGGCTCAGTGGGATTTGAACTGGTTTCTCCAACAAAAAACAAGTTTGCGCTAAAATGTGCTTTTGCGTATAAATTATTTGTTTTAAAGTAATCAATTGGTTTGTTCCGTTCCGTCGTCTTCCGCTCATCCGGGGCCCGGTCGCGGGGGCAACAGCCTCATACGGGAAGCCCAGGCCTCTCTCACCCCGGCTGCATCCTGCAGCTCACCCGGAAGGATCCCGAGTCATTCCCCGGCCAACTGTGAGACATAGCTTCTCCAGCGGGTCCGAGTCGTCTGCCTCTTAGTTTCTGTCCGGTGGGACTTGCCCGAAACACCTCACCAGCAAGGCTCTTGGGGGCGCATCCTGACCAGATGCCTGAACCACCCCATCACGCTCATCTTAACCTGGAGAAGGAGCAGCTCAACACCGAGCTCCTCCCGGATGGCGGAGCTCCTCACCCGATCTCTGAGTGAGAGCCCAGCCACCCTGCGGAGGAAGCTCATTTCTTTCAGTCACCACCCACAGCTGGTGACCATAGGTGAGGGTAGGAATGTAGATCGACTTGTAAATCGAGAGCTTTGCTTTTGGCTCAGCTCTTTTTTTACCGTGACGGACCGATGCAGCGTCCTAGTTATTGCTGACGCTGCACAAATCCGCCTGTCGATCTCCCGCTCCATCCTTCCCCCACTCGTAAACAAGACCTCGAGATACTTGGAACTCCTCCACTTGGGGCAGGACCCTGTCCCTGACCTGCAGGGGGCATTCCACCCTGGTTTGGAAAAGTCTAATTTTGTCATTTTATCTTATTAGATGTTAGTGTTTGAAATCAGCTGAAATATAATCTTACATTTTATCCTAAAACAAAGTGAGCTAAAATTATTTTTATGAGTCATGTTAATGACCAGTAAAAATAAAGTCTTTTTGGCACTGAATTGAAGAATTCACGAGTTATTTTTCTTATGTCTCTTTACAAATCTGTGCTCAAAAATCTTTTCTTTGACTTAGAAAATGAAGAAGTTGAAGCATCATAACAGATCAATGCTATAATGACTTATCTCTACATTTTTCACATATTCTGGACTAAGTGGATTACATTCCTGCATGGCCATACTGATTTGTGGTCAGACACTGCTGTGTTCCTGGAAAAGGACTTTCTCCTCTAATTACAGTTTTTCTTTGCTCTGCTTACCTTCCCTCATTCATTCTCTTCTTAGCTTGTCATTTTCTACTTTTGAAAGAACCAGAGCTAAAATTGCTTATCTAGACTCTCCCTGTGCTTCGCTGTATGAGACAGATGACTGGAGGTCGAGCTCCTCCTGCATGTTTTCCCTTTTTTTTCACCTTCTTTTTTTGGGTTGGAGGAGGGGACAGTTGGTTTGCTCTCAGACGAAGGAGCTCGTCTTACAGACCAGATACGGAGGCTGCGCTTTTGAAAGAACTGGACGCTTTTCTTGTCTTTTCCACCAAAAAGGGCATCATCCTTGGACATGTTTATTTTCTTTCCTTGCTGCTTTGAATGTAGTTTTATTCTTTTCCTTTCTGTTTATTTAACTTTTTGTGGTCAAGTAAGGAGAAAACTAATAGGATGCATTGTCCGAATCTGCTATCACTTTGCCAAGTGAAAATTTTCTGCTCATAGATTTTTTGTTCCCATTTTTTTTTCTCTAAAACCAAACAAACATTAACTCTGGAGCTCACAGGCGTTTTGCACATGCATATTTTGATCAACTTCATTCACTCTACTTTGAAGAGAAAGTTATTCTAGATATTTATTCCAGTCCCAGAAAGTTTCTTCTTCTCTTTATCTCTTTTATCTTTTGCTTCTTTGTGTACTCTGGAGAAGGAGGAGCTCAGGACCAAAGAGAAGAAAAAGTCAAGTCAGCAAATTCTCTGCAAGAAAGTGGAATGGAGAGCACAAAGAGCACAACCAGATCTGACTTTGTTTACTCTGCCCGCTTCATGGAGACGCTCTAAGCCAATCAGAGCTTGCTGCCATCCGGCCATGGACTGCACAGCGGGCGTTTTGAAAGTGTGTGCCCGCTCCAGAACCAAGTGGTGCGGGCACAGGCGGTCCGGCATCCATCATATGTGGATACCGTCGACTGGATGCAGTTGCGGTGGAGCTATTGCGCCGGTGGGGGTCCTCACCCGCACCTCGTCTCTGTTGCAACGCGTGGCACTGCATTTATGCTGCTGTTGGTCACATGAAGACCGTTCAAAGCTTTGTGGTGAATGGGTGGATCATCCGCTGGAAGGAGTGGACAGGGGAGAAAGAGTAGAGGAGGAAGGTGAGAAAGCACTGTCTAAAAAGTTTAAACTAATGTGCTCTTTAGAGTTAAATCAGGAATTTTGTATTTAAAAGCTAATAAATCAATAAATCTGTGTTCTTAATTAGTTTCCAAACAGTTCATTTTAATGAACACAGAAAAAATGTCTGGACTTTTGTATCATCATTTTTAATAAGAGATATGTGAGAATTGAACTGATCCCACACTCCAAAATTTCTTTTTCTTCTTGGTTAACCAACCAGCTTCATCTGTTAACACAATTTTCTTATAAGCCAATCCCGTTGCAGCAACTCCTAAGTTGCTCCTGAGCTTTTTAGATACAACCGATTACAATCCACACAAACTTTAAGTTCGAAGTTAGAAAGAAGTTGGCTTGTCTCTTTTAAGCTTCTTATTTACATAGCAGGGTCAGAGTGAATCCAATTTTTTTTTTATCAAGACCTTTTGTTGCTGTCTGTTTATGTGAGTTGAAGATTGTTTTTTTTCTTACCCAAAGTACCAACATAGCATGGTTGATTCCTACAGCAGGAAGGTGCTCCTTGACCCGATGATCAAATCCTCTCCAACTGTATTTCTTCGATATTACAATGAGTTATTTGTTCTTCAACAGTAACTCGATCTCAGTCCAATAGAACCCCTTTGGAATGTGGTTGAACAGAAGATTCACATCTTGGACGTGAACAAACGTGGCAGCAATGGTGTGAAGCTATCATGTCAGTGTGGAGCAAAATCTTTGATGAAATTTTTGAACACCTCATTGAACTTCTCACACCAGGACTTCACACTTTTCTAAAGCACAAACAGGTTGTCTAGCTTGATACTTGAAAGGTGGATGTGATCAAATGGCTGCTGAATTAAAGTGGTAGTTTCACCTTGGGACAAAAAGTGTTGCATCAGACTGGAATATGTTTAAAATTTAGCAAACCACCTCTGACCTGTCTTCAGCTGCTCAAACAAATAGTTTTCTGCCTTAACTCAGTTAGCAATAAGTGACTAACTTTCAAATTCATTCTAAAATGTTAAGATTTATCAAGTTTGAACCTCAGACTTATCAATAATTTATGAAACTATCCTAATGCATTGTGTAAAGTGAAATTTGTCTTATACCAGGACCACCAGGTGTAAAAATGAGGTCAAGTCAATGTCAATAATTGCCTAGAAAAACAGACTGAGTTGCTCTTCGTTGCCAGATTTGCTCATATTTGCGAGTACCCCCTTACAACTGTAGCATCAAATTGATATAGTTACACTGTTGTCCTCTGGTGTCTATTTTCAGCAAACACACCACACGAATACATTCTTTTCTCTGAAGAAATCTTGTAAAAAGATTTCTTCATGAAATCAGAAATCTTGTAAAAAGATTTCTTCATGAAATCAGAAATCTTGTAAAAAGATTTCTTCATGAAATCAGAAATCTTGTAAAAAGATTTCTTCATGGGATATGTTTCAAACTGAAACCAAAGAGGTGAACTTGAGAAAAGCATATTGAAAGAAAAGATTTTAATAGTGTCATTTAGTTCTTAGTTAATACCATTCCTTCTAAATACTACACCACTTATCCTCTGTCCTTGGACTGACAAGTCTCAGCTGCTTGAAAAGTTTTTATAATGTCGAGGACAAAATTGGTCCACACAACTTTTGCTTATTCTCTGGGCCTAAACCAAGCATCTCAGTTTGCTTGAGATAGAAAGGTTGGTATATTTAACATAAAATGTAGTACTGTTTAGATGCAATCTTTTAGAACAATGTTTAAATCCATCCATTTTCTTAAGTGCTTCTTCCTGTAGAGGGAGCTTCATGGTCTGTCTTGGCTAATATTAAGGCAGGAAATAGAGTACACCCTCAACAGGTTGCCAGCATGTTTTATGCATGTAACTTATTGAGGATGCTGGCTTATTTTGGAATTTGACAAGGTGGGCCAGGCCGCACGGTGGCGCAGTGGTTAGCACACAAGTGGCCTCACAGCAAGAAGGTCGGGGTTCGAATCTCGAGTGGGGATGAGGCTTGAATCACTGTCCTTTCTGTGGAGAGTTTGCAGGTTCTCCCCGTGTGTGCGTGGGTTTCCTCACACCCTCCAAAAACATACATGTTGGGTTGACTGGCTGGTACAAAATTGCCCCTAGGAATGAGTGAGTGGATGGTTGTGTGTGAGGCCATGCGACAGACTGGTGACCTGTTCGGGGCGTACCCTGCCTTTTGCCTTAAATCAGCTGGGTTAGGCTGTGGAACCCCATGACACCCTCTGGGATAAGCGGTTTAGAAGATGAATGAAGACATGGTGGGCCTTCATGGTCACACCTAAACTATATTTGTGGAAATGATTAAATATACTTGATCTTAATTGTGCAATATCAAAAATGGCGATATTCTGATCATCAAGTAGGAAATATCTAACTTGTGTTTTAAGCAATCTACATGGAATCCTCAGCTTATTTTACTCCCATACATGTTGTGTTTTGGAGGCAGGAAAGAAACCTGAAGACAGTGGGAATGAGTGCCTAGCATCAAGAAACTTTATTAGTTCAAAGTTTGGAAACTGAGTGGAACACAAATAATTGCTTTACAAAAATAACAGCAGGGAATCATTTGTAATGTTAGTTTTATGATGAAAACAAGCTGCAAATAACCCACAAAGTAAAATTAAACTACTTCTATGTAATAAAATATACTTCAACTGGATACACTAAAGGATCAGTAGCTAACGACACGGACCAGTTACTATAAGATTCAGAAATACAAAAATCCTTTTAGGGTGCTTTGAGCCAAACAAGATTGGTTGAGGTTATATAGACTTTTCAAAAAATTTGGTCATAATTTGTACTCCTATTTTTAATTTAGAAAACGTCAAATTTTGCTAAATTACCGTTGGCATTGGCATAAATGTCAGATATATTCACGTCCACAACAGTCATTAAAAGAGCTTTGATAAGAAGGATTAAAGTCATTCATCACTGATTGAAAACCCTGAAGCAATCAGTGATGATTGAACTCATTGAAATCATTGGTATTTATATGAAGATTAGTCATCAAGGTATTTTTTCTTTGCCAACATGTTTAAAAAGTAATATTTAAGCTTTCTATTAAATTTCTGGAAATATTCCCGTATAGAGCATTACGCTTACAGAGATTTTGAGTTCATTGTTTTCACTCACTTAGAAAAGTACAAGTAGATGAATTACTGCAGTCTCACTGAGCGCATAAAGCCCGAGTCGTTTATAACACTGAAGATTTATAAGTCCAGCAGCATAAAAAAAAACCAAGAAGTGATTCACAGGAACATGAATTTGAAGGAGAATCTGATGTATGTGTGGAAGCTCGCTGCTTCCACATTAGCACAGCTTCGCCATAATCACTGGCACAGCTGTGCTTTTATTAGCAGCCAGAGATGAATTTTTGACACCAGCCAAAAGCAACATAAAGAAAATGTATACATCAAGTTCTATGTTAAACAACCATACTCTAAATTCCCACAAAATATCTGTTGCATAATAATTTTTAAAATCTTTTTAAAGGTCTCGTCTCATTGTATGCACATAAACAACTACAATTTAGGTTTTGGAACATCTATTACACAATTGTTATACAGCTCTATCACAGACCAGAAAGTATGAAAGCCTGATTATTTTTCATCCCCTCGCCCATGTTGCGAAAGTTCCGCCTCTGAAATCTGAAAACTAAGTGAATTACCAATTCTCTACATCTAACTCACTTTTGAAGAAAAAGATACTACCTCTTAATTCTAAAATACTAAATAGAAAGTGAAAGCATTAAAATTCTTTTCTTTTTATGTTGAACTGTTACGGTTATAAAGCAAGGTTCATAAAATCATAACTCTACATGGCAGCTGGCTTAGATACTGTTGGACCATCACAGTTTAAAGAAACCTGAATCTTTCTGGACATAGAGGAGAGCTAGAATTTCATTATGTCCAAGGTTGAGAAATGACCGTCAACAGAAAGAAAAAAGCAAGGTGAAAGAAAGGGGAAAGGAAAAGAAAACAGTAGACTTAGCAGGACAGTTAAAAAAAATTATTTAAACATGGTTTGACATGAGAAGGATCGAGCAAAAGGTAATACAAAGAAATGACTAGATAAAAATAGTCAAATTTTATAAAGAATGAATGAAGAAAATGAACAAATGATGGCTCCAAATCGATTACTGTAAAAGAGAATGACTGGAGAAATAAGAGGAAGTTAAGAAGGAAAAAGAATGAAAACATAATAAGAAAAGTTAGGGCTTAAAGTAAAGTTAAAAGAAAAATTGTGAGCAGCAGATACAAGAAAGAAAGCCGAACAATAAATGACAAAGAAACTCGAATGTCTGAAGAGAGAAGAGAAAAAAAAAAACAATTCGACCGTCTCGATCCAAATATAGACACTCTAGCAGGACAAAACAGGAGAAAAAAAAGGTTGTTAGAAAATGAGGGACTAGGAGGCAAGTAGTAAGCTAAAATAAAAAAAAAAACACTAAGAAGACCAGGCACGATAAATAAAAAGTATAGAAACAAATGAAGATGAGATGAAACCTAAAGACTGATTTTAAATGGAAAACAGAAAAAGCCCCCAATGCAACATTAAATTTGTAAAGACTGAGACAGCAAAAAAAAGAGGGAAAGAAGAATGGAAGGAATGTCCCCAACAGAGCAAAGAAAGAAAGATGGAATAAAAATGTCAAAAGTAAAAAAAAAAAAAAAAGAAAAGATGGAGACACTGAAAACAAAAGAATGGTAGGATGAGAGGTCGTGGATAAGCTCAGAAAAGAGAAAAAGGAAACAAAGAAATAAAAGAGGACAAGAAGAAAAATGAAAGTCTGTTGAGATCAGCAGTGGCTTTGCGAGAAAAACGAAGTCTGTTTTCTCTATCTGATCTTTGCTTTTCATTTTTCTTCTAAAAACGACTCGAGCACCCTGTCATTGGCTGACCACACACGCATGCACATCTGCGTACACGTACATATAAGAACTTTTGTGCCTGGTTCCTTTTCATTTGAAGTGGTGTGTGTCTGTGCGTACGTGTGCACGCGCATGATGCTATGCTGGTATTTTGTCCAGCAGTCAGCATTTTGCAGCTGTAATTACAGACATTGGGAGACTGGGTACCAGCCTCCACGCTGACATCTCCAGCCGTCCTGGCAGAATTAGGTCAACACACTCGCTATGTTCATCTTTACATCAAAGACTTCTCCAAACTCCTCTGTTTTCATGATCTCCTCTTATTGAATGGATTTACACCAGATTTTTTTGCAACAATTAGTGAGATGAGAAGCAGAAAAATAAATAGGGTTCCATGACTGCAGAGTAGATTCTAGAATAAATCTGTGATTTATTTGCTAAGATATGTAATGGATTATGCTTTGGATCCTTTCAGAAATTAGCATCTCTTTACAGCATGGGAATTTGCACATCTGAATCTCAGTTATGCTCTAAAACAACCATTTTTTAAGAGGGGTATTGTGCTTTCATTGGTTGGTAATTCTTATCTAACAGCAGAAATCTGTTATCCCTGAAAAAAGCTTATCAGTTTGTTTATTAAGTTATCCCTTCTCTACTCGCTCCCCACTTCGTCCCAAACCCTGGGCGCTTGAGGGTTGAGACTGAGCAAGAGCAGAGCCTGTGCATGCTGAAGAACAACCGGGATTTCAAATTGTATACAAAAACTGTATGAGAGCGCTTGCAAATTATTCAAATATGTATGAATGGAATAAAAAAAAAACCACTTCAGGCAGAAACTTCCAAAAAGTTGTTTTGCATAATTCAGCTTATCTCTATTAGACTGATGGGAATTTCCCCCACCTGCATCCTCCCGGAATGATGGGGGCTCTGCTGGCTGGGGCGGGAAGTTGTGCGTGCCGGGCTGGGAGGCCTCTTACTTTTGGGAAGTTGGCCATTGGGGGCAGAAGGCATTCAGAGGAGTGTGTACAAGTGTGTGGTTGACAGGTTTTGGGCCTGTCTCACTTGAGCTTGCTGGGGCTCTCCTTCTGGGATGAGAAGGTGTGCACATAGTCATAGGCCAAGGTGCGGGGGATGAATTGGAGCTGTAAGGGCTTGGGCGGGAATAATTGTGGACCTGTGAGTGCCTGGTGGTCCACGGGCTGCCTGGATTGGGCGCCTGGTTGTACTCCTGCCTGTGGAGGCTGCATCTGGGGTGGCCAGCTCTCGTTGGACTTGCGGCTGGGCGGGGAGGCTGGCTCCTGGGTACTTGAGGTGCTTGCTTTCCTCTCGGCATGCGCCTCGGCTTCTGGCGCCAGTTTAGCTCGCTTGCTGCCACCCGGTACAGAAAGCAAATCTGCCACATAGCCTGGAGGTCCTGACCTCAGGGACACTTGTGCTTTATTGTGTCGGGAGGCTCTCTGCACTTGGTTAGATGGAGCTTGAGGATCCCAGCTTCAGAGTGATTGTGGGCCTGAGTCACTTGCATTACTTCCTTCCCTGTTCCAGTGTTTCTGGGCTCAGACTGTTACCCCTATTGAGCACATGATTCACATCGGCAGTATGCATGTACTTACACGTGCCATATTGTTAACTCTCTGCTATGTTCCTTGCTTCCTATCAGACGTTTAGCACAGGTAACATTGGTTTGTATTCTACTTCATTTGTTAGTTTGTTATTGAAGGTTGTCTTTGTGTGTTTCAATTTGATCTGGTTAATTTATTTTTAGATGATCCTGCTTGCTTGGTTGCAATGCCTAATTTTGTAACTACAAATTATCTCCTCATTTTATTCCCCTTTCTTTTCTCCACCTCATCCCTTTTTTCACTTCTTTCACTTTCTCTCCTCTGTAATTTCTATCAGGTTTAGCAAAAAATGCTAGAGAAAACACTGACTTTTTAGGATATGACATAAAAAATAAATAATTAAAACAATACTTGCAATGGTACAGTAATTTGCACAGCAATGCTTGACATACAGATTACTATTCTGCTTGTCATAACTCCAGATTACACCACCATATCTTCTAAACTACTCCCTGCGTTTACCTCTTATTAAACGAAGTTGGGTTTTGTCATCTTTTTAAAAAGATTCTTTAGTAAAGACGTCTCTATCTGGGCTCTTATCTATTTTGGTCTCTGTTTTATTCATTGAAGGTTAACACTTGTTCTACTTTCTCTGTTAACAGAACATTAAAGATTTTCTTCTATTCATCTCCAAGAAGCTCCATTATACTTCTTCAAGTTCATGTATTCTAATTCTGAAATGTTCAAATCCATCTTTTCTTACTTTTCTTCTTAGTGAAAAGAAAATATTTTCCCCTTGAGTAATGGTTTCTAAACCTTCCCAGATGGGAACTGGGTCGCTTGTTACTTTATCATTAATTCCCAAATAGTCTTGTGTTGCTGCTTTTATGTTGTATTGTAAGGTCTTAATAGCATCTTTTTCTTTAATGTTATTTTTTTCATTAATTGTAAAAAATACTCTGAAATTGAGATTCATCATGTTTTATTACAATTTTCCCAAAGTAATAAGCGTATTTCCAAACTAAAGTGTTATAAGTGGGGTTTTTTTTTACATTGTAATTCTAAGTAGGTCTGCTGCAGATTTATAATTATTTTTCTTTTTTCTTTTACTCAGGTAGTACAAGTTAGCATGCACAGTAAGATTGCAACCTTCGGCCACTTGGGTTGTAACAGGCTTTGGGAAACAATTTACAATCAGTTTTATTATAAAATTTGGATTTTTTTTTTTTTTTAAATCTATTAATTCCCCTTTCATCATCACATTTCTTCCATTTATACCAGAATTACTTTATCTACAGTGGTGGTCAAAAGTTTACATACACTTGTAAAGAACATAATGTCATGGCTGTCTTGAGTTTCCAGTTATTTCAACAACTCTGATTTTTCTCTGATATAGTGATTGGAACAGATCCTTCTTTGTCACAAAAAACATTCATGAAGTTTGATTCTTTTATGACTTTATTATGGGTAAACTGAAAATGTGACAAAATCAGCTGGGTCAAAAATATACATACAGCAATGCTAATATTTGGTTACGTGTCCTTTGGCCATTTTTACTTCAATTAGGCGCTTTTGGTAGCCATCCACAAGCTTCTGGCAAGTTTCTGGTTGAATCTTTGACCACTCCTCTTGACAGAATTGGTGCAGTTCAGTTAAATTTGTTGGCTTTCTGACATGGACTTGTTTCTTCAGCATTATCCACATGTTCTCAATGGGATTTAAGTCAGGACTTTGGGAAGGCCATTCTAAAACCTTAATTCTAGCCTGATTTAGCCATTCCATTACCACTTTTTATGTGTGTTTGGGGTCATTGTCCTGTTGGAACACCCAACTGCGCCCAAGACCCAACCTTCGGGCTGATGACTTCAGGTTTTCTTGAAGAATTTGAAGGTAATCCTCCTTCTTCATTGTCCCATTGACTCTCTGTAAAGCACCAGTTCCATTGGCAGCAAAACAGGCCCACCGTGCTTGATGGTAGGCATGGTGTTCTTGGGGTTAAAGGCCTCACCTTTTCTCCTCCAAACATATTGCTGGGCATTGTGGCCAAACAGCTCAATTTTTGTTTCATCTGACCACAGAACTTTCCTCCAGAAGGTCTTATCTTTGTCCATGTGATCAGCAGCAAACTTTAGTCGAGCCTTAAGGTGCCGCTTTTGGAGCAAGGGCTTCCTTCTTGCACGGCAACCTCTCAGTCCATGGCGATGCAAAACACGGTTGACTGTGGACACTGACACCTGTGTTCCAGCAGCTTCTAATTCTTGGCAGATCTGCTTTTTGGTGCTCCTGGGTTGACTCTTCACCCTCCTGACCAGTTTTCTCTCAGCAGCAGGTGACAGCTTGCGTTTTCTTCCTGATCGTGGCAGTGACAAAACAGTGCCATGAACTTTATACTTACAAACAATTGTTTGCACTGTTGCTCTTAGAACCTGCAGCTGCTTTGAAATGGCTCCAAGTGACTTTCCTGACTTGTTCAAGTCAATGATTCTCTTTTTCAAATCTGTGCTGAGCTCCTTTGACTTTCCCATTGTAGCGTTTGTGGGTGTTTTTATCCAATGAGCCCTTTTTAAATGGCCTCAGAGAATTCACCAGCTGTAGTCACTCATAATCACTCACAAGAAGTTAAGAGGTCATGCTATGAAGCTCATGTCATTGACACAACTTTCTAAGTCTTCAAAATTGCTCATTCATGTTGCTGTATGTATATTTTTGACCCAGCTGATTTCGTCACATTTTCAGTTTACCCATAATAAAGTCATAAAAGAATCAAACTTCATGAATGTTTTTTGTGACAAAGAAGGATCTGTTCCAATCACTATATCAGAGAAAAATCAGAGTTGTTGAAATAACTGGAAACTCAAGACAGCCATGACATTATGTTCTTTACAAGTGTATGTAAACTTTTGACCACCACTGTACATTAGGTAATGTGACCTTATTAAAATATTTGTAATAATACCAGAAAATGTGCTGTGAAATTAAATGACCTATTTTTTCCCTTGTAAGTGTAGTTTAAGGAATTACACTATAAAAAGACTTCTGGTTTGTTTTAAGGTATTTTTTTTACCTTCATACAGTGTGAATGGGACTACTTTATGGACTTTTAGTAATGATTAATTTCTCTGCCCTGCTGTTTACTAGTTGCTGACTATTTGCAGAGTTTCTGTTTAATTTTTTTTTTTTTTTGGCAAACTCTAAATTCAGTTTATGAAGGTGTCACCCTTTTTTTAGCATTAGTATTTTTTTATAATGCCATTGTGTGTTAATTTGTTAGATCATCAGCTTTATGATGGACAAAAAGCAGAAATGAAGATGCTGAGGATCTCTCTGGGAGTGACCAGGATGGACAGAATTAGAAATGACTACTCATTTCTAATTTAGAGGAAGAGCACATGTTAGAGGTTTTGGAGATAAAGTCAGAGAGGACAGACTTGTGCAGACTTGTTTGGACATTTGCAGAGGAAAGAGAGAGAGTATATCAGCAGAAGGATGCTGAGTTTGGAACCACCAGGAAAGAGACCTAGAGGTAGACCAAAGAGGAGTTTTTTTTTTATTATTATTGGTTAATGGTTACAGTGAAGGAAGACATGAAGATAGTTGGTGTGACCAAAGAGGATGCAGCAGATAGGATTAGATGGAAGAAAGTGACTTGATGTGAAATGCTGAAAGAAGAAGACTTCCATTGGATCTTTATACATGCGTATCAAACTCTGATAATCAGGACTTATTTGCCAGTAGTGTTAAGGTAACATACTTTGTGGATTGACCAATGATTTAAAATCCGTCTCCATATTAATATACAATATGTTAAGAGGGTCTTTAATAAATCCATCTGAAGTGCATCTGTGGCAGATAAGATGTAAAAATGGAACCATGAATGCCCATTTCTCAGAGTGAAATAAAGATGATGGGGGAAGGAAGGCGTGTGGAATGAAACACATCTTCCAGATGATCAGAGACACTCTCAACGGACTCTGAGGAGATGATAGAAACCAGATCATATTTTACATATGAAAAACATATTTCTGCATATTTTTTCCTTCAGATGAAGCTGAGGAATTAGGACCGCCTCCTTCGGTTGATGAGGCAGCTGATGCTCTGATGACCAGGCTGGGTTTCCTGCTGGGAGAGAAAACAGTCAGCGGAGAGCAGGACCTGTCGTACCACGCCCAAGATGTAGAACAGGTACAGGAGGGTTTCAATATGTCAAAAGAAAACCCGAGCTTCTCTGGCGAGGGTGCTTCGCGCTACTATAAAAGTAAAAATTTAAATCTCAAAGGTATGTTTTAGCTACATCTGTGGTTGCCATGGAAACAAAAGCATTGAAGGTGACAGGGCCTAAAATATTCTCTGTTTTGTCTTGTAAAGATCACCGTTTGATTTGGTTTTCAGTGCACCAATGTAGAAAAAAAAGAGGCAGAAAAATTACATTTTTTTTTTCTCCATTTCTTTTTTCTTTTTTAGTATTTCCATTTTTTTACTTCATCATGACACAAACAATCTCAAATTTTTTTTATTTATTTCTCCACTGTCAAAGATGTTTAAGTCATCTCAATTTTTAATCTTTCTGTAGAAATAAAACCCACTCTCATTTTAATTTCAGTTGAGGTACACTCATAAAGTTGCATGTGATATTGTTTCTGTACATTTCGGTTTGTCTTTTTTTTTTTTTTGGATTCACACACGTCTTGTCAAGTCGTTTTAAATCTTTTATTTTCCTTGCATTAAATGAATTTCACGTAAAGAAATTTTATTTTCCACAGAGGATGTCTCCTTCTTCCAGTCTGGCCAGCAGCAACACCTCCCCCTGTTCCACACTGCAGCCTCCCATTGGGGGGGAGGGCAACAGTAACAGCAAACACACCTCCTCCAACCATGCCTCCGTGGCTTCCCCCACCTCCACCCTGGAGAGCAGAGACAGTGGAATTATCGGTGAGATATCAGCATCTTTGGACTAAAAAAATTAAGATTAGAAAACAAAGTATTTATTAAAAATATCAGATCATCAGTGATAATTAGGAAATAAATTTTGCTTATTTTACTTCATTTTTCTTCCAGCCACGTTAACCAGCTATTCTGCTGACTCGGCTGCTGAGCGGGAGGACGGAGCCAAGTACCCAGGTGACTGTTACCATGGCAGCAGCTTCAACCTGTGGCAGCAGGGAGGCCGACCGGTGGTGGCCTCCACCTCATCTTCCTGTGTGATAACAGGAGGCAACATGAACGACAGCATGCTGTACAGGGTGGAGGACAACATATCCGCCTCAACATACAGCCTTAACAAACTCCACCCAGACCGAGGGCATAGCTCCTCCCGTTTGTCTGACTCCGCCCACTCCGTCACTCTCAACCTCATCCCGCGACCAAACTCAGTGGCTGGTAAGATGTTAGGCTGAAATCTCCGTTCGGGTGCTTTTGATGATTGCGTGCATTAATTTTAACTAGGTAGTCCTGAGATTTTGATTAGACGTTTGTTTCAGAAATTGTGTGAATGTTCAGGAATTCAAATAAACTTTCTTTGCACAATTAGTTTGTTGCACATTAAGCTGAGATTAAATTGAAATCATTTTTCAGGTGCTTCCAATTATTGCTTATTTAAGTCTAACCAAGAAATCCTTCCAGTCTGTTTTGTCTTTCTACACACTTTCACCAGAGGTTTTATCTTTTTTCTCCGCTCATCCATTCTTAGATCATTTTAGTTTGTTATTTAAAAAAATATGTTTTTTAAGTAACAAGCGGGACATCTTTCCCACGCTTTTTTCTTTTTTTTTTACTTTAGTCATTAATCTAAAGCTATTGCGGTAAGTTTAAAAAAAAAGGACAAAATTTGTAATTGGGAATAATCAGATCATTTTAATGTAATTTTCTCATCTAAATTTACTTTCCAAGCACAGTAGTTCTTAATCCACATTTTAATCCATTATCAAGTGGTCACAATGTTCTGTCGTAATTGTCTGTCAGCAAAAAAAAAACTTAAATATACCAGACAATATTCAGAATAAAATCTGAGTGTAGGAGAACAATTCCGAATGTTTCAAAGAACTGGTTATTGCTACACATAACTCAGAATGTTAGTGATAGCTCGTAATACGGATCTAATAAAAAGTTTTAATGTTTCTAGGGCGACACTGTTTTTTGGCTACTGCATGCCATTCCAATTATTTTTGTTGCTGTCTTGCTCATAATTTACAAAAACCAAAGATGTTGTTTTTAGATTTCTCGGATGAAATAACTAGCTAGTATAATCTAATGGCGTAAAGATGTTAAGTTGTCACTATGATGCTTTGATGTTTTGGTGCTTCCTAAAGTTTGGAGGTGTACTTGAATAACTTAGAAGTTTTTCCATTTCTTCTATTAAAAACGACTCCAGTAGATTAATTACAGTTATATAGTATAGATTTTGCAGCTTGAATTTGGAGAAACCGTTAAAAAATTACAGGCTCCTACACCCTACATGCTGGAGGAAAAAAATGACATCCTCCTTTTGGTCTTTTCTTTTTCTGCTCTGTCACAGTCAAGCACAAAAACAAAAGCCGCAATCGGTTTGGGAAGGAAGGAAGTGACATGTATGACAGACAGGATATGTGGCACAAGTAAGCGTTTCTAACATGGAGGAGCTGGATGGAAGTCTGAGGAGATTTTTAGTTTAGAGCATGACAATCCTAAAGTTGCAGAAATATATTTTTTTGATAGACTTAAGCTGGAGTTTTTTAACATCTAAAAGTTAATATTGTGACAGATGGAGAAGAGCTGCTGGTGTTTTGGACTGCTGCCTGGTGTGTATGGAGATTACATTTTATTTATAAGCTCACTTTGTTTATTCTTTTAATCTGTGAGTTTCAAATGAACTAGTATTGACTGTTCAGGAAGTTTTGCAGTTCGAACATACGGACTGTGTGGTTGCTAGGCAACTGGAAGTGACAAGAGAAAGAAAAACTGATGTGTTGCAAATCTATTTAATCTATTTATATTGGTGTCATATTTATAGGACGCATACACACGCACATTTAGGACACATACACAATATTCTTTTGTTCAAAGTTTCTTGAATATTCCAAATATTAGGATGAGACAATTTTAAATTCACTTTAAAAGCTATAATGAAATAAATGCTTGGATCTACTAAAAGAAGTTAATCATATTAGGAATATAAATGGATTTTCCTGCATTAGATTTGAACACATTTTCTTTTTAGAGGCTCTTTGAAGCTTAGTGAACTGCTACTGAACAACTTTATTATCCAGTTAGAGGAAAGATTCTAGGAATAAAAGGATTGTGGCTAAGGATTTCTAGCCACAAAGTTTGCAAACAACATTCCCATTCTGAATTTCAGCGTGTACTTCTTACAACATTCTGGCAGCACTTTGTTCATCATCAAATGTGGAGCTTCAGATTTATTTCTCATGTGACACTTAAGCAAATTTAAAAGTCTTCTTTCTATGTCGTTGATAAATTAAATATAGATATAAACTATCAATTCACTTCCCTTTAACTCACAGCTGATGAGAGATCATGAGGTTCGGTTCATGTTTTAGTCGCGGAGTGACTGACCATTTCTTCTTTTAAACTTTCAGTTTTGCTGATGTGAACAGATATTTTTTATCTGGTATTTAAAGAGCTTACCTAGTCTAATATTGAAAATATTTATCTACTTTTATTGTGTCCACAGAATAGATTTCCTTTTTTTTACATACTTTCCCAGTTGCGTCTTAACACATGTTCTGCAAATTGTTTCGATGCTGAGCTTTTTTTTTGTAATATCACTTCCACATATGCTTTTCATGTCTGTCTAACATATAAAAAGCTTAAGGATAAACTTGTAAGGGCTGCAAAATTTTTACATCAAAACAAAATTTGATTTGGAAAAAAAAAAAGCTTGTAAAAATGTGCTGCAGTGTACATGCCATGCCTGCGGGTGGAACACAACCTCTAATGCAGAAAAATGCCAAAACCAAAAAGTCTGGAGCATGCACACAACCATGCATTACTAGATTAGATGCATGGAAAAGAAGAAAGTCATTAACTATTTCAATTACCTAACTCAGCTAAGAAAAAGAGAAAATTGGTTTTCCTGGTTTCATGGTGAGTGTGTTTTTTTTTTTAGCCTCCAAAAACACTGGCTTTATGTGAAAAAGAAGAGTTAAATAATCCCACCAGTCCTGATAATGATCACAATGGAGAATCTAACTGTATACATGGACATCTTAAATCTCATCATCTGATTTACTAAAGTGGTCATGTAGACTGGGTAATTAGATTATTTAAAGTGGAGAAAAGTGCAACATTCACACACACTCCTTATCTTCTACTCTTCAGTGTCTGAGCTCAATCAACCTCAGAACTCTTTCCTCAATCAGGTCAACAACAGGTCAACTGTCTTCCAATTAAAAACAGAATTGGTTTGTGCTCCTTTTTGAAGGGACCAAATCCGGTGGATTCTGATATTTCATAAGAAAACTCATACATAGGAACATCTGTAGTCTAGAAAAATTTATTTAATGTTTTTCTCTTTAACTTTAGCTACCAGCTCAGCTCACCTGGAGGACCTTGCATATCTGGACGAGCAGCAAAGGCACTTTCCATCTCGGACACCTCTCAGGATGCCTAGACAAAACTCTGGGAGTCACAGTCAACAGGAGCATAGAGGTAAAACACATGCACAGAAACCCTTATTTATTTTTTTAATTGGCTGCTACAAAATTGCCCCTAGGAATAAGTGTGTATGTGAATGGTTGTCAATGTGTGTGGACCCGCAACAGACTGGCGACCTGTTCAGGGTGTACTCTGCCTCTCGCCTGAAATCAGCTCGATTAGGCTCCGGCACATCCCGTGACCCCATTAGAGATAAGCGGTTCAAAACATGAAACAGATAACCAATTAAATGTCTTTTTTCTCATCCGACAGTTCGCTTCACGCCCTCGCTCAACCTGAAGCCACTCAAGTTTGAAATCCCCGGTCTGTCATCTGATTGGCTGTTCACCGGCAGGGAGTGGCTTTTCCAGGAAATGGATGCCTGTCTTCGTAACAACGACCCGACAACCTGCAGGGGCGTGGTAGTCGTCGGAAACATGGGTTTCGGAAAGACGGCCATCATCGCTCGTTTAGTGGCGCTCAGTTGTCACGGAAACCGTATGTGGCCAAGTTCAGCTGGCAATCAGACGATGCCTAAATGTAAGAAAATGTATACATTGTATTTTACATTACATTATATTTTCAGAAATTACACATATTTTCTTGTTGTTTCATTTTTACTTACATTTCTAAACTATTTTTGTGTTTTAGTTTGGGCTTTCTTATGATCCTCCTATTATACTGTAAGGCACGGTGGTGGTACCCTCATGTTATGCAGGAAAAAATGAATTCAGAAAAAAATGTAGATAATCTGGGGAAAGTGAGTTATATAAAAGCAGTTTATATTTATAACATTATGTTATTATCTTTAAAACTGTGTCTTCCTAAGTTGATAAAAATGTAAAAGATTTACCCTAATATGAAAGTTTTAAAAAGCTTTCCTTTTTAAAGGTTTTGCCATCAAAACATCCCCATGCTTTTAGCATAAAACAAGATGTTTCTGGCAATCCGCATATTATCTGTTATTCATCTTTGTCTGTTCATTAGAGATCTCCCAGATGGTATTTTTGTGTATTTAACATCTTGCAGTTTAGCATTCCCTTGTAACTTCTTCACATTAACAAACACAACCTTGTTCACAGCTCTTTAGTTGCACAAAAAAAAACCAAAAAACAAACAACAGCTGAGTCGTACCACAGAAGCTATAAAATTTATCAGAACCAGAGAGTGAAGTTGGTCATGGGAATAGTAATATGCAAAAGTTTTGGCAACTTGGAGAGAAATGTGGATCTGCCAGGACAGATGGACAGACTTGATGTGTTAAATCCTGACTGCTGTTCCAGATGTGGAGCCTGTTTCTCTCTCCCACGATACTTTGGGAAGAGGAGGAGATGAAGGAGCAGGAGGAAGCTGTCCAGGAACTCCAGAGATGAGGAGGAGACAAGAGGAGGCACTGAGAAGATTAGCTGGACAGGTAACAAATCTGGTTGACTAAACATAGGAGTGTCTTAATGTGTGTTATCTTGTGAATTATCAAGTCTTAGTATTTTTGGTAGCGTACTTACCACGGTTTATATTTCACAACAACTATGATTGGGAAAAAACTGTCATAATACACTTGTCAACTTTGATTGAAGAAATGCTTGATTATATTCCTAAAAACAACAAACAGCTGGATAAAATACTACAAGCGGGTATTCACATCAAATTAGAGTTATTAAAAGTTGATAGATTTTATATGGTAGCTAATTTTCAAAAATTTTTTTGACATTTTTACAGACGTCCCCTGTAACAGAACGTTTGCACAAGTTAGAAGCCACTGGCAACATCTTGACTTCCACGGTTGAACCATTTGAACACAACTTTTGTTTTAGATATTTGGTGGAACCAGACACAAATTTGTTCATTTTTAAAAAAAAAAAAAAAAAAGAAAGTTTCCACTTTGAAAAGGAGGAATGTCCCCTGCAGGTCAAGGACATAATCCTGCCCTGAGTGGGGGGGTTTACATGTCTCAGGGTCTTGTTCACAAGTGGGGGACGAATGGAGCGGAGTTTAACAGACAGATTGGTGCAGCGTCTACAATAATTATGACGCTGCTCTGTTCCGTTGTGGTGGAGAAAGAGCTGAGCCGTAAAGGAAAGCTCTTGGTTTACTAGTCAATCTATGTTCCTACCCTCCCCTATGGGAACCAGATGTGGGTGGTAACCGAAAGAACGAGATCACGGATACAAACGGCCAAAATGAGCTTCCTCTGCTGTGTGGCTGTGCTCTCGCACAGAAATAGAGTGAGGAGCTCTGCCGTCCGTTAGGAGCTCGGTGTAGAGCCGTTGCTCCTCTGGGTTGAGAGAAGCCATATTGGGTGGTTCGGGCATCTGGTTATGATGCCTCCTGAACGCCTCGCTGATGAGGTGTTTTGGGCCACTCTCATCAGCAGGAGATCCAGAGGCAGGTTGTGGATCCACTGGAGGGACTTATGTCTCACAGTTGGACAGGGAACCCCTCTGGATCATCCCGGGTGAGCTGGAGGATGCAGCCCGGGTGAGAGAGACCTGGGTTTCTCGTAGAAGGTTTTTACCGCTGCGACACAGCCCCAGATAAGCAGAAGACGACGGAACGGAACAAGAAAGTTAGTGTTTAAAAAAATGATCAAAATGCTATCTCTGCATATTAATGTTTCAAATGTCTGTATCTATCTAACCTATTTTTTTTTAAACTAAAAGGTGTTTCAAAATGCTTTAAAATTAACACTATTGTATTACGTTTGGTAACTTTTGGAGGACTAAAGGAAAGCATAGAACAAAACAATTAAGTTGTCATTGCTAAAACAATAATAATTGCTTTTACTTGGTTTTAAATCACGCAATCACATCTATGAACTTTCTGAACTGGATAGATTTAAAGCTGATGTGGTTTTAAATCTATTCTCATTTTTTTTTCTGGAGATATCTCATGTGATTTAATTGATGGCCAAAAATTCATAACCATTAATCTTCAACTTTGTAATTTAGTTGTCTTTACATGTTGTTTCATATAGTTTAAACTTGTTCAATCCAGTTCCACTTTGTTCCATCCTCTGTTCTCTTGCTCTTCATTTGCCAGCTGCAGTGGAAACTTCCCTGGAGCTATTTCATGCTGTGATGCTTTCAGAAAAACTATTTTGGCATTTATTCCTGCAAGGTGTGATGTTTTAAGAAGCATTCACAGTGCCATTTGTCACGGATATTTTTACACCATTTTATTCAGAATGTTCAGAAATAAAGACAAACAGAAAAAATGAAAATGTTCAGAAAAAATCAAATCTATTCATTCAAATGAAAAATTAAAGAAAACATGTTATTTAAGAATCTTTTCTCACAGACGGACACATTTTCACATAAATCCACACATCAAAATTGCTCACACGCACTCCCCATCACCTTTGATCAAACCACATAACCTCCTTCTATTACTCCTGAGTCCAATCTTCGTGCTTTCTAGCAAATTGAAGCCATTTTTCCCTCCAGTTGACATCATTGATCAGTGTTTTTCTCCGGTGTTCAGTTCCAAATCCCCTGACTTCCCTTAATAATGTGTGTTTAACATCTCTCTAAAATCTCTTGTTGTTTTTTATCAAACATTTTTTAACAGCAGAGCAAAGTTTATAATTCTAGTTAACACTCTTTCCCGGTTTCACAGGTGGTGTCGTATCACTTCTGTCAGGCTGATAATTGCCACACTTGTCTGGTTCCTGAGTTTGTCCACAACATGGCAGCCACTTTGAGCAACGCTCCTCAGCTGATCGCCTATCGCGAGCTGTTACATCAGTCTCCACAGTTACAAAGCATCCTCAGTCTGCGCTCCTGCATCCAGGATCCGAGCTCAGCTCTGCTAAGGGGAATCCTGGAACCTCTGGACGCTCTTCACAAAGGTACGTCCAGAAACCCTCCTTACTCCACGTCATGAATTTCAACATTTTTTTTCTCTTCTTTCAGAGAGGAAAATTCACGCAGAGGGGTTGGGACTTATTGTACTGATAGATGGTCTAATAGAGGCCGAATTCCACCGGCCGGACTACGGAGAAACTCTGACATCTTTCCTGTCCAGGAACATCCAGAAGTTTCCTCCATGGTTGAAGGTCATTTCCACCGTCAGAACGAGCCAACAGGTAAGCACTTCATCCTGTAACATCAACTTTAGAAGTTTCACATGAATAGAAACAGGAAACACGTCTACACAGCTCCACACACCCCGCTCGTGTGACGCTTAACCGATGATTGTAAATTGTTTTAAATAATAGATAGTTTAACATAGGTTTACTTTTGTTTACCATTTTTTCTAATTCCTCAGGATATCACTCGTTCTCTGCCTTTTCATCGGATCTCTTTGGATCGAATGGATGAGAACAACGCCATAGACCAGGACCTGCAGGTAGGAGAAGTATGAATGTAATTTGACACATGTTTTATGAACACCTTCTAAATGTCTGTATATGTTTGTTGCCAGGGTTACCTGATGCAGCGTATCCACAGCAGTGCCGAGATTCAGAGCAACGTATCATTGAGTAACGGTCGCCTTGACAACACAGCGCTAGCCAAGCTGATCAGCCACTTAAAGAGCCTGAGCAGAGGCTCGTACCTCTACCTAAAGCTAACACTCGATCTGATTGAAGGAGGATCCCTTGTTCTAAAGAGCTCCAGCTTCAAGGTGGGGTGTGGATTCTTGTTTATAAGCATAATTCCGCCAAAATTGATGTATTGGCCAGTAAGCGATCTGGGGATCTATTGAGGTGGTGACGCGCTGAAGTGAACTGAGAACAGTGAAATAAAGCAAGGAAACAAAAAGAAAGATCACGTAAATGCCAGTTTATGTAGTTCTATATAAAGGGAAAGTGGACCACATCAAGGAAAAGATTGTTCATATACATGTACGCTCATTTTTCAGACTCCATATTTAAAATTATTGTGAATTTGCATCCTGTCATTTGCATGATTCATATTTGTAATTCCAGAGACATGGTTGGTGTATGATAGATATTTTGGCTTATTTTTGTTTTTTACTTAAATTTTGGAATGTGTAGAGGGGAGGGACTAAAGATTTTATAAATCCCAAATATTTGTGGTGTAAGCAACGTGCATAAGCTAACCGCTTAAGGTCTAACAAGTTTTTATAAACAAGGCAGCAAAACGGGCTGAGGCCACAGGTGACTAGCAAATGTGTGTGTGTTTTAGGTGGTTCCTGTTAGTCTGGCAGAAGTTTATCTGCTGCAGCTCAACATGCGCTTCCCCACCCAGTCATCTTTCCAGAGAGTTCTGCCTCTTCTTAACGTTACGGCAGCTTCGCTACACCCGCTGACTGACCAGCAGGTTCGTATCTCATTTTTCTGTTCACATTTCTGTTAACAACAAAAATCCACCCAGAAAACAATCTCAAAATGACCAAATCTATAAAAAAATTTTACAGTTAATTTTTATTTTGGTATATCACAATAAAGAAAAGTATGATACAATTAAATGTTTTAAATTCTTTTTACCGTACTTGATCTATATTTGGTCATTATTTTTATTCTTTTATACCTACATATTTATGTATTTTTTTTCAATTTTTTAGTGTTTGTTTGATTTATATTTTTTACATTTTAATGTGAATTTGAACTTTTACTTTTCAAGTTTTTATACGTTTTTATTTAAAAAAAGAAGCATATTTAACAATATTTTTTTGTTTATAAATTACTTCAAATTTTTTTCATTTAAAAAGTTTTTAAATTTTTAGGAGGATAATTTTTTCAAATTGAAACATAAAAATTGTGTTGAACATCAGTGTGGAATTCTCATGTCTCCTTCACGTGTAAGCGTAGTAAAACCACCATTTAGTTCTCTGTTCGTTAAATCTTTTGCCTCATTGCATCCTCTAGTTGTTCGAGGTGGTAAATTCCGGAACTGTGAGCGGAGGAACGATGCCCTGGAGTGAGTTCAGCCAACGAATGGAGCAGCTGTCTTCCTTCCTGCTTCGGCGGAGCGACGGCAGTCGGATGCTGAACCATGCCTCCTTCAGGGAGTGGCTGGTGTGGAGAGAGGAGGGGCAGGACGACCGCTTCCTTTGTGACCCCAGGTACGATGCTGTTCAGGTAGAAAACATGTGTGACAGGATAGAGATACAAAATGAGATGATTCCATCCGTTCTCTTTTTCTTCTAGGAGTGGACATACCCTGCTAGCATTCTGGTTGTGCAGGCAGGACGGCAAGCTAAGTCGACAGCAAACTCTGGAGCTGGGACATCACATCCTGAAAGCTCACATTTACAAGGTGTGATCATCCTCCTTTGTCACAAAAAAACTCAAAAAAAAAAAACAAAAACCTAGCAGTAAGGGGGAAAAAAGAAACCTCATGGAGATCCACATGAAGGAGAGATCCCTCCCAACAAGAACAAGCCAGTGTTAACTAAAAATATTAGCTTATCCAACTCTCCAGATAGATTTTTTTAAAAAATTAGGACAAGGGCTTCATGCTGTGGAAATAAGCGGTTGCTTGACGTAGACACGAGAAATCAGAAACGAGATGAGGCCCACAAGTCAGGAAAGCCACAAATCAGCCAAAGTGGATGTGGATATATCAAGCCCCTTACTGTACTTGCTATCTTATAAATATCAAAGAGCCAGATTTTGGGATTGCCCTTCCCTTGTAGAAAAACTGAAGAGGAAAAAAAATGACAAAATCTAAAATCATTCAGACGTTTCTACACAACTCAAAGCAGTTTAAAACCAGCCCTGAAACACACGGACATGTGTGTGAAAGCCTCAGGGCAGAAATAAAACCGGGAGGCTTTGAGCTTATTAGGAGGCAAACAAGAACTTCCTGCTGTAAAAGTGAGACGAACAGTCGAAGAAAGGATGGAGGGTTTTTATTGGTGGGGAGGGGAAAATGGCCGTCGGCACGTAACAATTTAATCAGAGTCAAAGTGGCAGATGGGAAAACTTCTGTTTGAGACCACTGCTGGAGGTAGACACAGGTTTTGGGTCTTTTTTCCTAGAAAAAATTAAACAAACCTCAATAAGATTTCACATTTTTGAGCAACTGAAATGTGATAGAAATCACGGGGTAACATAGTAGGTAGGTTTGGTCTTTATTACCGCAAGGTAACCGGTGAGGATAAAAAATTTGATTATTTTCTGAGGCAGTTTCTCAAATTTCTCATTTTCTTTTTCTTCAGGGTCTGAGTAAGAAGCTTGGGGTGTCCTCATCCGTCCTTCAGGGGCTGTGGCTGTCATACAGCACAGCAAGCCTCAGTCCTGTACTCGCATCCCTGCGAAACCTTTACACTCCAAACATCAAGGTATAATACACACACACAAAATTGGTCATGTTTGTTCGGATCGCTGAGTTGTGTGTAACTGGGTCTGTCCCTGTACAGGTGAGCAGGCTGCTGATTTTGGGCGGAGCTGATGTGAATTACCGGACAGATGTGCTCAATAATGCACCTCTGCTATGTGTCCATGCACACCTGGGGCACACCGATGCTGTACTGCTGCTGCTCGACCACGGAGCTCTGGTACATTTCTATGTTCATTCATTTTGCACACTTTTTTGTTTACTTTAGAGATTATTATAATAAAATTGATGGTTTAATTGTATTTTAAATAGTAATGTAAATTACTTGAATGTGTTTTATTTTATTTGTAAGTGTTCGATTGATATTATTTTTATTCGCTTTTATTTCTTCATTGTACGCATATTTTTCACACTTTAGATTACTTATTTGATCAAATTGTGACACCTTTAGGTCGATATGTACATGTGTGAGATAGTATTGGTTGTTAAAGGTGCTTTTCTTTTAAAAAAAAAAAAATGCAATATTGTGTGTCATAACCTCAAAAAAAAAGACATCAACTGAGCATGTGGTGTATTTAGGTGGACTCTCAGTCCAGCGATGGTCTGTCTGCTCTGGGATTCGCTGCTGCTGCTGGTCATCTAGACATTGTCACAATGCTGTGTCAGCACAAAGCCAAGGTACGTATGATGCGCTAAATTATCTTTTATGCTGCAAAAATTAGTCTTGAAAGATTTTAAAGTAATTCCCCGCATGTTCTATCTCAACATACTAGTCCAAATGTTTTAGTTTAATCAGGGTTGTGTGTTGCTTTTGTGTTCAGGTGGGCCACGTCGACAGCATAGGCCGGTCCGCTCTGGTCCTAGCTGCACAGCGTGGTCGTCTGGAGGTTTTGCGCTTCCTGTTAAAATCCCCTGACTGGAGCTGCACTTCTTGCTGCAGCCAGCGTGGAGCTAGCAGGAGCACAGCGGTACAGCAGGCCTTGGTGGCAGCAGCTAGCATGGGTCACACTGAGGTATACACACACACATTTTAGAAGTGATCCATACTAATTTCTCTAAATAATACTTGGTATGTTTATGTGCAGATGGTGTCTTACCTACTGGATCTTCCAGAGGAAGATGAGGAAGAGGAGCAGAGACCGGAGATTAATCGATTTGACAGTTTGTGGGGAGAGACAGGTGTGTTCAACCCTACACCACACACACTGTTTTTATAGAAATAATAACAATACAAACAAGTCAGGGGTTGCTTCTTCTTAGTGGTGTCATCTAGTGGGGGAAACACAACATTACATTTACCGAATAATTTAATAAGACAAAACTTCTCAGTAGTTTGACTGAAAAAATCAAACGTGAATTTACTTTGTCTATTTTGTGTCTCAGCTCTTACAGCTGCAGCTGGACGCGGTCGGCTGCCTGTCTGCAGGCAGCTTCTGGATCAGGGTGCTGCCGTTGAGCAAGTCAACAGGCAGGGTATCACACCGTTATTCAGCGCTGTCAGACGAGGCCACTGGCAGGTGAAGCACAAACTCAAACACTCTGAAGCTTCAAAAACGGTATTAGGAGTCCTGAATGTGTGTCTGCATCCATCAGGTGGTGGAGCTGCTGCGGAACCACAACGTGGACGTGAATAGAGTAGACCAGCAGGGACGCACGGCACTGATGATGGCTGCTTCAGAGGGACACATCAGCACTGCTAACCTGCTGCTGGATCACGGTAAAATCCAGTTAAACAAATTAGTTTACATTAAAAAGCCTATAGTTTCTTTTTTGTTCCTGAAACTGTTGTTTTGGATGTCTGGGAAAAGCAAGGAGGAGATTAAAAAAAATTCAAGCTATAAATTTTTATCATTTTTTTTTTTTTTTTTTTTTTTTTACATTTTTGAACAAAACAATTGCTCTATGTCAGATTGCTGTTGCTCAGAATATGTCCACGAGGGAGCAAAGGTCAAGCTTCTAATCAAGAGCCAAAAAATGTCCATAATTTTGTGATAAATTAAAATAAAAATGAATAATAACAAAGGGGATATTAATAGGATAATTTTTAGTGAAGTTTACTGTAAATGTTTTACCTGTTTTTTGAAGTACAGACAAATATCATCATTTAAATGAAAAGTTTTTGAGACGATAAAGAATAGAGTTGAGTTAACTGCGTTTTCCATTGTGTCCCGTGAACCTATTAAACATGTCTGATTGGATTAAAGCATGAATGAAAATAGGACTCGGTTAAAAAGAATGTTTTCTCTCATGTTTTGATTTGAACCCATACTGAGGGGTTTTTGTTTCTTTCTCCAGGGGCTTCTTTGGAACAGACAGACAGGGAAGGGTTAACAGCCCTGAGTTGGGCATGTCTGAAAGGCCAGCTGCCTCTAGTTCGAGAGCTGGTGGAGCGAGGAGCAGCAACCACGCATGCTGACCGTAGCGGCCGAACTCCTCTGGACCTGGCTGCCTTCTGCGGCGACCCCGAAGTGGTTCGTAATCACATACACAAGTTAAAAGAAGTAGATATTTACTATAAGATGGAGATTTTAGTCATTTACTTGTGTGTTTGCGTGTGTTAGGTCCAGTACCTGGTGGATAATGGCGCATCGGTGGAGCATGTGGACTGCAGCGGGATGCGTCCTCTGGACCGGGCAGTTGGATGCAGGAACACATCAGCCGTCATTGCTCTTCTGAAAAAAGGAGCTAAAATAGGTGCGAACTTGTGTTTTCTGCTTCTTTGTTTCTAAATGTACTGGTTAACGACAACAAAGAACTCACTAAACTGTGATTTGAAAAGCTAACGCTGTAATTTGTGTGTGTTTAGGTCCGGCCACCTGGGCCATGGCCACCTCAAAGCCAGATATTTTAATGGTCCTGCTGAGCAAGATGATCCAAGAAGGAGACAAACTCTACAAGGTAACACACACACCAGTATTCTGGGACTGGATCCAGTTGCCTGCCACTAATGGCTTTTGTGTTCCCAGCAAGGGAAGGTGAGAGAGGCGGCTTTGTCCTACCAGTCAGCCCTCCAGAAGTTTCCTGGAGACGAGCTGAAGACATTCAAGCAGATGCGAGTGTGTGTGCTGCTCAACCTGTCCCGGTGCCGCCGCAAGATGAATGTAAGGGCACCAACTTGCGCAACTTATTAGTTCTGATTTAACTGACACAACCTTATTGAATCATCTATTTTTCTCTTGCAGGACTTCAGCCTCGCTGAAGAGTTCGCCACCAAAGCTCTGGAGCTCAAATCCAAATCCTACGAAGCTTTTTATGCTCGAGCCCGAGCCAAACGGAGTCGCAGGTAGTCTTCTTCTCCAAATGAGCATCAACTTTGACTTATGAGATAAATGAAAATAAGGAAAGATGTGGTGTGAAATAAAACACCCAAGATGACCCAAAAACCAATTAACTTACAGCCTTGATTTTTCACAAGAGCAAATAGGGATAAATTAAGTGGTCAATCAAATCTGCTACATCCGTACCCATAAAATACTTTTGATTAATTAACAAAGATCTACAGATAAGATATATTTAAAAATCTCACATATACAGCATCAAACACAGTTGATGTTTCATCCTCTTTGTTGTGATCAAGTAGACTGCAGGAACCCAACCAGCCAGAAGATGGTGGTGTAGGTTCATCGGTTAGTTATAGACTGTTTTTATCAAGTGTGTCAAGCACAAGTTTTTAAAGGGCCCATCTAATGCAAAATAACTCTTTTCACATTGTATCCTATGCACATACACACGCAAAATGTGGGGTTTGCAACATGCATTACACGATAGTTATGAAAATATATTGATTTGGTGGAGCGCAGTCACAGACCCGGAACTATGAAAGGCCGGGTATTGGTCATCCCCCTGCCCGTCCCGAGAAAGTACAAGCTCCGCCCTCTGCTCTCACTGAGCCGCTATTCCTCCGCCCATCTCTGAGCAGGAGGAGGAAGCCAGGCGTAAACCCGTGCGTAGCGGTTTGGTAGCGTCTGAAATAAGATTTCAAGCAAGAAAATAAAAAAGACGCAGAGCAGTGAACCAGCCTGTATATCGGACGTTGAAAGCGAGTTTGTGAGGGCGTAAGGCCGGAGTAGAGGCGGATGAGGAGGGCGGGCGGGTGGTGAGGAGGGAAGGTTTGCTGCGGAGGGGGGCGTGTGCGAAGTCCGTCCTGGCTACGTCAAATGCGTCATACTTTAGACAGCCGCGTCATACTTTAGACATCTGCTCATTGGTTGTTTTGTCTGAGCGTACCAGAAATCCACAGCAATTTATGAAAAACGGGCTAAATCAATCTAGAAACCCCTTTGGTGACATATACAACGCCCGGACAGCACTCTTACAAGGTAGAAAACTCTGGAAAGTCAATTTTGCATGAGATGGGCCCTTTAAAGTCAAACTTTGAATGAGTGTCATTTAATGAGTCCATCCTTGTTAAAATTTACACTATCTAAAGCCATATTATTTTAGATTTTGTTGTTTCCCTGTTCTAATACAGATGAAAGAAAATGGTAAAAAGCTTTTGGATCTATTTTGTTAGAATCAAGTGTGTTGGATCGGGGAAGCAATAAAAAAACTAAACAAATAGTGTGATACCACTCTTCAAAGCCTAAATTTGACACCACTGAAGCAAACACGGTCACAAGAATCAACCTTTCTAGATGGGATGGTTTGAAGTAATCACAAAGCTGTGATCACAGGAAAATCTGTTTTATTTGGAGATTTGAATTTCCCTTCTGTCTTATTCCAGACAATTTCATGCTGCTCTGGATGATCTAATTGAGGCCAGCCGCTTGTGCCCCTCCAACCGGGAGATCCAGCGGCTTCTGGCTCGAGTCAAAGAGGAATGTCGCCAAGCCGCCCAGCAACCTGACTCAGCTTCATCTCATCATGTTGCATCACTAAGCGAGTCCAGGTGCAGGGACTCCGGCTGCCTGCAGGTGCAGGACAGAGAGGGGTTAACAGAGGAAGAGGAGGCTGTAGAGAGAGAAGAGGAGATGGGATCCAGAGAGGAAGATGCTCCTTCTCTTCAGCCTCCACATGGCGGCCGGTCCGGAGCGCCATCTCCTTCCTCCCTGTCCCCTACTCACATGCATCATCACCTCCATAGCCCTACCCACTCTGCGTCCATCTCCTCACCGAATCAGTCTGGACCTCCTCTCATTTCTCCTTCCTATCCCCACTACAGCCCCCTCTCTTCGCCAATAAAGCACCACCAGCAAGCCAGCCAGATGTTTGAAGGTATGCAGCACCACCAACAGTCCGGTTCAACATTCCACCCTCTGGATCAGAACCAGGGACTACAGCAAAACCACCTGGTTTCCAACCAGAGGTCCCTTCAGAAGCAGACCCACGGGCAAGCTCAGTGGCTCCAGCAAGCCATAGGACAGGTTGTCAGAACCAGTCAGCCCAGTGCTTCTGTGCATTCCAGCATGGTTTTGGGAAGTTCCTACTCCCAGTTTGCTCATTTGCCCCAAGAACTTGCAGAGCTTGGTGAAGGTTTTGGCCCAAACCCCCTTGATATTAGGCAGAACCCCCAAGTTCTGTCTGGTTTGAGCTCTGGAGTTCCATATGCTTTAGATGATGACCTCATTGGTCAGACCAGAGGTGGACCTTCTCATGGTAGATGTACAGGAGTTGAGAGGGGGGGACTGAACCGGTTTGGTCAGTCCAGGCAGTTCAGCAGGAACCAGTCTAAAGCTGCTTACTACCCCATGGAGGTCACTGAGGCAGCTATGGGACCCCCTGATCGGCTTCCATCATCACATGATTATCAATACCATCCACAAGGTGGGCTTCGTCGTCCACTCAGCGCCCATCCGAGCTCTTCTGCTCCTCCTCCGAGACCTCTCATGCACTCACAGAGCGTCAGCGTCCATTTCTCCTCCAGTAGTGGAAGCCTCGCCGGCGGCCAGTCACCAGTCCACGGTCCTGGCTTCCGGACCTCAGCTTCGGCCCAACACATGGAGCTACCTTCAGATTCTATGGGAGGCATTTCAAGTTACCATGATGACCTGTTTCTGACATCCTCTCCCCAGTCAGATGTGTGCATAGCTGGAGGCGGTACTTATCCAGGAGAGGCAGGCCGCTCCTCCAGGAACACTCCTTTTATGGGCGTAATTGATAAGACAGTGAGGGTGCAGCAGCAGTACCAGCAGCAACCTGCTACCACGTCTCCGACCTGCCTCAGCCCATCTCGCTCCTGGGCCGTGTCTTCAGTGGACACAGTCATCACCTCGCCAAGCAAGAGCCCCGCCGGCCATGGTGGTTTTCTCCCCCATCAGCCCTCCTCCATCGCCTACTACAACCGCAGCAACAACAACGGCTATCATATCCACGACAACCAGCAAGACTTCTACGATACGATTCCGAGCAATGGTCGGCAAGTTGACGGTCCTTGTCAGAACCCGTCTTGCATGGATGTGAAAGTAACCCGGTCAGCGCCAGGAGTTCACAGAACAGGTCCAACGTCTCCAGTCAAACCAAAAAGACCGTTTGTTGAGTCCAATGTGTAAAAAAAAAAAAGAGGAAGCTATAGTGTTGTCGGAACACACAAATACTCTAGACTGAATGAAAAGCACATGCTTAACTTGTTTGTTAAAGCAGAGGAAGTTCTATAGTCACATTTTATTTGTTAAAGGCAGTTCCTCTCGGAGAAAAAAAAGAAAAGCAGCTTTGAAGGAGAGGAAAACACAATCCTCCCAGTGACCACTGTTACTTTTACCTGCTGTCGACGCCTTTAACAGACTCTTAAAATACATAAATAACAGGAAGACGTGATACAAGAAGAACTTTTACAAGCAGTGACTGTCTGATATGAACCACACACAAGACTTTACTTTGAAAAGCACTGAATTTCTGTGCATAAAAGTCATATTTATCTCTTTTTTTTAAGTTATGTGTGTATTTAAATGTAAAAACTTTTTTCCTTATACTTTGGAAGTTTATATGGTTAAAAAAAAACTTGAGATAAATGTTGGATTTTATTTACAGTTTAGAGGAGTGAATGAGAATCTTTAAAATGCCTTTTAAGATTAAGTTTTTGAGTATTTTATACTTTCAAGCAAGACTTTTGGATTTCTTTTTTGTTCTTTTTCATGTTCTTTACTTTTCCTTTGTCCAAATTATTTTAATTTATGCAAATCTCAGAAATTATAAATACTATTACAAAGTCAGTTGAATTTTGAAGAAGCATTTTTTTTTTTTTCTTTAGCTCCTCACTGGTTTCTCCTGCTTCCACCGTTTAAACGTTATTATTTAATGGTTGAATTAGTTTGATGGCACCTTGCAATAGTAGGAATACTGTTGAGAAAACAGAGAGGAAATATACATTTAAAAGCAGGTAAATGCAAATCTTTCCTGGTACAGAAACAAAATATCCAGGCTTTTGCACAAAAACTTTGACCTCTCAGTTTGTTGTGAAAGGTTGCGATGAGGTCCATTTTAATGGTGCAGCTACAGGAAATTGAAATAAATCTAAAAAAATATGATCGTACATTATTTGTAAGTTGGTTTAAATGTCAAAGATTTAAGATTTAAATAAAGAAGTTCAAAGTGAGGATGTGCAGAAATAGGTTGCGATGGTGTAGCAGTGTTTGGGACATTTCCACTGTAAGATAACTACATATTTCAAAGTCAGTGAGAAGAAAGGTCAATATTACATTTCAAATGAGATGAATGTGATTTAATTCTGCTTGTGTGAAAAAAAATAGACTGCTGAGTTAACTTTAAAAGAGGAATAAAGATGAATGGAAGACATGGAAATACTTGTCTCTCTGTTTTTTTTTCTCTAGAAACCTTTTACAAACACAAAATTAAAATCGTTCAACCATCTTTTTGAAACAAGTACCCGTTTGACAATAACATATCAAAAATAAAATGATGAATCTTTCGTCTTTTTTCTGTTTTGCTGTCCTCCTCTTATCTGTGGCTGGATCGCCGGGACAACAGCTTCAGAGGGCAAACCCAGGTTTTTTCTCACCCCGGCTGCATCCTCCAGGAGGATCACGAGCCGTTCCTTGAGACAGTCACTCCAGCTGCCTTGGGCCTGGCTCTGGGTCTCCGCCCGGTAGGACCTGCCCAAAACACCTCAGGTGTTCGGGACGGGAGGCATCCCAACCAGATGCTTGGACCACTTCACCTGGCTTCTCTCAACCTGGAGGAGCAACATTTTTATACTCCGAGTTTCTCCCGAATGGCAGAGCTCCTCACTCTTTCTCTGAGAGCCCAGGCATTCTGCAGAGAAAGCTCATTTTGGCCGCTTGTATCTAAGATCTCTTTTTAATACTTTGTTGCAAATCATTTGCAGTACTTTTAGTAGTTAAATAGTTATAAAACAAATGCTTTTGCCTCAAGAAGGGAAAACATAATAGGGAGTCTAAGCAGTTTACACAATTAACCTTTTTAAAGGGTATATTTCTGAGGATTTGTTATTTAAAAGTTTCTCTTTAAAAACTTTATTCATATATTCTAATAGTCTAATAGTCATTTATTTTGTCCGACTTCAATGTTTGCATGAAAATGACACTGACCAAGGAAGTGATGCTTTTAATACACGTTTTATTAAACTAGTCACAGGGTGATCAAGGATTTATTTGGCTTAAATAACAAGCAGATAAATAACATCCAACAGAGAAAAGGCACAAGTAAAGCTTCCCAGACTCGAACTGTAAGAATTTCAAACAAAAAACCTCCACACATTTAATGCTACATTTATGAACATAAATTCTACAAGGTGCTTATAAGATTGGTTTTTACATTCAAACATTTAACAAACAAGAAAGAAGACATCAGATTTTTTGCCAAATACAGAAAATACTGTGAATTACAAAAAGTGAATACAGAGCATTGTAAAAAGAAAATGTAATAACGAACAACGAATGGTTATCGAAGAGTCAACGTGTGATTAAAACGTTATTAAATCACAAAAATTAAAAGAGAAAAAGAATGTTAAATAATAAGTAATGGAAAGTACAATCAGCTAAGAATAATTTATTTTAAATATAAAGCAGCTCAGCAAAAAAAAAAAAAAAACACATGGATTATCAGCTTTCTTCTAAAGTTTAGCTACAAATTTACATTTCTGTTTCCTTTATTCTTCGTTCCCTTGAGGTTAGAAAGTGTCTTCAATTACTTCTTTAATACAAACACTGCATTGATCCATTTTTTAATTGTAAACAAACAGTTTCAGTCAGAATAATGAACAAAGTCCTAACAGATAAAAGCTCCAGCCTTAATTTATAACACTATAAATAGATTTAAATCATTAGGGAGAAGAGGCATCGGTAAAGATCACCACATCGTCTGAAACTTTCAGCAGGTCTTTTTAAATCAACATGTTGCAGAGTTAGTCTGTAACCATTGATGATCTGTAGTGAGGCATCAGGAGGTCAGGGTGTGGTTGGTGACCCACCTTCAGTTAGTGTTTTAAAATGAACAGCCAGAGACTCTTCCTCTGGATTTGGTGGGCGTCTGTACTCCTCTCTGCTGATCAAATAAGACAGAAGCCCCCCAAAAATCACCAGACAGAGACCCAAGATGTTGGCCAGGACCCCCTCCTGGGCAAACTTGGAGTAGGTAGATCTGTAACCCAACAAATGGAACAAACTAGTAAAAACAGACACAGACCATAATTTGCTTTGACCCACTGGTTGAGCGACTTTTAAATGCAAATATAATATTGAAGATTCAACTGACTCAGTGAGCCTAAATATAAATGATGCTATCGGATAAATATAGAGCAAAACCTCTGAATAGTGACAAAGAATAAAGTAAGTTCTCCATTCTGAAGGAAACTTTCCACCACTCACATTTCTTACTCATCTTTTAACAGTTTGTCTGTTTTTCTCTCTTCCTCCTCCAGACAGTAACATTTCACCGATTCATAACAACTGATTTTCAAAATGCTGTTATCTAACACTACAGAGACAAACATCCCAATACGAAGTGAAACGAGGATATTGTGGTGGCGTTAAAGTAGAGTCAATTGACCTGATGATACTTTGGTGTTTAAACCATCACATGACTGAAACCAGGTCCCAAAAATTATTTATAGGACTGATAACTGGTGTGTGTTAAGTAAGAAAATGATTTTTGATGCTACATAATGAAATGCAACCTGCACGGTGGCACAGTGGTTTTGTTAGCACGCTGGTATCGCAGCAAGAAGGTCAGGAGTTTGAGTCCTGGAGTGGGGGCGAGGCTTAAAACACGGGTCTTTCTGTGTGGAGTTTGCATGTATTCCCCGTGTATGTGTCGCAGATACGGGGTTTGGCGAGGTTTCTCCCCTCTCTTTAAAGGTCCTATATCATGCAAAACGGACTTTTATGAGGTTTTAACCTTTTATTTTACTTAGTACTACCCCAAACAATCCCCCAAAGTGTGTTTTATTGTGATTCATGCTATTTTGAGATATTTAAATTCAAAGTAAGGGGCGTGTTCTCCAAACCTCTAACGACTGGTGGAACATAGTGACGTACATCTGTTTTTTGTTCAGCCCCCTGCAGCTCAAACACCAATCGCTGAACACCAATCGCTGAATGACAACCAATCGCAACCAACGGGGCGGGTCCCGGGAAAAAAAAAAGAAAAAAAAACTGAAACAAGCTGTTTTGACTTCCGGGTATGAAACTGCGCTCCCAAACAGGGTATTATTTATAACCTTTTGTGTTGACATTGTGGCGGAATGTAAAATTATGCATATAATGATACATAGAACAGGATAAAATAAGGGAAAAAAGGCATGATATAGGACCTTTAAAGACATGCATGTTAGGTTAATTGGCTACAACAAAATTTCCCCTAGGAATAAATGAGTTTGTGTGACCCCACTACAGACTTGCAAGCTGTATGTGGTGTATTCTTCCCCTCACCTGAAATCACCCAAATAGGCTCCGGCACACCCTGTGACACTATTGAGAATAAGGGGTTTAGAAGGCGAAACTAAACATAATGAAATGCAAGTTGACGCAAACGAATGTGGCATAAACTGGGAACACACCGCACTCATTAAGTGCACCAATACGGTTGGCAGAAACGCAAAATACTTTCATTTTTATTTTGTCCGATTTTGATTAATTATGTGAGTGTGTCTGTTAAATTATCACATGACTAAAGCTCAACATCTACAGAACCAATATTATCTGGCATAAATGCAAAAATTATAGAAACATCTCTTGCTTTGCTCATTGGGTCCAACTAGGAAAATGAAACAAAGACATCACATGAGAAAATATTAAAGGTCTCAAAGACTAACTTACGAGATACTGAAAAGAAGTTTCTCTGTGATGCCGAGCAGGCTCGTTCCAATTGCCATGATCAGCAGACTCAGGCCACTGAATACATGAATAGGTAGGTACATGGCTCGTAACCATGACGATGCGACAGGGAACAGGAAAAACAGCAAACCCATCACCCACTGGGAGAAAAGAAAATAGATGGTGAATATTTTATTCACATTTGATTAGAGATCTGATCTGTATTCATACTTGTAGGCAGAACAGGACCATAGTGGCCATGCCGCACCAGCTGTGCAGAGAATACATGTCGGGGATTTTGGCAGCTTTGTGGAAATCAAAAACAGCTACAATACCTACACACACACAAATATGTGACATTTTAGTAAAACATTTCAATACTTCAAATGTGAGATTATTAAATCTCTCTCACCAACTATGCTGATGATAAGGGCGAGCAGGTGGATAATCCCATGAAGCATTTTCACTTTCTTCTTCGCCTCGTTACGAAAAACTCTGTAAACTAAGATGGCTGGGGAGAGAAAAACGTCATTATTTTATAGTAGAAGAAAGATAAATGCATATTGTTACTTCTGATGTTTGGGGGCGGGGCGGGTTTAACTTCTTTTGAATGAATTTATAATCAGTAGCAGAGAAAAAAAAATCTGAAAAATACACCAGGTTTACCAGTGATGTGTAGTAAGGTTCATGACTGGTGAAGCACTGACTCCTCAAGAGTCAGATTTACAATTGTGAGAATTGGAAAATGCATCTCACCATTTATCAAACAGAATCCATCGGCATTCCTCTTTCAACTGCACTCACAAACCAACATAAACTCATGAACATATTTGTCCAACAAAAACATTTATAGCTACGGGTAGAGCACTCATCTTATGTTTTAAGAAATTAATTTAAACTGTAAACAAATTAAAGTACAGAGATATGTGCAACTTTGTACTGCACACATCTCTGTGAGCCAGCATTGCAACGAGAAAGAACCTGCCAGTTTGCATATGCCCCCTTGAGTTGAGGCAGAATACTGCCTGCCTCACCTGATGGCTTTTTCCTGCACTTTATTGTGCAATCAGCAATAATAATTAACTCACACAAGGATAAAAGACACTACATAGACTGCAGAGAGTTGTAGTGTTTAACAAATATTTTTGTAGTTCATACTAGCAATATGCTGAGGAACAGCAACTGGCAAACATCACGCCACTCAGTTTGTAATGGATCGTGCAATCATAGGTGAGGCACAGTTTGCCCCTGACTCACCTGGGGTTTCTGACCAGGATTTGATTGGAAAAAAATCAAAATCTGCCCTTTTTAACCAATAAAACGGCAGAAATCTGTGGTCACACTCCAAATGCATTTTTTAACATCAACACCGGGAAATATTAAAATTTCTTTGTGTACACTTTCTTTTTTTTGACATGACGACACGCAAATTTGTGAAGCGTTCCTCTTTTTTTTTCTGCAATTTTCCCACTGTGGGACAAATAGAGGTTTTCTTGATTCTTGATTGATCCTTGGTGGTGAGGCACTGCCTCAACTCCTTCTCTTGAATGCACAACAGGGAGCTTTTCTATTAATGAATAGTGAAAATGAGTTAGCAAGCTGAAAAAATTATAATTCAAATTGATCAAACAATCAAACAATTGAAACGATTGTTCTTTAATGGCTGTTTTTTTAAATGATAAAATAATCTTATAATCTGTTGCACTTTGTTAACACTTTTCTGAAATAATTTTCTTAATCATCATTTCTTAAAATAGGTAAGTCGTGTGCGACTTGGGCAAACTGTGGCTGAGACGATGCCTGTTCATTGCAAACAGTTTCCTTTAAGTAAACTACACTAAATAATACTGTATAAGACATACATACAGCGGTCCCCAACCTCCTCAGACGATAAGAGAAACAACCCAAAGACAAATATACAACTTTAACAACATTAACAAGAAAGAGTTTACATAAGCAACTCTCCACAGTTTTATCTGGATACAAAGTTTGAACTAAGTCTCTCTTTCTAACTCTACACACCACTCAGCATGTGACTTATGTTTACTCTACTGATCTCCAATTACCCCCTTACCTCTAGTAATTACCTTACAGTAGCTTTTTGTAAAATCTTTGATGAAAAGATCAATATACTCAAATCTGTGATTAAAAGCTTGATAACAGTTAAAGGTTCATTCCAGAAAAAAAAAAATCACATTAAGAAATACAAAAGCAACAAATAATACAAAATTGGAAACTTAATTCTGGGCAAGTTTTCTGTTATTACACAAAGATAAAAATGAATGTATTTGGACAGATATAGAGTATGATGAGATTTTTGCAAAGGAGTGGTGTTGATGAAAAGGAGATAAAGAAAATTTTAGGTACTTTGGATAAACAGTCCAAAGTTAAAGACAGTCTTCTTCAGGTCAAGAAGCATGTGCAGGCGGGTTAGAATGGGTGGGAAAAATATTTTCTCCACTCTTTACAATTGAACCAATCAACAATCCTTTTTTAAGTCCGCCTATGCCAGCTACCTTTTCACGCCAACTTTTGAAATCCTTAAAAAAAAAAGAAAAAGAGGTGTGCTGTCATCCTTAACAACATTAGGATGAACAGGTGCTTGTTGCTCAGAGAGGAACCCCCAGGGATATTTCCACATTTCCCTTCTCGTAATGGCAAGCTGACCTTTTCCTTTGTGGCTCTAATAGAATTTAACACCACACCAGTTGAGCTAATGTAGTTTATTCTCATTAGCAAACATCTCCTTAGCTGCAGACACAAACCCGGCGGCAGAGAAAACAGACACGCTCTTTTTTTTTTTCAGGGTGCAAACACATTAGCGAGGTCCATAGGGAGAGCAAACACATTCAGAACGAATCTTTAACTGTCAAATTAATTAACTATATTTTCCTTCTACAATGAGTGTGGCCAAGGCTTCAGACAATTTGCCATCTGAAACTCCAGATAGAGAATAAAAGCCGATAACAATATCTGTCCCTAACAATAAACTCCTTGAATGAAATCCACAATATACCATAGTTCTTTTTTGTAACAGGTAATAAAGCTAATGTAATTTGAATTTAGAGATTTTTAGGTTGATTGGCCGCTATGTATTGCCCCTAGGAATGAGTACCTGTGTGGCCCCTGGCGACCTGTGCGGGTGTACCCTGGCTCTCACCTGAAATCAGCTGGGATAGGCTCCGGCTCCACCCGCGACCATATTATGGATAGGCAGTTTAGAAGATGAAACAAAAAACTTATATCTGCCTTTTTTTTTTTTTTTGCTATCACTTGTGTACTGAAACATACAGTATGTATTAACAGCAGACTCTATGAGACTTTGAAAATCTCATTTAATAATTTTTTCTGTTGTGAGCAAAAAAACATTGGCCCGTCCCAATTTCCATGTTTCGGCAACATGTAACTATTTCTACTTGTTGGAGATTTAAACTCAGAAAAGGCTGAAAAGATTAAGGCAGGTCCTAATGCTTGCCCAGCATTTATTAAGGGTTACTTTCTTTAACTATCTTCTCTGCCTAAAGAAACTAGAGAATATCTTTTGTGATCAAAAAGAAGGCCAATTTTTTGCGATTACCTGTTAACATGTTTATACTTCAGTTCGTTAGTATTTTTGCCACTGAGTTAAAGACAACTAATAGTTCATGTAGTACTAACAGTTGCTAACATCTTGTTTTACTAATCAGGATCGTGTTGCTTTACAAAAACACAAGAACTGAGCAAATGTTTGAGCGTTATCCACCAGGATGTTGTAGCAATTACGATCAAGTTTACATAGACTGGTCTCGAACAAAGAGTATATGATGGATGACGGAGTGAAACAGTCGCCCTAACACACCCACACATTAGGAGGTTTAAAGTCCTCCAAGTTTTTTGTTTGTTCATTCAGTTTATCTAAAATTTTCACCTGCACTGAAAATATTCTAGTGCATATTGTTTTTTATTATTATTATTTATCCACCACTTTGAGGTTCAACAGAACAATGGTTGAATAAAACATGTTCCTCATAAATCGATTGTAGACATAAACATGGGCAGAAGGATGCTGGGTTTGGAACCACCGGGAAAGAGGCCTAGAGGAAGACCAAATACTGTAGGAGGTTTATGCATACAGTGAAGTCACAATAGTTGGCGGGACTGAAGACGATGCAGCGGATAGGGTTAGATGGAAGAAACTGACTTGCTGTGGCGACCCCTGAAGGGAAATGCCAAAAGTAGAAGAAGAAGACATAAAAATCAATGGAAGCTATTGACTCAGCTTTTGTTTGCTGACGTGCTTCCGTCACGTCAAAGGCTCCAATTTTTTGTTGGATTGTTCTGTCAAAGCTTCATTGGATAGGCTGTAACCTGATTGGACTGGATGAGGTGGGGGCAGCAGTAGGGTGGGCCGGATGGATGAACTTTGATGAACATCTGCTCATTGTTAGCTTAATGCAACAGGTCAGCAGTACAATAGCTTGAGGCTGAGACGCTTACGAGCCAAACAGAACCACTCAAATGTATCTTGCTGCAATGTCCTGTTTCTCTTTTCACTCAATTTAAAAAGCTGTTTCAAAAATCGACTTCTTGTAACCATGACTACAGACTGAATTAACAATATCAGCATCATCAATCCTAAGAGAAAAAGAAAATTCACTACAGATGTTTGTGCAGCCTGCTGGTTCCAGCTCAGTCAAAAACATAATGTTTGCAAAAAATGTTGTTCTCAATTACTTGATCATTAATATTTCAAAGCTGGTAAGAAACAAAAAAAAAACAACAGATAGAAATTCTTATCACATATTCTATACGTAGAAAATTTCTCCTAGAAACTGGTAATATTGTCAGATCAGAGATATCTTACCGTCACCCTGAAGAAAGATCATCCCCAGCACCATACATAGAGGATGCAGGTTAAACTCGTGGGCTGAGCCGTCCCAGGCAAAACCTCCTCTGAAGTGACCCATCCACACACCGGTCAGCACCACCGAAACTAATCCAAGAACCTGTGATGCTCCCACCAACCCGATAAACACAGAGCTACCATGGCGGGGACCCAACTCTTCCATGGTCTGGAGGCAAAGACATAAACCAAAATTGTTTAGGAAGGTGAATTAGACATAAACAAGCATCAACATGAGAACAATCTTCAGTCAGAAGCTTTCATCAAACATACATGAGGAATTTGAACTATTTTTCCTCACAAAGGTGAGAAAGTTCTTTGTGTCTGAAAGTATTCCAAGGATTTTAGTGGGATTTCAGTGAGATTTTAAAGATTTAGCTTTTCTCAATATAAGCATAGTTTTGGAACAAACTAGATTTCAAATTAAAAAAAGAATAAAATCTGACAAATATCCGATTAACCAATTAAACAAACAAATCAATAATCTAATACGGAAATAATCTATAGCTGCAACCCTAAAGTAATTTTATTTACTTTTTTAATATCACTTGTTACAATCTATTTATTTATAACATTATGAAAATGAATGGCAATACAAGATTGCATGAACATCTCCAGAGGAGATGGGGAATATTTCGGTAACTATGGAGCTGCCAGACAGGAGGCCTAGAGGAAAACCAAACAGGAGGTTTATGGATTTAAGATGACATAAAGGCAGCTAGAGTCAAAGAAGAGATTGATCAAGACAGGATTAGATGAGACCAAATGTGAAAGATGTTTTTTGTGAAGATCTGAAATATGACATAAACAATCTCGATGTTCTTGCATGACTTTCACAAAACACACATTTGCAAATTTATCTTAACAAAAATAAATGCATGAGTTGGAAGATACAGGCATGTGAAAAAATTAGGACACCTTATGAAATCCTGTGTATTTTAAAATATATTTGGACATATGGGTAGTTAATGTCAATTTTAATTAAACTCAGGGATCCAAGTAATATAACTAAACAATAAAAAAATAAGAAAAGCCTTTTTAAAACTTTCTGTAAAATTTAATTAAAAAATAATGCAATTTCTGGTGAGGAATAAATTAGGACACCCCCTATACTATCCCTCTTAAAATGTTGAAAATACCAAAAAGGTGCATCACGTCAGGTGCACATGATTAGTACATCATTACCCAGCATTTGAATGGAGCCTTGCCCTATTTAAACCTCAGATTTAGTTTGGTGTGGCCCTGACAGTTGAGATGTTGAGATGAGCGCCATGGTGAGGTCTAAAGAGCTTCCTGATGCCCTCAGAAAGGAGATTGTGGCCGCTTACGAGTCTGGTAAAGGATTTAAAAAGATTTCAAAAGAATTTAACATCAGCCATTCCACCATTCGCAAAATTATTTACAAGTGGAGGACATTTAAAACAACTGCCACCATGCCAAGATCTGGCCGTCCGGGCAAGTTTACCCCCAGAGCAGAACGCAAGATGCTCAAAGAAGTCCTGAAAAATCCTAAAGTGTCATCAAGGGAATTACAGCAGATTCTGGCAACTGTCGATGTGAAAGTGCATGGCTCTACGATCAGAAAGAGACTGCACAAGTGTGACTTGCATGGGAGGTGTGCAAGGAAGAAACCTTTGCTCTCTAAAAAAACATCAAGGGCAGACTGAAGTTTGCCAGAGAGAACATAGACAAAGACCACGACTTCTGGAATAAGGTTCTTTGGACAGATGAGTCTAAAATTGAATTATTTGGACACCAGAACAGAAGACATGTTTGGCGTAAACCAAATACAGCCTTCCAAGAAAAGAACCTCATACCAATTGTAAAGCATGGAAGGGGCAGTGTCATGGTTTGGGGTTGCTTTGCTGCAGCAGGACCTGGCCAGCTCACCATCATAGAATCTACCATGAATTCCACTGTGTATCAGAGGGTGCTTGAAGAAAATGTGAAACCATCTGTCAAAAAATTAAAGCTGAAGCGTAACTGGATACTGCAACAAGACAATGACCCAAAGCATACCAGCAAATCCACCAAGGACTGGCTAAAAAAGAAGAAGTGGAGAGTCCTGGAATGGCCAAATCAGAGCCCTGATCTTAATCCCATCGAAATGCTGTGGGGTGACTTGAAACGGGCTGTACATGCAAGACACCCCTCAAACATCTCACAGCTAAAAGAATTCTGCATTGAGGAGTGGGCCAAACTTTCTCCTGATCGATGTCAGAGACTGGTAAAAGGCTACAAAAAGCGTCTCGTTGAAGTTATATCAGCCAAAGGGGGCAACACTAGCTATTAGGTGGTAGGGTGTCCTAACTTTTTCCTCCATTAAAATACATACTTTATTTTTTTTCTTTTTTTGGATTTGTCAAACAATGTTCATTTTTGTTGTTAAATTGCAATCAAATCACTTTCTTTTTGAAAAATACATATAAACATGACTGGATATTGGTATGTGAACCATTTCTAAATAAAGAGCTGATTATTTAATGGGGTGTCCTAATTTTCTCACATGCCTGTATATATAAAAAAATCCGAAAAAGAAAGCACACCTAGAACATGTTAATAAAAAAGAAGTACTTGCCATCAAAACCAGGAGTGGGTATATGGTCTTAGCTCACCATACAAAAAGGATTGGCAGAGGTGTTGATACCACACAGTGTGCAATTTAGTAAAAATATTCACTACATCTACAAAGTATTTATAGGCATACATTCAGTGATCGACAGCAGATTGAAGTCATATTAAAAATTAAAAAAACAGATTTTATACCACCTCTAAGACGCAATTCGACAAGTACAAATAATAATAGTTTTCTAACGTCCAGAGTGATTTTATTTATATTATTATAGTTAAGTATTTTTATTTTATTTTTTCTATTTAGACAAATTTTATATTTGATGTTGCACACTATATCAAAGCAAGTTCCTAGTCTGTGAATTTTTATTAAAAATGGCAACAAACAGTTCTTAATTCCTTGATTTGAATAAGCGCGCAGGTGGGATATGGACAGTTTATCAACTAGTTTGAAAGCTAAACACTGATTTAACACGTTTATTTTATTAAAAAACATGAAGTTGCGCGTTTATGGAAAGCGAGGGTAAAAGCTTACGCGCTTGTTTAAACCGCGTGTGTTCTCCCTGACGGCTTTCCATACCCGTTTAACAGGAAACGCGACTGGTGACGGTTGAGAAAAAAAAAAAATAGTTTTACAGCGTTATTATTTCGATCATGTATTTTCTTTTTTTTTCTAATGCACTGTTTTTTTCTAGATTTTTTTTTGTTAGGTTAGGAACAAGAGGACAGAAATCTGAATGAGGTTTGCGCGATTCACCTGCTCCACATTCATTAGATATTCAGATTGTCAAAAGATATCTTATTGACCAATTTTACTAAAAGAAAAGAGAGAGAAAGAGATCTTGTACTTACTGCTCTGGAGCTTCAAGTTGATATGTTGAGGAAGTCTGTGTTGATCTGATCAGATCCGCCTCTTACACACACTTGTGATGTGGAGATGTGTGTGTGTGTGGGTGTGGATGTCTGTTTCTTTTTTTATTAATATTTTTAATTTTCTAAACACGACAGTGTGATCTAAAATAAAAAAGAAAGCAGCTGATTGTTGTTAATATACAGGTGAAATAATCTATTACCTGCCCTCATGATGATGTAAAATAACAGAAATAGATCACCTAGAATGTGACACGTCACAACACCTCACAGAAGACATGTTGATGGGATGGAGTTGACTGGAGGGACTGATCCTTGGTGCAATGGATCGTTGCCATGGCAATAATGGAGCCGAGAAAAAGGAGACCAGTGGAATATGTCTTATTAGATTCAAACGTGCCACATAAGCACAGTCCCTTCTGGATGGAGGTTTTATGTGCACAAGTGCTGAAACAGTCAAAAATTCATATTCATTGTAAGTCTTTCATGTTCTTCCAGCTGTCCTCTTCTTTCGAAATTTACCTTAGGGGTTGCCACAGCAATTCACTTTGTTCCATCTAACCCTATCTCCTTCATCCTCTTCAGTCACACCAACTGCACTGTATCCATGAACCTCCACTTTGGTCGTCCTCAAGGCCTCCTGCCTGGTGGTTCCAAACTCAGCATCCTTCTGCAGATTTACTCCTTCTCTCTCCTTTGCACATGTCCAAACCATCTCAGTCTGGTCTCTCTGACTTTATCTCCAAAACCACTAACATGTGCTGTTCCTCTGATATAGTCGTTGTCCATCCTGGTCACTCTCAAAGAGATCCTCAGCATCTTCATCTCTCCTACCTCCGTCTTTGCTTTTAGCTGTCCACAATATGTGTTTTTGCTCTTGAGATAACTGAGAAAGTTAAATTCCATATTACTGATATATAAATAACAATTATTGTCCTTATGTGAGTGATAATATGGTTACCCAGAGTAACCATGCTGTTTGGTCTAGAGACAGTGGCACTGAGGAAAAGACAAGAAGCAGAGATGGAGGTAGCAGAGATGAAGATGTTGAAAAATCACTCTGGTAGTGACCAAGATGAACAGGATCAGGAATGAGTATATCAGAGGAACAGCACAAGTTCGAGGTTGATAACAGAACATAAACATAAAACAGTAGTGAAGGTCTTTATCCCCCTAACAAACAACCCAGAGTGAAATGAATAGAAACTTGAAAAAGGAAACTGGCGTCAGTCACAAGTGAGAGGGCTGAGTCATCCGGACCTCCGGAGACTAACAATCAGAGTGAAAAGCAGAAATGTGAAAAAAAAAAGAAGAAGAGGATCCAAGCATCCACATTGAAAGTGACTGGCTTATTTAGAGGATTAAGGCAACGATTGAAGGCAGACATATGTTAACAGGAAACATAAAAAAAAAAAAGATATTTCAACCAGATGCCTCCAAAGTAATCTACATTAAAAAAAAATTATCTGGATTATGTTGCTAAGTCGTTTTGACCAGAACAGCATGAATCCATAAAAAACGATAACAAGAAATCGGTTAAACCATTAACAGAACAAGTCTATGAGTTTATTTCAACTGGTTGAAAAAGTATTCCGGAGCTAATTTGGAGTTAATCGTTCACAGAAGAATGTGGCACAACCTGCTGAAAAGAAGATTCTTCATTTCCTCAAAATGACACAACAAGGAAACAGTTTGCTATTTCCCAGATTAAATCAGTGGCAACAAAGAGGTGCTAAAGGTCATCCAGTCAAAAACTTCAACATCAGAATTATCATCATACATCTTTTTTAAATCCTACATTTTCTCAACTGTTGTGTTTAAAATTTCCGTTATCTTAAAAATCCCATCAAAATCTAAATGACCATTCAGTTTTTTAATAGAAGTTTGTTTAATGGAGAGTGTGGACAAGAGGTGAAGAAGTGTGTTCAAGCAGGCTGGAACGGGTGGAGAAAAGTATCAGGTGTGATGTGTGATAGAAGAGTTTTGGCTAAAATGAAAGGTAACGTGTTCAAATTGTGGTGAGACCAGCCATGCTGTTTGGTCTAGAGACAATGGTACTGAAGAAAAGACAGGGAAAAGAGATGGCGGTAGCAGAGATTAAGATGCCGAGTATCTCTCTGGGAGTGACCAGGATGGACAGGATCAGAGGAAGATCGAGAGGAGGATCGCAGAAGGATGCTGGGTTTGTAACCACCAGGAAAGAGGCCTTTAGGAAGACCAAAGAGGAGGTACATGGATATAGTGAAGGAAGACATGAAAATAGTTGGTGTGACCAAAGAAGATGCAGCAGATAGGGTTGGTTGGAAGAAATTGACTTGCTATGGCGACCCCTGAATATTTGTAAATGCTGAAAGAAGAGGAAGTTCCATGAGAAAAACCATTGCAGGGTTATAGATAACAAACTTCAACATACACTTGAGATAAATGGTTAAGTACATTTATCTTATGAAAACAAAGTTGAAAATCTGAATTTATGAGGACAGTGACAACAAATACTATATTGGATTTACTATAAAGAGAGAAATTTAAAGTTGTGAGTGTTTAAGATCTCTACCCTGATTTGATATTTGTAACTTTTTTTTTTTTTTTTCATTTTTGTTGGGTTTAAAATAAATTAATATGTTAGGTATTTGACCAGTTACGTAATTCTCCTAACTGTGAAAATGTACATGGAAAGGCTTTACATTATAAAGGACCTGTTGTTGGATCACATCAATTAAAAAGGTGAAGAATTTGGTTGTGATTTTTATTCAAACGACATAAAAAAGTCACTTTGAAGTATTTTTAAAGACAGTTCATTTTGTCTGATTTATTTTCAATGAATACAAATCCATCATCCGACCGTCATTAGTTCAAATTAGAATAAATACATTAGACTGTATTTAGCTTAACTGCTTGATAACAATATATTGCTATGGACACAAGGAAAACAGACCTGATCCTCTTTGGTTTGCTTTCCCAGGCTAAGCTGAATGAGTAAATAAATCATACAGACACATGGATTTTCACTTTCTTTGAGAAACCTTTGGAATGGAGAGAATGTTTGCTGGATGAAATACTCCCAATCTCTGGATGCAAAATTGAACAAAAAATAGAAAAACTAAGCAGTTGCAATAATGTCAAGTTAAATTGTGTCATCTGAGTAACTTAATATTAGTTGTTCAAACTTTATCTCATCCTCCAATTTGCCCTGCAGGCCTCGTCGTTCTTTTAGCATCAGTCATGTTTTATTGATATTGAAAAGAACCGTATTCTACCAGAATATTCTAGTTAAACAGAGACATTCTGCTCTGTTTAACTCCGGAGTCCACGAGAGAGATCCTAAACAGCTGCCAGGACCTTCCAGCTAGGTTATGCGGACTTGATGGAACAACTGTTGGTGGAACACACAGCAATGTCAGTCAGTCATCTTCTTAACCGTCCATCCCAAACAGGGTTGCAGAGAGTGCCAGAGCCAATCCCAGGTGATTCGAGGCAACGGGGCAGGGTACACCCCAAACAGGTCGCCAGTCTGTCGTGGGGCCACACACATACTATAAAGATGCACTCATTCCTAGGGGCATCTGGTGGGCAATCAATCTAACATACATGTTTTTGGAGGATAGAAAGATACCAGAGAACTTGAAAAAAACACACACACACACAAAGAGAGCATGCAAACTTTACACAGAGAGGCCAGTGTTCCAGGCCTTGTCCTGACCCGAGCTTCGAACCCACAACCTTCTTGCTGTGAGACCACTGCGCCATTGTGTTGCCACACAACAATCTGATATATTTAATCATTTTAAGAACCAGTCAATCTCCCCAACCTATAGCTCTGTGAGCCCAAGTGACAAGTTGACCTTTCCATAGAGGTGTCACAACCACAGCTTTAAAAGAAAACCAAACAAAAAAAACCCTCAAAGAAAAAATAAAGCCAATTGAAAAAAAGTTATATTTCCATGTTTATCAAAAATCAGGGTTTTACAATTATTCTTTTTTTTTAAAAAAATGAACCATTCAAAATAATTTGTATTTGGATCAGAATATTTTAAGCAACTCATAAAAAAATCAATGCTTAACATTTTTTGGCTCCCTAACAACAGATGTTGTTCTTTTTTTGCCCACCGGAGGGCGCTGTTGCTTCATTTTGAGGGGTATGTCATTTAACTGGAAAATAAACTCGTTTAAAAATGTATGATTTGCACAAAAAAAAATATTATTTTTTTTTAAACCAAATGCTGGTTTAAAGTCTTTAGATTTCTTTATTTATGCAAATTTCACTTAACATTTTTGCAAGGAGATCCCAAAATATTTCAGATTGGTAGTGACAAAAAGGCCTCTCCTCAGTGTTTTAATCCTGTTAAAAATGAATGAATGTGATTATAATTTAAAAAAGGGTGTTTAGGTGCACGTGTTTCTGTTTCTGTGCGTCAAACATTTGGAGATAAAGAAAGAAAAAGAGAAGCGTTGGCAGGGTTATCTGTATTAATGTCAGATTGTGATGGCTGCAGATGTGTGTGTGTGTGTGTGTGTGGTCTGGATGTGAATGCTCTTTTTCTGTCTGACATTTCTGATTTCTCTTGTGACTCACAGGAGGCTGACTCACCGCTGCTCCTTTAGTGGTGTGTGCGTGATGGTTACGTATGGTGTGTTGATGTTGAACTTTTCTCATTATCCACCTTCCCAACCTCCCTCCACATGGTTTGCAGGAAAGGTTATAAATAGCTCACCTGCAGTGTTAACGTAGATGTTAAAGTGTATGTTATCAGTCAAAGCATAAGAGAGAAAAATTTTCTGGCTGAATGCCTAAGGATTCTTTCTAAAGGACAATATCTTTCATTCCCTCTGGTTTCAGAGCAATCCAGTTGTGACTTTTAAATCTTCCAGCAAAAACTAGACAGGTAGTAAGGACCCATCTGTTTTTATATTTTTTAGAAAGAAAAGTAGCCAGAAAAAACTTCTAAATGATTGTCATTGTTAATCTCTTAGATGTTTGGAGAAATCACATTGAGGCAAAACAACAGTAGAGCTCGGGGTTGTGTTTGAACCATAATTTTAAAGCAAGGAGAAATCCCAATGCAATCATCTTGATGTTTATCATTTGGAATGTGCTATAATGGTGATATCATCATTGTAGAATTACATGATAATTATACATTTTATTTTTAAACATCGTCTGCCATAAATACCTTGGAAAGAAGTTCCATTACCATCTGCTGAATGTATGATTCCTCTTCTCTTCTTCAGATATAAAGCTGTAGAGTAGAATAAGCTCATATTTAATTAACAAACATATTGGCTACTCATCTTGGGGGAGGAATGGCTCTTTCATGTGGATCCCCATGAGGTTTCTTCTTTTGCCCTTCACTGCTGGGTTTTTCCTCGCCATGAAAGAAGGTCTAAGGGCAGGAAAGAGCTGATATTGTTTAGCCAGGTTTTGTTTAGTTAGTTTTTAACTGTGTATTTGTGTGTCTAATTTTTTTCTTCTTTTTTTGCTCTTCGTTTGTTTTTGTACTTTTTTCAATCTACAATGTGAAGACCATCGAGACAATTGTTTTGTGATATTGGGCTATACAAATATAATTGAATTCTCTTTGTATGATATATTTCATCTTCTGACTCATTTCCTGAACTTTCTAAGGAAGTTTTCACATACCAAGTTGTCCAAATCCCACACATATTTATGTTCTGAAGACTTTTCATTTCCTTTTTCTAAAAGCCATTGTGATGAGCTGTAGCGTTCTTCCTGAAGCTAATGTTAAAATGCTGGTTGCTAGGCAATGCTGACCTGTCTCCTCATCCGTGGGAAAAAAAATACACTGCAGTTAAAAATAGTGGTTCTGGTAGACAAAGACATACTTATAGATATATTTTTTCTTTGTTATTTTATTTGAACAGTAAAAGAAAAAATTAGACACAGGCTTAGAAAATGTCTGGATGCCAGGATCCTCTTAGCTTTAATAAACCAGTTATTGCATGTTGAACTTTCAAAACCAAATGACAAACCTGGGAGGTTCTAGAGTTATTAGAGAAAAAAGTATGAGCAATTCCATTCACACTAACTAGATGGATTGTGTCTAAATATTTTTTTTAACATCATAAAACCCTTATTCAGTGAGGAAACTGCAAAAAAAAAAAAAAAAATCAACTTGCGAAAAAGCATTTAGTGGTGGAAAAGAAGACAGTTGTGTGATCTGATTTCTGCAAGAAAAGAAGCCGATGAGCCGATGCACACCTTATACATGTGTCTACTTTATAAGCTTGCAGGATTATGATCTGGTGCTGCATTTTGTCTCGGCAATGTTCAGAAACAGTATGTGCTTAGAAAACAGGGTCAGCTGATCACCTTGAATATGCTGAGTAACCCGTTCATTCCAGTTATAATTTTTTTTCTTCCCTAAAGACAAACGCATATTTTGAGATGACAACATCGAGATTAAACAGGCTTTAATTGTAAAATAGAGGTTAAGGAAACACAAGACTTCCTTTTCACACATGGAGTGAGCTCCATATAGTCCAAATCTTAACCCCATTGAGAATGTTTGTGCTAAGGGGTAGTGCATTATCAACAATTTGCACTCATTTGTAAAAAAATCAGAGCAATGATCTTGTGACATTTATGAAAATAACTGTTCCGTTCGGTCAACAGCCTCAAACGGGAAGCGTAGGCATCTCACACCCCGGCTGCATTCTCCACTCACCCAGAAGGATCCAAAGTCGTTCCTTGGCCAGCTGTGAGAGTCTCACAGCTCTCTCTCCAGCGGGTGCAGGGTCTGCCTCTTCGTCTCCTCTCTGTGGGACGAGCCTGAAACACCTCGCTCACGAGGCGCTCGGTGGGCACCTGACTAGTTACCACCTCATCTGGCTCCTCTCGAGCTGGAGGGGGAGCGGCTCGACACCGAGCTCCTCCTGGATGGCAGAGCTCCTCACCCGATCTCTGAGTGAGAGCCCAGCCACCCTGCGGAGGAAGCTCATTTCAGCCGCTTGTATCCGCGATCTCATTCTTTCGGTCACCACCCACAGCTGGTGACCATAGGTGAGGGTAGGAACGTAGATCGACTTGTAAATCAAGAGCTTTGCTTTTCGGCTCAGCTCTCTCTTTACCATGACTGACCGATGCAGCGTCCTTGTTATTGCTGATGCCGCACCAATCCGCCTGTCGATCTCCCGCTCCATCCTTCCCCCACTCGTGAACAAGACCCAGAGATACTTAAATTCCTTCACTTGGGGCAGGACCCTGTCCCTGACCCGCAGGGGGCATCCCACCCTTTTTCGGGCGAGGGCCATGGTCTCGGTAATCTTACAGGTTAATGTAAAGACTTTGAAAAATGTATTTATTTATTAAGATTCATCATTTTACCATTTAAACACTAGTAGTGGTAAACCTATTTATAAACACATGCCTATTTTTAATCTCAATTAGTGTGTTGTGTTCAATTAATCCTCCTATAGTTTATTTGAAGAAAAGATTAGAGAACATCTAACCTTTAATGGTGTCCATCATTCAATCTCTATATGCTTCAAAGCCATCCGTCAGTTCTCATGACCCTTTTAAAAATCTCTTTGTTGTACCTGTGGAGCTGACTGACAGAAAATACTGTCTCCATGGCAACAACATTTCTACAAGAATATCTCCTTATTTCTCTAATTTTTTGTATATTCCTGTCTACATCTTCCCTTTGCGCTCAATGTTTCTTTTCCCCAGCATCATCTGTCCTGATTTTAAAAATCTTTTTTGTCTCTCTTCCACCCAACTGCCTTGTCAGTTTGTTATTTGTATTTGTTGGCAATTAGTTATTTATATGTTGTTGTGATGCCATTTCTCCTCTTTTTCTTGCTTTACTAATTTCGGCTGATTATGAATGGAATTATTGAATTGAAAATACTTTATTAATCCCCAAAGGGAATTTTAAGTGCTGCGGTGCAAATAGAGAATCAAAAGAAGAACCCACAAGAAGAAAAATCAACAATCAAAAACGTATTTACATATGTATATGGATTAGAACGTGAAAGGTTAAAGAGTTTGATGGAGGGCAGCAGAAATAATTTCTGTACCGTTCCTTTGAGGAGCGGGGTTGCAGGAGTCGGTTGAGGAAGCTGCTCTTGAAATGGTTCACAGATTCCTGGAGGGTTAGAGAGGGGTTATCATGATTGACAAGAGTTTTGCCTTCATTTTGTCCGTCGCCACCTCCTCCATGTAGTCGAGGGGTAAGCCAACCACAGATCAAATAAAAAAACCTGCACAACTTAGAACCAAATAATTTGAATTCTGAGTTCTAAATGTAGATGCAATTGTGTAAGTTTATCTATTCTGGGAGGAGACGGCAGCTCAGTGGTTAGAGCGTGCGCGCAGACCGGATGTTCGTGGGTTTGCGGCCCACAGAGAGCACGTCTAGGGTCCTTGGAGAAGACATCTAACCCCCCGCTTCTACCACTATTGGTGCTGTCGAAGGGCAGCCTGCTGCGGTGTAAGGAGTGCAGCACACAAATTTCCCCGGTGAGGGATGAATAGAGTATTTCATATATATATATATTCATTAAATTTTCGCCACACTTGATTTAATTTAAGTAAAGGGAGATAACATCCTGGATGGCTCACCAGTCTTTCTCACTATTTAAGCCTAATATAAAATGATGCTAATAAGGATGACAGTTTCATATTCTTATATTTTATCTATAACCATTCAAACACCTGACCTAGTTTGGATTTAAAAACCCAACAGAACTGTTTAAACATCACCAGTAAGCAGTGAGGAGTTTACACGTGAGGAAATTGGTACAGCTTCATACTTTATGTAATGGTGCCGAGGTTTGAGAGACTTTTTTTAATAAATATTTTTACTTTATCACTATATACACCTGCTTTGCGTTGTGAAATTGTGTGAAATTATCAAAGAAATTCTTCTGATACAAGATTGCAAAAGTATCTCAGGTGTTTTTGAGAGAAATAAAAGAAACTCACATTCAATTTTTAAAGAAAGTTCAGAAGTGAAGAGAGTTTCAGAGAGAAAAGACTGAATAGAAGAAAAAAAAAACCTCTGTGACCTTTTCTCTTTTGCTATATTAAAAACAGAAGCACAACCTGTAGACTCAGTTCACATGACGTCAGAGAACATCAGGGAACATAAGGCCAGACTGGGTTCTCAAATAATTGAGTATTTTTCACCTAATGCTTTATTGGATGAATTTATTCAACTTAGGCTAAAACGCATAAATGTACCCAAGATGCCCTGCAGCATCAGTCTGTCAAATTTGTGAGCAATACAGAAACTTTCCCACTCTAACAAGTATAAAATAATTTCCACACATCTACAGTAGATGTGATGATATGATACAGTAGATGTAATACTTTTCTTTTTCTTTCTGAGCACTCTTAGTTTTGTTAAAATTCTTTTTATTTATTTTATGTTTTTTGCACACTAGTACAATGGCAATTTCCTTGTCTCCGATCCTCTTCATTGACCATGGCAATAAAAGCATTTCTTAATCTGATGAAATGAAAAAAAAAGCAGAATAATTTCAAACTATCACATGACTTGACACCCCCAAAACAATTTTGCACTGCCCAAAGAAATAACTGATTGTCTTGTAAAATGGACAGTAGAATTAGGTCAAGGGTGTTCTTAAATCTCTAAGTCAGTATTCCATCCTACTTAAACTGGTTATACCACTTGGTAAAAGCTATTTTCTTGTAATAAATCCTTTTTGTAAGTGGTGGAACTAGTCTGTTATTGTAAGGAACTGTAAGTTGTAACTGTATTTTTAAAAGGTAGAATTTGCACCATAAAGTTCTGATGCACTTCAAGTCGTGGGTAATCTGGTATGCTCGCTGGTCAGAAAAATAACGTCATATTGATGGTCTTCTCTTAGTACATGACCAGTTCTGCTGCGTTGGCTCAGATGGTGTGGTATAATGCTATGGAAAAATCCTCCAAGCAATATCAAAATGTAAATACGTTCAAACTAAACTACAAACATATGATTTGGTCACAGTATATGGAATGTCTAATGTAATTATATCACTGTCTTCTGTTGGAGTGTTTTTTTTTTGTTTGTTTGTTTTTTTTGTGTGTGTTTTTCTTTTTTTTTTTTTTTTTTTTTTTTTTTTTTATTGTGTTGGTGTGGGTAACCAGGTCCGTATCCTTCCATTTTCAGTAATCGTCTTAAGGTTGAAACAATATAAAATGAATTATTTATTGTAAATATGTATCATAGAGCACTGGGGGTGGGGTTAAATAAGTTTTCTTCCCCCCACTCCTTCTTGGACACTAGAAACTTTGATTTGTGCACTTGTTATACCTTCTTATTATTTCTATTGAGTTGCTGTACAAAAAAATGTTTATGTTGATTTGAGAACATGCTACCTTGTCCAAGATAAATAATAAAAAAAAAAAAATGCTATCATTATACCACACCATAATGAATGCTACCAATTCATTATTATAAGTGTTAACATCTCCTGCATGCCTGCTGAGACTTCAATGGTCTTTGGTAGTTTGTACCTGGTTACATCTTTTCCTACAACAGTCCACTGGCTGTTGCTCAGCGGGGTCCTTCACAGTAATCAGCTCTAATACCCAGGTGGCTACGACCCTTTAGTCTATTACATTTTCTTTTCCTCTTCCCTGGGTTTGCTTCCCTGCTAAGATTTGAAAGTAAAAGGGAAATAAAAATAATAAGTTTGTATGCTATAGCTATTATCTGGTCTCTTCTGTGATCTGGCGCAGCTGGGCCCTCTAATGTTCTGTCAAATTTTATTTTGGTCACAGTTGGGTTTGGATCCCAGCCACCTTGTATAGAGACAAATGATCCCTTTCTTACTGGCCATTCTTTCCTCCATACACAAGTTGTGTGACAGTATCTGACAAAAAAAGTTCTCTCTCTACTGGTTCAATGTATTTCTTTATTTATTTATTGAGTGTTGTTCCAAATCTGTTGTGATCAATTGTGTTTAGCGTGTTCACAGATCCTGAATAAACTGTATATACAGTCTGAATGGTGTAGATTGTGCAAAAGCACCCCGAGATGATCCAGCACATAACTGGAGGTGTAAGATGCTGGCAAGGAAAGCCTACATGCACCGGCATGACCATGTGGCTTGGATCGTAACATCTATCCACAGTAACATCTGTGCGTAATATTGACTGGAACCCCAAAGTCAAAGTAAAACACACCTTCAGCTGGTAGAGAAAAACCAAGCCAGGATTTTGGGGGACTTCTAGATTCAGAATATTCAAAAAGTAATGACGAATCACCCAGTCATAGTATTTTGGCGGTGAACAAAAAGCAGGGGACAGCCATTTTGGTGAATGTGACAATAACTAGCAATGGTAACATTTGAGAGAAGTTGGGTCGTTGACTGATCTACGTCGAGTTGATTGTGTTTTACGGTCTAATTGCGCCAACCAAACAGCAATTTATCATGGCAAATCGCAGCAAAAAAAAAAAAAAAAAAAAACATAATAATGTATCCAAAATGAACATAAGATAGAGTAACAGTCACACATTAAGTTGTTGATGAACACAGTAGTTACCATCTTTGTGAAAGAGTTTTCATTTGATAGGCTAGTTTGCGGATGATAAGGCTTGTTTTTAACAAAAAAAAAGGCTAAAAAAATGTGTTTGAAAGATTTCAAACAATTAATGTTCAAACAAGGATGTGACTTTATAGTCTGACTGCCAATCGGTCATCTGAAAAATTGCCAGATGGATTTTGCAAACTCATTTAAATCACTGGTATTCATCTGGCTGGATAAGTTAAGGCTACATAATCATTAGAATTAACAAAATTTTTGGTGCTGTTGTCAAAATAATCCAGCCATGCTGGCGCCATCAACTACTTCTGCTTAATTTATTTTCTTTCACTTAGGGTCAGGTATTGGACACATTAGTCTATTATTGAGAGGCCCCTGAAAACAGTCGGCCAATAGAGATGAAGCTTTGAAGGCAAAAACAAAAGCATTCAAGATGATTGTTGGCTGTTGGTTTCCCAGTGACCAAGAGATAATGTGTGAAAAACAAACACTTCTTGCAACAGATTTAGTTGTATAAAAAGATGTTTATTACAGAAAATTATAACAACAAATTGGATGGAAGCCAGGAAGGAGAATCCCACAGACAGAATGCATTGTCAATTTGAAAGAGTTAAATTGGAAGATTTGGATCTAATCCGTGATTCGCTAAATTAGACACACAAAAAAGTACTCACTTCAATCAGGTTTCAGCTACTCTAGGTAGGTATGGAGGTGACCTCTTACGAATTCATCAGGTAGACAGGCTGTGCCGTGACAGTCCTGAATTTGAATTCAGGGGGGAATTTTCATCCAGGCAGTGGATAGAGCTAAAAATGTATCCCCTGAAGGTTAGTCTGAAAGGATTACGCATTTTTGGATAATACACAACCATCTAGATTTGTTTGTTGCTGAGTAACTTAGAAAGAAGGTTGACCAAGCTGTTGGTGGTTTGTTTCATGTTCTGAACTGCTTTCCCTAATAGGGTTAAGGGTTGGGGATGCCGCAGCCTATCTCAGCTGATTTCAGAGGCAGGATACACCCCGAACTGGTTGTCAGACTATTGCGGGGCCACATACACATACTGTATTCCTACGGGCAATTTTGTAGCAGCCAATTAACAAAACACACGGTTTTGGAGGGTGGGAGGAAACTAGAGTACCCGGGAAAAAACCCTCAACGCTTACCCCAACTCCAGGACTCGAACCCCTGACCTTCTTGTTGTGAGGTTCAGCTGTATGTGGTAGTGTGTTTGCAACAATTTAAAGCCATTTCAAACACAATGTCTGCAGAATTTTATCCAGGGGAAAGGCGTCGTTGCCTTGCTCTTCACAGGAAGTGGGTAACATTTCATTTCAGCACGTTTTGTCTGGTTCTGACCAGAAATAAACAAATAAATGAATTACTCTATTCATTCCTCACCGGGGAAATTTGTGTGCTGCACTCCTTACACCGTAGCAGGCTGCCCTTCGACAGCGCCAATGGTGGGAGAAGCAGGGCTTAGGTGTCTTCTGCAAGGACCCTAGACGTGCTCCCTGTGGAACGGGAACCCGCGAACTTCTGGTCCGCGCGCGAAAGCTCTAACCACTGAGCTGCCGTCTCCTCCCTGGTAAAAGCAGCAATTGGTGAAAGCAATATATTAAGACAAGTCCGAGAGGCAAGACTGAGATGGTTTGGGCATGTACAGAGGAGAGAGAGAGAGTACATAGGAAGAAGGATGCTGGATTTGGAATTACCAGGAAAGAGGACTAGAGAAAGGCCAAAGAGGAGGTTCATGGATGCAGTGAAGGAAGACATGAAGATAGTTGGTGTGACCAAAGAGGATACAGCAGTTAGGATTAGATGGAAGAAACTGACTTGCTGTGGCGACCCCTAAAGGGAAATGCCGAAAGAAGAAGAAGAATATAATAACAATAATAATAAAATTTTTATTTGTAACGCACTTTATATCTCCAGTGGAGATCTCAAAGTGATACAGTGACCAAAAGGAACAACAAACAGCTAAGTTAAATAAAACCAAAACACACAAAAAAACAAACAAAAAAAAAACAAGTTTTCAGACATCCATGTCTTAATCTCTTCCAGGCAGACCGAAAGCACAGATGGCAGAGCTGAAGGTAGAGCAGTGTTCATTTTCATATACAGTTGTGTGTCATCTGCATAAGTGTGGAATGAAAGATTATGTTTATGAATTATTTGTCCAAGGGGAAGCATGTAAATAGTGAACAGGGTTGGACTAAGGACAGACCCTTGTGGCACTCCACAGCTGACTATACGTGGAAGTGATTCGCTCTCCCCCAATATATTAAGACATACCCCAATTGTGGAAGGTCAGACTGTTTCCAGAGTGTGGAGCAGTCAAGCTAATTTGAGGCTAGCTCTGCTCAATTTAAACTTAACAAGAGATGCTTAAGTTTTCTCGAAACGGTCACTGTTTATTTTGAACACATCCATTTCCCCGAGTTAGTAAAGCAAATTACTTGGTAATGATGTCACTTTCATTGGCCTGAACCAATACTGTATATAAAATAATTAAAAAAAGGGAGGGGGGCAAGGGCTGGAAAAAGGAGACTTCTAATGGCTTGAACCGCCCCTGGTGTGAAGGCATTAAACCAGGGGTGTCAAACTCATTTCATATCGCGGGCCACATATGACCTGTAGGTAGACGTTGCGGGCCAGACCATTAAAATGATAACATATTTAGCTATAAATAACAAAAAATATCATGTCTTCCCTTTGTTTTGGTTTAAAGGAGCACAAGGACATTGTGAAACTTGAAATTTAGCTCAAAATTTATTGAAAAAATTTTACAAAATTGCACAAACTTTAAGTAACTAGTGTTAAAAATAATAGTAATAAACTTTATGATTACATGAGACTTATTAAAAAAAACATTATATTACACATTTTTTAAAATCACCACAGAACAGATTCATTTTTACAGAGCTGTAATTCGTTATCTGTTCTAAGTTGTTCTTGTAAGCTGTCATATTTTGCGCTGTGGTGAGTCTCGTAGTGGCGCCGAATATTATATTCCTTAAATACGGAAACTTGTTCCAAACACACCAAGCATGGAGGTGCACCGTGTGTTTCGTAAATAAATATGACGTGGTCCATTTTTCTTGGAAATTTCTACACTCTTTATCAAATTTCTCTTTTTAGATAACGTCATTTTTGCTAATGAACTTAAGGCAGGTATGGACCCGTATGGAACTGAACATTTAACAAGCAGCAGATGTTGCAAAACAGTGCGCCCCTAGTGGATAATTCATAAATTGCATTTAATTAAAAATAAATAAATCCATGTCTTTTATGCATTTTTTTCAACTTTCAATTTATGCTGTGGGCAGTCGTGGAACGTAACGAAGTAAATGTACTTCGTTACTGTACTTAAGTATAACAATTGTGTATCTGTACTTTACTTAAGTAAAATTTAAGACCGGTACTTTTACTTCACTACATTTTTAGAGCAAATATCTGTACTTTTACTTCGCTACTTTTTAAAAGTGTGTTTTACATGTTTCGTTACATTTTTGTTCAGGAATTTGAAAAATATATAGTTTTTTTAGCGCATCTTGAAGCCGCATCGCCAAAATCAAAAGAAGCAGTTGATCGGGACAAGAAGTAAGGAACCGAGAAACATTTTCCGCATTCAATCACTGCTAAAAACCTAACATCAAACATAGTACAAATTAAGAAGAGTCAGAAGATCGTTGTTCGTTGTGTTTACTTCTAAATAAAAAGTTGAGCCATCATTACACAGAACAGGGCGGATCTAGAATTTTCCAAAGGGGGGTGGGGCTTTGACAAATCCAATTTATAGTGACTGGGGGCCTCCACCCCAAAATATTTTAAAAAATAAGTGTCATTTTCCTCCATTTTGGCGGCCCATTCACTGGCCCTTCTAGCGGATAGCTTGACTTGTCCCCTTTCCTTTTATTTTATTTATTTATTTTTTTGTGGACCAAAAGAGGCGGGAGAGTGGGGGGTCACACCCCTGCAGAGTATTTATCCTAGTTACCATGGTGACACCCTGTAGCACAAAAAATAACATTTGAATTATGATCGAATACTTTTACTTTTTACTTAAAGAGTACAATTTACACCAACTACTTTTGTACTTGTACTTAAGTAGATTTTTTTTATTGGTACTTTTACTTTTGTATTTTCTTGGCCTAAGTATCTGTACTTTTACTTAAGTACAAAAAGTGAGTACTTCATCCACCACTGGCTGTGGGCCTGATCGAACCTCCTTGTGGGCAGGTTCCAGCCTGCGTACCGTATGTTTGACACCCCTGTTGTAAAGAATCATAACTTTTGGTAGAAATGAGCTAGTGACTCGCTTCTTTTTCTGACATAGTCAGAAATTTATGACGGGCCGGATTAAATCATCCAACCGGACGGGTCCGGTCCGCGGGCCGTATGTTTGACATGCCTGCATTAAACATTAAAAACCTAAAATAAAAAGATCAAATAGTTTCAGACTTCAATTAAATCTCGTTTTCGTATTAAAAGCTGTAGTAGTGACTCGGTAAATGTGTAGAAAGTGATCCAGCTCTGTCTGCCTCCGTTAGTTTGCATTGAGTCTATTTTAAGCTACAGCAGACTGGTCACGTGGCAGGAGGAGGACGTCAATAATGTTGTTGTTAGTGGTGGGAGAAATCGCCAGGAATAAAGAGCCGTACTGTAAATATGGAAGAGGTTAAACGATAAAAAAGGTGAGACCAATCTTTTTTTTTTTTTTTTTTACGCTACTCAATGTAGGGGTGAACCGGTTAAAGCCACCTCTGCTCCGGCGACATCCATCCACGATAACCGTGAGGGTTTCTGTTAGGAGACTGCGTGAGTGTGTGCGTGATACTGAAAAAAAAGCAACCCAAAACAACAAAACCTTCTTGCTTGTATTGTTTAATATTATTTTCACCTCACGTTATGATTGAAATAGTACATTTAGTTCCCGCTAAAAGATGCTGACTTGATCATCACTGACTTATAAACATATTAGCATACTTTAAACAGCTAGCTGAAGGACATAGAAGTTAAAACCTGGGAAACATTGTGACTAAATGACAACAAAACAGGTAATTATGGTGATTATTTGTTTAATTCAGCTGGATACACTTAATCTTTTGGCTTCCACCTCATAAAGATCCAGCCAAAAGTTAACTAGGCACCACATCCAATGCAAACTCCCAGCTAACAGATGGCAGCTATTAACTCCATCCTGATGGATCCAGGAGACTGGGAGCCAACTTGTAATCGCCCACGACCACCAGTAACGATCATTTTTACCTCCCAGTAGGAAGTGGCAGATCCAGAACAAGTCCAGTGTGTAAGAAAAGTTGTAAAGTCTGTGTCAGGTAAATGCTAACAGAACAAGTCTACTCATGCATTTATGAATGAGGGTCCTTATTAGAGGCTGACACATGAGCACACACAGACTTCTTCAAGCTGTCAGAGTTTTATTTTTACTGGATCTCTGTGCAGCTGCAGAAGCAATAAAAACAGCAGCCTTATCACCTACAATGTCATCAATGTGGAACTTTTTGTTTTCTTCAAGTAGAAGCTAGTTGATCCCAAAGATCAGAACAAAACTGACCAAATTTGGCATTAGATTGTCATTTACTGAAGCAAAAGGCTGTTTGTTTCTTGTCTCTTTCTTGCATCACAAAACTACCGTAATTTCATGACTATTAGGCGCACCGTACAAAAAGGCGCAGTCTCAGTCACACACCGCCTTACAACAACACACACGCAAGCATGCAAATATGCGTATTAAAAAATAGATCGGGAGCAAAACTGAGTTTGGTTGTGCTTTATTTAAGTAGTAACGATACTAAACAATCACATTACCGGTAATAGTCTTTATTCAAATCCATCAAAGTCCTCATCCTCTGTTTCAGAATCGAACAGCTGCGCAAAATCCAACAGAGCAGGTCCACTTCTCTCCTCGCTGTCAAAGTCACTATCTGTACTGTGCGGCTCCTCAGAAAGGATACTAGCTTTTGCGAAAGCTCGGATAACAGTACCAGCAGACACGTTAGTCCAAGCATCTACAATCCATTGGCAAACTGTAGCGTAACTCGCCCAGCGCTGCCTTCCACGGCTCAATTCCCATGTTCCTCCGCGTAGCTGATTGCCTTCAGCTTAAAATGAGCGTCCTGCTCCTGTCTTTTCCTCTGTACTACTGTCTCTAGACCAAACAATAGCCGGTCTGACCAAGGTTTTCTACACTTTTGCTTTCATTTTAGCTGAAACTATTCTATCACATATCAGACCTGATACCTCTTCTCCACCCATCATGTCACAAAACTACACATTAAGCATATTTTAGAAAAGCATTGCAGTCGATTGGACAGAAACAGAGCAGTTTATTGTCAGCGCAATTCTTTCTAAAACTCTGCTCTTCCACAAACTATACATAATAGAAATATTGCAGTATGTAAAATCTGTCTGTATCAAAGCTCGGAGTTTCTGGGATGATCAAACCACATTGCTAACAAAGTGGATTTTGATGGCCTTGATCCTGCTCTTGAGGATGCAACGGGTGAGCTTTTTTTTTTTTTAAAAAAAACATAGGTTATATTAATAAAATATTGTCTCACTCTCCAGCATTAACTTTATCTCAACATTCCAGTCAGTAACTTTCAAGCTGATCCACTTGCAGCCTTTTGAAATGAAAATTTGAAAGCATAATATGAAAAAAAAGACCGTTATTGTTTTGTTAAAAAAAAAAAAGCGTTATATGTAAACTCTTCACAACAGAATACTTTACAGCATTTCTACTAAAAAGTTGATTTTGGAATTGAAATAATAATTGCTCATCAAAGGAAACTCAGTAGAGTTTAAACTCAGTGTCCAAAGCTCCATCCATATGGATTATAAGTATTACTGTTCATAAATCTCTGGACTGAGAATGAAAGCTAAGAATGTCCTGTTAAAAGTTGGATGGTCTTGGTTCAACTTAGGTAATGATGGGATAATGGAAACTTGTTGAGCTGATAGATAACTCATGAAGCCTGAATCAGGAGAGACCACCGGCTGGTAATCAATATGAACGAGGTGGATTCTGTTGGTGCGTGTACTTTTTTCAGTCACATTGTGATATTTGTGAATAGCTAATGTATGCCATCGAGCATATTTGTCTTTTAATTGTTGCAGACCATTGCTGAAAGACTTTCAGACCCTTGAGAGAAAAAGAACTCGATTAAAAACAAGGTTTTCTCACTTTCTTAAGTCCCTCCTGATGTGTTCTGTTGAATTTTGAGCTGTGTAATAGAAATAATCTGAATTACTTTGCCTGAGATTAAATTCAAAAGTAAGTGAGTGTGTTTTGGAAAACCCTTTTGACACACACTGTTGCTATGATGATGTACTTCCTTGTATTTTGACCCCATAAACTTCCAGCGTGCTGCTGTGTTCATTGTTTCAGCGACTAGTTTGGTATCCGCAACATTTTTTTTATTCTTTTGAAAAATGACAGAGTAGAAATTGGGAGTGTTGTCCTCGGTAACTGGGTTTCAGCTTAAGACCAGGCTGTTTAATGGACTAACAAAGAAGTCAATGCTGTAGTGATCTGTTAAAAAAAACCCTGTAGCCTCATTTGTCACAAGTATTCTTGTCATTTTCAAGCCTTGTATTTGGAGGATAGCCTTTGTACTGTACATATCACCCATTAAACCACTCAGTTATCTCGTTGAATATTCTGGTTCACACTCCTAACCAGTACTCACTATTGACAGGCTCTCAAAACACAAGTACTTGTGCTTGCTTGATAAAATTGTCAAATTGGTGGAGTTCAAGTACAATTGACCATATTTTATCATGTATATTTCTTTGGATATTTGTTGTTATCTATTATTTTGAAATGTGATTTTTCACTGCCAAATCACCATCGCTTACATTATCTAAATAATTTGTTTCACTGTCCAAGCTTCTGTTTATACATCTTACAATAGCTTTTAGGAATATCTCTGAGTCATTGTTTTAGGAATTACTGAAGGGAAATGAACGTCAGTGACCTCTGTCTGATCTTGGCAGATCAATAAAGCCATTAATGTCGTTTTTGCCAGGTCTCCCAAGAGTTTTTCTTTGTTTCTCTCCAGTTATGGAAACAAGTCAGGTCAGCGTGTTCTTGTGCGTGCTGAGTATCTTCTTAGAAACGGCCCTCACACAGCAGCTTTTCCAGACCACTTGAAAAAAAACCCCTTAACAATCAAGTCTTATCTAATTTAAGCCACTGACTTAAGGCTGCCTCACGTTCGTTCAGCTGTAATTTCTGACATCCATAGACTCTAGATTTCAATATATACAGAGTTTATTTTCAAACCATCATCAAGTTAACATTTTTTTTTCTTTTAAAGTAGTTTGTAGCTCAGTTTATTTGATCTTCTACTTTTGGCATTTCCCTTCAGGGGTCGCCACAGCAAGTCAGTTTCTTTCATCTAATCCTGTCTCCCGCATCTTCTTTGGTCATGCCAACTATCTTTTATATCTTCCTTCATTGAAACCATTATTTGATCTAATTTTTATAATTTTTTTAATTTGGTGTTTTCATCCCTTTTGAAACCACCAGGAAAGAGGACTAGAGGAAGGTCAAAGAGGAGGTTCATGGATACAGTGAAGGAAGACCTGAAGATAGTTGGTGTGACCAAAGAGGATATAGCAGATAGGGTTAGATGGAAGAGGCTGACTTGCTGTGGCGACCCCTGAAGGGAAATGCCGAAAGAAGAAGAAGAGGTCCGTGTAGTCCCTCATTCATCCAGGAGTGATCCATAGTAGAAAAAGTTTCAAAAAAGTCTTCTGGACAGTTTAATTCTTCAACGAGACGTTTCGACTTCCATCCGGAAATCATTTTCAATCTGAATGAAATGGACTGAAACCTGGATCCATATATATATATATATATATATATAGGTTCACTCACATCAAGCCCCACAATCCATATATTAAGAAAACAATTCATGCAAATTTTTACTATCAACCCAAAACTTTAAGACATGCATGTGTAATGAAAAAAATGAGTAATTGCACAACCACTACTACTAGGATAATGTCTTAATTTAGTTCTTCTGTATCTAATCAAACGTCAACTTTATTGGTTGAGTGGCTTAGAAAGTTCATTCCTGACATTAGTTAGAACAGAGCACATTTTAAACAGGCCGAAGGTTATCAGGAAGTTTGTTTAACCAAATTTTACTGGGAATGCACCAAACTGGCCGCTGTTACTCATGAATGAAAGTTCTTGTGTTTTCAAGACAGGAATTGCGACACACATGACATCATTATAGTATTATATTGTTTGTTGTTGGACGACATTGGGTGTGAAAAGCTTCTGAAATTCAGACCTACAAAGGAGATGCAAGTTTGTATATATGTAAATATTGGCAGTTTGTTTCTGGGATGGCGATAAATTGGTAGATTATGGTTTTGTCAGTTTTTAATGGCTCAGGTGTTTGGAGATGGAAATTTATGTAAATGTACGACTCAATGAAACACAACGTAATCAAAAGGACATAAATGACTTTTATATGTTCTTCTATGTCCACTTAGAGCAAATTATCTGGTAAAAGTATACAAAAGATCTGAAAATGTAAGAAAAAAATTCTACTTGCATACCTGCAGTATAGCAAGGCTAAACCAGCTGAGAATGAAAAAGTTGAAATACCGTGTCGTTAATTGCACAAAATAGGATCGGAAGTTTGGACCCATTTTTTCCACCAAATCCAAATTTTTGACTGCTATTACTTGCAGTTCTCAGAGACTTCCCAGTTTTTGAAGACACTGAATGACAACAATCTGACATTCATTATGACGTTCTTATTCATTGTGCAAGAAACAATTGTTCATCAGAAAAAAAGAACAAAAGAAAAATCTAAAGGATGATTAATGAAAAAAAAATCTTAAAGACTTAAGAACAAATTTCAGCATTAGAATGATTTAAATGACCGTCTCCACCTCTTTCATTTCTTTACGCCTTAGCTATTTTTGTCTCTTCAGTTTTTTTTGTCGCTTTCTCTTTCTCAGTCCACTCAGAAAATATTCTCAAGTAATCCCTTGAAAAACCTGTTTAATCAGATCATTATTCACTTCAAGTGCTCTGACTGCAGCAGGTCTATTTTTCCTCCCATTCTACTTATTTTTAGGGTGCTTCGCTTTCAGCTTGTTGGACTTCCTACATTTTATCAGTGGTTATTCTGCTCACATCATTCCTGAATGACTCCACAATGGTGAGATGCCTTTTAAAATATTTTTTTATCTTCTACAAATAGTTAATAGAATTTCCAACTGGGTGTCTGTGTTCTTAGATTTTCTACATACGGATGTATGTACGGATGGTGTGTTATAGGTTTCAATCTATCAAACTTGTGGTTGTGCACATTTGTTGTGTGCATGTCAGAAATTGTGAGAGCCGCAGTGATTTTTTTTTTTTTTTTTTTTTACCTTTGAAACCGCTGCTTTCTCTCCTCTACCTCGATCACACTTGCTGTTTGTTTAGGGAGGATGTGTTCAGGTGAACTGTTACCACGGCAGCCAGACCCATGGTTGCCTAGCAGCACTTCCTGCTCCTCTCAGAAAAGGGAGGGACCAGGTATTTTTAGGAAATGATAGTGTGAAGAGGAGGAGGATGAGGTGGGAGAGAAAAAGGGAGAAAAAGAAACAAAAAAGAGGTGTCATGAGAGAAAGAGATTTTGAGTTGTGGATATCTTGTGCAGATTGTTTCTAAAGTCGTCCTCTAAGCCTCCATCTGTCTGTTTGCTAGTCATTAGGTTAATGGATCAATTGGCCATCAGATTAGTCTCTCACAACTAGTTACCCGTGTAATCCCAGGACACACACACACAAACACATTTTATCCCAGGCTTTAGGTATCGAATGAAGGCAAATTTTTATTTATGTCTGGAATCAGTTGCTTTACAAAATGTTCATGTTATAAGACTAGTTAGTTACTAGTTCTAATCTATCATTTTATTACATCTTACTCTCTTTTCCTCCCTCTTAATTGGGTTTTGCTTTAGCAGCCAGTCTGATAAAGATAGCAACTGCAGATTGTCTAGTTCTGCAGAATTTGAGGAGAACTGTACTTGATGCAGACCACATGTTTCAGGTGGGTCGCATAGAAAGACCTACATCCGAAAAGTTGTCGCTTTATGCATTCTGCTGATGCAGCTTAAATGGACGGTTTAGATTAATTAATCAAGGTGGTGGGAACAAAGAAACACGTGAATAACACATGGTATCTTTATACATGTGCACAACTCGCTTTAAGTGAAGGATTTAATTACATAGGAGGAGACTCGTTCTTTAGCATTTAAAAAAGCCACAACATTATGCAATACCTAACTAGGTTTATTTACGTAGTCCGGTTGACTCAAAAAGTAACAACAAAGACATTTTTGAAGCTGAAATTCCAGCAGTTTTTAAATTTTCTTCTGAAAGGAAGTAATTTGCAGAACATGGACATACGTGTACTTGCATATAAGAATGATAAAAATTCATGCGGATTATGACTTCATTTTTTTTTTCATTCAATGCAATTCACATTTGTTTTAAAAAAACTTTAACTAGATTAAAAAAATTAATTCTTAAATGATTTGACTTTTAATGTTAGACTGGATTTAGAAACCTTAGAAAACAAATTAAAAATACTACATTTTTTAAATTAGATGTTGATTTGTGATTGACCACAATCTAACAGGAAGCTACTAGGAAATTATCTGCATATTGAATCAGTATGTTGTAGTTTTAAATTAACTTGGGGTCCACTCAGTGTGTACGGTACTCTGTTATCAACATTTAACAACAACTCTTCAAAATGAGAGACTGAACAAACTTCAGTTTCTTGGATTAAAGCAAACTGCTAAAAATAAATGAACTTCAGTGATAACCAAAAAATGAAGTTGGTTATCAAAGTGTCTCTCGGGTTAGAGACACTTGTTTACAGTTAAATAACATTAAAGTCTGAGTGTTTGTGAAAATGATAAAAATCACTTTTCCTGCGGCCGACCATATCTGATCAGAGAGTTTTAATTCCGAAAGATGTGACAATGAGAAATCCAGAATCCATCCTTTAAATAGCTGTTTTAAGAGTTTGGCTGTAGAAGCATTAACTTTTACAGACCTGCTTCACTGATAGTGTGTTATTTGTCACTCTGAACAAGGTGTGTATATGTGTGTGTGTGAGGGTGAGATAGAGTTCCATATTGGTACATGAGCAGTAGGTGGCACCAAAGACTCGAGAAGCTCCAGTAATTATGATTATACTTGATCGTTAAAAGAATAAAACAAATCTGAATGATAAATAATTGTCTCAGGTCAAAAGTAAGACTTAATATCACCATAAAAATGACGAAGAAATCACATATTCCTTTTTTACATTCTATCAGGAAGAGTTATTGTGAAAATATTCACAATTTCTTACTTTTGAAATTGAACTGCAATAGTTTTTGTAGAAAAGGTAAAAGTAAGGTAAAAGGGGGGAGATGGTGGCTCAGTGGTAGAGGTGTTCACTCTTGGACCGGAAGTCAACCGGAAGTTCGCGGGTCGATTTCCACTGAGTTCACGTCTAGGGTCCATTGGCGCCGTCATGGCAGCCTGCTGCGGTGTAGTAGTGTAACACAAATTTCCCCAGTGAGGGATGAATAGAGTATATGAGATATATATATATATATGTTTGCAATGTTTTGCTCCTTGTTTGCAAAATTGAAATACGATAGTTTTTGTAGATAAGGTGAGATTATTTTAGTTTTTCATCTATATTTAAATCAAAATACTTTAAATCAGAAGCCTTTTGAGTAACACTTAAATAAAGTAATCTTTGCTCTGAATATTTTTTTCTCATCAGTGCCATGACAACAGATATTAAGATCTGATTGCAATTCAGAATTCACACTTTTTAACAACACAGTGCTCATGTTTCTTTCAAAAGATGAACATTGACACTAATGATTTGGGTTTTGGCTTGGTCATATTTATAGGGGACATAACTTTATGAATTCATAGCCAATGACAGTGGATATTTTACAACTCTTCAGAATGAATCATGTAAAATATTTTTTGCAGGAGAAGTCGTCATCTGTTTCATCTTTCCTCTGTTTTCCACCTGATGGCTGACTCAGAAGATCCACTTTAACATAGTGGAAATCCCAACTTTGATGAATTCATCCCACCCCTCAGGTAAGTCTTCGTTAGATACTGTGGTCCAAAAAACAGAAAAGGAAATAAAGCAATGACTTGTTGGATCGTTGTGAAGGTTTGAATTGCTTGACGAAGATTATTGTCACAATGCTCTGACTGTTTGCGTTAAGGAAAATTCTAGCAGAGATGACAATTATTGTGTGGACTGATTTCTCAGATATTTGTTGGGACTTTTATTTATTACATTGTCAAAATGGAATTTTTTAAATATCCTTTTACTTTTAATCCAGTTTTGTTCTTTCATCTGGTTAAATTACATGTAGGATTTTTTTGGCGCATTGTAAACTTCTTCCTGCTACTCAACTCTTATTTTTTGGCATTTAATTGTACATATTTTTTCAATTTGATCTGGTGACAGAAATTGCTCACCAATAAATCAATGCACAAGACCACATGTCTGAGATTGGATATGGTATCTGATAGACCTTGACACATACAGACACGCTAAAAAGTTCTTTGGAATTTTTTTTTTTTTAAATGTACGGTGGTGCAGTGGTTAGCACAGAGGCCTCATAGCAAGAAGGTTGGGGTTCGAGTCCTGAAGTGGGCCAATACTTTAAACACTGGCCTTTCTGTATGGAGTTTGGATGTTCTACCTGTGTATGCGTGGGTTTTCTTCAGGTACTCCGGTTTTCGCCCACCCTTCAAAAACATACATGTTAAGATAATTGGCTGCTTTAAAATTGCCCCTAGCAATGATTGTATGTGGATGATTCTGCCAAAGAATTTTAAAAGTTCGCTCTAAGGAAATGACCTTCCTCCGCCATACTGTCGTATGCTTAGGACTAATTTATTTTCTTGCATTGTATGTGATTAACTCTGCTCTAATATTTTCATGTGTCTGTTATTTGGGACTCTTACTGCTTATTTCAAAGTTCTGGCATCTAATTCAAACGTAACGGATGTTTTTTTTTTTTTTAACTTTGGTTAAATATATTAGAATGTTATTGTCTTTGTGGGTTGCACATTAATTTTACGGCTGCCACTGTGTTTTTCAACGGTATTACTCAGTAAGTTCTGGTGACATATTGATTTGTTCGGGCCTTGAAAATCGTCCATAAGATGCATGTACATGATCATTTTGGTTTTATTTGTTTTTGTTAGCTTTTTCTCGCCAAATTATTTGCTCATTTAAGCATGTTCTCACCTAAAACCAGCCAGATTAGGATCTGTCATCCTGCAACCACAACTGAAATAAGTGGTTCCCCTGCAGGGTGGCTGGGCTTTCATTCAGCGATAGGGTGAGGATCACTGGCATCCGGGAGGAGCTCGGAGTAGAGCCGTTGCTCCACTTGGTCGAGAGAAGCTAGATAGGGTGTTTCGGGCATCTGATTTGGATGCTTCCTTAGCGCCTCGCTGGTAAAGTGTTTTGGGGACATCCCACCAGGAGGAGACCCAGAGGCAGACCCTGGACCTGCTGAAGAGACAATGTCTCCTTGCTGGTCGGGGAATGTCTCTGGATCCTCCTGGTTGAGCTGGAAGATGCAGCCGGGATGAGAGAAAACTGGGATTCTCTGATAAGCGGAAGACAACAGAACGGAAAGATGATTGAATGAATTGAAACATGTTGATATCATGTATGTAAAGTTTTCAAGCAGGAAAAAGTTCTACTGTGAAGTTTTTCCCATTCTTGGGTGTCATTGCTCGGTGACCAATCCAGAACCACTGGTTCTGCAAGAGCTTTACAATGAACTGATTAAAATTGGGGTGTTGTTACATAGTTGAAACGTACTAACAAAGCTAATATTTCAAACTCACCCTTTCCGTGTAGTTCATCACTGTTTGGTTGACTGACTAGTTGACTGACTGTAATTTGGTTGTCATGGCAACAGTCATAGTATGCACACATACACACACATGTTGAAACACACACACAGACAGCCGTGTGACTCCAGGGGTTGATGCGCCTCAAATAGAAGCGCAGAGATGAGTCATCCACCGATCTACTGCAGTACACACACACACACACACACACACACACACAATCACACCTTCAGCAGATGTGTTTAGTGAGTTAGACCACTGAGGTGTCCGACCTAATGCCTGTTTCGTCTCATGGTTTTTATATAACCCCCAAATTAGGCACGCTTTAATCATAACAAACAAGTGAAGAGAATGAGTGTAAAATAGGATGAAGGTGATTATATAGAGACCCTTCAGAGTCCACACTGAGGAACTACATGGATTACCTTCAGCCTACTTTGTAGATTGTTTTTATTTTCCCTGCCTCAGACATCCTCTCATGCTCTGCCGTAACGGTGGAAACCTCCTCATAAAACACAGCTTCAGTCAGGACTGCACTGCTGAATAGAACAAACAAACCCTATAAATAGCAGCCAGCAGTTTCAATTAATAATATCCACCCTGACAGCGAGTGAGCTCTGCAGCTTTTTGCTTTAAAAAGTCACCTTGCTATGAATCTGCTGCACTCCGGGAGGAGACACTCCTCTGAAAGCCTGCTTTCTTTTCACTGTTTTCACAACACATCACTTCTTTTATCATAAAACAAAGGGACATGACAGACAAAAGCAATGATTACAAGAATTGTATTTATTTACCAAGTTTTTTTGGAGGAGAGGAATCCTTTTTTGTAAATCCAACTGCTTATCAACTTTTTTAAATCAGTGAACACTTAAGAAGTCAAATCATTGTAAGTAAAAAGCTAAAGAGGAGGTTTGAACGTTAAATGGGGCAGGGCCTTCTCGGACAGCTTGCTAAGGCGAAAAAGTTGTGCTATAGAAATTTTAATCAGTTGAGTTTTTAAGGTAACAAAATGGTAAGCCAATGCTTGATTGATTTTATAAATATGACTTTTGGGGGGAAAAAAAGTCATCCTGTCCATTCTGACCAGGATGGACAGGATCAGGAATAAGTATATCAGAGGCACAGCACATGTTAGAGGTTTTGGAGATAAAGTCAAAGAGGCCAGACTGAGATGGTTTCGACATGTGCAGAGGATAGAGAGCACATCGACAGAAGGATGCTGGGTTTGGAACCACCAGGAACGAGGCCTAGAGAAAGACCAAACAGGAGGTTCATGGATACAGTGAAGGAAGACATGCAGATAGTTAGCGTGACCGAAGAGGATGCAGAAGACCAGATTAGATGGAAGAAACTGACTTGTTGTGGTGACCCTAAAGGGAAATGCCGAAAGTAGAAGTAGACTTTTGGCGGAAAAAGAGCGAACAAAACTTACACTTTAAACTGACTAAAGCAAAGTATCCAACAATATCCAATCTCGCCCTGCTGAACAGTCCTTCTCTGGTGTCCAATATACTGCAATTCAATTCAATTACATTTGTATGGCCAAATATCTCAAAATAATTGTCTCAATGGGCTTGCACCGTTAGATACTCAAGCGAATTAACTTGTCAACCTACTGAATGTTAAACAAATGCTTGATAGGGCTGCTGAATACAGAAGGTACACATGTGTTTATGATGTTGAGGATGTTGTATTTTCGTAAGTCGTATTTTCTTTTTTTTCGGTGCAGCATGCTCAGTGGCTAAAATTAACTTTAAAATACTGTTTGATTTGAGTTTACTGGAAATGCCACCTCAGTTTTTTCTTGCTCACACGTAATTGGCTTCTACAAAATTGCTCCTAGGAATGAGTGTGTGGATGGTTGTCCGTGTGTGTGGCCCTGCAACAGACTGGTGACCTGTTTGGTCTGTACCCTGCCTCTTACCTGACATCAGCCGGGATAGACTCTAGCAGCACCTGCCACCTCATTAGGAATAAGCGGTTCAGAAGACAAAAACAATTTTTAAAATTACTTAGAAATACTTATATTCTTAAAATATTAACGAAACACAACATAATTTGAACAGTGTTGTGCTTTTCTCAAAGGTCAGTAAAAATCATTTCTCTGAATGTATTGCTTAAAAACAGCAATACATTCTTTAAACTTATATAAAATTAACTTTTTTGGAGAATTTTACAATGGTTCAATGTTATTCCCTCATCAAAAAATAGCTGAAGTGGTTTTCTATTTCATTCATATGTGTTTGAGTAAATTGCAAGCAGAATTCGGGTTTTGTTTGAACACCATATTGCAACATAAGCAGGATGTGTTTTAGTGCATGTGCTCTGCTCATGCTTAGTACTACCTCTCAACAGAGAATGGTATTTTTATGTAAATGCACAAAAAAGGGATGTAAAAGGTTGTGCACTAACTTGATGGTTTTTTATAATTTATTTTCTGCCACATATAAAATTACACTGTGTCGTACCATGTTTATCTCAATATGCTTTGAAATAAGATTTATTACCCCATGAAAACACAATGCCCCCTCCTAAATAATGTAATAAGAACATTTTTGCTAGATTGTGCTTAAAATAATGACAAACATGGAGTTGTTGAACAGGAACAACCTTTAACCTAGACCACAACAGGAAAAAAGAGGATGTGCACGTTTCCTGATGAGCCATTGTTTTTTATGCTTTTCCACATATAGAACCTAAAGCTTGTTAGCTCAGATGTGCAACTCAAAAAAAAAAAAAAAAGCAAGGGATCCTCTGCAAGCCCCGCCCACTCACTCTGTCTGACAGGTGATCTCTGAGAAGTACAGAAACATGAAGGCACCCTGCTTCTTGAACCCCCTCCCCATCTGTAAGCTGGAGGCGCTCCTCTTTTTCTCTTTCTCTCCCTCTCTCTCTCTCTTCCTGTCTATTTTTATCACCGACTCCTCCTCCACTCTGCCAGTCTATTTTCAGCCCCAATCCCTCCATCAACCCCCCGACTCCTTCTCCTCTCCTCTTCTTTTTTATCCATCCAACTTCCTTCCCACCCAGTGAACTACTTTCAGTCTTCCCTTCCTCTCTCCACCTCCTCCCCTCTCTCTCTCTCTCTCTTTCTGTTCATTCAGCAGCTCACACTCATCCTCGTCAGCTACTCTCAGACTGAATATTAGCCGTCCAACTGGCGGCTGTGTCTCTGAGCGACTAGTGGGTGGAGGGGATAACAGGACATCAAGCGGTCCCTTAAAATTGCCTATCATCTTTCTCCTCCTTTGTCTTTTTCCCCCTCTCTCACACTCCTTCTCTCAGCGCTTCATTTCTAATTTTGGAAACATGGAACCTCGGGGAGCGCTCTCTCGACGCTATTTATGTCTTCACTTCTCCTCCTCCTCCGCTCTCTCTCTTGTCGGCTTGGAGAGAGCCCTTTGATGCTCCAGAGGAGGGAATTCTGCTTTTCCTCCTTCTCTCCGTGTGTGTGTTTTTAAGCAGCGGGCAGACTGCTGCGGCTCCTCGGCTTGCGTGAGGAAAACTTTCTACCCCTCATCCTTGAAAAAACTCAATCCTGTTAAGTGTGTGTGGACGGCTCAGGAATTGAGCTCGGAGCTCCTTATTTACTTTGACTCAATCCCTCAATCGCATCGGAGGGAAGACTTCCTGGAACCTGCAGCTGAGAAGACGACATCAGAGGATTTGGTTCGAGGTGATAATGACTGATCCAATGTAACCAAGGCTGCTCACTGTTTTAAGCAGTGTTTCATCCTGTCCAGGAACTATGCTGCTACCTTTAAAGAAGACCAGACATTTCTTTTAAAGACTTTTTAAAAATTAAAGCTCAGATTATTATTTTTTTTAATCTTGGCATGCTGTTACATCCCACCGTGTCTGGATTGTGCGCCATGTTGCAGACCATCTATGAGACCGAGTCGTGTTTTTCTTCTGCCAGCACAGACAGCCATCACCAGCCTCTGGAGCTTCTGAGTGGCAGCAGGGGCTCCGGTGCTGCTACCATGCCCACTGCCGGTGAGTCATCTCTGGGAAGACAGAGGTGGGGCAGAGAGCTGCACTTTGATGGAAACAATCAATAATGTGTGTTTAGAGAGTGCATTGATGTTTTCATGTAGCAATGGGACGTATAGAGAGAGTGTGGAGGCGTAGGTCAGGAAGAGAGTGGGAGGGGTGGGGTTAGCATGGAAGGGAACGTTTACGTTTGACAAAATTGTTGGAAAAGTTGTTGAAAGTTGTGCAGCAAGAGTAACAGTAAATGCCTTGTCTTGTTGAGGAAGATAATAAAGTAGTTTGTAGTTTAATGGGAAATATTTGTCATGAGATGCAGAAATTTCTTTTTTTTTATCAGCAGTCAAACATTGATGTGCAAACTTCAAATCCTCCACATACAATTTATGAGAATAAATTTTGGAAAGGAAATTGCAGAAAAGTCTCTCCTTTTGTTCTCTTTTTATTTAAAAAAAGTTATACTTGCATAATAACTTTTTAAAAGTTTTTCCTCACTCAGAAGGAAAGTGTACAGAGATGCACTGACTTTAAGCTTAGTTATCACAAATAGCTCTTGTTCACCTTAAATCTAATTTTTGTGGCTTAGTTTTCCATTTATTGCATCAAATTAAGACCATTTTCTGTATTAAACAAATTTAAAATGAAATATTTCAATGAATACCAATGAATACAGATGTAAATAGGTGCTCATTTACACATTGTCTTTCTGGTTATCTACACTTTTGTTAATAGATAGATAAAAACTTTATTAATCTCCTACAGGAGAAATTCTGGTGTCCAGCAGCAACAGAAATCACACAAGCTGTACATACAAAAATAAATAAGAATAACATACAGACAATAATAAAATAGGACTCAGTTCTTTCCAGAAACATCTGATCTATTAAACTGCCTGAGAGCTGAAGGGATGAAAAACCTCCTAAAGCGCTCAGTCCTGCAGCGCAGTGAGAGGAACCTGTTACTTTTGGTTGTTTTCTGGGTTGTGATAACATTGTGTAGAGAGTGGTGGGGGTTATTCAGGACACCCTGCATTAAAGCCCTCATCCTCCCATCCAAAACAGCTCCCACAGAGTCCACATTTCTCCCCACCACAGATGCACATTTCCTTATCAGTCTGTCCAGCCTATTGCTGTCCCTTGCGGTCAAGCTGCCTCCCCAGTAGACGATATGTACTGTATATGTCAATATATAAATGTATATGTAAATACTTCTATTTCTATGAACATACATAAATACAGATACATGTATGTACATATGTTTTTGTATGTTAAAAAAATATCCAAAAAAACCCCCCCTGGTATTATTGACAGGTTTTTGTTCCTATTTGATTCAAATTTTAAATAAAGGTAATTTTCATTTAAAATAAAACTAACATCTGTTTCTATGCTGAAGCATGTACAATATGTTTGTCATCATTTGAATAGATTAAAATGCGTTTGAGTCATCTTATAAAAATTCTAAATGATGCTTTGAGGTGTTTAGATAAATCATCTTTGATGAATGAGTCAGGCAGATTTTTTAATAGCTTGTCAATTTATGCAAAGTAATTCATCCTACAGTTTAGTCAGGACTGAAAAATCCAGCCAAAGATGCAGTAAGATCCAAAATGAAACAAAAGTTTTATGAGAGCTACAGGTGTGTATTAAGGCTGTTCGTATGAAAACACATTTTTGTCCAAACATAAGGCACTGCTTCTTCCTGTTCCAATGTACATGATTCATTTTCTCTGTATGCTATCCAAATGTGAAAATACAGTTCTATTTTATTCACTTTCACTCTACTTTTTATTCCTTCAGCTTTAGTTTACAACCAAGTCATCTCATTCCAATCCATTTCATTGTTCAGTTATAATCCAATTTAGTAAAACCATTACGTAATCCACTGTAGTGCAGTGTAAACTATGTTGATACAGATAAATTAGGGATGTGTCGGGTACATATGTGCCTGTTTATTACTGTGATACATTCCAGCTTGTTCAAAATAATCATGTGTAAAAAAGGGAAGAATAAAATACTTCGGTAAACTACGTAAAGACTAAAAATCACACAGATTTTCAGTTTGATTCAATCCTCTTTATTAAACCGTCTGCGATAAGAAAGGAGAATGAAACGTTCGTCTTAGTAAAAAATTAAGAAAAATGGCCATTTTTGTGGACCTGTTTGAGAAAAACACATTTATTTTGGAGGAGCTACAGTATTAGGGTTTTCAGCACCTGAGAATAATTTTTTATCCAACAATCTGTATGCATGTTAAACTGAATTCCCAGCCGAAAAAAAACTTTATTCAAAACTTTTGTATAAACCCTCATTCGTCCAGGAGTGATTCATCGTAGAAAAGGCTTCAAAGTTGTCTTATTTAAATGATCGAAATGTTTTGACATCCGTCCGCTTTATTCAAAACATCTTGTTTGTGGTCACAAATTTACATTTTGCATCAAGTTAACAATGCTACTACACATTCTTTTACATTCTTATTTTGGTGCATAAGAATGAAAGGGATCAAAAGGGGAAGGGATTGAGCATGAGCAGATTGTGTACCCTAAAGTACTTCCCCCTTACATCAGAATGTGGGCATACCAGAGAACAAAACTGTGACTAAGAACAACCTGGTGTTCAAATACTGGACGAGAGATTTCCCAATTTTTTTTAACATGTGTGAATGAAATAGAAAACCATTTCAGTCTTGGTTTTGATGTTGAAATAATGTTCAAACACGGCAGAAACCTCTAAAAAGTTGATTTTGCATTAACCTCACCCTTTTAACTGTTATCATTATTTCATTTCTCCACCATCCCGAGAACTGTAATTTATATCAGGAACAGTTGTGTACTAATTTCTTGAAATTCTAATCAATATTTTGCATTTCTGTTGATCTACAGAAGTTTTCCAAGCGTCTAAATCTTCTCTGGGAGGTGTTATGGTCCACAAGCTGTAGTGTTTATTCAAAGACACTAGTTAAAAAAAAATAAAATAAAAATTAATTACTCTATTCATCCCTCACCAGGGAAATTTGTGTGCTGCACTGCTTACAATACAGCAGGCTGCCCTTCAACGGCACCAATGGTGGGAGAAGCAGGGGTTAGGTGTCTTCTCTAAGAACGCTCTAAACACTGAGCTTCCGTCTCCACCCTTAGTAAATCCAATGTGATCCATGTTAACACAATTATTGATCATATTTCCATCTAAGGAAAAAATGCATAGATACCAAAAATGTCTTTCATGAATGGAAATTATTACAAATTCATGCACAGACAACTCTCAAGTTAGCCTAAATTGATCACAAATGTAATCTGAGGTTGTAATCTGAAACAGTCAAAGATAAACTAATGTAAAGTGTGTCTGAAAACAATAAATGTGGTTGCTGCCTTATCTCTGGAATGAATTGAAGATTAAATATTTAATGTACGTTTGGCACACACTGAGTTAATTATTTGTAGGTAATGGCTGCATAAATATGGAAAGTCTAAATGTGTAAATAGTTTGCATGTTTATTTCAGGTTCAGACAGTTTTTTCTAAAACCCATTAGCTTGTGAAAGCAATACTTTGAAGAAAGTCAGCTTCAAGTTGATACGTTACGAAATTGTACGTGCAATTATTGTATCACATTTTAGACTTCAAGTGTAAATAGCTGGTAATACTACTCTATATTGTATGTGTTTCAGACTCATTTATACTTTGGCAAAAAACAAATATCAAGAAGTAGACATCCACGTAGCATAATCTCACTGATATTGTACTTAAAGATAATTGATTGTACCAAATGATCCAGCTTGTGAGCAAAATGGGAAGACCAAACCAAAACTTGTTGGTTTTCTGGTTTCAAATAAACAGATCAGTAGAAGTGTCCATGCAAACATGGCTACTGACCAGAGCAGTGTGTGCTAATCATGTAATTAATACAACTTGGACAGACAGCAGCCATTGTCGATGACCCACAGTCAGCCAGCCTATAATACTTGGCCCACCCTTAGGTCTCTATAGCAACACCACTCATGACTCCCCGTCTCTCTGAGCTTCTAATTTGTCTAAAGTACACACAGCCATTATACTATTTTTACCTCCCTCTCACTCTGTCTTCTCGCTCTTGCTCAGATTTTTTTTTTTTGGAGTGTTTTGCAGGGCTGACGTCATGCCTTTTTTTTTTTTTTTTTTTTTTTTTTTTAGCAATGCAGAACCAACAAGACAGAGAGGTATAGGGAGAACAGGAAAGAGGAATATTGACTTCCAGAAATACTCCGCTGCAGCAGTGATGGCAGGAAGGGAAAAAAAGAAGGATTTTAGACATGCACACCTTTCAGTTAACCCTGAACTACCTGAATAGGTCCATTTCATGACTGAATAAGCTTTCGCTTACTTTTGCTGTTGCAGCGAGCGCAATTGATTGCATTTAGAAGCATTTATTTATTCCTTAAGCTTTTTGATTTCAGTGTTTTGAAATTTTGAGAACTATTAGGAAATTTTCAGTAAGGATGGATTTTTTTTTTAAGTCTGTATAAGCATTTTTATGTGTTGAATCAACATTTGACTTCCATAGGGCCATATGTACTGCCTGATTTTGAAGCATGGTATGTAACCAATATCTCTAGCAGTTGCAACTTTTTTTTTGTCAGATACAATGTCAATAATTCAGTCTACTCAATCAAAAACATCACATAAAATACACTTTTAATAACTTAAAAAAGTAGATCCCACAAAACAAATTGACTTAAAACATTTCGACTAGAATGCAAACACTTTTTAGTTTATAAATTATTTAAAATATTATTGAGCATTGCAGAAAATGATGCAAAGGCTTCTTTCTTCAAGACGACTGCTACACCACTAAGACTACTTTAGAATGCAATCATGGAATGTTTGATTTATTTGCATTAGTATTTGCAGTTGCAACATTTCACAATTTGAAAGGACTAGTTTTTGCTTTTGCTGATCTTTTTTATTCCATCTGTTTAATCTGAAATAAAGATCGCAATAAATCTTCATTTTTTAAAACTTTCATTATGTGTTTAGTTGAACATTAAACAAATTTGGACTGCAAATGTTTCCACTTATGGCTCAGTTTTTAAAAATCCTCATATATAGCTGTTTATAAAAATTTAAAGTCAATTTATTAGTAATGTAACAAACTTGTTTAATATTATCGTAGAATAAAAAGGATATTGTAGTGGAGAGGTGAAGAGGTGAGTATGCAATGTAGTACTGGAGAGGTGGAGTGAATAAGAGGGACCCAAATAGAAAAGTGGGGTTACAGGGAAAAGAGATAAAGAAGGTGGAAGATTTTAAGTACTTAGGATCAACAGTCCAGAGCAGTGGAGAATGTGGAAAAGAGGTGAAGAAGCGTGTGCAGGGAGGCTAGAACAGGTGGAGAAAAGTATTAGGTGTGATGTGTGACAGAAGAGTTTCAGCTAAGATGAAAGGGAAAGTGGTGAGACCGGCCACGCTGTTTGGTATAGAGACAGTAGCACTGAGGAAAAGACAGGAAACAGAGATGAATGCTGAAGATCTCTCTGGGAGTGACCAGGATTAGAAATGAGTATATCAGAGGAACAGCACATGTTAGAGGTTTTGGAGATACTTTAATGTCAGAGAGGTCAGACTGAGATGGTTTGGACATGTGCAGAGGAGAGAGAGTATATCGGCAGAAGGATGCTGGATTTGGAACCACTAGGAAAGAGGGCTAGAGGAAGACCAAAGAGGAGGTTCATGGATACAGTGAAGGAAGACATGAGGATAGTTGGTGTGACCAAAGAAGATGCAACAGATAGGGTTAGATGGAAGAAACTGGCTTGCTGTGGCGACCCCCAAAGGGAAATGCCGAAAGAAAATGAAGAGATGTTATAGTCTTCCACCAGCTACAATATATATCAAGTATTTCAAATAGTTTACTCCAAGTTTACAGACTATTTATGACTTTAGAAGTATTATAAGCAGTAAGTCTCAGAAATGGTATGCATGCAGAATCAGGAAACTTTATTTGTCCCAGAGGATTTTACAGCTTTCCTTGTTGTGGTACACAAAATTTTAATTAGATAGAGACATATCTAAGATCAGAACTGAAACACCTGGAATCAAAAAAAAAAAATAAAACATTGATCTTTAAAGAGTTTTCTCAAATGTTGTAATGATGAGCAATAGTGTTTTATCTTTAATGACATAGGGACTTCGCAGGGTTTGATGGTGACGACCGTCTTTAGGAATAGCTAAAACGAAATACTGCCATCACTTAATAAACAGTGTCAGGTTTGTTTGGTTGTCGTTTGTCGTATTGTCTCTTATTAATGGCCTTTCATTGGGGGAGATTTTTTTTTTTTTACCAAGGATACAAAAACTTATTTCCACTGGACTTTGAACCGTTAGGGACTTACACTAGTTAACTTGATCTATTGAGATCTCCCTCTGTTTATTACATCCAACCTCTCCCAGAACACAGATGCAAGGACCTCACTGCAGATGTGGCTTGTTGCCAGGTTCCGTTGAAACTTTCCATCATTCTGGCAGGGACAAACCTTCACCAGCTCGCTTCATATTTGCTGAATCACAGAGGATTGAAATGCATGACACGCATGAGAAATTCTTGTGAAAATTGGGGGAACAACTGTCCAGCTGGGGTTGCCGTGGTGACGCAGTGTATACTGGGCAGCATGGCAGTTGTATGTTCATCTAAGTTGCATGCTGAAATTGAATGTAACTATTTGTTGGAAGCTCTTCTTAAAAGGAACTTCATCAGATTTCTAAAAGACCTGACCTGTTTTAAGAAGTTGATGTGTGAAAGGAAATGTGCACTTTTTACTGCCTGACTTTTAGACTATTTTATTAGCAATTTTTTTAACAATATGAAGTACACAAAATAGAATTTTTTATCCCTTAGAAAACACAACCTGGTTACCCAACAGAAAATACTGTTGAGACTGAGTCTATATACAAAAAAGACACTGAGTCAATTTAAACCAGTATTCATGGTATTTTTTCCTAAATGCTAAAAAAACCCAAGATTATAATTAAGTGTCATTTTAAATCAAACTTATAACCACAATTAAGGTAACAGTTGTTGCAATATTTATTTTAATAATAATAATTATGTTGCTTCTCTGGGTTGAGAGAAGCCAGATGAGGTAGTTCGGGCATCTTCTTAGGATGCCTCCTTAACGCCTCGCTGGTGATGTGTTTTGGGCATGTCCCATTGGAGGCAGACTGCAGGCAGACCCCTTACCCTCTGGAGAGACTATGTCACACAGCTGGTAGGGCAATGCCTCGGGATTCTCTCGGGTGAGCTGGAGGATGCAGCCAGAGGGAGTGAAGGCTGGGTGCATGAGGAAAAAAGAGGAAAAAAGTCATTTTTGAAACGATTAAATAATTAAAATTCAATCAATTCAAACAAAAAAATGGGTGGATCCTGCCTGAGGCTTTTGCCCCTGGGACCTGGATTCAGATAAGTGGAAGGCAACAGAAAATGATAATGTAAATACTTCATAATTTGCAAATAATGAGCATTAAATAATCATTTAGAATGTAATGCTTGTTATGTGTTCCGAATAGAATTAAAAGGTGAATTTGTTGGATTACTGTTTTATTTGAAACGGTTTGAACTGAGAAGATAAAAGGACATAATGTGCCCACTTTCAGCAAAAGCGAAGAACTGCAACACTTTCCTCTAGCTCTCACCATACTTGAACTAAGTACCTAAACTTTCAAGGTGTGAATTCAGAAGCAGTTTTATCTGTAGAGATTTGCATCTGTCATTAACTGACTAGATGGTGAATTTTTGGCATCAAGTCAAATATGCCTACAAAAAACTTAAGTATCAGTAGTTTGTGTCTGGCCGGATGTGCAAAATTGGTCATAAAAACATTCATTACAGTTATTGGAAATGACTTCTTCTAAGTATGAATTCAGACAAAATTAGAATGTTGCTCACAAAATAACCGGCTAGCATTTTAATATAGCCAGGTTTTCAGTTATGATAATACAACATTGACTTGTTGCACATCGTCTTGACTTGTTCCCTATTTGAGTTATAGACACACTATTTATAGAACTGAAACTAAACAAAAGAAGCCAAATTATGCATAGAACACTCATAGACTATCAAAGTTGTTCATCTATTGCCTGAATTTAAATATAAAATAATATTTATTAAAGTTCTAACCCAACTTATTATAAACATGCATTTAAATCATGTTAAAGCTTTTAAATTGTAGATTATTCTCTGTTTTTTTAAGGGGGAACAAATTAGTTATCAAGTGACTATAGCTTTCCTATAAATCACATGGAAGTGATGCTTTCACTTTCTCTGCATCCACCACACATCTGAACCAAGTGATTTATTAATACTGAATCATTGCCTCGGTATTTGCAATATTGGTTAGTCGATTGCAAAAGCGGCAGATTTTATCTTTTTATTTTTGTTTAGTTTTTCTTATTGCAAAGTTTGGTTGTAATACTTCCAATGAAATGTTCCAAGAGCGTCAATATGCTTTGACATGCGTAGGGTTACGACAGATATGTGGCAGGGTCCATTAGGAAAATGTGTCCAGCAAAGTGAAAGGAAACAGAAATTTTTGTGTGTGATTGTGCGAGTTGAGCAAAAAAACAAAAAAAAACAACTGAAAGTCAGGCAGAACAATTTTTTTTTTTTTCAAAAATTCTTGGATTATTAATGCAACTTTTTGTAGAATGAATCCTAATTGGTTTTCTTAACACATTCCTGTGGCTGGTATCTCACAGTTTAAATTAGTCAAAAACTATCCATGTACGTTGTTTTAAATCAACCAGAAATATTGGGAAGATCTGTGTGTATATACATTTATGTGTGTATAAAACATAAAACCCTTTTTTTTCTGCCTTGTAGAAATCGCTTGTTCGCATATGCTGTTAGAATGTGTGTATTTGTAGATTCAGTTTGGTAAAACTGAGCTATTTAGTGATGAAGTGCTACATTCAGCTAAGTGTAGATTGGGAAATGTCAGATTGAAGTCCACATGGACCTGAACTGTGCAAACAGGGGGCCTGACTGCGGTTTATGTGCCTCATTGCTCCTCTTGATACAATCCCAAGTGCAACAGGGTTCGTCTTTCATGTTAAACTGGATAATTCTACCCTACATAATTCTACCATCCCTGATCATGAGTTATGGCGTGCAGCCACATTGAGTAGCGGTCCGTTAAGACCTGAAGGGTCAACCTGAAACGCTGCCTCGCTCTCGCCTCTTTGTCAGTCTGTGTGTGTGTGTTTACCAGACTATAAATGTCCCGGGTTTGACGTCAGACGCTGGCTGCTGAGGAATGTTGCTCCACTGCCAAAACGGACTGTTGTATACACACTCATAGACCAGTCTCTCACGTACACACTCACACACAGAGCCCGCGCGTGTATGTGTGTGGTGGATGGGGAGACACGTGCGTCACAGTGAAACTCAAGGATATTTGTTTAGGTAATTTAAATGGGATGGCTACACACACACGGCCTTGTTTATACACCGCACTCAATTTTTTGTGCCTGTTTAGATCCATCCACGTGGCTGCTCAAAAATTGTTTTCAGTTCCAAAACCAGTTGATCCAAACTGTTTTTTTACCATCTCATTATTTGTGTCATCATCTCATTCTTAATCAATCCTAATCCTCCATGACAGCGCTAACCAGCTTGGCCTCTCTGTGGTTGTTAGTGTTTGATGAGCTTAGAAGCCATGTGGGATAATAAGGCCTATTAGAGCCCCTTTAAGAGGTCAGAGGTCAGTCTTTGCTGTCAGCTAAGTCCTAATTGAACTTCCTACCTGGCCAGCAGGTAGGAAATATCCTGACATCTCAGTGTTGCAGTGTGTCACGTTTTCGAGGAAGTAGTCCAGTCCTGGCAGGGGTCAATTAAGGGCCGAGGAGAGAATAGTCGTCACAAGATTGGCTAGTCTGGGTCAATGTCCTGCTCAAGGACACTCTGATGACTGTAAATAGAGCACTCGGACCCGCTTCCTGTTGGTTCTGTAAAGCTAAACTAAAAGAACCGGAATAAACTGGGTTGTTTTAAAAACTTAATCTAGACAGAAAGTTGCAACATTGTGAGTCTTTAATGACTTTCAAAGAAATGACAAATGTCAACTCAAGAAATAATTAGCATTTTTTATCTGATTTTCCTATTAATTTAATGTAATTATAAATCAGAAACCCACTATAAAGCTTATTTTAAGATTCTGCATTGAAGTAAGTGTGTCCTAAATCTTGCTTTACTACGTTCCGTTCTGTCACGTCCTGTCGTCTTCCGCTTGTCTGGGGCCGGGTTGTGGGGGCAACAGCCTCAGACGGGAAGCCCAGGCTTCTCTCACCCCGGCTATAACCTCTAGCTCACCCGGAAGGATCCCGAGTTGTTCCCCGGCCAGCTGTGAGACATAGTCTCTCCAGCGGGTCCGGCGTCTGCCTCTTGGTCTCTTCCCGGTGGGACATGCCCGAAACCACCCCATCTGGGTTCTCTCAACATTATAGTATTCCATTTTTTGTAAGCTGTTGATAGTTTACTTTAGAAAAGTAAGAATTTTAAGTTTATGTAGCTGAACATTTTTTTAAATCCACATTTAAAGCTAAGTTTACAATAACAAGTTATGATCATATTCATAAATAAAAAAATGACTGTCTAACAAATATTTAATACAAAACTAAAAGTTAATAAAATAAAATAAACTTTTTGAAGGTTTCCACCAGGTTTGAATGTTATTCCCACATCAAAAACATACTTGACGTGGTTTTCTATTTTATTCATGCATAATTGAGCATTTGCAAGCTCTTTCATTCAATATTTGTATACTATCCAAAAGCCTATTTGTTCTTGGCTATGGATTTTGTCGTCCACCACGCCTGCATTGCAACTTAAGCAGGTCGTGTTTTAGTACTTCTGCTCATGCTCAGTTCTTCCCCTCAACAGAGAGTGCTATTTATTTGTAACTGCACCAAAAAAAGAAAATGGAAGAAAATGCGCTAGTTTTTTTTTCACTTGATGCTCTTCACACTGTATTTGAAGCCTTAAACAAAATTGATGCTGCATCGTGCACATGTGAGGAGTCTGGCAAGTAGCAAGAGGAGGGGGGAACTTAGTGTCTGAATAATTGTATTTATTAGCTTTTTTGGTAAGTATCCGATTTTTTTAGCTAACAAAAAGTGTCCTATTTATTTATATTTGATGTGAGATGGTAATTATTACCCCACGAAACTACAATAGCCCTTTTCAAAATCATCATCATCATCAAGGTCCAATACAGAAAGACAACAAAATAACAACAACAAAACAGAATAAAAATATATATATATATATATATATATATTACATCAAACCACTGTTTACAATCATTTAAATGATTATTGTAACAATTCTATACAGTCCACTTTTTTCTGAAGATGAAGTTAGTATTTTATGTATTTAAACACTAAAAAATGTATTTATTATACATCTAAAATGTCATTCATTTCTTTACTTTTTTACATTCCTAGTTGTTTTTATGGCTTCGTGACCATTGTATCTATCCTAATCAGCCAATCAGCAGGGATGTTTTTTCTCCAACACTTCCCATTATTGAACACCGACTTGACAGAACGATGAAGTCCATATCTGTCATTTCACAAGGTGAAACTTTGGCTACCTGGAGCAGGAAATCAATACCAATCTGACACACTGATCAGCCTGAAAGCACAGCGAGGCAGGGTGGCTGCCAGTGGAAACCTATCCTGTTCATTTCTTTTTGTATTTAATTCATGCATAGCTATGAATAACTGCAGCTCTGTGTGATGATTTGTCTCTATTTGCGTCTCCCGTCGGTGTATTCTGCAGTGTCCTTTCGCCCGGCGGTGAGCTGAATATAGCCAGCACTACAAGTCAGTGCTATCGGGTGCTAGGCTAATGTTAGTGTGGGGATATTTTTAGGGAGCAGGACGCTGTGTCCCTCAGTTTCAACAACACAATCACAGCTTGTCTGAATGAAATGGAAGCTGGCTGTATACAGTGTCCGTGCAACGAGTGATGTAATCATCCGCGGTGTCCCTGACAGCCCTTTCCTGAGCAATCAATCACTCATTTTTTTTCTTCTTCCCCCCTGCAGTGGAGGTGAAAAGCAGCCTCCCATCAGGCATGCAAAGCCCAGTAGGAACTTCAGGGGAGCAGAGAGGAGGTGGTGGAGACGGTGGTGAGTAAAGTAAAATCGCAGTATGTGTTTTGTTTTTGCACGTCCGTTCTGCATGCAGCTGTGCGGCAAACTCCAGTCCACAGAGAAAACTGGAGCATGTAAAGAACAACAAATCACAAATAAATGTAAATAATAATGGGATTGATCTCTTTTGAAAGCCTGAAATACAGCTTTGCAATAGATGGTCTACCTGTGTCTAAATGAATGTAGATTGTTGCAGTAGATTAATAATCGTCTATCCAAGTTACGCTTTGCGTAAGTTTGCAATCTGAAACAAAATTATGTTAAATACAAATCTCATCCACAAAATTTTTCCAACTACGACATGTTAGGATGTTGCAAATAAATTTGCAAATACATTTTTTTTATTGTTTCTAAAAAAAAAAAAAGCAGAGCTTTCTATGAACTTGAGGACAGTACGATATCTGAAACATGTCAGTGTTTACAAAGTAAGGATTAACAAAGTTTTACTTATCCGGACCAAATTGGATCTGAATAGAACTTCTAACAAATATTCTTCAATGTAATCTCACCATTAAATGTGCATTTTATTATTTATCAGAACAATAAAAAAATAAGGTGGAATTTCTATGCATGAGACAAAGTTGGAAGGTTTTAAATCAAATATCTGCAAACATATTGCTAACAGTCATCAGCACGTCAAGAGCAGACTTTTAAACACCTCAAGAAAACACTCTTCAGAAAAACATTTCAATCTGAAATTTACAATTATGAGTTTAAGTTCTAATAAGAACCAGAAACACTGCCATTTTCTCTGGACCAGATTTCATTTAAATGCTCTGATTCAAAGTGGAAAACTGCTCTAAATGTCTGCACCATGTTTTCTACAGACTACATTCAATTCAGTTTATTTGCCTTTTTATAGCCAAAAATTATCATATTGCTGTCTCGACGGGCAGTAGATTGAACAAAAAAACCCCCATAAAAAGTTGTCTCAAGGAAACACACTTCGATGCTCCTTCTTGTTGAGGAAGAAAACGGTATAGGAAGAAAAAGAAAAAAGAAATAAAGAGGCGCCACACCCAGTTTGTTGTTAGTGAACCAGCATCTCTAATGGACTGGTTTCTCATCAGCAACTATGGTGTGAGCAGCAAAGAAAATCAGGTCATATGAAGAATTTATATAAACACAAATCTTGTCCAGGCTGAAGAACTAAAACCCTCACTTTTTATTTCCCAGGTGGGGTTCCTGGAGAGGGTCCTGGAGGAGGTCCGGTGGACCTAAGGACAGAGCCAAGGGTGGGAACTTTGTCCGGTAACTCAGCAGTGGATACAGCTCTACGAGAACAGCAGCTCCAGCAAGAACTGGTTCTTCTCAAACAGCAACAGGAGCTCCAGAAACAGTTACTGTTCGCCGAGTTCCAGAAAAAACACGAAGTGCTAACAAGACAACATGAGGTCCAGTTGCAGGAACATTTAAAGGTGAGTCTGTCCATTGCACTGGTTTAGTGATTGTTCTGAAAACGTCTTGTAAACAAAGGATCATTTGTATTGAAGCAACAACAGGAGCTGCTGGCAGCTAAACGACAACAAGAGTTGGAACAGAAGAGGAAACTTGAGCAACAAAGGCATGAAGAACAAGAGAAACAAAGACTGGAGCAACAACTGCTGCTGCTGAGGAACAAGGAAAAAGGCAAAGAAAGTAATGACCTTAGATTCTCTTTAATCCATAAGCCGTCAACATAAAGACATATTGTAATGTGAGTTTCATGTCTTAAAGGTGCCATTGCCAGCACAGAAGTCAAACTGAAGCTACAGGAGTTTCTTCTCAGTAAGAAAGAACCTGGTCAAGGTGGTCTGAACCATTCCTTCTCCCCAAAGTGCTGGTAAATGATCTTCAATAAAACTAACTTTCATTTTGGACTTGGTCCTTTCCAGTATTTTGACATGCAGAATAATGGGATGTTTTTTGTAATTGCCATTTTTTTCATTATTTGCTTCTGATCGGAAACCATCATAGTAACAATTCACCAACAACAACATTGTACTAGCACAATGCAAAAAGAAAGCATTTTAAAACATGTACAAACATATTAAAAAAACAACAAGAATCAGGAGAGGTAGAGACAAAAACAATCAGCAGACAAAAGAAGTGCATATTAGTTTGCACATATCTGTGCTTTTACAGTATGCATATGCTCAGCAGAGGGGAAGTGAGTGCCAATGTGATGGCTCAACAACACCCAATCTAGAATTCATTTCTGCCTTAGTTTACACCCAACATAATGGTTCATATTAAGGGGTGGAAAGAATACAACAATTGCAATCATGACAAACATCAAAGCTTTGATGTAACGCATTATTTTTGTTCCAAAATGTTCACATTACTGTTTCATTCACCAGTAAAACGCCAAAGTTTTTCCTGACTGATCATCTCATTAAACTGCATCAGGTGCTTGAAAATGTATTTTTTTGCCCCGATGGCTAAGACACCTAAAAATTGGGCTTAACACATTTCTGTTTTAACACAGAGACACAGACTCATTTCTATCTATTAATGTTATTAACGGTAACTTCAGTGCAAATAAATAAAGTAGTGAGAAGAATTAGAGATTTTGATCGGTTGCTTTGACCATTTTTTTTTTTTTTTACAAAACATAAAAAAATAAAACTTGATCATTATCTGAAGGTCTGATCATCTTAATTCACTTTTGCAGATACATGCTACAAAAATATTTGTGCTATAAAATGGAACAATGAACAATAAAATAAAATCAAACCTGCAGATTTATGTGTTCCAATGACACTAAAAGTTTAAAATGGTGTGGTGTAACAATAGACCTCTAGTGGTTAAAACCAAACAGATGTGATCTAACCAGATGCCAAAGTTTGTCTGGAACAAACACAAAAGGTCAACTTGCCCAAATACACATCAAGGCTGTATAAAATCAGAGAGTGAAATTTAATTTCTGTTGGACTAAAAAGTCAGTCATTTGCGTTCCAGTTACAAATCAGAAAACTAATTCAATTTTCCAACAGCAGTAGGTCTGCTGTTTGACCGATTTATAAAACAGAGATGGAAATGAGTCTTATTTGAGGCCCATAGAAAACTAAGAGATAAAAATGTTTACATTTGATTTTAATTAACTTTTCCCCTGCAATTAAAAGTTTCCAAGCAGGTTTCATAAACTCTTGTGTGTATGTGGTGTGTGTCTGCAGGGGTGGCCAGCACACCTCCCTGGAGCAGAGTTCTCCCCCACAGAGTAACACTCCTGGAACCCCTCCCTCCTACAAGCTCCCCCCATTGCTGGGAAACTATGAGGGCAAAGACGACTTCCCCCTTCGAAAGACCGGTAAGATAGAAAGGGGTAACGGGTGGAGGGTTGAAAGATTCATAAAACGACAGGGAAAAATAAACAAAGTCCAAAGCTGGAAATGCTGTTTTGATTAACTTCATTTAGACCCTTTCTTTTGCGATCTAGCCTTTTAGCTCTTCCCATCCAAGCCTGCAGCTCATCATTTTTTCATGCTTAGAGCTAGGAAGTACAATTAAAACTTTGTTTTTTACCTGAAGTATCAGTGTTGTGGACATGCTGTTTTTATGATGTCATTATTTGCTATAAATCTAAAAAAAAAAAGAGTCTTCCGCCAATTTTCAGGATTCAAAATGAAAAACTTCCTGGTCTTGTTTCATCACCCTGAATTTGGTTTAAAACCTCTTACCTGTCTAATGTAAGGACTAACTTCACATTTCTTAAATAACATAAGGGAGGAATACCTGTTCCGTTCCGTTGTCTTCCGCTTATCCGGGGCCGCGTCGCTGGGGCAACAGCCTCAGACAGGAAGCCCAGGATTCTCTCACCCAAGCTCACCTGGACGGATCCTGAGTCGTTCCCCAGCCAGCTGTGAGACATAGTCTCTCCAGCGGGTTCAGGATCTGCCTCCCGGTCTCCTCCCAGTGGAACGTGCCCAAAACACCTCACCAGCACGGCGCTCTGGGGGCATCCTGACCAGATGCTCGAACCACCCCATCTGGCTTCTCTCGACCTGGAGAAGGAATGGCTTGACACTGAGCTCCTCCCGGATGGTAGAGCTCCTCACCCAATCTCTGAGTGAGAGCCAAGCCACCCTGCGGAGGAAGCTAATTTCGACCGCTTGCATCCGCGATCTCATTCTTTCGGTCATCACCCACAGCTGGTGACCATAGGTGAGGATGGGAACGTAGATCGGCTTGTAAATCGAGGAGGAATATTAGAAGCAAATTGATAAAAAGGCCCATATGATTAGTGTTTTAGAAACACATCTGCGGACAAGAAGAAACTTCTACTAGTTTAAGTCCTGTCTGGTGCGTCTCTGATTTACAATCAATCAATAGATAGATGGAAAGTAGTGGCCATCAGGAAGAAAATTTCCCATGATTGGTTAGTTGAAATTCCTTAGAAACAAAATAAACAGTAGATTGAAAAGCCCTGTTAATGAGAAAAGTCAAATATGTCCTCAAAAAATAAAAAAGGAACCTATAGGATTGGAAGATGATAGTTTTATGTCATTAGAAAAAGCATCAACTAGTGAGAATCATTAGAGAGTAAAACTTTATTCGTTTCTGGGAAAGCAGAGAAATCACATTCTGCAGGTATGGGAAAAGGATGTAACCGGATGAAGTGATGCAGCCATCATTCCAACTACTTATAAAAATTATAAAGCTGGATTTCTCGGAACAGCTATGTGGAAGATTTGTTTTTTTCTGATTTAAAGGTTTTCCACACATTTTTTCCTAAAACGGTTCCCATGTGCAGTTGCTTGATGACTCATAGTGACTCATCACTGAAGATGTTGCCCAAAACTTGAGATAAAACACAGAGGCTAGAAAAAGGAAGACACATCACCGAGAAGACTTTGTGTTTATTAGCTCATAAAATCTAATTGTGTGCCCTCTAGCTGCTTGTTTGTTTAAAAAAAAAGACATGTTCCTTCTTGTTATTCATTAGTATTTATTAAAGACACGATTTCAAAGTCAATCTAAAACTATTTTAAATGCTATTAGTAGACTTTAGTTTTTACCTGCACCTCGGTGTCATCAGTAATTATCCTACTTTGCTTTTCTGCTTGGACATTGTGTTTGTGCACCTGTGTCTTTAATGAGGTTAATAAGAAATGGAAAACATTTTTAGTTCTGTCATCAGCTGGCTTTAAAGTGTCGGCAAAGCAATAAGATTACACTCTGAGCTGTCCTGGATTCAGTTCCTGTTTACACAGCTGGGACTAATAAAAAGCTGCAGGTTTTTCCTCTTTCAGCTCCTTCCTCTTCACCTTGACCGATACAGACGTTAGCTTCATAAATTAACCCCTTATTGACTGTATCTTTTGTACAAAGTAATACATCTAGCACAGATGATTTTTTCGCATTATCAAGCAGCAATAGGACGATTTGGCATATTGACAAAGCTGGGAAAATGGAGCTGGAAAATTGCATCAATGATGTTTGGATTCTTATGATCAAAACGAAAGCAATTCTACAAAATTAGGAAACTTGACATAACGTCCTTTCTAGAGAATTTGCTCTAGCCCGAACTGAATGGTTAGTCTGTTCTGTGAGACCAAAAGTTATTAATAATGTTTAAATATCCCCTCAGCACCTCAACTCTTGCTCACCCATGACAGATTTCAGAATTTTGTCTTCATATTGAAGCTCAACTCATTCTGGATCTAGTCTTTCTAAGGTGAACAAGTAGCTATTCCTGGTGTCTGCCATTAAACTTAACCAGAAAAACTTCCTGAGATATTTACCTATGAGATGTTATTTTTCAGAATACCAAGGACTTTCTGTTCAATGCACACTCCTTTTCACGGCAATGCTCAGATGAGTCAAAACTAACCCAAGCGTGGAACTATTTGATGTTTCATTATTGACTGGAATTTACACATTTATTCAGCTACTCTTCTGGCGATGCTGAAAGGAAATGCTCTGAAACTCTTCTAATAAATGCAAAACTAGCTTTAATCATTTGCACATCAAAAACAGACAAGCATTACCAATCAAAAGTTAATGCGCTGGGAAACAATAAAACACGACATTTCAAGAGAGAAAAATTAGCAGGGAATGCTTAGAGAATTTTTTACTGATGAAAGAGTTGTGGGATCGGTTTATGATGTTTTTTTTTATGATGTCTGATCCAGTCTCAGAACCAAACCTAAAGGTGCGGTCGCGGTTGAAGCAGAAGGTGGCAGAGAGACGTAGCTCTCCTCTTTTACGCAGGAAGGATGGGACTGTCATCAGCACCTTCAAAAAGCGCGCCATTGAAATATCAGGTGAGCAGAAACTAGTTTTTTCACCAAATTCACACTTTGAATAGCTTGTTTTTTTCCCTTTCTAAACTCTACAACTTCTTTGTGTTCTTGCTACAGTTTCCTCGCTTTGTAATAGCGCTCCGGGTTCAGGTCCCAGCAGTCCTAATAGTTCCAATTCTGCTATTGCTAACGGCAACACCGGGTCCGTCCCCAACATACAGACTGAGGTACACATGCAACTGCGACCCTGCAAGTCCAGGAAGAATAACATAATTTTACAGCATTTAGATACTTAGGTAGGATGCGGTTTATGCAGACAGAATAAGGACAGAACAAATATTTAGTGATTTTATGTTAAAATTGTTACAAATTGAGACATTGTTGAGAACATGCTTGACTCTCTGAGATATCTATGCTATTTATTTATTTATTTCTTAAAGAAATAATCAGAATTACCACTTATACTAAATTTAGGATTTAATATCAGTGTAACTTTATTCAATGTAGTTTATTTCTTTGACCTTGTTTCCGTCTGCAGCTGAGGTCTCTTCATCAGACACTGGGGGCTGATGGGACATTGAGTCCACTGAGTTTGTACACTTCGCCGTCTCTACCAAATATCTCCCTAGGACTGCCAGCCAACACACACATCACGGTAGGTCAACACGACTCTCATATTTGCACTTTTTCATTTAACACAATGTATAAAAGTTTTTTTTTTATATCACACATTCTCATGTATCTAAAAATAGTGCTGCTAGTTGTTAAAGCGGTAATTATATTAACAATTGTGTTAATTGTTTATTGAATTTTTTAATGCTTAATGATTTTCTTTTAACATTATCAATCAGAATTTAAGTGACCCAACAAAATAAAAAAAAAAACAAAAAACTTGTTACTGCCATTAAAATCTGAAGCTATTCAGAAGAATGCAACTATATGTTATCTTGCATGTTTTTCACCCATTACTCGTATCGCCACAGCCCCCCCAGAAACTGTCAACCCAGCAGGAGGCAGAACGTCAAGCTATCCAATCCCTACGAGGAGGCGGGGCTCTAACAGGAAAGTTTCTCTCCACGTCGTCGCTATCAGCAGGTAAATAGTCAGGGTAAAATAGTTTATTAGTTATTATTTACATAGATGAGTTACAATCCATTTTAATTCTGCAGGTGTGGGACATGATGTAGAGACTCCGCCCCCTACCTCGCACTCAGCCCATTCCTCTTTGCTGCAGCACGTCCTGCTGCTGGAACAAGCCAGACAACAAACAGCAATGCAAGGTAATATTTTTTTTCTATTCAGACCATTTCATTTTGAAATATTTGAATATTTATTTGTTTGTCTGTAATGTTGAATCTAATTGGGTGGCGTTGTGCATGTTACGTGTTGATGTTAATTAATTTTTTTCCTCAATGGTTTTGATATGATTCAGACATAACCAGAGAGGAATTAATTAAACTTTATCTGGCATTCAATAGCACAATTAAATGTTAATTTCCTTGTTCCTGAACAGGTCCTCACCAACTTATCCTCACTTTGTTTTTTGTCTCCGTTGAATCAGTCCCAATGTACAATCAGTCGCCGTTGGTTACAGCGGAAAGAGGTGTAACCACGGGCATGCGCGCGGTCAACAAGCTGCCTCGCCATCGACCGCTGGCTCGTACCCAGAGCGCTCCTTTACCCCAGTCCCCACAAGCCCTGCAGCAGCTGGTGGTCCAGCAACAACATCAGCACTTTCTGGAGAAACACTACAAGGTATGCTCATCCACACATATGCACACAGATCCATGAAGCTGTGCATTAATAGAACCTAATGTATGTTTAGATGCTATCAAAGGGTGCAGACCTTCCCCGGCCACCGCCCACCCACCCAGAGGAGACAGAGGAGGAACTAACAGAGACCAATGACATGCAGGAGGATGATATAAGTGCAAACAGGTGTTTCTTCTTCTCCTCCTTATCACACTTCTTCTTTGCTCTTAAGTTCTTGTTATACATTTTTAACCTTTACCTCCTTTTTTAGACTTCAGAAGGAGGGGTCAGACGACAGCTCTCATTCGTCTGAGCGGCTCAGCATCCATGTAAAAGGCGAAGACGAGCATCGCGGCATGCAGGTGAAGGGTGAGAGCACGGAGAGCGAGCTGGACGAGGAGGAGGAGGACGACGATGTCATCCAGCTCAGGGAGAGCGAAGAGGAGGAAAGAGCAGGCTACATGCAGGTTGGTCCTTCCATCCCGGTCGGCGTTACACTCGCGATCCCACGCAGTGATGAGTCACAGCTCCACATCATCAGCCAGCTTCCTGATGTTTGCTGCCTTGCCGTGTTTGTATCGTCTGACTCATTCCGCTTCCAGTCCTCCTCCTGGTTCAGACCGAACAAACTAAAGCAGGAAAAACATCAAAGCTGAGTTTCTGGATCATTCCTTCAAATTTCTCCTGGGATTGTTTAGTTGTTTTGGTTTGATGAAGTTTTTACGTAATCAGTCTCATTTTCTCAATGTGGAACAGGGGTGGTCTAACTTTCTCACTTTTGGGCCACAAAAGTGATAGAAAAAATTCTCATTGGAAACAAACCAGCAGCAGATGCATGTTGTGTTTTAAACATCAGTTTGTTATAAAAAGAAAGAACAGAAATACGTATAAAATTACAATAAATTTCAATTGAAAATTTTAATATTAACATGTCTTTTCTTAAATACGTTTACATCATCTTGCTTTCTGAGTGACTTCCAACCGCTAGAAATGAGACCAATAAATCAAACAAACAAAAAATGGATTGAAATCAAGAGTAAAATGTTGGTGCATTCATGTGTTGTCAGATTGATTAAAAAATAACTTTATGAAGAGGAAAATTTAGATTAATATTTAATCCTGTTGGACCTGAGTGCTGCGTTTGACACTGTAGATCATGGGATCCTTCAACAGAGGTTAGAGAACTGGGTTGGTGTTTCTGGTACTGCGCTTAGTTGGTTTAAATCTTATTTAGAAGGACGCAAGTATTTTGTAGAAATTGGAAATTGTGTGTCAGATCACATGCCTTTGACCTGTGGGGTTCCCCAGGGGTCAATTCTTGGACCCCTGCTGTTTAACCTCTACATGCTGCCGTTAGGGCAATTGATAGCCAGTAATAACGTGTCCTATCACAATTACGCAGATGATACTCAGATTTATGTGTCACTGACAGCAGGTGAACATGGACCTGTGGATTCACTCTGTCACTGTATTCAACAAATCAGAGTCTGGATGCAAAACAACTTTCTCCAGCTAAACTCAGACAAAACTGAAATCATTGTCTTTGGCCCACAGAAACAAAGAGAAAGTGTCATCAGTTACCTTCAATCTCTCTCTCTGGAACCGACAAATCAAGTTAGAAATCTGGGAGTAATAATGGACTCAGACTTTAACTTCAACAGTCACATCAAATCAATTACATCAACAGCATTTTACCACCTGAAAAACATTGCCAAAATCAGAGGTTTGGTTTCTAAAACAGACTTAGAGGTTCTTATCCATGCATTTGTTTCCAGCAGGTTAGATTATTGCAACGGTCTACTCACTGGTCTGAACAAAAAGGCTTCAAAACAGCTGCAGTTTATTCAAAATGCTGCGGCTCGAGTCCTAACAAGAACTAGAAAATACGATCACATTAGTCCTGTGCTAAAGTCTCTGCACTGGCTTCCTGTGGCTCAGAGAATAGACTTTAAAGCGGCTCTGCTTGTGTTTAAGTCTCTCCATGGTCTAGCACCAAAGTACATCTGTGATATGTTAGTACCTTATGAACCATCTAGAACTCTGAGGACCTCTGGGACCGGCCTCCTGCTGGAGCCTAGAGTCAGGACTAAACATGGAGAAGCTGCATTTCAATTTTATGCTGCATAAGTCTGGAACAAACTTCCTGAAGCCGTGAGACAGGCCTCTACTGTGACAATGTTTAAATCTAGGCTGAAAACAGTTCTGTTTAACTGTGCTTTTTATTATTGCTCTTTTTTTTTTTTTTTTTTTTTTTTTTTTTAATCTGTTTTAATGATTTTATTTATTTAATTTTTAAACTTTTTGATTCTATGTTTTGTGATTTTAATGCATTCTTTTTCTTTTCTTTCTTGTGAAGCACTTTGAATTACATTTTGTATGAATTGTGCTATACAAATAAACTTGCCTTGCCTTGCCTAATACAACTACAAGTCCGATCCTCCAAGTGCACCACAATCAGTTATTGAGCCCACACTGCGTCTTTTTTGGGAAACAATTTTATTGCAAGAAAAATACAACATTAAGGGTTTTTTTTATAACTTATTCAAATTAAGGAAGCCTGATTAAAAGGTTCGCTGAGGTGCATATAGCTCTCAGACCATGGTTTGGCCACTTATGGTATAGAAGGTGTTTTAATATGACTTCATCTTATAAAGTCTGTCTCTGTGGATACAGCAGTGATGACGCACTCAGACCAAGAAAATTGCTTTTATTCCACATAGACCGTCTCTATTTAGTCTAATTGTAGGAGAAGAGACTTGACTTATCAAGATTTATTAGGATGTTTGTGTCTTTAAGCTATTTTTTGTCCAAATTCTCCAACTGATTGTTTTTCTTAATCACAGGTTTTATCGAAGAGTTTCTCCTACAGAAAAAGCGGGAGCCTGTGATTTACTTTTATTTTTTCTTAATAGTAAAAATCTGCTTGCTTTTGTTCCAACATTGAAATTATCAGTTGCTTCAACTTTTGGACGGGTTTGTGCCCCTTTTTCTTTAATTTAGGAAACACATTTCTTTCTGTGATTTGCATTTTTTAAAAATTCCCTCTCAGCATTTCCACTTATTCACATCTTTACAATGCTTCTTATAAAATTCCCATGTTGTCCTCAATCCTTAATCTACTTCATGTGTCTTTTCTAAATCTTCAGAGTTGTTGATCATTGATTATAGCAACTATTTTAACTATACTCGTTAAAAAGAAATGTTGATGTTTTTTCTTGAAAAAACTAAAGATAGAAGGGTTTTTTTTAAAAAAAAAAGAAGACAAATCTTCAAACTTCACCATCACTGCCGCTCACTCAGTTCAACCTGAACCCTCAAATGCACACAAATAAACCCCCACACAACTGTTGACGCTGTGGTGACATCACTAGCGGGTGACTCAACCACTGGACTCACCACTTATTGTGTGTGTGTATGTGTGTTGATATGTCTGCATATCTTGAAGTGTGTGTCCACCCACACATGATGAGTCACCCTGATCTCAGCAGGGAGCTCAGCAACACTCCCTAAATATAGCTGCAGCAAATTGTATATGTGTGTATGTATGTGTGCGTGCTTGTGCGCCTGTGGATGTATGGGTCACACAAACCTCAAACACACCCGCAGGTGACGCGTTAAATCTGCAGTTTTTGTTTTTTTAATCAGTGTTTTTGTTAACTCAGGCTTCACATCAAACTTATTTTTCTGAATGAAAGAGGTTGGATTACTCCGGTTGCTCAGGGTGACGCACGCAGGAGGAATTTTGCTTTTAATTCTCATCTTTTTCACACAAACACAAGCACATCTTCTCCTTCTGCAGTGAATGAAGAGATTTTATGAATCATCCTGAGATGAATCACTAACTCTCTCCTCTTTGTATTTCCCACCAGCCCCTGCAGCAGATGGGCGTGTTCCAGTCCTCACTGCCCCACAGACCTCTGGGTAGAGCCAAGTCCTCGCCCGCCGGAACTGTCAATCCCATCAAACACCTCTTCACCACTGGTTAGTTTGCCACATGAGCCGACTGATTATTGGTTGCGTGTTTCAAGGTGTCGGTCCACCTATCGTCCGCCTCGATGCTTGTTACCTAGCAACAAGGACCAAGTGTCTGGTTGCTCCTGTGTTTAGTTTGATTGGTTTTTCTGCTTTTAGATTTTTTGGGGTGCGATTTAAATTTGTTTTCTAAAAAAAAGGAAAATCAACACGTTTGCTTCACATTTAATTATTTTTTTCTATTTTAGGTCTTTTAGTCCAAGTCCATTTGATGTTTTTATGGAAAAAAATTTAAATAGAAAAGTAATAATTGAGTTAATTTTTTTTAAAATTCATTCATACCTGATGATGGATGCTGCCATGCAAGTGCAAACCACCATCAGGAGCAATCTGGGATTTAGTGTCTTGCTCATGAACACCTCGACATGAACTCAGATGGGGGATCAAACCACGGACCCTTCGGTCACAAGACCCTCGTACTACCCGCTGAGGCATCATTTCCTTGCCTCCCACTTTTTAGCCAGAACTCATCAAAAGAGGCTTTTAGTCTCAACGGGTTATTTCCTGGTTAAATAAAGGTTATTAAATAAATAATACAGCGTGAAACAGAAACATTATCTGCTATTTTGGGAAAGCACCTGGACTTTTTTTTTTCTGGTCATAAGACGTCTATGGTTTTGCCTGTTTGCTTATTTAGTTATTCATTTATTCCTCAAAAAAATGACGAAGCAGACACTCGTCTTTCTCTCACTTCCTTTCATCCAATTTCCTGCTACATCAGAACCAAAAATATCTCTGCTTTCAGATTATTTGCCTTGTAAATTTCAACAGGAACTGCTGAAAATGTGAGGCTTTTTTCTCCCAGATTTTTCTAGAGATTATTACATCTCTTTTTAGGTTTTTGCTTGGACTGTCAAGTGATGGCTCCTAAAGCGTGTCCACAGTGGGTTTTTTTCTTTCTTTGTGAGCAAAATGGGGCTTTTTTTTTTCTTTAAAAATAAGAAACTAAAAGCTACGTTTAGAAGAAAATAAATTAGAGGCTGCACGGTGGTGCACTGTCTAGCAGAAGGGCAGCATTTCAAGTGGGGTTGAGGCTTGAAATACCGGACTTTCTGTGTGAAATTTGCACGTTCCCCTCCTGCACGTGTGGGTTTTCTCCAGGTACTTTGGTTTCCTCCCATCCACCAAAAACATGCATGTTTCTGAAATATGCAAGTTGATTGGCCACTACAAAATTGCCGCTAAGATCAGTATGTGTTTTGAAGGCTATTTGTGTGTGTGACTCTGCAGTCTGCAAAAGACTGGCGACATGTTTGGGGTTTACCCTGCCCCTCATTCAGCCGGGATACGCTCTGGCAACCCCCGTGATCCTGTTAGAGATAAGCGGTTTAGAAGACAAATGAATGCATAATTTAAGATATACAAAAATTTTTAGGTACATTTATGTAATTAATTCAACTTTTGTTGATTGTAGCTTGTTTATTTCTTTAAAATGTATGTTTTATATCAAACTTACTTTAGACTAATGTGATTTATGAAAAAAACGAAAAGACAAACCAAATGTGAAGTTGCTAGTTTGACTCCTGCAGACCAACATCAGTTCATGTTGTGACACCTTGTGGTGACTTGTGGATTCCACACCCCATGTTTACTTATAAATTGCAGAGAAATAATTTCTGTGTGAAAACCTGTTGTTTCTTTTCCTCCAAAAGGATCCTCATGACTGTTGTATTGACATCAAATCTGAAAGGATAATTTTTCTATTTCTATCTACTCTGCAGGGCTTGTGTATGACAGTCTGATGCTGAAGCATCAGTGTGTGTGCGGAAATGCTCACATTCACCCGGAGCATGCTGGGAGAGTCCAGAGCATCTGGTCCAGACTGCAGGAGACAGGTTTACTGGGACGCTGTGAGGTAAATCCACATGGATATTTTATTATGCAAATCCAATCTGTTGCTGCACACAGCTGCTGATTTTGGTTAATTTATGTAGAAAATCTTTTAATTCTACATCAGATTATTTCAGTCACACATAATTTACATTAAAGTTTGAGGGTTTCTAACTCCCTTTCAGAGACCATTCCTCATCATTGCATGCAAAAAACCCATGTTAATTCAATGCACTTTGAGTATTACATAACAGACCCTATTAAGAATTACCCTGGTTGATTTTGTGATATAATATTTTCAGACTATAGACTTTTAGTACTTCAGGCTTTCAGATAAAAAAAAAGCTGAAATGAATTAAACAGAAATCAATTGCTCTAAACCGTTGCAGGTTGGAAAAAAAATGACTTAATTTTATTTTTAAAAATGTAATCTTGTTTGACTTGAAAAAATTTGACTTTATGTATTTTAATTGAACATTTGATTTGGTGCTTCACTCTTAAAAAAGAAGTTATTTATGCTTTTTGAATTTTGAATGTGAATTAATATTATGAATAGTTTAGGTTTATTAATTGAATAAAAAGTGGAATAAGTTTGATTCAACAAATTTGTTTTTTGGTTTTCAATTTGGGGTAGGTCAGACTGTTCAGATCAAAAGCAAAATTAGGTAGAAACAAACCCACTGATGTTTGATTGTTTTATTGGTTTTTTGTTAGAAGAAAATAAAAAGAGAAAAATAATTTTTTCCTTGGTGATTGTTTGCAGAGGATTCGCGGACGTAAAGCATCTCTGGATGAAATCCAATCGGTGCATTCAGAGTTTCACACGCTGCTGTATGGAACCAGTCCGCTCAATCGGCACAAACTAGACCACAAGAAACTTCTCGGTAAATCGACCATCTTCTAAGTTTTTTTTATTGAAATTTGTACTGGTGGATGTTTTCATTTTTAGTAAAAATTTCTAAATGATAATTCTCTGCTACAGAAATCTGAAGTGACTTTTTTTTTTTTCAGGTCCCATCAGTCAGAAGATGTATGCTGTTCTTCCCTGTGGAGGAATTGGGGTGAGAATTTGACTTTCATCTTTATTCTTGACAGATTTTTTTTTTCCACAGTTAAAGGCAGTACAGAGATCTCGTTCAGTACATCTGTTTTTAGCATGACTCCAAGCATTGAAGGCAAATTTAAGTAAAATTGCAAAAATGCATTTTTAATGTTTTTTTATTGCACTTTTAAGTTTCCTGGCCTAAGCTCTGTGCTGCTCCCTGCAGGTGGACAGTGACACAGTGTGGAACGAGATGCACTCATCAGCGGCGGTTCGTATGGCGGTCGGCTCCGTTATCGAGTTGGCTTTCAAAGTGGCCTCCGGAGAGCTGAAAGTAAGACGATCTGAAGTTGTAGCTGAAACTTTATCAACTGAGCTGCTGTTCACACTGTATGTGTGTGTTTGTCCCAGAACGGCTTTGCGGTGGTCCGCCCACCAGGCCATCATGCCGAGGAGTCCACAGCCATGTCAGTACCTCCTCTTTTTTCGCTTTTACACCGATCCACTTATTCCTAAATCAGACCATCAAAACACAGAAGAATGACTTAAAAAAAGGGTTTGAAAAAAATTGAGTTAAACTAACAAACTTGTTTTTAAGTAAAAACTTAAGTAAAAACATCTGATACATATTTTAAACTCAGAGGAAATAGAATACTGTAAAGTTGATAAATTAAAATCCTTTGGTAACTAGTTTTATTTTTATTAGTTTCTTTTGTTCTGAATTATTAATGTTTTCGGTACTTTATAAAAACTGTTTTCTTGATCCATTCCATGTATTTTTTTTACAATGTTTTTCACTGTTTGGTTCAAGCTTACAGTTTAGATTAGGCTATAGACATTTTATTGTTTTTGATCTGAATTAATTGTTTGTTGAAAGGAAAAAACTTTGTTGCTTTAAATATAAAGTCTGGTTTTACTAGTTTTCTAAAATTTTTGCCGTTTTTTAAAATTTACCGACATTCTTTAAAAAAACAAATAGTACATTTAATATTAAAACAAAATTCAATTTAAAGTTGCGTATTCATATGTGCAAGAATATTTGAATTTCCCAATCTAAGAAATCGTCATTTTTATTAAAACATAAGATTTGTGGTGTCTATCTTTCTCCAATAATTTTTTTTATTTTTGTTTTGCCAGCTATCAATGTAAAGTTTCCTTATTTTCAAAGTTTAAAATGTTACTTTACCACATTATAACAAAATAATTGAACATGCAACATTATTTATACAAAACAAATTACGTAGACCCAACACTTAACCCTGTGGCATCCCACATATTGTTTTTAACTGTGTTATTTAGTTAAGTCAGTCCTTCTCAATTATTTTTTGTTCCGCCCCCCCAGCAAGAAGAAAATAATTTGCGCCCCCACACACTGCTGCATGTACAAATATAACACTTCCTACGCACTACACATCACCTGCTCCATGCAAATAAGAAAAACCCTACACCATAGAGCTAATACTCCCTGTGCACACTCTGACATTCAGAGCACTACTGCCTACTACTGTAGTGGATGTGCAATTACACTTTGTTCTAGTACAAAAAAAAACACATTCCCCAGGTCTCATGCACCATCCCTGGCATCGCAGAGGCGTGCTCCACTATTTAAGAAGCACTGAGTAAAGGAAAAGTTACCAGATGACAATATTCATTTTCAACCACTCTAAAATTATGTGTAATTTTCCAATTTCTCCATAAAGTACAACAATTAGTACCTTTTTCAACTTAATAAATTCATTCAATATGCTTTACTGTTTAATTTTCTTCAAATTGAACACAAAAGATGACCTGATGTGTCTGTCTCACACCTACAGGGGGTTTTGTTTCTTTAATTCCGTCGCCATCACAGCAAAGCTTCTGCAGCAGAAACTAGGCGTGGGAAAGATCTTGATTCTAGACTGGGTAAGCAAAAAAAAAGAAAAATTATAAACAAACTTCCTTTTTGAAGTATTTGATTTCAATCAACATATTTATTCTCTTTTAAATATACTCTCACCCTCTGTTTATATATTTGTGGAATAAAGTTAAGTTTTTGCTCTGACTTTGTCACAACAGGACATACACCATGGCAACGGCACCCAGCAGGCCTTCTATAATGATCCCAATGTCCTCTACATCTCACTCCATCGGTACGATGATGGAAACTTCTTCCCTGGCAGCGGAGCGCCTGATGAGGTACAAAAACACAAACACATTTTTTTTACTAAAAATTCTGACAGACTGCAAACCAGCAGGTTCTATAATTACGGATTAAGATTTGCTGAAAATTAAGAATATCACAGCTTAGCAAAGCAAGTGGAACTTTTTAAATTACAATACTTCCGCTGATTTGTAAATTCTCAGTGCTAAATAAAAGTGGGCTAAAGAAAATATTATCTCATTATAAGTTTTTTTTTTTCTTGTTTTATTTGCAGGTGGGGTCTGGTCCGGGTGTCGGTTTTAACGTTAACATAGCGTGGACCGGAGGAGTAGAGCCACCTATGGGGGATGTGGAGTACCTCACTGCCTTTAGGTAAAAAAAAAAAAAAACAGCTCCTCATAAAATCTCTATGAAAATAACACAAGACAAAGCAGTAAAAAAAATTTCAGTTGTCTTCCACCTATCCGGGTTGGCTGCATCCTCCTGCTCTTTCGGGAGGATCCTGAAGCGTTCCCTGTCCAGCTGTGAGACATAGTTTCTCCAGTGGGTCCACATTCTGCCTGTGCAATGTCTTCCCAGTGGAAGGTGCCCGAAACACCTCACTGGCGAGGCGTTCGGGAGGCATCCTAACTGGATCCCCGAACCACCCCATCTGGTTTCTCTCGACCTGTTAAAAACTATATAAAAAAAAATGTTTTAAAAAAAGCTTGTTTATTTCACTAAATCTAGTTACAGAAGTAATCTAATCCCCAGCTCTGGATTATTAAACTTTAAAATAACTTTATTAAAATATTACATGCTCTCATTAGGATAGAAAATATTAGATTTCTTGCCAAAAGATTAAAGAATTTCAAATAAATAAATAAATAAATAAAAATAAATGAATTACTCTATTCATCCCTCACCGGGGAAATTTGTTTGCTGCACTCCTTACACCGCAGCAGGCTGCCCTGCTGAATAAAGTAAGCTCGTTGGTATAAAACGGTAATGAGCCGAGAACCAGGCCTTCTTGAACTCCTTCCTCACTTGATTGTGAGGAGATCTCAAGAATACTGACATAAATCCAGCTAAACCACGTGATAGATTATGGATCCTGACATAGTTTTTTTGAGGATCAATCTTTTCAGATATAATACACTCAGCTACTTTTTTTTTGCTTCATATAATAATTAGGGTTTGAATAATAACTGCTGAGAAAAAAATTACAAGGACTGTTTAAAACATCCAGAATTTTGTTTTTCTGTCCAGAACTGTGGTGATGCCCATTGCCCAGCAGTTCAGCCCAGATGTGGTTTTGGTGTCTTCTGGATTTGACGCTGTTGAGGGTCACCAGTCTCCTCTCGGAGGTTACATTGTCTCTGCCAAGTGTGAGTAGAGCTTTGTTACCATGGTGACTGTTCACTATTCTCTCTGTGGCATGAATCCCAGTTAAAAAGCTGGTGTTTTTTTTATTTTTGTGTCTGCAGGTTTCGGTCAGCTCACACAGCTGCTGATGGGTCTGGCTGGCGGGCGCGTTGTCATGGCGCTGGAAGGAGGTCACGACCTCACCGCTATCTGTGACGCATCAGAGGCATGCGTGTCCGCGCTGCTGGGAGATCCGGTAAGAGAGATCGGAAGAATCTTCAGCGTTGTCATAAAAAAGAAACATCTCTGTAACACAGTGTGTGTTTCCATTAGTGTGACTCGGTGTATCAGTGGCCTCAGGAAAAGCCGTGTCCCAAAGCCTGTGCCTCGTTGGAGAGAGTTATAGAGATCCAGAGTGAGAAGCATGGTCATCAGCATAGTGAGATGAGACATCACAGCTCTTCTTGACTGACTGTATCTCTCTCTTTTTGCAGGTAAACACTGGTCCTGCCTCCAGAATTTGAGTCAGATCGGCGGCCACTTACTATTAGACGGGCCGCTAGGGCCACAGGGCCAATCAGAGAAGGATGAGGCAGAGACGGTCAGCGCCATGGCCTCACTGAGCGTCGATGTGGAGCCGCCAAGCTCTGTTCCTGAAGACCAAGACACCAGCAGGTGAAAGAATAAAGTCAAACAGAAAAGCAGCTTTGAATTAAAGGCAGTATGGAAGATTTTCTGGCAAAGAAAATCCGGCAAATCTTTGTTAATATTGTGCAAGCTTTAAGACTCGCCTTGGTCTTTTCTGGCTTCTTTCAGAAATATTTACATATTGCAGGAACAAAGTCGTCAAAGTCATTAAAAGGGCTGCGGGCCAATGGTTTTTGCTCACCATACAAAAAGAATTGGCTGAAATTTTTATCGTTCCAAAGAGTACTAAAATTGCTCAATAGATATTTTTATATTTTTCAAAGGCAAATTCAAGACATGTTGAAAAAAATCAAGGTTTTAAACGGTCTTTTTTTCTGCAGGTCCACAGAGGAGCCAATGGAGGAAGAGCCTGTTTTATAAGGAGGAGCTCAAACGAGAAGCACACAATCACCAACACCTTCTTCTAGCACTCCTCGTCGTCCTTTACCTCCACGGAGTGTGTTCACGTGCACACCGGAGTGTGATGGAGGACTCAAACTGGCTGGAAAACCGACGGGAGCAGATGGAGGAAAACTCCTGAGAAACATGGACGTGCATCTTTTCTTCTGGTAACCCACCTGAGGAGGAGCAGACGACTTGTTAGCATCTCCGTGGAAATCAGAATGACCGGTGGCGTCTGCACGGACGCATCTCCGTACTCAGTACTTTATGAAACTTCACCACCTGTTCACTGCACCACTCAACTTCTCTCTTCCAACCTCCAGTTTTTTTTTTCCTCCTTCCTCCCTTTTCCTGCGAATAAACTCGCATCTGCTCCGAGTGTCGGGCAGCAAGTTGACGGCTGGTCTTCTTGCTCGCCAATCCGACCAGGCGAGGGAGTGAACGGTGCCAGGAGGGGAAGGTGAAGAAACCAGGTGCCTTTTTTTCTGTCCACAGAACAAACCATCCAATCAAAAACCACGTACCACTGCCGCAGCACCTCAGCAAAACCAAGCAGCCCAATAGGACTGAACACACATACACTATTGTTCAAGCTGTTTTTCAGTCTTTTCTTCATCTGGTGGCCTTAGTTTGTCCTACTGTCACCATTGGCAACCATGAGAGAGACCAAGGAATTGATATGAGTAAATATTCTACTCATTCTGAGACATAACCATGTTTTCTTACCTTAACGGCTCATTTTCCCAACAGACTAAGTTTTTTTTTTTTTTTTTCTGGGAAAAAAAAGTCTCTGGAATCATCCAAGGTTAGTGTGATACCAGGAGGTTCAAATCATCTGACTTATTATTTTCCATCAGTCGTCTCTCTCTGGACCAGTTACTGGTCATGTGTGACCTGTACACCCTCACTCACTTTACAGATTGTCGGTTGGTGGCGTGGAGTTTTAAAAATCTCCCATGACGACCACCTTTTTTGTCGTTGTTTGTTGTTAATATTTCATGTTTGGTGTAAATACTGTCCACATGAAGCGTGCTCACTTTTCTATCTCTGTACAGACATACTGTGTATGAAAAACACAAAATACTTTCTCTTTTTGTATAAAACAGTCAAAATACTTTTTGACAGGGTGTTTAAAAGTTTGATCGAATCAGATTGGATTTGATGGTTTGACGTTTTAAAGTCAACAGAAAAGTAAGCACAGGGTTGGCCACAGCAACCCGATTGTTTGTTTGTTTACACAAGTTGTGGGTGGCTGGATTTAGTTGTTTCTGCAGAGAAACAGTCAGGTCCAGTTTGTCTGGCAGGACCAGCGCTGTGCTGCCCTTTACAAGTGAACAACTGCAACAATACACTGATACCAGGATGGTTAATACCTATATGTTCCGTTAAAATACGATACCAGTAGTTTATGGTACTATTAATATATCTTTCATCATGAAATGCTAATATCACAACACTCGTAACGTGATTTTACTGAATCTAAAACCTATTTTGATATCAATACACATGAAAACCACAGTTTTGATATTTGTACCATTATTAAAACTGATAGCAATATCGATACTGATATCAGCACCCATACCGAAACAAACGTATGTGATGTTTAAATGTAACCAAAATTTTCTCCACCGCTCATCCCAACGCCATTTTACAATGAATATTTATACCAAATCCTCCTATTTATACCAACAACGTTACAAAAATAGCCCTATACAAACAACAATACATTACAAAAGAAACAATACACTAAACAAACAACAATACACTATATAAACAACTATACAAAAACAACAAACAATACAAAATAGAAATTAAATAAACAATACAATCAATGTAACAATACACGATACAAGCAACAATACATAAAACAACAAACAATACAAAATAAACTCAAAACAACACAAACAATATAAAACTATACAATACAAATAGCAATGTAATACAAAACAGACCATAAATAAACAACACCAAACAATATAACAAGACAAACAACAATAAAATACATAAAACAATAAATAATACACAATAAAAGCCATTTACAATACAAACACAAAAACAATAAACAATACAAAATAAAATACCTAATACAAACAACACGTATCAAAAACTGAGATCAACACTAGTACTAATAACAATTATGGTACTTACCTACAAATTTTGACACCGATATCACAGATACCACCCCGATATTGATACCTATGCCAATTTTTATACTTTTTGCCTCCAAAAAAAACTATAATTGTACATGTTGCATTATTTTTATACGCTGCAAAGAAAATTAGATATAAATTAAATTTGTGGACAGACATTTGAAAAAAGGGTTACACAATTAAAATCAACAAGAACAGTTAAAAAGTGAAGTAGAAAAATGATTAAAACTCAATAAATTATTAAAAGTAGTTGCCCCTCCTACCACTACTGCTGTCTGATATTTTTATATGAAACAGTGATCAAGAACTGGGATTACCCAGTAAAGTCCTAAAAGTTATAATTGTTAGTAAAAGTGGCACTTTTTTTATCATTATCATCATCATTATTAGCACCATGACATCTGATAAGCGAACGTAACCATGAGACACAAAAAAATATGGCTTAGCATTAACGTAGTCGAAACAAGTTGGTTTTCTTTCAGTAACAAATACAATTGTGGTTAATTCAGCCACCACTTATCAGAGGGTGAATGATAAAAATGTGGATATCTAAAAAATAAAACGCATTTACTTGAAGACGAGCTTGTCTTGTCACTCCATTCAAATGCTAACTTTTTAAGAAATTGATGGGAGTTTTAAAGCTTTTAATGCTTGTCATGGCACGGATAGTTGCCATGTAAGATACCAGCAGAGTTCCACAATGTGTTTGTGTTACATAAAGAAAACTGGTTTTGAGATGAAACAGAAGACCGTTTCTCTTTTTTGGTATGAAATGATTCTTCAAATTCAACTTTGTTTGCAATAATTTCAAAGGTAAAACTAAACAGCATATTTTCTTGGATTAGTCTGAACCTTCTCCATGAAGATCCCCTTTTCAACCTAATGTCCCAGACGGTGTTGTATGTGTTCTGGAAATAACCATTCAGCTTCCTGATCTGAGCTGGTATTTGTTGTTCTAACACTGACATTTCTAGATGAAGGACATTATCCTCACTAATGTAAATGGTATGAAGGTCATTTAATCACTGCAGCGATGCCCAGTTATACAAACTAGACTTTGTAGTTTTTATTATCAATGTTTGTCCTGGGTATGATGGAGAGATCAAACTCTCCTGACTCTTTACTGGCTTCAAAGCAATACTACAGACAGATTCAGAGCTTCTGGTTTTATTCTGTTTATCAACTGTGAGGTGAGACAGATCGCCACTCCTGACCGATCCGCCTTCCTGTTTCCAGACACCTGACGGTAATATTTTAGTACTAGTTTAAACACTGAGGTTATTTTATCACTTTAGCCTGGTGTAGAAGGAAAGTAAATCTTGTCAGACAGAGAACTGAACATGTTCATCCAGGAAACCACAAGCAGGAACCACCACAAACTCTTAAAAATGAAGGGTTAGGATTCATCAGATGTTTGCAAAAATAACCTCTTAAAGTAACCAATTTAAGTTTTTTATTTTATTATCAAATCAGAAAAAACTTGTTAAAATATCAAAATCTAACCATTTGTTTCAACAAAGTGGAAAATGGAATGAAAATGGAAAGCTGAAACATTCAAATAAATCCGTCCTCTTCATGGTTTTATGCTTTTGTTGGACTTTCGGTGTTTCTAATTTAAATAGAGAAGTGGATTAATTTGATTGGCTGAATTTATTCTGACTTACATATGCATTTAAATTCTTTAGACAATTTAGTTGTTGGAAAAAAAAATTGAAAATTTTCAGAGATGTTTTTAAAAGTCTTACAATTTAATACAGAATAAATTTATTGGACGTTGTATAGACAACATGAGGTCAAATAATTCAGAATGAACTTTTATGCAAGATTGACCCAAAATTATTACCTTAAATTTTAGTTCTATGTTTTGGTAAGCTTGTCTTTGCAGGATTGGGTCCCATTGCAACTCAATCTACTTTTGAAAAGGTGATCTCCGGACATAATTAGGAGTACTTTTTTGTGATATCAGAAGCATTATTGATAAAATAAAACTGATTTATCTGTAACTATTGTCATTCACATGCACGGTCTTTCAAAAATAAGCACAATTTCAGAAATGCTAGTCAATTCTGCAACATGATAATTTATTTTCTGGCTTGTTCCTAATTGTTTTGTTTTTTTATTTAATAAGTTGTAACTTTTAGAGTCTTTCACTGTCGTATGGAATAAACTAAACCAAACAACTGAGCTTTAGATGTTTGTGATTTGTAGAAAAATAAATGAACTAAAGAGGATTTTCAGAAATATGTGAACGTATGAAGGAATTCAGAACCAAAACTGCCTTGAATGTGTGGATCTGATCAATTAGTTCTATAATCCTTAAAATCTAAACTTGAATGGCTAGCTATTTCTGGGTGTGTGGTTTTCCTGCTTGTTGGAAAGATCTGACTGCTTCAGTTTCAACGTGACATACCTACTTATTAGATGCTGACATGGTTGGAAACACATGCACACTTTTTCACACACAGACACACTTTGGAGTATTTCTCTGATCTGATTGTGTATATTTTCTAATTTGTTTGCTACTGTGGTGTAAATGTTGTCCTGCTGTGAAGCGATATGGGAGGGGGTTTCAGTCTTTTTTCTGGGGGGAGACATTGTCTTTCTCTGTTACCTCTTCTTTTAGTCCGTTTTCAAAAGACCTGATCACATTCCTGATCCTCTCTGTGCTAATTCTACCCCCTCCCACCATGTCTGGTTCCCACCCACTCACATGTAAATAATCTGCAGATATGTGTACACATGTGCAATACACGCTTTTCAAGCAATCTATTACTGTGACTGATATTGATGATGATAATTGTCACTTTTTTGCAGTGTCAATCTGTTTTTTTTATTTCTCCCTCTCTTGTCCAGAATTTGTTGCAGGAACTTAAAAAAGGGAAGGTGATTATTGTGGTTCTTCACACTCAGTTTCATTTCAAGGGTTTGTGGACATTTTACTGAAGCCCTGTTTTTTTATTACTCTCACTGTAACGTTGTGATGTTAATCCTGATGATCTGTTTCTTTCTGTTGCTTTTTTAAGTGGGCTTGTTGTTCAATTTGTCTGGAAACTCAATAAAGCAATTCACAGACCCTCCTATTGGCCAGGACTCGGAATTTTTATTTTAAAAATGAAAGATGAGAGTAAAAAACATTTAGAAAGAACATCCATCCAGCTGGTATATATACTTTATTTCTTTTTGTACTTTGATTGAAATTTAAGGTTCTTTAAAATAGTTAAATAAAAATAGAAAGTGTACAAAACCGTGGTGAGACTGGCCATGCTGTTTTGGTCTAGAAACAGTAGCACTGAGAAAAAGACAGGAAGCAGAGATGGAGGTAGCAGAGATGAAGATGCTGAGGATCTCTCTGGGAGTGACCAGGATGGACAGGATTAGAAATGAGTACATCAGGGGAACAGCACATATTAGAGGTTTTGGAGATAAAGTCCGAGAGGCCAGACTGGATGGTTTGGACATGTGCAGAGGAGAGAGAGTACATCGTAAGAAAGGATGCTGGATTTGGATCCACCAGGAAAGAGGACTAGAGGAAGACCAAAGAGGAGGTTCATGAACGCAGTGAAGGAAGACATGAAGATAGTTGGCGTGACCGAAGAGGATGCAGCAGATAGGGTTAGATGGAAGAAACTAACTTGCTGTGGCGACCCCTGAAGGGAAATGCAGAAAGAAGAAGAATATTTTCTTGTAGTTTGTTTTTTTATTTTTCTTGTCGTATGCATAATGAACAAATAGAAGAAGTTGGCAAACAAAATTAACAGTAAAAAAAATATATATTAGTAAGTCATTACAAATTTAATAAATTTTCAGAAATAATATGCCTTCAAGTTCACAATTCCTGAAGCAGATAACATTTAGATTGAGAATTTCTCTTGGAGTAGTAAAAAATCTTCAGAGTTCATGATTATTTCCTCAGTGTTCAACCATCAGTAAAAAACATACAGTTCAAGTTCACAGTTTCCTTTGGTCTGAAACTGAGGAGCTTTAACTCTCCGGCTCGTATAGCTTGACCAAGTGTTGTGGTTCAGATGGGTAACCGGTGACCGGACAGCACCGGTTGGCTTTCACATATGTGTAGATACAGCGATAACAGAAAACAAATCCAGAAGTGGAAAGCACGGTGGAATTGCTGCGCAGCTTCCGACACAGCGGGCAGCTCCGAACATCAACTCCCAGCTCACCGTGGTCCTGCTGCAGGTGGAGTGGGGGCGGAGGAGCAGGCAGGGAAGTGAGCGTTTTCACTGTGCTCTGGTTGTCTGATGAATACCACCACTCAAGGAACTGCAGAAAGAAGACCCCCATAGAGAGGGAAGTGGACAAGGAGACGGCCACGCCTCTCGCTGTTTGTGACATCAGCCACCATGCTCTCTGCAGTAAGCTGGAAACATCACAGACAGTTACACACACACTGTGACAAAATAGATTAAATTAGAATAGAAATAGCTATTAAATTATATTTATATTTTAGTATATATATATATTTTTTTAAATATTTATATATGTTGAATTTACCTTCCACCAGCTGGCATTGGCATGCTGCTTTTCTGTTCCATTTCTCTGATATCTTGGGCGTTCAGTCTGGCCAGTCTTACGTTGGCAAACCACAGCAATGGACTGTGAGTCCTGGTGACCCCGAAGACAAAAAGCAGCTGTTGAAGGAAGATCCAGACCTGCCAGGCGGAGCTGACGTAGGGATACGCTGCCACTGCTGCTCGGTATAGCCTCTGTCTCCTGGTTTGAGCCAGTCTAATAGAGAAGTCCTCCTCATCTCTTTGTCTCGCCAGCATTGCCTCGAGTTTAGCTCGTAGATACGGCGCCAAGCACAGGAATAGCAGGGAGCGCCAGCGGGACGTCCTGTGAAGCTTGAGGCCGACAGGAAGCCGGAGTCCACCAGGAATTCTTTTCAGACCATAGAAGTTCTCTGAGAAAGAGGCGCTGCAGCGAGACAGGAAGTGGTTCTGAAGGACGAGATCCAGGAGAAGGTAAAGTTCATCAAAACTTCTCCATAAGAAGCCAAAGCGGGAAGGGTTGGACTCAGCAAGGACCTGCGAAAAGAGACATCACCATGAGTTTAGACAGAAGACCAAATTCCAAGAACATTTTACCCTTTACTTTTTCACACCTTGACAGCATGTTTTAAAGCAGGTCTGACTGCATCCATCAGAGACTCCTGAGCCAGGACTTCAAAGATGGAGGGCAGCTCACTGCTAGCTGTGGAGGTCAGGTGGGCTCCAGCCTCTGCCATGCTGTGTACAAAGTATGAGCACAGTTATAAATACAGCACTTAAAAAAAATCAATCATAGCCATTTTTTAAAAAACAAATAAGAGACATTTTGATAAATTTTAAAAGTCCATGTTTTTGAAACTATAATGACGTCAGAGTTTGGTGTAGCAATGTAAACAAACGTGAACCTACCTTTAACAGTGTGAGAATCACTCAGAGTATATTTACATCAGTAGACTTAGAGTGAGAAAGAGATTTTTACAAAAAAAACATGGATTCTTTTTCAAAAAACTGTTTTCAGTCCATTTCCAAGCAGACATTTTGCAGCTAGTCCGCGTGACGTCATTCCCTGTTTGTATGGACTTCTTCCTGTTGATGTTTCGCAACATGGTTTACCGCCGTCTGCTGGTGGGGAGGGTTAACACAGGACTGCTGAAAACAAATGTGAATATTTTAGAGTGTTTTTAGATTAGATTAGATTTACTTTATTGATCCCACACTTGGGAAATTTGAGCTTTACAGCAGCAACAAGAAAGAAATAGACAGTATATATACAAGAAGGAAAATAAAAAATAATACAATATTAAAATAATAAAATAGAAGGAATAATGTGACAAAACATTGAGGTCAATACAGACTGTAAGTGCATAAGGAGGTAAAAAAAAAAAATCAATGCTTCCTTTGATTTTCTGGTAATTCACCTCCAGTAATTTATAAAGATGGGAATAAATAGCCACGGTGATGACAAATAGATCAATAAAGAGTCTGTAATGACTACAACACTGAACCAAAAAGTCAAAATACATTCCTACCCTCATCAATTCAGAATGTCTTTTTAATTGTTTAAAATCTTTAATATTTTTATTTGATGTTTTCTGTATTGTAAAGCCCTTTCAATTGTCTTGTGCATGAATTGTGTTACAAATAACCAGTGGTGGAATGTAACAAAGTAAATGTACTTCGTTACTTTACTTAAGTTAAAAAAAAACGTGTATTGTACTTTACTTAAGTAAAATTTGAGATCTGTACTTTTTACTTTTACTTCACTACATTTCAGAGCAAATATCTGTACTTTTACTCCGCTACTTTTTAAAAGTGTGTTTTTGCATTTTTGTTACATTTGAAAAATATACTTTTTTTTTAGCGCGTCTTGAAGCCTCATCGCCAAAATAAACCTGTAGAGGGAGCAGTGGATCCCCTGTGGTCTCCAAGAGGGAGAAGAAGTAATGAATCGAAGACCAATCAGAATCGAGAGAAAACATTTTCCGCAGTCATCCACCGCCAAAAAACTAACATCAATACAGCACAATTTGAAAAAGGGTCAGAAGATCATTGTTCGTTGTGTTTACTAAAAAAAAAAAAAAAAAAAAAAAAAGTTGAGCCATCAGTACACAGAGTATTTATTTGTGACCCTACAGCACAAAAAAATAACATTTGAATTATGGTCGAATACTTTTACTTTTTACTTAAAAAATAAAATTTACACCAATTACTTTTGTTATTTTACTTAAGTAGATTTTTTATTGGTACTTTCATTTAAGCAATTTTTTTTTTGCCTAATTACTTGTACTTTTACTTAAATACAAAAAGTGAGTACTTCGTCCACCCCTGCAAATAAACTTGCGTTGCCTTTGCACAACCTTTTCTGTGAGGTTCTGTAAGCTGCAGAAGACTCTGCTTTGGTTAAACTTGTTTCATCTTCTGAACCCCTTGTCCCTAACAAGGTAGCGGGGGTGCCGGAGCCTATAGCAGCTGATTTCAGGTCAGAGACAGGGTACACCCCAAACAAGTAGCTGGTCTGCTGCGGGGACACACACACACACACACACACACACACACACTGATTCCTAGGAGCAATTTCATAGTAGTCAATAAACTTAGCATGCATGTTGTTGGCGGGCCAGATGAAAACTCTTGCATAGATGAGGAGAACATGCAAACTCCACACAGAAAGACCAGCGTTTCAAGCTTTGCCCCACTCAGAACTTGAACCCGAGCTCTAAAAATGAATTTAAATTATTCAGTCCTGACTCTGCAAGATTTTTTTCTGCTTACAAGGAAAATGGTCCCCACACAAGGGCCTGTTGGGTCGTAAGTCAAAGGTAACAATAGATGAACATTTACATAGTAAACTTTACCATCATTCACAAGCAAGTTAGCACCCAGCAGTAATGTGGCCATATCTGCTTAAAGTAAAGCTGCATCACTCTGTAAAAGCAACAGATAAGTAATGTGTGTTGAATCAATGTGACTTTAAATGGGACATTTCGGTTGTTGTGTTTATCTCTCGGTATCTGAAAATGTACACTTGTGCATCTTTAACATCTTTATGTAACGTTAAAGCTTCAGAAACAGATGGGTGGTTGAACGCTGCAGCAGCATTAAGTTGATATAAAGGGTGGGGGGAGAGAACTGAGACACAAACATCATCACTGTGGAGTCCAGAGGATGAGCGAAAACATTTGGTGATTGGAGAGGATTAGAGGATTACCAACACAGCTGTCTGCACTCTGAGTCTTCATCAGCTTCATCATTGAGTTTGAGTTGTTTCTCTGACCATCACCTTTACATCTGCCTTCATTTCATTGGACAACTGGACGTTCAAGTTGCAACATGGAGACATCCACACTCCTCATCAGCAAAAGAAGTGAGTAAAGAATCTCACATAAATACATTTATAATGCTTTCATACACCACTTGGTCTTTTATTGAACAAGTTAAAGTCCAGCACTAATCGTTTTAACAGTAAGTTTTCAAAGAGCTGTAACAACTGAGGATTGGTGAATTTAATACTAGCTTTGTTCTTCATATTTGGTTCAATCTGCTTTCAATATCTCCATTCCAACATGTCCTGTAAACTTTTCCATTTCTTTTTAAGTAAACTTGGCTTTCTTTTCATTTCCAGCTTCGTGGACCTGGACTGTGCTGCTCCAAAGAACCAAACAGGAGAATCCAGCTATCAAACTTTCTTGGGCATTTTATCCTTGAACAAATCTAAACAGAATTCCCCTTTGTTCTATTTATCCAGAAATGATGAATTTCACTTTCCCTTTATTTCTATTCCTAATTTTTGTCTTCCGTCCCCCGGGGAGCTCTTTCCCCCCAGCCATGAGCTCACGAGCATGTCCACACCTCTGTATCTGCTATGAACATGCTAACCTGGTGGACTGTCGTGAAAGGGCATTTGAACATGTTCCTAGGGGTCTGCCACATGGTACCTGGTTGTTAGAGTTGGGTGGAAACAACATGAGCACTATAAGGAGCCGAGCCTTCATCGGCCTCTGGTCTCTCCGAGTTCTGGTGCTGGCCAACAGTCAGATTGAAGGAATCCATCCGCAGGTAGGCTACATCACTGAGTGATTAAAGGCAGAAAATTCAGGCCTTCATCCAGGGGTGGGCAAACTTTTTGATTTGCGGGCCACATTGAGTTCTAACATTTGATCAAGGGGCCGAACAGATGGATGGCATGCTTTGGTAAACAAGCACGCCAGATATGGAAAGCCGCTTCACGCACGTAATCTAACGCGCCAAATGTTAAATCAAGCGTTAGCGCTTAAAAAATGTGCATCGAGAGCACACTAGGTTTTACATGTAGGTTTGAAATCTAACGCGCTTGTTTACTTGCGTGTATTGGTGTGCGCATCACGAGGACACACATTTTAATGGGAGCAGTGTTGTTGTGTCTTTGGCGCCATCTAGTGAAGAAACATCAGAATTGCAGGAAAAAGACCATTAACAAGGTTCATTTATTTAATTTTTTCAAGTCCTGGCGGGCCGGATTATACCATTTAACGGGCCACATGTGGCCCGGGGGTCGTAGTTTTCCCATGCCTTTCCTAATCCCTGGTACATCACACCGAATGGATTTGAAGTCATTACAAGAATGTAAAAAGCTTTAATTTAGTGTCACCGAGAGAGTTCAGAGTGGCAGATGGAAGAAAATCCCTGAAATGAGTTTAAAAGTTGTTTGAAAATGAGGAGCCTCTGGAATCGGTGTGTACTTGTCTGAGCTGGACAGCTGACTGAAGGACACAAAAGTATCTCAACAATTTTTAATGAAAGAGGCGCTTATTAGTAATGTTAAGTTACGAATAACAAACTTGTTTAATTTAGTGAGAGAGGAAATATTAAAAAGAACAGAGGATTGACCCCATTGTCCCAGATACCAGTGGGGATCCAAAGTAAGAATTTTTAGATGTCCCTTTAAATCTCAGGCACATAGACGTTACACACAAAGTGAGTTAATGTAGAGAAGGCTCATTCTTTCTTTCTTTAAACAGGCCTTTCTTTCTCTGTCATTCCTGGAGAAGTTGGATCTGAGCTGGAACTTCTTAATGACTCTTCCTGTGGACTTTTCAGAAAGTCTGTCTGCTTTAAAAGAACTGCGACTGGAGCACAACAACCTACAGGTTATATCCAGATACAGGTAGGTGGCTCAACATTTTACCTCCTTACAACCACACTGACATTTTTAGACCAAGTTGTGTGACTTTTAAGCGTTAAAAGATCATTTTCTACATGAAATAGTTTCGACAAGAGGATGATTCAAAATTATATACTCTATTGTCATTTCTGAGATTTCTAACGAGCCTTTGATAACTTCATGCTAGACTTTTGAAGCTTTTTGGTGACTTTGAATGATTTTCTTTCCATCAAGCTTGGAGTATCTGGACAACATGGAAAAGTTGGACCTTAGTTTCAACCAGCTTGTGTCTGTGGGCCCTGGTGTGTTTAGGGGCCTCTCTAGACTCAGACAGCTCTACCTGAACAACAACAGACTGACCACGGTGCAGCAGGGGAGCCTTGACATGCTGCCGGGTCTTGAGGTAGGTCTGTAAAATGTTGTTTAAATTTCAAACAAAAAACATTTAATAAAAAGTTTTTTTCTCTATCTGGGTGTCCAGGTTCTTCAGCTTAGTAACAACAACATCTCCCAGATTGATGTAGATGCTTTGGCTCCTCTCTATAGTCTGGCAGTTCTTGATTTGGAAAGAAACAACCTTCAGCACATCAAATTTAAGACTTTCATCAGCCTTCATACGACAGCAACACACATCCAGCTCTCTGGTATGAAGTCGACCCCACATTAAAGCTCACTTTCACTGGTAAACTACTGTGTATTTATGCTTTCTTCTGGCCTCTGCAGGAAACCCCTGGAGCTGTGACTGCGAGCTGCATCGTGTCTTCAGTAAGATCTTACACGTTCGTCACCTCCACATTGACGACTATCGCAATGTGACATGCCGGGATCCCCCGCAGCTGACCGGGGCCTCTCTAGCCTGGGTGGACAGCCAGCTGTGTGTAGCAGAAACAGCCACTGTTCTGGTCATCACCGTCACTGTGCTGGTCACTGTGGTAGCGGCTGTGGTGATGGCTGAAAGGAACAGGAAGAGGAACCGTGGAAAGAACTGGGATGCAGAATCACAAAGTCCACCTTCTTGAGAAGTCACGTGAGGTTGAGGCGGACGTCAGAAGATAGAGGTCTTCAGCTTTTTAACTGCTCATAAAGCTGCTGGCATTAAGATCTTCTTCTCCTCCTTTTGGCATTTTCCTTCAGGGGTCGCCACAGCAAGTCAGTTTCTTCCATCTAACCCCTTGCTGCATCTTCTTTGGTCATGCCAACTATCTTCATATCTTGAGATGAAAGAGGGTTTTTTACAATACAAATTCAATTTAATGAACATATATGAAAAAAAAAAATGTTGAAGTAATGGTTTGATTCATCAGTACAACTCTAAATGAAGTAACTGTATTTCCTCAAAATGAACAACAATAAGTTGACGTCAAAATGGGTAACAACATGCCTCTACCTGCTTTATATTACAAACTGTGTTAATAATCAATAGTTGAGTTGTATGTGGTAACTTGGTTGAAGCAGTCGTGTGAATTTTTTTAATTTTTTGCTATCTTGTTAATATTTATCAAAGGTGACCTCATTGTATGAATTTTTCTAAAATCAGGTTTGTTGGGAGTTAGAGCAAACTTTGTATTTTACAGTTCAAAGGACTTTAATTCACTTGTCATTAGTGATATAAAGACTAGACAACTTGGTGGTGATTCCTTAATCTATAGTTGGCACTGAATGACCGTGGGCAGTTAGATTAAAATCCCTTCAGGGGTTAGGTCAGGGTTGGGCAAACGTTTTGATTCACAGGCCACCTCTTTGGTCTTCCTCTAGGCCTCTTGCCTGGTTGTTCGAAACCCAGCATCCTGCCGAGCTGCCGAGCATCCATCCTCTGTCTACTGCACATGTCCAAACCATCTCAGTCTGGCCTCTCTGACTTTACTGAGAAAGATAAATAAATACGCTTCAATCTATTTTTTTGACACAAACATCACAAAATTGACCAAAACAATTGTAGGGAGCTGCTGGTAGATCGGGATCGACGTATAAGGTGAAATAAGAATTTTCTTCGGCACACCTGACGATCTCTCACTGCACACTACTGTGCCGTGAAACACTGGTTGAAAAACACTGTACCAAGGGAATACAAAAAATTGTGTTAACAGACTTTGCTGTGTATTCAAGTGTGCTTTGAAGTAAAAATGATCTACTTTATTTAAAAAAAAGTTAAGTAACACAAAGAAAGTGTATGATAGTAAGTTGTATTTGTTAAAGTTTTCAGATATCATTGATCACATTGGCTGGAATAAATAAAGTTTCAATGAAGTTTCGGGTCCTTTCATCAATGTCTGTGTGTGTGTCAAAAGGTTAGTCAAACAAACTTTGTATGAACGAAGCAGGTGAACTTTGTTCAACATAGGGACACTAACTGAAGTCTGGACATATTTGTTACTGGTGAAACTGAAAGATGAATGCTACTAAGGTACAGGTTTGATTGTTAATGTGTTTGTTTAGTATAATTATCAGTTTATGTTTTAGTTACAGATTTTACTTCTATCTTCGTTTGCAGTGGTGTTTCATACTTATCACTTCCTTCGTGTTATCTGGAGCTAGTTTGGTTTTAGGAAGCCCAGTGGTTCAGGTCAGTGACCCAAACTGTTTTTATGTTAAAAATGTTTTCTTCTCCAACTCAAATATGTTTGAATTTCTCTAACATCCTTCATAGACCAACAGTGAGACAGCAGCCAAACAACAAGGTAAGATATATTCCTTTTTTTAATCATCTTCATGGACTTTCAGAGGTTGACGTTTGTGTAACGGTGCAGGGAGTGCTGTTCTGTTCTACGCTGCACATCAGGGACAGCTCAGAGAAGTTCTCTTTGACCCAATCATTTTTAACGAGGTCTTGGTGAACCAAGGATCTGCCTATAATGAAAACACTGGGGTGTTCACTGTATCGACTGCTGGAATCTATCAGTTTGTGTTTGTTGCCCAGCTTTGCCGTGGACCACAAGACAACAACTGGTATTTTATGGTCAATAGGGAGCAGAAGGCCAAGTGTCATGCTCAGGTAACATATATTTTAACAGACCTGCTAAAATCCAAAATTATTCATGAAATAACAAAAGATATCATTCTTTACTCACACCCCTCAGGTATCTGGTGGTGACACAACTCTAAACACCTGTTTCTTCATGGAGGAACTTACAAAAGGCGATAAAGTCTGGATAAAGCAAAAAGCAGGAAGCTGTGCCTGGGCCAGCACCTCCTCCAAAACCATCACCTTTTCTGGTGTGCTTTTAGCAAGTCAGGGGGCCTCCATGCTGGGAGCAAAGTACACCCACTCTTGCCCACTGCCTAGTCTGAAACACCGGGTGGAGTCCAGCTCTGCAGGCCACAGAGCTGCTATGCCGGGGTTGGTCATCATTGTCCTACTCTGTAGGTTCTTCTTGGATTGACCAAATAACTAACACTTATTTTTTCATGTGCTTCTGTAAGTTTTGTAACAATCGGTGTTTGTGTGTATTTAAACTGTGATATTAAAAAAGAACCTAAAAAATGTTGTAATGTTTTTTTTGATAAGAAAATATTTTCATCTGCTTCTCATTCCACAAAGAAAATATCAATGGAAGACGTTACTTTTTAGAGTAATGAATAACAATAATAACAAATGTGATTTATTAATAGCGACAACAATCAAATGAGCTTTCAAACCTGATTCAGATGAATCATAATTTCACCAGCTTGTCTTTAGAAAATCATCCAAAGGTTTTCATGTTTAAACAGATCTTCAGTGTGACTGTGGTGTGATCGAGATGGTGACACAAGTTCACTCAGAAAAGTAAAAAAATCAAATACTCGGCACGCCTGATGTAGCATTTGATAATAACAGATAAACAGACAGTTACTGCATACATCAAAAATCCGGGAATGTGGTTGCAGATGTTAGGAGATTAAAACACACTTCACACCTTTCCTTCCTCACCTGGTTTGCACAGCTAAAAGGAGTGGGATTATTTGAACCATCATTCCTATCAACCGAAGAACTTCCTTCACACTTTTTGGATTAAATGTTCAATTCAAAAGCAAATTGATTTCTTTTACTTTCATAAATAAAAGCTAAAGGTCAAACACTGTCATCTGTTTTCTTAACTGTGAAATGTGTACAATTTGTCCCTTTCGTTCAGTTTAACTGACAAAAAAAAAATCAAGAATCAAGAATACCTTCAGTAGTCTCACAGTGGGGAAATTGCAAAAATTAAGGCCTGCAGCCATACATAACAGCGCTACCTTTGTTGAAGAGATAGAAATACAAAGGGAACGGAGGTTAGATTTGGTGTTTAAATAAAAAGTCACCCGACCTCATCAACAAGGTCAGTAAAATAGGGCAAGTGAAAAAAAACAGCACCGGTTACGTAGCAACAACATATACAGACATAAACATACTGAGGAAAGCATTGATTAGATAACCATAACACTTTAGGTCAACAGTAGAGATGACATGTTTCCAAAAAAAAAAAAAAATAGAAAGAAGAAGAGAATCACAAAGCAGAAATAGGGCAATGAAGTGACTAAAAGCAGCAGTGTAGATTGCGAGCTGTTTGAATTTGTCCAATCATGTTGTTGAATGGTTACCAACAGCTTAATGCGTTGCACTACCATCTATAGGCACATGTCTTTACTCTTCCAAATTAATAGTGTCTTAAGTGAAGAGACAAAAATATGAGAATTTTTTTTCTAAGTGGAGTGCCACTTTATAAAACCCAAAGCCTGCAATCAGTTTTTTAGAAAAAAAACTATGCAGACATTGTCTGGCTTTGTAGGACCAGAAAAAAGAACTTCTGATTGATATCTCCATTAACATCAGACCTAGACTTGTTCTCAACAGCATTGTGCTCTTCAGTTGACCTAGTCCCTGCAGTTTTGTTCTGCAGACACCCAGCAGGTTGCACGGATGCAGGTGGAACTTTTACAAAGCTTGTGGTTGCATCTGCACCATTTTTTGTGTACCATCATCATCTCACTTTGAGACCACATCCTGTCTTCTGCAGTTACTTTATGTCCCGGTTTGTTTCCTCTGCAGCGGCAACTTTAACTTCTTCCTCCAAACAGATGTGTACACAGGACTCAGTTCAGTTTCATTCTGTGGTTTACTGACATTTAAACATGTTGACATGTTTTTGCAGCAGTTAAGTTTTCAATCGGATTTTAAGAATGGAGAAAAGCAATCACCCTATGATCATAATCTTTTGTTGGGTATGTCGAATGTGAGTTTTAAACATATACATTAGAGAAAAGATGATGATATAAAGTACTTCAGAGTGGTTCATAAAGGCTCAGATCATGAAAAAGACACAGAAACAGAGAAAAACTGCAAGCAAACAGCCATAAATAGCTTCTTGCTGATTGTGAGAGATGTTAGCTGACATTCCGTATTAAATAACGCCAGTGAGTCTGCTGAGAAATGTGTGTGTGTTTAAAACTATTAGTATTTTGTAAATAACATGTTCACACAAATTGATCAATTCTGTTGTTTTTTCCTCGTTCTTGTTGTTGCTTTTATTTGGAAAAATTGCATAAAAAATTGCACACATAGAAATCACAATTAAATTACTGGTGGCTTATGTTTTAGATGATCAAGGAAAAAAACTTTAATGGTTCTGAGAAATTAAATCCTGTTATTCTTCCTGGTTCAGTGAAAAGACAATCGATTAGGCATTTCTGCTCACATCAGATTTCTTCTGTTTCCATGGAACCTGTGAAAAGAGAAATCAAAGTCATATGTACAGTATGTACTATTTCAGTTTTACAGGCATGCCTTCACATAAGAAATTATTGTATTAATTCACCAAAAACAGTAATTTAGGGGAAAAAAATTGTGGTTTAAAATATAGACAAACGTAATTCTTGTATCCCTCGTTCATCCAGGAGTGATCCATCATATAAAAGGCTTCAAAATTGTCTTCTGAACAGTGCGTGTGATGATCAAGACATTTTGATCATCATCAAGACATCTCGAACATTAAATACACTGTCCAGAAGACAACTGCCAAGCCTTTTGTACGACAGACAAACATAATAGTTTTTGAATTCTGAAGTATTTCAGATTAAAATAGGAGAATCAGTTAAAATATCTGTGATTATTTTAATCTAAATTAAAGTACCTCAGTCTAAATTACACTTTTCATTTTTAATGTCATTTTAATCGTTTACAAAAAATTTTGCTGGAATATTTGACCAGAATTAAAACAGCTCACTAACCTGAAACTTCTGCACCAAAAATACCACCATGAGTCCAAACATGCAGCTTTTTACAGTCAAAACAACGTAAGACAGTTTGGCAGCTTGAGTGATCTTTAGATATTTTTCTGTAAGAAAAAAAAGTAAGAAAATTGTAAATAAAAAAACACACTCAAATACAAACAGTTTAACATCAAATTGGAAATTTTCACAAAACTCACCTCTTTCCACACTCGTTCCTAACCACAGTGAGAGGAGAAAAAGAAATGCTGATATCAAAATCAAATAATAGTTTCATGTTTAGAAATTGAAATTAGAAATGGATTAACGTACTGATGATCCAATCTGAGTGGGTGCTGGTGGATTTTCCATTGAAGAAGTCAGCAGTGCAGGTCAAATTTGTGTTAGATGTGAAGAAGGAGACAGGGACCTTTACCAAACTTGTAATGTTGTAGTTTTCACCATCAGGCCTTGCTGTCTCATCAGTCGTAAATCCACCCTTCAGAAGTTCTCTATTCATCAGCCAGGACACACTCACATGGTCGGGATAGAAACCGGAGACGACACACACCAAAGTTTTCTTCACTATGCCATCTTTGTCTTTGCTAAACTCATTCTTGGATGGTTGAAGAAGCTTCACTGTGGGTTCCTTGGGATTGCGTCTCGACTCTGCCAGAGAAAAGCAAACAGTCAGTCAGTCAGTCAGTCAATCAGTCATCTTCTTATTTGTCTGTCCTTTTGGGGTTGCGGTGGGTGCCAGACCCCATCCCGGCTAATTTAAGGCGAAGAGTAGGGTACACCCCGAACAGGTTGCCAGTCTGTCCCGGGAAAAGCAAACAGTTTTGATAAAAAAATATTGGCATTAATTTTTTTTTCAAATTTTCAACGAAGAAATTTTTTGCCAAAACAATCACAAAAAAGTTTAATTGTTATAAAATGTTTGATAATGTGAGCAATGAGTTTGCATGATGATTCTATGAGGTATTAAAATTGCTTCACAGGGCTCAGTTTCTTTTTTTTTTTTTTTTTAATTGAAATTATAATAATAATAATAGTAAAAATTTTATTTGTATTGAATTGAATCTCAAATCAGCATTTTTTTTCTAAATATTGAGAGCTTTTGAAATTATTACTAAATTCTGTTATACTTTTTGTGCATTTTGCCTAACAGTGATCAGAAAATTAAAACGCTAATTCGGAGGGATTTTTAAAAATTATTATTGATAAAAATAAAATTGTTTAATTTAAAAGATGCAAAATTTGAACATTTGTAAATCCAAAGATTGGTTTATATAAATGTATATGTATATTGCAAATTTATTCTAAACACAGCAAATTTAGCTGCTTAAAGAAGTGTGAAGTGAAATTTAAATTTTCCATGAGAAGAGAAATAATCCAGGTAGGATTATGAATAACTTTGTGTTTTGGGGAAGTTATAATTTAGTTTGCAATATTTGACGAAGTTCAGTAACAGAACTGAAAGATTTAATAAACCTGACTGATATGTTTCATTTACCTATACAAAAATTGATCAGTAATTTCATAGCACATTCACAGCATTGCAGAAAGAAAATCAAACTCACTTTATCATCACTTTGTCATTTATTTAGAAATATTTTCTTACCTAAAACAGTGACTTTTGTCCCTGCTCCAAAAAATGCTTGGCTGAATGTACACAGAGTTTTCTGCCTGGTACAAAAACTTCCTTTTTTTAAATCATTTTTCTCTTACTGTGTCAAAGTGAAAAGCTGATTTTTGGCTCAAGATTATTTAAGAGATGTGTCATGAAGTTGTGCTTTCCTTGAGTACATCATATGTTCTGAGTCAGGCTCATTTAAAGGTCATTTGAATGTGTTCTTGTTACTTTTGATCGTGATTCCTGGCCAAGGATTCCCAGATTTATGTAATGACCTTCTCTCATTTTTGGCCTTTTCATTGAATATACGTATTTTAATAATTTTTTGTTAACTTTTGTTAACGATCTAAACCAGTGACATTACCTCTTGATGTGTAGTTTATACTCTAACTTTTGATACTGAACTTTTTTTTTCCTTTTACAGAATATCACCATGTGACTTACCAGGAATACTTTTGTGTCTGACTAAAAATTACACTCATAATATGCACATTTCACCAAGTACATTTAAAAAACCAGATTTTCCATTTTACACAGTCGTATGAAGCAGAAATGTATACATTCTATAAATTTAAAGCAACTCACTGATGCCAATTATCCATATCCCTTAGATTGATGGTTCCCATGACAGAAGGTTTTTGTAGAGCAGTCTCATTAGATTGTATCACCGTGTTCCCGGTCCGCACAGTGAAAAAGCACTATACAAAAAGTTCATGTGTTTAAAACTGTCTTAGTTTCGTCCACCTCTTCCTGAACTGTCATTATCTGAGTTTCCATCTATCACTGCAGCTGTGTCTGCTCACAAAAATCACTCACTACTATTTCTCTGTAAATAGAAGAAGTCAAATGAATAACAAATAGAGTGGGTGTGTTTTTATTTAAACTGATCACAAATGAAAAGTGATGTTTGCTGGCTACGCCTTCCAGTTCTACCCAGCCTGGAACAAGCTTTATCACGATGCAAGGAAAGTGTATCATGTATAGGAGTTTTTATGACCAAACTGGTGCGCAGGTTGAAATATATTTTCATGTGTGATACTGAATGGTCAACAGGCATTTTTACATCCCACCTGAGACATCTTTGACAAATCTAATTTCTGTGTGTGAAGACAGAACTCTTTTCGTTATTCATATTTTTTTATGTGACTATCTGATAGATAGTCTGATAGCTGGAGAGGTGGAGGTTTGCACTAGAAAGAAGAGGAATTAAGATTAGTCAGAGTAAAACAGAGTACATGTGTGTGAATGAGAGGGACCAAAATGGAAAAGTGAGGTTACAGGGAGAAGAATTAAAGAAGGTGGAAGATTTTAAGCATCCAGGATCAACAGTCCAGAACAAAGGAGAGTGTGGAAAAGAGGTGAAGAAGCATCTGCAGGCAGGCTGGAATGAGTGGAGAAAAGTATCAGGTGTGATGTGTGACAGAGGAGTTTCAGCTAAAATGAAAGAAAAAGTGTACAAAACCGTGAAGAGACCGGCATGCTTTTTGGTCCAGAGACAGTGGCATTGAGAAAAAGACTGGAAACAGAGATGGAGGTAGCAGAGATGAGGATGCTGAGGATGTTTCTGGGAGTGACCAGGATAGACCGGATTAGAAATGCGTATATCAGGGGAACAGCACGTGTTAGAGGTTTTGGAGATAAAGTCAGAGAGGCCAGACTGAGATGGTTTGGACATGTGCAGAGGCGAAAGAGTACATCTGTAGAAGGATGCTGGGTTTGGAACCACCAGGCAACAGGCCTAGAGGAAGACCAAAGAGGAGGTTCATGGATACAGTGAAGGAAGACATGAAGATAGTTGGGGTGACCGAAGAGGGCCACTAATTCATAACTGAAAATCATAGGGGCCAATCTTTGATTTATTCAAAGATTGAATAAATCAATCTTTGGATGTGTAAAAAACCCTGCACATCCCTCCCTGCACTCCCTCCGAACCCGCACCCACAGCTTCAGTCTACCGAGCCGCCTTTTATCGAGCCAGGCTCTTTGGTCTCCTTGTTCTTCCTCACTTCTTATGAAATTGGCCACTATGAAACCTATGTTTTTGGAATGTGGGAACAAACTGGAGTACCAGGAGAAAACACACATACAAGTGGAGAACATGCAAACTTCACACAGAAAGGCCAGTGTTTCAAGAGACTTAAACCCCAACCTTTTTGGTGTGAGACCCCTGGGCTAACCACTGCACCACTGTGTTTTTTGTTCTGTATGTGTTAAATTGACTGTTCATAGCATCTCAAGCATTGGCTTCAAAATTTTACTGTTCCAAAATAGCACTGTGCCAGACTGGTAAGTTGTCCTGAGTATACCCTCTTTTTCATCTGCGAGCCTGCCACCCTGTTAGTATGAATGAATAAATCATTTTGGGAAAATACATTTTAAAAAGTATTTGCTTCAAAATATCAATGTCACGTTATAACATTGCTGTATGCTGGTGTTCAAGGTGTGCCCTGCATTTTGAGACACTCGTTGGGATTGGCTCCATGACCCAGTGTCCATATCTTGAAAAAACTGGAAAATATATGAGTGGATTGAGTAATTGTTATAATATAGAAGTACGTATTGGTAATTGTAGTAGTCAGTAATTGTAACCAATTAAATATTTTTAAAGAGGCACTCATACCTGCGTTTATTACTCTTATTTTCAAAACTGTCTCTACCTGTGACTAGTTGTATCTTTATTATATATTTTTTAATTATGTAAAAAAAATCCACCAAAAAAGTCACTGCTACTCTTGCTCTTAAGTTAAGTAACTTTCACACGACGCATCAAGTTTTTTTGCATAACTGAGTAGCCTGAGTGATAGAAATCGGTTCCATCCTTACCCACAAACACAGGTGGCCACCGTGTGAAAAAGCTACAGGTTTTTGTTAAGTCAACAAAGTTTTTTCCACTACTGTGTATCACGAGCTGCGCAGTAGTACACCATGCTTTTCTCAGCTCCACTGAGTAGGAACGTCAATGAAGTATTTTTAACATCATTTTTCAGATTTCCACCGATGCTGAAGCGAAGCTGGTATTCTTTCTCAAGGTAAATATCTTCATAATTAATGATTCCGACAAGTTTTAAGTCTGCTCTGCCAGCAGGTTGCTGGTACCAGAGCATCACTGTGTGAGCTTGTAGCTGCTGAGAGCAGAACAGCTCCACAAAATCCCCAGGTCTCCCAATGAGATCCGAGGGACTCTGATGAACATCAATGGCTAGGTTGCAACCTGAAACAAACACAAGATAATTCTGTAAAGACATGATGGAAGATGAAATAAGTTTGCAAATTCCAGTAAAAGTTTTTACCAGCAAACAAAGAAATGATAATAAAAGTTATCATTTTAGCTGCTCGTCTCTGCAGTTTTTCTTGCGTTTGATCAGGTTCATCAGTGTCTCTGACATATGAGGAGGGGGATCCTCCTGTAAAAGCTCCACCTCTCTAAATGGTTGTGTGATAACTTACAGTTTAAAAGCAATTTTAAATAACATAAATTTTCCGACTTAATTTTTTTTACGCCGAATAACATCAAAATTCAGGACATGTAAATTTAAATACAAATTTTTAACGTAAAAGTGGCTTTTTTTTTTTTTTATGCAAACAACTCCATTATGTGTCTACTGGAAAAGTTGGTTCGTTTTTACACGCAAACAAAGGAGCTAATTTTTTTTAAATCACTTAAATCACCTAAAAGGATGTTGTCTATTACTGGGTGCTACTAAATTTTAACAGCCTTTACCAACCAGGTAGCATGTGAGGGGTAAGGTACACTTTGGACAGGTCACCAGCTGTCACAGAGTATCACATCAGCCAAACGTGAATAAAGTGCTCATTCTTTTTTTCAGCCAATAAACCTACTGGATATCAAGTTTAGCTTTATTAGTCATTAGTATGGCTGTTTTGCTTGTGATGTACTGTAGGAGTCCAGCCCTTCCTTTGAGTTACCTTCTCAACATCCTTTTGATGTTTACCCACAGGGTACAGTCTCACACCCTGTGGGCTGTTTCCACAGCCAACAAAGTCCCCTCTGTTGTTTGAAATGAGAGAGGTGAGCATTCCACTGTTCAGGCTTCCAATAAAGACCCAAATTCTTGCTGAAATAATCCAGATTCCCACCGGGAGTGCAAACCTATCCGCTTGCGTGAAGGTAGCTGCCCCCATCATGGTGGACAATCGGTGTCTTTGTGAAGCACAGCAGTTGCCAAAGCTGTTCACTCCCCAGTCCGACAGTCTGAGCTGAGCTGCTGGTCGGATCAGAGAAAAAGATTCCAAGATGGAGACATTTTTTATCAATAACTCAAGACTACTGGAGCTACAAAGGTTTTCTTGGTGGATTACAGACAAATAAAATCTCCAATTTTTTAGAGGCCTGGGAAAATTTGTCATCTCTTTTGGGAATATCGGACGTCAACATGGGTTCATCTGAAAGGTAACAATATTTTTTTCTACATTGTTTTCCCACAGTTTAAACACAATGATATTAAGTTTGTCAATATAGTACCTCTTAAAACAGAAAAAAACCCAAACTCATTTGTTAATATTGTCAAGACTTGGATTGAAGATTGGATTTGACAATCCTTTTCAACGTGCTCCCTCAGGCCAGCAAAAGTTCGATGTGAACTCTTGACCAATTCAAACCCCAACCACAGTCAAATATTAACTTTTGCTATGCGTTTATTGAAAAATACACAGTTCAAGTCTTTTTCAAGGTCAGAAGAAGACTTTAAAGACTTGTATGCTCACTTTCAAATATGTTGTAGAAGTAAAATTAAATGGCAGTCAGGGAATTAGACAAAGTTCAATGTTAGACCACTTAACATGCTTTATTTCAGCATTCAAAATAATTAAAAACATCTCAATTTATTATACATATACAAAATAGGTACAGATCCTTGTGGCGTTTTACCCCATGGGTTTTATCTGTCTGACTTCTCTCACAAACTCTTTGCTGATGGCTCTTTTTGTGCCCATTGTGTCAAATTTCTGACTCCATTTTCTAAAACTTGTTGTTGAGTAAAAAAAAAAAAGAATCACCTAATCACCTGTCACACAAGAGAACAAGAAACAAGCTACATCAGATGCATGATGGAAGAGGGGAAAAAAGTGAAGATGAGATTAAGAAAAAAAAAAGTTGCAAGAAAGATCCACTTTTCACTTTGAAGCAGAGATAGTTTTACTACCAACACCATCAGGTAGAAGAAGTTTGTCTCAAACCAGACATCAAGAACTTGATTTTGGTATTTGTCTTAGCACCAAAACGAGGCTGCCATGCCAGAGTGGCCATATCACCATAGACTAAGTAAAGCCCATCTGGTCATTACAAACCTCAAATAAAGAGTAGCACCTTCAATTTGAGTTGTTTCCGTCTCGCCTACCCCACCAACTGCTACAGGCTGCACTCTAGAAACACTGGGCTCTTTTACAAAGCTGGAACGCCTTTCTTTTTTGAGGTAGCTATAAGATTTATATATAAATATATGTATTTGTCTTCAATCAAAAAAGAGGTTAAAACCCATGTTTCTCTGCTGGTGGCTTTAATGAGGCTTTTTCTTTTGATGACAAAAACAATAACAACAAACAACAGCTGCAACATCTGCAGATGTGGAGGTGGATGTCAGCACCATCTGTGGCAGGTGGAGCAGGGGAGGGCATAACAACAGAGACAAACGTGGCTCTCAGTTTCACCGTTTATTCATCAACACCTGAAACGTGGTACAAAGCAATTGGGTTCTGTCTGTCGGGATTGTCCTTTCATTCTTCAGAGCTCAGAGGTGTTAAAAAAGAAAGTACAAAAGTCACCTGTGTGTATTTGTAAACTCCGTCTGCTTCGGCTGGCTGAAGGAGGGATGGTTTTGTTTCTTTCTTTTTTTCTTGTCTTTTTTCTTTTCACACTTTACAGAGGCATATATTATTTTCTTGTTGCCAGGGAAACAAAATGTCTTCTCTACTGGAATCCTTGGTGTTGGTGATGGCGAAAAAAAACAGACAGTGTTGAAAAAAAAAAAACAAACGAAACAACCCAAGAGTCAAAAAGGAAAGAGTAGTGGTCCCAAACGCGACGGTGCAGATGAGCCTCCACAACGCCGTCATCTTGTTCTTGTTGAAGTGCAGGTTTTTAGGCGAAGTGGACCATCAAAGCAACAGCCAAACGGAAACTTTGTAGAGTCAGGAGTGATAGGTCGGATGTTTTGAGAAAAAAATGACATTTAGAAGAATGTTTTGGCGGGGTCTCTTTTTTTTGGGGAGAGATGACTGCTAGAAAAAAATAAAACACACACGCACGCACTCACACAACAACAATTTCAAGTCCAGATTTCTCTTTTTACAAGAAACAGACAGGTCCAACTTCAAGGCCAAACTCTTGGTCTGGAGCACCAACATCCATAGGAGCGATATCAATGATGGGGAGGCGAGATGTTTTCGATGTCTTGTAATCGATGACTGTTTTGCCCCATGTACCGGTGTGTGACTGGAAAAAGAAAGTAGGAGAAGTCAATCATAAAGAAAATATTTGAATTAACCAAATCTAATCTTGCCCTAAACTAAAAAAATGTACAACTTTTATGGGATAACATGAGTTGTGTCTACTGTTAGCATTCCCTGCTAACTCATCTGGTTGTATTTTCTTACCGTGCATCCATCTTCCAGGACGCTGTAGGTGAAACGGCTATTGCCCTCAGCTCTGATCTCAATTTCATTGGAGCCCTGGAGGAGGAGGGCCTTCTTGAGGTTGCCAGCAGCAGCATCCATGTAAGCGATGCTGTTCTTGCAGTGGTAGGTGACGTTCTGGGATGCCTCAGTGGACATGAGACGCAGGAAGGTCATCTGGATATTGACATCCTCTGGCAGAGAGCCTTCACTTCCATACTCAAACTGTGTGAGACGGGAGAAAATGAGAAGAATTACTGATGGAAACTGTGAAGGGGCAAAAAAAAAAACCCTGGAGGTGAAGAAGGAGATCAGTAATAAAAAGTCAAATTGAAGAGTGAGGATTAATGGAGAAAGAAGAAGGTGAGAAAGAAAATGTGTTTTTTATAACTAACTAGAAAGGAGGTGTAAACATTTTAAAAAGTAAAGAAAAAACACTCAAATCTACCTGGAAGCCATCGTTCATTGTCTCTCCGAACCAGACGTGCTTCTTCTCCTTGATGTTCTTGCTAACGTACCAGTTCTTCTTGGCAACCTCACGCTGAGTTGGTGATACACAGGTCTCTCCGGTCTCCATGTTGCAGTAGACCTTGATGGCATCCTGAGTGCAGCCCTGGTCAGGGTCAATCCAGTACTCGCCTGAACAGAAGCAAGTAAAAGATCAAGAAAGTCAGAACTTTTAAACACTAACATTAAAAATAAACCCTTTCAATCACCAAAATCTGCCATTAAATATATGTGTTCATTTCAGTGGGACGGTTTTATCTAAAAACTCACCGCTCTTCCAGTCTGGGTGGCACATCTTCAGGTCCCGGCAGGTTCTGGCGGGATTCTTTCTGGTTCCATCAGGGCTGCGGATCTGCTCAATCTGCTGACTCAGGCTCTTCAGAGTGCTGTCTACCTCCAGGTCACGGTCACGGAGAACGTTGGCATCATCAGCACGGAACATGCGGAAGGGATCGGGAGCCTTCTCCTGGGGCTGGGCAATGAAGCCAAGATCGAATCCACCACCAGGGGCACCAGGTGCGCCAGGAGGTCCAGGTGGACCAGGGGGACCCTAAAAAGACCCAAAAGTCCTTGATCAATTCAATGTCTGCAGAGATTGTTGGCTAACCATAGAAACCTTCAAAGATCCTCATCGGCAAATCATTTTACTCACAGCAGGACCCATCTCTCCATTACGTCCACGGGGTCCAGGAGGTCCAGTAGGTCCAGGGAGGCCAGACATACCGTCCTTACCAGGAGCACCAGCAGCTCCAGCTGGACCCTTGAAAATACCAAAGAAAAATGAAAGTCATTCCATATGTAGAAAGAAAACATTCTAATGGCAATTTAAAACAGTACAACTCACTCTTGGTCCGGCGGGTCCAGCTGCACCAGCAGGTCCCTGCTCTCCAGAAGATCCCTACAGGTGTGCACATTAAAGCCAGAGTTAGAGTGAAAGCAATTCCACATTTAAATAACTTCATGTTCACTTTTTTACGCAACGTTTTAAGTTTCACATAAAAAAATGAAACCACGTACAGAAGGCCCAGGTGGTCCCTGCATGCCAGTGAAACCTCTGTGTCCCTTCATGCCTCTCTCTCCAGCTTCTCCAGTCTCTCCTTTGTCTCCACGAAGTCCAGCAGGTCCCTATAGGGGCAAGAAGGAAAGTAAATCAAATCCATTAATAGGCATCCTTTTGGGTTCATTCATTCAGAGTAAGGATACTTACAGCAGGGCCACGAGGTCCAGCAGGGCCAGCAGCACCAGCAGGGCCAGCAGGTCCCTAAAGAGAAACAGAAACTCTTATTTAATTTGGATGTTGACTCAAATAACTTCAAAATCTATAACCAAAAATGGAATGCAATACCTATCTTTGATAAGTTTACATCTCAGAAAAATTACAGAAATTTCTAAAGACTGGGTGATTCTGGTACTCACAGTCTCTCCACGGTCACCGCTCTTTCCTGCAGGTCCAACAGGTCCAGGGGCACCAGGGGGTCCGGGGGCACCGGGAGCTCCAGCAGGGCCGCCTTCTCCACGGTCTCCCTAAAAGACAAAATAAATTTCTTTATGGCCAAGAAAATACTGTTTTTGAGCTAAGCTAGCTGCAAATACCCGCATTCTCAAACAAGTTGTCCCAGAGCAAGCTATTAGAATGATGCAGTGCCAGTTAATAACCTCACCTTGGGTCCAGTGGCTCCATCACGACCAGGTGCTCCCTCATTACCTGGTGCTCCCTAAAATACAAAGTTAAAGCGTCATTTCCAATCCAAATTTGAGCTACTGTACATGTAAAAAAAAAAAAAAGTTTCCTTTTAGTGTTTTAATGTACCTCACGTCCAGCCTCGCCGGGGGCTCCAGCAAGACCTGGGGGTCCCATAGGTCCAGGTGGTCCACGCTCACCACCAGGGCCGGAAGGTCCTGGCTTTCCAAGCTCTCCCTATGAGTGACATAGTTGGTTAGTTAGACCCCAAATGCTTTAATCTCTTGACTGAACGATGACTGGATTATTTGATTTTGATGTGGTGTTTTTAATTAAAAACAACAACTTACAACAGGTCCAGGCAGACCAGGGAAACCTCTCTCTCCCCTCTGTCCAGGCAGACCAACAATACCACGCTGTCCAGCAATACCTTGTGGGCCTGGCAGACCAGCAGGTCCCTATAAGAAAAGGCATTTTGAGTATTTTAAACTCATGAGCATACTTAGACTTTTCATTAGACAATGCTCACAAAAACAATGCTAGTTTTTGTAAGGACAATTACTTACGGTGGCACCTTCGGGACCAGGGCTACCTTTCTCTCCTGGAACTCCAGGAGGTCCAGCAGCACCAATTTCACCAGGGCGACCAGCAGGTCCGGTCTCACCACGGTTTCCTTTGGGTCCTTCCTTGCCAGCTGGTCCAGAAGGTCCTGGGGGTCCAGAGTTGCCCTGTACAAAAAAGAAGACACAACTTTAATATTGTAGGAATACTAGATTTGGAACCGAAGAGCGACAAATAATTTTATTAAGTAGACTTACAGCAGGGCCGGGAGGTCCAACTCTGCCAACAGCACCAGGGAAACCAGTAGCACCCTAAATGAAAACACAAACAAAATAATTAGCCAAACTGAATGAAAGCACATAAAATTTTTATGAGCAATATTAATCAGAAAAATTCTTAAAAAATGCTTTAAAATTGTTAAGTAATAAAAACACCTCAAGTTGTTTCTTAAATGTTATAATTTCCGAAAAGTCTGTCACCAGAAATGTCATGAAGATTCTAAATAGGACAACAGAAAACTTACAGGAGGTCCAGCGGGTCCACGGGCTCCTTTAGCACCAGTGTTTCCGACGGGGCCCTGGAGAGAAACAAATATAAACCAACTCTGAAGACCTAACAACCAACCACAAACTCTTATGTGATTATCAGTTTTCATACCTGAGGTCCAGGAGCACCAGTTGGTCCAGCAGGTCCGGCAGGACCGGCATCTCCCTTAGCACCATTATCTCCAGCCTCACCCTTACCACCAGGCTGTCCATCAGCACCCTGGAGAAAAAATGATGGTGGAACAAGACCAAATTCATAAATGAATTTGTAAAAGGTCAAACTATTGAGGGGAAAAAAAATCTTACAGGAGGTCCAGCGAAACCAGCAGGTCCAGGTGGTCCAGCCTCTCCACGCTCACCCTGTTGAAGAAGAAATCGACTCAACTTAGAGTTTTTAAGACTTAAAAATTGGGTTGACGGAAAACTTTGAATTAGATGTTTATTTTTTTCCGAATAGGCTGATAATGTTTCACTCACGGGGGCACCACGAGCTCCAGCAGGTCCAACAGGTCCAGCAGCACCAGGCTCTCCTTTGTCTCCAGGAGCTCCAGCAGGTCCAGGAAGACCAATTGGTCCTGTGATACCACGTTCGCCATCCTTACCAGGAGCACCATCAGCACCCTTGGGTCCTTGATCTCCCTGGATGAACGTAGATATAAAAGGTTTGATTAGAAATCAAATCTAAAACTCTGTTGGAGGTGAAGCTGAAACAAAGAAATACTTCAACGGTCTTTGGTCAATTTTCTTTTTCAAGTATTCACGTTTTTGGACACAGAAATTCACTGAGAATAAACAGAAACATTTAGAACTCACTCTGTCACCCCTCAGACCAGGAAGTCCGGCAGCACCACGCTCACCAGGCATGCCTTGGAGTCCAGCAGGGCCTGGGTTTCCAGGAGCACCAGGGGCGCCTGCCTCTCCCTGTAATAAGAATTAAAATAGATATTAGCAAACTTTTTTACATTTCCTTAACATTAATAAGAATTTCTAAACTCTAAAGTTAAACTTGACTGACCTTGGCACCCTCGTTTCCAGCAGCTCCAGGGGCACCACGGGCACCAGCAGGTCCGATAGCACCAGGGGCACCACGTTCACCAGTAAATCCCCTCTCACCCTGGAAGGATAAAAAAGGAATGGCATGAGTGTGAGTAAAAAACGTGCAAACTTATTCCTCTTATTTTTGCACCCATTTTGTTTTGTTCTTTATTGTTCATCTGACATGAACAATGACTTAGGGATATAAGTCACAAATGACCGCTGACATCTTTCCTTTGTGTCCCAAAAAAAGTCTATTATCAGATGCAGAATGTGGATTAATATACTTATGTAGAAACCTTTGTAGAAAATTTGCACTTTTTTTTTCTTCAATGTAGTGTCTTTTTTTAAGTTCCCATGTACCACGTGTCCATTTAATTTGTTCTTAGTTTAGAATTTTGAACGTCTCTGAGAATTTTCTTTAAATACCTTTAACAAAACTCTGGTGTTATTAGAGGGTGTCTTAAGTTTACAATACCTGTTTAAGAGTTAGCTCTGATAGCTACTTAGCCATAGTTACTTATTAACTTGCTAGCATCTTCAAACTCTAAAACCTCCTCATTTTAGACACAAAATAATATGAAAAGTTAATATCTTTCCCCAATCTGATGATATTTAACGAAAAACTTAAACTCCAAAGAGGCTAAATGAAGCCATTCGCCATGTAAAATACAAAACAAAAATAGAACACTTAGCTCAAGTACTATTTTTGTCTCATAACCAACAGACAAAAAACTGAATTTGCATTGGTTAGAAAAAGCAATTCCATAATATCCTAAGAAAAATTATGACATTTTTTAAAAATTAAAATCTGATTACATCAAGAATTAGCTAAAGTTTTGTTTCAATCCATGCCCACATTTTTTTAAGGAAGTAGGTTGCTGCAAGTTTTTTTAATCATCTTGAAACAAAAAGTTGAGTTGAGTGTGTACTAAGTTGTACTAAGTTGTGTTCACTAAGTTGTAATTTTTTAAATGAGATGAATTAGCTGTATTTGTGATAGGTGCACTTCATCTTCTAGAACCTGAACTTTAGTAGACGTTTGACTTGCACACTGTTCCAAACCACAAAATTTGTAGTGTGATTTGGACAACCAAATGTATGTTGGTCACAATGTTGTCAATATGGTAATTAATTAAAATTTCCAGTTTTAGTGAACAATTAATTCTGGAAACATAAAAATTAAATTCTCTTTAAACTAAACAATAACTTACTCTAGATCCAGCAGGTCCAGGAGCTCCAGCCTCACCTGGCAGACCCTATTCACAAAGACAGAAAATATCTTAGTAAAAAGATTTCTGTTAATACACTTTTAACACTACGGTCATTATATCAATTTTTCACCTGCTCTCCTGGTTTTCCGGTTTCACCAACAGCACCTTGGGGTCCTGGAAGTCCCTGGAATCCAGGGGCACCAGTAGCTCCTTGCTCTCCTCTCTCACCAGGAGGACCCTGAGGATGAGCAGAAAGACTGTCAGACTGAGAACAGCAAGAAAATAGATTTGTTTTAAGGACTTATAGGTTTCTGATATAAACTTACAGCTGGTCCAGAAGGACCTGGAGCACCAACATCTCCATCCTTTCCAGCAACACCCTAAAATGCAAAGATAACAAAGTTAATACACATTCGGACTAGTTTTTAGAAAGGTCATGCTAACGAATAAAAATTCTTACAGCAAGGCCAGTAGGTCCCTGGGGTCCTTTTTCACCGGGCTTTCCAGGTTCACCCTGAATACAAACAAAGCAAAGATGATTTTAAAAATGACATGAACAAACAAAGAAAAAACGTGGATGTAAGTTGGCAGGTGTAATCAAACTTACAGCAGCTCCTTTTGGTCCGGGGAATCCCATGACTCCAGGCTGACCTCTGGCTCCAACGGGGCCAGGGGGTCCAGGGCGACCATCTTGTCCAGGGGCACCCTATTCAAAAAGATTTTTGGTATTGTTAGAAATTATTTGTCTACAAAAACAAAATATAAGCCTTTTACTAATAATGTTAGAAGACTTGAACTTACAGCGGGTCCCATCTTGCCGTCGGGTCCGGGATTACCAGGACTGCCAGTCATACCCTAAAACGCAAAGTCAAAACTTAGTTCACGTAAAGAACAAAGGAATGTGAATCTTCATCCAGATGGGAGTAGAACTGATTTTACCTTTGCTCCGGGAAGGCCAGGTTCACCAGTGCGACCGGGCTCACCAGTGGAACCTTTAGGTCCAACAAGGCCAGGGGCACCACGCTCACCAGTAGCACCCTTTAATGGTCAAGAAATAATGACAATTATGTTAAATTAGAAACAATTCTAATCTTTGTCAGATAAAAATCTTTGTTCTGGGATTTTGTATTTACTTTGGGTCCAGCAGGGCCATCAGATCCAGGGAAACCACGACCACCAGGAGCACCCTGCAAAGAGAATCAAACTTAGTTATTCAGCAAAAACTCATCAATTTTATTCAACAAAAAAAAAAAAACAAAGTTGCTGCAGCATAATCTTGAAATAATTTTTGTGACAGATTAATATAGATTAACATAACCAACAAAAAACCTCATAAACCTCAGAAAATTTTTGTAGCTCAGAGCTGTTAGCACCCTCTCGTGGTAGGAAGAAGTAACGTCACTTCAGGTCTAAAAATGTTTTTGACCTTCATGCATGGCACCACAAGGGCAATTTTATTGCGATCTAAACAAGTAAATAACATTTAGGGCTTATACATACACGCTCTCCAGGTGCTCCACGACCTCCTGCAGCACCAGGCTCTCCTCTGGCTCCTCTCTTGCCTTCCTCACCAGCAGGTCCAGGGGGTCCCTGAGCACCTGGGGCACCCTAGATGAGACAAACAGACAAATAGTATCAATGTCTGACAGATCACTCATGCAGAATAGCAATGGTTTGTATAAATTAACGGTGTACTTACAGGCTCACCCTTGGCACCATGCTCTCCCTTGGCTCCAGGGGCACCAACTTCACCCTAAGGAATACAAACAGAACATGGTTAAAAAGAATTTGAAAACTTTAAAATAATTTTTAGAAGCTTAGTTCCCTTCTTTTTTAAAAACAAAAAACAAAAACAAACAAACAAAAAAATCCTCCCAAAAAACAGTTTTCACAGACAAATTGAAAATAGAGCATCAATAGTCATCAAAGACAAAAACATTTAAATCAATGTTTAGAAATCAATTTCTGGCTGTGATTTTCTTAGTTTTAATAAAACAATACTTACAGTGTTGCCCTTGGCTCCAGGAGCACCACCAGCACCCTGAGGTCCTGGAGGTCCACGAGGTCCGGGGAAACCAGGAGCTCCAGCAACTCCGGGAGCACCCTGCAGGGGGCAGAAAAGAGCAACATTTAATATTGCGCTAAATATAATCGATGTTTGATGTTATGTAAACACAAAAAGCATCAAATAGTTTTGTTTTTTTTTTTTTGCTCTCTTTCATTCACAAAATAAATATCTGCAGAGAAAAACTCACAGGGGCTCCTTTAGCTCCAGCAGCTCCATCAGCTCCAGGGTTTCCCTGAAAAAAAAAGAAGAAAAAAAATCGGTCAATGATCAAGTGTTTGCATCTCCAAACTGCTACTTACTTTAAAGATTTTCCCAAATTAAGTGCCTAAAGAATCAAATTTGAGCACATGTCAGAAATGGAAACTTACAGAGGGTCCAGCAGCGCCAGCAGGTCCAGGGTTACCAGGCTCTCCACGGGCTCCTGCGGGGCCTTCAGGTCCACGAGCACCCTGAGCTCCAACTTCACCCTATAAAGTGAAGAATGAAATAACAAATTTTCAATTTTTGATTACAAATACACTGAAACAATACAAAGAGAAGAAAAGGACAGTATTAAATATTTAGTTTAGATTGAACTGTTACTCATTTTATGTTGTCAAAAATTAAGTAGCTGAACTAGAATCATCTCCAGATTTAAACTTTACATCAAATAAAAAAAAACTAGACCAATTGAATATTTGGTCTTTAGTAATACAACCATAAAAATGTTTAATGTGTCTCAGAAATTATTTGTATTGTTTTCATTGAAACAGGAATAACTCATCCTGGATTTGTTATCATCCCTGGTCTGATATTCATCTATCATAATCCTCACCAGATAAAATTAATTAAAAATATGTAGACAAACATGTCTGATTAAGTCATAGTTTCTGATGATCTCAGCCAAGTTGAAAAAAGTACAATAGTGATGTTTTTATAGATTTAATTGAGAAAAATGACAAAATTAAAATAGCTTGAAATCATTTTAGACCAATCATTACCTTGGCTCCAGGGCCACCAGGGAATCCGGGGGGACCAGCAGGGCCAGTAGGACCCTAAAAAACAAAAGGAAACTCAGTATGACAAAACAGATCAAGACTTTAAAACAGAAGCTTTAATTTGAATCAAACTGAAACGATTCGAAGCTTCGAAGTTCACTGTGAAAAGTAGTGACATCTAGTGGCAGAAGCTGTACACTACAACCAAAGAATCTGCCCCATGCCATCGTTTTACAATCTATGTTAGACTTAATAAACCTGTTAGTGCAATTAGTTTCTACATTAATGGTTTGAGATCAAATACCATCTTTCAAAGTCATAAAGTGCAACACAAGTTCAGTTTAATGTCTTTTAATTAATGTTTACCAATGACTCAGAATGTCCCAAAAATAGGCTCAAACGAGTGCCTTAACCAAAAAAAAGAGCAATGCTTTAAATAAGAATGCAGATGTTGGAAAATTTTTGACTTACAGGAGGTCCGGCAGCACCAGCAGCACCATCGTTACCACGAGCTCCCTACAGCAAGAAAAACACACATAAATGTTAATAATTAATAAAATTATGAATAAAATGACCTGTTAAGGGTCTTTGTGAACTCACAGCAGATCCAGGAGGACCAGGGCGACCTCTCTCGCCTGGCAATCCACGAGGTCCCTAAAAAATGACAAAAACTATCAGTCAGATCTAAAAAATGTTTAATGAACACTTTTGGAAAAAAATCAGAGAAACATTTGAGCTCATTGATGTTTTTTCTATCTAACCGGTCTAACATTTGACCGGTGATGTTTTTTACTCACCATAGCACCAGGAGTTCCGTTCTCACCAGGAGCTCCAGCTTCTCCCTAAAGATGCAGACACAAAGGTACAAAATGCATGAAAACAGTGGTAAATGAGAAATTAGTTTGGCGAATGCAAAGTAGTTACTGGAATGTTTAAAGCAAAGACATTTGCACCTGAGATAGTACAGTCAAAACTAGACAAAGTTGTCTCAGGTGGACCCTGAAATTGCTTTGATGACTTATCTGTACTGCGATTACGTCTAATAAGTGAAAATAATCTGCGAAGAGTTTCAGTCATCTCAATTGTTTAGATTCTATATCAATACCTGAAAAATGACAGTACAAGTTCAGTAATTAATCAATATTGATAGCTGTGTAGGATGCAGTGTTTGACTCTGCATCTCTGCATCTGTTTTTAAAAGAATAGCTCTAATTTTGTCTGTTGGTAGCTGTGTCTAATTTTCATGCATATCGTGTGATCGAATCAAACTGCTATCAAAGACAGTCACCTTAGGTCCAGCAGGGCCAGAGTCTCCCTTAGCACCATCCAGACCACTGAATCCCTGAAAGAAAAAGCAAAAAAGACACAAATTAAGTTTTGTATCAACCAAAATGAATTTCTAATGTGCTTATTGGACAGGATGTGATTACTTACTCTGTGTCCCTTAATGCCGGGCAGTCCAGGAGTTCCAGGGAATCCACGGGCTCCCTGATAAAATATTTCATTAGGAATTGGTTTTCTTATGTGACACCAATAAAATATATCCTGTATGACTGATTAGGGATCTACCTGGGCACCAGGGGGTCCACGCTCACCGGCGCGACCAGGCTTTCCAGACTCACCCTGAAAGAATGGTGTAATATTAAAAAATAGGAACATGTGTTTACACTGTGGGTCAAAACTTAAACATGTTTAAAAATATGAACAAATCCAGTCACTTACATCTTCTCCATTTTTTCCAGGGGGGCCAGCAGGTCCACGGGGACCCATTGGACCCTAAAAAAACAAACACACAAGTAAGTCAGAACTGCATCCAACAAACTCAATACAACTCAAGGTTTTTATTTAAAGATCTCAATACTCACAGCTGATCCAGCCTCTCCGGGCTCACCAGGGGGGCCGGGCACACCTTGAGGTCCCTGTAGGAGATAGAGAGTTACAATCTCATAACGGCTATTAGATCCAGATATTTTTTCTGTTCAAAACATTTGTTTTATCTTGCTGCAAGGCAATCACTTCTTTGTTTGTAAGTGGTCTTTATTCAAGCCTTTAAGCCTATGGCCCAAATATATGCAAAATAATCTATAATAATTAAGCTGGAGTGGAATTTAAATGAAATATTCCTGGTTTGGAACAACTGGAACAATTGAAGTATGCCACATCCTCAGGTGAACTATTCAATTCAGTAGATCAGTAGTTTAAAAGTCCCACGAGCCAAATTAGGCCCTTTAAACTCTTGTTAGAGACCATTTAAATGAAAATATATTGCCTCCATATTTAGAATGAGAGTTAATCCTGGTCACATACCCTCTGTATGTTGAGGAAATGACAATGTCAAAGCATGTGCTTACAAACCATATCGATTACCTTCAGAATTGCTCTAGCTTTAAGTTAAAAAAAAAGAAAATTGAAAATTAAAAAAAAAAAAAAATTGATCTACTTACGCTAGCACCAGGGGGTCCGGTAGATCCACGGGGTCCCATTGGGCCCTGTTGGTCAAAAATAGTCAAAGTTAGATGTCACATTGATGTGTCACATAGAAAGATTGAAAGGACTTTCAGGTTTGTTTGTGTCTCACCATGGGTCCAGGAACAGGCATGGCAGGGGATTTCTCATCGTAACCACCAGACATTTGAGGGGAGAAGTTCTGTAATCAAATAAAAAAGTTGAAGTTATTTAGAAGCTCATGTGTGCAGATCTAGACGTCTTTTAGAAATCAGATTAGGATAAGCTAGCAAAGTTATTCACATCTTATTTTCTAGCTCGTTATCATTTTTAAAAAATACATTAAATCTGAGCTCATTTCTTAACCTGGGGACTTGAAGTAAGGGTCAGGGTTAGGTCATCAAAACTTATTGACCTTTGAACTTTTAAAAAGAAAAAAAAATCCCGGCAACTTAACAAGAGCTTGTTTAGAAGGAAACTAACTGAATTTAAGTGTTACACTAAGCTGATTTTAGAGAAAAGTTATGTGTTATAAAATTTAACATAAAAGTGTCTTCATGTAAGTTGTGTAAACCGGATGCTTGAGATTCTTAGCTCACTGTCCAGGTTTATTCCACATTATAAACAATGCTAATTGGAGAATAGCAGATGTTCAAAATCAGAATTTTTTTTTTATATGAATGAAAACAAAGACGATTTGCATTAAAAAATAAAATTAAAATCTATAACTTAGCAATCATCAAAATAACATTCTAATAACAAATTCTAAATATTTGCTTTGCTGTGTCTAATTAGTGTGTTAGAAATTGAATCTTTTGACCCTAAGCCATAGAAAACAAACAAACTTCTGATGCCAGCTGTTTAAATGGCAAAGGACAGACTTTGTTAAAGTCCCGCCTGGGAGCACACAGTTGTTTTTTTTTTTGTTAATATTTTGCATTCTAAATTTTATGTCTTGATGTATTAGCGTTCTAATGCTACTCCTTTTTTATCCCTCACTGAACTCCTATGTTTGAGTGCAATGAGTGACTCCTATCTCCTTATCTGACCTGAAAATCCTTCATTTTGACAAATTTATAAAAATATAGAACTTACTCCACCAAGGCCAGGAGGTCCAGGAGGGCCGGGAGGTCCTGGAAGTCCAGGTTGGCCAGGGAGACCATCTCTACCAGGAGGACCAGCTGGGCCCTGCAAACACAGAAAAAAAATCAGTTTAAGAGTGGAAATACTGAATTTATGCCTTGAAAGCTTAACAAACTAAAATGCAAAGAAACATATCCTGACATGTTATCTGGATTCTCATTGGAAACTGTTTAAATTCACCACCTGGCGGATGTTCAGCAGGAGTGTTTCAGTAACACGTATTTTCTGGTGTGTGTCTTTTACAGGGTCAATGGTGAAAGGATTAAACACTAAGATGGAGCTACACCTCAGTAAATATGATCAGGTACAATCTGATTGTAATGTTCTTGCAGAGGGTTTAAAAGTGATCCTTAAAAAATGTACTTTACTAGTATGTTATAGTATGTTATGTGCCTGGTTAAAAATTTAGACCACGATCACTACCAATGACCATACGGCCATTTAAATGACCAGGATCCGTTTCAAATTTAGTTTTTAAGATCAAACAAAGCACACTTGACCCACTAACTTGACTTCACATTTGACCTAATGATGCAGGGTCAAGTAAGAACAGAAGTGTTGGGACTAAAGCAGGAAAAATTTCCCACAAGATAAAATCTGACGTGAAAAACAAGCTTTTAAAAAAAGAACGCTAAAGGTCTATAAAAACAATTCCCACTGTAGCTTTAGCTGATCTCTGATTTCTCAGCCTTGTTTTAACGTCAACCCAAATTAAAACACATGTTGATACATTCTGTCGCGCTGTCAGTATGGTCGCTTCACTTCCAAGATAAACACACAAGAATCCGCTTGAAGTGCCAGACCTCAAACACACCATGAAATCAAAAGTCACCCCACAAGACAATAAAAAGGACAAAAAATTTGAACTCACCCTCTCTCCCTTGGCTCCACGCTCTCCCTTGGGTCCCTGAGAATAAAGAAAAAGTTAAGTTTTCTCTAGATTGAAAAAACTGGGCTCAAATGTGCCCCATATTGAATAAATGACTGTAATTAATGTGTGCATGTGCAGCAACAACAAAAAAAAAAATACAGCTGTGATGTATGCCAACTTTTATGTGGGATTAAACCTTCCAATGATTAAATAATTAGAAAAGTACAAAATGACTTACCTCAACTTGAGCATCTCCGTAGCCTACAGAGAAAAAAATCCAAATTTAATTATTGATATCACAAAATAAGAAGCATTAATACCTTCTAAAAAAGCTCACAAATTGGATTACAATTTTAATCATGCTGCGTAAATTATTCATAGCTCTTAAAAGTGACCTTAAATGCAATCAAGTGAGATTTTAAACAGACATAAGAGAGAGGATGGTGTTTTTGATTTGGGCTAGTTTGTTAAAAACAAAAAAATTGGAAGGGGAAGTAATAAAATTGTAACAGATCTGATACATATAGATTTATGTATAAAATATAGACATTTAACAAAAAATACCGAGAAATGATTAAAATTGTTAAACTAGGCCATGATCAGGAACATACTCTCATCGGGGCAGATGGCACAGCACTCGTCGTGGGGGATTATTGGGTTCGGGCAGTCGGGTATTTCCTCACAGATGACATCATCGCACATAACTGTGCCACTGTCGCACACACAGATTTGACATGGTTCTGGTTTCCACACATCCCTGTCTGCAAACACCTGGCCATCCAGGGTGCAACTATCACCTGTGCCTGTACGGGGCGACAAAGAAAAGACAACTGTGATTCCTCAGCCTCAACATGTGGCAGCGGTTGGAGTAAATCACTTAGGAAATGACTAATTAGCACATATATTTATGACTTATTATTACTTATTTATAGCTCAATAGCCTAAAATTTTGAAATAAAATGCATAATAAAGAGTGTTAATATTAGATTATTGCATATAATGAGAAATATTTTCACAGACAAGTTATGAAACAAATTTATGAAGCAATGGGTGCATAGAATATTTGATAATGTATTCATTTATAAATTGCCTTGAATAAATTTTGTTTCCATTTTGAATAATATTTATTTATCTAAAAGAAACTTAAAATGTAAAGTAAAGAAGAAACAAGCAAAAACAGAAAAAAAAAAGTGGTTCAATTGGCCTGAAAGTGTGGATTTAGGAAATAATTAGAGGCATCTTTGGAACACATCTGCACAGGAAGGTCAAAGGTGACAGAGAGGGCACCAACGTCCTGCTTCTGGATGTTAACACAGATGTTCAAAAGATGCTCGGAAGAAACATCTCCTAAAGACGTTATCCTTTAAACCGTAAGTAAGAGTCAGATTTTCCGCTCCGACCTGCAACTTCTCAGCGAAAAACCTAAGACCTCACTCCCTTTAGAGCTCTTATAAATCTTCCAACATGCCAAAGTGCTGAGCTCAGAGGAGAAAAGCAGCAGCGGTGCAGACGGTCGGCTTGGCAGCAGCGGCTGGAAACACTGTACATGTGTTTGTAATTAGAGGAAACAAAAAAAAAAGAGTGGAAAGAAAGTGAAGAGGAGGAGAAAAGAGGAAGGAGGGGGAAAAAAAAGCAACATGGGGGGACGTGGCGGCCAGATGTGGATGCAGTTGCAGAGAAACGCCACTGAATGTTGCTGTTGGACTGTTTGGTGAGCCCATCTGCTTCAGATAGTCTTTTCCAGACAAGATGAACATCTGGAAAAACTGAATTTGAACTCCTTAGTTTTCAGAGGGGCATAGCTGGTTTTCTTTGTCTTCTTCTGGGATTGAAACTGCTTATGAAAAAAAGCAACTTCCATTCCTTTTTACCAGTAGAACTGAGCTTTTGAGATTTCTGGATCATTTACATCCAGTAGACAAGACTATACCTGTTATCACCTCCTTTTTTCTTATTAAGAACCTATCCAGCTCACCTGTCCAATGAACGATTAGCCCGAGGCAACCTATTCATTTTCCACATCCGTCAGGCCTTTGGTGCATCTCGCTCAGATAGTTTGACATAGGGTATCAGGGTAACACCACCAGGATAAAAAAAAGTAAAATATTTTAGTTGGATTTTCTAGATAATACTCCATTTGGTTTGGAAGGGTCAAGATCTGTGCATCAACCCAGAAAACCCTTGCCTGGAGGAAAGATGGAAAACTTGCAGGAACTTGCTCTGCATGCATGTTGAGAAGAAAAGGGGGGATAGGGAGAGCTAGAAAAACACAAGGAGAATGAGAGAGAGAGAGAGGCCTCTGGGACATAACTGGTGCATTACACTCTCTGCTATCTATCTATTCATCTAAATGTTCATCTTCCTATCAGATACAAAGTACCACTCATCAATTTTCTTTTTTGGGGGCATTTTTTCTTGTTTTTTTTTTCTAATATCTCTGCAGCTGTCCAGCCATGAGGAAAAAATCCAACTTTCAAAAACCAGTGGACGAAAAAAAAAAGACTTTGAAGAGGAAGGGTTGAGAAGGTCCAAAAAACAGTGATGAAACTTACGGTCGTCCTCGCCCTGCGCTCTGACCAGGAGCCCTGCTGCACTGAGCAGCACCACCAACCGCAAATCCACAAAGCTGAACATGTCTAGATGCCACCAGACATGTAGACTCTTTGAGGCGAGAGGGAAAAAAAAAAGCCGGGGATGTTTTCTCTTTCTGCTACACTCCACTCATACACGGGTGTTTGGGGCAGGATCCGTTCGTCTGTCCAAAGTCCTCCTGACCCCAGCAGAAAACTCCCTACTGCCTACACTCATTTTCCACCAGGGCTTTTATATGGGAGTGGGAAGAACTGGGAGGTACTGGGGCCTGGATGGCTGAAGGGACGCACCCTCGTTACCCCGCTGCTGCTCACGTTTAGGGAAGACAAAAAAAGACGCCTCCTTCAAAGGAAAAAAAAGAAGAGAGGAAAAACTAGCAGATCCCTCCTTCCATCAATGCACAGCAGTGGTGCTGGAGTCTGGATCAGTGGGAAGGGGGGTGTCTGAGTAGGGAAACCTGATCTATAGGAGCACTGGAAGGTTTGGAAGAAGATCTCTTGTTGCAGCCTGAGAGTTTAATCTAGATTTTTGTTGTGGTTCACTTCCTGATTGTTTTTGAAGTTCAGTTTGGATTCATGTATATGTTCCTGTGTGAGGTGATGGTTCTGCTTATGACGAGGCTTTACCGGCTTCTAGATGTAAACTTGTGACAGCTGTTTTAGTTCCTCAGAGTGTTTGTTTGGTTTTGGCTGGCAGAGTGTGAACATGAACTGATCACATCCACAGGATTACAAGTGTTTAGAGTAGCTTGTAAGGGATTAAAACATGTTTTCCTTTCTTACTTAAAGAGTGAAAGGGATCTTGTTGAATTATTTGTATACATATATCTTATTCTCATGTGTAGATGTGCTGTTTAAGTTCTACAGAAACCATTAGCTTACTAAATGGAATCAATGGAATGGCTGATGGAATCTGTTGTCCTGCATGAGTTGGCAAACAGAACATTCTCGTATCATGATGCAAAACAAGAAAAGGTTTGGGAAAAAAAAGGGAAATGGTTGTAAATAAGGGTTCTAAGTGATTCCCAGCATTTGTTTTTAGACAAAACTAAGGCATTATTGCCGGACTCATAAGCAGGAAGTGTCTGTAAACATTCTGTAAATTGTATTCTTCTGGATAAGAATGTTTATGAAGAACCCATCTTTTACTTTGTACTTACATTTAAAAATTCTGTATACTTCAAAGAAATTCAAGACCATCAGACATTTTATTTACTGATTAGAAAAAATGGGGTCGTACATAAGTTTAGATTTCTGCTAAGTCAAACATAGTTGGCAGAGATGTTTCTTTTATCCCAACAGCTTTTTTTTAAACATAGAAGCACGATATGAAAATCACTTTATTTTCCTTAATGCATTTAAGATCAATCACCTGACAGAAACAATGAAACAAACAAAAACTTGTCCAATGCTTTGACCAAAGTCTGCAGGTTTTGTTGGCCTATACATTTTGCAACTCTATTCATTCTTGTTTAAGTGTGAATTAAAATCATAAAAACTGAACTGTATCTGAACTTATAACCGAGAATGGTTTTTTTCTAAACTACAGCAACAAATCCTCAGACACATCGTTTTAGGTCCAAATATATATTTAATAATTTAAATTGGTTTTGTCTAACTCTAAACTGGAAAAAAAAGTGCCTTGCAGGGCAATCACACTAATGGTCACCAATTCTCACTCATAAAACATACTGGTGCAAGAATGTAAATTCTCCGATCGACATCTTAATACAGTTTCCTGGAAATGATCTCAAATAGGAAAATGACTACTTTTTGTTCAAAGGTAGTTCCAAAAAGGATTAATTAGGTACAGTTGAAGGGTAATTTTATTTAAACTTTTGAGAAAAGGTTCTTTCACGGTTATTTTCAACACTTGTTGCTTTAAAATATCAAAGATTATTTTGTAAGCTCTAACCTAAAATTTTTCATCCAGCTTCAAAGCATTTGTTACTTGCAAGAATTTGTTTTCACCAAAAATCCTCAAGAAAACTGTAAAATTGATCCTAATTCATATTATAATGAACAGGAAAACAAAAGTGGATTATTTTGCGTTAAAACTCAACTAACGACACCTCAACAACAACTCATGTACAAATGAAAAAATGTTTCTAAACTCATTCTTTTCTAACTGCACTAACGCTCAGTCTTAGAAAAAAAGACATGCAATTATTAAAAATAAATTATAAATAAGGTGTCAAATTTTTAGAAAGCTTGCTAAAAAGGTTTGCGTTTTTACTGAATACAGTGCATTACAGCTTCTTCTTTTACTAGTTGTTCATCAGTCATTGCTCTCTGGTGCCCATGGAGTTCGCAGTGGTATTGCACCAGTCGGTTCTTCAGGACACAAATCTTTAAATGCACATCAAATGAAACACATATGCAAACTAAACTATATGTGTCCATCATTTACATAATGTATATAAACTGGCCATGCCAGAGCTTTTCTTCATTCAAGATTGGGGTTTGTGAAAATTTTTGTGTTTTTTGGTATATCAAATATAAATTATGATATGTATCTCTACGGGAAGGAACCAGATGTTGATGCATTTTTTCAGTCCGAACGACCCGTCCTCTGTTTTGAAATACCTGAATAATTGTAGGTTTGCACAAGTTATGATTATTATTGGCTTAAAAATAATAAAAGCTTTTTAGCGGCTACTTTTCACCCCCTGTTCAAATAAAGGTTTATATGGACAATTCTCTCGTCCCCCACCCAGAAATGTGTGCAGCGCCAGCCCGGCTGCAGGTGAGCTGTAATTAAGAGGAGAACAGACATTATGGAGCAGATGAGCTGCAGGAAGACACACAGCAGCTTTCTGCCATCTGATCCACCAGCAACAGACACGTTGCATAGTCTGAGACTGGCCAAGTAAGCCTCTAATCCACTCCTCCTCTCTCTCTTTTACACACACCCACACACACTCTTATGGACACACATGCTCACACACTGCAGTTACCTTCCCCATTATCCATGTGTCTGCCTGTTTCTTTTTTATTTTTTTCTCTTTACACTGTAGAGTTTGGAATGCGGTCTGTCTTTCAGGGCGAAAAAGAAGTAGAAAAGAAGAAAGGAAGGAAAGAAGGAAAGAAAGAAAGAAAGCGCCACCTCATCATTCTATGATTCAACTCTAAGATGATCCTCAGCGCCACTAACATCCACATAGTTTTTCTAGAAGAAAATACATCTCTTAAAGGCTTCACCTAAGGATATGTAGTTTGTATTAAGACAGAAATAAATGCAATGTGAAGAATGTTAATCCTCCATGATTGTTTATGAATACTTTCAAAGCTGTAACATCAGAGGAGCAAATCAGTTGATAAAAATGTTTGCAAAAAATGTATCACCAAACAATTACATCTACACACACTTATAGAAAGATGTATATTGTAAGAAAAAAAGATGGACTAAACCATTAAAAACTGAGAAATATGAGTTATGTTGTCTTTATTAAGTCACCTTCACAAATTTGAACTCTAAAGTGGAAGCAAAATATATCAAATCCAACACTGAAGGTTTTGCTACATGTCAGACAAGTCCGATGCACACCTAATTTTTTTTTTAGATAATAATATCGTAAGTAACAATAAAAAGTACACATTAAGGCCACAGATGTTAGTAATGACTATATAAATGATATTGATTGTTGTTTTCTTTATTCTCATGATTTAGTCTCTGCGCTGATGACCACACAAAGCCTGATGTTGACTTTTTTATTGATTACACAAACAGGCTTGTTCATTTCTTTTTTCTCTCTGCAAAAAAAATAAAAATACAACCCAAAAATGTCCTGTCTTCAATAAGCTATGCAAGGTTTTGATGGTATTTGAGGGGAGAATATATCATTAGCACACAAAGTCAGGTGAATCCCTTTGGGACACGGTTCCAAACTTCTCTTCAAACAGCTGAAAAGTGTGTTGGTCCTGCCTGTCAGTTTGTGCTCTGAAGAGTCCTGAAGCAAAAAAAGAGTCTTCCATTATTTGACCACACAATGACCCTCTTCCTCATTGCCCTAAATTCTTGTAATAAGACCCAGAATGCAGGCGTCCGCAAAAATGAAGATGTGGTCATTACGGGGGTAGGGAAGTCCTCTTCATCAAAGACATTGGGGGACACATAGTAATGCCTTGCTCCTGGTCACAGTCTTCAGAGTGATTGATGACCAGGAAGCAAATGAAACAGGGAGGAGGAAATGTGAAGGAAGGTGAAAGAGCCAGCAAGTTGTGCAGATAACTTACATGACACCATTCTTTCAATGGAGGAATTTTTCATTTTCCGTAACCCTAAAATAATAATAATAAAGAACTGTTCACTTAACGCTTATATGCAATTTACAGTTTTAACTAGACAGAAGTTATGTTTCTGATCCACTAAAGAGGACATAGGAAAAGAGCAGTGCCCAAAATTTTCTATCTAAATAAATCAGTTAAATGTCAGGCATTTGCCAGAAACACTGCTCTGATCGAAAATTGTGAAGTTAAAGCTGTTATAAATCAAATAAAAATTAGAGTGGAGTTGGAGCAGATTTATATAGGTTTCCAATAGACTGTAGTTCACTTTTAATACTTGAAGAAATATGTGACAATGGGATTCTGTACCCTTTTTGTTGGTACTGAGTAACTGTATGCAGTTTTAACAATAAGTCTGTAATAACAAGTCTTGACGGTTAAATTCAAGCTTATATGTTATGAATTTAAAGTAACACTTGTATTACTTTTTCATTTGATGTACTACTTTTCATTTTATGTATTATGATGAATTTCTGACTATATACTTATATAATTTGCTTTCATGGTGATTTGAAAAAAGGGTCGGCATTATAAGCACTTGCCTCAGCCGATACCTTTTCGGTCCCTTGGTAAAATACAATTTCAGAAAAAATTGTATCTTTCTTTAATGTGAATTTACAATGTGACCAAAATGAAATAAAAAATAAAAATAAATAAAATCCCATCAGTTGTAAGGAAAATATTGCATTCACAAGGATTTGTGACCTCAATCTTTGGACACGTTTCTGTAAACCAAATCAATTAATCTAACGCTGATATTGAATAACTGTGGGCAGTTTAAAATCCATTCCTTGGTTTTTGAGCTTTGTAATTTTTTTCTATGTTCATAGAAAAATGACTAAGCTTAATGCCTCATCCCCATTCTGTGGGGCTCAGGTGTAAAAACTGTGAAAACTATTGGCCCAGTGCCTGATTTTCTGGTTTTGTCAATTTGTAATGTTTTGTAAAATCTTTATATGATTTGGCCACAAAACAACCCAAAAAAAAAGAGGCATTGGTTCAGTGGTAGAATGTTTATCCTTTGACGAGAAGAAGTTGTATGATTCCTAATGAGCTCACACCTAAGTGTTCCTGGAGAAGACACCCAGCCCCCAGTTACTCCCAACATTGGCACCAACACGGCTGCCTGCTGCAGTGCAATACAGCCAAAGTAATTTCCCCACGATGGATGAATATGGTACGATTAAAAAACTAATAATTTGCTGACACAAATTGGTTTGTACAGTTCATCTTTTCAGACTCCCCTTCATCTTCAAATCAGAGTTTGTGGTTACGTTTATGGTTTCATGCTTCTACTTGCTGTTGGTTGTGCATTTTAAATGTGTTAAATTACTGAAACAGTGAACAGAAAAGTAAAGGATAGGCAGCTATCAATCCAGGTGTTTGCTCTGTTTGCTGTTTGCCGCTTCTCTTTCAGCAGAGGCAGGTTAGGGGGTGAGGTGGCAATGGTGGTGGGGTCTTAAACCATAATTTTGTCTTATTCCCAGCTGTTTCCGTCTCAAAAGCAATGATTGTCATGTTAGTTTTTGACTGCATCGTTAAAAACCAGGAGAGGGGAGGACAGAAAAAATGCAGAGTGGACAAATGACAACAGGATGCAGGTAAGTTAAATGGGAGGAGGAAAAATGGGAACCATTGTCAATAAATTACTGTAACAGATGTGGATCAAAGACAGAAAGCTGTAACTGGAATGTACCACATTCAATTTCTTTGGTTGAATTTAATTACTGATGTGAAGTTTTACATCTGTGCTTGTTATTGCGGAGTTGTTTCCTTAAATGTAAAACCTGGAATGCAGTCATTTGTAAATGAGTGTTTTCTCCTTTTAGTTCAATTTTACAAAGTATGGAGTCTTTTTTGGGAAAATGTGATGATGCATGTTAAAACACAGCTGTTTAAGTATAGCCCAACCGGAGAACTCAATGTACCTCAAAATGCCCATAACTTACAAAAATTACACAATTGACACTATAAAATTGGTTTCCACTTGGCTCAGAGTCTTTGCTGGCTCAATGAGATAGGAGATGGAAATGGCTGGTACTTTTTGTAAATGTTTTAGAACTTTTTACAACTACTATGTCCCATAGCCTCCGGTTTTATTTCTAAGATCTTGAGGACAACAAACAAGGCATTGTTCTGGAATGTTTCCGCTTACCCCCAAAAATAAACGACATGCTTGTATTTCTAGTTGTATGTGTATCCTGTGTCACACTGTTTACTGCCCGCTATGTTCCTTGCTCCAATCAACAGTATTGATTTGGTAGCACTGGTTTGTTTTGTTTCACCTTCTGAAGCACCTATCAATTGGGTCACGGGGGATGCTGGAACTTAACAAGGCTGATTGCAGGCAAGAGGCAGGATACACCCCGAACAGGTAGTGAGTCTGCTGCGAGGCTACACATACAGACAACCAATCACACACAAACACTCATTTGTAGGGGCAATTTTATAGTGCCCTTACAACCTAACAAGCATATTTTTGGTAAGTGGGAGGAAACCGGAGTACCCAGAGAAAACTCATGCACACACAGGAGAACATGCAAAGTCCACACAGAAAGGCCAGTGATTCAAGCTTTGCCCCCACTCTGAGACTTGAACTCTGACCCTCTTGCTTTAAGGCCACTGTGCTAACCACCGTACCACTGTGCAGCCGCACCAATTTGTGTTCTATGTAATTTGTGTTCAGTTAATGAAGGTTGTTATTGTGTGTTTTAACTTCATCTCTGGTTTAAACTTGTGGGGTTTTTTGTTCTTTTCTTTTTCCAGATGATCCAGCAGGTTGATTGAGATACCTCGCATCATTGCTACATACAGATTATTGTACTTCAGCAGCCTGATCTCATACCTATATCTCCAAATTATTTTTCTATCTCGAACCTTTTCTTTTTCGCATTTTTTTTAACCTTTCTCTCTGTTTTCGGTCTTCCCCATCAGATCTAGTATATAAGCAATGGTAAACAGACATTTGGGATACATCATAAACTACAAATGAAAAAAAAAACAAAACTTTGCCTTATTACCCTATTTAGGTTTGACAGGTAGAACATGTAAGTGGACACCTAAACATAAAATTCTCACCCCAGCGTGGAAGGCACAATGACGTTCTTCGGCACACATTTATGAATGAAAAGCCATAATTTTGTACGGGCTAAATAACTGGCCAATAAACAATTATTAGGGGAATTCAGAATGATATTCAATTACAAATCAGAGTTAGATTTAAAAAATCTCACTGCAAAAAAACATTTGTGTGTGAAAGAAAGAAATGTAACATAATTGAAGACAGAAAAGAGAAGAAAAGAAAAAGAGAGAAAAGGGTGTGTGTGTCCTTGGCTAGAAGGCAATAAGTTGTCCAAACAGACTGAAATAGAAGCAGTCATTACTCCCTGTAATTCTGTGACTGACTGACTTTCTTTCTGTCCATCTGTCTCGCTCTCCTCGTCTGACTCCACTCTATTCCAATTGTACTGTGGTCACTTAGGAGAGGGACTGAGAGCAGGGTGGAGCTGGCTTTGCTGTAACCACACATACACACACGCATGTAATTCCCTTTCTCAATCGGAACTCTGGGAAGCTTTGATCAAAACGGGATTCTGCAATGGGCAAATGCAACGCAGACCAGGCAACACACTCTGAATAGGCCAGCAGTTCAGAAAAATGGCATGCTTTTCTGTCCACTCCATTTACAACTAATCTAAAAAGATTATTAAAATGTGAGATTTGTAATTGGTGAGGATATTCGCTCACTTGCCTTGATTTGTGTACAACATCCATTCTACTCCACAAGGTTCAATTTGATCTCAGTCCACTCTATGCTGCAAAAACAGTACAAATGTTACAGGGAGAGCTCTCCACAATTTGTAGGAGGTAAGCTTATCTAGAATAGAAGTGTGTTTGAAAATTTTTTCGACAATTGTTCCTGGAACATATCTGAGGAGTACAAATTAAAGTTGAATTATAAGGCCCGATTCTCATTTTCTACTCTAATTGATCCTGAAGATCTTTCATTCAGATGAAGACAAAACTTTGTACAGGATAGTCATTTTCAACCTCTCAATAATCTGTCTTTCATGTGTTTATGAATCATGTTAGAAGGGCAAAATGCCAACTACAAACTGTTCCCACACATTTGGGGGCAAGAAATTGTCCAAAATGTCTTAAAAGGCTAAAACATTGAGTATCTTTTCATTACAATAAATTGGCCATGCTCATTTGCTAAAAATAAATTAATCAAGTCATACACCTGTTGCATGGTCAAATTTGCACCCAAAAATATGAGGCCCTAACGCGAAGATTTTGTACAGTAGGTCCACTTCTAGCTTTGTTCATTGGACGTGCTTGATGTGTAATTGTTCTGACATGTGTGCACATTGTTTACATTATTTCTATCCAGTGTTGCATTTATTTTCACCAAGATCTTGAATTTGCATTCAGAGAATTTGGAAGCTGTGCAAAACCAAGTTAGGGTCTAGGCTCAGTGTTGTTCCATGCTTTGTTGAAAGCAGTGGTGGAACGTAACGAAGTAAATGTACTTTGTTACTGTACTTAAGTAAAAAAATTGTGTATCTGTACTTTACTTAAGTAAAATTTAAGACCGGTACTTTTACTTTTACTTCACTACATTTTTAGAGCAAATATCTGTACTTTTACTTCGCTACTTTTTGAAAGTGTGTTTTACATTTTTCGTTCAGGAATTTGAAAAATACACAAGTTTTTTTTTTTTAGCGCATCTTGAAGCCGCATCGCCAAAATCAAAAGAAGCAGTTGATCGGGAGAAGAAGTCATGAATCAAGAAACATTTTCCACATTCATTCAGCGCCAAAAACCTAACATCAAATATATAACGAATTAAAAAGAGTCAGAAGATTGTTGTTCGTTGTGTTTACTTCTAAATAAAAAGTTGAGCCATCGTTACACAGAGCAGGGGCGTTCCGTTCCGTCATCTTCCGCTTGTTCCGTGGTCGGGTCGCGGGAGTAACAGCCTCAAACGGGCAGCCCAGGCCCCTCTCTCCCCGGCTGCATCCTCTAGCTCACCTGGAAGGATACCAAGTCATTCCCCGGCCAGCTGTGAGACGTAGTCTCTCCAGCGGGTCCGGGGTCTGCCCCTTGGTCTCCTCCCGGTGGGACGTGCCCGAAACACCTCGCCCGCGAGGCGCTCGAACCACCCTATCTGGCTCCTCTCGACCTGGAGGAGGAGCGGCTCGACACCAAGCTCCTCCCGGATGGCAGAGCTCCTCGCCCGATCTCTGAGTGAGAGCCCAGCAACCCTGCGGAGGAAGCTCATTTCAGCCACTTGTACCCGCGATCTCATTCTTTTGGTCACCACCCACAGCTGGTGACCTTAGGTAAGGGTTGGAACGTAGATCGACTTGTAAATCGAGAGCTTTGTTTTTCGGCTCAGCTCTCTCTTTACCATGACGGGCCGATGCAGCGTCCTAGTTATTGCTGATGTCGCACCGATCCGCCTGTCGATCTCCCGCTCCATCCTTCCCCCACTCGTGAACAAGACCCCAAGATACTTAAACTCCTCCACTTGGGACAGGACCCTGTCCCTGACCCGCAGTGGGCCTTACACCCTTTTCCGAGGACCATGGTCTCGGATTTGGAGGCGCTAATTCCCTCAGAGCAGGGGTGGATCTAGAATTTTCCAAAGGGGGTGGGGCTTTGACAAAGCCAATATATAGTGACTGGGGGCCTCCCCCCAAAACATTTTAAAAAATAAGTGTCATTTTCCTCCATTTTGGCGACCCATACGTTGGCCCTTTAAGAGGATAGCTTGACTTCTTTCCTTTTATTTTATTTATTTATTTTTTTTGTGGACCAAAAGAGGCGGGAGAGGGGGGTCACACCCCTGCAGAGTATTTATCCTGGTTACCATGGTGACACCCTATAGCACAACAAATAACATTTGAATTATGACCGAATACTTTTACTTTTTACTTAAAAAGTACAATTTACACCAAATACTTTTGTACTTCTACTTAAGTAGATTTTTTATTGGTACTTTTACTTTTACTTAAGTATTTTTTTTGCCTTATTATCTGTACTTTTACTTACGTACAAAAAGCGAGTACTTCATCCACCACTGGTTGAAAGTAATTTATTGTATTTCTTAAGCAATGATAGGCAATTAAAGTGATTTCACAAGTCCAAGCCTTAAACAGCTCAACATGTCTGATGATCTATTTTTATCACAGTTACCAACCGGCTTTGGGGACTGTTTCTTGGATTTTGATTACCAGTATTTAATAAAGCAAAGAATTCAGTCCAGGCAATTTGCAAGCGAGTCATACAATCATCAGGTTAAATATTTTGGGGGAACAACAACAACAACAAAAAAAAAGAGAAAACTCCACAGCCAGAGACAAACAACAAAACATCAACGTCTTTCAACGACACTCATATCAAATGTAAAAGTGAGTATGTTTACTTTAATTATCATGTTTATTTTGGACAGTAATATAAGAATGACCACATAGTCATTCTCAAGATTCCTTAACCCTTTGACGGGGAAAAGTTTTTCACCGTTCCTACACTGAATGGGCGCACAAACTTTCGAACTAACAAGAAATCGGAACTTTCAGGAAGCTGTTCACTTCTCGAATGATTTTGTTTTCTAATGTGAGTTGCCACAGACGCTTTTGGTCATTTTGCCCGATAACTTGTGCGGCTGCTTTCGGCCGCTATGCCCTTTAAAGGGGTAAGAGCTACAATGCTTCGTTCACTTAGATTTAAGGTTGAACAAGAATAAGTTGTCTTCAAAGTGTCACATTATATGCCTCCTCCTCAACAAACTTTATGTTGTGAACTCGACCTTTTGTTGCATTACCTTCAAACCTAATCAGTTCATCTATAGTTGGTACTGACTAACCATTAACCATTTCATGAAAATTATTTATATTTAGCTTGACATCCGTAACAGACAATATTTTTAATTTTTCCTCTATTCTTGTTCTAGTGTGAAATTGCATGTTTTCATAACGTCTGAGTTATCAAAATGCCATGTTTAGATTTAACTGTAGAACTAAGCTGTACACAGCTGGACACAGTAAAAATCTATCGAGTTCAAAACATCAAAAAATGACAGAAATTTGGCAGAAATCTACAAAAAAAACTAAAAAAAGGAAAATTATATACTAAGCAGAGCAAACTTAAAAAAAAACATTTATTCATTTTCTGCACTGCTTCTGCCAATGTGGGGTCACAGAGGGTGCTGGAACTTGTCCAGCTGGTGGGCAGGCTTGAAATAGGGTACAAAGTAGAGAGGCCAGCAGCCTATCACAGCACCCCATGTACAAAACAATCAAACACTCTCTATCTGAAGACAACACATTCACACAGTGAGAACAGGCAAAAGGACAATGTTTCCACTTTCACCCCACTGGGATGTGAAACTTATGGGGACTTCCTGATAATGAGGTTGTGGGATAATTTGCCATGGCATCATGCAGTCTAATAACTACACAAATGAAGGTTAATCAAGTTAATCTTGGAAAAAAAACAGAAAGCAACATGGGACTTAAAACACCAGCTAAAAGCAAAAAACAAAATCATGATTACAATGTTTCATCTATTATTCAGTTAATAAAGGTTTACAAGCAGCATTTTGTCATTTGAACGGCTCATCCCTAATGTGGTTGGGATGGTGCTGGAGCCTATCTCAGCTGATTTCAGGAGAGAGGCAGGATACACCCAAAACAGGTTACCAGCCTGGCACGGGGCTGGTACAGACACACACATAGAGACACACACACACATTACTCAGGGCAATTTCGTGGTGGCCAATCAGTCTCACATGCAAGTCTTTGGAGGGTGGAAGGAAATCGGAGTACCCGGAGAAAACTCACGCATACATGGGGAGAACATAAAAACTCCACACAGAAAGGCCAGTGTTTCAAGCCTTGTTCCACCAAGACTGAAACCCTGACCTTCTTACAGTGAGGCCACTGTGCCGCCCTGTTAAAAATGTTAGTTTTACAAACATGCATGTTTGTGGAGGTTAGGAGGAAACCAGAGTACCTGGAGAAAACCTATGCATACATGGGGAGAACATGCAAACTCCACACAGAAAGGCCAGTGTTTCAAGTCTTGTTCTGTTCGTGACTCAAACCCTGACCTTCTTGTTTTGAGACCTTTGTGTCAACCACTGCACCACCATGCCACACAAGCAATATTTCACTAGAAAATTGAGTTTTTAAAACCAATGCGTGCATGTTTTCTAACTGCATATGGTGCTTAATTAAGACACACAATATTTCAACAGTCAAAATATTATGTATGTTTTTTCAAGTTTTATTAACCTTATGTATGAAAATGACACGTTTTCAGTAAACTGAAGTCACCAGATGTCATTTACTTCACCAATGATTAGGTTCTACAAGGTGTTAGACATGTGTTTCTCATTTATCCATTTAAACAAACACAAAGACCAACAGATCAGTGGAAACAAGAAATCTGCTGTCTTGCCTAAGGACACGTATATCAATGGGGGCGCCGGGTTTCAAACTACCGATCATCCTGTTGGAAAGCAACCATGCTGCCAGCTCAGCCAACGTGGATGGATTAAGCTACACTTAACTGTACAGTAGTAGCAGCTTTGATGTCAACGTGCTGCCGACTATGCACTTCCTCCCAGGTTGTAAAACCTGAACTCACAGCTGTCTGTCATCACACACAGCAAGACAACCTCTCTGTGTGATTGTGTAAAGGAGAGAGGGCAGAGGATGAAAAGCCTACGTACTGCTTTCTCATTACTGCCTTTGGAAGTCTTAGTGATGGTTAAACATGTTGTGTGTGAGTGTGTGTGTAATGGTCTCTTTATGATCGGAAGCTATTGACTGTTTGAAGTTTGCCCTACTGGCGGTGAAGGGGGAACACAGGTAGTTAAGGTTCATATGCTGGTATGTGTGTTTATGATGGCGTTTTCTGTGAATAATGATTTAGTGATTTAGGACAGGAAGTTAACACCTAATGATCATGTGTTTCACCTGGTTGCTCGCAGCTGTGCAGAATTTTAAAAGATGACGAGAGATGTCATTAGGAAACGTCGATAATAAGGGTTCAAGTTGGAAAAGACAGGATCCCCGCGAGGTGGCTGGAGGGAATGTGTACCTTACAGATTTACAAGGAAATAAAAGAAACAAAGATGGAAGATGAAAACCTCTGAAAGCTATTAAAATTGTTTTTAATAAGTCAGGATGACAAGGAACTTTGCTACTTTGATTTCATTTAATAGTCCCTCACCAACTGTGGTTCTTTAAACTCTATACAGAAAATGAAAGAAATGGGCAGATTAAGTGGTCTAATGGGGCGAATGCAAAGAAATTTATGGTCGAGCATAAATTATTCTTCTGGTTTTAAAAGAAAAACAACTAAAGAGACAAGTCATAAAACTTGAATTGATTTATCTGAGTTTGGCCAGTTGGAAGGTGGGCAAAACACTCAGCCAAGTGAATGGACTCAATCCCCTCAGACTACATCTGAAGCCCTAAATGAGCACCTAGAGTAGACTGTTAAATGTGTCGCCAATGGCGACAATTACCCTGGAAAGTTACAGTGTTATTAGATGGCTTGTCAAGATTAGGATAAATTGTATAGGCAATTTAAAGGTTTAACACAACTTTTTAACTATCCATTCAAAACTGTAAAGTAGTTTCAGTCATTATTACAGTTTGACAACTTTGAATGATGACCCAATACAATTTCTGCTTTTTGAAAGAAATCTTTTTTAATCAGACTTAACAACAATATTTACATCATTCAATTTAATTCACTTTACCTTTGCAATTCCTTACGGGGAAATACAAGTGTTTAAACTTGTATAAATGGTAATTATTATTATTAATATTACAAGTATGAAACATTTAACAATAAGAGCCCCTCTGTTTGAAGAAACCCACAGGTCAAGCATCCCAGAATCACCTACTCAGTACCAGTCTGCTCCCCAGACCCCAGAAGGTCACTTATTACTACCCTTCATTTTTATTGAGTTCAAGAAACAAGGTTCCAAAGAAGTTACAATATAGAAAATATTACGCAGACTTCCAGATTTGTTAAACAGGGTAAGTTTGAGCCTGATGTTGAACAAAAAATAAGTTGTCTGCCCCGATCTTAAAACAGTGAGTTAGCCCAACTCAAGAAGCTCCACCTCCTGATTTATTCCTGAAGAGCCACATCCAAACTTGTGTTTTGAGAGCCAGGATTATTAAACCAGAATTCAAACAATGATTAAACTGTGGAATACATTAAGATGGGACGTAGTATGTTACTCTGTAGAGAATGTGCATTTTTCTGAAAGCTTTTATTATTTTTAGCAAAATTTTGAAAAGCCATTGGTTATATGAATAGGAAACAACACATAAACTTATTACTCAGCCTTATTTCCTTTTGGTTGTCCTTTCAGAGAATCAACTTTCTCCATTAAATTTCATCTCCTTCACCCCCTTCTTTCCAGGTAGATCACATAGAAGCAGTGCAGAATATTCAGAAAGCTTAAAAAGACGTCTTTCCAATTAGGCAGAAATCAAATAAACGAGCATCTTTGCGTTTTTGTGATTGGTGACATGTTTTGTTTTCTCCTGTTCAGCTTGGGAGAGCCGCGTTTGTATTGAACTTCGTTTCATCTTCTGAACTACTTTCACCTCTAATGAATCACAAGTGGCTGGAGGCTGACCCGTCAGGTTTGCAATAGCTATTGTACAATATTTGAGAAGCACAGACAGCTATAAAGAGCTTGTTGTTGTTTCTGATTTTATTTTTGCATTTGTCAAATCACCATATGCCACATCTGTGTAGTTTCTGATAAGTTGTCTGAATATACAAAGTTTGCCTGATGCCGCATCCAAAGTAGAACTCAACATTAGCCGTTAGCATTTAGTCAACTTGACACAGGTGACACTACTTACAAAAATGTGCCACAAAATCCAATCAATTGAAAATGTGCAAATACCTTTGACTTTACATTGACTGCTGGTCTGATGTGGATCCACCTTTCCACCAACTACTTTCCTGCCCTCTTTCTCTAGATTCATAAACCCACTCTTTGGTCTTCCTTTGGACCTCCCACTTGTCAATTCTAAACTCAATATCCATCAGTCAATATATTTCCTCTTTCTTGTCTAGAGACGTCCGAATAATCTCAATCTGGCCTCTCTGACTTCATCTCCAAACTCTAACACAGACTGTCCCTCTGAAGTCCTCACTCCTGACCATGCCCATCCTAATCTCCAGACCAAACAACATTGCCTGTCTCGCCACAGTTTTCTACAACGTTCATTTTAGCTTCACACAGTCAAAATTTATGTCTGCTTTTGCAGCAATGAAAATACAATATAAGATACTCTGACTCTTCTAGGCTTCCCATCTGATGCTGCTGACTCTGCAACCTGGCCTCGGATAAGCAGAAGACAACGGAACGGATCTGATTAAAACTCTGACATCCATTGGGTATCAGAAAAAGAATTAGTCTCAAAAGATTCAAGATTTGGGTTAAAAAATGTCCAGCTAGAGTATTGTTTATTGCCTCAAATTTGTAGACTTGTAAAAGAACTTTAGGTCTAGCAAGTTAAAAAGAATCTTATTTTTGTGTAATTTCAAATATTAAAAAAATCCCGATGTTGATCAGCTTGCTTGGATAAACTAAAGACTACCGGTAATCTTTTCTTATCCTTGTCTCAGAGATGAAGAGCTTGCCCCAAACGTCTGAAGTTTCACTGGTTTTATCGACTGGAAAAGCCTATTTTCACGGGTATCTAGGTAGTATTCATAATTTTCATCTGTGTTTATTTGGTTAATTTCCCATCTCACATTTTATTAATTATCAAGACAATTTGTCTAAAACTTGTTCAGTTCCACCCAGGCAAAGCTTTCTTTTAAAAGTTAATTACTTACTCCCCCAATTCATTTATTCATCTCTATTTCTACACAAACTTAAATGTACTGCCACATGTATTAGCATGTCTCTTCTATATATCCAAGTTATTAAACATAAAATGTATTTTATCTAAAAGAGTGTAAAAACCCTTTCTGAGTTGAGAAAAGCAAAAATCTTAAAGGTAGTCACAGAAAATGACGGCGTGGAGGGGAAGAGCTTCTCTACAGCTTTTATTTTCCAGAAGCAGATAATTGAAGGTTTTGCTTCAGTTTGGGAAGCGAGAAGTAGGACGAGCGAGGAGAGAGGACAAAGCAATCCCAAGCAGAGGAGAGAAAAAGAGGGAAGCCACGTCCACAAGAATGACTCATTCTTCCTTCTCTTCCCCTCTGTCATTGAGGTCAAACTGAACTCATAGCAGCTGCAGATTTCAGAAATTTGTTTTTGATATTCGATGTTAGAATTAATATTCAAAAGTAAAAACAAGAAGACAGACTGACAAGCTTTGACAACAAATAAATATACTACAAAACAAGCTTGCAGTTGGTTTGGAGTGCTTGCCAAAGTAAACCCAGACTTGCCTGAGGAGCATGTCTAGTGTGGAAGTGTGGGTGTGCGGTGCATCATGCTGGCAACCACATGAAGTAACACACATAAAGACACACTTAGATAAGCATTTGATAATGTTGACAAAATGACCAGAAACCAAAAGTCCTGCAAACTGAACACAAAACTAAACTTTTTTCACTTATACAACAACAAAAAAAATCTAAATGATGTCACACCATTTTCATAAACCATGTGCAGCTAAACAATTTCTTTTTGTAAATATTTTATTAGTCTGACACCCACACAAACACATTTTGTAACCTGGATAACTCTACATTGGAATATTGAAGAAAAGTTCTTTCGTGCTGGTAAAATCATCTGAGTCAACAGTATCACACACAAACACACACTTCTTCGTATAATCCTGTTTCGCCAACCCTCATGGTAAACAGCAAAACTTCTCAATGCTGTAGAGATGGGTTCTACAGGGAGACGAAGCTGTGTCCTCACATGTTCTACGTCAGTAGAAAGAGACCCCTGCTCAGACGTGACATCATTCATCAGCAGCCAATGCCGTTCTGGAAATAAATCATTAGAAAGCCGAGACTCTTGTGAGGGCACGTGGGATGCATTGCATTGAGTCGAACACGTATGGGGGGGTGTTTCAGCTACCATGTACATATTCCTTTTTGTGTGGAGAAAAGGGGCGGAGATAAGAATGGGAAAAGATTAAACAACAAAGTACTGAAAGAAGAAGTGGGCTGGGGAAAAAAATGGAAAAGGCCAGCTGACTGTGAACAAATGGAAACAAAAGTAGAAAGATGACTTGGTACAACTAGAGAGAAAAAGAGAGAGAGAAGAATGTTAACACACTTAATTTTTCTCTGCTGCTCTTACTCTCTCTGGTCCTCAACATGTAAAGTATATCAAACCCATCCCCCTCCCTCTGACACGCACACACACACACCTACACACACTGAGACACACTGGAAATCTGAAGATGGAAACTATGAGTACTGTGCTTCAGCCAGACAGAGCTGAGAAAAATGACCAACAGAAGGAAAATATCTTGTAATACTCTGACTCAGACAATTCTGGTCCTTTCTTTGTAAAATACAGATGATTGGTAGAATGTGATAAAAATATGTGGAAATTTTACAAGAATAAAATGGAACAATTTCACTTTATAGTATTTCGAAGCCGGAACTTTCCTCAGAAGGATGTAGATTTCTTATATATATAGCTTTTTCTTTCATATTGTGGTAGCTTTGGCAACTTTATTAAAGATAATATGGCCAGTGATCCACCAGGCTGAAATATTGTTAGAACATCTTGCCTTGTAAATATGTTCTAAATATTGTAATGAGTCTGGTGTTTGAAGGAGTGTTTGTGTTAAACTGGGGTTTGTGTGCTCATGAGATGTGGGAGGGGTTGAGGATATGTGGGAATATGCGGTTGCGCAGTTGAGGAGCAATCAAGGTTTGAGAGACCAGTGTGAGTTGTACATGATACATGGCACCGCTCTTATTGGATGGGCTAGTGCTTGATCTACCATCTTATTTCCATCAGGATGAAGCCCATCCACTGATTTCTTCAGATATAAAGCTGTAGAATAAAAAAAGCTAATATTTTATAAACAGGCATGGACACATTGGATGCTCGTCCCGGGGGAGGGATCTCTCTTTCATGTGGGTTCCCATGAGGTTTCTTCTTTTTCCCCCCACTGCTGTTTTTTTCCCCTCATTGTGAAGGACGATCTAAAGGCACAAATGTGCTGAAGTTTTTTAGCTAGCTTTGTTTAATAAGCGTTTGCTGTGTATTTGTGTATCTATATTTTTCTGTTTTTTGTTTGCTTTGGTACTTTTTTGTAATCTACAATGTGAAGCCCATTGAGACAATTGTTTTCTGGTAAAGGGCTATACAAATAGAATAGAATTGAATTGGATTAATAATAATGTAAAACTTAAGGTATCCCTGAATATCATTCCGGGCGTGCAGGCATTACGATATGTTTTTTTCTGTGTCCTACTGTTGTATTGATTTTTTTGTCCATGTCTTTGTATCTTTGTCTTTTTGTTTTTCTATTTTCTTGTATTTGTCACAGCAGCACACAAATGTCCGTGCAGAGAAAACTTAAGTGCTTTCAATTCAAATAAAAAAAGAAAAAGGATTTTTCTACATCATAAAATTCCTTATGATGAAAATACATCACATACTATACGGAACCTTGTTGCACCCTAACCACATGCCCAGACAAACATTGACACACCCCTAAATCCTAGACGCTCATTTTGGCACTGTTTTAGTGATAATGATAAGGCTTGCTAATTGGTTTGAAATACCAGCTTGCAATCAGAACGACTTTTATAGGTAAGTGCCAGGTAAAGTTTTGCTACTACTTGAACATATAAACAACCACTAGCATTTAAAATGCAGTGATTTGATTATTATTTTAAAGAAGGAAGTTATTTTTTCAACATTGCTTACCAAGCAGTGGCATGAAAGATATTAGCTTATCTGCTTTATTAGCTTGCCTACACTGTACCGTTTTATAAAACTTTCAGTTGTTTTTGCTTCCTCCCACCTGCCATAAACAACAACCCAAAATACACTTTCACAATTGATAATATCTAAGCTTTTAACGTTATTAAAGGAGAAATTCTTATGATTTTTTACTATGTTAAAATGTGTTTTGTATTGTTTGTAATCAATACATCATGTACTACGGTCCTAATTTCTTATATTCACGTGACCTTGTTTCAATTTCTTTGCACCAAGTATTGAAAAATCACAGCTTGTTTTGCGCTGTACGCTTCAAATGCACGTGAGATACTTCACAAACATCCCCCGCTCTCATGTCTCTAACCAGCAAAAGCAAACATAGATATAAAGACAATAAACTATACAACTTTGTTAGTAATTCTCTGGTCAAATGCTCAGTAGTCTATATTTTAAAGTTAGTAACGTAGGTACGGACATGTTTTATTTCTGAAGTTGCATTTTTGTGACAGATTTCCTCTGAAAACAGGGAGAAGAAATAAAGAAGGTGGAAGATTTTAAGTACTTAGGATCAACAGTCCATAGCAATGAAGAGTGTGGAAAAGAGGTGAAGAGGTGAAGGCTGGAACGGGTGGAGAAAAGTATCAGGTGTGATGTGTGACAGAAGAGTTTCAGCTAAAATGAAAGGAAAAGTGTACAAAACCGTGGTGAGACCCGCCATGCTGTTTGGTCTAGAGACAGTGCCACTGAGGAAAAGACGGGAAGCAGAGATGGAAGTAGCAGAGATGAAGATGCTGAGAATCTCTCTGGGAGTGACCAGGATGGACAAGATTAGAAATGAGTATATCAGAGGAACAGCACATGTTAGAGGTTTTGGAGATAAAGTCAGAGATTCCAGACTGAGATGGTTTGGACATGTACAGAGAAGAGAGACCGAGTACATCGGCAGAAGGATGCTGGATTTGGAGGAAAGAGGGCTAGAGGAAGGCCAAAGAGGAGGTTCATGGATACAGTGAAGGAAGACATGAAGATAGTTGGCGTGACCGAAGAGGATACAGCAGATAGGGTTAGATGGAAGAAACTGACTTGCTGTGGCGACCCCTGAAGGGGAATGCCGAAAGGAGAAGAAGAAGATTTCCTCTGAAAACAGGTGATGTAACTGAGTGAAAAATTACATCAGAAAGACCTGAATTTAAAATGAGGTGTCTGAACAAATAGAAAAATGCCAAAGATTAAATAAAAAAATCTTTGCTGTTTCTCAACGAATAAAATTAAGGTTTTCTAAGTACACTACAACCTCCAGAGACTTCTTAAAGGGCTTTTAAGTGCAAAATAGGTGCACTTGGAATAATTTGTCCCCTTTAAAAAAATTTTGTGTCTGTTTGACCACAGGTAAAAATTAGTCACAGGACACACTTGCAATTATTTCCTCAATTTAGAAGAGTTGACAGAAATCTCCCCGTCTCAGTATGTGCTCGCAATGACTCGAGCAAACATTGTCACTGAGTTAGCATTCAGTTTACGTAGCTGATATAATATACAAATGCATTAATGTGTGTTTGTAAACTGGCTTGTAAGAAACAGAGGTCAGTCTGAGGGAAATCCCAGCTCATCATCTGGCAGTGATGAAAGGCCCTGCTGGTAAAATGTTGCTGGTGTGAAATGTCCTTCATCTGCTTCAGTTTCCAATTCTCAACATTTTTTTATTCTTTTGTTTTCTGTTATTTTCTTTTTGGTGGTCCCCTATGTTAGTTTGACCAAACTTTGCAGCAACTGTAAAATCAATAAATTTTCAGTTTTGAGCTGCTTTTTTGTTTTTTATTCATTCATCTTCTGAATCTCTTATTCCTGGTACGGTTACAGGGAGGTGCCAGTGCCTGTCCTGGCTGATTAGAGGCATGAAGTGGGTTACACCCCAAACAGATCTGTTGCAGGTCACACATATAGACAGACAAGAAATGACCCAATCATTCCTAAGGGTAATTTTGTTGTGGCTGATCAACCTCACATACATGTTTTTGGATGGGGAGAGAAAACTGGAGTACCTGGAGAAAACCCACATGTGGAACGAGAGAAAATGCAAACTCCACACAGACTTAAACCCCTGACCTTCTTGCTGTTGTAACCACTGCATAACCATTTTTAAAACAATAATTGAAAATACCAAAAACTGGAATTTTTCTAGACACCCCACATACTTTTCCAATTAAATATTGTTTTTGATTTAATTGCATCTTAAGAAACTTTCTGTAATATAATTTGAATAGAAATTCTTGCCTTTATTCATTGACCACATGTTTTCTCCATCAATGCTCAAAACAGCAGCTCATTGGCTAAAGGGTCAATGACCTCCCCACAATGGAAAAATAGAATGTGGCATAAGGAACGTCAAGAAGCCCGGCCAAATAGTGCAATACCAAACATTTACTTATCTCCCAAAGGACCTTTTTTTCGACAGTTTTGACAGTTTTCGGCAGTTTTTATATACCAGCCAACTGAAATATTTACATTTTGGAATTATTTGGACATGTATCACAAATGTATCAATATTAACATTGAAAAAATGATCCTACTAGCAAACAACTTGCACTCGATGTTTCTGTGTCTTATTAAACTTTTGCTAAATCTTTTCAAAATTTTTTGGTGTTTGCACTTGTTTATTCAACAAATGTTTAGATTATTATTTTGTAAGAAAAAAGGCTCAATTATGAAGGAACGACTAACTTGGAACATTAGCCATGTTCTAAATTGCAGCGCAATTGTTTCCAACCTTAAATAGCCAGGCCAAACATAATCTTGCTTCAATTTTGTAGAAACTATTTAAAGTCACAGTAAAATAAAATCTAAGTTGTATGACCTTGGAGTTTTCCATTCGAGGCAAGAAATAAAGTAACCTGTAAAAAGAAAAACTAAGCTTCAGAATAAAAAGGAAGAATAAAGTAAGCACTTGCTAAATTTTCATTTTTGGAGAACGTCAGACTGGAAGACGGTAGAACTGGATTTTTTGGCATTCATTTCATCTCAAACCCTAGAGTCACAAGCTTTAAGAATGTGCAGTAAACCAGTGTAGTGGACTAAAAAAAACTCTTCATCGGCTTTTTCAAATTTAACCTATTCATTTTGCCAAAAATTGCTTGCTTCAAATGCCAATGACATACCATAAACTTTTCCTTGTTTGTCCTTGTCTTATATATTTTCCTGTCAACTCATTGATGTCTGATAAATAACATTTAGTCCATCTTGCCGTCAAATATGGCCTAAAAATGGTGTTTTCAAACTAGTATTTGTTTCCTCTATTGAACTCTATCTTGCATATGTGTGTGAGGGGAAAAAAGAGAGGAGGAAGGCTTCCCATCTTAGACGTGGCAGGATGACGTAGCAACGCCTGAAAAAAATCTAGAAGTTGGCTGGGAGATGAGAAAAGAGAAAAAAAAGACAATGGAGGAGGAACATTTATTTTCCTTGGTCTATGTGAACTTTGTGGGAAATTACAACTTGTGTCTCCAGAAGTGAGAAACTTTATGTGCTTCAAAACGTACACAAGCTGCAAAAAATATTTTCTTTCAAAATTTGATTTTTTTATGCAGCGACAAGAGTGCATTTTAACAGCAAGCATTTTTTTATATCTTTCAAATATGTTTGCAACTATAATAAAACCAATAGCATAAGCCATGTCTGAAAATAAAAAAATAGTAATATGGAATCTATTTGCTTTTAAAAAAAACTATCAACTAGTTATCATTGATAATGCTTTTTTGTTGTTTTATACAAGAACTCTCAAGGGAATAATCTTTTTGAAAAGCAAACATGAAGCGTCCCTGGCAGGTCTATCCCTTTATGTCAGGGGTAGGATCCTGCCCCAAGTGGAGAAGTTCGGGCATGTCAGAGTTTTGTTAATGAGTGAGGAAGGAATGGAGGAGGAAATTGACAGGCAGATTGGTGCGGCATCCATAACAATTAGAAAACTTTATGTGTTCGTGGACTTTTTACTGGTTAATAAAGCCGTTTTATTAACCAGTTGAACCACATTCCATTCTCTACCTATAGTCATCTGTTGTGGGTGACGACCGAAAGAACAAGATTGCAAATACAAGAGGACATAACGAGCTTCCTCCACAGAGTGGCCCACGGAAATGAGACGAGTAGCTCAAGAGTTCAGAGTAGAGCTAATAATCTTCCAAGCCAAGAGGAGCCAAATGAGCCAGGATGGGCACCTATGTGGACCCAACTGGATCAGTTGGGTGCGTTGCAGTATGGTAGAGTTGTTTCAAAGTTGGTTAATTTACTGTATCAAGTAAAACTATGAGTGACCCCCACAACAAGCTGTCTATCAAGCTACTTAGGCTAGTCGCTTAGCTAAATATTTTAGTCATATGACATCCAAAGTGTTCTAAGAACCGGAAAGGTGGATCAAAGATGGTAGCGTCTCTGACTAAATCCATCAAATTCAGCAGTGCAGCTAATGACTCAATGGTTAAACTTAGTTTAACTAAATGAAACGATACTATTGTATGTCCTAACTCTGACAGGATTTGTTGAGACCAGCACATTTTTGGTATTAGTCTAAAGATGGCCAAAATACAAATTTGTCACTTCACTAGCTGGTCACTTCTCTGAGACCAGCTATTAAAAATGAAAGAAGTTAAAATAAGAGATGAGCGGAAAAACAAAGAAGTAGTCTGGGTCAAATGTGGGAAAGGAATATTTTCTCTCACTGTTAGTCTGTCTATTTCTCTCTGTGGAAGTTTAATCTAACCAGTATGTGTGTGTCTGACACATGAGGGGGAGGACAAAAAATACAGAGAGAGAAAAAGAGAGAGAGAGTGCATTCTTGTCTATTGAGGTCAGTGTTTTACACAGTTTTTGTCCACTGCTTGCAGAGTCTGTAAGAGTGCATGTGGATGTGGAAATTGACCATTGACATTAATTGTAAGCACAATGGGATTCCCTTCAAATAGTTAACAAATTTAGGTCTAACCATTAATAGCCACCACCTTTCTTGTTGTAGTTCCAGTGGAACTGCATTTACATGCATCAAATTCACAAGTATAAGTATTCTCTGTGTCTTTTCATCAAACACGGTACTCCATCACATCCAAACTGTACAGATGAATTGTTTTCCGTGTGAACGCACATACATTAGAACAGTGTTGTAATGGTATTTCCTTACATTATGGACCATTGAATGACGCTTTGATAAGTAAGTTGACTCAAATATATACTTATATACTGGTATATATATTTTTCATCGTACTATAGTAAACCCTCAATGGGGAAATTCCTGTGTTGCATTGCACCGTAGCGGTTAGCCTCGATGGCGGCAATAGTGGGAGCAACTAGGGGATTAGGTGTCTGCTCCTGGGACACCTAAGGGACTCAGCGGGAATTGAACTGGCTTCGTCCAGTCCAAGGACAGACATTCTACCACTGAGCAAACACCTCCTATATTAAACATTGTGATTTTTCTTTTCATTCTTTATATGATGTACAAACACACACTCAAAAACCCAACTCAGCAAAAGAGTGAATCTATTTTTTTTTTATTTTGAATTACTCTATTCATCCCTCACCGGGGAAATTTGTTTGCTGCACTCCTTACACCGCAGCAGGCTGCCCTTCAACGGCGTCAATGGTGGGAGAAGTGGGGGCTAGGTGTCTTCTCCAAGGACCCTAGACGTGCTCTCCGTGGGACGCGAACCCGCGACCTTCCGGTCCGCGGGCGAACGCGCTAACCACGCGGCCACCGTCTCCACCTTTTTTTTTTTTTTTTTTTCTTTTTTTTTTTTAATTTTTTTTTTTATTATTTAATCTAAGATCTCAAAGTCTTCTTTGAAAGTACAGACCTTGACCAAAGCAATTTAATAAAGGTCCGACTTCTAAAATCACAAACACACAAAAAAGTAACAACAATCATTTTACTAAACATGCACATTTCCTAGAATAAAATACCTGAAACACTCTTTCAACTCGATCAAGGATCAGAAGAGGTTCATAGTTACAACGTAATTTGACCAAATCCCAAGAAGCATGACTATGACACGTCAGCGTATAAACTTAACAACCCTTTTGCTATTTTAAATAAAATAAATAAATCGATAATCTCTTGGGGAAGTGTTTCTTCCATTGATTATGTTACTTGACATCACAACAGACCACAAGCACGTTTTCCGTTTTCCATTTTTACTACACAAACCTCCTGTGTTGATGAATATTTGTTTCTGTGAATCACCAAGGCTTTACATAATAAGTTCATATTGACTCTAGACAGAACTATGAGTCAAACGTAATAAATTTGTTTTGCTAACAAGCGTTCTAAATCTAAGAATTTGAAAAAAAAAAATGTCAACAAATGAAGAACAGACTTCACTGGAGGAGAGTCTCATCCCCCAAGAGTTTGTTTGGTGAGAACAAGAATTACACATAATCTGGTCAAGTATGATTAAAAAATTTGTTCATTTGTAATCGGTGATGATGCATTTGTAGTATTTACAGATCTTTTTTATTAAGTGTAACTGGTTGTCATCAGTTTGCAACAATGTTGTTTTTGACAGCCATCTGAGTTTTTGTTTTAGTCTTTGTCTTTGGAATAAAAATTAATTCAAGTTTTAGTCATCTCTGTATATTTTAGTTTTACGTAGTCAAGTTTTAGTTGACGAAAAGTCAAAAGAGTTTTTGTCTAATTTTAGTCAGGGAAGACTTAAAACATTTTAGTCAAGTTTTAGTCTAAAAAAAAAACCAAATGTTCTTATTTTAAAAATTGTGGCTTTATTATTGAGAATGGTGCAGGTTATTTTATTTATTTATTTATTTATTAAAAAGACAAATCTGCCGAGCTTTAACTTGTGCAAAACAGCTAACATTGTAAAACAAAGTTAAATGAATACAAATTCTTCAGCGCCTGAGGTATGTTGTAACTTGTGAATACTTAAAAATGACACTCCTAAATAACACCTGTAAATAAAGTAAACATTGGAATCCATTGCATTTAAAGCAGTCGTTAGCGCAACCAAATTAACAAGAAGTTAGCAGTGCCGACAACCTAGCATTAGCTTGAAGTCGGCATGCCGTTTGCGCAAAATACTGTATGTGGAAAACTTTAAGCTTTGGGTTTCAGACCACGGAGCCCCTCTGTTGCTGTTGCCGCCATGGTGTGTGACTTCCTCGTGGCTGTAGGTGTGTTGTGGTGACGGTGTGAACGTGCAGCATTGTGGGGGTGTGCCACTGTGAGAGACAGAATGCAGCCACTGTGCTATATCTTTTCACAGACAGAAATATGAAAGTCTGATGCCTATTTTGTTACATTTTCGTCTCGTCAACAGAAACTTGCAAACGTCTCGTCCCATTTTCATCACCAAAAAGCTGCATTTATTCCATTATTGTTATGTCATCGTCATAAAAAAAAAAGCTTTGTCAACAAAATATTTTTGTTATGTTAACGTTGACGAAAACAACACTGGTTTGCAAACTCGAGTATTGTGTAAAATACCAATAAAATTAGCTGCTATTCAGAAGTATCTATGCAGTTCTCAACTGACCCTCCTAGTGCCTAAAATATTCCAAATAGTGATGTAGTGCGGCCAGGTATTTCCAATTCTAAAACTAACCCAATAGGCTCATGCTAAAACGGTTTATATAGATTTCACAGTAAAATGCTATATGTAAAGAAGCAAACAAGAGTGTTTCTTAAGCTGTGACTTCTCATAAACGCATTTATTTTGATTGAACTATAAATTGTTCCGTTACATCGTCTTCCGCTTATCCAGGGCGGGGTCGCGGGGGCAACCACCTCAGACAGGAAACCCAGGTTTCTCTCACACCAGTTGCATCCTCCAGCTCACCCAGAAGGATCCCGAGTCCTTCCCCGGCCAGCTGCGAGACAGTCTCTCCAGCGAGTCCGGGGTCTGCCTCAGGATCTTCTACCGGTGGGACGTGCCCGAAACACCTCACCTGCGAGGCGCTCGGGAGGCATCCCGACCAGATGCCTGAACCACCCTATTTGGGTTCTCTTGACCTAGAGAAGAAGCGGCTCTACACCGAGCTCCTCCCGGATGGCAGAACTCCTCACTCGATCTCTGACTGAGAGGCCACTTGTCTAATTTGGTGGAAATGTGAGTCTTAATGAGGGTTAATCCATCATTATTGAGTCAAATTTGAGGGAAAAAAAGGAGGGAAAATGCATCTACAGTTAATTTAATAATGATTAAAAAGTATTTAAAGTGATGCACAATTTGCTGCTGGTGGTGTGTGTTGGAGTGGGGTGTCAGAGGTGATGTGACTAAAACTTCTTGGCAGTTAAAAATAGGAAATAAAGAGTTAAAATATTTACCAAATCTTCTCCAGTCTGGTTTCTCTCACAGTTTAACCACTCCCTGACCTGAGTTACAGCCCACTACCACTGTGTGGAATGTCTTTTCTGCTGCATTTTGAACATTTTTTCAAAGAAATCAGCTGTAATCTTTTTTTCTTTGATCAGTTTTCTAAATCTTTAAAATCATTTGAATACTTTTCCTCTTCAGCATTTTCACAAGCCTTCATTTGACATCATTAAACAGATGGATAGTTTAGTTTTAATGTATGAGTCACTTCTTTTTTTTTTTCCCTTTCGGTGTCTTTTTTCCTGTCTCGTGTTGCTGTCTGCACATTCACTTTGTGTAACCACACCCCCTTTTTTTCCAACTAACCTAATGCTTTGTCCATATGACTTTTCGCACTGTCTATTACACTCTTTCGCACGTTTTTTATCTTTACAAATACGTCATTAGATAACCATCCTGTTGATTTTCTTATCAATATCAATTAAGTTCAATTATATTGAGTGTTTCAGTATTTTAAAACAACTCCAATAACCTGTATATGTGCTCTAAAAAATACAGTGATTTATGACATTGTACTGTGTGTTCTTGTTTTCTCTGAAGCAGAAAAAACAATTCCTAATCACGAAACTAGGGGAAAAATAAAATACCAATAAAAATGTTTCATTTTGTTCTCTTACCTTTACTTAACTAAAATAAAAATGGATTGAGATTAAAAGTCTTCTTTTCACGAGTGTCCTAGTCAAAAGACATAAAGACACGCAAAGTACAGGCTTACAGGACAGAGCAATGCAGAAACAAAAGTATGGATGAAATACAAAAACAAAATAAAACCTTTGCACCATTTGCAAATTGAGAGTTTTCTTAAGTTTTTCGAAGGAGTTCAATGACACCTTCTCAAATTTTATATTTTCAACCGATAATTCATGAAACTATGTAAGAAAAAATGCGACAGTAGGAAAAAAATTGTCATTTATATTGCTGAAGTTCAGAATTGTTCCTATAAAAATCACTTGCTGCAGAACTGCACAATGAGAGTGTGACTATTCCGACTAATCCCACACAATTAGAAAGTTTAGATTTTAACATATGAAAAATAGTCTATGAAATTTACGCTTGATTACTGTAGATGCAAATTATTAGACAAGAAGTGAATGATGGTGAGAGAAATATTTTCTGAAAACACCATGAGAAATTTCATAAAATCGCTTGGTTAAAAACCTGGAATTTGATATTTGGAATTTCTCTTAAGAAACTCTATGGGACAATAACATTTGTGTTATTGAATATTGAAAATACTAAATTTATCCTCAAAGGGAAATTTGAGTGCTGCAGTGCAACAATCAGACAATGACTTGACATATCTTTTTTTTTTAAACTGTTGTGAATTGGCAAGTAATTACAGCTTTGAAAGTGACAGGTTAAATAGTTTGATGAAGGATGGCAGAAATGATTTTCTGTACTGTTCCTTTGAGCATCAGGGTTGCGGCAGGAAAATTTAGCCTATAAAAATTTTCCATCAAGCTTGCTTTGAATACAGTTATGTTTGAATCTACTTGAAGAGATGCAGAACGTGTTGGAAAATATAGCATTTTTCACAATTTATTTCAGGCATGTACAGAGTAAATGTAAAGTACAAAAACAGTATTTTATGCATATTGTGCACACTGTAATTCTCACCACTGTAAATAGTAGAAGAGGTCATTGTCAGGGACAGGGAAGCAGCTAAGATTGGTAAAGAAGAAGTGAATAGGGCATTAAAGAGGATGTAAAGTGGAAAGGCTCTTGCTCCTGAGGATGTACCTGTATTGGTTTGGAATTGTCCAGGTGAGGCGGCAGTAGAGTTTCTAGAAAATGAGAAAAAGGTCATGTGGATGGAGGATATGTGTGTTTGGTTTCATTTTTAAGACCAAGACAGATGTGCAGAACTGTGGTAGCCATAAATTAATTAACCCGATGAGACAATAAATAAAGTTATGGGAAAAAGTAAAACTAGTCTGAAGGATAAAGTGAGCATTTGTGAGCAGTAGTGTGGTTTTATGTTTTAAAAAAAGAAAAAGTAGCAAAGATGCAATATTTGCTTTGAGGATGTTGATACAGAAGCAGAGGGAAGTTTAAAGGGAGCTACATTGTGACTGTGGTTTTAGGGAAAGCTTATAACAGGTTGTCTAGTGCAGAACTGTCACATCAATCATCAGTGAGCTCTGAAATCCCACACATCTCCCATGCGTTTGTCCTTCCCTACTTACTTGTGTGCTCTACACAAGCTCACCAAGAATCTTATAAATAAAAATGTTCGAGGAGGCTTTTTTTTTTCTTTTTTTTTTAAACTTAAGAATATTCAGATTTTAAACAATTAAAACTATTTCTTTCTTATCTGACTTTGATATTACAAGATTGATCTGGATCCCCCAAAAAATAGTGCAACCTACAGAGACACTGGCTAGAGTTTTCTGTACAATAACTAATTTAGCTTATCATCTCCAAAAAAAAAGTCTTTTGATAACACAAAACTGTAACTGAAGATCACAGGATAACATGTCATATTTATTGTACGTAAAATTTATATTGTTCATAACTATTATAATAACATAAGCAACCATTTGTTCCAAACAGTTTAGAAATGATTTGATTTTTGGAACTGAAAAAGTCTAAATGACATTGTCCGTGCTTAATGTTAAGATGTACTTGATTGTATAGGAAAAAAAAACTGAATTCTTACAATTTGAGACCTAAAACTACCTTGTAGAAAGGCAGTGTAAAGTGTCTATATCGGTTAATTTATAATAGCTGGTAGAAACTGTGGTTCGGAAAATAATTATACTCTTTAAACACATTCTTCAACAGGCTTTTGCTGTCCTGTGAAAAACACTTTAAATTACACGTTTCCCATCATCTCCTTAAAACACTTCTCTCTAAACTTCTTGCACCCCATTTTTTTTCTTCATCTCTCTCATCGTACCACCTGTATGCTCCAAAGCAGGTGTTTCCCATGATGCCACTGGGTCTGTAATGTGTGACTTTATGGAGGCAGAAAGAAGAGGCATGTGAGGGTTTTTTTTTTTTTTTTTTTTTTTTATGATCGTGCAGACACTGTTATTTTCTTATGATTACAGGTTCCACTACTGGAAATGGAGCAGCAGAAAACTGGAAACAAAGACACCAAAGAGAATTCCCAGCATCCTCTTTTCCTTAAACTATAGTAAAATTAAGTATTTATTTGCTCATTGATTATATTTTCTTAACATTACCTTAAAAAACGTAAGCAGCTACAAAACTATTTCAAATTAGGAATGCTTTATTTTTTAAAATTACAACACCAAGTCGGAAGAAATCAAAAGATGGTTTTCGAGAAAATCGAGAATGTTTGTGTGTTAGCTGAAACATCCAAAAACTCTAACCCAAAATACAAACAGAAGTCCATCCTCAAGTATAATCTTTTAGAATTTGGGAAAGGCCGTGCAAGACTGCAACTAGTAACATGAAGCTATCGCTAGATGAAGTTTGGAATGTTAGAAAGTTAGAATCATAGCATTAAGTATTTTTAAGTCACCTTCTGAATAGTTTGTGAGTGAAAAACAATCATGGCAAAACAAATTAAGAACAGTTTAAAAGAACAAAATATTCCCGGTCCGACAAATACATGCTTAGCATCAAAAGACATTTTAGAGTCTTATTCCAAGAGACCAACCTGCACATTACTGCCGTAAAGAGGGTGCAAGGTCAGTTCCAACCCAAACATCAGATTTTTGTCCTGTGATCATGAGTTTTCGGTCCTTGTGAATTAAAGAGCAGTTGAAGCAAACAAAGAAAGGACAGTGAAAGAAAGAGATGAAGAGTACAATAACAAATTATGGTCAGAAGTTAGTTTTTTTGTGTTGAATTTTCAACAACAAAACTCACAAACTCAGAAACAGAAGGCCGTCACAGAACATTTGACTTTGAAATTTATTTTAGTCTTTATCCAGTTTCGGACTTAGTAAAACTACTAATTGACTCTTCTTCATGTTTCAACAAAGCAGATAGAAGAAAACATGAGGTTAACCATTGAACTCAAAGTAAACGAAGCAAAACAACTTCAAAACAAACTACAATACATTTGCTACAAAATGTCTCTATATACTGTATATGTATATTCTACACATTATTCATTTTGATCTTGTTTCACATGATTTAAATTCATCCATACGCTGACCTATATCAGCTAACACAAGATTGTAAAGGTTGCTCGAGCCAAACTCAGTAAATAAGCAGATGAGAGATGGGATACACCCTGGACAGGTCACCAGTTTGTCGCTGATATACATGACCATGTCACTTACAAAAAAACATCTTAATTGGCAGCATGTGTGATGTCCAATTGAAATGTCTACCAAAGTGTTATAAAAGGACTCTAGAACTTAAACGAATGTTTGATTTTCTGTTTGTGCTTTTGAATTTAAAACAAGGGCATAAGAAAGATCTTCATTGGATGTACTATATCGTGATCAATAAAATAACTTTCTGTAGCATAAATTCTACTTGCAATTGTGCCACTTTCCGCCCATACATACATGGGTAAACACACATTTTGGAATAACATTTAACCAAAAATGTGGCTCCATTTGTCCTAAAACTTCTATCAGTTGACCTTGTGAGTGCTAATGTCCTCATTTTTGGGGGATAACGATTGGAACACGTGGAAAAATATAAAAACTTTGAATTTCTTAGCAGGCAGGTGTACAATGGCCACACCTTTCTTCTTCTGCTGGTGGAACAACACATGGCGTACAACTGCAGTACCAATCAAAATGTAATTTGATCTGAAAATGACTCATTTTATGTGCCAAAGTAAAACAAAGTAAGTTACCCTGAAACTTTGACCCGTCCAGATTGCTCACTTTTGACTTATCCAGATTACTGGAGATGTTCATGTCCAATTGCATTTGTTGCTGTTCACAAAATTTTCTTGAGATCTGAGAATGAGATGTCAAACTGGCACTTCCAAACAAATTGAGAGATGAAACAGGCAATCTACTGGTTAAAGTAGATTGCCATGTTTTGAGATTGTTTCCTCATAAAGGAGCTTTGAACAAGTCATCTTTTCAAGATACAAAACTAATAAAATCATCCGAAGTCCAGTTGGGGTCCCTTAAACCAGGGGTGGCTAAGCTTCGCCACTCACAAGCTACGATAGGTTTTGATACAGTATTTCTTCTATGAGCCAAACAAGGAGCAGAGGCATTGGGTTTCGCTACACACGTTTATAAAAGAAAGAAAATAAAAAGAACACGAATCTGTAGAAAATGTTTTGTTTTGTCTTCTGAAATGCTTGTACCACAATGGGGCCATAGGAGATGCTGAAGCCCCAGGCGAGAGGCAGGGTACACCCCGAACGAGTTGACAGTCTGTTGCGGGGACACCCCCCCACAGTCATCCTTAGGCACAATTTCATAGTGGCCAATTGAACTAACATGGATGTATTTGGAGAGTGGAAGGAAACCAGAGTTAGGGAGAAAACCCTGACCTTTTAGCTGTGAGGACGCTGTGCTAACCACTGCTCCACTGTGCCGCCCATAAAAAATGTGCTTCCATTTAAATTGAAAACTAAATTTTCAGAATTTTTCTGAAGTTTTCTTAAATACTGTATGTTCACCTCACATGTACATCTTCCTGTATCAAAAACAACAACTTTCTTGAAATGAAAACAACATATAAAACATAAAATAAAAAAAAATTCAAATAATGAATAATGTGCTGTCAGAATGAAAGAAAAATGCTTGTGAAATATAAAAAGCTGGTACTAGTTATAGTGGTAGTATTAGTTATCCACAATTAACTTATTATTCAAACTAACAAAACACAAAGGAAAATCCTTTGTGTTCTTTTTTGTATGCTTGGAATAGCAGTATGTAATCAGCCTTAAAACTTTCTTCCATTTACTATGGCTCCCCGGCCACTCAGACTACTATAAATATGCATCAAATTAGAGACTTTGAGTATGTGCATGTGCGTGTCCTTGTAGAGGGCAACTGGTCCTCAGGATGGGAAGGCATGCGCAGTAATGAGTGTGTGGCTCATAAAGGCTAAAAACTAGCTGCTGGTCATCTTTTTTTCTTTACATTATATGGATGTGTTTACAGTTGCAAGGGTACAGTTCTGAACAATAAAAGGAACATTTCTTTGGATTTTTTTTTTTTTTTAATGAAGTGTCTCAAACTGTTTTTTTTTTCTCATTAGAAATAAAACTTAGTTTGCTAATCCATGGCCTTTTTCTTCTTGCTATGCTTTTAAAATGCTTTGAATTTGGCAACAGGTGTGATGAAGCTTTTAGATGTCTCCAAGCTTTTCATTAAGTGGTACACCGAGGAGAGGAGAGAGACATTGTGTGTGTTTAACCAGCTGCATTTAACATTGCTTCCACTGGTGCTCCTCTATTAAAGGAAACCTTGGCTAAAACACTATAACTCAGTTCAAAACAGCTGTTCGTTGTCCTCTTCTCATTCCTTACTGCATTTTGTAGATAATTTTTTTGTGCCTCCGGGCAAGTATTTACTCATGTACTTTGGTATAAAGATGAGTTCTTGTTCTGCTGAAGTCACAGTGAGATGTGTAACATACAATGTTCTCTATACTCTTATCTACTATAGGCTGAAATTTTCCTTTTAGTCCATTTTTAAAGCATATACTGTAGTTCTGGAAGTTATGTTGTGTAATATGTAGGTTAAAATTGTGCTTTCTGTTTTTAAGATGAAGAAAATTGAGATCTTGAGAATTAGAAACTAGTTAAACTTGAATAATTAGCTAGTTTATGTTTCATTGATATGCAATGCTAATTTTTTCAGCGATAACAGCCAATTTAGCGACCGTCTCCCCCTTGTACATGAGTTTTTCAAGGAGGAAAAAGACTCTCTGATGCTCCTTGTCTTTTCGCCCCTTTTCTTCTTCCATTTTTTCCACCGTTTGGCTTTACGTAGGTTGTGTTGGTGCCCCAAAACAAGGCTAACTGGTTCATATTAGCATCCTGGCTTATAAAGCTTGTATAAGATATTAAAGTAGGTTAAAGGGAAAGGTGGCAATGGTTTTGTATTTCATTTATGCTTGCTTAAGTAATTTGTGAATATTTCCGTTCAGAAATCAAATGCTGTCCAAATGTCAAGTTGTTCTTAGCCACACCTTTTGTTCTCCACCATGCCCATATTCTAATGTAAACAAGAAATGTTTCAGTGCATGTGCTCTGCTGAAAAAGGAGGTACCTGTGTTCCTCCACTCAGGTACTGCTAGTCATCTCCATTGTTTAAATATTTAGTTTTGTTTCATTTTCTGAACCACTTATCCCTAATGAGGTCGCGGGGTATTTAAATGTATACGAGATAGAGGCAGAAATGATTGGCCCACAAAAACAAAATTACCTCCCTTTAAATATCACTATGTTGTGATATGTAAAGCTATTTGTGTGGGTTGGTCGACAGCAGAGAGAAATTTATTAGGAAACGTTTTTGATATTTATTCCATGGATCACAACACCCTCCAATGGTTTCCATTCACGGTACAATTTTCGCTTGGTGCTCTTATTTGCTGATGATCAGTTTCTGCTCCTACTGTAGTTTCTACCACAGAGATTGGCTGGTTCCTTGTTTTACTCTTGCTAGTTAACGATAAAACAATGCTTTATCTCTTACTGAATTGGAAATAATGATGAAGTAGACCTTTTCTTGAAATGAGGATTCTTTGAGGGGTCTACAACAGGCTGGCCAGACCATGGGATGATAATGAAAATCAAGCTTATAAAGTTTATAAGATGAAACCTTCAAGAGCATATAAGATAAAATAATTATGCTTTGTAGATGTGTCATATATCAAAATGCGTCCTACCTCATTTTGCTGCTACTGCAGGCCTTTTGTTGATGTTGGCAGTAAAAAGCCATTAAAATAACCTGAAACTGGTTTAACTAGTGTACTGTCAAGCACCATAAGGCAAACCACTAGTGTGCCTGGTACTTTCTGCTGGGGGCAACAAGTCTTTTTAACATAAAAAAAGATCAAGGAGCAAAGGCAGGGAGCATGGTGTGATGCCTGGTGAGTTTACAGCATCCTTAGAAAACAGAACCGCCAACTAAAGTTTGTGTGTGTTCCATTCATTAAAAAACTGAAACAAAGTTGTGCTTTGAATATTATATATAAAAAAAATCAATAAAAATCAGGTGCGCAATCAGGCCTTTGTAGTTAGAAAGAAAAGCCACTGAATGGGGCTTGGTGAAATTAAATCTACTACTCCAAACGAAATGCAATTCTTTTGCAAAGGACAAATATTAAATGGTTCATACATTTTTTTCTTTGTTAAATACTTATATATACAGTACCAAAAACATTTTGTATAGTAACTTTTTACAACTTCACTTTTTAAAATTATTCTCCTGAAGATGTTTCACATGGATGATAAGTTTAAAGTTTCAGTGAATAGTGCTGTTCCGTAAGTTTGCCATCTTATACAGTTCAGATGAGTGCATCTGTGATTGTAGCCTCAGTTTTCTGCTAACAGCTGACATGAGTGTCACTGACTTCTTCTGCTGTGCCAGTCCAACTACTTTAAAATTGTACTTTTGAAAAATCTTCTTTCTACCTTTGCAGGTACCAGTTTTTTTTGTTTGACTTTCAGTTTCTTGTATGTCATCTTCAACCAGTCTGGCATCAAAATGTGACAATGATGACAACAGCTTATAAGGTGTTTTTCTGCTCAACATATTTTTTTATTGGTCTTTACTGGACAGAGCATTCTGATTAGTAGGTCACCCGGGCCAGATGTCCAGGTTCTTTAGGACAGTGCATCTAGAGAGTATTCCCAGCACCCCTTTTTTCCACATTTGATTACATCGGCTGAAGGATGCTGGGTTTGGAACCACCAGGCAGGAGGCCTAGATGAAGACCAAAGAGGCGGTTCATGGATACAGTGAATGAAGACACAAAGATAGTTGGTGTGACCAAAGAAAATGCAGCAGATAGTTAGATGGAAGAAACTGACTTGCTTCAGGGGTTGCTGTGGCGACCCCTGAAGGGAAATGCCAAAAGAAAAAGATTATATCACAACTTTATTTAAAAGTGAATGGGATTAGTTTTCTTCCAAAAAAAAAATTCTTTAAAACCACACCATAATGACAATGTTGTAAAGGGTTTTTAAATTGTTACAAATTTATTAAAAGTAATACAGTGGAAGTAATTTTTGTTTTAAATTATTTTTTTATGTTGTTTTACTCACCACTGAAAATAATTAAATTTTTTTTCAAATGAACAAACTGTTCAAGCTTTATACTTGTTTGGTTTGTAAGAAAATTGTGTTGTTTTTTTTTTTTGTTTTTTTCCCAGATATTATTTCATTTATAGCCACATTAACCTGTTCATTTATCTGCTTGTGATCATGTGCAACATTATTTTATATTGTCAATAAATAGATGTAAAAGGTAATTTATTATTGTTTTCTGAACCGCTTCTTCCTAATGAGATAACAGGACGTACCTAGAGAAAACTCACACATACATGGGGTGAATATGCAAACCCCACACAGAAAGGCCAGCATTTCAAGCCACACTTCCACTCCAGGACCTGAACTCCCAGCCTACTTGCTGTGAGGCCATCAAGCTAACCGCTGCACCACCTTGAAGCCATAAAATGTCATTTTAACTTCCAATTCTCTTTATTTGCTATAATCTCAAAGAAATAAACCTACATTTAAAAATGAACAAATAATCATTTATGTTTTTGCTTTGAGTTTAAATATTCACAATATAACTGAAAAATTCCAAAAGAGGACACCAATTACACCCAGAAATAAACATGTGTGAACGTCAAGATGATTGTATTTAATTGGGACTAAGTAATGGCTTGTTATGAATTTTATCAATAGTTTCACAGTTTGACAGTAAAATCTAGATGGGAAATTTTTAATAGATTTTTATGATTATTATTATGCAACAGTTGTAAAAGCCCTTGTTTAAAAAAACGTGTTGAATGTTAAATTGATAACATCATTTCAAACAAAAAATTGTGATTCAATATGTTCTTAATATAGTACAGCTCTACTTTCAATGAGATCCCGAGGCTGACCAAGACATTTTTCTTTCAGCACATCTTGGATCTTCCCAAGAAGCTCCTCCTGCGTGGACATTACCTCAGAAACATCCAAGAGGCATTCTGACCAGATGTTTCCCCCATTATAACCTACAGTATTTAACACTACATTAGAAACTTTCAAATTAATCGTTCCGAATGACTATAGAAAACAATACTTTGTTTCTTGCTGGAGGAGGAAATTTTCAGATAAAGTAGGAAGTTTAACAGGTGTGATCCCATGCAGAAGGATGTCATCATGAACATCATGAACATCATCGCTTGTTGAACACTGAGGAGTTTGTTTTTGGGAGTCTTAATTCAACCAAATGCAGAAAAGTAATAAATGAAAGGGATTTTGATCGGGAAAAGTCCGAAATTTTCAAACGCTTATCAGCCTTGTTGGTTGTGATCGCACAGATTCAGCTCTAAAATCTTGATGTTCTCAGCTTTTTGTGATCTAATCAAGCACACAAAACACACCAAGCTGAACCATCAGCAGCTACCTGGCAGCCACGCTGGCACCTTCCAAACTCTTTAACATCTTTATGGAGAGGTTTTAAAATGGCCCCCCTCTGGTGTTTTCCAGTATGACATTGGGGGGCCACAGGTCACTCTTCCTCTCCTTTCTTCTTTTTGTTTTATGTCCGCCTTTTCTCCCTCTCAGCAATTTTCAAACAGCCGTTCCTTTCCATATTAGCTGTTCTGAAAGCCTATTAACTGAAACCCCCCTAACTTCTGCACACCTCTAAACCCACTGATGGTTTCTGTTAGCACTTAGCCACGTTAGCAGGGGGGTAAGGTTATGGATAAACAGGCAACATGTACATCAGGACAAAAGAGGGGGAACTGCTAACGTTATATTTGCATGTATTTGAAGTTTTATTGGGGCATTTTTAAAGGGGATTTCTGGGGTTCTCTGTAACAAAATTTGTACTTTATAAAGGCTTCGTTTTGGCTTGTACAAGGAAAGGACATGTTTTTTCTGTTAGACGGCAGTTTTTCTTTCTTTAAATGATTGGTTCAGATCAAAAACTTAATCTGGACTAAATCAATTAGACCAGATTAAAAGAAATAAAAATTGTTGGCGTCTTGATCTAAATATCCACATTGTGAGTGAGTGTACTAAAGAATTTAATTTCACAAATTAAACTTGCATTGAAGATTTTATGTAAAATCTATCAATTTAGATCCAAAATGTTTTTCTCTTCCTTTTAGGCCTCTTTCCTGGTGGGTCCAAACCCAGCATCCTTCTGTCGATGTACTCTTTCTTTGTGTGATTACTTGCTTAATTACATTACTAATAGCATTTCTTAGTGATAGAGTACTTATAAAATTGCCAGTACATAATGATCATAATTGCCAGCAACAATCTTGCCTGGAAACCAGCCTTACCGCTGTACCAACAGATGAGTCTAAGTCAATCCAATTCCGAGGCGGGGTACGCCTGGCCATAAACAATAGAATAAACCAATCGGAGAAAGGTTAAGAACATATCGAAAGAGCTACCAGTGTATACCGGGCAGAAGTTAAAAAAAGTATCACTGTTGTGAACATAAAGTTTGACAAGTTCTTGATCTTGAGCGACAGATTTATCTGCTAAATATAACTAGCGCTCACTCCACTGTTTTCTCCAACAACGATCCTTTTTGCCGACTGCTGTGTAAATGACACATAGGAGCTGCCTGATGAGATCTACAGAGAAGCAACATACACATTGTTCTTGCTTAACTCTGAGTAGCTATTGGTTTCCTCCCTTTATCTTAGTCTGGTCCTCTAATCTTCTGGGTTTCCCTCTTTATCACACATTAAAATGGAAACAAGACAGAGTAAAAACAATAGAAGATAGATGTTTCCACTTGAAAAGCTAATTGTGTCAGAGAAAATTAGTAGTCGTTTCCCTTTTACTTTTTAGAGAGTAGACTTTCTTTTAATAGATTTTTATATTTAGTGCAACATTTTGAAAACAAAACTTTGTAGAAAATTTTTAATATCATTATTCCTGGGAAAATATGATGCACATTTGCATTCACCGAATTTTTAAAAAAAGTTCCAATTAACGCTGCAAAAAAAGAAAAAAAACTAAATGCAAATGGATTTCTCGTACAGAGCTTTGGCAGATTAAATTAGCCAAGAGCCCGCTTATTGTTGCTAAAGTGTGTCCTGTCTCTTTTTGAGCTCTCTCTTGTCTAAAATATCAGTATGGTCTTTTTTTTTTTTCTAAAATTGTCTCTTCTTTGGCACAATTTTGTCTCATTGTTTTTTGGGAATTTTTTTTTTTTTTTGGTGAATTTTGGAATTGATATATACCTGTGAGTCCTGTGGTGCTGTTGACAAAAGTTGACAAGTGTTTGTTTCCAGGCAATCAGGTGATGCAAAGCAATAGAACATCTGACAATTTACATTTCTGTCTACAAGAAAAACAAGCAGAGACCAAGTTTAAAGTCTTAAACGAATGCCATGCTGGTTTTTGCACCAGCTAATGTGCAAATAATCCATACAACTAAAGCAAACAAAAATAAAACTGCATGACAAATATAGTTTAAAGTTTCCATCGGCGGGATATAAAACTGAATAAATTTATTATTGACTGATAAACTATATTTTGAATAACTGTTTCTATTGGTATCATTCAATGTAGATGATCTTCTATTTAATGGGAAATATTTTTTTCCATGGCATATAGTGTTCTGTTTCATTCCATCATCTTCGGCTTCTCCTCCGAGTCGCGGGGCAACAGCTTCAGACGGAAAGCCCATGCTTCTCTCATCCAAACTGCATCCTCCAGCTCACCCGGAAAGATCCTGAGGTGTTGCCTGACCAGCTGTGAGACATAGTCTCTCCAGCGGGTCCAGGATCTGCCTCTGGGTCTCCTCCCGGTGGGATGTGCCCAAAGCACATTACCATCAAGGCGCTCGGGAGGAATCCTAAACAGATGCCTGAACCACCGCATCTGGGTTCTCTCGACACGGAGGAGCATCTGCTCTACTCTGAGCTCCTCCCTCTATCTATGAGTGAGAGCTCAGCCACCCGGCGGAGTAAGCTCATTTCGGCCGCGATCTCATTGTTTTGGTCACCACCCACGGCTGGTGACCTTAGGTGAACGTAGGACCGTAGATCAACTTGTAAATCGAGAACTTTCCTTTTTGGCTGAGGTCTTTTTTTGACCATGACGGGTCGATCCAGTGTCCTGATTATTGTGGATGCCGCACTGATCTGCACTGTTGATCTCCCACTCCATCCTTCACTTACTCGTGAACATGACTTTTAGATGCTTAAACTCCTCCACTTGACCCACAGGGGGCATTCCACCTTTTTCCGGGCAGGGACCATAGCCTTGGATTTGGTGGGGATGGTCCCCGTCCTTGCCGCTTCACACTTGGCAGCAAATCAGTCCAGCGAGAGCTAGAGACCTGGAATAAAATAAGCGGGAATTGCTATAAAAAATTAATTGAACAACTTTTAGAATATGTTTAAATGATGATCAATGATGTCATTTTTTAAGAAACATATTTCACAAGGAGCAAAAGAAGCATACAGCTGTAGAATCCAGAACAACAGTATTTTTGTCAATGGCTGCGTGAGAAAGCAATCATACACTCCTTAACCTGTTTTCCATTAAAAAAAAGAGTTCCCTTCATCCCATCAAATAAAAGTTTTATTTGTGCATCATCACAAGCTGAGAAAGCTTCTGAATTGCTTTTGTCTCCTGACGCAGTTAGAGGATGTGCCAAATTCAAATCCCACCCTCAAAGTTGTGATTGGCTCATCAGAGGTTATGTGCATGAAGAAATGTCTGAAACCAGCCAAAAATGATCAAAATCTATTTTTTATGCATAAACTATATGATGACTTTGATCATGCAATGGTTCCTTTCTCTCCTTTCTCATTAAAGAGTAAAGGTAACAGAAATACTTTGGTGTAAGACTTTTGTGTGTGTGTGTTACAGAATGTGTCTGGGAAAGTCTGGAAGATCTCCACAATGTTCTCAGATGGAGAATTTTTACCAGTTGAGAAAATTTCTGCAGATGTGGTCAGACTGAACGCTTTTAGCGGCTCTCTGTGGTGAGTGTGAGTAACTCCACTTTCAAAACCAGAACTCCCGTTCACACACACAGACCCTGGATCCCTCCAAACCAACCATCTACCACAGTTCTGATGCTTTGCTTGTTCAATCTGTAGTTTTACTAGTCTTATTTCAATTTGCTTCAAACTTCACGAATATAAAAGACAAACAACAGACTAGTTCTCTCAGTTAAAATCCACTAACATAAAAATGTGGGGCCATACTGTCAAAATTGGGGTGTCTACAAGCAGGGAGGGGTAGCAGAAGGAAGGACTGAAGCTTCAGTAGAAGGAGTGGCTCACAGAATAAAGGCAGGGTTAAAATAAAATGAGGGAGTGTGTCCCATTTTCCATGAAAGAAAAGCTGGTAGAACTAAAATCTCTGAGATGCTGTTTTAAATTTTACATGCTGGTTGCATTTCCACCCACAGGTGGTGTTTAGTGCATCAGAACTCCAAAAGAAAAACTCACACCTTGTTAAGAGTAATTTGTGCCTTCACACATAATCTCATTTATCAGGAGTGTAGTTAGTTTCTTCTACAAGCTTCTGACTGACAGAAGCTTTAGGCTTTGTTTTCTTGACTTGTTTCAACATACACTGAGCTTTGCCATGTAATTTCTTAGTAAGACATAGCAGTTCACTGTCATGCCTATTAGTGACCAGTTTAGAGTGAAACTAATAGAAACATATTTTAAAATGACATATTTACTTCTTTTACGATGGTGTTTGCAGATGACATTGTGATCTGTAGTGAGAGGAGAGAAGAGGTGGAGGAAAAGCTGGAGAGGTGGAGGTTTACACTAGAAAGAAGAGGAATGAAGATTAGTCAGAGTAAAACAGAGTACGTGTGTGAATGAGAGGGATCCAAATGGAAAAGTGAGGTTACAGGGAGAAGAGATAAAGAAGGTGGAAGATTTTAAGTGCTTAGGATCAACAGTACCGAGCAATAGAGAGTGTGGAAAAGAGGGGAAGAAGCGTGTGCAGGCAGGCTGGAACGTTTAGTTTTTGGGGATAAAGTCCGAGAGGCCAGACTGAGATGGTTTGGACATGCGCAGAGGAGAGAGAGGGAGTACATCGGCAGAAGGATGCCTGATTTGGAACCACCAGGAAAGAGACCTAAAAGAAGACCAAAGAGGAGGTTAATGGACGCAGTGAAGGAAGACATGAAGATAGTTGATGTGGCCAAAGAGGATGCAGGAGTTAGGGTTAGCTGGAAGAAACTGACTTGCTGTGGCGACCCCTAAAGGGAATGCCGAAAGAAGAAGAAGAATATACAGATTAACATGTCACATTTTAGGTGCCAATAAAAATGATATTCTTCAAGAAAATAGCTTATACATACATGATTCAGTTCCAGTTCTGATTTTTACATTGAATTCATCCTTCCTCTTGCTCCCCAATTTGGTTCGTCCATTGGGCGGGTGCACAGGACAGCATAAATGTTGTTTGTCACTGCAATACAGTGTAAAGCATGTCAAGTTAGCAAAGCTACCACATCTACTTTCATATTCTCATTTTTATGCATTTACATTAAATTACATGTGTGTGAATGAGAGGGATCCGAATGCAAAAGTGAGGTTATAGGGAGAGGAGATAAAGAAGGTGGAAGATTTTAAGTTTCTTGGATCAACAGTTCAGAGCAATGGAGAGTGTGGAAAAGAGGTGAAGAAGCGTGTTCAGGCAAGCTGGAACGGGTGGATGAAAGTATGAGGTGTGATGTGCGACAGAAGAGTTTCAGCTAGAATGAAAGGGAAAGTGTAAAAAGCCGTGGTGAGACCGGTCATGCTGTTTGGTCTAGAAACAGCAGCACTGAAGAAAAGACAGGAGGCAGAGATGAAGATACTGAGGATCTCTCTGGGAGTGACCAGGATGGACAGGATTTGAAATGAGTACATCAGGGGAACAGCACATGTCAGAGAGAGAGTACATAGGAAGAAGGATGCTGGATTTGGAACCACCAGGAAAGAGGACTAGAGGAAGGCCAAAGAGGAGATTCATGGACGCAGTGAAGGAAGACATGAAGATAGTTGGTGTGACCAAAGAGGATACAGCAGATAGGATTAGATGGAAGAAACTGACTTGCTGTGGCGACCCCTAAAGGGAAAAGCCGAAAGAAGAAGAAGATGCATTTACATCAAATTGCCTTACCCTGTGAAGAGAGAACTGAGGTGGAGCAGAGGACGTGCATGCCGCAAAATCATCTGTGTGCTTACTATTGATAGAGAACAAAGCAGTGGTGAAGAAAAAACAGGTATTAAAATACTTTCTGAATACTGGATGGGAAAACTCAAAAACTACTCAAAAATGCATGATGAGATATAAAACCCTTTCTGATGTGTTTTTGGTGTCAAAATAATTTTCAGAACCCCCCACATTTTATTATTTTTCTTTTCTTTTGTTTTTCTCTTTTATGGGGTGCCAGAGTAAACCATATAGCTCCACTTTGGTCTTCCTCACAACCTTCTGTCTGGTTGTTCCAGACTTGACATCTCCCCTTCTCTCTCCTGTATAGCTCTAAAACATGGCATCCCTCTGATGCCCTCACTTCTAATCCTGCTCATTCGGGTATTACCCAATGAGAACTTCAGCATCTTTATGTCTGCCATTGTTCAGAAATTTTTTTCACATATTTGTATGGACCAAAGTTGTCTCTGATCACACAACCCTGTGTAACTTAATTTTTGTACTACTCAAAAAAAGTTAAGAAAGAGTTCTGAACTCTTTGTAAGACGGACAAATATTATGGTGAAGATAAAGCTTTCTGTGTGGTTGTGTTTTATGGTGGTGTGGACAACATCCCTCCAGAGTCTTAGGGGGGAGGGGACTGCAGGAGAAGAAACATCCAAAGGCCAGATGTGAATGTAGCTGTGCAGATAAAGATGAGGTAGGTGGAGTTAATGACTGAGAAGCGCCTCACTAACTGGCTGTCTGGGCATGACGTGAGTCAGTAGGTCTGATGGAGAAAAAGAGTTGTTCACTCCCTTTCTTGCTTTCACAGATTTTTTCTATGATTCTGTAAACCAAAAAAAAAAAAAAAACCCCACACATCATATCTGACTTTTCTGGATATAATCACATTATAGCAAGCTTGAAATGTCTAAGTTTTTTCTTCAGTTTAAGCCTCCCAAAGGAAAAAACAAAAATACAAAATGACAAACGAAAGACATAAAAAAACAAAACTTTTCCATCATGACTGAGACAAACAGTATGGTTGAACTCTTTTGTCCCGCCCTCCTTTTTTTTTCTCAGCATTTGTCTTTTCACTCTCAGCCTGAGAACTTCTCTCAGTAATGAGCAGGACTCACGGCTTCACCTAAAGTCGCACATGAGATGTTTCACATCATGATCCAAAGGACAGTGTGTACTTTCTGTAACTATTTACTAGTTTTTCTTTATGTGTGAATCAGCTATCATCTATTTGTTGACCAATCCATTTATTGATTTATTTTTCAATCCATCCTTTGTCCATTCAATTGTGACAGCTTTTCACATTTGTTTTGTCTTCTGAACCGCTTATCCCTAATAGGGTCACGGGGGTGCCGGAGCATATCCTGGCTGATTTCAGGCTGGATACACCCCGAACAGGTCACTAGTCTGTTGCGGCGCCACACCAGACAATCACCTACACAGAATTGCATAGGGGCAATTTGGTAGCAGCCAATCAACCTAACATGCATGTTTTTGGAGGGTGGTAGGAAACCAGAATACCTGAAGAAAAACCACACATACACGGGGAGAACATGCAGAATCCACACAGAAACACCAGTGTTACAAGACTCCTGGACTCTGACACCCAGCCTTCATGCTGTGAGGCCAACCAACAGCTCAGCTTTTCACACGATAGCTTAATTAGTCTAACTTCTTTGACTAAAATTCACCTCATACCAAAGGGTCTCTGGACACGACAACTAAATCCAAAATGCTCCCACAACCAGTGGTGTTAGTTGCCTGCTGCACTGTATTGTAGCACAGTAATTTTCCAATAAGGAGTCGATAAAGTGTGACATTATTATGATACTTGAAACTATGAAGATAGTTGGCATGACCGAAGAGGATGCAGAAGACAAGGTTAGATTGAAGGAACTGACTTGTTGTGGCGACCCTTGAAGGGAAATGCCGAAGGAGAAGAAGAAGAGGAAAACACTGCAGTGGAATTGATTGAGCTAACAAATTGAATGAAAATAATATATTTTAGATGTTAGATAAAGTGGTCATTTTTACTATAATGTTAGTGAAAATATCTTAGTTGTGAGAAAAATATCGTTTTAATAAAAATAATATGGATTCGAGAATTTTCAGCAAAACTTTCGATTAATAATTGTTTTATGATTGTTTCATCTTGTCGCTGTTCGAAAAACGTTAGGCTTCTTATTTGAAGTAAGTCTGTTGTTAGTTTTTAGTAATAAACTTGTCATTTAAATAAGTTAGTGGATATGATTTAAACGGCTTCGTAGTCCTTTTAATTATCATCACCTTTTGGTTCTATTCCACCTGCTTTCATCCACCAGTTGGCCTGTCTGTGCCTGTCCCAGCATACCTCAAGTTCCAGTCCACTTCTACCTTTAATCATTTTCTCCTTTTTACTCCTCAGTTTGCCTGATTTTCTTCTTCTTCTTTTTTTTAAATCCTCCAGTAATATTTCTTTACAACAATTTTTCTAACAACTGGAGCTATGAGATATAAGAGGTACAAACAATTACAACACATTTATTCTTCTGACAATAAGTTCATGTTTGTTGGTCGAATGACCCTCTGACCAGAGAGTAAACCACACCTGCCACCTGCAAGACTTGTTAAATTACACTGGTTTGACCTTTGAGGGGGGAAAAAAAACTAAAAGCATGTCTGGACCTGCAGTGTTTGGGCTGTGTGAGGGAAGAGCTGGACTTACTTGCAAACAACATTTTCCATCACAACTTGGTAAAAATGAAGACTTTTATTTAGGTAGCAATTATTTGAATGATTTATTCATTTACATTCGCTTAATGTCAGCTTGCCATATCACATCATCAGGAGAGTAATTGAAAATGAACTGGTAAAAAAAAGAAAAATAGACCTTAGATCTTCTTAGGTTTTTCTTTTTAGTTTTTGGTATAATTTGCCGCATTAAAAGATATAGCCATTTAAAAATTACAGTTAACTTTATTTTATAGCAACAACAGCTCTGTTTTCATTTGTGAATATCACTAAGTAAACCAGTTATGCTGACAAATAAATAGATGGAAATCCTTCAGATGAAATTTTTTCCCCAGACTAATTAAGAATCTAATAACTTTAGACCACCAAACTTGGACTTATGAGTGGATCCAAACTGTACATGATCCAGATGGGCTGAGCAGGAGAACGGATAACAGAAACTAGTTAAAAAAAAAGGCCGATTGGTTGCTGTTATTGGTTGCTGAATGTTAACTTTTCTTTTTCAAGGAAGGAGTCATTTCCTGGAAGTAGTTCTTCTCATGAAGAACCTAGATCCTGCTTTAAAGGGGTTTCGTAAAGAATTGTGCTGTCATGATCCTCCTCCCTTCTAGAACATTTTCTCCATCCTAACCCTGCCCTGTGCCCTAATTTAGCACACCTTTCCCTAATTGTCTCTCCCTGATGACTGAACCTGTGTCTTGTCTTCCCCTGGTTATTCTATCCCTGATTTCCATCACTCTGTTGTCAGACTATGTGCTGTTTTGCTTTCCTGCTACAGCAATGTTGATAGTGTCCCTCCACAACGTCTGGTCCCCTCCATGTCATCGTCCAGGCTGCACATTGACGACCCCTCTTTTCTAACTCCTGATAAACTGCAATAAACTGGGTGTGCATCTGGGTCCTACATCTCTACCCTCAACACCTCATAACTGGTGTGGTGATTACAGTGAGCAACTCTCTTACTTTGTGTCGAATGACAAACTGACCAGCAAATTTGGACAAGTGTTGGCATTCATTCTATCATACCATCTTCTTCAACTTATTGGAATACCTTAGCGGGAAGACCACACTTGTCTAATTTTGTCCACATATTTCAGAAGCATACCTAGAACAGCTTTGGGATGTAGTCCCTCCTGCTTGTCCTTGGTCTACTGTAGAGTCCTCTCCCAGTAGAACAGATCAAGAACGCCTCACCAACAAGATGTTTGGGAGGCATCTTGCCCTAATCACCCCACCGAGTTTCTCTCTGTGTGAAAGGGGAGAAAGCTCTACTCTGAGTTCTTCGAATTGCAGAGCTCCTTCTCCGAACTTGCTTGGAGTTCTGGCTTTAAATTCTCAGTTTTGGGAATTGTTGCAAAAACAGATCATACAGCTCGGTTGACCTCCATGCTAAGCTACCAAGCTACAAACAGATCCTGATGCTTTTGACATCATAGCATCATCCCTATTTACTGACTTGCCAGCTTGTTTCAGGGGGCTCTCAATTGTGGGCCAATGTGTCTGATACTTGACCTACTACCTGGAATGAAAGCAGATCGAGGCCACCTGGTTAGTTTATTCCTACTAGCATTGTAGATTTGTCCGGGCACTGTCGTGTCGAGTTGCTGAAACAAAAGTTCTGCAAAAAGTGCTGTGACAAATGATATGGTGTGTACATCTAAACATAGCAATGGCAGCAGTATGGGCAGGCTATAAAATAAAGCAACCACTTTCTTTCACCAACGTATTGGCAATAGGGTGACCCAAATTAACCCTTTGTCCTTCAACCCAATTTCCAGCTTCCATGCAACAAAAATAGACTGAGTACGTCTAAATCATGACATTTCTTACTTCTACTCTATATTCATTAGTGTATAGATTTTTTCTGTCTCTCTAAATTTACCATTATCTAAATCCAAAATGCCCTCAAGTGGATGCTTGTTTGAACTCACTGGGTAGACACGTGTACTTTTTTCCCAGTGACTCAGAGGGCAGCACAACCAGCATCAACTTCACCACAGGAAGGGAGTCACTTGGCAAAGGTTTTAACACCATCTTGACTGGTCAGCTAGTGAATGCTATCTAACACCACATAGACCTCATGTAATTGTATGTTGCATTTATTACAAATGCTGCAGTCTGATTTTAGTAACAAATTACTTGGCTTTTTAAGACGTTAAAGCAAACACACAGATACACAAACAGCCTAAACTTTTTTTCTCTAAATAAATTTAATAAGCTTACATCATAAAAACCTCGGAAGAGATTGTCTCAGTGATTTTGGAAAGTGTTCTAACATCATCTGGTGGCTGGGTTTGGAGGCACACAATTTTGAGATGAGCACATTTAAAACTTACCCATTTTAAACTCCAAGAAAATCTTTCACATAAAACTACATTTTATTTGTCTTTCTTTAAACAAGTTTTTGTCATTTTTTAATTCTCTACACCATTACATGACTAGGGAAAACAACTGCTTAGTTTCTAAATAAATTTGTATAATTCACACTTTCTAATTCTGGATGATTTCTTTTTGCAACTTCAGGTGAGATTTTGCTCTTTCTTTTTTTATAGGTTGCTGACCAAGCAAATTCAATGTTTAATTCAATGTCAATTTGTACTCAAACTATAGAAAAAATAAAAAACAATAATATTTCTAAATATTAGCTAGTTCCAAAATGACACCAATACTTGTTTCATCTGCAGATCCTTGTACTTGTTGCACATTAAAACTTTACATTTAGAATTCCTTTTATTTAAATCTGTTATTTCAGCAGTCACGTATCTGTTCACTGTTTAAACAAGAACAGGTGACCTTGAGGGCTAAAAAAAAACAAGTTAATGCATATACTTTTCCTACCAAATAGGAAAAAAAAAGCACCTGCAATTCTTTATTTTGTTACACCATCAACACATGATGTAGCCAGTAATGGCTAACTAGAGAATGGTAAAAATAACCATTGTGAAAGCCAGTCATCCACCAGACTTTATGAGCCACAACGAAACTACACACCACAAACAAAAGAAATTATTAACACAAAATTTTTCATGAGCATCCGAGAAGTCAAATTTTTCTTTCTGTTCCGTCATCTTCCGCTTATCCTGGGCCGGGTCGCAGGGGCAACAGCATCAGACAGGATGCCCCGGCTTCTTTCACCCCAGCTGAAGCCTCCATCTCGAGTTGTTCATTGGCTAGCTCCAATATATTGGAATGAAAGATGTCTCACCAGTGAGTGAAAACACAACCTAACACAGGATTAAACTTGCACTGCTGGAGAGTATGAGGACAAATGAACGTGTCATCAGGGTGGATCACACCCTCCAGAAATGCCAGCCAAGTGGATTAATCTGAAAACAAATTGCACCTGGAAAATATTTGCGGCACCTCACCTTTTCTGCATTTTTTTATATCACAGCCTTATTCCAAAATGGATTAAATCGGTTTAAAAAATACCTCCAGCTAATATGTATGCGTTTGGAGTGATATTTTGTATCATTCTAGTATTTTTTATATTTGATGAGGGAGTCAAGTGGTACTGGAACACTTTGCACTTTCTCCTAATTTCGACCCTATCTGGTGGTATTTGATAAGGAAAGTAGTTGTGTTGAGTTCCATTAATCTTGTTCTGTTTCACTGTTAAAACATGAGCAAATTCCCTGCTGCAATAAGAACAAATTTGAATTTCCTGCATGAATTAGACATTTAAAAGTTCTGCTTCAAATCTGTAAAATCTTGCAAAATTTAAATTTCCCAATTTGGGAGGAATAAAAGATTACCTTTACTCTAATGATTAATGCAATTAATTACTGCAATGATAATTGCAATTTCTCCACTGTAGGACTGATAAAGGTATTCTTGAACTTGATCTTGATGACATAGTTTCTCCAATTATCCAAGTCTAAATGAGGTGGGATGTTTTATTATCTAATTTAGAAAAAAAATCATTCTGATATCTTTGAAAAGACTTTTTGAATATTTCAGATTTATTTGCAATAAATTTGAGTTTACTTTATTTTGCTTTTTCTTCTTCTAGATTTCTAGTTCTTGTAGTTCTGAGTGAAAAATGACCTCAAACATCAATTAACATGGTCCAAATGTTCTACGGGACTATTTTTATTCCAAGAACTGGAACATCTGTGGATGTTCATCTGTTTAAAGTGACAAAAACTGGAACTTTGAAGATCATCTTATTTAATATATTTGACTCATGTAATGACTCATAATGCAAAGCAGATGAAATCTAATGATAACAATGATGCAATAAAGAAAACTAAAATGCAAATATGCGCTGTTTATCTGAAAGAGAATTAGGATCTTCCTCAATCCAAAGGGACAGAGAGGTGGTAGTTTGCAATAAAAGTTCACTTTGAATATTTATAGGGGTTTTGTATGGTGTTGTGATTGGTGACAAGCTATTCTATATAGCTGCGTGCAGAGACAGATTAACATCACTACCAGAGGACAGTTTCAGAGTGAGTTTTTTCTAAAAACAAAGCTGCTGAAAGGTAAGAAGGTGTCGCTGCTTGTTTTTGCTTGTTACTGTATATGATTTATTTCCAAAAAAAAGCTTACTTCAGGGATTTGTAATCTACTCTAAAATGTCAAGAATTTATTCAAATTTGACCACATTTTGAAATTTTCCGATGATTGACTGGCATCCAAAATGTTGCAGAAGGTAATAAAATAAATGAAATCAAAGTTAAAATAGAAGATTCAAAGAAAGAAGATGATTAAAACTTTGTTTACATCCCCATGTTTGCAAGAATAACAACACATCATTATTTTCAGATTTGAAAACTTTTTGGCAGGTTGTAGAAATTCTCAGAGTTCTATCAAATTTTTAACAGTGTTCATAATGCGTAAAACTTTCAGGATAGTAAAACTTCCCAAATACAAACACAAAGCAAACTTTGTGTTCCATAATTGAACTAAAACCAGTTAAAGGACACTAATGAGTAGACTTCCCGCAGTGAAGCAAAGCTTCACTAGTTTTATAAAACAGGGGGATCATTCACTGGTAAAAATATATTTAAAAACATGGGTGCACATAATTTATCAGGTGTAGTACTCGAGTGGAAAAGCTGGAAAAAAACCTACTCCGCAGGATGGCTAAATAAATAATTGAATAACATAGAAAATACATTCATTCGGTTATAGAAAGTGTAGAAATATTTATCATGATCATAGTATTTAAAACTACTCCTTTGTCTGATACAGGGGTGGTTTCACCTAATCACAATTACTTTATTTTCATGTTTTGATCTAGGTTGGGTCTTTTCCCAAAGCTGGTCTGACCACTGGTCACGATCATTTTTCTTCTACGGTGAATATGATTTTTGTGCACATACAAAGGTTTCATTTTTAAAAGCTAAATACCTCAGATCAGTGGCAATGACAGATTCTTCCCCAAAGCAATCAGTTATTATTTGATGTGCAATACCTGGGATGAGTAATCCACCATACCAATCGATCATATATCTGACCAGAATCTCAAGTCACGGGTTTGAATTGTAATGATTATTGTTTTCCCAATACCACAACAGTATGTTGTTTAAATGGCTCTTTTGTAAAAAATATATATAAAGCCTAAGTTTGTACAAAAACTCTCCCAACGATGACAAAAATGCTGCTAAATGGACATAAGCAGCACACAGTTGATTTTTCTTAAAAACTGGAAGTTATAAAACTGGAATATCTACTACATCTATAGAGTTGATCTCAGACACAAGTTTGTCATCTAAAACAACATTCTATAAGGGGCTTCATTATTTCCCACTTGATAAACAAATTGCTGGATGAGGGGGGAAAAAAGCAGTAGCAGATATCCTTATCATCAGTATGCAGCAACCAGATGGCAGAGATCAGTAAACACAATAGAAACTTTTAGCCCAGATAATCACAGAGGTTGTGTCAGGAAGGGGATCCGAACTAAAACTACGCCAAAGAAAAATAAGCATCTCAGTAACAAACATGTAAAAAATTAGAATAACTGTGATGATTTTAAATGTTGTTTGTAACTTTTTTTAGTTTTAGTTTTGTTTTTTGAACTGTTTCTCCCTCCCTAATCCGGTCACAGGGATGCCGGAGCTTATTCTAGCTGATTTCAGACTAGACGCAGTGTACAGCCTGAACAGCTCGCCAGTTTTTTGCAGAGTCACACACACACAACCATACACAGACACATTCATTCCCAGGAGCAATCAAATGAAGGCCAATTAAGAAAAAAAAAAAACTTTTTACTTTTCTTTCATCACTAAAAAGTTATTTTTGAAAAATTACACAAATTTATTAACTATAATCTAGATTTTCAAAGATCAGATTTTATAACTTATCAAACCATTTGTCCAACCATCCATTTATTCGTGCAAGCATTTGACGATGTAAATTGAGAGAAAATACATCAATGTCCCACAGAGTCCACATACAGTATATGTATGCTATCAGAACGCCTGTTCATGGGCACAAGTCCGACCTATTTAAGTAATATTGAAAAAAAAAAAAAAAACAAACAAAAAATGAAGATCTTCCATACCAGCTTTAAGTTTTACTAACCCAGATCAAAGTCCTGTGGTAAGACCATTTAAATTTAAAGTTTAACTCTGATTTTTTTTGTAAACTCCCAAAAATGCCAGCCTTTTTTTAATGAAGTTGACTTGATTTGTGAGGCAAAATAAGCACTTTTTTTTTTTTTTAGCCTTGAACCCATTGCATTTTCTCTGTTTTTTATTTTCAGTTGCAGCTTAATAAGTCTTTTTAATCATGAGGTGCAACATCTGTATCTGTGTCTTCCTGCTGATCATCCTCCTTTCTGTCTGTGGACAGAAAACAGGCCTCAGAAATGCAGAGTTACTAATGCCTAATAAACGGAGCATCTGGAAGCAGGCTCAGATCGAGTGCAGAATGCTAAATAAAGATTTGGTTACTATCAGGAATGAAAAAGATAATCCGACTTCCTATTTTGGATGGATTGGCTTGTACCGGGAGACTCCTACGAGCCCATGGAAATGGTCTAGAGAAGAAGAAAATGCAACCTACTTTGACTGGAATGAACAAGGTGAGCAAAATCAAACTCAATTTAATTTGAAAAAAAAAAGCATTTTAGATGTAATTTAGTTATTTTATTTGTATCTAATTGTATTTGTATGTAATTTCTTTCACATCCAGTTACCGTCCTAAACTGCTACTGTTTGTGGAATTTTGAAAAATTATGGTAACTACTTACCCTTTTCCTTTTTCTCTCAACAGAACCAACAGATCAACATAATTGTGTTTTTTTATACAATAATAAATGGACGAACACCAACTGTTCTGAGATTCGTCGTTTTATATGTTCTGATGAGAAGTTAATTTTGGTGAAGGAGAACAAGACGTGGGAGGAGTCGTTGGACCACTGCAGGTCTCTGAGTGGAAAGAACCCACAGCTTCCGGTATCTGAAACCAATAAACCCAAATATGACCTTGCTACCCTGACAACTGAAGATGACCATGTCTATGCTCGAGAGAGAGCACAAGAAACTAAGACTGACGAGGTGGGCATTTTCCTGCATGATCTAAATGACACTGATCCGTATTCATCTGTATTATTTATGTGGATGTTTTTTAGGTGTGGACGGGCCTGCGTTTCCTTGGGGACAGCTGGTTCTGGGTGGGTGGAGAAGAGGTGCAGTACCAGTACCTTCCAAACTGCCCAGCTTTGAGGTGTGGTGTCTTAGAGAAAAACAGCAACACCACCTTTGGAATCAGAAACTGCAATGAGAGGAGGAACTTCTTCTGTTACAAGACACCTTAAAACTCGCTAGACTCGTTTTTTTTTAGCTGCACCAGGGTTTAGAAATACTGTCATTGTGTGCAACAATGTTTCACAAGTAAATATTTCTTTATTGTTGTTTGCTTAGCTAAAGTTTTTTTTTGAAAAGTAATGAGTTAATGTTTCACGAGTTTTATGATGGTCTGCTGGCACCTTTACAAGGTTCATAGTAACTGCAAAATAGATTTTTATCCCCTACTTCTTTTAACTCATCTTTAAAGTTTTTGATTGTAGCAAATTTAGCTTACAGTTAGAGAGCAAAACAGATTGAATGACCATATGTCATTTTCACTAATTGGACAAAGACAGTCGAGATTGTAAAAAATCTTTTTTGCTGTGTGAACAATGTAGATAAATCGAAATGGCAGGTGTCACTAGGTAACACATGATTTATTTCAGTAGATAGTTGGAATAGATATGTTAAACATTGACAAGGGTACATACTTGAATGTCTATTGTTGAATACTGTCTTTATTTTAATATTAATGAAAAGTTGTTCAAATGCCTGAAATGATCTTCCCCGAGAGGATTTCCATATTCTTCTCATTAATTGAGTCTAGTTTCTCCTACTTTTTCAGTCAAATGACAGTAACTTCTAGTTGCTACTTGGTAGCATGGATTACTCATTGACATTTGTGGAACTCAAACAGGGACTGTAGTAACTGTCCCCCATGTAGGTTGTACTGAGCAACTTTGAATCAAAATCCTCTTGATTGGCTATTTCTACTCAACTTCTGAAATGTTAAACATTCTGTTTAAGCTAGAGATGATTTATGTCTGTCGAAAGATACACATGTAACTAAATATGGTCAATTAGTGAGCTGTATCCACTTTGTTCGTTTAATAAATATGAAGGCTGTTACTGGACTAATGTTTAAGCACATCATAAAAAAATAAAAACCCAAAACAGCAAACCATCATCAACCAACCTAATGCAAATACACTAATAACAGTTTTTATTGAAACGTGGAACACACTTGCAAGAATGTGGGACTTTTGCTGGTTTTATGTTTATTTCCCAGCAAGCTTTCTGTTCAGCTAGGTTTTATTTCTGCTTTGGATATTTTTGCCCTTATTTTTAAGATAGTATCAAAATGCCTTTTCCAGTCTGTATGGAGTTTAGGGTCCCAAAATTTATTTGATAGTTTAAGAAGATAAGTTTACATTAGTGTAAAGTTGTCATTGATGTCAAATTAGACAAGTGAAACTCAGCTACCAGCACAAACTATCCATATTTTTGTAGACCAAACACAACAAAAACACCAAAAAATACATTCGAAAAGTTTTGGGAGAAAAAGCGCCATAAAGTCGACTCAGGCTCCTCATTTGCATGGATCACTTTCTGAATTTTAAACCTACACAAACAAACACATTAGTTGAAAGCTAAAAATTTGATGAGCTCAGAGATACCATTATTTTCTCTCTACAACAAAAGACCATGAGCAAATATGAATTTATTGGGTAGGACACTTCTTCTTCATTCGGCATTTCCCTTCAGGGGTCACCACAGCAAGTGAGTTTCTTCCATCTAACCCTATCTGCTGCATCTTCTTCGGTCACGCCAACTATCTTCATGTCTTCCTTCACAACAGAATTGGCATACATGGTTCCAAAATTGCACCAAACTGTGCCAAACTCTTCCAAAATTTTTGAAACCTTAAATTTGTAATATTTAAAACACATGTATTTCGTATTTATTTGGATCTCCATTAGCTGTGTAAAAACAGCTATTCCTCCTGGAGTCATACAGTAATCACAAATAAAGAGACTTTGGCGGAAATACACATATGAAATAAAAACACAAAACAACAACACATACATTCATACACACACACACACACACTGGACCGTATTTTTGTAGGTGCGTTCGAATTTTGATCATATCAATGTCAACACTGACACTGGCCAGTGGTTCCAGGTAGTAGGGGCTTATTTCGAACGCACCTACATTACATGATGGCAAACAGAGACCTCATCACTATGGAATTACAATGCAAACAATTTTACACAATACAATAACAGGTTTAGTTAGAGAGCAGATGCCTCTTTAATAAGAATTTAAATTGTTGTTTGTTATTTGAATAAATAATGTCATTTGGTAAATTGTTCCACATAGACATGGATCGGAATTTGATAGTATTTTTTACCATAATTAGTTTTTATTTTAGGTAATTTAAATCTGCCATCTGTAGCATGTCTCGTTTCATGGCTGTGGCCATCAGAACCAAAAGACAGCTCTTGATAAAGCACATTTGGTAGTTTAGACTCTATAACATTTCTTGTTAATTTCAGCAAAGAGGCATCATATCTCTCTCTAACCTTTAGCCATAATAACGTATCATGCATCCATTTTACATTAGTTCTATAAGGACATTTAAGAACACAACGAGCTGCCTTATTTTGTATTGTTTGAAGTGTCTTAATATGAGAGACAGCAGCACAAGACCAGATTTCAGAACAATAATCTAACTGTGAGAGTACAAGGGTTTTTATGACATCTCCTACCATGTTAGACGGAAGCAAATGTGAACATCTTTTAATCATGGAGAGACTCCTGCCCATCCTCTGTGCTACAGAGCTGATGTGTTTGGACCAAGACAATTTATTATCAATTACTACACCAAGAAGTTTAGTCTCTTGTACATGCTCAACAATTGTATCTCTCACAGTTAGATTTAATTTGGGCTCATCCAGCAGCATATATCTGGTCCCAATAACAATGCATTTAGTTTTATCGATATTTAGGGCTAGTTTATTGTTTATAACCCACTGATGAACACATCTTAATTCTTCCGCTAAAACACTTTGAAGCTCATTGATTGTAGGTTGTGATGAATAAATTGTTGAGTCATCTGCGTACATAGATATTTTAGCTTTTTGTAAGACTAAAGGCAAATCGTTTGTATACATAGAAAACAGGAATGGACCCAGGCAGCTTCCCTGCGGTATGCCACAGCAGATGTTTTTTTCTTCTGAAAAACCGTAATTAAAGAATACAGTCTGTCTCCTGTTTTCTAGGTAACTCTGAAACCAAAGTGATGCTGCTGGACTGAAACCATAACATTGCATTTTTCTAAGTAGAATATTGTGATCAATGAGATCAAACGCTGAACTAAAATCTAATAAAACTGCTCCTGCCAACCTCTTATTGTCAAGTGCTGTGAGCCAATCATTTGTCATTTGAGCCATAGCTGTAGTAGTTGAATGATTAGCTCTGTATGCATGCTGAAAATTTGTATTTAAATTGTTATGTGAAAAATAAATTTGAATTTGTTCAAAAACTATTCTTTCCATAATTTTACTCAGGGTTGGCAGCAAACTTATCGGTCTACCGTTAGGGCCGCAGAAAGGCACAGTTGTATTCTTTGGCAACGGTACAATTTTAGCAGTTTTCCAGGCTTGGGGCTAGACACTCTGACGTAAACTTAAATTTAGAATGTGAGTAATTGGAAGAGCAACTATGTTTGCTACATGTTTCAAAAGTTTTGAGTCAATATTGTCGATACCTGACGGTTTTTCTTTACATTCTAATAAATATTTCTCTACTTTACTCTGATACTTCAAGAAATTCAAATTTACAATGTTTACCTGCCATAATCTCGCTTCTTATTAGACTTTCTGCCTCAGTATTGTATATTTGATCCATTTCATTTTGAAGCTTATCCATTTTCTCAGAGAAGTAATCACTTAAATTATTTGCAATATTAAGTGGCTTTGTAATAAACTGCCTCTCTGATTCAAGAAATGATTGAGTACTTTTAACATTCCTTCCCAACATATTATTTAGGATACTCCATAATTTCTTATTATCATCTTTGTCATTTCTTATAAGATTACCAGAATACATCTTTCTTTTCTTGTTATTTAATTTAGTCACATAATTTCTCAATTTTCGATACACTTGCCAATCTGATTTGTAATTAGTATTGTTTGCTACTTTTTTTGCCTCATCTCTCTGTGCCATGCAGTCCTTTAGTTCATCGTCAATCCAACCAGCTCTTATTTTCCTAACAGTTTTCTTAATTATAGGGGCTTGTTTATTACTTACCTCTTAAAATAATCTATTAAAAATGTCAACAGCTTCATCAGGATTATCACTCATTAGCACCTCGCTCCAACAAATATTATGAACATCTTCCCGAAAATGATCTGCATTGAAATATTTATATGACCTTTTTAATATTACTTTAGGTCCTTCTTTAGGAATTTTAGTTTTCCTTACACATGCCACAAGGTTGTGATCACTACAGCCTACTGGGACAGATATTGCTTTGCTACAAAGATCACCAGAGTTTGTGAATATATGATCAATTAAAAAAGAAGTTTTCGTACCGTCACTCCTTAGGTATATCCTTGTAGGCGCAGTCACAAGTTGTATAAGGCCACACGCTTCTGTAATGGAGTGAAGCTCATTCTTAAGGAGACATTGTGATGACTTCCAGTCTATATTAAAGTCTCCTAAGATAAAAATTTCATTTCTGTGATCGCATACATTATCAATCATAGTACATATTGCATCAAAATAATCAGAATTTGCACTGGGTGATCGGTAACAACAGCAAACTAGCACTGGTTTTAAATGTGGAATATGCACTTGAAGCCATAAAGCTTCAATATTTGGTAACATCAAATCCATTCTCATTTTAACTGGTATATGTTGTCGAATATAGATTGCAACTCCACCACCCTTTGCATTTCTGTCTTTTCTATATATATAGTATAACCTTGTATATGCAGTGAAGAATCTTCAAATGTCGAATCAAGGTGAGTTTCTGTGATTGCTAAAATGTGTAAATTGCCTTCCACAAGAATATTTGAGATATCTGTTAATTTATTCCTAAGACTGCATATATTTAAGTGCCCTAATCTAAGCCCTTTTTTTGGTAGATTAGTTAAAGCCATCATTGTCTGTTTTATGTATTCTTATCTGACTTATTAATGCCTTTATTAAACTGTAATCTCTGCATTTACATTCAATGAAACTAGGTCCAGACATTAAACAAACATACCCATTCATACACACATAAGACAATAGAAACATACAATAACAAAGCAAAACCAAAAACACAAACTGAAATACTGCCTAGCTCTTCTAACTTCCCTGAGTAAATGTCTTTTTCTTTTTCTTATTTCCCTCTACTTTTCTTAACACCAGCAAACAATAGGCCTACATCTTCCATAGACCCCTCCGACCGCTTTCTCTGAGACACCGACGTCATCAATTACGTCCTTCCGTAATGCGGAAGAAAACAAAAACAGCATGTCTCATGGATAACTCGACGTCATCCATTACGTCATTCCGTAATGCGGAAGAAAACAAAAACAGCATGTCTCATGGATAACCCGACGTTATCCATTACGTCATTCCGTAATGCGGAAGAAAACAAAACCAGCATGTCTCAGGTCCCAGGTGGTCTCAGGTCTCAAACAGCTGTTGGTCAGGCGTTACTATGAATCTCTTTGCTGGAGCTTTTATTCCCTGGAGTCGATAAACTTTGCAGCCTCGCGTGGATCTTCAAAGAGATGTTGTTCAGATCCACGGGTCAGTTTAATGACCGCAGGATACAACAGGAAGGCTTGAAAGCCCCGTGCGCGAGCTCGATCCATTACGGGGTAACATGGGCGCCTTCGCTGAGCGGTAGCATCGCTGAAGTCCGGAGTGAAGTGGAGTTTTAGACCAGCTACCTCCACATCAGTCTTCCTGGCGTTTCGTAGGATACGATCCCTGACTGTGAAGCGCAGACACCTCAGGATCATCGTCCTCGGCTTGTCTGGAGATTTCCGTGGTGGACCTATGCGATGTGCCCGCATCAGCTCCGGTGGATTACCAGCCATTTCGGGGAACCATTTGGGGAAGCTCCGCATCAGGTAGGCTAGTGCGTTTCCCTGTTCTTCTCCCTCCTTCAAGTTAACGATGCAGAGGTTGCCTCTTCTCATCCTGTCTTCTTGTGATGTGATTTTATCAAGCAGTTGCTTCAGCAAATCGTCATGTTTAGTTGTCGTGACCTCCACTGCTTTCATCTGTGCTTGGAGAGAGGTGGTTGTTTTGCGTTGGGACTCCAAATCCTTTGCGTGATCAGCAAGAATCTCATTGATTGTGTCAAACTGACTTTCAAAGCGTTCCTCAGCTTGTTTGTCAGCTTTAGCGAAAAACCTTTGAAGCGTAGCCTCCAGTGACGCCACGGTTAGCTCCCCTGCAGCGGCCTCGGCTACATCAGTTTGTGTATCAGCCATTTCTTTCGTTTTAATCGTTCTTGTCCGAGGCATAAGTAAAGTCCAACAACGTGATATTAATACGCTTGTATATTCCTCGTTTGGAAGCTTAGATTGCTGTTTAGAGGATTAAGTGCGAACTCAGGGAGAAGACGTGAGGCACGGGACGTCTACTCCGCCATCTTGTAAGTAGTGTTTATTGTGTGAGTGTGATGATCAACACTAATAATGTAAATGTGAAATGCATTACAAAACACAAAGGGAGACAAATTGTGTAAGTATTTTTACTTTTAGTGTTTGTCCTGACCAGGTTTTCTTGGTCCCCTTTTTTTCCTCTTAGGTTATTTTGATTCCCCCTCTTTTTAAACCTTTTCTGAATACCCGCTGGAAGTTTGTTATTGTGAACCTTATACATTACAGATGTGCTTGCTTTAGTTTTATGGATTATTTGCACACTAGCTGGTGCAAAGAACAGCATAGCAACCATTTAAAACTTTTAAACTTGGTCTCTACAGGGAGAAGGGACAAAGAAGGTGAAAGATTGTTAGTACTTAGGCTGGAACCAATGGAGAAAAGTATCAGATAGTATGTGTGACAGAAGAGTTTCAGCTAAAATGAGAGGGAAAGTGTATAAAACCGTGGTGAGACCGGCCATGCCCTTTGGTCTAAAAACAGTAGCACTGAGAAAAAGACAGGAAACAGAGATGGAGGTAGCAGAGATGAAGATGCTGAGGATCTCCCTGGGAGTGACCAGGATGGACAGGATTAGAAATGAGTACATCAGAGGAACAGCACATGTTAGAGGTTTTTGAGACAAAGTCAGAGAAGCCAGATTGAGATGGTTTGGAGGAGAGAGAGGGTACATAGGAAGAAGGATGCTGGATTTGGAAGCACCAGGAAAGAGAACTAGAGGTTAGGCCAAAGAGGAGGTTCATGGACGCAGTGAAGGAAGACATGAACATAGTTGGGTTGACCGAAGAAGATGCAGCTGATAGGGTTAGATGGAGAAACTGACTTGGTGTGGCGACCCTTGGAAGGAAATGCTGAAAGAAGAAAAAGAAAGAAGAAACTCGGTCTGTGCTTGATTTTGTTGGTAGACAGAAATGTAAGTTGTCAGATATTCTATTGCTTTACATCACCTAATTGCAGAGAAACAAACATTTGACAACTTTTCTGCTTACCTGCCAAATTATTTAAGATTAGCGTTTATCTCCACAGTACCACATAACTCATAGGTATATTGATTCCAAAACATTGACTTATTCCCCAAGAAGAAAAAGAAACAAGGAGACAAAATTGTGTCACAAAAGAAACAATTAAAGAAAAAAAGGCAAGACAATACTGACCTTTACCGATAAGTGAGAGCTCATGAATAGACAGGACACACTTTAGCAACAATTAATGGGCACAGTAATATTTTAAGATTGGGATTATCTTATTTTATTTGACTTTTATTTCTTCTTGGTGAATCAAACCTTGAGGTGGGTGTTTTGTTGGCATGTGGTAAGTAAAGAAAAAAAAATTCCTACAAAGTTTTGTTTTCACAATGTTACACTAAATACAATAGTCTATTAGTAGAAAATCTACTCTCTAAAAGTATAAGGAAATGAATGCTAGTTTTTTCAGACACAAATAACTTTTGAAGTGGAAGAATTCATTTTTGTGTCCGTTCCCTTTTTGATGTCTGATAAAGAGACAATGCAGAAATTATACAGAATATCAGAGGGCCAGATCAAAATAAAGAGAGAAAACCTATAACTTTTCAGAGTTAAGCTAGAAAAATGTGTGTGATGCTTCTCTGTAGATCCCATCAGCCAGCTCCTTTGTGTCTTTTACACAGCAGTCGGCAAAAAGGATTATTGTTGGAGAAAACAGTGGAGTGAGCCTTAGTTACATTTAGTAGTGAAATTTGTCACAAAAGATCAAGAACCGATCAAACTTCATGTTCACAACTGAGACTTTTTCTACTCTGCACAGAACATACTGTACTCTGGTCTCTTTATTGATATTTTGTTTACTCTTGTCTGATTCTTTGCCAGTCGCTGTTTGGCTACCTCTGCTAATTTTAAACAAATATCTTCTGGACTTAATTTCTTTGTGCAATATACTGTATTTTCGCACTATAAGGCACACCTAAAAACCTTAAATTTTCTCTAAAGTCCACGGTGCGCCTTATAACCCGGAGCGCCTTATATATGGATTAATATTAAGCTACAACAGGTGTCGCAACTGCGGTAAGCAGCCGCCGACTCCATTTCCCCCGTAGAAGAAGTAGTGCGCGGTGCATGCTGGGATATATGAAAGGGCGTCTCATTTCTATTTGTGTGTTTGTATAAAGACCCGGAAATGGCTTCTACCAAGAGACACTGTTACACCGCAGAGTTTAAACTTAAGGCGATCGGTCACGCAGTAGAACACGGGAACAGAGCCACAGCCAGTGGTGAGATCGGGTCAAAAGATCAAAAGATCGCGGTCAAAAGATATATTATTTTTAAAAAATTATAAATTGGAACATTTTCAAGAACACGCTTTATTAATTAAAAAAAAAATCACACTATCGGACCCCTAACACACTTGTCTGTGATGTCCTGCTTAGCGCGAAGAGGAGGGACGGTCTTTGAAACAAATGATAAAATAGATCTTTAACGATCATCACTTTTGCCAGTCCAGCTGTTTAAAAGTGCAGGCCAGTTTTTTTGGTGTTGTATGAAAGCAATGCGCCACATTGACTACATCCAGTGAAACCAACGCAAGATTCTGTAGCATTTTGAACAGTAAATTTGTAGCTTTTGCACGCCTCACTCTTACCGGTGTGTGTTTGTCTTTTCAGTTCTCCTGCCTTTGCAGCTTTTGCTTTAAGGCGTAAAATGTCTGAAGCTCTGTGTTGATCTGTTATAGGTTGTTATCGACCACCATCAGCAGATACTTCTGCTCGTATTGCACCAAAGGAGTCACTATCAAATGAAAAACTGAGTGAGCTGATTCTTCTAGGTGAACTGAACTTAAACTGGCTAAAGCAGGGGTCCTGGAGGGCCTGTGTTCTCACGGTTTTCATTGTGTTCCTGGTTCGATATAGCTGATCTATGTAAAAGGAAATCAACAGCCAATAAAATTTGGCACATTGACCCAATAAGCTGGATCAGCTGAATAGATGCGAGAACAGATAGAAAACCTTCGAGACACCGGCGCTCCAGGACCTGAGCTTGACTCCCAGGTGGCTGGGTTAAAGCCACCTTCTGTTGAGTTGAAATCTTGCTGTGATTCTTTAAATGTTTTACAAACAGTTGATCAGCCTATCCGTCCAAATTTTTAGAATCTTGAAAAATCTGAACTCAGAGACCTGATTTAAACCAACTTTAGATTGTGGTGATGTTTCATCCACGCATGCTTCATCCAAGGCTTTGCAGGCTTTGTATACTGTGTACCATGAAACCCTGAGATTTGTGACAAACCTTAAAGCTCTAACACAGCACTGTGTGCTCTATGACAGAGCTGGTTTGATGTCCTTGTGCGTAGACTGCCAGATCTGTCTTTTTGGTGCTTCTGAGCATTGGCGACTATAATCTGAGGTCCCAGAGTGCCTAAATGCTGTATTTTTTCTCACCAGTAAATCAAAAGTCTGATGGTCTTGAAGCTCTTTAAAGAATAGAACATTTTTTTAAATGTAAAAAAACAGAAGGGCCCTTTATAAACCTTCTGATTCAGGAGAATGCAATTTACAAAGTATCTACACACTTCCTGAGGGATCTGTTGGTTTTTTCCGTTCCGTTCCGTCATCTTCCGCTTGTTTCGGGGTCGGGTCGCAGGGACAACAGCCTCAAACGGGCAGCCCAGGCCTCTCTCTCCCCGGCTGCATCCTCCAGCTCACCCGGAAGGATCCCAAGTCGTGCCCCGGCCAGCCGTGAGACATAGTCCCTCCAGCGGGTCCGGGGTCTGCCTCTCGGTCTCCTCCCGGTGAGACGTGCCCGAAACACCTCACCCGCGCGGCGCTTGCGGGCATCCTGACCAGATGCCCGAACCACCCCATCTGGCTCCTCTCGACCTGGAGGAGGAGCGGCTCGACACCAAGCTCCTCCCGGATGGCAGAGCTAATCACCCGATCTCTGAGTGAGAGCCCAGCCACCCTGCGGAGGAAGCTCATTTCGGCCGCTTGTACCCGCGATCTCATTCTTTCGGTCACCACCTGTAGGTGAGGGTTGGAACGTAGATCGACTTGTAAATCGAGAGCTTTGCTTTTCGGCTCAGCTCTCTCTTTACCACGACGGACCGATGCAGTGTCCTAGTTATTGCTGATGCCGCACCGATCCGCCTGTCGATCTCCCGCTCCATCCTTCCCCCACTTGTGAACAAGGCCCCGAGATACTTACACTCCTCCACTTGGGGCAGGACCCTGTCCCTGACAGGGGGGCATTCCACCCTTTTCCAGGCGAGGACCATGGTCTCGGATTTGGAGGCGCTAATTCCCATCCCGGTCGCTTCACACTCAGCAGCAAATCGATGCAGCGAGAGCTGGAGATCACGGTCCGATGAAGCCAACTGGACCACATCATCCGCAAAAAGCAGAGTTCCGATCCTGAGGTCACCAAACTGGATCCCTCCAACACCTCGGCTGCGCCTAAATATTCTGTCCATAAAGGTGATGAACAGAATCGGTGACAAAGGGCAGCCTTGGCGGAGTCCAACTCTCCCTGGAAATGGAATCGACATACTGCCGGCTATACGGACCAAGCTCTGGCTCCGGTCGTACAAAGATCGGGCAGCCCGTACTAAGGGCTCCGAGATTCCGTACTCCCGGAGCACCCCCCACAAGAGTCCCCTAGGGACACGATTGAATGCCTTCTCCAGATCCACAAAACACATGTAGACTGGTTGGGCAAACTCCCATGACCCCTCCAGGATCCTGAAGAGGGTACAGAGCTGGTCCGTTGTTCCACGTCCGGGACGGAAACCACACTGCTCCTCTTCATCCAAGACTCGACAATCCGACGGGCCTTCCTCTCCAGTACTCCCGAATAGACCTTCCCAGGGAGGCTGAGGAGTGTGATCCCTCGGTAGTTGGAGCACACCCTCCGATCCCCCTTCTTATAAAGAGGGACCACCCCCCCAGTCTGCCAATCCAGAGGCACTGTCCCCGATGTCCATGTAATGGTGCAAAGGCGTGTCAGCCAGGACAGCCCAATACCATCCATAGCCGTTAGGAGCTCCGGGCGGATCTCATCCACCCCCGGAGCCCGGCCGCTGCGGAGCTTTTTGACTACCTCGGCGACCTCGGCAGCAGAAATAGGAAGACCCATCCCGGATTCCAAAGACTCTACTTCCTCATCGGAAGACATGTTGGTGGAATTGAGGAGGTCTTAAAAGTATTCTTTCCACCAATCCAAAACGTCCCGAGTCGAGGTCAGCAGCTCCCCGTCCCCACCGTAAACGGTGTTGATGGTGCACTGCTTGCCTTTCCTGAGCCGCCTGATGGTGGACCAGAATTTCTTTGAAGCCATTCGGAAGTCGTTTTCCATGGTCTCGCCGAACTCCTCCCAAGCCCGGGCCTTTGCCTCAACGACCACCGAAGGTGCGTTCCGCTTCGCCCGCCGATACCTGTCAGCTGCCTCAGGAGTCCCACAGGCCAAAAAGGCCCGGTAAGACTCTTTCTTCAGCTTGACAGCATCCCTCACCACTGGTGTCCACCAGCGGGTTCGGGCATTGCCACCACGACAGGCACCGATGACCTTGCGATCACAGCTTCGGCTTGCCGCTTCTACAATAGAGGTGTGGAACAGAGTCCACTCTGACTCGATGTCCCCCACCTCCTCCGGTACCTGTGAGAAGCTCTGCCAGAGGTGTGAGTTGAAACTCTCTCTGACGGAAGGATCTACCAGACGTTCCCAGCAGACCCTCACAGATCGTTTTGGCCTGCCAGGTCTGACTGTCTTCCTCCCCCACCATCGAAGCCAACCCATGACCAGGTTGTGATCAGTTGACAGCTCCGCCCCTCTCTTCACCCGAGCGTCCAAGACATGCGGCCGCAAGTTCGATGAAACTACAATGAAGTCAATCATGGAACTGCGGCGTAGAGTGTCCTGGTGCCACGTGTGCATGTGGACACTCTTATGCTTGAACATGGTGTTCGCTACCGACAATCCGTGACGAGCACAGAAGTCAAGCAGCAGAACACCACTCGGGTTTAGATCAGGGGGGCCGTTCCTCCCGATCACACCCCTTCAGGTCTCACTGTCGTTGCCCACGTGAGCATTGAAGTCCCCGAGGAGGACAATGAAGGTTCCGGGGGGTGCCCCCTTCAATACTCCCCCCAAAGACTCTAAAAAGGGCGGGTAGTCTACACTGCCATTCGGTGCATAGCAACAAACGACAGTGAGGACCCGTCCCCCCACCCGAAGGCGGAGGGAGGCAACCCTTTTGTCTACCGGGGAGAACTCCAACACACAGGAGCCGAGCTGGGGGGCAACAAGTATGCCCACTCCAGCCCGGCGCCTTTCACTAAGGTCAACTCCAGAATAGTACAGGGTCCAGCCCCTGTCAAGAGGCCTGGTTCTAGAGCCCAAGCTGTGCGTCGAGGAGAGTCCAACTATAGTGTTCTCCTCTAGATGTAAAAACCGTAGATTAAACACCACGCTAAACTCCATTCAAAATAATGAAACGGATCAACGTTGTAACTTATTGTTTACTGAAGATCCTTTACGTTGACATGGAGTGAAAACTGCGACACAGAAAAACACAAAATGCATAAATATACATGAATTAGCATGTTATATTAACACAACAAAACAAAAGACCCAGTTGTTAGCATTAGCTTAGCCATTTTACCATGTGATTTTTCCCATCGTCATATTTCGCTTATATCGCAAAATACGTAACACATCTTCACAAAATAAACATCGATATAACAAGATATACATCCATTAAACAGTTTAAAGTAACTTACGACATTGATTCATCAGTCCTAAGCAATAGATGCGAATGGATTGTTTAGCTGTAAACCATGCTCCTTCTCTGTCTCGCTTCCTTCTCAAGACAGGAAGTGACGTCACTGTGATAACTTATTGATACTGAACAACACAAAACGAACAGAACCTAAAAAATGAATACTAAACAATACACCAACTATATCTAGCCGGAACCGCTCAACCTCACGCACCAGCTCGGGGTCCTTCCCCGCCAGAGAAGTGACATTCCACGTCCCTAGAGCTAGCCTATGCAGCCGAGGATCCGATCGCCAGAGTCCCCGCCGTTGGCTGCCACCCATCTCCTCCTTCACCCGACCCCTATAGCCCCTCCTGCAGGTGGTGAATCCGCTGGAAGGGTGGCCCATGTCCCCTGTTCGGGCAGAGCCCGGCCGGGCTCCATGGGTAAAAGCCCGGCCACCAGGCGCTCGCACGCGTGCCCCACCCTCGGGCCTGTTTCCAAGGGGGGGCCCCGGTGACCGCGTCCGGGCAAGGGCAACTTTGCCATGTTTGATCGCTTCATAGGGGTATTTTTAAGCCACGCTTTGTCTGGTCCCTCACCTAGGACCTGTTTGCCTTGGGTTTTTTCCTCTCTTCATTTTTTTTCCCTTCGAGGGAGGTGTCTGTTTTGTTGGTCTTCCCTAAACGTGAGTAGCAGCAGGGTAATGACGGTGTGTTCCTTTGGCCATCCAGGCCCAGTACTTCCCACTCCCATATAAAAGCCCTGGTGGAAAATGAGTGTAGGCAGTAAGGAGTTTTCTACTGGGGTCAGGAGGACTTTGAACAGACGAACGGATCTTGCCACAAACACCCGTGTATGAGTGGAGTGTAGCAGAAAGAGAAAACATCCAGGCTTTTTTTCCCCTCGCTCGCTTCAAAGAGTCTACATTTCTCGTGGCATCTAGACATGTTCAGCTTTGTGGATTTGCAGTTGGTGGTGCTGCTCAGTGCAGCAGGGCTCCTGGTCAGAGCGCAGAGTCCGCTCATCCGTAAGTTTCATCACTGTTTTTTGGACCTTCTCAATTGTTCCTCTCTAAAGTTTTTTTTTTTTTTTTTTTTTTAAAGTCAGGTTTTTTTCTGGACAGCTTCAGAGATATTAGAAAACAAGCAAACAAAAAAAAAGCCGACCAAAAACATAAAAATTGATGAGTGGTACTTTTTCTCTTGTAGGAAAATGAACATATGGATAATGACAGTTTAGATAGCAGAGTGTAGTGCACCAGTTAGGCTGATGGGGACCTTTCCCACCTGATTTCAGGGAAGATGCAGGATACACCTCGAAAAGATCGCCAGTCTTGCATTTCACACACACACAACCAGCGACAGCTTCATTCCAAGGGGCAATTTCATAGTGGCCAATTAACCTAACACGCATACGTTTAAAGAATGGGAGGAAATGGAGAAGAAACTCCACATGTGCATGAGAAGAACATGCAAACTCCACCCAGAAAGGACTGTGTTTCAAGTGTTGCCCCAACTTCAGGACTTGAACCTCAAACGTCTTGCTGTGAGAACACTGTGCTAACCACTGCACCACCATGCAGCCCTAGGCCAAAAATTATCATTCAAAATTTAAACCAAACCAATATATATGAATACTTTTATTTAAAAACCATTTTATGCACCCATTGCTACATAAATTTGTTTTGTAACTTGTCTGTAAAAATATCTGCAGACATACAAAATAAGTTCGTATTATCACTCTCCATCATACATTTTGTTTCAATTGTGTTTGTTTAAGGGTATTAAGTTGCAAATATATGTGCCTCAATGATTTACAACTACCAACTGTCTGCATGTTTATGCTGAGGAATCACATTTGTCATTTTTTGTCTCCTACCTACAGCCACATGGAACCATTGCACCGAATTAGGCCATACGTATGCAAATGGGGAAATATGGAAACCACATGTCTGTCGAGTCTGTGAATGTGTCAGCAGCATCATACAATGTAATATTATCATGTGTGACAGTATAATCGGCTGCCGTGATGCCAGGACCCGCGACGATGAGTGTTGCCCTGTCTGTAAAAGATAGAGTGACCTAGTTTCACAATTTTAATAATTTATTTTTATTTTTTGTTGATTTCCAAAAAATCTTAATAACAACTATGCAAAATAAAACTGATTTATTGAATCATCCTGAATGATCAAGCTTTAAGCAAGTTGAAAACAAATTTAGAGGACGACACAGACTTTTGGTGTATGTAACCACAGTAGAATCAAAGCTTCAAACAACTCCTCAGAGATTCTGATTTCTCACTGTCAGTATTAAAAACAACTAAACAGGAAAAAGTCGGAATGCTCATGTTAGTAAAGAGAACTGATTTTGTTGAAAGACTTTTGAATGCAGGGTAGTTTATAACATTGTATTGTGTGATTGTTTGGAACATTGAAAATGACTGGAAAACATTAATAACATGTTTTTTTTCTTGTTAATAAGTTGTCAGCCTTTTATTTGAGAACTATGTTCCTATGATGACGTTGTGTATGTTGTGCGTTTATTGATAGGAGACAAAAGATAAAAGGATAAAGAAATCGGAAATTGGCACCGTCGAAGGGCAGCCTGCTGCGGTGAAAGGAGTGCAGCACACAACTTTCCCCTGTGAGGGATGAATAGAGTAATTCATTTATTTATTTATTTAAATCCACTTACTATCACTATTACAAACAGCAAATCTAGTAGAGAACAGAAAAAAAATGACCCGTGTGTTTATCTCTTGAACGAAAATTGAGTCCAACCAAACACCTTTACTTTAGCAGCAAAAATAAAAAATCCTTAATGCTATAAAGAGAAGGTTGTGCTCTATAGCTGTAACAGCTGGCCTTCCAGTTAGAAGATTATCAAATAGGTTGCAAAGCGAAGTTAATGATGAAATTATTTTAATACACAAGCCCTGGGATCCAATGGAAATGTACCAAAAGATTTAGCAACAGCCTAATGGTCTTTGTTCTTCCTAGTTACCAAATGCCTTTAGGGTTTAGGATTTCTTGGCTATTGTGAGCAAAGCCATTTGGGGGATGTTTGGTGTTTTGTTTTTGTCGACCCTGCGCATTTTTCCCTTACCTTTGCCACCCAGGTTCCAACCTTCCCCACCTGTTGGCAGTTACAGAAGGCCTGGTGCCAAGCTGAGAGAGGACCCATCTGCAGCACTCCCAAAAGAAGCTTTTCAGTTGTTAAGATTGATTGTAAATAAATAGTTTATTTCTTCAACACCCAACTCTGCCTCATTCTTCAATTGTGTTCCACTCCCAGGGACTAATCATAACATTAGTCTACGTATCGGCCTAACCCTAGACCATACAAAGTCGCAACATTGGCTTATATCTTGTGAAACTCTTATTGAAACATTTTGACTATTTTTCTTAACTAAAGGTGATTTCAGTTTTGTATTGTAATAAATGTTTTATTGGAAGCTTGTCTAAGAAAATTGGTGGTGAGCTCCAGCAATTGAACAGCTTCAAATGTAAGAGTAAGTTTCTGGCTGACAAAAGGATTCTTTTGATTGAATAGCAGGGAAACATTACTCTAGTGACATGTTGTTTTGGAATTGAATTGAACACACTTTATTTAGCCCCGAAGGAAAATTTTAGTACTGCAGTATAACATTCATACAATTTCATACATACAACCTCAAACAACATTGTGAATGGCAAGTAATTATTGGTTTGAAAGTGAAAAGTTAAACAGTTTGATGGAGGATGTTAAAAATGATTTCTGTAACGTTCCTTTGAGCAGCGGGGTTGCAGGAGTCTGTTGCTGAAGCTGCTCTTCAGGTGGTCCACAGATTCATGGAGAGGGTGGGAGGGATTTAGCATGATTGATGACCAGAGGTGTCAAGTAGCGAAGTAAGACTACTTCGTTACCTTACTCAAGTAGAAAATCTCGTTATGTTTACTTTAACGAAGTAATTCTTTTTTTGTCTACTTTTTACTTTTACTCACTACTTTTTTATGCAATTATCTGTACTTTTACTTCGTTAATATTATAAAAAGTAGTCGCTACTTTCTCCATTTTGTCACCGTTAAAAAGACTGTTTGTCGAAGTTTTTTTTTTTTTTTTTTTTATGAACCCTGAATGCATCAAACAAAGGAACAGATGAATGATTGGCTGAAATGTCCTGTCAATCATTACTTTGGGGCGAGTAGCACCGCCCACAAACTTTTAAAGAGCAGGAACGTCAATTTTCGTGTTTGAGACTTGTTGCGGGCTCGGAAATCAAAGAGTTTCTGATGCTGCAACACTGAACTTTGATTGAATTATCAGTTTTTAAAAAAAAAAACAACAGCAAAGAAATGTTTTATTATTATTATTTTCAGTCTGCGGTTATTGTAAACGTCTTTGCTGAAAATGTTGTAGATGGTATTTTTATAAAAATAACTTTGATCTGTGACGAACTATTTTATCTTTAGAAACAAAGCTAACTGATTAATCCATAAATAGTAGTGGATGAAGTATTTGTGCTTAAAAGCATCCAAAATGTTATTGATTAGTTTATAAAGACTGACTGAGGAGATTAAAACTACACATCGCTTAGATTTTGTATAATGTAGATGTTTGGGTCAACATTAAAAAAAAAAACCTTATATGTACACATATATATGTAGATATGTATATATGTATATATAAATATAAATTTATATATACCGTCTCCTAAGTCCCGCCCCTACTGGTTTCTTTCTGGGTTTCTTAAAATCTTATTTCCCTGGTTATTTTTTCATTTTTACAGTTCTTAAAATTTTAGAAAAAGAATCCAAGAATTTTGCCTCCTGTGTGTTTCCTTCACTCCCACTGCTTTACGAGTGCATGTAAAGGGTGTTATTTTGTCAATGGGCGTGGTTTTACTGTGTGTACGATATTTTTTGTAAAATACGATAATTTTACGTCATTAGTACGATAATCCAGCACCTCCCACCTGGCAACGCTGGTTCCAGGTGTCACGCAGGCTGTATGTGGCACTCCCAACCTTATCAACTTGATAAAGACTATTCAGCATTGCCTCAAAGAACTTTGAAAACTAGCTGCCTTCAAGGCTTGAAAAAGCCTTTTGGTCATTTATTTACGTATTTATTTAACATTGAGTGTGTTTGTGTCTGCTGAAGTTGGTTAAATTAGGTGATGCAGAGTGAAGCTTGGTAGCTGAAGGGACGTTACATAATGCCCTGCTTATGTTAATACATTTGATTGTGTTCATTAATCGATTTCCAATAAAGATTATTAAGAAATAAATGTTTCTGATTCATAAAGTTTCACACCACAACACTTTCATTTATTGTCATATTTTCTGCTCCTTAAAGCATGTGATAATAGTTTAAAAATATGTTCATACACTTTTGTTAACAATATTCCTTTTTTTCTGAAAATTACTTTTACTTTTTTTACTTGAAGTACTTTTAAAATAGGTTACTTTTTACTTAAGTAGAAAACTTGAGTTGATACTTCTACTTTTACTAAAGTAGTTTTTTAACTTGGTATTTATACTTCTACTTGAGTAGAAAATGTTGGTACTTTTGACACCTCTGGCTGTTACTGGACTATTGTTCAAGCCCATCATAAAAAAAAAAAACAAAAAAACAAAAAACAAAACAGCAAATAATCATGAACCAACCTAATGCAAATACACTAATGATAGTTTTCAATGCAACTTGGAAAACACTTGCAAGAATGTGGGACTTGTGTTGGTTTTTGTTTATTTCCCAGCAAGCTTTTTGTCCAGCTAGGTTTTTATTTCTGCTTTGGATATTTTTGCCCTTATTTTTTAGACAGTGTCAAAATGCCATTTTGTGGACCAACCTTCCAGTCAGTATGGAATTTAAGGTCCCAAAATGTATTTGATAGTTTAAGAAGATAAGTTTACATTAGGGTAAAGTTGTCATTGATATCAAATTAGACAAGAGAAACTCAGCTACCATCACAAACTATCCATATTTTTGTAGACCAAACACAACAAAAACACCAAACATTCAAAAAGTTTTGGGTGAAAAAGCGCCAGAAAGTCGACTCAGGCTCCTCATTTGCATGAATCACTTTCTGAATTTTAAACCTACAAAAACAAACACATTAGTTGAAAACTAAAAATTTGAGGAGCTCAGAGGTACCAATATTTTCTCTCTACAACAAAAGACTGTGAGCAAATGTGAACTTTATTGGGTAGGACACTTCTTCTTCCATCTAATCCTATCTGCTGCATCTTCTTCGGTCACGCCAACTATCTTCATGTCTTCCTTTACAACACAATTGATACACATGGTACCAAAATTGCACCAAACTGTTACAAACTCTTCCAAAATTTTCAAAATCTTAAAATTGTAATATTTAAAACACATGTAAGTATTGTGTATTGTGGGAGTATGATGATCACCACTAATAATGTAAACCTTGAGGTGGGTGTTTTGTTGGCATGTGCTAAGTAAAGAAAAAAAAAAACACAAAAAGTTTCCTACAAAGTTTTGTTTTCACAATGTTACACTAAATACAATAGTCTATTAGTAGAAAATCTACTCTCTAAAAGTATAAGGAAATGAATGCTCGATTTTTCAGACACAAATAACTTTTGAAGTGGAAGAATTCATTTTTTTTGTTCGTTCCCTTTTTGATGTCTGATAAAGAAACAATGCAGAAATTATACAGAAAATCTGAGGGCCAGATCAAAATAAAGAGAGAAAACCAATAACTTCTCAGAGTTAAGCCAGAAAAATGTGTGTGATACTTCTCTGTAGATCCCATCAGCCAGCTCCTTTGTGTCTTTTACACAGCAGTCGGCAAAAAGGATTATTGTTGGAGAAAACAGTGGAGTGAGCCTTAGTTACATTTAGTAGTGAAATTTGTCACAAAAGATCAAGAACTGATCAAACTTCATGTTCACAACTGAGACTTTTTCTACTCTGCACAGAACATACTGTACTCTCGTCTCTTTATTGATATTTTGTGTACTCTTGTCTGATTCTTTGCCAGTCGCTGTTTGGCTACCTCTGCTAATTTTAAACAAATATCTTCTGACTTAATTTCTTTGTGCAATATAATACAAAGCCTTTTCTCCTAAATTGATTCATTGCGTATATGGATGCACTCAACTGATGCCAATGTCATTAAGATATCTGAAACGTGGCTCTCTAGATCCAAGGATGTCCACGGATATTGTAATAACAAGATTCTTTGTTAAACCAAAGTTTAACAAACGATTAGAGTGACCTTCTCCAAGTGTGAGGCTAAGGAGTTGCAGCTTTTGCTTTAAGGCGTAAAATGTCTGAAGCTCTTTGGTGATCTGTTATAGTTTGTTATCGACCACCATCGGCAGATACTTCTGCTCGTATTGCACCAAAGGAGTCACTATCAAATGAAAAACTGAGTGAGCTGATTCTTCTAGGTGAACTGAACTTAAACTGGCTCAAGCAGGGATCCTGGAGGGCCTGTGTTCTCATGGTTTTCATTGTGTTCCTGGTTCGATATAGCTGATCTATGTAAAAGGAAATCAACAGCCAATAAAATTTGGCACATTGACCCGATTAGCTGGATCAGCTGAATAGATACGAGAACAGATAGAAAACGTTCAGGACACCGGCCCTCCAGTACCTGAGCTTGACTCCCAGGTGGCTGGGTTAAAGCCACCTTCTGTTGAGTTGAAATCTTGCTGTGATTCTTTAAATGTTTTTCAAACAGTTGATGAGCCTATGCGTCCAAATTTTTTGAATCTTGAAAAATCTGCACTCAGTGACCTGATTTAAACCAACTTTAGATTGCGGTGATGTTTCATACACGCATGCTTCATTCCAAGGCTTTGCAGGCTTTGTATACTGTGTACCATGAAACCCTGAGATTTGTGACAAACCTTAAAGCTCTAACACAGCACTGTGTGCTCTATGACAGAGCTGGTTTGACGTCCTTGTGCGCAGACTGCCAGATCTGTCTTTTTGGTGCTTCTGAGCATTGGCGACTACAATCTGAGGTCCCAGAGTGCCTAAATGTTGTATTTTTTCTTACCAGTAAATCAAAAGTCTGATGGTCTTGAAGCTCTTTAAAGAATAGAACATTTTTTTAAATGTAAAAAAACAGAAGGGCCCTTTATAAACCTTCTGATTCAGGAGAATGCAATTTACAAAGTATCTACACACTTCCTGAGGGATCTGCTGGTTTTTTCCTCTCTTCATTTTTTTTCCCTTCGAGAGAGGTGTCTATTTTGTTGGTCTTCCCTAAACTTGAGTAGCAGCAGGGTAATGAGGGTGTGTCCCTTTGGCCATCCAGGCCCAGTACTTCCCACTCCCATATAAAAGCCCTGGTGGAAATGAGTGTAGGCAGTAGGGAGTTTTCTACTGGGGTCAGGAGGACTTTGGAAAGAGAAAACATCCAGGCTTTTTTTTCCCCTCTCTCGCTTCAAAGAGTCTACATTTCTCGTGGCATCTAGACATGTTCAGCTTTGTGAATTTGCAGTTGGTTGTGCTGCTCAGTGCAGCTGGGCTCCTGGTCAGAGTGCAGGGTCCGCTCATCGGTAAGTTTCATCACTGTTTTTTGGACCTTCTCAATTGTTCCTCTCTAAAGTTTTTTTTTTTTTTTTAAAGTCAGGTTTTTTTCTGGACAGCTTCAGAGATATTAGAAAACAAGCAAACAAAAAAAAAAAAGCCGACCAAAAACATAAAAATTGATGAGTGGTACTTTTTCTCTTGTAGGAAAATGAACATATGGATAATGACAGTTTAGATAGCAGAGTGTAGTGCACCAGTTAGGCTTATGTGGACCTTTCCCACCTGATTTCAGGGAAGAGGCAGGATACACCTCGAAAAGGTCGCCAGTCTTGCATTTTACACACACAACCAGCGACAGCTTCATTCCGAGGGGCAATTTCATAGTGGCCAATTAACCTAACACACATATGTTTAGAGGATGGGAGGAAATGGAGAAGAAACCCCACATGTGCATGAGAAGAACATGCAAACTCCACCTAGAAAGGACTGTGTTTCAAGTGTTGCCCCAACTTCAAGACTTGAACCTCAAACGTCTTGCTGTGAGAACACTATGCTAACCACTGCAGCACCTTGCAGCCCTAGGCCAAAAATAATCATTGAAAATTGAAACCAAACCAATATATATGAATACTTTTATTTAAAAACCATTTTATGCACCCATTGCTACATAAATTTGTTTTGTAACTTGTCTGTAAAAATATCTGCAGACATACGTAATAAGTTTGTATTATCACTCTCCATCATACATTTTGTTTCAATTGTGTTTGTTTAAGGGTATTAAGTTGCAAATATATGTACCTTAGTGATTTATAACCACCAACTGTCTGCATGTTTATGCTGAGGAATCACATTTGCCTTTTTTTGTCTCCTAGTTTCAAACAAATACAGCTATTGCATCGACTCAATCAATGTGTCTGATGATGGGAACCCAACTCCATGTAAATACTGTACATGTGACCACGGCGACAAGCATTGCAAGGACCTGGCGTGTGACCGTTTAAAATACTGCCATAACGTCAGGAAAACCGACAGCGAATGTTGCACTATGTGTTTGTTCTAGAGTGACCTAGTTTCACAATTTTAATAATTTATTTTTATTTTTTGTTGATTTAGAAAAAATCTTAATAACAACTATGCAAAATAAAACTGATTTATTGAATCATCCTGAATGATCAAGCTTTAAGCAAGTTGAAAACAAATTTAGAAAAAATTCTGTATTTCCATTAAAGGTGTGGACCTTTGGAATAATTGTGATGATGAGCTTAAATTATGTTTTAATCTTTTCTGTTTAACAAAAAATATACTAACATGTCCAAAAACATTTTAAAATGACAGATTCTCTTTTCAAGTTCGGTGTTAAAACAAATCAGTGATACAGTATGTCAGAAGAGTTGTTGAGCCATTTAAGTGGTTTGCTACAATTATTAAAAGACAAGGAGTGAAACGTAACACTGATTATTTTCAATACAGTTTGTGAAGTTGTGAACTAAAATAGACATTTAAACCAGATTTACAAGATGATACAGGGACTCAGGAGGGAAAAAAAATGAATGCTGACGTCGCCAAAATGTTATCAATCTAAGAAAATATTGAACTATATTGATTGTAGACTGGTGTCATTTTATGTTCTTTGTCATCCCAATAAAGTGACATTCTACTGAATATATGTTGAATAGAAGTTATTACCATTACAGACTTCTCCATTTCCATGTGACATAAAGTAACTTCAAGTGTAAGTTGATGTTGGTTAACATTTAGTAAAGTCACTGTTCATGTAAATAACAATCTGGCATAGACATGAGCAGTGAGCAGTCACAGATGAACTGAACCACTCCTGGTCCCGATAAACAAATCCACAGGAAACTGGACAATAGTCATCATCGCATGTGTATTGGGATTTATTTTTTTATGTCCAATGCCCTCATTCAATGTTATGAGAAAAATTGTACGGAATCTTGTTATAAGAAAGATTATTATGAGAACGAAGCCTTCAATGTGGGTTGTTATGGGGAAAATTGTACGGAGAGAGAAACACGGAACCTTGTTATGAGAAAAGTTTGTTCATGGAATGTTGTTTGTCATGAGGTAGAAAAGCGGGGGTTTCCTCTATACTCGTTAGAGTCTGCTGCGAGCTTTTGGATGAACACATCCAACCGGATTTTATGCACGCTCTACCGGGGTTGTGGGCTCTCCAACCTTGCTAACGGTAAGAGATGGAACGTAAAGTGCTATTATCCACTATTATGCTTATGCTTTTTATTTATCCACTATTATGCTTTTATATAAATATTCAGGCTAAATAAACACATTTAATAATTAGGAAGTGTTGTGTCATTATTTGCCGACTTCCAACGATCCTACAAAATTAATAAAAGTGTTTCACTACAGCATGTAAAGAAGACAAAACTGCTGCTTGGCTTCTGGATGATAATGGACACTTTAGGAACAAAGAATGAGAAAAAAGTCTTTTTTTTCTTTCACATAAGCTTCTTTTACATTAACATAATGTTAAAAATAGAAATGTTTTCAAGTGAATTGTTGGTCATAAAAAGTAATGCTAAAACCAAACAGTACAGAAACAAAACCTTAAAGCCTTTTCAGATGGCCTAAAAGGCAAAGCAAATTTATTATAAAGCACATTTTATGTACAAGACAATCCAAAGTGTTTCATACAGAAACATAGTGGGGAAAATGAAAAAAAAAAAACACTCAATTGATTAAAGAAAGAATAAAAAATAAATTACAGAGATAAAAATGCCTTTGGCAGCACAGTGGTGCAGTGGTTAGGACTGTGGCCTCACAGTCAGAACATCAGGGGTTTGAGTCCCAATCGGGCTGATGCTTGAATCGCTCCACTGTGCGGAGTTTGCTTGTTCCATCTGTGTACTAATGAGTTTCTTCTTGGTACTCCAGTTTCCTCCCATCCTGGAAAACAACCATGTCCGGTTGATTGGCCACTGTGAGATTGCCCTGAGGAATCAATCAGTGGGTGTGTAAATGGTTGTCTGTGTGTGGTCTCACAACCGACTGGTGACCTGTGTCGGCTGTACCCCACCTCTTGCTTATAATCTGCAGGGATAGGTTCTGGCATCCCATCTAAGTGGTTTAGAAGATGACTGACTGAAAAGATGGCAAACAGAACCCATTGGAATGCCCATGTTATGATAAAAAAAAGGGTTTAACCCAAATTTAAGTGTCCACATTGAGTGAAAGTTTAATGTCTATTGGCAGTTTACTCCATTTTCAGCATGAAACTGAACCATCTTTGTAAAAATAAAAGCACAAGAAACTCCCAAAATTGAAGAAACATTATTGCTGATTTGTTATGGTTATTAAAAAAAGATAGAAGTAAATGTGTAACACATCATTTCCTTAACAACACTGTTCATCTAATACCTTTCAGTACCCAACAGAGTCACTTTAGACATGATTGAAATAATTTAACTTTAGAGGCATTAAAACTTTATTTTTGGTGATAGTTAAAGACTCATCATGAAAACTGTCGAGCAGGTTTCACTGGTCATGGTCCTTTGCAGCTGAGGACCCAGATAAAAAGAATATGATTCATATTTAATTACAAGGATGAACAAAAGGAAATATTAATGGCAATGAGCACATTCGGTCCAAAAGCAAGCCCAAAAATGTTCCATCATTTTTCTTTCCGGTTAGTTTAAAAACTGAAGGATAAATAGACTTTCTTTCTAAACATCTACTATTTAAAATGTACTTAAATCCTAAGCATACCACTCTCTCACACTGATAAACTCTATCACATTTCAGGGGGACAGGTTGTTACATCTGTGCCATTGAGCTGAGAGCATCTCATCACATAGATATTTTATGAACTGGTAAATTTTATAAAGCCAAAAAGTATAGACATTCTTTTGGCAACTTTTTTTGTTCAGATAATTATGGTGAAGTTAAGAATTCCATCACTAACAAGGTCATTTTAAAAGGTATACAATACAGTTCCAAAAAAAAAAGAGCACATTTCAATACTGATAATCAAACATAGGGTTTTGTTATGTGGATTCCAGAAGCCCCACGACTGCTTTTCATACGTATTGAGCTCACAATTAGTTGTGAACCAATTCATTAGCTTCAGATGGTGGCTTTGAAAACAAATGGATCCATGTCAGCCACAAAATGCTACAAGCAACTCTTCCTGTCCCAAACTTTGTACCTTCTGCATCTCCATGGACAGTAGATGCGACATCTTGTCCTTCATACCACAACTAAATTAGAAAAACAAAAGGAAAAGTCTCAAATATGATGTGTTTCAAATTATTATACACATGGAATTTAAGTGTCATCAAGATCATTGCTTTGGTTCATCGGGAATTTTATATCTTTTTTTTATACCTGAAATCAGAGTAAGCCAATCACACATCCAGCTGTTTAATCTGTTTGTTGAGTCTTTTGCAGAGGTAAGATCTTAAGCCCGAGCCCGTCGGCCTAAAAATGTCAATCATTACTTCGGGTCGAGTTCGGGCTTCTCTCTCGCCGACTTTTTTTTTAAAAATTAATACATGTTTATAAAATGTAAACTAAAACGAGCTATGTGTACTAAACTAATAAATACCTGTAATAAAATTATTTAACTTGGATAAAACAGAGAAGTAATGTTTCACTACTAAACAGGATCCGCAGAGCCAGCTCATCCTCTGCGCACGTGAACGCCTCCTCTTAATTTGGTCATCCTCTCCTGCGCACGTCTTTATTTTATTTATTTTGAACTGGTATCCCCGATATGAAGGAGTAAGAAGTTAAGGATAAACTAAAGGCAGGAGAACTGAAAAGACAAACACGCACGGGTAAGGGTGAGGTGTGGAAAAGCTTCAAATTGATTGTTCAAAATGCTACAGAAACTTGCGTTGGCTTCGCTGGATGTAGTCAATGTGGCGCATTGCTTTCATACGGGAGCAAAAAGACTGGCACCTCGATGCTGAGCAGGCATTTAAACAGCTGGACTGGTAAAAGTGATGATCGTTAAAGATCTATTTTATCATTTGTTTCAAAGACCGTCCCTCTTCTTCACGCTAAGCAGGCCATCAAAGACAAGTGTATTAGGGGTCTGATAGTAGGATTGTTTTGGGTTTTTTTCATTAAAAAACGTGTTCTTGAAAATGTTCCAATTTATAAATAACCCTCGCCCTCCCGAGTCCTCACAAATAAAATATGACAATTCGGGCTTGTTTCGGGCTCGGGCCCGCAAATCACGTTGATTGGTCGGGCTCGGGCCGGGCCGGGTTGGGTTTTATATCCGCGGGCTCGGGTCGGGCTGGATTTTTTGGGCCCGATCTCACCTCTGGTCTGTTGGCGTAATTTGTTTTTATATCAGCTCCCCAGCCGACTACAGTGAAGAGTAAGACACTCAGCACGATGGACTGGTAAAACATGGAGAGCATCCTGTTGTAGACAGGTTTACAATTACTTGAGCTTTCTCGGATTGTACAGTCTACTCTAATCTGAAAGCCCAAATATCTGCACGGTGAGACCATCAGATTCATAGAAACAAACCAGATATGGTGAGGACCACTTCCTGCTGAAGTTCACCACTATCTGCTTTGTTTTGGCCACATCCATGTGCAGATCGTTCTCCCCAACCATCTGACAAAGTTCTCCACTAAGTCCCTTGTTCTCAACACACCCAACAATGGTAAGTCACCCAAGTACTCCTGAAGATGACAGGACCCAGAACAGTTCTGGAAGTCAGTCACGTAGGTGGTAAAAAGAAAGGGGGACAGGACAGTTTCCCCTGGAGCACCTGTCTCACTGTTCATGAGGACAGACACACAGTTTTCAGCCTCACAAACTGTGGTGAACCACTCAGATAGTCCTCGGTTCATTAGGCCAGGGGAGCATCCATCTGCATCTTCTCCAACTTCTTCCTCATCAGTCTCGGCTGGATGGTATTGAAGACCAAGGAGAAGTTGAAGAACATGATGCGCACTGAGGTGTTGGGTCTGTCCGGGGAAGAATGAGCAGCTTCTAAAATTACATTACAAAGTAGCAAACAGGAAGTGCTACCAATTTGAAAATCTACAATGATCCAGAGGCTTGCAGTTCAGCAAAATTTAATCTGCACAATAACTTTGTAATTTATTGAGACAAACATCTCTTTTTGGATGATTCATAAATTTACATCTATGCTGTGGACAGGTCGGCATAATTGAGAAGGTAAAAATGTTCTTTTTATTGTTCAACAATATTCATCTCTATAAAGGTCAGAAATTATATAGTATAACATGGCAAAATTCTTATCTCTTTAATCCCTAAGAAAATACAAGACCCTCTTGATACTGTCACGAAGTACGGTTATAAATTCAAGAGGATGCCATTTAACTAACAAAAACGGGTCAATTGAATTAAAACAAGCTTTTTCTCTCTATGTTAGTGCTATTATCTTGGTTTTTCATCTGTATATTTCAGAGGATATTAATTAGTCAAGGCCAGTGTAAAGCAGCACAAATTTGATCATTAAATGTATTTACTTTGTCACTGAGGCGTGGTAGGATTTGAATAGTTGTGTAATTTAGAAAATTCAAATGTACTCATTAGGTCTGAGTGTCTTTTAAAGGCTTATTTGAATGTTGTGATGACATAATTACACCTTTAGGTTCAAGTTATTGTTATACAACAATGATTAATCTGTTTTTTTTTTCTTAACATTGGCAGAGGTCGTACATCGCACACACTCATTTGATGCACAAAAAAATTAAACTTTTTTGAGTTAAATCAACACAGATGCCATATTTGTCAGAAAAAAAAATATACCAATGTGGTGGACTGATGAAAACATTCTAATTTTTACATATTAAAAAGGTCATTAATTTCAGATGTGTGTTCTGACTAGGACATCACAGCTATAACTTGTCTCGGTCTAAGAAAGAGTTACAATATCGTTTGAAATCGTCACTCCAAAAAGATTTAGCACAACACAGTCACTTTTTCTTTTATTGGAGGCAAACACTTTGTTAACTGTATGTGGTTGTCTTGGGGGAGGGAGGGAGCTTGTTCATTAAAATCTAAATAAAACTGTTGGTAGTACTGCTCTCTGATTCGCTACTAGATTATTCACTTGATAAAGTAAAATCTGTGTATCTGTGATTCTGTCAACAGAACAACAAAGTTTACTTTGGTTTGTTGAGCTCAAAAGGTTTTTCAAGCACTCATTTTCATGGATGTTCTTACTGGATTAGAGAAGTCTCTAAAATTAAACATCAAAGTGAAAGATAATGATGAGTAATGTTAATTTTAGAAAATGAGGACTTTTCCTGTAAAAGTATGGAAGTGTTTAGGTGAGGTGGCAGTAGAGTTTCTGACTGGGTTGTTTAACAGGATATTAGAAAGTGAGAAGGTGCCTGATGAATGGAGAAGAAGTGTGCTGGTTCCTATTTTTAAAGGTCCTATATCATGCAAAACGGACTTTTATGAGGTTTTAACCTTTTATTTTACTTAGTACTACCCCAAACAATCCCCCAAAGTGTGTTTTATTGTGATTCATGCTATTTTGAGATATTTAAATTCAAAGTAAGGGGCGTGTTCTCCAAACCTCTAACGACTGGTGGAACATAGTGACGTACATCTGTTTTTTGTTCAGCCCCCTGCAGCTCAAACACCCTCCCCCACTTCTACCTGCTCTCCACCCTCATATCCACCCATTTCCGTTTCACTTGGATCTGTTTGGCGGTATTTTTTCTCCTCAAAAGCTGTATACACCATGGCAACAAAGAGAAAATGTGAATTTGGTTGTGCTGATGTCTCAACTTTGTTTACTATTCCGAAGACAGAAGACCTACGTAAAGAGTGGTTAGCTTTCATTTTTGGAGACCCTCATTACACCACCAGCTCAAATGTCTTCGTGTGCCAAGGGCATTTTTCTGAAACCTGCTTTCAAAACTTTGGCCTTTTCAAAAGTGGTTTTGCCAAAAAGCTGGTTTTACAAACTGGAGCTGTTCCCACAAACAGAGGAGAAGAGGAACCTGCAGCTGTAAGTAACACTGGCGCTAGCATGCTAACGCTATATTCCGAATGTATTTATAGATGTTAGCATCAAATTTGGCACGATAGACGTGTACAAACGGAATACAGCTGACATGTTTTGTCCCAGAATTTTCAGTCAAAAGTTTACAGTCAAATTTACAGTCAAAGTTTATTCCTTCCTCCGAAACGCTTTGTTTACTCAATACGTCTCGCCCCTCCCGCTCCACGCTGTGCTGGGTGGGTGGGGAAATCACAATGAATGACAACCAATCGCAACCAACGGGGCGGGTCCCGGGAAAAAAAAAAGAAAAAAAAAATGAAACAAGCTGTTTTGACTTCCGGGTATGAAACTGCGCTCCCAAACAGGGTATTATTTATAACCTTTTGTGTTGACATTGTGGCGGAATGTAAAATTATGCATATAATGATACATAGAACAGGATAAAATAAGGGAAAAAAGGCATGATATAGGACCTTTAAGAGCAAGGGAGATGTGAAGAGTTGTGGTAACTACAGAGGAATAAAACTGATCAGTCATACGATGAAGTTATAGGGAAAAGTTGTCGAAGCTCGGCTAACGTCTGAAGTAAGAATTTGTGAGCAGCAGTATGATTTTATGCCAACAAAAAGCACTACAGATGCAGTATTTGCCTTGAGGATACTGATAGAGAAGTACAGAGAAGGCCAGAGTTCAGTGTGGGGGTGGGACTGCACCAGGGATCTGCTGAGTTCTTTGCTGTTTTCTATGGTGATGGATAGGCTGACAGATGAGGTTAGACAGGAATCTCCATGGACAATGATGTTTGCAGATGAACTTGTGATTTGTAAAGGGAAGAGGTGGAAGAAAAGCTGGAGAGGTAGAGGTTTGCACTAGAAAGAAGAGGAATGAAGATTAGTCAGACTAAGACAGAGAACATGTCTGTGAGTAAGAGGGACTCGAATGGAAAAGTGAGATTAAAGGGAGAAGAGATAAAGAAGGTGGAAGTTTTCAAGTCCTTAGGATCAACAGTCCAGAGCAATGGAGAGTGTGATAAAGAGGTGAAGAAGCGTGTGCAGACAGGCTGGAACGGGTGGAGAAAAGTATGAGATGTGATGTGTGACAGAAGATTTTCAGCTAAAATGAAAGGGAAAGTGTACAAAATCGTCGTGAGACCGGCCATGCTGTTTGGTCTAGAAACAGCAGCACTGAGAAAAAGAAAGGAAACAGAGATGAAGATGCTGAGGATCTCTGTGGGAGTGACAAGGATGGACAGGATCAGAAATGAGTACATCAGAGGAACAGCACATGTTAGAAGTTAACAGATAAAGTCCAAGAGGCCAGACTGAGATGGTTTGGACATGTGCAGAGGAGAGAGAGAGAGTACATCGGAAGAAGCATGCTGGATTTGGAACCACTAGGAAAGAGGACTAGAGGAAGACCAAAGAGGAGGTTCATGGATACAGTGTAGGAAAACAGATAGATGGAAGAAACTGACTTGCTGTAGCGACCCCTGAAGGGATATGCCAATAGAAAAAGAAGAAGAAGAAGAGTACTTTTCTTTTCAGATGTTCAGGTTGTAAGAGTCTGTTTTTTGATTAACGGGCAACTTGTTTGTGTTCTGTTTGTGTTCTGTTTTACATATGTATCATACTAAAAAGATCTCAGATGTACTACTTATGGAAGATCTGCTGTCACTTTGAAACTGTCTTTCAAGTTTGACAACATTCTTGTAAACAGCGTGATATAAGTTGTTGCTGTGACACACAAATTTCCCATGTGTGGGATCAATAAAGTATATTCTGATAAATGAAGGATTTAGTTGGTGTGACAAGAGCAAAAATGCAAAGCAGAGGAAGACAGGAAGCAATGAAAGGAAAAGGAAATGAGGCAGAGAAAGGATGGCGTTTTGCAGCTCAGTGCATGTCACAGGTGGAAGATTTATTTGCATATCTAGGTAGTTTCGGAGCAGTGTCTTGATTGGTCAGTGGGGCCTTTTTTGTGAGTGAACTGACTGAACAAGGTTTTGGCAGAAGCAGAACTTCAGAACTGTCTCCTGAGGTGAGTCCTGCATTCTTCTAGATTGTAGAGTAGAAGTGACTGGAATTTATGTTGCTATTCCAACTAACAACAATTCAATTGTAGCTCAATATCAAGTGTCTAAGATAAAAGTTTAAGAAGATTCAGTGAATTATTTTCTAAATCAGATACAATACATATTGTACTGATTATGATAACTTGAATTAATTTGTCTTTTCTTCTTGTTGACTTACTTTAATAATAATGTAACAGAAGCAATTGTCATTTGTCAGATTATATTCTCTAAGTAAAACATTTCTATTTTGTAATTGCACATTTCAAAATTGTAAATCTAATTATCAATGTGATCACAGGTTTCTGAAGGTCCATGAGGAAAAACACCATGAGGAACATCTGCACCTTTGTCATTGTGCTCACTGTCCTTTGTAGTGAAATTAGCCAGCAATCAAACCTCAAACAAACCAGCTTTATTTATTACAGAGAACTGAAAAGCTGGAGTGAAGCTCAGTCTTTTTGCAGAGAGAAACACATTGATCTGGCAACAATTACGAGAGAGGATTACTTGTATGCTTTTGGGTGGTTCTGGATTGGTTTGTACAGACAGAACAATACAAGTGCATGGAGATGGTCCAGAGGAGAGGAGGAGGTAACTTTCCTCAATTGGGCTATAAATGGTAAGCAATGTTTTTTTCATTGTAGAATTTTAATAAGACAATCATTCAAATGTTTTCTGTATCTGGTTTTAGTTCAACCCAGTGGACTTCTCATTCATTGGTTGTTTTCGTAGTTTTTTTTAGGGAGTTTTGAAAACACTTCAAGAGTTGAGATTAATGTTAAAATAAAAGTTTTAATTTTTTTTTTCATCTTCTGAATCAGTTATCCAAAACAGGGTTGTCAGGGGTGCCGGAGCTTAACCTGGCTGATTTAATGCGAGGGGCAGGGTACACCCCAAACAGGTCATCAGTTTGTCGTTGGGCTACACACACAACCATCAACACACGCACTCATGCTTAGGGCAATTTCATATCGGCCAATCAACCTAACATGCATGTTTTTTGAGGGTGGGAAGAAACCGGAATACAAGGTGAAAACCCACGTGGAGAACATGCAAACTTCACACAAAAAGGCCAGAGATACAAGTCTCTTCCCACCTAGGACTTCAACCCTGACCTTTTTGCTGTGAGGACAGTGTGCTAACAACTGCACCACAGTGTAGCAATCGAACTTTTCCAATGGAATATTTTAATACCATGATTGTTTTTGTAGTGGAGTTCATGATCAAACACCTTTTTTTTTTTTTGCATTTCTTGCCATCCAGAACCAAAAGACGATGACCTCTGCGCTGATATGATTCATACTCAATGGCACAGTGAAGCCTGTGAGTTCAAAGAATTTTTTATTTGTTTTGATGAGAGGTTGATTCTGGTAAAGAAGAACAAAACGTGGGAAGAGGCTTTGGACTACTGTAGGTCTCTGGGCGGAGAGGACCCACAAAATCTAAATGACAAGCCCAGATTTGATCTGGTCAGCTTGATCACTGACGATGATCATGCCTATGCACAAGAGAAAGCACAACAGGCCACTACTGATGAGGTAGGACACTGTTCATAATTGTTTTAAAGATAATAAGCAAGATATCCTTTGGCTTTAAATGAATTTCTGCAACATGTTGCTAGGTGTGGACAGGCTTACGTTATCTTGGTGATTCCTGGTTTTGGGTGGGTGGAGAAACGGTGTTGTACCAGAATATGTCGACCTGCCCATCTGTCGGTTGTGGTGTCCTAGAGAAGAAGAGCAATGCAAGCTTTGGGATCAGAGATTGCAACGAGAGAAGAAACTTTTTCTGCTACAAGACATCTTAAAATGAATGAAAACCACCCAGATACTGTTTTTTTTTTTTTTTGGAACAAGTGTGTGACGTACATTATGTGTTTGACTATAATCAAATACTAGGGAGCCGTTTAAAAGTATAGTAAGACATGGTATTTACTACATATCCATATTCTTGCTATTATAATGAAAGTTTAAACTAAATGCTGGGATTCAGCTGTTTTATCACCTTTTGGGAAAATGAGGCGGGCAAGTCTAGATTTGCATGTGCATCTGGTTGAATAAATCAACCATCAAATTCTGTGTTAAGCTTCTTGTGTCAGACAGTTCTGCAATCATTCTTTCTAAAGCATCTTCATTTTCTCTTAACACATCGAGCAGGATTAACTCAGGATAAAAAGGTTCAAATGATTTCACTGACTTCAGGAATCAAACTTTTGGTCAGGGAGCCAGTAGGAACTGGCTGGGAAGGATGACAACGACCCAACATGAAACTCCAGGTTGATTGCCCTTGAGCAGGATCCACAGGGGGGTGGCCTCAGGTGTCCCTAATCAGGGTCGTGAGGAAGATCCAGGACTCCCTCTGGCGGCAGGTGAGGGAATCACAACACCGTCATATCACGTACGTATATGTCTGAGAGTTCAGGGTGACAAAAAATAATTTTGCTAATGTTTTCATATCCATATTTTAAAAATTAATTCAAGATGCAGCAGATAGGGTTAGATGGAAGAAAATGACTCGCTGTGGCGACCCCTGAGGGGAAATGCCGAAAGAAGAAGAATTCAAGCTGGTTTTGTGATACCTGTTTTTTCCTCCCAGATTAGGCATTTTAAATGGAAAGTTTCTTTTAAAAAATGCACTTGCAAATATAATGACAGCGTTGTACACATTTGTCTAAATACCTTGAAAACAACTTGTAAAGATTGACAGAACAACACATCAACCTCATTGAATTCAATTCAATTTTATTTGTATAGCCCAAAATCACAGAATTTCCGTCTCAATGGGCTTCACAAGAAAACGAGGAATATATTAACACAGATACACAACAAGAAAAATAACTAACAAATGCTAACTAAACAAGACTAGCACATTAATGCACTTAGTCTCCCCTTTTCGGTGAGGAAAACTCCTAAAAAACCCATCAGTGCGGAAAAAATAAGAAACCTCATGGGGATCCACGTAAAAGAGAGATCCCTCCCCCGGGATGAGCAAACAATGTGTCAAAGATTATTGTTTAAATATTAGCTTATTCTGATCTACAGCTAAATATCTAAAGAAGTCAATAAATGTTCTTCATCCTGATGGAAACACGGGAGACTCCTCAGCCCGGAGATGTCAAGTACGGGGATGAGTAGATGTTCTTCATCCTGATGGAAACACTGGGGAACTCCTCAGCCCGGAGATGTCCAGTACGGGGATGAGTAGATGTTCTTCATCCTGATGCCCTGGACGGGGATGAGTAGATGGATTTCATCCTGATGGAGCGGGGATGAAGAAGCGCCGAGGTCTCCTCGGTGTGGCCATGCCCAGGACAGGAGCTTGGAAAGCTTCCACATATTTTACACAACAAATTTATACACTCTACTTATGACTAATTGGATTATTTTTCTTTTCAACATTATTACACAAAGAACAGATTTTGCATGAGTAACCAGGGATAAGAAGAGACTTGTACACAAATATATGGCTTGAAACTTTAAAAGGATTTTCAGACATTGATATGTCAGAGGTCTCTGGGAGTGACTAGGATGGACAGGATTAGAAATAAGGGGAATCTGCATGGATATATCAGGGGAACAGCACATGTTAGAGGTTTTGGGGATAAAATCCGAGAGGCCAGACTGAGATAGTTTGGACATGTGCAGAGGAGAGAGAGAGAGTACATCGGAAGAAGGTTGCTGGATTTGGAACCAACAGGAAAGAGGACTAGAAAAAGGCCAAAGAGGAGGTTCATGGACGCAGTGAAGGAAGACATGAATATAGTTGGTGTGACCAAAGAGGATACAGCAGATAGGGTTAGATGGAAGAAACTGACTTGCTGTGGCGACCCCTGCAGGGAAATGCCGAAAGAAGAAGAAGGATATGTCAGAGGTTAAACAAATGAAATGAAAGATGTGGTTGATGTTGGCTACCCTTTTCTTATGAGGCTGCTGCCTGCCCAACCCAATGCCAACAAAAGCCATAACAACTTTAAAAAAATGGTCTCAGGATAGCCATGCTGGTTTGGATAAGAAGTTTTTCAAATGTAAAACAACAGTTTGTGAAACTTGGTTAAGGCAACATTGCTTGGTGTGTCCCTTAGGGGTCAATTTTTTGCCCTAGCGCTTTCTGTTTCACATCAATGACATTTGTTCCATTGCATTGTCTTTAGACTGGCAACCTGTTCGGAGTGTAGTAGTAGTAGTAGTTGTTCATTTTTTTCCATACATTTAAACATTTTCTTGCAGGGGTAATACATATCCCTGTTCTTGCTATTGTAATGAAAGTTTAAACTAAACGGTGGGATTCAGCTGTTTTATCACCTTTTAGGAAAATGGGGTGGGCAAGTCTAGATTTTCATGTGCATCTGGTTGAATTAAAAGTCTCATCAAATTCTGTGTTAAGCTTTTTGTGTCAGTTCTGCAATCATTCTTTCTAAAGCATCTCCCTTTTTATCTCAACACATCAGGCAGGTAAAACACAAAAAGGGTTTTTTTAAAAACCCAAAGCTAAACATAACTATGGATTTGTCATTAAATAAAATGCTTATGGCTTCTTTTATATTCATGCTGAATGAATTTGCAAAGTAGACTGTACCCGTCCTTCCTCCTGTAATAAGCTGGGATAGGCTCTCGCACCCCTGAGACCTCCTTAAGTATAAGTGGCTCGGAAGATGTATGAGTTTATATACATATAAAAATAGAAAAACTTGCAGTTAGTCATAGCCAGTTTTGACCGAGACGTTTTTGGGAAATGTATGAGGCGAGGCCATTTTATTCCCTATAGAGAGAGACAATGGCAAGCGAACAAGTGCCAGAAGTAAAAAGGAGGTAAATGGAAAAAAAAAAAGAGGTTGACTGAAAGCTTTGAAGCTTCTTTTGAATACTGTGTGGACTGGTCTGGGCAACTTAGTTCTGGTTGAGAGCTGCAGATGTCTTCTTGTCCATCATTCCTTCAGCAGATTCCTTCTTCTCTCATCAGACTATTTGAACTTTTTGATCATTTTGATGCTGGCAAGAAGCAAAATAACTGCTTATGTTTTCTTTTTCGGTCAGGATCAATTTTATTTGATATTTGTGAGTGAAAAGTACCAATCTATACATATATTTGAAATATTAGTTTGTGTCGTACCAGCTTGCTCTTTAGCGTAGTTCCTAAACTTCCTGGATTTTTTTTGTTGTTACAGCTACAATAGAAGTTATTTATTTTATTGTACATATTTTGAAAGTTATTCTTTCTGTCTTCCTGCAAACTAACTTTTAGTTTGCACTTCTGGTACATGCTTCTCAAGTGAGAGATTCTTCTGAAAAGTTCTTTCCCATTAGACAAAAAAAAAAAAATCCTAGTTCAATGACTTTACACAGCATTAGCTAGGGGACTCCCCAAGGCAACACCAAGACCTTTTTACTTGTTAACTATGCTGGATTCCTGCAAGATCAAAAGTCAGTATTGATCATATATTCTATCTATACTAAGAACATGCTGCAATTTCTGGTATGAAGCTTTTCCCAGGCCGGAGTCTTCAGTTGAAGCAGAGACCGTATGTTGCCTCCATGCAGAAAGTTTCATAGACACAAATTCAATGATGCAACTTTCATTGCAACTGCTTTTCATGACTGGAAACACGCAACAGGAAATGGAATGGGGCTGAACGTATACTGTAACTTGTGAGCCCATATTGAGCTTGATGAAGGAAATCTCAGTTTTGATCCACAGACACCAGGTACAAATGTTCATGTGTAGTTGATAATTAATTTTTTTTTGTAAAGCCCGATGTCACAATGCAATTGTCTCGATGAAGCTCGCAAAGTAGATTGAACAAAAGTACAAAAATAGGAAAAAAAAACAAAACAATGAACAGCATACACACAACTACACTGAAACTAACTAATCAAACTCAGCCCATTCCTGCTTTTCGACCCTCTGTCTCTATAAGGAAAAACAAGACAAAAACAAATAGTAATGGGGAGAAGAAAACGGAGAAACCTCATTGGGATCCAAATCAAGGAGGGATACCCCCGCTCAGGACGAACAGACAATATGTCTAAAACTGTTAACTAAATATTAACTGATTCTATTTTACAACCACATATCCGAAGAACTCGGTTGATGGGCTTCATCCTGATGGAAACATGATTGTAGATCAAGTGCAGAGACTTCTTATGTTTGGCGAACGCAGGGACAGGAACACAGATGATCCATCTGTAATCTGAAACCGAACCACTCCCACAGAGGCTAGGGTGGAACAGGTAAGAGGTGGGAAACATGCTGCAATTGACTGCAATTCTAAGTTTTAGACATATCTTCATAAACTTTGTATTGGAACTGATTTAAGTGACTCCTGTTTTTGTTTTCGGTGGTTTAGGATTATGTTGACCACTTTCATTGTTTTTCATTTTTTCTCCTTTTTTCATTTGCTATTTTTCTTTATGTCATCATTGTGTCACAGACACAGCGTTACGAAAAGTTTGTTACCTAAAGTTTCTTATTTTTTTCACACTTTCTGATAACATCCCATTCATCATCACAGTCCAATCACCAAGATTTTTTTGTTTGATCACTAAACAGTATTAAATAATTGTAATCAAACTGTTTTATTGACATTTGATCTGTAAGGTGTCAATTTTTATTTTAACAAGAGCGTCAACAGGTTTGAATGGTTAATCCACTTTCTGGCCTTGAGTTTTCTGATATTTGTTAGGAAAAGTGTCTGCTTTGTTTTCCAGACTATACATCTGTTTTCTGTGTTTAAACAGCGAACATTTGCAGCTGCTGAGAGACCTGATTTGAATTTGCTGAATAAGCAAGGATCTGCTTTGCAATATAAATTGGAAAGTAGTATAAAATAATCAATATAAATGAAAGAAAACATCTTTTTTTGCTTGCATTGGTAATCTCCAATACTGTAAGCAAGCGTTGCACCAAATTTCTCCCAATTAGTGATATTGAAAGATATTTTTAAAAAACCCAAACTGCATAAAAAAAATTTAATACCTTTTAGACAAATTCAATGACAGCCATGATTGAAACTCAAGTAAGAGTTACTAACAGTAAAAGAGCTTTTGCAGACCTCCATCAGCAGTAAATCAGTAAAACCGACTGGGACGGATGCAGGTGGTTGTGCTAATTTAGTTATATTTTGCATAATGTTGTCATTGATAATTTCTGGTTCATTTGTTTAGCGATTGATGGACAAATAGTCCTTTTACTGAGTCCAGAAAAAGAGAAGCTAAGTTTCTCAGCCGTCATTCCTGCTGATGTTGACTGAACTAAGTGTTGCTGCAAGGTAAGGCTACTCGCATGAGGTTGATCACTGGTAGTGATGAAATTGTGATGCTTTCCTGTTTAGAAGAAGTTCATTTCAGCTGAATTGTCCTATTTTATGTCTTTGTTTTTTGGTTTAATTTTTTTAAATAGAAACTCAAAAGATTAATCAATAGATGTCACACGAATGTGGCTCAAGAGCAAAAAATTTAGAATTTGAAACTTGATTCACAGCCTCAGACACAAAGGTTTATTCATAAACCACATTTGACTGGGCTTTGAAATATCCAATCAAACACTCTGCAATTTCAAAATGTCATATTTTTGAAAGTTCAATACAGCTGGTTTGGTGTCCACCTAACCTGAGGAAATTGGGAACTAAACAAAAAAAATAATGTTTAAAAGCTGCAATAGACAGTTCAGGTCCAATCTTACTACAATCAAGTCTAAATGAAGTTAAACCACTGAATTAAGTCTCAAAGTTTCTCAATGTGAATTTATTTTCATCAAACTACAGCTTGAGAATGTCTTTTTTTTAAACACAAACTTTTGAATAGCGATAAGCACTGTATTACCAAGTAACAAGTGAGTCTCCACTAAACAAAGTTTTGGATTTACAACCGTTTACAACCTACAATCCTCTTTGTTTCTTTTTGCAGCAAAAAATAATTAAAAAAAACTTTGAACAGGACAGGCTGAATTTTACATCACACTCCATCCATTTAAATCTACTTTGAAAGGAAATTATATCGCCACCAGTGTATATAGAAAATTTTTTTTATTTCAAATCAGTGCCTGACAGGATGATGGAATGTAAATTTCTTGTGAAACTATTAAGATGTCTTATGTTTGTACTACCAGACACATCTGATCGTTCCAATTTCTTGCAAACAACCTTCTCTGAATCTGAGTGTAATTTATCTAATAACTTATAAGTATGTAAGATTTAGCGAATATTTTCTCCATACCTGTGTTGCCATCTTTTGTATATGTTGATGAAATATTCACCTTTGTTAAACTGTTATTTTGATGGCAGATCAGAATTACAACCGTTTCATCTTCCGAGTTCAGTTCAATTGTGTTTGCAGGTATATGTAAGACTATCAGTGAAAACATGAGGAACTTCTGGATCTTTGTCACCATGCTGTACTTCCTTTCTGATGTATATGGAAATAAATCCAACCTCAGAAATACAATGTTTATAAAGTATACAGACAACATGAAGTCTTGGAAGGAGGCTCAGAGCTTCTGCAGAAATAAGCACACTGATCTGGCAACCATCACTGAGGACAGCAAGATATTTGCTAACGATTGGTTATGGATTGGATTGTACCGAGATGATGTGGCGAGTCCGTGGAAATGGTCCAGAGGAGGCAAGAATGTAACAACCTTCAACTGTTTTTTTGATTCTGATGGCTCTGGTAAGCAGGACTTTGTCTTTGTTTATGTCAATTCAATTGGATTACTTTTACGTAATCATGTCTCTAATTGTGCTTCACACCTGTCCTTCATAATAAAATTTACTATAAACTTTTAAGTTGCATTTGTCTGTGACCAGCAGCAAGAAAAACTGGACCTCGATGATTCATAATTTACAAAAAAGAAAAACGTATTTTCCGCAGTTTTTCCATGCTGTGGTGGATAGGTCATTGCCGCTACATGTCCTCCCACTTCCAAGGAGATTCCCAAATTAATCTACAATTACTACAAAACATTGTACTTAGCCCAACATAACAACAATCCACCTTCAAACCTTCTAAAACACCCCACTAGTGCACATTGCTTGCTTGGTTTAGCTTTTCTCCAATAAAACAAAAATGTGTTTGTTTCAAATGGTCACATTTTTACCAGAATTTGTTTTATCTTGTCAGTTTTATTGAAGAACAAAACTATAGACATTTTTATGTTGATTTTGATTCAGTCAATACACAATTCAAAGGTGCCCATTACACCGATTGCAATTAAATGGTAGCACATTAAAGTTTGAGAAGCCATGCAGTGTTTTAATATAAACCAACAGTTCTGTATTTAATCAAGCCAGAATAAAACTTTTTTCTTTTATTTTCATCCAGGCAGGGCTGCCTGCTGAGGTGGACTGGCTACATTCCTCAAGTAGTTCGTACTGATGTAAAGAGTGTAAACACTTGCTTAATGACTGATATGATCAGCCGAAGTTGATAGGCTGTGAAAAAAACAGCCCAATAACAGACATGGGGATTCACATGAGGATTGCAACTTTATCAAATGAATGATTTACTTGTTGTAAATTTTATGTCAGTATCCATCTTTCTGTGTGACACATCTGGATCTATATCGCTCAAAATTTTCTACAGAAAAAAGAACTCAAAGTTTGGGTGTGCGTTATTAACGATGGGTAACAGGAAAGAAATGGTTTTCAATAATCAAATGCGTGATTTCCTTTCCCTGCCTTGCCTACACTGAAATGTTTTTTATTTTATTTTTGTATCGAGTTCATAATTTACGTCGTCAATAAATAATTTTTAACATGGCCGCACTTGTTCAAGAATGTTTGTTACTTATTTCTGGTCTTAGCCAAGAAAAAGTTAAATAAATTTTATACCAATTTTTAATAAAAAATTAGGTGTACGCGTTGCACATGTGAGCACATTATATTATAAAATACGCAGTAATTTTAAAAAATAGTTATTTTAACTTTGTGTGTTACAGCAGCAACCCAAGTAATTATAAAAAAAAAAAGAAATGGCAAGTAAATATATAAAAGACCAGAATGAGCTGGGCAGCACGGTGGCGCAGTGGGTAGCACGGTGGCCTCACAGCAAGAAGGTCGTGGGTTCAAGTCCCGGAGGGGATGAGGCTTGGAACACTGTCCTTTCTGTGTGGAGTTTGCATGTTCTCCCCGTGTTTGCGTGGGTTTCCTCCCACCCTCCAAAGACATGCATGCTAGGTTGATTGGCCAGTGCCAAATTGCCTCTAGGAATGAGTGTGTGTGTGGATGGTTGTATGTGTTTGGCCCTGCGACAGACTGGCGACCTGTTCGGGGTGTACTCTGCTCTTTGCCTTAAATTGGCCGGGATGGGCCCCGGCACCCCCTGCCACCTCGAAAGGGATACACGGATAAGAAGATGACTGAGTTATTTTAAGTTTTTCCTCCCACACTCACACACCAGAACCGTCTCGTTCTTTGTTAAACTTGGTGACTTTCGTCCTCATTTGGATTGTTGGTCAGCATTTTCTGTACTATTTCAAATAAAGAAAATAATGTAAAAATGAACAATTTCACAAAAACCTATTGTTAAACTACCATGATAGCTGTTATGTGCAAAGTTATTTATGGATCAAAAATGTACTTGCAGAGTTTATTGCTAGTATTAATCACTGTTCTCTCCTCCCTACAGAACCAGATGACAATGCATGCTGTGGTGATATGTTGAATGACAAATGGTACGATTGGAACTGTGACGCCAAAGAATCATTTGTATGTTCTGAGGAGAATTTGGTTTTAGTAAAGGAGAACAAAACATGGGAGGAGGCATTAGACCATTGCAGATCACTAGGGGCAAAGGGAGAGGACTCTGAAAATTCCCAGTCTAATGTCAAAAAGTCACAGTATGACCTAGTCACCCTGATCTCTGATGACGACCATGTCTACGCTCGAGAGACAGCGCAAGAAGCAAGCACTGATGAGGTAGTAAACCTTGCTTTCTGATGACGGTGGCTTTGTGCAGTTAATTGTGTGTTTATATTCATCTCCATTAAATGTTGGCAGGTGTGGACAGGCCTGCGTTTCATTGGTGACAACTGGTACTGGGTGGGTGGAGAAGCTGTTGAGTACCAAAATACTCCAAGCTGCCAACCATTTGAATGTGGTGTTCTAGAGAAGAGCAGCAACTCACTGTTTGGGACCAGACGATGCAGCGAGAGACGGAACTTCTTATGTTACAAAAAGACTTAAAACTATTTAGTCACTGCATTTGTGCTCAGCTGCTTTTTTGTGTTGCTAATAACAAAAGCTGCTAATAACGTTTTTATCAAAAAGTATGATAAAACTCCCAGTGCTGTTTTCAAGAGACTGGCAGTCACTGCAGCTATAATACTTTATCAAAGTAAGCAGTGGGAATGAATAATCTTTGTGTCTAAGAAGAAACTTTGCCTACTTATATAGACATGCACTTTGATGTAGAAAAAGTATTTTAATCTTTAATAGCCAGAGGTTTCTTTTTTACTGGTGTCAATTTGTATGTAGTAATTAAAACAGTTTTGAGTGTTTGAAACTAATGATTTTACAAACATAGGAAGGCAGAAAAAACCCAGAGAAACACCTTATCAGCAGCTTTTAATATTTTTTCTAATTCAAAGTAATCATCAGGGGAACAGTGCATGTTAGAGGTTTTGGAGACAAAGTCAGAGAGGCCAGACTGAGATGGTATGGACATGTCCAGAGGAGAGAGAGTACATCGTAAGAAGGATGCTGGGTTTTGAACCACCAGGAAAGAGGCCTAGAGGAAGACTAAAGAGGAGATTCATGGATACAGTGAAGGAAGACATGAAGATGTTGATGTGACCAAAGAAAAAGCAGCAGATAGGGTTAGATGAAAAAAACTGACCTGCTATGGTGACAGCTGTAAGGCATTCCAGTTCACTTGATCACTTTCTTCCAAGAGCAGTTCTTGTGGATGAATTTTATTGCCAAATTGTTATTTTTTTAATAGTATATCCCAAATTATTTTCTCATTTTGCTTGTATTTACATTTAAGTTTAAAAAAAAAAGGTACTCAGGAACAGTAAAGTAATATGATGATGATTATAGATAACGACCAAAATGTGACACTTCACAAGATTAGTGCCAAGGTGGTGCACTGGGTAGCGCAGTGGGTAGCACAGTGGCCTCACATTAAGACACTTAAGGGTTCAAACCCTGGGTGGAGAAAAGGCTTGGAATGCCGGCATTTCTGTGTGGAGTTTGAATTTCTCTCCATGCATGTGTAGGTTTACTCTGATTTCCGTTCACCCTCCAAAAATTTGTGTTGGGTTGAGGACCCTGTTGAAAATGAGATGTTTAATCTCAAGGGTTTTATTCTCATGAATATACATGCTTTATTCTTATCTCATCAACTCAAGATGCTTGAACCAAGGCAGCTCCACATCAGGCAGTAATACTATCATTTTTAGCCTTCTTTAATCTACTGTATTTCTGCTGACATGGCTCATGTAGAGACTTGGTTGAACATCTTAATGCAAAAAGAAGTTTGACTCAAAGCAACACTACTAATTTAGGGAAGATTTCCATACCGTATTTCTCTGCCAACAAGAAATGAGTTGTTTCATCTTTGCATTCTGTTTCCAACCGTCTCGTTCTTGCTATAAAATTTTAATGTGGATTCTCTCTTTTTGATCAATCACATTCTCCCTCTTTCTCAGACCATGTCTTTTTGGAATTCTTCAACCTCCTCATTAAACTTGATGTCTGTCTTGAATTTTGTTTTTATTGTCACAATGTCATTAACTTACTGTAATTATTTTTCAAATGGCACATTGTGATTTCTATCTGTGACATGTGCAGCAAAAGTACATTGTTCCTTTTTCCTTCTTTTCTGAGTTGGCTACAATACACTTTCAGTGTTTGCTGAAACTTCAGATGAGGTGCTGTTTTAAATCCCATGTTGTTATAAAATAATTGCCCCAAACCAAAAAGACAACAGAATTAACAGAGAAGAAGCTGCAGTTGGGTATTTTAGGGAACCATGGGAAAAAAGGGAACAATGACAACCTGACGAGAAACAGGTGGAACCAGGGTAATTGCATATGAGGAGCGGTCCGGAGAAAGGTAAAGTCATATCACTTCTTTTTTAAAACTGGCAGGTATGGAATCTTGAAATATAGTCTTCCTAGAATTCACATGGTATGCTTTTCTTCTGTTTTGCCTTAACTGAATTATTTTCATCCAACATAACCACACCAATAAAACAAAGATGCTCATAATGAGGCATTTCCCCCAAAGGTAACATTTTCTTGGCTGTCCTCTACTGTATTTGCTTATTCCTGGAATCTCCGTAGTGGTAGCCAACTCAGTCTGGTTTATATTAAGCTTTTCCAGATGGGAACACATGGATAGAATCAGCCATATAACAACTTCTCCCAGGACTTCTACACATATAGTAGCTGCAGAGAAGACGGAGAAACTTCTTGTTTAGTTAAAATAATGTTGTCAACAATTGTGCAAATGAGAGCAGGAAGAACAAGTTTTACCAATGCCGTGGGATGTCTGCTGGTTATTTCAGGTGTCATGATGCAAACAACAAGGAGCATGGTGGTACCACAAGAAGAAAATGAAGTAAGTATACCTTTTTCTCCTGAGCATCCTTCTTAATAAACTTTAAAGCCTTTGTTTGTCAAAGAGTCACAATGTGAACATACTTTCAGTCACTAGTGGGAAGAGTTGGTCTGAAAAGGTGATTTTTGGCTCTAGAATCAGATGGTGCAAAGAAAGTAGTATAGTTTAACAATTTTTTGTTCACCTCCCATAATTAGTCCTAGAACAGGTACTTACAGGTGTTACTAAATCTTTTGAAATGTGCTCAAGTATAGGGCAAAGTTTCATCTTTTGCTTTTGTGCCATTTCCAATAGTGACACTTGTTTATCTCTTCTTTACAAGAAGAGATAAACGCCGGGCAAGTGTCACTTGCCCGGCGTCTAAACACATCACCTGTCTGCCAGGTTTAGTTGTCCCCACATCCTTGTTTCATGTTGTTTCCCAGTTTTCTTGCATTTTTCTTTTTGTTTCGTACCTCTTAAAATATTTTTATCTTATTTTGACTGATAAAACCACAGTTGTAGACCACACATTAATAACTAATCAGATGTTCAAGTCATAGTTATAAGTTAAGATTTGGGATGAAACTTCTCGTGTTTTTGTTTCACAGCTTTAAAATGTCAAAGTCCAAAAAAATAAGCCAAGAACATAAAAAAGTTCTGTTCTATGTTGCAAATTTCTTGGTAAGTGTCTGGAATTTTGCCAGACAAATTTCACAACAGGCTTGAAGTTCTATAAGAATTTCATCATACACTACTGGGAAAAATAACCTGAAAGTCAAGTGTTTTGATTTCTTGTTTACTGATGATTACTTTAAAACAAAATTTGCCTTATATTATAGTATTTCACAAGAGGGTTGTTATCTGCCATGCATTTTGCATTGACTCAAACAGTTGCCAATATGATTTTTTTTTTGTACCCCCCTCAGTTCTGATCTTGGCAGAAAAACAAATCTTACTTTGTTAAAACCAGATGTGTTCCCTACGTTAAAGTACAAGCTGTTATTGGACACAAGAGCAGATCCATTACTGCAATGTTTTTCATCCTTTTTCATGCCAAGGTACATTTTAAGAAGCCCACCACCAACCAAAAATGTTAAAAACAATTTTCTATAGCTGCCTATATTAACAATATAGTGATTCTCATCAAAGTATTCTGAATAAGAAACAAATTAACACACCTAAACCAATTAACAAACCTAATTTATCACCTTTTATGATTCCTCTTTTTAAATGTTCTAAGTATTCTAAGTGTAGTTGCTGTTTTTGTTCTTTCATAATACATTTTGGTCTTTAGAGAGATTTTCAGGCTGGACCACTTTTCTCTGTTTTTTACTTCACATACACCCGATGTTATAGGGATTCTGCTCAAAGTGCTGTTAGACAGAAACAATGTGTCTGCTGAACATATCAGGTGTCCCTGCAAGATTATGTGTGACTGTTCATGCATCTTGTTTTTTGGGGTAGTATGGGACTTTTTGTTAAGACTCACTATAAATCACATGAGTCCAGAGGAAAAGGTGACTAATCTTAGAATAAAATTTGTTTGAATGTTTCTTTTTTACTTTAAATGTCTCCCCGACGTTTTTTCTTTTTATGTAATTCTTGGAAAATGGACACAATCCTCTCTGGTTTTTCTGACTTTCGCGGTATTTTTCTTTTTTCACCTTCACTAGTGTTTTTTTTTTTTTTTTTGCATTGTGTGTGTATTTCTTTTCTTTTTTAAGGTAAAACTTAGGTGAAATAAATCTCACTTTTTTTGGAGACAACTGATGTCTTATTGCTTTTGAATCTACACAGCACCCTGTTCATCAGTCACTATCTTTGTGCGAAGGGGAACGGGAATTTGTTACCATGAGGAAAGAGGTTGTTCTGCAGGCATTAAACAATCTGCAGATCAACTCCACTCTGGTAAGAAGAAAACTAATACTCCTCTTTTTTTTTCAACATTAAATTATCTTTGCTGACACTTGGACAAATATTTTTTTAATAGCAAGTAAACTGTATCGGTTTATCAACTGTATTTTGGCTAAAATGAAAGGGAAATTGTACAAAACTGTGGTGAGACTGGCGATGCTGTTTGGTCTAGAAACAGTAGCACTGCAGAAAAGACAGGAAGCAGAGATGGAGGTAGCAGAGATGAAGATGCTGAGGATCTCTCTGGGAGTGACCAGGATGGACAGGATTAGATATGAGTACATCAGGGGAACAGCACATGTTAGAGGTTTTGGGGATAAAGCTCGAGAGGCAAGACTGAGATGGTTTGGACATGTGCAGAGGAGAGAGTGTACATTGGAAGAAGGATGCTGGGTTTGGAACCACCAGGAAAGAGGACTAGAGGAAGGCCAAAGAGGAGGTTCATGGACGCAGTGAAGGAAGACATGAAGATAGTTGGTGTGAGCAAAGAGGATACAGCAGATAGGATTAGATGGAAGAAACTGACTTGCTGTGGCGACCCCTAAAGGGAAATGCCGAAAGAAGAAGAGTAAACTGTATCAGGTTTACACTGTAAACACAAGTTCACTCCTTGATACTGCAAACACTTAGCCAATCAAATCTAAAGAATTTTTTTAATTATTTATCCACGAAGTCCTGCCAATGTTATCTTACCTGAGATATGCCTTAACACTCACTTTTTGAGTATTACTTCATCAGTTTGTGTCATATTCAGCATTATCAGTCCGAAACATTTTCGATACTCTCTTGAATAAATTACTCAGAGTTATGGCAATAATAGTATATACTAGCTGTTTTAAATATATGATAAAACAGAACAGATTGCAAGATAAGTCTTCAGATGGTTAATAGACACCTAAACAATATTTTTTTCTTGCTGATGCGCTGGAAGTAACTTACAACACAGTTTTAATTTACTTTGAAGATGTATGCAACATAATTGGCTGTTCCGATTGCAACTGCAACACGTAGAATAATTTTTTTTCATGTTACAAAATAAAATCTTCTAATTGTTTTCAAACTTTAGAAAAGTCACAATTTCTAACATGTACTGTTTCTATCCAGGATTCTGTCCCCCACATCGCCTTGCTGGGTTCAGGTGGGGGTCAGAGAGCAGCTGTGAGTCTGTTCGGTTCCCTCGATCAGTTGGAGCAAGAAGGTCTTTTGGACTCTTTGTTGTACATTGCAGGAGTGTCAGGGTCAACATGGTAATAATCCGATGTTTTTCTCTCATTATTAAACACTGTAGAAAAGAGAGATTAAAAAAAAGACACATGTTGATTTCAAATCACAATGGAAACATTTGCAAAACAATTATGCTCTTAGTGGACGGTACAATAATCAGTGAAAACAAAAAGATAAACCAAATAGCAGAAAATGAAAATTATTTTTATTTCAAATGATGTTTTTTTCTAAAAAAAAAAAAAAAATTGCAATAACTGTTTCACAATTTGTTTGGGTTCATCTAAGCAAACTGAATGTGTGCTGCTCAATGTGATAATTATTATTTTTCTTTCACCAAATTGCATAAACCTTTTTATGACTTCACTTTTTTACATCAATCTTTTATGAATATTTCATCATGCCATCTTATTCCACACCCGCTTCATCACAGATAGACAGTCATAATGTGTATAAATCAATCTTAACTTGTGGGGTGGAAAATCATTTTAAAAAATGCCCAAGTTTTACAAAAGTAAAACACCTGTGACATTATCTTCAGTTTACAGATGATCAGATTCTCTCTTTTCCCATACATTTCTTCCAATTGTGGAAACCACTTGCTTATTGCAAGCCAGTAATACAGTTATACTTTGGGAATTTCCCACAATAAACAATGAATGGAAACACTAACATGTTCTTCAAGAACACCACGGGAGTTAAACTCTTGTTGCATCGGTCCTCTCAACCGCAGCTCATTCAATTCAATTCAATTCAATTTTATTTGTATAGCCCAAAATCACAGAATGTCCGTCTCAATGGGCTTCACAAGAAAAAGAGGAATGTATTAACACAAATACACAACAAGAAAAATAACTATGTTATTATAAAATGTTTATAATAAACATTTTATGAACATAGCTATAATAATAGCTATTATTATAGGAAATAATAATATTATTAAAAATATATAATAATAGCTAATGTTTATTACATATTTATAAACATTTATAAAATTAACTAATAACTATCAGAAACAACTTTCCCAAGATGGCGCCGTGTACGGACGCCTGTTACAGCAGCTCCTAGTCTTTTGCTAACTGTCATCCAGTCGTTATTGGGTTCTTTTTCCAAATTTTTTTAGTGTTAGCTAGCTTATTTTCCAACTTGGAAACTTATGTTTTCTTGAATGTTTTCTTTAAAAACTAAGTCTTTTTTTATATATATATACTAGAAGTATGGCTATTGTTTACACTGGCGACCAACTGTTAGCTATGAGTAAACCTAGCCTGCTTCATGGAGCCCGGCATGTAATTCCAAGAGAGATCCGGAAAAGACGTCGCGGACGCAGAGCCGGGGCCCACGTTAAAATGAATAGGAGGAGATTCAAGCCTGATGTGCCTGCAGTTATAATGGGAAATGTGCGCTCACTGGCTAATAAGACCGAGGAGCTAACGACGCTAATTAACACACAAGCGGAATATCATTAATGCAGTTTACTGAGCTTCACTGAGACATGGCTGCATTCCCACATCCCAGACAACAGTGTCGAGGTTCCTGGTTTTGAGACTCTGCGGGCGGACAGAGATGCAACCAGCAGCTGTGAGAAGAGAGGAGGTGGGATTGTGCTCTACGTGAGTGAGCACTGGTGCAATCCCAGACATGTCTGTGTCAAGGAGCGTCTCTGAACACCGCATGTGGAGTTACTGGCGGTTGGACTTCGGCCTTACTATCTGCCGAGGGAATTTACATCGGTTATGGTGGTGACTGTTTATGTTCCTCCGTCGGCTGATGCTGAAACTGCTGGTGACGTCATTTTAACCACCGTTTCCCGCCTACAAACACAGCAGCCCAACGCCTTCTGTATCATAACTGGTGATTTCAACCACATCAACATGAACAGATCACTTGTTGACTTCACCCAGTACGTGGACTGCCCCACAAGGGAGAATAAAACGTTGGACCTCCTGTATGCAAACATACAAAATGCATACAGAGCCACAGCCCTTCCTCCCCTTGGCAGGTCTGATCACAACCTGGTCCATCTAAAGCCGTGTTATGTCCCAATCGCCCTGCAAAAACCCGTGTCCAAAAAGACTGTCAGGAAGTGGACTCCAGAAACAGAGCGGGCTCTACAGGACTGTCTCGGATCCACGGACTGGGATGCACTCTGTACACCTCACGGGGAAGACATTGATGGCATGATAGACTGCATTACAGAATACATTGAAGTTCTGTGTGGAGTCTGTCTGTCCCACCCGGATTGTTCGATGCTTCCCCAACAACAAACCCTGGATCACCTGTGACCTGAAGACGCTCCTTAACCGGAAGAAAGCAGCCTTCAGGTCTGGAGACCGGGAGGAGCAGAAGGTGGTGCAGCATCAACTCCGAGACCAGCTGAGGAAGGGAAAAGATGCATACAGGAGGAAGCTGGAATCCAAACTACAGCAGGACAACATGAGGGCGGTGTGGTCCGGAATGAAAAAGATCACTGGATATGGGGGAAGAAGCAGACCCACTAGTGGTGGCAAAGATAGAGCTAATGACTTTAATACCTTCTTCAACAGGTTTAGCTCTACAAATGCCACCACCACTACCTCTTCTTCCCTACCTCCACCACACCTGCCACCAGCGTCTGCTCCTTCTCAGCGATTCAATGGACTAGTGCTGGGACAACGATGCCCAGGAGAAACTTCAGGGCTGCTTTGACTGCACGATGTGGGATGTGCTTACAGAGGGCAGTAGTCTAGAGGAGGCTACCGATGTAGTGACATCATACATCACCTTCTGTGAGAACATGTTGGTCCCCACAAAAACTGTAAAAGTGTTCTCCAACAATAAGCCATGGATAACTAAATCACTCAAATCTGTTTTGAACGAAAAGAAAATAGCTTTTAAGTCTGGAAATAAGGTTGAAGGCAAAATCATTCAGAACAAACTTAATAAAGAAATTAAATCTGCTCAAAAGTTATATAAGGAGAAAGTGGAGAGACTCTTTCAAAATGGAAAAGCTAAAGATGCCTGGCGGGGTGTGAAACTCTGGCTGGCCACCCCACCTCCTCATCATCATCTGGACTTCCTGCAGAGGTGTCCATTCGCATGGCAGAAAACCTCAACAACTTTTACTGCAGGTTTGATCAGTGTGACTACACTCAGGAGAGGGAGAAGCTCTCAGCAGAGCTTTCCTCCATCATCCAGACCACTGAAAACCTGCAGCTACAGATCGAGGAAGTGGAGCTCACTCTGAGACGGACAAAGCTCGGCAAGGCCCCTGGACCGGATCAGATCTGTGGACGCTTGCTGAAGGTCTGCAGCAGTCAGCTGGCTGGTGTCCTCTGCTCACTGTTCAATCGCTCCCTGGCTGAACATTCCATCCCCTCCATCTGGAAATCCTCCATCATCTGCCCTGTTGCAAAGAAGAGCAACCCCACCACCGACAACGACTATCGACCAGTAGCTCTGACATCATTGGTCATGAAGAGCTTTGAGAGGCTCGTCATGGCCCAGCTGCAGGTCGAGGTCAGTGTGCACTCCGACCCACTACAATTTGCATACCGGCCACACAGGGGTGTGGACGATGCTGTGCTGACTCTTCTACATGGAGTAATCTCCCACCTGGAAAAGCCCAAATCCCATGTCAGCCTTGTCTTCGTGGACTTCTCAAGCGCATTTAACACCTTGCAACCACATCTCATGGGACGTAAGCTGCTCCAGATGGATGTTAACCCCCATCTCATTCTCTGGGTCCTTTCCTTCCTCACGGTGAGGGACCAGAGGGTCAGAATAAATGGACATCTCAGCAATGTAAGAACAATTTCCACTGGTTCACCCCAAGGTTCAGTAATATCTCCACTTCTCTTCACTCTGTACACAAACGACTGCAGGAGCACCACCCCAGGAATAACATTCATCAAGTATTCAGACGACACTGTTATCATGGACACCACCAACACAAGTGGACTGCTACAGGCTGAACTGGACACCTTTTCCCTGTGGTGTAAAGAAAACTGTTTGGACTTAAACGTGTTAAAAACCAAAGAAATGGTTTTCTCATTCCACCGTGGACTCACCACCTTCCCCACACTGACAGTTAATAACGAAGCATTAGAAAAGGTTCACTCATACAAATATCTTGGCACCATAATTGATCACAAACTCACTTTTCAACTGAACACAGAAAATATTTTTTCTAAATGTCAACAACGCCTCTTTTTCCTCCGTAAACTTCGCAAACTTCAGGTTCATCCATCCATTCTTGCAGTCTTCTACAAATGCTTCATCCAGTCCATCCTCACATTCAATATCACAGCCTGGTTTGGTTCACTCAGTGTCTCACATCGTAACACTCTCAACAAGATCATTAAAATCAGCAGTAAAATCATTGGACAACAACAAGAATCACTCACTTCCATTTACAATAACCAAGTCCTGAGGAAAGGCACTCATATCTCCACAGACAGTTCACACATTCTGCACTCACACTACACCCTGTTACCATCCGGTCGTAGGTTCAGATCCCTCGCATTCAAAACCAAGAGAGCCACATCCTCCTTCATACCCACCTCAATCCGACTGCTGAATGGCTGAGGGGCCTTGTGACGGATGGGCATGTACAGGAAATGATAAGTAAATGTTCTCATTTATTGATTTTATTGTTTTATTCTGTTTTTACTTATTTATGTTTTATTGTTTTATGATGTTTTTAATGAATGTGGATTTGTATGTGGTTTTTAATGACTGTGTTGTCCCGGCGCTCTGGCTGCAAGTGAAGTTCCTAACGGACAAATAAAGTTATAATTGAATTGAATTGAAATTGAAATTAGTGCCTGAACCCCCACCCCCCCACCCCCACCCAACCGTTTGACTGTGACCACCTTTCAGGTGAAGAAACAGCTGGAGAAGCTAAACCAGCACAAAGCAGCCGGCCCAGATGGCATCAACCCCCATACCCTGAGGACCTGTGCGCTCCAGCTGTGTGGGGTTCTCCAGTTCCTCTTCAACCTGAGCCTCAGGCTGGAGAGGGTTCCGCTTCTCTGGAAGACATCGTGCCTGGTCCCTGTACCCAAGAAACCATCTTCATCTGACCTCAAAGATTTCCGTCCAGTTGCCCTCACATCTCATGTGATGAAAGTGCTGGAGAGGCTGGTGTTAGCCCACATGAGACCGCTGGTGAATTCCTCTCTGGACCCCCTGCAGTTTGCCTACCAGCCACGCCTGGGTGTTGACGACGCTGTCATCCATCTGCTGCAGCGAGCTCATTCACATCTGGATGGCGGTGGAGGCATGGTGAGAATCACCTTCTTTGATTTCTCTAGTGCCTTTAACACCATCCAGCCCTCATTACTGGGTGATAAGCTGCGGCTGATGGGTGCTGGTGCGTCCGCCATCTCCTGGATCACTGATTACCTGACGGACAGGCCACAGTTCGTCCGGCTGGGCAAACTCCGGTCTGATGTGGTTTTAAGTGGTGTGGGAGCCCCACAGGGCACGGTGCTCTCTCCATTCCTCTTCACATTGTACACTTCAGACTTCCAGCACAACTCCGATTCATGCCACCTACAGAAATTCTCTGATGACTCTGCAGTTGTAGGGTGTATAAGTGGTGGGCAGGAGGAGGAGTACAGGAGGGTGGTGGATGGATTTGTGGTGTGGGCGGGAGAGAATCACCTGCTCCTCAATGTGGACAAAACCAGGGAGATGGTGATTGACTTCCGGAAGAGGAGGAGGACTGCTTTGCAGCCGCTCTGCATTCTGGGTAGAGATGTGGAGGTGGTTGAGGAGTACAAATACCTTGGAGTGACCATCGACAGTAGACTGAGCTGGAGGAGCAACAGTACTGCTGTGTACAAGAAGACTTGCAGCCGACTTTACTTTCTAAGGAAGCTGAGGTCCTTCAATGTGTGCGGCAAGATCCTGGAGACCTTCTACCAGTCTGTGGTGGCCAGCACCTTGTTCTTCTCTGTCATCTGCTGGGGGAGCAGCATCGCAGCCAGTGACACCAACAGACTGAATAAACTAATCAGACTGGCTGGCTCTGTCATTGGCAGCAAACAGGACTCACTTGAGGCAGTGGTAGAGAGGAGGTCACTGAACAAACTTTTGTCCATCATGGAAAACCATGACCATCCTCTCTACCCACTCCTGGACGAACAACGGAGCTCCTTCTCCAAGAGGCTCAGACAGCTCCGCTCGAGAACATCTCGTTACCGGAGGTCTTTCTTTCCGTACGTGATCGGGCTCTACAACGACTCACTTAGCAGATAGGAAGTTGTTGCTGTGACACACAAATTTCCCCTGTGTGGGATCAATAAAGTATATTCTGATTCTGATAACTAACAAATGCTAACTAAACAGACTAGCACATTAATGCACTTAGACTCTCCTTCTCATGACAATGGTTCAAACGGTAGACACACAAACAGATGCAGAATCCCAATTTCCTTCACTCATAGATCCAAGATCCATTTCAGGCACCTCTATTGAAGCAAGGAAGCATCCAAAACTGTTGGATCATTTCAAACAAAGGTCTGGACATTTTCTTTGCAGCATGTACACTAATCTGTCTCCTTTGCAATAGGTCCATGGCCTCCCTATACAGTGAATCAAAATGGAGCTCTAAGATAGAGGAGATCGTGTCCAAGCTGTCTGGTCCTGGAGTGGAGCTGGAGGATGCTGTGGCATGGTTGCATAAGAGGGCAAATGAAGAGCTGCTCACGCTCACAGATATTTGGGGTGTCTTCACCTCTGCTGGCTACATGAAACAGGTTGCAATGGCTTAAAGCCATTTATAATTTTTAATAATTTAAGTGTGAACATTTAAAAAAAAAATTCTTCATGGAAACTAATTGTCATGTCAGATGGAGCAACGGCATCTTTCAGAGGAAGCCACAAGGAATGCTTCAAACCCTTATCCCATCTACTGCGCAATAGAGAAGTTGTGTTTCTCAAGTGGGCCTGTAGAAGGTATTCAAGTGTTTTAAATATCTTTTGTTGTTTATATTGAAAGTCAAAAGTATTTTTTGTTTAACAGGAAAGTGGTTTGAGGTGAGCCCTCATGAGGCAGGATTCACAGAGTTGGGAGTTTTTGTAGAAACTTCCTACCTTGGGAGCAAATTTCTAAGTGGGAAATTACTGGAAAAAATGCAAGAGATGGACATGGTGCAACTACAAGGTATGTTTTTGCACATAAAGCAGTGATTATCGATAGTGTCAAAAGATATAAGCTGGCATAAAATGACTTTTTAAAAACTCTTCTCTCTTCAGTTTTTAGATGTAGATTGTTAAAACAAAGTATTTGTCTAAAAACATTTGTTTAAATAATGGAAAAGATTGGTGAATTTCAAACTTTCGAAGTGTTGATGGTAGAAAAGTGCATGCATAGTTATGCACGTGGTTATGTCAGTCATTAATGAACTGTTTGTAATGGTAGTTTGATTGGATGTGGCTTCTAATATTTTACTTGGACTATTTAAAAAAAAAGTCATGTTGTTGTTTTATTTCCATGTGTTTCTGTAAATATTGTTGTTAATATATGTTGTGCTGCGAAATAATTTGGACATTCAGTTGGTTAAATTCTTTCCATTGCAGGTATTCTGGGCAGTGCTATAGCTGATGGCGAAACACTCAGAGAGTTCATCCCTCCCTGGCTTGATGGTTGATCAGTTTTAAATTCACGTTCACTTCCATTCCATTCACTTGCTTTTGTCCAAATCTCAGAGCCTATTTCTTTTGTTTTCATTTCAGTCCCCATGATGGTAGATTGTGCTGCTCACAAATACATGCGTGTGTACAACGCATTTCACAAACTGATTAGTCTGGCAAAACTCACCATAAGAGACCCCTCCGCTCTGACACACTTGGAGAAATTGCAAACAACACTAGATGGTAAACTACTATTTCAGTTTTATTAGCCAAAAAACTGCTGCTGAAACTAAATGTATTTTATCCAGACAAGTCGCAACACAATGATTCTCATTTGGAGGCAATGAGCCCTGAAGAAAGGAAAAGTTTCTTCCAGAAGTGGAGTCTGGAGTTGCTGAAGACCGTCGAAACCTGGAGCGACGGTCTAGAGGAAGGAAAATTCAAATCCCACGGTTAGTTTAAGAGCTCAAATTTAGATGATTAAATTATTTTTTTCTATAACCTCTTTTGGTTTGTTTTTTTTCCAGTTTCTGTTCTCTCAAAGCAAATTCTTCCCCTTGTAATGAAATGGGAGTGGGGCACAACCAGCAACTTCCTCTATGGGTACAATGGTGAGAAGTTAAAACTATGTGTCCCTCTTTGGTTCCCTTTGACTAAATTTAAACAAATGCAGTAATCAGTTGTATAAAATAAAACTATTACAACCATTCATACATCAGCAGCTACCATGTCGCTATATTCTAGAAGGATCTTGAAGTGTAACAATTTGATGTGATCTACATTTTCTCGCCAATAGAATCGTCTGTTCCAGCCTGCCTCCATGCTAAAGAAAAAATTCACCTGGTAGACGCTGGGTTGTTGATCAACGTACCCTACCCTCCTTTTCTAGGAGACAAAAGAGACATTGATCTCATCATTGTACCAGATTTCAGCGCAGGGGAGGTGTTTGAGGTAATTAACAGTAGGATGCATGCAAAACACTGAGGTCTAAATAGAAAAAACCCAAAGAAACTGCACATTATAAGGTGACCCGTGCATTGGATGACCACGAGCGTTGACTATCGGTTTATTTTTATTCAATTTATATAATTTTTTTTAAACAAAAGCTGATACTGTAATAAATGATATAACAGTAAAAGTTGTCCATGTAAAACCTTCAATTTCTCTGAACAAGTAATGCTGCAATGCAATTTAATTATTTGTATTCAGAACAAGACATCACAGACTTAATTCCTTGCTCCCGGGTCAGATAAATGCTTAATTACGAGTTAGTGAAAGTATAATTACACCTACAAGTTCCGGTATATCTAACTCATATTATATTTCTTATTTCTATTGTCAGAATATTTTCTTTAAATTTTCCATTCCGTTGTTTTCCACTTATCTGAGGCCAGGTCATGAGGCATCAGCCTCAGACGGGAAGCCCAGGCTTCTCTCACCCGGGCACATCCTCCAGCTCACTCAGTGGATCGCGGCCAGCAGTAACACATGGTCTCTCCACTTCATCCGAGGTCTGCTCCATGGTCTCCTACCGGTGGAACGTCCCCAAAACTTCACCAGCAAGGCACTCGAGAGGCATCCTAACCAGATGCCCGAATGCCCCATCTAGCCTCTCTTTATCCGGAGGAACAACGGCTCAACTCCGAGCTCCTTCCAGACAGCAGAGTTCCTCACTCTATCTTTGAGTGAGAGCCCAGCCACTGAGTGAGAGCCCAGCCACCCTGAGCTTCATAAAACTGAAGCTCATTTGACTCATTATTTAAAAAAATATATCATAAAATTCTTCAGAAATGGTGAATGTGTACAGCAAATAGATATGTTTTTGTTTTGTTTTTTTTTTTCACTTTTTCCACTTACTTTTTTAGTTCTATTTTTTTTTTAACAAACAACCTCATCATCAGTAACGAATGCTTGTTTTCATAGTTTTTCTACCTTAAAAATAACTATTCCAATCAAAAGTTTATTTGGACTTGCATTTTTGTGCTTTTGTAAAAAGTTACAGATGAAAAACAAAAGAAAAAGTTTTCTTTTTTCATTACATGTCAAAGCTCCAGTATCCACATTTTAGCAACACGTAGAGAGAGGCTAACATTTCAAATACTGAACACAACTTGAGCCGTGCACAAAAACATTCAACTGTCCATTCAGTAATAGTATTTTGAGTACCACAGACCAAAACCTAAAGATTAATTTAATGGTAGACGTATTCTATTAACAAATTAAAATATTTCCTTGAGTAAAAGATGACAAATGTACAGCATAGATAGTAATTTCACCCCGGCAGTTAAAATAAAAGGCTGTAAATTCTGTCCCCCTTCTTCATTACCAGACTCTAACTCTTGCTAGAGACTATGCAGCTGAGGTGAAAAAGCCTTTCCCAAAGATTGATGAGAAGATTTTGGAAGAGAAATACTGGCCAAAGGACTGCTATGTATTTGAGGGCGAGGGCAAAGAGCCAACAATCATCTACATTCCACTCTTCAACCAACAGAATTGCAAAGGTCAGTTTTGGGCATTCGGTACTCCTACATGTTCGTTGTTAAATATGTTCACGCTCGAGTTGTAACGTATTTAATAGGAGCAAGTCCATTCGTCATTGTTGAGTATTGTGGAATATTTTGGCCCAAAAGCAGCTGTATACCAGCAGTTTATTTAGTCGACGACACAAAAAAAATGTTAAATCTGTCAGAAGTAATCCAAATGTTATTATTGTGAGTCATTATTGTAGCTAAACTGTACTTTTAAGATGATTTATTGGTGGTAGAAGGTTTGCCCTAGGACCGGAAGTTCACACGATTGAATCCCACTGAGTTCATGTCTTGGTGTCTTTGGAAAAGACACCTAACCCCCCGTTTCTCCCACCATTGGCACTGTCCTGGCAGCCTGCTGCAGTGTAATGCAGCACAGAAATTTTCACATTGAGGGATTAATTATGTAAAAATTAAATAAATAATTTGTGTTCCTGTTCATTGTGATGGCCACAGACATTGATTGTTGGCCTGGTTGCCCCTCTGAATGTTGTGTAGCCATACTGATAGTAGATTATTACTTAATGGGAACAGCTGCAGAAAAGGAAGGATTACTAAAGAATCATCTTCTCTATTGTAGATGCGGAGGAAGTCAAAGAAAAAATGGAAGAGTATTCAACGTTCCAACTTCCCTTCCACCTGGATAAGATTAACTACTTGCTCGAAATGGCAAAAGCGAACATAAAGAACAACAAGGAGACTTTGCTGCGTGAGATAAGTAAGGCAGTTGTTCGCCGGCAGAACAGGAACTAGAGATGTTTCAGGTTGGGAGGGGGAGGAAGTGATTAAGGATTCACAACCCTACCAAATGTAGGTTAAAACTGAATCGCACATCTTTTAGCGCATATAATCTGAGAGCTTAGTGTTTCTTTGCATGTCTGTAAATCAGATGGATGGAAAAAAAAAAGCAAACGCTTGTGTCATGCCCGGGTGTTGATCAACATAAAACGGAGAGGACATGAAAAGACACTTGTATATTCACCAGAATCTTATTTTCGGTTTATTTTCTTGTTTTTTTAATGTTACGAACTAAAATTCAGAAGTTTCAGAAACATTGTAAACTTCCATTATTTCAATGAATGCTGCAAAGGGATACCTAGATTTAAAATTGTCTGCAGAAAGTATTCATTGGAGTACTCATTGATCAATGACTACTCAGAGTTTTTGCTAAACTCCAAATTTTGCTAAATTCTGAGTTTAGCAAAATCCGAATTTGCTAAAATGTGAGTTTGCTTGTTTTGTGACAAATGTAACCATGCAAATGGCTCATTAATCTTCATTTGTGTTTAGAGGGAACTGACATTCCCATCGACATTGATCCGATGTACCATGTAATGTATATTCTCAATAAATAAACATTTTATTCATATGTTAAAGTTTACATCAAATGGAAATGATGTTTAAGTGAAAGTTATTTAGTCTATATTAACGGAAAGAAGCCCCTCACTGAGATATGTTTCCATGACGGGAGTCATTCTGTGAGTAACTGAAAATGGGTGACAAATATTAGAAACCTTGAATGTTCGGAATAAAAAACTATCTACAATTTGCAGACTATGTCAGGACGTTGGTAGCTATTTCATAAAGCACATCAACAACAACATGAATCAGGAATATTAATAATGCATTTACTAACACTTATTCAGATTGATGTTCCATTAAAGAGAAGGGTATTCCACTTTTTCTCTTTGAAATTTGAATTTTTATAATGTTTTGATAATCACAAGGTAAAAACACAAATGAATAGAATTAAAACCCTCAACAAGAATGTAATAAACTAAACCCAAAACAGCACTATATTCCATCTGTCTGCAAAATTTGCCCGCATCCAGCTATTTGGATTTGAATTTGATCTGATCTCACAATTTTTTAATTCCGTTCCATTGTCTTCCGCTTATCCGGGCCAGGTTATGTGGGGCAACAGCCTCAGATGGGAAACCAGGCTACGCCCACCCCAGGTGCACCCTCCACCTCACACAGGAGGCTCCAGCATTCGCTGTCCAGCTGTGAGACATAGATTCTCCTGCGGGTTCTGGACCTGATTCAGGGTCTCCTCCTGGTGGAACAAGCCCAAAGCATATCACCAGCGTTGCGCTCGGGAGGCATCTTAACCAGATTCCCTGAACCACCCCAGTAGGGTTCTCTTGGCCTGAAAGAGCAATGGCTCAACTCCGAGCTCCTCCTGGATTGCAGAGCTTCAAGGAGGAGCTCTATCTCTATCTCTGAGTTGGAGCCCAGCCACCCAGTGGAGGTAGCTCATTTTGGCAACAGTGTTTACAAGCATATTAGAAAAGATACGTATTAAAAATAACAGCAGAATGTTTCTTGAAGTCTAACATCATTACTACTGTCCTGATGGTATTGATCCTTTTGTAGTGATGTGGAAACTACATTATTTGGATTTCTTTTATTGGCAAGTCAATCACAGAAGAGTTTAGAAAAGCAAACATTACTCTGAAGGTTTTGTAGGGCATTGTTCAGCAGGTGGTGTACAGAAGAAAACAATAGAAGAAAGAAAATCAAGATCTAGTGCTACCTAAGTGGGATTAGAGCATGCTGATGAACGTCAGCCATTTCTGTTTGTCGGAATGTGTAATTCACCTGCACTGGAAATTCGGGACATTCAGAGAAGTCCACAGAAGGATCTATAGCATGTACACCATCTGTCTGAAATCTGTGAGACAAACAGCAAATGCAAGAAAACAAACAAACAAACAAAAGAAGATCTGCAGCCGGATTTTTCATTTCACACCAGTACATGTATTGGGAATCACTATCCCAAAACACCAGCCAGACTCTGTATCACGCACAACAGCTTAGTGCATGCAAATGATTAAAAAATTAAATTAGCCTGTGTTATTTATTTACTTCAGCGCCGTGTTTCTGGAGATAATACAAAAGGGAAAAGAAGCCTCTCTAAATATTTTCTTTTTATGTTTCATGGATTAAATTTTCTCATTTGAATTGATCTGCTGAGAGATCTGCACAGCGGTTTGCCAAAAGCTTTCATCTTTTTCAAATGAAAATGTTTGTGCTGCTTGTGAAGCGGTTTGCCAAAAATAATGTGAGACGGAGGACACGTCCTTGAGTAACACAGACTGTCAGGGGACGACTGAGGATGTCTGAGAACCTATTTAATGTGTTCCACCACAAAGTCAGAGATGCATGATACATGAATTTCATTTTAACTATTTAATTCTAATACAAGATATCTAGTTTACATACATTTATGAAAAAATACACCTTCACTGAATGTTTAAATTGAGCATGGTTGTGAGTTTCACATATTTAACTTTTTTTTCAAGCAGCACGTCATTGAAACATGATGCATGGCTTCATTTAAATTTGTCGGCATTGCTGAAACAGAATATTTTGTGGATGGAAAAAGGCTCTGATGAATATATTCAACAAATCTTATGTTTCACACACCAACAGTAGAATGCAGTTTCATAAGCGATGAAGTGTCTGTGGTTATTTTGTAGCAGCTTGCGGTTATTTGCAAGTGACATAATGAGGATAAACAGAATGGACAGTCATGCATAATGACCATGTGGCGCTCCTTCACAAATCACAACTTGAAGAAATGTCCTCAAATGTCGTGGCGCTTTCAAATAGCTGATGGCACAACTTCTCATACAAAAAGAAAGACACTTAGGAAGACTAATCTTATGTGGATAGATCAGATTTAGAAACTATTAATTAAATGTTTCAGACGCAATTCATTCTAATTAAATTTCTTCATTTATATTCTGAGGTTGTGGCATCAAGTATGTGCCTAAACTTTCCAATTCGTATCTTTTTGGTTGTTTGTTTGGTCTTTGATCTAATTAGATTGGAACTACAAATCCATCTAAATTCTGTTAGTTAGATTTCAAATTTGGAAGCACACATTGCATAATTTTGCTTTTTTTTGCATTTAGTTTAGCCTTTATTTACCAATAATCACAATGATGATTATTATCATCCAATCAAAAGAAATTGGATGAATAGATGCATTGAATTCATGAGACACCAACTTTGCAATCTAACTGCTTCGTATTAGTTGTGAATCCCTCAAGTGATTGTTAAAAATCAATATCTCAAAACCATGTCATTAAAGACACATCTGTTATGAAACATCACCACAAATGTGGATTAAGCTCTGATACTGAACCTACAGAAACTTTATAAATCACCTGTCATAATGTGGCCAATATGTTCATGTTTGTTTAAAACGCCATTTTTCAACCCGTCAATGTTTTCTACCGACCCGGAATGAGTACTTCACTTATTTGGTTATTTCTTTAGTAGAGCTGAATTAACAACAAAGGGTCTCAATATAGGCATTGTTTCTGATAAAACCACAATATGAAATAAGTTAAAAGTAACAAGCTGGTATTCATTACAGTGGCATCTCCCCAGACCACATTGTGCTTGTTTCTTAGTATGTCAAACTCACCATTGGTAAGTAATCCTAGACAAGTAAAACTCTTCAAATAAAAAATCAGCGACAAAAAAGAAAAACAAAACACATTTTATTGTTATGAATGTGCAGGTACTCAATCAATAGATCCAGGCAGCACAAGTGGTTGACATGCTGTGGGTAAGTGGCTTTTGCTCACCATCAAAAAATTAATTGAACTTTTTAGGGAAAGAAAGAGTAGGGTTGGGCAGATAATGAATAACAACTATATGGATATCCTAGATATTTGTATATTTGTCAATTTTACACTCCGAATATCGGATGATATAAAACAACTAAGAATTTCCATGAAACTTGTTCTCTGGTACTTAAAAGTACTGATTCGGGTAAAGTTTCATATGCACACATTTTTTTGCTCCAGTTGTTGTGTTGAAAGTTACTTTCTGGGAGGATAATAATAATAAAAAAAACCACAGTTTTATTGATACTTTTTTTATTTTACATACACTATTTATCCATGTAGTTGAGTCATTTGAGACCATTTATTAATCATTATAAACATTTAGAGAATTTAGTCTCGAATCACCCTCGTTGTTGAAATATTATGTTAAAATCATAACGTCATAATGTATCTTAATTGCAGTTATCCCCTCTTGTCACAGTGGATTTACATTCTAAAACAGCATTGGCAAAACTGCTGTATCCTTACCCGAAAAAATTACATTCTAGAATTTTAAGAAATTGCTGGAATTTCGAGAAAATTTACGGACAAAACAGCAAGTTTCAAAAACTGGAAACGGAAGCAAATCAACCAATTAGCAGGAAACTTAAATGTAAGTAATACTCTGCAAAATTCTTAAATTAGGATCAAATATATACATATTTATGTATGTCTAAATGTAAGTATAATCGTCTTTAAAATATACGGATAACAGATAGCTTAAAACCGCCTGGTTACACAGATACCGAATACCGAATGTGTCAACCCTACCACAAAGTACATATTCTACTAACATAGCTTTTCAGTACACTCATTAAGTGTGTACTGAAGGCAGCTTTAAGTAATGTTGCAAAGAATTTAATTATAAATATTTTACATACTTGCTTGAATTTTCAAATCACGGAAGTCCAAGGGTAATGTTTTTCCATGTGAAAGCACGTCTAGTCTAAAAAACATGAGTAGTTGGAGCACACTACAATGCTGCTGAGGGGTAGATTCATTCAAATTTAACCAAAGCTCTTGCTTGAACATTCAAAAGAATGAAAGTCTGGATTGGCAGGTTAAAACCTATCTCAAGTGGATTGTTTTATTCATCTAGAATACAACTGCTTCCCTTGTTTCTTTCCAAGGTGAAAAGACATTGTTTAAACTTGACAAATGAAATGAAACTCTCTTAGACAACCCGTCAAAGCCTCTCAAATCTCATGAACTGTCGGATATTGTCTTTAAATACAGAGTTGATCCACATCACATAAAAGCAGATTAAATGTCAGAAAGCTAAGCTTACACCCCATTTGGATCTAATGCTCGCTAGAGGGGTAGTGCATTCAATCAGTGGCATAAAACGGTCAGAGTTGATGATACAAACTCTGAGACAAAGAGTCATAGTTCTGTTTCTGACTAGAGGGAGTTGTTAAATATTTCTCTTTTAAACGAAGGAGATTTTCCTACATATTTAAAGCCAATTTTAAAAAAAATCTTTAAAGGTAAAAAAAATAATAAAACACTTTGTTTAAGATTGTTCTCCATACACAATTTTTTGTAAAAACAATTCCGCTATTTTAAAGTTAATTACAGGTAATATTATCTCTGACCTGTGCCAAATTGTTTTGGTGATGATTTGGATTGTATCTGCAGAAGATGGAAATCAGTTTTTTTTTTCCATTTAACTTCTCACCTCAATCAAATTTTTCCAATTTAAAAATAAGCAAGCAAATTTTTATAACACTTACTTTTCTAATAATACATACTGAATGTGATTTTCAATGCCATGCAGGTATGGGGTCTCCATCCGGTAGGACCTCCACAACTGTCTCATCATTAAACCTAAAACAAAACATGAATGGCTTTTGTTTAAACCTTACTGATAAATCAATGTTTTACAGACAAATAAGATTTTATGAAGTTTCCAACCTCGACATTCTTTTTCTTCTTCAGGGATATTCAACATACTCTCAATTGCATTGAAATGAAGAGACGAGGGTTCTCCACCACAACTTTTTACCTTTTTTTTATAGTCAAACATTATACTGGTGTTTCTGCAGGGGTATCTACAAAAATGTTCTGATAAACATTAAAAAGAAATGTAAAGCCTTTATTTTATCATTCCCTATCATTCCAGCCCAAAATATTCCTCCACATGGTGTGTAACAAGACGTGACGCATGCTTTTCCTTGTCATCATGACAAACTGAAACAAAGGCTGACATGGCAACTTTAAGACTCAAGATCTCCATCTGGACCATCTCATGAAATCATCGATCAGCAAATAAAAGAGTCTGCAGCATCTCTGAACCCACTATAACTCTTTTTTCTCTCTTTGTTAGTGTTTCTTACAAAGAGCCACTCATGTTTAACTGAAACAGCAAATTCCATAGAATATTCTATGGATACATTTTTGTGGCTTCAGAGGAACAAATAGTCTTGAAAATTGTTTCGACAAGATGTTTCTTCATCTGAAACAAACTGAATCAAAACCAATTATCCTTCAGTTTTTCTAAAAAATTGTACATGACCATTTTCACACTGTGTGGTCCACAGAAATCATGTCTGGTTATTTTAAAAACCTTTTATAACTTTGCCGTGTAAAATGAACAAATCCAAAATTTGTCATCATTTCAGCAGATGTGTTCCTTTCATTCATCCATTCATTCTTCTCCTGAACCGTCCATCCCCAACAGGGTTATGAGTGTGCCAGAGCCTATGTTGGCTAAGTTAAGGCGAGAGGAAGGGTACACACCGAGCAGGTCGCCAGTCTGCCGCGGTGCTGTGTTCTTTTAAAACACTAAATATCTGTTAAATACAGTATATTTTCAATCCTAATATTTAATGCTTGTATGATATGATATTAAATTATTTGACAAAGAAAAATCTTTGGATTTTTTTTTTTTTTGCTATTAAAATGAAATCAGTTTGTGACTGTACAGCAGACACCAGGTGTCAGACTAGTTCCACAAAATGGACCAGTTTGTGCATATCCAGGTCTGTACAGAAATCACTCGTTATGTGCATGTGACAAATACATTGGTCACTCTGAGATAATTTCAGGATAGAAAATTAGGCGAGAAAATAATTTTGTAAAAACAAAAAACATCACATTCATTAATTAGAAATGCTAGATTATTGTAAATATTTTTTTGTTCATGCAACTCCAGTTTTCTTGGTTTAAGTTCAGACTTTGTTGCACTTTATTACTTTATTTGCATTTTCGTCAAATTTTTTTTTATTTATGTCATGTTTTCTATGTTTTTTCTAGGTCTTTAATATATCTTTGCATTTAGAAAAGATCTTTATAGATCTTCTTTTTTAATTGGTTTGAAAAGATAACTGACATCATATTGTATCATGAACGTGTTGCGTGTGTGTGCGCGCTCTTGGTGTGTTTGTGCGTCCAGTTTCCTCCACTGCAGAGAAGTGATGCTCTGCGAGCATCCAGACGATCCACAACAAGAAAAATCATGATCGGATCACACAACTGAGATTTAATAAGTGTGGAAACACTTAGAGGAACGTTTGAAAGGAAAACCCGAGATGTTTCTTGAGCTCCAATCTGACGCGTGACAGTGTTTAGAAGACCAATCTCGTTTGCGAGACTTCTAAAGATCTCTGCACTTCAAGAAAAAAAGAAGATGAGTATGAGAAGGAATTAGAAAAAAAAAGAAAAAAGGAATGAAAATGCTCAAAGTTTGGATGTGTTGTCCACAAGTGCGATCCCGCCTGAGCTGTTAAAAATGAGCCGGAATTGAACGAAGAATGCATGTCGTTTGGGATTTATCACTGATTCTGCAAACATACATCATCTGCACTTCTTCAGGTAAGGATGGAATGTCATTCTTATTCATCACTAAAACATAAATGAAACATGTATTCTATTACACAGAGAGAATGGTAATAACTTAGTCACAGTTAGTTCTTTAGGATCTACAGGATCATGTGTAATATTCCTAATAATATGTGGAAAATATTTTTCGTATGTCAACAAATTTTTAGGTATTACTTAGAAATGCCTCTTGAAATCAGCTTTTCTATACCAAGAGAAACTTAATAAATTAGCGGACAGGCTTGAACCACTCATAGATCAGCCAATCATCCAATTCTTTGATCATCATTCAGAATATTTCCATACACTAGAGCAGCTCACAATGTGTCAGATGGAGCTTACTTTATTAGCCTGCTTTATAAATAACACTACCAGTGTAAGAAAGCCATTTTTTTGGATGACCCTGCCAGCAAAAAAACAGCCCACTTAGCCAAAAATCCCACAATAAAGATGAGTCAGACACGACTTATCAACACTCATGCTGACAAATGCAGAGTTTTGATGTGTGGGGTTGTGTGTGTATGTGTGTGGTGCTTATTGTTGAACTTTTTTTGTCTGACACATCATTTTGAAATTTTTATTATTTATAAAATGCAACATATTTCCAAAAGTGTTGTTGTTTTATGATCTTATTCAGTGAAGTGTAACATTGTGACAAGTCTGATTTCAGTCAGTTTGTAAGAAGTTACTGTAGGTTTGACATCACATTTATTTTCATTGGTGGGTCTAAATCTGACCTTTTAGATTTATTTCAGTGCCAAGGCCTTTTTTGCAACTCTGAAATTTGGTGAGCTAAATGAATAAAAACTTCCACTTCTTATTGCTGTGTTAGGGGATTTTTTTTTCTTACTGTATTGTCAGTCTATTTTTAAGTTAATATTGTTTAACTTGATGATAAATCCAAGTTTAGGGATTCGAATTAAAGTTTTAATCTTGTACTTTTGAAGAAACACACTGAAATTACACGTTTGTTGTTGTGTTTTTTTATTTGGCTTTTTAAATCTGCGCGATGCAGTTTAAAAGAAAACTTTTTAGAATTTGAAATCTGACACATTCTGCATTATTTGTATTTCTGTTACTAAATGCAAAGTATTGAAACATATTTAACTTTTAATACACCAAGAAAAACAGTCTTATTTTCGGATTTGTTTTTCAAAGATGTTCATTACTTTCAGAGGCTAAATCTTAACTGGATTCTAACAGGTTTTGTGACACCAATGAACATAAAATGTGCTACTTAATGTGCTACTTTTATGGTGTTATGTTAGTGCTCATGAAAAATTATTTTGTCATTTGCTGGTTGTAGAAATGGTCACTCTCAAATTAGTCATTAATTTACTTACTTAATTTACTCAATTTTAATTGATCTCACAATTCATTTTAAATCTGAATCACAGGTATTATCCATCCTATACAGATGTTAGAACATTGACTTAGTAACCTCTTTTTTTAGCATTTCTATTCAGGTTAAAAGGGTGTGATTGTGAGTTTTGGCAAAGTAATCCCTCAAAAAGCCTAGATTAGTGCATCAGTGGTGCGTATCCTGATTTGACTTGACTGAACAACATGACATGGTATAACTTCACTTACGAGCACTCCCAAAAATTAGAACGAAGTTTAGTTGTAATCAAGGGTAAGGAATGATGATAAAATTAAACCAATGCTAAATACTAATTTGTTTTTGTTGGGTTTTTTTTTTAATTTAAAGTATTACTTTCATGGTTTGCTGGAAAATATAACCAACATCTGTCAGGAAGTGGCAGGAGGAGGACCCAAATGCAGGACATCAAAACAGGATTTATTTAACCTACAGTCCAGTAAAGCTGTAAGACAAAGGGCACAGGATTAACTAATGATCAAAAAGTTCAAATGATATAACATAGTTCAAAGATTAAACTTATGGTCAGGCAGCCAAGAGGACCTGGCTGGAAAGGATGACAACCCGACAAATAATTCTGGGGGATTGCCTTTAAATAGGCAGCAGGGTCCATAGGTGTGTCCAATCGCCCTCAGATGTCCCTAATCAGGGTAATGAGGGAAGGTCCAGGGCTCCCTCTGGTCGCACGGGAGGGGATTATGACAACATATACCTTCTCCTGCACCATCTAGTGACATTTGAGTGGCTGGGCACTCACTCAGAGATCGGATGAGGACCTCTGCCATCCGCGAGGAGCTGGAAAAGAGCCGTTGCTCCTCCGGGTTGAGAGAAATCAAATGGGGTGGTTTGGGCATCTGGTTAGGATGCCTCTCGAGCAGTTCGCTGGTAAGGTGTTTTGGGTATGACCTATTGGGAGGAGATCCAGAGGCAGATTCCAGACCTGCTGGAAGGACTATGCCTCACAGCTGCCCGGGAAACACCTCGAGATCCTCCCGAGTGAGCTGGAGAACGCAATTGTGGTGAGAAAAGCCTTGGCTTCCCGTCTGAAGCTGATGCCCCCACAACCTGGCCCGGGATAAGTGGAAGACAATAGAACGGAACAGAATGTGTTCTTAAACCCATAAAAACATGAGAAATATCTATCACCAACTGCTTGACTTTTTGTTCATAATAGTGCTTAAAAACAATGTTTTTATGTGTTAGTGTTTTTTTTTTTTTGCCAACAAAAATAAATTAGCCAATATACATACGTATATATATATATATACATATATATCCGTATTTGTTCATATTTTTTAAAAAAAAAGCTTAAATACACTTTTTGATATAAAAACTTTATATAAAACCATTTCATAAATCATAGAACCTGTCAAAATATACCAATAGTAATGTCTTTTTTTTTCTCTGTATACCAGCAGCTCAACCTATTACATCAAAGCTTGATGACAGTTGGTGGGCATATAAGGATGTTGTCCAAGGGAGCTTTGTTCCAGGTAATGCACTCTTTTCACACACACCCATGCACACACTTTTATGTAGCTTCAGAGCCCTCATAAAAATTACTTTTCGATTGCTATGATCATGTTTGGGTGTGTTGTTGATCCTTTGAAGTCTGGCATTTGGCATGAAGGTGGATATTAAATTCAATTAATTGCCATACTGAAATCATCAATATAAACATTGACTACAGGTCAGCTGAACATGGATCTTATGAATCTGTCCTAAACAACCCCCAGCATTTTAAATATGTATCATGTTATATTAACAGAATGTGGATACAAAATACTTTTTGCTCATTTTCACTAAGCTGGTCTGGAGGTAATAACAGCTGTATATCAGGTGAATTAGGAAGCTTGGAAGTGGGTAAGATGTCTCTCAAAGATAAAGGATTCTTAACAGCAGCAGTTTCAAGAATGTCATATTTTCAAATTGTGCTTAAGGGCTGTTCTTCAGTGTCAAGAATCCTCAGAGGAACTTGCATTTTTATTTTAAAAAGCTTCTTTGAACATTCAGTGTACCCACACATTAGCAATTTATTTAACATCCTAAATTCTGCAGAGATAAATAAAATGTGATTAGACGTCTAAAAAAAAATTCACTTTCACAAATTCTATATTGTCACATGTCGGTGTTGGAGTTTTGTGTTCCTTTGAAAAACTGGTTTCTTAAACTTTTGAACCATGACCTCCTGGATAATAATTGAGATTAGACACAACTTAATAAAAGTTGTCTCTGAAAAAAAAAAAAGCACTCCTGTTAATGATGTGGTCCGTTTTTTTCCACTCAAAAAAGCAATTGTATTATGATTGTAACATTTCATCTTCATTTTTAATCTTTTTTTTATCTCAAGTGTTTCAAATAGCAGTAATTATAAAAAAGATTTAAATATTAACTCCATGTACCAAGTGAACAATGTGTTGGGTTTTATTTTTCTGAACTTGGCTCTTAACTGGGAAAAACACTTGTATGACAAAATTCCTATATTACATCAGTTTTGGAATTTCAAACAGCATCTATTTAAACTTGGAAAATAAATATTTGGCCTCATACATTTAAGAAACTTAAACTAGTTGATTTAAAGTCAAAATGTCAAGTCAAAGTGACATTTGACTATTAACTACTAATTTACAGAATAAGGACTGTAAAAGGTGGTAAGGTGTGCTGTAGGTGTGACAGAGGAGTTCAGTGTGGGGGTGAGACTGCACCAAGGATCTGCTCTGAGTCCTTTGCTGGTTGCTATGGTAATGGACGGGCTGACAGATGAGGTCAGACAGGAATCCCATGGACAATGATGTTTGCAGATGACATTGTAATCTGTAGTTAGAGGAGGGAAGAGGTGGAGGAAAAGCTGGAGAAGTGGAGGTTTGTACTAGAAAGAAGAGGAATGAAGATCAGTCAGAATAAGACAGAGTAGCCTACATGTGTGTGAATGAGAGGGATCCAAATGGAAAAGTGAGGTTACAGGGAGAAGAGATAAAGAAGGTGGAAGATTTTAAGTATCTAGGATCAACAGTCCAGAGCAGTGGAGATTGTGGAAAAGAGGTGAAGAAGCGTGTTCAGGCAGGCTGAAACAGATGGAGAAAATAATCAGGTGTGATGTGTGATAGAGGAGTTTCAGATGAAATGAAAGGGAAAGTGTACAAAACTGTGGTGAGACCGGCCGTGCTGTTTGGTCTAGGGACAGTAGCACTGAGAAAAAGACAGGAAACAGAGATGGAGGTAGCAAAGATGAAGATGCTGAGGATCTCTCTGGGAGTGACTAGGATGGACAGGATTAGAAATGATTTTAAAAGGTGAACAGCACATGTTACAGATTTGGGAGATAAAGTCAGAGAGGCCAGACTGAGATGGTTTGGACATGTGCAGAGGGGAGAGAGAGAGTACATTGGCAGAAGGATGCTGGGTTTGGAACTCCCAGGAACTCCCAGGCCTAGAGGAAGACCAAAATGTATACAGTGAAAGACGATATAAAGATGGTTGGTGTGACTGAAGAAGATGCAGCAGATAGGGTTAGATGGAAGAAACTGACTTGCTCTGGCGAACCCTGAAGGGAAATGCCGAAAGGAGAAGAAGAAGAAGACATTAGTTGATTTTGCATAATACCCCTTTTTAATTTTGGCAGATTCCAGTGTCCATGCTGGAAATTTGGTGTTGTTGGGAGATTTCAAAGTAGTTTAGATATTGGGAATCACTATTGATTCCACACATGGAAAATTTGTGTATCAAACTAGGATTGCACAGCAATCTACCCAAAGATAAATTTCTTGCACAAACAAATAATAAATTAGCTGCTGAGATAGATTGGAATCAAATCTGAAGCAATTTTGTAGAATTTTTTTTGTGTGCTTTTTGTCTCATGAAGTTGACAAAACAGACTATAAAATGAAAATTTGAACTGAACCCGTTTTGCTATTTCTTTCCGCCAATATCTTTTTTTTTTTTTTGTAGCATCTGTGCTACATTCTGTACGTTGTTATATTTAGTTTCACATTTCCTTTTGCCAACTTTACAGCTATTGGGCAAACTCCACTATTACTACAAGACTCCTTCTTTTCTGCCTGCTCTCATCTATCATTCCGAGCACCTACACGCTCACCACAAAGTAGAATAGAAGTTGCAGTCTGGGGGATCACTGCACACTGTGGTGGATCATCTTGCAGTAGCATCACTCTGATGCATTGTAATTTCTATTTCTGCTGATGTAGATTCCCTTTTACCCCTTTGCTTAAAAAACACCAACATTTTTTAATGTAAAATCCAAACCACTCACCTTGGATGCTTGGGAAGGGGATCACAGCAAATTATGAGTGGATTTTTAAAGAACTATTTCACATTTTTGAAATATAATTTCCTTTCTTGCTGACTCCCAGATTCTATTCCAATAACAGCATGAAACAGACATCTATCCAATGCTGGCAAAGCACTAACAAGGGAGAAAGATGCAATGTGAGAGTGTGCTGAGAATAAAAAAGAAAAACTACAGTTTGTGTAGGGGACCTTTCACTGATGTGATGAGACTACTGACAGTCTCAAATTTCCCAAAAGGGCCTTATACTCAGAGCACACTCTGGTTTTGCTCTCATATGTCACTATCTTCTATCTTGCATTTACTCCCAACTCTAAATTCAATATACAGTATAAATTTCAAATTCTTTGCCGCAAATCCAACAAAGTATTATTCTAATCTTTATTCTAAAAGCTGGTTTTGAACATGGAAAAATAATCTCTTGTGGAGGACCTATTTCCGTTTTTACAGCTGTTTCCATTGCCCTGTGTGCACTCAGGATATAAAACCTAATTTAATATAAACACTGAGATAAGATTTTGTCTGGAGGGAATTACTTTAACTCTTCAAAACCAGACCACAAAAAAGCAAACAAACAAAAAATATCGCAAAAAAGAATAGTGTCTAGCAGGGATCAAGAGACAGTAACAAAAGAAAAATCTAGAGAAGATTTAGAAAGGCTAATCAGTCATAAAGTAATACAAAAAAATCCCAAGAAATTCTCATGTAGCATTGAAGCATTAGCACAGTTTCACATACTTTCAATTTACACAAATTCTCTTGCTCATTCCAAACACATAAAAAGAAATGACACGTGCACATCTTTATTTGAAAACCTTTCAATGTCATCCAAACCAGAGGGCTTATCAGTTAAAAGGATGACTCTTGGATAAAAGTCCATCACCAAATTAAAACTAGCTGATTTTAAAGTAATTAAAATTTATCTTGTCTCTTCTGTGCTCGATTGGAGTCGCAGAGAACACCAGTCGTCGTATTTAAGCAACTCTATTAACTCGCTTGTAGTTAATTTAATTGCATGTGACAGTTAAAGCGTAAAGGTGAGTGAATCTGTCCCTTATCAACTTCTTCAAACTCATTTATTAATGCAGTCTGTGACTGTTGCCCCTGATGTCATTTTGATATTGGATGATTGTGTTCCACTTCAGGAGCTAAACCACATCTCATCATCGGCAACACATAATAGTTCATTCAGAATATAAAGGACATGAAACAAAGAAGGGACAAAGTGCTCTTTTAATGAAGGAGTCGGATGGTATTAGGGGCCTAAACACACCTGCTGTACTAAACTAAATAAACAAATTGACTAAAGGTCTTCAAATTTGAGAAAAAACAAAGAAAACAAAACAGTCTTGAAATGAACAATCGCTCGCTAATTGAGAAACTACACTATAAACAAACCCAAGATCCAGGACAATAGGATGTCATGGTATGAAGGGTATAAAAAATATTAACGCCAAAGACTAAATTATGATTATTCCGACAAAAAGGAGACATTAGTCCAAGAGCCCACCCTGGAATATTTCAAACAGGACTTCATAAAGTAGAACCGAGGTGGATTAGAAATTTGTTAGCACTTTTGTGACCACAGGCCACTTTGTCTCTGTCTCCAAAATAATGCGGGATATATAAAAAAAAGCTGTGCATCCGTTAACGTTGCATCAGTTGTAGTGACCTACAGCTCAAAACATAGCTTATGTCCTATAACTATAGCGTTTATAAGTTACAATTTAATTATCTTCAACGGTTGATGACTGGTAGGTCAAAATGTCCGCAAAGCTGGTCATAGTTTCAAATTTGGGACTCTGTTGAATTTAAGTATTTATCAAGCACTGAAATAAAAATTCAATATTACGATGCATACACGTTTCACATAGATTACATCAGTTGGAAATTAGACCATCTTAATCATCATCCATTTCTTCATCAGTGGAAGACTTCTCTACATCAGTTTCATCATTTGTCTCATCTTCCAAGTCTCATGGTAATGTTGAGAGGAACATTCAGACCTTAAAAACTACACTACAACCAAGTGTGTTGTCGATCAACCAACTTCCATCCATGGCCATTAGATCCAAATGATGCTGGCCTGGATTGCAATGTATATTTCCAAACATATGCAGCAAATTTCATTCTTACCAACTTCTGTTGAAGAACTAGTTCTCAGGATGGTAAGCAGAAAGACCTGTTGTTGTGATTTTTTCAGCAGATCAAATTCCTTGTTGGGTTCATATCACTTTATACAAAGATAGAGTATGGCATCATTGACACTGCTCAGATTGCACCCTTCATAGATATGGCAAGCATTCTCTTCAACTATTGCAACAAAGTTTGGATCCTACACATCAGATTCACCCAAGTGACCAAGAGCTGTCAAAAGTTCTGTATTAGTCCTCATGATCTAGAAAGGTTTCCACTTTGTCTTTCTCAGGAGCAAAGTTATGTTATCACAGCCAGTTAGTGCATGGACACTTGGTAGTGTATCACACATGATTTGCATTAACTTGACAACTAGATTAGAAATATTGATAATGCACCATGTAGTCTTCAAATGTACCCCAGTATCCATCCATACATAAGCATCCAGAAATTTGGCATGATAAAGAATGAGAACAAAGCCATCAGTATCTATGTCAATCATTAGTGTCTTATCGTGACAAACCCCAACAGTAAAGTTTGTGTGAAATATGTCCTCTTTATCGTGTCCACCAATGTTACGCTTAAGCTGCGCACCTGCGCAATTGTGCACTGCTCACAGATACATAAATAGCGCACAAGAAAGCCTATGCAGCATGCAAAATGATCCTCAATTTAAACTGAAGATGCAAAAATGAGACAGAGATCTGGAGCGTAACTTTTGTCTTTCTTTCTGAAACAAATTGCTTCAAACTGCTGTTTTGGAGTTTGGCTCGTCGATGCTACTGACGTCACAAAAGAGTAAAAGTTTTTGCTCCACCCCCTTCTGCTCAGTTTACTCAGACCGTTTACTCAGACATAAAAAATTAGAGGGAACATTGATGTCCACTATTCACTTTGTAAATCTGTCAATTGCTTACTCTGTCATCTTCAGCTGCGTACTCGTAGCATTTCTGATCAATGGCCAAAAACAGCTGCCAAGGATAGGATCAATTACCTTCAAGGTCCAATTTCTTCTTCTGAAATGCCATCATTTCCCTTTTAGACTGCGATTAGCACAAGACACTATCGATATCAACTGGTGTTTTCTGTTACAGACTTGTGATTCGGTATGTAGTCTGTGAGTGACCACATAAATCATGCACACTGTCTTTGATGGTTGGGCCTTTAAGGAAGGTGTCAAAGACAAAATAAATTACATCTGCATTGCGACAGGCTTGCCAAAGAATGGTCTTAGTTACACCATCAAATGTGGAAGGAGGATTCAGATTCGGATAAAAAAAACACTGTATCTATAATGTAGGTTTCTGTTTGTTTAGACATCTAATTTGTCGACCCCATTGCCTCCAAATTCTCCATCACTGCACTTTTGGATGTCTTGTTCATGGCATCAATGATGCTAAAGTGTGCGAGTGAGACATTAGTTAGTGAATACGAGAGCACGAAGCCATGACCAAGTTTCAAGAACAAGAGATATAGCAGCTTTTCAAACAGATCTAGCAAAATTACATCTATCAATATGAAAAGGAAGGTCAGCTTTGACTTGCGCCTCATTTTCTAATTATGTCCGATGAACAGCAAACATTTACCAAAAACTCCCAAAAATTTGATTAGAAAATGATATTTCCAAAAATACCAGCTAGAGGAGACGGCAGCTCAGTGGTTAAAGCGTTCGTGTGGACCGGAAGTTCGTGGGTTTGCGTCCCACGGAGAGCACGTCTAGGGTCCTTGGAGAAGACACCTAACCCCTGTTTCTCCCACCATTGGCGCCGTCGAAGGGCAACCTGCTGCGGTGTAAGGAGTGCAGCACACAAATTTCCCCAGTGAGGGATGAATAGAGTAATTTCAGTCAGTCGGTCGGTCATCTTCTTATCCGTCTATCCCTTCGGGGTTGCAAGGGTGCCGGAGCCCATCCCGGCTAATTTAAGGCAAAGGGCAGGGTACACCCCCGAACAGGTCGCCACTCATTCCTAGGGGCAATTTGGCACCGACCAATCAACCTAGCATGCATATTTTTGGAGAGTGGGAGGAAACTGGAGTATCCGGAGGAAACCCACGCAAACACGGGGAGAACATGCAAACTCCACACAGAAAGGACAGTGTTCCAAGCCTCGTCCCCACCCCGGACCCGATCCCACGACCATCTTGCTGTGAGGCCACTGTGCTAACCACTTGGTCATTTCCAGCAGATAAATGGCCCTTGGATCTTGGACTAATAGTTTCTTCTGGAAGTGTTTTTTTGTATTTGGAATGCTAAACGTAACTATTAAATCTCAATCAAGCAATGATAGGATTAAGGATAATTGTCTCTTCAACCTTGACCAAAATTAGATAAATATTTAAAATTTGGCATTTAGGAATTGTAATTGTAGGTCCTCTTAGTTTGCCAGGACTCCCTGGAAAAGTATATCTTTGAATCTGACTGGGTTTTGTTACAGGTTAAATTAAAGGTTAAACAAAAACTATATTCAAGGATGCTGCATATTATTAATTTTGAGTTGCCACAGTTACACTGTTTTGTTTTGTTCTTTCTTCTTGTCCATTTTTCATTCATCCCTTTTTTTCCATCTGCCTTCCTACTGGCAGACAGTGGTGTTTTCATGCAGTAGTTGTGCATCTCTTTTGTATATTTGGTCACATCTGTATCTGCTTCCCTCTTCCTGTCTCTTTCCATTCTCTCCCTCCACTTGCTTTTATTCTTTCTCATCCCTTCTGTTTCCCTGCATTCTCTACATCCTTCTTCATTGGAGTAGTGGTTCGTCTACCTTTTTGCCTCATCCTGCTTTCTACCTTTTAGAGTCCTCCTCTCTCTTTTTCCCCTCATCCGGTCTTCTCTCTCTCTCTTGCTTTCTGTGTTTCCTGGTTAACACTCCTTTCAACTCTCACTCCCTGATGATGCGGCCATCATTCAGCTGAATTTGTTTCCCTGTGAGGCTCTCCTAGAGCCCCAGAGGAAATGTGATCGGTGCATCGCGGTCAGGCAGCGTCTGATGAGGCCGTGCTCTCCTGAAAAACAGATTTAAGATTGGATTTAGTGAATGTGTGAATCATATCAGGAGCTTAGGTTTATTGTAACTGACGGAGAGTGAAAAATACAGCCACACAAACACTGTAAAATATTCTCTGTGCGTTAAAGCTAAATTCAGCATGTCTACTTCTTCAATGTGTATCAGTAGTTGCCTGAAGTCAAACATTTTTAACGGCATCCCAAATATGATGCCAAATATGATACTTTGGTTCCTTACAAGATATTTGAGAAATATTTTCATTTCCAAATGTCTGTGAGGTGGGTGGGCTTAGATATTACTAAGCAAACACATCAAAATTGGGTAAAATATGTGATCTGGTCTGATTAATTACTTTTTTAACTCCAAAACTAAACATCTGAATTTGGTGGAAACAATGTGGCATGGTTTAAACATCACATCTTATTGCTATTTTAAGCAGTATAATGTTCTTGTGCTTAAAATAACTTTACATGTACCGATTAATGTGGCATTCTCAGAAAAAATTCAAACAAACAACTGAAAAATTCAATTTATAAACTAATCCAAAGGAGGAAGCCAAGAAATAACATTTCAGGTGTGTTTTGAATAAAGAATGCATCTATTAGAATCAAATCAAATTGATAACTGTCTATGTTTTAAAGCTTTTTTTTATTGAACAAAAAGCAATTTCCTGAGCTGAAAAGCTTATATTATTTTCGCCTGTTTTTTCTAACATAGCGATGAGTTCACTGTACCCTAATGGTTTCCACTGTCATCAGATCACAATCCAATAGAGCACCTTTGGGATGTGTTGGAAAGAGAAATTCTCATCACGGATGTGCAGTGACTGTATGATCATACCGTTAATATGGAACGAAGGGTGTTATTTCTTAAGCTTTTCTTTCATTTTGCTCTCGCTTATTTGCTTTTTTAAAAAAGAGATCTACAACATTGTTTCTTTTAAATCTTCTAAATCATCTTGCATCTTTAGTTCATCTAAATTTTGCTTTCACAGAAGTCGATAGCTATCATCAGGCATCTCACATCTGGTTTTGTCAAACAGTATGTCAGTAACAGCAATTTTGAGAAAATCCAAATATGTCACGCCCTTCTATATTGATAAACAAAACACCTTTTGTTTTCGCCCAAAAATGGATTATTGGCGAAACAAGCTAATGAATAAACAAGCTAATAAATAAATATATTTAAATATATTTAAATGCCTTTCTATGTGGAGTTTGTAGGTTCTCCCCATGTATGTGTGGGTTTTTCTCTGGGTACCCCAGTTTCCTCCCACTCTCCAAAGCATGCATGTTAGGTTGATTGGCCGCTGTGAAATTGCCCCTAGGAATGAGTTTGTGTGCAGATGATTGCATGTGTGTGATCCCATGATAGACTGGTAACATGTTTGGGGTGTACCCTGCCTTAAATCAGCCGGGATTGGCCCTGGCACACCGCGTGACCACGTAAGGTATAAGCGATTCAGAAGACGAAACAAAACGAATATATTCAGTTTCACTTCTGACACTGAATTCCCTCCTCTTCTTGCTCCGCACTCAATCCTACCCGCTGGATGCGGCATTATGCATGACACAACATAAATCTTGTGTGAGTCCGGAACTACAATGTAATGTACAATGTACTACCTTTTTTATTAGGTACAGTGTTGTACAGGGGTGTTACACCACGCTGCTGCGGAGCAGCTCAACCTCCAACCCTTCTCCATATTTTTGTAAAGTGATCATTCTACTTCCCCCTACACATATTCTAATTGCCTCTCCTAGAACATTTAAAAAATGCTCCAGCCTATGGGGAAGCTTTAAAACCTTAGACAGGTGAGGAGACTCTTCCTTTCCCACACTTTATGTTCATTACAAATATCTCTGCCCTTGACTGAAATGCTTATTTCTTCCCCAGACAATTGGAAGACAAAATTAATTTAAATTCCATGTCTAAAAAATTTCCAAATATTTGAAAAATTGTGTATTTCAATCAATATTTAATGACATGTACAAAAGAGAGAGAGTACATCGGCAGAAGGATGCTGGGTTTAGAACCACCAGGAAAGAGGACTAGAGGATGACCAAAGAGGAGGTTCATGGATACAATGAAGGAAGACATGAAGATACAGTAGTTGGTGTGACCGAAAAGATTCAGCAGATAGGGTTAGAGAGAATAAACTGACCTGCTTTGGCGACCCCTGAAGGGAAATGCCGAAAGAAGAAGAATCAATACTTAATGTAACAAATGGCCATTTTGTTACTGTCTAGGTACAAACTGTAAATGGTGACGGGAGGTGAAATGGACCGAGCATGAGTAGAGCAGGTTTTTGGGCACAGATACTGCAAAAACACTGCAGACACTAGAACATGGGCGTGACAAGGAATAAAATTTGTGGGCGAGACAGAACAGTATCTGAAGACTAGATTCAAACATGCATGAATGCCATAAAATACTTCAAACATGTGGCAGAAACCTTCAAAAAGTTGAATTAGTATAATAGTCCCTCTTGAAGTCGATTATAAACTCATCACTTAATGTTGATACCAAATCCTTGTTCCAACTCTGAGCAAAGGGAGAAATACCTGTAATGTGTAAATTAAGTAATTGAATATGTGTGTGTATGTTCGTGTGTGTGCACGCATACATACGTGTGTAAGAATGTAAAAAGTGATAATATGTATGATGAAATATGCATGTGCAATTATGTATATGAATAAATGTGGAGGACATGTTTGATTTAAGCAATGTTTTAAATGTAAAGCATTTGTGTTTGTAATGTATTAAAAGTACTCAACAGATCTGTTTAGATTTGATTTAGTGGTTTTATGTCTGTTAGCAAAAATATGACTAATAAAAATGGATGAAAAGGTTATTTCTATCAAAGGGTTGGCTGCTTTGCTTTATCGTTTCAAAAAACGGGGCCAGAAAAATGTATTTCATAATTTCTGTTGTAGATTGCTTCAGAGGAAATTTGTAGCTGTCAAAGAATAGGAAGACAATGAGCGGGTGCTTTGTGGTGGAGTCGTGCTAGGTCCCATGCCATGTTCTGCTAAGTTTAATAACACCAACTCAAAGTACTGCTGTGACTCCAGCCTGCTGCAGTAATACCAATTTATCTTGTCTCTGGAAAACCTCAATGTCAAACACAGACTAAAAATGGGAAGAAAATTGTCCTTTCAAAAACCTAGATGTAAGTAAGTCCTAAGGTTTGAATAAAATCTCTCAAAAATCATCTGAAATTTTTGATTCATCTAAAACTGCAAACCTATTCAGATTGATTTGATGTTCTCTGTCTCTCTTCCTCACACGTCCTTTTTCTGGACTCTAATTGCCTTCTGGCTGTGGATCCTGGCAAACGACTGAGAAGCAGACTGGCTGAAGCCCCTGAGTTCTCCGACTCCTCTTCCTCTCCCCCCCTCTCACACTTTAAAGCCAATTGTGGACACACACAACGTAACACACAGTTTGAGAGAGTGTGAAGATCTGTGAAGAGGAAAAGGGCAGCTCCCTTGAGTTCTCGTTTCGCTTTTCTTCATCTCTTCCTCAATAAACTCGGTACTGACACATTTTTTCCCCGATTCTTCTTCCTCCGTCCTTTCACCTTCTCAGGAATGTGAGACAAACCTTTCTAACACTCATTCCTCACTGCACAGAGTCACGCTCAGGTTTTGAACTAATCCAGGACCTTGTTATGTTTAATTGTCCACGATAAAAACAAAAAACTAACCATCCAATTTGGCTCGAGAAAACAATAAAACCAAGAAGCCAGCCTGGGATTGCAATAAACACCAGAACTGGCAAAAAAAAAAAATCCTTTTGGTAATTAATCTGTCATTTTGTTTATGTGCAGATTAACAACTTTGAATTTCTTAATTTTCCTCTCACATCTGCGCTGAGCTCCTCTCTTTTCTGCTTTACAAAACTCTCTCACATCAGGCTTGCCGTAACAGTTGTGGTGTCTCGTTTCCAAGATTGACAACTTGACACTTTCTTCATTCGGCTGTAAAGAACAAAGAAAAAAAAAACAGAATTCACACTTTGTTAAAAAAAACTGCTAATCCAGGAAACAAAACGGCAACTATTAGACATGATACCTGTTTAAAAAAAGATAGCTTCCTCCCAATTTTAGCTACAGAAAGAAGACATGAGGGAAACTTGGTTATGTTTTCACAAAAGCCAGGTGAGATAAGTTGATTCTAAAACCAGTTGAACTAAAAACTAGTATGGCTGTATTAGGAAAAAATGAGATGTTATGTATGCAGCAGAACTTCTATTAACACCATATTATATAGCAATGATACATCGATACACTTGCAGTTTTAATTTTGAACTCAAGCATAAATATCAAGTTGAACTGATGTAAAATTAGCTTTTTAATTATGTAAAAGGTTAAAAGATTAGCAGAAAATAATTGACTGGAAAAAAATCTGTCTAAATCACAAATGGAGACTCGCACAGGATTAAAATGATCTGAGGACCCACAGTTGGCAAAATTAGGAGTTATTTTTTAAGTGAATTTTTACAGACTTGGACCTTTTTACAGTAGATTTAAACCACAAACTTTCATGTGGATTATTTCAAATTATAAAGCTTTTCAAGGTACAATTTTTAGTCTAGTCTAAATGAGGCTCAAGCGGTCTCTTTTACTACCTGTGGGTGGTGACCGAAAGAAGGAGATCGCGAATACAAGCAGCCGAAACGAGCTTCCTCCGCAGGGTGGCTGAGTTCTCACTCAGAGATCGGGAGGAGATCGGAGTCGAGCCACTCCTCCTCCAGGTCGAGAAAAGCCAAATGGGGGGGTTTGGGCATCTGCGCCTCCCTGGTGAGGTGTTTCGAGCATGTCCCACCAGGAGGAGACCAAGAGGCAGACGCCAGACTATCTGAAGAGCCTATGTCTCACAGCTGGCTGGGGAACGACTCGGGATCCTACCGGGTGAGCTGGAGGATGCAGCTGGGGGAAGCATGGGCTTCACGTCTGAGGCTGTTGCCCCCGTGACCTGGCCGGATAAGCGGAAAACGATGGAACGGAATTTTGTTTACAGTGCTTTCAAAATTTCTATTTGTAAGGCCATTTAATTCTCTTTTTTTTCGTTCCATTTCCATTGTGTTCTGTTTATCCGGGGCTGGGTTGCGAAGGTAACAGCCTAAGATGGGAAACCCAGGCTTCTCTCACCCCAGCTACATTCTCCAGCTCACCCGGGAGGATCTTAAGGTGTTTTCTGTCCAGGTGTGAGACATTGTCATTCCAGCAGGCCCGGGGTTTTCTCCCTCTTGGATCTACCCAAAACACCCCACCAGCAAGGCGTTCGGAAGGCATCCTAACCAGATGCCTGAACCACCCCATCTGGCTTCATTCAACCCAGAGGAACAACGACTTTTCTCCAAGCTGCTCTCGGATCTCAGAGCTCCTCACCCGATCTCTAAGTGAGAGCCCAGCCACCCTTCACAGGAAGCACATTTTGGACACTTTTATCTTGTTCTTTCGGTCCGCATCCACAGCTTGTGACCATAGGTGAGGGTAGCTTATTCTTTTTCTGAACACTGTAAATGTCAATTCTGTATTCTTTAACGTTTTTTTTTTTATGTTTTTTTTAAAGGCAGGACTTGTTAAGTATTTTTGTCCCTAGTTACCCGACCAGGAATATATTGTTACATCAAAAGCACAGATACAAATGTTAAATTTCTATTTTATATAATTGTACACTAAAATCAAGTCAGTCTATGGTAGAGATTAATATTAATATTGGATGAATTGGCCTCCTGGAAATAACCTGTCTCTATGGGCAAAAATTCTTCCTCTGAGTGTTTTTTACAGAAAAGTTTCGCACATTAAACTTTTTTTTTCTTTTTGGGAGATTCCAGAACACCCAGGAGTTTGGTCATGTGACCATGAGTAGGAGCAGTGGAGTTAAAAATCCTCTTGGGTTAGAAATGCTCAGCAAGACATCCACATTTAGGAAGAAGTGCTTGCTAAACAAAAATCTGCATGCAGGAGAGGGTGGCTTATGTAAAAGTTTTGATATCAAAGTGGTGAGAATTGTCACATGGGTTTTGTCCACAAAATTCAATGATGTCCCAGACCTGTTAAAAGACAGAAATATAAAGCTCAAAAAGGAGCTATCTGTGTTTATGGAAAGTAACCTATTTATATGTCACACCTCTTGTGTTATTTGTGTTCTGTGGAGATAGAGGCGTGAGGCAGAACAGGATGTGATCATGTTGTTGGATATGTGTGTGTGAGAGCTTGTTTCTATGTCTGCGTGTTCGTGGTAATATTGCAGTTCAAGCTTGTTATTTAGGGTGCTGTAAGTAGGACACCAAGTTAGTGATCAGATGAGCTGCTGCTTTGCTCTCTTGCTCCATATTTCCTTTCCTCTCCGTTGTTACACATTACTCTTATCCATATATTTTCCTCGCTTTGTCTTTGCCGTGCAGTTTTTCTGTTTCCGCACATCTCCTCTCCGTTTTATCGTCATAAAGTCTCTCTGAGTTAGTGCTTGCTCACGCAAACACACACACACACACACACACACACACACACACACAACCACACAATGAGACTCTCAGGGCTACAAGAGGATAAAAAAAATGAAGAAATGAAGAGAAGTAGCTAGATCAAGTGGGATGAGGAGGAGTAGGAAACTGCATTCCTCCCACGCAGTGAAGGAGATATGAGCAGTTTTAGAATTATCTAAAGGACAAAAGAAAGGTGAGACTGAAAGAAGAGAGGAAAAATAATAAAAAAGAGGAAAGAATAAAGAATAGTATTCTTAAATTTTAATAATCTTTTGACATCATCACACTACCACATCCTCCATGAGTGCTTGATGAGTGCCTAGTGGGGTTCTTGCAATTATTCACTGCAGTAACATCGTTAGAGTGAGTGTGAGCAGTGATTATGGAACTGAAGCAATTTGGTCTTATTTAGATGAACCGCTGCACGCTGCCGGGCTGGATCGGAATGTGCTTTGGACATATTGTTTGTAGTGATCATGAATTGTAATGACATTAATATTAGTTTTATGTTGCCGACCTGAGGAAAGAATGAACGATGATAATGTTGTACAAATCTTCACCAGAGTCACATTTTGAAGGTTTCTGTCTTTAGATGTTTTGTGGTATCTCGGTGCAGTAACTTATGTTGAACATCAATATTTTCACAGCGATATTTCTTCTCTCAGGTCACAGTTTTCATTAAACTTGGCCATCAGAGAAATTGTATACCTTTAGTCATAAATAATACAGAAACCATGTCAGCCATATTTGTGTGCTCAATCATTCCCATAAATTATTTGTGGTTTGAGAAAATCAGTGTATTTCAGTAGTGAATATGTGTTCACTTGGACATGACCATTGAGACTAAAAGCTTGATCAAATTTTTAGTGTTTCAGAAAATTCAACAAAATGCAGGATGGAGGATCATGCTTCTTCGGTTAAAAAGATTTCAATCTGATTGAAATAAGTGAGTTAAGCCTGGTTTTCTTCTTATTTGTATTCATGAAAGCACTTTTTCTAAGAGTTCATTTTAATGGTTCTTACTACACATGGTGTAGTGATTCTCACTTTACTCGGAAAGTATTTATGTCATTGTTGGGGGAAACCAGAGGGGATTCTATCCTAAATTGTGGTGGAAGATTCAGAATGGGAGCTGTCGAATAAGGAATATGCAAAGTTTCAGCCTGGAGCAGTGGGTGATTAAGAATCCATTTTTATCTGGAATAGAGTTACTGAGACAGAACTATAAGCAGAGAAGTCTAAACCTCCTTTTCCCAAGTCAATTCCTCGAGCTCATCCGGGGAAATTATACAGCTTTCCTCAAAAAGCCTCAAAGAGCTGAGTAACACGGTTCCCTCCACATATTCCCTAGGGCTTTTACCAGGTGGGACAAGTAGAAATCCTCCTGAGCCAGGAAAGTGTCAGGAAGCATCCTAACCAGATGCACCAGTTGGTCCATACTTGGTTGGTCCTGGACTTTAAGGAGCAGTGGCTCAACTCAAAACCTTTCTGACAACTGAGCTACTAATTGTATTGCTAAAAGAAATTTCTGCTTCTTTAATGAGATCTCTTTTCTGTCTGATCAATAATTAGATCATCTAGAAAATCATTTCCCCTTTATTTTAACTACATTTTTTTCATCAATAAATTAGAGTGAATACATGTAGCTTTTCCATTTGAAGATTTTGATCTTAAATTTAAAAAATGTTGATTCTGTTCCACGCTCAGACCTGTGAGAGTAGAAGTCATAGCGTAATAGAAAACAAAATTGCAGTCCTTATAAAAAGATGACACCCACAAAACCTGAACACCTTTTGTCTGCAGGTGTCGGACAAGCCACAGCGCCATTGGTACATAGGTTAAGCAACCTCTGTCAGCAGTTTTGACACTCAGGATGTATTCAAACTAGACATTGTTGTGGGCTGGAGTATAACTTTCCCTCAGCCCCACTCTGTTTCTGGCCTGCACTCACACACGGTTTCATCATTCGCGCAAAAGATGCTTACGTTAACATAGTGCAACAGTTTCTGGGGTTCTCACTAATGGCAGTAAAGTTATTACTTTGTGAGTAAGAATTTTAACTTGTTTGGTTCGTAGTGATGCAGAGCCTGTGACGAAAACATCATTCACTTTCTGGCAAGAAAAAGGGTTTGAACTGTCGCAAAAATTTGCTTTCACGCATCAAGTTCTGTGCTCCAAATTCTTTCTGCGCTTACAATAAAAAACAATCAAATTCTTCAAGTTTAGAAATATGCAGACCAGTTGCATAAACAACTAAAAGACCCTTCTTCGACATATGGTGATTAAAGACCAAAACCAGGACATTCCACTTGAGTCTGAGGTTGAACTAAGCACCGGAGTCTTAATAGACTCAAAATGTATTGCTAAAAGAAATACATGTCAATACAATCAACACGTTTTGACTTCCATCCGGAAATTCCTTTTCAATCTGATAGAAAGGACCGGAGAACTGGGTATGTATAAACTACCCTGAGTTTGCTCCTCCGTAACTGTTAAACGTTTAATCAGGTACCTTCCATCACATTGAAAATTATTTCCAGATTAAAGTCAAAACATCGCGATCATCTAATACACTGTCCAGAGGACAGTGATCGTCTTTTCCACGACGGATCACTCCTGGACGAACGAGAGATTGCACAGAGTTGTAGACCACAGTAATTTGCTGTTGGGCGAGAACTTGTTGTCAAATCAACACACTTTGGCTCTTTTTTATTTTGTCTAGTGATAATGCATTCATTCTAGTGATCATAAATACGTTATTTAGTATTTTTATTGTTTCGTGTCACACTTTCTTTCACGGTACTCGTTGTGGAGCAGATGTCTACTTTCCAACTGCCTGGCTTCAGCTTGATGGAAAACATGTCTACTTTAACCACCTTCTACTAGTCATACACTGGTTTGTGACATCTGCTGTCCACCTGAAGTCAAAGCACATACATACCCCTTTGAAACTGTTTCTTTCTTCATTTTTTGGATTCAGTGTTTGTTTTCACCCTTTGGTTCTTTTCCCCCCAACACCCCCAATGTAGAAATGTGTTCCAGTTTTCCTCTCATCTTGGTTGTTTTTCTGCTCCAGTATTTCACACAAAAATCTAACATTTAGGGCAGAAGCTAGTGGCAGTTCTGTCAAAATAAGAAGTTCGAAAAGTAGTTTCTAGACTATTAGACTGCTATTTTTTCATCTGGTTATTGAAATGATAAAAGGGTTGCAATTGCTCCTTGTTTTTAATTTTCACGGCTTTTGCCCCCAAAAGACTGTCTTAACTATTTGTTTCTCCATCATGACTTTGTGAATTTTTTTGGGTTTAGAAAAAAAATATTTATTTGTCAAAAATGTGCTCTCCGAGTGCCTCCAACTCTTTGGTTTGCTATAAAACCATCTTGTCATGCTGTATCTAAATGAAACCCAGGATAGAGATCCCTCGATGATGCTAACTTGGTTTTAAATGTAGTTGTGAATTTAGTGACAGAAAAGGGTGCAAAATAATTTTTTTTTTTTGCAGAGGTGAGATGTTGAATCCATTAAACAAAAATTGTGCCACTATTGAGCAAAGCAATCGTATTTTTTGCTTCTGTGTTGTTGTTATTTCGCCTGTCAGGGCCATTTTTGTTCATTTCTATGGAAATTATCTTGGTATCTGTTACAAAACCTCACTTGAGAACACAGGCAAACAGTCGAACAAACAACATTGATCGGACATGTTCCTGTTCTGCTACTTTCATCCTTGATAAAAGAATAAAATAAGCTCTAAAATTGCACAGCCATTATTGTAAAGCTGTCGTAGTCCTTGAAGGCAGAAAAGAGCAGAAATTGTCCGGCATCGGGCACTTGTGGGACTCATTTTGGTAAGTGATCACAAAAAGCTAAAGGAGAAGAAATGAAGCCGTGTCTCATTACTCGTTTTTGAAATGGCCCTTTAGGTGTCAGGGTGAAGAAAATGTCCCACGTCTAGTTTCAGAAGCTGGAAGGGAACATTGGGCCAGTCGCTGGCTGGGGGCATCTGTAGGAGTACAGAATTTCAATCACACTTCGATGCTCAAAGAGAAAGAGCACAGCAGACATCTGCTACCGCTGCAAACTGTGAAGAGTTTAGATGAGACAAAAAAAAATACCTGGTTTAAATAATTCATTCTCATTCGAGGCTACACTTTTCCACTCAGTGTCTCCACACATGGTACATTTCATCTATAACACTCAGACATGTCATTTTACATGTGGCTGATCTCTCAAAGTAAAGTACACCTTCAAATTTAGCAGAATGTAAGATACTACTTGATAAAACACATAGACAACACTAAATCATTTTTTACATAAACGTACACGTTTCTGAATTGATTTAAAGGTACATTGGCATTTAATTTTCCACATGGAGCCACCATTGCCCTGCAGTGTTCAAAGTTAAGATAACTCATCTCTTTTCTTTTGGTCATGGTAGATCTCTTTGGCTTGAGAGAAACGTACTGATTTCACCAGTTTTCAATCAAAATAATGGTCAGTTTAACTCCTAAAAGGCTGACTTTTTTGTGTGTCGTATGGGTGTGTTGATGATTGTGTGGGTCACATACGACCCCCGCTGTTCAAGGGTTAAACATACACTATGACTTGAAAGAATATTATTAATGGGTGAGAAATAGATTAAACAGAAATATTTCAGACGATCACACTGACTTTTACAGGCTGGAGAAATCTTTAAGTTCTTTAAATTGGATTGATGAAAAAACAATAGTAGTCATGATACAACATGATTATTTATAGTTGGTAATCAATGATTTTAATGTTTTTTTTACACCAGGATAAGTCTTCTAAGCGAAAAAGAGAAGTGAAAATGGGATTAATTCTATAGCCGTCGAGCATCAGTGCAATAGAGTGTATATAAATCATAACTTATTTTTTCTGGATCCTGTTTACTCTTTTGGCATTCTCTTTGTTATTTCCCCCTCACTGAATCAACACTGTTGGTTTGCACAGGCTGAGTCTTACAAAGAAAATAGATACCTAAAAAAAGGGAACAAACAAATGAAATGCACAATGTGAGTTTACAAAAAAATTAGAATATAGTTGAGGGAAATATTGGCAAATGATGGCTACGTCTTTCTCGTAGAGTAGATAACTGTTTTAGTCTTCCCCAGTGGGCGATACAGAGAGAAAATTGCATAATTTACAAGCAAGTTCATTCATCTGTTCCTTTTCTAAACTGCTTTGTGCAATATGGCATCACTCATGACAGGCCACCGGTGTGTCAAAATACTAAAAAGTTTTTAAAACTAATTTTTAAAAAATCTCGAGAAACAGAGGCCAGAAAGCCATTAATCAACACAGGATAAAATCTTATTAAATACAACTAAATGTCTCCAATCCTTAGGTCAGTGGGGGACAGTGCATTCACACTTAAGCCTTCAGTATTGCTCCATCTACACTAATTAGTACTCATTGAATATTTCATGGTTATAAAAGCATCTTACCATATTAGGTTAAGACATGAGAAAAATAGTTTAGGCATCACAAATAAAAAACTCTACGACAAATGTTTTTATAATCAATCCAGAAGTAAAAAAGTATATATCTTTACTTTGTTCAACTTCTTTTGAAAAGTCGAAAAGAACTTTGCGACAGCTATCTTTTCGAAAGTCCATCTTGAAAATTACGTGAAAGTAAATCATCCACCAAATCTATTTGTTCTCTTCCTTCAGTTGTTAAACTGGTAAAAAAAAGATTTTACAGCAACCATTTTTCCTTCATCTAGTCTACCAGACGCTAAATGCTAGATTAGCTGATAAACAAGTTGTTCATTGTGACCGTCCAATCAGCAGGTAAGAAAACGCCTGCGACATAGAATGCCTGTAAGAAGACAATCAGTACATGGCCTCCATAGTTCAGGGAGACCACCTCAAAATCTGATTGGTCAAAGCAAAAGTTTAATTGTCATTCTCTTTGTTTAGTGAGAGCCAGCTGAATAGATTCCGAAGGCCTCAGCACAATTTTAGCCTACATGGCAACATATTCTGGCTGAAATGTGATTTAAAATGAAAATACGCTTTTGGGGCGGCCATCAGGAAATCTATGAAGGAAAACGGATAGCCATTTGGAAAATCTAATTAACACCAGTTTATGATTCAGATGTTTGAAGGCGTGTAGCTTCCAACACAGCTATAACTAGATTTCATAAGTTTGTTTTTTTTCCTCCGACATGAGAAAGCTCTGGTATCTTTCCAGACCTGTCACATCCTGAGCATACTGCTTCTGACTTGTGAATTAGCTTGAATGATTGAAATGTTTAAAGCAACCCTTCAGTCATTTCATTTCACAGCGACACTTATTTCTATCTAAAATATTTCTTACCGCGACAGTAAAAAGTAAAACTGCGATACCATTTTATGGGGGTTGTGTAGTGAAAAGCATCAAAAACATCAGTTATGTCAGTCTGATGGTTGCATGTCAGTTTGATGCTTTTTCACGAGATGTGTTTTTTTCGATTCGAGTGACACGGAAAAGGAGAAATGTTTAGGTGCATCATGACACTTGTCATGATTCAACTTCTCCAAAATGTTGGTGTGTTGATTTCTCTCAACAGCATTGTAATAGCATACAAATTTAATATGCAAGTTTTTTAAGTCTTTTTAAATGTTTAGAAACAATCTTTCTTATTTTCTTGTTATTGTCTGTTTCCACTTTAAGCCTTTTCACTGAAACCTTTTCTGCACATTGTTTTCTCACTTCCCAGACTTGTTTTTTTACTTTTCTCAAGCAGCTGAATGTGTCTGATGTGTGAAATCAATGCACACACAGCATTATTCAGATTGAAGTACAGTTTCAGAGGGTGCAAATGAACAGAGAAGGCTGCAAACACAATAGCTGTTCAGAAATGTGCTTGTTTGAACTAAACTTTTGACTCAAGAAAAACTTATCTAATGTTTCTATCACTGATGGAAAAAATAGCAAGAAACTAGAGCTTTTGGGCATCAAATACAATTTCTTTCTACATACTGTATGCTTCCCGCTGTGAAAGGAACAAAACATTTGCCATGCAATTTTATTTTCTGCAATATCAGACTTTAGTATTTCTGTGTGACAACCATAAAAGAATGAAAAGTCTTAAGCCTCTATTTTTTATGGTTTGCATAATTACTTTCTAAGCATTCTAAAATGCTTTCTGTCGATGACTTTTGTTTGGTTTGTTTTTGTTGTTTCCATTCTATTTCATTTTTGTTTGTCCAATTGGTTAATCGGGCCTGCATGGTGGCACAGTGGCCCTAGAGCGTGAAGGTCAGTTTCGAGTACCAGGTGGGACGAGGCTATATGTGTGGAGTTTGCATGTTTCCCTGAGTATGCAGGACTTTTCTCCATGTACTCAGGTTAGCTCCAAAAACATACTGTAGATTGATTGGCCAATATAAAATTGCCCCTAGGAATGAGTGTGTATGTGGATGGTTGTGTATGTGTGACCCCGCAACAGATTGGCGACCTGTTCAGGTTGTACCCTGTGTCTCGCCAGAAATCAGCTGAAATGACTCTGTGTCCCCCAGCAATCCAGTTAGGAATAAGCAATTGAGAAGACAAAATTAAACATTTTGGTTAATCACATTCCTGTATTGTAAAAAATTAGAAGGCATCCAGAGTTACTTTTTTCAGACGCAACTTCTTGGTGGTTAAAGCATTTGGTAGTTGTTTAAGTTATTTTTTATTTGATGACAGCGACATTTGAGAACAAAAGCTGGCACAAAGAAATCTAAATGCTGAATGCTGTCCACATGAGAAGAATTAAACGTTTCATTTGTGTCTTTAGCAACATGTTAGTAACATAGTAAAGATCAAAAAGAGTATTTAAGAGAGGCAGAGTAGACCAAAGAGGAGGTTCATGGAGACAGTACAGGAAGACATGAAAATAGTTGGTGTGACCGAAGAGGATGCAGTAGATAGGGTTAGATGGAAGAAACTGACTTGCTGTGGCCGACCCCTGAAGAGAAATGCCGAAAGAAGAAGAAGAGTCTCTCAAATGTAAAACTACACAAATGATCAATCTGAGACAAACAATGTTGAAATATTGTATTATAAGTACAGAAAGTTTAAAAAAAAATTGTGTTCAATAGAAGTTTAATTATTTGATAATTCAATTATCTTAAACATTTTTTTTCTAAGTTGGAAGATTCATACATGTTTTTTCTGTTGTACTTAAATATCACTCAATGTAATAACTACGTATACCGCATAATGCATGAAGATTCTGTGAAGTACAGTATTAAATATTAAATTTAATGTTGGCTGTGTTTTGTACTACATTAAGTATAATTTAGAATAATGTCGCAGTGTAGGTTTTGGTAAATGTTGTATGGTGTGAGCACTGAGGCATGTAGGCGAGAAGTAAAATCATTTAAAATGTATAAAACTGTTTTATTTATTTATGCGTTCATGGGAGGAAAAAGTTAGAGTGGGGTTTTATCAAAGCAACACGGTATGATGAGAATCATATACACAGTTAAAATAAGTCTGGTTGAAAAAATTAGCTCACAAATCGGATCGATAGTTGAACTTCATTGAAAGAACCCTTTCATAGACTTTAAAAGCAGATTAAATTTAAAGCAGAAGCATGATGCTAATTATATCATTAGTGTTAATTTATTGATTTTTTACACCAAAAAAGGGACAGTTAAATGAGATTAATCATTTTCTCGTGAGCACCAGTCACCTCTCTCAATCTCTCATCTGCACACACCCCAAACTCCTCTTCATTAATAAAAATTTTACCTGCCCCAGTGATGGTGCTCTGAAAACATTCCAAACCCCACCTTTTCCAGACACTTCAAGGCCTTTAGTCATGCTCATAAAATCAAACTAACTCCCTCCTTGATTAGAAAGCCACATCTACTGGGATTAGTTCCTGGTTCCAGTGTTAGCTAGGGTGGAGACGGTGGCCGCGTGGTTAGCGCGTTCGCCCGCGGACCGGAAGGTCGCGGGTTCGCGTCCCACGGAGAGCACGTCTAGGGTCCTTGGAGAAGACACCTAACCCCCGCTTCTCCCACCATTGGCGCCGTTGATGGGCAGCCTGCTGCGGTGTAAGGAGTGCAGCAAACAAATTTCCCCGGTGAGGGATGAATAGAGTAATTCAAAATAAACAAAAAAATAAAATTCAAATAGCTAAATACATTGAGCAGATTTTTGACCGGTTTCTGTGAGACCTGGCATTTCGTTTTTTCTTTATCTTCCGGTGCAGACCTCTTTTCATACTTTTATTCCTCTTCTTTTTAAATTCGGTTATATTATACCCCTGCACATTTCCATGCATGTTTGATTAATTTAATTCTATACGTTCTATCGCTATGGCACATTTCAGCCTGTCCGTATTAATGGTTGTTCAATATTTTGTATCATGTGAGAGAAATCATAAAGTCTGTTTGACAAAATGTTTGATGGGTAATCAATCTTGGCAAACTATAAAACAGAGATAATTCCAGAGCGCATGAAAGATCCTGCTGGTGGGAGGTTTTTACACTCATGCTGTCTTACTGAATCCTTAAATATGACCTTAGTTTGGGTTTCAAACAGTTTTGAAGCTTCACTCAAAGTCAGTGAGATAGACAAGCTGCAGGGAGGATTAGGAAGTGCCAAGTGCTTTTTCAAAAAAGGACAATAAAGGGATTCATATGGAATGACCCCATCACACACACACTAAAATGGAAAGCAGTTCCTTGCAGCAGATGGCTGTAAATCCCACATCATGACTACGGAAGTTTGAGACCCTAGATCATTACCACTCGCCCAGGCGGTGTTAAAAACATGATACTGTGTAAAATGACTTTTTTTTTTTTAACATTTAGTCAAGACATGACTCTCACAAGCAATCAGGCTTAGATTATATCTCCAGTGTGTCTTCACATTTTTACCTTTTTTACTTTGAGAAAGATAAATGTCTTTTGAAGAAAATGGAGGGACTGTTTTTGCTGCTCCAGTCTGGAAAAGAGAAGAATGTTTTAAGTTTTTTCTTAGAAATCAATTTCTTGCATTTGTTGCTGTCAACATGTCTGTAAAAAAAGAAATAAAAAGCGGTTATTTCACCTAATTTTCTGTCAATAACTGAGATTGCTTGTTGTTTCTGTTGGATGGTTAATCAATTTCTGTCCTAAAGTTCCTGCTTTAAATGAGAAAGCAGTGAATGTTCGGGAGCGTTGAGAAGTACAAAGTTGGCTTGAAAGCAAAAAGGTGTTGTTCATCATGAAAAAAAACATAAGTCAACCAGGAAATTTTTAAGAAAAGCAGAAAGACTCAACTTATTTAATTACAATGTGAATATTTGCTTTGAAAACCTCTTTAAATGAATGATGTGAACATAAAACTGACAAAGCAATGAAGTTAATTTTTAAAGGGTTTCATGCGAAAATTAACTTTTTGAAGTTTTCTTCCATATTTGAATGTTTTTTTTTAATTTAATTTCAACGTACTGTATTCATCTCTCAATGGGAAAATTTCTGTGCTGCACTGCACCGAAGCAGGCTGCCAGGATGGCGTGAGAAACGGTGGTTATGTGTCTTTCCCAAGTACACCAAGGCATGAGCTTAGTGGGATTTTAACCATCTTCTCCTGGTTCAAGGGCGAATTCTACCACTGAGCTATTGCCTCCTCCTGTTATTCCCACATCTAAAATAAACTTAATGTGGTTTTCTATTTCATTCATGCATGTTTGAGCAATTTGTGAGATTTCCCATCCTGTATTCAGATACTAGAACAACAAATTTTGTTCTCACGTCATAGTTCATAGTTCTATGTATAACGTCAGCATGAAGTGTTGCAGTGCTTGCGTTCTGCTCACTCTCAGTCTCTCACATAATGTATACGTAAATGCACCATAAGAAGAATATTAAAAACTTGGCTCTTTTATTGCAAACTTGCTGAGCATTACACCGTAAATGTGGCATCAAATGTTTCAGAGTTACTCCAGCTCAATTTTAATTGCGTTGTTAAGGTTACTGTTATGTTGTGCTTCTGTGTTTGTCCAACAGTTTAGTCTGCACTGCTGATGAGTTCTTTGTACACGATTGGTTCCAAAATAGTTCAATCACAGTCTTGTCAGAGTAGTGTGTATTTTTTACAGTATGTCTGTTGTTCGAGAACTACAGCAATGGTAAACTTTCCAGAATTTTTTTTTTTTTTTTAATCCGCACTATGACTCTCAAACTTGACTGAGTTGTTCTTTTGCTTTCCCACAAAAAGTCAGTATCAAATAATCAGTTTTTTGTCCTTGTATTTAAAATTTGGGGATATCTTGTATGATATAATTTATTGATTTTACTTCTTTAAAAAAGGCACATTTTCAGAATCTTCTGACTTTTTTTGTGCTAAAGTGGCTCATTCAATGACAGATACGCTTTTAGTGTTGAGCATGTAATTATGTTTTGTTCTAAAATATGCTTATTTGTACTTAGAAGTTTACTCAAATATCTACAGTGTGTGTCCTGAATGGCTTTTTAAACAGGACCTGCAGGGGTGAACATAGCAAAAACATGGACCAGGAAAGAGTAGGGTAAAGTAGTCTTTTTTTACTCTACTTTCTAAAAAAAATAAAACACACACACACAAATGGAGCTTACTCGTCATTCTTTTGTTAATGTTACACATCAATATTCTAGTGATCACTGTTAAAGAAACATTTTAATGGCATTGCAAAATATAAACCGCTCTACTTTTATATTGTTTAAAAGGCATTTGAAAGCCTTGAGTAAATCTTGTGCCATGCTGGATGTCTCCCAACACTTCAGTGCACACTGGTGTGCTATTGGAGCCAGTTATGGAGATGTATGCCTCAGCTAAACCCTGAACACATATGTGCTGTGAATAGATTTCACATAGAACAGACCTTAATTAGAAAGTCTATCTGTGAAACCTACTTTTAGTCAAATTTAAAACTGTCACTCTGTTCCAACACATGACAACCTGTCTTCTATTTAAATAATAGCTGTCATAGTTTTAAGCAAGACAGACCACACTGTATCCAATCCCTAGAACAATTCCTGCCACACTTGTATATTTCCTTCCCTTGTCTTTCAAATCACTTTATATCCATGTTTGCTGAAGGAGAGAGAATCACCTCTATTCCTAGACCCAATTTTAAAAGATCGAACTCATGTTGGAAAAAAAAAAGACTCTGAGTCTTTGAAATATTCGAAAGCTCACTGATATGGAGTTACTGCTGGAAACTCACAAGCAGCAGGAGCTGATTTTCTATCGTGAGGATGGTAGGGAGACTGATGGAGCAGCCGGCATCCTCAGTAATTCCCCTCTGTGACCTTAGCCCACTTCAGAGCAGCAGAGAGCAGGTGCTCAGTGGTGTGAGTGGAGTGATACGACCCTTCACATATCAATGAGCTCAATAGCCACTGACATTTCATTAAACATGCTCAGTTCGAGAGGCTCTTATCTATTTGTTTTTAAGTCAAAACATTGGCTGTAGGTCAAAAACAGCACTGGTAAAATTCCTGCTTTTTTTTAAAGTCTTTGAGTGTGTCAAGGTGAACTCCATACCGAGTGGAAAACTAAGTTTAACGACATTATATAACAAATAAGTAGCTTTCTATCAAATAAAGTTTGAAAGTTGCAGACAATAATTAAATTCACTAGCCATTCAATTTAATTAAGAACATTTCAATTGTTTGCAGAAATAATTTTCAAATGTTAAATTAATTTCAAACGTTTTATTTTTCCATTAATGGCTTCTTTCAAAGTGTAGCCATTAGTTCTTTCAAACACTGAATTTATGTAAATGTTCATCATGCCCCAATTTTGACGTGACATTGAGTACGATGAGGGATAATTATTCTTAGAACATGTCAGGATGCTGTGTCGATTCAAGCATGTCAACTAAACATGAAAAAGATTTTCCACATGAGTAATTGGTGAGGAGGTGGTGTTAAGTTAGTATTCGTTTGGTAAATTAAAGTCATTTCATTTTATCCAAGAAATACCCTTAAATACAAATCATTTTATCCAAGAAAATCCATTTCAATCAACTTTATTCTTCATTGAATCAAATTGTTCTGACGCAGTTAATACTGTATAAACCTCTTTCAAACAGTTTCATAAATAGTTGCTGTTTGAAACTCTTGCAAAACAGTTTTAAACAGCAACTATTTGAAACTGTTTCAACTGGACATGATTTGAATATCAGAAGTTTTGTTTTCTGAACCGCTTATCGTTAACAGAGTTGCCGGGGTGTCCGGAGCCTATCCCGCTGATTTTAGATAAGAGGCAAGGTACAGCCCGAACAGGTTGCCAGTCTGTCGTGGGGCCACACATGCGCACAATCCTAGGGGCAGTTTCATAGTGGCCAATCAGCCTAACATGCATGTTTTTGGATGGTGAGAGGAAACCAGAGTACCTGGAGAAAACCCACACAAACATGGGGAGAACACACAAAACACCACACAGAATGATTACTGTTTGAAGACTCGTTCCTACTCCAGGACTCGAACACCTAACCTTCTTGCTGTGAGGCCACTGTGGTAACGACTGCGATGCCGTGCTGTCTGATATATAATGTATTGTATAATACTAGAAGTTATAAATGAAATGATCTGTTACTTAAATAATTGCAATAAAATGTTTTGTGCTGGATTTCTTTTGTTGGCAAAAAAATTCAGCTCAAGGAGAAAAACAAATTCACCATCTTTATTTATTTAAATTACACACATTCAAATTGTTACTATTTATAAGTAGTGTGTTCGCATTAGCCAATCAATACAAAGATCACAATTAACATAACAATAATCACCATGCTAAAAGTGCTAATGGCCGAATTAACTCTTTGGCATTAATGTTGCTTATGGGCATAGAGTGTGTGTAGGATTGCAGGAATGCTAAAGCAGTAAATCTTCACTTCTCCCAACCATGTCACTGTGAAACAGAATTTTTTTTCTTTTTTTTTAAAAGAAAGGAAAAAATTACAAATAAGAATAAAAAAATTAAATTAACACTGGGCACTGGTCTAAACTTATCAGCTTGAGTGTTAGATTGCTTTTCACCTAAGATACAGTAAGTGTGTTGTGCTTTTCTGGGATAATAATTTTTGTCTTATTACTAATGTCGATAAACATTGTTTTGTTTTTGTTTTTTGTTGGCTCAGAATGCAAGATTTGTAAAAAAAAAAAAAAAAAAGCTTATAAACATATTTCATCAGTTTAACTTCTATTTTTTACACTTGGAATTCCCTCTGCCTCTTGCGCCCTGTTCGGTTCTGCCCCCTGAGCATGTGCACAACACATCATAAATTTCAAGTTAGCCCATGTTCTTTTGTATTCTTATTGTGTTTTATTACATGCAAATGGCACTGCCTATTGATGGGAGGACAGCATGAGCAGGGCACACACACTAAAACAGTCCCTGCTTATGTTAAAATGTGGGCGTGGTGGAGAACAAAATCCATGGCCAAGAAAAAGCTGGTGTGCAAATAGTACCTGAACAGGAATGCTTGCAAATCATCTAGACATGTTTTGACCGGAGAATAATATTCAGTTGTGGTGGAAATTTTCAAAAAAGTTAAATTTGCATGAAACCTCTCTTAAAGCTTAATCTTAACTGTGGTGAGAATAGCTGCATGATTAAACTAATTTCTTGCCATTTCCACAGAGAGGAAGTGGGTGGTTCTTCCTCCTACTCTTCTTTCAGAACCTCTACGGACTGATGTACTTGCAGTCTACGTAAAAGTGAAAAGCTCAATTCGAACATCATGGATGGAGCTCGGTAACTTAGGACCTTCAATCTGTTAAAAAGTTATTTTCCTTCTTTTATGAAGAAACTGATGAAGAGAAAATTTAAAAAATTGCTAATAATTTCCATCCAAAACCAAGATGGATCATCTTGTCTGAACAGGAAGGTAGCAACAATATTGGGTCTGCTTTCTACTTGCCTTTTAAACAGCATGTGAACTTGAATGACCATCATGACTCAGCAATTATGGTTGCTGAAGCCCGATAACAAATTCACCAAATATGAGCCATATTAGCATGTTATATTGGCTGAAATGCCCCAAAATGACCCACACAACACATGCTTTGTCTAAAGTTATCCTCAGCTCATGACGTGTGGGCCCCGTCTGGCCACATTACTCTTGCCAATACTAAAAAAGGAACATAATGACCAAAAGTAGCCCAGATTCAGGCTAACTGTGTCTGCTGTAGAATGAGTTCTCTAAATACATAAACCTTTGCTGTTCTAGCAAAAAACTTTTCTTGCCAGAAAATAGGGAGGTCCTAAAACCTGCCAATGATATAAGTGTACAATGCCAAAACATAGCAACTGCGTTGTCATTTTGTCTGTAATTAAGGATTTTTCTTTAACAGAGAACATAAATGTGCGTTTTATGGAGATGCATTGCGCTGTTCAATAATTTTAAAGTGACATTTTATAGTGGCATTATGTAGCAACTGAGAAATATTTTTTTCTCACCCCACATTTAGGTTTAATTACAGCTCTTGGTTTTATTTTCATAACATGGAATTAAAATGTTTATCTTGTGAACTGTCAGTGTTACTGGTGCATTTCCTGGAACGTGACCAAATTAGGGCAGCTGGAATTTGGATGATTGGAGTTAATTGGGACTCTCTAGGTTCACTGTGACATTTCATCTTTGATGCAAATACAAATAACTAGTGAGCGTTGCAGTTAAGCTTTGGTCGGGTACAAATATGTTAAAGCAGCAAGGTTGAGGATATCGCTTTATGTGGTACAAACACAGCATATTTCTGTAATTGGTTCCATATTCTGTGCTTCAGGATTTGCTCTTAGTTGGTTCTGAAAAGTCTTTAAAGATGGCAATGCTCTAAGCACCTTCCCGAATTGAATCTACTCACCTCCTCTGGGCCGAGCGAAGATGCCCTCTGAATCTATCATACAAATTTTATGATCATAGTTAAGGGGTGTAACAAAGATAAATGATCTTTTTTTTCTTAGCTCAGCTCCTTCTTTGCAACAACAATGTCCTCATTACTGCTGACAAAGCCCCAATCTATCTCACCATATCCTGCTCCCCACCACCATCATTAGCAAACAAAATCCTGTCATCCATTCCTGACCTGAAGGAAACACTCCACTCACAGACAGGAACAGATTTTTTTTCAACATTTTACGCCAACAAACTTTAACATTTTGAATATATGTGAGAAATATAACCTAAAACATTTCACCTGAGGCTTTGGATCTAGTTTTGATCCAACCACTAAAGACCTTCATGAACATCAGCAGCTTGACTGGCAGGGCATAGCTGACTGGTGAACTGAGAAATACACTGAGGTCTGAATGTGACTTTTATATCCAAAAAGAAGATGAAATCCTACAGACATATTTTTTTTTTCTGTGTAGAAAAAAGAATGTGCTTGAGTGACTAGATTAGCATGTGGGATTTTGTGTTTACTAAATAAGATCTAATGATTAACAAGTATGATTCATCTTGTGTTTATCACTGTAACATTTAAGTCCTTTGAACGCAAAGTTCAGTTGAAGTTTATGTCCATCAGGAATTACCCCTGATGGTGCAAAAAACAAATATTTCAAAAGCTATCGAACATCATTTGTACTTGAATGATCTCCAAAGCGACCTACTGACAACTCATCCTTATGATGAAAAATTGACATTAGATTTTTGTGTAATTCTGTTTTGAAACACAAACACTGCAGTCTTGGGACTGGCTGGGCGTGCCAATAAAACAAGCTGTTTACTCATTGCTGAGATGCTAAAACTTAGTATACCTTTTAATGTTCTTTGAGTCAATATCGTGGTTATGTTCCATTCAATGTGGGGGGGTTTGTTATCTTTTACTCTACCTTGTGCAATGAAGGCCCCCTAGCACACAAAGCAATTGATATGCTAACAGATACTTAAAAGTCAGAAGCAAGATATCAACTCAGTCAAAGAATTCACTTGAACTGATTAAGCCTCCAAATGAACCGTCCTTGGTCAGATAAAAGATTAGATTGCCGGGGGAATGGTCAGGCTGATGCAATGAGCCCAGATGATTAAAAGTCTTTCTTTCTGTCAATCAGTAACTTGCATCAGCCTGGTTGGTGGGATAAAGTTTCATATGGATTACATGGAACTTCGAATACAGAGTGTAGGCTATCACAACAAGGTTTGTTCATCCCTAGTGGTGCTTCTTATATGTTATATGCAGTGTCACTGAAATATTCATTTAATTAAAAGTTCAAATCGCAGAATTTTTTTGTCAGCTTTTCCAGTGAAAACTCATTAATATATAAGTGATTGTCATCGGCATATAGTTATAATTGTTACTCTCTTGTGCTATCAAAGTTGACACTTCTGGAGTTCCGTTTTGTTTAGCATTGATGTTGGGTTTTTTTTAAGAATAAATGAGGAATAAAATGAGCAAGCTGCTTTACACCAGCAATGTAATAAATATTCCATCCAACATTAGATTAATTTGAATTTCTATTAGAAAAATACTAATCCAAACCTCCTCCCTAGAAATAATGATCAAAACGAAAACAGCTTTTATGCTTAAATTTGAAAGCGTTTATAATGTTTTATTCAGAAGCTTAGAAGGCCATGTTTGGGTGTCGTCTACAAATTATGCCAGAGGTGCAATACCAAATTCTTCCATTTCTATAGACCACAAGGTGGCCCGGTGGGGGGAAAGGGATTTTGATAAACAAGTCGGGTTTGTGAGGCTTATAGATTCAGTTATTCTATCGTGTTCTTTGTTAGACTGAGTGTCTGTCTATAGATATTGTGTTGCATATCCACCAGCTCTAACACTTTGAGAAGCACATAGGTGAAAAGCAATCATTTAACAATCCGGTTGCAGCCCAGTGATGAAAGTAGTTTTACAACACCCCGTATAAAAGGAAAAAAAAAAGTAGTTCTGTATTATTTTGCTTTAACTTGGTGTTTCCAGCACAAGTACATCTTACAACTTTCAATTCAACTTCTTTAAAGATTGCCGAGATAAAAGGCTTTTTTCCCTAAGTCAGTATGTTAAGCTACATCAAACAATAAAGAAGCTAAATGAACATCCTCTGAGAGAGCTGATTCTACCATTTTTGCCAGAGCTTGGAAGAAAATCCCCTGCTGACTGCAGTACCCCTCATGGAGTAGAACAGTTTAGCTTCCTCAACAATCCACGCATGCACCCACACCACCCACTCTCCACTTCCATCCTGTAATATCTCCTTAAGAATATGAGATTACTGCGTGACTACAGCCTCTTGAACAGCTTGATTCTCCAAAGACAATGTTATTTTTAAATGTCTACCCGTGAAGTCATGTCAGACATGATCGGTCTGTGGGAGGCTATATCAAAGCTGTGAAGAAATTTTATAAAGAATTTTATAAATATTTAAACCATTGGTCATTGACTACAAGGTCATTTTACATTTGTGGTCATTAGTTCAATGGTCACAAGATTTGGTATCTGATTTGAAATCCCCAGCGAAGGATTCAGTTTATGATTGAAATATTCTCAACAATTTTAATAATTAATGATTTTTGATTGTTGAGGTGTTCTCTAGATTTGCCATGGTGTAACAACTTCATGAGTTTTTTTTTTCCCATCTTTCCATCTTCAAATTTGGGAATTATCCCCCAATGTTAATAATTTTGGAGACAAATTTGAAATGGTTAATAAAAATCCATCATTTCCTCCATGAAACCAATTCAAAAGTGATGTCCAACATCTATTAGCATGATTCTCTTGGCTTAATGTGTCTATAAAAGTGTTCAAAGTTTTTAGGTGTCTATCTTACATTCCACTCTCCGTGAGAGTGAGCCAATCAGTGCTTTCGTTTATATTTTACTTCAGTTTTTCTACAGTTTTTATTGTAAAAACGAAAAAGAACTTTAACAGAATATTAGTAGGACATGAAACTTTTTTTTCTAAACTTAGTGTTACTTGTAATACAGACTTTAAGAAGTTCTTCGATGATCAGAAATAGCCTGAAGGTTATATCAGACATTGGGATTCACAAAAACTAAATTCTTTTAGAGAGGTCCACAGTTTTTGCAAAAATCAAAATCGGTAATTTCCAGAGCAATTTAAATGGGCATTTAGAAAAACATGAAGGATTGATGCAGGACATAAATTCCAGAAAGGCCTTGTGATGTTTTCAAATGAGACTTGTAGGTAAAAGTGATCTTCGGTGGATTGCTACTGCCTTGCACAAAGAAAAAAAATCTTTTTCTTTTTTGTCTGACGAGATGGAATGCAGATTCAGACCAGAGTTCCAGAACCTACATATTTTTTTCATTATTATCATTATTATTATTTTAAAAGGCACTTTATTTCATTTCTTTGCATCTTGAAACAGAAATTTCCGGTTTTTGTGTGTTTTTAATGCAATTCCCTTGGTGGTGAATTGGAATGAAAAAAGTTAAACTGATACTGGATTTAAAACAGAAGGGCTTTAATTGTGTGTTTATTAATGAGAGTTCTTTGAGGCGCAATGGGCATGGAGATCTTTCAGTGAAAGATTTAAGGACAGTCTCCGGGGAAATGTTGGCATCTCGAATGGAAAGATGTGAAGGGATCTAACAATCTTGTGGAGTCTGAATGGTGAACAGAGTAAAAATAGGAAGAGCTTGATTGCTGATCTGTAGAAGGTGAATGTGAAGGTCTGTTCCCTGGAGACGCTGGCCATGGAGGAGAGAGAAAAGAGAGGAAAACAGAGGAAAATAAACCAATGTCACGACCCCAAACTGAGGCTAAATACTTCTATTGTTAAAACTGCATTTTTTTTTTTTTTTTTTTTTTGACGACTAGTTTGGTGCTTTATTCAAATGTTTGTTTGAAAATTGAGAAAAATGACTCTAAATAGTTCATTTTAAAACGTTTGGTTTTCAGATAGTTTTAGTTTTCAGTACTGCTCTCCAAATTAATTCCCTGGTCATGTAAAAAATGAAGAAAAAATTATCATTTTATATTTATCTCAAATCAGAAAAAATCAGGAAGGAAGGAAGTAAAACAATGTACATCTATTTTTATTTCTCTCTTTTGTGTGTGCTTATTTGTTTTGACCCTGTGATGGATTGGTTACCTCTATTGGGTTTGTGTTACTGTTTCCCCAGTTACAACTGGGACAGACTTCATCTTATTTTACACCAGTTAGCGCGTTCGCCCGCGGACCGGAAGGTCGCGGGTTCGCGTCCCACGGAGAGCACGTCTAGGGTCCTTGGAGAAGACACCTAGACCCCACTTCTCCCACCATTGGCGCCGTTGAAGGGCAGCCTGCTGCGGTGTAAGGAGTGCAGCAAACAAATTTCCCCGGTGAGGGGATGACTAGAGTAATTCAAAATAAACAAAAAAAAAATTATTTCACAGCAATCCCAAAGAGGATAAAATGTTTTTAAAAGAGATACATATGTGGCTATTTATTTATGGCTAAGCTGTAAGTTTAATACATGTTACATCCATTTGTCTTGTGTTCTGAACTCTTGAACCGTCCCTGGTGTAGATGGTTTAATTGGTTAAATCTACTTCCCGGTACGTTTTTTTTTATTATTCTTCAGATGTAGAGGAACACTCAGAAAAAGCTGTAGCACATATGTCCCTGTCTGAATTTCCATAATGCTAAGCCTATATTTTCATTAAACCTACAGAAGTTAACCCCCCTCCCTGCATACACACACAGAGAGAACCTGGAGCAGTGCTGACAGCCAGTCTCTCAGGTTCAGAAGGTACCAGGTTGCCCCAGTTATGCCTGCTATTTTTTATCAACAGCTTTCTGGAAAATGAGAAAAAGTAATCCTTACAGCCGAGTCCCAGTGGATTTTTATTACAAAAAGGATCAGACCCAACATTAAATCAAACGGTAATTGATATAAAGATCTGAAAATTGCCACATAATGTTGGATTTATAGTTTATTTGTTTTCACATTCTAGTATTAATGCCAGATTTAGACATAGATTACGGTGTTTATTTGTCCCTGTTGGCTGTTTTCTTCGATTCTAGTGGGTGCATCTGGAGGTCATGGCCCTAACTAGGGATTTTTTTTAAAAAAATGTTTGTTTTATCCACAAAGCCAAAATTCCACTCTATAAATGTGTTTTGATTTTTTAGTGGCTTTTTTTTTTTTTACTTAGCAAGGAACCATAAAATAGAAAATTGTATTTAGTAAAATAGCTGCACCCTTGACCCACTGGTTCAACAGGAGGAGATTTGCCAAGTTCAACACTGCAATAGATTTTTAAGATTTAATTTGAAATTAAGTTCTGCTAAAAAATATATATTTTTGAAAGTTTATTTGTGCATTTGATTAATTTCTCCTCCAGCTATTTGAGTCAGACACAAAATTATTTGTCTTTTGTATGCAGGCTTTTGGGGCGTTAATGCAGTTTTAGAGATTATACTTTCAATTATTTAGAATTTTCCTTGGAAAGTTTGTGAGAATTTTCTAACGGAGTTGGATTGAGAACAAGTGCTATCTTATGTGCATTGCTAATTGTAAAGAATTGTTATACAGGATTACTGATATATGTAACAGCGGTAGAAATTATGCCTTACCGAACTCAAAGGAAGTTTCAGATTAGTGATTTAAAAAAATCAAAGCTTGTACATGAGTTGGGGAAGGTTGGAGCGGAAGATCAACCGATGTATTGGTGTAGTGTCCGCAATAATCAGGACGCTACATCAGTCTGTCGTGGTGAAGAAAGAGCTGAGCCGAAAAACAAAACTCTCGATTTACCAGTCGATCTACATTCCTATGCTCATGTATGGTCACCAGCTGTGGGTGGTGAAAGAACAAGATCGTGGATACAAGCAGCTGAAATGAGCTTCATCTGCAGAATGGCTGGGCTCTCGCTCAGAGATAGAGTGAGGAGTTCTGCCACCTGGGAGGAGCTCGGAGTAGAGCTGTTGCTCTTCCAGGTCGAAAGAAGCCAGAGGGGGTGGTTTGGACAACTTCTTACAATGCCTTCTGAGCGCCTCGCTGGTGAGATGTTTCGGGCATGTCCCACTGGGAGCAGATCCAGAGACAGACCCCGGACCCGCTGGAGACACAATCCCACAGCTGGCCGGGGAACACCTCAGGATCCTCCTAGGTAAGCTGAAGGATGCAGCCGGGGTGAGGGAAGCCGGGTTTCTCATCTGAGGCTGTTGCTCCTGCAACCCGGCCCTGGCTAAGCAGAAGACAATGGAACGGATATAATATCAAAGCAATAATCAAAGTTAATGGTTCATAAAAGGCATACAGATCCGCCTGTTCTGGAAATTGTCTGGTATTTTTAATGGTAACATTGCTTCGTTCCAAATCATTTTTCAGCAACGCTATCAATTTAAGAACAATATCTTGAAAAACAAATGCATAATAAATATGCATGAGGATGCATAAAATAAATCAATACCTATTGAAAATGAGTTTATTTTCTAGATTCTGCTGATTTGTTTAACACTGTACTGTCAGATTGTAAGAATTTTTCCAGATATCTTATTTGTAAAGCAAGAATAAGTTGGCACCAACGCACCGAATAAACACATCTTCACCTGCCTTGGTGCTGAGCAACTGTGGGCAAAAAAGATAGCCTTAGTGCTTCATACCACTTCCACATCCTGTGGGCAGAGGCATAAAAATAATATCGGCTACGATTAGCTTATGGCAACAAAATTTAATAATGGAGTATAAACTTAGTTGAGTCACTTGGATGGCTTCAAAGTAGTAGTGGAACTGCATGTGAAGGATTAACCAGTGGATAGACTTTGACCTGATTTTCAATTGGACCGCTTGGATTATTCGAGGAAAGCAGTGGAATCGAGTTACTTTTTTTTTTTTTTTTTTTTTACTTTAACGAAATAAAGATGATGTGAAATAACTGTGAGATTATTTCACACAAACTCCATGTCAGCGACTAAACCACACCTATGCAGAGAAATGTTTCATTTAGGTAAATTTATCCAGTGATATTTCCAGCAAACTGACTGAAAAGCAGTTTTTATGACATGTCGGCTCACTGTTACCGAGTCTTATTCAGCTATTTTCTCTGCACAGTTTCATCTGAAAAAATTTGCCACTTTCGTGTCAAGACATCTCAGCTAAATTTATATGTGCAGATTCATCCCGCAGAGAAAGTTAGAGACAGTAGAAAGTCTTATAAACCACAATGTGTCAAATAAACTTCAGTGTGGGGATCCTTCTATTCTTTGCATGTACACCAAAACAACAACATCAGTCCAATTAAACATCTCAGTTTACTTTTCTGCAGTTCAGCCTAGCTGTGCATGTAACGGTGCAGTCCTCCAGCTAAACACGGGGCATCTAGATCCTGCTTACTTTTCTTCCACTTTTAAGATTAGTTAGAACTTGTTATTCTTCAAGGGAGGTGATGTTGGTTGTCTCCTTATAGCTCACGGTATCTCCTTGATGTTCTGTTCCTGCTTTTTCTTCACCTCCTGCTGTGTTCGTCCTTCCCCTGTTATCCACAAGGAGCAGGAAAGCTGCTCATTTATGATCTCCCGCAGTGAGGGGGAAGTCCTTTGCTTTCTATCTGCCGCTGCCTTCTCCTCCATCTGATGCAGCCAAAACCTGTCTCATTCTTCAAATCCCATCAAAACATGCTAATTAAAGATAGAGTTTAAAATGTTTTTTTTTATGTCTTGAAATTAACTGTGGATGAGATTTAAGGCAAAAAGTCGAATTTGCTATATTTATGGTATATCCTAATATTATAGTCATGATTTGTTTTGCAGCGAGACCAATAAAACAAAAAAAGGAAAGTAGTTTTATTTGTCTTCACATTCACTTTAGGAGACACTTGGAAATGAGAAAAAAAAAAAAAGCCATGTCTTTCAAAAGTAGATGATTCGTTCTGTCAGATAATATTTTAATATGCGATCTGTAAGTTTTCCCAGAAGGTTACACTTAATCGATTTCTTATTTTTCCTGTTTGGCTTCTATGTTACTCTTTTTGAAACAGCTAAGGCTTGAAATGGGCTAAATATCCATCTATCCATCCAATGCAGGGCCACAGAGGCCAATCCGAGGCATTAAGAAGGCGAGACAGGCTTAATATGATTGTGTAATTCTATGGATTACACGTCTCCCTGAAGGGTACGTTGTACGGAAAGAGGGCGTGGAGGTAGTTCATAAAAAGTTTAATAGTATAACAAAAAAATTTCAATGTGTTACATTAAAAATATGCATCGACCCAAATTATTAGAAACTTTAGTTTAACTAAAATGTCTTCACGGTATGAAGTAAAGCCTCTGTTTCCATTTCAAAACAACATTATGATAAACAGGCTAGAACAATTATTGTATTGGCAAAAAAATAAAATATGTACTCTCTAAGTTTGTATTAAAACTACTATAACTTTTTCTGAAAAATGTTCAAATCACTGCTGTGCAAAATTTGTTCTATTCTGCTGCTTCTTTGGCTCCATTGATACCTTTAGCGAAACTTTTCCATTTCACATTGTTGTGAATTATTTATTAACATAGTTTTTTGCATCTCATTAAAAAAAGAGAACTTTACATAAAAAGGTTTCACTTTCGTTTGATTTATTTTTTACAGAGTCGGGATGTAAAGTTTTTTGTCTTTATTTTTTATACATAATGGCAATTTGGGAGAAATTATCCAGTAAATAAAGAGATATGGCATATTTGGAAATTATCTTTGTTTGGTAAATATTGTGTTTACCAAAATTATGTCATCATGTATTTTTTTTTTTGTCATGGTTGCCGGAAAGTTTTCAACTCATTGTGGAAAAAAAGATTTCTTAATAGTTACTGATAAATTACAGAAGCTTCATCACAAAACCGGGATGTGTAAATGACTGACTATTGCTCATCCCACCACTAGTCATTCTGAAAACCACTTTGGAGAGAAATATAAACACCACACATTTCCATTAGAAGGAGAAAAGTTGATTTTGCATGAGATGAGATCTTTAAGTCTTCAGTATCCAATTTCTTGCAATGTCGTGCCATCAGAAAAAAATTTTAATAGTTCATTGACTTAGACCATCCCATGATTGGCCACAGAGTGGTTCAACAAGATTTAAAATTTTGCATTAAAATGTAGTTCTCCCGCAAATATACAAACCCTTGCCCTTTGAGAGGGGCTCAAAGTAGAACCGTTGGTCCTCCATGTAGAGAGAAGCCAGATGGGGCTGTTTGGGCTTTTGATCAGGTTGCCTCGCTGGTGAGGTGTTCTCGAGCACGTCTCACTAGGACAAGAGGCAAAGGCAGACCCAAGAACCGCTGGGAGGACTATGTCTCACAGCTGGCCGGGAAACACTTCAAATCCTCCTGGATGAAATGGAAGATGTGACCGTGGTGAGGGAAGTCTGGGCTTTCCTGCTAAGGCTTATTGACCTTAGATGAACAAAAGAATATGGTGTACTACTGTACATGTTAAAAACAAATAAAAAATTAAGTCGTACAGGCCTGCGTGTCTTTGAGTCCCACCATTTTCTTCAATAATGGTTGGCTTTCATGATAATTTTCTTCTCTTTTACCAAGTTCTTTTATTTCTGAACAGTAGGACTCAGAAGAGAGAAAGAGGATAAGATGGGACAGGAGGAAGAACATAAAAAGAGATTACAGCGAAGTTGCATCATCGTTTGAAAGGCATTTTATTTGCTTTGTATTAGCGTATATTTTCTTATTGACAACTGCTGCCACGAGCAAAGAATCTTCAATCATAAATGGTTTTGAAGCTTGGTGAGGAAATACTGCAGAGTGCAGTCAAAAGGAATTCATTTTAAAAAAATTCTTCAGCAAAATAGTTTAGTTTACAGATAAAGCTGGGTTGGTTGGAAGCCATTTGGTTCACACTGTCTGAAATCATCAGGAGGCAGGAATGTGTAGTAGGTCAGACCAGACTGTCCCAATTACTTAAAGACAGTTTACTGATGTAAGGCATCCCACTGTTCAACTATTTTTAAAGATAAATACCTCTCTGGTGTGGAACCTGTGCCACTTGTGTGGTTTGTCCACATTCATTTTGATCAATATACGAGGTAAACATGCACACTCCTGACAAAAAGGCCATTGGATGTGGCACCCTGCAGCCTTAACGACAAAAATTGCTGTTAAAATTGATGTTTTTTATTCAGCATTGAGTTTTCAATTCCAAGCTTCAGTCCAATTTTCTGCAATTTTCATCTAAATTTAGATTTTAAAATTTGGTTGTTACTGTGCAACTAAGCTAAAAATTTTTTTTGAGAAAATAGAACCTTAAAAGTAAATAAGAGATGCACCTGTGGGAAAAGAATTGTTGCTTTGAAGAATTTTCTGAACAGCTAAAGGAGAAATTATTTACAAAGCCTCATGTTTTTCTTTTATAAATGTTAAAGATAAAATCTCAACAGCAAGGCGAGGCTGGTCCTCATCCTGGCCGCATCACACTCTCCATCAAATCAGTCCAGAGATTTGCACATTATGGCTTGATGAAAGCAACAGGATCTCATCATCTGCAAAAAGCAAAGACCCAATCCTGATCCTGTTGAACCAGATCAACAGGTTCAATGACTCGGCATAGAAATTCTTTCTATAAAAGTAAAGAGTAGAATCAGCTATTTGCAGAAATGTTCATTTTAAAAATACCATTTGGTAACTAAGACTTAATTTTGTCATTTCCATTCCGTCACTTTCCCCTGAAATTAGGCCTACTCGGGGGCAAACAGTCTCAGAAGGAAAACCCGGGCTTCTCTCACCCCGGCTGCATCTTGCAGCTCACCTAGGAGGATACCGAGGTGTTCCCTGGCCAGCTGTTACACATAGTCTGCCCAGCGGGCCCAGGGCTTGCCTCTGGATTTCCTTCTGGTGGGACACGCCTGGAACACCTCACTGTCGAGGTGTTTGAGAGTCATGCTAACCAGATGCCCAAACCACCCCATCTGGCTTATCTCGACCTAGAGGACGAATGGCGCCAAACCGAGCTCCTCCCAGATGGCAGAGTGCCTCGCTCAATCACTGAGTGACAGCCCAGTCACCTTGCAAAGGAATCTCATTTCGGCCGCTTGTATCCACAATCTCGTTCTTTAGGTCACCACGCAGGTAGTGACCATAGGTGAAGGTTGGAACGTAGATTGACCGGTAAATCAAAGTTTGCCTTTCGGCTTAGCTCTCGGCTCTTCTTTTTAGTAATTAGCTCATTATTTCATTATTGCAAAGCAGCACCAAACTTGTCATTTGACAACTAAAATAAAAAACCTGGTCACTATTTTTGTCCAAGTTCTAAACAGATAACAACAAATGCTACATATATCACAGAGGACTAAAACACAAATGTTTTATCACCCCATTCGTTGGCTTCCTGTAGAATAATCTGGAACAAAGTCTGTTGCTCTTGCTTTAAGAAAGTACCTTTTCTAAAGAGTGTGTTCTTGAACATTTGCGTCTTATTTATTTTTTCAGTCTAAACTTAATCTAATTGCTTCAAACTTTTATATTCCTAATTGCAAAAGAGGAGCTGATGTAATGATGTTTTTTTGTTCACATTTAGACATGTTTCTCTTTCTTTTAAAAGAACCTTTTTGTGGTGAGTTTACAGAGAACTGAAGGACATACCAGACCAGACGAAGTGGGAGGAAATTTGTCAAACTAGTTGTGCTTTCTGTTGGCGTCTGTGTACGGATATACTACAGTTGTTGAGCTGTAGCCATGGCGGAAGTGGAGTGCTGCACTAACGCAGAGTGCACGCCTGATAAGGGACTTCATTTAAGGCTTCTATGGTAGCTGATAATGACATCGTTTCAGAAGACAAATTGCTTTTTATAAGGAACAAGAAAGGTCAATGTGAGAAATTCCTGGATTTGCAGTCAAGTTGTTTGTTCCCTGCTGTTGCACATCAATTCTTTGCATGGCAACACTTATAGTTGTACAACTCACTAAACTCCTTAATGGCTATTATGTTCTGGAAGAGGGGTTGTTGTCCAAATTGATTTACCTGACACACACTGTGAAACGCTCATTCCGTGAGAGTATTATCTTTGAAATGGTCAAAACTCACATAATGTGATTTCCAGTGCAAAAATATCTAGCTTAATTTTTCCTGACTTACCTCGACCATATGTCTTTTAATGGTTATTATCCATGTGACTTTATTGTATTTCTATTTGTCCTACAAACTTGGGAATTAGAAATTTGTCTTTTTTTTTCTTCCAGAGTTGCGTTACTCTTTGTTTGGTCTTGGGAGCATCCCTAAAAGAATTTTGTTCCATATTGATGTTGCAGCATCACCCAGATGCATCATTGGAGTATTCAAGAAAACAGTTGGGTTTGTGACATGGTTAATCATCATCCTGGAGGTAGTAAATCAGACAGGGTGCACTGTGGACATGATCTTTAACACTGATGGATAATTCCCCCCAACTTCACAACATCAGTAGTCTAAATAATTAATCCAGGGATGGATGTATTTATACCAAGAGTGTTGTGAATTTTTTTTTTTTAAATTTACCAACGCAATCTCAGGTGGGTTTTAATTGGTTTTGGTTACAGCTTTTGATGTTTTCCTATTTGTGCTTCCATTACAGATTTGAACCAGTTTTAAATGTTTAACCAGATATTTACTTTGACATTTAGGGTAGTGATTTTACAGAGGATGTACTAACAAGTGTTTTTGCACAGCCTGTTAAACAACCCAGAAAGCAACCACACTGTTTCATCTGTACAATCCAGTGATTGTTGTCTTTCTGGTACATTTTTATTGGATCCAAGGGCTAGTGTATTAAAATAATTACACCATTAACTTTGCTTTGTGACCTATTTGATAATCTTCTAACCAGGAGGCCAGCTGTTACAGCTATAGAGCACAACTTTCTCTTTATGGCTTTAAGGTGTCATGGGGCGGTGTGCAGATGGGAAGAGGAGCCAATTGCTGACAAAAATTGGTTTATTTGAATTTGGCAGTCCATTAATACTGTGAAAGAAAAACAAAGTTTCAGTGGCATGTCAAAAGGTTATTGTCAGAATGTGTTTTTGGTCAGGCAACCAGGAAGACTCGACGGGATGTCTGGGGTGATTGCCATTAAATAGATGGCAGGGTCCACAGATGTGTGGCATCAGGAATCAATCTCAGGTGCACATAATCAGCGTGATGAGGATCATCCAGGGCTTCTTCTGGCAGCAGGAGAGGGGATTATGACATAAAGAATCTTCATTTTTGCTGCGTAAGTAAAGGTGTTTGGACTAAATTTGACAAAACCTTTCAAAAGATAAACACATTGGTCAGTTTTTTCTGTTCTCTACTGGATTTTCTGTTTAACTACTTTCAGTCAAAAGTCTTTTCAACCAAATTATTTCTTTTTACTAACATGATCATTCTGACTTATTCCCATTTCATTGTTTTTAATAATGACAATGAAAAATCAGGATTGCTGATTGATTAAAATTCTAAGGGAATGTGACTAGATTCATGTTTGTGTTTGCATCTCTGTGTATGTAATGTGTGTGCAGAAAAAAGTAAGGGGAAAAGCAGAACAGATGTGAGGGGTTGATTGAAGCTTTGATTCTACTGTGGTTACATACACCAGAAGTCTGTGTCGTCCTCTAAATTTGTTTTTAACTTGTTCAAAGCGTGATCATTAAGGTTGACCCAATAAATCAGTTTTATTTTGCATAGTTGTTATTTTAACTGAAATGGTTCGTAACAAGAATAAGTCAACACAAAAGCATCAGACATTATGTCTCTGTCCACTCTTTATCACTGGATTTATAAGATTGTGAAGGTTTGTGTCATAATTAGGTTGAAGCAGTTGCATGTGTAAGGTTTATAAATTCTTTGACGCTGGAAACAAAATCAGTACATCTATAGTCGGTGCTAAATTACTACAGACAGTTTCTTTGAGTTTGGGAGAAATTGTGTTTACAGTTTAATGAAGCTGGCCACCAACTACAGATGAACAAATATTTTATTTGAAGGTCATGAGACCAAAAGTCAAGGCTACATAGATTGGAGTCACAAATTTTCCCAAACCAGCAATGGGGTTTGAATTAAACTACCTCAGATACCAACTATAAATTAACTAATAACGTTTGTAATGTAGGGCAGGCGGAAGCACATTGTTTGATGCCTTTGCATCAGTTTATACTTGTTCATTTATGTATGCTTTGCTGGCGTCTTTTTTTTTTATCAACCCCCTACATTAAAAATGGCCAAAAATCCATTTTTATTACATTTTCTTTCAGTTGTTGTAATAATCAATTCTACAAATTGTTTCTCTGAATTAATATATTTGAACCAAGGTACCAAAAGTTTAACATTGGAAAAAGTTCAAAACATTGATTATGCATAAAGTAGTTGATTTTTTAAGTATTTCTAAAGAAAAAACTATGCTATTTGCATAGAAATGGATTCATGTTGAAATCTTTTTGATGCCAGGGCTCAGAGGTCCTGATGGCTCCATATGCTTCTACACTGGCTCCATCATTGAGGTGAAGTTGCTTCAGTCTCCCGCTGTTTCTTCTTTCAGTCAGGCTCCAGTCAATCTGTCGTTCGGCCTTTTAGAGACAAAAATGTCTCTAAATACTCTTTGTACTCGGTTCTCTGTTCATGCAGAAAAAAATGACCCATTATTCAGAGAAAATGTATCCTATAGGGTTCATGAAGGCAGCATTATGTGAAATGATCCAGTTTCTAATGTGAGGAGTGGGAGGATAACAAAGTTTACTTTCAAAACTAGGCGAATTATATAGGTTTTTGTTCTTGCTCTATGCATGTTTGTTTGCAGATAGTTTATGATGAAACGTCCATGAAGTGATAGATACGTCTTTAAAAGAACATATTTTTATCCTTACAACATTTATTCTCCTGTCAAAGAAATGTCTCATCTGCGTTTTGTGACATCTTTTTGTCTTGAGTTAATATAAAAGCAATTTTTGACACAATTTTTCTGAAGCTAAAATATTACGAACACATTTTTCAGATGTCGTTTATTCTTCTGTCTGATGTTCTTTTCCTTTCAACACCATTCTTTGTGAGTAAAATCCGTCGTATTTACTCAAAATATTGTTTAAAGACAAAAGCCATGAATGAGTTTTTACACTTGTTTTGTTTTTGCCTCATGTATTTTTTTTTTTTAATTAGTGTTTTTTTTCTCTTCCATTATCTCCCGTAATATTTTTTGTTTCCATATTACGTATATAAAAAAATACTTCTGTTTTGCATGCTTTAAAATTTTTAGTGTACCTCCTTTTGGCCAATCAGCAGAATTCTTTTCAAGTAACGGTGAGACAGAAGAGGTAATTCTTTGAGAAAGATTAACTTTTTAATCTTTTTAATCACTTTGTTTGAAGTGCCCATCCTCACAAAACACATTTCCTTCAGGTACAAAGAACTATTTGCATCTTTCTTCAAAACTGTACACATGCATCTTTTTCTTAAATTTGCCAGTGGCATTGAGCAGTGTACAAAGTAAAAAAAAAACAAAAAATCCATCACTACCAATGAGTTTCTAGAGGCTCAGTTGTGAACTGATTTGGCAGCTAATGATTGCTAATAGGCTGCAAGAAGCCAGAAACTGGGAGAAATATGATGCACCGAGCCTCTATCCTCTGGCTTTATCCACTGCTTCTCTATCATACCCTTGATGTATTATTCTACATCTCATATAGCCCAGTACAAATTGTTCCTTTGTTTGGTCTGTTGGCTTATTAAACAGTATTTCAGACTGTGTTGAAGAAACTTTTTAAGGTCACCTAATCACAAAGCTGCCACAAAGTGGTAAACAACTTTAGCATTAAAAAAAGTTCATAAAATAAGTACAAATAAATTCCTATTCGCCCATGCAAAAGCTGAGCTGCATGTTGGTGTTTGCTCACACTTAAATCAGCCAAGCAATGATGAAACTGGTTAGCCTGGTGAGCTCAGTGTCTGCTCATTGCATAAATCCGTGAGGGAGTCAGCCTTTATATTCCTTCATACTGTTATCCCTCTTATGTTTTGAAGATATCAGATTCATTTTGCACATGAGTGTTTCAATGTTTCTTTGCTACGACCTTTGTCAGACTTTGGTGTTAACTATGGAACGCTTTACCTCTTAAATAACCTTCATGCCCACATGTGGCAGGCTGAGTTTAAATTTAGATTTGATGGTTGTCAGTTTGTGGACAGTGTCAGTGCTCTGGAGGAAGATGTGGGTCATCGAGAGGAAAAGTATACATGTATTGTTTTCCAAAAGACAATTTTCTCACTCAACTTGTCTAATCTTAAATCTACTCCTCAGATTACTATTAGTTGCACAAATTCTTGTGACTAAATAAAATAAAACCATGCTCGGTTTTATGCTTTTATTGTCTGCTTCAGAGCAGAAATGGTCAATTGACTCAACTCATATTGTGCTTTTCTACCTATGCTGGCGCTCGAAGCGCTTTACATTGTAGCTCACATTCATCCATTCACACACATTACCAGGGAATGGTACCGTGGAAGGTTCAGTCAGGCTCAATTGTGAGTTCTGCGTTTTGCCCAGGGACAACTCTGGATAATCTCCTGGTGAGGGAAGCTTTCTGCTTGGTTCATCTTTTTTGATAAAACTTCAAGGCAGTTACCAATCTTTTTTTGAAGGTTCTGTTTTCTAAACGTTGTCATTATTTGTTTGAAAAGTCCTTAGTTTTAAGCTGGCTCTCTTGTGATATGCAATCTGATCCTTTTTCACAGAACTTGTGTGAAGAAGTTACACTAACTTTTGGACAATTATTCTGAGTCTGTGAACATGTGATCATCTTCTTATCCGTTCAGATCAGTGTTAAAATTGGAAGTCGACATACGCCTGACATTCCTGATCCCATTCCAGGTGCGAGACTGAGGATTGAAAAAACTCTGCATAGCAAATGGCTTTATAGGACGGAGAAAAAAAATCATGAAGATCTTCGTCGTGCATGACATCATTATTAAAATATCAACTTCTAAAGATGTGCAACTATCATGGACATGCCCAATTTTTCTCACAATGACTGTGTTACACGTAAACGTTTTCCTGTAAAACTGCTGCCAATGAAGTCACAGTTAAGTTGTTAGGGTCTTTGGAAAATTAAAAAGAAAAGCAAATGAAATAATTTGATTTTCTTCATTGGTGTTGATTTATTTTCTTTCAAAATCATATACTATAATATTTTGTCACTGTACACTAAAGCCTCAATATTTCTGTGTAGCTGTGTGCAACGGACACAAAGCAAGAAAAAATTTCTTGAACAAAATGTGAAACACTAAATAATATTTCTTCTTTAGTTAGAAAAATGCAGTATTTGTCACCACCTCTCACTTTTTGGGTCAACTGCAATAGTTTACTTTTGTTGTCAATTTCATCATGTTGCTTACAGAAATGGTATTTTTACAACCCCATTGTTGTCAGATTCCTAAGAAGCCTCTGACTGAACATTCTGCTGTTGATTTACAATGTTTTGCACTGAGTTTTTTTTTTTTATATGTCAGCTTAGTTTGCACAATTTTTTTCTGCACACCTGTTTATTTGATCAAATCTCCAGAAGCCCTAGATGATGCAAAACAGATTATTTACATTTTGATCCAGAAAAAATCAACAAAATGGGACTTATAGGAATGTTTTAATGGACACAGGTATGAGAATTAGCTTTCTCACACTGACAGTGTTTTTGTTTTTTCTCACTCTAACCAATCAGTTCCATCCTTCTGGGGTCTGGTGAACTCGGCCTGGAATCTGTGTGCCATTGGGAAGAGGCAGTCACCTATTGACATTGAAACCAGTCACATGATCTTCGACCCTCACTTGACCCCACTCAGGCTGAATACCGGAGGTCGCAAGGTAAGGGCAGATGAATTAAAATTTGGTCTAAGACCATGATATGACTGATGAAACAATGTGATACAAACAGGACTGATAGATGCTGGTGATTAACTCATTTCAGCAGCAGAAAGCACGAAATAGAAACTTTAAATCAAGATACTTAATTTTCTTCAAAACATGACTGTGAGCTTTTAATCTATATCCAGAGGCCATAAAATTCCCAGCAGCACTGGACTGCATCAGCTTCAGAAACTATTACTATTTTGGCCTTTCAAACAGATCATCTTTACAGAGACAAAAATGTTCTTTAAACCACCACCACTCAGACAGCAAGGCCTCAGGCAATGACATTTGTTGCATCAGTCCTGAATTATTTCAGGCATTTTTTAATTTGAGTTATTGGTCACATTTAATTTACAAGTTGTTGTTCTTGCAAAGAAGAAAGAGGATGTTTGGACAACTATGGAAATGTTATCTTAAAGCCTGGAATAATCTGGTTTATTCCTCTTGGTTGTCTTCCACAAATCCGGGGCCGGGTTGCAGGTGTAACAGCCTCAGATTGAAAACCCTGGCTTCTTTCACCTGGCTGCATCCTTAGGGTCAGCTGGTAGGATCCTGAGGCGCTCCCCAGCCAGTTGTGAGAGATAATCTCTCCAGTGTGTCCGAGGTCTGCACCTGGTTGGTGGGACGTGCCTGAAACACCTCACCAGCGAGTTGTTCTGGAGGCACCCTAATCAGATGCCTGAACTAACCCATAAGGCTTTTTCCGACCCAGAGGAGCAACAGCTCTACTCTGAGCTCTTCCCTGGTGGCAGAGCTCCACACTCAATCTCTGAGTGACAACCCTGCGGTGGAAGCTCATTTTGGCTGCTTGTATCCGCAATCTCATTCTTTTGGTCACAACCCATAGCTAACTGCCTCACTAGACACAATAGAACTTTACAACTCCTGTGAACCAGTAGTAGATTATGTGGTTTTTGATGATCCTTGCACAGGGGGTGTTCAGCGATCTTGAACTAGCGGCCATTTGGAATTGAGAAGGCTCTTACACACCTAGTACATGGTACACTTCGGCAGCGTGTTTGTACATGCACCAACATTTGCACAAGCAAAGTTTGACCTCCATTTATCATAGTAGCATGCAAAATAATGTAAAAATATAGGCTAATCAAGAAATTACATGAGATCTGTCTGTCCACTTTGGGTGTATGCAAGGCATAATTTTGATAGGTGCGGCAGATGAAAAGAAGCGTGATTAAAATTAACATATCCAGTTCATGTTACCATCCTTTGCAGAGCAAATTCGTCCAGTAAGAGGACACATACAGTAAATCCTCATTTTGTTTTTATAATGCTGAACAGAATGAAGGAAGATTGAAAAAATATATATTTCTTGTTGGGAAACTTATCCACTATTTGACAATTGGTGAACTTTTCCTATGAGCAATTACAGATGTGAATGGGTCTTCCTACTTTCCTTATCTGGTGAGGTGCGTGATCATTCATGTGGTGCCATAACATACTATATTTAATAATCTCTGGAAGTTCCTCAGCACTTGGGGTTTTATTACATTTTTATTCTTAGACACTTGCATGTTCTCACTCACACACACACCCACACACACTTGTATAGTGAATTTTTAGTATTTTTTTCCCTTCATACAATCTGAAAGTTAAACCGGACTAGAAGGATTGCGGTCTGAGGGTGGGTTCATATGTAACGTAAGTTTCTTTTACTTGCTTTCTTTGCAGAGATTGTATTTCTGAAAAGGCCTTTTTTTTTTTAATTAAACACCTCATTATGTGACCAATTTGCTTGAAATGTACTTCTTGTTCTTTTTGAGAAATTGCGCTGGCATTTTTTGTCATGCTTCCATGGACCCCATTTGGGGCCTTGCTCTCAGTAAAGATGAATTTGATTGAACCTTTTCAGATCAGTTTATGCTCAAACTAGGTGAAACTAGATGCTCAAACTAGGTGATGCTCAAACTAGGTGAAACTAGATTTTTTAACTGGACTCAATATGCAAGTCAGTTTGAGAGATACTCAGTGTTAGATTAACCTTTTTCTGGAACAGGTCCCAGTTATTTATAAGAAAATAAACGTCAACCAGTCAATTTCTAAGAACTGCTTGAGGGCACATCAATCTTCACCTGGCACCTGTGCATGGTCTGCATTACTAATATTATAAGCAATGCTTACTTTGTTAGCTTGGTTACCATGCAATCTCCCTTTGTTTTGTTTCACTACCACAGTATTCACATCCAGGATGCAGAATGTATTCAGGAGTGAGTCGGCCAGTTATTTACACTGATGATAATGTGTATTTGTCAAATCTGTTTACTTTTACTATAGTGGACGTAGAACTCCAAATATTACCAGATGTCATTTCTCCTCCAATTTGTTTGTCCTAAAATGCTGAATAAACATCAAGTTTATTCTCAAACTAACTGCGGTTTTTCTTGTTTTTATTAAATAAACATCTCAATTCCCTGAAGGCATTTTATCAGGCACAGCTTTATTTACAAAGCAAAATCCAACTCTGAGTAATACAGTAGAATTGTTTGCATTGAGTTGGGCTTTATTTTCTCTGGCAAATGTAAAGTGTCAATATTTTACACAGATTGGTTATTCAATGCATTGTTTTATCTGGTCAGTTTTATCTTTTTGAACATTGAGACAAACTATCAATAAAATGAAGTAATGACCATCCGAATCACATTCAAGAAATCAATAATTACAAGCCATCTCAGACCCCAGAATTATTTTAGTTTTCAAATTGCATATTTCTTTTAATACTTACGTATGGAAATAAAACAAAGACTCAGTCTGAAATAGGAAAATCCATGAAGCCAATTCTAACGTAGTTCCCCCACGTAGTATACGATGCCCCATTACATAAAAAATATAATAATTTCTACATTCAACAGCTCATCAATGAATCGCTTTACAAACGAAGGAGCAGTACAGACGGCAGACTCATGCAACACCAAAGTTCAAAGGGACAATACAGAAAGTTTTTTTTTTTTTAATGTTCAGTAATAGATTCCAAAACACATCATTCATCAGACTTGCAAATATTATATGCACACATCAGTTATTTTTGGTTATGTATAAATATCCTACATGGTGTCCATGTTGTCTTGTTTAAATCTAATTATTCTTGTGTTCATGATTCTAATTCTTCATTTTCATGCATTTGTTTTTGTCTATTCTTGGTTCATTTTCATGGTAAATGGATGATTGGTTGGTAGGTAGGAAGGTGAATGGCTTTATTTTTAGCGATTTGGTTTTATTTCTGTTCCGTTGTCTTCCAATTATCCCAGCTGGGTTGTGGGGGCAAAAGGCTCAGACAGAAAACCCGAGCTTCTCTCACCCCGGCTGCATCCTCCACCTTGGGAGGATCCCAAGGCCTTCCCTGTCCAGCGTGTCCAGGGCCTGCCTCTGGGTTTCCTTCTGGTGGGTCATGCCCAAAACAACTCACCATCCAGTCGTTCGTGAGGCATTATAACGAGATGCCCGACACACCACATGGGGTTTCTCTCGACCCAGAGGAGCAACGGCTCTACTCTGAGCTCCGCCCGGATGACAGAGCTTCTCACTCTATCTCTCAGTGAGATCTCAGCCAGCCTGCGGAGCAGTTGTACACCTTGTACAAATTGTATACCCATTTTTTTTAAAAATCTCACAACCATTTTAGAGGAATGTCTTGTGTTTTAATCTCTAAATTATTTTCCTGAATTAATTTGCATTGTGATTAAGTGCCAAAATGGCACTGTCGTGAGCTGGTACTAGGTGGTTAAAAGAAAATCTCATAAAAAATTAAGTCACTGTAAAGAAGCAGCAGCTAATGTTATATTATTTAGAACTTAGCACCAAATCATCAAAAAACTCTACATTTTGCATTCAACATGTCTTAATTTCACAGGAAGATGGGCTTTCAAACAATTTCTTTCAATATAGTCGGTCAGTTTTGAGTTAAGGGGGAAAAAAATGCTCATTTTTATGAAGACCAGCAGCTCAAGGTTTAATATTGCAGAAGGAAAGCAAAGTGTGTGGATATTATTCTCACTTACTTTCAAAATCCCAATTAGAAAAATGAAAAGTTAATGGTAATAAACTACATAATTAAAATATTGCTGTGCTTTTCTCACTACTTTAACATAGAAGAATCAATTATCCCTGACAACTTTGACTGAGTTTTCACTTCTCCCCTGAAAGCAAGCTCGCTGCACACATTCATTAATTCATCTCAGTTCTGCCGGCACTACCTTTTTTCTAATAAGCCATCTGACAAATCCTCTCTGATTCTAAAGAGGAGATACATCTCACTGTGATATATCTCCTCTTCATTTATAAGGAAATCAGTTTTGTGTCATAAATCATATTTCTCAGCATCAGTGCTTCATGAAAATTTGATCGTGACAGGCTACTTTGATCCTCAACAATACACTGCTTTGCTGCAGAATTTGCAAAAGCCCTTCATAGATTTCTAAACCCCGAATGCATTGTTCATTCAAAACAGGTTTGAGGGTAGCTATAGTCTCTATAATTATGTGTGGAGATTTATAACCACTCATTGAAAAGATGTTTTAATCCTTTCTCTCTATTTTATCTGTATTCCTTTCATATACAATACAACTCATAATAAGGCATTTTCAACAGAGAATAAACAAGTTTTTAAGTAAGAATTTAAATCCAATTAGAGATAAACAAACTCTCTTAGAAAAAAAAACATTTAATTTGATTTATCATGGTTCATTTCAATCAAACAAGCCAAACTACAACCTATTGATATTTTGTAAAACCCCTAATTCGGAAATGTTAATCAAATTATTTCAAGCATACACTTCTGTGCAAAAACGGTCCAAATACGTATATCAAACATTTTTCCAGCCAGTAAAGAACTGCTTTGCCATATGTTGTAAAAATCCAGAAATTTTACCTTCAAATCTTGCTTTTATTTTATGTTCAGAATGAAACCGAGAAGCGAAACCAATGCACAGGACGTCTGAGTAGATGATGAGGAACAGTTCATTCTTTCTTACATAACTCCCCATAGCACTGGCTGCAAGGAATGAAAATAATACAACATAATAGCCAAGGAACACAAACAACTTCATAATGCACACAGCCATCAATTCAAGGGCACAATTATTAAATCATGTGCATGAATGAAATATTTATTACTAGCTGACATGGCTCCTCCGGCACTTCTGCAAATTTCAAAAAGCCACTTTCTTACCACTAATCACTTAAATAAATTGTCTTTAACAATGTCAATTTCAAGTCAGGAAAAGCTCTAAATTAATGACTGTGGTTCTTTTTGTGTATGTGTGTGGAGTTGGGCAGACAAGTGGACGATAAATCAGACAATCTTTTAAAAACTCCTTCAAAAGGGGATACTGTGATTTTGAGGAGTAATAATTAAGTTTTTTGTAGCATCTAAACACAATAACCGTTGCCTCAAAAATGTTGTATTTGCCAAAAAAAAAGCTTTTAAAGTTTCCCTTTTGTTTTTGACACTGTCAATTCCCCACCTTGTCTTGCTACCCACTTATAACCACCACCTGGGCGCATGCATCACACAGCATAAATCTTGTTTGAGGCTGCAAATACAGTGTAAAGATCATCAAGATTGCAAAGCCATGGTGCAACTTCTTTTACTTTATTATTTTGGGGCATTTAAATAAAAATGTGAGGCAACATAGAGAAATACGCAATGAGAGGAACTGAAAGAAAAGGCAGTACTTCGATTGCTGCAGCATTAGAATGTTGGTATGACACAGAACAAAATCCCTGGCCAAGAACAACCTGGCATTTTAATGGTACGTGAATACTGAATGGAAGAGCTTGTAAACTCCTCCTGTTTAATTTATAACACGCTAACTTCCAACAATACAGAAAGTGGTTGTTTGTAATTGATTTCCAGTCCAGTTTACAAAAAGATTTGAGTACCAGTCATTTTTTTTTCAAACTTTTTTCTCCCCACTTTTATGTCTTCTTCAGCCAAAAATAAATTAATAAACAAAAATGGATGATTTTGATTCCTGACTGTTTAATCTTAATGATTTTTTTCCTCTTTACCAAAAAATAAGCTTACTTAAACTGGATCATTTTATCCAGCTAAGTCTTCGCCACTGGCCATATAGTATTTCAAAGAGAGCTTGAACCCCGTCCATGACCTCCTCTGTAGGCATGTCATCTAATTCCCCATGTAACTGTCCCTCAGTGAAAACTAAGAAGTGCCATCAGTGTGTTATTCCCAGAAAGCTCTATCAACCACTAATCACAGCTGCTGTAAAACACTGTGGTTAGGACGAAGATGTCATGAGATCCGAAGAGTGACAGCAGCTCAGAGTCTGCTAATCCAAACCAGCAGGGAATATAGGTCACCCCGGCTAATGAAATATCTGGATTATTGAAACACTGTGCCAGAGCTCATTTAAAAAGCATTTGCATAGAGTTTTTAGTTAATATGTGGGAAAAATGCAATGTACAGTGTCCCTTTAATTCCAATTTACTTACTACTCAATGTTTTCTAAAAGTATAAAAGTATATTATTTTCTCAAAAAATGTATTCAGTACTTATTAGTTGCTCATGTTTATTTTGCAGATGTAAAAAATGTTCAAAGTTGCAATATGCCAGGGACTTTAATATGTTTAGAATGGAAAGCAATCTGACCAGATGTGTGGTCACTGAGTTGAGTGGTTCCATTTCGTTCTGTTGTCATCCACCTATCCGGGGGAGATGGGGGCAACAGCCTCAGACGGGAAACCCAGGCTTCCCTCACCCCAGCTATATCCTCCAGCTCACCCGTGAGGATCCCAATGCATTCCCTGGTCAGATTTGGGACATAGTCTTTCCAGCGGGTCGGGTCTCTGTTACGTTGTACTGGTCAAAAATCTTCACAGTGGCAGGGCTTCGGTGGTGGATGAGATCCACCTGGAGCTCCCAAAGGCTCTGGATGGTGTTGGGTTGTCTTGGCTGACACACCTTTGCACCATCGCATAGACATCAGGGACAGTGTCTCTGGATTAGCAGACTTGGGTGGTGGTCCCTCTTTATGAGAAGGATGTGCTCCAACTACAGAGCGATCACACTCCTCAGCCTCCCTGTTCAGGCGTACGGGAGAGGAGGGTCCGTCGGATTGCGGAGTCTTAAATTAAAGAAGAGCAGTGTGGTTTCCGTCCCGGACATGGAACTATGGACCAGCTCTATATCCTCTTCAGGATCCCTGAGAGTCATCGGAGTTTGCCCTACCAATCCACGTGTGCTTTGTGGATCTGGAGAAGGCATTCAACCTTGTCCCTCGAGAACTCCTGTCGGGGGTAGTCCGGGAGCACGAAGTTTCTGAGCCCTTAGTATGGGGTGCCCAGTCTCTGTATAACCAGAGCATCACTCGTATTGCCAGCAGTATGTTGATTCCATTTCCAGGGAGAGTTGGACTCCGCCAAGGCTGCTCTTTGTCACCGGTTTTGATCATGACCTTTTTGGACTTTCAAGGTGCAGAGTTGACAATAGTATGAATGGCAAAACCAATGTTAAAAAAAAATCTATGTTTGTATGGTATGAAATTATTTTAGTAAATTTTATTCTATTTCACTTGGAATTATAGAAACTACAAAGTACACACGTCAGGAACAGGATGGAAAATTGGAACATTTCCATGCGGCAAATTAATTAAAAATGGTGAAGATAAAGAAAAACTTACCAGCCCTACTGGCAATTGTTTATCATGAGGCGCTAACACAAAGTGGACTTGTTTTTCTCTCAGCAGAGAAATCTATTTAAGTCTGGCTTTATTAAATATTATCTGACTAATTGTGCTTTTAGTTCTATTAAAGTATTACCACCAACTTGAATCCCAAACCTTTTTTATTTCAAGAAATCTTGTATCAGGGTAATTTTCTAATTGATAATTATTTTGTGACACTTATTTTTTGTTCTTGAAATGATTTAGGTCATTCATAGCAGCTCAATTATTAAGCAGTTCTCACATCTACAAACCTTCATATTCATGTGGTTTCAAATACAAAAACAACCAGATCATAACTATGATTCATAAAATGTTTGCAAAAAAAACTTTTTATTTGACAGTTTTCCTTTAAGGTCATAAAGACTGGTGCATCACTATGGTAACATGGCTACTGTGTGTGTTGACTGAAGGCCTGAATATGACAAAGGCTGATTTATGGGGTTTTAGCATGAGCAATATACAAAACATTTGTTTTATGAACAAGATTTTATTCCATCTGTTGTCACTGCTGCCTCTAAGAAAAATCATCTGGAACTGAAACAGCAAACTTTAATAATAAAAATCTAATTATCGTTGAAGGAAAATGGTAGTAGTTGGCATCCTTCTGTCTCTGGTTACAATGGAATCTACACCAAGAAACTTATCTGTTTGTGAAGCAGAGGCTGTGGCTGAATTAGTCGATGTGGGAGCTGCAGCTCCTACCACACTCGCTGCAAATGTGATAGGAGGTATGAGTCATGAAAGGAGCAGAGGCAGATTGACTTTTTTTTTTTTTTTTTGCTGTTTCTGGGTCTTTGTGGCGTCATGCTGGTTCTCACTGTTCTCCTCCGACTGCTTGATAAGTATGTTGACAGTTGCACGCCACATATAGCGGTGAGAGGTCACTGATTCGAGATCTGCTGCGTTGATGTTGCACAACTTCAAATCCCTACTGCAGGCATCTTTGTGCCACCAGGCAGATTGTCCAGTTGGCCACGTTCATGTGGCATGCTCTCCATTATGGATGTCTTTTAGAAGAAGGATAATACTTTAATTTAAAAAATATATTTTTTTATTATTATTATCAAATAGAATATGTATATTTAGCTTCAGGTAAAAAATAAATCTACAATGTATCTAAAATTTTTCTTTTTTCATCTTGCCTTTTAGGCTGGACATTAAAAACAACATTAAAAAAAAAGATTTCTAAAAAACAGTATTTTCTCCGGAAAATGAACAAAAAGTTATTTTTTACTGGTTGTCTTAAAGCTTTAATTCACTCTGCAGGCTAAGTGCTTTTTAGAGTCATGGTGCTTTTTCAGAAAAGTCTTTTCGTATCTTTTGTGTTATCTTTCGTGTCTGTTTAGCTAATTAGTTCAAAATTAATGATGTCATCACAATTAGGTTGTGTTAAATAATAAATAATATAACAACTATTAATACAGTTTATTGGAAGTCGTTAAAACTGTCTCAAATTCTCAGCAGTAGGTCATGAAATAATTAAACTCCTTTTCCCAGTCTTGTTAATTATTCATTTTAACCCCAAATATTTGCCTCTTCCACTCAATCGCTCTATTTGACCCATTTCTAATTGTATGAAAAGAAATGAGGGAACATCTGAAATTAAGGTTAAATGTTTTTAATCTTGGGAAATTTAGAATTGGAGCAAAAACTTTGATATCCTTTCAATGTTTGGATTTTGATCAATTTACTAATACCTACCGTGAAACAATGTCGTTAGTACTGATAGCTGTGACTTTTTTGTTTTTAAGCGTAACCCAAAACACTCAAACGTATTCTATTTTGAATAAATTAATAGAAACTTAGAGATCTATTGACTTTGCCATTGCCGAGAGGTGATGATAATTTCAGACAAATTTAGAAAGTTGCATTTAAATGCTTGTAGGCATGATCATTTCCTTCATAAACAGTTGTTGTCAAATCAACCATTCAGTCTAAGCGTAGTACTCCTTCTATGGAGTCGACTACCACTTCTTTGTAATCTTTCTCCAGAGTGGCCATGTCCTCTCTGACTTTTCAGAACTCTCCCTCCTCCATACCCTCTCCTACATACCAGTGGACGAAGTAATCTTTCTCCAGAGTGGCCATGTCCTCTCTGACTTTTCAGAACTCTCCCTCCTCCATACCCTCTCCTACATACCAGTGGACGAAGGCCCTCTTGGCATACATGAGGTCAAACTTGTGGTCGAGATGAGCCCAGGCCTCGGCGATGGAAGTAGTGTTGCTCAGCGTGCACACGGCCCTCTAAATCTTAGCCAGGTCTCCATCGGGAACCACGGTGAGGCTAAATATGTACAGGTGAACACTAAACATATCTTTCTTTTTCATTATTACAACAGCATTGTTATTGCAGCATAATTTTGTTCAGTGTGTCACTTAAGTGTGTGTCTGAGAGTTGCTGCACTGTCCTGTGAGCAAGTGCAAGCAGAGAATAAAGTAGTGTCATATGTTCAAGTCAGAAAAAGCTTGTGAATTATTTCTTCTAAACTCCACCTGACTTCATTTAATAGTTAATACCAACACACATCCTGCTATAGTTCCACAAACAGAAACCATTTTGGTCTCACTTAAAGAGAGAGAGAGACAACGTCACGGCTAAAGTTCTCATCACTCAGGATTCATAGTTATTTAATGAAGTATTCCTTCCGGCTCCATCTGACGTCCCTGCAACATTTAATAGAAAATTAACAGTTTTCTTGGAATTCTACATAAATTGTTAATACCCTGTTGGCTTTGTTTCATCCTCATGTATAATCCTTTAATGCAATGCACTGGATTTGTAATGATGATGGGATGTCTTCAGCTCTCTGCTCGGATCAGGGATTGCGACATTAACAGCCGTTAGCATTATGCTGTAAAAACTCTTAGCACCTTCAGACCCTCTGGGCTTCTTGTCTGAAACTGTTGTTATGGTTTTAGCTTGTAGCTTCTCATTCAGGCTCTGGGGGGCCTTAATATAGCCAAGCATCAAATCTACAATTCATGTTGCGTATCACACATGGCTTAACCTAACCGTCCTGTGGGATGGCTGCAGCGTTCGGATGTTTTATTGCCCGTTAGTTTCTGTATTGATTAGAAGTTTAGGATGTTATTTTCTTCAACACTCCCAAATTCATTGTTTCACAGTGATGTATTGTGGTATTTTCTTGAATGAATTTAGTGTCTCAGTCCAGTAAGGTGGGGGGTTTTTCTTGATTTTCTTGATTCTTGATCTTCTTGCTTGGAAGTTCAAGGTTTGAATTTTATGACAGTATTTTGCATTAGACTATTATAAGCCAGAATTAGAATAAAAAATTATTTCAGTTAGCACACCATTTTTATTTGAAATTAATAAAATAGATTAATTCAATTAAAAATGAAAGCAAAAATAATAATTTCAAGTATTAACATATCTATTTACACAACCTCCTTTTTTAAACATAAACTGGTTGTGCATGGGGCTGCATACATCCTTACTATTTCCTGTTGTCTTGTTGTCTGTTGTCCTGTTGTCGCGGGGGCAACAGCCTTAGACAAGAAACCCGGGCTTCTCTCACCCCGGCTGCATCCTCCAGCCCACCCAGAAGGATACCGAGTCGTTCCCCAGCCAGCCGTGAGACATAGTCTCTCCAGTCGGTCCAGGGTCTGCCCCTGGGTTTTCTCCCATTGGGATGTGTTTGAAACACTTCACCAGCAAGACGTTCAGTAGGCATCCTAACAAGATGCCTGCACCACCCAATCTGTCTTCTCTCGACGCAGAGGAGCAACGGCTCCACTCCAAGCTCCTCCTGAACAGCAGAGCTCTTCGCTCTATCTTTAAGTGAGTGCCCAGCCACTGTGCTGAGGAAGCTCATTTAATCTGTTTGTATCTGCAGTCCCTTTCTTTCAGTCACCCCCTGCAGCTGGAGACCATAGGGGAGGGGAGGGTAGGAGCGTAGATCAACTGGTAAATCAAAGTTTTTGCATTTTGGCAGAGCTCTGATGCAGTGTTCCTGATTATTGCGGACGCTGGATCAAAAACAAAATTGATAAATAACTATTTTCCAATTATCATACCTAATTATCATCAACATTTAAACTCTTCCAGTCTGAGCCTGTCCAAGTTGGGTTCAACCAGCAAAGTTACTAATCCGGTACAGGCTTATTTTCCACATTTACTCCTCATACATCAAAATACTTAATTAATCCCCGAGGAGAAATTTCTTAATGATTACTTATGAAAACTGATTCGTCTACAACTTGACATTTTAATATATAAACAAATACTCCTACTACCACCTCAAGCTGGACCTCAAAACCATGACTTCCCCTTACCACTTTTTTTTAAAGCTTTTGGTTTTTATTGTTAACAACAAGTCACATGAAACACCTCCCAGGCGGAATGAGAAGTTCTCTTTTCATTCGCTGCAGCTTGTTCCTAAATTACCGCAGCATTGATCAGATCAGAGCTGTGACAGATACAGCCTTGAGCTGAAGTGTTTAACCAGTGCGGTGTTCAACACTTTTTCTCATGGTTCTTTTAATATTTTCATTCAGTCCTTTCTGGTAAATTGAGTCTTCCCTTGTAAGGACATGAATATGAATGAAACGTTCTCATTGCATCTGTCATGTGCAGAGCTTAAATTACTTTGGGGCTTTCAGGAAGGTTTTAAGATTGCACACTTATTTTGGACATCTGCAGCTGGGATTTTCTTGTTTTTAATCGCTGCCCACTACTTGTGACACAAGATAGGGGTCTGAACATAGATGAACTGGTTACAAGTACAACACAAGAGTTTTGCGTGCCTGTTTTTTTTTTTTTAAAAAATGATTATCTTGGAAGAGGATGGAAAAAGTTATCTATTTTACCGTACTGGTATCTTGGCGCTGAAAGCAGCTAAAATTTAAAAAAAAAAAATCCTGTTTTCAACAAATCTGAAGAAAACATGTCAGCTCACCTGCTGGTTGATTGAAAAAAATTTTATGAATTAACAAACCCACAAAGCGAGGAAAGGATCAAAGTGTGTTATTTTCAGATCTTTTCTAAAACTCTCAATGTTAAATTGAAGTCTATTGACCAAATGCCTTCAAAGGAAGAAAAAAAACATTAAAAGTACACGATGTGGAGCTTAAAATATAAATAAAATGATTCTGGTAATCTAACCAGGCAGTGACAGCAACTCTGTGGGGTGCATAACTACTTATTTATGTAAATTAACTTAAGACATTAACACCGAGGTTTCCTGGGGTCCTCGTTATGTGCTGCAGCTCAACAAATTAAACAATAATTTGGATGAAAAATGGTAGAACAGATCAAAAAGAAGAAAAGCAGGGAGCCAAAAATTTAAAACTACCGCTCATGTAACAAGATAATTAAAATCCCATGGTGAAACATATTTTTCTCTACTTTTAGAAGGTTGGAACATTTAAAATGCTGTTTTTGTAAAACACAAATCACAAATTGTTCTTTAGACAAAATCATTTACTCTTTACCCACTTGCAAGAAATGTTACTAATATGAACACATCAGTTTAATCATGAGAAAACAACAGCATTCCTTTTCTTGTGCTGTTTCCCGTTCACACCCAAATTCATAATTCGGGTGTAGCATTTTTTTAAATTATAAACTTAAAGAGCAGTTGTATAAAAACAGAAACAGTGAGTAAAAGAATACCAAAAAATGCTAGCACAGATTTGAATTTATAAAAAAAAAAAAAGCAAAAACAAAAACAGGTCACTTATTTAGTTTTTTTTTGTTCATTTTTCTTCTAAACTTTTAGGCTGGGCTGCATCGTGGCACAGTTTTTAGCCCAGTGGCCTCAGAGCAAGAAGGTTGGGGTTTGAGTGGGCACAGGGCTTGAATCATTGTTCTTTCTGTGTGGAGTTTGCATGTTCTTTCCGTGCATGTGTGGGTTTTCTCCGTTGGGTAGTCTGGTTTCCCGCCACCCTCCAAAAAAAAAAAGCACATTGGCCACTATAAAATAGCCCCTAGTAATGATTGTGTGTGTGGATGGTTGTGAGTCAGTCTTAAGTCTTACCTTGTAAGGAAATGAATATGAAAAATGAATATGAAGTGAGCACACAAAAGCCGTAACAGACTGGCGACCTGTTCAGGGTGTACCCTGCCTCTCTCCCGAAATCAGCTTGGATAGGCTCCGGTACACACCACGGCCTCGTCACGGAATAAGCGGTTCAGAAGACAAAAATAAAAATAAATTTTGAGAATGATTGTTTCTCACACTAGATACAGTAAATAAAGTCGGGGACATAAAACTTTGAATGAATTTACAACCAGTCAAAAGTTTAAAGGATCCAAAATGGGAATTTGATTTAAAAAAAAAAGCTTATTATGTTCATATTTAAAGTAGGAGTAGAAATAGTTACTTAACACTTTCACAAAATAAAACATGTTCACAATTTTTTCTTTCTTTAAAACAGATTATTAATTTTATAGCTGGCATTACCAAACTTAAGTTCATCTTTAAATTACCATATATTTACATGCACAAAATAAACAAATAAGGAAAGGTGAAATCAACTTAGACACAACATGGTGTTGCCATAGTAACTTGCATAATTATAGATTTCCAGGCAAAGAAAGTGGAGACCTTCCAGTAGAAAAACAGATGAGATTATCCTGAGCAGGATGCATGGATATAACTCTCAGCAGATTTGAGGATATACATCACAGCCTTTGGCATTATTAAGGATGGATTAAAGAATCTAACGGGTAGCGCTTTCTTATTCTGCTTAATGAATAGTTTGGAAAAAAAAATTAAGATCTACCAAACAAAGACAAACTTCATATCAGTAGATGCTTTACTAGGGGAAGTCAGGTGCGGTGTGAGGTTCAACCTCAAACCCACACACAGATTTAAAAACAAGAATGCATTGACTTTATAAAAAGCAAAAATATATATAAAATAAAAACCCACACTATTTAAGAAACTTGCAAAGCTTGTTAGGATTTTAATTCCTTGCATTGCTGAGATGACCAGCCCCAAAGTTCTATAGTATGATTGATGGAATTTGTGAAATTTTCGGACATCCTGCCACTAAAACAGTAGTTGTAAACAAAAATATAGAAATAAAAAATCAAACCTCACACGGTGATAAAATGTGCAAGCTAAACACAACTCTGACTACTTGTACACTGTAGAAGTCTATTTTGTTATTTCCCTATAGCTTTATTTGTCAGTTTATGAATATGAATCGAACAAAAAAAAAACTGATTTTAATCTATACTAATGAAAAAATACATTCTTGTTCACATATTTTCAATATCAATGTCAAACAGTTGGTAACTTAACTGAGAGGGTCATAAAGCTCCGCAGCCTTTGTCCCTTGAGTATTTGCAGATAGTTGTGTCAAATTTTGTAGTCGGCAGCACTGCTTATGCAATCTGTTTACATTAAAAATCATATGAGCCCAGTCTATCTATGATTATCAAGAAAAAATAGACCAGGGCTTCTCACCGGAAGCTTCACCACACTGGCAAGGGTTAAATCCTCTATTTGAATATTCTATTTCATGATTAATGCTCTTGTGCATCTGCTGAATGAGAGCACATAGCACGGCCATCTGTCCTGGTGAGTGTGCGTATGCATGTGTGTGCATGCTCTCGGGATCTTGCTGAGAAGAGAAAAAGAGATGAAATATGTATGTTGAATGCTTTTATGTGTGAAGAAATTATATCAAAAGGCTTGTGTGTGTTGTGTAAGTGACTAGATGATTTGAGAAAACGTGTGCATGCTAAAAGCGAGACATGCACGTTTTACTATGTGTCTGTTTGGTGTGAGGTTAGGTGATTATCTGGGCCGGTTTTACAGCCTTTAGCTTCTCGTAAGATTCAGTTCGCAGTTCCTCCAAACATGTTGCATGACAGACTGGCTGGTTTAACTCCCGCTGTCGGGATCTGATTTATTTCATAGTAAGAAATTCTTAGATTGCAGTTATGTGGAGCTTTACAGTAATGCTCAATGCTTTTCCTCAAACACATTAATGTACAATTATCACACAAACAAAAAGTCACTAATAGAACTTGTACATTAGGTATGTCAACAAATACAAGTCTTGGATGAACTCATCCTCCGGAGGCAAATTTTGCCCCAGCCACCACCAGATGTTTTTATACTATTAAACAGGGACTGCAAGATCATCTTGTGAAGTTCCACCTCTACCAGCTACACAAGGGAAATATCACTCATTAGAGACTTTCCACATCAGACCATCTTTCTCAAGCTACAAACTCTTCTTAAGTAGGAAGGAGGTGCTGCTGGAATCTGCAGTAACACGCTCTTACAACCACATGCTTTCATGTGGAACAACAGCATTTCACTTCTGAATCATGTCAAGTTGATGCCTTATCTTGGAATAGTTGGAAAATGTGGGAGGGTTCACAGACATTTCTGTCACGCTATAGAAGCCACTGTTATAGATACAATTTTACAAGGTGTAACAGATATATGGCTGCACATAAACATGGTCAGGATAGATTTTGTTACCAATCAACGTAGGAGAGAGAAAATCAATGCTTAAGGCTAAAATACAACCCAAAACAGAAATATGATTACCCAAGGACGACATATGGATTTTTGAAATTAATTTAATTACACAGATCCCCTTGACTGCTAGGGCTCTTGAGGCTTTGCCAAAAGATAATTAAGAGTAACCTCTTAGAACATGTTGAGTGTATTTGAAATGACATCCTCCACTACCAGGGAATTATCAGACAGCGGAGTAAAACTTTCTACGCAGCTTTAATAGTAGATAGGACAGTTTTATTTCTCCTTCATACTTCAGTATGTTCATGCCAAAAATACCAGGAAGTTTGATCAATTTGCTGTGATGTCAATCCCTTCCTGGTTTTGGTGACCACAAACCAGATGTTCCGTTGTCTTATGCTTATCGGGGGCCAGGTCGCAGGGTTAGGGTTATCTCACCCCAGCTATATCTTCTGGCTCACTCGGGAGGATCCCAAGATGTTCCTGGGCCAGCTCTGAGACTTAGTCTCTCCAGCAGGTCCTGGGTCTGCCTCAAGGTCTCCTCCCGGTGGGACGTGTCCGTAACACCTCACCAGCGAGGCGTTCAGGAGGCATCCTAACCAGATGCCCGAACAAAAGGAACAACGGATCTCCAAGCTCCTCCCAGATTGCAGTGTTCCTCACTCGATCTCTGAGTGAGAAAGTAAAGGAGGAGAAGCTTTTCAAATCTGCTGGCAGAAAATCAGTAGCACATCAGAACAGCATGAGTTCCTGCCCACCCCTCTCCTGAGACAATTACTGTTACACTATTGTGACCCTCATTCTCTTTTTTTTTCTGAAAGAATTCTGTAACACTGCTTTATTTAAATGAAATGGTGTTGCATGCCAATTTAAAGTCAAGTAAAAATAACGGCGTGTAATTTGTGGAAACGTAAATAATTACTTTGCTGTCTTTCTCAAAAAGTTACACTGCCTGTTATTCCGTTATACTTAAATGGGATTATTCCCAATACTGTTGGCAACAAACATTTCTATTGGTTGGAGACGGAAACCGAAAAGAAGCTGGAAAAGACCGAAGCAGGTCTTAACTTATCTCAAAACCCAAGAAGTTGTTTGGGTGTCTTTGCCACATCGTTCTAGTGGCAGGTGTTCATTACCAACCAATCAAACAGGAAATCAACCTGCACTCCTTCAAATGCCATCTTGTGACCATGTTGATAGGGAAACGCCATCAACTTAAGTTACTTCTGACACGATGATGAAGCAACCTTCACTTTTGCATCAAAGAGATGCCAGAGAAAGGTGTGAAAAAAGCTCGGAAAATGACAAATGACTGTCTTCACAAAGGACTCTACGGCGTGCTGACATTTTACTAATAGATTGGACAGCACACACGCATGTGAGTAGTTTTGAAAGTGACACTTCATTAGTCATCTCCTATCTGACTCTAGTACACAAAAGCACGTTCCGAGAGGGAATCGTGTACAAACCCTCTGAGTCACATAGTAATTGACCTGTGACAAATTTCTCATATTAACCAACCCTGAGACAATTCAGACTTCTTCATTTGTTTTTCATGTGACATTAACTAACAACAATTAAGAGCTTCCTGTTGGACTATTAAACGGACTTCTAGGCCAACAGAAAAATTACTCTTTAATGTCTCGTAATCAGCAAGTCAATTAAATTTTGAATGACTTGGTTGGTTTAATTTCTATTTTTTAAGAGAGTCAAAGAAAGATTGTTTTCATTTAATGGGTTTCTTGCTTCACGCTTTCATTTTGTCAAGCTTTATTTAAAAAATACATGTCAATTTTGAATAGTTTGGATATTAATGGGTTTCAAAATGTTTGAGAGGTAAGTGTTAAAAAATTGACTTTTCACAATAACAAACTACATTTTAAATTCAGTTAGTGAAGATTAAAGATAAGATGTTGTTTATTAAACAATTTTCTCGATTGCTTAATCATTTTGTGTTTTCAGGTTCAATATTAGGATACATTTTATCATTAAAATTTTTTTATCAATGCCATTTATCTATTCTCTGATTGGGGAAATGATTAGTTTATGCATTGCGCAATTCAATTAATGAATATGTGTTGGTGTGTGTGTTTGAATGGATGAACGTGAGCAAGACTATAAAGTGCATTGAATGGAATGCAGGTGGAAAAGCGCTGCTGTCTACAAGTGGGATCCGTTTACCAAATTCTGATTTTCAAAATTGAGCCTTTTGAAGATCCTTCAAAAGAGTTGACTTTTGTGAAAACACTGAAACTTGTTTAGAACTCAAAATGAGCTTTCATTTGAGCTTAGTTAGTGCCCGAAGTTAGGACTCACCTGTTCATCGCGCAGGGTGGTGGGCACTGTCCGAGGAAAATTTTCCATACTTCTGTTAAAATATGTGAAAAAGTTATCAGCTGTGATATTGGCTGTATTTCTAAATATTGGTCTTTTTGTCAGGATTTTTCTCTCTTTTCTGAGAACTCTCCAATTTATAAAAGTCAGTCTGAATTTTTCTGTTCGTTCTTCGTTTTGACTGTTCTAATTTACTAATCTTTTATTTCTTGTTTTATTGGTAATTTATTTTCTAATTTTATGAAACAGACATAGTTGATGATGTATTAGAAACAATATGTGGATGTTAGGCTTCCAACTAAGGGTGGTCTCCTGTAATTTTACTTTATCAAACAGCGATGGTGTATAACTGCCTTTTTCCTGGTGGAAAAAGTGTTTTGTTCCAGACATTACCTGCAAAGTGAAATAATATTCTACATTTAAAAAACCCCTGAGGGAGAAAAAAGCTTTTCATGTGGAGGATGTTCGTATTACAATGTTTCCTGAATTGCTGGGATTTCATTAAGTGTTTTGTCAGGGGGCTGAGCTACGGAAAGAGGTCAATTCTTTCCTGATGAGAGCAGAAGCAAAAGAATTTTATGTGACTAGCATTCAAAATAAATATCAGAGCTGATTTTTCTAATAAGTTGTTTTCTAAATCTTTTTTTAATCAAATGACCCAACTGTTTGTTTTTTCTATCACGAAGCAGCAGACTAACAACCGTGACAGAAAGCATTAATCATTACAAGAATAAGCAGGCTGAAAACAGCAATTATTCAAAAGTGATTGATTCATTCATAATCTTAAAACCTTGTGGGATTTTATTGTTTATTTGATATCTTGGAATGGTTTTCATATTTTTATGAAGGTAATCCATAATTGCAAAAGGCTGTGTTGCAAAAATGACCACAAAAACAGCTTCTAACTGATTTTCTGTCAAATGTGTAATGAGTTGATTTGATGGGGATTGATACAACTTCAAATTTTGTTGGTTTAGAAAGTGAGATAGGTCGAGCAATAAAAGAAAAAAGAAAAGAAAAACTCTTAATAAACATACCTTTAGTCATTTTTCAAAAAATCTCAAAAAAGTAAAATAAATGGAGACAAAGTTGAACTTCAAAATAAAATGATCTACCTGCAAAATGCCTGAAACACCTCACCAGCAAGGCATTCAGGACGCATCCTAACCAGATGCTCAAAACACCCCATCTGGCTTCTCTCGACCCAGAGGAGCAACAACTCTACTTCGAGCTCCTCCCAGATTGGGATCGCAGGGTGGGTGGGCTCTCACTCAGGGATAGAGTGAGGAGCTCCCACATCCAGGAGGACCTCGGAGTAGAGCCGTTGCTCCTCCGGATCAAGAAAAGCCAGATCGGGCTGTTCAGGCCTATGGTTAGTATGCCTCCAGAATGCCTCACTGGTGAGGTATTTCAAGCACGTCCCAATGGGAGGAGACATTTAAGGTAGAACCTGGACCCACTGGATAGACTTTGCATCACACCATGCAGGGGAACGGCTTGGGATCCTCCTGGGTGAGCAGCAGGATGCAGCAGAGATGAGGGAAGCCTGGGCTTCCTGTCTCAGTTGCCCCTGCCTCTGAGCCCCCGATATACGGAAGACAATGAAAGGGAATGGAATGTGCAAAACATTCAGACCCAAAAGCAGCTAAATTTAAAAGAAGCAAATTCTTTCCCCACCCTATAACATTATTTATACCAGTCATAAAACAGAAGCTCAATGCAAGCCAAAATAGTCACTGTTTTACCATTTATTCAAGTTTATTCATAAACAAATCACAAAACAAGTTGTAAAATCATTCTAATTATAAAGAAGCAAGGTGTGAAACCTTCTGAAGTGTGTACCAGAACAGGGAGAAAAAAGTGTCAGGTGTGATGTCGGCTAAAAAAAAAAAAAGAATAAAAAAGAAGAAGCTTCAGGTAAAGAAAAAATGTAAGAAAAAAACTGCAGTGAGACCAGTTGCTGTTTGGTCTGGAGGCAGTGGCACTGATGAAAAGACACAAGGTAGAGCCTGATGTTGCAGAGATGAAGATGCGGAGGTTTTCTTTGACAGTGACCAGGATGGACAGGATAAAGATTGAGGACATCAGAGGAACAACACTTGTTAGATGCTTGGGTATAGAGTCAGAGAGGCCAAAGTGAGATGGTTTGGACATGTGCAGAAAAAAGACAGGGAATATATTTGCGGAAGGATGCTGAATTTAGAACTACCATGAAGCGGACCGAGATAGAGAGAGGGAGTACATCAGCAGCATGCTGGGTTTGAAATCATCAGGCAAGAGCCTTGAGGAAGACCAAAGAGGAGGTTTATCAATACAGTGAAGGAAGACATGAAGATAGTTGGCGTGACCAAATAGAAAATAGGGTTAGATGGAAGAAACTGACTTGCTGTGGCGACCCCTGAAGGGAAATGCCGAAAGGAAAAGGAGGAGAAAATGAAGGAGACCAAGAGGAAGACCAAAGAGGACCTTTGTGGATGTAGAGAGAACAAATGGAGTTGCTTGATGTGAGAGAGGAGGAGGCAGAACGGATAAATGACCCTGAACCAACAAAGTTTGAAGAAAAAGATGCGCAAAGGTTTACAAGTCAAACTCTACTTTTGTGTCATGATGAATGCAGAGATAATGGGAGAAATTCAAAACAAAACAAGAAAGCAAACAGAAGCTGGATCTGGCTTGTTGTTGGGTAAACTTTGCTCAATCCTCATTTATTGAGCTAGATTCAACAAAAGATTATGTGGTCCACTTCTTGTTTTGTTGTAATTGGAATGTCAAAAATAAAAGGTTTAAAAAGAAAAAAGTGTCACATCCAAGTATCAATTGAAGGTGAAATAAAATATTACTCATTGTGGGGGAAAAAAAATGTGATACCATACAATGTAAGATAATATTTAGATAAGACAAAGAGTAAAATAGGAAACGGTGAAAGACTGCCAAAGTAAATCTCTAAATAGGACAAGTGAATTGGAAAAGAAAAGAACAAAAGAAGTAGTGAAGAGGATTAGAAAAAAGATGTCAGCAAACTGGAAGAGATCAGAGCAGAGATGCGAGAGGTTGGAGAATGAAAGGAGATGAAGGGGAGTAGATGGAGGTAGACAGAGGTGAGTATGGGGTTATTCAAACAGGGAATTAATCATTCTGGCGGGCCATCTGTCTCCAGCTCTCTGCCACTCACACACACATAAATCACACGAGCTTCCTCAGACATGCATAAAAAAAATAGTTAAACATGAATCGTTCTTTATTTATCAGATTAACAGTTTGGCTGGGGTTGTAAAACATGGTTTTCCCACTTCTGATATCCTGAAATTAATGTGTGTATATATATAAACTCATTTATTGCTACCCAATGTGTTTTTTAATTATGTATTTTTTGTCTTGAGTTGATTTTAGTAATCCACATTTAACCCAAAGTTTGAACAAATCAGTGCAACCAAAAAAGTAGAAAGTATTTCTACCACTCAAAAAAAAAAAAAAAATTTTTTCTAGAGGAAATGTTTCTTTCCTTTTAATTTTTTTTTACTCTGATTGCCATTGATAGTTTAAATTGGGTCAAAACCTGATGGACTAAGAACGGTACAGAGAAAGCAGTTTTCCACCTGATTTTAACATTGGAATTTAACCTATAAATCTTAATTTGGACTAAATTGTCTAACGATTCATAATCTAAACAATGCAGCTTTTGAATTAATTTCTTGTGAGCTCAAAATGTATTATGTTATTATCTTTTATTTTACTGTGCTATATTTATCCCTCAATGGGGAAATTATTTTTGCTGTATTGCATCTGAAAAGGCAGCTATGACAACCAATGGTGGAAACAACTGGGGTTTAGGTGTCGTTTCTAGGGTATGGTCCCGGTGGGAATCAAACCGGCTTCTCCCAGTCCAACGACGAACATTCTAACACTAAGCTTCAAAATGACTTACAAAACATTAAATATCAGCACTAGACTGGTCTTGGTTTTAAATGGGTGCAATTTGTGTCCTAATTAACTTCCATAGAGTATTTAGAAAGTACAAATCAGCTCAAGTTATTGGAATTTTTCTTTCAGGTCAAAATAAACAGTAATTAACTTTTTGTTAATTAGTGCTGGGTTAATTTCTTGTTTAAAACAATGCAACAGACAAAACCTGCAATGAAGAAAATATATTTTAGTGATCTGAAAATAGAAGCAGGTCAAGTTAAAATGAATTATTGCTAATGTCAAACCTTCTTTCCAGTGGACTCCAAAAAATGAGGCTCATCCTCTAGAGTGGTGTAAAGTTAGAAAAGCAACTCTATTCAATGACTTCACCAAATAATATGAAACATTGCAGTTAAATTTCATTCATTCTTCTTCATTCAACTTTTCTACGGAGGTTGTGAGGGGTGCCAGAGCCTATCCCGGCTGATTCAAAGCGAGAGGCAGGATACACCCTGAACAGGTCACCAGTCTGTCGCGGCACAACACACACACACACACACACACACACACACACACACACACACACACACACACACACACACACACACACACACACACACACACACACACACACACACACACACACACACACACACACACTTATTCTTAGAGGCTTTTCTTTAATAGCAGCCATTCAACCTAACATGCACGTTTTTGGAGGGTGGGAAGAAACCGAAGTACCCGGAGAAAACGGATGCATGCACGGGGAGAACATGCAAACTCCATACAGAAGGGACACTGTTTCAAGCGTTGCCCCCACCCGGAACTCAAACCCCTAACCTTCTTGCTGTGAGGCCATTTTGCTATCGACTGTACCGCAGTTCAATTTTGTTAGGTTTATTCTTTGTTTTTGTTCAAATATATTTTACAATCTTTAGTGGAGTTGCATATGAATGATGTTATGTGCCGAGACTATGAGAGCTCAACTATATATTGAGAAAATGTTATGCAAATGAACACTCGTATGATTAAACTAATGAGTCGAGGGATTGATGACGTAATCAGCTGCAATAAAACACTTGAACAGAAAACAAATTTTATAAGAACGTCAAAGAAACAGTCTCTACAAAAGGAAAAAGAAAGTCAAAATAGAAATTCAGCAAGTAATAGTACCGGTAAGCAAAAAACATACATTTTTTTCATTATTGGCTCTGTGTATCACATAATACTCCTAAATATTTCCATATCAGGCCAGCATATTTCACAGACGACAACACCTCATGTTCTTTGAGATAACTCTCCTCTTCCTTATTCATCTCTTCTTTTCTTCTGAGTTTTCTTTGAAGTCAGGTTCAAGAGCTCTTATGCACTAAGCCAACATTAGAGGCCGGCGCTGGCCAAAGGCCTCCCCGCCGAGTCGTCTGTCTGGGTAAAAATAAGAAAGCAGCACTTGAACAAAGCATAGAAATCACATTTCACTGCCACACTGTCTTTTCCTGTTCTGTACTGAACGAGGCAGTTCATTTGTTGTCGACAAGAAAAGCTCAAAGTAACATTGGAATATTGTAATGATTCTCAAGGTGTCACATCAGAAACATAGCTTGCTGACAAAGACAAATAAAAAGAAAAGATGGATTAAACTCGGTCTTTCTACCATAAGACTTGTCACTGCATCATATTGACTCTATTTTTTAAATCAAAAACGTAGATCGAAATTAAATAAACCAATTTTATGTCTGTGAAATTGATCATTCATCCAGGAGTGATCATAGAAAACGCTTCAGAGGTTGTCGTCTTGACATTGATCAAGATGTTTCGACTTCCATTCGCAAATAATTTTCAGTATGATTGAAAATAATTGAAAATTATTTCCAGATGGAAGTCTAAACATCTCGATCAAAAACCATACTGTCCGATAAGACAACTTTGAAGCTTTTTCTACAAGAAAACAATAATGACAATTTACTAGTACAAATCCACCTGAACTAGCAAAGGTGTCAAACCCCACACTTCCTGTGTATAGAAATGACAGTGACGTCTAACCCATAGCTGTGAGAATTGTACAGTAAGTTTATAAACCTGATCTTAAAGGTAAAAAGATGTCTGATGGTTAAAACCCAACTGGGAGGTAGGTCTGTAAAAGAGGAGCCTGATAGCCAAAGGCTCCATCTTTCATTCACCACTTGCAGCCTCTGGACTTTAAGAGAAAGTAAAGCGCTCCATCGGGAATACATGAAACTATGAGATTATTCATATGCAATAGAACTTGGACATAAAAACTTGTAGGAAAAGAAGGGTATTAAACTGTATTTAAAATTTAACCGGAAGCTAATGAAGTATATAAAACTGACGCAATTCTCATATGAACTTCCAACCAGCCATTTGACTTTGTTAAATCTTCATTTTTAAGTATACCAAATGCTTAATATTGGGTTATTTTCGGAGTTTTCGTTTTATATTTAGAATCACCATTTCTGACGGTAACATTTTACAGTGCATCATCATTTTCTATCTATTTGTTAAAGGCATTAAACAAATATAATTCTCTAAAATAATGCCACTTTTGGTTTAAACCTCTAGTAAATTATAAGACAATCACACAATCATAATCCCATTACATAAAATTTAAATCTGAAGTGATACCAAAATGTCCCACAGAAGTCATAGGAGGTCACAAAGAAACGTGCAAAACTCCAAAATTCAAGTTCCTTTAGAAACTAAACATAATATCTAAATTTCAACAAGCCAGTGTGGATTTGCATGTTTCTAAAAGTACTTTTTTTCTGTAGAAAAGAACACACTGACTTTAACTTGACATTTAAAAGAAAAAAAACATTTTGGAGAGGTTTTAACTACATATTTCAAAGTATTTGGATCTTGAGAATAGTGAATAATGTAGCACTTAAGATGACTAAAAAATAAATCAAAACTTCTTTTTCTTGTTTTAAACCTTCCCTTTGTGGTTTATGAGCTCGAAAAGGAACAACCAATATGACATTTTTAGTGTATCTTGAAAGTAAATGAAGGGTGTTTCTTGATTTTTTTGCATGCTTACATAAAATACATTTAAAATCCACAAAAATCCACAAGATTTATCAGTCTAGCATGTATCTTGTACGAAGGATTTGAAGAATGGTGGGATCTTGAACTGGAGCTTTGCATCACATGGCAAGAGGTCAAGTCACAGAGGGAACATTGGCCGATGTTTATTTGAAGTTCAACTTGTGCTGAGAAAAACACTCAAACCAGCAGTGTTCTAGCTTTCATGTGTGCATGTACAAGAGATCCTGCGGGGTTAGAAATGATCATCCTACCAACAGAATATTGCTGCAAAGGAATGAACTGAATAGCTCTTTCTACCCACTTTCCTCTAGAGAGATCATTAGGCCCACGGTGTCAACAAAGGAATAGCCAGAAAGCATGTCTCTAATAGATCCTGACAGAAGGCTTAAATTAAAACCGCAGCCCTTACTTTCTGCTCATTGGGTTACATGTATTATGCAGTGGCCCATTACCACCTGAGTCCAGGTGGGACCTATCACTTTTCTTTTTAAATATGAGCATTTCCCTTCCCTATCTGCAGCTCGGAGGAGCTGACACCTTTCCTAACCCATTTCTCTGCTTCCCCTCAAAGAATTTTCTGTCTTTCTGTATTGAAATTTTCCTCATTTAGTAATTACTTTGACTAATTTGCGCTTCAGTTTGTTTTGGGGTTTTTGTAGTTTTATGAGTCCATTCCCCTTCTAGGTGTTGTTAGTCTGGATTTTAATGTCTTAATTTTTTGTCATGTTAGTAGTTCTTACCGCTGGGCATGAGAGGATTCCCCAAATGTAATGATAGTCAGATTTTTTAAAGTGAGTTTTTCTCAAGCTTGAGGGCTTGTGGTGTTTACAGACTTACGAGAGGTTTTGTTGTTGTTGTTGTTGTTGTTGTTTTGGGTTTTTTTTGGGTGGCAGTGCAGGTAGTACGGGGGGTAGCGTTCTACATAAGGTCATTAAAGCACAAACATTGTTAGAAGTCTATAAATCAACTCTTCAATCATTTTACTGTGCAGTACATCACAGTAATGAAACCAGTGGAGATGTGCTGTATCTTCCTGTTATGATTTTGATTATTTATTTCCCCACACTGTTTTCAAGTCAAAGATCTTCAGATAGAAGTAATTAAACTACCCAAAACTTCCATCTTTATGCATTAAATGGCTTTGATGTTATTCGTGACCTTTACCTCAATGTTAATTGAACTTTTTCAAACATGCAGGAGATAAATTAGCTATTTATTTCTGGCTAAATTATGTGTGTTGGCCTGTTTTGTTCAAAACAATATTGTAAAAGTAATCCCTGCCACATGAGCTGTAATGTTAGAGAGAAAATGGTCATATTCTTAATTTAAAGAACATTTCACCAGGGTAGTATTGATCCACTACTGATACCCAGTTGGTCTGGGCATTATTAATCTTTGAATCGATCCCCCCACACTTACAAGAAAATTGTATCTGTAATAGGGGCTAAGCAAGATACCACTAATCCAAACATCCTGCTAATTGGCAAAAATGCACTTTTTGCCTAGTTTAACACACTACTTCCTGACCCAATTAAGTTGTTAGAAAAAAATCTGATTCCACCAAGTGGGCCTCATTGTCACCAGTTTGTTATTAAATAATGTGAGATAAAATCGAAGGGTCCTGTGTCAGCAAGATTTTGTCAGTTTTATGTAAATGATTATGAGTCACACAGAAGTTTGAGAACATTATCAAAGTATTTTAGGTTCTACTGACATTCCAGTACTGAGGGTCCAAAAAGTCCAAGTGGACAAAAAGGGAAACTGTTAGAGAAATAAGTAGTGTGTAGATTTTTTTTAAATTCAAACTGCTGTGTTTGAATAGATGGGTAATCTCCCAGCATTTTCTTTTATTGTGGATTATATTTATTTTACCTTTATTCAATCAGGAGAAACTCTTTGCGATAATAAATCTAATTTTCAAGAGTGTCCTGGGCCGAATGCACATGTTTTGGAGGGTTGGAGGAAACTGTAGTACTTGGAGAAAACCCACACATACACAGGGAGAACATCCAAACTTCACACAGAAAGGCCAGTGTTTGAAGCCTTGACCCTACTCCTGGCCCCAAACACCAACCTTTTTGCTGTGAGGCTACCATCCTAACCACTGCGTCACATGCAACATGTGCACCACGAAACCTTTGTTTTCATTGTAAATAAATGATGCTTTATTTCATGAATTATTGCATGGGATTTTTATCATATTTGAAATGCTACATACAGTGGTGGTCAAAAGTTTACATACACTTGTAAAGAACATAATGTCATTGCTGTCTTGAGTTTCCAGTTTCCAACAACTCTGATTTTTCTCTGATATAGTGATTGGAACAGATCCTTCTTTGTCACAAAAAACATTCATGAAGTTTGATTCTTTTATGACTTTATTATGGGTAAACTGAAAATGTGACGAAATCAGCTTGGTCAAAAATATACATACAGCAACATGAATGAGCAATTTTGGAGACTTAGAAAGTTGTGTCAATGACATGAGCTTCATAGCATGACCTCTTAACTTCTTGTGAGTGATTATGAGTGACTACAGCTGGTGACTTCTCTGAGGCCATTTAAAAAGGGCTCATTGGATAAAAACACCCACAAACGCTACAATGGGAAAGTCAAAGGAGCTCAGCACAGATTTGAAAAAGAGAATCATTGACTTGAACAAGTCAGGAAAGTCACTTGGAGCCATTTCAAAGCAGCTGCAGGTTCCAAGAGCAACAGTGCAAACAATTGTTTGTAAGTATAAAGTGCATGGCACTGTTTTGTCACTGCCACGATCAGGAAGAAAACGCAAGCTGTCACCTGCTGCTGAGAGAAAACTGGTCAGGAGGGTGAAGAGTCAACCCAGGAGCACCAAAAAGCAGATCTGCCAAGAATTAGAAGCTGCTGGAACACAGGTGTCAGTGTCCACAGTCAAGCGTGTTTTGCATCGCCATGGACTGAGAGGTTGCCGTGCAAGAAGGAAGCCCTTGCTCCAAAAGCAGCACCTTAAGGCTCGACTAAAGTTTGCTGCTGATCACATGGACAAAGATAAGACCTTCTGGAGGAAAGTTCTGTGGTCAGATGAAACAAAAATTGAGCTGTTTGGCTACAATGCCCAGCAATATGTCTGGAGGAGAAAAGGTGAAGCCTTTAACCCCAAGAACACCATGCCTACCATCAAGCACGGTGGTGGTAGTATTATGCTGTGGGCCTGTTTTGCTGCCAATGGAACTGGTGCTTTACAGAGAGTCAATGGGACAATGAAGAAGGAGGATTACCTTCAAATTCTTCAAGAAAACCTGAAGTCATCAGCCCGAAGGTTGGGTCTTGGGCGCAGTTGGGTGTTCCAACAGGACAATGACCCCAAACACACATCAAAAGTGGTAATGGAATGGCTAAATTAGGCTAGAATTAAGGTTTTAGAATGGCCTTCCCAAAGTCCTGACTTAAATCCCATTGAGAACATGTGGATAATGCTGAAGAAACAAGTCCATGTCAGAAAGCCAACAAATTTAACTGAACTGCACCAATTCTGTCAAGAGGAGTGGTCAAAGATTCAACCAGAAACTTGCCAGAAGCTTGTGGATGGCTACCAAAAGCGCCTAATTGAAGTAAAAATGGCCAAAGGACATGTAACCAAATATTAGCATTGCTGTATGTATATTTTTGACCCAGCTGATTTCGTCACATTTTCAGTTTACCCATAATAAAGTCATAAAAGAATCAAACTTCATGAATGTTTTTTGTGACAAAGAAGGATCTGTTCCAATCACTATATCAGAGAAAAATCAGAGTTGTTGAAATAACTGGAAACTCAAGACAGCCATGACATTATGTTCTTTACAAGTGTATGTAAACTTTTGACCACCACTGTATATGGTTCACAATAACAAAGTGGTTTTGATTTGTTTAATTTTTTTTACACTCTTTGTTGACTCATCAGTGACCCTGACTAAAAGCTGACTTGATAACATAAAGTTTCACTCTGATAAATCCAAAATCGTTCCTTGCTTCACAAAATGTTACCAGAATTCTTTTTGTTTTGTTTCCTGATTGTATAATTTAACAAGATTGTCAGCTTATTTTGAGTTGTCATCAATCACGTTTGCTTTAGTTATTAAGAATTTAACTGAGATGTTCATAAATATCTGCTTTCATCCCTGCAAGATTAGTTGTTTTTTTTATATATATATATGTATATGTATGCATTTTTTCTCTCTCTATCTTGCTTCCTCTTACCTTTCAATTGCTATACTTCATCTTTTGCTCTACCTTTAAGATTGTGGAAGCCTTTGAAGATTTTTCCTCATCCTGGTTTGCTGCAACAAGACCTCACATCTTGCTTCTGTATTTGTACTCAATTACATGGAAAAAGTTTGATTTGTTTTCATCGGTGTAGTGCAGAGGGCTCCTACATGCAATTTCCACGTCCCACCTGCTACGCAACATTCCTGTCTTCAAATGCAATTTTGTTCAAAGACGTGAAAATCACTTGAGACTGTGGCTTCAGTTTTGCTCATCTGTTGAAGCAGCTGCTGCACCGACTTCAGAGGCTGATACACTTTAGAAATTCATTTTAAAAACTACTCCCTCCAAAATCATATTAAGGCTGTATTTATTCGGTTGACACAGTAATGTTTTACCAATATCTTTCATAAGCTTCATTTATTTTTCCTTACATGCGCTGCCTTTCCTCAGGGATCAGCTCTATCACATTCCTTACACACTGCTCTCTGCTCTTTATTACTTAAAGTCTCACACCATTAATTCAATCCCTGAACAAATTTTTACCTTACGGCATTTTTTACCTGTTTATTTGCGTCTCTATTTGGTCCCTATCTGGGACTATAAAGTTTTCAAATTTATCAGCATGATTATTATCTGTCTAAATTTTACAAACGACACAACCGGGGATAAAATTTGCAAACTCGGCTTTTGAAAAAATAGGCCGATTTAAAAAGTAATTATAGCATGTCGTGCTCGAGCGTCACCTACCTAGCTTGTCAGACAGGACCGTCTCCTAATTGACCACACAATGCCTTTTAAAGCCAACTTTTGCAACTTTTTGCCATTTTGCTTTTACATTGTGTTATTTAGTTTAGCCAAATAAACACTGTCCATATGTTCAACTCACTTGTCATGAGCTTAATTATGTTTTAATTAGTTAAGTCAAATCCCTTGGATGTTTATATGTGTATGTGATGGACCATTGACTTGCATGGTAGCATCCTCCTTTCACTTGTAACTACCCAGGGACAGTAGCGTATGGATGGATGAATTCTTTTTTTCTGTTCAAAAGTTGGCTATCTTACAATGTCTTGACTTTTGAATAGTTTGGAACAAAAACATTTTTTTAAATAACTTTCTGTGTTCTGTTGCCTAAAAATGACTGAAGACTCATTTCTAGAGTTCTTTTAGATAAAGTGAAAACGTAACACAATGTCAGCACCTGATTGCAAGGTGAAATTTTGTCTGTAAACGGTCTTTCTATTTGTGTACATGCAGTTCGTCAAGTTTTGCTACCAACTACTACTGCAAAAAAATACCTTGTTCTTATTGCTCTTCAACAGGAAGAAGAGCAACTATTCTCAGAGATTGTGAGGAGCTCTGCAATCTGGGAGGAGCTTAAAAAATGGCACTCCCAAAAAAATTAAAGTAAAAGTTTTCCACAGAAAAATACTCTGCAGAGTTCACAAATTGGTCTTAAACTGTTATTGGATAGGATAAATTATCAACTTATCACTTGATTAATTAAACATTCAGCCACGATGTCAGCTTTGCATATAAAAAAGAAAGACAGAAAACAGTAAGACCCAGAACAGAAAAAGCAACAGGTAACAACACAATTAAAAAAGAGTGTTACAAGATAATACATAAAACATGTTTTTACACACATACTGTCTCAAAATAGCAGGATTATTAGATTAAGAATAGAAAAAGTATTCAGCGGTTCGAGGGGTTTGCTCAAACAAAAAGAGAAAAAAATCTAAATACTATATCTCAGCCAGATGAACATATTGAAATGGCAGTAATGTCAAAGCAAATTTGAAAACTACGGACATTGTTGATGCATTAAACCCCTTTACTCTTTTCTTTTTCATCTTACACTATTTCCACATTCAAATGCTGTAAAAGTACCCCTTTCGGATGTAAAATGTATTGCTGTGATAATTCCCAAAGATGCAACCTTGTTTTTGTTTCCACATTCCAGCCAAATTTATGGAACACAAATCAGTCTTAGAGTATTAATAACCACAATATTACTTTGATTATCCTTTTTTTTGAAAGTAGGTCTTTGTTATGCCGATGATACAGTGCTGTACCCAGGTAGAATAGCTTAACCCTGGCCGTGCAAACATTTTTCACTCATTTCATTATGGTGTTGATCAATATTCATAAGCATGCACTTACTTGGATTTATGAACAGGAGGCATTTGTGGGATGGAAATAAGTAGGAACGAGAAAATTACTCTTACACCAAATGTTTTTTTATGACACACACGTCTAAATATGGCACAATTTACAAATTATTCTTTCCTGAGGCTTATTGAGTGATGCAGCAAAGAGAAAATTATGCAGTTGTTTTTAGATAGTAAATCCTCTTCCTCAGTTAATAAAACATTGTTCTTGTCTTTGAGGATTAAACCATAAATAGATTCAAGGCTAGGGAGGCTTTTTAATTTCATACTACCCCAGTAATGCCATGTCACAATTAAACCGAACGCTCTTCTCTCATTTATTTTAAACAAACAGCAGGTAATGAATGTGTAAAGGTTGCAGTGTCATGTGATATGTATGATAAATGTGCATGCAGGTAAAGCAGATTAATGGTCTATGTCTTTCCAGTAAGGCTGGCAAGATGTATCCTCAGGCCAGCAAAAGCAAAAGAAAGCCTGTTTTTGTACATGCAGACATTTGTCGTGCATTGTTAATGTGGAGAATCACTTCTTCTTAATGCAACAACTTGAGGCTGTCTTGAAACATCCTGTTCCAGCTAAAAAATGACAATTTGTCTTTCAACTGGGCGCGTTTTTAAACGAACACTTTGATAATAGCGAGCTGAAAAATAGGCTAAACTAATTGTCAGAAAGCACTATCTTCTTTTTGACTGATAATATCAGTAAAATTGACATTTAAAATAGTGTAGGATCATGTCATATTTTCCAATTGCCTCAAGAATATCAGAGAGACTTAAAAATAAATTCAGCAGGTGTACAAAATGTTCTCAATTTTGGCCCCTTACGGAAATTAGTGTAAAAAGTTTTAAACATGATGAGATGAAACTGATACTGTGACTTATTCATTTAGAACCAAAATGAAATTGGTTTTTGCTCCTGAAAATTTAAACCAAACTTTGAAACTTGTTATCCGTAAGAGTAGTCATTTGATTTCTCTTTAACTGATCGAAAACTCAAGAACATTTCCCCTAAGTGTAATGTTCCAACACTAGCCAACCCCTGTTTGTAGAAAGTGTGGAACCAGCGTTTGCAGGTTTATTATGATTGGTGAGATTTTTATTAATTAATACAGTTTTGTGTTAATTTAATAACCTCTTGTGCACTCTTCTCCTGAGTTGCCTCCACTTTGTCGGTGAACAGGATACGTATATTTCGCAGGATGTTTTAATCTTTACTGCCTTTCCACATTTCATCTTATAAACACTTCTATTTATTGATGACAGCATTTGCATGGCCTGCCATGTCTCTGCAGGGTGCCTGCTTACATCTTCACATTCAGCAAAAGCTTTGTGAGCAGAATCCCTGTGCTCGTTGCTTCTTACCATTCGCATTGTAATTCACAAATGCATAATTCCAGAAACAGTGAATAGATGTGACGCTAATTATGACAACAACAAGCAATTATGTTAATTTCTAACATGCTGCAAGTGGAACAGAAAGAAGGGAAACATTATCTCCATGCTGCTGGGCTTTATGATCTCCATAAAGCTGAAGTAAAGAAGAAATACATGCTCAAATGTAATTAGAAAAGACTTTATGTCAAGTAAAGCACACTTTGATTCCCACATTCTGAGATTCTAAATAAGGGAATACATTTAGCCACCGTTTTCACTTCTTTGTTTATTTATTTGATTAATTGGCTGCCTGTGTGTAATGGGATAGTGTGCGTCCTTTTGGACGGAAATGGAAAAATCAGCATGCAGTCACACAGCGGTCTTGTCACATGAATTAAACTAAACAGTTTATTATGGACTTGTTTAATTTTGCTGTCACACACACCAGGTGTGTAGAGAACTGGTGTCAGCGCCGCAGACAGAATTAGTTTAAGAGTTGGCAGTCCTATAAGCACCTTCAGAAGATGAGCTATATCAACAAAATCATAATAATGTGTCATTTTTAGTAGTTTGGAGCTATCACCTCACATTCAGTAAAGTTAACACCATACACCTTCATCACCTTCGTCACCTATAGGTGGTTTGTGCTGAAACTCAAGTCTTCTTGACAACTTCTTCATTACAATGTCTAACAACCACTTGATTTTATGGTAAATAGATAAGTTGAGGTAACTTTATTGTTAAGTTTGTTGTTCACAATAATTTTATCTATATATTTATATTTACTGATGACAGCATTTCAGGGGTGCACAATTGTTTTGGTTCATTACTCAGTGAGCATATGGAAACGTTACTTGTTGAATTACTTATTTCTGTTGGCTTTCTTCTGTCTCTAGAGACAATGGAGTCTGCGCTGGGATACTCATCTGTTTCATCGGCTACGGCTGAATAAGCCAATGCCGGAGCTGCAGCTCCAACCGCACTTGCTGCAAATGTAATGGACAGTTTGAGTCATGGGGGAGCAGTGGCAGACTGATGGTTTTGCCATTTCTGAGTCTTTGTGCCCTCACACTGGATCTCTTTGCTCTCCTTGGTCTGCTTGATACCAATTTTGACAGTTGCGTGCCACCTGTAGCGATCAGAGGTCACTGACTCGAGATCTGCTGTGTTGATGTTGCACAACATAATATCCTGCAGGTCGTCCTGCAGGTTGTCCTGTTGGCCGCTTTCCTGTGACCAGCTCCCATAGAGGATGTCCTTTGAAATGCAAAAAGACAAAATGACTTATGAAAAACGTAATTACAGAGTAAAAGATGAAAATTTCTAGTCATTTCTTAAAGCAACTTTAACTTGACTCAGTGGTCAGGATTGACCCGTCACAATATTTGGTAATATTTTTATGTACATTGGGCATTTTCTCATAGCTGGTTTGTCACTGGAAACAATGCATATTTAAAGACTTCATATTGAAAATTGAAATACCTTGGATCTGCTGTCAACGAAAGTTCTTCCACCCCACTATTTCGCAAATCACCAGCATATCATACCAGTCTTTTTTTTTTTCCAGAATCTTAAGTCAGTTTAATTCATGATGATTTTTAAGGTCAGGGTCAGAGTTGGAATGTTGGTGCGCCAAAGTGTTCCAAAGTGAACCACATTTTTAAGAAACCATGCACACTTGAGCACCAGTAATATCTATTATTCACTTTTGTGTATGGGCATAAATCATTTTAATGGGAGATGCAGAGAAAAAATCTAGAACATAAAGAGAACACAGAGTCAGAGTCAAAGGGTCTACGCTAGCTACATTCTGTGTTGTTGGATTGGTTGCTCCCATTTCGTTTACTCGATATCAAATATATGAACAGTACTTTGTTTTATAAAAACTAGTCCCCCAAAGATAGCATCTAAACCATCTAAAACTTACGCCAAACTAAGAATTCTAGTTCATAGGTCTTCAAACATCACTTCGAAGGGGATGTAGATGTATAATTGTCTTGTCCATAAAGATGCCTTCAACAATTCCTCATACTTTTTTAAATTTGTGTAATTATTTGCTTTTGATTTTTATGGATTTATATTTATCATTCTCTCTGAGAAACTTTGTTTCTTTAAAATGCTTCATTTTTTTCTATTTGTGACTGATCTGATGCCAATGAATCTTTGGTTGTAGTTTGTACCAGTAAAATGGGAGCTAATATGAGGTATTAGATTAAAGCTTTTTCTACATCTTCTCTGTTTCCTTTCAGATGGGTGGGACCATGTATAACACTGGGAAGCATGTATCCCTGCGGCCTGACAAAGCCCACCTGGTGAACATCTCCGGAGGCCCGCTGGGTTACAGTTACCGATTAGAGGAAGTTCGCCTTCACTTCGGGAGTGAAGACTCTCAAGGTTCAGAGCATTCTCTCAATGGTCAGGGCTTTCCTGGAGAGGTAAGGCACAAACAAAAAACCCTATTCAGATAGTTATGGCTTATAAAAAAAATTAGATGTCTCGCATTTTTGCTATCGTTGCCAAATGACTCGACACTTGTCGAAAAAAAATAGGTACACTTTAGAAGAAGCAGCTATTTTTTTCAAAGAACTCACATCCACATTGAATACTAGACAGAAACTTTTTTTTATGAATGTTCTTATTAAAGAGGTTGAGACACATTGGAAGATGTTCATTTTTCAATTATTTATTTATTCAAACAGTTTCATAAAGTCATTGAAAGATTTTATAAAAGTCTTTAAAAAAAAGTCTGTCACTTACTTTTTTCAAACTAATTAAAGATATGGATGGAATATATTTTTGAGATGGGACAACTTCTTGCTTCAAAGGTTTGAGGTGCAGTACCTACCTGCACCTTCTGTCTGCATGTCTTTTAATTGGGCAAATTTGAACCTTGCAGCAAAAATTTATCTCTAGTAAATGGAGACTTTTAAAAGTGAATCACAGTAGTCAATTCATCATTCTGAATGATTGTGGCACATCTTTAGTATCTATCAGTAATTTGTTCACTGAAAAATACGAATGAGCTTTTGAAAAATTATCCACACCCTGCATATGTTTAGACAAGAATAAATTATGTGATTTTCTAAAAAAATATATATTAATTTACTTATTAAGACACATGTGAAACAATCTACGTTCCTCCCCTCAACTATGGTCCCCAGCTGTGGATGGTGACTGAAAGAACGAGACCCTGGATACGAGAGGCTGAAATATACATATGCAATTTTTTGCATGTTTCATTACATCCAAAATTGTTTAAAAGTGAAACAGAAGGCAAGCATAAAAACAAAGTCAGTTTGAATTATTTAAGTTAAGGGCTTGCCAAAATAAGCCTCTCGATTTGTTGGTGAGTTAGTAGAAGAAAAAGTTTTTGAAAAGTTGCAAAATTCAATGCAAATCAATAATGGTCGTTAAAGAATCTCTCTGATGAATGAAGCTTTGTTGTCTGAAAACCACAAAACCAAGTAATTCAAGTGAAGGTATTTGACCTTGTCTTTGATACTCAGAGATGGATCCAATTTTTCTTAACTTGTGATGAGAAACTTATTGAATACAGTAGGTTGTATTCATGCTTTTTGTAAAATATTCTAAACTAAATACCTTGAAACTTTTTCACTTTTAGGACCTCCATGGCATGTTTTAGATAGCTTTCAGATTCTACAGACAGTTTATTTATGTCATTACTTGCTAGATGTTTTTCATGCCAACTTTTTTCTTCATTTGTTCCTCCAAATACATTTTTTATTGCACAAAAAATTGTTTAGACATTGTTTGAAATTGTTAATATTTTGTTGCAAATAATCTTAGCTTGGATTGTAGAAAGGGTTTCAAAGTTATATTCTGGACAGTGTATTTTCTGATCGAGACATTTCCACTTCCATCCAAAAATAATTTTCAATCTGAGTGATCGGCGATCACTCTAATCACTGGGTTAAGTGATTTAACCCGTGAGGCTGAATGGATACTGAGCATGGAGAACAAATTTATTGTCATCAGTCATTTTCCCATTAATAATTTAAAATATTATATAAACATACTTTTGTGTCTTTAAAATACCATTCAAAAAATTAACCTAGCCTTTGTACCTGGTTGTAAGATTTGAAAATTAGAATAAATACTCAATTTCTTCTTTTTTTTTTATAAATTACAGATACCAATCTTATTTTGAGACGTTGCGTAGTTTTACTCAAACTTTATTCCATTCACAAAAAGGTAACTTTCATAAATTGAACTTTAAAATTTCAATAAAAACAATCCAATTGCAATTTGCAATTTTTTTTTCAAAGATCAATTCAGATTAAAATACAATCTCTTTTGCCAACAGAACGAACTGATCCAAATAAAACAGCAATCATTTTTTAATGGGTCTGAGTCTCAATCAGCAGGTGAGACTACGGCTTTTAAGTTTCTCGTGTTCAGACTTTCATCGCTCACTTTTAAACAAAACCATCTAAATTAATTGAACTTTGATCAAGTGCAAACTTACCAAAATAAAACTGTGAGGAAAAATTCCTCATTTTAAATTAGTTTTAAACTAATGAATGTTTCTTGTGAGCTCATACTGAAAATGATTCAATTCAGGCTCACCTGGGGTGGAAAGCAGTTACAGTGAGTGATTTATTAAAAGACAAGAGTGCTCAAATGAGGGAACTTTGCTTTAGTTACCGGGGAAATCTTTAAGCAAACTGGAGACACCAGGGAAACTCACAGAAACTATAAATATCCACTTCCTCAAAACCTTATTATCCCTCAAAAAAAGCTGCTGCTTAAGGCCTCAAAATGACTAAATCTTTCTCTGCTTCATTAAATAACACTATGCGGTGAGAAGTATTCCAAGGGCTGCATGTTGAGTGGGTAAATGATGCAGGAAGTTTTAATATTTTTGTCAAGATTGAGAAACAAACAGTAACGCCTTCTTATTTTAATGTGTAATACTCTGAACCACTTTATCTTTCGTTCAGGTTCAGCTCATCCATTATAATCAAGATCTCTACGCCAACTACACCGAGGCAGCCAAGAGCCCACATGGCATCGCAGTGGTCTCCATCTTCATAAAGGTCTGAGTATGAATTAAATGAAACTAAATGAGGACAGCATCAGCTAGTGTTAGGCGTAGACAAAAACTTCTTGGTTTGGATTTAAATCCAACCAAAAGATCATCATTTCTTGTGCAGAAATATAGAGGAAAAATCCATTTGACAAGACATGTTCACTCATTAAAAACTTTTCAGGTTAATTTTTTCTATTTTAAAATGAGCAACTGAACTTGCAAAATCAACTTTAAGTAGATTTCCACTATGTTTGAACGTTATTACTACATCTAAAATATAATTGAAGTGTTTTTCTATTTTATTCATTCATGTTTAATGAATTTGCGAGCTCTCCCGTCCAGTATTTGAATAGCCCACTATTTGAATGCTAGGTTGTTCTTGGCCATGGATTTTGCTCTCTGCCACGCCCTCATTCTAATGTGAGCAGGAAGTGTTTTTTGCTGCGTGCGTGCCATCTACTCAAGTTTGGTCATTATAGACAGAGCCATTTTTAAGGAAATGCACCAAAATTATAAAACTAAGGAATATGCACTAGCTTTGCTAACTTGATGCGCTTTACACTTTATAAAGGGGTGTAACTAAGCAGAGAGCGAGGAGAGGGGGAATTCAAGGTCAAAAACAAAAGTGAAACTGAATAAATGCTTTTGTATGTTTTGGTTGGAGAATATTGCATTTTTGAGCCAACAAAAGTACAATTTTTATCTGCATCCACTATGAGCTAAGAATGATTACCCCCAAAAGTAAAATAGCCTTTCTTTAAGATTAGAAATGTGGAGGAAAAGAAGGGCAAAAACAAAGAAGGAGTACTTGCAGATGTGTGTGAATGTGCAGATGTGTGTCTTGCTTGTAGTTTGTGATAAATGCAGATAACTGATGCACTTTTCTGTTGTCTCTCAGCTTTCAGAAAACTCTAATTCCTTCCTCAACCGCATGCTGAATAGAGACACCATCACCAGAATTAACTACAAACGTAAGAAACAGTCTTTCCAAACACCCACCCACACACACATGGCTCAGCTGACGTTTGTGTTTATACCGGTGTTGCATTGCATACCTCATTTTTCTAAATAGGTCACATAAATCACTTTTTGTCATTATTAGAATAATACAAAAATTATGTTTAAATAGAATGCTAATGAGAATGTTGATCCCACACAGGTTAAATGAAGGGGTTTAACAAACAAATTTGCAAATGAGTAAAAGTTTTGTTATAGTTTAGATTTTATTTTTTCCCAGAAATGTCTAAATAGTAAAGGTGGTGGCACAAACAGCAGATATGGAGAATGAACAGGTGAGACATTCAGAAGGATGTTTGTAACTCATGGCTGGGTTTCTGCAGAAAGCAGATAGGTGCAAAAGAGCAGAACATAAACTTGGGCAAACTATACGAGGGATTCAAAGAATTTTGGCCAGTTCCATCACAAGTAGGAGGATCAACACTTTGGCACCAAATGAAGCAAGACTGGAAAAGATCAACTTCAGAGGGGTGGTCGAGCTGATGGATTGCAACTTTGTTTGATAAGCTGACTGTAGAAAGAAGTGAACCACACACACACTTACTCACATATCACATTTGAAGCGAGGTAGAGTATCGAGTCTGATGCCAGTTCAAAAGCTTTCAATGAGTATAAGAGACCTTGTAGAGAAAGATCTGAATAATACACTATTTTTAAGGAGCTATTTGCCTGAGAAAAAAAAGTCCTAAAATGTCCTGAAAGGGAAAGTGTGTCTTGGAAATGGAAAAAATGTCTGAGTCAAATCTAATTCAAAAGAGGTTAATGGCTGAAATATTTTCAGGCACACAAACTTTTAGACCATTGCAAGAGAACTGGTACAAATTATACGTGTAAGAACAGCTGAAAAATCAAAGTACTTTCTGTACTTTTCTTTTTATCGAGCAATATGACATGTGAAACAGGAAGAAGTGATAAATTAGATCTTGAATTGCTCTGCAATGCAATTTCAAATCTTCTAATCACAATTAATTAAATTCGATTAAATACAAATGAAATCTCAATTTAATCTACGTCTAAATCAGTCTTTGTTCCTACCCTCAGCTATAGTGATCAGCTGAGGGTGGTGACTTAAAGAACAAGATTGTGGATACAAATGTCTGAAATGAGCGCCCTCCACAGGGTGGCTGGGCAATAATCAGAGATAGGGTAAGGAGCTCTGCCATCCAGGAGGAGCTTGGGGTAGAGCTGTTGCTCCTCCGGGTCAAGAGAAGCCAAATGGGTTGGTTCAGGTCAGGCATCTGGTTAGGTTGCCTCCCGAACGCCTCACTAGTGAGGTGTTTCAAGGACATCCCACCAGGAGGACACCCAAGGCTTGGCCCGAACCCGCTGGAGAGACTGTGTCTCACAGCTGGCTGGGGAATGCATTGGGATCCTCGCAGGTGAGCTGGAGGATGCAGCCGGGGTTAGAGAAGCCTGGGTTTTTCATCTACGGCTCTTGCCCCAAGCAACCCAGCCCCAGATAAGCGATAGACAACTGAATGGAACAAAATAAATAGGAAATTATTCTAAAAGAGAATGTTGCAAAAAGGGTTTTTTTTGGTTACTTTATTGAAATATTACATTGTACTCAAAATTGTAATTTACACTCATGATAAACTGCAGTGAGTTGTAATTTACTTCTAAAATTACTTCCTATTTTTGACTACATATCATCCAGGATTTACCAAAGATAACTGTGATGTTTCTGCCAGTCTAACTGTGATCATTTGTACCACCACCTATTAAACACAACTAACATGAGACACTTGGCAGCTAAGTTCCTTTAAATTATCATCAAAGCACCTCTGATCTACGTCAGCTCGTTTCTTTATGCTTCTCAGTCTGATCATTGACTAATCTTTCTTTCTTACAGGCATACAACTTTCACACATCCTCGTTACAAGGAATTATGTTCAACATGCTCACAGAGATAGACGTCATGCAATTACACACAAACACCTGTTCTAGATTGTAAAATGTGGCATTGATTTAAAATCATAACACTACGGCTGAGTAGACATAGGCAGATACAGAGATGAGTAGATAGATAGAGAGATTGATAGATCAATAGATGTTTAATGTAATATTAATAGCTGACATAGTGTTACACCAACACTGTTAATTGTGTTCACGGCGTGTGTGATTTTTTTTTTTTATACCAATATAATGTTTATACTATTAAAGAATACCCGTATAAGTTTCTTTAACCCCATTAAACAGCGCCAGAAAGCTCTTGAATGGGGTTTGTGTACATTTAAGATTTTTCATCACTAACGATAAAAAAAGGTTTGCCCACAAGGACTGTCTGAATTGTGTGGATTGATGAGTTCAGCAACCAATGGACACTATTTTATAGTCTGTGGTTGCAATAGACAGAAGGACACCAGTCTGAACAACTTCAAAATTATTTTGTGTTTAGACCAAGGTTGCAAGGAAAGCAAGAAATTAAATTGCGAAAAAACATTGCAACTGGATTTAAGTAAGCAAATAGGTCTGAAGTGGCTTGTTACTTTAGTGGAGATTTTCTTTCAATAAAACAGGTTATTTAACTCCATCTGGTACAATGAATTTCTCATCATTTCTTAATCTGGACAAAATCTGTGGTTATGGATGGGTCAAATTATTAGTAGCATCCACAGAGAAAATATCTGAGGAGATAACAGAAACGACAAAAACTGGGTGAACTGGCCAACACAATATGAGAAACACAGTCCACAATGTCTACATACTCTGTTGAGATGAGAACTGTCCCTTCTTTTTAACTTCATCTTCAAGTAAATAAAAAATCTTAAATAATTATGATTGGTGATATCGTAAAACTTTGATTAAACCAATTTTAAAAAAACAAAACGACAAAAAAACTCTGTTCTATGCTTCATAGAGAAAGTAAGAACATGTCTACACACAAAGAGAATGAAGTCAATTAGAGTTGAACATTTGCCCTTAAAAAAAAAAATCACCAATTAGATAATAAAACCAGAATTCATCAAGTTCAAATGTCAGTAAACTGATTTAGGGAGCATGAAGCATCTTTTTTATACATTGGTTAGTCGGTACAAGGTTCAAACTTAAACCATATTGAAAGAGAATGTTTAGTTTACAATTCTGACCTTACCATCGTCCATGCAAGCCATTCTTGGATATAATCTATATCCATACTTGGTGCCGAGTAACTGTGGGCAGTTTCAATAAAATCCCTACCATGGCCCACTTTCTTTGGGCTGAAAAATAAAGAAAATTCAAAGCATTTCACATTTTGCATATATCTAGAAGGTGCACCGTGTAATCGATTTATTTTTGAGAAGTCTGAGAATGCACAGCAGTGATTGTTGGTTGTAGAAAATCTATAGTCTAAAACATTTGAACAAGGAGACAACCGAGTACAGAATGATTGCTGTGCTCTCCCAGAATCCCGCTACTAGGTTAAGAATAAGAGGGAACAAATTATACTGACTACTCATTGAACAGCGATTGTGTCATCAGTGTCATAAAAATATGACATTGAATTTGTAAAATATTTGAATTATTTGGGAGATAAAACAAACAAAGCTAGACTTTGAAGACAAGACAACCAAGCAACTTTTCAAAGGAATGTACATTTAGAGCCTAATGATGGATGAATTTTGAAAACAGTGAAAAAGAAAAAACTGTGAACTGGTTTTGAACTCAGTTATTTCTTACTGTAAGTTGTTTTTACCCCACAATAAATGAACAAAAAATGTAATTGCACACCAGACTTTCTGTGACTTGCTTTTCCAATGAAAAATAAGTTAGGAATGAACTTGTTCGCCTGAGGTGGTTTTTCAGAAAACATACAGTGGAGAGCACTTCTCACCTGAAACAGACATTAAAGTATGAGCAGGGTTAAACAGCCAGACCTCCCATTCAGTTTAACAGTGAATGTTGTGAAAGTCTGTGTTCTTATACTGTTCAGTAGAAAGTGGCACATTGTGATTCAACTAAAATGGAAAAACTTAGCCCGTGCTTGTGTTAGAAAAAGGTGAGAAAGACACCTTAGGAAGTTTGTTAAAAAGACGTTCTGCTGTTTCCTACCTCTAATTGGGAAGACTGTAATAAATTAAAGCCATAGTGTGTCTAAAATTTGACAGTGTGACAAAATTCAAACTCCCACATAACTAACCTTTTGCCCCTTGATTAAAAGTTAAAGTTGAACTGACACATATCACTGCTTACCACTGTGAACGGACTGGGTTCCCACTATACCTATGATTCAAGGAAGCAGAAAAGAGTTGCTATAGTTACATTTTGTCGAAGTGATGCAGCTACACTTGACCCAATTTTCTATTTGGGTAAATAACCAAATCTCTGCAGGATGAGTTGCACTCAAATTTATGCAGACCAACAATTTTTGTCGGAGTTGGGAAATATTTTGTTTGAACTTACTTAAATTTTGACTCATTTTGCACAGTTTACATACTGTATTTGGTTCTAAACTTTGAAATCAACAAAAGATTTTGTTTAGGAGTACTGCTTTCTTGAATTCTTGCATTTTTAGTATGGAAACTAGTCTTCTGACAAATGCCAGCTTTTTTTCAATCCTGTGCAGTCGTGTTGTCATTAAATTTTTTACTTTCCTCCTTTTCTATTTCTTAAGATGACGCTTTCTTATTAATGGGCCTGAACATAGCTGACCTCTACCCCGACACTACGCGCTACATCACCTACGAGGGCTCCATCACCATCCCGCCATGCTACGAAACCTCCACATGGATACTCATCAACAAGCCCATTTATGTCACACAGATGCAGGTGTGTAACAATCTGATAAAAATTTGAAAATTTAATGTTTCTTTTCTGCTTATAAAAGCATTTTAAAAAATTGTTATTTCCTCCCAGGCATAGCGCGCAAGTATGTCTAAATGGTTTATGATTACTTCGTAACCTGCAGGAGGAGGCATAGTCTTTTTTTTTTAAAGTAGTTTCACAGCTGAGTCAGAACACCCATATCTAACCCAAAACCTGCTTGTCTTTTTCTCCAATAATGTGTTGATTGCTTAGCAAATATAAATCAATTTTCTTCAGTGAAAAGTCAGGGTGACTCATTTAATCTGCTTGCTGTGTTGTATCGTAATTGGGTCAAAACCTAAAAGCATTTTTATGTTTTTGAAAAGCAGCAGATTTGTCGATTTAGATTCAACCTTCACTCTTCAGACAAATAGGCTCAGCATGAAAGTGTTTCACATCACAATCCAAGGCTGCTTGAACCTGCATTCATCAGTATAATCAAGTCCTACACAACACTTGCCAACTCCTGTTTTTACTCCTGCTTTCCTCTGCCCTTCTTTTGTTCTCACACACGTTATTTGTTCTCTTTTTTTCACATTTAAGTTGGTATGGTAAAAAAGAAAAAAAAAACTTCCAGTGAATAAATTAATTGGCATAAAATATTCTGCAAGAATTGTAGGTCTTTAAATTATTCCATGTGTGCTTCGGATGTTCGCTACAAAATTCAACCCAATTCAGTGGAAATTGAGCATTTGCCAAGGCCTGGAAAGAGTTCAACAAAATGATGAAACTTGCGCCAATTTTTCCCCAAAAAATGTAATATTAATGAATTAGAAATACACATATATTCATCTTGTGTCCCACTTAACCCAATTCAGAGTCCCAAGAAATCTGCAGATGAGAAAGAGAGAACATCTAGTACAAATTGTCCATCAATTTTTCTTCATGAAGACAAAAGACCTGTTATTTTTCTCAATGTATTTCTTAGCAGTAATAAAACCAATCTGTAAAACTTGGAAACCCTACTTAAACTCAGTTTTAAGTTTTGTTTTAATATTGTTGATACTGCTTTTTTTTATCTGTAAAGGGACTTTGGTTGTTGGAAGATAATGTGTTTTAATATTTAATCAGATTTGAGTTGGAATATTAGTGGCAGGTTCAACCATAAAGAGACTATATAGTGGACCCAGGACACTCTCGTGCTGTATCAGATCCCACCTGGAAGTCTCTTGGGTCCCCGTGAACCTCGACTCCAAATGGCTCATGTCAGTTTTGATCAAGTGACTACCTTCGAAAACTCTCTTGACTTCGGTAACTTTAAATAATTAAATAAGTGCTTTTTAAAGTGTCCAAAGGTGTTTGAATCAAACTGATCTTGTTCTGGCTACACAAAAGGTGATCCTGGTATCAACTCTCTCCTTTACAGACCTCTAGAAACTGAAAATAAAACTTTTTTTGTCCTATTTTTGGCTTTTTTTTTAAAATAAAGGTCACCTTGTGTTTAGAGCTTTTTCGTAGAGCATAGGAACTTATTTTATCTACTGTTATTTAAATTGCTTTTATTGGTTGAATTTATGTAAAATGTTGGATGTGCTGAGTATAAAAAACATTTTTATTATTAGATTGTGAACTCTGTTGGACTTTAGAAAGATCATCCAATCATCTATGTATGGTGGGCAAAAACCTTTGACCCGCAATCACTAAAATTTTCTTGTTTCTGCAACATTAATTTTTTTTTAAATAAAATTATGTATGCAGGTTTATTAAAGTCTATGGTTCTTATGCTGCATCAAACCCCCAATGTTTTCATTTTTTTATTGTCTGCATATTTACAGAAAATAATGAGGGATTAAATTCACAAATTTTATGAAATTACACCTAAATTGTTTCCAAAACAAATGCCAAATTAGCCCAGGTAGCGCTAATTAATATTTTGTATTAATATTTTTTTTTATATTTTTTATTGGCACAGTGGTTAGCAGAGTGGCTTCACGGCAAGAATGTCCGTGTTAGAGTCGTAGAGAGGGCTCGGGGCTTGAAACACTGTTCATTCTGTATGGAGTATGTGTCATGATGTGGAGATGTGGAAGGAGGAGGACCCAAATGCAGGACATGAACAGGATGTATTTAACAGAAGTCAGGCAAAAAGCATTGGGATTACTGCAAAGGAATGTCTTTAAGTCAAAAAAATATAACAGTTCAATGGAACAGCTTGGTCAGGCAGCCAGGGCAACCCGGCTTGGAAAGGATGGTGTCATGGTGATGACCCAACATGGAAGTCTGGGGGTGATTGTCTTTAAATAGGCAGCAGATAGAATGGTGTCCCTAATCAGGGTGATGAGGGAAGGCTCCCTCTGGTGTCAGGGGAGGGGATCATGACAGTTTGCATGTTCTCTTTGTGTATGCATGGGTTTTCTCCAGGTGCTCCGATTTCCTCCAACCCTCCAAAAACATGCATATTTAGTTGGCCACTGTGAAATTCCTCTAGGAATGAGTGTCTGGATGGTTGTGAGTGTGTGGCCCTGCAACAGTCCAGCAACCTGTTCGGGGAGCACCCCACCTCCTGTCTGAAAGAAGCCGGGATAGGCTCCGGCACTCCCCGCAACCGATTTAAGAATGAACTGTTCAGAAGGTGAAAGTTATATTTCGAGAAGTACAGAATTATTTCACATGAGAGTGACGTGTTAGGTGACAATGTTATAGATTGTCCTTTTGCAGCAGGACACAATAACAGATTGTTTTTGGAAATGCAAACCCAGAGAAAGCAAAAACAAAGGTCGCCATGGATCATACATGGACTCCATATTCTCGCACAGTGTAACTGTTTTCTGCACTGGGAAATTTTCCATTAACTAACCCTTATCTAACCGTCAACAAAATCTCAACGGAAGTTTGTATTGTTTTTTTGCAGATGCACTCTTTGCGCCTGCTAAGCCAAAATGAACCATATAAGATCTTTATGAGTATGAGTGACAACACCCGACCCACCCAGCCTCTGCTGCAGCGCTGCATCCGGACCAACATCAATTTCAGTAAACAGGGTCGCGACTGTCCCAACAACCGTGCCCTGCGTCCACAGTACAGAGGTAATATTTAACACTTTTTTCATCTGCATGCAATCCTAGAACATCATATTTTATCACACATTCCTACAAGTTTGATTTTTCTTTTTCTTTCTATAAAAAATACTCTCTTTTTTTTCCACACTATCTTAGGCATCTTATTTTGAACTCATGTCATGTTGGAATTTTTTTCTCTCTAAATTGTCAAACTCATCAGCCGAAGCCCTTATTTATAATAATGAGGAAACTTTCAGTCAGTCATTGTGTCAAAGTGGAAGGCATGTCTGTTCTCTGTGGGTGACAGAAACCACAATTTGACAGCCAGAGGATTCACCTGTCGGTCAAAGAATGTTGTTGGCGTCAGTTTTTTGCTTTAAAAACAAAACATTCTTTTAATTTTTACACCAGATGTATGAAGATGCAAATCTTTGTGAGTCTACAAAAGTGAAATTGACTACTTACTGACGTAGTACTTTATGTGTGTTGTTACATGTAAATGTATATATGTACTTTATTATTATACATGTCTATGGTTATTATGATGACTCTCTTGACATGTTTTTTTTTCCCAAATTTTCACCCTGAAATGTGCTTAAGTGTAAAAAAGATGCATGCTTTTTTACAGCATGCATGCTTTGGTAATGTCGAACCATTACCAAAGCATGCTTTGGTAATGTCGAAGAATTCTACATTTTCATGCATAAATTGAACAATTGTCATCTCTTATAATATATCTTGCGTAGTTTGAAAAAGTGATAAAGTGTTCGATTTGATAAGCTTCATTCATCATAAAAAGAAAAATCGGCCCAATTTTGTCACATCCAAACAAACTGCTTTGCTTCTCAAACTGAACAGATGATTCAGGCCATGAAATGAGTAAACAGACTTTTCTTTTGTTTTGAGCAAAAGAAATAAGATTATCAAGCGATTCATTTTGTGCTGCCTACAATCATGAAAGAACTACTTAACTCAAATTGTTAGAAAAGCTTCTTTTTGGATTTTATGTGGGAAATTAAAATCTGTCTTCGGCATAAACAAATCTAAAGTCAAAAGCAGCCGAAATGAGTTTTCTCACGCAGGTCGTCTTTTGGAAATACAATGATCGGCTCTCCATTCAAGAGAGGCTCAAAGTAGAGCCTTCTCTCCTCCACATCAAGAAGAGTCAGATGAGGTGACTTGTGGATTTATTTTAGATACCTCCTGGACACCTATCTGTTGGGGTATTCCAGACACAGATAGGTGCCTGAGGGTATACCGAGGACAGGCTTGAGGGATTTGGGTTCCCCCAGCATGAGCTGGAAAAAATGTGTTTGCATCAAACACACAGATCTGAACAGGTGCCCAATGCCACTCAGATTTCTTAACAAGATCCATGCAGTTTGACAGCTTTTGACTTCTTACTATCTAATGAACAGAACCAAATATGGTGATGCGGTTAGGCCATATGGAATACCTTGGAGACAGCAATTCAAAAACCGTTTGGTTGACCAAAAGTTTTATCAACATTTCAGGGGCTGGAGAACAGATTGTGAAGGCCATCAGGCAGATTTCTTTGACTTCTATCGTGCCTGCCAACAAATCATGGCTGAAATTGGCTTAATGTTTTTCAAAAGCATATCTAGAAGCAGCCCAATAATTGGATAAGTTGTAAAAAAAAATTTACAGAGCATTATTATTTTACACCCGAGGGCAAAACATATTTTATATCAGTCTGTGATTTTTTTGGAGACCAAAAAAAAATCCACTATGGATCATACGTGTGCTTCAGATTGTTTTCAGGTCAACAGAGAAGCCTTGAACACAACCGGTGGTGTATGCTTATTACTTATATGTTGATATATACTCATACATATATGTATTTAGATTTTTTTGTACAATCTTTTCACACTTCTAAAATTGCAAGCTTTCGAGATGGATCAGTATTTCAATCTGTTGTATCAAAAAGCTACAGATGAAGTCAGAAAATCCTGGGCTTCACACATCAGGACTTTATTCTGACTGCCAGTAAAGCAAAATCATTTTTCTTCATACCTATTCTATTTTTACATGGCTTGATACAGTGCAGGTGCTGCACAAGGTTCAACTTGCACACAATTTTGTCCTGATCAGAGATACTCATGCATTGAATGTCGATAGTCAGGTTGTGATTATTCCCATTTTCTGGAGCTTCCTGAAACTGTAATTCTTTCAATCATATTTTAGTTGACTATAGGGCAGAAATATAAAAAACCTAATGGACCTTTTTTCATTGAAAGTAGAAAATGGGTAGATAACGGGGTCTCTGTGAAACCCAATAAAAAAACAAATAAATTTGCTGGCAAACACACACACATAAAGCTCGAAGAACAACACTGTATCCTCCAGAAATAAATTCACTCAGCAGTCTCTCCTGTGTGCTCCAAATATCTCTGTTATTGATCGGATGGAGCCAACATGCTCTCTTCAGCATCAAATACATTTCACAGCCTGTGCTTCTCTTTGATATTCACTTGTGCTGTACAGAACCTAACATTCAGGGTCAAAGAGGCAAAAGCCAGATGGAAAACACAGAGCTGAAATTAAGTTCAGCAGCCAGAAAAAAACAGATTCTTGGAAAATTTTAAAAATGTGATTTTTATTAAAACTGTACCCGTATTTGTTACAAACGGTCACCACACTGTCTGAATGTAATCGTCTCCAACATCTTCATCAATCAAAATTAAGAAGGATGCAAATATTTCAATCCTTTGCAATCCTATTGTATAGTTTTTTTTGTTTTTTTGGCTGCTATTTTTACTTCATTACTTCATTTGGCATGTTTTAAGATAAATAGGACACAGTAGAAGAGTTTACCATCCTTGCAGAGGATTAAAAAAAATAGAAATGCTTAAACTTCTCTCCAAACCTACAGTAAAAATAACCAGAATTAGACTATTGACAGCCCATGCTTTTTATGCATAAAAGAACTTACCACATTTCACTTCTTTCCCTTCCCCCATTGGCTTCACTCCTTCCCGTCTGTTTTGACCACACTCTAGCTTTTGGCCGCCATCCTCTGCCTTTACATCCACCTTAATATCAAATCATTTTTCTTTCAACTCAGCTTGAGTGCACTTTTCTGACCCCTAGCTTTAACAACCTCACACTAACTCTCCCACTCACTTTTCGTCAATGTGCCGCGCATGCCGGAGGGCAGTGTGCCAAAGAGAACCTTCTTTGCATCTCCATTTCATCAAGTAGCCACGCAAATTCACTTTCTGTGGAAATAGTTTTTTTTTACAGTGATAATTTTTTATTTACTTGTGAGTGTGGAAAAATTTTGATGCAAAGATTTGTGTATTAAAATGGGTTTTTATGGGGGAAAAGCAAACAGCGGCTGTTTATGATCCACCAGGGTTTATATTATTATGAAAGAAAAGCTGTTTTGAAGAAAGGAAGAACTGCTGTTGTGGAATTTTCAAAATACCAACGTCCGGGTTGAGAGGTTTTCCTCATTTTATTCATTGCAATGAGAGTTTTGCTATCCTCATGGGCATGGAACAATATCTGATTCACAGAAAGAAGACTTAGATTTTTATACCCCTCCTGGTGAAACTAAAGAACAATCCACTTTTGCTGATACAAAGAAAACATGACCAACAGTGAACCTAAATCTGGCCCAGACTTGTTTAAACAAAGAAGACGGCCCCAATGAATAACAGAATAAGAAACATGAGGGGAAGTAGCCTCTCCCTCTTTTCTCACATGAAAGGTTGAATCCTTGCCGGACAAAGAACTTGGTGAATTTTCCCAAATTCGGGAGACATCTTCCTTGCTAACACAAGGAAGATGTCTCCTTGCTGACACATCTTCACCTTGTTGTATTGTCACATGTGAGTTTCGGAGTCAGTCTGTCTGGAAATCCCCCCCCCCCCCCCCCACACACACACTTCACAACTGCTTATGGAAGTTCTTATTTTGAGGGGTTGTTTTCTTTTTAACATACTTCTTAACACTAAGGAGTTGCGCGGAGCATGGGGGACTATCTCGGCTTATTCCTTCCTCGAGAGGAAGGGTACAACCCATAACAGGTCACCAGTCTGTCGTGGGGCCACACACACACTCATTCCTAGGGGCAATTTCATAGTGGCTGATCAACCTAACATACTACATGTTTTTGGGGGTGGGAGGAAACCGGAGTACCCATAGGGAACTCTCACATAGACAGAGAGAACATGCGAACACCACACAGAAAGGTCAGTGTTCCAAGCCTCTTCCCACTCAGGACTCAAACCCCCAACCTTCTTGCTGTGAGGCCACAGTGCTAACCACTGCGCTACCATCATTTTAAAGTAATTTGTAGTTGCAAATCTATTTTATGTTATCAACACCATGGATTGTGTTGCAGCACGTACTACAATCCCAATAAAATGAACGCTTAGCTTTATAGAAAGGCTTACGTTACTGAATATGTTTACCGCTATTCATTCGTCAGACTCAAGGTCACAACACTCATCTACACATTAGGCTTCAATTTTGAAACTGTGGTGAACAAAAGAAGAAAAATCAATAGCATTTTCCTTGAAGTGAAGTAATTATTTATCAAAGATGTCAGAATATCATTTTTAAACTGGTCCTACATCATTTGCATTAATCCACATACTTGGATTTAACACAAGTTTGTGGGTAAATTTTAGATAGTAAGTTTAGGTATTTTTGTATTTAAGATTTTTTTTATCTTAACTTTAAATGTATTTTAAACCAACAAGATAACTTAAACACCAAGTTGGAAGCTTTTATAGAAAGCTTTTCAAGCCAGAACTTACCAATACTGTTTGAGGGGAATTTGAAATGAAAAGCATCTTTTTTTATTACGGTCAGCTCAAACAGAACTGGAATGTGGAAGTCACACTGTGGTGTCCATAGCAACCATGCCAGACTATTGTGTTTCTCTATTCCATAATTGAATTGAATAGACTTTATTGTTGTAAAGTAATAAAGTAAAAGTAAAAGTAAAGTATAAAAGTAAAGTATAAAGTATAATTACTTTATTACTAATAAAGTACTAATAATAATAATAATTACTTATTATTAATAAAGTATTATCGTGTCGTAATAATACAGTTTGTTTAAAATTTATTGGGAATGACAAGCAGCATTTTGGTCTCATGTTACTCATAGTTTTGGGGGTTTTTTTCTGAAAATGTGTATCCTTCCAGATCTATGAGGGGAGACAGATTTGTATAACGTCCCATTTAATAAAGCCACTGATCAAAGATATAGAAAAGTCATAATCGCACGACTCGTGTTTGTTGACTCACATTTTAAAATGAGAAATTAGTTGGCTTTGAGTATTAAGTAGGGACATTTTTAGACATAACTGAAGTAGACCAAAACAGCAATGTAATCCCATTAATGTGCAAGTAATCCAAGTAGAAGTAAAGGAAAGCTAGCAACAAGTTAAGTAGATCAAAGAATATTAAGTAATATATTGATGAGTAACTGAGGCACGATACAAGACAAAAATGAACTGTTTTCCAGGTGATTTCTAACAAAAGTTCTTGGGAAGCCATTGGTCAATGTTCTTGATGGACATATTTGTAGGGGGTGTTTGTCATGTGAATCTAAAGTTAGCCTCTAACTTCACCTGACAAACACCCTCAGAATATACAAGCAGAAGCCCAAGATAGAATGTGAAATGAAAAGTAAATACTTTTCAGCATCTTCATCTAACCCATATTTCATTTTAAACAAAGCACTCCTGGAATAAAAAATGACTGAAATACAATGTTTTAAATTGAGATGACAAAAAACTAGTTAAGGTTTGTTGTCCCATGTTTCGTCCCCTGATTAAAAGACAAATTAATTTATTAAAAGCAATTTCTGGCTCTATGAGACCCCATTTGTGTGTTTTGCTTGAAAAAAATGACAGACACAAACTCTAAAGCCAACATGACTGCTCTTAAAGATTTTTTGTATTTCTTACATTGTGTGTGAGGCAGTAAACGTGTTTGGTTTGGTTCTCAATGCCAGGTGGTCTTTCAGCAGAATTTTGTTCTGTCATTGTGCCATGCTACATGCAGAGGTGTCAAGTAACGAAGTAAGTCTACTTCGTTACCTTACTCAAGTAGAAAATCTCGTTATCTTTACTTTAACGAAGTAATTATTTTTTTGTCTACTTTTTACTTTTACTCACTACTTTTTTATGCAATTATCTGTACTTTTACTTCGTTCATTTTATAAAAAGTAGTCGCTACTTTCGCCATTTTGTCACCGTTAAAAAGCCGCGACTGGTTGTCGGAGTTTTTTTTTTTTTTTATGAACCCTGAATGCATCAAACAAAGGAACAGATGAATGATTGGCTGAAAGGTCCAGTCAATCATTACTTTGGGGCGAGTAGCCCCGCCCACAAACTTTTAAAGAGCAGGGACGTCAATTTCCGTGTTTGAGACTCGGGCTCGGAAATCAAAGTGTTTCTGATGCTGCAACACTGAACTTTGATTGAATTATCAATTTTTTAAAAAAAAAAACAGCAAAGAAATGTTTTTTTATTATTATTTTCAGTCTGCGGTTATTGTAAACGTCTTTGCTGAAAATGTTGTAGATGGTATTTTTATAAAAATAACTTTGATCTGTGACGCACTATTTTATCTTTAGAAACAAAGCTAATTGAACAGATTCATCCATAAATAGTAGTGGATGAAGTATTTGTGCTTAAAAGCATCCAAAATGTTATTGATTAGTTTATAAAGACTGACTGAGGAGATTAAAACTACACATCGCTTAGATTTTGTATCATGTAGATGTTTGGGTTAACATTAAAAAAACCTTATATGTATGTACACATATATATGTAGATATGTATATATGTAAATTTATATACACCGTCTCCTAGGTCCCGCCCCTACTGTTTTTTTAAAATCTTGCTTCTCTGGTTATTTTTTCATTTTTACAGTTCTTAAAATTTTAGAAAAAGAATTCAAGGATTTTTCCTCCTGTGTGTTTCCTTCACTCCCACTGCCTTACGAGTGCATGTAAAGGGTGTTATTTTGTCAATGGGCGTGGTTTTACTGGGTGTACGATATTTTTTGTAAAATACGATAATTTTACGTCATTAGTACGATAATCCAGCACCTCCCACCTGGCAACGCTGGTTCCAGGTGTCACGCAGGCTTTATGTAGCACTCCCTACCTTATCAACTTGATAAAGACTATTCAGTATTGCCTCAAAGAACTTTGAAAACTAGCTGCCTTCAAGGCTTAAAAAAGCCTTTTGGTCATTTTTTTTTTCATTTATTTATTTTTTTTTTTACATTGAGTGTGTTTGCGTCTGCTGAAGTTGGTTAAATTAGGTGATGCAGAGTGAAGCTTGGTAGCTGAAGGGACGTTACATAATGCCCTGCTTATGTTAATACATTTGATTGTGTTCATTAATCGATTTCCAATAAAGATTATTAAGAAATAAATTTTTCTGATTCATAAAGTTTAACACCAAAACACTTTCATTTATTATCATATTTTCTGCTCCTTAAAGCATGTGGTAATAGTTAAAAATATGTTCATACGCTTTTGTTAACAATATTCCTTTTTTTCTGAAAATTACTTTTACTTTTTTTACTTGAAGTAGTTTTAAAATAGGTTACTTTTTACTTTTACTTAAGTAGAAAACTTGAGTTGATACTTCTACTTTTACTAAAGTAGTTTTTTAACTCGGTATTTATACTTCTACTTGAGTAGGAAATGTTGGTACTTTTGACACCTCTGGCTACATGTTAAAATCCCTGCTTCCTAGCCTGTTCAAGGAGATACTGCACTGCTTGGATCTCATCCGGTCAAACAATTCTTTTCAGCACAGAAAGACACATCATTTCTCTGTTGTTTTTTTCCTGGGCAAGACAAGTTGGAAAGAGAGCAAACGAGTATCCACCAGGGAGCAGAAGACAAGTGTAACATTGTGCACAACAAGGTTTTGGGTGAAAGTTTTACCATATGCTGATGAGACTGGGCTCTTCCTCTTAAATGTTTACTCTGACACCCATAGTACTTTCAAAACAAAACTGACAGCATCTTCTCTCTATCCCTCTAGCTTATTATGTTAGAAAACTTTGAATATCCTAATGATCTCAATAGCAATGAGATTTCAGGTATTCTGTCACCCATGGCAAAAATTTTCCAGAGGACAGAACAAAAAGTCAGATTTCATGAATAACTAGAGGACAGTCAAAAACTTCAGTGCATTTTTTTTCTTGCCTTGATGCAGGTTGCTGAAGCTCTTTTGGAGCCAAAAAATAGTGGCCAAGTATTCACCAAAAGGAACAAGTTGGACACAGTTTGAAAGAGAAATATGTATGATTGAGAATGTCCAAAAGTAGGTTGGAACAATGCATTCAAATGCACAATGTTCTAAGCCTGGATTTTTTATGTGGCCAGTCATAGTGGTGGTTAATGTTATTGTTGTAAAATATGTGAACATGGCCTCGACAATCCCAATGAGAAAAAAACTCAAATGTAAAAGGAGTTTTAGGAGAATTTTCTCTTCCACCACCTCGAATTTTAGAGTGCAATATGGATATTTTGTCCAGTGTTGATGGAGGTGGGGAGTTTTCTGATCTTGATCCAAAGACCTCCTCACACATACTAATATACTAGGCTAGGAACTCAAAGAAGTAATAAAATACTTTTCAAGGTCAGACAAAATCTTCCCAGAGGTTTTTAAAGCCTGGAATGCTGCACAGCGGTTTTGGCTATCACCTCAAGCTAAGAGTGCATGTACTGGAAATCTCTACAGTTCTTTTTGTAAGTAGTAAGTAGTGAAAGATGATAGAGGAGAACTCAAACAAAAGTCAACTTAAAAAAAACGTCTTCTCACTGGCCAAACATTAAAGTTTAAGAGGGGGTTTGCTTTTAATGGAATAATAACTCTCAAAGCATGCATAAATAAACCTGATATCTTTTGTTACATTCATTATTCATTCTTTTAGCTGGCTCAATCCAACACTGGGCCATGAGACCATCTTTTTTTTGCCTCATCAGTGTGTATTTTCTGTTGGTGTATTAGTTTTTATCTTATGGACGGGGTACAGTAAAGTATTGAGCTGTTTATTAACATCTTCTCTTTTTTTCACAGTGAATCAGTGGCTTTTGAAGTAGACTACTGATAAAAGAAGTCATGGACATGCAACAATGTCATAAGAAGAGGAAGGCAGCACTTCTTCCAGTCTACTTTAAACCGAACTGGGACACACTGAACAAGCAGAAGATGTATCTGGGTGAAATCATTTAAAAAAGCAATTGCTGGCCTAATAGCAGCCAAACTTGACCACATTGACAAAGCTTGTTTTATCAAACATCCAACCAACTGAGCTGGTCTTCTCCTTCTCCGCACTGACTGCTTAACTCACCCATGCAGCAGGGTGAGGGTTAGCCCAGATGGTGACATAAATCATAAGAACTATGTTTTCTGCACATTTCAGTGTTCTGTTTGTTTGTCAACTCACAAAGACCACGAAGGAAAAATTCTTTTGGCTGGGATGAAAATCACCTGCACTGGACAGTATGTGATGTCATCTAAAATCCAGCTTCAATAGAGGAGATAAAACTATCATACACTCATTGAAGAGTTTACATTTGTACTGATGGTCTAAGCCTCTGGCAGAACAATCAGCTGTAAAATAATGTGACAGAAAGGTATGCTGGTTTAAATATCCACTAGTAACTAAGGAAAGTCATCAAAAAGATTTTGAAATCTGTGAATTTCAGGTTATATTGCTTAAGGGGAATACGTGGGCAGATTATCATGTTATATTTCAAAACTGGAGAAAAAAAAATACTTTGAAATGTTGGATTTTAATGTTCGAAATTTGATGTGTTATTAAAAAAGAAAGGTTTTGAAAAAGAGTAAAACTAAGTTTTGAAGGATTGCGTAATTCTTTTGATCAAAAATTTTGAAATATCTGCCAGCATTCATATTTTATTGGGGCTTCTTCTCACAATGCCATTACTCCTTGAACTCTTTTATTTCAACATGTTTTTCTAGTTCTGTTATCTGAGCCTGTTGATTTTTTCAGACTCAGATTGGTCATCTATGGGTAAGTATACTTAACTATCCCAAACATCATTAAACATTATATGAATGTCAGTTCAGAAATTATAGGCCTAGAAGCTTGTTTTGGTATAAAATGCAATAAAAAAATCCAATAAGACCTAAATAAAATTGATCAAAAATAGTAGATTTTGGTAATCATACAAAAATCAAACATTTTCTAAATTGCTCCATGTGAAACAAAAGAACATTTTAGCTTCATTTTATATGATGTATTGAAAGGTTTTAAATCATTTATTTAAATTTTGTTACGTCTTCTAAATCGCTTATCCCGGCTGATTTCAGGCAAGAAGGCAGGGGACACCCCAAACATGTTGCCAGTCTGTTGCACTGCAACAGAAATAAACACTCATTCCAAGTGGCTATTTCATAGTGGCCAATCAATCTCACATACATGTTTTTTGGAGGGTGGCAGGAAACTCGATTACCTGGAGAAAACCCACACATACACCGGGAGAACACGCAAATTCCACACAGAAAGACCAGTGTTTCAAGCCTCATCCCATGCAGGACTTGAACCCCAACCTTCTTGCTGTGCGGCGACTGTGCTAACCAGTGCTAACCTGTGTCTAAATTTGGTTTCTTTAAATTCAACATCACTATCTTTTCATCCCAATTAGTGGCACATGTAACTTAATAATCGCTAACTTTTTGCAACATTATGCCCCATAATCGTTTTTATTCTCCAAAAATATAAGTACAGATTTTTTTCCCCCTGAATTGGATATTGCAGATTTAACTTTAAAAATCTCTGAGCAAACAATCTGTCAAGATGTCAATCTCTGGAGAACTTCTACAGGTTATCTAGAGGGTAAACCTCACTGTTTTACATTCTACTGCTTCAGAAAGACTAGTTTGTATAAAATTGATACCAAAAGATTTATTTAAGTAATGACGAATATTGTTACTTGAACAGAATGGTTATTCTGTGTTACAACACTTCCTTCTATTACAAAGTTTCGATGTTGCATGTTTTCTTTGCATCTCTGGACCATTTGGCACAAAATGTTCTGAAAATACAACACAGTATAAGAGTTTTAATTAGTTCCCCTTTTGGCCACAAATTCATTTAAAAAATGTAACTTACAGGGATATTCTCAAACATACAAAATTTTTATTTTTTCTTTATTACTTCTCCAAACTAACAACCAGACTTTGTTAACTTAACAAAATAGCAGCATCTACTTTGTCAGACCCACCTTTTCAACTGCATTTTCACATAAATATCTAAACACAGAAAGAAATCAACACATCTTGTCATCTTGACATGTAAAGACAACTTGCTGAAGTGGGTTTCTGTATTTCAGGAACAGCTTATCCACTGGGGTTTCCGCACACACCTGTGTGGTTTGCGGTGTTTAGCAGAAAAGTAAAGGCAAGTTTTCCTTTAGTCTTCTCAAAAAGTTGTTTATTGGCGGTCAGGATTGCTTTCTTAAGAAAATTGTTCGGAAAAGGAAGTACTAACGGCGTGCAGCAGTTGTCTGGATCTGAATCCCTTGTTCGGGTCAAGTCAGAGTGCAATGAGCCAACTGGTAAGAAACCATAAGAAGGCAGCATGAAGTCATATAAACAATAAGCAGAATATCTGAAAATGAAACCCATTACACCTTTAGGCCATAGTTCACACGAATGGACCAATTTAAAAAAAAAAAAAAGTGCAATGAAAACACTTCGACTTTAGACCCAGACTTCTGTATGTACATAATGAATCATCCTTGAATGAACCCATTACTAACAGCACAATTTGGTTTAAAGATTCAAGAGATTCTGGAAACATTCTTTGGAGTTTTTTCTTCAAATTTATATAAAAGGATCATACTGTTCCTGCAGTTTGTCGGCTGCACTTTCATGATGAGAAGTTCTCATTCCTCCGCAATCCGAAGGTGTTTGATTTGATTGGAATCTGATGTCGAGGCCTGAGGAGTTAAGGAAGCTCATTGTCATTTCAAGGAAGCAGCTGAAGATGATCAGGGTTTTATACCATGGTATATCATCATGTCACCATTGTGGTCATAAAGGGATGGACAATATTAGCAACGTTACTCAGAAAGGCTATGGTTTGTTAAGCTTGAGTTTTAAGGCAGCTATTGAGAATAAAAATAAAACTCAATACAAAAAGTGAACCTGATAAAACGGTAAAATAGTTTTTGTTCCAACCAGGGGTGTGCAGTTATTTCTACATCAAAAATTAAAATTGAGCCACAAACGTCTTAATTCCTAATCAGAATATTGATTATGCCCACTACCCGAAGCAATCTTAACCAGGTGATTTAATCTATACTGAGCAAAAATGCTTCAAGGTTGGAAAAACAGCATTGTGTAGAAGCTGTACATAGTGATATACAGGTATGCAAGCATGGAGCAGAGTGAAAAATTGCCCTCATCTATCAAAATTAGCGCAAAAAGGTATGTATTTTAGGTATACACAGAAAATACACCAAACAGCACATGGCATTTATGGAGAGAGGTGTACCTGTCCCTTTTGGGCATGTGAAAGACTTCTTGAGAAGTCTGTAGCAGTGATTTGTGTCCATCTTACATTCATATTGCTTTATAAATCCAGTTGAACACATTGTTTTGGTTGTGCACCACAAATACACCAAAACTTTGCCAAATGCAGCTTTGATAAATGAGGGTCATTTTCTTTTGGACCTCAGAAAATGAAGCCACTGAATGTCTGGAGATTCCAAAATTAGCATAACTTCGAAGAAAGAATTTGGGTTGGTTTATTAAAGTGTGTTGACACGAATAGAATATTTTTTTAAAATAAGCACGTTTTTATGATTGTCAATTTTACAGAAAGAATGTTATTTTTATTCTCACTCACAGATTTTTGTGATTATTTGTAATGCAATACTCATCAATTTGTTGCCAAACAAAAAGTTTAGTATTAAAAAAAAAAACTTGAAGGTAAAGTGAACTCAAATCACTGACATTTACAAAGCTGCTTCATGTGTGTCAGTGTAGAAAAATAACGTGGGGAGCTTGCAGTGCTTCAATGCCTCATTTTATGTGTACTACTTTGCATAAATTTGGCGACAAGAGAGGTTTTCTCTGTGTTTAGTTGTAGTTGTGTAACTCTTATCAAGGAATTCTGCCAGATCATTAATTCTTACCTTTTAAGGTTTGCAAAAAAAATTTTTGCAAAAAAATCACAGCATTTTTTTACTTAAAAACAGCCTGCTAGGTTTTTTTATGTACATAATAATTCTTTATTATTGTTCTGGTTATTTTAAATATACACACCGAATGACTAGGTACTTCAAAGTTAAATCTACAAACCAAAAAGAGAGACACATACCTATCTATGTTGATCACAGTTTACCACCTTATCCATACCTTACATGTCATTTCTGTTACAATTTTTCTCTTTTTGGCTCATCACTGAAACAGTCTCACCTTTCTCTCTCCCTACTTGTCAGGTCTGTCACCTCAGTCCCTAGCCAGCTTCTCTTCCTTCCACAGACAACATCCAATCAATACTCTTGATAGTTTTCCCAATCTGACCCAGTACTGAACTTAACCTCCACCTTACCCTTCGAACCCTTCTTGGAGATCGATTTGTTTTTGCCATTTCTTAAGTCTTCTTTTCCTCCACTTCATTTCCTGACTCTTGCTAACTTCCACAGCCTCAAAGCTTTTGAATGTTCACCCATCTACTCTGGTGGAAAAATTACTACTGAATTTATCAGATTGATTTTTGTTGGCTTCTCTCCATTCAGACATGTGGGTGCATGTCTGGTCTGCTGGACATTGTCATCTTCACAAACCATGCTCTCTATCTTTTAGAATAATCATTTGGTCTTTTTCACTGAGCTTTTCAGTCTTTTTCTGGATTTTATAATTGTTTCCCTGGTCTTTCTTACTCAAGCGTGTCAATACCTGCATCGGGGGGAAAGCCTTGTGGCGTTTTAGTAGTATATGACACGAGAAGGAAGAAGGTCAAAAAGAGACGTGCAGCAACACCTGAGGCGGCAACAATGCTATACAGAGGTTTTGTGCATAGAGCTTGACGCATGACATTGGATGGCAGATGTGATTAAAAAAAAAAAAAAAAATCCTCTATGCGCATGATAATATTTAGACACATAAGAATAAGTTGATGACATGATACTGTATTAAATTTCCATGCCCGGTGAACTTGTGATGATTGGCTTAATTGGTGTTAATGTGGGGGGGTTTTTCCCTTTACACCTCACGAATACATCATGAATACAATCAATTAATGATCTATAAGGTAGCCAGGTTAACCCTTTTAGATGGGTGGGAAGCTCGGTAATCCAGGAGGGCTTTATTGCAGATCTTCTACGCTAGCATAGAAGCCTTAGGGTTGCTCAGGAGTCTTTGCATGCTTCTTCACCACCTCACAAGAGGACCCTAGGGATGCTTCTGGATGGATTTCTCCGAGCTGGCAAGGAAATACTTTGGGATCCCCTCCAGATGAAGTGGAAGAAGAGGTGTGGGGAATCTGAGCTTTTTAGCTCAAAAGCATGAATAAAAAATGACTGGAATCTAGTGGCGCAGATGTAAACAGAGTTAGATATGCACAGTATTGAACATTAAGAATTATTTTTATCATAAGTATAAGTAGTATTGGTTTTTTTTATTGATCATTTTAAAGGTGTAGTGTAAGAGAAGTTTATCTTGGGTTTCTGTGGGAACTTGGCTTGGAGTAGAGTATTTGGGAAGAATGATCTCGCATGGAGCCATTGCGTTGACTCCGTCACAGTTGGAGGGAGTCAGTAAGGCTCCACGGCCTCGAACAGTGGGTCAAATGATGACGTTTTTGGGGATGACAGGTTTTAACTCAGAGTGGATTGAAGATTATGCCCTTAAAACAGCTCCACTTCGAGAGCTGATGAAGGAAACAGGGACACAAGCCTTGTCAACTCCTTTACAGTGGACCAGAGAAGCCACAATAGCTTTTGAGACTATCAAACAGGAAATGCAAACAGCGCCTGCGTTAGCAACGCCAAATTATGAGAAACCTTTTTTACTATATGTGTCAAATCGCCATGACATGTATGCGACAGCCGTGTTGATGCAGGAGACGTGCGGTGGGAGGAGGAAGCAACCCATTGCCTACTATAGTTCAAAACTTGACAGTGTAGTACAGGGATGGCCGCCATGTTATCAGGGCTTGGCAGCAGTGTACTATGCTTATGCGAAAGCCTCATCAGTAACGATGGGGTATCCAGTGACCATCTACACTCATCACAAAATAACAGAATTAGTGGATCAGGGAAGGTTTGTGGTGAATCAATCAAGATGTGTGCAGTTTGCAGCATTGTTAACACATCCTGATGTGACAATCAAGCGTTGTACTACGGTGAACCCAGCAGATGTGGTTCCATTTGACTTTGAAGGGGAGCCTCATGAATGCGTGGCTGAGTCTATGAAATATTCCAAGTTGAGGCCTGATCTGGAGTCAGTCCCGCTAGTAAATGTCGATGTCACGTACTTTGTGGATGGTTCGTGTTACAGAGATCATCTGGGTAATCATGCAGGCTATGCTGTAGTTGAACCGAGAGAGGATGACTTTGCGACAGTTAAAGCGGAACACTGTGTGCAACCATGTTCGGCTCAGTTAGCAGAACTAAAGGCTTTGACAGCAGCTTGTGAACTAGCAAATGGGAAAGTTGCCAATGTATTCACAGACAGTTCTTATGCGCATGGTGTGTGTCATCTTTTTGGAGCCGTGTGGAAACAGAGAGGTTTTCGGAGAACGGATGGAACACCTATTCAGCATGAACAACAAATAATCGCTTTAATCAGAGCTATGATGCAGCCTTCAAAGTTAGCTATAATTAAGTGCCAAGCGCACAGGAAGGGGAATGATAGTGTGACAAAAGGAAACAATGCAGCAGACATTGCTGCTAAGGAAGCATCTCGTAGCAAAGTTGCAATACTATCACCCGTGATTGCGATAAACACATTGGCTACGCCAGAAGACATCATTTTGATGCAACAAAATGCAAGTTTGAGTGAACGAAGCCTGTGGGAGAAAAGGGGTGCCTCGACAGATGGGGAAGGGTTGTGGAGATCACATGAGGGCTTGTTGGTGGCTCCGGTGACTCTTCTGACGATCCTGGTGTCTGAGGCACATAACCCTGACCATAGTGCTCGAAAAGAAGTGATTAGACGAATAAGGAACCAAGGATATTGGTCACCCTACTTGCAAGCAATGGTGGATGAGATCCTAAGTCAATGTGAAGTCTGTGCAGTGCGAAATGTGAGGAAAGGTATTCAAACCCCGGCTGGACATATTCCAGTGCCGGAAGGTCCATTCAAACACTTAATCATAGACTATGTTGATATGCTCAAAACAGTGCAGGGAAAACGCTATATGGCTGTGATCATAGATGCGTACAGCAGATGGGTAGAGGCCGTGCCATCCAAAGATCTGGGGGCTGAATCCGTGGTGAAGTTTTTGGTTAGAGAGGTAATACCACGGTTTGGCTTCCCATCAAAAATCTCATCTGACAATGGTGCCGCGTTTGTTCAAAAAGTAGCACGAGGGATCTTACAACAGCTGCGAATCAAACAACATCTGGGAGCTGTGTATCATCCACAGAGTCAAGGTCTCGTTGAAAGAGTCAATGGGACCCTCAAAACACGCATTGGTAAAATTTGTGCTAGTGCAAAGTTAAACTGGGTCGACGCTTTGCCGCTTGCTTTGCTGAGTTACCGCATGCAAACTCATAGTGCTACTCACTTATCGCCGCATGAAATGCTTACTGGCCGACCAATGCCGACCCCGCAGTTCAGGGAGCCGTACAAAGGCCCCACTTTGGAGCAGTTGCAGGGTGAATTATCTGAATATGTAAGACAACTAACTGCTATCCATAAGTCTATATATTTGCAGGAAAAACGTAAGGAGTCTCAGCTACAGGTGGAGTTGGAGAGGCTGGTGAAGCCAGGTGACCGGGTCTACATTAAGGTGTTCCGGAGAAAGTGGCACGAGCCGAGACGAGAGGGGCCTTACGTGGTGGTTCGAGCTACGCCAACTGCTGTCCAAGTCGAGGGCAGCACCACGTGGTATCATCTCAACCACTGCACCAAGGCTACCTGCCCAGATGAGGAGAGTAAAGTGCCGTTGGGGCTTCCAAGAGAGTGGTACGATGGGTCACACACTCCAGCTGCTAATGAGACTTGTTCTGCTCTGGCTACTGACAGGAAACCTGCAGAGTGCAAGCCTGTCAGAGACATTGGTGCCTCACGAGAAGCCACAGACAAAGGTGAATCTGACTCGGGAGGAGGCGGGTCCGGACCAGGAGGGCCTGCCACCGAGACCACAGACTGCAGATGGGGTTAAGTTTAACAGAAGTTCGCAGGTTGTGGCCAGATCTCCAGGGCTATTGGGGGAAGGGATATCGATGATTAGCCGTCTCTTTACATCGAAGGTTGACGGTCTGATAGGGGAAACAGAGACAGTGCCCACATTGGCGCCCCTGCCCGCGGACGGAGTGTTGACAAAGCCAACTATAGCTCATGAGATGACCACAACAGCATCCGTTAGAGTGTATACGTTTTATTATGGTAATCGGGTTCAACAACCAACAAGACGTAAACACCCTAGAGAAGTGACCCCGAGTATGAGCGAAGCACAGGGTACTGCGGCTAGTCCCGGTCAGCAGAATGCAACTAACCAAGGGCCTCTTTTGTTAAGTACGAGGATAGCCCCAGAGCAGGGAAACCAGGACGTTGGCGTACGAGGGAAACAGATAGTGGTTGATCTAAATTTCACTGGATATGTTGACCTTTCTGACGGGACAGATGGTCAACAAGGGGGTGAGAGGGAGCAGTATGGTCAGGATAAGACAGGACTACACGTGAGGAGTTTTGGGAAGATACAAGAGAAACTATGGTTAAAAGCCAATCACAATAGCTGGTACAAGTGGGCGTGGTATACAGCTAAAGATTTAACATCAAAAGAGTGCGTCCTATGTTCTGCAACACCAGGTTCAGTCCCCGTAGTTGTACCAGAGAAACACACGTTTGAAGATTGTGCGAAAATACAGCAGCAGGAATGCAGAGAAGGTCGATTTTATTTTTTTTTTTGTTTATTTTGAATTACTCTATTCATCCCTCATGGGGAAATTTGTTTGCTGCACTCCTTACACCGCAGCAGGCTGCCCTTCAACGGCGCCAATGGTGGGAGAAGTGGGGGCTAGGTGTCTTCTCCAAGGACCCTAGACGTGCTCTCCGTGGGACGCGAACCCGCGACCTTCCGGTTCGCGGGCGAACGCGCTAACCACGCGGCCACCGTCTCCACCCTTTGTCCCACCAACACAGGTAATGTCACTCTTCAAACTCCCGATGTGTGCAATTCAGTGCAGGTTAATGCATGGATATCAGGATAATCTAAATTATTTAAGCAGGAAACACCTTACTAAAGTGTGTGCTGATTTTAATATTCGTACATCACAGGATAGACCTCCTGCCACGTATACAGTAGACGAACTCGCAGACTATGAATGTTTTGCCAGTGGAGGATTTTTAACCCTTAATAACAGCAGTAATGTGGGAAACACCAGTGTAAATTGCAAGGTAACTTGGGTAGCCTCCTGGTTCCCGCATGCAAATATGACTCCAATATTTCCTACAAAACCAATCTGGTATGAAAATCCAGAGCCCCTAGACCAAACCTGTCACAATATCACAATGACAATACCTTTTTTGCAGTTTTTAGCAGCACAGTCACTGGCAGTAGCAGATAGCTTTTGGATGTGTGGCAATAATGAGCTAAGGAACACTTTACCATATGGGTGGATAGGTTTGTGCGCTCTAGTACGAATGAAAGTCCCATTGTTAATGATTTATCCAGGAATAAAACAGGAAGCTAGCCCAAATGATACGAAAATCCCTTTAAGAGTAAAGAGGCATCTGGTAGAGGATCAGGTAGTGAAGTTGGACATGATCGGACAACCACGAGGTATCCCAGAAGAGTTCAAGGCTAGAAGCGAAATTATTGCAGGGTTTGAGGCTATCATACCTATAATTGCCATCGTAAAACAGGCGGAATGGATAAATTATATTTATTTTAACCAACAGCGAATGTTTAACATCACCAGTGAAGCGTTAAAGGCCATAGGAGAACAAGTGCATGAAACTAGTCGTATGGCATGGCAGAATAGGCAAGTGTTGGATTGGATGTTGGCAGAGAAGGGTGGAGTATGTCACATGTTTGGAGAATATTGCTGTTCCTACATCCCCAATAATACAGCTGTAGAAGGAACGTTCACGAAAGCGATGGAGAAACTTAGTGGACTGCAGACTGAACTAGCTGAAAATGCAGGGCAGAATGAAGCTTGGAGCTGGTTGGGTTCTTGGGGACAGTGGAAGGATGTGCTTGTAAAGGCAGCTTTAGGGGCAGCTGTGGTCCTTATTAGCCTGATCCTGCTGGTCGGCTGCTGTGTGCCAGTCACAAAGAGGCTGTGCCTCAAACTCCTGGACGCGAGGGTCCAAAAGATGACGGTGAACCGAATGGCTGAGTTCCAGATGGTCCAGATGCACATTGAGAACCTGTGTCCCGAGGACACCAAGGGAGGAAACGGCTGGAGTGACGTAAGTGTGTGACCCCGGCGTGGGAGGTGTCACAGGAGCTGAAGGACCTCTGGAGCTGTCGGAAGTATCTTTCAGTAAACTCCTGTGGCTGGAACAGCGGAGAACTATTTCATTTTCTTTTCTTTTGCTCGATTGAGGAACAGCTGGTTTCCGCAGCTGTAGAAGAGTGCGCGTCATTGACTATGAACGAGGACGGTAATGAAAGGGAACTCCCTCTGCAAGTCCGGAATTGCAGAGCTGTCAAAGGAAAGAGTCCGCAACCACGTGACTTGTCATTTTTGTGGCACTGACCTGGGTACAGGTCCAGACAAATGCGAGACTGTGAAAGTCGGTTGGAAGACTGTTAGGACTGAAACAAAAGTTTGTGAAAAAAAAAAAAAAAGAGAAAAAACATATAATGGAGTGTGATGTCATATGTGTTTGGATGAAGTGTCTTTATAACTGTTCTACATGATTATAAATTACCTGCCTGAAATAAGGTGATGTATCTGGGGACATATGTATCCTGCGGGGTTGCTGTTGGACGGCGCCAAAGCAGCAATATAGTTTCCCCTCTACCAATCAACAATTTGGGTATGTCAAAGGGTCTGATCGCCGGAGGGGTTTTCGATATTGCACATATGACTCACAGATGCATACCTGACTGTGATCGTTGCAAGCTGCTCCTGTGATAGTAAGACACAGAGTAGGGGGTGACGCTTAATGTGTTCAGAAAATGCGAGGTGGAACTGATGTTATATTCATAGGATCATACCTACATCATCTGCTAGACTTATAGTTACTACAGTATTATCTGTGTGAGGTACCTAGAGGGTTATGAATATACATGATTTTACTCATTATACGTTATCATGTTTTGAATCCAATTTTGTAATCCAATGTTTTGTAATCAAATTTTACTGTGCATTCGCACTATATATTTCACTGTGGTAGTCCGTATAAATGCATACGAAGCTAAGTTTACTGTGTAGCTCAGCACATCAGTTATACATGTATTACTCTTTATCTGCGCATTAGACACCTGCTTGTGAGCAGCACTTACAGGACTTTTCATCAAGTGTTGCATAAGGTTTGCACTATTTCATACCTGTAATCATTTGCATTAGTCACAGGCTTACAGTTTACTCATGTCTATTAAAGTACAGAGGGTGTCTGCGTGGTGTTCGTGGCAATTGAAGGTCGCTTCGCGACCTGAGGGGGGATATGTAAGAGAAGTTTATCTTGGGTTTCTGTGGGAACTTGGCTTGACCGAGGAACTGGGCTGTGGAGTTGGTGGTGGTTTGTGTGATGTGTTTGTGTGCCAGAACATAATGACCCAGGTTATCAGAACATAATGACCCAGGTTATCAGGACATAGTCCTGCCAAGTGTCCAGGTAGTTGGGTAAACGAAATGTTCCAGGAGGGATAGTTGTGTAGGGATGTAGGGACGATGTTTGACGCAGACGATTGTGTAAGACAGGGTGTTAGGCCAAAAAGTGTGTGTGTGTACGTATAAATATGGGAGAAAGACCGAGATTTAGGGGCTCATTCTAAAAACTCTGACCGGTCACGCTGAAGTGTTCTCTGACTTTATTCATGAATAAACAGACCCTTTTGAGTACTGAGCTGAGTCCGATTCCACTTCATTTTCCCCAACAGTAGCTTAACCACTAATGTACTTTGGCTACTTTAAAAAAAAATCTGGCCTGGAGATGGAGAGAGGATTAACAGATGGAGAAGAGCTTCTTCTTGCGGCATTTCTCTTCAGGGGGCGCCACAGCAAGTCAGTTGTTTCCATGTAACCCTATATGCTGCATCTTCTTCGGTCACCCCAACTATCTTTATGTCTTCCTTCACTGTATCCATGAACCTTCTCTTTGGTGTTCCTCTAGGCCTCTTTCCTGGTGGTTCCAACCCAGCATCTTTCTGCCAATGTAGTCGCGCTCTCCTCTGCACATGCCCAAACCATCTCAGTCTGGCCTCTCTGACTTTATCTCCCAAAACCTCCTTCTCTGCTTCCTGTCTTTTCCTCAGTGCCACTGTCTCTCGACCAAACAGCATGGCCGGTCTCACCACGGTTTTGTAAACTTTCCCTTTCATTTTAGCTGAAACTGTTCTGTCACACATCACACCTGATACTTTTCTCCACCCGTTCCAGACTTCCTACACACGCTTCTTCACCTCTTTTCCACACTCTCCATTGCTCTGGACTGTTGATCCTAGATACGTAAAATCATTCACCTTCTTTATCTCTTATCCCTCTAATATCACTGATGAGAGATGGAGAAGAGTAAAGTTCAAACAAATTCAAGTAGGGTTTTTTTTTTAATATCTTTTTTCACATCTTTATGGGTTTTGTGTTTAGAGGTGAAAGGTCTTTCTCTTCAATATATTTTTTTCAAAACTGGACATTTTATTGACTTGCAAAGAAACATAGGGCAGCTTAAACTTTTTCGACACGGCATTCTTTGGTGTGGAAAACATTGTGTTTATCTCAAGAGGTAAATTGAACCGTCATAGAATCATATGTTCTCAGGTTAGATGGTTCTGATACTTTTAAGCATCTCAACATTTTTGTGTCCAACCACTTAATATGCTAGAATTCTTTTTTTTTTTTTTGGATAACCCTTTATAATATGAATGTTCAAAAATGTGTTTATTGCATTCATATTCAGATTGAATTCACATTATCAATTCATAACAACTCAGTGTACTGAAAATGACCTCAGCTAAATCGTTACATAGAAAAACTTTAATTGCATTAACTTTTAGAGCCCATGCTTTTTTTTCCATGTGCATGACTCAGTGTGTCAACGTGACAAGTCTTTCTGAGGAAATATGACAACTGAATAAGCCAATTGACGTTGCTTTATGTTTCACACTTGCATTACTACACCATTGTCAGATTAATGGACTCCTGGTCACATTCAACAAGTACAACATTTAAATATTTAAAGTATTCATATGGATTTGATAACATTATTTTTAAGTGTACAGAAACTAACCTACACCAAAACTTCTGGAAAGTTTTGTTCCATGGATTCAGATAATAGTTGAACCTTTTTGAACCAAATAATAGCTACTATCCTTAGTGTTGTGCAGGTTAGACAGCGGTGAGATGGGGTTTTTCATTGATTTCTAGCTCCAATATTTCAACAAGACCGCCTGGGGTGCAAAACTCACAAAACTTAAGAATAGGGCTGAAAAAAACAGCCATCTAAAATGTATGACCTGCAGTCTGCTCTCGATAGCTTAAGGCTAGAGCTAGTGCCATATATCAAAGGCACAGGAAGGTTTCTCCAGGTTACATAAGCGTGTCCCTTTCCACCTGGTGAGGACTGCTACTCACGAGTACTAGCAACTCAGAAAAAAACAAAACAAAAAAAACCCACTTTATGTAACTGATAGTCCCTGGCTGAGTCACTCTCAGTGCTGCTACCAACACAAACTTTACTATTTATTTTCACAATAAATGTGATAGAATAAAAATGAACAGTGCTGTTTGCTTTTCTTGCTTTGGTTTGTTTGTTTGGTTTGGTTTCAGAACAGATGACCACCCAGAAACTGTCTTAGCTGAACATCCCATCGGACTGGTGACGTACTGGAAAAAAGACAAAATTGGGACATGTCTCTGGTCGGAGATGTTCCAAACTCTGGGGTTTGGAAATGCTGACGGGTTGTCAAGCTGTGCAAGCTCACATTGTTATTATATCCAAGTAGAGCCTGCATGTTGGATGGAAGACATCTGTCCTGTGATGGCTGCAGATGATGTAACAAGCATGTCATGATTGCTGTATGTTTTTGACAGACTCATGTAGAGAAGTTATGGGACAGTATTTCCAACTTTATCTTAAAATGCCCACTCATTCTCAGTTGGGGGAGTACAGAATTTTTAATCTGAACACAAATGCTAATAAAAAGAAAAAAGGTAGGAAGATTGGCAAATCAGTGATTCCAATTACAGCAAGAGCAAAAATATGATTAGTAAACAAGTTGGAGACATTTTAACTTGACCTAAGAAATATCCATCGTGCAGAAAAAAAAACTTACCGGCAAGCAGACAAACAACAATAAAACTTAATAATAAATATTACAGAATCTCACATGAGAATTGTTCTTTCTTGTTGCTTAATAAGACGTATTTTAGTTTTACAACCTAGTTAAAAGATTTTTCTTTGAACTTTCTGAAAAACAAACAGACTTTTTTTTTGCATTATGGAAATATTGTTTGTGCAAATTAATGTTTGGCCCGTAGGAAAACTGAAAAATAGAGTCATAACAACTTGCACTCGAAAGCAAATTAAAAAAAAAAAATTTGAAAAAATTATTTTTGTTTTTGAAAAATAAAGTTGCTTTTTTTACCTGAACAAAAAACCAATAAAATACAACACTTCATTAAGTCTGTTTTATCTGAGTCTTGTGCCTGCCGAGATATATTTTTATCTTAATGAAGACCTTCTAAAATGTATGTGTTTTTTTATGCTTAATTACAAAATAGCTGCTAAAAATGACCGTAGGTAGTGGTGAAAACAACAAACCATAAAAATCAAAGTGACTAATGAGTTTCATCCACTGGCTCCTGCGAGCCAGCCTATGAGATAGAATGAAGAGTTTGGCCAGCTGGGACGAAATCAGAGAAAAGCCAGATGGGGTGACTCAGGCACATGGTTAGAATGTTTTCAGGAAGCATTCCTGTTGAAATGTTTTAGGCATGTCCCAGTGAAAAGAGGCCCACTTGAAGACGTAGAATATACTCAAGGAACCATGGAGTCTGAGTTTCCTTGACCGCTCCTGCAGCCTAATCCTGATTCAGCAGATAAGTATGGGCGGATGCCAACATGTTCTTGACAATGGCTTTTTTCTCTACCCGCCCACATTCTAATGTGAGAAGGAAGTGATTTTGCAGCATGCTCACACTCTCATGCTCGTCCAACAAGGAATGCCATTTTTATTTAATGCACCCAAATAAAAATACCAGAGTATGTGAGAGCTTTGCTAACTTGATGTACTTTATACTGTCTTTTTAACCTTAAACAACTTTCAGAGTAAAAAATGGGAGTAAAACTGAAAAAAAATTCATCTTTTTTTGGTAAATTACCCATTTCTGAGCCAACAGAAATTTTAATGTTAATGAACGATAATTATGAGAACAACACAACAGTGCTTTTTGCTCTCTTAAAATATAATTTGTATTTAAAAATAAGGAAGTTAAACAAATGGGTGTTTTCAGCTTGAGGTTACGTTTCTCATGACAGATCATTGGTTCCAGTTACTGTCAGGCTCCACTTTCTCATTATTACAAAAAGTCTCAAACAATCAGGGTCTGTACACGAGGAACGTGATGTGAAATGGAAATGTTTGAGACATTTTAATCAAGCCTAAAAATGTCCACCCTGCTGCTGCTTGCAAAAATTGTGCAAAATTTGAGGTTTTATCTAATAATAGCTGGTGTGTCTGAACCTCAACCAGAGCGGTTCTCTGCTGTGACAAAGCGCCCAAAATCAGCATTTCATGTTGAGATAATAACAAAAATTTTGATTGGCCATGTAATGTTAGTCACCAAATAGATGTTGATGCGATTCCGCCTTTTTTCAAAAGTTGAGTCCAGAGATAGTTTCTTTTTGATAATGTCTAAATTTTCAAACAATCAAATTTTACTGTTATCCAAATATTGTGTAGAAATACCAAATCTTGCTCTAACGCATTCTTGACCGTAATTACACACTAAAAACCAGAATAAAAGACCCAAGTACTTATATAATTTGTAATCATTACATACGAAACAACTTTATTAATTAACCTTTTGTTGCAGTCTTTTATTAACACCACATACCTTCTTCACACAGACCATCATTGTTACTCTGGGTTTTTTAGGTTTTTAATGGAAAATGTCCACACATTTTCATAAACCAAGTTGGGAAAATGAGTCTTCTTTTTCCAGTGTTTCAGCACTGCCATCCTTTTCAACTCCTATTTTTAAAAGAATTTTGAACATGTTTCATCTTTTTACTAACTAGTATTCACTGCTGCTGCATCAGCTCTAAACTGAAAATGAAGCTGTATATTTTCAATCCTACGTTCATGTCTGTTGGACGCAGTGCAGTGATGAACACATACCAGATGATTTCTGCCCAAACTCTTCCTGGGGATGTTCTTTTAACTCATCATGAGTCAGATATGCAGGCAGGGTGGATTTATATCTTTAGAAGTAAAAATAATTTTGTTTACAATGTATGTCATATAACATATGTATCAATATATAAACTATTTATGTAGAATACATATATCTTCTATTTATGTAGAATATATGTATTCTTATGTACAAAGTTTGAGTATTCAAACTTTATACATAAGCCACACACTGTTTTTACGTGCACATACTATACGTGCAGTATGTGCATAAACTGATAGAAATGTGCATCTTTGTACACACGCATATATTTATACTATTGTACAAAATATGTCACCTATATTGTCATGCAAAGTCAGTCGCTGTCCTCATCTAGCAAAAGAAAATATTCAAATACGTCTCCACTTGTCAACTTGTGAAATGCTTCTTGTCAAAATACATTTTGGGCTTTTCAGAAATAACCATTTCTCTGGCTTCACATATTTAAAAATGGTACAGAATGAGCAGCATGTACACCTCCAAAACCATCAGTGACAGCCTCATTTGAGAACAAGCTACTGCACCATGGGTGGGGAAAAAAAAAAGTTTCGGCATTATCAGCCAGTTTCAGGTGGTCTTTAATAATGCATGAAAGTTACAAAAAGGCTCATAATGTTAGATGTTGTACCAATTTTAAGTGTTATGTCTATTTAAAAATGTATTGATCCAGTTCGTATTTAGATTATTTAATCACAAATAAATGAAACAAATGTTATTTATTCACAAATCAACTGGGGGTAGCAGGCTGATCTGAAAAAGCGGTTCATTTTCTGAACCACTTGTTCCTGACAGCATCACGGGGGCGCCGACCCTATCCTGACTGATTCCAGGCGTGCGGGACACCCCAAACAGGTCACCAGTGTGTCTCTGGGCCACGCACACACTCATTCCCAGGGGCAATTTTGTTGCAGCCAATCAACCTGACATGCATGTTTTTGGAGGGTGGAAGAAACCGGAGTACCCTAAGAAACCCCACGCAAACACAGGGAGAACATGCAAACTTCACACCGAATGGTCAGTGTTCCAAGCCTCGTCTCCACTGGGGATTTGAACCCTGACCTTCTTGTTGTGAGGCCACTATGCTATGGAGAAATCAGTGATTTGCAAATAAATTAACATTATTTGGTGGCTAAGATGTAAAGTTTTCCGTCAAAACAGAATAATATTTTATCTAGTCATTTAGATATCACATAAATTTAAATACTTTTTAAAAGATCATGCTGGAAACCAAGCAGCTGTTAAATTAGCTGGAAATCTGAGGTATGCCATCCAGTTCTAACAATATAACGAATGTGGAAGAACATTTAAGCGCTTCAACCTTGTGAGACCATTGTTGCAAAAATCTCTGTGACGTCAAGATTAGACAGAAATAAAACCAGCAGGCGTTATGCAGCAGCGGCCAGACAGACTGCATTCCTGCCACCGCTTTATTACAAATAGAGTTTAAAAAAAGGCATAAAGAAAGCAGAAAATAAACTGCTGGCTGCTGCTTCACAGTTGAGCTAATTTAGAAATCACTCTCTGTCCTAATCTTACCAGAAAAAAATGTGCTGCTATTTTCTGTTTCAGGAAACTAAATTTAGTTATCATGTAAATTTCCAATAAAAAGCCCTCATTTATCATTTGGTATGCTTTCGTAAATATCAGATTTCTATTTTGAGTCCTCAGTTTGATTTAAACATCTAAAATGTCACATGTTCTCCCCTGGTTGCGTCAGCACAATTTTAAGGTAAATGCTGCTCTTTGTGGTTCTCTTATGTCTACATAGATTTTCACAAACAAGCTGAAAAGATCCTAAAGAAGGCTGGAAAATCTTGCAGAAGATGGACATAATGCACCGTCTGGATGGGTATTTAACATAGAGCACAAACGAGGCTTTCCAAATGGAGGGAGAATCCTTTTGGCAAATGAAAGCACTCAGAGTACAGCTGCTCTTCAAGAGGAGCCAGATGAACTGTGTTGTATGCCTTGAGTATCTTACCTACCAAACCTACCTGGGTATCTCAGAAGTAGGCCTGAAAACATCTCCTGTAACCAGTAGAAATCTTTGGGAAACAGTGGATAATGAATGGATCACTTTAATGCTTTTCTTTGGTATCTTTTTAAAATTAAACTCAGATATCAGCTTGGTCAGCTGTTTAATCATTATTCTGTTTGTCTGCATGACTGATATCTCTTTTAAACATCAGCACTTTAGTTGTGTCTAGCAAAACAGGAAGGTGTGGAGTCCCAAAATGTCACACTGTATTTAACCCAGATCCTCTCCTGCAGAGTGTATTTTTTTATTTTTATTTCATTCCATGGACACTGAGAGCAACGTGATTTGTCTGCAAATCCAACTCACAAGGCATTCCTTATCAAATATTTATCCTCATTTCAGATTCAGAGCTGTGAATGTGAAGAGCAGGCTGTGGGTGTGTGCGTAGATGTGCCGTTACTATGGCGTATCCAAGCATTCAGCCCTCGCCTGGGATGTGTTTTGTCAGATTAAAGAGGGTCTGATTCAGAGCGTTAAGCAGCCTGCTGTCTGGTTGGTTTCTCCGTCTATCACAGTTGTAGCCATGGGACTGTCACACTGCTTTGCCCTGGGGTTAAGATCTACTTCAACTATGCTTGCTCTGTTTTTTAAGTTTCTCAATGTCGCTCACTCTCTGATACTCTCACTGTACCAGTGACTTTCAGCCCCGTACTGTAGTCTTTCGACAATGTCCCATGAATACCATGAGCAGTCCAGTACATATAAAAAAGTATTTCCACAGAGCAGAAACAAGGAGACAGAGTTGGAAGTAGCAGAGATGACAATCCTGAAGTTCTCCCCTGGAGCGACTGGGATGAACTAAACCAGGAATCAGTAAATCAAAGGGATAGCACTTGTTTGAGCTTTTGGAGATAAAGTCAAAGAGGGCAGACTGAGATGGTTTAGAGATGTTCATAAGTTAGAGAATGAACACAGAATGCTAAGATTTGAACTGCTAGGCAGGAGGTCCAGAGGACGACCAAAGATGATGTTTATGGATGTAGACAAAGAGGTAGGAAGGCAGTTGACATTGACGTAGAGGGTGTTGAGGACTGGGTTAGAAAGAGAAATGGTTTATTGTGGTGCCACTACAACGAACATCCAGAACGTAATTTCTTTAGCTGTTTGAGCCACGCCCAAGTGTATTTGACCACTAACACATGGTTCAATTAGCCTTCCCTGGCCTGTAAATTAGGTAAATAAAAGAGAATGGTTCAATTGGACCCAGCACGGTTTACACGGAAGAGGATAGAACTGAGCGTTCCAGCCACGCTCACATGGAACATGATGCATGACGTCACACATTTGTAATGCTTCAAAACCACTTTCTAGCAACAAAAGTGATGTGCTTTTTTAGCAGCAGGCTATAAGAGACCACCTATAAGAGAGGCTGTTGACCAATGTGCACTGAATGACTTAAAATTGTTACTTTTGAGTGACCAGAGAGATGGACTCCCCATGCGCACCATGTTTATCCTGAAGCTATTGCTCCTGACCAGAGGTGTCAAAAGTACCAACATTTTCTACTCAAGTAGAAGTACAAATACCGAGTTAAAAAACTACTTTAGTAAAAGTAGAAGTATCAACTCAAGTTTTCTACTTAAGTAAAAGTAAAAAGTAACCTATTTTAAAACTACTTAAAGTAAAAAAGTAAAAGTAATTTTCAGAAAAAAAAGGAATTTTGTTAACAAAAGCATATGAACATATTTTTTAACTATTATCACATGCTTTAAGGAGCAGGAAATATGATAATAAATGAAAGTGTTTTGTTGTTAAACTTTATGAATCAGAAACATTTATTTCTTAATAATCTTTATTGGAAATTGATTAATGAACACAATCAAATGTATTATCATTAGCAGGGCATTATGTAACGTCCCTTCAGCTACCAAGCTTCACTCTGCATCACCTAATTTAACCAACTTCAAGACACAAACACACTCAATGTTAAAAAAAAAAATAATAAATGAAAAAAAATGACCAAAAGGCTTTTTCAAGTCTTGAAGGCAGCTAGTTTTCAAAGTTCTTTGAGGCAATACTGAATAGTCTTTAACACGTTGATAAGGTTGGGAGTGCCACATTCAGCCTGCGTGACACCTGGAACCAGCGTTGCCAGGTGGGAGGTGCTGGATTATCGTACTAATGACGTAAAATTATCGTATTTTACAAAAAATATCGTACACCCAGTAAAACCACGCCCATTGACAAAATAACACCCTTTACATGCACTCGTAAGGCAGTGGGAGTGAAGGAAACACACAGGAGGCAAAATCCTTGGATTCTTTTTCTAAAATTTTAAGAACTGTTAAAATGAAAAAATAACCAGGGAAATAAGATTTTAAGAAACCCAGAAAGAAACCAGTAGGGGCGGGACTTAGGAAACATATAAGTTTTTTAAAAAAAACTTATATGTACACATATATATGTACATATAAGTTTTTTTTAAAAAACTTATATGTACATATATATGTGTACATATAAGTTTTTTTTAATGTTAACCCAAACATCTACATGATACAAAAATCTAAGCGATGTGTAGTTTTAATCTCCTCAGTCAGTCTTTATAAACTAATCAATAACATTTTGGATGCTTTTAAGCACAAATACTTCATCCACTACTATTTATGAATTAATCAGTTCAGTTAGCTTTGTTTCTAAAGATAAAATAGTGCGTCACAGATCAAAGTTATTTTTATAAAAATACCATCTGCAACATTTTCAGCAAAGACGTTTACAATAACCGCAGACTGAAAATAATAATAAAAAAAAAACATTTCTTTGCTGTTGTTTTTTTAAAAAAAACTTATAATTCAATCAAAGTTCAGTGTTGCATCAGAAACACTTTGATTTCCGAGCCCGCATCAAGTCTCAAACACGGAAATTAACTTCTTCTTCTTCTTCAAGTCGTTTCCGGCAGGCTATACGCTCGAGTGCGCAATGCTGCCCTCCACCGGTAGACCAATCCACACCCAGCCTCCAGAAAATCCACAGTTAGATTTTCAAGAATCCAAAAAAAGGCCAGTGCGGCGCACGTTCCTGGCTGCTCTTTAAAAGTTTGTGGGCGGGGCTACTCGCCCCAAAGTAATGATTGACTGGAACTTTCAGCCAATCATTCATCTGTTCCTTTGTTTGATGCATTCAGGGTTCATTAAAAAAAAAATCCGACAAACAGTTGCGGCTTTTTAACGGTGACAAAATGGCGAAAGTAGCGACTACTTTTAATAAAATTAACGAAGTAAAAGTACAGATAATTGCATAAAAAAGTAGTGAGTAAAAGTAAAAAGTAGACAAAAAATAATTACTTCGTTAAAGTAAAGATACCGAGTTTTTCTACTTGAGTAAGGTAACGAAGTAGTCTTACTTCGCTACTTGACACCTCTGCTCCTGACTGATGTAAGCAGGCTCTGACAGAAAAGGTGAAAGCATAATTGAGCGCAGGCAGACGGAGTGCAAAAGGGGGACAATTGTACTTTGTCCTCGTAAATTGCTGCTATGTGTAATGTAATTACACTTTAATTTGGTCCATAAACATAAAAGACAAACTTACCCTGCAACATCTACTGATCTTAGATTAGAAAGATGTCCAGTGTAAACCAAAAAAAAAATGGCAAACAAAATCAACTGAAGTTAGAACTCCACAGTAGAAAATTCCTACCTGCTGACCTACACATCAGTCACTTTACAGGTGTCTGACATTTTTCATCAGCAGGTGATGTGGGCCCACCATCTGAGGCTCTTTGAAAAGAAATAAATAGGTTTGAAAGATAGCACAAGTTGAAATTAGCATGTTTCTCTGAGACTTCCTGGCCCACACAAGCATAGGATTTTAATTTCCCACTGTGTGATTATATCTTTCCGTTCACCACGCCACACTGTTTTCATGATGACTCCCAGAGGATCCACAATCTTTTTCATGTCTTTGTAGTCTTGGCATAATGAATCCCACATGTGGGGATAATGGCATATGCTTTTCTCTTCCTTCTTGAAGACGTTAATAGTGTCGTGTGAAAATAAAAGAAAAATGGGACAGAGAGAGGTATGTTTTCTCATGTTAGTCTCTTGATACCAAGTCATTCTTTGTGATTTGGGACAACATGTAGGATTGTCGATGGAGGCCAACAGAAGGTCTGAGATATGTTTATTTGTTCTGGAAAGTGAGGGCAACAGCTCCTTGGAACGGATCATCATGTCTTTTATGTTAATAGACAGATTGGTATTAATATACTAAAAAAAATTTCTCATTTCAAATTTTCCCCATTGACCAAAACACATTTTGGGACAAACAAAAGCCTCTATTTTTTCACCGCACCAGTCCATTTTATATCAGATTTGGACTAACGCAGCTTCACTTTTACCACCTGGCTATCAATTCAAATCATGTTGGGATGCTTAAACTTTCACTATTCCATTCTGACTGTGCAAGGTGCATTTGAAACGATAGAAACAGCCATTTTGCATGTTTTAGTTCTGTTGGTTTCCAGGATCCTGATGTCATCAAACTTTTTCTTTCTTCAATAGATTGGTTTCGTTCTTTCTTTGTGAAAGAAATGTGTACCTCCAACACAGTCTAAACTGTGCATCGGTCAGGAATGTTCTTGAAGAAACAATCTGGTTAAGAGTAGCACTTCTTATTGTTCTTACTTGTGGCAGTGATCTTTTGGGTGAAGAAGAAAGAAAACTGCTTCTCTGCATCAAAAGTAGCCAAATTAGATGATTCAGTGCCAACGTGACATGGTCAAGAGGCTGCATGGCATCTTTTCAGGGAGGCTTGTCATGCATGTTTCACCAATGTAAAAAGTGCAGCTTCTATGCTGACCATGGTGGCGTTGACCTAATGGGGAGCTAAATAAGAAGCATTTCAAGCCTTTTGGTTAATTTGCCAACAAATAAAGACAGAGCAATCAGATGTTATAGAATATAAAGCTGTCTTTGATAACTACCGGTACTTCTTTTCCCACATTTGTGAACATTTTTTAAAGAAATAGTTTTGGATTGTAATATGAAAAAAACAGATGATTTACAACTAGCTTTTTATATGAAACCCGCATGACTTCTAAATTAAAATCACCAATCAAGCTTACTGCTTTGTATTTAAACTAGCAAAACCGCTATACTCCTAAACAGATGTGTGAAAAATTAAGCTAAGTACAAAACATTTATAACTGCTGGAATTGCAGTTTATTCTACATCTACTTGCTCCAGACTGCTGCAAAATTTAAAATAGACTCTTCCCCAAGATTTGTTTCCACATAACCTGTGGGATCCCAGGAGGATGTTGTCCTCTACACAGTCAAAAAAGGAGAACTGATAGAGAACATTTCTGTCCCTAAAGGGACAATATGTCTTCATTTTGAGGGTCATATTTGGACTTAGAGTTATATATCTGTGATCATGTGGTTAATTTTATTCATCCTTTCACATTTGACTTTAACATGACTTCCCTGTTTCAAATTAAACTGCTACTTAACAGGTTAGAACCTTACCCAAAGTTACCGTCCTGTTCACTCTCCATGTTGTTTTAGTCATTTTAATAAAGTCGAGTCCATTAGAGGGAGATACCAGAGCAGGTCCTCAATCGACTGGTTACAAAAACAGCCTCACCTGTCAGTCCTTATTTATGTAAAGCAACTTATATATCCATTTTAGTTGTCATAGATGTCAGTAATCATCTGTAAAATGAGTTGGGTTTGTTTTTTGGGGGTTTTTTTGCACCATCAGAGCTTTTCTCAGCTCTGATAAGACTGAAAAAACAAAATAAAAAACAATATAAAAAAATTCTATCAACTGAATAGATTAACTGTATAATTGCTTGAAGAGGAAATTTGTGAGTTTAAATTAGAAAAATGGGAGAGTTAGTGTTACGCAAGTCAGGAGGAAGAGCATTCCATTGTTAGGTGGCAGAGCAAATGAAGGCTCTGCCCCCCTATGGTGACAAATTGGACAGGTAGGACAAGGAACTGGATAGAGAAGCAGGAGTGGAGAGAGTCAGAGTGGACGCAGATAGTGTATGTAGGTGGTCAGAGATGTAGGAATGGAGCCAAGTTGTATATGGCTTTGAAGGCTATGTGGAGAATCTTGAAACCGATCCTTTGTTCTATGTGAAGCCAGAAGTTTTGGAGGGTAGATGTGATGTGATAATAGAGTCCTGGTAATGATGTAAGCTGCAGAGTTTTGGAGGAGCTGCTGTTTCCGGAGGGATTTATTGGGCAAACCAAAAATAAGAGAATTGCAGTCTGGTTTTTTTTTTTTCATAGTTTCATTGTATTTTCTGACCTTCAGTCTTTTATTCATCTTCTTTCCTCTTTATCAAATGGTTGTATTTTCCTCACTTGTTCATTACACCTCCTTGTATAAATACCTCTCGGTTTATGTTCTCTTGTCAGATTATGAAAGTTTTGCTCCATTTTCTTTTATGTATTCTTCTTTCTGATTTTCTCTTTGCTCTTTTTGTTTAACAGCAAAGCCATACTTGAACAAATTTGTAAACTTTTCTGTCTTTTCTGGACACAAAACGCATTTAAAAAGACCTGAGGCAAAGTGGATACTTGTTCTGTTTTGACATTTCTCTTTCATTTTTGTTCTTCCTTACTTTCTTCTGTTTTAGTTTCTGTAGTTCGAAGATGTCAAATGAGTGTCTAGAAGGAGTGCATCAGATTCCACGCACAAATATATCAAGCTCACTGCTTCCATCACTCTCCACCCGCCATCGTATCTTGGCAACCATACATTTCTACTGGTAGCATCCTTCTTGCATCTGCCCACAGTGCACATGAATATCCACCCTCTTAATTCTTGTAGGTCAATAGTTTGTCTTAGTATAAATTACACACAGTTAAACGCCAAGTTGTAAAAGAAAATATTTTGAGTGGTTGCAAGTTTTATGTCAGCTTTTATTAATAATTAATTGCTCTGAATAATGCATGCTTTCAAGTGGGCAGCAAAGGCAAAATATATCGTCTTCAACTTTTTTTTTCCCACTTAATTTGATAAATCACAGCTCCAACAGGACAAATTGGAGATTATTTGATGATTGGAGTGCTGTTGGAAAGAGAAAGTTAATCCATCTTCTAAATTTCCATAAAGTGTGTCGATTTTTCCCAAAAGTGTTAATCTTGAATTACCATAAACGGCCTCCGACTGAGTAAAGAAATAATTCAGCAAAGGCTTTGTGAGTGTGTGAAGATGCATCATCGCTGCTTTGTCATGCTTGTAATGTATTTAGGATCAAAGCTTATTCAAAATCAACATAAACAGTTACCTTCATCATCATCTCAATCTCAACCAAAAAACAACGTTTGTCACATTTTTAAAAATCCGGAAATGGAATGCATGATACTTTGTGCTGTTTTTCTTCAAGCTTTGCAGTGTAGCAGAGAAGTTGGGATCAGAAGTAAGGAGGTTTCATTTGACTGAATAGATTTGATCGATCTACTGAAGAACTGTTGGAGTAATGATCTTTAAAAGAAAAAGTACTGGTAGGCAACAGATGTTTGCACCAGAATACCATATTGATGTCAGAGGCCACATCTTGTTGAAAACCAGATTGGTGGAAGGAAAAGGCACAGTGGCGCAGTGGTTAGCACAGTGGCCTCACAGCAAGAAAGTCATGGGTTCGAATCCCGGGTGGGGGACAAGGTTTGAAACACTGGCCTTTCTGAGTGGAGTTTGCATGTTCTCCCCGTGTTTGCGTGGGTTTCCTCCACCCTCCAAAGACATGCGTGTCAGGTTGAGGACCCCCTTGAAAATGAAATTACTCATCTCAAGGGGCTTATCCTCCTAATAAAATAAATAAATAAAAGGGAACACAACAGCAAAACATCACATCATCTGTAAGAAAGAAAGGTATCATTCTACATTTGAGACTGCTGGTGTGATGATGGCCCACTTTCAGCCTGTCAGGAACATTTTGGCATGGTTTAATTAACCACCATGGCATACATAAATGCTGTTGCTGACCATGTTCATCTTTTCACACAGTCTGTCATCCTCTGATCCCACCTTTCAGCGGGATGCATGTCATGAAGCTCAAACGATCTCCAAGTGCTTTCTTCACAAATCCTTCACTGAACTCTAATGATGTCCACAGTCACCAAACCCGATCCCGTTGAGCTTTTTTTAAATTTGTTTGAACAGGAGATTTTCAAGTCAGTTGGATTGTTAAAAATTGAAAAGTTTAAACTCTTTCCTGCCGTCACACAGAAAGATCTCCTGCAATATACAATATCCCTTTTTTTACGAAAGCACTAACACCTCCCACTCTAGCCTGAACATATTCCGTCAATTTAACTCCAACACACAGCACCAGTCTGTCCTGTGAGCCCCGGGTGCCATATATGAGGGGGCAGAAAGTCATTTATCAATTTGAGTTCCGTTTCCTTTGGAACATCGTTAACCTAAAAATGAATACTTGGAAGCCGTTTGTAAGCAACCAAAAGAAAATATGTGAACTCAAAACTAATCATTGGGTCGTTATATTGTATATCATTGCTGTTAACTGGTAATGGAAGTAATCAAGAGAAAAGTGATTTCCCAACAGTCATTATATCAATCATTAGCACATTAATTCTTTTCGGCATTTATTTTAACTCGAGGAGCATAAAATGTCTATAAAGTTTTTGTTTTCTATAATAAGTTATGATCATTCATTTTTTTCATTCGGACATTGTTTTAGTCTTCGTTTTGAGAATTTCTTCATTTGACAAAATTGTTCCCCATACAGAAAAATATAATTATCTAAGTTATTTAGGACAATTACCCATGTAGTTATTTTCCTTCCTGTAATGCGCCCACTGAGGGTTTAATATATAATAACACAGCTTGTCCTGCTTGAACTTATCCTTGGTTCATGTAAGCACCAAGTCACCATGGTGATGTATTCTGTGAAGCAAGGTAAACCCAGATTACAGATGGAGTGCAATACTTTTTGTCAAAAGCAACTCCAAACAGACATTCTAGTTTTTGAAGCTCTTCAACAGCCAAGTTTTTTTACTCAGCCTGTTTTATTCTTTCTTTTGATTTTATTGGTTGGACAACTTGTTCACCAAACAAATAAAGCCACAGAATTATTTTTAATAGCTTGTGAATTATCATATAAATTCTGAGTCATGTTTCTGAACATGAATTACTTTGTAGTTTTTATAGAATGTGCTACATCATCTGTCCAGATACAGAGAGATCAATACATGGCAAGCACAAACAGATTTCATTTTGGATTTTCTTCACCTGTGGTCTTGATTGTGATCTCAGTTGTGTCTATCAATCAAATTTCTTTTCCCAGATGTCTTACAACACCAGCTGTGAAATCCCATTTTTCTTTATAAACATCCCAGGAAACAAAGGTTTCCCTGATTTATGAAGGTTTTTATGTGAATTTTTTCCAAAAGCATGAATCTTTGTTGTTGTTCATTGGATTTTAAATGTTTCTTCCTTCAAAACCTGGAGTGACTTTGAAAGCAGGTTTATTGTTCGGCTGACAGATCAGATGTGAGATCCCGCTGCTGATGAGATGGAGATTAACAAAGGAAAATCCAAAACAATCAAAATTCTTGAGAGCATCACAAACACACATTTTACCCACATAAAACCAGAATTCAGAACTTGACTGGTGAAAGTTGGCATTTGCTATCATCTGAAGGTGAGGAGATAAACATGACAAACTTTTGGATCAACATCATCTGAAAAAAAATGTTGTGGGGAACTTTAAATACAATAGATTTTTAATCAGTCACCTAGTTAACCGTCTATCCCTTATGGGGTTGCGGCAAAAAGGGGCAGGGTACACCCCAAACAGGTTGCCAGTCTGTCCCGGGGCCACACACATACAACCATATAACACACACTCTCATTCCTAGGGGCATTTTGGCATCAGCCAATCAATCTAACGTGCAAGTGTTTGGAGGGTGGGAGGAAACTGGAGTACCCGGAGGAAACCCACACAGACACGGGGAGAACATGCAAACTCCAAACAGAAAGGTCAGTGTTCCAAGCCTCGTCCCCACCCAGGACTCAAATCCACAACCTTCTTACTGTGAGGCCACTGTGCTACTCACTGTGCCACCGTGTCGCCCAATACAAAACCAATTAGTCTTTTTATTTTTAGTATGAGAGACAAATGTATTTAATTTGCACCTGAAAAGGACCAAATAGAAAAGAAAACCCCCAAATGACTTTGTTTCCATCATCTCACTAAACTGAAGCTTACAGAGAAGTTAAGAGTTCAACCCAACACTTACACATCGTTTAATTAAATGTAGAATACAATCTTTGATATGGGTTTTATTACCAGATTTTTCTTTTCCTTTGTTTTGCCACATATTTTTATCATCAGGATCTATGATGCTTGACCTGGTAGACCACGTTAGAGATACTGTATATTTCAATGCACAAAAATTAGACCTCTGAGCTGAAAAATATTGCAAACCTCTGTGGTAGTTTGCTGCTCTCTAGTGGAGGAGGAAGTCCTTAACAATCCGCACGAGTAGTTGGGGAAAATGTGACTGTGGATGATTATAATATCATTAATTCTTTTATCTTTTAAACCACTTATCCAAGTTGGGTTCCAGGAGGTGCCAAATCCTATCCCGGCTGATCACAGGTGAGAGGCGTGGTGCACCCTGGACAGGTTGCAGGTCTGTTACGGGGTCATACTCTGACACCCATTCACGCATGCAACCAAACCAAGGGGCAATTTCTCGGTAGCCAATCATCCGAACAGACATGTTTTTTGGAGGGTGGTAGGAAACCAGAGTAGCTGGTGTAAACCCACTTATACATTGGGAGAACATAAAAACTTCATATAGAAAGGCCAGTAATTCACCCAGGACTTGAACCCCTGACCTTCTTACTGAGGCCACAGCGCTAACCACTATCCAACTGAATACAATATCAGATTCTGTTTTTAGACTGTAAACATCTTAAAGCGTGCTTTTTACTTTCAATTCAATGGGGCTATTGTTTTTAGTAAACAGTAAAATGTCACAGATGATGATGCTATGAGGCATACAGGGAACTTTGACATGACCGCTGCTTTTCACTAACATAGAGCACTTTTTCAGTCAGTCATCTTCTTATCCATCTGTCCCTTTCGGGTCGCGGGGGGTGCCAGAACCTATCCTGGCTGATTTAAGGCGAAGGGCAGGGCACACCCCAAATAGGTCTTTCCTCCGGGCACTTTTTCAGTTTTGCCATTATTCCACATTTCTACTTAATTTACTCAGTTTTATTTCAATCTCTGCCTTTTCACCTCACCGCATTCTCCATTTTTAGACTCTTACAAAAAAAAAAAAAAAAAAGCTTGCCAAAATTGACCCAAACTTCTTCACCCAAAATGTTGACTGAAAAACTTAGCAGTTCAGATAATGGTCAGAGAATGTTTAAAATTTAGGAAAATTTGATTCAACATAGTCAAATAAAAGATTAAACCAACCAAGAAGCCAAGATCATTGTAGTGGTTTTTGTTGTCGTGATTTGACTACCTCTCAGCTTGGAATGGGTGCTGAAAGGTCAATGTTTTAATCAGAGGTGTCAAGTAACGAAGTAAGACTACTTCGTTACCTTACTCAAGTAGAAAATCTCGTTATCTTTACTTTAACCTCTTAACACCCACCTATTTTCGGGCTGTGCACAATAGTTGGACATACCCAAATGCCATTGCTTATTACAGCAGCATCTTTCAAGTCACATGCTTGTACTATACATCAAAATAAAGCTTAGACCTTCTAGTTTCTGTAGATATGTACATGGAGAGTGTCAGAATTTCAGAGCCTATCCTACAGTAGTTCAAACATAAAAAAAATTGTAGAATTTTAGCCTCGCCTAATTTTTTTCATTTTCCAATGTCCCTAGCCAAGACATACTTCTTAGTAGGCATAATTCCTTCCATTTGTATGACAAAAATCTTGTTGACAACAACTGTGTAAAGTTTCAGATCTCTAGGTACAAGTGTTTTTGACCTATTGACCTTTTACTATAAAAAGTGTCCATTCGGCACAAGCTGTCCAAATCTGTGCCAAAATGTGCCAAAGTGAATTTTTGCCATTCTATCACTTTTTTAGTCATAAAAAATGCATATTAGTGTTTCTGTGACTTTGAATGCATCCCACAGATATTTTTTTTTCATAATTTTTTAAATGTATATTTTAATATTTTTTACTGTAATTATAAATTTTTCCATAAAAAATTATGCACAAGAAATGAAATATACAACTGGATAAATGATCTGTTGTGTATGACAACAACTGTGTAAAGTTTCAGATCTCTAGGTACAAAAGTTTTTGATTTATTGACCTTTTAGTATAAAAATGTCTAATCTGAACAAGCAACAAATTGAATTTTTGCCATTTTATCACCTTTTTAGTCATAAAAAATGCATATTAGTGTTTCTGTGACTTTAAAAACCTCCCACAGATCTTTTTTTTTTCCTTTTTTTTTTTTTATTATTTTTTTTTATTATTTACATAATTTTTGCTGTAATTATAATTTTTTTTCATAAAAATCATGCACAATAAAAAAATTTCGGATAAAAAATATGTTCCAAAACCCCAGAAATATAGTTTGCTAAAAAAAAAAGTTGAAAATAAACTAAAAAATCTTTCAATCTGTGATCACCTCACTCACTCAGTGTCTGCTCCTCATTCGCGTCATGACGCACAAAATGGCGCCGTTTGTTTTGATAAAATTTTCCGTTACGCAGTTGAAATACACGCGATTCTATTGGTCCGGTTTTGAACCAATCCCCTCGTTTTGAAGGTGGAAGTATCAGCTTTCTTTATAGGCTAATCATATATTTTTAAGTGACGTCGTTAGCCTGCTAGAAGCTAACATGCTAGCAGTGCTGTTAGCTGGAGGAGAAGCGCTTGCTTCTTTCAAAGCCTTGTAAAAAACAAACGCTTTATCGGAATATTTTGCGAACCGTCTCAGTTTGTAGATAACTTCGTAAAGAAAAGAAACATACCCAGGATGAACTTAAAAACACAGCTAGGCAGTTATTATGGAGATTGGAACGCGACCGCTACTATTTCTCGCAGAAAACAAAATCACGTTTTCTGGAGTTTTTCTCCAAACTGGTTTACTTTTGAGAAAATACAATTTTATATAGTTATTCTGTGGATTGTTATGGACAAAATGAGACCAATCACATGAAGATCGAACCCGTCTCAGCCCATTACGACTGGATCATAGGTGAGAAATGCGCTCCAAACAGTTTGATTTTGTTTGCGAATAGTTTGCTATTTCTTCTTGAAACTAGTGAAAACATAAGAATGGATGCTATGATCGTTTTCTTGAAAGTCTTAGCTTTAAAACGAGGTATAACTTAGTGGAGTTGAACAAAGAATAAGTGTCTTTATGAGTGAAGAAAAAACAAAAACCCACAAACGTACCGTGGGCGGGTCAGTGGATGTTAAGAGGTTAACGAAGTAATTATTTTTTTGTCTACTTTTTACTTTCACTCACTACTTTTTTATGCAATTATCTGTACTTTTACTTCGTTAATTTTATAAAAAGTAGTCGCTACTTTCGCCATTTTGTCACCGTTAAAATGCCGCGACTGTTTGTTGGAGTTTTTTTTTTATGAACCCTGAATGCATCAAACAAAGGAACAGATGAATGATTGGCTGAAAGGTCCAGTCAATCATTACTTTGGGGCGAGTAGCCCCGCCCACAAACTTTTAAAGAGCAGGGACGTCAATTTCCGTGTTTGAGACTCGGGCTCGGAAATCAAAGTGTTTCTGATGCTGCAACACTGAACTTTGATTGAATTATCAATTTTTTTTAAAAAAAACAACAGCAAAGAAATGTTTTTTTTTTAATTATTATTTTCAGTCTGCGGTTATTGTAAACGTCTTTGCTGAAAATGTTGTAGATGGTATTTTTATAAAAATAACTTTGATCTGTGTACACTATTTTATCTTTAGAAACAAAGCTAATTGAACTGATTAATCCATAAATAGTAGTGGATGAAGTATTTGTGCTTAAAAGCATCCAAAATGTTATTGATTAGTTTATAAAGACTGACTGAGGAGATTAAAACTACACATCGCTTAGATTTTGTATCATGAAGATGTTTGGGTTAACATAAAAAAAACCTTATATGTATGTACACATATATATGTAGATATGTAAATTTATATATACCGTCTCCTAGGTCCCGCCCCTACTGGTTTTTTAAAATCTTGTTTCCCTGGTTATTTTTTCATTTTTACAGTTCTTAAATTTTAGAAAAAGAATCCAAGGATTTTGCCTCCTGTGTGTTTCCTTCACTCCCACTGCCTTACGAGTGCATGTAAAGGGTGTTATTTTGTCAATGGGCGTGGTTTTACTGGGTGTACGATATTTTTTGTAAAATACGATAATTTTACGTCATTAGTACGATAATCCAGCACCTCCCACCTGGCAACGCTGGTTCCAGGTGTCACGCAGGCTTTATGTGGCACTCCCAACCTTATCAACTTGATAAAGACTATTCAGTATTGCCTCAAAGAACTTTGAAAACTAGCTGCCTTCAAGGCTTGAAAAAGCCTTTTGGTCATTTTTTTTTTTCATTTATTTATTTTTTTTTTACATTGAGTGTGTTTGTGTCTGCTGAAGTTGGTTAAAGTAGGTGATGCAGAGTGAAGCTTGATAGCTGAAGGGACGTTACATAATGCCCTGCTTATGTTAATACATTTGATTGTGTTAATTAATCGATTTCCAATAAAGATTATTAAGAAATAAATGTTTGATTCATAAAGTTTAACACCAAAACACTTTCATTTATTATCATATTTTCTGCTCCTTAAAGCATGTGATAATGGTTAAAAATATGTTCATACGCTTTTGTTAACAATATTCCTTTTTTTCCGAAAATTGCTTTTACTTTTTTTACTTGAAGTAGTTTTAAAATAGGTTACTTTTTACTTTTACTTAAGTAGAAAACTTGAGTTGATACTTCTACTTTTACTAAAGTAGTTTTTTAACTCTGTATTTATACTTCTACTTGAGTAGAAAATGTTGGTACTTTTGACACCTCTGGTTTTAATACATAGTTGCATTAAGAATTGTGTATGTGCAAGCGTGCAACACACAGGTGCAGACACACACAGGCACTCAGAGTGCCTGTGTGTGTCTGTGTGTGCTTGATTTACATGTGAACATTGGAGTCATTTTGTGTAAGTGTGAGGGAACAGTTTTGATTTATTAAAAATGGAACTAAAGGACGAAGAAACTAAGTAACGATGAACACTGCCCAAAAAAAAGTGTAAAAATAGAATAACACAATAATTTTAAAAAAGTGAAAGAAAGAAGTTGAAAAGAAAAAAAATTCTTATTTATATTTAATAAACACTACTTTTATTTGAAGCTGTACTTCAATTTTACGTTGTGAAAGTCTAGAACAAACTTCTGACGCTGTAAGACAAGCCATTACTGTGATGTGACATTCTTTTTTTATCTTTTTCCTTTTCATTTCATGTTTAGTCATTTTAATGCATTTTTTCTGTCTTTTGAAGCAATTTGAATTGCATTGTGTATGAATTGAGCGACAAAAAACTTCCTGTGTCATTATTTATTCATTTATTCATTAAAGTTCAGTGTGTTATTACAAATAAAGAAATGGCCGCAAAAGATTTAACATGAAACTCATTTTTTGTATTTGTATACCGCATTTCAAGTAGGCCTGATAAAAAAAGAATGAAGTAAATATGGTTTAAATTGTAATTAAACAATTTATGACTGAAATTGTTCATTTTTTTCAGACAATATTTAAATATACTTTTTAACCCGGAAGTCATTTTCTTCATTACCCATGATTCCTTTCGCCACCTCCCTCTTTCCCTGCCGCAGCAATGTCTAAGAGAGGTATGGAAACTAGCATGAAGAATCCGCTTTCATCTGATGTTTTATTGAAGTGCGATCCTTTACTCAGTTAGATTTATGTGACAAGAAGCCAAAACAGATACTTTATCTCCGAGTTGTTTTCTAATTGATCATTGTTGACGCTTATAAACTACATGTTTTCCGAACGCTACAGACGGAAGCCATGTTGGCAGCAGAATCTCAAAGTTGTATCTTTAAAGCTAAAGGCTACTCGCATAGATGCTGAAAACTTTTAAACATACAAAACAAAGTTAAAATAAGGAGAAGCTTGTGTGTTAATGTTATTAATCGGTTTATAAATAAAGGTAATTAAAGCCGGTACATATGTAGCACCTCGAATGTAACTAATATGCTTTTTATCGCGATAAACCTCGTGCTTTTCCTTTTGATAATGATTCACAAAGTCTCTATTTTACATGTTTTCTTTCTTGAAGAGTTGATTATGAGGAAAAATTGACAATTTGTTTGACTAGATTCATTGAAGCTACGGAGCATGCGCACTTCTGTGAACCTGCCATTGAATGAAACTGATCATAGTGTCTCGATGTCATCTTGAATTTAATGTCTCATTATTTTTACAGGACGTGGTGGTTCATCTGGAGCGAAGTTCCGCATCTCGCTGGGTCTCCCAGTGGGAGCGGTCATCAACTGTGCAGATAACACAGGTAAACAGCACATGAGGGATTAAATGCATTGGATTCCATCAGAGATTGGAGTTAGTTTGTATCTGTTCACATCTGTGGCTTTACTATCAAAATCAGGGGTGGGCAGCTCCTTTCCTGGAGGGCTGTGAAGGTGTTCGTTCGTTGAATGTCGGAGATACCAGTGTTGGTATATTACACCTAACAGGGAACCGAAATCCCCTGTGCTCTCAAAAAATACAAATTGACCATTGCTCTGATCATTGCTCTAAAGTATGGTCAGAGAGATTCTGTGAAGGTGTTCCACTTTTCCAGGTTCAATATGGCTGACACACTTAAAGTAACATATACAGTATGTAAAATTTGACACATTGACTCACTAACCCAACCAGGGTGGCTGGGTTCTCACTCAGAGATAGAGTGAGGAGCTCGGAGTTGAGCCATTGCTCCTCCAGGTTGAGAGAACCCAGATGGGGTGGTTCAGGTATCTGCTTGGGATACCTCCCGATTGTTTCGGACATGTTCCACCGGGAGGAGAGACTATATCTTACAGCTGGCTGGAAACACCTCAGATCTTCCCGAGTGAGCTGGCTGGAGGATGCAGCCAGGGTGAGAGAAGCATGGTCTTCTTGTCTGAGACTGTTGCCCCCGCGATCTGGCACAAGATGGCGGAACGAATTCCATAACCTGGAACATGGAAAACCTTCAAGACACTGGACCTCTAGGCTGGAGATGTCTACCCCTGATTAAAATGATGTTTTAGTATAGAATAGAATGTGTTTACTGTCACAATACACATGTACAATCTGCATTTGCTCAATGGATGTTATATTAGATTTGGTTCAAAGTTTGCAGTTAAGATAGATATACATAGAATAGCAGTTTTCAAAGGCATTAATTTAATTGGCTTTTTTGTCAAAATCAACATTTTAGAAATGACTGAATCTGTATTGGTTTGATGTAATGATGTTCCATCTACTAAAATCTGCCTGTAACATTACACAAGATTTAATCACGCAGTTATTAAGTATTTTTATTGGTGTAGTCCTTCCCAAAGTATTTTCTTTGTTTACTTAGTGGCTGGGTAAGTTGTGGTAAAGAGATATTGAGTTCATCACTGTGGGTGAGACAGCAGCATCTCGTGCCTGATTAATCTCAATCAGGGATGAGACGGGCTGAAAAATGTACATTGTTCTTGTTTTTTAGATTATTTTATCTTCTTGTTTCTGTTTCTTCTCTCAGGTGCTAAGAACCTGTACATAATCTCTGTAAAGGGCATCAAGGGTCGCCTGAATCGTCTGCCCGCTGCAGGAGTCGGTGACATGGTCATGGCCACAGTGAAGAAAGGCAAGCCAGAGCTCAGAAAAAAGGGTAAGTCTGGGATACCTAAACTAAGCCTGGTGTTTATTAGTCATCAGTATTGGTCAAAGGAAAAAATAAGTTGATCCTGTATCTTTAGCATATTCTAAGTTTCCCGATTAAGGTGAGGCCATTATTTCTTGTTTTGTTTGGATTTGTTTAATCTAAAAATTAACCTTGTGTTAACAAACTAGATGGGAGTGTTGGTCTTAATTCAACTCTGATTGGGAGATATTCTTTACAGGCTGTCTCCTAGATGTAAATCAGAATAGTGTTTTTAAATCTTAGGAATATAAAAAACAGTGTTTGAGTGAAAGTGTATGTTATGCATATTTCCATTATACACACAGAAATAGAAACTCTGAAAACATTAAGTTTCCACCCGACCGATGTCCAGAGTCCTAACCTGTTCCTGCTTTAAACACGCTTGAATCAAACTAAGTTGATCAAGCAAAGTATAAACGAATTGAAGCATCAGTACCATCTCTGTATTGGCAAATCAAGGATGTAAAAGCTCATACGTTAGAATCATCTAACTGTCCTCTTCCTCCACAGTTCATCCTGCGGTTGTCATACGGCAGCGGAAGTCGTATCGACGAAAAGACGGCGTGTTTCTTTACTTTGAAGACAACGCGGGCGTCATAGTAAACAACAAGGGAGAAATGAAAGGTGGGATGTTTTATTACTTCTGTCTGAATAGAGTCAGTAGGATAAAAAAGATTCTGTCTACAAACATAGTATAATAGAAGGAAGGAAAGTTTTCTAGTTGCTTCAGTGTTTGTTATAGAAATGATTTTGGTGCCGCTGAGGGCAGTAGGATATAAAATCTCCTTCCAAAAGCACTTGCTTTGTCTGTTCGGTGGCAGTGTGAGTTGTCGTAGAAGGAGAGAGAAAGTTCATCCCTGTGGGTGAGACGGCAGCGCACTCCATGGCTGACCGAGCTCAATCAGGGATGAAACATGTAAAAAGTTTAATATTCTTCTTGTGGCCAGTGTGAAAACATTTCTTTGTCTGCAGGTTCGGCCATCACAGGTCCAGTTGCCAAAGAATGTGCTGACCTTTGGCCCAGGATTGCCTCCAACGCCGGCAGCATAGCCTGACCTGCACGTTTTCAATAAAAAACTCTATTCGGTGACATGTCCTTTGGTTTTTATTTGCATGTTCTGTAATGTTGGCAAGTAGCATAACAAGGGTAGGGGGCAAACTTATCACATTCAATTTGTTAAAACGGCACTGGTCATTTTTCAAGAATATCTACATGGAAATGAGGTGACAAGCTTGGAGTTGCTGGAGCCATTAACTGTCTGGATTAGATTAAACGACACGTATGTTTTAATCAAAGAGTGGGGGATTAAAACTGCAGGGTCATAATAATAATACATTTTATTTCTAAGGAGCCTTTCCGGGCACTCGGTCACCACACATTATATCCACATACTGTATACTAAAATATAATAGATTTATAAACGTTCAGGGAAAAACTGGATTTGGTTTAGGTGGTCAATAAATAAAAAAAGGATTACTGCATGCAATGATTGCAGATACACATTGGGCTGTTTTAATTTAGTTATTAAATTTTTATTTTGAAACAACTTCATTACAGTCAATTCTGACCCTGGGATTCTTACATTTTGTTTTGATTACACATACAGCATGTTCAAATTTCTTAACTGTAAAAATAGATTTTGCACTGACAGTAGTTTTAAAGAGCGGGGTTTGTAAAATCATAACAAAGGACAAGCCCTGCAAGTAAATAAAAAAAAGCTTGGCGCAAAGAAGTACAAGATGAAATTATAGATAAACTTTTTGTATCAATGATGTGAGAACAGTAAAACCACCACCAATAGAAGGCGGTTTGTAACCTTCAGTTTACTTTCACCAGAGTGGGAAAAAAAACGGCTGATAACTGATCTTTAAAATGATTTCCAGGATTCATTAAAGAAGTTAGTATGAAACATTGATCAGTGTAGATTAGTATCACAAAGTTTCTAAATACAATAAACATTAAATAGGAGCCTGATTTCAACAGAGATCTGACCTACATTCATAAAGTGGAGGTTATGATATGTTTACTACAGAGGCCATATGTCAGCCCAGGTAATGTGTTCCTTTTCACAGCTCACTTACCATTGTGTGAGCAGATGGAAACCAGCAGGGACTGGAGAGAAACCAGTGATTCACCTGCATTCAACATGTGTTTCCTTCTGCCATGATGGCTGAGACTCAAAATATTTTTACTAGCCAACAGAGCAATACCACATGGAGTCATTAAACCTTGTTAAAAGAATTGGGACTGATTGTTGACAGCTATGATATCTGAGTTTATTTCATTGTCAATAGTCTGCCACTGCTCCCCTCTATCATGTTTGCAATAACTGTGGTAGAAGCTGCAGCTCCCCCATCGGCTTGTTCCTTTGCCAACCTTGCACAGACATAAGTATCTGGGTGCAGGCTCCATTGTGTCTAGAGACAGAAGGATGCCAACAATAGGAAATAAATTAAGACGGAAATGTTTATTTTAGAACTTCATACAAAGAATTAAAATACACTCACTTAAAATTAATAAACAGTCTGTTCTGGATTATAATTCAAAAGAATCCTAAATTTATTCAGACAAAAACAAAAGAACTCAGGGAGCAAAATTAAGTTAAACTTGGAATCAGTACAACAATGTAAATTTTTTCCACTCATTTTGAGCTGAAACGCAACAAAAGGTCAATATTTTTCATGCAGATCAATCTCACCCTGTAAGATTACTAAATGATAATCAAACGTGGTTAATTTTTTTCCCACTGGTCTTCTGCACTGCTGCTGTTTCTGGAATTAATCAAAGTACCACTGGCATTTCATACCCCTTAACATTGGTATTCATCTCTAAGAAGCAGGTAAAAGTATTTCCACTCATTCATGTCCTTCCAACTCTTTCGAAGGTAGTCATATTTGTTTTCGTAGGAATCAAACTTTAAGCCCCAAATTTGGTTTTAATGAAGCTGATCAAAATACTTTTCCCAGAATCCTAATAACTGCTTGACAAAAACAAAAAATTGAAATACATATATAGCTGTTTCTAAAAAGCAACTGTACTGTACGTCCTTTTTTCTAATGAAAACTACAGTTTATGGTATCAAATCTAGTCTCGGGATATACGGCCTCCCTTCTCTTGCTCTTGAGTCTTCATCCTTTGGTGGCTCGGTGCTTTCTGTGCTTAAGGTTGGGCTGGATGAGGGGCGTTGTTCACAAGTTGCATGTGGGTGGGTGTGCCATGTTCCGTCTCGGTAGGTGCAGTAGCACACCGTCCGTTCATCAACGTCTACACGCTGTCCTGCTGGGATCACCATACTCCCGACAAAGCAGTTGGGACCTAGAAGAACAGCAAATCTTTATTAGAGTAAATATTTAGACCAATGTGGAGCTGAACCTTTTCTCATTGAAGACCAGAAGTTGAGCATTACGTTCTAAGAAGGGTCATTCACTGTGAAAGTTAAGAGATTGTGTTTATTGTTTTGGGACAAGCACAACAGCAGAATGACCAAAATTCAATGTCTTTAGATCACCCAGTTCTTTTTCCATTTTATTTGTCAAATTTTCAACTCACAAAGTAATCAACAAAGTAATCTTAAAGCTGAAAATCTCAGTTATGTGTGCCATTACTGTATTTAATGCATACATACAGTGAGGTGCACCTGATTATATGACGCGGGTTTTACATACAATCCAGACCCACTCTTCCCCCTTTAACGTTCTCATGGTGTCCTTTACTTCGTCCGTCTTACAACAACACATTCATACAAGCACACCACACATTTTGAAGAAAATTTAAGACCTCTATGTGCACCTTATGGTCGTGAAAATACAGTATTTATGTGGATAACTCAGTTTTACAAACAAGAAACAGAGGTGGAGCAGGTGGCTGCTTGGTTATTAGTTGTTATAGGAAGTTTGCCAACTTCAAGAAAACTGTCCTGAAAAAGTGTAACGCAATAAAAATTGAGTTCACATTAAGAGACCGGGATTTTTATGAACCAGTCATGTAAATAGCATGTGAATTTGTGGAATTACTCTGAGACTAAATCCAACATCATTTCTGATGTTGGATCAGAACATCAGAAATGATGGTTCCTCTGGTTAGATTTTTAACAAAACATTGCTAAATACAGCAATTTTTTTTCAATGACTGCAATCTACAATCTGGTTCTAGTCCTGTTTGTGTTACCCGCTAGCAGATGGGGGTTCCTTAATTTGGCAGCTACCTATGAAACAATCACCCCTCACGAGGAACACAGGAAGTACACTTCATTCCATGCCAGATTCAAATGCTGATGACGTGAGGGAATTTGGAACAAGCAAAGATTACAAAAAACACACAATGACGCAATAAACCAAACCATCTGTCCCACTGTCTGCCCAACAGAACATGTTGATGAAAGTTGATGAAACTGGAAGTCAGTAAGAACATGCTCTCAGACTTGAAGCATGTTCCGACTAAAAGTTCAACTACTGACCTATTTTTTTAAATCATACTATCTCTGTTCCCACTTCTGCATACACATATCCACTCACACACAAATGCACATCAATGTCTCTGATGTAAGAAAAGGATTTAAAGGCGATGAAAGCATGTGTGATGTAATAGGGATGGATAAGTAAGCCGGAGGCAGTGGAACGTGACGTAACCCGAGCTACAGACGCAAAGATTGAAAAGTGATCTCTTCAAGTGTCAGTTTCCATCATGCCAATGCTTTTGATCTCATACAACTTAAAAATGTGTCAAAAGAATGATACACGTCAATATAAAATGAGTACGAATCTGGTTGAGGTTCTTAGAAACCTGGAATCTGAAAAATTGACTATGACAGATTTTTTTTTTTTTTCTTTTACAAAATTTACTGACACACAAAATAAAATCTATATGATTAGGAGAAATGTGGTATCAGACAGCCAATGTTTGACAAAAACCACTCAACATTTAAAGTAATTTATGCTAACGTCTATCACAAGATTGTGCCTTTATTTTTTTACTTGGAGGGCCACTGGTTTGCATGTTGTTAAACAATTTTCTGTTTTTTTATACATTTGATTGAAACTGGATCGATGAAGGAGCTCAAAATATTGTTCCTGGGTTTAATGTAAATCTTATAGTTTGGAGCAAATTATTCTAATACATTGGTACAGAGAGATTAAGAATTTTTTTCCTTCGCCACCATGGTAACACAATGTCACACAAAGTTTTGGACAAAAAAAATAAAATTAATCAACTTAATAATAGGCTTAATAACAGAAAAATTAACGGAAAGCGTGTTCAAGCAGGCTGGAACGGGTGGAGAAAAGTATCAGGTGTGATGTGTGACAGAAGAGTTTCAGCTAAAATGAAAGGAAAAGTGTACAAAACCGTGGTGAGACCCGCCATGCTGTTTGGTCTAGAGACAGTGGCACTGAGGAAAAGACAGGAAGCAGAGATGGAGGTAGCAGAGATGAAGATGCTGAGGATCTCTCTGGGAGTGACCAGGATGGACAGGATCAGAAATGAGTACATCAGAGGAACAGCACATATTAGAGGTTTTGGAGATAAAGTCCGGGAGGCCAGACTGAGATGGTTTGGATATGTACAGAGGAGAGAGACCGAGTACATTGGCAGAAGGATGCTGGATTTGGAACCACCAGGAAAGAGGGCTAGAGGAAGACCAAAGAGGAGGTTCATGGATACAGTGAAGGAAGACATGAAGATAGTTGGCGTGACTGAAGAGGATGCAGCAGATAGGGTTAGATGGAAGAAACTGACTTGCTGTGGCGACCCCTGAAGGGAAATGCCGAAAGGAGAAGAAGAAGAAGAAGAACGGAAAAATATACATTTGTTATAAACGCCTCAGAACTTTATTGTAACTCTTTCATTACAAGAGAGTGTTGGTTAAATCTCACAGACCGAAGCAATTATTTCAATATTGTTCAACTTTGAGGACCGAAAAGTCAAAACTCAAAATCATATAATTTGAGTTTTTATAACTGTTTTGTGTAAATGAATGAAACTTTTTTACACTAGATTTCTCTGAACTATTCTTTAAACAGCAGAGAAATGTTTTAAAGTGCAGTCAAAGTGCAGGTACTTATGGGAATTAGTGTGAATTATTAGTTGTTCATTTTGATTACATTTTAAGTGACCTGTGTAAGTTTTCTAAGAAATCCAGAATCAAGCCACAAGATGTGTGTTAATTCAGAAACCATGATCTTTTGGAGAAAGATCTTGGAGTAAAAATAGTTATTTTAAAGGTCTGGATGAGTGAAAGAACTTTGTTCAGGACAGAGTCTCACCTGTTTTACAGATGGGACAGCAGTGGTTGGGTTCATAGGTGGGGTTCACACAGTGAGGGGCCGGGCAGTCTGAAATGCTGCAGTACACCTCCCTGTTGGCTTCACAGCGGCATCTCTCACACCTGGACAGCTGAAACACACACACAACAGTTTATTTTCATATGAGAAAAAGACAGAGAAAGTTTTAGCCAATGTGTTGGAGTTTTACTCTAGTGTTTAAGCAGTGATTGTGCGTAAAAATGTGTAAATCTGGTGCGTAATTATGCGCATCTTCTTGGAACTCTATGGAACATGTGTGAAGTTAACTAAGATAGTTCAGAAAAAGTTTCATATTTCTTACCCAAAACTCCTCCAGGAGCCTGTAAGTCTTCCCTCCATAGAAACACACTCTGGCCATAGCCTCACACACCGGGCAGCAGGACTTGTACCTGATGCGTGTGCACCTGGGATGGATGCGTGGACACTTGGGTCGGACGCATACTGGACCATCGACAGTACACGTGCACGGACAGGCTGTAGGACTAGGGTAGTACACTTCTCCGATGCCATACACAAAGCCATGGTCATCGATACACCACTTTCCACGATAGTCCCCAAACTCGTAGTCCTGCTCGGTTTTGGTGGAGTATTCTGCCTCCACCACGCGCATCCAAGAAGTAATCAGGAGCAGGAAAAGGAGGCTGTGCACGCAGGTCACCATGGTGAACAGGATCTTCTGAACTAATACTGTGCATCTGATGAGTAGAACCGCGTCTCCTCCCACTGTCACGGACACTGATGGTGACGGTGACTGCGCGTCAGTCCTCTAAAGTCCACTTGGACTCAGCATAAGTAAAGATGGGCTCAATGTAAAATCTGACCTCAGAGATACTTAAATTTACTCAAACTCGCTTTTAAAAAGTTGAATAATTTTATAAACGAGTGAAATTATTCATCTAAAGTTTAAATCTTCCCCACAGTTAAAAACGAGTAGCTACAGACCAGCTTGTGAATTCCATTTAATTTTATTGTCCAAAATCACAATGGTCTCAACGGGGTTCAAATTGTAGATATAAAAATGTATCAAAACGAAAGAACAAAAGCTAACTAAACAATTTCAGCACATTCCTGCCCTTAGAGTCGCCTTTACGATGAAGAAAACAAGAAAAAAAAACCTCATGGGGACCCTCATGAAAGAGAGATCCCTCCCCAGGACGAACAGCCAACGTGTCTGAGACTTGATTAAATATCAGCTTATTCTACTCTACAGCTATATCTGAAGAAATCTGTAGATGGGCTTAATCCTGATAGAAACAGGATGGTGAATCAAACACAGAGGCCTCCTCAGTCTGGTGATCTCTCTCAAACACACACGCACACACATTTCTACTGCTGATCTCACTCAATTTAGCCCCATTTAAAGAGCTATTTTTGCATTTCCAGTTTTTAATATTGAAAAAAGATTAATCAAACGTATGCGTAAAGGCACCCCTAAGGATAAAATCGAGCGCGCTTGGCCCCAATGGCTTTCCATTTTACGCGCTTGTATTTACCCGGATGGCTTTCCATACACCATCCAAGTTGCATGCAAAGTTTGAATTTATGTATTTTTTATTTTATATTTCAGTCTCAACAAAACAAACTGAAAACTCGGAATTTGCAAAGATATTTTGCGCAAATAAAAAAGGAGCCCCCCAAGGCTGGAAAGATGGGATGTGTGAAAAACTGACAAAGCGAATGATATTTTTGTAATTAATTAGTAAATTGACTCGTTTGTTGAATTTATAGGAACTAAGTTGATTAACCTGTTACTAACCAGTAGGAGGTTTTTAAAAGAAATCACAATTCATTAATGAGCTTCTTTTTTTTTTTTTTTAAATATATAAATTTGATAAGTTGGGAGTTTAGACACTTAATCTTTTTAAAGTGAGAATCTATTGACTTTTTTGTCTATTGCTGACTTGGAACATTAGGAACATTTTCTGAATTGTTGATCATGTTGAAGAAAAAAGTTTTCTACTTTTAAGAACATAAGAAATGGGTTTAACATTTTCTAACAAATTTACTTTTTGAATCATGCTTCAAATCTTTTTTAACTCTTATTAAATGAAAAGGTTTAAATGAGATCAAATGAGTTAAAATTCCCATCTCAAACTTACTTTAAGGGCTTTTCACTTTTTCATTCATGCATGATTTTGTTCTCTACCCCGCCCACATTCTAAGGTAAGCAGGTAGTTTTTGCTCTGCCTCAATTATGGTCTGCTGTATCATACACTTTTCTGAGATATCAAAAGCCACCATGTTTATTGATCATGCTATGTGACAAGAAATCAAATGAAAAATCTTTTTCTTTTTTATGCAGTACAAATATCTGCATGGGCTGCACAGTGATGCAGTGGTTAGCACAGTAGCCTCACAGCAAGATGGTCAGGGTTTGAGTCCCAGTGTGGTGAGGGTTGAAACACTGGCCTTTGTTCTCCCAGATACGCCAGTTTCTTCCCACCCTTCAAAAACATTTGGTCACTATTGCCCCTGAGTGTGTGTGGATGGTTGTGTGTGTTTGTTGCCCCGCAAGACTGCTGACGTCTTCAGGCTGTATCCTGCCTCTCGCCTGAAATAAGCAAAGCTTGTCCATTTCCCATTAGTCTATTTCACTTAAGCCCATTAGTGAAGAGCGATTCAGAGGACAAAACTAAAAAAAAAAAAATGAGACCCCAGGAGTTCAAATTCCTCTCCCATTAATGTTTGTATGGCGAGGAAAAACCATTTGCCCAAAACCAGACAATCACTCCAATTTTCTGGTTTTGGCAAAAAGTACTTCTATTGGTTGGAAATGCAAACCCAGAAAAGGGCAAAGGAGACCAAAGTAGGTCTAAATGCTACCCCGCCATTTAGACAGTTGCTGGGTAGTCAATGTTAAATGATTTCTCATACTGCATTCAACCACCAGAAGTCCTCACCAAGACAAACAATAGGAAGAATAATCTTTATTACGATAGGTAAGTTCATACAGTACAAAATAAAGTTTTAAAACCAGACATAATACTAAATATCTTAAGTAGGAAAACAGTCTGTTAAATTCATGATTGAGGTTACCTGTTTACCGCCGCTTGGTTCCAAATTAGGAATACACTAGTTAAAATGTCTAAAAAGGAAAGAGTTGGACTCTCCCTGATGTACATAATCATTATTCTACAGACAGAAAAAAAACTTTCAAAGATTTTAGATAAAAAATCACGTGAAGCTGCAGAAAAAAAAGTATATTGAAGAAGTAAGGGGTGGGGGGAGTTTAAAAACCTCAGTTCAACCTTCTGGTCCTCACCAACCTCCCAGGTTGGTGTGTGAGGGTCTTCTTTACAGATCATACTGCTGGCTAGTCGGGGCAGGAGGCAGTAGTGGTGGGGGAGGTGTTGGTTCTTCTGAAGTAGGAGGTGGGGGCACAGGGGTAGCTTCCTGCCCCACTGGGGACTCTGAGGCTGTGGGGGCTGGTGCTTCAGAGGCACCGTCTAATGGAGGGGGCATGCTGCTGTCATCACTGGGTGTGCTGCTGACGGGGGTGCTGCTTTCCCTGGGAGGTTCAGAGGGGAGGGCAGCTTTATCAGAGCCTGAAGAAGTAGCATCAGATGGGGGGGTCGGAGCAGTTTGATGGTCAGTAGGAGTATCAGTGGCAGCTGCATCATCTGAAAATAATTGAAAAAAATTAATTGAAATAGTTTCAATGTTAGTTTTTAAAAAGTTCTTAAATATAGACTGATAGAAAGAATCTGATTGGTCACCTGTCTCCATAGGTGAGGTTTTCTCCTCCTCTTTGGTCCCTGAGGTGCTGTTAGCATTGCTGCTAGCGTTAGCGTTGTTCTCTGCTGCCTCCTGCTGCTGTGCTGCCTTCTCTGCCTGTTCGGCCGCTTCCCGCTCCCTCTCCTCTGCACGCCTTTTTGCTGCCTCCTCTGCTGCGGCCATTTCTGCTGCCAGCTTTTCCATGTCCACCTCTACCTTCTGGCTACACAGCTGCACACAAACGTTTACAATGGTTAAAAATTGTCAAGAGCAGCAAACTCTCTGGTCAAAAACTGCGTACCCGCTTCAGCTCTGTATTGAAGGAGTCTGTGGTCTCCAGAAAACGTCTTTTCTTCTCCTGATGGCGATCTTCAATTTGCAAGAGTTCTGCCTCTAGTTTTCTCTGAAACAACCCAAAGTTATTTAGTGTCTAAGAATCGGTAGCCCTCAAGCCAATATGACAACTACCAACCTGGTGCACCATGAGGGACTGGACCTGCCTCTTGAGAACCTGCATACGAGCCGTTGTGACCACAGAACGAACGTCAGGTACAACTATCTCACTGAGAATGTCGCTGATGAGACGGTGGTTCCTCTGGAATCGAGCAGCGGCTGTGTGCTTGACCGAGAAACCGTCGTCATAGTCTGAGGAAGAAAAAGCAGGAACATCTCAGCTGAAGGCCAGACAAAGTGAGCAGGAGATGGTCCGTGTTTTACCATCGGGGTCTTCAGCAGGCTGAATGCTCATGTACGGCTCGCCTTTGTCCATCCGGCTTTGCCGCTGCCGGCTCTCCTCTTCCATCGCCGCCTCAGCGCGGTTCTTGGCATTCACGTACGCAAGGTAAGCCGGAGAGTTGTGGTAGGCTTTCATTGAATCGTTATACTCGATCTGGGAGAGAAAAGTGGGGAGGAATTTAAAGCATTGACATACTACAGGATACACCCTTCAGTTCAGGGGTCTGAAACAATTGTGGAACTCAAGTTGATAATTTACGGCCCCTAGTTTAATACGAAATAATAATATTAATGTGGCCCACCAGCTTGAAACAAATGATACTAGGCTACCAGGGGCGGGTTAATGTAGGCAGAACCATCTATCAAATATTAACAGCAACATTGCCATGTAGACCACTTTCTGATTTGGGCACAGACCTGAAGTCATTTAAGTGTATAAATAAGCCTTTAAACACCAATTTTATGAACTATAAGTCACAGCTTTTCTCATATTCTGGCCACGGTTGCATTGAATTAAACAGACAGAAAAATTAGCACATAGGTATTTCTGCAAAGATTTTCTGGATTCAAGTGTTTTCTTTTTAAAAACCCACCTTCTCAGCTTCGTACTCATTCAGGTAATCTTGCTTCTCCTCGTCTGTCAAGTCCCTCCACATTCCTCCAATGATCTTCCCAATCTCCCATAGCTTAAGGTCCGGGTTGGAAGCCTTCACCTGGTCCCATACCTGGTGTATGCGTGCAACACGCAAACACACACATGCACACCATAGACATTTCAGTTACATACAATCCAAAGTAAATCGTGTGGTAAAAGAGGAAAAGTGCAGGTGAGGGAGAGAGTCTCCAAGCTAATGAACAGAGCGGAAAACTAAATGCAAAGATTTGCTCTAAGATTGAGATTTTAGGGCAGATTTGTTATAAAGTCAAATTTTAGGTGGAAAAATTAAAGAGCCGTGAAATAAAATGAAGCAGGTTAGAGTCAATCAAAGATGCTTTTATCTTTTTTTTTTTTTAAAGTGGCTATAGAAAGTGGAGGATCTCCATTAATGACTGGTTGAGGAGGAGGTTGAGGCGTCGTGGCTCGGCTGTTTCCCTCCCTCACACCCTGCAGGCTTTTCAGGTGGGTGGGGAGGGGGGACAAGCAGTAAAAGCAGACACCGTGGATGGGTGTCTTACCTTCCTGCTTACCTTCCGGCTGTACCGCATGTAAGGCATCAGAGGCTTGTCTGGAGCTTTGGGAGGCTTCGGGACGGTGATGCCCGAGGAGTTCTACGTAAACACAAGGAGAAAGGGGAAGATTAACAGAAAAAGAGTTGGAAACATCAAATTAGCATTAAAACAAACCAAAAAAAGATAATCCAAGCACATTTTCCCCATTTAAAAGCCTAAGAAAACTTCATACATTAAAATCACTTTATTTCAACATTTTTTTTAATATACAATAACAAATAAGATGGTTTCATGAAAAAATGATTGATTTATCTTCATAAAAACCACAAACTTTTATACTAAAAATACTCAATCGTTGATGAATTTAATTAAGAAAGAAGTCAAACAAACCTGCCCTGGCTAATGTTATATTTGGTCATTTGGCACCTGGTGTCATGCAGCGAGGTTTGTTTGAGGTGATGAAGGCCGGAGCAGAATGTAATGACCCACAGCTATGAAGCAACCTGTTTATTTAATCATTTCAGATGCTTTTATTTATCTATATGTCATTAATCCTTAATGCTTTCTGTCTGATAATCAGTTTCACTTCTCCTTGCTGGCTTTCAGTTGTAAAAGTAGTAGTAGAAAAAATTATGACACCAAACCCCCACCCGCTTCTTTCTCAGACCAATCTCACCCAACATGCTTCCACTAGGCTGCAATTAATCCCAGTTTCCAGAGGATATTCTACAGTTTTAAATCCCTCCAAGGATTCATTACCCTGCTGGAGCCTCCGGAGCTCCCTCCCAGCCGGAGGTTGTTGTAGGCCAGATGGCTGTAAGGGTTGTAGCCCACAAACCCAGGGGTGGAAGGCATTTGCTGATGGAAGACAAATGAGACAAAACACGAATGAAAAATGGTTCACAAACAAGAGGAATAGGGATAAACAGAAATAAGTGAAATGGGGAGAGGGAAACATGAAAATATAAGCTGTTTTTTTTCTTTGATGACCTCATCATGCAAAGCAAAAGGAAAAAAGCAACATGTGAAACATGGTTTATTTCACCATGTTGAACCTACTGCTAAATGTGAACTCATCTACTAGAAAGAGACTGCTAGAAGACTCCATATTGATGACTATAGTGTACTGCCTGACAAGGTGCAAGCATAAAAACGGCGGCATGAGTAGGGGAAAGCAGGAGTGGAGGCGATGATGAAGAGCTAAACCAGATCTGTGTGGCTTCAGAGAGCCACGACAGTGTGGCTGGTTCTGAGTCAATCACTTACTGTCGTTGGGGCGGGGGGAGGAGGAGGAGCGTAGGACGGTCGCTCTGCAGGAGATACAGAAAACATCAATGAATTTATGTTCACCAGTGAGCAAAATGCATCTAAACAACATCAGTTCATAAAAGACTTGCAACACTACCCTTGTTGGCAAAAATGTTTAACATTACAATATCCGTGCATCCAACCTGGTTGGATACTAATCCTTCCTTTTAGATGACAGAGATTTCTGTTGTTTCCTCAATTTTACACACAGCAAATTTGATTCTAAGTATTATAATCAATAAGTTATTCGTCATTTTTGTTCCGTAATCTTCCGCTTAATGGGGTCGGGTCACATGGGCAACAGCTAAAGAGGGGAAACCCATGCTTCTCTGACCCCGGCTGGATCGTGGTCACCTGGGAGAATCCTGAAGTGTTCCCTGTCCAGCTGTGAAACATAGTCTCTTCAGCAGGTTCTTGGTCTGCCTCTGGGTTTCCTCCTGGTGGGATGTGCCCGAAACACCTCACTAGCAAGGCATTCAGGAGTCATCCTAACCAGAGGCCCAAACCACCCCATCTGGCTTCTCTCAACTCGGAGGAGCAATGGCTCTACTCCAAGCTCCTCCCGGATGGCCGAGCTCCTCACCTTATTTTTGAGTGAGAACCCCGCCACCCTGAGGAAACACATTACGGCCGCTTCTATCCACAATTTTGTTCTTTCAGTCACCACCCACAGCTGATGACCATAGGTGAGGGTAGGAACATTGATCGACTGGCACATTGAGAGCTTTGCTTTACGGCTCAAGTCTTTCTTCACCATAACGAACCAAAGTAGTGTCTTGATCATTATAAACACGAATATATTTTTTGGGTTTGTGATTATTAAAATGCAAATTAACCTTCTTTGTTCCTCAACATAGACTATTAAAATCTACACATGCGATGATAGTTTGTTTAATTGCACTTAGTGTAATAAAGAATCTTAAATAAGAATGTTACACAGTATTTCCTTTGCAGTAAAAATGATGCATGATTAGCACAGCTTTCAAAGGGTTAAAAACCTCAGAGAAATGAGCCATTCATTACTCTGAGGTGTGAAATCAGTGGGTGCATTGTTTCCTCTGAATAATATAATACTTACTGGACATCTCTGAAGTTTTGATCTGTGACGACTAGACAGCTTCCATGTGTTTATCTGAATTAAAGACAGAAAACAGACAGTTTGAGAACTGAAACCATACGCGAGCTAAAGTGATGCTAATCTAGCTACAGTTTCATGAGCCGTTAACACAAAATATTTAGCATTCGCAGCTAAACTACCCACCCGTTAGGATTAATTATTAGTTTTTTACTTTAAGTGAAGCAAAAAACACAGAAGATAGAAGAGAAATATTAAGCGATCACCGACAGGACATCTGTTATCTCGTGGAAGCTAAGCTAACAGACAATGAGCTAACTGTTAGCACTTGGGAGAAACAGCATAGTAATACAGCCATGTTAACAACAGTTCTAAACGTTTAATTTTAAGTTATATTTGTATTTCTACTTCTAATACTTAAAAATAATAAATATGTATATTTTTTGAATGGATGAGGAAACGCCAACTCACTGTAAGGCCCCTTTTGTTCCCCCGGAATGAATATTCTGTTAACAGCACACCAGAAGTACTGGAGAGGTTCTTTTCAGAATAAAAGGGACTCTTTCAAAGACAGTTGGAAGAAAATCTATTGAAAACGGCATAGTTTCTAAAAATCTGATCAAACATTTCTTGATTTACAAACGAGGAAATATGATTATTTAATCAAAACCTTAAATTTGGGTGATTGTCCCTATTAGAAAGCTAGGCCTGTCTTTTTTAAACTGATGTTTGATTTACTTACATTCTCTGTGAGAATGTAACATCATTCAATAAAGTTACTTTTAAACTTTTTTTTTGCTGTATTTGTGAGCATCTTTCTCGAGTTTTGCTGGATGTTCTCCTAAGTTGCCTATAATTTAGACTAGGGGTGACTATTACGTCGATCGCGATCGACTGGTCGATCGCAAAGGCATTACGAGTAGATCGCATGGCATTCAAAAAAAAGAGAAAAAAAACGTGTCTATCTAGCGGCTTTTCTGCTGTTACTGGAGATTTTTGGAGTCTGTGACGTGAAATCCCGTTATTAAGCCTGTAATCAATAAGCAGCCTGCAGTGCTGCTGTGGCCCCTCCCCCTGGCAAAGCTCTGTGAGTGTGTGCCTATGTAACAAATCGTGTTGTAGGGGTAGTTACAGCAGGCTGGAAACGATCTGTGGGGTTCGCGATGGTAACATGGGACTGGTAGATCTCAGGAGGTTTGATATTTGTAAAGTAGATCTTGGGACAAAAAAGGTTGGGCACCCTTATTTAGACATACAACATAAAGGCAAGGCATGTTTATTTGTACAGTAGCACAATTCATATAAAAGGTCATTCAAACGGCTTACGAGACAAAAAAAATGCACTGAAATCATTAACATTATCACAGTAGAGGCCTGTCTCTTTGTTCTCTATGTTTAATTAAATTTTATTTGTATAGCCCAATATCACAGAATTTATGTCTCAATGGGCTTCACATTGCAGATTTAGAAAGACGAAAAACAAGAAAAAAAAGGAATGTATAAACTGAAATATACAGTAAGAAAAGTAACTAACAAATGTTAGCTAGACAATATTAGCACATACCTGCCCTTAATCTCTCCTTCATAGTGAGGGAAAACTCCTAAAAAACTCATCATTGGTGAAAAAGTAAGAAACCTCATGTGGATCCACACAAAAGAGAGATCCCGAGACGAGCATCCAATGTGCCTAAGACTATTGTTTGAATATTAGCTCATTCTACTCTACAGCTAAATATCTAAAGAAGTCAATAGATGTTTTTCATTGTGATGGAAACACAGCGAAACAAAAATGCCCAGGACGGGAATAATTTTAGTCCTGACTGTAGACACCAGAAGGAGGCCGGTCCTAGAGGTCTTTAGAGTTCTAGATAGTTCATAAGGCACCAACATTTCACACTTAAACACAGGTAGAGCAGCTTTAAAGTCTGTTCTCTGAGCCACAGAAAGCCAGTGCAGAGTCCTGACCACAGAACTAATGGTATCATATTTTCTGGTTCTGCAGCATCTTGAATAAACTGAAGCTGCCTTAAGGCCTTTTTGTTCAGAACAGTGATTAGACCGTTGCGATAACCTAACCAACTGGAAACAAATGCATGGGTGAGAACCAAATGTCCCATAAAGTCTGCATTTTACATACACATACTGTATATGGTCCAGCACAAAACTACAAGGCGTGAGATGCTGACTGGCAATGCCTACATGGAACTCCATAACCAAGTGGGTGGAATGGTATACAGGAACATATGCACAGAATATGGACTGGAAGCAAAGTAGGATACACCCCCAAGGGTGACAGAGAATGATTGAGATCATGTAGGACTTCCAGATCCAGACTGACCGAATGGTAATGACAAACCAAACAGACATTGTGGTGGTGAATATAAGCAGAAGAAAGCAGTAGTGGTTGACGTGGCATTACCAAGCAATAGTAACATCAGGAAGAAGGAGCATGAGAAACTGGAGAAGTACACAGGCCTCAGGGAAGAGCTGGAGAAGGCCTTACCACTATTACCACGTTCCAAGCCTGTGGTAATACATAGTGGTAATATTATGTATTACTACACAATAATACCTGTAGTATCACTATGGTGATACCTGTAGTAATCGGGGTATTAACCCCCAAAGTAGCAGAATGGCTCCAACAGATCCTTGTACATCAGATACCTCAGTTTGTAAGAGTGCAGTCCCAGGAACAGCAAGGATACTGTAGCGAACCCTCAAGCTTCCTGGCCTCTGGTAGAGGATCCGAGCTTGGAGAGTGTGCAAGACCACCCACGGACGGGTGAGGGGGGAATTTAAGTGGATGGAAGGACATATTACAACAATAAAGAAATTTATAGAGACCTTTCACACCATCCAATTTAATGTACACAAATTCATTTAATGTACCTAGCTAATTAATGCAATATTAGTTGTGCCATTCTTGATTTATATTGTGTTAACCATTGCTCAATTTTTTTGTCAAAATGAAATGTACTTTTCTTGCTTTTTGTTTAAACAAGATTTTATCAATAGTTTTCAGACAGATTGTCAAACGTGAATAGAATAGAATTATACTCCTTTGAGGAGAATTGAGATATGTGATGGTGTCAACTCACATTAAATAAAAATGTTGTCACTATTCACTTACACACGTGCATTAGATCAATTTAGCCAAAATTAAAAAGACAGAGATGGCTCAATTTTAATGTATAGTGCTTTAATCTCATGATGGGTAGTCTTGTGGGTTGTGACTTATCACAACGGTATAGGAAGTTTCTTCCTTGCAAATGGCTTTTGCTCATCCATAAAGATGATACAGATGAGGTGGCACAGGCATAGTGTTATAATATATTGTTTGTGATTCTCTGTTGAAATGGTCTATTAACTTCTTTTTTTAAATTCATTTTTCACTATGACATCATGAGACAAAGGTGCCAAACCCCCAAAATGGATCAAATATATTTTATGACTTTTTTGAATTATGTTTATTGAATAAGTTTATGGGGCGGCCGGGAAACACTCCTGATTGTTTTTACAAACTGGCATCCTCATGTTTGCAGCATCCATGTACAGTGAGCATCATGCCCATCAATTAGAAAGTCTTTTTATGATTTTTCTGTTGCTTCTTGAGTTTGGTTTTCAGTGCTAGAAGGTCAACGTAGAGGATCTGATTGAGTACAGCAGAAGCGCAGAGAAGTCCACCATGCAGAGCTCCCGCCATGCCGTTGCAGAACACATCTTGACCTGCTCACATACAAACATTCAGTCAGGGAAAGCTTTTGAAAAAGCAACACCCTAGCCCCCATATATATAAATTCCTTTTTTTTAAAAAAAGAAATCTGTTAAAAAGATAAATTGTAGTGGTAGAAATGACACCTGTCAGGTAGAGCCCTTTGATTGGTGTTTGAGGTCGTGTCTTAGCAACTGTTTCAGGGTTGAAACGCTCCAGGTTGTGTTCAGCACCATACATTTCACCTCTTGGTGCACCCAGGTAATGGACATTAGTCAATGGGGTGGCAGCTTCAACCATTACAACCTGAACAAACACAGATACGTACACATGGAATTTACAGAAATATTTAAATAAAACTAACAATCTTGAAGACAATCATTTATTTATTCATTACAAAGCAATTGCAAACATTTGTAGATAGTTTATTCTTATTTTGGTGTTGGAAGATGAAAAGTTGGAACATGCCTTGTCACGCAATTGTGGAAAGATGATTAATGCCCAATCCAGCAGTTCTTTGGCCATGCTGTTTTTCAGATCCAAATAATCCTGGCCTCTCTTTCCAAGTTTTGTTCCCTCCCATTCCTCGAACCACTCATAGCGAGCCATGGTTAACAATGTCATACAGGACTTACCTGATGAAACACAAGGAGGAAAATTTAATCGCAAAAGCCTTGTTTAATACTTTTAAACAACAGGATGAATGGAAAGAGTTCAAAGTACATCAAGTAAGTGACTGGACTTGAAATACTAAGTTTTGAACATACAGCCTCTACACACGTTTAAATTTCAATTTAGTTACCTGGATGTCTGATACCAGATGTGGGGTCTTTAGCAGATGGAGATGTGATGAACATCATTGGAATATTTCCCAATACCTCCTCTCTTGTCAGAGAAGAATATCTCTCCATTCTTCGCAAAAGTTTATGCATCAGAGATTATAGAAAGCAAGAATGAGTTCACCACATTGAAGCAGAATGGTATTGAGTCAATACTGACAGTTTTTTTTTAAACTTGGAAATACATCAAATTAGATTAATCATCTCAATATAAACAGTTTCTGATGATGAATAGAGTTAAAACAAAAAAAAAAAACTTACAGAGTATCCAAATCATTGTCTTTATACATCCAAAAATTGGTGGAAACGATGTTTAACTCCTCTTTGGTTCCATCAAGTCCAACAAAAACTAAGAAGGAGCCCATGCCATGACGAACCATACGCAACAAGGACTGGACCTCTGAACAGAAGCAGAAACAAAATTAATTTTCACAAAACAGTAAAAAGATTTAGAATGTTTTTTTTGTTTCACAATACAAAGTATTTTGTAATAGTAATAAAGCAAAATTTGAAATGCCTCAGCTCAAAAGCCTGAATTGTAATCATACTGACTGCAATATGTTGCTGACTTGTACAGTACAAGCAAATTATGCAAGTCATAATTGTTAAATATTGCATTTTAACAGAAGTGCAGATGTTACCTGGTTTGTCTTGAATATGTGGAGGCAAAAATTTCTGGAAGGTGTTAAAGATACCGGCATTAGAGATGACAACAGGAGCATGGATCTCAATTTCTTCTTGTCCTTTGGAAACTGTTACACCTGAAACACCCAAATGAGGTAATGTATATATGTAAACTATCTCCATAAAAATAACATCAAAATTTAGTTTGTAATGATATTTTAACTACTCACACGATGTTTTTGGGAAGATCTGCAGAACTTCAGCCTAACCCAGTTACCCATTGTAAAATGAACCCATTCACTTGTGAACATGGAACTATAAGATTGTGGATACAAGTGGCCGAAAAGAGCTTCATCCACAGGGTGGTTGGGCTCTCAATCAGAGATAGAGTGAGGAGCTCTGCCATCTGGGAGGATCTCGGAGTGGAGCTGTTGCTCCTCTGTGCCGAGAAAACCCAGATGGGGTGGTTCAGGCATCTGGTTAAAATACCTCCTGAACGCCTCACTGGTGATGTGTTTCGGGCACGTTCTCTTGGTAGGAATCTAGAGGCAGATCCCAGACCCACTGGAGAGACTATATCTCACAGCTGGTCAGGGAATGTCTTGGGATCCTCTCGGGTGACCTGGACAATATCACAGGAGTGAGAGAAGCCTGGGTTTTTCCGTCTGAGGCTGTTTTCCCTGTGACCCAGCCTCGGATAAGTGGAAGACAACGGAACGGGACACGTCAATGTTACCAGCTCTTGATGAACTGCCTCACAGAAATGTACAAGTGAATGTACGAGTTTATCAAAGCTTTAGGTCTTTAACTCGCTTATCTGGCGGGTTTTTTTTTTGTTGTTGTTGTTGTTGGTGGGGTTTTTTTTGCCCCTTGCCCATGCATTCCTTTACTCACCATAGGCTTTTCCCTGGTTGTTTGTGAGAATCCGCTTCACGGGAGCTCGGACCAACACTTCACCACCAGCTCTTTGAATGACTGGTAAGATGTGAAAGGCAAATTCACTGGCACCCCCTGTGGGGTAGTATGCACCACGTTTATAGTGGTGAATAAGGAGGAGATTGATGAGGAAGCTGGAATCTTTAGGAGGAACTCCTTTGAGAAAAGATAATAAATGAAAGGGTGAGGAAAGTAAATATTGATTCTGTTTAGCAAATTATGTTTGTACCATAAAACAGGTAAGCAGAAAGAGCCTGCAGGTCCTTGTTCTGTGTAATAAGGGACATCATTTCTGAATGGCTTGTTGTTGCCAAACGAAACACAGGTGATATCCAATCCAAAAGGCCGGTCCAAATTAATAAGTCAACCAGCCAGTACGGTATCATCTTCAAAGCAGCAATGAGGGGAGTCCTTCGAGAGGCAAGCTGGGGAAAAAAAGTCAATCTCATTTCATATTTACATATTTTATGGGTTTGTAAAAATAAAGGAAACAAGTATTGTCTAAATTATCCAAATGGTGCTTGACTAAAAGTCCTTCATTCAAATCAAACTTAAAAAAATTGAAGTTGTGAGAAGTTATTAGAGTTAAGTTTATGAAAGATAGTTGTGACTGATTAAGTGCATTTCAAAAGTTTGTCTAAATGTCATGGTTGTTTTTGGTCTTTTTCAGCAATTTAAATGATTAATTCTTCATTATTGTACTTCATCATATATTTTTTTTACTGTACATCACCATGTATCAATGATAAGGTAGTGACATAAAGATAGATTTAAATATCAAAGACAATATTCAACCAAATTCTATGATTTGAGAAACTAAATGAATATAAACTTGAATATCATCTGCATGTTAATGAAACACTGAGGAAAACAGCATGTCTGGTTCAAGATCAATGCTGTAAATGTCCATGCTGTTTCTAATAAAAAAAAATGCTGTGGATTATTATGTAATGATTTTGTCTACCTTCATCAGTCTCATAATCTCATCAATGGCTGCTTCATCTCCTGGGAATTGCTTCTTCAGGTTAGTCGCCATTTCAGTTTTTCCTGCATGAATATGGTATTCCCTGACATGATAAACAAAGCATATTTTGTAATTGGTTGGAGAATAGTTTTGCATATTTCTGAAGTAAACAGGTAAGCCATAGAAAGACACTGACTAAAGTGAGAGGAGTGTATCCTACCTGCGTTGATCAGGCTGGCCCAGAAACACTGTGTCATAGTGTTGTTCCAGCTGTGTGAACTGCAGCTGTCCATCGGTGATCTGATCCAAAGCAATCCTCAGCATGCTGTTCTCATGAAGTTGGCCCAGGTAATGGATGCCTGATGGCAGTGTTTAGGTTGTAGCTTCACAATCTTTTTAAATAATTTTCTTCTTTTTTGTCTTTTACAATTTGGTTTTAACCATGTCTGATCACTGTTTTTTACTTTGCGTCAGTAGTTACAAGTTGTTCCAGTTATGGGTCATCAATTGTAAAATAGCATCACCTCCAGGCGACTATTTATTTGATTATATGGTGTATGTGTGATATAGTTACTTACCCACATCAAATTCAAAGCCTTTATTCTGGAAGGTGTGTGTGCAACCACCTGCTTGATCATGCTGTTCCAGGACTAACACCTTCTTCCCAGCTCTAGATAAAAGTGCAGCAGCAGACAAACCTCCAATACCACTGCCAATCACCACCGCATCCAGAGAATGTGGGACTCGGTCCACACGAAATCCTGTGGCCAAATATTCCACAAACACAACAGCATTGGTCTCTGTCTCAAAATATGACCGAATCATCAGATACAATCAATTAATCTAGACCAGGTCAAAGACGTGACCCAAGATATTAATATAGACTAAGACTGCAATCAATCACATTATGCTTATAGCAAACTGATGGCTTTTTATCCCAGGACATGGGGGGTACTGATGCTTACCTAGCTGGTTACCCCTATGGGTAACAGGAGGTGGGGTACACCCTGAACAGGTCACCTGTCTGTTGCAGAGAATCGTTTTTTCATTCAATTAGCTTAAAAATTATGGGATTTTTTTCTTAACCACTCAGTCCCGATTCCCTAAATGTCATTCACGTATTCCACATTAAAACACTCTTATTTTCAATATTAAATAAGACCCATGTTTCTGACTGGAACCTAGTTAATTAGTTTAAATCTGATAAAAGAGCTCAAATCTGATTATTTTCTTGCTTCTTGTTATCACACACACAGTTTTTTTGTAAAGGAAAAACATCTCAGATAAGTGGATTAAATTTTATATTTTTTTAGCTTTCATAAATCATACAGTGACACCAACGTACTAACATTCTGTCATTTAAATGTGTAGGTGTTACCTTTTTTTAGCCTGGCATCTCTCTGTTTGCTGTCAGTGACCAGAGGCCCCGCTGGCCTCTTGAAATCTTCGCTGAACACCTTATAACGCTGTCTGGTTGTCAGGAAAAAAGTCATCAGCCCTGCTACCAAGACAAAGCTAAAAATACAAAATAGCCACCACCACATAGCAAGAAACTTTTGGTCTGGGCTAAAAAAGAAAATGCGAAGGGAAAAAAAAACTTTAGAGGAATAATTTTGGCTAAAAGCTGAAGAACAAATAGGACGATGGATTAAAAGTGGAGTGCAGGGAAGAGGAAGATTGAAGTGAAGGGTATAGAGCTGAAAAGAGACTACATGAATTAGAATTAAAGGCAGTAAGAGCAGTGAAATAATTAATAATGGTATCTGGTTGACACATTTTTCACACCAAGACCTCGGGACTGACAGAGAAGAGAGCCTTGATTGTTTTATCCGAATTACATGAACCTATAAGCACATCAAAAAATGTTAATGCTTGTTCTAGAAACTGCCTTAGGAAAGAAAACCTTTCTACTACAAAAATCTCTCTGTGTATCTGAAATTGTCCTGTTCCGCTGCCAACAAAGATCCACTCAGTCAAAAAAAAACGCAGGAAATGTTAAGGTAATTTAGGAGAAGTTAGCATTTAAGAAAAATGTCAGGGAAAATAGCTTGAGTATAAACATATTGAGAAGTAATTACAATTCCAGATCAAAATAATGATTAAAAACCGAATATTTGCAGGTAGTTAATTTGAATAACAGTTGCATGATGATGCAGTCGGTTAAGATTGTCACTCCACAGCAAGGAGGTCAGGGTTTGGGGCACTGTGTGGAGTTGCATGTTGCAAGTAAAGAGATGATTGCACTTTATCACAACAGGATGTTAGTTCCTGTAAACTGAAACATTAGACTTTAAAGACCGGACAAATGCACAAAAAAGTGGGGGTTGAAGATACTCATAAATTAACGGTAGCCCAACTTATTAAAGTAGTGAGGTGTTGGTATGTAGCATTTCAACATGAAACGTTGGATAATTACGCTTCTCTTAGATAGTGTTATCATTACTTAATAATCTCACATTTTGTTGGTATTTAGTGGTGAATGGTTGTGTGCGTATGTGGCCCAGCAACAGACTGGCAATCTGCACAGGGGTACTTCGCTTTCACCTGATATCAGCTGGGATGGCCTCAAGTTATTTCTGTGACCCCATAAGGGATAAGCGGTTCAGAAGATAAAACGACAAAATACTAGTGTTCAATATTATTTTCACACACAATGTAATTTTGCATAGATTAACTCACTGTTTGGTGTTGTAAACTTTTGCCTACAGCACCACTTAGTGGTCAACAAAGCAAGTGCACACATGTGCTAATAAGCAAGCAAGAAGCAGGATACACCCCGTACAAGTCACCAGTCTATCACACTGAAGGATTTCAAATTACATGTGTTCTAGTTCGTGTGTGTAAAACAATTTATTTTGAATACTCATTGTTCTGACCGGTTGGTTGTAAGTGGGATTTGATATGTCGGGAAATAGTTTGATTGTTAATTAACAAGTTATTAAGTTCAATTAGTTAACATAGATTCATTTTAGTGTTTGTACAAACATTCCAAAAACCTTTTTTCCTTTAAATAGAATTTAGTGGATGACTGATAAATACCAACTTGAATTTAATTCAATTCAATTTTCATTACATCTCAAAACAAAAGAAAACATCATTTAACAATAAATGACTATTGTATTAACTTTTTTAGAGTCAAAACAACAGCCAGTCGACTTTTTTTTTTAACTTCTTGAATAAATCCTACGTGGATCGCTGATCCAAACAGCTAGAGATTTGCATAAAAAATTGACGATTTTCATGGGTGCCTAAATTTTTGCCCAAAACTGTATTTGACTAAATGTTCTTTTCCTCAAATTTTTATTTAAAAATATTATAACTGAAACTATTCTTAAAAACCCAATCATTTGTTATCTATTCATTTCCTGTACGACTCATCCAACACCAGTTAACAGGCCAGCAGGCTATACCCTGGAGATACCATCAGTCTGTTGTTAATAGGCTCAATGATTTTTAAATGAAACAAATAAAACACACTAAAAAAATCTTGAATGATTTCAGTCAATAATTTATTCAGAATATACAGAACCATAAATAATGGCAGATCATAACAAAACTCTGTTTACCGTCCAATTAAACACGAGACGGAAAAGATTGAATCCCTTGTGTTGCTAAATTGAGCACATGTGGCATCTTTCTGTAGAAAAGTAATTGCTCTTGATTATTTCTAAGTCTCACTAGTAATTAAAAAACTTTTGATGACACTGACTCATCTAAACACATCTCTAACCAGGCTATGTAGAGTAAAGGGTTTGTAATGCCTTTATACACTCTGAGGAAACGTTGGAATGTTTTACTTGTAAACGTCAGCTAAATACACACTTTATTAAACTGGTTTGTGTATTTATTTAGTACACTCACTGTATATACTGTATGTAACCATCAAAATATAAATTGCTTGAAACTAACTTAAAAACAAAACACATCATCTTTTGGAGATGCACTGGCATAGAGAAAATACAGAGGACTACGGTATACAATACGTCAGATTGAACACGATGGAAGTTTTGACATTCTGAAGAACTTTTATCAGACGGAAAAGCTACAATTTGCCTGTTGAGATATTATAAAATGGCTAGAAATCTAGAAACATTTCATACTTTGAAAGTAACATAAGAAATTCACTATACATCCAAAAGTATTCCCTCATCTATGTAGATAATAAAAATCAAGTTCTCAAGTTATTTCCCTGGCCAGAAATGTAGAAAATCAAGCACCAAGCATGCAGGCCATTTTTACAAGTACCTGTGAAATAATGCCACTAGGATCTCAGTAAATTCCAGTACTGTTGTCAGGACTCCTAACTATTCCACAATCAGCAGTACCATAATAATCCGAAAGGATTTGAGAAAAAATATCCAGCCAGAAAGTGTTCGCTTGTGTAAACTGATGGATTGACTGCTGAGACATAACAGATAGAGGCCAGACAAATATTGTGATAATCAAACTTCATACTGTGTTCAGATTAGCTAAACAACAGAACTTTATGGAATTGGTTTCCATTACAACCAGCTAAATCCAAGATGAACACAACCAAGTGAAAAAGAGTTGGATGCAGTTCTGTAGGGACACAATCTCCACAGGGACAATTAGCCATGCTTTCTCGGATAAAGATACATTATGCTGAGTCAGGAGCAAAGTAGAGGGATGATGATGGTGTGGGATTGGTTTTCAGGAGCTTTTTACAGGGAAAGTAAGTCTAAGGTGTCCAAGTTGGTCCTTTCATTTTCCAGTTAAAACCATACAGAATCCATAAAGATATGGCCGACAGAGACTGGTATGAACGAAGTTGGCTGGCCTGCAGAGAGTCTTGACCTTAACTTTTGCCAGGTGAATGATCTTTTACAGTTTCTTCAAAAAATTATTTTAAAAATTCAGAAATACGTAAATGCTAAGCTTGTGTGGCCTGCATTCCCCAAAAAAGATGGAAGATGTAACATCTGCAAGGGTTATACTGACATCATATTTGAGAAAGGTGAGCAAATACTTTTGGCAATATATTGTATAGTACACCGGTATTTGTAACAAAAAAAACCTTGACGTTAAGTTATACTTCTGATCAAAGATAGTGTGTTTCTAATAACCAGAAAAACTAAAGGGAAACATTGTACACAAACACACAAGTAAAGATGATTACAGAAATGTTTCTTATTGCATCAATAAAATTTCGCGGAAAAAGAAGAACAAAACAGTGAAATTATGGAATGTTTTCAAGAGAGCAATTTCAGTGGTTCATACCACTCCCTCTCATAGAGTAAATATAGCTGCCAGAAAAAAACGCCTTATTTTTAAGCTACATTTACAAACGAGAGCACGTCTACAGCGATCTTCTTTATCTCCAAAACAGGGAGTTATTAGCATACAATGAAAATATTTGTTATAGAATGAAAGTTTTCAGTAGCTGCCACAAAAAGGATATGAGTATCATATTTATGTAATAGAAAAGTAATTTATTGAAGTTGGCACCATGTAGGAGAGGTGTCGATGGTGACCCACGAGAGACAATGTGAAAAAAACCCAAAAAGAAATTGGGCTGAAAAGGAACTCATCTAAAAAGTGATTTTGCAGGTGGGAGAAGCTTAAGCTTACGAACACATGTTGATTTGTGTGTTTTTTCAAACTTTTAATTTGCCTAAAAATGTAAACACACAAAAAATCTTTCCGACTCTTGAAAAAAGATAGCTATGTGTCAAGTATGTTTTTAGTAGATTCTTTCCTAAAAAGGCTGATGAAGAGATGTGCTCGGGTCCGAAAAAGTCTGGTTTTTACTGTGTAGAAGGATACATGTTGAGCTTTTAATGGAGAAATAATAATTTAAGATCATTTGCTTGAATATTTTAACAATGAAATAACATTTAGTTTTTGTACAGCTAGTTGTTTTGGCAGGTAAAATACTGTGGAATGGCCTTGTTTTATTTTTAAGAAAATCAAAGATTGAGTTCTGAGCATTAGATGGAAAGATAAAAATTGATTTGATGTCCTTGAGTCCATCAAGCCATTTAAAATAATATCATCTCATTTTTGTACATTAACAGGAGCTGTAATCACTTTTTGCCAGGTTAAAAAAGTGCATCTCTTTGCCAACACTTGCATGAAATAAATTACTAAAAACACACTTGAAACCAATGATACTTGGTTTTATAGTGTTTTCTCTGTTTTATGAAAGGCTACTCATCTCATGTAGCTACTTTAACACTTTTTTGGTGGTGAGTCACGTTTTGGCGCAACATCTGCACCTAGGTGGTTTTGTAGTGGTTCGGAAAAGTGCCTCGGTCTTCCTATCATTTGCTCGTGGGAAACCATGTTCACGTCTTCGTGAAGGACATTCTGTATGCAATCACTAAAGTGTCGTGTTTTAGAAACAAGTCAAGTCCAGTCTATATATAATTGTCATGTATCTACATGCTATCTACAAACTGTGTACAACATAGTGAAAACAAAAACTATGACTATGATGTGAAAGTGCAGAAAAGGACTTCTTCTAATAAAATAAACTATTTTTTTTTTCAGTAGTGCCACCACTGCAATATATGGGAATCCTCAGTTTCTTGTTAATATGTTCATAATTAGTAGAAACATATTCACGCTGGTGAAGTTGCAATAAATGTAGCTGTAGTTATTTACCCGAAACCGTAAATAATTTGCTACAAATGTGAATGCATGTGTAAAATCAGAAAATATTAAGTCACTTTTAATAGAAATTATTTCCAACCACAATTTTTAAAGAGTGTATACATTTGTGTGGATATGTAAATATGTAAGATTATGAGCTTAAATTATATTTAATTACAGAAAACTAGTGTTTTCTAGAAGTTTTCCTGAGTTTGTGGTTTGCAGCAGTGAGATGTTCAACTTTTATGCAAAAAAAAATCAATGTCCAGCTTTTCAAAATGCCTTCAGACTGAATTACCTGGTGGAACTACTGTAAACTGTTGATGGTAACTCTTCAAAGTCTCAAATCCTAATTTCATAAAATTGTTCCACAACTTTTAGACCCAGTTTATCTTAGACTTCAAAGAAAACTGCTTTCATAAAATGCCCAGCCACATTACTGACTTGAAGCAAGTTAGTTTTTTTTTAATCAATCCAGGTTTAATGTTGTTTCTGGGCTAGGTTTCAGAGGCAATTCTAAACCTGATAAGTGGGGGTGCTTACGCACTCTGGTAACTAAGAGTGCCTGATAGGGGTTTATTAAAGTCAGAGGTTGTGGGAGTGAAATCAATATGTAGGTATAGAAAGTGACATGCCCAATGGCTTACTAATAAAAAAAACATTTTGAGTACAAAAAATTATTTTAAGGTTATTACAGCATTCCCAAAAATGGTATAGGTTCTCACTCTTGTTGGTCTCCATCACCTTTTAAGCTCATATTTTCTACAACTGTCTGAGTCTATTCATTTGATATGTTATCTTCTGCCAGGAATAAAAATTGGTTAATGAGACTCATAAATTATTTTTTCTATGTGATTTTTTTTTCTCTCCAGTGTCTCAACAGAGGCCGTGAATAAATAATGAACATGTTTAGCACTTTACAGTTGTTATATGTGAAAAAACAAGGGATGCATGCTGTTCTTCACAGCTGCCTAAAAATGTCAGTGGCCTCTTTCATGGCCAGTTTGCTGATAATTAGTTCCAGGGCAATCAGAAGAAACTGTGCTTTATTTAGCTGAATTTACATGATTAGCGCTAATTTTTGATGAAGTTTCAAGCTAAGCAAAATTATAAGAATAAATGTTCATGTTTCAGCTGTATTAGAAAGAAATGAGGAGATTAGAAATGTGGCTCAGTTTAAAAGTGACTGTGATTAAATGTAAACACTGACATTGAATGCTGATGATCATCAGTAATGGCACAGGATTATAAAAAGATAGAAAAGTATGATGTCCATGCTCCTGCATGCGTAGATGTGGTTTGACCGAGAAAAAAACTGATTAATATTAATTTTTTTAGCAAATCATCTCAACCTAAAACCAATACTTAACTTTAATCAGTAACGTAGAAATAAATACCAATATGTAGGTAATCCTTGTGCAGAGAAATGCACATTCTATTTTTGTTTCATATTTTCTGTACTGTAAATTAAAAACAAAAAAAAGCATTGCACATCTACTCTATCCTAAGCTAGTGCAATGGAGCGATGTTTGCAAAAACTGTTAAAAACCCAAGAAAAAAATGTGTATTTACATAAACTATTTTCAGTGTTTGTTTTCTTTTAGACTTCCTCTATTTACTCTCGACTACAAAGAAAACCCTTTTTTTAGAAGACCCAGTTTACAGGGACCCACTGGGGATTTTTAGAAACCGTTTCCAGTGCAGCTTTGACTGTACGGTAGGTTTCATCAAGGTTGTCGTTGACGATGCTGAGGTCAAAGTAGTGCTCGTAGGCTGCCTGGATTTTATTGCTCTCATCACACGTTCTCTGCAGCTCCTCGTCCTGCCAATGAAACACATCTCACTCTCTGATCCACCATGTAAAAACTGTTTCACACTTCAAGGAGTGATATTTTTTTTCACCAACCGTCAGAGTCTTGGTGTCCACCACTGCTTCTACAGCTGAGCGGTTCATAGCTTTGAGAACCTCAAAGTCAGGAGACTGAAGGAAGACCACGTAGGGTAGGAACTCAGAGGTTCGCAGCACTTTTAGAGTCTACAAGCAAAACATGAATATCAGCATTAAAAATCTTCATAGAGAATACAAACTGGGTTTAAGATAAAGATAGACATCCCAGAATAACTGTCTCCTATCACACTCCCCACTCATGTGATGTCCTCAAGTAAATCACATGATCTGCATTTTTTTTCCCCCAATGGAGCTTTTCAGAAAGACTGGTTGTATTAGATAATTTTACTAGTGAGTGATTAAATGTACATTCTGTCATTGACAAAAAAAACCTGTAATAAGACAAACAATAATGCATATTTTAGATTCAATACCATGGAAACAAAATTTAAGCCTGTTACTAAATGTGATTAGACAAGCTTAACTTTCAATGCTATTGATTTTTGTGAGAATGTATAAAATCCACTCTTCCCATGCACATATTTTTAGCAACGACGAGGCTACCTTTTGTTCAACATGTAATTTTAGGAACATAGCCCATTGTTACCAATTAAATGTTTCAACACCTATTATTAAAAAAATCTACATACACTTCCAAGTTTATTTTAAGTTAGGAGAAATTCTTTGTTATATCAAATATTCAAGTTCAGCTAATGGTTTTGTTTTTATATTATTCTTTCTTTCATCCGACTGCTTCTGTGAGATACACTTCTTTCTTACCCTCCATCTGACTGTTATTTCTTTTCAGGAAAGATTTTCTTTCCTGATTTTGGCCTCGATAAAAAATTTTTTCAAACCTTTCTCCACTTGCATTCAGAATTTGCTCTAGATTAGGTTATCGTACTTTATTGGCTTCTTCCATTATATGACCCCAATCAGACTAACGATGAAATTAGTTTCACTGTAATAATTTACAGTAATTTGTAATTTCATACTTTATTTTATACGTTTATTATTTATTATAATGTTACATTTATGAGCTAACGAAAGGTTTAAAATTTATATTTATTTACTATAAGATTTGAATCATTACACCATAAAATTTACACTTCTCAGAACTTTTTTTATCCACATTAATCAAAAAGGTATTACCGGTGGGTTTGCATCCAGAATGCAGACACGTCCTGCCTCCACCACCTCATGGATGGAGTCTATCTTTAATCCATACAGATTGCCTTCAAACTCTCCATATTCCAGATAACGACCATTCTTGATGTCAGTCTCCATTTTGCTGCGGCTAGTGAAAGCGTACATTCGACTCTCTCGCTCACCTTTTTTGGGTTTCCTGGAAGTATCTAAAAAAAAAATAATCACATACCCTGCCATTAGGTTTCGGGGCAAATTAGAATGTAAAGGAAAATACATTGTTTTTAAGATGCTTAGATAATAATTTGTCGTTCCAGTTTCATACATGGGATGGTGGTGCCGAAGAGCTGTGGATCTCTGAGTAGAAGCTTGGCTTTAAGTCTACGTCTGCCCACACCCTGCGCTCCGATCAAAATCAGTGTTTTTCTTTTGAAAGGAGGAACTTTGGCCACTTCTTCATACAACAAAATTTCATGCCGGTCGAACTCTGAAAGAAGGAAGACACATTTATTAAAACATACTTATTCTGCAGTGTTATTATTACTTCCAGCCACCATTATAACAACATAGAAAATAATTACAACTGCTATTAATATTTAATCTCTTTCTTTTATTAATAAAATGTCAAACTGTCATCTAGTTAAAAAAAAAAAATCTAGTAATTTTACTGAAAGAAGAGTGCATTCAAGATTGTCTTGCTCACTCAAAGAGGAAATAAATGTTTCCATCTGTTGGTGATTTGATTTTTTTAATATTTGTTGCTTATCCAAAAAAACAAAATATGAGATAAATCAGTGGCATTTCTCTTTTTCTTTACTTTTCAAGCATAATCAGCATTATTCTTAAATTATTGCTGCTAAGAATATAAACATTAATGCTCATTGTCGAACACCAGGCCGAGGTGTTAAACAAGAACAGACACACATCCTTTTTAAATGATTACCTGCATTTTTTGTTGTCACGTACATCATCTTCTTTTTTTTCCTTCCTCCCAAACCGGAACAAAGATTTCCTAGAAAAGTGATAAAATAGTTTGAGCTGCGGGGCTTTGACATTTTTTTTTATTTTAAATTAAACTAGAGCAAACAAAAGCAAAAAAGATTCTTTAAATGAACTAGAGTTCATCATATTTGCACAGTCAAAATCTAAAATTTACAAAGTTTTCAACAAAAGTTTATGCACTCTTTGTCAAAAAAATCAAGTAGGCAAAAAACTAAAAACAAAACACATTCAGTGTGTGTGTGTGTGTGTGTGTGTGTGTGTGTGTGTGTGTGTGTGTGTGTGTGTGTGTGTGTGTGGCCCTGCAGCAGAGAGACAACCTGTTTGGGATGTAATATGCCTCTCGCCTGAAATCAGCTATGATAGGCTCTGACATCCACTGTGAACATATTAGGGATAAGCGGTTCATAAGACGTAACAAAATATTGATTATCAATCTCTTGTGTCATTTCACTTATTTTCCAAGAACTTTTCCTAATTTCAGCTATTTTATTTCTTAATGTAGACTTCTTGCCTGGAGTCTGTCTAAATTTCACTATGACATTAGTGACATTAAAGAATCTTGAATTTATAACAAATGAAATCCAGCAAGCAATAAACATGGTAGCTCTCACTGGCATACTTAAAATATATAAACTAAAATAATAAAAACTTAGAATAAAGTAAAGTCTCCAGTAAAAACATATGAAACAGCACTGCTCCAAATAGAAAGAAACTAATTATATATACAGACAAACAAATCAAACTAGAAAAAAAACTAAAAATAAGAAATTAAAGGCACAGCGATATTTTGATCTGAAATAAAAATAAAAATGCAGGTGTGAAGAAATTTTCACCTGGTGTTGAAAAAGTATTTTTAGTTCAATCCATTTGTGCATCGAAACCAAACCATTATTTTGGTCTCATTTTATTTCACTCAAACTTAATTTGACCTCAAAAAAGTATTACTTTCAACTTGTTAAAGCAGCTATTTTACTTTGAAAAATTATAAACTTAGAAAATTGTATTTTTTTAATAATTTTTGTCTGGAATTAGAATTTAGAATTTCGAATCTAACCAGCCATGACTAATTCCGATTTCCAGATGTTTTCAGATGTTGGTACCTGCAGGCGTCAGTTCCACATCTCTCTTAACAAAAGCTTTTCTTTTTTCCTCGAGGAGTTGACTGGGAATCAGTCCTGTGTTACCTCCTTCCACATGACGAGCCTTCCAAACAAGAAAAAAAATAAAAAAAATGTTTAGTTTAATCTAAATGGTTCACTATGTATACAGTAATTAGAGGTAAAAAAAAACATGTCATGTTTCTAGCACCTGCCACCAGTTGACGTCATCCTGGTTGACAATCTGTAGGATGTCCCCTGTTTCAAATCTCAGTCCCGCTTGCCGACATGGAATCAGGTTGTCATTGGCCGGGTCGTAGTCATAGTGACATTTAAAGTACACCTATTAAAAAAAGCAAAACGGATTTTATCACAAGTCTTTAGTTCTTAAGACATTCAAAAACATTTCTGCTATTTTGCTGAATAAGCATTTATAAGCTGGTCTGCATTACCTGTCTCGGAGGGATGGGCTCGTGGTAACTCGGTAGGATCTTTAGGAAGACGATGCCACTGGCTGCTTGCAACTCCTCCTGCAGCACCCTGGGGTCCCGACCCACCTCCCGTCCATTTATCTGAAGGCAAAAAAGATAAATAATCAAAATTTTAGAAATTTATTGAACTCTCTTTTAAAGAACTTGTTACAACAAAACTTTAAATCATTAACTTGTTTTTACGAGAAATAAAAACACATAAAACTGAAAAACTGAACATTTTCTAATTATAGAGAGGCAAATTTAAAAGTTCACTAAAAGTCTACCTGCTCTATCTTGTCTAGTAATCCACATGATTTTTCAAAAAAATAACCACCAAATTAACAAAAACTTTAAGCTAATAACTACAAGCTAACTTTTAAAAAAGAAGGATATTTGTCTGAGCATTATTGACTGGAACAACTTTGCCAAGTTTCACATCTGTACTCAATTTCCAATTGGTTGGAAATGCATTTTGTTGGGAGAAAAACTTTGCCCTGCATTTTCATTTGTAAAAACTAAATTAGTCCTTTTAATGTTCATTCAACAATAATAATCCATTGTAATTATATAGCGCTTTTTTTCAGGACGCTCAAAGATGCTTCACATATGCATATTCATTCACTCCATACCAGGTTCCAGTAAGCTACTGCTGTGGCCACAGCTGCCCTGGGGCAGACTGACAGAAGGGAGGCTGCCATTGTTGCGCCATCAGCCCCTCACCAGCCAATCACACACACACACACACACACACCAAATCCATTCCAGGCAATGTGGGTGAAGTGCCTTGGCCAATGACACAGCAACAATTTAATCTCAACGTCCGTCCCACTGTGGCACCTGGAGTCCCAACGGTCTGCCATCCGAGTACTGCCCTAGCTTCTGACAAGATCAGGCATTGACAAGCTGGTATGTCCAGCATATATTTTTTCCTATCCTTTCCTGTGAATGTTTAACATCCTCTTAAAGTTGGGATATTTCTTTGTTTGGAATTTCCTGCAATATCCTGGTTCTGACTCATGTAAAGTATTTTCAAGCTTGTGCATCTGCAAAAATAATCTTTTTATGCCACAGTTTATGCACAATTTAACTGTGATTTTCTCCTCTTTTTTTTTTAAACTGACACGCACCGATAAATAAATAAAATACAATATTACATTAAACTAAATAAGTAAAAAAGGAAATGAAGAAACATGTGAATGCAAAGATTATGTTTTATTTCATGCATATTCATAACATACGGATTACCAAGTCAGAAGTCCAGTAAGTTCTTTTTACTTCAAAAACATCCTGCTCTTGGCAGCTTATTTAAATACCAAGCTTTCAAATGTGTAAGAGTAAAACTAGATAAAAGCCTGTTTTATAACTCAAGAGATCATCTTTTTCCACTTTCATGAGCTTGAGAGTAAAATCTGAGAGGAAACCTTTTTGTAGAGCTTGTGATGGTTTAATATGTCTTTAAACACTCAAGTGCAAACAGCAACTTAAGAATTACTTTCATACATGATACTATTATTTATTAGAAAAGAGTAAATATATTGCATCTATTTGCAAAAATGAAAGTCAAATAAAATGCATTTTTTATACATCTTTTTGGTAACAAATCCCATGTGGAGAAAATCCGGCTTTTGTATCACTTTGTGGTGAAGAAGTGAAATTACAGCTTCAAAGAAAAAACTTTTTGAGCATTTTTTGTTGCTTTTTTGTAAACAAACGTATGTACAAATCCAACTAGCAATGTTTAGACATCATTAATCAACTTTTTTGTCCAAACTAAATATGATTTTGTCTCCCATCTGTTGCATTTATTTTTATTATAATTACATTTTTTATTTCAATCTTTCTGTGAGGAACATAGCATACCTCTTTGATGATGTCTCCAACATGCAGCAGTCCCTGCTGGTCAATCATCCCGCCATGCAGGATGCGGGCAATCACCAGCTCACCGCCATCTACCTTAAATGTTACACCCTGTAACCCAAAACACATAAACTATCAGGACCGTAAATGACAAGAAAAATAATCTTCATTTATTTAATTTTTTGTAGGACTGAACAGAAAACATGTGCAGATAAATAATTAAATTTAAATTGATTACTTTTGTTCATTCATTAACTTATTTCTAGCTGGTTAACACATTAACATGTCACACAGCAATAGATTCACACTCACAAAACACCAGAAGCACTAACGTCTTCTACTTCTCCTTTCGGCATTTCCCTTCAGGGGTCGCCACAGCAAGTCAGTTTCTTCCATCAAACCCTATCTGCTGTATCCTCATCAGAGACAGAATTAGATGGAAGAAACTGACTTACCAGAAGAGCTAACATAACTTGATTATAAATCTAGCACATGTTTTTATTTTACCTTCCTCAGCAGGGTGGCTGAGCTCTCACTCAGAGATAGAGTGAAGAGCTCAGCCACCCTGCTGAGGAAGTTGGAATAGAGCTGTTGCTCCTATGGGTCGAGAGAAGCCAGATGGGGTGGCCAGGGCCCCGACTGCCTCACTGGTGAGGTTATTCGGGCACGTCCCGAAGCTTTAGTGGAAAATCTAAAGCTTTAGTGGAAAATGTTTTTTTCTAGATTTTTCTTGCTGAGATTTAACAAAAACACAAAGAGATATTTTCAGTTTCACCAGAGTGTGTTGTAAAGAGGTCAGAACTGTGGTTTGAAATGACTGAGTTTAGTCTCACCAGAACTTCTCCAGCTACTTTGCGAATGCCCACCATGCGTATAGCATCCGGGGGCAGGTTGGCGTTGTTTGTGTGGCTGTTTTCTGGATCATTGTCCACAAAGTCACACGGACTAGGTGGTGGGCTGTCACACGCTTGGGAGGCCACCGAATCATGTGTCTCCAACAGAGACTGGGAGAGAAAAATGCACAGAAAAGATCAATATTAAGATTCTCTATTGAGCTAGATAAACATCCTCACTATTTAATAGTTTCACTTTATAGTGAATCAAATAAATAAAAAATGGACTTTTTATCTGTTATTTTTCATCCACAAATATTTTTTCGTCACACATTTTTGTACACAGTCCTTTATGAATACTAGTTACATTAGAATTAATCACACTGTTTAGAAAGCAGTAAGATGTGATTCCACACCTGGAAGTGGGGTTGTGTGAGTATGTGTGCGAGTTCAGCGGCAGTGTCGGAGCGATGTGTGAACGGATCCAGGTCTCTCAGGATTTCCTGCAGGAGCTCCACGTTGTTCTCTCTGACAGGTGAAAGCCGGGGTTCCTTCAGGCTCTCCTCCTGTTCCTGACACACAGTAATTGACAACAGAGTGATGAGTTTTTGTGTTGTTTTTTTTAAAAGCGTGACTCACATAATTATCAGGGAGGTGTGTGTGGGCTATGTTTGTGTGTCACCACACCAGAGGACTCTCCATGATGCCTTTGAGGTAGATAAGGTCCAAGTCATTGGCGATTGTGGAGCTGGTGGTGCTGTCACTCATGGCATCCAACACCTGAGGGGCTTCAGATGTGCAAATTTGTAAATTAAAAAAAAAAAAATCAAATAATACTCATTTGGAGATAGTGAGTGGTGTTGTTTTGGGTCTTACCAGGCTCAGTCCTGTTTGAAGCCACAGGCATGGCAGAGCTTCAGGTGATCTGCAAGAGACGGAAACACAAAGAGAATGCATCCAGTGATTAGAAGGTGAGGAAAAGATATAAGAACACATTTAAAGAGGAGGTATTTTACTAAATCAACTTTTTGGCTTCTATCATATTTGGACGTTATCCCACGTCAGAAAACACCTAAAGTGGTTTTCTATTTCACTCAAGCATGCTTGACCAATTTGGACGCTCTCCCGTCTGGTAATCGGATACTATTCAAACAGCAAGTTGGTTTTGGCCACCGATTTAGTTCTTCATCATTCCTACATTCTAACACAAGCAGTAAGTATTTGGTTTTAGTCTTCCTCAGCTCACTTCTTTCACATTTTTAAATAAATACACCAAAATAGAAAAATCGGAAAATATGCCAAATGAACCTGAATAAATGCTAAGTTTCGTCATCTGAACTGCTCATCAATTATTATTCAGCTTGTTTAAGTTTTTGTCATGATTCCCTCGCCTACCACCAGAGGAAGTCTGGGATGACGGAAGCGTCATCTCCCTGATTTGGGACACCTGTTGGTGATTGATCAGCTAACTATTTAAAGGTAGTCTGCCTTGTCTTCAGTGTCAGTCTTCACCTCTTCCAGCCAGGTCATCCAGGCTGCCCAACCAAGAAGCCCTTCTGAACTTCCACCATGAGACAACCTGTTGAATCATGCGATCTTCTTTACAGCTTTACTGGACTCCTTTACTAAATAAATAATGTTTGTCGTCCTGCACTTGGGTGCTCCTCCTCCTTCTGCACCCTCATCGTGACAGTTTTACACTTAGTGACCATATCATCTCACTGTCCAGAAGAGACTAGCGTTCCTCGGGAGGCAGCAACACTAGCAAACATGTATCATAGCAACCAGTAGCCATAATCAGACATCACATGTTGGTTGTGATATTTTAGGTAACAATTTTCCTTTCAGTGGTAATAAATTCTATGACTCCGTATTTCTTCAATAGGAATCATTTACTCATCTTCTCAAATCTTCTGACCAAACTAAGCTTTGCATCTCATTGGTCCTTTGTGATGTTTTTACTATAAAAATACTGTTGATTAAAACAGCCCAATTTATGTGTCTGTGAGAGCGAGATAATGTTCATTAAGTGGCGTTTTATAAATATGTATTAGGATTTAAAGGGAGTATTTTGTTTATTTTGTTTATTTTGAATTACTCTATTCATCCCTCACCGGGGAAATTTGTTTGCTGCACTCCTTACACCGCAGAAGGCTGCCCTTCAACGGCGCCAATGATGGGAGAAGTGGGGCTTAGGTGTCTTCTCCAAGGACCCTAGACGTGCTCTCCGTGGGACGCAAACCCGCGACCTTCCGGTCCGCGGGCGAACGCGCTAACCACGCGGCCACCGTCTCCACCCTACGAGTATGATAGTAGATCAATTTCTAATCTGTATAGGGGACTTTTTCAGGAAGCTTTGTAAAGTAAATACTTTGATCTTCTGTGGCTTAAAATGAAGATGTGAGAATAAGTTTGAGGGTGGCTCATAGGAGTCAACCATCAACCTTTTAAATCCATGTCTCTGGTTCGAGAAGTTAGACAAGTTGAGCTTTGCAAGTGATGCTGTGAGGTTTACAAGGCATTACTTAATATATGAGTCTTTTTTAAGAGCACTGATATAATTAAATTATTATCAATATTACATAATGTGACTTTATTGCTCAATCCAATCTGAGAGGGTCGACAGTGTTTCTGTCATCCCGAGCACACACCTCCTTCCCTTCATTATAACTCAGCAGAAAAGACTCAGATGGCAAGCGGAGAGGACGGACCCTTCTGGGATTGTTCTGGAAAAATCATTTGCGAAGGAGGGAAAAGCAGAATACAAAAAGTGACGAAGGAGGGGCGTGTGGGTGTGACTAATTGGCACGTTGCCACAACAACACAAACAAAAGAACAACCGTTCCATCCCCTTTTACTATCCACATTTCTATCGTTGTTGCCGACATGGTGCTGCTCAGGCTAATGGGTGCCATGGTAACATGTCCTCCCTTTCATATCGTAGCTTATTGGAGGAGTAAGCATTATGCAACACCTCAGGCAAGAGAGGAAAACGGAGGAAAAAGAGGAGGTTAAAAGCATCATCAGATTGGGAATATTTCTAATCATCCATCTGTGTCGCAGATGGATGATTCATACAAACGCTCACATTGAAAAACATAACCAAAAAAACAGTAAAACTAATGGGAGATTATGGAGAGAGAACTGAGCTCCATAAAAGGTTGACTCTAATCAGATGAACCCGCTCTCTTCACAAAAATAAAAAGTATTTTCTCTAAACGAGATTTTTTTTTGTTATATAACGGGGCCATTTGTTAGAGATTTGCCTCTAAATGGAAACAGATTATTTTCGCATCAAAAGTTTACTTATGATTTTGATAAAACTGAAAAAAGAAAATTTCATAGAAACAAAGTTATATTTTTTAGGATGAGTTAATGATGAACCCCCCAGTGAAACATTGCATCATAAAATAACTAGAATTTCTTCCAGATCCTAAATACATTCAAGATGAACGTTACATGATCACAGCAGAAAGAGGTCACCACTACATCTATAATTAGAGTTATGTACTTTTTTTGTACTTTTATTATCTTCAAAGTCTTACTATTGTGTTTGTGGTTTTGAGCTATAAATAGACCAAGTAGGTGTGTTGCAGAGTTTATTAGGTTGTCAACTATTTTATTTTTGGAGCTATTAATATCCCAAGTAAATGTCACAATGAGATTATTTATAACATCAACATTGTTTTGGTTAAAAAAAAAACTACTAAGTGTAATACACAGCTTTACTAAGTGACACAGAATGCTAGTATAGATTGATGAAAGGACATCAATAACTACTCACACTTGTCTAGAAGTGTCTCATGTATCAAGCTAATGATCCCAAACAGCGGCTGGTCTGTAACAGGATCAAAGTATTGAACTGTTACAGTTGGAGTCCATCCGGCAGTTAAAGTCCATGGGCCAAAAAACAAAATTTGTCACCAGTCAAAATAGCAAAAGCTATTTTTCCATTGTACCAGTGTATAGATGATAGTTGCCGAGACACACACTTCTGATAAGTCATCTAAATTATGACAATTAGGTTATGACGTTGCCCAACACAATTAGACTAACTACACATAGGTGATGGATATGCCTATGATCATGTAAATTGGTTTTTATTGTTTAATTAGATTGTGTTTCATCATTTAATGTGAATATTTTAAGGTTTTATTGTATCTGTAGAGAGGAAACTACAGCCCTTAAACACTATATAAAAAACATTTTTGGGCAACTTTCACATAAATGATCTTCTTTTAAGCCTCGAGTCATCAGAAAAAATAATATTCCGATTGTTCAATTAGAATAAAATTAAATTATATTTGTATAGCCCAATATTACCTACAGGCTTCACATTGTAGATTGTAAAAAAAAAAAAAAAAGTACAAAAACAAATAAAGAACAAAAAGAGAAAAAAATGCTAACTATAAAAATGCTAGCTCAACAATTTCAGCACATTCGTACCCTAAGACCATCCTTCATAGCGAGGAATAACCCCAAAAAAACCAGCAGTGGGAAAAAAAGAATAAAAGAAGAAACTTCGTAAGGATCCACATGAAGGAGGGATCCCTCCCCTTCATATAGCAAATTTGTCTAAGGATTCAAGGATTCAAAAAGGGGATAAAACATATACAGTATTGTATTTCCATTTCATTGTCTTCCTCTTATCCGGGGCCGGGTCACAAGGGCAACAGCCTCAGACAAAACCCCAGATTTCTCTCACTCCGGCTGCATCCTCCAGCTCACCCCGGGGGATCCTCAGGCGTTCCCTGGTCGGCTGTGAGACATAGTCTCTCAAGTGGGTCGGGCTCTGGATCTCCTCCCAGTGGAATGTGCCCAAATCACCTCACCAATGAGGTGCTCGGGAGGCATCTTAACCAGATGCCCTAACAACCTCATCTGGCCCCCATCAGGAGCCATGGCTCTACTCCGAGCTCCTCCCGGATGGCAGAGCTTCTCACTCTATCGGAGATAGAGTATAGTATTATCAGGGTAAAACCTGACACGCTAAGTTTAAATAAATTTAGTTTAGATTTGCAAATAAAGAGAGATGGCTATCTTTTTTTTTTTTTTTACCCTATTACTTTAATACCCTATGTAAACACTCCACAGACCCTCCCCCTTTATCAATGACGTTTAAACAAACAGAACCCCAATAGATTCCACTCTATTACTTAGAACCTATCCATCAATATTAAATATGTGGATACACCCCCATCCCATTATTCTCTCCACCATTGTTTTTAAACAGAACCCCTTTCAACTCCCTCCACACCTTCATGCAGACACACCCCACAGTCCACAGTCTCTTTTTTTTCTGTTATTTATGCAAACATTCATCCTGAGCCCCTTCTGCCATCATCTCCCACCACCATCCATCTGCTACCACACATTAACAACACTTTCAAAGTCTTGATTTCACACAAAAACCTTGTATTCTCTTTCTTGCGCTATTTTCACTTGTTTTAAATAATTTAACACAAGAAAATATGAGTTTGTTATTTCTTGATCTAGATTTATTTTACACAATCAGACAGAAAATTTTGTCCACAAAGCAATCTAAAGCATCAATGTGACTTTTCTCTCTTAATAAACACTTCTTACCCTTCATCATTTATTTTTCCATCATATCATAGATCAATAACATTTTATTATCAAATCAGAATTGATCCTATTTTATAATCACAATCATTATGGCGGATTAAAGCAGCACACGTAGGAAAACAATGAATATGGGATGTTAGCTGAAGTAGTGCACCGGGATCCCCGCACCTTTGTGGGATCAGCATCATTTAACGGTGATGGACCGTTCATCATGAACCACTGTGAGAAACATACAGGCTGATTCTAGTATTAAATGAACTAATTAGACGGATAATTAGCTAAAACACCTTACCTGGGCGGTTGGATTACCTTTAAAAACAATAACACAATCCTCTCTGTATGATGTCTCGTGTGCGTCTTGTTGTCGTCTCGTTTATTGTGAACATTAATAAAGCAAGAGAAAAAACACATAACTTCCGGTCAAGTTTGGAAAATAAACCTTACCAAAGTTATCTTTTTGACTGTGCTTTACTCCCAATTTTTAATTTTAATTTTTAATATGAAATGAATTTGTAAAAATGAGATTATTTTGAATTTTTCTTTAAAGTAAGAAGTTACAATTTCTATTTTAACTTTCGGTAGTTCATGCTACATCCCGTAGCTTTATTATTACACATAGCAAGTGGATGCTGCAGAAAATTTTGCTTGCTTTTGTTTTGGCAATTTTTCTTCACTTTGTTCCAGTACAATTTACTTAGATATTTTTCTAATTGTTGCCTTAATTCGTTTACTTTAAGAAATTTACAAAATTGTATTAAAACTTTTAAAAGTAAAAAAAGGTATGTGATGCACAATAAAAGCTCGGCAGCGACACCAAGTGGAAAAACTTTACAACTGCATCCCATTTTAACTGAATCTGCAAGTTTTACAGTTAGTGTTGTATTGCTCTCATACAAATTAAAATGAAAGAATATATAAATAAAGTAATTGTATGATGCAACAACGCCATGTTTTTATGCAATAGATACTTCAACAAATGTTGACATAAAGAAAAAAAATGGAAAAACAGCCATTTACGTCTGCCATTTCTGAAATAATTGCCTAGGTAAAACAAAGGAAAATTCTTTATAGATAAATAGATAAAAATTAAGCAAAATACCAAAAAAAAAAATAAAAAAAAAAATGAATGAATGACACAATAAGCCTATGTGTGGTGGTATTGCTCAGTGTTAAAGTGACTGTTCTGGGTGCAGAACATTTTTCAACAAGAAAAAATTGGAAATAATCCCAATTTTCTTTTGGAATAATTTACTTATACTATAAAACAAGTCAGCAGAAGCTTTTATAACAAACAATTGTAACCTATTTCATTACTAAAAACATAGGGGGCTATATGGTGGCAGTGGTTAGCATGGTGGCTTCACAAAAAGAAGGTTTGGGTTTGAGTCCTGTTCGGACGAGGACTGAAACACTGGCCTTTCTGTGGGGAGTTTGCATGTTCTCCATACGTATGCATGGGGTTTTCTCCGGGTACTCCGCTTTCCTCCCACCCTGGAAATACGTGCATGTTAGGTTATTTGACTGCAATGAAATTGGCCCCAGGAATGAATGTGTGTGTGGATGTGGCCCCGTAACAGACTGGCGACCTGGTATCTTGCCTCTTGCCTAAAATGAGCCGGGGTAGGCTCCGGCATTCCCTGCGGCCCGTTTGGGAAAAGCGGTATAGAAGATGAAACAAAACTAAAAAATAGAACATTTTTGACAGTATTTACACGATGAGGCTCAGATTTGTCTCTATGCTACCTGAAGTCGCTATGAAGTCAAACAGTTATTGGCCAATATGGTTTTTTGGGTTTGTCAATTCTACAGGGATATTCCTAGACCTCATACTTGGTTGGACTAATTGGTTTGGGTTTTTCCGCATTGGGATGCAACAAAGCTGGGTTTGGTTGTGCATGATACAGCTTTTTCTTTTTTGCTTTCTATTCTAATGTACTAACTGAATGTTGAGCTGAACTTGGTCTGAAATTGCATAGTTTGATCAGGAAACAATTGAATGATCCCTCGAATGTATGGTGGATTTTTAGAATCAAAACAATACTTTTTAATCATTCCTCCATTCACATGCTGTATATTACTTCATCCTCTCACGTTAAATCTCTTCTTAAGAGGAAATGTGTAGATTTTCTTTATTTAGTTGATATTAAGCCTCCTGAAATGCACCCTTTCAGGTATGACATTGATCTGTAGATTTATAAGTAACTCCCAACCAACCAACCAAACGACATCCGCTTTGGTTTTACTTCTAACGTTTCTGTGCCCAGAAAAAAAACCCACACAAGACAAAACTGAATCTCACAGAAACAGTTTTATTCACGTGCTCTGATGTTATAGTTGCAACAGTGAAACGAGAACATCCTCCTCTAAACACTAAGAGACGTAAAGATGTGAACACTCGCACACTCTTGCACTCTCATGATACATTCCAAATTCCCATCTAGTTGCTCAAATTTCATGTGTATAATTTAATTAATAAATGATTTTTTTTCTATGTTATGATGACAGAGATGTGAGACGTCTCACATATGAGTGATGCTCATATTTTTGTCCTCAGGGTTGTGGGGTGAGAGGCACATGTTGGGTCCTCCAGTTGCATGATGGGATGCACCCGAAGGGGATGCCTGATGAGGAGGTAGAATGCGAATTCACCACATGTACAAATCATCGTATCTGTTGGAATATGGACAAAGAAATAAAACTCAGTCAAAGCTGGAATTACTATTTTATCTTCTCAGAGTGTGGTGTTCACACCTTGACCTCTGATCTCTGTTGTTATCACCACCGAAGAGCAGCTCTGCAACCACGTCCTCCTGAGCAGAACGTTTTCCATACCTGGAAGATGGAAAATGGAAATTGTCAATACAGCATTGTCCATATTGAAAAAGACTTTTCTATCCACTGAAAAAAACATTTGGTCTCTAGTTTTTTTCTTTTTAACCGTTGTTGAATTTCTTTAAACATCTCAAATTAGAATTTTCTCATTTTGCTTAAAACAAAACAAGAAAGTTGTCTTGAAAATTATCAAAAAATAGTAACCACAGGTTTTTTTTTTACTCTGCTTTTTTCTCCGAGACATTTTAGTAAACTTCCATAAAAATATCTACAATTATTTGATTATTCAATTAATCTTGAGGTTAGCACAGTTTATTTCCAAACTAATTCACTTCCAACCAGATTTATGTTGAAAATTAAACTGCATGTGACTTGTGAAAAAAATCTATTTTTTGTCGCAAAACAAACAAAAAAAAAAACATCAATTCTGTCAATGAATCCCTCCAGTCTGCTTGCAAAATGTAAAACAAATTACTGTTCTCTGACAGTCAATTTTTTCAGGAGCATATTTTCAAACAGAAAATTTTGAAGTTAAAAAAATAATACTGGCTTTTTAAAAAAAAAAATCTAATGAGAAGTAGCTTGAATTACCTAAAAAAAAGTGAACCTCTTTGTGTTTGTTTTGGAGAGTTTTGTTTCTTTTAACAAACCAAAATTTCTCCTCAGTTTTTACATTTTTAGAGACATTAAAACCGAGATGGGTCATTGTGTTCTCCCATTGTACAGAAGAAGTGGCGGTAAAAGACTGCTGGTGTAAGATTGGACTGTAATCCAACTGAATGACTTACAGTTCTGACTCTCAACATGAAACCACAACCCAATCTACCGCTTCACTGGTTTCTCAGTGGGCTTCAAACAACCATCGTGTCCAGTCGCAGCTGGCAAAGTATCAAACAATTTTCCTTCTGATATCAGCGGCACGTTGTTCCTCATTTCTGCTTTTATTGTCTGCACAGGTCATTGTCTCCATCATCTTACTTCCTTTATTCCTTATATTCTTCAATAAAATCCTCCTTTGACCAATAAAATGTGGATGAAAATGCAGAAGAGAATCTCAAGAGTGAAAACATACTTTCTGCTTTTGGATCACCATAAAGTGCACTTATAATTTTATTTAGCTGTCAAATCCCTTCTGGAGCTCTACCATTAGAATTTTTTAATCTGGAATGTGTTCAGACTCCGGAGGATTCAGATCTATCAGCGGTACCTGAAACTCTCTAACTGAAGAATGATAACCTTTACCAACATGCAATGCTTCTCCATTACCAGAAACTCACTCAAATATCAATGAACTATTTGACTTTCATGAGGAGGAACAAATAGTCCATGTGGGTCTAAATAAAAAAGGCCACACACTTTCGATTCTCATTTCTGGAAGCCACAGACCTCCACTTAGACTCTTAATTGGATTTGTGATTCTTTCTGGGTCCGTCTGGGTTGCTGTTATTGCTCTGATCCAGTTGAATCAGAGGCCTCAAGGTTTTAGAAAGAGGGTGACAATCTAATCTTCAACTGGGAAAGGTGAACTTAAGTTTAAATCAGCTGGATGCAGTGAGGGTGTGAAAGAATAAATGTAGAGTTAAAACTGCAGAAAGAGAATTAATGTAATTCAATTTCTAGGGAGACTCTGATGGGGCCACTTAGACAGCCACTCTAGGATTATGCACAGTCTAGACCTTGAGTAGCTATAGTCATTGGAATGGTCATGAGAGAAGATTATTGTAGAGACACACTTTGTGAAGTGGGCCAGGTTTTATGTGTGGATTTACCTCTGCCTGGTGATCAGGTTGATGTAATGTCTCAGGGCCGTGTAGTACTTGGCCAACTCCTCAGGTGGTGCATCCTCACCAGGGTTCTCTGGTTTCGGAGGGTAGGCATCTGCCAGCGCTCCCAGACACACCAGAACGCACAGTGTGATCACCGCTAAAATCGTCCATGGCTTCAGAATCACCACCATCTGCATCAGGACACATTTATTTGATAAGATTTCCCAATCCACTAATGTATTTGCGTTTTATGGGTTAAATGCAGAAACTGATGAGTTTATGGATTTTTGTGCTAGGAGTGATAAATTTATTTTTCAATCCAAACATGAAGTGGCACACTTCCCCTGAGGCTGTGGAAAAGAATTTGGATTTTGTTTGTTTTTTGAGGAAGTATGTGCTTGGTTAGAGTTGGCCGAAGAGCACAAGGGAGTGTGCAAGTCTGCCAAATCGGTCGATAAGTTGGATATAAAGAGGAAAAATGGCTCCGGGCTTTAAATTGACTTTTTGTCAAATTGCTGTTTTGCTCTTGGGGGAAATGACAAAACAAAATTTTTTGACGAGAAGCTATTTTCTAACATCATTAGTGCAGAAACGATCAATCATCTGTGATGAGTTTGGAAAATGTATTAGCAAATGCAACAAAAACGAATGTAATTAGTTTATTAGATTTTGGAACAACTTCTTTCCTTCAAATGTCAAGGCTTTCTTTTTTTCCCACCAAATATTAAATTTTTTGTGAGAGTCATTTCTAATAATGATCTTTGAAATTAGACATTTTTAGGAGTTATTGTGAATCAATAAAATATATGTAGATTATTTTATTAATTTTTACTTAAGCTAGTTGATCAAGACATCAAAACAACCAAAAATACAATCATTGTGTTGTTGTTTTTTTTTCAATAAAACACATTTTCAAAAAGATTTTTCAACCTTCTGTTGCAAACATTAAAAAAACAACTTTTTTACCACTGACTTTTACAGTGATGCTGTCTTTTCAATCACACACACCTATTGTCTCCATATTTATGCTTTGCTTTAGGAAACACTGCCATGAGTGCCACGGATTCATTAAAAGAACTGAATCGATTGTATTTACAACTGAACCGCTGTCTCTTGTACATAGAATTGAAATTATCCTCCAAATAGGAGCTGCGTTGAAAGGGGTAAAATTTTCAGTAGTATAATCGAAGAAACTTTTTTTTATTTGACCTTTGGAATTGTACAAACAAACAGACATTTAAAAGTCAAGTTTATTAACTTTTGATTTAATGAACTACATTATTTAATCGTTTAGTCAAACGTCAATTTCTTAATTCATCGCAACAAATTTAGAGAGGATTTTTTTATTCTATTATTCTGATGCGGTTCATTTACTAATCACAAATCCAACAGAGATTTTTTTTTCTCATAGAGCAAAAAGTCCATGATGACCCCCAAAAATTAAACTTGTAACTACAGTTGATGAAAGTCACCATCATCTCTTGCTGAGCGCAAGAACATAAAACATGCTGATTTCCAGCATCTAAAATGCATTTTGAATCCATGGATCACTTGTGCTGGCTGTGGTAAACTGTCGTTTATTTTTTATGATCATGTCAGAAAATTTAAACCATCTTTGATCTGAGATTTTGATACACTTAAGCTACGAAAAAAAACCTACCCACTTTGAAATTACTAGGCAGTTACAAACAGAATTTGAGAGTCATTGAAAGTTACATTTTTAAATGACCAGATACTGTAAATACCACCACAATAATTATACTGACCAATTTGTTCAAATTTTAACAAAATTTTGAGGTTCTGGTGTTGTTAAAATTCTTTCAGCTTCTTAAGTTTCAAACGGCACCTCACAGAGTTATTGCGGCATATCATGGCTCACTTCAAGCTCACTTTTTTATCTGCCTATTTATTCATTAATTCACCATTTCTTCGGCCGCTTTGTAAAATTTGGAAATGGGATGTTTTCTGTCAGGCCTGCACTGTGGTATGCTTGAAAAAAAATTATTGTGAAATAAAATGGAAAAAATGGAACTTAAACTCAAACTCAAAACTGAAAATAAGTGTGTAAGCTACTACAAAAATGCCATCATAAAAAAAAAAAAGTGTGGTGCTGTCCGTGGTGCTGATTTTCACATTTCATCCTGCACACTTCTACATTCTTCTTCTACATTCTTCTGCTATTGCAAACTGCTGAATAAACTTACTTTGAGAAGATTTTGAGTTCTGGGAAGCAGTCGGAGCCACAGGTGTCTCAGTGCAGAAGCTTCGTTCTGGAGGCTTTTCTTCTTATCCTCTTCAATCAGGTTCAACTCTGCAGGTCGCTGCACCTTGGCTCAAACATCGACACAGCTGATTTATATAGTTTAGAGACATCAGGGGAAGGAGGGGTTGTAGCATGATAAAGTGTTTGTGAAGGACAGGAAAGAAAGAAGGGAGGGAGGAGGAATGCGTCAGATGGTGATGATGATAGGGACATTAGTAATGCGTCGGTCACGCATTTAGTTGTGTTTCTGATCGACACAACAGATGACATTTTGGGACAAGATGCCCAGAAAAACTGCATCCGTGTAAAAAACAGACTGTTGGGAATTTCACAGCAAAAACATCCACATTGTGTATCCACACTGCTCATTAGGCTATTATGAAGTTTTTAATTTGTGTTCATTTGAATATGTAGCATTCTATTCCTGGCTTGATGAGGACAATTTGTAATTTCATCAAAACAGTCAGTTTACTACCTATTTTAAGTATTAAGATGTGATCTTCTGTGCTGTCTTTGGACAAACTCCATGTTAGTGTGCAGAACAAGTAACATCCGCTGGAAAAACAATCAGAGATTAGTTTTTGCCCTTGAAGACATTATGATGAAAGTGTTGGTAGTCTTGTGTTGGTAACAGGCAGGAAACTGGTCTTATTGATTCAATAAAGGCCTGGAAGAGACGTTCGGCATTTACTGATTTTGACAAAATACAGGCTACAATAACAGAAACATAAGAATCAGAAAACTTTGAAAATGTCTATTTCAACCAAAATAATGTGTGTGACAGGTACATAAAGACACAAATAAAATATCACAAAGTTAGACGGAAAGAAATGCAGAAAACGAAAAAAAAAAGTAGATTTCCTCCTCTCTTTTCCCCTTCATCTTCTCAGCCATCCTCTTCCCACCGAAAACTTCTGAACACATGGATTGTTGTAAGACCAGTTATCTGTAAACCTGTTTTTTTTATTCAATCTGCAGCATTTATTGAGAAGCTTATCTTAAACTGAGGTGATTAAAATGGCCAATACGTTTAGATTTTGTCATCTCCATTGCTACCCAATAAGTAAAAACCAGTTGAGGGGTTTCTCAGGTTCAATAACATTAGTGTCATGGATGAATGGTTATAAGGCTGTTATTTACTCTCTCATTTCCTTTTATTGATCTAAAAGAAGTAAAAATGCCAAGATCTTCAAACCTACGTTGGCACAAGGAGATTTGTTGGGTTTGAGATTTTTCCTGTGTGTCCTTTTAACTGAATTTCACTAAAAGATGTGGAACTGTTCACAACTGAGCCAGAAGATTTGATATAGATGATAAAAACAGCTAATCTAACATTTAAACCAGTTTCACTTGATTCTTCTCAAATTTTATCCAGATTTATGTGACTGTAAAACATAACAACTGTAGTTCTAACAGGAATTCTAATAATGAGTGCTTTTTGAGATCCAAATCAATACCACCGATTGTCCACTCTTCTCTTTTCACGGAACAGTTTCTTTGCAGTCATTATTTCACTAATTAAACTGATCATAAATTGACTAAAGGCGTTGCCTACAAGAGTTGAAAAGGTTGAGAGGAAACTCAGGATGATGCTGAGGTCTCATAATGCTCCACAACAAACTGGAGTGCATTCCCTTCACACAATTTAATCAAGACCCGAGTCACGCTGCTGATATAAAATGACGGAGGTGTGTCTAGAGACTCACCCATTGACGACATTAACTCTTTAATGTGATTTTTTTTGTTCCCCAATCCTCATTTCAACAGACATTTGACTCAGAAGTCTTTTAAGCGACAATTATAAAAAATAAATAAAAGTACGGGGTGTAACAAGATTAATGGGAGAAGAAGATTTTATTAAATAAATGCATCAAAAAGCCCCTTTGAATTTAAACATTAAAACCATGCCACATGTGCATATTTTAGAACCTCTGATGAGTTTTTTTGGGAGGTAGATTTATATTATTTACAAGAAGGGGTAAAGGAATTTGAATTTAGTGTTTTTTAAGATGATGATGTCATTTTTTTTTTTAACAACAGCCAAAAAAATCTGTTTTCATTCAAAAACAATGATAACCCTCATGACAAAATATGTCAAAATGAGTCTGTTATGAGTCATTTTATGCATATAAATGAAAAGATATATGGTGTTTTTATTACTTTTCAATGTCTGTATAATTTTTTGGGTTCATGTTTGGTTAAATGAATAATTTTGAGCCATGTTCATATGGGAAAAAGTTTTTTTTATGTACAGTATATCCTGGGTGTTTTCTTCTTACTTCTTGAGATTCCCGAAACCATGAGGAGAACCGGCATCAACATAGATGTAGAACCAAAAACGGTTTCAGGTCAAATTTTGCAAGTATTTGTCCGTCAGCTAGCTGAAAACTTTCAACCTGTTTCTCTACATGACTTGGTTCCTTTGTGCTTGTGGCTCTGGCATTTTGCCTGTTTTTAAAAAAACAAAAAAAAAACTTCAGTCATCTGCTTTGACAATTACTGTCCCGTAACACTGACACAGTGATAAGGATGTAATTGGAGGAAATCGACTTCAGTAAGTTCAAGTACGTCATCATTGACATGTTAGACACCAGAGTGCCTACAGGGAGAAACAATAGACAGTCTCATTACAGCACATTACCGAATGTGCTCTTTGGGGATGGGTTCAGGAACTTTCAGGGGTTGTTGCATCTGATTGTCATGTCTTCCAAAAGAGTTCCAGAGGAACTCTTTATGCATAGCCTGGGAATCATTTGGATCTTCAGAATAAGATTGAAAAAGCGACCACAGAAAAAAAGGACTGCCTTACTTTTAATATACTTTATTAATCCCTGACCAGGAAATTTTGTGTGCTGCATTACACCACAGCAGGCTACCTCCTATGACGGTAGGAGAAACAGGGGATTAGGTGTCTTCTCCAAGGACCCTAGACTGGAACTCAGTGAGATGTGAACCTATGAACTTCCAGTCCATGGGCGAACGCTCTAACCACTGAGCCACCATCTCCCTATTTAACCCCTCTATTCATCCCCTACCAGGGAAATTTGTGCGCTGCACTCCTACACCACAGCAGACAGCCACAACGGTGACAATGGTGGTAGTAACGGGGGTTAGGTATCTTCTCCAAGGACCCTAAACGTGCACTCAGTGGGATGCAAACCCACAAACTTCCGGTTGACTTCCAGTCTGCAGGTGATCGCTCTGACCATTGAGCCACCATCTCCCCCAATATTAAGTTTATTAAACTGCTGCTCTTAAAATTTGACTCTAGACAAGTAGAAAACAATTATATTGGTGGGTTAGATAATCTTTTACTTAAATGTTCAAAGTAGGTAAGCACCCAAAACTCAAAAAATAGTAGGTTTCAGTGATAGGAATAAGGAGGCTTTAGTTTGAATCACAATTGGTAAAAAAAAAAAATTTAAAAAGTGCTCAGCATCACATAACATTCACATAATAATCCGTTTTGCACTCTTTCTTATTATCTTTGTCTCTCATCGTTGTTGGTTTTGTAAAGCTTGAAATATGTAACCTAAAACCATTTTAATATTAAAATTGGAAGACACAATCAAGTTCAAGTTTCAGCAGAAAAGAAGAATATTTGATCCTTTAAATGTTATTATTCTGCTCCAATGAGAGTGGAAATAAAATTTCACATAATTAAAAAGATTTTTTATTAGGTTAATTAAAAATACCAACATTTAATGCCACACTTCCATCAAGTGAATCATACGGCTATTTCAATAATATTTTTAAATAAAAAATATTCTTACTGAAAGTTAAATTAAGTTTTTTTTCCAAGGTAGCTCACCAAGTCCAGCATTGTCATGAATTAATTGAGAGAAGATACAAACTAAAAGTTTTGGCCAGAGATGCCAAGTGTAATCATGTGACGAAATCAACATGTCTGAAAAATGTCTGCTGACATTTAAGTCAATGACCTACTGGTATCTTTAAAGTCTTTTACACATTATTTTTCATGCTTTTTTTTTTAACTTCATGCATTTATTGTTTTCATGCAATTGATTTGAATTGTTTGCATGTGAAATGTGCAATACAAATTAACTTTGTTTGCCCTACATGATCACTGTAGCAGTTTGTGTGTTTTGAAAAACTGAATTTTGTCTTTTGACCAATGAGTCATTGTGCAAATAATATACTAATAGTACATCTAAGCGTGTCATTGCCATACATTGTTTATAATGCGCACCCAAACTCTGAGTTCTTTGGGTAGAAAATGTTGGGCGTTACACTTGAACAAATAGAGTAGTTATAATGTACACATCTACACTAACAATGGACTCAATCGCTTTTCAAAATTTTGAAGTCATAATCTTGATCAACCACTTCTTCAAACTTGATAGTATAAAGAAATAAATGCAAGAATTGACAGAATATGGCAACATCCAAAGACAGAGTTGGCCTTTATGGATTAACTTGAGACACATTGGTTAAAAGAAGACTGTGCAACTGGATCAAGAGCTTCTGAAGCCCTGAAGCTCAATTGCTTTTGTGGGGAAAATAAAAACCTTGTTTTAGGTTTTTCAAATTGAGCTAAAAATAAAAGCTGTAAGCAGAAATAAAGACTATAGTTGCTTTGGCACCACTCTGCTGACGTTGCCTCTGCCTCCCCTGGCTACATTCCTTTCACATCCTTCTCATTTGTTGCTGTCACACCTGTGTTCATGCAGGGACGTGCAGCTTTGCAAGCCTCAGTGCTTTTAGGAATTAAACAAGTCCTCAGCTTAATGGCAAAACGTAAATTTCTGAGCAGATGCCACTGCCCAACGCCACTTCCACTGAGATGGTGGGAGGTAGGGGTAGCAGCTTTTAATACCACGTACTTCTAGAAAGGCCTGGCATTTATTATCATACAACATTATAAAAATCATAGGAAACTGCTCAAACCCCTCAAAAAGGTTTTTTTTAAACAAAAAGCTGAATTAGCCTTCAAGAACTGCAAAAGCTGTCTTGTGTTCAAAAATTCTGATTTATTTTAATCATATTTTGAGGTTAACCCATTTAATTTGATCAAGTGGGTGTGGCAAGTTGATTGAAATGCTGTAATTAGTGTTACCACACCATATTATAACATGTCCAATTACATGGCTGTCTGCATCCATGACAGATTTTGTGGACGGTAACATAATTCGGACATATGCATTTGTTGTTCTATTGCTTTGAATCAACATCTGCCATAATTACGTTTCAGGAGCAAATTATGGTTTTAAATACTGTACAAAAGAAGAGTATGGCATCAAACGACACTTAATCTCTGCATTGAGGTTTTGGAGAATCTTCTTCTTTCGGCATTTCCCTTCGGGGTCGTCACAGCAAGTCAGTTTCTTCCATCTAACCTTATCTGCTGCCGCTTCTTCAGTCACGCCAACTATCTTCACGTCCTCCCTCACTGTATCCATGAACCTCCTCTTTGGTCTTCCTCCAGGTCTCCTGCCTGGCAGTTCCAAACCAAGCATACTTCTGCCAATGTAGTCTCTCTCCTCTGCATATGTCCATCCATCTCAGTCTGGCCTCTCTGACTTTATCCCCAAAACCTCTAACATTTGCTGTTCCTCTGATATACTAATTTCTAATCCTGTCCATTCTGGTCACTCCCAGAGACATCCTCAGCATCTTCATCTCTGCTATCTCCATCTCTGTTTCCTGTCTTTTCCTCTGTGCCACTGTCTCTACACCAAACAGCATGGCTGGTCTCACCACCGGCATTTTCCCTTTCATTTTAGCTGAAATTATTCTATCACACCTGATACTGAAATTCAACAGGCCAGTTAGGCAGAATTTTAAAAATGCTAGGCCCTTTTTAATTACTACAAACATGATGGTGATCAGATCAAATACAAGCCAATTTCTAAACATTAACAATGCTCCTTCTCATCATTATTACAGTTGTCAAACTAATTGATTTAAAAGCTTAATGCTAGAGTGCACAATTTTTTTCTCAAAAATTTTTTTTTTCTAAATTAAAGCCTTTTTTGTTCCACTTTTGTCTTATCGTTTCTGTTGCATTGCATGGCAGTTAGAGTGAGCGTCTCGGCGTGTTTCCATTGATGTTTAATTTGTGTAGCTGTGTGCTCATATCAGTGGCGACTGATTGTAAAGGTTGAAATTGCAGCAAGCGGACAGGAAGAGTGGCAGGAAACATTTAACAAGCTCTGATAAAACTCGCATTAGCCTCCTGTCAGTGCTCATCATTCAGCATCAGCACACACATTTACACACCTTGACAGAGTTGCGCACTGACAACCAACAATAGTGTTTAATCTTTATCTGTAGTATCATTTTTTTTCTCTCTAAAGTGCATCCTGAAAAGAGTCTGCTGGTGTTATTTAACAGACACATCTATGTACACACCCATTATTTCAAAGTCTACCTTTGTGTAGAATGTTTATTTAACTCTTCTTTTATCTGCATCTCCGCTCTGTCAGGACAATTTGACAACCCAACTGATAACCAGCCATATCAGCACCAAGAAAAAACACATCGCTCTAATGGATGCTGCTGTGAGTTGCATGGGTGCACATGAAACTTATTTTACTGCTTTGTTCTGTGTTTGGATGTTTCACTTTTTTTTGCCTTTAAGTTTTCAATTTGAGAACATAATCACATAGTATTTGGCTTTGGAGTTGTCATTAATGAACTGTACCTCATGTTAAACACACATGTGATGTTTTGAGATTGTGACTTTACTTAGGAGCAGTGAAAGCAGCCATTACCATTTTTTAGTTGAACCAGACAACCACCTGGTAAACCAACTCAAGAATTTCCAGTCTTCACTTGAAGACCAAAGAAGAGGTTCATGGATACAGTGAAGGAAGACATGAAGATAGTTGGTGTGACCGAAGAAGATGCAGCAGATAGGTTTGATAGAAGAAACTGACTTGCTGTGGTGACCCCTGAAGGAAAATGCTGAAGGAAGACGACTTTAGTGGCCACTGGATCAGGCTTTTGCCTTTTGCAGATGGCGTGATTCTGTTTGTCTCATCGGGTTGAGATGGAAATCAGTATTCCCAATCTAATAGCACCATCCTCAAATGGAAAACTCTGCGTTGGTTTGTTATCATAACATGGTATTTGAGCGAAAAGAAAAATTTCTTTGTTTACTAGTTAGTCTAAGTGAATTGTAAATGATTGTATTTAAATAAATCTTCATTTTATTATCGGCATCCTTCCGTCTCTGGAGACAATGGAGTCTGCACCTGGATACCTATTTGTTTGTGCATTGTCAGCTGTGGCTGAATAAGCCGATGCGGGAGTTGCAGCTCCTACCACACTTGCTGCAAATGTAATAGGTAGTATGAGTCACGGAGGGAGTGGTGGCAGACTGATTTTTTGCTGTTTCCAGGTAATTGTCGCCTTGTGCTGGATCTCGACCTGCTTGATACCAATTTTGACAGCTGCACTCCACATACGTAGCAGTCAGTGGTCACTGATGTGAAATCTGCTGCATTGATGTTGCACAACTTCAGATTCCTCTTGCAGGCAGTTTTTGTGCCACAGGACAGATCATATAGTTGGTCGCGTTCCGGTGGAACAAATTTTCATTGTAGGTGTAAGGGATTTATATTATACAGCATTTGTACCCACTCGCAACCATTTCCCACTAAAGTTCCCTCTGTCATCAATTGTTACCGGGTTAGGGATACTGAACATAAGAAAGTCTGTTAATGTAAGACCATTAAATGGGTTTCATTGCTTAGAAGGAAATCAGAGTGGAGCTGTTGCTTGTTCAGATTGAGATGGGACAAGTAAACTAGTTTAGGCTCCTGACCAGTATACCTCCTAATGACCTCACTGGGATTGAGACACCTCCACCTCAAGAATTTTAAACACTATTCAAAATGTGGACAATCAAAAGAGAAAGAGATTCAATCTTTGTCAAATTAGATAAACAAAACAGAAATTTCTATTTAACGTTGACCAGTTTATTTGGGTATTGAACAGGAATATGCTATTTGTTAGTGTCCAATGAGAACTCACGGACCATCCAACCAAACAGACCAAAAGACCATGCAAACTTCAAACAAGTAGCCTTCTTGCTTTAAGGCTGTTTATCTTTTCTTTGTGCTCCATCTGTCTGCAATTTCTTTGTGTGTGAACACGTTACTACGTTGGGGGGATATTTTAATCTGATACACGATCGTTCATTAAACATTAAGGCGTGTAATGTAACTCCTGAGATTAATTAACTGAAATTTCACAACTATTTTGTTACATCCTGTCTTTCCAACTCACTTCCAAGAAATAAATGTATTTTATGAAGCGTCAACTTCTTCATCTGTTCTTCCATTTTAATAAAGTAATGCTGCAAGCTTACCATAGTATGTCTTACCAAGTAAAACAAAATAGTTTTTCAACAACACGTACAAATGCTTTACAGTTCTATTTAAATGCCTGCCATAATGTTCAAACCATTTCCATCTGCTTTCTTCATGAGGACAATGAGTTCACTGTAATTGTCTCTTCACTCACCATTTTTCGATCCAAAAGTACACCTTTGGGATGTAGTGAAAAAAATATATTATCATCAAGGTTGACGGAATGATGAGGTTATGTCAATATGGGGGAAAATGTGTGAGGAATGTTTCTAATACCATGCTGAATCCGTCACGTGAAAAAAATGACTTATTTTGAAGAAAAATGGGGTCCAAAACAATAATAGCTAAGTTTACTATGTAACGCTGGTGAGTCTGTTTGTTTTGTTTTGAGGACATCTGGGGAGTTCAGACAACTAGAGGACACGTGTTAGACAGAACAACAAAGATTTCTAACAAAAAATGCTCTCTTTTTTCTTGCTAAAAGCTGGCACTTTAGCACTTGAAAGCAGCTGCAGGTTATTTTACCTCTGATGGGATTTCTGTCATTACAGACATATTGGTTTTGTGCAAAAGTGAGACATGGTCTGCCCGCCAGGTATTTAGCTTGACCCAAACTTACTACAGCCAATTTCATTTTCATACAGACAGGCTTTTAACAACAGAGACTAAAGAGTGTTGTGCCTTTGGGACCACATTGAAGTACAGTTTTTTTTTCTTATCTTTTGTATTGCTTGCCTTATTCTTCTTAAAACATTAAAAGTTATTTTTAAGGACTACAATAACCTCCTGTTGAATGTTTGAACTATTATAATGAAGGAAAACCAAGTTTTTGTGAGTCTGATGTTGGAAGAAATGACGTCAAAGACAAAAAAAGAAAAGAACATTTCCACAGTGAAGTCAAATCGACATGAGAATATTAAGAGGTGGAGAAGGACCCTCGGGCTCATGGAGCTTGATCTTTTCATCGATCAAGCTCATTTTTGTCAATAATCTTCTTGATCACTTGTTTAAAATGAGAATCCACTAAAGAAGGAGCGAATAACAGCAAAACAGTTGATATAAAAATGTCCAATTTATCTTTGTTTGAACTTTATTTGACAAAATACAATAGCTTAATAATGGTAAAAAAAACAAAAAAAAAAACTTTTACCTACAAAAAAAAAACTTTTACCGTTCTATACATAATACTGTGACGTAATCTTCCGAACATTTGGTGAAGTAATCAATAAACTTGAATTCTGATCCAAAAAAGAAAAAATAAATAAGTAAAATCTCAAGCAAAGCAACATATTAGGACATTTTGATTCGTAGAGCAAAACAAAATCTCAAAAATCTCAAAAAAAAAAAAAAAAAAGAACTCGATCCAATTCTTGTAATAAGAGTTGCTTCTTTTGCGGCGACGTCATTCTGAATTGTTTGCCTCATCCAAAGTTGTTCTCTAAGACAATTTTTTTTTCAAAAACAAGTGGGTTAGTTTTCATTTATGTATCATATGTTTGCAGAAAGTGTCAGCAGACAACTTAGCTGGATTAAGCAGTTCAGAAAATAGAATATTGATGGATGTTTGCTGTTTTTGCCTTAAGTGAGATGTGTAATATAAAATATATTACACAGCTTTTTTATATGTAAATAAAAATATTTGCATAATGTTTAATTTTTCTTAGTGTAGTGTTTTTTCTATCTCAGATCCTTAACCATCAGAATCAGATTTACTTTATTGGTCCCACACGTGGGAAATTTGTGTGAAATTTGTGTGTTACACAGTAACAATGAAAGAAAACAATAGATACTACGTATACAAAAAGAATAATAAAAAATAATAAAATAGACAGAATAATGTGACTGACTATATACAAGCAGAACTGAATGTGCATGAGGAGGAAAAAGTGACATAAATTATGAACCTGTTACTGTATCTGTTATTCTGTGAGTTATTGTAAAGTGTTATTGTGTTGGGAATGAAAGATTTCCGGTACCGGGTGATTTTCGAGTAGAGCTGTCTGAGCCTCTTGGAGAAGGAGGCTCTGTTTGTCCAGAAGTGGGTATAGAAGATGATCATGGTTGTTCATGATGGATAAAAGTTTGTTCAGTGACCTCCTCTCCACCACTGCTTCAAGTGTGTCCTGTTTGCAGCAAATGACAGAGCCAGCCTTTCTGATCAGTTTATTAAGTCTGTTGGCGTCACTGGCTGCAATGCTGCTCCCCCAGCAGATGACAGAGAAGAACAAGGTGATGGCCACCACAGACTGATAGAAAATCTCTAGCATCTTGTTGTACACATTGAAGGACCTCAGCTTCCTTTGGAAGTAAAGTCGGCTGCAGGTCTTCTTATACACAGCAGTACTGTTGCACCTCCAGTTCAGTCTGCTGTCGATAGTCACTCCCAGATATTTGTACTCCTCTACCACTTCCACATCCCTACCCAGAATGCAAAGGCTGCAAAACAGTCCTCTTCTTTCCCACATGAAATTGATTAATCCAATTCAATTCATCACTATTAATTAATCAACCCTATTTAACTTATTAATTTTATACTTTAGTATATTACAGATCCTATGACTGCCTCATGTTTTGTGTATCACATAACTAAGAACAGAAACAGACTCCAACCAACATATTTCAGTTAAATATTATTATTCATTTTGGTTTTATTTTAGTATAGCTGGCCATTTGGATGGTTTTAAACTTTGTTAATTGCTGTATTTACCTTTTTTTTGCATTTTGATGCAAAGGCAAAACCCCAAAACAGAAAAAAAAACAGGCAAATTTATTTATAAAGCACATCTCATGCACAACACAATTCAAACTAAGTGTCATTTTCAAAAAAGTTCTCACCTAGTGTGTGTTTTAGTAAGATGAAAGCATCCAGGTGGTGCTGACAAAGAAGTTTTACTGACTGCTGGTGCTTGCACACAAACAACAGACTTGAATAATTGTTCACAATTTTGTCTGCCTCCTACCTCTTGTGTTCTGGGATCATTTCCAACCAGCAGAAATCATTCTCTTCATGTGAAATGTCATCATTTTCTGCTCTGAAACAAAGTCAACACAATATTTCTGCAGCCAGAAGTGATCTTTGTTTATACTTACTTTTATAAAAAGAAAGAATTCAACAAGATAATGCAACATTCGTCATCTTTCATGAATCATGTGCCATTATCACATAACTTTAATACCATTTGGTGGACCACTTGATCCAAAGTGACTCATAATAACTGGCAAACGCTTACCCCCTGTTCAACATGGCAGGTCAAGAGGGAAAAACAATGTCTTAGAAATTTTCACGAAGCCTTGCAGCTTTTACTGGATGATAGCATTTTTCCACAGAAAGAATTTCATAAAGTCTTTCCTTCAGGTGAAAATGGTTAGATAAACTTAAAGACATCTGTACCCATGTTACCTACGTTCCAACAATAAAACTAGGCAGCAAATAAATGTTTGCCAGTTCAAGTGCTTACAAGCTTTTTCACGGTAGCACTTCATGGGTCACATATCGAGTTAAAAACTAAAAGAATCCAGTGTTTACAACATATCATAACTGATAATTATTGTCTTTGGATTGCGTTATAAAGAGATATAAAGGGTTTTTAAAAAATTTTTAAAAACTTTTGTATGGCAATTCCGGGCTTCCATTTCTTTTTGTGTAATGGATGTTATAATGTGGCTTACACATTTTCATCATGCGTTTAAGTCCTCATCTTGCACAGCTAAATTCTTTTTTATGCACCTAAATATTCACTGAAACCTGATTGTGCAGCACAGATCTGTTAAAATACTCTAGTGACAAGAAGGTGTGTGACAACAGTAAAACAGCAGAGGGAGGTTGCTTCGAATACAGCTGCTCACCACAGCGATATAATCCATTAACCCCTTTCCTTCATCAATAAATTTGATGGAAAAGCCTAAATGTTTCCATAAAGGTGACTGAAATGATGCAGGGCTTTTAAGTTCCTTCACACATCATGACTGCACCTTGAAAGGATTCAGTTGCACCCCTACTTGGAACAACAGATCACATTTAATGCTGAATACAAATAACTAAATGGGTCAGTTGCTAAATTTGATTATGCAAATGCTAGAAAAAGTTTAATGGCCAGGTAAAAAGTATTTGAAACAAACATCTATTATTACAAGAAACTGAATTTTGAAGTGACAAGATTTGCACATGATGATTTGAAAAAGAATGGTTGGTATAGCACACCAGAAGGGTCAGAATAACACTTGACAATGGAACTGAAAGTAACAAAACGGGATCTATGGTGGACACAAGTAACAATTCATTAGTATTAAGGACTCGTAAAGAATTTTTCAATTTAACTTGTTGCTTGAAATAACAGTCATATTTTGCAAAATTTTACTTTTCAAAAGAGCAAAAGAGAATAAAAAAATTAGTTCCCAGCCACATTCTCATATACTCGACATTTGGCAGAAAATCAACAAAATACACTAGAGGCGTACACAAGAACACAAATTAGATTAGAGTGTTGTGCGTTTAAATGGTATTGTCTCTCGGCATAAACAGCCTCCCCCTTCAGACAAAGTCTGCTTCAAACGAAGTCTGCTGCGTCACAGGCCTGAAGAATCCATCATCATTATGACCTCACTGCTACTGGCCATTTCACATTGAACCCTCCAATCATGTTCAGGAATTTACTGCTACCTGCTTATCTCTGCAGGCTTTTCCTCCACACATACTGTATCTAAACTGGTCCACTGCAATCAGTCTTTACAATGTTACGTCTATGAGCACATTTGGTACACTTGAGCTTTAGAGAAGCAAGAACTTACGCACATTCACACAGAAAATACGTGTACAGTCACAATCACATACACCCCCACACACAAAGAAGTCCCGTCGTGCCTGTGAAGACATTTTATTCTAGATGGAGGATCTTGGAAAATTAGAGGTGAAATTGATATTGAATGAACGACGACATTTATTTTCAACAAACAAAAGACTTGCAATGTTGTTGTTTTTTTTTTTTTAATAGAAGAAGGTCAATTATTTCAAAAGACAAAACTGATTTAAAAACTAACGAAGATAAGATGAATGATCCAATTTAAGTTCACAGATTGTCACATAATCTTAAACTATAGAACCAAAAAAGAAAAAAAAAACCCACAAGAACTGTTCATATTCTCTAAACACCACAAGAAGGAGCTTTAGTTAATCCTTTACCATCTCCCTCAACATTTTTAAAGTAAAGCTCATAAATATTTGTCCACTGGTACTGAAAGGATTTGCGTGAATAAAGGTGAGGTGGGAATGGGAGTGTGAACAGCTCGTAAAACATTTCCTTCATTTTAGGATTAGCCGGACTCTAATTTTATATATTCATTCAAAGTCCACTTACAGACAAATTTGTCACTTGTTTAACTATCTCACATCCATGTTGAGGCCAATGGAATTTTAAAAAATTTAAATATTTTTAAAAAGTTAGAGATGATCTGAGATGATTTTCAATAGACATGGTCAACAACAATAACCAAGGAGCCTTTGGTGATTAAATCATCCCACGTTGGTGCTCAGTGGGTCCAAAAAATACCTCCCACACCATCAGATTATCAACAGCAGTCCCAACAATGTAACCAAAGCAGGATGGATTTATGCCTTGATAAAGTTTATAATTATTTTTTACCCATTTATCTAAATGTGGAAAATTAGTGAGACTAATCAAACCAGACAATCTTTTCCACCCTCTTTTGTTCAATTTAGATGGAGGACTTGTTAGGTAAGTTTCAGAAGGCCAACAAGAGTGGCCTTCTTCCGCATTCTGATCAAGAAGTCCTGTTTAATATGCTTCTAATAGATTAGAGAATGTAATTTTTTTATCATTTCAGACCTTGTGTAGAAGAAGAAGAAGAAGACCTTAGAAACAGTTGTGTTTGAAAACTGTATCAGATTTTGATTCCTCAAATGCAACCATTGAATTTCAACTTCTGCATGTTTTTTCAATCACATCGCCAGTGACATTGAATTGAAAATATATTACTTATTCCCAAAGGGAAAATTTAAGTGCTGCAGTGCTACATACCTTTGAGCAGCGGGGTTGCAGGAGTCGCCAAAAATTTTATGTCCATCACTTTGAACCATCATTTTCTGATCAAGTAAAGGACTGAGAAACTTATGCTAGTTCAGCTCACAATTGTTCAGCTTCAGATTTCTGACTGTAACAAAATGAAGTTTATAAATCATTAGTTCTACTTGTGGAGCTTTTTCAAGTTTCTGCAGCAACACATTATTTTGAACATTGACTCATTTAAACCGGACTCCTCGATTCATGTCCCTCTGATGGTTTTACACCTACACTATGTACTTCTGTCTTCTTTTTCACAATTCCATTGTAGAGGTCTTTAGAGGGTTTTTTAATGCTTCTCCCACCCACATGTCTATTATCTGCTTTTCTAATATCACTACAATCAATTCTATTGGCTAAAGGTAAATTCCTGTCACGTTCTGGACCCTACAACAATAATTAATTAAACAAATGAAAACAAGACTGGTGGGATCACATCAGTGAAGAAGACCACAGCAGTGTGTAGCCCTTACTGTAAAAGAAATGAAAAACAAATAATCAGCACTACTCTAAATTCAAGAAAAACTGGTCTAAAATGTACAAAGTATATATCAAAGGTTTGGTGGTGCATCTTTAAAAACGCATCAACCCCAATGAGCTCCAAAGTTTGAAAAAATATTGTTGAATCATAAATTGACCTCTAAAGTGTCCTGGTCCAATGTTAGCCTTTATCTAAACCTTCCACCAACAGGACCCCCACACTAAGATGTCATAGGAATTGGATTAGGATCCAGACAAGGATGAGACCAGTCAATGCTAACATCAGACAAAAATCCAAACCCACTGATGATTGAATCTGATCTGTTCGGGTCCGACCATGTAAGGTCTCTCCATGTTTTATTTTATTCATGAATATGTGTCTTGATTTGTTTAATTGTCTTCTGATATTTTTATGTATTTCCCTTTAGATACTTTTGCTGATTCTACAGTTTTCTGGGTCTCTTGAAAGCATCTCTTCAGTTCGCAAGAGAAATGTCTTTCCCTTGGGAATCTTTATTTCTGTTGATGCAACTCAGTGTCCGTCCATGTTTATGTTTCTCTAAGTCTGTTCCCATTTTCACACATTTCTTTGCATCTCTATGATCGTCCATGCCAGAATTGTTCACTCCCTATGTTTGTCCTTGTCTCTTTATCCCTCTTTTATCTTTTAGTTTTTCAACACTTCTTCCAGTTACTCTTTGTCTTTTCAGATCTACATGTGTCTCTCCACACTTGTTTACATTTCTCAGGGTATCTCCATGTCTGTTTACATCTCTTTGGGTCTTGCAATGTTTCTTCGCCATGGAATGAAGAAGGTTTGAATGTTTGAAGATGTTTGGATTTTAAAAAATCCTTTGAAATGATCAACAGTTGCTCTTCTTTTCCTCTTTAATTGCTTCTTTTCCCTTCTCTGAACTCTCTCCTGCAAGATCCATGTCTAAATTAACCCGAATCTTCTATTCTGTTCCCGAAAAGACTTTTTTATTCTTCATCAAAAGCTACTGAAACCTGTAGAGGAACTTTTAATGGTGGAATGGAAGATCTATAACTAACAGGTCAGCAACGCTTTGTGTGAATATCGGGCAAGTTTAAGTAACATTGCAAAATAATTTATAATTATTTTTGTGTCACTTTTATGCAAAAGAGGTTCAAATCATTAGCTTGACCTCCTTGCCCTACCCTTCCACCACATTCCTGCTACTTCGTCTCTGTGAACTGGTGGTTGGCGTCCTCTTGTGGTCATAAAAGAAATTGAAAAACATATTTTCTTCATTTTTTTCGCTCCAATTTGTTTTATTTCAACACAATATAAACTCAAAATGAAACCAAATAAATTAAGAAATCATGTAAACTTTCAGTAAAAGTCTTTAAGGATTTATAAAAAACACATTTCCATCAGATGAGGTTCAGCTGAGATGGTTTGTGTGTGTCCTTAGTTTGTTTGTCCATCCTCTGTTTTGTCTTTGCCAATGGGAAACTCCAGGGAAGACCTGAAGCGAGGGGGCACGTCACGTTCATCAGTGATTGCCTGCTTGGCAACAGGCGCGTGAATTCGAAGCTGCCCGTTGTCCATCAGAGAGCAGGAGAGGCCGGACAGATCCAGGTGAGGGGGAAGATTGATCTTCTGCATGAAGCCCATCTGGGATGATGCTGAAGAAGAAAAGGAAGCAGAAGAAGTAGAAGTGGAGCAGCATTGGTTTTCTTCTGCTCCGGCCTGCTTCATGGCCACCACTGCCAGGCTTCTCCCTTCCAGTCTGACTGTGATGTCACTGGGAGAGTAACCACGAGCATCCAGCGTCACCAGGAGTTCACCACTGCCTTCACCAGCCACTTTCTTGTTTTCCTGTAATTCTGAGCTTGATGTCACCATTTTCTGGTCTTCATCATCTCCCAGCCTGATGGAATAGGACATTACGTCAAAATAATGTACAACCTATCAGCTCAAACTAAACTGGAAATGTAGGTTGCTGTACATACCTCGCCAAGCTGGAGGAAACAATTGGAAACTTGGACAATTTGAGTAGCGAGCCATCATGGAGTTCATTCAGGAGGCTGCTAGCCAGTTTGCTTCTTCGGTTGAAGAAGTTCTGCTGAAGGGAGGAGAGAGCTTCTTGGCGAAGAGGCCACAGCAACTGATCCGGATTAAAGAAGGGGTCATCGCCAAGCAGGCTGTTCAAAGCTCCAAACTGCGACATCGGTAAAACTTTGATTAGGTGCTCCTTCCGAGTTGATTTGTTCAATTCAGTCTGGAGTTGAGATTGTAAGCAGGAGTCCTGTTTATACCCCAGCTGTTCCCTCCCACAAAGCTATTTAAATCCCATGAGCTCACTCCAGTTTGTTATGTGTCGAGCGAGGTCAGGAATGCCCCTGACACTCATCAGAAAGCTAAAGATGGCTCTTGGTCACATCCTACTAACTCTTTAAAACTGTTTTGGAGATTCTAGGGCTCTCATTCCTGGAGTATGATGTTGTTACATGTTTATAAATCTTGTTGTGGTCTAATGAATATAATTTAAATAGTTGATTATTTTAAGTCAGACTGGTGAGCTATTTAGGATGTGCCCTACCTTTTGCCTGACAACTCCCAGGTTAGGCTTGAGGGAGCCATTGAGGGACAAGCATTTCAAATGATGGCAAGATATGTGGGTTCTTTACCGCAACACATGTTCAATATGTGATCAGTGTAAGAGAGAAGCAAGCTTGTTCTGGTCACTTATGTAGACTTTTCTTTTTAAACACATTTAATCCTCTAGATTGGGAAAAATAAACCTTCTCATACATCCTCTGTAGGGACTTTGTCAGAATTCTTTTGGGCAGCTGTTGACAAGTGACCTGCAGGTCAAACAAAACATGAAACATCTCAGGTTTTACCGTTTCATCTTTGCTCGTTTGGAGGATGAGCTCTTCCCTCTGAATAAGAACGTGATGGCATTACAAGAAGCCACCGTCATGTCTATTTGCGGTCTCCCACACTGAACTGTCATTTCACTGGCCCGAACGGGGAACAAGCTAGAAATGACTGGTCACGTAGCTGTGCTCCAAGAAGAAAATGACATCAAGTTCATTTATAAAATACTAAACTATGAATATTCTTTATTTTTGGTTTTTAAGTCTTTCTTTTGACCTATTCTAATGTTAGTAGATACGTGAGCACATAATGACATTTTAAGTTCTCATTTTCTTTATTGTGCTGATTCATCGGAGCAGAGCGGAAGTTTAACAGAACCAGGGAGAAGTTATAGTTAGCTGATGTTCTCCAGAGAGCTGCCACAAAAATAATCTGTCAGAGAATCAGGCTATGAGAACATCTGAAATAGAAGCAAAACTTTATGAGATACTTGATTCTTTGCATGAGAAGGATGTTAAAACCATTCCTGCTTTCAGTGATTATTATAACCCTGCACTCTTGATTATTTTAAAATTAGATTAAACCATCAATGTGTAACATGCATCACTTTTTTCAACAGAATAATTCTGCTGCATTTTTCACCAATCTCGTATTTGTGATGTTCTTTGTTTCTTCTTGCTGGAAAACATGAGAAACTAAACTCACAATTTAATAGTTCTGTTGTTAACTGATTAGACAGGACTTTCTCCCTTCTGGGTGAAGAAATATTTGGGTTATTAACAACAAAAATGTCATGATCCTAACCAATTCTGTCTCTTTTCCTTCCCTCATGTTTTGTCATCTTCCCTAATTCCTTCAATCTTGTCCCAATTAACTCTCTTGCATCTTGTTTTTCCTCATGCTGTATAAAAGCTGGTGCTTGGAGGATGAGAAAATTATTTTATTCATTAATGCCTGATTCCTTTTTAAGATTTTGAATAAAAAAATATGCTTCAAATCTCTTCATATTGCTCAACATGATTGGTGGAAAATACAGCTGAATTTTCTTAAAGTTTTTATATAGGTGTCCCAAACTGTCCTTTTTTTGTGATTATTCTTTATTGAATAATCCTTCTGTCGATTTTCCATTCTTTTTTCAAGTTTTTATTTGTATTATATAATTTTATCCCAAGTCCAGCAGAAAACAGTTCCCAGAACAATATTTTCTGACCAGGAGGCAGTTAAAGTGCACCAGTCAGAACCAGTCAAAAATTAATCTATAGATACAATTAATAGAAAGAAAGGTTAAGCTATAAATCGATTTCTATCTACAACTTTGTTCGAGTAGGGTCCATTCCTTTATGAACTAAACATATCCTATGAAGATTCGAGGCTGTACCGACTTGGTTGAAAATAAAAAGAGGTGTTGATTCTGTAATCAGGGGTAAGCATTTTCATTTAGAGAGGAAAATGTGTCTGTGTGTGCGTGCATATTTTGAGAGGGATTTCCATTTCATTTCTGCAATTTGTCTTTTTACAACAATATTGAATAAAATGCAGTTAAATTTTTCAGACTTACAAGGGCTCTATTTGACAATGTCTGTGTTTTATCTACGTTTTTATCATTTATTCTTCTAATGTGTACATACTTTTCCATCCACTTGATGACACCAGTATGATGCAGTTACTAAGGCACCAAAAACCCATAATGCATGTCGTTTTTATTTTCTGTCCTGGAGATGTAAGATCACATACCATTAAGCACAGGAATGCAGCACAGCACAGCGAGATGCCATCAGTGTCTGATCACACAGGGGTTCCCAGCAGCTGATGGATTCCAGAGAGAACTGTCCTACTATCAATAGTGGGCCAATTGAATTTGAGCCAAGTCATGTGGTTTTAAAATAACCCCAATGAGAGCCGCTTGTATTATAACGCTGAATTAATAGATTTTCCTGTGCTAATTCCTTAAAATTGTACTTATTCAGTTCAAATCCACCACTTCTGTTTCACTTCTGACAATCCCACACAGTGTCATTCACTTTCTGATGTTAACTGATGCAAGAGAAAAGAACACCAAAAACCACTATTTCACACATCTGTTCAACCAAGTAGCATACCTACATACTTTTCAAATCCCTGATTGTATCGACACAAAAACGACTAAATTATATTTGATTTCTGTAAATAAATCTGGTTAAAGACAGATGGTCAGGTGTGTTCTCTTCCAGGCTGAGAAAAAAAATCATGTTTGCGCCTCTTCATTGGCTATTTTTGTACATAAGGTACGTTTTAGATTTGACTGCATGTCAGGCCTATACATACAGCAGTAATATTTACTTTTGATTGGTTTGGGACTGTGTATTAGAGACAACGACAGAGAGACAGTTTGGGTGCCTGTGCAAGAGAGAAACGTGTTTATTTAAATTATGTGATAAAACATACAGTTTGACAGGCACTATCTGTTTTAGTTCGTTCTTTGTGGAGCCGTGTGAATTAGCTTGTTGGTAGCTGCACAAAAGATTCCACAAGACAAAGAAGTCATATCGTCATTCCCACCTTCCCAATTTCATAACCTTCACCAAAAAAAATGTCACAATTATTTTTTGTCTCAAAACAAGAATATAAAAAAATTTCTATTGTTTTTTGGTTTTTTTTAGCATATTGGATTTATTGTCACAATGTGGGTCATTTAGGTGAAAAGTCAAACTTCGATGCCAGAGCCAAGTTCGACCAGTTCATTTTGAAAAGGAGGGTGAAGGAATCAAATTATGCAGGTTTGGCAAACCATAGTTAGACAACACAACAGACAACTTGTCAAAGAAGTGTAAGGCACCAGCTCTTATACAGCATGAGGAAAAGCAAGATGCAAGAGAGGAAATCGGGACAAGATTGAAGGAATTAGGGCAGATGACTGAACATGAGGGAAGGAAAAGAGGCAGAAGTGGGTAGGATCATGACATTTATGTTGTTAATAGCCCAAATATTTCTTCACCCAGAAGGAAGAAAACCTTTCAAAATCAGTAACAACAGAACTATTAAATTTTATTCGAAACAGGAGAATAAATTTGTCAGATTTTGACGGAATGGTTGTCAATTAGGTCAATTTTTTGTAGATTTTTGTAGAATTTTTGCCTTCAATTTTAGTAGAAGGCTTACAAAAATATCAAACCATGGTCTGCAAAAAAGCAAAATTGTGTTCTTTTTGCCTACATATAACCTTGATACTTTAGTTTTGTCCCAACCATTGTGCAAAAAGAAGCACATTTACTAACCAATGACCATCATTTTTAATTTGTGCAAATGTTTTACCATAAAAAATGGAATTATCTGCTTAAAACGGCCATTTTTATGGGACAGACAATTGGACTTGTCTAACATCATTTGTTTAAGGGTAATATTTGTTCATAAGAATGTTGCCACTCACAGGATTTAGCTTTGTTATCAGACTTAGTTTTAGTTTTTTCAATTATTATTATTGAGGTTACCTCCTTTACATCCTAATGTATGCACCATAGTTGGCCAAATCAAAGATTATAGTCACAGTATAATTATACATATTTGTCTCATTGTGGTATGACTACAAAAATGTGAGGCAAAAAACTAACTAAGGAATATTCATTGAATAAATATTGTTCTCTGCTATCACTTCATGATTAAGACAAATCAGCAAAATCAACCACTCTTGGATCAACTACATAGATTTCCTAAAGTCCAAACATCTACTGGAGTAATAACTCAGTTACTGTCATTAGTTTTGAGGCTTATTGTAGCAGAAGAAGTTTAGTTTCCTGCTGCAGTCTCTGGTCCCAAACAATGTGTCAGTGTTCTTCTCCAGGACACCACATCTGGAAGCTGGGCGGCTTGAAAGGTCCTGGTACTGCACCGCTTCTCCACCTATCCAGTACCATGCATTACCAATAAAACGAAGACCTGTCCACACCTATCAATATGTAGCAGAGATGAATTAAAACAACACAAAATTTGGCAGCTAAACATCAAGGCAGCCCAAAAAGTTTCCCACCTCATTTGTGGTGGCCTCTTGTGCTCTCTCGCGTGCATAATCATGGTCATCTTTGGTTATCAGCGTAACCAAGTCAGGGTTGGACTTACTGGTGGGTAGATTCACAGAGCTTTCTCCTCTCAAAGACCTGCAGTGGTCTAATGCTTCCTCCCATGTCTTGTTCTCCTTCACCAGAATCAGTCTTTCATCAAAACAGGTAAATGAGTGAAGGACCTCACACCTTTCACTCAGCCATTCACCATGAACTTTCATACCACAGTGTTCACCTGAACGTGGTTCTGTGTAAAAACAAGAAAACAGATTTGGATGTTTTCATCTCCACAGACAACAGGCTTACTTTTCCTTTTTTCTCCTGAAATTTATAAAAACAGTGGAAAACTCATGGATGAACAAAGTACTTGAATCTGTTGGTATTTCTTACCGCCACTTCTCCAATTAGAGAAGGTCATGGTTGTCTCATCACTGGCCCATTTCCAAAGACTGTTCTCATCCCTCCGGTACAACCCAATCCAGTATCCTACTGTACCAGAGAGTAGATTTTCTTCTTCACTTTTAATAGTTACCAGGTCGATATGATTTTCTCGACAGAAAGAACGAGCATCTGTCCAAGTCTTATATCTCAAATACCGTATGTATTCCGAAAAACTAAGATTTGATTTCTGCCCACAGACAGGAGGGAGGACAAGCAGCAGGGAGACAAAGATCCCGATGTTCATATTTTCTGCACTAAGAGACCTTCTTGTATCTGCAAATACACAGAAACTTCTAGTCTTTCTTCCAAATTAGTGTAATGCAACCAGGTTCGACTACCTAGGTCTAAATTAGTTACTCACAAAAAAGCACAGCTTTATCGAAAGGACCTTTGAAGTTCTGCTCTTGGTGCAAAGCTCTTCTGTATCTGGAGGTCCCTGAAACCAATGACAGCAAAAACTAAACCAAGCCTGACATTCAAAATAACCAATTACCATCTCAAATCCTCCACCTCTTTGTTTCCTGTCTTTTTGAAAGTTGCGCTTTGCATCTTTTATCTATTCAAAGATGCTAAAGTTCCTTTACTTAAAAGCAGTTTTACATATCATTGTATTTTTAGCTTCAACAGTTAAGAGAAACTGATGCCATTGTTAAAGACACACACTATTAAAAGTCAGTCACATTTCAAATCCTGCCTTTAAGCGGGGACTTGTACTGATAGATTTAAGCATCGTTTTATCCTTTTCATGCAGCAATACTGTTTATTGATAAGATTGGCTATCATTGGTAGAAAATTTTGTTGCGCTGTTCTAAAGTTTTTTAAATGTCATCCAGCAAATTCCGTAGCCTTTTATGTGTAGTCATGATTTTAGTATGTAAGGTCTTTCCTCAGCTCTTTGAGAATACGTCACTTTACACTAAATTTGAATTTTTAGGAAGAGAATATTTGAATACAAGTCTGCATTGTAAACAAATATATTTTACATATGTGTCATCTCACACTTACCAACATTAAAGGGTAATGGCTTTAAATTGAACAAAAAAGCTGATATAATGGGAAAAAAAAGTCAACCATTTTTTAAATTTGAATTTCCAAAAATGGTTGGCTTTGTTTTTTAAAAACACCTTCATTTTTTTAAAGTAATTTTCACTACTGGTAATTATAAATAACTACTCATCCTGTATAAGTACATTCAGAATAATTTGATTTTATGTCCTTATGCTATGAGTATAGTTTATACCCAAATGCCTCCCTGATCTGATTTATTATTAACCCATTTTTCATTGGTACCTTTGGTTTTGGAAATCTTGATGTTATTTGATTGCAAATTTTTTGTTTTACCATACCCAAGACTTCATAGAATGCTGCACATTCCTCATTTGACGAAAGAAATCCCTAACTTCTATCCCTAACTAAGCCAGCTTTATCTTAGCAGGTCTGGATCATCACCCATTTAGTTCGTTGTGTAAATAAACGTCTCATTTATCCTCGAATTCTCAACAATGGCAAGCTTGCATTGAAGCATTTTTATTTTACCATATTTTTGTTCGTTGCACAATTCTGTATAATCGTATTGGCCTTAAGTTGCTTTACAAATTAACAAGATAGAAAATGAGCAGCCACCAAAAAAAATCACATAAGTTGTTTTTCTCAAGTTGAGTATGATTTTGTGCTTTGAGCACCTTCTTAGTTCTGTTAAGTATTTTGGGGTTTTAATGCCTTTGAAAATACATTTCTCCATCTTCTTTTGTACTGCTCATCCCTCTCGAGGTGGAGGGGGTGCCATCCTTGCTAGGTTTAGGCGAGAAGCATATTACACCCTAAACAGGTCGCCAACCTATTACAGGCAGGATCGGACAAATTCACCACCTAATAAGTTCAACTTTTTTGTGGCATTCTGTTTACCATTTTTTGCAGTAGTACTATTGTACAAATGAAAGCAATTTCCAAAATACAGTATGTACTGCCTTCTGTAAGGTGACAGAAGTTACAGAATAACAATTAATCGTATTAAAATATTTTTAAACATTTAAAGTTTAAACTTCCACTCAAGACAACAAATTTTGCACAAAAAAGTCAAAGTATCAATCTGATCAGGAATAGATATAAAAATACAGCATATCCCATCAGGCTTGGGTTTTGATCAAGTAACCTCCATACACACTTATACACATTTATTTAGGGAAAATGTATTTGAATCAGTATTACACAAAAAATTTTCTGTTCAAAGAAGTTCAAACAAAAAAGTGACGGGAAATAAGGGAAGGAATTTTACAAAGAGTGGATTGTTTTCAGCAAATGAGCCACTTGAAGTAAAAGGTATTTTAGAGTGAACATATTTGACATACATATAATGGAACAATATGGCATTGTTTGTCGATAGCTTTAAGGCACAAATAAAACCACTGAGTGTAAACTATTTAGTTGTGAAAAATTACAAACCTAAAGTGAGATTAAAGCAGCCATAGCTGGTAACAAATAGGCGTTTTTCGGTGCCAGCAAAGTGCTTTTCAGAACACCTAGTGTGAATCAGCTTAACTGTTTGAAAAATATATTATTTTTTTATCCTGAAATAACTGTGATGGATTTGCTGTCATACAATATTTTTATAAATCAGGCTTTTTTCTGGACACAATGTGTGAATGTAGCGTCCACTTGAACTAGGTTTAGGCTACTTAAAAATGAGCTTACCCCTGATTTTTTTCTGTTCTATTGGCAAAACTGTAAGATTTTTATAAAATGAAAGAGAGTTTCAGTGAATGTGGATGAAAAGGTGCTATTCTATTCTGCTTTTTCAGATAATTGCTGTCAGTCCTGCTCAAAGGCAGGGATCAGATAAATAGATATGTTGTGTAAGGAAGACAACCTTTGAAGTACAGGGGGCTTCCTCTTTTTCAAACAATTTAGTCAATTTTGTGTAGAGTTCATCATGTAAAATAGAACTGAAAATGCTTATTATGCTAAATATATTAAAAGTACAGAAAAATTTGGGCAATTCTGAATGTCTGAAGAAGACTTTTAGAAAACTCTCAGGCCCAAATGCAACAAATATCTGTTTTATCATGCAAACATTTTTGGAAATCAAAGTACCAGACCATAGAGTAAGCACTACTAACAGACAATGAACTGCCTTCAAAAATAGAAAGCCTTAACGCATCTGATTATTTTCTTTCCATTCAATTTTTATCATACACCTGCATTCTGACTGTACAATAGAGTACATGCTTACAGGTGTTTGCTCATGCATCCCTCCAACCAGCTAACTCTCAGTGTATGACTGATCCTGTGGACAAAATAACTTTAAGTAAATACCGCTGAATGCAAATCAGTCCTTCAGGCCAAAAACACCTGTATCGTCACCTGCTTAACACAAAATGAATACAGTACAAGACTCATTTTATCTAAGACTTAGAGCTCGTTAAAAGCTTAAATTTTGATCCGAAACATCATTTAGTTCCTTTATAATCATTGTTTTTGTCCTTGCGACAAATCTGAATGAATTCTGAAAAAACAATGTGTAAAACCAATGTTTGCCGTCTGGTAAAAATACACTGAGATATTTGGAGATATTTTTTCTAACTACACCTCTCTATTAATTTATACTATGTTCCCAGCGTTCCAGCAAAGTGTCATATTAAAAATAATTGATGTTTTGTAACATGCAAACATTGTAATATCATTTCTCCTCTGGTGTAACAACACAAAGGAAACACTGGAGGGCCTCCTCCACTTCATACTTTTCTACTTTGTAATTTTCTTTTAAATGTTGACTGACTCCTCTCTTTTGAAAATGATTGCTGTCCTGGTGAGCTTTTTAATTAAAAAAAAAAAAGTACTTTCAGGTATTTAATCAAAAATTGTAATTCTTGTTCTTTTTCTTTTGGCATTTCCCTTTGGGGTCGCCACAGCAAGTCAGTTTCTTCCATCTAACATTATCTACTGCATCTTCTTCGGTCCCCCCAACTATCTTCATGTCTTCTTTCACTGCATCCATAAATCTCCTCTTTGGCCTTCCTCTGGCCTCTTTTCTGGTGGTTCCAAATCCAGCATTGCCCATCTTCATCCTCTTCTTCTTTGACAACCAGTAGTCCAATTTCCACCAGCACCCTGTTGGTCAACAGTACCGATGGTGATCGGTGTAAACCCGGGCCATGACCAATCCGGTATGGTATTTCTTAAATTGACTTGCATATTTGTGTTTGGCATAGTTTCTCGTCGGATGCCCTTCCTGACACAACCTCTGTGGTTATCTGGGCTAATGCCCATTGCACAACCATTTGGATGGTTAACAGTTAGTTAGCAGTTAGTCAGTCACGTTTGCTCCTATTTTATTTTAATCATCTCTTCCCTATATCCAGCCTTTTCTCTTGCAAAGGCCTCCTTTTTGTCTTTTTCTCTGAGTTATTCTGAGTTTTGAGATGTCCTGCAGATAACCAACATGAATGTGGGGTTCTTTTATGTCAGGGAGTGGGGGAGTTAGAGGTGAAAAAGTACACGCCATCTGTCTTTTAACAGGAGGAAACTCAAGCCTAAATCTGACCCAAAGTCATTACGCACTGTTGTGGAAGATCCCTGATGAGCACAGCCTTGTTGAATTACCCATCTGAGCTATCAAGCAATTAATGTTAGAAGTGACCAGTTTTGAACTTAGCAAATACAAGAACATTTTCAACCCTTGAAGGGTAAGTTGTTAAAATATCAGGAGGAAATGCATCACTTTAACAATGCTTCAACTAACCAGGACTTCATTTATGCATGAATGTAATATTTCTTTCACTTATTATGTCATCATAAAACAGTCATTTTACATTTGAGTTTTTCACAGAGCAGATTTGTCCCACGGCTGCTCTTGTGATGTAGATCTGTAGTGAAAGAGAGTTGCATGCTGGGTGTAAGACCGCTTCTAATTTACCCAGCTTGTCACACGGGCTGGAGGCTTCATTTCAACAGATTTTCATAACCATTCACAGCCTGCATTGGTGTTGTCTTATGTCATCTTTAATTTTTGTATTCTTTTAATTTTAGCATGTCCTCCTCCGCTGTCTCCCTATCTTAGTGTCTTGTCTTTCTTACAGCACACTTAGTACACCTCCAGAACAGCTTGTCCAGAATTTGGTCTCATTTTCACACTTTGATGCCATTTTCAAGCAGTCTGGTGTTTTCCTGCTTTAAAAAACAGTTGCAGCTGGTTTTAGAACACCAAACAAAAAAGAAACGCAACAATATTTTATTTAAAAAATCTTTATTTTAACCCAAAAAGCTGATGAAATGCTTTTCCAAAAGACAAATACAAAATGGACATGTAAATTTCTAATAAAGACAAAAGAGCTTGAGGAAATGTGGGATGTACAGATACAGTTGACATTCATCGTCCGGCGAGTTGACAGCATCAGCAACCCACCGACAGCGATGAATGTGAGCCGGACTTCTGTACAAAGAGGAGGTGATGTCTGTAATATAACAAAACATCTTGAAGAAAGCAGACAGTTCAGTAGACACATTTTTAGATTTCTCCCATGTATTAATATCTCTAAAACATGGATTTGCAACATAAATTGAACTTGAACTTCAGTGAACTTCGGTTTTGCCTAAAGCTGGTCAGAGTTGTCAAAATTATATATATATTATATATGTCTATTAGTATATTAGGGGAACAGTGCATGTTAGAGGTTTTGGAGATAAAGTCAGAGAGGCTAGGCTGAGATGGTTTGGACATACTATGCAGAGGAGAGAGAGAGAGAGTACATCGGCAGAATGATGCTAGGTTTGGAACCACCAGGAAAGAGGACTAGAGGAAGACCAAAGAGTAGGTTCATGGATACAGTGAAGGAAGACATGAAGATAGTTGGTGTGACCGAAGAGGATGCAGCAGATAGGGTTAGATGGAAGAAACTGACTTGATATATTTCTTTCTTTATTTATTATTTTGTTATTTCATCTCATTTGAGGTTTTTTTTATCGAAACTTTGTTTTGGAGGTCTTTTTTATAGTTTTTGTTTAACTGACAAAACAAATTGGTGACTACAAGTTAAATTTTTTAAATCTTTAATCACTAAGAGGTTACTAAAGTGTTTAATTGTATCCAACAGGGAACAAACTTTGTATTATTCTTAAGGTCAAAATAGGTACTTCGAGAACAGAACAATACAGTCTCCTTCATAAATTGTCTAGATAATTCTTGTTCTTACCTTGACTTTGCAGAAAAAGTAATAATATACAGTGGTGGTCAAAAGTTTACATACACTTGTAAAGAACATAATGTCATGGCTGTCTTGAGTTTCCAGTTATTTCAACAACTCTGATTTTTCTCTGATATAGTGATTGGAACAGATCGTTCTTTGTCACAAAAACATTCATGAAGTTTGATTCTTTTATGACTTTATTATGGGTAAACTGAAAATGTGACAAAATCAGCTGGGTCAAAAATATACATACAGCAATGCTAATATTTGATTACATGTCCTTTGGCCATTTTTACTTCAATTAGGCGCTTTTGGTAGCCATCCACAAGCTTCTGGCAAGTTTCTGGTTGAATCTTTGACCACTCCTCTTGACAGAATTGGTGCAGTTCAGTTAAATTTGTTGGCTTTCTGACATGGACTTGTTTCTTCAGCATTATCCACATGTTCTCAATGGGATTTAAGTCAGGACTTTGGGAAGGCCATTCTAAAACCTTAATTCTAGCCTGATTTAGCCATTCCATTACCACTTTTGATGTGTGTTTGGGGTCATTGTCCTGTTGGAACACCCAACTGCGCCCAAGACCCAACCTTCGGGCTGATGACTTCAGGTTTTCTTGAAGAATTTGAAGGTAATCCTCCTTCTTCATTGTCCCATTGACTCTCTGTAAAGCACCAGTTCCATTGGCAGCAAAACAGGCCCACCGTGCTTGATGGTAGGCATGGTGTTCTTGGGGTTAAAGGCCTCACCTTTTCTCCTCCAAACATATTGCTGGGCATTGTGGCCAAACAGCTAAATTTTTGTTTCATCTGACCACAGAACTTTCCTCCAGAAGGTCTTATCTTTGTCCATGTGATCAGCAGCAAACTTTAGTCGAGCCTTAAGGTGCCGCTTTTGGAGCAAGGGCTTCCTTCTTGCACGGTAACCTCTCAGTCCATGGCGATGCAAAACACGCTTGACTGTGGACACTGACACCTGTGTTCCAGCAGCTTCTAATTCTTGGCAGATCTGCTTTTTGGTGCTCCTGGGTTGACTCTTCACCCTCCTGACCAGTTTTCTCTCAGCAGCAGGTGACAAGCTTGCGTTTTCTTCCTGATCGTGGCAGTGACAAAACAGTGCCATGCACTTTATACTTACAAACAATTGTTTGCACTGTTGCTCTTGGAACCTGCAGCTGCTTTGAAATGGCTCCAAGTGACTTTCCTGACTTGTTCAAGTCAATGATTCTCTTTTTCAAATCTGTGCTGAGCTCCTTTGACTTTCCCATTGTAGCGTTTGTGGGTGTTTTTATCCAATGAGCCCTTTTTAAATGGCCTCAGAGAAGTCTCCAGCTGTAGTCACTCATAATCACTCACAAGAAGTTAAGAGGTCATGCTATGAAGCTCATGTCATTGACACAACTTTCTAAGTCTCCAAAATTGCTCATTCATGTTGCTGTATGTAAATTTTTGACCCAGCTGATTTTGTCACATTTTCAGTTTACCCATAATAAAGTCATAAGAGAATCAAACTTCATGAATGTTTTTTGTGACAAAGAAGGATCTGTTCCAATCACTATATCAGAGAAAAATCAGTTGTTAAAATAACTGGAAACTCAAGACAGCCATGACATTATGTTCTTTACAAGTGTATGTAAACTTTTGACCACCACTGTAGATGATAATTTGAACAGATAAACTGCATAGAATTTCCCAATTTGAAGAGGAAATAACATTTTTTTTATATTTTAAGTTGCATTCCATCACATAGCTCATAGTTATTTTGAATGCAGACATAGTTTGCATCGTAGTTATTGTACATTTGTAACCTTCTATCTTTCCTACAGATTAGAGTTGCTTGGTCATCATATTGTTTCGGTGTTAACTAAAGTATCAACAAGAGACTGAAAAAAAATGGAGCTCAGGACCAATCTGTTCATTGTTAGAAACAATTTTGTTTAAAAAAATATTATTAAAAAGTCCATTGAAGAACCCAGAAATTAAATTTGTGCTATGTTTCTCTTGTATTTTCTCACACTGTGTAGATGGTCTCTAGTGACTACTATAACGCCCTCAAATGAGCAAAAATGTAAAACCACCCCATTAGTGAGAATATAACATGGCAGAAGAACTATTTGAAAAAAGATAAGATAGAACAGTGGTCAGAAGAAACATGCTGCTGTTGCCTCACTGTTGCCTGACACTATTTCATGCAAATGTTGCAAGTTTATTTTAACACTCAGGTATCTGTTGATACACAGAAACAATTTAGAAGCACTGCTGAAGTTAAGACTGAAAACTGTGGTTTGGATGAAGACATCTCTTTGGATTCAGTCAAGCAACTTTTGATGTTGTAAAAGATGCATACAGCTTTGAATGTGAGCTCAAGCCTCAGGGTACATTCAACACTCGATGGTTTTCACTTTAGAAACAAACTCACCGACAGCGTTGAATGTTCCCCAAGACTCAAGTTAAGCAAAAATCAACTCATCTTCACAATGTCGGCACAAGACAGAAGGAGGAACCTACAGAAGAAGAAAACATAACTCAGTTAGTTCATATGACCACCAAAAGATTAAAAAACTGTATGTGGCCCAGTTTGCTATTATTACTCCTTTCTTTGTTCCGAAATTTTGGGAGCTAGAAAATATCTGTCATTTCAATTGAGCATATTGTTCACATTGGCAGCATGCATGTACTTCCACTCATAAATGCACAAAGTGCCACACTGTTTACTGTCCGCTATGTTCCTTGCTCTCAGTCAATAACAGCAGTTTATTTATTATATAACAAACTATTTTGTTAGTTTGTTATAGAAAGTTTTCTTTGTGTGTTTCAATATAAATTTCTGGTTTAAACTTTTGCGTAATTTTCAGATGATCCAGGTTAGTTGTGATGCCAAATATTGTAACTGCAGATCATCTCTCTTTATTCCTCTTTTTTCTTCTCTAGCTCATCCTCATCTTCCTCACTCCTTTTCCCCTCTCCTCTGTATCCTCTGTCAAGTCTAGCGAAAAAAAAAATAAATACAAAAAATAAATACAAAGACATGAAGACTCAGGGTATAACATAAAATATCAAAAATAAATAAACAAAACAATTCTTGTCAAGGTAAGCACATGGTGCTGAACCTAGTAGAGCAAGTCTGATCAGCAATATCTAACATACAGCTCATCATTTTGCTTGTCATAATGCCAAAAGGAATTAAACGGTTTGTTTAACTGTGTACAGTTAAACAAAGTGAATAACTGTAACAAATTTGGGAAACAAAACTACTATCCCATGTTTTATGATGCATGTTCTGATCATATTCAGAATAAAATGTTATTAATACGTATATAGTTCCATACACATATGCATTTTGTCCGTAAGGCCTACTTTTATTTTTACTGCAATTATTTTCTGTGTATCTGGAGACTTGAAAGATAATTTGTTGTAAAATCAACTTTTATGTAGGTTTACACTGTATTGAACGTTACTCCTACATTAAAAACACAACTCAAGAGGTTTTCTGTTTCATTTGGAAATATTTTGAACGGCAACTTGTTCTTGGCCACACATTTTGTTCTCCACCATGCCCACTTTCCAAAGTGAGCAGGAATTGTTTTAGTACACAAGTACATTTTTAAGTAAGTGCATGAAAATAAGAATATAAAAACATGTAGGTTTGTTAACTTGATGTTCTTTACACTGTATTTATAGCTTCAAACAAGATTACGCTGTGTACCTCATTTCAGTCAAGAAATCAAGACTTATGCAGAGAAGGAGGGAATAGGTGAATGGATGAATTTACAGTTTTTATCAAACATCACATTTCCAATCTAACCAAAGGTACCATGTTCGTCTGTGTATGCAATCAAATAAGAATTGTTACCCCATGAAACCAAAATACCCCTTGGGCTTTTGTCTCTTTTCTACACTTTACTATTCTGAGGATACAAAACCTCATTTCATTCTGTTTTTAAAAACTAAATAAATATATTAATTGTGATAGGGTTTGCTTTGTTGCCAACTTATAAATCTTCTTAATGCAAAAAAATGTAAAAGCTCAAACAGCTTAAGTCTGTTTGGATTCTAATTAACATTTAATCTTCTGTATTCAGTTTGTTTTGTTTTGGTCAAATTTCTTTCTTCATTTTTTATATATATATTTTTCTTAGAAAGATTATGTCAATTTTTTTTCCCAATTTGAAAATCTTGCTTTGTTCAGTTTTATTCTTCAAAAATAAATACAACTACAAGCTAGTTACATTTCATAATCAAAGTGCCTTTGTCAACCCTAACCAAAACTACAAATAGCTCAATATTTTCTCATTATCTTGTCATTCTTGTACCTCGTAACTATCATGTAATATTGTAAAAGAAAATAAAACTATTTTACGTTGTCTGCCACATTTTGTCTCACAAATAGGCCTGTTACATCTTTGAAATACAGCTACATACTACAATATTGCCTGTATTTGATCATTAGGTTGACCTTTTTTTGTTACTTTTATAAATAATGACCGGATCAATTTGTTCTTTTTTTTGCTTAATTACATAGTTTTTTTTTTTACTCCATCACATGACACTCAGAGAATTTTTTAATCTTCGCAATCAAATTTACAAAGTTTCAGGGTTTTACTGACTGGAAGCCTCCAAACAGCTACACTTTAACAATTGCAACTGGTTTCTTTCTTCTGTTTAAATCACAATCAAAGGAAAGAAATGCTTCCCAATGAGAGAAAATACGACATTCCTTTTTAAAAGTAAACAGTTTGTTGGTTTCTGCGGTTTCCCACCAGCAAAATAAATGGGCCGTTAAGAGGTAGTAGATGTCAACAGAAGTGTATCGTGCCCTCAAATTCATCATGGTTTTAGTGAAAAAGCAATCACCTGAAGATTAGTTAATGAGAAAATAACACAGACTTGTGCCGTTTAATTTGGCCGCTTTACTGTCTTCCTCTTTTCTTTTGGAGGAATTATTTAGAAATTTCTAGATATTGTTTATTATAGTAGAGATAAAAATGTCATTATGACAAAAACCTTTAAAAATGACCCATCAAATTGAACAAATTATGTACAACCCTCTAAATAACAGTTGTGTCGATCAGTACTTAACAGAATTTTTTTTAAATTGGTCCAGATGAATTATGCTTGATTTAAAAAAAAAAAACATTTATTTTGCTAGTGGGAAACCGCAGAAACAGACAAACTGTTTACTTTGAAAAAGGAATGTCGTATTTTTTCTCATTGGGAAGCATTTCTTTCCTTTTCCCAAAGTGAGTGATCATTATTCATGTAGACGCTTAACCCCCTAGTGCAATAAGATTTAAGAACAAGATTGTGGTTTAAACAGAAGAAATAAAGATAGAAAGAAAGAAATCAGTTGTAATTGTTAAAGTGTAGCTGTTTGGAGGCTTCCAGTCAGTAAAACCCTGAAACTTTGTAAATTTGATAGCGAAGATTCAAAAACTCTCTGAGTGTCATGTGATGGAGTTAAAAAAAATATTTTATATAGCAAGAAAAAAAGAACAAATTCATCCGGTCATTATTTAAATAGCTCCATCCAAGACAAATTTGCAACCATGTAGGCTAGCAAAATATAAAAAGAAGTTTTACCAGACAGTATTTGTCACTAAAAAACAAAAAAGGTTCAATCCAGCATCAACATCCAGCTTGTAGGTTCTAAACTAAAAGGGAAAAAAATTCTACATAAAGTCTTCTGTGTCAATTTTTGCTTTATGAACGCGTAATAATAACTGATCAATTCAACCTAATTTACAACCAGACGCTGCACCTGACCCCCTTTTTTACTTTATTTAAAGTTCCAATAAGAACAATCTAGCTTGCATTATTCTTGTCCAATGAATCAGTTCATTCATCTTCCATAACGTTTGTTCAAATCCTATCCAGTCTAGTTCAATCTGAAAGGAAAATATTATGTTAAAAATTCCCGAGGCTGATTTCAAACTTTTATTGCAATCCAAATTTGAGTAGAAAACAAACTTAGGGATTTTTCTTTTTTTAGGTTCTGCTTTGCCTGGCATGTGTGGATTTTTTCTTAATGGTTCAAGTGGTGCAGGGCGAGGTCTGCACAGCCAAGTTGGCCATGTGTTTGATCCAACAGTAAGGACTAGATGCTCCTGTGGGTTTAAAGCAGAACTTCTGTAGGGCTGATTGTGTCATGATGGAAAGAGGGAGTCGGGGGGAGGAAAGTGGGATTCTAGAGGGAAAATAAGAAGGGATGCAGGGTGGGAGGTGGGGCGGTATGGACTGTCTGGGTGAGAGGAGTGTTGATCGATTCCAGGCTTGGTATTTTCCAGACAGGCTGAATGGTAAAGGTTATAGGTCAGCCACTCTTGTTTCCTATGAAAGAGAGGCTGTGTGTGTCAGTGTGTGTGTGCGTTTTTTCAGCTCATGTGCAGAGGTAAATGTGGATGTCTGTTTGCTAGACATCAAGCTGAAAACGTTTCGTGTATTTTTTTTTTCTCTCGCCATCTCTTGTCACATCAAGCTGTGCAAGAGGCGGAGATGCAGCAAAGTATGATGGGAAAACCAACATCATGTGTTTGCAAATGTGTGCACACTCTCAGCTTGGTTGTGACTGATTACATTTGGTTTCTTGTCGTCATTCATATTTTTCAACATTTTATTCATGTCTTCTGGATCTTGAGAAAAATAAAGCTAGTGTTTCTTAATAGAGAAGCCAGAGTTTGTTCCACAACTGGATTTCTGTGGTTTAACAAAATGAGAACAACTGGTTCTAAGAAAATATGTCCCTCCTGAAACCACAACTACAAAAACACATTTGTGTAAGGGTGTGTTCCTCAGTTAAGTTACATTTCTGTCATGATATTAATCTGAGAGAAAGAAAAAACACAACTTCCTCAGCTTTAAGGATTTGGGTTATTATAACTAATAAATGATTTATTTTAATGTAATAAACATGTTTTCATTCACATTCATGCCTGATTTACACAGTTCACCACTATATAAGATTTTGAACATTTTGATCCGTTACCTTTCATATCTAAAAGGTAACGAAAAGACTCATTAACATAACGAGGCAACCATAAAGAAAAAACAGGGAGAACAATATGAAAAACTTTCTGACCTTTCAGGCTGTTTATCTGAGAATATAAATACAAAAAAGAAAATTATCAATAGCAACAGGCCGAGTGCAGACTTTTAATTTCGCTCATCACTTCAGAATGTATAGATTAATTGATAGGTGGGTGTGTTGGTGGGAAGGGCTTAGAAACCACGAGTGAATCTGTCAGCTCCACTAGCCAGCAAGTTAGATTGCACTCCTGGACTAATTATAATGAAAGCGATTCATTATAATTAATGATATAGTTACCATCTGTTGAATTTGGCCAATGACACTCGCCTTTCTCATACACTCTTTCACACACACTAACACGCTCTCGCATGAACAGAAAGAGATGCAAATGTCAGCCAGGTTCAGGTAACAGAAGCCAAAATAAACTGTTAACACTGCTGGGCCAAACACACAATAAAAGAGCACCAAGTGCAACAAGCCACACATGACAAACAGACACACAAACACACACGGAGAGTACACATGTACGTGCAAGCATGGCTGCACGTGTGTGAGGAGAGAGTACAGATGATGGTGAAGGAAAAGAGGGGGAGGGTAGATGAAGCAGTGAAGGGAGGAGGGTGAGTAAGTGGCGGTCCTCCTCCCTCTTTTTTTTTTACCCTCCCCCACCTGGGACTTGAACCCGTGACCTCACGGTGAATGAGTTCAAGGGAGGCAGCAGCATTACTGGGGAAGCCGCCGGTCGGCCTGAGTGAGTGAGAGTGTGTTACGACGTGACCTGAGCTGAGTTCATCTATGTTTATTTTTGTCTCTGGTTCATTTTTTCCAGTCGGATTAGTAAAAGTTCAGATTGTCCTGTTTCAGCTTTTATCTTTTCTAAGCTGAGGACTTCGCTGAGAAAATGCTAGTTTTTGTAAAATAAAAAAAAAAAATTACCAAACTTGTTTTTTGGGAGTTCATTACAAGAGGTTTTTCCACATCAAGCTGGTTTTGTTTTGGGGTTTTTTTCCCACATTTTTGTTGTGCATCTTGTGTGGGATGTCAGAGGTAAATGGATAGCCATGCCCCCACCCCTTCTTTTGCTGCTGGGTGTGTGATAGTGTCTGCATCTCCATACCTGGCCCAGACTGGATCAATACTTTAATCTAATTGTCATTCCCTAGCATCAGGACTCCTTGCCTTGAGCACGTCTAACTCATTTAAACACAAACGTTCATCCTGGGTGGGCGAATATGAAACAACGAATGGATACCTGCAAAACAGGCACTTCCTTTTTTACGCTCATGCAAGGCGAGTGAGAATTTATGAATGAAATTTCCCATTGTGTGGCAGCTCTAGCTGCTACGTTAGCATACAGACATCTCTTTTACTCCCATCTATTCAATTCCCAAACTATGCGTTCTTCCCAGCCTGTGTTAAAAGGGTGGGAACCTTGTTCTCTTGGCATTGCATCATGCGTGGACATCAGTATCGGCAAACATCCGACAGACTGTCACATCACATCTATGTCTGCCTCCAAGCAGCCTCTCCCAGAGTTACAATGGGAAGTGGAGTCAGAGCCCATCCCAACACATGTTGAAAAGTCCTTTAGAAATCACAATATTAAGAAAATAAAACCAAGAATATTTAAAGCTGCGTACTGACTTACCCTTTTTATCTTCTGCAGGAACAGCAATGTCTTCGCCCTTCTTTCTCTGCATTCCTGTATCTTTATACCTCTGTCTTCACCCCTCCCTTCTACTGAGCTGCCACTCTATTTTACTTCCATCCAGAAGGCTTGCAGATCCCTTTCTTCCTTTTCCTTCTTCTCTGTTGTATATCACACTCTTTGCTTTAGTTTTTTCCTTCTCAATGTCTTTTTCCTGAGGTTTAAACAGTCTGGCCATGGAGAGATGCGAAGGAGCCGTGGGAAGTGCACACCAGGACATGCAGCCTCTGTCAGTTTGAATGAATATTGTGCACACTCGGCTTGTCTCTCCTCCCCCCTCTTTCTCTCTCTCTCTCTTTCCCCTCTTTCCTCTCTCTGTCTACCAGACACCCCTCCTCCACACTTCTCCGGCTTTGGCCTCTTTTGCTATCTCCTCCTCCCTTTCTCGCTGCTGCCTTCAAACATGTTCACACTCCAAGACTGACTGACATTATAGAGCCGTACCCCCACCCACCACACAAAATTCTCTCTTCTGGACCCAGACAGTTAACCCCTTTTCAGACAGCTGCCTGAATTTGTTAGCATCTCCTCAGTGCATGTGTTTTCCTTCCTACCACCATGGAGACTTCTATGCACTAAATCAAATCCACCTGCCGAGTGTTGTGTAAACCACTATCCAGCCCTGATTTTCTCCCCTGTAGAACAGCTCTAACTTGTTATGGTATGGACATGCTGAGACCTCTGAAGCAGCAGATCCTTTAAGTCCAGGAAGTTCCAGGCCTCTGTAGACTAGACTTCCACAGTTATTTCCTACAGATGTTTGATGCGATAGAGATGTGTGTCTGACTCAATGTCTCAAACCAAGTTTCATATGTATGATGATGACACAGCTGTCTGTAAGTATGAAGCAATAAAAAGCATTGATGTTTTATCTGCTGCACAGAAGTTTCTATCTGCACTTTAACATTTCCAGAATAAATAAAGCTTGATGGAAATTTCATTGGGGTTTTAATCTCCAATACATCGTGTTTTTCTAAGAGATCAATTACACGGATTACATGTGTGCATGGACACTTTAACATACATTGGCACCTTTTTTAACACAGTAGTTTCTACAAACCTTATCCTGTACTTTGTCATTTTGGATACTGAAATCTCTTTTGAGATAGAGTTTATTTTAAAATTACAACTATTGTGGATTACTTTAAGATTACGACTACTTGTTGTGTAAATATACTGTAAAGTCGATTAGTGATAGTATGGAAAACAAACAGGTTCTGAACAGTTTTTTAGGACAGTGTTACATGTTACTAAATTAAACGAATCGTTAAGCTTTCAATATGATCAACATGTTTCAGAAGTAAGCAAACAATGTACCTGCACATTTTTGTATTTTCCTGTCATTAAACATTTGATGTCAAAGTTATTGGTATTATGGGTCAGTCATTAATTTGCTTTTCAAAGTAACGCTTAAGTTATCTCTGAAACTAAAAGGAAGCTTTTCTGATTCAAAACAACCTAACTGGCAAAACAATACTGAAAAATGTAATACTTTTAAAATGATGTTTAATACAACTACGTGGGGCTATGCAGTGGTGTGGGGGTTAGCACAGTGGCCTCACAGCAAGAAGATTAGGATTTGAGTCTTGGAGTGAAAACACTGGCCTTTCTCTGTGGAGTTTGCAAGTTCTCTCCGTGTATGTGTGGGTTCCCTCCCACCCTCCAAAAAAATGCATGTTAGGTTGATATGAATTTGCCCCGTGGAATGAGTGTATGTGTGGATGGTTGCGTGCGTGAAGCCTCGCAGCAGACTGGCGACCTGTTTGGAATATACAGTATCTTGCCTCTTGCCTGAAATCAGCCGGGATAGGCTCCGGAACACCCATAGCCCCATTAGGGATAAGCAGTTCAGAAGACGAGATGAAACGGAACATCTACAGTGATGAGACAATCATTACATTAATCCCCCTTCAACGCACCTAATCTACAAAATCTCACAAAGTTCCAAACTACATTAATAAGTTTTATTTAAAAAAAAAAAAAAAAAAAAATCATCCTATTTTTAATGACATTTTTGCATTGCATCCCTGATGATGATATTTACTTTTAAAAGTTATTTACTTTTTTTTTTTAAACAGGGGAGAGCGCGAACGCAGTCCCCCACTACCAGAAATTATGCAGTCAAGATTCCCACATTTGGGAATCTCAGCGGTCAGCACAACCAAGGAGCAATGGCTGACCCTCGCCCTGGGTGAACCACCTTCTTGATCATGGTATCTACCCTGCCAGGTAAGTGTGAAAAAGTTATTTACTTTTAACTGGCCAGAGTCAGTTGCCAGTTAACTGACACTGCTTTTTTCTTTTTATTTGTCTTGTGAATTCAGGATGCATTTTGCGCTTTTCTAAAATATTGTTTCTCAAACAAATATTTCTGAATTGCAACCTTTCATTTCTACACTCAAACGGGACATAATATATGTTCATCCTGTGTTAACACCCTGCTCTTAGAAAGTTCCAGCAAGTTTGCGAATTATACAGGTGTTGTTATAAACTTTAAGTTTTATTGATATTATAATCGTTACTATTATTGATTTCTGTCTATAATTCAAAGACTTTAAGATTTGGAGCTCCTTGAACAATTTTAACAGACTGGGGATGTAGTTAATATATACATATATGTACTGTATATATATGTATATATATCTTTATTTATTAAAAAAGTTGTATGACTAATTTGGGCACACCACAATTGTCTACATATTCCTTTACCATTGGCTGTTGAGATCAGCAATCTCAGTGAAATATAAGATGTAGCAGAAAACGTAATACAAAGTACTTAAGAAGTGAAAAAAAAACAGTTTACTGAACAGTAATTATTTAAACAAAAGAAACCAGGAGCATAAATTTGGGCACCCCAGCAGCCCAACATCAATATCTAGTGAGTCCTCTTTTTGCAAAAATAACATTCTCTAAATGCATTCGATAGCTTCCAACAAGGGTCTGGTTACTGGTCAAAGGTATTTTGGACTATTCTTTTACTTTTCTATGTTTTTTCTTTTTTTTTTTTTTTTTTTTTTTTTTTTTTTACAAAACAACTCTAGTTTCAAATCACACCAAGTTTTCAATAATATTCAAGACTGGGGATTGAGATGGCCATTCTAGAACATTTTACTTTTTCCTCTTCATTAATGCCTCAGTAGAATTTGAATAGTTTTCAGGGTCATTGTCCTGCTGAATAATCCAATCCTTTTTTTTCTTTTTTCTTTGTCAACTTTGTTACTGATTTTTTTTAACATTTTTTTCAAGAATTTGCTAATACTGACTGGAATCCATGTGACCATCAACTTTAACAGTATTGCCAGTAACAGCACTGGACACAGCCCCACAGAATGATGGAACCACCACCTGCCTGTCTCTACATAAAGAGACAGGCAGCCATCCGTGCACTCACTCAGCACTAAGCACAATTTCACTTGGAACCAAAGACAGAAATATATAAATTTACTTATTGGAAATTTAACAATTTGTGCGACCGAAGCCAGAGCTTGGTCGGTATCGTCGGCAGTATGTCGATTCCAATTCCAGTGAGAGTTGGACTCCGCCAAGGCAACCCTTTGTCACCGATTCTGTTCATCACTTTTAAAGACAGAATATCTAGGCGCAGCCGAGGCGTTGGAGGGATCCGGTTTGGTGACCTCAGGATCGGATCTCTGCTTTTGCAGATGATGTGGTCCTGTTGGCTTCATCGGACTGCAATCTCCAGCTCTCACTGGATCGATTTGCTGCCGAGTGTGAAGCGGCCGGGATGGGAATTAGCACCTCCAAATACGAGTCTATGGTCCTCGCCCGGAAAAGGGTGGAATGCCCCCTACGGGCCAGGGAGAGGGTCCTACCCCAAGTGGAGGAGTTTAAGTATCTCGGGGTCTTGTTCACGGGTGGGGGAAGGATGGAGCGGGAGATCGACAGGCGGATCAGTGTGGCATCAGCAATAACTAGGACGCAGCATCGGTCTGTCGTGGTAAAGAAAGAGCTGAGCTGAAAAGCAAAGCTCTCGATTTACAAGTCGATCTACATTCCAACCCTCACCTATGGTCACCAGCTGTGGGTGGTGACCCAAAGAATGAGATCGCGGATTCAAGTGGCCAAAATGAGCTTCCTCCGCAGGGTTGCTGGGCTCTCACTCAGAGATCGGATGAGGAGCTCTGCCATGGGAGGAGCTCATTGTCGAGCCGCTCCTCCTCAAGGTCGAGAGGAGCCAGATGGGGTGGTTCAGGCATCTGGTCAGGATGCCCCCGGAGCACCTCGCGGGTGAGGTGTTTTGGGCACGACCCACCGGGAGGAGAACAAGGGGCAGACCCCAGACCCGCTGGAGAGACTATGTCTCACAGCTGGCCGGGGAACGACTTGGGATCCTTCCTGGTGAGCTGGACGATGCAGCCGGGGAAAGAGAAGCCGGGCTTCCCGTTTGAGGCTGTTACCCCCGCGACCCGGCCCCGGATGAGCGGAACATGACAGAACGGAAATTTAACAACCTCTGTTTCACCACCTGAATTCATCAATGTCCATTAGGATTTGCTTTGTCTGTAAATATAGTCTGAAGACAGTAACATACGGTGAGGTTCATGTCTGGGGAGGCACCGACTCGTCAAAAGTCAGATTTACAATCGTAAGAACTGAAAAATGCATCTTATTTCAGCATTCATCCAACAACATCCAACTGCTGATGCTTCACATCTCATCAACATTCCTCTTTCAATTACACTCACAAACATATACACAGGAACAGATTTGTCTCTTTCATAGCAATGGCAAGCATTAAGAAATTCATATATTTTTTTTTGAATTACTCTATTCATCTAATTTTACTGAAGAATTTTTAGAAAACCATATCCAAACAATTAGAACAAACTTGAGCAGTAAAAACTTCAAGGCCAAACATGTATTTATATTATTTTTCCCATTTTACTGAAAAAAAACCCCAAAAACTTACTTTGACTTATATGAAGTCCATCCGCCGAAAGGTTTTATGACTAAGTTGTAGAAGTCGTCTTTATTTTTTCTTAGTTTATGAGTTTCTCTGTCTCAATGGAGATTTTGTCAACGGAAGAACTCGACAAGTTCTTCCTCGCTGAAAGAAAAAAAGGAGCCACCAGTTTGCGCACACCCCATTCAGTGGAAGCAGAGTACATACCTGCCTTCCCTGCCTATTTTTTTAATGTGCATTTTTTGTGCGATCAGCAGCAGTAGTTTTCTAGCACACACATAAAATACATTATATAGACTGCAAATAGTTGTGTTGTTTGATAAATATGTCTGTACAGTTCTTACTGGCGATTTGCTGAGAAACAGAAACTAGCATGCATCAAGCCACCCAGTTTGTATTGAATCAGGCAGTCAAAAGGGAAGCACAGCTCGTCTCTGCCTCCTTTGGGGTTTCTGAATTGGATTTGATCGGGAGAAAAAAAAAATCAAATTCGGCTATTTTAACACAATAAAATGGCAGAAATGTGTAGCCATACTCTAAATACATTCTTAAAACATAACAATGGAAAATATTACTATTTTTTTTTGTGATGATGCCTCCCCTGACCACACGTCTGAAGAAATGTACTTTACATTGTGATTTGTTTAGTTCAAAGAAATATTGCCATCTTGGTTTGGCTCTTATTGCATGATCTTAACTCTTGTTTTTTTATGTCTTATTTACCACTTTTTGTACCTCCTCCATCTACTCCGCCTTTCCCCCACTCTTCCCATCATCCGCTTCTTTCGGTGGTTACATATTGATTAGGTCACTCGGTATGTGTGTGTCTCATTGTGTGCACACCAGCTTGGTCCCTGCTGTGGTCAATGAGGTCAACATGGTGGCCAGACAGTCATCCCAACCCCCATCATGTGTTATGTTTTTTTTCAGTCACCTCCTGATCTTCCTTTACATGGTTAAGTGAGTATAAGTGAGGAAAAATCAACATTTATCATATTATTAAAAGGTCACTTTTTCTTCTCATAGCACCAAAATTTGTCCAAATCACCTTCAATGGTCTTTTGTTCTTGATTCCCAAATTTTCTCAAAGGAAATTAAAAACCATCATAAAAAAGGGAAAACAAATTTAAGAACAGTCATAAGCCTAGAAGAGACATTTCTGCATGTGGAATGCCAGCAGGTTTCTAAGCATGCTGTCAGGTCTTTGCTTTTACACACTAGCCTCGTCTTTGTGCTTAAAAAAAAAAGCTGCATGTTTTTCCAGCACCACCTGACAGTGACCGCCCTTGCTGACCCTTTCAGACTGGCTGTCGGTGTGGAGGAGGGGCCAGGATGGATGGGAGTACAGGGGTTGACGAAGGCCATAAGACAAAGATGGAGGCATCAACAGACATAAACTTTGAGAAGACACCGCAGAAATAAAACATTAATGTCTGATATTTAGTCCCGTTTTGGTTTTTGATTGGATTTACATATTAAACTGAATTTGTTGTATTTTAAGCAAAAAACAAACTCATTGAAAATAAGATATTTTCTCACTCTGTAGCACAATGTATTGCAAATTATTGAATGCGGACACGCAGTTATTTATTTTTATAGGCTTTTCCTCCATTATGCTGACATCAAGATGCTTGTTTCATGTGACAAGAATTTTATTTTTGAAATGATCACTATCATCATTGCTCTGCTTACAAGAAGAGGAATTCAATCAATCTGTGGTCACACGTTATAAATCAGGGTCACACAAGTCTAATTTGTGGGGAAAAAAATGATTAACCAGTAGGGTTTTTTAATGAGAACATGTAATTAAACCACAGCCACAAGAAACAGAGTAAGATTTTATTCATTACAATATGATCAAGAGATTAATTATAATGATTAACTGAGCTTACTGGGTCTGATTGAACAAAAGTGACTCTAATTTAAAGTAACCTTACAGGAAGAAATATCCAATAAATTTCTTCCAAGTAGAAAATTTCAGGTTTTCCTCACAATAACAGAACTTACAAATATCAAGGTTGCTGTTGTCTTTTATCCTCCTGAGGAATGTCTTTTTCCAGGCAACAGCGTCACATTATGGAAGTTTTATTATTTTGCACTACATCACACATTGACGGCTGAATTTTGGCATACACATAAGGTTGTTTAGAACATTAAAAAAACATAATTATCAGAGGACGAACAAAGAAAGGAAAGAGGTGAAAGATGCGAGGTGAAATATGACCAACTTTGTCTGATAAGTGCTCAAAGGTATGGCAGGTTTAAGGCAAATGAATAATTAAATGTATTAAGGAGGCTAATTGGAAAGAGAAATAAAATTTTTTAGGGACGCTCTTTTCAAAAGGGATGGTTGTACTTTGATATTTAGAGATAAGCTGAGTTAAGTCTTGTTTAGTATTACACCCCTGATGTATATGTATAGCTTTGAAAAGAAAAAGGTGAGCTTTGTCATTAGAAATTATGATTGTGCAAAATATGTTTTCCTCCAGAGTCACCAAATAGACCCATTTATGTGGGGGTGTTTCATATCAATCCTAAATAGGTCCCTGTGAAAAGGCTTTTAACAAATAGAATTATCATTAGATATTGCTTTTAATATAAAGATCAAAAGCTTTATTTATTTTTATTTTTTTATTTTTTTTAAGCTTTCTTTCTAATCTTCTAAACCACTTCTTTTGAAACATGATGGGTACTCTAGATAACGATCCTCGCGTATGGTCGCCAGCTGTGGATGATGACCAAAAGAAGGAGATTGTGGATACAAGTGACCAAAATGAGCTTCTTCTGCAGGGTGGCTGGGCTCTCGCTCAGAGACAGAATGAAAAACTATGCCAACCGCGAGGAACTCAGGGTAGAGCTATTGCTCCTCCGGGTCAAAAGAAGCCAGATGGGGTGGTTTGGGCATCTGGTTAGAATGCCTAGTGAATGCCTCGTTGGTGAGATGTTTTGGGCATGTCTCACCGGGAGGAGACCCAGAGGACCCATTGTCTCACAACTGGCCAACGAACGCCTCGAGATCCTCCTGGGTGAACTAGAAGATGCTGCAAGGGTGAGAGAAACCTGGGTTTCCCGTCTGGGACTGTTGTTCCCGCAACCCGGCCCCAGATATGTATGCAGAAGACAATGGAATGGAAGGGATACTCAAGTCCATCTATGCAGAGTTTCAGTTAGCCACACTAAAATAAAATTCGTATTTGCGACAGTGGCGACCGCTTAGCGTGAGCATAGGGTACACACACCCATGGAGCAGCTGCCATTCTGTCGTAGTGCTCCACATTAAAAAAAATGGAAACCCGTATTGCAACTTAATGTCATAATAAGATTTATCTTGTGTTTTCTAAAGATTACCAAAAAAAAAAAAAACAACACACGTTTCCACAATCATGGAAATCATATTTTCATGTCTGCATTCTTGAGCTGCATTCAAATAATCAAGAGAGCTTAAGATTCCAGTTTAACTAGATTGAACTTTCTTCTCATTTCCTCCATTTCCACAAGTAAAAAAAAACATTTCCAGCGCATGCAAAACGCATACAAATATAGAATTTAATGCACAGTAGCAATCCCTTCACAGTCAACAACCGCCTGCAGTCATGAACTCAAAGACCTTGACATGTGTGTGACTTTTCCCCAGGATTTTCCAGGCCTCTTCAGCAAATAGCCAGGAGTGGCAGTTTGTTTGTGACTCTTTCTGCCTTCCATTATGTCCTCAGGAAAAGAGAAGCATGCGCATTAGGGTTGAGGTCAGACTCAGCAATATTCCATTACTTTGCCCTAAGCCACTGCTGGGTTGCCTTTGAAGTCTTTGGGGTCATAATCCATGTGTAATGTGAGGCGTCGACTTCAGACACGTTTGACTCAATGTGTGCATTCACTTGTTTCTTTTTTTCTTTGAGAATTCCCCGAAACTTTGACTGGGAACAAATAATGTTAATAATGACTCATTTGTATTGTTGGCCGTAACATCACGATGCTGCAGTCATTCTCGACAGATAAGGTGGGGTTTGGTATGCCTGAATAGATGGAAAAATATCTTATGACACCTCATACTTTAGAATTTTTCCTTTCAATGGTCACTATTTGACCTCAAAACTAACATTGAAGCAAAATTAATCAAGCAGGCTAGTATTTTTAGTAACTCCTTTTATCAAGTTCTACTGTGTAATGTCTCGGAAATAAAATACATCTATTTTTTTCTAGCCAATCAATGTATGTCAAGAAAATTAGTTGCAGAAACATGATCAGACTACTTAGAGAAGATAAGAAGGCAACAAGAAATTTTACAAAAACAATGGTTCCAACCAAAGTATGAAGAATAGAAACTCAGAATACACAGAACATCGAACCTCAGATGAGTGATAGCAGTACACTCCGGATGTCGTTTACCCCTTACCAAGTTTGACATTTACTGTAAAACAACTGTAGAGGCCAAAAGTAATATTATGTTAATTTTGGGTGGTGCAGCTGACCAGTGCATTTGAAACCAGGTAGTGGGTGAGTTTGAATGTGCATTGAAAATGAGGATTGAGAGGTAAGTGGCTGGAGCGACAGGATTGGAATGTTTGGCATGATGTCATAGTAGTAGAAAGTAGATATGGGGGGACTATGGAGATGTCACCATTTTTGGATAATCATTTTTTATGTTGTTTTTCTTGGGGTTTTTGATAATGTTTTAAAGCTTATTTAGAAATACCCTTTTGGGCATGCTTTGACTTGGATGCAGACTGATCCTATTTGATATAATTTGAGCTGGATTGAATAACTCTGAATAACAAAAGGCGTTATCACTTTGATGTAGAAACTTGTTGGACAAAATGAAGAGGCAAATATCATAGGTTCGTAATGCCGCTTTGTAAAAGAAAAAGCTACTGAATTATATTTTAACATGTGATATGAACAGTTGTTCACCATCTTTTATGTCCATTTGTTCATTCCAGCTATCCTCAAAATCTCTTTAGATAAAAAAAAATGGTGGAAAGACTAAAACATCTTTGCATAGCATTCAAAAAAATGTAATTATCTCTCGCAACGGGTCAAACCACACCACAATTTTAACCATAAACCATTTCTAACAAGCTTGTCTTGGTTTCTTCTGATCTCAAACTGGCTTTAAAGTTTATCACTAAAATGAAATGATGTTGTTTTGTTTAATGTTTTGGTTTTACAATTGACCAAATCATTGACCAGAATCCAGTTTTCCACAATTTCTAATTGAATATCGAACCACACTAATTATTCGGACCATAGTCACTCAGCAGCTGCTACCAAAAAAATAGGTTCATTTGGAGTCTTATTTGGAAATAAGAAGACAGAACCACATGCCTGCAAAAATGATTTAGTCAGAAAAAAAGGTTTTTGCATTAAATTAATAAAAAATTATGAGACAATAAAACTAACAATGAATTTCAACGGCAGAGAACATTTGGGACCATTTGGGACAATTCATCAATGTGCTACAGGTTTCTTTTTTCTTAAAGTTACATTGGGTTAACAACTGCACTGATCTGTACCAGGTTTAATTTTACTGAAGAATTTTTAGAAAACCATATCCAAACAATTAGAACAAACTTGTGCAGTAAAGCTTTTTAACGTCTGTATTCTGATGGATCTGTGCGCTCTCCGCAATAATAAAGACACTGCATTGGTTCTTCGTTGTGAAAAAAGAGCTCAGCCAAAGTGCAAAGCTTTCAATTTACCATTTGATTTACATTCCTCCCTCTTTTTCAGTTGCCGACTACAGGTGGCCATCTTGGTAGGATGCCTCCCAGACACCTTGCCGGTGAGATGCTCCAAGCACATTCCACTGAGAGGAGATCTAGAGGTAGGGCCAAGCCCACTGGGGAAACTATAGTGGCATAAATAAGTATCTGAATCTTTTTGAATTTCTTCCATTTCAGCACAAATTGCCAATTAAATGTGATCAGATATTTATTTAGAGGTAAGTAACTAAACCATCACATTTCATGAATGGTTACCCCACCTTTGGCAGCTTTAACTTAAACCAGACTCATCTTGTATCTCGGGGGTGCCAAGATCCAGTCCTAGAGCGTGGTGTCCCAATGGTTTTCATTTTGTTCCTGGTTCATTACAGCTGATGTACATAAAGTGAAATCAACAGTCGATCATTAGCTCACATTGACTCAATAATGTGGATTAGCAAGAACATCTGGAAAACCTTCAGGACACCAGCACTCCAGGACCGAACACCCCTACCGTAGCTGCAGCTCAGTCTGGCACATTCATCAGGATCAATTTTAGACCATTCAATCAATAATAACTTTATTTGTCCGTTAGGAACTTCACTTGCAGCCAGAGCGCCAGGACAACACAGTCATTAAAAACCACATACAAAACCACATTCATTAAAAACATCATAAAACAATAAAATATAAATAAGTAAAACCAGAATAAAACAATAAAATCAATAAATGAGAACATTTACTTATCATTTTCCAGTACATGCCCATCCGTCACAAGGCCCCTCAGCCATTCAGCAGTCGGATTGAGGTGGGTATGAAGGAGGATGTGGCTCTCTTGGTTTTGAATGCGAGGGATCTGAACCTACGACCGGATGGTAACAGGGTGTAGTGTGGGTGCAGAATGTGTGAACTGTCTGTGGAGATATGAGTGCCTTTCCTCAGGACTTGGTTATTGTAAATGGAAGTGAGTGATTCTTGTTGTTGTCCAATGATTTTACTGCTGATTTTAATGATCTTGTTGAGAGTGTTACGATGTGAGACACCGAGTGAACCAAACCAGGCTGTGATATTGAATGTGAGGATGGACTGGATGAAGCATTTGTAGAAGACTGCAAGAATGGATGGATGAACCTGAAGTTTGCGAAGTTTACGGAGGAAAAAGAGACGTTGTTGACATTTGGAAAAAATATTTTCTGTGTTCAGTTGAAAAGTGAGTTTATGATCAATTATGGTGCCAAGATATTTGTATGAGTGAACCTTTTCTAATGCTTCGTTATTAACTGTCAGTGTGGGGAAGGTGGTGAGTCCATGGTGGAATGAGAAAACCATTTCTTTGGTTTTTAACACGTTTAAGTCCAAACAGTTTTCTTTACACCACAGGGAAAAGGTGTCCAGTTCAGCCTGCAGCAGTCCATTTGTGTTGGTAGTGTCCATGATAGTATACAGAGTGAAGAGAAGTGGAGATATTACTGAACCTTGGGGTGAACCAGTGGATATTGTTCTTACGGTGCTGAGATGTCCATTTATTCTGACCCTCTGGTCCCTCACCGTGAGGAAGGAAAGGACCCAGAGAATGAGATGGGGGTTAACATCCATCTGGAGCAGCTTACGTCCCATGAGATGTGGTTGCAAGGTGTTAAATGCGCTTGAGAAGTCCACGAAGACAAGGCTTACATGGGATTTGGGCTTTTCCAGGTGGGCGATTACTCCATGTAGCAGAGTCAGCACAGCATCGTCCACACCCCTGTGTGGCCGGTATGCAAATTGTAGTGGATCGGCGTGCACACTGACCTCGGCCTGCAGCTGGGCCATGACGAGCCTCTCAAAGCTCTTCATGACCAATGATGTCAGAGCTACTGGTCGATAGTCATTGTCGGTGGTGGGGTTGCTCTTCTTTGCAACAGGGCAGATGATGGAGGATTTCCAGATGGAGGGGATGGAATGTTCAGCCAGGGAGCGATTGAACAGTGAGCAGAGGACACCAGCCAGCTGACTGCTGCAGACCTTCAGCAAGCGTCCACAGATCTGATCCGGTCCGGGGGCCTTGCCAAGCTTTGTCCGTCTCAGAGTGAGCTCCACTTCCTCCGTCTGTAGCTGCAGGTTTTCAGTGGTCTGGATGATGGAGGAAAGCTCTGCCGAGAGCTTCTCCCTCTCCTGAGTGTAGTCACACTGATCAAACCTGCAGTAAAAGTTGTTGAGGTTTTCTGCCATGCGAATGGACACCTCTGCAGGAAGTCCAGATGATGATGAGGAAGTGGGGAGGCCAGCCAGAGTTTTTACACCCAGCCAGGCATCTTTAGCTTTTCCATTTTGAAAGAGTCTCTCCACTTTCTCCTTATATAACTTTTGAGCAGATTTAATTTCTTTATTAAGTTTGTTCTGAATGAGTTTGCCTTCAACCTTATTTCCAGACTTAAAAGCTATTTTCTTTTCGTTCAAAACAGATTTGAGTGATTTAGTTATCCATGGCTTATTGTTGGAGAACACTTTTACAGTTTTTGTGGGGACCAACATGTTCTCACAGAAGGTGATGTATGATGTCACCACATCAGTAGCCTCCTCTAGACTACTGCCCTCTGTAAGCACATCCCACATCGTGCAGTCAAAGCAGCCCTGAAGTTTCTCCTGGGCATCGTTGTCCCACAGTCTGACTTGTTTCTTCACTACACCCTCTCGCTGTAACTTAGTGCGGTATGATGGAACAAGGTGGACTACATTATGGTCTGCAGTGCTGAGTGGAGGCTTCTTGTAAGCTCTGTATGCATCCTTTAAATTGCCGTAGCAGAGGTCAATTGTTTTGTCGCCCCTGGTGGCACACGACACATACTGGTGGTACGTAGGAAGGGTCTTATTTAGCCTGCAGCCATTGAAGTCCCCCAACACTAGCACAGGAGAGTCCGGGGACGCGCTCTCTAGCCCATGCACACAGGACGCGATAATTTCAGCCGCGCGCGCGGCATTGCCTGATGGAGGGATGTAAACCAGTACCAGCGCAAGCCGCCCGAATTCTCGTGGTAGGTACTTGGGTCTGAATGTCAATGCGAGCAGCTCCACATCAGGAGAACATCTGGAGTCAGTGACAGTGGCAGCTCTGCTCCAGGCCTGGTTGACATACACACAAACTCCGCCCCCGTGCCTCTTCTGGCTGCTTACCGTGTCCCGGTCCAGCCGTACAGGAGACCCAAACCCGTTCAGCGAGAGTTGCGCATCAGCGATGGTATCATCCAGCCAGGTCTCCGTCATGCAGATCAAACCCGCATCTTTATACGCCCACTGACAGGAGACATTGGTGTGCAGCTCATCCAGTTTGTATCGGAGAGAGCGGACGTTGGCGAGTAGAATGGAAGGGAGTGGTGGGCTTTTTGACGTTCCAGAGAGCCTCTTCAGCCTCTGCCGCGCTCCTCCTCTTCTTCCCCGCTTTCTCCGTCGGGCAGAGCTGCTCGTTTCGCGACCGGCTCCGTGTTGGTTCGGAAGGATCTCGGCAGAGGACAGTAGATCCGGTGGGGTAGGATAATCCAGTTTACGAATAAATAATAAATCCTCACGGCTGTAGCGCAAAGATTTCGCTCTAAGCTCCAAAGCGAGCAGAGGTCCGACGGTTAGCCATAGCACGAACAGCACCGAGAGCCACCACTTCCTCATTGTGACAGGTAAGTTTGGAAGGTGAAGTTGCTCCTTGTGTTTTGTTTAGTGATACAAAAATCACACACCACTTCAAATTCACTGTCGCACGATCAAGCTTCTAAAAAAAAAAAAAAAAAAAAAAACAGTTTTTGGACACAGACAATCAGTCAATCCTCAGCCCAAGACGCTCCTCTGCTTGTCGCCGCCACAGCGCCACAGCTTGCTAAAGTCTTGCTAAAAATTCCTCTTTACAAAACTGCTGCGGTTCAGTCAGATACCTGGTCAGTCAGATGTCTGGAATGAATTGCTATCTTTAGGTCAGGCTATAACATCTGAATTGGGTTCAAGTCAGCACTTTGACTTGGCCACTCCAGAACGTTTTCCGTATTCTGTTCTTCTGAAACTATTCTGAAGTTGAAGTTGACTTACTTCTGTGTTTTGGATCATTGTCCTGTTCCAGCATCCATTCTGATCGGTTTCAACTGTCTGACAGACGGCCTCAGCTTTTCCTGCTAAACATTCTGAAAAAGTTTTGAATTCATTTTTCCATTATTGATTGCACTTTGTCCAGGCCCTGAGACTGTATAACAGCCCCAAACCATGATGCTCCCTTTAACGTGCTCCATGGTGTGATGTTGGTGACCTGTTCTACTTTTCCTCCACATATTACATTTTGTGGTCCTCCCAAACAATTCAACTCTAGTTTCATTAGTGTACAACATTGTTTACCAGAAATTCTGTGGAGAGTCTATGTGCTTTTTTTTGCAAACATTAAACGTATGTTTTTTTTTAACAGAAGTGTCTTCCTTCGTGGAGTCCTCCCATATACACCCTTCTTGGCAAGTGTTTTACACATAGTCAATGTATGCACAGATACTGGACTACGCCCGGGATTTCTGTAGGTCCTTAGCAGACACTCTAGTGTTCTTTTTTAACTTTCTGAGTAGTCCGCGTTTAACTTTTGGCGTCATTTTTGACGGACGGTCACTCCTTCAAAGAGAAGCACTCTTTATTTATTTATTTGTAGAAAATTTCTCTGTTGATTGACGAACAGGCAGAATATTCTTGATCGCTGGTGTTCAGAAGGCCTTTTTGAGCAAACCATGGTGCACAACACACAATGCTTCTCATCAAGACACAATTCTTTCCAGGTATGTGTTTTATAGTGGGCATGGCAGCTCTAGTCAATCCTCAGTGATTGAACACAACCCTGACTTAAACAATTAGGTAAGGACTGATAAAAATAGCCCTAAAAGTCTCCCTACGCAAGGTTCAGTTATTTATTCCTCCCTGTTCTGTCATTGTTTGCATGCTCATTAAAAATATAAAGACCTGTGATTGTTTGGGTTCTTATATGTGTGCTTTTGTCAAATGTCTGATCACATTTGTTGGTGATTTTGTGCTGGAATGTGAGATGGTTTAAAAAGGTTTATATAATTTTTTATGCCACTGGTTGTCTCATAGCTGGCCAGGGAAAGCCTCTGGATCCTCTTGGGTGAGCTGAAGGATGCGGCTTTGCCTCCCAGCTGGCTGAGGCTGTTGCCCTCACAACCCAGGCTCAGATAAAATAGAAACAACAAAACTTTTTTTTATCTAACAATGATAACAAAGGCCGAAATGAGCTTCCTCCATTGGGTGGCTGGGCTCTCACTCAGATATCGGGTGAGGAGCTTTGCCATTCGGGCGGAGCTCGGTGTCAAGCCGCTCCTCCTCGAGATCGAGAGAAGCCAGATGGGCTGGTTCGGGCATTTGGTCAGGATGCCACCCAAGCGCCTCGCTGGTGAGTTGTTTCGGGCATGACCAACCGGGAGGAGACCAAGAGGCAGACCCCAGACCCGCTGGAGAGACTACGTCTCACAGCTGGCCAGGGAACGACTCAGGATCCTTCCGGATAAGCTTGAGGATGCAACCTGTCTGAGGCTATTGCCCCCCCGACCCAGCCCCGGAGCAGCGGAAGACACAGGAACGGAAAACAAAGTTTGCTTCCCCCCTGTAGCTAGCCATTTTTTTTCAAACATATTATGATATAAAGGCTAGATTTTCAACTGTGTCTGAACTGATTCCTCCTAAATGTAGAGAGGACACATTTTTACAGAATATTTATGCTAATGTGTTGGTAGAAAGCTAAACGATTGTGTAAATGTCACAAAAATGCTACCATGCATGTAATGAACGTGCAAAATTTGATATCTTAACATTTATTTACTCCATACACAGTGTGTTTAGAGATGGCTGTCTTCTCTTCCTGTTCGTATACTATTAATAGTAAAACTGTGGAAAACGGTTGAATGAGCAACGGTTCAACTGTTTAGTTGTACAACACCATCTGGTGGTAAATCCCCCAAAATCTATTTGACTAACCAAACAGAAGAAGAGCATTTACAAGACATCTTGAGCTGTAAACGATGACTTGTTCCAAATTACATCTGCTCGCTTCATCAGGGGGTCTTTTCTCAAAACGCCCAAATCCTTTCCTGAACTTGCAGCTATTCCAAGATTAACTCCATGCGATCTAAACAATAAATATTAAAAGGAAGCTTTTATGGAAAATTTACTTTTTGGAGGTTTGTATTGGGTCTAAACGTCATTCCCACATCAAAAACATATTTGAAGTGGTTTTCTATTTCATTCAGGCATGTTGGTGAAATTTGCAAGCTCTGCCGTTGTGTATTCGAATACTATACAAATACCAGGTTATTCTTGTCCATGTCTTTTGTTCCCCATCAAACACACATTCTAGCGCAAATGAGAAGTGTTTCAATCACCACACTCGGTTGCTCCTCTCAAGAGTCCTTTGTTTTATGAAAAAGCACTAGAATAAGAACAAAAGAATGTGAGCTAGATTCACTAACTCAATGCGCTGTATTTGCAGCCATATGCTATGAGGTCAAAATTATTCCTCGAAAAGCACAATATTTCTTCTTTAAATTTGCACGCGAAGTAGTACAAATATGTTGTGGTCAACATTTAAGAGAGATATTTTAATGAACAACAAATATTTTATCATTTCCTGTGAGTTTGTGTTGCTGTTTAAAATTCTACTTAGGATGTTTTTTTTAGTGTAAGCTCTCCAAGAAAATCAGGAGTTAAAAATAAGAAAAAAAGTGCATCTCCCCTGAATATTCTAGTCTTTTATTAATAAAATTCCCCAGAGTTTAGGATCAATAGCCATGGTTATAGGTTCATTGATGACATAATAATTCAGATTTGATTTTGACACTGATTTGTGAAATAAATACAATTTTTTCATAGATGTTTTTTACTGTCCGTTGAAAAGTAAAATAAGAGTAGAGATCTCAGCTCTGAGTTTGTTCCTCTCCTGCTGGTTTCCTCTCTGTCTGTGAAGCGTCTGTCTCGTCTTCCTGCATAGTCACTGGTAACCATGACTCTTTGTGTAACCTCTCATTTTGTTCAACTTCCTGAACAGTCGGCGGTAACGACACCTGCATGTGCGACGGCAGATGTTTGAATTCTTCCTCGTTGACATCATAGTCCTTCATCTTTGAGTCGAGGATCCACCAGCGGCCGAAGAATCCAACATCCAGAACTCGCTGAGGGAGTTCTCTCCATGGCACAGCCAGATTGGAGCACTGAGCCTCATACAGCATGGTGTCGTTGTTGTAGTCAGAGTGGTAAAGCAGAGCAAGGAGACCCATGCTGACAACGTGCAGTCGGCCCTCATTATTGAGCTTCATGAGACTCTGCACGTGGTTATCTGAGGTGGCGTTCCGTATCCACGGCGACAGTAGAGCCAGCTCATTGGATCGCTCCAGCATGGCAGCCCGGAATGACGTCTGGTCGGGTCGTGTATAGATGCAAAACCCAGCTCCACCCAGCAATGCCATATACAGAGAAGTTCTGATGGGTCTCTCCCATGCTGCGGTGACCGTCTCCCTGGAGGCTTCTTTGTAGTCGGAGATCAGACTGCGCCACCATGCAGCTGCAGGAGACAGGATACAGGTTCAGTCTTTCAAAAACCTGCTCCGCAAGTGTGCTAACTTCTTTGCTTAATAGATTGTAACTATTGTAAATTAGGGGCGCTCAAATGTGCTTGTCTAAAATTTATTTTGCAACCTTGATCTCAGTTAGATTTCCAGAGTGAAAACCAGGCCGATAAACTATTTAGTTAGAAATCATATATATAAAAAAATCATTTTTCCTGCAAAGAAAAGCTCCCAGATCATAATGCGACCGTCACCATGTCTGACAGTGGTGATAATGTGTGCTGTAGAGTGATTGAAATCTGACCTAAGCACTTTCGCCAACATCTGTGCTGAGTTCTCTACATGGCTTCTGGCAGCAAACTGGCCAGACTTCTTCAACTTATATACTTTTAAGAACTTTTCCCCCAGATGTTCAATACTGCATAAAATTCAGATATATGCAGGATAAACATTTGTCCTGGGAGCTGATTTCCCCCACTCAGCTCTTTCATTTCTGCAAAATTAACATAAACTTCTTGACTGCAATTTTGATTCACACTCTCATTGAACTTCCATCTATAACAACTACCATGTACAATATGGCAATGAGCAATAGAGCTTTACCTTCTCTCCACACCCAATATATTAATGTTCTATTTTGAACTTTTTCTTTACCTTTTTTTTCTCTTTTTATAACTATTACATAATTTTATTTGATCATTTGTACAAATATAGATTCGTAGTGGAACCACTTCAAGCCTGCAACAACTTTATTGTGGTTATTGTTAAATGACAATAAAAACTTCTCAGTCTGATTCTTTAGGATATCATTTGCACACTGGTAGGTTTGCAGTTATTTCTAAAAAAAAAAAAAAGAATCTGTACAATGTTTCAATCTTCTTCTGTTAAAAGCCAAACTAAAGGCCCCAATCTTAATATGAAAGATTAATTTTAAGTGATGCAGCAAGATTGATATGACTACCACTTGTTGAGTTCAAATCACATTATTATCATTTTATTAAATTATTCATCTAGTTATTCATTTTTTAATTTATTTATTTCACTATTTTGTGTTAAAAATAAAGATGTTTGAGAATCTTAGAATGTTTCATAAGCACTTGTCTCGTGGAAATCCTGATATGGCCCAGCCTCATCTCACTCATCCTGACTCTGCCTCCAGCTTCCCACATGTACATTGTATTTGCATTGTTAAAATTGTTACACTTTATTGTTAAGTGGTTGAGTGTATTCTTTAGACTTCACAATGGGGTTTTTTTGTCTAAGTAGGGTAAACAGAAACACAGTAATTGTTCTGTAATATCTCAACAATCTATGCTGATAGAGTAACTTCTGAAGGTCCTCCTCAGAAAACAAAAAGAGATCAGAACTATTTTGACAGATAAAATCATCCTAAACATCTGTAAGGCACAACATTCTTGGGTTTCCAAAGAAACAGAAATACATTTAGTAATTGTGATCACTAGAGAATAACATTAAATGTTGTGAAGATTGCAGCAGGAATCTGTATTTTTTATTAGTTTCTCTGATCAGTGCCCCTCACATTTATCCTTTAATTTGTAATTATAAAGAAATTTTGAAAACCCAACGTGGTACAGTAATATAGATGTAATTTAAGACTGCTTACTCACACGAGGAACTAATAAAACAGGGATGTCTGACTGCTATAGTGATGGTGGACCTGATTGTGAATGGATTCTCACCTGTTTTACTGGATTTCAGCCTCTCCCAGCGGCTTAGTGGAGCCGCAGTGTAGAACTTCCTCCATGAAGCCATCTCAGACCAACACGGTCACCTTCATCAGAGCTGACATGTTCAGAAAAGAAGCTCACATGGAGCCAAAATGGTGTCGTCGGGTTTTTTACAGTTTAGCACAAAACCTCAATATCGATACAATGCTGGTATCGACATCGATCGAAAATTGAATCATGACGTTAATCCTTCAACTGATCCTGATTATGTAATAAGCTTATTTAATCATTAGTCCTATTAAACATTAATCAAAGTGGCTAATAAATTTAAGGGCTCTATTTGAAAAGAATTGCATCGGTAATGATCATTTTACACGTACTTGGTATTGGATTAATCACAAACATTACAGTATCGGACTACAACGTCTAACAGTTAAAAACGTCCGGGTAAAACGGAAAATAAATAGAAACGTTCCGCCTTACCAAAATTTTTGTTAATGTTATTAACACGTTTGGTACTTAATTTATTTTTTGAAAAAAAAAGTTAATTACATTATTAAAACTTTAAATTTATTAGCTTTAAGCAAATTAAGACTAAATACTGACTAATATTTTGATACTGTTTATGATGTAATTTATTTTAGTTTTTTTTTTCTTTTTGCATGAATAATAACATTAATATTTTTCCATGATATATATATATATATATATATATATAATGTTTTTCAAAATGTGGGAGAAAAACCCAACTTCATCATTTCTGGTGACGTGTTGTCTTTGTTGACGTAAATGACGTGTCCCGGAAGTGAAGCTACTTCTGACAGCAGCTACAATTTGTGTCGCTTTCTGTTTAAAAGAAATGATATTCATAGGGATCTGTTCAAGATCAATGTTTAGTTTTGAAATCAATTCATTAGGTTTCTTTTTATATTTCTAATTCTTGTGAAAAACAAGTGTTGAAGTTTGTTTCAGTGAGTAAAACCAGTTATTTGTGGTCCTGCTCAACGAGCAGGTGAGTTGTTTTTAACATTAGGTCTTATTGTTTTGTTTAATTTAAAATCACTGATTCATTATTTTCTGGTATATATTCTTGATCGTAAAATTTAATCAGGTTTGACTTAAAATTGTGATTATTTTTTGTTTTAAATTCGGTCCAGGAAGAGGGTTTACCTGATTTTCTTTCTTGTTTGTCTTATTTTAGGCCTTTAATGAAGATCCTGTAAAACCATGGCTAATCCAAATGATCTACACTTCCAAGGTAAAGGTCACAACTTGTTTGATTCTTGGCAAAAAAAAAACATGGAACATAAATGCTCCATGTTGCCTCATCTCACTTTACAACCCTTTTCTAAACTGATCCAGTCTATTTCAAAATCATTTTGATTCAAATCATAATTAGGATACCTGTTAGGTATCCTATAGTATTCAGATTTGGCATACTTTCTGTACAATCCGCTTTAATGCAATCTGCTGATATTATTGCCCCTCCAAGTTGAGAGAAGCCAGATTGGGTGGTCCAAGCATCTGGTTCGGATGCCTCCCAAGCGCCTCACTGGTGAGGTGTTTCGGGCACGTCCCACCGAGAGGATACCCAGAGGCAGGCCCTGGACCTGCTAAAGAGACTATGTCTCGCAGCTGGACAGGGAACACCTCGGGATCCTGCCAGATGAGTTGGAGAATGCAGCTGTGGTGAGAGAAGCCTGAGTTTCTCGTCTGAAGCTGTTACCCCCGCGAACCTGCCCCGGATAAGCGGAAGACAAAGGAACAGATATAAGGATAATTTTGTTAACCATAAGTATTCCTAGACTCATTCTGGTGAACACATGAGGGAATCAAGAGACCCTTCATTTTAGTGAATTTAAGAAACTTTCTTCTTCAGAGTTTGAAGAAGCAACAGAGCTTCTGGCTGCTGATCCTGGCGCCGCCACGCTCAGCATGTCTGCATCAACCAGCAACCCCACAACCACTCGATCTCCACTTGCTGGAGAGGACGTGAGACTGGACCTGTCAGAGGATGAGGAGGCACAAGAGGAGAGTTCAGAGGTAAAGACTGGGGAACAGTTTGAGACTTTGTGTTTTGTACCAGTTTGTAGGGTAACGGATGGCTTAGTGGCTAGGGTGACCGTCCTGTAACCGGAGGGTTGCAGGTTCGATCCTTCACCCAGAGCTTATGTCGAGGTGTCCCTGAGCAAGACACCGAATCCAAAATTGCTTCTGATGGTGGTGGATTTCAGCTACTATGGCAGTTTCCACCATCAGGTATGAATGTGTGTGTGAATGTGAGCAACAATGTAAAGCACTTTGGGTACCAACGCAGGTAGAAAAGCGTTTATAAGAAGAGTCCATTTACCATTTCTGATAGATGTCTATGCTTCCAGCTGTTAGGTGGACAGAAAGCAAGCGGTGGCTTCTGGACCTTTGAATATTACCAGTCGTTCTTTAATGTGGACACAATGCAGGTGAACATCTAATGATTTTTTTTTCTACAAAGCAGATATATTACAAGCCAAATAAATTATTAACAGTCCTATCTTTGTGTTCTTTAGGTCCTGGAGAGACTGAAAGGGTCAGTGATGCCTTTACCAGGAAGAAACTTTGTCAAGCACTACCTCAGAAACAATCCAGATTTATACGGTAAGCCAGAGATGTAAAACTTATATTCTATGAATGGTAGCATTCCATTTTCTCCTGCTTTTGTGAGTTTAACTTAAATATTTACACTAACATCCATATTGATAATGTGGTTTTAAAGAAGTGGTGAAAGATCAGCAACAAGGAAAAATACATGTTCTTTCTTTGAGCTTTAAAAGTTTTTAAATTTGAAATGCTGTTCATTTCTTTTGTTCAACCTTGTGTGTCTGCAGGCCCGTTCTGGATCTGTGTGACGCTGGTGTTCTCCGTAGCAATCTGTGGGAACCTGTCCAGTTTTCTCCGTGGCATGCAAGACCCAAAGTATCACTACAGACCTCAGTTCCATAGAGGTGAGTCCAACAGAGCTCTCTAGTTTCTGCTGATCCACCACAGCATGCTGAATCACCTCTCTGCTGTCAGTTACCATAGCAGCAGCTGTCATCTTCATGTACGCCTGGCTGGTGCCCATCGGTCTGTGGGGTTTCCTAACCTGGAGGCAAGGGGCTGAGAGACAGATGGAAAGATATTCCTTCCTGGAGACAGTGTGTGTCTATGGATACTCACTCTTCATCTACATCCCCACATCAGTAAGTCTGGATGAATAAAATCCTTTCAGTGTCATAAAACAAATCAGCACCTTCTGTAACATCAGGGATTTAATAAAATAATCCCACTGTCTGTCTTATTAGTTTCGAGTTGGTACTTGTTTTTTTTTCTGATTTACACTATTTTCGAAGCCTTTGTTGTACCTATTTGGGTTATAAATTCAAAAAAAAAAAAAAAAAAACCTAAATGATTAAATATTTCAGTTATGATGTCTGTCATTGTCTGAATAAAATTAATTACAGCTAAACTATGGCTTAAAACATCTGATGTAAATTTCAAACTGCACACTCATCTAAATGAGACATGATTTGGGATTAAATCGAGTCTCTTTTGTTTCTCCTCAGATTTTATGGGCTATACCTTTTGATTGGCTGCAGTGGATTCTAATCCTGGTTGCCATGGTGATCTCTGGGTCAGTCCTGGTCCTCACTTTTTGGCCGGTTGTTCGTGATGACAGCAAACCAGCAGCAGTGGCTACGGTGGTGATTATTGTAGTTTTACACACGCTGCTGGCAGTCGGCTGTAAGGTACGCCTCATTTGAACCTAAAACAACAAATGTTACAAAAAGGGGGAATTTGTTCTGTTGCATCGTCTGCTGCTTATCCGGGGCGGAGTCACAGCCTCAGAGGAGAAACACAGGCCTCTGTCATCCTGGCTGCATCCTCCAGCTCAACCGGGGCAATTCCGAGGTGTTCCCTGGCCAGCTGTGAGACAGTCTCTCCAGTAGATCTGGGGTCTGCCCCTGGGTCGTGGTGAAGAAAGAGCTGAGCGGTAAAGCAAAGCTCTTGATTTACCAATCAATCTATGTTTCTACCCCAGCTGTGGGTGGTGACTGAAAGAACAAGATCGCAGATACAAGCAACCGTAATGAGCTTTCTCGGGAGGGTGGTTGGGCTCTCACTCGGAGATAGAACGAAATGCTCTGTCATCTGGCAGGAGCTCTGAGTAGAGCCATTGTTACTTCGGGTTGAGAGAAGCCAGATAGGGTTGTTTGGGCATCTGGTTAGAATGCCTCCCGAACGCCTTGCTGGTGGGGTGTTTCGGGCAGTTTTGTTTTTCTATTAAAATAAAGTTTAATTAAATTATTTATCATTTTTTACGAATAAATATCAAGAACCTTCCAAGATGATTTTTTTAAACACTTTTAAAGGTAAATTAAAACGTTTATCTTCTCATAGAAGCTGAAAAATACATTTTAAATTCATAAAATCTCGGCTAGCAATAGAAAAATCCAGAAAAAAAAAGACTCAAGTGTTGATGAAAAAGTTTTTGGGTTGAAATTTTCTGTTAGACTTGTTGCTTTAAATGTTTTAAAGTTATCTTTTTCTTTCCAGCTCTACTTTTTTGAAGCAGAGGAACATCAAGTATCTCCCAGTGTTACCACCGCCGCCCCTGCGATAAACACAACTTCACGAGTTGAACCTCACTGACCAGTATGAACTGGGGGGATACTGGGAAGAAAATGGACAAGTGAAGGACGAATGTTTGCAACTGTGAAAAAGCTGTCAATTTATTATGTGTTCATGGAAAAGATTCATTTTCCACTGAAATGCTGCAGCTACTCTAAATCTCATTTTTCTTAATGGTTTAATTTAAATTTAAAAGGAAACTTTCATAATTTTAAATATTTCTTTGTATTACGGTAACATGAACAGAGTCTCATCAGCTTTTCAGAAAAAAAGCAATAACTTTATTAATTCTCTTCATCAATGTTATTTTTTCCAGTTTATTGTTCTGACTTGTTTTCACATTCCTACACCCCACTTCGATGGGATGTATCATCCTTTTCAAAACAATCTAGCTGCTTAGATTAGAAAATCTATGAAGATATAAAATCTATCCAGTTATTTATTCCTGTTGTGCTACTGAAGCTTTTTGTTAATAAACCTAGAATGTTTACTTTATGAATTGTCATGGATTATCATTTTGAATTTGGAATCAGTAAGGTTACAGGGAGAAGAGATAAAAAAGGTGGTAGATTTTAAGTACTTTGGATCAATAGTCCAGAGCAATGGAGAGTGTGGAAAAGAGGTGAATAAGCATATGCAGCCAGGCTGGAACGGGTGGAGAAAAGTATCAGGTGTGATGTGTGAAAGAAGAGTTTCAGCTAAAATGAAAGGGAAAGTGTGCAAAACTGTGGTGAGAACGGCCATGCTGTTTGGTCTAGAAACAATGGCAGAGATGAGGATGCCGAGGATCTCTCTGGGAGTGAACAGGTTCACAGGATCAGAGGAACAGCACATGTTAGCGGTTTTGGAGAAAAAGTCAGAGAGGCCAGACTGAGATAGTTTGTACATGTGCAGAGGAGAGAGTACATCGAAAGAAAGATACTGGGTTTGTAACACCAGGAAAGAGGCCTTGAGGAAGACCAAAGAGAAGGTTCGTGGATACAGAGAAGGAAGATATGAAGATAGTTGGCGTGACCGAAGAAGATGCAGCAGATAGTGTTAGATGGAAGAAACTGACGTGCTGTGGCGACCCCTGAAGGGAAATGCCAGATCATTAAAGTTTATCTTCTCTTATTATTTTAATCCCTTATTGAAATATTACCTGGCTGTAAGAAAAAAAACTAAAAACCCCACAAAGGTGTTCTATATCTAAACGTTGGTGTGAGCCTGCTGTTGGTGTCGATTTCTTTCTGTTCTGTCATCTTCCACTTATTCGTGGCTGGATAACCCAGACTTTTCTCACCCCAGCTGCATCCTCTACGTCCATGAACCTCCTCTTCTCGCCAACCAAAATATCTTGTGTAAAAACACCAGTAAAATGTGTCTCAAGAACAAAGAAATGGTACAAAAAAAAAAACATTTATTTAGTGCACACAACCACAAAACTCAATAAAAATACAACTGTCAGCTTTTTATTGCTAAAATTTTATTTTAAATATTTAAAAATGAAATAAGCAGCTGTTTTAAAATTTAATAAACACAAAAGTTTATGTAACTTTGGCAGAATTCAGCTAAAACTTTATTTCTAAAACAGTGCGGAACAGTCTTTTCACATCTAGTTTAAAGGAACAAAATTGAAATCTGCCCTCAACAGTACTTCGTAAACATCACACGCTAGTTCCAGAGGAGACCCTCTGATCTCCAGAGGAAGTGGAACACAATCTAAAGAATCCTTTAGATTGAAGCACCAGGTTACGATGAGAGGTCGTTGCAATCAGATGCAGATTTCTTCATTAGAGGAGATGCAGTCAGCTTCCATAACTCCTACAAATATTAAGAAATAATCAGAAATCGTGAAAACTCAATCATCTTTATACAACTTGGATTAGACACAATCTCTTAATCCTATTTTGGATAAATTACTAAGAACTTTCCTGTGAAGTGTCTAGTCATCTTACCAGCTGCTTGACACGCTCATACACCAGAAACTGGCCAAAGTCACATGGGATCTTTTCCACAATGAATGTGCACTGTCCATCTTTTATCTTCTGGATCTCGGACAGACAATGGCGGAAGTGATTGTATGCCTCACAGGAAACGTCCATGTCTCTCAGACTAAAATTCATCCTGTGAGAGGAAAATATAACAAACACTCATCAATGAAGAGCCTGACTTTGGTTTTGTCTTCTAACCAAAGAAGACCTCCAGTCACAGGGGTTACTGGAGCCTATCCCGGCTGATTTCAGGTGGGAGGCAGGGTACCATCCATCCACACTCATTCTAGGGGCAATTTTGTTGCAGCCAATCAACCTAATATGCATGTTATTGGAGGGTGGAAGGAAACCAAAATACCTGGAGAAAACCCACACATACGTGGGGAGAACATGCAAACTCCACATAGAAAGACCAGTCTGTCAAGCCTCGCCTCGCCCCGACTCAAACCCTGACCTTCTTGCTGTGAGACCACTGTGCTAACCACTGAACCACCATGCAGCAGTAGATCCTGACTTATTAAAGGAATTAAATCCTCCTAAATAAATTCTTAAAAATTTGAGATTTTTTGACAGAGTTTGAAACATCAAACTAATCTGAATGGAAGTCGTAAAATCATCCTACAGCCTTATTATGCGATACATTACCTTTTCTCTATAGAAATGTAGACAATGCAGGTGTGCAGGAAACTGCTGCAGAGCCGATACAGAGTCCGAAAGAGACCGTCTGTCAGATCATCATCGTAGCAAACTAGGGACACATCATTTAAACCAGTTTAGTTTGATTTAGACAACAAACATTTTGCTTTTAATAGTTCATGAAACTTTTTTTAATCAGAAAATTTTCATTCTAAAGTGGACTGTGAAGACTATCTGCAAATCTGCACACCTACGTAATTAACATCGTGCTTGAAAAGTGAAAAATTGTGACGTTTTTGTGAAAAAGATTTTTAAAAAGTCTTTTGAGTTATATTTATTTATACATATATATATTTATTATTTTATTCTTATAAAATGACAACTACCTAATGAATGTAGATTCATCTGTTCATTCATATTTAAATGGGAGGTGTCAAAATAAAGACCAGCTCTGTATGAAAATTTCTTTATGAACAAAACTTTATTTTAGAAAAAGCAGCTCATCCTCCTAAAAAGTTTTGTTTTTAATCCCACCTACCATCTGCAGCGATGATGCAGCTCGTGTTGTCGTAAAGATCTGCTACTTCCTCCTCTGTCCAACTAAAATCCAAATCAGCATCTAAAAATATGACATTTAGATAAATAATTTAATTTGAAAAAACACTCAAAAAAATTTAAAACCAAAGCTTAAGAAAAAATGCTTAAATATTTATCAAATGAAGAGACCTTTGTGGGTAGATTTAAAACTGTGTGTGTGTGTGTGTGTGTGTGTGTGTGTGTGTGTGTGTGTGTGTGTGTGTGTGTGTGTGTGTGTGTGTGTGTGTGTGTGTGTGTGTGTGTGTGTGTGTTACCAGTGCAAAGACTGTGCTGCAGCCAGTCTAAATGTTTCACTCTGACCTCACCACCTACTTTTGGAAAAGACCAAGTTATGGAAAGAAAAACTGCTGAATTTTTGAAAAAATGATCAGTAATGCAGACAAAAACTCACATAAAACTGTTGAGTCATTCAAAAATCAAACTTTTATGCTTAGAAACTTTTTTCCTCTTTTAAATATTACCACGTTTCACTTTAATTTTAAGTTCTTTTTTTTTTTTTTTTAAGTAAAAATGTCCACATGCCACCTGCCAATATAAAAATGATATCGTGACCAGAAACCAGTCTGGACATCATTCCTACCTGAGGTCTCCATCAGGTGTTTATTTAATGAAACGTTTTTCCTGCACAGGTTTAGGAGATCCTCTCCCACATCTGTGAGATTCATTGGGACAAACAAAAAACAATCAAGCCAAAAACTTCATTCAAATAAAACATTTTTGGGAAATTGTATAAAAAGACTTCAAATTTGTCTTCTGGACATAAAAGTCGAAGCGTCTCAATCATTAACGACATTGATCGCTGAGTACACTCTCCAGAGGACAACTTTCAAGCCTTTACTACGATGGATAACTTGTAGATGAACAAGGGATAACCAGACTTGTTTTTGAGAAATGTTTTAGGCTATAAAAACTCAAAATTTTAAATGAAAAATTCCGTTCTGTTGTCTTCTGCTCATCTGGGGCAGGGTCGCAGGGGCAACACCCTCAGACGGGAAACCCAGGCTTCTCTCACCCCGGCTGCATCCTCCAGCTCACCCGGAAGTATCCTCAAGGGATCCCTGTCCAGCTGTGAGACATACTCTCGAGCAGGTCCAGGGCCTACCTCTAGCTCGAATGTGCCCGAAACACCTAATGAGCGAGGCTTTCAGGAGGGCATCCTAACCAGATGCCCAAACTACCCTATCTGACTGTTAGTATTTAAAACCAGTTTCTTAAAAATCTAAGTATTTGAGTCATTTCTAACATTTGATGGTGCTTCACCTGTGCAGTAAACTGTTTTGGCTGTGGTTGCCATGGCGATGCTGGTCAACCCCGTTCCTGCTCCCAGCTCTAAGACAGTAGCTCCTCTGAACATCTCCGGTTTGGAGAGGATGAAATCAGCCATGAGTAGTGCACCTCTCCACACCTTATGAAAAGAAAAAACTTCTCAATCCGTCAGAACAAACTTCCTTTAAATAAGATAAAAATATTCTAATGGAGCTCACCTGTTTGCCAACATCCTCCAGAGGTGTTGCCATGGTGTGCTCTGAAAGTAAGATATCATTTACACATTAAAAAACATGCAAACTGTGACCAAAGTCAGTTCTTAGACCTCTGGATCTGTGCAGCATGTTCGATCTTCATTTGGCATTCTTACCAATTCTTATAGTGTCTTTGTCACAGTCGTCTTCGTTCTCTTCCCAATCCAGCACCGGGCTGCTTTGTTTCAGAATCACTGGACATACCAGGTCTCGATCGACCCTGTCGGAGGATCTTTTTCGTGGCCTGATGAACAAAAATGTAAAATCTCATTGAGATAATTTGTATTCGGGATCTTGTTCTGTGGGTTACCACTAACAACTGGACCATTAGTAAGCGTCTGAATGTAGATCGACTTGAAATTTCAGAGATTTACTTTTTTGGCTCATGCTGTCACTTTATCATGACAGGCCGATGTAGCGGCGTAATTTTTGCAAAGCTTGCCCTGATCTGTTTATCAATCTCTTGCTCAATCATTCCCTCACTCATAAACATCACCCAGAGATATGTGAATACTTGAACTACATTCTCTTTCTGTTCCAGGTTTGTGGTTTCAGATTTGGGGGTGTTGATTTAAGCACAAATATACTTCATTTAAAAAAATGCAAAGAAATCTCCACTTAATTTCTAAATGTGCCAGGTTGTAAGAAAATGTTCATTCAATTGCATATCACTCCTTCACCTGGACAAATCTCATAAGTTTGCTTCCAAAGTTGAGCAGTCAGTTCTCCTTACCGTTGTGGGATGTCTAGGTCTCCATCCTCATCCAAAACATGCTCCACATTGCTCTCACCATCTTCCTCTTCACCATCTGAGGCTGGAGTGGCCTCTTGGGTGTTCTCTGGAAGTTCTTCAGGGTTATTGTCTTCATGTCTATCAGCCAAGATCTTAAATCTGGACCTGAAGACTGGACAGATCAATACAGCTATATTAGGAGTAGAGGAACAAATATACAAATGTTGTATTAATTAGGAGGGACACACAAATTTGTATTAGTTGTGTTAAAAAAATTTTAAACAACAAAAATTCAACAAATTTTCTGAGTTTGTTTTTCTTTTTCACATACCAGGCTGTCCAGCACCACTGAGCCGCGTCATGAGGTGGTGTGTGTTTGGTAAATGCATGTGAACATCAGACAGCACCGTGTCATGCTGAAATACAATCTGATCCATGTTGATCGCCTACAGTCCTGGAAGAAAGGAGCAAACAAAAATTTGCATCTTTAAAGTTAGAAAGGTGAACACAGACAAGAAGACGGACACAAACGGTAGGAACATAAATTTCTTCCACCTGCATGAGGGTTGGTTACTAATGCACGACACATCTAAAACTCAAAACCATGACACATAATGTTTGAATTCCATCTGGCAGGCACTGTGATGTGTTCTACCAGCCTATTGGTATTTTTGATCCTTAGATAAGATTTGTAAAATTCTACAGTGAAGGTTTTAAAACTTATTTTAATTTTAGATAAAACAATCGCATGGGGTAAAGTTCATTTTGAGCTTTCACAGCTAATCCAATACAAAAAATAGTTGTGCTGACTGTTTGTGGTTTATCCTTCTGGTAAAAAAAAAAAACAGTGACATGTGGAGGTTAAAGTCCTTTATTCTGTGGTTAGAAAAAAAAATGCATGTTGTGAAGCTAGGATTATTCACATTTCAATCAGGAATACTTTCAAAACTCATTGTAGAAACTTTTAACTGCTATGGAAATTTAAATCTGCAATCCAGTCAAACCAGAGATTAAATAAAATCAGATGTTCTGATTGGAGCTAATGGGCTAAAATTGGTGTTGAAGAAAAATCAGAGAATGCTCGATTATTGTTTTTGTTAACACCATTTATTAAATGAGAGGTTCTCACCCATGCATTTGTTTCCAGTAGGTTAGATTATTACAACTATCAAATCACTGGTCTGAACAAAAAGACCTTAAAACAGCTGCAGTTTATTCAAAATGCTGCAGAACCAGAAAATATGATGACATTAGTCCTGTGGTCAGGACTCTGCACTGGCTTCCTGTAGCTTAGATAATAGACTTTAAAGCTGCTCTGCTTGAGTTTAAGTGTCAAATGTCAGTGTCTTATGAACCATCTAGAACTCTGACGACCTCTGGGACCAGCCTCCTGCTGGTGTCTAGAATCAGGACTAAACATGGAGAACAAATTACCTGAGGCTGTAAGAGAGACCTCTAGAATCTATGCGGAAGACACTCCTGTTAAACCGTGCATCTGACTGAAGATTTTTTTTTTTTTAAGTTCCATTGTCTTCTTCTTATCCAAGGCTGGGTTGCCTCTCACCCTGCTGCATCCTGCTCACTCAAGAGGATCCTGAGGCCGAGTTCCCTGTCCAGCTGTGAGATCCAGCGGGTCCAGGGTCCGCCTCTGGGTCTCCTCCGATAGGGAGATGCCCAAAACACCTCACCGACAAGGCATTCAAAAGGCTCCCTTAACAGACGCCAAACCACCCAATCTGGCTTCTCTCGACCTGGAGGAGCAACGGCTCTACTCTGGGTAGAACTCAACTTTCTGTTTAAATTTTTTAATGCATTTTTTCTGTCTTTTAAATCACTTTGAATTGCTTTATTAATGAATTGTGCCACAAATAAACTTGCCTTATGTCCATGTTTAAAATTTATCAATGAATTTCCTTCATTTTCATGTCGTGATTATGCCTTAATGGTCTCCTTGACTTGCACCATGTCGTCTTTACAATGACATATAAGGTCATGTTTTAAATGGACTGTTAGGATTCCTGCAGTGAAACTTTACTGGTTTAACTGAACACAAGATCGCGTTCTGAACAAAATCAAGACCAAAGATCCGCGATCGAAACCACGACTCAGCTCACACTTCTACTCATGAACACTGTAGGATCACAGTTTTCTAAATCCATGCCCCCAGCAGAGGAAACAGGTGAAAGTTGAACTTACCACCTGTAAAGAGGCAGACATCATGGTCAGTAGGCAGACATTATGCTACGTTCAGTGAACTTCAGAAATAACAGGCATAACGTGGAGTGACAAATAATATTAAAAGGGAATAAAATTGAATCAGTTTTATTTGAACTTTTAATTAAAAACTAAATATTTTCCGTTCACGTCTATTTATTTCGCTTCATTATAATTTATGTTGATCCTCTCTCTTATTGTTCTGTCTGAGTTAAGCTGCTTAGATGACCTGTAGTCATACTAGACAATAACTAAATTCAATTGAATGATAAAATGTTTCCAAAAATTTCTTGGAAATTTCACAGAAACGTCACTAAATATTAGAGAAAACTCAGAAAGTCTCCTATCCTAACAATAAATTAATGTAACCTGACAAGTTAATTTGCCTACTTGAAAATTCTAGAATTACAGGGAAAGAATAAAGATTTATTTATTTTTAAAAAAGAAATGCATTTTTTCTTTATTTGTTTATTCGGTGTTCTAATGTCCCAGTTAACTTAAATGCAACATAAGCTTTATGTTCTTATTCGTTTCTTCACAAACAAAGGTTTTCTGCCCTCTGCTGGTTAGTTTGGACTCTTACGCCAAAATAACTTATTTCGGTGAAAACTAAATATAGCCTCAAAATAACTTGAAAATTACACTTCACTATTTTCCTACAAAACAAGCAAAGGAAATATGAAAAATAGTAAAAATTAAAACAAAAAAAATAAGACAATAGAAATATATAAAAAACTTTTCTGAAGTTTGTCATTCATCCCTAATTTTCTTCCAGATGTATGTATTATTATTTTTAAACCTTTAAATTATGTGAAATATTCAGAATAGTTTATTGTTATTTTTGTTCAAACTGAACTGGTTAGTAACCCTGACACATTTATCTACTTATCAGATGAGTAATGATTTAGTTACAAATTACAATAATAAACATGCAATGAGGTGGGATTTTTATTAAAGAAAGTAATTTACTTTAAAAATATTTTAACAGATTTTGCCCTGCAACAGACTGGTGACCTGTTTGGGGTGTACCCCGCCTTTCGACTGTTATCAGCAGGGATAGATTCTAGCATAAACACCACTTGACTGGAATAAGTGGGTCAGAAGATGAATGAATGAATGAACAGATTTTGTTTGCTTTTATGTACCTTCTAACTTTTATTGTAACACAGTCACTGTTAGGTTTTTTTATTGTTGTTTTTTTAAACCAAAAACAACAACTAAAGGGTTTACCGAGCGTATGTGCTGAGCACGCCTCTGTACGGCAGTGAAGCTTGGACACTGTATACCTACCAAGAGCCCAGACTAAACGTTCTCTACCTGCGTAACTATAGAGGTCTCCGAGGCATCACCTGGCAAAATTGAGTATCCAACACGGACTTCCTGATCCAGGCAAGTATGCCCAGTATGTTTATCATCCTCTCAGAGAGGCCCCTGCGCTGGTTAGGCCATGTATGCAGGATGGACGATGGACGCATCCTGAAGGACATCGTCTATGGGGAGCTCACCACAGGAACATGGCTAACTGGACGACCTGCCCAGCGGTACAAAGATGCCTGCAAGAGGGGTCTGAAGTTGTGCGACATAAACACAGCCAATCTCGGGTCAGTGACCTGCTACTGGTGGCATGCAACTGTTAAAATCTATAAGCAGGCCGACATTCAAAAAGATCCAGTGCAAGACCCATAAACAATTAAAAAGAGTCAGCCTACCACTGCTCCCCCCATGATTCATACCACTTATCACATTTGAAGCAAGTGTGGTAGAAGGCTGTAGCTCCCACATCAGCTTATTCAGCCACGGCTGACGCTGCACAAACAGATAATTATCCAGGCGCAGACTACACTGTCTGTAGAGGCAGAGGGATGCCAACAACATTATTGTTTACAATAAATGAATGCCTTTTCCAAACTTTTTGTGGTTATTGAAGTCTTAGTAAGAAAACTACAACACCAGATCGTCACCTTTAGATTACCAGAACAAAAGTCAAGTGAAGTATTTTTTTTTTTGTATCCACAATTATTTTACAAGACAAAAACACTTATTGACCGGTTGCAGGATGATAGACAAGATCTCGATCCATCAAGCCAGAATTTTTGATGTAAAGCATTTAATGGATTAGATGTCATATTTAAACAAACTTGTTTTCTTTAAAAAAAAAAAAAAGAAAGAAAAGAAAAAGACAACAATTCAAAAGAGTGTGTCTTGCAGTGTGTTTCCGCCTCACATCCTGGAGTTGAAGTCGACTCTCCTCACCAAAGATCTGCTCACCTCTGATATGGAACGACAACCTGAACATACAGTACGTCACACAGAATTGTTAAAAGTAGAAATCATGTCTTAACATACAATATATATTGATTTGTAGACTATTTAGGGTGCGGGAGCAACACTAATATTAATAGATCCCAAAAGCTCTTTACACACACTGGGTTTAAATCTACTGATCATTAAAATAAAAAGTAGAAGCAAACTTAGGCACTCATATGCAAACTGCTTTTGTTTTGTACTGTAAGTAAACGTTTGAATGTCTGGAAAAATAAAATAAACTACTAAAACTACTAAACTGTTGCCTTTAAACTCTAAATATGATGCAGTTTAAAAATATCAGACATTCGTCTGTTCAGAGGAGCTTTTAAAACTAAAAACCTACACCTGGCAATAGTAACAGGTACCGGTAGACTAAAACGGGGCTAAAACACACTCCTGAATGCCACATTTGACATTTGTTACCTGATAGAGCCATAGCCAGTCGCAGCTCCTCTTTAAGAAGCTCCAGAACCTCAATCACTCCCTCTTCACCCTGGACACAAATCAAACAGAGAGGGTGCTTTAATGACTTAAATCAGTCTTCCGATCAGCTTTCAACACCTAAACATTAGAGGAGTCTTGGCATGCAGTGATTAAAGAACCCAACATATGGAATAATAAGCAGAAAAAAAGGGGTCCTAAATATAACCTTGGGATCGCAGATAAAAAAAAAATGTAGATGCTGTGATGAGTACCTGGCAGGCGAGGCCCCACAAGACAGGCCGGCCAACAAACACCGCCTTTGCTCCAAGAGCTAGGGCCTTCAGGACGTCTGTCCCTCGTCTCACACCTCCATCCATGTAGACGTCACAACGACCCTGCACCGCCTTCACCACCTCCTCCAGCACATCCAGCTACTTAAACACAGCACTAACATGTTATGGTGTAAACTGATGCTTTTTTGGGGATTTTTAGCTTGAATTGCGTCAAAATTTTAATAACAAACCGTGGCAGGAACACCATCCAGCTGACGAGCCCCGTGATTGGACACCAGAATGCCGCTGACACCGTAGTTTAAAGCTTGGATGGCATCTTCACCTGAAAGAAGAACACAGGTTCTTGATGTAGTCTTTTACACTGCAGTAAATGTGTATGAGTGTATGTATGTACCATTTAGCACGCCTTTCACAATCACAGGTAAGGACGTGTTCTTCTTCAGCCAGGAGATGTCCTCCCAGCTGAGAGTCGGATCGATGGCGTTTGCAACGTACACGGCCAAGCCGCTGTCGTTCCCGTAGTCATCCTCAGAGAAAGCCAAGGAGTTTGTGGAAAAGTTTGACATTCTTCAGGAAAACAAATGCACAGTCCTTCGTAACATGTGAGCAGAGTGATTTCTACACATACTTTTACTTTAAAACATTCCCACTTATCATTTTATTCCAATTGGACTGATATCAACTCCTTTATTTTATAACCCTGACAAATATCACCAGGAATATTGATATGCGCTTTTAAATACATTGTGACAAGTTTCGTTCCGTCGTCTTCTGGTATCCGGGACCGGGTCGCGGGGGCAACATCCTCCAGCACACCCGGAATGGGAACAATCTCGAGTCGTTCCCCAGCCAGCTGTGAGACATAGTCTCTCCAGCGGGTCTGGGGTCTGCCTCTTGATTTCCTCCCGGTGGGACGCGCCCGAAACAACCCACAAGCGAGGCGTTTGCAAGGCATCCTGACCAGATGCTCAAACCACCCCATCTGGCTTCTCTCGACTTGGGAGAGGAGCGGCTCGACACAGAGCTCCTCCCGGATGGCAGAGCTCCTCACCGGATGTCAGAGTGAGAGCCCAGCCACCCAATGGAGGAAGCTCATTTCGGCCGATGGTATCCACAATCTCATTCTTTTGGTTATCACCCACAGCTGGTGACCATAGATGAGGGTGGGAACGTAGATCAACTTGTAAATCAAGAGCTTTTCTCAGCTCTTTCTTCACCACGACAGACCGATGCAGTGTCCTGATTATTGCGGATGCCACACCGATCCGTCTGTCGAGCTCGTCTAATCCTCAATGTATCTAATGAAAATCTGTTAACACACAACAAATTCGTCTTTAGACCTACCGTAAGTGTGAGGGCATCTTAAAGCGGTTGCGTACATCATCCCGCCTCCTCCCCAGGTATGGCGTATCCACGGTGACAAAGATGGCTTTATAGCCAGCCTTCTCTGCTCGGCGCACGAGTGAGAGGGTGAGTTCTCTATCTTTGTAGATGTAAAGCTGCATCCAGAGGACATTCCCGTCACCCGATGAACTGCTCATTGCTGCCATCACTTCTTCTATGGTGGAGGTGGCCCATGAGCTCAGCATCATGGCTGTTCCCACCGCTTTGCACGCTGCAAACAGAAGGTCAACTTATCACCAATTTGAACTATACAGATCTTTGAATGTGCGCCAAGTGTGTGTGTGTGTAAACCTCTTGCGGTGGCAGTTTCTCCTGCAGGATGTGCCATCCTCTGCATGGCCGTGGGTGCCACACAGAGAGGCATACTGAGTTTCTGGCCAATCACAGAGACAGATAGGTCCACCGTGGACACGTTTCTTAGCACTCGAGGGATCAGATACCATCTACACCCAAGTCACATGTAATAGATAATAAACACATACTGTATATAATACGATATTACATCAGGGCGAAAACAAAAAGTTTATTCAGGGATCAGGTCTTTTTATTTAAAAGGTGAAATTTTATGGTAAATTAATTTTTGGAGGTTTCTGACCATGTTTGAATGTTAATTCACACATCAAAAACAGACCTGAAGGTTTTTTTTATTTCATTCATGTATTCATTCAAGTAATTTGTGAGCTCTCCTATCCAGTGTTTTGATATTATTTGAATCGGGTCTTCTGCTCACGCTCAGTCCCAAAAAGGAGAGACATTCTTATACCGAGGCAGAAAAGTAACTTCTTCTTCTTCTTCCGGCATTCCCCTTCAGGGGTCACCACAGCAAGTTAATTTCTTCCATCTAATCCTATCTGCTGCATCCTCTTTGGTCACACCAACTATCTTCATGTCTTCCTTCACTGCGTCCATGAACCTCCTCTTTGGTCTTCCTCTAGGCCTCTTTTTTGGTGGTTCTAAATCCAGCATTCATCTGCCAGTGTACTCTCTCCTCTGCACATGTCCAAACCATCTCAGTCTGGCCTCTCGGACTTTATCCCCAAAACCTCTAACATGTGCTGTTCCCCTGATGTACTCATTTCTAATCCTGTCCATCCTGGTCACTCCCAGAGAGATCCTCAGCATCTTCATCTCTGCTACCTGCATCTCTTTCCTGTCTTTTTCCCAGTGCTACTGTTTCTAGGCCAAACAGCATGGCCGGTCTCACCACGGTTTTGTAAACTTTCCCTTTCATTTAGGCTGAAACTCTTGTTACAAATTACACCTGATACTTTTCTCCACCTGTTCCAGCCTGCCTGCACACGCTTCTTCAGTTCTTTTCCACACCCTCCATTGCTCTGGAAAAGTAACTAACCCTACAAAAGAATATTGGCTAGTTTTACCAACGTAATAACTTTACACTTTTTTTTGAACCCTCAATGGGGAAGAGGAAAATACTTTTGCTGCTTTGCACCACAGCAGACGCCGATGGTGGCAATAAATGGGGGATAGGTCTCTTCTCCAGGGACACCTAGGATTGGGCCCAATATGAATCGAACCAGCTTCTCCCAGCCCAAATAACGGAAATTCTGCCACTGAGCTAACACCTCCACTTTGTAAACACTGAATCATTCTGACAACCGTTTTGTTGACATCAGAAAGCTGCGACATCATTTTTGAAAAGTTAATTTAGCAAAAGATAGAATCCTTATTAAGATGACCAATAAGAGAACAGATGCTCTAGGCTGCTCTGTTTAGAGGAGATGTTTTTCCCATCGTTGTAACAAGAGGAAATTATTCGGCCGTAATCACACAGGCTTTGTTTGTTTAGCTTGTTGTAAAACTTTTTTTCACATTTATATAAAGTTTTCAAATGTTTATTTCAAGTTTTGCTCTATCAAAATGATTGTGTTGAGTCTGTTTGTACTTTTTGTTTTTTAACTGTCCAAAAACGTTTGTTAAACGCAGGATTTTCAGACTGAACTACTTTTAAAGCCTGTAAAACGATAACTCGTGTCAACACTGTTATCTAATTTTTCACTTATTAACTGGACAGCAAGTTGTTTGAAGAACTTAAACTAAACACAAATAATGATTAAAAGAAGTCAAGGTCAGGAACAAAAACATTTACACTTTTATAAACTACCAGGTTTAAATGGGAACTCTAATGACGGATTGTTGTTTCCCATGCTGCAACACTATGAACATATGTTATACAAAAGACATTAATAATATTCACCATCTGATCAGCATATGTTAAAACTTTAGAGTAATGAAACTGATACGATTGGGTAGACAAATCCAACATTTTGATGTAGAATGGAAACAATGTCTACCAGCTTTCATCTCTCTCCAGAACTTTTTCACAGTTTAGCACCTCATCTTCGTGCTTGATAATAAATTTTATAGTCAGGCCTGGTTTAGTGACCTGACCTACTGTTTAGTCTCAACCTTTCACGTAAAAATCAGACACTTTTTAGATTAATTTGCCTTTTTAAGGAGTGAATTTGGCAAAACATTCATAAAAGTAATTACTTTAGAATGGAGGAGTAAAAATAGACACTAACGTCCTTTTCTGTTCCTATGTCATCCGCTTATCCGGGGCGAGGTTGTAGGGACAACAGCCTCAGACGGGAAGCCTAGGCTTTTCTCACCCCAGCTGCATCCTCCAGTTCCCCCGGAAGGATCCCAATGTGTCCAGCCAGCTGTGAGACAGTCTCTCCAGCGGATCTGGGGCCTGCCCACTGGGTCTCCCTCCGTGCCCAAAAAACCTCACCAGCGACATGCTTGGGAGGCATTCTAACCAAATGCCCGGGCTACATCTGGTTTCTCTCAACCAAGAGGAAAACAGTCTCTACTCCAATCTCCTCCCAGATGGCAGAGCTCTGAGTGAGAGCCCAGCCATCCTCAAGAGGAAGTGCATTTCAGCCGCATGTGTCCGCAATCTTGTTTTTCGGTCACCACCCACAGCCGGTGGCCATAGATGAGAGTCGGAACGTAGATTGGCTGGTAAATTGAGAGCTTTGATTTCTGACTCAGCACTTTCTTTACCACAACAGACCAATGCAGCGTCCTGATTATTGCGGCCGTCGCACCTATCAGTCCGTCCATCTCCCGCTCCATCCTGAACAAGATCAGGGTCCTTGCCCAGAAAAGGGTTCAATTCCCCCTGCGGGTCACGGCTAGGGTCCTGCCCCAAGTGGAGAAGTTTAAGTATCTCTGCCTTTTTTAAAATTCTTTGAAATATAATAAAGCAGTATGGAAGATCTTCTAAGACTGACATCCATGCAACTCGTTATGAATACTGGGAAATGTTAAGACCCACGTTGGTCTTTTCTGGCTTCTTCGAAATTTGCATTTCCAACCAACAGAAGCTAGCAATACATACTTACACCCAACAACCACAAAATTAAAGTAATCGACAGACTGCGGGGTCAGCAGCTGTGGGTGGTGACCAAAAGAACGAGATCGTGGATTCAAGTCCGAAATGGGTTTCCTCTTCAGGGTGGCTGGATAGAGGAGCTCTGCCATCTAGGAGGAGCTTGAAGTAGAGCCATTGCTCCTCAGGCTGGAGAGAAGCCAGATGGGGTGGTACAGGCAGTGCTGAAGCAGTGAACTAGAAGCAGTGGTGGAGAGGTCACTGAATAAACTTTTATCCATCATGGACAATCCTGACCATCCTCTCAACCCACTTCTGGACAAACAGCGAAGCTCCTTCTTCAAGAAGCTTAGACAGCTCCACTCAAAACCCACCTGGTACCAGAGATCTTTCTTTCCCTGCACAATCTAACTCTAAAATAACTCACAGAAAATGAACAGATAACTGGTTCATGTAATTCACCATTACAATATTCCTTCTATTTTATTATTTTTTATGATCCTAATTGTATATATACTGTATTTCTTTCTTTCCTGTGTGCTGCTGTAACACAAAAATTTCCCACATGTGGGATCAATAAAGTAATTCTTGTCTTATCTTACAGGCATCTGGTTAGAATGCCTCGCTGGTGAGTTGTTTTGGGCACGTCCCATCAAGAGGAGACCCAGAGACAGACCCCAAACCAGCTGGAGAGAATATGTCTCACAGTTGACCAGGGAAAACCTCGGAATCTTCCTGGGTGAGCTGGAGGATGCATCCGAGGTGAGAGAAGCCTGGGTTTCCCGTCTGAGGCTGTTACCCCCGCAACCCGGCCTCGGATAAGCAGAATACAATGCAATGCAAATGCGCATTTAGAGCTTACATAAGTCTTCTTACTAAAATATCGGATTTCTACAGGCTGCCGCCCGTACCCACAGACAGCTGCCTTGTTAAACTTTACCCTTAACCAACAGGAACAACTGCAGCAGGACAGATGTGTGTGAGGTTATTTCAAATGTACCGTTCCAGATGTGTTGTACCTGCTGAAAGCGGCCACATTGTCTACCAGGGTCGTCTGCTGGTCCGCTCCCGAGCAATAGTAGTCGTACACAGCTTTAGGAAGCACTTTTCTAGCCTCCTCCTGAAAGTCTGATACACACACACGCTGAGCTGACATGTCTGCTTTTCCTCTACAGGACAGTCTCCTCAGACAGTGTGCTCAGTTTTGAAACCAAGTCAAACACAGCAAGCCGGTGTGATTATTAACCTGCAGCAGGCTCATCGCCCTCCATCCCTCCGCTCTGTTTATCTAAGATTAAATTCACGGTCCTTTGACCCTGACATACTGCGGACATCACAACATTACTTTAGGAGAGGGAAGAGACACTGTTGATGTGGGGTTAACAAAACACAGATTTTCTTAGTTCCATATTTATTTGGCATCCAACAAAATTTAATAAAATTTTTAAGAATCAACAAATTTCACCATCACCACAAACTAAACTTTCCAGAATAAAAACGTAAAACTAGAACGTCAAGAATCATAAAATGCAAGCATAGGGGTGCATTACTAGCGATAGGGTGTGTGTATCACAAGGTGGGTTGTGTCTATTACAGGGTAGGCTGTGTGTATTAGGATAAGATGTGTGTTTATTAACATGGTAGGGTGTGTGTTTCAGGGTATGATCTGTGTTTATTAACATGGTATGGTGTGTGTATTACCTGGGTAGGATGTGGCCGTGTATTTCAAGCAGGGAGGTCAAAACAAAAAAGAAACAAATCCTCTCCTACAGATAAACCACACAAAGCACAACAACACAGACTAAAGATCTCGACCGAAGAGAAAAACTACAACCAAGAATCCTGATTTAAAAAAAAAAAAAAACACCACCTGTTGACGGCCAATACAGAAATATTTAACACGGTTGAATGTTTTACAAGATTTTATCGTCCTGAAAAACTCCTTTTTTTTTTTTAAACAATGATGTGTGAACAGTCTGCTCCAAAGAGTCCTACTGAACCCCGTCCACGTATCCCAGAACGTCAGGATCACAATTCCATTGGAAAAAAAAAAAAAGAAAACAAAACAAATGCTGCCGTGGAAATGCCCCCATTCATCTGAGATTGCAACTCAGTTAAAGTCCGTCCCCGTCGCCCCCAGGTGGGTGTCAGCTCATGTCCGCCATGTCATCCTGCCCTCAGATGGATGTGGTGATGTTTGAAGTACAAATTGACAGTGAGCTATGCGAGTCGGGGGTTTGGGGGATTTGCTAATTCCAAGCTTAGGGTGAGGAGGCTTCTCCCCCTCCTCTCCCTTTCCCCTTTCCGGCACCCCTAAAAAAGGGAGTCGGTTGGGCGGCGCACTGAGCGCCCGCTCACCACTGGGTGGGGGGTATGTGTGGCGACAGCAAGTTGCTGCCCCCAGTTTGGATGCCCCGAAGTATGGAAGGACAGATCAATCATCCGCCTCCCTTCTTCCCCCCCTTCGGGTGGCCCGGTGCTGCTATTCCGACACCCCAGTCCTGCTGGACTCTGGTGAACCTGGAAACCTTGGCTGGACCAAAGACATGATGCAGTGCGGCGTTCACACCCAGGCGGTCCAGCCCTCGTACAGCTGGGCCAGGTTGTCCATGTTGGTTGCCTCCTTGATGACAAAGTCCACCTGTGAGAGGAAAACAGTTGTTTAAAAAAGAAGAACAATAGTTTTACCAACATCAAAACAAACCCAAGGATCTGTGGTTACCTGCTCGGAGATGCTCATCCTCCGGTTGGGGTCCACATCTCGGCCCTCCAACTTCGCTTTCACTCTCTTCCACACACTGACGGCGTACAAATTTCTCTCTTGAACAGCTGTAGCACGCATACACACACAGTTAGAGCACATACACATAATCTCTTATTGACTTAAAGCTGACTTGATCGGTACCTCGCCCCGTTTTGGGGTCTCGAGCAGCCCTTTTAGGACTCGGATTGAGACTTTTGCTGGTAATGAGCAGGGTGCTGGGTGGGGTGTCAGTGGGGGTGCCCTGGTTACGAGGCATCACTTTGCGAGCATTCTGGGACATGGAGTCTGACTGAACTTTCACCCCACTGTTTCGAACGGCTGAAACCAAACCAGGAGATCAGTTATGAACAGAAGAGAAGCAACAAGCAAATTCTGAGAAGATTAATGCACTTCATACCTGCAGCAAAGCTGGTCTGAGCTGAAGAAATAGGACTGGAGCACTGGCTGTCTCTGTCTGTCACCAGGGGGGAGGCAAAGCCCACCAGACCATCGTAGACGCTGTAGAACACAGGACAACTTAAGATTCATCACCAGGTTTCTCAGCTCTTAGAAATCAAACTTTCTGTCCAGTCCAAATCTTTTATACACAGGACTGCACATCACTTTTTGGTCGAGTACTCAGTAGAGCACCTGGAAGTGTTACTTGGTGCTCACTGAGTCTGTATAACATCACAGAATGGCTATCCAAGAAATACAAGGTTGAATAACTTGTCACAACATGTATGAAGTTTAAGATCAATTATTAAACCTTAACAGGATCTAAAGTCAGAGTTAAATTCATCAAGATTTTTGTTTTCCCAATATCACCCCCAGTATGTTAATGATAGTCACCTTTGAAAATAAAAATTCTCTCAAGTAAAATCAGTCCAAAAGTTAGTAAAATCCTGCTGAAAGCACACAAGCAGCATGATTGCAGCTGTTTTTCTAAACAAGCTGAGATTTATTTTACCACACTTTAAAACCCTTAAACAGCGGGGAGGGGGGTTGTAAACGACTCCTTGGACTAAATGGAATATTGATTAAATGTAAAGATTCCCGTTGATCTTGAACACAAGTTTGTTTTGTTTTTAATTTATTACTCTGCAGTCTTCAGATATTATTGTCTTACAATATTTTACATTATAATATTTTACATAAGAATAGGTTTTCTGATGATGTCGTACATCATACAAAAAAAACAAGAATTTTTAGGCATATCTTAAACGACATTTTTAACTGAGTTTTTTGTGACAAAATAGTAATTTTAGATAAAATGGCGATTTTTTTTTTGTCCTGTCCTCTTTGCCTAATGTGCCATTTCAAAAATAATTTTTGACTCGCCAGTTGCGTGTTTGATCATATCTATATTTATATTGGTGGCTGTTGATAAGCCAGGAGGAGGTGCAGGTGAGGAGTACCTCTGACTCTGGGTGAGCAACTCCTTTAGGGTGGCAGGAATCTCCTCCAGGAGGTCCAGCTGCTCCTGGTTGCGGTGCTGTCCACTTGCTTGAACCACAGTGAAGAGGACCAGCTGAATATTGTCCTGCCAGGCTTTGTACTCCAGCAGGAAGTGACGTACGCTACCCTCGTACACCACCTCTTCTCCATCTGCGAGAGCCGCTTCCTCATCCTGTGAGACACAATTCATTCTTCACTCTGTAAACACAAGCCCTGTCTTTCAAGTGAGTGTCCAAATACCTTGGCCATCGCCCGCAGCAGATGTTTGACGTCAGCCAGCTGGCGGTTGTGACTGGACAGAATGGTTTTGATGGAGTCCACCAACAGCTGCAACGTTTCTCCACAAGCCTCCAACTGCTGCTCTCGCTCCTCCTGAGTCCTTCGCTCTACACTCAGTTCCTCCTCCACATGCCTCTGAGCACAGCTCAGCCAACCGGGACTCCCGATTGGGAAGTCTGGTAGCGGCCCCTGTTAGAACAAACTGTTTCCTTAGCGACATTGCTCTGTATGAACTTCAATACACATTGAAGTTGAACCGACCAGACTATGTAGAAGTCTAAGCTCCAGCGGGGACACAGTGCTGCTGAACTGGGTGGCATATGAGCAGGTCTGCTGGCATCGCTTCAGAAGCTCAAACAGAGCAGCGTCCATGCTTAGAGCCTCGGGGGACTGGGTCCGAAGACCCTCGAAGTTCAGAATGGTGGAGCACAGGAAGGTGACCTGAAGAGAACAGATAATGAGAAAGTTTGCTGGTGGAGCAGCGAGGCACAAACTACAGTATCTGGAGGCAATTTCACCTGGCTGCTGCGCTGGTTGTCCCGAGAAACCATAGCCCGTCTATCCCGAATGGTCATCTCAAAGTCCTGCAGGACTGGAGCCAGTGTTGGATTGGCACCGCCAGCCCACTTCAGACGCTGCTCAATGCTAGCCTCCAAAGACGCCAGTTTTTCCTGTATATGAGCATCAGTACATTCAGATCTATACACACGTTAACCACCATCAGAATTTCACCGGCACAGACCTGGACAGCAACAATGGCAACTTCATCCTGGCTCAGCTTGTACAGTTTCTTCTTTATGTTGCTGAGGATGACGGAGCGTGGAGGTATGCTGACGCTGAGTGGTTGGTTGGTGGGACCGAGAATGTCTTCATGATGCCACTGCAGCAGAACAGATATTAAGATTGTTATTTAAATCAAAGATTAAATCACAGAGACGGATAGAGATTCATCAGACTGGCATTAAACATCAGTGTGTACCTGAAACATGGCAACATGTAGTTGGCTCCTATGCAGGCTGGACTTGGCTGCTTCCAGGTTCATGTCCATCCTTCGGAGGAGGTCAACCTTCTTCCAGGCCGCATCATAGGAAGAGGCCAGCACGGTGGATCTGTTCAGCAGAAGCTGGGATACCCGGCCGGATGCCACACTCTGCTCCACTGCTTTTTTATACAGCTCATCCAAAGAGACCTTCAGAAGCAAAACAGAAATGTCAGTTGATTTTTCTGCAAATGGAAACACACTGAGCTAGCTTAATCAGTCATTTTAAAACTTAAGCTGTTAAGCCATAATGATGAAACCGCTTGCCTTGCTTTCTGCGCCAAAGTCCTTCGCTTCCACCTGAGCCACCACATCCAGACCAAGGGCAGACAAGGTGCTGCAGAGGGCCAAGCCAAGGGCTTGACTAGGCAGGCCCATCAGCATTTGGCCAACAAAGTCAGCAGTGAAGGCCTTGATGGGACGGGTCATCTGCTCTTCACTAATCACCCCGGACCCTGATCCACTGGGTCGGCGGTACAGAGGTTTCCCCAAACCGATGGGCCCATTGGAAGGCAGCAGGTCCTCGGACAAAGGTAGGGTACCTAGGGAGATGGCAACACTTATAACTGGCTCCAGTTTTAGACCGCGCTTTGATCTGACTACACGAGGAACAGGTCTGACATCTTACCAGACAAAGTCTGAGAGAAGGAGGAACACAGTCTGAAGAAATCCCTGATGGTCTGCAGCCTCTTCAAGAAGAACACACCCTCCATCAGCTGCCGCTGACTCGGGCTGTCGAAGAAGTTGAGTTGAGTGGCTCGGGCCTCCCTCAGAACATCCATCTTCCTCCAGGATGACGGCACCTCCAAAGAACTCAGCTGAGCAAAAGAAAGAGGAAGATTTTATGTTATTAATAAATTTAAATTTAAAACATCCCAGTCACTTATATAGATCTAAACTATTTACAACATCAACCGTGACCATTACATTGGTCATAATCAGCCAGTAGATTTCACAGAAAGTTTCGGCAGATCTCACAGACAGTTTTTAAATCATTTAAAAAAAAAAAAAAAGAAAGACTTCAGAACACAATCTGTTCAAAGTATGAAATTTGGTTATTTTATTTATAAGCATGCCTGGCTGTCTGTTGGGAAAGATTGCTTGTTGATTCTTTTGTTGCTGTAACTGCAGCAACAAAACATATTCCACTGGTCATCAGTGATTCACACTTACAGTAGGATTAAAAAGTCATCAAGATGTTTTCTACAGATAAAGTATACAAAAAATGTTATGGTTTTTTTGTCAGTTTGGTTTTTATTAGGCTCAAGCAGCTGCAGTGTATGCACCTGTGAAGGCCTACTTTAAATTCTTGTATTTATTATTTTTAATTTTTTCTGTCCACTCTGAGCAGCGCTCACAAAACGTTGCTCATTAAAACTATGTGGTCACTCCTGTAGTACACCCATAGAAAAAGTAAATTTTACCTTTTCTGTGAGCTGTCGAAATGCAGCCTCAAGCTGGTTAAACATGCCGTCAAAAGCAACCAGCAGCATCTGACCAGCGGACATTTTGGGCGTGTCCTGAGCCTGTCCGTCTACGCTGCGTGGCTGGATTAGCTCCGAGTACTGAGCTCGCAGCATTCTGGTGGTGAAGAAAAAGTTTTGATGATGACAATTTAATTATAATAATGACCTTTACTCATGCATTCATTTCTCAGAAAAGTTGTGGTGAATAAAAGCAAACCTGGTGATTTGAAGACAGTGGTGTTGGCCATCGGGATCCAGATCTGTAGAAGCCTGCAGGCTGTCCACCAAACCCTGCAGCCCCAGACTGTCAGAGCTGTGCTCCACCAACTGCTCCAGCTCTGCCAGCATGGACTCCAGCGCGGGCTCTTTTTTGATCAAACAGCGCACAGCCTCTGGGAAGATGATCTGACGAAAGTTTGTGTTCAGCTCCTGAAGAGAAAGAAAAGAAATGCAAGCAGAAATCCTGGGTTACAAACTCTCCATGTGGGGATCAAAAACTAAATCTACTAGAGTCTGGGCGGAAAAGAATTTACCTGGAGGCATGTGTACACAGAGGAAGCCAGGTAGATGGCTTGGGTTGTGGCAGAAGTGGCTGGGAGCTCCAGATCATGAGGGAGGAGCGGGCAGCGTTGTAGCAGCGTTGCCAGGGCGCCCACGTTTCCGAGCATGCTGCAGAGCTCCTCCAAAAACCAGGCTCCGTCTCGAGATGTAAGGTCCACTAGCTGCTCTCCGGCACTTGCGGCTGCTCCTTCCATCACCAGGTTACGCCTGGGGAGAAAAAAAAGGTGAAAATTAAATATTTTATTTCGGCATTGAGAAGAGTGAAGCTTCAGCAAGTTTATGAGAAGATGGTGACCTGCAGAGTGCGCACAGAGCGGAAGTGATGATGGCAGCCAGGCTGAGAGATCCCGCCTCTCCGTTCTCCTGCAGGAAGACTGTGATACAATGTTCGATCTCCTTCAACTGATCCTCGCAGGCTGCCACTGTGGTGCCCTCGGCTTTCAGGCGCTCCGCCTGGTGAACCACACGCTCGTTTGTCTCTGCCACTTGGTGCTGCAAAGCCAGCTCCACGTTGGAGAGGAATTGGCTTGTAGGCTGGGGGGCAAAAAGAACCTCATACCTGCATGAAGAAAGAGACAAAGACTCACAACAGTCCTGTATTTTTCATTGTGTTTAACACAACTAACACATCTAACATTTAAACAAAGATCTTTGGCTTTTTTCATGCTATTATGGTGATCGGATTATAAGTCACACCTCCAATAAATGGCCTATTGTAAAACTTTGTTTCATATATAAGATGCAAAGAATAGAAGCTAGAAGTAGGCGCTTGGATTGCGTCATCCATCAGATTAAGCTTTCTTCTAGCAGGCCAGCTCTCCGTGGGCTTCTTTGCTAAATCATCACTTGTACAATGTAATAAATCTTTCATACGATTGAAAAAGATATAGAACAATAAATGAGTTTGCGGGATTTGCCCAAAAAGTTGTGGGATTTGCCAAAATTCTTACTGTCTGTAGATGTTTTGGCAGTGCTCTACTGTCATGACTCTTAGGAGCTCCTCCAACCAGGCCTTCCACTGGTGAACTCTGTGGAATATCAAAGCATTTCGAGGATAGAGCAGAGCCACGGTGGCGTAGCTGTGCAGCTGTTCCAGGCAGATGCGGAGAGTCCCACGGCGCTGTTGCAGCAGTGAGTTCACCTCGGCCTCCAGAGTCTCACACTGGCTGATCAGGTGGGCCTGGCCAGCATTCTGCAGGAAGGCTGTGGCAGGGACATAGCTTGGAGGACCTGCATGTGGTTAAACACACAAAGGTTGAGTGGAGGAAAAATAAAAGTGGATAAATTTTATCCTGATTCACAGCGGGACATACCCAAGTCAATGGGAGTGCCAATGTCCTGCATCAGGCTGGCCAGCTGTGAGGTCTCTAAACTGGAGAAAGCTGCCTGGTACTGAGAGATCCAGTGGTCCAGGTCTGATAGCTTACCCCGAATGGCCTCCTGAACAGTTTGCTGCTGTGATTGCAGCTGTGTGTGTTCAGAGTACCTGCAGACAGAAAAGTTTTCAAAAGAAGTTTTTAACATGCACAGACTATAAATATCTAAAATATCAAAAGCAGCACAAAGTAGGACCAGACCTTTTCTCCAGTGTGAGGACAACATGATCCGGGCGGTTCTCTGCTCCCTCCAGAAAGGCCAGCTCCTCCTGCAGCTGGCTTTGAAGTTTCTCCCCCTGGCAGAGCAGCTCCTGGAGGAGCAGGTACTCATCTACAGCCTCCTCCATCTGAGGGAGCACTGCCAGCATCTCATCCCGGTTTTTAAACCAATTCACCTGCAAAAGCAGGAAAAAAGCGGCATGTTTCACATTTACTTTCTGCAACACTGTATCTCATTCACTGGCATTTCTTGTGAAGGTTTTCAGCATTTATATTGGACTTTCTGAAAAACCATCAAAGAATTGAATCGAGCTACAAAATATTGGGTATTCACTCACTTTAATTTCAGCCACTCTGGATGAGAAGAGTGAACGCGTAATGTCTCTTTCCATTTCCCTTTTGCTTTTCTTGTTGTCTGCCTGCTGGCCTCCCCCTCCGTATACAGCGCCAGCGAAGCCCACCTCCCCCCCGGCAGTCCAGTCCACAAGGGGATCATAGACAAAGGCTTCCAGAAGGGTCAGGAGGGTCTCCCTGCCACGACGCATGATTTGAACCACCTGAAGACACAGCAGATTGAGAAAAGAAACAATGCTGCAGATGTGCTTCCACAACGAGGAGGTAAGAACCTGTTCACAGGACAGCCTGAAGATGCCCTCCACTCCTGTGACTCCTAAAGCCGTCTCGATGTTGTGGGTCATTCTAAATGGGACCTTCTCAGGCACTCGCAGACTTTTTCCTGAAAAATCAAACATATAGACATGTATAAATATGGGCACCATCTCAGAACAAAGGTGAAATGAACCGGAAAAAATGCAAAAAAAAAAAAAAAAATGTCCAGTGCAGTCAAAATAATTGACCTTCGACTCTCCTGAGCTAATCTAGCTGAGTGGATTTCTTGTTGGGTTGATTAATTAGTATTTCACAACTAAATAAGGGTTTGTTTAAGATAATTACAAAATAAATAGTTGGAATCAGTTTTTGTGCCATTTAAACAAAATTACAAAAATTATAAGATTTTTTCAAATTAATCTAATTAATTAATGGCTTTTCTGAGATTAATCAGATTTAAGTAGTTTTTGGACATTACTCTGCCATGTGGTAAAACAAACCTTTTTCAAAGCACACATTGTAATCAATGTGCACCACCTCTCCTGTTGTCATGTCAATTAGAACATTGTCAAGGTGACGATCGCCAAGTCCAATGATATACCCGACCATGCACATGACGGCCGTGGATCTGGCGTAGGACTGCAGCACAAAAAGAACACAGAGAATTATGGTGATTGTGGTTTCAGGATGGACGTGGATTTAAAGGAGTGCGAACAAAAATCTGAGAGAACCTGAGTGACTCTCCACCACTCGCTGGGGGTGACACAGGAGCACCAGAGCTCCTTAGCCAGCAGGTTGGAGGGAGTAGCCTCCATTAACTCTTTCAAAACGTCCTTCATCACGCTAATAGGCCAATCTCGACGGGTCACATCCACACTGAGCCCCACCGCCTTCAGAGCCGGTCCAATCCGGCTGTAGTAAAGCTCACTCGGGCGGGGAACCTGGGGTACTGGTTGCTGTGGGTAGCAGTCTTGGGCCTTTGAGTAGGATTTAGAGAAAAATTAATAATCACATCAAAATAATCAAATTATTTGTAAAGCACTTTTCAAATATAAACTTACACAAAGTGCTGAACAGAGCAAATACAAACCCAGTTTAAAAATATTTTAAGTATTTATCTATGCACCGCAGTGTCATGAACACACCTTCTGAGCCTGAAGCACTGCCTCCCTCTGCTGCCAACGTTTGTAGAGTCCAAAAAGAGGAGTGGCCCCATCCACCCACTGGATCAGACCGGAACGGGTACCGAGCGGGGTAACGGAGTAGTGACGAGCGTGGAAGTGTGGCTGCTCCTGCTGGTTGACTTTGGTGAACATGGTGTTGACGATTGACAGGAACTGCATGATGCGTTCGTCCAGATGTAGATCCTCCAGACCTGAAACAAAATATTAGCATGCCTTTTAATTTAGAGACTGAATTTTAAAGGTTTAGAGGTTGAACTTTTTAGCATTTCTTCTTCAAGGTGTTTTGTACACAAACAAAGTTGGTGTCAGAGCAATGGCTCAAATCCTTCTATTGAATTCAGTTTATGATCAGAATTGGCCAGACATTTTATTTCTGGCCTTTCCAATCTCCTGACAAGTTTAGAATATAGACCGCACAAACCTTTTTGTTCATTCCGACAACCTGCATTCCTGTAGCAAACTTTGTCTAGGTCAGGGGTTGGCAACCCAAAATGTTGAAAGAGCCGCATTGAACAAAACAAACAAAAAAACTAACACGTCTGGAGCTGCAAATATGAAAAGCCTTAGAATGAAGGCAACATTACCGGATACACCGGTAATGCTGTAATATATATATAATATGTATTATATATAATAATAATATACCGGTAATATACCAGTATATTACCGGTGATTTGGTAATATACCGGATATATTTATATTAAAATTAGTCTTCTATAAAAATTACTTTCAAATACATAATGAGCCTTCATAATTAAACGTTTATTTTCCCTGAAGTTCGTCCTGTAGAAGAGTGTAATCAATCTTTTCGGCACCACGGACTGGTTTAGTGTCTAACAATATTATCACCGACCGGTCAAAAGGTTTAGCAGAAAAAACTGAATAAGACCAACAATAAAACAGTTAATTTATCAGTAATAATAATAAACGTAAATCCACTTTGTCTTCATTGGAAACTTTATTAGCAGCGTATTCATAACATGGCGCTAATAGAACATGAGTAACGTTCTCTCTGCCGAAACGCAATCTGGTTGCTATCTAAAACATATCCTCAAAATAAAACATCCAAAAAGTGCATAATGTACTAGTTATTCACAGTAAGAGTAAATCAGTGAGAGTCCTGAGCTGGTTTTACTGTAACCAGAAGGTCTTGGTCTGAAACCCGCATAGTGTTTCAAAGATCCAGTCTGTGCCGTAATTTTGCAACTCTATGACTCCCCTTAGCAAAGAAACTTTTTAAAGAGTTTTGGTTTTTGCTAATTAGCTAGTTTGGGGGTTTAAATTTAGTATTCTATTTATTTTCAGATAAAACTTATTGACAATGAATGCAAATGATTCGGTTCAAGAAATGTTGAATCCTCTGTTTTCAGTTATTTTACTCTTTTTCTTTTGGGATCGGTTTGTCCTCCTTAGAAATTATACTAAAACAAAAAGGAAAAAAAATCCCTACTCCTTCTTTTTCCATTTTCAGCAATTTTTGAAAAGCTTCAGGGAGCTACAGTACTAGGGTGGACCTAAAGAGCCTCATGCGGAGCGGCAGGTTGCCGACCCCGGGTCTAGCTCCATATGAATAAAGCCATTTGTTTGATTTTTTTTTTATTTCATGTGATCATCTAAGGAGCGCACTGACATAATTTTATAACAATTTTCATCATTTTAATTCTAAATTGTGTAAGCATTTTGTCATTATTTAAATAGACAAATATTTAAAAAAAAAAAAAATTGTAATGATGCTTATACAGTAACAACGGATCAGAGCATGATGGTGAAATTGTGAAAGAAATATTAACAGTTTAGACATCAAGCCTTTCTTGAATTTTAAATTCTTCAAAATGTTATTAATATTTGAACACAGCCTGAACTCTTTTAGAACTCCTACCTTTGAATAGGTACGGGTAGTTACGACCGTCTGATCCCAGGAAGTATAATTTCTTGGGTTTGGTCTTGGTGGGGAGGATAATGATAGTCTTTCCCACGCTGTGAATTGTGACGGCATCTGATGCAGATGCTTCACCAGGTAGGGCCATCTCTGTTGTTGTCATAGAGATCAGGCGAGGACTGATCTCCTCCACGTGGAGCAAGTAGCTGGTTCGCTTCTGGGCTCGCTGTTGCAGGCTTATCATGACCTGCAAACAAGTTTTGATCTGTGTGCTGGTTCTCAATGCAGAGTTTGGGTTTGATGGAGTCAGATAAAAAAAAAAAAACACTGGTACCTGCTTGAAAGGAAACCAGCTGCTGGCAGGGTTGGCAGGGTTTGCTGGGTTTTTAAGGCGCTCCAGAGCCGAGGTGATGGCATCCCCATAGGTCTGCTGGAACCAGGTCTCATGTGGAGTCTCTGCTGGGGTTGCTGTGATGCTGCAGACATGATCCAGGGCAAAAACGACTGGACGCATCAGAGCAGAGTGCTTCTCACGCATAATGGCGAGCTTTTCATCCCTGCAGGAAAGCAACAGTTACACAAAAAAAAAAGAAAAATTAAAAAAAAAAATCCTCTACTTATTTTGGGTCTCCAAAATACAAATTCCTCACCGGCGCAGTGTATTGTTGTTTTGCACCCTTTTGACCTCATCCTCCAGTTGCTGGATCCTTCTCAGGACGTGCATGTGCTGCTGTTGCAACACGCCAAGCCAAAGTTCATCCCAGAGTAAAGTCACTCTGCGTAGCTCTCCGACCAGCTGCTGCACCTGGACAGCAAGAGGGAATGACTTAGTCTCCTGATCTAAACCAGGGGTTCACAACCCTTAAGACTCAAAGAGCCATTTAGACCCAGTTTCCATAAGAAACAAAACACAGAGCCATAAAAATACTTTTTGACCTCTAAAATTAAGATACAACACTAGTAGTCCTAGAAACCCAACATAGAAACTAATATAATCAAACAGAAGGCAAATATAGACAAAATTATAACATTGAATGATTACCATGCTTGTCTGTTGTCAGAACCAGGGAGGAAGTAAACTACTAAAAACTTGAGTGTTGAAGATTTTGCAGACTATTCTTTTATTATTGCTTTTTTATTTAAATTGCTTTTTTCATTCCAGTATGTTTTGTTAGCATTGAGTCCTGCGTGCTGTGGCTACTATACAATGACTTTCTGGTAGTCTTTTTTTTGTTTTTGGCAAAACACCAATCTGCCACACTGCTGTTATTATTAGTATCAAATAATTTATTCTTCAGTAAACCTTCAGATACAAAATGCACAAAGTGCACCTTAAGAGTCTGATTTGTTTTCACAGATTTGTCTGGTTTGTAACCCTCCAGCAAGATAAATAGAAACAATCTTTCTACTAGCCATTAAAAAGATTTTTGTCAATTTTTGCTAGCTTAGCCTTGCACTATCGGATCTGAACAATATGGACTAAAATGACTAAAATTCAGTGCTTTCCCCTTAGCAAAATAATATTTCAGTAAGTAACAAAGAACAATTTAATTGGCCAACCTAACCACGAACAAGACTGAAAACTTAATGACACACAGTTTCACGTGCAGCTGTGCCGCTTTTGAGGATAGATCGTAGTTTCTGTTAAACCCAAACATTTCAAGCAATTTAATTTAATGATGTTATTGCTTTGTGGTTTTATTTTGTCAGTATTTGTTCAGAACTTTATGAAAAGTTCCATGTGTGAAAATTGTTTTAGAAATAATGTGGGCTTTGACTTGTGAAAGAAGATTTTAATTTTTTTTCCCCAAGCCACTAGGAATAGCAAGAGAATGAGTCTGAAATAGCTGTGCATTACCAATACCAGGTCTAAACAGTCACACATGCTGATACAAAAAAGGAGTGCGTAGCTTGCTCAGTTCCAACTTTCTAAAGTTTGATGTGAGAGCTAATTGCAATGTTGGTGCATTTGTTCTACCTGGACCACCATGGTGGGGTTGGCCACAGACAGCTTCTCTACTATCTTGCTGTAACAGTCCTGCATCATGGCCTGGTCTTGACTGGAACAAGTTGCCAGCTCCTCTTGTGCTCCTTCTTGTCCTGATGTTTCCATCTCTTCCTCCTCTCCACTTAGATCCTCCCCCTGCATGCTGCCCAAGAACGTGGGCAAAGCTGGATGCAGTTTGCTCCCTGAAAACACATCCCACTATCAGAAACTAGATGAAGTACATTTATGATTTTTCTAATATTGATTCTGATGGGATATCAAAGTCGAAATGCCTCAGATGACAAAAATACTTAAACCTAGAATCAAGCATACTGCTGGTGATCCATATTTGAACTTTTTCAGTTAGACTAAGTAAAGAAGAAAATACAACTGTCCTTTTTATCATTTCAACTTGCTTTATCAATATAAATAGCAAACTGAAAGAATTCACAAAAGAATTTAATTCATGTTTCAGTCTAATAAGTCGGATATATTTATCATTAGTGGGATGTAGGGTGAGAAAGTGGAAAAAACCCCAAAATATTTACTTTTTTATTTTTTTTTTACACAGAATTTGGTATCTAAATTTAATTGAGGATTGTATGCATTTATTTTTAGAAATAATAATAAAAAAAAAATGCATAAATCGGAAAAATAAATACCTGCGTTTTGAGCTTCACCTCCGAGGGAAAGCGAGCCGACAATGGCAGGGTAGAGAATGAGATGTGGGGAATCTTGTGCCACTCGACACAGCAGGCTGCAGATGCTCTGCCGGATGTATGCCTCGGGATGGTTGAGGCGGGAGAAAAGCTGGGGGATGATGCCTGCAGAAAAAAAGTTTGACACCATGAGCTTCGAATCAGAGATGAGCTAACCACCAATCAGAATTGTTTAACGTACCCCTCCACGGTGCAGTTGGGGTTGAAGCTATGCCCAACTCGAGTCCCTCCCTGAGTTCGCCGGCATGTTTAACCAGCAGCCGGAGAAGTCGCAGGGTTGCCATTACAATGACATCATCATTGCTTTGTTTGTTGTTGTTACAGGATAGCAGAAATTTGGGATCATCTTCGTCAATGGGAACCTAAAGAGCCGGAATAAAGATGGTGAGGGGCAAAATGCATTCTGGCAAAGTCTGACCCAATGTTTTTGTATCTCACCTGTCCCGCATTGAGCTTTAGGAAGGTGAAATAGGCGTGGCAGGAAACACGGTATAGACCAAAGATACGGTCCACCACTCGTCTCCAAATTTTAATCAGACCGTCTGTGACCGCTTGGCTGGCTTCACTGAGCCATGGACAGGAGGTGGTGAGCTGGCGCCAGATCACGTCCACCATGTCATCTTCTTCATCTTCCTGCTGCAGCGCCATGTCCTCATCCTGACATGCAAAATTTCAACTGTGTTTTCTATCTGTTCTTACATGCTCTGCAAAAGATAGTTGCTCTGCATCTACCTGGATGCCAGTGGGCCGGCACAAAGCCTGTCCGAGGATGCTGAAGATGGCCTCCTTGTCTTCTTCACTGGTTGTCACTGGCAACAGATCTTCTACATCCTTCTTTTCACCTGGAAGGAGGGGCAAACCTTCCCCCTGACTGTGAATGAAAAAGGATATAATTTACACATTTGACTACATATCATATTTTTAACAAACCGCAGAAAAGTATTTGCAACTCAACTGAATCTAAATGATAAATTATGTATAAAACAAATCTGCACAACATTATTTAAAGCCCTGTTTTGCATTTATTCCAATCACATGTTCAAGGCTAAAATACAAGAACATGAATGAGAAACAGCTTGAAGCAAACCAGCCTATTGTGAGAATACTAAGCTCATCTAATGTAAAGAAAAATACTTTCTGCAAAGATTAATAGATATTTATAATTAAAAATGTTGTTGAAACAAGTACATTTTTAGTATACTTTTACTGTGCTCTTGTTAAAAGTTTTGAATTCTCGCTTTAAAGTATTTAGTTATGGCCATGTCCCATCAGAGGAATGACAAACAAAAAGTTAAAAAATGAGACAAGAAAGAAATGTGATAGAGGCGGAAAGATGATTAAGTCTAACCTTGCGTTGTCCACCACCTTCCTGCCCCACCGGTAAGCCCAGCTAGCCAAGGCTGCCCAAGACTTGGCCACTTCTGGAGCCAAGCTGGTGGAGATTTGATACAGTTGTCCCAACACAAAGTCTGGCTCTCCAACACCCACGCTCACTATAGAGGACAGGCAGAATAACGCCATTTAAATGTTTTAAAATACTTTCAACACAAAAATCTACTTAAAACTTTGACTCATTTGGCAGAAAAAGTGCAAACATTTCCGTTCTTCAGGGTTATTATCTTTCGAGTGAAGTCACCTGAAGTCTCAGCAGTGATGTGAGGAACAGATTGATCCTCCAGCGGAAGCTCCAGCACAGCAGCGATGTTCCGGGTCAGAGGTGAAACATTTACCAGAGAGCATGAATTTACAGCTCCTGTCTTTTTCACCACCTGAAACCAAACAATTGCCAATCATTAATCAGCATTGTTTCCATAGAAGGCAATTTTACACAATCAGACTTTATTATTACTACTGACTCGACATACTGAACATGACTTGGCATTTATTTACAGCGTGAACATGCCTGTTTAAGTTGAGGAGTCATATCCTTCCAGTCAGCCAGCAGCCATTTGCAGAGAGTCAGCAAAGACCGGCTGGCAGCACCTTCGTTTTTCCTCAATTGGCAATAGGACAGAGCTGCTTTACTCAGCATTTCCATCGCCACTAGCGACTGACCTGCAAAACAAATCTGCTCAAACAAAACCCCACACGACGTGTCTATATATTCAGACTGTTTGTAGAATCTAAACTAGGACAAAGAGGCAGGATCGTCCTGATTACCTGTTCCATTGAACCCAAGAGGAATAGAAATTAGACTAAAGCTCAAACAAATCCTGTCCAACTTTAGATTTTTCTACATTGCTTACCTCCAGATCTCAGAACTTTGGCTTTTTCTATCTGAACCTCTGGTCCCCATTTCTCCCCCAGAGATCCTTTCAGCGTGAGATGTCTAAAAGCATCGCTCAAGTTTTCTTGTTGCTTCTCATCAAATGAACCTTCGCTGCACTGATCAAGAAGGCGGGACGCCAGAGCAATGTTTCCTTTTTTACGTGCGAATTTGACCGCCGTCAGACAAAGCTCTGTTAGATGAGCATCTACGGAGGTGGAGTAACCTAGAAACAAACAAGAGTAGTGAGATGTGTCATTGTAGTTTTTGTTGGAGAGGTGTTTTTTTTGTATTTAGTACCAATCTATGTTCTAATAGAAGCTGTTTGCCAGGTGTCTAATACCTTTGAGCTTGTTGATGAGCCGGCGTTGGAATGTAGCATATCTGAGAGCTTGGAGGAAAAGCTGGACATCTTGTTGTTTGCATGAGTTCAGAGCATCACTGCTCAAAGGAATCATACAGTCCTGAAACCAGATATGACTCAATTGCATTCAAAACTCTTAAAGTAAAAGGTGATTTTAAAAAATCCAAAGTTTTAGGTTATTGTATGAATTAAAATCCCTGTACGGGGTTTAGGTTTGTACTTACATCTTGGCCTGCGAGTGTGTTCTCTAGAGAGGCGGAGCAGTGGAGTTGCAGACTGGGGAGGGTGGGTAAGGCATCAGACAATGTGAGGGTAGACAGCCGAAGCGGACCCAAACAGATTCTTCCAGTTTGCTTCAGGACACGCACTAGAGTACTTAAAACATCACATCACGTGTTACAAAAACATCTGGCATGAAAACACTAGAAAGAAAACTTTTGAAAAAAGAAATTGAATTTCACTTGTTGTTTGATTGGTCTATGTGGATTGTACATGTCTGGTCATAATGAAGACCAGACATGTAAAGACCTTTGTACAATTAGTAATGCATCCACTGTATTATCTTGTAAGTTAAATGTGTTCATTACGTTTAAATAAAAATGTTGATCAAAATGAGGGCATACAAACCTAGTTGCTAATGTGGATGAAAGTGGTTAAATGTTGCTGCTTAGTTTCCCTTGGTTACAGCCTATTTACCCGAAACTGATCATAGCACGCCCCACCCACAAAGTTGTGTTTAAGTATTTGTTTTTACTGAATCTTCATTAATTGCTGCCATTGTAACTGAAGACTTATTTAATACATTTGGTTACAGATAGTAAACATACTCTGGACTGGGGGTGTTCGTTGGCTCCTCCTGCTGATTGACTTTTGCCATGGCACTAACAGCACTACGAAGCAGCTGCACCTCGATAGCCCTCTGCAGCTCTGTTGAATCAGGACTCATCGAGGGGAGAAGCTTTTTCAGATCTGAAAACATCAGCACAAGTTTTTGAAAAAATTCTTATGGATGAAATTTCTTCCCGAGTCTGATTTTTTACTCACCAAGTTTGTCCTTGCTGAAGGACAGAGAACTGTAGTCCTGTCCTGGCAACAGCTCCAGCTGAGCTCCACACTCCTCCATATTGCCCTCCTCGAAATGGCTTAGAGCTTGAATGTAGTTTAAATCTGTCCTCAAATTGATGGTGATGGGGTTGGTAGAGTGATGTTTGAGGGCACTTGTGGTGGCCTGCCACTCCTTCACAGATGCCCAATCGCAGAGAGCAATGTAACACTGGCAAGCTTTATTGGCCAGGAAGTTGACAACTTCTGGAGAGCAATCGCCCGATTTCAGTAGAACTGTCTTCTTGCTGTCACCTTTTCAGAAGAAAAAAAAAAATATCTGGATAAGAATGTTTGATTTTCCACAGAAAAAATAACTCTAGATCCCTACAGTTTCTGGTTTTAAATTTTAACTGCTTCAATGAACATAGTCGTTGACTAATAAATGAGAGAAAAAAAAGAATAAAAAAAAAAAAACTAAGAACAGAACTCTGAAATTTTTAAAATCTTTCAACTTTGCTATGTGTTACCATTCCCGGTGTGTTTAGGACTGCTAGAGATTTTCAACAAACAGCAATCAGAATTTTTTATGCTGCAGTCCACCCCGGTGATGGCAGACAGTTGATCTTGGTACTCCAGAGCTGCTTTCTCAAAACTAAACACACAAAAAAGGCTTAGTAAAATATTGCCAAATCAGTGGGGACATTTTTTTTGAGAGTATTCACTCACCGGCCTTCGGCCTGCAAAGCAACTGATGACAACCAGCTCCAACTTTTTCCAGAGGTGAGGGCACTCCAAGACGCCAGGCCCTGGATGGCATCTGGACAGCGTAGCTCACACAAAGCCTCCACAAGCAGGGTCAAGGGTACCTCCAGCTCTGAAGTCTGTCAGAAAAATAGAAAACATTAAATTTAGGCGACTAAGAAGCTACTGTTTCCCTTTTTTATTGTTGAACTAAACGGTGCAGTCACTGACCTGTACGCTGCTATTCTTGAACTCTGTGAGCAGATCAAAGCCGTGGCGGACAGTGACGGCAGGTTGGCCACATAAAAGTCCCACCCTCATTAGTGACAAACGAATCCTGGTCAGCCAGTCTTGGCACGTCTGACGGTTTGTGTGGAAAAACGTCCTGATTGCCTGAAACACATGAGTAAACATTAAGTTGACTACAATCAACGGTGAACTCCTAGGGACACTTTTGGTCAATCTCATGTTAAAAAATAGATATTGACTTATTTATTTATCCCGTCTCAGAAATTTTTATCACAACAAAGCCACCAAGCGAGAAAGATTGCCAATTAGCCAGTGAAATGTAACCATAGCAACTAAACAGTAAAATCCTCTTGCTTTCCTCCTCTTTAACGTCTATTCGCAATTAATATCTCTAAAATATGACCCACAAACTCCGCTGTTTAAGATTGTGCTTCACATCAGGAAAAGAGTTCTTCTAGTGTTAATCAACACACAGACATTAAAAGTGAAAAACAAAATTCCAGTTTATAGTGAAATCCTTTTAAAGATACAAGCACATTATCAGCCTGAAAAAGCTTAATCAATATGACAAATAATGTCTAGTTTTCCAAAACTTTTATTAGTGTATTAAAGTGTTCAATAATGCATGGTTACATTATTGAATAGTTGCTTTTGATCAGATTATAAAATAATTTAAATGCAAGCATATGTCACCACAGAAATATCATTAATAATGTGAATTGCATTTGGCACCAACGATGATTATATGTAAATACTTGACTTTTGTTTTATTGGTAGATCATTTTAATTTGAAAATCTTATTTATGGCTCGCATGATAAAAAACAGAGTGAGCACACATGAGCTGGAGAGTGAACTGTTCCAGAAGCACATACCTTGGGTGGAGGGGTGAGAGCATTAGCGCAGCCTTCATAGGCGTTGTACATGATCTTCTCTAGATTTTCTAGGTACTGGAGGAGCAAAGTGAGGCGGAGCTGGTTAGAGTGGTGACCATCTCCATCACTTCCTGTTCCGGCCCACGCTCCAAGATCCTGGTCGGGGTTCAGACTGTATGCAGCCAGGCTACGGATCATCCCTAGAAAACAAGAACAAACGACGACAGAGATAAAGCTTAGATTTCCCCACTTATGCTTTTAAACTAGACCTCATCTCTTTACCTTCAATGGTTTGGAAGGTGTCCTGAGCCCGTCCCAAAGGTGTGCGGAGCTTCGACAAAACGGTAAATTGAGCAGCTTCCCAGACAGCCCACTGCCACAGAACCGCCTCTGTTTTTAGCAGCGCCCGTGATGCCAGATCGGCCCGAAGGGCATCTCGTTTCTCCAGCCGCTGGCAGCTGTAGTAGAGTCGCTCCAGCCACGGCTCTTTGCTGGCAATGTCGAAACAACCATGTCAGAAAATACCTTTGCTTAATGCAGCCTATTGCAAGATTTTTATTATTTCTATTTGGAACATTACCCTCCACGGTGGAGCACTCCGTATAATATGAAGCTGATTAGGTCGCTGAAGTCCTGGGGATGGAAGGTGGAGCTGGGAGGACAACTCATGTGGTGGCGGATGGCCAGAGACATTTCTCTGATCTCTGAGTGGCTGTAGTTACTATTAAACATAAGGATACAAAGAAATTTCACAGACTGGGTTCAGCATACCAATAATGCATGGTATAGCTAGAAAAGTGTCTGTTAGGTCTTTCTTTGCCAAAACTACAGCAAAATTTTGTCTCATTCATATCATCAACAGTCTTTGTATTTATAGCTTAACAAAATGTGTATGGCACAAACAGTATTAATATGTATTAAGAACTACTACTGCATGAAAATAACCCACCATAGAGAATTAGTCTTACCTCAGAGCCACATCCAGAGAGATGGATCTGAACAGTTTGGCATAGGCTTGCCTCACTTTGACAGCTGAGTGAACCAGCTGGACTCTGGAAATATCCACACACCTGTGCACAAACATATAGCTTTAGAAGAACAGAAAAGAGTTGGATTTAAAGACAAAGATGATAGATTTACCTCTGCAGCAGATGGATCGGTAAGGCCGAGGACAGGAGCTGCAAGCTGTGGCAGGTCTGCAGGCAGACGCTTTGATCCTCGTGCAGAGCTGTGGCCATAAATCCAGGAGGAAATAGAAATTAGAACCTGTTTGGTGAGCAGTGATGAACAACTTCCCAAAGACTCACCGTTATCAAGCAAGCCCCGGCAGAATTTGTTGAATGAAGGAAGAGCAAAAAGGGGGCTGTAGGTGTCTGACTTCATCATGAGTAAAGAAATTTCCTGAGCCCAGGTCAGCAGAAGTTTTCTGCAGGCACATAATATTCATACAGTCTGTTCAACAACCTTTTGACCTTTCTTCTTCCATTTCAATATGCGTTTCCACTGACCTGGCCTCCCAGTTAAGATGCTCCCTTGACAAGAGATCGCCCAAGAGGTTGAGCACTGTGCTAAAATGTTTTTTTGTTGCCATGGTAACAGTGCTGATTACAGCACCATCAAACAAAGACGGGGACGATGATGACAAACTGGATGAAATAAAGTGGTCATGCCTGCAAAAGGGAGAAAAAACACTTAGAATTTAGAGTAACATGTTCTATTCAATTTCTTTCTGATCATGTTTTCAATGGATGCCTAGCCTCCGTTTTTATTGTTGTTTTTGTAAGCTTAGTCTAACAAAACCTCTGTGTAACACAGATGTTGTTGTTTATTTGTTACACAGATCATAACATTGTATACATAGTAAAGTGAAGTAACATTAATGGATGGGTCAGTGTGCATTCCCAGACCAAACCCAACTGAGATAAAGCCCTTCACCTCAATGGGAGACTTTTTCACAAAGCTTAAAAATTAACCTCAATCAACAGGAATAACTCAAACTTATGTTATTGTAAATATAGAACTCATTCCAAAAATAGCATAATCTGAAAAACCGCCGACTGCTACTACTACTAAAAAGTAGTATGAAAAAAACAGAAAAGAGTAAATATTGTTTCTGTTCCTATTTGTTTAGAGCTTGTGGGGAACACCAGGTGGTCTGGACAAACTATTACACAATAAAAAGTCTTACTGCAGCAAATTCCAAAAACAAAAACTGACCAGAGTCCTCGGGGTGAGTAAATGTTTTACCTGGTGCAGTGTGAATACAGGGTGTAGAGCACACCGTATTGGACGGCCGGGTAGTAGATGGCGAGGTCTGCGTGAACCAGCATTAGGTCGTGACTAAGAAGAGTAAAGACGGTCGGCGATAATGCCCACATCTGAATGAAACAAGAACACTTTAGCAAATAATTTCATGTCAGGAAAAATGTGTTTTTATGTCAAACCTTGTGGTTTTAACTAGCTTGCCTCAGATTAGGAGCATAAAGTAGCAGCCTACAATTAAGATAAGTCTGAGATAATCTAACCAAGAGAAGATAACTGGAATTTCAATGGCTGTGTTAGCCAATAATAAGCTCATGGTGTTAACTAGTAAAAGAAATGCATCTTTATCTGTGTGATATCTCTGTTAAAAAACCTGCTTAGGTTTCTATTTAGTTACGATTCAATACATGAGAGTGTTAAGATCTATGCTGTGGGAAACTATTAATAACAGGGGAAGCATTTTCAAACATTTTTGAACCTCTTGGTGTAAATTGTATTTCTGTGGCAGACAAAAGATGACTATTACCCTTTACTACCATCCTGATGTGGCTCTCTTTGTTTAGAGCACAACGTATTGTTTTAATATGTGTTGACCCTTTTTTATACGAATACAAAACACTTGTGGCAGCCGTTGCTCAGAAGTTCAGAAAACAATCTCACCCCAATGAGAGAGTTCTTTGTGTTTCCAATGGTTGTTAGAGTGCTGAGGTTGAAAAGGAGAATGAATTGAGCCCTTTCCGGAGGTATTTTTAGTGAAGAAAATGCAGGGTGCTGAATGTTAGGGCAGGAGTTTGCAGGAGTCTGGTTGACAGTCCCTGGATCTAGGCTCTTTATCAGGCAGGATAGAGCGCATATCAACTCGCCCAGGACCATCTTATAGGCAGCTTCCAGGATGGGAATGTTTTTGAGGCTCAGCAAAGCGTGATACACATTGTGTACGGCCGACAACACCTGAGCAGTGCGCAGAAACAAAAATACTCACAATTAAGTAAAATGAAAAACAATATTTGCGAGTCCCACTTGAAGACCGTTACCTCATTTTCAGGGTGAAAGCGTAACTTCAGTAGTCGGGAATCAGGTCCCAGCAGGTTCTCAACGAAGGACATGGGCAGGTCAGTGTTTACCTGGTCCACAATCTAGAAGACAGGACAATGAAGACTCGCTGTCAACTACAGTTAAAACAGTAAACACAAAGTTTGATGGGTATTTTTTGTGGTGCCTCATTAGTTGTTGGAGTTATGTTTGAACAACAATATGCAAAAGACAAAATTTGTGAAGTAGTCAAGTTTTTTTTCCCCAATAATATTTTTAACACACTATGTAGGATATCATCAGGCAGATATTAATATCATATTGGTCGCTCTTGTTTATTGCCTGAATATTTTGCCATTCATTAAAAAAAAACAATTCCTACCCTGCGCAAGTAAACAAAAAAATTAAATAACATTTGCACAACAAACTCACTTTAACACTGACATCTGGTCACAGTTTCCCCGTGGATATGCTCACTTTATTCTAAACATTTTTACTTTAATATTGACTTTTTATATTTTAGCTTTATTCTTTACATTTAAACTTTGATGTTGACATTTTATAAAAGATGTTTTTTCTTTTGCTGTGTAGGTCCTACGTAGTCGTCGTACCATCTGAGACAACTTTAAGATAGACAACTAAATTTCCTTGATGAAAAATGAGAATAACACGTGTGACATGAAGATGTAGAGGGGTCATACCAGTGTAAGAAGACAGAGAACTGATAGGGTGTATTCGCAGCCAGAGCCCTGACAGCAGTTCAGCTGGTCCAGGCCGTAGAAAAGGACAGCATCCATCAGCTGACCGGAGGGCTCAACACTGGTCAGCAACACTCCTACACAATCATTTCCTGCTGTCAGAACAACCTCGGAGAATTGCACTTTCTTGGCCGTGGTCACGCAAGTCAGAACTCGTTTTAAGACCTTCAGAAAAAACAAAATGTAATCACAACAAAGATAAGAAAATTTATCTGGTTTATTCAATAAACAAATTGAAGAGTTTAGCAAACTGTCAAACTCATTAATAGGAGGATGTTCCTACATCGGTGACGTAGACTTCAGTTATTGGGGGTCCTCTCTCAGGGCTAAATCGCTCTCCAATGCTGCGGACCACGGTGCTAAACACCCTCAGCAGAGCTGCCAGCTTAGGCAGAGACACTGAGGGAGGGGGGATGTCTTCATCAAGAGTCTCGCCTGACACCACGTGGCCCAGGTCCTGCACACATCATAGTCGGTTGATAGTTAGTAGAATCCCTATGCGCGTCCTAGAAGTAGATAATGTATTCTCACTTCTGCGTATGCCTCCATATCTTCTAAAAATTGCCCCAGCAGGGTGGTGGAGAAGGTCAGGTCTGCCACCCAAAACGGCTCCAGACTCTGTAACCAGCCTGAAAAGGAAAGAGGTGATGCTATGTCGACGAAACCAAACACACAACCGCTAGAAAAACTGTGAAAGACATGGTGACACGCTACTGATCTTATGCGGACGAGAAATTCAACCTACCCGAAACTTGTTGAGTAAGTGACTGCCTCTGTGTGTGGTCTATGTGCCAGCCAACCAGGATGTCCACTGTGTCCTGATCAAAAGAAGGACATGGCTATTCTTCAGAAGGCAGAGGTCAATTTATCTATGTTTAAAGAGATGTGTCTAAATCTAGGCTTTACGCCAGTTAAAATATTCACCCTGAAGTTGGTGCTGAAAACATGTGGATAGCACCGAGCCACCTGGAGGATACACTTCACACTCTGACGGAGGAGGTCTGGCGTGTCCACATTTTCCAAGGTAGTCTGAAGGTTCTTCATCACCAGCTGAAAGAGAACAATGCCAATTAAACTCCAGATCATGTTCTCAAGATTTTAGTCGCAACGGCACTTGCAGAAACATGTACACTGAACTAAAAAAAACAAAACAAAAAACCCCACACAAAATGTAAATTTCTCCGCAAAACATCAGTGAACATATTACAACACTTTAAAATAGTCTATAAAACGTCTGCAAAATTTTGAGTAGTTGGGGTTTTTATTTTCAAGAAAAAAAAAAGATCTTCTTCAGTACTTTGAACAGTTTTGCTTTTAGCATTTTGGTAGCCTGATGCATCAGACTGTTTTTTTTTTTCACTCTGTAAAAAAACAGTTTGACCACGTGGCATTGTTGTTCAATCATTCCTTTCCAGTCGACCTGACATATACAATGCGCCTAAACAGTCAGTCTAGTACAGAAAACATAGCTTAAAAAACAATTTTTTTCCCCATCAGCAGTAGAGATGCTGCTGGGATGCTGCTGATGGGAAAAGTAATCTTTCACCGAAGTGAAAGATTGTCCAAAGGAATCATCTTTGCCTTGAATAAGTTTTCTAAACACTGTCTTTAAATTCTCAATCTCATAAACTGAGTAGTTGGGGTTTTTATTTTCAAAAACATCAGTCAACTTTATGGCATGGTTGAACTCCTTTTTTCAACTGCTGCACTACAAAAACACCGCCCATAAAAACATTAATGTTCATGTCACGGCATCATTTCTGTCCAATTATTGGCTAGACAACCTAATAATCCCTGCAGTTGTAAACTAGTGGCTGCAAAACTCAATGTAAATGCGGGGAGTAAAAAAACATTGGGCGGAGGCACTTAGTGGCGTCAGCCTGGCAAGCATTTTGGTGTATTTTTCCTATGTTCACTTTTTTGCAGAAACTTATTGATAAGTTTGGGAAAAATGAAGACAAAACAATTTGAATTCTCAAATACATTAGTCTTATCATCTTTGTCTTATACTACTAATGTTCGTTTAGTTGATCATTTCTGTACATTGTTTTTCTTTTCTCTATGAGTTATAGAAGAGTTATAGGCAGCAAAATAACAGTTTTTATTCAAGTCAGGTTACCTGCATGACGTGAGAGAAGGCCTTCCTCTCGCCTGCAGCCTCCAGAGCCTGCTGCACTGCCACAAGATGCAGCAGTTTTGCCTCCTCCCGACTGCTTGAGTTGTACTTGACAAAAATCCACTTGAAAATGCGCTCCGCTTCGTGGCTGAGCACCATGCACAGGAGACCCAGGCATACTGCCGCTTCCTGCCGCAACTCACACAACAGCTTACTGCTATAGAGAGAAATAAGAGATAGAAAAAAAATCAGCTTACAGAACGACATGTCAGTGTTTTATGTTAAATACAAAAATTACTAACTTTCACTTCTGTATCAAAACTTTCAATATTAGAAAAACAAAATACCTTCTATCACAAAATATTTTATTTATGAAAACTAAAGAAAACTAGAAAAGCCTTCTGAGAACCCAGCCCCGTCATCCCGTCAACCAATGGGTGCAGATTAAAAACCTAAACAGGTTGCTAGTTTGTCTAAAAGCCACAGAGGAATTGACAACCAGTCATGGACAAACTCATTGTCAATTTGAACTAATTAATCAACCCCTTGTGAATATTTTCAGTGGTGGGAAAACCCATGTATGCGCAAAAAGAAAATTTAAAAAGTTCCATTTTTATTTTCTTTTATCTTTGAAACATAAAAGCAAAAAAAAAAGCTAAAGTTAACTCATAAGCTAAAACTGGCATAAAGCAAAAAACTAAGGTTAGGTTAAAAAAAAAAAACTGAAGTTAACCTTTTAGCTAAAGACATTCAACAAATTAACCCTTTAAACTAGCCTATCAATGCAAAGGAAACTAACAGAACCAATAGAACTTGACACATCCTAAGGTTTTGATAGAGACCAGAGTTCTAAATGGTCACCCCTAAACATACACACAATAATGTATATGTATTACTAATATTATAGGCAAGTTAAATTAAAAGAGTGTAATTTTATAACTGGCAGAGTGTGTGTGTATATATATATATACTGTATATATATATATATGTATGTACAAATATATTTAGTTCAAACGTAGCAAGCTATAAAATTACAGTTTAAACTAAACTTACCTAAAATATAAATAAAGTCCACTAGGGTTCCATCCCGGGACCACGGGAGTATTATCACAACCTAAATCTCTGAGTCACTATAAACTGATGACAGAGATTTTCAGAATGCCATGGAGATGTTTGTCAGGTTGGGATAATATCACTTAAACTAAAGGTCCTCGTGGCTTTAACCTCTTAACACCCACCTATTTTCGGGCTGTGCACAATAGTTGGACATACCCAAATGCCATTGCTTATTACAGCAGCATCTTTCAAGTCACATGCTTGTACTATACATCAAAATAAAGCTTAGACCTTCTAGTTTCTGTAGATATGTACATGAAGAGTGTCAGAATTTCAGAGCCTATCCTACAGTAGTTCAAACATAAAAAAAATTGTAGAATTTTAGCCTCGCCTAATTTTTTTCATTTTCCAATGTCCCTAGCCAAGACATACTTCTTAGTAGGCATAATTCCTTCCATTTGTATGACAAAAATCTTGTTGACAACAACTGTGTAAAGGTTCAGATCTCTAGGTACAAGTGTTTTTGACCTATTGACCTTTTACTATAAAAAGTGTCCATTCGGCACAAGCTGTCCAAATCTGTGCCAAAGTGAATTTTTGCCATTCTATCACTTTTTTAGTCATAAAAAATGCATATTAGTGTTTCTGTGACTTTGAATGCCCCCCACAGATAATTTTTTTCATAATTTTTTTAATGTATATTTTAATATTTTTTACTGTAATTATAAATTTTTCCATAAAAATCATGCACAAGAAATGAAATATACAACTGGATAAATGATATGTTTTTTTTAGATAAAACTAAGACCTCAGATGTTAAAAAAAAGAATCTTCAATAACAAAAAAATAGATATACATAAAAAAAATCTTTGTTTTGTGCAACTAAATGATATTGAGAATTGTAGTAAAATTATTACCGTCGTCTCCCTGCAGTAGCAGACAGATGTTTGGGAACACTCTGACAAAGTTCTCTAATCAGTTGGATTCAGAACTCCAACTGTGTCAAAGTGGTTCTAGGAAACCCAACATAGTTGGTTCTGATAGTGCCACAGTGAAGCAAAGAGGTGATATCCAGTTCCTAGGTTTTGAATATCCATTAGAGACATTACAGAGTCATAACTCAATCCTTTCCCAGTGTCAGAAGCCTTGCCTTCGTACACAAAAAAGTTTCACGTATATCCTGTGGCAGAGTCAGCAAGCACAAAAAGTTTATAGCCCCACATAGTTGGTTTGGTTTTTTTTATATTGTTTTAGGGCTGCTCTCTTTACACCCACCTATCTTTGAGCTGTGCACAATAGTTGGACATACCCAAATGCCATTGCTTATTACAGCAGCATCTTTCAAGTCACATGCTTGTACTATACATCAAAATAAAGCTTAGACCTTCTAGTTTCTGTAGATATGTACATGAAGAGTGTCAGAATTTCAGAGCCTATCCTACAGTAGTTCAAACATAAAAAAAAATTGTAAACAAAATCGTCTAATGTTGTTCATTTTCCAATGTCCCTAGCCAAGACATACTTCTTAGTAGGCATAATTCCTTCCATATGTATGATAATAATCTTATTGACAACAACTGTGTAAAGTTTCAGATCTCTAGGTACAAAAGTGTTTGATTTATTGACCTTTTAGTATAAAAATGTCCAATCTGAACAAGCAACAAATTGAATTTTTGTAATTCTATCACTTTTTTAGTCATAAAAAAATGCATATTAGTGTTTCTGTGACTTTAAAAATCTCCCAGATCTTTTTTTTCCTTTTTTTTTATTTGTTTTTTTTTATTTATTTAGATCATTTTGGCTGTAATTATAATTTTTTTTTTTTCATAAAAATTATGCACAATAAAATTTTTTCGGATAAAAAATATGCTCCAAAACCCCAGAAATATAGTTTGCCAAAAGAAAAGTGGAAAATAAACTAAAAATAAATAAATCTTTCAATCTTTGATCATCTCCCTTACCAAGCCTGTCTCCTCCTCTTGCAGCAGAAGCTCTGCGTCTTTTACGCACAAAGATGGCGTCCGTTTGTTATTGTAAATCTCCGTTACGCAGTTGAATAACACGCGATCGGATAGGTCCGGTTTTGAACCAATCCCCTCGTTTTGAAGGTGGAAGTATCAGCTTTCTTTATAGGCTAATCATATATTTGTAAGTGACGTCGTTAGCCCGCTAGAAGCTAACATGCTAGCAGTGCTATTAGCTGAAGGAGAAGCGCTTGCTTCATTCAAAGCCTTGTAAAAAACAAACACTTTATCGGAATATTTTGCGAACGGTCTCATTTTGTAGATAACTTCGTGAAGAAAAGAAACATACCCAGGATGAACTTAAAAACACAGCTAGGCAGTTATTATGGAGATTGGAACGCGACCGCTACTATTTCTCGCAGAAAAAAAAAACACGTTTTCTGGAGTTTTTCTCCAAACTGGTTTACTTTTGAGAAACTGGTTTACTTTTGAGAAAATACAATTTTATATAGTTATTCTGTGGATTGTTACGGACAAAATGAGACCAATCACATGAAGATCGAACCCGTCTCAGCCCATTACGACTGGATCATAGGTGAGAAATGCGCTCCAAACAGTTTGATTTTGTTTGCGAATAGTTTGCTATTTCTTCTTGAAACTAGTGAAAACATAAGAATGGATGCTATGATCGTTTTCTTGACAGTCTAAGCTTTAAAATGAGGTATAACTTAGTGGAATTGAACTAAGAATAAGTGTCTTTATGAGTGAAAAAAAACCCAAAAACCCACAAGCGTCCCGTCCACGGGTCGGTGGGAGTTAAGAGGTTAAGGCAATGCCTTCACTGAGTAGGCAACAGTGTGTTATTATAACCTTTTGTTTTTACCATGCAATAATATTATTTTATTAACAATTAATAATTATATTAATGTTCTACATAAAGCAATTTGAATGGATCTGAACCTGAGAAACAATCACTGTATCCTCTTACCTCTCATTCAAAATATCATTCAAGGTGTTAAGAATGGTATCCAACTGTTTAACCAGGGTCTGTTGAAATGAAGAATGATATTGTTCAGACAGAAGTAAGTTACCTCATTTCAAACAGATTAGAAAAAAAACACAACATGCTCAAACCTGTTGGTTCCATTTAAAGTGTCATGAACAGATATGTAAATTTGTAATCATTAAACAGGAATCCCAAACATCTGGACTAACCACTTTGCTTTCGCTGTGACTGATGAACTCCTTCAGCTGTTTTAGGGTGGCCAGCCTCCGATCACGATCATCCTCCCTGGAGACTCGACGAAGGAGATTGGCCAATCGGGATTCCTCCGAGTGAGCTATTCCTCTGTCTGAAACATCACAGATTAAAAATTTACATCAATTTAAAACATACCGGATATATATCTAATGATATTCTCTCAAAATTTGTCTGAATGTCCAACAATAACGTACCCTGTGATTTTCTCATTTCCTTTGAATTAAAAGCACGGTTCCCATGCTGAAAAGAAGTCAGATCCGTTGTCACCTCATTGGACCTCAACTCTTGCCCCAACGACTTCCAACCAAATGTTGTCTCACCAACACCATGACCAACTTCATATCCACCTTGGAAACACAATAACACGAGATTTAGTAGACATAAATATAAACGTGTCACAAAACTACTTCCTGTTAGTTGCTGACAGCTAGGCCAGCTTAAAAAACATTTGGCTTAATTAAAAACTTGATGAACCAGAAAATGTTTCCCAAGGCCACAACTTGTCAAAGAAAATTTCAAACCACAAGCGATACAGATGTAATGTGCGTACATCCATTAACAAAAAAAGTATAAACATTGTATAGTGGAAATAAAACGGCTTCAAAATGAAATGCCTTTTTAATACAAATGTTGAACAAAAAACCTCGCTTCCAACATGTTGACATGTTTTTGGTTTTTTTACAATTAAAAACAGCGTACTACTAAAAATTTCATCAATAAATTTTTTTCCAAACTGTAATTTAATGATGTAAAAGTTTGATCTCTCAATTGATGGAAACTTCAACAAGAAATGTATAATTACTTTAGGTCAAATATTGATAAATCCCAATATTTTATATGAACCATGTAAATTTTCTTTAGAAGAAAAAAAACTTTTAGCGACTAAACTGTAAGCTTCTGTGACTGGGTGTATAATTTTTTTCCAAAGATCTGCCAAATTGTGAGCATGTAACCTCTTATCATATTATAAAAACTAAATGTAGTTAAATAGTTTTCTTTTCCAATTGGCAGTAAAATACCCACCATCCTCCTGATGTGCATCTGCATCAGCGTAAGCATCACTTTGCACAGCGGGGAGTTCGTGGCACCTGGAGGGCAATGTGTCATAAAACACTCCGGTCCCAGATTCCCTGGACTTCACCTCAACCTGGCTGGATGATATACCGTCAACTCTGTAAACATTCATGAAATACATCAACAGAGGGAAATTTCTAACAGGCACAAACACTCATCACTGATAAGATAAAATGTAGTGAACTAAGCTGGTTTGGAAAATGAAAAATTAATAATTTTGTAGGAGCAGCTGAAGAACCTTGACGCTGGCCTTTTAGTATTAGAGCATACTCTGCATGTGTACACTAACAATACATATCTCAGAATACTTTTTTAGTGTTCAATTAACTCTAATTTGTTGACTGCTGTTATGGCAACCCAACACTTGCTGGATGTAATTTAGCGTTTGTAATGTAGTTAAGTGTAGTTTGCATACTGTATTCTTAAGCTTTGCTTGTTTAGGTTCATATATAAAGGTTTATTGTTATTTATTAAAAAAAACTTTTCACATAATTATTAATATTTGCCCAAAAGTTTACATTTCAGCCCAGTAGACTAAAATTGGTAAGTTTGACACCCCTGAACCTGAAAACTTTCCATTTTTCTTTTGTACACATTTCCATTGCCTCATACATTATTTGTGGCGTTTAAAAAAATTTTTTGTAGAAAAATCAAGGTAAAGAAAGGACATTTATATATATACAGTATATATATGTACCGTAATTTCACGGCCATTAGGTGCACCGTACGAAAAGGCGCAGCCTCAGTTTTGTGCGCCGTTGCAGTATTTAACACACACATAAGGCGCACCGTACGAAAAGGCGCAGTCTCAGTCACACACCGCCTTACAACAACACACACGCAAGCATGCAAATGTGTGTATTAAAAAATAGTCCAGTGCTTCTCAAATAGTGGGGCGCGTGTGATCCTGTGGAACACGTTTTTCTTTTTTGCCGTACTAGAATAAAGTGTAATTGTACATCCACTACAGTAGTTGTAGTTTATAGTTTAAATAAGAATTATTTTTATTAAAATTCCAGTTAATTGATGCACTTTAAATATTTTCTGTTACACACTAAAAAACAATGTTAATGAAGCAGTTCTTTTTCTTTAATGTCAATGAGGATACAAAGTTATGCAGAAGTGTACTTAGAACCAGGGGTCCCCAACCTTTTCTGCGCCACGGACCGGTTTAGTGTCTGATAATATTTTCACGGACCGGTCTACAGGTGATAAGACCAGCCGGAAAAACGGGCTTTTTTAATCAATAATAATATATTTAAATCCACGTTGTCTTCACGAGAAAATTTATTAGCAGCGTCTTTATAACGTGGAAAAATTCTCTCTGTTCGAACGCACTCTGGTTGCCATGGTAACGGTAAACATACCTTCAAAATACAAGACATCACAAAAACAAAGTGAATAAAAATACTAGTTAGGCCCCTCACACCAGGGGTGGTCCACCTGGTGGTTGGGGACCACTGCTTATAACAATTTCATAGACAAATGATACTAATTATGGTCATGGCGGAGAGTGGGGGAGAGGGGGCGAAATATTTTCTTCTTTCTAGGGGAGCGCAACAGGATATAATTGAGAAGCACTGCGTTAGTCCAAACATCTACAATCCATTGACTCGTTAATGCTGAAATTTCTCGCGGCGGCTCGATTCCCATGTTCCTCCGCGTAGCTGATTGCCTTCAGCTTAAACTGAGCGTCATAAGCGTGTCTCTTTGCCATTTTCAGGGTTAAAACAGCTCATGTTCATACAGCACATACCTTTTTTATACACAATCGACGCCCACACTTCACTCTTTAACGTTCTCATGCTTTTCTTTCAAGTCCGCCTCGCCTCACGGGCACACACAAGGCGCACCGCACGAAAGGGCGCACCACTCATTTTGAAGAAAATTTTAGACTTTTAGGTGCGCCTTATGGCCGTGAAATTACGGTATATTGTATATGTAAAAGCTCTGTAGTCTTGAAAAAGAAAAGATAAATGTTTTACTTTTCTGTAGATTTTTATCTCATGACTAAATCTATAAAGAAGTGTTTGTGCTGCTTGTAGTTTCTTTTTCCATTGCTTATTTGAGTAGAGTTGGTTTAAGGCATTACAAAAGCAGCACTTTGCATTATTTTATTTCCTCAAATCAACAATATTAAAATAGCAGGTTTAACAAACACACAAATAAACAGTGAGCAAAGGATTTTGCATTTTGTTTCAATACTGCACAGAAAATTCTTTTATATGTAAGGTATGCTGTGACACGTGTACTGGTTGCACCCTATTTCCACCTGATAAAACTGAGATTGGTTCATAAACATGTGGGAAACAGAGCTGGATTGAGCAGTTTCAAAAACTGATAAAGGTGTGAATATGTGTGAGTGTTAGGAAATTTGTCATCAATACATTTTTTTTTTTTTAAATGCATAGCTTAAAGAAAGAAAAATAGCTGAAACCCATTTTTGGCCTTAGTAGAAACACTATTTTTCATTTTGCTATAAAGATGAGAAAACATTTTATTAGGGCTGGGTGATATTTAGCATATTTTCGATATATCAATATATTTTTAAACACAATATAAAACTTTCGCATATCGTCTATATCGAGAACGCTGTGTTTGCTTTTTAGTCTCTTTTCCACGCCTGCCGTCTACTCTGCCGCGCGCCTAAGCCTTTTTATTTTCTTCCTTAGCCCCTCCTTCTTAACAACTCAGCTAGCATTGCGGCGCCCACGTGCAGTGGAGTTAGCAAAGGCGACACCTAGGAGGGTCTTGTAAGCAAAAAAAACGGACTACTGATTCAGTTACCTGGAGATACTTTGGGTTCAAACCATCGGAGAAATAACAAAATATTGTTTTCCGCCGTGAATGTCGAAAAGAAATGCCAGCAAAAGATTTGTGCACTACGAACTTGTATCACCATTTGCATTTGTGACATAAACTTTATTATGAGCAGTGTAACAAATTGCTAAGTGGGGATGAGGCGCGCAAAACCGCAACACCACCAGCAACACCCCTGGTGCACAAATAAACAACAGGAGAGCCTGCTTTAACCACGAAGCATGCGCTGAGAAAGAAAAAGCAAGAAATGGTGTTTTACACTGTCTGTTGCCTTTCACATTGGAGCTATCGAGATATTTTTTCCCCCATATCGCCCAGCCCTTGTGTGAATGTTAGAAAATTTCTCATCAATACATTTTTTTTTTTAGAATAAATATCAATAGATTAAAGAAAGAAAAATAGTTGAAGCCCAATTTTGGCCTTAATAGAAACACCTTTTTATCATTTTGCTATAACGATGAGAAAACATTTTACAATGTATTAAGGCAATATCTAAGACAGCAAATGTCTGGGACAAAGTAGAGAGACATTAAGCAGCAGTCATGTTAGTAGATTGATTTAAAAAAGAAAACAGTAGCATTTTGTTCAATTTTAATGTTCGGTTGTCTTCCGCTTGTCTGGGGCTAGGTCGCGGGGGCAACAGCCTCGGATGGTATGCCCAAGTTTTTCTCACCCCGTCTGCCTCCTCCAGCTCACCCAGGAGAATCCTGAGGTGTTCCCCGGCCAGTTGAGAGACATAGTGTCTCCAGCGGGTCCGGGGTCTACTTCTGGGTCTCCTCCAAGAAACACCTCTCCAGCGAGGCATCCTATCAATCCTAACCATATGTCCGAACCACCCCATCTGGCTTCTCGTGACTCGAATTGAATGTGGGTTAGAAAAAGAATAGGAAAAAATCTCTAATCAAAATACTGTAACTTTTGAAGACAAAATGCAATCATCCACCTACACATCTAAACAATTATCTTTCTTTTTAAACTATGCAAACAGATTAAAATCAATATGTAAAGCAGTTTCATCCATTATCTGACGCAATGAGCAAGTTGATAAATGATCAGACATAATGAAAAGTCCAAACATAGATCAGGTGCTGTAAATGAAACCTGTTAACAAATACAAATTCTGCAAAGAAATCCCCACCCAAACACACCACCCAAATGAGCTGAATCAGGTTGAAAAGGTTCAAACTACTTTCTCATATCTCTGATCATCAAAATACTCCCACATAACTACACAACAACAATCCATCATTCTTTGAAAGTAAAATACTTCCTCATTTCATTACAAAAACTATGCACAATTCTGATCAAATTTAAAATGCATCTACAAATATTTTACTGATTAAAAAAATACTATTTAAAAGCACTGAAGAAGCGTTAAAATGTTTCCGGAAGTCTTTGAACGTAAATATTACGGGATGGTGCTGCCTAGCATTGTTCAGCGCCGCCAAATCAACTCTGTAGCGCTTTAAAATCTGTGCTGTTTCAATAAAAACATAATTTCTGATCATTTTAGAGTGAAAAAAATAAAAATAGTATATTTTATAGCGGGTTAGCTGGTCAACAGAGTATCTAAAACTTGTGTTTTTGTGCCGTTAGCAAGAGGCTTCACTGCCTGTGAAAAGGCTTCGTTGATAACAGGGAAAACTGTTTGTGTTGCTCAAAGCAGAGGGAAAGAGAAAAAACATGTTAAAGCTACAAGACAGATTGAACAGAAGAGAATGTGGCTACAATGAAGCAATACATGAGTTTTATCCGCCCATGTGGCGAAGGCCCTGACTGCCGCAAGTCTTCACCGGAGGGAGCGGGATACCAACCTGAGCCGCCAGTCGTTCCAGTGTGGCCGCAGTTTATGGGCGCCGCTGAGCCGAGACCCCGGGGCTTTACGGCTCATTACCTTTTGGAGCGCTGCATGACCCGCTGTCTAGGTAACCGAGTTTTTCTAATCACTCTGATTAGTCAATTCTCAAAAACAGAGGTTAGCAACTTGTCGTTACAGTTAGCCTATGATATGTCTTCTTCTGCTTTCGATTTTCAGTTGCGTTCTTCTTCTCTTAATAACTCTTTTTGTGGCGCAACACTGCCACCTATGGTCATTATAAACAAAAATGAAATATTTTCAATCCCTGAAAGGCCTTTTAAGTTTACAATTCTGTTTTTAATGTATTTTATAACTGCCCAATGTTGATGAGGGTGAAAAAAAAATAGTTGTGCATAGTTTTTTTTAAATTCAATTAAATAGACAAAAATAAAATCCGGCTTACGGCACTCACATTTCAAAAGGATTACTCTATCAACCACTCACTCTAAATTAGTTTACAAGTCTAAGTCTTTGGGTAGTTTGGTTATATTTAATTAATATTTAAGTTTAAGTTGGAGTAACAAAACCCCAATCAGCCTTACCCTGAATGAAGCATGAAAACCTTACAGTGGTAAAGTAGATCAAATAAAAAAAAGCAATGTATTAACAAGCCTAAACTGACAGAGAGGTAGATAGTTGTGCAAACATTACAAATCACCCCATTGTACGTAAAAAAAAAAAAATTATATTTCATTTTCTAAACGTTCATTTTATGGGTGCCATGGTGGTGTGTATGGTTAGCACTTTGGCCTCTCAGCAAGAAGGTCAGGGTTCGAGTCTTGGTGAGACAAAGCTTGAAACACTCGCCTTTCTGTGCGGAGCTTGCATGTTCCCCCTGGCTATGCGTGGGTTTTCTCCAGGGGCACTTGTTTTTGCCCACCCTCCAAAATTACGCATGTAAGGTTGATTCGCCACTATGAAAATGACCCCTGGGAATGCACGTGTGTGTGTGTGTGTGTGTGTGTGTGTGTGTGTGTGTGTGTGTGTGTGTGGGGTTGTCTGTAGGCCCTGAAGCAGACAGGCGACCTGTTCAAGATGTACCCTGCCTCTCACCTGAAATCAGCCAGGAGGTGCTCTGTGACCCTGTTAGGAATAAGCGGTTCAGAAGACAAAACAAAATGTAATTTTGATTTGTTTGTTTTATTTATTTAATAGGGGAATTGTACATTTATAAATATCTACTGTATTCAACGGCAATTAACATATTGGATTATAGTAACAATTCTTTTTTGCTTTCATAGCCCCTAGGCAGGTAACACAAAACATGACAATACAAAAACAAGACAACTCAAACGACACCATAGATACAGTCTGAGCATATGTAAAACAGTGTATTATGCAAAGTTAAAAGTTAGTGCTTACAGAACTAGTTTGCCATCTACCACTTAGATTTTTGTCCCTCTGTCTATGCATAAGGGGTGTATGAGGTTGAGAAAATCCAACTTTATATACAGTTGTTAGAGGCTCCTCAATGCATGGCTTAGGTTATTAAACTGAAAGCTTTGTTTCATTAAACCAATCTTCTCATGACAGGCTGTCACCAAGAAAAATGGCTCTTTGTTTAAAACTAATTGGTTGTTTGCTTTTAGACTTAATAAAGTATACTGTGTCTGTATTTGTATCTTATTGTGATGAACTCCATGTTCATGCAATAGAATGTCCACATATGCTTGGCCCCAGAACACCAATAGAGTTCAATTCCATCATGATTTTTGTAGTTTTGTTATTCCAAAGGCCACCATTTCCAGAAAATTGTTTGAAAGAAAGGGTAAAGCTGTCAGAATACCACGACTTGGTAGTGAGTTTCTTCAAATGGTGGGTAAAGGCGCCGATCAGACATGGCAGCCCAAACATATTTGAGGGTCTGGGAATTATTGGTGGGGTGCTTTGTCAGAATGAGCAACAAAATGAACTCTAGCAGCGCTTCAGAAGTATCGTGGACAGGGTTAAGAACATTGTGTCTCATTCTGTTCGGATTCCTGTTGTTGAAATGACCTATCAATGTTGTGATTGTTAGTTTTTCAGTCCTTGTTGTATTGGTAAAAAAGTACACTTGATGAACACCAGGAACTTGTCTCTGTTTAGAATTTAGCAGTTCCGAAAGGAAGGGTCTGCTAGATGGTTGAACATCAGGTGGAAAAGGAGCAGTGTGGTTTACATTTTGGTCTTGGAACACAAGAACAGTTTCTTTTTTCTCTCTTCACAGTCTGGCTTAGCTATGACAGTTTGCCCACCCAGTTTACATACCCTTTGTTGAGTTGGATAAATGAGCCCAGGAACTCCTGTGTGCATTATGACTAAACAATGGACCCGTTAAATGAATTGTTCAGTCACTTTTTAACCAGTGTTTTTAGATTGGTTCCTTTTGCCAACAGCACGTCAAATATGCTTTTTGGGAGTGTTGGACACCATCAAAGTTGGTCTTTGTTTTTTCAATCCTGTTCATAACTTTTGTGGGAATCGGAAATTCTACATTGTTAATTTAAATTAATGGCACGTGCTTCAGTTATGAAGATAACTCAAACAGTTCAAATTTAATACAAAAACAAAGTAATCCACCGGAACCCAAGGGAGGTTTTTTTTTTTTTGTAGCTAAGTGTAATTTTTGTCTGTTTCTCTATCAAGAAATCAAAGAATCAAGAACTGTTTATTGCCATTGTCAATGAAAAGTCACAGACAAGGAACTTGATTCGACATAGTGTGCAACATCAAACTTAAAATCTCTTATATAGAATGAAAATAAAGATATAGTAAAAAAAAAAAAAAAAGTAAAAGAAATGAGCACCTGAAATGAATATAAATGTAGGTTAGAAGAATAAAAAATGTGATTAAAAAAGAATAACAATCTTTATCTTTATGTTCAGTGATCCCAAACTACTTTGTACAAATTAGAGAGTTGTTCGTCACTCAAAACAATGAAGCCCCCCCATAATTACCCCTTTCTGACCTCAACAGCCCTAATTTCTCTCCTCTCTATTCTTCCTGTGGATCTCCCTCTACTGGCTGGTTATGTCTCTGTTCCAGTCTGAGAGCATCCTTTGATGGAGCCAGCCACTCCAGGCTGCCATGCGTCAGCCCTGACGTCAATGCATCCCAACACATGGGGCTCTGTGTGGAAAAGGCTTGCTGGGGAGGGTAAGCTGGGCTGTTTAACCAGTGCATCCCTCAATTTTGCTTTCCTGCACGGCAGCGTGTGAATGAAAGAAAAATTATGAATGAAGTTTGCCAAACAGAATGGGGTGATAGTCTTGATTTGGACTAAATTTTGCGTTAATCTTTTAAACATAGTATGCTTTGTGCAAGATGAATTGTTTTTTCTACATTCATTTGTATATTAATTTTAATTTCCTCAAGTAGGGAGTACACATAATTAGCAATGCTATTCAGTCATATGTTTTAAACCTAGTAAAAAAAAAGTTGAATATATTTGTACTTTTTTGTTGGTAAAAGGACTGTACTTACACAGCGCGTTTCTCCCTGCATTGGTACTCAATGCGCTGAACTGCATTGAACTGCAGTGTAGCTTACATTCACCCATTCACACACACATTCATACCTGATGATAAAAGCTGCCGTGCAAGCTGCAAAACATCATCATCAGCAATTGGTGGTTTGGTGTCTTGCTCAGAGAAAACCTCGACATGAACTCCGGACTGAGGATCAAACCGGCAACCCTCCGGTTACTGGACAGTTGCACCTGCCCACCGAGGCATCTTTCTCCTGAGACAAGTGTATGTTATGGTTAGTTTATTCTTTGATTCTGTGCAATAGTTGATCAGAAAAAGGGTCACGTGTGTACTGGGCTAGAGCCAATTCCAATCATTTTCCAGTGAAGAGGCCTGTATAGTCACCAGTCCATTGTGACCCCAGCAAATAGCAAGAAAACAATACAGTGATATTTTATCCATTTTGTTTAACTACTTAAGTTACTATTTAAGCTTAAATGAACTATTTAAGCTCCTTAGTACATTAAGATATATAAAAAAGACATAATTAGCTCTCAATTTTGGAGTTTTGGAGTATTTTGTAAGGTCTTGAGAAGTATCAATTGTCAGGAATTAGTCCTATTAGTCGTCAGGGAAGCAAAATCACTCTCATTTTAAAAACGAGATGCAATCTTTAAGGCAACATATGTTCAGGTTGTGAACTTTCTACATTAAAATAGTTGGAAATCAATTTGACTAACTTTCAAAAAGTATTCAGTCAAGCTAACACCCCTAATGATCATCTTATAAAATAAAAACTGAATTCGGCGACAAAAATTTCTGCACTATGAATTTTATCCATATTACATCTGTGCATCTGTTTTCTAGATGTACAAACTGGTACTAGTTCAGTTTGGGTTTTCACATTAAGATAAAAACAAGAGCCAAATGTTCTTAGACTGTTGAATGACAGGAGAGAAAGTTTGTAGTATGTGTGTGCATGTAACATAAAAAAACATTTTACATATACCATTATTACGCATGCACAAAAAGTATTTTTATTTTTTCTTTAATTGCTCTAATTTTAGTTCCTACTCAAGGAGGCAGCATTTGACATCCGTTGCTGAGCGCGCACATCTCTCACACAAACACACCCCGCTCTGTGGTTTGTTCCTCAGCAACTGCACAGTTACTAAGAGACTGATTGCAAAGAGGCAGTGTTACCATGGTAACTCTAGAGGCTGAGTCATCCTCACTGCAGTACAGGGCCTTTTCTAGGGCTCATATGGGTTTGTCTATGTAATATTACATATTTATTCATCACCACATTACTTCTGTTGCAGGACCATTTTCTGACACATGGCTGGATTTTTTTTTCTTTTGATTTATACTTGTGCATAAATTTGATGAAAGGTGGACCAAAGGTGAGATTCCAACAGGTGTGTCAATAAGTTGTAATATTCTAACTGTGTTTTGTTTCTCTTGTATTTTCTTTCTGTATTAATTGTAATCTTTATTGGTTATCAGATGATTACAGCAAACACTTTGAGAAACTGAAGAACCAGATACATTTACTTAATTTAATGTTGATGAAAACAAAAGTCATAAAACTGCTGTGATGTTTCCATCAATAAAGTAAACCATTATGTTCAGTTATGCTTGTGTCTTTATGCTTTCTGGAAGCAGAGTTAAAATTCTGAAATCCTCAAATGAACACAACAGTGAGCATCTCAAAATGAGACAAAACCCAATACCAACAATTTGTATGATTTCCTAGTTAGTTTTTATTTTTGATAAATGTGTCAGAGATGAATAGGTCATTCCATTGTTGTTATTACTACACAGACATATAAATGGGTATGGGTTGCAAAAGCTGCAAAGAAAGCCCCTCCCTCTCTATCCATTACAGGGAGTGTTTCTCTTCCTCTGCATTATTAATGCTATAGTATGAATGCCGTGATGTGTTTCTGGCTTTTGAGCTTCACTTGAGCAAGCTTTCTGTATACGCACACTTATTTACTTCCAGTCTCTTCTCTTTTGTATGTGCATCTGCTTTGTATGGAACATGGATGTACAACAACCTGTGTGTTGCGCTTGACTGCCGTCTACGGATGCTTTGTGCACGTCCATGTGGGTGTATCTCTTTGTGCCAAAGGGGGTGGGAGGCTGTCTAAAAATAGAAAGCTCTCCAGCTCCTTGCTTCTTTGGACTGAGAGAGTGACACAGAAAGAAATATATGGAGAGAGTGACTCTGCCTGGAAGCAAACAAGACAAGAGCCAGAGTTCCACATTGGTGCTTCCTTGTTAAGGTTCCTCATGGGAAAAAGCCATCAGAGGTAATCTATATATATATATATATATATATATATAGATTGCCTCCAATATATATTATGAATCTATATTTTGAAAGCAAAAAATTTCAAAAATTTGAAATGATCTACATCCTGTGTGGTAACTTGACAGACTTCTTCGTGTTTTCTCCAGGTTTGTCCGAAAAGCTTCCATATGAAGAATGAAAAAACATTTCTCAACATCTCTTTCAGTTCATAATTTCTAAAGTTTAGCTTCATTTTCTACACTACTTCCACTTCCTCCCACTTGATTCCCGTTCACTCATCAGCTCACCTGTTGGATACACTCAACACTCCACACTACAACCACCTCCACATGGGAGTTGCTAAGGCACACATGTTCATCATTGTTATCTTTTGAAACTGAAGTCAGGGTATAAACCTATGGAAAGGGAGGGATCTGTATTTGGACTTTGATAGACAAACATCAGTGTTTTTATTCTAAGGATAATTTTATCCACTGATGACAATCCTGCACTAATTTTAACTAATTTCCCCTCGGTGACGATGGGCCTCAGTCACCTTTCCCAGGATCCTGAGATATTCTAACAAAGATACACAGTGTCCCAAATTACAAGATGTCTTTAACATAAACTTTTACAAATCTGAATATTGTCCTAAATTCACTCGAGTTTTTTGTTTTAAAATAGGATGTGACCTTTGGTATAAGATTTTAGAAACTAGAAGTTCCCTGTCCTTTGATTTTCCTTTTGATGGGGAATACAAAACTCTTTATGAAAACTAAGCCGCAGGAGGAAAAGAAGAAAGTCTATGAACAGATCCTCTTCTAGGACAAGCAAACAGAGTTTCCCTAGAGATGTTAATTGAATATCAACTCATTTGAATTGAAGACAATTCACATTTGAACAAAATTATCAAATGGGCTTTATCCAGACAGAGGTTGAGGTGAAGAACAGATGGAGGGTATCATTCCCCTCTTTACTTTGGAGTGTGGTTTGAGAGGGGAGAAGAACATATAAACATTGCTGTGTGGGGTATAAGTATTAAATTCCATTTCAAATGATAGATTTATGACAGATTAAACCAAAAAAGATTGGCTAAGTTCTCCCACCTCCTGGTTCCTATAACAGTCAATTATTAAGTCCACAAGGTTTCTGCCCTGCCTGGGAATATTTATATTAGATATATCACATTACATTGTTTTCTAAGGAGGAAAGATTTAAGCATACATTTGAGCCACTTCCCTTGGGCAGGAGCCTCTGGTCCGTTCGGATGAGAACCTTCCGCCACAAAAACAGCTTCTGCCATTGGACTTGTGAACACCTTACAACCTGAATCTGCTCATCACTTGGTTTGCTTCACTTTCTTCTCTGCCATTGCACTACAGTTTAATTTTTTGTTCTGAGCACTGTTAGTTTTGTAAAAATTTTGTTAATTTTTATCATAGTTTACGTTTCCTATTTTTATTACAATGCTTATTATCAGTGGCGGCTGGTGGTAAAAAAAACTGGGGGGGGCGCACATTTTTCAAACACACACAAATTTTTTTTTTTTTTTTAGATATATTATATAAAAGTATAAAATAAATATAAAATTATTCGTGACAATATGTGTCTGTTTTTGGTGACTTCTTCATTATGTTTCCTTATGCCAGTTTGGTAGCCTTCATTTAATTGTGCCAGGATGTTACTCCTGCCAAAAACACCTAGCTTATAGCTACTATCAAGATGGGTGCGGCAAGTTTCATGATGTTTGCACTTTTCAGACAAATGCTTCAAGTCACTCACCCCTGTTGATATCCACACCTTTTTAGTTGCTGCTGAACTAAACAATAAACAGGGGAAACAAAAAAAGTGTTTCTCATCCAGTGTTTCTTATCCTCTCACATAAAAACGGCCGCGATCTCCACTGTTTTGTTGCACAGTCAAATCTGGGGTGTCCAGTCCAAGCTCCTTCACTCTTCTTTTTTCTTCTTTAGAACGCTTAGAAAACGGTTTCTGTAGAAGGGAGGACACTGAATTCTCTTTAAAAGAGCCGCTAGCTTTGTTAGCATCTGAACTAGCTTCCAACGCCATCATGAAGACTCCCAGAATTCCGCAGTGAAAAGAAAGGGCGTGGCATGGGTGGAATTTATAGGTCAGCTTATAGCTAATTGATTGGTTCATGTAACAGACTGACAGAGAGGATAACCTATTACACACCCGATGGGCGGAAAATCTCTGCGCCCCGCGGGCGTGGTTATGGTTTGCAATACACATGAATGGGAAAAAATTTAGAGCTGACGTCACGTTTTTTTCCATAAAAACCGGAAGCCACATACACACCAATACGTTTACCTGGGAGGGCGTACCTACCTTGCACCCTCGTTCCGGTTTGCACAGGAAGTAAGAATATAAAATAAAATAAAACGGTGTAAAACATTATTAAAATGCATGTAATCTTCACACTCGACAGTTTTGCATACTTATAAACACATACATGTTTATATATGTATATATAGATATACGTATATGCATATATGTTTCTTGGTCATCAGGTCGGGGGGGCGGCGCCCCTGCGCCACACGTCACCAGCCGCCACTGCTTATTATTCTTTGCACATTAGCAACTCATCAGATTCCTAATACTTGGATCTTGTTCACTGACCATGGCTATAAAAGTCTTTCTGAATTCTCAATGTAGAGACTTGGGTCCAGCTTTCTACCATAAGTCTTATTCCATAAAATCCAGGAGAGTCCTGTTGCAACAAAACCTTGTCAAAGAAATTGTAACATTCAGACTAGCCTTCTGGAATGCCACTTTTCACCCTAAAAAGTTTCCATCCTATGTAGCTTTTTGAAGCAGGTTTTTAAAATATCACAATTTTCTCATATTTTGACCTTTTTAAACGTTCATTCTTTCAAATTCAGAATGGATTCTTTTCCTTTTCTTATCACTCACAAAAAAGCTCAGGAAGATTTAATTAACTTTTTTTAAGTAGCACATTTCACAAACAAACGGTTCCCAAAGTCCTGTATAGAGATATAATAACACCCTAATGAGTATTTAAAACAAGTAGATAAAATCCATAAAATATGTTATAAATAAATAAAACAATATAAAAGTTAAGTACAATATAAATAACAATGGGACAAAAACCACTGAGGTTCCGTTTGTTTCGTCGTCTTCTGCTTATCCGGGGCGGGGTCGCTAGGACAACAGCCTCAAACGGGAAGCCCTGGCTTCTCTCACCCCAGCTGCATCCTCCAGCTCACCCGGAAGGATTCCGAGTCGTTTCCCGGCCAGCTGTGCAACGTAGTCTCTCCAGCTGGTCCAGGGTATGCCTCTTGGTCTCCTCCTGGGGGGACGTGCCCAAAACACCTCACCAGTGAGGCGCTTGGGGGGCATCCTGACCAGATGCCCGAATCACCCCATCGGGCTTCTCCCAACCTGGAGGAGGAGCAGCTCGACACTGAGCTCCTCCCGGATGGTAGAGCTCCTTACCCGATCTCTTAGTAGGTGCCCAGCCACCCTGTGGGGGAAGCTCATTTCGGCCACTTGTATCTTTGATCTCACATTCTTTCGGTCACCACCCATAGCTGGTGACCATAGATGAGGTTTTCATTTAAAAAAAAAAATTACAAATAAATTAATATGGGTGATGTAAAATTTCCCATTTTGGGATATTTAATGCGTTGATACTAATTTTATGCTCGGGCTGTTTATTTTAAGGAAGTATCTGTTTAGTGAATGGTGTGGTGTTCAGGTTGTAAATATTGCCACCTGTGATGGAACGTAAAGTGCTTTACACTGTAACTCGCCTTTATTCACTTTTGTAGTTCAGAGTGTGTCCAGGATTTATATGTTTTGGATATAATTGCTCAGAATATTTATTTATTCAGGTTGTGTGTGTTTTGCATATGTGTTTGTTCAGGGCGTGTGTGTTCAGAGACATACAAACCAAAACATCTGATATTGATTGCGTGTTTGTGTGTTTGTTTGGCAATGTTCAGATATGTGTTAGTTCAAGATATATATGTTTAGGTTACGTGTTTGTTCAAGTTGTGTGTATTCAGTTGTGTTTTTTTTAGGGTGGAAGGTCTTTAAGATGTATTTGCTCAGAATGTGCGTGTTCAGGTTATGTGTTCATTCAGGGTCTGTGTGTGTTCAGGTAAATGGTTTGTTAAGGAGCAGTGTGTTAATTCAGATGTGTGTGTGTGTTCAGAAAATGGATTTTTTCAGGGTGGGTTTTCAGGTTATATTTGTTCACGATGTATATGTTTAGGATATAGTATGTGTTTGTTTAGAGTGTGTACTATGTTTAGGATATGTTTGTTCACAATGTGTATGTTCAGGATATGTTTGTTTGGGGTGTATGTGTTCAGTGTATGTTTGTTCACAATGTGTATTTTTAGGATATGTTTGTTTAGTGTGTGTGTGTTCAGTGTATTTGTTTGTTCACAAGGTGTATGTTCAGAATATGTTTGGGATGTGTGTGTGTTCAGTGTATTTGTTTGTTCACAATGTGTATGTTCAGAATATGTTTGTTTAGGGTGTGTGTGTTCAGTGTATTTGTTTGTTCACAATGTGTATGTTCAGGATATGTTTGTTTAGGGTGTGTGTGTTCAGTGTATTTGTTTGTTCACAAGGTGTATGTTCAGGGTATGTTTGGGATGTGTGTGTGTTCAGTGTATTTGTTTGTTCACAATGTGTATGTTCAGGATATGTTTGTTTAGGGTGTGTGTGTTCAGTGTATTTGTTTGTTCACAATGTGTATGTTCGAAATATGTTTGTTTGGGATGGGTGAGTGTGTACACAGCATACGTACTTGTTCACAATGTGTGTATCCAGGACATGTTTATTTAGGGTTTGGGTGTTTAGTGTATGTGTTTGTTCAAAATGTGTATGTTTAGGATATGTGTTTGTTTGGGGTGTGTGTGTTCCAAATATGTGCCTGTTCATTGTGTATATGGTTAGTGTTTGTGTTTGTTAGCAATGTGTGTGTTCAGGATATGTTTGTTTGGGGTATGTGCTCAGTGTATGTGTCTGTTCAGAGTGTGTCTGTTTAAAAAATGTGTTAGTTTGTGTGTGTTCAGCATATGTGCCTGCTATGGGTGTGTGTGTTCAGGTTGCATAAGCAGCAGCATCCTGGTGTGTGCACGCACGGCGCAGCTCCAGCTGCCCTCCTATCTCTTTAAATGAGCAAGAGCTGCTCCGTTCGGCGTGCATGTGAGTGTGTGTGTGTGGAGGACAGAAAGAGACAGCCTGTTATGGAGGACTGGACGAGCAGCGCAGCGCGGCTCCCCTGCCTCATGTTGGACCAGTTTCCTGAGGCGCAGGAGTCCTAGTTCCCTCCATCACACACATCTCCTCTTCTTGCTCTCATCCGGAGCCATTTTTTCCTCTTTTCTCCCATTTCCCCTCCTCCTCCTATGGGCTTGGTAGGCGCATCTTAGGACGCAGGGCTGCCTCCTGATAATTCTTCATCTCTGCGCCGCAGCGCTAGAAAAACCTGCTCGTCTGGCTGATGAGCGCATGTTGATCATGGATTAATGCCCGAGTCGATTTTCATGTAAAAGGTAAGCTCTGAGGGGGGGTGCTGCATTATTAAAGTAGAATAAAAATGCCTGGAGGAGGGGGAGGAGGTTGTGTCCGTGATGGACAGAGCGGTGTCATGGCAGCAGCATCCGCTCAGACTGCGGACAAACTGGGCTGATGTTGGGACAGTAGGACTGGTGTGGTACTGGGTGTTCCAGCTCTTTGTGTGCATGGCAGGGCCTTTAGCGGATCAGCCGCATCAAGCTGCGTATTATTCACAAACACGATGACGTCAACGTCTGTCAGTGACGCAATCTTTTCCCCAAACAACTTAAAAATCTGCTCAGCGTTCTGTCATCATACCAACCTCAGGGGGGTTGTAGTTTAGACCCTGATGTTCTGAGATTCTGTAGGGCCCAGTGTCTGTTCCTGCAAGGCCTGGTTTCTAGGATCAATTCCAATATGGAAAATAACTTAGTTACCATAGTTCAAAAGTCTGATATTGCTTGAGATAGATGGAGCAAAGCACCAGCTTAGTCACAAGTGGGAACAACAGGAAATGGCCAGTTGCAATGATGCAGCTAAACTGGTTTCAAACTCCTGAACTAACAAAGAATACTACTGAAGATAGGGGAAGAGTTTTTATGACAAGGATCAAAGTTGTTCCTTAAACATTCAGCCTTAAATGCATAAAAAGATACACACATTAAGACTTTTTTAAATTTAAAGATAAGATTGCATGTTCTGTTTCGTCGTCTTCTGCTTATCCGGGGCTGGGTCACAGGGGCAACAGCCTCAGATGGGAAGCCCAGGTTTCTCTCACCCAGCTGCATCCTCCAGCTCACCCGGAAGGATCCCGAGTCGTTCCCCAGCCAGCTGTGAGACATAGTCTCTCAAGTCTGGGGTCTGCCTCTTGGTCTTCTCCCGGTGGGACGAGCCCAAAACACCTCACCAGTGAGGCGCTCGGGGGGCATCCTGATCAGATGCCCAAACCACCCTATCTGGCTTCTCTCAATCTGGAGGAGGAGCTCCTAACCCGATCTCTGAGTGAGAGCCCAGATTACATGTAAAATGTGAATAAACCAAAAATGATGACATATTAATTCTATTTAAAGCATATTAAAAGTCCATTAAGAAGTATATAAAAACTTGCAACAATTGCTTGAAAATAAATAGTAAAAGAGGATCTTTTGAAAAAAAAATCAGGTTAATTTACAGCAAGTCAATGACATAACTACGTATATGAAAGGAGCCTTTCAGGAAAGGTGAGTATTTGAAATATAACCAGGCAGTTTGAGAATTAAATGGATGTCCCTGAGTTTAGATCTGACGATTTATTTATTCTAGATGGACATCAAAGGAATCAAAGCTAATTTAAAAAAAAAAAACTTGTTATTGACTGTTTTTCACATTGTTCAGTCATCATTTATGTCATCGCAGACCACAATTAAAATTAAAGTTAAGTTTGTCATGATTCATTATGAGGTGAAGTCACAACTTTGAGTAAACCATGTATGTGTTAGAATTTTTGACTAAATTGTAGTGATTGATGTGTCAGAGCTAGAATACCAAACTTTAACCAGTCCAAAGAGTTTCTTAACCAACCAATGAGAAGGTGTTCTTTGGTTTTTCTTATTCAGCCTGAAAGTATTGGTTGCCAAGCGGCCAACATGCAGACGGAGAAAGTTTAAGGAAAATTAGAGTGAGAAATACAAAGTTCCTCAAATATAATGAAAAAGAAAGGGTGTCTGTGGCTTCATGTAATGGAAAGCATCTTAAGGAGTCTCATACTGAAATAAAATAGGTTTTCTATTGTTAGACATCTCAGTTTTGACACTGTAGAAGAGGAAGATCATACTTTCTGAGTCAGAGTAAGAAGAAATTCACTCCTCCAACACATCTGAAATATTCAGCCCTGTTTTGAGAATCGGCGGCACGGTGGCGAAGTGGTCAGCATAGTAACCTTACAGCAAGAAGTTCGGGTTTGTAATCCCAGGTGGGATGGGGGTTGGAACACTGGCCTTTCTATGTGGAGTTTGCATATTCTCCCGGTGTATGGATAGGTTTCCTCCAGGTACTCTGGTACTCCGGTTTCCTCCCACCCCAAATATGCATCTTCAGTTGATCGGCTGGTAGCCGGGATGGGCTCCAGCACCTCCTGCGACCCCGCAAGGGACATCTGGTTGAGAAGGCGACTGACTGAGTTTGATTGGCCACAACAAGATTGTCCTTAGATGTGAGTTTATGTGTGTGGCCCCGCGATAGACTGACAACCTGTTCACACTGTATCCTGCCTCTCGTCTTAAATTAGCTGGGGTAAGTTCCGGAACCCCCCACGAATAAGTGGTTCAGAAGATGAAACGAAGTTTTGAGAATCCATTGCTTGGATTTAACATAATCTTATTGATCTCAAAAACACTGTTCAGTCGTTGTTCACCCACATTTATATGACACACTGAATCTCTGAACAACGATCAGATGGTGAAGGAAGGATGACAAATAAACAAGCATTGTTTGAGTTGTGAAATTATGCTAATTTAGTCAAAAAGCAACTTAGACATTCACAAGGGTAGGAATGATCAAACGTTGAAAACAGACCATCAGACCAGAAGAAAGACAGAGGAAGTAGCTCTTGGGAAAAACACCACAAATTATTATGAATAGAATAAATAAGAGATCCCGAAAGCCCTGATACAGCACAGTTGCATCATAAATAACAGCTTGAGCAGCTTAATAGAGCTTGAAGCATTTCTCCTCTGAGCAATCTTGGATCCTGAATGCCTTTGCAATCAGAATTTTACAATCCTAACTTTTTCTTAAAATGGAGAATGAATGAAGTCAGCAAAAGGGGGAGGCATGTACTATGAAGATATAAAACTGGCATGAAATCAGAATAATGCAAAGGATGAAGTGCATTTAATTTTTAAAGTGGCATGAAGATGGTTTTCAATGTAAAAAGTTTGCAACACTGATGACAACGATTCTTTACGTTAATAATCATTCTCCTCAAATGAAGTTCTTATCAGTTGTTTCTTCCAATGATCAACCAAAAACGTAACCTGGAGAAGTTTAAGTTTTTTGCGATATTTACCTCTGAATGGCTTCAAGAAAATTAGCAACTGCTACTGCAACCACAAACACAACTCTAAACACGATGCTCTACAACGACTCACTTAGCAGATAGGAAGTTGTTGCTGTGACACACAAATTTCCCCTGTGTGGGATCAATAAAGTATATTCTGATTCTGACTTAGAGAAAAGATTAAAAAGCAAAACTAGCAAATTATGAATAAGAAGAAGTTGAGGAAAAAGACTCTTGTGAACCCAACGTGAAGCATCAGTCACACAGCTTTTTATGAGCATCACGTTGGAAGAAAGTACTTTACTACTTTCAGACTATTCTCATTATTTTGTCTCATCCTCTCCTAATTGTTAAGTCCAGATCTGACTCCTTATGATCAGATGGTGGAGTTGTTAATCTGGGCAGCATTAAGAAGGTTTGATCAGTGGATAAAAGTAGAGCTATTATTTATTCACCACAAAAAATAATACAAAGCATATTAAATAGAGGGGAAAAAATCATGAACTTGAGATGAATTACTTATAAACCTAATTGGAAAAAAAAACAAGGCAATGTTTGATCAAACAATGATTTTTTTTAGCATTCCTTACAACTACTTAAGTTATCATTTTTCTCCTTTGTTGCTGACTAGTGTTAGCTTGTAATTTATGTAGGATTTCTTTGAAAACCCTTAATTTTGATGGAGACAGCACAAAGTAATGAATGGAAATTTCAGAAAATTATAATGATCATTGTTTTATAATGTAGAGCACGCATACGAGGAATTATCGTAAGATGTCACAAGCGGGACGAGGCTATAACACTAGCCTTTCTGTGTGGAGTTCGCATGTTCTCACCATGTATGTGTGGATTTTCTCTGGGTACTCCGGTTTTCTCTCACTCTCCAAAAACATGCATGCTACGTTGATTGGCCACTCCATGATTGCCTGTAGGAATGAGTGAGTGTATATATTGTTGTATGTGTGTGGCCCCGCAACAGACTGGCAACCTGTTCAGTGTGTACCCTGCCCCTCGCCTTGAATCAGCCGGAATGATCACCGGCACCATCGCATTCCCGTAAGGGATAGACATTTAAGAAAGTGACTGACTGAAACTGATCATGGGTGGCATGGTGGTGCAGTGGTTAGCACAGTGGCCTCACAGCAAGAAGGTCAGGGTTTGAGTCCCAAGCAGAACGAAGTTTAAACACTGGCCTTCCTGTGTAGAGTTTGAATGTTTTCATCCTTCTATGCGTGTTGGGTTGATTGGCTGCTATAAAATTGCTCCTAGGAATGAATGTGTGGGTGGTTTTTTGTGTGTGTGCTCCGCGACAGACTGGTGACCTGTTTGGGGTGTACCCTGCCTCTTGCCTTAAATCAGCCGGGATCAACTTCAGCACCCTCCACAACCTAGTTAGGGATAGACAATTCAGAAGACAAAACAAAAAATGATCACACGATGAAAACCTGTCAACCTAAAGTTTTTAAATCATCTTATCAAGCATTTTTTTTTGTAGATTTTGTGGAAACATTTGTTTGCAGCAGTAGTTAAATGCTCATTTGGTGTCTATTGTCATGGGACGTGTAGTCTTAAATATGAAACCATATTTCAGTGACTTATTCTACAGTGAATCAGTAATCTGCAACCTCAAAAAGAAAAAGCATAATTCGATGAATGTTATTTTAGATGCTAAGGCTCCATGCTGTAGGAAACAAAGGATGGGAGAAAAGGATTTAACTTATTTATAGAAAGCAGGCAGATAAAAAGCTCCAGTGTGTGGGTATCTGTTGCTGCGCTAAGAAAGGTGAGGAAGGTGTCGAGTGGATGCTATCTGGTGGTGTTACAAAGAAAAAAGAAATCTCTCTTAACAAAAACAAATAAAATCAAAAGCTTATTAACCTCAGACCTTTTCTAGTAGTACCACTTTTCTCACATGGTGTGTGACTCTGCAGGGTAAATTAGGATGGATGGATTACCCTGTTGTTTTGTGGCAAGTTTCCAAACTTTTATAGCCCATCCCAGGTTTACAATCCAGCAATAAAACAGTGTCTATGCACAAAGATTAAGATGTATTTTAACAGTAAAAAAGAACTGAATTAGAAAAATAACACCTTGAAAATTAAAAAACATGTATTGGGTTTTTGACTTTGATACAAATGAAAAGAAAAGGAAACTTTGATATTGATCATTGACTTTTTTTTAAATCATCATAGGTTTATATCTCAGAGTTTTCTGTGCTGGTTTGGTGTTGGGACACCACAACTACTGGTAATTTTTTCCTAAAAGCTAAAAAAATGTGTACAGATTTATATTGGTTTGACAAAATTGCTTGGTAGAAAACACTTTTAAAAGAATTAAAGTTCAAAGTGACACGTGTCCTTACACACACATTAAGACATTTATAACATAGACATCCATAACGTAGCCTTAATCTCTGAGATTTTAACAAGAAAAGGTTCTTTTGTGTTTCTGTTTTATTTTAATTTAGTAGTGGTATCATATACTTGGTCAGTTTTGAATAAGCTAAACAAAAAAGACAGTTTTATGCTTTTGACAAACAAGACCGAAAGGGCGTTGGCTGAAGTCAATACCTATAATGCCTAACCCAATTAATATCTAAGTGGAAGTCACCAATTAAGCCTATACATCACAACTAATTCCAAAGCTGACAAATATAAGCAAATAAAAACAAATCCCAAATTTACAAATCTGATAGATTTTCTCAATGAGGTGCTTTCTGTAGAGAAGAAAATTAAGATTCATTATGCTGCCTTGTGAGAGTGTGGTTTGGTAGAGTTTATTCTAAATAACTAAATATAAGATAAGGTGCGTCATGTAACTTGAAGAGTACTTCAAGTTCAGAGTATTCTTTAAGTACTCTGAACTTGAAGAGTTCAGAGGTACTCTGAACTTGAAGTTCAGTACCTCTGAAAGACCAAAGATGGGATTTCTCCGTTTCACGGTGTTGCAGGACAGAAATTACTCCCAAGATAATAATTGTTGCTATGTTATTATTACATTAACAAGTACAAAAATACTGAGTTGGTTCCCATTATTAGTGGTAATCACAAGATGCTGAACTTGTTATGAACTCAAAAATCAATTGTTTTGAACAAAATTATTAAGCGTTGTTTTTAAGGAAACGATTGCATGTTCCTGTTCCTAAGAAAACAAAATAAAAAAAAAAAAACAGGGTTTTCCCAATGGAACAAAGTTAGTATATTATGCACAAAACCAAATTCAAAGTTACTGAATCTTTGTCAAATTTTTGTGAACAATATTTTGTTTTCTGAAGTCTACAGACAACCAATATCCATTTTTCCATTTTTTTTGACGGAGTTTCTCTCAATCAAAGAAATTCTTGAATGGTTCATTAAACACAAGATAACTTTCATTCATTAGCAAAAAATGTTCGTAACAAAACAGAAACAAACTAAGTGGCTGCACTGAATGGGATGTTTAAAGGATTTCCACAGCCAGTAAAAGTGAAACAGTCCAGTTTGATAAAAGACCGTCTGCATTGCGTAACAATTTGGTCCAACCACAAATGCTGTCTATTTAAGCTGGTGATGCAGCGTTTGTTGCCCCAACAAATGTTTAGTTAACTGGTATGAATTGTTGTCTGCGCGGAGACATAATTTCTCATCAGTTACGACACTGGTACAGTTAATAGCTTTGAAGCCAAACAAGGAAGTACATGGGTAGCATCTGACTTTTGAAGTTAAAAATAAGTTACGGACATTCCCTGTCTTGTATGAAGGAAGGCACCTGTGAACTCCAAAAAGACTGTTTTAGTTAGTAAATCTTTACATAGGGATTACACAATTAGATGTGTACACAGACTGATCTATATGGAGTTTGAAGAAGTCGCATGCAATCATTTTACCAAAACATCTTTAGGCACACGTCAATAGATAAGTGCATAAAACTGACTTGATGCACTTAACTATCGATGTGTGCCTAAAGATGTTTTGGTCAGAAATGATTGCATGTAGTCTAGAACTCTAAATTTGCTGGGGTTCTCAACTGCCCTATTTGTCTCGTGCTGATCTTAGCAACTCCATAGTCTTGGGTGTTTGCTTGATTTACTTTTATGATGCTCCTAATCTATGCATCCGAATCTACCATCTCTTCCCTTTTGTATCGCTATGTCTTCTACAAAGGTAGTACCGTTGTTAGCTGCATGCCTTAATTCTTGCAGTTTCCCCACTGTGGGACTAATAAAGGTTTTCTTGATTCTTGATGCAGTAATGAATGTAGCATGAGATTCTACATTGTCTCACGGAAATCTGCAAGAGTGACCTTCAAAAACTGTACTCTAAATTCTGAGGGAGCTTCATAGGCTATAGGAACCCCTGCACCCACTCCCATTCATCAAAGGCAGATAGTAACTATTTGGACGTCATCTTCTCCTTAATTGCAGGACATGGCGTTCATGCTTTCAACAAATAATTATTTAGTTTTCTTCTTGGCTTCAAACCATCTAAAATTAGTTTTATGCTGAAGAAGTCAGCAGTGTTGCTGGATCTATTACTGAACTCACTACTTATTTTGCACAATTGAGACACCGATTACGGAAAATTATCATGCAGAAATTTCTAGTGAAGAATCCTGCCCAGTTGCAGTATGAAATATGTTTATTCCTTTAATGGACGCAAAGATTTCTCCTAATCATTTGAATTCAATGGAGATGGTGAATCTTCAAACTAAATGAAACACTTTTCTGAAACGCCCCCGTCCAGCTTTTGTAATATGTCCAACTCGTTTCTCCAACCTTCTCTTGTCCTTATTCGTAGACCTCATAGAGATCGCATTGGTGTGTATAACAAAATACAAATGAAAGTCCTGAAAAACTTCTGAATTAGTTAACATACGAGAATCAGAAGTGTGTGATTTTCCAGCAAGCGGTTCAACATGAGTCAGTGTTAATCTGATGCAATTATACTGATATTGTTGTGAAACACGCTTTTGTTAAAACCTTTCATGGTTACTGTCGACAACATGGGTGTATTATGTAATGCTTTAACCTTATTTTTTAACCAAGCTCCATTTCTAATCCAGAAAAAATCTAACACAATAGATAAATGAATGCAAGCAAATTTGCTCACAATGAGAACTGGTCTTTTTTTTTTATTATTCATATGATGGTTTTTATGTTGCAGGTGATGAGAGGGCAGCTGATTGGGTCAGTAGAGTGGGACAGAGAGATTGTGAAGGCACATAGTCAGCATGTTACATAACTGAGTGGTTTGAGCCTGAGCTGTCCTCCTGCTACTGATATAGTCAGGTCACAGAGAACGGGCTGGATGAGGCCAGCATTCATTGACACTATATTGTGTTCTCACTCCGATACTTTGTCCTGCTCTGGTAAAAACATGTAACAAAAGAGAGGCTGTATTCAGCAGCGAGCTGATGATGGCTCGCACAGTTTGACTCTTTTCTGTGTCGTCTGGTTTTCAGTCAAACACAAAATGTTCTGTGCGAGAGCAAAAAGGATGCTCATCCGTGTTTGAAAAAGCGATGGAAATTTGATCCTTCGCAGATGCTATTTCTCTTTTTTGTTGAACAAATTACCATTTCCCACAGTTAAATGTTGACCAAAAGCTTCAATTCTTCTTTTTTTTTTTTAGATTTTTTAAAAAATCTAAAAGCTTCAATTGCTAATTAATAATAAGAATAATAATTAAAATAAATTGTATGTATTGCTTGGAAACCATCAAGTCAAACACATTTTTATTACAGAAACAAGTCTCACAAGATTTACTTATAAATTTACACTTATTAGCATCATTATTAAAAACCTTAAAAAAAACTCGTTCAAACAAAAATTATAAACTTCTCCTTGAAATAAATTTTTGGTACCAAACAAATGCAATCAAATTCTATATTTTCTAACACATTTGTTTTTAAGATTTCACTTTATAGTTTAATATAGAGAAAAATTGCACATCCAAAATTTCACAATAGAACAGAAAAGAGACATTTGTAGATAAAATTATAGCTGTTTTATTATCTCAGTGCTGTGTGAATATGCTCATGGTTTAGTTTGAAACACAATCGTAATACCAAAAACATTACACAAACCCAATTCCAACTTCATTCAAATAGATCAGGCAGGATTTATTCCAGCACAGCGGGAACCAAACATTAAAGAGAGGATGAATAAATATTATATCAGAAGCAAAAGACATTTCAATCCTCTAGTTAGATAAGTGTAGATATGTAAAAGCTCTTTTCTAGTGAAGTGTTGCTTTATCTTTTTTCTTGACGTCATCAGGATTTTTCTAGAATTTTATAAAGTGGGTAAAAGTGACGTAAAAAAAAAAATCCTACTTCCTACAAAAATTATACACCAGATTTAATGTGTAAAGATAAAACAACAATCTAAAGAAGGGGTTGATGGGTTTGTGACTGTGCAGGGAATGTATTTTTTTAAAGTGTTCAAATAGACAAACAGATGAACGAGTTAATTTTTTTAAAAACTTTGTTAAACTCGGGATACCATATGTATTGTTCATGGACATAAAGTACATGTGTTGCTGAGAATTCTGCTTGAAACAGCAAAAGTATAAAATCACAGTGTACTGCTCAGTATCACACAGTAGAGGAGTAAAGTAAAATGAGTTTTTATCATTGGATTGGACTGAACTTTATTAATCTTAGAGATTATTTTCCATTGTAGCAGCATTTAATACACAGTAAAGTGCAGAAAGCAAGCAGAATAAATATGAAACAAAATATTGCTTATTTCTTTTCCCTTTCATTTTTTCATTCCCAAACCTCCTACGCCACAGTCCATTTTACTGTCCTGTTAATTCAGTCAGGACTGAAAGTATGCATAATAGATGATTCAATTTGGGGTGATGGATGCATACATGTGCATTATGTAATAATAGAAAAAAAGGAAAGTCCATGTGACTTGTCATTGTTGATAGATAAAACATTTAAAGAATAAACTGATATTTTCAGTTGCAGAGTTTTTGTTGAAATTATTCTATTTAAGTTTTCCGAATTTATCACAGTTATCAGCATGTTTCTACTGTCAGTTTTTATGCCTCTGCCTACAAAATGTGGTGAAGGCTTTAAGCACTCAGGCTGCCTGTGCGTTCGTTCTTCCATCTGTGCTTCTGTAACACTTTTGTGAAAGCTATTCCTCCAAAACAACTAAATGGATTTCAGTTACTTCAAATAAAATATAGATTAACTGATTTGGTTTTCAAGCTCATGCAACCAAAAGTCAAGGTCAGAAAGATGGAGGTCATTAAATCCTGTGTACACATTATCTCTAAAACCAGAGAAACACTTTTAATAAAACTGCATACAGTTACTCAGTACCAACTATAGATGAGTAGGAGGGATCACCTTTAAGTTGTCATATGTTCCTACCACTAGTAGCTACTTAACTACAGTCCTTTAAATTCTACTTTTAAAATCTACATGAACTCAATCTAATAAACTGTTTTTGGAAATCCATACAATAAGGTTTTGTTTAGTTTCATCTTCTGAACTACTCATTCTTAATGGGGTCGCGATGGGAGGCGGGGGACAGAGTAATCTTGCCTGATTACAGGCAATTGGCAAGCTACACCCCGAATAGGGCACCAGTCTGCTGCGGTCACCTTATAAATTTCCATAGCACAATAGCAAAAGATTTAACAACTTTATACATGACTGCTTCATAGCTATTCATTATTAATGGAGTTTGTGAAAATAAATTAAATAATAATTAGCAATCTTGGTTAAAAAAAACTAGATCTTTTAAAAATCTGTACACATTAGCTTCATCTACATGTTCATTCCATCCATAACATTATAAATGTTTATTTTAAACTGGGTCAAATTGCAATACCTTGTTGCCCACTGTTTTACTGATATTATAATCCTTTGGGAATCAGTATTGTTCAATTTGAAGAACTGTAAGATCTGTACTTTTCTCTGTATTTGAAAAATACCGCAAGCAATTTTGAAACCTATAATTTGTTAGTGATAACAGTTGGCGAAACAGTTCCACACTCTCCCATGTGTTTCTGCATTCATGTGGTAGTCAGAGCATCCAATAAAGGGCAGAGTTTAGAGGATTTTTAGCGCCAGTTTAACAGTGAACATGGTGTTAGTAGAGAGTCACAGTGACGTTCATTCTCATAGTGAGACATAAAAAGACAGAGCAGATTAGACATTGGTTGTCTGTCAAGCAATTAATGTGGGAATAGTTTGTAAAATTTACTTTTTGGAAATTTGTACAATGTTAGAATGTTTTTGCCTCATCCAAAACACACCTGAAGTTGTTTTCCATTTTATTCATGCTTGTTTTAGCAATTTGGGAGCTGATTGGAGGCCCACATTATAGCATAAACAGAAAGGGTTTTTGGAGCGGTAGCAGTGTACACATCCTGCTCTCCCTTCGTCCTTTCTAAGACACTGCTATCTTATCCCGCCCCGTGTTTTTATGTAAAGGAACAGAAATAATAATGTAAAAAAAATATACAATAGCTCTGCCAACTTGATATGTGTTATCATTTATTTGTGACTTCAAATGAGATTTACTCTGTGTCGTGCATGTGCCCGGTACTAAGTAGGAAGCGAGAGGAGGGGAATTGGCAGTGTCAAAAATGGAAGTGAAAAAATTTACTCTGTTTAAAATTTTTTTTTGGTGAATGTTGAATTTCTGTTTCATCAGGTACCATCAATGTATGCAATGATTCAGGAATTATTACTCCAACAAAAGCACAAAACATCCTCTAAACAAATCATGTACTCTTGAGCCAAACAACCCAAAACTGATTCAAAGTTTTGGATGGATCTGCTCTATTTGTCTTGCGTACAAAACCCAGAAACAATTAACCAAAAAAGTTCTGAAAAGGTTTTACAGCAGTCGTTTTTCTTATTACGACCAATTACTCCTAAAACCATGTGAGGAATTGTCGATGGTCTAATGCAGTCCCAACAGAGACATATTTTTTGCTGTCACAAATTTAAATGCACACTCAGCAGCATCCTTTTGTTACACTGTGTGCTCCTTTGCTTTTTTTGCTGATGTATGTAAAGCTGTAACCGTATTAAACCAGCATCACAATATAGACAAAACTCATAGCTGAAAGATAAAATCTCAGTTTAACATTTTTAGAACAAATTAAACTTTATAGGAGTTTCCAAAGTCTTAAAGCATAATTTTATCTTGTTTTTCTTCCCAGGTTCCCAATGTTGAACATGTCCACCCCCAGTGAGCTGAAGTCTCCTTGCGTGACTCGCAACGGTATGGTGAAGCTGCCCCCCAGCCAGCCCAATGGCCTGGGTAGTGCCAGCATCACCAAGGGGACACCTGCTGCTAAGAATCGCCTCTGCCAGTCCTCTTCAGTACCCTCCATCTTGCCTCCTCCACCATCCTCCCTTCCTTATCACCATCACCACCATCTGGACAGTTCTGGTCTGTCTCATACCGCTGCCCCTCTTTTAGCCTCTGACCTGGAGTCTGGAAAGCCTCTAGTGAGCTTAAAACCATCTCTCCGTCAGTTACCTCCTCTCACCCTTCCCAAACCAATCCTTCTGGAGCGTCAGCTTATCCTAGATGAGAAGCTTCTCAATCGACTCCTCTGGTACTTCACCACAGCTGAAAAATGTGTGCTGGCGCAAGTATGCAAGACATGGCGCAAGGTGCTCTACCAGCCCAAGTTCTGGGAGGGTGTTACCCCAATTCTGCACGCCAAGGAGCTGTACACAATGCTACCTAATGGGGAGAAGGAGTTCGTCAGCCTGCAAGCCTTTGCTTTGCGCGGTTTCCAGTCTTTCTGCTTAGTAGGGGTGTCAGATCTGGACATTTGTGAGTTCATTGACAACTACCCCCTATCCAAGAAGGGGGTTCGCTCTGTCAGCCTCAAGAGGTCTACCATCACAGACGCTGGTTTGGAGGTAGGTTAGGATAATTTTTTTTTTTTTTATCAACAACAACTCTTTTTTACTTATCTTTTCAATTTCAAACCATTATCCTTCCAACTGTGTATTTCAGCTTTTTTTTTTTTTGGTGACTTTACTTTTTTGCAAGAGTTGAACTCTCACACACACTTCATTTACTGTTGTTACAAGGCACTTACATGCAAATTTGTTAGGCACTTTTATCCATGTTAACTAAATTTTAAACAGGTGCTGTTTAAGTTCTGTAAAGTTCGGTTTTGGTAAAAAGATGGAAATGTTCAACTTTCAAAAAGTTTTGTAAATTGGGAATGAGGTAGGAGTGTTTATGCAGGTGTGAGGCTTTTTGAGTGCACTGAGACCTCTGGGTGGAAAAGCTTTTTTGGGTCACTTTTAGTAGGGATGGGACCATCAGATTCAATTTATAAGCAGGGGAAGTGGGCGGGAGGAAATGCAAACTTTAATGAGGGATTTGAAGTAGACCTATGGTGCTGAGTCAACTACTTTTCAGACAAGAGTCAGGGGTCTACAGAAACCTTGTGAGGAGGTGATGTATCTTTTTTGGTTGATTGAATTTTAGATGGTAGCAGTATTCAAGATAGTCTCTACCCAATGCCTGCACAGAGAGTTTGTATTGTGGATCCAGGAATGTAGGATCTAAACGTTCTAGTGGGGTGGGTTTTTCAAATCAAATCCAATCAAATTTTATTTATGGAGCGCTTTTCCAACACAAGGTCACACAAAGTGCTTAACAGAACAAATAAAATGTAAACAACACTAAAAGTAAAAAAGTCAAAAGTCAAAATAAAAACAAGCATCCATAAAAAAATTAAAATAAGAAAAACCCACAAACTCACACAAAACGCTGCACACATGCATTGACATACACATAGACCCCACACCCACTGTACCCCTCATGCACCCATCCTTTCCCAACCCCCATTAAACCTGAACTGCAAGCTACTGTCTCTTTAGCTGAAATAAAAATAAGCATAATTGTTTTTTTGGCCATACTGACCAAGTGAAACAGAGCTATAAGAAATGGCTGTCTACTTCTTTTACCAGTAGTCTTAGTATCACAAAAGATGGTAATAAAAAAGTTCACATATGATTTAACTTGATATGTATTACACATACAGTATTGTGACACCCATTTTTGACAGTATTGTATAAATTTATCTCCATTTCAATCTACTCAGCACACTGCTGATTGGTTGTTACACACCATGGTCCATGAAGTACTCAAATCTAAATTTTGGTAAAATATTAACATTTTAAAAGCAAAGCTAAAAACCGAAAATTCCTGGTCAGTCATTTTCTGAACCGATTATCTCAGTCGAGGTTGTGGGGGATATCAGAGCCTATCCCGGCTGATTACAGGCGACAGGCCAGGTACAACCCAAACAGGTCGCTAGTTTGTCTTGAAGAAGAGAATTTCATAAAAAAAATTTGGGGTGAGTGGCACGGTAGCATAGGGGTTAGAATAGTGGCTTCACAGCACTTTGAATACCGCAGTGAGGGCAAGGTTTGAAATATTGGCCTCTCCATGGGAAGTTTGCATGTTCTCCCCTTGTAGGGGTTTGCTCTGGGTACTTTGGTTTTCTTCCACTCTCCAAAAATGTGTGATAGACAAATTGGCCATTATGAAATTGCCTCTAGGAATGCGTCTGTGTGTGGATGGTTGTGTGTGTGTGTGGCCCTGCAACAGACTGGCGACATGTTCAGGGTGTACCCTGCCTCTGGCCTAAAAGCAGCTGGGAGAAGGCTGGGAGAAGACCTCATTAGGAATAAGTGGTTCAGAAGACAAAAAAAAACAAGTTTGGGGTGAAATATTGTGAGGTTTTATTTTACTGTTTTTTTTTCTATTTGTGTTCATTTTGTGGTAAAAAAAAAAAACTCACACGTTTTCTTTTGTTTTCACAGTAAATTTACTCTTACAGAGTAACACAAGTGTTTTTCTTAACACTTGCAGACATCTCACGCAACACAGCATTCTGTAAAATGAAGATAAAACTCACAACCTTTTTGTTGTAAAGAATGACTATTTTTTAGCAGAAGTTGAATCATCAAAGAACTTTTTTTTTTATTTATCTATTCAATGAATTTTAAGTTGCCCTCTCAAATGCTCTATTATTTGAGCAAAATCAGGCAATGTTTGTAACAAGCCTCTTAGCTGGCTCTACATACCTGTTATGCCAAGCTGCTATTCTGGGATGAGTGGTTGGTTGTCATGGAGAAAGCTGAACGTGTTGGCAGCGAGGTCTATATATGGGCTTTCCTGTTTTGAGATGCTGATTTGTGCGTTGCCATTATGTTGCACTATACAGATTTTTTTTAAAGAGATGCTTTTTAAAATGGATATCATTTTATGCACAATGCGCATGTTGCTGTTTTTCTAGCTGACCTAATGTTTTTTGTCGGAAGGGCTTTGATTACTTCATTCTTCTGTTTGACAGAAAGAGCTAGAGACAATTCAAACATGATTTATAGTCTTGTCTGAATACAAGAGAAAGTTTTTACTAGTGCAATTAATTGTTGAATTGTATATTTAAAATGTTTTTAAAATAATTTTATTATTTTTATTTGGGTTTGACTTATATGTTTGCATTAATGAACCTGAACAAATTACAGATGTCCCTTTTATCAATCATTTATTTTTGTATAAATTAGTCAAGCCAAGTTTCCAAGGCAGTGTTAGAAATCTATCCAAAAAATGTTGCAGGAAATGGCAGAGTACACCTCAGAAAGGTTTGACCATGTATAATAGAGTTAGCACAGTGAAACAAAAATTTGCTGACCAATTAATCGAATGTGGCTGTTTTTTTATCTGTGGGAAGAAGTGAGAGCACTCAGAATGAACCCACACATACTCGGAGAGAACATAACAACACAAGAACATGCATAACTTTTGATGATACATTCATAATTACAAGCCAGCGTTATTCCAAGAATTTGGAGGAATACAAAACTGGAAATTCAACAAGTAGAGTATATCGCTCAAAATATGGAATTGATCAAGGATGTGTACATGGTTGCTGATGCTTAGACACAGACTCCATTATTAATGTCTGAGCTGGATTCCTTCTAGGAAAATGTAAACTTGTTCTAGGAATGGCTAAACCAGTAACTAACACCTGATCTTTGTGTAGTCCACAGGAGACTATGTGTAACCCAAACCAGACAGATAACTGACATCTGGTCCACTTGTTGGCCACACGATACCTGCTGGTGCCGTAAATGAGCTATCAATGCGGGAAGCTATCAATGGACCAGGATGTCCAACTCCAGTCCTGGAGGGAGGGTGTTCTAAAGATTTTCCACGTGTTCCTGGTGCAATAAAGCTGACACACATAAAGTGAAATCAACAGACAATAAAATTTGGCACAGTGACTTAATTACCAGGATCAGGTATGTAGATGCAAGAACACATGGAAAACCCTCAGGACACCAGCCCTCCAGGACCAGAGTTTGACCTGCCTGGTTTAGACCTAGACCAAAACATGTTTTCTAACAGGGATTGATTCAGCAGATCTTTTGAATTAGGTTTAATTAAGATCAACCAGAAAACCTTTTGTTTTAGCTGATTAAGCTGAACTGTGAAATATCTTTTCCTGGAGTTTCTTTAAATGATGCACATGATTATAATGTGTTATTTTTCAGGTCATGTTGGAGCAAATGCAAGGTCTGATGCACCTTGAGCTATCAGGCTGCAATGACTTTACAGAGGCTGGTTTGTGGTCCAGTCTCAACGCCCGGCTAACTTCGCTTAGCGTCAGCGACTGCATCAACGTGGCAGATGATGCCATTGCTGCTATATCACAGCTCCTCCCCAACCTATCAGAGTTGAGCCTTCAGGCCTACCACGTCACTGACACAGCTATGGCCTATTTCACAGCCAAACAAGTGAGGTTCATTCTCATTCAAATATAATATTTGAAGTTTGTCAGCTTGCTCATTACGTGTAATGATAAAACCAGCTGTCTCTTCAGTAAAGACCCCAACAATGTTTTCTAAAACTACATCTACAGGGCTACACCACCCATACTCTACGGCTTCACTCCTGCTGGGAGATCACCAACCATGGAGTGGTAAACATGGTTCACAGCCTACCCAACCTGACTGCCCTCAGCCTGTCTGGCTGTTCTAAGATTACAGATGATGGTGTTGAGCTGGTTGCTGAGAACCTGCGTAAACTCCGCAGCCTGGACTTATCCTGGTGCCCTCGGATCACAGACATGGCTCTAGAGTACATTGCCTGTGATTTACACAAACTGGAAGAACTGGTGCTGGACAGGTCAGTGTGATCCTGGTTTCTCATTGTTATGTTGAAAGTCCCAGCTTATGCAAGGTAAATCTACAATTTACAATAGCTGTGAATTCTTACTCGTTTATAATGTTTTATCACAAAACAGAAAGTGTGAAAGTCTAGCTATTGCTCATCTCCGTGCCCAGACTGAGAAAGAACAGGCTCTACCTCCAAAATTTGACTGTCCATCTTCCACCCAACTCAGAAGGGGAGGGAAGAGTGAGAGGAGAATGGGAAATTTGAATGTTCTTAACCATAATGATCCATTGATCATTATGGATCCATATGGATCATTATGGATACTAGTTTTTACCATTAATATGAGTTTGTAATCATTTTGTTTAAGCCAATGTACTTTTTTTTAATCTGAAAACAGTGGGGAGTATGTGTCCTTTCATGTGACACTGTGTGTTTTGGTTACTTGCAGATGTGTACGGATCACAGATACAGGACTTGGCTATTTGTCCACCATGTCATCACTAAGAAGCCTTTATTTGCGCTGGTGTTGTCAGGTATGTGAAGATTTTCACTACGCATGGCACCCCACAAAAATTTGTTCTGACTGAAACTAAAATGAGACTTATGAAACTTATGGTAAATAGTTAAGTCTACACTTAGTAGAAATATGTATTTCTCCTAAGTATCAGGGAAGAAAAAAAGACAAATATCTCTGAGCTATGATGTGGTCGTGTGCTTTATTTTTGGCAGAAAGGCTAGGCAGGAGTTCAAAACAAAAATAGGCAGCATACGTAATGAGACATATGCTAAATTAGATCACAATGACCACAGTATTCATGAACCATGTTCTTAATTTTCTGATTTAACGGTTGCTAATGCTAAATAGATCGATAGTTAGATAGATAGGAAAAATTCTAAATAACATTGGAATTCTTCTTCTTTTGGCATTTCACTTTAGTGGTCGCCACAGCAAGTCAGTTTCTTCCATCTAAAATAACATTGGGATTAATTCAACTTTCCTCATTGTTGAGAAGCATATTTAATCTTCTGGTTTTTACATATTATCAGTTTGAACAGAATAATCTTATCTACTTGCAAAATGTTGATTTGTAAATGCAGCGATACATCTTATAGTTTTAATGTAGATATATAACATCCCAGAAAAGTGCATTACAAGTTGTATTAACTTGCACATGGACATCAAGCTCACCTTAGAAGTTGTCTGTTCTGATAAACAAAAAAAAAGTGGAACTATGTTGCATTTCATTTAACACTATTTTAAATATTTATTTATAACACTTAAGAAACACTTGCTTTATTTTATAGGTCTCAGTTAAATTAAAAATCTTAAATGAAAGTTTACATTAGGATTAACTCAAGACTAAAGGTTTAGTGACTACAATGTGTTATTGGTTGACAAATGAGCATTTTCAAAAACACCAACATTGACTTTGTTACATTCCTACAGATTTAACAATTATAGAACAAAATGTGTATTTTTTGGTGTACAGGTACAAGATTTTGGACTACAGCACTTGTTTGGAATGAGAAGTCTGCGTCTACTGTCGCTTGCAGGTAGTTTTTTCTTACTTGGTATTTTCTACTTTGATTAAAAATGCACAAAACCCAAGTTTTTTCAAAAGTTATATTTGTGAGTAATGCCCAAATGCAGCAGATCTAAGGGTAGAAACATTTTAAAGGATCAGTTCAACAGAAAAGGGAAAAAGAAGAAAAAGTGTTGCACGTAAAAAAAAAAAAAATCCCTTTTCACTTGTGAAAAAAATTCAGTAGATCAGCAATGACTGAAGTGCTTAAACCAATAATTATTCAACATCCAAAGACACTTGAATTTTCTTTTGCTCCTATTCTCATTATGCTCATTATAGACTTCACTATGTCATTTTTGCCATGTTTGCACAACTACATACTGTATTTTGATTGGCTAATCACTTAAGCAATATATGGATGCACACATATGGAAAAAATAAATTTGAATGTCATTCACTAAATATTCAACTACTGAACTCATCCAGTCTCACCATTCATCCAACCAGCCTCATTAACAAAAGATGCTATTGTTAAAGCATGAGATAGTGCAGTGCCATCTAGAACAAAGATCAGAGGCTGATTATCAAACACAAACATCCATCTAGAAGTTCAAATTTAAAAAATGTAGGGGTTTTTTTCGGATATTTTTCATTAAAAAAAAATTTGGCATTTTTTTCAGTAGTTTTTATCCAAGAACAACAATTGTTACCAAACATAAAACTTTTTTTCCAATGCTGGTTGTGAAATTAATTAAAATCAAACAAATGATAATAATAATCAATGACGTCACTCAAAACAGTTGCTGCTGCTAACTCAACATAAAATGGATCATTCATTCTGGCATACATTATAAAAATATTTTATACTGGTTGTAAATCAAAATGTCTATGTTTCAATCACCGATGTTTGTAAAAATGTTCCAAAGTAAGTTAAATGCAGCCATGTTTTTTTTTTTATTTCCCTTTTATAAAACGTGTAATCTGTTTGTTTAAATATTCCAACATAGGTTAAATGCATATTAATTTACATCAAGGCCAATGAAATCCACTAATTATTTCTAATTCTGTTACTGTGACTCAAAATATTACTAAAAAGTGGATTAGTAGCTTGAATTGAAACCATATTATATAGGCTCCTAGGACTAAACAGACCACAAACCACAGGCTTAAATAACTGGAAATAATATAGATGTAAATATGCAAATTGTTGCTGTTTTGTACCAATATTTCTTTCAAAATAAAATTGAACCCAAAAGATTTGGGTTTCGATCTTATTATTCATACAATGTCCTGGTATTACCAGAATCTGTTTTGTTGTCTTTCTTGACTTAATGGTGCATCATCCACTGATATACTCAGTTTACATCATCTCAGCCTCGTAATCTGATAACCAAGGCTCTCCTAAAAAATCTATCAATATGCAGTTAAAGAGGAAGTAGCATGGAGCTTGGAGAGCAAAGTATGATGGGTGTGTTTATGTATAAGTGGCACAAGGTTCTGTGGTAGCATGGCTGCTGTGTGTGTCTGGGTAGATAAGGATACTTCATAGTTTGGTGTGTTTATTGTATTTTGTGACGTCAAACTCTTTTTATATATAAAATCTGATTGGATTTTTATGTTTTCTGCCTTTAAAGGTTGTCCTTTGCTGACCACCACTGGCCTCTCAGGCCTCATCCAGCTGCACGACTTGGAGGAGCTGGAGCTGACCAACTGTCCTGGAGCCACCGCCGAGCTCTTCAAATACTACTCCCAGCACCTGCCCCACTGCATGGTCATCGAATAAGACCACCTAACCCTCTCATCGACAGATCGCCGCATTTCAACCTTCCTCTCTTCCTTTTTCTCGCTCTCTTCTTAAATCCACCCGGGATACCGAACTGTTCTTCATGATCCAACCCCACCCCACCCGTCTTCCTTCACACACCCTGGTGAACAGACAGAGGGGCAGAAAGGTGGTTGATGGCGCATTGCCAGACCCAGAAGATGGCCAAGGAAAAATGTGGAACAGTGGTGTTTGAGAAGATGTAATCGAGGACATAATGTTGAGACGTCTTGTCAGACAGCAGGTTTCTTTCTCCAACAGAACAAAGAAAGGTTTTTGGCTTATAGAAGAGAGCTTCTCTAAAGACTTGGATGTATTTTTTAGCTGAATGAAGCGACGGATCACAGAGGAAATGGGACAAAGAGAAACTCATACAATGTAAACACACACAAACAAACTGTACATGGTAAGTGAAGAAAAGCTGACTGGCTTTCATCCCTCTGTGTAAAATAACAACTGTTTCACTCAGTTTTTCTGTGAAGGTGTAAAAACTTGACTGTTGGCTCAATCAGAGGATTAAGCCAAGCAGCAGAGAAACAACATGACGACTTAGTACGACAGGGATGGAAAAATTCTCTTTTTTGCTCTTCTTCAGTGTGCGAAGTGTGTGTCACGGACTCACAACTTCCCGTCTTTTAGGGACTAACGCCACCTTTTCCCAATCCTGTGTCTTATCAGAAAATTTAAATAAAAAAGGGAAAGAAAAAGACTAAAGGAGAAGAAATAAATTGAAATTGAAAACTGTTTACATCAGCTTTTTTGAGGAGTTGCACGCTTGAGTATTTTAGTTTATGAGTCACATTGGTTGTTTTGTTTACTCATATTTGATTTACAGAGAGCAAAATGGATGCAGGCGGTGGTGCTGTGATGGTACAGTATCATTTAACCATCAATTAAATAGAAACAAGTCTCCAGAAAGATTCCACCACAGATTTCTGAAACAATTTCTTAACTTAAGTTTGATTCAAATTAATCTATCAAAAGTTCAAACACACCTATAGACTCATGAAAACATATAAAAAATGAAAGCGCCCATATTCTATTGTAAATGGTTAGGGAAGATTTAGCCCAACATCATATTTTTTGGAACATTTTTTTTTTACAACACAAATACGATATCGAGTGTTTTTAGTGCATTTGATTATGTGAGGTCCTGAAACTTCAAATTATGTTGCGTGATCCAAATGAAAGTTTTATCATTTTAATTGATGAACCATCTGTATTTACTAAAAGAGCAGAGATTCAGAGCCAATCATAATATCTGGTTATTGGAATTTGTCATGTTTACCAACTAAACTGGATTCAGAGCAACTTGGAAATGATCTATTTTTTTTTGTTTGTTTGTTTGATATCACAATGGAGAGGTTTTTAAGAAGGATTTTGTACTTTATGCACTTTGTTTTTTGTTTGTTTGTTTTTAGCAGGTCAGAAGTCCTGATATCGGTGGTGACCTGTGAGTTATAATTCCTCCCAAAAAAAAAAGAAAAGCAGATGAAAGGGTGTGTGTTGAGGAGTATTAACCCACTCCTCAACTTGAGATTGTTTGAATTTTTTTAAAGAATTCTGAGCTAAACAAACCAGGTCCCTCAACCCTTTCCTTTTCTCATCAAGCTGTTTTATTTCCAGTAGAATATATCTCACACATTAAATGTAAACACAGAAAGCGAACTGTACATAATTTCATAGGAAATTTGAGTTGATTATAGTTCTGGTTGGAGCAATATTTTTTGTGAAAAGGTGGAATGGTGGGAGAAAAAGGCAAGAAATTTTGCTGAGAAAATTGAAAAATGACTTCTTTCGGCATTTCCCTTCAGGGGTTGCCACTGCAAGTCATCTGCAAATTGAAAAATGACTAAAAACTTTGATTGGGATGTAGTCGGTGACATTAAAAACATTTCAAAGAGATGGAATAACTCAGGTGAACAAAATTTTAAAAATTTGTTAAACTAAAAGCAATTGAATTTAAAATATTGCTCCTCACAGATAAAAGGTCCACCAACCATAGTTTGTAATATTCTTGAGATTCAGAAAATGAGAAACAAGTTCTGTATTCCTTGAGAAAGCTTGGATGAAGATGTTCCTAACTATTATAGCTGAACATGTTCTCATAATTAATAAGAAAAGCAGTATATTAACTGTAAATCAGAAGCACTACCGTTTTATCTGAACCAAAATCATTTAAAATTATCTGCGGTATGGTGATAATTCTCTCTGGAAAGCATTTGAGTGATATCCAATAGATTAAACAGGAGGCAAAATAATGAATAGTTGGAAAATCAAACATCTGTGATGTTAAGCTGGGCATTTGTAGATATCATGTGGCCATCTTTCACATGTGTTAATCTCGAATAATGCTGAAAGAATGTTTATTTTAGAGCAGGAGTGTCCAACCATTTTCGTCCTAAGATCTACTTTTTAAGTAGCAAACCTCTCAAAAGCCAGTCAAGTGTCAACATTGGAAACCCCCACGTATTGTTTTCAGCCCGCAGTAACTACCCTCACAACACGTTTTGTTGTTTTCACACCACGATTGGACATCAAATCAAAAACTGACTCTCTCAAACACACAGACGAATTTCTCTTTTTTTCTCTCTGTCTCTCACTCCATCTCTCTCACACGCACATACACACTCTCTCAAACACACATTGACATTTTTCGTATGCATACAGTGCTTCGGGAGAGGGAGCGACCACAGCAGCAGCAGATGCTGCTTATTGAAAACAGGCTTAACAACATGCTTTCACATCACAGACCCCAAAAGAAAAATCTCCAGTAACACTACAAAAAGCCGTTAGATTAATGCAAAAAAGAGTCAATAGAGGGTGTGAATATATACTTAAAAAAGCGTCAAAGTCGTTAAGTTTGCAAACCCTGACTTTCTGTCATTTCGACTGGCTGGGCACCCCTGTTTAGAGAAATACCTTCTCCATTCAGAGCAACACTCCTTTTTTTGGAAAGACCTTGAAGATTTCAGCTAATTTTTGAAGAGTTGGTAGATTGTCTTAGTTTTATTACTCGATACAATTAATTTCTATTGGAAATAAAATATGTACGTGATGAAATTTGGATACTATTGCGTTGCTTTTTTTTCTGCTTTCCAGTGTCCCAAATTGAACATTCGACTTGTGTTTGTGATGTTCTGGGCAAGTAGTAAAAGTTTTCCATTAGGCAACACATGTTGACTTTTCTTTGAAACAAGCCACTGTCCGGCTTTCTGCCTCACAGATGAGGGAACTGAAACAGTGTCAGCCAGTATTGGGTTGTGCCAAATGCATCTGCAGTAGCACAGAAATGTGTCCGGTTGCCTCCAGCTGACTGCTGACTCCAATGAAACGGACTGTAGTGCTGTATGGACAAAGCAGACCACGCATGGTAATACTTGGTCTGCTTTTTTTTTTCTTTTTTTGTTCAGATTTATCTGCTCCATGATGACTCATTTTAGACATCTTTTAGAAACTCTTTGGTGTACAGAAGTGTATTTATTTATTCATGTATTTATTTATTTAAATTAGTTTGTGTTTTATTTGCAGAATTAATTTATTGACCAGATGTTTGTCAGTTTTATTTTTTGGGATTTGCTTCAAAACTTGGCTTGTATAAGCAGTAAAAACACTGATTGCTGTTTTTATTATTAGTATTATTATTAATTTGTGACATTTCAGGTACAGGAGACAAATAATCTACTGAGCATAAACCAACGTAACATCCTTATGAGTGACTTCTTGGGAAAAAAACTTCATAATACACAAACGTGCACTTTCCTCTGTATCAACTTTGTATTGCTGTGTTGTCTCTGGAGAGCAAGACAAGTGGTGGTCATGTTCTATTTACTGTCATTATTCTAGATGTGGCAGCAAAACGCAGAGTGTGATGTACATAAAAAGCATGTGATATTTGAGATCAACCTCTCATGGCCACCCAATGTTTACACTGTCAGCTAGTTGGAAAGAGGCAAGCTCTGAGGATTCTATGGAAGCTCATTGGTGAAAAATGTTACAACGTTTTAAAAAAGCAGAATCATTCTGTAAACTATTATACACTCATTTTATTATTTTTTGCAATATTTGACTATTAAATTTAATCTATAAAATCATCTGTGGCTCACCCTGAACCAGAAATGAGTTGTGAGAGACTAATTCTCAGTTTAATCAAAGAGTTGGATTAACAGTGCCAAACCAGATGCCAAAAAATTCAATGGCAACACATCAAAGTTGCGTCATGCATTCCTAATTCACTTCATTTCAGGTGTGTTTGGAGTATAAATCATTAAGCCAAACTCTTGTATTAGATGTGTTTTCAGTATTACTTGCTTTTGATGAGCTTCCACAGGATTCTTTTGTGCGTTTACATATCATTAAAATATACAGTCATTTCTTGGCAAAAATCTGCTAACATCATCCGAGGCCATTTTCTAAGACGAATAATTTCTATTTCTTTCTGAAGTCTTTGGTCTACATTTGTCACCCTTTTGTTACGACCCTTGTACAGCACAACTTTAAGTAAGCAGTAAAATAAAAACTGACAGTTTACTGATAATAATGACATGAATCGAGTTTGTGGTTCTTTCTGTTTTGTGTATAAACAGTTGATGCCTACAGTATATGTGTGTGTGTGTGTGTGTGTGTGTGTAGACGTCTGTCATTCAATACCCACAAAACATAGCGTTAGTGGCATTTTTATGTAAATGCACCAAAATGAGAACACTACAGAATATGCACTAGATTTACTACGTAGATTTTTTTTACACTATTTGTGGCCTCAAACAGAATTTACTGTGTGTTGTGTACACACCCTTGGGGGTAGCGAGAAATGGGAGAATGCACAGAATCAAAAATAGAATTGAAACAGAATAAAAGTATAAATATATATATTTTTTAAAAAGCACATTTTTATGTTTATCTATCTATGTTGTAAGATATGGATTAGTGCACAAAAGCACCATACCCCCTCTTTAACCCGACATGAAGTGCAAGTGTAACTCATTTGTAGTAAAAAAAAAAAATCTTGAAGAATTCTAAGTCATTGCTTTTTTTTTTAAACCTTAGCTTAATTAATGGTGTAGAAGGGAGCACTGAAGAGAGAATGAGGGTTCCCTATGTAGAAAGAAAATTGAACTGGATCTGGATGAGCGCGGGCCCAGGTTGCGTGTGTCTCTGCCTCCTCCGTTCCTGTCTTTTGGGGCTGGTGAGCATCTGTTGGTCCTAATAAGCACATGGTTTACATCGGCAGCATGCATGTACTTTCACTCACACTCGCACACTCTATCACACTGTTTACTGTCCGCTATGTTCCTTGAACCTTTCAATAATATTACAGCTCTAGTATCATGTGTTTGTGTTCTACATCATTTGTTATAGCTTTTGTTGTGTGTGTAAGCTTTATCTCTGGCTTAAACACTTGTTTTTTCTCCTTAGATAATCCAGGAGGTTGGTCGTGATGCTGAATACTGTAACTTCAGATTTTCTCCTCAGTATTCCCTGTCAGGTCCAGCAAAAAGAAACACAGAAAGCATTAACATTTTGGCTGTACATAAAGCATTTAAAATAAACAAAAAGAGCTTACAAGGTCGGCATATGGTGCAAAACTGTGGTAGAGCAAAACTGTCCAGCAATACTTGACGTGCAGATCATCATTCTGCTTGTCACAACGCCGGACAGGTTAAAAAAAGGAGAAAAGAAAATTGAACTGGAAGCACTGCAGGAATACAGTAGTTGCATGTCTGTGCCTGGCAACTAGACCTTGAAAACTAGATAAAAATACACATTTAAACTCAGTTTTAGAATTAAACTCTTTTTAATGTTCAACTGTAGGTCACTTTTTTCCATTCTGCAGTGAACAGAGGTGTGATGCCAGATATTAATAGGTATTTCTTTAATAGCCTGACTATACATGGACTATATTTCTATTTTAGATTACTTTATGAATATTTCTATATGTACAGGTAAAAAGATTTATATAAAATATTTCTATAAACATCAAATGATATTAATACACAGAAACTGATGTAGTTACACTACTGAAGTTTTTGCCAAAACTTTGTTATATCGAAGTACAAACTTGCATGTTGCAAGTCCCTTTTTCTGTAAGCATGTGTGGGTTGTACTTACAGAGCATGTTGGGTTCAAATGAGCACGTGTCTGTTTCTTTTTTTGTGTCTGAAGTCTTTTTGCTCAACCCGTGTTGTTGGATCTGTGTCCATGTGAGCAACAAAACGAGTGGTATTCTTTTATAATACCAGAAAAAACTCTTTATGTTGAAAAAATACAAAACATAAGGGATTGGTTGTCGGATTTCACTGTTCTGAGTTTTCTCAATTTGACATTTTGCCAAGGCTTTTATCCACAAAAAAAAAACAACCCACATTTGATTTCAGTTTTATTAAAATGTGGAAATGTGTTAATTAATGTAACTCTTATCTCATCAAGCCTACCCATATTTGATCAGATTATATCATTCTTATGTGTGAAACACATTTAAAAAACATTTCCTCAAGTTATATGTGGTGTGAGGCCTTTTAGGCCTGCTTGTTTGTTTTTTTTCTCCCCCAAAACTCACAGGTGCTGGATGGCTTCTAACGGGAGGATTGGCTGATTGCTCCCAGCTGCACAGACTTACCGGTGGCTATAAAAGACCTGGTGTCACCCACAGTCTCTGTCAGGTCTTCAACGATTCTAGTGGTAAACTGACAACCTCTAAGCTGAGTCAAATTTTGATATCAGACTAATTTTCTTATTCAACTCACAGGAACCTTCAGCCCTTCCTCTTGGCCATCCAGCACTGCCTGAAGCCGTTATCTCTCTGCTGTGGATTCCTTTGTTCAACACTTAATAAACTGTTAAACCTGCATTTGGATCCTCCTCATTCCCTCTCCTACACAACAGAAGACCTGACCAGAATGGATCCAGCGGGTTCTGCATCACCCTCGGTGTCAGAGATTCTGACCCGACAAGGAATATTCCTGGGACAACAACAACAGGCCATAAAGGCCCTTATGGACGAAAATACTCAATTAAAAACACAGTTACAGGCTTTAACAGACAAAGTAAATAATCTAAGTTCTCTTTTTCTGTCCACAGCCTCGGCACCTCCTTCAGCTATGCCCAGCCCACTCATGGACCACCATATTACGGACCCGGAACCTTTCCATGGAACCCTGGGGAAATGTCGTGGGTTCCTCTTGCAGTGTTCAAATGTCTTTGCTCTAAGACCGCGGACCTTCGAATCAGACAAAGTTAAGAATTTGTACATTGTGGGTCTTCTTCGGGGCAGGGCACTGGAGTGGGCCGAGGCCGAAGATGCGGCAGCCCCCCTGGCTGATCGCTCAACATCTGATTTTCTGAGTTTATTCAGAACCATGTTCGAGGTGCCGGACCGGGCTGGAGATGCCTCCCAGCGTCTACTCCACCTTTCCCAGGGAACTCTATCTGTGGCGGAGTTCTCCATCTCATTCCGGACCCTAGCAGTAGAAGCTGGCCGTCCCTTCGGTGCAGCTCCATATCAGACGGTGTCGTCGGATCTGGAGGAAAACTAGGAGGGCCCTCCAACAGGCCTGCGGCCGGGCTCGGCGCCAAGCTAATCGCCACCGTCAGCCAGCCCCAGCATATCAGGTTGGTCAGTCTGTCCTTCTGTCTACCAGGAACATTCCCCTCAGGGCAGAGTCTCGCAAGCTTTCACCCCGCTTCATTGGCCCTTTCCGGATCCTGCGGCTGGTCAACCCGGTCTCGGTAAAGCTCGCCCTGCCCTCTTCCATGAAGGTACATCCTGTGTTCCACGTCTCTCAGATCAAACCGGTTTCTACCAGTCCCCTCCAGCCTCCTTCTGCTCCCCCTCCACCTCCTCGCCTTGTCGACGGCTCTGATGCGTACACGGTCAACCGTCTTTTGGATGTTCGTCGCCGAGGTCGGGGTCTACAGTACCTCGTGGACTGGGAGGGTTATGGCCCGGAGGAACGGTGCTGGGTGCCCCGTTCAGCGATCCTGGACCCTGGCTTGGTCCGGGACTTTCACCGCCGCTTTCCGGACAGGCCTGGTGGTCCGCCAGGTGGCGTCCGTAGAGGGGGGGGTACTGTGGTGTGAGGCCTTTTAGGCCTGCTTGTTTTTTTTTCTCCCCCAAAACTCACAGGTGCTGGATGGCTTCTAACGGGAGGATTGGCTGATTGCTCCCAGCTGCACAGACTTGCCGGTGGCTATAAAAGACCTGGTGTCACCCACAGTCTCTGTCAGGTCTTCAACGATTCTAGTGGTAAACTGACAACCTCTAAGCTGAGTCAAATTTTGATATCAGACTAATTTTCTTTTTCAACTCACAGGAACCTTCAGCCCTTCCTCTTGGCCATCCAGCACTGCCTGAAGCCGTTATCTCTCTGCTGTGGATTCCTTTGTTCAACACTTAATAAACTGTTAAACCTGCATTTGGATCCTCCTCATTCCCTCTCCTACACAACATGATATGTATATTAACAGGATGACATTGCACAGTTGGTGCATTTGCTTAATGTATTCTTTTTACAAACCTCTGATACTCTCATAATGAGTTCTGGTGGTTGTGAGAACCTTTAAAGCACATTGGTAACAACAGACTAAGTAACTATCTTTACATTTCTAGAAGCCTTGCATGCAAAGTAAGAGAATTTTCTGCTTTTGTGATCCTTCAATTACAAATTCTTACACTACTTGAAAAAAGAACTGAAGGAAAACTTGTCTGACCATAGGTTTGTTAATCTTTACTCTCCAGATTTGGTAAATTTGCTTGCTATTTTTAGCTGGCATTTGGTGGGTTTGTTGTTGGATTCTGATAACTGCAGCTTACAGAATACTTCTCTGCCTCAAATGTTCTAAAAAAAATCTTAAAAATCATTGTTAGTGAAAGTAGATGTTGTTTAGAAGTTTCGTAAATACTCAAACACCCTGACGCTCAGCTTGAACATCAGCAAGTCATTTTCACCATGTCTGCATCACTAGACTTGAGTGACTGATTAGATGTTTGTATGAATATGAACCAAAAGAAGTAAAGTTGACTCAATGGTATACAAATGTGTGTTTTAAGTAAACCCTATTTTTGAAAATAACTTCCTTCAGCAAGTCAATTTCTTTCATCGAATCCGATCTCCAGCATCCTCTTCGGTCACAACAACTATCTTCATGTCTTCCTTCATTGTATCCATGAACCTCCTCTTTGGTCTTCCTTTAGGCTTCTTTCCTGGTGGATCCAAATTCAGCATCCTTCTTCTGATGTACTCTCTCCTCTGCACATGCCCAAATCATCTCAGTCTGGCCTGCTTGACTTTATCTCCAAAACCTCTAACATGTGCTGTTTCTCTGATCCTGTCCATCCTGTTCATCCAGCATTTTCCTCTCTGCTACCTCCATCCCTGCTTCCTGTCTTTTCCTCAGTGCCACTGTCTTTAAGTGGCAAGAATGAAATACATTGACTGTTATTCCTCTTCTTATCCACTAGATAGAGCAATAAACAAGGTTTTAACCAAATAACACGCTCAACTCATGAGAACTTTTCTCAAATCATTTAGGTAAGTTATCAACACTATTGAAAGAAAAAATACAAAATTAGAGAATATGCAAATTTTTATTTATTTTGGCACTTTAATGCGGACTTTAAGCTTTGAAAAAAGTATCTTAAAACACTTTGAATACATCAACAAGATCAGTTTTCAGTTCCATCCAGTGTGGGTATGAACACAAACTGACATTAAGACAGGCCAATAAACACAAGAAAAGTAACACATAAACGCAAAATGTCCTCAGTCAGTCATTAAAAAGGTTATATCTATACTCTCTATGGTCAGTTAGATCTAAAGTTAACATAGATATAAATGAAGGAATTGCTGACCAAAGCACTTCAGTTCATAGTAGACTGAAAACTCAGATTATGGAGTTTAAAAAAGTCATGAAGACACTAAAACAAAAAGAGCAATCCATAATGGGGATGTTTGTACTAAACTTTTCTCTCTCTTTGCGCTGCTTCTAGCTCCCATGACTTTGATTTATCCTCATCATCCTTCCAGACGATTCACCATACATTCACACAACAGATATCAAATACATTTGATTCATATACATTTTTTTTTTCATAGAGAAAGGAATCCACTACTTGGTCCTGTCGAAAAACAGAGGAAAACTAAGGTCTCCGTTTTGCATTTTATGTAGGAACGAGTGGATCTTTCTCCCCAGAATGGAGGCATTAGTAACCTTGGGGGTAAAAACAAGAGGAAGGACGTTAGCATGGGGGATCAAAGGTGGCTCTCCGTTTCGGACTTGTCGGTTCCGTTTTCCAGTGGCCAATTGGAGAGAACAAGTTCACTGAAGTTCATGTTGCTCTCGTTGAGCCGTCGTATGCGATATGTCTCATAATGAATGTTGTGGGTGACGTCTTTCAAGTCCTGCAGGTGGGACCTTTGAAAAGCAAAACATAAACAAAAGAAAGTTTGAACTTTTACAAGTAGTGATACAAAAAAATATGAACATGCTTTTACAATCCATTTTGGAGGCCCTCCAACAAAAAATAATCTCCATAAAACTTTGGCTTTAACCAATAAAAATTTAAGTCAATGTTGCTAGGGCTTCCTAGGAGGTGTGTGACAGCATTTTCAGATGTGTTGAGTGGATATTTTAAAACCCGACTGGCCAAAGCTGGCAATTTATATCCACAGGGCATTACATAAATAGAAATGTTGTTTTGTTGGTGTAATGGCTATTTTATCAGTCTGCAATTATTTACAGAGGAAGGAAGCTTTTTTTTGTTGTCATTGCACCACAAGGAAGCAATGAAATTACAGTTTCAGTACATCTCAATTCAAGAGAAGATACATAATGAATACATGAGTTACATGCTGTGTAAAAAGTCAAGGAATTTGAGTGGGATGTGGCAGCTGTTCACGTCTGTATACGTGAACAGCATTTGTGCCCAATGCTTCTGTCTGGTGGACATTTTCAGTCACAAAGCAAATTCAAACTTGGGCTACAACAAAACAAAAAGGGCTAGAATTTTAAAACTGAACCAGCCAACCCTCAAGTTTAAAAGTCTCGCACCCTGAGTTAGCGTGAGCAGAACAAAAAACTTCCTGTTTAACTTAAAATGTGGGCGTGGCAGAGAACAAAATCTGTGGCCATGAGCAGGTTGCCATTTGAATTTGGATAGTACCTGAATGCTGGGCAGGAGAGCTTACATGCAGGACTGAAATAGAAACCCCACTTCAGGTATGCTTTTGCCGTGGGAGTAACGTTCAAAAATGGTAGAAAGCTCCAGTTGATTTTGCATAATACTCCCCTTGAATAAGGACTCTGAACATAATTCAAGTAATTTGAATAAAATGCTGCCAGTTCACTAAAATATATAATTTATTTGGCTGTAGCTGCAGTACAAGGAGATTCAAGTAAAATGCAAAGAGTTATTTACATGTAATTTAACACCTAATTAGGCCCGATATTTCTGCAAGATGTCTTTTGTAAGCGTAGATTAGTCATGAATGTATTCAAATGTGGAACGACTGGAAACCTAAGTGTAAAATACGTGCTTGGTCTCTTCAGAGTGTCGTGTTAACATGTTTTTCAGGCTTAAGTCAGGGTTGAAGTTTTTTGTATACCGATCATTAACCTTTAACCAACCCCACAACTCAGTCCACTGATGAGAGACTGTATTACATTAAATCAGTTTTAATATTGACATCAGGTGGTGCTGCTGGTGCTACAACCCTTCTTGGTCCAAAATGGATTCAACAACTGCAAGATTTTTTACACAAGCCTCATAACAACCAATAAATTTGGAATTAACATAGGATATTCCACAACTTCAGGTGAGACAATGGCCACACACAGTTACAGGTTCAATCAACCGCCCTGGCCCATTGAACAAGACACAACAAGTCTTAAACGATCCTGATGGGGTGAGGATTCTGCCATGAGGTGTGAATGTGGATGTGAAAAGGTAAATAAGAGGGGTAATGTAAAATGCTTCGAGTGCGGTCGCAGGTGGAAAAGTACTAATAAAAGCACATATAAATATCCATTTAGCATTTTGTTTTTCTCAGCAACTGAGTTTTATTCAGTCAGAGTTAAACATTTTCCCCAAATAAAAATTCAGCTGAGTAAAACTTACCTAATGAGCAGATCCCTCAGGTTGGCAAACTCACAGTGAGCCACATTTTCCACTGTGGAAAGAACAAAAATCAGTCACATTATAATTTTTCATTCTGAGTCAGACAATGGAAAATCAATTTTTTGGATTTCATAAAGTAAAATGAACAATAAAATAAAATCAGAGGAAACGGTGATGAAAAAGCATCTACTCCTGAGTGTTCATTTTTGATCTAGTCCAGCTGGTTCACTAAGACCATCTGCCCAGGAGGGGTGTTTTCAAATGTTGTTGATCAGACAATGTGGTGTTAAAGCCCAGCTAAGCTGCAGACAGCAGGAATCTGAACTTTTTAAACAATCTGGGAAAGATTTTTTTCCACTAAATAATCTCTTTAAGAGTCTTTTGTTTAACAAGAGCAGCTGGTTTAGTTGTTGAAGTATTATCTGCTCATCGGCAGAGCCAATCTGAGGTCATAATCTCTTTACCGTGTCAGATCTGAATATAAAAACAGGTTTGAAATTGTAACTTTACCTTCAATGATTCCCCACTTAGTTTTCCTTCCCAGAACCTTGTTCCCGTTCACCTGGTGCTCCTTGTCAGTTCCCACCACAGCAAACGGAAGATTTTCCTAGATACACACATTAGACAGATGCTTATTTTACACTGTGCACTGACGTAAACATTTATCTCCATGACAACAATGTTGTATTGAAATATATACTTCTCAATTTTTTGGAATGAACATTTTTCTGATTTTTTAATCACGGCTCATATATTTGTATTATACATGCTTCTGCTGTTGATAGTATTTTATTGCAGCCAAAGAGAGAAGTTTGTACCCTGATTCTGTCGTTAAGGATGCGGTCCTCTGGATCCTCATCCAATTCTTTCTGAGGGTAGACGTGAATACCATTGGCAATCAGATCTTGTCTTATCTGTTAATACAAGGAGATCTTTTAGATCCTAAAGTAAAAGATATGTTACACAATTCAAAGACAGTAGCAGTGAATCATTAGGTTTTGTTTGAAACTTTATTTGAGTTGAATAAGAACTATAAAACGAAAAGTCTCCCAGAAAAGTAGTTCTTTGGATCCATTAAGTTAGATCAAAAATCAAGGCATGAACAATTTCATTTTTTTTACTTATAAAAAATGACTCAAGCAGGAGAAAGGTTTATTGCTTAGAAGACATCCTTTTTGGGCCCAACTTAGACCTATAATTCTATTCTGATTACAACTTTAAAGTCAGTCTGGACTTCTGTTACAAAAATATGTCCACTACTAGTCAGAGAGTTGCAGGAACAGTGACTTTATGTTAATTTATTGTAATGTTAAGGCATTAATTCCACTTTAAAAAAGTTTTCTTCATTTTAATGAATAAATGGGATAACAAAGTGTATGTATGTATATTCTTACCCTCTCTTTAAACTCCAGTCTTTCTTCAACTGTAAGAGTGTCAGCTTTGGCGATGACAGGAACAATACTCACTATATTCCCCAACCTCCTCATGAACTCGATATCGATCGGACGTAACCTGGCAACACAGAGGTACACACAGTTCCTGATCAGTCTGGGAGCAAAAAATAAGGTAGCAGTAAAGATCTAGTTAACTAACTTTTGTTAAATTTTCCGTGGAACATAATATGAGTGAGTCACCTCAAGTAACCTTTTTGGATAGTTTTCCATGACAAATATAATTAACACCGCAGGGCATATTTGAACCACGAGCCATGAGTTTGACACCTATGCACAAAATAACGAGGCAATCTTCCTTAGATTTCTTTCTTTCATTACCACCACCAAAGAGCAAAATCTCTGCCAGATTTGGCTTGTTATCATGTGTTTTAATCTACTTGCTTTTTAAGTGCTTTGTTGTGATTCACAGGACACACAAAAAATTAATTCCTGTTTTTTTGCAGAGTTCTTTCACTTCTTCTAACATTAAAATACAGTTGCTGACTAAAGCAATAAGTTAAACTCGTAGGCCTACATCCTGCATGGTTTCACATCGTGTACCAAATATAAAATTAGTGGACCAGCAGCAGTAAATTTTATATACAGAAATGGCTGAGTTTTCAGGTTCTTGAGGTTCTGAAGCTCGGGTCACTGGTTCGATCCCCTGCCAAGGGTCACGGACCAAGACACCCTCAATTGCTCCAGATGGTGATTTGCACCTTGCACGGCAGCTTCCACAATCAGGTATGAATGTAAAAATGGCTGAATGTGAGCAACAATATAAAGTGTTTTAAGTACCAACACAGGTAGAAAAACGCTACATTATTGACATTTTAAAGACCGAAAATAGCTGTATAAAAAATTTCTTGTTTACTACCACATGAGTTCCATATAAGACTTCCCAGCATGTGTTGCATCTACTACTTTGATGATAAAATATTTCATTTGTAAATAACTATGGCAAAATATATTTTCATTCTAAATAATCAACCGTTAAATTGTTAAAGCTGAGGTGGATGGGATTAGTTTTTTTAATCTCAAGATTTTTAATTATTTGAGTTGCGAAATGCATGTTTACTGTTACACAATGACATGTCTTGGTTAAGATGTGAAAAACTGGATGTGAAAAACTGGTTACCAACTGAAGTTAACAGGATGACCAATAGGTGTTCAAACAGTTTTGACTTTCCATAGTTTGGGCAATTGTCTGTGTAATTTGTTATGCTCATGAAAATCAGTTTTACTGTCTGGTATAGTTTTATAGTTTTCTATTGATCAGTGTATTTCCTCTTGTCATTGGTTCTTGTGTTTGTACAACTCAAATTTCCCATCAGGGGTTAATAAACTCTTTTCAATTGAATTGAATCCAACCCAATCCACAATGAACCAGGCTTTAATGGTGTTGAAAACACTCTGCATGAATCCTCACAGATGGAAGCTTATTTAAAACCTAACAACCAGCCCAATTTCCAGCACCGTGTATGTTGACAGCTGTTGGAACTGTGAGGTCATCATATACTGAAATCAATGAGTCTTTGAAAAGAACTTGACTCTTTGTTAGGACCATATTAATATACTATAACAGTGACAAGCATCATTACAATGCTGTGCCAAAGTAGCTAGATTTAAACATACGAACATTAAAATATTTTGTTTTTCAAGTTTATAATGACCAGGAATGAAAAACTATAGACCAAATCCCATCCATCCATCAGTATTATAATTACTGAAACCATATGAGTACAATTCATTCGTTCTAGTATGAAGTTGACGTTTTAGCATTGCAACACCATTCATAAACTCGCGATGAACACTTTCAGATCTGTTTGTTTACACAGACTGAGCACTGACCTGTGTCCGGTTGCAGGGAGAAAATAGATGCAGCAGTGGACTCTGCTGTCAGGTATCCTCCTCTTACGGTTGACATTCAGCTCCTCTCTCAGATATGTCTCATACTGCTCATTGACGTACTTCACTATGGGCTCCCAGCTAGAGCAGCAGAGAAAGAAAGTGTGTGTAAATTACTCCAATGATAATATATTGATTGTAATAGGAATGACCCGAATCCGACCAACAATATTTATGAAATATGAAAAAAAAAATGCTGTTAACTCAATTATGTATTCTTTAAAGTGAAAAACCCTTGGCAGCCTCAAATAAAAAGCTCCATCTGAATTTGTATTGTTAGATTTCATTACAGCACTTGACATCGTTATGGTCACCAGCTGTGGATAGTGACCGAAAAAAATGAGATCGCAGATACGAGCGGCCGATATGAGCTTCCTCCGCAGGGTGGCTGGGCTCTCACTCAGAGATTGTGTGGGATATCTGCCGTCCGGGAGGAGCTCAATGTCAAGCCGCTTCACCTCCAGGTCGAGAGAAGCCAAATGGGGTAGTTTGGGCCTCTGGTCAGGATGCCCCCCGAGCGCCTCCTCCGGGAGGAGACCAAGAGGCAGACCCCGGACCCGCTGGAAAGACTATGTCTCACAGTTATCCAAGGAGCGACTCGGGATCCTTCCGGGTGAGCTAGAGGAACCAGCTGGGTGAGAGCAGCCTGGGCTTCCCGTCTGAGGCTGTTACCCCCGCAAGCCGGCCCCGGATAAGCGGTGGACGACGAAATGGTACGGAATCACAATATTCTCCTAAAGAAATATATTTATGAAGAACTGGATTACGTTGGCTGAGTCATGACCATCTGCCTTTGGTCAACTTGTACGGTTATCTTTGTCTTCTTCACTCAACTGACCAAGGTTTGGAGTTCTTCAGGGTTCTGTATTTGGATTGCTAAGTTTAACATTTGATGGTAAAACGATTAGGCAAAATCGTGATCCAATAATCCAAACTTTTGTTGTCACACAGACGATACACAAAAATATCTACTCAATACCTACTCATCATGATTGTCCATCACAATATAAAATAGAGTTCTCTGAGACCAAGCTCCAGTTTAAACAAGATTCAGTTCATATTTCCAATATAGCACTTTGCTCTTAGCTCAGACAGCAGGTTTACTTGTGGTAGTTGAAGGGAAGTAGAGCTTTTGGCCATCTGGTCCTTCTAATATGAAGCCAGCTGTCAGCTTGGGTTTCTGGTGGTAGACACTATTTCTACCATCATGATCAAATATGCAAACCTTCATTGGAACTAAATCTATTAATTATGGGAGGTAAATTATTCTTAAACTGTGTGGAAGCCCCTATGAATCACTATCAACATGAAAGAAAAATCAACATTAATGATCATATTATCTTATAGTTTAAAGAGTCCATCTCATGCAAAATAACTTGTTTTCATTTAATTTTATGCACATAAACAATCACAATTGGGGTTTTGGAGCATCCATTACACGATAGTTAAGAAATCTTACAGAGTTATAAATCTTTATCACAGAACAGGACCTGTGAAAGCCTGACTATTAATCATCCCTCTGCCCATCTGAGAAAGCACAGTAAACACCTCCAGGACATTTGTGAAATGCTTCCTGTTTTGTAAAATGTATCGTCAATGTAGCAAGTACTCAGTCGTTGTCAAGAAATACTTATAATTTTTACAGAAAAAATGCTGATTCATTTGAAGAATCACCCCGGTGACAAATACAAACATCACTGTTAGAGCGTAGAAAGCTCTGGTTTCTACCGTTTAATTTTGCATGAGATGGGATCTTTAAGTCCCTTCTGGATCCATCAATTGTTTCCATTTCAGCTACTCACCAATTCTCATTGTTAATCTGGTCTCCAAATCCTGGCGTGTCAATTACTGTCAGCTTCATCTTGACCCCCTTCTCCTCAATCACTAGATGGAATAGAAAGAACAAATCTGGAAATGTCACATCTGAAAGGGGAGTCAGGCTTGTCTCTACAAGTTAAAAGCTGAGCATCAGTAAGGTTTTAAGCTAGACGCGGGTTTAATGTCATCTGATGACTATAGTTTATGGGTTGTAGGTTTTTGTGTAATGAGATCAAAGTGTTACCTTCACTGAATCAGTGTAAGACGTGAAAAGACTAGCATTTAGGTGGAAAGTCATTGTTGAGTAAGCACCCAGGAATCTCCTCTGATCGGAAGCATGACAGCAAACATCTGGAAGCGAACCATTAAGCTTTTCTCTAACCTGTAATAAAGTATCTCTTTGTTGTTGCCAAGATAGAAGAGTACAAGGATGAAGTTTCACTGCTTTAAAAATATTTAACCAGACGGCAGTGTCTGAGCACAAGAACATTTGTTTGCATAACGTCATACCTCTAAGATGAGCTGAAAATAGTTCTGATGGGGCCATGATTGGGTCTCAGAAAGGTGTTTGATAACCCAAATGAGTTCAGAAAAGTGCATTAGGTGTCAGAAATGGAGTTATGTTGAGCCTAAGAAGAAAGTTTTATAGTTGTGAAGAGGCTGACTTTCAATGTGTACTGTCTAAGTCATATGATCAGGGTAGGTATACCTCCTTACGTTCTGGAGCAGCTCTGTATCTGGCAGATGTGCCCTGAGGGCATCATCTGCTTTCTTTAAAATAGAGGGTGTCAGACTCATTTCAGTCATACAAAGCTCATTTTGCTTTTCATTAAAACAGATGGGTAACAGAAAAGCAGAAGTATTTTTTTTAAATAGACACACTGTTTAAAAGAATTAAACATTTAATTTAATAGAGTTAAACAAAGTTGTTAAAAAGTAGATTCAAATGTAGAGAAAAATGAAGTTAAAACTAAAGTTTTGATTTTCTAAAAAAAAAATAAAATTCTTCATATAAAAACATATTCAATGAAAATTTCAATGCATATTGTAAATATAATTATTGTTCCGTTCCTTCATCTTCTGCTTATCTGGGGCCAAATTGCCGGAGTAACGGCCACAGACAGGAAACACAGGCTTCTCTCACCCCGGCTGCATCCTCTAGTTCATCAGGGAGAATCCCAAAGGGTTCTCTGTTCAGCTGTGAGACATGGTCTCTCCAGCGGGTCTAGGGTCTGCCTCTGGGTCTCCTCCTAGTGGGACGTACCTGAAACACCTCACCAGCGAGATGTTCAGGAGGCATCCAAACCAGATGTCTAGACGACGTCATCTGGTTTTTCTTGACCCAGGGGAGCAACAGCTCTACTCAAAGCTCCTCCCAGATGGCAGAGCTCCTAACTCTGAATTACCATCACAACCAATTTAATTTTCAATCTCAGAAAAGATCCACAAATTTAAACGTAATAGTAAATGTCACAAAAAAAAGCTATATCCATTGACTATTTTTGAGTTAACAGCTTTATTTCTTGTTTTTTTAGCCTCCTCTCATGTTCTTTTTTTTAACTATCACTTCAACTTTTGCCTTCTTTAGGTTGTATGTAGCTTCACACATGCTTAATGGCTTAAATCTATAAGATGTAAATAAACAGAATCGACTTTTTTCAATTGAGCAGCACGAGGAAGTAAAAAAATAAGCTGGAAATAACTATTTTTATGGCTGTTTTTACTAGTTTAAAATGAGGTTATATTCCACCAGTGTATAACAAGTATAAAATAAGATTAAAGAAATTAAAGAATAAAGAAACTATTTTTGTTTCAGAGAAGATGCAGTTCAATGCAAAGTGGGGTAAAGGCATTAATGTGTTGTCATGTGCAACCAAGAGATATAAAAATGAATAATTTTCCTGCTTCTTTAGATAGAAATGACGTGAAAGCCCTTTCAGAATTAGTAATGTTCATGTAAAAGCAACTCAGAGGCTTTGTGCCCCAGAATATATGTAGACGATAACCTGTTTGAAACGTAATCCAGCATTCAAATAACACCTGTATTATACGCTGTACATACACATGTGAATACAATCGGATTGTTACCAGTGAACCAGGCCTAAAAACAGAATTAAGTTCAGAGACACTAGCAGCCAGTGTCTCTGCTAAAGGTTTAAACTCTGTTTACTTAACAGAGCTTAAGAAACTATGGCAATTTCTTACACTAATTCTATTTTTTTTGGTGGCCTCATGAATAAAATTATAATTTTCACTACTAAACTTTACTTTTGATCAGAACAAACAATACGCAGAAAATAACCTGTAAAACTTCAAAAAGTTCAGACAGACAGTCAAGTGTTACAACACTGCTTCTGTAGCTTGTCTTTAAGAAGTTACATAACATCCTGGAAACAACCTCCTCTTTAGAAACAGTCTGAACAGGCAATCATGAAAAGCACCATTTTATATTCATCAAGGAACAGATTGGCCTCTTCGCACTGTGGATGCAAATCTCAACTCAGAGGAGGATTCTAGTACATGAGACAGGTTGAGAAAGAAAAGCTGATTTGAAAGTAGGATATGAGATCTGAACATCTGTCCGGACAATGACACAGTGTGAATGGAGACAGACAACGTTCATACAAAACTTTTTTAAAACCAATTTCCTAATACTAAACCTACAAAAAACCTATACAGTATCAGTCTTTTCTGTTGTTTGTGGGTGTTTGTGACCTCATCAGATACCAGATCAGTCCCACTCAGAAACAACAAAGGTTGCTCGTGCTCCTCGCAGCCACAGATGTAAAAGAAGATAGGCCATGTGCGAATGTGTGTGCTCACCATGACTGACTGCATGCAGCTTGACTGTTTTAGATATCTTCTCTTCATAATTAGGCGTACAAGACTTCCGGCTGACTTTGGACTTGAACAGTGTGTTAACCAACGTAGACTTCCCCAGTCCACTCTGACCTGCAAACAAAATTGATATAATTATCTTCTGAGGAGGAAACTTATTTGCAGATGATGTGAGTTTAATAGTCAACATAAAAATAGCAACAATCTCTCTAGATATTATAGGAAATGTTTAAAATAGGTATGAAAATCCAAACAAATGTTAATGAAATGATTTGGGTAGGCTGGTTTTTGCACACAACAGAAGATTTGTGTTATCTTGCATGTTAGTGACAGGAAAGAGCTGGCAGGCCTCATTTTCAAAACCACTTCCTCACAAAATTCATACTTCCTCTTCCACTATGAAAATCACTTGTACTGTGATGTGCATGGGGAAGAGGCACAGGTACCCCATCTTAGCAACGACATTTCATCTTCAAACTGTCAAGGTGATAAACAGGTTTAAATCCAATTATTTACTTTGATAAATTTGCTTGACATTATTAGTCTATTGATATATATTTAGAAATATGTCATTTATGATGGCTGAATATCTGAAGCTTTTCACTATGATCTTTATTGTGAAAAACTCAATCATTTATAACCACAAAGTTTTGAATTTTTACCCCAGTAAAATTTGGAATTGTGAAAACTTTAATAAGCTGCACGGTGGAGCAGTGGTTAGTACGGTAGCCTCACAGCAAGAAGATTGAGGGTTCAAGTCCCGGAGTGCGGGAATGGCTTGAAACACTGGCTTTTCTGTGTGGAGTTTGCACATTCTCCCTGTGTATGTGTAGATTCTCTCCAGGTACTCTGTTTTCCTTTCACCCTCTAAATACGTGCATATTAGGTTAATCGGCTGCTACAAAATTGCCCCTCGGAATGAACGTGTGTGTGGCTCTGCAACTGACTGGTGACCTGTTCGGGATGTATCCTGCCACTCGCTTGGAATCAGTCTGGATAAACTATATGTTCTTAATAGCTTTTCTGAAACCATTTGTTACTTCAGAAATGTGTTTTTAGATTAATGCATTTGACCAATCATATTTTAGCTTTTTTTTTGGACCAATCATGTTTCAGCCCTTCTTTGTTACCAGGTAGACTAAAATCAACTCCATGAAGGCATTCAGAGTCTGTTCTACTGGCTGTCACTACATTTTTCAACCAATCAGATTTTGAGCTGGTCTCCCTGCTTCTTTTTGAAGGCCTGCTTACATCATTATTTTCATACTAATCACAGAGTATAGCATCGACACTAATTAATCATGTCCAGGGTACATGACTGGAAATATTCTTTCATTAAAACCGATAAATAAATCTATTAAAACCTTAAAACATATCTTAAAATCAGCAAACAACTGAAGGAGCAGAGCAAGTCTGGTGGCTAACTTACTTCCAAGCTTAGTTTTAGATTGATTTGTCAAGAGAAGTTGAATAAAGTAAAGAAACCCAAGGAACATGGGAAGGACAGGTGTCCACATCTGTAAGAAAAACTTATCCCAAAATATAGCAGTACAGGCTGGATTTTCAGCATTAATGAAGAGAGGGAAAATAGATTTAATCTACAAATCATCGAAATGTTTGGTGAGTAAATTGTTGGTATTCAATAAATAACTGAAGCTTCATGGATGATTTCATTTGTTGTGGCTGAATGCGAAAAGGAGAAGTTTGCACCACTGAATTGTTTACAGAAGAAATGCACTTATTAAGTTTTTTGTGTGATGACAGAGCTGTTTTTTCTTGTATTATTTAGTTTGACAACATGGTTTTAGAACCAGAAAATAGTAATAGAGGGAAATATTGATGCTCCCGCTAATTACAAAGATCCCCATTATCTCTGAGCAATCTATGAACACATGACAGTGACAATAGGTTTTAATTACTGCCAAACTTACCAACCACCATGATGTTAAACTCAAAACCAGCTTTTATGGTCTTGTGTCTCATCTGGTCCAGAACCGCTTCAATGCCTACATAACCAAAAAGGTCGCTGCCCCGTATGAAGCTGGTCTGCAGTCCAGGAAACTTCACCTCTGGCTCCATGTCTCCAACCTCCATCACATCTTCCTCTCTGTTATCCTGCAGCTCCGTATGAACTTCCACTCCGTTCACTTTGTCTGGTTGGGGGCTGGGGATGTCTACGTGTTCTTTGAGTTTGCCCTCGTCGTCTTCCTCTCCTCCCATTATGCTCGTCTCATTCTCCCCTCGCTCCCCCATGGAGGTGAATGGCTGAGACGCTTCAGCAGTTCCTGGGACAGAAACGTGGATTAGACTGACATTTAGAGTTTGGGAAAAGATTTGCTGGAAAATAAGTGGTCACTTTGAGCAGTCCAGATTCATTTTTTCAACAGCTCATTTAATCATTAAACTTTTCTTGGTTACGTTTTGTATGTTTTGGGTGTTTTCAGAGTTATATATTGTTTTCAAGAATGATGGCTTCTTTTGTCGGCGCTGTGTCAATAAAAATGGAGCTTTGATGTCTTAGAAATTACAACCATATATTTCCCAAGGTCATGAGCAACATTTACACATACACAGTAAGATTCCTCCTAGCTAAATGAAGTCCCTTCATCAGGAGTATGTGTGCTGTAAGAGGATTGAATGGGACAGACAACCCCCACAAGTTACTTTAAGCTGTCTGTTCGTGCTTATAATTACTCTTAAGTACACTGACATCCCGCATGTCTCACACCTGTGAGTGTTTTCTGGATTTCAATGATTTGACAAAAGTAAAGAACAAAAGAAAGAGCACTGTTTTTCTTCTTTAGATGTAAACGATGCGTGAAGAGAGGCTGCTGATCAGTGTTAGCCTGACATAATTCAATCATCTATAAATATCCAGCCACAGGAGCAGTGGAACGGAGATAATCCTCCTGAGTCAGGATAGAGGAGATAGAGAAACAGACTCAGAGAATAAACGGGCTTTTAGGTATCACCACCAGATTTTGAACGAAGTCACTTTCTAGTTACAGTTCAAGACTTCTGGTAAAAAGACTAACTTTTTGTTACCATACAGTTACAATCTTTCAAACTAATTTCCCAACATAAGCAGAAAATAAGAGCCATGATTTACAGAGGGATGTTGCAAAATCTTACACTTCATCACTTTGATTATTCCCGTTTATCATGAGACCATTTAAAAAAATAAACAAGTAAAACAAAAAAAAAACATGAGGTTTTTGAACATATTTTAAAAAGTTAGATACTGAAATTAACAGTGAACGGTTGTGTGTGTGTAGTACCGCAACAGACTGGTGACCTGTTCGGGGTGTACCGTGCCTCCCGCCTGAAATCAGTCAGTATGATGACATTGTTTATAACCTTATATTATCACATTATGAAACCTTACGATGAAAACTGTTTTGGCTGGCTCTAATTGATTAGATTACAAATGACTGGACGAAATGAACAAATCTGATATTATTGCACTGAGTACAACAAATGTGTCATTATTTCCTTCTGGTAATTGTTGGATTGTTTATTCCAGTAACTGAAACAAAAAGCAGGGCACAATTCTTAGAATACTTATAGACACTTCTCTTCTAAACTCTTAAAGGCAAAGTTTTCAGCTGCATGCTGACCTAAAAGTGAATATCATGTGGTTTGAAGGTCGCGGGTTCGCGTCCCACGGAGAGCACGTCTAGGGTCCTTGGAGAAGACACCTAACCCCCGCTTCTCCCACCATTGGCGCCGTTGAAGGGCAGCCTGCTGCGGTGTAAGGAGTGCAGCAAACAAATTTCCCCGGTGAGGGATGACTAGAGTAATTCAAAATAAACAAAAAAATAAAATACAGTCTCAGTCACACAGGTATTAGGAGGGGCTCAGAAATTAAATGTGTTGTACAAATAAACTTCCAATTTCAGTCAGCATTCTAACCGAGACGGCAGAAAGGTTTCGACTTCTGAACCACTTATCCCTAATGGGGTCGCGGAGGGTGCCGGAGTCTATCCTGGCTGATTTTAGGCGAGAGGAAGGATACACAGTCCGAGACAACAGAAAGAGGATAATAAAACTTGATTTTTGTATTCTGCATTCCAGCCATCATTTGACAAATAGCTCGATTTGATTCATTTCATCTGGTTTAGGGATCAGTAGTTACATTCAACTGAAATGACACGATCAAACCAATGCAGTCGTAAATTGATGTAAAATTATTCTACATTTGTGGACACCAACCAAAAACAGCTCAAACATGCTGGATATCCTCTTTGTGGTTATATTTAAGAAAAAAAAAAAAAGAGTCTTATATTAGAGTTTGAGTACACGTGCAGAAATCTACTAATCAAGTGAGAACAAGTCTGACTAATAATGAGATGCAAAACGTTTGAACAGGACAGACTGGAATTGATGAATACAATATTGCAGATCAATTTAAAGTTTCAAGCCTGTCAGATTGGCAGCAAGGAACGAACAGGACAATAATAACTTAGCATTGTGACACCCTTCTGAGAAGTTGGAAGCAATCTGAGTACTGAGTCAGAACTCAGTTATTGAAAAGTGACCAAGCAATTCCTTAGTCAGATTTTAAAAATAAAAGCCAGCTGTTTAGTTCAACGAGAGCATGCATCATGTACTTCTTACCACATTGAGAGGGTCCAACTGAATCAAGGTTACAGGAAAAGATTAATTTCTCTATTATAATTTAAGTCAAATGTATTACCTGAGCCAGTAAAGAACAGTGATTCAGGCGATTCATTTAACAAATCCGTTACCAAAGTGTTTGATGGATGATGGATTAACTTATAAGCTTCTCTGATCAGTAAATTTAATGGACTGACTGCAACAGATGGCATTTCCACAAGCTCAAAAACTCGAATAACCATATTACGTAATGAATGAAACCTAAAAGAATTTATACATTTGGAGCAAAACTCTTGAACATTTGCAACAAAAATGTTTATCTAAAAGATAAATGTTCAATCCAATTCCAGATTAATTCAATATTTCAAATACTCAGCTCAGACTCATGGACTTGTTCAAACATCTTAGGCCTAAAAGTCCCACCACCCCCATCCTAACGGATGAAGTGGACCAGTCCTATCTCTTTTCATTGTTAGCCCCCAGCACTGAGCATGGATTCTGGGGACCCCCCTGATATCCACGAGGAGGGAAAAAAAATAAAAGAATAAATGAGTAATTAGAAAAGATATTCTTACCTTCTCTCATTCACAAAGGCCTGAAAGTGAGACTCTGGTTGGCAAAGATTCTTCTATACACCACTTCCTAAACCCGTCTTTGCTAACTTTATCTTTTGTAGAAGTGATGCACACTTTTCCCTCCCCGCCTTTCTGCCACCCCCTCTCTCTCTTTGCTTCTCCCTGATGTCAGGAGCAGAGTGAAGAAAAGGTTAAGCGACAGAAAAGGACAGAGAGAGAGAGGGAGCGAGGGAGGGGGTACTCTTGGATTGCAGCCCCAGGATCTATTCACATGCAAATGGCCCAAGGAGCTTCTACTAATCCCTTAGAGGTGGAGGACTACGCCCTCCTCCCCCGTCAGCAGGGACTGAGCTGTCAGCCGACAACTACACCGCCTCCAACCTGCTCTGAAATTCACCTCAGCACCTCAGATAGAAGGATAACTGCTCACATGTTTTCCTGATAATGTGCATCAGGTTTCTTTCAACTTCCAGGAAAGGATTTGTGTTCACTCACCAGAAGAAACTTTTTAAAAAGGACAAAACCGTTGCCATATAAGAGAAAAAACCAGAGAGAGATATTTATTTCAGCTGGGTAGGTCTTAACTATTTTTTTTATAACAGCAAGTGTTAGCCATGTTCTTCTCCCTCTTGGAGCAACAACCCAGAAACATGATCAGTGACCCTTGAAACAGACTAATCACTCTTTTATTTTTAGTCTTCCTTCTCAGATCATTCAGAACGCTGGCCCAAATATGTCAAGCTCTGACTAGCTCAAACCAAGGGTCACCGTAAGCAAAACAGATCATCACCTCATGAAGATGCAGAACCCAGAATGACTAACTTCAAAGCTCCGTTTCCATTTAAACCCATTTAAGTTGCTTTAATGTGAACTAGTGAGTGTGTTTCATCAAAATATTAGAGCTGTCATGCTTCCATGGGTCATCAACGTAGGCATGTAGGTAAAGAAACATCCACTAGAGAGCAATACAGAGTCCAGAGTTTAATTCCAATACTTGATACCAGATTGAGACACAAACATGGCCGTTGAACTGGATAGAGACACAGAGATGTCTTATCAAATGTCAGCAACTTCTCAGAAGACTGTGCTATCCACCTAGCGGGGCTAATTTCCCTTCAACTACTAGGTCAAGTATCACTCAATCAGTGAGTGATAACCGATGAGCAAGCCTAAAAATGGCTTGCTCATCAGCAAATAGAGATGTCAAAACACAAGCATTCATCTGGATCTGCTCTTAGTTTGGTGTTTATTATGTAGGTAGACCAAACCAGTTTATGTCAGCAACAATTTTTTAAAGTTGAGAAGTTAAAGCCAGAACAAAGATGGAGTTTACACTGATACTCGGGGAAAGATATGATTGCCTTGCTCCCGACGGGAATTGAGAAAAGTTTGAATTTACGCTCTGATTCCCTGACTACACTGACCCTTTGGGCAACATTTCAGAAGTTATGTTCCGTCCCTACCAGAGAGCAGCAACTGTTTAAAACAAAAAAGTACCCACCCACCATGAAACAAATGAACCCCAATGGTGCGATGTCAGACTTTTTCCTTGGAAGAAAAGAAACCTGCTGATGCACCAGGACACTTTCCTCCTGCTATATCCTACAGATTAGATGTAATATGGGCTACATCGGTATATCTCCAATATACCGTTGTATAGTAAACTGAAGTTACAATTTGGCACAACAATGATATTTGTAGACAATTGCAAAATTGCATGAAGCTTGTTCGGTCGCTATAACAGCGGTCAAAAAACTTGAATTCATTTGTGGGTTCAGCCAAAACACCAAAAGAGCATTCTGAGATTTGAACTACAAATGCTACATGCATTGTACATTGTAATTACCTATGGGCTAAGCTTCGATTGTCATTTGGTTTAACTTTGTGGGCCAATTTGACTCCTACACTGTTGCATCTCATTTAAGCCAAAAGTGTCAAACACACAACCGCGGAAATAAACTACAGCCGCACACAAACCCAAACATCTGGCCTGTCATAGTAGGTGTGTGACAGCTGGCCTCATGCCAGAAAAACTCTTTTGTTTGCGTGAAATAGCACATTTCGCTTATGTTTAAAAGCTGTGTGGACACAGTGGCAGGTTGGAATCCTTTTTGCACTGCCCTGTTCCGAACATAATTTCAGACTGAATACACGAGCCGTTACACCCCTTCGATGTAGCATTTCTAGCTAGATACAGAGAAACCCAAAGAGTGTCTTTAGCAGTGTTTGGATGATCGCTCAATCAGAATTTTAGCAGCATGGTGAAGACATGAAGGCACCAAGGGGCAATTAGTGGTTTGTTTAGTTAAATCCTATATAATTACTTTCCAACTCATTACTGACGAGTCAGTAATTACAAAAAAAAAAAAAAATCGTATGTTTTAAAGCGCTTTAAACTACAACAGATGAGACATTAAAGTTGAAGAAACAATTAAATAGACTATAAAAATTGACTTTCTAAGACCATGATTATCCCGTAATGTTTTGACAGTAAAACACAATGGTTTCTACGTCCGGTGGGCTGTTTTTCCGATGTCGCAGCGTTTTTGAGAGTGAAAGTGTTGTAGTTTTACAAATTGTATTTTTTGGGTTACGAAACATTTTTTTTCTCACGGTTGTGAATCCTACAGTCTAAATAAAAATGTGGCTAATCTAATAATATTCGTAAAATTTTTTGCAAAGTTCTACCACACACTAAAGATTTCACATGCACACCAAATTGTCTTGTATGTGTTTAACATGATGGTAGAAGCTTGTTTTCTATTGTATCAATGAAAAAAAATCAGTTTTCACATAAAAGTCTTTTTATGAAAACAAGATCCACTTTGTTCCTCCCACAACCAACATCACCTGACGTTATCACCACAGTCAACCAGAGTATTAATGCCAATGATGTCCAACCAGTTATGACCACAGCAAACCATCTTTTGATGGCTACTTTCAGCAGAATAATACATCAGGTTACAAAGCTTTAATAATTTCAAACTGCTTTCTTGAACAGGACAATGGGTTCACTGTGCATTAAAGGTCTCCATTGTCATCAGATCTCAATCCAATGAAGCACCTTTTTGATGTGGTGATATGATAGATTACCACTATCGGTGTGCAGCTGACAAATTTTCAGCAACTGTGTGATGTTCTGTTAATGTGGAGCAAAATTTCTAAAGGAGGTTTCCAGCACGAGATTTGATCAAACTTCAAAAAATTGAACAAGTTCAAACTGGAACTAATGACAAGTGATTCTTTTTAAAACAAGTGTCAGAGGAAAACATCGACAAGGCAAGGAGGTTTGTCTGGTTAAAATGAATAGTAGTGGACCATTTCGGTCCAGATTTAGTTGATGGGATTGGTTTAGAAGAGAATTTTTAATAGTCCACCTAAAGCTGTCATTAATTTGAGTGGTTTTTGGTGTGAAATTACTTTAATTTTAATTTCTATCTCTCACACATCGTCTCCAATATACTGTAGTTACTGTTTTTATTTGATGTAAAGTATAAACAGAAATTAGAAACCAGAATCTGCATTGTTATTGAATTAAACTAATCATTTAACCTACAATTTACCAATGTTTCTTTTTTAAAAAAGAACAGAAAGAAAAGGATTTAAGCGAAAAAAGGAAGAGAGATTATTTTTCTATATATAGAAATCAGTGAAAACCATTTACAGAACCATCTGAAACACATTGAACAGAATTTAATCTTTCTTAACTTTAAGGAAAGTGACACTGATTATTCAGCAGATGGAAACGCATGAGATGAAAATCTAAGAATCAGCTAAATTTACATGTTTAAAATATGTTTTATTTTGTTGCATCACCCAACTATCAATTGTGCAATTACCAGCACTTTTTCATTTCCAGTTTCCATGTTTGTACATTAGTGAGTCTAAAACTAGAACTGCCGTTTCAGACCATGCTCCTTCTGGACCGTTGACTTTGATAGAACTTTTTGACTTGGATGAAGTTTTTACCTCATCTAAGACTATTTTGATTTGACACACTACAAGTCCAACCAGTCGTGGCAACGTGGAACGGAAGAAATTAAAACTAGATATAGAAATATGTGCAAGACGCTTTTTTTTGTGCACTTTAATATGTAGACAATAGGTCTTCAACTAGAAACAATTATTTATGTATCAAGATGATGTTAGTAAGCCCATCAGGTCTAAGAAATTAGACACCTTTTTTAAATAGAAATCTGTACCTCATAATGCTTTAAATAAATTTTAAAAATCATTTTCAAAAGATAAGAAAAACTGAAAGAGTTGGTGTCTCCATCTAGTGATGATAAGCTTTAAACCTCATTTGGATAAACTCTAATACTATGTACTTTGTATAAAAATTTATCCATTAAACTCCTGAAACTTGGGTGTCTACCCTCCTTGACATCACATTATAGATTCTCCACACACTTTCTAAATACAAAATCCTTTTTGGAGTGTTTTTTGAGGGTAATTCTTGATTATTTTTTTTTGGCGTTGAAAATTTTTTAAGATATTTTTTCCTAAATGTAAAGCATGTTTGATCCTAAATCACCCTAAATTTATTCTTCATAATGCATTGCACTAATGGAAAAAAACAACTTTTAAAATGGATGAATCCCAAATAATAACTTAAACAAGACAGTTGTGTGAAATTTTAAATAATTAATCATTTGATTTAAAATTCAGTTCATCACATGAAAACAAGTACAAAAAAATATGAGGTTCCAGATATGAGACCCATACAGTCGAAACAGAGGATAAAATGGACAAGTTTGAAGTTGTTAAAAGGACAAAAACAGGAAGGAGAGAGCTGTTCTTTACCTGACGTGAAGACAGCTGTGCACTGACACATGCACGAGTAGGCAGGAAGTCATAATGCTGCCTGTATGTGCAGAGGCGGGACGCTCACAGGGGAACTATGTCAGAGGGTGATGCATTTCCTGCTGCGAGGAGGAAATCTTCTAGTAAGATCTAATTCTCAACATGTTTAGATGTTGAGATTTTCCAAGTTTGAAAAATATAGGCCATAATTTTTATTTATCACTGTGTCACGTTCAGTGAGTCCAGTTTTTTCTGTTTGTAGAACATCTTCAATCTGTAGCAGATTAAACTAATATAGAATAAAGCATTTGCATCTGTGTGCTTCCTCTTTACCAAAGAAAACATCTCGCTTTCTAAATTCTACCAAGTCAGAGTTGGTCTGCAATATATATTTTGATGGAATTTTTCACCGGGCAGCTAAACACTAAAGCTCGGAGTAGAGCCATTGCTCCTCCGAGCCAAGGGAAGCCAGATGGGGTAGTTCGGTTTTACAGGCATGTCCCACTGCGAGGAAACCCAGAGGCAGACCCTGGACCCACTTGAGATACTATGTCTCATAGATGGCTGGAAAACGCCTTGGGATCCTCCCGAGTGAGCTGAAGAATGCAATCGAATCAGTCACACACCATCCAGACCAGGCAATGTGGGTGAAGTGTTTTGCCCAGGGACACAGCAACAATTTGATCTCAACGGCCATTCCACTGTGGCACCTACGGTTCCAGCAGTGTCCCATCCAAGTACTGCCTAGGCCTAGCCTCCTTAGCCTCTGAGGTCTGACAGGATCAGACGTCGATAGGCTAATATGGCCATGGTAATGAAATATGAATGTGAAATTATTAAGAGTGAGAAAAAAATCCCTTTTAAAAAACAAGATGTTGTACACAGTCAATAAGAACAAAGAAACTATTTCTTTTTGTCTCTGCTTTCCCTGTGTTGCACCTATTTAATTTTAACCACAGTAGTCATGACAGTGCTGACCACAAACATCTCCAGCAGGTGGCTCCGTGCATAGTAAACACCATTCAGACACTGGGACAACATAACTTCATTCTGAGCAGAATGCGACTTTTGAAAACAAAAGGATCTGTTAAGGATGGGGATTTAGACGTTATAATGGAGAGGTAGTCCTGTACATGCACGTCACATTTGTTGTGTGGGAAAAATAATTTTCTAAAGGTCTCAATGGGCCTTTTAAACTGACAGCACGCAACTGAACTCTCTAATAGGTGTTCATATTAAACCATTTACACAAAAAAATGTGACAAAATATCAAAATAATATGCTGGTAGTCTGTTTCTGAAACAAAAACTTAATGATTGTAAACTTATCAGTAGTATTTTGGAGTCCAATCAAACACTAAAAAAAAAAAAAAACGTACTGCTGATGTTTTGCTTAAAGGTCCAATGTCATTTTTGACATTTGTCAATGTCAATGTCAAAAATGACAACAATGTCATTTTTGACATTTGTTGTCTGTGATGAACTTTCTTATTTTTGTTTGTTCTGGTTTGCTTTGTATTGATCGGCGTTTTCTTCCACTTCTCTGAAACATAGTTGAAAACGATTCGATTAAAAAAAAAAAAAAAAAAAAGTTTTCTGAGATGCCAGAAAATAATTTAAATGTTTGAGTAAGAGAATTACAAGTTTAATAAATGTCAAACTTGAAAAATAACCATCAAAATTAAACTATTTACAACTACATCTAAAATTCTTCAATTGCTATCATTTTATTGCTTTGTCATTAAAGTATTTCATATCATGATTCAACAATTTTTTGAAAAATTTGTCTTCTTATTTTGACAACGAACAAGAGCCTGCTAAAGCGATGACCCGACTAGCTACAACCATGAGGCTTTTAACATAACAGGAAGCATTTCCCCCCCATTTTCCTATCCTCCCTTTTCTGAGTGGGGCAGACAAAGGATGGTTCACTCAGGACCAGCGTCAGAGGAATTTGTTTAGATCAATTTACATAAAAACTCAGCCATGTATTAAAAGGTGGATGTTTCCAACAGCACTTTGAATCAATCACACCAAGAAAAAAGATTAAGCTTCTATAAAACTAGTTAATTAAGCATTTAAAGATGAATATTTGCTATTGTCATAAAATAAATGATTGTTTTTACATATCCAAAGAATAAGTGTGTGTGGGGCCATGCGACCGACCAGCGAACTGTAAGGGGTGTACGCTGCCTCTCGCCTGGCTCTAGCGTCCCCCAACCCTGTTTGTAATATGTGTTTTGTCTTCTGAGCCACTTATTCCTAAGAATTACAATCTCATCCTTTCAGTTTTTTCCCCCAATAGATCTTAAAATTTGAACAAAACCAAAATCAATCTGAGTTTGTTTTATCTTTAAAGCCTCTCAGCGATCCAATAAGCTAGAAATTGTGAACACACAGTAAACACCAACACAGAAGCAGTGCATAAGAAAGTCCAACTGTCTGTGCTGCACACCAAGGAGGGAGGGTGTACACAGACACTGCTGCAGGTGGTGGGTGGGTTTCCCCATTAAAGAATGTTTACTCTGTTACAGAATAGATACAATGAATATACAAACATCCTGTAGTGTGAAAAGTACCAATATGCACCACTGCAGGATAAACCCATCTTTTACACACTATTATTATTACTTCCCATCACTTTAATTACAGGAAGTAATAAATCAAAAAGAAAGATAAGATCAACATAATTATACCTTTTATAAACGTCTTGTCTGTGCATTAAAAAATGTCTTTGGTCTGACCGGCAGGTGTTTATCCAGATGATATACAGTACGAGTACAGCTTATATATATAAAAAAAAAGAAACTCCATCTCCGTTTAATAACTGGCTCAATTACTTCAGTCCCACCATGAAATAATTATATTCATTTAACAAATCTAAACTATTTCACACTTAATAGATGATGGTTTATTATTTTTTGGATGGATATAATCAGCTAAAAGTAGAGGAAAGAATATCAGACAAAGTTCAATATAAAGTACAAGTATTACAATATTGTTAATCTCAAAAACCTGATGGAAGACTAGATGACATCATGCTTTTTTTTTTTTTTTTACGTCTCCACCAAGACCAAGTCCATGTGAAGTTTAAATGGAAACTCACTGACCAAGCAAGCAATTTTTTTTCCATTTTTCATTGTTCAGGTTTGGTGAGTCTGTGGGAATTTGCAACCTCGGTTTCCTGTTCGTAGCTGATGGAAGTGACACCCAGTTTGGTCAACCGCTATGTACAAGCACATGTTATTTTTCTTTGTGGTGATTTTTAAAAAACACATCTTTACAATATTTTACATAAGCTGATTGTGTTAAACTATTGTGGTGTGATAGGCTGACTTTTAAACCTGCAAAGGTGGAAAAGTAGTAGGTGTGGTAACAAGAATGAGTCTACTCTAAGCTATCAAACAATATGTATCCACTTGCCTTGAATTATTCGAGTCTATGTGATAACTAGATGGAAGCGGTCATATACTGTATGTAAGGTTTTTAAATTGTGTGACCATAACCTTTGTGACCAGAACTAGCCCATTAGGTGTTGACCGATAAGTGTTGACGAGATCACAGATACAGGCGACCGAAATCAGCTTCCTCCACAGGGTGGCCAGGCTCTCACTCAGCGACTGAGTGAAGAGCTCTACCATCTAGGAGGAGCTCAAAGTAGAGCCATTGCTTCACCAGATCAAGAGAAGCCAGATGAGGTGGTTCATGCATCTGGTTAGGATGCCTTTTGAGCACCTTACTGGTGAGGTGTTTCGGGCATGTCCCACCGGGAGGAGTCTATTTTGTTGCAAACACTAAATTATGCGACATGAATGTAAAACTTTCCAGACAGAATGACTGAGACTAAGAACTTATGCACCGCCCCAAAAGGTATCTGTCATTATAATTGCCCTAACAAATGTCCTCAAAATTTTGTGTGCAGGGCGTTTTCAGACTTTGTTCCGCAGGTTCAACAAAGTTCAGTTGGAAGTCGGACACACGATCACAAACTGACCTGTCACGAGGGAGTACTTCCATTTTTTACATCATACAAAACGATGGATGTGAAACTTTGGTGAGTGATGTTAGGGAGGAACTAATTGAGTCATCTCAGGAAATAGATGAGTGTGATGCGTTTACTTCCAGGAAACACATGTGGTCGATGACCCAGAGGTTCCTGGACTTTGATAAAGTCATTTAACAGTTTGTTTTCGTTGTGTGTCAGTGTGTGAAGGAGAAACTCAAAGTGTTTATGTTTCAGTAATAATTATATGGGATATTTTACTCACATTTGCAGTGATAAATGGTTAACAGATGGTGTTTGCGTTACATAAATCCTTCCGTTAGGAGTTTGGTCTTTGGGTTATTTCTATTTAAATGTTTTGAATTTTCATCAGAAAAGCAGTTTTTGGGGTGTTTTTTTCCCTCTTTGTCAGCATGTCATGTTCACTATTGTCTCATGATTGTTTAGGTAACCTAAAACAGGAAACAGACATTTCTCTGGGCTCTTTTGTCATCTTTTGTGCAAATAAAACATCTAGATAGACAGCCAGTCAGAAGGAAACTCTTCAAAGGTAAGCAAGTCCTTTCATTTCCAGCCTGGTGAACATATACCAGTGTTTTACAGACAACATTTTTCTTTGTTTCCTGTTTTACATCCACAGAGACGTGAGGAAGCTCGAGAACCAGGGGGTCTTTGTTCTTTAAGTAAAGCAGAAGTACCAAAAACACCTGACAGATTCAATCAGACATCAGATGAATTGTTAACAATGGAGATGTTAACACTTGTTCATGTCATGTTGCATAATTTTTTTTTCCCAGCAAAGGTTTCTGATTTCTTTCAATTTTCTATTTACCTGCTCTAATGAAAATAGAATACATGAAAGCTCTTTCAATTTTCTTCTTTCACTGAAGAAGAATTTTAAGGGTTATAAAGTGCACAAACGAGATTTACATTCATTGCCATGTTGAAGAAATCAAGCTACAAACAGTCCAAGCATCTTGTAAGAGATTATCTTTAAGCGTACAACTTTAAAAGACCTGGTGTCTCACTGCAAAATGCTTAGGATTTCAGGAAGTTTTCAAAAGTATCAATAAGAATAATTTATGATGTACTAATATGGTGGATTTGCTGCTCCGACAAACCGTGAAATTTGAAAAAAAGACAGATCACATTAAAGAAAATAATTTTATAAGATGAGGGTTTATCAAGCTTGTATGCTCTACCAAAGTAGGTTTCCATTGGGAAGTCCTGTACAGGTTGACTAACAGCGCAAAATAGATGAAATATGTAGGAAGCATAAACCTGTCTCTGATTTACCTGATCATTATCATTGCATCCATTTCTAAGTCATTAAAACAATCTACTTCAAAGTGAAACGTTACAATAAAAGCTCCGGAAAAAGACTTTTATAGAGAAACTTCTTTACAAAGGGTGAGAAGTTCAGTTACATTATCTGGAAGGAGATCAGAATAATTCTGATGTTCCTCTGGATGAAGAGTTGAGGTATTTTGGCACATCCCATAACTGAGAGGCCCCAGGGAAGATATGGAACCTGCTGGGTGGACTGTGTCTCAACCAATAAAAGAACAAAAGAGGGTTCTTGTAAATGAGCTAGAAGAAGTGACAGAGAACAAAGACTTTTGTAAAACTACCCTAGAATTTGATCTATTTATCTCTATTCTTTGACGAACAAAAAATATGTTAAAAATTGTACTACATTTCTTATGATCTTTTTAAGAGTCTTTTATGCTATCTTTGCAAAACATTGTGCTCTCAGTTAAATTTGAAATTTCCCCTTGATTAAGCAAAGAAAAATCCAGGTGGAATTCAAGCTTCTAGAATCTGAAACTGACATTCTTCTAGAATAGTTCTCTAGAGTGAACATCTATGCAGGTGTTAATCTTTTCTTGTGTTGGCGTTTTTTCTCTGTGTGAATTTAACTTTAGTTTTCATATCTATTGGTGTGAACATGAACAGATTCCCAGCAAAGCAAAAAGGATCTGAGAGTTCAAAAAGGAAGAAAAACCAGAACCTGTGAGAAAGTTATTGTGCCTTTTCCTTCTTCTGCTTCTTTTTAAAATAAAGTTTGCATTTGACCCTGCGACTCTACATGCATGTTGGGGTTCCCTTTCTAACACACACACACACGTACACCAGGGTGTGCAATGTTTGTTTTGGTGCCATCACCTAGCTTTGGTCTCTGGGTAGGAACTCAGACACACTATATACCAATTGTCAAGACTCTCAACCTGCTGAAAAAAAAAAAGATCTTTTAAAAGAAAATGAAATATAAGCTCCATCTGCCATGTATTTTTTATCTGATGTTTGAACAATTTTAACTGTTGTAGTGAGGACAAAAAAGGACTGAAGAGGAGGAAGAATTTCCGCCATGTGTGTTAACAATACGGCTATTGTAAGAGTCAGAGAGTGGACGTAGAGAAGAGTAACACATAGCAAGCAGCCACACCCTGAAACCGGACTGATACAGATGTTTATATTGATGGATCTGCAATTGGATGCTATGTTAGACCAACATGTCAATATCTTCTCTTCTATATTCATAATTGATAGGGGAAAGAAAAGGACTGTTTTATGAGCTGACGTTAGACTGTCTCGGTGCAGAATATATTTGCCTTTTCTAGAATGAATTTGATTTAACTTTGATTTAAAAAGACATCCTCATCCTCGGTTTGTATTCATTCCTATGACAATGCACACATTTATGTTGCATAATGTACGTGAAGGGACAGATTTTTTTACTCACTCAAAAATTACACATAATAAGTAAGGCAGACCCCAGACCCGCTGGAGAGACTGTGTGTCACAGCTGTAAAATATAAAGGTGTTAGAACCACTGCCTTATTTGGTGTGTTTCATGCAAAACACAGGTGAAGTTTTGGCCAAAGGGATTTTTTTTAGAAGCACCATCATTCCATCTTAAGATAGAGAGTTAAAAAAAAAAAAGAATAATTGTTGAAAGAATCACTTATTTACTTGAACTTTTTTACATTGACGGTATGAATCAATTAACTGGTCAAGATTATTCTCATCCTTCCTCCTTCAAACGGCTCCACATTGTAGCTTTTTTATGATAATTCTTCTTATCTTGTTTGAAATACCTGCAGGGCACCATGCTCTTTTTTTAGGTAGATAAACTGAACCAAAAGTACTGATATGATCTTTAATTACTACAGTCTGCGTTTGAAATTGTTACGAATGATCTTTAATCTCATGCTTTTTTTTTTTGTGGTGAATTTTGAATCAATCTTGACACTAGCAGACCTGACATATTTTAAAGGATTATGGGTTTTAAGCATTGCAATAACAAATCCAGTCTTTTATTTGTGGAACATCATTATAAAACTTTGAGGTCATTCTCAAACCCTTGTTGACCTTCTATTCATGTTTCATTTAAATCAGAAATATTTTAATTATTGGGGTCCAAAATGTACAAATTCTAACTCAGAATTTTATTTTTTAAAAAACCAAAGATGAAAAATCCTGATGGGCAACATGAAGTTTTTCTTTTCTTCTTCTTTCGGCATTTCCCTTCTGGGGTCGCCATAGCTAGTCAGTTTCTTACATCTAACCCCATCCAAAATAGGTTTGTTGGACTGGAATTATTGAGAAAATATAGAAAAAAGTTTTTTGATAAATTTGACCAATTCAAGCATTTACCATGTATTTAAAATATCACATTAGCAAAGAAATTATTTTGATACCTAAAAAAAAAGATTTTCTCAGAATTATAGATTTGTTTGGGTTTTTTTTTTTTTGCCTTTTCGGTCACATAATGTTTCATCAACTGGTTAAAATACTCTTTTAAATTTATTGTAGTGAACAGTCTCATCTAACTACAAAAGAAATAGAAATAAAAAATCACATATGATTGTAGCACTCAAATTTCCCTTCAACTTATGTTTTCTTTTTACTATATTCAAGGTCACTACATTGATTTGTTCATATTTTTAACTCAAAATGAACTGAGCAACCAACACAAACCACTTGTATTGTTCCATTACCTTTTAGTTGAGTTTTTTAGTCTGACTCCTAGTGGAGACATCTTGTAACAATTGTAGTGAACATTTAAACCAAGTGTGTCCAAATCCGGTCCTCAGGGCCAGTGTCCTGAAGGTTTTCCATGTGTTCTTGGTTTAGTAAAGCTGATGTACAAGTGAAATCAACAGTCAATAAAATGACACTATGACTCAGTAACCTGGATCAAGTGTGTACATAGAAGAACACAGGGAAAACCTTAAAGACACTAGTCCTCCAAACCACATTTGGTCACTCCTGAATTAAACCTTTGTACGATACAAAGTCCCCTCCTTGTATTAATAAAAGGTCCAAAGTGTCTTCAAATCTTTTATAGAATCTTTGCATATCCTCATAGACACCAGTCTGAACATGATCCTCCACATCCCGTTGAGGAGACACACCTCTTTATAATGTGCTTCCTTGGCCCTCATTTATCAAAGTTGTGCACAAAATGATACAAATTTCAAGCATAGACAAAAAAATATGTTTCAGCCTGTGCAGCTTTTATGAGGACAGTTGTACCTCTGTTGTTGGGTGTAATCCTAATAAATGTGACAACTGAAAACAAACATAATTTTAATAGACATAATTATATTTATTCAGATTCATACTGTCACTCGCTTATTTTATGACATGAAGGGATGGAAGTCATTAAAAAAATTATATCAACACGGTTGTGTGTTTAACAACATATCAAGTTTTGGCAGGAAATCACTTTTTGGTTCAACACTGTTGGTGTGCCAAAACGTGACTTCCTGTCAAAAAGTGATCAACCTGTAAATACGCATCAATATGATTCTTATTTTTTTAACACTCTGATTTGCATAAAATCGCCAGTACAATAAGAAAAAAAAGTTTATCCAATGTGTCAAGAAAAAAAATGTGTTTTGTAGATTATTAGATTATTTGTAGATTATTTTGTTCACGTGTTGATGAGATGTCGTTTGCTGAGAAACAAGAAAGGTGAAAAGAACACTTTTCTTTTCATCCAATGGTAAGATAGTCAAATGACCATGGTCAGATATTCTCGAATAAATAAAATAATTTAATAATTTGCAAGATAAGATACTAAATACCAAATTCATAATACAGCTTTACACCCAAAATTTGGTGTATGCAACTTTGATAAAGGGCCATTAGGAGGAAAATCGTATGACATCAGAGAGACCTCCTTTAAAAACACAGAATACCTGCTAAAGGACTATCTCGGGTGGTCTCTGTGGGAAGTAAAGACTAAAGTCCGGAAAGACCTACAAACATTTCCCAGCTGTCAGAGAGAAGCTTTTTTCTGGCTATTAGCTTGTTGAATCAAAACAGAGCACATTCTCACATGCACACACACATTAAAGAAAGTGAACACACACGCTTCCACAGACAGAGGGGTCAATTAAAGATGAGTCAGGCTTTAAAGCTTCTCTTTGAGTGGTACTTGAAGCTTCACTATTTCCTGTTTTTGTGAAGTTAAAATGTTAGTGTTTAAGTTTTTGAAGTGCAGTTGTGAGAAGTACAAATCTCATGACAGTTTATTAAGTATGGTGAAGGCAGGAAACATGTTTCTAGTCTGGAGTTTTACATAAAAAACGTGCTACACAATGTACAGTACCTTCGAAAAAAAATGCACCAAATGTGCAGCTACTCTACAAACATGTAACAGTGAATAGTTTCTTTTTCCTTCCATCTAAACTCTCAAGCCTTCCTATGTGATCCTGCAACTTAAAAACTCCTTTTAGATTTCTTTCTGTAAACACATGTGTAGCATGTTAAGGAGATTTACAACTGATGATAAATTATAAAGCCGTTCCTGTCCTTCTGTCAACAAAAACATTTAATTAGAGACCAATTCTGATTCATTGATTTCTGAAAGATACCCAGTTTTTTCCAGATTTGTAATCCACACATTACAGGACACCTTTGATGATAAAATTTTGCTAGATAAAAGATCAAATCAACTCGTGTACAAACTTAATGTAAACCTTTTATATCTCTGTTAACCACGACTATATGGTTCTGCTTAGCTCAGTGGTAAAGTGGTCAACTTAGAACCAGAGAATCACAAGTTTATTTTCCACAAGCTCATGCCGAAGTGTCCCTGGGCAACCCCCAAATTGCTCCTACCACTTACTGCCCCATGTTGCGTTGCATTTGTTGTGGGCATTTTAGAAATCTACACAATTTGCAATTGCTCGCAAACAATTCCACCCTCGCTCACCCCTAACCCTAACCTACCCCTGGCCTACCCCTGAACATAACACTTTTCAGTTGTCGTTGAATCGTTGGCCCGTTTTACCGCGTAGATTTCCAAAATGATTACAATACATTGCAGCACAGAAATGTCCCCATAAGGTATCAATAAAGTATGTTATCATTATCATTATTATTAACAACACATATTATTCATATTTAATGTTTTAGTTGACTTCATACCAGGATGAATTCGGCTTGTGTTCACTGACCTGTGTGATCTACCACAGATGCAGACTTTTTGAAGATGTACCCCCCCTATAAATTTCTTGTAATCCAATCTTGTGGGTATGATTTACTCTCACCCCTTTCATTCCCAGTTTCACTTAACCTTCGTGTGATATTTTCTTGTGCAGTATTTTGTGTGTACTTGAGGTGAGTTAAAAAAGTCATTTTGATGTTTTTGTCTCCTCCTCACTGGTTCTAATTTTTCACTGTCCACTATTATCACTGTCCATCCTGTGAGTGTTTTAGGTTTCATATATCAGGTCAAAACAAAGGGTGTGAGCTAATCTTATCTCATACAGGAAACACATTTGAAAGCCTTGGACTAAAGAACTGGCCAGGAAGCAGGTTTCTAATCTGAGCGAATGGGAAGGAAAAACTGAAAAAGAAACAGAGGAGGTTCCCCAAGTAAAGTTCAAGCTTTGTGTTTTTGTTTTCTTTATCCCATGAGCTGCAACACCAAATCTTCTTACGCTTAAGGATGGATATTCAAAAATTGATTGGCAATTCAAAAAGTTTCATAAGTTGCTGGAAGGATTTGGGACGGGAATTTCTTGGGATCCCTCTCTGATAAAAAGAAGAAGCCAAAGAGAGGAAAGTCTGTACTTCTCTGCTTAAACTGCTGGCTCAAATTCAAATAAACAAAAGAAAACAGTGTGACAACAGAACTTGCATTGCATCAAAAACAGGGAATTGGCAATCAAATAACCAACGACTGGTCTATATTAAGTTGTTTTTCCAGAGTAGATGGAGTTTAGTGACCATAAATGGCAAACAAAAGCAGCGAAAGGGCAAAAAAAAAGGCATGATTTGGAAAATACACTTGAAGAGCTTGTATTCCAGCCACAATGTGTCTGGAATACATCCAGAAAAACTCTTAGAGGATCTCCAGAAGATTAAAACTTGTTTTATAATTTAAAAGGAAAAGATTAACGTAATTGCATTGCAGGTCACAAGAGGCATGGAACTTATTCCTGCTGCTATCTAGTGGGATGTAGGAACACCCCTGACTAGGTGCAATCAATCACAAAGGCAACAATAGCAAAATACACGGCATGAAAGAAGATATCACTAGTGAGCTCATACGTTATTATAGTTTAGTATCACTGAAAAGCAAAATGTTTGTAAAAATCTAAACCAGAGTTTTTGAACTCTTTTTCATGCCAAGGGACATTTTACCATTAAAATAAATCTTGGGCACAACACCAACCAAAATATTAAAAACGGTCCTCTATAGCCATCTACGTATGTTAGCAATACGGTAATGTTCACCAAAGTGCCCGAATAAGTTCTTATTTGCCATATTAACATGTTTAACTCCAGACAATGAGCAATTCAGAAAATTTACCCAGAATGCAAGAGAAACTTTCCTCTTTAATGTGTTACAGAAAATTTGAGATCTAATTAAAATCCGAAATTTTCTGCTTTAAAACACAACCTAGATTTTCTCAGAATGTCTCAAAAACATGTAAGAAATACAATCCAAGAGCTGGGGTAGTTTTTGGGAGGGTTGGACAGTAAATAGGATAATTTCCCACAGCAAACCTTATGATCTCTTACGGCCCAATAGTGTGCCACAGAAAACTGGTTGAAAAACACTGCACTAAACCTCTCAGAAAGTTAATCACATTGTCTGATGGATTTTTGCATCTTAGGTATAATTTAGCAACTATTTAATATATGTACTGTATATATAAATATTCTGTATTTTCTTTGGGTAATGTTTTGCACTTCTACAGTTTGAAAGGTTTTATTTACCAGCTTGAATATAAAATATTTATTTTCTTCTGAGGAGAGGAAGGAAGACGAGAATAGTGCCCCTAGGGCTACTTTTTGGATTTCACCTCTTTTATGAAAAACAAAACATCTAAGAAAAGCACAGGATAGAGCAAGATGATAATTTAGCTGTAAACACCCATTAGTGCCCATCAGCCTGTAATTTAAAGCATGAAGGCATCAGTAATGTTGTGTACTCTGATGAAACTAAGTATGGTTGTACGACAGAGAAGAATGCCTCCTATTTAAGCTGGGGAGTAATAGAGCAGAGTTTTAGAAGGAACCTTCATGTATTTTTTCAAAGATTAGTCTTGTAACTCTACTTATGAGCTAAACCATAATAATAGTAGAAGAGTGAGTGTTTTTCTGTTTAAGATTAAGTGGGCTGCACCCAAGTTAAACGAGCATCACCAAAATGCAAATAATCTTATAAAGACAGGCTGGATTCCGTATAGTTCTTACACTTTTTCCCCTGTCACACCTAGAAATTTAAAGAAAATAGAAATAATTGATTAACTAAAGCCATTTGAATGAAACAAGCTTATTCTGACTAACTGAGGAAGAGAAACTCTTAAGGCTTTCAGAACCAAAACAAATATTTCAAAGATCCATAGTAGAAAAAGTTTCAAAAAAGTCTTCTGGACAGTTTAATTCTTCAACGAGACGTTTCGACTTCCATCCGGAAATCATTTTCAATCTGAATGAAATGGACTGGAACCTGGATCCATTTATACTAACCTGAGTAACAGGTAAAAAAAAGTGTAAGAGGGGCTCGACCAATGAGAATGTTCCTTAAGATGGCCGTGAATGGCTCCTATTGTAGCCACAGACCAGTAAACAAACCTATTATAAAAATGCTAAAAGCCTAGTGAAAAGAGAAACCTGCTAACGAGAGGCGTGAAACTGAGTCACGAGGTGTCATCTTTAGTCCATGGCTTCAAAAGGCTGCTATAGATACCGGGCAAAACGTATCTAACGCCTCCATTCCGATTCAGTGAGGGATTCTCTTCTCACTCTTCACCTGCATCCCTACAAAAGAAGCTGTAACAGCAGTCAGACAAAGACTACAAGGGGACACCACACTGCAAGAAAGGACCAAACTGACTCCGGAACACATCTGCAACCTGTTGGACATTTGTCTCAACTCCACTTACTTTCAGTTTCGTGGTGGTTTCTACAGACAAATCCACGGCTGTGCGATGGGCTCTCCAGTGTCCCCCATAGTAGCTAATCTTTACATGGAGGAGGTTGAGAAGCAAGCCCTGAGCACATTCCCAGGAAATCCACCCAGTCACTGGTTCCGCTATGTTGATGACACTTTTGTGAAGATCAACAAGCAATATCTGGAAGCCTTCACTTCACACATCAACATTGTGGATCCGAACATCAAGTTTACACGTGAAGACTCCAAGGACAACCGGTTGGCCTTTTTAGACTGCGCTGTGATCATAGGGGAGGACGGGAATTTGCAACTGGAGGTATACAGGAAACCCACGCACACAGACCAGTACCTACAGTTTGACTCTAATCATCCTTTGCAACACAAACTGGGTGTCATCAGAACTTTACAACACAGGGCGGAGGAGGTACCCACGAGCACAGAGGCTAAGGAGAAGGAGACACAGCATGTCCGAAAAGCCCTCTCGGTCTGTGGCTACCCCAAATGGGCCCTGAATAGGGTGAGAGCGTCCAAGAAACATGAGAAGAGGGAAACAGAAACTGAGAAGAGAAAAAAATGGAGTCTCTATTCCCTACGTGTCAGGACTGTCCGAGAAGTTACAGAGAATCTTCAGACAACATGACATCCCGGTTTTCTTTAAACCGGTCAACACATTACGTCAAAAACTAGTACATCCTAAAGACAAGATGCCTACGGAAAAACAGAGCAATGTAGTTTATTCGATCCGGTGCAGTGAAGGGAGCTGCAAAGAAAACTACATTGGGGAAACAAAGCAACCACTCCACAAAAGACTTTACCAACACAGAAGAGAAGCCTCTAGTGGTCCACAGTCTGCTGTACATCTGCATCTTAAATCCACCAAACACACTTTTGAGGACAGTGAGGTGAAGATTCTAAGTAGAGAGAAAGGTTGGTTTGAAAGAGGGGTGAAAGAAGCCATTTTTGTGATGAAAGAGAATCCCTCACTGAATCGGAATGGAGGCGTTAGATACGTTTTGCCCGGTATCTATAGCAGCCTTTTGAAGCCATGGACTAAAGATGACACCTCGTGACTCAGTTTCACGCCTCTCGTTAGCAGGTTTCTCTTTTCACTAGGCTTTTAGCATTTTTATAATAGGTTTGTTTACTGGTCTGTGGCTACAATAGGAGCCATTCACGGCCATCTTAAGGAACATTCTCATTGGTCGAGCCCCTCTTACACTTTTTTTTACCTGTTACTCAGGTTAGTATAAATGGATCCAGGTTCCAGTCCATTTCATTCAGATTGAAAATGATTTCCGGATGGAAGTCGAAACGTCTCGTTGAAGAATTAAACTGTCCAGAAGACTTTTTTGAAACTTTTTCTACTATGGATCACTCCTGGATGAATGAGGGACTACACGGATTTATTTCAAAGATCCTTTTTTTTCCCCCACAAAAAAAACTTACCCATTTAGGCTTGCTTCTCAAACATGAACAGAACCCTATATTAAGGAGTAAATTTTAGTCTCTGATGTTAAATGCCTGGTTATAAATTTAGTGCTATGACAAGAGAATCCCTTTAGAAATGCTAAAGACCCCATTCTGTGGACCACCTTAAGAGCAGCTTCAGCAACAGATTCCTGCAACCCCACTGCTCAAAGGAACAGTAGTGAATCGTTTCTGCCATCCTCCATCAAAATATTCAACCATTCACTTTCAAACCTTTAAACTTTCACTAACAACAGCTTAAAAAATCCTGTTGTTGCGTGACATTGTATGATTGTAACACTGCAGCACTCAAATTTCCATTCGGGGATAAATAAAGTTTCTTCAATTCAATTCAATTAGAATCTCAAGATTTTTTCCTTCAATGAAAGAATAAACATTTAGAATTGCTGTTGCACCGCCCTGTGGTCCTCCTGATTAAAATGTCTTTAAATAGTCAGTATACAATCATTTTGAGGAATCAGATGTTTCCATGTCACTTGGAGAAATTAGGAAAGTCCCAACAAGTGTCTTAAAACAAATGTTTTGTCTTGTTAAAACAGAGACTTGACTGATCTGCTATATAAACATCTTGAAGTCTCATTAGACCAAATCTCAAGTGAGATAAAAGCTGGACTGAGTGTTTAAACCTACTAACTGATTCACTACAGAGAAACTTAATGGATTGCATGCAAGCACTAAAGTGCAAACATTAGTCTTTGTACAAGGTTTTTAAAATCAAACTCATAAAACAGATAATGAATTGAAATAAAATTATACTAAGAACTAAAGTTTGATACAATTGCACACAAAATTCTTATTGGTTTGTATTTTTAAATGTTACTTTACCATGATTGTTGTTAGACCTGACCATTGAAATCAGTGTTGTGGGGATTATTTTCTGGCTCGAAGGATGCCTTTTGAGGCATTTAATCTGTGTACTCATCACACTGCGGTAAAATTTCGGGCCTAAACCTAGACGAGGCAGGTACCATAGTTATAGTTAAGTTGCAGATATTCCAAATATACCTATTATATTTAGAATTTTTAGCAAAAAAAATATCACTCTAATATGATGACAAAAATTGAGTAACGCAACAGGAAGGATACTTTGTTTTTGTTTTTTTTTTTACTTTAATTTCTTTTAAAAAAATCCTAAATTTATCCCAACATTCATGACAAGAAACTAAAAGTTATAAAAAGTTTTCACAACTGGGAGTGGACTAAAAAGTTTGCGGTTTTACCTTAAAAAGAAAATAACAGTTTTTTTCTTTCGCTAGATTGGATGGCAGGTAGTTATATGTATTGTGCTGAAACATATTTCTTTTTCCGATTTCGGTTCAAAGTAAATGTTTTGATTTTCTCATTTCAGACTTTGTACTAAAATTTGGGAGCTGCTTTAGGCTAAAGGCGGAATCTATACAGAATGTTTTACAGATAGACTGTTGAAAAAAAAAGAAACCATTTGTTAGGAATAGCAATCACAAACATCTTCTAACATCCCTGTTTTAACAAACCAGCTGGAAGCAATAAAAAGTCAAATGAAAGGCAAAGTTTGATCTTCACATTCAAACACAGGCATGTTTCAAACATTAAACCTTGTGTGAAGCCAGCTGCTGCCGCAGCCCAAATGAAATAGTTGTTTTTTTTTATGATTTTTTGGGTGTTGATGATGATTTTAAATCTAGTAACGTTGAATAGAAAGCATGCCGAAAAAGAGAAACAGTGTATACGTGTCAGCCAACACTTGGCATTTGGTGTCGACCTTCACTTGTGTTTGCACAGATGAAGACAGAAATTTCTTGTCAACACCGTTGAATAACACAGACATTGAATATTGTGAAGACTGGAAAATTAACTGCACCAACCAAAGATTAATGAGTCTGGAAAAAGAATTAACGTGTTTGGAAAGAAAAACAAATCTCTATCATGAGAAGAGAGCAAAGTAGTTGGTTTTGATGAAGTCAAACAACCATCTGAGTTAAAGTTGGTTTTGTGAGGAACTAGAACAATAATAACTAGACATAAGAAAAAAAGTGTTGGTATATTTTCGGTTGTTTTGGTTTTGTGGGGTAATTATTTCATATAATTTCCACCTCACCCTCTGATTGGGTTTTTTCTAAAAATACCATGTGTGAATATTTTCAGGACTCAGGTGATTTCGATTCTCATGTTTGGTTTGAATAAATAGAAGAACTTAAAATGGAATAAAGTTCAAGCAATTGTCTATGTTTAAAGAAGTTAATGTATTCGATCTCAAGTAAATACCAAGCACTGACTTATATGTACCAGAAATTTTTTAAAAATCTTACCAGCTTGTTCTTTTCTTCCATCGATACATGTAGTCATAAGATCATTGGGCTGCTTCAACGGAGGGGACAACCAACCACTTCTTTGGGTGGGTTTTGAAGTCTGGAGCACATGTGGTGGGGTGTTGTCAGACCAGGAAAAAGAGGCAATCCTTTGTAGGATTAAATCTACGCTATCTCTTGCGTCATATCTATCATCTTCCAAAGACATAGCAGCTCTGCGGTTAGGGGTACTTGGAGAGCTGGTAGGGTTCACCAAGGCAACCTTGGACTTTGAGAGAATATCCAGCTGGATGCTCTCAGCTGGTGAGACGGGCACAGGGGAGCAATTCATGTCTGGGACAGAGATGGGGCTTTGTGAAGGAACTGGAGAAGATGGAGAGAAGGATGAAGGGGGGCTGTTAAAAGGGCGGGATAGTGTATCAGAAGAACTTTCCAGGCTGCTGAGAGAAACTGAAAGGCTGGCTGCTGTGGATGAAGGGCCGATGTGGTGGTGACTGTTACCTGAGCCCTGTGGAAGAGGTTTGGGGAGATTGGGACTTATGGGTGCAGCTTCATTTATGGTAGGAGTTGCAGGGGTGCTGTTCACCAAGTCGTCAAGATCCAAAGGAAACTTACTAAGACGTGGAATCTCCTTGGGCTTTTGTGGAGGACTTTTGAGAACCTGGGGACAAACTTTTTCAGAGCCACTTTCTCCAATGGAACTGGCATTACGAAGGCCATTCCAGTTGGCATTGGCGTCAACATATTTCGTCCCTGGAGAAATCCGGTCCCCAATCCCTCTTTGAATTCCCGTTCCTGCACCAATGCCTTCATTTGAAGTTTGATAGTCCAGTATGGACATTGGACTGTGGTTCACCCCTAAAGAGCCTCTCGTTTCTAGAACCATTCCTTGCTTCATTTCAGTCTTGAGAATTGGCCCATGAGGCGAAAACTTCTTTGTATTAGACTCCAGGTGTTCTTGGAGTTGCCGGAACTGGGATCCATGGTACTCTCTTTGAGTTGGAGGGCTGTGGTATGAAGCCAGCTTGTTAATGGGCAGGGAATAACCACCCCCACCGGAGTACTCCAAACTGGATGTGGAGCTGTGAAGGCTGTCGTTATCACTGCCTGGCCCAGACAAAGGGGAGCAAATGTTGGGGTTTAACCTGCTTTGGAAGGAAGCAGCTCTATTCATGGTTGAGCCGTTGTTGTAGATGGTGGGCTTATTTGTGGTTCCTCGGTTAAAGGACAAGCTGCTGCTTATGGTACGGGTCTTGAGCACAGGGCTGGGTATGGAGCCCTGGCGGATGTGGGAAGGGACTGCAGAGCTCATGCTGTTGTTGTTAAAGGCAAAAGAAGACTTGTTACCTCCTCCATGCTCAGCATTGCTTTTATTGTGGTTGAGGAAGAAATGGCAGGAAGACGGTGAAACGGGGGAGGAAACAGGAGATTCAGAGAAGGATGGAATGTCATCCACATCTTCAGCATCAAAGGATCTCTTCAGGGCTGCAAATGAAAAGCAAGAATACCAAGTTGAAAAAACTTTTAATTACGTTCATAAATCTAATCTAAAATCAGGCTCCATTACTTCATTAAATGAGTTTATAATAAAGGAAGCACAAAGCTACGATCTACAACCCTGATACACATGTGGACCAAACTTAAATAATTACTTTAGCCATTGAGCAACTATAAACTGTGACATTACTATGTGTATACTTCTTTTTGCCCATGTCTTGTCTTCTTGTAATTCAAAAACAGCTGCGAGTTTTCTCATCTAACCAACCCAACTAAACATTTTAAACTTTCAAGTTTACTATAGAAAAGTATTTTAAGTGTGTGAGTGTCTGTTGATCAGAAAAAAATATGTTTGGGAAGTTTGCATGCACTGTTTGGATGTGCAGCAAATGTTCCTTTGTGACTGCAAAGAATATCATAAAGCAGCTTTTTCACCTCCAGGGTACAGGATCTTCAAGATATTTGATTTCACACTGAAATAGTCTCCCTTTCCACTGGGAAGCACGCACATATCTTTCATTCTTTAAAAACAAAGGGTGGATTGAGATTGAAGTGTGGTTGTAGAATCCAGTGGGGGGTTGCGTTACAAAACCAGTCACTACAATACGACACAGTAAGCAAGCGGGTTGGAATGAGAAATGAAAAACTAAACGAATGTCAAAAAGAAAAAGGAGAAACAAAGTCTAATGTGACGTGCTGATTATGTTCAAGTTTTCAAAGCATTAGCTTTAAATATCTTGTTACCACTGAGTTTGGTTTGTAATAATGGAATAGATTAAAATAAAATCCCCAGATAACATAGATTAGGTTTTTTTTTTTTTTTTACAAAAATTAAGATTTTGGGTTTTATTTTTTATTCCTCAATGACCACTTGATCTTGTATAAACATTACAAGGTGTCAAGTTCCAGCATCTTGCCTATTTTTACACAAATTGTCCTTACAATGAAAGAATGATGGAAAGAGTCTTCGCAACGCTGTTGGGCCAGAACATGCATCCACCCTATTGCATTTTTAAGTGTGTGTATGTGTGCCTGTGTACTTGTATGAGGGTGTGTGTTCTGTGTGTATTTGTACATGTATGGATGTGTCTGTGGGTAACTGGGTGTTTTTTTATCTGTGGGTGGGAACTTGTGTTTATTTTGTTTTTGTGTTCTGGGGTTTTTAATTTGTAAAGCACTTTGTGTCACATCTGATGTATGAAAAGCGCTGTATAAATAAAGTTTGATTTGATGTCAGCGGGGAAGTTTAGGAAAGGCTGAACAAAACAAGTCTCCATGCTGCAAAGGAGAAGAAGTATTTTGCAGAAAAATTGTTTTTGGAAAACGTGGCAGCAAGTACGATAGAAGTTGGGAGTTTTGTAGTACACCTCAGAAACGGTAGCAAAGTGCCCTCACAGTAAGATCGGAGGTCGGGGTTCGAGTCCCAGAGGGTGGCGAGGCATTAAACACTGGCCTTTCTGTGTGGAATTTGCATGTTTTTCTTGGATACACGTGGGTTTTCTCCAGGTACTCTGGTTTCCTCCCACTCTCAAAAACATGCATGTTAGGTTGATTGGCCACTGTGAAATTGCCCCTGGGAATGAGTGTGTATGTGTGGGCCCACATCAGACTGGCGATCTGTTCAGGGTGTACCCTGCCTCTCACCTGAAATCAGCTAGGATAAGCTCCGGCGCCCCCTGTCGCCATATAAGAGATAAGCGGTTCAGAACATGAAACCTCAGATACACGGGGTACGTACATGGTTGTTGACTCATAAAGTCTAAACACTGTCATATTAAATTTGATTTGAACCACTGTATGGCCGAGCATGTGATGCCCAATTCCTGCTCCAGCCCAGTGTTTGCCTTTAACTCTCACAATTATCACAATCAAATAAACCCCCCCCCCCCCCCCGTCTCCCCAAAAGTTAGCATTTTAAGTCAATGCGCAATGCAGCCAATACAAACTTTCATCAGCCTAAAGGAAATCATAGAACTTAACATAAAATAATTACGAAACAAAATTTTGCTGCTGTATAAAGACTAGTATGGTGAAAGAAACTCACAAGAACATTTGTTCATACTGTAAGTATGAACAAATCTAGTTTCATGTGGCTATGAAGCTGCATTCCAATGAAAACACATGAAAATCAAGTGTCAAAAAGCAAAAAGAGGAACTGAATGGTATTCCTGAGCTGTTTTTTGCCTCCTGTGTTTCTCAGACAAGAGTTGACTAAACCCATTCTCTTTTTAGTCAGTCCTAAGTCAACAACTTTGATGGCCGTTAAAGACCTTCAGAAAGACTTCCGTTCTGTTGAGAGTTCAACCTTTCAATAGCGATCTGCACATTGCTCTCCAAAAGGAAACATCCTAATTCTAAAGGAAAGCAAAATCTGTCAGCACAATGTGAGTTGTTTTGAAACCAAATATGAGTTTACAGACTGAACAGCTCGAACTATTTTCATAAAATTGTTTTTGTAGTCTTTATTATTAACACTGCTTCTGAAAAAACACCATCACTTATGAGTTGTTTTTTCTGTTTCAGGTCATTCGCACTAAACCCAGGTGTTGGTTGTGAATCTATGTCTGCTCAGCCAACAGTAGTTATGGAAGAAAAAAAAATTCTATTAAGCTGAATGAAAAGTTCTTTTCTTTGAGGATCTTCCATCTTCATTTCTTCCTCCAGGGGATTCACTTTGGTGACAACATTCTGTTCATGGAATGTGAACATTATTAATGAGCCAAGCCAAAGAAGAAAGGTGTTTTCCATCTACAATAATTACAAGTTAATATTGGGTTTCTACAAGAACGATTCACGTGTCAGATATAGTTGCTAATGAGTCTAGGACATACACCACATATGTTCTATTAAAGCTAAATGGATGGCCATTATTTTTCAAGGAGAACCTAAAACCAGAAAAAATTTCTAAGAGTTCAGATGATGGTGCTTCAATAGAGATAGATAATGAAACTGTCTTAGGACTGGATATAAAGTGACCTATATTAAAATAAAAAGTTGGAAAAAAGTATTTTTTCACCTCTGATCATTACCAAAACATGAGTCACATGTAATTCAAAAAATAAAGAAATGCAGTTTTCATGTGTATTTTGACTTAATTTTAGTGAGCGTTGCTTGGGTGAGAGAAAGGCTTCAATAGAGACCACCAGCAAACCCAATCCTACACTCAGGAAGGCTGGCAATCTGCCTCAACCTGTTTGGTAAAAACAGACAAACTTAGGGTTTGTAGAGTTAGTTTATGCGAGAGTTTACATAGATATGCCAACAAAATAATAACAGTGGCAGTCAAGCTTTAAATCACACCTGCCTGAGATGCAATTGGCCCAAAGCTTTTGAAGGCTCCAGGCAGTCTGAGGATGTATACAAGTGTGTATGTAGACTCATCTAGGTTCACCAAGGCTGCAAGCATGAACCTGCCCTCCATACAAAAGATAAGGAGTCCTCGTATCAGGTAATTGCTGGCACCTTGTCAAACAGTAGAGAAATTACCGTGACAACACCGCACCCCCATCCCAGTACTGCTCTGTATGCATGGTGTGTGTGTGGCGTGTTTATGATGTTTGTTTTGTGTATGTGTGGGGTGTGTTTGTGCAGACCCTAACCCTCTCCTATTACACAATGTGTCACCTGATAAAGTGAGAAGCCTGAGCGTACCGTTCTTTTCTCATGCTGAGTTTGTCTGGTGTGCAGTGATTGTGTCAGGCCATCTTAATGTAGGATAGATTAGTTCTAATAGGACATTAAAGTAGATCACAAAAAGTGCTTGTGTGTGTAAAAAATTTTGCTCCATCACTCTATTTCACACTGTATTTGCCCATTTTTTGACAATTTTTTTAAAATTATGTCAACAAAACATGCATAATTTTACATCTTAATTATGAAATTGTCTATTTTCTACTTCATCACTATACTCATCATCACATTATTTTAAGAAAATGCTGCATCTTTAGTCAAATACAAAGCGGTCCCAGAAGACAGCAGAAGGCTTCATAAAAAGTCTGAGTGGTCTAAAAATAACAGCTGGCAAATGTACAGTGAAGACATTGCAAAGATTCATCCAGAGCAGTTCTGTGTCGCTGTCTTCCACTTATCCGGGGCTGGGTTGCAGGGGATAAGCATCAGCCTCCGACGGGATGCTTAGGCTTCACCCACCCTGGCTGCATCCTCAAGCTCATCCGGAAGGATCCCAAGGCGCTGTGAGACAATCTCTCCAGCGTCCCGGTGGGATGTGCCTGAAACACCTCACCAGCAAGGCGCTCAGAAGGCATGCTAACCAGATGCCTGACCCATCCCATCCAGCTTCTCTACTCTAAGTTCCTCCCGGATGGCAGATTAATCCAGACCCCATTTTTAAAAACCTTTGCAGTGTTGGTCTGTCCATCCAGACTAACAGTAGTTCACTACATGGCAGACATGGCTAATATGTCATTCTCACATGTGAAATATTATGTATGGACATGCAAGCGCTGTGCCTATGTACTGGAGCAAGTCACAACACCTCTAGTACCTGGTGACAAGTTTTCTACTGACACCTAATATTATGAAGACAAAACGTTATGGGAGAGTAGATATGAGGATTAAACACATCTGAAAGATTAATGACTTCATTCTTTCATACATTCAGAAACATATTTCTATATTTGAACATCATCCATCAAAGTTACACACTGCACAAAAACTGGCCTTCACATGTAGTTGTTCTTTTCTAAGGGCATAAAAACACTTGCAGGGCATTCATTCATTCACTCTAGACATGTAACAGTTATTCATGGGAAGTAATATAAAACCTTTGTGATTAATGTCATTACATATTGCTTTGGGCTGCACGGTGTGGCAGTAGTTGGCACAGTAGCCTCACAGCAAGAATGTAGGTATTCGAGTCCCAGGTGGAATAAGGCTTAAGACACTGGCCTTTCTGTGTGGAGTTTGCATGCTCTCCCCATGTGTGTGTGTGTGTGTGGCGGGGGAGGAATGGGGGGTTTCCGAATACTCTGGTTTCCTCCCACCCTCCAAAAACATGCGTGTTAGGTTGATTGGCCACTATGAAATTGCCCCGAGGAATGAGTGTAGGTGGATGGTTGTGTTGTGTGTGTGTGTGTGGGGGAGCAGTCCTGCAGCAGACTGGCAACCTGTTTGGGGTGTACCCTGCCTCTTGCCTGAAATCAGCCAGGATAGGCCCCAGCACCCCACCCTACCCGGCGTTGAGGATAAGCAGTTCAGAAGACGAAACAAAACATATTGCTTTAACCAGAGGGAAAAAAATGCTTATTTGTACAATAATTAATGATCAAACTGCTTCAATTAAAAAAGGTGAGCTGATTATTTTTTTTTTATATACAATCCACATTTAATCAACAAAGTTCCTCGTTAAATCAAATAAAACACAAGAAACTTTGGGTTAGTTGTATTTTAAATGCTACACACTGAAAATGAGTTAAATTTTCAAGGTTCAAAAGATGACCCTTTATGTTTGTGCTGTCTTGTTTGACATTCCTAATGTGTGGTAAGGAGTTCATTAGACTAAATTATCCAGACAATGTTGATGTGTGCATATTCTTTTGTAGACTTCATCCATGACACCAGAGCTGCCTGATGTTGGTTTTGCATTCCAGGTGTATCCATCTGTGTGAAGATCATGGGGGCACACCCAGATAACACCAGGGGGATTAAATATCCCTTTTGGCGTGGAAATGTCTGAAGAAAGTGATTCCACATCAAACCATCTGGAATACTTTCCTTAGGAAAACTACCTGTACGGTCTGGGTAAAAAAAAAAAAGGCTTAATTGGCTATGAAAATAATAGATCACAATTATCAATGGAAAAAAAGCAAGACGTTTTGTTCCTTGTGCATGTCTGAATGTGTGGTAAATTAACTTACCACAATTAGGCATTTAACTAACCCAAAGCAAATCTTGCTTTTGTCAAGAGTTATGGCTGCATATTTCCAACCAACACTGGCCTGAAAGTGTAGAAGCAGCTCATCCATGAGGCGAGAAAGTACTCTGTTGCACTATTTAACTAATTATTCTTTGCTTTTAGTGACCAATGATGTGGCAAAAACTGTTAAGACACAAAGTCCAATTTACCCTGTGGACACGCTATCAGGGATGCTGAGTCTGGGCCTGTTAACACAGCCACACCTCACCTCACCACCACCAAAGCATACCATAAAGTTTTTAGAGCCAAGTTACATACAGCTCAAACTCAACAACAAATTAATACGCAACTATAATTTACAACTAACTAATAACAATTAAGAATGTATCTGAACAAAGTCTATACACATTGTTGATTTACATAACAGGAGCACATGAGTGCACACATGTGCATCAAAACTACTTACTAAAAGCACATCTGGAAGATACATTCCAAGCAGCCACTTGAAATGTTGTATCGCTGAAGATAACATACTGTCATAACTCATAACCACCCAAACAAGGAGAGGCAGAGAAAAAAAGAGAGCAAAGAAAGCTTTTAAATCACTGCATTTCAGATGTCTGCTGTCCAATTGCCTCATGAGCACCTGTTGCCAGAACAGTTTTCAGTCAAAGTGCAGCTCCAATAAATGCACCATATTCTGTGCATAAGTGTGCAGGCATGCGTGTGTGTGTACAGAATGGTGATACTTTCCCCAATTATTCAAAGAAAACGCTTGAAATAATGTCAGAGAAACTAACTAGTAATATGTGAGCTGGTTTAATTGTATCTTGTTTGGAAGATACGATTGAAACTGGTGAATCACTGATCTATACTCAGTTGTCTTTTAGATGCTGTCATAAGACAGGCCACAAACTTACATGGCTTGGTTGGTAAACTCAGTAGATTTGGTACTATTGGTGTCTTTCAGCAATAAGATATTAGCTGTTTGGTCATCTAGGTTTTCGTTCAGGTTTAGTCTGGTTGTAAAACTTCCAATGTTGTTAGAGGGTTTATCATTCATTTCATCTTCTGAACCGCTTATTCACTGGTGGGGACACATGGGGTGCTAGAGCCTAACCTGGCAGATTCACGGGTAGAGGCAGGATACACCCGGAACAGGTCACCAGTCTATCGCAGGGCCATACACAAACAAACACACTCATTCCGAGGGCCAATTTCGTAGCGGCCAAATAACCTAACTTGCATGATTTTGGAGGGTCAGAGGAAACCCACGCATACACGGGGAGAACATGCAAACTCCATCCAGAAAGGCCAGTATTTCAAGCCTCAACTCCACCTGGGATTTGAACCCCGACCTTTTTTTAGAGTGAGGCCACTGTGCTAACCACTGCGCCACCGTGCACCCGTGATAAGGCTTAGCTTTGTTAAAAAAATTATGAATCTAGGTTGTGAAACAGTCAATTGAAGTCTATATTGTCACATTGTTGATTCAAATTAATTCAAATAGACCATCATTTGGGTTTGACATAAGCAATATTGCTCCAAGCACTTTGCAGCAGCTGCAGTTTCTTCTGCAGAGCAGAAGACACAGTCTGACTGGTGTGTCCTCAGGCCGATGTGCTCCACTGCTTTAATTCAGCCTGGAATGTCAGACGGGGGTAGAAGTTCTTTTCTGATAGAGTACTATTCGTCATGAGAAAAAACAACAAGCATTCCACTTCAGTGTGGGTGAGTGTATGCTTTAGAAGGTGATGAGGGGGTGGTCACTAGGTCAGTCAGTCAGTCATGGGACCCTCTGATGTTTACAAGGTTCACACTGGAGTGCCGTGCCAGCATGCGACAGCACAGAGAAGGGCAGCTCTTAGTACTTACCAACTCCTTTAATCTTGCATGTCACTTTTTTTTAAATAAAGGCTTTGCTCATAGTTTACATGAACTCATTTAATCTACCTGCACCGCCACAGGAATATGTGCAAACAGAAAAAAGAGGATTATCTGCAAGGAATTGAGATCATTAATTTCATTTAAAGTTATTTCTCATCAATTTAGAGAATGTAACCGAGTTTCAACGCATTTCACTAAAGACTGAATAGTGTGTTCATATCGCACCAGAGAAAATTTTTTACATTACATCTGACAAACCAAGGTTAATTTTTTCTATACATACTGTATATATCCATCCAAATTTGGATAACGTATTTTCAGTATGTTGTGATCAATGGTAGAAGTAACACTTTATGAATAGCAATGTATAGATGATTAAATAAAACACACAGAAATTATAAGGAATTATTGAAATCCTGTTGATATTCACAATTTCGGACAATTTTCAAATGATTCAGTTATTATTATATGATCAGCCACATTTGAGAAGAATCATTTATACAATCACAGGGAAAAAAACAATGATCAATTTCAAACAACAACACCTGAAAAAAGGAAAGTGGCCTCACAGCAAGAAGGTTGGGGTTGTTCAAGTCTTGGAGTGGGGGCGAAACTTGAGAAACACTGGCCTTTCTGTGTGGAGTTTGCATGTATGTGTGTTTTCTCCTGGTACTCTGGTTTCCTACCACTCTCCAAAAACATGCATGTTAGGTTGATTGGCCACTACATGATTGTCCCTCGGAATGAGTGTGTGTGTATGGTTATGCGTGTGGCCCCGCAACAGACTAGCAACCTGTTTGGGGTGTACCCTACCTCTCGCCGTGAATCCGCCAGGGTAAGCTCTGGCACCCCTGAAGCCCTCTTAGTGATAGAGTGTTAGCTTGTAGTGCTAAAGTAGACTAAAATTAACATTTCAAATGTAGTGAATTAAAGATGACATTCAGAGATAGGCGACTCAAGTATCAAACTACACTTTTAGACAAACACTTTTAAAACCGGAAAGGGAAGGTGGACCCTTAGCTTAAACCCTTTTTCAATACCAATAAAAACATATTTGTTCCTAAAGGGTTAAGTCACCCGGTCCAAGATAAGAAAACACTGGAGACCAAAATTAACCTTGTTGCATTTTCCTTTTTTTTTTTAAATTACTCCTAATCTTCAGTTACTGCTTCATAACATTGAACTGTTTTTTTCTTTCCATAGAGACTCATTCTTTGAAGTGGTCCAACCAAAAGGTTACACATATCAAACGATCTTTACAAAATGTCATTTTAAGAGTGTAGGGGCTTTTTATTTTGATATGTAAAATATTTTAGTTCAATTTGAAAACAAAAGCATCTTTGAATGCTTTCTGTTTAATTTATTTTTCCCTGGAAGGTACAGATTTACAAAGTTACATTGTCATACTTATGGCGTTGAAAATTAGCTTGAAAATTTAATCCTTACTGCTATTTGTGTTGCTTGCTATTAAATGTTAGCCCAAAGGGCGCACGGTGGAGGACTGTAGATGCCTGAGACATGTCAAAACTTGTTTAAAGAGTTTGAGGGTCTGATACAGCAGGATAACGTCTAACATTTGATGCTCTAACGGAGTTTGGACATGCAAAAGTACATTCACATACTTTTTTTTTTTTACCATAGCTGGACAATATACTGAAACAACACAACATGTAATCAACTTAATAAAGATGGTAAAAATATTGGATTAAAGCCTTGACCAGACCTTGTGCAAACTGAATTTAAATTTAATCAATCAATGAGATGAGCCTCTTGGGATGAATAACGGTGCAGTTACAAAAAGTCAGGGTAGATTTATCCTTCACAGTTTCTGGACAAGTGCCATATTTTTGTTTCCGATTGTATCTCTTCTGCAATTTCTCAATTTTTCCGTTAATAGCCTAAAGCTTTCCAAAAATACTTTTACACTTGTGTTCCTGACAAAATAATGAGGACGGAAAAGATTTGATGGAATTTTTCTTAAGGTTAAATGAAAGAATTAAATCGACTGTATCATATGTCAAGTTTTACTGATGTGAAGCAGGGAAAAACAGAATAGCACACCTCAGAGATCCACGGCTGTCCATTAATCTGGTGGCAACTGAATGTGTCAAGTGTCATGTTGGAATGACGCCTTTGGTGCTTTTCTACTCCTCAGTGTATTCCAATATGGTCGTATGTCTTCACATTTACGTATTTCCAACACACAAGTTTGAACTAGTCAAGGAATTGGGCCAATTGGTTAATTAATCAAATAGAGCTAAGTTGTGGTAAAAAATCCCATGTTTGTCCCCATGGTCATCTGGATCTAGTTTGGTTTTTGGCATGTCAAATTCACAAAAGAAACTTCTTCTAAAATTGTGTCAAAATTTAGAAATCGCCACATTTTCAATTGTTCGTGTTCATAAAATTACATTTTCTAAAAAAAAATTTGTAAGTCTCCACAATCTTAATCGTTATCTGCAAACCACTTGCAACTTTTTTTGGATACGTAATGGTTATACAGGCATTCACATGTGAGAAGTTTGGAATTTGTAGGGATTAAGCTGGGTGATAATACTCTTGTCTGAAAATCCTATGTTCGATGCACACAATTAAAAAAAAAAAAAAAGGGGCCTACACAAAACTTTGACAACAGAAAAAACTGAAAGCAGCAGGTCCAGACGAGGAGCATATCTGCTCTCTTTGACACATTTACAGAAAGATTCCTCATATGGTGAAACTGTGAGTGAAACGGAGCTTTTGAAGTTGAATGTAAACTGTCACTCTGAACCAAAACTGGCTCTTTTTTCCTAGAATTTCCTCAACTAAACATGCAGCTGCACACGATGCTATAAATCCTTTTAATTAATGCAGAAAATGACTAAAAAATTTGTAAGAAATTTACAAAAATGGAAGAATACTTTGTGTAGAGACTGGCACGATAAACTGGAGGGTGTTTTTTGCCTATGTCATGCTTATTATAAGCACCCCTCAAACCACTTCTAGTAAGAAATCTAACCTTAAATAGGAATTTTTATGTGAGGCGCTGGTAATCTGAGGCTTTAACTTGAGTTATTATAATACCTCCCATCAAGACAGTGATGGATTGAACACCTCCAACTGTGTCTGACATGAGCTTACCTGCTCAGGTGAGATAAGCAGCAGTGACCATTTCTACTCATTTCACCCACTGAGTTTTTCAGGATAAAATAATCAATAAAATAATCATGAATATCAATGTCTTATTCAAGCAGTCATGGGATTTTTGTTTGGTCACCTGAGAGGAGGAAAGTAGTATTTTTGGTCAATTTAAAGAAAAAGAATCCCAAAACTATTTTTGAGTTTGGCTCATTTTGTCATTTTGCTTATGTCATCAATCATGCTAAATTCCTCAAACCCTCTCCATGAATCTATGGACCATCTGAAAGGCAGCTTCAGCAACAGACTCCTGCAACTTTGCTGTTCAAAGGAACGGTACAGAGAATCATTTCTGCCGTACTCCATCAAACTTTTTTAACCTTTCACTTTCAAACCTTTAAAGTTTCAATCGCAACAGCTCAAAAAAAAATCATGTCGTATGACATTGTATGATTGTAGAACTGCAGCACTCGAATTTCCCTTCGGGGATAAAGTATCTTCAATTCAATTTAAAAATCACAATTCGATCCTGCTTCATTTTCTTTCAGCTTCAAAAACTTTTTTAAGACAATAAATTTGCATATGGGTTGCACGGTGGCCCATCGAACACAATGGCCTCACACTTGAAGCTCAGAGGTTTTAGTCCTGGAGAGGCAACAATGCTTGAAACACTGGTCTTTCTGTGTGGAGTTTGCATGTTCTCCTCATGTATGCATGGGTTTTCTCTGGGTACTCCGGTTTCCTCTCACCCACCAAAAACATGCATGTTTGGTTGATTGGCCGTTAAGAAAGCACCCTTAGGAATGAGTCTGTGTGGATTGTTGTGTGTATGTGGCCTTGCAAAAGACTGGCGACCTGTTCAGAGTGTATCCTGCCTGAAATGAGTCGGGATAGGCTCCAGCACCCCCACGTCCTAATTGGGGATAAGCGGTTCAAAAAGCCAGAATTTGCCCATTTTAAGTCAAACTATTTACATTTTATCCAACTTTAGTAAATCTCTTTTCAAACATAAAGTTGCAGTGCATTTACAGTGCAGTCTTCTGAGTTACAGCGTAAAAAAGTTTCCTCCTCTTTGATTTAAATCAAATTTATTATTTTTTTGTAAGGGGTAAATATCCAAAACCTTTTAGATAGTGTATAGCAAAAGTCAGAGAGCTGTACGAACCTGCCCTTTGCCTCTCCATCAGGCCAGTCAGATATCCTGTTTATCTTTCAGACATAAAGGACTGCCTTTATTGCTTTATAAAGAAACATATGCAAACTAAATTTGATTATTTTTGTATTTTGCATAAAAATATTTACAGATTTAAGATTGCTTATGAAATAAAATCATATGTAAACATAACTCTCAAGAGGTGCTGTTGTTGAGTGATTTAAACTTTTTTAACCCACAGTAAAGTCAGAAACAAGCAGCAGGAAACAGAGACTCCCAGTCTGAGGCACAGCCAGCTCATTCACAGGACTGATTTTACTGCTATCCCCCATTCCCAACACATACACACACACACACACATGCACCAACTTGATATCTGATTCTGGTAATTATACTGTAGAGGACAAAGACCCCTGTCAGTCAGCTCAGCAGATTGCAGGAATGTTATTTATACTCATAAATAACTATCATCTAATGACATTAGAACATGTATTCACTTGAAAAAAAATCCCAATTTGACTATTAAACTATTTATTTCATCTACTTTTGAGGTGTTCATGAGCAACAATTAGATTTTATGGTTTGTAATTATTTTTAATGGGTGCAGAATTAAAGTTAATTTAATAATTGTTCTATTTTTGTCTGAATAAAGACAGAGTAACTCCTTCTTTGGAATATTTTTAAAGGATTTTCTTGGTGCAATAACTTTTTTTTAGTGGAAAGTTTTTGATTGTTTAAAAAAAAAAACTTCTGTTTTTAAACTTTATTTGTAAAGCACTTTTCAAACATAAAGTTGCACAAACTGCTGAACAGAACAAATAATAATATTTAAAAAACTGAATTAAAATCCAGATTATTTAACAATAACAAATTAAAAGCATATAAACATTAAAAATCAAACACTAAACACATGCATTGATATTCACACACCCTCACACTTCTCCAAATCCCAGCTTCTCCTAACCAACTCAGTTTAGATCTTGCATTTGGTTTGAAAACTTTCAAACTCGTGGTAAAAGTGATTTAATATTAACTCACATACCTTCAAAATCAGATAAAATCCCTGCGAGGTGTTCATTCACGGGAAGATCAGACATCCTGCTGCTGCAGAATCTTGGATGAGGGCTTATAGAAAAGAACTCAAGGGAAAAGTTTACAAAAGGTAATGCAGTAAACTTGTCCGATGTGATGTTTTCAGGCCGGAGACCGGCTGGATTGTGATCCCCTTCAGTGTGCGTCCTCTCTGGTGTAGGTTGCAGAGTCCTGGCTGTCTCGATGCCAGTGGCCCATCCCCCCCTTCCTGCAGCCGCAAGGGACAAGGGGTGAGGAGATTGGGCGGACAGATGGTGGGAGTGTCCAAATGTAACACCTGGAAAAGAAAATCTTTAAGGTTCCTCACCCTCTCCCCTCACCCTTCATCATGCAGGGACAAAGACTGCACACGTCAGGGTTACAGGGTCAGTTGGACATAAATCACTGAAACATCTCTGTTTTATTTGGGACATTTTTAACATACCAAAAAGTCAGACAATTAAATGACTGAGTAATTGTGGGGTGTGATTCATTTTTTAGAAATATTCTCTGGTTTTATTATGGATGATCTGTATGGTTATGTTGATCACTCGATTGACAGTTGTGCAATAATGTAAATATATTTTTCTGCTTTTTAAAAATCAGATCTTCAGTGCTCTAGTATCAGTTTGCATGAAGGTATATATAATTAATTTAGTAATTTGACATACAGCCCTGCATAGAGTTTCAAACAGGTATAAATGCAGGTGAGATTTGATTTCCACAGTAATCTGAATCCCCTAGGATATTTCATTTTGACAGTTGCGGTGTAGTTTTTTTTTTAATAGAAAAATGGAATTAACATTCCTGAAATTCCTTTGATAACCTTTTCACTTTTCTTCTCGTTCACTCAAATGCATTGGTTCTTATTTCTTCCATAATTTTTTACATTGTCTTACAAAAGCTGAAAATGATGCACTCATGTCCAAAGTTGGGCAGAAACAAAGAGTCTTTGTATGTTTTATTTTTTGCAATTTATTTGCAGCAAGCATCAGGACTTTAGGTGCCACCATGATCAGGAGAAATCACTTTCTTTGAATATGAAAAGTTACGACCTTGTTCTGAAAGACTTTTATTCACATAGTAAAAATGTAGAGGTTTTTTTGTAGAGTAGGTGTTTTCAGAAGTTGATCCGATTAGGACAATAATCTGATTACTCGTAGATGAGCAGGAATGTCTCTCTCTATGTTTACCAGTACTTTACAGATGTATAAAATATAGAACTATCCCTTCGGTTGTGAGAGCATATCAGAGATTATCTAAAATCAAAATATTTTGAAATATGGAAGATGGTGAGGATGTTCCTACAATTTTTCATTCATAGTTTTTCATGATCATGAAGTTTTTAGCTCACATAGCCAATGCACTTTTATGGTTGGAAATCAAGAACATTAGTCAGAGTCAATGTTTAACTTTTCAGTTTCTTTGTAAGTGTATTTTTCAGAAATGATTCATAAAGTTTGCCCAGCTGTGGTGCTGTGATCTGTCACGTTCATAAATCAAATTTGATGTGAATTTATTGAACACAACGGAGAAAAAAATTACCACATGTTTCCTTTTGATGTGACTTTACTTCGAGTCTTTCAGACTTATTTGTGACTTTAATCACTCTATATTAAAACATGCTACAAATCTTGATGTATACAACACAGTAGTAACTTAATTTCTTATAGTTTTGAAAGAAAGCCACAATCTCGCTGGATTACCTACCCTGTGTTGTATTTTGCCAAGAATTTTAATTTGATTTTTTCCTTTGGGCATCATATGATTATTATATGTTTGTATTTGTTTTATTCAGTAAACTCAATTTTTAGTTAACATTTTTACATACTTTTAACTTGTGGATCATTTTATGATCCAGTCTGTAAAATATGCTTTACAAATACATTTTGATTACTAAACAAAAACTTTGAATGGAAAATTTAAGCTGAAGTATTCCAAAGTTTTCCCGATTGGTCATTAGTCCTTCTCAGGTCTCACGGTTTTAGTGCTTGTTTTAAAGCCTTAAACAGTCTGGCTGTAGCTTATTTGTGTGACCTTTAGCCTTTTCCTGGAACAACTTGATTGCTGTGGTCATCCTGTCAGCCCTTTCTAACGGTTTCTAAATCATGACTTGTCACTAATTGTCATCATACCTTTGCTGTCTGGGCCCTCAGGCAATGGAGCTCCAAAGATTTCAGATAAACAAGCAAATTCTTGGCTTTTATTACCTTGCCTTCACTTTATTTTTCATCTTGTATTTTTATTTCATTTTAGGTGTTTTTGGACCTCCTTTTTACTTGTGACATAGAAGTTTTTGTAACTTTGTGTTTAATGTAAAACATCAGACCTTGTATGTTGCATGAGTTCAGGGATTTAAGAGTTTCTAAATACATGCAGATTGAGATTATAAAAATCCCATTAGATATTATTTAGAAAGTACAAGACTTTTTCGCCACAATTGTTTTCCTTTCAGTTTACCCCATTTTATGTAAGCTGTGGTAATGCACAAACACGTGACACACATGCCAGTTTCTGTGCAGATGAAGAAAAACTTGTGTGACAGTAATCCTCTTGATTTTGAGCGACATGGCTAATGAGAGCCCCCACCACATCCCACCTTTTGAGAAAACTCAACAAACTTTAAGCAGGACATTTTGAGCCGTGTGATTGACGGGTAATCATGTATTAGGAATGGATCTGTGGAAATGTTTTTTAGGAAGGAGAGTGTGTTTTAGGTTTTCTTCACTTGCTGTTTTGAGAATAGCTCAGTGACAGTGTGCGTGTGATTCCTCAGCTCCTGCAGCTAAATCTGCAAAGGTCCTCTGCTGTGATTCACCAAAGGGGTTTTTCCTGCAATTTGGCAGATGTTGTTGTTCAGAGAAATTTCAGAAAAATTTGAAAAAAATGTCAAGAACTAACTAATTCTAATTTTAAATAACACAAGCCAGAGAACTTCGGGCCCTCTGCCAATGTTTTAGGAAAGTCAGTGGCGAACAAGCTTAACTATAGCTGCAGGGTTCACTTTGAATAAATAAATTTGTATCTCATTGTGTGTGTTTGTATGTGTGGGTGACTCTCAGCCACAAGGCCTTAGCAACTGGTTTGTTGCCACATGTTCAATAACATCTACACACATGTTCAAACCTACAGGTGTTCGTTGTCTCTTTTTGCCAGTGGCACCTCTGGAAATTTGTCATGAGGTGGCCGAATGGGTATATTTGAAATCTCGGGGTCAGACTCCACCGAAAAGAGTCCCGCCCCAAAATTTTAAACCATATTTTCAGGGTACCATCATACTGTGTAATACACTTTATTTTGAAAATGCCTATTGATAAAGCTCTCAGTTATGTCATTAGGGTTTCATTTAATATTACTGAAGATCTGATGTAGATCAATCAAGAATACAATCAACAGTTTCAGCAGCACAACAATTATAACGATACAATCTTTTTCTTTATATGAACTGCATAAAAATTCCTCTTAGCTGGTAACTTGACAGCCATAGACCATGCATTACAATACAGTGAAACTAAAATGTTTATCTACTTTTTATTTGGCATGTGCATAGATCTAATAGACATACTAGATGTGTCTGAATTTATACAAAATGGATTGAAAGTTTGGCCACCCTTAAGTAAATTTAGTATTACTATGTGGAAAAGTCTCCAAAAAGTATCAAATTATAGGTCATAAAAAGTTAGATTTTATTATTATCACTTTCATTACTTACACTTTCAAAGTAACAGACAAGAAAATATTATGGCATATACACTCTACTTAAATAGAGTTTTTCTACTTGTGTTGGTACTCAAAGTGTTTTGAATTGTTGCTCACATTCATCCATTCATACATATTCATACCTGATGGTGGAAGCTGCCATGCAAGTGGCAGACCACCATCAGGAGCAATTGGGGGCTCAGTGTCTTGCTCAAGGACACCTATGCATGAACTCTGTTTAGTAGATCAAACCTGTGACCCCCTCGTTACAGGATGCTCGCCCTGCCCAGTGACCCATCGTTTCCTTAAGAACACATTTTCCCCCAGTATCTTCAAAGGTTTGGACTTCTTTTCCTTTTGGCTTTTTCCTTCAAAGGTCTTCAATGGCAAGTCAGTTTCCTCCATCTGTCCTATCTTCCGCATCCTTTTCTCTCACACCAATTACTTACTTCCCCTGTCCTCTTTTTCCACTGCATCTATAAACCTCCTCTTTGCTCTCAGGTGCTTTCTTTGCAGCCACACGTGTAATACCTGTAATGAACGCTAGAGGACGCTACATGAGAAAAAATTGTGATAATCCAAAAAAGGATAAAAAAAAAAAAAAAACAAACAATTCTTGTCATTTTTTTGTACAGATTAGGGGTCAAAGGACTAATCAACTATTATTAATCAAGTATTAAGTTGATGAGTTTATCTTTGAGTGTGTGGTTGTTTCTCTAGTTCTGCTGACCTGACTTGGATCCACTGACCTCTGACATCCATAAAAGCCCTTCTTGTCTTCTTTGGTTTTTGTTCAATGATGTTATAAAAAAAAACCTCTTACTGTTAGAATAAACGATAGTGCCTGTGCATCATGGATCACTAGAATCAATAAAAAAGAAATAGATTTTAATCTATTTGAAGGAAATGGATGAAACAAGAGTTAATATAACAACACTTAAACCTGATTAATAAAAGCATAGGGTATTAGTTCCATTTTGTCATCTTCTGCTTATCCAAGGCCGGGTCATGGGGGTAACAGCCTCAGATGGGAAAGTCATGCTTCCCTCACCCTGGCTGCATCCTCCAGCTCACCTCAGGGAGGGGGGCACTGAGTTGTTCCCCAGCCAGGAGTGACACATAGTCTCTCCAGTAGAGCTGGGGTCTGCCTCTGTGCCTCCTTCAGGTCGGACGTGCCCGAAACACTTCACCAGCAAGTCGTTAGGGAAGCATCCTAACCAAATGCCCAAAACACCCTATCGGTCTTCTCTCGTCCTAGAGGAGCAACGATTGATATTAGTTTAAACTAAAAAAGAGAGAGAACTAAAACAAACAAACAAAAAACCTATCACAAGAATAAAGAGGAAGTTTAAAATATGAAGTGTGTTTAATTGAGAATAAAATTTAACATATTAATTGGCTAGAAAAGCCAACCGTTCACTGAAAAGTGTCATGGAGGATCTTCGTAAAGGTATTTTTGCAATGTTACTTAAATCTGACTTTACTAGATAGATTTGTGCTTCGATAGGAGCGGTGAAAATTTAATATATATATATATTAAAATCCATATATAAACAAAGTCAAACTCTGTTGAACATTAAAAAGTTTCACCGGTTATTTTGTGTATGGTGAACAAAAATAATTGGCCTAAAACCTGTAAATCACTCCACTTTCCTGGTTTCAGTGATAATTAATCATCTCTATCGGTTTGATTAAAAAAAAATAGACCATGGTGGGTCCAGTCTTCACAAAGAGTTTGCAGTCTTCAGCCCCACTAAGTCTTAAAAATGTTGACTAAATATTCCAATATTCCAATGTCAAGAATTTATATTTGAGGTTGTATTCACTTCTTGCTTTTGACTACACCAAAAATAATTTGATTTAAATACGTCTGACATCCAGTTACATTGAGTCACATTACTAATCAGGTGGGTGCGAGTTGGAAAACATTTTTATTTCTTGAAAAAGCTGGGGGGAAAAAACTTTCTGACAAGTTTGAAAAACGTTTTTCTTTTCTTTTTCCAATAAAATTTTTGAACCTTTTTTTTTTTTTTTTACATTTTGACATTTTTGGGGATTTTTTAAATTATTATTATTATTTTATTTACTAAATTCCTTTTTCCTTATGTAAAGGGAAAGGAAACAAACAACTTTATATATATAAAATAAAAAGAGAAAAAAAATCAAAATGTAAATTTTCATTTGATTTAGTTTTTTATTTGAATTTTTTAAAAAATTATTTGAAAAAACTTTTCAAATTTGTATTTATTTTCTTTTCAAAAACTTTTCAAATGAAGAAAAAGCTTTTTGTTAAAACGTTTTTGAAAATTTGGATTTTTAAAACATATATATATATATATATAAATTTTACTTGTGATTTTTTTTTTTTTAATTATTCTTTAAAAAAAAAGTTTTTCACGGATTAAAAATGTTTTAAGTTCTTAAAGGTGACGTGACGCAGCATGACGTAACGTGACGTTACGTGCCAGCGGGGAACGTTGATGCAGATCCCGGAAGTAAACTGCGAGCTTCAGTGACACGAATCAGTTGGAGGTTCCAGAATGTATTATTAACTTGTGACATTGTTTCAGAATTTGAACCTCTATCCAGAGAGACATCATAACCACCCAAGGGATACAAATCCACGTCAGCTTTAGAAGGTGGGTGTTTTCAGAAAAAAATCGCCATGTTTCACCGTTTGGTTGCTATGAGGACTGTTGGACAGGGTTAGTTTGACCAGCCAGGTGTCAGACAAGAGACATCCTGACGACGGTAATCAGGGTGATCCTCACCTCAAAACATGAAGATCATCAAAAATGATAACATTATTTGATAATCAATTATTACCGGCATGATATTTTAACAAATCGATGTCATTAATTCCGTTAAACATAACTGGCAATACAGTAAGTGTAACTATGAGAGTTTACTTAAAATATAAATCAAAGCAGAGTTCAGTTGATTTTATAAAATAAACATGATCATGTTCAGTTTTTAATCTACTGAAACTTTTGGATCATGTTTTTACCCCTAGAGGAAAAAATATGTTGGAAAATGAGAAGCAAATGCATTGAAAAAAGCTTGTGGTGCAAATTAAAAACAAGATTATTTGGTTAATTAGCAACAGATCAAAATAGTTGTTGTTGTTGGTATTATTTTTGTCTATATAGGCAAACGATTCTGCACCTGGATACTAATGTTTGTGCTGCATTGGCTGTAGCTGAATAAGATGATGCGGGAGCTGCAGCCCCTACTAAACTTGCTACCAAATGTGGTTGGCGGTATGAGTCATGCTGGCAGCAGTGGCAGACTGACTTTTTTGCTGAAGAGGTCAAAATAGTGAGAGAGTAATAATGCACATTCCGGGAAAGTAGTTTTGTATATTAAAAATAATCAGAAGATTAGTAGAGTGTGCAAAGGACAAGGTTAAATGTTGGTCTTTTTTTTTTTTTTTTGCTTTAACCAGATAATATTTTCAGGGTGTGGATTCAGGAAGACTCTCCCAAATTCCCCAGTACTCTCTGAAATCCAGAAATTCAAGTTGAAGCTTTATCATGCAAAATAGAAGTAATCAGCAAACAGTATCCTGAAACCCAGCTGTTTTATGTGTTTCTATGTACATGATTTCGCCACTAGTGAAACACACACATCCTCGATGATGGTGGACGTCACACTTGCCCAAGTGGGGAAAAATTTGAGTGACGCTATGAGGATCCTTGGAGATGGACAAGGGTGAGTTTGCAAACTGTGTGTGTTTTGTATCATATGTATTAAAGTGTTAGCATTGGTTAAACATTGACTCTTCCAAACTGCCCCGTTTCCATCCTCTTTAACAATAGTGCTTCTATGTATGGGAACAGTTGTTTGAAACCTTTTACTTGCCAAGGTGCATTTTCCATCAAAAGAAATCTTGAGGCACCAAAATCTTAAAAACAATTCTCCATAGCTGTCTATATCAACAATATAGTTATTATCACCAAAGTGTCCTGAATAAGAATCAAATCAACACATCAAAGCCTATTTTGTCATCTTTTATGATTCTTTAAAATAAAAAGTTACTTTTTCTCTTGAATGTCTTGCAGAAAATTTTAGATTTTATTAGAATCCACATTTTTTTTTCGCTTTAAAACACATCCTACATTTTCTCATAATATCTCAAAAACAGGTGGAAAATATGATGCACTAGCTGGTGTTGTTTTTGGGAGGGATGGACAGCAGCATGCAACAAAAACACAGAGAAGAAGCGTGGGTTGCAATGGTTACAAAACAGGCAGTTTATCTCTAAATAAAATATCAAGATGAATAAATACGATTTCCTCCATTTTTTTTTTTTTTTTTTTTTTTTTTTTACACAAACACTATGAGATCAACCAAAATCATTTTGGGGAGCTACTGTTAGATCCCAATCACCTGATGAGATGAAATAGGATAATTTCCCGTGAAACACCTGATGATCTCTCTGTGCTGCAGAACACCGGTTGAAAAACGCTGTCTTAGAATATATACATAGAAGTAATTTGCTTTCATTCATGCAAATACAAACAACTTTCCGGTTGTAAGAATTCTGAACTGTGTTGGTTTTGTCTGTTCAGGGATCTGGATGCAGGAACAGAGAGGAGGCGTATCAGCAGAGCCAGCATCCCTGGACCCCTGCAGGGAGAGTAAGATAAACCCACGTTCTTATTAGTAACAAAGACATTCACGATTAAAAAGACCAAATTACCGGCTAACAAGGCTAATACTAAGAAGTAGACTAAACATAAGTCATAAATCCAGACATGTCAACAACTGTTTAAGAAGTACTTGTAAAAAAAATGGGTTTGAATAAATACCAAGATGTCAGCTGTGGAGTTGGTTTATGAAAAAAAATGACAAATACTGTTGGATCCGGGACTCCAAGCGTTCGCTTGTAAGTTAATGATCTACTAGACTCTCTGAGTCTGTTTGATTTTCCATCTTTAAATATATATTTTCTGTTCAGAAGCTTGTCATTTTTTGAGTTATAAATAAAGTTGGCTTGCTTTCTACTTTAGTATACCTTTTGTGTTTTGTGCAATTTCTCAAATAAGGAAGTTTGGTTATTTTAAAATACAAAATTTACTCAAAACAATCTTTTTTCCAGCTAAAAGACTGAAATTTTTTTCTTGAACAAAATATTTCATTTGAATTATTTTGATTATAGATTAATTCAGATTTTTTCTTTTTGATGTAACTTAACAAGTTTACATGTTGAAATTTTTAATTACTGTTGACCGGTTCAATATTTGCAAAGTAAAACACAGTATAAATGCTGAATTAAACTATGCACAATACATGAACAAAAAAACTCAAATTAGAAAAACTATTGAGAAGAAAAACTTTTGTGAAGAATGAACGTAGTTCAGATTTTTTTTTTTTTTTTTTAACGTTTTTTTTTTTTTTTTAAATTAGGCCAGTTATTCTAATCATTGCACTTTCTACTCTGATAGCAGTTCATTCTTCACCCCACTTTTTTAAAATGACAAATGCCTCTGAAGGACATTTTAAACCGGTAAAGAAAACAAAATGTGAATCAGAGGTCATTGAGATGTCTTAAAAAAAAACTAAACTTATCAAAGCAGCTTTTTCTGAACTAAATTATTTCAACCAGAGCTCTTCTGTTTCTCTATTTTGCTCTTTTTCTAATAATTGGAAGATAAACAAGATCTACACTCATTTTTCTATGCGTGTTGTGAGAAATTTGTGGATGCTTCAAAAATTTTCTAGAAATGGAAAAGAACTGAAATGTTTCCTTCACAGTGGCCAAGATGTCACAGCCATCTTGCAGCTAGTTCACAGCCTGATTCATGAAGAGGAGGAGGAAGAAGAAGAAGAGGGCAAGCCCAGGCAAAAGTAAGACAATCATGACACATTGGGTGTTTTCTGTTTTGTTTTTTCAAATATTTTTAATGACCTTTTGGAAAATTCTGAGTTATGCCGGATGTGTTGGGAAGTAGGATGTTTGGCACAGTTGTTTTTTTAAAATGAAGGTTTGTGGTTTTTATTATCAATCAGATACTTCTCAATTACCCTGGATGTTTGGAGTTTTTTTTCAAAATAGTTCTTTTTGCATGATAAAGTTATCTTTGTGTTCTGCAGCAGAATGCAGAACGTTGGCGAACAAGGTCACATGGCACTGCTGGGTCACAGCCTGGCCGCTTATATCTCAGTGCTGAGCAGAGAGCATCTCCGGAAGTTGACCACCCGAATCTTATCAGACACCACGCTGTGGCTCTGCAGGCTCTTCAGGTACAAACTCAATCGCATAGAAAAACAGCAGTTTTGCTAAATTCACAAACACCTCAACAATGGTAAGTAGTAGTTTTATGTAGGGGGTGGAATTAGAGTGGAACTGATGGAAGTGTAGCATCGCAAGATCTCGGGAGAAAAAGAAAGAAGTGTTGTCAGAAAGACAAAACTTGAACATAATTCCTAAAATCAATAGCGGAAAAAGGCGTTTTCTCTGATCTTTCATAAATTGTGCTGCAGGTACGAGAACGGCTCTGCCTGCTTCCATGAGGACGACAGAGAGGGTCTGGTGAAAGTTTGTCGACTAGTTATTAATGCACGCTACGAGGAATACTCCACTGAAGGGTACACTGTCCTGAACTCCAAACAGCCAATCATCTACCTGAGTGCCTCTTGCAGATCTGGTCTGGGACAGCATCTGTGCAGCCAGGTAGGAAAAATATGTAAAACATACACTGTTCTCCATTAAATTCAACATAAAAAAAATCTATAAAAGACATTGCAAAAAAAGGGAAGAAGCGTTAGCTCAGTGGTAGAATGTCCATCTTTGGACTGGGAGAAGCTGGTTCGATTCCCACTAGGTGTCCCTGGAGGAGACACCCAACCCTCATTTACCCCCACCGTTGACACTGTCATGGCTGCCTGTTGCAGTGCAATGCAGCAAAAATAATTTCCCCATGAGGGATGAATACAGTACAAGAAAAATTAATAAAGTAAATTAAAAAAAAGTTGAAATAACCTCAAATTTACCGTCAACTGTTAAATCATTTTAGTTGTTATAAAGGTCATATTTAGGCTGAAAGTGATAAACTGGGGTTTGGTCTTCAATACTGGTTTGCCCACATAACTGGAGCGAGTACTTGGCTAAGTGTCGATATTAAACTGGTTTGGTTTGGGTGTGTGTAAAACACTTAGAGGATACAGCAAATATAAGTAATTGTTAAGCATCATTGTTTAAACAAGTCATGTCCAAACTTTCCACACCTATAGTTTGCTGTTAGCCTGGACAACAGCTGGAGTTCATCTAACAGGCCTCCATTTCACCAGCTGGAAACGTGTGTGTGACAGATAAAAGCACTTCGTATAAACATCAAATGTGTTATTATACGAGTGTGATAAAAGCATTGAGTTGTTTTTACTATGTAAGACGCAAAAAAAGAATGAGCTTATATGTGGGTGTGTGTATTTCAGGGTTTTTAACTGCCTGTCAGTGCAATTTCAACTGAACAGATAGAAATCAGGTGTCCAGGTATCTAATTGTGTATAAAAGGTACGGAGAAACATTTAAAACTTCCTAGAAACTTAGAAATAATTCAACCTAGAATTAGATTTTTTTTTCCCCCTTAGAAACAGTGATAAAAAAAAATGTTAACCTTGTTATCTAAGCAAAAATTTCTCACAAGTCTTTTCTTTGAGAGTACCTAAGGAAATATGGGGTGTACCCTGCCTCTTGCCTGAAATCAGCCGGGATAGGCTCTGCCACCCCCTGAGATCCCAGTAGGGATAAGCAGTTTAGAAGACGAAACAAAAAAAAAAATCTGTGAAACTCAGGTCTTAATGGTTTGAAAGTTGTGTCTCCAGTTACTACCATACCACTTTGTTTAACCAACTGACCAAGCAGGTTGGATAGGTAGAAACTTTCAGACCTTCAAGGGATTTTGTAATAATGTAAGTTGAGAATTTCTTTCAAAATGATGAAAGGTTGAGCTCTCCTTTAAAAAAGTTTTTGCAGGGCTATGCTGTTTTTCTGCTGCATTTTTGGGCGTTGCAGCTTTATGTCATGTCCGTGTTTCTCAAGGTTAATTTGTTATGGTTCACACTGAAACAGAAATAAATAGGATGCACTCTTCGGTTGGTTGTTTTATCTGTAATGCCTCTTATACACAATGCCTGCTTTGAATTTCAAACAGGACAAAACCTTACAACATCTGCATGCAAACATATCCCATGAAGTTAATTATAAACTCAAATTTTAACCAGAACAAACACTCGGGGTATAATTTGTATTGTATAAGCATGACAAAAAAAACCCTGTCTTTTGAGGTAATCATTAGGGAACCGCAAAATATTAAAAACTATTAAACTTTTGTTTAAAAATGATATTTGTATCAACCATGATATGTTACTTTTGCTTTAATCATAAATTTATGCCTAAGACAGTGCTTCTCAATTATTTTATGCTACGGCCCCCCCTCCTCCCCCCCATCTCCCTCCTAGCAAGAAAAAAACAGCTCTCTGACCCACAATTTGAGAAGCACTGGGCAAAGTTTTGGCCTGGCTTACAGTTAAATTTTCAGCCAAACCCAGATTATAGCTCTAAAAGGGAGGAATTCACATGTCTTAAACTCAGCTAAAGTATCAGGGGCGGATCCACGCCACCCCCTTTAGGTCCACAAAAAAAAAGTGTTCTTACCACTTTAATTATTATAAACTTTGGCCAAAATATGTTCCAAAACGCAGAAAAATTACTCTAATTTTTCAAAATGTTCTGGTGGTAAATACTCCCAGACCCTTCCATACTGGTGAGCACCACAGGTGCTTGTTTTGTTTATGACCTCATGCCCCCTGCCCTTTAGAAAATCCTGGATACGCCCCTGAGTATAATATAATTGCATTGTATTTTTTCTGTGTAGTTTAAGCAATGACCTTATCATAAAAATTAAACAAACAAAAAGCCTTATTTTTTAGAGTACTTACTTTGTTATGGTTATTTTTTATTAATCCCCCTACAATTAAAGCTAATGATGTGGATTTTATTTTTATTCTGTACAACATGTGTTTTTTCCCACCACCTCGTGGTGGTATTCATCAGATTGTAGTATTTTTTAAGCCACAAGAGGGTGCTAATGTCATTGAATATCTTCAATCACGTTAAACAAAAACTTTAAATAAAAACATAAATTTGCAAAGAAACGTTTTGTTTAGTTTTTTATGTGAAGACGATTACTTCCAGAGCTGCACGGTGGCCTCACAGTAAGAAGGTTGGGGGTTTACATCCCAGAGTGGGGCGAGGCTTGAAACATTTGTCTTTCTGTGTGGAGTTTACATGTTCTCCCCCTGTATGTGGGATTTTCTCTGAGTACTCAGGTTTTCTCCCACTCTCGAAAAACATGCAAGTTAGGTTGATGGCCACTATGAAACTGAGGATGTGTGACTCCGCAACAGACTACCCTGTTCGGGGTATACCCTGCCTCTTGCCTGTAATCAGCCGGGATAGGGTCCGGCACACCTACAAGCCATTAGGGATAAACGATTCAGAAGACAAAACCAAAAAATTACTTCTAATAATTTTACAAGGCTCTGTTTGATATATCTAAGTATTAATGTGAAAGATCAAATTAAAATGGTCAAAAAATAGTATTAAACAGTTTTCTCAAAATCTTCAAAGACTTGTTTTTCTGCAGCTACTGCAGTAAATACAATTTTAACATAAATTTTATTTTTATATTCTACATAAAACATTCTCGTTAGGGTTGGAATTAGAAATTTCTGACATTTTTAGACCTCTGAAGTGTTCAGTAACAAAGATTCCATGTTACCATTTACTGTTTCGGAGACAAGGTTAGAAATAAGAAAGGAAAAAAATGGCCATCAAAGTTAAAAGTGAATTTAATAAATAAATCTTCCTTCATGTCTTGTTTACATAATTGTATTTCAAACACATAGAATATCATTTTGACATAAGTTCTTGTGGTTTCAGCTCGGCTTGCCTCTCTCCAGTTTGTGCACTGTGCCGTGTAACACCATGTTTGGATCTCAGCACCAGATGGTATGAGAGCGCCAATCTAAAACATGCCAAACTGTCAGATGGCGGTAAAAAAGAAAAAGACAATGAGTCTGACTCAGTTTCTGTCTGTTGATGTCAGGATGTCGCCTTGTTGGACAAACTGATCAAAGAGGATGTGGAAGCTGGGAAGCTACCTCTGCTGCTGATTGCCAACGCTGGTAAAACACAGTCTCACTTCAGATAACCTACTTTGTCTGCTATCTAAACTCTTTTTTTTAAAAAGAGTTTTTTTTCTGTTTAGGCACCCCTGGTGCAGGCCATACAGATAAGCTGAGTCGTCTGAAGGAGCTGTGTGATCTGTACAGTTTATGGCTTCATGTTGAAGGGTGAGTTAGTTTAAAAAGTTTCGTAGGATGGCAACAATGTAACTAAGGTTCGTTTGCTTCTGTTTCAATTCTGTTTGTTGTTTGAAAGAATTGAACACACCATTTGACAACACTGAATGAAACTGTTGCAGTTAAACCCTACCACGGACTAGCTTTGTCTTAAGCTCAAATTTAATAGAAAATTAAACATTATTCATTTTCCTTCTGACTCTACAGGGTCAATCTTGCCACCCTGGCTTTAGGGGATGTCACCTCAGCCATCACGGTAATCTAAGGACTAAATTGTTAAAAATTTGCTTGTTTAAAGATAGCTATGAGCCGGACCCCATATAACACAGTTCTTTTTTTTATTTTTCTTCCAGGCAGCCACCAGAAGCAACAGCATGACACTCACTCCAGGTCAATGGCTCGGCTTGCCAGCCGTGACTGCCGTCACCCTCTACAGACATGAAGACCCGGCTCTGGTAATCTTTTATTTCCCTTCAACTCTGAGTAAGAGCATGCTTTTGGAGTTTTGTTGGGCTTGTTTTAGTTTCACTGCTTCTCTGTTTTTTCTTAGTCTCTGGCTGCAGGTTTGACTTCCAGCCAGCCAATGGAGAAGCTGAGAGCTCTGCCACTCTGGCTCTCTCTGCAGCACCTGGGTCACAATGGCATCGTTCAGAAGATCAAACATGCAACAATTCTAGTGAGTAGCTATATTTTGGACCAGCGGCACACACTAGAAAACCATGTCTAGTTATTCAAAAATTATTGTTAAATAATTAATGATAATTTAAACCTTTATACAAAACAAAACTATTCAGTAGATCATCATCCCATATAAACACAGAACACAGGCTCCAGTTAAAACATAGATATAACTTACAAATTGGTGATTCTCTTCAAGTTCACCAGAATAATGGACCGTCAGATCAACAGTGAAAGAACATTTCCAACACAGTTAAAGTTCAGGTTTAAATCGTGGGAATAGTCCCCATCGTTTGGATATAAGTTCAGGTTGTTTTTCATTATCCTGGTAACATGTGATGTTCTTTTCAAGATCAGGTGAATTTACTGTCGAGATGTAAACTTTTTTATTTTACATCCAAATATTTTTTCCCTTGTTATTGTTAATAATCTTTGTAGCTGAACTAGAACAGTTTTAACCAGATTTATCTGATCGAAACAAAGTAGTGATAATTTTACATACGCTAAATAATTTTGTTGTCGTCATCTTCTGCTTATCCGGGGCCGGTTGGGGGTGCAACAGCTTCAGACAGGAAACCCAGAATTCTCTCACCCCTGCTGCCTCCCTAAGCTCACCTGAGAAGATCCCAAGGCATTCCCTGTCCAGCTGTGAGACATAGTCTCTACAGCAGGTCCAAAGCCAACCCTTGGTCCAGAGCTAGCGCATTCAGCAGAGGGTCTGACCACCAGGGTCCTCATCGTCTGCTGCTGCCCATCTCATTTTTCACCCGACATCTATGGTAGGTGGTAAGCCCACTGGAAGGGTATCTCATGTCCCCTGTTTGGGCTGAACCTGGCCAGGCCCCAGGGGTAAAAGCCCGGCCCTCAGGAACTTGCTCTCATGCCCCACCATCGGGCCTGGTTCCAAGGTGGGATCCTTGTGACCCTGATCCGGGCAAGGGCAACTTGGCCATGCTTGATCTCTTCATAGGGGTTTTTTGAGCCGCGCTTTGTCTGGCTTCTCAGCTAGGACCTGTGTGCCTTGGGTCACTCTACCCGGAGAATTAAGTCCCGGACAACATAACTCCTCGGATCACTCAGGGACGCTATCCCCTCCACCACAATAAAGTGGCGTCTCCATTAATTATCATTTATTACTAGAGCCATTTAATTACACAACCAAGTGTTGATCACATGCAAAAATTTATAAAACTTCTAAGCTACTTAAATATACAAATACCAGTTGAATATTTTTTACTACAGGAATATTTTTGTGATTGAACATAAATTGTTATAAAAAGGACTTGTTGCAAACATCTGACCTACTTCTTTCTCTCTTTTTCTAGAGCCAGCAGCTCCTACAGAAACTAAAGCCTCTGGCCTCAATCAAAACATCGGTTAGTGCTTTTCACTTATTATTCATAATAAATATTTAATTCATTATTATAAAAACATTTCCAGTGTTAGATGAGTGAAGTCACATTCATTAAGAAATCCACAACACATCATATTTTAAAATAGAAAATGGACTTCACAACAACTGTAAAGATGTTGCCTGGTATTAATTTGAAATGTGTGTGACTTCCACATCTTGGTCTGCATGCTACCTTCCACATGCTTAAAAGTTTAAATCGTTTGTGTTTGTAGGATATCCTTGAGACAGAAATCTCACTCATTGATGCTTTGAAAATGGTAACATCAGAGTTTTACTGACACTGGAGCAGTTTGTGGGTCACTACTTAAACCTTGTTCACTGACATCCACTCAAAAATGAAGCCATCTTGATGTCAATGTTAAAACACTAATCCAGATGCAGTGAACAATCTGAGTCTGAACATAGTGGCATTCATATTCTTTGTAACCTGGATGATCAGCTAATTGAGCTTTCAGTGCCACTGTTTGTAGATGTGTGTTAGTGACTGTAGTCAGTGTGGGTTACCTTGGTTACAGGGCACGGTGTCGCCGATCCCGCCCATCTCCGGGGCTTCCCTCCGGGACATTCTGGGTTCTCTCATGCTCTCTATTGTAGGTGGGACCAAGCCTTTTCCCTTTTCCGGTTTTTTCCTTTTCCCTCCTTTTTTTTCTTTTTTCCTTTCATTTCCTTCATCTCACATGAGGTCTGCAGTAATGGGTCTCCATTGGCTGTTGGACTATTCCCGTCTTCCTAATTATTTAGGAATTGGATCACACTGGCATGTTGTTTGAGGTACTTCAGGGAATGCCTCTCCTAACTCATTAAGCTTTGTTGCCTTTCGAAGAAATGCAAGGGTCATGAATAAGATGTGGTAAAAAAAAATAAGGTGTTAAAGTCTGGCGAAAAACATCTGACTTTACAGAGACAGACCTCCACAATTCCATTCATATTATTATATGTTTATAATTATGCACATTTAGATTCTTTCAAGTAATTATCAACTTTTTGTTCCTACATTTTATTGCAAAGTTTAAAATTTCTCAACATATTTTTAAAAATTCAAGTAACATTTCTGTTTAATTAAAATATCTGAAATTGATATTTTATTTATGAAGATGTTGAAAAATTGAATGAGTGAGTTTTTCGCGGAAATGATTTTTTAAATAAAAAAATAGATGAAGATATCTCACAAAAAGTTGGAATGAGCTATTTATACAATAAGTAAATATGTTTTTGTAAATTATTCATGACCCTCTCATTCACACCGTGGAAACAGTTGGCATCATCTCAGCTCCACCCAGGCATGATTTTTTTTTTTTTTTTTTTTATATCTTCACTTCGATGTCATTGATTATAAACTGCCCCTTTTTAAAAATTCCTTCCTCAGTGGTTTAAGTATGAAGAAAAAAAAATATTTGACTAGATCACATCTTTACAAATTTGAATTAGAATCATCTTGGCAGAAAACATCATTAGGTGTTTCTTAATTTTGTTTAGAATACAAAATACGAGTAGTATAATGGTAGCACTGTTTGCCGAAGTAAGAGACCAGTATCACCATACAGAAAAGTTTGATAACTCAAACCAAAGCTGTATGTGACATTAGCCATAAACACAGCATGTTCCAGCTTTATACAAACTTATTTAAACATTAGTTTGCATGTTTTAAAGCAGATGGTGACATAATCGAGATAGAAACTTATTCTGTCTGATGTGTGTCTTCAACAGGTGGAAGATGAGCAAAACTCTCCTGTGGTTCTCTTCAAGTTTTCACAAGAAATGAGTGCTGGTAAAAGTCTTTAATCCACACACAACCAGAGCGCACGCAGTCCTTATCTTCTTCTTTTAATTCACAGTAATATTTAAATAATTGGTATTTATTCTCTGCTAAAGAAGAAGCCAAAATGTTGTGGTTTTAAGTTACTTTAAACTGTCTGATCTGACATTTCAAATCATCCTGAGTCTTCTAAGATGTAAAACCATATCAGTGCCGTTTGGGAGAGAAATTTGAACTGTAAAAAAAACTTTTAAAAAAGGCAGCTGACTATTGTAACAATTATATTTTTCTCCGCTCTTTTCCAATCATAATCACATTCAATAATTTATGTTAAATATGTGATTTTTAATGAATGTTATAAAAGTAAATGAAATAAAAGTCAAAACTGTGGATTAGCGTTTGTTAGAGATTCAGCATCACCATGACTCTTTCATCTCTTGTGGTTTAGACTCAAGCGCAGGTTCAGTTGAAGGTTTCTGTGCCGGAGAAAAAGAAATCCTTGATACTTTCAATAAATGGGTGAGTTTTTATTGATTATAAAATAACTATTTAAAATAAAAACAATTTAACTTCAAGTTTGTTTATTTAACCATAAATACCATAAAACAACTATAGACTTTAAATTGTTTCTGTATTTTGTTTTGAGGTTTTTTTTCCCCATTCCGTTGTCTTCCACTTATCTGAGGCCTGGTTGCAGGGGCAACAGCCTCAAACAGGACAGCCAGGCTTCTCTCACCCCAGCTGCATTCTCTAGCTCAACTTAGGAGGATCCTGTGGGGTTCCCTGTCCAGCTGTGAGACATAGTCTCTCCAGCGGGTCCGGGTTCTGCCTCTGGGTCTCTTCCCAGTGGGACGTGTCCAAAACACATCACCAGACATTCGGGAGGCATCCTGACCAGATGCCCAAACCGCCCCATCTAACTTCTCTCGAACCGGGGGAGCAACAACTCTACTCCGAGCTCCTCCCTGATGTCAGAACTCCTTAGAGTTTTATTTTTACAGAAAAAAATTTCATTCCTGTTTAAAACAAGACAACACCCTCAGGTTGTTGGTGGGGTCTCTCAGTGTTTCCTAGATAGAAGAGGGCTGTTTGTGACCTTATGATAAACAGCACTAAAGAGTGGAAGAGAGTATAATATCTTTTTAATTGTCATTGTACAACAAAATTGTATGGTGTATGTGATGTTCTATACAACCTTAACAAAGATGACCTCAAACATAGTGAGTTGACTAGGAAGGAGATTTTCTGTTTCAACTGTGATACTTTGAATTGATGTAATCCTTAAAGTCCTATTTTAATTTCTTCTCCTTATCTTCTTTATAGCTGGGTGAACAGCTGGCTCAGCTGGTGCCAAGCAGTGGCGTAGATGTGGTGGAGCTGGAAGATGAAGGAACATGTGTCAGATTCAGTCCTCTGCTGACCGCTGCAGGTAACATGAACACAAACAGAAAGGGGAAAACTCTTCCATTATAAAACATATTCTCTCCCTTCATACAATCCAGTTATGGGAACCCAGCAAGAAGATATTGAGGACATGGTGGACAAGCTCGTGGAGCTGGTACCTATGATGACCTCCACAATGAGTTTAAGACAAGATTTCAGAGAGGAAGTCCATCGACGCTCACCAACTCTTAGATACGTAGAGGAGCTCAGCTGGCCAGGACTGGGAGTGGTTCGGTAAGGATGGCTTAAAACTCCAAAGCTGATGTTTGATTACACAAAATTTTACATTCTTAAAAGTAATTAAATGGTAATACATCGAAAACTGTCCTGAATTTGATTCTGTGTCAATGTGCAGCTATGAGCTGCTGGCTGAAACGACAGATGAGAGCAACAGGAAGGAGGAGCTCAAGAAAATTAACAATGAGCTGTTAAAGAAGCTGCAAGAGCTCGACACAGACATCATCTTTTCCACTGGTTCGTACCAAACATACACACACCTTAATGCCTCTCTACCTTCCATCCTTTGATCCAGAGTCATACTCAATCATTTTGTACGATTACAGGTCCTGAGTTTGTGGCAGAAGAGAGCTGCATTTTTGTTGGCATGGTGACGGACGACGTAGATGTGGCGGAGCTGGTGGAAACAATTACAGCTTTAGGGAGAGACATTGAAGAGAACGGAAGGGTAAATACTTTCTTCCTGCGCTGCTTTTCGATAAAGAGAAACCAGTTACCATCATGTTTAGAACCAGTGTTATGATCTTCAACTGTTACTCCCCACAGCTGTTGGAGAACATGACAGAGGTGGTGAGGAAAGGCATCCTGGAGGCTGAGCTGCAGCTACAGAAAGCCAGTGAGGAGAAACTCATGGAAGAGGTGAGTGGCTCTGTAAAGACAAACATTTTCTTTCAATTCAGGACCAGATAGAGTTCAGTTAATTGGGTGAAACATTTACTCAAGAACCCTTCCGTTCTGTTGTCTTTTGCTTATCCGGGGTTGTGTTGCAAGGACGACAGCCTCAAAAAGGAAACTCCAGCTGCATCCTCCAGCTCAACCTGGAGGATCCCGAGGTGTCCTCCTGCCAGCTGTGGGACACAGTCTCTCTAGCAGATGTGGGTCATGCCTGTGGGTCTCTTTCTGGTCGTACATGCCTGAAACACCTCACCAGCGAGGCATTCAGGTGGCATGCTAACCAGATGCCCAAACCACGCTATCTGGCTTCTGTTAACAACGGCTCTACTCTGAGTTGGTCCCACTATTTCCGAGAGCCCAGCTACCCCACTACTGAAGATCATTTTGGTTGCTTCTATCTGCAATCTTGTTTTTTCGGTCACCTCCCACACACACCACCCACATACTCAAGAACCTAAAACCTGTTTTTTGTACATGTTTTTGTCATGTACTGCGTAAGCCCTGCAGCCTGATGTGATCTTCTGATGAGCCCAGCGGAACATTTCTGTTGTGTTTAAAGAAAGCCACTTTGTGTGACGTTGCTTTGTTTCATTGAGTGCTGTTGAACATGTAAATGAATCTTTTCTGTGTTACAGGGAATAATAAGGCAGCTTCCTCTGTTCGGCTCTGTTCTAAACTGGTTTTCTCCTGTTGAAAGTAACATTAAGGGAAGGACCTTCAACCTGGCAGCAGGTAGGGCGTGCTTCTCTCTTTGGACTCCATGATGCATCATCACTATGAAGTCATTTATCAACACTAGACTTTTTCCTCAGTGTTAAACATTGTTTAAGTGGCTTTAAGCTTACATAACTACGTCTTTTGTCCTACATTATGTTGAGTTTTATTTAAAAATGCAGGATCAAATGTAAAAACTGACCAACTTGAGATTTTTTGTGTCCATTTATAATTAAGCTAAAGATGTATGTATGCTTGTTAAAAATGAAATATTTATGAAATTCAGTCTTTCTTTTCAGTAGTTTAGACAAAATGCCTGTAATCTAGTTTTAAAAAAGCAAATCAGTTTAATCTTGACCTACTGACACAAGGAGCATGTTTCTAAGTGAGCTGTATTCTTTAGTTTGTTGTGTCAAAAAGAATTTCCCACAGACCAGCAAGAGTAAGAAAGACATGAACAGGATAAACAAACTGTTTTGAAAAAGCCAGTCTCATTATTGGCAGCAAACTAGAGACATTTGAATCAGTAGAGAACAAAAAGTCACCAAACAAACTGCTCTCCATTATGGACAGTCTACCAGAGCAGAAAGGAGCTGCAGAGTTGCGACTGTAGACGCAGCAGCTTGGTGAACGCAAAAGTCTTTCTCCCTAAAAACAGGGGTGTCCAACTCTGGTCCTGGAGGGCCGGTGTCCTGAAGGTTAGCCATGCGTCCTTGCATCTACACACTTGACGGTTATTGAGTCATAATGTCAAATGTTATTGGTTGTTGATTTCACTTTATGTGCATCAGCTATATTGAAACATGAACACGTGGAAAACCTCCAGTACACACACCAACCTTCAAGGACTGGAGTTGGACACCCCTCCCTTAGAATGTTCAAATTTGAAGGATTTTGTTTTAACTACATCTGCATAGTATAGTAGTGGTTTTAGTGTCAAATATCAGATCTTTTGTTTGGTAGTTAATGCAGCACATTTTTTAAAGCCTTGTCTTCAGGTTTTAAACCATAAATTAATCTAGTCATGTTCAAAATTCCCTCTAACTTGATTAAATCTCAAGTTTTAGATAAAGATCAACATCATACTACCACCACTGTACTTCAAGCTGGAAATAATTATTCTACTTATGTGTGGTTATTTTTAAACCAAAAAGTCCAACTTCAGTGTCACTGGAATGTGGTGTGAGCGCCACAAGCATTTAGGTGACATAATACTTTTTATGCGGTTTTTACTAAGTTTTTATTTAACATGTAAATGTCACGTGAATGATCATCAGAGCTTCTTGAGTGTTTCTGTGGACTCAGCCCTTTGGGTTTTTTTGTCAGTTTAAACAAGCTGTTTTAGTTCTTTACATATTTAGCTGCTTTCAAATGTCTGTCTTCATAGTTTTTTAGTTTATTTAAAAAAATGTTGTGAAATTTTTAAATCACTAATTGATTTGTTTCTTTCAAAAATCTATAGCAGCTCGTATCTGCTGATATATCCAATTGTTCATCTTTTAATTCTGACTGTTCATTTTACAACATTTTTAGATGTTTGGATTTTTAGTAAAGTGCAGAGGAGATTCCACAGATCACATGTGTTTAATTTGCATTTATGTCTTCCTGTTGATTTCTGTTGCTTTATATTTGTAATTTTTGTCATCAGGGTCTTTAGATTCCACCGAGGCAACGTACTCCACCAAAGCTCAAGCAGGCAGACCCACCATACAAGACACTGTCCCCTCTCCTTCAAAGAGACCACCAGGTGAATCATTTGATTTGTAAAACATTGTAAAGATACTTTATTTTGTCCGCAGGAAATTTTGTCAAGTCAGAAAAGTTTAAGGAGTTATGAGCTAACATTTAATGGGGTTTTTTGTTTTTAAATGCACATTTTCATTTATAGATTTCTGATCTTTTGATTTCTAATTTTAAATAAAAAAATTAAAAAAAACAAAACAAAGCAAAGTTGAAAACATGAGCTATCTGAGAAGCACTTTTTGTATTTAATCTTGTTTTCTGTCTCATCTTGCTGAACAGGTTTAAAGTTGTTCCGACGTTCAGGAGCGACATCTGATTCTGCTAGTGAAACCAGCTCTGTGGGACAAGAGAGCTTCGTTCATGCCCAACTGCCGTCCAGCAACTCCATACACCTGAGCCAGGAAACATCCGAGAAGGCTGAAGAGAGGGAACCAGAAGGCCAGGAAACGGAGCAGAGTGAGAGATAAAACACTCAGCGATGTCCTCCTGTTCTGAGAGGTGTGAAAATCAGCCAGACCATCCCTAAACACTGTGATATCAGTTGAGTGCTTTACTACTAATTTAACGATGAATACTTTTCAGAAGGTTGTCTTCCTCGCTGAGTCTGATAGTCAAATCGAACTACCGTCGAGACATAAGCGTCTTCCTGTCATATAAATATTTAAAATGTTTTAGGTGCCTTCATCCAGACGAGTACAGCCTTGTTTTCTTGTTGACCCACAGAGTTACAAAAAAAAAAAAAGCCATAATGAACATGTAGATTTAGGGAATCAATGGGTTGGAGTTTGTTCCATTAATTTCTAGTTTTGCTTTGTACTGAAAACTATTAAAGGCTATCATTACCGTAATAAAAAAAAAAAAAAATTAACACATCTCACAACTACTGGCATTATTACATCAGACTACTGGATTCCAGACTTTCGTTGTTAGTAAATATTAAATTATAGTTTGATTAATAAAAAGAAAATCCAAGCGTTTAAAACAAACAAATAAGTTCTTTTTCTAGTAAAATATTCATTTGTAAATATTAAAAAACAAATCCACTATTGTTGGGACAAAAAGATTTATTTTCAATATACTGCATTAAAAACAATGAGCTAACATAATTATCTGGTGCAGGTTGTACATAAATGTAATAAAATACAAACATGTGGGATGATAATCAGTAGATAGTCAAAGAATTATATTTCACAACCTCTTGATTTAAAAAAAGAAGAAAAAAATATAAATTTTCTAGTAATAAATTTTTGTGTCTTGGGTGGAGTTGAAGATTTATTACTAGATCTGGAAAATCTGCTCTAAGAATTTTCCATTTAGCGTTCACGTCATTTTTAATCACATTATTCAGATAAAATTTATTATTTCTGGAACTAATGTTATAATAACTTTGTTCTTGTAGGTTGGATCCCTTAATCAGCTCAGTAAAATGTCACTTCATTGCCAGATGTCAAGTTTTTTGTCTTTTTTTGCTTGAGATCCGTTAAAAAAATTTAAACTTTCATGCTAACAGGGTATCTTTTACAGCAAAACTTAAGTTATCTTTATTCCAGTTTTTGTGTCGCTACATGAAAATATCTATCCGTCCAACATTAATCTACTTTGCAGCTGAATTTTATTTATTAATATAAACGTTATAGCGTCCTGCTGTTGACATAATTCCAACAAACTGCAAAAAAGTTTTACCAAGAGCAAGAGGAAGTCGTTAGAGCTGTCGTTTTGTGAATTTATCACACATTCAACTCTTTATAATAAACAATAATCCTATAAAAGTCCAACTCTCGCAGCTCATTGAATGTGTTGTTTATTTAAGTCATTAATATTTATTCCATCTTAATACCAAACATTTGTTTTTGGGAGAAAAAATATAAATCTGAAGGGAGGGATTTAACTATTTATTTTGTCTTTGTTTACAAAAGTAAGTGATTTTTTTCACAAAGTAATCATTTTTATTTTTTGTGATGAAAAAACAAATGTTGCACCAATACTGCAAATAAAACGCAAATTTACATTGTGAGGATTTTTTTTGTTTGTTTTTTTATATTTAATTTGCATTGAAACAAATATTTACTGGGCCGGGTTTTAGTTTGCTTTATTTTTATGGTTTTTGTTGTAATTTTCTTTGTATGAGTTCTTTATGTGTTTGTGCACTTTAAGGAATCTCTTCAGAAATTCTTGTTTGCCCTGAAAAAATGTTTGCAATGTTATCTATTGATAAAAACTGTAAAATGTCATGCAATCAGTTTTACCTGGTTTTAGAAAATTTGCCAAAATCTGCAGCATGACTCAGATGCAAGTTGTTTTGGGACCCTGAATGCATCAATTCCAATTGTTGTGATAATAGTTTGAATAATTTGATCATCACTAATGAGTTGTTAGCGTGCCATGTCAGTGAATGTCATCATTTTAGATAAAAACTTGTGTTCCTTATATGCTGCTTTATTCTAGATTTGAAGCAGGAAGAACATGACTGGACTAAAAAAAATAAAGACCAGACATTTGGATGACTAAAATACCTGCTGTAAAGTTTTAAAACTTGTATTCAATGCAAGATAGAAGAGTAAAACTGAAAATGACACCATATTTGCACTTGTTCTGTAAATAATTCCTACTGTAATATGTTTATTTCTTCATGTTGTGATTCAAATGCAAAGCTGAAGTAACGTATAAAGAAACATATGATTTGAAATGATGTCACTACTTTGATGATTGTTAGTCTACTCTGCATAACTCTTTCTTTAATTATCCGCATATTTCTTTATATTCACATACCTTTGTCTGTATGATCTCACTGGAGGCTACATGCCTCTATGGTTCAGGGTAATTATTTTTGATTTTCAGTCATATTTACAGTTAGAAGCTGATCATCACACGTACTTGTGGTCTTCACAGGTAATAATTTTTTCACTTGCCGACCTGTCTAACTAACAGAGCAATAAATAACGGTGAATGAAGAAAACTGAATAAAATTGTTAAAGAACTTGTACTTAGTTGTGACTTTTTTTTACACTTTAAATAACAGTCTGCAATGGAAAAATGGGAATATATTTTGTCTTTGCAGTTTGATGGCGAATAGGGGAACACTCAGTACTTTATTTTTTTCCGGTGTCTTCATGTTTGTTTCTTATGAAATGCCAAATGCTAGTAGTTTCTTTACAAATAAAATCCAACCACCATGTGTAATAATAAAGACCCCTTGAACGTTGGAGATCATGGAGAGACAGCTGGAAGTCAAACAAGCACTGGTTCCAGCTGCAGTGTGCAAAATAACATTTCTCAAAACAACACATTTAACCTTGAAGCAGGTTGACGACAGCAGCAGACCCCATCTGGTGTCCTTCCTTTTATTTTGGAGGCATTACTTCTATCATCTGGCAGAGTAATTACAAACTGTCTATCTCAGGCTAAAATACTAAGTAAAGTAGGATCCGTCTTAAGTCATCTGTCCATTTGGAGTCGATGTGGTTCCATTTTAGCTAGGAGTTATGCTGCTTCAGTATCTACAGCAACTCGTCTGTGGTTCACCTTCAGTCCAGTAGTTGAGAGAAAAAGACTCCTGCTTTTAAATAACAGCATTGCTGTCCTGTCTTTGGGCTGTTTTCCTTGGGTGCTAAACAGTATCATGACTTTGTTGTTGAGCTAACAACCTTCTTTTGTTGGACACCGTGTCCAACTTCCCAGCCTCCAGTCCAAGGACACTGCACATCTATGGAATCTTCCATGTTTTCTGATTCAGTTTCAGGTGCAGCACCTAATTTAGTTGGTGCATCTAAAAGAGGAACGAATGGCGCTGAGTAACAGCAACAATACAGCTCTTTAACACGACTACTTCCAAGGAGAGGCCTGGGATCTGTAAACAGACCAAAGTCAGGACGCAGTTTTGGTCATATACTTGGCAAGCAAATGACATTGAGTAGACTTTGTGGTCAAACTCAGAGGTCAAAGAGGTACAACAATCTTTACCATCTGAATTTGGGCTTGGAGGCCATCCTGTCATTGTGCTCATCTCCTGACCTCCTGGTGGGGCCTCGTTTCCTTGAGACAATGTCATAATTATTCATCCACTTAGTTGGATTCCTTTGGCTGTTGATACAGAATAAAACACAATAATATAATGGTAACTGTGATTTTATACATTCCTGGATGTTTAGAGGTTATCTTGGTCCCTTTCTCCCAAAGACCAGATCCTGGGAATTATGTAGGCTGTCACATCCTATTCATCAACTGAACACACAGGTGGCCCACACATCATGTGAGGGACTTAGCTGTCATGATATTTCACCTCACACAAGGAAACAAATCCTTTTTTACTGCCGGTGGAAGTCATCCAGGACCTTTGAATTACGGTCATTCACATAACTTCCAAAATAACTGTGGCCAAAGAGGTTTTCAGGCAAAAGAAAATTATTGGTAGTGAAAGAAAAATCAGCTTCCTTTTTGGTAGTATGTCACGTTTGATGTGTTGGTTAAACCCTTTATTCTAAAGACAAGGCAAGTTCTAGATGGTTCATAAGGCATTAACATTCCACAGGCCATGAAGAGACTTAAACACAAGCAGTGAATCCATGTAGTCCCTCATTCATCCAGGAGTGATCCATAGTAGAAAAAAGTTTAAAAAAATTCTTCTGGACAGTTTAATTAATTTGAATTATTTTTCAAATTAATTCTTGAACGAATCGTTCAAGAATTAAACTGTCCAGAAGACTTTTTTGAAACTTTTTCTACCACAATCAGTGAAGTTTTAAAGTCTATTCTCTGAGCCACACGAAGAGCCAGGGCAGAGACCTGAGCACAGGACTAATGTCATCATTCTTTCTAGTATCTTAGTTAGAACTCGAGCAGAGGCATTTTGAATAAATTGCAGCTGTTCTAAGGCCTTTTGTGAAGATCAGTGAGTAGACCGTTGCAACATCTAACCATCTGGAAACAAATACCTGGATAAGACCCTCTAAGTCTGTTGTAGACACTAACCCTCTGATTTTGACAATGTTCTTAAGGTGGTAAAAGGCTGCTAATGTAAGCAATTTGATGTGACCATTAAAGTTTAAGTCTTGAGTTCGTTATTACAACCAGATTTCTAACTTATTTTGTCAGTTCATATACCAAAATACTCCCACTTCTGACCCCATCTGAGTCCATGTCAGTGATCCAGTAATTTATGTGGCCGATTGAATCAATTAAATATTTTTTATTATTATTCTTGTTAATTGAAGAAATTTTGAGTGGTGATATCTGTTTGTGGTGTTCTGTTCATTTGAAACTTATTTTCATTTCATTCACATGACATACCAATAAATAATTGATTTGAAGAAAGAATTGTTTTTTCTGCAATATGGTGACATGGGTTGCATTTTAAAGCTAAAGCATGACGTTAACATGCTAAAAGTAACTCCAAACGTTCGTTTTACTCGATTTAAAAAAACAAAACATGTACTTCTATGTATAAAATTTGTTTTTATACTTCCTTTTTTAGTCTCTCCAGCAGGTCGGGGGTGGGACGTGCCCGAAACACCTCACTAAGAGACATCCTGACCATATGCCCGAACCACCCCATCTGGCTTATCTCGACTTAGAGCAGCACCGGCTCTACTCCGAGCCTGCCGATAATCCTCTTTTTAAAAAATTAGAAAGATAAAAAAAAAAAAAAATTTAAAGTGTTAAATATTGACACTAAATAAATATGATTTTTTTTTTTAATTAACTATATTTTTCTTTTCCTTTTTTAGGATTTTGAAAAACTACTCGTTATTATATTTTAATTTATTTCTCTATTTATTTTTGTTTTTTGCTATTTTTAAGTGATACCAAAATAAAATGTAATTAGCTGAATTGATGCTTAATTGATTAATTTGAAACTTTGTTCTTAACAAAGTGATTTATTTTAGTTAAATTTCAACCTTCACATTTGTCATAACTCATAATTATTTTTCAAATTAAAAAAAATAGATTTTACGGTAGTTCCTATCTTGTTAAAATTGCTACTATGTTTTAAAAAAACTCAGAGATGGATTAAAACTCCAATTAAAATTTATGGCGAATCTGCTTTAATGAACAGCTAAGGAAGTACTAACGTAAATACAGGTTTCGTAGTTTGTGGGAGTTGTAGTTTCTATTGAACAGAACGCATGCATTAGGTTTGTACTGTAGACTACATTTCCCACCATTTACCGCGGGTAACGTCTAAAGATATGCGTTAGCTCACGCGGACTGTCTCTGGGAGTGCTGAGTCGAAGATCCTCTTTGGCGTCCGGAGCGACTGAAACCTACAGCTTTATTTCATGAGAACAGGAAATCAAACATCACCTTTTTATTTGGGAAACTTCTAAACACGCAGAGGGGGTGACTTTAACCTCAGGATTTGAGCGGACTTTTGTTGGGGACCAAAAAGTGCGTAGCTCAAATCTCACTGCGTGAAAAATCCACAAACCCACGATGGACTCGAGAGACACTGCCCCTGATTCCTGGGAAGAGGAGGACGATGTGGAGGCCACGGTCGACGGACAACTTGAGTCGGCATTCACCACCTTAAATGTGAAACGCTAAACCTTTTGTGCCCAATATAAACGCAGGCCGAGTTGTCCCTGCGTGTGCCGTTGCTGTACACGCGGGGATCCTGATTCCGTGGGTGAGTCCAGAGTCACGTTGTGGAGCTAACAGCTAGCTAACATGCTAATGGCTGCTAATTGGGAGGCTGCTAGCTAACTGTACCAACACGAGGAAAAATAACCTTATATCTTAAACCACAAGCTTTGAGTCTCTTACATCTATTTAAATTTAGATCTACTAACCTTTTTATCAGTTGTATTTTACTCATTATAAATGTTTTTTAAAAGTCTTTAGCTTTACCCGGCTTAGCTTCATGCTAGCTGTGCTTTAGCCGGATGTGTCGTTAAACGTGTTGCCGGTGATAAAAAAACGTTATTATTATTAAATATCTACATAAAATCTCACACAACAAGCTCAGCTTGTCATTTTGATCTGATTTGAGTTCTGATGAAAAAACTTAAATGTGAACTTACTGTGTGACGTGGATGTTCTGACGCATGCTGGTGTTGTAGAAAAAACACACTCCTTAAAAGCATGTAATCAATCAGGCCTAGTTAGTTGTTGGTTTGTTACTCCTTCAAGATCAAAAACATATTAGATCTCTTTTTCATCCTAGTCGTCCACGTGAGGTGTGTTTACCTCTGGTTCTCAATCTGAGATCCATGGAAACCTTTTTGGTCTCATAAAGGTCACAGGGGACTTCTCTTGTTCAAAGCCAGTGTGTTCAAAATGTGCTTTTCTTTTAATCTTAACTTTAGAAACTAGTAAGGTTTTACTATTTAACACACAATCAATCACAAGGAATCAAACTACATTCAGTTGTTGGAAAACACTAGTTTGGATTGTGAAAAGTGAAATCAAACTATGAAGTTTTGTGATTTGATTTTCCAGCCTTTGTTCAAATGACTAGTTGTGATCAGACTGAAGCTCAGAGGTTTTTTGTTTGTTTCTGGTAGTTGATGTTCAGCTTTAGATTAATTTGATCTTTAGACATCAAATTAAAGTATTTTTCTTTCAGTTGCTGATGAAAAAACTTTCAGCATGAAAGTGTCGGAAAGTTCAAGTAAGTTTTATGTAGGATTATGATAAAGATCTGAGTAAAGTTTAATTATTAGTAGGTGGAACTAGATTTAAAATTTCTCATTTTCCAATAGCACCAGCCACAATTCTAGCTATCTAAAATATTAACCTTTAAACAAGGTAGTGCAGTGGTCAGCACAGTGGCCTCACAGCAAGGTCGGGGTCAAAGCTGTCCTTTCTGTATGGAGTTTGCATGTGCTCCCCTTGTGTATGCGTGGGTTTTCTCTCACCCTCCAAAGACGTGTGCTGGTTGATTGTCTGCCACATTGCCCCTAGGAATGGGTGTGTGTTTGTGGATGGCAGTCTGTGTCCGTGGCCCCGCTACGGACTGATGACCTGTTCAGGGTGTACCCTGCCTCTCACCTGAGATCAGCCGGTATAGGATCTGGCACGTATTGTGACCGCATGGATAAGCGGTTCATAAGATGTAACGAAACCTTAGAGCACCTAAACAACTTGCTAATTAAGTTTAGAGTCAATAGTTTCAAAGTTGTTTTTTTTCCGGAATCAATCACATACATTTTCAGGTAAATTTTAACAACATCCGGATACTTAATAAATTGTTTAAAAAGTTAGAAATATTTCAATTAATTTAGAATACCTTAAGTACGGTTGTGTGGTGTTGGCCTGGCAACAACTTGGTTATAGAGCATGTTTTTACTTTAGAATTACTGTATGGCAAAACATAAAAATGGGTTAATGATTCCAAATCTCAGCAATGCTGTTTATAATTTGTTATTAAAACTGGAATGTTTTGTACCAGGTATGTTACTGCTCCTGATAAAACTCGATCACCTATTTCAGACTAAAATTTACTCCAAATTAGACAGTTTGTTTAAAAGACAACAATCCTCTGTGTCAGCATTGAAATCCACCACGTCGCTCTTCCTCTTCAGATGCTCATGCATTTTAGTTTTCTTAGAAGACGAGATTACTCTGGCAAAATGCACAATTTATGAAAAATAGTCCCAAACATGGCGATCGGGGTTTTGTGCCGTGACCCTTTTCTCTGACGTCATGCCTGACCCTGATTGCCTCAGCTGTACATGTGCAGCAAAGCCAGAAAAACTGGAAAGGAAACAATTCTGAGAAAAATGAACCATTAATTAGTTTCAGTGACTAGTTCAACCTCCGAACCCATTGAGAATGACACCATAACAGGCCTGTTTGTTGTAACTGGCTCCTGTTATGATGTGAAGCAGATCTATGTGTCTGTTCCTTTCAACAATCATCTCTGTCCGTTGCTTCATTAAATGACTTTTTCTAGTTGTTTAGGCATTAACAGTACTGTTGTTTGATCATGAGGCGTTAGCTCAGTGGTAGAAAGTCCTTTCTTTGGACCAAAGAGAGCTAGTTTGATTCGCACTGTGATCATGCTTAAGTGTCCCTGGAGAAGACATCTTACCCCCAGTTACTCTCACCATTGTTGCCCTCATGGCTGCCTGCTGCAGTGCAATGCAACAAAGTAATTTTCCCACTCAGGATGAATGTAGTACCCGCTCACATGGACATTTATTTATTGTAGATTTTCACTACAAAATGAGTTGCATGCACCAGCTGTGCTGATTGGCTGCTGCTCACCTGTCGTACAGTCACATCCAAACAGACGCTGAAACGTCTTTTCTTCTCTTGTCATGTCTTGTCATGGTGCTGTGTTTATCTTGGAGCGTCTCCATAACATGCATGAAAAAAAAAAGTTTCGTCATCTGCTATGTTGACAAAATTAACACTCAGTCAAAGTAATTGTGACAATTCAACTCATTCTTGGCAGCCAAATCTGAAGTTGCTGTTGACGCAATTTTAGTATTCACATGTCGTTGCCACATGAATGAACATGCATGCATTGACAAAAACAGGATTAGCTGAGCCTATAGAAAGGAGGATTAACTAAACCCAGAGATAAAAAGCATGATAAAGTCAGTGCAGTGAATGTCGTGTTTTCTGCGAACACATTGTTTTTGATTAAACTACAACATGGCATTGGGCGTCCCAAAACTATATCCCAGTGTTTTAAGACTAACCTGAAATATTAGACTGCCGGTCAGGGTCTATTTAACCAAACCATAATAGTTGTTAGTGTTCCACGTACTCTGAGTTCTGTTATTGTTGTGTCTTTAGTCTACATCTCAGATTATATTTAAAGTCACATTTCTACAGCGTTAGTCGTCATGGTCATATCATTATATAATCCCAGTTTTATGTGCAGAATGTATGTTTGTGGCAGCAGCTCTGACTTTGGATGTGATTCTCATCTGCTGCACACTGAATTCATAAACTTGTTTATGGATCACAAATCAACTCTAATTGGAGGTTTCTGTTTTCATTCCACTTCAAGTGGAGAAGTCTCATGCTGCTAAATGCTAGTTTGGTCTGTCTGAGTGCAGATTAAAGTCCTATTTTCACTTTTTCGCTATGAAACTTAATTTTTGAAGATAAAATTATATTATTATTATTATTATTATTACAATTTGTGTTTAATTATGAGGTAAATAATTAGTTACTAACAAATGAATGCATTAAGGTCAGTCAGCCACTGCTCCCCACATGACTTATACCACCTACCAGATTTACAGTTAGTGTGGTAGGAGCTGCAGCTCCCACATCGGCTTATTCAGCCACAGCTGACGATGCACAAACAGATAAGTTTCCAGGTTCAGACTACACTGTCTCCAGAGACAAGGATGCCAACATGAGGCAAATTGTGAAATGATGAAGCCACTTCTCACCAATCAGTATTTAAAGTTTCAACAAAGTCTCATAAGAAGCAAAGATTAACAAGCGAGCAGAACATTTTGTCTTTCAGGAAAGTAGAAAATGATTGTTTTTTTAAATGTTGAAATATAATCAAGACTTTTTATGTGTGGTGGTCCACAAAAAACTGTTGGTTTTGTTAACATGGAAGGTAAATATTGTCCAAAAATGAAGCAAGGCTGTTTATATGGAAATAGTTCCAATGGAACTATTTATTTCTCCAGAAAAGCTAAAACTAGAAGGAACAAGAAACTATTCCTGTGGATCTGTTTCCAGTCCTGCTTGCTGATGTACACTGTTTTTTATGGGGTTTTTTTAAGGCCTTGATGGGACTGCCTTAATTGATAAGAGTTTATATCATGTTAACCTCAAAAACTGATAAATATAGCTGTCCTCAAAATTAATCTGAGGAGTTGCTGAGATTAAAAAGTCTGCCATTACATGGGTAGCAGAGATGGTTTGCTCACATCAAGAACAGAGTTGCTCAAAGATTGGTCAATAGTGTTAACCAAGCAAGTGTTCCTCTGATTATTTGTGCCACCGGCTGTAAGATTATCAAGTAACCTGATGAATACTACTGTGTTGACAAAATTGTATGTTAATTATACAGAAATGAGAACTTTTTCTTGGATTTGGAACGGGTTTAGCGACAAACTGGATCCAACTGAAGATTAGCATCATCCTGTCTGTGTTTTGTAGTGTCACATTCAGTGGGAGTGTTTCATTATCATGTTAAACACACACAGCCTTCCCTCGAGGGCAGATAAGACTAAACAAATATGAGCTCTGCAGGACATGAATCAATCATTTGTGATAAGTTGAGTTTAAATTGTGAAGAGCAGCAGTTTTAAGTGAATTGGTGAAACATTTCAAAGATTTTTTTTTCTCCTTAAAAAAGAACAAAAAGGTTAAAACAGGACAAAAGTTTATTTTAGGTGAGTTTTTTTTTTTTTTTTGTCCAACAAGTTTGAATATTTTTTTTAAAGCATCAGGAGGCCGCAAACCAACAGCGAGAAATGAATGTCAATGACTCTAAATTATGTTTTTTTTTCTGTTTGCTGGTAATTTTTGTTAAATTAAGGACTTCTTTCAAGAAAAAAAGTTTTGGTTGCGAGTGATAAACCATCACAGTGTTTACTATTGTGCAAATGTGGTGGCGACATTAAACACCAAGGCTGAGTGTCTGTGCTTTTGTAACACTTGTGACTGCAATAAATCCAGAACCACTGAAAAGATTTTAATGAAACTGCCCACAGTCACTCAATACCAAACTTAGATGAACTGATATAGTTTGTAAAATAGGGCAGGTGGAGGAATATGGTTTGGCTGAACTTATTTGGGGGGAAAAATCATTTAAATTTTGTTTTTCTTTCTAAAACATTCAGTTCCCCTAGAGAATGGCGACGCTGAGATGAGCACAGAAGAACCTTGGGACCAGAAAGATGCTGAGCCGAGCCAGGAGGAGCCGGGAGGCGGGGACCAAACGCCGGGGGAACCTGCAACCACAGAGGACACAGCCCCAGAAATGATGGAGGAGGAGGAAGAAATATCAGTGCCAAAAGTTCCTCCCACACAACCAGACGCCCCCAAAAAGGAGCACATCAACGTAGTATTCATCGGACACGTAGGTCAGTGAGGGTCAAAGCAGGAGCGAGGTTTATTTACATGATAGTTATTTTTAAATGTAGGCAGCAGCATTTTAAATTTCAGTCATATCTTTGAAAATTCTCTTCAGTTTTTTTAATGCTAAAAAAATCAAATACATCCTCACTAATTTTGGGAAGCTTTTAGTTTTATTCAACATATTAATAATAGACACTGTTTGTATTTAAATTATTTAGGTGTTTACTAGTTCTTAAAAGAACATTTTAGTTTTTTTTGATAACTTTATAAATGTGTCTGATTGATTGAACAAGATGAAAGTTTCACAATAGTATCTCAAGCAGCAGGGGCGGTCATTACCTTTTTTTACAGACAAGCAAGACTTTACTGTAACTGTAGTAACTCTGCTTACTGCGTTGATCCATGTAAATATTTTTTAGACTTTAGAAAATTGCACATCAGAAAAATTGCGGTCCTCTTGCATTCTGGATCAATTCTCTTAAAGGTGCAGGCTTTTTATTTGAAATCAAACACTTTTTTTTTTTTTTCTTGTGAGCTCTTTTCAACTTGGTCATTTTATTAGCAGCTTTCATAATAAAAGGAAGTGGAAATTTTGAAATGCTGGAAGCACAGCAATAGAAACTGGAATAAATTTGGCCTAAAATTTCTTTACTACAATTTTTAAGAATACTTAATTCCAACTTGTAAAACTTCAGAAATGGTTAAAACTGTTAATTTGTTGAAGTTAACATTAAGTTAAAACTACCTGTTAAGCTACAACAACCTAAGCCAAACACTTATCACTCTAAACAACTATTTACTTATAACATGTTCGGGGAACCTCAGCGCAATCTGATTCCTGAGAATTCTATTTGTGTTCATCTGAAGGTGCAAAAATACTCTATTTTTTCCTTTCATGGAGTTTTTTTTTTTTACATTTTACTTTCTGGAAGGGTTTGTTTCTCCTGTAAAACACCTCTGTAAGCATTTAACCACAGACAGATGATTTGACGCATTTGTTTGGGGATCGTAAAGTGTTCACTGCCACGTCATCCCTGTCGACTCACTCAGACACCCACTCACATGAGAAAGAAAAGAAGCACCCGCTGGTTGTGACGAGCTAATCCCGTATGCAGTTTAAATTATACAGGACAGCTTCTAGTTTGCAGAGTCTGAAGAAAGCAGTGACAGATGCCTTATAAGTAATCTTCTGTAAAAAGATGCTAATAAATCTTTAGGGAAAAATCTTTTTATTCTACTATTTGTTTTAGAAACTTGCAGCGTTTTGCTGATTCAGCATATGTGTGTTTCCGACTTCAATTTTTTTTTTTTCCCTCCAGAAACAAAAGTTTCTACCTACATTATTTTCTACTTTGTCATTCCTACACTTTTCCCCTCCTTTTTTTGTCGTTATTCCTCTTCTAATTTGTTTTACTGTGTTTTCCAGATGCTGGAAAGTCGACGATTGGAGGACAAATCATGTAAGTTACAGTTAGGATTTCGTCGGCATGTCTGAGACTTGCTCGGTGGTTTAATGCTCCCTCATATGTCCACTAGGTATCTAACAGGAATGGTAGACAAACGGACCTTAGAGAAGTACGAGAGGGAAGCAAAGGAAAAGAACAGAGAAACTTGGTGAGTTTTTACTGATGGAAGAGACTTTGCATTCTGAAGTCAGTGAATGCATGACAGTATTTTTTCCTCAGGTATCTGTCCTGGGCTTTGGACACTAATCAGGAAGAGAGGGACAAAGGCAAAACAGTGGAGGTGGGCCGGGCCTATTTTGAGACGGACAAAAAGCATTTTACCATTCTAGATGCTCCAGGACATAAAAGTTTTGTTCCCAACATGATCGGTGGAGCGTCGCAAGCAGATCTGGCTGTTCTGGTGAGTAAAAGAGACATTAAATACCGCCTGGAATAATCTCAGTCTGTTCGTGTTGCCGGGGTAGCAGCCTCAGACAGAAAACCCAGGCTTCCCTTACCCTGGCTGCATCCTTCAGCTCAACCAGAAGGGTTCTCATGTGTTCCCTGGCCAGCTGTGAGACATAGTCTTTTCAGCAGGTCTGGGGTCTACTTCTGGGTCTCCTCTCGGTGGAAAGTGCTTGAAACTCCACACCAGCTATGGCTTCAGGTGGCATCCTAACCAGATGCCCGTATCACCCCATCTGGCTTCTCTCGACCCGGAGGAGCAACAGTTCTACTCCGAGCTCCTCCCGGTTCGTAGAGCTCCTCACTCTATCTCTGAGTGAGAGTCCAGTCACCCTGTGGAGGGAGCTTTTTTCGGCCGCTTGCATCTACAATCTCGTTCTTTCGGTCACTACCGACAGCTGGTGACCATAGGTGATGGTGTTTGTTTGCACATTATTCAATGTTAAATAAGTTGAAAGGTTGTAAATTTGTTTTTTATTTTTCTTTTATTTTTTTGTGTAGAATTCGTGGATTTATAGAGTTTTATTGTTTATACTGCTAGAGCTTGGGTTAGGTCCAAGTCTCCTGAGGCTTCTCGCACAGTAGTTGAGTCCCCTCGGCAAGCAGACCTGTTCTATATTATTTGTTATTATAGATAATTGTAATCAATTAAAAAATACTTTAGTAAACTGAGTAAAGTTTTTTTACTTGTGTTAAATTCTCTCTATTAAAAATTGGTTATTTGGCGGCCTCTGGTGGCCACACTGAGAAATACAGTTTCTCCACATGTGCTGGTAGAAATAAAACTGCTGAAAATCAGAAAAAAATAAGTCAGATAAATCCTTTGAATCAACATAAAATCATACATTGTTTTGAGAGCATTATATTTTCTGATCTTCAAACATCACCTCTAAGTTGTTAAAAAAGTAAAGTGCCATTATAGGATTTTTATTTTACAAATAGTATTTAAAACAGAGTTGCATTAAAACAATCTTATCAATTATTTGTTTCGTTTTTTAGGTCATTTCTGCCAGAAAAGGGGAGTTTGAGACGGGCTTTGAAAAAGGCGGTCAGACACGGGAGCACGCCATGCTGGCTAAAACGGCAGGTGTGAAGCACCTGATAGTGTTGGTCAATAAGATGGATGATCCTACGGTGAACTGGAGCCTGGAGAGGTGGGTGTGTGGAGCTACGGAGTAAAAACATCTTCTGTTTGATACTCGATCCCTGTAAAACACAGTTAACTGTTTGTTAATGCACGGAGAATAGAACATTCTATTCTATTTTCAAAAGATATTTAAACCAAAACCAAAAAATTAGAAATCTGACAAAAAGTCTTCTGGAAGCCACACCCTGTAAAACACATTTCATCATCAGACGAGAGAAATAACTTCAAATAATTAAACTGATGAAAGCAGAAAATAATCTTTTCAAATAACAAACTACGTAATAATGAATAAATAGAAAGTATTCAGCCAAACTTCATAAATAAATGTGGTATTTAGTTTTATGGTTTTGACCCCAACCCATGACCTTATAGTGTCATGTGATTCCAGTCGTGTTCAATCTGTTGATTTTCATCTTCTGCTTCAAACTTGCAGGTATGAGGAGTGTAAAGAGAAACTAGTGCCATTTTTGAAGAAAGTCGGCTTTAACCCGAAGAAAGACATCCACTTCATGCCGTGCTCGGGTCTAACGGGAGCCAACCTGAAGGAACCCACCGACATGTGTCCGTGGTACACGTACGTCCACTTTGTTTCACTCTCTTTAAGGTTGTCTGTTGGTCAAAAGGGTTTAGGTTTTATTTTTTCTATCCTGTTTGATGCTGCAGAGGTCTACCGTTCATCCCACATCTGGACAGTTTGCCAAACTTCAACAGATCGAGTGACGGTCCAGTCAGATTGCCCATCGTAGACAAATACAAGGTTTGATACTTTTTACCTCCAAACATTTTGTGTTTTTAGTGAAACATTGTTTTTTTTCTCCAAGTTTAACCTATGATGTTGTTCTTCATGTGCAGGACATGGGTACAGTGATCTTGGGCAAGCTGGAGTCTGGTTCCATCAGTAAAGCTCAGCAGCTCGTCATGATGCCAAACAGGGTGAGACATTACACCCCTGTTCACCTACCGGAGACTCACACACATTCTGCTTTCGTTGTAGGGATAAGTACACCAGGCTGTCCACACTATCCTCTTTTACCACTCCTAGAAGTTTCTGTCTTAACGGTATTGTTAACAAGTGTTGTGATGATGTAGCAACGGAGCAGACACTTTGAAGAGAACACACACAGACACAAGTATCGCTGCACTGACAAGTGACAACACAAGCAAACAATCCCATAGTATAGCTGGATTTTTCCAAAAGAAATGCCGACAGCAAACATGTTCCAAATGAACCAAAAGACGTGCCCAAGATCCCCAAAATAAAAAAGCAAATGTTAATGTTGGGTGGAGACGGTGGCCGCGTGGTTAGAGTGTTCGCCCGCGGACCGGAAGGTCGCGGGTTCGCGTCCCACGGAGAGCACGTCTAGGGTCCTTGGAGAAGACACCTAACCCCCGCTTCTCCCACCATTGGCGCCGTTGAAGGGCAGCCTGCTGCGGTGAAAGGAGTGCAGCAAACAAATTTCCCCGGTGAGGGATGAATAGAGTATTTTTTATTATTATTTATTTATTATTATTTAAACACAGAATTGCTTGCTGAAATTTGTTTAAATATATCACTATTTATGTAAAGAACCTTTTTCAAGGAAAAAGTTCCCCCTTGCAAAAAGTTTGGACACCCCTGATCTAGCAGAAAGTTACACAGCGTTTGACTGTGAGAGTGAGACGTGTGGATGTCACTACTCACATGAAGCACGTAAAGTTAATGTTTATCTAGTAGGTGCATAAAATTTGGATAAAGAGAAAGTGAGCTTGGATATTGGTACTAAAACACAAGAGTATCTCAAGCAGGTTAATATCAGCAGGTTGAAAGTTAAAAAAAAAAAAGTTTGTTAGTAGATGTTTTAATCTGCTCGAAAACAAAGTTTTAGACTATTTGGCTTCTTTGTTCTTGTTTTCAGACTGAAAAGGTATCAATAAAAATATAAAAAATATCCAGAAAGGACTAAAATGCAGTCTTAATATGAGAATATTGATCAAATCTGAACATTCTGTTTCTGAATGTGTAAACACAAGCAGGTATGAGGTCATCAGGTGGGAGGAGTCTGATGCAGCTTAGCTCCAGTGAGTCTTTAAAAGATAGTTTTTGAAACGAAATCAAATAACTTTTAAAATCAGGAGCACCATGTTGCTTTGGTCTCTGATTAACTAGTTTTAGAAACAAAGTTGCCAACAGAACAGTGGAGGCAGAAAAACAAGAGTTCAACCTTTACAGATTCTTACTCACTGATCACTACGAACCATCCGGCTCATGCTCAGGAATGTGATTGTGTGAATTTCCTTTGAGCTACTGGTTATCTTAAACCAGTACAAATATGATAGACAAATTCCTGTTATGTCCTACTTTACAGGACGATGGAGAAAACAATCCCATTAAAATAATCTGATCTTTTTGAAAGGATAAAACTGTTTTTTTTCTGGTCTTATGTTTATGTTTCATGTCATTCTGCAGCATGTGGTGGAGGTGCTGAGTCTCCTATCAGACGACGTGGAGACAGACGATGCTGGACCAGGTGAGAACCTGAAGCTGCGTCTGAAAGGCATAGAGGAAGAAGAGATCCTACCCGGTTTCATCCTGTGTAACGCCGAGAACCTCTGCCACTCGGGACGCACCTTTGACGCTCAGGTCAGTCCCGTAAAGCTCACAGACAGGTCGGAGTTCAGATGGGGCGAGAAGCAAACATCTGGTAACATCTGCTGTCTTCTTCTCCACAGATCGTCATCATAGAACACAAATCCATCATCTGTCCAGGTTACAATGCAGTCCTGCACATTCACACCTGCATTGAAGAAGTGCAAATTACAGTAAGTCCACCAGGGATCGTCACCTACAGGAACTTCTCTGTTAGAGGGTTAACACATGTTTCTGTGTGTGTGTGTGCAGGCCTTAATCTGTCTGGTGGACAAGAAGTCGGGAGAGAAGAGTAAGACACGGCCTCGCTTTGTCAAACAGGACCAAGTCTGCATCGCCCGCCTGCGCACGGCAGGAACCATTTGCCTCGAGACCTTTAAAGACTTTCCTCAAATGGGACGCTTTACTTTGCGAGATGAAGGTACGCAGCCACCAAGTTAATAAACTCTGATTTATTAAATGTGTTTCAGATGTTTTGTCACATTTCAAACTTTTCTGTGTGAATGCTCATGACGGAAAAAAAAAAGAAAAGCAACCACAGTCCAAATTTCCGTTCTGTGGAACATCAGCTTTATTTCACCCGCAACTCAAAGAAAAACCACATTTTGTCCTAATTTTTAACCTCTAAAAAACTTGTTCTGAATTGAATCATTTCTTTTTTTTTAAGAAAAAAAATATTAGAATCAGTTTTCACCTTGTGCTAAATAAAAATATTCAATCTTTAATCACCTGCAACATATTTTAAAATGATTTTTTTATTTGTTAATGTGGAAATACAATCAGACTCAATTGTGTTTACAGCTTGGCTCCAGAAGTTAAAATTCAAGCAAAATGATGATGTTTCAGTTTTATTTTTTTAATCCTTTCCCAGGTAAGACCATCGCCATAGGAAAAGTTCTGAAGCTGGTTGCTGAGCGGGACTGAAGAGGACCGATGCGTCAGTTTGGGCTACTTGGATTAGGCGGCCATTAACCCCGCCTCTGCTGTCATCAACAGCGCCACCTTCCGCGTGCTGAAGAGCAGCTTCAGAAAAAGAAAAGATTAAAAAAAACCTGTTTTTAAAGAAAAGACACGATGATGTCCAAAGGAGTCAGCTTTCTCATATTGAGAGCTCCGTTCTGCCATTCTGGGTTTAACACCCCCCCAACACCCTTTCATTCCTTCTGCGCTCTTCTTCCCACATAATTTCTTCCAGATCATTTTATTTTTCACACACACAAAGGGCAGAAGTTCTATCCAAACACACACGTGGACCATCGCTGCGCAGAGTAAAATATGAATTTCACAATAAAATGAGAAAGAACCAGTTGAAACCAAATGTTTATCCTGGGTGTAAATGTCTCCCTCTGCTTTTACCCATCTTTTTGGTTTCTCATGTGGCGTTCTGGCGGTGTGCTTGAGCGTGTTCAAATGTTATCAAAGCAAACAGCTCTGACAATAAAAGACAAATTGGAAAGCAAAGTGTGTTTATTGCAAGGTCAAGTTCCCGATTGACTGTTTTCAGAGTTTAAAAACTCTGAAAAGATTTTATTTATAGAGTTTTTATTTAGAAAACTGCCTTTATTTTTCTTGCTAATACAGTATTGAGTTGGGTTTTTTTTTCTTATTCTGTGTACAATAAGTTCGTTAATAATGCTTTGTTTTTCTTTAAAGTTATTTTAGAATACAACATCAAAAAATTCCAAAACTTAAAAACCAAGTAGGTCTTTTAAAATGAACATTTCATCAGATATTTGTTGAAATGTTTATCCGAATGACTTAAGAATTTGTCCAGATTTTTTTCTAAAGAGTGATTTTAAAAAAGAATTAGTCACTATGAGCATCTGATGGAAAATTTGATACAGTTTAACTTTCAGTTGGTGGTTTTGTTTTTCTTCACTGTGGTTTCTGTGAGGGGTGGAGGAAGCAGCATTTCCTGCTAATGCTCAAACAAGTGGTTTTATTCTCCAGATGTTAAAAAGACTATTTAGATTCATGAAACAGATTCATGTTCTTAATTATTTTAGTGGAAAACAGAAGACAAACAAATGGAGTGAATTTGATTTTTGAACATTTTTCTTTGAAGAAAGGGGTTACTTCTCCTGCTTCCCCACTGACAACTTGTTCTTTACATGGGTACTTGGTCTCTTTCCTGAGAGATTTCTTGCCTGTAAAATTAATTGAATATTGCCTCACATTGAAAGTGTTTCTCTAAAAGCTCAAACGTAAATAGTTGTGTAAATTTATAAAATTGTTGACCAATAGCACATAGTATAAAATTAATTTAATTGGATAAGCTCAGTGGAAAACTTAGTTGCAAAAAAGTGTCTCAGCCATAAAATATTCCATTTTTAAGTACAACAGATTGTAGAATGAAAAGGTTATTATTATTCATAAAGATTTTTTTTTGTCTAAATATCAATGTTAGCCCTCTACTTTGTTCCATATGGAGTTTTGGGCCTCCTTGTATTTGCATTTGATACCTTTAATCTATAATCTGGACCAATCCACACATTTTTAGTGTATTTTTATTATGTGAATAGTTTTAATATTAAATAAAATTTTAAATCTACTTATTTTAAGTTGTAAATTACAACAGCTTTAACCAAAATCAATTGAAGGTGCTGCATTAAAAAAATTCCCTTGGACAGTTTGTAAAATTCCTTCCATAAAAGCATATCAATCCCATTTTTGTTTGGACATAAAATTTTTGATGTTATTTTGCTTTGATAAGAAACTTTGTCAGGTCCCTAAATTAGTTTTTTTTAATTGGGGATGCTGCTGGTGAGCAATAGTGAGACATACTAGTAAAAAAAAATTATCAAAACCCTCATAAAAAAACAACAAAATCAGAATAAAACTACTTCAATCAAGCCTAAAATTATACACACTCCTTGGAAAATCTGACTTGGAAGAAGTCTGTAATTTCCAGTCAATATCTAACTAGATAATAATGCATGATCAATCCCAGGCTTGAAAGTACAATGCAAATCAATTTATAAACCATTAACAATATTTTAAGATGGAAATCAAAACAATCCATTGGAAATAATCCAATGGCTAAAATCTGTCTCTATCAGGGGCGGATCAAGTTTTTTTGGTCCACAAAAAAAAAAAGAAGAAGAAAGGAAAGGGGACTAGTCAAGCTATCCCGTTGCAAGGCCAGTGAATGCATGTCTGCTATCTGATAGCAACTCAAACATATATCCATCGCATACTCTACCTACTGCAGCTGATCCCTGTCACAAGTGCCAGGGTAGAGAGGGCTTACTCAGCCATGAAGTTGGTCAAAACAGTGCTGCCTTCCACCATGGGACAGGACTGTCTCAATGGACTTTTGTTGTTGTATGTCCACAAGGATATCCCCCTGGACTCTGAGGTCATCATAGACAAGTACAGTACAAAGCATCCCGCAGAATGCTGTTCATAAACCCTCTGAGCCCCCATATGTCATTTTGGGGATTTTTCACTGCCTGCTATCTGTATGCCTTAAAAAGCTCAAATTACTAAATGTTCTTAAAACTTTAATTATTATAAACTTTGTGCAAAATATGTACCAAAATGCAGGGAAATTACTTATTTTTCAAAATGTTCCGGGGGTGAAAGACCCTAAATCCCCCTATACCACATGTGCTAGCTTTGTCTATGACCTCAGGCCGCCCCTACTATCCCACCTTTGGAAATTCCTGGATCCGCCCCTGTCTATCAATAAAAAAAGTAGATGTAAATATCGTTGCTCATTAATTGTGTTTAGACACTAGGATTAACTCGAATAAAACAGGATATTAGATGGAAAAGTTATTAAAAACTGCTGACTGGAAAACAAACAAGAGCCTCTCATTTACATACTTTACTTGTGATACAGGTTGCATTTTTTTCTGCAAAGAAATGCATCCCTGTTCGAATTTTTTAGACAGTTAACGAGAACAGAGAGGTGTGTTCTGACAGAGTGGTGGGGGTAAATGAAAAGTTGCAACCCTTACTAACAGATAGGTGGAGACTAAATTGACCAGAGGTGGGACATGATCAGTACTATCAGCACATCCCTTAGTTAACATGACACTGTATCATCCAGCTGACCGGGAACTGCCTGCAGCTGAGGGGTCCATACACTTTAGAATTTCTCATTTTATTTCTTTGATCAGTTAAAAAGAGGAAATAACTTTGTTCCTCCTACATGATCATTCACTTCTGCTTGTAGAAGATCAAACGTTATTTTATGTAGTGGTTGTCATGACAACCAGGTGGTTACCGGACAGGTGTTTAAGCCCCGCCCCCTCTGATCGTGAAACCTCACCTGTCTCACCTTTACTGCGTCACAGAGAGCCATGGATCCGGTTCACGGTGGTCTGGGTCGCTGTAGCTGCTGTTTCTGGCTCGCGGTGGTCTTTGACATCGTGGGTCTCCTCGTTCTCCTGTTCGGTGTTTTCTCCGACGTGTTTTTTTATGATTTGCTCATTTACGCCGGCGCCATGATCATCTTCATGAGTCTGATTTGGTGGGTGTTCTGGTACTCTGGGAACATTGAGGTTCCTCCGGCGGAGCTGGAGGATGATGTGGGTCTGCTGAAGAAAGATCGCGGGATTCTGAGGGGGGTCGGAGGGGTGGTGAGCCGCCTCTCTAACCGGTTCACCACCGGCATCAGGAACTCCTTCCGCAGGAACGGAACGTCCTCATCGAGATCACAGAGGTCACAAGGAGTCAAATCAGGACCCCCTCAAACTGGACAAGTAACCGTTTCTATGACAACGATCCCCCCACATGGTCCCGTTTCTACAGATGCAGAGATGCCGCAAACAAGCACGTAACAGGTGGACAGGTGAGACACACACACACACACAACCATACACACACACACACACCTGGACAGATTACTTTCATGAGGAAATGAACTCAACACACAATCTGTTATTAGTTTCCCCCAAAATCTGTGTTTGTTCTTTTATCTTTCATCCCCTGAAAAGATCACGAGGGGTGCTGGAGCCTATACCGCTAATTTAAGGCAGGGTACACCCTGAACAGGTCGCCAGCCTGTTGCAGGGCAACACACACACAGACAACCATCCACACACACATTCATTTCTCGGGGTAATTTCCTAGCAGCTCACATATGTTAATGTTGTGATTTCTAAAATCCGTCTTGTTTACATTTAAGGTAGATTTTTAAAAATGATATTAAATTGATTGTGTTTTTACAAGAAAAAAAAATACATTAAAATCATTAAACTAAGAATAAAAATAAAAAAAGAAGCAGCAAGAAAGTCGTGTGTCCAAATCCCAGGTGGGGACGAGGCTTGGAACACTGGCCTTTCTGTGTGGAGTTTGCATGTTCTCCCATATCTGCGTAGGTTTTCTCCAGGTACTACGGTTTCCTCCCACCCTCCAAAAACATGCATGTTAGGTTGATTGGTCGGTATAAAATTACCCCTAGAAATGAGTATGTGTGGATGGTTGTATGTGTGTGGCCCCACGACAGACTGGCGACCTGTTCGGGGTGTTACCTGCCCCTCGCCTTGAATCCGCCAGGATGGGCTCCGGGACTCCTGCAACCCTGTAAGGGATAGACGGTTAAGAAAGTGACTGACTGATAGTAGAGGTCTGTCTCACAGCCTCAGGAAGTTTGTTCTCCACGTTTAGTCCTGACTTTAGACACCAGCAGGAGGTCAGTCCCAGAGGTCCTCAGACTTCTAGATGGTTCATAAGGCACTAACATTTCACACTTAAACACAATCAAAGCAGCTTTAAAGTCTATTCACTGAGCCACAGGAAGCCAGTGCAGAGTCCTGAGCACAGGACTGATCTAATCATATTTTCTGGTTCTTGTTTGGACTCCAGCAGATGTTAGGTCAAATTTTCCTCCAATCATGAGAAATGATTATTTTTTACAAATATTTCTTATCAATTTCTTTTCATTTTTCTCCCTCCTTTATATAAAATTTTCTACGCTCGAAACAGTCATTACAGATTTAGTAATCACAAAAAAAACAACTGTGTTTACAGATTTTTACTTTAACCTCTTTTTTCTTTTATTCACTTAATTTGAATTCATTCTTTCTTATTTGTAAGAGTTTAACTGTTCTATTTGTAATTTGGAACAGTGGGCGTGTTTGGTTTCTAGACCACAAACTTGTAAGTTAGTAGTGGTGACCTTAAGTAGATAACCTTTACTGGTCTAACAAAGACACAAAAAGGAAAGATGAACAGGGGGAATGATTAGTTAGTGAGTGATGAAAAGAAAAATAAAATTGACATGGCAGAATAAGAGTATATGCTGGTTGATACTAATTATTTAATAACCTTCTAGTTTTCTTTCTATGGAACAAATTATTTGCCAGATAAACGCAGCTATGAGGTTTAGTTGTTTGTTTTATTTCCTCAATAATTACCACTAGTCCCGTAAAACACTAAGCTCTCTTAACCAGTATAACAAACTGAGCCTCTGTAATTGATCACTTCCAAACGTCAAAATCAATTCTGACAAACAATGATTAAAAATCAACTTTAGAAACCCAAAAAAAACCAAAACATCTGATATATTTTCTTTTTTTTTCTATGTATGTGAAGTAAAGTTGGTCTAATTCTATATAGAGTTTAAAGAATCAAAGAACCCATGGGCTAATGCAGCGTTTTTAACCAGTGTTCCATGGTACAGTAGTGTGATGTGAGAGATCGCCAAGTGTTTTGTGGGAAATGATCCCATTTCACCTTATATGGTGATTGGGATCTACTGGTAACTTCCAAAGATTATTTTGGTTGATCTCATGGTGTTTGTGTAAAAAATAGTTTATTTATGTTTATCAGTGGAAATCCCATCATTTTATTTAGGCCTGTAGGGCTGTCCTGTAACCATAGCAACCCACTTTTCTTCTTTGCTGTTATCATATTTTCATATTCATGTTTTCTAGACATTATGAGAAAATTTGAAATACATTTTAAAGAAAAAAGAAGCGGATTCTAATGAAATTTCAGATTTTCAGGGAGATGTTAAAGAGGAAAACGTTACTCTTGCATTCCAGCTAAATCCTCTGAAGAGCCCATTGTCTGAAACTAAATATAAATACATACAGTATGTTGTGCTATGTATTGTAATAATGTATTGGTAAGCTAGGAAGCGATAGAGAATAGTACCTTAGTACCAAAATGTACCTTAACATGACTAAGGTTGAAAAACACAGGACTAATGCAATGAAATGTGTTCTTGATTGGAGATGTAATAATCAGTAATTATCTGTTTTAAGAGCTGGAAATTTTCAATATTCATGACCTCATTTTTCTGTTGAACAGACACAGTGTTTCCTTCATCTTTTGTATCAGGTGCAGGGTAAATTTGAAGGTGAGGTTCCAGTATCTAGGAAGCAGTAAAACGGTCATATAAAAAATAATCATTAACTACTGCAGCAACCTGCTGCAATATCCTGCAGGTTGATGTGTGTACTTATTTCACATCAAACTAAAGCAGATTTTTTTTTCTTCCAGAGTCGGTCTGTGGCGTTCAGCTGATTCAGATCACTGACAGCCTGCCTTTCAATGTTTTTTTTCACTTTTGTGAAATTGACACGTCTACGTTTTGTAAAGTATGAAATATTATCCACAGATCATTTGACTGTCAGAATGTTTTACAGTGTCTTGAATACTTCATATTTTTTATTTTGACCAATGAATGAAAAATGTAATTTAATCCTTTAAATTCAAGAAATATTTGTAATTTTCTGGATATGTGAAAATTGCAAAATTTGAGAAAAATTCCAATGAAATTATTGTTTGTTTAAAAAAACATTTTAGTCATGTAAAATATTTTAAGTCCTTAATTAAGATAATCTCCAAATTAGATCTGAATATATTTGTATATGCATAGAAATTATCATTTAAAATGTTGAAAAATCAATCTGAAATGAGAACGGATTTCTTTGTACTGTAAAAATGAATGTGTGATGTTACATTATAGCTGAAAACCGAAAGAAAAAGTGCTTTTTGGACACTTATTGGGTCAGATTTTTGTAACGCTTGTTCATAACTTTTGTCATTTATGTTGCTTTTTACATTTATTTTATTTTGATTTTTCTCATTAGAACCCATTTCATAAACTCAAGATTACAACTTGTTTTATCATGAAAGCGGTTTTTACTGAAATGAGTTGATGCTTTCCTGTAATTCAGAATGAAACTACAAGTATAAGTGCTTCTTTCTCCATTATGACATCTTTTATGGTTAATGATTAACTCTCAGCTTGAACTGTGTTCTGGAAACATATCAAAAGATCTATTGCCTCATAAAATATATTCATGTATTTATCTTTTTTTTTTTTGCTCAGAATGAACACATTTACATTAATCATTTCTCTTCTTATAAAAACTATGGATGTTAAAGTAAAAAAGAAGAACATGACCTTCATTTGGAAAATGATGCACCTGCTGAACGGGAGTGTTTTCATCTCCACCCAGTATGATAACACTTCTTTGTGTGTGACCTTTGGACCTGGCTGACTTTATGATCCTGAAGCCAATTTTAGTGATAGGGAAATTCCATCTTGCATGTTCATTAACAAAAAGTAAACTTAAGATTTAATTAAACCCATTGGGTTACTTTGAGAAAATATTGACTTTAAAGATTTTTTTCTTATCTGTAAGGATATTGTTCTGAACATAAAGCCAATTGGATCTTTATATTTTTGTCTTACTGATGTAGACATTACTTCAACCGATGCAATACATGTTTTTAAAATTATTTTTTTTTAGAAATGGTAGGTAAAATAATGCTGGTAATCTAAATCAATAAGAGTAGATAAGTCTGAAGAATTTTTTAACTGGAATAGTTCTGCATTCCAAGGTAAAAAAAAAACCTTTATAGTTTAACAGGCTTTTTAAGAGCCTTTTATGGCTTTTTAAGGTGTACAATTATAAACCCCGTGGATAATGTTAGACTTTTAACATTTCCCAAAGTTTAACACTCGGACCGCCGCAGCCGTCGATTTGACTGCACGTCACTTTAACACACTTTCTTGGACTAATGAAGATGCTCACGTAGTTTTATCAGAATATATATACAATATATACAGTATATTTGCACACACCGTATTGTTTGGAGTATATGTCTCGTTTTTTATAGGTTGGCCAGGGGTGCGACTTATACTCCGGACCTACCGAAAATATACGCTCTATATATTGTGAAATTGAACTGTAAACTCATGAAGCAACATTGATGAACAATCGGTCAACAGGAGAACTTTGTAGGCAATTGGCAAAACACACCCAATATGGCCACACGCTACTGAGCCTCATTTTGACTTGTTTAAAAGACATTACGTCAAAGTTGGATCAGCCTGTATTATGTTTTTCCTCTTTCATTTTGAGTAGAATTCCAAATCCAGACCTCGTGTGTTGATTCTTTCGATTTTCATTGATAATATATGTGTGATTTTTGTTAGCACATTCAACTATGGACAGGAAAAAGTATTAAAAATATTGAATTAATTCAAATCTGTGTTCATTTGGTGTTCTCTTTAAAACATTTTTTAGCAGTGTACGTACATACATTTTGTTCCAAAGCATAAGTCGCACAGTTTCATACATAACATTTTATTGTATTTTTGTTTTTATTTTTTAAATTTATTATGTTTTTTATTTTATTTGATTAAATCCTCAAGAATATTAAAATTTCTCAAATAATCAGACGCCTAAATTTTTGCCGGTATTCTGAATTTCTTCAACTGTTATTCCTCAGGGTTGTGTTCCAAGCCCCTCTAGTTTTCCATGTTCTCATTCAGCTTGTCTACAACTTTTTTTGTTAACCCTTCTGAACTGCTTATCCTTGATTGGTTGGGTACCGCTGAAGCCTGTCCCGGCTGATTTCAGACAAGTGGCGGGGTACACCCTGAACAAGTCACCAGTCTGTTGTGCAGCCACACATACACTCATTCATGTTAATGTTTGGTTCTTTACAAAAACAAGTCCAGTTTCATGTCTACTGGACCTACCGGGTTGTCATTTATTCACACAATCAGTTTCAGCCTACTTCGTAGATCTCACTCTCTGTTATCCTCAAAGTAATAAACATGATCGCCCTCTAGTGGCGGATATTTTGAACTCACTATTTACAATATCACATATTATTACAATTCCTAAGGGAAATTTTGTAGCGGCCAATCAACCTAACATGCATGTGTTTGGATAGTGGGAGGAAACCCATGCTTACACGAGGAGAATATGCAAACTCCACACAAAAAGACCAGTATTTCAAGGCTCATGCCACTCTGGAACTTGAACACCAATCTTCTTGTTGTGGGGCCACCGTGCCACTGTCCAGCTAATCTACAACTGTATTTCAGACAAATTATTTTTGATTTTATCGCTTAAGGAAACCTAATTTCTTTTGCAGTTATTTGAATGCTGATAATATTGATTTATGGATCTGTGAGAGTAATTTGAGATTTATCTATGAACTGACAACAACTCATGTAAATACAGAAGATGAATATTGTTTAACTCCAGATGGCAATTTGACAAAAAACACAAAATAAAGAGCCACAAACCAGACAGCGTTTGTTATCTCATCTTTAATAACACATTCATATCTATGCTCTGTTTTTGTTTACAAGGAATTAAAACAAGTGTTGATGAGGACTAAAGGAATCAGGCAGGCAGAGTGTGAACGTCCATACACTGGTAAGACTGGATCTTCAACCAGAAGGAGGGAAAGAGACCTTATTACTGCTTCTTATGATGAGAATTTTGCATTTTAACAAGCAGGTTGAGGTCTGATGGATGAAAAATAGAAAATCTCTCCCTCCTTTTAGCTGAAGCCCAGTTAAACTAAAAAACAACAGGTCCTTTTTTGCTTTTTCAGAGAAATCCTCACAAGTGAAAATAGATCATTGTTGGTGTAGCAGGTCCTCACAGGGCGCTCTAATTTATGAATGCTTTTAACAGAGGAAAAACAAAATGCTAAATGCACCCAAACACAAGAGATACAATCTGTTGTCATAAAAAGGAGAGAAAATTAGCCGAGACAAAACATGGAGATTTGGAAGTTAAGAAATTACAAAGAAAGATTCTAATTCAAGAAAGAAATCTCATTTATGTTGGGTTTTTAAAGAAAAAAAAAATATTAACAAGTGGGAAGTTTTTGCCTCCACCCTCCCTTAATTATTCCACTTCATTGCCAACTAAAAATGAAAGAAAAAAATTTAAAGTCATCTTTGGAAGAATATTTTTTTTCCTTTTTAAAACAGACTATTCACTACACTTTATGGCAATCCTGCTATTATGTTATTCATTTATCTAAAATTTTCTTTAGAGTAATTTCTGTTTATATTTTTGAAGGGGATCTTTATGCTTTTTTTTTTTAACAGAAACAACTTTCTATTTTTTCTAAGAGGTAGATTAAAAAATAACAATTACATGGTTCCCGGCTTTATTCCGGAGGTGAGTCACAGAAAGAGGGTTGGTGGGCATGGGGGTGGGGGGGATATGTAGTAGGAGAGGTGTGGGAATTTCAGCAAACTGTTTACACAAAGTGGATAAATGTCAGGTGATCCAGATCAGAAACTACAGCACCTTTGATCCTAAACTGACCTTTCCACACAACAACCTTTCCTTACACCACCATCCTGGCTTTTATGTGCGCACGTCTCTTTTTTTTCTTTTTTTAAGTATATATATTTAATTTTACAGTCCCATTTCTAAGCTGAAGAGGTACAGTTTGAAAAAAGTGGAAATAAATTAGAGTGGAGAAATGTGTGTGAAGGACTTGAGTCTCTCCTCGTTTCTGTTTGAGGTCAATTTTACAGGGTTTTTTTTTTTCAGCTGAAGATCAGGAAACAATCTACTGGCTGAACTCACATTGAGGTAGCGTTACTGGTCATGTGATAAGAGGTTTGCATGTTTTTTCTCTCCTTTTAGTAGGTTTTTATTTAGTCTTTTACGGGTTTGTCTCCTATGTTAGGTTTAGCTATCTAGCTCTTAAAACATGACAGTCTGATCTGCTGAAGTTCAGCTCAATAAATTGGACTATTTTATATTCTTTTTGTCTTGTGATCTACTGCATATACCTCACATTAGGGCTAATCCTGTCATCAGGGATTATGTAGCATAATGTCACGCAGAAATGTGTTGATTTTGTTTGTCGTGTTCTATTTAAATCCCACACTACATAAACACTAGAGAAAATAATAAAGATGCTAGATCACATGGTTTGACTTGACTTGAAAACCAGGTGAAATAAGTTCTTAGTGTAAATTTAAGTTGATATGATCAGGTTTTTTTTAAAAGATTATTTCTGCTACATTCTCACAAAGGAGCGGTACATTTCAGACCAGCTCCAAAATGTACTACCTCTGCTGTACACAGAAACAAGAGGAAGTGTTCAGCTCTAAAATGAAACATGTAACCAATTTGTACATCCAAAAACCTGCTCCATCAGGTTTTGATCCTAGGTTACACGATCACCGTGGTTCTACTGCATTCTGGACTGAGCCCGTGTGGGGATTTGGCACAGTTACCGTCATGAAATGAAGCTACTGGTTAGTATGTCGTCGTATTTAGTAGCTAGTATGCGCTTCGATTTGTGCATCAAGAAGAAAAGAAGAACTAAACATGATCGAAATCAACTATTTGTAATTTTCCAAGAAAAATCTCTGACTGTTCATCTTAAAAAAAAAAGGTTTAGGTAAGAAAATTTTTTAAAAAGTCTTTAACAGAAGTGAGCAAAACAAACAGATGACCAGCGTAAGAGAGGGCGAGGGATCCTGACATTCCCACACGCCCTAAAACATCATTGGATTTTTCTTTTTTTCATTTCATAAAGGAAATAAAAGCTTATTAGTTTGTGTGCAGAAGGGTAACGGGAACAACCGAAAGGTTGAGATAAAGGAACAGTAAATGTCGTCCCATCTCTTTTCCCCTTTGCAACGTAATCTTTTTTTTCCTTTCAGATTTGCATCAGACAGTCTTAATCGATTTATTTTGATGTTTTCAACTTTTTTTTTTTCTCGTTTTATCAGTTAGTGCAACAGTACGTCCCAAGATGTCACGTCCGAATAAAGCTTGCTATATTACCAATAAAAAAAACTTGAAACAAGAACGTTTTAACAGAAAATTAAAAAAAAAAACGAAGTACGTCTTGGTGGTTTTTGAACAGAGCCGTATGGTTTGAATAGAGGTGGAAACTGAACACAGAATATGTCGAGCTGTGAAATCAGTACCTCTGAGGCAAAAAAAAATGGAAGCACAAACACAAGAGAATAGATTAGTCCTCGTTTGTTTGTTAACGTGTTAAGCTTGTGAGGAAAAGTTGGAGTTTTCTGGCAGTGTCCTCGAATTTCATCTGCTGTTCTATTGAAACTTTTTCTCCAAAAGTAGAAAAGTGTAACACTTAACAGACAGGTTTGAATCTATTTTGTCGCTGTTTTTTTTTTTTCTCGCTCCCATTTTTCTAGAAGATTCTTAATCGTCTCCGTTCCATCAAACACAGATAGAGACGCCATAGGTTCATGTCCTACTTTTTTCTGCTTTTTTTTTTTTTCTTCCAACCAACCACATCCTCTGACAAAGAAACAAACAAAAAAAGCACGTTTAAAAACCAAATAACTACAAACATTCAACTGCATCCAGAACAAGCAGACACACACGCACACATGGTCAACGGAAAAGTGTAGGGGTGTTGTGCCGAGGTTAGACCACCAATAAATATTCACATTCAGAGACATCAGAGCTGGGATGGCTGTGCTCTCTTCTGTCTCCATGGCATGTACGACCCGTCTGCTTATGACTCACAAATAAACAGTTATGACAAGTCCTCAAAGACCAGGCAGGAACAGCCTTGGAGATTAAATTTAAAATCTCTCTTTTACATTTTCTTTGAGGACAAAAGGTCACTTCCATCTGGTGCTGGATGATGACATCACATTAAGGCATAGGAGAAGGATCCTTCAGGATTTAAGGTAGATTTATTGGAGATGCATCCATGGAGTAGCTTGGACCCTGTACGGGTGCATCTAAGAAAGTAGGTTAGATTACAGGCCTTTGGGTAGTCTAGAGGAAGCTTATAACTGGCCGAGGAATAAGTTGTCTATACGCTAAGATGACTAGTCCAGGTACAGACCAGCAGACAATCAATTTTTGAGACCATTAGAAGATGCTAGATCTCGAATTAAAACCCTCCAACACCCCAATTTGTTCCCCATGAGACCATTGGGATCCTTCTCCATTTAACAGCACTCCCAATTGACCACTTTTCCAAAAAACACCGTCTTATTTTCACTCTTCAGGAAGACAGAAATGCAGGTTTCCTTTTTTTAAAAATTTAAAAACGAACCAGCTCGATTTGTTCTCAACGCCATCTTTCTGTTTTAAAAAAACAGTTTCCTGAAACTCATTCATCATCACATTCACACATTAAAAAAAAAAAAAACAGAAAAAATAACCAAAGCAACAAGACCAAAAAAAAAAAATAGTTTTTTTTCTTTATAAAAAATAAAAATATTCAGGACTATCAGCTCTTATTTTTTTTTCTTCTTATATAAAACATAAGCAAGCAAAAAAAAAAGTTAGGAATACTGAGGTAACTTTACCCTGAGGTAGGTTTTTTTTTTTTCTCATTCTCTAATCTGTTCTAATCTTAGCTGAAGCGTCCACAAGTTGACCCCGCCCCTCATTATCATACGTAGACGGGGTCCTGGAGGCTTCGCCCACAGGCCTTTGGCAGATTGGGAGAGAAAACTAGGAAGCTGCTTCCTTTCAGTCTGATTTTAACCACTGCTCACCCCAAGGCAAAGAGCTTTGGAAGACTGCTTTTTTTTTTTTTTTTGGTTCCTGTGCTCTATTAAGACCAAACTGATCATCGCAGGCATTTTTATTCAAAGAGATCACTTTGAATGCAGCGATAATCTGAGGCACTGAAGGGAATAGTCATCCAGAATGGCCTTTAAAGAGTTTCAGCACTGGAATCTTGCAACGAGCAGAAGATCTCAGACACACCTTTGTCCGTCTGTCATTGCGGGACTTTCTCACAAGTGAAGCAACACTTCACAGCGGGCTCACTGCTTTCAATACATTCACCGAGGGGCCGGGCTAACTCACATATCATATATATATAATATATATAAAATATGCCGTTTAAGGGGTGGGTCGCTAGCCAGCTAGCAAAGCTATTGGCGGTTTAAAAGTGTGATGAGGCTTGTGAGCTGGCGTCCTGCATTAGAACTGCAGGCTCAGCTGCAACTCTCACTCCCTTTACTGTCTCTCGCTGCGTCCGACCCCACACATCTTGGCTCTGCCCAGAGGAGGGTGCTAAAAACCTCCTCGAGTCTCCTTGTAATGCTACACATCATGAACGAGAGATTGAGGAGTTCAGGTAGAAACGGGCGAGGCTGTCGGACGCAGCATTTCTTAAGATTTACATGAAGATTATATATTTACAACCTCATATTTTCTTTTAGCTTCTACTTTCTCTTGTACAGAGAAGTATTTAAAGAGCAGTGTTAACATCTGCGGCCCCTCTTCTAGACTTAACGTTGGCGCGGAGCAGGAGGTTGGGATGACCACCGACCTCGACTCCGAAGCCTCTGCAGCAGATTCCCTGCTTCCTCTCCCGGATCTGCTTCACTGCATTCTATCAATAATAGCTCTGAATAAAACATTTCTATACATATATCTCTATGTTTAAAAAACACCCTTAAAATATAGGGCTGAGTGCAGATGGTGAGAGAGGTAGAGGAGGGCGAACAGAGGACGGGCTGCTGCTTGTGAGCACCGGCAAAACCAAACCGGCGCAGCGTCGTCGTGGAAACTGCTGCAGATCAAGTTGGACCAGCAGCAGAGGACGAGTTGGCAGCAGCCACAACAAGCCCAACCCTCTGTTTCTATCCTCCGTTCCTGCATCCTCCCATCCCCACTCAGTCTCTCCTCTGGCCTGGCACCGGGTCTCTGTTTTCAAGTTTCTTTCTTTTTTTTTAGCTCAATTAATTTTATCCTCTGATTTATTCTTCTTGTCTGTCTCAGTGGCTATCGGGCGTACTTCCTCTTTGTATAATCTCTCCCTGTCTATCGCTGGGTTTGTGTGTCGCTCTTCTGTATCTGTCCGTCTATCAGTCTGTGCACATGTCCGTCGGTCCGTCAGGCGTTAGCGAGGGCACGGCGGCCTTCACTTTCTACGTGGCTGGTGGTCCTGAGTCAGTCCCTGTGTGGGGCTGCCCATTTCTGTGAAACCCTGAGGGTTTGGGCCGGGGCTCATACCTAGCCCACCTTTCTGTGGCTGTTTGACTTGTGTCAGGATGTCCCGGATCTTCCTCTGAGCCAGCTGCAAGACACACAAGTCAGGAATTCAGAATGGCCCCCCAAAATACAATGGTGCGTCCAGGAACTGAATAAAAACAAGCTTATAAAAAGTATCCACTTTGAGCTTTTTTCACTGGAGCTTCTTTTCTTTTTGATTAAAAACAGTTTCAATCTCAGAAAGAAAACAACAGGACTGAATTAAAACCACAGAAAATTAAACAAAGTAGATTAAACCACAAACAGATACTCTGATGTGAACAGAAACTAGTTCTACCTGACTGGCGTAGAAGTGTCCGTTGATCTTAACGATGACTTGATCATTTTCATCGGGGGTCTGTTCTCGAGGAACCACTACCTCAGCTGCTGTCAGGTTCTGCAGCTCGTTCACCTGCCAAAACAAGCATTGCTTCAGAAAAAGCAGGAGGACGTCAAGAAAAAATAGGAACAAAATCGTCATTACTCACAGTCTTTCCTCCTTTCCCGATGACGCGCCCGGCAGCGGCGGCCGCCATCTTGATGTGAGTTTCCAGTTTGACTTCTTCCTTTGGACCGAAGAAGTTCTCCTCTTTCAGCTTCCCGTAGATTCTACCCTGAGCCTGCGGAGTGAAATGTGAAAATGTTTGACTTTGGTCTGACTTCATCTGGTTGAATGAGGAGGATTTTTTGTATAATTTCACCTTAAATTGAGCCTCAGGTGGTCCCGTAACAATCACCATTCTCATTTTAGAGTCTGGAGTTTCAGCTGGGGCAATCTGAGGACAAAAAAAACCCCAATCAGTGATAAGCTTAAGCTCTGTATGTTGAAGTATTAAGTTTAAAACTGGGATTAGTTTTGATATCTGCAATGTTGAGCAAACCTTGATGGAAGCTCCAGCAAAGCGACTCAGCTGTTTGATGTGCTGCCCTTTCTTTCCTATGATGGCCCCAACTGCCTGTGCTGGGATGTAAACATGGACCGTCTCCTGCTCCGGGGCCTGAACGAACGAATGCACGCACACAACTCATCTGATTAGCCACAGATCTCAGCGGTTGGATCATTCAAACACAAAAACTAAAGCGAGGTCTCACCCCAAAGCAGCCATAGGGAGTGGCTCCTACTGCATTCCCAGGTGGAGGTGGGGGCATGTTGGAGGAAGAAGGAAAGAGACCCAGTGCGCCCAGATTGAGTCCAGGGATCAGGTGGGTCTGCTGCTGCAGAGAAGAAGAATCCATTGATGAGCTGAAAGCAACTCTAAAGGCTACCAGTAACAGCACCTCATCTCTGAGATGTATCATATAGTATCTGTCTGCAGCGGATCCTTCCGTGAGTGTCCACCTACGTTCATAGCAGCGATGTCGTTCTCATAGGCCTCTCTGACTTTCTTCATGATCTCCACCTCAGCCTGACAGCAGGCCTCAATAGAACCTTTGACTGTGATGGTTCTTTCTGGATTATACAGTGTCAGGTCCTGGAGGCTGAACAGCAAACCAAAGGACACACAATCATGTCATGTTGCTGAAGATCTCTCTTTAACTAGTTAGTGAAAGCAGAATGAAATCTAAAACCCATGAGATCTGAGAGCAGCACGGCGTGTCTTACGGGGAGATGGTTATCTTGGTGTCCGTGTCCTGTTCCACTTTCTTCAGGTTGCGTCCTTCCTTTCCGATGAGACGTCCGACAAAGTTGTTGTGTGCCAGGATCTTCAGAGGAACCTCATCAGCACTGAGGAACAGATCAGCTCGTCAAACATTGAGTAGAGGTAACAATCTGATTTTTCTGAGTTAAACTTACGTCTTTGTGTCTTTTGCTTCCTGGTGCATGATGTCCAGAATCATGCGGCAGGCGGATGAGCAGCCCTCAGGAGTGGAGTGGATGCTGATGGGTTTTTCAGCTGCTCCTGCGTTCTCTTTGCGATGTACATCGATCCTGCAGGAACATGGGCAAATATCATATGGAGAAGCACCCGATCCTCCATACCAGTAAAATCAGAGGACAATGGATTGATGACAATATCTAACGAAACCAGACTAGTTCTGGTTGTTAGGTGGGTAGGAAACCCTGGTTTTGACACGCTACACGGTGTGACCTACTTGCTCTGTGTCTGCTTGGTAATGTTTCGGATGGTCGCTCCTTCCTTGCCGATGATGGCTCCAACATATTGAGTGGGAACCAGCAGTCTGAGAGGGATGTCGGCATGTGGCGCTTTGGAGAGCATTCCGGAGCTGGGAGACCCACCGCGGAGTCCACCACGGGGGCCGTATCCTGGGCGGCGGCCGTTATCAGGCCCTCGCGGTCCTCCCTCCATGTCGGAGTTCTCATCGGGGATGTAAGACACGCGAAGGGCGTTGTTTTCAAACTGGTATCCATTAAGTTTCTGAATGGCTCTGCAACCGAAAAAAGTTTTATGAAATATTTTATGAGATCGTTTTTAGAAAGACTCACTGATAAAACATTGTTGATTTTTTTTTTTATTTGAAGCATTAACTACAATCATACCACTCCTCAGTGAAGAAACCAACTAACTGATCAACAAACATATTTAACCCTTAAAACAATGGTATCAAACTCTAGTCCTGAAGGACTGGTGTCAATGTGCCAAATTTGATTGACTATTGATTTCACTTTATGTGCATCAGTTGTATTGAACCAGGAACATAATGAAAACTGTGAGGACACCTATGCTCCAGGGCTGGATTTTGACACCCCAGACCTAAAACCTGAAGTTAGAATGTAGTTTCTCTACCCTACCACAAGGTGGCAGACAGAAAACAGAAACCCTTTCATCTGCTTATTTATTGCATTTTAATAAAAACTAAATCCAATCAGATTTTGAAAAAAATCATTATATAATTATTAAACTGCTTTTTTTCTTTTTGAGCAACACAAAAACTAACCTATAAATTAACAAAGATTTTATTTGACATTTTTAAAGTGTATTTTTGTAACCTGATGTTCCGAGGATTAAAAAAAGAGGTAGAGAATGAATAAACTTACTGTCTGGCTTGATCCCGAGATGCATATGTAACATTCACCACGGCTGTTTCACTATCCGTGTTCACTAGAAAAAGAATATAAAAAAATACAAAACAAATGAGTAAAACAAATTTAAAAAACCAACAAAATTTGACTAAAGCGCTTCTGATTTGTAATTAATAATTTATCAGAGTTTGAAAAAAAACCTCTTTACATCAATTATTTAGATGGAGTATCTTCAAATAATTTGCTTTTACAAGTTTTGCAGGCTGTTAATGTTGTGTGTGTTTAAGGATGAGTCAAGTCAGCAGTTCTACACAAACCAGTTTTCTAGATTTTTCTAAGGTGTTTCTGTGTTTTTGGGAGGTTACTGAACATCATTATCCTACGAGCTGACTGTTGGTAAAGCAAAGTAATGAGAACAAAACTTAAAAACTAAATAAGAAACTTGTGCACCTTGAGTCTCACCTTGTTCACAGTTTTCAACGGTTCCACATTGTGCCAGCAGACCATCCAGCACCTGAAACACACACACAAACAATCTTAGAAAACCATAAACATTCAAAACAGAAAGATAAAAAAAACAAACAAAACAAGATCTTAGTTCATCCTTGTAAATTCACAAAATTAATGAGTGTCCATAATGACATTTTCTGTCTTTAAATGAGTCACAGACACGCCCACAAAAATCCACATGGTTCACATGAGGAGCGACAAACAAACCAACAAAATCATTTGGAATAATAACGCCTAAACCCAGCTTACAGTGTAATTAATCAAGTTTAGAGTATAATTTTACAAGTTATTCTTGGAGCATGTACAGACACAGAGCCACGCCCACACATATGTTCATTGATTCTTTGTTCAAATTCAGATCTGTTCTGAAATCTTTTCCCTTCTTAATCATTTCCATCAGTCTATTCTGGTTGACCCTGTAACCAAACAGAAATATGTTTGACAAATCACTGCAATACCTTGTAATAAAATAATGGCTGAAAAAAAACTTTGACTTTTGCTTTGACTTTCCATCGCTGGAATATTTATGTTCATGACCAGAAGCCCTTTTTGACAAATTTTCTACAGACTATTTGAAGCTGATTTAGGGTGACAAGAAAGAATAAAAAAAACACTGACCTCCCACTGCAGGTGAGGGGGGATGTTCCGGATCTGCAGCTTTCTTGTCCTGCACAGAAGTTACAAATAAAACAATTAGAAAAACAGGAATGATTTAGAAGAAAAAAGCATGAAAAAAAAGGGCAAATTTGATTTTTTTTTTTTTTTTTACAAAAAACATCCTGAAGAATCTCTTTTATTACGATTTCCTACATGAGGTCATGTGTGAGCCATCAGGAAGGAAAACAAGGTCGAGATTTTTCATGTTTTCACTTTTTTCCTTTCCGTGTTTTCATGGGAAAATACAGCAGAGGAAGAAAAATTCACTCCATTTTAACAGATGAAATGATCCTTGTGGGATTTCCTTGTTTCCAGAAAAACAGAACGTGGTGTGAGTGTGGAGGATGGTTTACCAGCCTGACAGGCAGGAGGTCCACCCCAACATGTGCTAAAAAAGCTGCTGGAAGCTAATCAGCAGCTCGCTGGCACACAAATGTTTAAAAACTGATCTGAATCAAACTGTATTTTGAAGAAGAAAAAAAATCTTAACATCAACATATTTGCAGAACTAAAACAAACAGACTCATGACATTCCTGCCCTTACGCCCTCATTCTTATTGAGGAAAAACGTCCAATTTTTTTTGTCTACAGGAAATAAAACATTTAAAAAACATGTGATTCTATCTGAAGCACGCAAACCTAAACAATTCAAACAAGATGCTTACGTCCACCTCTTTTTTTGTTTTCTACCGATTGGTTCCTGCATCTATCTCTTTCCATCCATTCATTTGCTCATTCAACCATCAATTCATCTTCTTTCACCACCCATGTTTAAGCTGTTGCTATAGTTACAACCAATGGGGTGAGCCTGGGGTTAGTAGGTGGTCGCGGTCACATAAGTACTCTGACGGGAGAGCTGATAGGGGGGTTGGGAGAAGAGTGATGGAGGATGAGTCGCAGTGAAACATCAGAAAGGTTGCCGTGGCTTGAAGCTCTGACCACAGAGAAAAGTTTTTTTTTTTAAAGATGTTGAGGATGGGGGGCCGTCAGGTATTCCAGATTCACAAAGAGCCATTCAACTCTCCTGGAGTTCCCTGGGGGTCCGAGTGGGGGATGTGGAGACGGGGGTTATTTAAAACTATTTGTGCTCAGCTGGGTGGAGTCGGTGATTGTTAACATGGTAATGATGGTTAAGAACAAGGTCATACACCTTCTTTAAAGAAAAATTAGTTGAACTTTTTTCACCATTTGCATTTAAAGGAATAAAGTTGAACTTAAAAATAAAATTAATCATCGGATATTTTACTAAAGTTTTCCCAGAAATGAAATAAAAGATTTTAAAATCAAGCAAAATATTATTTTTAATCATTTAACCATCAATTAAGAGATTCATCATCTTTTATTTCTTAATACATTTATTTCTCCCCCAAAAAAGCTCTAGTTTTCAAATAGATATTTTCAAGATAAAAGTAGCTTAAGTTATATTAAGTAAGAAGCAGCCAAAGATCATCAAATGATCAGAAAACTTTTCATTTCTAAAACGTAATAATGCCAGACCAGCAGTCTTGGTTGGATGCAGCAAGTAATTAAATAATGATTTTAATAAGTAATAGTTTAGATCATTTTATGCGTCCATGATTTTTTATTTATTTTGCATGCTTTAGTGACATAATTTTATAACAAAACCCGCCTTAATAATGTGTTTTTAAAATTACTTGAAAGGTTTAATTTTAATGAACAATGTTTCATGAACAACCAAAAATAGTTTAAACTGGACAGAAATTTAAGTTTCAAATATAAAAACTAACTGAAGTTTTTCCTTCATTTGAACTCGTGTTCTCAGAGAGAGAGAAAAAAGGATCGGTGAAAATGAAAAGAGTGCAGTTCTGAAAGAAGATCGAAGTGAAAACAAGCCACTAGTTTTAAAAGAGGTCAAAAGTCAAGGGTCAGCTCCTCCAACCAAAGAGAGATGACCTCTGAACTAATCCAGTCTGCATGAAGCTTTCAGCATCCCCCTCAAAACTGGGATATTTAGAGTGATGCAGCACCCTGCTGCCGGGAGAGGGAGCGCTACAACCATGTGCAACAACCTGAGGTGATTGTGTGTGAGCTTCACGTCAGTGATGGTTAAGATTCTTTAACTCTGATTAGGTTTGAAAAGGACGGAAACCAACACAAAAAAAGGCCTGCATCACAACAGAGAAACACCCACCATCCTGCTACTTGTAGAAACTATGAATGATGCGAACTAGTGTTTCCATGTGGGCACAGGAAGCTCGTACTGCAAGAACAAAACGAGAAAAAACTAACACCACAAACCTAATGTAGACTTAGGAACAAAAATGAAAAGTGTTCCATTTGTTTTTCCGTTGAAAGACAACGTAAATAAGAGGAGGAGGAGGAACACGACAGGCTGTTCAAGTTCTAAAGACAGAAAAAAATCACTTCTTAAGAGTTTGTTGCAAAGAAATTTTCAGATATTTTCATTCAACTTTCTACATAAACAATTCAGAACTTCTTCCAGAAAAAGAATCAATTCACAACAGACCAAACCCTCAAAAGATTAAAAAAAAAAAAAAAAAAAAAAAGAAGTTTACCTGAGCATAAAGTTTGATCAAACTTCAGAGAACAAAACCAAAGAGATTTCAACCAATTCTGAACTTTTGCTGAGGATCAGAATTCTTCTCGTTTTCCAACCCGAACATAAAGCTCTAACATACATTCCCCATGTCCAGAGCACATCTAAAACCTGACAGCAATCCTCAGAGTGTATATACACATACTAGTATAGAAATATTGATTCACTGCTTTGCTCCAGGTAGAGAATAAGGAACAGCTTCAACTGGAAATTTTCACTCAGGAGGGTATTTTTTTAAAAAACACTAAATGAATCAGGTGTTCTGATCATTTTTTTTCACTCTTATCCCCACAATAGAGTCGTATTTGTGACCTTAATAGATAAACATGTAAAAATAAAAGTCAGAAACAGAATTGGGCGCAAAACAAGTTATTTTTCCATCTGTTCAGAAAGATAGAGAGAAGAATTTGTTTCGTCTTCTGAATCGAAGAGATCAGATTTTGAGCATTTAATATTTTTTCATAGAATAACTTTGCTTTTTATATGAAGGTAAACATTGTGTAAACGTTGTTTATTACTGTTTCTGTCATAAAATACAATAATTTAAAATAAAAAACCTAGTTTATTTACAAAAAATACGTCTGTTTGCATTTCGAGAAGAACTTTTTGAAAGTTAATTTTTTCTTCTAGTTGAATCAATTAAAAATTTCTCAAACATAAAAAGAAAATATTTCATTTTAGAAAAACACGTTGTACTTCATTGTTTTAAAACAGATTTAAAGCATTTCAACACATTAAAAATAATTCAGTTTTTAAACGAGTAAATCCTAAATAAGGAACTGATGTGTTATCTTTGATTATTTTATTTTATTTATTTATTTTGAATTACTCTATTCATCCCTCACCGGGGAAATTTGTTTGTTGCACTCCTTACACCGCAGCAGGCTGCCCTTCAATGGCGCCAATGGTGGGATTAACTTTGTTTTTGTAAAATAATACTAATGAGCTCAAATTACTTTTAACAATCTTAAAACAAACTAAATCCACTTTGTTCTGTTTCAAAGTGTCTGAATAATCTTGAGAAATCCGAATTAAAAAGCAAGAGTTTGGTATTTTCAAAAACTCTTGGGAGTCGGAAATATAAAGATTTTTTTTATTTCTGATGGAGGAAATAAGGGAATAAATAAGTTGAGAGTGTAAAAAAAAAAAATAAATAAATTGCCTACAACAGAAAGTGAAACGAACAGCATGAAGTCTTTTATTTTTAGGGTATTTTTAAATAAAGTATAACAACAAAAAAGAACAAAATTCCATTTTCATTCACTCAAAAAGGAGTGGGAAGATGAAAACTTGTTAAATCCTAAATAACATTTAGGATTGACACCCCAGTCAATAAAATAATCCTTAAAACTAATACTGAGCTGATTAATAATAAAGAAAAAATGACAGCGATAAATGGAGCAAACCCTATCAAAATATGCAAGAAGATTAGAGCAACAAACATTACCGTAACAAGATAATAATCACAATAATAATAATATTCATTAATAAGTATGATGGTCAAATAACATCTTCCTCATGCTAGTAACGTGAGAGACATTTGTTTGAGATACGATTTAAACTCAAATTTCTACACAAGCTCCTTTTTTATACAAAAAGTGGAGGGGAAAAATAAAAATTGGGTGCATATACAGTAATATTGTATACGATTTGTTACATAACCCTTTCTCCAATAACTCCCTTTCTCCAGTAACCCTAACTCCAATACTTACACTAACTTTAAATCAACACAAATATTAATCCGGAGCAAACTAGCATCCTTGCATCATAGACTTAGTCAGTGGATGAAAAATTTAATCACACGAATAAAGTTTGTTCAACTTAGAGAATTTGTGAAAAGTTTATTGAACTTATTGAGAAGTTTAACTGTGAAGATTTTCTGCCTTTAAGCTGTAAGCGTCTAACAGCAGAAATTTACCTTCAGAATTTGTATTTTAAAACATGGTAAATTTCTTTATTGAATAGGATAAAAACAAAAAGTCTAAGCTTTTAAATTTCACCAATGTTTTTAAATGTTATCAACCTTCATGCAAACACGAAGCTTTGCTCAAAGAAAATGGACAATTTTCTGATCAAAAATATTTTTGCGGAATAGTTGAAAATGTTATTTTAAATCAAACTTTTGTTCTAAAACGTGTTCTTATAATATCTACATAACCACACGGTCCAAGAGGTTTTAAAATCCAACCACAAACTATTACGTTACATCAACGATCCCCCAGTTAGAGATTCATTCAAATATTTTTTTTCTCTTTACAACATTTGTCATTACTTTTTCCCCAGAAAGAACTCAATCTAACTGGACATTTTAATTAAAAACAAGGTTAACTCAACAAGTGATTAGTTTATAGTTTGATTAAATTTTTTTTAAATCCAAATAAGATGACCAATAACACATCATTGTGCCAAACCAGCACCGATAGAGCTGGTTGTGTAAGAATGAAAAGTAAGTATCTTTACAATACCTACATGTAAATATGCATTGCAAACGTCCATGCAACATGTTTTCACTCCACTCTTTACTGGGAAAAGTCTGCACAAACATTTTAGACAGTAATGTGTCTGTAAACTACTTTAAGACTTTACAAGCCGACCTCAAGGAAAAGAAAAAAACAGTTATAAGCTAAAGGAAGAAGGAACTGTTGACATTTTAACCACCACTGCTAAGATTCTGGACATAAGGGAATACACACTGAGCTCTATATGTTACTTTTTTAAAACAGTATGTCAGGACTACTATGCAGCATCTCCCTTTCTGCTACATTACCACTGTTAAACCGTTTGGCGGCTGCTCCAGAGAAAACTTTCCCTGCCTTGGCTCCTATTCCGAAGATCAGACTATCATCTGGTTTGTCTCACTTCCACCTACGAGCCCATCAGCAATCCTTCAACACACGGTTCATTGAACCTGGCCTAATAAAGCTGAAGATGTTCTGAGAGGGCTTTGGGGCCACAGACTGGAATGTTCTCTATGAACCACATGAACACAACATATTTGACAAAGACTGATCACACAAATTTCTCAGTAAACAGCATTGTCTAAATGAGATTCTCAATAACAAACCCCCAAAAACAAATAACAAGTAAAGGATGATGAGAAAGAAAAGGTTAAAAGCAAATTTAGTAAACCAGAGTGAGGGATGAGTGGATAAGATTTAAATAGATAACCAGCTAGAGGATAAAATGAGATTAGAATGATGAAGCCCAACTTCACTTTGACACCCAGCGGCTTAATCATGGACCTGAACATCACTTCATCTCACTCAACATTAAAACACAATGTGACCCCTTTTATCACTTAGTTAAAGAAGCAAAAAGGGAATTAACAAATGCAAACCTTCTCGTGCAGACTGTGTCAAACATTAAAATTGAAATACCTGCTTGGAAAAACAATGGATTCCTCTAAACCTTTTTAACATTCAAGTTTTGTATGTGTGAGATGGTCATGAGGAGCACTGAACGTCGCATTTAAAACACAATACAATTAAGACTCTTTCGATCTTTAAATATACTTTACAGTTGTAGAGTCAGTCACGAATGGGCAACAGGCAAAATCCCCTCATCTTAAAAACAAAAAGAATGAATATGACGTTTGACTTGCGGAAGCAAAACTAGTTGTCTGGAATTCAGCTTGTCAGAAAACAATAAACCCCATTTAGAAAAAAATAATATAGCATGTTGAGTTCTAGAAGAAACAAAGATCTTTTTAATCTCAAACTTAGATCTTTTTTTTATTAGTTTGATACGGTGTTAAATCTGATTTGCAGCATCAACTGAGCGAAAAGGCAGGACCAGAAACTTGTAGAAATTGGGTTAGGCGATCTGGATCTGTTATGAAGCTTTTAAAGTCTCTTCAGCTGGATATGATCAACACTTCTTCAACGTTATGAGTCTTCAGTCAGAGGCTTCTTCAGGTTTTACAGAATAACCTACATGTGTCGTGTCATTTTAGAAACCACCCAGTGAACTTTTTTTTTTTTGCACATGTATCAGGTTTTTAATTCTTCTCTAATCAAAAGGGTGTGGCACAGTATGTTGTTTGCATTATAAAAGTACATTCATTTTTGTTTGTTTGTTTATGTGGTTTTATTTGTTTATGTTGTTTTATTTGAGTTTTATTGTTGTCTTGTTTTTGGTTTTATTTTATTGTAATTTTATTTCGGAATTATGTATTTAAATGTATTTTTGTTTGTTTCTTAAGTTAATGTGTTCATGTTGTTTTTGGTTTGTTGTTGTTTCATTTTTGCTATTTTAGTTTTCTTTTTTGTAATTTTGTTTTGGAATGATGTCTTTGAATGTATTTTTTGTTTGTTTGTTTATATTGGTCATATCGGTTTCGTTTGTTGTTATTTTGTTTTTGTCGTTGTTTTTTGTTTTCTTTTATTTTGAAATTTTGTCGTTGAGCGTATTTTTGTTTTTTCTCATTTGTAAAATACTTAAATCATACCTAAATAAAATAAACTAGATGTGATCACACCAACAACAAGGTATCCTCTAACATGTAAACACAACATGGTCCACTCCACGATTATATTCAAAAGACAACAATCAACAAAAATAGAACTATTTACATATGAACATCCATAAAAAACTAACATTTTTATCAAAATCTTTTTATTAACAAACATCCGATTGGAAGACAAAAAAGGGCAAGTGTGTACGGTAGTAAAAATGTTTTTTTTTAAAACTAATTTAGTGGAATTATTTTTACTAAATGGTTATTACCAGAACTGTGTGCACTCCAACAGACGCATCACTGAGGGACAAAAAAAGCTCACTAAAGATGAGGAGAATTCTGAAAAAATGAATTTCACATGTGGGAACATGCTGCAGACAGACCTAAAATCTGGACTTCATTATGAAGGAAAGTAGAGGAAGGGGTGCAGCAGTAGGCTATGGGTCAAAGTTCAGCCTCTGTTCTCCACCGTGACCCCGCCTGCTGCTACTGGGGCATGACTCCATTTCAGAGGTGAGCGTCTCCATTTTGAGAGGGAAATTGTTTTGGAGGCAAATCAGGTTTAAAAAGAAAAAAAAAATCATGATAGTATCCGATCATCTGGTTTTTGTGGGAAGAGAATTTGGGCAGCTAACGAACCTGATCTCAAATTTTGAGAAGAGAGCTCCAATAAGGATAATTAAGATTTGTGAATGCTTATCCCTCAACACCTGAACTATTTCTCTATAACAAGTTCTCCTTATGCACCCCTCCCCACCGATGCTCGCCATTTTGAGCTCTTTGCAGCGAAGACCCACCCTTCCACCACGGCCCTTATTTTAGAGTAGATATGGTTTTTAAAAATTAGATCAATTTTGAATAATAAAAAACCTCAACAGGCACAGCATCCACAGTCACGATGATTGAGGTGGAACCAAATGGAAACAGACTTTTAATTATTTATCAAAATATTAGATTTTTATAATAAATTCATCTGCAACTGGTCAAATATTTAGAACAACAGCAGGATTGTGCGGAAGGATACATCAGCCTGTTTACAGCTTGAAGGATGGTTTTATCATTTAAGTGGATTTGCTCACACACACACACACACTCACACACTCATCACTACACACAGACGAGCGCGTGCAAACAACAGAGGCCACATACACGTGAGAACTAGCGAGCCGCCATCTTAAACAGGCAACGCCCATTTACTACAATGAGAGCAGGGTGACGTGACGTGGCAAGTGGGAGGAAACAGGATGAACAGAGGGTTGAACTCTAGGACTGATCGATCATTTTGATCGATAAATGAGAGAAAAACAAATTTTGTTCTTTTATAAAGTAATAAAATGAGGAAACATGAAATCTGTTTTATATCAAGCAAGTGAAGCAGATGCAGAGACTTGTGTTCTTCATTTGTAAAGCAAATAGAAACAACACAGAGGAGAGACGTGTTCACACATCAGAAAAGGGTTCGTACATCAGAACCGGAGATCAAGCTTGGAGCTTTTATCCCCACCAGTTTTACCAGTTTTACTGTTTCCAAACCTTAAGAAATTACACTGGCTTCTAGAAGTTCTACAGAGGTTTGAAATGACCAGATATTATTTCATCCATGACTAAAAAAACCCAGCACATAGTGTCTATTAGTAACTGTTTTTTATGGAAAGCACATAAAAGTACCATAAAAAAATATTCATAAAAAAATTCTAGAAACCGCTTTTATAAGAATGTATGAAACCTCCTGGATTTAACTTTTAAAAAAAGAAAAAGAAAAAAATAGTAATAATTCTTGTACTTGATCATAATCAAATTAAAAGCAAGATATTTTGAAGTATTGTGAAAACCGTTATTTTTATTCTTAGTGGATTTGCGAAACTTGCCAAATGAATACTTTTAAGCATTTTAATTAATCTTCAGAAAACCAAAATCAAGTCGTTCATGAATGGATTAAAGTGATTTATTATCATTTAGTGATTAGTACAAGATAAATCGAGTTCATGCCGAAAGAAAGCATATTATTTGAAATGAGTGGATTTTAATGATCAGATTGAAGTTTATCGTTTTGTTTTTTTTTTTTTCACTAATCTGTTTTGTTTGTTTTGGGGGGTTAAGTTTAATTACTGAATCACTCCAAGAAAAAAAAATTCTCACCAAAGAATTATTGCAGAATGAGAGAATTTTTTTTTTAAAAAGTTCTGACAATAAATGCAGTACCATGCATGAGTTTTTGTATGTAGTGCCATTTGTGCAAGAATTATTTTTTCCAAAAACTATTTAATCTATCTTCATTCAATTTTTTAATTTTATAAGAATTACATAAAGAAGCAAAAAAATGTTTCAGCCAATTATTACCAAACTGAAGCGAAACTGTGATTTAATGATGGAAAGAAACATAAATTTAATCAGACGTTCATATCAATTTTGTCTGGTTAAACAGAGATAGACGATTTTGGTTATTTAATATATTAAAAATGAAAACATTTCAAGTTTTTAAAAAGGAAATACAAGAAGTTTATTTTTCTAAGATATTGTTGCTCTAAATTCTAGCTATATTTGAGGATACATGTTTGATTACTTGGTTGTTTCAAATACTTAAATTTGTAGTTATTTGAAAGAAAAAAGAATCTCAGTTTCTTGTTTAAAAAAATCTTCAGCCCACAAATTTTCAGCAAGTTTTTACAATTCATCTGGAGCTGAGATGAATTTGAATGACTTGAGGACGTGTGCAGAAAAAAATGACAAATGTTCAACTTTGTTTAATGTAGATCTCCTTGTTTTACAGTTATTTTTTGTATATCGTAGAAAACAACTTGGAAAAAAGCTTAATTAGCTTCTGTTTTCTGAACTGTTAAAAGTTGCATTTTTTTCAAATCTTAAAACTAAAGAGTAAATTATTTGATTGGTAACAGAATTCCAAAAACTTTATCACCAAAAGCTTAAGTTTAAAACTACTAAACTATGTTTTTGATGCAATTTTTTACACAACTTATATCATAAAAAACTACAAAAACTAAAAAGTCATTTTTATACACTTTATGTTTTCAAATTAAATGACTGGTAGTTTGATTTCTGGATGTTTTTTTATTGATAACTAAATCAGTCACAATAACGCTGCCCTTCTCACAGTTTGGACAGACATTGATCGTCCATCCCTGTCCCTCAGAGTTATGATCTCACAAGTTTTCAGGTTTGACAAAAACAAACTGCTTGATTTATTTGACTGAAACCAGCTGTCCTGAAACAGGGAACATCTAAAACCTTGAGGATTGTTCCTATACTGGTTTCAACTAACTCTTTCTTTCCAAACATTTGTAAGGATTTCTTAAACCATGTAAACAATCCAGGTGTGGGTTGGGGCGCGCATTTTCTTCCTTCACAAGAAAATGGGGGAGAATAAGGAATCTAGGAGGAATGGAGGGAGTTCCTGCTTTGTCTAAACCCATGTGTGACGTAAGCCCCTCGCCCTGCTATGAATCAGTGAGGAAGAGGGCGGGACAGTCCTTAGCAAATGGGAATAGAGGACAGAAGGGGCCCGTCTCCTCGCCACACATCAACAGCTCCACCTCCTCAGCTTGATGTGAACAGCAGAGGGCTGCTTGAGCCACTGATGCTGCTCTGCTCCACACAAACCCCACACAAGCCCTACTCGTACTGGTCCAGTTTCACAACAATCTGTTCCAAAACAGCTTCATGACCTACAAATATTACTCTAGGACAAAGACGTACACAATCCAGATGTTTCTATTTGGCCAGCTGTCCTGTCTAACATGAAAAAAAAAACAATCATCAAGTGAGAATTTAAGTTCTATCGATGTTATGACTGAGTTAAATGTCTATTTAGAGTTAGAATTCACTGATTATTTATTCAGATATCTTAAGATAAAGTGGACAAGAAGCGACGTCGAGAAAATTCGAATGAAAATTTTACAAACAAAGCGGAAGTTTGTTTTTGTTTGTTTGTTTTTTTACATCAGTGCAAAATGTAAACAACTGAATTATAAAAGCAAACTAGAAAATATAGTGAAGTAGTTTGCTATCTTGAAAACTTTATATTTAGTCAGAAAAAAACTTAACTTGAAGTCCTTGTTAAAGCGTTACTTTAAAAATGAGTTCATATTTTATTTCTTTAATGTTTGATCTATTTCTATTTGATTTTTAAAACGGGATTTGTTCTGATAGACTTATTTTTAAATGAATACTGCTCTTTTAAAATACTTTGAAAGCACACGTTAAGTATATATATTTTTGTATTTTATATTTTTACAGCAACTGATCTATTTATAAAGAAGGGGTTCTTAAGTTTTCTTTTTTCTTCTGAAATGTTTAAGTTTTATTTGTCACAAATCTGAATTAGCGACATAGTTCTCATGTCTCCAGGATTTGCCTATCTACAATAGAGTTGAAACAAACATGTGAGCTAGGACTTTTCTTCTGTTAATTTACGGTTCATTTAAGAGATTAAAAATGAACAATTTTAGGTCAAAAATCTGAACAGCCTATTTAATGTAAAAAGGCATATATATGTTTCTCGTATGAAGTAGAAATTAACCTATTGCGCATTCATAAATTTCCATCATTTTTTTACATATAAACATAACTGGTCGTACAGAAAGAAATGAACAAAACATTAACATCAAGCAAATTAAGCTAAATTATAAGAAATGAAACTAATTATTACATTAGATTAAGATCTATGTAAATGTTCCTAAAAACCAACACTGAAATCCAGTTTTAGGAAAAACAGGATGTAAACTATGACCTGACTGGTGTTGCTATTTTATATTAATCCACTGCTTTAATTTGATTTACTAGAGCCATAAAAGTCCACAAACACATTGAAAAAAACGTTGAGATGAACAGAAGTTTTGCTTAGACACATACACAGCATAAAAATTATAAAGACAAATTAATATTGATTCAAATTAAATTTAGACAAATACTGAATTTACTTGCAAAAACAATCCAAAATGAGAACAAAGTATTTATAAATTAAACCAAAATGTATTTGCTCAGTTTCAAATGATCAAGCCAAATGTATAACTCAGATTCTGGGATGTGGAAAACAAACAACACATCAGTATGATTTTTGCTCATTTTTCAAAATTTGTCCACCAGTTCATAGCGTACATTCCTGCATTGTTCCCCAGCCACGGTACCAAAGACTGGACCTATATGTTGCAGTAGAAGCCTCTGCTGCAAGGATTTTCTGCAAGGCTCCAAACTACAATCTGCCAAAGCAGCACCTCCTTCCACACACACACACCACGTGAGCCAGTGCAGTGGATGTGATATGGCACACCCCCGACGCTGACACACCCACCTCAGAAAGAGGAGGAGGTGTGACACATTTTCTCGCTGGGGGAAGGGATTCCTCTCTTTCTATGCCTTTCTTCCTTCCTTTTGCACTTCATATATGTCTGCCCGAGCGTATGGCGAAATGTGCATGAAGGCGCGTGTGCAGACCACATGCTTGTGTGTCAGTCATGTGACCAGCAGGCGTAGCCTCCATTTTAATTCTCTGAAAATCCCAGAGAGAAGGAGGGGGAGAAAAGCAAAAACCAGAAAGAGACCATCATGGAGTATGCTTCGTATGAAAAAAAACAACTAAAATTTTAACACGCTTCCTGCAGAAATCAGGTTCATAGATACAAAAATTTCTACAAGAACTATATCCAGCGAGACTGTCTTTCAATAGAAAATCCCTTCACTTCCCTTAAATGGAAAATTTGAAAGTCACAATTTCATATTTGTGGTAGAGATCTAGTTCGGTCGGAACACAAATTTACAACCCTCTTTATTTTATCCAATATTGCAAGCCATGACTATAAACCTAAGGTATTTAGACCATGTAGTTCTTACATGTCAGGCAGGCAGTCTTGAGCAAACTGGCTCTGGTTCTGAAACTCATTCAAGTCTCATACGCATTCGTCCATCCTCACTTGTCAAAAACTGCTTCTCTCACCTGAAATACGTTTGTCAAAAGACCAGCCCTTCTATAGGAAAAACCATGTCGCAATCCATACCATATCACAACTAGAACCAAGTGGAGAGGTTTTGTTACCACTCCCATCAGAAACTTCTCTAAAATCTGCATGTAAAAGTTTCAATGCGCCAAAAAAAATCTCAATTTTTTCCCAGTATTTTTCAGTTCTCTTAACGGAGTAAAATTTGTAAAAATAATTGGAAGTGATGCTAGAACTGATGGAAGGCCTTCCTCAGAGCAAAAGGTTGGTGTCATTGGTGTCACCTACTGTGACTAAAACTATGCACCACTAATTTACGTCATAACAAAACTGACATTAATTATTCAATCTATTGTTTGTTTTTACATAAAGTGATAATTAAAAGAAATGTCTTTAAGAAACTAAAACCGGAGTACAATGTGCACTATTGGATGCACGGGGTCAAATTACACAAAGATTTCTTAAAACGTTTTGGAAAAAAAATACTGAAAATTATTCCCAAAATTTGAAGCAACACCGACAAAAGATGTCAATAAATATAACATACACGCACACACAAACCCCTATCATTAATAGCAACTAAAAAAAAGTTACAATTTGCAATTACTACTTGTTTCGACGTAAATGTTTGTTTCAGTTCCATAACTTGTGACGCAACATCCTTCTTCCTTCCATCACCAAATATGTACCCTTCTTCCTAAATAACCTACTGAAATTTCTTGCCACCAGATGTTTTTACCACAGTTTTTACTCTATTTGGTCCATGTTTGTAAAATGTGTGTAGACACATTTGCTAAAGTTTTGTGTGTATAGGCGTGCACCTTATTCATGTATATATTACAGCCGTCAAAAATATTGATATCGCAATTGGTATCGGTACTAAAATATCAATACGATACCAATCCAATTTGAAGAAACAATACTGATCATGCTTTCACTTTTCTTCTAAATCCTTCGACAAACGAACCGCGGCGCCTCTCTCACTTCAGTTTTTATAAAAACGAGGAAAGATGTCAAACCCTGCGACTGGTTTTAATTGATAAAAAAAACAACAACACACAATTAGTGTGCAGTTTGGAAATATTTAGCCTGTGAAGCATGAGCGAGCCGAAATGAACGTAAGCAAGACTATATGCATGATTGCTATGGACTGGTGCGCACAAAAGGCCGCAACAGACGCAATGATTTTTTGAAGAATTTCGAGAGGCTGGTTACTTTTAATTTTAGTTTTAACAAAACAAAGCCTACCTGGTAGCTAAAGTCCCTGATATGAGTATTGCATAGTAAGTAATGTTTTACCAAAGACAGAAAAAAAAGAGAGAAAACAGAATAAAATTTTGCTGAATCTCTGTGTACCAGACAGAAATATACAGACTAGTTTCATAATATCCGTTTGATTCTATCATGCACAGACACAGGCATGTGCACGTCATTTTAATGCCTCTACCTGTTCATTTGTTGTTTCTCTGTCCACATTAAATTCTCACAACTATGTTAATGGAAAATTGTTTGGACCAATTTCCCCACAATAATTTGTGTTTCTAATTTCAAGTGTATTAATTCTGAATTAATTTTCAACCCTTTCCCCACCCAAAATTTTTTAAAATAGTTTTTATTAAATTTTTAGGCTGGAAGTTTATAAAACTTCAAATTAAATTCAAACTGTATTTTTTTATACGTAAAAAATGACAATTAAACAATAGTATATCTAGTGATTAAACATGCTAAAAAATATCATTAAAAATTTTAAAAAGATTTGCCATTCTGTAGCACCAAAAAGAAGAAACTCAACTGACAAAATCAACAGATTCACCCCCTAAACGACCAGAAAAGAAAGTGTGACGCAAACTCAAATATAGCTAAGAAATTAAATAGGATTTTAAAGCGCTGATGGGTTTTTAATTGATTTTACTTGAGAGTACAGAAAAAAAAAAAAATTTTTTTATTGAACATATGGTATTCTGAAGTTTTGTCTTATTCTGTAAAATATACTTGTTATACACTTATTACATTTATCTTTGAATTGAAAAATATATTCCTTAATATTATAGCATTTTTTTTATATTGACATATCAATATTTTTCAAGGTTTTGTACCAAAGTTATACATTTTGGTGTTGTAACAAACACAAGTTTCTAAAACTATTGTGTATGTGTTTGTATTGTGATCCTTCTTTCATGTGGATCAACATGAGGTTTCTATTATTTTCCTCTGCTGGGGTTTTTGGAGATTTTCCTCACCATGAAGGAGGGTCTATGAGCAGGAATGGGCTGAAATTGTTTAGCTATCTTTTAACTGTATATTTACGTATCTACATGTTTTTTTCTTTTTGTTCTTTGTTTTTGTATTTTTTTTTTCAATCTACAATGTGAAGCCCGTTGACACGATTGTTTTGTAATATCGGGCTAAAACTGAATTGAATTCATGTGTGTGTGTAATCAAAATTATAATCACACAAAAAGGAACATTTTGAAGGTGTTCAGGATCAAATAAAATGTACAGTATGTAAAGGAATATTACACTTGAACAGTTTGCAACAATGTGCAAAAATCTTTGTTAAAAAAAAATTTACTTATGCACGAACATTTTAATGTATAAATGTTTGTCTGTCTTGTGTGTGCGTGCATGTGTATTGTTTTGTATAGATGTTTTAATATTTATGTGTGTAGATGTAGAAAACGTGTTGGTATAGAGTATGTATATGGTATATGCGTGTGCACGTACTGTATGTATAAATCAGTGGTTGTGTATACATACATCTACTGCTTGGGTTGACAAATGTATAAAACCAACAACGAGTAAAGAGAGTTACTTTGCAAACATTTTACAGATTTTGTTACTTTCTTGTGGAACTAAAAATAGGTTTTTAACTGTTCATCTTTGCTGATCTTACATAAACACACACAAAGTGGGTCAAACAGAGAGGAAACACAGGAACACCCAAACAAATCTGCTCGTAGCCAATCCGAACACAGACATGACATATCTGCCAGCAAAGTAGAAGGTCTCTCGTTCTATACAATCTTTAATCTTCACTTTCTCTTTCTATCCTGCTGAAAAATGTCAAGAATTCAGCTCTACAGAATTTTTTTTTCCCTTCCTCCACATGAACGCTTCAAGAAAAAGAAGGAATAAACTTCAATTTGTTAACAAGAACATTAAAATGAACAATATAAGTTTTTTAAACAAGCAATGAGATGAGCTTGTTCTATCTCGGGGCTCTTACATGTTGGTAAAAAGAGGAAGTGGAGAAAAGGATAACATCTGTTTGACTTCCATCAGCCAACAGGAAGACTTTGCTTTCTAGTGTGGAGAGAAACAGGAACTTCCAAGGGAAAAAAAATCAAAAACCTTACAAGTTGAACAAATGGGTCTAGAGTTGGTACTTATTCAATTTTTACTTGAAACTTAAAATAACTAAAACTAACCTCACATGCACAAACCACAAATTTTGTAATAAAGCTTTTATGAACTTTTCCCCTTCATAGTGAATGCAATTACCTTTAAAATGTTGTGTTTCACGATCGACAAACATGTGAATGAATCAAAGCTAACACTATATAAATAGAATTTATGTTCAGACACAAACTACTTTTCAACACCTCAACATGAAAACATTGAAATAGAAGCGAAGATATAAGGTTTGTTTGAAAAAAAAAAAAATTAAATAATTAACTGATTATAGCAGCAGGATCAACCAATAAAGAAAATATTTACAGGCTGGGCTTGTTAGAATTCATAATTCAGAGATTTACTGTATATCAGGTTTGATGTTTTTCTCCAGATATTTTTCAGTTCATTCTAAATGGAGTTGTGCAAAATCGAACAGCTAAAAGAAACATGTTTCAGACTGTTTTTCTCAAAAACTTCACTTTTGAAAGAATGTGGACACTCCTAAAAAATCCAATTAACAGAAACATTCCAAGAACAAGTGGCTGTCTACAAGTCATGTATTCTTCACACAGAAGTCAAATTCTTAAATATTTTTAATCATACTCTTTCTGAATTATGTGGACTGAAATAAATGGGGATTTACCAAATTGAAAATAAGACGTGTACAAAAAAGATTCTGTCTGTGATCCCTGGTTAAACATACAAACTTTCTTCCCCCATTGTAACATCTCCTCAGGTTGGGTTTCTATACACATCCTCACATGGCTTGGAAGCGGTCTGGTTTTTATAGACATAGATCTTCCTAAAAGACAACAGTCAAAAAACTAATTGTTTCTGGAGTCAGACATAAGTTTTGATTTCTGGTTTGATTTAGTCTTAAAATAAAAAAGCCGCCAAAAATTAACCAGATATGTTTCTGTGTGCTACCACAGTCTGCTGAAACCAGTTTCAAGGACCACCATGGAGGCTCTACATAACAGAGAAAGCAGAAATCAAAGAGAAATAGTTTTTTTTTCTCCTTCTCCTTGATTTAGTCAGATTTTTGTCTACGAGAAAAGCCCACTCAGAGTGTTTATGCTGTACATGTACTTCACTGACAGAGACACTCAGAAAACCAGAATTTTCTGTCCCATTCCTTTAGCGTGGGAATCTCTGCTCTCAGATTGCATACCGACATCTTCGGCATTACTCCTTACATCCCCCTTACATAAACTTTCATATGTTAACAGCTCATGTGTTACAGAGTCAAATTAAGAGAGAAGTTTTGGAGTTTAGCTAAATAAAACAACTTTATTGAATTTGGTGTGCAAACAAGAAGCAGAATCCTGAGAAAAAGAAAAGGATACTTTTATTTGTCCCAGGAGAAAAAGTTTATTGATTGGATCAACACAAACCGTTAGGAAACTCTGGACAACCTGATCTTACCCACATAGAGAGTTACAAGCCTCCTGAATGAGAAAGGTAAAAACTTATCCAATATGTGGAAAACAAATACTTAATGGGAACAGAATGGTGTAAAAAAACACACACAGACACACACCTCTAAGTGTGTGAACTAGCATTACGCCTGGAGTGGCGGCCTTGTGAATGCACGAGGGGCCCCTAGCCACCATTGCAGACCCAGCTTCTAGGCCCCAACCAACAAGTCTCCACCCTCCTCCTTTCTTTGTCTTCATTTCTTGATTGTTCCTACATCCCCTCCCCCGTCTGATCCCACGCATGTGCTGGTGTGTCACACATGTACCCAGATGTGTATGCCGTTTATTTTTGGTGAGCAAAAAAAAAAGGCGATCGATGAGTAGAGAGAGGGAGGACAGATGGTTTAAAGCAGAGTGAGGGAACAATCAGAGATGAAGTGGAGGAGGGGAGGTCTTCTTAAAGAGACACTACACTCAAAATTTGACTTCACCATTTTCTGAGTGTACATTACTGATAAAACTGACCTAAAAATATTTCTAAATCTCTCTGGAAATGTTGTGATATTAAAAAATGTTATCAAACAATACATAAGTTTTATTTTTACTTTCAATGTTTTCACATTTATTTACATCTGTTTTTAGTAAAAATTACAAATTTGGTACTTAAGTTCGGTTTTACTTTAACGCACATGAAACAACACGTTTTTTTTTTTTATAGATCATTTATATCAATTAACTATGATCCAAAAGAGTCTAGATTGGTTGGTGTGACAATAACTCTAAATAATACGTTTAAAAAACAACATAAATTTTATTCAAGACAACAAGATAAATTCCATTCAGAACCAGAACATGGAGGAATAATTCACATCAGAACCAGAATAAATCAAACCTTTAGTCTCTGGATGATTCAAACATGACATACGTTTTACAAGATGAAAAGAAACATGTTAGAAAGTGAGAGTAAAAGCCGTGAGAAATCCTTTTTTTAAAATCAGTTTTCTGCAATCTTCCAATGACTAGTAAATGTGCAAAATATACTTGCAATGATTATGATTCTTAACAACTTCTAAAGATCTATTCCACTGCTACTCCTTTATAGAAAGCATCTGAACCACAAAGAAACCAATAAATCGAAAGTTTGGATCAAACTTCATTTCATTTGACATCAAACCGAAGTGATATCAAACATATAATTATGTTGAGTAATAAATAATATTTTAAATAGATTGCGATCAAGAAATTACCATTGCATGGAGTTCTACCTTTAATACTTATTATTAGCTTGTAATTATTTGGATCAATTTCACAATGAAGTTGAAAAATCCAAAACAGTAATGTTCCTAACAAGACTAAAGTTTGTGAATCTCAAAAAACAAATCTATGCACACATCATCAGTGTATAATTAGTTGTGCATTACAGGCGGTAGAAGCTGCTTCCTAAAATCTTGATTTAATTTAAACACACATTTGACACATTCCCGCGAGGCCCTTCTGAGATGACCAGAGGACTTTACAAGAAGCAAATTTGGTGTGGTGGTGGTTTTGGACCACTGACGTTGCTTGATACGCACTGCCGGTGTATCAGATTGTTGTTAATAAGACAGGAAATGCAATTTTATTTGTTATGGGCTTAATGTGTATGGGGGACACATTAGTACACAAATAAGAAAAGGCTTAACAAATTTGTTTGAAACTTTTTTCATTGTTAATCACTAGAAAAAGAACATCAATGGTCTTTTGTTCCATCACTTTTGATCGACCAAAAGAGACAATTTTCAAAATTGCATGGAAATTTGTCCCAGCTCGTATTAGCTGAACTTAAAGTATGAAATTGTAGAAATTTGTTGTTTTGTATAATCTCAACATGTTATTTTAATTGACCTTTCAATCTTCATAAACTGGCAGACATATCCATTTTTATGAGTTAAAAGCAGCTTTTTTATAATTAAGTTTCATACAAAACATATTTGTCAGACTAAAATATTTGATTTTTAAATTTTAATCAAACCCATTTTTAATCACTGATTCTTTACTTGTGCATTACATTTCTGCACGTGCACCTTCTGAAAACACTAAATGCCTGTTTCACTGCTAACACTAACCATGCCAAGGTTTGTTTTGGTCAAACTTATCTCAACTCTAGTAAATGCCTCAAACTAGAAATATGTACACTTTTTAAAAGAATAGGTAAAAAATAGAGATTTCCTCATGCCCTCTAAATTGTTGCTTTGTATGGCAGCACTGTAAGAAATGACTCCAGTGGGATTGGACATTTTCACATGAATTCATCTCCTGATTAACTTTGTAATTACTTTAAGTAATTATCAGATTGTTTTGTTCCTCTAAACAAAGCAGTGAAACTTTGCTCTTTCATTACGAGCCACATAAGAATCTTCAGGGCTGGGTATAAACCGCACAATAAGAGGGATGGAACAGATACAATTTTAAAATGTTAGCTATGTTGTAGTTTTTTTCTACCGCTAAGAATTGTCAGAAAAATTAGACAAAATAATCTTGTAATTGGCTAATCAAATGGCACCTTTATGATATGTGCTTGCAATACTGGATTATTTAAAATGTTACACTAAGATGTTGTGTAACGGCACTAAAAAAAGATATTTTGTATCCAAGCGAAAAGTAAACCATTAAATCTAACTAAACAAATAATAAAAACCAACGATCAGAACTGCTAATTCCCAACAACAGTGAGATCAACTCAGACTATCAATAATTTCAGTTAGTCTGTCCAGAAATAAATTATCCCAAACCCAGATTTCTACAGAAAACTCCTGGTTATAGATACTGACAAGACATTTAATCTTCACAAAATCTGAATGAACAAATATCGATCAAAACTTTTTCTTGTAAAATCCTTCCAGGCTATAAAGTCTGGAGTGAACTAATCCTAAATCATTTCCATGTGTTTTGGTCCAGCTCTTTAATGCAGCTGTGTTATGTTTGCAGGAGAGGGTACTTTTGCAAATAAAGTCACGAAAGAATATTATCTATTCTTAGTGTCTTGTGTGTAAGTGTGTGTGTTCCCACACAAATACCTTTGTTCAAGGTCTTCCTTTAAACTCCTGCTCCTGGTTCTCAACCAGACCAGCTAGTAGTAGTGTTTCTCACTGATCTGAAGACAGCTAACATTTTGATGGAGGACAAAACAGCACAGTACATATCAGAGGACCCACAGACTCAGTAGCTTTAACATCAGCCAAACCGTCTCTCAGACGCCACAGAGATGCAGAAAACATGTAAAATATGTGTGACCATCTCGCCATCACTCACAGCAACCACCTGCCTTCTTTTCCATTGTTTGGAAGAGACGGCAGCATGCCGACAGAGGCAGAAAGAGACAGAAATCAGTCTGCACACAGAATGTGCTGGATGTCCACTCGCGGGAGGCGCCGACAGCCGATTGGTCGCACCCCTCCTTCTTCCCTCCACCTACAATCCACTCCTCCTCCTCCTGTTGGCTGGCCAAGAGAGGACAGGAAACCCAGCCCACCCCCCTCTCTGCAGCCTCTCACATGCAGGAAACACTCTGAGATTTTTCTTTTTTTTTTTGAGTTGCACAATTTATGTAAAGCAGACGGCAAACAGAAACTCTGCCGCAGCATCATAAACATTATTAATGATAGATAAACAGCAATGTTCAAATTACGAAACAGGGAACCGAAATAAAAACCATTCCTGACATGTCCACCACCAGTGGCTCGCTCCTTTTCTGACCTGTTGATGTCGCATTCAGTACTCACACCACACAAAAATGGATGACTGGAATCCCCCTGACTCAACCTACAAGGTTTGATGCATCCTTTTATCCAAGTTTGAGATTTAATCTGACATTTCAAAGCTGTTACTGCCTGAATTTGCATACAATGAGCAGCTCTAAACCTAATTTAACCCAGCCTGCAGAAATCTTTTGAAACACCAGGTAAGTAAGTTAGTCTTATAAAAACAGAGATGTGTTTTCTGACTCCATCAGCACAATATTAATAACCAATCAGCAGCCCTGGCATCAATATGCTTCACAGCTCCTAGAACTCTGTGCTGCTAATCTTATCTCTAAAGCTGCATACTGTTGCAGAAACCATCAATAAATACAGAGATCAACGTACTGATTACTCATTTAAATATCTTCATACAGATTTTTACATGCAACATTTAGAATTTAGGAACATTTCTACACACAACACAGTCATACTTTCAACCAGAGCAGAGATTCTCTTTTTTTTTTAACCTGGCGATTAAGAGAATATCTGAAACTGCACCACCTGACCAGAGTCTCCAACCAGCCGCAATAAGCAGATGGGAGCCATTTTAACAAAAATATATTTAAACTTTGACAAAAATAAAAAAGGCTGAGACCAGGCAATTGGAAGTTAATTGAAGAGACACTGGTTACCTGTTGATTCTATGAAAATATATATTAATATATATCATTTTAAAAGTAGTATAAAAGGTTGTTCTCTTAAGGAAACATTTTAAATCAAACTTTTAGACAAGAGAAACCAAATTAATTGAATACCAATTATTCAGTTAGTGATTTTAGTGATTTGTGTGTTTTTTATAAAGGCTTGGACAAATGGAATTAAGAAAAAAAAGCATTAGCAGTAAAATTCAACATGAATAGATCTCACACTGTTTTCCTGGTATGTAAAGGAAACGTAACCTAGCTCTGAAACTTGGTGGAAGCAAAAGCAGAAAAACAGTTAATTGTAAAACAATATTTAGTGACACCAAACACATTCTTTTTGAAAACACATGCATTAACCTCCCTTTCTTCAAGTCCACCCCCACACCTCTTCCTCCTCTACCTTCCCCCGCTCTGCAGCTTGACACACATTCCAGCCAACTTCCCCATGAACACACAACTGTCTCGAAAAGCTCAAACTCCTTCGTTTTGCTTCTCTGTGAACGCCACACAAACACGCCGCCATGTTGGCAAACAGGTTAGAGGTCAGGGCCTCTGGAGCAGCAACACAGAGGCAGAAAGAGGTCATTGAACTGGTATTCTTGTAGAAAGACCACCCCTCCCCCTCCTCTGGGTTAGTTCCCTCTAAGCACCCTCCCTCGAACACACACACATACACCTCCACCAAAGCTGCATTTGAGACAGTCCAGTCAGTCTTTAACAGAATCTTTCATTTATATGCCTAAAAACTGGGAAATGCCGTTTTTTAACCCTCCACCCAAAAACACACCAGGAAGTGACCAAGACTAATGTTTTATTGCCAAACATAAAGTTAGGGGGCTAGATTTTCATAAATGACAAAAATTTAAATAAATTGTAAATTGGTGGAAAAACTTTAAGAGTTTTATCAAGAATAAAAAAGTGGGTTCTACACCCGGGCTAGTTCAATATGGGCCTGTGTTAGTGCAACACGTTCACATAGAAACAACCATTCTTTTGTGTGTGGATATGGATGATGTGGCTGAACGGCCATTTTAACAAACGTTTCCATAAATATAAAAACCTCTCATTTTAACTATTTCTTTCTCATTTCATTAAACTGAGAGATAGTGCTACACGGGTTTGTTTCTAGGAAATTAAAGGAGATTCCGCAAAGAGGAAACCCGGAAGGACATGTAATAACGCACTGTGCTCCAGCTCAACGCAAATCTGCGCCATTTTGCCCTCACATGCCTGACGTACAGCAGTGACGTAACAACAAGCTGTGTGACCCCCATAGATCACCTTTAAGGGGGAACTTAGGGTCCACATTTCTAAATGAACCCAACCAATCTGCTCTCAAATGAAATCAAACCTTCATCACACACGTTTTTTCCATATTTTACGGTGGGGTCACAACAAGTCAGAAGCAGTGAAATCCAAAAACAACACAAAATTCCAATATAATTTATATTTTTAAATCAAAAGATGTTTTTCTATTTAAAACCACTGTTTTTTTATTATCCAGGTTACACACGCACAGGAAGGCGTTTAAGCACAGTGGTCATCGCTTATATGTGCCAAAGGTTATCCGTAGATTTCAGTTAGAAACAAGGCAAAATAGAGTAAAGTAGTATAAATCCTAGCAAGTATTAAAACAAACCATTTATTTCACTTTCCCTAACACGCTGCTTACACACCAGCACGCAACAAGCTGGTAATTTAATTTAATATTTTTCAATATAATGCTAAATTTCACAACACCAAACGTAAAAAAAACGTTAGAATTTTTATTAGTTAAAATTTAAATTAAATTCGCAATTTTACGTCAGAAACGTAAAATACGTTTGGATTTCGCGTTCAGTTTGTTTTTGTAGAGATACACGGATTTTAATTATTTAAACCAAAATTTATTATAAACTTATTTTTTTTTAAAAAATACAAAAAAAATTTTTAATGTAATAGTTTAATTATACATTCAATAAGATTGAAAAATTACGTCACGAATGAGTGAAAAACAAAACCCAAAAACAAGGCAGTAAAATCTCCCGAATTTTTTTACACTATATTTTTGTATTTTTATTATAATTAGTAGAATTATGAAAAAAGTTTTTAATTTACAAAAAAAGAAGAAAAGTAAAGAAAGAAAGAAAAAAGCTTTTTTGTGGAGTTTTTTGTTTTAGTTTTTATTAAAGTTGCAAAAAGAAAGATGTAGTTCCAACTCATGTAGATTTCTTTTCAAGAATTTATCTCCACCTGTTCGAAGCTAAAATCCAACCAGACCTTTACTGGGTCACAGTAAAAACTCCACACACACACGCACACACACACACACACACACACACACATATATAGCCACACACACACCACTCCATTCAACAGCAATGGCCGACACCGTCCACATCCATACAAACTAACACCACCTAAAACACCACCCTAAACAACCACACATAGTCTTTAACCTCACAAAAATGCTTGGTTGTAGTTTTTTGTGCCAACAATGATTTAAAAAAATTTGAATTGGCAAAGAAAAGGCCTTTACTATAATGCAACACATGACAGCCATAAGAGATGAAGATTAAGAGGGAGTAGAACAGAAAAATAATGAATTAAAAAAAGAAACTACCTTTGTTTTTTGGGGACGGAGTGTTCAACCTCAATTCGTTTCCCATGAAGTTCCACTTTACCTAAAACACAGAGTTAATGGTAGGTTTAAAACAGCGGCTACATGCTAGCTGTTTATTAGCTGTACAGGCCCAACACACACATACACACACATAGCTGAGGACCACCACCTCATTATACATCTACAACCTGTGCACGTTAAAATGATTGAAAATGGAAAGTATTTTTATGAAAACTACTAGAAAGTGAGATTTCCATCTTTTTTCTACTCTGCACCAGTTTGGGTGAAATTTTAATGGCAGCACAAACTGGGTGTTTTTGGGGAATTTTTGTGACTGTTCATTGTTAACTATGTAGATCTTAACATGTAAAGATCGCCCTTACTGGAAAGCAATCAGAGATAAGCTGATTTCAAATCATTTTGAGATCCAAATGGAAAGGGGTTTGCTTTTTTTGAAGGAGGGGATCAGGGAGAAAAAAATGTACTATCTTTGTCAGAATGGACTCAAAGGGGGAGGGGAGGCAACGAGGCTTCTTTCTGTTTAGCACAAGAAAAGGCTACTCAATCCAACCTGCCAGAGGGGTTACAGAAACTAAAATACATACCATAATGTATGGGATCATTCAAAATATTTTAAAAAATAAAATACAAACAGGAATGAAATGTTTTGGCTTGTTGCTAAGCAGCAGAGCTTCCTTCTATGGCTTTCAGGTTACTACTAAACATCCACACGAGTCCCTTCCTCCCCTTTGCAAAAGTTCAATTAGACTCCTTTGGGCGTGTAGCGATCCCTACACACACACACACCCCTGTTTAGTCAGCTACTTTGAATTAAATAATGTGTTATCAGAAGCGAGGACGATACGTGGTAGTGGGACACGCCGCTGATGGTAAGCTTTCGCAGATAGAATGAATGACATTAGCAGAGCGAAAAAGATCTTCGGAACTCACCAGAAAACGTTTCGATAGCTTTCATGGCCCACTGGTCATCAGGACAATCCACGAATGCATAGCCACTCTTCATGAGAAACTGTCCAGAATAAGGAATCTTATGATCATCAAAGGTTTTCTCCAAGTCCTCAGCAGTCACGCTGTCACCTAGATTCCCGATGTAGAGCTTGTGCATATTGGAAAAGGCTTGATCACAGTCCGGGAAAACAGAAATGGAAGTTAAAAATGATAAATCAAAAAGAAAAAGTTTGATCCCCGCGCAGAAAGCTTTCCACACTTTCTCCTTCGGTGCGTAAAACACGTCAAACTGCTGAGTTTTCGGTTTGTTTTGAAAGAGATCGAAAAAAAAATCTACGTTTTCTGCAGAAATTAAAAAGTAAATGGTGTTGGAGAAGATCGATCCGTGGACAGGCAGGGGTTTCCTGTGGTCCAATCTGCAGCTCTGTACCGCGCTGGTTGGAACTGGGTTCACTGGTGATGGGTCTGTGGTGGAGGACTGGAAACTATGGCGGTGTGAGATCGGGAGAAGTGTTTTGCTCTCTCTCTCCAGTTTAGTAGCCGTCCCTGTTTCAGCCTGCCGGTGAGAGGAGAGGGGGAGGTGACGCCGCCCCTCCAACGACTCCGATTCAGTTTTTTTTTCATTCGGAGGAAACCACGTGTTCAGTTTGGAGTAGCTTAGAGAGGCGGAAGGGGAGGGGTCTGCTTCCATATGCCAGCATACGGATCCAAACTCGTGGGTCCCTGTTCTGATTCTAGATGATCTGGTGCGTGTTTTGGTGCTTTTACTCAACACGATGCGCACACACAAGCGTCTAATGCGCTTCTGATCGTACCAGCGCAGATTAGCCTACATCCACACACGCAGTGGAAGATCTAGGCCCGAGTCAAACTTGATTGTGTCCAGTTGGGTTTAACTTACACTAAACTAGAACTTCTGATCCAAATCATCTTGGTTTTGATATTTTACAACACATTAGATGTGAAATGGCAGCATAAATGCGGCAACACGCCCTCCTACAGCTGCAGGTCAGCTATGATGACGGCCATCACTTCCAACAGGCGGTGTCACATGTTGGAAAACTCAGATTAAACCAGAGAGAGATCTGTTTCACCATAAAGAACATTTAGTAGGCGAGTAGTACGCAAACAGCAGGTTGGCGCAAACAGACACCCGCAAACTGCACAAAGCTCTCCAAATGGAGAAGCAGAGGCCTGTGGAGAGTTCTGGTTCATTTGCAACACGATGTGATGGCCCATAAACAGCTGCTTTTTTTTAAACACCAAAAAGAGTTCCTAGGAGTTTGAACCCACGCGGTGGAAACGTGGCACTACTTTCTGCTCCACTCCACCAGCGGAGTAACAAAATGGCTCCTATCCGCACAAAATGGATCCAAATAGCAGACAAGAGGCTAATCTGCCTTTCATGAGGCAGATTTATTTACTTCATATTGAATAGATGAGATTTTATTCACTTTCTAAGCTTCCATTTACTTTAAGTTGTTAGATCAGAACAGATTGTAATAAGACAGCTATACATGTACTATGTAACCTTATAACCTGGTTGATCATGAGATCAAAATGAATTTATTACTGCAATAAGAGTGATCAAACAGAAATTGATGTGATTTTTATTAAGTTAAATCTGAAATCAGTTTGTGAAAACTCTTGTTTTCCATTCTTTTCTCTATCCTACCCTACCCCCATTTTCTTTTTATGAAACACACACAGGTCAAAGATCAGTGTCCACTGGTCAGTCAATTTATGGACTGTGTAAAGAACAAATGAAATGAAATATTTCATGTTACACTATTTCAAATGTTTGTTGTTTGGTGTTCATACTATTAACTTAACTTTTTCAAGTCAAGCTACCTTTTCTTTCTCTAACATTTTTATATAAAGTTTTTAAGAAGTTTGGTCAAAATTAGCATAATAACCTAACATATATAATTAAAATTGAAATAATTTCACTTTGAATAAACTCAGTGACACTTCCCATTACATACAATTTGATAAAAAAAAAAAAATAATAGTCTGTGAAATTTTGAGAGGAATTACACTTATCCAATTTTTTGTCAGGTTATGATTCAGACATTTTATATTGATAAATTTATTTGTGAATAAAATTTCAGAAAAATCAACTGGAAAACTTTTATTCAGTTTAGTAAGTTTTAGAATAAACACAAATTCAGTCATAAAAGTTATTAAAAACTTAAATAATGGAAGTTGTGAACATGAAATACATACAAAGAAATGGAGTTTTATAGTGATTTAATTTTTTTTTGCTTAATGATCCCAAAAGGAATTAAAAAAAATAAAATAAAAACTTTTAAAATAAAATGAATCAGTTGCATTTTTTTGAAGGTCTCCAACTTTGTGAGTATCCCAAGATAAAGCAGGAAACTCCTTTTTCCTCCTTCTGTCCTTAAAACACTTCCTAAGAGCTGCTATCATATGACCCAGTCAGCAGCATGTGTTGGGGGAAGGGTTGATGGTGGAGGTCACAAACTGGTTGAAAAAAGGAGGTAGAAAACTAGCAAAATCCCACCTCTGTGTTTTTACAAGCTTTGTTAACTATGCTTCTATAGGCTCCACCTGATCTCTATTCTACATGTGAAAAACTAAATCAGACTCATCTGTACAGGGTGAGAACAAGAAAATAACACTTTCAACTAAAAGTATGGAAAAATAAACTAAAACAAGATTTAATCTGAAATCAGCAACCCAACTTGATCTGCCAGATGTTCCTAACATCTGGTTGTAACAAATATTTTACAATTTGATTTCTGAAACATGTTACTCTAAGCTGGTATAAAAAATCCCTTCATTCCCAGGTAGAACATTAACATTCATAACTTTAACACAAAGAAAAGTGAACAAAATATGAGATCCTTTTGAATTTGAGGGCAGTGACACATCTGTAAAACTAATTCCTGAATGGTGTTTACCACTGTGTAGCATCATTTCTTTTAATAACTGTGTGTAAACATCTGGAAAGTGAGGAGGTGGTCTTATGTCTGATGCAGGATTTTAGCTACTCTACTGACCTGCTCTGTGATTGGTGAAATTTAGCTTTCATGATCCTCCAGATGTTTGCTATTAATGAAAGGTCTGAACTTCAGCCAGGCCTGGACTCCTGTAATCCCATGCTTTGTTATGCATGTAAAATTCAGTCATACTTTAACTTGCTTAAACGTGTTTAGATGAGAGCAGGTATTGGTCAATAAGTTTTTAGAACTGATGAAGTTGCTTTGATCGTTATCTCTCACACCATGATGACTTTATAATGTTAAGCTCTCTAAACATTTCGCAATTTAGTTCAGACAACACAGATTTTCTAGATTCTCTCATTTAATGCATGATCCGAATCAGAAGCTTTTAATGTCTTCATACGAAGCCATAACCTGCTTTTTGGGGTTTCAGGATATGTTCAGGGTTTCTAGAAGACTTTCTGATTGTTTACTATTTCCTAATAGGTCTTTATATATATAGGTTTATTGCAGAAGATCATTAGCATCCAGTTTGTCTGAATCTGGAATGTTCTGGATGTTTTTCTACACTACAGATGATGGATTTTCAAATTTGACACCTAGTTTTCTGGATCATAAATTTAGACCTAATTCATCTCAAGATGGCAGACTTGTTAGTTTTCCATCTAAGAAACTTTGCTTCTCTTAAACGTATGCTTCATACACTGTCTTGTAGCTGACATGCTGCTAAAAAAAAAAAAAAAAGTTTACAAGAGATTCTAATTCATTTCCCGGTTTCAACCCTAGTTCAAACTTTTCCGGAGTGTTGCTGCCACATCTACAGTCAACTTATAATTATGATAAAACCTCAAAAATCTGTGTTACCAACAGGTATGTTATTTATGGAAAATGTCTTAATCTTTTAGACTTTCTTTTCTGAATTTCTGTTGTCTTGTTATTACTTTGCAATGCCAATTTTTTAAAATACCAAAGTACAAATTGAATTGGAAATACTTTCTTTAAAAAAAGAGAGTCTAAACTCTTCTTTGCTCTTTATTTTCTTTTTACATTTTAAAGTTTTTAAGCTGGTGACAACAAAGACAAACCACACTTGGAAAATTTTAAGGATCAATTGAAGTTCTTGTGTTCCCAGTGAGGATGAAAAAAAAAGACCTGTGGAAGAAAAAGGTTTTAATGATAGAATTTTACAGTTTTGTCAGGATTTATGATTGAAACACAAGTTTTATCTTTATGAGCTGGAGATGTAGATTTATCCTTCAGGATCTAGAGGAGAGGATGCGAATGTGAAGGAAGACACAGCGATGGTCCAGCAGAACAACTTCCTGTAAGACAGAAAAGAAAAAAGGTTCAGAAGATTTTTTTTTTATGTCAAAGAAGCTTCTTTGCTCTGCTGTTGGATATTTTAATCTTGTATGATGACAATAATGTTGTACATGGTTTAAGTTTAAATTTACACCCTAAATTGCAGAAGTTTGACATCTTATTGTGTGAAACATGGAAGAATCTGCAGGTAAACGATTACATTTGCTGTTCCTTTTGTAAGTGCTGATTCTTCTTTAATTCACATTTTCTATTTATCCTTTCCTCAAGTTTGTACTTTTATTTGATCAGTATTTTTGTGTCAAAATAACGTACAGTATCTCAAACTATCTTATCTCAGGTGAATCAGTAAGACTGGAAAAAAGTTAACATGAAGGAAATAGATTCTATCTCATCAGTTGATTACAATATTGTATGAATCTAATGATCCGCTTAAATATGTAAGTTTAAAACGACCAGATCAAATAGTTTTTTTTATTGTAAATATGATCATTTCCAACTTGTACCAGTGCTGCTTGCAACTAAAAATTTTTTCTATCTTTCACTCATGTTTTTTAGAGTGACAAAAAAATACGATTTAGAGCAAATGTTTGTTGCTCAATAACTTGGAGAGATGTAGAGACAATTTTGATTTATTAAAACCCAGTTCATTTGTTTTTGCATGTTTCAACTAAGAAAATCTGTTCAATTAAGCTGTTCTCACTCATTTCTGTTTCTAAGTAAAAACCTTCAAACGAGACATGCTCAGAGCAAATGAAGAGCAACAATCAGGTTAATCATTGTGTTACTGCATCTGGGTCATCTGAGGACCACAGAGAACAGATCCCTGGCCTGAAATGAATGGTTGATGTAACAAGGTCTAAAGAACTTTTAAAGAAAAACTCTTTTCGGCCTCTTGATTAGCAGATTTTTAAGAAGAGTATAATTGATCATAACTGTTTGTAACTAACTGTATGTAACAGTTAAATAGTTTAAATGTACACATTGTTTGGCCTAAGAAGTACTTTGAGGCAGTTTGTTCAAAAATTCATGTGAAAACTTTGGTTATGAATTTGTTATGAACGATATTGAACAAATTTCATCAACATTTGTTGCTCATGTCTTCCTTTTTTTACATCCAGATAAATAAAGATTTGGATTTAAATAAAAACCTTTTCATAAAATTTTACCATATTGTTCCTTTTTTGCATTTAAACCACAATCTATATCAAATTTTGAACACGTCGGAGATCACATGGGGTGTGAAAAACAACAACTAATTTGCAGTTTGACCAAATTTGAAGTCTGGTCTCCATGCAAACTAAATTAACGTAAACATAAGAATTTTTACCATTGCGTATCTCTGAGATAAAAACAAAACTTATAAACAGTTTTGTTTTTATCTCAGAGATATGTAATGGTAAATTCTTATGTTTTATATCTGAAATAATATCTGAAATAAAAAAAGAAATGCAAGTTTGTAAGTTCATTAAATGCTCTCAAAATCTGGTCTTTTTTTCCTCCAAGTAGTTTGCACAGGTTTGTTTTAACGGATACAAAACATAATGTATGCTTTTATTCTGACAAATAATTTTTAAAAAGTTCTGGATTCTCATTTTATTATTATTAATTTGGTCATATTCCGTCAAACTGATAAGAAAAAGGCAGCTAATTGTAAAAGAAATTTGTTATTTAAACTCAATAAATTTTGAGTTTTCAAAGCCGAAACAATTTTATGATTGAAGCATTAAAAACCAATTTAGAGCTGAGACAACAACAACCTGCTGTTTTTTAAAAACTTCGATGACAAAACCTCCCCATACTTTAGATTAAATCAATTTTTTGAAGGAAAAAAACTTTTAGAGACACACTTTTACACGCATGTTCTGATTAGCTTCTGTTCATAAAAAGTATTGAAAATTTGTTCCTTTATTTTTTTTTATCTGTTTTGCAGGCATTAGTAATAAGAAACACTGGCTTTTTGTGTCCTAAAAGTGTTAAAAAAAAGATAATTAATGATTTAATGAATAACTTTAACTTGATTAATGAGATTAAATGTGTATTTCAATTGTTAAATCTGATAGAAGCATGTATATTTTCATCAAATTATTGCCAGTTTGACACAATTTAAAGATCCAACTTTGCAAAACAACACATTTCTCCTTTTTTTCAGCAGTCAAGACATTTATTTCTTCTGTTTACCAATTTTCTGAAAAAATTACTTACATTTTTCATCCTAAATATCCAAGCTGATGTAGGACTACATAGTCTAATTTAAAGAGGAACGTTTTATTAAGAGATTGATAAAAGATCTCTGGATAAATAGCAGTAATAAGTGTTTTATTACTTATTACCACCACAAACAAATCATCTGATTGTTTGATTTCTCAACCCAATGATTTGATCAAGAAAGTTTTGCACATTGGCTAATTTTATTGTCTTGAAAACAAATGTTTATCCAGGAGTTTTGGATCTTAAAGATAAAAATATCTGAAAAATTCAACCTTCAAAATAATTGAATTACTTCTCAGAGGTGTAATAAACTGTTTAGATCATAAAAGCATGAAAGCCAAGATGAGCATGGGATATAAATCAAGATTACTTTACAGAAATAACCATATTTAGAGCATAAATAGTAAGTAAATCCATCATATTGATCATCCTCAAAATTAATCTGATGAGCAATCAAGTCAAGAGAATCAAATATTTTCCCAAATCATTTGAAGTGAATGAATGAAAACCTGTTTAAAAATGTGATGCTTTATGAAAATGTAAATTATGAATGTAAACAAAGAACATTGTTATGAAGTTTAGTTTTATTATTGTGAAACATTTTTATCTCGTAAATAAATATTGATTTAAAAAAATTATACAAAATATGAGACAAATTAGGAAATCAATTAAAATCTGAATGAAATTCAAACGTTTGCAAGTTTTACATGTAATATTATCATAAAATAAAAACAAGGGAGGCTGATTAATACACACAAAATCAGTTCCACTTTGTTGGGGCATAAATCATATAACCATAGTTATTCCGTTGTTATGTATAAATATTTATATGTGTACATTAAATAAATAACCAAGGCTATATGATTTATTTTCCAGAGGAGCAGGGTATGATTTTTTTTCTAAGAGAGTCTGATGAACTGATCGGACTCACCCACCACGATATGAATCAAATATCGGTTGGATCTCCTCATGAATCGAACTGAAGGAAGAAAACGAAGAGTCTGCTTTGTGTTCAAACACAAAATGGAGCGAGAAAGAGGAGGAAGAAAGAAAAGAGGAGGAGAAATAGAGGGGGAGGGAAACGATCCACAAGCGAAACTGGAGCTGACTAATTCCTGAACAACGATGGAGTTTACAGAAAATAACCCAAATGAGGAATATTTACATAGCTAAATGTTTGGACAGAAACTAATCGATTTATAGTAACTTTTACGGAGAGATTGGAGAAAATATTTGGTTAAAAAAAGAGGGTAAATATCTAAAAACAAGCGGGTTTTTTGGTCGGATCTTGTAAAGTAGAAATTATTAATAGTTTCTTTTCGAATTCGTACAAAAAAAGAATTTTGACAAAGCAAAAAAATAGGAGAAGCTCGTGTTTTGAGTTGCTTGTTTTGCGAAAACAACGCTATTCCTAGCCGGAGCACTACTGCCACCCAGCGGTTGACTTGTGAGGCTGCAGCCGGGCCTTGGAGCCTGCCGCCCTGTTAGGCCGCGGCCTTTACGCCGCTGTTTGTATGAGACCTCCAGGGATGAGGGGCGTGACCCAAAGCCAGAAAATATCAACTGAATTTTTTATCACTTATATTTAAAAATATATAAACGAAAAAAGTCTTTTTGTGTGATTTTTTTGTGTTTCCGATTAAAATATTTTTTGCTATGTTATTATATTAACGTAAAGTTCGTTAAACAAATAAATCAGTTCTTTTTTAAAAGATGCTTTTTTTCTTCACAAATAAACGTAAGTGAATTATTTATATTGCGTTGTCATGGAAACGGTGAAGGGTTTTTCTTCCTTTTTTTTTTAGCATGAAGACGCTTCCGGCTGTTTGAATGAAGTGGCGCACTTTTTGCGGATTTCCGCTGATGGCGCAGATCTGCACATTAGTACATTCTTTTGACAAATAATAATGTTTCCATTATCATTTAAAAATAGATCCATCTTTATACAGGACAAAGAAAATAATCCGCGAGGCCTTTAAAACCCTTCCAGTTACAAACGTGAAAAAAAAAAGTTCGCATAAAGAAAAGTGAAATGATTTTTCCAGCAAAACCGCAGAAAATTCGAAACCGCAACCTAAACATCCTTTTTCTAGAAATTAATTCGTCATGATTCACACCGAGAGCGCTTTCCGTGGACCACCTGATCGCAGGTAATCCACAAGAGAAATCCGCGTGGATCACACGCTGCTTTGCCTCAGAAAACAGTTCAAAAGCGCGTTCTCGCTGTGTTTTTGGGGGATGGGGACAAATAGAGTTGGAGCTAAATCTATTTTAGTCATAAAAATATTATAACTACCATTCAAGATACTTAACAAATTAAGACCCGCGATTCATTCATTCCAAATGTTCAGGTTAGAGGGGTACACTCTGGACAGGTCACCAAGCAATCTGAGATAAAACATGGTGAGACATATTTAGACACATGCTCACTTTTAATGATCAAACACAAGGGATTAACCTGGAAAAGAAGTTTTTAAATAGCTATAAACTAATTTTCCAGCACTTAGACTGCCCCAAGAGGTTAATCAAAACTGGATTATTTAAAACCCTAGCTTTTTTTTTTAACTTTCATAGTATTTGTGTTTAGGATCTGTACTGTGAAACTATGATGATCAATTTAGGAATAGGACTTCTTCATCCACAAACTAAATTTATTCTGAGGCAGCAGATCCACAGATTTAATTAGATTGTATACATTTATAATTAGAATAAAAAAAACTATTTAACATTTTTCTTCAAAAGGGCTCATATAGTACACAAAAAACATAAAAACAATTCGAATCACAATCTGACGAATAGTTTTAGGATTTTGTTTTGCAATTTTTAGATCCAAGGATGATTCAAATTGGGAAATCTCAATTTTCTAAGGGGCTAAATCTACTTGTTGCCAAATTCTCTATTCTTCATTTGCAACATTAATTTCCCCAGATTTTCAGATTCAACATGAAACTATTTTTTAATTCAAACAGTAAAATCTAATGAGGAAAAAAAACTCAGCTTTCACACATCTTTTAACTTTATAAAGTTAGTGTTTCAAATTAAAATCTTGAAACAAATTTTAAAATCTTGTTTCAAATTAAATCAGTTTTTGATACAATTGATTTAGTAATTACTAAATAAAGAGTCATAATTGAATTGATGCACATGTCTGTTTCCTCTCAACTCACTATTTCTTCCAGCAATTTTCTGCCTGCAAGAACTGGTTTTCTCTTTCTGTCATCATCAGTTTTTTTTCCTTCTAGATATAAAACTGAACATATTGCCCCCATGTTTAAATTAAGGATAGAATATATTCTGTACTAATATATGAGCAACCTGTATGAAGAAGAGAATAACAGGAACACTGCTGGTGATAATAAAACATTTTTATTTGTATAGCACTTTTCTAAATACTCAAAAGACACTTTACAAGGAGAGAAAGCAACAATGAAAACATGTCATGAATAAAAATAGAAATAACTTTAAAAAGAGAAAAAAGACAAGAGTTGAAGGTATTTCTTTATGAAAAAACCATGTTAGAGGAACAAACTACAAACTGGATCAATCAACGGTTATTAATCAGTTCCACCATTTTACAAAATGCTCTGAACTTCAGGGTCAGTTTGGAAAACTCTGGATCCATCCTCAGAGCTGTAATACAGCTTTCCTTTTTCTTTTTTTTTAAATCCGGAAAAGCAACACTGCAGGTAAGGTAGGGTGTGGTTGAGAAGACGCTGGTCTGGGGTGGTTAGGACTTGGGTCTTGGTGCAGACAATAAGCAACAGGTCTAGTTCCGTACAGGATTTATCGTTTTAAATCAAATAGGAAGAAAAAATTCTGCAAGATGTCATGTAGCTAATTCAACCAGGTATAGTGTCATGTGAAAATATTGCCCCTCACACCCTCCTGGAAATATTTTACCACATTTCAAGCTTCAAATATAAAAAAAGATTAAAAGTCTGAACTATTTTTACAAGGAATCAACACCATGAGGTATAAAATTATGAAGTGGAACTAAATAAAAAAAATATTGTACACTTTGTTGATAAATAAAAATCTAAAAAAAATAAGACGTGCAAAATTATTAGTCTTGTTTTTTTCAGTGCAGTCAACTGACTCCAGAAGTTTTCTGATCATTGTTTGATCATTTAAGATTCTTTATGGTCACAATGAGAGCATAATGAAATTTTTATAGACTCTAGCTACAAGTTTAAAAAAAGATACAAAGTAGAAATAATGTTAATTATAAATGTCATAAATGACAAATCCACAAGTTGCCTACCGATGCGCTGTATGGGTCATCAACCTGAGTGTACTATCTCCACTGTCAAATACGGTGGTGGGACCATCATGGTTGGGGGGCTTATTTTCTTCAACTGGATATGGGAAGATGGAAAGATGGATAGAGCCTATTACTGGGCAATTCTTGTACAAAATATGCTGGATTCTGCAAAAGACTTGAGACTAATTCGGAGGTTCATTGTCCAACAAAACTAAACACAAAGCCAAATCTACAATGGAATGATTCAAAACCAACCAAAGATGTTAGAATGGCCAAGTCAAAGTCCAGATGTCAGTCAGATGGAAAATACGGAAATATCTGAAAATTGCCGCGCACAAACGATTTCTATAAATCCTTGAGGAACTTGTTTTGTAAGCAGTAATGGGCAAATATTTCTGTCCCCAGATGTACAAAATTTATACAGACAAATATTTTTCTACTTCCTCTTTTCAGTTTTGTCTTTGTAAAAAACAATATGAAATGTTTAATAAATTTGTTCCACTTCATAATTGTGTATGACGATGTGATTCTTCATAATATTTTCAGTTTTTTTTAAAAAATTTAATTATGTTTGAAGCCTGAAATGTAACAATTTACTAGGGGCGGGCAATATTTTCACAATGCACTACGCTTGGGTCGCCATAGAATTATGAAAAGTGCCCATCAACTCTTATACCTCTTGTCAAACTCAGGGTTGCAGGTGAACCAGAGCATATTTAGTCTCAGGTGAGAGGCAGGGTGTACCACATACAACACACAGAAACCAATCAGCCTGACATGCATGTTTTTGGAAGATGGGAGAAAACAAGAGAACTCCCAGAAACACAGAGAAAACATGTAAACTCCACACAACAAGCTCAAACAAACAATCCTGCACGGACATAGACCTGCTGGTGGACTCGGGTCTTTGCTGGTAATGATGGTGGTGTGATGTAACGGTGTGTTTCCTGGGGGAGGGGCTGGCTGTCCCAAAGTGCTTTAGAGTGAAGAACAGAGCGTGTAACAGTCTGTGGAAACCCGAAAGATTTTCTTTGTGGAATACCCAGTCAGTGTTAAAGTACAATAATTCAGTCAAACCAAAAGTGTAGAAGAGTGCCATGATCCTGTTCTTCTGTGGGGTTTTTCTTTTCCTTCTTTTTTTTTTAGGGAACAAATTGGTCCTTAAAAACGTGGGCGCTGCTGGATTGCCGTCTTCTCCCTGATGACATTTTCCTCTGGTAAACGCTGTCAAAGCAAAGGAAGGGCGCTTGGAGCTAAATCTGGAACACACACCTGATAAAGAGATCCTTTTGTTTTGTTTACCATAGTGAAAGTATGAGGGACGGTGGGGTATATTCATAAGGAGGGGTAGATATTTTCATAACTAGTTCAGGAGAAGAGGATAGGATCAATTCTTAGTAAGAGGGCAGTTTGGGGCACAGACAGTTTAACTTATACCCAGGACATGTCAGAGATCATACATGAGGTCAAGGCATCACATTGTTCATACTAACTACTCAAATCAATTAGCTAGTCTCCATGGTGACCTTCACCAGCCTCAAAATGTTCCCAAGGAGTGCTGGTGGAGTCCACCAGTCCTCCATGATAGACGCTGGATCAGAGAGGGTGCTGAGGAGGGTCAGGGTAGGGTGTGTGTACATGGTTCCAGGAGTCTCATTGATTGTAGAGAGAGCGCTGCTCCCAGGGCATGGCCTGGATGCTGCGTGGCACAGGGGAAGGCTTGAGTGACGGTGCTCCGTTCGGATGGAGGGAGTGGCCGATGGGGTTGATGGTGGAGAGGGGCCTCTGTGGACCGAGGGAGAAACTGTCCGAGATCTTCGGCTACAAATAAAGAGAAAAAGGTTCAGAAAAGAAGCTATATGAGGTTTTTTACAGAAAAAAAAATCCTGTAACAGAAATGGCTGCTCATATAAAGAATTTATTTATTGTTCTTTAAATCCATTTGATCTATCAAATGAACTTTAAAAAGTTGAACCGAGAGGATTCAAGGTTTCATCCCGAGAATATCCTCCACATGTAGAGGGAGTTGTCACGCTACACCAATGCTAATGGTGAACTGTTAGACTGGCCAATAGATTAAACTTAACTGTTAAAGCTGGTTTTAAAAATAGAACAATGTTGTAATGAAAGATTCTTATCAACTTAGTTTAACTAAAAGGCAGGATCTCTCAAACTGGATTTAAAGTTCAGAAACATGTGATCAAGTGATCACAGAATAAGATCAAGTATTCACATAATTGTTTTGTCATGGAATAAATGTAGTGTTTCTTTTTTTCATAATACATTTGCAATCTCCAAAGTGCCTCGTTCTTAAACCAACACCAGTGCTAGATGTTTGTGGCATTAAAGAATGTAACTTTAAAATCAAATTACTAAGTCCTAATGGCAGCAGGCAGCAGGCAGCCATGACAGCGCCAGTGGTAGGAGTAATTGGGGGATAGGTGTCTTCTCCAGGGACAATTAGGGATGAACTCATGGCGGGAACTGAATCTGCGACTCTTTGGTCCAAAGATGGCCACTTACAACTGAGGTATGCCACCCCCTTCCTACCTGATCACCTATCACCCCAGATTAGCCTAATGTACCTCTTTGAACATTTTTTACTACCCTATTATTCCGAATAATTTCTATACACTATTTTTTTCTGAATACAGCAAAGCTTAGTCTGACAAAAATAAGTTTTCCATTAGCTGAAGTCTGACATGTCCTTGTTCTTTTAAATAGCACTTAAAATAGCACTAGTGCAGCTTGTTCTGGTACTGGTACTGTACCTGGTATGGTACTGAGCCAAATTTTAATTGCCTTGCTGATTTTTTTTTTTTGCAAATAGCTTTTTTATAGACGCGCACCCCATCAGTGCAGTCGCGCATGCAGAAGTATTGGGAATAATACGGTATTTTGTAATTGAAGATAATTATGATTTCATTTATTATTTCTGAGCATCATTTTTTCGTCTTACATACAAAGTTCAGTAAATTTGTCCGTTTGTGGACCTGACCAATTCCAAAACAGAAACAATTTTGCAACCTTCTGTAACTGTTGCTTTTCTGAGTGAAATCCAGCTGAGAAGAACATGCTAATCTTTTCTAGGAAAGTGACACAGACAAACCCCTTGGCACTTACCATGGGGTTAGCGCTCAATCTGGTGTACCCCGAGCTGATCTCCTTTACATCTGGGACCAGGGGCTGCAAGAGGGAATAGGAAGCGGAGGGAGCGCTGCTAGAGGAGGAGACGTGTTTGTTGGAGGACGAGCTCCTCATGCCTTGTTGGCTGCTCTGAGAGGACACCGAGCTAGGGCGACCCTGCTGAGATACACACACATACTGATGACAGATGAACTAATATCACAGCACTAAGGTTAATCTGTATCAGTCTACCTGGTGGGGGTCTGGAACAGACTGACTACCCACACCAGCACCTTGCCCCCCCTGGGACATTGGTGAGACGCAGTGTGAAGGCAGAGGCTCCTGCTGGCCGTGACCTCCATGCTGTTGCTGCATCATAGAGTTAGCATTGTTCTGCTGTTGCTGCTGCTGCTGGCGGCGTGGAGCGGCAGAAAAGTTGGAGCGCCGACTGCCAGTCTGAAAGAGACAGAAAAAAAACGATAGGTAAAAATCTTTTCTTCTGGCATCCAGCTGATGAAACATGTTTGGGATGGAGGGATATGATGGTGCATCTGCTGCAGGTTAACCTGGAGTCCTGCCTCATCTCACAACCTCTTTGTTCCCTGACTTCCTTCATCCTACACATATGAAGGGATGGGGTGGTCAGGTAGTTGTCTCTCACACACACAGACACACACATACCCATACACATGGAATTGTTTAATAAAAATAAGTAACTACTCAGTGTAAATCTAATTTGATTTAAAGATTTTCTTTCTTTTTTTTTTTCCTCTGGTCAAGCTTAAGGCAAAAATGTTGATTTTTTTTTGGGAGTTCCAAACACTAAATAATTATGCCAAAATATCTAAAATTAGCATGAACTTGATATCTTATCTTATAAAGCAAATATCACAGTGATTAATGCAGTAGTATGTCATTATTCAGAGATGAACACATTGTGATTTGTGTTTTTAAATCAAACGTGTTGTAAAAATTTTGGTGATCTGCACAATTAGCAAAGGCTGAAACCATTTGCAAATGATATAGCAAGCTCCATTTTTTAAATATTGCGATATTTTGGGGGGAAAGCATTAGGTACCAAACCTTAATGCTCATCAGAGCAGGCAACGTTTTTCAACAATCTTCTATTGTCCAATTTTGATAAGCTTGTGCAAATTGTAGCCTCTGTTTTCTGTTCTTAGCTGAAAGGAGTGGCACCTGGTGTGGTCTTCTGCTGCTAAAGCTCATCTGCCTCAAAGTTTGTTGTACTGTGCATTCAGAGATGCTCTTCTGCCCACCTTGGTGGTAACGGGTGTTTATATGAGTCACTGTTGCCTTTCTATCAGCTCGAAACAGTCTGGCTATTCTCATCTGACCTCTGGCATCAACAGGTCATTTCTGCCCACAAAACTGCCGCTCACTGGATTTTTTTTTTTGACACCATTCTCTGTAAACCATAGAGAGATCAGCAGTTTCTGAAATACTCAGACCAGTCCTTCTGGCACCTACAACCATGTCATGTTCAAAGACACTCAAATCATCTTTCTTCCCCATACCGATGCTCGGTTTGAACTGCTGGAAATTGTCTTGACCATGTCTACATGCCTAAATGTACTGAGTTCCCGCCATGTGATTGGCTGTTTAGTAATTAAGTTTTAACGAGCAGTTGGCCAGGTGTACAGTTTCAATGTTTTCTCAGGTTGTAATGATTGTTTGATGGACCCAACATCCACCACAAGGCAGAGTTAACCAAGTTTGAATGTCCGTTTAGGACAGTAAGAAGACAGTCAATAGTAGTTGATCATCCTCAGAAGGACAAAGGACGAAAGCCCGGTTGAATGTTACTGAGTACTATTATTAAGTCAATCTTTTTTTTTTTTCCAATTTGGCCAGTTTTTATATTGAGTGTAACATCAGCTACCTTCCTCAGCACGACCCCAAGGTTTCTGGTAGTACCACCCACGCAACCATATGCCATAAAATTCCCACCAAATTCTGCATGCAAGGTCAAGCGAAGTCTTCATTACATCAGGAAGCACGGCAGTGGCAGAGGCATGATGCAGGGTAGGTAAAACTTATCAAGGCAGAGGGAATTCCGGAAGGGAATCAATTGAGTCTTTAAGAAAATAGAAACGGGGGGAGCCCATCTTCAGTAACATTATCCTCATCGTCCTGGTGAAGAAAAGCTGATTGGATAAAAAAAAGCAAATGTTTTCTTGAAGTCTATAGGTTAACAATATGCTCAAATTAAGTAGATGGAACCATCAGGCGTCCTTACTCCACTTGTTAGTCTCAGTCTTCTATTAAAAAAAAAAAAAGCATTTCTAGTTTTTTCAGGGTTGTTTTTTGTGACAAAAACCCCCCAGAATCATCTAAATTATTTAGAACGACGAGATCAGAGAAAGCTTTGTTCTGATGCTCAAACACAGTATTTATATAAATAAGGTCCAAGTTTCTTAGAGTGTGTTCGGCTGAACTGGTTACTTGAATAATCCTGAACTGACAGAAAACGTCTGTTTTTCCAGGCTAACTGTCACATTTTATACTTTGTTTGCTCTCCTCATATTTAAACCTATCTGCCTCTCTCTCTGCTTGTCACACATAGACACACCCACTCTCGCAGTCACGCTCAGACCAACCTGGTTTTTGGCCACGGCGCTGCAGCGGTGCTGGGCCAGGTCCAGCATGGTTCGGTAGCTCTTAAAGCAGGACGGGCAGTTGAACCGGTTCTTATGAACCAACCCCGCACACATGCGCGCACGCACAGACACACACACAAACACACACATGTAAGTTTGGATTACTGAACTGTTTTCATTCTGATTTCTGAGCCCTGATCTGTTCTGTGAACTCAACCTGACCCTGGTCTCAGCCTGACTTCATAGCACACATTTCCTGGACAGCAAAACCTGCTCCAAACATAAAACCGGAAGCAGGAACAGAAACACAGAGCTGAGACAAACATGCCACACATTAACATGCACAGCTGATTGTCAGAAAACAAAAACACTGCTGCTGACCATGCACACTCATGCAAGTTTCCAGTGCAGGTGACCCCCAAGAACACATCAGAGACTCCAAGAAGGAAAAGTTATCTCCCCACTAGTAGTATAGATTCTGTTTCAATGGCCTAGGGGAAATATATTAAGTTTCATTTTGATAATATTTTAATCTCTGGAATTCACTCCTACCTTATATCCAGAACATTGACTCCTCTGCTGTTCAAATCAAGAATCAAAACCCACTCGTTTAAATCTACCATCTATCTGTCTCTCTCTAACCCCCATCACATCTTTCTACTCTGCTCTTGTATCTACACTGCTTGTTTTTAGTTTTTTAATATTTTGTGTCCCGTATAATTCCCAATAGAAGCACACCTCTATTTTTCCTGAAAATTGAAAACAGCAAAGCTTAGTCCGACAAAAATAAGTCTTCTATATGCAACTTTAGCTGAAGTCTGACATGTCCATGTCCTTTTAAATAACGTTAAATATCACTACCGCATATGTGCAGCTTGTACTGGTACCAGTCCTGTATTGAGCCAATTTTTTTTGCCCTACAGAGTTTTTTTTTTGCAAATAGCATTTTTATAAACGTGCACCTCATCAGCGTGGTCGTGCAAGCACGAGTATTGAAAATAAAACTGTATTTTTGTTTTGCCTAAAGTGACCTTGAGAGCTTTCAAAGTCATTTATAAAAACAATTAATTATTTAGTATTATTATTAAGAAAGAAGTAGCTGTTTTTCACAGAGTTCAACATGAATCAGGCTTTGTAACCGTCTTACAGGTTAAGTTTGAGTGAAGCAGATTTTGAGATTACCATAAAAATAAATAGAGGTTGCAGGGATTTGAAACCAATTGACTGCACGTTAGGGTCAAAAGAAAGTTTACCGATTGACTTTTTTGTTAAAGATCGGTTATTACAATATTTGCGTGATGCGGTAATTGGGTGAACATGTCTGAAAAAGCCATCAGAGTATGAACACATCTCAAGACTTGAGGTGTGAGGCTATTGATACTTTTTAAACTGCACAAGATTTCTTCTTTCAATGGTTTCCCGAAAGAAAGCATTGTAACCAAGACATTTTCTGTTAAATTTTGCACCAATCACAAACCTGAACTTTACAATAGTGTTCAATCAAAGCCTGCTGTTCATTGAGAGGTGATTGAAAGTTCTGTTGCTCTGTACAAAAGGACAACATTTTAATTTTGTAAAAAAATTCAAATGTTTTGATACACAGTGGGTGCCAAAAAGCAGTAGGGACATTTTTGTGCCACAAGTACACAAACACTGCATAAATACTTGTGACTGAAGATACATTCAATTAGTATGTATTGTTTGTTTAAACAATATTTTAGCCAAACTAAATTGATAATGATGTGTGTCATTTCTACACACACCAGCATTGTCAGTCTGAAGTACTTTCTCCATCTTTAACAACTTTACGATTACAATCAGACAACTGATGCTTCCCTACAAACATCTAATCTGCATGGGATGAGGGATTGACTTATTCAGATTCTGTAAGGTGGTTTCTGAGAACAAAAAACAAATATTTTTACATCCGTTTTTCATAATTTTGACACAGTTATCATATGTCAAACATGACCCCCCCCTGTCATTAGTGAAAAAGATTTTTGTCCCTGAGGTGCAGTTTTAGATTAGATTTAGTATTAGAAGAGGCAGTCATTTTTATGAAATCGTCTCTCCAACTGTGAGACGATGACATTAGTCTATCTTACTCAAAAGGCTGCGAGGAAAAGAAATGTAATTGTTTCACATAACAGTTGCTTTTTTAGTTACACATGGACAAAAAAATTTTAAGAAATTGTACTTAAAGTGAACGTAGACCATCTTCACTATATACCGGCCAAACTAGCCGGTATATAGTTTGGCCGGCTAGGTTTCACCGTTTTCAATATCCCAGAAACCAAATTAACACACCAGTCAAACCAAATTTTTGGAACAACAACCATTCTGAAATTCTGAGATCAACGCAATGAACTTTCAGCTCTAAAATGATCAGCCAGGTTTCAGATACTCTCAAAACATCTCATGCTGGACCAACCTACCATGAGACAGCCTCACACATAATTCTCAAAAAGTTTCCAAGTTGAGCCACTCGTTTCACCTAGTCCTAGATTACGTCGGTCTTCCATGAATGACGGAGTATCATATGATTTAATGTCTGCTTCACTCAGACTTTAGGAACATTTGAATTTATAGCCAAATCAAATCTTATATAAAAGATGGATAGAATCAACAGAGAAGACGGTGAGAGGTGCATTTTCACTACAATCCAGACAATTAAGAAGATTAATCTTTTTTTTTTAAAAGAAAGGACGGGTGTTTATGGGAAAAGATTAAACGTTTCAACCAACGAATGTGGATTTAAGTTGGCGGGAAAAAAGCAATATAAACCAGTTAATATTTTTTTAATTTCTCAAAGTGGATTTAAAAATTATCCAAAAATTCTATAAGTTAAAAAACATGTGCATGTGGTGAAATAAATTTTCAATTTGCAGTCCGCAAATATGTAAAAAAGAATAACAAACATTCTTCTGTAAGGGTTTGTTTTCAAGTGTTAGCCAATTAAATTAATGGATTGGAAAAACTATTTTTTAAAATTCAATGAGATTATTTAAAATAAATAAATAAAAAATAACTTTTTTAATTTATCATAATAAAACTTTTTAAAGATTTTTTTTTTTGCAAAAAAAACAATTTAAATATGCAGAAAATTGTTTTTGAAAATTGTTTAAATAAATGTAGCAAATCATTTTAGAGAAAAAACTGAGATACAAAGGTATCTCAATCAGATATCAATTTAAAGTGTTTTGCACATTTAAAAACTAAAGCTTATAGAAAATTGCTTTTTTTTTTGGTTTCTATAAAAAAACAATGTTTTAACTTGACTTCCCTTCAATCATAAACTTGTCATTTTATTCTACGTAAGAATAGGAAGCGGTCGTCAAGGAAACAGACGGGATGACAAGAGCTTTTTTTAAGTTACTTTCCACTTCTCATTCAGATTCTAGATTCTGCCCAGCAGACACAAGTTATGAATAGAAAAAGACAGAAATAAAAAGACTTCACATTAATATTTCCATTCTATCAGCGAGAAAAAGACTGCTATAATCTGAAACTGCAGTTAAACTGAAAAAAATGACACCTCCACAAAATGACGGGTTAAATGAAAAGCTTCATGACAAAAAACATGAAAAAAAATCAACTTAAAAATGCATGCATGTATGTTTATTAGCCAATAAAACAAGGCTGGTTTAAATTTTAACATGACCTCATGACTCATTATGGAATGAAATCATGAAGCTTTTTAAAATTGTAGCAACACATCATGCAACCATAAAACAGAGAACCACCATGCTCTAAGTTTATCAGTGTACCTGATTGGATGCAGCAGCGCTACAGCGATGTTGGGCCAGCTCCAGCATCGTCCTGTAACTCTTGCAGCAGGAAGGACAATCAAAGCGGTTTGGCCCGTCGTCGTGGATCCTCTGATGGTTACGGAGGTAACGCGCTAGACGGAAAGCCTTTCCACACAAGTCGCACATGTAACGTTTCTGACCGTGGATTCGCATGTGGTTGCGCAGAGACATGTAGTTAGTGTAGGGCTTACTGCAAAAGTCACACCTAAAAGTCAGAGGTAGAAGGAACAGACGTCAAAGAACAGCTCAGTGGCTTCCACACATCAAAATCCTGCTGCACTCTACCTGAAGTCTCCGGTCTTGTGGGTCAGCTTGTGATTGAGCAGCGAGCTGGCGTGTTTATAAGCGCAGCTGCACAGGTCACAGACGTACGGCCTCTCGTCTGACTCTGTGTCGTCTGACGGTGCTGTCGTTGATGGTGGAGGCGGTGCGGGCTGTTGGGACTCCATGGAAAGACTGGAACTGGACAGTGATGCTGAAGATAAACTGGTGCTGGAGAGCGCTGCGGAGGATGAAGGGAGCTGATCGCACCAGCTGATGGTTGAACTTGGCTGAAACCAAATTGAAAAAAATGCATAAAAAATGACTCCATACGCACATTTATTCTCAAAGCTTAAAACTCTTAACTAGCAAACTACTTCACTCGGTTACTTTTAGGCTCCAATATGAACCAAAAGAACATTCTTGGGTTTTTCCCACACAGTTAATCAGACTTGTTACAATTAGATTATGTTGTTTTCAAGGATAACAGTAACGACCTGACATCTCCCGATGGGTTCATTTAAAATTAGCCAGACTAATGATGATAAACCCAATAATTGTGTTTGTCATCATGACAACCACAACCCACCACAGAAATAATAAATCTTGAGCACTGAGCACTGTAAAAGGAGGTTTATCCCCTCTGCCCTCAGGCAGTTTAATGTAACAGATGTGCCTGAAAGGACCAGAGTCCAAATGGGTATCTTATTATTACTATCTATTGTAACTTTTATTATTGTATGCTTTTTTGTATTTATTTTATATGTGGTCTGTGTGATTTGTTGTTGCTGGACACTAGAATTTTTCCTGCAGGAGATTAATAAAGTTTTTGTGTATCTTGCTGTGGCAACCCCTGAAGGGAAATGCCGAAAGAAGAAGATCTATCTACACTAACACATGGGTGATAAATTCTGATTGAAAATACAATACTACTCCACACTAGTACTACCAAATTTAACTGTAGCTGAAGTCTGCAAGAATCATGACACCAGTATCAGGAAACACAACGGATCAGATAGGAGATAAACTCAGGACTCATTACACGGTGGCATAAAAAGACAACAGAGCTGTGAGTACATCAAGATATAAAATATTTTATTAAACCCTGTATGAAAATAAGTAGGATCAATATCTACAAAGACACATTCATAGTCAAAAGCAGATATTAACGATTCATTCATTCGTCTTCTGAACTACTTATCCCTAACTGATTTCAGACGGAAGGCAGGGTACACCCCAAACAGGTCGCCAGTCTTTTCTAGTGAACAACTAGTGGATATTGTAATACATGTTTGTGAGACATCACGAGAAAATTTAATTTGCATAAAATTGTGGATTCTAGTGAAATCTCACATTTTCTGCTTGACATTCATTAGAAAGAAGAATCATAAAAGATGACAAAATAGGTTTAGATGTGTTGTTTTGATTCTTTTTCAGGACACCTCGGAGAGAATCATTATATTGATATGTATGTATGTGAAAATCGCAAGTTTTAGGTGGCTGTAATTTGTCCATACTCGTGTGCAGAATCTTGCTCGCTACCTGTCTGGGTGTTCCCAAAATCTGGGCTTCAGATTGGCTTTCGGGGGGAATTTCCAGGGGATTTTTTGCTAGCAGAGAGAGGAAAACCTCTATTTTAGCCTTGTGTCGAATTTTTTTATTTTCGTTTCATTTGGCAGAGATCGGTGGATTTGTACATTTTGCTCCAGTTCAACTGCTTCAAAAACTACCATCTCGTTCATAGACATCATCCTAAAGTAAATAGACATTTAGAATAACATTTCGCCTGAAAACCTATGAAGTTTTATCAATATTGATGGTAGGGAACTTGAGTTACATCTCCTGGATCATCACTGTTTGTCGGCTCAATTATTATTGCTAGTCAAAATAGTAGAAACTCACCTTAACTCACTTATTACTGATGATTAATTAAGCAATTTAAATTTGTGAGTTGATTAGAAAGCGTCTGCATTCGTAGCTCTGACCATGTTCCTTTAAGTCCTGAAAAAGTTCATTTGAATATCTTTGAAATAAAAAAAGTTATGGTTAATTGTTTTTATTTTTTTAAGATTTAATCACTGTATTAAAGTCAGTTTACATGTAAAACAAGGAGACAGTTTTCTTGTTTTTTTTTGCACCAAAATGGTCATAACTTTGTTGTTTCAATGCCAATTTTGACAAACTTGGTGTTGTTTTATAGTTTTTTCCAAGCTTTATCTGAATAAAAAAGTTTGATGTCATGTAAATGAGTTGATTTTCTGTCACATACCTAAGTATAGCCATGTATAGAGAATAGTTTTGAACATTTTCTGGAACGTTTGTGCCTCAAGATGTTTTTCGATGGAAAAATGTACCTTGTCTTGAAAAATTTGGAAGAACACAGATATAAAGGGCAAGCTGACCACCACTTATAAAGATATTATGGGGGAATTAAAAAAATATTTTACTCCAACATTAAATTTTCAAATACCTAATTCTCATATTGCGTAGAATCATGTTTGACTTCTCTTCATAACAATATTTTTAGTCACATATCTGGCACTCCAGAGATAGATGCTCATTCTGTCTATATTTTCTTTGCAATTTTTAGTTCCATCAGTTTTTTGGGTTTCAAAATAACACCAGTTTAATTTACAGCATCTCATGATTAGGTTTGGATTCTTTACAACAGGACAATATCTCATTATTTCAGGATCTCAGGTTAAAACAAGGTGGCAGGAGGTTGCTACAAACCAATAACACAGAATAGTTGAGAAAACCATGGCAACCAAAGGGAAGTCAGCGTTGCGTTAACACGCACGTGTGTCTGCCCTTACGGGTTTTTAAAAACGTCAAATATTAAAAATAAAAATCGCTTGCATGAGAAAAATATCAGATGCGAGGTGCAGATAGCCTGTTACTGCTGGGAGCGATCATGAATGAAGAGCCCAGTCTAGCATCACAAAGGGGTCTTTGAGTGACCACCGCGGGCGTCTTCCGCTAGCCGGGCCGTGTTTACGTTACACTAAGAGCTAACACGATCACATTCCTCCTGACACATCTCTACGTCTACTCATTTAAATAATCCAGCGGCATTTAATACACAGTAAATTAATGTAATAAAAATCCCGCTATACAGGTGAGGAAACCGCTATCCGGTCCTGAACAGCAGGCTAGCAGATGCTATCGCTTTAAGATCCACAAAAAACGCAACAATTGTATTCTAGCGGATTCTCGTTTCTGAATTTCATAGTTGGAATGGTCCATTAAATTGCGCGATGTGGTCAAATCAAAATGTGGAAATAGTTTGCAAATAGAAATAGATCGCAGGGAAAACGCGGTGAGCATCAGTTAGCATTGCAGCTAACAGATAAACTAGGCCGGGAGCCAATCAGCTTGTTGATTGGTAGATTATCCGGATGCTTGCATCGCTTTTAAATCACACACCGTGTTTAAACTGCATATGCAACAATCTATTACGTCTAATGTTTAATGAAGAGCTTGGTACCACACAGATATCTAGGATAAAGGTAACAACTGCTTTTCTTACTCCGGAGTCGCTGGGATCCTTTTTCCAGAACAACTGAGAGCAGTGACCAAAAGATTCTGTCGAGGAAACGTAATTGACTCCGTTTCTATCCTGGAAGTCTCCGTGTGAGCTGCCAGTGTTTGTCCTGCTGTACATGGTCGCTTTAAAAATCTTTACTTCTGTTTTTGGATGAAAAGAAGCAGGGCCGCTTTGTCGGGATCTTCTTCCGAAAAGCAAAATATTTCTTCTGTGAGATGAAATTTTGGCGGCGGACACAGGGGTCCTTACAGGAACTTACTGCCCCCTGCAGGACGGGGGCTGCATTTCAGAGGCTTACCACTGTGTAATAAAAGGTTGTGTCCTTGTTATAGTTTATGTGAAAAGCTCATGTTACATACTGTTACATGTTATTACATATTTTTACACACTGTTACATATTATTACATAATGTTATACACTGTTACATATTATTACATAATGTTGTAGAATGTTACATGTTATTGTTACATACTGTTACAATAATATGTTACATACTGTTACAATAATATGTTACATACTCTTACATGATATTGCATATTGTGTTATACTGTTACATATTATTACATACTGTTACATACTGCGACAAACTATCACATATTGTTGTATACTGTTACATATTTTTACATACTGTTAAATATTATTACATACTGTTACATAGTATTACATACTATTATATACTGTAACATATTATTATATACTGTCACATATTATTACATACTGTAACATAATATTACATATTGTTATATACTGTTATATATTATTACATACTGTTAAATATTATTGCATACTGTTACATAGTATTACATACTGTTATATACTGTAACATATGATTACATACTGTTACATATTATCAAATACAGTTACATTTCTTTCAAAGCTCAGAAATATTGTGTTTAAACTTTTATGAGCAAGATAGAATTCGTTAGAACAGGTTTCCAAACCAAATGGGGAAAGTTCTAGTCATAAATAGAAAAATACGAGTTACACTAATAAAAATAATGTTGTCACAGAAAATTAATCCATGTATTTTTATTGATCAGTCACTAATTTCAGCTTCTAAAACAACTCACTCAACACAGACACACAACTCAGTTCATAATATTTTAAACTGTTTACAAAGGATTAAAAAAAAAAGTGTTTTAAAGTGAAACATATTTTGCCACTTCTACAAAATATAAAATGTGTCCGTTTTTTTTTTGTTTTTTTTTATTATTTTTGCAATTAACTTTTTTTAGTTCAACTAGAACATCCTACCACAGTAAGTTACATGTAGAGAGATTTCTATCCCTGACATAGTAAGACCTTAATTTTGAAGCTCATATAATCATGAAGTATAAAACTTCAGTTTGGCTTCACCTTACAAATCATTAAAAAAGGACAGTATCAATGATTTGTTGCAACAGTCTGAATTTGGATAATAAGCCCACTGCCCATGGTTAAAAATACATCTAACATTTACAACCCTTTTGTCAATTTTCTGAATTTAAAATCATCTTCAGGCATAAAAAAATTACAGGAATTCCAAGAATCAAAATTCACACATTTGATAGATCACTGCCAGAGTTGTTGCAATCTGAGATCTGCAATGTAAAAAAATCATTTTGACCTTTTTGGTTGTAAATTAAGAATATTTCTTCTAAATTTCTTGTCTCTCACTTACGGATGATTAAAAATGAGATAAAATGCTACCAAAGCCACATGTTTGTCTCCATTGATGCTTCCATTTTTGTTCGTTGGTCTGTTGAACCAAGAGTCCTCAGCTATCAAAATACGAGAGAAAATATATAGTAGATCATTTGGTAAATTAAAACAAAACTATTTTTTTAGACATATCATGGTTCATTTGAGAGTAAAGTTGCTTTCAAATTCCAAAAAATAAACTCTACAAAATGGACCACCAATACAGGTGTGGGTATGAACAGAAAACCAGGTGAGACCTTTGTGTGAAAGCTTATGGATTTTATTTAGTCAGCACACAAATCTGTCATTAGTCCAAACTTTAACAGTCACAATAAATCTAATCACCAACACATGAAAAAACTACTAATCTCAGTTTAAAGTGCTTACATGATCTTTTTTTTACAGCTTGTGTGGCACAAAAACAATCACAACAATGTGAATTAGTGCAATGCGAATTATTCCTTTTAAAAGTTTCATTCAATCAACATAAATACAACAAAGTTCTTTTTTTTAAAGATTCAGAACAAGTCCAAGGAATAAGTTAGTGTGTTAAATAAGTGCAATATGATATCTGGTCAATGACACAAGTGACCCTGGTGAACATGGCAGAGAATCCTCAAGATCTGCTCAGCGAATCTTTCAGCTCCATTAAAGGTAAATTTCTTTTACTTCAACAGAAAAAAAATTAAATCAGTTTTGCTCAATTTTGATCAAGACAAATACTCCATCAGGAGATAGAGTCTGGCTCAACTGGGAGTGTGGGTTGTAAGATGGACAAAATTTTTATAAAATCCACTGTGAGTGGGGCAGATAGTGGAAAAGAGGGACAGGTCCACCCAGTTTGAGATAAACCTTTGTGGAAGTCAGATTGGCTGTTAGTTTCTGACTCATGTTACTAACTACAGAGGGAAAAGTAACCCTAATTTTAAAGAAAACCGCAGTTAAAAAAAAACAGAGGAGTTTTGTCAGACCCGTGACACTCCACCTCTTTCTCCTTTTGGAGATTTTTAACTACTCAGATTATCAGAGGCACCTGCCTTAAAGGTAAGACTTTGTGTCTCCTCAGTGAGAGATTTTAAATATATCTGGCAGGAAACCTTTACTTCCAGCACAAATGAGCACTTTGTATAGATTCTGAACTACATTACTTTGAAAACCCACATCATTTGAAGCAGAAACCCTTAGATACACTGAGTTGTGATCATTAAGATGTGGAAGAGTTTTCATTGTGTTCAACATAGTGATAACAACACAAAACCACTTCTGCTTCTTTTGGCAACTAATAAGAGATTATCCAGTGACCCACATGTGGAGCATGCAGCGTAAAACCAGAGGACAGCTGCAGATTGTGAGGTGGAAACAAAGCTCAATTGAGCTTCTGATGTGTTTCTAAAGCCTGCTGAAACTGCAGGAACTGTGAGTAAAATCTTCACAACTTGAGCTTTTACAGATGAGATGACGATGTTAGATTAGCACAGCTACACTAACATGATTAGGTTTTAATCTCCAGGATGGACGGGTTATGGTCCAGAATGGCCAAGATGATTTTGTCCATGTATTGCCTGAGACGCAGGTTGATCTCCTCCTGCTCCTTGAGAGCATCCACCAGCTAGAAAGGAGACACAGAGTTTTATTTGCAACAATAAATCTGCTAAATAAAGATTTAAATGATTTTTTCCTTAATAATGAATGTTAAAAATAGGATTTATCAAGTTAAAGTCGATTGAAGAAATTAAATGTTGTACAAAACAGAAAAACAAAGATTGACCTCATGAGTGTCAGAAACACACTAACCTCATCTCTCGAAGCATTGTCTATTTCTGCAGCCAGACATTGAGCCTTGGTGTGACATGAGAACAGGTTCTTTGCCTCGTATAAACTCAGAGTGAGAATCTGAGCGTTCAGATCATCGTTCTGATCTCGCAGCTTAAAGTTCTCCTGAACAACATCAAGAATAAAATCTTATTAATGTTAAGACACGAGAAAAAGAAAGAAAGAAAGAAAGAAAGAAAGAGAGTGATGTCCACCTGCTTCAGTCTCTTCACTTCATGCTCCATCTCCATCTCCCTCGTCTTTGCGTTGAGCTCTGACAGGGTCTTGCCTTTCCCAGGATGCTCCATCTCCAGTTTGAACAGCTGGAGATATTCCAGCTCCCGGCGGAGGTCATCAATAAGCTGAAAATATTCAACATGTGATGAAAAGTCATATCCAGAGTTTTAGAATAAAAAAACTATTTTTTTGACACAATGGTGCACAAATTTTTCTTCAACAGGGCTCACACGGTACACAAAACAATCACTTGTAAAAGCAGACATAAAGAACAAGCTATAAAAAAAACATAAAAACATTTGAAAAGCACACATGGAATGCTTATGGATGGCTATTGGGGTGGAGACGGTGGCCGTGTGGTTAGAGCGTTTGCCCGCGGACCGGAAGGTCGTGGGTTCGCGTCCCACGGAGAGCATGTCTAGGGTCCTTGGAGAAGACACCTAACCCCTGCTTCTCCCACCATTGGCGCTGTTGAAGGGGCAGCCTGCTGTGGTGTAAGGAGTGCAGCAAACAAATTATCCCCGGTGAGGGATGAATAGAGTAATATCATTTATTTTTTTTTTTTTATTGTTCAGGGCTTTGATTGCCATTGGAATAAATTGATATCCTGTAGATTTCTTTTTTGGCTAGTGGGATTTTGTACTGTTAGCCTGAAGGGAGATGGGGTCGGAGTGATGATGGGGGTGTAATGGATCTTCTGTGAACAGGGGTGGCTTATCTTGATCACAGCACATTCATACAGAAGGACGTTGGAGGTTTTGGTGACGCTGTAGGGGTTTGGAGAAAAGCGGGTCCCGGTGGGTCTTGAAGGACTGGTGGGTGTCGATTTGTGTTCCAAGATATTTGAAACACCCCACCTGTTCCACTGTTTTGTTTTCTGGGGGTTTATTATATAAAGATATTTATGCAAAGTATGGGATGAGATAAGCATTTTTCCACTTTGCTTACGCGACACAAATTCGACATATTTAAAAACTGTCATGATCCCCTCACTTGCCACCAGAGAGAGCCCTGAACCTTCCCTCATCACCCTGATTGAGACATCTGAAGGTTTTTATTCTGATGTCACCCACCTCTGACTCTGCTGCCTATTTAAGGACAATCACCCCAGACATTCTCGTCAGGTCATACCATCCCTTCCACCAGGTTTCCCTGGATTGCCGGACCAAGAAACACATTCTAAAACAATAACCTCTTGCCATGCCTCTAAAACTTGTTTCCTTCCACTGCATTACTGACTGCCATTCTCAAATAAAGCATGTTTTCTGTCCTGCAATTGGGTCTTCCCTCCTTTCACCTGCAACACCGCCTCATGACAAAAACTATCACAGTAGCTCTCATTGTGCAACCTAGATATAAGTCTATTGTTTAAACCTGTGACAAATCTCAAACGTAAACAAACTTAATCTTTATTCCATCCTAACAACGCCACAAGAACCCCATATATGGATCATGGAAACTACGTATTACAAATGCAACCAATCTTCAAATACGCTGCCTGTCTTTACTCATGAACAATGATGAGGAAGAGGAGATACTGATCTCCTAAGTAAGAGGGCCAGAGCTGAATGAGAGGAGCCTTGCATGTTGTGTGTGGCCTGCACCTATTTGTCACTGAAAATGGTCCAACCTCAAGGTAGTAAAAAAAAAGTAACTAACCACATGCTGGATGTCCATATAAACCACGTGATGTGGTCCAAATTACTCTCAGCTTTAAGTTCAATCAATATATATTTTAATTATCTTCATATGTAGCATTTGAAATATTGTGTAGAAGCACATAGACGACAGTGCACGGTTTCAAAATCAGTTCAAAATACTGTCCAACATGGTGATCGACAATTGAGAGTTATCTTTCCCCTTCATTTTATAATTGATAAGTGGCACCTTTTGACTTTGCTGAAAGTTCGACAAAAGTCCTTGTACGCTGCCACCTCTATAGATTGCTCAATATGTGTGGAATTTGATGTACGCACATATTTTTAGTGTATGTCTGAAATATGAGGCGACTGATAAGCTGTGATGGAGACTCACCTCCTGCATGGACTCCTTCTCTTTCTGGAAGTCGTGGCGATTCTGCCACAGTTTGTCCATAATCTTCCTGTACAGATCCATCTCATCCTTCAGCCTCAGAGAAGTGTCCTCCAGCTTATCAGTCATCTTTTGCTTCTCCTGGGGACACAAGAGAATAAAAATGAATGATCATGAAACCTATTTTCTGTGGCTGAACTACATGATAGTGCTGTTTCACTAAAGACTCAGTAATAGGTCAAAGGTGGAGAAGAATGATAACTACCATGCCTTCTAACATAACAAATGAAAGAAAATTATGATCACCTGGTCCAGTTTCTCAGTTTGAGACTTCAGTCTACAAACATTCAGCGACATCTCTCCGTTCTCTTCCTCCAGCTGCTGCACCCTGTAAATCAACATGTATTTTACTGATTCTATATTAAATGTGTAATCCTGCTTTTGAATGAATGTTTGACATCAAGCATCTTCTTTTAATGGTGATATCCTCAAGGAAACTTGGTATGTACAACCAAATTTTGTCTTCCTGAGATAAAGCTTGTTTATGTGATGCGGATGGAGAAGCTGAGAGCATAAATTGTACCTGGAGCAAAGCAGGTCTATTTCTGTGTTCCTGTCTCTCTCCATTTTACTGTAGGTCTCTCTGTGCCTTTTTATCTCCTCTTCCAGACACTCTGCAGCTTTTGTTTCAGCATCCTTCACCTGCTCTTCAAGCTCATGAACCCTGGAAGAGTTGAAGATACTTCAGTTATGAGGAAGATCAAAGGACAAATGTTTAAGTTTATTTGCGGGATGTTCAAATTAATCCATTTTAGAGAGAAAAAACTTTTGTGTTGCTATCCATGAAACAAGTATGAGTGGTGTTTTAAGATGCAGAAATAAATACTTGTGTTTTTTACGTTTGAATCCAGATGTAAGAATGTGTTTTACCTGTACACAAACGTTTGTGTGTCTGTGAGTTTCTGCAAGCGGATCAAGTGTGAGTGTATGTTTCTACCTGTATATAAGATGGCTGTGTGTGTTTGTGGACCAGATGTGTTCATTTATATCAGTGGACTAGATGTGGGATGTATCTGTATGTGTACTAGGTGTGTGTATGCACTTTTATGGTAGAACAGACTGGTTTTACAATGGTTCGCTTTATGTTTCTACTTCTGGTGTAGGTGTGTGTGTTTCTACTTGTGGATTGGGTATCTGTGTGCAAATGTGCACATCCTGTGGACCAAATGTGTGTGTGTGTGTTTATGAGAAAATTGACTGGATTTACATAGGTAACTTTTTTGTTTGTACCTGTGGACCAGGTGCGTGTTTTCATGCTTCAGTTTGGACTTTAGGTCACCGTTGGCCAGACTATCACTCTCTAGTTCCGTCACCTTTTTCTCCAGATAGCTGACCTAAAAAAGAGAGACAACCATGTGAGTAGAATTTTCTGATGTGAGTCTGTACAGAGTTGATCTAGAACAGGTCTGAAATCTAGTGCGAAAGTGCTTAAGAAACGTGCATTTAGCGGCGCTAGATTTGAAATCTGAGCGCTTGATGGAACATTTAGCTTGTTTTAACATCTAACATGCTTGTTTACATGAGTGTATTGGGCCCAGTGGCTTTCCATATTATACAGTGTGCTATCTAGTGAGGAAACATCAGAATTGCAGGGGAAATAAAACACTAACAAAGTTTATTTATTTAATTTTTTTAAGTTCTGCAGCTGGATTAAAATGTTTAACGGCCCGCAAGTGGCCCGCGGGCCGTAGTTTGCTCATTTCTGATTTAGAAACATCCTGGATGAAGATTATCATTAATAATGATAATTATATGATATCAATATATATATAATATTATTATTAATAATAACTAATAATACATACTTGAAGGTTTTATAACAAAATAAGGGCCAGAATAAGTATATTATTTAATAAAAGGTTTAATATGAATGCTGGGAAAACACCCAATAGGAAACTCATTACTGAGAAATTTGCAGAAATATTGTGTCAACTTGGCTATAATTTTTTACTAAGCAATCATTAAGCATTGGAAACTAATTTCTTTAAAATTATACTCAAATAGGAGTTTTTACACATTTGTCCTAGTTGCTGTCACCTGGGGCTTTTTTAAGAGGTGCTGAGAAAACTCTTGTAAAAAGAGCACAATTCCTAGATCAGGTTTGTGGATTTATAATAAATAGAACTGGTAAAACCTTGTTTTTAAGAGTGAATGTACTTTATCTGTGATGTCGAGATTGCAGGAGTTGATGCTGTCGATGAAAAGATCCTCGGTGCTGCTGGCCTGACTGGAGTCAAAAACACCCTGGTTGGCCTGAAACAGCTGACTGCACAAACACACACATTGACATTTTAGTCTAAGCTGACACAATTCTATATAAAACTAAAAAACATTGTTATGAAATCAGATGACTCACCGACCAAACGCTGTGCTGGTAATTTTCCTGTTGGGACTGAAATACAACAGACACACTGAGTCAGTCACACTCTGAAGAGATGTGAATATTTTTACTGGAAGTAAAATTTATGAGCTTGGCAATCATTTTAAAATGGATTACATGTGATTTACGTCTTTATTTTTACACTTTTAACTCACATAAAAATGAACAAACCATCACTCTTTTAGGATGTGGTTGCCATAGCAACACCTCAGGTTCCTTGTTTAAATCTGGGTGAATAATGTGGTGTAAAAAAGCAGAAGAAAGACTGAATCACCCGACTCTGGTAGACTACATACCTTCAGCCAATTTTGAATATTTTTATTATTATTATATATACGTATAAATAATTAGGAGGATAAGCCCCATGAGATGACACATTTTGTTTTCGAGGGGGTCCTCAACCTAACAAGGATGTTTTTGTGGAGGTTAGAAGGAAATCAGAGTACCCAGAGGAAACCAATGCATACACGAGGAGAACATGCAAACTCCACACAGAAAGGCCAGTGTTTCAAACCTCGTCACCCACCCGGGATTCGAACCCAGGACCTTTTTGCTGTGAGGTCACTGTGCCAACATGATTATCAATTATCTGAATAGTCACCACAAAAACACAGCAACTTGTCTCCAGATTATTTCTATTCTGTTACGTTGTCTTTTGTTGAGGTTACAGCCTCAGACAGGAATACCAGCCTTCTCTCACCCCGGCTGCATACGTCAGCTTACCTGGGTGGATCTTGAGGTGTTTTCCAACCTGCTGTGAGACATAGTCTCTCCAGCAGATCTGAGGTCTGCCTCTGGGTCTCCTCAGAGTGGGACTAGCCCAAAACACCTTACCAGTGAGGTGTTAGGGAGGGATCCTAAACAAATGCCCGAACCACCGCATCTGGCCTTTCCAGATTACAACAAGCTAAAATACTAAAAAAAAAATTGGAAATTTTGTGTAGATAACCTAACTGCTGACTGAAAAGCTTCTCAACTGAAAACTGGGAAGCAAACTTTCCAACTATTTAGGATCTTTCCACAGATAAAAATACAGCTAGTATACATACTTTTTAAACTTTTTTCTTCACACAGGCAGCAGAGCAGCATCTGAAGCAGCATCAGCAGGTTCAGAAACAACTTCAAACTTTTTTTTTAAACTGCCAAGCTAATCAATTGCTGCCAATTCAGCTATTTTTTTAGAGACCTCACTTACAATATTTTTCTACTACATGTAAATGTGAGCTGGAAGCACAAATAAATGCCCACAATTTTTAATCTTTAAAATCTGAAAATATTTAAAACGGCAAAATTTCCAAACAAAATGGCAATATATTCCTCACAAGTATGCACCATTGTTCCTTAAAGACGATTCTGACTGAAGAAATCTGGTGAATATTTATGAGGATTTTTGAGTGAATTTAACCTAGATTTATAAGTAAAACATTCCTAAGATGATGAAAAGGAACAACTCCCTTTCTTCTTTAACATAATCACCTTCACTATCTTTGAGGGTTGAATTAGTCAGCACGTACTGTATTTAGTCACGTTAAAATGAATTATTTTTGGACGTAATTGAACTACATATTTGTAATGTACAGAAAAAAAGTTCTCTACCTGTTGGCCTTCAGGTTTCTGAGCCGAGCCTCCAAGTCGTTCAGCAGGTTAACTTTCTTGCAACACTGTGAGCAGTAGATATCCAGCAGGTCACTGTGGTAGAGCTGCTGCATCTTCTGAGGAGTCTGTCCCGCACTACAGCCACAAATAACACACCATGAGCCAAGGACAGATATTCCACTGATAAACAGTTTTTTTTTTTTTTTTTTGCTTGATAGCTTGAGAAAGACATTAATGTGTGGCCGATAACTTCATGTCAAATGATTCCTATTTGTTCCATTCTGAAGGGATGAAACATGAAACAATTATGATGTTTTTTTTTTTTTTTATAAACAACAGAAAGAAAAACCTCCAAAACCCTATGTGGGATAATTGACAGTCTCAGACACATTGGCTGCTTGTCTTGGGGGAGGGGTCTCTCTTTCATGTGGACCCCCATGAGGTTTCTTTTTTTTCCCCACTGATGGGCTTTTGGAGTTTTCTTTTGTTTAGCTAGCTTTTTTAAAAATCAGCTTTTAACTGTGTCTTTAATTATATACATTTTCTTGTTTTTTGTTCTTTTTTTTTGTACTTTTTTCAGTCTACAATGTGAAGCTTGTTGAGACAACTGTTTGGTGATTTCAGACCAAACAAATACAGTTGAATTGTAGCCCATGCTGTTGATTTAAGATCAGCTGTATGTCCTGAATTTTTCTTACTGCAAAGTTTGTGATAAAATTCACTGACTTGAATAAAACACAATTATACATGACATCAGATTAGAGAAAAATGATAGGAATTGATGAATGATTAAATATATTCATTTCTCCATGAATAGGTGGACAGATGAGTGTACTATAATTAACAAACCTGGAGGGAAGTGAGGACCCCACATCAGAAAAGCCGTTGGTTCGGGTGTCTTCTTCAGGACAGGGACTGGTGGGAGTCAGGTCCACGTCTACTCCTTCTCCATAGTCCTCAAACTGCTCTTCTCCAGAGATAACAGACGCAGATGCTGAACCAATCAGGCGGCTGTATTTAAAGAACATGATTACAGCTAACACTTCTTTTATACCATATTTATCTAAATACAAGATGAATGATAAAAAAAAGAGTTATTTTGTTTAAATTTCGGGATCCTTCACCCTCACCAAACCTAAAAGGAAAGTGCTGACGTCCTCCCGCAGACTAATGGACTGACCTGCTGGAGCATGATGTGTCCAAGGCATCAGAGCTGTTGGTGTTTTCCGTACTATCCATGTCGCACTCTGCATCAGCACCACAGCCGTCACCGAATGCACTGGAGTCTGAGTAGGAGTGTGTACACATGATGATAGGAGGACCCAGCTTTGCCTCATCATTCTGAAATAAAACCACATTGATGCGTGACCATCACTGATCAAATGTGTGCCTTGGTTACTTATTTTGGTCGTGGAAAGTTTTCAATCATGGTTTACAGGTTTTACTTTAGAGAGAAGATTAAAGTTACAATAATAATGACTTTTTTCATACTTTAGTTGTGTTATGGCATTTCTTAAGTAATGAAGATTGTTATTCAAGATTTTTTAGATTCCTGAGTGAAGAATGGTTTCCTCTTATGCATTTTTTGGAGCATACAAAACCATTTTTGTGACAGAATTTAATTTTAATGAATAAAGTCATAGTTTACAGAGAAAAAATAAGTAGGAACTTATTTCAAATGGAATTTTTTAAAGTGAACACAAGAAAATAAATTAACTGTGAAAATGAAAAATTAAAAAAGAAGCATCAGTGAGATTTCAAACGTTTACAATGTTGAACAATGAATGAATAACTGTGCAACGATACTTATTAATTCTGACAAGCATCAACCTAATCAGATAGAAACCTTTCAAATAGATTTGTTACACCATTTGGATCTTGTTTGTTAGAAGAGATCACACCTGCATCTCTCTCTGTTGTTTCTTAGCAACCACCATGCTGGGATGAACTTTAATCAGACATGTTACTGCTCTACTTTTATCTTTCATACCAGGTTAAAATAGGAGTTAATACAAGACTGAGGATGTATTCTAAACAAAACGATACTTTTAAACTAAGCAGCGCAGTCTGACAGATGGAATAGACTTTACCTGGTAAATATATCCGTTATCTGTAACAGACTGACGATGAGGGGCCATGTTACGAGGACCCACAGCCATCTTTAGGATCTCACTACACCCTGTGGAGCCTAGTAGAGAAAACAAAGAAGTAAAGAATTAAATACGAGGATATGACCAAATTGTAAAACCAAATGGAAACAATTAGGCTTTACTGTTTCAAAACCAACAGAAAAACTACATCAGGTTTGCGTAAAAAAAAAAAAAAAAAAACCACATTTGCATCTTACCTTTGATTGCAAACACAGCATGACAGAAATCTTTAAAGTTGATTTTCCCATGAGCGTTTGGATAAAGGTGTCTTGTCAACTTCTTCACCTGGATTAAACAGTTCAGTCATGTTAGTACTTTCATTTTTTTCTAGTTTACAGTAAGTTTATTTGTATATTTAAACTTCTTGATTAACATTTTACACACAAATGAAGTTAAATGTGATTTAAAACACAACTAAAATGCTGGAAAATGCAGTAAAGCTCACGTAAAGTTCACAGAAAACAATAAAAAAGATTTCAATATTAAATGAACACTTAAAAACGACAACAAACGCTATATAAAAGCCAGGCTAATTGCAGACCAGTGAAATCACGCATTAACTGGGTCAGAATTGATTCTGGACATGGCTTGAATTGGATTTAAACTGGGTTGGTAGCTGAGAATATTTTTTCAATAGAAAAAAGACAGAAAAAAATAATAGTTAAACAGAATCTGATTTCCACAGTTTTTGGAAAATTAATAATAAAACATGTTATTGTCGCTGATATGGATTTTAACCAACTTTAACAACCTTTTAATGTTTTAAAAGATTTACAGATCAGTTTCTATGTTTCTCAACAAGTCGATATACGTTTCTACCCTCACCTATGATCACCAGCTGTGTGTGGTGAACGAAAGAATGAGATTGCAGTTACAAGCGTCTGTAGGGTGGCTGGGCTCTCACTCAGAGATCAGGTGAGGAGCTCTGCCATCCGAGAGGAGCTTGGTGTCAAGCCGCTACTCCTCCAGGTCGAGAGACGCCAGATGGGATGGTTCGGACATCTGGTCAGGATGTCTTCCGAGCGCCTCGCCGGTGAGGTGTTTTGGGCACATCCCACCGGGAGGAGACCAAGAGGCAGACCCTGGACCCACGGGCGAGACTATGTCTCACAGCTGGCCGGGGAACAACTCGGGATCCTTCCGGGTGAGCTGAAGGATGCAGCTGGGGTGGGAGAAGCCTGGGCTTCCCGTCTGAGGCTGTTGCCCCCGCGACCCGACCCCGGATAAGCGGAAGACAACGGAACGGAAAATATTTTTCAACGTAGCAAGTACAAGTTATTTTTGGGACTCTTTGGTCATGTAATCGCTGAGTAAAACTCTCCTGGATGTGTAACTGCAATATAATCAGTATATACTGTATTTCTCAGTAGTTCGCCTTCATTTTTACACAATAATAAAATTAATCTGCATCTATTTAATTCAGTTTGTTAATTATTCATTTATGATATTTGAAGTTATTTTTGTTTGTATTTTTTTTTATGCACTGGAATTCTGTCTGTATCTTTTTCCATGTCATTTAAAAATCATACGTTCATGCAGTCTGTGTTATTTCTACGATAACTCTCAGGTGCATTGACACACCTGGAGAGGCTTCTATTTTTGGGAAGGTAATCTGTGGATTGCCTCCGGGACAAAAATGGAGGAGGATAATCTGCTTCTCTACTGCTGACGACGACTCAGAGAAGACACAGGCGCTTTGGGAATACAAAGGAAGCTACAGCTTAAGTAATGTATATACTAACAAATCGGTCTTCTGAAACAATTGATCAAACATTTTTCAAAGGTCAAGCACAGGGAGACCCTTGACATTTGGAGTTTCTCTAAAAGTTGATAATAATATGGTCTAAATTGTAAAATTAGGGATTACACTGTTAAAACACAATGTTCAGGTAAACTAATTATCTTCTTGTCTAAGTTCACTAACTAGAGGTTTGTTGCATTTTAGTAGTGCATTAACTTAACTATGTTATTTTTTGTCAGTATTTCTTTTGAGTATAGGACTATTTTGTATTGGTTTAGAAAAGTTCATGTTAATAAGTGTTGTAAATCCAACTGGGTGGTGGTTTTATATGTACAAAAAATGTTGACGCAAAAGAATTGTAAAAGACATTAATCCTTTCTATGCCTACTAACAAAAATATTCTAATTTTGAACATGGTACAGAATACATGGTGTACCCCAGAAGGAAATCACAAGTCACACAAAACTGACTTCTGTTTGGTAGCTGATTTTCTTTAGGATCTACTGGCAAAAATAATCTGAGGTGTCCAGCTGCTGTTTTCAGTGAAATGTGTACACTCAACAAATGTTGAGTCATTGGTTATAACTTCAGATACTTCTCTGTGATCCATTTTTTAAATCAAGGAATGCATTGAAGTCCTGGGGAAATACCCCCATAACCAACTTCGGGCACCCTCAATCCAAATTCTTCTTCTAACCAGAATGGAAAGAATTGTATATAATAAATAATAAATCTTATGCATTAGCTTGAGTCCGCAGTGATGGATGATTGGATGCAGACTAACCAATCAAAACAAAGATTTTATGATGCACTGCTGCTTGCAGAACATAAAAAATTTAACGTTTCACAAAAGACAAAATATTTAGATCTTATTTCTGTAAAATGTGTATTTGCTTTCCACCACATATTCCAATTTAATATTAATATATTAGGAAAAAACACATTTTTAATGTGATGAACTGTACCACATGAATAAATGATTTAGATTGTATTATTCTTCAGGTATATGACCTGATCCCTAGAGAGATGGCTATAACCATGTGGGTTTTTTTTTTTTTTTGTGTTGGAATTCGTCTGGTAAGAAGATGCTAGCTAGACTCTAGGACACCTGTGATTGTGCAAATAAAAAAACACGGGTGGCCTAAAGACGTGACCAGACCAGAAAAACCTGATCCTCCTCCAACCTGTTCTCTCACCTCGTCTCCTTGGCCGAATTGAAGACCCAGATCCATCAGGTGCTCCACCCGGATCAAGCCGTCCGCGTCCTCATCGCAGACATCGAACACCTCCTTGAGTCTCCTGAGAAACAGCAGCAGCTCCTCCTGCTCTGGTAAAATCTGTCCTTCCATTCCCCAAAATTATGCCGGATTTCTCCTTCAGACAAAGGTACTGAGAACAGGTTGGATGGTGGACATCCCTCCGATCCTCCTCACAGCTCCACCGAACCGACTGGTGCTGTTATGACATCAGCAGCATCACGCGATTAACGGGAGCGAGAAGTTACGGAAAGACACGAGAATGAACGATTTTACACGAAGTGTTACATCAGAGATTAGCAAATATTTTCATCAAATTTTTTAATAACCTTTTAAAACTTTTTTTTACTGAAAGTGTGATACATAGAATAAAACTAGTGCATCAAAAATATATCAAAATGTATGGATAAACAAAACAATATCTTATAATGGTTATATAGCATTATTCATCCTATTCTTTGTGGCCATTTAGGTTATTTAATTTCAGAGAAATTTCATTTTGATTCAGATTAAAAGGACATGACGATAGTTGGTATGACCGAAGAGGATGTAGGAGACAGGATTAGATGGAAGATACTGACTTGCTGTTGGGACCCCTTAAGGTAAGTGCAGAAAAGAGGAGTTCAGGTGAATAGTTCAGCGGTATTGCAGACGGCTTGAGATCAGACCCCCAGGTTTGATCCTCACCTTAACACTGTTGCTGTCATGGCTACCTACTGCCATGTTCAAACAAGCACAGAAATTTCCTCTTGGGTGTTAATAAAATATGTATTCCATCATTTATATTTCTTTTGGTTGCAATGGGCATATCTAGAACCTGGTCCATTAAACAGAAGATCAACCTGATGGAGATACCAGCCCTCTGTCTGAGCAGCTTTGACTTAAAGAATAAAAACACATGTTTTGCAAAAAAGATTTTTATTAGAAAAACATTAAATTCAAAAACTTGACATGGTCATGTGCAAACTTTCAGCTTCAAACAAACTGGTTAAATATTCCCATTTAGATGATGAGTCGTGGTTCCAGCAGTGACTCCCATCGCTCATTCAACTGAGGAGGAGATAAAGATACAGTATTACATTACAGATGTTTCATTTATTCAACCGGGACACAATCAGCTCAAGTAATTCTAGACACAAATATACTTTATAGACTGAAACAAGAAATTTAGTAGCTTACCCGGCAATCCCTGGACACTGCATACTCTACCCTCTCTGAGCCATCTGGATTCTGGTAGACCAGGTCAAACTTACCGGGCTCAACCGGAGCTGTCAGAAATATGATCGAACACATTAGCAACCACAGCTAGACCTGCATGGTCATCTTCTTCAGCTATTCACTCTAAACAAGTAGTAGAATGAGAGTAAACTAGAGAAATTTCGATCACCATATGGCAGAAATAAACCAGACTTCAATGAGGACTTCTTTTAAACAGTCTCAAGTTTTCTTCTGTGTCATTTTTTGGTGTTTTTACCCATTTCATATTTTAATTATTCTTTTGAACAATTTTCAAGAAACACCACTCTGTCTGTGATAGATATTTGAGCAAAATATTTTAATGAAACAAAGCCTTCATGTTGGAAGCTTCTCTACCCTTGGAAGCAATCAGAAGCTCCAGCTCCATTTGTTTGGTGGTCGGGTCATAGCTAACAATTGTTCCCTCCTGAAACAAACAAAAATTGGTTGGTGAGATCATGGATGAAGAACTGGAAGTTTCTTTATGAAATAGACATTTCAAAATAAAATAAATTTCCCTCACCTTATATTCTGAAACTTCAGGGGAGTAGTTTTCTGTGAGTTCCAGTAACTGAATGAACCAAAAAAATCAAGTGATTGTTTATTTTTTTATTGTTTTATTTTTTATTCTTTGGAGTGCTTTATTTTAGCAGGCTTAATCAAAGTAATGAGCTGTTAGAGAAACTAAAAGAACGAAAAAAAAAACAGTGAGCTTCAAACTGAATTATGATTAAAAATGTATACTGTAGAAGCAGACTGACCTTGAATGCAATCTTTTGCCCCACCGCTGGCGGGCCGGCTAACAGGGGCAAGGAGCTGTAGTCCCGCATGGCAACAACCTCTTCCCCATTCTGTAGTGAGCAGAAGCAAGTTAAAGGTACAAACGTAAATAAATAATTTATTTAAGCAACTATTACAACTATTCTCATAGGATTTATGATAAATAACCAAGTTAGAACTTTTTTTTATTAAATGCATGTGCTTAGTTTGGAGTATTTTATTCTGGCGGCTTTGAAAACATAAATAACTAAAAAAAATACATAAGAAAAAGTAAACGTCACTTCTTCAAACTGTACTAAGATATCAGCAGCATACATACTGACAAAGGTTGGACTCCTCAGACCATTTAATATTTATATTTTGCTTAATTTCTATCTGGGATATGGTCAGAAAGTTAAAAAAAAGTTCCAGCATACAGAAATTTTCTCTAAAAAGAATGCCAATCCCCGACTGACGTGTCAAGCTGTTAAGATGTTAAACTCTCCCTGACCACTACTTATATATATGGATTTTAAATATTTATTTTAGTGTGGGGCTAGGGAGCACTTCAATTTCCATGTGTGCAATGATAAAATATCTTGAAATAAAAAATTAGAACACAATGAGAATAAAATACGGTTAGGGTGGAGACGGCAGCTCAGTGGTTAGAGCGTTCACGTGCGGACCGGAAGTTCGGGGGTTTGCGTCCCACAGAGTGCTATATAAGATGCTATATGCTATATTTGATGTTAGTTTTTTGGCACTGAATGAATGCGGAAAATGTTTACTCTCGATTCTGATTGGTCCCTTACTCATTACTTCTTCTTCCGATCAACCGCTTCTTTTGATTTTGTCGATGCGGCTTCAAGATGCGCTTAAAAAAACTGTATATTTTTCAAATTCCTGATCGAAAATGTAACGAAAAATGTAAAACACACTTTTAAAAAGTAGCGGCGTAAAAGTACAGATATTTGCTCAAAAAATGTAGTGAAGTAAAAGTAAAAGTCTAAAATTTTACTTAAGTAAAGTACAGATACTCAATTTTTTTACTTAATTACAGTTACGAAGTACATTTACTTCGTTATGTTCCACCACTGCAGAATAGACAACAAGATTCGTCTGTCAAACCAATGATCACCAACACTTTGAGTAATGAACTACATCAACCTTCTAAGGATCAGTAGACACACCTGGGGTAACTTGGTCGTGTCCATGTTGTGGAACGTCTCCTGGTGGCCACCATTATCATATCTGAAGCCATTCTGAACTTTAACAGATGACCCACGTCCAGCGGTGCTGTCAAACCGACCGTCTCCTCTCCAAAGGCCTGGAGGTGGCTGTAGTGGCTGTCGAATGATCAGCTGAGTCTCCTCCTCCTTATCTGAGTGGTGATCCCCTGTCTTTTTGGAGCATAAAAGCCCATCAGCACCTGGAGTTTGACTCAATTTCAAGTTTTCAGAAGACAATGGCGCAGGGTTCTTTTGAGTGGGTTTGGAGATGGAATCGGGTTTTGGGAAACGAAGGGCGGAAGAATGTGTTTTTTGAGGAGTTGTATCCTCATTGCTGCTACTTGAATCTGAAAAAAATTTCTGTGACTGACTTTGTGTTGCTTTCAGTTTCTGCGGATTTTGTGAATCTTTTTTAGCTGCAAGTTCTTTTTTAGCAGTAGTTGATTTAGAAGAAACAGCTGGTTTAGAAGAAACTGCCGGTTTGGAGGCACAATTTGTGGAGGAAGATGGTTTTTTAGTGGCCTTGTCTTCATCATTGCTGCTGGAATCAGAAAAAGGTTTCTTTGGCTTGGCTTCTGTGGATAGGGTTTTACTGGTTTTGTTACACTCTGGAATGACTTTATCTGGGTGTTCTGTTTGTGAAGCTGATTTGTTCTTCTTTTTCTTTTCTTTGGTCTTTGTTTTCTGGTCACTTAGTAAAACTTGCTCTGAAGTTTCAAACAATCTATCATCACTGTTTTTCTTTTTCTTCTTCTTTTTCTTAGGCTTTGACTCCAACCTGGCATTTTCACACTCATCCTCCGCTGCAGCTGCTCTGCATCTCTTTGTGCCTTTTTTTGTATCTGGGTCAGTGCCATTCACCTGGGCCACAGACTCCACTTTAACCCTGCAAACAAAATCAATCATTATAATGAGTCATTTAAATCTTATTTTGTTTAAAAGATTTCTAAATAGACATAATTTAAAAAACGTTGAAACATAACATCAATTTTGTTTGATGTCTTTTCATTTCATTAGCTCTTTTATTAAGCAGAATAAGAGTAAAACCATTCCATTCAGTCGTCTTCCCCTTATCTGTGCTGGATTACAGGGTAAACAGCCTCAAACGGAAAGCCCGGTCCCCCCAGCTCACCCTGGAGGATTCAGAGGCATTCCTCGACCTGCTGGGAGACATAGTCTTTCCAGCAGGTCCAGCCCCTGCTTCTGAATCCCCCCACCGGTGGGACGTGCCCGAAATACCTCACCAGTGAGCCGTTTGGAAGGCATCCTAATTAGATGCCCAAACCACCCCATCTGGCTGCTCTCGACCTGGAGTGAAAACATCTCTACTCCAAATTTCTCTCAGATGACAGATCTCCTCAATCAATCTGTGGGTGAGAGCCCAGCCACCGTGCTCTGCCGCTTGTGTCAGTGATCTCATTCTTTCGGTCACCACCCACAACCAGTGACCATAGGCGAGAGTATGAACGTAGTAAAAAAAATCACTTAAAAGAAATGACTATTTCTTATCCGAACACGATATGAATTCCCAAATCGTGGGAATTCATATCGTGAATTCCTACGATATGAATTCATCTCTCTTTTTCATTTCTGCTTAACTTTGATTAACTAAGCTTTTATAAATAAACAAGACAGTTTTTTTAGTGTGTTATTTATCGGTTAATTTAAAAAGATCCACAAAAGAAAAAAAAAAATCAAGAACCAAACCTTCAGCCAAAAGCATATATTAGGACAACAGGTCCCTGTTCTAACAACAAATGTGTATATTGGGGTACGTGTAGATGTTGTAATGTGCATATACCATGTATGTAAAACATACTTGTCGTGTGTACAGTTTGTTTTAGCTTCGTAAATGTAATAACAGTATATGAGGATGTATGTCCTTACTGATTATCATCAATCTACTTATACTAGAAACATTTGCGCACCTGACGCTGTCGTTGTCGCGAACTAAAAGCACGCTTTCGGTGTGCGGGAGGTAACAGTCCTGAAGGAAAAGATGGAAGATGCTCCTGTTGCTGAAACCAAACTTCTCCCTGATCATACTTTCAATATCTGCCACCACACGACACGCACTCATGTCCACGAGCAGCCAACACATCTTACAACCGGCCACATTCGGAGGAGGATAGTCAAATAACAACCGGAGCCGGATAAAACCGTTGCTAGTTGAAGTAGCCATGTTGCTTGAATTCGTCATTTCCGACCATTTCAAAACACAACTGTCAAACTTCCGATTCTTGGTTTTAACACTGACGCCTGTTGGTAAGGAGGTGTAATAACATTTTGTGGTTCGTTTTAAGAATTTTTAAAAAACAACTTCAGGAAAACAATTAAAAGAAGACATATGAATAAATAATGCAATTTCAAAGTTAATGAATCTTCCACAAACGATTAATTTAGGAAAGAATCTAAATCAATGGCTGTTATTATAAATACAGCCCAAATTTAAAGCAACATTGTGGGGAAACAGTTGGGGAAATTACTTTGCTGCTTTGCACTGCAGCAGGCTACCACGACGTCGCCAACGGTGGGAGCAACTAGGAAGTTAGGTGTTTGCTCCAGGGACACCTAGGGGCTCAGTGAGAATTTAACCGGCTTCTCCCGGTCCAAGAACGGACACACTACTACTGAGCCAACAACACCTTCTCAAAAATTACTTTGCTGCATTGCACCGCAGGAGGCAGCCACAATAGTGAGTTAAGTGTCTTCCTCAAGGACACTTAGGCATGGTCCTACTGGGAATTGAACTGGCATTTCACAGTCCAAGCGTGGACATTCTACCACTGAGCCAACGCCTCCAACTTCGAAATAATCAGAAAATTGATAAATAAAAAAAAAAAGAAAAGTTTTTATCAATAAGCAGACGTAACTTATTGATTTCACACGTGGAAAATGTGTATGTTACAGCAGCACAGAAATTATAAAAAAAATACTAAGTAAATATCCAAAATTAAGAAAAAATATAAAATAAAAGGAATGATGTGGAATTTTGGAATAAAACAAGTGATATTATTTAAAATGTATTAACACTCACTACAGACAGAATATGCAGAAAGATGGAAAAAGCGGCACAATGTGATGAATATTACTAGTATAAAATAATAAAAAATGCATTGAAAAGTTATTGTAAATAATGATATTTGACGTTAACTACCATTAATGAATTTTTACTAGAACAATCAGGGATAAAAAATAAATAAATACAATTATATATATATAATTATACATACAATATATATATATCAAATATATATATAATTATAAATATAACATATATATCAAATATAATATTTATTATATAAATAAAATATAAATATATAATATAAATATATAAATAAAAAATATAAAAAATATATGAATATGAAAAACTATAAATATAAAAATATAAAAACTTAGAACAAATTTTAAATTAACTCCCTTTTACGATTTAAAATAGTGTTGTAAAATTTGTTTAATGCCTTTTTGTATTAAAAAAGTGTTTTTTTTTTTTTTTTTTTTTTTTTTTAAATAAACTCATGATAAACTTGAATTTAACTTTTTATTTTTTTTTTAACTCTTAGCAGATGACGTAGTCGGAAATCGCTGCGGGAAAAGTCACGTGACTCTGGTGGATTCACATGATCTGTGGTTTAAATTTGTGTTTTTTCACCCGGATTATCACCCAGCAACAATGATTATCTTCCAGTCTACCTCCTGGCTGCTTTTTGTGGGAGTTTTTTGTTGTAATGGTAGGACATTTCTTTTTGAATTGTAAATGAATTGATTGAATGATTCCTGGTTTTAAAATGAAACAGAAAGAATCAGTGTTCCCGGTGCTTTTCTGCCTTTTTTGTTCAGGACTTTTCAGAGTCTTTGCTGATGAGAAAGAATCCTGGGACTATGTTGAAGTGAGAAAGGGGGCTCACATGTTCTGGTGGCTGTATTATGCTGACAGTTCGTCTGCTTCCTACAAAAACCTGCCACTCGTCATGTGGCTCCAGGTAAGATACATGAACTTGAATTTGTCTGAATCCACGAGTCCTTCATTCACAAGAATCTAACTTGTAAATACACTCGTTCTGCCTAAATTCTGATCTTAATAAACAAAACGTCTTTTAATCATCCAAATTGAAGTCCTTGTCCATAGCTAAAATAGTTTTGTTTTTTTTTAACTATGATGAATGCACTCATGACCACAAGAGGAACCATCATACCATTTTGTCAGCACTGAAAATGTTCTCCTTATATAATACCTACAGCCTACATTTATCATTTTATCACAAATAAAAGTGAAATAAGAGTAAAAATAATTTATTTACATACATTTCACAGGGGCGGATCCAGGATTTTCTAAAGGTGGGATGGGGGTCGAGGGGTGCAAGGTCATTGACATAGCCAGTATAGGGAGGCTGGGGGCATTACCCCCAGCACATTTTGAAAAATAAGAGTCATTTTTCTGCATTTTTGTGGCCCATTCGCTGGCCCTGCAACGGAATAGCTTGAATAGTCCCCTTTTCTTTCTTTTTCTTCTTTTTTTTATTGACCAAAAGGCATGAATCCGCCCCTGTTTATAGACATTCATATAAGTGGGTCTTTTTCACAAGTTAGAGAGAAATGGAGCAGTAGATCGACAGACAGATCGGGTGCAGCATCTGCAATAATCAGGATGCTGTATTAGTCTGTCTTGGTGAAGAAAGAGCTTAGCCGTAGAGCCAAGCTCTCGATTTACCAGTGATCTACGTTCCTACCTTCACCTATGGTCACCAGCTCTGGTTGGTGACCGAAAGAACGAGATCATGGATACAAGTGGCGGAAATGAGCTTCCTCTGCAGGGTGGCTGGACTCTCGCTCAGAGATAGAGTGAGGAACTCTGCCATCTAGGAGCAGCACGTAGTATGGCTTTTGCTCCTCCAAGTCAAGAGAACCCAGATTGAGTGGTTTGGGCATCTGATTACGATTACAGTGCTGTTGTAACACATAGTGATTCTGAAATCACTATCCAAATGTCTTTTCATCACATAACACTGTGGCTCGTTACCTTTGCAATCAAATTACATAAATCTTCTCAAAGTGAAATTAAAACCAGGATATTTTGTACCACAAGTATCCGCTTTAATACTTTAACACTGTATAGTTCAGGAATCTCCTCCTAGAGATCTGATTACTTGTAACACAACATTGTCCTTTCAGGGGGGACCAGGTGGATCAGGAAGTGGCTTTGGTAACTTTGAGGAGATTGGACCTTTAGACAGGGATCTCCATCCCAGGAAGACCAGCTGGGTAAGATGATTTTAATCTGAAATCTAAGTTGATAGCGATAATGTGAGACTGTATATGTGTGTGCTTGTCATCTTCAGGTTCAGGCAGCCAGCGTTCTCTTTGTGGACAATCCAGTTGGAACTGGTTTCAGCTACACTGACAGAGAGGATGGCTTTGCCACCAATGTGGCCATGGTTGCTTCAGACATGCTGGTGCTGCTGAAACACTTCTTCTCAAAGAACCCTGAATTTCAGGTTGGTCATCTGTCAGCTGACATTCGACCTCTCACCTGATCTCATACCTGCTCATAAACTTAGATGATCTCTCATCTGAAGTTACCTAACTTCTGACCAGTTTATCATTTGGTAAATCAGACTAAAACAGAAATAAAAGCTATTAAACTCCTGTTGGTTCCATTAGCAGGAATCTGTTTGCATATGAATAGTTTTTTAAGGGCAAACATAATTTGAAAAATTAATAAACTCTCCTGATGGTTTATTTCTACAGAGTATTCCCTTCTACATCTTTTCTGAGTCCTATGGAGGGAAGATGGCAGCTGCCATCTCCTTGGAACTCACCAAGGTGAGCCACTGGAAAATATGATAAAAAAATCTGTTCATTTTATTTCCTCAACAAGAATTTATTTTATTAGTGAAATTGAACTTTGTTTTATCAGGCTATTGACAAAGGGTCAGTAAAATGTAGCTTTGCTGGTGTGGCTTTGGGAGACTCCTGGATTTCTCCTCTAGGTACGTAACGCCTCATTTCCTGATCATGAGTCAGTGTGGAGGCCAAAACACGTTAGTGGATGACCTGATGATGTTTTGTTTGCAGCAGAGGTTCTTTTTATCGCCAAAGTCAATTTTAAATCAAGTATTTGGCAGTACCTGTGAATTCTTATTTGTGTCTCCTCCTAGACTCTGTGATGACCTGGGGACCATACCTCTACACCACTGTAAGTAAAGAAACTACCAATGTGAAAACGATGTGTTGATGACTGTACCATCCCCAAGTGCTCTCGTACAGATAGAATTTAGCAAGTTTGTGTTAATGGGAGGTGATAAAACTTTAGATCCTAGGAGTGTTCAAAAAAATTCAAATCTTATTTTTTGTCAATATTAATAAGATACTGTACATATTGATGAACAATTCTGTGATAAACCAGTCACTTATCCAGGTGTCTGTCTCCTTCATGGTAACTGCTGAGTCAAACTGCAATTTTGCAGCTGGCGAATTATAAATAATGTGCACTTACCGTGTATGCAGACGACATAAATACATAAATATACTCGACGGAACGATTTGTTTTCTATTCTTTAACTTGGGAAAAATGAGACCCAGCACTATATTTATATGAGAATTATCTTTTCTTTTATAAACCTCATCTTTCTTAAATGCTTTTCTTGTATTAATGGTTCTGAATGTCCTTTCATTTTTTTTTTTATGACACTTCAACATGGGTTATTAAACAGGTAATAAATGTAAAGCTTCCTGAGGAACTCTGTAAGCCTAAAACTTGCGAAACTAAGGAATAAATCTTGATTAAATAAAGGCTAAATGGAGATGAATAACCTTGTGTACACAGTCTTTGCTGGATGACTTTGGCCTGGCCGATGTGAACAGCGTAGCTGAGAAAGTGAAGCAGGCTGTGGAGCAGCAAGATTTTATGAAGGCCACTGAGCTGTGGTCAGTGGCAGAGACTGTGGTGGAGCAGGTTTGTACCTCTGCAAAAGTATCTACACATCACAGAGATGTTTAACTTGATAACTGAAACAAAATATTTTCTGCAGAATACAAATGGAGTCAACTTCTACAACATCCTGACCCAAGATCCAGATGAAAAAGTGGTTTCCTCTGATGGACTGGACTTTATCTGTATGCCACTCACAAACTTTTCTAAAAATATGTTTATTTCTATTTGGACAGTGCTTATTGATTGTTGTGTCTGGGCAGCTTCAATATAAATATCCCAGAATTTAATCAGCAGGGAACATAGATAGTTGGTACAAAAAAATCAGATTTAGACAATTCCAAACAATAATCTAAGGAATCTCTAGGAGTGATCCCTCTGGGATCTTTCTGGGAGTGACCAGGAGGGACGGGATTAGAAAAGTGTATATCAGAGGAACAGCACATGTTAGAGGTTTTGAAGATAAAAGTCAGAGAGGGCAGACTGAGATGGTTTGGACATGTGCAGAGGACAGAGAGAGCGTACATCGGAAGAAGGATGCTGGATTTGGAACCACCAGGAAAGAGGGCTAGAGGAAGGCCAAAGAGGAGGTTCATGGATACAGTGAAGAAAGACATGAAGATAGTTGGTGTGACCGAAGAGGATCCAGCAGATAGGGTTAAAAGAAAGAAACTGACTTGCTGTGGCGACCCCTGAAGGGAAATGCCGAAAGAAGAAGAAGAATCTGAAGTTAAAAAAGGAGAAATACTGTTATTAGTAGGTGCGGAACTGATTTATTTAAAGCCATTGTTTGAGATGTTTTGAAGCTTGCAGTTTGTACAGTTTATAGTTTGCTCTTGTTGAGTATTCCATCATTTTTTTCCCCCGTGACAGACACGACAATCTGACTAAATTTGGTTTGACATCTTTATACAGTGCCGTCTGTAAAATTGCGCCATTCACAATAAAAAAAAAAAGACTGGAATTAAGAAATATAAACCTTTACAAAATTCAAACAACTGCTCTAATTTCCTCGGTGAGGGATGAATAGAGTGATCCTTTTAAAATGTTATAGTAGTAAAAATAAGGTTTCCTGTTGAGAGCTTGATCAATTTAGAAGTGCCCTTATTTGTCTGGGGTCTTGTTATAATACAGGTCTATATTATAAGTGAATATTATCAAATGTAAATATGTTTTAGCTTACTTAGTAGTCAGGCAAAGCTTGCTTAAAATATGACTATTTGAATTTAGTAATAATTAATTTTTTAAAATATATTTAAATGTTGAATTTGAATCAAGCACAATTCCAAGATATTGAATTGAGTGTAGTTAATCAAACTGTTCTTTTATCAGCTCTCCAAGCTCGTCGCCACATCCGGCCTCTCCACAGACAGTCCCTCAGTCAGCTCATGAATGGACAAATAAGGAAGAAGCTGGGCATCATCCCTCAGAATGTCACCTGGGGAGGTACGTGGTCTGAGAAGTCTCTGACATTCTATAACCGGACCTCCGATGTGACTGTTTCATTTGTTATGGGTTTTCAGGTCAGGCAGAGGAGGTGTTCACCAACATGGCAGGAGACTTTATGAAGCCAGTGGTGGACATTGTGGACCAGCTGCTGGCGGCTGGAGTTAACGTCACAGTTTACAATGGACAGCTGGACCTCATCGTGGATACTATGGGTTAGTTTAGCATCCGGATTGTTGGGCAGTTCTAACAGCGGTTTCATTTATGTGGGAAAAGCTCTGTCACAAAGATCTTTTATTTACAGGTCAGGAACTGTGGGTGAAACGGCTAAAGTGGGAAGGACTTTCTGGTTTCAACGATCTGAGATGGACCCCACTGGATGATCCAGCCTCAGCCAGCGTTACTGGAGCTTTCTATAAGACTTATAAAAACTTTGCCTTCTACTGGATCCTCAAAGCTGGTCACATGGTAGGACATCTGCATGGGAGGAACGCTAAGGGCTTGGTCCAGTAGAAACACTGTGGAGCTGTGTTAGATTATTTCACCTGGTTGTTCAGCTGTGTGAGCTCAGTGGTTTTCAATCTAAGGTTCTCGACACCTGAAAGTCCCCGATCTAGTAGTAGACCAAACAGAATCAATATTTCATCCCACTAATAATTCTGAGTAAAGCTTTTAGTTTGAAAAAGTCATTTGAACGTCAGAATTAATCAAAGATCTGGAAGTAAACACAATTATTAACAAAAAAAAACAAAACAACATTGAATCAAGCATGAAATTAGTAACTTCCTCGGTTTTACTGCTTTAGTTAATTAGTCATTTTTTAAGAAAAAAAAAAGGCACAGCAGTGGATGTTTACTACTTTCTGATTACCACAGCTTGTAATATACAATCTTGGTGCGGTTATCATCTGATCTTCTGTCTTTTTTTTTTTTTTTCCAGATTCCCTCTGACCAGGGTCCCATGGCCCTCCAGATGCTGAAGATGATCACCAACCAGAACTGATTCTCTTGAAACTGTGGCGCTCTGACAATCAGCATGATCACATGACCAACATATGATCATCCTTTGCTTAATCAAACTCAAATGCTTTACAAACTCTTGATTTTGTGTCAGCTGCTAAATCAATAAAGTTTTTTCTTTTTTTTAACAATGTGTTTTGTGATTTAGTATCTGAAGAATGTTCTCAATAAATTTAGAAAAGCAGGATGTAGAAGTATCTCAATGTGATCCAGATTGGTTTTAGAAGGTTATAAAGTCCCCTGTGGTCTAGATTGGGTTCTGGAAAGTAGATATACCAATCGCTAAATCTTTAAAACTAAAGAAAACTAAATTTAAAAACTGCGATCATCTGTATTCAAAGTAGCTCTGAGATCTAAAGCAAATAAACAGCTGAGCCAATATAGAGTAAAAAAAAAAAGAAAGGAACATCATGACCTTTAGAAGTGATGATTCCGGGTTTTAAAACTAAATTGAGAAACATGTATTACACATTACACAATTATGTGGGTGTATTTAAAAAGATGTCTCAACCATCCCAAAAGAAAAGAGGTTGTTTTCCACTGTTATAATGGTGAAGAAATTTTTCATAAAATTTTAGTAAGATAAGATATTTTGGTTAATTTTTTTGGGATATTTTAGTTAAGGATGGAAGTACAATTTTGTCTTTTTTTTTCTTTTATCGAGCGTAACAAATTAAGATCATTCATTTAATAAAAATTTACACAAATTTTAATAATCTAGCAATTAATTTGTTTGGTCTGTTATCTTGATAAAGAGGTGCACTGTTTTTTTCTGGATGGTTTGCACAGGAAGACCTATTCTCTTATTAGAATGGTTCTAATCCTGTAGATATAAATTTTATCTTCATTACTCATCTTAAAGTGTAACTATGGTGGGAAGCACAGAAATAGTCCTATTGACAAAGGTTAACATTAATAATTTTGTGTTTTTCTAATGTATTTACAAAATATTTTTAAACAATCATGAATTTACTGTATATCAACATTATGAAACATGCGGGACATGCATGTTCTCTCCTCTTCCTTCACCATCAAAAATTTCTGTATGGACACATACAGAAGTATGTGTCCATACAGAAGGTGTTCACTCATAAAGAAATTTGTGAAAATACTTAACATTACTGCTCACTTTACATTTGAGCTTTTGTAACCACCTTGTGAAAGTTTTTTATTCTTTCATTTGTAAAGAAATCAAACACAAAAATACTTCAAAGTTTTATTTGCTGAATATCCCAGGTAGCGTGTTATTATACAAGTTTAACTCAATGTGTTAGTATTGAACTACTTGTGAAGCCGAGGAAGCTAAAAAAGAAAACATGATTCCAACACTGTCCTGTCCAGAAGACAATCTAAAATGTGAAAACATTCCCAATAACAATCTGCAAAAGCAAACAGTCTGAACTCCTTTTTCTTTAACAGATCTAAATCTAAATAACTCCCTTTTTTATGCTTGTTTTCCTCACAATGCTATAAAGAGCAAAATATTTTAAAGGCACATTTACAGAGATTTAGGTGGTTTCTAACATTCAACCCCCAAACTTGTTCCAATATCTGGTATATTCTTAGATATTGGTATAAGAAGCAGCATACATTGTAATAAATCTAGCAAATTATGATTTATGAATAAAACATCACTTTTCTACATTCAAGTGAGTCAAGATCTTCTTCTATGATTTTTTTTAAAGGTTTTCAATCCTGAAAGTTGTAACTAACAATTTCTTTGTGTGAAAACACTTGCAGTTTTGATTGAACAAACAATTTATATTTGTATTTCCAGTTAATTGTATTTTCACTGTATTTATAGTAAGCAATAGTTAAAAGATTTTTGGTCTAAAGTATTTTATATAAACTCTTTGGAAGAAAAAAATTGTCTGTTTGAAATCACAGACCAGTATCCCTAATGTAGCTGAGCTGTCTTCTACCCCAGGAACTTTCAGGAACGGGGACACCCTTCTTCATCACTGGTTCCACCACCAGTTCCAGTAAACCAGGTGGATTGGGAACAACCAGCTCTGTCACCCTGAACAAATTGGAATGAGCCCGTCCCACAAACTCCAGCTGACCCGGGGGGATTCGTGGGTCAGAAGCTCTCAGCCGTCGCCAGTGGACCCTGAAGTGGCGCACCAGTTCCAGGGGGTATTCCCAGCGCAGAGTGGCATTAAGGTACAGGTAGGAAGAGCCAGTCTCAGGTGATGACCAGGTACCACGTAGCCAAACAACGTCATTAACGCACAAACCTGTTAGCGATGGTGGAGGCACTTCCAAATCAGCCACGTCTAACACCTGAAGATAAAAAGTTTTTTTCAGGTTTCTAATTAAAAAGAAAAAAGAGCTTTGATTAAGGGGTTGTAAGTAATAAAGGTGATTAAAAAGTCTGAAAAGAGTTGCCTGGAAAGAGTTTCTGTTTTGAAAAACTTGTTTTGTTTCTGTGCTTTAGATGAAACATTTTTAATTAGAAGCTTTCAGCTCTTCTTGTGGTTTTCTTACAATACTCCATAAATCATTTGAATCATTTAAGGAGAACCAGCTCACCATCAGTTCTCCCAGCCTGCAGCTGAAAGGTGTGTCCTGATCATCTCCGATGCGATGGATGAGGACACAAACCTCTCGGAGGATGCAGCTGTGAAGCTCCAGATGTGAACATCTGTTAATGAACAATGTATTTTTGACAGAATGAGAATTAAAGACCTTTAACTCCGAAATAGAAGTTAAATGGAGTAAACTGACTTTCCCTCACCTGAGAGTCCAACCAGCTGGATTCAGGTTTCCACAAAGCTGAGAGAACTGGTTCAGCAGCTGGTTATTTTCAGAAACTGCAACGAAAATAGGACAGTCATATTAATATGGACATTTGCTGGTCCAGAAGGGCATCCTAAAAGAATAAAAGCTACCACTTTATCAGAGATATTTATAACTGCTAGATACATTAGAATTTCTTTTTTGTGTCAAATGAAGATTATTTTTTTATAGAAAAAAATATTCTGAATAGAGGAATTTTGAACAAACTCACATCCAACCTCCTGAACAGCAATGTGAGAGCAGTGAGTAGCATCTGTTGTCTTCAGCTGCAAGGACACAATGATCCCATCTGATGCTTTGTAGATTATGGACACCAAGGTCTTCAAAGTCAGGGGAGCATTCAGAGAGAATATCCTGGGGGGAAGAAAAGAAAAACCACTTAAAACAATCAGCTGATGCAAACTATTGATATGCAGACAAAGCCAACCTTAAATTTAAAGGTGATTCCTATAAAACTGAAGAAATAACCAACTTGACACAAACTGGAGTCCTGAGTCCTGCAGGAATGACCCCCTCTATCATTAAAGAACACCCCCCATTCCAGGCATCTTCTGGGCAGCCTCGGGTCCTCAGCCAGCCCTCACCATGCAGGTCCAAGTAGTAGTAGAGGGGCTGAATCTCCTGGGCATTCATGTTGATCCAGTTACCCTGGTTCTCCATCTGCACACCGACGCAAAATTAGTTGAGAGGCAGGATGTGATCTTAGAAGTAGTGGTGAATTGGGAGTGATAAAACAAGATTTTGGTGAAGATCTGAGTGGGTGCATCTTTTCTCCTCCACCTCATCAGTACCTGCCCTCTCCGGAAGAAAGCTTTTCCAAAGCCCTGGCAAAAGGAGGAGATGAAGGGGAGCTGAACAGACAGTCGGTGCATGTACAGGTAAGTAGACAAAAGAGACCAGAACCTGCAGAATTGGAAGAACACGTGAGCCTACAGGGCATTTGGTGGAGTCAGTTTCAGACCATAAAAAAGGTTAAAAATGTCTCACTTGTCCTGGTTTATTCGGAATTCACTCTTATCAAGAGTTTCATACACCCAGCCTGGAGCAAAAATGGCTGTGGAGAAGTTGTGCCTTCGAATTATTTCCAGAGCCTGACGGAGAAAAATCAGGCATTTTTTTAAACAAAAATTGATCTGAAAAGTCTTAATTGTGATTTTGAATAACTGTGTCAGACCTTGTTTGTTTCAAACATTCCTGCCACAACTTTTCCTCTTGCAAAGACATCGACCCCCACGTAAATATCAGCCTGACGGTCTTGCGCCCCGCTGTACACCTTCATTCCCTCCAAATTCTGCTCAGTCCAGTTATAATTGGTGAAAAAACCATCACACGCGTCAAAAAATATTCTGTAATGAAGTAGATGAATTAACAGAGAGAATTTCTGATAATGTTAAGTCATTAAACTACCAAATGACGTGGGACATTTTTAGATAACTAACAATTAACAAGCTGGATTACATTCCTCAAACTACCTGTTAGACTCGTTCAGCTCATTTTGCCACTTCAGTTGTCCATTTTCAACAACGCTGTCATACCACAAGACCTGGCTGCTGGGCACACGCTCATGCATTTGCTCTGTCAGATAGCGCAGAAACAAAGGTGTGTTTCTCACTGCAGCTTCCTGCAATCAAACAGACACGCGAGTTTCTGCCTTGAAGAAAATTTCTCAGCCGGGTCAGTTTCACATCTTCTTTTCAGACTCTCCAGGTTTCAGTTTGCAAGTTAAACGTTAAAATTTTTTGTTTAGTTTTCTTCAGCTTATTCAGGGTCGAATCGTGGAGCAGCAGCCTCAGTAGTGAATAATGGACTTCACTCAGCCCGACAACAACTTCGAGCTCATCTTGGAGGAGGATCTTGAAGCATTCCCTGCCAACTGTGAGACATTGTCCTTCCAGTGGGTCCTGAGTCTATCTCTGGTTCTCCTTCTGGTAGGACGTCCCCAAACCATCTTACCAACAAAGCATTTGAAGGGTATCCTAAACAGATGCCCAGACGACCCCATCAGGCTCCTCTCTAGTATGTGGAAGAGCAGAAAATCTAGTCTGATCCCTCTCCAACTAAAAGAGTTTGTTACTCAACCAACTTGCAGAGGAAGCTTGATTCGGTCACTTGTATTTGGGATCTTGTCCTTACAGCCCCCCCACAAGTATGTGAGCATAGGTGAGGGCCGAAACTGAGATAGACTAGTAAATTGGGAGCTTCCCTTTTTGGCTCAGCTCTCCCTTTACAAGCTTTGAACTTATTGTAGATGCCACACAGATCAGCAGTCAATCTATAAAAGGCACGGTGCTTTTTCTGGTTAAGGACCAGGGTGTACAATTTTAAAGATGCTTTTAAAGATCCCGTCTTGGCTGCTTCACTCTCTGATAACTGTCATGCTAAAATTCATTAAATTTTTACTAAAAAAAAAAAAAAGAAAAAAAAAAAAAGAAAAAAAAAAGAGACAGAAACACTACAGCTTATTATCAATGTTTTTAGAAGATAAGCACTCTCAATAAACCAGAATTGAAAAAGAAATTGATCAAATTTGTTCACTAACAGAAATAAAAAGCTTATCTTTCACTGTATCATGGTGATAACAAATCAACTCAACTTTGTCTAGATTTCTATAAAAATAAAATTTGATAAGGGACTCACAGAGAGGACGTTCTCAATGTTAATGAGCCACCCATCGAAGCCATAACATTGACTGATCTGAACCAGTTTATCAGCCACTGCCCGGTACGACTCCTCATCTTTCAGAAAGGCTTCGCACATTGTGGCTCCATCGGTCCACTCTGTGATAAACGTTCCTACAAGAAAACAGATGGGATCAGAAAAAGATTTAGCAAGGTTACCAAACCCCTCCTCTGCTGGGTGAAGTCCAAGCTTATTAGGTTTGTACATGTCTGAAAGAAACTTGCCGGCAGTTCACCAAACAAGGGCCTAGCTGTTTTTAAAGGGAACTATCACCATAAACTGTACACACAGCAATGAATTGAACTAGTTTCTTCCATTTATTTGCTCCCTGCTCACCAAGAACAATGACTCCATGTTTATGAGCAGCATTGGTCCAAACCGCAGGAGGAATAGTGACCAGCTGGTGGGTGAAGTAGTTAAAAATGTCGATGTAATTCCAATGGTAAAAGGCGTATGGAGTCTCTGAACTAGTTCCTTGAATAAATCTGGGGAAGACAGAAGTGGTTTGTTTCTTCAAGGATGTAAAAACATGTCATGTTCCGAACAGTGCACTGCCACACCTATCATCAAGGTAACCACCCATCATGTCATGGGACACTAAGGTCCGACGTGGAGAGCTCGACAGAAGAGGATCCCGAGTTGCTAGAGGGACTACTGCAATGTTAAAGGGGTTTGCGTCACTTCGTCTCCATGACAACAACTCCTCCATCGTGTGAAGACCACTGCTGATTGGTTCAGTGGTGTCTGAGTCATAATGTTTCACTGGAACATAACAGATAGAAAAAAGGTGTAAAAAAGCATGCAGACACATTGATGGTTTGCATTGCAACACACTCAACTGACCTGGAAGATGGGATGGTTTAGAGCTGATTATCTCCAGGATACCCGACTCCATGGGTTGGTCCAGGCAAGACTCCAGCCTGGGGATGGACACAGAGACTGAATGAGCAGAAGTTGATTATTGAAACCATTGTTAGGGGAGTTTTGCTTTTGTGATGTTTTCTTTAGCTGAAAGATCTGCACTGCAGGCAGACCATTTCAGCATCTGGACACATTTTCTATTAAGTGATGTGTGCAATTCAGCATAGTTATTGGTTTACTGGTTCTCTGTCATAAAAGATGGGATTTCCAAAGACTGAAGAACCTTTCTTTGAACTTGTTTCTAAAAGTTTTTGTCTCATACATTTCTTTCACCATTCCATCTGACATAATGTATTTCCCAGTTGGCAGTGTATTAAAGGCCGTAAAACATATGCAGATTATTCAAAATGCCGTGGTGAGACCGACCACGCTGTTTGATCTAAAGATAGTGACACTGAGGAAAAGACAGGAAACAGAGATGGAGGTAGCAGAGATGAAGATGCTGAGGATCTCTCTGGGAGTGACCTGGTTGGACAGGATCAGAGTAACAGCACATGTTAGAGGTTTTGGAGTTAAAGTCAGAGAGGCCAGACTGAGATGGTTTGGACATGTGCAGAGGAGAGAGAGAGAGAGAGTATATCGGCAGAAGGATGCTGGGTTTGGAACCACCAGGAAAGAGGCCTAGAGGAAGACCAAAGTGGAAATTCATGGATACAGTGAAGGAAGACATGAAGATAGTTGGTGTGACCGAAGAAGATGCAGCAGATAGGGTTAGATGGAAGAAACTGACTTGCTGTGGCGACCCCTGAAGGGAAATGCCGAAAGAAGAAGAAGCTCCTGCTCGAGTCCTGACAAGAACCAGAAGATCTGATGACATTAGTCCTGTGCTCAGGACTCTGCAGTGGCTTCCTGTGGCTCGCAGAATAAGTATTTCAAGCTGCTCTGTTTGTGTTTAAATGTGAAATGCGAGTGTTTTATGAACCATCTAGAACTTTAAGGACCTCTAGGACTGGGCTCTTGCAGGTATCCGGACTAAACATGGAGAACAAGCTTCCTGAGGCTGTGAGACAGGCCTCTACTGTCAAGATGTTTAAACCTACGATGAAAACAGTTCTGTTTAATCATGCATTTAACTGTAGATTAATAATTCTTTCTATCTTTTTAAATTTTTATTCTATGTTTTGTGATTTTAATGCATTTTTTTGCCTGTTTTTCTTCACATTTTAAACTAGCTCTTACTTATGCTCTTACTTTTTCCATTTTATTTTTACTCCTGCTCCAAGTTATTACTCAGTGTTGCTGCCATCCAAACCACATCATATTTTAGGAACGTTCTGGATGATTCAGTTTATCCAGCCTCTGAACTTGATCACCCTGAATCAAGTAATGAAATGCAATAAAGTTTTATACCTTCATTGACATTCACTCAACACTGTCAAGTTATTTTTTAAAGATTTTCCATTGATAACTATTATTTATTAGTTTTTCTTGCATGTTTACAGTCTTCAAACACTTTGAAATTGATACATAAATAGCTATTTAAATAGTTGAAAGCATACAAATTAAAATATCATTTTGAATGGCTTAGCTTGCTGTTCAAATTCGATCTAGAAAATAAAAGTAAGAGCTTTAGTGTGTACAGTACCGGATTGGATTTGGTTCTTTCTTCTTGTGATCTCCTTCACCTAAAGTCCCCGTTTCATGCCCTCCTGATGCCATTTCCATTTTTCTACTTAAATGACAGAAAGTCAACACAAAAAATCGCGAAAAGGAAGCAGGAGGACGCGTTTACAGAGGTTATTTTAATAGGCATGTTTGAGATGATTTGCGCCTTGCCTGGATTTCAGACGAGACCAGGCGGGCGATGCAGGGGGCGGAGAAAGGCGCCTGGAATAAAGTCGACCAGTTTTCTCAAAGTTTAGACAGACGAGAACAGGAAGTAACAGTTTATTTACATCCGGTTTTAAATGTTTACACAATAAATGTATCCATTTGTAGAAAAAAACGCATCAAATCAAAACTTGTGAAAGTTAATTTAGTTTTTTTATGTTTTTAGACTCAGATGTTATTGTAGATTATTTTAATATAAACGAAGTTAATTAAGTTCCATATTTTCATGTTTTAAAACCATTTCCGTCATTTTTGAAGAGTTAAAGTAAAAACTTGTCAATAAAAGATAAAAAATAAATAAATCTTAAAGCAGCAATGAAATAAATATAAACAGATCAGATATGTATTGATAAGAAATCAAAGAGTTTCTGATGAAAACATCACTGAGAGCCAATCAGCTATCAGTAAACATCTTGAAAAGACTCCATTTCCCATCATGCCGGTTGCTTTGTAGTCCATACAGGCGGCGCAGTTGGTAAAAAGCAGCTGCGTCCGCCTGGCTCAAAGCCTGCGTCCGCCTTGCTCTCGCGAGAGTCTCGTTACCGGCGCACAGGTGACATCAGAGCAAGTCGGCGGTATCTCGAACGCAAAAACTAACCGGCATGCATTGCTCACCGATCTGCGCCGATCAGAACTGCGTCCGCCTGTGTCATCTCAAACACGCCTAATGTTTCCTGCTTGAGATTTTCAAAATAAAATAAATGAAACGTGAAATGAAGGCACCAATGTTAATTTTTATATACCGTAAGACAGTAATATTAAACATAAAAATTAAAGTTGCAAAAACTTATATAGGTTTAGGAATAAGTAAACAGTGCATCTAGTTAAGAAATCTTCTTAAAATAGTTTTGTGTTGATACAGTTTCATCTCAAAATATCTCCCTTTCACAACAAAGCACAAGCAATATTTAGTGATATTTGACCTTATTATTTTCCTTCCAAAAAAATAAAAGTATTGCTTTTCTATTACAATTTACATGTTTGAATAACTTAAAAACCATTTCCTAAATATTATAAAGCATACTGTGTTGTTGGACACAATGTTCTGAATTTTACAAGCAAATTGTACTTTATGCAAATTGAAAATCATGCAAATTGCATGCATGACTGACTATAATAAAGTGATGAAAACGTACTTTATGTTTGTAGCTGGTTTATTTGTTTGGTTTTTTTTTTTTTTGCCTAAGGACTGCTTTGGGAACTGAAACTAGTTGGACAAAGAAAGCAATCTTTTGTTGTTGTCCTTACAGAGACTCTAATATTGAGAAGATTGGCCTTTGATGGAAACGAAAAGAGCTCCAACTGAGTGTGGGAGGAGTTTAAAAAAAATGGCAGCCACAACCACAGAATCACCGAATGACAGTTTGAGTGATCTGATATATTTTTTTATCATTTTATCAGCACAAAAACGGACAAAAATCACAAGCATGAGGGGTTAGTGGGAATAAATTAATCTAGATTTTTTTTTTTTTTTTTACAGAAAATAGATTTAAGAACAGAAGGCATTATGAAGAGATTATTTTACAAGTACATAAAAGGAAGTTCGAATTGATCTTGATTCAACCAAACCAATTAAACATCTTTATTTAAACTATTATGATAAATACATTTTTTAAAAATAACTTCAACTTTACTCATACTTAGTTTAAAATGATATTTTCTAGCTGGTTGGTTCGCTTGGTTACTGATGATTGTGCTGCTTGGCTCATCTTTACCGAAACAGTTTCTGGTGACGTTTTTCTACTCGATGATGACGTATTAACGTACCCAGACGGTTCAGGCGACGTTGTGACGTACAGGACCAGTTAAACTGAATTTTCTACTCAAACTGCGGATGGAGTCTCAAAAATCCATCTTCATCCGTGGATAAATAACAATAAACGACAATAAAAACTTCAGGAGCAGAAACTAGACTCTTCGATCTTTCCAACAAGCTTCGTATCGAGACAAGATGATGTTTGTAATATTTTAAAATAACAGGCGAAAGACTGAAAGCTGGGATCATCTAGGACACAGAAGAGCTATTTATCCGCTTCAGTTGATCTCTTTTGTGTGTTTTTTTCTTGATAATTCTGGTTTCTAAAGGAACCACACCTTCGAATCTGAAGATATTTTGATATTTTTGAGTAGTTGATCCTATTTTACAGCCACAAATTTCATTATGGAGCTGAGAGTAGGAAACCGATACAGACTGGGCAGAAAAATTGGAAGTGGATCTTTTGGAGACATCTATCTGGGTATGTTGCTAACAAGCATAACATCTAATATGAATTGGTTTTGATCATTTATTTATGAAAAGTGTTCGAAAAAAGACACCTAAAGAAAGCTACTTGACAATCAGCTGTTCTGAGCTGTCTGTGTTACCTAACAAGCTACCAGTTTGATCTCTTAGCTGTAAATGTTTATGATTCAACCATAAAATATAAATTTGTTTTCTAATCCTATACTGTTTCTATGTATGTGATGTTGGAAAAGGAAAGGAGTGTTTTGTGTGGAATCAGCAGGGTTATATTTGGGTCTCTAGTCTAAAACCAGAATGGCTGACTAGTCTTAAGGTGTAAGCTATTGGAATGAACTGGTTGACCGTTTCAGGTGAACTGGTTTTTATCTGAGTGTCATATTGATGAAACAAATGCGATCAGAAGCTTTCTTATTTAGAAAATGTGGATTTATTTGATCTGTCTGTGTTTGATCTCACATTTCAGAGTTCAACTTGATCAGCTGTTGTAAGGTTAGCATAAGATCAGCAATCTTTAAATATGCATAAAAATATAGATAAATTATGTGCTGAGGGTAATGTCGTTTGGGAGGCATCCTAATCAGATGCCCGAACTACCCCATCTGGCTCCTCTTGACCCAGAGGAGCAATGGTTCTAGTCCAAGCTCCTCTTGGGTGGCAGAGGTTCTCTATCTCTGAACGAGAGTGCAGCCATCCTGCAGATGAAGCTCATTTCGGCTGCTTATATTCACAATCTCGTTTAGGAGAGGGTAGGAATGTTAAAAGTTTGAATTGGGTCTTTCTGTACCTTTTCCTGTGTCGCCTTTGGTATAAAATCATAAAAAATTGGATTGTTGTAAACGATATGTTATGTCCAACACAACAGGGTGGATGTGTTTGACATCACTGGCTGTAAACACATATACTTTAAACAAACGTGTTTGTACTAACATAACATACAAATTCACATGTTTATATACAATTACATGCTAGTATTATAAAAACATGTATGTATGTACAGTATTTATGCTACTGTTGTTGTTTTCGGAAATGATTTCATTTGTAGATGTTTCGTCGTGTTTTGTGCTACGTGTTGGACAAAAATGTCAAACCACTTCCTCCATTCTGCAGTCAGACCCTCTAAACCGTAAAACAAAGGGGTTTCATAGTGACTGCTGTTGATGAAATCCAAGCTACTTTGTATATTTCCCATCTTTAAGCCAGATTTGATGGCTTCCTGTTGTTGGTGAACCACCACATATTTACTCACATAGCTTAGGATACAGCTGCACACCACAGCAACTCTTTTTCGCATTACATAGTCTGGCCTGAACACATTTTACTGAAGCATTTTGAGGATGTTCAGAACTGCGAAGATTCAATTTTAATTGTGGGTAACACATTTATCTTTTTGATTAGTGGTGTTTTAAGAAAGTCCTAGAAGTCCTCTCACATCTTGCCGGGGAGAGATTTTAACGTTGCTATGAAATGTGCAGTTTTGAAAAAATACATCTGCATCATCTGCCAACATCAAGCTGAAATGTTTCTTCGTTTTTGTTGTTGTTTGTCGACCCATTTTACCTTTATCTACTGGTCAGGAGGTACTGCTAATGTCACCAAGATGACGTTCCAAAATAACACTGCCCAATACAGGCCTTTCAAAGCCACCGTAGTGTTACTACTGCTGCGCTGAAAAATTGGTAGTTATATATTGATATTATCAAAATTGATACCATATCAATTTACATTTTTCTGCTATTGATTTTTCAATTGAGCAACACTTAAAGTTTAACACGTGTTTCTTGTTGATAAAATAATAAATAAATAAATTAATTACTCTAGTCATCCCTCACTGGGGAAATTTGTCTGCTGCACTCCTTACACCGCAGCAGGCTGCCCTTTGACGGCGCCAATGGTGGGAGAAGCGGGGGTTAGGTGTCTTCTCCAAGGACCTTAGACGTGCTCTCTGTGGGACGCAAACCCGCGAACTTCCGGTCCGTGCACGAATGCTCTAACCACTGAGCTGCCGTCTAGGAGATAAAACGTCTAGGAGGATAAGCATACTAAATGGACTTTGTCATGTTCATTGCTCAGTAAATCAAATATATTTGCACCACTAATAATTTTATTGTGTAAATAAATTTCAGTTTTTTGGTAACAAGTTGAAAGTCTCAATTTTAATTGATCAATTTGCCTTATTTTTTCTTTTTAAAAGAAAAGTTTACTGAATCAAGAAGCATATCATATCTTCAGGGCACGTATCATGATACATATTAAATTGTCAGATATGTACTACCAGCCATAGACATTGTCGGCATTTTCATTGTTCCAAATACGCATTGGAAAATATTTGGATTGGAAATGTTTTCACATTAACAAGACGTAAGAGGATGAACCCAATTTCGGTTTGTGTTGATTGGAAGTTGTAATGTCGAAATCAAGAGCAGCTTCTTTCAGGCTTATGTTTGAGCTGCAGGCAAGTTCAATTAAAATCAAGCTAAAACAGTTTGTTAGTTTAGATGTATGTTAGATGAAACCAGCTCGTAAAAATCTGGAGCTAGCAAGTTCTGGGATTTCACAGAAGCTTGGGAATCTTTGATAAATCTCTGCAATCAAAATGAGTCAAAAACAATGAATTATGAGGTCACAACGTTACGCAAAGCTGATCTAAGTTTCCCAGCCCGGAGCTGTTCCAACATCGTTTAGCTGACGCAGTCAAAGAGCCTCCCAGATAAAACCAACACATTAAATACTCCCACAGTACTTTACACCGAGTTTGTGTGTACCACTCATTAGTAATGGGCTGATTACCTGATTACTGGGTTTCACATACTGGTTTATTACTTCTGATATGAGTCCTCTTTGTTGTGGAATCAGCTTAGAAAAAGCTGCACAGAAAGACTTTCAAATATCTAGATATGTTTGAAAGTTATTTTAAATTTATTTGTGCAAGAATTCTAATATAAAGTCCAAATATAGTTAAAGTTGAGAAATGATTGCATTTATTGGGAACTAGATTAATGTTGCAGTGGGGTGTTGAAATAAGGAAGTGTATGAGACGTATGTCACCTGATCCAGTGTAAATAAGTTCTTTGTTTGGTTCATGAAACTCAAACATTATAGAGATGCGTGTTGAGTTAAATGTGGGCAGGTTGTTGGTTGTTGGTCGTGTAACCAGCGGTTATGTTCTTGAACATTTTGTTCTGATTATTTTAGACGATGTTTACCTATTCTCATCACACACACATTAAATAATGTCTCCCTCTTGAAAATAATTACAACCACATTTAAAGTTTTTAATCTATAAACCAGATTTTACTCTGCAATGAACCACACATATGGGGGTATACACTCATATGTAAATTGTTTGGGGGTGCAGGAAGCAAATGAGAGTCTGGTCTGAAACACAAATGAGGAAATGAAAGTTACTTCTTTAACAAATTGAGAGAAGCTACTGGAGTTCCTTATTTTAACGTTGTTAAGCATTCGATGATGATTGTGTCTCTCTTTTGGACGTTTTGGGGGCTAGATTGTGAATTCAATTCAATTTTATTTGTATAGCCCAAAATCACAGAATTTCCGTCTCAGTGGGCTTCACAAGAAAAAGAGGAATGTATTAACACAAATATACAGCAAGAAAAATAACTAACAAATGCTAACTAAACAAGACTAGCACATTTATGCACTTAGACTCTCCTTCTCGGTGAGGAAAAACTCCTAAAAAAAACCCATCAGTGGGAAAAAGTAAGAAACCTCCTGGGGGTCCACATGAAAGAGAGGTCCCTCCCCTGGGACGAGCAACCAATGTGTCAAAGATTATTGTTTAAATATTAGCCTATTCTACTCTACAGCTAAATATCTAAAGAAGTCAATAGATGTTCTTCATCCTGATGGAAACACGGGGGGCTCCTCAGCCCGGAGATGTCCAGTACGAGGATGAGTAGATGTTCTTCATCATGAATGTGGGTGAATTCTCGGGTTTGACGTCATTTCAGCTTCATGTGTTTTTTTTTTTTTATGGATGTGAGAAATATATTATGCAATATCAGCATTTCTCATCAAAGGAGTGTTAATCTCCTTTTGAGTAAATGTGCAAATAGGCGGAACTCGTTTGCTTTTTTAAAATGATTGAGTTTTTAAAACTATTGCTTTTTTACAAAGAGCACTTTTTTATTTTTGATTATTGAAATTGATTATTTTAATTATTCTTCTTACTAAAAAATACGTGCTTTAAAGTTGTGGCTGCAAAAAAATTAAGATGTTCTTTATTCTATTCTTAATGTTTCTATCTTATAAAATAAAAGGTGCCAACACTTCTTTTCTTGAGTATTTAAACTCTTGCTTTATGTGCAATGTGTGCAGATTTAAACAAAATCCACAAACTTCTCCAAATAAAAATCTTTGTAGTCCACATGTTTTATAACAATGTGACACAGGCGTGTTCATCTGACACCGGAGTACATTAAATATAAATTAGAACAAGTTTTTCTGGATTGTTTGTTCAGCTCCTTCATGACAGTAGACTTAGGATATTTTCCTGATATAACGCTGAAACTTTCTACAGTCACAACAGGATTAAACACGTCCCAACAAAGATAACAATATAATAACACAAACTGAAGAAGATGGAAAAAAATCTGTCAATTTAAGGAGAAAAAAATGTAAAACTTGTTTTTTTTTTTATTGTCTTCTCTTCAAATTAATTTCATTTGAATATGAAGAAGTATTTTTTTTTCTAAAGTTTTTATTAGAAGTTTTGTCCTCTGAACCACTGCCGGAGTCTATCATGGCGGATTTCAGGCGAGAGGCAGGTTACACCCTGAATAGGGCACACACACAGCCATCCACACATGAACTCATTACTAAAGGCAATTTCCTAGTGTGTTTTATATATAAATATAAAATAAGAATTTAATTTTTTTTTTAATAATGGAAGTTTTGGATTCACAAAACTATCAGGGGGAAAAATACAAAACAATCTCAATTGGTGTGTAAAAAAACTTGTATTACATAAGTAGAAAAATAATTTGGCAATAAAAGTTCTTTTGATCACATTCAACATAATCTAATTAAAAAGTCGATCACCCATCTTGATATCAAATTTTCTGTTTTTCTGGTTGTGAAATGCAAATGAGGATGTGTCTGGGCAAGTTTCACTATCAACATAGAAACACGCAAAGCATACAGTCCCAACACACGCACACACAAAGCATTCCCCAGAAGTATCTGTTCGGGCAGGCCACATTCCTCAAACTCTGCAGATACTACTCAACAGACACACTTCTTTTATTTATTACCAGTTATTATCCAGCGGGATCGTGTTGGTTCACTATAACACTAAAACTTAACACGTTTAAGACGAAAACATCTCCACCTATTTACCCATAAACGTCTGAACACCCTCACTCCTCACTTTCACTACATTTTTTTATTGAGCTTAACTTTTATTTAACATTTATTTGTCGTGAGAATAGAAACTACTTTTTTTTTGTTTACATGTTGGAATGAAGAAAACAAGGGGTTAATTTGCTTGTAGCTACACGACTTAAGGAAAATCAATAATGCTCCATCAGGGTTGTTGTTGGTGTTCAAACTGGAGCGACCTGTTTTTTTTTTTTTTTTTTTTTTTTTTTTTTTTATACATATGTGTATATGCGTGCGTGAGCCTGTGCGTGGATGAGTAATGGGATTACGTAAGTCGGTGTCCAGTTGCTAGAGATTATGTCAGTCCTCATGCTTCAGCCCATCAGTGATCCGTCAGCACCGGCTGGGATTCTGTTATATAACACACACACACACACACACACACACACACACACACACACACACACACAGCTTTATCAGATGTTTAATCACACATGTTGTGAAAGAGTGACCAGCCAATTAGAATGAGCATAGAGTCAGCCTAAAATATTTAGCTGTGGTCGAACAAAAACTTCAATACATTTTTAAAAAAATTTAGGATTTCTTACAAGGTGGTGCAGTAGTTGGAACACTAGCCTGTGTTTGTGGAGTTTGCATGTTCTCCCCATGTATGCGTGAGTTTTCTCCAGGTACTCTGGTTCCCTCCCAGTCTCCAAAAACATTCATGTTAGGTTGATTAGCTGCTATAAAATGGCCCCTAGGGATGTGTGGTTGTATGTGTGTGGCACTGCAACAGACTGGCTACCTGTTTGGGGTGTACCCTGCCTCGCACTTTAAATCAGCCGGAAGAGGCTGGGGCACCCCTGCGACCTCATTGGGCTGGACAGTTCAGAAGACAGTTCAAAACAAAATGGAGTTTCTTCCATTTTTAATTAGTTTTTGAGTAATAACGATGTAAACACATCACCATTAGTACGCGTGGTTAAACAGATCTGTTTTACAGGCAATAGCTTGCTTTTTTTGTAAAAACATTAAGTCAAATTTTGACTATTTGGAAGGTTGTGGGAAAATATTACTGCAAACGTTTTACAATGTGTTAAAGTTGTATTTATCATTCTTTTTAAATTCTGTCACTTTTTGTTGTTAATAGTGAAATAATTTTTCCTAACGTGATCCAAAAGGCAGGACATGTAAATACAAACGGCTCTTATTCAAACCAGGATGCAAATTTAACAGATAATCCAAATACTAAGAGACCCTAAAGTTTCCTCCAGAAGTTTCCTATTTGATTCATTTAAAACAGAATAAATATCAACTCAAGTGCAAGAAAATCATTGTTAGAAGGTCTGCTGTGGATGTTTGATGAATGTTTCATGTGTTTTTTTTTCTGTGTTTTGTGTAAAGGTACTGACATTTCTGTTGGAGAGGAGGTCGCCATCAAACTGGAATGTGTGAAGACCAAACACCCCCAGCTCCACATAGAGAGCAAAATCTACAAGATGATGCAGGGAGGAGGTAAAGCATGTACACACGTCTTGTTCGTTACCTCCATCTTTACAACTTAATAAGCAGTCAGGTTGATCATAAAATATAAAATAATGTACTCAAAACTGTTTCTGATCTTACCCCCTTTTAAATTTCTGATGTATCGTTTTTCTATGCGGTTTGTCTTACATTATAATTGTCTATTGTTTGCAAAAAAAAACCAAAAAAAAAAACCAGAACTAATCAAAAAGGAAGATGCTAAAACTTACAAAGCTTTTTTTTTTTTTTTTAAACATACTTTATTGATCCATAACCGGGGAAATGTGTGTGCTGCATCACACCACAGCAGGCTGCCAATGGTGGGAGAAACGAGGGGGGGGTTAGCTGTCTTCTCCAAGGACCCTAGACGTAATTCAGTGGGAATCGAACCCCACTGAGCTACCGTCTCTCCCCATATTTGGTCTCATTATTTTATCCCCCCATTATTTGGTGTCTATACTGTAAAAAAAAACCAAAAAAAAAAACAGAAGTATTGATCAGTTTTATAAGAAACCGCCTAAAGAATTAACAAAAAAAAATCTAATTTTTTTTCAGGTGAAGCGAGGTTCGGGGGGTACTTTATGTTGGAAAAGTGCTTTACCAATAAAATTAGATTTTTTATTTTGACCTTTATGCTTTTACGTTAAGACTATTTCAAAATTGCAAAAAAAACAAACAAAACAACGCCACCCCCCCCAAAAAACAATTGATGCCTTCATCCTTGAACTTGTTCCATAATTTTAACCCTGAGAACTGAAACCCATCCTTCAACATTAGATCTAACTTTAACTTGTTAGAAATTATACAAATTTTCTCAAATCATATGTTGACTAAGTTTAGATGTAAAAAAAAAATCTGCAATCTTCTAAGAACGAATTATTTTTCACTTTATGAAATCTGCTTTCATAATTTTTTTAGGCTCTGCAATATTTTGAAATGAACAATGTCTGAATTTTAAACTTTTTTAAGCTAAATGAAGACTTAGTTTGTTCAATAAACCTAATTACCACACGTACCATACATTAAACATAGTCACAAGTTTCTTTTCCAGTTCACCTGCGGCGGTGAAACTTGTTTCTCCTGCATTTTCCTTGATTTTCTGAACAATATGAAAGATATGGAACAACTAATGAACAGAACGGAGTAACAAAATATTTTTATTTAAATGAATATTTCTGGTTTTAACTAATATTTAAATTTTGTTTTAGATATTCTATGTCATCAGTTAAATGCAGTAAATACGTCGGAGTTAGATTTTTTTTTTCTTACATTTTCTGGAGGATCTACTACTCAGTAAAAGTCCAGGATCTACTGGTCGCACATGGTAATCATCAACAGAACTCTAACACAGTTCTCTTTTTCTAACAGTGGGAATTCCAACCATAAAGTGGTGCGGAGCAGAGGGCGACTATAACGTCATGGTGATGGAGCTTCTGGGACCGAGTCTGGAGGATTTGTTCAACTTCTGTTCCCGCAAATTCAGTTTGAAGACAGTCCTGCTGCTGGCCGACCAGATGGTAAAAAACAAGTTTAGATTTTTTTTTTTGTGTGTGTGAATTTGATTGGATAAACAAAGATGCAGAAGATTCCTCCATCGTGATGTTTTTCTCCTCTTCTTTTCAGATCAGCCGCATCGAGTACATCCACTCAAAGAACTTCATCCACAGAGATGTGAAGCCCGACAACTTCCTGATGGGCCTGGGTAAGAAGGGCAACCTTGTCTACATCATCGACTTCGGCCTAGCCAAGAAGTACCGTGATGCTCGCACACATCAGCACATCCCGTACCGTGAAAACAAAAACCTGACCGGCACAGCTCGTTACGCATCCATAAATACCCATCTGGGCATCGGTAAGGAGACACCCCCTCCAGGGAGTAGATCTGTTCTTCTCTCCCTCACTTTTGTCTTCTATGTTTTCAGAACAGTCCAGGCGGGATGACTTGGAGTCTCTGGGATACGTCCTCATGTACTTTAACCTGGGCTCCCTTCCCTGGCAAGGCCTCAAAGCTGCAACCAAGAGGCAGAAATATGAACGCATCAGTGAGAAGAAAATGTCCACACCCATCGAGATCCTCTGTAAAGGCTATCCCTGTAAGTCTGATGAAAGAACCTGAACGCACTGCTCACGTTGGTTCTCACACTGAACCCTCTAAATGTTCTGTTCTCACAGCTGAGTTCGCCACCTACTTAAACTTCTGCCGCTCTCTGAGGTTTGATGATAAACCAGACTACTCGTACCTCCGCCAGCTCTTCAGGAATCTTTTCCACAGACAAGGATTCTCCTACGACTACGTCTTCGACTGGAACATGCTCAAGTTTGTAAGTAACAATGGAGCTGAAAGAAAGACGTCCAATTTTAATGTTGATTTCAGCTTTGATGGTTCAGTTTTATTTAGTCACATTTTTTTTGTTAGTTTTTGTGTAAATTATTTTTATTATAAAGATATATGACTGAAAAAGAATAGGCTGAAGCAAAGCAAATAACAAAATCTGAAATTTATTTTATTTGCAGCCATATGTCAAAGATTTGAACAAAATTTTTTTATAACAGAACTTTTTAGTTTAGCTTTTTTATTGGCACTAATTTAAAATTACAACCCTCAGAAGGAAAAACCTCTCCTTCCAAAATTGTTTTTAGCTTTTGTAAAATAAGTTTGGATTGATCTTGTGGCTCAAGATTGTAAAGATTTTTTAAATCCAACTCAGAAGTATCTTTACTTGTGCTTCGAACAATATTTAAGAAGAGGTGTTGTCCCATTGGGAGAATGTTTGTCCTTGGACTCGAAGGAGCCGGTTTGATTCTCACTGAGCTCATGCCTGGGTATCCCTGGAGCAGACACCTACGCCCCTAGTTGCTCCCACAATTGGTGGCGTCATGGCAGCCTGTTCCGGTGCAATGCAGCAAAAGTAATTTCCCCATTGAGGGATAAATATAGTACAGTTAAAAAAAAAATAATAATAATAACATTATTGTTTTGTAATAGTCTTAAGTCCTAAAATTTAAGCAGGTTTGAACTCAGGATTAATTTGTTCATGCAGTTGCAATAATCAGAATGATTTATGATTTTTTTGCACACTTCTGTTGGAGCACAATTTATTTTAGTGTAGTTGAAAATTTTGAGCCCTGAACTTCCACACAATTAGCAAAAAAGGATTAAGTAAACGGCAGCTATGGATGTGTATTTCTTCTAAAAACTAGAAAAGTCTTGTGTTTTTGGTTTACTGATTGTTAGATTTTGTTCTTTAGGGTGCAAACAGAGTTGTGGAGGATGCTGAGCGTGAGCGGCGTGAACGTGAGGAAAGACTGAGGCAGAGCAGGAATCCTGGAGCCAGAGGCATGGCATCTGCATCAGGGAGAGCCAGAGCGTCTCAGGATGCTGCAGCCCCTTCATCCCTCAATCCTGCCTCACACACAGGTTGGTACACACATGGTTGTTTACACTCTATCCCGCTACATAAACAGCATTTGACCATAGGTGTTCTCGTCACAGGTATGGAGAAGGAAAGGAAAGTGAGCATGCGCCTTCATCGTGGAGCGCCGGTCAACATCTCATCCTCAGACTTGACAGGACGCCAAGACACATCGCGCATGTCCACCTCACAGGTGAAACACGTACACATGAGTTTTTTATTGCTAAAGAGGAACTTGTTGTTTTGTCTGAGGAAATAAGACACAGAATACAGGAAGAAGACATAAGTTTCAAACGATTCATTTTCTGTTGATCCATTTTCTTTCACAATTAATGTCACCATGAACTAACCAGTCAGGGTTGTTTTAGATGTTTCTGCCTCACATCTGGAGGATGCCACCAGGAACAGGAAACACTTTATCTGCTGCATTAGCACTTTGTTTTCCTGGTTGATCTATATCTCCCTCTGGAGGCGAGAGGGGTGAACTGCAACTCTTACTCTACCTGAACGTTTAGTTGTTTCAATAGAAACTCACTTGAGTTTGATTTAATGGCTAATTTTGACATAAAATGAGCTGTTGTGGATTGTTTTTGTTATTTTACAAAATAAAATGTCACAGATCATGTGATTTTTACAATATCCCAAAACTCTTCTGTTAAAACTGATCATGTTCATTATTGACCTATGTTTTCGCCTCTTTCAGGCTCTCTCCAGGGTTACACCCAGTGGACTCCAGTCTGCAGCTCCCCGGTGAAACCCCCCACCCACCTGTCCACCGCGGAGGCCTCGACACACACACCACCTTCACCTGCTGCACACACATGGCCTCCTGATAAGATCGACGGGACTCTGAGAACACGCTGAGCCACCAAGCAGAGTCCGACTGGAAAAAGCTCGGAACGAGTGCGTGTGTGCGTGCACAAAGTGTGTATGATGGGCAGGTAGAGCTCAGTTTGGTTGCAACAACAACTACCTTAACGAGTAGCAGCCGCAGCCAGCTTTCGTCTTCTCTACAGAAGATGTGGAAACACCCTCCTCCTCCTCACTGATGAAGCCATGAAATCTCTTCAGCCTTCTGATTTTCACTTGTTTCTTTGAGCATCCGACACAAACTCAGCAAACTTAGCGAGTCTTAATTTCCTCTTTGCTTTGAGTGTGTTTGAGGTGTGATGTCAGCAGGGGATTAGATGGGAAATGTTTTCAACCAGGAGGTCAGGCCTGGTGATGTTTGTGCGTTTGTTTTTTTTCTTTTCTGTTTTTAACTCTGTTCTTTCAGCCTTGTCTGCTTCTATGTCGGAAACCAACGCAGATTTTTTTTTTTTTTGTATGTAGAAAGGAGAACGCTGAAGAATCTTCTGATCAAAGGAACAGAAAAAAACTCAGAAGTTTGAGTTTGAATCCTCTGCTTTCTGAGTGTGTGTGAATTTTAACCAACCTGCCCGACACTAGCGGTGGTGGGAAATGTGACATGAACTTTGTTTCCTGGTGACGGGGCATAAAATGTCTGGGTGGATGTGGAAGTGTCTGGAAGGTAGAGAATTGACAGATGTGTGAGTGTGTGTGTGGACGGGGGGAGGTCCGCTCCTGCAGATTTTAAAGTAGAAATGTCTCTGTGTGGTAGACTAGTAGAAGGGAGAGTGATTTTTAGCTGTGATTCATACGTATTCTGTTGTTGTGTAAAAACTCCACGCCGTAACATGCACAGCGGGGGGGGGGCGGAGCTTCACTCCATTAGAATTCCTGCTAAGATGTTTTTTTTTTTTGAGTGTAGTCGATGTGTGGGCTGGAAAAAATACGGAGGAATTGCTTTGTACGTGTCACTGAAAACGGCACACAAGGAGTTTTTCTTCAGTCACCACTTGTCAGATTCTGCTTTTAACAGGGGCTCACGACCCACAATTCATTGTGGGCAGTACTTTTTTCACTCCCATCTTAAGACTTTTGCTCCTCATTTGTAATGCCACTGTATTTGTGTATTTTAAAAACGTGTAAATAAATTAATAATTACTTGTTAGTGTTGCTGTTTATTGACTTCTTTTACATTTAAACATTTTTACAAACATTTTTTGTTGCAGAATGTTTTGTTCCAAACTAGAAAGTTTCCCTCTGGTTCTTCTGGTAAGTGGAAGGTTGATACTAAATCTTTTTAGTAAGAGGGTGAGGTGCCACCTTCTGGATGGCAAAGGGTGAGGAGCTCAGAGTAGAGTTGTTGCTCCTCCGAGTCTAGAGAAGCCAGATGGGGGGGGTTCGGGCATCTGGTTAGGATGCCTCCCGAGCACTTTGCTGGTGAGGTGTTCCAGGCACATCCCACTGCGAGGAGACACAGAGGCAATCCCTGGACCTGCTGGAGAGGTCTCGCAACTGGTTATGGAACTCCTCGGGATCCTCCTGGATGAGCTGGAGGATGCAGCCCAGGGGAGAGAAGCCTGGGCTTGCCGTCTTAAGTTGTCGCTCCTACGACCCGGCCCCGGATAAGTGGAAGACGACGAACAAACAAATTTTTTTTTATTTATTTACCCCTGATTTAACCAGGAGAAACTAACCCAATGAGATCATAAGTCTCTTTATTTAAGTGTCCTGGGCCAGAGGCAGTTAACCTAACATTCTTGTTTTTGGAGGGTGGGAGAAAACCCTTGCATACACGGGGAGAACATATAAACTCTACACAGGGAGGAGAGTTTTTCAAGCATTGCCCCACTCCAGGGGCCCGTTTCAAGAAGGAGGATTTGTGGAAACTCAAAGTTTGTTAACCCCAGAATGTGGAAAACGCAGACTTTTCGGTTTCAGAAAGGGAGGTAACTTAAACCAGTAAACTCTGGGTTAGTTAAGCCGGTTTCAAGAAGAGAGTTAATCAAAACCCAGAGTCGGTTACTAGGGCAACTGACTCAGCAAACCAAACCTGGTCGGTAGCAGGTTTACTTGAGGAAACCCAGAGTTTCTCTCGGTCTCCGCTCCTTTTTAAAGTGAACAGGGTTTAAATACGTCTTCCTCGTTAAATCTGTTTGTACATTGATGGATAAATTGCAAAAATTTCTCCGATGAGGGAAAAATAAAGTATGTAAAAATAAAAAAAACACCTGTTTCCTTCACGCAGAAACCAAAATGGCATGTCCGTTTCTAGATCATAATGTATATGAGGACGCTGGATTAATTCACAGGGACTTGAATTTATGCCACAAAATAATTTTGAGACCACGAGTTAATTTTCTATCATCTCTTCATTCATGTTTATTTGAGCGGTACCGTTTTTCTTGAGACTCCATGACATACATTAATAATCTTATTCATCCGTACATCAGACACATCAGACACTCTTGTATTGTGTGTTGCGTTACGTTTTTTTTTGTCTTGATAAAGTTGGAGATGCTGAGCGGCCACAGTTTGCAGCAGCTGCACTGATTGATTTAATTATTTAATAAAGTCAGGTGGTCTACCTGTGATCTATGACATCATCATGTCTTACCTGTTTGAATTATGGTTTTATTTTTTATGTTCTTTTAATGCCGACAGGATTATTTATAGAACTACATCAGTGTTGGTAAAGTTTAAAAACACATTAACATTTATGTATTTATTGCTCTCCATAAAATGTATTTCATCATAGGATTATTGTTAAGTTTAAAAATTTAAAAAGTTTAAAAACTTTTAAAAAATTTAAAAGTTTAAAAAGTAATTCATACAAATATTGGTCTTCTATTTAATTACTGAAGTAATTCCTAAAATGATTGAAATATTAAGAATGATTTCCTATTTTACTGGAATATGACTACGATAAAATAAATATATATACACACACTTTATTCATATCTCAATGGTAAAATTTGGGTGCTGCCGTGAGCTCAGTGGGATTCGAAACCTCAAACTTTCGGTCCACGGGCGAACGTTCTACCGCCGAGCTACTGCACGACCACAGTGCGGCCTTTATTCAGAAATTAGTTACACCGAACACTTTGATTAAATGTAAACTTGTGTATTTCCTCTAGGAGCTCTTTCCACCCAGGTTTTTCTCTCTCTTTGGAGGAAGATGCCTCCAGACATGTTTTTAATAAAACTGTGCTCATCCTGGCTGAATGTCTGCAGTGGGACATCCAGCTCTGTCTGTGAGAACCTCTTTGTTTACTCCTGTTTCCATGGTGACTCCTAATGTCTGCGCTCCATTGATCAGGGCTTTTTATTTTCAAGGCGCATTTTCAAAACTCTGTTTGGACTGATGCAGAAAATTTTTTTGGCCCAATCCCAAATCGACCACTTGAGCACTTTATGTGTCCTTGACTCCTTTACGTGCGCGTTCCTGTGAGCAGTTAAGGGTGTAGTGTTGTCCCATTTGAAAGTGCTTGAGAATCGAGGGCACTCGGCGGCCATCTTTGGACCCTTTATGAGCTCTTTCAGTAAGTGGGCTTCAAAGTCCACTTTCACCAAAGAATTACCCATAAATCATTGCGGTATGACGTGAAACAGGGCGTGGCCTGAGGTTAGAAGGAAACTCCTTTCAAATTTCAAAGTGCAAGTAAACATGTGTTCGTTGTTTACATTTTTCACCGTACATTTTTCTCCATTTACATGAGCTTCCTCTTCATCATCTCTTCGTGGAATCGCGTGGATGAGAGGTAATTATAAGATGAATGTATGAGTTTCCTGTTTGTATGGTTTTATTTGTTTATAAACTTATCGCTCATCATATTTTATTCACATTAAAATCTCAGTACTGTGTGAGATGAACTGAATATGTTATAAAAAAAAGTCCAACATTTAAGATAAGATTGTTATTATTATCACTATTCAGAAGATCCTGTTACTGTATTTATACACACCACGATGTTTCAAACATCATCTACATTAGGAACATGTAACAACATTAGGAGGGTCATCTTATCAGAATTATTTGGTGGTAAATGATCATTTTCAAGTTTTCTGTTCATTAGAACTTTTTCAATAGATAGAAAAGTGTTTCTGCATATTTATATATGTAAACATGTCTCATGTAGTGTATACTGTATACAGTACACACACACACACACTTCTCTCTTCTATTTAATTCTTAATAGTAATTTATTTTCTCTTAATTTTCTCATTTCCTCTTCTTTTTGATAATTAACCAGAGGGAGATATCATTGAGGAGCTGGAGCTACAGCCACATGACCCTGATGTCCCTGTCCCTCCAGAAGATGTCCAGGGGACCTGGGGGTCCTACATCAGAGACAGGCTCTCTACCTGGTCTCACAGGACCAGAACTATGCATCATTATAATTTTTTTTTTGCAGGAGCCTGTTTAATTATTTTATCATGTCTGAAGAAGACATTAAACTGATTTTATTTTAACTTGATCTTATACTGAATTGGTCGAAGGATAGAGACCAGACGAAGCGTGATCCCCCAGCTTCACTCCTATATTCACCATCACCCTCTAACAACATTTACTCACTAATAAAGAAATAATCTACATGTTCTACTTGTGATCTGTTTGTGACTGCATGGATTGTCTTTGAAACATTGGTCTGATGGATTAAATAAATTAAAACAATGGAGTGTGATTAGTAAACATCTTCACACACACTCGACATGCTAGTGATCACGTTCATTTAATAACAATACACACATGGATTAAAATAAAGACTTCGAGGCTGTAAAGGAAACTGTTATAAATAACAAAAGTAGTGAAAAAAAGAACATAAACTAATTTTTATTTGCCAGCTTTTCTGATATGTTAAGAAGCCGGTTCATCTGGGCCGGGCTCCCCGCCTCCTCCCGGGCATCCAGTTCTGTATTTCCAGCTTCACATCTGGAAGTATCCTCTTTGAGGAATTCAAGTACTTCATTTCTCGCTCTTTTCCCCGAGCTTTCAGAAGGTTGAGCGAGGGTAGAGTGTTCTCCTGGTCCTCTTCTGGATTCTGGGGCAACGCTGGTGGAGGGGCCACAGGACAGGTCTTCACTTGGGGTTGAGGTACTCTCATCAGGACCCTCCTCAGCTTCGGTGTCCACTGCAGTGGAAATGATGGTGAGGGGCAGCAGGCCAGCACCTGTACGTGTTTAAGATGATATCGAATACAGTGTGGTTACACATAACTGCTGATTTTAAAAGGAAGAATAAATTAAAATCACAGCAACCCATTCATCACACATTAAAGATAGTTAACCCGATCTTTTAGGCAGTCTGGCTGGGGTTCACATGTTCCTTCAGTCTCATTTCTGAAATGATGACTCTAAGCACAAAAAAAAAGTTCATAAAAGCACACATTAACTTTTGTTCTAACGGTTTTGATCAAATTAAGTTTCCATGAATTACAGAAACAGACTCTCATTTTAAAAGTGTTTTATATCATGTTTTATTTCTTATATTGTTTTCATTTATTAGTCGTGTTGCTCCGGCTCAGGTTGGAATTTTTTTTTTTTTAGTTCTCAATCGACCCCCTGGTTAAATAAAAATAAATGAATAAAATCGTCTGATTTCCTCCTGTTTGTTGTTGCGCACTCTCACCTGTCTCCTTGAGGTACAGGTTTTTAAAGGGGTGTCCCATTTCTATTGAAATCAAGTGGAGTCCTTGAAGCCTCTCACAGTCGAGCACTTACGCACGTGACGTCATTCCGTCGTTGAGGGCTCAGTGCTCAAGCACACGAGTGCTCAAGTGGTCGATTTGGGATTGGGCCTTTGAAACTCGTGTGTACATTGGCACCCTCTTGTGGTTAAGTGTGTTATTGTCTCTAAACTGGAACAAGTTTAGTTAAAAAGAAACAAAGTATTTAAATAAAACTGGAGGAAAACCCCCACCAAATGGTATATTTATTGAATAAAATGAACTTTTTGCAGTTATATGCATTTTACAGTCCATTTCCATCGAGTCTAATCAAAAGACAACACTTTGGGTTCTACAAATCACAACACAAATTAATGTTAAACAATTTACAGCAGCAAAAATATTTCAGTTTAAAGCTTAGGAAGGAAATAAGGGAGAAAAACCCAAGGTTAAACAAGCTCTAGAAACATCTTGATTTGTAAATAAAAAATTCTCATAAAATAGTGGGCTTAAGTTAAAATATGTTTAAATATAAAAATAACTAGGTTGACTACATTTATTTAATTATAGACTAAATGTGTAATTATATATGTAGTATTAAGTATTTCTGATACTGTATGAGGTGATGAGTTTTCATGTCAGTCTCATTTGAACTATGAGCTTTGTCTCCCTCCTGTGGTTAATGTTGGAATGGCTGAAGAACCCAGCAACTAGTACCAGGGATGTTGTCCACATGGACTATATATATGGAGGATATGTAACAGTGTAACTAAATGAGATAATGTACAGCACTGTCCAACACAGTCACAGATTTGTAAACGTATATTTTACATGTGCACTTGGTATTAGATAGATGTGGAAGAAGAATCTGCATGGCTGACTCCATTCATCACAATATTAATGGTTGGCTGTGTCACAGGAAAGATTGGGTGAAAGAGTTTAAATGGAAAGATTGTAAGGGGAAGGAAGGATAGAAGGATAGAAGTAAAGAGACCATAACTAAGGGAGGGTCAGAAAGTTAAAACTGGAACTGTGGAAATGAGGAAGGAGATGGGGTGTAGGGAGACTGGGAGGAGCAGAGAGAAGTGTCATTATTTCTCTTTAAGTTTCATTATGAAGATTAAAGACAGCCAGGGTGTTAACCCTTCCATAGACAAGCTAGACTACTTCCGACTAAAACTTTAAGTCTGTCTTTCTATGTATCCCTGTTTACTCTCTCTCACTCTGTATTTCTGCTCTTCAGTTTGTGAAAGGTCCAAACTTTACTTTCCACATGCATGACATGCATCCACTAGAGGGCAGCGGATAGGCCAAAGTGTGACAAGGCATGAACTCTGCCCTGTGCCAAAACTGATGAATGCAAGGGGGCATAAAATGATGGTATGGTAATGGTGGATTGGAGGGAGTTTAGTTATACAAAGGACCTTGACAAGCCTGACTCGGACATCTAATGGTTCTTTGGGTAATCCTAATCTATCTGTATGGGTAGCTTCTGATCTCTGTCTTGTCTATTTTTTAAAAAATATCAGCCTCCAGAAGACATATATAGACATCAAAGTGACCTCTAGAGTACTTTGGTAACATTTATGGGACATGGGGAAACTTAGATGACTTCTAGAAAATATAAGTAGAGGACTTGTAGAAGCGTCAAATGTCAGTGTCAGATTGGGGACATTTATGGACATCCACAACATCTAGATGACCTTTGTAATATGTAGATGACAAATAGACACATAGGAGAGATCTAGCAGACACAAGTAACATGTAAAAGACATGGCGATGTTTGGGAGCATCAATTTTTGCCAGATTAGTGGTGTAGCAAGTTTTATTTATTTATAATTTTATATTTTATTAATCCCTCATTGGGAAATTTCTCTGCTGCATTGCACCACAATTGCATTGACGGCGCCAATGGTGGGAGAAACTAGGGGTTAGGCATGAGCTCAGCAGGATTCAAACCGGCAATTTTTCAGTCTAAAGATGGCAATTTTACCACAGAACTATGCCTTACCTTGAATCACACATTACGTAATGCCATGAATTGTGTATAAGACAACTTATATCAGTTACCAGTTATCTCTTATCAATACCAGTTATGAATATTAGTTACCGGTATCTGTTACTAGTTTTCTCCCACAAAACAAAATATTTCTCTGGTCACATGAGACATGAATGAAACCGCAATACAGTTTAAAGCAATAGTTGATTAAAAACACGTCTGATTGTTTCTTCACTGTACAATTCTGAAGAAATTCATTCTGTTCCTCCGTCTTCCGATTAACTGGGGCCGGGTCGCGGGGCAACTGGCTCAGACAGGAAACCCAGGCTTCTTCTCTCAGGCTTACCTGAGAGAACACATTGGACAGCTATGAGACATTTTCTCTCCAGCAATCCGGGGCCTGCCTCTGGGTTTCCTACCAGTGAGACAGGGCCTAAAACAACTCACCAGCAAGGTGTTCAGGAGGCATCCTAACCAGATGCCAAAACAACCCCATCTGGCTTCTCTTGACCTGGAGGACCAATGGCTGCTTTGAGCTTCCCCCAGTTTGCAGAGTTCTTCATTCTTTTTCTGAGCGAGAGTGCAGCCACCCTGTGGAGGAAGCTCATTTCAGCCGCTTATACCAGGCCGCTTATATCCGGCCGCTTATATCCGGCCGCTTATATTTGGCCGTTTGTACCCTCACCATCCTCATAGAGGAAGGTAGAAACGTAAATTGATTGGTAAATCAATTGTTAATTTATTAACAGTTCGTCGTGGTGAAGACAGAACTGTGCCAAAACGCAAAACTCTCAAATCGAGAGCTTTGCGTTTCGGCTCAGTTCTCTCTTTACCACGACAAACCAATGCAGCATCCTAATTATTGCGGACGCCGCACCAATCCATCTGTCGATCTCCCACTTCATTCTTCCCCAAGACACTTAAGACCCTGTCCCTGACCTGCAGGGTGCACTCCACCTTATTCTGAAGAATTGAGATTTAAAATTGCACTTAAAAAATCAATGTATTTCCATAAAAACATTTTTATGAAGAATGTGACGTCGATGCCTTTATAAAATTCTAAACCTCTCTTCTAACCCATCACACTAGCATGGGGATTTTTATGGTTTCTTCTTACCAGTAAAGAAAGGAATAAACTTCTTTGTGGAGGCATTTAAGTTGATGTCAATGCTTCCTTTGAACACATCTAAAAATGCCGGCCAAAGCAGAAAAAGATGTAAAGTAAAACGTTTGGCCTGGGAAATTTTGGCCATATTGACATAGAAATTAATTAAAAAGTCGTACTAAAGCAAATTTAAATGTTAGTGCACTATATTGTGTGTGGTTTAAAGTCAATGTTTCCTCAATTGCTCATTACGATTGCGTAAAATACGTCTTATAATTAAATAACTTGAGTGGTAATTGGAGCATTAGCTTTAGCATGCCAGCATTTTACGGTACTTTTTTGCCGCCATGTTCATTTTCATGGCTGCTTGTACTTTTTAATTAATTCATGTGCTACTTACTTCTGGTACAAATCACAGAAGTATTTTGAGTGTTTTAAATGGGCCCGGAAGAAGAATTAAAGTTTTTAAATCACATTCCATCCCGTATGCTTGCTGTAGCCTAGCTTTTGGTAATGAATTGATTTGAATTTATTCATTACTTTTGTCAAGCTGTGAAGATAAATACATTTTAAAGAGTGAACGTGTGGTGTGTGTGGATGAAAATGGGGATGATTAGTCCAGTGTGGAGAGCAGATAACAGCCTCCCTGCTGCCTTATATTAAAATGGAAGCTGCGTATTTTAATATCTTCTTTCTTTGTGCGGGTGAAGGTTGGAGGGTGAGGAGAGTGGGGGAGGAGAGGTGTGAATGAAATAGTGCGTGGAGTCGGTGAGTGCAGATAAAGCCCTGCTCATGTATCAGCCTGCTCACCTGTCTGCAGCCGGACCGCCGTAATGGATCGACACCAGCTCAGACCATCACTCATCCTCACCGCCTGCACAAGGGGAACCACGAAGGGAGACAGTGTGTGTTTTGTGCATATGGTGGTGGTGGGAGTGATTATATGTCAGAGACAGAGTGTGTGTGGTTAAATGTGTGTAAATGTCTGTGATTGATATGTTCAACATCAACACTGTTTTCATCGAAGTTGCTCCTTCTATCTGTTTTCTTTGTGTGTATCCTGCTCTGAGTGGGAGGAAGGGGTTATGGGAAAGGGTCATCTCTGGGAGCTGGTGTGATGGACAGCTGGCAGGACAACATGAGACTCCATCCAGGGAAACATTTTCACACACTTTGTCATGTACAGTCCTGAAATTTCCTAAGGGAGTCACATGAGAACCTATGGAGAAAAAACAAGTTATTTTCTCAAAATGACCCCAGATATATTTTAAGACCAATCTTGACCCTATTTGGTAGTGTTTTACAGACTCAATTTTCAATCCAGGTAAAATTAATCCATCAAAATCCTAACAAAGAGAAAAAACCTCCACTAGGATGTAGGACCAGCTAAGAAAATCTTGTTTTGGACAGGAAACAAGAAGTAAAACTTCAGTTGATTGTATGTGATATCTCATTCTTTTGGTCACCATCCTCAGGCGGTGACCACAGGTGAGGGAAGGAACGTAGATTGACTGGTAAATCAAGAGTTTTGCTTTTCAGCTCAGCTCTTTCTTCACCACAACGGACCGATGCAGCATCCTAATTATTGTGGACGCTATACCGATCCGTCAGTCTACTTGGGGCAGGAGCCTGTCACTGATCCACAGGGGCCACTGCACTCTTTTCTAAAAAAAAAAAGTTATCAAAACTAGGTCAAACACATTCATCAGGACCAGGGCAAAAACCTCCTGCAAGACCGCTATTGGAAAGTGGAGTATGCACTAGAGCAGGCTTAAGAGAACAGTCATCAGAACAAAAACCAAAATGAAGAACTTCAAGCTGGACTAAATACTGGAAAGAAGTCACCTTTTTGAGCTGAATAAAGTTGAAGAAAACAGGTTGACCCAGCAGAAAACATACGTGTATTCTCCATTTGCCGAGAAAAAAGAGAAGAAACAACAAATTAATTACAAAATTGTCACATATTTTGACATTGAAAGAAAAGACCATGGAGGAAGAATGGCAGAAAGTTGAGCTGTTTATTTACGCTGGTTACAGTAACAAGCTAATGATGTGAGCTTTCCATCCAGACAGTCACCACAGCAAGTCAGTTTATTCCATCTAACCCTACCTGCTGCATCTTCTTCGGTCACACCAACCATCTTCATGTCTTTCTTCACTGTAATCATGAACTTCTTCTTTGGTCTTCCTCTAGGCCTCTTTTCTGCTGGTACCAAATCCGGCATCCTTCTACCAATGTACTCTCTCTCTCCTCTGCACATGTCCAAACCATCTCAGTCTGGCCTCTCTGACCTTATATTTGTAAAAAAGAAAAAAGTAATTACTTGGCTTTTACTGTCTTTTAGTTTTTAAGTTGCGTAAAAACAGACAATTTCAAATAAAAAAAAAATGTAATTGCAAATTTGACACGTTTTGTTTTTTTCTTAAGAACCATTATGGTCTGCTTGCAGCTTAAACTACCTATTTGATTTCTCTATTCTGTGCAATACTTCATCTATCAGCCCCTGGATGTGCTTCTTGTGGAGGCCAGCAGAGGGAAGCTGCTGGAACAGAACTTTGGTTTGAGCAGATTGTGCAGAACCTCTACAAAATGTACACTTTTACACTCAGATGTACAGCTGCTTTCACCCACTCTGGCATGTTTGGTCTCCAATCCACTGCTCCGCTGAAGCAAACATTGGTAGTTGTGGTTTGAGTCCAGATGTGGTTCATTACCTTTACATTTATGTTCCTCCACTGCTCTCATCCTCACAGAATAACTTTTGTGGTAAAATACAGCTATACTCTAGGATTTTTTTTACCTGAAGTTTGACTCAGTGATGCAGAAGATGATGCTGAAAGGTTCATTTGAACCTTCATTAAACCAAAAATGGAAATAAAATGAAAGATGGCTGACAAGATAGCCTAATTTTTGTATGGAAAAAGTTTAAAAGTTTAATATTTCACAAAAACTAATCAAAGTTGATTATTTCCCTTTCAAATCAAGACTGTAATTAGGGATGATGTTATCTCCTGGGGGAGCAGCATGTTCTGGAAGCATGAACATGATGTGGACAGACCTTCCTTGTTTCCAGCCAGATGCCTGCATGTGCTCCTTCTTCAACTACCCTGCTGACCCTTGGGAACTGACCTTTATAAAGGTTAGAGGTCGGCCTTCAGGCCTGCTGCTGCTGATGAATGGCATCCTGAAAAGTGTGTGTGAGTGTGTGTGGGTTCATTGTAAAACAGAGACGAAGCATTGATCTGCCTGCATGTGTTTCTGCGAGTTTGACACCAACCAGGACGAGTAAAAAACTCCTTTGTTCTTCTGCCTGTGTGGGACACAGAGACTGTGTTGTGAGTCATTCATAATCTGGAATAGAGTTGTAATAATTTCATTAGAAACGATTAAATCTGATTATGAAGGAGCAGCAGGTCCGGGGTGGAAATGGACCACACACAGAGCAGAACACACACACCCAGGACAAAAGAGGTTGTTTATGTACCTGTCTCTGCAGCTGAAGTAGGGCTTCGGGTGGCACCTCAACATGTATCTGGAACATATTTGATGCCAAAACATGTCTTTTTAATCATTCATATTCTGGGGAGGAAAGAACCAAAATGACCAAATAAGGAAAGGAATATCCTGAAACAGCAATTCTGCTAAATAAAAAAATAATAAATTCTAAATAAAACTAGCACATTTATTCATGTGTGTTAACATTCAGACAGTTCATTTTATGACTGAGCAATGTTGGTTCATTACTTAGAAAACTGATTTAGTAGTTTGGTTTTACTTTTTTCCAAATTTTCCAGCCTTCAAAACGCAAACAGCCTCTTCAAACCAAATCAAATTGTAATTAGAAAGCACTTTTTGTGGAAGATGTACTTCATTGTGTTTACATAAAATGTATAAAACAATTTCACCGGGATAAATGAATCATTTGCACACACAAAACCGCATTATTGGTTTCTTTCATCCACATACATACATCAGATGCATCCCTCCCTTCTAACATCCCATCACAAACTGTAAGTCATAACATCTGGTTGTACACATCAAATCAAAATCTAGCTAGAATGTTTAAATGAAAGATTTCTGTTTAGATCAGGGGTTAATATAAATCTGCTCCCCTATGTTCACTTTGACAAATGTTCCTTTCATTTAAATCTGATCACAGAGTCCAACTGACATGTTTACACAAGTAAAATAATCCAGTCAGTTGTGTGTTTAAATAGCACTTGATTACAAGTTTTCGAGGAGCCATTTAACCATAATCGGGGTGTTGGAAGAGAAAAAACAAACCTGAATGGCTGTGGCCCTATTGGTTGGGAGCAGCTCACTCCTGCTACTTGGAAAAAAAGAGGCAGGAGTGGGGAAAAAAAAAAAAGACCTTTTTTCTTCCAATCACTTGATAGTTTGAGTGTTTGTACGAAAGCAACAATAGGATACACGGAAACATTGTTTTGTTGATGTTCTGGTTTTGTTCGGCCTTGTATGTCCTCCATGAAGACCATTTGAACCCATAAAAAAGAACAAGTCAGTGTAATCCCTGATTCACCCAGAAAAGATCCTTCTTTCAAAGTTGGAGTTTCAAAGTTGTCTTTTGGACAGTGTTTTTGATAATCCAGATGTTTCAATCATCAAATACACTGTCCAAAAGACAATTTTGAAACACTTTCTGTCAGGATCCCTCATGCCGCCTGAGGGAGCCCTGGATGTTCCTAATCAACCTGATTAGGGTCATCTGAGGATGATTCCTGATTCCACACATCTATGCACCCTGTCATCTACAGTATTTAAGGGCAATCACCCCGGACTTCCCTGCCGGGTCTTACCATCCCTCCCAGCCAGGTCACCCTGATTGCATGACCATGATTGAACTTTGTTGTTATTTGATCTTTTGAAATCCTGAGTTAATCCCGTGCCCTTTGCTTTACAGACTTACAGTGCCTGAATTGTGTTAAAAACCTTGTTTGATGTCCTGCAAGTGGGTCCTCCTCCTTCCACATGCTCAAAACCTTGACACTTTCAACCTTCAAAGAGGACTAAACACCATCTAAATCAAATGAAAACTAATTTGTTCTGAGAATGATGTTATCAAAATTTTTTTTAGATGAACTTGTTTCTTATACCGTAGATGTATATATGGACAAATGTTGAAAATCGTACTTGTTTTTAGTAATTTTCTCAGTCTAAGCAAAGTTTCTGCCTCACAATAGCTGAAGCTGTAAAAGATTCTAAGTAACTGTCGTTTGTGGTTTTGAAATTGATTTCATCAACATGGAAACTGGGATGTGATGTATTCTTTCCATTTTTTTTATCAAGGATGGCTCAGTGGGTGGGGTGGGCATCATGTAGCCAGAGAGTTGTGCGTTCATATTCTGAGTTCATGCTGATGTGTCCCTGAACAAGACACCGAACCCCCAAATGCTCCTGATGGTGGTTTGCACCTTGCACAGGAGCATCCACCATCAGGTATGAATGTGTGTGTGAATGGGTGAATGTGAACAACAATGTAAAGTGCTTTGGTTACCAACGCAGGTAGAAAAGTGCCGTAAAAGTAGAGTTCATTTCACCATCATTTTGTCTTTGCTTATGTGTGATTGAATTTTCATAGATAAACACAAGTATTTTGGGTGCAATCACAACTACAACATTAACAGTTTTATAATAGTGACTTGATGCCAAGAGCACATGTGGGTAGTATTCTGTTTTAACATCACAGAAGATCCTTGGTAAGTAAGTACAAAAGAAGAAAAATATTTGGTTTCAAAATAGCGTGACTGTTACCCTAAGTATTGTACATGTGAGCATTGAAGCACTGCCGCACAGCAATGTGTGCTCAGAAGCAGTCCATTCCAGGATTTCGGAAGGGTGGGCGGTCAGAATGGCTGTTTGCTACGTGGGCACGAAAACATATTCAGAAATAGTCTTCAATAGAAAGATGGGGAACAGCAGCCTTTACCAACGTGGTAAACTCCAAATTACAGGTACATAGCAACTTGGTACTTTTCCGAATATTGGAGGAGAGTTCAGCCCTTGCAGCCAAACATTAGAAGCAGATGAGGAAGACAATGCAATAACCCAAAGTTTTTTTTTTAACTTTTTATTCACTGAATGATCAATTTCGTTTAGTCAGATTCATGCACACAAGAGTGACTAAAAACAATAATTGACAGTCATCAGAATAAGTACTTCTAGAAATCTGGTTAAATCTCTACCAATTCTATGTTTATCGTCACACTTTATTAAAAAATAGAGAAAAAAAGAGTTAAATTCAAATGAAAGCTTTGTCACCAGCAAAAATACATTTGGAAAATGAAACTTAGAACAAAGTTGTAATTCTAAAATTTTATGGTTAAATAAACCAAGTAGGTTTGTGTATTTCCATGAAGAACAAGCTAAATCTCTTCATCACGGAGTCATTTTTTATGTCTCACGGCAGAAATGAAACAATAAATGTTTATGGAGATTCATGTGAGGGAGGGAGGGGGTTGCTGCAAGTAGCTCCGCAGTGATACTCAGTAGGCCTGTTCTCCAAGAAAATAGATATCATTAGCTGGCTGCTGCACACAGACCAACACATACACACACACACACACACACATAGAAAACATATCATTAGCCGGCTGTTTAGTATTCATCCCCATCGCCTCTACCTCGGCTGCACACAGGCAGAAATTAGCCAGCAGCACCTGACACTCCATCATGATGTCACAATGGGGTTTGGGCGTGTGCATGTCTATCTGTGTGTGTGCGGGATGGGGTGAAAGTGTGTAATGTAGATGCTGGGAGGAAAAGGAAGAGAAGGCCTCCAGCTATTAGCTTCCTAACCCTCCACCCCCAGCTTCCTGCAGAGACAAAGACAGATACACGATGAATGATGAATAGACAAATACTCGAGGTTGCACATCTGATTATTATAATGCAACTTGTTTGGACTAACTTAAAAATACAAACCCTTTGGGGATGTTTTGTTTGCACTGATTTTTTTCAAATGTATTCATATGCTTATGACATATAGAAACAATGGGTATACAAGAAAGAAAAGATCAAATAAAACTAATTCCATTCCATTTTTGTTTAAATGTACTAAATTGAACACCCGAAATCCAATACTGACAGTACTGTTTGTTTTATTTGGGAGTGCGTCACTCTGAAAGGGACATGAATCTGGAAGTTAAAGACCTCTTGTGGCTTGAGATGCAAAATGACTGCACAGGCATGGTTTCTGGAAGGTCTGTGTTTGGTTGATTCAGAAAATTTTTTACTTTCAGGTTTTTCTTTAAATGGAAGGTAAGGTTTTGGCTTAGCTATGCAAAGTACAAAGCTCCCTAAAAGTAGCAGTTTGCAAGCAACAGTATCCCAGATTTTATCGGATCAGCTGAAGTCAGTCAGCTGATCCGAAATAAATATCAGCAGAAAAAAGTTGTTTTTGAATTAGAAGGCTTTACATAAAAACACATTTATACCAACAGAAAGATGTACAATTTGTCAATGCTGTAACATATTGGTGACTTGTCCAGAGTGCACCCTGCCTCTTGCCTGACACTGACTGGGATAGACCAGATGAATGGATCTTGATAATCTCATTGATGTTTGACATCTGGAATGTCTTCATGTCATAGCAGGATTATATTTTGGGCATGTTTGAAAGATCATACTCTATTGGGAGGATGCCTGGATTGGTAATTGGATAGGTTGACCAGTTTTTACTGGAACCAAATGAAAGTTTTTGACCTAACTAGAATAATATGACCCTCTCCTTACCATAGGCTCTTTCGTACAACAACATATACATTGAAAAGCTGTTTTTACAGCAAAAGATGAGCTCACTGATTGAAGACGAGGTGATAAAAAAAAAAATCAGATAGGAGACGTCACTCCCTGCTCTGTTTTCTTCGCACAGGAAGCTTTACACACTGTGCTTGTCTGATTTACACACACAAACCATTTGTGTGCACAGCATGAGGAGGCATTAAGTTGACCTGGGAGGGGGAGGAAATTGGAGGACGGTATATCACCAAAGAGGAAGAAACATGCATGCCTAAAGCTATTCTTTTACAATTTCGGTCTATAAGAGTGTGAATGCAGGTTTTGACCTCGACTATCTCACTCAGGACCCACAACTCAGAAGAAGAGAGCAACAACAGCTTAGGATGAAGGGAACCCAAGGAAAGAAGGGGTGCTCTGTCCATCTTTATGTAACTCCAAGCAAATCTAGAGGTTGCGTGTTTGATTTCATGGTCAATAGTTTGTGTCAGTTTACGTCTCTTTATGTGTGTGTGCTCAAATATCTTCATCCATCTATACAAGAACCAGACTGGTGTGGAGCAGGAAAGAAGGGATGAGAAGAGGGGCAGCATGGCGCCATCGCTGCATTAACCCTCCCTGCCATGTCTCTGATCAATGACCCCCTCCCCCAACTGGATGTCTCTGCTCTCTAACCCAATAAAGGCAACGTGTGTTTGGAAAGAAACCAGGATATGATCAGCTTCTAAGCGAGCAACCAATCCAACTAAACAGGCCTGATATTTCTTCCTCTTCAACTCACAACGTTTTTTCATTAATGTGACACATTTTTGGACGACTGAGATTTCAATAAAGTCACAATAAAATGTAAATAGAGACAACATTCAATGAAGTATCGGGTTATTTTATCCCCAGATTAACACACAAAAGATGAAAAATACATACTGTATGATCATTTCATGGATCCTAGAAGCTAAAATCCATTAGACAATCTATCCCAAATGCACAAGCCATTTTTATTCTGGTTATTGAGGAGAGAAGAGAGGCAGGCAGGTGTTGACTGGTAGCCATTCTGGGCAGGCTTGGGTCCTGGAGGCATGGCAAAACCAGACTTGGGAGAAGGAATGAACAGTGACAAAACTCAAGAAGAACAGTTGACCTGACACAGGAGCAAAGGCCCCCAGGGTTTTTCCAACAAGGGGGGAGAGGAGACACAGGTGGGAACATTGTGGAGAGGCACTTGGAATGAGGTGTAAGAAATTACGGCAATGGGCAGGACCAGAAGGAAGGAGAAAAAGGCATAAACAGGAAGGATCATGACTGTTCTTTGTATGATCAAACTTGTTTATTTTTTTTTCTTGTTTGCTGAACAAAATCAGTAAGATTTCTGGATGATTTTTTAACCAACATCAGTTCTTTAAAAACACAAAAATGCACATGATTGAAAATAATTGCTCCACAAATTTGGCTATATAGTCTTAACCAGAGTTGGAGAAGCAAATGTTCAAAAGAGTCAGATGTGTTTTTATGCCTCTGGTCGTCTCGGATGATCAGTATACATTAATTTCAACCCGGGATACAAAAAAAACCCAAAAAACTTTTTTGGATAAAATAACAAAATTCCAAACTTTGGGAATCTTTTTGTCAGCTGACAATTTAGAGATGCTCAATCAACCCATAAGCATGTTGACGTCATGTTATTCACCTTTTTAATAAGCACTCAAAATCCGATCAGGTCCACACCATCAGGGAAAAACTAAACAGTTAAACAGTCAGACTGAAAAACAATGAGTAAGATTTACTGATGGTTGGAGTCACAAAATAACAAAAAGACACCCCCTCTCTTTCTCATTTGCTCTTTTCTTCCTTTGTGCACTGTTGGGCAATCAAACTCCTCCTCTTTTTATTTGGTTTAATCATTCTCTTCACTTTTCCATTGGTGAATCCATCTTTCAACCCAGAAGCTGATTGGTTTGGAGCTATTCGCCTTTTCCACATCTAGCATATTCTCTCCACCCCTCTCTCTTTCTTTCTCTCTCTACCCCCTCTCACTACATTTTTTTCTATCCAATCATTGGTCGGCGATCAATCAGCTTTGACAGGACAAGAGGCCCACATGAAAAGAGGGAGGAAAAGAGAGATAGAGACAGACAGAGAGAGAGAGAGAGAGAAAGGCCCTACTCGCTCTTTCCCTTTTTGTGTGAGGTGGGGCGAGCATTAATCAAACTAACTCCTAAACAACCTCACACACACAAACACACACACAACCAAAACACGTGAAAACACTTATTTACTTATAGTTAATTACAAAGACCAGGAACATCCTAGACATGGGTTTCACCTCACTCTGGACTGGTCTCCCCTTCCAGCAACCCCCATCCCTCACTCTCAGAGCTCAGCTGGTGGTAGAAGTGTGTTCAATTCCCACTGGAGGAGGAGGGCAGCTGGCAGAGCTTCGAGTGTCGAGGGACCTGGACCCGGTGGGGTCTGGACTGGCTGTGTACCAGCTGACACTCACACAGATAGATGACTGTGACACTTAAATGATGTGTGGTAGGGGTATTCTGCAGGGTGGGGGTGTTTGGTAGTGGGCTGAGAACAGTTGGAGGTGGGGCGTCAGAAAGAAGGAGAAACACAAGAGAAAACATCTGCTGGACTATAAAAAAAAATTCTGCATGTAGGAAATGGGAAAAAGTATATTTTTTTATAAATATAAGCCAAAAGCAAAAATTAATAAATGTGGAAGTTTTTTTCCTACTTAGAATATATTTAATGAGTGAATGAGATAAATAATAATCTAAATTTGTTGTGATGATCTTCTCAAAGGTAGAGAATAATGTTGAATTTTTAGATTTTCTCAAAAACTGCAAAGTAAAAAAAATGTTTAAATTAAATTATACACATGCCAAATTTACATATGAATAAAAAACAGACCAAAATTGGTTAATTGTCCTAAATCTTCCCATTTACAAGCATCCTCCCTCAGGAAACAGGTTCTCCTGTCTGTGTATTTGTTCTCCTCCCCTCACTGAATGAAAATTAAGTTGGCGATGATATCCTGCCGAGAACACAAGATGTTTGATTTTAATCAGGACCGGATCACACAGTTGAAAAGGAAATGAACTAATGAGGACAACCTAATGAACAAAGTTTGGATTAAATAAATGTTCATTGTCATTATGCCATGGATGTCTTGGTTTAATGTAGGTGTGGGAGTGGTTCATTGAGGTGGATTTATGTCACATCAGCTGCTTTTATAGGAGTTTGAGCTCATGAATATGATGATGTTGGCTAAATCTAGCAACTTAGTGTTGTTGTATTTTTTTTAAATGCTCGTAAAAAAATCTGGTGTTTTGAACATTTTCTTTATTTTAACTTCCTATGATCAAGCCAAATAAGTGGAAGACACATTTTGAGTTGTATAGACTAAGATGTGAATTTTGTATTCAGAACAATAAGGTATAGCAAAAATATCAAAATGTTTTAATCAAAATTTGGGACTTAGAGGATTTGGGACTTAGAGGATTAAAATACAAATAAAATATAAATAATGGTCATAATTTTTCACAAAAAGAAATTAGGAAGGAAAAATCTAAGTTTGTGAATTTTTCTTCATCGTTGTAAGACCAATCAAATAAGTTTGGGATCAGTTTGAAGATCTTAACTGACATGTAAAGACCGGCTTCTATTTAACAAAGTCAAATGTTTTGGTTATCCAATAAACAATTTCTTCAAAGACAAACTAAATCTGAGAATAATCTTTTTAAAACCTAATTTTGTGCTTTTGTGTTTGATAAAAACAGGAAAGTTCTAATTGATCTTAAACATAATGGGCTGAAAATAAAACCCTGGGGAACTTTTCAAAGCCATGTTTATGCTTATTTTTATTTATTTACAATGTCGTTTTTGTCATTTGTTGCAAACATGGTCAAGTTTCCAATCTGACTGTCTTATTTATGAATGAACAATGGGTTGCTATGGTTGCTTCTTATGACAATATTGTGGAGTTGACATGCAGATTGCAAACAAATGGAAACATCTGGACAGTTCTAAAGTTGTATTGCAATTGGATTACAGTTATTTCCCTAATCCTTCAAATACAGGCTGATGCAGATTAGAATTTACAATCATAGAAATGTCTATGTATTCTTGCAAAAATGTATTTGACTTTCATTTCAATTGATTCCTTTTCAATATGAAAAATCTACATTTTCAAATTGGTCAAATTTTTATTTTTATTTTGAGGAAATTACAGTGAGAGCTAAATACTTTAACTTTGAAAAATGACTCTAATTGTATTGTTACATTATGATGAGCTCGGGTTCCTGACTCGGCATGGAACACAGTATGTGTGAATCACGCAGAAAATTTGTATGAAGCAAGAACCGTGCAGACTTTTATATAACTGTCACTGTTCAGTGGACCATGTTCTGATTAGTGAACATTCACAGAACATTTATTTTCTACTCAGATATTAAAAACATTAAAGCCTGATTACATTCATACATTTACATGGGCTGTGAACCCCTGCTGCTCTGACAGTGATGGATGGACATGAAACCTACAGCAGCCAATGAAATGACCTCGTAACCATGAAAAGGCAAGTTTTGTGACCTTTAGACCAATCATGGTACTTCCAGGTCAAACGTGGCTAGAGGGTGAGAGCAGAGACAATCTGTAATCTGAGAATGAATAGACGGAGACGACAATGGAGAAAAAAAACAGACATGGAAGCAGAACACTGGTCCTGCTCTTTTTCTTTATCAGAAAATCAGGGGTAGAAAAATGAGCGTCATCCACTTATCATATTTACAATGTCTATAGTCTAAAAAAGTTTTTGGCTGACGAGAAAGATATAAATAATTTGGTTCTGTTTATTCCCACTACCATCCATCCATTTCTAAAACTATCAACATAGGGTTGCAGGTTGTGCCGGAGAAGATCCAGGTGAGAAGCTAGCAGGCAAGAAGTGGAGTACACCCTAAACAGGTCACCATTTAATCATAGAGCACTATCCTCTATGTCTAAAATCTCCAATTATTAACAGATTATTTCAAATACAGTGTAACATTTTATCTTTTGCGCTCCCTGATGGAACTAGCTTTTCATGCGACAAAACCTTTGAACATTTCTTACAAAAATACAGTTGAATCAGGAGGATTCAGACTCTATAGGATATTTTTCTTAAACTTTAATCATTGATATGCTTTATGAAAGTAGTTCATTGATATCAATGTCCAATAAGGTTCTCTTAAATATTGGATAATTGCAACAAAAAAAGCTCAACTAATGTTTTTTAAACTCACTTATTCAAGATTCTAGTTGGCGTTCCAAAAATGATGTGATATCTATCTACCATTCACTTTTGTTTGTCTGAAGATTTTTTAAGGAAATTATTTTTTAAAATTGTAAGGTTGCAATGATGAAGCTAATTGTCTCCTTAAATTTTCATCAATAGTTTAATAATTGTGACTACGTCCAACTTTAGAATGCACAGTGGCCTCACAACAGGAAGGTTGGAGTTTGAGTCCCAAGTGGAAGGATGCTTGGAACTCTGTCCTTTCTGTGTGGAGTTTGCATGTTCTCCCCATATATGGGTGGGTTTCCGCCGGGTACTCCGGTTTACTCCCACCCTCCAAAATCATGCATATCAGGTTGTTTAGCCACTATGAAATTTGACCCTTGGAGTGAGCATGTGTGTGGATGGTTGTCGTATGTGTGGCCCTGCGACAGACCGGTGACCTGTTCGGAGTGTACCCCGCCTCCTGCCTTAAATCAGCCAGGACAGGCTCCAGCACCCCCTGTTACCCTGGTACAGATAAACGGTTCAGAAGATAAAACAAAACAATAAGCATTAATGTTCAGTTACTTCTTCATTAAAACTATTAAAAATTAACCACATTATGAGTTGGTTTTATCAGCTAGTGGTATTCTGGAGATTTGACCAGCTCAGACGGCCTTCTTAATGCCCTTGCCAATTCGAGAAAGAAACCAGATGTCTTCCGTCATCATCTCATACTGTCCTGTGATTTTTGGGACACTCCCATAAGTAGGGCAGCATGATGTTTTAACCTGATGAAAGCACTCCACCCTTCCAGATTGAGTATTATGGTTACAGATTTGGAGTTGCTTGAGTCCAACTCTTACCAACTAACTTGTGGGAAACAATGTTTTCCAAACATCAAACAGCTATGGCACTCGAGTGTACTGGAACACATCCAGCAAGACGTGAATAAATGAAATATAAAATGAAGCAATTATTTTTGTGATCTGACACATTGGGAACTATTTTGAGTTTGAGATGAGCTGAACTTTTATGGTCTAGAAAAAATAAAAGAGAAAAAATTAGATGTCATGTACAAGTCTTTGACTCACCCTTTCTTTTAGTGTTTGAAAACACACCTTGTTGTATCACAGTGATATAAGTTGCCAGTTTTGATGAACTACCAGGTAATAATCTGGTTAAAGAGGACAGGACTTCTTTTCCTGGTCTTTTACTCCCACCAATTTTCAGGCAGAACAAACAGAAACTGTGTGTGTGCATGTGGGCGGGAGAGGGAACTTCATCATTACATCCATGTGTTAAAGATTACAACCAATCACAGAGAGAAACACACACAAGCGGGCAGGAAAATCACAGCCTGTGGATTACGGCTGGGTTATAGTGATGAATAGATGTTGGAAGTGCTTTCTGTTCCACAGCAGCCATATGGAAATCACTCCCCAACACACTGTTGTGTTTGTTTACAGCTGCTGTCAGGCATCTGAGATTGATTATAAATTAACTCCAGCTCATAATTACATCCAACATGAAGGTGTGTATTTCTGTGTATGAGATATATGCCTCCCAGGGAGTTGTAGTTTAATAATTAGCTTTAAATTCATCCCAGGAATAATGACTTTGTATAAATAATGCGTGTGTGATATGTCTTTAGATGAGATGCAGACATTTAACAACTGCTTTCAATTATGTCCAGGACGTTGGTTCATCACACATAAATTTTTCTGCACACTGACCTACAGATACTTTCTCCATCTGCAACTCGTTCAGATATTTTATATCAATAGTTACATTAACGCACGGAGAATTACAGTGCTAACTTGGAAAACTGTGGAGGACATAAGACTTCTCTTTCAGTTTACAGGAACCTTAAGTAAAAGTGCACGAGATTTAAATCAAAGGGTCACTCCATCCAAGAAGAAGTGGGGTTATGACCAGTGGGTCAAATCAGCTGCACCACCTCCAGCTGTTTGAACAAAACCGGTCCATCTGGTCAGCTGTTATTAAACTTTAAATCACAACTAGATCTCTTCCATCATCATCAATTCTTCAGGAATGGTGGTGTTTAACTTTGTGAGGCAAATTGTGATGAATAACTTACCCTTCAGGTGCTCTACAAAAATTTTCCACACATTTATAGCGAATCTTTGTGGTTATTAACCCACCCTCTATGTAGTGTTTACGAGAGATTCTCAGTGGTGAATTCACAATGGGGCAGCAGAACTGTAACATATATTACATTTCATCGTAAAAAAAAAAAGAACTATATGACTACTATGTTGCAAAGAGACCCTAATGCTAACTTCCTGTTAAACTTTTCACCACTCAGCGAGGTTAAATTGACCATGGTTTTCAATCAGGAGGAGCCAAAGTACAATGAGCAAGGAGCTATGGTTCTCTCTGGCTGAAATTTTGCAAAGATGTTTTAAAAAAAAGTCATTGGTTCGAAAACTAAATACACACACATAATAGATGAAAGAAAAATGTAAAATACAAAATGTGCAATCTATAATTCACTAACTCAGTGAATGAAAAATAGTGCAAGGGAGATTTTGTGGTTCACAAGAAAAATGAGAAATAAAAAATTTAACCATCAAGCAGTCTGGAGCTTCCATTTGATACTGGAAAACTCTTCTCAAGTATTGCACGATAATGTCAGTTAACCTCAGATCTCAGACCTGAATGAGTCTCTCTCTCTTTTGTCAGCTGCATGGTGAAGAGGGTGGTCAAGTATGTTGATGGTCTACTGAAGGTGGACAACAATTGGTCTTCAATTCTTCACCACGCCATGTCTCAAATGACTTCAGACTGCATCTAATTATGGAGAAGCGTTGCTGATCAGCTTATAAATACGTTCCTGTCTGCCTCTCATCTTACTCTTCCAGCAGAACACGCAACACAGGCAGCTTCCCTTGACGATTGAGTCAGATCAGCAGCCAGGTTGTCAGAATAAAGATTTAGAAACTGGTATTTTTTCACACAGCTTGTCTAAAATAGAATTTGGTTTTATTTTTTTTGCAGAATAAAACAAAGCGTTATGGGCCAAGCAGTGACCTCTGTGGTACTCCAGGTTTTATGAAGCTGATTTCACTAGTTTTACCTATTTATTCTGTTTTTCAGAGTTTCTACAACTACCGAAATCTCTTTGTCAACATGTCTTTTTTGCTGTTCTGAGTCCTGACAGAACATCACATAGTCTTCATCCAGCTGCCTTCGCATGCCAGTCAAAGTATCTGACGAGCAGTCAGACGTCCGTCAGTCCTTCTTTGTCACGAACAGCCTGAGGCCGATTCAGGCCAGAAGAACAAAGTACCATTCACATGGCTGGGTGGAGGGGTGTGTGTGTGTATGAGAAACAAAAAGACGTCTGTATGTGTGTCTGATCAAAGTAGAATGAGGCGCCACGTTCTTGTCGGCATGTTGCATTGTCATGGTAGCACGTTGACAAGGATGATTTTTGATACAATACTCCTTTCTCGGCAAAATGACCCAATATAGATATTTAACAGTTGGACTCAATTTCTCTCTGATGTGCACGGAATGAATTTAAAAGTTTTAAGAGAGAGTTTTAAGACTTCTTTAACATTAAGACACAAACAACTAAAATAACACAAAAACTCAATGTGGAACTTTCTGGAAACTCATCCAACTTATCAAGACATCAAATTTCCAAATGTAATAACACATCGGGGAAATAAGGAGAGTACCTTAAGAAGAAGAAGATAATTAACAAATAATACCCATAAAGTGAGAAAGTAATACAGAGCAAACAGAAATTAGAGATGAAAGAAGCCTACACTGGAATTTACAAAGCTGGTTGGGAAAATTGTTTTCTCTGTCAGAGCCAAGACATTCCTAGCAAATGTACATTTTTTTAAAATATTGGCTACACCAAAGCTGAACTGGTTTGGAAAGTGAAAAGTATCCTCAAACAATTCTCAATGACAAACACACCAAATCAACAGTCTTTTGACAGCAGGAGTTGGGTTCTTTCTGGTTTTATGCAACACGTACAAAGAATATAACAGTGTTAAAATAGTACGGTTTTTTTGTTGCTGTTTATATTGGTCTTTTTTTCCTTTTTTCCATCTTTTCTATAAATTTATTTCAAGGTAACCTATGTTGTAAAAGCTAAGTTTTATTGGGCACACAAGCATTTTTTTGCTTCAGCCTGTTCTTGGTCACCTGTATTATTTGAGTATGAGGATTTTTTTTTATGTATATAGTCATGTAATAGGAGACTGGGCACGAAATAAAAAAGTTTCACGTTTCAAAAAAAAAAAGTTTCAACAATGATGATGCTGGTAGAAGGGAAAGTATGAGTTTGGCCAAACTAATTTAAAGGAGTTAAAAGAAATTTTCAAAACGGATAAAAAGCCAAAATGTTATTTTCAAATCATCCACAAGTCCCTTGTAGGTTGACATTGAAACTATATTACCAACTCATATTATGTCCATGGTGTGTGCATTGGTGTGTAATCCAAATTCATCATATATGGAATGTATTGACCTTATTTTGCCTGTAAAACTAAGTGTTTAAAGTGTTAAAACTTGAAATGTACACTTTTTATGTGACCGATACAAATTTACAAAATGCATAAAATATATTATGTACGTTTAAAAAGATTATGTTGAAAGTATGAATAAATTAAAATGAAACAAAATATCTTAGAAATTCAAACATTATTTTATTAGTTGTAACTTAAGTCAATTGCTAGTTATTTTAAATTGACAGTTGTTTAATTAAGTTGTAAAGTATTCTAATGTATTAATACTGTACTTTGATTTTCTTTCGATAGGATTTCATCAGTCCTCATCATCAAGTAGAATCTAGTTAATTACAAAATGAAATCAGGTTTAATTTATTAACTCCTGTTTTTGCTGATTTGTTCTATCCCATACTGTTCTTACTGGTGGATTATCTCCCACTTTGTAGTCATTGTTTGTGCCAATTGTGGGTTTTTTTTAACCCCTTTAATTACCAAATTAGATATTTACCATCACATTGAGATTACTTAATGTATAACATAAAGGATCATGTTAAAACTAAAGAAATGCTAAGAGATAAAATCTCACTGTGAATAAAAATTTGCCCTGATCAGTTTTCTGTTCAGCTTTGGGTTCCTGCAGCATCTTGTGGTCACATCAAGGAACTACCAAAATTGAGAAAACATCACTAATCTCACAATGAATGAGAGGGAAATAAATCACAAAACAGCAATAATAGAAAATATGTGACTTTACCAACAATAATACACTTATGGGGAAAAAGAATAAACCTTTCTGCAACCTGGACACAAACATGCATCTTTATTTGGTTAATTTATGTTGCAAAAATGTTACTTAGATATACTTATGAAACATAAAGTAAAATCCAGACTGTTTTTTTTCCTTAAAAAGTAGAGTGGAAGCAGAGAGCAGGTCTGTGCTGATTCATCAGCAGCCTGTCTCTGCATGTTTACTCTTGCCTGGCAATAAATGGCTTCTCTGCTGCTAATTGCTGCTGTGTGTTTTTCTCCTGGCTGGTTTTGTGTTTCTCCAATCAGAGCTCTGACATCCTGCGTAGGGCCCGTTTGTTTTTACAGGACCAGGGGCATCATTTATAACCAGTCTGAGAGACAGGGCCTACCAGCTTCTGCTTGCTGTTTATTAGAGGTCGCCAGGCACAGTTACACATCACATTTCTAAAACCTAATTGGAGCTTTCTCCTCTAATGAGCAGTAAAATCTTCAGGAACACATTTACAGTTCTGCTGGAAGCCCACATGGGGATATTTTGGGTTTCATCTGAGGTTTTTTTCCTAAAAATTTAGAAATTCATCTTGTGGAGCACAAATGAACTTTATCCAGATGTTGGCACCAGAAAGCTCAGAGTTTTCTCCAGCCAGGAACCGGCTTCTATTTATTTAGTTTGGATTTATTTTAGTCAGCACAGCAGTGTCTGGGCTGTGATTTTTACTTTTCTCTTAATGATGGAGATTCTACAGCAGAAATTGTTTCTCCATGTCTGAGATGCTGCTAAAAAGCACATTTCTGGCACTTTTCTATTAGATTTTTACATTTTGCAGCCAAAAACTTTGGATTAAATTAGGCCACAAATGGATTTATTGAATTGTGAATAAATCTAGTTGAGACTTCTTAAGAATTTAGTAGGGTCTCCAAGACCATTTTAGGTTTGTACCCATTTATGGCATCAAAATTTCAGTTGTTTGCAGGGTATATTCATTTTGTACTTGAGTTTCACCAAATAAATTAAGAGTTGAGAGTTTGCAAGTCAAACATTTAGGTTAACGTTATGTCTCTGTGAGCTCACTAGTCTGCTGTAAAAAATGAAGATCAAATCAATTTAAATCTATAAAACTGGAAACAAAAAGTATTTTCATTGGAAGAACCAAATTTATATAATTTATTTCCCCTCCCTCTCTTGCTCATTCTCTCTCTCTTTTTCTCCATCCCTCCCCATTCCTTTTCACTCTCTCTCCTCTCTAACTGTTTCTCTCTCACTCTTTCTAACCCAGCCCATAGTGAGTGATATCACATTTTAATTGACCAATTGCACAAAGTCCAATCCATCACTGTCATCACCCTGACCAATCAGCTGCACACTTTGCCTTCTCTCTCTCTTCTAAGTCTCTCACTAGTGAGGTAAACCTCACTCTCCCTTCCACCATAGAAAACTGACTTTATGAGAAACATGATGCAAACCTAAGAGGAAAAAAAAGCTGAATCACAGGTACGACAGGATCCAATCTGGTTTAAGTCTGATCTGAAAGGACTGCGGTCTGGCAGGGTTGAAATGTTTTCCTGCTACAACACACCAGACTCAAATGCATTTTCTTTTTTATAAAACAAAACTTTTACTACCAGTTACAATCAATCATGCAACTGATTAATCTTAATCGATTTCATCCATAAACATAAGCAGAAACCTGATCCCTCTGATGTCGATCATTTGAAAATAAATTGGACAAATCAATAATTTGGCTTTGTCTTCTGAACCGCATATTCCCTAACGGGGTCATAGGGAGTGCCAGAGCCTATCCTGGCTGCTTTCAGGCAGTCTGCAATATGATGTGGGGTACACCTCGGACAGGTCGCCAGTCTGTTGCAGAGCTCTACACTTACAACCGTCAACACACATTTTTCCTAGGAGCAATTTGATAGTGGCCAATCAACCTATTGTGCATGTGTTTGGAGGGTGGGAGGAAACCAGAGCACCCGGAAAAACCCACACATACACGGGGTTTCACCATGCAAACTCCACACAGAAAGGCTAGTGTTTCAAGGCTCGTCCCATCCTGAACTCAAACCCCTACCTTCTTGCTGTGAGGCCACTGTGCTAACCACTGCACCACCGTGCAGTCCTTCACATATTTTTTTTTTTTGTGTCTGGTAAAAAAAAAAAAAAAACGTATACAGTTGAATGAGCTGCAACAGACTGATGACCTGCTGACAGTGTACCCTACCACTTATGCCCTGAAACAGGTTCTGGCCCTCTGATACCTGGAGCTGGATAAACTGAAAGATTGTTAGATGGAAGGATTGGATGGATGTTTGAGAAAAGATATCATTGTTCAGCAATTTACACAAATGATGATTGTGTTATTGCTTCTAATCGATCTGCAGGTTTTTCCTGTTTTAGGGGCTCCTCATTTGGAGATACATCAGTGTGTATCATAAACCAGAGGTCACTCCCTTTCATGAGTTTAATGTGTAAACTGGCTTTTCATAAGCCTGCTTAAGAAACCCTCATCTGATTACCAACTTGACTGCCAGTTTTTAAGTGGGCTTTTCAGGTGTTTGCTCTTGGTCTCCAAGAAGGCTTTAGAGGTACCTGTTAGCTTGAAGTTGGAGTCGGGGGCGTTCTTCTGCACGGGGACAGATGGGTGTGAGTTTTTGTGCTGTCGGCTTCCAGGAGCGCTATCTTGTGTCCCTTTCTTGCCTTTTCCTGTCTTTTATCTTTAGAGTTGAGCAGGTTTGGAGCTTTCGTGAGCCTTCGATGTATGTGTTTCTGTTAAGCACCTGTGTCTTAACAGCAGAGTGTTTCTTAAATGGGACACTCTACTGCCCATTTACAGTAAAAACATGGTTCTGTTTTTGAATGTTCAACAGATTGACAAAACAGAAGAATGTTAAAATGAGCTCAATGTTCTTTCTTTGGTGAAGTAAATCTGTAAAGCACAGTTTTTTCCACATAGGTTTAAAAAAAACGACAAGAACTGAAAGAACAAAACATAAGTAACAACACTAGAAAGGTTATTTGGAAAACCCCCTTAAAGTTGTATGAATGGAATAAGAGGAGTGGAAAAATCTATTCTTGGTTTTGGGTGAAGACATCAGAAGTTTTATTTTCGCTGACTACTGAAGTTAAGCTCCATGTGTCAAAGCTGGTTTACGTTGCAATTTTGGCTCCAAGGTGCAGGAACAAAACAACTGAAATTGAGGAGTTTTTTTTATTTAGGCTCTAAAAAACCTGTTCATGGTACTTGAACAGGGAGCATTACATTTACATTATGTTATTAGTTTTGTGTTGATTGGGAGAACAGGCAAATATGTTTAACCAAGTGAAAGAGATAAACGGATATATATATATATGTATATGTATATATACATATATATATATATTGTGTATATATGTATGTATATATATTTAAAATTTCAATATAGTGGTTAATAGATTTCTTTTTTGTGATATATTGCAGTTTCTACTTTGGCCAGTAGATGACAGTATTTTACAGATCTGTGGTTAAGAAAAAATTAGTGTTGATTAAAATCTCTTTTTTTTTTTTTAAAGGGTTGATAGAGATCACAAAGATAAAACTGAAAGGAAAAAAAAAATCCCAGGTGGGTTATTAATTTTCTATCTATGAGAGACAGTAATTTAGTTATGGTTATTTTTTAAAACTGATTGAATTTTAACATAGGATCGGAGAGTGTTTTGTTAAGTGATTTTTAAGGTACAACTTCTGTTTTCATTAACTGTTGTTTGAGGTACTCTGTTAGCAACTATTTAACTTTTCTTTAAAGAATAAAAAACGTCATCATTTCATAAAAAGATCATTTTTGTCAAACACTCTTACGGGAAACACCACCTTCCTTTGGTCAAAACAGGTACTGCAATAAAACACAAAAATATAAGTCTACAAAATACTATATCAGGATATAAAAATGTGTATATTTTTTACTTGGTTAAATATACATGGAGAATATGCATGGAGAAAAGTGACACCCCTTATGGTAAAACTTGCTCTTGATGAGTAACTTAGAAATTAACTCAATACCAAAATGTGATTAAATGTGATGTAATCACAGACTTAGATTTTTAAACTGAAAACAACAGCTAACTTTTCAACCAAATGAGAATTTAGGATGACTATTGTGTACATCTTTTGATGTGATAACAGAAAGTATCAGGACACCTGTGCATGCATGAAGACAACTTCCTAACCTCACAGAAGAAAGATCAGTTGTTTGAAACTTCCTACTGTATGTGGTTATTTCCATACTAATCACTGCAAAGTATTTTACATAAAGTTACCATAGACCACAAATGAACAAATGCAAAGGAAACATGATATGCATCATAATGCTAATGATGCTGCAGTGAACCCACCCAGACCTGGTTTACTGTAGCTGTGCACATAGTACATGAAGAGATGACAAATTCAGTCAAATTCATTGTAAATATAGTTCTTACTTTCTAAATCAACACTCGACCTTTTCATCTGGAAAGGTGACTGTTTTCTACAAGTTTTGAATGAAATTCCACTCTTCTGGGAGAGTCTATGTGGGTTCTTCTTTAACAGGAATGGGAGAATTTTGTGATGAAATAACAAGAGGATTGGTGCAGAATCTTTAGTGATGCAAACGCTGTTTTGCTGTGTAGTGAAGAAGAGAGTCGGCTTTAGGCAAAGTTTTTGGTGAATCAATTTGTGTGTTTCTTCTCTCAAATAAGGTCACGTGCTGTGCATGAATGATGGCGAAAGGAGCAAGATTGTCACGAGGTACCACAGCTCTCCTTTATGAGAAATTCATTTAGCCTTGGATTTCCCCCAAATGACTTGGCAGAAGTCTTTTGGTAGAAATCTGGCACCCTGTACTCAGGCATCTACCCAAATACCCAGCCAAAGATGAACAGCAAATATTTTATAAGCAATTCAAACAAAGAATAAATCTGGAACAAATATTGCTGTCAAATCATATTTTTTAAGTTGGTTGAAAAAATGAATTCAGTCCATGTTTTGAATCCAATATGTGGTGAGAATTTGTGTAAATATAAAGAAAAGTCAAATAAAGGGACCTTGACAGGTAATTATTAAAGTAGATTTTTATTTAATGATTTATTTTAGCATGCTGCTTAATCTAAATCTGTTTTGTTTCTGTTTATTACAAACGGAACAAACACAGCTCTCTTTAAGGCTGTGGTAATACCAGTTCAATTTGTTTCACAAGCTAAAATTTCACCTAAAATATTCTGATGCATTTCTACCAGAGGTTGAGAACTGCTCAAGGTGGCCTAAACGTAAAAATTTTTAAATTTGGTGATTGGTCAAAATAAATATTAATTCATTTTCATTTTTCTACCATAGAACCAGGTCCTGATCTTGAAGTAGTTAAGAACTGGTTTGTCACTGGATGAAAGATATTCAGGAGCACGCATTGATTTAATCTGGAATTAGTTTAAAACTGACCCAAGTGAACAAGTGGCTAGAACTGGCCATAATGGTTTTTCTGGACCTGGTGTCAGACCTTGTTTAACTGTGGGCTGAAAATGATGGATTAAGACTGAATTGCTCATAGACTGACTCTTGGACTGATGTGAAACTGGTCTGTACGTGTGAGATTAGATTGTTAGACTGTGATTTGTCTGGAGATGTTTTACAACTGCCCATTAGCATGACTTGTCTAAAAATGACCTAGAGGTGGTCTGGACTCATATTAGAACTAGTTTGGAAATGGCCAGAAGCTGTGTATTGAACAATCATGAACTGCCCTGACCTAGAAAAATGAGGCATAGGCCTTTTTATTTCTCCAACGTGAAAATGAAAAATGAAAACCTCCCGCCCCCCTTTAAAAAATCCTGGATTCGCCCCTGACAAAGTGATCAAACACTACTACAAACAACTTCTAAAACCCGCATAAATACGAAGAGAGACTAAAATAACTTTTTGATGCGAATAGAATAAGAATTTATTAGTCAGTTTTATGTTAATTTGGTTTTTTTTTCGCTGCAAGAAGCTGAGATGGAGACGTACTTTGGTGACGTCATTGGTTGGTGTTGCGACACTTCTTTGTTTGGAGTCTATTTTTAGAATGCTCTTTCAATGCCCTTTTATACTCATTTTCAGGGAATAAAACACAATTACAAAAAGATTTTGAGTGGAATAAAATCAGAAGTTTGTTAGGTTTTGTTTAGGAATTGAGCTATCGTTTTTGTTTGTAAAACTTCATTATTCAGAAAACAAACTTTTTGCTTGTGTAATTATTAAAAAAATAAGTCAGTGAAGAATTTGTAACAGTTCTGTTACGTTACTGAAAAAAGAAAAGTTCTGTAAAGAAGTTCTGTAAAGTTGTCCAATCAGCTTGTTGGAAAAGAGAACTAGAACGAATCATTGGCTGACAGTGGCTCCACCTAGTTTTTCATTGTCATTAATATTCAAAAAGGCCTCAGAGTTCTGATTTCTGATTGGCTCTTCAGTAAAGAAAAATTCTAATTTTTTAAAAACAACATTTTCTAATTTTGTATGAAGAAAAAAAACAAAAAAGTGATGCAAATTTATTAGACAAGTCAAGAAATAGACTTTATTGTGAGTCTCAAACAACAGAAATAAAATAGTCAAAACATCTAAATATTTTTGAAAAAAAATCTTTGGTTTTTTATATATACATCTTCTAGGAAATTTACAGTGCAGTAACATTTTCAATTCATCTTGTAACCGTAGCGACAAAGTCTTCATTTAAATTGGACTCCCTTTTAAGCACATTCAGTGATTCTTTCATCATGACTTTAAACATTTAGTGCACACAAGAAATGCTCTTTGATTAGAACAAATTTCTGCAGTTACAGACAAAACAACCAATTTAGAATTAGTTTATTCTTTGAGCTCAAACCAAGATGGGTGTAATGTGTGAAACAAAAAAATGATGTATAAATTATTTATTCCCTTTGAGCTTGTTTGACTCATTAAATTACACACAGACTGAAAATAATTCCAGATAAATTAAATAGAAATAAATTCAAAACACATTCAACTAAAGGCTCACATCAAAAACCGTAAAGGTAAAGAAAAACAGGCTGGTTTGTTGATTTGAAGCCGTCTCGTAACCATTGTCTCAGTGAAACTTAAACTCATTTTAGGATGGACCACTTTATCTGTTCTTTGGCCGACTGCAGAACCTGAAACCATGAAAGATAAAAAATATTTGTTAACAGCAAATTCAATTTTTGTATTGTTTTGTGATAGATGAATGGAGACCAGATGGCAGAAGCTGAAACATTAATTTCCAGTTTTTTTCAGCTGATGTCAGTTTATTAGTAGTAAATACACCCACTTGAACCTTTTCAAAAGGTATTTAAAAAATGACGACTTACAATAAACTTTTTTTGTACTAAAATATTCGGTGATGTGTTTTTTTTTCTCCATGCAGTCCCATTTGTCGTATGAGATCTTCTACCGATCTTCGTCTTTTTTGACTACTCAGTTATTTATGGTTTTTTCTCTCATTTTTAAAATACAAATATAGTTCTGTTTTTGCCACAATTACTAAAATTTAAACGAAACAGAGAAGTGTTAGTTCCATTTTTAAACAGCAGAGGTCAGTGTCTGATCAGATTCTAATGGAATCAGATCATATACGTGGGTCGATCAAGACAAACGTGCGTGTGTGTAAAGACAGAGTTTCTTCAATGTGATAAGTAAATACGTTCACTTGTAAATTGTAGAGCTTTTATTTTGAAACAACAAATTTATCCCATGTCATTCATTCGATTTGTCAACATGCTGTACCACAATTTGACACCAGATGGCGTTGGGCATCCATTTTATTAATTACTACATTTTGATCTTCATCCCGCATCTGATGAGTTTATTTTTCTGTGTTCATGACTAAACTATAAGGAGTATTTTCTGAAATATGTGGAGAAGTACATTGCTAAAATTATGGACTTTTTATATGAGAATGGAGTTGATATTAATATATTTGGGTGGCGCACACTTGGCCTCACAATAAAAAGGTCGGGGGTTCAAGACCTGGGTGAGACAAGGCTAAGAAACACTGTCCTTTCTGTGTGGAGTTCCTGTGTTCTCCCTATGTATGTGTTGGTTTTCTCTGGGTACTCCAGTTTCTTTCCACCTTTCAAAAACGTGGTTGTTAGAGTGATTGGTGATGTTGAAATTGACCCTAGGAATGAGTGTGTGGATGGTTGTGTGTGTGGCCCTACAACGGACGAGCGACCTGTTCGAGGTGTACCCTGTCTCTCGCCGTAAATCAGCCAGGATTGGCTCCCGCAAAGCCGTTAAGGATAAGCGGTTCAGAAAATGAAACAAATATTTTAAGAAACTTCTAAAAATAGAAATAGAGTCAACTATTTCTATTAGTTTGAAAAGAATGTGACAAAAGAGTAAACAACCTCATTCCAGAGCTGTGGTTAGTAAAAACTTACATTAGAAGTCAGTGCCAGCTTCTCTGTTAGCTGCTGTTAGGATTCAAGCAAAGGAACAATCAGTAAGTCACTAAACATGCATTTCTACAGTTTGTTAAAAACAGAGCATTAAGTTAAAGCAGGAAGACAAAACATCTCATTCACACTGTTGATTTGTTGGTGTGAAAGAAAGCAGTCAATCATTGCATCCATAGAAATAGCGCTGATGTAAATAATGCATGAACAGCTTCGATAGAAACGTTATGCAAGATTTCCAACCATTTATTAGAGTTCTCCTTGAAATAAAAACTAAAGAGTAAGAGCAGCTCAGATTGTACATGTTCTTTAGGCCAGCAACATGAATCAGTGAGTTTGTGTGTTTGATGGTCACATCTTAGATTTTAATAACTTTCTTTCAGCCAAAAATAGATCAGACATTCTTTGATTCAATAATAAATTCATTTCAGCTCATCAGAGCAGGAACATTTTTTCCTGTCTGTGTTGGAAGGCAAAAAAAATCTATTCAAAATAATTTTCATTCCAGATGAGTTTATACTAAGCTTATAAATTTGCATTGTCAAATTTGACAACAGAATGAAGCAAATTAATTTTGGAGGGGCTAGCTCAGTAGTAGAAAGTCCGTTCTTGGACTGGGAGAAGCTGGTTTGATTCCTGCTAAGCCCTGGCATAAGTGCCCCCAGAGAAGACACCTAAACTCCCAGTTGCAGCCACTATTAGTGCCATCATGGCTGCCTACTGCGACGCAATGCAGCAAAAGTAATTTTCCCGCGAGGGAGGACTACAGTAGTTAAAAAAGAAAAAAATAAATCAATTAAAAAAGAATTCTTGAAATTTTATACATTTAGCTGGTGATAATGCAAAAAATTTAAATTGTTTTTATGTTTTGTGTGTGTGTGTGTGTTTGTGTGTGTTTGTGTGTGTGTGTGTTTACCTGAGTCACGGTCTGTTCTGTTAGTGGGTTTTCATCCGCCTGAGAGAAAGAAACGACAGCGTCATGTGTTGAAGAGAAAAAAGAATAAACACACATTTTACTGCCTTTTTTCTTAGAAGTGTTGGAAAAACATGACATGCTTTCACACAGTAACATTATCCAGGTGCCAACAGCTGTTTGGGACTCCTTCTTAGCATCAAACCATGCTGGTTTGCACGATACAGGGTTAGGAACAGTTTTAGCCACATTCTGAGCATTTAATAAATTAGGAATTTATTTAGCTTTAGCAAAGCCTTCAAGATAGAAGAGAATCATTCTGCATGCATCTTTCTCAGTGATCACATCCAAACCTGTCTTCCTTTCATTGACTGTCTTACACTGTCTATAGCAGCTGACTCCTGTCTGTCTGAGCCTCTAGGTTACCGGTGATGTAATCAAACAGGACGAAACCATAGGCTGGTTCTGACATGAGCTGCCGGCATTCAGAAGGAGAAAGCAGGAGATGAAGCGGGTAAGAAGCAGTTGGAACCAAAAAAAAAATCTGAGTGCAGCTGCAGAAAGATGTTCCACTAAAAGTGGTTTTCTACTTTCAAAGATTTACTGACATCAGTGAGAATGATCTGTAATCATCTCACCCTGTAGTTGACCTTCTGAAGAACCATCTGAGGGTCACTCTCCAAAATCACCCTGGCAACAAAATAAAACAACCAATCAGGAAGGACTTGTGGACAAAGTGAACCCAGGTTATTCATTTATATGATCAACTATTGCAACAAAGAGAATAATGAAATGAAAATGTTTCAAAGTACTTTCTTTAATTTAAGCTTTCAAAGCATTGTATTCATAAGGGAAAAATAGAAAAAAATGCAGTTACGTAAGTAAAAAAGGATGACATTTTAGAACATTTTAAAGAAAATATGCAAAAAGTAAAACTGAAAAGTTATGCAAATAAACTGAAAAAGGGGTTAATTATTTTCAATTGCTCAACTAAGTCATGAAGAAACAAAAGAGCAGCATCAGAGTTTAAATCACTAGTTAAAGACCAACACCACTGAAATTGGATCTTTTTTGGTATGGAGATAATTTTTTATGCTTACAAAGCAAGTTCTGTTCTTAATGGGGTAAATCGCCATGGTAATTCATAATACATTGCAAATTCACCTAGATTAAGTTATGTTCTAGATGGATCAACCAGAAAGTAAATACTACCTTCTGACCAATCAGAGCCTCTTTTCCCAAACCAAATGCTTAAAGAGAAAGATTTTTAAAAAATAAAAGCTCTATTTTTATGAGAAGTAATTCAACCTACACAGTAGTCATTTTAAAGTATGCAGGGATTGTTTTCTCTGAAATCATGATGTTATTGAACCAAAAGAAATACGTGCTGTCTCAACAGAAGAATTGATCTTCCAAAACACAATCTGCTCACATAAGGATGACGAGACTCAAAAATACCCTTATGGAAATATGAGGGAGAGAAAAAGCAAAAAGGAGACTCTCTGGTTAAAGCGTCTGGGCAAAATGAAAGTAATATAGAAATGCAGATTTATTTTCTGCTGTGAAATGTTGGAGTAATCTCACAATCTTTAAATCAAATGAGATATAATTTTCAGCTGTCTTCTAAACTCTCAGGCTCGGGCACTGTGTAAGAAAGGGCAGAGCATGCTGTTTTTCCTGAGAAGGCTGAGGTCTTTTCATTTATGTGGACATGCTGTACATTTTTTTACCAGTCTGTCGTGGCAAGTGCAATTTTCTTTGCGGTCGTCTGTTGAGGAAGCAGCTTGACCACAGGAGACAACAATCAGCTTGACAGACTGATGGGGAAATGTGCATTTGTGGTGGGAGGAAACGTGGACTGTGTGGGAGCTGTTTTGGAGAGGAGGATAAGGGCTCTAATGCAGGGCATCCTGAAAAATCCCTGTCACCCTCTGTATGATATCTTCACAGCCCAGAAGAGTGCCCAAAGAAACAGGTTCCTCTGTCTACGCTGCAGGACTGAGCGCTTTAAAAGATCGTTCATCCTTTCAGCCCTCTGGCAATTTAATTTAACAGATGTGCCTGTAAGGAATTGAGTCCAACGTGAGTATCTTATTACTATCAATAGTAAATATCTATCTATCTAGCTAGCTATCTGCCATGAATTGGAAATGTTTATTTGGAGTCACACTATAAGAAATTCTGTTTCTTATTTTCCTCCAACTTTGTTAAAAAGACGAGTGGATCTCATTCATCTTACCCTCCATCAATGATTTCATCCAGAACCAGAAAGACTCCGTCCATGTTGTCCAGCAAACACCTCCGCTCCACGTTTTTTCTGGTTCAAAAACACTAACGTTAGTTAATCATTCATTCTTTGGTTTAACCTCTACCATGAGTTTAAACACTGAAATGCACTTATGCCTGCAGGAGTGGAGCATCTATGATGGAAACAAAGCTGAAACTGAAACTACACTGCACTACTTTATGGCGTAATTGATTTTGAAGCAGTTGATCAGAATAAGGATAAGTATACAGCCGTTTCTGAGCTATTGAAATGTTTTCATTTTTCTCTTTTTTATTACCAAATTATAGGTTTCATCAGGAATTATTAGAGACATTAAATTTGTGCCATCTAATCTCAGACCTACTTGGACCAGTACTATTTTCTACCAACGCATTACACATCCCTTGCTTTGGTTAATAATGCTGGTTATGGTCAGATATACTGACCCACAATATTAGTAACTAGATTAATTTATTAGGCTACAAAACATTCATAACGATAAGGCGTCCCCGAACTAAAAAATCTTTTTCAAAATATTGAGATAGTCATCTTAGAACTTCAAAAACTCAGCGTAAAATGTTTTATTTAACCATGTTATTTTTCTGGCTTACAGAAAGAGACTTGACAGTATATTTTAGATGGGGATGTGTGTTTTGACTAACTTAATAAAGCCAGAGACGTTCTGGCCGTCACAGTCCATTATTCTGGGTCTATTAGTTGCAAATGGTTAATCCTTTTTCTTAACGACTCATACAAGGGCTGGTTGGTTATTTATTTGTTCTGCCGCCAAATTTGGACTGCTGATCAACATCAAAACTTTTACATCTTTTAGATTTTCATTCTTTGTACTAACTCAGGACAGCAGTTTTACCATTTACTACCTTTCTCTCAGTTTCTCTTCTCTGGAAACTCTGCTGACTTCTGTTTCCTGTCCTCTCCGTGGCTCTGGATGAGGCAGATTACTAACCTCCCAGAGGTGGGTTCTTTCCTGGATCTGCTGCAAAGTTTCCCTTACTGTTAACAGGGGCTTTTTTCATTTTGCACACTCGTCTAGTGTTTGCAAAAGTTGTGAGCAAAATTTATGACGATTTTTCTGGTTTCTTAAGCAAAGCAAATAAAAATCATTTTTTTCCTCTGAAGTTCTTTGAGAAAATGTAAACTTCAACAATATAAATTATAAAGGTTTATATGTAATGGAATGCAGTTTTTTTTTAAAATAGAATGTTGTAATAAAACATACCTAAGAATGTGTGTGAGAGAGTCAAACAGACAGTTAAGGACTGCCATCAGCATCAACTGGCCAAGAAAACAAAACACAGACACAAAATCAAGAATAGCAAAATATGTACAGTATATATATAAAAAACACCAACAAGTTGCAACAAAACTTTTCTACAAAAAAACTATAATTATTTGAGTCATCTGCAGAAGGGATTGAACTCAAATCAAATCACCAAAAATAAAACTAAACCTAAATTCAATTTAACTTATTTTTACTCGAATGCCTTAACTATCACCTTTTACACGGGTTTGTATATAGACATAAACATTACATTCTCTCTTTTGTTTTCACAGTTCCACAAACACAGAACAACCACTAAAAACTGTGTTCAAGTTGGTTTAAGCTAGTGGTTCTCAAAGGGAGTGTGTTTGACCTCAGGGAACATGATTTTTTTATTTTACCATTTGGATTTTTTTCCCTCTTCTGGAATAAAGTGCAATACCACTCCACTACACTAAGGCGCAGTAGTGCTCTCTTTGGGAAAGTGTGCAGGGAGAATTCACTTGGTGTTATGGTTGATAAAGCTATTCTTTGTTATAAATTGATCCCTATTTTTTTCTTTTTAAAATTCTCTTATACGTTAATAATTATACAGTGCTATGCAGAGGTGTACTTATAACAATTTTATAGTCAAGTGATACTATTTATAGTTGCATGCACAGGGGAAGGGGCGCGGGGGGCGCTGTATGATTTTTTCTTCATCCTCGGGGTGACAGAAAATAATCGAGAAGCACTGGGTTAAGCTAAACCTAAAACAAACTAAGCAGACATAAAATAGGACTGTTGAACCTCACCTCATTTTCTTGAGCACTTCCGACTACGTAAAAGAAGAGATCTATGCTGCTTTTGTAGACGATGGTCATTCCTTCCAGAAAAGCTATTTCATCTGCACACAATTGGAGAAAAAAGTTTACATAATCAGGATCAAATCACTTTATTTCTTTATAAACTATTTTAATGAATTTTTTTATTTGTACTATATTCATCCCTCATGGGGAAATTACTTTTGCTGCATTATACTGCAACAAGCAGCCATGATGGTGCCAATGGTGGGAGTAACTGGGGTTTAGTTGTCTTCTCCATGGACACCTAGGCAAAGGCTCATTGGGAATTGAACCAGCTCTCGCCTCTCCTCAAGTAACTCTAACCAATCTATGTTGGATTGGTCAATCTTGATAGCTGTAGCCCCATTTCACAAACCCCATAAGGCACCTTTCAGTTTTTCCACAGTTTGAGTAAAATGAAATCATTACAGACTCAACTCTGTCACTAAGAAACCAGCCCTCATTGCTTTTGCTTTTTAAATCTAGGTGAGAGATTTGGCAAGCATCTATTTAGAATGGGGGGGACAACAAAAATCCCACAGCATAAAAGTTTGCTTCTTGCTTTTATGTAAGAAAGTATGTATTTGAGTCGCTAACTTCTCCTTCCCAAAATCAAACTGCAGGAGCAAATATGATAATGTAAAATAGCAGCGGAATATTAGAAAGGATAATTAGTAGGTGTGCTCACATTTCAAATACTCTCACATTGTTCCAGAAGAAACCACACTGCTACATAGAAGTTTTTTTCTCACAACTTTTACTCAAAATTCTTGTTGGTTTAATAGTTTTCTAGCCAAGTTGTTACAAACTTTTACAAGTAACCAGTTGACTGAGTCCTTGATAGCATGAGATGTAACTTTTTATCTTTTTTTAGTTCAACTTTTTTTCTACTTGGACCTGTCCTTGAACGAAGTCAACAAAAGTACATTTTGTTAAAAACGTATTTTTGTCAGAGAGAATTTTTAGGCTAAATATTTCTAAATGAAGGAGTGTAAATTTATTTTATTTTTACATTCTTTAGAAAACAAACCTGAGAAAAGTTTTATCTACATCTGAATTTTGAGCTTTACAATGAGAAAAAAATAGTACGAAAATCAAATGAAAACAGGCAAGGAAGTGAATAGTTGAAAAGGCATTAAGTTTAAAATTTTAGAGGAAAAATTAAGGAGAAATAGAGAAATGATCAGCATGACACTGCAGAGAGGAGGGGGAAGCAAAGAATGGGAGCCAGAAGATAAAAGGGAGAGAGAAGTGCAGAAAGGGAGGAATGAAGGAGGAGTTTAGAACAATGAGGGATTCTGGGTGGGTGTGAAGAAGTCAGCAGCAGATCAAGTATCAACTGTGTGAATCCTTCAGAAAGCAGAAGGAGGTGTTGATCAGGTTTCATTGCTTCAACTCAGAGTCCAGCCTCAGACAGGAGCTGGTCTGGGGGAATAAGCGCTTTAGGCTGAGCTGACACTGGAGATGTGTGTGAGAGTTCAGCATAATGCAACGAGGGGATGAGATGGGGGGGCAACAGAGCACAGCAATGAAGGAAAGAAAAACTTACTGTCTGCTTTGTGTGTCTTGTTGAAAACATTGGCCTCGAAGTTCTTCTGCTCCTTCATTGAGGGATAGAGCTCCGGATCGTAGTACTAAAAGAGGTTAAATACAGATGAGAGTTTATGTTTTCCTACCTGACTTCTGAAGTTAGTCCTCAAACTCAAGAAACTTTTGACTGGAAAAGTTATCATACTTCATATTAAATTGTGTTTCCAGTTTCCAGGAAGATCAGATTTACTCACCTTGGACACAAGTCTGTTCCCATCATTATCAAGTATAAAAACAGCTTTCACTGTGTAGAGAGAAGGATCCTGCAACAACACACAGATTATATTTCAGATGATATTCTTTGCTCATTCACCAGTAATGTAAAACTGATCTTTATTCAGTGTCTTTGCATATGACTTTTCTATTTAGGATCTTGAAACATTCAGTTTGTTCATCTATAGAAACATCAATGTTTAATCTCTGAATCTTTAGAGATCACCCTGAAAAGATGGTCATGCAGAATACAGAGTCGGGACAAAGTTCTGTTATGCACTGACCAGCAAAGACTCACAGTCAGAGTGTATCACAGAACTTTGACCAGAAACCCAGAGCATCCTCAGTCCAGTAGTAAAAAGAAGAGAAAAATCCATCCCACGCAGCAAATCAGTGTCAATGTCTCTTGTCACAGTGCACATGCTCAGTTTCCTCCTCTCACTTTTCAACTTCATTGACCATGCATTGCAGCGTAGCATCATATTGCATGCTTAATTTTTTTTAACCTTATTCAGATGTGTAGCAGTGATGCTGGGTTACCAATACAGAATAAAAAAATATAAACTATTCAGTCTGAAAAAATGGAAATTAATCTAACTTATCAAAGGTGTAAAAAAATCTCAACATAAAAAAAAAATAAATCCAAACATATCACATTAAAAAAACCACAACTCCTCCAATTTGCCATTTTTCCTGCAAGAATCAAGACATCCATTTTTATACAGCTTATTCACCCAGATTTGCAGGGTACCAGAGCCTATCTGTGCTGGTTACAGGCAAAAGATACACCTTGGAAAGGTTGCCAATCTGTTGCAGGGCCATGTGGCAGACAACCGCTAACGCACACATTCATTTAAATGAACAATTTCTCATGACCTATCAGCATCCTGCAAGGATACCCTCTTGAATAATATAGCAAATAAATATAAAAATGTGTTTAAATTAAAATAATTGTCCGCCTCTCCTAGCTTAAACAGGGAATAGTGGCAAATTTCTCCACATTTGTGATTGGTCAGATGTAGTTAAACTCCACCTTTCTTTTGCATGTACTGGTGATCCAGAAACCCCGGTTTGAATTACTGAGTTGATAATTAGCTTAGTACCGCTTATCGTGATTGTAAACCCCTTAACTGGAGAGCTATCACGTGCAGGTATATTTAGCATCATACTACAGGCATCTAAAGTTTGTTTTCTAGAGAAGATTGAAAGTCAAACCAGATGAACGTCTAACAGAGAGAAAATCCAGAATTTCCTCCAGATTGAAACTTAAAGAAACATTTCAGAAGATGGATGGGTTTAAAGAATCATTTTAAACTTGTCTGTCTAAGGCGCACAAGAGGAAGGAGAGATTAATTTACATGAAAAACAACTTTCCTGGAGTATTTTACTTAAAGGCACAGGACACAGAATTTACTGTCGCACAGATAGAAGATGGCCTAGAGTGAAAAGAAGGACTTGGTTGATTTTTACCAAGGTCTAGCATATTTTCTCTTTTAATAACCATTTTTAAACATCTGGAAAGTAATTTAAGCATCTGCAGAAGTTTTAGGAAATAAATGTTCAATTTCGGTCTGATGCAGAATTCCAGCAGCTCTTTTGCCCTAACCCAGGCGTGGGCAAACTACGGCCCGCGGGGCACATGCGGCCTGTTAGACATTTTACACCGGCCTGCCAAAAGTGACAAAAATTTAAAAAATAAACCTTGTTAATGTTTTACTTGCCCTGTTTCCTCACTAGAAGGCACACTCTAGATATATTGGCTTTGTTGAGAAAAAAGACCAACACTACCCTCAACACTACTCCCATTAAAATGTGTGTCTTTGTGATGCAAATGTTGTCAAATAAACACTGCGTGCAGACATGGATAGCACATTAGATTTCAAACCTGGCAAATTAATGCACATAATTTTCCAAATCCCAAGATGTGTATTTTTTTTCCAATGAGGTGAGGTTACCAAAGCATGCCATCCATCTGCTCCTGTTCTGGCCCCTTTCTCAAATGTTAGAGCTCAATGTGGCCCGCAAATGAAGAAGTTTGCCCACCCCTGCCCTAGCCCATCATTGTCAGATTTTTTTTCAAAAGATGTACCTCCAGATGTTCTCCAGTGGTGGTCAGATTAGCACATGGACTGTTTTCCTGTCAAGCCACGCTGTCGTGATGGATGCAGAATGTGGATCTGTATGGATGGATGGAGCTACATAGACCTTTTCCTGATGTTCTAAGACTCTTTTCAGTATTGATGGAGCTCCGCAAATGGTCCACTATACCAATCTAATTCAACATTATATATTTAAGGATATTGACTATTTAACTGGATATTTGGTGTCCTATTTTGTCAATAGGTTTTCGTTCCAAGATGGAGCTCCTGTGTTTGCGACAGTCTTTATGGGTTCTTTTTTTTTCCTTGTAAAGAATCAAGACTCTATTTAATCTTTCCACCTTTGAGTAAAATTCTACTCTGATAATGGTGATTTTGATTGAGAATATTTTTCTAAAATTGGTCTACAACTTTTTAGAACCACTTTGATCTAATTTTAGTGAAATGGTTCAACAGCTGTTTCTGATTTCTTTCACTTATTCTTTCCGAACTTTTGACTGCTCCTGTTCTTCTTATAAATCTGTTGCTATCAGACAGTACACAAACAGTTAATATTGTAATACTTCTGATAAAAACACATGAAATACCCTCATTTGAAGATCAGATGTGTTCGTTACATTATAATAACAAATTAAGAGGTAGTCAGAGGGATAAATTCTGGAATTATGTTCTATATGATAATATAGAACATAAACAACTTGGTGTAAATGATTTAAGACCACTTATTTAATATGATCATGAAGAATCTTAAAGGACAAAAAAATGCAAACTTTCTCTTTTTGTATGAATTACAAGTTTGTGTGAAAGTTATTAAATAAAAGTTTGATCTTTTTTTTTTAAGTAAAAGTGATTAAAGCTGAATGGTGAAGAAAGATGTAGGAGATCTGGATAAATGGTGGACCAGTCAGACCAGCAGAGCGTGGACGTGGCACCTACCCTGCTGTACACGTCACTGCATTTCAGCTCAACACCATCAGATTGAACTAGAGCTAGATGTGATCCTCGCAACTTCTTACGCACTGGATCCCAGCTTGCTCCGCGCACCAGATAAATCTGCGCTCTGAGAAACTAAAACCAGGAGAAAATATCCTTGTTGAGTCTCGCAGACACGCTGGAAGGTTTTCTAGAAACTAATCCAGGCTCAGGGAAAGTCTGGCTTTGCCTGGGCCTCTCATGAGCAGATCCTAATGCTTCTCGGGACAAAATCAATCCAAATTATGGATCATTTGATCCAAATGGCCTAGCTACCTCTCTGCGCTGCGTCCATAAACACACAGTAAACACCATCATGCAACAAATGTCCAAGCGTTAGGAAAAACATAAATACAGGTGATTTTTAAATAAAAAAAAATCGCTCCTGTCTAACCTGCAGGACTCGTGCAACAGTCTCAGAAACTGAGGACGCGTGTGTATCTGCCCCACGCAGTCAATCTCACACCTCTAGAAACTCACCGGGGACGTGGAGTCCATGTCTGCAGCCACCTCGATCCCACTTGTGTTGACGTGGACTGGTGCGAGCTGTCACACACCGAGATCACAGTTTTTTTTAATGATGGGCTGTCGACCCGGCACCAGCCAACCAATGAGTAGAAGAAACGCGCACGTAGCGTGCCAGAACGCGCTGTAGACACGCCCCCTCAGCAGCCATGCTGGAAGAAACTGAAGCAGATTCACACTAAAGTCTTTTAAATTTATTCACCAGAAGGTTTTTGTTCTTAAAATAGTTTGAAGAGATTATCTATCAATTATTTTTAAGTATCAATGTTCTCATTGTTTCAGGCAAAAAAAAAGTTAGTTTCTATACAGTTCTCAGTCACACAAATAAGAACATCCAAGTACAGATGCCAAATTTTGTTTTCCAATGGAAAGAAAAGATTAAAGCTTTTTCTGTTCAACAACTCCAAATTTTTTCAAACTCATCTGAAGATAAGTGATGTTACTGAACTCAGGATTCTAGTTCTTACTATCAGCTAGTTTCAGGAGGTCTACAGCTGGTTTACAACTTCTGAAACCATTGCCTGGAAGGTTTCAGAATGTTGGGTGAGGTTGTGAAAGTAGAATGAGGCAAAACATTTAAGTCAGAACCCAGTCTAAAAAAAGGAGAAAGGTTTTGTTCCGTCTTCTAAAACCGCTTATCCCTAATGGGGTTGTGAGGAATGTCAGTGCCCATCCTGTTTGATTTCAGGCATGAGGCAGGATACACCACGAACAGGTCACCAGTTTGTTGCGGGAAAACACATACAAAACCATCCACACACTCTTTCCTAGGGACCATTTCGTAGTTGGAAATCAACTAGCATGCACGTTTTCAAAGGAACCCAGAGAAAACCATACAAACACTGGAAGAGGAAAAATTGTTCACTGTTAGTGCACATCTCCACACCTCATTGTTACTTTTGGGATGTTTTGTGAGCAGAATTATGATATAGTTAAATGTGGCCTACTGAACATCAGATCAATTTCTTCAAAGTCCCTTCTAGTCAATGAACTAGTTAGTGATAACAAACTTAGTCTACTAGCGCTAACTGAAACTTGGCTACGACAAGATGACTATGTAAGGCTAAATGAAGCAACGCCTCCAAGTCACAATAACTACCTAAAATCCAGAAGCTCTGGGAAAGGTGGTGGTTTAGCAGTAATATCACAGTCTAGCTTACTTCTTACCCCTAAAATAAAATACACATATAATTCCTTTGAAAGTATCGTACTATCTATTAACCAGCAAAACCGGAAAAAACAAAAAGCAATTTTATTTATAATTGTCTACCGTCCGCCAGGACCTTATTCAGAATTTTTAACCGAGTTCTCTGATTTTCTGTCCAGTGTAGTTTTAGATTCTGATAAAATAGTGATAGTAGGAGATTTTAATATTCACGTTGATGACTCTAGCGATTGCTTAGGAAATGCTTTCACTGCTTTACTAGACCATGTTGGTTTCGCACAAAATGTAAATGAACCTACTCACTGTCACAAACACACATTGGACCTAGTTCTAACCTATGGTGTAGAGATTAGTCAGCTTAGCGTCTTTCCTCATAACCCTGTACTTTCAGACCATTTTCTAATTACGTTTCAGTTTTTATTAAAAAATGTGTCTGCCCCAATGAAAAAAACACAACTTAGAAGAACGTTATCTGAGCGATCTGTGTCTGAGTTTAAATGTCAAATTCAGCCAATACTTAGTACCATATTAAATGAATTTACTGACAATACCTCTTGCAGCACTAGTCGCAGTATTCATGACCAGTATGTCGATAGTGCTTTCCAAAGTCTTAGGGACTCACTAGATTCTGTCGCGCCTTTAAATTCCAAAGTTATTAGACGGGACCGAGTGCCACCTTGGTTTAACTCTGATACACGCTCTCTTAAACAAGAAACCCGTAAGCTAGAAAAAGAATGGCGGCGTTCTGGATCAGAGCAATCTCGGAACGCCTGGAAACGTAGCCTCCTAGATTATAAAAAATCTTTGCGTAAAGCTAGAAACCAGTACTATTCAACTTTAATAGCGGAGAATGAAAATAATCCTAGATTTCTTTTTAGCACTATAGCTAGGCTGACCAGCAGTAACAACACAATAGAGCCTTCTATCCCAGTTACTCTAAGCTGTGAGGATTTTCTTACATTTTTTAATGATAAAATCTCAAACATAAGGCATAAACTGAATGAACTTATTCCTACAATTAGTCCAGAGCAGGCTGAAGCTGCAGAAATGAAAGCTTCTCTAAAAACTTCTGTAACATTAGATTGTTTCACTGCTATAGACCAAACTGAGCTAACAGATGTTATTACATGCTCCAAAACATCAACCTGTCTTTTAGATCCAATTCCAACCAAGCTTTTCAAAGAAACGCTACCTGTAATTAACAAACCTATTTTAACTATAATAAATTCATCCCTAGAAACAGGATATGTACCACAGTTATTTAAGCATGCAGTTATTAAACCGCTTCTAAAAAAGACCAATTTAGATCCCAGCATTCTGGCCAACTATAGACCAATATCAAATTTACCTTTTATGTCCAAAATTCTAGAAAGAGTTGTAGTTAAGCAGCTGAACCGTCACCTGCAGGAAAATAGTTTTTTTGAAGAATTTCAATCAGGGTTTAGATCACACCACAGCACAGAAACTGCGCTAGTTAGAGTGACAAATGACCTTTTATTAGCCAAAGAAAAGGGACTGGTTTCAATTGTAGTTCTCTTGGACCTTAGTGCAGCCTTTGACACAATTGACCACAGCATTTTACTTCAAAGATTAGAATATGACTTAGGGATCAGAGGAGCAGCTCTTCAATGGTTTAAATCTTATTTATCTGATAGATACCAGTTTGTTCATGTAAATGATCAGTCCTCTACTTCTACCAAAGTTAGTTTTGGTGTGCCTCAGGGCTCAGTTCTTGGACCTATTCTGTTCATGCTCTACATGCTGCCTCTGGGAAACATAATCAGAAAACACAGTATTAATTTTCACTGTTACGCAGATGATACACAATTGTACTTATCAGTCAAACCTGACCAGAGTGACCATATAGAAAAACTTAATACCTGTATCAGGGACATAAAGACTTGGATGACAATAAATTATCTCCTTTTAAACTCAGATAAGACTGAAGTTATTGTAGTAGGTCCTAAAAATCTGAGAGATGTTTTTACTGACCAAGCAGTCTTCTTCGACGAAGTAACTGTGGCCTCTGACCTCACCGTTAGAAACCTAGGAGTTTTATTTGATCCAGATTTATCATTTAAAGCTCACATAGCTCAGACTTGTAAAACTGCATTCTTTCACCTTCGCAACATTTCTAGAATCCGAAATATCTTATGTAAAAGTGATGCTGAAAAACTCATCCATGCATTTGTTACATCAAGATTGGATTATTGTAACGCTTTGCTCGTAGCATGCCCTAAGTCTTCCCTAAAAAGTCTTCAGCTGGTTCAAAATGCAGCAGCAAGACTATTAGCAGGAACTCATAGAAGAGATCATATTACTCCCGTGCTAGCGTCTCTCCATTGGCTTCCTATTGAGTTTAGGATCAAGTTTAAAATCATATTACTAACCTACAAGGCCCTAAACGGCATGGCTCCATCTTACATTAGTGAACTTATAGTACCTTATCAACCAAGCAGAACACTCCGCTCACAAAATGCAGGGCTGTTGGTGGTTCCTAGGATTTCTAAAAGTACAGTTGGAGGTAGAGCCTTTAGCTACCAAGCTCCAGTTTTATGGAATAAGCTCCCAGCTCAAGTGAGAGAGGCAGACAGTGTTCCTACATTTAAAGGGAGGCTTAAAGCATTCCTGTTTGAACAAGCTTATCAACAGGCCAGATAGAAACAGATTCAATTAGCTGATATAATTAATAGTTGGCTGCTAGATAGTAAAAGCTGGGGAAAGTATGGTACATTGGGGTTCTGTCCTCTAATTCTATCTACTATTCTCTGCCAGACTGTCTTGGCTCTTTCCCCGTACCCCCTACTCCAACCCTCTACCCTAAACCCCTGGCTTGCTATCTCATTCATTGTTCTAAATTGTCTGTTTATTTAGAATTACACTGCTAGTTGGTACAATACAATTCACATGTTGTCCACCTCTCTCCCTCCTCTCTGGGAGAGAGCCCCATCCAGGACTCTGCGTTCCTGTCCTGGGCATGGCCACACCGAGGAGACCTCCGCGCTTCTTCATCCCCACTCCATCAGGACGAAATCCATCTACTCATCCCCGCCGTGGGCATCGCTGGGCTGAGGAGTCTCCCGTGTCTCCATCAGGATGAAGAACATCTGCTCATCCCCGTACTTGACATCTCCGGGCTGAGGAGTCCCCCGTGTTTCCATCAGGATGAAGAACATTTATTGACTTCTTTAGATATTTAGCTGTAGATTAGAATAAGCTAATATTTAAACAATAATCTGTGACACATTGTTTGCTCGTCCCGGGGGAGGGATCTCTCTTTCACGTGGATCCCCATGAGGTTTCTTATTTTTTCCCCACTGATGGGTTTTTTAGGAGTTTTTCCTCACCGAGAAGGAGGGTCTAAGTGCATTAATGTGCTAGTCTTGTTTAGTTAGCATTTGTTAGTTATTTTTCTTGTTGTGTATTTGTGTTAATACATTCCTCTTTTTCTTGTGAAGCCCATTGAGACGGACATTCTGTGATTTTGGGCTATACAAATAAAATTGAATTGAATTGAATTGAGTGGTTTAGGGTTTTAAAAAGACAGAAAACAATGACTAGTCTTAAAGCTTGTTGTAGTGTTCAGCCAATAACACTTTACCTCGTTATATCGTAACGCAATTTTGTGCCGAATGAGGACAATAACGATTTTGACTATTTCCAGCTCATAGTTGTGCTATGTTTAACTTCATAGCTTCAACACAAAACCTTTTTTTCTGTCAATAATTGTTTGTGCAAAACGTCGTACATTTTTTGCTTAAATTAAAATGGACAGTTATAAAAAAAAAAAAAAAAAGCCATATGAAGGATCATAAAGAGCAGTGATTCCAGCAACTCTTTGTGAATGCTGGGCATACCCATCTTCTTCTGGATTTGGGTCTCCAACCAATAGAAATGCTTGGTTGCAGTGATTGACAGGCTGTGAGCCAATGACCTTTGCTCACCATGTGAAAATGTTTTGGCTGAGGTTTTTAATGTCCCACAGTTTTATAATGTCTGTGATTTTTACCACATTTATAGAAGCACGAGTCCAATAAATTAAATCAAATTGAAATAATGTTGCCAATAAAGTAATCTATAAAACTGTACCGTAACATCTTTAAGAAAACTTCTGAAATATTAAAACTTTTCTGTGAATCATTATTACAAAATCAAGATTTTTCCCCTCATTTTTAATATTTTTTGTTATTTTTTTCTCACTCAATCCTAGTTTCATTAGTTGTTTTTCATTATTAGTTTATTTTCTAAGCAGTGCTGAAAATGAAATGAATTCACTAAAATCTGAAGCAGGAGATGCGCGCTCCCTGTGACGTGACCGCGCCTCTTTTCCTACCCCACTTTTGCATTGGATTCTGGGTAATTTGTGTGTGTGTAAAGATGGCAGGCGTGCAGCCGCCTCCCCTCCGGACTTTAGATGATTTTCTTCTGAGCTCAGCCCGGTTCTCTGTACCGGATGTACGGAATCTGGACCGCTGGAACAACCGAATGATCAACAACCTGCTGTATTACCAGAGCAACTACTTCCTGTTTGGATTGGTCTTTCTGATCTCTGTAGGGTGAGCTTCCTTTTTACAGATCTTTGTATCAGTCTTTTAGCATCATTCACAGCTGTCGATTGTCTTTCCATAAAGGTTTCAATCTTTATCCCCTTCTTCTTTGTGATCTCCATCCTCCTCTTTATCATCCTATCAGATCACAGATCAGGCAGTCACCTGACCTTCATCTCTTCTGATCAACATCAGATCAATTTAATTGAACAGTTTAATGCCTCTTTCCTTTCAGGTACTTCCGGCCCACCCAGCTGTTCATTGGAGGAATTGTGGTCACCTTGTTGTTCCTGGGGTTTGTCTGGGCTGCAGAGAACCAAGCTCCCATCCGCCGTTTCCGTAGAAACCACCCATCAGCATCTGTGCTGGCCATTCTTGTTGTTAGTTACTTCTTCATGTCTGTGCTTGGAGGAGTGGCCGTCTTCCTGTTTGGGATTGCCTTCCCTATACTGAGTAAGAGCATCCTGGATAAAAACCTTAATATGTTTCATCTTCCAAACCTTTTATCATTAATGGGGTTGCGGGAGCCTATCCCGACTGCTGTCAGGCGAGAGGCAGAATACACCCTAAACAGGTCGCCAATCTGTTGCGGGGTCACACACATGACCATCTGTCAAAGGTTTAGGAACAAAACTTTAGAAAGCTAGCCCGTTATATTGGACTGTTTTCATTCTCTTTGTGGAAACAGTCTGACCTTGCAACTCAGGGGTTTGTTTGGGTCATGGGGCTGGGTACCTTTTTGCTTTATCAATCCCTGCTTTATGGTTGAAACCAGACGTGTTGTCTGGTTAACGAGACAAGCTGAAAAATTAAACTAACTAAATCCCGTCAGCAGCAGAGCAACCACATTTTTCTTGAGTTCTGGCTTTGAATTCCCTATTTCAAAAATTGTCGTCAATGCAGACAGTATAGTGTGGTAGATCTCTATGCTTAACTACCAAGGTACACGCTGACCCAGACGGACACTTCGGCGTTTGATGTTGAAACATCATCTATATTTGCTAACAGGCCGGTAGTTTTGTCGGGTTTCACAAACTGTCCTTAATTTGTATTTGACGTAGTAGCTGGAGGGGATTTAATTTGAGTGGAGGCACTTTGTGGCACCAGCCTGACAAGTAATTTACTGTATTTTAACACAGTATTTAGAAGTACCAACCAGACCCAGCACAACCCTGTCTTTAGACGGGGTGGGTAAACAAAAGTAAAACAAAATCAAATATACGTAATGTATTTTCTTTTATGAGGTGGTTTTCCAAAACATAACTTGTATCTGCCCCTGGTCTGGCCTGTCGATTTAATTTTAGTGTTGTTTTTGGTCCGCCCAGCTTTAGACCGTCTTTGACCGACTAGATACTCAAAAACTCCCTGTTTGGGGGAATCGACAAAGAAACCTGATTCGAATCCAAATGAACATGCAGAATGTTTTTTGAACAATTAATGATAGATTACCTAAAAAGAAATCCGATTGGACCATTATTCTTTGAAGCATGTAGGAGGTGGGCTTCATCCAGATGGTGTGAGGTAAAAGTTCACAAAGTCTATGAGATGACTCACTGAAAGACAGCTAACCTCTGGGTCTCAAATCAAAAGTTTTTTTTTTTTTTTTTTTACGTAATTTTTGTCGAAACTGAAGAATTTGGCCAAGTTAGCATGTGGTAAGAAGCAATGTTTAAGCTTAAGAAATGTAGCTATTTTTGAACCTAAAAGAAACAGGATGTCTAGAATCCTGACTTCAAAAGTTTATTTAAAAAAAGACAGTGTGGAGGATTTGAAGTTGCACAAGAAAAAAAAAAGGATTTTAGCTGCTCAGGGCTACTGTTTGTCATCCTTCACTGTCACCCTCTTAGATTTCTTTGGCATGGTTGAAATGAAAATAAAAAGCCTTTTAGGTATGTTTCTTAAATGGTAATAACATTCAAACATGTTAGAATCCTCCAAAACAGTTAATGTAGCATGAAAACCCACTTTATTACAATATTTTACAAAAGTTTAGTTTATTTTTCTTATGGGATAATAAGAAGTTTAATGGTGTTTCTTTATCTCTTTCAGTGATTGTGGTCCACGCGTCCATGAGGCTTCGCAATCTGAAAAACAAGCTAGAGAATAAGCTGGAGAGCATTGGACTGAAGAGGACACCCATGGGACTTCTGCTAGAAGCTCTGGGACAGGAGCAGGAGGCTGGGTCGTAGAGGGAACGAGTAAGAGGAAGAACAGGAAGGTTAGAGGGAGGAAGAGAAGAGTGTGAAGGAGAGGTGAATAGAAAAACACAAGGCATGATGATGGATGACTTGTAAATTTATCTACAAACAGGCATACAAATTTGCACTTTCAAGTTCCACCAGTAGGAAGAAGCAGTACACACATTACCACTGTGCCTACACCTGGATGGGGGAAGGCTCCAACCAAACTACAAACCTTAAAAATGTATTTTAATGCGTTGTTTTTACTTTAAATTTGAAATAAAAGCGAGGATGTTAAAGAAACAAATCTCCTCACAGACAGAAATTGAATTTGATCATTCTTTTAGCCAGAGGAACTGAGGTGCAGGCGTTACCAAGAATTCCAAGAGACATGGATACACTCGCTGTAGTTTCTATGTGAAAATGTTTTCTTCGCAACGTATCAATTTAAAATTGTGACATTTTACACCAGTCATCTGTTCACATGATACTTTAACAATGAATTAATTCTGAAGTTTTCCAGGTCATGATATAATAGTTAATATGCCTTAATAGGGGAAAAAGATTGGATATCATTCCCACTGGTTTACTTAACTCTGAAATTCACAAGAAAAATAGGAATTTTCATACTTGTGGGTGAGGAAACCCAGAAGTGGCAAAAGGAGGTGAATATCAATGAAAAATTAGCCCTGAGACATGAATCAGGTGTCAGATAAACCAAGTATCACAAGCCAAATATCACAATGTAATATTTTACACAAATTCAATTCATTTCAAATTTATATACGGAACGTTAGTCACACAATCCTGATTCAACTGAACCATGTTTATCCATTTTGGCTTTTGATTGCAGTTCATTGAGATTGAAATTTTTACATGTAACTGTTTGCACAAGACTAATTTTCCAGGTGTGATCAGTCAAATCTTAGTCTACCTTCCAGAAAATTGCGTTTACTCACTTTTCTGGTGAATGAGATGAAGAATTTGTCATCTTCTTCTACCCTTGAAAAGACCACTCCTTATGTTAAGTATTAAAAATGTTCTTTTATTTATTATGACTATTTTGCTCGGTTCATGAGTTTTTCTATAATTTTTTTTGTTAATGGATTTTTAAAACAAGGTTTGCCATCTGTTCTTTGACTCTAATTTTCTTTTCTATGGGTATGCAAAGTAGGGATTTGCAAGTTTTCGGTCTCTATTTGTGATACTTGCATCCTATTCCCATATTTAATCACGCCATTATTTAAATAAATTTGTGCCAAATCAACATTGTGTCAATAGCTTGAACAGACCTGATGATGTGTGAGCTGAACTTTTTCTGTATCTTTGTCCTACTCATGTTTATGAAAGAAGGAATTCTGTTTATGTTCAATGTTAAACTCAGAGATGACCAAAATGTATCTTGCAACATTTCTGCCTTTTCATTGCTGCCTCCAAGTAAATGTTACATAACCACGGTGCCATAAAAACGCAGATTATTTGCAATGTTTTTCCTAATAAAAACACTTGTTCTATCTCTGTCTGTTGACTTTTAAGATAAAATTGTTCTTATCATCTAAAAAAAACTATTCACAGGATGGACTCGTGACCCAGAGGTTATTATAAAATACAAGGTGATACATTTTCCATTGTAACATTTCTTTGAAAAAACTTTTTTCATAACGTGGAACACGTCCTTGTTGGACCTTTTTGGTAGGCAGACATAGACATCAATGGCAAGAAGCTGGAGAAGTATAAAATACGTTGAACTATGTGTAATTAAACAGAAATTAAATGCATAAATGATTATCCTCTTCAGTTCTGTTGTCTTTCGGTTATCTGGGGCCAGGTTGCAGCGGCAACAGCCTCAAATTGGAAATCCTTACCCGGCTGCATCCTCCAGCTCACCTGGGAGTATCCCGAGGTGTTCCTCTGCCAGTTATGAGACATAGTCTCTACAGCAGGTCCGGGGTCTTCTTTAGGGTCTCCTCCCAGTAGGATGTGCCTGAAACACCTCACAAGCAAGTCGCACGAGAGGCATCCTAACTACAGGTTAGATTGTAGATGCCTGAACAACCCCATCTGGCTTCTCTCGACCCAGATGGTCTCTATTCCGAGCTCGTCCTGGATGGCAGAGATCCTCATTCTATCTCTCAGTAGGAGCCCAGCCACTCTGTGAACTCTGGAAGGGCCGTTCCTGTTACTGATTTTGTAAATGTCCTATCGGCAGACAGACCCTTCAATTTCAGATGCTTTTTGGTATTAGATCTTTGGTATTTTGTAATTATATTTATTGAAAAAGTGGTTGAAATAAATCAAAAGTTAAACATTTAAACGTAAGACAAAAATTCTAATGGATTGTTATGACGGTCCTACATGTAAACATTTCATCATCTGTGACCTACTTTTTTTATTTCTATAAAGTCCAAGTGTTATTCTACTGTTTACCAGTAGAGGCGCTGTTTCCAACGGATTCCTCAAATAAGTTTCGCTTTCTTAATCGGGGAGGAGCTAGTATTGCTTTAAAAACCTCCCGGTTTCTAAATAAACTCCACAGAAAGCTGAAAGACCAAGAGACACATCAGCAGCTCATCTGGTGAGATCAGAGTTTATCTCTGGAATTTTTTTTTATATTTTACCTCCCGGTTTCTGATGAAAAGTCTAATTTTAGCTACATTAATTTCACAGTTTCATTATTTGATCAATCATATTCTGATGAAATATCTCTGATTCAATAAGACACTGTGTGGGGTTTCACTTTTAATGGACACATTTGACCTAAAGAAGAGCTTCAGTAAACAATAATTAAAATAATAATAATAATTTTATCAAATCAAAGTTTTCTTTGCGTGGGGCTATTAAAAAACTATACTGAAACTTTGTAAAATTTTACATACATTTAAACAGAAAACCAACATCACAACCAAATGTATTACACTCAAATTAAATGAAGAAATCTAAATAATATAGTAAAAAAAAGTTCTGAAATAAAGATTTAGAAAGGAAAAACTTATTTATATATACAAGTAATTAACCAATTAAAAAAAGCATCAGTAACCAAATTATAATTTAATTCCTACAATTTAACTAAACAAACATTAATATATGTTATTAATAAATTGTAGATTAAGTCATTTTCAGTCTCCAATGATGTACAGTGTGTTTCTGTGACGTCATTCGCTACGGTTGCTGTTGTTGGCATCCTTTTGTCTCTGGATACTTAACTCTTTAAGCCGATGCGGGAGCTGCAGCTCATCCCATACTTACTGCAAATGTGATAGTTGGTATTAATCATGGGGAGAGCAGTGGTAGACTGACTTTTTTTTTTTTTTGCTGTTTTTTGTGGTCACTACAGTCTGGATTTTAACATGTACAGCTATGAGTGTAGCCTGGAGAGAAGTAAAGCTTTCACTCTAAGAGAAAATAAGTTTACAAAAGTTTAAAAAAAAAATTTAAAGTGTGCCAAAAACGTGTTTCATTTTAACTTGAAAAACGCTAAATTTCTATAAAAAGTAGTCTAGAATAAAACTAAAAACTTAAGACAAAATATGTGTATTTTTTATGGAATTATACAGAGATCTGGTTCAACAGCAGCAAAACATGCAACACAAAAGATATTTTTAGTTTTCATCTCCTCTTACAGTCAGCTGTTGTTCTGCAGCTGTAGTAAACAGGTTGTGATGGATCAGAGAAGTTTTCCCAGACAAACATATTTCACCACATAGCAGCAGCAAGTAAGACGAGCTATGTGTAGGCGAGTAACCAAACTGTTTCCAGAAGTTACAGTACAGTGTCTGGACATGTCTGATCTCAAAATGTTTCCAGTCAGCTGGTCTCATGATTGGTAGGATATTAAAGATCCCCAGATGACCTCACATGGACAAATGACTGGTTTATATAGCTATACTGGCATATATGTAGATTATCTAAATATATTGGCATACATATATGGGTACAAATATTTCTGTGGTTGTGTTTTTTTTTAGCATCAACATCTCTTCAAACATCAGAAACAGAGTCTCAGATTTGCTTCTGAGTCTCTGGAGACCATGCAGTATCAGAAGAAGTACCTTTCAGAGGGCCTGATCCAGGTGGCCATTTTGCTGAGTCTGTGTGAGTTCTGGATGAACGTAGGACTGAAGCCTTGCTTACCCCACACCTTGTTTGAGATGATACAAGGTCCAACCTCAGTGTTGACCAAGACAGAGGTTCACAACCTTTGCAACCGACTGGAGGACACAAAAAGCCTGAATTCTAAGAATGTGGACTTGGATGGGGTTTTTACACCACATCAGCTGTTCGGCTGGATCCGCTCTCTGAACCGGTTACAGGTGAGAAGATAAAGCTGACATGAAATCATCTATAAATGGACAAAACAATCTAAGTATAAAAAGTACTCTCAAAGTAGCATTAATGGCTTTCTTAATCTGTGTTTCACATTAAATCTTTTACAAAAATGAAAATTCTTTGAAAGATATTGATTTATTATTGAAATTGTAGAATTACAAAATTGGAATTTTTTTCTGTTTCAACAGATTCCTCATGTAGAGGTAGAGACATGGCTGGTCCAGAGAGAACGAGACCCATTTCCTGTGGGACAAGAACATCAGTTTTTTCTGTTGGAGGAACGAAGAAACCACATGACCCCAACAGTAGAGCCCCGACCTAACCTGGAAGAAGAAAACGAAGAAGAACACAGGGTACAACGTCTTACTTTTCATGTGACATTTGTTTTTAGGCAATTTTTTTGTTAAGTTTCCTTGAGAAGAAAAAATATTTGTGGGTCGAACAGCTGAGGTGAGCCTGTGTAGGTCAATGCCAACAATTTATTGTAATCCATCAAACACTCATTTGATAACGTTTCTTTAAAACTGCTGGCAGACTGTGCTACTTGAACCAAGGTTGGAACATTGGACTAGTGTCATTATTAAAGGAAAACTTTGATAAGAAGGCTCCTACTTCTGTTCAATGGAAAATATCACTGAGGTTCGTGTGAGTCACAGGGAGGTCAGAGAAGATCCAAAGGTTTAGCTCAAATTAGCTGATCTTTATCTATTATGATTGATTTGAAAATGATCGTGGGGGTTTGATTTACTTTACACAAAACTTATAACAAACCCTACACACACATTTATTAAAATATATATTGATTTCAATACCTCTAACTCACTGAGAGTCTTTAGTTTATTTCTGATGCAACAAAGTGTGAGAGAATGAGTCAGAGATGAATGAGTCAACCGGGAAACACCCCACCAAAACACACATCATGTGAACAGAGAAATAAAAAAATGTTGATACTTCACAGGCACAGCTTTCAAACACTGGCTTCTCAGGGAGTTTCCTTTGATCCAGGGTGGTGAGGCATCCAGTTTGTGGTGCCTTTTCTGGACTTTGGCTCTTTTGGGAGAAAATTATGTTGTTTCTGGTGAAATCTATGTGTGGAAATCCCAAAGATGTCCCAAGCTTTTACACTTTGGGTTTCAAATTCTGAAAATTAGATCCTAACATACATAGGAGAATATAAAACTGTGGAAAAGACACATAATAAAAAAAAAGAACTTGTACATTAAATTTATTATGGATACCATGTTAGTTCTGTTGACCTAGTGGTTTTGACCCAGTATGTCTGACACACCTTAACCAGACATTGTGAAATCCCCTTCTCAGTGGGCCCCTGACCTGGACTTGCCTTCTGAAACTTGATCAGCACTTGACTGACACCAGCACTGATTTACATTTCGGCGTTATGCAATCCCTCTTAACTACACACAAATACACCCTGCCGCATGTGTGTAAACAACATGTAAACATAAACGGCACGTGGTTGTTCAGTAATAAAAACAACTTCTAGCCGAAGACCGAAGTCATGTTCGGCAATTTTAGCTCATATTACTGGTCACTTCTAGTCTTTACTGTTCTTTTTGTTGCAAATTCTTTTTTCTCTTTCTGCAGTTGGGAGATCCTGGTGGTAGACATGCAGACTCTGACACTCAGCATGTTCCCCCTGATGGACGCTCCATGGATCTGGAAGTCCAATGGCAGGATTTGTTGTCCATCCTGGAAGCAGAGGTGAGTGCTGAATTGATGAGAAACCTACCATGTTTTAAACAGAACTGATAAGGCTTTTCTGTTTAGAACCTGAATATGAATTCCAGACCAGATGGAAATGTTCCTGCTGTTGGATCTGATGGCAACGTGGTTCTACAGCTGGATGAGCAGAACCTTCTCACAACAACTACTTCTGAACATGGTTAGTTTGTACATGACACATTTTCTAATCAAGTCAAAAATTTTCTGCCTTTCATTGCATACGACCAGAATACTCTCCTAAAGCGTTTGTCTTTCTTTGCAGACTTGCTCAGAACTGGAAACCAGTCTGAACTGGGCTCAGCTCTCCTTCCTCTCATTCCCAGTTCAGAGCTGGACATCCCAATTATTCTACCTGCAGAGAACAGCTTCATTGACTTTGAACCAGAAGACAACCTGAACAATGTCCAAATGGATCTTTTATCTCCACCTCTTATGGACATGCTAACACCTGAGAACCTTTCTGAATTTGACATGGACTTTTCTTTAAATGACCCAATAATTCCAAGGTTCATCCCAACTTTAGACGGGGATGACCTTAGACAGGACTTACAGGGACCTTCCGGTGCCAACCTGTTTGATGAACAGGATTCAGGTGGTCATTGTAGCCCACTTGGTAACCTCTTGGAGGATCTATCCATTTTGGATCCCATTAGAGGGTGGAGGCCAGTACAAGAAGACGGATTCCTTCAGGGAATGGCTGCCAGGCCACTGGAGAAAAGTTGTGATGACTGCAGAGGAAGCCAGCCAGGAATCAACAGAAAGGATAAAAAACATTCAGGTAGACCAGAAAACCATTCAACATAATCCTAACACAAACTGTTTAACTAACCCTCTCTTGTTTTCCTCTCTTAGACGATGAAGATGAGACAGAATCAAACTCAAGAAGTCCTGCTTCTTCATATGTTTTTGAGGAGTCCCCTTCATCTGCTTCCTTTTCCTTAAGTACGTCTTCATCAAGTGGATCTGCTGAGGGGAGTCTGTTCTCTGAAAATGAGGATGAAGAGGCAAAGGACTTTTTTGGTTTGGAGATGGAAGTGGAGGTGACCATAAAGGAGGAACATCTTGAAGAGGAAGAATTTGGAGCAGTTGGAGGATCTCCCAGAGATGCTAAACATCTCCTACCTGTGAGGAAAAGTAGAAATCCTGAACTGTTCTCAGGTACTTCGGGGGAAGAGTACATTGACCATGATCACACATACAATCAAGCCTGGTTGCCCTCCCCACCCATTCAAGACATGCATCCCAAACCAACCAAATCCCAACAATCATCTTCCAGTTTCCTCAGTGAGCCTAAATTCTGTGGCCGGGATGAGCGGCAAGCTCGAGCCCTTAAAATCCCCTTCTCCAACCAGCTGATCGTTAACCTACCAGTAGAGGAATTCAATGATCTTCTGAGCAGAGTCCAACTGAATGAGGAGCAACTTTCTCTCGTCAGGGACATCAGACGGCGGGGAAAGAACAAGATTGCTGCTCAGAACTGCCGAAAGAGAAAACAAGATGTTCTCCTGGGGTTGAAGGATGATGTGTTGGGTTTGAGGCGACACCATGCCCAACTCCTCAAAGAGAGAAAAGAAGCACTCAGGAAGCTGCAGGAGATGAAGAACAGGCTTAAAATGGTGTCTGAGGAAATTTCCAAATATAGAAATGAGGAAGGTGAACCGCTAAATTTGCCAGAGTATGATTTTCATTTTGGATCCTTTAATGATGATGCAGCAGCAATGGCTGACAAAAACAGCAAAAAATCCAGACGGAAGAAGTAGAATTTAGAAGAAACTGTAAATTAATGCCTCAGAATATAATATTCTTTTGGAATGACAAGAATAACAGATGAATAACATACAGTCTTAAGAACACTTGTCATTTAAGGACTGTGATAGATTTCTGAGGAACACCATCTGCGTTATCGATGAAAGGTTCCTCACAGAACGAGGGGTTTTTGATTTAAAGAACTCTTCCAGAAGAATAGTTTCTGGCTATTTAAGAAGCTGTTGAAACTGCTTGCCTCTTGGTACTGTAAAATTCACCACAGATGAATAAGACATAAGTATTATCAGAGGTGGTAACCTCAGGAGGGGGAAATTCCAGCATTTGGGACCAACATCCAAGACCTAAGTGACTGGTACATGAATGATGTGGGCTGTTCAAGAAACCTGTAGGCACTCCAGAAGATCAAACATGGACTTAGGAGAAGTCAACAGATCTGGAGTTAAACTTGTGTTTTTTTACCCTTAGACTTGAAAATTAATTATATATTATAAAACTGGAACAACAAACATCTCAGGAATTCTATTATCCTCTATTGACCAGGATAAGCTGCCATGCATCAGAATCATGCTTGGAAATATTTTCTGTAAGATCTCATACTTGGAAGTTTCATGTATATTGTGTTGACGAAGGTTTTTTTTTTTAAATTTACTGTCATGGTTTGAAATTTTGTAAAAAGAATAAAAATAAAAAAGTTCCGTAAATATACGTAGCTAACATCTTATTTTAAATTTGCCAAAAAAAAAAAAATCCTAAAAATGTGAGAACTTGGTTACTTGATGAATAGGTAAATGAATGGGGGAGTCTAGTTATCCTGGAATGCTGAAAATGGACTACAATCCCCATCATGCCTAGAGCACGATATGCCTAGAGCATATCGTGCATGCGCAGAGCTCAGTTCTGTAATTTTAATTAGTTCAAACGCACCCAAACTAAGTACAAAACAAACACAGCCCCTCTGTGGCGTACACATGAACCCTGTTAAAAAACTATATAAGTAAATCTATTATTAATTAATTTCCGTAAAACAGTCTTTTTTGTTCCCCTTCAACCATCTGGATGCTCACATGGACACACATAAACACACAGTTAGTGCATGCGCACTTATGTATATTTCAGAGACATGTATAGTAAAGAAAACTACAAAACCTACAAAAATAATTCTTTGACTGTGAGAGGGACAATGGTTGAAGCTATACAAGAATATCTTTTTTTTTTTTTTTTTTTAGGCGGGACAGAATTTAATAAACAGTAGTTTAAAAACAGGCTAAGTATTTTTACAGCCTCTCTCAAAATTGCATTGAAGTGAATGAGAGAAAAAATACCAACTTTGGCTTGTTAAGAGGGCTGTAGCAGAACCACAAATTTGTGGTTGTAAGATAAAAATTGAGGGAGCTAACCCTATTTCTGAATCACTAAAAAAACACATCTCTCGTTCTATTTTGATAGACCTAGGGCTTTTCCTCGAACCTATTCCATTTGAAACAGTCATATCTCAAAAAAAAAAACTTATCTTAATTTTGTTGGACCAGAAGAGAGATAAAATCCTTGTATTTTAAAGCTAAATTGGTGTTTCTAGATAAAATATTTCTTAAGTTATTGGTTTTGGAAGAGCATAAACTTTTGAGGGGAAAATTTCCAAACTCCATTTCTATGGAGGAACCCCCCGCCCCCTAAAATGGAATTACAAAAACTAAGCAAAACTACAAAAATCTGTATGGAGGCCTGGAAATCCCAATAAAGGCGGTCATTTTGAGAGCAAAATCACTAAAACTGGTCAAATCTAATTGGGAAATCTTACATGTCAAAAAAGGGGTTATAATAAAGAAAATGTCTTTTAAAGACAACAAGCAATTACTGGAGGGGTGAGAAAATGCTGTCAATGTAGGGTGTATGGAACAATCAAGGTTTTTTTTTAATATATCCATTCCTTTATCGGAACCGTTAATGGCCACATTACTAACCCGAATACTTCAGTTTTTTTTTAAATACAAAAGATTATCCAGGTAGAAGAACACAGCTATACAAGAATATGGGTACTATGCCACTGAATAACAGCCTGCATATAGATATTTGTTTTGGTGTCATTTAAAATACAACTTTAACAGTCTCATCTCATGCAAAAAGTGGTTTTTAGAATGATTCAGTGGTTTAAAAAAAATTGTCCTAGTATTTCTGCCGCTCTTTCGTGTGACAAGCAGTTATTACATCACTGACTTCCATACTCCCCCGTCTATAAGGCTGTTCACTCAAGATATAAAATCAAACAGGTAGAAGAGCTTTCACACTTCCTGGTCTGTTATTAAACTATAAATCTGTAAAATGTCATTAATATTGAATAATATATGTTGCAAAACCTATAATTGTGTTTATGTGCATAGTATACAATTAGAAGTTATTTTTTGCATGAGACTGGTTGGAGATGAAACTGTTAATACTTTTGGTGCGTGCAACAGTAAAATCAACTTGGTTTGAATTTAGGAAAATCCTGGACTAAAAGAACTGAGACACAAAACAAACTTTATGAATCCGGAAAACATTTACTAAATTTGACCAATAAAAGATTAACATGCAACAGCACAAACTAACAACTACTTTCAGAAAAATAGGAGATTAAAAAAACAAACAAAAAAACCTGCAGACCTGGATCAGACCCTGAAAACCTAAATCTTTGACAAGTTCTAAAAGCAGAAACATTTATTTGTTGAGATTAAAATGATTAAAATATCTGGAAACCAAATTAAACCGTTGTAATAAAGAATCAGGTCTGATCCATATCGGTCAACAAGAAGTTGGGATGCACAGATGAAAAGTTCTAGACAGAAACACGTTCACACTGAGCATGTGCAGAAAGAAAGTACACAAACTGAAGTTTCCTCCTGTGTGCAGATGCTCAGTCGCTACGGCAGTGGAAGCAGAAATAATACAGCTGGAAAAGGCTAGAAGCAGGAGATGGACATTTGCACTACATTTTTAAACATGACTCAATCACCACCAGCTGCTGCTCCGGCCTGAAATTAGAAACTTTTCCACAATCACATTTTTTTTTTTAAATCAGCAGAGATAAAGATTGATTAATGGGTCTAAGCTGGCTTCATATTGAATCTGTTCATTACTTCCTGATGCCAGATAGGGTCTTGGGTCAGTAATCGGTGGTGAGGGTGTCTATCTGCAACCTCTAGTTCATGTGAAATGCACAGATGTGTGAAGTTACCGTGGAGACCAGGCATCAAGGAATAATGAAGACTGAAAGACACAAAAGATTTCTGTCCTCTGAGAAACCTTGACATTGCCTCAAAAGAAATTCCCACTGGAACACACCAGAGTCCAAATACCCCTGTCCTCGTGGCAGGACGTGGAAACAAACTTTCACGTCCTTGTATGGACAAAAGGCACCAAAACCAAATTTTATCAATGGAGGGAAGATCTTTTGAGGACAGGACAGAATGCGCATTGGTCAGTCAGATGTTCCTCGCAACACACCGACACACTTCTCTTCCCCTCAGCCTTTTTTTTTAGTCCTTCTTGTCTTCCTCTTTCTTGTCCTCGTCTTCTGTGGGGTAGGAATGCCACGTGAGGCGCTCCTCGTAGAAAGAAATCACCACCTGTGGACATTTAACATTTGCTTCCTTGGCGGGAACGAGGTCTGCCTCATCAGAGTTCTTCCTGTTGAGTAAAGAAGAAATAAAATGGGGTCAGTTAGATAGGCTGAAGGGGGCCATCCAAATTTTTTTTTTGGTCTTTAACACCAATAATGTTATTGGGTATTTGAAAAATTAATTTTACAATTTGGATGGAATGGTCTATTTTTCAGAACAGCATTCAGTATGAATTATCATGACAATATAAAATAACTCCAGAGAGAGTGTTAAATAGGGGTGGAACTGTACATGTATTTGTTTGGTACGAATGATGTAGCATCCCACTACCACCTTCATATAATTTTGTGTGTTTGGAATCTAGTTAAGTGCAGTCTCTAAACAGTATTGTTAAGCTTTGCTCGTCTACATTCATATGAAAAGCCCTATTGTTAAACTTTAAAAACATACTTTTCTTTAAATTTTAAAATTAGCATGCAACTTTGTCCCAATAATAAATTTAGGTACATTGGACATTTAACATCCCCAATCTGTGGAACAGGATCTGAGACTCTATTCAGTTGTGTGTGTACGGTTTACAAAAAAAAAAATTGTTGCCTTTATAAGAATATTTTATTCAGATTATCGCCATGCAGAATCTTACTTTATTTTACCAACTGTATCATTTTAAATAGTTGGACGAATAAACACACAAATAAACAAAAGGCAAATTGTTTTGCATTTTGTTCCAATATTTTACCAAATATTAAATAGACCGTGACCTCAAAACCGGGATGAATACCAAATTGTGATTTTTGTGTACCATTAAACTTGAGAAGATGAGAAGGGTGGACTAACCATTTCATAAGAAACATGAGCTCGCCACTGGAATCTGTAGCTCCAATGATCCGCTCAGGCTGAAGTCCTCTTCCAAAACCTCGGGCCTTCTCTCCCTGGAACAAAGAGCAGGCAGCACAGCACCATGTTTTAGCACATAGTAAATTATAAAGTTTAAATAACAAAATTAGTGAAATATCTATTTTAGTTATGAGCAGACGATTAAAAAGAACGTTCTATGTCCCCATGTAACCTTTCTTACATGGGGCTTAAATGCCACCTCTTTCTGTCTTAGGACTTGACTTCTTTCCTCACCTCCTCCTTTCTTTTTTTGCTTCCTCGCTCCTCGGAGTCTCCCGATGCCTCGCTGCTGGCTGCTTTCCTCTTGCCCTCCTTCTTCTTCTCCTCCTTCTCTCTGTATTTTTGCATGAACTCTGCAATGAGGTCTGGGCAGTCCAAATTCTCCTCGGGTTCCCATGTGTTGTCCTCACTGAAAAACAGATAAATCAGAGATCCAAGACATGAGCAGAAGGGAAGGTAATCAGACACATTTAATGTTATTTTCAGGATTACTACTCTTTTATTGTCATTTTGAGCCCTCAAATCCACCAAACTGGACCTTTTCTGCCAAAAGGCACTAAACTTGGTTAGAAACTGAGCATTTGAATTGAATGAATTTGGTCTTGTAAGAAGAAGTTAATAAATTTTAAAGTTTATCCAACAAGCACCTTGATTCAATGTGGAGAAAACAAAAACAAACAAGCAAACATACACTTACTCAGAAAAACCTTTCCATTTGAGCAAGAACTCCACTTTTCCTTTCACCACCCGGCGCTCCAGGACTTTCTCAACCACATATTCTTCCTCTTCTTCCTCCTCAGGTGCTGCTGCAGGGGCGGCCGGAGTCGTAGTTGCCGGTGTTGCCTCTGCTGCAGGAGCTGCTGCTGCTGCTGCTTCTGGCTGTACCTGTGGCTGCTCTTCCTCCTCCTCCTCAGTCTTCTTACCAGGCTTCTTTACTGCTACAGCCGCCATTTGTATGTCTGAAAGCAAACATGGCCAATGAGTTTGACATGACTGATGCAAAGAAGTAACCAATTATATATTTCTTAACAAAAATATTAGAAATATATGCAGGAAATAGTTTTTAAAGACTGCTAAATTTATTGCAGCCATTTTATTTTTTTAAATTGTGGGGGGAAACAGATAATTTACAGTTGCACAATGCAAATGAGCAATTGACCGCTCTAGGTCGTACATTTTTGGAATTTTTTTAAGAGCTAATAAACTTACGTAGAGGAGGGTGGTCCAATTTTTTTTTTTTTTTTAGCATACGTAGATTAGAACCCTGCATTTGGTTCCATATCTGTCACAAATATTTTAGTCCAAATTTGATGTAATTCAATTAATATTTAGAGGTTGCTCAAGACACTTGAAAATCCCCTTGTAGGGCCCATAATATATAGTGAACAAATCCATAAGTTGTATTCAACTAACTTGACATTTTATTCTGAAAACACAAAGTAAAACTTGCTTAAACATTACTTAGAAAGTCCAGCAACCACTGTGGTTTTGTTGAAATCACAAAAGGTATGCCTTTGCTCATCGACAACTTGAAGCAGATATTGGTTGTGATCTTCATTCTTTGTTAGACTACTGTTAAAATCTTGAATTAGCTTCACCCCCCTTTCAGCAACATCATTGAAAACTTTCCTGGAAAGCACAATTTCAGCAGCTGAGAAAGTCTGAGTCATCTGCCCAGTCTGATGGGGGAATTGTTAAAAATGTTTTTAGCGGATCAAGAGCTTAAAACAAACACATTGTGCTGGAGGTGACAAAAATCACTGATCTGCTTTCCTTCAATTTCTGCTTGTTTAAGGGCATCACATCGTTTTGGTGGAACCTCTGAACCTTCCTTTTCAATAATATTGTGAACCATCGTTTTTTTTTGTTCCTCTGTAACACTGGGGTCTAAGAATGCCAGGCCAAGCATTTCTTCACTCAAGTACCACAGATGTCGGCTGAAACCTGTTAAAGCTGCTTTCTTGACAATTGAATTTTCATACTGTGACAACTTCTTATGGAATACCAAATCATTTGCAGGAGCTTTCACTGGTGATGGTGCCTCAGACCATATTCTGATGCAGAATCTTGCCACGAAGAGGAGAAACTGCAGCATGCCACGCTCTTCGGATGCTTTCAAGGTGAACTGCTTTCTGAACATTCAAATCTTTAAGCAGTAAATCACCTTACACATCCATCTTGAAGAGCACCGGGAGCTTGGAAACAAATTCCTCGATGTAGATTCTCACCAAGGAAAATGATTGTGAGCTCCAAGAACTCTCTGTAATCGTCCTTTTGTTGCTTTTGGCTGAGCTGTTCCATCACAAACTGAAATGTGTCTTCTTTAAACTGAGCAATCTCAGTTGAGAGACCAATCTCTAAGAGCAGAATCTTGGCTCATAGATTCTGAATCAGAGCAAGAGATCACACCACTGCTGCAGCTTGCTCCATGCTGCTGCTCCTCTTGCCATTACTCTGTGCCCCTCTAGACTTTCTTTTCTCTTACTTGTTGGGTCTCAGACTGACGCTTCACGTTTTTCTTCAAGCGTTGCCATTGTCTATGAACGTTCAGTAATCGTTTCTCTATGTCATAGATGAGAGCAGTTCGTACACCAGCTTTTTTCCAGAATGGCATCAACTGTGACACAGTGACTCGTGCACTTTGTTTCAGATTCTGTTTTCTATCTGTGTGGTGATGGAAGAAGACAGGAAGTGTTTCCCGAATCGTTGGTAGATTCCCTTGGTGTGGGAAAGTTGAACTTAAAAGTCCAACCAACCAAATGTGAGATTTGGATCTGATTTTCGGTTTCTCATTGGCTTGACTGCTAGTGGAGGCCATCTGTGTTAACCTGTTAAAAGTTAGAAATAGGCAATAATAGAAATGTACAGTAACATAACTTGCTAATGCCTTATTAAGGCATTGCTTGAAAGATGAAGCACAAATCTGTGACCTTGATTGTATGTTACTGCTTCTCTCAGTAGGTCAGCTTGGCATATGCAGAAAATAAAAAATTAATCACGTTCTCAAGAAACTTCGTGCAGCTTGAGCAACCTCTAAAACATTGCCTTTTTCTTCCCAAATCATCTTTTGGATAATAAAACCTAACGCAGGGTTTTAATCGAGGCTATCTAAAACTTTATTTTTTACCATGCCTTCATGTACCACCCTAATGTAGAGCTTGTGCCACCATGTTTCTAAAAGATCTAAGCTACGTAGCTGGGCACACCCAAACATTGTAGATTCATGTGCATGAGAACAACTGGGGCTTCTGGATGGTTGCCATACAAATGTAGAGTGAACCAATAACTGCATATTTACGACTTCAAAAATTCAATATGATGCCAAACATAAGGCAGAAAATGGCTTTATTTTGATGCAGTTGAACGCCACCCTACGTCCACCCCATAAAGAGCAACTGATTTGCCTTAGTCAGTGTCAAAGCTACATGTATATGTCATTGTTAAAAATGACAGAAAAAGATTTTCTATAAATTCTCAGGTTACCACTCTACTGTTGATGTTTCGACCAATTTGTACATGAAAATACATAAATCTTTACACAGATTGGTCATCTTGTCATTTTGGAGAAAAACAGCAAAATACAAATGTTTCAACTCTCACACTTCACAATACATATGGTATTCTTAAGATGCAACTCAGCATTCTCCAAACATAAGATGATTATTTTCTACCAATACGTAGTACCTTGACTTCAGACAAGCGCAGATATGCATGTAGTCAGGGACATATCCGGCAGGATTTGAGTCCCTGGCTGCGTAACTTTGGTACTTCAGGAGACTGGTCTTGTGACAATTTTGAGCCAATGCCCTGCCCCCCATACAAAGACTGACTACAGTGTTTCTTCTGCGTTCAAATGATTGCTTCCATAGTTGATTTTTTTCCACAACAACCTGGGTGTTAACGATTCAGTACTTGTAACAGGTTGAGTTTTGTTTCTGGTGTCTTTCACCAGCTCTTTGGACTTGGACACAATGAAGTTTCAAGTTGTGGAGGTTCTCCACATGTTATTACTGCAAGTAACAAGTGGAGAACAGGGTAGTCTTACAAAGAAGTGACAAATCTGTTAAAGACAGAAACCATGCTTGTTTTGTAAGTGATCAACTTCTTAATTTTTATCATTTTTTTTTAAATTAAAATTTAAAAAATGTAGTATATTGGATTTATTTGAATCACTAATCCCCCAGAGTTGAGGTAAACCTACGGTTTAAATGACAGTACAATCATTTTTAGAAGAAAACTTCCAACAATTGGTGGCAGAGTCGATACTTTAAAAAAAGTTTTTTGCTTCAGTGTATCTTTTGGTGAGATAATTATCAGTCAACAACTGTTTATAACTTCTAGATGAAGAAATTGTGGTTAAAACAAACAGTATTAAAAAAATATTTAAGTGAGCATCATTAAAACTTGTTATTGTTAAATCAACAATAAGTGACTCATAAATCCATTATTTATCACATTTAACCAATAAACTCTTACAGTTACTAATAATTTAAAGACAACTACAATGGTAGGTGGTGAGATGGTGGCTCAGTGGTAGTGTTTGCCCTCGGACCGGAAGTTTGTGAGTTTGATTCCCACTGAGTTCACATCTAGGGTCCTTGGAGAAGACACCTGACCCTCTGTTTTTCCCACCATTGGTGCCATTGTGGCAGCCTGCTGCGGTGTAGTAGTGCAGCACACAAATTTCCCCAGTGAGGGATTAATTGAGTATGTAAAAAAAAAAAAAAAGACCCTAGCATGGGTCAAACAGCTAAAGACAGAAAGATACACGCACTTCCCTTCAAACTTTTCACCAATCAGAGAAATTATAATGTCCATTAAGAAGGACCAAAAAAGATTGATGTTGGTCCAAAAATTGTAGCAAAGGCTGCAAGAAGAGGAGGCCCCCATTCTTTTCAACCATCCCATTTTCATTAGCCTAAGCTCATGAACCAATTTCTTCAGATATAAAGTTGTAGAGTAGAATAGGCTAATATCTAAATAACAGTCTTAGACACATTGGATGCTCGTCTCAGGGGATGGATCTTTCTTTTGTGTGGATCCCCATGAGGTTTCTTATTTTTCCTCACTGATGAATTTTTTTCTCACCCACAAGGAGAGTCCTAAGAGAAGGAATGTGATGAAATCGTTTAACTAGTTAGGTATCTTTTAGCTGTGTATTTGTGTTTATACATGTTTTTTTTGTTCCCCTCAACCCTTATCTGCACTGTAAAAACATTTTTTTCATTATGATTTTGGGTCATACAGGTAAAATTCAATTAAATGAGCAAGACGTTTCAAATTCTATCCAGAAATAATTTTCAATCTGATAGATGGAACCTCAGAATGGAAATTATTTTTGGATGGAATTTGAAACATCTTGGATGAATTATGAGGCACTACATGAATTTATCAGAAAAGACAATAAAAGACAATAAAAGTCCTTTACGGCTAAATTTACATAAACACATATTTTTAAGTTTTTATTCCAAAGCGAGTTGACTTGGTTTTGTGAGGACAAAAGACGCTTTCATAAAAACAGAAATTTTGAGAAAAAGGTGCAAATTAGTCCATTTTTTCTCCTTTCAATCTTGTAGTTGGGGCACAACAATGTCTGAATTGCGTTAGATAATAAAAGGTTCAGTATCTAGTCAGTTTTCTGATACCTGATTGTCCCCCTCCCCCTTTTCAAAAGTGACCACGTGAGAAGGGTCGCCCATCCCATCCCCGCCCCCCTCTCTCTTTACACAGCAGCTCTGGTCTCTGAACCAGAAAAGAAAAGCTTAGGTAAATCTAAAAAATAGGTGATCTGGTGCAGAAATTGAACTATGAGCACCGGTTCAGATCTCATTGCAAGTCTGAGAGCATACATACACACACATACATTCACATACACACACGTGATCACCAGTTTCAAGCATCTATGGATTGCAGTGGTTTTCCAACAAGCATGCAAACAGTTTTTAACGCCAACATTTTAATTAATCAATCCAAATAGAAACCCGTTTAAAAATACTTTTCTAAAAACCGTGTAAACCAGCGTGGATCAGTTTACCCCGCGTGTAGCTCACATGCTGCAAAGCTAGTGCATGTCGCTAACTCAGGATCGCAATCTTAAAACGGGTTAAAATCAATCGCAAATACATTAAATCAGATTTTTTGTTGTTTCTAAATGCATATTGTAAAAATAACCAGCAGATTAGCGCACAAATGTGCAGGATCACAAGCATGCATCTAAACGGGCAACATGGCCGGCGTGCTTGCTTCTTTCCTTCCTCTAGCCATGCAGCGTAGAGAAGACGTAGCCTTACCGTCTCGGAGAAAACTGCGGAAAGGGACAAGCTGGCGGTAGAGCCGGTGGAATGATTAAACGTGCGGCTGATGGATCAGGATGTGCACGGTTTCTTTCAGGAAACACAGGATCTCACGGTGCACGGCCACACAAAAGCTTCCTTCTTGCAGGAAACCCCGTTCTGCCCGCCAACAGCACGCCGGAACTGACGTCACGACGGACATAAGTACCTAAACTTCCGGTACAATTCACTCCTTGTTTTATTACATTTATAATGTAAATAATTAAAATACGAAAGATCAGGGATTTTGGCATATTTTCAACAGCATTATTATAATCATAATTTATTTTTAGTCTTGAGTTTGGGCAGGATTTTTTTTATCAATGTTCATCACGGTTTATACTTTTCATGCAGTTTCTTACGTAAAATGCAAGAATTCACCAAAAAAATAATAATAAAAAAATAAATAAAAAAATACAGATTTCTTTTTTTAACTGTGACATTGCCAATACTGGCGCATGCGTGACGGCACTTGATTGGGTGCGCCTATGTAAAGAGCTATATGTCGCTATTTAAAAGGACAAAGATATGACAAACTTGAGCTAAAGTAAATTGCATATGGAAGACTTATTTTTGTCGGACTAATGTTCAGAATAAATCAGGGGTGCGCTTCTATTAGAAAGCGTGCTTCTATTGGGAATATTACGGCATGTAAGTTTTGTTGTCTTGGCTAGAAATTTCTTGAAGAGTGATTTGATCTCAACCAAATAAAGATGATTTTTTTTTGATGATCTGAATATTTCCTTACTTCCCAGACAGACCATTACTATTTTCTTATTCATCTTCTTTTGACATTTCCCTTCAGGGGTCGCCATAGCAAGTCAGTTTCTTCCATCTAACACTATCTGCTGCATCTTTTTCAGTCGCCAACTATCTTCATTTCTTCCTTCACTGTACCCATGAACCTTGTCTTTGGTCTTCCTCTAGGCCTCTTTCCTGGTGGTTCCAAACCCAGCATCCTTCTGCTAATGTACTCTCTCTCTCCTCTGCACATGTCCAAACCATCTCAGTCTGGCCTCTCTGACTTTTTCTTCAAAACCTCTAACATGTGATCCCATCCATCCTAGTCACTCCCAGAGAGATCCTCAGCATCTTCATCTCTGCTACCTCAATCTCTGTTTCCTGTCTTTTCCTCAGTGCCACTGTCTCTAGACCAAACAGCATGGCCATTCTCACCTTGGTTTTGTTCACTTTCCCTTTCATTTTAGCTGAAACTCTTTTGTCACACATCACACCTGATATTTTTCTCATCCCGTTCCAGTCTGCTTGAACACGCTTCTTCACCTCTTTTCCACACTCTCCATTGCTCTGTACTGTTTATCCTTAGTACTTAAAATCTTCCACCTTCTTTATCTCTTCTCCCTGTAACCTCACTTTTCCATTTGGATCCCTCTCATTCACACACGTACTCTGTCTTACTCTGACTAATCTTCATTCCTCTTCTTTCTAGTGCAAACCTCCACCTCTCCAGCTTTTCCTCCACCTCTTCCCTCCTCTCACTAACCTCGTCTGTCAGCCTGTCCGTCACGATAGCAAACAGCAAAGGACTCAGAGCAGATCCTTAGTGCAGTCACACTCCCACAGTGAACTCTGAACTCTGTCTCACCTACAGCACACCTCACCACTGTCTTACAGTCCTCCTACGTGTCCTGCACCGCTCTAGCATACTTCTCTGTCACACCAGACTTCCTCATACAATACCATAGTTCTTCTGTGGTTCTTCTCCTTTCTCTAGATCTACAAAGACACAGTGCAGCTCCCTCTGACCTGTTTAAAAACAGATAAATATGTTTGTTGTTTAAAGTTTCTTCCTTCCGCTTTTCTCTTCAGGGGTCGCCACAGGAGGTCAGTTTCTTCCATCTAACCTATCACCTGCGTCCTCTTCAGTCACACCACCTTTTTTATGTTCTCTTTCACTGCATCCACAAACATCCTGTTTGATCTTCCTGTAGGCCTCCTGCCTGGCCGTTCCAAAACCCAGCATCCTTCTGCCGATGTTCTCCTCTCTCTTCTCTCTCCAAACCATCTCAGTCTGGCCTCTCTGACTTTATCTTCCAAAACTCTAACATGTGCTGTTCCTCTGATGTATAAAGTGCTTGATGACACTGAATAAAATAAGATTATGTGATAATGTGAGAAGTACAAAGCACATACGAGAGAGAGTTGTCTATTTGGAATAAATAATTTCTGTGTCATTATGACCATCACTAAAATAGATCCTCTCTGGTTGCATGACTGTGATAGGGTGATTATTCTGTTGTCTCAAGTGAGTAAGCAGGGAGAAGACTGGTGAAACTATCTTCTTATCTTGAAATATCTCCTCCATCCATTTCAACCAAAAACGGCATTACAGGCGGTCCCACACACTCACAACACAATGTTTTCTTAATCCTTCAATAGAAAAGGAATCTGAAATTTTCAGGTGAGAATCAGCACTTTAGCAGTTTATTAAGTGGTGCTGCACAAAAGTTTCCCTCAATCATTGCTGGACTGGTTCTACTGTATAATTCAAATTGTTTTAGTATGGACCCATCAGGCCAGATGTTTTTTATTTAATTTTTTATCATAAAGTTGGAAAGATAGTAGCCAATGGTTTAGGAAAATAGGATGAATGGGATAGGCAAAAATGAAAATAGTTTCACATTAGGAATATTTTATCAATTTTTTTTTAGGGAAATGAAGATTATCACAATAAATAAATAACATTAAATTCTTGCATTCTTCTTTTGCTAATGAGCTTTACGGCAGTCTTATGTCTAATTACTCCATAGATTTATGGAGCTGTTCAGATAAATTATATTTAATCGTAAGTAGTTTTATCAGCACATAGTTGTTCACCACGTGCAAGCTGGCAGACACAGCAGACTGGCAACCTAAACGGGTCGCCAGTCTGCTGTGGGGCCACACACAAAACTATCCACACACACTCATTACTAGGGGCAATTGTGTAGCAGAAAATCAGCCTAACATGCATTTTTTTTGGAGGGTGGGAGGAAACCGGAGTTCCCGTGGAAAACCCACGCATACATGGAGAGAACATGCAAACTCCACTCAGAAAGGCCAGTGATTCAAGCCTCGTCCCACTCCAGGAGGACTAGAACCCCTAACCTTCTTGCTGTGAGGTCACTGTGCCAACCACTGAACCCCAACGCTAAGGTGAAAACACAAAAAAAAAATCTGTATGATGGCACAATCTCTACATCTGATCCATTGACAGGAGCTGGAGATAACAAAATCCTACTCCAGCATTAAAAACCAACAAACCAAGATAGAAATTTAAAAACCAAACAAACTGATCTCATTTAGAAAAAAAATGAGGATTGCAAACAATTATCTAGTTTAAATACTTTTTTCTTTGCTTTTTGTTGTTTTATTTAAGAAGTACATTAAAAAAACCAGTTTGATCTTGTTCTACATGGATGCCAAATCATCATTTTTTAAAATCCCACTTTTCTGCACATAAATGTTAGCCATGTACAACAAAAAAGAAATTGATGGTTTGGCACATTTAACAAATCTAATTTGTAAAATGCTTTACATTCAAATTGATGCAAATGTTTTATATCAGAACAATTTATGCTCAATAGAAAAACACACTGGATTTTACTCATTTGTATACCTCTCATACGGTTTTTCATGCTAGATGGTGACTCGGGAGGGGTCACTATCTGTTCAGAAGTTGTATGCCAATTCCTCCCAGTTTTCACTGCCTCACACTGGGCACAAGTAATGATGTAAAAAAACAAAACTATAAGTCTGACACAGAGCAGGAAAGAACCCTAACAGTTAGTTTTTTCTAGCCATGTTATGATTCAGTCCAGGGTATCCCCCTCAGTGATTCAACAGCACAGCGTGTTATCCTTTTAAAACCTCCTGTACATACAAAAAAATAATAAAAAATACTTTACATTTAAATCACCAGTTTTTAAAGTAGTTTCATAATATGAGAATTTAGTTGATTAAAAAGTTAGAAAATCATATTTTGAAGCACATGGAAGTTGATCTGAAATAAATGTTCCGTTCTGTCATTTCCACTTTTTCTGGGGCCGGGTCGCGGGGGCAACAGCCTCAAACGGGAAGCCCAGGCTTCTCTCACCCCGGCTGCATCCTCCAGCTCACCCGGAAGGATTCCAAGTCGTTCTCCGGCCAGCTGTGAGACATAGTCTTTTCAGCATGTCCGGGGTCTGCCCGTTGGTCTCCTCCTGGTGGGACGTGCCCGAAACACCTCGCCAGCGAGGCGCTCGGGTGGCATCCTGACCGGATGCCTGAACCACCCCATCTGGCTCCTCTCGACTTGGAGGAGGAGCGGCTCGACATCGAGCTCCTCCCGGATGGCAGAGCTCCTCACTCGATCTCTCAGTGAGAGCCCAGCCGGCTGGATGGAAAATAAACATTTATAAAAGTAATAGATGAGTTTTTAGCAGGCTGAACAAATATTTTTACCACAATCTAAAACGGAAAAAAAAACCCCCCCCAAGAGTTCTGAAACAGAAACTGGCACCGAATGCCAAAATGTATTAATTTAAAAAATGATCATTCAGAATATTTTTTATAATTTCTTTAAAATTTTTTTAGTTTCTGTTTTTCCCCCCAGTCATTAGTAAACCACTATGTGCACATCCAACGACATATGTCCAGAATCTTTTTGCAAAATTGAAAAAGCAACTGGACTTTGGAACACATTGATTAGAGATGCAAATACAAGCAGAACTGAGTGCATGAAGGGATTTTACTTTTTTTGTATAGAGATAATGGCGTAGTAGAGTCATCTATTTGAAGACTAGTTGCATAGTCTCGGGTTAGGATTAAAATCTTTCTGAGGACAAATAATCTGTTTTGGTTGGATTGTGATAGATTAAACTCTTGATCGTAGAAAACAAAAAAGATGCATATTAAAGCAATAACTAAAAATATATCAGGTGTTTGAATACTGCAGAAGCGATGGAAAATTGTACAATACTGCTTTCTACTGGATAAACACTGAAGGTGCAAGTTTTCTAAAATATGAAAACAGTGATTCTTTTTCAAGTGTTTATCACTAAATCAGTGGATTTTTATGTTTAATTTTTTTCTGTGAACACATAATAAATTAAGTAAAACGTTCTGTTCAAAATGTTTTAAATGAATAATTCTTAAATTGCATCTTGATATTATTAATATTCTTAAAAAACATTGAAGGATTGAATTAAATCAAATCTTATTTAAAAAACACATAATGGCCACTCTCTTCTAAAAGTGTAGGGCATCATTTTTTAAAAATCTTTCACACGTTGTTGTTATAGTCTTTGGATATTTCACAATTTAAATAAATAATTTTTTCTGTTACAACTCACAAAATCTTTTTCAAATGATTTTAATGTTTAAAGTATTTAAAGTTCATTCATAGATTTGTGTATGACTAAAATTAAATTAAATATTAGTCTTTTAGAATAATTTTTAGTTTAAATTTTGAATACGTAATTCAATGACATACAGTGTGTTAAAATATTACTGATAATCATTTTGTGGTTTGATATTCAAACTGGAGCAGTGATCGATTATTGACTGATTGAGAATCCACCAAACTAAATTTTTATTGCTTAAATGTAATAAAAATAAAGCTTCTGGAAACTTAACAAATTCAGAAAAGAATTGTTTAAATACTCAGCCTGAAATGGATCTACGGAATATTTTCAAAATCTAACCAAATTACCAACCAAAATAAAAAAAGATTTAACACACAGCTAACAGAAAAGTTCACGTTTTGGTTCAAGATTTATATAACCAGTTTTATTAATGCAGTTCTGGCGTTAGACACCAGGTGGCGCTTGGGGACTAGTTTGAAACAAAAATAAAAAAATGGAAATAAAATTCTAAATGAAACCATATTTCAAGCAGAAAAAAATCCTCATATGATATTCACACAAATTACAATCTGATGATCTGTTTATCCTCATCCTTTAAGCCCATTATTTTTATTTATTTATGCAATATTTTCTGCACAAATATTTTAATAAAAATGATTGTAATTTTGAAAATAGGAAAAACAATTTTTTATTGAAGACAAACGGAATTACATAACAATTTTATTTACTGCTGGTAATTTCATTTTCATGGTAATTTCATATCATCGGCTTTGAGATTAAACTAGCTTTGATGATAATTAGTAAAATACGTTTTTATTATTTTAACTTCATAATATTTCTATAATTTTTATATTTTTTGTAAAATCTTAGAAAAAGTATTTTTGTATCACATGCTTTCTGAAAGAAATCACAAATATTTAATTTATAAATGTAGAATTGTATTGATGATTATTTCCAGGCTTCATTAAGTTTCTCTTAATTGTATTTGCCTTCCTTTAGAATTTTCAGCCATTCTCAGATAGTTTTTGTTTTAAATAAAACAAGAACACATAAAATAATTTAATACAGAAATTGGTTTATTTTCTCGTAAAACAAAAAAATTGGAAAAAAAAAATCTGGACAGTCAACACAAACACACACACACACACACACACACACACACACACACACACACACACACACACACACACACACACACACACACACACACACACACACACACACACACACACACACACACACACAAATTTAAGATTAAACGTGATTATGCTCTTTTTTTTTAAACGGAATGTTTTAAACTCATTTTCACATTAAAACACTAAAATAGACAAAAGAGTGATTAAACATAGATAGATAATCTAAAGTCACATACTGGAATTTGTTTTTTCCAACACACACGCATAACTGTACCTTTCAAACACCCTCAAAAACTCATACTAATTTACTCTCAAATAGTGTCTCTTAAACTGTGGTACAACCTCATAACATCAAAGCATCTGGAAAGATGCTGCAGAGAGGAAATATTTTGGGGCCATCTTTTTTTTCACAAGTCATTGTATGTATAGTAAAAAAAATGAAGACAAAATAATTTTCATGATCAGGATTCTTGACAAGCCAAAGTCCACTTTAAAATGAAAACTATAAATAATTAAATAAAATTGAATCTCCTTAATAGTTTTAAAACTTACAGGCTCAAATGCAAATGAAGGAATGTCTCAAGAAGATGAATTGGATTTTTTTTTTCACCTTTAGAATAAGATGATCTTTTTTTTTTTATCATTATTTGTTTGGTCTAAGCAGGCCTCATGGAAATAAAATCCAATCCAGAAATACCATTTGCATCCAACAGGGTGTGCACACATGTCTGGACTGAGACTGAAACATCAATGCTGGTCTGTTTGATAAAAACCTGGTTTACTTTTCAACCCTGTGCCAGTGCCATCGTCTGTCCAGTCATCGCCACTTCTATCACAAGCTCATTTACCTTTTTTTTTTGTGATATACCTGTGATTGTAATTTTTTTCTAGTGGAATTTAACAGTGTTTGATTAAATATAATGTTGAGAGTCCTGGGTAGAACTGTACTTGGAACACTGATCTTTCTGTGTGGAGTTTGCATGTTCTCCCCGAATATGCATGGGTTTTCTCCAGGTACCCTGGCTTCGTCCCGCCCTCTAAAGACATGCATGTTAGGTTGATTGGCCGCTACAAAATTGCCCCCAGGAATGAGTGAGTGTGTGCATGGTTGGGTGAATGGCCCCACAACAAACTGGCGACCTTTTCGGGGAGTACACTTTCTCTTGCCTTAAATCAGCTGGGATAGGCTCTGGCATCCCAGCTCTGGCAACCACTTTAAGGATGAACAGTTCAGAAAATAAGTGAATAAATAAACATAGTATTTTCTTGAATATTCATGCCTATCAAACTGAAAGTTTGGGTCAGTGAGACATTTGAAAACAGCTCATGAGAATTGGTAAGCAAAGCAAAATTAAGAGATCACTGTGGGATAAATGCAAAGAGAAAAGATGGATCTGAGGAAATTCCAGTGCACTAACATACAACTAAGTAGGTTGTTGGAGGTTGCAGCTAACTTGTTTTAAAACCAGTGTTTTGTTGTAGTTGATGAAAAAAACTTTGTGGAACTTTGCTGACAACTCTTCCAATGAGGAAGAAGATATTTGAGCGAAGTGGCTTTCATTTTCTAATTGGGAAGTTCATGAAGTGTTCAACATTTTTTTGTGAGCCAAATCCCCCGCCATGAAAAAATTCCTTCAGCTCTGGGTAATCTCTGTAGCATTTTGTTGACAAGTGACTCTGGACTGATTTAGTGGGGTGTTGGACCCCTTTCTCCAGAGGAGGAACTGAAATATGCAAAGAATCCAGTCCTACATAATCAGAAGTCATGAAGAGGTGGGCAAGCTGATCAAGTCACTCTTAGAAGGTAAACACAAAGCCTAGCAGGTAATCAGTGACTTCTAACTCTTGAAAGAGAGAAGGAAGTTTTTTTTTTCAATCAGAATCAACTTGTTTCTAGTGATGGTTGAAGATGGCCACTCACTGATTCTGATTGTAACTTTTAGGGACATAATTTCTAAGTGCAGCAGAGGGTTTGAAGGGATTCAGTTTGATGGCCTCCAGTTTGCATCTCTGTTTTTCTAGATGCTGAAGTTCTGCTGGATTCCCGAGGTTATTGACTTCTAAATCTTCAAGAACAATTTGCAGCCAAATCACAAAATGACAACGAAGTGACCACCAAATCTGAGACCATGGTTCTCAGGATGAAATTCTATCCTACGTGTTAGAGTTCACGTTTGTATCTCGAATCTTCATGAGTGGCCAGAAAATTAAAAAGCTTTTTGGTTTAAAATATTAAAATCTCTCTTATTAATGTTTAATTGATAAGTATTTATCATTCGTTAATTTAATTTAGTACCCTTTTATACCTGCTGTTCCTCCTTTTTATTCAGCCTCCTGGTGTTCAGTTGATTTTATAATCCAGGAAAGACAGTAACAGTGTCTCTGTTTTTCCTCTCTATCTGCTTGCTTCCTTCTCATCTGCCTCTGTGAATATTATTTTCTCCAAACTCCGTCAGAACGTACGTGTTCACTACATCCAAACACACAAATGGAGCTTTTAGCATGGCGGCATGCTGTGTCACCCGCCCCAAGGGAATGATTGTGTGATGGAGAGGATGAAGAGGGTCGTTGCCCTGCTGTTGAACCCACCATGTCCTCCTCTCCTCTTTTGTCTGATGCAGCCGGAGCAGTAACAGCAACCTCCCAGCTCATTTCCACATCATCCAAAAACAGAATTAGAGAAAAAAAAGAAAGAAAGAATCCAGTTTGATCAGAAAAAGGTTTTCTTTCGAGACTCATTGATCTGAAAAATGGTCATGTCATAAACATAGTTCTGGCTATAATTTTTTTCTGATCTGCAGGAGAAATTTCTCCAACAAAAACTCTAACTTTTATTAAATAATGTTTTTGAGAAGAAGGTCTTCGGTTGATGTCGTGTAGTGGTTCACCACTGGTTGACATGTCAACATAGTGCTTGTAACGAACAGACCCACATAGGATCAAAAAACGTTTGGATTGACAAAAGAAATCTGTTATATACGCAGAAAGTAGGAACATACTGTAAGTACTTTGAAAATAATTTGTGGTATAAATCTGCTGAAGATCAAAGTTATTTGTTGTTCCAAAGACTCCTGGAGTGTCCACCATCCCCTTTGGGTGTTTCCCTGTTTAGTTACATAAGACCCTGTAGCCAACCACTACAGAAAAATCTCTGGACTGCATGAATCAACCGTGATGAGATGATCTTTGACCTAATGCTGTCATGACCCAGGTTTGACCCTGGACCGACCCAGTCATGACCCTCCTTAGCAGAGGAGAGAGGAGGTTTCTTCTGAACCAAAGAGCTGATCATCTTTGAAGGTCCTGTTGATTCTTACTTTATATGACCATGACAAAGTTATGGACTCATCACTCAGAGTCCTCATTAAATTTTGCTTTTTAAAATATGTTCACATTTTAAAAAATGTTTTTATGCAAAAATGCTATAGTCAACTTGCTTGAATCAGCTCATTCTAAGACTGCAGATACCCAGAAAATTTTAGTGAACAACATTCTTCAATGAGCGATAATAAATCTACCTCTGGTTCCTTAGCAACAAACAAAAAGCTCTGATCTAACTTAATCTAGATTAAGAGGCATGGCCGAATAACATAGTTAATTGTGAGTTAGTATTCATGAGGCGTTGTCTCAGTGAACTAACCCCTCCCTGAACCTGCGCTGTGATCTCTGAGAACTAACCTCTGACTGAACCCAACTGGAGGTCAAAGGCTAGGGTTGAAGGCCGGGTGAATGGTATGTTTTTGTGGGGTCAGAAGAACCCAATGAACAGAACCGAACAGAACGTATTGAGTCCTTCATAGCACGAATATTGTGTCACATAATGGGTAAAACTCTAAAAATGGACATGGACAAAAAATGCCGTTTAAAAATTGGAACTGCTTTGTGGTAATCAGGAATACAAACATTAGTCGTTACTTTTAGAATATCTTGTTTTATTGTATCAGTCCTCCCAGAAAAACAGTTTGTATGCAAATACAAAGCATTTTTATACAAAGTACTTTTGCTTTGATTTAGTTTGTATAAACTTGACCTTGACCCTAAACGAGTACTTTATACCATTCATCAAGGATGATGGAAAGCACAGAAAAGAGACTTTTACATCTTCTCTGTATAAAAAAAGGAGAAGTAAATATGCCATAAATGTGAAGAGTTTTCAGAATTTTTTTTATAATAGCAAATAAAGTTATATGGTGGCTCAGTGGTTAGCACGGTGGCCTCAAAGCAAGAAAGTTGGGTTTGAGGCTTGGAGTCATGGTGAAGCTTGAAACACTGGCCTTTCTGTGTGGAGTTTGCATGTTCCACCGTGTATGCGTGGATTTCCTCTGGGTACTGTCATTTCCTCCCACCCTCCAAAAACATACATGTTAGGTTGATTGGCTGTTATGAAATTGTCCCTAGGAATGAATGTGTTTGTGGCCCTGCAAAAGACTGGCAACCTGTTTGGGGTATACCTTGCCTCTCACCTGAAAGCAGCTGCAATAGGTTTCGGGACTCCCGTGACCCCAAAACAGGTGAAACAAAACTGCGAATAATTTGAATTTCTTTACAATTACCGTCGATATGCAGTAGCTTGTTTGAACCTTTTTTCAAAAAAATTATTCAGGTTGATTTTTAACGATTTAAAAATGCATATTCACCTTACAAATAAATATACAGTAAATTAATTTTTTATGATTGCATCGCAGTACATTGTAGTCAACATTGTATTGATACAAAATATTAATTTAAACAAATATAAATAAATTAGGTTGAATAATTAGGTCAAGAGAAGCCAGAAGGGGTGGTTAGGGCATCTGGTCAGGATGCCCTCCGAGTGCCTCGCTGGTGAGGTGTTTTGGGCACGCACCACCGGGAGGAATCCAAGAGACAGACCCGTGGCCCACTGGAGAGACTATGTCTCACAGCTGGCCGGAGAATGACTCGGGATTCTTCTGGGTGGGCTGGAGTATGCAGCCGGAATGGGAGAAGCCTGGGCTTCCTGTCTGAGGCTGTTGCCCCTGCGACCCGGCCCCGGATAAGCGGAAGACAACGGAACGAACATAAATAAATAAATTATTTTTGTTAACATCAAAGCAGAAGTGGCTAATTATTATAGAATTTTAGAACCACATTTTAATAGGTTGCTCACATATTAAGTAGATAATAATGTAGATTTTAAGAAATTTGATCAATTTTATAACTTGTTTCTGCTCCCGTTTGAGTGTTTTTACAAGAAAAATTGTGGTAATTTCACTGACCCTGAGACAAAATCTGACCATCTCAATCTTTGGTTTCTGTGGCAACAGAGCAACCTCAGACTGACCCTACAACCAGTCGTTGAGACCTCTGCTTGACCTCTCCTTGGGTCTTGTGAACCCTCTGGGCTGGCATCAGGTTCTAACCTCAGATCCTGCTCCAGGAAAAAGATGCACTCTACTGGCAACAAGTTTTTGGCAGATGTTGGAAGTAGATTAAGGCAGGAAAATAATGATTGTAAATTCTGTGAAGAAGTGGTTTGGGTCAGCTAATGGTACTTTTAACTAAAAAAACGCAGAGATTGCATGTTCATTCGCTGATGTGGTCACATTTTTTTAGTCAATTTCCCCCCGGTAATGAATATTGATTTAATTTAATAGAAACGGCAGATTGAAGTCATGATGTACACAGTAAAAATAAATTTTATTGATAGAAGTTAATTCTTGGGTCACATTATTTTCTTTTATGAGTCTGACACAAAATGCAGCTTGGGACGGGTTCCATCAAAACTGCTTGTTTAGACACCTCAGCCAGCAGGTTCTTTCTGGAAACATTAGCAGAGAAAAATCATGCCAAAATTCAAGCTAGGATCTTTGTGGATGCAAAGGAACGCAAAGCATAAACATTCTTTTCAACATAAGAAAACATGGAATCAACTCAGAATTCATTTCATTCATAAGCCTTATTTGTAATTTATTATCAAGCTGAGAAATTAAAACAATTTTTCAAGACAGAGCAGCCTTTTTTAAAAAAAAAACAAACATACACACTCTTACCGAAAAAGTGATTTACTACAAGTGAAGCAGGGATGGTGATAAGAGAAGAAGGAATGATGATGAGAGGGATGAAGTGAAAAGAAGAAAGGAGGGAGAAATGGGGGTGGGACGGGAGGTGGGTGTAAGCAAAGCAGATGGATGATTGTATTGAACAGTATTTCATGTCTGGCTGTGTTGCTTGCCACTGGGTTCGCAGCAGGGAGCGTATGTGTGTGTGAGTGTGTTGGTTGAAGAGGAAAACTGTGTGTGTGCAGAGAAAGTGAACACGTTATGCTTGGGTTGTAAAATAAAGAGAGTTGTGTGTATTATTCATGTGGTTTGAACATAAATCTGGTTTTGGTCACATTGGAGAGAAAACAAGAAGCAGCTCAAATGCAAGAACATTAAACCCACAGTAGTCACATTTACAAATGTTGAATGTTATTCAAACTATAAAATTTTCAAAGAGGGAATATTGTGCTTTTGTGGGTTAATAATGTTATAAATAAACATCACACTTTTTGTTTGCACAGTGTTGTAATATGTGCTGGAAATAGGATCTGAATACTTTTATTTAATTTCACTTCTTTTTTTGACACTGTGAATTCCCTCTTCTGAAAATCTCTTCAAATGTGTTTAATATGGAAATAACCTAAAAAAGAAGTGGATTTTGCATAATCTCACCTCTTTAACAAGAAAAAAAAAATCAAAGCATGAACAAAGAAGACTCACCAGGCAAGAAGACTAATATTAGGTCTGTATGGTTTCAAAAAAACGTCCCTCAGTTTTTATGACGTAGACAAAATATCTGAGGAACTGTGGTGTGATTCAGTGGCTTTGGTTCATGTGGCCACATGTCTATAAAGCTGCTGTTTTCTCTGAGGTGGACATGATGGACAGATGTTGTGTTTTAGCTGAGAAACACATTGGTCCTCAGATCTGCGATGTCGTGGTGTTTCTGGTATTAACCAGAATAATTGAGTTGCTCAGCAGACCGAAGACTAATCAGCTCTCAGTGATTCACCCTACAGAGAAACAGGGCAACACCGACCACCTACCAGCATGATTAAATCTCATTGCAAACTAAAATGTTTCTGTGATAAATCAAAGACTTCAACTCTGACTTGGTCTTCTGTTATATTTGTGGAGAAGAAAAGGAAAAAACATTAGGTTGTGTTCGGTGACATTTCTTTTACTTTTAAGAAACTATTTTGCTATCGTTATGTGATGTAATGGTTTTATTTAAAACATTTGATTCCAAAGGCATTAGGGGAGATCTAGCACTGAAAAACGGGCAAATGTTTGTGAATACAATACAGGCGTTAAGACGTTCCATGGTTGTTTCTGGTTTTCCATATTCAATCAACAGAAACACTTTCTATTAAAAATTAATTTATTTTCCTACCATCTTTAATTTATTGGTGGGGATCGGTGCAGCATCTACATTTATTAGGAAGCTCCATCAGATCATTGTGGTGAAGAAAGGGTTTCGCCAAAAAGCAAAGTTCTAAATTCACTACTGCAAGTAGCTTGCAACCACATCTATGGTCACCACCTGTGGGTGGCAATTGAAGGAATACATTCCCAAATACAAGTGTCCGAAATGAGTTTTCTCCACATGGTGGCTGGGCTTTCACTCAGAGATAGAGTGAGGTGCTCTTCCATACGAATGGAGTTTGCAAAGAGACATATCTTCTCCCTGTCAAGAGAAGCCAGATGGGGTTATTTGGGTATCTGATAAGATAAGGTGTTCCCGGAGGAGATCCAAAGGTACACCCAGGACCTGCTGGAGGGACAATGTCTAACAGCTGGCCAGGGAATGCCTCCTGATCCTGCCCAATGAGCTAGAGAATGTGACCAGAGTGAAGAAAATCTGGGGTTCCCTGCTGAGAGTGCTGCCCTTGCGAATCAACCGTGGGTAAATGGAAGTAAGCAAGAATTCTTTAAATACACAAAAATGGTGTTACCACAAGGGTTTTACAGAATAAATCTTTACTGAGCCATCCAAGGTTTATTTTAACAAACTCTACCTGATTAAACATTTCCATGTCAGGCAAACTGGAACAAACACACCTTTAATTTGTGGTTGATGTCCACTGTCTCAGTTTTAGAGGCTGTATTCTCGATCTCTTTACACACAGTGAGTAATGTCTTCAAAGTTTCACTGAGAGCAATCCTTCAAGATAAAAAATTTGTCCCCCACTATGTGACAAATAAAGGTATTCTTACTTACTTACTTACTTACTTAAAGAGTCTGATTTAAATACAATGCTATCGGAGAAAAGACACATTTTTTAGTTTCAGTATGTCTGGAACCCAATTTCATCTTTCACCAGAAAACTAAAGTGGATTTTCCTGCATAAATGTTTGTGTGCTGAACAAGGGTTGTAGGGTCATGCTAAAGGAAAGGATCCTCCCTGAGGAAGAGGAGGAGGAAGGACCCCTGTGGAGGAGGACAGGATGGATGGATGGTTGGATCACACACCAGAGAGGAAAGAGAAGAAAAATGGGAGGAGGGAACATGCCAAATGTAAGTTTTTGGTAATTTTAACTGCACCTTGGATACTTTTTATATCTTGGGAACCGGATTAGGACCTAGACAAGAAATTCTGTTTTTACAATAAAAACCTTTATAGATGGTTTTTATAGCTACAAACAATGGTGAGCAGTATGGGCACAGTTGACCATACACCAGCTGTACTGTATAGTTGTATGACAAGAAAACTTCTAGCAGCATATTGCTGCAGTTAGCTATGAGTTACAACTGTGTGTCTAAACACTGAAGCCCTGAACTTAACTTTTCATATGATCTAAAAGAAAGACACATTTATCATCAAAGATGAAAAAAAAATTCTATAATTTAAAAATGCTCAAATGATCGAACAAAAAATCGTTTGATATTTTGCTGTACTGAGACTATGAATGAAAAATAAGTTGAAATAACTGTACTTATTTAACAAAGCTTGTAAATAAATCAGCTTTCTACCATTACCCAAACAAAAAAACATCTAAAAAGGACACAAATATCTGAAAAACTGGAATTTTTAGAAGTGAATTTGAAGAACCCAACAACAATGCCAGTGACTACTTGCATTAAATAAAAACGCTGTATGAAATTTTCTGTCTGTTGATGTGGTTGCTATACAGTGTCATCATTTCCATAGCCACGAATGGGAGAAGATTAGAGACTCTTTTCAAGTAATTCACTTTTTCAGATTACATCCAGAGCACCATAAGCTGCTACTGTTTTAATTCTATAGGTTTCTGACCTCTTGAACGTTCAGGAACCAAGTCAGCCCTAATAATTCTGTATTAGTGAGTCTAAGATGATGATGCAGATTAAAATATTATTTTTTTAGGGGGATGAGCTTGGTTTGTTTTTAGTTTGTTTTATTTTGGGATTTCCTCTCAGACATCAGTCTAGTGTAGAAATATTTACACTAATCTGATCTTTCAGTTTCTGAAAATATCGCAAGAAAACACAACTAAGATTAGAAAGAATAAAAAAGCAAACAACAATGAATGGAAAATGAGTGTGGAAGGTTTCCATGATCAGTTAAACAATAATCAGAAGCCAGAAAAACTAAATAACAGGAGAAAATATTCCATAGAACCGGATAGAAAACATAAGCACAAATGATTTTTAAAAAATTTCAAAAAGGGCTCAAAAATACTAATTTGGTATTTCGTGCAAACATGCAACAAGGCCAACTTAGACTTAAATACGACTAAAGGAATTTTGGATTTTTGTTCTGGGGACCTTCACTTTTTAGTATTGGACAAAATTTGTATTCCATCTGTAATTGGAATGTCTGTAAAGATTACGCAGCATAATTTGGCCAACATCAGAGTTCTCTAATAATTCTTATTGCAAGCAAATTTTCATGCCCATGATTATTTTTTGTCTTGTCAAATCTGGGACATTCAGTCCATCTTTACATTTTTAAAGTTAAAAGAACAAAAAATGTGAATTAGAACAACTTCAATTTCAATTTAGCTTCCTTAAACTCTCCAAGACAAACTAAAGTTTGGTAGAAACGTGACTCTGAAGGACAAGACGTATTGTTGTCAAGACAACAATTAATGGAGAATGTAGATATACTGCATCATATGCTGGTAAGAACAAAAAAAATCTTGCCAATTTTTTCTTGTGCGGGAGTTCCATTGTGTGTGAATGAAGGAATTTGTGGTTGCTTTAAAATGTACAGTTTTTTTCCCTCTGGAAACAAGTGTTTCCAGAAATAAGACTTTAGCTCCATCATCCTGGCTGTGGACAAACTACTGGTTCATGACATTAGGGTGGTCCTCACAATAAATGAGAACTGGAATTCATGCAAGACGGTGATTGAGAACTTGTTGATTTTTTTTTTGTTTAGTTCCAAACATCTACAAAGGAATGAACTAAAACTCCTCTCTGAAATTGCTGAAAGAAATCATGCACCAGTAACTGCCAAATCAAGAAGGATAAAATTGCCATACTTAGTGTCACCATGCCTTGAACTTGACAAGTTGGTAGCACTCATTAATAGTTGACAGCCAAGTTTCTTCATGGTTGTTCAGACTTAAGTTGTGTCCCTGAGACTCAGTGGTGAATGGTATAATGACCCTGTCCATTAAGTAACCATATGATGATAAAAAGAGAGCATTTAATCATTAATGTTTCTGTAAATTGCTGAACAACCTTTTCTCGAAGTTCTCTTCACCCTTGAGGAACAAAGTTATTTATTAACTACCTCTTAACCAGTGCTTGGACTTCCACAATCAAAACAGAACTTTTCTTTTCAAAATTTAGCATAATCGTGGAGACATACTATGATTCTTAAAAAAAAAAAATCAATAGGCATTAATCGACATCTAAAGTTTTTAAATATCTTTTATTGGGACTCTGACATGTTATCTTTAGGAAGAGGAATTAAATTTGCTCATCTAAAGTTGTCACATAGCTGATCCCTCTGAGCTTCATAGATGCATGTCTTGAAGATAATGCTTGAACGCTATCTTTCATTTTATAAACATCTTTAGATGGTTTGGTACTATATACTGTATGTTACCTGTTGTTTGTTCCAGGTGGGTATGCCTAACAGTAAATGTTTCATTTTGTCTTTTGAACCGCTTATCCCTAACAGGGTCGCAAAGAGTGTTGGAGCCTTTCCCAACTGATTAAAGGTGAGAGGCAGGGTACATCCTGAACAGGTCACCAGACTGTTGAGGGGCCACACACACTCATTCCTCGGTGCAATTACACAGTGGTCAATCAACCTAAATTGCATGTTTTTGGAGAGTGGGAGGAAGCCTGAGTACCTGGAGAAAACCCACGCATACACGGGGAGAACATGCAAACTTTACACATAAATGCCAGTGTTCACAGCCTCGTCCCACGCGTGACGCGAAACCTGATCTTTTTGCTGTGAGATCACTGTGCTAACCACTTAGCCACAGTGCCGCCCAACTGTAAAGGTTTCATGGCCAAATTCTAGGACTTTTTTTTTTCTATAGATCATTGTAAAACTCTTGAATTGCTCTAATTTCTGGCCAAGAACCTACCAAAGAGGTGACTCAGTGGCTGTCCATGGTTTAAAATCATTTGACCTTCAGACCCTTTTCTACAAAAGATAGATGGACAGATGAAAAAATAGAGTAAAGAAGGTGCATGATGAAGTCGGATGATGGATGAAAAAACAAGTAGTAGAGAAGAGTGGGAGGAGAACAACAGACTGAGGAGAGAAGAACAGGCCGTTTGAAAGAAACAATTTCATTCAATTTTCCAGTCAATAAAATCCATGCATCAGCTCTGCATACACTCACACACACGCACCAAGTGTGTGTCTCTGGAGTGGTCTTTTAATTGAAGCAGGTTACGGGAGCGTCTCAATGAAATTGGAAAACTTAATCAGCTGGAAAACGGTGTGTTTTCTTCCCCCTGGCCTTACAACAATCACTCTCGCAACTCCTTCTCCTCCATCAGTCTGATATGAGACGGCTAGCATACTAATTTGTGGGAGCCTACTTTGTGTATGTAATGGATTTAGGTTTGTGCATGTGCTCAGGGTGAACATATAAAAGTTTATGAACACACATTACATCATATCACTTCTGTATGATAATGATGACTAACAATCTCACAAATAATCTTCTTTAAACATAATTATTTAATCATTATTGAGAGTTTAGTCATCTTTTCTCTTTGGTAGTAAGTATATGTACGCATATATTCTGCTTCGTATTCATCTTGATTGATTCTCCGTGGGAAAGCATCCTCAAACCAACCAATCACAAGTCATCTTCTCATGTAGAGCATGTGAAAACATCATCACCTAACATGAAAATGAAGCAAAGAGGATTTAATTGGATTTGAACGTAGCATCATTATTGCTCTAAGCATACTTCAAACTAGTGGTTTGTTGCAAATTTTAATTTACAGTTGTCTCTAGGGGTTTACTGGAAAACATCTTAGAGAAAATTGTGGGCAGCAGATGTCTGTTCTGCAATGTCTTGCTGGTGCCAAAAGAAGATGGCCACAACTACTTTATGCTGAGCCTGTTTGAAGATCTTATTCTAATTACAAAGGCATTCCAGGTTTCTCTGTGCCTGCATACTGTTTTTCTAAGTCTATTTTGGGGTCATGTTGAAGCTCTGTCCTGTGGAAGCTATTACTTATGCATTGTATGCATAAACCTGTATGTATAAACTTTGACTAGATGTGGCTGCAGCAAAGAATCCACAAATCATGACACTTCCACCTCTGTGCTTTTACAGTTGTGATGAGCTTCTGGGTCTACACTGCTTGATCTGATATACTTCCAACTTCTGCTGGTGTGTCCAATCAATTTTGACTTTTTTTCCCCTCTGAAAACATTTCAGTTGGAAATCGAATGTTTCCTTCCAAAAAAATTACACACCTATCACTTCCTAACTGTTGACTGACAATCGTAAGTGGCACAAAACATGAATGAATGGCTTCCAAGAGTTACACGTGTGCAAATTGTGACAGTTGGTGGCGGGCTGGACAACCAAATGGATGCTCCATAATTCAGCTTCATTCAGAGCGAGGGAGGGGACAAACTGTCACCCACGGGGCTCGAAGTGGATGAGTGATCGTCCAATCACTGGAAGTATTGCTGTCCATGCAACATTACTTCAACCAATTGAGCATCACCTTACATTAATATGGTCATCAGTCTGCCCGGTTACAAATAACCCACATGTACGACACGAGAGAGAGCAAACACACTCCAACTCTTACAAGGTTAGTAACTAGTCCAAAACAATGAAAGTGATAATTGGTAAAGTAAACTACCACTCAAAACTTCAAACCCTTTTTACGACTGATTATTAAAACATGACGGATGCAACTTTGTTCTGTAATAACTTGGTTCAATAAGTCTACAGTTGAAATTTCTTTCCTTAATAAACCCTTGAAGGAAAACACAATTCATTTGCTTTGTTGACAAAAGCCATTCATTAGTTACAATTAGGCTTAGTTTGTACTTTGTAATAAAAATACTCATCACATAGAATTGTACGTGACATCATGGTGGGTTTATCTATCATTTACGGAAGTCACGATTAGCTTAGAAACAATAATTAATTTCTAGTTTGAATAGAATATTGTTAAACAAAAAAAAAATTCAGGCAGGAAGGATTTTGTACCTGTCTTAGTCGCAAACATTTGGCTTTACCTAGTGTTTGATGGAACTTCCAAAACCTGCACTGAATTTACAATTCACTGATCATTTGATGTTTATGTAACTATTTTGATAAAAACTTGTAAAAGACAATTTCAAAGTTGGATGGAATGATTAAAAACACACAGAGAAAGATGTTGATAAGGAAAGAAGTCGGTGTTCTCATCTGCAAAAATGAGTTTTATCCAGATCTAAAATCCTGCAGACTATAATCCTTTCTACACCTCACCTGTACTCTCATCGTTCTGTTCATCCAGCTTTGGGAACAAAACATGAACATTTGCTGATTTATTTCCTTTTTATCCTTGATCATGAAACTACTGCAGTTGAGGAAACCGAAAAAAAAAACCAGTCAGGAACTGTCATTATGACAAAATGGCGATGTAGACTGTACTGTAATGTAGTTTGATTCCTATCAATTGCCGGTAAAATTAAGGTACAAATTAAGAAAAAAAAATCAGATATGCTGTATTGAACCTTTTATGTGTCATTTGATAAGTTTATACAATTTGACTGTAACAGTATTTTTCGGAAGATAAGTCACAAATTTTTCGTAGTTTGGCCAGGTGTGCGACTTCTACTCTGAAGTGACCTTTATGGGGAAATTATCAACACACTATTATCATCATTTTACATGTTATTTTTACAGTAAACCGAAGCTGCAAGTAGTAAAATATGCAGCTGAAAATGGTAATGGAGTAGCAGAAAGAAAGTTTGGAGTTAGTTCGGGGTAAATGACATAGACGAGAAAGTGGCGCATCGTCTACTTCCACAGTTAGGGGAGTTGTTTAAAAGTGACACCAGCGATGAAGATTTGATTGGATTTAGTGATTTGGAGTGAAACGATGGTTTGGTTAACTTGTTGGCATGTTTTCTATGCCACAGTTATCTGAATAACTCTTAATATATCTCAGATTACTGCACAGATGTAGAACCCGGACCCGCTGAAAGACTATGTCTCACAGCTGGCCTCGGAACATCTCTGGATCACCTGGGGTGAGCTACAGGATACAACTGAGGTGAAAGAAGCCTCGGTTTCACGTCTGAGGCTTTTGCTTACACAAGCGGATAAGCGGAAGACAACTAAATGGAACTTTCCATGGAAAATGTGATTTATATTCTGGTGCAACGCATATTTGTTTTTGCTTCTTCATTATGCTTTTTTTGGCTGATGCGACTTATACCCCAGGGCAACTTATAGTGTGAAAATACAGTAATTCCTGATTTCTATAATCCATCCAACCAATAACTGAAATAATCAAATCCACAATAAGTCTTTTCTAAATTTTGTGAACCAAACTCTGAGTAAAATGCACCACAGTTGCTTTGTCTTTTTTTTAAATTACTGAATAGGAACAATAACTGGGTAGAAAGAACATGTTTCAAGAGGTGATAAAACACCAGTGTTGAATAAAAATGTCAGGATTCCATTGGCTGTCCACTCTGTGTCTATACGTTGGCTTCAAGTAACTCATTTGCATTGTTGTTTTAGGTGAAGGAAAAAAATTCTGTGTGACATTACTACATTAACTGAATGAGGAAAGATGCAACAGAGGTGTGCCTCAGGGCAGTGACCATTGCACTGCTGTGGCGAACCCACACACACAAACATTTTCATTGTACTTTGTAAATTGGGTAGTGTGTGTGCATGAACATGCATATTCATTGGACTATTAGACAAAAATGACCAATTCATGATGTATATACACACACTGCTAACATATGATATAAAACATACACAGGAGTAAGGCTTAAACACACACACTGGATTCAATCACGAGGATCCAAGTTTAAAGCTCATTCACTAAGAAAAACCCCAGGGAGAAAGTACAAGGTTAGCAGATCGAGAGTAGGATACAGAAAGAGAGATGTTAGAATGCACAGAAATAAGACGGGAAATAAGAATGTTATCAGAGTATTTAATAAAAAACGGTAGGACTATCATTAATGTAGTAACTACTGGTCTGAGCTTAAAACCAAAGATTGGATCGATGATGGAAAAGAAGGAGCTGAGGAAATGAAGAAGAATAAAAGGACCTCTACCTGTGCTCTGCTTGTCCGACATATTTCTGTCAACACCCTGACTGCCTGGATGTGTGTCCGAGAGGTGAAAACCATTGATAGTTGTTCTGAAACAAAGCAAAGAGTAAGCCATGTATGTGTTAAAGGAGGAATGGAGTGATGTGGGGACTGTTTGTGGGTGGGCAGGATATAGAGGAGACACTTTCAGATGCCTCATTGTCTTTGCTGATGGAGGATTTTTATCTTTACTCTTTCTCTGACTGTCTTGTTCAGTTTTCCTCCCACTGACAGACCGATGCAACCTGGAGGAGGCAAATGAAGGAAGACAAACAAAACTCAGGAGCAGTCACAGCTGCTGTTAGAAAGAAATGTTAAAGGGACTTGTAAGTAGAGATTATGGGGGAGAGCATGAGGTCAAGTTTATATGGACTGAAAGGTTGCGCTACTCTTGACATCAAAGAAGATTTTCCTCAAAGAAGGTGTTGATAATTTGCAAGTGTATGAATACAAATTGACAAAGATGTGCGTGTTCAATTGTTGGGTGAAATTTTAGAAGATACAGCAATCATTAATGATTGGACAAATATAGGAAAATATTGTAGCGTGTTGAAAATACATTGGTGTTGAAGTGTGTGTAGTGGCTTTTGTTAAGACATCAAACTACACTACGTTCTCCCCCACAAAGTGATCTCATGACCAGAATAGCAACACATGGAAAAGAAAACTGGACAATATGTGGAATTTACCACACTTTAACATCCTGTTGAACTAGTTTGGCCCCAAACAGCATGCTAGCACTTAGTTGCTCTGCGTTTGTTTACAGACACTTGATCGGTCCAGACAAGCTATTTTTTTTTCCAGCCATCTGAATGTGTGTTTTTACAGAATGGAAGAGATCAGAGAGTCCTGAGCCACCATCATGACAGTTTTATAGTGACAGGAGGTGGAAGTCAAACAGGACATGTGTAACATCAGCTAAAGAAAACAGAGAAAAGGCACCATTAGGAAAGACAACAGGAGAGAAATGGCCGACAAGCCAGGTCGTTCACTCAAGACACAATCAGAGACTGAATGGGAAAAGAAATGGCTGCGATGATCTTAATATGGGGGACGATGACAGGTGGTTAAAATAAGAACCAATGAATGAATAAAGAAAAATGAGCTAGATAATAATTTAGATTTGGCAACAGATTAGAATCGAGAAAGAAAATTGTCAATACAGTGAAACAAGGGGTTTTAAAAAAAACATTCAGAAGCAAAGATTCAAGATTAAAATGAAAAACAATGTGAGAATTTAAAGAACTCAACAACTGAGATAAGTGGATTGGAGGTTAAAAAAAAATCAATTTATGGAAAACAGCTTGAAGAAACAAACAATCAACCTAACAAGCATTTTTTTGGAGAGTGAAAGGAAACCGGAGTACCTGGAGAAGATCCACACGTTCACAGAGTAAACATGCAAACTTTGCACAGAAAGACCAGTGTTCCAAGCCTCATCCCACCCGGGACTTTACCCTCAATCTTTTTGCTGTGTGCACACTGTGCTAATCACGGCACCACCATGCAGCTCATGTGGAAATCTTGACTGCATAATGTCTGGTAGTAGGTTTGCACTCTCCCCTGATTAAACTGTGAAGAGGAGTTGGCTCAATGGTAGAATGTCCGTCTTTAGACTGTGGGAAGCTAGTTCGATTCCCACTGCGCCCATGCCTTAGTGTCCTTGGAGAAGACACCTAAACCCCAGTTACTCCCATCATCGGTTTCTCCATGGCTGCCTGCTGCGGTGCAAAGTAGCAAAAGTAATTTTGCTACTATGAAAACAGTACGTTAAAATAAATAAATATAAAAAAAGTGAACTGTGTCAGAAGTCATGTAAAGTAAAAAAAAAAAAAAAAAATGCTTGTACGGTCCGAAAATAAAAACTTTAGTAATTGGTAAGCTAGGTTAGCAATGTGGCTTAATGTTTGCATTAGCGCAGATTGTACTGAAAAATATGCTGCATTGATTTTAAACAGAGTGTGAAAAGATTATATTGAGATTTAGTTAGAATACAATAAGGTTCTTACCTCCTAACATTGAGCCTACTAGTCAAACATAACACGTACATCATGACCTCCAGCTCAGATGATAGAGAGACTCCCGGTGGATTGGAAAGATGTTTGAGGTGACTGCTGCTAGTAGCCAGGAAGGAAAGAATGATTTGTTCATGTTGCCAATGCCTCTCTGTGAGCAACAGAGTGGCCTCTGTGCCAGTTCCTGGAGCTAATTTCGACTCTGCCAGCACACATTGGAAACATGCTGTGAAACCTGGAAAGATTCTTCTCTATCCCAACCACTATATTATGGTTTTCACTCACAATGAGATCTTTTCAAGGGTTTATTTGAACGCCCCAGCAGCATTTTGGATGTGATGTCGAGCTTTTGGAAAACCTCTGGAACAGAACATTGCTAAAAAAAACCATGAGTTGTCAAAATACAGTAGCCAATATTAAAAAAAATACTTTCACAACGGGACAAAAGAGAGTCTGGAACCGTAGGACATGACCTCAAATACACAGAGGACAATCAACGAATGGAAAAAAGTAAAAATAAAAAGGGTACACATCAGCAGTCACAATTGTTTTACAGCCTGCCATCAGTGTATTTTGTCCGAACAGCAGGTTGTGTTTTGGTCGGCTTGCTTGCTAGCTGGAGGGAGACAAATGATTACACACATACGCACACACAGACACATATACATCACTGCCTGCAGGATGGAAGCTACAGCTGACATCTGCTAAGCCTGCATGTGCGTGTAAATGTCGCAGTGATTCAATTTTCTCCTCTTCATAAACATGTCCGTCTCTGTTTGTGTGTCTTCTCTGCCAACAAAATGCACAAGTTCACAGTTTTTCAAAATTGTTTTTATATAGTTTCTAAAAGTGGACATCATTTGCAAACACACACACACAGACACACACACACACACGCTATACAACATCCATTAATTCTAGTTCTAGCTTTAAATTCAAAATGATCCTGAAATAAATAAAAAAAAAGTTATTTTTAGTCAATGTCTGAGCGGTCCCAACTGTCATGGAACTCACTATTTTCTAAAGATGCTTTTGAGATGTCGTATGTATGGCGACACATATAACTAGCGGCCATTGGCGTGGTACCTACCTCAAAAAGGGAAGCCTCCTTTCAACGTCAGGTATGAACGGTGTCTTCTGTTTTTTTTTGGAGATTTTTTTTTTAACATGAAGGATGTTCTAAGAACAGGGATGTTTGTTTAGACTTTATTTTGATCTGTTGCTCTTTGTGAATTTTCTGTGACAAACAAGTTCATATAGAAGAGTATATACGTGTATCGAATCTGACATGCTCTAGATTGACTGTGTAGTCATATTTTTGGACGTTTGGAAGCAGAATAGTGTGATCTGCCAGGTCTCCACTTGTTATGATGGTTCGATCGGAATAGTCTCTTGTCAAGAGGATTTTCTACTCCTACTGAAGTCCAACAAGGTTCCAGGGAAAATGAGAGGACAGTAGATTATAATTTTCTTTGCCATGTAAGCCTATTGCTAAGTTGTCCAACCAGAACTGTGATAAAACCGTGACAGTAATACTCACAAACATGTTGGTAAACCTCAAATGTAGGGGATTCTGTCATGTAAGTTTACCCAATTTTTTCTATTTAAATTTGAGAAGCCCTTACTGTCATGATGGTGGTGAAGGTAGTTAGCCAATACATGGCAGTTTTAACCAGTTTATTGCAGGAGTGCAGAACCAGACATACAGCTCAGCAGGATGAGGAACCAGATGGACGAGCTCATCAGGATGAAGGACCAGAGGGAGATGCTCAGCAAGATGAAGGACCAGAGGGAGGAGCTCAGCAGATGAAGGACCAGAGAGAGGAGCTCAGTAGGATGAAGGAGCAGAGGAAGGAGCTCAGTAGGATGAAGGAGCAGAGGGAAGAGCTCAGGATGAGGGACTGGAGGGAGGAGTTCAACAGAATGACTGACCAGAGGTAGGAGCTCAGCAGGATGAGGGACCAGAAACTAGAATGCAACAGGAGCAGGGTGAGGGACCAGACATTGAGGGAAACCAATCATGGCTACACAACAACAGCACTGCTGACCTGTGGAGCATGGTGCAGCGGGGAAATGATCCCGCAAAGAAGTGAGGGACACCAAGGCTTAAATAATCCAGAGGCAAACAAGACACACCTGGGGATTGGACCAGGAGTGCAAAATCAGTGCAGAGGGCAGCTTAGGAGGGAGGAGGTGTTCCAAATGAGAGGAAGATCGTGAGACTTACAATTTTTGTTAATTTTGTTTAGCTGAGACAAACCTTTTCCACTTGTGTCTTCAGGGTTACAGCAAAGGAACTATCCCAAAATGGGTCAGATGTCAAAACGTTATTTAAACTCACTGGGTTGCAGTGGAAACAATTGCCTACTAGCATATAATTTTGTTTGACAATAGAATTTTTTGCACAACTTTAATGGGTGTTTATGGCAAATTCTTGCATTATTTTAAGCTCCTATGCAACTCTTTGCACAAAGGTATTCTATAATATGCTTTTTTTTCTGTACAATTGAGTTATTCGTAGTTTGAGTGTCTCTTGTGCTTTTCGCTCCACTGTAGCCGTTTGTGTATTTACACAATCTGGTGTACCGGAAAATAATGTCACAACCTTTAGCATTTGAACGCTAGACTGAGAAATCACCAATATGTATAAGTTTACTTCAGTTGTAAGAACTCACATTTAGATTAAATGCAGATTCTATGATAAGGAAATTCAGGCTAGGGATAATTTGCATGGAAACTGTTTGAGAATAACTTCACTAGAAAGTAGAAATCAGCAAATCACCTGATTTCTACTTTCTACTTTCTACCTGATTTCAGTTACAAATTGGTCTTTTCACCTTAAAATTGGTCACCGCAGATCTATTACCACACTGACAAATCAGGGCATTACAATTCCCTCAAGATCAGAAAGTTTAGGATCAGCAAAATCTCTCATACAGACTAAATAAAGAAGGAAGGGAGAGAAGCGGGGGGCACAAGAGCAGGAATGTGGCTTTTTTTTTTTTTTTTAAAAAACACTGATAAATTTAGTTCATGTCGTTTATCCTTTTGTCTTTGTCAAATATTTTTAAATGTAAAACCAATTCAAAATAAAAAATAATTCCGCAAATTAAATGTTCAAATGCAGTTGTTTTCACTGCATCTCTGAACTTTGCCACACACACACAATACTTGCGTGCTGCAAGTTAAGTCAATAAAAAGATGTTTGAAGAAATGTAGAAAACCAGTATATAGATAAAAATACCATTACTATTGATGATAAATTGTTTCTCTTCTCATGAGATTTTCTGCATAGTTGTCCCAGATTATTTCAGCAGTCTAGTCCAACAAAGTGGTCACTACTCTGTTTGGTTCATTGAAGAAGCTGAAACGTTGCAGGACACAGTTCCAGGTCACACTGCATATTTTCCCCCCTACACACCGATGGAATGTGATTACCTTTCTGTTTAAGTTACATTTTTTAAATGGCAAAGAAGTCTTAAAAATTTTGAAGAAATTGCAAACTGTTTAAAACTATTTCCCTCTGACCTTTCGCAGGCCTGTAGATTTCTTTCAGCATTATTTAGCAGATCTTTGTTCCTTGACTTGTGATTGTTGCCCAAAAAGTCAAAGTTAAATGTAATGACTTTTGGGAAAAAAAACTGGATTGGAATTCAGTAGCAACAAATACCTTGGTTATAAATGATCTTACTTTTCTTTAACTTTTTTAGTTCTTTTATTTAGTTGCTGAGATGATTCTGTTTTTTTTTTTTTTTTTTACGTTGGCATGGTAATTAAGCAAGATAATTGGAGTGTGTTAAGGGGGTAATGAGGAGAGAAAGGGTGGGCTGAAAGCTTAGTCATTACTTTTCCAATTATGACTCCAAACATTACATCAAACTGTTCTATTTTTCACAGATTTACTTAAATAACTTTGAAAACTAATTATTTTTCAAGCAATTGATTTGAGTTTTTTTTTTTTTAAAATCATTTATAGTTTAATAACAAAAGACATTAAAATACATGGAATTTTGCACTAAAAGGAGAAGAAAAATGTTTTTCAAAAACAGTTAATTTTTTTTCTTCCTTCAAATTAAATTTTTAAATTATAGTAAACTCTTGAAATGTAATTTTTATATACCTGCATGTTTGTTGAGAAATAAACGTTGAGACAATTTCTGTAAATTTCTGGTGAAATTATTTTATGTTTAAACATTTAATTTGGATATTTTTATTTTGGTCTTAACAAAAATGTCCAAACTAAATTTTTGACAAATAACTGCATTCAACAAAATGCCATTAAATTGTTTAAAATAATAGAAAATTTAAGTTAAAATGTACAATTTGTAAAAGTTAGGCAGGGTAAATATTTATCCCAGATAAACTTCTGCATGATGTTTTTTTCTATATTGTATAGAACACAATTACTTATGAAGAATTAGAAATGAATTTATTAAAAAAATTAAAAAGTAAATATCACAGAACACGAGTCTCCTTAATACATATGTACTGCATATAATGTTATACGTCACTTTAATGTTAAAAGGGTCGGTACAATGTGAAAACAGAGGAGTCTTTGGCCACATGGAGGTGCTCCAACACCACACATAGACATCCCAGTCTCTGTTTTTTGTCCCTGTCCTCCTGTCAGACAGTTCAGGTGTGGCAGTAAACAGATGAGTCTCAGTCCTCACTCCTGTCTATATATTGAGCACATCCATGAATGACACACGTCATCATTAGTCTGCTGCAATGACTAGTCAAATCTAGAAAAAAAAAAACCTCAATTGGAAAATCTGCCTCAAAGTTAAAGCATCAAATAATAAGAAGTCAGAGTTCAGGCTTCTTTTTACTGTCAGTATTTCACCATCAAAGACTAGTACAGTTTCACTGCACAGTTTTAAAGATTTATGGATGGACCTTTGAAATGAATCCTCTTTTGGTCTTATGTATACTCAACTAAAAATGCCCTAAAATCTGCTGTTTTGGAAAAACATTTTATTCTTATGCATTTGCAAGCAGTCGGTTTATATCTGATAAACTATTTTTATACTCATCCAACCAAATTAATGTATTTATTAGTTAATTATTTTCAATTGCAAAACAATTACAAGGCATTTTAGTCATTCATTTAAAAAAAAGTCGAAGTTTTGGATGTTATTTAGCTTTGAGGTTAAAAAGAAAATTCTTTAAATAAGTAATAAAGGTAAAGTCAAACCTAAAACAACTGCTGATTTGTAGACGTTCAGAGTTCAATATTTGTGTGATGACTATATTTCTAAATATCCGACCAAAAATTGCTTGAATGTCAACATTTATAAGACTAAAAAAGAAGAAAATGTTGGTGTTTGCATATTTACTTTATCACCAAATTAGACAGCTTAGTTTGATTTGATGTAATTTGATTTGATGTTGTTTGATTTTTTTTAAAATCTGAATTTAAGCATCTATATGCACATGTGAAATATTTGGAACTACATACTTTACATTTTCCAGTCCGCACTTTATCATTTTGTACAAAATGATGCAATTACCAACTATTTTTAAGCATCAAAGCATGACAACAATTCAGTGGTGTTAATTTGATTTCTCAAAATCACACTACTTTGTCTTCATGGTTATTGAAACTTTCTGATTGTTCCAGAGATAGCGGAATACACGTTTGTAAAATTGAATTTAGTTATTAAACCATCATTCATGCATGCACATGCCTGAAACCCATATTCAATTGATTATTTTCAACTAATTCATCCAGAATATTTTAATAAAAATAAAAAAAAATCTCTAATTTTAAATGCTGATTGGTTGTGAGGTTTTCTCCAAGTTGGTTCTATATTTTTTTATTTTCACACTGAATGCAAGGCTTATCAGCAGTTTTCTTCTTTGAGTCAAATCTTCAGTGGTTAGAAAATAAACCAGCAAGAAGTAAGTTTCGGCATGCCCTTGATGATGAAATGTATATTTATTGTAACATCATAATAACACAGGCACTAAGATGTCACAACAGTTTATTTATTTTATTGGCCAGGCAGTATAGTGTTGGACGTTAAAGGTCAAAAATTGTAATTAAATCAAAAGGTCAATGTTTCTGTGAAACATGATGTGAATGGTTCTTGAAGTTTGTGGCATAGTGGTGCAAAACTACACAGATGATGGCTAAAAGAGGATAAAGAAAAATGAATTGAAGTGGAATTTAAACAAAAGTATCTCCTTTTTCTTTTATAATTGCTGGGAAAACCTCCAGGACATTTTCTTTCTGGCACAGAAAATGAAAGAATAATTTTCTTCAATCTGGACTGTAACTAAAGTCTAAATGACAGAGTTCCAATGATGAATTGAAAATAAGCACTTGAATAAAGTTAAGGTGAGAAAATGAAACAGCTTTAACACTGTTTGTGTGAGTGCCGATTTATCCGTGTTAGCAGCCTCTCAGGCCGCTAGCATCTCCTAAACAATTTACTGCAGACATATTTATAGTCCTATGTCGTAAAATCACCAGATTGATCCTGGCTCGTGCTTCATCATATCCAGCACTGTACACTCCATTAAAAATGAAGCTCCAATATTTTACTGTGTTTTAAACGGGCATATTTCTAGACAACTCTGGCTCTCTGTTTTCAGCAGGTTTTAGGGGTCCCAGAATGTTTGAAGAGGTATAAAGGTTTTATAATGTTAACTAATATAAATATATGGGGCCATTAACAGCACTCACACAGTTTTTCTTTCAGATGATCTAAAATTCTGGATGGAAACAAAATTTCTTGGATATGTGAGCATCTTGACCTTGGAGCTGTTTAAACAGATGTATCACAAAAAAATCCATTTATTTTGTAAAAGCTTTTGTTCTACAAAATCAAAACGATGTGTTTGAAAATTTCTCCCATCTGGTTTCAGGTCAACAGTAGGTTTAAATCCATACATGTATCAAAAGGAGTTTGCATGTTCTCCCTGTGTATGCTTGGTTTTTCTTCAGGTACTCCGGTTTCCTCTCACCCTCCAAAAGCATGCATATCAGGTGAATTGGCCACTATGAAATTGCCCATAGGATTGAGTGTGTCTGTATGGGGAGATGGTTGTGTGGTCCCTCAACAGATTGGTGACTTATTCGGGGTGTATCCTGCCTCTTGTCTGAGAGAATCTAGGATAGGCTCCAGCACCTCCCACAACCCCGTTAGGGATAAGCGGTTACATTTCTGGCTGGTGGAAATAGGAAGTAAGGATTATCATGTACTAAAACTTAACCATTTGGTCAGAGGTTTTCAAAGTTAGTCCAATGTGTTCCAGTTTCAACACACTAGGTCAAATAACCAATGAAGTTCTGCAAAATGAGTTGTTGAAATGGGGACACTTATAACCGTTAAAACGGCCCGCCATTGAGCACTGGGTTCTGCCTTAAATGCTTTTCTGATTGTTGTGCGAAATTTGTTTACATCCACCCTCCAGATTGCGTTACCTCCAATCTAAAATCTAGTACTGAGCTAGCTTTTATCAGCCGATTCAGTTTCCATTTTTCTACTCTCAAAATTTCACTGGCCATAATTCACACATTTTATTTTGCTTTCGTGGGTAATAATTCTTATTTCATAGCATATGCAGATGAACATAGTCACTTTTGTTTGCTCGGAAATGCAATTTTTGCAAAAAAAAGCTTATAAACACATTTATTCAGTTTCACTTTCATTTTTGACACTGTAAATTTCCCTTTCTTCTCACTCCCACTTAGTCTCCTCCCAATGGGTGCATGCACAACAGCGTAAATCTTGTTTGAGGACACAAATACCGTGTAAAAGCATTAAGTTATCAGAGATAGTAGATATTCTTTTATATTCTTTGTTTTGGTGTATTTAAGTAAAAATGGCAGTCATTGTTGAGAGGAACAAGCAGGAGGTGAATATGCTAGCTACAAATACACTTTCTGCTTGCTTTGGAATGTGGATGTGGTGGAGAACAAAATCTGTAGCCAAGAACAACCTGGCATTCCAATAAGCCCAGTTCAATAACACTTCTTAATAGTTTTTTAATAATTCAATTGAAATCCTTTCAATTAAACACAGGTGTAAACTATAATCAAGAATGAAAGAGGGGTGGATGTTTCTATATTTATCTCTTGGACAAAATATGACGTTTTTACAGCTAAATGCTGTACGTATGTCTACATCTGTGTATATGCCCATAGTGATATACAGAGAGAGTAAGAGAAGAGGATGTTCAACTGACTATGTATTAATAAAAAAAGACATAAATCATGGAGAAATGGGAGCATTTTATATTCCGACCTGAATATCCTGCTGCCATCATGGCGTCTCCGACATTTTCTGTGTGCGTCCGATTGTCTGGCGTCTCTGCAGCCACTTGCCCAATGCACTATGAGTGATTCTGTTTGTGCACTTTTATGTAACTGTGCACATATGTTTGTGAGGTAATAATTTAAGTGAATCCAGGGTGGTAGACAAACAGAGTTTTAGCATTTTCACCAAAATGAAAAATCAATGCAAAAAGGGTTTGAATGAAAAGAGAAAGTGCAGCTTCCTGTCAATGTGCACGTGGAGCCAGAAGCATCTGGTCGATCCCACTGCTGGTGCATCTCTGCAAAAAAGAAATTTGTTTACACAAGGGGTCAAAGTTTTATTATTTATGTTTGTGAGATTTATACAAAATTGCAATTACAAAAATGCGTAATATTTCACACAATTACAATTAAAAAATGTACAGTCCCAACATTTTAAAACATCTGTAAAATTAAACTCTAAAGATTTTACACAGCTAACCATACATAAACAAAGCGGCATCAAAAATATTTGATGTGTTATCAAACATAAATTTTGTTGTCTGTCTGACTGTCTGTTTGCAAGAAGAGGACATTTTCAGCAGAAAGAAGGGAATGAACCCAAAATGACCACGGGACATGACAGGAAGACTTTTATGCTTCCTGAAATTCCAGAGCAAGGCTTCCTGCTGAGTGGTTGATGGTCCAAATCCCACAATGACGAAATGAAGAACCCTTTCTGGACTCAAAGTTTTATTGCTTCTATTGTTTATTTTTGGAGAGAAGGAAGCTTATTAGCGTGGCAACTTTTTTTTTTTTATAACTCTAAAGAATTGAGCAAACAACTGAATGTTGGAAAATATTTGGATTGGAGTGATTTTTTTAAAAATAAAACCAATAAGTCTGAGATACGAGAAGCCATGTCCGACTATGCTTCTTAGAAATGTTCCTTTTCATACCTAGCCATGTTCATGTTGCTTGTCCAGTTGTTTCTAATTTGTACCAAGTCCAGACTGGATGTTCTCCATGTGTTCTTTGGATTGACAGATCTTGTTTATTGGTGTGGCAGGTCCATAAAACTCAGTAGGTCACCGGCCCAACAAACACTGGAGCAGCTCTATTAGATGATTGAACACTCCTGCTCTCTGTAGTCAATGTGGATTTTTAACATAGTTTATTCATCCGCTGGTCCATGAAACTCTTTCATATGCTGTTCTTTAGTTCTGTTTCTAATTGACACCAACATTAACCGATCAGATGCTCTGATCCTTTGTCACTGTATTTTATGAAGTTTGAAAAGATCAGATTTGTTGAGATAAGGTTTTCATTCATTTTAGATAAACTGTGATCACCTGTAAATTATTTTATTTTAAAGTTTAAAACTTCACCATCAAATGAATTTGGATTTTCAAAATAAAATGAATGAATAAGGGAGTTTAGAAGGTAAAATTAAATTAAACTTTAACTGATTTGAACCTTCTCTGCTATCTTGTAGCCAGCAGGTGGCAGAAAGCAAAATCCCCCTCAGGTGAAGGAGGTGTGAAAATGATCACTGACCAGAAACCTATTAATGATGAAGTCTATCTGGTAAAACAATATACCGTCTGGCCTAAAAAATCTGTTTTATGAAAATATTCTTATTTTCCATCGTAAAAGGGTCAAACTTTCCCAGTCTTCTGTGATTCGTCTGTGATTTTACAATATGTGTAATTGTAAAAAAAAAAAAAAAAAATTAAATACCTCTAACTATCATCATCTCTCCAGATTACACTATTTACAAAAAATTAATTTCAGGAAACAAAATAAAATTCAAGTGTTTATATGACAAAAAACCAAGGACATGAATTAAACAAATTATGATGTTAAAATATTATTTATAAATGTTTTCTTCAGGAAGTATTTAGAACAGAAAAATATATGATAACTTTACTTTTATGATTTCAGTTTTTGGGGCGGCACGGTGGCACAGTGGTTAGCCCAGTGGCCTCACAGCCAAAAGGTCACGGTTCAAGTCCTACAAGGTATGAGGCTGAAAGATTAGCCTTTCTGTGTGGAGTTTGCATGCTCTATCCATGTGTGCATGAATTTTTTTCTGAGAACTCTGGTTTCCTCCCACCCTCCAAAAACGTGTGTTAGGTTTATTGGCTGTTATAAAATTGCCCCTGTGAGTGTGTGCGTGACCTGGCGACCTGTTTGGGGTGTACCATGCCTCACTCCTTGAATCGGCTGGGATAGATTCCAGCACCCCCGCAACTTCGATGGGAAATTAGTAATTAAGAAGAAAAAACAAAATTTTAGTTTTTAAATATGTCTGCTGGCATAGATGATGATTCATGTTAATTTTAAATCTACTACCTTTTGGAATAAATTTTGGTAATCAAGTTTGACATCACAAGTCATATATATGTGCATAAATATATATACACGTCTTACATCTCATATATAGTTTATTTATGAGTGTTTGTGTGTAAATACATTAATTCCAAGTATAATCCCTGCATAGGGACGAGTTTCCCAAAAAAAAAAAAGGGATTTCTTTCAATAAGAATTTATAGTAAATGAACTTTCCAACTTTGACTTGTGAGTAACTGCTGGAAAACATTTTACCCTAAGGGATATTAAAGTTACACCAAAGTCTGAAGAAGGAATAATACACCGAAAGAGGAGGAATGACAAGAAGGAGGAAATGGAAGAAAAAAAAGGGAGGGTAGGTCGAATGAAACGAAGGAGGGAGTTTACTGTAGAGAGGGAGGAGGGGGGAGAAGAAGAGGGTCAAAGGGCATCCTCATTTTTTATCCATTACTGGTGAGGGTCACATTCTGGATCACGTCTGCGTGAGAGGCAAGACACAAACACAACTCCACCGGATCACCGCATCACATTCATTTAAACAAATCAGACTGTTCCATTCTTCAGCAGAAAGAAGGAGAAGAAGAAGAAAGGGAAGAGTGGATGGAGGTATGGCAGCTCTTTGCTGTTTCAATGACAGGAGGAGGTGGGCGAAGGCGTTTGTATTTGACCGCAGCCTGACCTCCTCCCTGTTACCCTCTCACCTCTCCTTCACCTCCCTCCCACCATTCCTCATCTTGGACAGAGGAGGCCCCGCACACACCACAGCCTGTCCTGGGAATGACCTCTGCTCCGCTTAGCAGGAATGTTGAAGGAACTGCTCCTAACGCACTTCACCAGGAAATCACAGAAACATTTTCACATTAAAACAGGAGTAGAAGAGCTCAGATATTTCTTTCATCGCAGCGTGCATCTTCAGAGTTATAGATAAGAAGTACAAAAAGCCAGAAGTGACAGTTGGATTGTAGAGGGAGCAGAAACACCCCTGCAGGATGATATATGGGGAGTAATCCACACTGAGACCGGCTTATACACACACTCACAATCAAAGGCTGCAGGCAGACACACACGCAGACATGGAGGTGTTTATTTGATGCAGATGTTGGCCAGGAAACGGGTTGCATTCAGGGACACATGAGACATGGGATCGGGTCAGTGAAGTAAAGTCGACTTGTTCAGTAGAAGTGCAGTAGAACTCAGTAGACATGTACACACACACACACGAGATAAGAGTCATGAAAAAGTCATGGGTCATAGGTCAGTCTGAGGTCCGTAGTCACACAGGGGCCAAATGTCAGTCAGAGGTTGAAGCTTAGAAGACATACGTATACACAGAGACACGCACCAGTTTCACACCTCTCCTTTCATCACTTTCTAATTGACCAAATAGCCTTCCAATATTGGGCACATCTGACTTACTATTTGGAGTTAAATACTGTCTGATTGCCTCAGAATTTAAGGTTGTGTGTGAGATCTTTACAAATTTCTTTAGTACTTCAAACTACTATATCTGCAGTAACTGTGGACACTATGGGACCATTTGTATTTCCGTATGGTGAACAAAAACCATTGGCTTAGAGCAGGTCAGTCACTCTGACATCCAACTTTAGACAACAATGGAGTTTTTCAATTGGTTGGAGACCTATGGTTGTTTTTTTTTTTTTTTTTTACCAGTAAAATCTTTGGAATATGGTGAATTTATGAAGGATTGGAACGTTTGCCCAATGGGATTCATAAAGTTTTCTGATTACGATTGAAACCCAGAAGAAGCCAGGAAAGAACAAGGTGAGTTACTGGGCTCTCAGACTTTCCATACTGCCTTTAAAGTTTAAGGTTTTTTTTTTTTTATCACAAAGCTTTCAACAAAATTTTGTTTCTCGGAATCCTCAGCAGGAACTCTGAGAGCAGTCTGGTGCACTCTGCCGTTTGTATTGGGTGGTCGCCTGGGGGATCTGGTTCTCCTCTGTGCGAGGTGGGGTCTCCATTGTGATGGAGAATGGTGGTTTAGACTCTGCTTTCTGTCCACCGATGGGAGGGACCAGACTGTGATCAACCCCGTTGCTTGGCCTCAGGCCTCATGAACCATTGAGGATCTCCTGTTGCCCTCCGAGTGGGTGTGTGGTCGTCCTACTAGAGGACTGTCTGAGTTTCCTCCTCTGTAGGTCTCTGGTTTCCCTGTAGTTTGTTTGTCTTTTTCTAGGTGCTCCTGAATATTTTTGCATTCGTTTTGACATTAAAATATTGCTAGTGGGACTGTTTTCTTCCAAGTGTTCCAGATAGTTGTTTTGGTGCATGCTTTGTTCTTTTTTCTTCTCTTACCATGTTTCTTTCTGTTTTGTTTGATCTCCCTCCTTTTTTGTTTTACCAGATCCTGAAACCTAATGGAAATAATAAAAAAGTGTCTAATTTTTACAAGAGGAACCATTTATTGTTTAGGAGCAGTAAGAGATGAGACTAAGTTGTCCTGAAGTCTAAGGAACAAAACAAGAAGCAACACAAAGTTTTTGTAATTTGGATGATGTGAAAACATAATTTTTGTGAACACTCTAATTAATTTTGTCAACTCAACATCATTTTCCATAAAAAATGATGATATACATTTATTTTCAAAAAATGTTTACATACAAAAATAACAGAGTACAATGCCAACAGTGTGTTTATCAAGTACTGTTTTAAATTTTCCTTTTTTATTGTTGGATATATTCTTTTCCGAGTTACTCTTTTTCAGGCTTTCTCTACCATCATCTGACCTGTTCTTGAAAAAATATAACACTAAACAAGGCCAAACTATTTTTATTAGCAGACTATCTTACAAGTAATGTTAATAAATAGTTACCAACTATACCAAATTTTGTGCAGTGATTAAATTTTTTTTTTTTATAAATTCACCCTATTTTTCTGTGATAACGTCTATTTTTTTCTTTTCTTCTGGCCGCAAATATCCTAGAACTTGCCACAATGTGATTAGTCCTTTTTTTTTGCACAGGAACAGTAAAATATCTTCGTTCTTCTGCCACTCGACGTTCAAACATTTTCTATTGAATCATTAACCTCATGATGGAGAGCAACATTACTTTATGTAAAGGAGGATTTCTGGATGTCTGTGTGTTACCATGACGACCACAGCTCAGTGCGTTTCCTACCGAAGCAGCAGGAATCCTCAGACTGTCATCTATCTTTTTCCATCGCGTGTGTGCGTGCATGTTGGTGTGTCTGACCTCCTGATGAACCACCTTCTGATAGCTATGCCATCATCCTCCTGCAACAAACACACACACATACGCCATAACAGATACAGTGTGTATGAAAATGCTGACACACACGCACGGCAGCAGCAGTGTGAAGGTGATGTGTGTTTAATGGTTCCCAGTTCCTTTTAATCTGCTAGACAGATGGAAGAAACAGATGCTGGGTGTGCCTCAAAGAAAGGAGGAGAGAAAAGAGGAGAAAATCATGTAAAGCTACCTGATGAGAAAAAAAACGATGGAGGGAAAAATAATGAGAAACTTTAGATCAATCCAAAGCCTTCAGGGACTTCAGAGACGGAGATGAACTATTCAACTCTGTTCTTCCTGCTCTGGGTCTAATCCAGGCCAGTTCATCACCGAGTCGTTCATCATGGTCCAGTTATGATTTGATTAAACTAAAATTTTAGGTTTTACTTGTAATTATACTTCAGAGAGACTGTACTTATGCAAACAAATAAAATAATCCCAAAGGTTAGAGAAAACTTCCACCATGCCCTGAACCTGAAAGACCGGGCATCCTGAACCTGTCAGGATGATGAAGACAGGAAAGAGGAGACAAACCAGCAGAAGAAGGTTTAAGAAGAAGATGTCTATTGAGAAAAGAAACAAATTATCAGCAACAATTTCAGTTATTTTTTTATGGCGAATAAAATATGCGCTGAGGAACACAGTGCATCATGGGATATCCCTGAGCAGCCTCTGTCTGTCACAGTGTGATTAATATGATGCAAGCCGCACCAAATCAAACCTGACTGTATGATTTACAAGAAAGAAAAAAGTTGGAAGATGATCTGAAGGCAGAGTGGGGGTTTGCTTCCTCATGCTGAACTCAGATCTGGTTCCCCTGAAAGAGCTGGAAGTTAATAAATGTCTCAGTGAATAAAACAAAATGTCTTTTTTAAAGGTCAAATTTATATCCTATAAACAGTTTAAGTTTCATAGTATATTTGACAAAAACAACTAAACAGAAGTAATAAATGAACAAAAACATATTTTAAACTGAATGAAAATGTAAAATTTCAGAATCTTCCGAACGTGGGATCTTTTTTTTAATACAAGTATAGCTTCAATGTTCAGTCTGCTTTTTAAGATGATCAGAAATGATCTTTGGCAAACAATAATCAAGACGTTCCTTCAAAGTGAGACTTTCCAGAAAAAGAAACCCATTAATTTCAATTAGTTAATTTATTAATTATTTTCTACTCTCCACCAATTGGACTTGATAAGAGGCCAAATTAGATTAGATAGACAACAACAGATGATCTGAAAAGTGCATCATTAAAATGTGTCATTTACTTTTTTAAAAATTGTACTGTAATACATTTTAATTGTAAAATTTAGATGACAGAACTATTAAGAGACCTGGTCAGGGTGAAAAAAATTCACCACTGTAAGCATCCACTTGATAAAATTTTTTTTTTTTTACTTTTTTTACTTTGCTACAAGCTTTAGAAAATGATATGAAATGTTGACACAATTTTTTTTTGGTTATTATAAAAACATAATTAATACATTGAAAAATTGATAGCAAAACTTTTCAAAAGCACCAAAAATGGATTCCTTGTTCATACTGTGTTTTAATATTTTATTGTATATCGACATCTCATGCTAAATCTACCTTAAAACATACAAGTTGAAAAATAAAAATAAGGCAAAAATGTTTTGCCTTTATAAATGGTGTGTCGAAGTTATTGATTTTGTGTAACATATTTCATATTTTCCCGTGTCAAATCAGAAATAGACAATGCTCTTAATTAAATGTGCACCATCTATGAAACTATCAAAAAATCTGTATAAACTTGTGCTGGTAAAACTTTTATTATTCTATTTCGAAGCAGCAGTGTACGTTTCCTGCCTGCTCATTTTGGACCAAAGTTTCTATTCAACCACCAAAATGAAACAAACTAGTTAAAATGATTAAATCTCTGTGTTTATTTGGAAGATTTTAATTATTTTTACCATAAAACTAATCCCTACTTTAAATTAGATTTATTTTAATGTTGTATTATTTATTGCAGACAAACAATCATTTCTCTAAGATTTTTTTTAAATATAAAATTCATCTTTATGGATATAAGTTGCACGTCTGTGGCCAGCGCAGACAAACAGGAAAATTTGCAGTCTACAAACAGGTGGTTAAATCTGTCTATCAGGCTGGATAGGCGGGTGCTGCATGAATTATAATTCCAATAAAGAATCCATAAAATTAAATTGATCTTTGAATTAGCAGACAGAGTGAGGTAATGGTGATTAGTGTGTTCAGCACGGCAGAGCTAATTAGAGTAGCTGTGTGAATATCTGTGTGTATGTGGATTTATGGTCTCTGGTCTTAGACTTCAATTTCCTTCTCCTCCTGACACGTCAGAGGTTGTAAATCAGTGAGACACAAGCATGCAAACACATTCACCCACGTGTACATGCAGACACACCATCTGTGCACAGGGCAGCAGGATTTACAGCCCATCGTGTGTGAGTGGGTGCGTGTGTTCTGTGTGTGTTGTGAGTTAGTGCAATCATATTCTCATTTCAGTTTGCAGGAACCTGCTTGGTAATCTTCCAGCTCCACCAGTGCTCCATGCAACCTGCAGATATTACCGCTTTCAGTTTCTCATGTTTGCTAACGCAGAAGAGTACACTTGGCTACTAATCACATTTATCTGACTAATGAGTCATTTCACAGCCTCATTCCTTTTACTTTTACCTGAGTGGACGAGAGAGCTCTTACTCTGCTACATTAGACAACACTTGATCCTTTACCGTTTTCTTTTTTTTCTCCCTTTATTAAATTAGAAATGATTGATATGTTGCCTACAGGCTGTGGGTACTGTATCAAGGTTTACCAATCACATGTTTTCATGCAGTCACATGACCATAGACACGTTCACACACTTGAGCACACACACATGCACACGATCTAAAACTCTACCTGCCTGTCAGACAAAGGTGCTGAAGTTGTGATGTCAAAATACCTTGATTTACTACTGATGCTACTATGGGTGGAGGTATTTACTGTTGACAATGAGATACGAGATTTATTCAAAAGCCTTGGTTTTTTATTCTATTTATTGGAAAGTTACAATTTACATGAAGATTCTGGAGCGTAGATCATTTTTCACAGGTTGAGTTTTTTTGTTTGTTTTAGTTTTTACTCACATAGAAGGACGGTCATAAGGCAGCAATGTCCCGTGTTTGTCTGTTTGTTTTAGAAAAATTATACGTTGTTTAGCTCAAGGCTGATTTTGAGGGTGTGTTTTTGTTAAATTGACTGTACGAGGACTGTTAAGATGACTGTGTTATTAAAAAAAATAGAATTCAATGAATTTAAATCAATTCCTGCTGCATCGGTCACTTTTTTAAAATGGATTTTAATGTTATTTGGTTTTTTTATTTGTTCTGTTCAGCACTTTGTGTCACTTTATGTTGGAAAAGTGCTTTACAAATAAAATTTGATTTGACTTGATACAGGTACCAGAGTTTTCGAGGTTTGGCAACTTAAAGAGTCAAGTAGAGGTCATCTTATCTCTCAAATATACATCACTGCACTGTTGTTGGAACATACTACATTCTTTTATCTTCGACTTCATGCCTGACCTATCCAGTGTTATGCCTGAGAAAACCTTGGTATGTATGTTTACAAGGAAACATCTGAAAAAAGATTAATTGGCTTTCTAATCATAAGTTAACTCACTCATTCACTTTTGCAAAGTGTTTTGCATAAAAAACACTATCTTAACATTAGATTAGGATTTTTTTTTTTTTTTTTACAAAACACTTGTGTACAAGACAATTTAGTGTTTTAAAGGAGCATTTAAAGCATTGTAGAGAAAATCTTAAAACCCAATTTTAAAGAGACTTTAAAGAATTTAAGGGATTAAATGTTGAAATAATTCAAAATGACTGAAAAAAATCAGAGCTTTAAAAATGAATACATGTTGTGGGTGATGCCCCATCGACCAGAGAGAGCATCACTGCAGAAACCACTCGCCTCACGATAAGCGGCAGCCACATTGTACCTATACCTATTCACCCCAACTGTCCCAACCACCTGCTTGAAAAAATGCCTGACCCGAAAGGAACACAATCTCTATAAGTTTTTGAATCATTCTACATTCGGCTCAGATGTGACATGCTGAGAAACACACCAACATACTGTACTTCTAAATTCTCACGTGGAAAAAAATAATAATTTGTGCAGGAGTATAAAACTTGATATTCTCATCATATTCTTAGGGAATTATTTCCCCCATTCTTTTTTTCTTTACAAAGTTTATTTAACCATATTTTGGGTCAGTAATCCCTTTATGTGTGTGTAACACTCTTTTCATCCTCTCTAAAATTATGGCAAGCAGCCAAAGTAGACAAATTTATTTGACACCATGATAGAGGTACAAGCAGAAGAAATAAATCAGAAATTATTGTTCAGAACACTTACTGCAGGTGTGACCGATAAAAGAAAACATTTGGCCTGGGAGAAGGTAAAAGCAGCAGCTAACTCTTTTGGATGAAAGGAAAGAGCGGTGAGACATAAAACAGAGAAGATTTGACATTAGAGTCTGTGCCAAAAAGCCCCGTGTCATGGCTCGCAGACACAAATTATTATTAATTAACTGAATAGTGCTTTCTAAATGCTTAAAGGCCAGGTTGTAGGGCTGGTTCCACAGGGTTCTTGGATAGACTTCTTTAACAGCAAATTGAGCTACGCCGTTTATATATGGAGATGTTTTAAAATACAAAAATATAATGAAAAGTTGTATCTTTAAGTCATTGAATCGGTCCAATTTTAGCTGTTACGTTCAATAGTTAATCCAATAAATTAACAAATTTGGAGACTTTTAAGAAGAAATTCTGTGATGTGTATTCCCCTGTCTAACTGTTTTTATCTTTGTTGTTTTTTTTAGTGAGTTTGGTGTTAAATATATTTCTTGCAGCATCAGTGATATTCATCGTTTGCAATCTGTTCAGCCGGTTTCAGCGTTCGGTTTTCTGTTGTGAAAAAAGACACCGAGTTAGAACCTGCTGATCTGGTGCACATCTATCAATCAGAGTAGACATCCCAATCAATGGTCAGAGTCAGGAGACCATTGACCATTGGATCCTTTTTTTTTAATTACCTCTGTGAAGATGGTTGAAGCAACTCGGTTGTGATATTGGGCTATATAAAAGAAAATTGAATTGAACTGATGAACGTTCATCTTGGGAACACGAGGAGCCAAAAGAGGCTGGATTACGATACTGGATATTAGGAAGAAATAATAGTTTTCTATAAAACCCAATTTGATCTTCATAAAAATAAATAAAAATACAGGAAATACAGGCAGCTAATGAATAAACATACTCCTAGCAAATTCTGGCTCAAAATGATTTTTGATCAAACTGCATTTTTTGCTGGAAATGACACAGGCTTTTTCTGAAATATAAGACAATGTTTAAGAGTAGTGTGTTAAAAAGAAGATAATTCTCAGCTTTATATGTTTCAATTTACATTTAAATAAAAGGTTGCATGTACCAAAAGTTATTTCTGTCCTTGTTGTCAAAATAAAACTAAACTTCATGGGCTATTGTAAGAATCAAATGCTTTTTAACGTTGTTTATTAACTTTTTCAATTTTCCACTGATATTTTGTCCATTTCTTTTTTACAATGAGCTCTGGAGTGAGATTATTCATTTTACTTATTTATTTAAGGAGAACCCTTTAGATGCAGCATTTCATTTTTGAGGTGGTCCAAAAAACATAAAATTTCCCATTACAGGGAGACAAAACAGTACAAAATCGCAAGAAAATAAATCTAACTACCGGTAAATATAAAGACAAAACAAAACAAGCTTGTCTATTCACAATTCACACTCTTCTTTCTACACGAACCTACACAGACACAGAACAATGAAGGATGTCAACTTGATTATCACCGGTAGCAAAAAATGAAGGTACAATATTCAACATTTGTGATCAATTACATAGTTCAGATGTTACATGTCACTTTGGCTCAAATGTAAATAAAGTCAAGACTTGTTTTACAAAGTATTAATTCTTAAGTCTTGTTATTCTTCCGAAGAAGCCCATATCATTTGCGTTCCAAAAAAATTTGCAGATTAAAAGTCATTTAGGTCAAAATTAGCCATGTGTATGAATAATTAGGAGCAGCATTGTAGATTTTAGACAGAAGCGGAGTAGCAGATTTTTTTCATCACGGACATATTAGCAGAAAATCTCAAATGAGCAGGTATCTGTGAGTTTCTCCCGGTCTTGTTCCACCAGATTGCTACTTTCTACAAACAACTCCTGAACTACAAGATCTCACCTAATTTCATGTTCAGAAGTTTCAAGTGAAGATGAAGGTAATGTTTGTAGTTATTAGGAGAGTGTGTGGTCTCCGTGTCTGGTGTCATGCTGCAGTTTGTCTATCACTAGCATCCTCAGACCACACACACACATTGTGAACAAGCTGCGGCTTGTCTGTCTGCAGTGCGCCTTCCCCTGCGAAGACAATAAAAAGAAAAAAATAACACGTGACAGAGTGAGGAAATGTGCTGGTGTATGTCCAGCAGGGTAACCTTTCGGACTTTCACCATGGCAACAAGCAAGGTCAACTTTTCATATCCAGAGGTTGGCAAGAGGTTAGAAATGTTGATCTGCTTCCTCCGTCTCACTTCATCCTCCTTTCGGCTATTTTTTTTTAGTTTGGGAAGTGTCTGTTCTCAATTGTAATTACTTTTACTTTTGGGTTGACTAACTAATCCCTGCTGGCTCAGTAAACAATTAATCTTGACAAAAATTCTGCGCAAATTCAAATAATTTCTGTTCACAACAGAGACAAAGCAAATCAATGCTACGATACACTTACAGTTTTAATATTACTGGTTGTTATTGCGAATTAATTTAATGATTATGTACCAACCATGGGATTTTTTTTTTTTTTTTTACTATTTATTTATTCCAATGTTGTTTTACTGCAAATGGAAGATACATATATATAATATACCATATATCATATCAAGCGTCTGTATTCCAGAAGATCTTTCTGACCTTGAAGTAACCTGTAATAATTTGTACTGTTTACATGAATTTGTATAGAAAAATGACCAATTTTGTGTTGAATTAGTTTGAAAAGAATCAAAATATAAAAATGAGCATGTTTAGATAAAAAAAAATTATCTGGTTATTCCAAAACTTTAAATTTAGAATTTTCTCCAAGTAAATTTTGTTTTATTCTTTCAGAAATTGCTTGATGATCTTTGTGTGTAAATAAAGTTATGAACATTTGTTGTGAAAATATGATTCTTCTCAGGTTGTTTTGGTCTTTGTTGACCACAAAAACAAGTTAATACCCTTCAGCACCCCCCCAAAAAATGTTCTAACTTTTATCAAAAAATTATTACTGTTAGTCGGTTTCAATTTACATTTGCATACCCCATTTATGCTTGGTAGTTGTTTTTCAAAACACATAAAATACATACCTACACGTTTTGAAATTTTGACCAACTAATTTTAACCATTGCTAGTCTGTTTCCTGCTCGCCCCGCACCACGTTCTCAACTGACCGGAGGTTTGTCTGACGGTTTATTCGTTTTGGCTGGTCAACATGACAGTCCAAAGTAGATCATCAAAATGAAAGTCCACGTATTTGTGTTGAGCCTCCTTTGTGGTAAGCAACCTTTGCTTTTTAGGTCCATCATTGCTCTTGACATCCACATCCCTCATTAAACCTAAGTTTTTCTCATTCACTTAGTAAAAACTTTTCTTCTAAAGATTTCTCATACTTAACAAATCTATCTCTGAATCCAGATTTAAATCAATATAATTTGAGTTTGATTTTTGACGCTAAGACATACACCAAGACATAACGCTTCAGATGTATTATAGAATACATGTGAAGAAAGGTCAAGAGCTCAAAAGTATGGGCTGAGTTAAAAAAAGTACCCGGATCGTACTGATGTCACAAAACATCTGCATCTATATTATTCAATGTTTGCAACATGGTTAAATTTGCAAGATTAGATCAATTAAAATCTTGAACTGTAATAGCAACATCAGCAGTGACTTCCAAACAAGCTCCGTTGTCATGGAAACGGGATCCAAAATTGACCTGAGAATCTGGATTTTGATAAGTATTCACCTCTGATCCGTTTTGTTTAACTTGATGGGGAAGACAAGGATGAGGAGGAAGAGTAAAAGGAAGATGAGAAGAAAGGTTACCGCTCTGTTCAAGATGCAAGACGGGGAGGCGAGGAATCATGAACATGATGTGGGAGAAGAGTAGGAGATGGAGGAGAGGGTGAAGGAGAAGAAAAGTGGAGTACACGGTCAGGTCAAATGCTTTGCTTTTGGGTGAAACTAAGTTCACATTACCATACAGATATGTGTGTGTTTCTGAGTGTGTTTCCTTGAATGTGTGTGTGTTTTTGGGTGTGTTTCTGTGGCGCGTCTCCATTGGTGCGGGTGACAACACATTTGTAACGCCAACAGATGGAGGTCCTATTGTCGTCTGAACACACAGAGATTGGTTACCATCATTTACCTGATAACAGACTGGGTAACGTGCACTTACGTGTGTGCACGTGCTCGTGAGTGCAGTCTATCTGTACGTGTGCATGTGCAGAGATTGAACCCTTGAACTGAGAATAACCCTCTTTGCTGTTCTCTCTGTGGATCCTTTATCTGACCTTTATTGTTGCTTTCCTCCTTCCTCTCTCGCTTCCTGGTTCTGACACCTTCATTTGTTTTCTTCTCTCTCTCTCTTTCATTTGCTCATTCTTTTGCTCGTTTTCTTCCTCCCTCTCTCTTTTTCTCGGCTTCCTTTCTCTCTAATGTCTCTCTGATGCGTCAGTGCTCATACATATACCTATAAATACATTTGGCGTTGTATTTCTGTCTAAATTTAAATTTGATTTACTTCATGCATAAAATTTGATTGGAAGACATGTGGTTTATTTGTTTTGGGAAATCTCATTTAGAAGGTAAATTAGACCAAACAAAATAAGAGACAAACAGAAATCAGAATATCAAAGAAACAAATGACAAAGTTACCAAAAAAAAAAAATGTGTAGGTATTCCTTACAATTTCACTGTATTTCATATTCAACTCAATGGCAGTAAAATGTAAACATAATTGCAGAACGTATTAAATTTTTAGTCACACACAAAACACATTTGAGTGGTAAATTACACAAATCACATGATGCATTTAAAATCCATTGATTTAAAATGTCTAATATATAACATTTAAAACAAATTCTTGTTTTTTTTTTTTTGTTATTACAAGTAACATTATAATCCATACTCATTTTCTTGCTGACATCTCGTCATATAATCTAAAGAATCTAGCTGTCCTCGCATAAACTTGAAAAAAATTTGATAACACATTAGGACAGTTTTCAGATAAACATATGTAAATATCTGTCTAAAACTAAACATACGAAGATCTACGTCTAAATTTGTACTGATACATATAATAAATATGTGTTTGTATGTCCATACATAATTATGCATGGCCTTTATACGTATTAATGTGTTATTCATATGTTTATTGCTAATCATAAATACTTGTATGAAATCCAAAAAATAATAAAGCAATACTACTTTTAAAAATGATAAATTATTGCATAACTAATAATAAAAGTTATTTAATTAAGATAAATTCAAAATCTTGGAGGGGATCAAAATAATTTTACTTACATCACAGCAGCATGCATTAATGAAAGTAAAATTATTTTTAAGGACGATGTTATTTGTACACAAAATGAAACACAAATTTTGATAATACAGATTTATTTTAAAAAAATTGTTAACAATAGAATTGAAACAAAAGTGATGGTTTATTGTCATTGTTTCGACCTCCATAGACAAAATAATCTCCTTGCACAATAATTATAATCAATGCATTACTTATTCAAACAATTTTAACTTTAACAGAAAACAGTTTTATTTGTCTGAAAAAAAAGTTATTTATTTCACAGCAACAAATAAAACAAAATTTTAAAAATGCATCATTGTTGACGAATTTTTCAGTTTGAAAAGGTTTTTTTTTTGGCAAATAAAAATAAATTGCCCAAAAATAAAAGAAGAAGAAAAATTTGGTGAATGCTTTTATTTATCAATTAAAAAAAACCTTTATATCAAAATAAAGCTAAATAAATGTGATGTAATTAAACTTTACTTATTTGGTCTACATTAAAAATAAAGTAAACACAATTATATTGACATCTAATTTTATAAAATGTCTTCTTATCCTTAAAAAAATTACCAGAGTCAGATTAGTTATTTTAATGTATTTAAACACTAAAAAAAAAATACCTGTCTGAAAAAAATATTTTAACAAGTTTATTAATTTAAAATCAATTAAAAAAATAAAGTTGATAAGAAAATAAAATTTAAATTGAACTAATAGCTCAACTCGTAGTTTGTGCCTTAAATTATGTTTTTTCTTGGATGAAATCGTTTAGAATGGGAATTGGACCCTCTTGTCTGACCCTGAATAGTCCACATTGTCCCGGATCATATTTAGTCTGATAAAATGTCACCTAGCTCAGCCGGTGGCATTGTGTGCTTTTTGAAGTCTGCGGCACTGGATTGTCACGCTTTTGTTGCAGGAGGACACACATGATGTCAGCATGGCGTGAACTCCTGAACTGAACTTGAACCAGGAGCTGGGTCATGAGAAGGCCAAAAGGCTTCTTTAACAACCACAGTAGTGTGTGTTTCTGCTCATGTAACACTAGGCCCGACACACACCTGCGCTGTGCGTGACCAATATTTTACACATTGTTCTATGGTGGGAAGAAAACTGTAGCTGCAGGGAGGAGAGGTCTCTTTTTCCACAGGGGTTGTTGAAATTGACCAAACGCAACACAACATGAGAAGTTTTTACAACTTCAGCTGTTGTGTCCATATGAGTATTTTATGCAGGATTAAAGGAGTGTGTGGCAGTAAAAAGTCACATTTTTGTAATTTAATCACGTTAAAATATTGAAAACAACTAGATTTTTGAAAATAGAGTTCATACTTTTAAGAGATTTTATTTATTTTTATCCTACATGCTACTTTGGGATTAAATCTAGTAAAAAACAGGACTTTCTTTGTGATTTTTTTTTTTTTTTTTTTTTGATGAAAAGTTATTTACCACTTTTTGGATCCTTTTGCATATTGGATTGAATTTTATTTGTGAAGCTCAACGTCACAGCAAACTGTTTCATCGGGCAGTGTCATGGCGTGCATTTACAATGTTGTAAATTGAACAAAATTTCCAAAAAGTATACTGTACCTAAACACACTCTAAATTTGACCAAACAAACTCAGCACATTCCTGCCCTAAAATCCATCTTCTTGGTGAGAAAAACTCATTTCTGTGTTTCTATTTTTTCTATTAATTAACCTTCAACTATCATTTCATATATTGTTGTATTTATTGTTCATTTTTTCACCCGAATAGGGGGCAATTAAATAAATTAAAGAGCATTTAATTTAAATTTGACCTGAATATTTTGTGATGTTGTGTAATAAATACTTTTTGTCTCCAGCTAATTGTGAATGATTTATGACCTTTGTTCTTTTTCTAATTTTCCAGCTCACCTTTTTTTTTCTATTCAGACACACATCAACGAGTCTTCCTCTCTCTCATTCTCTCTCACACAGATGCACACACATACTACAATCTATCTGTAGTCTAAATAGGAAATGATCCATCATGGGTCGAGAGGAGGGGGAGTGTGAACTCCCTCTGAACTCTCACCTCCTTGTGACCTTTGACTTCTGATAGGAGAGGAGTGGAACAGGAAGAAAATGAGAGTGGAAGCAAAACTTTTTAGAAACTGTAAACAAATAGTGATAAAGTACTGAGTTTATAAGATAACAGATGATATGCTGAGAAATAAAAGCAAAAAGAAAAATCACAATTATAGTGAATAGAAAAACTTCCAGAAGAACAAGAACGCTGAGGAAACTGTGGTTCACCAGGGGGCAGTGTTGAGACAGACTTGAACAACAGCGTGAAGAGTGGGAGGGGCTTATTAAAACCATCGACCTCTTCCAGAATGACGAAAATCATAAACCCCATTCTATTGGCTCTCACTTTAAAAGACTCAGGTTGGCAGAAGGAGGAGCGTCCCTCGATGATGTAGTTGCAACACACAATCATCCCTACATAATGATGCCATGGCAACATCTAATCCTAACAGACAACGCCCTGATGGCTTATACACACACATACACATGGTCCTCCCACATTTAACTACGCACAGCTATACAAACACACTCAACCGTAGCTACACACACATAACAAAGCAGTCACATTACCTTTCTGTTTTTTTTTAAAAAATGTGCATATTTGAATGTTGTGTGAAAGTATGTGGCAATAGTTTTTGTTGTTGATGTTGGCCTGTTTGGTCATCTGTTTGATCTCTTGACCCAGAGTCTGCTGCATGGTAGTTTGACCCAATAAACAGAAAATGGCGCCTATATGCCCATAAAGATTGCCAAAGCAATTCTGCATTGTTTCTATGGCAACAGCTGGAGAAGACAAAACAATGGGGCCTTCCACAAAACAGACAAAGCAGACTCTACTTTTGGACGATGCCAAGATTCTTCACTGTCTTTACCAAGATGTTTCACACCTTCAATGTCAATGTGGAGAAATTCATACAGAGCTACAGCTTTTGTTGATGCCAAAGCGAAAACTTAACTCGTGAAACTCCATCAGATCTCCAGCGGCTTCAAGTCCCACTTCTTACATTGTCAACAGTTTTTTGGGAACGGTAGTGTGTAACATAATAGATAGGATCCAAAGATGTATTCCAGACATTTCTTATCTGTAGAAATTTCTACTTTCTCTAAATTAGGTTTACAATTCAGCCACAAAATACAGGGGTCTTTATACCGTAAATACACATGAACATATCTAAAGTAACATCTTTCTTTGATCATGTTTCTCATAAATAAAATCAATATCATTGCTACATATTCAGACCTCTTTTTGAACCTTGAATTAATTATAAGGAAACTTTTGTTTCCTTGATGGTGTCACTGTCAAATCAGAAGGAACCATTTAAAAAAAAAAACTTTTATGTTTGGTAGGAACAAACAATAAGGAAAGACCTGTTTTGGATGGAAACAAATTGAAAACACATTTTTATGTGGAATGACACCAATTCAATTTTATTTGTGTAGCCAAACATCACAACACAATTGTCTAAACAGACCTCACATAGAAAATAGAATAAAAACACAAGAAAATTGTCTAAAAACCCTCCCTGAAAATCCAGCAGTGGAGAAAAAAAAGACCTCATGGAGATCCACATGAAGGAAGGATTCCCCTGAATGGACAGGCAATGCACCTTGCATTATTAATAAAATTTTAGCAAATTTAACTCTACAAAATTATTAAATTAAATGGGCTTCATCCTAGTGGAAATGCACGTAGATCAAGCAAGCAATGAGGCCTCTTCAGTTTGACACCAAAAATGAGCTGAACAAGAGTTAGTGTGAAAGAACAGCAGAAAAATGAGAGCATGAATAACTGAATAGGTAAAAAAGAGAGTGGAAATACTTTGACGTGTGTTTGGTTTGGCATCAATATATTTCTTCTAAAATTCAAAACGGGAAGAAATTCAAATTCCACTGAGAAGAAATTCATAGTTCACTGCCTATCTTATCACTAAAAAATACTGGCAATAATGACTCTTTTTTTAGAGATGTTCATGGCGCTACATTTTTTTTACACATTCTGCTTGGAACTGTTTCAAAGAAAAACTAATCTGGATTGACTTTTTTCCAGGAAATTATGTTGCTTAAGTCACTGAACGGGATGGGTGTGTTCAGTCAGAGGGTTTTTCAGCTACAGCACCAAATACACACATTTTATGTTAAATTGTTCAAACATGGCGATATTCAATGTATCAATTTTCTGCTAAAATGTAATCTTTTTCACGTTTAATACTTTTCAAATCGAATGTCAGATTGAACCAAAGGAATAAAATTTCTTGCATAACTATTTTCATTAGTTATAAATATTGAACTTCAAAGTTCCTTGTGAGCATTTCTGTGTTTGTTTCCATGGGACACCTGGGTGACTGTCGTCCCATCTGAAAGACTGAGGTGTGGTCACATGACTCACCAGAAGTGGATCAAAAGATTTAAAATGCCATGAGCTCATAGTCCAGGTGTAACAAAGGTCACAGTTCAATGAGAAAAGTTCCCACAGTCTTTAGGAGGAGGTACTACCAAGTGGAGTTCAGAAGCTTGAATCAAAGTGTTTGCTCATATGCAGAAAGTGATCCCAAATGCTTTGAAGGGTTGGTCCTCAGGCAACAAAGATACATCCTGACCAGTCTAATGCTCAGAGTGGCTGGTTGGATGTTTCTCATATCAACAGTCATTCAATCTCAATGGTGAGAGGAGTTCATTTGTGTGAAACTTCAGTCACAAACATAGCAGCACAAACCACTTGTCAAAAGTAGGGTGGTCTCGTGGTACAAGTAGATTGGAATTTTTTCCCCCGCGTGTGTACCTTTCAATAATTATTTTGGCTGGGATAGGACCCATTTAAAATCCTGTCACAACCCTGCACCATTTACACAGAAATGCACGGCATGACACGCCATTTTGCTACTTGTTTGTTGAGGAAATACTACTTTGTTTTCTGTTTGCTTGATGATCAGATGTTTTATGGGCTGCATGATGGTACATTGGTTAGCACGGGGGGCCTCACAGCAAGTAGGTTTGAGTCTCAGACTGGGTTGAGGCTTAAATCACTGGCCTGTCTGTGTGGAGTTTGTATGTTCTCCCCATCAGTGCGTGGGTTTCCTCCGGGTAATTTGGTTTTCTCCCACCCTCTGAAAACATGCATGTTAGATTAATTGGCCTATGAAATAGGTTCTAGGAATGATTGTGTGTGTGTGTGTGTGTGTGTGTGTGTGTGTGTGTGTGTGGCTGATTGTGATGTGTGGCACCGTAACAGGCTGGCGACCTGTTTAGGGTGTATCCCACATTTTGCTTAAAGTCTACCAGTTAGGCTCTGGAACTCCTGTGACCCAGACAATAAGTGGTTCAGAAGCAAAACTAAATATCAAACAAAATTTTTTTCTTCCAACATTTATTTTTTCAAATATATTTGTTTGTACCTTGAAATTGAAATGTTCATAGTAATGACGTGAGTTATGGCAGCATAATTTGTTTTCATTCGCATGTTTTTCTCTTGTCTATTTTTCCCACTCTTTCCTTTTTACCTCATTTCCTCTTCCACACCCCTGAAATTCAGCATCCTCATATTAGAATCAGTGAGGAAAAATACTGGAAATACTATAATTGTAATATTAATTGAAAAGTTTTGACGCTTTAACAAGAGTTGGTGTCCAAAACTTGACTCACATGCAAAACAGGTCAGGGCTAGAATTGTATGATTGATGTCCTAACGCCAGACTTTTTTGTTTTCCAGATAATCCAAAAAGTTTCTCTTTATGCAAGGTCTGGACTGGAAATAAACCCGTTCAGCTCCCAGTCTTTTCCCCTGTGTCCAATCCGGTTGTACTTTCTCTGTGTTCTGATGTTTTCCGACTTTCCACAGATGTGTTTGTGTCATCACATTCAGAGTGAGCTCATATTTTTTTTTGTGAAATGGTCAAAATGTCTCCAAATCTGTCTGCAAACATCCTTACAAAGCAGCAGGTAATGAACAAAGGCTGAATACTGAACACACGGAAATGCTTTTAAAAAGCACACCAGAAATAAAACGAATGACAATAGCACTAAAAAAGTGATTAATTAAAAAACAAATAAATAGAAATAAATTATGATTATAAAATAAAAATAAAAATAAAATAATTATAAAATATTTAACCTTTTCTCAGGTAAACTATATCACTTCTGACATAAAACCAGTCCACAACCCAAAAAAACTCTTTAGATTTTAATTTACACATGGCTTCTTGTAATTGTCTTTAAAACAAGGGATTGATCTGGCCAAGCTGTTCACAATGCTTGCCTGTGGAGGGCAGTGCAGTGTGACAGATGGTTCTTAGTTTGGAAAAGACATAAATCATAGTAAGAAGTTTGTAGGAATCCATTTATCTCATTTTTGTCTAGAGAGTGAGAGGGAGCAGACTAAAAAATTTTAACAACTTTCTGAAACACTCTGCTTACAATCAGAGTGGCCAGGGGTTAAAAGTAATCCTAACAAAGATGGAAGACCCTTTGACAGCAAGGTGAAGATTTATATTTCGACTTCAGCAGAATGTTATCATATTTGTGGGCTAAGAAAAGGACTGCTTTGAAATACAGTTTTCTGCCTGTGGGTCTGACCATTGAATCAAACACAATAGCAATAGAAAAAAGGGTTTACAAGAATTTTCAGCTTGAAGAGGAAGTCAGATCTGCACATGGTGTTTCAGAGATTTCACAAGTTCAAAGAGTAAAGAAATGGATGTTTGAGTTCAGTCTTATTCATCTTTCATCCATTGAATTTACTGCCCTTTTAAATCCTCACAGAGGAGTAAAGTGTTCCCACGAACTGTTGATAACTTAAAAAAATGGTCACCTTGTTTTTTTTTTCTAGTCAGTCACCTTCTTAACCATCTCATCTATCTTATAATTGCTCTAAAAACCTATTTACATATATATTCATGTTATGAAATACTATACACCTATTCCTATATATGAAAAAAAAAACTACTTTTGGTGATTTTTTATTTTTGTTTAAAAGCTGTTTTGATCAGATTGAAGGTGTTGATTTGTAATTATTTGTAAGATACTATACTCAAAGATTTCATCTTGCACAGAACTGAATTCCATACCATCACACTTGCCTACAAACTCATTCATGCCTGATTTGTGGCTAATTTCTAGATTATACCTGTAAGGGAATAATCTAAACATTCAAAGAAACAAATGGTTGTTTCTAAGAAAAAAAAGGAAAAATATATTTAGCAAATACAAAGTAACAGTTGAACTGCTCTGACACTCCCTTCTATGATAGCAAATGATTAAAGTTGCTTCAAATAATAAGCGTATGTTTGCAAAAATGCAGTTTTAAATTGCAAAACTATAAAATGTAACAGTAAAACACAAAAACTTACTTTTGTTGTTTTATCAAAATGTTCCATCTAATCGTTTGCATTAGATTTTAAGCCGCATTCCACATTTTAGCAGGTATGAGCTCTGGACCCTGATTTACCTTTATTCAGTCAGTGTTTGTTCTTTAGAATAATGAAGGTCATTGCTCCCCCGGATGATAGACCTCTGCCCTAGTCCACAATCTCTGATGACTTGGACAGGTTTTCCTCCAGAATTTTCCCGTTTTTATCCCCATCCATCATTCTTTCTATCCGGACGAGGAAACAACTCCACATCCTGATGCTGCCACCAACATGCTGCTTTGTCATTTACGTGTACTTTATCCTGATAAGCTTCTATAAATTGACAATTAAACAATAAGAAAACTTTTTTTTATTCTGGAGATGAATGAGAAATAATAGGCTGTTTAAAAAACACACAATGACACAAAAGACATTGTTGGAGAACGAAACCTTCAACGTGCCATAGTTTTCCATTTTTTTGTTGTTTCTGTAAATCTTGCACAAAACCAAAAAAAACCATCCTGTGACTCATTTTAGAGAAAAGTTTAGAAGAATGTGCAAATCAAACAAACCTTTCATAAAAGCTTTTTCCACACTGAGACGTTCTGGTAAAGAAAACTGATGTCCAGTGGATGTTTTCTCGTCTTGTCTTATGAGCCGCTTATCCCTCATAGGTTGCTGGGGGTGCCAGAGCCTGTCCCTGCTGCTATCAGGTGAGGAGCAAAGTACACCCCGAACAGGTCACCAGCCTGTTGCGAAGCCACACACTCACAACCATCCACCCACACTCATTCCTAGGGGCAATTTCATAGCGGCCAATTAGCCTCACATGCATGTTTTTTTATGTTGGGAGGAAACCAGAGTACATGGAGAAAACCCACACATAAAGGGGAAAAACATGCAAACTCCACACAGAAAGGACAGCATTTCAAGCCCCATACCCACTCCGTGACTCGAACCCCAACCTTTTTGCTATGAGGCCATTGTGCTAACGACTGCGCCACTGTGCAGCCCCGGATATTTTCTCAGCTTCAAAAATTGATCCAAAACTTAACAGAAAGTTTGAATCCAAATCAATAACCGGTTTCTCTTTCCTCTCCTCCTTTTGACGGTGAATTTGAACTGCAGAGAGAACAGAGCAGAACAGATGAAGCTGGGGAAATGGACTTCTGTGGATGGCTCTTATTTATTACCTGTACTAGTCTATGTGTCTGAAATTGAGAACAGCAATAGGTTATTAATTGCTACAAGAAAAAAGGCTTTAGGTCACATGTTTTTAATCATTTGAATTTGCTTTTACTTTCACCAAACATCCTAATTTTGATGACTTTTAGGTGCCTTACTGGTGAGGTGTTATCACCAGCAAGGCACCAAAAGGAGAACCAGGCATAGATTACCCTTTTAAAATACCTGTGCTGTTTTTAATTAAGTAAGTCACAATTTAAAAGCCACTCCAGTCAAATGGCGTTGTTTAGATGGGACCAATCAGAATGACAAGAAAACATAATGGCGATGGAAATTTCCAAACCACTAGCACACAGACACTGAGAGACAGAACGAGAAGAATGGACAAGCGACTGTGTGAGGACCCACTTACATCTAAAATCTTTGGGTTGTTGTAAGTGTAAAACAAACACACATGCTGTCTATGACAAAGTGGAAACGTTTATTTAAAGTCCTATTGAAAAGTTAAGCAAATGATTACACCCTATTACTTCTCCCTGGAAAGTTTTAGTTCTTTCATTCTCCCAGTGTCTTTCATCAATGTGATAACAGGACTGTAAGAGCTCGTTAACCTCTCACAAACACCACAGTTCAACCTGAAACCACATCAGCACTGTGAGAGGCTTTCACTCTCTTTCTTTCTGTCATCACCTGATTTGAAAATACTTAGGATGAAGTAATATTTGCCTCAAACCATTTGTTTGTATAAGAGGGAGTGTTTAACTAAGGCCTAACAACCGTGTGTGCTCGCTGCTGCCTTTACAGTGTAAGAGAGTTGTCGAGCCAACTAAAACGGAGCTTCCACGGCAACATGGTAACCACACGTACCAACACGGAGCAGCCAAACAGAGAGTCAGAGTCACACGTACTTCGATTTAAAATCACAGCTGAACAAACTTCCGACATGAAATGACTATGTCTTCTGGCTTCATCAAGTAAAGTCAACACTCCCAAAGTGATCACATTTAATTTCATCATATACAAATTAGCTGTCATTGTAAGGGACAAATATCAAAAATTGACTTTGCAAATGACCAACCTATTGGCCATTCATCTTTTAATTAGGAGCACGACCTCATTCTCAGTCTTGTGAATCATGCGACCATTGTTTAGCCAAGGACAATAATTATGTTTCACATCTTTCCCACTGAGCCGCCAAAACTTGACTGCAAAATATAGAGGTCATGACAAGATTAAACCAAAATACCTGCGTAATTTGCAAAAAGTAGAAATCAAATCCAGCCATCATCATTTGGTGAAATTTGATAATGAACTTATACTCTACTGTTTCCATCTTCTTTGGGCTTTTCTTTCTGAGCCAGTTCAGGTTTTAAAGGCTTTACCAGTTCATTGTTTGTTTACAGGTGGCTCAGCCTAAATTGTGAAGTCCCTAAAAACTACCATCTACAATCATTTTAACTGATATCTGAGATTCTGTCCATAAAAATTATGAACAGATTTCAGTTGTAAATGAAAAAGTTTGGTAGAGTGTAGTTTCCATTGTACATAAATTTGACCAGAGGTCGATTGATGGAATACCTGTTCTGACACTCAGTTGCAGCATTGCAAAATCCAAAATGAGGAATGACAATAACAAATGGACCTATTTCAAATGTAATACACTAGTATCTTTGCACAACCTGCTGCCTAGCAGGGCTTCGTACCACATTTAGAAAAACATCCATGGTAGCTGGAGGAACTAATGCTGTGACAAACCTGAACGCTTTCCTCATGAAAACGGAATTTATGGTACCATGTTGTAAAGAAAGCAGACGTCTTTACAAGGTGGTTCAATACTTCACAATCTCAGCGTTAACTACAGGTTAACAACTACAATCCACAAAATGCACCTTGATTGATCAGGGAAACTTACATGACGTTTCTAGAAGCTCCATTTACTCGTCAACAAAATATAAGGTTCAATCATCTACCAGTTCCTTCTCTCTGGGACTTCTGAACAGATCAAACCTGGAGCCTGGGAAAGACTGCTTCAAAGCGGTTCGTGCCAACGATAGTCTCATACGTAGCATTCAAGCTTTAGATTAATCTCATCCAGTCTTCTGACTTAGAAGCTTTTCAGATAGGTCTACAAATGCAAAAAAGGGAAGTCACCCCATGTGGGGGAAAGATGATGGGAAAATTAGTACTGCGTCTTCTTACGAGTGGCCATTACTTTTATGTCCAGACAACTACAACAGAATCATGTGTTTTGATGTGCATCAATACAAGAGTTATGAATTTTATGGTATATCAGGAAAATCCTGAAAATAAAGAGTGTTGCTTTACATGACATTGTGCTTAAAGAAACAGCCTTTGTAAGGAATATTAATTATAAGTGTATTATCTTCAGATCTCAGAATGAAAGTGGTGTGATTGGTTGCCCCCGGTGATAAAAAAATCTACAGTGACATTAGTTACTCGTCACCAGGTACCATAAGATGCCTCTGCATTTGCAGCTGCTCACTAGATAGAATTTCAGTCATACCTAGAAGGCGTACCTTGCACATCTGCATGCTGTTTTGAATCATCTCCAGGGTGTTGGGCCGACAGTAAATTTGTCACAATAAATCTTTGCTGTCACTGACACAGACCACTTAGCAGATGTAATTGGACACGGGATAGCCAAGCCTCAGGTTAAAACTTAAGAAACTGAGCACTGCTTTGAACAAAGAAACAATGGAGATCCTTTCCAGCTCCTGATTGGCTTCTTATTTTATCCAGTAAATCTATACAAAAGTATCCTTAGAGCATTTTCGCCATAATTTTTTTAATCAAATTATTTGTGGCAAAATTCAGTATTACCCAGTAATCACTAAAAAAAGTCTGAAAAGTCTGGGTTATATAGTCCTGATTTCGATTGACTTTTTTCTGCAGACTGATGTTTCTGACAAAGATTTCTCGAGTGGACACATACCCGAGAAAAACAATCTAATGGCTTTCATCAACTAAAATCTGTTTCTTAAGGATGTTAGTGTGCTGACAAACCTGATGATTGATTGTTCAGAGCTAAATTAATCTGGACTAAATTGATTATTTGGAATTACCAGGTGACTTTTAGAATTAAACATTGAATTGATCTTGAAATAAATATCTATATTTTAAATTAGCCATAAAGGCCAAATGGGCTTTTTTTAATTTCACCTTTATTCAATGAGAAAAAACTTAACTCATTGAGATTATTCATCTTTTTTTTAATACCGTCCTGTGCCATAACAAAATGCTTTTTAGAGGGATAAAACCCAGAGAAAACTGAAGATTTTTAAAGCTGGTTTTGTTTGCTAGTTTTCAAGATACACTCACTAATCTTGAGCAAAGGAATACAACTACTCAAGAATAAAAAATGTAACTATGTAAAAACTGGAGGTAAAATTAAATGGAAGCCACAGCAAATAACACAAAATAATAGAAAAACCACTATTTAACATTCAATCCTCACTTACTTCAAGTACAGTAACTCACAATGTCAATTTGATTTACGTAGTTATTTTCAATAATCAGCTGATTACGTATGTAGACTTTTTAAGATGCTCACTGAATAGATTGTTTCACTTGGGCTGATCAAGAGCAAGTTGCTCTATAAAAAACCCGTTTTATCCTTCTGTACAGTCTTTACAGTCAGCTCCGTCATCCTATATTAAGTGTGTCTCTGGTTGTTTTTCAGACATACCATTATTCATCGGCAAGCAAACAAACCCAATTAGGGCCGCTTATCTTGAAATAAACACAGACTGATCTCTGAATGCTTTTTCTTTCCTTTTCAGCTTCTGGATAGAGTCATATATACAGTTGGCATTATTTATGAATGTTAACAGAGTTTTCAGAAGAAAAGAGATGGATGCTATTTTGACAGCACTTTTCTAGTCTTGCTGACAACTTCAAAGATGGTTTTTTAACTCCATGTTTTATATTTATATATAATCTACATTTATTAGCATTCTAATTAGAGTCTAATAAGAGTCATAACTTTTAAAGTGTATTTATTTGCAATATGATTCTTGTCACATATAATTTAAAAAACTGAACAAATATTTAATCATTTGATTACTTTATGAGATTAGGCTTGATAGCCTAACAAAATCAAATAAATACTTTGAACATTCAGGATTCAACTTAATGCAAAGTAGAACTTAAATACAGATGTGTGCATTGTCATATTTCTGTAAAAAAAAAAAAATTCAATCATGGTTGTACAATAAAACTACATATTGATACCTAGATTAAGCCAGAAATGATGCGGTTGTTGATGTTTGCTGTAATGAGGTGAGTTTAATAGAAATAAAATAGAAAGATTTGCTCTTTTTGGCTAAAGAAAGATGTTTCTGACCTGAGCTACCAGTAGGGAGCGCTGCAGTGTGTAAGTTTTTCTACACTTGTCTGTGTGCATGCTCTGAGTTTGATCCTTGTTATATTGCCTCTTATGAGTGCATGTGTGCACACAGCTGCACCTAAAACTGCTTCAGCGTCACCACAAAGCAAACGTTGTAACAAAAGAATACGTTTTTGTTGAGCATTTGCTCAGTCTCCCTGTTTTTGTCTTCCCTGACTGCTGGGTGTGATGCACTCTCAGTCATACTCGCCCTGTAATTGAAAGCTGATGGCAGAGGCTAACGGCGATGGCTGCTGCACACACACACACAGAGCTGGGAAGGTGTTTGGCAACACTCCAAAGAGGTACTGACAGATCTGCTCAGCAAACCCTCCTCTGCACACACACATCCCTCCTCCCTCACTTCACACTCTGGGTGACCCTGACAGCAGTCCTGCAGTCTCTCCATCACTACGTTGCCACAGCAACAGGCCTTTGGCTATGCCTGTGCTAAAAGTCTGGGTGATACTTCATGGTGTGATCGATCATATTAAATTGCATCAGTTTTCGGAAGCCAACAAATTAATTTGTGATATTATTACGTAAGAGGAGGATTTTTCTCATCTTTCTTTTTTCCTTTCTTTCTTTTTTTTACAAGTTTAACCTGTACTGAAAAAGTTGACATATTTCATGTTAATGTGAAAGGTCCAGATTGGTTTTAGGGTCTCAGTGGCCAAGAAAGGTGGAGGGGGAAAGTGATCGGAGGCTGATGTGTGTGCTTCTAACAGTGAAAAGCAGATAGCCTCTTGACTTTTCTGAGTGTTATCGTGAAGTAGGAGGCTTAACACCTCACACACCACTCCAGCTTATCTCAGACCCCTCCTCTAGTAGACCTTCAGCGACCCTAGGGGGCAGCCTGCGCTGTATCTGAGCTTGAAGCCTATACTGAATACATGTCGTATTTAAGCTTCTATGTAAAATATGACTTCAGTCTGGATTTTTGTGGGTTATTTAAGTTTATAGAAAATTATTTTTTAGACCTAAATAAAACGTTTCGATCCCATTTGTCTCAGATTAGTGAACCTTTTGTGACAATGCATTTTGTCTCAAATGCTGATTAAATTTTCAGTAATGCTGTTTACTTATTTCCAACATTATTAAATTATTGCCCACCATCCTCTAGTTTTATTTTCTTAATTTTGTTACCTCTTTTCCAACTTTTTTCCACTTATTTTTGAGCATTTTCAGTCAGCTAAAGGAAGGGTTAAACATCCAAATGCTGTGAACGTGCTGTGATCAGGAGTCAGGACAGCCATCCTAATCACAAAAGAACCATCGAACCTCCTTCATCCCTTCTTTACCCGTTTCCTTTCAGGCCGGTGATGCAACATTCCATTAGCAGAAAAAAGAAATCTATAGGAAATAATTTATTCCAATTGCAATCAAAGCTCTAAACAATAACCTTCCATTAGTCCATAAGTGTTGATTGTTTTTACGTCTGCTTGAGTTCTGTTTGAACCCCGATCAAGGAAAATTTCTCTACCGTTGTGTCAGACAAATAAAGTTTTCTGTTCTGTTCAAGAGCTCCCCAACTGATTTGTCATTTGTTTGTATTGGCAAAAATAATGTGAGTTGATTTGATTTGTGAATTAATGACTTTTCTGGTTATATATGTCTTAGTTTTATCTGACAGAGACTGAAGATACCTAGTATCATGCCCATTCAAAATGTCACCGTTGTCATTCCTTTAGTGACTAATCTTGTTTTTATTTGTGCGACTTCTAATTCCAGGAGTCACAAATCCAAATTTCAGGAGAAAGTGGAGCTGACGGTTTGATGTCACTGTTTCTCTTTTTGCTTGCTAGTTGCTGTAGCTCCATGGTTGCCATGGTTGCTGAGTTGGCTAGGGTCAGGACCTGACGGGATCTGACTGTAAATGAGGACTGGGGGGATTTGATGGGAATTGGTGATGGTTGCTATGGAAACAGTGGTTTCTGTTCCTTCCCTGTGGCCCATCCCCCTCTTTTTATATCAGTCTTCTGTTACTTTTCTTAAATAATATGAGTATAACGATTCTTTGAAAATCCTCTGCAAGAAATTATATTCATGGAGTAATTCTATTTTGATTCAACCATTTATTTTTGATCAAACAAGTGAAGGTATTGACATCATGTTTCTGTTTAAACAAGTTTAATCACGTACCTGAACAACACATGGTATAAACAATCAAGTCTCCCATCATGGTGAGACCTGGGTCATATCGAGAGATTATAGCAACAGACAATGCTTTTGGATTGTGATGGTGCAATGTGTCTCCAGATGATATCACCCAATGATGGTACCTCCAATGAAAACTAAAACAATCATGAAGAATCCACACACACACTCGAGCACACACATGCACACATTAGCATGTAAATTAAGCTCCATTCAACCGCAATTTACAAGCCTTCCTCTTTTATTTGGCCACACATCAATCTACGGGTTCAAACACGCACACACAACATACATGAATTAATATAACGTCCAGTCACTTATCACTCAACTGTGAGACTCCCAATGTTCATTGTGTTTGCAAATCAGCAGTTTGATTAATACTTTGAATGTTATTAATATTTGATCAATGCTTTAATCAATGTAAATCTTACCCAGAATGATCTTGTGCACAATTAATTTCTATGATTATGTTCCAGGACATTTATGAAGATAATTATGAGTGATGCTGCAGCTAAAATATTAACGTCCCATCTCTTCTACCTGTGACTCTGGGCTGATTCACTAACAGATGCATGTGTATGCAGACTTAAAGGAGTCATAAGAAAGCTCATAGTTGTCATCCCGTTGGAGAAAACTATACTATATCCTGGTCGATAACAAACAAATTATTTCTGTCTTTCTTTGTTTTAGTGGATGCTATGTCATGCTATTCTTTCCAGACAAAGAAAATAACAAAATCTTGCTAAGTGTTGCTTTTTCTTGTTGGCGTAAAAATGCTGCTGCCACCTCTGGTGTTCCTTTTTCATCAGAGACCACTCAACCATTTTGGGTCTGTGATTAGTCTAACTATCTTTGGGTCCATGCAGATCAGGCCAGTTAAATGAACTGTCACTTCAGATTATTCAGCAAGAAGGTCTCCTTCCTGCTTTTCATTCACTCCCTGCTAATGCTATCAGTTCTCCTCTCCACTTCCTCATGGTGCTTCTCATCTGGTATAAAACCGTCTAGTTATCAAACTGGATTTCTGCCCAGTAAATTGGCTCATTTGAAAAATTATAGTTTAGAAAACAAATTTGTTTCTATTATGCAGCACTGTGATTCCTTTCTGCCACAGGTTGATTAGCACACAGTATAGTTTTGTCTTCTCTGTGACTATTCCCAAGCCTTTTTCTAATTTCTAAACCTGTCTGTTAGTTTGACTTCACTTTCCTTATACCTAAAATTAAAGAACTACTTTTGAATTAGGGCAAAAGTTCATGCGTAAGCGGAACATCATTAAAGATGAAACACCAGTTAGTCCAGAACTGATGGGCAGTGTGTGTTTTTTAAAGTGCAGTAGGTTTAAAGTAAGCACAGTGGCCTCACAGCAAGAAGATTGGGGTTTGAGTCCCAGGTGAGATGAGGCTTAGAGCGCTGGCCTTTCTATGTCGAGTTTGCATGTTCTCCCTATGTTGTATGGGTTTTATCAGGTATTCCAGTTTCCTCCCACTCTCCAAAAACATGCATGTCAGGTTAACTGGCTGCTATAAAATTGAATGAGTGTGTATGTGTGGCCCCACGAGAGACCTGCGATGTGTTTGGGGTGTACCCTGCCTCTCACCTTAAATCAGCTTGGATAGGATCCAGCATGACAAAATTTGATTGTTTTATTTGGCTTCTGATCACTTTTGTTAATACTGAAGTAAGCTCCCCAAATTGTTTACTAAAACCCCTGAAGTATCACCAAGTATAATGTCAATTCTTTTTTTAAGATATATTGGCAGTATTAGTTCAAAAGTAGAAAAAATAATTTATCAAGATACAGTCAACATAACAAGTCTGCTGGACAAGTATCATAAACTACGGTACACTAATAACAAATAATAACGTTGTTGCACTGTATATGCTGTTTTCCATTTATTTTCAATTTTTTTTTATTTTTACTCACTCTATTGATCCCTCGCCGGGGAAATTTGTGTGCTTCACTCCTACACTGCCATGACGGCGCCAATGGTGGGAGAAACTGAGGTTAGGTGTCTTCTTTAAGGACCCTGGACGCGAACTTCCAGTTGACTTTTGTTGGGCGAATGCTCTAACCACTGAGCCACCATCTCCCCAACAGCATAATAAGTACAATTATGTGCCTGACCAGTGTTAAAAAAAAAGTTGATTAAATCAGTGCCATTTTCAAAAAAACTCTTTTGACCAGGAGATTAAAATCAGAGTGATTTTTTTCTATTACAAAATTCAGCAAAACTCTACAATTTTGCCAGTTGTGTCTTGAACAGGTCCATTAATCTACTTGTGCTTTTTATGTCAGCATTGCATGTCCTTTCTTTTGAAGACCACTGTGTCTTTCATCACCACCAGAAGCTTTGGGCTCTTGGAGTATAGTTACTGTATGAAGTGATGTTTTGCATAGTTCATCGGAAAGAAAAGTGTTTGGGAGCAACAGAGGGATGGAAGATCTAGTTTTTCTGACAGATATTCCATCTGATGTGTGTGCACTTTCAAGTGTACAAACATCTGTGTGTGATGGAGAGGGAGGCAGATGAGACAGGACTGACCACCTGCTCGCTGTAGAAAGACACAGATGTCTCATAATTGTAGTAAACTAATTTACATGGTTGCCCTTAAAGAATGCTGATTGTGGTGTCTCCCAACCTGTTCGTGCAAAGTTTATTGAAAAGAAAGGACTTTTTTGTGCGTGCCCAACTACACACCACAACATTTTCACTTTATATTTTGGACTTTTCCCAGAATGAGGCAGGCAACTCGGTGGTGGTCTGTACAATGGAATTATCTGGTTGACAACAGAAGCTGAGAGCAGTTATGTTTTTAATTATACAAAATGTTCTTTTCTGTTTTAAATTAATATCTGTAAAGTTTGTTTTCACTCTACGAGTCCACTTTTCTGGGTTTGGCTATCACAAGATGCCAAAGAGAGTATTAGCATTAGATTGCAAGAGACGAGCATCAGATTTGACTATGGACGCTTGCAGTTAGTCATGTGTTACGATAGGCAGTTATGGTTTTTGTTGTGATCCCCTCGCCTGCCGCCAGAGGAAGCCCTGGATGTTCCTCATCACCCTGACTAGGGACACCTGAGATTGATTCCTGATGCCACACATCTGTGGACCCTGTCATCTATTTAAGGGCAATCACCCTGGACTTCTATGTCAAGTCATACCATCCCTTCCAGCCAGGTCTCCCGGTTGCCTGACCAAGAACACATTCTGACAATAACCTTTTGCCATGCCACTGAAACTTTGTTTTCTTTTCACAGTATTAATGGACTGCCAAATTTAAATAAACCATGTTTTCTTTCTGCAATTGAGTCCTCCTCCTTTCACCTGCACACCGCTTCACAACAGTTTTGTTCTTTTGGGATCTTGATTATTCCCACTTCTCTATCAACTTGAAAATGACATATATATGCTGCTTTTTTCTCTCACTTGAAAAGTCTATCTTCCAGGCAAGTAAAGCAGTGTCATGTTTTGTTGTGTGTATCAATACGCTGCTCATGTTTAGACAGCCCGGACATTTCAAACTTTAACGGCGGCCAGTTGTGGCAAGCAGCAACTTCCATGTTTTGTGTGATTCACAGCATCAGGGAAGCATTACTTCAACTCCTTCCATCTGCTTGCCAAATGGCTTTTCACCAATTGTAATGAAGGTACATTTTTCACTGCATGTTTAGCCACAGATTATCCAAAATTAATTTGAGAATGAAACCAGAATGTCTGAATACAATGTTGTGCTTCTGGAAAGCTTTTGCAGATACTGCAGAATCCACTAAACTCTTCGCCACTGATTGATAGAACATATAAAACACATTGTTGGACGATCTCAGTTTCCTTCCGCTACATGCTTCTGCTTTGCATTTTCAGCTCAGACAAGAAGTTGTCCTGCTAAACTCAAAGCTTCGACCACCTCCATCTCAGAGAATCTCAGCAGAGCTTTGTTTCTCTTTGTTCCTTATGGAGTCATCAATCATCTTTTGTATTTGTGTTTCTATACGTGGTCAAACTCCAGAACACCAGAGGAATCTGATTATTTCTGCAGATGACAGTACACAATTTTGATCTGAAGTCCCAAGTGCATAGGATGAAGGAAGATATGATAACTTTGACTAGAATTTGAGCAGTTCAAAAGAAAATGGACAAACTTGCGACAGCATTCCTCAGTAGGTAGTGTGGTTGTAATAGGAGGATTGCTGGTTTGATTCTCTGCCTGGAGTGCCTGGATGTTAGTGTTGCTGAGCAAGACATAGGGGCTCTCCAGTTCGCTTTTGTGAAAGAGCTCTTGATTTCAATGGGTCTTAAACTCGTTGGACATCATTGCAAGGCAAGAAGAAGATAAATAAGCCCTGGTTACAAACCGAGATGTTCTTTGGACAGCGTTGCCACAAACGCTGCACGTTTGACCTTGGAGTAGATGGATTACTATTGGTGCCATTTCTATCAGCTATGGCCAGGACGTTGAGGATTCAATTCACACAGACTCAACAAAACTGAACAACAGAAGATGCAAAACATTTCCCTGTGTGTCATGGCTGCCTGGTGTGGTGCAAATCAGCAAAAGTAATATTATTATTAGACCCCTCAGCCTGCTTCAATGTCGTTGCTCACAGTGAGCATGTCTTCATTACCACAAAGTACCATTGTAATGGCTACTTCCAGAAGGATAGAGCATTATGTTGTGAAGCTCATATCATCTCCAAATGATTTTGTGTACACAACAAGGAGTTTGCCGTCTAAATGTCTTTCACAGCAAATGAAGGCATGGCTTCACAGAAGATTGTTGTTATAGATGCAGCAAATCTCCAGGAACGATATGATGCTATTTTCTGTGGACAAAAACCCCCAAAACAACTGATATTTACTGACCGAAATCTGTAAGGTTTTTTCCTTTTGTTTCACCAAAAGCAACCTAACTTCCTGCTCTGTTTTTTGGTTATAAATCGATCTCACATTTCAGATATTTGTGTTTAATGAGTGTCCATCTAACTTGCAGTTGCGACTGAAAGGCAGAGCAATAAATGGAGGGCAATGATGGTTTACATGCCAGTTTTAACTAAACATTCTTCTTTTGAGTCTTTATGAAATTGCAGAGAAGTCTTGTCTGCTTTGGAAAAAGGACTGTGAGATTGGTTGCAATAGTATGCAATTATAATAAAAAAGACCAGCACCATCCTTTTTACAGAGGGTGTTATTGTAAAATCCTGGGATGAGTTGGTCTTATAGGCATCAAAGATAGTTTTCAAGAGTTTACAAAATTGTCCAATGAATCCAAACCAACAGCTTGGTGAACCTGCTGAGCAGATGCTGAAGCATGCTGATCTCATATTAAAAACTCCACATTGGTAGAGGTGCTTTACCAACATTTTATTTTAATATAATCTACATTAACACACAAACTTCCTATTCATTACGACCTCACAGAAGATGGATAACAACACAAATGCAAACTCTGGCTACTTAATACTGAAGTAAAACTTTGAAGTTTCTAGATTTATTCCCAAAACACACGAACGTCATCCTTGTTGAGCAGAACAGAAGTATTTCCAAATTCTGAAAGACTTGGGCACTCAGCTTTGCCATGGAATTATCTACTCAAAGTTTAAATCCAACAATCTGTATTTACATGTTTTTACATTTGAGATTTCATCTGTGTCTGTCTTCTAGAATAACTACACATTGCCATCGGGTTGAACCCTCCCATCGATGAAGAAGGCTGAAAAATACTGTATTATTTATCACAAGAATTCTCTTCTATTTCTGGAAGTAAAATTTATTATTTAGTGTTTCCTAAGTGGTCGTGTCCAGAAGCTGTAAAATTCCAGTAGAGTACCAGTGTTGATCATCTACCTAACAGAATGAACCTGGGGTGAATGAGGTTGTCAGTGTGTCCGCGTGGTGCTGTGTGGGAGTACAACAGCCTGCTGTGTGCGGGTGTGTGTGTGCCTCAGGCAGACAGCAGGAATGTGTCAGGCTAGTGATGAATGAAGCTGAGGCTGCAGAGCCCCATAGACGAGCCGTACCACGGGGCTCACCTGCACAGCAGGACTCACCTGCCTTTGGGCGAATTCCAGCTTCTGCATGAGGTTTGTATCTCCCTACCTGAACCGCTCTGGGATGGATGCTGTGGAACAAGAAAAAAACTTATGGTTTTTGCGAAAACCTCATGCATAGCTGCGAACTTTGGATTTAACCTTTCCTGTAAAATATTTTTCATTCATTTATGCTTTATAAGAACAATACATGGCTCATTCGCCACAAAACTGTTCTTGAAACCTATTGTTTATACACAGATTCATCTAAAATATTTGGAGGTTGTATTTATTCCAAGAGAAAAATGAGACATATAACAATCTGAAAATTTCTGATTGATTCTGACCCTTCTAAAAAGAATTTTAGAAGCTTTTGATTCTGTTGCAACTTCTTCGTTGTGCCTCTAGTGAAATTTAAGAACTTGAAAAAGCTGAAAAAGTGAATCAACATCAAAAATTGAATCAACATTTTGATTCTGTGATGCACGGTGGCGCAGTGGTTAGCACTGCGGCGTCACAGCAAGAAGGTGGGGGTAAAAGTCCTGGGTAGAGACGAGGCTTGGAACACTGGCCTCTCTGTGTGGAGTTTGCATATTCTACCCATGTACAGTATGTGTAGGTTTTCTTCAGGTACTCTGGTTTCCTCCCACCCTCCAAAATGTGCATGTTAGATTGATTGGCTTCCATAAAATTGCCTCTAGGAATGAATAAGTGTGTGTCGTCCCACATCAGACTGGCGACCTCTTCAGGGTGTACCCTGCCTCTCGCCTATCATCAGCCGGAATGGGCCCGGCATCCCCCGCGACCCTTTTAGGCAGAAGAGGTTCTTCTACTTCATGCAAATTCACAACATGAAAGACATTAACAAAGATGTATTTGTTTACACTTTCTAAATACAGAGTGGATTTAATTCTAGGGAAAAAAACGATAACTTATAAATGCATGGAATGATGCTACATTTGTTTTGATATCCAAGCTGCATTTATCACTCTGTCATCCAACTCCGTGGAGTAGAAATGTAGGGGTAAAACTGTCCTTGCTTGTCAGCATCGTATCATGGTGAGCTCTGACACCATCACACACACGCAGCCCTGGTTACGTGCTGGGTCAGGTGTTAAAGAGAGAAATGTCAAGAATCTCTTGCTCCAACCTTGCTATGACCCTAGGAAAGGTCAGTACAGGTCATCGAAACCCGAGTCCTGAAGGCTGAGCTATCTCTGCTCTCAGCCACTCTCACAGATGGAGACTGGTGGTGATGCTGTTAGACAGAATGTCAACCTGTGAAAGAGAGCAGATCCCAGTCTGAAAAACAGTCCTGTTTGCTCAGCTGCTTGCTTGACCCCAAAATCACATCCAAGATACTTGATTCATCCTGCATACAGGTTTCTAAATGTATCATCACAGAGTCCAAATTTAACCATCCAAATTTGCTGCCATATTCAAGAAAATATGAATAATTTGTTTGAAACTTTAGGTACTAGGTCGGTATTACAGCATCTTCTGGAGTGGATGAAATAACAGACTAAGAAGTATAAACCCGGACTCAACCCCACTGACGACAGTCCTGCCTTACAATTAGGATCCAATGAAGTAAACATCATCCTTGTATGTAATCACCTCCTGAAGAAAAAATATGAGGACAGGTAGTCATAAAAAAGGATGGACTGTTGAAAATAATGTAATAAACTGAGCAGTGGTGAGAAAAACAGGTAGAAATATTATCGGTGGCAACAAATATAGAGGTTACCAAGCCAGCTATTGACAAGATGGGAAGACGAAATAAGGAACTCAGCACTAAGTCAGAGGGAAAAAAAATGAACTAGAAACCTTAATGTGACCAGACAACAACGAGAAAACACACAAAAATGAGAAAATGCCCATTTAATGTGTCTGTCTCGGCCATAAAAGTAGGATGAAGAGCTCTGAAGCAGTTGTTGCAGGAACAACAATGATGAAAGATGCCAGTCATGTCTGGAAAAGTATAATAAAACAGGACTGTCATTTTTCCCAACATCTCGAGATTTCACAATGTTGTAGGTCCAACATTGGCTTTCTAAACGACCTCTGGTTGTTTAGAAAGCCAAGCTATTGCTTATCAGTGGTAATGCTTATGATCTCACAGAGGTCGCCATGTTCAACTTGCGTTGGAAAAAAAATAAAAAAACCAAAGAGTTCATAATTACATGATGCAGTGCTTAGATGTAGACTGAAACATGACTTTGTGGTGAATTGTCAGTCTGCAGAGGTCATAGTTTACCACATGAAACAAACTTATTCTGGGAAGATGGATAAAGTAGCACTGGTCAGTGTCATGGCACATGGATCACTGCTGATTGGGTCATGTATGTTCGAATGTTCTCCACATATAAAAATGGACTCACAAATATGATGTCAATGTAACCTGTGACTCTGGTCAATCATCAGTAAGGAAAGGTGGTTAGGCGTCTATCTTTGGATCATTCAACTTGATTGTGAGAGGTTTATAGGTGTCAAAACAAGCATTTAGGGTAGGCGATAGAACGTTTGCCCTGGGACCAAAAGTTCTCTGAAAGTTTGTGGGATCTAAACCCACTGAGCTCATGTCTAGGTATCTTTGAGGAAGACACCGAATCCCCTGTTTCTCCCATCACTGATACTGTTGTGGTCGCCTGCTGTGGTGTGAAGCAGCACACAAATTTCCCACTAAGGGATGAATAAAGTATACTTCTTATTTTTTTCTTCTATTTACTAAAAACAGAGAGTCTCAAACCAAGCTCTGATTAAATTACTTTTGTAAAATTAGGTGCTCAATTTACGATTGTATTTACATTTGTTTTAGGGTGTTTTAAGGCATTCTAGTAGAGTTGTATCAGAAAGTCTTAAAATCACACTAAAATTTCTTGCTGCTAAGTTAAGAGAAATTTATAGCGGGGCAAAAAGGGACAGGAGACATAGCGTGGCAAAAAAGGAGACATTTAGAACCTCAAACTCAAAATTTATCTTGACTGAAATGCCATTTTCTCATTCTTGCAACACTTTAGTCAAAAGTTTTAAGAAAAATAATTTGTTTAAAATTTACATTACCATGATACTCTGATAGTTTTCAACTTCAAATATAAATAAAGACAAGTAGTTCTCAGCAAACCTGTTCTTGTTTTCATCTTGGCCTCAAGTTAATGATAACCCACCATATCTTTTTGGTGAGGATGTCTCATTAATGTTTCTTAATAAACTTGATAGAGAAGGACAGAAATTTTTATTGAAGTTTGAATTTGAGCAAAATCTGTGAGTTTTCTGGGCAAAATTACAAATTTGCGCAAGCAATGATAAAATTGGCTCGAAGTACATTAATGCAACTTTTGATTTGTGAAGCAACAAGTTATCTTTTTTTTTTTTCAAATCCCAAGCAAACAAAAAAAGTAAAAATTATTATCTTACATGAATGTGTAACTTTTTCAAAATGAGAATATTCTTCTGTTTACGTGTCTGTTTCCAGGTGTGGCCTTGTTACATCGCCATGGCAACATTTCTGGAGAAACAAGTAGGATTAAACCATGAAGCAGAGGCATCCTGATGGATGGACCGAAGAAGACTTCTAACTTATGCCCTTCCAAGATCAGGACAAATATGTCTTTGTGTGTGCATGCTTCAATGTATTGTCATCCTTGATGAATGTGGCCCTGCTTTTGCCCCGGCATGGATAATGGTTGATGCATTTTAGCTGTTCCTGTTTCCCCTGTCTTTCTTTCAAACACACACACACTGAGTGGTGAAAGAACATGGCACAATTGCTTGTTTGACTCAGGATGGTGCTGCATGCAGACTATGGTGTTTGTGTGCATGCAGAGGACACAAGGTCAGAGGATACACTGCATTAGGAAAGACAAACAGTTGTAGGTGTTCAGGCTTGTGCAGAACCCCAAAACACACACATATGTACACACAACCTTTCCGTGACATCTTATTTCCAATCAGAATGTGACCTAGTTTAGCTTTAATGAGTACAAAGTCTAAAAATGTCTTTTTGCTTTAAATCAAAAGTTTTTTTTGGAAAGCAGCTGTTTTGTTTTTACACTGTGCACACTTTTGTGAAGCTCTGGATAAACAGGAATGTCTGGCCTGATAACCTTCGCTGCCCTGCGCTCCCTCTCACCTCTGACCTCTACACAGCAGCCTGCTGACAAACATGTTTTCCAAAAAACCACGAAGAAATTTATTCACTGTTGCTTCATGACCTTTTGTCCCGACGATGTTCTGTTTCTACTGTAAATAAAATAACTCAGCTTCATCATCATTCATCTTTAAATAATTATTTCAAATGATGATTGGTTACAGAAAGTATTCTGCAACAAATCCTGCAGAGGGACATGGTCAAAAAACTTTTTTTTTCCTGTAAGGGTTGAAAAGTTGAAAACTAACCCTTAAGCAATATTTAATCAAGATGTTTTTCAAAAATTATTATTGTTTTCATCAAAATACTTTTAAAACAATTTTACTCTGTAAACAGTTTTTTTTTCAACAGAAATAAAAAAAATCCAAACAATTTTTTTTATTTTATGTACAATAATTACAATGAAATATTTTCGTTTTGGAAAATATAGTGATTTGTGACAAATGTTGATTAAATTAATTATTGGAACGTTAAGCAATTTTTGCAGACAATGCTGCTCTATAAATAACACATTTTTATTTGTAAGTGTGGATAAATTCTAAGTATCCTGTGGTATTTTTTTAATTATTTTGGTTGCCTGATTATAAAAATGTTTTTGTTACAGTAGACATGAACTCAAATAACCCCAATTTTTTATGAGAAATACCACAAGTTAACAGTTTGTGAAGACATGTCACTTAAAAATAAATATATATTAAAACTATTATTTAAAGATGAATTTGTTTGTGAATCCAGTGCAAAATAATCAGTTACAGTTAAACATTTGGTGAAAATTAATATGTCATTCAGAAAACATAAACAGCAACTTTTTAGTTAAGAGGGTGTATTCAGTTTGTAATTATTTGCATCTTGGATGCTTTGGAGCTACTTTGGTGCTCATAATGTGAACAGCTTTAAAATCTGTAAAGTCCCACATCTGCTAAAAAAAAAGTTTTTAGAACACCTGCTCTATTCAGATCATCTATTTCCCAGGAAAACCTTGAAGATTTCATCAGAACAATGCAGCGCCAAACATTGCATCCATCAAAACATCATGGCTTCTCAGAAAAGTGAAGATGCTGAACATCCTCCAGACAAGATTCATCTCCTTTTTTTTCTGTTACAGTATTTCAGAAAGAATCCAAAGAACCCCTGAATGTTGAGTCCAGGGATGCTTTTGAAAAATAAATGGGTCTCTTTTCATAAAGCTGCTAGATCAAAAGTTTGGCCATTACCTCACCATATCTTGATAGAAATAAACTAATTAGTTTGAATTGATGGCAGCACAGCTATTTGTGAATTCTGGAGAATCATTACAGGTCACGTATGTCAGCGTTGATCCGCTAAGACCCTATGATGATATGATGTTGTGCTGAGATGTTAAATAATTTTGAAAATATTCCTCATTATTAATCTGTTTTTATGTCAATAGAAATGAGAAGGAAAACATAAGAATTTAATATCAGATCACATGTTTTAAAAAACAGATGAAGTGGCACGGTTGAGAGGGTAAGAGTTGAAACTGCAAAAATTGCTTTGAACATTTTGAAGTAATCCTTTAACACAAATGGTAAAAATAGAACTTAAATCTACTGACACATAAATCCAGACACATGCCAGACCTCCTGGTTTTTTTTTGGTTTTTTTTTAACTTTTTTTTATGACCTGCCATATCTGTGATTGAAGCTCTGAGCTGGAAAAGTACAAACACACCAGCTTATCTTCGGTTGTCCATTAGGAAAAACATGCACATTGTGGATTTTTCCACAATGGTGGGTTTTATGTATATATAAAAATCAAAACAGAAACATGGGGTTGGAAAATGAGACTACACTTGAAGAATTTGAAGTTTTCTATCAGTTTTTTGTTTTTAACATTTTCTCTCAGGTTTTTTTTTATGTCAATGAGAAATACTCCAAATCAATCCATCTGTGTTTGCATGTGAACTGATAACACAACCATAACACGTTAGAAGTTCTGGAGAATCCTGCTTTTACTTCTCTGAGATATTCAGTGGGGTCTCCTTCTGGTCCTCAGCCAGTAGCTGCTGTTCTCTGGGCGAGTGAGGGATGTCTTTAATGTGTTGAAGAGAGAGACAAGGTGTCGACTGAGCTTGCCACCCAGGGTCCAGGTCAGGCATTCATGGACCAGCTGAGTAGAGAACAGAAGAGGACGAGTGGAAAGAGTTTGTTTGCATGTTTAGATATCCTAGAGGAGCTTCCAAAGGTCAACAGGGTACCAAACCACCCTGAAAGCTCTAGTACATTTATCTCTATCACCCTGAGCAACTGTAAGAAAAAGCATTACTTTGTGTGAAGGGGGCGTTTCACACGTCACAGGTGGAGTATTTTAGTGCATGATTTAATGACTCACAATTATTTACAGGCATATTGAAAATTTATACATATGAAAACATATATCTATATAAATATGTATATAAACTGTGGATTCTGTGCGACAGTGAAAACCACAGCCAATCACTTCTGTATAGTGAGCAAAAACCTGTGAATCACTCCAACTTACCAGTTTTGGTGACACGAAAGTATTTCTATCTGTTGGAAATGCAGACCCGGTAGAATCCGGAAAACATCAAGGTGGATTCTAGTGTAATTCCCATGTTCACAAAGAGTTGCCAGGTTGTTAGCACTAGAATATCTCACATACTGTTTTGTTTCGTCTTCTGGACCACTTCTCCCTAAAGGGGTCGCCGGAACCTATCCCCGCTGTTTTCAGGTGAGAGGCGGGATATACCCCGAACAAGTCGCCAGTTTGTTGTTGGACCACACACACTCATTCCTATTTGTAATTTCATAGTGGCCAATTAGCCTAATGTGGATGTTTTTGAAGGTTGGAAGGAAACCAGAGTATTCGGGGAGAACATGCAAACTCCAAACAGAAAGTATTTAAAGCCTCGCCCCCACTCTGGGACTTGAAACCCCAACCTTATTGCTGTGAGGCCACTGTGCTAACCACTGCGCCACCGTCCAGCCCTCTTCCAGACTGACTTTAAGTAAACTAAAACAGAGGACTGAAGATTCATTTTGTAAGCTGTAGGAATATTTTTTTTCTAAATCTTAAAAACTCTTTTTCTGCACAATACTGTATGTGTGCAGATGTTCAAAAATGAAAGGTGAGAGACAAGTTTATGCTGCCCGGCCTGTAATACACCAGGATAGGTTCCTGCAACACTATCAGAGATAAGCGGTTCAGAAGAATTTTGTTCTTCATGCAATTGATCTAAAAATAAAAGGAACCCAGTGACTTCACAATAAATTTCAGATTTCTAACAACTGATTCAAGAAAAAATGAGTGTTGAACTTTAATTGAAAACGATCACCAGTCCCAATCAAGGCATAGACCAATTTACTTATCAAGTTGACATGTTAACATTTTAATGTTATTTTACATTATTTATTACTGTTTTCAATATCTTTTTTAATCAAATGTATAACAGACAATGCAACCCAGTATTGGACAGGGGGTGAAAACAATGGATGGACAGATGAACAATAATTTTTTTCTCAAAATTTGTAAAACGTAAATGACAAATCTCTTCAGAAAAAAAACATGGATGCATGCAAATTTCCCTCTTTGAGACCACTTCTGACAAAAACCATCACAAACTCTCAGTGGTTTGACAATATTTATTTGAGGTAGTTTTAGGTGACGATTGAACATGTTTTTTTTTAAGGCAGCACTAATAAAACTCAGTCACTTAAAAACAATTCATTGTCAAAGAAATACATCTCAGTCACATTTTATTCAGTCCACCTTGGCACTAATAGAATTAAACATAACATAAACTACTCCTGACTAAAATATTCACATATAATTTAAATTTTGTCACATGAAACAATCAGCTGTGAGGATTTGGTTGGTTTGTCAAAAAAAAAAAAAGCAACAAAAAGTCTTGTTTCAACTGTTTCATCCTTGAAATATTATTCACCTGATACCTTTTTTCTTAGTGGGAAGAAAAAAAAAATTTAAACATAATTTCTTTCTAATTTCTTTGTTTACACAGATGCAACCTCAGTCTGAGATGTCCAACAATTATCTTCTTATCGTCACAACCCTTAAAATAAAAAATGATAGTGATAAGAACTTTTTTAATTGAAAAAAATGACTTCCACTTTTAACACGTGCTTGTGCCAGCAAAAAACTTTCAATAATTTTAGCAAGTTCAAAATGATGAAAGACAAAGATTTCTGGATTTCAATTTTACTGATGAAAGACTAAACCCCACGAGTTATTATGTTGTACTTTTCATAATTCATAAAGGCATCCAGGTGAAGTTTTTTATATAATATTTTATGTCTATGTTAAATAAAAATGACAAAATATCCTAAATCAATTTTTATTTAATAGGATCCAAAAATGACAGAGGTTTAAAAATATCAACAGCATCTACGTATAAATATCCCCGAGCCCACATCGTAATTCAGTCACCAGACAGAGAGGCCAAAGTGCATCTAGCCAGCGTCTTTTTGTGCCATCAACATGTTCACACACTAGAGAATGAAACATTTACTCCGTGAGGTCACAAAGTCAGAAGAGTCAGCTAACCATACATTCTTTGTCATACCAAGTAATGACTATGTCTACCAATAGAAAGTCATTTGAAAATGTCTAATTCTCAAAGTCAATGGCAAAACCTTAAATTCATTTTCTAAAATGGAGAAAAAACATTATAAATCACATGTGGGTCAGCCCATGCCATGTGACCTGTTGCATAAAACTCTCAGCAGTTTGATATTTCTTCTCTCTCTAAAGTTCTCACCCAACACTCTTAAAACCAGATGTAAAAAAGTTAACTGAAAACACACAACTTCCTCTCTTTACTCTTTTTTTCCCTCAAATATAGAAAAACTCTTCACATACAATTTTGTTTTCGCACTCCAACACACAATTCTCAATTAAAAAAATAGTCAGCAGGATCACCAGCAGAATTTCCCTCATGTGAGTTTCGTCTGGGGTCATTGGATCATTCAGACTCTTTAGAAAACTAGATCCAAACATTAGTTTGATAAATACTTCTCAGTTTGTACAATCTCACAAATGTTTTGCTTTTTGAACTGAAGAAAATGATACGTGTGTTTAATTTGGTCCTTTTATCTTCCATCACACATCAACTCTTTCAGCTGAAGCTCAAAGAAAACATCACCAGAGGAAATGTTTGATTGAATTAGCATACTCAGAAATGAGTTCTTATTTCACCACAGATGAGACCTCAGATAGATATGATAAACCACTGAAATTGGTCATTTTTCTTCTGAAAATAAAAAGATAAGAAAAATTAAGAAAATGCATGTCCTATTTTCTTTGCGTGTATCTCTCTCCCTTTCGGATGTAGGAAGACTGATTGGTGATGCCTTCACGTGTCTTAGAATGTTTCCTCTCTCCCACTATGTCTCGGAGCTCGGGGACGCGCCTGGAGAAGTGGACAAGGAGGAGTGATCCGTGTCCTCTAGTTCTTTGGAGAAACCACCACTAGGATCAGTGGAGGAGGGGCGCACACTTACGAACGCTCCCTCGCGCTCGCGTTTTTTCTGCTTCATGCGTCTGTTCTGGAACCAAATTTTTACTTGCGTCTCATTCAGTTCCAATGTGGCTGCAATCTCTACCCGTCTCGCCCGCGTCAGGTACTTGCTGAAGTGGAACTCCTTTTCTAGCTCGGTCAGCTGCCGAGTGCTGAAGTTGGTCCGCATGGCGTTGTTCTGGGCCCCTGACAGGCCAAAGTCCGACACTTTGACTGCATCAAAAAACACAGAAAAACATCAACATTACATCTTAATTTTGGATCACTTAAAATGTGACTTAATACGAACATTTTTATTAACTTTATAAAAATTGTTAATAATGCATTGAACTTTTTCAACGTTTGCATCAACATTTAATAGCACTATCTTTTTATATTTGTATTTTATTGAATATCCTATGTAGTTATGATTACTGCTCAGGGCAGAATTAATACATCACTTAGAGATAAAATGATATATTCTTTTTGTCTTTAATGAACATAGAGATAGATGGTTAGCACGTGAAATAGGTGAGGGAGAGAGTGCTGTGAAAAAGGTTTTCTTTACTTTAAAAGATAACAGACTTCCCAGGGAGAAGAAAACTCTCTGTTCTATCCATTGTGGTTGAAAGAGAAGAGAGACCAGATGTCGAGGCCCACGGTAAACCCAGACTCGCTCTGGCATTTGTGCGCAGATACTGAATTCTGATTCCTCACATAAATGTTGCATACCTTTTTTACATGGAAAAATATATATATAAAGTTTGCTTTTAATTCTCACATTTGGTAAATGTACCACCACTTTAAGAGAAAATCATTTATGTTTTAATTGTTAGATAATGGTCTTGAGCAGGAAGCTTAAAAATCAAGTTAAAATTTAAAATGAATCTTTAATGTTTTTCCTGGTAAAAAGATAATTTTAGATGCAATAAAACATGTATTTAATTGTGTGAGTTACAGAAAATATTTATAATAAAGGATAAAGTAATTTATTAGACAAGTTAAGTGAGTTTTATTGTGAAGCTTCTGCGTCAAAGCGCATGATCTGTTCATATAATTTACAAATGAAATTAGGCAAAATCTTTCTTTGCCAAACATTGAAAATCCCCAGATGTTAGTGATTTTAACTTCAATAAAACCTCTTCAACTTTTCTGCTTTACCTCCTCTTTGAGTCTCACCTGTTTTTGGTGGGTTCCTCTTCACTTTCATCCAGTCAAAGGTCTGTCCGGTCTGGTGATTCTCCTCATCCCCTCTCCCTCCATCCTGGGAGGAGGCCAGCTCCTCATACCCAAGATGCGGGAGTCCCAAATATCCCGATGCATCCAGACCCCCACTGACTTGCTGTGCGTATTGCGCGCTCTGGGGCCCGCAATAGGCCCCAGCCAAAGTACTGTAACTGCTTCCCACGGACGGGGTCCCACTGTGAAAGCTGGGCTGGCGATAGTAGGTGGAGGGCACAGACTCCTCCAGGAAATACTGGGGATGGAGAGAACCGGCTGTGGAAACATACTCTGAGTTTGAGGCGCATGCCTGACCTCCATACGACCCGCTGTTTGGCACACTGAGGTTAGAATAAGGACACAATAATCCAGTCTGGTTCTGCTGGTGGTTGGACTGATGCTGGTACTCATTGTGCTGCTGAAGATGATTAGAAGGATGCTGTTGTTGCTGACTTGCTCCTGTGGGATCGTGCGTCCCCTCAGCATCCACTCCGGTGTTCCCATATATCCCCCGCTCTGCTGTGTATCCGTTATCCCCGTTATTAGAAGCGGAGGGGCCTGCATGGTGGGAGGGGGGCACAGAGAAGGCCTGGTGCTGATCCAGAGGAAGATGATGCAGGTGGTATCCAGGTTTAGGTGCAGAGGGACCAGATCCTGCGCGGTTAAAAAAAGAATATTCCACAAAAGAGTTCATGTTGTCCATGTAGACCAAAGGCAGAGAGGCACTGGGAAATTAATTAATTAACAGCGGGAAAAAATACCAACAAAAGAATTTACTTTACGTGATCCAAACATTCAGTCTAAAATGCTTTTTTTTTTAACTGAAGAAAATTAAAGGCGCTCCGTGTGGGCAAACATACAAGTTTAGGCCCCCTCTCCAAAATGCATGGTATAGAACAAAAAAAAGTTGCAAGAAAAAGCCCAAGAAATAAAATGCTTTTTAGAAGTTTTTGTGAAAATCCAAAGCAGACAAGAAGCTCTATAGTGTTGTTCGGTGAGTCTGGGGGCCCCTCCTCTACCGGAACCAACCTGAGGTCCCAGAAAAGTCATCAGAACTGGAGCCACTTCTTCACCTGTAAACTTCCTACAGTCAGACTTCTTTTATCTCTCAAATTCTCTCCTTTTCCACATCTCTGTCCACACCGAAAAGCTCCTTTACTACTCTTGTCATGCACCTCTGTCGTGGGTCACGTGACTGGTCGCCTATGGTGACCGAGTCCGAAGTTGTCAGATGGTTTGGGAGTGAGAGAAAAAGTGTGTGTGTGTTTGTATGTACAGGAGGAGGAGAGGGGTCTTTTCGGTTCAGGAGTGGAGTTTACGCGCGTGTTAGCGGTGACGCACGCGCCTCATCCATCACTCGCCGTGACATTAGCACGACAAAGAGGCTTCAATCAAACCGGGCCATCAATCTGATATCAGCTCGGATCTGTCAGAGCAAAGAGAGAGGCAGAGAAGAAAAGAGGAGCTGGGAGCCGCTCTGCAGCCTCCACTCCTCTTTTCCCTCCTCCTCTTCTTCCAAATGCTCCAGAAAATCTTCCAGAAACAACAACTAACCTGGATGGGTTTCAGCTCTCAAAGTAGCTACGGTCCAATAAATTTATCTCTCCTCCATGTCAATGTTGCTGCTTCTCTGTTCCATCATTTCTCACAAGAAAAAACAAACAGCTCCCCTTCAAACCTCAGAGTTTAGTGACATAAATTGGGTTTTTAAAAAAATGTCCTAAGGATGTGATGTTTGGGATTATCTTGATTCTGGAAGGATGTGCAGAAACAAACAGGTTGAGATATTTTTATAATCCACAGCTGAATTAAACAAAGAAAAAAAAAGATGTTTGTTCTTGTTCTGTGGCTGATGATGTAATGATTTAGAGAATTTTGTGTCAGATAGAAACATAACTTTATTAAATTAAATATTTTATTTTATGTCATTTGTATATGAATGCACTAAACTAAAAGCAGAGATTACTATTGATTTGTAAAGTATCCCATTTCACCCTTAACTCAGAAATAAGTGATGACTAAGATATTGTTTAAATTCTGCTCTCATCAACTTTTTTTCATGCTTCCATCTCTTATCATTGCTTCAAAGATCATTGATTTGACGTTATCTTTTTTTGCACATTTTCCCCTGCAGGATCTGTAGATTCATAGGTCCTTATCGATCTAACAGCCCCATCGCACACCACCGGGGCTGAGCTTGGTTTTAACAATTGGTTTAAGGCAACCATAGATTTCTGTTGGGTGACTGTGGGGGTTTCACAGGGGCAAGTGTTTGTTAATCAAATGAGAGAGCTGATCAGTTACACCAATGAAGTTAAGTTAGACAGGAAGCCTTCTGGTAGGTTGGAAAGAAAGCTGGAATCCAAGTACTGTGTTCTATCTCAGTTTTATATTCTACTCTTCTTCAATTTTTTACTCTCCAATTAAAATGAAAAAAGCAAAACTAAATGACTTCAAGTGTGAAACAAACGTCTACCAATGAGGTGTGTTATTTACATGCTTCTTTTCGCTCATTTGAAGTGGCTCCAATGAAGCCATCATTAATTTCTTTCCTCCACAGCGTTCCCGAAGAGCCTGACAGCCAACGCGCTGCCATCTCGCTGCCAGCACAAAAAAGGACAAGAGATGTGGGCGAGCGACAAGGAGGGAGGTTAATCATCAGTAAGGGTTGAAAGAAGAGAGAGGCAGCAGGAGTGGGCAGGATGTCTGCAGGAACAGACCTGAACAAGAAGAAGATTAAATGACACCCACATATATCTGTCTGAGATGTGGAGAGAGATCATAAGGTCAAACTTGTTTTCACAGCCCACTGAAAATTAAATGGGCGCTGTGGAACCTTTAGCTTGTGACATATCAATTTTCGGTATTTTTTAATAAATCTCTTTCAAATTGAAGGCTTTAGGTTTAATAAACAAAAGTTTATCAAATGTTCTTTAAGTAGAGAACATAGTGCACACATTCCAACTTAAAAAATTGAAATTTGATCCACAATTGTGACTTCAGGTGAGGATAGCAGAGTGATTAAGAATCATTATTTGTCAAAATCTTCCAGGCGGTCTGTCCTGGTTAAACTGTAACTTAATGTTTCACTGACCAGCAGACTGAGAACATTTGGATCTACCAGTCCCTCCTTTTGCTAGAATATGGCCATGGTACAAAACAAAATCCATGGCCAAGAACAACTTAACGTTAAAATAACATCCAAATACTGAACGGGTTACTTGCAAAATACATAAATGAAAAAAAAAAAAAACAAACACTTCAGGTATGTTTTTGGTGAGGGAATAATATTCAATAATGTAGAAACCACCAAAAAGTTAATTTATCATAATATTATCTCTTTAAAATGAATTATTCAGTCAAACAGAGCAAGTTTGTTTAAGTTTCATTCCGTATTTTTGGTCTGTAGGTTGTAACTATCTAGGAGCTCTGAAAGAAATACTTTGGAGAAGCAGGACCAAAACCCTCCCCCATCAGTGAATCTTATCATCACTGATGACCAGGGTGCAAAATGAGCCAAAACAGACTTGAAATCCATCTGAAATTGGCTAAATGCCTAAAGTAAACAAAAGTTCCACTGAAATACCGAAAGAGGCTGGGCATGATGACACCCTCAAATAACTAACTGCCTGACTGATTCTGTGTTGCATTAAACTTTCTTCAAATTAACATCATAAGATAAACTCCTCTAAAGTTGCTTCATACAAACAATAAGGTTGGACATTGTTGGTTAGGGGTAGAATTTATCATTTTCTTTTAATGTCTAGCTGGTGTTAACAATTCCCATCATCTATTGTCTTTGTTTAATCAAGGATCGGGTTGTAGGTTCATCAACCTACACAAAAAAAATCTTGAGTTGTGGTTCAAGCAGGTTCTTCAAACCAACTTCTCACTTAGAGTGTTTCCAACGTGTTCCTGGGCCATGCAAGGAGACGTGGTTTCTACGGTAGGTCCTGTCTCTTCACTGGGGTCTCCAATTCATGAGGCATAATCTGACAAAAGACAGTCTCACAAAAGACAGAAACACATTTGACTTGGTCAAATTGTGCACAATGGCCTGTACCTGACACAGATAGCTTCTACAAGTGGTCTGGCTCTTTTTATTCCCTCAGCACCCCCTACAGGAGTCCGCAGGGCACAGTTGAATGGCTTCTGAAAGTAAAAAAGACTGATTAGACGAAATGCCATGCCTTTCTCTAAATCTCGTTTGGGTACACTGTACTGAGGTCCACTGAGAATTCCTGCTCTTTGACCGAGGAAAAAAAAAGGACACTGTTCATTCTCAAATCGAGGTTGATACCGGCTACCAAACCCCCTTTCTAGGAACACAGAGCAGATCTTATCATAACAAGATACCCTGGCTAGTCTTCCTTAGAAAAGAAGGACCCTTGATCTGCTTTTCCAATGGCACATTTACCAAAAGTCTGGCATTTGTTTGACGAATGTTACAAATGAAGACTAAAACATTTTATGATATGACAAGCAGAATGGTGATCATTGCAAGTTTTGCTAGACAGATTTGTTCTATCGTGTTTGACACCACATGCCCACTTTGGTTTGTTTTTTTCTTGTATTATAGTTTAAATCCTAAATCAGTGTTTGCTTTGGTTTATTTGCTGGACCTGACAGAAGACAAAGGGAGAAAAAAAAAAAGCAAAAACATTGAGGGAGCAAAAGAAGAGCGGTGAGGTGGAAGGAAAAGGAAAGTGAGAAAATAAATACTTAGCTGCAATAATTTAGAAGTTACGATATTGAGCATCACCACCTACCTGCAGGGAAAGAAAACATTTAAACCAGAGACAAAACTAAAACACACAAAGAACACCTCCTTTTATTGACCAAACATGACGGAGACACTTCTATGTTTTATAGAGCAACAATATTGATTGGATCAAAAAATGCAGCGGACAGTAAACTGTGTGACACTCTGCTAGTATGTCCAAGAGGGGACATACGTACATGCACGCTGTCTATGAGAACCATGAGGTCATTTGGGGTAACAATCTTTCCAGCCTCAAAAGACGGACCGGTAAAGGGAAGCAGATGACGCAGACCTCAGTGCATCCCAATAAGCCAAGCGTGCCAACTGCACTGTCCAGCACACCTCCACCGCCCTTACACTCCATCACCCCTTTTTCTTCCACTATCCTAAAAATCCCAAGTAATTCCATTTTATTTACTTTAATCCAAAAGAAACTGAATTTGTTTGCTATCATTTTCTCCATTACACTGGTTGCCAGTTAGTTGAGAAGCTACATTTCTTGCACATAAATATGAATTTGAATGCTTAGAACAAAAGAATATGGTGTTAGAGGCTTTTAATAATTGCACTATTACACTTTAGTCTTCCAGTGAAAGCCTGTTTAGATTTCCATTTAACGGTAAAACAGGAAAATATGATAAATTATTATTGTCCTTTTGAGATACGCAGGATTGGTTCACAATATGTTGATGGAAATGAAGCATGTTAAATATTGCTGTAAAAAGAGTCATTTGAAAAACACATTTTTTTAAAAAATAGTCAAGTAAGTGTTGCAAATCTTCCCAAACTACTGAGAGTAGCTTTACATAGAAAGTGCTTTTTGAGACACAAAATATCTTCAGCTCAACTGAACCAGCAGACCATCATTCTGTCTGCTGTGATGCTGAACAGGACAAGAAAAAAACAGTAAATTAAATGTTCAGCTCCAGGTCAAATAACTCCACAACCAGGAAGTTATGCACCACTATTCCAGGAAAAGAGGAAAGATGTATGTAGGTGTGAGCTTTCTGGACATTATGAAAGATGATACAGGAGTGAGAGTAAAAGGGAGAGATCCAAACAGGGTAAAAGTGAGAAGAGACAATAAATATTAAGTTCAAAACCTGATCCTTCACTGTAGACTCTCAGCATTTATCTGCTATAGTTAAACTTTTATTCTGAATGGCCAAAAACGGGAAGAAGATAAGCAAAATGTCAGCACAGATAACGTGCTTGCAGAGTTGTTTCTAACAATTTAAAAACATCACTGGATTAAAATTAATTAGTTAAATAATAGACATTGTTGTGCCTACTGTATGTATTTTAGAGGATTTACAGAATGAAATCTGTCCCTTAAACTTAAGACCCTGTTGTAGTTTGTTGATAAAAACTTCTTATTTTTTCATTTACTTCACTTTAGTTCACTTTGACTTTTTAACGAGAGGGTAAAAAAGTTGCATCACAGATAATTTTACACAACATAGATGAAAAAAAGTCCAATTCATATCTGAAAGGTATTTAGGAATTGATATAAATTAGTAATCTAACAGAAACTAACCCATAAATTTTTCCGGTATTAAAATATTGCTCAAAATGAGACATTCCAAGATGTTGAACAATTTTGGGAACATTATAAAAATGTTGTTTCTCATTGTGAATCATGTAATTCAGAAGCCATGTTATACAAATTAATATTAATTGGGTAGAAAACCATAGCGTTGTAACAATGTTATTAAACAAAATAGAAATGAAAGGTATTGTTACTTATCCTGCGGTGTGAGAAAAACTCACCCTCTCTCACAAGGAACTAAAATCTACCTACTAATTAATACGTCACAAACAACACTGTTGTGGTCCTCAAAAATTGTTTATCTATGGTCTCCAAGACAGGACTGAGATGTAAGATTGATTTACATAGAGATTCTTTATCTGAAGCCAAGAGAGATTATTTGTAACTTATTCCAGGATTGTCTTTGTACTGACAAAAAGGAGCAATATCCATTATTATCAATTTCTACAAATAAATTTATGTGAAAAGTTTATCAAAGTAATCTAAAGTTAATTAGTCTTCATAAAAACGCAACATCTGTTTGGAGACAGTCTTGATAGTCACTCTTTTTTGGACGTACATTCCTTAACGAGCCTCCGATTAACACTTTGCATCATTTTTGTCATTCACAAGATACTCCGTGAGAACTTTAAATGGAGTTTAGAATTTGGGGCGAGTCAAGCTGATGTTTACAAATTGTTGACATTTTTTAAAAGATAAGATTGGAGCTTGAAGCCGCAGGATCCCTCATTTAATTTCTAACCCATAAAGTTTTCCTTTATCAGAATATCACTCGAGATAAGATTTTACAAGATGTTAAACAATCTTGTGAACATTTTAGAAGTTTCGTTTTGCATTGTGGCTAGTAGCCATGTACAAATGTTCTGTGTTTCTTCTTAACTTGTTTTAGGCACGAGCACGAGCATTAAAATATATATTTTAATGCTCGTGCCTGTAATTTATATACTGTACTATAGAAAGAATCTGAGGGCAAAGGGCAATGTCCTGTTGATTATTTAGTAATACCAGAGATGAGATGACAAGTTTTTTTTTTTGCAAACTCAATTCACGTGCCCTTTCAGAAAATATTTCTACAAGTTGCCTTATTAGTCTGAACCAGACTGTAATCTAATAAAATTACTTCCTTTTTTGGGACTTCCAGGCAGTAATGTGTGTTGAAGACAGTGCTGCATCCTTGAGGCACACTAATGTATGTGTGAGGGTAGAGTTTCCTCCTGACACCCGGGATGATAAAAAATCCACTGCTCACATATTTCACCACTGCCGCTAAGTGGGTGATCTATCATGCCTGAGTTATGCAATATCACACACACTCTTGCACACACACACTTTCAAAGGTTGGAATCAAAATAATGTTGGTGATGGTGATGTAAGAGATAAAGGAAGCATCGGCGTATTACAACATGGCAGCAATCCGACAGGCAGTGACAGCCAGGAAAAAGAGATTATTGGATAGCACAAACGCGCACGCACACACACTACCATGCAGACATAACCACACAACCAAACACACACCATCTCTTTGTAACACTCATACAAGGTGAGATATGTCTCCCTGCATAGAGATACTCTGCTCTAATCTCTTACAAGAAGCACTTCAATGAAAGGTAACAGGTGAGTCTCGTGAGGAGGCTGGATTATTTCTCCAGTTTAAACAATTTTATGGAACCAACAAACTATCTTTCTTGAATATTTTAGATTCCAGAACATTTTAAAACTATTTGAATTCATCTTTTGTTTTTATAAATTAAAAAAAGTATGTGGGAGCAAAAGCCTTTTGATGCGCTTCATCATACAGATGTTGTGTTTGTAGAATTTTTAAGTCTACGGTTTCAGGAAAATAAATGTTGACAATGAAACACTTAACAAAAACTATTTCAACATTCATTTATATATATTTTTCTTTACTATGTACCACGTCTGTTTGCAAAACCAAATTAATTCCATTGAATTTGGACATTTTGATTAATCAAAAGAACATTTTTTTGTTTCATACTAACAATAGGGAAATTGTATTTGTTTTATTCAGATATAAATAACTTTAAGTTTAATAGGGGATCTTTACCTGTTTATTATTGGTCACTAACGTTAGTTTTCAGCTCTTTGATTGGTGTGAAAAAGTTTGACAGTAAGTCAAATTGTTAGCATCTGCACGTTAAAATAAAACTCTACTTCCAACATTAGATAAATAGAAATCCTGCTATGATGTTGTTAGAAAAATTTAATGTGTAAAGTACGTCAAAAGACATCCTTTTCAGCTGAATGAAAAACCTAAGAAAACATAAATACCAGAAAGTCTCTACATCACTAGAATATATAGTCTTCTTTTGGCATTACCCTTCAGGGATCGTTACAGCAAGTCAGTTTCTTCCGTCCAACCCTTTCTGCTGCATCTTCTTCGGTCACTCCCACTATCTTCATCTTTGGTCTTCCTCCAGGTCTCTTTCCTGGCGGTTCCAAAACCCAGCATCCTCCTGCCGATGTACTCTCTCTCTCTCTCTCCTCTGCACATGTCCAAACCCTCTCAGGCTGGCCTCACTGACTTTATCTCCAAAACCTTCGACACATAAATACAGAATATATATATTTACCGAACACCCTCACAGAAGTACCAATTGAGCCCCACGTCTACATTGGCATCATCATGCCAATACCACCAATAAAACTACAGCAGCAATAACCAGTCTCATTACATTAGTATCCTCACATCAGCGTTGCCAGTTTTACAACACTAACGTCATTAAAATGGCATCGCAAGATCAGTATCACTCCGCCAGCATCATGTCACCAGTGTCGGTATGTCAGATTCATTACACCGAAGTCATCGAGTTAACTTCACTTCACCAACTTCACCATCAATAAATCAGTATTTCTACCCCAGCATCAGAAGTGTAACTACATCAGCATCAGAACACCTGAATCACCAGTTTAACCACATCATAATCACTTCTCTGGTTTACCCACAAGTCAGTTTGTTTTCCAGCATTCACACATGTGTGTTCCATGTTTGAAGTATATATTCAAGCAGTAGAGACGAAACACAATTTCAGATAATTAAGATTTATCCTTTAGATTTGCAAGGAAACCATTAAGATGGATGCAAATATGTCATTCCAAGTATTCTCAACAGGCACCAGTCTGATTTTATTCAGATATTTTTTAGAATAAAGAGAAAGGGAGATATTTGTGGACTTAAATAAAGAAAAAGCATATCAGACACAATAAAATCCCAGTCTCAGACCCAGTTTCTTCATTGCTATGTTTGTACAGAGATCCAACCAACCACTCCTACAAGTAAACAAGAACAACGCCCCTTCACCTCAACACACACGGCTTTATACACAGCGCCCAAACTTACTCTCAAAAACTCATTAAATTTCTTAATTCAGATGATTGATGGTTTTTTGTTTCTAATTTCTCTCTATGTGACCACTGTTTTTCCAGCAAAAATAAAGCTATGACCACGATTATCTTTTATCATCAAAGGACTGTAACCCCTTGACAACTCCACACATAATCACTGACTCCGTATTTAGACCCACTTGTGTCTCCCAAAAACTGCACACAGATTCACAGTCTTGTTTGAAGTGCCTGAATAGAAACAAAATAATTATTTTTTTTCAGTGCTGGATCAGTGGAGACGTGAAGCAAAAAAATCCACATTTTTCCTCTTTTTGGTCATTTGTTTACGTTTATATATGTCTAGTCCACCCTTTATTTTTTAAATACGCTTTTATGTCTCGTAACTATTAGGTTTGCTCTTTGAATTTATTGACATGAGCCATGATCTACAACCTTTTTTTGTACTCATAACTGCTTTTAAATTGATGATGACTGTCTAAAATTATAACTAATGGGCTATTTTATAGAGCTGATTGCTATTTAGATACAGCAATGTCTAGAAATTGGAATTGGCTTTATAAAAAGTCCAAAAGTTGGAAAATATATAAATGAAAACTTTTGGATTTGAGTCTGACAGGGTTAGTTCTAACTTTTTTCTTTTCTGTTCAGTGGGAATTATTTTTACTTAGGGCAAATGTTCTAGTGTTAACCATCACTCCAAACAGTAAGAAATCTTGTTATATAACCCCTCTCAGCAGCTCCACATCAAATAAAATCTTCTGAAGTGAAAACGAACCATTAGGCTTGTTTTTATCAATGTATTTTAGCTAACAGTGAAAACAAAATTGGCTTGTTGTTCAGTATCAAATCTACGGTCAGAGATTTGAAACCTGCTATCTAGCTTTTGTAATCAACTAATATTTCAATTCACTTCCCAAACTTCAATTGTGCAACTTTTGCAACACCAGACAAGTAAAATGTGTTTTCTGGTCCCCTCAACATATTTTCAGACTTACAAAAAGCATGTTTTGTGAACACAAGTCATTATTTTGTGCTGTGTATATAGTAATACATCTTTTCACTAAACGTTCAAAAATATCTGTTCTTGTTTTTTTTTTTCTCTTGTTAACAGTTTTAACTATTTCGTCATTTAATAGAATCATTAGATGTGTAAATTAACTATTGCAGTTCTTACCTCTTCTTTTAAAATAAATAATTAATTGGAAAGACCAAAATTCACAGCCTTCAAAATATATAGATGTCTTAATTCGCAGGAAATAAATTCTTACAGTCATAATGTGCTACACCTCCTATGTCGTTTTTACATTCGTAACAATATAAAAAATGTTTTGTTGACTCAAATACTAAAGTTCAATAAGAGCTTTCGTTGAAAAAAAAACTTTTTGGAGCTTGCTTCTATGTTTTCATGTTATATCCACATCACAAACACTCCTGTCATTTAGGTGGGGGGATACGGGGTAGGGAGTCATTTGTGACCTATTTTGTATGGTATTTGAAACTGCCAATTGGTCTTGGCCACCACAAACAGGAATTACGGTCAATGTTTTCCTCCTAGTTTGTTCTCCAGAAATGTTATAGTTCAGACACAGTACTCTGCACATGCTTGGGTCTCTCCCTTTAACAAGGAGTAACATTTTTAAGTAAACAACCAAAATAAGTGTATAAAGAGAGTGTGCTATTTTGGCTAGCTTGGTGCACCTTACACTGTATTTACAGCCTTAAACAAGATGTATGCTTTATCTTGCAGCACACAGTGGGCTGCACTAATTGGGGGTGAGAGAAAGAGGGATTCTCATACTCAAACGAGAAGTGAAACTGAATAAATGTGTTTATAATCTTTTTTAGAAGAAGTTCTGTGCTAACAAAAATGCCATGTTTATCTTTTTGTGTGTTCTATGAAATAAAATATATTGGGCCACAAAAGCAGAAAAACCCCTCTTTAACTCCACCAAAAGGAAAAGCACCAATCAGATTGTCCCAAATTGTAAGACACCAACAGTTAATAAAAAGCTGAAAAATCAGATGTGTTTTTCTCATCTTTTTCACATAAGTGTGCCTTCTGTTTGTTAAATATGATATTTTAACCCATTCTTTGATGTTATTATGAAGGTTATTTATTATAATTGAATGGTTCTTGGGGTTTCTTTCTGATTATAATTATAATTCTTTAGTTTACTAACAGTAATTGTTAGTAACATTATTACATATAAGAAACTATATGGTACATACACTACTGCTTTGTTTCTAAAAGTAGAGCAATCTGTCGGTTTTTTTGACTTGCTCACTTCTCTGCAGACACGCGCAAGCGCACACATTGCGCCTGTCAGTGTGGGCCAGTGATCCTGTAATGGCTGCCACTGCTCATTGTTCACATCCTCTTTTGTCTTCAGCGCCATTTTGACTCTGCAGGAGGAGGAGCAGCTGGTTAGCATCACAGCTAATGGCTGGAAGCTAACGGTGCTAACAGCTTTAGCTTCACGGTGACTTAAAAAATGTAAAACAGTCGAAACATGCGGTTACTGGAGAGAGTTTTCGAATCTCAGCTCTTCTACAAACACCCTTAGCAGCTAGTTTATTCTATTTACCAAAAAAAAAAAAAAAAGGTTTCTGCAACAGTGAGAGCTGTGTAAAAAAATAAATCACTATTAGTTTTTTTTAAATTTGTCAAATTTTACTAAAACAAAAAATTATAAACTATTTTAGTGAAAGACAAAAAAAGTGGTGAGAAATAAAGAAGTAAAAAAAATTCCATGCATTCTCAGGCCGAAATATTTTAAAATATCCATTGTTTTAATTGGCTGTGTGAGATTAGAAAATGAATGGGAATTTGGTTTGTTTGGATGAACCTTTTATAGATCTGACACCACATAAAACCACACATAGATTTGTGTGATTTATGACTGCTCGTAAAAGGAGGCAGATAATCATAAAAAGAGCTTTCATAAGCGTAGCCCATGAAATTATTAATGCATAAAACAAAACATGGAGCATCTTGTAAATTGTCGTGTTATTTATTATTATTATCATAATTATCCCGCTATGAAAATATATGTACAATAAATAATTTGGACTTTTACTATTAAAGAATCTGAATAAATAAACAAAGGTTTAAACATCAGGTCATCAGCAGGATTTTCCATGCATCGATGGGAGAATAAATCCTTTTTGTTTGTTCTTAAGTTTGGATTTTTTTTAACGCAGTTCCAGTTTACTGTGACCAGTTCCTGAGAAGTTTTTTTTTTTTTGCAATCCGTGAAGCTGCACAAAAACAGACTCCAGGAAACAAATCCACACACTGAGTAGTCCAATCCATTTACCAAAAAAAAAAAAAATAAAAATGAAAGAATCATCCAGAACCGTGAATGAACATAAATAACCTAATTCTTACAAGATGATGGGGATTAGTCACAACGTTTGAATGAGAAACAAAAAAATCTATTTCTTGAGAAGTCTGATCCTAATAAACTAAATTACGGCTTCAAGGAAAAATGGGGAAAAATATTTATTTAAAAATAAACCCACATTTATTCATACATATTTCAGGAATGTAGTTGTTTTATTGTCTTACTGCGCAGGGACGCAGCTCTGACCGTTTTTCTGATTTATGTTGGATCTTTTTTTTCTTGAAACAGTAAAGTTTCCTTTCAGAAGTTAAGATGTTGCAAGTCTATAGTGCACAGTGTGCTTGTGAACAAATCAAAGTCCTCCTCAGAGAAGTCCACCGGGCTGTCCAGGGAGCTCTGCAGGCTGGGAGAAAGGCAGGCGTCTTCAGGGAAAAACGTCAGGTCTGGCAGGGTGGATGATGAGGAGTCCCGCAGCTCAGAGGATCCAGCGTCTCTGCTCTGAATCAGGTCGGAGCTGTCGGTAGAGTTTGTGGGAATAAAAGCCGGCGGAGAATGATGAGCTGAGCCTGAGTCAAAGGAGCCAGATGTCCTTTCCAGCAGTCCTGCGCAACTGCCTTCCCCCTCCGCTGTGGGGTGCGCTTTGTCCCCGCTTTTTACAGCGATAGACGTGGGCACACTGATCGAGGGTGGGTTATCACCCCCCTGTTCGTCTTCTGTAGTCTCCCCGGTCCCGGATGCTTCTAGAGGCTGACTTGAGTACGGAGAGGACGCATCTGTTCCTTCAAGTGGTTCAAAAGCACCAGACGGGCTTCCTCCGCTGCCCTCCCGGTGGTGCGTCATCTGGCGTTTATGTTTCATTCTCCGGTTCTGAAACCAAACTTTCACTTGCCGCTCAGTTAGATCCAAAAGAGCAGCGATCTCAACCCTCCTGGGCCGGCACAGGTATTTGTTGAAATGAAACTCCTTTTCCAGCTCTAATAGCTGTGTGTTCGTGTAGGCCGTGCGCAACCGGCGTGACCCCGCTCCTCCAACATCCAGGCCAGCCTGGCTCGGGTCTGCACGGGGAAAAAACCCAGGATTATTTAAATTATATTTATTCCATCCTATGTGGACATTTACAATAATAATAAATAAATACATAAATTATATATAAAAAAAGAAGTAATAAATATATAAGCAGTTTTATTTTATACATATTTATATGTACAGATTACACACATAGAAATGTGTCTGTGTAAAAGTAAATGTAATTAACTACAAAAAAATGAAAGCAAAAAAAAAAAAAAAAGAAAAAAGTCAACAGAATTTGGTTTTAAATTTATGTCCATAAATATTGTTCCCAGAAAAAAACTGACAATTTAAATTAAACCCAATTTATAACCATTACAAAAACAATTAAAAAATAGTAGCATGGAGTTATAATATTACTCCTGATTTTACAATTAAAAAACGGTCCTTTTTCTAAAAAAAAAAATAATTAAAAACAGTGACAAAACAGTAAGTAATGAAGTTAATACAAAAAATGAACGAGAGAAAAGAAGATGTGTTTTTTTTCTGACTGAATAAAACAGCTGTACCCAACCCCCATCCTATCTTTCCTTCTCATATTCTTTTCCTCTCCTTATTTCTTCATTTCATGTTTCTCTTCAGCCAAAGGGCCCCAGAAATATGGGTCATAGTGAAGCAGAAATAAAACACTGCTTATGAGAAGATGAGGCTTAAATGCTTGTTTTAAGTATGCCATGCACTGCAGCATAATGCAGTAGTCTGTGGCTTCCTTGTTCACAGCATCAGACTACTGCACACTGCAAACACGACGCACACACATATACACACACATACACACAATCACCTGCATACTGGTTAAAAAAGACAATGTCATCCTACAAAATCCATTCGATGTGAAACTATTTCTAATTTTCTGAAATGAATGTAAAATCATATTGAAAACAATAAATCATTGAGCTACTTGTATATCCTTCCATCATGCGTACACATGCAGACTGAGACCTGCGTCCTAACACACCGACCTGTGGGTGATTCAATGCCCGCTGAAGCATACCCAGAAGGGTTTGGCGATGGAAAGGATGAGGCCGGGGAGATGATAGATACCCCACTACTGGAGCTGCCCCCAGGCTTTGGGCACTTTTTGGATGATTTCTTTTCCTTCATCCAGGGGAACTCGTGGGCCAGGGGTCCGACCAGGCTGGATGAAGCAGGGGCCTGGCCGGGCGCGCAGGGCTGCTGGACAGCTCGGTGGTGCGTCTGGTGGCCATTACTAGTGGAGGTTCTCCGGTTCTGCTGGCTCCCAGCTGCTGGTTTCGGCTGGCTGGCTGTGCAGGGGCTGAGGCTGGGGATGGTGTGCTCGAAGGGAGGCGGAATTACTGTCGACTCCTTGATTGATGAAGTTTGAAATGACTCCAGGACGGCAGGGAAGGATGTCAGGCACTCTGCTAGGGACGGCTGGCTGTTTATAAACCCGATCTCCCTCTCAAATTCAAAATTCATAGCTTCTTCATACCGGTTTCCCCTTCAAACGACGAGACCCCCCGAACAATCGTTTTTTTTCCTCCCCAGAAATAAAAATAAATAAATAAATAAAAAATAATGAGGAGGAGAAGAAAAAAACCCCATACAAGCACGCTCACATGCGTGCACACGCATACACAATATGACTATGAAGAAATAAATATGTACATAAAATAAACGCAGCTGTATTTAAGCTCCAGACCGCAATGGCGTAAAAACGGTGGCTAAATCATAATTGTGTATATTGGTTATATTACAGGCGTATGGGGATCTGGGAAGGCTAAGCTGAGGAGCAGCGGATTCCTGGTCATGTGACCCATAGCAACCAATCAGATCCCCTGGCCTAGCGGCTGAGACGTCTGTGGGAAGTTGTATTATTATTTTTTCAGCCAAATGGTAAAAGCAAAAAGGGGCTGCATGCCATTGTTTTCACCTAACAGGGGGTGAATTCTAAGAAAAAAAAAAGAAGAAGGCGGCCGGTCACCATGTGCGCCATGTGGGCGGCAGGTCGACGCATCCCAGCCTCTCTTCAATCCAAACAAAAGAGCATTGGACACTTTTCCCCAGTCTTCTTAGTGATGTAATGGCGGTAAACATTAGGTGAATGAAGAAAATCTAACAAGCTCCGTTTACAATATGTCTCTGACAAAAATACAGTTTGCAGCTCATTGCTCATTAATCTTTAGGAACATGACAAAGGTGGGGAAAAAAATCCCTCCTTGAAAAAAAAACATCCCCAGAAAAGTTGAGGAGGGTTTTAATATGAGCAGATTAGAAGAGGATGGTCATTTACCAAAATGACCACCTGATTTCCTCTCAGCTGTAAAATGCATGGATCAGGCTTAGAACTGAAAACAAAGAGGAACCTGATTGTGTGTAAGTCTAAGATTTATGCATTTAATCCTCATGCATGACTAACAGGAGCACATCTATTCATTTGAATAACTTGAGCTTTATCTCACCCTAAAATAGCCTTTTTCTCACATTCATCCTGCTGCTTGCTCTCTCACTCTCTGATGCGTGTCCGTTAAAAAATGTGCCGCGTTTACGCGCAGAGTTCACTGCGAGGTCGCTGCACAAGCTGGGGAGGGGGAAAACTGAAAAAAGAACCCCTATCTGTTCGTCCTTCTGATAAAAAAAAACAACTAACATTTTAGCCTGAAGCGAAAATAAGATGTTTGCAAAGTAACATTTATGAGAATTTGAGATTTTCTACTCAAAAAAGGTGAGTTGAACTGAAGATATTTTGGGGAAGACCAGGAAAGACCCCAGAGTGCTCATCAATCTTTCTCTCCTTAGAGAGCCTGACAGCGGCACCTCTTTTTTTTTTTTTTTAAACCAAATTACTGCTTAGTTTCCTGGCTTTTCTGTTTTTAGCCACAGTTTTTAAAAATAGCTAACTATTGCAACAACTGCTAATCTTACGCAAAACAGAAGTGAAATAGTTTTAGTAGATTTTATCTTGAGGATCTGTTTAGCTTTCTTCCCCACCTCCACTCTTGTGTTTCCCAGGCTCCAAAAAAGGCAAAAATGCAGAAATGTGTGTAGGAGTGGGGCCCATTGAACACACCACTGTGTAGGAAGAGGCAGTGTGGACACACACACACACCAAACACACAGGGCTGCAGCTCACAATGCTACGCACACATTTGCTTCTATTTACATTTTCCACTATTTTGACTATTTTTCTCTTTTTTTCGTTTGAAACATTTTGGTTTTAAAGCCTGGATTACTTTGGAGTTTACTGGGATTTTTTTTTATGGAGAACTGAAATCATTTTTAGGTCACCTCAGGGAATCTGGTTAGAGGAGCGCGTGCAATAACTGATTGAAATTTGAGTTGTTTAATTTTCTAATAATTTACTTTTAAGTGTTTTACAATCCTTTCCCGTCAAGACTAGATTTTGGATAATATTTTTATAATAAAAGCAAACCTAATCCCGATTTTAAGGAGTAACGTTTGACTTATATATCAGGTTGCTGTGTTCTTATTGCAAGTGATCCATCCATCATCCCTGTAGGAAAACTGGTCCTTACTGGACGGTAAAACCAGATCCATAATCCTGCAGAGATCTCCTATTTTGCTTATTTATGAAATCGCATTAATTTCCGACCAGGACCCAGTGCGTGCACTAAGCGCGCGTTAAGGAAACAGATGTAGAGATTTTTTAGAGACAAACCGAGCTCTCCATCTGCTTTTATGAGGCAATAAATTAGATCCAATCTCTACTTATTGGTGTTTTTATTGTCTGTTAGTCCAGAGGAGATGTAAAGGGAAGTATGGTCATTATTTATGGGATTCTGATTTATGCCTCAAGTTTTATGTTGCTCTCAGGTCTGTGTGTGCGTTATTGGAATGGGGAAAAAGACTTGAAGGGGAGGAGAGTTAAAGTTTTATATATATATATATATATATATATATATATATCGCAAATAATATCCTGATGAAAAAAATAGAATTACAAAGCTGATTAAGAAATTATCTCGCTTGCATACCAATACATATATTTCTCTCTATATATATCTTTATATATATATATATATATATATAGATAGAGAGAGAGAGAGAGAGAGAGAGATCTATATAAATAAGCACTGGAAGGTAAGTATCTTGGACAAGCAGTCTATTTTATGAGGGAGACCTGTTAATCTATAGTCTATTTACAATATGGGGTATTACCAGACAGAATGCCATTTGCGGGAGAAGCACTCTCTCAAGATCATACTAACACCACAAAAAAAAAAACCAAAAAAAACCTCTGTTGCAACTTTTCTTTAGCTGAGACTCAAACAAGCAACCCCGTTGTGATTTGGACCACTTAGTGTTGCCCATTTTAATCCCACCTGACACTTTTTCTTGAAAAATTGGTTTTAACAAAGTAACCAGAGTCTGAATGCAGAAATAATTGAGTGGGTGGTTGTGAATTTTTCTTAGAACGATTTATCCACAATAATTTTTAAATTTGAGGGAAAAATGGTTTCACTGCTAGTAAGTGTTCTAAAATGTGTGGTGCACAAACTATTGGAACTTTTGGCTGAAAGTGAGATAATTTTTTAATTGGCATTGTAATTCTATTTTTTCATCAGGAGATTATTTTTGCAGTAGGGTGCACGTGTAATGCAGGAGGGATGGTGACCGATAGTTTGTTTGGGGGGGTTGCAGCAAAGTAGAAGAAAAACAAGAAAATGTTCATTCAATTGTGAAGTTTTTTTTTTTTAAATGAATGATAATTGTTCTTAATAACATAAAGTTTTATTAAAGAATTGTTTGACATACAACTCTCTCAACAATGAATAAAAAAAGACCTACAAATAACAAAGGAAGGTTCTGGTTTCCTCCAGAAAAACTTCAATTCTCCAGCTAATGGTTTGTCTCTATTTTTGGACTATCCACGGATGGGTCACCAGTCCCCACACTTGACTTTTTTCCCCTGTACAAGTCAAGACATTTATGTACAAGGGTCAATATAGGAACATAAAAACTACTTATTTTCCCCTAAAAAACATGAACTAAAAAATGCAACTTCAGTACAATGGACAAGAGGAAACACATTTTTTTTCATAACAGGTAAATACTAAAAAAGTACAGTATTTTTTCTCAATATAAATACATGAAGGATAAATAATATTAATACAAAAAAGAAAGTCTTTTTTAAACTGGCTATAACAAATAAATATTTATATATGAATGTTCACTTGAACACACATTGGTGAAAGGCGCTTTGATTGGAAGGCCTTTCGTCCTCAAAATAAGATTTTCTTTTTCTTTTTTTTAACTTTTTACCATCAAAATGTAAACTCTAAGTGCAACAACGATGCCCAGATGTAAAAAGCATTTGTGTAAAACATTAACTTTTAAAAACAACTCCTAAAAATGAGCAACTTCAGAGGATCTTAGCCTCTGGAGGGGGGTGGAGTGTGTGTGTAGGGAGGGGTAGGAGCATCAAATGAAAGTAGTTGTTTTAAAAACTCTGTTGTACACATTTGCTCAGATCTCTGGGTCATGCATTTTTGTTCAAATATATATACCCTGTTTCCACGTTAAAAATCAAGACAAGTAAATAATAAAAATTTGAAAAAAAATAACAACAGACTTTTACATAATGTTGTCCTCCCATGTATCAGAGAGCAAGAGCAATGGGGGATGGTGTGAGGGGAGGGGAGTAAGTGACTGACTTATCAAAACGCAAATAAATACTTTTCTTCTCTCTTATTATTTACCCTGTACCGAAGATGTGCCAAAACAAAGACAGCAAAAGTATGTTTCATGTCCTTGGACAAGTGAACATGCTCTGACTGTACAGTTACACATACTAGCTGAAGTTGTGGTGCTGCAGCTGCATGTGTGGATCCTGCAGAATTAAATAGGTCAGCACACATTTGTGTCAGAGAGCTAGTTTAGATTTGGAGCTTATATTTTTTAAACCCTGTTACAGTGATCGTGCGCATGTGCGTCAAGAGTTGTGTGTGTGTTGGGAGAGTAAAATGAATGGTAGGTTAGTAATGATTGGGTCAAGACAGAGACAGGTATCGCAGGAAGCTAAAAGAGACAGTGAATAAAAAAAAGGCCATCCAGTGGTTTTTATGTGCTTCATGAAAAACTGGGCTCTGAGGAAGATCTTAGCTGCCAGCTCCAGCTACATATTTATTTTCAGAGATGAAGCTGATGCAATAGGAAGAGTTCTCCTCACTGCTTGCCTCTTTTGTCAACAACACGCTGCCTGCAGGGTGGAGAGCTCAGCCTAATAAATCCAACCACCTCGTTAACTGCCTATTAAATTCTCAACTATTTCACTTATCAGGCAGGAGAGATGTGGGTATGAATATGTCTTCAGGGGAAATTTTTTACCACCAAAGAACAAATTTAACCCCCCAAGTACCTATATGAGGGGTTATTAGGAGCTTTTTTTTCTCATCCATGCTGGTTGTGATGTTGCAATTTACCCCAGCAGTACAGAACCTGCTGAGGAGATGCTCTCAAATTCACAATAAAAGGGATTTTCAGCGACTAATACTGACATAAAGACATACAGTATATTTCTTTAATTCAGATTTCTTTGCAGCTGCTACTTACTGAGATGTAAACTCTGGAAGTTGGGTCCTACAAGTTGTACGTAAAGTGACTAAAATTGTTTAATAAAGTGAAGCAGAGCCAAATGTGAACCCAGACTTGTAAGTAGTGAAATGAAGCTGGACACCTGATTGGACCTGTTTGTATAAGGGCAGTAGAATAGGTATCTCTGACTTTGTGGCAGCTATGGGGACAAACCACTGGATGGCTGTTGTCTGTCTTGTTTGGAGACACCTGCCGTCACATAGCAGCGGTGGAGTCCCTTGTCAGTTAGTCTGTTAGTGAGTCACGTTACTTGTTCTGCGTCGTCTTCTTTTTTCCTACATTGTCTTTTTCTTCAAAACTTGCTACAGGTGCGTGAGCTTGGGTGCTTCTTGGATTCTGCCCTGAGTTGAAGTGTGGTGCGCCGACAGCTCAGTGTAAGTTGGGTGTGTTGGTGGATCACAGGGACCCTGAGGGCCTCCTCCACCCACATGGTGCTGGTTTGTGGCTGACATGGGTCCGGCGCTGTTGTAGTCCATAGTTTGGTGGTGGCTTTGTGTAGGACCAAGATGGTTTAGGCCATACATGGATGGTCCAGTGCCCGGCATGGGTTCCACATAGCTTCCACTTCCGACGTAGACTGGACTGGCCTGCATGGTGGTCGGTGTCCCGTAGCCAGCGTTGTTAACCTGGACCAGGCTGTGGTGAGGATGGGGGTCACCGTAGTCCGGATCAGGAGCTCCATACTTCTGAGAGGGGCAGCCCTTCATGGAAACATTGGAATAGGCCGTGGACATCGAGTAAGACACTCCTTGGTGAATCTTCCCAAAAGATGGTGGAGACGGAGTGTCATAGGCTGAACCCCCTCCACCACCGCCCATGGGGTGCATTGAGTTCAAGAAGCTGGCGGAAGACTGCATGGGCAAAGGAGGGGAACCAGTCGGTGACGGGCCCCCGGAGCTGGAACTCAAGCCCTTAGACTTCTGGTCTTTCTTGTACTTCATCCGTCTGTTCTGAAACCAGATTTTGATCTGGCGTTCAGACAGATTGAGGAGGTTGGCCATCTCCACGCGGCGAGGCCGACACAAGTAGCGGTTGAAATGAAACTCCTTCTCTAGCTCCACCAGCTGGGCACTGGTGTACGCTGTGCGGGCTCGCTTTGATGACGCTGACGAGCCGCCAACTGGACTTTTCTCTCCACTGCTGCCGCTCTCTGCTCCTCCTGACACTGAAAGCACAGGAAAATACATACACAAAATCTGGAATAAATATATTTATACAGTATGTATATATCAGATCGGACTCTTTAGGTAAAAAGTAAAAATTATTTGCATTAGAAAACCAGAAGGTATTAATTAAGAGGTATAATAATGATTAAATAAATGTTAATAGAGGAACAGAGAAGGACGGACTCAGGCAGCCAGGATGCATGCCGGAGGAAATTGAAAGTATTCATGTCCTTAATAGAATAGAGGGTATAGACATGATGCCTGAATTACCTCTTGATATTAGTTGTCAACACTTCATAACAGAGGCAATTATTAGGAGACAAAGGCCTGGGTGCTGGCCTCAAATCCCTAAATTGCATCAAGGTAGGAAAGACAAACCCCCCTAAGCAACAGCGGCATCAATGCAGCAGGAGCAGGTGAACTTTAATCCATTTAGTGAAATAATTCCGTTTTTCATCTCATTCACTTCACAGAAATTTACTAACTTCAACAACTAAACACTTAGCTGGATGGGGTTTCATTAAACTAGACCATTCTATTATAACTGGCTATATGAATAGCTGTATATCAATTAACTCTTCAAAGCCCATCTAAGAAAACAAAAGTACTTTTTTCATTTTTAAAAACAATTTTTTTTCATCTATTTTTATATAATTTGTCAAAATGAGTTTAGTTAATACCAAACTTGATGTCAAGTGTTACAGATAATGAACAACCAAGTTTTTGGGCCAAATTTTCACTATAAAGTTGTGGAAAAGGTTCAAGAAAAATGAAAAACTATCGAATGTTTTGCTTTGACTTTATGAGACAGTATGATTTTATGGAGATTTTTGTTTAGATTTTCTATGGCCCGTTGATCTTACACTGGAGACAGCTTTCCAGCAAACTTATTGTAGACTAAGATTGTCCAGGAACTAACTGGAAACCATTGCATTACAGTCATAAAAGTTTGAGATTTTTGCCAGAATACCTAGCTCCAGAGAAATAGATCCAACAACTAATTAATTTCTGCTCAGTGATTCATTTTTAATAAATGTGTTGGGGCAGAAAAAAAAAATAATTTACACAATATGAGATGAGACAAATAACCTTTTTTTAAATAAACATCTGAATCTCCTTGTAATGTGGTTTAAAATGAAAGTTTTCAGACTGTGTGTAGTTTTGAAATAACACCTAAATAACCAAAAGGTGCATCTGAGTTATAATGGAAGTGTTTAATTTAATGAGAACATGTCTCTGAAAAATTTTCTCAATCATCTTCAAATTAACACGTTACAAGGCTAAGAAAATACCAAACACAAAACGAGTCATTGCTAGAATATTGTCTTGAGCTTTTTAGTTATGTGGTATGTAAAAAAGCTTCAAATGATGGAACAATCTTCACATCAATTTACTGTGATATGTCCTTAAGTTAGTTTTGGGGCATTTTGATGTTTCTTACGGCCATTCTATTTTACATTTGGCCCTACGGAGTTCTAAAACATGTTTAATTTGGGCAAAAACACAACTACACCCTTTTCAGAAAAAAAAAAGAAACAAAGAAACAGAAAACCAACCCTTTAGATCAGGTCAAATAATGACTTGGTTATAAACTTAATTAATATGGATTAATATTAATATGGATATCAAGGTATATATGAAGGTGTAGAGGTGCCTTTTTGCAAATGAACAAGTAGCCAGCATTCTACAAAGATTTGGCAACATGAGGACATTTTAAACCATGACGTAAAGCAGCTGTAACATCTCATTACTACAAATGTCACAACATGTTGACTTTTTGTTTGTTTCTCTAAACAGGAGACAGCTGATGACTCAAGCAAGCGACGACAACTTGGCAACACATCTGGCATGTTTTCCGCGGGAGTTTCACTTTTCTAGCGTCTTACTGTTTTTAAATAAATCATGTAGATTTGGCGTATAACTCATGGGTTTAAGTTTAACACAGAAAGTTAGAAAATTTCTTCAGTTTTCTCATTTGAGGTCATAAGATCATATCTGCTATAGTTTGGTTTTTCTCAAATAACATATTCATCTTTCCACCATTACTTTATTAAATTAGGTCAAAGATGATCTGACTGATAAGACCTTTTATCTGCAGGAAAATTAATTTTGAATTGCCAAAGATATACTGCAGGTTAGCCTGAAAATCTAGTGTTATATTTTTTGGTTTTGACCTAATTACTTTGTTTAATCTATGTTGGACAAAGATTTTGATAACCTCAGCACGTCCCCGTAATTTTGATCAAAATCTACAGCAGATTTTCAAACAGATACCGACCCCCATCTTTATTGTTATTCAGTTTTTAATGAAATTATCAAAATGTAGTTTTGCTCGGAAGGTACATAAAACAGTTCAGCAGTAGTCGTGCTGAAGCTGAGAACTTTTATTCTTATTTTCTGATTTAAAGTGGTCCCACTCAACTCCTCTGACCTCTTATCAAAACAACTTCATTTTTTTAGACTTGTATATTAAGACATGATAAAGACAATTTATGTATCATGTCCCTTGGGAGAGATTTGGCTCAAAATTAGGTAATTTTTTTTTTTTGTTTCAAAAGTATGTAAATTTGTGAGATCCGTATAATATATAAACATATATTCTCTATAAAAAGCTTCTACAATAACAATTAAGTTTATTTTGATACCAAACTGTGTTTATATACGATAAAAGCTGAGAGAAAAATGAAGCAGCACAAAAAGGGAATATTCCAGAAACAACTAAACTAGAGGAAGTGATGCACCGGAAAAACATATGAACGTGGGAAAGGCCCAAATGAGCTAAAACAAGTTCCTCGTGTGGCTAAAAAAACCACTTGAAACTTGAAATAACTTGAAATTTGAAATCGAAATTTTACAAAAATTATGATTCCAGATCAAGCAAAACAACTGATTAAAGTTCTGATATTTTGTGTATTTTGTTGCTTTAAAAACAAAATGTTAAATGTTTATCTTTGATTGTATTGCTTCTGTCAATTATATGTAAAAAAAAAAAATAAAATGAATGAATGATTTGGTGCTCAATTATTATGGAACTGGACTAGATTTAAAGCTGCATTGAGGGCTTGTAAGTAATCTAGCTGAACTACCTCTTGGTGTTTTAACCACTGCCGAAAAAAATTTTCATCACTTTGACAAGATGTACTGTTTCTTTGTCTAATGTGTGTTTTTTCACTCACACCAAAATTTCTTCTTTTTTCCAGAAAAAAATTTGAGCCCAGATGATGAAGACAAAAGCAGGAGATTAAGAACAAAAATAATGGTAAAATGATTAAATTGAGGTAGAGATAGAAAATTAAAAGTAAAAGAAAGAGTTAGTTTGGGAATTTTGGGGGAACTAACACATAAAAAGATGTGTAATTTCACACACCGTTTCCAGAATTGTTGCTGGGCGAACAGTTTTTCTGCTTGGTGGTTTGCCGGCACTCTTTCATCCAGGGAAAGATCTGCTTGGCCAGAGTTGGGTTGGGTGGCAGTGAAGAGGAGGACGACGAGGAAGACGAGGTGGAGGAGGAAGAATTAGAAGACTTATTGGGGCCTGATTTAGAGACTGCAGAGGACCCAGCACTGCCACCCGGCTGCTGAGCTGTGCCATTACCATTGCTTGGGTTTGGGGGCAATGGGGGGGACACCTGGGAGACGGGGTGGTGCTCAGGCGGCAGACTGGGCCTCATGCAGCTGCCATTCAGCTCCTTGGTCTTGGCTAGCTGCTGCTGCTGGTGACCACCACTGCTGCCAAGGGACTGTAAAGAGCAGGCAGAGCGCTGGTATGAGTCCACATCCAGATGGGTGGTTGACTGGAAGGCCGGCTGATGATGGGACACTGGAACTGGGGAATCGTAGCCACCAAAGCCATTGGCTGCTGCTGCAGCTGTTGCCCCTTGCACCTGGTAGGACGAGTAGCCACCGAAAAGCGTTGCGGAGTTGTCGTAGTATGTTGTCTTCTGCATTTCTAAAGGAGGTGGCAGCGTCTTCTTTTGCTCCGGTCCTTACTGAAAACCACTGCCGGAAGACCATTTGGTACCAGAGGTCACGTGACGGTGTCTCTCCAACGGTCCCCAGCAATGTGACCTGAAAGGTTAGGAGAAACAGAATAAAGAAATGACAGACTTAAATCCATCTTCCTCCTGTGAAAGAACCATGACATGAATAGAAACCACTGCTTTTCTCTCCTCATCACCTTCCCCTCCCCCATCCCCTTAGAGCTCAGAGCACAGCCAGCAGATGCTATGAAGGGAGCATGAAGAGGGCAAACTGTATACTCTTACTGCACATGCACACTTTTTTCTGGCTCATGATTACAAAAATGTCCCTTTTTCAAATCTATTTAAACATTAATATCCCTAACGCTGCAGATTTTGGCTTAATAACAATTTAATGATCTATTCATACATCAGTAATAATGATTACTTCACCAAGACCTTTTCAGTTTAAAGCAAAAATGTATTTGATTATACAAAAATTTTATTTTAAATAGATAAGTAGTTTGTCTCCAAAAAAATGACAAGACTTTGTGTCCCACGTTTTAAATCCAGAGCTGGATATATAGTTATTATTTTCTGCTTCTCAGAAAACTAAATTTAGAAAAAAAGAGAGTCCTTCTATAATATATAAAGTACACTATCCTCTGTGAAAGCAACAAAGCATCTGTCTAGTCGTTACTGGCCCTTCACACCAGATTACTGTATCATGCCTGGTAGTTCACTCATTAACGGTCTCTATCTGATCTGTGCTCATTGTTCACCTGCTGAAAAGAAATCTGGTGAGTGCTCTATGAGAAAAGATAGGAAAAGGTCCAGCAAAATACAATTAATTACATGCTCGTGTTTATAATAACATTGAGAGCTATTGTGAACTATTTTACTGTTATTTCCAAAAGATAGATCGATAGAAATAGAGAAAACAATTAATAAGGAATGAGTTGACTTGATTTTGACACAAATCTTATGTCAGGCCAGTGGCCTTATTATTTTGTTTTACAGGAACTACAGAGCAGCTGCTTTTCATTTGTTGTTGAGAGATTTTGTTGTAAATTAAAACAGAAATTAATAAAAAATGTGGCTTTGAAAATATTATAATTTAAGCCAGATGAATATTTGAGCTAGAAAAGGGAAAAAAATGAGTTACCCAATTAGATCTGATAATTCAAGCAACAACCAATGCTAATGTTAACCGGCTAGCTACATTTCATAAAGTAGCTACCTAAATCTGAAAGAAATAATTCTGAAATGACGGAGTCAATTTAAGACTTTTGTTTGAGTATTAAATTGTGTTCATTCATAAAAGCAGTAAAACATATTACGTGACAATGTGACAATAAACAGAGAAAAACTACAAGAAAAAAAGTATTTTGCTTTCAACAGTCTAATGATGAAAAACATGCTAATGTGACCGAGAAAATGAATGAGTTACAGAACAAAAGCTTCCACTGAATGCTTATACTTTGTATATTAGTTCCTAATTTAACAGAGTATGGCTGTTTAAAATATTTCTAAATGAAGCAGGTTTTTTTCTTTCTGTATTTTTCTTGACAGGGCAGCCTTTCCTCTAGTTCTCAGCACGTCACACATGTCAGCCATTTATCTTTCTGGTAGACAAGCTGGAATCCTAATTATTTACTCTGAGGAATAGTCCCAAGGAGAGGGAGAGGCAGAGAGGCCGGAGCAGAGAGTGTGGGAGGAATATGTTATTAAATCATAACGCTGTTTGGCCATTAAACGCAACACGAATTTTCTCTGCCCTTGGCATGTAAGGCTACAGCTTAATACAATCACCAAGTTTACTAGACGCCTCCCTGAATAATCGACTTAAAGGCTACTGGAAGAGAGATGGTTACCCAAACACACACACACACACACACACACACACACACACACACACACACACACACACACACACACACACACATAAAGAAAAGGGAGGGAGAGAGAAAGAAAGAACAGAGTGAGGTCTTCCTCGGTGTCCAGTGTCTGTTTTATCCTGAGATATAAAATTACAAATGGCGCCTGCCATGAAGACAGTGAATGAATCCATTCTTTTGGATTTTCCACACACCTTCATCTTTACATTAACACGTGCACAGACATAAAAATGCAAGTACAACACCCAGCAGACACTTTCCTCCCATGACTATTTTCTGGCTTAGAGTAAAAAAAAAAAAAAAAAACTAAAAGCAGCTTTTATAAACTATTAAAGCCCACATTAATAGAATTAGCTTGTTTTGGGGGTAAAAGGCTTTTCATAAATAAGAATGCAAGTGAGAGGAAAATATTTAGAGTGCAAATCTTCCTGGACAAGGATGTCGGCCATTGCTTTGTAAATAAACAGGGTCGCTGAGGAGAGGAAGGAGGGCAGAGCAGAAGAAGAAAAGGAAAGCATAAAAAGAAGAGATGAGGAGTGAGAGGGTTTGTGTGAGGCTGCTACCTCCATCAGCATCCTGAACTCTTCCTGAACCAGATGGGAGTCCGGCCAATAAATCACAAAGTCTAACTCAGAAATTACAGCCTGTATGGGCCTATTTTTTTTTGTTTGTTTGTTTATAGCTGGTGCACCAAGGCCGATCTGTATGCCTACCTTCCTTAGCACCGGTTATCCGGTTCCAGTCCGGTAGTTCCGCATCATAGCCTAATCTCTCCCACGCGTCGGTGATCAGTGATCAGGAGAAATATCGAAATGAATAATAATCCAGAATTGCTCTCGTTTTTCCTCCCGCAGCTCATCCGCGCGCCGTGGAAACTAGCGCGGCCGTGCGCGTCATCCACAACACCATCAGGAGCCGCAGCAGCGGCACACCGAGCTGCGTGAGCCCAACACCTTGTAGCATGAACGGCAGGCGGGTGAGGGGAGTCGACGGGTGGGGACGATCCTTGTGAAGGGTTTTGGGGTCCGTAAGCAGCGCTACCAGACGGGGATCGGTGGAGGATGCAGGCGGGCTAACCAGCTCCAGAGCAGCGAGAGCTTACCGGGGAGACTGGCTGTTCTGCCCCCCACCACCCCCTACCCACCCTCCACCCCGGCACCAGCTCAGCCTGCACCGCTGCTGGCTGATAACAATGGCCTCAAATTTCTCCGTTTTTTTTTTGGCCTGAGTTACTCTCCCAAGCAGCCAACGAGCAGACAGAAAAAGGAGGTCCAGTTTCTCCACAGGAAGTCACCCCATCTTTTACTGCAGTTTATCCGTCTATTTCATTTACTATTTTTCTCTTCCTCATGGGGCTTTGGTTGCTCTTTTTCTCTCCAAAGACTAAAGTCGAGATTATTCCATGATATCAGGCGACCCGAATATGGAAAAAAACTCAGTTAGTCCTCATAATGAAACCAGCAGAAACCCACATCCACTCTGATCTACCTCACTCACTTTTTATGCTAATGTGTGTGGATGTAAAACAAACGCACATCCCCGGTCCTTCAGCGTCACCACAAGTCCTGAATACATTTTATTCAATCAACTATTTTTAAATCAAGTTGATTTTTCCCCTTTTTGTCCAGATTAAATAAATAAACAAATAAATGAGCTACTCTTCCCTGCAAGCTAAGTAACTAACATGACATTAGGAAACTTTGAGAAAAGATTGTTTTTAAATGGTAGACATTATCACACTAGACCACACACGAGCACATAACCTCAGTTCAGCTGGACAGTCTTAATGATTCACCAGGGCCATTTTCATGGGGGAGTCAAAGGTTATCAGTTCTTTTTAGTCACTTAGATCCATGGAGGACAGAAGTTGGAGTAAAACAAACCACTAATAACCTGCCAAACAAACAAACTCTACAGTTTATGAGAAAAGGTCTAAACAGTAAAACTGTAAGTTAGAAGTCAGAATAACACTGAAATTTAAACTTTAGGTTTGGGAGGATATTGTTTTCTAAGCAACTTGTAAAGTATTTTTCTCCTTTTTTAAAATAAATTTCATTTAAAGTCTTTTACAAGCGTGTTTTTAATGCTTTGACTGCAAAATTTGACTGTTTTTTATTTATTTATCATGTGTCATACCTTGTTTTCACAAAGAGACAACTGATTAAACATTTTTTTTACTTTTATACTGTGTAGTGTAAAGTAACGCCGTTTGTAACTTGTTTTTGAAAAGTGCTACTTAAATAAAGTTTGTCGTTATAATTATTAGTTTACAAAAAAAGACTATTAAAATCACCCTAAACAAAAAAAAATTTAAATTAAATCAGTGAGTGGTGCTTCTTTCTTGCAAGTGAAATGATTTAACACAGTATTAATATACACATGCGTAATTGTTCACCTTTGCCAGTGAACCTGGTAACAACTTCCCTAAAAGCTGGAACAAGAGGAGGACTAAAAGAAAGACGTTAAACCAAACTAAAGGAAGAAATAGCCTATCTGTGTCCTCCTCTGCACTCTACCTCTCCTGCTCTCTCTCTGTTTTTATTATTCACGACGCTACCCTGTCGTTTATGGCTACGTAAGATTTATGAGTTCCCTCGCACCCAGGAGTGTGTGCGCTCATGTGTGTGTGTATGTGTGTGTAAACTTTAAAACAGATAGCATTTGCCGTGCAGTGCTGAAATGAGAGGATGAGCTTCGTGTAGGTGGAAGGTGGGTGCCTGAAATGTGTCCATCTGCAAATTTTCTTTCCAAGCAGCCTTCCCCTGGACTAAAGGAGATGCTGAACAGACTCATTGCTCATTAACCAAACTACTAATCAGCTTTTTCTTCTTCTTCACTGGGAAACGGTGTGGGAAGAGCTTCCATGTGGGAAAATAAGCGGTGCGGACTACATACAAATTATGCAGTGACTTGTAAAATCAGGCTGTTATTCTTTATTTGGTTTGGACTGGTGGCGCACGTTATGCGTAATGCTGGGATTGGGTTGCGCATATTGAGTTGCACAACTGCGACTCACTATCTTGTAGAGCGATGGAAATCTTTCTCTTTTTTTCTTTTCCTTCCTTTCCACTGGGATTTAGACATGTAGGTCACTGTGAACGACACGTAGGAATTTCCTGCGCTGCGGCTTTTCTAATCAGCGTCCATCTCACGCACTTTTTTTTTTGCGGTGACCTGGCCTGCCTGCTCAGCTGTCAGCGCCCTGCAGCTCCTGTCCTATTTATATTCTCCTACAAAAACAAAGACAAAAAGACATCTATATCTAAAGATTGTTTATTTTGCTTTGACACAGACGCAGATTAGTCTTCATGATCGAAACAAAATGTTGGCGGTAAATTTTTTTAGTGTAATAATCTTTGTTAATGAATCCTTGATTTTTTTGTGTAGATGTCTAATCCATCAACCACCAACTAACATGGATTACGTTGGGATCTTTTTAAAGTATTCGTAGGAATTCTGAATTGAACTATTTGGATATTAACGCAGCGCATTTTCTTCTAGAACGGACGAATCAGTGATAATTTTAATAATAACAACAACACCAACTGACTAAGATGTTAACTCCCTTTCATAAATTATAAAATATATTTCAAAGTTTTTTCGTGTTAATGGACAAGCTGAAGAAGGACTCACCTTTTTATCTGACGTTTTTAGCAATAAAGGACTTCGAGAAACCTCTTAAAAACTAGACAACAGTAAAAGCGGGAAAGAGAGGGAGAAAAAGGGAGGTCAGAGATGTAAAGAAAGGAAAGAGATATGGAATGAAAAGGTCTGTAAAATCCGATACGACCTCCTGTATCTAATCGAAGGTTTGAGATGGAAGAAGCGCTGACAGACATCCCAACCTGAACTTATTCCCGGAATAAAAGCAAAGAGCAGCAGAGGGGAGGATGAAGGTTGGGTGGGTGTGATACGAGATATTATTGATTCCAGTAATCATATTACACATCCTATTATATTTACAATGTCTTTTCCTCTCTTTTTCTGCGTTTCTTTTTACAACTAATGGATTTTCTTCTTTTGTAAAGTATTTTTGTGGCCTGCAGAGGAAACATTTATGTGAACGACTTTTTCTACAGTGAAGAAAGACTAAGAAAAGATCAACGGAAACGTAAAAATATGGAAAAAAAATCCGTCTGGAGGAACATTTTTAAAAGTGGCGTCCGTCGATAAAAAAATAGAACGCACACAAACACAAGCACGCATTCATACATCACACTAATACAACTATAAAAAATAATAATAAATTTACCAGATCTGATAAAGTAGCATTTTGAAACATAAAAAAACAAATCAAAATTTTAAAGTCACAATAAAGTCCAACAGAAAAAAAAACTTTTAAATTATTCTAAGATAAATCTTCCCGTTTTATTGCAAATAATGTTCATTTTTAAGAACAATGATTTTGATCAATGCTTTTCCTAATGTCTGATGAGACTGCAGCTCAAAACTGTTGCATCAAAGTCAACAGCACTATTCAAACTTAAGTTATTTATAGTTGTCTCACTCACGCACATCGCTGGCTCTGCTCCATCCTGCAGCCTGTCTCTCCGGCTGGTTGGAGGCCAAAGCAGGAGAATGTCCCGCACTAATGTTCAGCTGCTCACAAAGTCAGGCAGGGACAGACTAGCTTAGCCAATTAGCCTCTGTCTACCCAAAAGAGAGGTGGTCTCCCCTAACCTGCTGATGAGCAAGTAAAAATAGAGGATGATCTCAGGAGGTCCACAAGAAAAATATTTAAACGTCAACAAGAAGTTTCCATTTCAGAAAAAGAGCTTCGATGACAAGAAAATATTCAGAGTAAAAAGACTGACGTATAAACGAGAGTTTTGTCTTTTTTAAAGACATTCTTTAGAATTTCAAACAATCTTCAAGCCTTATGTTTACAGATCTCAAACTGTGCTGACATAAGTTTTTTGTCTCCATAAAATGTATTAGTTTCATTTTAAACTTTATTTTGGTTTGACCAAACTTTCCTCAGATGAGTTTGCCGCTATTTGCCTGGATTTACGCGTATTTGTGCGTAAAATGACGCATTATACACATTTATTAGATTTTCTTTTTTGAATGAATAAATACTAATATAATTATTTTATTGAGTTAATTGATTTTAGAGATCAAACTCAAATTACATTCCTTCATCAAATAATAACAATAATAAACAATCGACCAAAGAAATAAGATTGAGTTCTTTTAAATTTACAAATATATGTGTGTGTTTGTGTGTGTGTGTGTGTGTTTTACAAAAAAAATTGTAATACTTTTGTTAATTTCATAACACTATAAATCAAATGTTTCTTGATGGTTGCTGATGGTAATGGAAAAAGAAAATAAATAACAATCCATCCAACCAGCAGGCCTTCCAAAATCTGTCATATTTAATATTTAAACAAATGTAATCTTCCAAAGTCATTGCATGAATTCTAATATCGTACGTAAAGATATACAATTTGTAATGACAAAAAGCGGAAATTGGGCATTTTCTACCAACGTCGCCTTTTAGATTTTTTTAAGTTTTAACTATTTATTTTAGATCCCTATTGACTGAATAGTTTTCATTATTGCTTCTGTTATTGTTTCATAAAGTTTAAAACTATTAGAAACATTTTTCTTGGTTTATTAATGAGTCTGTTTACATCCAAACATTAATAAATTAAAGTCTATTTTTGACAAGCAGGGACTTTAAGAACTATAGAAGAGGTAGAGAGTGTAACTTCCGGTCAAGTTTTTACCAAACACAGCTATTATCAGCTTCTGAAAGTCTCATTAACTTTGTAGAAAACCATCTCAGAAACTTTTAACTGAATGTCATGTTCAGTTGTTTATGGTTTTTTCTTTTCTTTTTTGTTAAATCCAAACATCTGATGAGTTTTGGTATTAGTTCCAGTATTCATGCAGCTCCTACTGAAGCTCTGACAGGCTGACATATTGTCCTATCTTAAAGTGCGACCTTTGACCCGAAAGGCTCTGGTTGTCTTTAATCAACCAGGCACCAAAAGTGTAGCATCAGCCTGTTTTAATGGGACTTTACTGAAAAGAAACTAGTCAACAGTGAAACTTGGGAGTTCTTTAAATTCAATTCAAACCATGGCCTAGATTACTTAATGAAACAAATAAATACGAATTAGCAATGTAATATTAATATTTTTTAAAATATTTGTCATTAAAGACTATTAAATCATTACTTTACAAGCCATTTTCCTTTTCTATTGCTTCAGAGTTTATAGTTTTTATTGCTGCAATGGGAATAATTGGGACAAGAAGTCAAAGTTTAATTCCAGAATTAACCAAACTCTTTGAAAAACATGCAGTTAAGCTCAATGTTTCAACAATTCCATGTGAGTTTCCATTCCTGCAGGCCATCTGACATCACATGGTGTAAAACCCTCTGGATGTTTTCATGTCTGACCGCTCACCCCACAGTCCTCTTTTTAAGTCCAAATTATTATTATTTTTTATAAAAGCAGTGGTCTATGTTCCTTGAGGTTAAATGAGGTTTAACGGGCATCATCGCCGCCACACACACATAAATGGACAAGTGAAAACCAACATGCATTGCAACATGTCTCCTTCCTTCTCATTGGATCCGGCCACTGACGAGCAGCTTTCAACACCAAATCTCAAAGAACAGATTTGGGAAAGAAACTCCAAAAAAAGTACAAACTCCCTGATTTGATTTGTTTCTTATTTCCATTATTTATATTAAGGTTTTGGTGCTGGGAGTTTTGGTCTTTTGGTGCTATTTTCTGTGGAAATTAAACAGAAAAATGTAACAAATAAAATACTTAACATACAGAGGTGGATGTAGCCCTTGTAATCAAAATACTGTAAACCAATCCCATCATAACTTTTGCAACCATGTTAATATGAAGGCATGTTTTTTTTTAATTCAATCAACTACACATTTTAGCCTATTTTTGGTGTCTTAGCATGCAGGACCGTCTTTGTTCATCAGCAACTTGCCCTGGGGTAAAAAAACAGCCCCGAACCCGAAACTCATAACATCAGCTCCTTCCCTTGACAGAGGGTTAATCTTTATCTGAGATGCTAATCTTTAACCACCAACTCAAAGAAAGACCTGACACCAGAAAAAGGAGAAAGAGAGAAATGGAAAAAAATAGAGAAAGAAGGTAGGTTGTGTGTGTGGGGAGGCAGAGGAGGGAGGGGGTTGCGGCAGGGGTCAGATCGGTCTTTCTGCTGCAGGGCCACAAAAAGTGCCAACCTCACCGAGTTTGGTCACGCGGCTGATGAACAGCCATGTTTTCGCTCTTAGCACGATACACTGACTCAACTGGAAAAGGAAACTATTTAAATGGAATTAATTCTTTTTTAAGTAGTTTAATAAAGATGGGAAAGGTTCTTTTAACACGCAAACACATTAGAATGTGTGTAATCTCTTGGGTGATGATATAACATACAGTTTAAACAACTCACATAAAGCACCGATTTGTTCTCAACATTTAACAAACATCAGCAAGATGTTGGGTTACAGCATGAATTCCTGCTTCACAGGACCAATGCTCCCAGGTGGAAAATGAAACAGTCTGCATTAGTTTCTAGTACTCTACTCGTCTTGTGACCCCTGGGTCAGGATAGAAGTCTGTGATAATGCAATCAAAGCACTCGGGCCAGCAGCGAACAGGCTGCTTATTAAGCCTGTTACAGCAGGAGAAAGCTGCTTATGGATTTTAGCCAGACCTGTCAGACATCACACACAACACCAGTGTTAGGCATCAAAGTCCCCACTATTTCACTCTGCTTGTGTTTCTGCCTTAGTTTGTCAGTGATGTATGAAAAAATCAATTAAATCACAGAATTGTTGGTGTTGCTGTCGTTTATTCAAGTTTTAGTCTCCCTGCAGTAGCAGACAAAAACCACTGAGGTCAAGCTAGCAGCTAGATGAAATGTCTCTTCCTTATGATAAGAAACAAGTGGTTTTTAATATAGGTTATAAAAACTTAGCATCATCTACAGTGTCATCTCACAACAGTAAGATTATGGTGTCAACAATAACATCATAGTCCAGTGAAAGTGTAAAATTTTGACATACGTTTCTGAATAACATGAACAAAACTAATTTTATGGTCACTCAACTAAAAATATTAAATTATTAGACTAGTTCTTTCCATTATTTCAATTTGGTTATTTCTACCTTTAAGTTGTTTTGCACTTTCAATAAGTGATCTATTGATAATTTCTACACAACTACTACCAGCTAACTACCAACGCCAACCCTCGAACGCCTCTTCTGATCTTGTAGAGAGGGAGACATTAAACAAAAGTTTTAGAGTTTTCTGAAAATAATTTTTGGACATTATTCTCACTTCCAAAAACTTACCACGGTTGTTTTCTGTTTCATTCATTCATGTTTGAGTAATTGGCAAGCTGTCCTCTAACACTAGCAGGAAGTGTTTGTGCAGCATGCACGTATTCTGCTCACGCTCAGTCCATCTTCTCAACAGGGAGTGCCATTTACCAAAATAGTGCCAATACACCAAAATAATTTTTTTAAAAAATACGCACAAGCTTTGCAAACTTGCACATATAAGTGGCCTCTAATAAATTTATGCTGCGTCGTACATGTCCCCATAGGACGGGACAAAACAGGGGGTGAGATATGGGGAATTCATAGTTTCAAAAGCAGAAGTGAAACATAATAAAGGGATTTCTTATTTTTTTTCTAGAATATCACATTTCTAAGCTAACAAAATGTACCAGTTTATGATATAATAAATCTTATCTTGTACGCCTCTTGGTATACATGTAAGTGTTGTATTTTGTTTTTCACTCATGGTAATTGGTAACTTTTATTGGCATGTCTGCTGAATTATGTCATTGTCTAACACCAGAAATCTGCATTACTGAAGTTAAGATGTTTGTTTAGAAGAATGGAAAAAAAATGACCTCTTGGCTCGGTGGATTTAGTTGATTTTAGATTATGTTCTAACTAAAGAAAACGCCTCACGTTTTGGCTGCGTTTCTGCTTTTATTATTTTAGTTCTCTTTCAAGTTTGTCACTAGACTGAACGTCTTTGCTGATGAGAAGAAAAACAGGCGTTGTTATGAATGAAAACTCAGCTGCTGCTCAATCACTGGGATGATTTTACTTTCTGCACCTAATTATCTCTACACCTTTCTTTTATTGTTTTTTTATTTAAAGTAACCATTTGTCCATTTGTTAGGTAGTGGGAGGGAGTAAAAGGGTGGGGGTGTAATTTGTGGCCCGGAAAGGTGGTGATGGGCCGGGGGGAGGGTGGGGTGGAAGCTTGAGTAAGCAATCTTTTCACACCATCATAAATCACAGCGGGGCAAACATGCATCTTTTTTACACCTTGCTATCAGGTCTCTATTCACTGCAAGTCAGTCGCTCTTTTACGAGCTCACACGCATGCCATCACAGGGATCTGTCCGGGCTGCCTTCATGCTGCTGCAGGTAACCTTCTTTTCAAATGAGAAGAGAGGGAGGGGTGTACGACAGGGAGGGGGGTCAGTGTATGGCGCCCTTTCCGACTCCTTGTCTGTTAGTCTTCCCATTCTATGACATCTGTCTTCAGCTGCTACTACTACACACACACACACGTGCATGCGCACGCGAACACACACATGTGCAAGGTTTTGTCCACACAACGTCCACCAGAGTATAACCCATGGATGCCTTTGAGTGTGAAAAAGACCAGACAACAGATTGTGGATGACATGTCCGAAGACGGAACGCATGACGGGACACATGGAAAACGAAATCCGGCCTTACCTGCTCTGCACCAGCTGGGCTCTTTCTGATGACTGCCTTTAAGATCAGGACCGAATTCCTCTTTCCTTCTTTTTCTTTAAGTTTTTTTTCATAGGGACATAAAATTTCCCTCCGGCCCGTAGACGTATTTCTTCACGCTGGTGTGTAATATTGCGCGTTGTCTTCCCGGTGGTTTGGATTTTTACCAACTGATGCTCGCATCGATGCTGACATTAAAATATTGAATCTGTTATCTCTCTCTCTCTCTGCTCTGAGATGTGGGGAACACCTTCCAGCAGACACGCTGCCTCTGGGAGAAGACATAAATCTCCAACAATCAGACTGATCTCCAACGCACGAGCTGACGGGGACTGTTCGGTCTGGAGCTCGTTGTACTATTTTAAAAACACACACACACAGTGTGCGCGCGCTCATCCCCCACCCTCACCCCCTCTCTCTGCGTTTGCTGCAAAAATACCAAAGTAGCCCATCCAAAGAGATGCTGGGTGTCTGGCCAGCTCCACCACCGACGCTTGCGCTTTTCTTTGATTTTTTTTTTTTAACTTCTTTGAAATTTATTTATGCTGACAACTGAACCAGAACCAGAGCAACGGGTGAATGGCAACACTGCACTCAGAGATGTTTGTCATAATGCCTTTTTTTACACTCACCAAATGGAAGGAGAACAATCCAGGTTTCCACCTTTGTTCTTTTTTTTCTTTTTTATTCCCTCTCGTGTTCTTTTGGGTTAAAGAAACAAAAAATCTGCGAGGTTTATGTGCGCATGCAGAATAGCATTTGGCTGATTGACAGTTTGAACTGTTCCTGAACCGGTTTGTGGTCTCAGAGCTGAAAAGGCCAAAAGAACCTGGAGAGCAGGGCAGAGGGAAGGAGGCTTCTGGTGGGTCGCAGGTCCGATCTGCACCAGGACCAGATGTTGCTCATTACATGGACTCAAACCGCGTGCGATCAGAAGAGAGGAGAAGTTAGAAGCAAGCTGAGAGAAAACGATGAGCATAGAATTTGCTGAGATTTGACCCGCGCGCACCCCGAGAACTGTTTCCACCAAGTCCAGGAGGTTTTAAACACATTTAACTCCAACTACAAACGTGGATTTAACAAAAAAACAAAACAAACAAACTATGAATTGTTCAGGTGCTAATAGATAAAAAGGGCAACTAATCTGAAAGCAATCAATAGATCAATTTGGTCCACAAAAAAATTAAATAATTTCTTATTGTTTTTCTTTAATCTGAAAGCAGCCAAAAAAATTCATCTGGTCCACAAATCATATATTATTTTTTTTCTTTTCTGCTCGTAAATAAAGCTTAAACTAAATTTCATTTAGCTGCACTTGGCTTTGCTTCCATTATTCTCTGCACTCGTGTATCTGCCTACGCGTATAGACATGCATCCACCCACACACACATTTACACCAAATTTACACAAGAGAGTGAGAGAGGTAAAACAAGAGGAAGGATGACGGAAGAATAAGTGAAAGAGTGAGAAAGTAAAAGCTGTTAATGTTCCTGTTTTGTGAGAAATAAACTCCGGAGTGCATGGGAATGGTTCAGGTTTTGGGATGTTCCGCCGGTCTGATGAAACTTGGTCCGTTTTTCATCAGCTTTGAATCACTGTCATTCACAAGACGATTCTAAATTGGCTGGAAGTAAGATTTATTTCCAAATGAAAAATCAGAGAAGTGGGACCGACGCGTGGAGCCTGGATGTGTGTAAGACAATAGTAATAATAGTTGTAATGAGTTGTTATTACATTATTTATCTTTAGGAGGAGTTGTATTTGTATTTTGGCCAAATCAGTTCTCACTCTTTTTTTTCTTCTTTCTTCTGCTTGTTAAAGTTGAAAGGTGCAGATTTATGTTTCCTTTTGGCGGGTTGATTTATTTTTTTCTGTCCTGGAAACTCCCTCTCTGTCCATCACACTGTTTAGCTTCTTGCAGATTTGCTCCTTTTTTCCTAATCTACCCAAAGCGATATAAAAAAAATATCTTTGTTTACGAGCAATCGGAGTTAATTTATTATTTAATCTTTACTTAAACAAAAAACGATTGAGATTTTTTGTTTTTGCAAGAAGTAAAACATTAACATCACCTCGTTGTAATTTGAGTTTTACTCTAATTGCTTTTTTTCATTTTAGAAAAAAAAATTCTGCTTGAAATTTGAAGCAGTTTTATTTTAATTTTTACATAATTTTGGACAACGTGTCAAAACATAATTTAGACGACTTGATGTTTGAATGAAACGTTTTAAATGTTATTTTTCTCATTAATTCAAAAAACGAGTGTAATTTTGTTACTTTGGATTTCTTTTTGTCTGCGTATTTTATTTTTAATAAATATTATATTTTAATATTTTGATTAAAATGCAATACATATTGTAGATAATATAAATGTGTGTACAATCATGTGTAAAAAAAAAAAGTTGAAATTTTTCTGCTTGAGCTTTTAAAATCATTTTAAAGCATTTTAATGGGAACGTTTAACCCGCGTGGGAGGAGAACAAAGAGCTCCAACACTGCGTGGGGAGAAATATCCACATGTCCACGTTTCTACCTTGTCTTTGACTGCCTTACCAAAGTAAATAAATTCAGTTTGTCTGAAAACTAACAAGTTTGATACATCGCGAGTTTTAAACTAATCAGAAGAGACGCAGAAAAAAAGCAGACGAATGGAAAAATACTTTGTCTGCTTTTACTATTTTCGTGCGTAAACGTTCATTTCTGTGTCTAAAACTGTGAAACTATATCTTTTTTCCTTCAGGCTGCAACAAGATCTTCAATGACGAAGCAAAACAAGCTGCAGTATTTCAGCTATTTTAAATGTATTTTTTGGTGTGTTATCAGAGCCCGCTGTTTGGTTTACAGTCTGATAACCTGCAGGCGTTTCAACACGTTTCCAATCCAAGGCTTTTAGGAACTTTGCAGTAAAAATCGAACTATTTTTTTTACTCGTGTAAAGGATCAGCTTGTAAGCAGGTGGACTAACTTCCATTTGGAAATTTTAAACGCAGAGAATTCTTGTCATCCAAAGCAGATATGAAGAGAAGAAACTCAGATACATATAAATAAGTGTGCCAACCAAAACCCTCCTTCTCTTTCTCTCTCCCTCTCTCTCTCTCTCTCTTTCTCCATGTCTCACACACACACAGTGGGTTTGCTCGTCCACAGAAATGAGGGCAAATATTATTTGTGACATGGAAAGAACGCACATTTACAGAAGCCTGCCTCGCACTGCTGCCGTCATTAATATGTGAAAGGAAATCTGAGAGCTTGTTTAATTTGGTTAGACTGAGATTTCCATCCAAACATTTATTCTTTCAACCATCCATTCATCCATGCATACTAACAATAAACGTGATACGGTTTGCTCTAATAGGTCAAAATGATAATATTATTAATTTATTGATAAAATGTACAGTATTTTTTTTTGTCCAAAATAAATCTAATTAACAGCACACTTTTTCCTGCTCGGTTGTTCTCTGTTACTCTTCATGTTCCAGCTGCTGCCTTCACTCCACACATGCGTCCCTGCAGCAGGTGATGGGTCGCCCGGATATAATTCTGTTTTTCCCTCTCCTCACCCTCCACCCCCATGCTGGCTCCACGCCACGCAGGAAGAAACGGTTTGCAATGACTGAGAGTCAATGAGTCCGATTTTGTTATGAACCCAAATATTTAAATGCATAAATGTATTTGCGATATTTTCTTACTGATTCAGCACATTTTCCTATTTCAAATGTGAAAGAACTGAGCGGGATAACAGATAAAAATATGTTATTTATGTCATATTTGTTACATATCGGTTAAATAAATGGACATGAGTGTATTTTAAAATATTTAAAAAATAATAAATTCCAAATTTCTTCGGTTTTATTTATTGTTTGCAGCTAAATTTGATCCTCTGATTTATTTGTGAAGAACTACACATGTGAACACCACGTGATGGCATAAAACACCCAAAGCTGTTTTCTGAGTAAAGGCTCATATTTCTCACACACAATCTTCTAAAGCCACTGACTCAAACCAGCGTGTGTTCCATCTGTTCTCCGGCTGTGCAACACGCACTTTCTTTTTTCCTTTCTTGGCTAAAAAAATGACTTTCTTGGAGCCATCTTGTCCACAATGTGAGCTCTGATGGCAGCTGAAGAGTGCCAAATTTAAACAAATCTACATTTTAATGGGTCACTAGTAATTCCAGAAGCCACTGGAGGGGGGAATAACCCTCTAGTGGTAATCAAGTACAGAAAAAAAAAACTAACGGGTTGTGCGTAATGGTGGAGCAGGAACACCAACTCGAGTTGGAACAGAGGGAATGTGGAAGATTTCTAACTCTTCTTCAGCTGTATAATGCTCCATCGACCGTCATTTTCCCCCACAGCGCAGGAAGATGTGATTTATCACAGGCAGCGCCATAAACAACAGCTCTCCCTCACAAACACACAATGGCAGCCGCGGCTACACGCTGACACTGCCTCACTATAAATCACAAGAAGGAGAAAAAGGAGAGAGTGGTAGGGAGAGAGAGCAAGAGAGGGAGGGATAGGCAGAGTCAGGCAGATAGAGAGAGATGTAGAGGCAGACAGGAGGTGATGGGAGAAAGATGGAGAAGAATATACAAGTGCTTCTTAAAATATAAACAGCCATCGGCTAACACTGCATTTCTCCCCTCTCTCTCTTGCTCTCTCTATTAGCTCCTGCACTGCTTCCTCTTATAAACAATGGTTGATGATGATGATGATGGGCTGATGAGTTAAGAGCAGACAGCAACATGCAGGATGAGTGGAAAACAGGAGAAAGATGAGGATTTGGGGATATTTACCAACAGCTTGAAACAGTGAGAGAGAAGTGGCGCAGTTGCAGGAAGAGAAGTTGCGCTTCCCGCGTGCAGTCCCTTCCTTCCGCAATACTCACGGTGTCCACAGCGACCCACAAGACGCACACCCGTCGAAATTTGTTTTATTGCAGCCTCCTTCTCTCTTTTCTCTTCCTCTCTCTCTCTGTTGGCTTTCCCAGTGTCTCCTTCCTCCCCTCTCTCTCTTTCTCTCTCTTTTTTTCCTCTCTCCCCCTTCTCTACTGCTACAGGGGGCTTGTATGTTTTTTTTAAGGACAGTTGAATTTCCACGTCATACACACACATACACACTGGCACACGCGCGCGCACACGCATCTTTTTATTTCTGACGAATCCATATCTATTCTGCAACCACCGCATTAATTATTTAATGAATCACGTGATGTTTCTCTCATGGTGGAGGGTCTGGGATGTGGTTGGGTGTGAGGGGTGTCCGTGAGATTCTTCTTGCATGGGGCCCACCCAGACCCCGCTCCTGGATACAGGAGTTCAAGACAAAAAGAATGAGGAAAACAAAAGAAAGAAGATTTGCTCTCACTTTCCATCATGAGTGGAAGTGGAGAGAATAATGTGCACGACTGTCATCAATAAAGACATTTGGAGGCTAATTTTAAAAAACGAATATTAAACTATATGACAGAATTTTTTTTAAAACTTGTTAAAAATTTGCTCAGGTCAGCATTTTTATCCAATGTATCTACAGCAATAAAAATCGTAATGATTTAAAAAAAAAATCCCAGTCAAGGCGGAATCACCAGAAAAATTTACGCGGAAAAATTCGTTTTGGATACATTTTTTTATTTGTAAAACTAAGAAAAAACTGAAAGTATTTTTTGTCATTTGTCAAAATCTTCCATAACAAATTAAAAATAAATGTTAACATTGTAACAAAATATGCGTGATTATTATATAATATTATGGAATTTTTTTATTTCCTGTAAACTAGTCTTCTGATTTTTTTCACATCTTTTCTTAAAATTACAACTTTATGAATGTTATTTTTTACTGGATAATAAATCAATTTAGATTTAATAATCAAAGTTAAAATAAAAATGTATATGTAAAAATTAAATGTCATGATGTAACGAAGCTTTGAGGACAAACGAAAGTACAAAGGAGAGACAAGCAACAAAAGAAGACTAGACTCCTTCTGACGCCGAAACAGAACAATAGAGATCAAGAAAAAGGTTGAGAAGCTACAAGGTTAACCTAGCTACTCTGAGACATTGACTTACCCTAACATTAACTGTTAGAACATCAAAAAAATTGAACCAAAACAAAGTCTTTTTTTTTCTTTTCAACTTAATTATTTTATTTTTTTTAAAACTACTCAAAATAATGTTAAATTAATCATTTTAAATGACATGCTTTGTTTTGATTTGATTTTATAAAATTATACGTGATGTAAAAAAAATCCATAAATGATATAAAAGATTTTTATAATATAATATTTAGCATTTAAATTGAACACCACATATTATTTGGCATCGTTGGGGGCAATAAAAAGATAAATATAAAGAGGATAAAGGTTGGATTTCAGCCTCGAGGTGCTTTTTGCTTTTTCCTCCACAACCTGATTTAAATAAAACATTTGTGCTGGCGATGATGGTGTGTTTAATGACCGCCATAAATTACAGCAATCACAGTGTGAAACAACAGCTCAGATTGTAAGAGGAGAGATGTGGATTGGTCTGCCAGCAGCAATGTGGATCACCCTGCAAACCTGGCACGTGTACGCCACAAGCCTCCAAACAAGCTTTTTAACACTAATCATCACACTGATATTTAACACCTTTAATAAATAAACCACTTCAATCCTAAAGCTACGTTAGTGGGAAAAATTAAATTAATTATATGAAGGATAAATTAGTAAAATATTGATGTCAGTAGATCATTTCATTCTGAAATGAATCAAATCTAAAAAGAAGCTTTTCTAAAAAAAAGAAAAGAACGCTGTCCATGTTTGAGTGTTTTATGACGGCAAAGTTCTTGGAGGTCTTTTGGTTCATGATAAATGAAGACAGGTACGATCCTCCATTCTTCCTGCTCGTTAATGATTAACTCTGCTTTGAATTAAAAGAGAAACTAAAAACGTCTTTTTTACGTCGTGAAATATCCGCAAATCTCTGACGCGTCATGAGGTGTTTAACCCGCAAAAATGACTATTATTTTTACTATTATTATTCGTATCATTACAGGGGTTTGATTGATCCTGGATAAAAGAATGAGGGACGTAGAAAGATTGATCTGTCGAGCTTGAACATCTCATCTTTTACTGCAGCTCGTAAATCTGTCTTGAGATAGACCTGCGCCACTTCTTTTTGAAATATGTCCTTCTTCACTGCACGTTGTGGGATCCGACGAAGACTACCCAGCTGGTCTGGCCAGTCGGACCCCTATGTGGTCCAACTTCGTTTTTTAAGGACGGCTCAAAGTCAGTCAACATGGCAACATCAAAATGAGCATGAGGTTCAAACTGAAAATTTTCAAAATGGTTTTCTGTATGTAAGAAAACCATGTTGGTTTCATTGTCAGACATAAAAGGATCAATGAGAGAAGACCTGGTCAAACTGTCCTTCCATTGTGGGCTTTATCAAGCCGGAGACAGCCTGCTGTGCACTATCACACATCCAGTGCACGCTTTATATTTCACATGTGCCCCGAGCTTCCACTTTATCAACCAACATTTAAACCAAAAGCAGCTGCTTTTTTTCCTTCTCACATGCTTGGTGACCAGGTTTGGTGTTGAATGCAACTAATTGCGAGAAAGAAGTAATCCTCTATTAATGTGCTCCCTTTTTACGTATTTTTGCTTAATCTCCTTTGCTTTTTGTTCTATTTTCACAAGCCTTGCCAATATTTATCCTTGCACAAACTGGTGACCTATTCAGAGTGTACCCTGCTTGTGACCTGATTGGAAAACCTTTGGTACTTTTTTCAAGTTGGAACAGCGCTTCAGTAAATCAATGTATGATTTGGCAACATTGTCAGCAAAAATGATAGAAAAAACTAACCTAACAATTTCCACCTTGTTTGCACAATTGTCTAAAGGTTAAATGCATTTTTGTCACAAGGATATTTAAATAATAGGTAAATACATTTTGTTCAATCCTTCCAAATCAGGGTGTTGGTCAGGGCCTAATGTTCCTCCATTAGTCAAACAAGTCACACAACACTATTTATCACTCACATGTAACAAATAGGAATATGTATGGCGTCAGCACGTGGAAAGTCTTCTTTCCAAGCATGAGACATTATTTCAATTGCAAAAACCTCACAACTTTCATTAAAATGTCATTTCTTCCCTTATTTTTTTAGATTACAGCCCTCTATTTTGTGAGACTTGAAATATGATACAAGCAAACAGGGAAAATCCCACCAAATATTGTAATTACCAAGTTCTTGCACAAAAATCCTTTCCTTAATCCTACAGACATGCTGATAAAGTATCATTTGAATTATTCAGTCTGTTACTTTTCATATTTCATTTTGGTTCGACAAACACACAAAAGACACGAACTACATGCACTGAGTGGCTGTGGGAAAACTGGCGGCCAATATCTGCCTTTTAATTCGTAGTGGAGTTTTATGACTCTCTAAGTGTCTCACATACACGCAAGAAGACATATATCTCTCATGAGGAACTCCATCTGCCGCACGCACGCCTGCTTTGTGACATCCGCTTGCGCTCATCTATAATAAACGTCTCTGGACATGCAGACAGGGAAACCAGAAGGCCAAATAAAACTAATAGGTAATAATGAAAAGATAAAATAGAATTAATCTAGGTTTTTTTCCTAGCTATGTAGCAGAAGTTTAAATTCTATGTAAATGTTGCTTACTTGTGTACCTTCTGGTTTCAGGCTACTGATGAACATTTGACCTCTCAGCTAGAGTAGTAAGGGTTCCAAGATGACTTACACGTGACTTAGTTTTATTTAAAGTTAAATTTTTTCTCCAATAAAGATAGGTATTGGGACAAGTTTGCGGATACAACGTTGTATCTATCAAGAGAAGTAAAGACAGTCCAAAAATAGTCTTATGTGTGGTCAGACTGAGCAGCAGCTCTGAGCATTAGCAGCAGAGGAGGAGTTCATTTAAAGAGTTTCATTATTTAATGAAGCCATAGTAGCTCCAGGCAGAAAACACATGAAGTCTTTTTCTCCAACAAGCTACTGCAGCTGATTTTTTTCAACAACTGGAGCATGTTTCAACCTCTGTTTCCTTCTGTTTAATGAGGCCAGTGTTGGACAAGTTGTTCTAAAACTGGTATATCTTAAATACCACTAATTAAAGGGTTACTATAGATTACTGTGTTACTGTTTCAAAAATTTTAATGAGTTGCACTACTTCAAGTTTATTTTAGACAAATGAGCATGCGTCAGATTAACATACAATACTAATCCTAAAACAAATTTATTTATGCAAATTTGGCACCACATTATTTACTTTATATTTTATTAATCTTTAAATAACGTTAGTAGAACGTTCAAGTCTTGTTTGGCAAACAGTCATGTCAACATTTACAGTACTTTGTAAAACTGTGCAACAGTACAAAACAGTACATAATATTTTTACAAAGTAAAACTTTCAGTCGAAACAAGAAACCGGAAATGTAAAATGTATTCATTTTGATTTCATGTGAAAGTAAATAAACTAATGATGGCAGTAGAGGCTAAAGGACTACCTATAAAATAAATACTCATAAATAAATGAAGAAAGTCACCGTTTTTTTTTTCTTTTTCCATTCCACATTTAAGTGTTAAACATTTTGTAAGCTGTCATTTTCATCATGGTGTCTTCAAATGCAGTCATTAGTATCATCAAATTAAGTATGGTATGTTTTTCATACAGTAAACATGCAGCTTGCTGAGGTAGTAATATATGTTAACTTTTTTCTTGATAATATATTACATCACTGCATTATTAAAAAACAGAATATCTTCAAGTAATTGATTGCATGTGGATTGTTTAACTCCCAACACTGATTGGGACACTCAACATGCCTGGACAAAATAACAGTCAAAAATGACATAATCCACAAAATTAAAAAGCCATCCAAACATAATTTTCTAGGTGCCCTTAAACCATATATAATGTGAAAATACTTGTTTCAAAAATAGGGTTGCATTATTGGAACTTATGATCCAAAAGGGCAAAGGTGGCACATGTAAACACTTTCTTGTTTTACGTAACATTTTACTGACCTTTAACTTTTAGTCTCATGTTGACAATAGTTTGAAAAAACAACTACTGTCACATTATATTTACTTGGGATGGAACATGGCTCAATTACTGTAACAAGAGGCTTGAAAACGGACACTGAAATATAAATGTCAGCCCCAAATCATTTGAAATCAAATGTTTACTTGTGTCTTTTGGGGTTTACATTACTTTCCCTTCTTCATCATCAGCAGTCTTAACAGACACGATCACATCATGTGGTAACAGCAGTAAGAGGCTGTACAATGAAGCATTGTGATCTGGAACATATTGATGAAAGACAACAAACTGTTGTAAATCACATGCTGTATTGTTTTGTTTTTCAAATAAAATGACTGTAATTGTTTAGTTTAATCAATTTTTAGTATGTTTGATTATAACATATTAATTTGAATTTAATACATTGAGTGTATTTAGAGCAAAAAAATGTGTCTGTTGACTAAAGATATCACTTACAAACTACAGAATGTTTCATTGTGTTCAATCGTTTTTTCATTATGTGGGTGAAAATGAAAAAGGAATTGTTACTGTATCTAAAGTTAACTGAGCGGACTGTGAGGAAGCTACGCAAACATTAAACCTAGATTTGGTCAAATGAAAAAACATCTTTAGATTGAAGGCAGATGCCTAGTTTGGGCAAGTTTCTTGTCGCTGAATCTTGTTCACCGACCATGGCAAATAAAGTCTTTCTGAATCTGATTCTGCTTTAACTTTGATCTGTAGATATTGTTGGCTTCACTTGGTGCTTTGAAAACAAGTGCAATGCTTTCTTGTCTACATTTTATTAAAAAGCTTGAAATGTCAAAGTTGATTTTGATATATGAAATTACAATAATATTTAAGCATCAGAAAATGAGCCATTTCTACTTGTTAATGCAGACAGTTTATTGAAAATGACACACAACCCCAAATAAAGCTCACAAGCTAAACAAATGAGATAAACATAGACCAGCTGATTTCTCAATGAAACTTATCATGTCAATAAATAAGAATCAAAACATGGAGATGCTGAAACGGAAAGAAAAAAAAACTAACAGCATTTTCTTCATCCAGAATTTGATTGATAAGGTCTTGACAAAAAGAAACACCCACGTAGACACTCATTATTAATAGATGCCAGTCAGATTAACATGGGGAGGAAACTGATCTGCAATAAGAAACAACTTTCATGCTTAAGTTATCATAATTCAGTTTTATTTTATATCAGTCTTATTATTTTGAGGGATTTATTAAGCGAGAATCCTGAAACATATACGTACGGTATGTCCAATCAAGTCCAGTCTGAACAACAAAGTCAGTATTGTCTCTGAAGTGAATAATAATGATAGCTTATTTCACTTTAAGTACAGCAGTATTGCTGCCGTATTAATTATGTTCACATTATTTTTATTGTATAAATAACACAACAGAAATCTATAGATTTACTTTTATTACCAAAGTTGTACTAATCTGTGGACGTGTGTGTGAGTTGTCAGAGGTTTGTAAGAAGGAAACTTTGGAAGTCTAAGGCAGACATCGCTGCATGCCCGGGTCACTGTGTCCTCCAATCGGTCTGTTATGACAAAGTGGCCCGAGGGCCCTGGAGGTCTGGGAATGTCCAAGGGAGCGAAGGGTCCAGTGAGCTTTGTGAGGTCAAGGGGGACCAGGAGTTAGTGGGGGTGGATGAGGTGTGTGTGTGGGTGTGAGTAAGGAGGGGCATGGGTCAGGCTCTGTCTTCAGTGGACCTCATCGGTCAGAAAAACTTGCCCCCTGGTTGAACCTTCTCTGGCTGTCCAGCAATGCCATCGTTTTTTTCTGCTTCCCTTTCCGAGCCAGCGCTTATAATTCCGCCATTTGTTTCTATTTTCCACGCATGGCGTCAGGCGGTGGCCCACATCCCCGAGAGGCTGCACCAGAACCGCTCCCTTATTTTCCATCCCCGCTCAACCGGTACCTGAGACCATCTGTGATCAGTAAAACCTCGCAGGTGTTTTGTTTTTTTCCCAGTAATACGAAAATGTACATTAACCAGCGCAAGCTACGCTTTTTTCATTTTTCTTCTGTCTCTCCTTCCCCTGAACGCAGCATTAATCCTGCGGCTTTTTCTCCAAACACTGCACACAAATAAAAACGCAACTGCGCTCACAGCAGTTTCTCATTACCACCATCCAAACCAGCAGCCCTTAAAAAAACACAACACACGCACACACACAAGCGTGTTAAAATGCCTGATAAATTCCAGCCATGATCACAATTCTCATTTCTTGCTGGTCGTAAACGCATCACCCACATTACAACAATCATCAGCCAACTTTAAAGGAATTTCAAAAAGCAAACCAGCAAAATAAAAGCAGGAAACTTTGGGACAACAGATGCTTTAAAAACCTCCAGAGGGAGATGATGTGACACCAGAGAAGGAAACAGTTGTTCAAAACTCCAAAGAAAACAGAAAAAAAGACAACCAAGGATGTCATCTGTAGCAGCACACACAGCATGCAAATACACACACCAACACACACATACTGTCACATAGATGTGTTGCTTCCTATAACACCAAGGCAGAGTGAGGACCCTCGCAGGCCTATATGCCCCTTGTCCTGACCTCACCAAATGTGCATGGAGCAATAAAACCATAAACACCTCCATGGCATCAGAGAAAAAAAAAAACACAAGTGAAAAAAAGTTGCATATAAAAGTAATAATGTAAACGCCTCTTACCTCCAGAAGGCCTCTCACAGCTGTCTGTGAGGCCATCCTGCTTCTTGCTAGGTCTCTCCTTCTGATTTGTTGGACTTTCATTACAGGGCTTTTTCTTCTTACCACGACCAAGAAAAAAAACTTTTTGGTGGGACACTTGGTGAATGTAAAAATGGCATGATAATGGTTCTAAAGGGGAGGTGTGTGTGTGTGTGTGTGTGTGTTTATAAAAAGGGGGGAGGTGGGACTAATGGGGGGGATTCCCAAATGTCTTCCAAGACGTCTTCTTTTTCTTGTCCTCTTGTCTTTCTGCTCTTTGCCCTCCCTCTTTCTTGGGGTCTTTTGGTTGTTGCTGGTGAACGACAACAGAAGGAGAAGAAGTGTTTTAAAGAAAGAAAAAAGTGATTAATGATTTTTCTGGTATAATTCTCACATTTTTCATGAAACGCTGTCCCGTCTGTTCTGTTCGGGAAATAATGGAAGTGAACGGTATTTTGGAGGGTGGGTGCAGGGTGACAACCTCACAAAAACTCCTCTGCCATCAGGAGAAACACCAGACGGTCTCTGTGAATAAATAATTATATAAATGTAGATAAAAACATATTTAAGTGGAAGAAATTCTGTTTTAACACAACATGAGAGTGTGTCGGTGTGTTTGACAGTGTGTAGTTGCTGATTTGGTAAATAGAGCCGAAAACAGATAAATGACCAGAAAGAGTCGATGTGGCAAGTGTCCCAAGGAGAAATTTACCTACAAGTAATGGGGGGTTTTCTCCAAGCTGAACAATGCGCACGGATCAATTTGGGGTTCACACTTTTTTTTGTTCAAGGTTCACCGTGAGGAATGCTATTTTCTCCATCTCCCCCCTTCTTACTCTCTATTTTCGATACCTGCTCTAAGAAAAGAAAATTAGAATTAATACAGGAGCCGCGCCGTACAAAAGAAGCCATTCGTCTTGTTGATTATCTATTTGGTTGTCAGGGTTTGAGCTATGGCGCCAGCCCAATCCCTTTCTATAATGTTAGAAAAAATAAAACACATATACGCACACAACAGCAGATAGGAAAGAGAAACAAAATGTGCATAAATTACACTCATTTAAGCATTAAATGATCGCGAACCAGGAAACTAAGTGTTTTTCTTCGAAACTAAAGGATGAAGAAGAGGGGGATGGATGTAGAGGTGTGGGGGGAACGCATCTGGCCGGTGCAGGCGCATCTGAGCAGCCGTTAAATTAACGGAAGAACGGGAGTGAGACGGAGGGACGGCTTGTGATTTAGAACGAGATTACAAGACGTAATGTACCAGGATCACTCGTGGCCAGGACAGATTAATCATCCCAGACTCCTGATTTCTTCAGACAGGTCGCTGTGCCTTTGGAGGCTAAACCAACCACTAAAATTACACCAAATTATTTATTGTGCACAGGCGAGCGCTGGTTGCTTTTATTATTTATCCTCCAATAGAGGAGAGAAAAAGAGATGCAGGCAGATAACACATCTAAAAAGAAACAATGCAACAAAAAAAGCACAAAAAAGCACAAAAAGCATTTTTTTATTTCACATTCCCTCATTTCAAAATGCCTGAATCCAATGTTAAACTGTCATAAATTAAAAAAGAGAACAATAGAAGGAGAAAAGCGTGATATTTTCAGTAATTTATTTAAATTTCTATTAATTATATACAAATAAATTGAACACTGAGGAGGCTTGAACATGAGACGGGAAAAAAACCTTACATATTTTCAGAGGTCACACACCTAAAAAATACCATCATTAACCATCTCTCTGAAAGATTTTTGGAATGTGAAACACAAGAGAAACATTCAATTGAAAGAATAAAATCCAACAAGAAGCACAATGTGGAAAAAAAGAGAGAAACGGACAATTATTCCACTTTAATGTGCAGAAAAAAGAAAAAAATGTCTTGATAAAAAATGCTCCTTTTGTGTCTGTGATTAAACACTGAGAAAATTAAATACATTTTAAACAGAAAAAGAGTGCACTCTGTTTTTTTAATTTTTCAGAATTGCGGACATAATTAAAAGTAGAATTTTAGAAAATGTAAAAAACTCGAAAGGCGGTCACTTCATTAAACAAAGAGGAGAAAAAAAATAAGGTGATCTGGTTTTTTATTTCAATAATATTTCTATGTACAGTTGAGGTAATAGGTACATTATTTAGTGCTGCTTGTATAATAGTATTTGGAAAGTTTTGGTGTGGATATTAGTGCTCATAACCCCAACCCTGTTTGGTAAGTAACACAAAATGCTTCATAAAAAACTACTAAAGTTCAGGTTTTTTTTACGTTGCAAGAAAAAATGGGATCAAAAAGTCCTACCTCCTTCTTTAAAAAAAAAAATCCTTTGTATGTGTTGTGTCGGGTATTAAGAAAAGGACCAGAGATTCATTTATTACACGTGCAAGGAAGGAGGTTGTAATATGAAGAGTGTAATGTGTGTGTGTTGGTGGATAAGGTGTGTGTATGTGTAATGGGTGAGACAGTGGTTCACCTTTTTGCTTTGTACCCACACAGTAAACATGAAAAATGGGGGGCAAGTTTGGCATGATTAAAAAAGAAAACGAGAATCCATCTTCCCCAGAAGAAATTCCTGTTACAGGAAGCAAACAAACTCATGCGCGCCAGAACACTGATTTTAACCTACCGAGGCACACACAGTAAAGCGGAAAGAGGATAAAAAAAGAAGGGAGAGAAGGTTAAAAGCTAACAACCCAGGCCTTTTAACTTGGTCATTTTTTCTTCTCCTATTATTATTTTCTCTTATCTCTTATTTTAATTTAAGGAGCTGTTTTTTGTTGCGTTTTCCAACGTCCTAACGGCACTGCGTAATGGCGCAGATAAGCTTCGTCCAGTCTACCATTGCACCTCCAACGTTTCTGATCCAAAGTGCATGTTTGCTGTGGTTACCTTTCAGCGTTCAATTTTAGAAAAAGAAAGAAAGAAAAAAAACCCTAGCAAAGACAGAGCAGCAGAACCTATAAAGCTCTGGAGGATCTGCTATGGGAGCCAGAAAGAGTCTGCGAGTTTGTGTTGGAGTTGCTTCCTGAGCGGACCTTGGTATTAGGAAGCTTATGATCCTTCTTCCATTTCATCCTCCGGTTCTGGAACCAGATTTTAATCTGTCTCTCCGACAAACATAGTGTGTGTGCGATCTCCACCCTGCGCCTGCGCGTCAGGTATCGATTGTAGTGGAACTCCTTCTCTAGCTCCAGAACTTGTTGGCGCGTGTAGGCCGTCCGTGAGCGCTTTGGCTCTCCTCCTGAGTAACTTGAATTCACTGGAGGAGAACAAAGGAAACAAGGTTGACACGCAAAAAGAGAGAGAGACAGATACTAATAACGTCACTAAAATTTTATGCGTAAAAACAAATAATGAAATCACAGCTATTATTGAACAGCCAGAAACCAAAAGGGAAAAACAGGCTGAGTCTACTTAACGTTAGGTTATAAAACTGGAATTTTAAGATTTGACGTTTTAAGAATACACACACTTTAGCTCATTAAGTAGTAAACGAATGAATGTTGGAACATGGTGGTTAATCCTTTATAATCTAAAGGGTAGAGTTGGTTTAATAGAATCCATTATAGAGAAGATGAGTCTGCTGCTGGCATGGTGACATGCTGGGATGTGGGGCGGTGTGGATCTTTGACATTGGCGTCCATTGTGATATGCGAGACACACCAGCGCGCATGAAGCTTGTCTGCTGTTTGAACACGTTTCTACATGCGCAGTAAGGATTTAGGGGGAATATGGGGGGATATTTTGAAAAAGCAGAAGGCACACTGGTTTTACTCCTAGTGGAGACGTGATTCATAAAATTGTGTAAAGATTAGTTGCTATTCTGAATTGTAACAGTGTGTGTGTGTGTGTGTGTGTGTGTGTGTGTGTGTGTGTGTGTGTGTGTGTGTGTGTGTGTGTGTGTGTGTCTATGTGTCTGTGTGTGTTGAGGGAGGAGAGTGCACCAATGATTAAACAATATTACCAATGTTTTAATCTAAGTGATTTTATGCAAAGAGAACCGAACACAACCTGGTTCTTGTAGCTTTGTAAAGTCAATCTATTATTAGGAATTTAAGCTTTCCCTCCCTTTAAGCTCTCTGGTTCTCCCAGTGTGCGCAAGAGGCTGCGAGTGTGTTAGAACATGACAAAGAAGCCATAACAGAGTGGAGCTGCTCGCTTTTACATTAGTGTTTTACGGCCGGCTCCATAAACATGAATATTTCATCTGCCATAAAACTTTCCTTCCCTGGGAAGAGCGCGTGGGGATGGGAGGCTGGAAGGAGTAAAGTCCACCGTTTGTACAACCCGACCACTTAAAATCAAATTACCGAAGCATAAAAGCTAACTTATGGGCTCAGTCTGAGTTGTCATAAGGGGAAGAATTAGAGCAGATCTGCCTGAGATCAGACTTCAAAAGACACGGCGGTGGAGAGGTGTAATAAAAATTTATGGAGGGTGTAATTATATTGACCCTGCAAACAGATGACTGTAAATCTCAAAGCCAAGGGCTACTCTTCTCTTCTGAGAGGGAGACAGAGAAGAGAAACTGGAGTGTGACTGTGGACAGATCAGACTGCACAAAGAGAGAGACATATAAAGTTTACATGCACTTACCGATGTTTACGTGCACTTTCTTCATCCATGGGTAAACCACCGGGTCTTTACGCGTGTTCGCTGGAGAAGGAGTACTTTGGCTTTGAGGAGTTTGACCGCAAGATGGAGGTGGTGGTGGGCTTGGTGTGACCGAGTCGCAGCGGTGGCTTTGCTCCAGGACCGGGGTGGTCTGCAAACCGCTGGAGGGAAGCAAATGACCCCGAGGGGACATCACCACAGAAGCAGGCTGCGCTGACCGCTGGCAAGGAGTAAATGGTGGCTCTACTCGCGGCTGGGAATGGTTCTGGTGGTGTGGGTGGTGGTGATGGTGGTGGTACAGAGAGTCCGGCTGGAAGGCGGTGGGCTCCTGCCTCTGGGAGCTGTAATAGTCCGGAGAGTGACTAGGCAGATAGTCGCTCTGTGAGTACTCCTCGCAGGGTGGGAACTTCGGGTCCACATAGTTGGAGTTGATCAAATAGGAGCTCATGACCATTAATTTCTGTCTTTTTGCAGAATTGCACCTACTCGAAAATATATAACTAAAATTTATATCCCATCCCTTTACTCTTCGGTTATTCCTGTTCAGATGAACCCTCCTACTTTTCTGTCAAGTGAGCAAAGTTAAGAATCCACGTGACAGCAGTCAGCCAATGGCGCACGGGCTTCTGGGACGAACCCCGGATAAGGAAATTGGATTAAATATATACACCGCTCCCTTGCGCGCACCATCATATGGCCTTAGTTTTTTTTAGTCTAATTATGCACAGACCTCTGATATTTAAACCTTTCAGGCTCTCCCAGTTTGCCCAGTATCTCTGCCATCTCTCAGCCACATGTCAGCAAGCATGAAACTCTTAAGTGGACAGAGAAGCAAAACAAAGTGATCCTGACACTTTTAATTATTTTGCTACAAAAATAAAAGACTATAGTCAGAAAAGAACCGTTCCATCCGCTTCGATGTCTAACAGCCAGAAACAAATAAACAAGTTAACACAATCAGTGCGTCAAATATTGTCCTCATCATGCAGGGGCAGTTTGCCAGGTTTATTTCTCTGCACTTATAGATCACAGATCCCTGGGTGAGGTGTGGTGGGCTGCTGCGCCACCACCCAGCAGAAACACCATGTCAGAGATTAATCTACCTTGTTTAGGATCGATAGAAGATTAATCAAGTAATTCAGGTTACACGGTCCCTATCAGAGTAGACCTTTGCATAAAGAACAGAACTCTGTGCTCTTTCCCTCCTTTTAAAAACCTCAGCTCAACACACACTCTCACACACATTTATCTTTAGCAATTCATCCTCAGTGACTTGTACTTCGCATGAAAACCAGGCTTCATTTCTCTCTGCTCCCCCAAAAATTACCGTCACTGACACAAAAAGTCCACAAAACATCAAAGCTGAGTACAACTAAACACTGCTCATTATTCCATCCCATCAATACAATTCATCAAACAATTACTGTTTCATCTTGTAAATGAAACAGGACAGAGATGCACAGAAATGACGCACGCAAACACAACCAAAACAGCAAAGGCGCGCATCCACAGTGCAAAAGAAATGAGTAAAACAACAAGTAATGTAAACTTAAATTATTCAAAAGAGTAGATTGATCTAAAAGTTACTCGTGTTTTTTTTCCCTCTTTTTGTGACCTTATTTATATTGATGTGGAAACACAAATCCTATGTTTCATAAAAACCGTCTGTTCCCGTAACCCTCTCACACCCCCTTCTCTGAAACCCCAAACCAGGATCATCTCCTTTCCAGTCAATATAGATCTTTGATTTTTTTCCCCCCAATTAGGCTTCACAATTTTTTTTTAAAAAAGTGAGCAAATAAAAGAAAAAAAATTATAAAGAAATTTACAATGATCAAAAGTACAAATAAAAAAAGCAAATTTGCGTCCTATTTTTGTCTTTCCTGTTACAGTTTTAAGAAATATTACCCACATTAACCTATTTTTTTGCTTTTAAATGCTATCGAGTTACTATGAAAAGTTATTCAATCCACTCTGTAGCAACCTGTTCAACACGCCTGGGATCCATCTGCCGTCGTGTTCAAATCCACTATATACTCCCCTAGAAGCGAATTTGTGATTATTTAAATGATGTTCACACAAATCCGGATCTACAGGGTAGATATAGAAGACATCGGCTCTCTGAAGGCGCAGCTTTATGACTGGTTGCCATTTGTTGCGTTAGGAATAATTCTAACCTCTTTCTGACCCCTAACCTTCGCAATACTGCAAACATCTGAGGGATGAAATTATTATGCAGAACGACTTCCTTTAGAGGTCGATAGTGTCCAAAAAGTTAAGAATAATAATAGTAATAAAAAACAATTTTGGAAGTAAATCTATTTTAAAAAGTACGAGAAATAAATCTGGAAAAATGTTTTTATAACTCAGTTTAAAGAATATTTCAGTTAAATATATATATATTTTAAAAATAATATTGTTGTTTAGTTTATATCCTTTCTTATTTTTTTAACCAAAATATGGCGAGGCCCTTGAATTTCACACATTGCATTTAAATGGGCCTTGTCATATCTTTAAATATGATTGATGCATATCTTGCGTTTAAATAAAAGGGTTACTTTGTTAGAATTAGTTGCAGAAAACATCTCTGTTTGAAACTTTTTGAAACTTTTTGAAGATTTTTTTTTTTTTAAAAAAGAGTCATTCAAAATTGTAACTTTACAAGAACAGATTTTTTTTGTACAATTTAATTAAAAGTACTGCTGTAATTATTCAAACGTTGGCAATGGAGGTGGTGGTGAGGGGTGCAGGGTTGAGGGGGAGGTTGGGATTCTGCCATGCGCAAACGAAGATGTTCTAAGAGAATGAACAGAATTTAATGAAAGAAAAGACAAATCACTTGGCACGGGGAAACGGTGCCCTATCAAAAATGGTTCAGAAAGATCTGGCTGAAAAATGGATGGAGCAGTGAATAAATGGATAACTACCCTCCCAGTTTGGTAAATGGATTGGAGTCAGTCCTGCAAAGCTTTGATTTAACTCAATTAAAACTTGATCTGATCAGAGTAGAGTAGGCCTGATTTTTTTTTTCTTTTTCCTCTTATACATATATCGGACACACACATATCTACGTACATAAGTAGGTATATAGAGTATGTGTGCATTTAAATGGGTATTCAGGTTCAGGTTTCCTTCCTGTGTGTGACCAGGTGTGGTCAGATTGCTGTCACCTTGACCTTTCACTTTACTTAGAGTCACCTTATGTAGCATATCGATCAAGGTGTGTTAAGTCTGAGTCCAGCGTTTCTTTTTCCCTTTGTCAAGTGTGTCACCAAAAACCCCCTCCGTTCGAAAAGAACCTATTTTTTTCCGGTTAAAGTAAAGGTCAGTGTGTTAAACAAAGATTTAGACACACCTAGAGAGGTTTGAAAGAAACTATAGGAGCAAATAGTTTGGTTCTAAATGTCTTGCATCTTTAGAAATAAATATTTTCCCTCATTTTTTTTTTTTTTTGGTTTTAAGTTTGTATTTGTTAAAAATCTTGCCGTGCTGTCTGATTACAAATTTGTTTGGTTTTTTAATTGAATAATTTAAGCTAATTTTAGTTTGGAATAAAAAAAAAAAACCTAAAATATTGCTTATAAAATAATTGCAATATTCAGCATTGTAATTATTTCTTTTTGCAACGAAAATAATACAAATGTCATTTTAACATGGCAAAGCACTTATTTGTCCGTGTAAATTGTGTTTAAATTATTCGCAGTTGGGGAAAAATGCCAGATATAAGCTGTTGTTAAAATAACTCCAAAAAAAGTCAATAAACATTCTATTATTTTCCTCAAGAATGCGTGAATCAATAATAAGAATATAAATATCCACCTAATTGCAAAATTATTTAGAACAAATATTAAAGAAAAAAATTGTTTATGAATCAGCAATATTTTTCCTGCTTTAGTTTTTTTTGTCCTCAGTGAGGGAATAAAATGAACAAAATAAAGGGTTAAACGGCCTCTTCATCTCCAGCCGCTCAGCTTGTCAGTGTCCTGAAATATGACCAAAAAGCTTTAGAGCAGAAGGAGAAACGAGCCTCTTCTCTTTGTGTTGGAATAATTAATAAAAATCTGTCTTTCTAAACCAATGGCGGCTTTAAACCTCTTTGTGAGAAGTGAGTTTAATTCTGAAGCTGTGGGGATATTTTATAGTCTTCTACCAGACTGAGAAATGCCAAAAAAGAGTAAAAAAATTTCATTCTGAACAATTTGTAAGAATAAACGCGTACAATCACACATTGAATATTTTTCCATTTGTTTGATTATTTTAAAAGTTCAAGCTTATTACCATTAGCGACTAATTTATTGCTAAATTTCTTGAAATGAGTGTCAAGGGTTAATTTAATTGTCTTAAGCAAACACATAAAAAGCAATAAAATGTTACATAGGCTAAAAATGAATCCCGCTAGGTTAGAAAGTTGCCATAGCGACCTTTAACCCTCCACAGCACGACCTGGCCTTCACCCCTCTCCTGGACGCAGAACACGTGTAAATCTGTCCTGTTATCCTGCACCACCTGGTTAGGCCGGCTACTTAAACCTGCTCCTGTTCTAATGTCGCTCAGAAACAAGAAATATGTTCGTATTTCGAAAAAAAAATAACCACAAAAAAATTCAGATAGATTTTCACAATCTGAATCCAGTCCATCAAATCAGGATTGGATCAAAGTTTTGAAGCTTTAGAAAGATGGAAAAGAAGGAAGAGAAAAGGAGGTGGGTGTTTTAGCAGAGCTCACACGTGGTATTCTTCTTCCTCTCAGCATGAGAGAAACCTCTGGACACACACATACACACACTCACAGTAGCACACACACCACGATATGCAAATGAGCAGATCTGATTTTAGCTTTTAATGGAAGCTACTCACATCAGCGCAGCATTTTTCTCCTCCTCCTCTTATATTTCCTGTAAATATCCATCCTTGCCCTGTTTTTCTTCCTTAGCCTCGGTTCTCCGGTTTCATTTGGTGCTGCTGTCCAACTCTTCCATGCGCTCGGGGCTCTTCGTGCCATCTCATGGGAATAAAAAAATAACCTGTTTTGCTGCGTTTCCAATGCAACGTCTCAGAGCAGGAACGAGAAAAAAACGTCTCCACTTCCGATATCTAAATGCTGATAATCCCGCAAAGAATGCGTCTGGCACGCTGTGCCGGTGCCGATCTACTGGTGATCGCTGCTTCTGTTTTCCGGTAGAACCGGAGCGCTTTGGGCTAGAGGAGGACCGAGCTGGGCTGCTGTTGAGACTGAGGGCTCTTTAAAGCATTAAGTGTGTGCGTGGACTCAAGTTTTCAAATTAATCTGCCAGTTTGGCACAGTCTTTGTTTAACGCGCAAGGCGTGTCGCCCGCGCGTCCCCGTTATACATTTTAATATCAGTGAGACGCGGTGACCTCCAGTTCACCCGAAGTCAAGCCAAGCCTACCTCTCTCTGTCTTTCTCTCCCTCCCACCCTTTTCCACACCCTTTCTTTCTGACATTTCCACTTCTCCTCACTCCCTTCTGCCCCTCTTCTCCCCTCTCTGTCACTTTACTCATCCCCCTCTCCCCGTTAAATTGAGTTGGAGTCATTACTTTGAAGAAAAATGGTTGGAGATGTGGAGGAGGTAGCACTCTTTTTTTTCTTTCTTTTCTTCCGGGATCATTTCTCCTTCTCCTTTTGTTGTAGAAATATAAATGACCCCACCATGTTGCTGAGGGTGCTTTGACCACCCTCAAGAAAGATCTTACACCGATTATTGGATATAAGACCCATTCATTAAGTTATTCTGTTTAAGGGAGTCGGATTTTTTATTTGTCTATGTTACAAATGTAGTTTGCAACTACTTCTTCCCTCTACGCCCTATTTTATCAACATCTAGGAATGAATAAACACACACACACACACACACACACACACACACACACACACACACACACACACACACACACACACATACACAGTGGTTTCTTTGCCTCTGCTTTGTTTCATTTGTTGATCACAAGATGTTTTCCAGACAAATAAAAAGTTTATTGTTATAATTTTTTTGTGTGACTAATTCATAGAAGTGCGTCTTAACCTGATTTTAGGAATAAAAATTTTGGGCTGCTAGGGTTGAACCTTTTCACTTCCACATGTATCATTTAGGTTACAGTTCTTGTTTTTACTTTGGCATTTCCCTTCAGGGGTCGCCAGGAAATAATTCTTAAGCATCTCTGTTACTTCATGTGCCAAAAGTAAAAGCTGCTGAATCTATTTCAGTGGATATTAATAAAATATTTGTCACGTAAATTCGACTAATAATTCCATAATTTGTCAATACTTTTCCAGGTTTTATGGCGCAATTAAAGAGTTAATTACTTAAACTTGGCCCGCTCATACTAATATTCATACATTACATACATTACATTTTATACACATGTCTCTTACTTTTGTCTTTTGTATTATTTTAAAAATTTTATCTGTTACTTCATTCTGTAACATAGGACAGAATGAAATGAACAAAATACAAAACAGCTCTAAATCTGGGGGTTTTTGGGTCAGATTTAGAGCTGTTTTGTATTTTGTTCACTTCATTCTGTCATATTTTTATTTGATATGTATTGAAGTATGTGGTAGTGTGTGTGTACAAACAACTGAAAATGTTCGTAACCTTATCTTTGTCTTAATGCTCAGTTTTTTAAACTTTTGCAATTGAGACTTTTTTATAAATTTTTCCAAAACACTTTACAATATAACAAAAAGACAGCGGTAAAAGAAAAGAAAAAAAGGTTCCAAAAAAGTAGTATTTTTGTCCTATTTTGACTCTATTTTTCTACTCTTTCTATTAAAGCATCATAACTAAATTAGCACAATTTTAAAGCTAAAATTGCCAAATAAGCTTGATTTAAAGAAATATGTCCAGCCTAACAGCTCCAAGTCCTTCTGTTTCCTCTACGTCTTTCCATCACTGTTTTCCATTTTGTTCTTTTTCAATTAGAAAAGGAGAGGTTTTCCATTGCTATCTTTTCAATAATCTCCCCTTTTTCTAACCTCACTCCCAACTTGGCGGATTTTCTTTTTCCATTGATATCCAATGATCAGTCTGGGGCGCAGAACACTCGCAGAGGAGGGGCGCAGAACTCACGCACGAACTTTTGACCCTTCAACTCCTTGAACCTTTAGCTGTAGACTGTTTAGCTGGAACATCCAGTCATATAGACTCAGCCCTATTGATAAAATCTCCAATTTGCCCCAGGCAGGAAGTGCAATGCGCGTGAGTGAGTATGATCCCCATGAATTAATCGAGCTTTCTTAAAGGGCTTTTCCCATTTATCTTTTTCAGCTTCAGACTTAAAGATCTGGCCTTTAAATACTTCCCTGTAGCAACACAGCCGTTGAGCAAAGAAAGAGAGAGAGAAAAAATGGAAGATTAAAGTTGGTTTGGAAGTAAGAGACAAGACAAGATGATGAGGAATAAAAGAGAATTTAAGTATCCTGTTGGTCTGAAGCGGGCTCTGGTGGCGGTGTGAGAGACCTGCATTCCCTCTCAAAAATCACTGCACGACCAAATCATGCAGAAAAAGTTAGGAAATATCTCTTTTTTTTTTTTTTTACAAAATTTGTAAAATGTGTGGAGACATTTACAAAACATAAAAGAATAAAAGATGTACATAAAACTGTATTTTATGCAGATTAAAAATAAATGTAATTTTATTTATTTATTTATTTATTTGATTATTATTAGCCATTAAATTAACTCCAAGAACACGTGCCGCATGTTTACCCCAAAAGGAAGTGGTTGGGTGATTAAATTCAGATTATTCCTGTTAGTGGAAGTTGTTTGGTTGCTTTGCGTATTTACAACCTGCCCCATTCAACATGTGGAAGCTTTTTTCTGTTTACTTGTTTGTCTAAGACTAACATCCCCTGTGATCAAGAATAGAGGAGGGGGCCACCTGTTCATTCCTTTCCCCACTGAAACAAACAACTGTTAGCAGGAACGTTTTCCCACTCGTGTACGCACGCGCATTGCATGGCTTGAGCAAGTCTGGTGACCTCCCTGTGACACCATCTAGTTCATTATTATTCATTATTCAAGATTTCACCTTCTTCACTTCCCTGGAGGCATTGATGCTGTGACGTCTGCAAAGCACCCAAAGCAAATGTTTCCATAGAAACAGAAGGGAATAAAATCCCAGAAGATGCTGACACAGAAACAGGTGTGTGTAAGAGTGTGTTATAAAGATTAAAATATACTGATATATATTTTAAACAAATTTGTGAGTGAAATAATGTAAAAACTGAACAATCTGTGAGAACACACACACACACAGGATCTTCCCATGGCTGGTCCTTCTAAGCTTTCTTCTAACATCCCAATAAAACCCAGCAAACATAACGAAACACACCCCAGTTACTCACACTCACACACACCTTTAGCAATGGATTGAAATAAAGAGCCAGTTTCATTAGTTACTCACCCAACTCATCATCTCAACACACCAAAGCGCAGCTCAGCGCCTTCTGACAGGCTCAAAGGATCAGCAAGTCCATGCACATAAAGCACATAAAGCCGAGGAGAAGCAGCTCTGCAGGCTGGAGCTGCCCTGTGTACATAACCGGGAAACAGATGACAAACAGAGCAGAAAAAAATCCAGCTTCTCTCTTTCTTTGTTCAGCAGTGGCACATCCCCTGCATGTGCATGTGTAAATATGCTGGCGCAGGTGGGGAAAGGAGGTGGGGGGATGAGGGGTGTTTAGAGGACCACGTTCCCTTATCATCATTAAAGAGAGGAAGTTGATGAAAAATGAAATGACAAGGTTTTTGGCTTCCTGTTTACTGAATTTCAACTTCCTGCAGGAATCAGGTCATTCCAGAAATACACTGAGCCAGCTTGAAGAGCCAGGTTGGTCTGGGTCTAGTCTGGTCTGCTAATCTCACATAAAAAGTATATTTAGTGAAAATATATTTATTTGTTTTCTATTTAAAAAATCTGCTGAGCTATCATTTTTTTCTAAAAACAGAAAGATTTTACTTTTTGGATTTTAAAACAACAATTATGTGATTTTTTTATCAAATAAAAAATTCAATCTTTATCTATTTGTTTTTTGTTTGATAGGTTTTCACTTCAGTTTAAACTAAAAACCTCATGAGTGAATACTGACAAGATTTTTAATAAATTAGTCATCGAAACACATTTTATAATTACTTTTTGCTTGTGTCTAAAATGATTTGTCTTCAGTCATTTTCTATTGTTGAAATTTGGAAATAATCTTGTTTATTTATACACGTATATTTTTTTATGAATAATTTGTATTTTCAAGAATCCCTATCTGCTCCCAAATTCCATCTGTGTTAGCAATGAAACTTATGAAACTTAGCTTATGAAACACACGGAAATTCACATCCATAAAACAAACTGGAAAATAAACATGAGATCATAATTAAAATAATTTAAAAAAACATAAATGTGCACCACTTATTATATATTTCAGTCACTTTTCACAATTTATTGTTTTTTTCCCCTTTAAAAAAGTAAAATAAATTTTGTCTCACTTTTACAAGATAATTTAAAAGTAACAGACAAAAAATACACGTGCATAATTTTACTGTCTATTAATATTGATTTATTGTCTATTAGTGGGAATAAATTCATTTATATGCTTGTTTTTATATGCAACTTTTTTGTTCTATTTTTGCAACTACATTCTGTTCAGAATTGACAGTTTAATCACTTTAGCAATCTCTGAAAATATTAGTTATTTTTTAGTATTTATCCTCAAGAAAATATTATTTTTCTTGATATTAAATGAACATTTAAATGACTTTAAAATAAAGTGTTTTAAACACAAGAATTGTCATTTGATGAGTTAAAAAAATTAAGATGTTTTGCTATTTTGATGTGGAGATTAAGTTAAATTAAACCTGATTAACTTAATTAACCAAACCCAACCAAGCATCCTCTAAAACGCAAATGTCTCAAAGCAGCAGCTCCGGGCACAAACTAATAAGTCTGATTATTGATCTACGCAAGGCTCATCTGGTATTTCATTTTTCATTGCATGAAATATAAGAGCAGTGGGAAATAATTCCTCCCGCTGGTGGGAGTTCTGTTTTAGTAGATAGACACAGGCAGACTTTTGCGTTTTGTTTAACTATCATAGTTTTTTTTTCTTTTATTTAAAAAAACCCTCTTATGTAATTCAGTTTATGTTCACTGAAATATAACTCGTTGGTGTAAAAATCATCCTCTTGAGATTCAACATGGCTGCTGCTGAGTGGTAAGCCTTGGAAATATTTCTGATTTCAATGGTTGTTAACTCACACCCATCCTGTCTGGAGATTGTAAGGGAGGAGGGAGAAACAAAGATCTTCTTCTACTCAAGGCCGCATTGGTTTGGAAACACAGCTCATGTGAGCAGAACAAGACTTTTTCTGCTTTTCCCCTCCGTCACTGAACAAACTTTCATAGTTGTGCATCAGTATGATCTATTTGTCCCACAGAGCGTCAATCAGTCCAGTCAGTCAAAAATCAAGCCACAAACATCTGCTCTTTACCAGCAGCTAAACACAAGCAGAGCTGAGAAGGTCTGAAAGCAGTTTACTGTGGTCATCAAACCTCTCCAACTTTCTGTTTTGAGACCCAAACTGAAACTTTAAACCTCATCCTGTTTGATAAAATGCACCACAAGTCTCAGAACCAAGGCGACACATTAATATGACGCATGTGTGTTAGGGCACCTAACTGAACTGGTGCAGATTTCACTGTGACAGGGTGACCCGCTTCCAAACATGCCGTCACGTCGCGGCCCGTTAATACAGCATCTCACACACACAATGAGAGAGTGACACTGTAATACCACCTCCCCTTCCCTCCCTCTCCCTCTAAACCAGTCCCACCCTCTCTGTACTTATCCCCCACTTAGAGTCGGCCCTTTTCCTCCACTTACTGTGCGTCCTGCTCTTCCTCCGTTTTCTCAGTGACCAGAGTGAACCAGACCGGAGATTGCTGGGGTCCAAGTGTGAAACAGACCAAGAACAGCAGCCGATAGTAATGGCCTGTGCTCACTCTCTCACTTTCTCACACACACACATACAAACGGGGACGCACCCTCCCACTCGCTCTTTACTTTACTGACCCCCTTTAGTATCCTCACGAAGCCGTTAAACCGTCACTTACTTTCTAGAATGTGAAATATATAGTACAATGTCAACTCCCCAAAACCATAAAACTGACTTTATGGACCTCACGTGACCAGACGAGAGCCAGTGAGGGGTATCAGTCTGAAACTAGGCCTGATTTTTACGATCTACGTCCAGATAAAAAACCTCATCTGTTTGACATGCAAATGTCAAAGCTGCCTCCTTTTTCATTGTTTGGCCCAAAGCAGAAGAGTTTAGTTGAAAAAATATTTCAGCACACACACATACGGGAGAGATTGTGTCCAGATGAGGTTGGATAGGAGACCACTGCGTCTCCAAATGCGCAGAAAGTAACGCGTTTATGAAGAAAGTGCAGCAGCGTCAGTCGGTGAGTTTAAATGTTCATTTGGCTGTTAACAGTTAAAAATGGTTATAATGGAAAATATAACGAAAAATTTTAGAATGTAATCTATTATCTGGACAAATAAGGCAAAAAGAAGAATGAATTTGACCTGTGCGTTATTTTGGTCAGTTTAAAGAATGAAACTGCTTTAATTATGCGTTAAATGCCCCATTCAACCCAGGGGAAACGATTAGTATTCATGCCCTCACTCAAAATTTTACATGAGAAATTTTGAACTTGTTTGTAAAGTGTAAAAATACAACATAAAGGCAAGTGGCTGAAAAAAGGAGTCCTTTGATATTAGAAATCAAACTCATTCACTTCTCTGCCTAAAAAGAAGACAGAAAAAATAGATCTAAGAGGCATACTTGATATTTATTTTATGATCTATTTCCTGTTTCTAATTAATTGAACTACCTCCCCCTCTTCCTCAATCCCACATCCCACATACGCCCCCCTCCTCATGCAAACAATATGAACAATTTCGTCAGCTTTTTTAAAAAACTTTCTATTTCCTGACAGTATTTTTCATTATGAGAATCTTTATTGTTAGTTTTCTTAAATATGTTTACAAAAAGCTCACTTACTGAGAGGTAATAATCTCACAAGTTTCACACAATCAGGCGCTCACAAAGGCAGCAACACACAACCAGCTGGTCACAATAAAGATGTCTGAAATTTACATCACCTCAAACACATGGATCAAATAATTACTACTATAACAACAGTATGATACCATACAATGATAGTAAAGATTTTATACACAACAGCATGAATAGGAATGAAAAAGCTGAAGTGGACGTTCCTTTTCAGACACACACAAACACACAGTTACTTCAGCGGATGTGAATAATTTTACAGCTGTTTCTGAACCAGAGAGGAAGGATGACAGTTCCGATCATTGCAGGAAAAAAATCATCAGGGAAAAAAATCATTTGGGAAGTCACTCTCAGAAAACATCTTATATAGAAACAGTTTAAGTAAATTTAAATCACCAAACTTGACAGGGGACAGAATGTCACGCCTAAGTCTAAGCGAATCTTTTAGGGATTGGTAATACAAACATAAATATTTAATATTATGTGTGTATACATGTACTGTGACAGACTGGCGACCTGACTAGGGTGTACTCTGCCCTTTACCTGCTAACTGACAGGGATAACCCTTCAGAGACAGTAATGGATTAAGCGATTTGGGAAAAGAAAATAATTTATTTTATATCTATATCTTTACATACATATAGATATAGAGTAAGTGTATCTATATCTAAACATATATATATATATGTAAAAATGTGTGTGTGTCTGTGTGTTTGTGTGTGTGTCTGTGTATGTGCGTGCATGCCTGCTTGCGTGCAAAAAAGTACCAAAGTCCTGTTTTTGTAGCTCTGGAACACCAAAGACCAACATGCCAAAGAAATTAAAAAAAGTGCTGAATGTGTTACTGTACATAACTGTTATTTTTACACATATTTAAAATCTGTTTCTTCATCATAATGTTGGCCCTTTTTGGTTCTATCTGTTTCTTTCTTCAAGTTTTCTTGGTTTTGTTTGTGTTTTTCTTCCTTCCCACGTCCATCCTGGTCATGAGATGGATTCTGTCCCACATATGATTCTTGCTCTCTAAGGCTGAAAGGCGCTCGCACTAGAGGCCACGTTCATGCTTTTGAGTTTGTTGTCTTTCTTCCATTTCATCCTGCGGTTCTGGAACCAGATCTTGATCTGACGCTCAGTCAGGCACAAAGTGTGCGCAATCTCGATGCGCCGCCGCCGCGTTAGATAGCGGTTAAAGTGAAATTCTTTTTCCAATTCCAGAGTCTGGTAGCGTGTGTACGCTGTTCGCGCTCTTTTCCCGTCTGGCCCGGTCATATCTGAGGGTTCAGAGCGGACACATGGTTACTCATGGCGGGGGAAGCCAACCATGCTCTATGGACAGACAGACAGACAGACAGACACACACACACACACACACACATACACACACATACACACACGGTATCTGTTGCTACGTTGTATAAAAAATATGTAGCTACAGGTGCTGACTTTCACACCTTCCCCCTTTTAACCCTCAAGAACATTTTCAAGTTTTTTCTCACCACACATTTATTGCCATCACCATTTCAAATCTTCATGTTAATTTTCACCTTTTATTTTTTGTTTCGTTTTTAAAACCCTCTATGACCTTTCATCACCCCCCCCCCCCTTTTTTTTAACTCCCTCTGGGTGCCTTAATGGTTTTATATCCCTGTCCTTTGCCTCAACTCCCCAATAAAGCTCCCACACGTAATAAAGCTTGACTTTTCAAAGGAGATGCAGCCTTCCACAGCTTCTCTTTTTTCTTTTTCTCACCCGCGCTCCCGCAGCATGTTAGACTATGTTGTCTAGCTTGCCTCAACTCTGACAGATTTATGACAGTTTTGTAAAACTTACTAAAAAAGAGCAAGAGACAAGGAATGGAAGAAAGAAAAATAAAAGAAAAAGAGGTCAGGGAGGAAAGAGTGCCAACCATCTTTAAACTGGAGGGAACAAAACGTGAGAACGTGAGAAAATATGTTGATATATGACTGATTTAGCCTCTTGTTCTGATTTCTAATTAAAAAACGAAAGCAGAAAATAAATCCTTCACAAAGTAAGTGTTTCTAAAAATTAAAGAAATTTACTTCGAGACTTAAAAACATATCTAGAGCAGTTTAAAAAATATTTTTAAACTGAAAGTAAAAAATATTCAAATTATAAAACAAATAAAACAAGATTAAAAAAATCAAATCAGAGTCTATGAAGTTGTCGTTTTTGTATGCGCCAATTTACACATTTATTTTACAAAACATAGAAAGCGTAAAAGTACCATGGCTAATGTGCAGCTTTCTCATCCAGGGGAAAATCTGGGGTGTCTGGGCTTCATGGCTTGTGCATCCAGCGGTGGTTCTGCCTTCCTCTTTATGGGATGAAGGTCCAGGCGGTGGATTGGAGCCGCTCTGATGGTGCAGCTCCTCGGCCTCTGGTGAGGCATCGCCCAGGTCCGTGAAGCATTGCGCGGTCCCAACTGGCGCACTAGTGGAGGAGGACGAGGAGAGATTTGGAGAGCTGAGATGACTGCTTCCTGGTTGCTCGGGGTGGGGGGAAGACCTCTGCGTGCCCAGTTTGCTGCTCTCATTCCCTGGTGACAGGAGGGAGTTAACAGCGGTGGAGATGGAGCAGCTGGATGCTTGTCTGAAGCTCCTTTCTGAGGTCAGAGAAGCAAAGTCCCGGGAGTCTCCGATCAGGGAGTTTCCACCGTAGGGTCCACCGGTGTCTGCTGGGTTGTTGCCCCCCCCTGCCCGGCTGGTCACGGTCAGATCCATGCCATTGTAAGTGTAACCGTAAGATCCCGTGGCATGGTGCATGGTGGCAGAGGAAGAGTTCCTGTACGTCCCGCTGTTCATGGCACCGCTGGTGGCTCCATAATTCAGCAGCTGATAGTCGGGGCCATTTGGGTAGCGCCCCGAGAACGAGTTTACAAAGAAAGAGCTCATTTAGTTGTTTTAAAGAGTTGCAGGCTAACAGCTGAGAGGTGATTTCTCTGTGGTCGTTAAAACGCGGGTACTTTCAACGATTTATGATGTATTAGTGAATTATGGCGTTGCACTGTACTTGGTTTGAAGCTTTGTACGCACCGTCCAAATATGGGGGTGGGGTGGTTGGTGCGCGCGCGCGTCGGAGGTAGATGAGTGTTTTTTTACATGTAAGTGTGTGTGTGAGAAGAGGGAGGTGAGGGGTGAGGTGAAGGAGGAGAGAGAAGGGGAGAGAAGGAGGGGGTGCAGTCACGTGCTTTTGTTGACCAGTCGTAAATTCACGCCGATGACTTTGGAAGGTAATTCATGCTCTGAGGTTTCTAATGATAAAGGGTTGGGCGGGTGAAACTTTCTCCCTCTCTCCCTCTCTTTTACACACGTATTATGGCAGTTGGTTGGAAAGGTGCTGTGGGGTGAGTTTAGAGCGCCACCTACTGCAGATATAATTCATTACAGCTATTAAGCTGCAAAACAACCTAGAAATCCAGACGCATGAGGCCTTTAGAAATTTGAGAAAGACTCATACTTATTTAGTGATCTACTGTTAAAGTATTGATAATCAACAAAGTGGGGGGAAAGCAAAAGTGGTTGAGCTTTTGAGAGTATTTGAATGATTAAAAAGATTATTTTAAAACATAAAAGCTGAATTCCCAGCAGAACTAGTTTGAACCTATTTATCCATATTCACTGCTCCATCCATCCATGCTTCTGCCCTCTTCCTGACACATCCGCCAGCACAAGCACATCCTCTCTTACTTCAGAGATCAGAGGAAACCTGCACATCTAAAAAATGTCACACGGGACCAAACAGACTAACACTGACTTATTTAAATGGTCTTTGACTCTTGACAACACACAATGGCAGAGACTTATGACCCCCGCGGCTTCCCCGTCCAGCTGCAGAACAGGAATGTTAAACCTGATCTGTGACATCCACACAGCAAAGCCCAAGATTTATAATTTGTTGATTCCTGGTTGTGGATGCATTACAGGCAGGTTGCCTGTCTGTGTGTCTAAGTTGGTTTCAAGTTGCCTTTATGTTTCTTTCATTCGCCGGCTTGTCTGACAGACTGTCAGCTTTTATTGTGAAATGAAACTAAGAGAGGCCATGTTTCAGAGTTAGTCTGGGTCAGGAATAAAATCTGACCATAGAATTTTTCTCATTATTGTGTTGAATGCTCAAAGCACGTTTGTATTACACGTCACATTCCGCCAACCACACAAGCTTTTATAGCCTGATACACAAAGATTCGGTGGCTCGCCCTATGACGCTTTGGCATGTAAATATGGGAAACCTGGAACCAATCTGACCACAGTGGTGGAGCTGTGACTAAATTGGCTGATTTTAAAAAGTTGTAGACAAAGAAATAGAACAACTGAGTAGGTTTGGTCAACTAATGGTTCAATGTTATGTCTGGATTGTGTTCTTTACATTATTTCTGGTTCTATTTAAACTATCTGTTGTTTTCACTGTCACAATCAATCCAGTTGAAACATTAAGACAAGAATTTTTTTTTTCTTTCTTGAAGACAAATGAACTAAAATGGTCAAATAACCATAATGTTTCACTGAAAAACACATGTCTTGGCATAAGGAGTTATTTTATATATTCTGGTCCTAAAAGCAAAAGGCAGATTTTGTCCCAAAAAAAAGCTCATTGGGAGTCTTTAATTTCTGCCACTGCTTAAATTTGGTTAATGTTGTAATTTAGCATTGGGGGTGTTTGCACACTTTTGACTTTCTAAATGTTTCCAAATAAGATTTAAAGTAATCAAAAATTCCATTTCACAGCCATCTAGTTTTTCTTTTCCCCAAACTTCCTCGAATTCAAAATACAGACCAATAAGACAAACCAACCAACCAAACAAAACTCACCGCACAGAATGACTTATTCCTCTCTGCTGAAATGTTATGAAACCAAAATGTTCCTTCACTTTGTGACAGCATGCAATTATTATGGATTCAGTTGCTATTTATTTGCTTTTAAAAGAGTTGGGACCAGTTGCAAAATAACGTAATGAAGACTGTGAATTTTCTAAAAGTCAAGATTGAAAACATAGAACAGTTTGGGAATTCAAAATTAATCAAAATGTCAAGTTATCTGGTTAAAAGTTGTACCGATATTAAAATAGTTTTGTTGCTTTGCTATAATTTGAAGACTCAATAATTAATACTCTTGCAAGTTTTTTATTTTTATTTTTTATGAAAAAAAGCTTCTGAATTAGTTTTTGCTTCATACTAAAACACTTTTCTACTGAAGACAACATTTTAACTAGTCACAGCAATTTTTGTGTGAGTGTTTGTTTCTGAGTGTGTATCATTGAAATCCACAGTGGTCATTCAGGGGACAAGCATGAGTTCAAAGGGTCACAGGACATTGTCCACTTTGTCTGGCTGAAGTGTGTGTGTGTGTGTGTGTGTGTGTGTCTGGCTGGAGGACAGGTCAACTTTCTCTCTCTTCATCTGGTCATCAATTTGTTCAGTCAACCACCAGCAGCAGCTCGCCCTGCTTGGCACTTTCTCCCTCTCTTTTTCTCTCTCTCCGGGTTGCCCTCTAGGCTCACTGCCCCCAGCCTTGGTCAGGGCATCTTAAAAAGTTGCTGCATGTTTCACACTAACATGGCGGAGGCTAAAAGGTTTATGAGTCTCAGGGCGCAAATTGAAGAAAGCCACTAAATCATCAAATTAACCTGTTTCGAAGTCACTTTTCTGTAATGTTAGAATAAATCCAGACCACAACTCACAAATCAACAAGCCATATCCCCTCCAATTTACAAAATAAAAGAAGCTTTCACCAAACATTTCTTCATATTTTATTGGACATTTTTAGGTGGTAGGCGACAAATCCACTAATAAACGATTCATTAAAAAAGCATAAACACTTTCCAGAATTTTTTTTAGGTAGTTTGTAGTTTAACATCAGTACACCCACACCCCCTCCTCATATCGCACCCACCCTACGCTGATACTGCCTTCTCAGAAAATACTGGAAATCTAAAAGTTTTTGAAAAAGTTTTAAATTACACTTAAGACCTACTGTCTTGTTTTCCACTACACAAGATTATTAGTTTCTAACTTATAATTTAGATACAGTATAAAAATCCTCACCGTGTCTTTCCCACCTCCTCTCTACATCTTGTTCTATGTGCGCGTTGGCACGTGCAATGCCACAGCAACAAAAAGAAAAATAGAAAGAAAAATATCACAAACTAAAGTTATAAACAAGTGCCTTGAGACAAGAAGTAGGACAAAAGAAAACTTAATTTACAAAGTCGGGCGTTTTTTTGGAATGGTGCAAACATAGTAAATCATTTCCAAAATTCAAAAGTAGAACTGAAAAAGAAAAAAAAAACAAGGGAGGGGGTCTTGAGAAGGGGGAAACTCATTTTAGCTGCAATAAGAGGATTTTTTTTTTTTTTTAAGAATTCAAACCAATCAGGGGTTTTTCACAGGATGTTAACAGACCCTAAAATATGTTTAGGATGTAACCCATTTCTTCTGTAATTTTAATTTGGGAATTGGCGTAATTCTGCACGGATTCCAGTTAAATTACCCTGAAAAAAAAGATCACTCAAACTGCTTAAAAGAATAAAATGAAAGCTTGATTGTGTAACTATTGCTGGACCAAATGAAAGACAACATCTGTGCGATGGCTGTGGTTGTACGTACTTCTAAAAGATGATCTCCCTCAATAAAAAATATGATAAACTCAAAGTTCTGCACCGCTTTTTTAAAAACGCATTTCACAAAAAACGTGAAGATATTCTGCTTGTTTGAAACCAACCAGTAAAAAAAGAGCAATAAAGTAAAAAAAAAAAAAAAACACTTAAGTGCACATGTGACCTCTGTGTGTTCTTATATTTTGCTTATTGTTTATATTCACTAAATAAATGAACTTTTGGAATCAAAATGTCGAGACACAGGCAAGAATTAGAGTTTTAAAAAAATTATCTAAAACACAGTTTGGTCAAAGAAATGCACCTCAAACTCTGAGAACTTCTGGCTACCTGTCTGGAAACCAACATGGAGATTTTCCAAATCAGCTGCTTGAAGAGAAATACATCAGTCTTTTAAAGTCTTCTGATTAATCTCTTCTTTCTTATTCCGTCCGTTTTTCCTCTTCATCCGTAACGTTCACAGTGGAAGAAGAGGAGGATGAAGAGGATGAGTTAATGAGCTTGTTCTCTTTCTTCCATTTCATCCTCCGGTTCTGGAACCAGATCTTGATCTGACGCTCCGTTAGGCAGAGAGCGTGCGCAATCTCGATGCGCCGCCGCCGCGTGAGATAGCGATTAAAGTGAAATTCTTTTTCCAGCTCCAGCGTTTGGTAACGCGTGTACGTTTGCCTCCCGCGTCTCCCAGGGCTACCGAAGGTCCCTGAGGGTGCAAACCAGAAAATAAATCATTTCATCAGAAAAAAAAGGAACAAATAGATATTCTCCTGTTTAGTTTTTATCACTATTCTGGCTGGAAATATTATTTTTACCCCATTTCTGTTGGTTTTATTCCAACTGATAAAGTAAAAACTTGAACAATCCGTCAAGAATTACCATAAAAATAAGCATATATTTTGTAGTATGATAAAAATGATCAGTATTATCTCACAATGTTGACAATAGTATATTAGTATCACAGCTTACAGTGATTTAAATAAAATCTACTTTCATCCTTGGTGGTATTTCTGCCTTGGGATTTTAGAAGCTAATGTTTTTGTATCGATCTGAAAGTGATCCTGAACGCATCGTGCGTCCCCCTGCACGAATGAAAATAACGGCAATGAATAAATTCCCAAGCAGAAATATTGATAGCTGTTGGTTTAGGACTGGTCAGTATTTATATCTCCTGCTTGAAGCAGATGCTTCTGTCTGTCTGACTGTCTGACTGTACACACACACTATCTCACACACATATCCAGCTTATGTTTCTGTCTGGATTTAAAAAGAAAAATGCCTCATGAGAAATTTTTAGGGTGTAATTCTTCTTCAACTTTGGGTGAATTTATCAAATTGTCTAACGTGAAGCTGGAAAATAGGAAAAGATTAAATAATAAGTTTGACTGTGATGTATACAGGCCTGACAAATATGTTCAGAAGAGTACTAAAATCATTTAATGTACAATGGAAGATCCGTTCATTATTAATACAACTATAACATAAATATGACTGTGATTTTTTTTTTATCCTTCTCTCCTCCTGTGTGTTCCAGAACAAAAGTCTCTCTGTAACTTTTCTTGGCTCCAGCTCTCACACGGTTTGTGCTGCTTGAACCCAAACAAACCTGCTTTATGACGGACAATAAAATAACACGTGTGGCTGCGTGACGAGCCAACAAACGGGATAATAAAGCTGCCTCTCAGGAGGAAAGGAAAAACTAGAGGAAAGAAAACGTCCGATTTTATGAAGGGGTCATAAAAAAGAAGAGAGAGAGGTGCACACTCACCATTACACGCGTTCATCCTCTGCATCCAGGGATAAATTGGCGTGGAACCCGTTTGCTTCTCATCCATCGCATCACCGTATAACCCCTTCCCACCGAGACCCACGCACTCTAATTTCCGGTGGAGTCCGTCCTGGCTGAGCGCGAGTTGGTGCTCATCCAGCGCGCACGGATGCTCCTTGTCCCGGTACAAGTTAGCAGCCGCCGCTGCGTAATCACAAGCACCGGGGGCTGAAGCGGTGGCCCCCCGGTGCCCTCCGTACGCTCCGTTCGCTGTCTGCTGATAATAAGGGGACACCGGGTAGGATTTGTCCTGGTGCACCCCACCCCCGCTGGCGCTGTACGCCACGGCGGCAGAAACAGCCGGATAGTGTCTGAGCGGGTGGTCAGCGTATCCGGAGGAGTAGAGGGAGATCTGACCCAGGAACGGCTCCCCCGCCGCCGCCTGCCCACCTCCACCCGCTCCCGGTAACACCGGAAAAGAGGAGTTTACAAAATAGGAACTCATTGGTAGAAAGCTAGAGGGGGGAAAAAAGAAGAAGGAAGAAGAAGAAAGAAGAGGGGAGAAAAAGGAGGGCACGAAACAAACACAACAACAAGGTTCACGAGATGAAGAAGAAGGAGAAGGAGGAGGAGGAGACAGAGGGGAACGGCGCGCGGTCCTTCTGCCTTCCTCCTGCACTTTATGATTTGTTGTGTTTTATAGCCGACAGTCTGACGGGCTGCTGCTATCACTTAGTTTATCTCAGATGGGGAGGAGTGGGACGGGGGCTGCTGCTGCTGGGTGAGGAGGGGAGGGAGGGTGTCGGTGTGGCTGAGTGCCAGGGTGGAAAGGGGGCGCTGGAGGGAGAGATGGAAGAGGACTGTGCATGTACGTGTGTGTATATACACCAGCTGACCACAGACTGACCAATGGGATGTAGCGGTGCCTGGCGATAGTTGCTCCTCTTTTTCCTTAGTTAGAAAGAGGAAAAAAGAAGGGAGGAAAAGGAGGTCTAGAACCCCACCTCCCCCATCTCTCTCTCTTTCCTCTTATTTGCCTCCCTCCTTACATCCACTCTTCCTTTTCTAATTGTCAGCCCATCTCTCGCTTTAATCTCTCCCTGCATCCCAGTGATGTTCACAGCGCGTTAAATTGATTCTGTCTCTCCTTCTGTGTCGCCCTCATTTGTTGTTGCGCTCATAAAATACGCAGCGCAGTGCACACAGCGCTCACGCTCCGGGTGTGAGTTTGTGTGCGCTAGAGGCAACTGATTACACATTCTCACCTCTTTTCAGATAATAGCTGCACCGGTCACACACGCATGAATCTGCTGAAGGTGTACACTGCTGATCAGGCCCTGTCTGAGTTATTGTGAGTTAGTTTTTAATCAGTTTGGAACGCGGGTTTTGCTTTGCTCTGACTGGGATGTTTGCGTTTTGCATTTTGAGGCAGATATTTAGTCAAAGAAAAGATTTATGTCGCCATCAGTGTGGTTTCGTCTCACACTGATTTTCTCCATTACAACAGGAACTAATGATCTGATATGCAGTGTAGGAGTAGGGGATGGAGGGGGAGTGGATATGTCTCTGGCTTCCTGTCCCGCATACTCCTGATTTGTTGAACTATTTTAATACTAAACTCCACTTCTCTGGGTTTAATCTTTGCGCACCGTTTGTTAGCATTTTCATCCGCCCTGACACTGATTGGGCTAAAATGGAAATGGAAAAAAACAGAGAAGAAACAGTCCCTTAGGCTCCCATTTTTCCCCTTCTGCCACTGACACTGATTAGGCCTACAGACTTACAGCGGAGACACTTTACACGGTGGCCATATATTCCAGTGAATTATGACCCAAATAAGACTCTAACTAGGACTACATAAACACGAAAATTCCACAATTTTGGAACAAATACATTTATAATAATTATAAAGGAGAGATTTATAGAAGGTGAAAACAAAAGGGGACATTAGCTAAGGTAATTAAAATGTTTTTTTTTAAATAGCAATGTTTTCCACAGTATTTTAGTCATTTTTATCATTTTAAAAGATACAAAATATATAGGATCCATGTTTTTATGTCTTGCTAAAGCACTGTTAATGATTTTATTTTGAAAAGAAAAGAGTAGAAGCTGGCCTTTCTTTTTACGCACAGCTCCAAACGGAGTCCTGTGTGTCGCTCAGGTTGTAAACTAAACGCAGCCATAAAAAAGTCTTCTTGTGTCTTTGTTTCAGCAACCACAGGCTTTGACTTGTCCGCAGAGCCAAACTACAGACAGTCCGACTGATAAATCGACACAAAGGCTCTATTTTTACTTTTCCTTCACCCTCCCTCGCTGTGCATTCTCACCCTGTTTGCGCTCTGGACACAAACTCTTCTCACTATGAAGTTTCATGGTGCAGTTTTGCTTCTGTGTTTTCACAATAAGGCTTTGTAATTTGTGCTTTTACCTTTGTATTTTAAAAAACAACCCCCACCCAGCCCACCATGGCCTTTCTCCCTCTCTCTCCGGCAGGACGCTGTGTTTCCTCTGCGCTTTGTGGGAACGGGAAACAGCGGAATTGTTTTGGAGCTGACTGCGGTTTAATCATTGATGAGCACGGCCTGCAGTCTGGGACACACACACAGGACGGTAATACTATCATTATATATATACAGCCTATTAGAGTTAGTGCAGACTTAACTTGATTGTGGCTTTTAGGAGAACCTGGGAACGGACGCAAAAAGCGCACATTTAGATTTACGCACATTGACTTCCCTGTGTAATTAAATGGATTTTAGATTCCAAATAAAGCAAATTTATATGTTTTCACCTTATGTCCAGTACATAGAAATAACTCAGAACACAGTTTGACCCAAAGCAAACAGAAACAAAAATCCCCGCATTAGTTTCTGAGTCTGGTGACATTTAAACAGGAACAAACAGTTTGTCTGCGTTATTGTGAGAAAGTGGCGCAGCCGCCTGCACACGCTGCATGGGTAGAATATTACTGATGGCTGTATGTGCTTGCAGGTGTGCGGCAGGTCCTGAGAACCGCAAACAAGAAAAGGCGCAAAAAAACAGAAGAAAAATTACGGGACCAAGCCCAGGAGAATTTTATATTATTATTATTAATGTGCGTAACAGACACACAAGTCTGTACGTCTATCTAACATATCTAAAATAATATATTTAGTATTTGATTTTATATTTTAACACTTGAAAATATTATATTTTAAGCGTTAAAATATAAAATAAAAAACAAGCAATCCATATGTGTATAAATGAATATTTTACGTGTGTGTATGTGTGTCATGAATTGTACAATTGTTAATCAGATGTTAACCCTTTTTATTTTTATGTTTTATATATATTATTGACAATAAATAACTTTTTTAATTGAGTTTTTCCAGAAAATATTTTTGTTGCAACTGATCATTTACAACATTAAAAAAATTAGTGAGAAAAAGAAGCTTATCTAATCTGATGTGATCTTTGCGGTTTGAATAAGAGCAGTAGTAGTAAATGTAGAATTAGTATGACAAATAAATTCTTTGTGAGCTGCTGAAATAAAACAGCGTGTGGCAGGCTGGTCCATGAGGGAGAAGTTTGGGAAGAAGGCTCTGTACCTCTCTCAGGCCTTTTGATGCCAAACTGATAATTTTCCTGCACTTCAGACATTTTTCATAAGTACATGTCTGTTATTTCCTCTTTATTGCCACGCAGTAAATCAGAATTGGGTTGCTGAATGAGCTGCTGTGTAAACATCTCAGAGGTGCTGAAGGAACTCCAAGAATGTGAGAGATTATCGACAATTAAAGCTGGAGGAGTGAGACTGCTGCTTTCTTTTTCCTCTGCGCCTCCACTGTGCACGTGCACGTGCGCTTGTATGTGTGTGTTACAAGCAGAGAAATAGGAACTTTTATGGTTTTATGACTCTTTATGACTCTGTGTAAAGTGTAGAAATGAAAACCAGACCTGCTCCTGCTACAAACAACAGATGGACAAATGTTCTCTTCAGCAGGAATGCGCGCGTGCTCACGCACACGCACACACAAGTACACACTCACTGTACAGTTTTACTGTGGTCAACACAACCGCAGCAATTTTTACTCTCATTTAAACCTACAATGGTTGAGGTAAAAACAATCCTACCAATTACTTACAAATTACCAATAAAACCCATTTGTAATAGAAAATGTAATTTATTTTTAATTAACATAGAATCCGAAATATTTTATTTATTGTTTTGAAATACAAAATCATTTTTATTTATGAAACAGGGTTTTACCTAGCTTTTAAAGAGAGTATCAAACATCTTCTTTCGACTTTGAAATCTAATTTTCTGCCATTTGATGAACAATTTAATTAATTGGACTGCAAAAAGTTTTTTTTTTTTTTAAAAAAAAGCTGCATTTAAATTAACACATGCAAAAATGAACATTGTGTGTGTATGTGTGTGTGTGTGTGTGTGTGTGTGTGTGTGTGTGTGTGTGTGTGTGTGTGTGTTTGTCATACATTGCGTTTGGAAAAATATTTGCGTGCGTTAGGACGCGCGCCTTGAGCACTCCTGCACAAGTTAATGAGAAACTTTTAGAAATGGCTTGTGTTGTTCCTTGTGGTTTTAACGCATTAATGGTTTCCACACAGTGTGAGACACCTGACTGCCTCGCCTGGAGCTCATGGTTCGGGTCAGTTCACCGGTTGGAACGTTCTGTGGACCCGTGAAGGGCCCAGTGGTTAAAGATTAACAGAATAATCAATGCAGCATCACAGGGAGCCTGAAACATGCCTCAAATCTTTACAGATACACGATGTGGCCATGCACATATGAACCAAACTCCTCAGATATAATTTATATTTCTATATAGATATCTACTTTAATAATTGTGGAGTTATTTATATAAATAATCAAGAATTACTATAAAAAGTCAAACAGTAATGATCCTGTAGGAGTAATTTATCAGAATGCGCATGCGTAAAACATAAATTTAGCCAAACATCTGGCTTAAATAATACAAAAGATTGTGAAATATTGCAGATGTGATTTATTTTTAAATAATCCTCCGTAATATCACTAGTGGGATTTAAAAAAAAAAAGAATTGTTCATTTGTAATGCTTAAAAACAGAGCAATTTAAAGACAAGATAATTTGTTACAGACACACACCAAACAACCAACTTCCCAAAGTGTAGCCAATCCAAGCAGCTGGAAAAACTGGGAATTTCCCTCTGACCATGCCACACTGACGTAGACACAACTCAGTATGTGTATGTGTGGAACAAAGAGAGTTGATTTCAAACCCGAGATGTGAATCAGATGATTTTACAGTCATAAACACATTACAGGTTCAAGGCCTTCTGTGTCTTTCTCTCTCGTTACTCTTTTTAAAACACTTCACACACGCTTTTCCGCATGCATGACGTCAGAGGACATGCCATTGCACAGTCCTTTGAGGTTTACCCTGACTACCTGTCTAACCTTGTCCCAGCTTAGATCACAGCATCTGCACAACAGCCTCAGACAAGGCAAGGAAACAAAAAGATCTGAGGTGTTCTTGTGTCGTTGTTCCCATAAAACATAAAGAGATGTGCTCTGAGAAAAGGCCTCAAGTCATGCGAGTGGACATGCGAATGGACACACATGCACAGAAACACTGTTTTATCTAATGTGGGCTGAAAAGACAAGAAAAAAGGCTGCTGCTATGAAACAGGCGCTAGATGGCGTCAGAGTGTCTTGCTAGAGCAACAGCAGTGCGGCGAGATTATTTACAGTTTTTTCCATCTTTCGCACACTTAGCTCTGTCTTTAGATCTTCCAAAAGCTGATTCTTCATCATTCAAAAAATTTCAAATTGAACTCGAAAGCTGCAAATTCCTTTGAAGTTGTGAGGACACAAAAATATGCAGCTGTTTTAACGCCTTTAATAACAATAATAAAAACAGAATAAACGTGACCTTGTAATGTTTTTGTGCTAATTTATTCTGGTAAATTGCAAGGATACACATTTAAACAAAATAAAACACATCTATGCTCACAAAAAAATTACATAATTCCTTTTGGAGTCAAATTTAGACTTAAACATTTTAAAAGACAAATAAAATCCCACAAAAAGCAGGGGAAGAAATTTTTAAAAAGTTGGAAAGCCTTCCACCTGACATTAAAAGGTAAAATAAATTTGTGCACAAGTATATACACACACATGTAAATATGTAGGCGTATGTGTATAAATGTATACATACACGCACTCGTGTGGGTAAATGTGTGTGTGCGTACTGTATATACACATGTGTGTAATATCATCATGTATTCAAGTTGAGATTTCTTTTAGAAATGCAGTTGAAAGTGTGCATTCACCAATGTATACAGTACATACATACATACATACACACACGTGTATATGCATACATACTGTTTATGTATACAGTACGTACATATATTATAGGCTATCCATGTGTGTGTGTGTGTGTGTGTGGAGGGGGCATGTTCACTTTGAGATTTATTTCAGGGATGCATCTAGTCGTGCACCCATTTCTGAGTGATCTAAAATCTCTAAACATGCACATGTATAATATAGATGCATCTATCTATCTGCATCGTGCACTGACGCATAAATGAATGCACGTGTGTTCACAATTACAGTTACTTCCAACACAACAACTAATTTCTTAAACCATAACAAATCAGTCAGGCATTTTCTGACTAAACTAATGTTTTGATCAATTGATCAATATGCGGATTAGAAGAAGAACCCCTTGTGTAATAGAGATGATTCATCTGAAACAGTTTAGAGGTGAGTATTTTGTGAAGATAAAAACAATCTTGTGGATGTTGGTGGGTAGAAAAATTCAGACCACCCACCCCCCTGAGAGGAACCAGAGAGGAGGGAGACCAGGTCATAAAAGTGGACAGACGGACAAAGCAACATTCTTGTTTCTGGACTGCACTCACATAAACACTTACACACACACGATGTCAGCCACCTGGAAACTTTTGCTGTGAGATGCAGATGAAAAGCAACCACAAAGAAAGATTGAAGGAAAGAAACTCAGAGATATCGTCTTTCTTCAGGGAGGAAAAACAAGACAACCGCAGAGACACAGAAGCTGCTTCATGAACAAATACCATCTATCACATCGAGAACACCTGCCCTCACATCAAACACATCAGCTACCATCACCATGAGGAACAATTCCTCACATTTCTCTCACAAAGAGCAGAAGAGTCCATTTTTACGCATTGAAGCAAAAGAGAAAATACTTAACAGAATGCTACACAATGTAACAAACCACACAATTTTAACATCTGCATCACATCCACAGCTGGGAAAGCTTCACAAAAAACCACACCTAATTTGATTTATTTGATCATTTCAGCAGCGGAGTACAGGTACTGAACGCATCTTACCGTTTTGTCGCTATTCCACGAGGAGCCAAACACACCTGCAGCTCTTTTCTGCGTCCTGACCAACCAGTCAGCCAGGCAGGCACGGAAAGGAACGGAACGACAAGGCACCAAAAACTGAGGGTTTATTATTGCACTGGGTGAAGGAGGATGAGGTTGGGTGGGGGTAAGTAAGAAGACTTCTGTCATCTTCATCCTCCTCTTCATCAAGCTCCTCACGATGACAAGTGAAGGAAAAAAAAAAATCAAACAGAACGTGAGAGGGAAAATTGAAATAAAAAAAATGAGGTTGAGGAGGAGGCGGGAGGTAGGGGTCTTTTCTGGGATGGTACCCGCCCCACAACACCTCCCCCTTGAACCGCTACTTTGGTTTAAAAATTAAAGTCTTACTGGTGTGATCTTCGCCTCATCGCAGCATAACTGTCCTCCTCCTGGTCCGTGTTTGATTCAGACTGGAGGCGAGGAAGAGGAGGAGGAATGAGGAAGAAGGAGAGGCTTTTGCAACCTCTCCTTCAGCCATAAAGTCTCTACCACTGCTTCTCTTTAGCTCCTCCATTTGGGAGAAAATGCTGATCTGCTGGCGGTGGAGCGTGGTGCGCTCCTGGTGGGGAGCAGGAGTGGAGCTCCTGGGGTGGAGCAGGAGTGGAGCTGCTGGGGCCAGAGAGGAGCGCAGCAGCAATATAGCCGCTTGGGAAATCATAAAAAGTTCATGTTCACGTTAAGCGCGTCCACATGACCAGCCCGTCGTCCAATCCCTACGCGCGGCCTCTCATAAACTTGTATCACAAAGTTGTAAATTTTCATAAAACAACAAGGAATTTATTGCATTTCTTCACAGAGTGCTGTTAGAGGGGAGTTGCTCCTTGTCTTTCACTCATTCCCTGCGACGCCATTTTCTTCTTACAGGAAACTGTCCTCTTTTAAAACCAGACACACATTAAAAAAAAAAAAAAAGAGAAAAAACCCCTGGTGTAGTTCACAACATTCCTTACTTATCAATAAAGGTGTCTGAGCAACATTTCTTAATTGATTTAGTGAATGAATGCATTTGTATTTTACACCATAAAACACCTAAAAAAAGACAAAAGGGTTTTTTTTAAATGAAAATATAAAGGGAAATGAAAAGCATCAATAAAGTGTTCATGCAGATGTTAGAACAAAAAAGCTCATTTCAGGATATCTTATACAGCTACCTGTAATTATAATAGAATAAATATTTCAGCTTGTTTTTGTATCTTAAATAGAGACAGGCGTGATATGTATGTTAAAGATTGCCGTTTTAACCACAATTTGAACAGAATTTGTAAAATAATTCAACTTCCTGTAGAAAAATCCTTGTTTTTTTCCCACTTTCATTATCCCAGCAGTATTGGGTTTAAAATTATCATCTGCATGTAAAGTGATAATTGTGTAATGAAGTAGTACAAGGTGAAATTGTGAACATGGTGACCTGCAGCTTTCAGCAAGGATGATATTTTGCTTGGAGCAGGCTGGTGCATACAAACGCTTTCGCATTGCGGCACTTTTAATGGCCTGCAGGCCCTAAGCAACACAATGCGCCAAAAAATCCACCAAAATTTTAACATGTGTGTTTGTTGAACTCCAAAATTTTATTTTGTTAATATCCTGAATTCAAATAGACCCATCTATGCTATTCTGACAACAAACTTGAATCACATAAAATATTGCAATTTTCCACTCAAAACATTTCCTTTAAACAACACTCTGGTGAATTGAATAATTTGATTTGTAAGGATGAAGGGAAAAAAAGCTTTAAGTTGAAAAAAAACCTATGAAAGGTTCATGAGGTTGAAAAATAATTTTTGTTTTTATCTTTACATATTGTATAGTAAAATTCCTTTATATGTTCATTTCAAAACATCTCAAATAAGACAATTATCCATTTCAAGATGTTAGATTTGAGCTAAAATTAATTAATAAACCACACTAACCCACGCGTGTGTGTCGTCTCACCGGATCCGAAACTTCCTCTTTGTAAATAATCCAGGTTAAAAATTAACAGAAGAGAAAGCAACAGCAGCTGGAACAGAAGAAAACAGACCGACACTGAGACTCCTGCTTTCATTGTCACTCTTTTAGCTTTTTATTGGGGTTTCCGGCCTTCTCAGGCAATAAAGACAAGAACCTTCCAACACCCCCACATTCACCCCTCACATGCGTGATGCGGTCTTTTGGTCAGCAGACTTTAATCAGACAAAATCAGTTTGTCTTTTTCTCCTCCGTTTTTTCATTTTGATTTTTTCCACTTTTAAAATAGGACTTTTTTTTAATTTAAGAGCAAACACTCATTTACATTTGATTGGTTTGCATTGTTTTTATCCATCAATTTTCTAAATCGCTGTACAGCGCCTGCACTCCTCCAATTCAGATAATAGAGCATATTCCATGATCGTGAAGGAGATAGGCAGGATACACCCTCGGCTGGCCGCCAGTCCGTCGAAAGGCCACACAGGACCAGACACACACATACTGCTTTCTTTTGGTGAGTTAAACGACTACCAGTGTAACAACATGTATTCGAAGACCAAAATTGGAAACAGATTTGGATTTTTTTCTAAGCCCATCCTGCAACAAGCTTCTGTTTTGATGCTCCCAGAAAAATGGAAAGGGGACAGAGAACCCTGAAAACTTGGTGAGAAAAGAAGAATTAAAAGAGAGCGGAAAAAAAGCTTAAAAGCGTATTTTAATGGATTTATTTTGATTGTGTCTTTTTAAAATTTCTGTTCAATTAAGAATATTTTCAATTTTGAGATACATGTGTTACAAATAGTAGATTTAAAAAGAGAACTCTTTAATCATCTAGATGTTTACTGGTGTATGTGTATGTCACTGTGATAAGTACAAAATGCAGAGTAAAAAAGGAATGCATACCTTGTTAAAATAATTTTATTTTGAGTCGTCTTTGTGCTTTGACAAAAACTAAACAAAAGTTTTAATGAAAGTTATTTTCTCTTGTGTGTTATAATTCTACTCATTATTATACCCGAGGTATAATTGTTTCTTTTATAATAATTTGCAGTTTTATTACTCATTTTATTGACACACACACACACATAGTATAGGCATGCTTTTATTTTTATGGTTTACATGGTTTTGTTACCCCAGTTGTCCTGAATGAAGAAAAATACAAAATAAACAGAAAGTACAGAAAGTTTTGAATTAATATTTTATTTGTAATAACAGAAAACTAATTCACATGATCCAGCATTCAAAAACTTAAATTCTATAGAGGGTAAAATCTATGATTACGGTATATATTTACTTCAGATTTGACTGAAGACAGAAATTTGGTCAAAAGAATAAGAAGAAACAAGAACTGATTAAAATGACCTGTGAGTATTGGTCTCTACACTTTAAATAATACTGTTCTGTATCAATGTTATTTCTTTTTTTTAAGTATTGGTCTTTCCCAAAGATTGAGTTTGAATTAGGTAAACATGGTGGTGACGATGGAATATTTGGAGCATTTGTCAGACAAAGCAGCGTACAGCCATCAAAGGACAAAGTGAGAGCCACGAGGAGGCTCCTTCCCCCCACTCCTAATAAAAAGCTCAAAGCATCGGGACCTGTGACTTACTATGGGATGTTTGTTCCTCAGTAATGTTTTCAGCAACCACAGTCATTTATACGTTTTATAAGAGACAGGTACAAAAACTGTTCATCACATCACCAACACAGGAGAAAAAAAACAATCACATCTCAAGAGACTTTGGAACAAAAAACAAACAAATAATTTATTGTCTTTTGACAGTGGAAGAATCATAGAAAGAGCCCACACATACATGAGCAGACCATGCTAGCTTCACACAAAAAAGACCCTGCTTCAAAACTCCCCCACCCAAATATCTTCTTACTGTGATGCCAAAGTGCCTACACCCATGTCACTGAGCAGGTTGTCAAATCTGTACCAGATTTGAAAGTTCATCAAGCTGTTCATGCCTAAGCTCTGTTATAAACCAAGAAAATGTTTGTTCTGTATATTTCAACAAAGCACTGTGCCCTCATAGCAGAGAATTTCTTGTGGTTCCTAGAGTTACTCAGCGTCAAAGGTAGAACTTTGGGCAATCTCTTGTAGAACAGCTGCAAGATTCTAGACTCTTGATCTTGATAACATTGCTGTAATAAATCTCACCAAGAAAAATGGTCCAAACTGAATGGTATCACATCACTAAAGTTGGACTTTACAATGAAAAACAATGCATTCTGGGTAATAGGTATTCTCCACAAAGACTTGAAGTACAATGAGGATTGTGGTGGAGTCTCAGGACAATGTCGGAATCAACAGCAAAGAGGCTTCACTTTAAAAGACTGCCAATTATAGAGACATATTGCTCTAACACAGATTTTTGTTTCCAGGATCGTTCTTTTTAAATACTGATTATACACACCGATTGGTAAGTTAAAATGCCTATTTTTCAGATAATGTTCAAGATAATGTAGTGTCTTTGTTGATTACGAGCCATGCGTGGTCATTCTCATTGGTTTCATAATTGTTCTGTAGTCAAATTTTATCAAATAAATGAAAGAAATTTTCTAAATAAGATTTTCATCAACCGATTAACAGAGAACACTTTACCATTGCTGGTGAAAAAAAAAAAATAATCTGAAAATTTCATAGGCATTTTTTTCAACTATCCATGAGAATAATGTGAAATAACTTCAACTGCAGCATTTTAGGTAAAGTGAGTTATTTTATGACAAAATTGTCAGTTTGACAGTTAGATTATCTTATTTTATTAAATATTGTTTTGTTTAAAAAATGTCTTCATGCCAGATCTCTCTTCTAGTGCACATGTCTTGGGGGGAAACTGCACGCGTCAGGAAAAAGAGAATCAATGTGAATACCCTAAACTCAACTTCTAAAGGTGTCTCAGCCGACACACTACAAAGATTTGCATCTTTTAAATTGCAAATCTTTAGACATGATGAATTGTTTTCTAGACAATAGGATCATAGTATCCCATCACAAAAGTGGTATATATATTGTAGATACTCGTTCATGGATGTGTTACTGCCTAACTGACATGGAACATTGACTTGTGTTGCATTTATAAATTAGCATTTTTATTTTTTTGCTGATGACCATTTTTGTTCATTTCACAAAGGGAGTTTTGTTTAAGTTGAAAATATCCAATATTCAATCTCTAATAATCTTTTCTAAGTTGACAAATATCAAGAACACGATCCTCCTGCATCTGACAACCAGGATAAAAACAATTAACCACTTTGTGAATGACAAAATGTTAAAATTTGAATGGCCATTTAATCAAGACAGTTCGAGCTTTTTCACATGGCAATGGCTTACAATGGTAAAAAATATTCACAAGGATTTTTTCCTAATTTTGCCAGTTTATGTGACTCATCAGAAACCTCATAAAAACTTGGATCAACAAAAGCTGAAACTAGCCACTCAGTGGACAAGAAATGGGTAAACCAGACAAGTCACTGTCTCATTGCAAGGCCACACAAAGAGAAAGAGATCCACACATGCACTCAAATTTAAAATGACCCATATTTTGATCTTTTTGGAAAACATAACCTTGTGAGGTATTGTAACATTAATTAATTGTCATGTTAAGGTCCTATTTTTAAGTGCGGAATCTGTTTTACACTACTTTAAAACAAATAGCGGTAGGTTATAGTATGCAGAATGTATTAATGCTAGATTCTTAAAAAAATTGGACCACGGCATTGATTCACTTCATTTTAAAAAGTTTAAAATACTCGTGTTCCAATTAGGAACTTAGAGATATCTTTGAGTTGGTGCCTCTGAATTTAAACATTTACTTTATTATTATGAATTTGGAAAAAAAACAAATAACATACAAAATTCTGCGCACTTTAAGGTTGATTAAAGCAGGAGTAATGTGTAACGACAAAAAATCAGTACATGTAAATGGAAATGACAATTTGTCACAGTTATTTACTGACCATTTTTTAGTTTGAATACAGACATTTAAGTAGACTTGTTAACAAAAGATACATGGGAAGATAGAAAAACTTTTAGTAGAAAGATAGAAAAGTAGAAAGGTATGTTTCAGACATCCAAAATAATCTGAAACATGTGCTTGAGACAGAAACTTTCCAAACTAAAATCAACTTCTAACCTTTGATGACACTTCCAGAATTCAGAAATTATAAATACAAAGATGAACAACATACATTTTCTTTGTAGGGAACATTGCATTTAAAAAAAAAAAAAACTTAAGGTGTCAATACTGCCAATAGTTGAGGAAACACCTGGCTCAAAGGCACCAGGGCTGTTTAAGAAGGTAGGTAGTCTATGAACTGGCCAAAGTTTGACGCTTTTTCTATGTGACGTTTGCAAGTTATTTTTGTCTGGGTTTCTTTTTGTTTTTTTCCTGCCAGCTACGTTAGCCTGATTGTAGCCTCATAATTAGTCCAACATAAGAGTAGAGGTGTGTGTGGTTAAGAGGTTGTCCGTCTCTATGCGATGCTGTGCTTCTTTTTCTTTTTCCATAGTGGTATCCAAACCCTTTATGGCTCTGAATTGGAGGCCAAAAGTATAAAAATTCAATGATAGATAAAAGAAAATTATTGTTTTTAGACGAATGACGTTGTCTGCTTTTGTACACATTGAATACTGTCCTTTCACAATTTGACCAGTTGAAGGTAATCTTAGACGCACACGGTCTGTTGGCTGTGTCGAAATACTGATGAAGTTACTTTTAAATTTAGTAACAACATTTGAAAGATATAAAAAATATTTTTAACCTTTGTTGGTTTCAAGGTGGCTCTTGTAACAGCATAATGATTACACCCACTTTCTGAGACAGTATGAGAGAAGGCTAAGAGGGCACAGTATCTTCAGTCGCCTGCACAAGCTTAGTCTTGTCCTGTGAGTTGTTTTCATTTCCAGACAGTATAGATAAAAGCTTTGTCTCGGTGCTACGGGCATGCTCTAAACACTTGTAATGATCTTTCATAAAGCTCCATGCGATGGGTGCTCTGGACAGACAACGGTTTTTAATGTGATTTAGACAAACAGATATTGCTCAGGCAGGAGCCGCAGCCACTATCACATTTAGTCAACAATTTAACCAAAGGTTAAAAAATTCCTGTGCCAGATTCAACTTCATTCCAAACTCCTTCTTCCTGCAACCCTCTTCTCCTGTAACTGCTTCCCAAAGCCGACATACAGCAGAAACCTTCATTGGCCTATTTTCCCTCAGGTCGTACATACTGTAAAAAAACATGGTTGCCCTACAATGTTTTTTTTCATCTGCCAAATACAATAAAAACCAATAATTTGCGCTGCACAAACAGCTGTTTCTAGCACTACAAAAAGTACAAATGCTTACAAATTGGTTTAATATTTTTATTTTATTGCAACATTTACATGATGTGACAATGTGGAGGTAGGGGTTAAACCCAGTTAAACAAACTAAATTTGATCGAATTTATTCGAGAACAAGGAGTCAGGGAAGAGAGATAAGCAGGACAGCCTGGTAGCCAACCTGGGAAACTTTAGGTCATTGGCAGGTTAGTAGTATTCTGGACAAACAAAGAGACCAGACATGAACAGTACAACAAACGACCTATCACGTACGACCTACTTTGTACAAATGTTACATGGTAACAGACGAAAAAAATTTGTACATGTGTACAGATGTTGTTTTGCTTTGTACATAGTATATGTACTATATACTATGTAGTACATATACTATGTGTACTACATAGTACACATAGTATATGTGTACTATGTGTATCTCAGCACGTAAGGTACTACATAGTATATAGTACTATGTAAACAGTTTTTTCCTTTTAAGAAGGAAAAAAATATGTTTTTTCCTTCTAAAAAAGTAAAAGAACAGTTCATCTGAAAAAGTAAAAGTGCTCTCGTCCTAAAAGTTTGCTTTGTACATATACTATGTACAAAGCAAACTTTTAGGACGAGAGCACTTTTACTTTTTCAGATGAACTGTTCTGTGAACATAATTTTATGTAAAGGTGTTTTAGTCATTTAGTTTTTAAAAAATCTATTTAATGGTTGACTGTTATATGTGTGTAGGGGGCTGCTGGTCACTTGAAATTTTCTTTGGGAAGTTTACTTTATCGTCACACATGCACTGTAGTAGCGCATACATAGAGGAAGATTTATTTGGTTGTAAATGAATGCAAAAAAAATGTAAACCCTCCATGAAAACTCTGATACAAACAACTGGATTTTCTGAAAGAGGTACTTTTGGAAAGTACTGTACCTTAAAAAAATCTTGACATGTTCGCTTATCATGGTTTTTTTTTTTTCAAATTTTTTAGGTAACAGAGTTGGTCTTCGTTTAAAAGAAAATATTTTAGTCAGCAATATATGACTTATCTTATTATATAGTTGAGGAGCAGTGATTACTTTCACACATCAAACCACATTTCAAGGATCAACTTTGTGATGACTGCAGAAACCGCAGTTTCAGTTCTTTCATCTTCGCTGATGCCATTTAGCTTCTCTCACCCCTCAAAGAAAAATAGAAATATGCATCCTCTAAAACTCTAATTAGAAATGTTGCCCTCAGAGACAGCATAACACATCTATTTAGAGCAGATTGGCTGAAATTAAGCTTGACTTGTAAGGAAGTTGAACCGTAGCAACCAATGAAAGATTGAAACAGAAGGCTCCTCCTCAGCTCCTGCAGACATGTGCCCTCATAGTTTAAATTTATACTGCTATTTTCCATTCCAAGATAGATTAGAAATCTGGCAATGTGATAGACAAGAGCCAAACAGAGCGAGAAAGAGTTCCCAATGAAGTATCTTGTTGTAAACGAATAAAGCTAGTCATTACAGGAAAATCATAACTTAGTACACATTATTTTTTTTACAAATTGTATTCAGCAAGAAGACTGAAGGATAGTGTATACTTTGAACGTAGCGTTTGAGCTACTGTTTGGATTTGAAAACGAATGCTAAGTTACAAGTGTGAAATTTAGAATCAGAAGTACTTTATTGATCCCACACGTGTGAAATTTGTGTGTTATGAATAATGTTGTCATGAATGATATATACAGTAACACCACTGGGCAAAGAAGGTCAAAGAATTGGAAAGGTTGTGCAAGTAAATAGCTAGTTTTATAAAAATTTCGGTAACATAAAATTAGTACTGTTTTTTTTAAATAATTTTTTAGTCACCATTTGCGGCATCTGAGATTCATTTGATTCCAAATATTTATTAGACTAAGAACTAATTTAGCACATGATGGGGAATTTGTGTTTTATGTCTAAGCAGTGGCATGACGAACTTAAATGGAAAAGATTTTGCATCAAGATAGGATTGGTGGCCATGTCCAGGTTTGATTGGTACATTTATCCAGGTTTTCAATTGAGCTTCATTGTGTGAAGAGTAAGTTTGCAGGACTTGTTTGAAACTTTTATTTGAATTGTTTGTTCAAGAAAAGAAACAGAAGTTTGAATGGGCTTTGATACTTTTAACCCAACTTCGGACACTCCTCCATAACCAATTAAATCTGGTCCATTGAAGCAAGAAAAAGCTTGAAACTTGATGAAAATTAGACATCTGTATTACTTCAATGCACATGACAGGTTGTATTTCAAAATAATACTTATATGCTATATTTAAAGTGAAACTATGTAAGCTATTAGCTAGACCATCCTGTTTAAGTAGCCCCTGATGAACAACTTCAGTAAAATTGATGTGAAAAGTAGAACATTTTGAAGATAAATGCAGTCAGGCTTGGATGCCTACACCAACATTAATTATTCACCTGCAAACACATCTGCAGCACACAGCAGTTTAGAAGTTGGATTTTCCACTTAGAGGTTTTCAATCTTAGTTTACACCATAGTCGGCTGGACGGTATCTTACACTTTGTAAAATGATATTTTAAGTCTTGCAGAATTACAAACTTTGTGTTGCTTAATATTTTTTGCCAGAGAGTCAATAATAATCATCTTAGTTCCTGACCTCCCGACTTGTTCCCATATAGTTAGTTCATATTTACAATACTATTTGCACTCTTCCTAAGAAAATAAATGTGTTTTGCTCAAAAATCAAAGCTGTTTTATGCAAGCTCAATTGACCTCAGCAAATTTATCTCAAAGCACTAAATTTTTAAATTGCATAATTTTTTTCATTGCCAGAGTGATGTGTCTGGACATTACAAATTTGTAAACATCTGTCTATATTACCTTTTAACTCCATAAAGTAAAGTATAATTTAAAAAACTATTATTTCCCTCTCTTACTCCAAATTTTCTTGATTCATTTTCTTCTGCTTTTCCATCATTGATATCAAAATGTGGAATTACATTAGTTTCATGATGGCAATCAAAGACACAACCAATCTACCTCTTTTATCTGTTTTCTTTGTTTGATCTCTGAATCAAACCTTTCTGTCAAAAATTGTTAGTGTCTGATCGCTTGTCACTGATGGAACAACTATTAGAACAGTTGATAAACAACTAAAAAAAAAGGTGGTGTTGCAGCTTTTCTTCACCATCTTTTCTGGACTGACTTGAGGTCTGCAGTCAGTCATTTTAAATGTCAAAAGAGAAAATATTATCAGAACATGTGACAAACAAGTTATTTTCTTAGTTGATAACAGGGACTTTCTTAGTGTTTCTCATAAAACTGAATCTGGTAGATTTGTTTTTCCCATGGCAACATCACCAATGGAACCTACTCACTTGCAAGTTTGACCTTAATTCTGAAGTCTGCAAAGAATGTAGTCCAGTTCTTTGCTACTATCCTTACTCAGCACGTAAGATAAGTAGAAAATATACTTTCATCATATTCACAGCATTTCACATATAAATAGTAGAATTTTTTTTAGGCTCACCCACTTCACTTGAATTTTCACATAGGAAGACGTAAAGTAAAAAAGCCCGTAAGTGCACAAATTGACAAAACTAAACACTTAATGTTCATTATTCATTTTTTGTTTATTCATTGACAAAGAACCACGTGTAACAACATTAATTCATAAAAAATGTGCTATAGGATTAGTTGTTGTATTTTAAATATTTTTTCGATAACAGTAAAGATGCATACAGAAATATTGAGCCTATTGTTGGTTTTCTTTATTCTGGATTTGACTACAGCTTCACATCTTCTGCGTAGTTATAAGAATAAATGCAGAATCTTAACACGTTAGTATTTTGTTGTTTTAGTCTGATGCACATTTTATTAGTACTTGGATGGTTGATGTGTGGATTTGGTTGTGGTATTGGTTGCACTTACCTGTGCAGATCATCTGACGTGAAGGGTGAGGAAATAGAATGAGTCTGATGTTTGTTACTTTTAACAATGAGTTTTGTCACAGCTTGTTGAAGCCCTGAATAAATTAGTCTATATTAATCCCAAAGCACCGTGGTACAAAGTAAAAAATTCTACAAGCCTCTTCAATGTCATCCTGCTGAGCTCATGCCTACGTGTCACTGGGTGTAGATGCCTGGCACCCCGTTTCTCCCATCATTGGTGCCGTCATTGGCTGCCTGCTATGGTGCAATGCAGTACAAAATTTTTCCCATGAGGCATTAATAAAGTATAAAATGAATAAATAAAATATAAAGCTCAGGTATAGTTGAGAAAATATTTGAGAAATTTAACAAACACCTTCCTTTTTTGTGTTGTAGATAATGTATACATATCCCATGCAAAAAATTATTCTCTGCATTTTTTTTAAACACTGCATGTATCAAACAATCTAAAAGAAAATTGTATTTTTAGCAAAAAATAATGTTTTAAACAAAAAATACTGATAAAAAAGAAGTGATGAATGTGTAAAGAAAATCTTAATTAATATGATATTCTGTATTCCCCCGTCAAATGCTGTCCCCAAACTGATATATCGGACTGTTTCTTTTATTCTGTGGAAACAGTCTGATCTTGCGCCGTTTGGGCTAGTTTGCTCCATTCGATTTTAAGAATTTTTTCACTTTAACCAATTTAACTGGACGTTGATGTGTGTAATGTCCTGTTGAAACCACCTGAAAAATTGAACTTTTCCTAAAACAGAATTTTAACCACATCTCCCCCTAAATTAAACTTTCTAAACATGGTCTTTGCTCTGGCTTTGAATTCTCATTTTTGGCTGTTTGTATTGCTAACAAAATACAAACAGCCATAAACCATGACCAAGCATAGCCACGGTAGGTTGGTCATGGTAGTTGACCAAGCTACCTCATGGTAGCTCCACGACATACGCTACAAACAGATCCAGATGAACGCTTTTGTGTTTGACGTCACAGCATCATCTCTATTTGTTGATTGGCCAGATGGTTTCAGGGGCCTCTCAATTGAAAGTAAATGCGTGTAATCCCTGACCAAGAAGCAGAAGTGAAATTTGAGTGGAGGCAGTGGGTTGTGCCAGCCTGGCTGGGTAATTACTATATTTTGTGCTGATTGTAAAACTAAACTTTGTCCCTTGTACACTCCTTTGAAGTTTTTTGAATTACTGAAGCCAAAGCACCTTTAGAGAACCCATGCAGACATAGAGAGTGTGTGCGAACTCCGCACAGAAAGGTTTACTTTTTAAGCCTCCCTTTAACCCGGGGCTAAAATCCCAACCTTCTTGCTGTGAGGCCACAGTACTAACCACCACACCACAATGAGGTTCATGTTTATGGTGTTATTTTTGTAGTGTGATTTCTTTGTGACCACGTTTAAATGTTTGTATCATATCATAAACACGAGGCTTTGGTTTCCAATGTTGACTAATTTAGTTTACAATGATCAGAGGTTTTATCTTAATTTTCTTTTAAATCCCAAATACAAACAACAAGATGAAAATGCAGAAGAAGAAAATAGCACTAGGAATAGAATGTCATTTGCATACCCGTTGATGCTCAGAAATGTCAAATAAACCTGAAAATAAATTTATGCTTTCTTTCTTTTAAAGTGAAAATGACTATTTTGTCTCTTAATTTTTTTTTATTCATTCACAAAATGCTACAAAACTACTGCTATAGTTAAAGTTATGTGTAAAATTTGGGCAACAACACGTATTTGGTAAACCAGTTGGTGAGACATACTGGTCACGGTATGGACATGTCACTCGATCAGTTTAGCAGCTAACATTCCACAGCCAAAAATAGTTCGATGGTTCAGTTAGTTTAACCAGTGACCACAGGGACAGTTATGATAACTGATGTGTTTGAGGTCATTTTGTTTTTACGTTAATCATAAATACCGTCATTTTTCTTCTGTATGTGGGATGATTTGTTTTTGGAGAGTAACCTTTTTGCTTTATTACACCTTTACTAATGTGTAAACAAAGTTTGTCTTGGCATGGAAAATTACCTTAATTCGTTATATATGGGTTGGCAAACCCCCAAAAGGCTTTGAACCCACAATAAATTTCTATCAGTCACAACGATAGATCATCCGACTCCTTAAAAAAAATCTCAAAGATGCCAATGGGCAACACAGAAAAAAATAATAGGTGTTAATTGAATTGCTATGCACATGAAAAGTTTTGTGATTATTTTTGAAAAGCAGTTAAACGTCTGAAGTATGAGCTTGTTTATTTTTTTCTCGCTTTGAGCAGAATTTTTAATGAGCCTTTTGGCAACGTTTGCAAGCAGATTTTTGCCAAGCTACACATTATTCTGATCTAAAGTTATAAAAACTTCAAGCTGACTTCCAACACATTATGTTGGTTTGTGTTGGCCCGCATACAAGCTCCCCTTTGGAGAAATCGGCGTAATAACACCATCGTTCTTACTGCTTTCACCTTTTAGATTTGCTAATGTGACACATTGATATTTTATTAGTTTCAATAATTTGATTAGCATGTTGTTTTAGGTCCTTTGAATGGGGTCTTGGGAACAAATTATCAGCAATTGTCAATAAAGCGATTCTGAAAGACAGCGAAGGTTGTCTGAGTGTGAATTTTTTCTCTTTGTGCACTAATGAAAGTTACACTGTTGACTGACAATGTTTTTCGGAAACAAAAAAAACAACTTTCAGATGAGTTGCGGACACAATATACATATATATAAAAAAACAATTAAAAAAATTATTTTAAAAAAAGTAGGGTTGACACTTTGTTAACTAAAATGTGATCAATTTTTTAAAATATTATGTAAAAAATTTTTGAAAAGTTTTTTTTTATTTTAACCCATAATAAAATTAAAGTAAGTTATACTAGATGTTATACATCACAGCAAATTAAGCTGTTTTTTTAATACATGGAAGATTAGTTTAAAAACTTTTAAAATGTTCCTGCTCCCATTCCTGTTTCTGTTTGGCACGTTGTATTTCTCAGCTATGTGTCGATATACATACATTTATAATGTTTTGGCTGGTTGATCATAAAACCTTGAAAAAAACTTTTAAAACTGGCCATTTTCAAGAAGTTTTCATTGTAAAGATAGATTACTGGAGGATGGGGAAACTAGTCTTTCAGGAATCTGTGAAGAATGGTCTTGTTCTATTTTGAAATATAAAGTTAATTTGATCGTGAAAAAATCTTAGGGGTGCAATGCTTTGTTTGATTGCTTTAGAAATTGGATTTTATCAAATTTGGGCCACACTTTACATCATTTAGCACGTGAAACATCTAATTCCACCTCCTCATACATTGAATTTTATTGATTCACACAATTTAAAAAGGCTTCTCTTCAACAATAACTCACATAATAGTTTTACCACTGAAGCAGACAGAGATGTAAAGTAGAAGATAAAGTAAATGGTAACGCCTTTGCCATTTTGGGGTCTTGTAGTTCCAACTCTCTAAAACAACACAAGTAGAACAGGAAAAGTAAAGCTGACAAGCTCAAGTCTAAATGGTACCGTAATCTATATACATGAACTGTGATTTCAGTCTTCCCATATGGAAACTATTGGCAACCCAACCTCAAGTCCTCGTACTGATGATGATTGAAGACAAGTCGAATGTGGGCGAGTGTGGTGGGCTGTTACAATATAAGTGGAGCACTGCCCATAAATAAAGTGAAGTTTGGATAAAAGTGAATGTATGTGTGAGCAGTTTTGTGAAGTTGGCCGTGAGGTGGGGAGAAAAACTTCCAAACACAGATGTAATGTTTGGCTCACTTAGCTGGACAAAATGTTAATATGAGTGATGACAGTATTTATAAAGAAGCCTAAGTAGGAGGGAAAAAAGTGAATGAGACAAAATATCTGTCTTAAACCGATTAAATTGAATGGTAACAAACTTGTGTTTTTTTCAGTACTTTTTTATTCTTATGAATTTCCTATTTCTTGATCTGCCCTGTGTGCATGCTTTTACCCTAAAAGAAATAGGTATTTAACATAAAACAAATACTATCAACATAGGAACTAAAGTTACAGTTAGATTGTGTAAAAAAGAGACCCGACCTACCAAAACGACATAAATAGGCAGTTTCATGTTGTTGGAAATTTCATTAATTGCTACGTCATCATCTTCATAATTATAATAATTATCATAACCATAACAACAACACCACTGAAGTGAGAATTACAGTAAAAAGTGCACCATCATCATCATCATCATTTTAACTTAAAAACTATACAGCTGCCGAAGATGAAACTGTTAATGATAAACTTCTAACAGTATAGAAATGTTCCACAATATTAGTTCAACAAAGAAATGAAGGTTTCTTTTTTTCTAGGTGGAGGTCTTTTTTTTATATATAGTCAGCAGACCTTTCACTTCAGGCAGTCCAGTGGCCTCAGTAAAGAAAGAATCAGTCTTAATCTCACCCATCTTCATTCCTAAGCCTCCCTTCATCTTCCATCCCTCCTTTTTACATCTGCTTGTGAGTTTTCTCGCAACAGTCCTCGCTCACGGAGCTCTGTGATGCGGCCGTGGGGACCACCACCACTGCTGCTGCTCCTGCTGCTGCTGAGCTTGCTCCCCCACCACCTCCTGCTTCACCTCCTCCATTTCCCTCCCTCAGCTCCTTCTCCCTTCTCTCCCTCTCCACAGCCTCCTGCTCACTTTTACTGCTGGGAAACTTGTCCTTGTTGTTCTCTTTCTTCCATTTCATCCTGCGATTTTGGAACCAGATCTTCACTTGTCGTTCAGTCAGTGCCAGTGCATGTGACACCTCGATGCGACGCTTTCTGGTCAGGTAAGGGTTAAACAAGAACTCCTTCTCCAGCTCCAGGGTCTGATAGCGGCTGTAAGTCTGACGGCCTCTCCGCCTGCCAGCAGCTACTGGAGACAAGGAGAAGGGAGCATGGGGGATAGTGGGAGAAGAGGGAAAAAACACAGTTGAAATAAATTCAGATTTAATTTTATTATTTTAAATTAAAGACTTATTATGGTTTTAACCCTCAAATAATACAGTATGGAGGGTCTTGTATGATTTACTGTATCTATTTAAAAAATACTTTGATAAATCATGTAAAATAACAAAAAAAATTGTACACCTGTTTTGTTTTTTAAAAAAAACTTTCATAATTTGAATTGAATAAGTAAAGTTTTGCTGCTAATTTAACAATTCAAACATTTTCAGTCAATCCAATAAAAACGTATCTATGAACTTATAAAAAAACATGTTTTGGGGTTTTAATACGAATAAAAAAAACTCTTTTTAAAACTATTTGATAGATTTATGTGAATTTGGAGAGAGAGCTCTTTGCTCAAACGGCCGCACACACACACTGTAAACACACTGATGTTTACAACTGCAATCGTTATAGTTCATTATTTACTCCAAATATTCAATAAACACTCAGGTTTAATTATTCATAATAAATTGTGACATTTAATCTCAAAATGAAGACATTAAAACTTAGAGTGAAGAAGAAAAAGCCTGTTTTTCTTCTTTAAGCAGTAAAATGTCGCTGAGTCCTTGAACACACCACGGTTAGTCATAAAACAAACACGTTAAAAAAAAGATAAAATTAAAAAAAATCTTTATGAAAAAATGTTGGGGTTTGTCTTTTAAACAATTCATACGACAGAAAAAATTTGTTGTTTCTTAAAATAGTTGTTAGGTTTTTATCTTTTAAGTTGTTAATTTTCTTTATAAGTTTTAACAAAAAAAAAAAAAAAAATAGAAAAAAATTCACACTAAGCACCATGAAACCATGAAAAGTTGCACAAATTTTCATTTTTTTTTTTCCACTTTGGATTTTTTTTGTTGTTGGTGGTGCCACCTCACTACATAAAAATACACTCCAGGGTTGATCCTGTTCAAGATCAGGGAACAAAAAACATAATTCTAGTTTTGCCTTTATTGACTCAAAGTTTTTTATGGCTTCAAAGCACTAAAATGTGTTGAGAATGACCACAGATTATGGTTATGTTTGGAAAGAAGCCGGATGTGCAGTCAGACTCTGTTTGGGTGCATTGATTTTTTTTTTCTTTTTGGACAACAATACTTAGAAGATTAAATAGATTTCCGTGTAACACCGTGTTGGCTCTGTGAGGGCTGTAAAAATAAAAGTGGAGCAAATATTACTAGTGCTGTCAACACAGAAAACTCTTGAAATAACACATTTTTATGAGGTAGCATTCCCAGTCCCTCCTTTTACCAGAACACATGTTTTAGTTGAAGAAATAACTTTTTATGGTTGGTGATGTGATCCAGTGTTAAAATATCATAGGGTCTGAATTAAAGGACGAATAAATATTTTCCTTCTCGTTCATGGCAGCTGCAAGGTATGTTTTTCTCCCCAAAACACAAATGTGGTTATACTAAAACTACCATGATATAAAAAGGAGGTGAACATTTCTACCAGTGATGATGGACATGATGGTCAGATGGTTCCTCAACTAGAAACAGGATATTAAAAGATCAGCAAATATGATGATCAATGTTAAGATTAGAACACATTTTTTTAAAAAAAAGTGCACATTGAGGACATTTTTAGTCAGATTGTGAAGTCAATTATTGAAAAAAAAAAAAAAACCCAACACTTAGGAAAAAAAGAAGGGGAGAATAGAAAAGTATTTAAAACCTCTGAATGTTTAATTGTTTATAAATTTGAAAAAAATCAAAAATAGATTATGGTCATGTTTAAACATGCTTTATTGATTTCTATTCTTTTTATTTAAACTGTCTCCAAATTAAAATTGTTTCTAATGTAGAGTCACTTCACAACAAACACACACACACTTCAACAAGCCACTCACACACACAAATACATATGTGTAATTATACCGATTTAAAAGTTTTGCATGTATAGAAACACTTATAAGTAAGTGTGTGTATAAGCCTGTCTGTACATTTATAGTATTTTATATATACATACAAATACTCACATGTGTATGTCTACACGCCTATGTGTGAGAGGAGTGTATTTCACCAAATAAAAAAGCTTTATTTCTCACTCTTTGCACAGTAGACATATTTTTAAGTCTTTGGAGAACTCTGCTTCCAGATCAAGTTGTAAAAAATAACTATAAAAGTACATGTGTAAGAATCTCCTTCTTACACCACTGAGGTGGGGATTCGTGGTGGTCTTGTTTTATACTTCTTCCACCACCTTTAGGATATTCCCCCAGTTTTCCTTCCTGTTCTCTGAGGATCTGCGTGTTTCAGACCATTAGATCATAAAGCTGCTGTCACACATTTCTTTTGCTCCCTCTTAAATCACCTCACATTTCCTCTCACACTGTCTCCAACACCATCAGCTGCGCTTCTCTGCTTTTACCAAGAGGATAGATTTGCTACTGCATAAAAAAGAGATGATTAGAAGAGAAGAGTGACTCTACAGCCTCACCTTGCGGCCTCATCCATGGGAAGAGTTGGGTGGGTGAGGGGCTCTGTTCCGTTCCTTCACCGTCTTCACCTCCAAGTCCCGCCGCGCCTCCCAGTTTACAGTCGCTGTATTGGACCAAATCCGCATCCTGAGCACCGAAAAAGCTCTGCCTCTGAAGGGCGTCATATCCGTAAAAGTTCCCCGGTTCTCCGTGGCATGTGACCGCGCAGGGGCTTTGCTGGTAGGGGTTGTTGGGCAGCGAGGAGGCGCTATGGTGGTAGAAGTCCTGGATTTGCTGCGCGTGTTGGAAGCTGGCTCCTGAACCTGGACCATAGACCACGGTGGGCCGGCTGCCTGTTAAATCCTGCGCAAAGCCGCACTCATAGTAGTTTGGACGCAAAGAATCCCCACTTTTATATTTGGAGAAAAGCGAGTTTACAAAATAAGAACTCATCTTCAGAGTGGCTCAAAGTGAAGGTCAGAACTTGTAGAATAAATAAAGAAGACAAAGAGAGAGACAGAGTGAGGCTGGGGAGGGGGAGAGGGTCTGCTGGGGATGTTGGTGCGTCTCCCCGCACAGCCGCACCGGAGCGGCGGGTCGCGGTGCGGATGATGGCGGTGCGGAGAGGAGAAACCTCAGCCAACAATCAGAGTGTTTCCATCAGACATCCAAACGGAGAAAAGGTCAGATTAGAAGAAAGACAAGAAGAAGTAAAAGTGGAGGATGAATGGAGGACTCGCTCTCCAAACGGCTTTTCCTTGATTTACTCCTTTGCAAATGAGTTGTTTTATATTTCTCCCTCTCTTTCTCTCTGGCTCCCTCTGTGCGCTCTCTCTCTCTCCTTTTCTCTTGCCCCCCGGCCACGATGCGTGTGTGTGTGTGCGTGCGTCAATGTGTGTGTTTCAGTTTGCATCTAAAATCACTTCTTCATCCCATGAAAGTGAGGACCTGCTCGTTCAGACTTCTGAGCATCCACTTTTTTTTCTCCTCCGAGCCAAAAAAGCTCCACAGTCTGTCCCTCTGATGTGAAGTCAAGAAGATACAAAGACAGCTTGAGGATGCAGGAGAAGTGGTGGTGGAGGAGGAAACAGAATAGGAGGAGTGGGAGGAGCTGGGGGGAGTAGCGGGGGAGAGAGGTTAATGAGAATTCTACCGCTTTGCATTTGATCAAGTGTACACTGTGTGTGTGTGTGTGTGTGTCTGTCTGTGTGTGTGTGTATGTGTGTGTTGGGATGCTATCATTCAGCATCTTCATTCCTCTTCTCTCTTTACTATTTTGAGGTGTGTGTGTGTATGTGTGTGTGTTGGAGGAGCTGAATGAGGCCAGAAAATGTCAGGAGGCCCAGACCTAAAGAGGGGGAGCAAAAAGAGGAGTAATGAGGGGGGGGATGTGGGGGTCTTTCTAATTACAATCTGCTTTAACAAGATGCGCTCTGCAGGCTGAATGTGATGATGGAGACTTTGTTGTTTTCATCTCTGAAGATTAAACCTTTTACATTAAAAAAAGAGAAACAAACTGTCAGCATATTGTCCTAAAAAAATAAAAAAACATCCAAAAATCCGACGAAAATGTTGATTTGTTTGCTTCAATAAAAGCTTTAAACGCATCACTATGTCTTTTGTTGCTTTGTCTTTGTTTCTTTCTTTACTTTGGCTCTTCCAGGCTTAGGATTGAGTTAGCTGTCTGGGATTTTGTGGGTGAAGTTAACAGCTTGTCATCTCGTAAAAAAATCCAATATCTTTATATTATTTGGTTTCGGAGGCCCACTGCCTGTAATGTCGTTTCCAGGATTCCGACGTGGATGTTTTATTTTCATTGTGTGTTCGTTTTATCCGAGAAAAAAATATAAAATTTATTTAGATTTTACAGCAGACGTACTGGATGGTTGTTGTAAATGTGTTCAGTCAGCTGATGGCACTCAGGACTATCTGCGGAGTAATTGCTGCTGTATTTCCACCGATTTATTACACCGAATATGAACTGATTGTAACTCCATGTTTTACACTTCCAATAAAGAGTTTTCTTATGAGATCTGTTGTCTTGGTGATGGGAGGATATGAAGCACAAAATTATTCGTTTTCTTCACTGTTTCTTTGCTTTTTCTGTCTTTATTCAAGCGATTAGAAGGTGGTGCCACAACCACAAAACAAATAAATTTCAAGGTTTGTTTTTGGTCCATTAAAGCGGACGCAGCAGGACACATGAGATGAAATCCTTCCATTTCCTCTCACATGGATTTATTTGATTTCATTTGAATAATAAAATAGCAATAAAATTGTATATTTTTTTTCTAAAAACAACCAAACAAGTTTTTTTAAAATCTTTTTTCAGGTGATTTTAATGTAATTAAAATGAGATGTCATTAAGATTTTTTAATTTGTTTTTTGTTGCAAGTCTTTTAGCAGAAGGTTAAGAAGAAAGAGAAAATAAAATCAACAAACGCTTTAGATGTTTCCAATAGGTCAAGGCTCTACACACACAAACACGCGCGCGCATGCACGCACGTGCACACACGAGATTTTGTGGCTTGTTTCCATGACGCAAAAGAATTCGTCGAATCTTGTTTTATGATGGAGCAACACCGCCATCATACGGTTACTTTTAGAATGACACCTCACTTCTGATTTAAAATCAGAAAATTATTTTCAAGAAACAGTAAAACTAAATCTTCTATTTTTATTTCTTATTTTTTCTGACTTTTAATTATTCTTACTTGACTCTCTATTTTTGTTCTTTTCCCTATTTTTTCCTTCATTTTAAATTTAATGTGATTACATAACTTTATCATAAAAAAATCTTAGTTTTGTTCTTTAACATTGAAAAAAAGGCAATTTTAAAGAAATTTTGTTTGATTCTATTTTGTTTCAAATTTTTTTAAATCATTTCCTCAAATAGCCAACTATTTTAAAATAATTAAATATTTATGTCGTGTTTTGCGTTTTTAAAATATATACTGATGAACATGAATAATTAATAAAATTATTTAGTGATGTTAGCATTTTTTTAAAAATATGAGTGCGTGTTCTATTGTGTTTGGTTTCTATGTTCTATTTTTCATAGCTTATTGTTATCATGAGAATTTAATCATCTCTTATATTTAAAGAGGGATGTTAAATTTAATCATTTGTATTTTATGTATTCGGTTAAAAAAAAAAGATAGTTTAGTGTCCGACATTAAAAAAGCAGGTTTAATCAGTTTGTGTTTTTTTTCTTTATATTATTTTATTTTGCTGAATTATTTTTTGTTTAATTTAAAATGTTTATTTTATTTATTCTTATTTGCACTTTTTTTTATCTCACTTATGCATTTTGAGTCATTCCTTTCATTCTTAGAATTTAATTTTTTTTTTTATTTTATTATTAATAGGTTTTTTTTTTTTTTTTTAATTCTTCATTTGTCATTTTGAAATTATTTGTTTTTATTTTCTCATTTGTTTTTTAATCTGGCTTTATTTTAAACGTAATGTTGTTTTCTTTATCAAATTTTTAACCTATTATTTTTAGTATCAATTTTTTTTAAATGTTGGTATCATTTGAGGTTTTATTTCAATGATGAGAAGGTTTTAGTTTGGTTTACGAAACTGCATTTATGTGAGTCTGATGGTGTGTGTGTCTTTATGTGTGTGTGTGTGTGTTAAATTACAGGCTGTAAACGGACTGTAAAACGCAGTTGTTACCATTAGCCTTTGTGAAGAGGCTGCAGCTCAGAGCTTCACTTTCACATTTCACAATTACACACACAAACACACACATATATACAGTACCTTACAAAAAAAAAAGAATCTTGGGTTTGTTTTTTTTTAACTAATTTGTCCATGAAGCATGCTTTAGAAAGGTGTCTGAGGTCCACCATCACACATTTCCTTCTTCCATGTGTGGAAGTGGAAGCCCCCCACTCGCCTCCACTGTGCCCTCCTCCACTCGGCCCCCCGTCCCCCATTTCTCTCTCCCATCCGGCCGGAAAAGAAGTCTGGGACCAGAGCACCACTAACTGTCCAGATCTTCTCTGTAACTGCTGTTTGGTGTGAGAGTTAATGATCCCAGATCGTAGGATGCATCCGCGAGACAAAGGGAGGGAAACAATGCACACACACACACACACACACACACACACACACACACACGCACACACACACACACACACACACACATACACATAAACACACACACAAACATACACACACACAGAGACAGACAGACAGAGAGAGACAAACACAAACACACACACACAGACAAACACTCACATAAATAGAAAAGGGGAAAAAACGCCTGCAAATTAAAACTATTCTGAAAAAATTCAACATTTTCTTCAGTACCGGCTATTTATTATTTATTATCCATTTACAGTTTCACAGGATTTATTTATTTATTTCCAGGTTCTTCAGATTTCAGATGAATCCAGGACCTGCTCGTTTTAAAGTCCAAATTGAGGACAGAAAACCAAAGTATTTCTGTTTCTTTCTCTCGGATGGTTTCATCTTACCCTCTTTTTTTATTCCTCACGGCGTGTTTGTTTTACAGCCGTTTAGTTCTTAACCTTCAGAAATTTATACGCTATAAACTTTTATAGCCGTCATATTCTTTTATTGCTGCGTGCGCTCTAAGACCTCTTCCTCTCATATCCTTTCCTTCTCCGGTTTGTTCTTAGCTGCTTTTATGGGAAACGATAGAGTGTTTGCTTCTAAAAGCTCCCGAACCTCCAAAATCTCTATCCGCGGCCCATGAGCAAGGCAGTGTTTCCTCTTACGCTATTCGCTATGCCGGGGAGAGTGTGTGTGAGGAGGAGAAACAAGAGCTGGAGCTTTTTAACTTTGGGTAAAACTTCTCTTCTTTCCTTCTATCTTTTCCTTTTTTTTGTCAAAATAAAATAATATCTTGGATGATGAGAGGTGATATTTTAATGTGAAATAGAACAACACTTGGACTGAACTAGAACAAAATCCAGATTTATTTTTCCCACATTTCTATCTGACTTTTCAATTATTTGTTGGGAAGAAACACATTTTTAGAACTCACATTTTGTCTTTATAAATTATAATGACACAAACATGTGTGTGTGTGTTATATATATATATATATATATATATAAAAAACTTATTTATATATATGTATATAATATGTATAACACACTGAAACACACACATTTGCGTGTATGTATACAATGTACAAAACATTAATATGTGTACATGTACACACGTGTATGTGTTATGTATAGACACCCATCACTTCATGTATCAATGTGACTATGTGTAGTTATTCTTAAACGATCCGTATGTATATCATATATGATTTTTTCCGTCTGTCTCGCACAGAAGGAGGACACGTGCAGAGCAGCAAACCTCCTTTGGCTGGCCTACTATTAATAAGTCAGAAACGGCTGATGTGATCTGATGCATGCAACCGTTTAAATCGGGGCTATAACTCGCTTTAGGAAAATGTAAGAGCGTGAATGACATTCCCCACTGCTTGATGAATTATTGAAACTATGCGATGAAAAGTAGCTCATTCACAGAGGAGTACAGAAGCAGAACTGTTCTTTGCTTTTGGAGTCGCTTGTTGGGGCTGATCTCTGTACCAGCGCATCAAATGAAGACATTTAGGGGTTCTGACTGTTGCTGCTTGGCTTTTCCTAAAAGTTGAAAAAAGATTTTTTTTTAAAAACCATATTCTTGCACAGATGAAGCACAACAACTTTGCAAAAACATTTTTTAGCAACTCAGAACTTTCACAAAACAGACAACAACTTTTTTTATTCTTATAAAATGTATTGTCAAAATCTAAACTGATGCACTTTAAATATTTTCATAAAATCAAAAATTTTGTATCTTGTAAGGCTGCACATAACTTATTTCCACAGTTTGTTTGTGTGTTTTTACTTATGTGCGTTGATGAGTTATGGAAAATCACAGACAACTGTTTCTTACTTCCTTCTTTTCTTTCATGTAATCTTTTTCCTGTTACAGATGGTTCATCAGGGGGTCCGGAGTCAGGAAAACAAAATGTTCAGACACCACAAAACATCTCACAGCTAAGAGCTTAAGGACTTCAATGACGTAATCATGGTAACATTTATTTAATAGATTAATCAACTAGGAGATAAAATTTACTTTTTTTTCCCAGGTGTGAATTTTCTACTCAAACTGACTGAATATCTGTTTGTGTGCAGCTGAAAACCATCTCCAGGTCCTAGTGTGGTTTGTTCTTCGACTTAAAATATTTTCCCATGATTTCCTACCGACATTTTTGTGACCAGTGGGTCAGTGGATGCGACAGGGAAGCTTTTATGGAGCCATTTTCAAGTTCTCATAAATTCAAAGCAGACAGGTCAGCACTCATTACCAACAGGTAGGGTAGATGTGGGATTACGTGGTGCTCACTGTCTTACAAACAGAAAAAGCAAATTCATCCAGAAAAATGTTGACCAAACCATTAAGAGAAATAAACAGAAATACACATTTCAGCATGTTTGTTTCCAATGACGAAGTCATTTCTGAATGTTTGATTAAAATAAACAATGGACATTTTACGATGAATAAAATAGCTACTGAATGTAATTTTAAAGCTCTGCATTGGGGTTGTGCACATGTGCAACGTTTCGCAGTAAAATAAATTTTATGTCTTGAAAGGAACAGATCCCAAATGCAGCACGTAAGAAAAACACCCCCACGCAGAAACGTGTGCATGTGTACGCATGCAGTGTCTTTCTGCAGAGGCCATGCAGATGGAGAGCAAAACTCCCTGAAGCTTTACTTCTAATCAGTCCAACATGTAGGGAGGATGTCTTTATTAAATCTCTGCTTAAAAGTGCTCTAAACCTGATCTTTTACTTGTGATTTATTCTTCTATCATCTAGTTCAGTTTATCAGTTTTCTTTCTTCTATCTGTCGTAGAGTGCATGACCAGGCAGGTTTGTCATGTCCATTTTCTCAATTATATATGTTAATAAAACTCTGTAGTGAGTGTGTGTAGCCTTGGTTTTCACTTTTCATTATCTATCTACTATCTATCCATCTATCTGTCTGTGTCTGCGAACTCATACCAAGTGCCAACTGAAGCTGGCCCACTACTAATATAGCCTACATTGAATGTAAAAATAATAGTATAAATCCCAGAATACTATTCTGGTGTTTTGGCCCATCAGTTGCAGGACCCATCAATAAACTCTAATTTGTTGATGGCTGTTGTAGAGTTTAAATGCAATGTGTGTGTTTGTAATGTAGTTTTTTTTCTAAAAATATCAACATTGGCCTGCAACTTTGATTGAATTTTGGCTCACTGGGTATTTGAGTTTGACACCCTTGGTCTGTAACATGGGATCTAAGACCAGATTCAGTCGTTGTTTCTGATGCTGTTAGTTTTTTTTAATGTTTACAAGATTTATTTTTTAAAAGTAATGTCATACACTAGTTAATTGTTAAAGAATAGCTTATCTAACTTATTACCAATTAACACTTTGCATTTATTTTCCCAATTTCAGTATGTCACAACGACAACTTGGTAAATGAACACATAAACAAAATGCGGGCAAATGGTTTTGCATTTTGTTCTAATACTGTACCAGAAATGAACTGAACCGTGACCTCAAAACCGAGGTATGTGCCGAACTAAGATTTATGTGAACATATAGTCAGTATATGTAGTATGTACATCAATAATGTGTATAGTTGTAACATGTATATGTTTTTCTTCTTGGTTTGCTTTTTATTTTTTTGAAAAAATGTTAGATTTATAAAAGAGGAATTTGGACCTTTGACTTTATTGTTTCCAGTATCCCTGCTTTACATTTGTGCACCAATGCCTGGCTAAAGCAGATCTTGTTTATCCAACATTTTATAAATAGTTTGATCATTCTTTCTCCATATAGATAAATGACTAAAACGTGTTTATATGTAATTAGATTCTTGCAGATAACCGCAAAGATTTCAGGCTCCTATGGACAGATGACGATGCTTCCAATGAATTCCCCATCCTTCTGTTCATGTGGCTGTGGGTAGAGTGTGTGCGCGCGAGTGGGCGTGTGTGTGTGGTGGTGGTGGGTGTGGGGGTGTTTATTGGTTTATGATAGTCTTTTGGTGTTGCAGCCAGAGAGACGCCATTTCCTCTAAGCACAAACGTACAACTGAAGAGACACATATTTAAAACACATGCTGCTTCATCCGATTGGTTCTCTTTCTCCTTCTGCTTCACAGATTCACTCCGAAATTTAAGAGCAGGGGGAGAGAAAAAAAAAAGAGAAATGTCTGCAAACTTTAATATTAGCAGAAATATATTCCCTGGAAGTTTAATGATCAAGAGAAACAGAAACAAAGTCTTAGAGAAGTCTCATCTTTAATAAGAATCCTGCGTCAACAGCGCACAAAGTAAAGACAGAAGAGAAAAAAAACATCCAAGAAGACTTGAAGAGGGGATCAGGCTGTCTGAAGGTTTCCTGCTCGTTTATAGTCTCTCACTGTGGGCACATGGTTTGGATTTGACAAGTTAAAAAAAGAGGTCAAACAGAAGAAATCTGGTGCTTGGACTGTAGTTTTCAGCAGCAAACCCCACACCAACTATTTCTTCTACTTTTGAGAGAAAATTATGTTCTATAAAGACAAAAGAAGGGAAAAAATTCAGTAATCAATCAAACTTTCTGAAGCTTTGCTTCATTTTAGTCTGACACCCACACCCACAGAACTGAACTGTTTACCGATCACATTGGGCACAAAAAACACATGGACGCACATGAAAACAGACTTTTCAAACAACACAACATGGAAAAAAAGATCCATCAAATTATAACAAGCACAGAAAAAGAAATCTATTTTACAATAAATCCCCGACAAAAAAAAGATTCATCTCGTTCCAAGACGAGGTTACCCACTTTCTATACAATAAATTAGAAATATTTCTCATGAAGAATATTTCCTTTTAAATCTTTCAATTTTTGTAAAATTAGTTTTAACTTGCTACACACAAGAAAATTAGGTAAAAAAAAAAAAAATCTTAAACCCAACATCTGACTTGAGGCATGCGCGCAAAATGTAAACATCTTTTTGTGTAAATGAAGCTTTTTTTTTCAACATATTGAGACATTTTTCTGTCTTTCAGGCGTTTTTGTAATCAATAAAACTCAGTTATTGTTATCCACTGAGTCCCCTTTTCTCCTACTATTACTATTCTTTCTATTACGCACACACACATGCAAATACATTCACACACCACACACACAAGCCTCAGCATTGTTTATTATACGTCCATAAAAGTGCCACCGGACGCTCCGCGGGTCTGCAGGCCTAACTCTTGAGATAAGACCGGTGTGTGGAAGACAGGTCCCCTTCATTCTGTAACTACCAGATCAATAAAGTTTTACATAAGCTGGCGTCTAACCAGATAATAATCACCAGGACAGCAGAAAGAACCAGAGCAGAGATAAATCCTGTCTGCTGCAGGCCTCAGGAATCATCTCACATCGAGGAATTTCCTTCATTTTGCGTTTGGAAAAAAATCCTCCAACACTTTAGTGCTGCAAATAGGAAAGCTGCATTGCATAGCAGATAATAGGAAACGTGTTTGAATGCATAAAAATATAAATGATTTGTTCTATATAAAATACGTAGTAGTGAGATATGTCCTTGTGCGCAACATCTGCGGTCCATTTTGATCTTTTTTTATTTTGTTTTTCCTGCGTATTTTAAGCACTAAATAGAGTAGTTTTCAACCTGGCAACCGATGGTAAAGACTGACTTTGGGTTATTTTGTGTTCAGTTTTATTGCAGTCACTCTTTCCATTATTTCCACGCGCACAGCAGTTGTACCACCACAGTCTATTAAGGTGGAAGGTGATTCATGATGTCCACTGTTGTCTAATCGGGTCTCTGGATGCTGAGTTTGGTTAATAACCTTCTAACACATCTCTAACCAACTAAGAAAAACGACTTTGTGCCCATCGAGTGCTGATTAAAAAGGAAAGAAACGTCCCTAATGATAAACACCAGCCAGAATATGTTCATCACCCATCTGCTCCTTGGTCACATTACTGGCCACGTGAAAGGCCGTTTCAGCACTTCCAGGGGCCTCCCATTCACCAACAAACTAATAAATAACTAATAAAGGAAGTGCTTGAGACAAAAAAAAGAGAAAAAAAAGGAAAGGAGAGCTTTCCTCTTTTTATTTGCCCACTGGTCCTTAGTTGGATCATTAGCCCTTCAGTCCTGGCAATTTCTCAGACTTGATCGAAGAAACCAATTGGTTTTTTGTTGAGTCTGACTCATTTAGGGAAGTGTTTTTCCCTTCAAACCTTAAGATCTGGACCTTGCGCCTTTCGGAGATCAATAAAACAATCCAATGAACAGTTGTCCAGGAATCACCAGTTGCTTGAATGAATCTTTGGACAACCCACAAAACCTCACGTCCCTATGTGTCCCCATCTGTGTAGTGTTGATATTCTTAATTCAACGGGAAAGAACTGAGAGCTAGTTTTTTTTTGTTTTTTTTTTCAAAATTAAATTCATTCTGGATAAATCCAATCAATTTAGACTTTCAGAGAAACTGTTGTGCATGTAACTTGGAGGAATTGTGTGCAGGATGAAAAGCCTGCAGACTGGCTATGTCCTTTCCTCTACTCCTTCGGTTGGTCTTTGCTCTGTTTTTTCATCTTCATTCTTCGGTTCTGGAACCAAATTTTCACCTGCCGTTCAGTCAGATTAAGCGCACGAGCAACCTCATGGCGCCGGTCTCGTGTGAGGTACATGTTGAATAAAAACTCCTTCTCCAGCTCCAAGGTCTGATACTTTGTGTAGGGACATCGTTTTTTCCTGGAGGAGCGTGCGTGCAGCCAGTTAGCTGATGGATCATCTGTAGGAGGAAAAAAAGAGGAAATGAGACAAAATAAAAATCATTATTAGACTGTCTGACTGTGAGTAGAGGAAGATAGATAACATTTAATTGGTGAATAACTCATTGTTAAAGGGGATTGATCAAAAGTAGTTAATGTTTCTATTTTCTTTTTGAACATCTATCATCCCATCTGTTGTCGTTAAATTTCCAAACAAGTCAATTTAATCTGAATGTGAACAAATCTGCAAAAAACAAATAGACCCACACTTTTATTTTCCACAACTGGTAGAAAACTGTGTTACAGACTAAGAGCTAATAACTTTTTTTTAACCACATATTGACAGCTCAAAGAAGTGCTAACGTGGATGGGCAGGACATTGTTTAAGCCCATGATCAAAGTTCAGTGATGGATAGAACCCCACTCCTTCATTTTTCTCTCCATTAGCTGAGCCATGGTTAGCAGTCATCATCAGTATATGTCCTTAATACCCTCTGGAATTAATTTCCATGGTCTGACTAACATGACTAGAATATAGACGATCGATTACGTTCCAGGGCAGAGACATGCATATAGGTAACGGGATGAAGACAGTGCAGGAGGAAGGACAGCGTTTCTGACACTGTAAAATGGCTACTTTGCAATCTTTGGGGGCATAATTATTTAAAATGATCTGAGCTCCATCCATTACTCTTGAAGACGTACCAAGACTCTGGTTGTCACTCAAGATGACAAAGTGAGAGAGGGCCAAGTTGTTGGAGTGGAGGTAGAGGAGAGGTAGTGTATCCGTTTTGATGGATGCATGAGACAGTGACCAAAATGGCAGTAAAACCAATATCATGTCCCACCTCTTTAATTCTGTCTCCCTCCCTTTGCAATTTCACCCTAATAGTTCCAGAAATCGACCTCCCATATATCCTACGGCGCGTTATTACATTTCCCACTCGTATTTTATCTAACCCCCACCCCATTTCTATACCACAGTCTACCAAATGCTTACACCCCATTTCTTCTATATACCAACAGAAACCCACCAATTAATGAAGTTGTTCATCCAGTATTATTACTTAACAAACTTCAGGGGTAATAACTTTCTCACTGTGCCCAGGAGCAGCTCACAGACCGAAATGTAATCTTGTGTTTTTTCTGGATGACCGCCCAGCTCCCATAACACAAAGACAAATCTGTAGTTGGATGGTGGCTTTGCTGAATGTGAGAATCTAGTCATGTTCTTCACACGGCAGCCATTTTAACCAAACAGGCTTGGAAATTCAGTTTGGAGTTATGCTGATGTTCACATCTGTCATGCAAACACCTCATTTATTTTCCGGGTTGTCAATATAAGCAGGGTGTTGAATAATACTGACGTTCTGTGATATTTAGCAGCTCAAACAATTTATAAAGTCAAAGCTCTCTGAGGAGTTTGGACATAATGATGAAAATGAATCAATGATTAACCAAACTCATACATCTCTCAATTAAAAAATTTAAAAAGCTTTCTGTAGGGAAAACAACTTTGTGATGACAAGTTTGTTATCGATCAAGATTTGATAGTCTTAACTATGTTTACAGACAGTAGCTATTTTGAATTGTAAGTTCAAGCCAGGGAATTTCAAGAAAAAGAAATTGGAAAAAAGATGTGGGGTGTTTATATGGTGATCGTAGCAACATTTTGGAGGAAATCAATAACTAAATTGTCGATGGTTTTAGAACTTTACGGTTTGAATTTTTAATTTTATTTTCAATTTTGAAACATCCAAAACATGTTTTAATTTTCTTATAACGCTTAGGAAAGACTGTTAAAAAGAACACTGGAGCACTACTTTAAATTATCATTTAAGATAAATTGTGTTAAATAATTTGTTATTAAGGGTTATTTTACTATGCTTGGTTGATCCGGCTTTGGAAAACAGGTTTTGATTTCCAACAGTGATTAATATTACAAAAGGGCTCATCATCACAAAAATTTTTTCAATCTTACAGAGAAAAAAATTAAAATCTGTTTAAAATGAACTTTTTACAAAAGTAGGTCTTGAGTTTGCCTTTGTTTAGGGGTAGGTCCACAGAGAACAGTATTTTTGGGCAAACATTCCAGACTATCGATAATTTATATCCTAGAAATATTTTTATGCACTGAGCCTTCAATATTTCTGAAAAACTTGCAATAAGTTGGTCAATGATGGACAGAGATTAACATCCTTTCTATAAGTTCTAACTTATAGAAAGGTTAGGGTGGGGCCAAGGACACATTGGTGGATGAGGGATCAAAGATGCAAAATTTTGACTTTCGCAGGGGAAAAACCCAAACACCAGCTTTGCCGTTTGGCAGGCAGGAGTCGGATTTTAGTTTGAAGGACATGCTATGCAGCTAATTACACACTGGGACATTTGAGGCTGTATCCTTATGTATAAAAAGAAAGGGGTCAGCCACTTTGAAGACACTGTAGTTACACACACACCAAGTACATAGAGAGGCACTGAGAGAGGTGGAGATGGATTTAAACAAAGATACATCAGGGAAAAAGGGGAGTTTGTGTTTTTGTTGGCTGTGTCATGGATGGATGACCTGTCAAGGTGCGCTCGTTTTGCTCTTTTACTCTCAGCAACATTACACTGAGGTCACGGTGACACGTAGACATATATTTCTTTTTAAAAAAATATTTCTCAGTCCAAGTTTTCTCCTGAAAAACTTTCTTTCAAAGATGTTCTTTTTACGCTCCCTTATGTCCCTGTTCTGTGCAAAGGGGCAACAACAATCTCATGCTGTGAAGAGGGAAATGTCCTCTTTGGGTTAACACAGACAGCGTGGGATTATCATTGATGTTCGTCCTGGTGAAAACAGAGCTGAGATGAAAGGAGAAACTCTGCGATTCACCAATGATCTATTCCTACCTCACCTGCAGTCATCAGCTGTGGGTAGTGACCGAAAGAACAAGATCATGATTAAAAGTGACCTCAGGGTTCCAAGGCTCTTTCTTAGAAACAGGGTCTAAGCCTGGTTATTCAGGACACGTACGTAAACCTGCTGCTTCACCACAGGCAGAGGAGCCAGATGAGGTGGCTCAGGATATGCTGAAGGAACTTAGTCTGCATTGAACATGCATTGGAATAGATGGTTGGAATGGTCGTTGGATGAATATTTGGACAAGTCAGTGAGTAATTAGATGGCTGCAAGGGTGTGATTTCTGCATAGATGGTTGAGTGAGTGAATGAATTGATTAATGAGAGGGTGAGATACCTGCTGTGTGGTGTAAGTAGGTGAAAGGGAGGATGGTAAAACTGATCTCCAGATGAGTGACTGATTGAAAATGGACACACACATGAACAAATCGATGTTTTCTCAAGTGGTAAGATCAATTGATGAATGAGTGAATGGAATGATAGGTGAAAAGATGAATACATAAGTGAGTGGGTGGCTGGGTGAATGATAGGGTGGAGTGGTTGGGTAAATGAGTGTGTGGGTAAATAAATGAATGGAAGGATAAATACAGGGATGGAAGAGTAAATGAATTGATGTTTGGATGAATGTGTGGACAGGAAGGTGAACGAATGGATGGATGGTTGGATGAATTAGTGAGTAGGAGGGTGAAAAAAATGAATTGACAGATCAATTCATGAAAAGGTGAGCAAATGCTTTGAAGAATGAATAGGACAAAGGGATGAGTACATGAATTTACAAGGTGATAGGTGAGTGGTGAAAAAAATAATGCTAAAGAAATGACTGCATTGATAGGTAGATGGATGGATGGATGCATCAACAGATGCATAAAGACATTGATGAGTGAATGTGATTTGTTGGATCATAATTGTTAACGATTAATGATTGGAATTTGTTGAATCATCATTATTTGCTGTGACATGAAATTATAAATTAGTGTTTGTGCCAACAAAACAATTCTAATTAGAAACTCATGTATTTTTATTCGTTTTGAGAGTAAAGTTTGAATTTGGTACACATTCAGGCTGTTTATGAAGGAAACTTGGTTTAGGGTATTTTTGAAGACAAACTACCACAACCAACGAGTCCCACTGAGACACGTAGTGTTACGGCTGGAAAGTCTAATAATTCAGGGTGGAGCTGCTGGAGATTCCATCCAAACTTTTACCAGTCCTCTGCTCTGATGAATAGCCCTCTTAGACGCTGTTATGATGTGTATGTCTGTGTGTAATTTGTGTTTCCAGTGCAAATTGTATTTCTTCTCCTGAAAATACCTCTGTGGAAATAGTATTCTGTCTCCCACACACATACAAGATGGATGGTTCAGAGCCCTCCATCAGATTTATCAGAAAGCACTGAAGGAGGGGGAGAAGGTAGCTTTCTGACAATTTGACCTATGCTTAAAATTTCTAGTAAAAGAGTAAGTTTTTGTTTTTAAAGGCAAGCATAAAATAAATGTTGAAACTTTGAAAATGGTCTTTTAAAAGAACATATGGCATTGTGGAGCAGTAAAGTCTGAAAGTTGTTTCAGTGGGAGTGATGCTGGAAAACGACAGAAACGTTGTTGTTTTTGGCCAGACTCAACGTGTTTCTCTCCAGATTATTACAATTTAGTTACAAATGAAATATTATTGTTTTTATTACACAGAATAGAGCAAACATCAGCTTCCGTCAGGCTGAAACTTGGAAAAAATCTTCCTTTTTTATTTAAACTTCAGGAGTAAAATGTACAACGTCACATTTTTGCAAATAACAATTAAATTTATACTCTTCAGATAAGTATGATTTTAAATGAAAATACACAATTTGGGGGTAATTCCTAAAGATAAAATGACAAATATTAAATAAATATTTTTTTCTAGTATTTAGTTATGACCAACGAATAAAATATATAGTTTTAATCAAATGTATTTTGAGATAAAAAACATTTTCCTGAGTTTTTTTTTTAAATCGTATTGCCAAAATCTGAAGCTACGTCCTGCCGCCACAGCTCGGTCATGATCAGATCGTTTAATCACTTACTATGTTTACTTAAAAAGAAGAAAAAATAAAATTTCGGAGTAAATTTTGCAACAGAAAAAGAAAAACTGTGTAAAGCCTATTAAAATCTAAGATGTGTGAGATTTTCTGAATGAAGAAACAAACTAAATTTCAAACTTGAAGTGACTAAACGTTGGTCAATATGTTTATATAGATATACATATTTGTATATACATTTAAATACATGTATATGCGTGTGTGTGTCAACTCTGTGACTCCACTAAAGACATGTGTAACGGGTTAAATAAGAGTGAAGATCTTTGGCGGGTGGGGGTAGTGGAGGGGTGGATTTGGGGGTCTTTTTCTGGCTCTTTGTTCTTGTTTTATGGCAGCATTAAAAGCAGTTACAATCTCCCACTCTATTCTCCCTTTCCCACACGCTATTTCCTGCTTTAACAACTTACTTTGATCCGGTGTGTCTTTGTCTTCATTCCCTTCACAAACGCTCTTACTTTCCTCGAACCCTGATCCTGGGATGGCCGCTGGATGGTGGCTCAGCTCTCGCCCCGTAGAGGAAATTGACTCTAGGATGTAAGTGGTGGTCTCCTCCTGTCCGCTGTTTTTAACTGGGATATTCCTGCCCTGATGGTTGAGGTGGGGTTCCAGTTTGACCTGGCCTGTTTGGCTCTGACCCGGGACTGATTCGGAGTGGCCCGGGGGACAGTCCAACCACGAGCGTAAGTAGCGTGTGTCCGCAGCGGGGACGTGTTGTGCTGGGAGGTAAGGGTGATACACAGTAGCCAGACCACTGGCTCCGTGGTGAGGACTGAAAGGACTCCAGGATGAAGAGAAGACCGGAGGTTTAGGCTGGAAACTGCAGGATGGATAGGATTCAGAGGTTGGATGCACCGTGTGCGCCCCGCCAACAGCCTGCCTTCCTTCCACGGCTGTGCTTGGACTGGAATACTGGATGCTAGAGAAGCGAGCTGGACCTGAGAGTTCATCACTGTCGTGACTTATGATGGAGTCCACGTAGTAGTTGGTTAAAGTTCCAGAAATGGACATCCTCTGACATTATCTGAGATCCACGTTCCTAACAGGAGAACAACTGAGACATTATCAGATCTTCCTTACGCGCTATTTTCACTCTTTTCTTCTGCCCCTTGCTACCTCGACCCCCACCTTACTCTCTCTCACTATCTCTCTTTCTCTCACTCTCTCTGCTGTCACCCTTTCTCCTAACAACTAGAGAGAGAAGAACTGGTCCAGCCTACATTCACGCACTGTGCGCAAAGGTTTGCCGGGTCTGTGCGCAAGGCGCAAACTGATTGGCCGGACTTTTACATCGGGTCTGAAAAAGCATAAATCCATCCTGCAACGCCACCCCTTCCTCCCTCACCACCCCCTTTTTTCTCATTTCACATTGTCTTGTTACAAGAAAAAAAAAATAAGAAGTTGGATCAATGATCGGGTTTAATCACTTTGTTATCACTTGTGAAATCTCATACTCATAAAAGTTCTCAGAGATTATCCATTTCTCTTTCTTTGCTTATTTTAATTAAATCCAGATGAAAGGGAGACGGCTTCTTTCTGTCATTCTGAGTCAAAATAATTTTAATAATAGAAGAAATTTGTTGCGCCTGCAAGGTTTAGCCATTTTTAAAAAAACAAAACAAAAAACACCTCTTCAAGCCAGAGCTTTTGTTTTTTTTTTTTGTTTTTTTTTTTAATATTAGCAGCTTTTAACACCCGAAAATTTTGAAGTGATCATTTCTTTTCACATGTCGAAGCTTGATATTATTTTGGCAGATTAACAGGCGTTTTGTTAACGAGCGTCATTAAACGCATCTCCTCCTGGACCCCTCTTGTCTTTACAGCTAAACTACTTCATATACTCTTTTTGGGGTCTGTTTAATACCATAATAAAATGTTGGATGAGGGTGCTTGCTCTGGTTTTATGGGCCCAGGTTGTAGCGCCTTCATTATGTCGGCTCGGCTAGAAAATCCCTGATGGTTGGCTAGACGTTTTTGGCCATTTGTTGAAGTTGGAAAAGCTAGTTCAGGTACGTTGTGTGGATTTCACTGTGAGAACTAAAGAAGCGCTGCACATCTCTGATGATGAACGTGAGGGGCATCACTAGAGTGAACATCTACATCCAAACATCTCCACGGTTCTTGTAAGTCTCTATTTATTTGTGATCTTGACTGGAAAAGATTATTGGACTCTTTGGAGATCTCAGGCAACCATTTGAACAATAAATCCGATCCTCGGGTTGCATGTGGGGCTAATAGTAATTTATGGCATGTTAATATGAACTTCATAGCTTATGGGGGTTATTTATGAAGATAGGCATAAGTGGATGGTGAAGGAAAAAAAAGATTGACTCATCTGTGAATTAAAAAAAAGACACAGACAAAAAAAAACACAAGTTTTTATCTGAAACTTTTTACTTTGAGTTTCGTTCTAAAAATGTTTTTACCAAAAAGTGTAAATAATCCATGAACATGTGGTCTTAAACAGACAAGTTTGATACATGATAGATGATTAAATATGGATGGAAAGTAGAATATTTAGAGAACTGTAACAAGTCAAAAGGCGAATTGTGCAACTGTGACTGACGTTCTTTACTTTGCATATTTCATGTTTTACACTTGGAATTCATTTCCTTTGACGTCCAGACAGGCTCAGGATATTTTTCAGCACTAGTTTTCTCCTCTCAGACCACAGGCTGCGGGAATTCTCATTTCCAGAGGGCCTCCGCCCTGTGGGCTGAGCTGCTAAACAGCCTGCATGTTAATTGGAAACTCTGGAATGAGTTGGATTAAAAATAGCTGTGACATTGTGATGCTTATTTCTTTACCCACTTTCAATAAATCACATAGTTTAAAAATCACTGTTTTTTTTTAGTAAATTATAAAATTCTTTTTTCTGAAGTCCGCAGAAAATCCGGCCTCGGTCTGATTTAGTTATTTACTGTTTTTTTTCCCTCCTGCTCATCAAAGTCGAACTAATTGCCGATAATTGTAATTAGTTTGCTGTTATTTCAAACATTAAATAAGCTTTTTATAGCTATTTTTGAGCAGTGAACTAATAACGGTTCATAATAAAAAGGTTTTATGTGATTTTTTTTTCTTTCAGACAAAACTATTGTAAACATTTGTGTTGTTAAAAAGAAGGTTGAGGAGAGTTTTACAGTGGGGTTTTTTTTTACCTCCGGGGTTCTGACTGGAGGATTTTAGACATTTAAAGACACCTAAAAAAAAAACCTAAAGTTAAAAAAAAAATCACTGTTCCGCCAACACACACATACACACACACATTTGTTGGAATGTTTTTACGACATCAGCTACAACCCTTTTCCACAAGATTTCCCGTGATGTGTCTGATGTGTAAAAACATTAAAACATTAAAATAATTATAAATCTAACGGTTAATCAAATAAAATAATTAAAATAAGATGTGAAAATCTACAAAAATAATATGATTAGAATAATACTAAAATAATTACACGTCTAAAAAATAGAGTAGATTACGTGTTAAAAATAGATTAAATCTGTTAACTTTTTTCAATCTCTTCAAAGTTATTTTATGAGTTTCATGTAAGGCATATTGTTTTACTTGTGCAGCTATGATCGAATCAAATTCATAGAGCGGTAGGCTGGTGACCTGTTCAGGAAATGACTGGATGGGTAATTTACACAGAAATGGTTTCTTAAGAGTTGAGTCAAGTTTGTAAAAAAAAAATCTGTGTTTTATTATTTGTAGAAATCCATGTTGCTTTGTATCGAACATGTTTAAACCTCGGATGCCTGATCCAGTCTTACAGAAGGTCACCACAATCCTGTAGGTTTTCAATGTGACCCAGCTCCAATACATCTGACTCAAATTAACCAGTTAGCGTGCTCAACTTCATTGGCTGCTGACTTTAGTTAATTTGATACAGGAGTACCAAAGCAGGAATAGATTGGAAACCTTCAGGATTGTGCTCCTTGTGGATCGGCTCTACACACACCCAATCCAAAAACTAAAAAATGTGTTACACATCAGCACAGTGGATAAAAAACTGAAATGTATCCACCCCTTCTGCCTGGAGTAAAAAGATTATGTATAATCTGTGTCAGAGGCTATGAAAGCCAGATGTGTTATTAAAAAGCGTTAAGTGTGACATCTCGCAACAAGAAACCAACTTACACGCTGGGATGGATTTTTGTTACTAAATTCGTAGTTTGTTCCTCAGCTAGACAAAGAGATTTCTGTTTTTGTGACAAGAAGACTCATGCACTAATCCGTTACACATTTTGATTTAACAATTTACTGTAACAAGCACCCCATGCCGGTGTGTTTCCAAAAGTTTCTTACAGCTCAAGTAAAATTTGTTTCCTCAGTTTAGTCAAAAATTGGAAGTGTTTCTAAATTTTCACCAAAGTTTGTTTAATTTTTCTTTGAAAAATACATAGTTTACCGTGATTTAATTGTGTTTTAAAGTACAACCTTTGATAAAAAGTAACTTAAAAATTGTCAAAGAACATTTTTTACAGACACATAGAGACATTTTTCACTTGAGAATTTAAATGTTTGAGAGTTTTTGGAGAGTTTTCATTTTTTAGAGTTTAAAGAGGCAGACCCCGGACCCGCTGGAGAGACTCTGTCTCACAGCTGTCTGGGGAACGACTCGAGATCCTTCCGGGTGAGCTGGAGGATGCAGCTGGGGTGAGAGAGGCCTGGGCTTCCCTCCTGAAGCTGTTGCCCCCGCGACCCAGCCCCGGTTAAGCGAAAGACAACGGAACGGAAGTTTGATTTTTTTTCTAAAAATAAAGTAATCATATTGAATTGAATAAACTTTATTCAGTGGGTCGACCAAGTCAGGCCGCAGTGAAGAACACCAAACTAGCCTTTCTGTATTTCACTGGGTCCAATGTGTTCCTCCAGGTCCAAAAGCAAGCGACCGGACGTTTCCATGGAAACCGCAAAACCACAGGGCCCGAAGCACCTCCTCTAGACAATCTCCTTCTCCGCACCTCCTCCAGATTGTCTCCTTATCCTCAGCTCCTTATGGGAAGGAGACTTCTCTAAGTCTTACTTCTTTCTTCTATAAGTGTTACTTCCACATGTAAAACTCTTTTATTTCAAACACTAAAAATAAACATGTGTGCAAAAGTATTGTCATTGAAAAGACAAACTGTGTGTTTTATTGTTAATTTAAGCATTTAAAGTCTTTTTTTTTCCAAATAATGTTTGAGGAAAGTAAGGATTTGTTAGGCCTACTGACATTTGTTAAGATCTAAAATCTAAATGGATATTGTTTTATAAAATCTATAACAACATATATTTTTCTTGATTTTTTCCCCCACAAATGGAACATTCTCTCCTTGAAGTTTTCACAATCATTCACTAAACTTCCTCACATTGGAGGCAGATGTTTCGTCTTCAAACTTTCATATTTTACAACACAAGAGTAGCTGTAAAAGTTAATTACCCCAACACCAGATTAATGAGAAAAAAATTACGCACAAAAATGTTTGTGTGTGGCACATTGATTGTAGAAAGAGATAGAGAAATGGTGAGCGTCTTGACTGGCATTGCCCACATCCAGATAAAAGTATAGTTGAAGACAATATCAAAGCACAAGCACAATTTGCACCCTACAAAACCAAAACAATGTAAGAGTATTTAATGAATTCAGGGATTTTTTTTTTTTCAGATTTTCTAGAATAGTAAAACATTATTAAAATCCCATAAAGGAGTGCAAATGGAAAACATTATGTGAAGATCTTTGACATTTTTAGAAGTTGCAAATGTCAACAATTATATCATCAGAAAACTATTTGTTCAAGTTTAATTTCTGTTATCATGCAAGCAGATTTCAGCAGGAAGCTGCGTAGCAGTGTCAGTCTTGTTAGCCAATGCTAAAAAATAATTTATAAAATCACCTAAAAAAAAAAGCAGGTTATATTTAGCATTCATTAAATAAAGTACGAGTCAACAAAATAGCCTACTTCAAAAAAAGATTGTTCACATTAGGAGTAGCAATGAAGATGCTCAAAAGTAATTCCCATAGTACTTACTCCCCTAGTAAGTCCAAGCTTAACTAGGACTACATGATCTAGTTGTGTTTTAACAGTAATTCAGCAGGACGACTTGGTGGTTTTAAAAAATGATAAAATATAAATAATTTTTTTTAGTCTACCATTCTGATTCTATAAAACAAGATACAGAGTTAGGGAAAGATGTCATTTTGCTTTTGATAATGGGGAAAGTCAAATAAACAACTGCACATCAAACCAACACAACCAACTTAATTAATTGAGCAGCTTTCTGAATTTCTTTCTGATTATGATGTATCAGTTCATACCTATTATGTTAAAAAAAAAGTAAGAACATCTTTGCCTTTCTTAGGAGAGCTTAGACACCCTATATAATAAAGTCCAGCTCTGCCACTAATCACAAGAAGGGTCTATTGATTATAGAAGAACAGGCTGAACAGGCTATTATTCAGCAGTAACTGGACAAGCCTCTTTTTTATAGTCTCTGCATATTTGCATTCTCTTAAAATGAATGAACCACAGTACCTTCAATGTACAACTTACAATTTTATGCACATTTAAAATTCAAACGTGAATCTTTTACAAGGCAAAATTCTCACTTTGGCTTTCTAAGACTTTTAAAATAGTTTTTCTCAATTTAGGTGTGAATTCAATAGTTTGATTCCACTCTGCATATATCTGGTTTGTAATAGTAAAACGTTATCTCAGTCTGTTTTAACAAACGCTGAAATAACCTCACATAGGATGAAGTGATTGGAAGGGTCACGAACAGACTGACATCACAAAAAAAAAAATAATTAAGCAAATTAACTAATTAAATAAAACTGTTTCTTAAAAAAAAAAAAAGCAAAACTATGTGTTTTTAAAATGATGTAAAGAGGGATGAATAATAACCATCAGCAGTAGAAATTTAAAAATAGAAAATCTACTGAAAGAGGAAAAGAAAAAAGATGACAAGGATACAAAAGAAACCTGCGTAAAAGGAGGAGATCTCGCTGATAAAGAGAAAAGAAGACATGCAGATCTGATGCATCACAGTATTTTGGATCCAAAGAGTCTCGGATGTTGTGAAAGTTTTGGTTAGATTCTATAAAACTCAAAAGTAAAAGAATGAACCGTCCCCATGATTTGGACGTGGTGTACTCTCGCGTGGTGGTGGAGATTGCGCACATTGCTGTTTGTGGCTTTCATAACTTTCCCTTTTCATTTTGTTATTTAATGTTCACCCTGTCCTCTTTGGCTTGCTCCTCATAAACGTGACACCAAAAACCGTGTAGTTATAACTCATTAATACTATTCATTACACCGTTTCCTGACTCTGTCTTACCCTTTTCATCATACACTACAGTTAGTACGTTTTAAAATGTGGTGTAGAGGGGAACAATAACTACAACAACAAAAGCTGAGGTCTGATTGAAAATGCCTCTGTTTTTATAGACGGTGTGTTAAGACCATGAACCGAGCATCCTTTGTGTTGCATTCACAACATTCCATCTATGTTACCTCACTTTTCACCAATCTGGCATCTCTCTGCCTTCTACTGGTTTCGCCACGTACTGCAGCTTCAGGCATCTCTCACATCATTGCTTACTTTTAAAACTTAAAATGCAGTCTTGATTTTAATTTTAGCCTGTATTGTTGAACAAAGAGGGTGCTAAAACAAAACGGGATTGGCGACTGTGGCCCTTGAAGTAAGTGATTTTTTTTTTTCAAATATCCTGTAATCTGATTTCTTCTGTGCAATGAATTGAGCTTGTATTTTATTTATTTGATTGTTTATCAAAATTTTTCTCGTCATACTTTATAACAATAAGGTAACATAATGTAATGTAATATTTTCCTCTAAAAACAAACTAGAAATTATATCCAGAAAAAAATACGGACAATGGGGCATCTCTGAATCTTTTTTTTTTAAAAATGAGACACCTAAAATTAATCATAGTTTTAATGTGAGATGATTTTTTTGCAGTTAGCCCTAATACTCAAGTATGCCAGAATACATGCATTGTTAGATATTTTTTTCTCAAAAGAAATCCAGTTTATTGGATTTTGTAGAAGCTTCTGTAGAATTTGTGTATTTGATTAAAACCAATATTGCCAAGGTTTCAAGTCTTTATCGATGGTTTTGTTGTTATTTAGATCTAATTTCTGTTTTATTTTGAAATACTAACCTCCCTCAGGTGTCTCGACTTCCCCTGCCTATGTTCTCCTTTCGTTCTGGTGATTGCCAGCTCCTTTCCTAATGTGTTTCACGTGTGTCTTTTTGTCTCTCCCTCCTGTCTGTATATAATGTATGTCTTATCTTGGGTTTCTTTGCCAGGTTGTCTGATGTCTTCCTTTAGACTACAGATTGTCCTTGTTATTTGTTCCCGAGATGTCGTGTAGCCGAAAAGCATCCGGCCAATGGAAAGACATGGTTTCCCTGATGTTGATAGAAAAAGTTTGTTTTTGCGCTTTTGTGTTCTGGACTATACAGACTGTTCGGGTGCATTACACCTCACCTCAGTTCCCAACCAGAAAGAAACAATTAGCTAATCAAATGAAGTATCCTTTTTCCATTGACTGAGCAAACCCCAAAGCCAGGACAGGCTAATATTCATAGAGTGAAAAGCATAGTCTGATCATTTAGGCTACTTGCCAACATTGAGTATGAAAATATGATGATGTAAACAGGAGTCAACAAGCATGGATGGTTGCTAGTAGATGCAATCTCTAAAGAAGCCGACGACAATGCATATGTCTTTATGCATGTGCAGTATTTAAAGTCACTTTGTTTGTGCCCAGCAGGCCAAAATCCTTCTTAGTGCCTTTAGTATACAGCTGAAATAGCTTGGTATCACAACAAAGTTCTTCCCCAAGATTTTTATAAGTGAGATAAACTGCTCAATAAATGTCTAAATGGACAATTTCTGAACTCAGAAAAGTTGTTGTCCAATATTGTTGGTGTTTGTAAAAAGCTAAACCCTTTCTTTTATGACAACAAAAAGTCTTTTGTTCATACATTGCTAACTTTGCTGGCTGTTAAGCTAACAGCTGTAACATTGCTGAGTCGGAACAAAAAAAACTAGGCCACCAGTAAAAGAAACAACTAAATATTGCTGATGGAAATCAGGAAAGACTGCAAAAGGAATCTAAAGAGGTCATCAATCACAATCCAATCCCACAAACTCTGAACCATCCTAACACTTTCATTCTTTTCTCCAATGACGTAGGCAAGAATCACACCATTACCACAATGACTCATCCCACCACGAAGAATTTGCCACAAAAGATTGATGATCTTTTCTGCACTGACATTGCAGTTGCACATACTTAGAGAAAATAGGAGAACCAATTAGACAAAGGAAGACACAAACTCAGATAGTGCTTTCCTCTTGAAGACAGCACCTTCTATTGTTCAATAATCTAGTTCTGAAACTTTTTTGGGAAACAAACAATTTTGACCTTAATGAATATGTTTCAGACTCAGAAGACTGCATTCCTGCATTGTTTGCTACTTTTATACAGTCAAGAGTGTCTTAGACCACAGTCTAAGATTACTACAAAGTTTATTGTAAGGATTGTCAGTATTGCCATGATAACTATGCCCATCTAATCAAATTAGTTTAGATGATGTTGGGGTTTACCTCTAAAAAATACTTTCTCTCTTCAGCAGGACAACTCAAAGTTTAACTTTGGTTCTTACTCTGGTTAAAATAAAGAGATATAGTTTAGATGTAGTTAAATTAACACGAAACTCACTACGTTTCTAATATTTTAAAATATTTTTATGTACAACAGTTATTTAACAAACACGTTAAAAATGAATTGACTTAGAGCAGAACATAAAGAAAAATAATCTTCATTTGGTTTAAATCACTCTGCTTGCTGCTTTTATTCCACAATGTGTTTATCTGCAAACTCTAAGTTATGAGCTTTGTAAAAGTAATACATTCATTAAGCTATGACATTTCTGTTTTGAAGTTTTATTTTTGAATTTTCAAAACATAAAGACTTTTCCTTCCAAGTCCCACAAGGTTTTATCTTTTTTAAAAGTATTTGACTGACACAATGACCCTGTTTGAAAATTTTGACTGCTTCGTAAACTACGTACATACAGTATGTCCAGTCAAACCTTTCCTACTCATCTAATCCTTTTCAAATAGAGAACATTGTGCTTTTGTGGGGTGACTATTCTTATTTTATGATGTGTGTTAATATTACTTTTTTTATAACTCAGAAATGCCATATTTTCCTAAATAAAAAGCTTATAAACACATTTGTTCTGTCACGATCCTCCCAGTTCTGGCACCTTTCTTCCCTCATGGTCTCGCGCTTTGCACACTTGGTCCTAATTGCCTCTCCCTATAGTTTGCACCTGTGTCTTGTCTTCCTCCTGGTTATTTAAGCCCTCGTGTCCGTCATACTTTGTCAGGCTGTCTGCCATCCTGCTGTGTCATGATGGTGGCACTCAATGGTGGCACCACAGTCTCCTGTTTTTCCTTTGTTCAGTACACCTACTTGTCTAGGCATGACTGCCCAGGACCTAAGCCTGCCCAGCCTTGCTTCCAGGCTCACATGCTGCCACTCTTCTCTAACTTTTTCCTAACTGCAAAGAAATGGTTAAACTGGTTTTGCATCTGGTTCTTGCCTCTCTAACTTCGCATGGCATTTTCAGTTTCACAATGTTCTTTAAAATCAAATTGAACAAATTCCAGTATCAAAAAATAAGCAATTTCTGTTGTACAACTTCACCGGTATGATCCAGCATCTCACACCTCGAAAGTGAACTGCTGCTGCTACAAAAACCCTTTCTGATCATGTTAGAATGCAGTTGTAGCAGAGAAAAAACGCATTGGCAGAGAATGACTTGTTATGTAAGTAGTTTCTGAATACAGGACTACAAACGTCCATTTATTCAAAAGTATGTACATAATATTGAAGTATTGAAGAAATCTCCGAAAAGCTTATTGTGTAAAACTGGCCCTGTAATATTGCTGACTTTATGCAAAAAATATTAAAACAGTTACAGGATTTGACAAGATTCCTTTTAAATATTTCAAAACATATTTGACAAAACTCTGTGGCTGTTGTTAGAAATCCGTCACTGCAGGAGTTGTATTAAATTTATTAGGAAAATGTGAACCACAATCTAAAGTAACGGGACAACATCATCCACTGCCCTGAACATATTTTTATGTATGGCCTAATGGAAAACTTTGGCTCTGTAAAAACATATTTAAAGACCTCTTTATTGTTCCAGTTTCTGGAGACTTAGGGCATGCAGCCACATTTGAGCGAGAATGTGAGGTTTTTATTAAAAAAAAAAAAAATTCTGACAACCACAATATTTATATGAAACTCAAATCTACTACTGACAAATATTGTGTTGTTTTTTTTTTTTTTAAATAATCACGTAACCTTAGATTTTGTATTGTCTGATCAATTTTATGGTAAAAAAAAAAAAATACACATGTCCAACTGTCCGAAATCTTGGACATTTTTAAAAGTATCTGTGTACTCAGATTCCCCATCTCAGACTTTCCATTCCATTTTGAGGGATTTCATCCTTTAATTGATGGTAAAAATGTTCATAAGTAGAACTCAGTATGACTCAGAATTCATTGCTATACAATAAATCTGAGTGGTCAGGTTTTGGTAGTAAACAAAATTTTTGATTTGTAAAAGGACATCAGAAAACTTCTGTTCGGGAAAATGTACAGATAAAATATAAAGAAAATAATCATAATTAACCATCTTTGGAACCGCACATCCCTAACTGGGTTGTGGGGGGTTCCGGAGCCTATTCCGGCGTATTCAAGGCGAGAGCCAGGGCACACCCTGAACAGGTCAATAGTCTGTCTTGAGGCCACACACAACCATTCACACACTGATTCCTAGGGTCAATTTTATAGTGGCCAGTTAACCTAGTATGCATGTTTTTGGAGGGATGAAACAGGAGTACCTGGAGAAAACCCATGCATACATGAAAAGAACATGCAAACTTCACACAGAAAGGCCAGTGTTCCAAGACTCACCCCCATCCAGGACTCAAACCCCAACCTTTTTGCTCTGAGGTCACTGTGCTAGCCACTGCACCACTGTAACGCCCATTTTATTTTTGTAAAAATAAACAATTAAAATGGATAGGAAGCAGCATTTTGGTCACATAAAACACTAGATCACAAGAAATAATTCAATAAATGATAAATATAGATGTGAAAAGTCTCTATTTTTTAATGACTAAAATATGTGTCCAATTAAATGGATGTTGTAAGTTATGCCTGAGTTTAATTGACCACAAAATTAAAACTAAGGATGAAATCAAATGTGTGCAAATATTTGAGGCGAACAAAAGGGTTAAAGGCCTAAATTCCCATATGCTAGACCCTTGGTTCTTATTCTCAAACATACTCTATGTGTCCTTCTTTTATGACCAACTTTTACTCATGGGATTATTCCAACTTTCTCCGCTAGAGGGCACTATTGTTATGAGTGAAGCTCATGTGTCACTGATTCACCCCGTGGTCCCCATTAAAAAAATTCTTTTCACACTTTGAACATCTTTTCACAAAGTAATCTTTCACCTGACAACATGTAGAGCAAGTGTTTTAAGTATTTCCTCTCTATATGAATAACGGTGGTACACAATACAAAATCCCCAACTCTGAATGCTGCTTGTTTTACTGGAATTCTTTCCTCTTTAACAGATCTCATTCTCAAAATTTCCTCTTTCTTCACCACAAAACCAACACCATGGCAACATCTTTACTTCATTGTGTGAATGAAGGATTGGCTTTAAATAAAACTGAATATAAGATTAAAACTCTTACATTAGCCTTTTCTGATTTCGTTTCATCTTCTGAATTGCTAATCTCTAACTGGGTGGCGGGGTCTGCCTGGTGCCTATCCCAGCGGATTTCAGGTGAGAGGCTGGATACACTCCAAACAGGTCGCCAGTCTATTGAGGGGCCACACACTCATTCCTAGGGGCAATTTGATAGTGGCCAACGTAACATGCATGTTTTTGCAGGGTGGCAGGAAACCGGAACACCCTGAGAAAGCCCACGCATACACGGGAAGAACATGCAAACTATACACAGAAAGGCCAGTGTTTCAAGCCCTATCCCACCCAGGACTCAAACCATGACCTTTTTGTTGTGAGGCCACCATGCAGCCATAACCTGTGGATTTATATACATATTCATTTGTTTTGTTTTTTAAAAATCAGACTGTATTACTCACCTTCCTTCTTTTACATTTGGTAGCTTATATGTAGCCGTACATGTGAGCATGTGAGCTTAGCTTTCAGTTTTCCAAGTCTTCAAAAATAAACTCCATTCACAGCTTCTGTTTGACAAAGAATCAATGCATCATCTACGGTCTACTGCAGCTTTCTGGTTTAAAATACATTAAATCCAGCTAACTGCAGAGGCTTTGCATTTGACTTGCAGGAAACCACAATTCTATCAACACACCATATGCACAATTTTACAACCTTCTATAATAGATCATACTTCCTCCAACAAGACAGCGTTCACGCATATCAAACAAGATCACAACTCTGCTGCATAGACATTAATCTCACACTTTATTACTGCAAATCATTTGGTGACTGACACTTATGTGTTTTTAATCACTTTAGCTGAAAATATTAAGCGTCTCTTCTGGACTGAAACCGGGAGTGTCGCTCAGACACCATCCATTATCACCAATGTTACTGTCAATATTTGGTCATGATTTCAGCTGTAGTTCACCTTTTGGTGTGGGCTTTGTTGTTAACTTGCTTGTGTCTGATTACTATCACTGGATTGTGAATACTTTGGGGCTGAAAAGGACAAAAATGGGGACGGGGTGAGGGATGTGGTGCAGGCTCTGTGGGAACTGGGAGAATCAATAAAAGTGGCAGCAATTTTATTAACTTTATAAACCAAACTTCCGCACATATTTTACTTGCATTGTCTGATTTTTTCAGCTGAGCAGCAACTCACTATTATTCACTCCCTAAGTTTTTATTCAAAACAAAAATGACTACTACAAACTCTCAGAGCCGCATAGAAAGATAAACATGACTATGAATAATGGACACAATTAAAATGTTCTTAATATTTGATCCTAACTTCTTTTTTTAACCCAGGTTATCGACTGTGTTTTGCATGTAAATAACCAACAAGAGTGGGGGTTTCCAAAGGCACTCTTGGGTCCAACTTGTTAGAATTTCTACATCCTGCCATCTGGAAATATAATCAGGAGACATAATAGTGTTCCTCATGGTTTTGCGAAGAACATTATTGCCTTTTATTGGGTCATCTGCAACACCATAGAAACTTTTAAAAGTTTTTTCTATTTCTCAAAATTACATCTTTTAGGCCAAAATGTAACAGTTTTGACTGCTTTGGTTATTATTTTATGTGATATATTCTTTTTAAAAGGCAGAAGTAATTAAGTTGAACTTGTAAAACAACATCCTGAATAAATCACCTCAAGTACAGTAAGTATCTTGTTTTGCATGTTTGTAAAACTTTTTTTTAGCTTGTGTCTTTGTTCCTCGTCATCCTGCGGCTCCTCTCATCCCCTGCTGACATTGGCATGTCCTGCTGTGTGCTGCTGATGAATTTCCCAGAAAGTTTGTACTTTTGCCACTCGAAATGATCATCAGAAGAGGATTTCTTTTTTGATCTTTTAGTCGGTGGGTTTTTCAGAAAACAGGAACATGTACCAGGAACCATGAAGAGCCAGCCGTAACAATGTTCCAGAATTACTACGTACAGGATGTGTACTCTATGGACTTAAAATATACAAAGGTGTGCAGGTGTAGATGATTACTAGAAGACGTAACACTAACAGTGGGTCACGTTCAACAGAAGTAAAAAAAAACAATAACAGCGATTCACTTTAGCAAATAATGGATGAATGGATATGACAAGAAAATGTGCAAGCTGCACCACCAATTTGAATCTTTACGGTGTAAATGCCTCAAATTCCTCATGCTTTCCTTCAAACTATTTTTTTTAACAATGTCAACCAGATTAAGTTTTTTTTTGTGTTATTAATGTTTGATTTGTCTTTCTATTAAAACTTTTTTTCTTATCTAGACTTTCAGTAAGTGGTTTACAAGAGAGATCTTGGCTTAAATTTCCAGAGGTCAAAATTTTGAAAAGTCATGCAATGATAATTTTAACCACAAAGTGGCGGTACTGTTTCACACTGTAAGTGATAACAAAGAGACTAACTTGAGGGTCTGGTGGGTTTTTGTTTATTCTTTGCACACATTAAAAAAAAAAAAAGATTTTTTTTATTATTTTGATGAGGATGCCCAAATATTACTTACTAAAGCCATCAGTACACAGCTATAGAAAACAATTAAAACGGACATGCATCCAGTTTCAAAACACAGGTCACCCTAATGGGTCAAAAATTTCTGTTGATTGTTGAATTACTGGTTTCTAATGTATGCAATACCCAAAAAAATTACTACTTTAAAAAAAATTAAAGCCAGAATATATTGGAGAAAACAGTTTGGAAACGTCATATCGACATATTCTCACAATGAGAAGGTCAGGTTCGACTGCTGAGTGGGACAAGGCTTGGAAAACTGGCCTTTCTGTGTGGAGTTTGCAGTCTATAGCCTGGTAAATGTGTGGATTTTCTCCAGGTACATCAGTTTTCTCCCACTCTCCAAAAACATGCATGTTAGGTTGATTGACCACTTTGAAATTGTGTATGGATGGATGGTTGTGTGTGTGTGTGTGTGTGTGTGTGTGTGTGCAGCCCTGAGACAGACTGGCGACCTGTTTGGGGTGTATCCTGCCTCTCACCTGAAATCAACCGGGACAGACTCCAGCACCCCCACAATGCTGTCAGGGAAAAGTGGAAAAGGAAATGAAACATATCAACCTGTCTACCCACAGCTTTAATTTCTTCACATTTAGTCCTTTGAAAACAAAGTCATATCCAGCATGTTTTATCCCACTCCTTATGTCTACCACTCAAGATGAATACAAAATAAAAGATTTGATGAAAAATGAAAAACAGATATCAGCAGTACAGCTGCAAGATTATGACACACACCCTGAAGATCAGCTGCTAAAGCACATTGGCCTGTTAAATGTTGTGAAACAGGAGCAGGATCATTACTGCTCAGTGGTTAGTTCACACTGTGAATTTACTCTGATTAGGGACTTAATTTACCTTCATTGTGTTGGACTTAAAGTGGAGCTCAATTAATAAAACCCCAGGTTTACTACAGTTAGCCTTTAATTTATCTCCATGAAGAACGTTTTGTTTATCCAGCCTGTAAATTAAGAACGGGAGAAGCCTTTTAGAACAAAATAAAGAAGCTTTGGGATTCTTTTGCAGGTCACCTAAAATCTCACTCAAAGAAAGTAAGTCCGTTTATCTTTTAGCCTAGCTGTTTTGGAGACATTTGGGTTTTTTTTGTGGCAATCAAACTGAATTTAGTTTCTTGGATTGTGGTTGTGCTTGGGTTTGAACTGAACATTAATATATTTCAATCTAAATATCAAGTTATTTAAAATTCCTAGTATGCTGTGAAAATATTCCTGCTGAACTTATTTTGCATTTGTCAACATTTCGATCTTATAATAAACAAGTCGTACAGTTGTTTCTTTATGGTCTATTTAGACCTTCGTTTTGTTTTGTCTTCTAAACTGCTTATCCCTAATGGAGGCACAGGGGTGCTGGAGCCATCCCAGCTGATTTCAGGCGAGAGGCAGGATACACCCCTAACAGGTCGCCAGTCTGTTGCAGGGCCACAACCATCCACACACACTCATTCCCAGGGGCAATTTCATATTGGCTTTATGTTTTTTGGAGGGTGGGAGGAAACGGGAGTACCCAGAGAAAACCCATCCATACACGGGGAGAACATGCAAACTCCACACAGATGGGCCAGTGTTTCAAGCCTCCTCCTACTCGAGACTTGAACTCAGACCTTCTTGCTGTGAGGGCACTGTGCTAACCACTGCGCCATCCCTATTTGGACCTAATGGGTGCAAATTATATCGTAATTTTTTGAAAGATTATTGAGTATACCATAGCAAATCTTTACCTTGGGGACTTGTGCAAATATCAAACGTTTCAGTCATGGTCATACTTCATAATCAATAACAAAAACAACAAAATCAGTCACTTGTGTTGTGCATTATTTCAGTGTATCAAGGCATCCATTGGTAGAGATTCCAACCAAGTGCCTGAACCCCCCTGTCTGGCTTATTTCTACCAGGATAACAGCTACCTATATCAAATTAGATTGCAAATTAAAACTAAAAACATCATAACTTACTTTAAACTTGCTTTTTCATCTAAGGTACAGACCTTTTCTAAAACATAGAAACACTTTATGCCATATAATCACTCATTTACAGTATTATTATACTATACAGAACATGAGAAAATCAGATACATATGATTTCAGCATTGATAATACATCATTAAATCTATATTGTGTCAACGATCTGTACAGCAGTTGTTTCAAAAGTCTTAAGTTATTGGAACATAAACACACAATCAACACAAGTTTTTATTAAATTAAACACATGGATAACATCCATGTCTTCAAACCTACCTGCTCAGGAATTTGCCTTAGATGTATAAATAAAGATCAAAGCATCAAAATCTACAACAGGCTAATATAATTCATGTTTCTAGCATGTGGGCTTCATCTACTTTACTATCAAATTTGCTCAATTTAAGCACACCAAGATTTAAACTGATTTAATCACCTAAACTTCGATTTAAATTTTAATCACACATTCACAATTCTTCAAAAATAGCACTTTAAGAAGAAATAAGCTGGGATTAAAATGGTAAAAGTGCTGATGAGAGTGAAGCTCTTTGTTTGTGTGCCTGATAGAGACTCCATGGAGAAATCTTCTTCTCTCTCCAACATGAATCAATTAATTTTCTGTAATTGTAAACAGTCAGACATGGAGAGCACTCCCGCACAGATTTCTCCAGAGGGTGGATCCCACCCTCCCATCCACATCTCCTGTCAGGCTCGTATAACCAGTTACCATGACAACTGGGCTCCAGATCGCCATAAAGTTTTACGACACAGAAGGAGAGCGGAGCTGCTCTCTGCCTATTTCTTTCCTGTGTCATAGGGAGAAACAGTAAAGAAGAAACTGAAACCATGTTAAAATAGACTGTAATCTCTCTCTTTCTTCCTCTCATGCCTTCACAAGTTGTTTTCCATTAAAACGAGTCGCAAGGGAATTAAGGCATTTTTCATTAAACCTGGCCAGTAAGCACATTAGGAGAATTAAAGCATATTTATAGAGCTGGATTTGCATTTCTTACAGGGGACCATTCCTTCTGTGGCCTTGTATATCTCAGCATTAAGTCTGCTTCACTCAGCAGATCAATAGTCTGACATACAGGCCACACAGAGTGATATGAACATTTGATTTTAATCTGAAAAATGAATGCAAAGCAGATTGACCAACCTCTCATTCAGTCAGTGAATAAATAAATAAATAATTAAAAAAGTTAAACTCAATTCTACTGATAATCAACTCACACCTACATACTCAACATCACCTCCTGGTATGCATGGTCAAGTAGAGATGACAACAGAATATCAGAAAATGTTGTAAACAAGGTAGTTGTGAAAGAGGGATCGTTTGGAAGAATTTGATTCCGGTACACAAATTTTTCCAATGTCGCAGGTTATAAGTTTCACTTTCAAACAAAGTGAAACCTCACAATGTTTCTTTTTCTTAACATTGTGAGGTGTTTTTTTTCTTTCATTTCTTACTTTCCTTATAAAGACCAATCACGTCTTCTTTGTGTGGTCTAATAGTTTGTTTCAATCATGTGTAAGTAATGTTTTTGAATCCGACAAACACAATTCTTTTTTATCAGGTTAAGTTTTGTTGATTTTTTTAAGCAAAAATTGGATGTATTTCCACCACGGAAGCTTTCCGATGTCATTCTGTGAGTTCCTTCAAGATGTGTTTGTATTTGAATTACAAGCAGTAGCACCACAAATTGAATGTAGGAAAGAGTAAGATTGGGTTTTTTATTTTCTAATCTGTTCAAATAATGAGCGATATGAAGAAAATTTGAACATACAAACATGGTCCTGAGATCTACTGTTGTTTTGCTTTGATTTGGCTTCACCAAACGCTCAAGAGATTGCTCACCATTCAGAATTTGTTTCTGGACTTATTTTTTCCTGGTAGCCAATGACTCCATTCTTCTTCTTCTTTCGGCATTACCCTTCAGGGGTCTCCACAGCAAATCAGTTTCTTCCATCTAACCCTATCGGCTGCATCTTCTTCGGTCACACCAACTATCCTCATGTCTTCCTTCACGGTATCCATGAACCTCCTCTTTGGTCTTCTTTTATGCCTCTTTCCTGGTGGTTCCAAAGCCAGCATCTTTCTGCCGATGTACTCTCTCTCGCTCCTCTGTACATGTCCAAACCATCTCAGTCTGGCCTCTCTGACTTTTTCTCCAAAACCTCTAACATATACTGTTCTTCCAAAGACTCCATTCATTCTGCTTGTTCTAATAATGCTTTGAACAGTACTAAATTATGTTTTAGTACTTTTTTTTTTTTTTGCAAACTCCCTGTTTGCAATCTCCTATGTCATGGAATTTGTCTTTTGACCTGGTTGCTTAAGAAATGAGAAACACTTACAGTGGTGGTCAAAAGTTTACATACACTTGTAAAGAACATAATGTCATGGCTGTCTTGAGTTTCCAGTTATTTCAACAACTCTGATTTTTCTCTGATATAGTGATTGGAACAGATCCTTCTTTGTCACAAAAAACATTCATGAAGTTTGATTCTTTTATGACTTTATTATGGGTAAACTGAAAATGTGACAAAATCAGCTGGGTCAAAAATATACATACAGCAATGCTAATATTTGGTTACGTGTCCTTTGGCCATTTTTACTTCAATTAGGCGCTTTTGGTAGCCATCCACAAGCTTCTGGCAAGTTTCTGGTTGAATGTTTGACCACTCCTCTTGACAGAATTGGTGCAGTTCAGTTAAATTTGTTGGCTTTCTGACATGGACTTGTTTCTTCAGCATTATCCACATGTTCTCAATGGGATTTAAGTCAGGACTTTGGGAAGGCCATTCTAAAACCTTAATTCTATCCTGATTTAGCCATTCCATTACTACTTTTGATGTGTGTTTGGGGTCATTGTCCTGTTGGAACACCCAACTGCGCCCAAGACCCAACCTTCGGGCTGATGACTTCAGGTTTTCTTGAAGAATTTGAAGGTAATCCTCCTTCTTCATTGTCCCATTGACTCTCTGTAAAGCACCAGTTCCATTGGCAGCAAAACAGGCCCACCGTGCTTGATGGTAGGCATGGTGTTGTTGGGGTTAAAGGCCTCACCTTTTCTCCTCCAAACATATTGCTGGGCATTGTGGCCAAACAGCTCAATTTTTGTTTCATCTGACCACAGAATTTTCCTCCAGAAGGTCTTATCTTTGTCCATGTGATCAGCAGCAAACTTTAGTCGAGCCTTAAGGTGCCGCTTTTGGAGCAAGGGCTTCCTTCTTGCACGGCAACCTCTCAGTCCATGGCGATGCAAAACACGCTTGACTGTGGACACTGACACCTGTGTTCCAGCAGCTTCTAATTCTTGGCAGATCTGCTTTTTGGTGCTCCTGGGTTGACTCTTCACCCTCCTGACCAGTTTTCTCTCAGCAGCAGGTGACAGCTTGCGTTTTCTTCCTGATCGTGGCAGTGACAAAACAGTGCCATGCACTTTATACTTACAAACAATTGTTTGCACTGTTGCTCTTGGAACCTGCAGCTGCTTTGAAATGGCTCCAAGTGACTTTCCTGACTTGTTCAAGTCAATGATTCTCTTTTTCAAATCTGTGCTGAGCTCCTTTGACTTTCCCATTGTAGCGTTTGTGGGTGTTTTTATCCAATGAGCCCTTATTAAATGGCCTCAGAGAATTCACCAGCTGTAGTCACTCATAATCACTCACAAGAAGTTAAGAGGTCATGCTATGAAGCTCATGTCATTGACACAACTTTCTAAGTCTCCAAAATTGCTCATTCATGTTGCTGTATGTATATTTTTGACCCAGCTGATTTCGTCACATTTTCAGTTTACCCATAATAAAGTCATAAAAGAATCAAACTTCATGAATGTTTTTTTGTGACAAAGAAGGATCTGTTCCAATCACTATATCAGAGAAAAATCAAAGTTGTTGAAATAACTGGAAACTCAAGACAGCCATAAAATTATGTTCTTTACAAGTGTATGTAAACTTTTGACCACCACTGTATGTATCTACTGTCATACAATAAACCTGTGTGTGTCTACATGGATTGACAGTATATATACTGCAGATCTACATTCATGCATACATAGATGCTTGCATATGCCCACTAGATGCCACTATATTGCAAAGTGAACTGGTAAAAAAATTAGAAAAACTTGCAATCATGTGCATTGACAAACCAGAGCCAACTACTGGAAACATGTCAGTCCCTACTTTGGTAGAATTAAAAATCCTGATACATCCAATTTTCTTTCAGACTGTGATCTTGATTAAGGTGCAGTATTTTACTAAACACTAACCGTCATATGTGAAGTCACCTTCTACCTGAAAAGCTAATGGATGGTTTTCATATAAAGTCAATTAAAATGTTGGAGTGAAAGGCTTTTTGTTTGATCTCTTCACCATCGTGTTTACTTCATTCAGTCTCCCAGGATGCACTGCTCTGTGGCCTGCAGCTCTTTTATGGTTGTGTATATCACCATCCCTTTTATTGGCACCATCAGACATTAAAGTCTGCTGAACACACGCTCGCTGCCTGTCAGCAGGCTACGACTCCATAAAAGGCGTCTCTCTGTGAAAAATGAGCAGCCATGCAGGCACAAGGAGAGAGAATGAAGGCAGATAGAAAAGCTGTGGTAATCACGGTTTTACTTTGAGCTCTATAAAATTGGGGACACTACAGCATCCCTCCCCATCTCATTTGACCTTGAAACAGAGCCAAAGTGCAGCTCCTTTTGTTTGTCGTTTTCTTCAGTGTCATAGCTGAAACATGACAAACAGAAGCAAGATTAATGTCTAAAAATGTCTGCCTAAAATGAAATAGATCTTAGAAACGTGGAAACATCATTAGATATGAAGTTAGATGTACAGTACTTCTACCTGAAGCCTTTTAAAAGCAGTCATAGAAATAAAATTTATTTCAACACATTATAACCTGCAAATCTGGATCTGGACATACAAATCTGTACTTGATTCAGATCAGAGAATCTTGTGCTTTAGAGTGATGCACGGCAACTCCCAGACTTGGACAACCGTGATTCTCACAAGACTTTGTTGCCTTCGAGTTCTAGACTTTCCCATCAAACTTCTTCAAATCACAGACTTGCATCACTACTGAAAGTAAAACAAGAGGCAGAATTTGCAGTTATAATAATTAATATAATATGCAGACCTCTCTCTTCGCTTATAGAGCAGGACCATCTTTAACTTTATATCTTAAATACAGTATCCCTTGTGGTGGTCTGTTCGACCTGCTGACCTAATATCGCTTCTCAACCATTTATCACTGGACTTTGCTACAGTTTTTCAGTAAATTATTGAAGTTCTAATTCCAACCCCAGAGATCCCAGGACCTAGTATGTTGGGTACTACCAGCCATGGGTGGGATACACCCTAAACGAGTCAGTCTGCTACAGGATCACATAGAGATGCACAACCAGCCGTACATACACTCACCCCTGGAGGAAGCTCTACCATGACCAATAAGACCACCTAGCATAATTTAGGTAGTGGAACACACACAGGAAGAACATACAAAATGTAAACATAAAGATTGGTGTTGTGAGTAGTTGCCCAGCCAGCTAGATTAATATTGACGGGGAAAATCTGGATATTTTCTGATAAAATATGAATGGTTGAAATTGTGTTGAATTAGCCCTGAAATGACACTAAGTTCAACTTGATTAAAAAATGTTGTCAGAATTAGTGATGAATACAAATATTCTGTCTTAATATTTGATCAAACTCATTATTAACGTTATTATTAATATTCGGTTTCCCGTCGAGGTATGAGGGGTCTTCAATTGGGAGAAATGACTACAGAGAAAGTGATGGGGAATCCAGGAATGTACCTGGTGTGAGTGGGACAGAAGAGAATTTAGATTTCTTCACACAAGTATCTAAGGCTTTTTAATTTGTTGGATGAAGTTACTTAGGAATTCAGATGATATTAGTATACAGTAGGAAACTGTTAGTTCATTCTTTGCCATTCTATCTAAAAATATCTGATATACATTATGGCGTTAATTTTTTTTTTGGTTAGGAATATTCATTAAAAGTCCCGTCTCATGCAAAATAACTCTTTTCTTATTGGATCTTATTCACATAAACAACCTCCATTTGGGATTTGGAAGTTCAATTACACAAGAATTAATAAATCATGCTAATCTTTGAGCTTCATCATCAACCAAGACGCGTCAACGCCTGACTATTGCTCAGTGAGATCATAAAGTGCGTAAATTGAAACATTGTTTTGTTGATGTGAATGCTAATTCATCAGTCCAAAATGACTGAAAGAAAAATCAATCTGGTAGTGGATTTACTATGAATGCCATTTTAAAGACAGACTTTTCAATAAAATCTAAATAAACTGTAAAAATGCAAGTTGCGAAGAACAGCTAAACACATCTGTTCGAAATTGAGAAATAATACTGGTTAGTCTGTTTTTTAAGCATTAGTGACGATATTTGAGGAGAATTTCAGTTACAACTAATCCAAATTTCTTATGAGTAAAGATTTGATAGATTCCAAAATAATGGTACTGAAATTATAAGCTTTTTTAAAGTTAGGAAATGTTAGTGTCAAGGTTGGTGGTGATGTGTGAAGTAGGACCCAAACCAGTTAACTGGAGGAAGTGAAGAACCAAACAGAGCTACATACAATGAATGAGCAGAAGGAGACCCCAGCTGGATATCGAGGGGACCAGAAGGATGGAGCTTGACTGGTTGACGAAGGCAACCAGGTGTAGAAGCTCGGCATGATGATGGGGAACCAGAAGGAAGAAACTTAGCAGGAAGGCAGGGTGCACAAGGAGCCAGGGGTAAGAGCTTAGCAGGATGAGGATCAGAGCTATGCAACTCAACAGGAAGTCAGGGTGCACTGGGACCTAAGGAGAAAGCAGGGAATGCAGACGAATACTCTAGGAGGGAAGTGAGGGACACCAGGGCTTGAATAGTCCAAAGGAAAATAAGACACACCTGGGGATTGAGATCAGATGTGCCAAATTAGGGCTGCCGCCAGAATAGGAGGGAAGGAGTGATCCAGATGAGAGGGGAATCATGACAGTATTTGAATGGTTCTGTGCTGCAGAACCATTCAAATTTATGGTATTGGGAAATTTGTTCACAACTTGCTTACTGTATAAAGGTTATTGAAAAGTGTTCTATTTGTGATTAATCGGGTGTGTTTTACTGCATAATAAGATGTTTTCACAACTTCAAAGTTTTCCTTTGCAAAAACTGAGATAACCGGTTAACTTACAATAGAACTAAAAAAATCTTTAATTTATGCCTCATTTATTTAAATAATTACTTTATTCTATACAACAAGAAAAGTATTTAAAGTTTTGCTCTCATGAAAAGAAACAAAGTAAATGATAAAAAAAAGAAGAAAATTTAGACAAAGAACTGCAGAACAATGTGAAAAAAATTTAAACATGCTATCACTTAAAAAGCATTTAACAGTTTTAGGATTTAAAAAACTGGGTCTACACCTTCCTTTGACTGTGTGATGATGGAGGCCAAGACACTGATGTGCAGTGCTTTAAATCCAACACAAGATGGTGAAGGAGAGCTTGACACAAAATTTTGTGTGAAAGGTTCTCCACAAAATTTTGTCTGTCTAACTGGTATGAATGCATACTGAAAAAAAAAAAACATCAGTTCTTAAAAAAATGACTCCTTGTTTTTTGTTGAGATACAAATTGTAAATGAAAAATAATTTTCTGTCAATCCAGTTGCTAGATAAAACACACCACGACCTTGGAAGGTCACTAACCCTTAACAACATACACAGAGACATACCACACACAATGAGGACAAAATCAGATGAAAAACATCACAAATTTTGGGGTTTGTGGAAAGAAGCCAAAGCACTCAGACGGAACACACAAACATGCAAACTTTACCCACAAAGAGATGTTTTTACACAAATCAAGAAAGAACCAATAAAACCAAATTAAGATGTGTTCACTGACATGTACACATGTGTACACGTTGACCAGTTATGTCATTGATCCATAAAAATAAAAAACAACATGTCACGTAATATTTGTTTTGAAATTTAGCAATTGTGTATTAAAGTATTTTAAGAAAGAGGAAAGGTCCTTCCATTTATTTAAACTGTCTAACAAACAATGTTCAGATGAGTTTTATTCATTTTAGACACAAAATAGCAAATGCATAAAAAATAAGCTTCAAATGCATAAAAAAAAAAATAGACACAAAATTAACCAAAATCAACACGTAGAACAAATGTATTTTTCTTATTGTAGACTTACAACTTGCACAAAGTGAAAAAGAGGTTTCATCAAACCCCTGCGGTCTGATAAATCTCCCCTTTGGGGGAAGGATGCAGATCTGGAGATGACGCTAAGCGGTTCCAACTGAATGTAGACTGTTGGAACCGGAATGTAGACTGATTGTAGACTTTGTCCTGCCAAAGCAGGACAAAGCGGAATTGATTTTGTAGGAAAGTGACTTATTTAAAGAGGGTTTACAAGTTGCTCTCTCGTTCTTAAAACCAATTAGTTACCTACAGAGATAGTTTGCATTTGGGAATGACTTTGCCTCAAGACTACTTAATCTTTTTGTCATGTTGCTTCTGTGTATCCCAATGTTTGTCAAAAACTGCCATATGATTCCTTCTTTTTCTACTTTTTCAATGTACAGAAAAGGATGTTTGGTATTAGATTTTCTTTGTACAGATCGTGAAACTACCTCCACAACTACCTCCACAGGTTAGGAGGTAGTTTCTTAAATAAATACCACATTCTGCAGTTCTGGAGCTCTTTCTGATAGGGGTTGACATGTGGGCATTGTCATTGCCACCAGTTTGGTTACTCTGAATTAGAGTCTACCCAATGAGTCTACCCCCCCCCCCCCCCCCCCAAATAAAAGAGTCTACCCAATGAAAAAAAGAATAACTTTACTCTATTTTCCTAAATGGATTGAAGTACCCTGTGGTTTTGGAGGCAAAGAACAGAATCCTGATTAGCACCATGCTCTGGCATCAGTTTAGAGAAAATGATGGCTAAAATTGACCATCAAAGTTTCTGCCCAGAGAAATGTTCTGCTGATAATGAGTTTAACTGAAAAAAAAATCCAGGAAAAAGTGCCTTACTCTGTAAAGCTACAAAATTAAACAAATTATTTTCACTCTCCTCTTAAAACATTTTAATCTTATCTAAATTAATCTATACTTATTCACTGTAACAGTTTTATTATTGTTCATTAACACAAATGTCCCATTCTATAGTGAAACCCAAAGTAATTGTGCACTAAAAATCTTTTGTAATATTCACATCTTAATCAAACAGAAAATTTTGTGTCATTGTTGATCCAGATCATTGTATTTTCAGAAAAATAAAAAAATGGAATTGTAGAAAAAAAAAACATTTTCATTTACTTTTATCTAGGGCCCAGTTAAAGGCATTATTTTGAGTTCACTGAAACTTTACAAAACTAATTAGATTTTTGTGGTTTTTGGTTTTGTTTGTAAAAAAAAAAAACTCCTTTCTTAATTTCCAGTGTCAACTATTGCAGCAAGAAAAATTAAACTTAATGGTTTGGTTTTTTTATTACCAATAAAACTGCTGGTGTATGTGTCCTAAATTCCAAAAATAAATTTGACTTGAAAATTATTTTGTTCAAAAATACCTCTCATAGTTGTTTTTTAAAGAGCAAGTTCTAAGCATCATCTTTTAACTCACCCACACAGACTTTCTTTCACATGCACTCAAACACACAACATGCTGGAGACCCCTCCCTCTTATTTTGCACCTCCAGCTACTGCCTCTTTTACTGTATAATAAAACATCTGGCTTGACACTGTTGTGAGGAAACAATATCTTGGGAATCTGTCCACACCAGGTGCCGGCCCACCCATGACCACAAAGGCCTCAGAAAACCACCCAGATCCAAAATGGTTCACAACACAACCGGCTGCCAGAACCTGAGTGCCCAAAATGAAAGATTCTTGAAGGCTAAGAAGAAATTGATCAAATAAAAGCAGAATATACATACATATGTATATATATAAACATTTTAAAAAGTAAAAAAAAAAATCAGTTCAATGAAGCAACTTATTTGCTCAAACCAAAATTAGTATGAGACACAAAGATGGATTCACAACATAAATTTAATTGAAATTGAAAATGTAAACATTTTTATGATCAAAAGAAAAGCAGATAAGGCGAAAAAAGAAAATTTAAATTAAACACCTACATAAAAAGGGATTTTAACATAAAAGCTAAAAAATGCAAGTATAGAATCTTTTCTTGAACCATATTTACTGTATGTTTTGATGGTGTGAATGTTCACTGGTAGTCGGATTCACATATGGTAATAAAAATAGCTTCCTATGTTGACTTTGTTTTTGTTTGTGAGGAAGATTTAAAAAAACGAAACAAGCAAACTAGATTAATCTAAAATAGATCAAACAGTTAAATTGACTGAAAAACATTTCGTGAGTTCTATGTTATTTTTAAAAATTCTTGAATTAAATTAAAATGTATTAATGTGAATCGCCCCAAACGCAGAGAAGCGACAACTTCCTGGAGAACAAAGAATACGACCTTTGTCCTTTTACCTCCTAATTGTAAAAATCTCAATAAAAATTTCTTATTAACATAAATGTTTCAGTGGGATGTCATTACCGGACTGTCCACCTCTGGATTGTTACATATATTTTTAATATTCAACTTCAGTTAACATAAAATACATTGATCACAAATGAATTACTTTTCAAACATTTCATTAAAAATGTGCTGAATTAATACAATAAAACAATCTATCTGAAGGTTCTTTTGATGCTCAGATCTTGTTCATTTCTCAGTCAGGCCTTTTAAATATGGAAACCAAACAGATGAAGTTAAAAACGCTGCCCTGCATTCTGAAATTAGCTATTTTTGTTTGGATGTAATTTAACAATCTCGTTTAATTTCAGACTTAATTTTGTTCTCTGAATTAGAATTGATCACTTTTGTTTGCATGTACACACAGTTTTGCAATCGCATTAAGACTGAATCTCACTCTAAACAAACATCAAACAATATTGTTTTGTAGTTGTTACTATATTTATTCCAGCCACTACATTTTTAAATTGGGCTATTTTGTTGATCTATGTCAAATAATTTTTGACAGATTTTGGCTTCCAAATTTGGCATATCAAACCAAATCCAAGTGTTTCACTCTTAAAGTAATAATTTCTAGTCATTTATATTTTCAGTTTTCAATGCAAATGCCTTTTAACAATAAACCTGAAACGGCAAACATATCTTGAAAGATAATAATCAAGAAAAATATATTAAATGTTTCAATGTGGCATCTCAGTGTGTGAATTTTCAATGTGAGTTTTTTCAATGTAGGAATTGATAAATACATAAAGATGAACAAGGACTGACTAAAAACAGACCTTGTTACAAACAGACCATGTTACATCAGAACATGAAGATAGTCTCACATCATCACAGAAACAGAAAGCTGCAGCCAGAAGTAGGTGATTGTAGTTGTTTGTGTGCAGCAGAGGCGTACCATGTCTTTGTGAAGGGGTCTTTACCACACCCAATTGTAAACACTCAAGGAAAGACAGAGAAGAGAAAATATGTAAAGCCAAAAAAAGGGATCACTAATTTTAGAGATGCTAAAATCCATTCAGACAATGACAAAATATTTTTTTTCTTCCTTTGTCTTGCTTGAATATCTTCACTCCATAAACATTTCAGTATTCCTTTTCCTTCAGCATGTGGACAGAGGGTAGCATTGTAGTGTTCAACGGTGCAATGCAAGCAAATGTGTGTCATCAACAGCCAAATATATATATAAAAAAATCTCTCACGGCAATTAATTATAAAATTAAACACACATTCAAACCTCATCTTGGATTTTAGGTTTTCTCTGTGACTTGAATGATCTGGTGTGTTGTAGTTTGTGGCAGAGATGAAAAAAGTTAAACCCTCAGTTATGCGGACATGGTCAATATTTTTAAAGATGATGTTCTGCAAATCTGTTACAAACCCCGTATTTTCTGCATCTGACTGACCAGAAATCCATGAGTGTGGTTTTTCTATTGTGTTTTGATTATGGAATGACTTAGTAAAGATTAATTATTTATCTAGAACTAAATCTGATTTCTTTACTCTGTTGTGTAAAGAAAAACAAGCTGGAATTAAACACATGATTTCTTAATTTTCTGAATTAAAAAATAAAAATCAGGGAAAAATGGTACTGACCATTTTTACAAAAGAAACAGGGATTTTTAGTTAGATGAAAAGCAGGTTGTTTGACAGTTTTAAACAATTGACAATTTACTTGTCTTAAATTCTTTATTGATACATAACTTCTCTTAGAAACAGTAAAATTGTTCAATTATGACCAAAACGCACCTTGCAAAAATTACAGAGAGACTTCGCTGTTGAATGCTAGATGTTACAATGTTAAAGCTATTGTTAAACTGCAGGTTTCAAATTGACCTGCTGCTCTCATCACAACGACATCTGCACATTTTGTACGCTATCTGATGTTCATTTAAAACAAAATAAGTTGAGTCCATAGTTTTTGTTCATTTATCCAATGCTTCATTTGGACGACTCATTTTTTTTCCTTTTAACAATGTTCCTTTACAATTATTTAACACGATAATGACAACAAGCCAAAATCAAAGTAATGGCATAGTGTTTACGTATTTTAACTTGGCAAAATCAGATATGATTTACATAAAAAAAAAATCATACCTTTTTACAAGCTTTGAACACATTAAAAATCTCACACTATTCAAGTATTTGAATTTCTCGGTTAATGAATCAGCTGCTGACTTTATAAGCACATTCAGTTTACATCGCTGACATTTTACAGTCTGCATGGATTTGTCTGCAGGATTGAGCGTGGATATGAGCTGGCAAAAAAACTCCACTTATTTTTTTGATGGAAGTTCTGGTCAGCGATCAATTTTCAATGTTCATCACCTTTAAAATGAATTTTAAAGGTGAATTAGGTTGAATTAGGTTTTTCAGAGAACGAATACAGCAAGACAAAGAAACAATCCCCTCTCAAGACAGCAGCTCTTTATGGTGCTATTTTATTTTTAGCATAAAGGCAGGTGAGGGATCCCTGTTTACTGTCATGGAAAACATTCTGTTCGTGTTGAGCAGGTTAATTACTTTGTAACAATGCCATTCATTATTGTTTCATGGCTTGTTTTTCAATCAGTAAGGTCGATGTGTGCAGTAGTTATGGAATTAATTTATGACTGATAGAAACAGAAAAACGTTTTTTTTTTAAAAAGGATCACTTTATCAATAAAATATTGTGCTGATTTGGTTCAACAATTTGATACTGCCATTCCTCCAGAAAGTCTTGAAATATATATATATATATTTTGCTAAGAACATACACGGGAAAAAAAATGCAGATACATCAATACAAAATGAGTCAATTTAATTCCACGAAAATGAGATTTTATAAAATGTACTTGTCAGGCTCTACGACACTTGATCTTTTTTGTTTACAGACAGAATTGAAAAAAAAAGAAAAATCTAACTTTAAGAGTTTACACTATTCATTGAGCTTCCAGAGAAACATTTACCCAATTGCTGAATTGAACCTACTGTAAGGTTTAGAAGGGCTCTTCTTATGTGTGAATTCATCACTGTTAGAAACACATTGTTGAGTCCAGTGTCCATTTCTAAGTCTTTTCACACCCCCAGGGCAATCTAAAGCAGACAGAGGCCAGACTACTAACACTTTACAAGCTGTCTGTCTGTCTCAAGTTCAATTGCAAAGTCCTGCCTCGAAAACAAAGACAGTCCACAATGCAGACAGAAGAGAAGTGGGACGGGCAGGGAAAGGTGGTAAAAGGCTGAGGGATGTGTGTGTGTGTGAGGGACGCAGGGAGGGAGGTCTGTTGGACATGAACTTGAGACAGAAAAACGAGCCCCAGTCCTGCATTCCTGCTTCCAAATATAAACTAGCCTCATGGGAGCTGTGTTGGTGTGTCTTCGTGTGTGTGTCAGTGGGTCACCACATCGACTTCTGCGGTCCCATAAACTCCAATTTACAGAATGGAATAGAGTAGTATTGAACAGAGTTGAATAAATAGATATTTTCAGTTCTTTTAGCTGATTCAAAAAGAAATGAAAGAAAAAAACATGTTCAACTTTACATTTCCAAACCTCCTTTAAAGACCAAAGTCACTGCTGGATTTCTTCCACCATTGTCCACCATTCAGTCTTCACATATACAAAGGGCAGAGGTCTGGCTCATAAAAGAAATCTGCTGTATCAGGCTTTTCCAGCAGTTTACACATTTCACATCCAGGAGAACCTGCATTCATGTCCTGGTACATGGAAATACAAACAAGTGACTGAAATTTAGTCTCTCCCATCAAGGTGTCATGGCTGCAATAAGGCACCTTGTAAACACACGAGGGGTCAATGACAATCAGTATAGAAGCATGAATACTTTGAAAAGACAAACCCTGGGAGAGAAAAGGGAAAGTACTTCTTATGCCGTGGAGGAATTGGAAGATTAATTATGCTCTTTTTGTTTTTTGTTAAGGTTAGCTGTTTTGAAGAAAAGACCTACAAACGATGACATTTCAGCATGAGAAGACATTCATAAGCTGGGTAGGTTTTCTTAGATTCAGAACTTGCATAGAAGAACTTGCATAGCCACCCAACATCTGGTCCCAGAAAACCCCCCAAAGTTGTTTTAAATTACTGTAGAATGAACAATTTAGCAAAACAAAACAACAAAAAATGTAACCTTTCTATACATGTTGATGCAGTGCCAAAAAATACCAGTGAAACTTTTCCATGAAACTGTCAAAACAGTGCTTTCTTGTTAGATTTTTGCTGTTTTCTTTCCTGTTTCTCTCTTTTATAGAGAAAAAATTTGCTTATTTAGTTTCAATAGAGGCATGGGTTTATTTTTATTGATTAAGTAAGAAAAGAAAAAAAAAACAATTCAATTATTTATGTACTTGTAGATTCAATTTTTGATTATAATTTTTTAAACACTTTTTGAGATGAGCAGTTTATTGTGTCCAAAAAATAAAAACGAGAAGATGGAAGTTATGTTTTGAGTTCTGCCTAAAATATCCCAATGATTAAAACCTTTGCTTAATTGTACACACATAAATTGTCTAATATACAATACTATACAGTTATATAATTCTACTATTTTAAATTGATCATACAATTTATAAATGTATAGATGCTCTTTCTGAAAATCATTTCCGTGTCACGTTCTCATTTTAGTGAGAGAACATTTTTTGTCACAGAGATTTTCTTTATGGCTCACATAAATGTTCTATAACTTCATGGGTGAATAGATTTCTTGTTTACGTTACAAAAATCCGAAGAACTAGTTGATAATTTAATTTTACTGACTAATTTTTGCAAGCGCCCGAGAAAAATAAAACTTTGGACTTCAGTGAGTCCGTATTTTATCAAATTGGGGCTGCAAAAAGTATGAACACTTTACTGATCCTTGAACTTTGAGCTCATGATTTAACAACAAAAGGCTTTAAATATGTGGGACCAACAATTATGGTGAGACTTTTGACTTCGACAACATTTTATGTCTTCCAACTATCAGCCTCTCAGCTATCACATCGTTTAAATACGTGTCCTTTGTTTAACAAACTACTAGCATTTATTGTGTGTTGGTCATTTTACACTACTCAATCGGTTGTTTGACATTTGTGTGAAGTATTGATGCAATGTAAATAGTTTTTAACAGTGTTATTTCCACCATCATGATGGGTGGCAATAAGCTACGTGGGACGCCTCTCCTGCTATACTATGACTGTAAACTGGTCGGGAACTGTTTCTCATTAAGGGTGGCGCGGGCAGACTTCACACTTTCCAAGCATGTATGTGGTCATCCTAAAAATATGCACTTGTTGGTGCCGTATACTTGTGGAGGAATAAATTTGCCAAAGTAGTTTACAAACTTCTAAAATTGGTGCAAGGAGGAAATGCTGGTTCCCAATTTTCCTAAACCCAAAATGAAAAAATCTAAAGGTGTCCTGCGTAAAGGTTCAAAACTTAGCATCTTTCAGGCTTACTGCAAGAACTACAAGTGCAGAGCGTTCATAACATTTTTTTTATGACTACTTAGCACAGATAAAACACACAACTTATTCAGCATGCCACACATGTTCACAAAATACTCCGGAAATAAGATCCCCTTTTTTATGACAGCAATTAAAGAAAATGGTTTTGAAAAGTTCTCAACCAAAACTGAAATGAACTTGCTAGTTGCATAATGTGAAATATAAAAACTACAGTTATAAGACGAGAAATATAATTTTGTTTTTATGGTTTTTAGGACAAAAAGTATTTGTTGAGAGTCCGACATGGCGAAATATGTCTTGTCTAAGCCTGTAAATCCTACATAATGTAGTCTGTCATAGGAAAAGTCGTGACACTTGGTTGAGATGTTATCAGAACACCTCCAACATGGAACACTTTCAACAAGGTAGTGGAAAATCAGAGGTGTACCACAATGGCTATTTTTCCTAGCTGGCATTTTTAAAAACATTGTGTTTTCTTTCAAGAACATGAAACTGCTTCCAAAGACATGAAATAAATGGTTGATTGTACTGTGAGATCCATAACTTAACGTTTCTAATGATATTGACCAAAAAAAACTTGAAAAGGTTAGAAAAGTCAGCTGAGAATTGTAGAGAACCTAATTCAATGATAAAATTAATACAAATTAATTTGATGCGTCAGTTTTCAAAGGGCATATGAATTGGGAAATAAAGTTTTTTAAAAGCTTTCTACATAAACTAGCTGCACTCGAACAATATTTTCACCAATAATCATGAGCATGATTTGAATTTGAAGCTCTGATGCCAAACAAGGCAAACAACCCATTAAGGTTGTCACCCCCTCATGAGATACCTTCCATGTCTACAGTCAGCTGTGGAACATAAAAAAACTCAATTCCAGATCTGCCAATTTGCTGTCAAGACCGTTTCAGAGCAACATTTGCAAAAGAGTCGAGACAGTTAATCATTGGCTCGACTGCATCGCTTCAGGGTCCCTGTTTCTCTGTCACACATGCGGAGTTGTGGTTAACCAAAAGTAGTTTTTCACAATGGAGACACATCTTATGAAGGGTATTTAGGCTAATGACTTCTTAATCATCAATTGTAGTGAAATCAGAATAAGGTGAGTTCAAAGTTTGTAGGTAGAGTAAGTCTTGTCACACTATAAAATGTAAAAAAAAAAAAAAATACTCTGCTGCAAAGCAAAAGTAAATTCTCCTCATTAATTTTTTTATGGTTAGTTAAATTAGTTTAAATCCTTTCAGTGAACTAATTTGTCTTATTTGTTTAGTGCTCTTTCTATAATGTTTGTCGCACAATCACAAAATTGTTTCTGCTGTTTGAAAAAATTTTTTTCAACTATTTTCCAACCAACTATTAATGGTTGGTTCGACTTTTCATTGATTCCTTAACCCAAAAAATGTATTGTATTTCTGAAACATCTAACAGGGTTTTTTTTCCTTTTAAGCATAACTTTAAAAAAAAAATTCTGGCCAATTAATAAGAGCTATTTACCAGGTCCATACAAGCTGCACTCCAAATGGAGCTTAGGTCTAAAAGAATTGTGGTCTTGCAAGATTTGGCCAGCAACTCCCAGCTGGCGAAATACTGTACTTTGATCTCAATGTCTTTTTTACATTTGAACAAAACCAATGCACTATCACAGCAAACATTTATGAAAATGCTCGAACACTGAGTCATCAGGATAGGACAGATAAGGTTTTATTATTAACGTTTTTGAAATTCAAACTTCAGGGTTTCTATTAGATTAAAATTCTTTTTCCAGACAGTGTGCATTGCCATACCTTTGAGAGCATTTAAAGAGTTTGCGTTTTGCTCTTGCATGTCGTTAAAAGCAATATAATCCATTGCTTAGTTGTCCAGCTGTAATTTCATTGAGTGCATTCTAATTTCCTACGATACAAGAATGTCGCAAGAGTAGGATTCCACGTTTCTAATTCTTGTAAACATTTCAATGTACAAATTGTAGATGTTTAAGATTGTCTTCCGTTACACACTTCTGGAAAAAAGAATTTCAATCGTTGTTTTGTCAAAATTCCTCTCTAGAATTATTGCATAGAATGATAGTACCGCTGTTTCCTTGAAAACCGTTGAGGAAATTTGTTGAATCATAATTTGTTGATAGTGTGGGTTTTTTTGTTGCACTTTCCATTGAGTGAAAATTATCTTTTTTTCTTCTCAATCTTCTTTGTGAAGCTGTGTGACCAGTGTTTGTACACTTTTGTAGCTACTGGAATGGTCCCTTCAAAGTGCACACATGCGGAGAGCACCAGGAAATTAGAGAATCACTAAAATCATGTAAAGGAAAAGTTATTAAATAAAATCATCCCAAAGGTTCAGTCTTTATCACTTGTGCCACAGATGATGCCCTTCAACCCCTGTCCTGTGTGAACACATCAAGCCTGAGAACCCTATTCTACTCAATTCAATTTTATTTGTATAGCCCAAAATCACAGAATTTCTGTCTCAGTGGGCTTCACATTGCAAATTCAGAAAGACAAAAAAACAAGAAAAAAGAGGAATGTATAAACACAACTACACACCAAGAAAACTAACTAACAAATGGTAGCTAGACAATATTAGCATATTCCTGCCCTCAAACTCTCCTTCACGGTGAGGAAAAACTCTTAGAAAACCCATCAGTGGGGGAAAAAAAAAAAAAACCTTGTCGGTATCCACACGAAAGAGAAATCCCTAGCACAGTCTTCATCCACCACTGCACAGGCATCAGCTAGCACACTACCGTTCTGTTACCCCATGCTTTTCTGTGAGTATCTGTCCACTTTCTGCCTCCAGCCACTGCTTCATACTGTATATCTGTCAGATGATTGCACCTGTGTCTCTGGCTCAAGTAGAGCAGATAAAAACCAGTTAGGAAACAGTCTAAAAAAAAAAAAAACCACCTAAAAATATGTAGAGTAAAAACCATAAAAATCGTGCACTAAAAAAAACTTAATCTGGGATACGTTTCTCTGGGTTAGCAGCTGGAGAAAGAGATAAGTACAGAGAAGTCTGTGTAATCCATTTCCCCACTAACATAGAGGAGACCAGGTATGCATGGTTTGTACATATTAAATCCCAGTCAGCCAATTGAGCAGTGGAGGGAGCATTTACCAAAAAAAAAAAAAAAGAGCTGCATTTTCATTTTTAAAACACTATGAGATACACCATTTACCTTTCCTATCCACTGTTTATACATTTCTGTTAGATCTAAAGTAGCAAGAAAATAATAGTTGGCACAACCCTGTCTGTCATTGTTCAAATAGCTGTGTTATCTTTAAGGTTTGAAAGTTTTATTCATAATAATTCTTGTGCCATGCATAAAATAGAAGATTTATTTTAATTTAAAATGTTTGTTCTTCTCAATTTAGTGGATGTTTTTTTTACCTATCTTCATTCAAAAACATTCTGGAGGAAAAAAGTGCATGCTCATTTGGACTAACCTTGTGATCTTTAAATGTGATTGGTTTATATTGCTGCCTCTCCATGTAAAAGTCACATTTTTAGAGATATGTATTCAGGTGATTTTGTAAAAATGTCTTGCAAAATGCCATTTATTTGATAGAACACAACAAGAAGACAAATACAACACTCACAAAAGATGAAGTTTATGTAATCATTTCCATCCATTTTCCTGCATAGTAAAGCTATTTCGTGCAGAGATAGCTTCAAAGATTCAGAGATCATCCCAACATTATATACAAATTGGACGTATTTCTACACCACCTATTCATGTACGCACAAGACTTATTAGTGCACCAAATTTAAATATCCAAATGTAATATATAATTGTGAACTGTTTATGCTAGATGTCAACTAAAATAAACCTAGACACTTTATGGTAACCATGTTAGTGTAATCAGTAGACATCAATTTCTCATCAAAAGAAACAAGACATTTAAAAAAAATGTGCCATCCCTCATGTGTTGTTTAGCATTATTAAATGTAGCGATTTAATAATATTTGAATTCTCAATTGCAAACTGGATTTGTTCATAATTTTACTGCCATTTTTCTACAAATTATCTAAAACACATGGATTTAGAAACATTTATAATGGCATACACATTAAAACGTGCAATATGAATTCAAATAGTTTACCTCATGCCATGTTAACGTGTTGTTCGAATTCTTTCTTTTCTTTTTAAATAATTGTATGTCGTATTCCCAACAGTTCTTCTGATTTGTTTCTTACTAATCTGATTGGTTGTGTTCTGGTGGTGTGGTGGTGTTCATGCTAGCTCCATTCTGTCAGGAGTTAGCATGTTCTTCTCGTATGTATGCATATGGAATTTTAAGATTCAGCATAGCCCACCAGCTAAAAACATGCATGCCAGGATAATTGATCATTGCAAGATGCCTCAAAGTGTGTGGATAATTGTGTGTGTCTATCTGTTGGCCACAACAGTTATATAAACAGTCCAGAAATATTGAAACATTTAGTCTGTGTGTTACTCTAATAAAAACTTATTGACCTATTCATTCATCCTAAAATGATCATTAATCCACCCTTGTCTTTTTTCATAAATATTTCCATATTAAGAAAATTTCTTAACTTTTTTCATGTTTGTCCAAGTTAATGTCCTTCAACTAATATTCAACCTCAAGATTTTTCCGAAAAGCTTGTAAAATAAATTCCATGACAAAATTCAGAATCAAACAATTCAATTCATTTTTAGTTCACGGTAATTGTTAAGATACTGCAAAAATAAATAGCAAATGCTTTGGATCTTTGGATACATATATATCTTAGGTAAATATATATGAAAAAAGGTAAACTTAAACTTTTTGAGACATTTTATTCATATGATGAAAATGTACATGATCTTTTCTTATTTTAAGAACAACAAATATATATATGTATATACATATAGATGTATATGCATCTATATGTATGTATGTATGTATGTACGTATACATATATATTACTAAAACAGTATACATATATGTATCACAAGTACATATGCCTGAATTAATTCTTAAACTAAATTTTCTGCCAGTGTGTTTATCTGAAGTACTGCAGAGTCTGTCATGCCAGCTTAGTAAAATGAACACCCACATGAGGCCTCCCCTCTCTCTGGTATTTGGACCAAAGGGGAGAGTGATCTTTATGAGCGTCGGGGCTTCCGTGTGCATTGTTGTTTTTAAAGGACAGAGACGGAGCAATAAAGAGGATCAACAAGGCAACAGAGCACACTGCCGTTTGTCAAGTTCAATGTTAATGTTTAAAGCTCCTACACACATACACACACGCAAATTCTCCCGCAAACACGCTGCATTTGGATTTTCTGCTTTTTTTTTTTTGCATTGCTGAAAACACACAGGTGTTTTCATTTTTCTTCTATTAAAACTGACAAATTTGGTCTAATATTGTTGGGAATACTTAAACATTTTACTTTGGCATTCTGGTTGAAAGTGAAGCCATAACTTGTTGTAATGATCTAAATGAATAAAGATGTTTTGGTATAATTATTTTGAAAAATGATTCATCAAACAGTATCATTAATGTTTCTTCCCTTCTTTTCACTCTTATTTCCACTTTGTTAGAAGTTGTGATTTTGTGCAATCAGGCTTGTTTGTTAGAAATAATAAAAAAAATGATATGATCTTTTTGTAAAGCGTGTGTGTGCGCAATGACATGTCTTTGCATTTACGTCATACAAAAAAGGCCTTTAAAATGTTTGATTTGCTCTAAAAAATTTTGGGAATAATAGTCAAATTAAATGTTTCATGCATGTGGAAGGAAAACATATACAGTTTTTAAATAAAAAAAACAAGACTTAAAAGCTCAAACATTACTCCACAGAAACACATCTAAACCTAGTTTGATCTAGTTTAGTAGATCAAACCATCAATTCTAAACAAATGTGCTCCGGTTTGGGGTATGAAGGAGTATTTTTAAATGATATGAATTCTTCATTTAGTAGAAAACTTTGAAACACAACAGATCCAAAAACTAGTAGAAAATAAGTTCACACGTCATATCTTTTCTAACTGCCTTGTTGTAGATTTGTTTTTAAATAAAAAACTTCAGCTGTCTTCACCCCTACCTCTTCAAAAAAATTATATTTGTCATCATTACTGATTGATATTTCTGATCAAAGAGTGTCGGAATGCATCACGGTTAGTTTGCAAGCAAGAAGCAGGGTACACCCGCACTACCATCGTTACAACATCCTATAATAGTGATTAAAAAAACATTTCTTTAAAAACACAATAAATAAAGCATTTATTTCTAGGTTTTAGCCTGTAATTAAAGTCTTTTTTAGTTGTTTTAGCTGAAAGAAAACCGCCCTAGCTCTAATCTTGATTGTTTTCTTTTTTTCTTCAATGCTTTATAAAACCTACAAGACAAAGCTTTGTGGTTAAATTGATTTATTATGTTTTCCACTATATTTGGATTACTGGTTTATAAGGAAAATGATGTGAATGATGTATTTTAGGTTATAAGATCAGACAGACAAACACAGAGAACAAATACAGATACAGAAAGATGTGTTATGTACAGAAAAAAATATCTCCATAGGGTCAGGAGTCCTTCGCCCGTTTTTTTTTCTGGATTACCGGGTTCCCAACGTGCTCTTTTTGCGATTCAATTGTCCCTTTTTGATCCTTTTCTATCTTTTATATGAGATTGAAATGTGAAACTTTAGGACCAAGAATTTTCTCCAGCAAACTGTCCAGAGAGACTTTTCCTCACTACGCGCTGCTTTTCACTTTGGCCACAAACTTCTTCTCCTTTACGCGCCTGTTCTGGAACCAGATGGTGATTTGACGCTCTGATAAGTTGGTCACAGCGGATATCTTCCTCCTCTTGTCCTTGGTGATGAACTTGTTGGCCGCATATTCCTTCTCCAGCTCTTTGAGTTGGATCTTGGTGTATGGGATCCTCTTCTTCCGACCCCTGCGGAAAGGCGAGCCGTCATGCTGGTGGGCGACCACATCTGGAGCACAAGAAAGCATGAAGATCAGGAATTTGAGCAATGTGGGCTTAAAATATTCATGTAATAAAAAGGGGAATAGAGACATCTCTCCTTTTTTTCTGCTTAAAATGTCTAATTTGCTTCTTTTCTTGCATTTTTTACCACCAACCTTTCTATGTTTGATATAATGGGCACCTCAAACACCAAAAGAAACTAATACACCAATAACAACAGCTTAATTTCACTACTTTTGCAGTAAATATTGCATTTTCTTTTTTGCTGTTTTCCCCATTTAAAAATATATTGTTAGGATATCCTGCTGTGTTATAGATTTGCTTGCAATTTAAATACAAGTGACTTGTTTTGTTAAAAAAAAAAAAAGTCTATTTTTTCTCCAAACAAGTTTTACACTGAGCATACTTTCTTTCTTCTTCCATATTCTACCGCATGGACATGTTAGTAAACCTCCAATTTACTTGTTATAATTATCCTCGTAGTTACTGTTTTATGTCCTATTTGTCTGATTTTAAATTGATTTCTTCTATTTTTTTTCCTGCGCCGTGACAATGACTTATCTCCAAAACCCTAAAGAAACAGATATTTTTTTTAGTCAATTCTGCCACAAAATCTCTAAAAAATATTAAAAGCTTGAAACTCTGTCAATACCAGTAAATCAATTTAGTCAATCAATATTTAGAATTATTCAGAAGCTCTCCAATTTTCCGTTAGGTTAAAAAATGAAACAGCTGCTATTAAACATCATACACCAAAGTTGGGTAATTATAATAAAAAAACAAAAAGCAAAGACAAAAACTTCAAATTAAACTAAATAAAATGTATGGTTACCAGCCAAAGCGGACTTCCAGAGGTGGCCGGCCTGTGCCTGATCCTTGGAGCAGTACATCTGACCTCCCCAGCCGTTGGTCAGAGCCCAGGATTGGTAGCTGTCCATTGGAAGCAGGGTGTCATGGCGGGGCTCCCCTGCACCCAGAGTCTGGACCACAGACACATCTAGATAACTGGCCATGGACTGGTAGGGACTGGCGTAACCGTGATAGAAGGCGAACTCCTTAGGCCTGTGGTTTGGGTATTCATCAGAGTTCACTGTTGTGTCCATGTACTGCGAGCTGAGGGCCGCTCCAGTGGCCTGGGTGCAGGATTTCAGGGAACCTCGGCCCATCCGACATGGATAGTAACCGTTTCCAAAGTAGCCATAAGGCAGCGTGGGCGCAGCAGAGGAGCTCTGGTGCGTCATGGCGGCCGCCGGACAGGGACCAGCTGAACAGGGCTTCCCTGCGGATGGAGCAGTCTCAGAGGAGCATGAAGTGGAAACATCCACAGAGGTGTAACCTGCTGAAGAATGCACCAGCCCAGGTGCGTGCCCCCCGAGAGCCGCAGCAGCTGCGGAATGCGCCATGATGTTGCGGCATTGGCTCGCCGCAGTAGCCGCAGCAAAGTTTCCGCCTCCCACCAGACCCTCCATGTTCTTATTCAGGTCGTCCAGGTTGTTGTCATACACGAACATGACCGTTTCCGCTGGCCAGCGAGGGTTCAGGACCAGAGAGGAGCTCATATGCGCGCCGTTCTAGATCCAGGATTCTTTTAGCTCCGTTTCTCTCAAAAATCTGCTCGATCCAAATAGAAAGCTGCTACATCTGTTCAGGGAGGTGGGTAAAACAGGGGGGGAGAGATTCTTCTGTCCACTTTTCCTCCTCAAATAACTGTGCACCTCATTTACGCACAGGTCCGTATCACAGGCGCGCAACTTAGCGTCACCTTTGAGTGATGGAGGACCTCAGAGGAAAAGAGTCCTTTCATCACAGACTCAGACCATGACGCAACAAGCCGCCTGTACTGAGGAAAGAAAATCTATTGGTCCAGACTTGAAGATCACGTGACAGAATTTGAAGAAACCGACAGGAGATCAGATTTGTTTGGAAACGTCAGTCAGAGAAAAAATATTTTAATGATGTTGGAACTGCGGCAGGAGAGGGGTACAAGAAGGAGGGGCAGGATCTGGAACATGTCCCATGATGGTTGTGGTTCTGGCAGCACGGAGGCGGTTTCTTTCAGCTAGATTTTAACTATAATAATGATTTTTACTCTCGTTTTTTACTTTTGTTTGTTCTGGTTTCATGAAGCAAAATGCGCTGCTTGGAATTTACCACGAAGAGAACTTTCAATAAAAAATCCTTCAAAACGTGATTAAAATCACTTCCACTCTTAGTTAATCTTATTTTATTTACTTCTATTAATATTAATAATCTATAATGTCAACAATCCCAATTGTAATAATATTAGGAATAAAAATTTACACCGTGCGTAAAGACGCAGCAGAAACTCACTTTTCTCCAGAATCAAACCAGAGATTTTGTTTCTTTTTTTTTCTTTGACCACAAATTTAATTTAGCCAATTTAAGACTTATATCAAACGCAAATTTAGACATTTAACGCTCAAACTATTTCTGAATTTTGAAACGATTAGTGTTTATACTGACGTACTGAGTAAAAACCAGAACATTAAGGTTTTTTATAATTTAAAAAAACACAAAAAAATTCACTATAAAAAATATGAGTTTAATTTGGAATTCTTTTAGGGAAGAAATCTTCTTGAAGTAGACTCAGTTCAAGAAGTCTAGAAATATGGCGTGGATGGAAATGCACGCGAAATGATGATAACATATAAATGTTTCACTATTAATTTCATATCCCTGGTCTAATACTGGAACAACAGGATTTATTTTAATGTATTCTTTAGATCCAATTTACTGTCTAACAGGAATACATATCTTTAGGTCTGTGTTTAATGTATCCGTTTTACCATCTTGTCAAAACAGGGAGATCAGAAATGACTTCCTACAAAAAATATCAAAACCATGATTTCACTGAGTTTGTGTTTATCATAAACAAAAAGAAAAGACATCTGATGAAATATCATAGATAGACAAATAGTTAGATAGATAGATTGATAGAAAAATAGCCACAAGGTTTTTTTTTAAAAAAAAAAAAAAACAATTGCCCTCAAATGAATGGTAAAAAGTTTCCGTATTGGGCTAAATATTGTGAATAGTTTCTGACACAACGATTTTAGATTTCAGGTTTGAAACAAGGTTTGTTACGTCTTCATGAGCGCTTTTTTTACAATAAGTTTCGTCCACGGTTGAAATATATTTTCTTATGAACATATTAATTTTGGATCATTAGAATGCACGTGGTCGTTGATTCTGGAGAAATATGTTTCAACTTTGAAACCAGGGTTGTTGCTATTTTTTTTTTTTTTTTTGTCAAAATCTGTTTTTGAACCCTGATTCACTAAAGAAAATCAGATGTGTAGAGTCTAAATAATGCCCGACATGTGCTTCAGTATTTTTCAGCAAAATGCCCTTTTTCGATGGTTTTGATGCTTTTAGACGCTTTTCTAAAAACATCCAGTGACGTGAGATGTCCAGCAGCCAGAAACCACCCAGACAGCCTGTCTGTGCATTAAAGTGTGGTGTGGCTGCCCCTCTAGGTCAAGGTCAGGTTTAACACAGAAAGAAAGAAAGGGGAGCTGGGAGGAGGTGCAGACAGACAGACAGACACTTGTAAGGAGCTCAAGTTCAAGGCCACTGCGCACCTGGAGGTGTGCACGGTGGGAGGTCACCATGGAAACACACTCAACCAACTCGACGGAATAACACGAATATCTCACATTAAAACTCATCACCTTGATGTTTCACCTTTACATTTTCTTTTGGGAAATTCTGAAAAATCTGACCCACTTTATGCAGACGTCACTGTTTGGGAGGGATTGTTGTTGTGCTCATTTTAGAAATCAACGCATTTTGCAACATCCATGACACGGATGTAGTTGAAGTAATCAGAGTGAATAATCCCAGTAGCGTACTGGTTGATCCTTGTTCTGTTTTAATTCAATTTTCAGAATTTTTCTCAAAAGCTCTGCATGGCTCAGACAATATGCAGAAATCACATGACCGTACTGTAACGTTCATGCTATGTGTTTCTTTTTCTTTAAAAAAAGAAAAATAGCCAAATCTATTCAATCTTGACAATAGTATTGACTTTGATTTTATTCTTCTTTTTCACCAAAAGAGAAAACAACAGCTGTTACATTTTTTTGTTTTTTTGTTTTTTGTGTGGATTTGGGTCTCAGGAAAAGGACAACGTTATAGGGTATTTTTCAAAAATGAACATTGACAAAAAAACAAAAAAAAAAACAGAACATTCTGGTTTAATCATCAATTAAAATAAATTCTGAAGTTGCTCTGGTGCTACTGGTTTTGTGATTTAGCTACTTACGTATCCGCGTAATGCTGTAAAACTAGATTTAAAAACAATTCAAATTGATGCTTTTACTTTATTATCAGAAGAAAAGGAATTTTCATTCTTTCTTCTTCTTTTTTTCTTTGCATAAAACGGGTCCTTGAGTTTCTTCCTCAAAGTGCAGATTGAGGAGCGGGAGCAAAGCAGAGGAAATAAATACAGACCCAAAAAGATCAATTTCTCCATTCATTGTTCGTGTTTGTAATATTTGTAGGATATTGTCCGGTGGAAAGTTTTTTTTTTTTTTTCTATAAATTTCTGTTTCAGAAATGTTGGTCTATGCGTAAAAAAACTCTGACGCACAAACATTTTCTGTATTTATCCTTTTATTTTCATCATTTAAAAGCTTTCTCTCATAATTCTTCCACAAATAATTAAAAAAATTATAAAACAAAATAGAACTCTAGATATTTTCCCAAGATTATCTGCAAGAATTAGTCACTTTTTTCTGTCCGACTCACAATGGACAAGATTTGTTTTATACATTCAGAAATATATTTTTCAAATGTCGTAAAGTGAGAAAAAGTATATAAAAATTGAAGTAAGGATGCATAAACAGGATGGGAAGTCTGAGCTGCTTTTAAATTGATACACATTAAAACGTACCTAAATTTTCCTTCGTCTAAATGGATTAAATCAAACACTTGTGAATGTTACTCCAAGACTAAATATATAGTTTGATCAATTTATGTCTTTATAATATTCTCACCTAGTTTTATTCCCCCATCATAAAAAGAAAACGAGTGTGCCGTTTTCAATTAATCAGTTGTTATATAAAAATACTGCATTGTGTCAAAGTGAAGAAAATGAGTAAATATGGACAGGAGAAAAAAGAAAGCCCCAAATAACAGAAAAAAATCAAATACATTTTTAAAAAGAAGAAGTCTTCTGATTTGTGAACTCTTTTGAGAAAAAAGAGTCCAGAAACAGCCAAATTTGTGAAGGCGTAGGTGACGCACACATTTAGCTCCAGATTTATTTCCACAGATTATATTAATGTAAAAAGCTACAGCTGAGTTTTGAGGGGGGAAAAAACTTTAATTGTCAATTTGGAAATGCGTTTAAATAAAAGTAAGTTACCACAGGCATTTATGTGTTTGGGGTATTTGTAAATTCTGTTTAAAAAGGTGCTACTTGCGAGTTTGTCAAACCTTGAAGGTTATCACTTCTTTTTCAATCACATGAAGAAAAACAGAAATTTGGCTGTAGCTTCATATAAAAATCTCTTATTTAGATTTAAATAAAAATGGATGCATCCTTTCAATCAAATAGAATGGAAATAATTTTGATTAAAATTATACAATTTGTTACAGCTGATTTGAAAGTACATTTAATCCTGAAAGTCAAACTTAGTAAGTCAAAATTATTTAGTGATAGTTGGGATAATTATTTTTAAATGTGCTATTTAAAGGATGACAAAATTCAAGATACATGTTCATATTTTCTATTCTAGATTTTTTTAATTAAGATTGTCTGTGCGGTCTCTCTCTTTCATTAGAGAATTCACTTTCACACTAAGATTTGTGTGTCAGCCAAACCACTACTTTTTATAAAAATACAAAATTTTCTACAGTGCCGTTTTATGCAATAAATGTAACAGTGAATGATATCACTCAGCAGTTTATTTATTTATTTTTACTGATATTTTTTTAAAGTACAAGGTGCGAAGCTGATCAGAAATTATTTTTTTACCCTGTTGAATCAACAGAAAAATTTCAGTCATGTTTTCGAGGATCGCTGGTTCTGAACAAATTTAGCAAAAAACGATTTGATACAAATATTTTTACATGTACGGCAAAGCCGAAGGATTTAAACAGTTAAATTTCTATATGAAGAAAATTAATGTATACAAAGGATCACCAATCTGTAAATGACAGATGCTGCAGTGAGGACATGGAAAACAGAAATAGAGAAAACAGAAATACAATGTAAGAGAAGAAAACTTGAAATTTCACTTGTAATCAACTGGGATAGACTTTGCCATCCCCTGGATACCAATAGGAATAAGCAATACGAAAGATAAATGAACGAATGATTATCAAAAACTTAATAAACTGGAATACCTTCTTGTATAAGAAGAAATTTTGTCATACTAAAAAATTGACCCAAAAAAGGAAACCTGAACCTGAAGGTGACAGAACCACCAGGAAGATTTACTGCACAAAGTTCGTTTTATTTCCCAGATTCCACTTTAATGGTATCATGTTTATGTATGTAAAAGGAGCAAAAATGAGCAAAGAGACTTTTCCAAGCATCCGCATCCCAACCAAACTGTTTAATTTACAAGCAGTTATATGGGAACACGTAAAAACAATGAGAACAACACTTCTGCTGCATTCACCCAAGAAGTCGTCAACAATTAGGATGTCTGTATCATCACTGTGGAACAACCGTCGTAAATTATGTTTTAGTATTTGCTGTTTTGTGTTGAAATGAAGTTTTAACTCAGCCCTAGAATGAATGTTAATTTGAATTACCACTCTTTTTTTTTTTTTCTGAGCGTTTAAGAGTTTTGACATTTCAACGCAGATAAATGATGTTTTTTGTAGGGAGGTTTTTACTCACCTACTATAAACGTTTGGTCAATGGCTTCCTTAGATACATACATGCACAACAAGGCTGCTAGGACACCTGAAGAACTACTCTAATCGTCTTTTTTTCTTACTGCTATACTTTTTTTTGCCAAGATGAACTGGTCAAACTGAACTGGATGAATTCATCAACATGTGGATGGCATTTTATCTCAAAGGGACCAATGTATTGATTTACTGTGCATGAATCCCAGAAGAACCCACATGTTGTGGAGAATATGGGTTAAAAATCCATTAAAAGTCAGCCCAGGGTTTCAATAACTAAGAGATGACTAAATCATTGTTGCCACACAAGGAGTATTCTCATATTTGTACAAATTTAAATACATTACAAAGTACTACAATATAAAATATCATTGGAAACTCCAAAAAGTCTTCCTTATCAACTGTATTTTTTGTCCCACCAAGTTTTTTTAAAAATATTTTAGCTTCATATTGTAGCTTCTTCATTTTGCACTTTTAACTGATAGGATTTTATCACAACTGTTCACGTTGTCATCTTGTAATATCTTTGGCTCTTTTGGTGTTCCTGTACTAGTTGAGTAACTAGTACACATTACTTTTTTGTTTTTTCCTTTAGTCTTTTTGTGTTTGAAATGACCACTTAAGAATTCCATATTCGTAAATGAGGGGAAAACAGTGGCACAGATACAACATTGATGGGTCTCTTTGGCAGGTCTTTTCCATACTGGGATGAATCACTTTTTTTCTTAGATAAGATTAATATATATGTAAGCATAAAGCTTTTGGCAGGGTGGGGGCCGGGGGGGGCGCGTGGGGGGGACCTTAAAAACTTGTTGCCAGCTGCTTTGGTTTTTTGTATTTTTCAACATTACCGACAAACTGCTGTTTTTTTATTCATCTTTACAGCTCGAAGTGTCACAGAAACATGGCTGATTTCCATGTTTTACTTTGGCTTTCATAAACGTATATAAATGAATAGAATAAAAAATAATAATACTGAAATGTTCCATTAATAAAAAATCTGTTCTTTTCATTCCAACATGTCCTTATGCCACACTACCACAGATATGTGAGTTCAATAATGGAGCGCGTAGCAGAGCTCTGAGAAAACTGGAAAAAGTCAACCCCCCTTTCAGCCACAACATCCCACTTATTTTTCATTTGATGTTTCTGCCTAAAGCAGCTGCTTCATACATTAATATTTAATAAAAATGAAAGACATTTTTTGTGCAAATAGTTACTCACATCTGTGCAACACTATAGCATTCAGAGCCAACTGGAACGGATGAGCCATGAGTATGTCCACATTTCCAAGTCAAACAAATGCATATGAAACTATGTGCCCTGCAGGAGGAGTGTGGTTTCCGTCCCGGATGTGGAACTACGGACTAGCTCTAGACTCTCTTCAGGATCCTAGAGGGGTCATCGGAGTTTGCCTGACCAGTCTGCATGTGCTTTGTGAATCTGGAGAAAGCATTTGACTGTGTCCCTCAGGGACACCTGTAGGGTGTGCACTGGGAGTACGGAGTCTTGAAGCCCTAGGTGCTGACTGTGCCAGAGCTTGGTTCATATTGCCGGTAGTATGTCAATTCCATTTCCAGTAAGAGTTGGACTTCGCCAAGGCTGCCCTTTGTCACTGATTCTATTCATTACCTTTATAGACGGAATCGGGCCGACTTGGTGAAGAAAGAGCTGAGCTAAAAAAGCAAAACTCTCAATTAACCAGTCAATCCACGTTCCTATCCTCGCGTATGGACACCACCAGGAGGAGGAGACCCAGAGACAGACCCCAGACTCACCAGAGAGACTGTGTCTCTTTGAATTCTCCCGGGTGAGCTGGAGGATGCACTTGAGCTGAGTGAAGCCTGGGTTACCATCTGAATCTGTTGTCCCCGCGACCCGACCCCAGACATGTGCAAGACAATGGAACCTCTGTTTTCCCCACCTGTTTTCCAGTACACGCCCTTATGTGTCACACCTTTGTCACCTTTCCCCCTGTATGCAAAGCCCTGTTCCCTTTCTCCTCATTGTTTTTCTGTCTGTTGTCTTACCTGATTGTGCCTCCTGTCTCTGCTCCAATCTTGCCTGCCTTGCTAAGCTACACCTTTGCCCAGGACCACCGAGCCTCGCCTCTCCCTCATTCTTCTTCTGAAGTCTGGTTGCCGTCAACAGCTCTTATGGACTAAAGTCATACTCTGCCACAAGGTCGAGTGTCCACTCCCTGTCACCTATCCAGTTCCTGCTCACCAAAACAGCCACAGTTCTGCTCTCTATGTTTAGATACATACGCTTTTCATTACGTTATGCCTGATAAGTACTATGCAACTGCAACTTTTGCAGCAAGAGTTATGAAGGTGCCAAAAGCGGTGGAAAACTATTTACTCCTCTTCATAATGGTGGTGTTTATCTTTACATTGAATATAAAAAAACTTCATCTGTTTTATATATAGACATCACAATGTGTCTATTTAAAAGATTGTGTTACCTGAAAGTGAGAACCTTTGTGTGATGTCACCAAGGCTTTCTCTATCAAGCTACAGTCTCACTTTCTACTTTTAGGTTTTTTACGATAAAACTGTGCTAGACATTGTACGTACATGTTCATATTAACAGATGGAACACCTCATTTTTTTATTTAAATATTTTGTTGTTTATTCTATTTTGTACTTTTATTCCTTCTACAATGTAAATTAAGTTGTGATATTGGACTACACAAATAAAACTTAATTTGAATTTCTTTGAATCAGAAATGCATCTTGACTCAAACCATCACATATGGCTTCCTTTGACCTGCTGGAATAATGGCTCTACTCTAAGCAAGAGTTTTTCCGCAATCTTTTGAACAACAGCCAAGCCACACTTATTTTGGTAGTTTGTATCTAGAACTTTGTTCTTTTGGTCACCATAATTGACGTGCATATGTATGTATGTAAAAAGACCAGAAATGAGCTTTGACTCTCCATTTATGACCATTTCTACTTTAAACCAACTTTGTGAGACGTCTTTTGCCTTCACCTCATTGAATAGAGTTCTACATCTAATGCATTCAGTTTCTATGCAAATTTAATGCTATCCATGTTTCTTCAAGCCTCATGCAACTTTACAACCCATTATTCTGTCCATTCCAGCCCATTTAGAGGGACATGCATCAAGTTTACCCAATTCAGACATACACCCAACAGCGAGTGTGGCAACAGGCATTGGAAAATCTAAACATTAAAAGGTAAGATGCATGGTCACTACCATAGACTATGCTGCTGTGAGGTAGTGACACGTATTGAAATTGGCAAAAATAAATATGGAAATAAGCCCATTGTAGCTGTGTCTGTTAATTCATCATTTTACAACAGTACCCACCAACTTGGCAAGTTTGCCTCTGGCATTCCCTGCCAAAGCAGTTCAGAAGTTGAGATAAAATACTGAATGAAAAGCCAAGGCAATTCAGGCAAGCTAATTCGTCATTATATAAAACCAAAGCAAATTATGTGAACAGAAAATGCATACCCAAGCTATTTTTAGTCATTTAGTGATCCAAGTTTCAATTACTCTCACCTGAATCCACCTTTGCACAACTGTATTCAAGACCTTCTCTGTTGTCAACTTTAGCCAGTCTGTGTCAGTTTATTTAGAATTTTTATGCTGATTGCTGAATTACAGACTCTGGGCTGCAAAAAGGCCAAATGTCAAGAAAGCCCCAGGTTTCAAAATAGTTGTTCAAAAGACAGCAGCAGCCCAAGGGATACATGAGCAGATTGTTGATACGTGTTTCATTTCCTCACAGTACAACACAATACACCCAATACGACTCTTGACTTCACAAAGACACTTGGGTAACTCTTCAGATTTTGGTTAAGTCTTTGATGGACAGGAGGTTGGTAATAGAATAGCCACGTGGTTCAAAGATACAATTATTAACTCAGATCATTTGATCAAAGCTTTTTACCCTTTGAGAGAAAGGCTTTGACAGTGCCACAAAAAATAATTAAAGACATTTGAAATTCCTTGTGCCAAGGCGAAAATCAAACACAATGCAAGAAACTCATTGAGATGCACAGTCACAAATACAGCCAGTTATCCCTCTGTGAGCACAACTGCTCTATAATTTATTCTGAGCTGCTTCTCTGTTATCTATTTTCAAAAATGTTCACATTAAACAAAGTGCTCGCGACAGTCGTCAGTCAGTGAGACCGTTCTAATTAGGGAAGGTAAAGTAAAGAATTAGGGATTAAAAAAATTCAGGCTAACATTTTTGCAATACCCAACTCTCACTCCAAAAACTACCAGTCTGCACATTGTTGTTTGAGGGAAGTTGTGGAACAGTTTTCTACAAGTAGTTGATCAAGATATATTGTGTTGGTCACATGGTTTCTTTATTGTTTCGAGTAGTGTAGGGTTACTTTAAGTATGAGTTGTAAATCAAGTTTTCATGAGGGATGATGAAATCAAAGCCCCATTAAAGAATAAGTCACTTTGACATGGCTGCTAGAAGATTGACACACTATTTTGTGATATTGATGCATTTAAAAATACCAAAAACCTGCTGGCTGCACATGTGCACGCACATTTGAGAAAAGTCATTTTATGAGATTTTATGATCCCCATTGCCTTCATGTGACTCTTTATCTCATTTGCGATGCACTGGTAATTAAAGCATCTGTGTTTGGTCAAATGTTTCTTTTTGGGTCAGGAATGAAGTCCTGCCTCAATCAAAGAGTCCAAGTAGCAAGATAAGTTCAGGAGGGAGGAATTCATGAAAATTGTTTTTAGGACTGTGTATCAGTCTGACGATATGATCTATTCTCAACCATGATAGCAAGGTTCAAGTAGTGACTGGAGTATAGAAATAGTTAAGATGGACTGCAAAAATAAACTGCTTCCACAAAGTTCTGGGGCTTTTTCACATAGACTTTGCAACTGCCACACAATGCTTTCTCAATTCTCTTAAGCATAGTTGAATGAATGAATTTGTGGATGAGTGAATGGATGAGTTGATGGAATGACAGATGAACACCTACTGTAGGACAGCTTAACCAACAGTGAAAAAAATAGTTGACTCAAACTATTTTGAAACTATTGGAATTTATTAAAATCCTAATATTGGATGAACAATACTCACTTCTGTAGACTAAATGAGTCTATTGAGGGTAATACCCCATGTTATTTGGATGTGTTCTTCAGTCTTGAACTATTTCTGTTAATCACATAAACTCAGATTTCTCTGACAGCTTCATATTTCAACTTAAGTAAAAAAGACACATCTGCTTGCAAATTCAAGGAGGAGGAAACAATTAGAAGTGCTGACATTTACAAGTTTGTGTTTTACTTTGTCTTAGATTCCTCAAAATTGAGAATAAGTCCGAATTAAGGTTGTATTTGGTCCAAGTTCAACATTCCATCATGACAAAGCATTTATGTGGCAAGATCTAGGAGGCCCAAAAAACCTTAGCCTAGTTTAACCCCTGCACATGCAGCACTGCTTGTTTACACATATGTTTAACATATTTTATTTAACCAGGATACACATGGAGCAAAAATGTTTTAAAAGAAATGTCCTCGGCTACACCCACAAACTGAATAGGATAAAAATCAAACAAGCCACAAAAGCTGTTGAAACATGTGCAATGTTATTTTTAAAATGGTGGTCTGATATCTTAACAGGGAAAGAAAAGACAAGAAATCTTCCAAACTGTGGGCACCATCTGAAATCAAAACTCTCCATTTGGCAAAACTCTTTCAGATTTTAAATAACTGTGTTCTTTGTATATCACATGGTGGAATTCAGAGGGGAGACGAAACTGGAACAGGGACCACTTATGAGCTCCTTCTTGTTCACAATGGAGCTGAGGAAGCTGACCGATGAGGTCCTGCAGGAATCTTGATAGTGATATTTGCAGATGGCATTTTAATGTGGAGTGAGATGACCAAACAGGTGGAGGAGTTTGGTTTCTTGTTTGATCTAGAGACAATGGAATTGAGTAACAGACAGTAACCAGAGTTGGAGGTAGCAGAAATAAAGACACGTCAGTTCTTTTTGGGAGGGACAAAAATGAACAAAATCCTGGATAAGGGCATTAGAGGGACAGCACATGATAGCAGTTTTGGAGACAATGTCACATAGACCCGACTGAGATGCTTCAAATATGCACCAGCAGAGAGAGCAGTTGTTGGCAGACAAATGATGTGTTTGGAACTACTAGGCAGGAGGCAAGAGTCTTTTATTCATAATTTGTCAAACTGTACATACTGTATTTGTGCTGATTTAAATAAGAACATCTAAGGGCAGTAAACAGGGGTTGTCAATGTAAACCCAATAGGGATCTTAAAGATCAATAATTTCCATATTCTTACGTTGTCTTCCTCTTTTGTTTCAGTGTTTTTATAGTATTTGGCAGTGTTACAGCTTCACTCACGGGCCTGGGAGGTGAACTACAGCTTAGCCTTTCAAGGATTCTGATTTAGGAAATCTGAATGGAATCCAATCACAGTTTATTGTTGGTGTCTAGGTTTGGTTTTTTTTTTAAAGATATTAGATGTCATACAAACCAAAACTAACAAAGATTTGAACATCATACATGATTTGATGAGCAGAATGTGGTGATTATTTTTCATTTATATATTTCCTAAATCAAAATGTCGAATGATATGTTGAGGGATTATAAATGTTTGAATTGAAATATCTAATGTATTTTCCCAATCTTTGTATATCTGTTTAACTATAGTTGTTGTCATTATTATCTGATACTAATTTGCAAAACAAGATTAAAAACAGAAAATGACTGAATAAGTACCATCAATATAAACTGGAAAAAAAGTTCTGGTGATGAATTTCTCTCTAATTTGAATTTGTGGTGTGTAATACACCTCTCAGGTCTCTTATCAGCACATGAACTGCAAATCAAAGCAGATTACAATTATACTATTTGGTAAAATACAGCTTCCAGAGTCCTAGAGAGCAGCTGTACACTTATGGGATGGTCCTGGATAAATAACAGTTTAATGTTAATGAGAGAGTCTGTAATCCTACCACTTTAATTTACCTACAGATCAATAAGATAAATGAATAAATATGGGTATTTTGGCATAAAAACAATCATATCTTTATATGTCACCTGTTTCAGACATCAAGCGATCGTTTACCCTTATGAGTTAACAAAATGTGTTTGATTAGTGTTATTCTAGATCAATAATTTGCTGTTTTGGCTGTAATCTGTACCAATGAGTCTTCCTCGTTCCGTCTAGCGCTCTTTGTGGGAAAGTAATGATTAGCTTCCAGACATGAAACAGCTGAAGACAAAGAGGGTGTCTGTGTGTGTGTGTGTGTGTGTGTGTGTGTGTGTGTGTGTGTGTGTGTGTGTGTGTGTGTGTGTGTGTGTATGTGTGTGTTGTCTCTGGCTGAGCCTCATTAATTCTCCATAACAAAAGACCAAAGACTTCAGTCCTCAAGTTCTCCAACACCTCCGAGGGCCGCGGCGCCGGGGCCGCTCCATCTGAGGGCCGTGGAGGGGTGGAGGAGACGGGGAGGGAGGAGATGTAGACAGTCATTCCTCATCATTGAGAAGTGTGTTTACAGGTAAAAGGAAAAAAGTTTGTGTCGGTCTGTTGAAGGCATCGTTACTTGGAAAGCAACAGCAGAGGACACACTGAAGGACTATTTCTTTTTAAATATCTGTATTTTAATGACTATTATTTATTAAGTTACACACTGTAACAATGCGTAAGTAATCACACTTTCATATCTAATTCAAACGTACATTTTTCGTGATGATTGCCTCCAAAAAGACTAATTCTGTAAACGAAATCAGATGCAGATCTCTTCAGCAAATATACCTCAGAGGCGATTTAACAGTTTTTATTGGCATCAGTGATCAGTTTATACCAGCTTTGAATGACAAATTGAGATCTTATTTCTTTAAATCTTGACATTTGAAATCAATGATATTGACAGTAGATTAAAGCAAAATCTTTCTGATGTAGAAACGTTTATTCAACATTAATGAAGAAGTCATTTTATCTGATATTTTTATTTTTCCACAGCTTTAAATCAGGATGTGAAGGCAAGAAAACCAGTAAATAAGTAATATGCTAAAAGTTGGATCTCAGATGTTTTAATTTAATATAACAGTGAAATTTTATTGAGCTGTTCAGCAGTCTAATTTTGATTGTTTTTTATTTGTTTCTATCAAAAACGCTGGCCAGTCTTTTAAATTGGGTAGTTTTGTTGTGAGTTGCTATTGATAGTATTTCTGTTCGAAAAACAAAAGTTTTCAGTTTTATTGCTCAATGACGTCATCCGTTTTTGTTTACTTTTTTTTAAACGCAAATCCACTGCGGACTTTTTCTATGTGAATCTGCGTCATTTCAGTTGCGGAAGGTGACCAAACTGCGGTGCGGGAACCTGCCAGCGTCCAACAAAACGTTCCACAAGACCAGAGCAGGAGGCACCGCACGGCGTTCACGCGAGACCAGCTCTCACACCTGGAACGGGAGTACCGCAGGGAAAGCTACGTGTCGCGACACCGACGTTGCGAACTGGCTGCGGCTCTCAACCTACCGGAGACCACCGTGAAGGTTAGCAGGGGGACTGAAATCTCTCACAGTGCTGAACAGGGATCCGATGCAGCCCTGTTTTGGTGAACCAGTTCATAAGAGAAAAAAAATACTTAGAGTTTGATTGAAAAGTCTTAAATATGTCCACCAACAAGCTGTTTAGAAGAAGTCTAATATTACCTCATGAGGATAACCTTCTTGTAATAACAGGACTTATAAATAACAGATACTTAGAAGCAGAAGCGCAAACAAAATGCCTCCACCTGTCCTGTATATTTTTATTGAAAACGAATAGTTTAAGTCTATGTGAAAACTAGTTTTAAGCATTCATATGTTAGATTTGTCAGTTTTGTTACCTTGGCCTTTGATCACATGACCATAAACTATAACATAGATTATTATAATTAATCTATAATCAAATCAAAGTTAATTTAAAAAGCACTTTTCAAACATAAAGTTACAAAAAATGCTTAATAAAGCACATAAAAACACATCGAATTTAAAATCAAGACCATTAAAAAATAAAAAATCCGAAGCAAGGACACATTAATTAACATTCACAAACAGACACATTTGCACAACACATAAAACATGCATCGACATTCACACACCCCTGGTGACCCTAGAACTGCTAGCAACTGTCTCTTTAACTGAGTTAAAGAAATACATAAATAAAACAAACATCTGGCCAGCTGTTTTTGATGCATTAGTTGGTACTGGCTAGCTGTGGACAGTTTTATCAAAATACCTCCAGTGGTTTAAGAGATATTGCGTTCACAAAAGTGTCAAGAAATAACGGCCGCATAATTCAACAACATAAACATCATAATTGGAACATAAAAATAGTCTATTTTTATGGAATTATGGAATTAACAAAAAAAAAAAGGTGTGAGGAGTGCAGCACACAAATTTCCCCGGTGAGGGATGAATAGTGTAATTCATTTATTTATTTATTGAAATATGCAGTGTCTTGCACACACACATGGGGCAAGGCTTAGAAGGTAGCAAGAGGAGGGGGAAATTAACAGTCAAATTCGGAAGTGAAACTAAATAAAAGTGTTTACTGTATTTTCTATCAAAAAGAATAGCTGAACTCGATTTATTGTCAAACATGGTAGTTTCCCTTTAATCATTGTCAGAGTCAGTCTTGTTGCCACGGGGCTTCTCATGAATGATGCCGGCTTTTGCAAAGCTCAAAAAAACAGTGCAAGCAGACACGTTAGCCCAGGCATCTACATTCATTTCACAAGTTGTGAGAACTCACCCAGTGCTGCGCCCCAGTCTTTGTAAAAGTGTGTTCGCCATCTTTTTTGCACCTACACTTACCCCTTTGGCGTTTTCACACTTCTCCCCTACATTCACCTTTCCAGTCACACAACACATTAGGTGCACCGTACTATGGGACGCTCTGCATATTTTGGAGTCGTAAAAATACAGTACACACTTTTTTGGGCAAATAACACATTTCTGAGCATAGAAAAGTTACCAGGATATTCTATATTTCCAATGAGATAAGAATTATCATCCCAAAAATGACAAACCCTATCTATACAAACATCCATATGATAGAAATGTAGAGTGGTTCATTATTATGAAGACTTGCCAATAGGTATTTAATTTGCTGCCATATGGAGAGTAATTTTAGTCACTTTTAGAAACAGACTAACATCTACAATAATTAATTAAATTAAATGTTAGAAAGTAGTCAATGTTTGTGTGCATCGTGTCGTGTTTTTTTTAATCCAACAAAATCATTTTTAAATGAAGATTAGAAGCCAAGGTAATGTTTTTAACTGTATTTTTTTCTCAATGTTTTGATTCTTACTTTTTTCTGCAGGTATGGTTCCAGAACAGGAGGATGAAGGATAAACGCCAGAGGCACTCTGTGTTGTGGCCTCGCCCTCTCATGGATCCACTGGGTGCTTTCCTAATTGGCCGAACTTCTACTTCCTCCCCTCTGATTTACCCTTTTATCTCACATCGTCTTCCACACCTCCCTCCTCCACATTACCCTCATCTGACAGCTCGCAGTCCGTACAGCGCATCACTTAGACAGCTGGACTCAGGTCACCTCCCCCCATGTCTAAATAGACCTCAGGAGCTGCCCCCAACAGCTGCAGCCATGTGTCCACCCACCAGCCTCCTGCACCACCCAGCCTCATGTCCCTGTATCATCTGCCCTCACTGGGGACATGAACAGTTTGTTAAAGCTCAAGAAGGAGCAGCACAAGCCCATTCCAGCAGTCCTAAGTCTAAAAATCAGCCTGCTTTTCTGTAGCAAAGAGAACTCTTAACAAAAGAAAATTCTCTAGAGATAAAAGTCCCTTTAAAGTCCCAGCTAAAGCTTCAGATACCTTTTATATTTTCACGCTGCATCAAATTTATGTACATGTAAACCACATTAGTATGTCTTTACAGATGTACAGATGGGTCCGGGAAAACATGCAACTTAGCAAAGAAGTGGGAGACACCAGGTCTTTTATATCAAAGAGGGAAAACAAGTAACAGATGCAACATTACTAGAAGGGGTTTTAGGAACAGGGCTGAAGAATTAGGACAAATGTCTAAACAAGAGGGAAAGAGACAGGGCCAGAAAGGGGTTGGATCATGACGCAATATTTAAATAATAGATTTAGGGAATGCAAAGACATTTATTTGATATTTTTGTTTTAGAAAAGATATCAATGGTCACTAAAATGTTAATACAATCAATAAGAAATCAATAAGAATGAAAAATAAAATCACGCAAGGAAAGTCGAACGGGAGAAAATTCACTGACGTTTTTATAGGTTAAAAAATGGAAGGTCATTTTTGTAGACTTTTGTAACAAATATGGCAGATTTGCACACAAAAACAACCCAGATCCTGCTTATTATCAGCACATAACAAAAGGGTTTAAAATCATTTAAAAGTTGAAAAAGTATTTATCTGCTCCTTAATGATGAACAATAAACGATTGTTTAAACTTCCATCAAGTCTTCTTATTGTGACACTTAAACTTTGGTCTACAAAAAAAAACTTGGAAGTGTGACAAAATTCAATATGATGTTCCAGTCTGAGAAGTCTAGTGCCATTCATTATCAAAAGTAACAGACCATTTCTAAAACATCTACATATTTTATGTCAAAGAAAAGATCTTTTTTATTCTTCTTCTTTCGATATTTTCATTCAGGGGTCTCCACAAGAAGTCAGTTTCTTCCATCTATTCCAGTCTCCTGCATCCTCTTCGCTCTTGCCAACTATCATAAAATATCTTTTTTATTATTTTTCTGAAACAATATTTAATACTCAAGGTTTGATGGTCTGCCAGATCCCAACTACCCTAGGGTAGCTAACAGGTTAGAGGCAGGGTACACCCTAGACAGGTACCCAGTCTATTGCTGGACCTGGTGGCTCACTGTAAAATGTGTGGGGTTTTTTATGTATATCTGTGAGAACAAGTAAAGAGAATGAAAACTGCAGATTTATTTTCTGTTTTAGAAAACTTATCACATTACACAGACAGAAATGAAGACGATAAGGTTGTATTTGGGACTGACCAGGGAGGACAGGATCAGGAAAGAGTACATCAGATGGACAGCATATGTTAGATGTTTGGAGATAAAGCCAGACAAAAGTCATGCCCAGAGGAAACTCCAGAGGACATCTAACTCTCAAGAAGACATTTTTCATTCACCAGCTGACCGTACACAAATCTCCTTCTTAGTTGATGATGACATGTTCCAATTAAACATCTACAATATTAAACATATAAAATGGGCCAGTTAAATTAGACTTTTGTTTAATTAATAATTCCTATTGAACATAGCAGTCTGCCGAGTTTACAGGTCATTATTAGGATATTTGGTGTTTATAGGTTCATTTCTGCTGACGGGGTGTGACTCCCACCTGTTCTCTAGGTACTGTCGGCACATATCCATTAGGCACAGCAGTCATATTATAACACCTGTACTGATTCAGCAATTTGATATCTAAATGTCTTTACTTTCTGAAAGTACATCTTTTAGTATTATTTTTATGTCTTTACCACCTATGAATCAAGAGCAATTCACAACATAGCCAACATGGGAAGGAGAGACCTTCCCATGTTGGAATGACGATAGTCTCTGTGTGGGCAAAAATGCAAATATGAGCTGAAAAAAATGTAGAATGCATACCAGGACTCCAGTGAGCAGTGAAACTTTATGACAACATACTCAGCTGTGTGCCACATCCTCACAGGAGCCTGTAAAATACAACACACATTAGCAAAGTATTGCATGTCGAGTGCTACGAAGATCTTAAAGCGACCCTCAGTAGCCTGTAGAGATCTGGACAAACTGATACAACAGTTTGAGAACATCTCTGCTCACAAATAAACTATAAACAAAGAAACATACGTTAGAACACCGGAAATTACAACACAACATTGTGTGCATGGCACTCAACGCATTCAGTGGGGCTTCTTTGGTGATCCTCACTTTGTACAGCTGTGCAAATACTATCTGATGTTCAGAACCTTCCCCAGGTGAGACATACTAAATGTGGAATACATTTTTTCTGACGAAAACAATAAAAAGGTGATGAAGCAGCACTAACATGGCATGAAGGTTGTCGTGCTTTTTTGTCAGCTGGGCAGAGTTTAGGATTTTTCATAACATTTTAACATAAAGAGTAGTCTCAAATTTGCTACTATGATGTCAACCAGAGGACAAAATGCAAATTTTAAAAAAAAATCTTGTTTTTCTTTTTTTTTAACCTTTTTTTTTTTTAACTTTAGCAAACGGGACGGAAGTGCTATTTTTTTTGGCTAAAATGTTTTTATGGACAAATAAAAATAATAAATTTGTTTAAGGGATAAATACAAATGGAAATGACTGATCAAAACGCTTGGATCGATAATTAAATAATAAAAAGTAAAATGTTAATGAGCAAAAAGAGCAACCAAAAAATATGTAAAGAAAAAAAAACATTTATTACAAAAAATACTAATGTGTGCATGTGGTCCACAACACATATACTGTAAACAGGCCTTAAATTTCAACAGTTACGTACCTACTTGATTTGGATGAGATTGAATTAGGCAAGCCCCATATCACTATTACAACTGAATTATGGAAATTTGGTCTAAAAGAAGACAATGAAAGTTTCCCTTATATAATGCGCTGACAAAATCTCAGGAACGGGACAAGACAACCCTCATCTTTTTTTTCCCATTATGAATTGTCATCGCAATACAATGCCAGAACCTCTGAATAACCAATCTCTGTCTTTACGAGAGAATGAACTAACCATTTGAACAAACAGTTCAAAGGATTAGTTACTTCGGTGTGACTACTTGCTGAAGGTTAGCAAGCTACATGTCACAATGAGCACAGTATTGAAGACACTGTAATGTTTTTTTTTTTTCTAAGGCTGGCAGGTGCAAAGAGTAGCTACAGATTTCAACCCACTTAGATATATTAGCCAGGTGGGGTAACTACTAACATGTGGTTCTTGAATGAACCACAAGCAGATAATGAGCGGATACAGAGTGGTGCACCGCAAATGAGTATGTTGGAGCAAACCTCAGCTGGTCAAAACAAACTGAGACTGAAGCTCAAATAATAACGTGGTGTGCTCTACAAGAAGGAAGCATGGCATCATGTCTAAACTGGTGCAAACTGGATGGATTGAATTATTACACATTTCTTTATTTTATCATCAATGTTCACTTCACAGTGGTGCAGTGATTAGCATAGTTGCCTCAGAACAAGAAGGTTGGTGGTTCAAGTCCTGGAGTGGGGATGAGGTTTGAAACACTGACCTCTTTGTGTGGGATTTTCACGCTCATCCTGTGTATTTGTGGGTTTTCTCTGGGTACTCCGGTTTTCTCTTGTACTCCAAAAAACATGTGTGTGAGCTTGAGTGATTCCTACAAAATCAGCCGGGATAGGCTCTGCCATCTCCGGCACCTCATTAGTGCGGTGAGAAGATTAAATATCACTGTTTTATGTACAGTGCAGATTCATTTATTTTTATAGCTTTGAATGGTCTCGGGGTTACGGATAACTACTGTATGTTGAACTTTTTTTGAATTTGTGTAAAAATTTTGGATGAAATTTTAACAAAAGATTTAGAAAAAAGTTTAAAAATGTCATTTTGGAGTATTCAGCTTTACACTAAACTAGAAAAGAAAATATTGAAAAACTGTCTATTTTTTCTCACCGTATTCCTATGTGCCTATACAAGAAGCCATTGTTTGCTCTTTTAAAAAAACAGTCATTTCAACAAGTTATTACATTTAAAAAATTTCATATGTACAAATTTCTGCAATTATGTTAGGAAATTATTCTTATCCAAAATGATATCTATTCAAAGGAATAGACAGACTTTCACTAGGTTGAAAAGCATACCAATAACCCATCATGAAAGCTCCAAATATTTTTATCTGATGTTTTTGGTCTTTATTTGCATTTAATCTGAGTGTAAAACGCTTTTCATCAAAACAGACTTTACCTGGTTGGATTTTAATTGCATCTGGTGAATCAGCACCATCTAGTGGTGACAGCTTCTAATTGCTGTATTAAAAGAAGAGAAACGTTGAAACGAATTAAATTTGTGTATTAATTTTTAATAATTAGCACACGTGTAGTTTTGAATATTTGAACAAAATTTAACTCTGAATATAATTTTACCCAATTTTTTTCCAGGATTACAAAAATAATCACCCAATTTTCTTGGCTCTGGCTCTCACACACTAATAACAAATTTAGATGCATCTTAAATTTTCTTCTGATTGAATCTTACAGATCTCTACCATTGCACAACTATCCAGGTTTACAAGTCTTTGTTTAAGTGTGCTTTTTGGTGATCATTATTATGCATTAATTCAGCACAGCAATAATAAATCCAATATACTGTGTGTCTTCCTCTCCTACACACACACACACACATCCATAGAGAGAGATGCCTCCCTGGCCAGCAGCTTCCTCATAAACTAAGGTAAAGAACTCAACACCATCCATCTGGCTTCCAGCATCCAGATCTTCTGTGTGTTCTGTCTTGTAAAAGTAGGTGTGCACAACACAAAGCAGATTATAAAAAGCAGCTCGTAGCCACACACATGTAAGTAAACACATAACCATTCTGGAATATGAGAGGTTCAGTTAAGTTTAAAAGTTTAAAAACGACTTTTGGGTTGGTTAGATGGCTGTGGCGAAAAAACCGTCGCATAAATCAAGATTCTACTCAGTATCAATTGAAGGGGACACAATTTCCAACATTTTGATAGCAAATGTTTTTTTAAACTTCTGAATCACTAGAAAAAAAACACGTCCCTTGCTCTGTTTTAGTAGACCGACGTGTTTTTCCTGCACTTTTCCAGTTTTTACTCTTTTTGAACAGTCATATCTCAAGAAGTATATCGCTTATTACAATTATTTTTGAGAAGGTTAGAGACATCAGAATCAGAATGCTTTTATTGCCATGTCAATGAAGAATATCAGAGACTAGGAACTTGCTTTGATACAGGTGTGCAAAAAAATAAAATAAACATAATAAGAAATAAAATAAATAAAAATAATTTTAACAAAACTAAGAGTGCTCAGAAAGAAAAAGAAATGTAGTGCAATGTCATAGAAAATAATAAAGATAGTAAAGTGACAAGAGGGAAGTGACTAAGAGATGTGGGGATCCAGGTTATGTAGAGTTCATAAGTCCAACGGCAGAAGGTAAGAGGCTGTTTTTGTGGCGGGACGTTCTGGTCCGAATGGACCGGAGCCTCCTGCCCGAGGGGAGTTGCTCAAAAAGTCTATGTCCAGGGTGGGAAAGGTCAACTGCTATTCGACCTACACGCCCCCGAGTCCCGGAGACGTACAGGTCTTCGAGAGATGGAAGGCTGCAGCCGATCACTTTCTCTGCGGAGCGCACAATGCGCTGCAGTCTGTGTTTGTCCCTGGCTGTGGCTCCAGCGTACCACACGGTGATGGAGGATGTGAGGATGGACTTAATGATGGCTGTGCTAGAAACCTATGTTTCTAGCTGAATGTATGCCTGAATCATTCAGGTTTGAAGAGAATAAACACTTTTAGGAAAAATTTTCAAGTCTCAATGTCTATGGGGCTAACTAATCTCTAAAACGGAAATATTAAAAAACTAAACAATTTTAAAAGTAGAAAATAGTCCAAACTGGCTGCAGCTGCTGAGACTGCACAGCTCCCAAAAAGAAATGTACGGAAGAATACGGATAAGTTGATAATAAAGAAAACCAAGTAAACAAAACTTGATGCCATGTAAGGTAAGCCATTGCAATTGCCATTACAAAGCATCAAGCAATTAAATGAATTAGGATTTTTTTGTTAGTTTGTTTAATGGTTTTGATGTTTTATGTGCTGAACCATATGAATGCATTTTCTTGGATGATTTTGGAGAAAAAAAGTTACCATTAATTATTTTGTTTAGTTTCACATCTGATTCAATGTTAAATTAAATAATAATATATTATTGGCCTGAAATCAAACAATGATTGTAAGTCCAAATCAAGCAAACACGTGTTTTTGTCAAACACATTATTTTAAACCTTTCAGAAGAAAAAAATGTATTAATAATTTGTCCTGATTATAAACTGCATTATTTTCTATAGTGCAAAAAAAGCCCTTCCTATTCACTGACCAATGGGGTTTCAGAATACTGAATGAACTTTGAAAATTTCTTACTCCTGAAGTCATCATCCAATCAGCTTAATGAACGTTCCCTGCTTCCTGGTTAAATACTTACTGTAACCAATTAAAAATGTAGACACGTTGCAAACCTCTATTTGATACGTTCAGAGTGTTAAACAGACATGAGTATCTACCAATTAAATGTGAGGATGTGTTTTGACTGACCAATCAAGATTTAGGACGTATGTGCAGAGATTATAAATTACAAGGTGACCAATTGAACAAGCCTACATTCATTGACTGTCACCGTGAGCGGGTGAAGCAGACTTACTAACCTTCAGAAACTCTAACAACTAGGTAATTTCTATCTATACATCTGAATGATTTGATCTCTTGTTTCAGCATTTTGTTTGATGTGTGAATCTGCTGTTATGTTTAACTGTGATGGTGATCCGGTAGCTAGCATGCTAGGTTGGCCTGTCCACTGCTATGCTAGAATCTTACCTCTTACACCTACAAACATTGTTTTAAAGTATTTAAAGCTTGCTGATATTTAAACTGCAGTGTTTTAAATCGTGAATGATCAGAGAGATTTGTAGATCTGTCACTAAACACAGATCTGGGTTGAGGATCAGGGCCCTCCGCTTCTAAACGTCCCGATTCGGCAAGGACACGATCACCGTGAAACGGTGGTGACTGTGTCCATGTATCAGTGCATCATGATGTAAAGAAGTGGTTTAGTTTAATTAAGATGGTCAATGTCTGCTTTGGAGGCCTCATGAGTTGTTGACCTTCAGATCTGCAGAGTAGTTAGCTTAGCCTAGCTTAGCTTAGCCTCAGAGGACGATCAGAGATGTCCAACCTGCTGATCATCTACATAGATGGAAATCATTACATCTAACTTAATGACTGCTTTATTCACCGACAATTATTCTGGACCCTCTATTGCATTAGTGATCCAATGATTCGAGACTTGCACTACCAATCAGGTTCATCACATTGACTACAGGGATTAATAACTAGCCCCCTCTCACCTTTTAACATTCTAATAATGTCCATGCAGTGATTTTATTGAAGCTCGTTTTTACACTGAGTCCTCAATTAGACTGCAAAAGCATTTTTTCTTTTACCTTGAACTGGATACATTTGTTGTTAGTTGCCTGGATGTCTGATTCTTATCAAGCTCATCTTTTCTTTGCAGGTTCCAGCCATGTATGCCTGCTCAAAATTTGTTACTTCCTATACAGTAAGTTACCTGTTCATACATTTGTGTTTACAGACATGAGCAAATACTAATGTCAGTGGTTATAATCGTGGCCTCTCAGCAAAGAGGTCAGGGGTTCAAGTCCCAGGTTTGAAACACTGGCCTCTGTGTGGAGTTTGCATGTTCTTTTGAGTATGTATGAGTTTTCTCCAGGTTCTCTGATTTCATGTTGGGTTGATTGGCCACTGCAAAAATACTCCTAGGAATGAATGATTACGTGGACCTGCAACAGACTGGCAACTTGTTCAGGGTGGATCCTGTCTCTCGCTTGGAATCAGCCAGCATAGGCGACAGCACCCACGACAGTGACCCCATTAGACATAAGCAGTTCAGAAGACAAAACAAAACTTTGTTTCTTGTTCCAGCTGCGTGGGGGGTCCAGAGTCCTCGCCCGTCCAGTCTCTGTCTCCATCCTCAACAGACCTGAAGCTACAGTTGAGCATCAGGTAAGTGTTTTGTTTTTTATTGTACTATATTTATCCCTCATAGTGAGCGTTTGCTCCATTGCACCACAGCAGGCAGCCATAACTGCGCCAATGGTGGGAGTAACTGTGGGTTAGACGTCTTCTCCAGGGAAACATAGGCCTGAGCTCATTGGGAATCGAACCAGCAACCTCTTGGTTCAAAGACAGCCACTCTACCACTAAGCTATGCCTCCCTTTTTGTTTCCATATAAATTTCAGATCACACTGGGAGTCTTGCATCTCTTCATAGAACAGAAAAGTTCATTTTTAGAAGCGTCAAACTGCAGTTTAATTTATTCACCATAGTCACCATCTTTTATAGCTATTCGTGCAGCAAGTTCGGCCTGTATTAGAAACCAATGGGCAGGAAATGCGTAAGCTTTACCCCTGCTCCTCTGATTCTGATTCCATTTTTTGTTTGTTTGGTGATGTCAAGGTAATTGATGCAGAGAACAATCTGTAAAAAAAGGGCTTTAAGAGACTTGCTTTTACAACAGTAGATTTTTTTTTACTTTCAAAATACCACTAGATGTTGTGTAGATGTATTTTTTTTTATCTCTATTTGTGCTGTAATTTTGTGTTATAAGCCAGATGTATTTGACCGACTGTAGAAGATTGAAGCTGGACCATTGATTCATTCATTAAGTTGAAGTTTGCTCTAAATGTGCTTCTCAAAATTGTTCTAAAAAATAGTATTAATATTGCATCTATAAAGGTTATCTGTATCCCCTCTTGTAAAAGGACAGCTTTTCGTCTTCTACTGGGTTTTATGAATTCTTAAAGAGTCCATGAAGATGTATCTCATGTTAAGTCACTATTTGGTTTTGTAATTATTTGCTGATGTTGGACTTTGCATCATAAACTCAATGTTCATATATGCTATTTCAAATTGAACTCAAATTGTTGGTGTTAAACTTTTGCTCTACAATACTTTTCCATTTAGCCTTTACATTGACCGACATGAATGATATTTGGAACAGAGCACACAGGAGTAATGGCAATCCAACAGGAAAGAATTGCAAACAAAAACAAACTATCTATGTCAATGATGGAGAAAGAAACAAGTGCTGGTCACATTTCAAAGGACACGTGCATGATTGAGATTCACGTCCTTGACTACATGCAGTTAAAAAAAAAACATGCAATGAATTATCATTGCATTGAACTAAACATCTGAGATGACAAACAACTCGTAGCAACAATTGCTAGTTGACAATGGAGAAAAATGGATATACATTCTGTAACATTTACATGCAGGATTTGTGGAATACATGACATAAGATATGTTTACAAGTAAAGATGAGTGCTAAAGGTTTTATTAGGATTTATTACTTTATATGATTAAAAAAACTTTAATTTACACTTCTGGATTTTTCATCACCACACTTTAAATTTAGTTGCCTGACTTGGACCCAATAAAAATATTGGATTTGTGTTGCTGAAACATAATAATTTCTTTAACTCATTAGTTATGCTGTATCAACAGCCTCAAACAAGATTTCTGGTGAGACTTAACAGAAAGAACAAAAACCAGAAGTGAAACTTAAAAAAAAAAAGAAATACTTGCAACTTTTTTTTTTTTTTTTGGCGAATATTACATTTTTTTAAGGCAAAAAGTGCCATGTTGTCCACAACCTACACAATAGCTTATATCTAAATACTTGATGGTTTACAAGTGATATTGAGCAGGCTGTCCACAGATATGACACATGGATTCCAAAACACTGCACATTTATAATGTGGATAACCAGAAGCAGAAAAAAAGTATGATTGTTGTCCTTCTGTTCTTCAGGCGTTGCTGCCAGTCAGCCGATCTCCCGTTCTGACCCGCAGCTTCCAGACTAGCACAGTCTCCCGGGACATTGACACCGCCGCCAAATTTATTGGTGCCGGTGCCGCTACAGTGGGCGTCGCTGGTTCAGGAGCTGGAATCGGAACCGTGTTCGGCAGTCTCATTATAGGTTACGCCAGGTAACTCCCTCACGCAATCCCCCATGACACTGATTGATTCAATTCTAGTTGTATAGCCCAATATCACAAAACAATTGTATTGACGGGTTTGAGATAGTAGATTGAAAAAGTACAAAAAGAAAGACAGAAAAAATTGATGCACAAAAACAGTTAAAAACTAAACAATTTCAGCAAATGCCTGCCCTCAGACCCTCTTTACGGGTTGGAAAAACTGCAAAAAAAAAAACAGTAGGTGCAAAAGAAGAAACCTCCTGGGAAACCCAGATGAGAGATCCCTCCCCTGGATTGAGCCTTCAATGTGTCTAAGACTGTTCATTAAATATGAGCTTATTCTATTCTAAAGCAATATATCTGAAGAGATCAGTAGATGGACTTCATCCTGACTGAGACAGTATTATTGGGGTGTGATCAGACTTAAGCTACGTGAGAAGGTTTGACGTTCCCCATAGAAGTTAACAATGCAGTTTGTTATTTATTATTGTTATTTATTTATTTGTTATGCGTTACATTAGAAAAGCACCTATAAAAACTATTTTAATACCAACATTTAGTAAAACAGAAAACAGACAGTCAGATTTTAAAAGGCCTTACGAAATACGAATGTCTTCAGGTCTTTAAAAAAATAAAATCAACCCTCAGTGGGGTCTGTCCCCTATAGTGGAGACAGTGGATGGAATTTGAGTAGAGCTATCGTGAGGTGGTATGTTATCTCTCTGAGTTAATTAAGGGCAGTTCCATGAATTCATTGATAGGTGGGAAGGCAGATTTTTTAATGAATTCTGGAATGGATGGGGAGCCAATGAAGTGACTTGCGAACGAGAATGATGTAGTCAAAAGTCCTTGTCAGGACCCTGGCACCGCAGTTTTGGATGTGCAGAGGCTTCTGCTAGGAATCCCAACAAGAAGAGCATTACAGTACTCAGGGCTGGAGGAGATAATGACCTGGAGTTAAAGTGGAACAGTAGGGTCCTGCTCCACTTTTGTAATCCATGGACTACAAACCTGGAGGAACTGTAAACAAAATTTTCGACATATTCACAGGTTCCAGTATTGTTTCTGAACGGTTTTGTTCTGTCGTCTTCCACTTATCTGTGGCCGGGTCGCGGGGGAAACAGCTTCGGACGGGAAGCCCAGGCTTCTCTCACCCCAGCTGCATCCTCCAGCTCACCTGGAAGGATCCCGAGGTGTTCCCTGGCCAGCTGTGAGACATAGTCGCTCCAGCGGGTCCAGGGTCTGCCTCTCGATTTCCTCCCGGTGGGACGTGCCTAAACACCTCACCAGCGAGGTGCTTTTCCTGCAAACAGAAAGGGCTAGCAACATAAACATGTAGAATCCTCCAAGGCGAAACCTGTACAGAAAAATCTCATCTATTTAATTTGGAATGCAGTGTAATTGTCACAAGTTTACAATGCCTACTTCTGACCACCGATGATAATGTTTATGCTTTTGTCAGACTCGACATAATTATAAAATTCCTACTTGTGAGAAGTGTATTTTGTTGTCAAAATCCCCCAAATGAATCATTGAAATGGTCCTCTGTTTTAAAATTTTAACTACATGTTTTGCAAGAAATATGCCTGACATGTAGAGAATAGAAATTTTATTTAAAATCACTAAAATAAAAAACGATGTGACAATATTGTTTATTTTGGAGTGATCAAAAAAAGTTCACTTTTTTCCAATTTTTCTTGTATTTAAATATAGAAATGTACATCTAAAGTGGAGAAAGTTATAGTTGTTTCTTTTTAAAATGTGTAAAACTCTTTATTTGGAACATCGTTTGAAATTAAACCAATTTTTTTTTTTGCCATCCACAGGAACCCGTCTCTGAAGCAACAGCTTTTCTCCTACGCCATCCTGGGCTTCGCTCTGTCTGAAGCCATGGGTCTGTTCTGTCTCATGGTGGCATTCCTTATCCTGTTTGCCATGTAAACCTGGAAGCACACCCACTGCTCGTCTCCCCTCCCGCCTAGTCCTTGTCTCTCAACCCGGAGAAAGTAAGGGAGGGGAGGCATTTCTAAACCGGGAACTCTGAACAAGGTGGGAGGCCATTCCAAACTACAGATTAATATTAACAGATATATTTACACCATTTCTGAAATTTTTATGTTCCCACACCTTTTTTTCTCAAGTTTTATGTGAAGCCACAATGTCTGAAATCTGTCCAGAATAAAGCTTTGGGTCGTCTAAAAACTCTTTGTGTCTTCTTTGAGACAGAGGGAAAAGTGGGTGGGTTGGATTTCAAAGGGGTTTTCTGTTTTAAACCCCATTTGTTTATTTTTACTTATTTGTTCAGTTTTAATCCTACCAGATATTCTATTGAAACTGAAATTACTTTTAATGTATATATTCATCTAGGTGTGAACAAGCAAAGATGCGTTTTCTAAATAAAACTCCATTCTCCATTCTATTACTTCTATTTCTTATTACAAAACTTTTTTCCTAAGTCCATTTACATTTTCACTTTAATTTAACTTTTAGTTTAGTACAAATTCTCACATGATCTGAAAAGCAGCATTTCTGTTTGTATATAAAAAAAATTGTTCAAATTACACATATTTAAATGAGATCAGAGGCTGTTACTGCGTTCTGTAAATTATTTCCCCAACTCACCTGTTACACACAATGAACTTCTGGATTAGAATTGTAAGAAAAAAAAAAGTTTGACAGTTGATCTTGACCAGGAAACTTAAAGGCCCACATCAAAACAGTGTTTATATACATAATCACAAATTATTTTTATTGATACAAAAGGATGCCTAGAGGAAGACCAAAGAGGAGGTTCATGGATACAGTGAAGGAAGACATGAAGATAGTTGGTTTGACTGAAGAGGATGCAGGAGATAGGGTTAGATGGAATAAACTGACTTGCTGTGGTGACCCCTGAAGGAAAATGCTGAAAGGAGAAGATACAATAAACCACAATACCTCATGGATTTGAGAGCAGGATGGCTGTCCCCTGATTTTTCAATTTCATATTGAGAATTAAGTGTTCTCAAGAAAAAAAAATGTAATTTTAGCTAGAATTCTTCCTCAGACCATTTTTTTTCTTTGAATCACTGGACTATTTTATGTAACGTGTAAAAAATAAATACCACAGTGACTGAATGACTCGTTTTCTATGTTAAAAGTCTATTTTCAAACCCAAATAATCCTCAGAATCAAAATTAAGTTATGATGATTTGATTAAAAGTAAGAAAATGCTGAAAAATTCATGTTTTTTGTTAATGAACTTATATTTTTCGTTTGACACATTATCTGCTCTGTTCTGGAAACATTTATCTACACGGTTGATTCCGAAAGATTTTGTTACAATGATAATCGTGTTACCATAGCAACCAGTGTCTAGCAACTGCTGCATGTGGGGAAAATGTATTCTGCATTGAAACAACTGTTAATCCGAGTTGTAACATAATCGAGGACCGTTTCGTCAACGTTTTTTGGAGGTATTTAGATAACACAACCATGTCCTGTCTTTAACTGGTGTTATTTAATTCGGCTCAAAATTATTGTAAATCTCAAAGGACAACGTTTAATTTCCCTTACGTCATCACGGATGGTTTAAACGTCCGCATTCGATCTTTAGCGTAATGGTTTTATTTTGAAAATCTGGAAGTGTGACGTAGCTTCCTGCCTCCAGCGGGCCTGAAGTTGGGAGAGTTTTCTAAAAACGCCACAGTGTTTTTTCACAGAACGGACGTTTAACACCGGTCTGATGTAAACAACAGGACTAACACAGACCATGGCCGGGTTAAAGTGTATCCTAAAAGGTTTCTGAACACCGGAGGCTTTGAAAAGACCTGGAGAAATTTAAGAGTTTAGCTTCCAGAGTAGCTGCTATGTAGTGGAAAAGAAAGCAGCAGCAGCAGTCAGACCTGGTGAAGGTTCTCTGGAACGTCAATGAAGCTAACTGCTAACGTCGTTTATTAACAACGGCCTACAAGCTAACGAACCATGGCGGACAGTTCAGGAAAGCACCCCGTTCCTCTCGCTCATCCCGGTCCGGCCTCTCATTCCCCGGCTACAAGCTCTCAGAGCGGCCTAAGCCCTATAGGAGCTCCAGTGTCCCCCGTCACTTCTGCTGCTTTTGGGAACACTTTAACACCCGGATCTCTGCCACCTGTCGTGGCAGTGTCTCCCATCGTGTCCCCACCGCTTCCCGCTGTGGGTTTAGGGGTAGCAGGGGTGGCTGGAGGGGGCCTCCTGTCCCAAATCCACGCCACCTCTTGGGATCCCACGCTTAGCACGGACTGGGATAACGAAAAGGCTTCCCAGCAGTGTATCCTAAGGATAAAAAGGTAAGATTTCCTATTTTAACTTTGTTATTTTCTCCATTTTTAAAAAAAACATGTCATGATACAGTAACTTTCAGGAAGTGGAACTTCAGGATTTCAACTGATCAGAAGTCATGGAAGTTTTCTATAAAGTTAATTAAGTTTGTAAAGTTTGCTTTTAAGGTGGAAATAATTATATAGAAAATAAACAGAGTAAAGTAAAAATAAAACCGAAACCAGTCACTTGTAACGGAATCTGGATTACAAGGATTGTTTCGTTTAGTCTTCAAAATCACATCCCTAGTGGAGGGCGGTTTCAGGCGAGAGGCAGGGTACACCCTGTGCAGGTCGCCAGGCCCCACACACGCTCATACCTTGGGGCCATCAACCTAACATGCATCTTTTACCACTAAATTGGTAAACCTATATTTTCTCACAATAGTTCAAAATTGGCTTAAGTTACAATTTACTGCAGTACATTATTGATTGGTCGCGGGGAATGTCGGAGTCCATCCCGGCTGATTTCAGGCAAGAGGCAGAGTACACCCCTAACAGGTCGCCAGTCTGTTGCGGGCATCCCCTGTGACCACATCAGGAAAAAGCATGTCAGAAGATGAATAAATATTATTGACAAGAGCCCACAATGTAGTGTTTATAGTATGTAAATGAGGGATTGGTTAACTTTAACCAGGGGAAATTTAAACTCTGAAGGTATAAGGGAACGGAGGTGGGAGTGTTTTGTGTATTGGGTAGAGAGGGGTAGTACTGTAACCGTGAGGTTGTGTGTTTTATCCCCACCTTGAGCTCAGACCGAGGTGATCAAGACACCAAACCCCTATTAGCTCCTGATGGTGGTGTGCACCTTGCATGGCAGCTTTCATCATGAATGAGCTTTGAGTGCCAACGCAGATAGAAAAGCACTATTTAAGTAGATTCAATTTAAGCCATGTTACATCTTCAATAGAAATAAAGTCAGATGCCTGAAGAAAACGATATCATTGTGTCAAACTGGAGCAGGCATTTGACTCCTTTGGGGCATCAGCGCAGCATATTTCTGTTCTTGGAAGCTTACTTCATCCACCTGTTAGAAGCTGGAGAAATCGTTTATTTAAGATGATGAACAGACACTATCCCCCTCTGATCCATACTGCCAGCCATGCAAAGCCACTTCAGAGAGAGGCTGCTACATGTTTTTGAATAATTAACTTTGGTTATTTTATTAGCATATTGTTCTAAATAAATTTGATGTTCCAGCTGGTTTCTGAAAACTCTAAGTTTTCTTGTACTCCTTGTGCATTTTCTCTCAAAGTGAGTGTGAGTTTGATCAAACAAACCAGTTTTGATGAACTAGTTAAAGTGTACATGGTAGAATTACAAGTCAGTGACTTGGGAGGGCTCACAGCTCTTCACACATCTCTAAGTTTACACTGACTCCACGCAGTGTCCGGTACGTCTGTACTCTCATCCAGTGATAATGCAGAAAATTTTCGTCTTCTGCAGCAGCTGGGCAATTTCTTCAATGTGTCTTATGATTTTACTTGCTGATAGAGTCACCTCATTGAAGACATGTTTCTTCTCGGGACAAACCTCCTCCATGAGAGTGTTAATGCATTTCTTTACAAACTCTCCATCAGTGAAAGGTTTACTGCTCTTTGCCATCAGTGAAACAACCTGAAAGCTGGTCTGAACAGCAGACTGGTTCAGCTACGGTTGTGTATTCAGCTGAGCTAACTGTCCACTTTTTAGCTTTGAGAATTTTTCTGCGCACATTTGGCCTTGCAAGTTGTCAATTCAGTCTTTGTAACAGGATTCAATGTGTCGCAGCAGATTCATTCTTTGAATACCGCCACCGTCTCTTGACAGATAAGACAGACAGCTTTTTCTCTGCATTGAAAAAAATAATTGTTTGTCCACTTCAGTTTTTTTCGTCATTATTCCATTCTTCCATAAGACAACCCAGACTACAAGAAAATCTTCTCTATTCCTTATAGTTCAATTCAATTGAATTTTATTTGTATAGCCCAAAATTACAGAATTTCTGTCTCAATGGGCTTCACATTGCAGATTCAGAAAGAAGACAAACAAGAAAAAGAGGAATATTTAAACACAAATATACAACAAGAAAACTAACTAACAAATGCTAACCAGACAATATTAGCACATTTCTGCCCTTAGACTCTCCTTCACGGTGAGGAAAAACTCCTAAAAAACCCATCAGTGGGGAAAAAAAGAGAAACCTCATGGGGATCCACACGAAAGAGAGATCCCTCCCCCGGGATGAGCATTCAATGTGTTTAAGACTATTGTTTAAATATTAGCTTATTATACTCTACAGCTAAATAGTTAAGCTGTTTCTTTGTCTGCAGGGACATCATGTCCATCTACAAGGAACCCCCACCAGGAATGTTTGTGGTTCCAGACCCACAAGATATGACCAAGGTGAGCCACAAGAACCAGTAGAGATTTATTATTTACTGTACCTCAAGTTTTTATATGTCAAGTAAAGGCTTACACAGTGAGGAAAGATACAATTTGGATTTATCCTTACATACCCTAACCCCTGTCTTTCCTAGAAAATGCAAATTATTTTATTTTCTAGTTTTACTCAATTTACATTTACTGTATTTGAATCAGTGATCTTCTGTGCAAATGTTACCGTCCTTCATTTTTCAGACTCTTATTATTAGAATTAGAAAAGTAGGTGAAGAAACCAAAAACAGTTTTATCCATTTCAATGAATCCTTTGACATCTTTCCTCTGCAGTGTTTTGTTTTTTCACCTCACTTTCAGTTTTCTCATCCCTTCCAGATCCACGCTCTGATAACAGGACCTTTCGACACACCATACGAGGGCGGCTTTTTTCTTTTTCTGTTTCGCTGTCCTCCAGACTACCCTATTCATCCACCGCGTGTGAAGCTCATCACTACTGGTTACAACACTGTCCGCTTCAACCCTAACTTCTACCGTAATGGGAAGGTGTGTCTCAGCATATTAGGGTAAGGCTGAGTCTTTCTGGAGTCTATTCTTTGTGATGCAAGAAAGCCAGACCAGTTTGACTCTTGTGTCTGTAGGACGTGGACAGGTCCTGCATGGAGTCCAGCTCAGAGCATCTCCTCTGTCCTCATATCAATCCAGTCTCTGATGACGGAGAACCCATACCACAATGAGCCGGGTTTTGAGCAGGTACTATTCTGTAATTTAGCTTACACTCAACTTTGACTACGATTGTGTTTTTTAATGTTACAGATGTAATAAATGCAAATAGTTTTGCATAAATTTTCTTGTGGGATGACGTCAGAATAAATAAAATGATACAAACTTTCTTTTTGGGCATTTTCAGTTTTTATCTGGGGTTTATTTTTCACAGAAGATAGCTAAAGTGATATAATAGTTTTTAAGTTCTTTGTGGTCCGTTATCTTCTGCTTTATCTGTGACCGGGTTGTGGGGTAACAGGCTTAGCTAAGAAGTCCCAGCTTCCCTCACCCCAGCCACATCCTCCAGCTCACCCGGGAGGATCCTGAGGCATTTCCCAGCCAGCTGTGAGACATAGTCTCTCCAGAAGGTTCTGGGCCTCCTGCCGGTGGGCATGCCCAGCAACCGCGGCAGCAAGGCGTCCGGTAGGCATCTTAACCAGATACCCGAACCACCCCATCTGGCTTCTCTCGACCCAGAAGAGCAACGGCTCTACAGGCAGAGCTCCTCACTCTATCTCTGAGTGAGAGCTCAGCCACCCTGCGGAGGGAGCTCATTTCCTGGTATCTATGATCTCGTTATTTCGGTCACCACCTAAAGCTGGTGACCATAGGTGAGGGTAGGAACATAGATCAACTGGTAAATTGAGAGCTTCACTTTTTGTCTCAGCTCTTTCTTCACCACCAGCATCGCAGCATCCTAATTATTGGAGATGACACATCACTTTTTCTTAAATGCTTTTTATTTCCTCAGGAGCGCCACCCGGGGGACAGTAAGAACTATAACGAATGCATTCGTCATGAAACCATGAGGGTGGCGGTTTGCGACATGCTGGAAGGAAAGGTCACCTGCCCTGATGCTCTGTGGTGAGAATAACTATTCTTCTCCCCTTCTGCTCCGGTTCTTGTTGTGGTTAGTCTGTCCACTAACAGGTGTTGTGTTTCAGGAGTGTGATGGAAAAATCCTTCCTGGAATATTATGATTTCTACGAGGGAGTTTGCAAAGAGAGGCTCTATATGCAGGGCCAGAACATGCAGGTGACTCGCTTCGTTATTTGATTGTTAATTATTTTCCAATAAACATGGCTTTCATACTTGTTTTATTCAATTTTTCTGAAACACAAAAGTTGTAAAAGATAAAAATATACACAACAAAGTTAAGAAAATTTTAAAAAAAGCAAGTGAAATAAAATATATTTAAAAGTTAGTAAAATGTCACAACTATAAAGTTTTTTTCTCTCTCTATTAGTCTCATTTATTTCAATCTAATTTGTAAACAACCTAATTGGCCAATTGGATTTAATGTAATGTAGAAAAATGTGGAATGTGTTGGTGATTTTTTATTTTTGTTTTTTTTAAAAAAAAAGCAATCCTGAGGTTCTCCCTCATTTTAACTGATATTTTCTCTTCCAGGACCCATTTGGGGAGAAACGAGGTCGCTTTGACTACCAGGGTCTTCTGGATCGCCTTGCTGCCAACCATCGGAGAGTCCGAGAGAAGACCGTCACAGAGGAAGACAATAATGACGACAACTCAGACTCTGACACCAGTTCCACTGGGACAGACCCTGACAGCCACAGCAGCTCTCAGCCCTGACCAGGTGGATGAGGACAGATTCGGACTCTGTCTTTTTCTCTTGTTTTCTCTGAATCTAACAGAAGAGGCGCAACCCCCTTTGAGAGGGGCAGGAGACGAAGACGGGGTGACATCGCTCTCCACCTGACTTCTTTGACTTTCTATTTCCTGGTCAGAATGCTGGGCAGTTTGACCTCTTTCAGGCATTGAACTTTTGTAGCCGATAAGAAACCTGAGACCAGATTTGATAGTCTTCAGACACTGGATGGTCTCTCAGTCACACTAATTATGAACCATCTAAAGATGAGCTGTTTGGTGTTTCTTTGGATGTTTCAAGAAAAGATTAAGAAATGTTTTCTTCTGCTCTGAGAAACCATGGGGGGGAGGTGTTTAAGTGTTTGATATGTGTTCAAGGTAGGGACAATTTATGCAAATTTGGATTAAATCTGAGATATGATTACATTATTGGCCGTGATAAATCAGAAACAAGGAACATTTTCCAGCCTTGTCCTGAAACCCATCCTCATAATCTGTGTGAAAAGTCTGTAAAATGTTGGTTTTTGCTTCTCGTGAGTACTGAATCCGAAATGCGGCACCCTGGCATGTTCGTGGAAACAGCTGCAACACATTTACACACAACTCAACGGTGAATTAGATTGGAATGGAAAAAATATCTGGTACTTCCTGCTTTCTACCAGCAGATGTCCAAGTCAGGCCACGGTGCGTTTAGGGGTTCGCCAGGCTGCACATGGAGAGTGGGAAAAAAAAAAAAGAATTTGCTTCTTTAACTAAACCGAACCCAACAAGATTGTCCACCCTGCTCCGGAAACTTCACTGAGAAGTTCTTGTTTTAAGAACTAAACATTATTCTGTGTTTGTATTGAAAGGGTTAAAATGAAGCCTGTCCTGTAGAAATGTTTCAGTGTAGAGTTGCTCTGGTTTCCTTTGTTCCCATTACTGGTTTAGTAGCGGAATTAGACCAGGACACTCTTGTTTCCTTCATCTTCTACAAGAAGTCATTTAAAAACAGATTATACCTGATTGCCAAATGTTGATTGTAAGGTTTCCTGAAGTGGTGAGATAATTTGTGTGATTCACCTGGTTTGATCTCTTCTGAAAACCCGGTTATTGTTGGGTCTTTTTGTTTGTATTGTTCAGAAGTTCTGGAAAAATAAACTCGCCTGTTCCGGTGAACATGTCTCTGCTTTTTTTCTTACCATGCTGCGATAGAAATGTCTGATTTTTATCTTAATTCTTATAAAGAAAGCTTGGACGTCTGGTTCTCAGAACCAGAATTGCCTCCTTATGTTGGTATTTGGGGTCTTCATTTAGGATTGTTGCACAAGTTTTCAACATAGTAGAGGTCAGGAAATGATCGGGGTTTTACAGTAATTGGGTCCGACTGAGACTTCTAACGTCTTAGCTGAGAGCAAATATTTCCAGAATCATCAAGTGACTACTGCAATTTTTACATCTAGTCTAAATTTTTTGATGCCTATTTTAGAAGTCATGTTAGTTCCTAGACTTGTTTTTCTTCACGAAGAGACCGAAAGTGAATGGGAGAAAACATGTGCACCCCAGATATCGGTTTAAATTTAAATTATTCTAACCAGTTCATCATCTCAAGAACCTGACTTGAGGATTTTGATTCATTCTTGCTTTTATTTATAAAACTTGCTTTTATTTATAAAACGAGACTTGATAGTAGCTACGCCGTCAGTCTCGTTTGCTCTCTGAGGTTAATGTGGATCATGTCTATAAATCTTTTCCAGGCTTTTTTTAAACATCTGGTCTAAATTTGTCTTCATTTATTTGTTTCCAGGAAATTCTTAAGATTAAAATCTCTGCCTAATAAATAAATGCAGCAGGTATTGAAAGACTCCCTACTTTTTAGGATTTTTAGATAAGATTTATTCTTGAACTTGTCAAGAGGGGAAAAAAGTTAACTTTTTTTTCCTTGTTTTTATGTAAGTAAAAATGCATCGTATTTCTTCAATCAGTTTTACTCTGACTTTGTCGTTTGAACTTGATAAACAAATGAAAATGATTTTTTTTTGTTTGCAAGTCAAATTTTCACAAGCTCTGACATTGACACAGAGGAATTTCAAATCAGGATCACATATAATAATATAGTTGAATAAATTGAATAAAGTATATTCAATCCAGTTTAAAAGGTACAAACTCTGAATTAGTTTTTTATACCTAGTAATAAAAAAAAATCTAATCAAAGCAAATTTGTTTGCATAAACAACTTTCAAAAGAAATGAGATATCTTGAAACATCTTGAGAAATTCAGCTGAATTAAAACGTACACACATACATATATATAGATATTTTTTCTTTTATCTTGTCTCAATGTGATGTTTTAAAAAATAGATTTCCATGAAAAAGGAGTCGCTCATCTGAAAACATTCATGAGATAAAATCATATATTTTTTTATTTAATTTAGGTGCCAAGGAACATCAGACGATTACATGAACAAAACTAAGATAATCATGGTAACAAATTTAAGACTTTTTACCTTGTGGCTTGTTAATAATAAAACCTTGATCTTTGGTTTAGGAGGTTTTGAAACAGCTATCCCATAATCCTTCAGAAAAAAATCTAATCTGTTGATCTAACTGATTTTGATAGTTTTGAAGCAAAAAAACTAATAAAGGTTTTCACACAACTTTTAAACTAGTTTGAAAGAAAAAAGAACCCTGTAGAATAGTACAAAAAAAAAAATTGAATAGTCTTGGTTCCCAAAATCAAATGGGAGCAAATTTTACCAAATAAAGTTGGACAAATGAAATACCCCCTTTATTTGCATTAGAATGTCTATTTCTTCTTCTTTTTTTTTTCCTCCAATGCTTCCATATAGTCAGTGGAGGGAAAATTGTAAGAATTTAATTTAAAATACTTTGTTGTACTGCAGTTTGTTGGCAGCCAACAGAAGATTTTTATGAACAAGTTCTTCAAAAATGCACAAACTATTAAAAGAAATAGAAACCAATTTTGTCTCCCACATGATGGCTACTACATTAGACCACAGTTTCAAAATCTCTTACCTAAAAAAGGGGTATAAAAGATGGATGGTTGTACTTTCTTTTCCCAAAACAACTTGCAGAAGTTACGTTTTTTTACCCCCTCCCAAAAGAAAAAAAAATCTCCTCTCGATGATTATCAGCTGCTAAGGAATGGTTTAGTATAAGGTTCATGAATGCCTCAAGCTGTGTAAATATAGGGTCAATTTACCACAAGAAACAGAATAACAGATCAGACCAGGTTGTGAAAGTTGGTTTGCATTTGCAAAGAGAGTACCTGAATCCTGTCAAGTTCCCCAGTATGTAAAAGTGTTATTTAACAATAACTGTGGAAATTAACTCACTTTTCATATCTGCATTAACCAAACACAAAGACAAAAGAGATAAAAACAGAGTTTTTTGGTTATCAGAATACAAATTATCATGTAGAGAAGGATACCACAGTGTTTTCTTGAGGCTAGATGTGGTAAAAACAACACACTCAAAACATTTTCTCCCAGTTTCTAGCTAAAAGATAAATGCAAACTAAATAAAAAGTTTGTAGCTCATAAATCAGTTGTGAATGTTAGGGGGATTAAAATGACCAAATATTTGGAGAAAGGCCAGATGCTGCAGCTTGTTCTGCTCACTGTTGGAAAAGTTGAATAAAGGAATGTGGCGTGCTGACGTACTTGGCGTCAAAATGATCAAACACACATACATCAGTCCCAATAATGCAGACACCTTTACTTCCTACTGGCTTAATTTCATCTGATTTGAAGTTTTCCTCAGAAAATTATGTAAATACGTACATGATATGCACATGCAATATGATTGTGCATGTTTGTTTTTCTTGAGAGTAATTTGTACTTTTGAACGCCTCATTAAGCGATGTGCTTAGGTGACAGGCAGGGTACACCCGACCTCGAACCCCATCCTTCTTGATGTGAAGCCAGCAACTGAAGAATAACTACTAATTGGAAAATAAGATGTATGGTAAATTCACTTATCTGGTCAGAAGGACGCGGGTATCTAAAGAATGCTATGTTTATGTGACTAAGAGACAAGAGGATTTTCATACATTTTAGTTATTAATCACCCGAGTGTTCAATTAATAGTGTGCGAGAGCTGGAAACAACGATAAACAGAAGTAGAATAACATGTCTTCTCCCTGGAGACGGGACACTCAGCAGAACAAATGTACAGGTCTGAATCTGGTTATACAGTCTGCATTCTGCAAGATTTGATAGATGAGACACTGGAGCATTCATTTCAGAAGCAAATATTCTCTGCAGAGATCATGGTTATGTGAACCTCTCAGTGAAAACACCTCTTCTAACTTGAGGGAGTTCTCTTCTGTAGCAATGATAGATGAAGGGCATGGTTTCACGTTAACTGATTAACATCTTATCTTCTACAGGCTATTGCAGAAGGCATGTGTTTTTATATTAAAAAACTCATACTCTCACCCTCTTTCCCTACTTGGAAACATGTGCGGGATCTAGAATGATCGTGCTCAAGGATGCCCTTCAAATACGCACTGGCTTTTCCCCTTTTATATATTTAATGTCCATTCCTATTATATTTCCACAATCTTACATCTTGTTTTGTTAGAAAGTCTAAGTCTGGTTCAAAATGAACAGGGCAGCAGGCGGGGAGCTTAAGGAGGTAGTTTTGAAAGGCTCAATCTAGGATTCAGTCACATGAGCTCACAAAATAATATCAGATTTGCCTAGCTTTGTGTACAGTATGGACTTCTGAAAATGGAGTGGAGATCCTGAGGCAGAGATATTGGAGGGTGTGATAATCTATGAGCCTCTAGCTGAGAGCTGGGAGGTTTAAATTGTCCCCTGTGAGTTGGAGGTTCAGCTTTCCGTGACCGCTCCCACGAGTCAGAAAGGGTTAACGGAGGCGGTTTGATCCCTGCCCCCTATTCGCCTCCTTTTGGCAGTCCAGGAACATCCATCTGGGAGGAGATCCTGTTCAGACCTACACCATGCTGATATGCAAAGGAAAACATGGACAGACCTACACGTCTGCTGGTTTCACAAGTTTGTGTTCTGAACATCTGTCATGATGTTTCTCTAGATCTCAACTATACAAATAAAACTTTGCTAAAAAAAAAAAAAAAAAAAAAAAAAAGAGCACAACATGCCAGACTATTTTAATGCAAGTACAGAGAATAACAATGGGTACGTTTTTTTGGTAAACAGGGTTGTGCACATTGAAGGAGAAAACATCTGTTACAAAATAAAATGTTTCTGGGCCATTGATATGATTTTATTATAACAAAAAAAATAAAATGAGTGGTCCCTGTTGACAAAGTCTACTCGGATCGACAATTACTAAAGGGTTCAGTCAGACCTCAGCAACTGCAACTGGGAGTGACCCAATAAGTTAAAAAGGACAAACAAACAACAAGATGTAGGATAGTTTGCCCACCCCTACAACTCCTGATGTTGTATAGATTCAAAAGCTCCCTCTAGTCGGGCAAACTAACAAAACAAAGCTCTAACTAAAGAGCAAGGTCACAACAGGAAAGCAGGTGGCAGTACTACCTGCACGCTGTAACACAAATAATTCAATTATACTTCCATAATGGTTTAAGCCAATAAAACCCACCTACCTGCAGTGTGGATTCCACACACCTAGTCAAACAGTTGTGGCACACCTGTCACAACTTGAAGTCCACTGTACTTGTGGCGTTGACTCCACACGTTTATCTAAAGAGCTGCAGCAAGGTTTGCCACAATCCAAGACCCTGTGGCATGGACTCCACATGTCCAGCGATAAAGTCCCCTCACAGACTGTAACGGCCCAGGACCCTGTCACGTAAAGCTTGATTAAACCCTCACTGACATGAAAACCATTAATAAATCAAAACATGGTTATAGTATTCTGGCCTGGAGGTTTTCCCCAATACCCACGCATGGGTGTTGTGAACAATTGGCCACCTATTGGAGACTGGTACTCTTCTGAAATGCAACTCACTTCCTCTTTCAAGAATGTTTTCTAGGGACAAGAGCGAAACCCAGCAGTGCCATGGGCTACATTCCTTCCCATCAATTTGCTTTGTTGACCCGACAAAGTATTTAAAAACATTAACACCACTGCGGAACTGCTCACTTTCAATGCGCTACCCTAGAGAAGGTGCCAGTTCCTGTCGACCCAATGAAACACTTAAAAACAAATAACACAGATGCTATTGGTTGTAGGCAGAAAGTAGTTGTTTGTTGAAAGTATGAGAAAGGACAACCCCCAACACAAATATTCATCAGATGAGTAAAAAACGACTTTTGTAAAAACTTTTTGTTGCAGTTTTATTCATAAACCCACTGTCTAATAGGTAGGTAACAACACAAAAAATGTTTACTTCCCCTTCCCAGCACGTGCCAACCAAATTTACAGTTCCACTTGGAGAGCCTTGTAAAGCCCCTCGATGACCAATGTTGATTATTTAGCACCGTCCTCTTTTCAAGAGAAAATTGGAATTTGCTTGTCATACTGCACATTAATGACAGGGTTCATAGTTCTTGGCTTTTCTCCTCCTGTTGCTCCAAACAAAGAGGAGGGCCTTTCTTTCCCTGTGGTTGGAGCTGCCAGTTCGTTTTCCAACTCTTACCGTCTGTTAGCCAATCAAACAACAACAAAAAAAAACCCTACTCTGTAGGTCACTTCACAGCGTTTTATTTCCAAATTCTAAACATCTATAACATTGCATCATTTCATTGTGTTAAACAGCATCAAATTACTTCTGTTGGATCCTTTTATGTCCCATACAATTTCAAATAAGATCTCATTTTTATGTCTATCTGATCACCCTCTCTCTCACCCTCTGAGAGAGCCTGCTTCTCTAAAGTGCTCTATTTTTTTACAGTTATGTTTCTAATTTGTCAAGATTGTTACACTGGCTGTTAAAAGCTCATCGAGATTAGTCAGTTATCTTCTGAGGGTACCGAAGCCTATCCCGGCTAGTTACAAGTGAGATGCAAGGCACACCCTCAACAGGCTACCAGTCTCTTGCAGGTTCTCTCACACTTAGGGGAAGTTTCCCAATAGCCAATAGAGTACCTGAAGAAAACCAACTCACTCGGGGAAAATATGTAAACTCCACACATAAAGGCCAGTATTACAATCTTCTTCCCACTCAACGTGACCTCCTCATTGTGAGGCAAAATTGCTAACCAAAAAAAAATTGCCAACCACTTCATGCAGCCGCTTGTCTAGATGTCGCTCATAAATGGCGTGGTAAGCACTTTGAGAAATGGGCAATGAAATTAACCCCAAAAAACTGTTCCTTAACTGATGAACATTATAATTTACAAGAATGTGCAAGGTACAGGGCAGAATATCAAAACAAGTTCAAATTGATGAGATGGCTTTGTGGGAAATTTCTAAAACTATAGAGACTGTTTAAACAGTTTTATGTTAAACATGTCTGATCAGAGTTTCTACCGATGTAGGAATTGTAATCTAACACCTTATTCTATTTACAGGAAATGCAGAAATATTTTCTGGATTGGAGACAATAGACAGTGGTAGGACATCCGTGGTTACAAGGACAATACCTGATAGTTTAATCTAATCTTACTAAACAAAGAAGGAAGGGTGTTTGCAGATAGCTGGATGTTGAAAACAAACCTTTTTTTAACCCCATTCATTTAAACAAGTTCCAGCAGCAGAGTATCTTACTGACAAATTGTACCTCTCTATTTAAACAGGACTACAAATCTTTAAAAGGATGTGCAAATTTAAACAGAAAAAAGTTAGTGTTTTAAAACAAGGTCACTGAATATAACTCAGCTACTTTTTTGAGCCACATTAACATGGTCATCCAAATTAAAAAAAACAAAACAATAAAAAAAATCAGTCTATGTCCACACAAGTTCCAGGCTTGAGTGCAGCTGACTGTTTCATAAGAGATGGTTTTCTATAAATAAAATCCCCAAAACCTGTTTTAAGTAAAGACTAAATTTAAAGCACAGGAAGGTAGATGACAAGGTGTTCTGAATTATAGTTTGAATTATAGTTTTCCCAGAGTATTAAACACACAATGTCAAATCTGCTCATTAACTACACATTATATTTGTAGACCAAACACAATTAAAATAAAAGAAACATTGAAACACTATATGTGCACGTATGAAGTAAAGTAAAAAAGAACAAATGCTCAATTACTGTACACAAATACCCTCATAACAAACCCTGAAAAATATTGTTCAGATCATTTATTTACGTACTCCAACAAACATGGCTATTTGTCTGATGGACAAAATATAGTACACATTAATTAAAAACTACAATAACAATGCTTGTTGCAAAGCAAAAGGGTAGTTTTAATTATTTTAATCGAATGAAACCCTAACTAATAACTTTCATGTTTCACTTTTTTTACTCAGACACCTCAAGATGCGCCACTGTACTTCTTTCTAACAGAACTGTGTCTCAGAGGATCAACAGAGGCTGACATGATTCTGCAGGGCTGAACTACTCATTCCAAGAAAAAGGGAGGGTTAGGTGGATATGAGATTCTTGTGGAGAGGGGTGGGATAAGGGAAAGCTTGAAGGGGCGCACCACTCATTTCCAAAACTTCTTTCCTCCTTGTGCGCAGTTTGATTTCTTTCTATTCGTTTCTGCACATCTGGCCAAAATGGTGGAGAAAAAGATGAACTCTTTGGTCAAATGGATGCTTGTGCTATTTTTCCTCATTTCCATCATCCTGAACTTGGTCCTGATCGGGATTTATTCAGGCAGGTTGCCTAAATGTTCCGTGCAGCGCGCACACACGCTGCGGCGCCAGCATGACGAGCGCAGCCTGGTTTTTGCAGATCTGACCAAAGAGGAATATTCCCAAGTTCAGAAGTTTATGCTCAAGCAAAATTTGGATTTGTCCACTAAGCAGATCACCAAACCATCGCAAAACTTTTTGGTCCTGATAGATCTCTCTCCTCCAAAGAAAGCGGAGGCTTTGGCATTCTTGGACAGCAAAGGCCCCAAACCAAAAAGAGAAGCAACGGTGGTGGTTCTCTTCGGGACCAAAAATATCATAAAAGAGTATGTGGTGGGACCCCTTCCCAATCCAGTCTACCTCAGAGATGTCACCCAGGAGCGCTATGGAATGGAGCTGGCCATCAACAAGCGCCTAGTCACCATAGGTGAATACCGTCTGATGTTTGACTTCTTTCAGAAGGAAGTTTTCTCCAAACTGGAGAAACTCCTGAAGGAGAGCTTTGGTGTGGGTCCAGATAAATCCCTGAACGCATTTGAACAGATGCCTCGTGGTCTCAAGTCAGGTGACAGAAAGACCTGGGTGTCCTTCTTCAGAGACATGAGTGGGATGTACATTCACCCAGTGGGATTCGAGGTTCTCCTGAACCACGAGAAGGTGAATTCATCCCAATGGAGCGTGGAGCTGATCATGTACAATGGTAAATACTTTGCCTCTGTGGAAGATTTGAATAATGAATATGAGAGGGGAAATCTCAAGAAAATAGTTTACAAGGAGACTAGTGATTATGGATCTCTCAAGCCCAAGACCAATCCTCTCCAAATTGGCCCGCAGCAGTTTTATGCAGAAGGAAAACGGTATAGTGTGCGCAATAATCAGGTGATCTACATGGACTGGAGCTTCGCCTTTGGGTTGAGTTCTCTCACTGGCATGAGGGTGTTTGATGTTCGCTTTAAGGATGAGCGGATTATCTACGAGCTGAGCGTGCAGGAAGCTATGTCTGTGTATGGCTCTGTGACACCTGGGATGATCATGACCAAGTTTTTGGACTCCAGCATCGGGATTGGACGATTTGCCCACGAACTGGTCCGTGGAGTGGACTGTCCTTATGAGGCCACGTATGTGGACACGTACCGCTACATAGATGTGCCTGTTCCAGTGCGATTCCGCAACTCTATCTGTGTCTTTGAGCATAACCTGGGCCAACCACTGAGGAGGCACTTCTCTGACTTCTTCAGTAACAGCTATGGTGGGATGGCAAACAGTGCGCTAGTCTTCAGGACAATCACTGCCATCGGGAACTACGATTATTTGTGGGATTTCATCTTTTATCAAAGTGGATCCGTGGAGGCCAAAGTGCATGCGACTGGATACATCTCCTCTTCCTACATGGTGGATGGAAGCCTGAGACATGGCCATCAGGTAGCAGAGAAAGTCTTGGGGAACATCCACACACACTTCATCAACTTCAAGGTGGACCTGGATATAGCAGGTGAGAAACTTCAATTCCTTTTTCACCAATTTGTTTAGGTGATCATTAAAATCACATTTATTATGATTTATCATTTTGTTTTAATACAGTTTTTACTATTTATTGTATTATATAGAATTGTAAAGTTTAACTGTTCAACATTATTGTTCAAGATTAATAATCCACTTGTTCTCATGCTTTAAATGATAGCTTTAAGATGTGCATTTTTAATCATCTTTAATTATATGTCACACTTCTTAGCTTTTCTGGAATAGGTTGGTAAAATGATCTCAAACTGCTTTCAATTGAAACGGTTAATTGTGTGTGGAAACTTTGTGTGTGTATGTGTGTGTGTGTGTAGGTTGCATGTTTTCTCCCTAAATGGACATCTGGTTTTCCTGCAGGGTTAAACAAACATAAATATGTATCCATTTGTAACTTTCTCTTTCTGTCACACGCAGGCAGTGGGAAGACCCTGGGAACTACTTGACATCGGTTCCTTTCTTTCTTGTTTTTTTCTTTTCTTATATTTTTCTTTTGTGGGACAATAAATTGAGTATTTTATAGCAGTTATTTCTAAACCAGAGCCTGGATTCATATGAGCAACATATCTAATTTGATATTTTTGAGAATATTTTAAACATCATTTATATAGCTCATATTGTGGTATTTAGTCTCATTTAGACAAGTTTATTTCTGGATTTGGTCATCTTGGAAAATCTTCATTTAGTCAGAGGAATCTAGCTAGGACCAGAATACAACTAACCAGTATTTCTCCCAAGATTAAAGCTAAAGGAATAACCTGGTTATGGAAAGTAAATTAAATAAGATTCTTCCTTCACAATCCATTTTATTTAAACCTTGTAACACAGACCACAGTCACTCTTATTGTTGACAATAAGACATAAAAAATACAGAAAAGACAGAGATAAAATTATTATTTCTCTCCAGGTGTGAAGAACATTTTCCAGACCAAAGATATGGAGTTTGTAAACATGTCGGTGCCATGGGTGGCGGATCGATACGCAATGGTTCCTCGGCTGGTGGAGAAGAATCTTCAGACGGAGCAGGTCAACTGTGCACTTGCTTTTATTTAACTTATGCAAACAAACTCAATTCACAATCTATTCTCTTCCAAACTAGTTTCCAATGGTCTTGCTCACCATAGCTGCAGAAGAAAGCATTGATCCTAACTTTTCTGAGAACTTCTCAGCCACATGGATCATGAAGTAACTTTGAATGCTTTATTTTCCTTTAAATAGGAAGCTGCTTTGCATCACGACACCAAAACACCCCGCTATCTTCACATAGCCAGCAATACCACCAACCGCTGGGGTCACCAACGCTCCTATAGGCTGCAGGTCTTCAGTTTTGCAGGAGACCACTTACCAGAGAGTGAGACGGAAGAGAAGTCCATGTCCTGGGCCAGGTAAGGAAAGAAGCTGGTATTGGTGACTGACACGTTTTGTGTATCTATTTCTCTAAAAACAAATACAAGAGATGATGCAGTAAGTGTTCTACTTCATCATTTGTTGTTATACAGGGCTGTATGAATAAAATAAATTGAATCAAGAGCAAATTGCTGTTGTGTTCAAGTTCTGTTACAATGATAAGAAATATTACTTTCCCACCACAAATAAACACCCTGTGCTGGTCAAAACATCTTGCGAAGTTGGATCTTCCAACACTAATTTAATGCAGTGTCGTCTTAACGACAGTCAATGTGTTTATGTACTGTCATCTAGTGGGGGATACCAGAATCACAAAAGAAGCATTAAGGTACAGCAAGCCAGTGTTCAGCTCAAAAAATGACTGCATGCTCAAACACAACTTCAAAACCTTTCAAAAACCTCCACACATTAAAACTGGAAGGGTTTCATAGCATGGTATTAATCTTTAAAGTGTTTTGTGTAATATTGGAGGTTTTTTTGTACAAATAATAAGAAAATTAGGCATTTTGTCATTTAAAAAAAAAAAATAATTTCAGCCCCTTTTTGATTCCAGAGCCACACACCATTTTTTTTACACTCTGAAACCTGCAAACAGCAACATTTATTCTTTTTTTTTTTTAATTCCAGGTATAAGGTCGCCATCACTAAACATAAAGATGTGGAGCAAACCAGCAGTAGTTTCTACAATCAAAATGACGTCTGGAGCCCTGCAGTTGACTTCAGCAAATTTATTGAAGACAATGAAAACATTGTGAATGAAGTATGTACCAGCTACATATCACTGTCCACAACAAACATGAGAGTGAGACTAACAATATTTCAATATTTGAAAACGTAAAAGAAATAGAAATGTGGCCTCGGTCAAGTTAGCTCTGCATAGGGGTGCCCAGCCAAGTCGATCGCAGTCTACTGGCCCGCGGACTGAACTAAGCCCTTTTAATCTAGTGGCTTTTTCGGTACTAGAAAAGATTTTTGGTGTCTGTGACATGAAAGCACGTTGTTAAGCCTGTTCTGAATGAGCAGTGTCTGCTGCTGTGGTCCTATCCCTCCCAAAACACTGCGTCCATGCAGAAAATGGCTGTGTGTTTGCTGGCGCGCAAGAGAGAGTGGGAGAGAGAAAGAGAGAAAGAATTAGGGAGAGAAACTGAGAAGAGAGAAATTTGTCTGTGTGTGTGTAAAACTTGTGTGTCTTGGTTATTTTGAGAAAGAGGAATTTGTGTGTGTGCGCATTTAATCATGGTGGCGCAGTGGTTGGCACAGTGGCCACACAGCAAAAAGGTCATGGGTTCAAATCCTGGGTGGTGGATGAGGTTTGAAACACTGGCCTTTCCGTGTTGAGTTGCATGTTCTCCCTGTGTACATCTCAAGGGGCTTATCCTCATAATAAAAATAAATAAGAGAATATTATAAATTAATCTGTGTTTTTGACAGAGAGAGGGATTTGTCTGCATGTGTTTGAGAGAGAGGAATTTGTTTGTGTTTGAGAGAGGGCAGGTTTGTATATGCTGTCTAATGGTTGTGTGACAACAACAAAACGTGTTGTGAGGGTAGTTGGTGCAGGCTGGAAACAAACTGTGGGGATTGCAATTGATTACTCTTGAGAGAAATCATCTAAGGAGGTTGACTACTTTCAAAGTAGATTTTGGTATAAAAAAGGCTGGGTGCCCCTGGTCAATGGCAACAGACCATAGTAGTTAACAGTATGTCTCAGAGTGCAGAACAAAACTAGCTGCCGGAGGACCTTACTGTTCAGAGAAAATGAGGCCTATAGCAAGTAAGCTTACAACAAAAAGACAATCAGCCTTGATGCCAGGCTAACAGTCGAACTAATGGTTTGGTAAAAAGCAAAGCAACAAGAAGGATAAAAGCTAGGCTTACCTCCCATCATTTTAGCTATCTTACAAATGCAGACATGGAGGGACAGCAGGATGAGGGACCAGACCTGGAGGAACAGCAGGATGAGGTATCAGGCATGAAGAGACACCATCATGGCTGCAGTAGGAGAGCATGACAGCAGCGCCACAGAAGGATGATCTACCTCTGCATTCATGGACAACAAAGGTCTAAGTAGCTAAGGGAAGGCAATGCACAGCTGAAGACATCAGGGAGAGGCAACTGGGACTAGGTGTGATGAGTTTGGACGGAGTCAGGATTTAGAGGGAGGAAATGTTCCAGATGAGGAGGATCATGACAAAACATAAAAGACTAGAAATTTGACACTATTTGTTTAAAACTTGGGACGCTTGAAGACCCTGTCATATAGTGATTGAAATAGAATGTTTTAACTCTTGCTTAAGATTAGAACTTTCTTATGTCATGCCCCGGCTACGTTTTCTAGTGTTGCAACTTTATGTTGGATGAATAAGCTAAACAAAGCTGAATGTCTTCACAGGACTTGGTTGCGTGGGTGACGGCAGGTTTCCTACACATCCCTCACGCTGAGGACATCCCTAACACAGTCACAGTTGGCAATGGAGGTGGAGTCATTCTACGCCCTCATAACTATTTTGATATGGACCCATCTATTGACTCTCCAGATGCAGTTTACTTCAGCCCCGGAGCTGAAAATAGTTGTGAAAACAACAGGATGGCCTGTCTGGCTAAGGAGAATTGTGCTACCGTCCGGGAGCCTTTCACATACCATGGTTTTGATGGAGTGATGAAGTTTGAAGACTGGGTTTAATTTGTCATACACTGATAGATGTGACACTGTTTTGCCTTCAGAAATGTTTAAAAGTTACTGGAAGGCATCTGGCTATACATGTGTATGCTGTGTTTGTATTGTTTTTATTATTTTAATTTTGTAAATGTTAAGTCACAATCTCTACTGGTGATTCAGTAGTGATTTACATCATAAATGACTAAATTAAATACTTGCACCCATCATCCACTTATTTGGTCAACTTTCTAGACAGTGGATTACCTTTCTTTAACTGTAGTGTAATTGATCCGCTCCATTATGAAAATATTTTCTACAAGTTTTGCTCAGTAAATCCATGATAGCCTCCATATTAAAAGTCGCCTGTTCCACCACATCCAAAAGCTACTGCAACATGCTTACATCTGCATTTATGGAGGTCAGTAGAGAACAAAGATGTTGTTGCAATGTTCAAGAAATTAGCATGAGATGATAAAAGTTTGTGAGATGTGAAACACAAAATTTTGGATAAAACTTAGAGGTGATCAGCAGATTTTGGAAATGTAGGTCAACTATGGCAAGTTTAAAGTTTCTTACAGCACATCCCTAATTTGGTAATCTATATTCACCATGTGTCAATGTTTAATATGTTTGATTCCTACTAATTAGATATTAATAGAAAGTTGTCCTAATAAAGTGGATAGAGACTGCTTAAATATTTTTATATATACAAATTCAACTCTGTATGTACAAAGTATTTGTTTTTGTATCATATTAATTGTATTCCACCCTTACTACAATCTGCACTATTTTCTTTGATCATGTTATGTACACACTTGATTTATTGTGGTCATTAAATGCTTCCCGCCCCTACCAAATTGCAGTGTCCACAAATAACTTGTATGTACGGTATCACTGGTGGGAATCTGCAACGTAAAGATAAATATAGTTGTACTTAAAAGTTGTATTTTGTTGAGGACAAGGTCTCTCTGAGCAAACTTCAAATGTGAAAAAATATAATAAAAACAAAGAATCTACACATGATGGTAAGAAGAATAAATAAAGAGAGCAAGCATGACTATGAATAACTGAGACAGGGATTTATCATCATAGTGGAAAGAATCACACATAATGAGAGCTAATTTTCACTGTATAATTTTAAAAACATTTTCTACAATAGAAGTAAAAGCCAGTATCGCCAGCAAAGAGCATCTCGTAGATGCGTACATTGGTCTTTGCTCCTAGGCAGAAAAGGTTGAAGAGGTTCCCGTTGCTCCGTGACTATCTTCTGACTTAATGTAAGCGTAGCACAGCCACAGGGAGTAGAATATGTCAAACAGACATATTCTACTCATATTGAGAGGGGAGATGGTGGCTCAGTGGGTAGAGCGTTCGCCCGCAACCGGAAGCTCGCAGGTTCACATCCCACTGAGTGCACATCTAGGATCCTTGGAGAAGACCCTAAACCCTCGTTTCTCCCACCATTGGCGCCGTCATAGGTGGCAGCCTGCTGCACAATAATTTCCTGTGAGGTATTAAAAAAAAAAAAAAAAAACAGCGTCAGAGCCAGGACACACCCTTGTTTCACACCACTTTTGATTGGGAAGGGGTTCGATGACGATCCGTCTTACTGAACTGTTCCTGACATGTTGTTGTGGAATGACTCAACCACCAACAGAAGCTTTAAAGGGCATCTAATCTTGTGAAGGAGGCCGAAGAGGCCAGATTGTGTGAACAGGTCTAAAGGCTTGGTCAGGTCGATGAAGCCAAGGAACAGGGGACGCTGCTGTTCATAGCACTTTTCCTGCAGCTGTCTGAGGGTGAACACCATGTCAATGGTATACATTGATTCATGGGCATCCTCTCATCATTCTCCCTAGAGATTGATCACCTGTGATGTGGCCAAAATCCCATCAATGATTAGGAAAAACCTTGTTATTTTTAATGGAATTAGAGTCTGGCATGATGTGTCATGCCAGACACATGACATATGTGTCTGGCATGTGTCAGGGCATGTTTAAGTTGTTTAAGTAAACAACTTGTTTAAGTTGTTTACCTAGGTGTTACAATACCTAGGTAAAACAAAAGTTAAGTCATTACTTTCCCCAATAACTCATAATCCAAATTTTCCTGCTAGTGTGGGTCCATCTGTGTTCTCTTCCTGGCATAATTTAGGGATACATGTACTGTAATTGACAATTCAAAGGTGAGGCTTTGGTGTACTTTCAAGATCTACAAACCACATATAAAATTCCACAAAAACGTTTTTTTGCATATATCCAACGAAGATATTTTATGTCTTCTCATATTATACCCACCTCAGTTGTTGATGCAGAAAAGCGCTTGAGGGATGGAAAAGATGGAAGACACCTCTTTGGATAATTTTATTCTCTTAATTCTATAGGCACATATATCCTTCCAGATATTTCCCGTAAATGGGAAATAGACTTTGACTCTCAATATATCGAAGATGATTGGCAAACAGCACTCTGCTTGATTAAATATACTTTTACATGCAACAGACTAAGAGAAACTCAGTATAAAATGATCCAGACTGTACGTAACTTCTGCTATTTTGCAAAAAATGAATTACTCTTTGTCACCTCTTTGCTTAAAAGTGCAATTTGGGGAGAGGAACATACTTTCACTGTTTTTGGGAATGCAAAAAAATTTCTAGATTTTGGATACATATTCTATCCGTGATCAGTGAGGTCTTCAAATTATAAAACAAAAGGATCCAGCACCCTACCCATTGCGCCTTACCTTGAGAAAAGGTAAAAATGTTCTACACATTATTAGCTCCAGGAGAAACTCTTCAGCAATGTATCTTGCTAATAAATTGGATAAAGAAGTCCCCTCCCACTGTTTGGTACAGACACATGTCTACACTCCCTCATAAGAAGCTACATCCAGCTGTGGAAGGATGGCCGGGGATGTTTTTTCACAACATAGACTCTAAAAAACAAACTATTTTAAAAGGGACAAAACATTTATCAAAAGCAATATTCTTTAATGTCCTGCTCATGAACTACAATGTCAATGAATTGAAGCACTGTTGGAATTATTTTATTTTTCTCAAGTTAGTGGAGGAAAAAAAATGATCCATGTTTTGAAATGTCTATTTTTTCTGTATTTAATTGACTTTCTGCATGGTTTTTGTTTTCTTTTCTTTTTGCTCGGATGGCTGTCTGTAGTTTTAATTTTTACATACTTAATTCTTCCCTCAATGGAAAAATTTCTATGCTGCATTACGCCACAGCAGGACGGCGCCAATGGTGAAAGAAACGGGGGGTAGATGTCTTCCCCAAGGACACCTAGACATGAGCTCAGTGGGATTCGACCTGGCAAACTTCCATTCTGCCACTGAGCTACCGCCTTACCCCAAGTTGAAGGTTGGGTGGGTTGGAAAGTTCTTTATTTTTAAGTTGTTTGTGTTTTTGAGTTGTTAAAATTTTGAAAGAATAAAAAAAAGGTGTAAAATTGTCTTTGAGTTTGGAAAATTTAATTGTAAAATATAAATTGCTGGTACAAATCCTAATTTTGATTAAGACAGCTGACAAAATTATGGATCTGTCAGCATTTTTGAACAACAGGGTTATCAAAACTGCGCCCGACATTTTAAGATGAAATATTATCAGCACAACGGCGCTCAAGTCTGTTATGATAATATCTTCATTCATAAAAGTACTTTAAAAAAACCCAAAATTAACCAAGTGTTTAACCGTCATACACAAAAAAAAAAATCTATTAATCATTGCAAAAACAATAAAATAACACAACAAACAGAATTTGAATAAAGAACATAAGTTAAGTAATCTGCTAAAATTTATCATGCAAAAATATTGTCAGTATTTTTTATCTTTTTGTGGCCGCTGGGGTTGAGCCAACCAGTTTCGCGCATTCTTTTTAATGTGTCGTGTATCAGTGAGTACTCTGGTGATAAAAGTTCGTTGGTACTCTGACGCTGGAAGGAAAAAAAAAAAAATTTACACACAATGAGTAAAGAAAAAAACACTACATGTCACATTGTGTTTATGTTACCTTTCTGGGGGTGTTGAGAGGGGACTGTTTCACCGGAGATATGACCGTTGAGATGCTTCGTAGAGTCTATTAAACAACAAATGTCATCAAACAATATGGAAATGAGAAATTGTTAGATGGATATAAAAAATATCCCCAAAACACAAGTTTTGTTAAACACTGGCTTTCTAATGAAAATTGCCACTCACCAGGATTTCATACTGATCAGGGCTGTCCGACTTTACATCATTCGGCATCGTTTCTTTTTCCAAACTGATTCTGCTTGACTGCAGGGAAATGCAGCTGTGAGGAAAGCTGAGAGCAAGTGTATGTGCGTGTGTGTGTAAAACACATTCAGTACCTTCATGTTTGATGATCCACCATCATTCATGCAGGAGTTTTTTTCTGGTGTACATACATTATCTCCAATGGTTGTCTGAAAAACAGATTTTTTTTTTATTATTCTACTACCTATTTATTCTTTTGTGACCAAGTTGCTCTTATGCTATAATTGTTTGTATAAACAGATACATTATTTACAAATCCACTACTTTTTCTACGTTTGTGTCATGATCCTTCGGAGTTCTGTCACTTTTCCTTTCAACTTGTTCTGCCCTTTGCTTGAACTCCTCACACTAGTCCAAATTATCTCTCCCTGTTGTTTCTATCTGTGTCTCATCTTCACCCTTTGCAATAGAAACCCTTTTGGCAATTATTTCTTTGTCTGGTTGTCTCTCTCCATCCCACTGTTGTCCTGATAATCCCTTCCAGGTCTGGTCTCTCCACATCAACACCTCAGCCTCTGCTTTCTGCCCTTGTCTGACAGACCTACCTGTCTGGTTCTGTCAAGCCTGCCCAGGACACATGCCTGCCTCACTTCACTGACCCCTTTCTAACTGCAATAAACTGGTTCAAACTGGCTTTATATCTGAGTTCTACATCTCCATCAGTGCATGACATTTTACTGTAATCACAAGTAAGACCTCAGCAACATAAAATACAGTGCTTGCAGAGCATTTGTTTAGTATTGCTAGTTTACACGTTAGTTATTCTCCATTTAAAACAGTCTGCTTGTATTATTCCCCCCAAAAAATGAGTAAAATGTTAGATAAAATACTGACAGTTTTCTTTCAAACGTTATAAATGAGAGTTGCCATAGAAACATTCTTTTTGTCCTCGGATGGGAAGTTAAAATTGCAGTAAGAATGTCCTTATTTTGTAGCTCGGCTCACCAGACTAAATAATTTTTTTTAAAAATTGATCTTTGTTTAGCACTGTTAAACTATGCAGAATGATCTGTTTAACTTTACCTGGTTGCTTTTGTTCTGCGTCATCTGCCTAGGTTTTACAAGCATCAACTTTTTGGTCAATTCAGCAATTTTTTTTTGAAGTTGCTCCTAAAAATATAAAAAATAAATAAACTTACTGCAGTGAAGATTTTGAAAAAAAATAACTTTATATAAAGTGAAAAACCTTTTCAGCTGCTTCTGCTTTGACCTGATGTATCAGCTTGTCGTTTTCGATTTTCTCATCCAACAATCTCTTCTCCTGGTGTAAAAAATAAAGAGATGTTAGAAATGTTGAGATCTTTCATTTTATCATCTGAACTGCTTATCTCTAACTGGGTCACTGGGGATGCCGGAGTCTATTCGGTTGATTACAGGCGAGAGGCAGAGTACACCCCGAACAAGTCACCAGTCTGCTGCGGGGACACTCACACACAACCATCCACACACGCATTCTTTCCTAGGTGCAATTTCATAGCAGCCACTCAACCCAAGATGCATATTGTTGGAAGGTGGAAGGAAACCGGAGTACCCGGAGAAAACCCACGCATACACGGGGAGTACATGCAACCGTCACACAGAAAGGTCAGTGTTTCAAGTCTCATCCCTCCCAGTACTCAAACCCCCGACTTTTTGCTGTGAGGCCACTGTGCTAACCACTGCGCCACCATGCAGCCCCTATGTTTAGGTCTGAATCAGATAAAAATTTATATTTTTTTGCACATACCAAGGATTTTGCCTGAGCGGTTGCCTCTCCCTCTCTCTTCTTGTTGATTTCAAGCTCTGCAGCTTTTTCCTGCATCATTCTTTCACTGTTTTTCTGGAAATGAAAATTTTGGATTATTTAGATGTTTTCAAAAAAGCCTTTAAAGTTAAACTATATTGAGTCACCTTGTGGTTTTCCATTAGAGTCACCATGTCAGCCAGCTGAAGCTGACATTTTTGTTCCATATTGTCTTTGCTCTTGTTGATCATGGCTATTATTGATTTGAGCTTTTCTATCTGCAACGCAAAGTTATTTTTAAAATAATGTATTCCTAAAGTGCTTTTAAATTGAAAGGTTTAAAAGGAAAAGGCATCATTTTATTGTCCTGTCACCTTTGTCTCTGCAGCTTGGAGGCTTTTCTCTTTCTTTCCAATTTTGTCTTTTATATCAGCGCACTGTAGAAAAAAAACAGTTTTATACTAAGTGCTAAATTTAAACTGATGTTATTTCAGACTTACTTTGACGTCCATCGTAGTTTGCAGACTTTTTGCAAAAATAACACAATCTTGGATGCTCGATGTAGTGCTGCTTAATTTGTCTCTATTTGGGATAAATGCAAAAAATGTAAATAACCTCAAAGTTGTTTAGGATTTACCTTGATGACCTCACTGTAATTGCTTGTTTTCTTCTTTCAGTGTCTCAGTTTTTTTGACAAGTTTTACAACCTTTCCTTCCCATTCCTGATCAAAAAACAAATGATCAGAATTTACTATCAAGACCATTTAAAAACATCAATTAAAGACACATTCAAGTAGAAAACACTTAATATGAATATGTTATATTTCAGTACAATTCTGACCTCTTTTTCAGCCTCAACAGTTTTTAGATTGGAGAACATTCCTTCAAACTCATTCTGGATGGTGATTTTCTCAGACTGCATCTTGTCGTAGTTGCACATTAGTTGTTCATATCTTGTCCTTAAAAGTGTAACAAAATGAAGATAATTAGAACAACAGTATAATTACAATATGGTATGTGGAGGATGCGCTCACTCATGTTCGATTATTTTCATCTTTAGGGTCTGGATCTCCATCCGATAATCTCTGGTTTTATCTGTTTCAGCAGACAACAATGCTTCCAGCTCAAGTTGCTTGTTCTGGTTGAACATCAACACAAAACAAAAATGAACTAAACTGTAACGTATTTCAGCCAAATCTGGTACAATTGAATAATAACCTTGGCTATAGTGACCTCTTCCTCCAGCAGGACGTTAGCGTGCACAGTATCATTGTAGTTTTCTTTTCCAATGTTAGCCAAATGCAGTTTCCTCTGCAGCAAGAAACATGTAATTTTTTAAAAAAGTGAATAACATTTCAAAATGAGCTTTCTAAAAAAGTAAATATTTTAAACGTTTAGATTTCTAAAGACCTCTTAGAAAGTTCTGCAACAAATTCCCAGTCTTTCATAGTTCCGGGTCTGTGACTGCGCGCCACCAAATCAATATATTTTCATAACTATCGTGTAATGCATGTTGCAAACCCCACATTTTGCGTGTGTATGTGCAGAGGATACAATGTGAAAAGAGTTATTTTGCATGAGATGGGCCCTTTAAACATAAATAGTTCATAAAGAACTTGTTTCTTTTAAGCCAAGAATATAATATATACTTACAGTATGTTTTTCCTCCTGGTAGGACACACTCTTCACCCACTTTGTTAAGTGTCTTTGCTTTAAATGCTGGAATAAATTTGTTATTCTGTTTCCTTTGGTCACAACAGCCACTAAGCAAACCTTACAGCGAGCATGTGTTAGCTCAATCTGATGTTAAAACTGAACCGATACCAAATAACAGACATTGTAACGCCTATATTCCATTTTAACGTCTCAGTTTAGGTCGCCCACTAAAATAGCCGTTTAGGAACGACATTCCATGTAAAACTAATTTAAAATAGATTTTTATAGACACATTGTTTTTAACTGTATATTTGAATAAATTGAATAATTGAGCACTTACTGTGAAATACAGCGTTTCTACTGTATTGGTAATGATAAAAATAAAATATGGTGGGAAATTACCAGCTTATCGTCCAGTATTCGGATGTGCTCCTGTTTCCTTTTAATTTCCTGATTTGCTTCATCTGTTGACCCAAAAAAATCTTTAGTTTGGAAAAGTTTTTTTTTTTTAAATCACACACAATCTTACTTTAAAACTCACCCAGACGTGTGCTTTTCTCCTCCAGCTCTGAGTTGTTTGCCACTAGTTTCTTTTCAAGGCCTGTAGCCCTTTTGAAATATAGAAAAATGTTATTAATGTTCTGAAATTTAGATTTGAGTGTTTTTGTTGTTATTTATACCTCCCTGTGTTAAGCACAGTCTTCAGCTCTTTCAGTGTTGTTTCAAGCAGCTCAATTTTTTCTTTTTGTTCAGTATTAAGCTTGTTCAGCTCCTGGATGCTGATGTCTTTGCTTTGAATCAGCTGCTTATAGTCCTTTTCATGTGTACTCAATCCCGCAACTGTCAATGTTTCAATTTAAAAACACAAAAAAGGCCAGTTTTTCCATGATTAACATAAAATTTCTACAATATTGCTATGAAACTCAGCAGTTTGATCTACTGCAAAGTTAAAAAAAAATTTGTTTCTATTATGACGATATATTTTGTTTCATCATCTGAACCACTTAGCCTTAATCGGGTCATGGGCATGACAATATGTAAGCTGATTCAAACAATTGGAATTACAATCAAGTTTGGAATAATGATTTATGAAGCTTTTCTCATGTTAATATTGTAGCCAACGTATATAAAACAATCATATTATAAAATTAATCACAAATTATCACTGACTGCTTCATGTCGGCATGCAGTCATTTTTTCCTACTTTTTTCTTTTTAATCTTAATGAAAATTTAATTAAAAAAGAAAAGCAAATAAGAAAGTTTAACATAAAAAAAAATTCTAATAAGTACAGGTGAATAAATGGGGCAGGTTTATTTTTTTACATTACTATTAATCATTTTCATTTTTGAGATATTAATGAAAATAATTTTTATACAGTATCTACGTTTTGAATGCATGAACAATTAGAAATCTCAGAATGTGAAACAAATGTACAAATAAAGTAACTTACACCTGAAGGCAACATAAATGAGAGTCTTTAAACATGTTTTTTACTTACAAGTTGTATATTCTTGAAGTTCTTTGTAAAAGTTCTGAGTTTTATCCAGGTCGCTCAAAACCTTTTGTAACTCCTTGTCTTTGTTTGCAAGGTTAATCTTAAGCGTTCCGATCTGTAAACCCAATTGCATAAAGAAGCTAAAATGACTGGATCAGTTAACAATTTTTTTTAATGAATATTAGCCTGCACACCACTTCGTCTTTCTTCACTTTTTCTTTTTCATTTTTCAAATCGCGTTCCTCATGTTGCCGCAAAGCTTTTTCCACTGAAAAGACACAACTTCCAGTAAGAACAGAAATGATCATGAAGTCATTAAATACGTTAGAAACTGCAGTAACTTCTCTGCATCTTCAGTTGGCCAGTTTCAACTTCACCACGAAGGCTATCATACGCAGCAGTCAATCTCTACAGTGTGAAATTTCATATGATAAAAATGAACTGATACATATTTTTTCTTTAAAAAGTTTATCACACTATTATACATATTTATTATTAGAATGACATTACCTTAATAGTGTCACAGTTATTCTTATGGAGCTCATCAGTTTTTTCTTTTTCAGATTCAACTGCAAAAGAGTGAGATTTAAAATATTCAGCGATGCAAACAAAGATGAAGATGCTGAGGATTTCTCTGGGAGTGACCAGGATGGACAAGATCAGAAATAAGTATATCAGAGGAACAGCACATGTTAGAGGTTTTGGAGATAAAGTCCGAGAGGCCAGACTGAGATGGTTTGGACATTGTAAGATAAGCTCAGTTTTGAAGTATTTGTGTGTTTTTTCACATCAGATAAAACCATGTGTTTAACTTCTGCTTTTAATACTAGAATGTGCAAATCATCTAATCATCATTTTGTAACCAACATTTCAGCTAGCTCTCCCACATACTGTTCACACGCTTCTTATCAGCAGCTGGCCTAACTCTAACCCTAGACCAGCGGCTACTCCCTTTTGCTGGCTAAAGGGAAGAAAGCGGGAAACAGAGAGCAGAGGGTTGCTGGGAGCGGCAGGAGAGTGATCTCTCCTCGTTCTCCTCTCTCTCCTGCTGCAGCAGAAAAAGACAGGTCTCTTGTGAATTTTTATTGTTGGGTTTGATTCAGAAACTACTCATTTGAATAAAAGTCTTTTTTTGGACTTAACAGACATGTACAGAGAAGAGAGACCGAGTACATCGGTAGAAGGATGCTGGGTTTGGAACCACCAGGAAAGAGGGCTAGAGGAAGACCAAAGAGGTTCATGGAAACAATGAAGGAAGACATGAAGATAGTTGGCGTGACCAAAGAGGATGCAGCAGATAGGGTTAGATGGAAGAAACAGACTTGCTGTGGCGACCCCTGAAGGGAAATGCCGAAAGGAGAAGAAGCGATGCAAACAAAGTTCCTTTTTTCTAAAAACAAAAATTGTATAAAATATCTTTTTATTTTTTACTTACAGAAACTTATCTTCTGCGCTGACTTCTCGACACTCTTTTTGAGGGCGTCACACAAGTCTCTTGTTGCATTTTCTCTGATTTTTAAAGACATAATTTTTAAAAATGATTAAATGCTTTTGTTTTTTCTTTGTGGACATGGTTTGTCACATTATTTGCAAAGTTGAAGCAAAAGGATGAACATACCTAATCCTTAAATCCTCATTTTCACTGATCTGTTGCTCTAGCTTCAGGTTGAGACTCTCATTTGAAAACTAATGCAAGACATTACACAGATGTCATTTTGTGTAAAAAAAAAAGGAATGTGGAAAAACTCACTTGCAAATCCTCAATTGCCTTGCGCTGAGTTTCAATCATAGACTTATTAACCAGGAGCTTTTTCGCGTTCTGGACCATCTCAGTCTGTGCTGTGGCCTTCCAGATCTTCAATTTATCAATGGTTTCAATCATGGAGCAAATCCCATCGGGATCCTGAGGAGAATTTACAATGAGAAGAATTTACCACAACAAAAAAGTTTTTGTGCAACAATTGAAAAAAAAAAAAACAACAAAAAAAAAACATCTACCTCCTGTTTGTCCGCCATGGTTGCAACTTTTGACCTGGGAATTTCTGGAAAAAAACAAAATTAAAATTTAGGCAATGATTATCAATACACGTTTTGTGTGCCTGATTTGATTCTATAGATTAATTGTAAATGTACCTGGTAGAATAAGTTTTGGTGGCATGAAGGGGATGGTATACAGGCCGTCATGTTTGTGACCTGTAGTAAAGTTCTGGATAAAAAAAACCAAAACAAACAAAAACTATAAAAAGGAACTGGAGATAAAACATTTTTGTCAATTAAGACCGCTTTCTCCCCCTATCTGGCCTTTTTTTGTAGCCCATAACTTATGTATTATTGTCTTGAAAGTCCAAGAAAATACAGGACTATAAATGACTAAGTTGTACAACAAAAATTTTAGATTTTTTTAGATAAAATTAAATGTCTAACAAAACAGAAATTTAATCTTTCTTGCATGTTATAATTTAGGTTTGTTTGTATATGCATTAACAATTTCTTTATTTATTAATTTTAGATTAGATTTACTTTATTGATCCCACACTTGGGAAATTTGTGCGTTACAGCAGCAACAAGAAAGAAATAGACAGTATATATACAAGAAGGAAAATAAAAAATAATAAAATATTAAAATAATAAAATAGAAGGAATAATGTGACAAAACATTGAGGTCAATACGGACTTTAAGTGCATAAGGAGGTAAAAAAAATGATTTGATTTTCAATTTTCTTTTATTGTAGAATTCATTTTTTTAATAACGTTAACAATTTTTCAAAATAAAGTCCCATTTTTAATAGATATGTTAATTAAGTGGCCTAACTAAGATTTTTTTTCCCACCATACACTGCGTTCCAAATTATTATGCAAATTGTATTTAAGTGTCATAAAGATTAAATTTAGTGTTTTTCAGTTAAACTCATGGATGGTATTGTGTCTCAGGGCTCTGTGGATCACTGAAATCAATCACATACACCTGTGATAATTACTTGGTCAGGTGAGCCCAATTAAGGGAAAAACTGCTTAAGAAGGATGTTCCACATTATTAAGCAGACCACCATTTTCAAGCAATATGGGAAAGAAAAAGGATCTCTCTGCTGCTGAAAAGCGTGAAATAGTTGAATGCCTTGGACAAGGTATGAGAACTTTAGATATTTCACGAAAACTTAAGCGTGATCATCGTACCATTAAGAGATTTGTGGCTGATTCAGAGCACACACGGGTTCGTGCAGATAAAGGCAAAATGAGGAAGGTTTCTGCTAGACAAATACATCGGATAAAGAGAGCAGCTGCTAAAGTGTCATTACAAAGCAGCAAACAGGTATTTGAAGCTGCTGATGTCCCTGGAGTCCCACGAACATCAAGGTGTAGGATCCTCCAGAGGCTTGCAGTTATGCATAAACCTTCTATTCGACCACCCCTAAACAATGCTCACAAGCAGAAACGGCTGCAGTGGGCCCAGAAATACATGAAGACCGATTTTCAAACAGTCTTGTTCACTGATGAGTGCCGTGCAAGTCTGGATGGTCCAGATGGATGGAGTAGTGGATGGTTGGTGTATGGCCACCATGTCCCAACAAGGCTGCGACGTCAGCAAGGAGGTGGCGGAGTCATGTTTTGGGCCGGAATCCTAGGGAAAGATCTGCTTGGCCCCTTTAGGGTCCCTGACGGTGTGAAAATGACTTCTGCAAAGTATGTTGAGTTTCTGACTGACCACTTCCTTCCGTGGTACAAAAAGAAGAATCGTGCTTCCCGAAACAAAATCATCTTCATGCACGACAATGCACCATCTCATGCTGCAAGGAACACATCTGCTTCATTGGCTGCTATGGGCGTAAAAGGGGAGAAACTCATGGTGTGGCCCCCATCCTCCCCTGACCTCAACCCTATTGAGAATCTCTGGAGCATCATCAAGCAAAAGATCTATGCAGGTGGGAGGCAGTTCACATCCAAACAGCAACTTTGGGAGTGCTGTTCTGACATCCTGCAAAGACATTCAAGCAGAAACTCTCCATAAACTCACAAGTTCTATGGATGCAAGAATTGTGAAGCTGCTATCAAACAAGGGGTCCTATGTTAACATGTAACTTGACCTGTTAAGATGTTTTGGATTGAAATGGCTTTTTATTTCAGTGAATATGACCTCATATTGCTGTAAATTCAACAAATTACTATTTTCAGTTCTTTATAAACTAGAAAAAGTCTTGAAACTATGTTATGCATAATAATTTGGAACAGTGCATTTTAAGTTTTTCATTTATTTTTTAAATACTGTTTTCATTAGGAGGTTTGTTCAATAATATTTGAAATACAATTTGACAGCTAATGACTTGAAAATGATGCTGATCGTCATTTGCATCAAGTATTTTGGAAAATCAAACAAAAACATCATTTGCATAATAATTTGGAACGCAGTGTATTTCCTTTTTTGTTTCATCGGGAGAATTTGACTTTTCAATTTGCGTTGCCATGGTAACAAATGACAACCACAGGCAACCGTCAGAGCACGTGAAGTAATTTAGAGTAATCAGGTAATTGACTGGAACTTTCTTTTTTTTTAATTGTAACACAGCAACCAATCAGAATCGAGTAAAAAGTAAAAAGGAGAAAAAAACATTTTTTTATGAATTTTCAAACTTTGTATCTAATTTTACCTGCTGCAGTGGATTTCTGATATTTAGACTGAAGTGATTGTTTTCTGTAGATCGAACTGGTCGATTTACCAGTTTGTTTGTTGGTTTAGCTATTGGTGGACACAACAAATTGAAACTAAAATTCTGGATATCCTCCATTCTAGAAAGAGAGGGAAAAAAAAAAAAAGTTAAACAGTCGTTGCAACTCAATGATGCAAAAATGCCACACAAACACCGGCATTAATATTAAAAAAATATGGTTTTATTACAAAAAAAAAAAATCTACACAATTTTACACGTTTTGTCTGTGTTGTTTCCCCTTCTTGATAGCGAGATTAAATCTGCGCCAAAGTACGGAACAAAATCCTTCCCCCCTCAAAATAAAGTTCTTGTTAAGATTAATCGACAATAGTTATCTGATTTGAAATGAAATTTTGATCAAGAAATGATAGTTTTTATATAAATAAGATTGATCACCTGTAGCAGTCTTTTCTCTCCAGCCACCGTTGAATGGTCAACTGACCACGTTGCCGGGGAGTCCAGTTATATGGCTGACGTCTACGTCACCTCTTACGTCACTGTTTCCCGACCAGGATTGTGCGTCTCTAATGGTTCATATATGTATTGCAGGAATCCGCTTTAGTTTTTTTTTCCTCCCCTGATTTACATTTTTTCCTTCAAAACTCGAGAATATTTGTGACTGCTGCTAAAAATGTATTTGTAAAATGTAATTTTTTTCCTGTTCTTTTATTGTGATAGGTCTAGAACAGGAAGTGGTGGATGGTAGTGGTGTTATTCCTCCTGCTTCCTTCCATCGGTGAAAATACAAACACCCGGTTACACTAGCGTCTTCAACGTACGGGTCATTTTAAAATTTCTTTCCATTTTAGCTAGTGAAAAAAAAATATAAGTATATCCATAGGTTCCTACTCTCTTTTGTTTTTGATAAAGGATTGATTTAGAGACCCAAATCTGACGATGGCCCCTTTTTTACAGATGTACTTTTAATTACATCTGTATGATGTATTATGTTACCTTTGCTACCTTTGTTTCAGTAACAGAGTGGACAGTAACAGAGTGGACAAATTTTGTTTCTTCTGTTCGCTGCAGCTAGGAAAGTTGATGTATTATCACTCACATTACATCATTTAAAACTATTTCACAAATATTATCACCAGTAAATGGCATGTCTCTTATATTCTAGATAATCTATATATTATGCTGGTAACAGAGAAGACATTTCAAAATGAACCTTACCCTTTTTAAGATTTGAAACCTTCATAAACTTTAGCCAAAATACATTAGCCACATGGCTTCTTCTCCAAAAGTTACTTCCTGTCTGCAGCAGTGAATCCTGGTGGCAGTTGTTGGAACTTGATGAACATTATGATGTACAATATGGTAACAGAGTAAAAGTAACAGAGTGGACATCATATTGAGGGACAGGTCTTTTTGCGTGTATTATGCAGAGGTGTCAAAAGTACCGACATTTTCTACTTAAGTAGAAGTATAAATACCGAGTTAAAAAACAACTTTAGTAAAAGTGGAAGTATCAACTCAAGTTTTCTACTTAAGTAAAAGTAAAAAGTAACCTATTTTAAAACTACTTAAAGTAAAAAAAGTAAAAGTAATTTTCAGAAAAAAAGGAATTTTGTTAACAAAAGCGTATGAACATATTTTTTTAACTATTATCACATGCTTTAAGGGGCAGAAAATATGATAATAAATGAAAGTGTTGTGGTGAAACTTTATGAATCAGAAACATTTATTTCTTAATAATCTTTATTGAAAATCGATTAATGAACACAATCAAATGTATTATCATAAGCAGGGCATTATGTAACGTCCCTTCAGCTACCAAGCTTCACTCTGCATCACCTAATTTAACCAACTTCAGCAGACACAAACACACTCAATGTAAAAAAATAAATAAATAAATGAAAATAAAATGACCAAAAGGCTTTTTCAAGCCTTGAAGGCAGCTAGTTTTCAAAGTTCTTTGAGGCAATACTGAGTAGTCTTTAACAAGTTGGTAAGCATGGGAGTGCCACATACAGCCTGGGCAGCTTTTTCCAGGTAGGAGGGGCTGGATTATCATACTAATGACGTAAAATTATCGTATTTTACAAAAATATTGTACACCCAGTAAAACCACGCCCATTGACAAAATAACTCCCTTTACATGCACTCGTAAGGCAGTGGGAGTGAAGGAAACACACAGGAGGCAAAATCCTTGGATTCTTTTTCTAAAATTTTAAGAACTGTAAAAATGAAAAAATAACCAGAGATATAAGATTTTAAGAAACCCATAAAGAAACCAGTAGGGGCGGGACTTAGGAGACGGTATATATAAATTTATATATAAACATATCTACACATATATGTGTACATATAAAGTTTTTTTTAATGTTAACCCAAACATCTACATTATACAAAATTTAAGCGATGTGTAGTTTTAATCTCCTCAGTCAGTCTTTATAAACTAATCAATAACATTTTGGGTGCTTTTAAGCACAAATACTTCATCCACTACTATTTATGGATTAATCAGTTCAATTAGCTTTGTTTCTAAAGATAAAATAGTGCGTCACAGATCAAAGTTATTTTTATAAAAATACCATCTACAACATTTTCAGCAAAGACGTTTACAATAACCGCAGACTGAAAATAATAATAATAAAATATTTCTTTGCTGTTGTTTTTTTTTTAAAAAAAAACCTGATAATTCAATCAAAGTTCAGTGTCGCAGCATCAGAAACACTTTGATTTCCGAGCCCGCAACAAGTCTTAAACACGCAAACTAACGTTCCTGCTCTTTCAAAGACTGTGGGCGGGCCTACTCGGCCCAAAGTAATGATTGACTGGACCTTTCAGCCAATCATTCATCTGTTCCTTTGTTTGATGCATTCAGGGTTCATAAAAAAAAAAACTCCGACAAACAGTCGCGGCTTTTTAACGGTGACAAAATGGAGAAAGTAGCGACTACTTTTTATAAAATTAACGACGTAAAAGTACAGATAATTGCATAAAAATGTAGTGAGTAAAAGTAAAAAGTAGACAAAAAAATAATTACTTCGTTAAAGTAAAGATACCGGGATTTTCTACTTGAGTAAGGTAACGAAGTAGTCTTACTTCGTTACTTGACACCTCTGGTATTATGTCATTTTTTGGTAACATTTTCATGCAAACAGTTAATAGGGTCTATAACCTTAGATGACCTTGTTTATTTAAGGCAAAAAAATAATATTTTTATTACAGAAAAGATTCTTGATATGCTACTGAAAGATAAGCATTTTATTGAGGGTCATTGAAATTTGGCTGGGTAGAGATTTTTGATCATCACAAAGTGAATAAAATATTTATCCTATGACAGTTTTAAATAAATGTGTATGCAACATTATAGTAGCAGACTTAGAATTAACAGTGAAATCAACTTTTCAATCATTTAGATAACTGAAACTTTGCCCTTTCAGGCTAGGACACAAAACGGAAAGAAATTTGAAATTGACCCGTACTTTTTCTGCTCGAGTGCACCTGCTGGAGGGGGCTGATTTCAGGTGAGAGGCAGGTTACACCCTGAACTGTTCACCAGTCTGTTGCGGGCCACACACACTCATTCCAAGGGCTATTTTGTAGCAGCCAATTAAACCGAACCTGCTTGTTTTTGGAGGGTGACACATTATTATTTTTATTTATCGCTTCTTATTCTAAGAAAATATTAATATTTTTCCAGAGTATGAGTCACCTTTGTGTTCAGGTATAAAGTAAGGTAAGGTGTTTATCGTAGAAGGGCTGTATGAATAAAATAAATTGAATTGAATTGAGAGCAGAATGTTGTTGTGTTCAAGTGCCGTAACAATGATCAGGAATATGACTTTTTTTTGTCACACATAAACACTCTGTGCTGGTCAAAACATCTTGCAAAGCTGGACCTTCCAACACTATTTTAATGCGGTGCCATCTTGACAACAGTCAATATGTTTATGTACTGTCATCTAGTGGGGAATACCAGAATCACAAAAGAAGCACCAAGGTTTTCTGTAGGACAAAGTTCACAGGCTGGATCTAAAGACCAAAATAGGCACTTGGGCCTTAAATTGCTCCCCCTGCTCTAGATCACGGGTGTCAAACTAAAATACCTACTCAGCCAAAATCATTATCATCTTTATTCCAGACTCAAGGTCCATTTGCACACAGACAAACACACAAGAAATAAAAATAAAAGATACAAGCTAGTTGTAATAAACATCTGTACCAATGTTTCCATAGAAGAGACTGATACCTGATTGCACTGGCATTAGGATTCACTAAGACTCTCACTATTGTGTTAGCAGAATCGATTACACGACATATGAACGTGTACAACAAAGTTCTCAACAGAGCCTGAAAAGCTGCTGACTCCTGCCTGGCTGAACAGGAGACTTGCACTGCTGGACCTGGGCTTTTTTAACAGCATTCTGAATGCATCATTATATGCTACTTTGAGCTTTTGTAATGTAGCCTTTTAGTATTTGCACAACAGTGTGGCTGTATACACTGGTGTGCAGTATGTTTTAGAAAAGATTTATTTTAACTCTATGCACATGTGGAAGTTTTTGATTAACTTGTTAGCCTAGGCGTATAGACTACAACACTGCCGATTAATGTCATCATCATCACCGAGATGGTCTGTGATGAAGTGACCCAGATACTTTGTTTTATTGCAAACACTGACGGTTTGCTTGGACAAATAGAAATCAGGGAGGCATAGGTCCTTATCTGCTTTGGTCCGGCATATACAGACTACACTCTTTTTGGCATTGTAAATGATATCATGTTCAAGTCCATAGTCAGAGCAGATATTCAGTAACTGTTGAAATCCTACACTACTAGGGGAGATAACTGCCAGACCATCTGCATACATGAAATGATTTATTAGAGTATTGCCAATTACACGGCCAGTTTTACAGTAATTCAGATTATGAGATAGCTCATCCTTATACAAATTAAAGAGAGCTGAAGACAGCAGCCCCCCTTGCATTAGAGACTCCAAACGAACCAGAGACTGTATTTCAAAATCAACATTGAGACAAAGTTTCTGGCAGACATTAATATTTTTAGAAAGAGTTTTTTCACGTGTAAGAGTAACATGTTTTGCTTAAAGTCAGAATTGAACGAAGAGAGCTTAATAATTGTGTAAACAATATTTAAGTCAACATTCCTAAAAAAAAATGACATGTTGCTTGTAGTAAGTTGTTGATGGATGTCAATAAATAAGAGATAGGTCATATGAATTGATGTGCTAACACCTAAAATTATTTGAAGATTTGTATATTTAGTTCAACATAATTGTGCGCTTCACATGCAAAAATATAATTACCCTAAAGTATAGCGTATTACACCTATGCTCTCGATCAGGGGTGGGCAAAGTGCAGCTTGAGGACCATAAGCAGCCTGTCTAGCTTTTCAATTCGGCCTGCCAAACATGAAGAAATTGTATTACAAACTTTTTTTCCCTAATTTGGTAAGCCATGTTCACCCTGTGTCTCTGATTAAATATGTTTAATTCCTACTAATTAGATATTAACAGAAAGTTGTCCTAATAAAGTGGATAGAAACTGTTTAAATATTTTTAAATATGCAAATTCAAGTCTTTACATATATGTTTTTGCATCATATTATTGTATTCTACCCTTACTACAATCTGCACTATTTTCTTTGATCATGTTATGTACACACTTGATTTATGGTGGTCATTAAATGCTTTCCGCCCCCAGTGTCCACAAATAACTTGTGTGTACAGTTTGCAAAAAAAGATAAATATAGTTGTATTTATAAGCTTTATTCCGTTGAGGACAAGGTCTCACTGAGCAAACTGCAAATGTGAAAAAAAAGTGATAAAGACAAAGACCCTACACATGTTGGTAAGAAGAATGGAGTGGTTTAGCATAAAGAGAGCAAGCATGACTATGAATAACTGAGACAGGGATTTATATTCTATTTTATGATCATAGCAGAAAGAATGACACATTAAGAGAGGTAAATTTTATAGTATAATTTCAAAAACAACATTCTATTACAATAAAAAAATATTCAGGCATTATTTTGACAATTAGTTTGCCTTGTTTAGACATGAACTAAATTTGCAAAAAACATTCTTCTTTTAGGAGGACTCTGTTGTATGACTGGAAAGGGTGTCAAACTCAATCAAACTTTAGGGTTCCTCAGGTATCAGAGACCCTCAGAAGTATTTTGTAATAAATGAGTAGTCAATAGACCAGGATCAGTATTACTTTGGTTGTGTACATTACCATTGTTCACTGCCTGAAAATTTTCAAAAATTGCACATGATAAAAACCTTTGTGTGTGGTTATTATTGGATGTTTATCACTCTGAAATAGATGAAGACTGAAAGATGAAGACACAGTCAGAGAGATGTATGCATAGAATACCGGCTAACCAATTGTGAAGCTATTCATTTAGGGACATTTGGAGGTTAATTTTGTTTTTTTTAGTCAACAACAATGTTAAAAATGCTCATCTCAAAATTGTTTTGTATTATTGTTTGGAGCAATTTGTTCACAAACACTACTATTAACCACTTTAACACTAATTATAAATTGAATTTTAAAAAAAACTTGTCAACATGTTAAAACTTTTTCTAGTTTCGCTTTTAAAAAAAAAAAAATTCAAGTAAAGGCAATATGGACAGCATAGTGGAAAATAATACAGTCAGTCACTTTCTTAACTGTCCATCCGTGTAGGGGTTGCCAAAACCCATCCCAGCCGATTTGAGGCGAAGGGCAGGGTACACCCTGAACATGTCGCCAGTCTGTTGTGGAGCCACACAATACATACCCATTCCTGGAGCAATCATGTTGTGGCCAATCAACCAAACATGCATGTTTTTGGAGGGTGGGACAAAAGCGGAGTACCACAGAGAAAATCCACTCATGCACAGGGAGAACATGCAAACTCCACACAGAAAGGCCAGTGTTTCAAGCCTCGTCCCAACCCGGGACTCAAACCCGCAACCTTCTTGCTGTGAGGCCACTGTGTTCTCCCACTGCGCCACCATGCCGCCTTTGAAAATAAAACAATATTGTATAATCAGTGGTAAGTCATGCAATTCCTGTCTAATACAACTTAGAAAATCTAACACATTCTATCCTTTTGAAAAATGCGCTTAGATGACGTCATGTTTTTAAAAAACCCCACTTCAGACTTCATCAGTGTTTATCATACAGTGGGGATCGAAAGTTTGGGCACCCCAGGTAAAAATTTGTATTAATGTGCATAAAGAAGCCAAGGAAAGATGGAAAAATCTCCAAAAGGCATCAAATTACAGATGAGACATTCTTATAATATGTCAAAAAAAGTTAGATTTTATTTCCATCATTTACACTTTCAAAATAACAGAAAACAAAAAAATGGCATCTGCAAAAGTTTGTTGCAGAGTTAATACCTTGTACTGCCCCCTTTGGCAAGTATCACAGCTTGTAAACGCTTTTTGTAGCCAGCCAAGAGTCCTTCAATTCTTGTTTGAGGTATCTTCGTCCATTCTTCCTTCCAAAAGTCTTCCAGTTCTTTGAGATTTCTGGGCTGTCTGTGACGCACTGCTCTTTTAAGGTCTATCCATAGTGTGACGTGAGGGTCTGACTGCCATGACAACGCCACCCAGGAAGCTTAGCCCTGGGACAATGGAGGCCTGGTTACTGTAAAACACCAGGACCGCGCTAGGTCTGGACACGGTCAGGTGCACAAAATACGACAAACAAAATGACTTTAATTACAAAATACAATGAAAAATGAAATGAATATACAAGAAAAGCTACACGCAGACAGAGAAACTGGTGATCGGTTAAATCAAATTCAAATAAAACAAAAGAGTAGGATCAGTTCCTTGTCTGAGAAGCACAGGATTAAACAGACTGATGACTTTCAATAAGCTGGACAAAACAACGGCTTCTGCTGAACGGTGACGCCAACGAGCAGCCACACACCTGCCGGTAACGTGAGTGTTAGTAGTGCAGCGGAATGAGGAAGGGGCTGCAGGCAACCACCGGAGCTTTCAACAGCCTGAAATAATAATTAATCAGCCGTTGTCCCACACTAAACACAAAGAGAACCCACCCCGAACCTACCGGTACGAACTCCGCTCATAACGCAGCGCGCCTGACGTGCGCATTCTGTCTAGGTTGAGGGGCAGGGAACTGGAGAACCCAGCAGGTCTCAAGTGGTCTTGCAGATCAGGATGAGGTTTGGATCCCCTGATCCACTCCGTGAGTCCACTCACTCAAACCTGTTGTGTGGAGGCGAGCACATGTCCAAAATGGCGCTAGTACCGCCCACCAGACACGTCATAGAAGTCCCACCTGCCACATTCTATCCCCCCTTAATTTGTCATCGCCCCGATGACACGCCAAGAGCAGTCTAAACTTGAAGGGCTACTGGCAGCTCTAGGCAGGTGATTTAGGTTGGAATGCCGCCCAGCCGTGGCACGAGTTGTACGGCGTACAACTGCCCCACTTGTTTGAGGTTGGGGATTCCGAACAATATCAATTGTTGGATCCCCACCCTCATTTGCTGGTTCAAGATTGTCACTGGAAACAGGAACTGGTGGTCGAATAGGAGCAACCATCTGTGGGGCTTCTGTAAGCAGATAACAGGAGTCCTCTAACCTAGAGTCATCGCCCCTTGGCTCCTGGGTTGGATAGGGCTCAGGTTCAGGTAGCGGAACTGGGGGTACATGGGCCTTTAGCCTGTCCCTATGCACATTACAGGTGGCTCCTAAGTTGGTAACAGGAGCGACCGTGTATACTGGCCCATCCCCGACTGGAACCTTCAAGACCTGATACACAACGGGGTTCCAGATATCTTGGATTTTGTGGCGACCCCGGAAAGTGTGGTCCTGCAGATAGACCAGCTGACCAACCAGCAAAGGCGCTTCTCGCACCCGACGGTCATGTCGTGTCTTTCGACGACCAGCCTTTTCGGTCAATCTAGGGCCAGCAGCCTGCTTCAAAGCAAGTGGGACAAAGCTACCTGGCCGGAGCCCGTCAGCAACATCAGTAGATGTTAAATACTGCCTAGACAAGGCAACAGCATTGCTATTGCTTCGGCCAGACCGACATTTGATTTCAAAATCAAATTCTGCGAGTTGCGCTGCCCACCTCTGCTCCAGTGCTCCCAACTTGGCTGTCTGAAGATAATTCAGGGGATTGTTATCACTGAAGACAATGCACTTTTGACCAAGCAAATACTCCCGAAATTTCTCGGTCAAGGCCCACTTGAGCGCAAGCAGCTCCAATTTCATGGGGCTGTAGTTGGTCATATTGCGCTCAGTGGGCCGCAAGCCTCGACTTGCATAGGCCACCGGACGGATGCCCTTCTCAGTCTCTTGGGAGAGGACAGCGCCAAGACCACTGTAGCTCGCATCAGTCTCCAGAATGAATGGTTTGGAGAAATCTGCATAGGCGAGCACTGGGGCGGAGACTAGCTTAGCCTTTAAGGCCTCAAAGCTATCCTCACACTGCTGGGTCCACACCTCAGCCAGAGGCTGCCCAGACCCTCTCTTTGTTTTTGTTCCTCCCATTGCTGCCACCAAACTGTGGAGGGGAGTTGCCAGTTTGGCAAACCCGGCCACAAAGCGCCGGTAATAGCTCGCGAACCCAAGAAAGGATCGCAACTCTGTAACATGCTTGGGGGGCCTCCACCCAGCCACTGCTTCAATTTTGGAAGGGTCGGTGGAGACACCCTCCTGGGAAATCACATGTCCCAAATACCTAACCCTAGCTTGGAAAAAAGAACATTTTGCCAATTTTGCTTTCAAGCCCTCCTGTTGCAGGCGTGACAGAACAAGCTCCAGTCTCTCAAGGTGCTGTGACACAGAAGATGAGAACACAACAATATCGTCAAGATAAAGCAAGAGTGACTGACACTGTTGGTCCCCAAACAACCTTTGCATCAAGCGCTGGAACGTGCTCGGCGCGTTGCACAAGCCGATGGGCATTTGATTGAACTCAAAGAGGCCAAAAGGTGTACAAAAGGCCGTCTTTGGTTTGTCATGCTCCGCCATTGGCACCTGATTGTACCCACTGGCCAAATCGATGGTCGAGAACCAGGGGGCGCCCGACAATGCATCCAGGCTCTCCTCAATGCGCGGCAAGGGAAACGCATCCTTTCTGGTTTTAGCATTAAGGAGACGGTAGTCAACACAAAGGCGTAGGCTTCCATCTTTCTTACGCACCAGAACAATCGGAGAAGTATACGGGCTGCTACTTTCCCTTATAACCTTAGCCTCGAGGAGCTGGTTAATATGGGCCTTAACAGCCTCATATTCAGATGGTGGAATACGCCGGCATCGCTGCCGGACGGGCCCGTTATCCAGTAGGGGGATCTCATGGGTAACAAGGCTGGTACACCCCAAGTCACCGTCGTGTGTTGAAAACACAGAGCGGTATTGATGTAACAAAGCCCTTACCTTCACCCGTTCCTCAGGATCTAGGGCTGATAAATCCACAGTGTCTAGCCTCTCCTGCTCCGTTTCCACAGAAGTCTGGGAGGACACTGCAGCTGTGACTGGGTCTACTTCTGTGACCCCCGCTGGGAGACTCACCAACTCAGCTGTCTTTAGGGTCCCAAGATTGACTCTAGGGTACAGAAGGGCGTCAGTCAACCCAACATTAACGACAGGAATGTTAACAGTTCCTCGCTCTACACTCACCACACAAGGTGAGGCCAACAATCCTACAGGTAGGCCAGAGTCTGGAGGTTCGAAAAGAACCACCAGTCCTGCAAATTTCTTTGAGCACGTACTGGCTATAAATCTCATCGTGCCACCAGGTATGCGCACCGCTCGTGGCCCACGCACCTTAGCAGCACCTGTAGTGTAAACTGGTTCCCGAGCTTTGGCGTTATGGCACCTTTGTAGGGCCTCCAAAACTGGACCAGGGGCCTGGGTGATTAATGGCGACTCAAACAAAGAGGGGCCATAATCACCGAAGAGCTCTTTGTAGCAACGGCGAATTATGTTCATTCCTAAAATACCAGGGGCAGATGGGCCAGCACGAGGGGGATCCTTAACCACAAGTACACCGCAAGCGGGAATAACCTTTTCACAAAGGACAACGTCGAGCTCCAAATACCCAACGTATGGAATTTCAAGCCCATTAGCAGCTCGAAGTTGCAACCAATGACATGACCGGAGTCGATCCGGACCCCATGGTGAAAAATGTTTCCTAAAGAACGACTCTGTGATCGTTGTCACCATGGAACCAGTGTCCACCAAACAAGGGACCATGACTCCACCAACGTCAACCTGGATGGTTGGGCATGATGCCATCAACCTTGACAGGTCACTCTGTACTGAGCCTGTAGACTCCCCTCCTGAACGTTGACTCTGCAGTTCAGAGAGCTTTCGTTTCCCTCTGTTAGTTTGGCCTGCCACACGGGAAGGGCCCGCATCAGGATTGTTGCGACCCTTAGGCCGGACTCGCTTCCAGTCACACTCACTGGCATAATGGCCAACCTGAAGGCATCGCCGACAGGTAACACTCCTACGTTGAGTTCTGCCCGATTGAAGCTTAGTTACAGTTTCCGTGAGTCGTGTCAATTGCTCCTGTTGAGCTGTCAATAGTTTTCTCAGTTCACATACTGGAACTGGAGATAAGCATGTGACACTGCGCACTTCACATTGAAGGCCGGCCTTGGATGGGAGAGGGAAGCTTTGTTCACAATAACTGCTAGGTTGTCCTTCTCTCTCCCACTGCAATGCTTCCGTGCGAACCTGTAACAAGGAGGACCTCGGATTGTTACGCGCAAATCGTTTCAGTTCTCTACGCAGGGAGCCATCATTGACGTGCTCTATGAATTGATCACGCAGGAGCGTGGAGGCATTGAGAACACCATCAGGAGCTGCCCGTTTTACCTGTTCCATTAGTGACAGAAGGGCCAAGGAAAACTCCTGTAGAGTCTCCCCTTTTTGCTGTCTTCGTGAGAAGAAAGCCTGTAGGAGGGTAACATAAGGAGTTACACAACCGTATAGCTCCCGTAACACCTGGAAAATCTGAACAGGGTCTTCCTTAACCTCTGCCGAGCGAAATTTAATTTCGCTCTTGGCCTCCCCTTCTAAATGATCGAATAGAAAAAGGGCTTGATGCCCGACAGGAAGATCGCGAGACCGCATATCCGCCTGAATCTCCTCCATCCAATCCTCCAGAGAGAGGCCAGATTTACCGTCAAACGTGGGGCATTTCTTGTCCCGCAACATAATGAAAACCCGTTCAGGTGCATTAGCACTGGTCTTTTGACAAGTGCCCGAAGTCTGGCTAACCCCACTTGACCCAGGTTGACCAAATCCCCTCTCCTGGAGAAGTCGCTCAGTGTCCGCCTTAAGCTGGGACATTTGTTCTTTGAGCTCCTGTAGCTCCTCTTCCATTTTAGTTGCAAACACACACGAATACCAACAGGTAACAATAAAGAATAGGAAAAACAGTTACTAACCTTAAGTTGGTAACCCTGAAAGAATGCCATTGTTTTGTCCAGAAAAATAACACAATCACTTTTAGAAAAAAAAAACAAAACACCTCTATTTAGTGTCCATATCCTGCCGACAACGCCAAAATGTGACGTGAGGGTCTGACTGCCATGACAACGCCACCCAGGAAGCTTAGCCCTGGGACAATGGAGGCCTGGTTACTGTAAAACACCAGGACCGCGCTAGGTCTGGACACGGTCGGGTGCACAAAATACGACAAACAAAATGACTTTAATTACAAAATACAATGAAAAATGAAATGAATATACAAGAAAAGCTACACGCAGACAGAGAAACTGGTGATCAGTTAAATCAAATTCAAATAAAACAAAAGAGTAGGATCAGTTCCTTGTCTGAGAAGCACAGGATTAAACAGACTGATGACTTTCAATAAGCTGGACAAAACAACGGCTTCTGCTGAACGGTGACGCCAACGAGCAGCCACACACCTGCCGGTAACGTGAGTGTTAGTAGTGCAGCGGAATGAGGAAGGGGCTGCAGGCAACCACCGGAGCTTTCAACAGCCTGAAATAATAATTAATCAGCCGTTGTCCCACACTAAACACAAAGAGAACCCACCCCGAACCTACCGGTACGAACTCCGCTCATAACGCAGCGCGCCTGACGTGCGCATTCTGTCTAGGTTGAGGGGCAGGGAACTGGAGAACCCAGCAGGTCTCAAGTGGTCCTGCAGATCAGGATGAGGTTTGGATCCCCTGATCCACTCCGTGAGTCCACTCACTCAAACCTGTTGTGTGGAGGCGAGCACATGTCCAAAATGGCGCTAGTACCGCCCACCAGACACGTCATAGAAGTCCCACCTGCCACAATAGCTTTTCAATTATGTTGAGGTCAGGAGTTTGTGAAGGCCATGGCAAAACCTTCAGTTTACGCCTCTTGATGTAATCCACCGTGGATTTTGAGGTGTGTTTAGGATCATTATCCATTTGTAGAAGCCATCCTCTCTTTAACTTCAGCTTTTTCACAGATGGCATCAAGTTAGCATCCAAAATTTGCTGAAATCTTATTGAATCCATTTTTCCTTCTACTCGTGAAATGTTCCCTGTGCCACTGGCTGCGATACAACCCCAAAGCATGATTGATCCACCCCCATGCTTAACAGTTGGACAGAGGTTCTTTTCTTTAAATTCTGTGCCCTTTCTTCTCCAAACGTACCTTTGCTCATCCCGGCCAAAAAGTTCTATTTTAACCTCATCGGTCCACAGGACTTGTTTCCAAAATGCATCAGGCTTGTCTATATGTTCATTTTCAAACTTCAAACGCTGATTTTTGTGGTGAAGACGTAGAAGAGGTTTTCTTCTGATGACTCTTCCATGAAGACCATATTTGTACAAGTATCTCTTTATAGTGGAATAGTGTACCACAACTCCAGTGTCTGCCAGATCTTTCTGGAGGGATCGTGCGGTCAAATGTGGGCTTTGACTTGCTTTTCTCACAATCCTGCAAGCTGTTCTGTCTGATATTTTTCTTGGTCTTCCAGATCTTGCTTTAACGTCCACTGTTCCTGATGACTGCCATTTCTTAATTACATTCCGAACAGAGGATATTGGCATCTGAAAATGCTTTGCTATCTTCTTATAGCCATCTCCTGCTTTGTGAGCATCAACTATTCTCAGTTTCAGTGTTCTAGACAACTGCTTAGAAGAACTCATGGTGCTGATTGTTGGGGCAAGGTCAGATGAGTCTGGGCATTTAAAACCTTTGAGATTGACGTCACCTTGTCTTTCCAGACGATGATTGAGAACAATCCATGACACTGTCAGGTCTCAGCTTTCCAAAGGGGGCAGTACAGGGTATTAACTCTGCGGGGTGCCCAAACTTTTGCAGACGCCATTTTTTTGTTTTCTGTTATTTTGAAAGTGTAAATGATGGAAATAAAATCTAACTTTTTTTGACATATTATAAGAATGTCTCATCTGTAATTTGATGCCTTTTGGAGATTTTTCCATCTTTTCTTGGCTTCTTTATGCACATTAATACAAATTTTTACCTGGGGTGCCCAAACTTTCAATCCCCACTGTACAGATAGCCAACAAAAATTACAATGGTGGATTTTTTTTTACCCCAGACTTTGATAAGGACACAGAGCAGACTGTGATGTGCTTGGTTTTTAAGCCTGAGATCAAATCTTTTATACTCCTGATGTGCTTACCAAATGCTTCTTTTGTTTATTGCTGCTGGTTGGCGCTGACGCAAGGTTAAAGACAGAAAATTCTTCACCTTTGACCCCACCTTTTAAAAGCTGGATGGGAGCCTCTCAGATACTGCTATTCACCTGTAACAGACCTCTGGGGGACATTTTGTGCTCTAATTTAAGAATGGTACAAACTCCAAGGGTATACTGTCGAGAGAACAGCTGGTATACCTCAGAGGGTCCCACCTCAGCCATAATCTTTTGTTTTACAGTCACAATGATGTCCTTTATTTTCTGAGAATAAAAAGGGCTTTTCTGCAGCTAGTGAGGAAGAGTAGATGCACTTACATCGGATTTGAGATTAAAAAAAATAGAGGGCAAAAAAGGAATTTAGCACATTGAGTATGTGTGCATTTAAATATCATATCAACAACCCATTAATTTAGAAAAAATCTCAAAGTGCCACAGAAAGTAACACTTTGATGGATATTACAAAGCAGTCCTATGCTCCCATTCATACACACAAACTTTTTCAGGCATTGCCATTTTTGTTGGGTATTTGTTTGTCAAACACTGACTAAGTCTGAAGTATTTTAAAGATATTTACCAGAAAATATGTAAAGAAAGACAGGTAACATGATCAAAATGTTTAAAATATCTTTCCAAAGAATTAAATGTTCAATTGAGAAAAGCATATTTAGATAGACTGATATATTGCAAGCCAGTCTAATCCAATCTATATACATGATAAATACAGTAAGAAAACAAAATTAAACAAGCTGCACAAAGAAAACCTTTAAAAGGTCAGAAAGATGGAATGTCACCAAAACTCTCCTTTTGCCATTTTTTTTGCACCATTCAGCCAAATTGCCAAAGGTACATAATATCTCTTGATTCTCTCTGTAGAGCACAGCAGTGACAGAAGCATGATGCTGACAGAAAAGACTGAGCACAGGGACAGGTGTTCTTCAGGACAGGTCTGATCTTGAACAGTGGACTCGATTCAGCCACTGGCCCTACAGACTCCAGACTCAGATCTACAACCGAACTTGCTCTGTTATTACTGTTAATTTAGAAGAAAACAAAGAACAAAAAAAGGAAATGTTTGTGACACTTATAATTGCTTTTTTTCTGCTTCGGAACAAATTTGAGGCAAGCTTTCCTTTTTGTCCTGTATTGAGCTTGGGTGATGTTAAGGGGGGTGGAGGTCGTTGGGTCTGCATCATTCAGCCAGAAGCTGCTGTGATTGCGGGAGCAAGTCTGACATTGCTACCTTCACCTTCCTCTCGTCCTCATATCCTGCTCCTATCTTCTTACCTACTCAGGTAATGAACCTCTACATCTTGTGATCAGAACAGGGATCATATGTTGTCACTTCTTTGGAGGGAGGGGGGAGTTCTCAACATGGGCCAAATAGACAAATCAAGGATTTGAGAAAGGAAGTAGAAAAAGTAGAGGAATTTGGAGGAAGGAGGGGAGACTGCAGCATTTTGTCCTCTGAAGTACCCACATTTGGCCTTTAGATGTTGCTGTGGACCACTCTGTTGAAACAGAATCAGCAAGCGATGCACCACACACACTGCTTCATGAGATGAACTTACTGGTCCTTCATTTCTTTAGCTGTTCTTCCAGGAATGTGGGGTAAAAACTAAAATCGGATATCAGTTGAATAGTTTAATTAGGAACTATTTACCGGACTTGGAGGTAAAGAAACACATCTCAAAAGGACATCCAACACATTAAAGATTGGTAAAGCCAGACTATTAACAGATCTTCATCTACCAATTGAACAATACTCAGAAATGATGGATTAAGCAGCCATGGCAGGATTTTCAGCACTGCGGAGGTCACTTACAAAGAGAAAAGAACTCATGAAACTTGTGGCCGACTAGTTGTTCTTTCTGGATTTGTCCAAATAAAAAGAGATATGTGATATATTTATACGGGGTTTCTATTAAATTCCATCTTGCTTTCTGATATTGCACCTGGCTTCACCACACCCAACCGGTGTATCACTTACACACCCAGGAAGCAGTAAAACCTTTCAGACCGGCACAGTCCCTTTTCCTTCGAAAACCTTTTAAACAAAGGGAAACAATTGCAATGTTTGTTTCTCTTAAAGACTATTTAAAACCTAGCTTAGCTTTGGTATTAGTAACACTAGACACTCAGTTTCATTGTCATTGTTTTATTTTAATCCGACCTGGTTGGAAGGTCTCAGAACAGAACTGTGATGGAGGGTAACCCACCACACCAAAGTTCAGGCTCTTTTATTAAAGGTCCCATCTCACATAAAATCAACTTTTAGAGTGTGACTAGCTAGATCACTGAAGCTTTTTGCAGAGCAGGAAACATTTCTCTCACTGGCCCTCTATGAGTTGGCTGTAAGACTTGTGCCAGATTTTGGAGGCGAAGTCTGTTCTTCCTTGGTACAGGCTGGTCCATGAGCAAGAGTCAGGCTTTCACACCCCCTGATCATTGATAAAACTCCACAAGAAAGTCAAATTTTATAACTCTGAAATCCAAATTGTTCATATGCATGAATAAAAAATGAGGAGAAAAGAGTAAAATTGCTTGAGATAGAACTTTTAAGAAAAAAGGAGGCTGTGTAAAAAGACACGGTCAGAGTTAAGTGGGAGAGCTAAACAGTATCAGCAGAGTTCTCCTGCTGGTGATTTGGAGGATGAGACTGACACAAGATCTCAGGGGGTCCAGCCTGGTTTGTACGCATAAAAGCAGCCTCTTTATAGCAAAGAGGCCTCATGTGAGAAATCTTATTCTGAGACCATTTTATCTGAAGTGGTGAATATTCTGTGAAAATGCCACCGTCTGTTTAAACATCTTTTCCCAGCAGCCATTGAACTGTTGACAGGAAAACATGAAACTTCCCTTTTACAACAGACCCCAGAGTTAAAAGCTCTTGCATTTCTTTGGTCACCAAATCTCTCCTGTTCATCACAGTTATTTTTGTCAAATATCACCTGTTCAAACCATCTGACCTTTTCATTTATGTCCAAAAGTCTTTCTATAAATTACCTCACCTGGAGGATTTTATACTGTTCAAACAATCTGTGACCCTTAACACAACCACCAGCACTGAAGATATTTGCTCCTTCATGTCCAATACAAGTTTAATCCATTAAAATCACATCTCCACATCCCAGCTCTCCTTCAGCCCATGTTTTCCCACCAAGTAATGCTTTTTTTGTCCCCAGCATCAAGTACCTCAATTTTTTTTACTTCAAATGTTGGATTCAAGGCAATCAGAGTGTCTTGAGGGACTATTGTTTCCCTACTTGAAGTAATTTATTCCATGTGTATTTGTATTTCTTCTGATTAATACTCACAAACGGTGTGCTTGTCACAGAGGACATATGTAAGCGTTATATTTTTTCATTCATGTTTCCCTATGTTATAGCTCTGTCTTGTGCATGTGATACAATAAACTCTTTGATCTAGTAGCTTTAGAAAGCCTTTTTGGTAAAACTATATGAATAATTTTAAAAATAGAGGTAAACTACCCGGAATCTTTAAAAAATAAGTCAGAGAATATGTTTAAGGTTTTAAAAATGTTACATTTGTCTTGTTTTGGCCATAAAGCTGTCAATTGTTCCACATTCTTATCTAGTGTTTTGTAAATCTCAAATAAAGCCAATTAATTTGTTACATATGCTTGCTCGGCTACTCCTGCTTCTTAATTTAACATAGTGGATTTTGCTGCTGATGAAGTGTTGATGCTTCCAAAATAGATGAAAAGGAAAGAAGACAAAGTTTCATGCTGACACTGGTTACAACTCTCCATGAAACCTATGGAAGGGTTCTAGAGAAAAAGATAGTACCAAGACAGATTTCTATGGGAATATAGCTGATTTACCACTGTTCATCAATTACAAGCAGGTAAAAAAAAAAACAAAACACAAGACCATAGACTTTTTACAAGAAAAAGTCTGACAAGTACATAAGCAATTCACCAAATGTTGGTTTGTTCAATTGGTTTTTATTCAAATAAAAAAAAATCCAATGTGGTTTTGGCGGCTCCGTTTTTTTTTTTTTGTAAGGATGTCCCCAGCTTTAGAGAAAATCTTCTCACAAGGTACAGATGATGCTGGTGTTGAAAGATTCGTAATTGCTAGTTTGTATAATGTGAGGAAATGCAGTAAGACAAGATACTCGCGGGATGTTATTCACGTTTGCAGAGCCTCTTTAAGGCGTGCGACATTCCCAAACCAACGAACCACTTCCTGAATCTGTCAAGTTAGGTGGTGCTTCACGGCGATTCATACGTCATCACTGCAGTTACCAAACCACACTTCGAAAAACGCTTTGCTTAGCAGCTGCGCTGATGACTCGACTGACACGTCGAAGCTTCTGTTTATTTTGGACATCCCTAGAAAACACTATTTAGAAGAGCAAGATCCCAACTCTCTTGACTCAAATCTAAAACCAAGCAGTAAATGACTAGATCAACCTAATGAGATAAAGAAAATGTATCAAGATTGGGGTTCCTTCATCAGTAATCATTTTCATAATTTGGAGATGCTAAATATGTGTTACTTGTTTGGCTAATAGCGTAAAAACGTTTCAGTCCTACAGACAATGAATCAAAATCTACCGTGTGACTGTGCTGGAGGAGTCCAGGACCCAAAATTTAGCACTAGTGATGGAAAAATTTTATGAGACTTGTGGCATAGCTAGTTGCTGTTTTTAGTTTTGTCAAGATTAAAAGTGATTTGTAATTTGTTTTATACCCCATTTGATGAGATTTCTAATCTCAAGTTACTTTCAAACATTGCACCTGGCCTTACCACACCCATCTGTTATTTCATTTACAACCTTTCAGGACCTTACGTTCAAACCCACAAAGGAAACCACTTCCAATGTTTGCTTATACTAAAGACTATTAGAAACCTTGCTCAGTGTGTGCATTAATGACGTAAATTACTTGTTTTCAATTTCATTTGTTTGCACAACCAGTTGAATCTGTTTTATTGACTTACTTTGTAATTTGAATGCAATTAGTCTGTAGGTTCTATTAGTCTATTACATCTTTATCTCAGGAGGCAGATGTAATAAATCCTCCTGAGAGAAGCTGAATCTTGCTTTGGGTTTTTCTATCTACTTTTTCTGTAGGGGAGCAAATATGGAGGCTTGCTAGAATTGGAATAACAATGCAGTGTTTGTTGGTGATGCTCAATAGGAAAACTTTCAGCACTTAACAGAAAGTATTCCTGGTTTTCTTACTTCTGACTTGGACTTGGATCGAAAGCCCACTTTATTTACTCTTAATTTTCTGAGCCTGTATTCAAACTGCAATAGGTCATGTTGGAAGTATTACTCTAAGATTATTAAAAAAAAGCAAGTGTGATAAGGAGAAGTGTTTATCTGTCACAGGATGAATTCTAATCAGGACATTTATGGGCCAAACATTCACCACATTTGGGTGGGCTAAATATGCTGTTTGTATAGATAGATGCGTTAAAGTAAGAATTTAATCGGGTCCAAAGAATCTTTATTTAACTAAGCCTGAATAAAATATATCAAACAATTAAAAATATGGGCCACACTGGGTAGCACATTGGCCTCACAGCGAGAAGGTCGTGGGTTTGAGTCCCAGGTGGGGACGAGGCTTGGAACACTGGCCTTTCTTTGTGGAGTTTGCATGTCCTCCCCATGTATGAGTGGGTTTTCTCCAAATAGTCCGGATTCCTCCCGCCCTCCAAAAACATGCATGTTGGGTTGATTGGCCACTCCATGATTGCCCCAGGAATGAGTGTGTGGCTCTGCGACAGACTGGCGACCTGTTTGTGGTGTACCCTGCCCTTGCCTCGAATCAGCTGGGATGGGCTCCGGCACCGCCGCGACCCCGTATGAGACGGTTAAGAAGGTGACTGACTGAATTAAAAATGTATGTGATGTTGACATTTCCTAGACAGATTTAAAAGAACGACTTTGGTTTGATTTGGACCCATATTGGTTTCTAAAGCTCAAACAATAGCTAACAAACCAAAGCTGAAAAAGTCTGGTAGTGGTGTATTATGACCACTATCGCATTTGATCCAATTTAGTTTTTAGGGTTCAGCAGTTTTTATTGCCGGATGAGTGAAACGAGATGAGGATTTTAAGTCAAATACAAGATGTGACATTTCATTTGATGTTTTTATTGAAATCAGAAATAGTTCTGCTATTTTTCTTTGATATGTTTCAGACCATAAAAAAAATCTCAATGAAAGCAGGAATCTGGGGATTCCTACAAGCAAAAAGGAAGGGAGACACAAACTCATGACGACAATACCAGTCATGTCTAAATGCAGACTAAAAAGAGGAGAGTAGGAGGGCAATACCTCAGTGATTTATGGGCTGGGTTAACAGAGAGCCCTGATCACTGGATGTTTTCCCTTTTTAAGCAAAACTGTGAGTAGGACCTGCAAGCTAGTTATGAATGTGATCATACCCCTGACTCTTTTTAGTCCTGGCGTATATAACGCAGAGGAAATCTACGTATGTTAGAATTTAATTTCTAAAGATACTCAGCTATGCTGTTGTAAAGATAGAACCAGGTTTTATTTTAGTATGCATTAACATTTTTGAAGGCTTCTGAATGAGCTGCTGGTGGCTTTTTTCTTAGAATGAATGGTGGTCAGGTGAGTGGGTATGGGTAGTGTGGGATGGTGGTACTGCGGCTGTGGTTGGACAGTCAGCGTGGAGCAAAGTGCTGCAGGGTGTTCTCAACAGGCCGACACAGCACATTAGCTTTGCACCAGAGAGAGAGAGAGAAGGGAGGTGGATAGGGAGGAGCAGCAAAGATGAGAAGGAGAGATGGAGAGGGAAATGAAGAGAATATCCTGCATGCGAGAAAGAGTGAGAAAATGGGAGAACACTAATAATCTGATGGTCTGCAGTATTTTCTCCCTTTTCTGTGGAGCTCAGCAAATACTTGTGTTCTGCTTCTGAGCACCCCCTCCGCACCCCCTCCAGTCTCCACACTCGTTTTTCTGGTCGGTGGTAAAAGAACTGAGAGAGAGAGATGGGTATGAAAGACTGTACCATCTCTCTTGCTTTGCTCTAATTAAACAGAGTGTGTTAGCAAACCGAAGACTGAGGAGGATGCAGAGGACGTCTTTGCAAGAAGGAAAACCACATTTTGTTAACAACACCACAATTAATCATTTTGGTCTGAGATCTTTGACTGACGCATTCACACAAATTTTTACCACATATTTTTATGGAATTAAGAAAAAAGGCAACAAATTTGCTGGAAAAAGCATTTAGCTTCAGATTTTACACTTGTGGATTTTTACTCTTCATTCTAATCCAATGATGAAAAACAGTAAGATTTTTTGTCATGCATTTTAAAACCATAAAACCGTTGTGTCTTCTCATGGTCACTAGCAAGCAAGGGGGACAGGAGTGTAGACATTTATGGACCATGATAGCCCTTCGTTCTGTCTACCCATCTTTTAACCCTCTATTTTTTCTAATAAATTAAGTTGATTCATCTCAGGAGTCTAAACTCAACCAAACTCAAATCAGAACAAACCGAATGCACTGCAGGTATCTGTTTGATATTAAGTTGACTAGACTCGATCCTTTAAAACAATCAGAGACTCTGACATTTGCACCCAAACTATAAATCTCAGTTTCACTTTGAAAACCACCGTCCTGGCATGATCGAAAGCAAACTAACAAGGAACAAACTCAGACTCTCCAAGGAGGATGTTTTCTTCCTATTCAGTCTTCTGCCTGTGTACCAACAGCTGCTTCTCCTGACAGTTGGTGATGAGTCCTACTTAGGAAGGTCGATCTGCTGATTCAGCAAAAACAAAGTGCTCTACTGTGGAGCACAATTTTATGTCTTCTCCCCCAAATTTTCACTCCTGTTGATAGAAAAAATTATGACAAGCTCTTCCTACTTGGGTAGTGACACATTCATCTCACTCCCCTTGGGCAGAAGTTCGCAATTCATGTGGATCAAAACCTCCAACATAAAGAAATATTTATTATACTTCAATCTTTTATAACTTTTTACAATAAATCTTTAACTAATTACCTTTTAATCAATCATCTCTACTGCTCAACCATAAACTCTTAACTTCTCCATTCATTTAGTTTCCTCAAGTCCATCAGATGAAGTTTGAAAAATATAACACTTTATCAACTTTTATTTAGGTCCTTTGTACTTCTGTTCTTAGCTCTTTGTGGCTCAACTTCTATTTTTGTTCTGTTTTCTTCTTGTTTTTGCCGGTGTGAGAAGAAAAAAGAATGATGTAGATTTACATCAAATAAATGTCAAATAAGATACGTCAAAAGAAAAAGAGCTAAAAAAAAAAATAACCCAAGTTTATTAAACGGCCATGAGCCATGATAAAATAAAAAAATGTTTAGTTTAGATAGATTTTTTTCTAATCATTCAAATGTCAAAAGATTGAGTTAAAAAAAAAAGAATTCACACCATTCCTGCCCTTAGAACATCATCCTCAAAGAGAAAAAACTCCAAAAAATCCACCAGTGGGGAAAAAAATGAAACCTCATGGAGATCGGGAAGAAGAAATCCCTGGGACAAAAAGACAATCTATCCCTGTCTTTCCTGTTTTGTGGCCTTCAATACATTCCATTCACTTATTATCTAACACTTTTAATTTAGTTTTTTATACCACTATTTGCTACAACATGATTCACATATTGTCTCCCTCTGACCCCCTCTCTTTATATCTGCCTTTTGAAGTGGTTCTGTTTTAGTTTTCTGATAAATCATCTGTGTTATTCTCCTGGGCGTTACCAAAGAAAAAAAAATAAGAAGCCATTCATTTCCTTGCAGTGCTATTCTATCATGTATCATACAGTATCTATCCTCTGGATGTGTGGTCTTGTGAATCAGTGAACAGTTTAAATGAAGTGATGGAGTGCCTCGATTGTGAAAAGTAGATTAAAAAAATTAGAAAGATTTTATAGAAAAAGACTCTTTTTAGCTTGGAAAACTAATCTAAAAAAATGCAAAAGGGAATTTAGGTAAATTTAGGTGGATGAAGAATATAATTCAGTCAGTCACCTTCTCTACCATCTACCCTTTTTGAGATAGCGGGGGGTGGCAAAGCGCATCCTGGCTGATTCGAGGCGAGAGGCAGGGTACTCTCTGAACAGGTTGCCTGTCTGTCACGGGGTCTACAAAAATAAAATCTATTTTCTGAATGTTATTTGAATTTAAATAATTTTGTACAATATTTTATTATTTTGAGTTGAATTGACATTTTTTCAATGGAGACAGATTTGTAAAATTTGCTTTTCTTTCTTTCGTTTTAAATTAACTAGTGACTGAAAAAACTTTCTGACTCCACCAAACTTTAATTTTTGAAAAAAACAAAAAAAAAAAACCCACATGACTCCAAATGACAACTGGATGGTGAATCTAAAAAAAGTAACAGATTTTTTTCCAACTCTAGAATATTAACCCGAGTGACTCAGGACAGAAATCTATTGAGACACCCCTTTAACTCCAATTGGGACAAGTAGTTCAGAAGATGGATGAATAAAAACTTTGTGTTTCATAATCATTTGGAATGATGTATGCCCACATCTATACTTTTATGTGGTACACACTACCACAATAAACAAAATAAAAGTAAAAATGACACAAACAGAATGAAGCACTGCCCATGTATCTCATGGTGTTAAGAGCCTGGGTGTAAGAGACCCCATTTTTCATGTGAAACTCACTTATTACTGAGCGCTATAAAGATGAAAACTATCTTAGTGTTCAATACAGTGCATACAGGTTGACGATGATGTAGAATGCATGCCAAGTGTATAGAAGGCAATGAAACTTTTAAATCTCAGACTGCAGCCCAATTGACATGCATCTCTAAGGTGGTGGTGTATGTATTTTAAGCCAGACGCAAAATTAGCTTTAAAAAAAAAAGACAGATGTTAAATAATGTTATTTTGTTCTGAGTTTACAATTATTGTTTTATTCTTGGCAGAAACATGAAAAATGTGTAAATAAACTATTTGTGTGTGATTTGTAGAAAATGTCTTGACTGCTGACTGTTGTTAGGATCTGGATCTAGCAGCATGATGCGGTTATCAACAAATAACTGTGATACTAGTAGAAATATCTGCAGAGGAAGTCAGCACTACAGGTGTTAGTCCTTTTAGCAGATGATGCTATCCTGTTTTAGTACTGATAGGATCCTGGTTGAATTGAGGCAGGAAGGTGAGGGGGCCTGAAAATGTCTGTAATGTGCACGTTGGCAAGCTCAGTCTTTAATCCCATCTGTGCTCTCCATCTTTCTTGGCATTCATAGAACTGAGAGTTTGCCTCACCTCATGTTCTTACAGGATCCGTGGCTGCTCTGTAGCACTGTTATGAGAACTGGCTCCAGCTTATCTGCTTCTTTTACTGGATAGAGTTAGATATCGAGATTTAAGTCTCTTCAACATAGTGTGTCTTCCTAATAGTGATCAAGCCTAGAATTAGGCACAGGATGTCACAATTATGCTGATATGTCTGTTTCTGATTTACCATCTCTTGCCTTGTGTCAGTCATTTGGTACATTTATGATAAATATTTTTCTTGTAAAGTCAGTTACCGGAGGAACCATTATGATAAAGTGGGGAAAATCCCAGACGTAAGAGTTTGGAGTCACTACCTTGCAACTTCCCATATTCTCCCAATGTACAAAACTTTCTCTCAAATGTATATATATTTTTTAAATAACCTATAAAAGCTTTTAAAATATCTACATTCTCAGCACTGCCATTACATCATGTTTTTACTCATTCCCTTCAATAAAAAAATCAGAATCAGAAAATACTTTAACGATCCCACACATGGGAAATTTGTATGTTACAGCAACAAATTTCTATCTGCTGAGTGAGTCTTTGTAGAGCCCGATCACGTACGGGAAGAAAGACCTCCGGTACCAAGATGTTTTTGAGCAGAGCTGACCGAGCCACTTGGAGAAGGAGCTCTGCTGTTTGTCCAGAAGTGGGTAGAGAGGATTGTCATGGTTGTCCATGATGGACTAACGTTTGTTCAGTGACCTCCTCTCTACCACTGCCAAAACGATCCACGTGGATCAACTTTTTCATGGATTCTTTAAAAAAGATTTTTGGGAAACCGTTTGAACATTTATTGAATCCATATCCAAGGTTTTATCCATATGGAGTACATTAAAATACACTTTCTTTTGAAATTCATATGCTTTCCTCAAAATGTCTCAAACTTGGTGTTGTCAGTGTTCATTCTCAAAGTGTGCCTCCTGCTGAAGATGTTTTACACACCAAAGACAACATAAGAATAGAAAGAAAAAAGACCAAAGAAATTATGTCAGTAACAAGAAAATGTGTTTGTAGTGCACTGCAAAAATCAGGTGACAATTCACACTCAACGTCCCTGATCTTGTGACTCACATGGTGGCAACGTTTGTGGGTGTCAAAAAGACAAACAAGTCAGTGTACAAGCATGGCAAAACATTAGTACATTGCTGCTGTGCTAAAAATTTAGTGGGCTGGTTTACTTTGTCCAATGTATTCTACTGAGATGATTTTTAAGGTAAAAAACACATGACTATTGCGTCAAACTGGTATGAAAAAATGTTTTTTAGAGTCTAGACACCATAAACTATTGATAATGTGTATAAAAAAACACAGCTAACAAATTTTAAATTTCAATTGAATTTTATTTGTAAAGCCCAAAATCACAATTTTTTTGTCCTAACGGGCTTCACATTGAAGATTTAAAAAGAACAAGAACAAGAAAAAAGAAGAATGCATAATAAACACGACACACAGTAAAAAGTTAATTAACAAATACTAGCTAGACAGTTTTAGCACATTCCTGCCCTTAGACTCTTCTTTACGGTGAGGGGAAACTCCTAAAAACCCATCAGTGGGAAAAAAAATGGGAAACCTCATGGGGATCCACACTCTCTTTCGAATGGATCCCCACATTCCCTAGAATGGACTGCCCTGTTGATCTCGTTCTATATCCCTGCAAAAGTTTTAAGGACAGAAGCAATTTCACCGATAAGGAAAAGTTTCATCATTTAAGATTTCAGAACATATATTAACTGACTTGCTGTGGCGACCCTTGAAGGGAAATGCCGAAAGAAGAAGAAGAATTAACACAGTAATCTCCGTTTGGTTTATGATGAGATACACAGTGTTCATCCTATTCCAATTTGCAATGGTTGTTTTTTTTCTTGGCTTTAAAACAAAAAAGACATACTTTCCGCAGATGATTCTTGATACAAATCCCCATGTTAAATATCTGTAAGCATCTAACAATTGATTGATTATAGTTCTGTTCCAAATAAATCACTATGACTTTGACTGAGGCTTTGATTTGGAAAGCAGAACTTTGTCTGGACCCTGCACCGGAGTGGTAACCTGTCGAGGGTGTGCCCTGCCTCTTATCCGCTTACTTGTTGGGAAAGTCTATTTCCACCCCCACAATTCAATATTGGACTAAGCCGTTCAGAAGATGGATGATTAGTTTTCTGACCATGTAAGTGCGAAATTGGCTTGGAAAATGTAAAGTCTGCAAGTGCCATCCTCAATAAGAAAAGGCGTGTCAGCGGCATTTATCCTGAAGATGGTTAGCCACATAGTTTTGTCATATCTCTGCCTCGGGGAGCTGAAACAAACCAATCACTAGCTAAAGCATCCATGGCATCTAAGACCCCAAGAAGGGAATCCAACTGTATTTTTAGAGACAGACATGATCAATGTAATTTACAAATAGTTAATATGATCAGTCAAACTAGTTATTTGACTGATCAGTGGGGATGTATTTAATGACATCTTTAGTATCAGTCCCAGAAAAAAGAGCATCTACACTAGCACAAGCACTATAATTGTTGCATTTGTTTTTTTATGGTAGGTAAAGGGCATTTTTGGGTATAACAACATCCAAGTATGACAGCATTAATAAAATGTTAGTCACTCTTTAGAAAATGGAATAGTCACATTACTCCGTTATATTTCTAAAAATATAAAGTGTGGCATTACGACGATTTGTTGAAATAAAACAGTAAAAACTGCTTTATGGTGCAGGTTTAGAAAAGTGCCTCATTTTACGCTACAAGCGGTTTACTGGATACATACAGTAAGTGGTTTATTTTTCTTCTTGTTCTTAGTATTCTTAGTAAATATTCAAAAGGTTTTAAAATATTCAAAAACGTTTTTAAAATATCTAAAAACTTTAGTTTGAAAAGTATTCTGATTGTGCAATGAGGTACGAAAGCACAACATTGCCTTTCATAATTTATTAAAGCGTATCAAGTTATAACGTAAACCATATATGGAAGGACAAGGGGTCAAATATTACTCTAAACCAGGCTTGTTGGCATTTAAAAGAACATTTTTACACTTGCTTTTACAATAAAATGCTGTGAAAGACATCCTTCAAAAGTCACTCTTCGAAAGTTATATGTGTAAAGCAACCTTTTACCTTCCCAAAAAACGCCATAAAATCATTTTTTCCGTAACGTCATACTTGTGATGTTTTGATGTGAGACTCTGGTGTAAAATGTGATACAATTTGTGCTAAAATGTAGTATGTCATAAAAAAAGTGATAGGTATAGGGACACCAAAAACCTGATTTAGTCAAAGCTTTGACTAAATTAAAATTTATTTTAATGAACAACTCATTTGATGTCTTCCAGTCAGGTTTTAGACCTCATCACAGTACAGAGACAGCTCTGATCAAGGTAACAAATGACATTCGTATGAACACTGACGCTGGCAAAGTCTCTGTTTTAATCCTGTTGGACCTGAGTGCTGCGTTTGACACTGTAGATCATGGGATCCTTCTACAGAGGTTAGAGAACTCGGTTGGTGTTTCTGGTACTGCGCTCAGTTGGTTTAAATCTTATTTAGAAGGACGCAAGTATTTTGTAGAAATTGGAAATTGTGTGTCATATCACATGCCTTTGACCTGTGGGGTTCCCCAGGGGTCAATTCTTGGACCCCTGCTGTTTAACCTCTACATGCTGCCGTTAGGGCAATTGATAGCCAGTAATAACGTGTCCTATCACAATTACGCTGATGATACTCAGATCTATGTGTCACTGACAGCAGGTGAACATGGACCTGTGGATTCACTCTGTCACTGTATTCAACAAATCAGAGTCTGGATGCAAAATAACTTTCTCCAGCTAAACTCAGACAAAACTGAAATCATTGTCTTTGGCCCACAGAAACAAAGAGAAAGTGTCATCAGTTACCTTCAATCTCTCTCTCTGGAACCGACAAATCAAGTTAGAAATCTGGGAGTAATAATGGACTCAGACTTTAACTTCAACAGTCACATCAAATCAATTACATCAGCAGCCTTTTACCACCTGAAAAACATTGCCAAAATCAGAGGTTTGGTTTCTAAAACAGACTTAGAGGTTCTTATCCATGCATTTGTTTCCAGTAGGTTAGATTATTGCAACGGTCTACTCACTGGTCTGAACAAAAAGGCTTTAAAACAGCTGCAGTTTATTCAAAATGCTGCGGCTCGAGTCCTCACAAGAACTAGAAAATACGATCACATTAGTCCTGTGCTAAAGTCTCTGCACTGGCTTCCTGTGGCTCAGAGAATAGACTTTAAAGCTGCTCTGCTTGTGTTTAAGTCTCTCCATGGTCTAGCACCAAAGTACATCTGTGATATGTTAGTACCTTATGAACCATCTAGAACTCTGAGGACCTCTGGGACCGGCCTCCTGCTGGAGCCTAGAGTCAGGACTAAACATGGAGAAGCTGCATTTCAATTTTATGCTGCAAAAGTCTGGAACAAACTTCCTGAAGCCGTGAGACAGGCCTCTACTGTGACAATGTTTAAATCTAGGCTGAAAACAGTTCTGTTTAACTGTGCTTTTTATTAATTGCTCTTTTTTTTAATCTGTTTTAATGATTTTAATTTATTTAATTTTTAAACTTTTTGATTCTATGTTTTGTGATTTTAATGCATTCTTTTTCTTTTCTTTCTTGTGAAGCACTTTGAATTACACTTTGTATGAATTGTGCTATACAAATAAACTTGCCTTGCCTTGCCTAATATTTAAATAATTTACAATACTTTTTTATTCTATTTGTTTTTTATATTCACACTCATATGGCCAATTACTGTTTGTAGAATTCTAAATACACTGTATGTGGGTAATCTGACTGTATGGGTATGAGAAAATAAAGAAAAAGATGCCTACAAGTGGTTAAGAAAGAAGTGGCATTGACCAACCCTGTTTGGTTGTCACATACAGTATTGATGATGATATTGATGACATTAAGTTCATCAATGTCACATCTCAGGGAGAAGAACAAAATACTCAAATTTTGTTCCCCTTCAGATGAATTCGGTTGCGTAAGTACTTACTGTATGTAATGACACGACAAACCGTGTACTTACTTACACCCTGTTCCAAACCAAAAAAAAAATGTTAATAAAAAAAAAAAGTAGTTATGTGTGTGTCTACACCAACTAATTAGCTGGTTTTTTGACCATGCACATCTCCAAATGTGAATGACCATGGACTAAAGGACTGAAGGACTGGGAGAAGTTGGGAGAGAAAAGTTTACTATCTAATAATATTAGGATTATCTTTGTAGTTTTTTATGTATTGTAAATCCAATGTATGGTTCGTCAAGTTAGCAAAACTATTTTTGTATTTCTCTATTCATCCCTCACCGGGGAAATTTGTTTGCTGCACTCCTTACACCGCAGCAGGCTGCCCTTCAACAGCACCAATGGTGGGAGAAGTGGGGGCTAGGTGTCTTCTCCAAGGACCCTAGACATGCTCTCCATGGGACGCGAACCCGCGACCTTCCGGTCCGCGGGCGAACGCGCTAACCACACGGCCACCATCTCCACCTCCTAACTAGCATATATTCTTCATATTCTTAGTTTGAGGCAATTACATATAAATGGTTCTTCCTATAGCAAGAGAGATCTGAAGTCGTGCAACATCAAAGCAGCAGATCTTGAGTCAGTGACCTCTGACTGCTATAGGTGGCATGCAACTGTCAAAATTGGTGTCAAGCAGGCTGAGGAGAACAGAGAGATCCAGCGTGTGACTACAATGACCTGGAAACAGCAAAAAAGTCAGTCTGCCACTGCTGCCCCTTAACTCATACCGCCCATCACATTTGCAGCAAGTGTGTGAGCTGCAGCTTCCGAATTGGCTTATCCATGTGCAAACTTCATTGTCTCTAGAGACAGATGGATGCCAAAAACAACGATTGTTGCTATAGAGGGGAGGGACCGAGAGTGAGCACAGCGTGGGCACTAAACCACTTCTTGCTTACATTAGAAAGTAGATGTGGCGGAGAACAAAATGTGTGCCCAACAACAAACTAGCGTTTGAAAGTTTCCCCTTTACTCAACAAGACCGTTCGAAACATGTATGAATAAAATTAAAAAACATTTCAGGCAGGTATTAGAATGGGAATAACGCTTGAACATGCAAAAAAAAAAAATGCCAAAAAGTTGATTTAAACACTTCTTTTGAATAATCCCAAACCTTTTTGCAAGTTATAACAAAACACAACCCATGTGGAAATGCTTTTATACTAACTACACTTTCCAGTTAGTATACTGGAGCAAGTCATGACTGCACCAGCGCAGTCGTGACTTGCTCAGCGTCAGATTGTTTTGAATCAGTTTACTGGAAACCCTGGCAAACCAGTTTTAGACTCGATGTATTCTTTGCAAATAGAATGTTTTTCTATTTTCTTTTACCCATTGGATATGTTGATTGTGTCTGAGTTATAGTTTGGGACTAGAAACCTTGGAAAAAAAACAGAAAATTGAGCTTAAACAAATTTTGATAAACTAAATTTTAAAGGGTAATTCAACAGAACACAGCCTGCTTATTTTGACTGTTCTAGTTCATGTAAATTGTAGTTTGTTTGTAGTACAGATTTGGTCTGAGAATGTTTAAGATTTTTTTCTGCATTATCCCTTTTATGAAACATCTCTGAGAAATATCATAGGGGAGATTTGTTTTCACTCTGTGGTCTTCTTGGGAACTTCAATCTCAGTCAGATTTGTGTTTGCTGTGGTCTGACTTGACATGTAGAATAGTTTCATGTATGTCTTAGTGGTAGTGGTGAGGTGATGCACAGATAAACAGAGGCAACAATAAAAAAATACATTAAATATTATTGAAAATAATAATTCTATCACTCAGGTAGGATTTATTCATTAATTTCTTTAGCATCAAAACTTAATGATTCATAAAATGAGCACCCCAGTGTGTTTCCCTCTCTCCCACTCTCTCACTCCATCTCTCAGCAGACTCCTCCTTTCCTCTCTCCTCCTCTCTCTCTGCCCAGCAGCTTCTGCAGACTGACATCAGGACCAGCAGTGGATGGGACGCAGTAGCCACAGCAGCAGGGCGCACCGACCGAAGCATGCCCCAGCGCAGTCATGACTTGCTCGGCGTCAGATAGCGAGAAGATCGTCATCAACTGCGGGGGGATCCGACACGAGACCTACCGGAGCACCCTGAAGACGCTGCCAGGTACACGACTGTCCTGGCTGACCGAGCCTGACGCGTTCAGCAACTTTGACTACGACCCCAAGTCCGACGAGTTCTTCTTTGACCGCCACCCGGCCACCTTCGCCTTCATCCTCAACTATTACCGCACCGGTAAGCTCCACTGTCCCAACGATGTCTGCGGGCCGCTGTTCGAAGAGGAGCTTGCTTTTTGGGGCATCGATGAGACGGACGTGGAGGCATGCTGCTGGATGAACTACAGGCAGCATCGCGACGCAGAAGAAGCTCTGGACAGCTTCGAGACCCCTGAGCCAGACGCACCAGAGGACGACCCTGCGCTCACCGGTGGAGCGGATGGCGACCTGAGACGGCTGTGCATGCAGGAGGACGGCCGCAGAGCCACTTGGTGGGAAGTGTGGCAACCTTGGATGTGGAATCTGTTTGAAGACCCCTACTCATCTAAATATGCCCGGGTAAGTAGCTCGATAGATGCGTGGCCTTGTCTTTATTCTTTAACCTGCAGTGCGTCTTTTTTCCTTTTTTTTTTGTTGGAGACTGCTGCGCTTTGCGGTGCGTAAATTTATCCATAAACTTCTGGAAGAATGAAAATGCGTCTATGCGCCAAAGTCTGATTCCATCTCTTTACAGCATCTCGTGGAGGATTTTTTTTTCCTACAAAAAAAAATCCAACATTCCCAGCTTTTAACTTTGCTCTAAAGAAATGTGCTGCGTGGTTTCTTCATATGAATAAGTATGATCAATAATTTAATTCATTTTACTGACAAGAGAGAAAGTGATGACAATGAAAGCTGATCACACAAATTGTGTGAACATCCCTCTATACACATAAATAAATAGTACCATATCCTCTAAATTTACGTGTTCAAATGTACCTTAGCAAAAATTCACACTGTCAAAACTCACATGTAAATGTTGCACAGAAACATGAACTTGTCATAACTGAGATGGGTCATTCTGGCTATCTGTCAAACAGCCAGGTGGCTGCACTGTGGTGTGATGGGTAGCTCCATGGCAACAGCAAGAAGTTTGCTGATTCAAGCTTTGGCCGAGGAGAGGTTCCAACCATGGCTTATCACTGTGGAGTTTTTATGTTCTTTCCCGTGTGTGTGTAGGGGCTTTTCAGCTTGCACACCTAACCTAACAAAACACACGCAGGTTTTTTTCAGTCACTTAAAATTCTTCTGAGGTGATCAGCTGTCATTTACTAGATTGGTGTATTGGATTTGCTCAGCATAAGTTCTAACAGCCTGCATCGCTGAATTATGAGGAAATGTAGAAAATAACTGATTCACCTCAATTTCCAGCAAATATCTTTAGGTGACTGTATTGGACAGTTCATGCAAGATCTTCTCAAACCATCAAAAGACATCAAGTACCACATCTTACAATTGTGTCTCAAAATTTTGTTATCTTGTTTTAACATTTTTCAACATCTGAACTTTGTGTAACTAATTAGAGGCTTTCGTCTAACAGATGAGATAATTGAAGAAGCAGATGCTTTTTCTTAATTGGCCACAATATCCAAAATGTATGTATTTTCTCCTTCACATCATCTCACTGGTGACGCTTTCTGTTTAGAATGAAAAGTGCAGAGTTTGGTCTCAGGAGGAGTTGACGTAACCATTTTGCCAACAAAGTAACCAATCTTCATAAATGTGGTTCAATTAACCGGTTGCATCGGTCCTGGTTGCGGGGAAATTATGAACAGGTTAAAAATTAGATGAATGATAGACTTTTGAATATCAGACTTAGACAAGTAAAATCAAATAATTCAATCTTTGACTTCTATTTTTTTAGTGTAAAAAGTGGTGTAAGTAAATGCATAATTGATGTTTTAACTGAAGTTCTACTGTTTCTGGTGTACAGCCACTTTTTCTAAGTGCTTTTTAGCAGGCAGAAAGAAAGGAAGAAGTAAGGGTCTAACTAGACTTTCAGCAGTTTCAGCATTGCTGACATTGACTTCAGAGTGAAACCTCGATGGGAGGTTTAAGATGACTTTTTTTTACTGGTATTTTCACAGCAAAACTCAGTGTAGTGAATTCCAATATCACACTGATAGCATTTTTTCCATCTCAAAATATAAGTAGTACTACATACTATAATTTACACCAACAGACCACAGTGTACCTGAACATGCAACAACATACCACTTTGACAGGTATCAAATAATCAATGTGTCCTTTAAACATGTGAGAGAAATTGATGCCTGTCAGGAAAATAAATTTGCAACCTTTGCACTTCAGCTGCCAGTAGTGGGGTTATATTAAGCCGACATAGCAAAAAATTTGAAAGGTATAATTTTTTCATCACCCGATCTTGATGGTTTTTTTTGTTTGTTTTTTTTTAACAAAATACGTACATTCAGTTTTGTATTTAAAACTGAAGAAACTACAAATTAGTTTAAATTTGTATATGCCAATTTAAAAAACAATGCCAATTTAAAATTTATTTTAGACTCTTTAGGAACTTACTGAATGATGAATTACTTAACATGCAAAGCTAAAAAGAAGACGACCATAAAATATATGAATTTATAGAATCAGATTTATCTGACGTGAATTTAAAAAATTCTAACAAGATTGATTTAAGATGCTTTTTAAAAAAAATAAAAATAAACAGAAGTATTAAAGGTACTGAAACACATAGAAACATGTGCAAAATGTGATAGTTTACAAAATTGCAAATTTATTTTTGCTCTACAAATAAATTTCTTTTTAAATTCTTTATTTAAATAACTTTATCGGTTCAATGTTATTAGACCTCTTATTCATGGTAGCTAGCCAGCAATAAAAAGGATTCTTGGGTACATGTAACGTGGCATTTTTTGTCTTTGTACTTTATGTTTTCGGAATCCTTTTTCAACATTTAATCATCAAGGAATTAGATCTTTTTTTTTTTTACATTTTTATGCATATTTTCTTGAAGTTTTTTTATGATCAACCGTAGTGATTTTGCTGTTAGCAGTCACAGAAAACCTCCTGTCCATTCATTTCATCTTCCATTTTGCTACATTTTTCTGATTGTTGTTAACACACAATTTTCTTAAAGTTAATTCACATTTCAACATAAAGAATCATGGGTCACTTGGTGCATTTAAAATTAAATTCTTCAACATGGAAACAGAGCCATAAATTGATTTGAAATATATGTACATATTTTGTTAAAACATACACTATGCTGTTTGTGAACAAGTAAACACAAACTATACAGACCCCTATTTAACCATATCTACAAGGATCAGCAGAAAAACAATTGAATAATAATGTGTGACTTAACATTTCTTTTCTGTTTTGTTTTTTTTCATAAAGTATCATCACCATCCTATATTATATTACAATATCAACTATCAACATTCAGCATTGAGGCATTTGATTAAAAATGCACAGTATGTGTTGTCATTTAGATTTTAGCCAACAAAGAACATATTCATCTACTGAACTGCTTATCTTTGTCAAGATCACAGGGGGCCTAAAGCCAACCCCATCTGGTTACAGACAAGAGGGGTACACCCTGAACATGTTGCCAGTCTGTTGAACGGACACAAACAGAGAGACACACACATTCATTCTTAGGGGAATGAACTGTCAGCAGCCGAATAACCCAACATGCATGCCTTTAGAAGGTGGAAAGAAACCAGAGTATCAGAAATAAAACCCACACGTACACAGGGAGAACATGCAAACTCCACAAAGAAAGGCCAGTGATTCAAGCATCACCCCCACCAGGGTTTAAATCCCCAACCTTCTTCCTTTAAGACCTCTGTGCTGACCACTGCACAACTGCGCAGCCCTAATAAAAAATATCTAAATTAATTAAGAAAGTACTCAAGATGTTCTAAATCTGATCACAAACAGATTGACAGAAAATAAAGGAGCCAGCCATATGACTCCACCATCCAAATTGCTTGGAAACCTGGCCAACTACCTCCAATTGCAGATACGCCACCAATCACTACATCCTCAAGACAAAAATGGAAGGCTTTATGTTCGACTGAACAAAATCAGAAGCTGATGCATGCTAATAAAGAAATGAGGGGAAAAGACAACACTAGTAGACAGAACCTGAAGTGAACAGAGGACAGTGAAATTAAACATTTGAGGCAGCGAAGAAACATTTAGAAAGCACACAGATATGACTGCCAGTGTAGAGCTATACGTGAAAATTAGTTTACATCACAGAATAGACTAACATCAAGCTGGAAATTACTTGAACCACCTCCACTTAGTTTCTTTTAGTCACCTCTTTAAGATTATACAATAACTTTTATTTTTTTGTGACAGATCAGTGTGTGCCACTCATAAACTTGCAAGCCGTGGTGACTGCCTCCACTCCTTTGTCTTTTACTTGTGGAAGTTGCTATTGCGTGTGCGTCACATAATTTGTGTGATCAATATTTGTAGTTTTAGAGGTATAGTTGCAGCAGAATGGAGCTTTACGTCTAAGATTTGTTGCATTGCATTAAAGAAATTAAAGAAGAGTTTCAGGAGTCCCACATTTTGTGGTGTAAGCGGAGTAAAAATGCTTTATCAGCTGAAGATCTATGCAAGTCTTTACAAATGAGGACCCTGATTACCAGTCTGGAAAATAACTGATTGCCCTGTACTACTGGTAATATTTGCTGTTCTTTTTCATGGCATGTTTCTAACCTAAAAGTCTTTGGTTTTAAAAAGTCACTTTGTTTTAAAAAAAAAAACAAAAAACATATGCTCAAGAGATTAAAACGTCTTTGCAGAATCCTATTGACTCATGCTTTTCTCCATAATTTGTTCATCAGGACGAAACCTTCTAACAGACAGGCTGCAAAACAATCACTGTTTTATGTGCAGGAAAGGCTATTGTATTAGAAGATCTAATATAATCAGGTAATTGGAACAGTTCAGTTAATTTACCAGAGTTTGACCCGTTTCTATTTTTTGACAAGCATGGAGGAAAGTCTGCCGCTGACAGGACCTTTACCGAGGCGGCGCAATCTGAACATATGTCAAAACTCATTAAAATTTGTTGGACATTGTTTCATTTTGGATTATTGTGTTTTCTAGACAATTAGCAGCTACTTTTTGTCTGGACATTGAGACTAACCTGTAATTTGTTTGAGGCTAACGGCCTCCAGGGGGTGCGCCACCAGAAAGTGCAAGAGCAAGACGCAGGTGAAAGGGGTGAGCCTCCGAGGAAGAAATGACTTTTAAGCTTAACTTTTGGTGTTCTTGTACTTTAAAGTAAAACTTGAGTAAATTTTAGAAGTGTTTTCCCATATATTTATAGAACTTCGGTTTGTTTTACATTGAACTCCAGTTTTTGAGCATCAAAACTTTAAGTGACTATTTTTTTTCATGCATGCACTGGATGGCTTGCTAAAATATATTATTATACATATGTTATATGTCTTAGATTTATCCAGATTCAAGTGGATAAAGTTAGTTAGCTCTTACAGCTCATCTTTTTAATGAACTCCTTTTATTAGTGATAGGTCGGAACACTGAACCTATCAGTTATCATTCTGGATCAAACAAAGAGGCACACTCTGTTCCCGTGATATCTAGGATTCTCTTCCAGAGGATACAGTAGAAGGTGGATGCAGTGGTTACAGATACAGGCACGAGATGGATTATGGATGTCAACCTGGTAGATATTCTGATTCTTCTTGTGGGGCTCATGATGAAAAGATTTTGATGAAAGGCTTGTAGGACAAAGAAAATGCAGGAAACTTCACATTCACAAACTGCACTGCATTTTCATCTTTTTTTCTCATGCATTTTGGGGCAATTTTAGTGTAAATGGACTTACACAGACATTAAACAGCTAATTTAGATTATCAGTTAATACAATCATAGTTACCAAATTCATTTGGAAAATGTGTATAAAACTGTCTCAATCTGTGTGTAAACCACTGATAACTGTTTTGACCCAGAGCTTAAGCTCTCTCCTGAGAGGGAAGGAGCCATTTTTCTCCCTGGACAACAACACAACTGTAAAAACGAACGTTAGGACAACTCTGGCTGTCATAGTGTGAAATAAGAGTTTGGAAAATTTTTTGCTCATTTTTATGTCCCCAAAGTAGCAATTGATCAACATCAATTGACAGCTTCTCTATGTGCAAGAAAAAACCTTTGTGATGTGATTCAAAATTCAGAGACAAGTTTTACTTTGGCTTTTCTCATCAAACCAGAAATTCTTGAACACAAACTAAATTGATTTTAATTAAACCTGATATGTTGAAGTTAGGGCTGCACGGTGGCGCATTGGATAGCACAGTGGCCTCACAGCAAGAAGGTCAGGGAGGGGGTCACGTCCAGTTGGGGACAAGGCTTGGAAGACTGGGCTGTCTGTGTGGAGTTTGCTTATTCTCCCCGTGTATGCCTGGGTTTTATCTGCAGGTAGTTTGGTTTACTCTCCCCTTCCAAAAACACGCATGCTAGGTTGATCGACCACTATAAAATTACCCGTAGGAATGAGTGTGTTTGGCCCCGCGACAGACTGGTGACCTACTCGGGTCGTACTCTGCCTCCCGTCATAAAGCAGTCAGAATGGGTTACCAAGCCCATCCCGGGCTGATGGGGTCAGGGCAGCACCCCCCGCAACCCTCGAAAGGGATGCGGGGGGTGCATCCCATCTTCTGAACATTCATTCGTTCAGAAGATGAATGAATGAATGTTTGAGTTGAGCACTTTTTTTCTTTGCAAATCATAGTAGAAAAAATTTCCAATGACGAACGAGAAAGTAAATGTGGCGTAGATGTGTCTTTCTGCACTACACATAACACTTTTTTTTTGCAGAATTTTCTTTATTTATGAGCAAACATCATGAGTTTTGCATCTTTTCACCTGTTCTCAAATGAAAGAATAAGAGTTATGGAGGGCCAGTCAGAACCATTGTTGATGGCAGGATGAGTTCGACTACTGAGGTGACTTTGAAATTGTTGCAGTCAATAGGTTTAGTGCCAAAAGTGTGACATAAAGATTAGGCTGAAGGGTTGCTGCAGAAGCAGGAGTGAGGATGCTGAGGTAGGTGGAGATGAGGTGGCTGCTCGGTTTCAGCTGATCAGCCTGACCAGGAATCTCAGGAAGAAGGAGTCAGCTGTTAGAAATGAGCCGTGCTGTTCTCTTCTTTTGTCTACTCAGTATCACATTTGTCCTTATGTCCCTTCCTGTTCTCCAAGCCATCCTGTCTTCTGTCCTGTTCCGTTCTCTGTCCCGTCCTGTACTCTATCTGTTCTCGTCCTCAGTTTTGGTCTGTTTTGTTTCATCCTGTCCCATGTTGCATCCTATCCTTTTCCCCCTTGTACCCTCCTCCTTTCCTGTTACCTGTTTCTTTCTGAATGTTTTGTCCATTTCCAGGACTGCTGCATTGCTTCTCTTCACCATGGAGTCCTCCATGCCAACCATACGCTGCATGTCTTTCCCTCCACCCTCCCACCCCCCAGCTTGTGCTATAGCGTAACACTGCAGTCCCCATAGTAGCTGACTTTGCTCTAGTCTGCTGCAGAGAAGGAGGGAGAGAAGTACAGACAGAGGGGAGGGTGAAAGGGAGGTACATAATGGGAGGTGTTTTAGTTGAGGCGGGTGCAAGAGGGGTGGTTTTGGAGGGAGAGGTAAAGAAATGACAAAACAGAAAAATGAGGAGAGAATATGGAACACTTTCTCCAACGCTTCTTTTTGGTTTTTAATTTTTTCTGCTGATGTGATGAAGCGGGGTGACAGCGTCTCATAGCTCACCTCATTTAGGGGAACAGGAACAACCTTCCCACACACGTTTTTTCTCTCCTCCTCCTCCACTCCCTCCCACCTTTCCACACTTTGTGATGTCATTATGACCGATTGTATGAATGGATGGATGGTTGGATGTATGATAGATGAAGAACGCAGGCATGGATGGATGAATGGTTGTATGAATGAATGAATGAAAGATGACTGCTTGAATACAGAAGACTGGTCCATGCATGGAAAAATAAATGTTGAGTGCAACAATGTGTGCATGAATAAATATAGATGGACACATAGATGGATGGATTGATTACTACATATGCGGACAGATAAGGATAATATGAATACATACTAACACCAGATGTTAGTTCAATTTACTGTTATTTTTAACTCAGTTAAGGAAACAGTAGCTAGCGGTTCAGGGGAAATCAGGGGTGCCTGGGGAGTAATGGGATGGAGGAATGTGGTGGGGTGTAAATGTCGATGCATGTGTGCAGTGTGTTGCCCAAAAGTGGGATTTTTATTGTTCGCTTGCTTTTGATTTGTTATTGTTTGATGATCCGGATTTTATTTGTTTTGTTCAGCACTTTGTGTAACTTCACGTTTTAAAAGTGATTCATAAGTAAAGTTTAGTTTGATTTGTTTTGAAGTGGATGGAGTGACTGATTACTGGATGTGTGCACAAATGAACAAATTAATTAATGATTTCATAAAGGAATAGATGGATTGATGCATGGATGGCTGCAAAGGTTAGTACAGAATAGACAAAATGATGCATGCATAATTGAAGAATGCATTGATGGACATTGATTACTGGAAAGGTTCACAAATAAATGAATGAAAGAATGGCTGAATTGGTTGGTAGAACACATTTATTTATGTATGAGCGTTGGATGAATAACGGTTGGGTGCATGCATAAAAAAATGTATGTATAAATGATGGATGGGTGGATGGATGCAGTGATGGAGACTTTGATTACTGGACAGATCCAAACTTAAAAACATCAATTTTTTTGTAGATGAAGGGTTTGATTAGGATAATAATCTAGGCTCAATTAAGAAAACTTTTATTAGTCCCACTGTGGGGAAATAGAATATAGAAGAACCAATGGGCAGATGGATGGATGATTGGCTGGATACATACTCAGTTAAATGAATGAATGGATTTATTGAACGGATGAATGTGCTAAATGATGGATGGCCAGGAGGATCCATGCATGAACAGATGAATGTTTCGATAAATGTGTTGATAGCTTGATGAATGATTGGAGGCTTTATGGACACGAATGCGTATTCAGAATTCATCTTATTTTGTATCTTCGAACAACTAGAATTCTGCGGCATTCTGCTCAGAACATTTAGCTCCCAATGTCAGATGAAAACCCTGAACCTAACCAGAACATGTGGGTTCATTTCTTTAGTTTTCGTTAGAATTCTGTTTGCAGTGAGGTTAAATTCAGAAAGACATTCAACACCTCAGGAGTTTCCATTTGTCTAGCTGATTACCAACCAAAACCATAACTGCTGTTTTCATCTTTATCGTCTGATTTTTCTCACGACTAAAATCAATTAAAATCTTATTTTATCTTTTATTCTTTTTTCTGAATGTACTCTTAAGAAGTTCTGTAGTTGCTTCCTGTCCAGGCTCTAAGCTAACCAGCCCAGACCATGACCATTCATTAGTTTAATGATGTGATCAAGATCATTATAATAGAACCTAATGTACTTTTTAAACTCTAGAAGACATAAGTGGACTCCTGCTTTCAGACATGAATTCAGTTATGAATTCACACACAGTACATTGTGAATCCATCTGTATTCACCTCCACCTGCTCATCAAGGATGAAAGCTAAACTCCTTCATCATCCCCTTGGGTTGAAATAGAAGAAAACCTTCAATGAAAAAATATTGAACAATAAATTTCCAGCTTGAGATGATGAAGAGAATGGGGTTTTTTGTGATCAAGTAGAGATAGATGAATGTTAATCAGGTTCGAGGACGGAGTTCGCTGCTTCCAGGCATCAAGTGAATGCTGAGCAGTAACATCTGCAGGATCTCTGCAGCAAAACACTGGCACAGAGATGGAAACATCTACTCTCACACTTCAGCTGTTTTAAGACTGGCTCACTTTTCTTCTCGTCTGACGTTTTTTCCTCCCGATTAAAAAAAAAAAAAACATTCAACGTATTGGAACCCCCCATCAGCACCCCAACCCCTCCTCCCTCCCTCACCTCTCATTTCTCTGGTGGTTTTGTTGCACTATATGCAATATATCCACCAGGGTCCCCCATCCCCCTCTGTGCTTTTCAAGATAATGCTGCGACAGAGCTTTCTTTCTCTCTGTGTTGCCAACTGCAGGAAAGTGAGAGAGTGGGAGAGAGGGAGGCAGAGAAAGAAGGGTGACTCTGCGAGGAGAGGGTGCACGGAGAGAAAGAGGGGCACCGGAGTATATTTGATGACATGTCAAGAAATAAAGCGTTTAACCTCTAAATGATTTCCACTGTGCTCTCTCTCCACGGATTGTCAATAAAACAACGGCAAAAAAAAAAAAAAACACTCACATGCACACTAATGCAGTGGAGCACACCAAAAGCAGATCATTTATAAGTGAACAGAGCATGTGCAGTAAGTCCGTTGCCTTAATGTAAACTGTACACACATAATGTGCAGCATGTTGGTCTGGAGGAATCTGCTGTGTAGCGTATTTCCATGCTTGATGTTACAGCACTAGTGTTTGCCAAAAAAAAAAAAAAAAGCACAAACAGTTGATTTTATTTGAAGAGGTGCCATATACGTAGGTGCAATTTAAAAAAAAAAAATTTTAAGGTGCAATTTTATATGTTATACTTCTTTGCTGATCAGATCCAGTCAGTTACGTCTACTCCATGTTTCCAGCTTACTTACAGTGAAAGTATTGATTCATTCTGTCTTAGAATTTGGAAAACTGCTTAATACATGTCATTTTTAGAATTCTTCCACTACAGACTTGATCAAGTTTTATCTTTGTGTCTTCAACTCTCAACCGAACAGTTTTATTTGCTAGAAAATGGCTGCAATCACATATTTGTTTCCAAATTGTTTGGCAAAGTCAAATTCTGCTGACAGAGTAGGAATTTAAATCTTGTTACACATTGAGACAGATATTCTCCTAATTGTCTCCCAAAAGACAAAATGTAGTCCATATGTGCAGTAAACACATATGTCACCTGGTCCACAACCGTCCAATGGGAAAAATAATAAAATAATAGCAAAGGAAGACTCATAGCAGTGTCTGTTATTAGTGGGTAAATGCATACTTTCTTGGTTTTACCTTTAACTATGTACAAATGTCTCAGACATGATTTGGAACGTACTTGCAGGCATTCATAAAACAAGAAATGGATCAACTGTGTTAGAAGTACATTTGACAAGTATAGTAATCCATGGGTTAATCTTGTGTGCAGGGGAGAAATTGTTGGAGAAACTTAAGATTTACCTCTCTTTTTTCTCAAACAAAAACACTTCTTTCTTACGAGAGTGTCTGAATGGTGGTCGACGTATCTATCAACAGATATTTTAGTCGCCAAAATTTGAACTTTGTTACCAAACCATTTGCAGCACGGTAGCGAAATAACTGCCTTGCCTCACATTCACCACTCTTGTTTATGTTGGAAGTAAATACATCTCTGTTAATATTAATAATGCATCTTACAGAAAGGATTGCTTTTAATATCAGGGCTTATGATAATAAATGAGTCTTTATACAAACATGATGGAGTTAACGTCTCCAGATGGAGAAAGAGGGATGTTTTTTTCATTGTGTGAACAATCAAAACTTGATCTTTTTCTTCATCTCTAAGAAGAAAGAATAAAAGGTTGAAAGAAACTGTCCGAACCTGTTGGTTTTTTTTTTTCATTTTTAATGCACCGTTGACTTTTTTGAACCACCATTTTGAGTCAATTGTTCTCCATTGATCTGGTGTCAGATGGCGAGGTTGCTGCTAGGCTAGCAAACCACTTTTTAAGTTCCTCTGTGGTCAACGCTAAAGCCCCTTTATGCATAACATGCTCATCAGTTTAAAACATGTTTTAACCTTTGAAATATTTTTATCTGCAATCCTTTGACTGTAAGTCAGGCTAGCATGAGCTAGTGATCAATTTAATTCATGTAGAGTCTGGGATTAATCAGACATGAACGTTTGATGGTATGCTTGCAGTAAGCCTGTTGTGAGGGCTTCTGGATGAAGTGAGGCTACAGCAGCCGAATATAAATACTTTTATGTTTTCCCATACGGTTGTCCAAATGTCTTCGATAACATTTCATTTTAAACTGCTTAATCCATTTCTAGTCATTGGATCTGAAAACATAAAATCTCGCTGACATCAACAACCAATTTGCTGACTTGGCAAAAGTCCACAGGCACTTTCATGTAAGCTTTTATTGTAACTTTGGTTACAAATAATCTAGCTAAATTCATTACCTTTCTGATTGTATATTAGGATATTTTAATTGAAAAAATTACTAATTATTTACATATTAATTGTGGTTTAAATATATTCCGTGTTTCTTCCAAGTTCACTGGAATTAACAAGGAAAAATGTTTAGATGGTTGGACTCTTTAATTTACGGTAGTTATATATTCCTGCATGTTGAGTTTTTTTCTTAGTTTTGGCTCACAGTTTTGGGTTGTTCCCCATCTTTGCCTTACTTACTTCTTCTTAAGCAACACATCCAGGTTTGAAGAATTCTCAGGAGGATACCATGGTTTCTCTTTCCTCAAGGGGACCCTGAGGCTTTTTTACATTCAATGTGAGTCTAACTCTCTGTAGAAGTCGCACTGGCTTGGGGGACCCCACCAGAGTCTGATACTGCTGTGACAATACAATGAGTCACCCATGTTATGGTTATGAATCAAAGGGAGGATTTAGTGTGACAAAGAATACATGGAGGAATTAAGACGTCCAAAGGGATTATAAGTAAACAAAATTTCCCACATCATTCTGAAATTAGAAGCACCACCAGCTTAAACCAGCTGCTAAACTGAATTACTGTATGTATTATATACTATATTGCATGTACAGAGGAGAGAGAGAGAGTACATAGGAAGAAAGATGCTGGATTTGGAACCACCAGGAAAGAGGACTAGAGGAAGGCCAAAGATGAGGTTCATGGACGCAGTGAAGGAAGACATGAAGATAGTTGGCGTGACCAAAGAGGATACAGCAGATAGGGTTAGATGGAAGAGGCTGACTTGCTGTGGCGACCCCTAATGGGAAATGCCGAAAGAAGAAGAAGATACAGTATATCAAATTTACAGATAAATTTGTTCTAAAGTCATTATCAGGGAATTTCAAGGAAAAAACATGCAATAAATTTAATTGTGGAATACCTCTTATAAAGGAAAATTCATTCAACTTCAGCTCCTTCTTTCTAAATGAAAAAATTAGAGAACTTTAATCATTTTTTCATTTTAAATATATATATTCATTATTTTATTTTTCAATAGATATAAATATACATATTTTTAAATAACACAACCAATCAAAATCAAGCATTGGACTAGTGCGCAAAATTTATTTGGAATATTCAAGAGCTTGCAAAACAATTTCTGTTTTTAATTTAGACAATCATACTTATTTTATACATCTAAATTTATATTTTAAATAATTTCATTTTAGATGATGTTTCCTGATTGTAAAAATTGGGTTTGGACTATGAAATTGGGAGACCATCGATTGAACTAGGAGAATTGGGTTGTATGAGTTTTGTCTTCCTTGACAAGCAGTATTTCAAATTTATTTCTGCAATTTTTGATGCAATGCTTTTGGGAACATTCTTGATCAATCTAAAAATTATTTTGAGGCTTTTGTTGGGCTGAATTTGATGCATTAGTGATGAATCAAAAAAAATATGTGTTGTTAAAAATGTAAGAAATATCAGTGACGAGGCATCTGCGAAAAAAACACTAATAATTACAAGAAGAACATACCAACTTGAACGAGTGTGTGTGTGTGTGTATGCTTGTTTGTGTGTGGCCCTGCGACAGACTGCCGACCTGTTCGGGGTGTACGCTGCCCCTTGCCTTGAATCACCCTGGATTGCCTTCAGTACCCCCGCAACCCTGTAAGGGTTAGATGGTTAAAAAGGTGACTGACTCATTGACATACGTACCAGTTTGAAAAAAAAAAAAAAGTTTAGCTTACAGCTTTTTTAAAAAGCTTTTTTTAAAAGGAAAACATTAACAACAAAATTAAAACACAAACATAACTTTGTTCATATGTTTTATTTTTCAAATGCAAATTACGATTGGAATCATCCCCAAAAGAAAGCTTTTGATACAGCTCTCAAAAATGTTCTCGATGCAGCATTATCAATTAGAATCAACAACCGAAAATTGCTACGTGGCGGTCTATAATTATTAACAATAGAAAGAAATAATTGTTTTGTTTTTTTAATTCTTCATTTACCCCGTCGAGTGTTGCTACGCCTCCAGAGAAGAACTTGTTTCTCTGTTTGGGAAATATAGAAACGTTATTCATGGTTTAGGCTTCTGTTGAAATCTTTTTACAGAACTGATAATCTCACCAAGTGAGATCATGCTGTTCCTCATTTAGTTTCCACCTTACAGGTTTATTATAAACAAAATAAATGAATATTCACATTACGTAAATCTGGAACAGGGCTGTCATCCCGAATTAGCATCAGCGTCTCACATAACTATTTAAGAGCTGCGCCTTTCTCACAACAGTCTGTTTTCCCTGGACACCAAAATATGCTGAACTCGACTGTTGACTCCGCGTGTAGAGGAATAGAAAAGGGGAGAATAAGTGGGTTTATTTTAGGAAGAGTAAAGCAGAAAAAGTAACACACCTGGTGGTAAGAAGGAGTGTGTAGCAGTACTGCTCTTACACTCACAAACCCCAAAACAAACTCACAGATGATGTCAGTTCATTGTGGACCTGCGAGCCAGCAGCCAGACTGGGAGTTGAACTCTTTTCTCCTGGATGGTAGAATCCCAAAGCCAAGTAAATAATGTTCACATGCGAGTGGGATGAGTGTGTGATACTTGAGCATCAGTGATCAGCATTGACACTGCAGCAGAGATGAAGGAAAACTATGGAACCTGTTTAACATCACCTGCTCACATGAGTGTGTTTTTATCTGTTTGTGTGTCTGTGAGAAAGTCTCCAAATTTGATTAAACCTTCTAAATCAGGAACAAACAATCAAATGAGAAGATCTATTGGAAATGTTGGCTTTCTCTAGCCCCCTCCCCCAGATAGACAGTTGTTATCATGGATGTAATGATCGGGGCTGCTAATTCCAACCCATGAAGGGAAAGAATTATGACAGCCTTTTTTACATAATTCCTCTTTACGTAGCTAATCGCCAGTGACGTTGTCGGAGCCGGCTAGTTGAGGCTGACTGGGCCAAAGGATTACAGTGCTCTTCTTTCAAGAAGATGGGGGTTGAGGAAACACTCAGAGGACGATGTTCATCGGGGACTGATGGAGATCTATTCAGTTTCGTCACTTGAAGAAGCTGGGCTGAAAAAAAAATCTCAAATGAAGACCTAGTAAATTTGGATGCCATCGCAGAATAGTAAAATGATTTCTTGATGATCTGAGCTTTGTGGCATGCAATGGAATTCACCAAGATGTGGCATTAGAAGATAATACATCGTGATCATAAAGGAATGGACGTGGTTGGCAACTGTACTCAACAAGACTCGGGTATTAGGACCATGTCACGTGTAAAATGAGTTCTAAAGCATGCCAAAAATGTCCTCTAAAACATCATTCGATATCTACAGAAAAACCAGCCAATCTGCAGTGAGAGATGCTGTGATGTAGACTTTACATTAGTGAGGAACAAAGACAGTTATCTCGGACTCATTTGAAAAGTGGAATAAAGCAGTTTAACAAAAATAGAAGCTTAACCGAGCTTAAATTGGCTCTAGATTTTGCATTAATTATGAATCTTATTTTAAATTCCTCGTCAGCTCTTTGAAAAAAAGTACAAAAGGGTTTAGTCTAAACCTGGAATGGTTTGAACAGATTTCATAGGCGTGAGATAATTGGGCAGCAAAGCAAAGGGAGGTGTGGAAAAGTGATCATGTTCCCATCTAAAATTAAAGTAATTATAAGAGAAAGAATTGTAAATGGATGGAGATATTTTCTTCCTCATCTTTTTCATAACTCAGCACCCTGCCGGGATTCGTGTAGTAACAACACATCATAATCAATGTCGAAACTTCCTCGTTCTGACAGACAATCGTTTGAAATTAATATTTTGATGACCTCTTCATAAAAACAGGTCAAGTCATAAATGTTTTTGCCTTTTGATCAATGATCACTCTTAGTTTAAATAGATCATGAAGATGTCCATCATCGTTCTGTTGAAACACTCAGTGGTAATATGATACACCATCATTCCACAGTGAATCAGAACTGGTCAAATGAAATGGAAAAAAATATATATAAATGAACGGTCATTGGATTCAATTTTAATCATGATCTGAGCGAGGAGAACCTTGAAGTCACATTCAATGACTTTTAGCATTCATTCGATCTGTCTGACAATGATTTTTTTAAATTACATAATTCAACATAGCACCAGGAAAAAAAAGAGGAAGCAGACACCAGACTAAAGGATACACACTCAGGTCAATACTAAACATGACTCTGGATTTTCACTGGAAAATACAATTCAGCACATTTTACATATTGTAAATCAGTTATTATGCTTCTCTACAGACAAAACTGAAATAGAGGAAAGTTTCAACAATTCACAAATATGTTTCTTTTTTCAAAGGGAATTTCTGAAATTGACTTGCATTAAAATGACATCACCTGGCTCCTTTTCTAACCATGACCACTTCTGTTCATCAGTTACTACATTTAAGTAGGATAAAAAATAATTTGTTGTTCATGCAATTTTGATGTTTCAGTGTTGACAGCTGTTGCTGTTTGTCTAGTAAAATGAAACGGACAAAGCCTTGTTGCCATTGTCAACAACTCACAACCTCAGGTAAACTGCTTTTGCTAAATATTTGCTCACCTGTCCAACGGCCAAAAAGTGAATGATACGAAGGACAACACTTGCTTTCCAGAAATCAGTGAAAGGATGGTCTGCTCTAGCGTGGAACTATGATAGCATGGCACATGCCCAACAAATTGTGGATGTGACAGAGATTCTAGAGACAGAGATTCCAGAGATTCCAAAACTTTATGAGGATATGTGAGGTTGTGGAAAACAGTGTGCAGTTTTCAACAAGAAACAGGTTTGTTCTCGAAACTCAATCAAAATATTTCCACAAGCAAAGCAGATCTTAACTGGTCTCAAAACATTACAAATACTCTAGACTGAGGAAAACCTGATGGTGAGTGTTTGACACAAGATTGACACAGTACAACCTGGAAACAAATGAAGGACAAGACACACATTAAATACAGAAGAGAGTGAGAGACAATGAGACACATTAGGAAGGATCCGAAAATCTCCAGAACAAAGGGAGAACACAAGGAGAAGTCGAGACACCTGGAATGAGAGGGTGGACAGTATTTAAAAAAAGACTGGAAGCAAACCTAAACAACAACAAAACCACCGGCAAAGACCTGAAACCCTGACATTTGCATCAACTCAAGAATAGCCAATAAGAGCTTCAAGCAATGGATTGCCATTCCTTAGTTTTGTGTATAAAATGTATGACTCATCATAACACAAACTTTGCCAAACTTTGTAACCATGTATTATTTATTATTTTTTTTGCAATTCATTCTCACGTTTGAGCTTCATCAGTCTAATGAGTACAGTAGAAATTTGACATTTGTCAAAATGTTTCGATTTTACTAATTTGTCGTTTAGAAATTATTATAAATAACTTCACATTTGTATAGAAACGTAAGGGAATGTCCAAATAATTTGAAGAAATAATACTGACTTTGTTTACCCTTGAGAGAAATTAATTTTTCATTTTTAGGTAGATCTAAACCAGAAAATGATATGGTTTCCATCTACTTTGATAACATTTTTATTCTTAATTTTACACATATAAATATGTTAAACAACATCGACACACACCAACTTCCTGTCAAGTTGGAAGCAAAAAATGTCTTTAATGGGTGAAACTTGATCTTGCAATGGCACTCAGTGTATGATTCTAGTTTTGGGTGGGAATGCTTTGTGTTAATTGAAAGTCCTCTCAGCCAGTTTAAGCAGATGTGTGTGTGTGATAGGTCAGTGATGAAGACAGACAAATGAAATATAATTCAACCCCTCAGGGAGCGCTTTGAGTCCCACATCTTATTATGATGGTCTAATTTAATACTGCTATATGCAGCTGCCCTAGATACATATACACACACACGTGCACATGTGCATGATTGTTGGCTGTATTAGAACTTTAAAATACCAAAGCAGGTGCGCAAAATGTTTTTTCTAGTAACAAGTTAGTTACTACCATGAGAAGAGCTTGTACACATGTCTTGAACTTCGAGATAAGCGACTCAATGTATATTAATTTACATCAAAGATCTTAAAATAATTTAGTTCAAGTTTCACGTTCACAGCAATTGGATTCCTCTCAGGTTTGAGCATGAAAACATCAGCTTAACATGTCAGCGTCAATTGGTTCAAACCCAGAGAGAAAAACAGTTTTCTAGGAGATTAGATAGTTTTCAGCATCTTTTCTTTATTTTATTTGAAGAATCACTAGACTGGTAATCTACCAAGCAAAAAGAAAAAGAGAAATTTGTTAACTTGCTTAACAAACTTGCCAAATTTAACTGTGATGAATAGATAACAGAATGTTATTAATCTTATTTGACTGATTAATTTTCCTACCCTGCTTTCTACTATGATGTGATCAAATAATTTCGTTTCGTCAACTGAACCGTCCATCTTTGATGGTGTTGCGGGGGACGTAGCCTATTTCAGGCGAGAGGCATGGTACACCCCGAACCGGTCGCCAGTCTGTTCCGGGGGCCACACACATGCAACCATACACACACACTCATTCCTAGGGGGCAATTTTCATAGTGGCTAATCAACTAAACACGTCTTTTTTTGAAAGGTGGGAGAAAACTGGAGTACACAGCGAACACCCACGCAAACACAGGGAGATTATGCAAACTCCACACAGAATGGCCCGCCCTTTCTCCTGGACTCAAACCCTGGTGTTCTTGCTGTGAGGCACTTGTGCTAATCACTGCACCACTGTGCTGCTCACATCTGTTGATTAATCTTCTTAATTCAGAATTCTAGCAAAATTCAGGTCTAGAACCATTTTCTCTACCTACGTTTCTAGTAAATTTCTGACAACTTTCACAGTCTGGTCGTCACTGTAAAAAAAAAGTCTTTCAGTCTTCAGATTTTTTGTGAACTAATCAAGATCAACACAAAGCAACAATTAGTCAAAATCTAATCCCATAACGTGGCCAGTAAGGTGGATTCTTGCAGTGTTTGTGAGTTCACAAACTATTTGAGAATAATTTGGTTGCTTTTCAAGCAGATTTCTTTGCAGTTCCGACCACCAGGTTAACAACCCAATCACATTCTAGCAGTATGGAAGGCGAAGAGACATTGAACAAGTCACATCCAATCTTCAAACATCTTTTAAATGCAGTTTAGATCACTTTATGTTGTTACTATGATTTATGATGAATGGAATTTTTGTGGGCAGAAATTGACCGTTTTTAGCTGTGCATTTATGTACCTTTCCACCTTTGTGTTGTCATGCTGACCTTATCGTCTTATTTTATAAACTGAAACGTTGGTAAATCATAAAGACAGAAAATATCGAAGACGACATCTTGGAAAAATTTCCTATCTTGTAAAATGTAGATTTGTGGTTCAATTAAAAAGGAATGAAGAGAAATCAAGAAGACTTCCCACAGATGAATACGAGTAAAAAGTCACCCCAAAGATGAATAAGGAAATGGTTACTCGTTTGCATGTAACTGATGATGACAGAAATTTGATGTGAAATTGGTTGTAGGTGTTACTTTATCCAAGATACACCCCCTGCCTTGTCTCTAATATTATCTATGGGACTGCAGCACTCTGGACGTTTGTCTTACGCTAATTTGTGGATTATTTCTGCCTCCTTTCTGCAGTCTTCAGGTACTGCACACTAGTTAAACTTCTACAAGTAAAATAAAAACTGCATTCAAACAAACTGATATGTACTGGGAAATGTTGTATCTGGTTTGATAAAACATTAAAACCCGTGTTCTACCTGAAGGTTGGTGGTCTGCTTCTTACTTATATGTCTTTCTTTTCATTTCTTTGCAGTATGTGGCACTCGCCTCTCTTTTCTTCATCCTCCTCTCCATCTCCACCTTCTGCCTGGAGACCCATGAGGCCTTCAACACCATCTACAACAAAACGGAGAATGTCACTTATGGAAACATCACACGTGAGGAGGTAAAGGAGGTTTTTACAAAAAGGGTTCTGTTTGGGTAGAGCATCAATGATTCAGTCTAGTTTGGTCACAATTAAAACCTTGCTTTAAGGCTATCTGTACTCTCAATCCCTTGATAACAGGGCTGGTTGAAGATGTTGCACCGGACTCTCCCCTTTATAAATATACACCGGTTTAGTTCAATTTAGTTTTACTGATATCTGATTATCAGAGTAAATTCAAATCCAATGTTTTCTTGTCCAAATAAAACTTATTCATTGTTTCACCGAAGGGAAAAATAATAGGATTCTTAGGATTTTTTTCGATTCAGTTCTCTGTCATGATATGGAAACAGTGTCCAGCAATGGTAAATAACCGAGGGTTAAAGGAGGTGGTTCATGATCAGGACCATTAACAACTTCCTGGAATGGTGAATCTGGGCAATATGAAAGGAATCTTAAAGTTCCCATCTCATGCAAAATAACTTTTTTTTCATTGTATTTCATAAACAACCACAATTTTGTTTTGAACATCCATTACACTTTACCAAAAAATCTTACAAAGTAATAAAGCTTTATTGTGAAAAGTCTTTGAAAGTCTTTAGTGTAAAAGCCTGACTATTCCTCATTCACCTGCCTGTGGAGAGAAAGCATATAGGTCCTGAGTGAACCGCCCATCCTTCATCTAACTCATAGAGGGTGCAGGAGCGGCAGTGTGGGTGACAAGGAAGTGTGTCTAATATGCTTCTTGCTAAGTAAAAAGCATCACGGCTGGTCATGCTATCGCTGTGGCAGGCATTCATTTCTTGTCACATTCAACAGGGACAAACATACTACTACATTTTTTTCAAAAATCATTGAATCATTCTAAAAAAAAACACTTTAGTGAGAAACACAAGGCCCGCACATTATGATTAGGAAATAGAAAGCTCTGAAATCTTGATTTGGTGTGAGATGGGACCTTGGAGATTAAATATCAGGGGAAGTTTTAAGTCATTTGGGGTCTATCAGGTGTTCTTGACTTTCCAGTGTATGGACTAATTAAAACCGTCTTTTTATTTCATTACTCCACAGATTGTGTATGAAGTAGTCACTGATGGCTGGCTGACGTATGTGGAGGGCGTCTGTGTCATCTGGTTCACCATTGAGGTGGTGGCACGTGTCATCTTTTGCCCTGACAAAGCAGAGTTCTTCCGCAGTGCCCTGAACATCATAGACTTTGTGGCCATTGTGCCCTTTTACCTGGAGGTAGCACTCAGTGGCCTGTCCTCCAAAACAGCCAAAGATGTTTTAAGCTTCCTGCGTGTCGTACGCTTTGTCCGTATCTTGCGTATTTTCAAGCTGACCCGCCATTTTGTTGGTTTACGGGTTCTGGGGCATACTCTGAGGGCAAGTACCAATGAGTTCTTGCTGCTAATCATTTTCCTGGCGCTGGGCGTCCTCATCTTTGCTACCATGATCTACTATGCTGAACGTATCGGAGCTGATCCAGACGACCCAACTGCTGCAGCTCACACCAACTTTAAAAACATCCCCATTGGCTTTTGGTGGGCTGTGGTAACCATGACCACTCTGGGCTATGGGGACATGTATCCTGAGACATGGTCAGGAATGCTTGTGGGTGCGCTCTGCGCCTTGGCTGGTGTACTAACCATCGCCATGCCTGTGCCTGTCATTGTCAACAACTTTGGCATGTACTACTCCCTGGCCATGGCCAAGCAAAAGCTGCCCAAGAAGAGGAACAAGCACATCCCGAGAGCACCCCAACCTGGCAGCCCTAACTACTGCAAACCAGATGCTCTGGCGATGGCGACAGCTTCTCCCCACAGGCTAATGGGCAATGTGCTCGGGCCAGGCATGGTGGGATCTGGGAGCATGATGGGTACTGGAGATTGTCCCCTGGCACAGGAGGAGATCATCGAGATAAACAGGGGAGGTAAGAGGAAAATTAAACACAAAGGCTCAACACAGTAGATAAAACACTTTGTCCTGAATATACTACAATTAAAGAATAAACTTTGCTCAAAGTTTTAATGCATTTGGGTTCAAAGGTGTTCCATCATTTTACAGTCTCCAAATAACCACTGTATGGATTGCAAACACAAAAAAGGCAAGACACAGTCTTTAATTTGACTGCAAAGGTTGGAATATTGGTTCGTGATGTTCTGTGCAAGGTTGTTTGGGTTGGAAATCTATTTCTCCCCCTTACATGTATTACACTGTATCATAAATTAATCAATGGAGTGTTCTTTCCTAAAATATCCAAACACCTATGTCGACATTTTCTTTGTTCTTGAATAAATGCTGACTAGAGGTCTAACGTCGGCATTGGCTGTGGAAAAAAAAAAAGGTGTATCTGACAGTTTGAAAAGCTGAAAATAACCTGCTGAGGTCTTTGTTCTTTTGTATGTGGAGTACACCAAAATAGATTTGTGATGAAACTGAATAAAAACCAAAAAAACCTTAATTTATCTGAGCCCAGTTTATGTATACCGGCATTACAATTTAGAAAACGTTTAAGATGTGAATGTATGATGAAGGGAGGAGACAGAAATGATCTGACACATGGTCTTAAAATAAACTCCTCACATGTCAAATCAAATAATCTTCAAAACAAAAGATACTTTTCTAATCTCTTTTTCTTCTTGTTATCCCAAAACCTTTTTATTATAATTTAAACAAAATAATACGCCTTTTCTGGTCAGTATTTCTAAGTCATGGTTTTGAGTTTTAACCTTTAGGGTCTTATTCAAATTCCTTCAATTTGCACTTACAACTGTCTGTGCCGAATGCAGAAGCTACATACAAAATATCTACACAATTACTCTACTCTGCAACTACTGTACGTGTAAAGTCCTAGGTATTTAAACTTTAAAGGTTTTACCACTTAGCCCACGGTGTCATTTGACCAGTGATGTAATTTGTTTGTCCACAAACACTTACAAATGCTGTTAACTTAGCAAAAGCAGTGTTCATTCATTGAGCATATCAAATTAATGTTTGCTTAATTAACTATCAAGATTTTGCTATAGAAAATACAGTAGGTTATGTTAAAAGGATTAGGTTATTAGTATCAAGTGGAGAAAATATCGAGCGATAAGAAACCACTAACACTGACTGAGAAACTGTTCAACTAAAAAATGTGAAAAACAGGTGAAAATTATAGTGAAGTTAAGGGAAAGAAAAACAAGAGTAGAAGTTTAAGCTTATATTAGTTTCTTAAACTGAAAAAAATACACCCAGCTGGTAAGAAAAATGGAACAAATAGAGAATATATTACAGCTATTTTTTTAATGATCATCAAAAATAAAGGCTTCAGTTGAATAAGTTGGAAAACTATGGATAGTGTGATCTGATAAGTGTATATTTTCAATGTTTGAAAGAATATTTTAGTACAATTGACTCAACTATAAATAAATTATACATTTGCTACCCAAAAAAATGACAATGATTTTATTAATTTGACAACATCATAAAATGTGTGGTTAAAATAAAATAGTTTTCACAGTGAACAGCTTTCGAACGTTTGAAAAAAAAACAGAGTTCTGTAATTTTTTTAACACTATACATATTTATCTGCATTAAAATAAAATGGTAAGCACTTCAAACCAAAGGCAAGCAAAGTTGTGACACTTTAAAGTCAGTTTTCTATTTCAGCAATAAAACATGAAACATGATAATCAGCAATAAAACGTCAAGAATAACGACAGTTTTCCCTTGGTGTGGAATTGGTCAAACTCTGCAACTCTAAGAATCTTTTTTATTCAGTTTCTGCAAAAGCAGCTTCTTAATTTTTTCAGAGAAAAGGATTGAGTGTCCCTTTGGGTCTGAAAACCCGTCCTATGGTGCGAAGAAAAAAATCTTGCAGGCAGCTGAGGCAAGTGGGTTGAAGGGCGTGAAGCTCCGCAATGATATGTGGGAAAGAAAACTTGATATCAAGGGTGTGGTGTATGTCTACAGTACATATGATTAGATTAAAAGTGGTGCATAGAGTATTAGACCATTATCACATCTGAATACCACCCTGGATGATAGTGAAACAACATGCTATAAAAGATTTTCTTGAGGTAGATGTAAAGGAAGCTCATTAAAATATTTTTTTGTCAGCGAAGCTTGATTCAAATAGTTAGGACAACCGTGATCTTCCCATGTTCCACTTGCTGACTGATCACTCTGTCCTGTGCTAGTGGAGGCATTTAGCAATTGCTGGCAAGCGGCCCCTTCCACTGCAGTCCCTTCTGCTAGCTTCCCCTCTGTTCATGCTTAATAGCTGGACAATCAATCGAAGTCACTGTTTACGGAGGAAAACCCTTTCCTTTTATAGCAAATATGTTGTGGAAACTGTGAAAAAAAAGGAATTGCTTTATACACGTTAGACTGCAGCAAAAGCTTTGAGTGACCTTGTGATTTACCTTTGTCTTTATTATCTATGTTATTGATTGATTATGAATCTTTATTTTCCCTTCTTTTTCTGCCCCTTCAATATTCCACATGCCCATCCCTTTTCTTAGACTCAAAGCAGAATGGTGATGCAGCAGCTAATGCAGCAGCTCTGGCCAATGAAGACTGCCCCACCATTGATCAAGTCCTAGGGGACGAGCGCAGCCCGGCCACTGGAGGCCTCGGTTCTACCAACAGCCGTGAACGCTACCCACATGACCGAGCCTGCTTTCTCCTCAGTGCAGGGGAGTTCCAACGCACCACGGATGGAAATGTTCGGAAAGGTAGGGGGAAGGCTGGGGAGGATGGATGGGCGGGTGGTCCATGGGTAAAAACAGGAACCTATTACTTTGAATAATAGATAGTATGTTTACTGGGTTCAAACATTGACACGCACATTTTATTTGTTAAAACTATAATACAGCTAAAGTCCCACTCCAGAAGCATTCAATTTTCTGCAAACTTAGATGGGCTCAAATTATTTCATTTCTTACGTTAAAAAGATCCTGAGAAGATACAACAATGCGATGGAAGATAGTTCAGCCATTCACTTTTTTGATCTACAGTTCTATTACAAGAAAGCCAAAGAAATGATTCACTGATAGATTCTTAAAAATATATATAATGACTTATTCTATTTGCATGTTCACAAACTGTAAGTTTCTCTAAAAAAAAAACAGGCTAATTTAAAGCTGCTAGCTAACTCGGGGATTTAACAAAGTGAGTCTTCTAATATTAGCAACACAAAAACACAACTTGAAAATATGTTGTTGCTGAACCGCTGGCAAAAAAAGAGAAGGATGTGTTGGCCTGGAGGCTAATTGGCTAAACACAAGCATTTTAGTCTGAAATTCATTTGCTTCTGGCCCTCAAGATTTTACTGGAGTGGGACAAAATTCAGGTGTTTAGGAGTTTGAACTTTTGAGGTATCCCAATACTACCCTGTAGCATGTAGATAAATTGTTTTAGTTTTTGCCAGTTAAACTGAATTTGGTTATTCTGGACCTCAGTCAGTGTAGCCAGAAAAGTTAACACATTCGTTGATCATGGTAAAATAGAAGCATTAACAATTAAACACCTGATTCTGCACTGAGGTGGATAATTGGTCAGCTTGAGCTCTAGAACACGTCTTCAGGTTTAGATGATTTTTGGTCGACATATTCTGAAATTTGCATACATTCACCAAAAAGCCACCCATTTATAAATAACTTCTTCAAAAAAAAATTTTACTCATCGATACCAACACTGTGATATTCTTCTGTTCTTTTTTCTGTTCTGTCCTTTTTTTAAAATTGAAAACTGACATGAAGAAGAAAGTCATTGGAAGTGAATTATGTACATTTTTTTGTAAGGCTGAATGGTCTAGTATTTTGACTGTTGTTTGTTTAGCTAAGATTGAAAGTGGGTAAGTATTTTTAAATAATTTACCATCATTTTATCAGGCACCCAGTGGTTTGTTGTTGTTTTTTAGCACCGCAGGGATTCAGATTAACATTAAACAGAGGGCAGTAGTCCCAAAAAAAATCCACATTGGGACTTATGCCAAGGACCCCTGCTTAGGCAGCAGAAGTTTGACCCGATCTAAAGATAGCTATGGAAAATATACTCAGTGGTAAAGATATGGTTTAAATTAATACCGGTACTTAATAATTAATTTACATACACTGTTTGTGTAATGCAGGGGTGTCAAACTCCAGACCTGAAGGGTCGGTGTCCTGAAAGTCTTTCACGTGTTCCTGGTTCAATACAGCAGATGCACATAAAGAGAAATTAACAGCTATTAAAATTTGAAACAATGACTCAATAACTTGGATCAAGTGTGTAGATGCAAGAACACACGGGAAACCTTTAGGACACCGGCCCTTCAGAACCGAAGTTGGACACCCCAGGTGTAATGGGTGTAAAATGTTGAGGTAAATCTAAAAAGTAATTGGGTAAAGTAGTTTAGTAAAAGATACACATTCAAATCTATATTAGATCAGTTCATAACTATGTTCACAAAAATGGTCTAAAGGTAAACCAATCAATCAACTAATTTTATTATTATTTTTTTTTTACTCAAGAAAGAGCAGCACGGGGTGGAAAAGCTGATTTAATACAGACAATCAAGTTCAATCAAAGCAAGAACAATGAAGAATATCCATTTGACTTAATCCCGTCCATACACAATTTGACACTTTTTTCTGCAATTTACGACTGACGAGAATGTAACTAAAAAAATATAGAATAAATTGAATAAGCTGATCATCTGTATAACCAAATAAATCCTGTTTAATCTGGTTTCAATCCAATTGCTCTCATAAAAAAAAGAAGAAACAAAACAAGCTTGTCAAGATTGTGTACGCATGTTTGGGCAGAGCTCATTTTTGTTCACCTATTCATGATCACATTACTACAGTACTTATTTTCTACTGATTCATATTTTTCTTTCATCCTTAAACTCACATTCTTATGAAAACTGACTAAAAAGGTTTTAAAAAAGACACATGAACAAATAGCAATGGATAATCAACAGTCTTTTAACTACTTCAGAACAAAAATCCATCATCTTCTGGTTTCACTAGATCCATTTTTACAGTATATTATAGCACATCATGAAATGATACAAAATGCATTAGAAGAAAAATATATTTGTGTAATCCACAGGAAATGCTAGACTTTCTTTACATCTGCTAATACAGTGCAACGAGTCCTTCACTAAGCGACAGCTTTACTTTGCATATTTTAGTGACTCAGCAAATGTAATGTCTCTCTTGAACTTTCCTCCTTCTCTCACACACATACACCATAAAGCATACTGTAATATGTGCTGTGACCTTTTCTGTCACCATGGACACATGAGTGCTCTGCCTATGCGACAAGGCTGCAGCTGCATTGGCACTCGTTAAAATTTCACCTGAAATGTTCTAGTAATATTTGTCAAGGTGACATACAGTATCTAAGACTACATTTACAGTAGATTCTTTTCATTGGGAATTTCAAAATATCTTACGACTCACCTCACTAATATCAGAAAGCAAGGTAAGGCATTCAAGTTTGCCTATGTTATAAAAAGTCAAACATCATTCAAATTTGGGTTTTGATGTTACATAAACCTCCTACCATAGAGGTTTCACAGTTAAATACAAACTTATTTTTCTTTGATTTAAAAGTCATGATTTAAAAACACTGACTTGTGTTACTGAGACAGTTTTCAATGTGTGTCCTTGATCAAGAAAAGACTGGCGACAGACCATCATTTTTCTGCTGAAATGTAGCCCATACATATAAAAATGCCAGTTTGCCACTACTCCCCCCATGACTCATACCACCTATCACATTTACAGCAAGTGTGGTTGGAGCTGAAGCTCCCTCATCAGCCATACAGCCACAGCTGATGCTGCACAAACAAATAAATATTATATCCAGATGCAGACTTCACTTACTATAGAGATAGAAGGACGCCAACATGTTGCCACCTATGCTAGTATATAAAAATAACAACAGGATGATGTGTTGATTAACTTCACAGCTTAACCACAAGAAAGTCGCAGATTTGACGCCAACCTAGGGTGGGGTTTGATCTGCTCTGATCATTTTTAGAGTTCAATTTTCCTTCAATCACAATTTTTACATTTTATCTATGTTTTTCAATGTTATTTAGATACAATGACATGGAAGCTCATATTTATATTTTACATAATTTGATATCATCCTGATTGAAACTCATGGATAAAACAAAAACCTTAGAAAGAATCCGTTTTAGAATACCGTTCGCCAAAAAAAAGCACAATCTTTATATCTTTTTTATGGGCTCAAACAGATGGACCAGTTGTATGTTCTTAGCTTCTTGTTTCGCACTGATGTTCCTCACAAATGCAGAATAAAAATCTGAAAAATCAGAGGTCACAGTACAGTGCCTTGTGGTGCAACTGTGCTGCTAACTACCTTCATGTTTACTTGTTGGTCATAAATTCAGTTTGCTGTGAAGATATCCTCCTGAAATTTATGGCACCACTCACACGAAAGAACAGATGAATTGTATTAAATGCACTAAAGGAAATGAAAAACATGATCCTCAAAGAGCTGCCTGATTGGTTCAGAAAAAAGTTCTGAGAAGCACATGAACAATGGTTCTTCAATGTTTCGGGAATTGTCAATCTTTGGTCAAAATATTGGAATTATTTGTCACATCACAAGATTTGGATCTAAATGCAAGAACCAGTCAGTTGAATGTCAAAATGACTCATTCTAATCAATGGGACGGATAGTCCCTCTGATGTTTTTAAATGGGAAATAAACATTGCCCTATTAGGACCTGTTAGGCTTCTCTCGCCCCGGTTGCATCCTCCAGCTCACCCGGGAGGATCCTGAGGCATTCTGAATTAAACAAATCAATAATAAATAACAGTAAAAAATTAATGTTCAATTAAATAACATACAACAATACAGACAAAAAATATTTTAAAAAATACTTTAAAATCCTATTTAATTTGTCATAAAAGAAAAGGCAAAAAAAACTTTGTCGCAATATTGTATGTTTTGATAGATCAAAACCTTCTTGTATACAAAAAAGTGTCATCCAAAACATTTGTGTAATTCTTCATACGTCCAGGAGTGATCCATTGTTGAAAGGCTACAAAGTTGTCTTCTGGACAGTGCGTTTGAATTTTGAGATGTTTCAACTTCCATTTGGAAGGCATTTTAAATAAGATAGAAGGGACCTGAGAACTAGTTATATTTAACCTAATCTGAATTTGCCCCCAATCCCTGAGGAGGAACTAACCCCAACAGACCTTCATACAAACTGTTCTTTTTAACAGTTATGTAAATTGTCAAACAATGGTAGGATGGGTCCAAGAAATAGTTTCTCTTTTTTTCTTACGTGAAAGAAGCCACCTTTTTGAAAAATCAAAAGTCTTCTTTGAACAGGAACGGAAGCAAAAGATACAACTTACCTGAAGCAAATAACAGCATTCTTACCCCTGGTCTAAAGAGAAGGATTCTTAGCGCATTCTCAGAGGTCTCATTGGGACCAATTTAGTTTCACAGGGTTATTAGCATGTATATAATTGGGAAGCAACACACTGGTTGGTCAGTTTCTGTTAGAACTTCTTCTTCTTCTGAACAATAGAAGACAAATAGACACCATGAAAGAGACTTTGGTGCATATGTTGGCATATGCCGGTTGTGTGCGTGTCTTTGTTTGATTACCAAACCATCTGATAACATTTTTTTTTATTTATATATATTTTTGTCAAACTACTGCATGATCGCAGCAGCCAACAGAATTTTTGGACATCATTTAGCGAGTCTCACTATAGGAATACAGACATGTGACTTTTCAAACTTTTCAAAACATCCAAACCTTCACTATGCAATTTGGAATTACAAACACAACGGTAACATACTTTTAAAAATGATTATTTTCTCTTTGCAAGCACATATGTTGTATTTTGTAAAGAAAACCAAATCATTTAGCTCGTTCCGCTGGTCACTATCACTAGTTTGTCAGCTGACATGTGAGGGAAAGCATTCATTAAGACACCTAGAAAGTAGAAAATATACTTTTATATTTAATCTATAATTATCTCAAAATGGGTGTAACAGGGGTGAATACTTTGCAGGGTGGAGGCAGTTTAATTCAAGCCCAAGCACACATGTGTTTTTGCGCAGTATATAATTAGTAACCATAAATAATACTGTATTACAATCAAGAACAAAAAAAATTTAAAGAAAGGGTTGCGTGCTGCTTTGGTGATCAGCCTATCACCTCTTTCCATGCATCGAGCTGGTTCTTCCCCAGCGTATGATGTTCCATTTGTTCCCTGAGTCACTTATGCTACATTCAATCACTTTTCCAAGGTTTGTTTTGGAAAGAGTGAGTTTTGAGAATGCAAAAAGCTACCAGAGTATACTCTAAAACTTTTTAATTCAGGTTGTTTGTGTTGCAGTTATGGTTTTTGTGTTGAATCCAGCAGATTCTTGAATTTAAAAAAAAATCTATTTGCAGTCATTGCTAGTTGACCAAACAGTTCAGTATACTGAAAATATTTGTCCCATTTTTTTTGTTCCTATTGTCCATTAGTTATGCTATCTTTACAAAATGTAACTTGTGTGCTTGTAAAAAGATCAACCTCATGTTCAACATACTCATAATTTGTTCATTTTAAGCCATTAAAAAAAAAAAACTAACTTATATGATCTTTTTTGAAGACGAGGACCAAGTAGGACTTCATTGACAAAAACTCAGGCTTGTTTATAAGTCTAAATGTTCGTTTTCATTGTTTTCATCCACACTAATCTTTCACCAGCATGAGGACAAGTCATGGGGAAAGATCTCGAGTGTTCCACAGTTGTTGTTGTTTTGATGCTGTTGTGTTACTTTCTCCTTCTCCAGGTTGTCATGCATTTGTATGTTGGCTCTTGTTGGTCTGTGTTACACTATCATCTTTTTTTTGTTTGTCTGTTTGTCTGTTTCTTTTCTCTGTACATCTGTCCTTTGTCTGTGTTTTGTACGTAGCAGTCTTTCCATCTTCCTGCTCCTCTTCTTCCTCCTCCTTCTCCACTTCTCACCCAGTCTCTTCTCACTCTGGTACTTACAGATAGGGTACCAACAATCAGCTTTTTTTTGCAATGTGGTTTGATAAAACCCAAGTCCTGATTTATTAGGAATCCTTACCAGAAGAATAATTTTCTTCAAAGATCTGATTAGCAAAAATATGGAGGAAAGCAGAGAATGTGAGAATTTTTTGTTCATATATGTGCCAGAGTGACTTTGGCTGATGTGCACTATTAGCGTATGGTTGTTTGGTCTCCTCTGATCCTTCCTTTGGGACTAAGCTCAGTCAGTTTTGACATCCCAACCAACAGAGAGACATTTTCATTTGTTTGGGGCGCAATTCTGTAGATACACTGAATAATCAGGGATTTAACCGCTCCTTATGTCCTTTAGTTTGAAGCTGACTCACTGTTGGGCTCGGATGGAATGCTAACTGCTGTCATGCATAGATGATAGGTAATGAAATGAACGATATTTTATTTCATAATTGGCCCAGTCACCAGGAAAACAGGCATCTGCTATGGATTAATATATATAATCATTGAGCACCGAAATGGTCCACTGGAAACAAGACTATGGATATCTGATGGTATAAAATGACTGCCTCTTTTTCTTGTGACTTGGTCATTTGTAGTCCCAACAATCTGGTAGGTTTAACAACCAAACAGCGGGGAAGAAAGAAACTCAGACAAAACACGTGTCCTACAGCCACAGCCAGGTAAGTAACCAGTAGGCCTTTAGAAGCTGTATTATCTCTACATGATAGTAGAGCTTGATGTGCTTCGGTAGTCTCCGCTTAGAAGCATTTTTAACCAAACTAACAGTTAAAAAAGCTCTTTGCAATAGTTGTTTTTCAACTGTTGTACTTTTTAACATTAGCAACTTGTCACATTTAATGAAACGATCATGTTCACATGTAAAATATTCACCAGATTTTGCATTTTGAGTGCTCTTGAAAAAAAAAAAAAAAGAACAACAAATTACAGACCAAACCAATCCCACAATGACAAACTGTAAAAGGCAAAACTTTTTTCTTCTCACTTTTTGTTATGCTGCAATTACTACTAAGATAACAGAACCATTGTTGCACCACCTTAAAGCAATTATTTAAACAATATACTGTTAGTTATGAATAATTAATCTCTAAAGTGGGCACAAGTTTTATTCCTGTAATTGACTCATGATTCTGTTGGTTTTAGTTGGCCTTTTCCTAACGTACATTTACAATGTTTCCAAATGTACTACTTTGGTTGCTCAGAGATTTTTAAATCCAGATGGTCAGCAACTTTTCAAAGCAAAGAGGTAGACAGTATTTACGTAATATATTTCCAGAGTGACATTAATCAGAGAATTTTGAATCATCAAACAAAATCTTCAATGCTGGTTGTCCCAAATTTGTCTACATGATTCCAGGTACATATATTCTTTGTGTGTGAAACACAGTGTAAATTTACATGGCAAGACTTCTCTTGTTTAATCCCAATGAACTGGCTTGTTAATGGAACAGACTTGAAGACCACATTTAAAAAAAAAAAAAAAAACTATTTCGGAACAGTGGACGTCTCCAGGCCAGTTGACTTTGAACGTAGATTGATGATCTGGTTCCAGTTCTAGCATTTAAAACAGACATATCCCAGCTTCCATTGATTTAAAAATGCTGCATGTTATTTCTTTTATTTGTTCTAGCAGCAGTAACACTTTAAACTAAATTTTTTGACTCTGACAATAAAAGTTTTTTACCTTCTCAGTTTCCCATTTTCTCTTTATGGCATCAAAAGTGGTGTTGGAGGTCAAATGCTTTCCAAAGAATCGTTAAGATTCTTTTAAATAACCCAAGTATAAAATGTAATAATTAAAGAAACACTTGGAAGAGCGATTTGATTCCCATTTAATTCAATTCAGCATTATGGAATTTACTCTAAGACTGTAGAAAATGACAGGAAGTCAGAAAACTCAAACATCGTGATCTGGAGCCTCATTTATCAAGCATGCATACTCCCAAATCCACGCATACGCCAACTTCTACACAGAGCAAGCGATTTCTGAAAGTGGCGGTATATGTGGACTGTTGCGTAAACTGCCGTATGGAAATTCCAAAACCTGGGGAAGTGACGACACTTGTGGATAGAACCTGAAGTGAGCTGAGAGCAGTAAAGTTAAGTGTTATGAACAGCATGGAAAATATTACATTGGAAGAAAAAATGGAACACATCACGGAAAAGATGGTGAATTATGATACATACACATTGTCAAATACCCACATTTTAACTCATTTTGACATCGGGGGTGATCGCACACCTGTTTCTGCACAATATTTTACATTCTACTTGTAAGGACAATTATTAATAATATTACTATCGTTAAAAAATCAAGCTGGGAATTACTTGAACCACCTCCAGTGAAAAGCACGAGTAATGTCATGAGTCCGATGCACAACTGTCTTCGGTCTCCGACACCTTGCCATTGTTTATGAGTATTTTCAAGTATTACCAGCTCATTTGAGGACAATTATACATGCACGTCACATTTGCATGATCTTTATATTTAGCTAGAGAGGCATGGTTGAGCCTGTACAGATTTAAAATTGGCTTATGTCTGAGATTTATGGCAGATGTGATATATAAAGCTTATATTGCGTAAGGAGATTTACAGTGGTTTGATAAATCTCAAGTTTGCGTGGCAAAAGCATCATCATAGTTCTGAGGAAAAAAGCTTGCTCAGTCTATGATCTATGCAATTCTTAGTAAATGAGGTCCCTGACTTCTGTGAAAACGAGCCAAAATGACCCATTCAAAGGCACTCTTAAAGTACAAAAAAAATAATCATATACTGTATATACTGGGTGTGTAAACTCTCATGAGCCCTTCAAGACCTATGAAAAACTAACCTGGTCAATCATTTGCAAACCAGGAAAAATCCAAACTGTTTCTCCTCAAACCAAAGAGTTGCCATCCAATGGGCATTGCTAAACTGTTCCTAAAAAGATTTTGAGAAAGATGAGGAATCACCAGCCAAACTGCCAAATCCAGAGCCCAGGACTTGCATTGCTGCAAGGCTTGCTAACCAGCAGCGTTTTGTTCACCTCCAAGGCCTGCACCAAAGGACATCTTATACTACTTTGACAACCTCAGCCCAACATGAGAAAACTAAATGCTAAGGTCCACTGACTGTTATTGGAAGAGAAGTCATTAGAACTTTTGAGGTGTTCAAAGTATCCTTTTGACTAATCCCCAATGCCCACAGTCAAGGACATCATCGTCCAATCCCTTCTACGCCCAGTTCTGATAGGGCACTACTTCTCCCTCCCGAGAGCCCCATGGGTGCCAGAATTGGAGAGACTATAAACAAAACCACAACAGTGGGAACATGTAGGACCTTTATTTTTATTACTATATAAGTTATTACACCACATGACTATGGGTGAAGAGATTACTTTTTGGCCTTAATTTGTGTTTGGAAAAAAGTTTAAAAATGACCACCGAAAGTCTACATTTATAAAGTTGATAGTTACAAAAAATTTAAAAATGTGTATGCTGCATATTGGATTTAGGACCAAGAAATGAGTAAGAGATCTTAAGGTCTTTGTAAAGAGTATAGCCATTTTTTTTTCTCTACAGTCTTAGTCAATCTTCTACCCCTTTCACCCCCAAAATACCCCTATCCTAGATCCCTTTGTCACTTCACCTGCTATCCCCTCTCTTTACATTCTAACAATGGTGTGTCCGTCCCATCTTCAGGCTATCCTCCTCAGTCTCTCCCACTGCGTTGTGTTACTAAAGTGTGACAAGAGGAGGTATGTAAAACAATCCACCATCCTGCTGGGAAGTTGTGCTTCTACTTTGGGCTCAGGCTCTTGCTTTGCTTATTAAAACAACTGTTTAAGATCTGGTGAGAGCACAGAATTGATCTGCAGCCCTTTAAAACTCAATGCTTGACTTACACCAGGGATGTCAAACTCTGGTACATTAAGTTCACTGTCCTGAAGGTTTTAGATGTTTTCTACCTCAACAAATTTGACTTAAATGATTAGATCACAGTCCCAATTGGACAACAACCTTTTGATCTTTTTCATTTGAATCAGACGTGTTGAAGTATGAAACATCTAAAGCCAACAGGACTTTACAAGTGGCATTCTGGAGTTGGAGAGTCCTGGTCTACACAAATCAGCTATAACATTAACACTATTGACAACACGCTTTTAGATGTCACTGGTAAACTTTTATGATTTGTTGGGACAGTTTCTGCTTTTTGAAATTGTCATAGTGTTATGGCTGATGAGTGTTTGGAATGCAGAAAAAATTCACCTGAGCTTTTGTTGGCCCATAAAATCAGAAATTGTTTAGCCGGCTGATTGCATCCATGAGCTATTCAATGCAACAAATTTGTCCAAATAGTCCTTATTATATAGCAAGTTTAAGCGAGTGCATATACTAAAAACTAAGCTAAAGATAAAACTATTGAAATTACAGTATTTCATTTCTACATGCAAGCTTGGCAGTGGATGGTTTACTAGAGGTAACAGTGCATACGGCTGCTATTTCGGCAGAGGCTGGATGCAACGCCAAGCTGACGCATGCCAAAATAAAAGTTATATGAAATAGTAAATATTGTTATGTAGAACTGTTATAGTCATTTTGAATATTCAAAGTTCTTCAACTTTGCAAGTCGACTAAAGTTTAAACAGCATTTATGAGGGTTGTCATTTGTCAAGACACGTCCTGTTATCTTCTGAGATAACTTCTGTGTTTGTGTGAGAGACTATTATTTTCACCACATTTTTGTTACGCAACCATGTGAACACACTGATTGGTTTGTATGTCTAATCAATGCTTTATATGTCACAACGAATTCATTCTAATATAGCAAAATGACTTTCCATATTGTTTACCATGTCATCATGGTGCAAGCACTACAAGTCCAGGTTAAGTTCAAACTAAAAAAAAAGTTTCAATAACTTTACTTCAGAAATATAAATGCCTTTGCATATCTTTATATTCAATAAGTAATAAATTGTGGCACATCCATAACCATGGCAGCTGCAGAGAATAATTCCCCATCCAATGGGAGGCGCAGCTCAGTGGTAGAATTGCCATATTTGGACTGAAGAATTTCTGGTTCGAATACCGATGATAACACACCCAAATGTCTCTGGAGAAGGCACCTAACCCCCAGTTGCTTCCACCATTGGTGCCTTCATGGCTGCCTGCTGTGGGGCAATGCAGCACAGATTTTTCTCCATGAACGATCAATATTATTATCATTTTTCCATTTCACAAAAATGGATCACAAAAAAAACTTGCTTACCTCTTTATTCCAATTAATTTGATCGGAAAGAAAAGGATAGCTTTTAGCATTTCAACAACCATGGTATTCAGACTTTTGTCATCCAGCATCTAACACATGTAATTTTTAAATATGGAAAAAAAAGAGTGACTTTGTCACCTGGTTCATCTAGATAGAAACATTTGTCCTAAAGCTGATAAGCCAACCAGATACATCATGTTTCATCAAAGCCAGTCAAATCTAAATAAAAATTATTTTATAAACTTATTTAATTGACCATGTCCTGGTCTCACAAAGAAGGGGTGGAGGGATGTTAAAAATAAAAACCCCATAAAACTGATGAGAAAAAGGTTTTATAAAACAACAGAAGCTCTATTTATAGACATCAGATCATTCATCTTCATGTGGCCAATCACATTGTGTCTAAATTGATTCCATCATCTTTAAACTTTATTGTATTACTTATTAATGAATGCATAAGTTTTATTTTTAAAGTTCCGTTCGTTCCGTAGTCTTCCGCTCATCCGGGGCCGGGTCTCGGGGGCAACAGCCTCAGACAGGAAGCCCAGGCTTCTCTCACCCCAACTGCATCCTCCAGGTCACCCGGAAGTATCTCGAGTCGTTACCCGACCAGCTGTGAGAAATAGTCTCCTCAGCGGGTCTGGCGTCTGCCTCTTGGTCTCCTCCTGGTGGGATGTGCCAGAAACACCTCACCAGCGAGGCACTTGGGGCAAACCACCCCATCTGGCTCCTTTCGACCTGGAGTGGGAGCAACTCAACACCAAACTCCTCCCAGATGGCAGAGGAGGAGCTTTAACATTAACAACTTTAACATTTTTAAAGTTGCTATTAAAATTTCCAGTGAGTTTTTCTACTGCGTCTAAATTTATTAACAAGTTTTAATTCACATTTTATGGTCACCTTTTAAAAGAGACGCCACACGTCATTAATATTTCAAGAATTTTTTTTAGATTTGGAAAGCTTTACCTGCATGCTTTAAACGTAGTTTCTGACATCAATTACCATGCAACATGGTAGAAAAAAAAAACACAAATAAAAGCCTCTGCCAACTATTCACGTTCAAGCCAAACACTGTTTCCAATCTGAGCAATTACAAAGGAATGCAAGAAAACCAGAAGAAGTGTCATCACAACTGGGATTTTGCTGACTTCAAAGATAAAAACTGGAAACTTACACCTCTGCTCATTTGTCATATGAAGTTTCATTCTTGTTTGAAAAAACCCCGCAAAAGTGTTTTGCAATGACTGCCCTTTATTGTAATTGATTATGAGCATCCAGGTACTTTTTGCAAAGACAAATTATCCACTGCACCAATCAAATGTTATGTTGGGCCTTGATTCTGTCTGGTTACCGATGAGGTTTCTAGGCTGAAAATGGAGATTATTGATGTTTACTACACAGACATATCTGCATTACACCTCTGAACACCTGTAAAACAGACTCAGTTGTTTCATATTTTCTGTTGTGGTTCATTCTTTATAGGTGCAAATTAAACCAACTTTTTTAGCATTTGTAGTTTCCGGGACTAAGGTAAATAGCTCTTTTATTAAGGCAGGCTCTGTACTGTGGCTTGATTTAGGGCTGCAGCAAGATGTTGATCATTAAATATTTACCAGAGTTTAGTTCAATTTTTGTTTAACACAGAGAAAATAGGCAATTTTAGCCTCCTTAGAGTCCCAACTGAAGGTCCACCTGAAGGGAGAAGTGGTTTTTGTACCTGTATCTCAGTAGGTTGCTAAAGTCAAAGTTGTTCTTTTCTTTGGTCACTAAATCATGACAAATATTTGTGTCCTTTATTTCCCTCTCTGAGTACCTCAGAGTGCTTCATTTACAAGTGAAAATCACTAAATTTTTATCCCTGAAAAGGGTTCAGTTTGTCACCTTTTCCACCTTCTGAGTTTCCAGGTATGAACTAAGAGCTGATTTTCATAACCCATTTCCCTGTTTTGTCCTGTCTCTGTCTGTGTTTGTCTATCCATCTATTTGTCCCTTCATCCATCTGTCTGTCCGTCTTATTCCAACTTTCTCTTTTGATCTAAAATATTGGTCTGACTTTTTTGTTTGGATATCTTTTTTTTTTTCTGAACTGGTGCTTGTATTTGTGCTGGTTGGTTTGTGTTTGCTGTTTCTGATGCTGTCATAACATAACGCCACGGACTGGATCATAATTTTCTCACATCGACATACCGGTCTGCTCATACCTGCCGTGAATGACCATCCCCTTGCTCTAACCTCTGCTCTCTGACTTGTGCATGTCATGTAGCCACAGGTTATGAGAAGTCGCGCAGCCTGAATAACATCTCTGGGATGACGGGGGGTCCGCTCCGACTCACCCCCATCACCAATTCCACCTTTGAGCCCTTTGAGCCGCCTGGTCTCAGACGATGCCACTCACCTATTCCCTCCATCTTGTAGCTTTGCTAACAGAGATCAACAACACCAAACAAATCAAACTTGGTTTTTTTTTGGTTTTCTTCTTGAAAATAATCAAGAGAACGAAATTCATTTTCATAGCTGTCCTCCATTCTTCACATCATTCTCCATTTGCTCCTCCAGATATAGAAAAACAAGAACAAAAAAAAAAAATCATAATCAAGATCTAATAGAAGATACAAGAACACTTAGATCAAAAATAAATGCTTTAGCTAACATCTGAATTAGTCTGACATTCACCAGCACGCCTGCCTTACTAACAGGGATAAATAGTTGTTTAGTTAGGACTCATCTAGCTTCCCTGTGCTGACTCTTGCCTGTATTCTGACTGCACTAGCACTTCTTTTACCCCCAATATATATAACTATGAATAGGAAATCTCAGAATGCTCACACACTAACATAATATCACAGCACGGTACATTCAGACCTGCAAATATAATAAAAATAAAGAGATTTTCCACCCTGATTGCAGCTACTTTAAGAGTAAAGTTTGGCCTTAGGTATAAACCTCTTTAAGTTCAAGCAATGACATAAGGTTGAATGAGATCGTCATGGGAACAAGATCTTTCAAGATCCAAATAATATTATTTTTTTGAGATGTTGAAACAAAGTCATGTTGTAAGATTTCTAAAAGGTGTTGGTCAGTTATTTCCAAAAATTGCTATATTGAAAAAGATGAAAACTCTTACATTATTTTGCACATTTCCTGTAAATTTAACCATATGACTAAAGCTCTTTGCGGGGTTCAGTGTAAGTGAAACGTCAAAAAATAGACTAACTTTAGACAATAAGACCATATCTATCCACCTCAGTGTTAAACAGCAGAATCAAGTAGTTTAGTTAGAAAAGAAGCTCAAACCTTGAGTAGAAAAAAATGTGAATGTGAACAGGTTTGCTTTGAATTTTATTCTTTTCTGAAGGGATATCTTTACAGGTAAGAATGTTTTCTAGAGCAACACATTCTGAGATTATTTCTCTGATTTATTCTTGTTCTGATTATTTATGTTTTCTTTTTAAATGACAAAAAAATGTTGTGAACACCTGAAGGTATGAACCACAGAGTTGGTAACGAAAACACAAAGAAAAGACAGTGTTAAAACACAACATCACAGCCAACAGGGTTATTTAAAGTAAAAATGGTAGGATCAAATCCTCTCCACAATTCATCCTCCATTTGCTATCCTCTCACCTGAGCTCTCATCAAAGACTGAGATGTCAAATCAGGAAACCCCTGATTTTTGTTCCAGTTTAACGGAGAGATGTGTTGCAGATGATTCCCTTAGCTTAGTTGGGGGATGCCTGGCTGCTATAATGCAAAGTTAGAGAAAACAGGGGGGGGGGCTTCAGATAAAATAGAATAACCAATCAAATGTAAACAAATGTTAGCTCAGAAATCAGCCAGGTTTCACCCATCTAGAAGCTAATGCTAACCCAAACTGACTGCACTTTGTAGCTACCGAACAAAAAATGTTCTCATTCTCTGATGGAGGAACTGACTCTATTAATGTGGGAAAGTTTCAGAGATTGCAGCTCAGCCTGAAGGTGAGAAGCTGGCTTTTCCTCAGGTCGGAGTTCATCTCACTATCATCGCCTCCACCATCTACAGCGTAACTACTTGCACTGAGCCCAGTGTAAATCAGCAGCCAATGGCAATATTTTTTAGTTCTTTCCCTTTTTTGGCTTCTCTTTCTTTCCCTGTTTTTTGCCCTGAACCCATCCCTGCCCCTCCTCTTCTGTCCGTCCATCTTGTCTTTGTTTCCGGCTGCCGCTGTTCAGTAGGAGGCACCATGAACGGCTACTGGAGCGACAGCCCATGGTAGAAGAGGAGCAGATGCCAAACATCACAAAACGAAGTGAGAGAAAACAACATCACAGAGGAAAAAGGAAATATACAGTGTAGATGAGACATGGACAGTGGGACCGGCATCTACCTCTGTACTGAGATGCACAAAAAAAGAAAAACATCTTCCTTTTCTGAATGAGTCTGATTGATTTCAGTTTTTTTTTTTTTTTATCTCAAATGAAATTTATTTTGATTTTTCATTATATTTTGTGCAAAATGTTTTAAAATTGACTCATTTGCAATGAATTGTAGCAGACTCTTCTCTGTTTTTGTGTTCAATCCATGTGCCCTAAACATGCAGAATGAATACCTGCCTCATAGTCTTTAGTCATGTTTCTTACTCTTTTCTTCATTTAGCTTCATTTTCAGTCTTCTGAGACTTCCATCAGATCATCGCTTGCTTTTTCTACTAAAAAAGAAAGATTCCTCTGAGCCTTTTATGAAAGATCAAGAAGAATTTTTCTCCCATTTTGAATTCAAACTGGAATCAGACTCCAGTTTGTCTCCAAAAATGTTAAAGGTTATGAACTTGTGGAAGTATCGGTATCATTCTCTGTCACTGCTTCAATTCTTATTACTTCATCTGTTCACTTCAAACTTTTCCCAGAGATCAATCATTGTTTTTTTTACATAGATAAAAAGAAATATGTAAAATGTGTAGTTTGTGTTTTGTAATAATCTGCACGGGTTTCCATGGCGAACAATAACGGGCACTCGTTACTAATATTTCCTATTTTGCATAAAGCTTAATGAATGTGTAAAGAATATTAGACTAATAACGGAGTGTATGAATGCGTGTGTGTTTCAATGCATACACACGCACTAGCATGCAGGTCAAACCAATAACAACAACAACAAAAAAAACTTCGTCTCTGTGTAGAAGACGAGATATTCTGCATGATAAAATAATGCTATTGGTCGTTACAGATCAAGTTAGGTACTGTAACAAGAATGGGGAGGGAGGGAAAGTTTATTTTTCCAGGTTGGGGTATGGGGACGGTTTCTAGTAGGTCTTATAAATCTGTTTTCATATAGATGTTGAAATATAAGACTAAAAAAAGCAATTATTGCCTCTGATGGAGAAGGGAACGCTCTGCATCAGATATATGCAACATAAAGTAGAAACTGTGAAAAAAAAAAAAAAATCCAGATTCTTCCATCATTGTCTTTATTCCTGTTCTGAAAGTGAGAAAAGAAATGTTTTTCCTCCCGGGTTTGCTTTTTTTCAGAGTGTCTGCATTCATACAACTTCCTTCATTTCCATTTGTTCATCTTAGAAATTGATCCGAGCCAATGGGCATTGCTGTAGGAACCACAGAAGTAACAACATCTCAGGACCATAGCGTAGACTTCTGGGTCCCTAGTTAATACTTTAAACCTCTGAGTCTGGACCGATTCGCCAGCTATTCCAAACACAAATACTCATCCAAAATCTTTATCATGATTCATTCAGGTCTTATTCTCGATCCAAAATAACCAAAAATATTTTTTCCCCCCTAAATTTGAATCCTGATTCTCGGCATTGTTTCTTCTTGTCTGGTTCCAAAATATGCTAGATGTCACTTTGTGTATAAGGAGTTTTGTTAAAAGCCTAGCATTGTGGGAACAGAATGGAGGTTTTCAAATGAATGTATGAATCCTTCTTCATGCTTCTTCTTCTGTACTTTGCATCTCTCTTCATTCATTCCCAGCTCAGGTATTTATTTCTGAATTTTCTGCTGTTGTCCACCGTGTTTGTCCACTGATGATTGTATTAGGACTGAACGTCCAGATGAAGTATTCAGCTCTTTTCTGTGCATGTGCTTGCCTTAAATTCTGTCATATCGCCCCACCAATGTAGTGTTATCTTTCCTTGTTCAAATGTCCATCCTGTCTTCTTCCTGTGTCCTTTTCTGGATTTTTTTGCCATTTCCCACTAATTGATTTCACTTTGTGAGATTCCACTCATGAAAACCAAAAGGGCGACATTCAAGCAGTAAGAAACAATAAAATAAGCCTTGAGCTGGGGGTGGACTCGGAAAGGAAAAAGACAGGAAGACGAGTAAAAGACTGGAGAGCTGATTTGTACATGGTGAGGAAGGGACGAAATGCTTTGAAATGATGTGTTCTGAGTGGTCTGTCAGCCGAACAGCATCAGAGAGAGGAGATGGAGAAGGAAAAGTTCTGGGCCAGACAGAAAAGTGTGGTGATGTGGAGGACAGAGAGACAAAAGCATGTAAGAATGTGAACTTCAGTGTTACTTTCTGACGTTCTTCCTCATTTCATCTGTGTGGTTATGTATCAGTGTGACATTTTACTTTCCGTTGGGTTTTTTGTGTGTGTGTTTTTTTTTTCTTTTGCTGTGTTCCACCTTCTTTTCCGCTGTTGTCTCTGTTTGTTCCACATTTGGGTCAAACAGACCTCACCAAACTCACTTGCAGCTTGTTTTATCCCACACAGGTGCAGACAAACTGCACCAGAACTAAACAAAAGGAGAACCTGACCTGTAACAACTGTTTTCTCTTTGACCGTGAAGTGACATGAAGCTTTAAAAAAATCTGTTACTTGGCCAAGGTCTGGTCAGGATAGTTCTCAATTCTGTGTTCAGGTTTAACTCTGGACCTGGTTAGCTGCAGTCCTCTGACTGAAACACTACATAAAACCTTACATTTTCAATTTACAGAATATTTAATCTCAATAAATATCCCATAAATGTTTTAAGTCAGAGTACTGTGGTGACCAGAAACAAGAAAGGTTAATGTGTGTCATAATCAAGCTCTGTATTGTAGTGTTACATGCATGCTGCTGTGATCAGAAAGCTTTATGATGGTGTGTTTTTCATTTTGCTTTAGTGGTGTGTTTAATTTATTTGCTTGGTTAAATTTACAGTACTATATTGTGATATTTTTTTTACTACAATCATTTCACAAATTTTGAGAGAAACATCCAGATTTGCAACAGTTTTACTTGTTGTAGTTTTACGTTTTTCTTTTTTTCTTGCCCAAACTTGAGAGGACTTTGAATGTTGTGCAGTTGTGGTAAAGAAACATGCCTTTCCATGAATTATGACATCACAGAAGGTCTCATTGCCTCTTTGCCAGCAGCATCTTTGGGTTAAAATATGATCTAACAAACCTGCTAAAAGTCTTCATTGGCAGGGAGTTACTAATATCAAAATTACCATGCATCACTTCCATGTGAATCCTTCCTAAAGTGTTTGTATTTTTATTTAGAACCAATATAGTAAATCAAAATGCCATATATAATTTAAGATAAACTTTCTATTAGGAGTCTACAAAACTGCTGCAAATAGCTGAGCCAATAAATACCATATGGCCTACAGTCAAAGAAAAAGTAGGTCTTTAGTTTTGTTACACAACCATGTTACAGAGATAATGTTGTTTGTGTTTGTCCTTTAAGTGGGTAAAATTGGTCATTTATCTTAATTTAGTAGTCTAACCTGCCTTCCTGTGCACTGATTTACTCCACTGTACAGCCAATCAGGGTGAGCTCTGTCAAATGGATAAAAAAGAAAGAGACCAACAGAGTTTGGCCATGAGTAATGACACAGTTTTGAAAGCATGAGATTCCACATGAATGCAGCCTTAAAATACATATGCATCATAGTTTCTACTCTTTCTAGAGAAGACACAATTTTGTGACCAGTTGAGAATCCCCCAAAAACTTCCACTAATTCAAACTTAGTTCCAGAGACCATTAATCTTCCTAGTTCTACTAAATTCTTGCTGAACCGCGAATGGATTTGTCTATAACCATCAACATCCTAGTAAAGCCTGTTGAGATGCGTGCAATGTCTTAATGTAAATGTCAAAGAATTCTTGTTTAAGATCAAAGTTCAATTTGCACATAAAGATATGAATTTCCGATACATCCATATTAGTTCTGGGATGAAAACGAGCAGGTAAATATAAATTTTCTTAACAGCTAGAGGCTTAACCAGAATGTCTCAATGGTAAAGGTAATTAGAAGATTGCTGTAGATGTAACAAAAATTTAAACAAAGCTTGAACCTGTCAGTAACGGTCAAATGTCCAAAAGGTTGAGCTTTGGGATGTTCTGTGCATAACATCGTCTTCCTTCATTATCAATGAATTCAGATAAATCACCTTTGTATGGGCAAAAAAAATATATATAGATGCTTTTGGCAAAAAGGCTGCATTCTGAGTTGTTTAAATTATTTTTTATTTGTTGATAGAATTTTATTTTTTATGAAATGGTGGCTAAAATAAGAGTCATATCTGCTCACTGCTTCAACCTTAGATTGGTTGCACTCCTATGTCTTAATGGTTCAGTATTTATTTAATAGGGTCATAATTCAGAAAAATGCTGCACCATAATAATAATTATAAGGAAAAAACTGAAATCCATAAAAACTACCCAAAATATCTTGCAATTTCAAATAGTTGGTTTAAGTAAAGTTGGTTTAAGTAACACTTTTTGTGAAACAGTTTAGATTGTATTTTTAAGTAATCATAGTTTGATAGGCTAATTGGCAAATGATTTCAAAACAATGTATAAATTGGGCTTCATTTATATACATAAAAAAAGAAACAAATGTATTCAGTCTAGTTGCAGAAATAATGTTTTACATTACGTCCAAATACATTAAGTCCAAATTTGTTTTGTTGTACATGAGATCACAATGAGATTCATCCAACCTCTAGGGTTCATTATGTTTTTTACAATCATTGGCTGAACAGTTTATATGTGTAACCATATCAGAAAAAAAAGGGTCTCTGAAAGCCAGTTCCAAAACATAACTGTCCCTGAAAGTACTTACAGACCAGAAATGTTTGGCTGGTGCTGCTGGCTTATAGTCAAAGCAAAGAAAACGTTAATTTACCCACCTGCATCATTCACTGGCATTGCTTTGATCTGCATCAGACCTGGACATTGAATCTGATAACAACAGTTAAATTACCAGCTTTGATCATTTTACTAAGTTTCTTTGTTTTATTGGCTGCAGCCTTTCCAACTCATCAGGATCAAGGTCTGGTGTCTGAAGGATTAGAACTTAGAATATCTGCTGGAGACTGTTTAAACTGGTTTTCTTTTTCCTTTCAGTGCTGAGTTTCTAATGCTTTCACTGCGAGACGAGGGGAACTGTTAACTCAGAACTGCTGCTCCTTCACCTCCTCCAAATCAATGTAAAAACTGAGAAACAACAAGAAGAGAGAGAAGGTTGATACCATCACCACTAGCATCATCACATCCAGGAAAAATGACTATTTCATGAGCGGAAATTCTTCTGGTACAACACGAGCCATTTTAACAGAGACAAAGTTTCCATTTGAACAAATCACTTGAATGGACCTTACCAGTCATGTGGAAGATATCTCACAGAAACTGAGGTGATTCTACTGCTAAGCTGCAGGTATACATGGGCAAAAGTTCACTCATACATATCTAAAAACTGTAGCTACGTATATCACACACATTTGTTCTCATCAAGATCTTCCAATAGACTAAAGTGGACTTCAGTCATTTTAATTCCACCCTGTTTAAAAAAAAAATAGCCAAAGACGTACGTGAACGGACATATCAGATGGGATAGAGAGAAACCTGTGCACCAACCTAAAATAAAAAGCAAGCGTAGCAGCCCCTTTCTCTCTTTTTCGCAATCTATTTTCCCTCCTGAAACTTTCTGCTACCTTTCCCCAGCCCTATTTCTGCATCTTACCACTGCAACTGCTCCTCCTCTATAGCAAATATGCATGGCATGAGTGAAACCAATTAAAAAATTATACAGGAGGACCATGAAATGGAGGAATTTTTCAAAAAAAGGAGAATTATATGAGAGAGGGGCAGAAAGAACTTATCTTTTGCTATTTTTCCCAATTTAGCAGTCTCAGAGACAAAGACATCGCCCTTATCTGCTAGGCTTCCTTTTTTAACTCATCTGATCTGCTGTTAACGAATGAAACTTCTACTGGAGATGTGAAGAAGCTTCCTTCTTTTAGAGAACCAGAAAAGGTGATTGAGAAGACCACCCCTGCAGAGATGTGGGAACAAGAGGCAGACACTTACTGGATTTGTGGACATGTATTAAAAATAAGAAAGACTTTTCAAGGAGTAATCTACCAGCATGAATATTTTGCATGACTTCTGCAAGCCACTCTGATCTCCTCGTGAAAAACAGGGCTAATAATTGAAAATTGAAGATGTTAAACATGACTGGACATAAATAGAGTAAAAAGACATTTTCTCTTTTTTTGTGGGTTGGCACTGAAAGGGTCAATATGTCTTCCCTGTTTTTGTTTTTTTTCTTCGAATAACTTTAAAAAAAAAAAAAAAGAAGAAGAAGAAATTTTTGGAGATTTCTGCAAAAGTCCCAAAACAACCATTACCAACTTCATGGATGGATTCTGCAACTTACTTCTTCAGCTCTGCACCTGGCTGCTGGTCTGCTTCTTCTTCTCCTGGTTTTCTACTTGTAGCTTTTTACCTGAACCTAACTTGAACTCACTGATGGCAGCTGTGTTTCGCATCATTATCTGGAAACCAGAGAGGGGTGTTATCATTCAACTTGTGGATTTGGTCTGAAAAAATTGTGTGTGGTCCCCATACTTGGACTTGCAACTGACCATCAAGGGCCCAAATACAGTGCTGAAACCCAGCTGGTCTGACAGCTGACCAAGATCGCTGCCTCTTTGTCCACAATTGTTGTTCTGTTTATGGAAGATTGATGCCCAGGTTTTAGATTTACTTTCTTTGTTTCTGACATTATGTTAGCATTATTAGACTTCTCTATTTATTTTTGTTGTTTATTCATCAGTCACCATCTAACTGTTATCTGAATTACAGTATAAACAAACATTTTCCCTTGAAAGGTAAAACTAAGTTTTAAAAAGTAATTGAGGTAAATGATGAGACTCAGGACCTATTAGCATTTATTTGATCATGTTAAAAGAAGTCTCGTGACCATAAAAATCCATTTATTTTTTGATTTTCTTTGCAACATTTTTTTAAAAAAGGTGTTTCTCCTGACAAACTCAATGGAATGAGATGTAGTTTAAAATCCCAAATGGGGAAATTAATGCACCTTGATATGCTCAACAAAGCACTTAAAACACACAATGGGTTGATGCAACCAATTTCGTTTGTAGTTTCTTCAAATGGTTTGGAAATTAGAATTCCATCTTCATCTAGCTGCATTCAGCTTCCTTACATATCACTGGATAACATTACAACAAGCTAAAGATGTCAGTCCATTTTAAAGTAGTTTCCTAACTAATAATCTTTTTAAAATATTTTCCGTGCAAGTCCAACTATAATATGTAAGGCCATAAATCTGATGTTAGCATGAAGCCAAGTAGCAGTACTAATCTAGATATATGCTAGCACTTTAATAGATTTAGGTGATTCGGGAAAATCTTGAATATATTTAGTTTTCAGTGTGTATATTGAAGAGACTAAAATAGAATATTTTTCATACTGGAGTTGAAAATAAACGGAAGATTCTCATGAAGAACCTAATATCTTTTTTTAAAGCGTCAGCTAAGCTAGCGCCATATAAACTAATCTAGTTCCATTTCAAAAGCTGCTCAATGGTTATAAAATAACTAGAGCATAAAAATGTGAAGAAATATATCTTAGAACTTGTAAATGACAGTTACAAGAGATGCTTCCGGTTTTCTGGTTAGCTAAAAAAAAAAAAAAAAACTCAACAAAACAAAATTACAAGCAGCTCATTGTCAATTTGGCCACACCAGGATCCAATTTATAAGCAATTCTCTACTTACACATAAACTTTGACATTTTGGACCTAAAAAAAATGGCAAGCTTAAACTGTTTTGTATCCAAATTATTTATGGGTATTTATGTATCACATTAACCTATTAGCCATTTCTTCCCACCACAAAAATGGGTCATGGTTTTTCCGAAGATGAGTTGATATTTCTATCTTCACAATGTGAAAGTTTGTCATATTGACTGTGTTCATCTGCAGGGTGTTTTATTGGATGTAATTGCTCTGCATCAGCTGGTCTTAGATTGGTTTGGCAGCAAGTTGCAGACATAGCGGGAAACACAGTCAGCATCCTGAAAAGTCAAACAGGGGAGGTTAAACAACTACGCAAACAGAAACACAGGGAGAAAGCAGAAAAAAGTCAAAAAGTGATGCAAAAGAAATTGTATTGATCAGACCACAGCAGAATGTTTGGAGAAGTTGTGCTGACAAGTTAACCAATCAAAAATTGTCCTACAAAGGTCAATTCATGAATGGTACCATGTTTTTTCTGCTTATTCTTTTTTGATAGGGCCTTCAGTGTTTGTGCAATAATTTGTGTTGATTTTTCAGTCTGTATAAGAAATATAGGAATAGGCAGAATTTCTAAACATTATTTTATCCCATGAAACTATCTTGCAATACAGGCCAGTGTTTTAATAAGGGCTACAGAGTTGGAAGAGCTGTATCTACATGCATCCATGTGATTCACATGTAGAATCTTTGAAACACTAAAAAAAAAAAAAAAACCCTCAAATTAAAGTCTTTGTTTCTAAAGACTCTTAATGTCAACTTGAAACATTTTGTGCACTTTATCAATTAAAGATGATGCAAAGAAGATGCAACAACAACTGTAGTTTGCAGATTTGGTAATCAAAGCTGGCTAAATCCAGTTTACGATCCAGTTTGAAATATTTGGAAACTTTGATAGCAAATGGGTATTAATATAGATCATCTTCAGCCAACCAAACAGAAACTCCAGCGTCATGTACTGGAAATATTTAGTGGGATTTTCCATTTCCATCTTTATCAACTATTTCAATTAATAACCCAAAAATTCAACCAAAACAGGACCAATCTCAGGAATCATCTGAATTAGAGGTGTAGAACATTTAGATGTCATAATGCTGCTGTTCATATTCTTTAAAAAGTTGTACAGAAATTTCAGATGATAAAACTCTAAAACCAGTTATGCGTATTTGGGTCCTTTAAGACAGTTTTCTTATGGTTGCCCAGTGCATCTCCATCATGGAATAGGGTTTCTCTACATGTTAGTCCTGTAAGGGAATTTCCAACAAAACCTAAGTCTCTAGAAACTGCCTGTAGCTAATTCACGGTGGACATTATGGTTCCCATTGTCTTTTTTTATGTTTTATACAAATGTATATTTTGTTAACACGTAGTCACAATCAATCAGGAAAAAGCAACCAATGCAATCAGAACTTTTTGGAAACAAGCATGAAGGTAAAATATTCATAATTGCTACCTATTCAATTGTTGTGGGGTTGGAGAATTTAGTTGATTAAATATATCGTACACAAATGTAACCATCCTCCACACTAACTGTATCACGTCAGGTTTGGAGAGCAGACAACAGAACGTTGTGGCTTGAGCTCTTCAGGTTTATTAGCTTCAACATTTGTTTGTTCAATAACTATTCAAACCTCAAATCTTATTTGTCTTTTTTTGTTGTATTTCCCTTTTAGTTTGATCATTTTGTAATGTTCACAGTGTCAAAGCAGATTTAAACTATAGAAAACACTTAATGATGTAAACATTAGTACTGCTGTTTGCTTGGTCTGTACTATGCAAAAAGGTTGCCAGGTTTTTGAATGTCTTAAATTCACATTTGATTTGTATGCAGGTGAAGATGATAGAAAACATAGCAGGTCATGTCTTAGACAATACTGTGTTGCACTGCTGCAAGCTAAATGTTCTCTGTCTGAAAATGAATGACTAAGTCGCATGATGGGTGCATAACAACATAAATCAGAAACAGACAGTGTCAAAGGCAAACACAATATCTGCATCCTGGCCTATTGATTCATCAATATAAAGAGAAAAGAAGAAGGACATAAAGTTAAAGGTGTTTTTTCACCACTTCTTCTGGACAATGTCTTACAAATTTGAATAATTATAAGACTTTCCTTAATTCCTTGCATATGTTTGTGCCATCGAGACAAGTCAGTTTGATGTTGTGACAAATTTAGACAATTTGTAGTGAAGTCAAGAGTTCTAAACTGTTTTAAAAGTTTTGCATTTAACTGTGCACACTGAGCAAACTTTCTAAAATGAAGCATTTACTTGAAGTCCATAGACTAAACATATCAGGACAAGTAGCAAGTAGTACGTTTCTTTTAACTGAGCAACGTGTTCTTTCAAACCATTTAGATGTGAAATGTTCTAGCAAAATTGTCTCAATGCTAGCTTCACTCATGATAGGTTGACCTGTATACATATTTAAACATTCTAAGCTAGTGCTATTGTCTGAAACTGTTGGCTAACTTTAGTCTAATACATTTAAACTTTCCATTAACTAAACAAGTTATCACAGCTGCCTTTCCAGGTTTAATGCAGTAACTCTTTAAGTCTAGCTAGGTTACTGAATAAGCTAGGGTCGCTCCTATTTCTGCTGAGCTAGTTTCATTAGTATTCATTGCTGAGTAAAAAAGTTTCATCTTAAATAAAATTTGTCTTGTAAAGCAGACTTAACCATATTTGGTCAAGCTTTTACCGTGAACAGAACTGCGTGACGTTGATTGCCATATTAGCTCCAACCCATGTTTTCTGGGCTCTTTTCTGCATTCATCTTCTTCCTCACCCTCTGTTTTTTTTACTTAACAATATAACAATAAAGTTTTTGTTTTGGTCCTTCCTTCAGATGGATTTTTACAATGGTTTATTTCTACTTTACAATTATGTTAAAGGAAGCCTGCCTCCTTCCTGCTGAGCAAATGGCCTCTTTTCATGGTTTCTGCCAATTTAATCAATTATTTTTCATATCACTCAAACTGTAACGGCATCCCGATGATAGAAATTTACACCACATGAAAACTAGGTGTTGAGAGAAAAAGGCAGGGAGAAGAGAGGCTTTCTTTGGTGAATGAATGGGGTTTAAAGTTTAATGATGCTGGAACTAATTTACTTGTCACTTCACAGAAAAGAAAATTATGACAGAAAAAACAAAAACATAAAGAATCAAGAACTGCATAAAATGTATTTAAATGGAATGTTTAGCTTATTATTATTTATCTTTTTCTATTTTTGGAACACATTTAAAAAACTGACTTTAAAAAAGTTCTGCTGTAAAAAAAAAAAAAAAGACGGTTTGATCGTGAATGCTGATTTACTTGACCAACAATCCCCTTTAACTCATAAAAGAATTTAAAAAACAATGACACAGAGAAAAAACTACCGGGGAGAAGCAGATTATTTAAGTTTAATTAGAAAACTTGAGAAACTTAATAAAAACTTTAAAGTTAATACCAAGTTTTGCAGTTTTATTGTCTTTTTCCCTTTTTTAAAATAAGTTTTCTTTTTACACAACAACACAAGTAATTTCAGAATCAAGTTCAGAACTGAATTGAGGGGAGAAGAACTAGCAATTTAAAAAACAAAAACAAAAAACAAGTGAATATTTTCTGTATGGATTCATCTTTCGACCGTGTGCATTTTCTGTATCAAAAAATACAGAAAATAATCTTCTGAGCCACTTAACCCTTACAGGGTAGCGCGGATCAAAGGTCACAGTTAGCCTATTTTGCAGAGATAAAAAGAACACATCAAAGTGTTACTGACAGTGTTGTGACAGTTTTACTTGTCGACAAGGAGAGCACATTCCAACAGACTTTACCAGCGTGCATACAAAGGAATCTACATTCTGTCTGCTTTATTTATATAGTTGGGAAAACAAAAGGTGTGTTTTACAGAGTACTGGGGAACAGAAAAAGGGAGAAACGTAAAGGGGAGGTGAGGTTATTTTGTACAGTATTAGCGCATGCGTCAGTTAACAGATAACACTGTCACACAGCTGCAGGTAACAAACTGCCTGCAGCCAGCGAATCACATTATACTAAAGACACTTTTTGAATGATAAAAAAAAGAAGCATATAAAGATATACAATTTCTACCTAACACATTGCAAACAGATCTGAGTCAAGTTAGGAATTGAGTGGACATGAACAACCAATTTAAAAAAAAAAAAAGAAAGTGAATATTTTCTGTAAGTATGGATTCATCTTTGGAACGTGCATTTTCTTCTTTTCATTCCCTTCAGCGGTCACCACAGTAAGTTTCTTCCATCTAATCATGTCTCTTGCATCCTCTTTGGTTCCTCTAGGCCTGACCTTGCTGTACCAAACTAAGCATTCATCTGTATCAGAAAAATCAAAGGTTAAATGATAAACTGATGATTTACTATATACAAATAGACACAGATAAGATAGAACCATAAATGGTTTTGGTGGAACTTTTAATTACCCAAGTTAAAGAGTATATCCTGTGGATAGATTTTTTTCTATTAGTGCAGATAGTTTTAAATTAATGGGAGTTGTGAATATTGTGAACTCATAAACAGATGATCTTGAAATCTATTCCGTTTTTTTCCCAAGATGATTTTTTTAAGAAGGGTTTCACTATTAAATCTACATCCAAAATGACTGGTGTGTCTGGGAATATAGAAATTGTAAAATGGCAGAAAAAAAGGTCTACATGCACAAAATCACTCAACGAGCACTGGAAAGCAGCAGTTCCATCTAGGGACAGAAACACATTCCTACAAGGATGTATTCACTTCTGAAGAATCCCCAAAAAGAAGATCTTGAACTCTGCAGCTGAATATTTAAGTGACAACCCCTCCCCAAAATTTGGCATCTATCTGCATGGCTGGGCTAATTTTCCTCACCCATGTGTGTAAGATCATCCCATATTTTTAAAGATGTATGCAGAAGATGAATAGAAGTTTTTAAAAAAAATCATTTTTAATTAAAGTTATGTTTTAAAAAAAACATAACTATCACTATCACTGTTTTGATGCATTATTTAGGCTCTTCATTAATTTAATGATCTCATTTGAATAATAATAAAAAAAGATCCCATATTAAGATATAAATTTGGGAAAATCTAACACAATATTTATGCCACGGTTATTATCATCTTCAAATGTTTCTCAATTAAAATTGTTGGAGGGACAAGAATGAACCTTCATCCAAAATTTGCTGACCGGAGAACAAACGAGAGGCATGCCAGAAAACAAACGAGAGACTCGCTGTTTTACTGTCATAAGGGCAGCATTTTCTCCAGACTGGAGTGTCTACAAAAAACATCCCTGTCTCTTTTATTGTTACACTTGGGGGAAACAGGGAGGTGTGGTTTTCAGAGACGTGGGGAAAAGAAAAGCTACAGACTCCTGCTTACAGATGGTTAAGACAAACAAGGTGAAAGAAAGTAGAAAGGAAGATGGGGGGGGGGTCAACAGTCCTCAGTTTAACAGATAACACTGTCACACAACTGCAGGTCAGGAATTGACCTGGAGGACCATATTATAGAAAAAACACTTGAATAGTAAAAAGAAAAGAAGTCTATAAAGATATACGTTTTATACATAACAAAAATCACTTTTGAATTTAGAAATTTTCTGTAGTTTTAGTTGTTTGTCTTAGTTTTTTCTTAAAAAAGTGTTGACTGATCTATTTATCTGTGTACTGATATACAAAACAGTATAGTTTCTGATAAAAAAAAGATTGTTAGAATTACTTAGACGTCTGAATAATTATACTTAGACGTCTAAATTAATGTAGAAAAATATAAATTCTATAGTAAATTTATGTCAGAGATGTGCTTATTCGTGTACAGCACCAGGGAAGACTTTGAATGTAACACCAACACTCATGTGGCGTATTTCCGCTACAGAAAAACAAAACGTGTCCACGCAGATTTTTGTTTACTGTAGAATCGGAAGTTTTATTGAGTTAAATGACGTTTTTGTAAAAAATTGCCAACAACAATCATATCTTTTAGGGTGAGGCCTGTGTGTGCGACAATGCGCACGGAAGCTGCTTTATTTTTAAACCTAGAGACAGCAAGGTTAGCTAAAACTTAAAGTACAGCCAAACATGGACGTAGATCGGCGAGAGTTTTCAAACTCTCAGCCTGTAAAGGCAGTGAGGTTCGGAGGGAGTGTGGCAGAGACATTAAAGAAACACAGAAAGGTAAGAACCATAAATACATCAGTAATAATCTGTTAGTATTCCTACCTGATGTAACTTTGTGTTTGAAGGGAGACTTTCAAGATTATGAGCTGCTGAAGCACCAGCTTGGAGATCCTGATATAAAGGTACAGAAACAATCAAATCATTCTCTGTTTTCCTGCTTTTTCTTTCTTTTACTTACTTACTTTACTTTCTCTGACAGGAAGCTCAGATGATTAGCTGGCTGCAGGAGTTTAGAAGCTGTGTAACACTCCTGACCAAGGATCATGAACAGCTCATCTACACCATACTGGTGAGAAGACACCAAAAAATAACAGTAAAATTATTACAGTGCTACAGATAATAAAACTCTTTACAATAAAGGGCTATTTCATTGATTTAAAAAAAACAAGTTAGTGAGTACATATAATTCCTCTAAAAGAAAATGTATTATTTTTCACATGGCTCAAATTGTTTCATTTGTTGTTTTAAATTACAAATCTAACTTTACTCAAGGGTTACCACAGTGGTTAGACAGCAAGTAAGGTGAGGTTCAAGTCCCGGTGTGGGGGCGAGGCTTGAAACACTGGCCTTTCTGTATGGAGTGTGCATGTTCTCCTGGTGTATTCATGGATTTTCTTCAAGTACTTCAGTTTCCTCCCACTCTGCAAAAACATGCTTGTTTGGATGATTGGCCACAGTGAAATTACCATTGGGAGTAGGGATGGGTATCGAAAACCAGATTTTTTTCGGAACCGGTTCCGTGGCAGTCATTTTGACCGGACCGATAAGCGCTAGTGGAAACAGATCTGCTATCGGTGCTGGTCACACAGAGCCGCAACAATTTAGGCAAAAAGCACCGTGTACACGTGCTCTGGGACTCGTTGCTGTTGCCAGACAAACAAAGCTCCATTTTGAAGCAAGGAGGCATGATGGCAGAACATGCCTAAGATCTCAAGTTTGGCTTTATTTCACCAAAACGATGCCGACAACACATGTTGTCTAAAGTGCAATAAAGTATTTCAATGTAAAGGTAGAACCACAAGCACTTTGTCCAAACACATTGCCAAAATCCGCGGCATTCAGACTGAAAGATGCAATGTGTTTGAAAAGCGTGTTAAAGCAGCGTCAAGCAGCTCCGAGTCTGATGCAGCAGGTGTGCTAATAAATTGCAGCACAAGCACACTTGAAAACGCACGTGCTCTGTTTTTTACCATAATAAAACAATAAAATAAAGTTTAAAATTATGTAGTGTTCCCCACCACCAACTTTGCTTTCTCTTCCCTTTGCAAGAGAAAGGGAAAAAGCCTGCCCCCTTATTGGATAATAACAGAAAATTGACAGAACACAAGCTTTTAAATAATATCTATTGTTATTATTGAATAACTCAAGTGTGTATTTAAGCTAGAAATATTTTGTTTGAAAACTGTTCTGTTTGTGAGTTCCACCGTGATCCAAATTAGAGTTTTTATGCTCATAATACTTATTTATTTGGGTTTTTTGTTTGTTTCTAAAAGTATTGATAAGAGAATCGTTAAAGACCCTGATCGTTATCAATCCCTAATTGGGAGTGTGTGCATGCGCCTCTCGCCTGAAATCAGCTGGGCTAGGCTTCGGCACCCCTCTTGACCTAATCAGACCAAGATTTTTGTTCCCACAAATTTACCATTGAGTTTACTTTACAGAGGGGATCTTGTGCTTTCATGGCATTATGATTTTTGTTTTATTGGATATATGGATATATATTCTACCACTTGTTTGCTAAATTTGTGATATTTGCCTCAAAAGAAGTTTACAAATACATTCACTCAATTTCTCCTCTATGTTCTACGCTGTGACCTCCAATTTCTTCTTGCTCCGTGTTTAGATCCAACCACTGGGAACATGCATGACGCAGCATAAATCTCATTTGAGGCTGCAAAATGTAGCGTTAGCAGAGAACGGGGATTGCTGTTGCCAAAACATGTCCTGCTTTTACATTAGAATGTGGGCATAGCAGAGAATAAAACCTGGGGCCAAAAACGACCTAGCTTTCAAATGGTTTCGAAATATTTATGGCAGACATTGAAACTTGCTCAAACATGCATGAATGAAATAGAAAATCAATTCAAATATGTGTTTGATGTGGTATTCAAACAGGATAGAAGCTTTCAAGTTTATTTAGTGCATTCACCACACTTTAAATCCACATTAAGTTAGTGACTGGTCATCACTACAGAAGATCCTATCAATGTTGGTGGTGGACATGCACTCTGCAGTACTTGTTAAAAATGAATAAAGATCCTTTCTGAATCAGCAGATGCCAATGTTGCATCTTTGTATAATTAAACATGCTTAATAATGTCTAGTTAGTTATTAAATATTAGTAGTAAGAGCTTGAACACATATTTTTCTCCAGAGAATTCCATGGGTTGGTCGCAGTCAGGCTGTGGTGGATGAGTACCTCGCCTTCCTCGGAAACCTGGTGTCAGCCCAGACTGTTTATTTATGCATCTGTCTGAAGATGGTCGTGTCCCACTTCCTTCCCAGTATGATTTTTTATATATTTTTTTAATGTTCCTTATGCAAACATCTGGTTTTGTAACATTGTGTTTGTTTTCCATTCGTGGTAAACAGAGAGGATAACCATTCGTGAGAGAGGAGTTAACTTGTCTGATTCAGATGATGAAGATGAGAGTAAGTGGGATTTTATTTTTTGTTCTAAAAGAAATTTCTTTTGACTCCCTCAAGAAAATCAGACAAGCAAACTCATCTTCTGGTCTGTGTTTTTAGATCTTGTCAAAGGTTTTGATCAATGTCACCAAGCCCTGCAGCTCATCCTCAGATATGTCCCATCGTAAGTCATCATATATACTAATTTATTTATGGCAACACGCAGTTTTGACAATTTTTTTAAAATGTGATGTTTTGCTGAATAAGATTTGAACTGCTGTAGTTTCTACTTCTCTAATCTCTATTTAATTTAATTAAGATTTATTCAATGGAGAAGTTTTAATAAGATTTTTTTTTAACTTCTGATAGCTGTTTTTTTTTTCAGGATTGAGCAAAAATGCTGTTTCAGTTTTTGTTTATTAATAGAAATATAATGTTTTGCCTTTTTCTTTCTTTATGAAGCACAAGTCGTTTTCTCATGCCTATTCTGGAGAATAACTTCCCCTTCTCTCAGAAGTCATCCAGAACTTTGGTCAGTAACTCTTAAGACTTCATTGATTTCTATGATCCATTCCTGAGAAAAGGTCAAATTTAAGTTAGTGGAGTGAATTGTCATTGATCACAAAAATAATCCCACATAAAAAATAATCCTTGATCACCCACAGCTGGTGATCAAGGAGGAGGGTAGGAACGTTGACCGTTTTTAATTTAAAGAAATCAACTAATCCAAGTGACGAAATAACTCAAAATAGAAGAATGCATTGTCTTAGCTAAAAGTGTGAAAATGGGGATTGTAATTTTTAACTGTTAAAAAAAAAAGGTTACCAGTAGTGATGGCAGTGACTTGTGATCTATCAATACCCCAAAAGCAAAATCTTATTTAATGGTTTGAAGTGTTTGAGGCCTTGGAAAATCACTAACCGGCAAATGGTAAATGGACTCTACTTGTATAGCGCTTTTAACCTGTGTCGGCGCTCAAAGCGCTTTACATTGTTGCTCACATTTACCCATTCACACACATTCATTCCTGATGGGGATGCTGCCATGCAAGGTACAAACCACCATCAGGAGCAATTGGAAGTTCAGTGTCTTGCTCAAAGACACCTTGTCATGAACTCCTGGCGGGGGATCGAACCAGCAAACCTCCGGTTACAGGGCGGTCATCCTATTCACTGAGCTATCCTTCCCCCGGATGGATGTTCACCTGTAGTGAACAAATCACTGTAAACCAGGACACGGTTCACGATTTGGGAGCGTGAGAAGGTTACTTGTCGGCCCAGTTATTCAGCTCATGATTAAAAAAAAAAAAAAAAAGTTAAAACATTCGACTGGACAAAATTCTAACTTGAAAAACTTGAGAACTTAAGAAGCTGCTTGGATGAGGGCGGAAACATCTTCAAACTAGAAGCTTCGGTTGAATTTTTAAACTTTTCTGTTTATGAAAAAGTTGCTTACTTCACTTTTTTTAGCTAAAAACTGATGATAATATCCAATAAGGTGTTACCAAATAAGGATCTTTGTGTCTTAAAAAAACAAAACTATTGTCACTTATGGCTGGTAAAAACTTTTGCATACTTGCAAAAAAAAAAACCTTGTTTGTTTTGTATGAATGATTAGCCTATTTTTTTTCTTTTCTTTTTTGCAGGAGTGTTACGTGCACAACCTGCTGAGGGTGACAGTGTACATCCCATCAATCCGACGAGACGTCCTCGAGTTGATCATTGGACGGCTGCTCAAACTAGATGTACGTATGTGATGCAGCTTCAATATCTTCACTGGCAGGAAGTTGGGTCGTGTGTGTTCATTGGTGTTTGTGTGTTTCAGGTAAGCGCATCCCGGGACGATATCAGTGAAGCCGAAGAAAGGGCGGCACAGAGCCAGCAGTCTGAGGGCAGACTGTTTAACATGGTAACAAAACACCTAGGATCTTATTTTTAAAGCTCGGCAAATATTCTGTGGCAAATATTGATGAAATTTCCAGAAGAAGCAAAAAGCAAAGTGGAAGCCTTCACTTTATTTTTATTAACAGAAGAAACAATTATCCAGTATTTGAACTCGTGCCAACTACTTTCTAAGCCGATTTAATCAAACCTCTTTTAAACTTGGAGAAACTCTCAGAACGACTAGACTTTTTCTCTTCACCGTGGGAGTTTGGAACAGAAAGTAAATTTAACGACATATTTATGATGAAGGCTTTACTGTAAAAAATTAGCTTTAAAATTGCAGTGATTAGACAGAATTCCCAGTACATGAAGGAAATTGTGATTAAGTTTAAGAAGATATTGATCTAGTTGCCATAGTGATAGAAGCCCTTTTAAATCAAACTTATTCCTGCTTTGCTTCACAGCCACAGCTGGATTAATCCCTTGTTTCCAACTTTATAAACTGGTTGTTTGTTTAAAGTTTGGGATGAAAAGAAAGATTATATGTGCGTATGTGAAATAATCTTAATCGGAAGCAGGTGGTGGTATTGAGATATTTATTTACCGGTACTTGTTCTAGGATGAAGACGTGTCGGTTGGTCATCTCTCCAACACCGCCATGGCTCATCCGATGGCCGACAGGCTGGACGTCCTTATGGCCGTGCTCATGGCTTACATTAAAGACATGTGTCACGTCAATGGTAAGGCAATCATCTGGATCGGCTTTCAACTTGCTCTTATCCTCCTTTTATCCTGATGAAAGCTATCAGACCTTTTTCTGCAAGTTAGTTTGTATTTCCTTGTTATATCTTTGTGCTTCCTGCAGGTGTGTTCCATGTGGAAAAAACCAAGGAGCTCTACAAAGATCTGATGATCGTCTTTGACAAGCTCATCCTGCCCACACACGGGTCCTCGCACGTCCAATACATCATCTTCTACCTGTGCAGCTTTAAACTGGTCCGTTTGCCCGACTCAGTGAAAAGAAATTTGATCAGATTTATAATCGGCTTTTTGTCTATATTCTTTCTATAAAACAATATATATTTGCTTGGGATAAAAGTCGTTTTGTAATTTTACTTATTTCTGTCTGCTTTCAGGCTCTGGCAGAAGCCTTCCTGGACCACCTGTGGAAAATCCTGCAGAACCCATCGCAGCCTGCCGTGCTTCGACAGACTGCCGCTGCGTACATCGGAAGTTTTCTGGCAAGAGCAAAGTTTGTTCCCGTGGCGTAAGTTATTGAGAAGCCTCTACTGATGACTGCTTTAAAACCCATGCGACCTGTGTGTTAATCTGGAATAAACTCTGTTCATGCAGGTCCGTGCGCGCATGCCTGGATCTCCTTCTGTCCTGGATCCACAGCTACATGGACAGCCAAGACAGCAGTGGAAAGCAGGTGTGCTGTGACATCACCCTGCATGGACCTTTCTATGCCACCTGCCAGTCTGTCTTCTACACACTCATCTTCAGGCACAGGGCCATTCTGGAGAGCAACATGAAGAAAGGTGACAAAGCAGGACACATTACAGATATGAGACCTTTGTATAGAAGACTAATAGGTTATGTGTTGTCTGGTTTTCATCAGGTCTGGAATACATGCAGAATCTGAACCTGGAGCGGGTGGTGATGTCCCAGCTGAATCCTCTTAAAGTCTGTTTACCTGCAGTCACCAGCTTGTTTGCAGCCATCACCAGGTAACTGGTGGTCACAAAGTACACATCAAGACTCCTTCTTCTGAAAAACTTAAAGAGAAGTTTCTACTATGTTTTCCCCACAAAAAAACCCACATTTGAGGTGTTTATCTATTTCCTTCATGCATGTTTGAGCCATTTACAAGCTCCCCATACTAGTAATTTGGATAGCTACTGATTAGTGATTAGAGCTATAACAAAATACAGAGCAGATAGGGAATATTTTTAAATAAGTATGCTGAGTTTGGAACTGCCACATAAGAAGACCAAAGAGGTTTATGGATGTAGTGAAGTTGGATGTGAAGGTGATTCAAGAGACAGGGTTAGATGGAGGAAACTTAAAAAAAAACAACTGATCACACATAGCCAGGACTAATATTACACTCACTTGTAAAATACTTGTCATGTCAAGTGTAGAAAAGAATGTAGAGTAGAAACAGAAACCAAAAAGCAAACAGCTGATTGTATAAACATTCATCTTTCTCTGTCTGTGCAAACATGGACCACATGTTGATCAGCATCTTCTCTGTCGGCTTGTTTCAGGAAGTATCAGGTAGTTTTCTGCTACACCATCATAGAGAGAAATAACCGTCAGGTGTTGCCAGTGATCCGCAGTTCCACAGGAGGAGACTCTGTGAGCACCATCACCAATCCTCTGGATACTTTCTTCCCGTTTGATCCCTACCTGCTCAAAAAGTACGTACATGGTTTTCTTCTTTTCTATCTGACCAGGACACGTGCAGTGCTGCTCAGAAAAATTCACATTCCTCACTAACTTTGACTTAAAGTTACTTTTAAACCCTCCAAAAATATCTTTAGAAGATATATTGTAAAAAAAAAAAATTTAAAAAATCACATTTGAACCAAAGTGACATGTGCTTGAAGAGTTGAAGCTCATCAAAAAACACCAGTAGGAGTGTCGAAATTTGGTCCGAAATTATTAAAAAAATGTTTCTTGCAGCATCCAATGTGTTTTTTTTTTTAATCTTTTAATCTCTCATTTGAAGTGAAGTCAGAATTTGCAAGACAAATGAGTAATTCTGAGCAGCACAGTAAGTTGATTTATTTGCTAATTATTGCCGCAATAGTAAAACTAGATTGTTTTCTCCACCAGGACTAGTAACCTGATAGAACCACTGTACCAGGTCTGGGAGGAACTTGCAGACACAGACCTGCTTCCACCTCAAATAACTCGACAGGTGAGGATTTGTTTTGTAAAAATATTTTAACTTTAAAATGCTTTTCATTTTATTTAACTCTCTAAATTTTTCATATAACAGTTTAGCTCTGAAAGAGAGATCTCCTATTTATCAGCCGGATTGTCTATGTGGTACGACACTTTCTCTGAGCCTTCATTCTGACTGCTTCTTCTTTTTTCAGGGTTCAAAAGAGGACGAGGATGACTTCTTATGTGATGAGACCCCTCATTCAGGGTGCGTCTTAGGAATAACCCCCAACTCCTTTGGTTCTGTCTGCAGTCCAAGCAGCATGGGGTCGCCACCATTCCCTCACTAGAGGGCGCTGTGGATTAATAATCAAAAACATTTGCTTCAAAGGCAGATAAGCTGGAAACCAGAGAAGCATCAGGCTGTTTGGACGTTATTCTGCAATATTATCATTTTTCCAGACACTCTAAAATGATCAAGTGTTTTGTTACTGTATATAAGTTTGTAATGTGAGTTACTACAGAAACAGTGAAAGTATTCACTGTATGGAGAGACCCAAAAGTTCCTCGAGTTCAATTTAAATGATAAATTAAGTTCTACGTTGTAAAACAACTTTTATTTGCTTTTCTTTTTATAAATGTGGAGGACAATGTAAAATAAATTTCTCTGAAATGGCGAGAAAAATATTTGAACTTTTTTTTTTATAAATTCAAGCACATTTTATCAATTTTATTGAATATTAATCTACAGAATTTTTTTTTTTCTTCCTTTACTCAGTCTTCATAAATCTTAGTGTTTCTGGACAGACAAGGAAGGACTGGATTGGCGAAAAGAAACATCGCCATGTGGTTTTATTTCTTTAGAGGCAATTCATAGGTAGAGATCAAAGAACCTCAAGGTTCTAATGAGCCTTATTTTAAGTGAAAAAAAAAAAACAAGATTTAAGATCATGTTCATAAGGATATTTCTAAACCAGTAGAACAGACCAAATTATTACTACTGTCTAATAGTCACCTAATATGTTCGTTGTCTTCCGCTTATCTGGGGCCGGGTCGTCAGGGCAACAACCTCAGACGGGAAGCCCAGGCTCTCTCATCTCGGGTGCATCCTCCAGCTCTTCCGGGAGAATTCCGAGGCATTCCCTGGCCAGTTTCCCCATTGTGGGACAAATAAAGGTGTTCTTATTCTTAGTCTCTCCCCTGGTAGGGGGTCTGCCTCTGCACATTTTGAGGGTGTTTTGAAAAAAACATACCTGATGTTTTTATTATATTCATGTTTGAGTAATTTAAGCGTTCCCCCATCCAAAATTCGAATTCTATTTGAATATACTTGGCTCTTGGCCATGGATTTTGTATTCTGCTGTTTTTTTGCAGCAGTAGCAGTGCACATACTCTGCTCATGCCCAGTTCATTCCACTACATCTTTTGTAAATACACTAAAATAAGAATATGAAAGGATATGCTCTAACTTTGCAACCCTGATGCATTTTTCACTGTATTTTCAACCTCAAATAAGATTTACACTGTATTGTACACACCTCCAGTGTGTGAGACTGAGCGGGCAGCAACAGGAAAGGGGAATTTACAGTGTCGAAAACAGAAGTGGACACTGATGCATAAATTTATAACCTTTTATGGAAAATCTGGATTTGTGAGCTGACAAAAGGTACTATGTTTATTTATGAGATAAGAATCACTACCTCATGATAGGGTCCATTAAACACAACCCAAAATAAATGATCCTGTTTTACCACTTAGATCACACCCATTAATATAAAAATATCACAACTTTTCACCAATTTCCTCAAAGCATTTTCTATATTATTTTCTTCTCTGGTTTCCAATGGCAACAATTGCCCATTGATGATACATGTGGCTACAATAAGCTGACAAATGAATAGATTTGTTTTTTATTTTTCTGAACTTCAGCTATAGAAATCTGCACTTAACAAAATTTAGTGACTAAAATATGCTTTTCTGAAAGTCTTGAGAGAGATCTACTTTAGTTACCAGTTACCAGCACGTGGATACAAATGGCAGAAAAGTCAGCCTGCCACTGCTCCCCCCATGACTCATCATGTATCACATTTGCAGCAATTGTGGTTGGAGCTGTGGCTCCCGCATCAGCTTTTTCAGCCACAGCCGACGCTACACAAACAGACAAATATCCTGATGCAGACTCCACTGTCTCTAAAGACAAGAATGCACACAACAAGGTACCAGTTATGCTATAGCTGGTTTGAGATGTGTTGAGTGGTTGTTCTGTATGTCTAACATCTTATACAAAAAGAAAGAAAACTCTTCACTGTGTGCATTCATTGGTTATTTCTTTAATATAAAACATAAGAGAAAGAACATGAGGCCACACAGAAGATGCAATCTGGTTGATTTAACAGGACACGTCACAGTTTCTGTTTGCATGAAGACAAAAAAAAGCTCCACATGAAGCCTACAACGGATGTCTGCTGAGACTACCAAACACAAGCTTACACAGCTGTTGCTACGGAGACAGAAAGCTCCTGAATGCAGGAGGCATGAAGCTGCAAGATGATCCGAACTGCTCATGTCCGGCAGTTTTACAACCTCCACCTTTTGCTTTTTTTAAAAGAGAGAAATGTATAAGGAATTGGTGTGAGGATGGAGGTCTGGTTTCCCCATGATTTCTTTGAAAGTTTGGAATATTTGCTGCAGAGCGAATGACCGGGTGTGAGATGGAGGCGGATGGCAGCCAATCATGTTAGAGAAGAAAAGTAAAGTAAAGTAAAGCTCAATGTGGTCCGGCCATGAAAAACAAGCTTTTCTTCACATGCAGTGTGTGTTGGGTTACAAAAGAGGTCAAAGGGAAGTATTAACAAGGTTTACAGCTGTGTGTGTGTGTGTGTGTGTGTGTGTGTGTGTGTGTGTGTGTGTGTGTGTGTGTGTGTGTGTGTGTGTGTGTGTGTGTGTGTGTGTGAACTCAGTCATGCAGCCCCTGCTGTTGGGGTAACATCATTTGGCAGAGTCATTGCGTTCTGCAATGAGACGCTGGTCTGTGTGTGAGCGAGCGTCAGCATAAAAACCCAACAAGTCACTGAGAATGGAGGTTTCCAATTGGTTGGCGGCGTGGTGTTTAATTGTAAAGGGACAATGTTGTGTCTCGCTGTTGGTTGTGGTGAAGGTTGGAGTTCAGCCTCTATGGTGTCATGGTGGGGTCATCCTTTTCCTTTCCTCTTTAAATCCTCCTTTCAAGTTCCGTCTGCTCAGACGTGGTGGGCATCGGCATCTGATGAAGATTCTGATGCTGCAGGTCAGACAGAAACGTGAAGATTACAAGTTCATAGCGGAAAGCTTCTTCACTAAGGTTGACCATTAACTTGTCAGCAATAAAATGACGCTGACCAAATGAAAACAAATTCTGTCGCCATTTTCGGTCTTACAATCAGTGCCATGTTGAGTTTCGGAGTCAAAAATATGCTGCAGTGACTCAGTAATGACTGACAATTTTTTAATAATACTCTAAAGGTGCTGAAGATTTTCAGAGCCACTGGGTACTTCCTATTTGGCACGTTCCCAAATGCAGTCATTCATATATCTTCGGCTTAAGTCTAAGATTTGTGAGAGACATCCTTATGCCTGTGTTTTAGTCATGGCTTCCTCTAGCCACTACCAACCTGTGGTCACATCTAAACTTTGCTTCTTGAATCATTTAATATACTCTGAAGGACAAACTCAATTGTGCCACGGTATGTCACAAGATGACAGAATCAGTCTAGAGCTAAAGGCCAGTTTGTCTGACACAGTGATCTGCAGCACAGGGGCACCACAGGGTACAGTCCTGGCTCCTCTACTCTTCACCATTTACATCACTATCTGAGCAAACAACTGCTCAGATGATAATATCAGCTTTCTTTTCTTTTTTTGTTACCTTGATCTTCAGCAGTACCAGAGGTTCCTCCCTCTACCAGCTCTTTGGCCTCCACAGCCAGCTGGAAGGCAGGGTCAGGAAGAGGTGAGGGGGTACCAGGGCTTTCCGCTGGAGGAGTCAACCTGCTACTACTGATGAACATGCAACACAAATACAAGTTTCAACATGACCACTATGAGGTTCATGAAAGAAGATATGAAGCTATTTTAGAGGTTCCTTACCCACTCTCTCCTCCGAAAAGACTTGGTGTGGTCAGGACTTTGTGGACATTCTGATGAGAAAAAAATATTTTGAAACTACAAAAGCAGATCGGAAGAACCACCAAAAACTCAGACTGGATCCCTGCATCTCTCTTTGGCCTGATAGGATACACAATAATTTAAAAAAAAAAAAAAAAACTTAAACCAGAGTGCCAAACTTAAACCTTTACTGGGTCAAAATACAACATTGATATTTTCTGAATTTATTTTAATTATAAAGCAATGACCATGTTCATTTGTACATAAGCAAGCTTTGCCAAAAACTAAATATAGCTAACTGACTCAGTATTCGTAACCATAGAGATTTCTATGTAAACATGTAAAAGCTGTTAAAGAAAGAGTCTACATTTTTGGCCATGTTAGGTACCTGGTCCAGAGTTTGCCACCTATGGTTTAAGGTTTTTTTTACAGACAGTTTTCTTCTGGTTTGTGATGGAGCTGATCCAGTTTTATTTTATACCCTTAGCTGTGAAATAGATTAAAAATTGAGATCACTATCATCAAAGTTCTTTCAGCTAAATTTCAGTGGCACAAGGAAGGGCCAAAGAAAGCACAACTACTGCACAATACCCCCATCTATCACCAGATGGCAATGTGAGTCTGTTTATCTGACTGAACTGTAGCTGCAAGGAAATTAATATCTTGATGTTTCTGCATGATGATCTCTCATCTAACTTGCTTTTTATATCTGTTTCATGTATTTATGCTCATTTAAAATTGAAAACACATTTATCCATAGGTTAATTGAAAGGTGCATCCAGCAGTTGGCACATCAGGACAGAGATACATGTACACATGTACCTGTGCAAAGCCCAGCAGCTTTTTGTTGGAGAGCTCTAAGTTTTTCCTACTCATCTCTGACTTCCTCAGCTGGGAGTCGATGGTCGTCAGCCTCCTGCTCAGGTCCACCACCACCTCCTCCTGTCAAACACATGCACACACTCTCCATCATGTATGTGTGGATGGGAGTAGATCAAAATTCACTCCCTGTTCTACTGAGCAAGTAATGTCTGTCACATGCATCGAACATCTAAAAGTCCATTTCTTTTCTCTCTCTATTTTTTTTTTAGTTGATGAAACTATCAAGAAATCATTTTATTAAGCACATCATAAGCCAAAGAAACAACACCTGCCTTTTTAGAGACAGGTGTATTTCTGGTGGGGTGGACGAGGTCACCTATCCAATAAAATTTGTTGCCACAGATATAAGCATCTCTAAGCTGGGATGTTCAAAATTATGAATCAGATGTATCTATAACATTTTTTTAAATTATTTTAAGTTCTAGAAACAATTCAGTTTTTATTAAGCAGCTTCTTCTCAGTAAGAAAAAAAAAACGGATTTGTGTTCGCTGATAGCGAAGCGTTAGCCCACATAAACCTAGAGGCAGATTGTTTTTGCATTACGGAGTTAAACTCGTCCTGTCACGTGTGTGTGTTTTGCAGCATCTGTCACATTTTTCCTGCCCTCTTTTTCCCTTTATTCTCTTTTTTTCCTGCAGCTGCTGTTATGGCCGAAAGTTGTGCCCACCTGATGAGGAGTTCCTCAGCTTCCTCTCAACATAAGAAACAAAGAACATCTGTGCAAAGTTGTAAAACATGAAGGTATTCAGAGTGATGAGCTGCTGAGATGAATGGAGTGAAGATGGAGGGGAGAAAGAGCTCGTCTTTCAAATGCACAGCTACAATAGTCTGTTAGTTCTGAGTCCGTAGAGTCAGGTAGAGTTAGAGTAGAATTTGAAAGGAAAGTTCAAAGCATTGTAGTTTACTTGTTATTAGTGATAGAAATATATGACAACTTGGAGGTGATCCCTTAAATGAATCATTAGTTTGTACTGAGTAACTGTGAGCAGTTTAATTACAATCCCTTAGATGTTTTGGGAGTTATCAAGTTCACAAAAAACTGTGACTTTGATCTAGGTGACGTTTACCTATGACTGTATAATCCTGGAAATGTAATCAGTCCATATATAGTTGGTATTGAGTAACAGTGGGCAATGTCATTAAAATTTCTTCAGTTGTTTAGGAAATATTGTGTTTAAAAAAAGTGTTATGGAGGCATGAAGAAAAGACAGGAAGCAGAGATGGAGGTAGCAGAGATGAAGATGCTGAGGATCTCTCTGGGAGTGACCAAGATGGATAGGATTAGAAATGAGTACATCAGGGGAACAGCACATGTTAGAGGTTTTGGGGATAAAGTTTGAGAGGCAAGACTGAGATGGTTTGGGCATGTACAGAGGAGAGAGAGAGAGTACATAGGAAGAAGGATGCTGGATTTGGAACCACCAGGAAAGAGGACTAGAGGAAGGTCAAGGAGGAAGTTCATGGACGCAGTGAAGGAAGACATGAAGATAGTTGGTGTGACCAAAGAGGATACAGCAGATAGGGTTAGATGGAAGAAACTGACTTGCTGTGGCAACCCCTAAAGGGAAATGCCGAAAGAAGAAGTTATGGAAACATGGATTGATGCACAGAGAGTTCAAGTGCTCAATGCCTCCTTTATATTTTGTGGGCGGAGACATGGAATGGCAATTTGTTTTGGAGATCCGATATAACAATTAAAAAGTCCCAGCAGTTTGTTTTTCCTCAAAGAAAATACATAAATATCAGAGTTTGTGTGTGTTTCCAGCAGCTTTAGGACAAGATAAATGCTGGCTGAATCATTTTTTCCTCTTTAAACTCACCTTGGTGGGCTCTGCTCCTCGAGCTTGCCTTTTGTTGGCCAGCTGGTTTTTCAGGTCTCTGATCTCAGCCTCTAACAGCTGGATGACCTCTTCGTAGTCCTGCTCGGCACTGCTGACCTGCCGCTGCACCGCCTCAGCTTCTGCCGCCTGCAGACGACTTTTCAGACGAGTGTTTTCCTCCACTGTTAGACAAGCTTTCTGGAGAGGATGAGAAATAATCCAAAATAAGTTGGGAAAAACAGTCGGCTCAAGTTTGACGCAAGAGCTCACTGACCTCCGATGTCTTCTGCAACTCCTCCTCCAGGCTCTTCTTGCTGTGCTCCATCTCCTTCAGCATCACCTGCCAACAGGTTAGAGGAAACCCCTCAGACATGTTGCAACATTTTTTTTCTCTTTTGCTACCAACAACTTCATTTTACAAAGACACAATCTCAGCAGTTTAAAACGGGCTTTCTTAGAAAAGATCAGCCCTGTTGTTGTTTTTCTTTTCTTTTTAATACCGTATAATGAACTACTCAAGTTATACTTGCTCATTTGTGATGTTTTTACACTCAAATAAGTAATAAACAGATAAAATATGTACGTATATATGTTCTTTGTTTGAAGGAAACTAGAGATCTTCAAGGTTTTTTTTATGATGGTGCTTGTGCCACTCGACGTGGCCATATCACCAGAACACAGGCTCAAGGATGTTTGGTCTGAGAATTTTAGATGTTGTTTAATCTTACACAATTAATTTGAAATAATTTTTTTTTAAAAATCAAGTTTTCTCAGTAAAATCTCAAACTGTTTTTACATTTACAGTATTTACCTGACATGTAACTAAAAGCTCATAGTACAAAAGCAATCATTTATTTTACTGCCACTGTTGTATTAAGATCTGCGGCCTCATCGAGATCTGCGACCGGGCACAGATCTTAATATATGGGTATGCCGAAAACTAACTCTAACGCTAATTCCAAAAAAGGTATGGCAGGTCGCAGATCTTGATGGTTAGATCATCTAGAAGGGAGGAGGAGCGTTTTGGGCATGAGCAAAGGCGCAAAGTCACAGATCTCGATGGTTACAAATCTCGTCAGGACACCACCAAAAGCTTGATCATTTTTTTTCTTTCTCGTGTGGCTCAAATGTACCAGACACGCTTGTTTTTGCAGCTGATCATCAGAAAGAAAAATCTTGGCTGAAACCAATTAAAACACCAAATAAAAGCACTGATTTTTTTTTTAATGGATTACAATAAAATTAAAGATACTTCTATGTTTTTTCCGACTCTGACCTTCAGTGTCTGAATCTGAGCTTTGTGCTGGTGCTAACAAATCACTGGATGTCTAATTTGTGACCCACATTTAAATACAGTTTATTATCAGTGAGTGTGTTCACCTTAAGCTGCTTCATCTGTGTCTGCAGCTGCTTCACCTCCGTTTGAAACTGCTCCATCTCTTCACTGCTGTAGCTGCACTCTGACTCATACGTCTGCATACACCAGAGAACAGATTGCTTTTATATATCTATATATACATACACTTATATTTATATATATTCAAGAACTACTTCCCTATGAAAGCACAATAACCCATTTTTACATACTGTAAATTGCTGCTATAGTATATCAATAAATTTCAGTGAGGCAAACTCACAGGCGAATGGAAGGCCGATGTGTCCATCAAACTAGCTGCTTCATGATAGGAAAACGTAAAAGGACCAGTGCCCAGTTCCAGTTCCTCCAGCTCCTCCTGGAAGATGTTCCTGGTAGCCTCCACAAAGTCTAGAAAACATCAGAGAAAATCAGTAAAAAACTCAAAAAACAAAGCAGAACAACAAGAGTAACAATTAAAAAATGCTCAGTTAGGGATCCTAATAACGTGCCTCTGAATTACCATTAAAAGGTTTTGAATTGAATTGAAAATACTTTATTAATCCCCGAAGGGAAATTTGATCCATTTTTGTCTATCCGCTTTTTGAGAAAGGATCAGCAGAACAGAATCTAAAGGCTTTACAAAATATTTTCTGTTTTTAGTCTAACTGGCAACTAACACTGGCTGAAATATGATTGATGAAATGCTTAAATTTTATATTTATTTATTTAAGGAATGCTCCTTGAGATGCAACATCTTGTTTCCAAGGAAGTCCACAACACAAAAACATATGACCACATAAAGCAAAACTAAACAAAAAAAACCATAAATGATAATTGATAAAAATGATGATCAAATAAATTTTTATCAAATCAAACAGCAAATCACACCTTTGACAGCAAAGCAGCAATCTGAAATGTCATAATGAAAAAGCACAGCGCCTTTGAGAGTATGTTTTAATTATTGGTAACTGAAATATATTTGTTATTCAGGAGCGAGCAAAACAAATTTGAAGGCATTCAAGGTTTACCTCTGAATTTAGTTAAGTAGGCTGTTTAGTTACACAACAAATTTAAAAAATATACGGCAGGAGGTACATTTTTCTTAAAATCTAAAAATGATTATGGAGGGATATACAAGCTTTACATAAAACAAAACACCAACACTTCTGTCACTTTGGACCAATCAAGCCACAGCAAATTTATCCTCTCATATGTTTTTTTGCATGAGTACCTATTTTTTGAATAACTACAAGATATTGTTGATTTTAATTGTTCATTTGCTGCTTCTCAATGTAAATCATGCATTTCTTCCTCTTAAATAAATAAAATAACACTAAACCCTTACCCTGACCAACATGCAAATGCTACTGTATATGTGAAAAGCAATAGAAAATACTTTACAATGGGGCATTTTTCAGGCATCATAAAAGTATGTTGAGTAGGTGACATAGGTAATCCCCAGAAACCCATCCCGGATAAGAAAACATTAAATTAATGGTTGTCTTTAGACTTGGGCAGCAAATGAAGTCATCTTTGTTTATCAACAAACTAATCAAATTATCGGTGTTGTAAATGAATGAGATCCAACTTGATCTTTGTTTGGGTGGAACATTTCTAAGCTTGTAACGTTGGGAAACAAAGTGAATCTGTGTCAATTTCTGAGAAGAAGCCGGTTACAAGTAAATAAATAGAAAAATCCCAGAATGGAAAAGAGACGCTGTGTTTATTGTTGATTACCACCGAAACGCCGTTTATCTGGGATTAGGATAAACAGGGTGTCAAGGCCGGGACAAAGACACCAAAGAGTGGCCGTGTGTGAAAGTCTGTTGTCTTTATAACATCCAAGAGGACATTGGTGTTTGTCTGTAACCTCTGAATTAGTAAGTCAGTGAAGTCAGAGATGAGTGAAGTTCGCTGGCTTTTTGGTGGTAACTTTGAGATTTATTTGAGAACTTTTTAACAGGAATATGCACAGAGATCTGGATGGGACTCCACCCCAATAAACAGTGTAGATATTTCCAACACAAAAGGATTAAATGGTAGTTTTTGGCCAGACAGCTTTTAAAACCCTCTGATTAGCCAATTAATCAAGGAAGGAATTAATCAGGACTGTGTGTGTGTGTGTGGTTATTTTAACCATTCAAAAGTTTAACTCCCTAATAAAGATTTAGATCCCTTTCAATTTTTCTTTTGCAATGTTCGTCACTTCTTCCTGATGGCTTTTGAATTTTTTTATGATTGAATTGTAACCTTTTCTCTTGTTAAAATGTTATAAGTAAAATCTAAAATGCTTCAACTATTTTCTATTGTACAAGTTGAGAAACATCCTAATTGTAGCATGAAATTATTTATAAAAATACAGCTGGAGGGGGCCGGAGCCCATCCTGGCTAATTCAAGACGAGGAGCATGGTACACTCCAAACAGGTCGCCAGTCTGTCTTGGGCACTTGTAATTTAGCTTAGTTAAAACTTGGACTACAATTAAAACCTTTATTTTTAAACTTTTGACATTTTTAAGATGTACAGATCAGGATGCGACTGCTAAATCATTAGCATTGCAAATGACCAACGTGTTAAGAAGAAACAGTTGTAAATTTTCATGTGGCAAAATATATCTGATAGTCCTCACTAGGGTTCATTTAAAAAAAAAAAAATCCCCGTCTTAAATAAGTTGAGGCTGGTTGGTTTCAGAAGATAATGTTTCTTATTACCTTAACTTGGACATGAATACGAATCTAGCTATAAATGGCTCCAACACATTAGCATAGTGTGCATTAGCGTGTTGCCTAACCAACCTCTCGATTTATTCCGTTCCTCTTGATTAAGATAAATCTCCACTCAGACCACATGACGCTCTTCTCCCAATGATCTGTTGTCAATATTCTATGCTACCGTGCAATTTGGTGGCTTTTTCTATGCATACGCTCACAAATACGTTGTTAAAAATTTCACACCTGTTCAGTCCATATGTGTTATGTTCTCTTTGCTTTATTCCAGCAGAAATGTTTGCTTACATACAGAGCAGAAAGTTCTACTGATGTTTTTGTTCTGTCTAATTTCACCCAAAGGCTTAAGAGTAATCGATCACTCAGAAAGTGTTTCTTACCACATTACTGCCTGGAAAAAAAGTTTTTAACATGCCAGACAATTTAAAACTAGATACAATATTGTTCTTAGTTTTTTAAGATATTGCAGAGAATTTGACACTCACATTTTTAAAATTTTGTCACGACAGACGGATCAAAATTGATCATGATTTGTGTTGAATATGTTTAAATACTCCAAGTGTGGGATCAATAAAGTAATTCTAATCTAATCTAAATACAGCACTCTTCCATTTTTAAATTTGTTCATTCAAAAATTATCTCTGCTAATCATTGGTTGTTTTTCTGTTAAACTGTTGAAAGCAGCTTCAGTTACTTTTAAGTCCTAAAATACAAGAAGTTGTAATCTAGTTACAAACATGGAAACATAAAGACGAGTGAAGCTGTAGAAAGGAAACGCTTTATTCTGACTAAACTCCGCCAGACAAGCTGTTAGCGGTATGTAGCCTCCAATCTGACGGCATCTCAACATATCTTTCATTCACCTTGCTGTTCATAGAACTGGGCATGACATGTTTCAGTGGGACTGCCTAAACTGGTTTTTCATGAGTGATGAAAAAATGCCACTTCACACAAACTGTTAATGTAGAGAAGGGACATTCTCGCCCCATGTATAGATTGTGGATGCGGGCATAGGCGGGACAAGGGTTAGAGTTAGGATACATGTGTCTCACCACCATACGCTACAGTTCCTTGTGGGTCTGGAGTTAAACTTTGCCTCAGTTTCTTTCTTTTTTCCTCTATGACGTCCAAACCGAGGAAGGTCAGAGCCTGAAACAGACATGAAGAGAGAAGCAAACATCTGTTAAACTCACAGAACGATGTTCACATAATAAATCTGCTTACATCCTACGGTATTTTGACCTTGATGGAATAAGTACAAGCTGTCCCAGTGGACGAGGACATTGACTGACATTGACAAGCTTGACATAGTGCTGGGGTTGCACTCTCTTGAGCAATCCCAGCTGAAGTGTAACTTCACGTTAATGGGAAAGTGTTAGTGGTGACAGCTTCTGACTCATCCTGACCACAAACAAAAACATGTTAATCCTGTTAAATGTTTCTTTAAATCCCAGTTGGAAATAAGCTCAGTGTGAACCTTCATGAACACCACTCTGATCTTTCTTCTTTTCCTGTTTGAAAAATAAAATGAAACATATTTTCTTTCCTCTGTTTTTGCAAAGGAACTAACAGATTAAGAGAGAGCTGCGCCCATGTTCAACATTCAAACTCTCTCTTGTCTCTTTAATCCCACTAATGAATTGGTAGATTAAGGTCAACCAGCGACTGGACGACATCCGGGCTAAATTAAAATCAAAGCTGTATGATAGTAACAAAACTACGCTGCAAGAAGAAAAAGATAGTGAAGAGCTAATGTGCTCAGCCGGAGGGCAGAAAGATGGGTATATGGGGGTGTGGTTAACATGTAGTTGAACAGCAAAAAGTGTAATAGAGCAGGGATGGAGAGAGTGAGAGATCAATAATGAGATAAAGACAGATCTGCTGGCGGAGGACAGAGAAAGTGCTGTGACTGTGAAAATAAGTTAATCAGAGTGAGATAGGCTCCTCCAACTGATTCTGTCACAGTTTCTCTTTTTGGGCTCGACTAGTGTTTCCTAAAATTGTTCTTATCTTACTCTGAATTATTTCAAGTTACTGATAAGTACAACAACTAGATGGAAGTTTTGGATCCATAAAACCAGCTCCAAGTTGGGCTTGAGAAAGTAAACACCCATTCACCTCAAACCTCATTCACTTCCTCAGTTCTGCCCCTTGCTTGCTGGGGAATAGAGTATATTCTGTTACGTACTTGAGGTCATTCCAGGATGTGTGAGGAGCTCCTGGATGAATCCCAGGACAACATACTTGAGCCTCGTGTGGCTCTCCATCAGGTTTCCTCTTTTATTCCCATACACTGTCTTTTTTCCTCACTATAGAGGAGGAGTGAGGACAAGGATGATCTGGGTCTGTCGAGTTTAGTTTAACAATTACCCATTGTTTATCTTAAATGGTCTCAAATGGTCCTTTTGAGACATAACTGTATCAAAGGGTTGTGATATCCGCCTATACAAATAAAATTGATTTATACCTGTAAAATGTTTATTCAAAAACTTGACAATACTTACAAGGTCTAACTTATCAGATTTGAGCCGTATGTAAGGGTCCAGGGTAATTTTGGGTTTCGCTCCTGTTGGGGATCTCTGGCTGGTTGAACCTGGAGGAAGACAGAAGCAAGAAGAAAGAGAAGAAAAGGTGAGGTTGCATATAATTTTCTGTGCTGTTCAAAAAAAAAAAAAACTAAATTATTGGAGCTATTGGCTTTTAGCGGGATGAGGAGAGAGCAGATGAGGCCGCAAGAAACTCGGTAAACAATGGGAGTAGAATAGCATTGGATTATCTGTAAAATCTGAGTGGATGGACTGATTCTTGTTGGATTTGAGTGGAAGTGCCTGGCTGTAGTAGTACAGTAGGTGTGTGGGTGGGGCAGTACGGGAATGAAAAGCAGATGATTAAAAAAAGGGGAAAAGACAGATGATTATATAGATGACAGCAGGAACAGGGAGGGCAGAGAAGCAATGACTAATATTAATTTGATGAGTTTGTTTGTCCCAGATTTGCATGTCTGCCTGGTGACCTCGGGTGTCTGAGAGCCACCAGCAAGCAACGGTATGAGCTGAATGAACCTACACTAACATAAAAGTTTACAAAGATTTTAAAACCTTATAAACTCACAATAAGAAGAGAAAGAAGAGAAACTTTGAAATAAACATGTCTATAAATTTAAAACCACTTTCTAAGTTCCGAATCTTTTTCAGCATTGTCAAAGTTCAAACTTGAACTGAAAGTAATTTTAAAAAAGTCCATTTCAGAGCGCATGCATAGAAGAATGCAAGTGATGACATTTTTAATGCTGCTGATAAATTCTATTTAAATAAAGTCATTCTGTTCTGTTGTCTCCCGCTTATCAAGGACCAGCTTCAAAGACGAAACCCAGGCTTCTGTCACCCTGGCTGCATCCTCTAGCTCACATGGGAAGATCCTGAAGTGTTCCCCAGTCAGCTGTGAGGTATAGTTTCCAGCGGGTCCGTGGTGTGCCTCTGGTCTCCTCTGAATGGGACGTGCCCAAAACACCTTACCAGCAAGGTGCTCGTGAGGCAATCTACCCAGATGCCCAACTTTCATCCGAGCTGTTACTCCCCACCCTGAATAAAGTCATGTAAAATAAAATAAACAGTATATATGAGTCACACCCTCTAGGGGTCAGGGATAGGGTCCTACCCCAAGTGGAGGAGTTTAAGTGTCTCGGAGTCTTGTTCACAAATGGGGGGAAGGATGGAGCACTAGATTGACAGATGGATGAGTGCGGCGTCCGCAATAATCAGGGCGCTGCATTGCTCTATCAAGGCACAGAAAGAGCTGAGCCAAATTGCAAAGCTCTCGATTTACAAGTAGATCTATTTCCCACCCTTGTCTATGATCCCCAGCTGTGGGCGATGACCAAAAGATCGAGATCATGGATAAAAGCGGACGAAATGAGCTTCCTACGCATGGTGGCTGGGCTCCTGTTCGGAGACAGAATGAGGAGTTCTGCCATCTGGAAGCAGCTCGGAGCAGAGACGCTGCTCTTTAAGTTCAAGAGAAGCCAGATGGGAAGATTCGGGCATCTGGTTAGGATGTCTCCCGAGCACCTCACTGGTGAGATGTTTCAGGCATGTCCCATCGGGAGGAGACCCAGAGGCAGATGCTAGACCCGCTGGAGAGATTGTCTCACAGCTGGCCAGGGAATGTCTCGGGATCCTCCCGGGTGAGCTGGAGGATGTAGTCAGTGTGAAAGATGCCTGGGCTTCCCATTTGAGGTTGTTGCCTTGTGATCCGGCCTCGGATAAGCGGAAGATGATGGAACAAAATCATTATTAGTAACTTATGAGTAATTTTTTACAGTTGTAACTGTTTATTAAAAATGTTTCTGGATTGAAACGGTGTTGTTCATGTACAACCGGAGGGTCTCCACATCTGTCACAAAATTATTAAGCAGCTGTTATCTGCCAGAATGTTCAGAAGCTACCAGAAATAAAAGACTTAAAAGAACCAAGAAAGCACCAAACCTAAGACTTGTTCAAATGAGTTTCACACCTCATTTATAATCTTCTTTATTAGAGAACATGTCTGAGTATATTTCAGCAAAGAAAGAAGATAATTCCATCCCTTAACGTCTTGTGGCTTTCAAAGTGAGACTAAAATGTTTCCTTGTCTGCTTGCTTCCTGACAGACATGCAACACTTCCATCTGACGTTGCTTTATTTGAAATGCTTTTTAAGTTCATTCTCATTTGCAAAAGCATTAATTTTTTTAATTTAATTAATTTTTTTTTTAATTTTTGATTAATTTTTATCTCTGCGCGCTAGACATGGAAAACCATTGGGGCCACTACACACGTAATCTAGCATACTAAAGTTAAAATCAAGCGCCCTGGCGCTTAAAAAAATGTGCGTCCATGTAGTACGCTTGGTTTAAAATGTAAGTTTGAAATCTCCTGACAATCTATTTTGACAAAGAGTGCATCACGGAAACAGACACATTTTAATGGGAGCAGTGTTGTTGTTTTAACAACAAAGCTAATATATCTAGAGTGTGCCACCTATTGAAGAAACATCAGAATTGCAGGGTAAATAAAACATTAATATGGTTATTTATTAAAAATTTTTTGGACCGTATTAAAACGTTTAACGGACTGCATGTGGCCCGCAGGCCGTAGTTTGCCCATGCCTAATCTAGGAATTACTTTGAAAAATAAAAAACAAAGGGGGACTTCTACACCAAACAAATTAACAAATAAATCTAAGCTTATGGCGAGCGGAAGAGAAAATACTAAAACCATCTCAGCAACTCATGCAATTAAAAAACCAACAAATCCCTAAACATAAAGTTTTGACAAAAAACTGCTTAGAATTTAAGTACCACAACAAAAAGGTTCGTGTATACGCAGATAATACTTCACTATATTTTCTAGTAAGCCATTAGGACCTTTGATCTTTGAGATAATTCTGTTCTTTGCAAGCCTAGAAAAAAAGGGGTGGAAAAATCCAGTTAGAATGACTATGTGCTTACCTACCTACAAACTGCTGACATCTGTCACAGCTAGCAACTGGCTTAACCAATAAGAGCCTGGCAGAAAGACTAAGTGGTCACAGCACCTAGGAAATAACCTTGGTTATAGTAATCCTGGTCAATAGGATTTACACTGGCTGTCAGTGGGGTTGTGGCCAAAGACCCTGCGTGGGCAACCCCTCACACCAGACCAGTAGATCTGGTTCATATCCCCAATTTTTTTTTTCTTTGACAAAAATAGTTTGTTTTTTACTAGCATCATGAAATATGTTCCACAAATCACAAGTACTGTAGTTTGCACTTTTTTCTTGTTCTCACCATCCAATCGAGTTCTCGTAACGAAGCAAATAACTTCAAAATGCATTTACGTAGCCGTTTAAATATGTCAGTAGTTTTTTTAAATACAACAGTCGCTAGCCACAACACATTGTTTTTGTAGGCACTAAGCGATATGTATCCTCAAACAGGATATAAATTTTGTATATTTTTGGCAGATGAGTCCACCACTTTGACACAAAAAAACAACGTATGTCATACCTGAAATATGAATGTCTGGAGGACAGATGTCAGGAGAGGGCGAGGACACTGGAGCTGGCTCCTCTGCACAGATCTGCATGCAAAACAAACCCAAAATGCTATATTTAGATTGCCATTATCCTAGTTTTTCTGATTTAAAATGTAGTATAAAGCAGCACATATAAATTTTAAAACCTATTTCAATATCTTTTTGAAGGTATTGAAATATCTTCTTCAATAAAAGCAAAAGAATGTTTTTGCTGCGTGTCTTACTCTTTCATCCTTGTAACATAAGAACTCTGCAGCTACTTCAATGACACACACATTCATACACTGTTTCATGGAACTGACCTCAGGTGACCTGATGTGGACTTTTAAACGTCCAGAATTATAACTGTTGCCTGCAGCTCGGTGGACTCCATTGTGAAGAGATGTACTGCTTGGAAAAAGCCCTTTACCAGGGATGAAGGCAATCTCCACTGTGCCCTCTTGGCTGGAGATAGAAGCACAAAGACAGAAACTTATTACACTGAATTTATAGTGACACTAACATCTGTAATGTCATCTGCTCACCTGAACTTGACCTTGTTCAGCATACTTTTGGCCTCCTCATGTGTCACACCTATCAAAGACTCCTTGTTGATGGCAATAAGTTGGTCTCCTGGTCTCAGGCGGCCATCCTGCACAAACATATTTTGTATAGCTCAAAGTAACTTTAAAGAAAAAGTTTGTGGTTAATAGAGGTGGTTTCAACATTTGTAAAGTTAAAAAAAAAAAAAAAAAAAAAAAAAAGCATGTTTGTGAAGATTTTAGAGAAACATCCAGACACTGTCTCTTTGGGGACAACCTTGCAGGTTTGAAGACAATGCCAAGCCCCAAACTGCATTAATCTCAGCGGCATTGTCTTGCATGACAACAGCCAGATTGTAAAAAAATGTTGCCTACAACAAAAACCCAAAGGATTATGAATGAAAAATTTCTCAATAAAGGTTCTCGACTGTAGAGGTCTGCCTTTGACAAGAATGAGATACTGTATGTCCAACCACAGACACTTACTGCACTATATTGCTAACTGAGGTGCAAACATACACTATGTAGCTTCATTTATTTGAGGTACGAAGAGCAAATATACATTTATCCTGTCAGGTAAAACTAAGTACCGTATTTTCCGCACTATAAGGCGCACCTAAAAACCTTAAATTTTCTCTAAAGTCCACGGTGCGCCTTATAACCCGGAGCGCCTTATATATGGATTAATATTGAGCTACAACAGGTGTCGCAACTGCGGTAAGCAGCCGCCGACTCCATTTCCCCCGAAGAAGAAGTAGTGCGCGGTGCATGCTGGGATACATGAAAGGGCGTCTCATTTCCATTTGTGTGTTTGTGTAAAGACCCGGAAATGCCTTCTACCAAGAGACACTGTTACACCGCAGAGTTTAAACTCAAGGCGATCGCTCACGCAGTAGAACACGGGAATAGAGCCACAGCCAGTGGGGAGATCGGACCTAAAAAATCCAGCCCGACCCGAGCCCGCGGATAAAATTAAACCGCGGGCCCGCGGGCTCGCGGTCAAAAAAATTATATCATATATAAAAGTCTATAAATTGGAACCTTTTCAAAAACACACCTTTTTAATTTAAAAAAATCACACTATCGGACCTCTAACACACTTGTCTGTGATGGCCTGCTTAGCGCGAGGAGGAGGGACGGTCTTTGAAACAAATGATAAAATAGCGATCATCACTTTTACCAGTCCAGCTGTTTAAATGCCTGCTCAGCGTCAAGGTGCCAGTCTTTGTGGTGTCGTATGAAAGCAATTTAGTTCATCCTTAACTTCTTACTCCTATTTATAGGATATATATAAATATATTTATTTAAAAAAAAAAAAGTCAGCGAGAGAGAAGCCCGACCCGACGTAATGATTGACATTTTTAGACCCGACCCGAATTTTGGGTCAGGCTTAAGATCTTACCTCTGGCCACAGCGACAGAGTTTAACATCAATGAATCAATGGTGAGGAAGTGGAGGAAGCAAGAGCATGCGCTGCGCCAAGTAAACAAGACTAAACAGAGTTTCCGCGGAACAAAGCGAGATGGCCACAGTTAGAGGACAAAGTTGAACAGCCTTTACTGTAGCGCCTTATAATGCGGTGCGCCTTATATATGGAAAAAGTTTTAAAAATAGTCAATTATTGAAGGTGCGCCTTATAATGCAGTGCGTCTTATAGGGCGGAAAATACGGTACACTTAGGCTTGTGCATAACCTGCTTTTTTATTATGGCTTCTTTTCTGTACTAGAGCAGGAAATAGAAGAAAATAAAAAGATATTTAAAGAAGAGCCCAACAATGGTTCTCCTTGCCGTTCCCTCCATACTGAGGGACACTGGTGTCGTTCATATCTATGATGTAAAAACAACAACCATTTTATATGCTGCTTTTTAGTGCTAATTACCGTAAATTACTTTCTGTACCTATAGAGCGTGTTTACCTTATAGCTACTAAATGAATGACACACACATTAAGGGTGTGATGTTAATTGTACATTTTATTGATCCCTCATGAGGATATTTCTGTGCTGCATTAAACATTGCAGTAGGCAGTTAACAATAGCGCCAGTGGTGCGGAGCTGTTGGGTCTTGTCCAGGGACACTTCAGCATGAGCTTGTGGCGGGAATGGGACCTGCAACTGTGTGGTCAAAAGATGGCCACTTTACCACAGAGCTAAGTTGGGGCTGATGCCGCTGACCTCGCGACATCCCTTCCTCATGGTAGAAACTTTATGTTTATGTAGGTGATATATCTTTATCAGACAAAAAAACCCCAGTTAAACTTGGCTATTTAATATGGATGACATCCAACTGTAATGGAATGAATTCATCTTTATGTACAAACCAAGATGCAATGCATCATTGTATAAGACATATAAGTTTTCAAAAGTTTCCAGGTCCAGTTCTAAGAGACTCAGTTTACCTCTCAGCTGTATCAAACTCCACTTCTTGAAGACCGTTGCCACAAAGGTTTTCTATGTATTATTGCGTCTAAACACTTGTTTCAGGTCTTTGAGTCACCGTGCTAAACTGTATTGGCAGTTGATTTCACATTTATTTTGTGTTCAACTAGGAACGTAATAAAAATCTTCAGGACAGCATCCCTCAAAAACCTAAGTTTGACCACCTTGATATACACGATGAAAATATTCTTTTTGACCAATTTTGTATCCATAGTTCTGTTACCACAAAAAGGGGTTGCTGAGATGTAACAAAACCTTGTTTTACTGTCTCATCATTGCAATGTGAGTGGGGCCTTCTCCCTTCTGGCAATTTAACCGTCCTCGTTGTCCTGCCCTGTGTCATAATTCTTCACACTTGGTCCCGTTGCCGCTCCTTAATGTTTGCACCAATGTCTCATTTCCCTCTTGTTATATAAGCACTAGTGTCCTTCACTCTTTTGTCAAGTTGTCTGTTGTTATGGTGTCTTGTCTCTGTCTGATCCCCTACATCTGGCACCCACCACCACTAAGTCTGGTCAGGCCATGCCTGCCCAGGACGGCAACCAGCTGCCTCAACCCAGGGTGCCGTTCTGTCTTCAATAAATTGCCTGTGGGTCTGGATTCCACATCACCCTTTCCACCACCACATGACACCTTTTATCAACATTTTTTAAACAAAGCTTGCACAGAGCTGCAGGAAGAGATGTGTAAATTGTCAATATCTTGTCTCATTTTATGCTGGTGTTATGTCGGAAGAAAAGAAAGTAGACAAGAGATCAGACAGAAAAATCTTTAAGACTCGCTCACAATCTGAAAATGTGACTTTGAGTCAAACCTCAAGCAACTGGGAATGCAATTTTAGTTATTTTCAAGTGCCAAATACAAGTTGGTCTCTCCTATATGTTATTACAGTATTTTGGATGGAGATCTGCTACATGTATAGCCATGTAATCCTCCTGCTGACGCGGCACATGAAGATCCACACTGAGCAGCATTTTCTTTCCAAGTAGCAGCAAGGATTAGGGGTTCTGATTTAAAAGCAAAAGGACAACCTGCTTTCACGAGCAGGATGATAAAGAAAGAGATGTTTTTGTGGCTGCTGCAAAATTACTGAGTCTACTCACAAGTTTTTAAGAGTTCCATTGAGTATTTAAGAGTAATTTTTCTTTGCTCTACTCTGTCTGGTGTAACATGCGGATCGTTAGACTAAAAGTATTTTGAAAGACACCTACATGCTCTGAAAAAATGTATTCCAGTTTGTATACCATAAAATTTTGTTTGATCTTGTGTTGTTAGTTGTTAGGTTAAAAAAAACATGTCAGTCTAACTAGCTTCATCATAATGACTCGAAAATTCAATTGGAGATGGGAAACAACGAACATGTGCTGGTCTAAAGAATTAAAGTTTAAAACTCTTTTTTTTTTTTTTTTAAATCATGCTGTATTAATTCCTCATGGGGAAATTCTTGTGCTGCATTGCACCGCAGCAGGCAGCCAATATTGGTGCCAATGGTGGGAGAAACTTGTCCTATCTTTTTATTTGGATTAGTCATTTTTGCTGTCTCTTGATTTGATTATATTAGATGTTATAAGATGTGATAAACTAAAACTGTGCGATTTAAATGGACTATTTGCAAAGCCACTTATCCCATAATATGCATCATTCAATACATACTGGAACATATATTTGTTGTCTATGATGGGACCAACATATTTTTTTGCAGAATTGTTTGCTCATTTTTTAACAAAATGTTTTTCCAACTTTCTGACCAGTTCCTAAATTGGCTTTTTAAAATATGCCAGGTAATTTTATTTCAAAAATTATTATTTTTTTTTTATTTCTAATGGCAATCTTTTTTAAATTATGGGGCGGTGCAACGGACACAAACTCTCTGTTTTCGCTTTTATCTTAATTACAAGTTTATTATTTATAAATCAGTCAGAAGTACTGAAACATACTTATCATTTAAATTGCTAAATTAAAACGTCTTAACTTTGTTTGATGTGATTTCCCACTTATTGTTCTAGAAAAACTAAAAAGTAACCCCACCGTATTTTAACAATTCATGGTTTAACCTTTTCACCGATTAAATGTTTATTTTCCATTTTTTTAATACTCTATGGTAACTAGCAGCAGAGGATTTCCAAAGGACTCTTGAAACTTGTCTCACAAGTCCAGGGGCACTGACATTCAAAGTACCACTCCAGTCTAATTATGTAAAGTATTTTTTTTCTTTTTCCAGGAAATGTGCAGCAATTATTTCTGGCAAAAAGAAATGCTCCCCTCAAGCTTAAACAGTAAACACGAGTGTGTATTTCTTTGCCTTCTCCTCATCTTTCCTTCCTTTTCTTCTTTGCCTGGGTGAGTGAGAGTGGGTGGACAGAGAGCGAGGAGGATGGGATTACTGCGAGCAAAGCGCGCAAGAGGATGAACTGCAGAAATATGTGCAAATCACAGGGGTGAATGATATTGGTGGAGTGTCATGCCCTTAAAACCAGCATCGCTGCCTTTAATATTATTCAACGCTGTTAGGAGGATAATAGGATGCAGAAAACCATCTCATGCTGTTTCTGAGCATTGTTGAGATGACATTTTGCCAGTCTGCTGATATTTGTGATTTATCACTACCGTCATCACTATCTTAATTAGTATTATTATTTAACTCCTGTTTCCACACATGCCTCTTTATCCCACTAATCTCATTGTTGTTTGTGTGCAGGAGTGTGCACAACTTTTATTGTTTTAGATATCACATAATAGTACATTTTATTATAACTTTTTTATTTTTAATAGTCTAATTTAGATTTGGCCTCACAGCAAGAAGGTTGGAGGTTTAGAGTTCCGAAATGAGGACTAGAATTGAATCACTGGTCTTTCTGTGTGGAGTTTGTATGTTCTCCCTGTTTATGTGGGTTTTCTCCAGGTACTCCAGTTTCTTCCCACTCTCCAAAAAGCATGCATGTTAGCTTAATTGGCCACTATGAAAACACCCCTAGGAATGAGTGTGTGTGTGTGTGTGTGTGTGTGTGTGTGTGGATGGCTGTCTGTGTGGGCTTGCAACAGACTGGCCACTTGTTCAGGTTGTGTCCTGCCTCTCGACCTGGAATCAGCAGGGATGGTCCGGCACCCCAGCAACCCATTAAGGATAAGTGATTCAGAAGATGAATGAATGGTTGAGATTCTCTTTTGTTCCAGAATACAACAAAAAATGTATGTGTATGTGTGTAAAGCAGCAGTTTAAGGACAATGATGATGATGCACATGTCAGACTTCTAGATGACTGACCTTCATCTGATTGGTCTACTGTAATTCCTTGGTAAGTCATTTAGTTTAGAAACTAAGCACAAATAGTTTCTAAGCAATAATAATAAAAACAACACGGAATTTACCAGCAGTTTTGGTTGAAGTTGATTTTTAACCAACAATAGATTCATATATGACACCCGAACCTATATTACACATAGTACCACTACTACTCTGTTACTACTGCTACGGCGGGAATTACTACTATCACATCTGTTATTCTTAATGTCATTAACTTAATCTGGACTGACAGGCTTCAGGAGCCCTAATTCTGCTTTAACAGCATGCAGGAGTAGTTGAAAGATCCACCATGCTGGGATTACACCAGGGAGATTAGCCAAATTCACCTTGTCTCACTTTTGTTTACTTACATGATTCGCACGCTACTAAAGATGGGTTTACTTACTGGGAAATTGATTCATCTGATTGTGACTTGTGTCACAATTTTTAAGCCAAACTTTTAATACACCTGTGTTTTGTAGGGTATTTGTTACCCGTCATTGCTATGGCCCATTGAAAACCACTGTATTCTATGTTTTGTAAAGTTGGATTTCTAGCATTGTGCAGCAAGCTTTTTCTTTCCCTGAATGCGTTAAAGACATTTCTGCATCGAAATGAGGTGTTGTTGTGTTTATGGCGGATTTTGTTGGAGTTTGTTTTCAAAGTACTCTGAATGTTTTCTATGCTCCAGTCGGACATGCTCTCCTGTGAAGCAATACTTTCATGAAGATTGCAGCATGAGGTTCAGCACTGTTTTGTTGAAACTGGTGCAATTGTGGCTACGGGTGCGGCCAGATGTTGCTCTACAACCTCAACAAATTTCTGGGTGGATATTTTAGATAATGCACAGGTATGGTTTCCATTTGGCTTTTAATAGCTTTTGAGCATTTGCTAAAAAGACTGTGGACAGATTTAAGCCATGGTGATTTCTTGAAACATTCCTGGACCCATTTAAGTAAATACAAATACATTTGTCAGGCTACTTTTTGGGTTATCTGCAGTACATTTGTTAGATAAATCAATAAACAGCTCAGATTGTGCTTTATATTAATTAATCCTTCTCATGTCAATGGTAGACGTACAGTAACCAACAACTGTTTGACATGGAGAGAACTTCTGGTGGGTGTAACCCTTTCTTCTGCAGAGTCAGATGAGCAGTATCAGCAACCATTGACCCGAGCATGCCTCAGCAGTATTTAAATCTGATCAGAGGCCAAAGTTGCAGAGGTCTGCAGATGCATTTTTGCTTTCCCCTCTAAGCCTCCAGTCTTCTACCGAAGGGTCAGCTTCTTGTCCCTGCAAGTGGTATTCCAGTGATACAATCCATCTATCTGAGTTAGGCTTCAGCTTGTTTCTCACATGACTATCAAGCAAAGACTCATGGGTAAAGACTACAGTGATCAGGTTACTCGAGAAACAAATTTGTCAAGATGAAGAGTTTGTTGGCAACAATAAAGCAGGACAACCATAGTTCATAGAGAATTTTTTTTTTTTGCTGAAACAGTGGTTAACAGTAAATCCTGATTCATGTGATTGTCAGTTGACATATAATTTTATATGTGAAATTGATTTTTTTTTTTTTGGAAGTTCCTATTTTGTTTGACTGTTATTCTTGCATCAAAACCACAACTCAAGTAGTTTCTACTTTATTCATGCATCTTTGAGAAATTTGTGAGCATTTCAATCCAGTGTTTTGGACACCGTTTAAATGCTATGTTGTTCTCTGCTCTTCCTTTTATTCTCAACCACGCCCGCAATCCAACATAAGCAGGAAGTGATTTTATAGCAAAAATGGGAGAGTGCTGTTTTTGTGTAAATGCACCGAAAATAAGAATAATAAAAGACCTTACCCTCGCTTTGCTAACTTGATGACTTCAAATGAAATTTATACTATGTCATGCACAAGCCTATTGGTATGACTAATCATGGAGTGAAAGTAGGGGAGAATTCACAGTGTCAAAAACACTGTATGTCATAATACCAAACTTAGAAAATGGACCACAGGTCCATTGATGGTCTGTATATTTGGTATGAAAGGAAAAATATTCACCCACAAATGTACCCCTTCTTTAACATTTTTTTTCATAAGCTTGTCCAAATTCTTTTAAAATCTGTTTTTTCTCTTTTCCTTGTTTCTTACCCGATGACAATCTCCTCCAGACAGCACCTCCTGGATGAAGACCGCAGGCCCATCAGGCCGATTGGAACCTCCTCCAATGGTAATTCCTAAGTTACTGGAGCGCGCTACAGTGATAAGTTGAATCACCCCTTCTCCAGGATGGCTGAAAAATATACAGTTGAAAGAAAAGGAGAAGCTAAGCAGATTCTCAGACCTAACTGAGACTTAGGAATAAATCATGTTCACTTTTCTGAAACTGGAGACTGTTTAAAATATCTTACTAGTCATTCCCTGTGCAGATTAAGCTGCTACTCTGTTCTCTTTCATTAACACATTTCTGGGATTATACCCATTGTCCACATCCATATCACAAAAGCCTTAAACACACAAGTCAGAAGCTAAAAAATGAATTAAAAAGACAATGACAGCAAGAGGTTAGAATATTCAAATCAGGGCACGGTTTACTGTAATCTCTACATAATAAAATTTAAACTTTGCTTTTCAGTTGCCACAAGTGGAAGAGAAATCAAAGAAATGTGCAACATCTATGACAGCTGTTTTTTTTTTTTTAGCAGCGTGAACGTGTCTTGAACAAAGTTACCTCAGGGAGCGCATCATGGGTCCACCATTATTGTACATGTTCTGGGAACTTGCTGGGCTTAGCAACAACGGACTCTGGGATCGAGACGAAGAACCAGATGACGTGCTGTCCAAGTAGCGACCTCCTTTAAGTTGAAAAGAAAAGATTTGGAATACTGTATGTACAATTTGTCATATCTGAAATGATTAAGAAAAGCACTCCTCTAGTAAAAACATCCGCTCTGTGGCTCCACTTTCACAAATGACCCTGTCAGACACTTTTTAATCCTGAGTGACTCTGAGTATTCAATAATACCCAACATATTGTCCAAATGACTGCAGAGGCACCAAAATTTTTCCCCAGGTTTTTTCTTTCATTTCACTTCTTTGGGCAGACATCCGCTTCTTTACTGTACAGGCAACCAAAAGAAAATCTGTGGGAGTTTGCACGCTATTTAGCAAAAGATGGAAGCTATAAAACAACTTTTTGTTGAATATCTATTCAAGTTCAGTGTGTATTTGAATCATGCAAAAAACACATCTTGAACATGCTAACTGTTTATCCATTCTAAGGTACTACATACCTGGCTGGATGGGTTCTCACTCAGAGATAGGGTGAGGCGCTCTGCTATCTGGGAAGCTAAAGCAGGAGCTTGCGTTTATTACAATTTTCCTGCTAACTTAGTCCTTTAGGACTAACTGACTAAATTTATTGTTTTAACCAATCAACCAGCATCCCAGCAGATGTCTGCAGTCATGTGGTGGACAACTGCACGTGTCCAAAGTCATATTTTAAAGCTGACCTGCTCCATCCGGCCTGAAGGCTCACTACTCTGTTAGATACAGTGGAGTGTTCTAAAGGAAAAGGCTCGGTATTCTCCTGCAGAGAAGGTTTTTGGTCGTTTTAGAGGAATTCTTGTGATTAGTCTACCTACCTTGCTGAATGGGAGAGTTGCGTGTGGATCCCGTGCTGCCATTGGAACCGTATTTTTCTAGCAACTCAGCAAATTCCCTCCTATGTAGACGATAAAAGAAAAAAAATATCATGAAGTATCAGTGTGCCGAGAGAGTGACAGTCATGAACAGATAAGAGATTACTGAGATCAGCTTAGCAGAGCCACAGTAGGAAGCTGGAACAACTTTAATAATAATCTTGAGTTGTGTATTTGTTAACTCCTAATTGATCTTTTCTGGCCCGTGTTCTGTTGTTTGATCTTCATTCTCCATGTTCTGTATCATTCCCGGTTTCATCAGACCACACCATGTGGTACATGCGCTCTCACACGATGATACGAATTTGTCATTTCTAAGCAGATTATTATAAACAATCACATTGGCTCTGTGAAAATAAGGACACAAAAGAGACGACCTCAGGCTGACACGATTGGCTCAAAGCTACCAGTGCAGAGGCGGCCCAGTCACTTCACACTAAACTGAAAATACTCATAGAGTCTTCATAATCTGACAAACTGTCACAGCTCTCTTTTGATCAGGATGTTTTTTTCTGCTGTTGGTTGTGATGCATGCCAGTCCTTGATGAGCTTCATCACATTTAGCTTTAAATGGCGAAGCTTTGATCAGACAAAACCAGAAAGACATAAACCCCTTGCAGTTGGTCATGAAGGAAAAAAAGTGATGAATGAAAATTCTGCTGAAATGCCAAAATTTAGTCAATCTTCACACATGCATAGATAATAGAATAACAGTTGGAATGTGTTGGTTATAGAGGTGGAGGTTTGCACTAAAAAGAAGAGGAATGAAGACTAGTTAGAGTAAGAAAAAGTACATGTATGTGAATGAGAGAAGTGAGGCTACAGGGAGAAGACATAAAGAAGGTGGAAGATTTCAAGTACTTAGGATCAACAATCCAGAGCAATGGAGAGTGTAGAAAGGAGGTGAAGAAGCATATGCAGGCAGGCTAGAACGGTGGAAAAAAGTATCAGGTGTGATGTGTGATAGAAGAATTTCAGCTAAAATGAAAAGGAAAGTGTAAAAAAACGTGGTGAGACCGGCCATGCTGTTTGGTCTAGAGACAGTGGCCCTAAGGAAAAGACAGGAAAAAGAGATGGAGGTAGCAGAGATGAAGATGCTGAGGATCTCTCTGGGAGTGACCAGGATGTACAGGTTTAAAAATGAGTACATCAGAGGAACAGCACATGTTAGAGGTTTTGGAGATATAGTCAGAGAGGCCAAACTGAGATGGTTTGGACATGTCCAGAGGAGAGAGAGAGTACATTGGAAGAAGGATGCTGGGTTTGGAACCACCAGGCAAGAGGTCTAGAGGAAGACCAAAGAAAAGCTCCATGACTATAGTGAAGGAGGACATGAAGATACAGTAGTTGTCTTCCAGAGAAAATCTTGTAGATTTCAGCAGACAATGCTGAATCATAAACAACACTAAGTAATAATCTTTATTGTTTTTTTTTTCTTTCGCAAAGCAACAGGTTGAACACTGATTGTAAAATGCTTGGACCAAGTCTGATAGCACCCATAAAATTGAGCTCCATTGAAATTGCCAATTCAGTCGTCATTATCCACTTTTTGAACAGTGCAATGTCGAGTTTTGGAGACAGAAATGTGCTGTCCAAGTTTTTGTTACCATGGCAACCACCTTGCCAACCAGGAGCAAGCTTTTTGACAGTACACATCCCTGACACTAGACAGAGATAAACTGTAAATATGTCTGGCTCACAGTGTGGCTTCTTGCTTTCACTGGCTACATAAAATCTGTCAAGCAAGCCAGTCAAACGTCCCACGTGGGGTGCGCACCTGTTATTTTGTGCATTGGGGCAAATACCAAAAAAAAAAAAAAATCCAGAGTAATAGATACCGCATTATAACAACAGTATATGTAAAACCTAGAATGATTATTGTGATAGCTGTAATGAGTGAGTAATAGCTGCCGGTTCTTCAATAAAAGTTAATGAACACTGAGGCTTTTTTGGTGCCAGAAGCTACTTCCTGTTTGGCACACAAGCTGAAACAACTTGTGTCTTGTTTCTGCATACAATCATTGGGTGAATGTCAGCCATCCGGATTTGAATTTGAAGACATTTTGCCTGTCATCCAAGAGGCTTTGTCAATTTGAAGATTTACTGGTGAAAGCAATGGAGTTTTACAGCTTACAAACCAGTTCCTATTGGTCAGAAGGACAGAATAAAACTAGCCTCTGTAAGCCATCTATCCCAGAAAGGACAATGGGTGTTGGGTAATTAGTGTCCTTTGACCTCAGAGAACTAAGAATACATACTGTTAGCTTGGGCTTTATTTTATTCTAATGTACATATATCAATATTCTCAGATGTAAAACCAGCAGTTAAATTTAGGGGTTAGTTGCAAACGTGCAGACCTTTTAATCCTTCTCACTGTTGTCTGCTCTTTTTCTTCAGCTTCTCTGCTCTGAGCTGCGGGGTAGTTAAAGCACAGATTAACGTACACGGCTCATCTCATCAGGAGCGCTACCCTGGGTTAAGCTCTCCCCTGCCTGAGTCAACTACTGCTCCTCTGAATATGAAACAAAGGGTCATGCAGACAATAACCACCTCGGCCTATGTGCATGCTGAAACTCCGCAGTGTGACGTCTCTGTACAGACTATGGACTTCGTTTAGTTTGACATGCATCTTCTTTAAAAGCAAAGGTGCAAATCTGGCATGTCATTCTGTCTTAGCCAAAGATGTATGAGCGGGATATTTTTAGGAAACATCGAGTCCGACGTGCTCATGTGCAACAGTCTTGCTTTTCTAAATATGTAAATCTCCACCAGTTAGGGATAATGTTGCGTGCAGTGGATTTGAAGGAAAGATGATGCCTGTGCTGCTGACAGCTGGTACTGACCTTGTTTTTACCCAAACTGGTCACAGTCAGATTAGAAAGCTGGTTCAACACTAATACTACCCTCCTCTACCGTGACTGATGATACAGCTGCAACGTGGACAAATTTTGGGTGCCACTTGGGCTGACTTTAGTTCTTAAAATTTTTTATTTATCTTGATGTTTACTGGATTATAGACCCCACTATTTGCAGAAATATTCATTATAAATTTCTCAGTCGAGATTTATTGGATGAATGGCATGATGCAACAAAAAGTTAAATTATTCTTAAGTAACCAAAACTTGATAGAATGCAAAAAATAACATGGAGGTCTTTGAGGAATCTATTTTTCACTACGGTTGTCCTCAGACAAAATAAAAAAAAAACAAAAAACTTTTTTGTACAAAATTATCTTGATTAAATTTTTTTAAGCAATTCACTATAAAAATGCAGGCTTGAAATATGTATTTTCAAACTTCACTCTACTTACTTTGCCTCTTCATCTCTGGCAATCAGAAGGCGCATGTGATTGGTTGCTGAAGCAGCTCTTAGGATGTCCACAGCTCTGAAACAGCAAAGCAAGAAAAATGAAGTTAATCAGAAAACTTTGGTGGCAGTGAACTCTAACTAGATTACCTTTCACTGGTGACTCCAACCAGACTGTCCCCGTTCACCTCCAAGATCTGGTCTCCAGGCATCAGGTTTCCTAATGGCAATTACAAGTTATATTAAAATTAGGCTAGAAATAAAAACTTACAAATCCATTCCGTGCAAAATTTCTTGGTTCATATTGTGTCATTTATAATATAATGAAAGAAAATCAGTAAGCACCAGCAGTTCTCTGCAGAGAGACTGTGATTTAAAAGTTTTCTAACACTTTATAACTTTTCTGTTTTTAGGGCTGGATTTTCACATGTTTCTTCTGTTTTACCATCAAACTTTTGTTTCTATTTCTTTAGGTTTTCAACAGACAACTTATTCATATAGCAGTCTACCCTCATTATTTGCTTCCATATCACAACAAGCCTTGTGAGTTAATCTTTTCTTCACAATCACAGTGTGAGATGATAGACAGTGGAACAATATGAATACTTCTTAGAGTAGCAACAAAAAAAGATTAGACATTTTCTGAGACCTAGAGGCAGACCCAAGACCTGCTTGACAGACTAGGTCTTGCAGCTGGCCAGGAAACGCCTCAGGATCCATATGGGTGAGCTGAACAATGTGGCCGTGTTGAGGAAAGCCTTGGCTTCTCGGCTGAGGCTGTTGCTTTCAGGTCTCAGTCCCGGATGAAGCAGAAAACAATGGTATGGTAAGGAACGGCTTACCCTTTTTGTGTATTATTATATTACTTTGTTGTTTGTTGTAGCATCTATGCACTAAACTATTTACTGACCAACAAAAAAGACAGTGAAACATGCGCCTGCCAGCATATTATTCAAGTCAATCAGTAGACTATTTCTACTGGGTCCAGGTGGAAGTATACGTAGACGCATGTAACAAGCCTAATTTTTTCCGCTTAAAGAAACTTTGACGTCTTCATACCAGCATATGATTCTTTAACGACCAGGGTCTTGTGTGTCTTCTGATGTCATAATTCATCAGGAAGATGTAACATGTTTCAAAACTTTGTTTACATGACAAAGAGTTGATTGTACTCCCATGTTCTCCACAGCCACCAGAACAAAACAGATAAGATCACCTTTGGGATGATATGGAACAGAAGGATCTCTTTATGGATGTGCAGCAACTTGGGATAGTGTTATGTTGACATGAATCAAACCCTCTTGGGAATGCGTTGGAGCCTAACTCGTGAAAATTGATGGTCTGTATATTTGGTTTGTAATGTATGGAAGCCACACAATTGCAAATAAATAATTGTAATAACCATGTCTAAACAAAACTGCTTAACTCTTTGTTTTACTGCTGAACTAAAATTTCTGCTTCATATTCATCATTTATGTTGCAAAAAAGTAGGCCATGGTGCTGTTGTGGTGTGTTTCACTCATGTTGTTGTATTCACTGGAGAAACTCCAGAAATACTTGTTCTGTCCCCTCAGATGCTTTCAGTCTGACCGCTGTCAGCATACATCTGTTTGTATCTTCTTCTCAAGACATCGAAGGATCTTTCCTGACAGGCATGAAAAATGTTTGTAGAAATTTAGAGTCAACAACTTCTAACTGTTAACATGTTGAGTTACACTGACGTTGTGGGTCGGAAATTCCATGTTTGGTTTGGTGTGTTTTATGCTTCCTGGAAAATAGGGGGAAAAAATATGGAATTTCCTCAAATATTTTGCACACCGTAGGATTTTGTCCTCATGGATGGCATTTTCCCATCATATAAGGACTAGAAGAGAGGTTGAGCTTATTTCCATACATACGTCTATGTGGTTGTTCAAGGATTTATAAACTCTATCAGCAGCTCTACACGAAAAGTGGTCAGTAATTGTGCTGATTTTGTCTTTTAGTTGGAAAAATATAATCCTTGGAAATTTCTTTTCAAGCAAGTTCAAAACAATCTCCAAAAATTCCTTTTTGTATCTGTGCTTGGAAGCTGAAACAAACATCCAATCAGATTATGAGAGGAAACTCAGTCAGCACTCACCATCAGTTGAAGCAAGGCCACCAGGTAAAATACGCTTTACGTAAACTCCAAACTCTTCTCCAGTTAGCTCCTTCACTCCACCAATCACTTTGATTCCTGCAGAAAAAAAAGCACAATTTCTATGTTAAATTGCCACACCTTGATTATTTTCAAAAGGAAATTTATCTCCTGCACACGAAGAAAAATGTATTAAACTAATCCAAAAAGTCAGTAAAGTCTGTAAGAAGCCAGCGCTAATTACTGCACATAAATGAATAACAATAACTTGGTACAGATGGGATTTTGAATATTAGATCTCAGGGGGATAAATCGGAGGTCAGTGGTCAGCACTTGTCTTCTCCTTGCTGTGCTGCAGACAGAAGTCAAATAGAAGAGTCAAACAAATCAGTTTCAGGGTCATTTTCAGACTTCATTAATGCACAGACGTTTTTATTTTTCAATGAGGGTCATTCACAAAAAAAAAAAAAAAAAAAATATTTATTCCACTTTTAACAAAAAAACAAAAAAAAAACAAAAAACAAAACTGAAGATTTTTGTGTGAAGATGAAAAACAACCAAAACACCCCAAAAAAGTTAATACAGGAAGTACTTGGAACATTATATATACAGTGGATGCAAAGAGCATATTCCTAACTTATTTGGATGGTTCAATAAAGTCTAGCAGACATTGTGGCTCCATAACAAAGTTTAATGTCTTACATTACATTACAATTTAAAGCAGGTTTAACGGTAAATTCACAACCAGGCATCACACCTGACATTTTAAAGATCCCCGAAAGATGAAGTTTACAGCAAAAATTTACGTTTTTTGTTTTTTTTTTTAAATGAGAAGCACAGCATTGTCATACTACCACCACTTTTTAATAAAATTCGGTTTCTCAACGGTCTGGATGCTGGAGCAGTGGTAAGCACAGTGGCCTCACAGCAAGGAAGTTGGGGGTTCAAGTAACAGAGTGGCGGTGACGTTTGAAACACATGCCTTTCTGTGTGGAGTTTGCATGTTCTCCCTGTGTATGCTTCGGTTTTCTTCAGGTGTCTTAATATCCTCACACACTCCAAAAACATACGTTAGATTGGCCGCTATAAAATTGCCTACAGGAATGACTGTGGGTGTGTTTGGATGGTTGTCTGTGTGTGTGGCCCCGCAATAGACTGGCAACCTATTTAGGGTGAATCTTGCCCATTGCCTGAAATCAGCGAGGATAGGCTCCGGCAACCTGCTGCAAATGGGGGCTTTAAACATCAAAACTAGTGGGATTTAATAATTATTCATATTCTACTATACACACATTACTTTTGTTCACACATGCCACATTTTAGTAGGATCATTTAAAGGTAAACAAGTTCATTATTTTTCCACTTGATTCAGTTAGCAGCAGATTTTACCTTTTATTCCCAAATGACATAAAAGATAATGTCACAGAGGCCATACCCTCTCCAAATTTTCTATACTTAAATAAAACAGTATCATAGAAGAAGGTCATCACTGAGCAGATGAGCCGGCAGAAATACTTTAGAGAGGGAAAACGAAGAAAAAGATGAGAAGATTTCCTGATCCGAGTGCAGTATGTTTCCTCTTAACATTTTGTAGATCTACACTTTGATGCTCTGTCCCTGAACTTGAGGGCATACAGTGAATTCCACCCCAACATTAAAACACATTCAGCTTTGGGCTGCTGTTAGCCTGTTACCATGGTGACAGTGCGCTAGTGCTAATTGGGTCTGGTGCAATGGGGCACAAGTTAATTAATGCCTTTTGGAAGAATGGGTAAGAAGAATTCCATGGTCTCCTTTTGTACTCTTTATGTTCTTACATCAGGCCTGGAAGCAAGGCATTCACTCCGCTATCATCACCCCCTCCCCCATAACCAATCATCAGATAAGAAAAAGAGTCTGAAGCACGCACAAACTTGTTTTCAAATCATTATCTCTTCCTAATAAAGTGTCGAGGGAGTGTGTGTTACCCATGGATTGAATGTTAAATACTTTGAGGCCTTGTAAAGACAAATCACGTGGAGTAAAAAGTCTTGTTGGGAATATTTTGAATCCCCAAGATAATGAATAAAAACAACATGTTTATTGAGCTGCTTGAAAACATTTGAGGACAGCCAAGCAGCTGCTTCTGCCAGAATGTTGACAGATTAAATAGAACTGAGACTATTTTCCACCATGTGCTTGTTTTTTCTGCTTTTCGGCTGAGGTGTCGCAGCTTTCTACTGAATTAACAAAGATTATGATGTAATAATCTTTAGCACAGGTACAGGGGATTGTCTGCTACAGTAGAGATGGACAATTGTGGGGATTTTATTGTTTTAAGTCTGTCTGCACGTGTTTGGGGTGTCAGCACGAGGATTAGATATTCACGCTCGAGTTGCTTTTTTACACTTTAAGTTCTTCAACTCTTTCCATTTTTTCTTCCTCTTTTTTTGCTTTAAATAACCAGCACATCTAATAAAGATCTTTCACGGGGAATTACACTGTTGCTGATAATTGGAAGCAGACACACGACATTAAATTGTATGATATTGTTTTACAGTATTGCAGAAAAGAAATGGAGTGAAGTAGTCTTCTTCCTCTAAACTTCTAACCACTCACTTTTCAGACAAATACAAGAAATGAAAAGTATGAGGCCAATGGTTATGTTTTGCGTCTCTTTTTGTTTTTGTGTGTGTCCCTGCGACAAACTTGTCACCTGTTCAGAGTGTACTCTGCCTCTCTCTTCAAACCACCTGGGATAGGCTCTGGCACCCTCTGCAAACGTGTTAGAGGTAAGCAGTTCAGATGATGACCATAATCTGAATAAACTTCAAGATCTATTTAAAATAATTTAATTACAATCAAGCAAGTTTTTCACATAACGCTCATCACAATTATATTAAGCCACAATTTCTAACTCTTCAATCCACAGGAATCCAGTTTCTGATTGATGAGATTTTGTAAACCAGTTCAAAACCTGTCAGACCAAAGAAAATAAGTCAGGAATTGGTTGTGTTAAAGATAATATCCATGTTCAGGACAATAGATGTCTGGCGTTTTTATTTTTTTAACTCAGTAGTCAATAATTAATAAACATTATTGACGTTAACATAAAGTATTAGATCAGTTGTAGATGGATATACACCAATGTTCCATCTTCTGTCGGAGGATTGGGTTTAGAACATAGTTTAATCATCCTTATGTACCCAGGGAAAATTCATTGGGACATCAATCGTTTTTACAGGAATTTCCTGACTAAAGGGAAGTAAAGATAAAAGTTCAGGGACTTGTCAGAGGTCAGGTCACAGGGTCAAACAACCTAAGCAGGGCAGCTCAGGATTTTCTTACCATGACCGTTTTTTCTGGCTTATCCAATGGATACCAAGTGATTTTTTAGTCTGTTGTGAGACATTTTCCCTTCGATTTTCCCCAGATCCTATTCTATCCCATACAAACCTGAAGCATCTCTCTGCTTTCTCACTGATCCCCTGCTGAGTTCACAATCCACTTTTTCTCCGATAGTGAACAAAAAGCCCAGAAACTTGAACTTTTTTAGCTAGACTTTATCTAAAAAAACTCCACTCTACAGTTTTCCAGTTGCTGGATTCCATGTCACCTGTGTGGTGTGATGAATCCGTAAGATCTGAAGATAAAAACTGAACAGAAAAACTTTTAAATATATTCTGTATGTTTTTGCAATTTTTTATATTTTGTTTATTTTTCTTTTGTTAATTTTAAACTCTTTATTAACTTTACTTTTTATCTTTCATTATGTTCTTATTATTGTTACTTTATGTTTCTACAGTAAAAGGCACTTTGAATAACTTTTTGTATGAATTGTGTCATAGAAATAAACTTGCCTTGTCATAATGGGATACTTTCACCAAGCATTAAATTGATATTTATTTAAATTAATTTACTGAAATCTAGTCAGAATCACCAATCAAAGAATTGCAGAAGCACTTCTGTTTATTTTTTTAAATTAATTTTGCATTTGGTGGCTTTTAACAATGACGACGATATCTTCTCTTTTTTTGCTAGTAACTAAACAAATTGGATCAATAAAACTAATGATTATGACATCACATATAAACACATGAATTGCAGACATGGGCACCTTTTATATCTGATTACTCACTCTAAGTTTAATCTCATAACTATTTTCTGATATGTGTAAATCCTCAGTGTAGAATATTGCATGTTGTTCATTTTTGGTGTATTCATTCACTGTATTCATGGATACAGTGAAGAAAGACATGAAGATAGTTGACATGACTGAAGAAGATGCAGCAGATAGGGTTAGATGAAAGGAACTGACTTGCTGTGGCGACCCCTAAAGGGAAATGCCAAAAGAAGAAGAAGAAGTTCATTTTTGGTGTAGATATAAAATAAATCAAGTTGGATTGTTGGCATGTAGGATTTGTTTATCTGTGCAGGCGGGGAGTTCCAGCAGTACGCTGACGTGAAATTGAAGGGAGGATAAAAACAACAACAGCTCCTGCACTCCGAACCCAGCCGAGTTAAATGGGTTAGGGCTTTGCTACATGACCCACTTCCCCTGTGAGGTAAACACACTGATATAACACACAGGAATTCCTTTAAAAGTACAGCTTGAATTGTTTTGCAATGAGGATTAAATTTACCGGTCATTAGTATTTTAGTTGAAGATCACCTTCTTAACCGTCTATCCCTTGGGGGTTGCGGGGGATGCCAGAACCCATCTTGGCTGGTTCGAGGCGAGGTGCAGGGTACACCCCGAACAGGTCGCCAGTCTGTTGCGGGTTTGTTGAAGATGATTCATTCAAAGTTTACAATCATCTCTGTACATTGAACTTCCACGGAGGCCCAAAATAATTAAATTAAATAAAAATAACTTCATATTAAATGTCTTTGAAATGATATGTTGTTTTTCTCAACATTCACAGCAGACAAAAAAAATAGGTTTTAAAACTGCAAACAAAAGGAAAGTCGTTGATGCAAAAAAGACAGAAACTCAAACTGAATCCGTGCAAAGTTATTCTTAATTGAACAATTATTTAATAATATATTAACTGCATTCTGACTAATTCTTGCAATGAGAAATATCCAAAGTTTTTTTTTTTCGCCAAATGCAAAATAAAAACAAACAATAGTCTCATAACACATTAGATTCTCAGAGATCAGCTTTTACCTTATTTTCTTTTTACGTATTCTGTCCTGCATAGCAGCAGAGTGAGGGTCTAGTTCATTTATTGGAACAGATTTATTCCGCTTAAGGCAGCCATGGATGTAAAGATTTTTTTTCATCTAATCATAAATGTAAAAATAATAATCCAACACCATGAATTATGTGTTGTTTGCTGTGTCTGGTATTTTGCCAGTAACATACTATGATTTCATTTAATTTTATTAATTTTATTTTTTTTATTATTAAAAAGCAATTGTTTCATGAAAGCAACAGATCATTTTATACAGTAATGTTTTAGTCACCTGCAACCTTTTTATGCATTCAGTAATTGCCTCCAGAAAATGAGGATTTACCTAAAATGCAGACGTTTTTTCACACTTTTATGCTACAAAAAATGTGTGGCTTGCACAGTGCATAATTTTTTCATTTTAACCACCAGATGGGGTGGTCCGGGCATCTGAATACGATGCCTCCCGAATGCCTTGCTGGTGAGGTGTTTCGGGCACATCCGACCTAGAGGAGACACAGAGGCAGACCCAGACTCGCTAGAGAGACTATGTCTCACGGCTGGCCGGGAAACATCTCGGGATCCTGCCGGGTGAGCTGGAGAATGTAGCAGGGGTGAGAGAAGCCTGGGTTCACTCATGACGTTCCGGATAAGCGTAAGACAACGGAAAAGAATTTGAGTTGAAGCAAACTACCTTATTTAAGCTGGACAGCCCTGCTTGCACGTAAATAAAACGACAACATTATGTACTGAAGATAGGATAAGTAACACAACCCATTCCAAAACATTCTATGGAACCTTACACTCGACCCAAATCAACAGCATCCATAGGAGACAAACAGGTCAACAAAAGTTGCGTTGGCGTAAAAAAATAGCACAAGGAGTTCACAAATAGCCGTGATTCTAACAGGAAGAATCTTTGAGTGTATGTTATTATGCGACAACTTACTTTTTTCAACTTCTATGAAAAATGTACCAAAGTTTATCAAATGAACAATGGCTTCTATTCAAGAGCCCTCATTTGCAGTTTCCAAAACAAAGTCCAAAAGCGGGAAACCCAAACTTACCGAGGCCATTTTCGCAGTCTATGAATTCCAAGGAATGAACAGCTCGGTCAACTCCATATGGACCCATTAGTGTCCTGTTTATACAAAGAGAGAAACACAGAAGAAAAGATATACGAGGTGAGAATAAGACTGACCTAGTACAAAAAGTCAAGTAATCCGTGTGATATCACATAATGAATATTTACCACCTATCCAGGTCATTTTCAAGTTTTTGTTTTCCCATTCATCATCAAAATGCCCCCTTCCAACAGCCTTAATCCGAATTCAACAGTGATTCTTTTTTATTATTCAAATGTGATGATATCATCTTTATTTGACCTGGTTAAAATGTTTCTCACTCAAAGCAATTTATGAGTGTGACAAAGACAGATATGCATGAACACTGTCTGGAGACAGACTATGATTTTAGAACACTTAACCCCTGTAAGATTTGTTCTCTTTATCAGACACATGCATGATGAACATTCTAACACCTACTCACATACACCCAGTCAATTTCAACCAAGATTGTTCAGTCTCTCTTGCTCATTTGTCTCGTTTGTTTTTGAGTTCTGGGATTTTAGTTGAGAGTTAAAAGCAGATGCAATATGTAGTACATCACAAGAATGTAAAATGTAATCAGTGCACGTGCTGAGACTTTGAATCTGTATTTGATGAATAAATTTTTTTTTTTCAGTGGTCACCCTTAAAAAACAACTTTTCTTTGTTATTACCCCACATGCAGCTGTTTTAGTTAAAGAAAATACTTTCAAACCAATGAGAGGATGTAGAAAAAGTCAATCTCAATGATAAATCTAATTTTAAATCTAAATTAGAACTGCAAAGAGGGGAAACTGAAAAAAAGAGCTATTCCCAGTTGGGAAAACTTCAGGGTCACAACTCTCTCAAGTCTGACCCTGACTCAGATTATATGAGTTAAAGAAGAGGATTCACAGCTTGATTCATGAGACTGTTTCTTTCACTTCATGGAAAAAGTCTGATAAAAAAAAGCATTGGACTAGCGCCATCATGGGCAGGAACTTTTTTTGCTTTAACTAATTACTGCTTTTTGGTTAGGACCAGATGTGATATGTGTAATATATTTGAACAGTTTGGCCAATCCAAAAAGCAGATTGTAAAACAAACGTTCCCTTTGGCAGCAGTGCAAATACGATTTTTGCTAAATAAAACTTTCCGTTCCATCGTCTTCCGCTCATCCGAGGCCGGATTGCGGGGGCAACCGCCTCAGACGGGAAGCCCAGGCTTCTCTCACCCCAGCTGCATCCTCCAGCTCACCCGGAAGGATCCTGAGTCTGGCTTAGTTCTGGCTTAATAATGTTCAATATCAGGAATTATTGATAACACGGACTGCATAATTTGGTCAACCATTTTTCAGTTACCAAACCAACACCATGGCCCGGATGGACATTTGTGTTCACGTTACACTTTAACTCTGCTGACTCGCCAGAGGTTTTTCAATTTGCTGCAATTGTATGCCGAGTAAAATGTAATTGGGCAGAGACATTAAGCAGTACCAGCCTTAGAAAGGTTTTCAAGCAACTTTTAGGAGGTTTATAACATATTTGAGTATTAGTCCTACATTGAACCTTATCTGAAGCTGTCTACAGTTTCATTAATGCATATTTAAGTCTTTTGCAAGCTCATCCATCCATTATTTGGAAACAGTTCTAAAACCAGGTTGTTCTTGGCCACAAATGTTGTTTTCAGCCACACCCACATTCTAACATAATGTGGGTTAAAAATAGGAAGTATTTTATGTTTCACGCTCTGTCTCGCCCTTCAACAGAGAGTGCCATTTTTATGTAAATTTTTATGTACATGCTATAAATGAACTCAATCATTTTCATCAAATGAAATCTCTTTTGATAAATAACCCAACCTTTGAAGTGTCTGGAACAACCAAACTATGATTGAGGGTTTTCCTCCCCTCATGACAACACAACCCAGCCATCTTACTGAAAAAAAAAAACCCCAACAACAAGTTTACAGGAAGAACTAAACTGTGTTACTAGAAAACTCGAACATCAAACTGGGCCAATTCAACTTCATTCATAAAATAAGTCAAACTGACCACCTTGATGGATGAACCCCGTCATCTAACTAGAACATCTTATTGTGCATGACTTAACTGATTAATGCAAACATCCAAACGTCTCAATAAATTGGTTTGGTTGTTATATTGGTAACCAAGTCATTAAAGATGGTATTTCACTTTTATCTATTCTTTTTTTTTTTATTGCTATTTTTTATTTTTGCTTTTTTTTTATTTTATTGCTATTCGGAGTACAAGTCTGTACTTCGAAACTCCGAACTCCAAGCTTTGAGGAAACCGTGTTTACCACTGCACCAACGTGCAACCAAGCAGCAATTGGTTAAAGCAAAATAGTACCTGCCCACCTTGAAGTTACCTAACTCTGTAATGTCAGTGGTTAAAAATGTACAATGCCAATGAAAAAACAGTAACAAACAGAGGGAATGGGAAACCTACATGTGCATTTCTAAGTGAAGAATATTTCAATACCTGACTTGAAGTCTATCTGATTTGTACGAGATGTTGGAGCTATGTGCTGCATATCAGAATTTTCTGTGTGTGAGGCTTTATTCCAACAAGTTTCACTAAATGATTAATTTGATCTCTTTCTTTATATCTTTCCTTGAGCACCTCATGGACCACTTAGCAAGTGTATTGTTAAGGTTTGGAAAGATAATGTACCCAGATGAACCAGACAGAAGTTTGAATCACACAGGTACAAAACTTTGCAAATATCTAACTAGACCAGTGACTGCTGCAGTCAAAAGAGCAAAATGAGAAAATAATCCTTTATTACTCACAATGTATCATAGAATAAAGTCATTATGGGCTACCTTATTAGAGAAGCAAATTCCAGAACTAAATTAAGAAATAACTCATTAGTTTGTTTTGTTTATTCCAGCAGTTAAATGAGACTTTGTTTAAAATCTAATAATCTTGTGATGCAAAACACATGAACAGATTAATAGTATAAAAAACTTGTGGCACAGTGAAACTGTTACTATTACATTTAAGATCAATAATCAATACAAGCAGTGATCCATAAAATAGATTCTCAAAATCAAAGCTTTCCATTTGGAAATATGTGAAAACTGAACATTTCAAAGGATTGAAGGACAAGTCAAACATTATTACATAATACCGCCTCCATGTTTTTATGGGAGGTTAAACTAGAAAAGTCATTCTATCTAAAGTAACAGATTAAATCCCCCAGGTAAGATTTTTTTTGGTTTTAGATAAACTGTAATCCAGGTGTGATTATGAAGGACAGCTCAGCAGGAGGTAATGCAGGAAAAAAAGAAGCTAATCCATCCAACATGAATCACATTTTAAACAAAAAACAGCAGAAATCGTTCAAATTGAAATGTTAATGCAACTTTTTAATTGTGTACTCAGTGGGTTGTTGTAATAAATGCCCCTCTCCCTATCCTTTCTTGGCATTTTAAACCTATTGTTTTGTGCATATCAGATGGTGTTGTAGTGGCACTTTAAATGTGTTTTAAGTAGTTTATGTTCAAATGTTTGATTACAGTCAAGAATATGTAGTCTTTTGTCAACTTTTTGCTTTAAAACCAAGATGCAATTGCTGCAAGAGTTTTAATGATCAGTAGTGACTCACTAATGATTTTTAAATTATCTGCATTTAGAAAAATGTATTTAATTCTACATAAGTGCTCCTATTTTCTTCAGTACCAAGTTTATTTTGTGAAACAGCGATTATTCAGCAATAGAAACATTCTAAGTCATGATAGAAGTCCTGCAGCTTTTTGTCTTTTATCTGAATGTAGAAATAATGTGCAGAATGTGAACTATGAACACATCCAAAATGATTTACATCCAATTTTCTCTACTTAGCTGTTCGACTACGCTACTAAATTGGCATCAAAAGAAAGCAAATGAATCCATTTTAAAAGCCCAAAGGCAGCGTTGATGTTACATGAGGCACACTTTTGATGAGAGGACATGAACTGGCACAGAATAATTTGAGTATATCCCAGAAAATAAGAAAACAAATAACATAAATGGTCTGTCACACTTATAACAGTCAATGTCAAGTGAACTTCCTAGAGAAATAGTAAGGTCCCAAGGGTGTTGGCCTAGTGGTAGAGATACCATCTTTCGACCAGGAGAACCTGGTTCGGTTCCCATTGGGCTCAAGACGTCCCTTGGACTAGAGGACTGGAGACAATAAAACAAAAACAAAAAAACACTAGCAGTAGCAAAGCAGTTCTTCAATTCTATCAAAACTACTGTAGAGAAGTACAGGAATGACATTGAAAAGTTCTATTGCCTGCTTGAAAGGCAACAGCTGAAAGAATCAGGAGGAACGTAAATAACTCAATTTTGTAAGAAGTATTTTGATTTCACACATGAACTGTAGGGTTGTGAGCTGCACAAAGGTCACTATCACTGAATGAGTTCGTTCGGAATGATCATATTCTACCACCTTTTTTTGGCAAACTATGATAAAGTAACTTAATTTATGCTTCAAAAGGTTTACAGTCAGGCCTCTTTCAGTTTTTAATACACCGCCCGTACAATCCTCTCCACAACGTAAACAAGATTGGACTCACAGTGTACTCTGTACCCTCCACCAATCATTGAAACGTAATTACAGCATTGCATGCATCCGACAGCCCAGCATTGTACCTAGCTCTCAGAAAAGACAAATACTCTTGCTGTGACCTAAAACACCCACTAGTGCCCTTTTAATAAGTTCAGCTTGTTGCAAAAGCAGCAGAATCAGCAAAATGCTCACAACTCTCACTTCATATGCAAAGAAATTCACTTGACATGAAGACCTTGTTATGTCTCTCAAGTTAGGGCCAAACAGTCAAATCCATCAGACTTTACAGCCAAAACACACAACAAACTCATAGGATTACAAGTTGGTTAGACAATAGCTTGGAAGTGTATGTATTCATAGATCTTTTATGGCACCCGTTGTGTGTTCGGGTTGATCTATTATTTGTGTTGTTTAGTGAAAAAAAAAAAAAAAACTTCTTCGACATCAATTTATTGTAACAATACCTGTTCAATAACACAGCACATAAAAGAAAGCACTCCTGTCTTATAACTCTTACTTCTCCAATCAATTGGTCTCTTGTCACATGCATAATGTAGGAGAGAAGGCTGAGTGACAAATATTAGTACTGCCAAAGACAAGCCAATAACTACAAATTCAGCACCGGACAGCTCCGGAACATAACGGTCAAACGATGGATGGTTAAATGGATGGATAGATGGATAAAATAATAAGGTTTTCTCTATTATCATTTAGTGGAACCAAACGTTTCTTTAAACTGCAAGTTTTGAAGAAAAAAAGCATTTTTACCAGGAAAATTTGATCTATAGCTCTCTTCCATGGCAGGTATTTTTCAATTATATTAGTTTAATTTCCTCCGATGATTAGAACAAGATATGTAACATTGGGAAGAAAGCAGATTTAGCTTCATATATATATATATATATATATATATATATATATAAATATATAATACTATTTAGAATGGTTGTCTGGGCTCAGCTTCAAAAGTAATTCTTGGTTCTGTTGGTTCTATTAAGAATTGAATCTTTTTTCTCACAAATTCTGGTTACAAAAACCAAAAAAAAGACTTCCAAATACTTTCACAAAACACTTAAAAATGTGAAAACTCTCATTATACAGATTGGGGGAAAGCTAACAACATGAGATCAAAAACATAAGCAGCTTCATATAATCACAGCGTTTCATAAAGCAGGACAAAAAGATTTTGCATAACAGGGATGAAGCTGATGAAGCAATGCCGTGTGGGAAACACAAAACAATCCAAAAAATATTCACACTAATGAAAAGTTTTGTAATTACTTTATCTGTGACTATTTGTAATAATTAGTTCCAAAACTGGTCTAAAACATTTTTTGTATCTAAGTGGGCATAAGGTGGCCTATTCTACCTGGCGGTGTTAGGCCAGGTAGAATAGATTTCAGGCCGTAGTACCAAAAACATTTAGAAGAGCTCAAATGGTGCCATTTTTCTTTACCCATTGAAATACCACTGCTATTATTAATTTTGTCATAGTTACCTAATAGTATGGTCACCATGTTTATATAGTATTTGTGTCCTACAAGTGAAGTAAATATCTGCTCAGAGCTTTCTAAAGCACCGTAGTGGAAAAGTTCTACAAGAACCATAAACTAGCATCAAAGTTTTTACACTATGAATAAACTGTTTTACATTATATTCACTGCTAACTAATTTAAGTCAATGTTTTAAAAGCCCTTGAAAAATGTTTTTTTTTGTTGGCCTAAAATGCTCAGCAGATGACAGGTCAAAATCTTTCATCAGTAGTTATTGGTTAAACAATTTCTCTGGATGACATGTGTGCAATATTTTCAAAATTGTCGACTTGCTTCTTGAAATACTGCTATTAAAATATGCTTATTGAAGGCAGTATGGAAAATCTTCTCGTGCTAACAGCTGACTCTTTAAGAATACCAGGCTTTGGTCTTTACTGGCTTCTTACAGGTTCGCATCTCCAAGCAACGGAAGTTAGTTATGCTGGGGCCGCCTAGTGTTTTGTTTCGTCTTCTACTTATCCCTTGTCTCAATTGGAGTGGCAGGGGGTTCCGGAGCCTATCCCGGCTGATTTCAGGCAAGAGGCAGGGTACACCCAAAACAAGTCGCCAGTCTGTTACGGGGCCACACACACACACACAACCATTCACACATATTGATTCCTACGGACAATTTCATGGAGGTCAATAAAAATAACGCGCATAATTTTGGAGGGTGGGAGGAAACCAAAGAACTGGGAGAAAACCCATGCATACACAGGACGAACATGCAAAGTCCACACAGAAAGGCTAGGGTTTCAAGTCTGTACTCCGAAACTCGAACCTCCGAACTCCAAGCTGTGAGCCAACCGTGTTTACACGCAACCAAGCAGCAATTGGTTAAAGCAAAATAGTACCCGCCCGCCGTAAAGTAAACGAATCCTAATGCTGCGAGGTCAGACTGTTTCACTGAGTGAAAAAAACAGTCTAGGGTATCAGCTAAGCAGATGTACTTGCTTTTTGCCAAAAACAGAAATTGACATGCTGTGGGTCAAGTGTTTTTGCTCCTCGTTCAAAAAAAAATAGGCTGAGATTTTTAACATCTCACATGGTCTACAGCTCATTTATATTTTTCATTTTTGATAAACATATTAGTAAGCACGAGTCCAACTAGTGAACGCAAATTCAAGTCATTCCGAAAAAAAAAACCCGTGAATTTACATATATCTTCCATACCACCTTTAAAGAAGAAAAAAAAACAATGTGGTACAAACTTAAACGCAGACATTAAACGCTTAAACCCGTTAAATCAAACCACTATCCACGTTGTTTACCTGCGTGTTTCTGTCCCTGTTTACTCGATCACCACATGTCTAACAGCGCAAAAAACTCATCATATTAACTACTAAGTAATACACAGCTCGTTTAAGAGTTTACTTCAAATGGATCCTTCTACTTTTTCAGTGAAAGCGCCACTTACCTGCTAATGATGACAGCTCCTTTATACATGACTGAAAAGGTTGGCATTTTTCACATGGAGACGGTGGAAGGGACACAATGTGTCGGTCCTCCGGTTCTCAGCCGTCAGCCAGCAGCCACATGACGGTGAGTCTGTCTGCCACACGCCGCTAATTCCAGCCTGGCTCTCCCAGTCCCCTCCAAGCATCTCCACCTTCTCACACACCGTTAATCTCTTACGTAACCCAAGTCACCGAAAAACGACCGAGTAAATAAATCTCTCCCCTCATGCGGTTTGTTAAAGCATGAAGGTGAACTTTACTCAATAGTTTATCAATCTAGTCCTTAACAACTGTTTCATATTCATTTATAATGTGAAAAGATTAGAATAAAGCGTCTCACTCATTTTGGAAGCGGTAAAATATATCTGATTACTTTATTTTTACATCATATTTCAAATTCCTGGCAAATACTGACTCAAAAATTTTTGTAATCAATGTTATTTTGCCACTACAAAATTGCCGCTAGGAATGAGTAATGATGTAAATGTTTGTCTGTGTGTGTGGCCCCGCATCCTGACTGGCCACCTGTTAGGGGTGTATCCTGCCTCTCGCCTGAAATCAGCTAAAATAGGCTCAGCACCCTCGCGATCCCGTTAGGAATAAGTGATTCAAAAGATGAAACTAAAGATGTTTTTAACTGGAAAGGGCATGAGAATCTTCTAAAATATACCGTAGCTAGACAACTTTAAAAAGACATCAGTATGGAAAAAATATTATTCAACTTTTTTTTTACATTTGAAGAATGTAAAATGTGTTCTGTAAATCTCACAGATTAAAAGAAGAAAAAAGAAACGTTCTTGCCTTTTTGAAGTAGCTACTTTTGATTGCTGCATGCCTGGATGGTATTTTTTTCATTTATCTTTGACAATGAGTCTGATTTTTCAAGCACATGTCACTTTGGTTCAAATAAAAGTAGGGTGTTTTTTTTAACATATGGTAAGTCCAAAAATTAGTGCAGGTGGGGGATTAAAAATAATTTTATGTCAACATTGACCAGAACTAAGTAATTATGAGCAATACGTTGAATGTGTATTCATGACAGAATCTTGTGTAGCTTTGAAAATGTTTTAAACAAATCATTCATCTTTCTTTTTTTTAATTAATGAAGTCACACTTATCTTTTCTGTGTATTTTTGTTGACCAGTTGTTGGTTGATGAAAAAATTTGGTAGCTTAAATAGCAGGTGATCTAAGCTGACTTTATGCCCAATAATGCAGGTGCCTCCATCTCTTTTTAGAAATAATCCGCAGCAGACATCCATTACTCAGTATTATCGTTTGTCATTCAAACCAGCACTGAGCATCTGTTTTTTTTCACCACAGCCTTTTTAAACCTCAAGCTTATTTTCATGTTCAATGGTTTCAAAATAGTTTTTTTTAATGAAAAAAAAATGCATTTCCTCAAAAAATGTGCATGGTTTATTAAGTTTGGTTATTGTCCTAATGTGGTTTCTTCAACCAACTTCCATTTTTTACAGTTTTTTAAAGTATAATTGCACATGAAAAGTAACAATTATAAAACTTACAGTAGTCATTTTTGTCTCAATGGCTAAAAAATAAAGTAATCTGTTCACACAAACAAGATAATGTAGTAAAAAAAGTTTAACAGATTAGAATACACAAGTAAAATGTATGTATTAGATGAGACCAGTAGTATAACAATAGATGGGTAAATACTGTCTTGCATGTTGGTGAAGAGTTCATGACATACCTTGCAAACCCTAGAGGCACTTTCAACCTTTGGAACATGTCGCTGATTTACTGGGAAGCCTGGCTGTCAGTCTGAATCTTTACAGTGGTTCTAGTCCCTGTCATGGTGCCCGGCAACAATGGAGCAGCGCAGAACCAGAGCACCAACAGATGAAGAGATGATGAGCGTAAGGATAATGCATAAATCCATACAGCACACTATGTGCTAAATATAGGCCTTCATAAGAGGGCCACTCAAAGAAGAAGAGATTAGTCTGCATTTCCCACAACACACACACACACACAATGTTTCTTTTGTTTCGTGCCCTTTTTAAGTGATTTTCTATTTCGCTTTTGCCCTAGGAACTAACATCTGTGTTCTTGCCCACCTCCCCCCACACCAAGGGTAAAATCTGCTTAATGCATGCTTTTAAAGCTGCCTTTGTTAATGTCGAAGAACCATTAAACACAAAATAAAATCACCACATAGAATGATGAGGGAACCAGCAAACACGCAGGAGAAAACGGTTGAACGCATCACATGAAATAAAAGAAACAACAATACATATGATACACACTAACATACTAAAGCAGATAAGAATAAAAGTAGATGTTCTTTTAGCTACTTGCAACTATGAACATATTTAACACAAACCACATTCTTCAGAATACTAAAACTAAATCTAACAATTCAGAGGATTGAGTTTGTGAAGAAGCATTTGACAAAACGAATAGTGGATGTGGTTTTTTTTTTGTGTGTTTGTGGATGCTTCTTCTGCCACCACATGGTCAAAACTGTAACTAATGCAGTTTTTATTTTTGCTCGTGACTAAAAGCCAGTGAAATACCGGCTTTTCGTCAGTATTTTTTAAAGAACTTCACATAGCTTGCAGAGAAGGGCTTCAATTTGAATTTCACTGGCCAGTGAAGTGCTTGGAAAGTAAAAATGATCAAATTCTTGACCAACTATTTTGTTACCAAGTAATTTTCTTTTCAATTGAGACACTTTTGAATAGTGAAAAAAATTAAAGAACAATTGAGTCTGGGATTTGGGTTTGGCTGTTGCAAATGAAGTCTTTTGATAATTTAATGTCTAAATTTGGTGTTTTCTTTTAATCTATCTAGTTGCTGAGATTAGAAGGAAGAGCTGGGGTGCTTTCAGACCTCTACACAGCCTGCAGAGAAGGGCTTCAATCAGAAATATTTGAGTTTAACAAAAGTTCAACTTTTCTGATGGACATCTCATCACTGCTGTTATCTCTCTTTGTAATGCTGGCTACTGACTTCTCATACTGTAAAGATAAAAGTACACATGAAGAGGACATTTTTGTGTTATCAACCGACACCGATCATAGATGTGACTCAACATGATTGGCTAGTTCTGCAGAGCCTGCACACTATGATTTAATCATATTATGGATGTTACACTTTCACACCAACATGCCAATCATCCTGTGAATAATGGCACCATGACGGAATGAGTGATGGAAGACTGGTACAGCAGTTCATCGGCACACACATAAAGCTGAGAATGTAACTCACACATTTCCTCCCAGCAGGATTTAAATGAGCGAAACTGAGCAACCGAGGTCAATAGCAATGATGTGGTTAATACCCAATTTATGGTCTTCAGTAGACAAGAATAAAAACGTTACAGCTCTTTGGTCAGATATGGAAATAAAACTAACTCTAGATGAAGATAAACACTATTATAAAGTGTCCCAGGCTTCATGAAAAGCCCACATTTCATTTTTACAATGCAGGGTCATTAATCTGGAATGGAGTGTCAGTCTATGTAGTTACTTTGGAGAAAAGAAGATGAAGAAATACATCTCACAAACAACATAGCAACCACATGAATCAGCAAAGCATATTTTAAACTCCTGACACAGCATAAGTAGGTCTGGTGGAATCATAATAAGAGGTTGTTGGTTGAGATCCTGGTCATGTAGGAAAATTTAGATAGTAGTTTCTAAGTACGGAGTTTGCAAATACATCTTCTGTGTGTGTAGGAACTCCCCCAATTTGATCCTACCATCAGAATGCAGCCATGAATATTTGGTCATTCTTTGTTTCAGCAAACATGAATAGTTGTTTGTCTCTCTTTTGGGTCGGTGATAGATTGATGACCCGTTCAGATCCTCGTGCATATTGATGGGACAGGCTGCAGCTCCCAGAAATGTTCAGTTAGAACAAGGCGGAACAGAAAATCAAGAAGATCAATTACACGTCACTAATCAAGTGATGTATAAGTTTCCACTCTTGTAGGATCCCTTTTGACAATAATGTTTAAAAACCAAAAAGGTGTGGTTTTAGTTGTGATACTTTGATTTGCAAGTGTTTTACAGTACCATTTTAATTCAAGAGTATTTTGGAGGACAAAGAATAAATGTAATTTTAAATAAATGTGATTTTTTTTCTGGGAAATAGTTTTTCACTGCAGAGATACTGAAGTAGTCCAATACTGTATTGTATGAGATGCATGCATTTGAAAGATAAACTGTATGATCCCTCTCCTCTTTGATCTGCAAAACACGGTGTCCAGGCTTTCAATCATAAAAAATATATCTATATTGTGAACAAGTTTTCCACTCTTCCTCTATCTCTTTGAAGTCTGCTTTGGAATTTCTCAAAATTGTCAGATGTGGCTTCGTTACACAATGAAGGTTTTAACTGGCTTTGTGAAAACAATTTTGGAGAATCTTACGAGATCAAACATTCAAACAGGAATCTTGTGAACTTTATCAATAATGTCCAATACACAGATAATTCCCAACTCACAAATGATTGTGTAAAAATACTCTGTTGACTGTGAAGGGATTCTGGCCAGATCAACCATTATACTGTAACTGTAAATTTTAAATTAGCACGATTAATTATCCTGATGAAAAACTGGATAGATAGAAGTTCTTTCATTTTTTACTTTAGGACTTCCAAATCAAAATTACTGCATCAATTTCTGGGTCTTGTCTTAGAAACTGCTGTTTTGTCTTTTAAACTAGTTTTCAGCTACAAACTTCATCAAACAGGTCCCTTCTTTATTCACTTTGTGGTACAGCCTGAGGCATAACCTCATCGATTCATTCCTGAGAGTGAATACTGTTCATGGATAAACACCAATAAACTGGATGCATTGCTACTTGTTTGTGTGGTGAAAAAGATCCACTGTGGTGAAATAATTAGATAATTAACTAAAAATGATAATCCAGCTGGTTGATAGTGTGTGTTGTGCATTATGGTATGTGTTGCACATTAGTTTGTGTAGACAGAATTTCCTTCCATCACATTTCCTTCAAATTGCACACATGCAGATATTATTCCTCGCTTACTATCCCGCGTTAGTTATAACCATTTCCCTCTTAACTTTAATCACTAAATCTGCAGAGTGGATCGTTATCAGATTACGGGATTATCCAATCCACACTGAGAAATCAAACAGGATCATGAAGGCACACATGTTCATATTTTGAGGCTTGGTTTATGATGGTGTGTGTGAATAAATCAGAGTCATACAAAAAAAGGATGAAAGGATGGTTGGTTCTTTTCAACCCAAGCGTTTCACAGAGCAAAGCTACCCTCCGTGCTACAAAGATCTGAACAGCATGAAGGCTTTCCTTCACCAACTTACATCTTCTCCTGAAACATCTGAGAAACTTCCAAAGCTGAAACGAACACAAAAGTTAAAACCTCACGAGGATCAAAGGACTAAGAACCAATAACATATTAGCCTGTTGTAAGAAAGGAGTGGTTAAGTGAGCATGAAATACAAGACAATGGTTTCAGTTTGCTGATTGATGAGCATACGCAAGTCCATTAACGGTCATCTGTTTCTGGGTGACTGCAAGAACGACAATGTGACTACATTGTAGAGGCCACATTGGCTTCTATAATGTGGTCAACTTAAAGATAGAGAGATAGAAGTAGTGACAGAAAAGATGGCATGACAATCTATTATTCAATATTCTTTATTGTCATTTGCAAGTGTAACAAAATTTTAGAGTCACAGTTAATTAAGATGTAAATGTCAACCAAAGTAAATAACCCAAATTTAATTTGGTGTTTCAAATGTGCTTCGAAGAAGCAGAATATAAACCTTTTAAATGGACTTTAACTCCTAGTTTGGGTGGTCTAGGAGAAGTGCATGTGACAAGCAAAGTCTGAATTGGGATAGTTTATGTATGAGTGTTAGTTCATTCCCCAATTCAAACGCAAGTAGTTGTCTGTCAAAAAAAAACTTTTCCCTTTTTGAGGGATTTGCCCTGAGGTCAGAATGACATCCTGTGGTATCAGCTGCTTTTGATGCATAGGTTGACACATTGGTATCCTTGCATTCCTTTCATGAACGAGGAATACCTGACACCCTGTGTTTTTAAACAAAATTAATCTTAAAATGATGGAAAACAACCTGGATGACACTGCAAAGCAAATTGAAGTATTTTGCTTTTCGGAAAAATTGCAGAAAAGTCATGAATTCAACAATCATGTTCAAAAAACACACATTTCTCTATGGATTTATGAAAGATATTGAGTCCGTTCAAACAAATCCCATTTGTTTGTCCCCTAGCCATCAGCCCTCATATATTCTCACGCAGAAAGTAACAGATCAGTGTCTGACACCTCTAATGTTTCTCAGCAGACCTATGAGACTAGTCAGCATAGCAAGAAAACATCAATACCTGTTGAGAAAAAAAAAATCAGCAACAGGAAAGCCTCCCTAGAGGGAAACTAGTCAGCAATGTGCTTCAGGGTCCACTTCTTCTACGGAGAGAAAATTAAACCCAATGAAGTCCTTCTCAGGAAATCAATCATTACCTGAGGGAGCAGTGACAAGAGTGGGTGATAATGGAAGAATTGGAATCCCATTTCAGCTCATTGATTGTTTTCTGTCCAGTGAGTGGAGTCTTTTAAGTGTCCGCAAAAAAAAAACATTCAGGGCTAAAAAAAGAAAATGAAGAGTACACAGGTTGGAACTTTAAAGCACTTAACACCTCCATCAGACAGAGTTATTTTTATCTGGTGGAAATAATCTGATTTAGCAAAAGAACTATTTAAATTAATTAACACACATTCATAAGTTTGCCTACCCATTCATTTACACAACGCAGCCCAAATAAGGTCGAGATCTCCAGTAAGGAGAGTGAATGATTTCTGACTAAAGTGGATGTGATTCGAAAGCAACCAGGGGCAGAGATTTATTCAGCATATATTAGTATTACTTTTGTTTCACCTGGAAGAAAAAAGTAATACAGTGCCAAAAAAGAGCTGCCGAAAATCATCTTGCACACACTGTCCTGTTTAACCAAAAAGTGACCCGACTTATTGATGTAATAAACTTGAAGGGAAGTTTCATTCAAATTACCTATTTTAGGGTTTCTACCATGTTTGAACATTATTTTCACATCAAAAACATACCTCAAATGATTTGAGAAATTTGCAAAATCTCTCATCTAATATTTAGATACTATCTAAACACATGGTTGTTTTTGGCCATGCGTTTTGTTCACTGCCACACCCTAGCGTAAGAAGGGTGTATTTTAGGATGAGCATTCTACTCAGGCTTAGCTGCTCTTTTCAGCAGGGAGTGCCAATTTTATGAAAATACAGAAAAGAAAAAAAAAAGATAAAAAGAAGATGCTCTAGCTCTGCATCATATTTACTAACTTAAATTAGATTTATGCTGTGTTGTGTGTACGCCCAGAGAATTGGACTACATGAACAGCGAGAGGAAGGTGGAATTTACATAGTCAAAAACAGGAGTGTAACTGTATATTCTTATTGAGATTTTAAAGTTTTTTTCAGCAAATAAAGCATTTCTGGGCAATTAAAAGGTACCATGTTTATCTAAACAGTACTGTATATGTAATGAGATCAAAATTATTACACTATGAGATCATAATTCACACTCCCTTTGCTTTTTCATTTGCTTTGTTTTGAATATTTTATTTTTATTGTAGATTAGGTAAGATCTTCTTACCAGTCTGAATCAGAAAGCTTTAACCAATGATGATTCAGACTAAAATGATCATTTGTGAATTTTACAAGTTCATCTTTATTCACTTCAGCGACAATTTTAAAAGATTTACTTGGCCTTTTTTTCCTCTGAATGTGTTTTCTATCTTTTGTTACATGTTTTGACAAAAAGTTGAGAATCCTCCATAAACTAAAGGCAGCATGAGAGATTTTCTCAAAGATAAATTATATGTTGTCCCAGATGAAACAGTGAAAGATGCTAAGGCCAGGTGACTTAATGAGAGCATGTTGTTTTTCCGTCACAGCAGGACTAAAGTGATGTTTGTTGCCACCAGAGGCCCGAATTACACAAGACATGAGTCAAATAAAGAACCTGTCAAAGCGCATTAAGTCACACCTGCCCCTGCTGGTCATGTTTACTGCAGAGATAAAATCCAGGAGAGAAAACAAAAAAAAAAAAAGAAATTCAAATTTCTGCTTCAGCCATTACCTTATGGAAACATTTCTATCATTCCATCCCTTATAAAATACAGTCTTAGACATTTGGTTAGTATTTTTTTTGCCCCTGATCATTTTCTCAATACTCCAAAAGGTATGCAAGAATTATTTCAAGACAAGGAGTAAGAATTATGACAGACAAACATTGAACTTTGGAAATGTATCCATTCACAACAAAAAGAAACAAGATTACGTCAACACCAATATGCCTCTGCCTGCCCTATATTAGAAACTATTAATTATGATGGTTGAGATCTACTGGACTCTACTTCTACAGCGCTTTTCCACCTGCGTTGGTACTCAAAGTGCAGCTGACATTCACTCATTCATTCATACCCGATGGTGGATGCTGCCAAGCAAGGTGCAAACCACCATCAGGAGCCATTGGGAGTTCGGTGTCTTGCTCAAGAACACCTCGGCATGAGCTCTGGGTGGGGAATCGACGGGCAACCCTCTGGTTACAGGGCAGTTGCCCTGATCACTGAGTCACCCATAGTCACATCTTTAATTTTTTTTATTAGTGAGCTCTAGCTTTGTAACCTTGACTTTTGGTTGCATGACCCTGAAAAGCTAATCAGTTAATTTATAGTTGGTACTGACCATGTTTGGGCATTTTTATTAAAATTCCTTCAGTATTCCAGGAGATGTTACATTTACACAAGTGTGACGGAATGACACGCATGGACGGATGGATAGGTGGATGGTCCAAGTTCTTAACATTTTGTGGGCAAAGGTGTAAAATAATTTTAGTTGTGCATTACCATGTTTTGGTTGGTCATCTTTAGCTTCATTTGTAACAGTCTCATTGATTTTTATTTTACACCAATTCAATGATTCGAAATGGCGTTTGCACTTGGAGGAGCATCCCTTCCATCTCATAATCAATGGGAAGGTGTTAGAGTTGTGTTGACATGCATGTCATGGCTGACTAATCTTCCCAACTACCATTAGTTGTTAGAACAAGTTAGAATTCATAGAAGAAATGAACCCATGAGGTACAAAAAAAAGTTTATAGTTGTTTTCTTTGCATAACATTTCAGAAACATATGTTTTTCTCAACCAATCGAGACGTCTGGGATTTGCAGTAAACACCATGGTTCACATACCTTTGTAAAGATGGGTCTGCTACCTCCCTGTGACCTGTCAACCATCTAGAGTTTTGAGTTTCGCTGTCTACTCAAGCTTTAGAAATGGTCTGTGATACCCTGGAAACTGATTCTCCATCAGTACTTCCAATAAGGCCTGGCTGGGATTGTGAAGATATGCATTGAAACGTTTCTCGATGACAATCTTTAAAACTGCAAATGAGTATGTAAAGCCACTATTTACTGGTCCGGTTGTATCACATGGTTTTTGCGTTTCTTCTAACATCTTTAAACTTTTACGGTTTAAACACAATCTTTCTTCCTCATTCATCAGTAAGTGATTTTATCAAAAGAGATGTCTGAAAAACACATCACTAGCCCTCAGATGTCTCATACAAAAACAATGAAATCTATTTATCTTCTAATAAATATATAGCGTTTGCTTCAGCCGATACCTTTTCGGTCCTTTGCTGGAATATGGTTGTTTTCTTTATTTCATTGATATGAGGTTGCACTGTGACCGAAATAAATAAATAAATAAATAAATAGTATTTGCTGAACTACTGAGTAAAGAAATGCATTCCTTGCAGCCAATGCTTTTGATTAGAGGTCCATGCATATTAGTGTTGCAAATTAGAATTTTTTTCTACATTGTTTATCTTTGTTTTTCAGCTCTTCCATCCTGCAAAGTGGTAAAATTTCTCATCAATACCGTATCTCCCACTGAGCTGGCAGAGGATCATTGTTGAAATCTAACCTGTCTGGTCCACAGGGACAGTTAAACATCATCATTTTTTTTTTTTTTGTAAAATTTGAGTTAAATATGTTGGAAAAGAAGTAAATGTCTCCACATTTAAGCCATGTTTCTGTGAGCAACTGGCAATTTGGTGAGACTTACAGCCCACACCGATGGATGCGGCCCTGAAAGTTTTTTTTTCCTCTATTAGAAAGTTAGCAGCCATGATAATGCTGTCTGCACAGTATTTGAGCCCACGTGTAGAACATCTTCACAAGCATGAAATACATGTGATATGTGATGAAAGATAAGATCCACTATGACCACAGAGTTAGTTGGAAGAACAAACATTGTGCAAATTCAGTGCTACGTGAGCAGGATGGGAATTTCACGAGGGTGCATATTTTCTTGATGCCATCTGATGACATCAGCAGGTTTTATCTGAGCTCAGACAAGTCAGACTAGATAAAGATTCCAGAGTAAAAAATATATGTTATCGAAATAGTTTTGGCTAAACATTAAATGTGTTTAAGGAAAAAGCTTTGTCTAGCCATTGCGGCCTGTCTATGCTTGAGTGTGCACCCACAAAATTAAACAATTAACTATATTGAAAAAGCAGAAAAATTGTGTTGACCGCTATTGCTGCATTCTTCATAATTAAGTTGCCAAGACTTTAATGACGTATGTTGACGTTCACTCTGAGAGGCCTTCGTGAATATCTATCAGAGAAAACCCTTATAGGTGTCGTCGATGTTTCTATTCCTGTTAAAAGCCCATTTTAGCTTTAATAAAACCCAACAACATTGAACAAGTTTCTAGGATAGACATTAACATGCCTATACTTACCTTGTCTTAATGGTCGGGTTCATCCTGAGAGGAAACAGTCCCAGGTCTACGTCTTTGCTCTCAGGATTAAACTCTAAAGCTCCTGAGACATAAATCAGAAAGTAGTCCCATAGCTCAGGTAACTTTTTGGATGAGAGAAACATGAGGGAAACTTTTATTATGTGTGGGTCTGTTAGTTGGAGAGAGAAATAAGGATGGTTGTCATCCAGAGTTAAAAGGAGGGTGGGTGATGTCACCCAGATGTGTTAACACCTCCCTTCAACTTGCCTTTTAGCTCTCCTGGCAGACCCAGCCTCAATTGTCCAGTCAGCACCTTCATTTAGCTGACTGACTCCGCCCCTAGGGACCCGACACAAGCACAAAACCACCTCTTCCATCGCCCCCATCCACCATCATTCACATTTAATCTTCTTTAACTCAATTTGTTTGGCTAAACTCACATTGCCCCCTGCCTCGGGACCTAGCATAGGACCAAAAGTTCTCCTTTATTTTTGAAGCCATTGAATAAAAGTTGAATCACAAAAAAGAAAAACTCCATCCTGCTTTACAAACAACCTTTATCTAACTTATATCATGGTTAGAAATCAGCTCTAGATCTGCTTATTTAGCACTGAAGACCATACTTTGGTGTTGGATCTGTTTTGCTGGTGGTTAGGTGCGTGTCCTCTCAAAGAAACAGCTGTAGGTTTTATTCACGTACCAGTAAATGAGCGACAGTCCATCGAAGCGTTCAAGTTCTCTCCCACGCTGTTTTAGCAGAGACATATTATCCGGGCCAGTCCAAGTCCAGGCGTGTGAAACTGTCCCCAACAATCATCCCTCCACCAGCTCTCAGCTGGCCTCACACTGTGAGAAGGAGGATGGGGAACCTGCCTGTGCTGACTGTGTTCATGTGTCAGCATTCATTCCCTTTCAGATCAATGCTGTCCGGTATTTTAATCTGACAGACACGTAAAGGCTATTTTTTCTCTTGCTGACTAACCTGGAGGACAGCAGTAATAAAAAAGGGACGACCAGTCTGGAGATTCAAATGGAGTGCCCACTACAGATCAGAAATGGGGAACTGCCCCAAAATGGAGGAGTTGTTACAATTGTGGGAAGGATGGAGCGGGATATCAACAGGTAGATCAGTGTAGCATACATAATAATGAAGATGCTCAATCATCTGTCATGGTGACCCCAGAAATTAGCCCAAAACAGTATAGAAAGTTATAGTATCTTCCTAGTTCCACCTGTACACCCCAACACATACAGTATATGACCATAATATTGAATTTCTGCCTCAGGTATTTGGTAGTTTTATTGTTTGCGCTCTTGGTCCTTTTGATTCCATTGCAGCATGCTTCACCTGACACAGTGTACTCGAGCATTGTTGTCAAGTACTATGTTGATGTTTTATGAGCAGAATGAACCCTTTATCTGCTGCTTACATCCAATCAATAGCATTCACAAAGTTTAAATGTCTTGAGCTCTTTTTTCCCACTTTAGCTCAAATATCCCTCAACGGGATATTCGTGTGCCGCATCACACCGCAGCAGGCTGCCACCTGTGACGGCGCCAATGGTGGGAGAAAGCATTACAATGCATTCATTGGATTCCTGTGTCCTCCATAACCACCAAGTTTTACTCCAATAGTGAAGTTATGAGCTGTGGTAGACTGGAAGTGGCGTGTAGTGCTCTAATGTCTTCATAAAACAAGAGAAAAGAAACACAGTAACTGTGGAGGATCAGCAATCACAGCCTGGTGACTTCTGGGATTTGCAGAACCACCCAACCAATGCCATGAAAACTCAAAACTATTTACTGTGCTGTGTTTTTACTGTTCCAACCAGAGTCCACTTTACCTGTCTGCATGACATTTACCTGCAATGCTGGCAATACAAAATAAGAAATAGAGAGGAAACTCTCACATAATGTCAGTCAGTCAGTCATCTTCTTATCCGTCTATCCCTTACGGGATTGCGGGGTGCCGGAGCCCATCCCGGCTGATTTAAGGCAAAGGGCAGGGTACACCCCGAACAGGTCGCCAGTCTGTCGCGAGGCCACACACATACAACCATCCACACACATTCATTTCTAGGGGCAATTTGGGTTCACATGATGTGGAAACTTTTAAATTAATATTTAAAGTATTGGTTCTATTTTACAAATAACTTTTAAGCATATATTCCCCGGTGAGGGATCAATAGAGTAATTCAAAAATAAACAAATAAACAAAATATATCTGGCTCATGCATGTGCTCATGCACGAGTCAAAAAATGTGATGATGTTTGTATCTGCTGTAACTGAAACCTCCATCAGGATATACTGTATGTTGACGTGATAAAGTTAAATTGAACAGAAGTCAAACAGCGACCTCTATCGGGGTCATTAGAACTAACAAAATACAAAAGGGTTTTGTTTGTTCTATATTATTTAGCTGATTAACCTAATTAACGTTAATGAGGCTCTGTCTTGTCCTTGGAGAGGATTCCTATAAATGAGTTTTAATTCAACATTTACAGATTTACATCAAATTGTTTGAATTATTTGCAATATTAAACCTAAACAAGGAGCGGCACCGTGCCTCACAGCAAGAAGGTTGGGGTTCATGTCCCAGGTGGGACGAGGCTTGAGATACTGGGCTTTCTGTGTGAAGTTTGCATGTTCACCCCATATATGTGTGGGTTTTCTCTGGGTACTCCCATTTCCTCCGTCTCCAAAAATATGCATGTAATTTTGGAGTATTTTTCATTTTTGACCTTCTCTCCATTAACCCTGTTATTTTTTTTACAATGTGTTGGAAATGAAATTGTGAAAATGTCTCCTTTCACAAAAATATGTGCTTCACACTGAGACATACAAATATCTAACATCTTAAACTGACATTCAGAATAAACTATTTTAAATAATCACAATTACCACTTTTTTATCAAAGATTGAATAGAGTATAGAGAATTTATATAAATACATAGAATAACTTTCAGTTTATAATTTAGAAAGGGTTTGATGAAGAATCCAGAGATTTAAAAGCATCCAAATTCAGATAAAAATTTCACCGCCCCTGTGCTTTCCAGTTGCAGCGAGTTTTTGTTGTTTACATGCTAAATGCTTACATGCTTTGTTTAGTTTTCATATAACAGAAACTCAAATTTAGTTTTAAACCATCTGTTTGAATAGGATACTGTGATGAGACCAGATTTATGAGTCACTCTACAATTTAGACACTACACAACACACAACAAGGTCCTTTTGTTTCATTTCAAACCTGCTCCTAATGTGGAACTAATAAAAAAAATCAGAATTGTAACTTGAAATCGGTATAAAAGGCCTTTTCACTGACACAAAGAAAGGTGGATTGTATTGCAGGTTGGTCTCCGAGCAATAAAGAAGTCACATATTTCCGTGAGATCAGGTTGATCCTGTCGCTTTGCTCAACTTGCTTTACTTGTACTTGTGCATCTGCTTACCTGTAATATCCTGTGGCCTGTTAGCAGAGATCACTATTTAATTTGTACTTTGCTTCCATGGTAACCATAGATTAGTGTTGATTCAGCAATAGAATGATAGTCTTCCATGGCTTAGTTGTCTCGACAGACAGAGCAGCACTTTCCTATCAAACAGGCTTTGCTGGGGTTATGGAGCTTTAGCTTTGGCTGGTCACTTGCTCTCTTACACTCCCCGTCCAGCATGGTGGCAACTTTTGCGACGTGAACTAAAGAGAGCAGGCGAAACATTAAAACACAGTTTCCTTAAACACTTTGTCATAGAGAAATGTAACCAGGAACACATCGTCAAACAAGTGCTCTGCCCAAAAAAAAACTTCCTCTTTAACACACCTTTAAGATCAAAACCCTTCAGTTTTTTAAAACTATTGCAATTGCATTGAATGGATTGGAGATCAATTAAAAAATAATTAAATAAAAAATCAGTCATATAGTTCATTGTCACAAAAAAAAAAACCCCATCATATATTGTAAATAATTACAGATGTAAAGTGATTATTTCAGTGTCGCCATCGAGACTTTTCAATCCCTCTGAAATCTACTGTTTCCTTTCGGCAAAACTAAAAACACAAAGCAAAAATTATTACAAGCGAAAACTTGTTGGAACCTTTGGGTGGTGGACTAACTATACTAATTGGGTGCTTATTAGCTAACAGAAATTTATAAGAGTTTTAATGACCTGTCTGGTGAATGTTGTTCTGATTACTGTGTAAACCTCAGAGGAAGTGATCATTGTTGGAGCAAAATAATAATGATTGTATTAAAAAATAATAACCCTTGTCTACTTTCTAAGCAAATTTGCTTTCATAATTAAATATATCATCATCGCCATCAGCAGAAACAACGGGTTCATGTGGCTCTCCTCCCGCAGGACTTACTGAGAGTATCACATAGTTGAGCAAAAGGTGTGGAGCTGAAGGGTTATTCTAAAAATGCAGAACAACTGAGGGCGGGACAACGTTTTAATGCGTTTACAGGAGTGTTTGAAGGAATGCTCAGAGAGAGTGCATATCACAGTAAAAAATGTTTTTGTTTAAAACCTGAAAGGTGGGATACTCCTCTCAGTGATGGAGGACAAGAAGACACACCCTTCAATCCTACACAACCCAGGTGAAACAAGGCGTTCGGAACAGGAACTTCTCTGAGAGTTCAGTCAATTTCTACTTTTTATCTAATTAGTTGTGTGACAGTAGGCAGAACAATGTTCATCAGGTTTCACATTTGTAAAACAGCTTAAATGGGATGATGAAAGTTCCAAATAATGCAACGTTTTCTCCTTTGATTCTTGACAGTCACTGTTTTTTTTTTGTTCCAACCTGACAAAAATTCACAGATCAACAAAATTTCCATAAATCTGCAAAAATATTTTTTACATTTTTGTAATTTCTTAGTAGTTTTAGTCATTTATATATGTGTGTGTGTGTGTGTGTGTGTGTGTGTGTGTGTGTGTGTGTGTGTGTGTGTGTGTGTGTGTGTGTGTCTGTATAGACAGACATTTGTAGTGTGTAAGATGTCTGAGAATGTTTATATAGATATCAGGAGCGGATGCCCACCCCTTTTGGTTCACAAAAAAAAAAGCGTTCTTACTACTTTAATTATTATAATCTTTGAGAAAAACATGCACCAAAATGCAGGAAAAAAAATAATTTTTCAATATGTTCTGTGGGGAATGCCGCAACTTGTGGTGCTCGTTTTGCCTATAATCCCCGACCCCCTCGCAACGCCCCCCGCACAACCCTTAAGAAAATCCTGGCTTCGCCCCTGGATATGGCCGGTGTGTTCAAAATGAATGAATGGAAAGGTAGTTTGGAAGGTTGTTATTACACAAGGTAAACACATCCATTTGGTTAAACAGCTTAAAAATAAAATGCAGAATAACTGGAGCACCCATGTAGGATTTTCAAGGCCCACTCTAAAAGAATCCTGTGGACAGGACCTTTACACAAAATTCCACAAGCACAACAAGACACACACTTCAGTGCTGCACACCACCCATTTAAACAATGTGTCTCAGGCTGCTGAAGAGGTGGTGCCTATGCAAACTTGTCATTCCAGGAGTGGGACTGATTCTGATGACAGCTAGGCACACCTTTGGGTGTCACGCCTCCCACTGGAATGTGGAATTTTGGCCCCACAGACACACAGACATTTTCTCATTGTTTCACTGAGTCTCTCGCAGCCTTAATACGTGAACAGACACTCACTCATCAAACATACATTGCTGTAAACTTAGGCGTTTCCTCTTTGTAAAACCAATCTGTCAAGCTAATTTTACACTTAGTTCAGAGTGTTTGCAGGTGGAGCCCGGTCAATACAGAAGTATATCTCAGCATATTTCTTTCTTACACTTTGGGGAAAATATTTTGTGTAAGAAATCACCTACATAAAATAATAAAAATTTACTCTAAAAATAATCTGATTTTTTATTTCATTCCATTATTTTGATTTTGCATGAGTTGGCAGTCCAAACAACAGATGCCTCCGTTGTTAATGTTTAGACACTCTGTGGACTGTGCCCTTCAATGATTGATTATGAAATCTGACTTTCAGGCTCCTATCAGAGAAAGGATGAAAGAATGCAGCAATGATACAGTTAGCAGGGAGTCGTGTTTGACTCTTTTCCAGCGATGACTTTCACAGATAACAGTAACCTACTCAGATAAACATTCAGTCAAGCCACTTATATCTGTCTCTGACCTGCTGTTTGCGGATTGGGTGGTCTCTAAGTCCAACAGTAACTTGTATTCTTAGTTGTTCATTTGTAAGACTGCACAAATGTTTAAAAAACATGGCTGTTCAATGTCCCGTTTATTTAAATTACATTCAAGTGCCTATCGATAACCCTAAAACACAGTCTTCCGACTTGTTTGATAATGTTTGATACCAGTAAATGTGGACACTGCCACTCCTGTGGATAAATGTAGAGTAATTGAAACGTGTCTTTACTCTGTATTAAGCGCATTGAAAGGCCTTTTGAAATTGAATTTTAATATAAAATAATGTCATGTGTAAAACTCACAAGGACATTATTCGAGAAGAGAGGACAAAAAAAAAGAACTGACCAAGAGTTGAGATAAGCTTGTTTTTTGATCAGCCTTCAATAACAATTCTAGGTCAGTGCCGCTTGAATTTTTGATCTCTGCTGCATTCACCGTAACTGCAAACATGGAGCTTATTTTTCTTTGTTTGTATATCTGAGTTTCAAAGAAAGAGATTTCTTTTTTTTTAGCAGACACAAGTTTGAAAAGTCTGTTCAGCCTGTTACAGTTTGAATTAGAAGAAGTGAGGCTCCAAAGAAAAGGTCCTCAAATGGAAGGTGGTTTGAATATTCAAGTTTAGGTCTATTGAAACACCTAAGAAGTATTCTGAGCCACATTATAATGAATCAAACTTGTTGGTTTGAAGTTGAACTTGCCCAGCTAAAGAATCCCCAAAGTTTGGTCAGGGTGTATAACAAATACTGAATTGCGTACCAAAAGAGAATTTAAAGACGTGTTAAAGGACACGTTACTCCCGCACAAGATTATTTTACTACTGATCTCCACATCAGACCGGTCATACAGAAATATGACCAAAACCTTGTGACTTTAATCGATGATATTGATGTGTATGTGTGAAAGACTGGTTGTGCATTTGCATCTCACTTATTTGTTTCTCAACCTGTAATGGTTTCTGGTTGTGTGTGTGTCATTCCAATGTGACATGTAGAACTGAAACTCAGTTTAAGTTGCCACGGCAACACATTTGTTTTTTTCAAGCTCTCATTCAAATCTATGAGGTTTATGTTGAGTAACGATTTAAATATTCCTCCAGGCTAACTTTTAAACTTACTTTAAACTCACTAACTTTTAAATTAATCTTTCCTCATATGAAACTTTGAGGTTGGTTGTTCCAGAACGATAAGATTAGTGTTTCATTCTTGTCGAGGAAGTGCTGGCACAAGATCAATCTCAAAACTGTAACATCATTGTTCCAGATTCCACAAAGAAACAAGCACATGCAATGTCTTTTATGTGTCCTTAAATGGCTCTATAAACAATGACTCATCCTAGCATTACCCAGAGGTGAGTCACAACTCTATAAGATGGTTGAAGACCCGAACATTGTTTTATTCAATTCTGTTCGTACCCAAGATTTGCATTTACTGGTCTCCCACTATCTCTGATTTCACTAACTCTGAATAAAACATTTTCTAACTGAGCAAAACTATGTATACTATGTATTTATACTGGACAGATTTGATGTCAGCTTAGTACTACAGGAGGGAACTTTGTGAACCAGGGTCTGTCCTTTGGCTTCTACAACCTCCCTCCTCATGTGGATTACAAGAAAGTGGACGATATTGCCTCAAAGAAAAAATAGTATTTGGTAGTTTGTGTTTGGACAAATTTGATTCCAGACTCTCTTTAGTTCTGGAAATGCAATGTGCCTTAAAGTAAAAGTCGTATAAGTAGAAAGAGATGGTAAATTTCTCATATGCAGGCCATGCTACGGGAAACCAGCCTTCAGTTAAGATTCAGGAATAGCCAACTTTCTCTATCTTCAATTTATCTTTTAACATTTCTTCTTCCTAAATAATGTTTGACTGGGTGCCCCTCATCAATTCTTGTTTTTCTGTTTCTTATCCCAAAGAGGCCAGGGGAACACCCCGTTATGCAACCAAGAACAATTCATGATGCAATAGGTCCTCCTGAATGTCTCTACTATAGAGCTGAGGTATTTGACAGGGTTGTTTTCCCAAATGCATTTCTCTTTTTCCTTCTCAGGAAGTAGTCCTGCTTTCAGATCTGCTGCTGGTTGAATCTTCCTTCCTGTTCTGTTCACCCCAACCAGTTAAGGAAAATCAACATCCTTTCCTGTCCTCCTGTGCTGGAGATTTTTCTTTCCACTGTAAGCATGTGGAGACTGCATTGGAGATTGAAAAATATGGAATATCTGATCCAGTTTAAAAGTCTTTATTTTATTATTTATAAAGTTTTAATGAACAGCACTCGTGTGATCAAATGCTGGACTTTAGAAAATAAAGAAAATATAGTTGGACTTGAAATACAAATAAAGTTGAAGTGAGTTACAGATGGATACATTTTTTTCTTATTTCTACTCAAAATATAGATTTTTCTGTCCTCAAAAAAGCCTCCTTCTCCTCAGAGGACGACATTACGTTTGTGCTTTGCATTCAACATGATAATAATATAGGTTTAACAATTTAGTCTATGAAAAAGGACAGAGTTGTTATTGAACGGCAAACTTCACCAATCTCTATTAGTAGAATTAATATGATCTACTTCTCCCATGTTTTTCCATCTCATATTTTCAAGAAATAAAATTGTGAGCTAGTGTGTGTGTGATTGTCTATATGCGCCCTTGCCAATAGACTGGTGACCTGTTCAGGGTGCACCCACCTTCCAGGACCTCATGTCTTAGTGCTGGACAAGCCTTCAGGATATACTAGATGTACGTTATTCCCACTTACAAAAACACACCTGAAGTTGTTTGCTACTTATACAAACCTTAATGACCACTGAAGATGATACTAAATAATGTCACTTCATATATGACTCTTGTCTTGTTTTGATGCTGAACTTATTCAACAAATTGAACCAGAAGTCTAAGTTTTGATGGAAACTTTAATTGTGTAAATAATAGGGGTGTGTTCTGATATGTGTTTTTTTCTTCTACCCACTCCCTTTCGAGCATACATGTGATGATTGTGCTTTGCAATGCACCTTTGCTTTGGTTTCTTTTGTATACTTTGTGTAATTTTGTTTTGCTTTGTCTTTTTTTTTTTTTTTTTTTTTAAGATTTCTGCTCAAAATAAACTAAATTGAAACGTATACATGTTTGAGCAATTTGCACATTTTTCCATCCAGTATTGAACATTACTCTATAACTATTGGCCATGGATTTTGTTCTCTGTCATCCCCACATTCTTAGTAAGCTTGAAGTATTTTTTGCAGCAGTGCAAATGCTCTGTTCTAGCTACCAACTTCAAAGAGTGACATTTTTAATATAAAATATAAATTATGTGCACAAGCTTTGCTAACTCGATGGGCTCTACACAATATTTGCATACTTGTTTTTTATAACAACTTTTGCAATACATATAATTTTCTTGTGCAATAGATATAGTTCAGTTTAGAGCTGGTGCAATACTTTTGTGCACCCTGTGTTTTTAAACAATACACAAAGAACGTTAGGACAAACTGCACTTTATTTAATCTGATCACAACTCTTTTCACTGTTGCACTCTTAGTAAATCAAATATAGTACTCAATCAATTCAATCTGCTGTATATAATTAGTTGAATCAGTGAAACCTCCTGAGGGTATATTTGTGAATCATTCTTGCTCTGTGTACTCTGTGTTTTAAAGACTACACAATAAAACACTGTTTTATTTTCTCTTAATACCATCAACCTGTTCAGGGAATACAGAACAGGGAACAGGGAATACAGGTATTAGCCAATTACTTAAATCTGGCATATATTTATGTGTATTTATGTTCATTATTGTGCATCGTCTCCTTAGTCAATAAAAAGTATTTATGCATTAAAGAAAACAAAGGAATTTACACAGTGTCGTGCATGCACCTAAGGGCTGGACGATGCGGGGAGCAGGATAAGTCATAGTTTCAAAAACAGAATTGAAACTGTTCCGTTCCGTCGTCTTCCGCTTATCCGGGGTCGGGTCGCGGGGGCAACAAAATTGAAACTGAAAAAATATATTTACAAGCCTTTTTTCGGTGAATATCGCATTTCTGAGATAACGGTTTGTATGCAATGAGATAAGGAGGACCCCACTATAAAATAAGACCTCCTCTTTAATTATGATAAAAGTTGTCTGAACAGGTCTCTTCAATTTATTCTTTAAAAACAAGACAACAAGAGCCCTTTTAAGGCATTCACCCAATTAATATAATGATCAGAGTAAGATCCAATGATGCAGTACTCACACACAAACGAAGCGATCGAACTGGTTCTACCGCGCATTTACTCGCATTGACGAAAAGGCGGTGCACACATTCTCACACACACCCAACCCTCTGGGTGTCTTCATGTAATTTATCATCATGTCGTTTTTCTCTCATGTTAATTTTATCTACTTTGCATAAAATAAAAAAATTCCGAAAGCTTCAGTCAGTGGCATAATTTGATGTTCGGATATTTGATTTCCCATAATTTGCAAAAAAAAAAAAAAAACACGCAGAATGCGTGCAAGTGCGTGGCTTCCATCTGCAGCCACGCCCACTTCTCGTTGCCAGGTAGGCAGGATGAAGACTAAATGTGACAGCTTCAGGTGATCAAACCATTTCTGTTTGGACTGTAGTGCAGCAGAGAAAGGAGACAAGGACGCAGTGTGAGAGAAAACCTCACACACCCACACACAGCGTAGTGCACGGATCACCTTCTATTCAGAGCAGAAGCTCACCTGTCCTTTCCACCCTGTGGGACTACTTGGCTGTCAGAAATCTTAGACAGGTGACCTGCCAACATGTTCAGAAAGAAACATAAATCTACCACCATAAGCCAAACGACGTGAGTAGAAAACTTTTTCTTTTTTCTTGGTTTTATTTTTCTCAGATTTTTTTTTTAAACAAATTTGATCTCCAGTAGTTTTGTTCACTCAAAAACTGAAAATCTTCACATGTAAGTCTCTCAAACTCAACATCTACCTTCAGAAAAGTTGATTTATATGATTTTTTTTTTTTTATCTTGAACTAGTTCCATCTAGTTTTTTGTTCATGTTGAGCAGAAGCCAGCTTTATTTTCCCATTTGGGGTTGTTGAAACATGTCTAGAGGATCATTTATAGATTTGGTTTGGATGAGAAGCTGAATGAGTAGTGCATTATTTTATGGAAACATAACGTGCTGCTTTCCACTGTCTCTGTGCTTTAACTCTCAGGTGGGTGTGGCTGATAAGCTAGTAATAAAGTTGTATGAACAGGTTGGATAAGGTTTCTGCTGTCCTTCAGCCTCACCCATTCCAACTGCACCTCTGATCCAACTTCCACCTAGTTCTGATCTGTTTTTAAAAATCAGAATAAAAAATAATTAACTAATGTGACCACTTGAATCAAGTTTTGTTCTATTTTAAAATATGAATCTATTTAAGATGTTGTCCATCTCTTGCACCTGCCAGAGAGGAAAGGAAATACCTGAAATTTATTGTGTTCTGCCTTAAGCGATGCTACCATGATTTAAAGCCATTTGGTTCAATACGTCTCCAGTAGCGTGATGATTTATTTCTCCTTTTTTTGCAGGATGAGTTTGGGTTTCCTTCACAGTAAATTAATTGCTAGTTGTGACTTGTGGCCAACTTCTGGGGACTGATAGTGATCAGACATGATGGAATCCTAATAATGTGACCCCACCTTGTTTCACATTGGTTTTATCATTCACATTTTTCTCTAGTGATCTGCCAGTCATGATGGCTTCGAGTTAAAAAAATAAGACATACAAACACATCAGCAAAACCTTATACATGAAGATAGTTAAAACTGTAAAACAATCAAATATGAGGATTTTAAAAGTGTGTGTGATCTCATAAAATATTCACATAATGCAAACATAAACATCAGATCCGTATTTGTGAACATTATCTTGAGTAATAAAGTTATTCCTATTCTTTCTGTTCCCAAAAATCCAACATAAACTCAGCTAATCTTGGCAACATCCAGCAATGAAATGTATTATCCTGGCTTTATTTAGCCACAAAGTAAAATGATCTTTGTTCTTTTCAGAAGTAAAGAACTATCAGATAACTTTTAAATCTTCTTCTCCTCCCTATAAACATAATTAGTCAATTAAGTTATTATATCAGGTAATTATTTGACATTAAATGACCTTATTGTAGTTGTTTGTTTGCAAAATAGTGATCACTGTCACATTAAAATATGTTCATGTCTCATTGTAAAACATTTAGCAGTTTATTTGCGTGAGTAAAACTGTAATTCTACACCACACCACATCACCAAACTAAATCTAATTATTTCAACAGCAATGTATAGAAAATCAAACATCAGTGCCTGCTATTCAAGTACTCTAACCATGCATAAACATGTGACAGGTCTGCTCTGCACGACCAGGTTTCACTTTGAGGTGCGGCGACAGCAGGGACATACCACACCCTCATTGACTCAGAGCTGGAATGGGACTACTCCCGTGGGGACACATCTGAGAGGTGTTTCTCAAGCTCATATTTGAGTGCCAGTTCCGAGTCAAAATCTTGACTTATAGTGAACTAGCTTCATTGGAATCAGTTTTTGGGAGGAGGGGGTTAGATCACATTTGGGCTGCTGTCCAATAGTCTAACACAAACAGCTGGATTACCCTAAATGATGTCAACATGCAAGTGTGAAAGTAATATTCTTTCCTCTTCATCCACTGAGCAATGAAGAAGATATACGTAGATACCAACTTTATTCTGGAGATGAGTTGGATTCATTGTGCAAGACATACAGTAGATTTAGGTTAAACCTAAACTGGAAAGAAATGCACCTCAGGGTTTTTGTGACTTGGACGTCTCCCAAATAAGCTCTTGCCAGATGTTTTTTCACAATAACACCAGTTCAGACCTGCTTTTTGGTTGTGAGTTTAGCATTTGTCAGGTGGTGTTGATATGAAAACATCAAAACTAGTTATTGGTGATGTTCTGGTTGTGTACCAGCGTGAAGCGACCACACCTTTACTCAGAGAAAATGCAAATCTGAAGCTGTTTTTTCAAGTGCGTAATGTACCCCTTGTGTGGTCTTTTTCATTGTATTTCCCAACATATAGCTTTAGCAACTGGAGTGTTTCCTGTCATTTGTGGGGGCTAATTGTGACTACTTTGGTGAATGGAATAGATCAGAAAGATTTCCTCATTTAAGTTCAGGAATGTAATTAAACAAAGAGAAAATTATATGATTGGTTTAATTGTTACCTCTAAACTACTTGTGTCTTTGATGAGGACAAATTGTTCCTCATAGTGTTTTATTGCAATGTTTTAAGTCACTAACAAACCAAAAACATCTATGAAAACATCTTCAGGGTTTTCTTTCGCTGAATTCTTAGGAACAGAACTTCTGCTATCTTATTACATTTACGTATCCAATGATTGTTTTCTTTGTGTAAAGTTTGTCACCTCTCACTCATCACTTACTGTAAGATTATTAGACGCTTCTTTAAATAATTATAAAAATAGTAAGTCGGTGGCTAGCCTGTGCAAGGCAATGATTGCCAGATAAAACTAGTCTATTTAATCAGTAATTCTCCCAATAAGCTGCAGAAGAGATTCACTGGTAGTGTTGATGTGCATGGTATGGTGGTTGCCATGGTGAGCACAGAGGATGAATAAACCTTGCTGTTTTCATCTCCAGATAACTGCTCGTCTGTCATCACGGCTTGCTGACATGTTGCTGTACACTGCACAGTACAAGATTTGGAAACATGTTTTTTTAGCCCATGTTTTGGGTTCAGTGCACATAAACAATTAAAATGAAATCTAATTCATCTACTCAATGTGATGGGGATTTCCAAGAAAAAGTTATAGTGTTGTTAAAACTCCTGATACGTCCATATGTCATCAGAATTGTGTGTTTGACGGCCGGTTAGATGATTTGTTGTCTCTAAACATCTGTTGCAATTTCTCTGTCTTTCAGCACTCCTTCAAATGAGCTGGCCACACTCATTGATAAGTTGCAGAAGAATGCTGATAAGGTGGAGAAGAACATCAATGAGGTTGAGGACAACTTAAACAAGGTACAATCTAATAATATTCTCACATTTCACTAAGTTTTGAATGTCCTATATTTTCACTCTCTCCCTCTGTTTACCCCATAAGACTTTTAAATATATTTAAATAGAGTTTTAGATTTTACTGTGATCTTGTTGCAGGATGTGACTAAAATCAATGAGGGGAAGCCGCCTCTTTATCAGGATGACACCAACAAGAGAATTTTAAATTCTCTGGATCTGCTTAAAACCCTAGATGAGGATGCTTTGGCGACCAAGCGCCATAACCATCCACAAGCAGAGATGATACAGCAGGAGTGAGTCTACTTCCCTCTTCAGAGGCTTCACAAAAGCACCCTAAAAGGTTCTGTCACTGTGCAAACACGGTTGTTTGTGTGTTTTCAGCATGAGGCAGCTGCGTGCGAGAGTGGTGAAGCTGAGAGATGACCATGATCGGATCTACCATCTACTGCGGACTGAAGGGAAGCCCAGCATCAACTGGGGCAACGTGATTGATGAGAAACTGGTGAGAAACACTTTTTACCAGCTTCTCTGTGTTGGAAACCATTCATTTGCTTTTGGTTCTGTTTCAAAAAGTCATGCATGTTCTAATATAGATCATCTCCTGAACATTGCGTATTAATAGTTTTAGACTTGATTTTATCAACTTTACATTTATGGAATACTGATGAATGACTTTGTCGAGCACATTGTGAGAATCGCTCACTTTTTAGGTGATCTTAGTTTCCCAGGCTTTTCACGTGCTACATAATAATTAATCACCCAAAAAGCCAATGTTTATTCTGTGACTACAGAACAAACTGACGACAACTGGTTTGTCTGATTTCATTCAATTTCAATCCAAACCTTTTAAAAAATGTTGCAGTTTTCTGTCCAAATTGTGTGACAATCACAATTTCAGATAAAAAAAACCCCTATTGCTACCACTTTAAAGATGAGCTGATGTGAGGATGTGGTAGATTTTATGTGAGCCAACTTCTAGCTTTTGTTTTTAACTTTTTTTTTTTTTTTTAAACCCTGTTCAGGAAAACCTAGAGAACAAGGGTTATGGACAGGATCTGCCAAATGTGGAGAGTGAGGTGGAAGAGCACAACATTTTCCACAGTGAGGTGGAGGCCTTGGCTCCTCACATCTCCACTGGCTCTGACAAGGTAAAGGAAGAACAGCTGATTGTGTTGTGCCAAAACGCTGAACATGAAGACTTCATAATTTTTTTTTACCTGTATGTATAGGAGTACATCTTCAATCTGCAACAGAAGTACAAAAAACTGCTGGTAAGAAACCAAATTTTCTCACACACAATTATTTCTATTTATACGTGCCTTTAAAAAAAAGTTTAACTGCAGAAGCCAAGACTGTTGTTAAGCAATATTAGGGGGATTTAAACCCTCCTTAAATATCCCTAAGTCTGTCCGAACAATCCTGGAAATATCAAAAATAGTTTCTTTCAGTTATAAATACAATGTAGCTGCTTCCCAAAATTGCCATGACTCCCACCCTGTTTCTACAGCTTAGTCACTTCCCTGGCTAGAGCAATAAACCATATTTGAGTAAATTTTGTATCCACAATAAACTGGTTTCAGAAGTGGTTCGTCTTTGCTCTCTGTAGGCTAATTCTAGTGCTCGCCAGCGTGACCTGTTAAGCCTGCGGGACTACATGCAGCGCTGCACCAATGAGCTCTACTGGATGGACCAGCAGGCCAACGAGAGGATCAACTACGACTGGAGCGACACTAATTTGGACTACCCTGCCCGCCAAAGGCAGTATGAGGTAAGCATTGTTCAGAGAAGTGCAATCAAAACTATACACATTCATTCATTCATTAACCAATTACTTCTCTCTTCAACAGAACTTCATCAGTAAATGTCTAGAATCCAAAGAAGCCACCGTGACGAAGCTGAATGTGGATGGCGAGAACTTGATTTCTGCCAAGCATCCCGGAGGGAACGTTATTGAGGTGAAATAAGAAAATTGCGATAAGGCACTATTTAGAAAATCCACACAACTTCCTTTTGAAAATATGACCATGCCGAATAGTGTTGAGTGAAGAAAAAAAAAATTTGGCCAATATATATTTTGATTGGGTCAGATGTCTGAAAAGTTACACTCGCAACAATAAACTTTTAAACATTGCCTTTAAAAGGGTGTTAAACTCAAATTTAGGGTATGTGATCATTGTATTTTAGAGAGAGTTCTTCAAATGAAAACAAAGATCCATTATTAGTTGAACGGATGATGAACCAGAAGCATGTTTTGGGTAAACTGAGAAAGATAAAATAAGGACTGACATCTGTGTGTAATGTCTTTGTTGTTCCATACACAGTGTGTTTGTCTGGTGTTCTGACTTCATTTTGAAGCCTCCACACACATACTTCCCATACATAAGGCTAATCGTTACTGGATCACACGTTTTTTATTTGGATGTCTTGCTTTATGTTCCTCATCGGCTGAGAGACAGTTTAATTTGCCTATAAAACCATACACAAACAGTGACAGCAGTTTATGTCTGGATAGGACAGCTAAACTTCTTGAAGATGTTTCATCTCAACTAAAATGTGTCTAACCAACCAACAGGTTCATTGTTAGACACACGGCTCTGCTGAGGCCAGCGTTCAGCCTGATGTTTTCACCATAAACATCCACCATGTTTATGATAGACAATATTCGGTTCCATCCACTGCCCTAAAACTGCACATAAAATTCTTTCTTCAAATCATTTTCATTGAGATGGTATCAGTGCTGTAAAGCATTACTTCAACAACTGTTTGCGTCATTTTGTGTTTGCGCAGGCTCACATGAAAGCGGTCCACGATGACTGGAGGGAGTACCTGAACCTGCTCATCTGTGAGGAAAGGCTACTGAAACACATGAATGAATATCACAAGGTGAGTCACAAAAGAACTTCTGGTTTCCAAGTAGGAGCAGTAAAGTTATTTACTTTATTCTTTTCTGTCTTGGATGTGCACAGTACCACAAGGAGGCCCGTGATACTCAGGATCTTCTGAAGCGTTTGGAAACAGAAGTTAACCACAAGTATGACCCGGAGTTCAAAGATGTTTATCAGATGGAAGGATTGCTATCCGAGCTGGATGTGAGCATCTTCATGATGAAAGATTGTAGATGATATGACATAGTGCTGAAATCTAAAAATGTTGCTCTATGTGATTGTAGGATCAGACCAAAGCTGTGGAGCATTTTGAAGAACGGGTTAAAGGTCTGCAGAAGAAAAGCCTTCAAGTTTTACCTCTGAAGTACAGAAGAGAGACTCCTCAGAAGCTACTGCCCATCGAAGCTCTGTGTGAATACGAAACTGATGAGGTATCAAATTTCTGTTATGGGAACAAATTTATTAATTTCTCTACACCCTCACACCAAAGAAGATAGTGATAAATGAGACAGTGCAAGTTTGTTGCTGAAAAAACAGTATAAACCAGTGTGACCGAGGTCAGAGCTGCAGACTGTGAAGTTACCATAGTAATCTTACCTTATCGTAATTTTCCCTCTATCACATGTTGTTAGGACTGTTTAATCCCTGGACGTTTCTTCCTAATCAGACCATCTATCTTACCATGGTTCTTTCCCAATGCTTATTCCCAAGACTCAACCTGTGGATGGTTTAATGCATAAAAATGACCTCAGAGGCAAGACACATTGAAGATGCCCATACAGTTCTGTAGATTGGAGTGCTAATCAGGAAGTACAAACAATTTGGTTTTATTTAACATGTTCACCTTGCTGATGCCAGGCTCTCCAGCTTTTGTATGTAGTAACAAAATATGTGCGTTATTTCTGCACCAAATGTAGCTTTGTTCACCAGACAGCTATTTTTCTGAAGTTTTATTTACAGCGAGCAACAAAATAACATGGAATAAGAACTTTTTTCTGATTAATCATTGAATCAAGTGATCCCATAAGAGCTGACTGATTTTACTTTTGGTTTGTGATCAGGGTCCAATTTTACGTGGAGAAAGGTATACCCTACTCCGAAACAATGGTACCAAATGGGACGTGAAGGACATGGCTGGACGTAAATTAACAGCACCAGCTGTCTGCTTCATGATTCCTCCCACTGACCCAGAGTCAGTTGCCATCGCTGACAAGTAGGTGCATTTGTAGAATATCTAGAGTGAATCTCATATTTATTCAAACCGGTGGTAAAATTTGACTATAACCTTTTGTCTTCAGCCTTGTCAGCCAGCAGAGAGGCATCAAACAGAAGATGATGAGCAGCAAGGCTACTCTGCAGAAACGTTTTGATGAGCTGAAGAAAGACAAGGGTGCTATAACTGCTACAGGTGCAGCATACATTTACACGTCATATGAAAGATATCATCATTTTGTTACTGTGCACTAGACCATAATTTACAAACAATAGGTTTTTACGCATTTGAAAAGTCTAATTTTTTCACGGCTGGACTTTTCTTCAACAAAGACTGTTAAACACTGAAGCATAGTCTTACAAGTTTAATAGTTGTGTTTTATCTCTATGCATTTATAACTGAAGCAACTGAATAAACATGTGGTAGGAGTTGCGTGAAGAACTTCTGTGTCTTTCTCAGATGTGGGATTTGCAGGGGCTCTAAGCTTCATCAATTTTAAGTAAACACATTCCAAATCAATTTTTTAATACTAAAAAATTGTCCCAGGTCTACATAACAATTTTGTGCATCATCAACCCAAAAATTGCAGGAAAATTACAGTCAGCGATCAGGTTTAATTGCCAACTGGCACAATAACTTAGTCTGCTTACTTGGAAGGAAATACGTAGATCACCTTTATCGACATAAAACTGGAAGAATGATCTAATGACAAATTTAGATCTAGAATATAGATCTAAATTTGAAACAGGACAAGAAAATCAATTAAATATAATTTTGGTTTGTTTTTTAAACATATTTTATTAGTATGATGATTCACTTTTATTCCACCAAATAATTTTTTGGAGGGATATGTTTTTTGCTTTTGGCTGTTGGTACCTTTGTAATGTTATCATACCTCATTTTATGTCTTAAATAAAAGAAAACGAATAAAGAGATGAGACTGATTTTTAAAAAAAAACATAAAATAACCTTTTTATAATATGTTGAATGCAGACAAACAAGAACAGCAGTGCCGCCAGCTGATGGCAGGCCTGGATAAAGTTGTCAGTGACCTGGACAAACAAGAGAAGGCCATCTATGCTAGGGTGCGTCCCCCGTTGGAGCAGAACAGGCCACTACAGGACAGTGCTGACCGCCTGCAGGATTTGAGGGTAATGACTTCATCATACCTGTCATCTGAGAAACTTCTCCCTGCTGGTTGCGCTCCACTAACCCAAGTTTTCTCCACAGGAAATTTCTGCAGCTGTTGGCAAGATTGAACCAGAAAAGTCCTCTAAAGTTCAGGAGGCAAAGAACTTCCTCGTCTCCAACCCCAATTCTGCAAATGCGCCACAACTTCACAGCAAAGTGGATGAAGCCAATAAGAAGTACGACAAGATTGAGCAGCTTCTTAAGTGCTCTCAAGACAAGTAAGTAACCTTCTGGGGTCTCTAACATTTTCTCCAATCACATTTATTAATCTACAAGCTGCTGCTGGTTTTAGGTTGAAGAACTCCAACCAACTGGAAACGTCTCTTCAGAAGGGCAAATCTCACCTGTCCACCTATGAGAGCAAGCTAGCCAGAGAGGAGGTTGCCCCGGCAGACATCACCTCATTGGAGAAAACTCAGCGGGAACTGGCTGTATGATGCTTTTCTCTTTAGGATACCCAAGCTGTTAGCTAAAATTTAAACGTAGCTAACAGCATTATGTGTTTTCCCTTCCACTGGCAGGATATTGGATCTGATCTGAGGTCTCACAGATCTCTTATAGCTGAGACGGAGCAGGACTTGCGATCTACCAAAAACAGCTGTGAAAACATGGCCAACAAGTTCCAGGAACACTGCCCTGACATTGAGCGTCAGGAAGCCGATGTTCAGAAACTCAGCAAGCGCTACAACAACCTTAACAGGCAGATTGACAGCAGGTAAGCCATCAGGATTCAGGGTTTGTTCTTCCGCAGGGGACACTAATGTGATCATATCCTTCTCTTTCTGTTTGAAAGGTCTTTGAGTTTGCAGAGAGCCAAAATGGCCTACACCAATTACTACAAGGATTATGACAATCTGAACAACTGGCTGTCTCGTGTGCCTAACTATGAACCCCGCGAAACTGATGACCTGAAACAAGTAGAGACCAAGCTGAAGAACCAAAGGGTGAGATGATTATGCATAAAAGAAAATATTGAACGAACTGTTATTTACATTGGCAACTAAAAAAACATATCCTTCCGACAGAACCTACTCTCTGATATCACAAGAAAAGAGTCTGACCTGAACAGTGTCTCCAAAAATGCCCAGCTCTACCAACAAGCTGTCAAAGTAAGGAGTTAGCACCACATCTAAATCGCCCATTAACAAACGTCCAGAAAGACCATGTGTTAATGAATTCCTTCTGTAGGACTACGAGACAGAAACTGAGAAGTTTAGATCAATTCTTGATCTTGAAGACGGACTTGTTCCTCAGACTTACAAGAGGAGCAGATTGGAATCTCCGGCATTGATGGTGAAAGCAGAGGTGAGATGCAAAAAAAGATAAAACCCACAACACATATGACTGCATTACATTGATCCATAAGTAGAAAATTTGCCAGCTTTCTGAAATTAATCTCAGAGTTGTTTTCTCAAAGAGTGTTCTCGTAATTGGCAGTACATTGCTGTTTTTATTTTTAATTGGGTACAATTGTTCTTGTTTATTAAATATACATATTTTCACTGTTCTCTGTTTACTTTGTACAAGAAAATATATTTTATGAAATGCAAATCTTCTATTCATATCATTTTAAATAATGAAAAATAACAAAAGCATAGAGCAAGCAACACACCTGCCTTCTTAGTGCTTTAGTTGCTTTTATCATAGCTGATGTTTTCATTAGGATTTTTTATGCATGTTAAATTCCTCTTATCCTGGGTTGCTTTTAGCCACATATCAATTGTTTGACACGCATGATCTAGATAATACTGTACATTAATACAACTAATTTGATTATTTGCAGGAAGCTGCTATTGAGGCAAAGTTTACTGAGGTGAACGCCGTTAATAAACAGAGGCTGCAGAATCTGGAGTTTGCCCAAAGTCTCCTCAACCAGGTAAAATTTCAACACATCTCAGTACATTTCCAATATTCAAGTCTTTAATAACTTTCATAACTAAAACAATATCTTTTCACAGCAACCTGAGATCAATATGATCCAGTCCACAAAGGTCAGTTCAGTTCAAGCTGCTCCTCCCGGAGAGGAGCTGTGGCGAATCAAGAAGCAGCTGGACGATGAGACCCAGCGAAGAGAGCAGCTAGAAAAAGAAATCAATAACATACAGGTTGAAATTTATTCTCTCGAAGGGCAAAAACCTCAGGACACCATAGTCAAAAAAGAGCTTATTAAAAAGGTTCCTGACCCCCAGCTGGATGAGGAAGTCCACAAGGTTCAGCAGAAGTTATCTGAAGAACGTCGCTCTACCCATGTCCTAGAGAATGACCTGGAGGTGCTCAAACTAAAGCTACGGGGCCTGGAGACGGAACTCAAAGAAGGAGCCCAGCAGTACACAGTGAAAGAAGTCCTACGTATAGAAAGGGACCGTGGTCAAGAGGAGGAGATCCGCAAGCTTAAAGAGGAGCTGGAGGAGCTAAGAAGGCAGAGAATGATGAAGGACAATGAGCTGATCCAGATTCAAAAGCAGGTGACTCTTCTGGCTCAAGAAAAGAACAAAGAACAGGAAATAATAACAGAGGAGGAAGTGATCAAGGTCCAAAATGACCCACAACTGGAGGCAGAGTACCGGCTTCTTCTTGACCGAAAACAGAAAGAGATAGATAACAGGAAACAGCTGGAGGATGAGCTACTGTTCCTTCAGGACAAACTCAGAAGACTGGAGAAAGAGAAAGCCATGGCAGAAGAGAAAATTTCCATCAAAGAGGTTCTGAAGGTGGAGAAAGATGTTGCCTTTGAAAGAGAAGTGGAAAACCTCAGAAGACAGTATGAGGACGAGAAGTCCAAACGACGGTCCTCACAGAGAGAGAAGACTGACCTCCAGAGGAAAATTGCAAGCCTAGAAGAGGAGAAGTCCAAGGTTGTGATTCAAGAGAAAGTCCGGGAGATTGTCCGACCTGACCCCAAGGCTGAGAACGAAGTGGCGAACCTCCGGCTGGAACTCGTGGAACAAGAGAGGCGTTTCAGAGATGCAGAGCTTCAACTCAAGTCTCTGCAGGATGAGCTTTTGATGCTGAGGAACAGAGGGCCTCAAGTGGAAGTCAAGGAGATCATCAAAGAAGTGATTAAATACAAGACTGATCCGCAGACTGAGAGAGAACTGGAAAGACTTCGCATTGAAATTGTTGAAAAAACCCAGCAGACAGAGAAGTCAGACATGGAAATCCGTCAGCTCAAGGATGAAATTAACAGATGGAAGGATACTAAACCTCAGGTTCAAACTAAAGAGGTGGTCAATGAGGTAATGCAGTACAGAGAAGATCCCAAGACCAGAGAGGAGGTAGAGAGTTTGAAAAAGAAGCTCAGTGAGGAACAGAAGAAACGTCTTGACCTTGAAAGAGAACGATCAGCCCAAGAGGAAAAGATCAGACTTAGAAAAAATGATCTTTCTCAGGTACGGGAGAAAATTGTACAGCAAGAAGTTGTAAAAATGGAAGAAGATCCTTACCTTAAAGCAGAATGTGACACTTTTGCTAAAAATATTAGCAGCGAGCAAAAGCTGAAAGAAGATTTGAAGTTGGAGCTCCATCAGCTGCAGAGACGGATCGCAGAGCTAGACCTCCAGCTGGAGGAGTTAGAGCAGGAGCGTAGGGCCAGACGTGACGCAGAGCTGGAAATCCAGAGACTCCGGGTCAGACTTCATGAGTTGGAGCTGCGGGACAAAGAGAATCGGGAGAAAGTTACAGTCAAGCAGAAAGTGGTACTGCAGCAGGATCCTCAGCAGGAGAAGGAGCACTCAATACTCAGACTGCAGCTTGATGAAGAGCGCCACAAGCGAACCCTGCTGGAAAAAGAGTTGAACGTCCTTATCCAGAGGCAGCTCACACTAGAGAAGATGGAGGTGAAAGAACGAGTTGTCCGCACCGAAAAAGTCCAGGTTGAGAAGGATCCAGAGGCTGAGATTGAAATTGAGAACCTGACGAGAACTCTAGAAGATGAGAAACGAAGAAGGCGTGAACTAGAGGTGGAGCTGTCCACTGTTACTTCAAAGCTTTCAGATATAGAGTTCTCCAACACCAAGTCCACAAAAGAACTGGACTATATCCGGGATGAGAGCAACCGCCTGCAGCTTGAAAACCAAAGGCTCCAGAATGAGATCCGCAAGCTTCGCTCTGAAATTGAGATTACCAGCAAAGAGACCCGCCTCATCACTGAGAGTACACCAAGGGATGACGGGAAAAACCTTGAGCTTCGGCTAGACTCACTGCACAAGGAGCTTTCTGAGCTTAGAAGAATCACTTTGCAGAAAGACGAAGAGATTGAGAAGCTTCAAAAGAGCCTGGCATCAGTAAAGGTGAGGAGAGAACAACGGGAAAACCACATGCGCAGATCCATTGTTGTCATTGACCCAGATACAGGCAAAGAGATGCGACCCGAAGAGGCGTACAAGCTCGGCCTGATCGACTGGAAGATGTTTGTCAATCTGCAGAGCCAGGAGTGCGATTGGGAAGAGATCTCATCCAAAACCGCCAGTGGAGAATCTTCTGTTCTTCATGACAGAAAATCGGGGAAGAAGTTCTCAATCGATGATGCGCTGCGTTTTGGCCACATCACTCAGCATCAGCTTCAGCAGTACAACAACAAAGAAATCTCTATCCAGGAATTTGGTGCCATGGTGTCGGGCAAGAAATAAATATCCACATTTTATTGAAAAATTTACTATATTTTTTTTGTTTTATCTCCTTTTTATGTGGTTTCTGAATGCAGCATGTTCTTGTTTGCTGCACTGTTTCTTTCTGGCTTTAAGAGATGGGTTTCCATGAACACCACCTTTCTAGTTAATGCTGTTGGAGAAAAGGCTTTCTCAGAATGACTTTCACTTGTTCAAAAATGTACCAGGGCTGCTATTAATAAACAATAAATAGAAGGGCTTAAAATTTTAGTTGTAAACTGTGTTCTCTTCAAACTTCAATAAAAAATTTGAGTAAATTGAAGATGATCTTGTTTTCTGTCATTGCTTTATGTAAGTCATGTAATAGTGTATTGGCAGAAGGATGCTGGGTTTGGAACCACCAAGAAAGAGGCTTAAGGGAAGACCAAAGAGGAGGTTTATGTATACAGTGAAGGAAGACATGAAGATACTTGGCGTGACCGAAGACGATGCAGCAGATAGGGTTAGATGGAAGAAACTGACTTGCTGTGGCGACCCCCTGAAGGGAAATGCTGAAAGAAGAAGAATATAAAATATCCAAACAACGTTATCATTCCCATTAGTTTTTATATCAAACCAAACTCAACACAACCACACTCTTGGAGTAACTTTCAACACAGATAGTATCCTGATGGAAGCATCTGCATAAACTGCAGATAAACTGCAGATGAAGGCACTTTTTGTGCTCTATAGATATTCACCCAACGAATATTAAATGCAATTGACACATTGACCAACAGGGGTGAACTTAAAATCTGATTATAGATAGAAATTGTTTTTTTTTTTATAAAAGCAAAGAATTAGCACGCACTTTCCAATGACAAGAATGACGTGGGTGTGTTTGACCTACAGTAATTAAAAGTCAAACGTTGTAAACTCGAATTAGAACTTCCACACCAAGACCAGCAGGATGAGAGCTGAATTTCTTTTACTTTTTAAAAATGTTGTAATGATCAATCAAACAAAATCTGATATTATTGCCACAAGGCTATTTAGGTTTTGACTTTTTTTAAAGAAACGGATTTAAAAAACTAGCATAAAAATATTTCTATGGCAGATGCGTTTAATTACATTTTTTACTGTGTCTTTAATACTTGTCAAATCTTTAAACCAGTTAGAATTAGAGGTTGAGGCATCACATCTACACATTTTTAAATTGTTATTGCACCGTCTAACAGTAGATCAAATTAAATGGAAAATAAAATAGTGTCTTAGCTCATCTTTCTGTCTCTAGAGACAATGGAGTCTGCACCTGGATAGTCATGTGTTTATCCAGGGTTGTCTGTGGCCAACTAAGCCGATGAGGGAACTGCAGCTCCAACCACACTTGCTGCAAATGTGAAAGGCAGTATGAGTGATGGGGGGCAGAGTGACTTTTTTGTTGTATTGTGTCTTTGGGGCCTCAAACTGGATCTCTCTGTTCTCCTCTGCCTTCTTGATACCGATTTTGACAATTGCCACCTGTAGCAGTCAGAGGTCACTAACTTGAGATCTGCTGAGTTGAAGACGTTGCGCGACTTCTGATCCCTCTTGCAGACTCTTGCTAAATTCCCGAGAGCTCGTGATGGTTCATTACGCACTTCTATTTTAAACTTACCAACAAAATTCACATGAACAGGCTATGAATCGTGTTTTTCAAATTTACATAGCTTTGGACTCAGACAAGATTGTATCTGCTCAAAACTTGATCTTATTAAATAGGAAAATATTATGGAAAAAATTTAGGCACTTTTATTGTGTTCATGCCTTTGTCACCTTGTAGGGGGAAAACTAGCTTTTAAGTAAAATAAATGACATTCAGGACGTGTTGGGTTGTACGTGATGACGTAGCCTGGAAACGGAAATTACGTAAGGAGTGGGTGTGTCTGTCTTTTCCTCTCATTCAGTGCGACGTTTTATTTAGCTTGAAAGATGGCGACTGTTCATCTGAGAATCGGAGATCTGGTGTGGTGAGTTGACCTTTAATTGCAGTTTATCGCTTTTCTCTCTCTACGTCCTTCCATCCAGCTTGTGCATAAAGAAAATGTAAAGTGTCTGTTGATTAAATGTGATTAACGAGAGGGTTTTTGTGACGGATTTGTTTGTTTTCAACCCAAAACAACAAACGGAGCTGACTCAGCTAGCAACCGTTAGCCACCAGTTAGCAAACACTCGGGCTCTATGACAGTAAAACCTCGCGGAAATGTTACATTTTTATCCAGGGAAGTTGCCTAAATGACCTTAAAAAACAAATTTGTTTATAATTTGTAAACTTGTTCGTATGAGGTGACAAATGTCACGCTCTGGAAGTAGTAGTGTTAGCATGGTGCTAGTTGTTAAGCTAACGGCGCCTCCATCTCTTCACGTTCTAATCATTATACTGTTTGCAGACACAATACAGGACTAAAATAAAGTTTTCTCTCCTTATCAGGGTTAAAGAGCATTTATTTGACCTATGAGATTTATTTTGGATCGCATCTGAAACGTATATAAATATATACAAAATTTAAACCTATTTAACCCTTCACACACGTTTACGTTTTAATCAATCACAGTTTAAATGTGAGTCAAAGTGACTTAATTTATAATGCGAGGTGTAAAAAATATATGTAAACTTTTAAAACAGTGATAAATTGGTGCTTTGTGATGGCAAAACTATTTCCGGTTTATTTAAAAGCAAGTCGAAATTAATATCGGTATGTATTTAAAGGACAGAAGCTTATCTATTTTTAATTTGGTCAAAATTGGAAATGTAAATATACCGGTATTTGTTTTACTTTAAAAAAATTAAAAATGTCCGTTATGAAAACACTGAATTATTAAAAAGTAGTTCAGCATGGTTTAGTTTAGGGGTGTCCAAAGTCAGTCCTTGAGGGCCGGTGTCCTGAAGGTTTTCATTGTGTTTCTGATTAAATACAGCTGATGCACAGAAAGAAAAATCAACAACCAATAGGCACAATGACTCAATTAACTGGATCAGGTGTGTAGATGCAAGAACATATGAAAAACCTCCAGGACACCGGCGGGATTTGGACACCTCTGGTTTAGTTGCTCCTTTGTGTCCAGAGAAACCAGATGGGGTGGTCTGGGCATCTGGTTAGGATGCCTCCCGAACTCCTCGCTGGTAAGGTGTTTTGGGCATGTCCCACTGGGAGGAGATCTAGTGACAGAACTTGGACCCACTGGAGAGACTATGTCTCACTGCTAGATATGGAACACCTCGGGATCCTCCCAGGTGAGGAGGATGCAGCCTGGGTGAGAGAAATCCGGGTTTCGTGTCTGAGGCTGTTGCCCTCACGGCCCGGCCCCAGAAAAGCTGAAGAGGACATAACGGAACTTTGCGTTTGTGGTTTTAAAAAAGAGAAGAGACCTAAATTTAGATCATAATTTTTGTTGAAACTCCTGAAGTTACTTAAGAACTTTAACTTTTAATAATCTGAACTGACTAGGTTTAAAACTAAAAAATTTTCACTTTGATCAGTCACCTTGAAATGGCATTTTTTAACATGATTAAGTAAAAATGTATCCAGCTATTGTTGCAACAGTCAACAGAAACGAGGTGAAATCTTCTAGTGAAGTAAATCCATCGGGCCAAGTGAAAAAACCTCTGTTCATTCATAATGGTCTAAAAAGGTGAAATAACTTTTTTTCTTGCAGGGGGAAGCTCGGTCGCTACCCACCATGGCCAGGAAAGGTAAGAAGCCACAGTAAGAATTTGATAACTTTAAACATCAGGGCTAATTTTTAACCCTAATTTTTAGATTGTGAGTCCTCCCAAGGATCTGAAAAAGCCCAGGGGTAAAAAATGCCACTTTGTGAAGTTTTTTGGAACAGAAGACCAGTAAGTATATGTCCTTTTTTTAAGTTACTTTTACATACCCTGTCAAGTTATACAGTTTTGCTGTATTTTAACAAAAATATTTTTTTCAAATACGGGTGTATTGGCATTTCTGTACATCCAAATGAAAAATCAGAGTGTCATGCACTAAGAAAAGTACAATATAACTCACTTTCAAGATGATTATGAAACATTCCAGGCTGCCATTGTTACAGTGCAATCAGAGGAAGAGTGGTTGCCTCCACATACGTCACTGTAGCTCAATATAAATTGACGTAACCTGCTCAATCTTTGGTGATTTTCGAAATGGCTGTTGAAAACTGTTTTTATATGTTCAGTACGGTATTCAAACCTCCCCAATACCGGAAGCAGGAGGAGTGCCTTGACAGGTATGCATTTAATACGTTAAAGATTATGAGTTGGTCCTTTTTGTGTGCCTGAACAGCGCTTGGATCAAAGTTGAACAACTGAAACCCTACCACGCTCACAAAGAAGAGATGATTAAAATAAATAAAGGCAAACGCTTCCAGCAGGCGGTGGATGCTGTTGAGGACTTCCTGAAAAAAGCCAAGGGGAAAGACCAGGTAAAAGGCTGCTTCAACAACTAAATGCATTAAATTATTGTTGAGAGGTTATGCAATTAGTAGGAATTGTGTAAATTCATGGTCATTTACCCTCAGAGACTGAGGATTTGGAACACTCATAAAATATTAGTACAATTTAAAAAAATTCCATAAGTGTGAAAACTCGTCGAAAAATAAAATCAACAAAAAGAGCACCATTCACCAGTTGTAGAATCAGAATATACTTTAACGATCCCACACATGGGAAATTTAGAACTGGTGCTTCTAACATTTATCGACACACCGGATGTGTTGAGGTGATTGGATTGTGTGTCTGCAGATGTTTGTTTTACTACGTTGCAATTCATATCTAAATTGATGCACTTTGAAGGGATTCTTTGGATTAGGAATGAGGTGTTGAATACAATTAAATGAAGAAATATATATATGTGAATGTTTTAATTTCGTAAATACCCACGATTTTGCAATAATGATGCAGTATGCACTATCCCAAAGGAAGTTCCTAGTCCGGGAATTTTCATTGACAATGGCAATAAACGGTTTTTGATTTCTTGATAATAGACTGATAAAGCTTTTACGTGTGGAAGTGTTAATGTTCCCGTGTTGTTGTTTTTTTTACAGAACTCTGATGGGAAAGGAGATTCAAAAGGAAAGAAGGCGTCTAACAAGCCCCTGAAAATACTGGAAGAGGATGATGAGGACCTCAGTGCCCTCAAAGATCCGTCAGAAAAGGTCAGTAGGGCAAGTGAACATGGGTAGAAAATTATTGTCGATGACATTCATTTTCGACTGTTGTTATTCGTACGTTTCCAGCTTTAAAGTGAAACATAAATGTTTGATTTGTTTGAATTTGGTACTGTTGTGTGTTAGCCCACTTTATTTCCACATTATGCTACTGGAGTTGCAATCCATCATGTTACCTGGCCATTCGTTAAAAATCTCTGACGGCAAGTTGCCTACCATGCTTCTAATTAAGGATTTTGTTCCAGACCATCAGTTCTCTTCAACACAGTTATTAATTAGACTATTACTTAAAATGCAAACAGACTCACAAATGTTAAATTTGTAAACTTGGAGTACTGACTTAAACCTCTAAAGCTCGCTTCTAAAGAGTTTTGCTGACTCATCCTGAGTGAAAAGCAAAACACTGATTCAGGTGTTTCTGTACAACATCATTTAGGTACTGGCAACACTAATCAAGTATAAAATGAAACCTTTTGCCACCTGATTGTTTGCTGGAACACTGACTTTTTACACCACTTGTCAGCAACCAGAATTCCTTAGATCCTCTTAGAGAATCCTTGCTGCATACAGGTTTGTTGTTCAGGGGTAACGAACCAAAATAATTGTTCTTGTGGTTCAAATTTAAATGATTTTTTCAGAACAGTACTTCTCAGAATGTATTGAGAATATCTAAAAATATGAGTGATTTGAAGAATTAAGGACAGTATTGCTCAGTTTTAGTCTTTTTCTCTAATTAGTTGAAAGCGCCAATTAATACAATAATCTGATTGTATAATCTGATTCCTAGACATTGACATGACTAAGTTTGAATGGTTGATCTGATGAAGTTTTAGGGGTTACTAGCAACAAATGGAAGATGAAAACCACAAACCCAATTGTTGGGACAAAGTTAACTATCTTCCAAGTTCTGTTAAATCAGATTTTGGGCCACTCCCTCTCCACACCATTACAAAGAGGAGACTCAGCCTATAGATTCACCATTCTCGTTTAAAGGTGAAAATGTTTTTCTTCCTCTCCAAGGATTTAACTGACTCTGACCCCGAGCCGTCTGCTATTGAGAGGCTGGGGGCTGGACCCGGCTCAGGATTCAAATGGGAAAGCAGTGTAGGTGAACACACTGTAAACCTGCCCACCCCCTTTGCATCAAGCCTGCTTTGCTTTGCTGTTATCTTACCTGACTTTAACCTTTTTTATTTTCTTTAATTCACCACAAACTACAGATCTATCCCCCTTCTATCCTGTTTGGTGCTCACTTTTGACTTTGCTGCAGTCATGTGATTTTTGGTGTGCGCTCATGCAACGATCTGCAGAGGATTAGTTCAACCTGTTCTCAGAACCAGGGGCGACAGTCATTGCTTTATTCACAGTAATGAAACAATGATATAAACCCACATTGTGTTTACATTGTGTGGAATGTCAATGAGTCTTTAATTCAGTGGAAACGGTTGAAAATACCAATGAGGTTCCAGTAGAACCATTGTGATCCAAACTGTTTTAAAATTACTTTATTTAGTGTTTATTAGGGCCATATTTAAATGATATCATTTAAACATTCAATTATAACTTTCTTGTTGCATGAACTTCAAAAAGTAGCCAAGCATCTACATGATCTAGCAAGGACTTACACCAGAAAGCTCAAGAAAAAAATGACACTTTCATTTTAGTCTGTGCTCTAAATCTGATTCAGATCTTTTTCTTTAGTTTGCTAAAATTGAACCTGTTAAAACATGATAACACTTCATGTTTGGACAAACGTGTGGTTTCCACTGCAGAGCTAATGTGGTTATTAATATGATGTAAACACAGAGAAGTGTTGATGTGGAACAGAGGAATGATTCTTCTGCAGATGCATGTCCAATTTTTCTGATTAACACGCAGAATTCTGCAGTTGCATAAGGATGGTCTGTTTGCTGGAGTGTGAAACTTGTTTTTAATCTCCGAGAAATTTTTTTGGTCTGTTGCAACATGGGATGATGATGTGATTTAATATTTCTGTGAAAGGTGGATGGAAGTTTACCCAAACAGGAAAAAAAACCTTCTAATAGTTATAAAGTTTCATATGATGAGAGTGGCTTTGAAATCTTTCAAGTAAACACTAAAAAAAACCAAAGGAGTTTTCACCTGATCAGAAGTTCCTGTTTTCATTTCAACTCTTTCCTTTCCAGCTCGCCAAAGACGACCCGCATTTTCATCACTTCCTCCTCAGCCAGTCAGAGAAGGTAAGAGGTTGCAGCCTGACCTGTTGTTAAACAATTGCCAGCCGTTTTTTTTTTTTTTTTGTTTTTTTTTATCGTCTCAGTAATATTTTTGCGCAGAGGTGCACTTTTGGCCCACAAGCTACCTTTAAGATACATTTTAAGTACCAAACTTTATACATTGTCAATTGGTAACTCAAGAGTGACATATTGTGTCACTGCACTTGAATTATTTTTACATGTATTTTTTATAGTTTTAGTTTAATTTAGAAGCAATTAAAAAGCTTTTAAAAGCTTTTTTGTTCTAAACAATGACACATTATTTTGCACATTAAAAGTTCTTAGATGGAAGAAACTGACTTGCTTGTGGCGAAATGCTGAAAGGAGGAGAAAAAGAATGTCGTATGCACACAAGCAGACGATTTTTATCATAATTTTCTTTATAGAGTGCTTTCATCCACGTGACTAAAACCTGGAAGTCGTCCATTTTGGATCCATCGATTAGAATGAAACTTTCCACGCAGTGGCGTTATTTTTTTTTTCTTTTTTTCATCTTATTTTGCCATTCAGAGGTGTAATTATTTTCCCACATCATTATGGCAGAATAATAGGCTGATCTTGGAGCGGAAAAAAAAGACAATATTTTGAAAAAACACAGTTGATCAAATTTTTGCACGACATCGCCAACCAAGAAGTATTTATCCATTCCTATATAGACCTTCAGATCTGCAGCTGAGTAGAAACTTGGAGTAAAAAATAAGGTAATTCACAATGTCTGGGTACTTAATTACCGGCATCAAATCGGGATTGTTTGAAAATAAATTATTTAGAATTATATAGGGTTTTCTCCACCAATCGGCTGAGTTTTTCTAAATATCGTCTCTTTTCTTCCGCTCCAAGACCAGTCAATTTTTCTCCATATCACACTAATGACATCCAAAACTAATTGCACCTCTGAATAGTATCTCTTCTTCTTTTGGCATTTCCCTTCAGGGGTTGCCACAGCAAGTCTGTTTCTTCCACCTAACTCTTTTGCCTGCTTCCTCTTCGGTCACACCAACTACCTTCATGTCTTCCTTCACTGTATCCATGAACCTACTCTTTGGTTTTCCTCGAGATCTCTTGCCTGGTGGTTCCAAACCTAGCATCCTTCTGCCGATGTACACTCTCTTCTCTGAACATGTCCAAACCATCTCAGTCTGGCAAAGAATTGGAAAAAAAAAAAACACTGCTTTGTAGAAAGTTTTGTACTGATCAATTCCTAATTGATGCCTCCCAAATGGCCAACTTCTGGGTTGGTGATGTCACATGAAAGCACTCTATAGTGTTGAAATGAGCTACTTTATTCTAGGAAAGCAAAAATTCCTTTTGCAGAAGGTGACAACATGTAAGCATCAGAGAGACAGATGAATACAACATGTAGTGTGGTTGCCATAGTAACAGTAAAGTCAATGTGAGATCTTTCCAGTTGCATTGAATGGAAATAAACAAACTTTTATATTTTTGAACGTTTTTGTCAACCAAACTACATAAGATTGACCAAGTCTCCTTGAGAGCAATTGGTCTATCACAGTCAACGTAATGGAACTTAAACATTTTGCCAAAGTTTGTTACACAAAGAAGTTTATTTCAGCAATGATCAAGGTTTAGGCTTGATGGAAAAAAAAAAAAAAAACGCACAGGAAGTAAATGAAAGCTAGGGGCTAGCATTAACATCAAAGATGTTGAGGAAGGGCTGACCCAATTGCTAAAAAAAACATTTAAAAGCAATCATAGAAATTAAAGTAACGTTTATGAACCTCATAGTTTCTGATAAAACCTGATAGACTGTGTGTTTTAGAGAAGTTTCCCTTTTAAAACAATCTTAGAGGAGACTTTGGAACTTATCCAGGAGAATATCAGAGCTTTTCCCAAAAGTTGACTGAGAGAGTTTCCTGAATGAGATTGTGGAAAGAAACTGGAGGAATTCAAGGAACGAATACCTATTGGAAGTGTATCCATGAGGAATTGGATCTTTTTGGAAACATAGGAATACAGAATAAGTCATATAAATTTTGATTACATAAATCACCCCATAGGCTCTCACTGTTTGCCAAAACATATAGGTATAGGTAATTACATAATGAAATCTGTGAAAGATGCATTTCTATATTTTTATGCATTACAATGATTTACCGGAACTGAACATTGGGTTTTTTCTGAACAAACATTTTCCTGCTGTTATCAGTGGCAGGCTAAGACAGAGAAATGTTTAATATAGAAAACGCATCAGTTTACTGTTCCATCATTAATCAGTCCATGTGGGCAAAATGATATTTTTTGCCAATGAAAGTTAACATGTTCTAAAAATTGAAAATAGGTTGGTCCAGGAGAAACCCAGGGCACACCTCAGTGACTGTTTCCTAGCTTACTTGTGATCTTATGGGAATTTTTCTGGAAATATTTTACCTTTTTTTCAGGGTTAGGGTTTCCTGCTCAGGTTGTTTTCATTGCAACCCGACTCCGGCTTACCAGAAACAAAAAGAGGGGTAAATTGTATCACTTCACGACTGATCTGTCATTTCTTTTCTTTGTTCCTACAGCCTGCATCATCGATGGAGCCCATCAGCAAGCGTCTGAAAATTATTGAAGAGGTGAAAAAAAAAGGGGGTGGAAACGCATTTCTGAAGCTTTGTTTTGTTTGTTTGTACTGAGGTCATACTGATAAATGTGCTTGTTCAGGCAACCGGTTCGACATCCATCCAAGCAGCCGACAGCACAGCCATAAATGGCAGCATTACGCCAACAGATAAAAGGTATGAGTTTTAAACATGTACCGCATGTAACTAGAGAAGATTATCTGCTTACAATCTTTTCTGCTTCCTCCCTGCAGGATAGGCTTCCTCGGTTTGGGGCTCATGGGTAGTGGCATTGTTTCTAATTTATTAAAAATGGGCCACAATGTCACCGTGTGGAACCGCACAGCGGACAAGGTAGAACCTGTCTCACAGCCTTGTTTCTTACAAGGTTTGCCTTCGGTGTTAATCCACTGAACAAAAATGAGCTAAAGAGGAAGTTGTTATGATCCAATTTTAGACAGGCAATCCACAAGAGAGGTAGTTTGTCTCCTTTCATTCAAATAGTCTCTAATCAAATGCCAGACTCTGTAGGAGTCTGATTTTAATCTGTGTTGGAGCAAAGCCAACATGGCAGAACCAGCAGTCTTTCTGGATAACTGTGATTAAAAGGATTTTGTTTTTCTATGTTTTGAAGAATATTATTAGTTTCTAAGGAGCTTCTGGGCTTAATGGTCAGCAGGGAAGGTGAAATGATATGTCGGTATAGATACAATAGAAATTGAAAGTTTCGGCAGCTCAAGTCAAAGCCCACATTTGTCAAAGGACACTACAGCTATTAAACACTGTTCCACTATAAACCATTACGTGCATTAAAAATAGGTTTTGCATTGGACTCAAACATGTTCTACTTTCTCACTCTATAAATCTACATTTGAAATGAAAACATTGACAATCCTGCATTTTCCAAACAAGTTTTATGGTGTGTTGAGAATAATAGGGAACATTTTGGCTCTAATTAGCAAAATTGTTTGGAAAAGGAAAAAAAATTAAATAATAAAGAACCTCAATCCAACTGTTTAACAACGAGGTGGATTTGGGGGTGCATTGCAGTCAGTGGCGTTGAAAACTTATCAAGTCAAGGAAAAATGGATTTGATCATATTTTACCATCTGCCACCTATGAAAAGCTGACGCTCTACAAATAAATATTAATCTTAAAGACGTCAAAATAGAGACAGTGCATTACTTTTTTTTCCACAATATCTTGACAACACAATGAAGATCTATAGATGGACTTACAGAGAACTATGTGACATACAGCCCTGATATTGCAGGTAGCATGAGCAAAGATACCTTAAACCAGAATTGCCAAACTAGCCATTACAAGCTGTGATAGAGTGCAAAGTGTTGTCTCTGCAGGATATTGGAAATAAAATTCTAACCTTTGTTTAAAACATTACAAGAATGTTCATCTGTAATTTGATGCCTCTCAAGAGTTTTTTTCCCCCAGCTTATATGTACATATTCTCCTGGGATGCCTCTTTCAAGCACCACTGTAATTATATAATCCAGCGAAAGTTCATAATCTCAGTTAAAAGTTAAAAAAAAAAAGTTTATATATATTTATATAAAAGCACAAGAAAACACTTATTGACCTACAAGTTTTTTAACAAAATGTCATGCATTTTCAACGTGTTCACGTTGAATAGTTCAGTTTTTAGAAAAAGAGCTCAGATGATAATAATATTTTCTGTGTTTCAGTGTGACCTCTTCATTCAGGAAGGAGCCCATTTAGGCCGGACTCCAGCAGAGGTGGCATCCATGTGTGATATCACCTTCTCTTGTGTCTCTGACCCAAAGGCTGCCAGGGATGTGAGTGATCTCCCAACTACTAAACTCAACATTCAAAAACTTAGAAAATAACATGGTTTGAATAAAATATCAAAGGTTTTTAATATGACTTTTTTTTTAGATTGTATACTTTGTTTAAATACTTATATCATCCTTTGCTTTTTCTTTTCAGTTGGTTTTAGGTGCCAGTGGAGTACTGCAGGGCATCAGGCCTGGAAAATGCTACATAGAGATGTCTACTGTAGATCCAGAGACCATCACAGAACTTTCCCAGGTAAATAGATAATCCAGCAGGGTTTCTGATGTTCCACAATCATCTGAAGTGTGTCGTTCCTCAGATGAGACCTAAGAAATTACGTTGACTTAACATCTAGATTAAATATATCGGGTTAGAATGAGCACATTTTTGTTTCACATCAGGTGATCACGTCACGAGGAGGCCGCTTCTTAGAGGCTCCAGTAGCAGGTAGCCAGCAGCTCTCCAACGATGGGATGCTGGTTATTCTGGCAGCTGGTGACAAGACTGTGTATGATGACTGTATCAGCTGCTTTAAGGCCATGGGCAAATTCTCCTACTTCCTTGGTATGTGTGGTGCATTAATGTGGAAAGATTTGTTCTAATTTAGAGTAAACATGAACAATCTTAACCTTTCTTTACAATATTCTGAAATCGTGAGGCATCAAGTAGAGTTATTTAGAGAATGATTCTAAGATGCCAATGTGATAGAAATGTTGAGGTTTGACACAGGTAGACTGTCGTTGCAACTTCTAACTCTGGTTCTGGTGTGTGTGTAGGTGAAGCAGGGAACGCAGCCAGAATGATGCTGATCCTCAACATGGTACAGGGCAGCTTCATGGCCACCATAGCAGAAGGATTAACTCTGGCACAGGCCACTGGCCAATCACAGCAGATCCTCCTGGACATACTGGGCCAGGGCCAGATGGCGAGCACATTTGTGGACCAGAAATGTCAAAGTAAGTCAATTACTTTGTTTTTTTTAATTATTATTTATTAAAGATAACTGCAAATTAGTCAGAAGGTCTAACAATTCTTATCATTTTGCAGATATTTTGCAAGGCAACTTTAAACCAGACTACTATTTGAAACACATTCAAAAGGACTTGAGGCTAGCCATAACGATGGGAGACACAGCCAACCATCCAACACCAATGGCTGCAGCTGCAAATGAGGTAGGAGACATTTCTAGCATGAAATTATCACTATCAAACCATTTTCTTCTGTTTTGTTTGTGAACACAATGATTAAACTTTTTCTTTTGTACTCTTAAAGGTTTTAAGAATAATTTTTTTTTTCCATTTTTAATCATTTAATTTTTTTTCAAATTTCATTTTAATGTATTTCACAAATTTCTTTCAGTAAAGTTTACATTATTTACAAAATAGTTCTGCCAAATTTTTCATTTTTTTTGTTTTTATTCTAATGTTCACAGGTGTATAAGAGGGCTAAAGCTCTGGACCAGTCAGATAACGACATCTCAGCCGTCTACAGAGCTTATATCCACTAGACCAGGTGTGACCTTTCCTCTGGACCACACAGGCTTTTTTTTTTTTTTTTGATGAGTTTTATTTTAAATTCTACTGTTTTTTTATTTCAACCCCCCCATGCTCCCAGTGCCAGCTGTGTTACATGCCAATCCCTCTTCCCAACTGGGGTTGTAAGGAGCAATGCACTGACCATATGACATGGGGGTCAAAAGTTATGTTGAGGTTACTTTCTAATTCATGAACATTTCAGATTCTCTGGCAAGTTTGTAGGTTCTAATCCTGCTAAGAAGCCAGAAAAACTGCTGTTTAAAAATAAATGACAAAAAAAAACCCTCACAATTTTTTTTTCTGTATTTAATAGTGACTTTTTTTTTTTTATGTCCAGAAATCCATGAGAAAGAACACCAACAACATGCCACTGCATTGCCTTAATATTGTAAACCCCAACCCGCCCCCAAAATCTTTCAGTTGTGTATTTATTTGTTTGTTTGGACATTTCCTCTGTGCCGTTTTGTTTTTCTAGTGTTTGACATCATTTCAGATCTCTGAAGACACAGTGAGTGAGACGAGGCCTTAAATATGCAGTAAAGGACATTTCTCATCATCCGAGGTTTCTGATGAAAAAAATTATTTCGTTTGGAAAAGTTCTCACGTCTTCTGTTTATTCTGGAAGCAAGGATATATATTTTTCAGTTTCTTTATTAATGAAAGCGGTCATTACGCCCTAATGGAAGTTTTTTTTATTAATGTTATTTGAAGAGCTTTTTAGTTTTGTGATAGACTGCGTAGAACTAACTGGTCAACTTTGTATTGACTTATTTATCTGCTCACTCTTAATTGTATAAACATGTTCAAATCAGCCTAAATATTACTATAATTTAAGATTTAACTCCCACAAGCAGGTCAGTAAACCAATCTCTGGGTTACATTTTGAACAGAGATCAATTTAAGAAAATTTTCCTCCACTCCAATCAGCTTAAACTATAAAAGTGGGGTGAGAACAAGTTTATTTCAAAAGTTTGGTTTGTTCTTTATTAATGTAATAAAAAAGTTTCATCAGTTTTGTTTTTTTAAAATCAAATTTTTTTGGACAGATTTTTTTTTTTTTTTTATATGTTGGAATTATAATTCTACTGATTTGTTTTTTTGTGTGAAAATGTGCTTTGGTTGTTCTTCCAGGAACATCTGATCTCCTCATTAAAACTGTTGTGTCAATTTGTTTGGTCTGCCAAACAGGAACTACTTTCCCTTTTTTTTTTTTTTTTTTGTATAAAAAAATACTTTAAATGTATTGAATCAGGTCATGTTTAACTCCGAAAAACCAAAAACAAGAGTCCAGTTTTGACTATGTGGGGAAAAAATTAATCAAGTTGGTTTATCTTTTGAAGCTGTAAATGATAAGTTCCTCTTTAAAAAGGAATAACTGAGTTTGTTTCAGTTGGTCTTACTTTGAAAAATTTTCTGCTCCCCAAGGTCATGTTTTTTTGTGTGTGTGTGTGTGATTTTTTTTTTTTTTTTTCTTATATAATTTTCCGGAGGACTTGTTTTTAGAAGAAAACTGTAAATAGCACATTAAACTAAACTAGCTAGGATTCCTTTTGTATCCATGTTAAGCAGGATTGAAGCAAACTTACTTTTTTCGGTTCGGACTTAACGTCTGTTTCTAAATTCTGTAGATTGTTCCGATTTCTAAATATTCATATAATCCAGCTTCTTATTGTTTTCTATCACTGTTATCAGTAGAAGGAAGAAGCAACTTTGGTATGGGGACTATTTATGATTTGGTTTAGAAATACTGATACTTTTGTGCTGTTTAATAAATGCTCTCCTGATTACTGACATAGCTTGGTGTTTGGTTAATACACGGCAGAGTTTGTTGTATTCGACTGGAAAAGCTCCCACGTAGCTGTCGGTAATCACACAAATGGGTTTGGAGATCAACACTTAAAAGACCCTGGTACAGATTTTCCCCCCTAGAGGTCACAGATCCATCTTTCACTACAGACTTTTAACAGTTTATCAGTGACTGTATCATAAGATATACATATACATTTAAAAAAAAAAATAGCATGACCAATCACAGGTACTTGATCAAGACTAGTTCATCCTACACAAACAGAAAAGCAGCTTTCCAAACATAACATACTTAATAGACAAATACATGGAACAAAAAAAACTTTTGAAAATACAATTTGACAAAAATGTTTCAATAAATGAAGACCAGGATGCATTGATAGACATAAAAACTGTCTTCATGCTTTCTTAAAACTTTAGGAAGTAATAGTTCTCAGTCAGGAGGTATAGATGAAAGGTGTTGAATAAATACCCATGCCATTAAACCGGTTCTGTAGGTCTAAAAAGTTAAGGGGTTTTGTACCAGAAACACAACATTGTATTTTTTTGCTAAAAAAAATAATCACTAAACTGAATAGAAGATGGAGCAACATTTTCTAGTCTAATCAATTTCCAATGTCACCTCCCCAGATAATTGTATGGAACAATGGCCAAATCATTTGAGTTGTCCTGGAGGTGATATGATCCCACTGTAAATGAGCTGGGTTGATGGTTAAAAGATGGACATATATTGTAACATATTATTAGAATTTACTGTATATATTTTGTTTCAATAAGCCTCAACATATCTCTTCCTATTTATTTCCAAATCACACCAAAAAAATAGCTTACAGTTTGACTGTCTGCCAGACAGAATGCTTGTTTTTTGTTTGTTTTTTAAAAGTAATATTAATAATTAACATGTTAGAGATAGAAGTGATAAAAAAAGGTGGAAGATTTTAAGTACTTAGGATCAACAGTCCAGAGCAATGGGGAGTGTGGAAAAATGGTGAAGAAGCGTGTGCAGGGAGGTTGGAACAGGTGGAGAAAAGTTTCGGGTATGATAGAAAGGGAAAGTGTACAAAACCATGGTAAAGGCCTTTTTTGGAGATAAAGTCAGAGAGGCCAGACTGAGATTGTTTGGACATGTGCAGAGGAGAGAGAACATTGGCAGAAGGATGCTAGGTTTGGACCACCAGGAAAGAGGTCTTAAAGCGTCTTGAAGACCAAAGCGGAGGTTCATGGATACAGTGAAGGAAGACATGAAGCAGGGGCGGATCCAGGGGAGGAGGGTGTGGGGGCGCACACGCCCTCCTTTTTTGGTTTACAAAAACAAAACGTGTTTTTACTACTTCTAATTATTGTAAACTTTGCGCAAAATGTGCACCAAAATGCAAAAAAAAAGTTATTTTTCAAAATGTTCTGGGGGTGAATGCCCCCAAACCCCCTCTACTGGTGAGCATCACATGTGCTCAATTTGTCTATGACCTCACGCCCCTCGCCCCCCTTTAGAAAATCCTGGATTCGTCCCTGTGAAGATAGTCGGCGTGACTGAAGAAGATACAGCAGATAGGGTAAGATGGAAGAAACTGACTTGCTGTGACGACCTCTGAAGGGCAATGCCGAAAGAAGAAGAAAAGAAGAACTAATTAGATATATTAATTTTACACCACTGTCTGCCTGTTGCCTGAACGCTACAGAAGGGCGGAAGTTAAATGACCTAATATGGGAAGGTGGGCGGAGACGTATGACCATACTAATGGTGCGTTCACTTGCAATACAAAAGCCAGAGTATTGTCGTTTATCAATGTAATAACAAATGCCTTCAACACGAACATATCTAATTCACCCAAACAAGTCGAATAATCTTAGACGTTTTTTTCCCTACAAAATAGAAATTAAAACATGGGACAGACAATAGCTTTTTTAAAACGTAGATTTAACAGCATAAGTTAAAATTCCCATAATTTACCAGAGCAATGAAGCCATCGCATCCTCAGTTTAGCTAGAAGGCAGAAAAACATCTTCATGCAGAATTAAAAGGAGAAAAAAAAACTGTTATCAGGAAAATAACACGTCAAAAATTACAATGCTGAACCCTCAGAGAAGTTTGTCGGAGCTGCCGAAGATGTCTGCTGCCAGCCAGGTGGAGAGAGCCGTGTTGGTGAGTCCTGTTAGAGGATACTGATGAGCTTAGCTGGTAGCTTCCAGAGAGACAACCGCCATGGACATCCCATCATATTCACCCCGTCTTACATTTTTATTAAATAAATTTTAAAAATTTCAAACCCACAAGAAGCTAGAAAATCACAGTTGTGTGGTGTTGTTGTGACATTAGATTGTAACCTTATAAAAACGACGAGTTTTAAAGAACATGCTTATCTATTGGTTTTTTGTTCAATACTGTGATCATTCTGTAAATCAGTGAGGACAAAGTTAGAATCCAAAAAAAAAGACTTGATGTTTCATAACAATCCATGCATTTAGTTCTATTTGATCTTTTAAAACGACCAATTATTATGCTTATTAAAGTGTTGCAATGCAATTATAAATCTCTGCACAAAAATATTCTTTTTTTCCCCTTTAGTTCAAAAACATAGAAAAGTTGCAAAAAATGTAGGAAAAACTAAAGATAATCAATTTCTTGATGAATCATTTGTTAGGACTGAGTTTTTAGTGTGGTGTCATTATTTGTTTTTAAGGAACTTGAGCTCTGTTTGCACAATTGTTCTTGCTGTTTCAGTTTTTTTTTAGCTCTGTTTTCTTCTGGACCGTAATTACATTGTTACAGATCTCTGATTTTTTTTTTTTGTGAGTTAACAAAAGAGGTCAGTTAAATATCTCGGGGTCTTGTACAAGAGTGGTGGAAGGATGGAGCCATCTTGTTGAATCAACAGACAGATTGGTGAAGCATCTGCAATAATCAGGATGCTGCATCAGTGGTGAAGAAAAAAACTGAACTGTAAAGCAAAGCTCTCGATTTACAAGTCGATCTACGTTCCTACCCTCAAGTACGGTCACCAGCTGTAGGTGGTGACTGGAACGGACGAGATAATGGATTCAAGCGGACGAAATGAGCTTCCTCCAAAGGGTGGCTGGGCTCTCACTCAGCGATAGATTGAGGAGCTCTGCCATCCAGGAGGAGCTTGGAGTAGAGCCGTTGCTCCTCCAGATCGAGAGAAGCCAAATGGAGTCGTTCGGGCATCTGGTTAGCATGCCTTCCGAATAGTTTGCTGGTGAGGTGTTTTGGGCACATCTCACTGCGAGGAGATTCAGAAGTTGACTCTGGACCCACTGGAGGGACTATGTCTCACAGCTGACTGGTGAACTCCTCAGGATCCTCCCGGATAAGCTGGAGGATGCAGCTGGGGTGAGAGAAGTCTGAGTTTTCAGTTTGAGGCTCTAGCCCGCACGACCTGGCTCCGATTAAGCGTAAGACAATGAAATGAAACAAAACGGTCAGAATAATGTTTTGTTTTTGTAAATTAGATCTTTTTTTTTTTTTTGCCCAGTACTTACAAAATGACTCCAAATTAATTGTGCTTATACAAGATTCCACATGGCATCTGGTTATTTTCTCTTTGTTTTCAATCTTTTTTTTCTTTTATTGCCCACATGCATTTACTTGCACAACATAATCTCATGTTCTTTTAATTGTGGAGACTCTGGTCTATGAGGGTTGTCATCACAGAGGTTTAAAATCAGAAGTACTTTATTGATTCCACACGTGGGAAATGTGTGTGTTACAGCAACAAAACTATAATTATGAAAAAAAAAAAAAGAAATAGTAACTATATCTATAAAAACAAGAAATATTGTGAAAGTCAGGAATAAAATGAGTGATGTCATTTAAAATTATTTTGTTCTTCAAATCATTCGATGTGAATTTTTGAGTTTCACTTAAGAATATGCAATAGTTTTTTATGGTTAAAAAAAGTGTACTTTTCTTTGTCAAATGCTCAATTGCTTTTTAAATTCAAACCTTCAAAAAATGTGGGTTAACTGTAGAATTAGATCAGAGTATTTCTACTCTGTTGTTTTTTTTTCTCTGTGAACCACCATCTGTGTTGTTGAGGGTTTATTTTTATCTTGTTAGAGTTGACCTTTTCTTTCTTGTTTGACAGGAGGAGGAGTTTAACTGGCTGCTGAAAGAGGAAGTTCATTCTGTCCTAAAGCAGCTACAGGATGTCCTGAAGGTAAACAGACAAATCAACCCATGTGTCCTTCAAAACTCCCATCCCATGTGTTTGAAAACAAGCACCAAAATCAAGCATCTGGTTTTTTTTTTTCAATCATTGTATCCAGATGTGTATTATTACACATCTGCTCGGCTATAAATGAATAAAAATGTCACAATGAGTGGAATTTGATCCAGATGTTTTGTGCAACATATCAGAAATTTAGCTCCTAAACTTGTGCAATCTTGTTTTTGTTTACAGGAGGCTTCAAGACGTTTCACCATGCCGATGCCGGGCCTAGAGAGTCAACTCAAGCAAGAAAACTTCATCCTCGGCAGCTCAACGTAAGGCAGAAAATTCACCATTTGTTTGTCATAACAAAACTGGGTTTAAGACAAGCCCAAGTTGAGTAAAAGTGGGTGTTTTGGGAGTTTTTAATCTGTGATAACCAAGCTTTTGTTTGGTTTGTTTTTAGTCAGATGGTTTTATGACCATTAAATAGTTACTGTGGGGCTGATTGATGCAGGTGGAGTACGAATGAAGGCATAGATGTAAACTAAACAGCCCCCCACTGGTGGGATGTTTGTCCCAGATGATGTTTCTGACGATGCTGTTAAGGTGTAATGATTAATGAGAACGTTCTTGTGTAAATGATATCCATGTGTGATGTTTTTCAGCATGGATCAGGTGAAGGGGGTGTTGACTCTACAGGGAGAGGCTCTAACCCAGGCTGTAAGACTTTACTTTCTTTTAGAAAGGATAAAACTTTAACTTTTGGTGAATGCTAAATCTTTTAATGTTTAACTCTTTTTAACAGGATATAAATCTGAAAGTCGCAAAGAGCAGCCAAGTTCTGCATTTCCAGTTCAGGGAGGACAAACAGTGGAAACTGCAGCAGGTACGAAGTCTGACGAGTAGATTCAGATCAATTATTTATTTGTACTCATAAATAAAATTGTTTTAGAGTGAGATGCAGATCTTTCAGAGATGATCATTGCTGTGAGTTGAAATATCTAAAAATGTCAACTTTAGAAAGTGAATAGTGTGACGATCAACCGACTAAAACACCCCAAAAAGATAAAATATCCTTCATGATTTAACACATGATTTTTTTTTTTTTTTTTTTGAATTACTCTATTCATCCCTCACCGGGGAAATTTGTTTGCTGCACTCCTTACACCACAGCAGGCTGCCCTTCAACGGCGCCAATGGTGGGAGAAGTGGGGGCTAGGTGTCTTCTCCAAGGACCCTAGACGTGCTCTCCGTGGGACGCGAACCCGCGACCTTCCGGTCCGCGGGCGAATGCGCTAACCACGCGGCCACCGTCTGATACCTAGCAATGTTAAAATAAATTGATATAAAAGTACCATCTTCTAGTCAGTTAATTTGAGAAGAATTTCTTGCTCATTTTGCGAACAATTTTTCCTAATTTGCACCAACAAAGTGAGAGAGGAGTGTTATCAATGGAAGAATTCATTGTTAAAAATTACTATGCTTTCAGTGTGAAGAAACAAATCTTTTATTTTGACGTCTTCAAAATATTCTTCTACATCTGATTCTCTGTCCACTAGATTTACTTGTGAATTGATAAGACTGACAAAAATGCTCACACTATGAAATGATGAAATCTAATAGATTCACACTGTCACGACGATGAGCTGATAATCCAAAGCAGATTGGGATAACTTAAAAGAATAAGTCAAAAAACGATAATGTGTACTGTAAAAAATCTAGATGTGATCATCTAGCTTTGTAGTTTACAATGGGAATATTGGGCGTTACCTTTTAACCCAGGTACTGTATGCTACACGTGCTAAAAAAAGCTCATAAGAACATCTACTCAGTTTAACTTCTGTTTGTTTATTATTTAAATTCCTCCTTCATCTTTCTAACCATCGAGTTTCGCAGCCTACGCAACATGTGCACACACCACAAATGTGTGTTTAGGCTGCAAAAAAAGTGCATCAAGTTAGCAAAGTTTACGCATATTCTTAATTTGACACATTCATGTAAAAATCTCACTCTGTGAAGGGGAGGGACCAAGCATGAGCAGACCACATGCAATATTTCAATTTGTACTTGCATTAGAATGTGGGCGTGGTAAAGCATTATAGGCGTGGCAAAGAACCTATTATTAAAAAAATATCCGAATACTGAACAGCAGAGCTAACAAATGTCTCAGACATGGATGAATGAGACTCAAAACCATTATCAGGTATGTTTTGATGTGAAAATAATATTCAACGGTGATAGAAATCCCTCCCTCTTTGATGCTTTGGTCTGACCAGTAAAACTAATTCAAGTATAATAACAAAATGTTAGAGACATACCTAAATCTATAAACTTAAAAAAAAATTATTCAAATGATTGTATTAATTTCATTCATTTTTATGTGATTCAGGCTTGAATGATTATTGATTTACTTCTAGAAAACAGCCAATCTTTTCTTCTTGTAGATCCAGGATGCCAGGAACCACGTTGCGCAGGCTCTACAGCTGCTGAGCAGCCGTGACGACAGCTACCACTTTAAAACAGGAGCCGAGGTCAATAAGGTTCGTCCATCCACCTGGTTTTCATCCAATAGAACACAGATGAAGCTACATTCTTGCCCTGTTGACCTCACATTTCTATTTCAGCTGATGGATGCGGTCATGTTGCAGCTGACCCGAGCCCGAAATCGCCTCACTACCCCGGCCGCCATGACACTACCAGAACTCGCTACCAGTGGTCTAATGGTAAAGGCTAACTGACCAGCTTATCTGCAGAAAAATATTGTTTGGTCACATGCAGATATTACAAATCACTCACAATTTGCAGAAAAACGTTTTTAAAAAATAAGAAAATGAAATAAAACACATTTACGGTTGAAATATTCAACTAATAAGTCAAATACATTACCTGTGCTTTTTCAACAACAAAAAAAAATGATTGCAAATATCTCCATATAATCCTTTAAAAAAAAAAATCAATATTTTCTAAATTAATTGCATTTTATGATTTAGTCTGTGTCAATTTTGTACTTTTTATATTCAAATCGCAGTGGCAAAGATACCAGAAATGCTTAAATTAAAGAGGGAATTCCCAAATCTATTCAATTTACTTTATTAATCCCCTTCTGGGAGAATTTAAGTGTCCGATAGCACAGTCCAAGGTGAGCTCTGTAAGCTACATTCAGTTTCTGAACAGCCGCTGGGTGGTGCTGAGTTGAGTGGCATGGAGCTGGAATAGCAGCTTGGTGGAAAAGAGCTGTAATAGTCACTGGGTGGAGGTCACATACAACTGTTGGCTCTGCGCAGGGCGGAATGTAGATTACAGTGGCAACAATGTGGTAAAACTCCAAGGACACCAAAGAACGTCTAAAACTGACAACTAAAACCTTCACATCTTGATAGCAACTTACATCATTCATTTTTGTGTTGGGACAACACCAGTTGTTGTTCACAATTATCACAAGTCCACATCTGTAGTTTTTGCCGCACTTTCCATGTCTCTGTTCGCACACACTGTCGTGAAGCCGGGTATGTACAGACAGGAGTCACCATTGATGTGGCTCTGGAAGATCCTGTCCAATTCTTCACATTTCTTAGATAGGAGTATATGTTCCCCATAATAACCGATGGGAGAAGCGGCTTGTATCCCCACCTCCTTGCCTTTCGCTTCACTCCAGCGTGGTACATCCACAAAAAGGCTCCTCGAAACCAGTTGGGTTCAGATGAATGATCCCACTCAAGTTTCCTCGCAGCAGAAGTTGCTCATCTCTTGAAAAATCCAACAAAAATATGAAGTGCTACATAGACTTGCTGCCATCACAGGAGGCACATTTTTCAAAAGTAATAGACCAAATGTAAAAACAAAAGTATATTATTTTAAAAGAAATTAATATATAGAATACAATAGTAGATATTTGAAGAGTACCAACTCTTTCTTTCTGTTAAACAAAAAGATTTAATCCAAAATGTATCGTTAAGAGATGTTTTTGTTGTGCTCAAATAATTTTGACAATTGTTTTGTTCTATAATTTTAAGATAAAAGAGACATGTGTAAAAAAAAAAATAAAGTCAGACGCCAGGTCACAATGTTGTTCTTCTTCCCAGAAAATGTTCACTCCACCCATGCCTGGTGATGTGATGGTCAACTTTTACATCAATTTAAGCAAACTGTGTCTGACTGTCTACCAGCTACATGTGCTGCCTCCTAACACCACCAAGGTGAATACATGTGGACTCCGGTTACTTCATCCTTTGCTTTAATCAGCTGTCGGTGGTAAAATGTTTTCTCTGTTAATAGAATTTCAAACCAGCTGGAAGTTCCGTGTTGCACAACCCAGGAGCAATGTTGTAAGTTTGTTTATCCCCAATTAGATTTAACTTATAAAGATAAGTCGCTAGTCTATTTCGTAAGGCTGACTTAATATTTTTTGAGTTTCTACCTACACACTTAAAAGAATTTTAGTAAACTCTGAAATAGCAGTTCTGTTCATGTCTCTTCAAATTTATCGATTCTCCACAGCGAGCTGAACAACAACCGCTTTGAAGTGAGCCACGTTCATAAAGTGGAGTGTGTGGTTCCCTGGCTCAGTGACACGCTGGTGTTCTTCACCATTTCCCTGCAGCTTTGTCAGCAGCTCAAAGACAAGGTCAGGTTTTAATCTAAACCTTTTAAGCATTCTTTTGTCTTCATTTAAAATGAACCAAATTCAAGATATCTTTGGTTGTGAAAAGGGATTAAAGTCATGATAAACACTCTCCTTCTCCCCAGATATCCGTCTTTTCCAGCTTTTGGAACTACAGACCTTTCTAATCGAAACCAAGTTTATTCTTCGTTGGTCTGACGTAACACACCGCTGGAATGGACCTGTAGAGGGGCTTTATTTTTGTACGTGTGGTCAGTGTTGCATGTTTAGCTCCAGAAAGCAGTCAGAGCCGGCAGAAATCCGGGATGACATTCTTATACACATTCCATTTCATTGTTGTGATTGAACTTATCAGCGATTATTGTTGATGTGATTAGGTTGAAGCCATTTACTACTTGAAGTAGTTCTTATCCGATAGTTCTCACCTGACTAAAAGAACACTAATGTTTGCACTTAGGGTGAGAGGATAAAAAAGTCAGTGTTTTGTTTTACTTTGAAATGCATTTCAAATGCATATGAATAAGTACAATTTAACACTGATTGGACCTTAAAAATGTTGTATGAGCACACAGCTGAGAGTTTTATTTAAAAAAAAAAAAGAATAGAAACGAAAATATTACTGTAAAATCACCCAAAAAATCTCAATGTGAAAAATTGTTAAAAACACGGGGTTAGGACCACTTTATGTATTTATTATTCTGTTTCTTTTGCAATCTTACATTTCATATTTTTATTGCAACAATAAGCTATTTGTCTCACCTGTTTTCTGTTTGTATTTATTTTCATTATGCTGTTGATTTGTTGCAAACCAAACACTATCATGAGCAAATTATTTATTTCCAGTGAGTGTTAATCTCTGTAAATCTGGAGACAATTTACCTGTGCAATAAACTAAACTAAATATCAGTTTGTGTGATTATTTTACACAGATTAGTCCCTGTAATTTGTCATTTGACTTCTTTAAAAGCCCTGTTCGTTTTAGGCATTCAACAAGGCTTACACGTTGGAACCCTCCCTATTTTTTTCTTTTTTAAACATCAAATGCACCCTGTCAAAGGGTTTAAGCCGGGGTATGCTCACAGTTTTTATTGTGTTCCTGACTTAATACAGCTGATGCACATAAAGTGATTCAATAACTAGGTTAAGTGTGTAGATGCAAGAACACATGAAAAACCTTCAAGACACCCTCCTTTAAGCCATTATCACTCTGTTGTAATTGGAAGACCTCAAAACTTTTAGCAAAAAAAAAAAAAACAATGTTTAAACTGGACATGTATTATATTTTTATTTTAAATAAAATACAATATACATATTTTCAGCAGGCTAATACAAACTATGTTTAAAAGATGCTCTGTAGTGTCTAAGCAATAGATATCATAAAACAGTGGTACAATCTTTAGATTTGCTCAGTCAAGTAGGAAAAAGAACAAATAGATGGACAAGTGAATCACATTTCAGATGATTGAGCTTGAATTTGGCACGAAGAAAACCCAAGACTGTCGATGCAGATTTCAGTCAGAATGGTCATCAGGGCGCCATGCCCATGTTCTCAATGCCAACCACCCTCCTTCTTGGCTGTTGAGGGAACAGATATGTATCAACATTGTGGGAAAATAGGACATGTTAGCAGAGATGTGCAGACATGCATGTCATTGAGGGAAGAGTTATTCGTTTTGAATGAACCGTTCTGTTGTCTTCCGCTTATGTGGGCCAGGTCGTGGGGGCAACAGAAGCTTCAGACAAGAAATCCAGGCTTCTCTCACCCCGGCTGCATCTTCTCCTCACCCGTGAGGATCCTTTGGCATTCTCGGGCCAGCTGTGAGACATACTCTCCCCAGCAGGTCCGTGGTCTACTTTGGGGTCTCCTCCCAGTGGGGCGACCCGAAACTTGAGCCGCCACCTTATTGTGGTGGAAGGGTTTGTGTACCCCAATGATCCTAGGAGCTATGTTGTCCAGGTCTTAACACCCTAGTAGGGTCACCCATGACAGACAAGTCCTAGGTGAGGGGACAGACAAAGCACGGCTCAAAAACCCCTAACAAAGAGAACCATGCACAAGATTCCCTTGCAAGGGTCACCAGGGCCATCCATGGAGCCAGGCCCGAGGGTGGAGCACGAGAGCAAGCACCTGGTGGCTGGGATTTTACCCATAGGACTCGACCGGGCTCAGCCTGAACAGAGTACACCCTTCTAGTGGATTCACTACCTGCAATTAGGGTCATAGTGGTCGGGTAAAGAAAGGGATGGACGGCAGCCGACAACAATCAAACCACTTTCTGTCAAACTTGCTGCTAATTAGTTCATTTCAACATAGTTGTGTGTGTACTTGTGTTTTGCTTTGTTTCCTGTAGGAGTCAGTACAGGTACCAGGATGTACAGTATGTGTTTACCTTTTCATCATCACAGCAACAACAGCAGCAACAGCGAATGAAGACCAGTATGACCAGCAAAAGAACCATACCTAATAACAAGAAAAGCATCAATACCTTCATCTCTTAACTCTGTCCAGATTTTAATATTCCTTACCAATGAAGATGAAGAAGATGGCAAAAGAAGCAATGTCCCAGTCAGACTGAAAGAACTGCTTGGACTCAAATCTGGAGATCACATCATTGAACTGGTTCTCAAAGTCTTCCTGGATGTTCCTCTGATCCATCTTTAAATCTGTTCCAAGAGGAACACAGGAAGAACTCAGATTAACTGAACAAAAAAAAAAAAAAAAACACTGATTCATTCAAGAGGAAATCAAAACTATCTAAAGAGTTTTATGTAGAAGATCAAACAGTGGGATCTAATATAAAATGATAAATTCAAGAAATTCATTTATTTCCCATTTATCAAAGATTGGTTAGAAATTATTAGAACTCTATTTTTAGATGGTTGGACAAGGTTTGTTTGTTTTTTAATTATGTAAATGAGTTCTATCCTGTTTTATTTCCTGGATAAGTGCGCACTTTTGTTTTCCAGCCTGATTTACATTCACACACTTCTGATATTTATTTTTCAGCTCATATGTTATAAACACAATTATTCAGACATGTTCATTTTAAAGAATAAAGAACTAGCAATAACTTACCTGTTCTCTAAGTCGATCCTTTCAGTTTTTTATTCTTCTTTCCGGATGTAAAAGTGTACCTAATGCACCTGATCTTTAGAGACTCCACCCAAAGGAAGTACTCATCCCAATTTTCTCCTGCTTTTTTTCTCTTTTTTCTTTTGGAAATGAATAAACACATTCAATAAAATACATTCTTTAAATAGATAACTGGTTTAAAATGGTAAGAAAGTGTATGATATACCTGATAAATCACAACTTTTTTTTTTACTTTTCAAAAAGTGTTATGAAGCGAAAACTAACTAGTTAGCTCTTCCAGAAAAAGTGAGGATCTTACTAAAAAAGAACAAAAATGCATTTTTTTTATCTTGTTTAAATGGTTTTTTTCACTGATAAAATCTATTACATAATTTTGAATTGGTTTTTTTTTTTTTAAATCAAACATTGAATTAATAATGTATCATCATCATTCTGATCAATTACAACTTTAAGCTATTTTTTTATTTGGGCGGGTTAAGTCGTTGTTGATTTGACAGCTCAGCAAACGAATGAAAATACCGCGTGTTGATGACGTTTTGTTTTAGCTGACGTGGATACAGGAAGTGATTCCCTGCTGTCTTCCGTGTTTTTAATCGTGCTGGAGAAGACATGGCTGAAGACCCTGCTCTGTCTCTCCGGGTTTCGGAGATCAAAGACCCGGCTGTTTTGTTCGAACGTTTCAACACGGAAGAAATCCGACGCGTGGAGCGTAAAGTCCGAGGAGAGATCGAGCAGAAAAAGGAAGAACTGAGACAGATGGTGGGGGAGAGGTACCGGGATTTGATCGATGCTGCTGACACCATTGGAGAGATGAGGCAGTGCTCTGAAAGTGTAGTCCGATCTGTACAGGACCTCCAGCAGTACTGTCATCTTCTAAAACAAGGGAAGACAGGTGTGATCGGGTCTAAGAACCAGGTGAGACTCTTAAACTTGAATGTCCTCTATGTTGGAGTTTCACTCTGTCTTCTGTCCTTTTTCAGAACCTGGATCAAGGGCAGGATAAGTTTTATGCCATGGCTACACAGATCCGACTCCTATTGGAGATCCCTGAACGCATGTGGAGCGCCATGGAGGCATCTCAACACCTTCAGGCTGCACAGCTACACCTGCTGTGCTGCCATCTACACACCCAGCTGCAACTGGAGGCAACATCTGGACTCTATAGTCCTGTACTAGCACGCTTTCCTATTCTCATCCGGCAGGTTGCCACCACTGGACATTTCAGGTAGATCAGCTCTGCCCAGATCTTCTCCTTCTCACCAAGTTATACTTGAGTTATACTACCATTTGTTTCTGCAGATCAGCTATCCTGTTGGACAGCAGAGCTCTGCTGCGTGGGCGTGCAGTGTCAGATCAAGCTATTGCTGAAGCACTTGTAGCTGCCATGTTGCTGGAGGACAGCTCGCCTCGACAGGCCCTGGCCGACTTTCTTCTTGCCCGGAAAGCTTCCATCCAACAGTTGGTAAACCAGCCACAGCACGGTAAGTCCTGTGAAAAGTAGGACCTAACCCTAACAGGAGTCAGCACCTTCTTACTTAAGTGTTGTTTGATAGGTGCGGGGATCAAGGCTCAGGTGTGCAGTCTGGTGGAGCTGCTGGTGACCACTTTGTTCCAGGCCTACGCTGTCTTCTACCTGCCTCCTGAAGGTGGACCAAGACCAGGGGATGGAGCCTTGAGCTGTGGGATGCTTTTTTCCATCCTGGAAAGCATCACTTCCACCAACCCAGGAGGTAAACACATAGTCTCCATGGCGACCTTGAACATACCGAACATCATCCCATATTTAATTCCAAGTGAAACAAAATAACAAAACAGATGATAAAACTGAATAATCAGTTCGCTGCATCGGTCTGTTGTGGTGAAAAAAAAACTGAGCTGAAAAGCAAAGCTCTTGATTTTACGAGTTGATCTAACCCTCAAGAACAAGATTGTGGATACAAGCCACCGAAATGAGCTTCCTGCTTAGGGTGGCTGGGCTCTCACTCAGAGATAGATGAGAAGAGACCCAGCGGTAACCCCGGACCCGCTGGAGGGACTATGTCTCACAGCTAGCCAGGGAACCCCTCGGCATCCTTTTCCGGCCTCAAAAAACTATTTTATTTTTCAAAGTCCAAATTTGCCAGGGGTATGAATACCTGTCAGGAACACTCTTCGTGTGTGCCCATATTTAACCTCATGCTTAGCCCCTCCATTGTATTTTTGTTGCTAAAGGGAGGAAGGTGCTGCAGGAGAGCAGCACTGGGAGCTGGTTTAAGCATCTACCTCCATCCATTGCTGAGTTTCAGCCAACGCTTCGCATGCTGGCGCAGCCCATCCAGCAAGAACAGTTACAAGACACTCTGCAGCAGTGGATCGACACGTAAGGATGCAGCTCTGTTTTCTTTGTTATCATTCAATACATGGTGGACAGATTTGTCTGTTTTGAGACAATAAATTAGATATTATTGGCTATATTTTCTGAACATGGGGAAGATGGCTCAGTGAGCAACCGTCCTGTAACCAAATGGTCGCCGGTTCGCTCCCCCACCCTAGAGTTTATGCTGAGGTGTCCTTTAGCAAGACAACTAACCCCCAATTTCTCGTGATGGTGGTTTGCAACTTGCATGGCAGCTTACACCATCAGGAGCGAATGGGTGGATGTGAGCTACACTGTATGGCACTGAATACCAACCCAGGTAGAAAAGTGCTGCATAATTAGAGTCCATTTACCATTTTATCTGAGGAAATTTTACAAAAAAATTGCCGTAACCTTTTCAGAAGTGAACTAATTTTCTTTTATGTTAGATAAAGCAAGCATTGTTTACATGATTTTCTTTCGTCTTACAAATTTTATACCAGCTGTAAAGAGGACATCTGTCATGGCGTCGGCAGCCTCCTGGTCTATGTGAAGAGCATAAAGGGTCTGGCAGCCATCAGAGATGCTGTGTGGGATCTTCTCTCCTCTGATTCAATCAATCAGCACTGGGGCCCTGTGTGCCAGCGTCTGCTAGAGCGGCCTCTGGTGGTTTGGGATGACTTCCTACAACAGCTTTTCCTTCAGCGTCTGCAAGTAAGTGCTTGTTTTTTTTCTAGTATGGGACCAAATAACAGTTGTGCGTGATCTCACTCCTTTCTCTCTTCCAGGCTATAACCAAAGATGAAACAGAAGCCATTGTGCAAAGCTCAGTCCAGCTCCTTACTTCAACTGTGTCAGAACTCGAGAGCCAGACAGTCACCTCTTCCTCCGGGATCTCCGCTGGATCTAGTCGCGGGGCTCAGTATGAGGTGGATGTAGCCTCCTTTTTGTGGTCTGAGTCTCCAGGAGACCTCCTCAGTGATGCAGGCTGGGTGAGCGTGGCTCAACGGAGTCAACAGCAACAGCAAAGTGGGCTGGCCATGAAGACCCAGGCCCTTACGCCGTGTGTTCAGAACTTCTGCTCCTTCTTAGATGCAAAGCTACAGAATAGACTTCAGGACCTGCAGCACTACCTACCAGCTCAGAGTACAGGTATGTCCAGAAGTTTGGAAAGTATGGTGTCATTTTACCTATCAACTCATTTTTTATGTGTCCCCACCATCCAGGTTCTGATCAGTCTGGACTTTCTGAACCACCCCAATCCTCATTTAATCGCTTCACAGACTCCGCGGCGGTGGAGGCAACCCTTCGTGACGGCTGCACTGCCTGCATCCGCAGCATCCTGTCCTCCATCCACTCCCAGCTGTCCGCCGCCTCTCCGAACCCCACTGCAGCTCGCCTTAACTCTGTCCTCTTCATGGCCCGCTTGTGCCAGTCTGTGGACAAACTTTGCCCCAGTCTGAAGCATTGTATCCTGGGAAAAGAGGCTGAAACGGCAGCGCAGGTCACACCCAAACCAAGCAGGAAGCTGGGCAAACCCAAACCCGCTACTGAGATTGGTCCCGCTCAGTCCAGGTGGGCTAGTTTAAAGGAGGAGCTTCTGGGCTGCAGTATGGAGGCGTACCGCATCTGGTGTTCCGCTCTTGCCAAGGTTAAAGTTTGATCTCAGTTGCAACAAAAAAACAGACAAATGACTAAAACCAAACAGTTGATGAATACACTAAAATTTCTGATCAATAAATGATTGTTTCTAGGAATAAGATAAATTCCTGAAAATCAGAATGAAATGAAATGCAATTTAAGAGTCTTTAAAGTTTTAGAAAGGAAGTTTTCTTCATAAAAAAAAGGTTTTAAATTTCTCGCAATATAATTCACATTTAAAAAACATAGAGCCCAAGTGGATGCAAACAGGTCTGCAAACAAAGTTTAACATTCATCTTACCATCCAGCTAATTTTCCAGCTAGTAGATCTTAAAGGTCTGAAAACCTCTTTGTTTCTGCACCGTTACAGGTACTCTTGGACAAGTTTGGTACAGCGCTGCATGCCGAGTCTGCAGGAGCAATTCTGACCGCTGCAACAAACTGGGAAGATTTGGAAATCCAGGAGGAAACGGAGTCGGGAAACACTGTTACATCAAAAATCCGTCTTCCAGTTCAGGTTAGAAGCAAGAACATCCATCTGAGTCTGACTTAGATATGTTCTTTAATAGTTGTGTATAGTTGAATAGTTGCCCATTGAGACGGAAATTCTGTGATTTTGGGATAAACAAATAAAATTGAATTGAATTGAATAGTTGCTAAGGTAATCTAAAGAGATCCAGTCAAAGTTTAAATAAATAACTGATCACCAAACTACTATTCATAGATGAAACCGATAAAGTCCAACTGGAACTTTTTCAATAGATTTCTATTTTAAATTTGTACAATCAAAATATCTGGAAACCCCATCTTTTTATGGGTTAGGGCTCCGGGTTAGAATCAGTACCCTTACATAGCTTTATATCTACTTACATCTTTGTATTCTGTCTCACCTACAGCCATCCTGGTACGTCCAGTCTCTCTTGTTCCAGTTGTGTGTGGAGGTAAACAGGGTTGGTGGCCATGCCCTGCCTCGGCTCACCTTGCAGGAACTGCTACAGACCTGTCTGTCGCAGGGTCTCCATCATTACCAGAGCCTCACCGAGCTGCCTCGCGATAGAGTGAGTCTCAAATTGGATTTCTATGGGTCTGGTCATCACGAGAGATGTTTCAAACAGCATGGCTCTAGAGGACTATTCTTTTATGATCCCAGATAACCAGATTTCTTAATTAAAATAATTTCTCTAATCAGAGATATGGAAGAACTTCTCTACTTTCTTTCATTAGGAAGGTGTCTTCCCCATGACTCAGACCAGAGCTTTACAGCTACTGTTTGACCTTCGTTATCTTAACACCACGCTGAGCAGCAGACTGGAAGAGGGCAAGAGTTCCCGTTCTCAACAGGACCCCCGGTAAGAACCTAGAGTAAGACTGGTTCATCAGACTCTAATAGAAATGTTTGTCTTTGTTATTGAGCTTTGAAAGTTCTTTCTGAAAATTGAATGTCTTCTTGCCTGATGTTTAACTTCATTTACTTTATTTTGGTTAAAAAAAAAAAACAACCAAATTTATTAAAGTATTTGTCACTATTATGAACATAATAGTGCAAAAAAAAAAAACAACTTTTAAATATGAATTAATTATCTACTATTTTCTTTTCATTTCATCTTCTGAACCGCCCATCCCTATCAGGGTGGCAGGGGGTGCCAAAGGCGATTTAATGAAAGAGGCAGGGTACACCCTGAACAGGTTGCCAGTCTGTCGCAGGGCCACACTCATTCCTAGGAATGCAATCTCATAGTAGCCAATTAGCCTAACATTAATCAATGATTGAACCAAATCTACTGCTACCAAAGAAATAAAAAGCTAGTCTGTAAAGTGAAAATGTAGTTTTAAAACTACAGTAATGATGTTGATCTTTAGTAAGTGTGCTATTTTGTCTCTCGTAGGTTTCACAGTGTGTGTGATTGGTTGGAAGGTTTCATCGACCCCTTTGACCTGGACGTGTTCACACCCCTGCTCAACACCAACCTCCAGAGGCTATCCCAGAGGACCTCGGTATGCACAGACAGGAAGAAAAAGTCAGGCGTGTTCTTTCCTGAAGACTCTTATTAAAATGGATTTGTGTATCAGGTGCTGCTGGGTCTGCTGACCGGTTCAGAGAAGCAGTTTTCCTCCCGGACCAGCACCCCGAGCTCCCAGGAGTCTTACAACATCCTTCCACTGGCAAGCAGCCAGATAAGGTCAGACTTATGACCATACTGCTAATTTTTTGATGACTGACTGGTTTTCACATCCACATCTGTTCTCTCCAGGTTTGGTTTGCTGCCTCTCAGCATGTCCAACTCAAGGAAAGCCAAATCCACCTCCAGGACATCTGAAACCTCTAAGAAAATGGTGAGTGTAGATGTGTCTTCTGCTTCTAATCAGATATTCTGAAATTGACTGCTGTTTTACTTGGATTAAACCAAGCCCATCTACCCCCCAACAGCATTACTGAGCAAGAGAACCCCCCAAGGCAAGTTCCTCTGTGTGGGTTGCTGTGTGTGTGCTTTGGTTGCAGTGCTGTAGGAGCTCCGGTGTGTTTGCAGTGTAGAAAGTTTTAGATCAGGGGTGTCAAACACAAGGCCCACGGGCCAAAAGCAGCACATCATCAGATTCGATCTGGTCCCAGGAGGAAATGTATAAAAATCCAACTGAAATGGAGAAGAAAATTCTTACTAAATGCAAGTCTTAGATTTATTTCTCAAATATTAACATATGCTGTATGTTTGATCAAATTTACAACTAAAATAATAATGACCATCAACAAAAAGAAAAAGTCTAACAATAAGCCACCACCTGTATCACAAACTTTATTAGTAAGGAATGCTTGAGGCCCAAGTGATCCATACGCTGAACATTAGTATTTTTTTCAATTTTGTGACTTTGACTTTGGATGGCATGACCCTGAAAACTTAATCAGTTCATCTACAATTGATAGTGAATATTTATTTATTTGAGTTGTTTTTATTAAAAGTTATTTGATGTTTAGGGAGATACAGCATTCAGTGTCATAAATGGACACACGGACAGCTCAGATTAATGCCTTCTTTACATCTCACGGGTGGAGGTATTAAAAAATTTCAAGCTGAGTAGAGCTTTAAAGACTCAAAATGCCAAAGTAAGTTGAAATTTAAAGCTTTTGTTGGTGTGCAAAAGCAATTAAACACGTTTGATGTGCAACGCGGGGCATGCATTTTGACAGTACAAGCACACTTCTTATGCCCTCCTGTGTGATAGTTGTGATCATTTATTTGATCATTTTCTTTATTAAAAGGTGAACAGAGTATTATTTTGTTTGGATGCACTTGGACTTTATGTGGCCCTGAACTAAAACGAGTTTGACATTCCTTTTACCCTTCCTTCTACAGCCCTGTACCCATCCCAGTTTAATTAGTTACACCTTTATATTTAAAAGAAAAACACCCTCCCATGTTTTAAGAAGAAACAAATCCTCCCAGTGTTCTGTGAGAGCTTTAGAAATCCTTTTGGAACCCAAATCTATTACTTGCACTCTGCTTTCAAGTCGAGAATCCGTCCACATAGAAGTGTGTATATCTTTTAGTTTTGTTGTTTTGTTTTTTTCTTATTTAAAATGTTCTGTTGTAAATTTTCTTAAAGATTCTCAACTCAAAGAAGTTTTATTTCCATATCTGCTCAGAGATTTCTGAAGTTACACATGTATATTGTGTTGTGGATTCTAGGTCACAGTGGATCTATTAAAACTGGAGCGTATAATCCCAGTTAATGAGACAGGAAAACCAGAATTTCATCATAACTATTTCAGATTTAGAATTTGTACATACTGCAATTGTTCCTGCTGTTATGTAATAATTTAAGAACCAACTATTTCAGCCTTTTGATTAAAGTTTTCTCTGATTTGATTTTTTACATATACATGTATTCAAATCTGTTTTTTTGTTTTTGTTTTTTTTTAAGATATGTAAGTTTTTATTTAAATCAATAAGTTGCGAAACCGTCTGGTTTTATAATGGAAGACGTGCATGTGGGCTAGATTAATCAAGCTCATTGGTCAGTGATAATAACGTCTATGTATAATTACAGATTAAAACATTTGATCTTTACTGTCTCCAGACACTTCAGTCCTCCGCAGCAGGAAGTGATGAAAGTTTCCGGCCAGGAAGCCTTTTCAGACAACTTGCAGATCAGGATGAAGATGCAGCTTCTTCTTCTCTGTTCAAACTCAGCTGGCTGTCTGGGATGACCAAATAACCATTTCACAGCTTATTAGTGTTTGTTTTGAAGAGACTTTATAAAAAAATAATTTATAGTAAAACCTTTTGTCTTTTGAGAAATGAGTCTTGTGTGATTTTATTTACTGATACTTTTACGGCAAAATGGTGGAAATTTTATTTCCTTTATTCTAGATGAACCTTTAAAATGATCTTTTAAAATTTTGATTTTTACACATATTTCTTGTATCTCAAATTGTTTGAGGTAGAAGTTTACGTGTTAAAACTGCAGTAGAAGTGAAACAGAAACAGCTTAACGTAGTTTGAAATAAGAACATTTCTGTTTTCGGTAGAATTAATTGATAACTGGTTGGGATTTAGGTTTATTCCAAACTTTGTTTTTAAGACTTACTGCGCAAAACTGCCAATTTTATCTGACGAAAAAAGGTTTGGCTCATGCACACATTGAGATTATTCCCCTAAAATTATTTCCTGAAAAGATATAAAGATTTTTAAATGTTCTTGTAAAAGAGTGGGGATCAACATGAGGAGGTTGGGAGGCCTTGGCTCAGTGGTAGACTGTTTGTCCTGAGATAGGGAGAAGCTGGTTCGAATCTCACCGAGCCCGTTAAGTGTTTCTGGAGAAGACACCTAACCCTCTAGTTTCTCCCACCGTTGGTGCTGTCGTGGCTGCCTGCTTTGAACCGCTTATCCCTAACGGGGCCGTGAGGTATGCTGGAGCCTATCCCAGCTAATTTCAGGCGAGAGGCAGGATACACCCCAAAAAGGTCGCCAGTCTGCCCCAGGGCCACACACACTCATTCCTAGAGGCAATTTTATAGTGGCCAACCAATCTAACATACATGTTTTTAGAGCGTGGGAGGGAACTGGAGAACATGCAAACTTCAGACAGAAAGGACAGTGTTTCAAGCCTGGTCCCACCTGGGATTTGAACTCTGACCTTCTTGCTGGAAGGCCTCTGTGCTAACCACTGCACCACCATGCAGTCACATGAGGAGGCTTAAAACAAAAATTGTTGCCATCTATTTTCATCATATTACAATCTTTATCAGAGTCTGCATTACATAAACATTTTGTAACAAAAGTAAGAGCTGTTTTGGTAGATTATTTTTATAGCACCAGGGAATGATCAATGATAAACATCATGTGCAATATTCTTTAATAAAATAAGAAACAACTGTGTAAATATAGAGATATTTTTTTGGTGCTATGATCCAATAAAGAAAAAAAAAACAGGGAGTAAAACATTTTTTATTTTACTCATACACAGACTGCAACACATACTAACTATGATTAGTATGATGAGCTTTCAGGGAAAGGAAGCTATAAAAAAAATCAACCTAAACCAGAAAGCAGCAATAATAGAAAGTTAAAATAATTTCACAGATTAAAGTATTAACGCATCAAAAAAATTGATAAAGTCAAAAGTTAGCCAATAAATAAGTAAATAGATGTAAAATTCAGACTTTGGCTTTAGTTTTTTAAAGTTACAGATTGAAATTTGATCATAACAATCAAGTTTAGATATTTACACTAATTCTGAAGTTTTCGGACCATCACACATAGAAACAGATGAAACTACTGGATCTGCCACATGACAATTGTTTTGAACACAAATATCAAGTTTAGAAGATATTTATTCATCCCTGCTCTGATTTTCTCTCATTCAGAAAGAACATGTTTTTGGAAAAACAAAATTTGATGTCTTGAATTCAACCAGAGAATTACTGGTTGAATCAACTACAATTTTCTACAGACATTTACAGATGCTCATATTTTTATGGTTTCTCTACTTCTTTCTGTCTATTTTGCTCATCATAGCCTTCACATCAACAGGAGCAGAAGCAGCTGCAGCTTTAGCCTTCTCTTCTTCCTCCTGCTGCCACAGGATGATGGGGTTAATACCTGGACTTCTGTTTTGAGCATTTTGCTCCAGCTGGGCAGGACTGTGGAGTTAATGGAGACATGAGAAGGAATTTTATCCAAAACAAGATTCATCTAATTCTTGTAGAAATGATTTTATTAGAATGCTTTTTATTATTATTATTTTGGCCAAATAATTAAAATTGTATCATTTTTCACTCTCATTTTCACAAACATAAGTTCAGATGTTCTGCTGAATTCGACCCCTGAGTCAAATTCTGGAATCTGATCCTTCATCTGCAACTCACCTGAAGTTATGAACCTCAGGGTTTAGTGCCTTCTTCTGGATGTCTTTGTAGGTCGGTGATTTTAAGTAACGAAAGAATGTGTCCTGTATGGGTGAAAAAAATGAGATTTTTGACCATTTTATCTTCACAAGCTAAAGACTTGTAATGAGAATGTGAACATACTTTTTTCATGAGCATGAAGACGTGAGTCTGAGCTGCTTCCAAGACGTAGCGATGAGGATGTTCCAGACCTTTCACAGTCAGGCCCATGGTTCGGCCATCAATGTTGATCCAGCGAGGAGCACCAGGGGCTAGGAAGGTCCTACAATACGTATACAGACAATGTGTTACACACACATGAAGTGATACTTAGTTGATAATATTTAAAGTCTAGACTTCATCTTAGTAGTTTTTTGGGTGGTAGAGGGATTTGTGCAACTTTTTCTCCTTCAGTTTGTTTCATTATCCCCCACATCATGATGCGCCTACCACCATGCTCCCCTGTTCTAAGAGAAATTTGTAGATAGAGTTTTCATTTCCCAAATCTTTAAGGTGTTTTATTCATGTTTAAATATTTCTGTCAAGAAGTCCAGCACAGGAGACCAGGCTAGGTTAATTTTCCAAAAACCATCCAGCAGTGTATTTTGCAAAGATTACGACTTATACACAGTTTATTTTGGTCACTTTATCTCTCTTACTGGTGTCCTCTAATTTTTGGATCCGCTCATCCATTCAGATTTGTAACCCAACCTGATTGATCTGTGGATTGATCTACAACTTTAGTGGCTGTATTTTACCTCCTGATGTTGCACTTTTGGAATCAGTGAGGATAAAATTATTGCACAATGTTTACACCCATAAAAAAGGTTTAAATTACATCACAGCAACAATAGTAACATTTAAAAGCAGATGACAAAGAAACCTGGATGTTAAACATTAACAGAAAGAATTGTGTAATCCACCTACAGTTTAGTTTTCCATGGTTTACTCACTTGAAGATGGTCTCAGCTTTTGTCGACATTGAAGAAGCTGTACCCCACTTCAGTTCCTCGGCTGCTTCCCAGAAAGCCAAATTCTCACCTGTTTCACACACAAGCATCCACACAAACAAAATTAGAACATGATCAAAGAAATTAGGAAGCTTCGAACATCCTTGAGGGTATTTTTTGTAGTCTTTATTTTAAAATGTACTTTGTATTTAATTTTGTGTTGTTTACTTTTTAAAAGATTAATCTTTTATCAATAAATATACAGTATTTGTCACATTTACAGACATACCACTGAACTCTTTCTTGAGGAAGATCTTAAAGTCATCTCGGCCTCGCAGGTCAGTCAGCAGTTCAAACAAACTGAAAGACCAACGCTCCACTCGCATTTTGGTGGGAAGATCAACTCTGAGAAAAGATTACAGAACTTTACCCTCAGTGAAAATAATTGTGTTTAAGTTATACACCACAGCAGTAAAAATGGGATAAAGTTCAGACATAGGGGTCATTACCTTCTCATATTGAGGGTCCAATATGCATCATTGTCTGTTTGCCAGGGGTTACTGGGCAAACAGGGTGCCAGGAAGGGATCATGGTTTTTGTAGGTTGTGATATACTTCACCAATCTGCATGTGTTAAAACATATTCAGGTATTTTTCTGCTTACAGAAATATCCTTAAGTACACCTACACCAGAGAAAACTTACGCTCCCAGGGACACACTGGATTTGACTTTAGACCTCATAATGGCTTGTTGATAGAAAATGTTCTAAACACATACATGTCAAAAATAAGAGAGAAAAAGAGATAGTTTAGCTGCATTTAAGGCACAATATTTCAGATTCATTATTGTTCCCTGTGAAGGGAACTTACCCTGCGTCTGTAAATGTCAAAGCTGATATTCTGTGAGACAAGGACATAACAAGAAAATGTGACATATGTTCCAACATTGTTTGCATGCCAACCAACAAGAACTACTTCATTTTTTCTCACCGTCCACTTCACCGGCTCTATTACAGATTCTCCTTGGCAGATTTTCTTTGACTCTATTTTCTATTAACCTAAAGAGGTTAAGAGTCTTTTAAATACTTGCACTATATTTATCCCTCAATAGGAAAATTACTTTTGCCGCATTGCACCACAGCAGGCAGCCATGATGGCGCCAAGGGTGGGATTAACTTTGGCAAGGACCCATTGGTAATCAAACCAGCTTCTCCTGGTCCAAGGAACCAATGCTTCCCTCCAAATTTTGGTGCTGACTTTGACAAAAATCAAAGTTCTCATCAGGTCCACTAAATCCTCAACAATTTGTTCTTTCCTGAACATGAGCTGGTGAAGAGGATAAAGAGTCAAGATCAGGCATGGGCAAACTACAACACGCAGGCCACATGCGGCCCATTAAACGTTTTAAACCGGCCCGAAAAAAATTAAATAAATAAACCATGATAATGTTTTATTTCCCCTACAAATTTGATGTTCCCTCACTAGATGGCACACTCTAGATATATTGGCTTTGTTGCAAACACAACAACACTGCTCCCATTAAAATTTGTGTGTTTCCGTGGTGCGCACATTGTCAAAATAGATTGTCGGGAGATTTCAAACCTACATTTTAAACCTAGCGCGCTACATTACGTGCGTCTAGCTACTCCAATGGCTTTTCATAGGTAGCGAGCTTGTTTACCAAAGCATGCCATCCCTCTGCTTCTGTTCCGGCCCCTTGGTCAAATGTCAGGACCCAATGTGGCCCATGAATCAAAAAGTTTGCCCACCCCTGGTCTAGATGTTTGTGTTACAAATTTTCACACTTACGATTAAAATGTCTAAGACTAATTAACACAATTATTACTTTCTAAACCAAAAAAAAAATAATAATAAAAAATCGCTCTACTACCACATGTACACAACCTGCTCCCAAAGTTTATGACCACCGGGAAAACCTTGTGAATGAACGATTAAATATCTTATTTTACTTTAGAGTAACTTCAGTTTTTATTTGAAAATACGAAATAAATTTGTTGTCGTTCAATACAAATTCTCACAGTGGTCTTTGACTTGTGGGCCTAAAGCTTTACATACAAATCAATTCACATCTTCATGTGAGATGAATAAAAGAGAACAAAAAAGAAAAGTTAGTCAAGATTTATGCTTTATGATCTCCATTCTGTGTTTGTTTTAAACATGAGTTGTGTTCACTGACCTGTTCACCTCATCTGTGTAAGGATCAACAAGTCTGTCTGGACCACAGTCCAAAGCGGAGTGAGTACGACGCTGCACATAAAACAAGGTTTTTAGTAAGAACTAGATGGTATTTCGTTTTTTCTTACACTTTCAGACTGACCGGAGGCCGGTTCACAATCCAGTATGCCCTCTCCTGGCAGTCAAACACCACCCGGTCTGGTTTTTTTCTGTCCATAACAGCCCTGATAGACACACGGGAAAGAAACTGAGTAAGAAAAAGAAAAAATACTGAAGAAATCTGGTCTCTTTGTTGCATGTTCTGAATCTATAAAATCTATAAGACTTTCATGTGTGGGCTGCACAGTGTTGCAGTGGTTAGCATGGTGGCCTCACAGCAAGATGGCCAAGGGTTTGAGCCCCGGGTTGTGGCAAAGGTTAAAACTCTGGCCTTTCTTTGTGGAGTTTGCATGTTCTTCCCATTTATGTGTAGGTTTTCTCCAGGTACTGTTTTCCTCCCACTCTCCAAAAAACATGCATGGTAGGTTTGTTAGCCACTACAGAATTGCCCCCAGGAATGACTGGATGATTGTGTATGTGTGGCCCTGCAACAGACTGATGACTAGTTTGGGGTGTATCCTGCCCCGCGCCTGATATAAACCCGTATAGGCTTCAGCACCCCTCGTGACCTTATCAGGACTAGGTACTTCAAATGACGAAACTAAAACTCACATGTTTCACTTACTTATACTGTTCAGTTGCTTGCATCACAATAAAATCCCACTTATGGTTCAGCCAATCATGGAGGTGGTTGTAGTGCACCTGTTTGGGATGTAAAAACAACAACTTTATCCCCTGACAAATGGAATGTAAAATTACGAGGATTTATAACATTTATAGACATGTGATATTGAATGTCTAAAAAAAATGGTCACAGAGTCCCTCTGCCAGTATGGGGGAAAAATTGGAAACATGATGGATTAAAATAAATTTTACCACTTCTGTCCAAAGTTTTATTTTAATTGGTTGTCCCAATAAAAAACCCATCTTAATGAAAGTCGAACATTTTATTAAAAAACTATAAAATCTGAATTCATATAAAAATATTAACCAAATAGATGATTTGTTAACAACATGTTAATCAATAAAAACTTATATGTAACACATTATACTACACACAAACACATTAGATGTTAATCAAATAAATTGCATTGCATTGCATTTCAATTCAATTTTTATTTTTTATATTTAGCCCAATATCGCACAAAAAAAGAAACAAAAAATATAGAAATAAATGCACCCTAAATCTAACTAAACGAAGTCAGTACATTCATGCCATTAGACCTTTCCTCTCGTTAAGACAAAACTCCAACAAACTCAGCAGTGGGGAAAAAAAGAGGAAACTTCATGGAGGTCCACATGAAGGAGGGATCCTCCAAGGACAAACAGGTAATGTATTTGAGACTATTACCTAAATATTAGCTCATTCTACTCTGCAGCAATATATTTGAACACTCATACATTTAAACTTTTGTTTTGTTTTAAACAATTTTGCATTACATTAACGAGCTGCATGGTAGTACAGTGGCTAGCACAGTGGCCACACAGTAAGAAGATCAGGAGTTTGAGTCCCGGAGTGGAGAAAAGGCTTGAAACACTGGCCTCTCTGTGTGAAGTTTGCATGTTTTTTCCTGTGTGTGCATGGTTATACTCCGGTTTCCTTCCACTGTCCAAAAATGTGAGTTAGGTTGAGTGGCTGCTACAAAATTGCCCTTGGGAATGAGTGTGTGTGGTTGTGTGTGGGGCCCTGTGACAGACTGGCGACCTGTTCGAGGTGTATCCTGCCTCTCACATGAAGTCAGCCTGAATAGACTGTGGCAACCCATGTAAAGATTAAGCGGACCAGAAGACAAAACGAATTACATTACACAAACCCACTATATTTTTGGGGAATTCAAATGAGCAAATTATCACTCAGAAAAAAAATCTTGTAGGTCTGTTCCCAGCTAGTAAACACACATCACATACCTGTTCATAATGTTCCAACATGCCTTTCTTCCTGATATTTCTCTTTGCCAGGTAAATGGCTGGAAAAAAAATGACATAAAATCAGTTTTGTTATTTATATTTTTAGACAAAATAAGAAAAAAAATTCAAATGTCTTTTTCTTTAACACCTGTCAGACTGTTCTATCTGCTGAACAGTTATGATATGAACATACTTATGATGTGAAAGATCTTATTTTAGACATGCACTGTAAAATCTAGCAAATTCTTTATCTTTATACGTGGCCGTGCCTTTGACTAGCGTAGAATATGTGGCTAGGATTGAAATTTAATATAGATTAGAATAAAAAACATCCATGACAAGCTGTACATACCATAATCAGAGTCGTCTGCCACCCATTTTTGTGTTGGCCAGAAGTACGGAGTCTGAAAGAGTTTAAACAGTTTCAAATGGAGTAAAAAAAATCACATCCAAATCAAACACGGCTAACAGAAAGTTTTCTAAATATAGGGCCATCTGAAGTGATTTGAAACTCAGAGCGGCATGTTTGTTGTTTGTTTGTCCAATCTTAAGATCTTCTTGCAAAGAAGCGACAGAGGGAGTGTTTAATCCAAAGAATTAGGCTTTCTAATGCTATCACACACCTAAGAGAGCAGACAAGTCAGGAAGGAAATGAACTCTGCTGGTGTTTTTTCATGTTGACAAAGTTGTCACCTTGCTGGTTATGTGTTATTGTTGATGCTATTGTAGCTATGAGTTTTACAGCCATGTCTTCGCTTGTTTTTTTTAATCTGCTATGCATCATTTAATCTTTTTTTAATGTACATATGCTGAAAAGCTTAAAGGGAATAAATTACGTGCATATATAGATAAAGTTAGAACAACGATTTAAAATGCAATTGCATTTTTTTAAAAATAGGAATAAATTAACACCCGGCTAGATACAACCATGCATACACACTCCTCATGCATCAGGATAAATCCCCAACCAGGGGTCTTTTGTTTTTTTTTTGTGAGACTGTGTTATATTAAAAAGAGCTAAGAAGAAAAGAATTAGTATTACCTGGAAGCGGTAAAGACTGGCATCATTACACATCACCAGCTTCTTGTGGTTTTGCAGGGGATAGATGTAGCCGTAAGCTACCAGCATGGTGCCAAATGCCTGGGCCTCTGGAGAAAAAAGATCAAAATTTAAAATGATTAACATCATTTTTCATCAAACCTGGCATGTTGAGAAATCATCATTTAGGATAGTCACTATTTTCACACAAAACCAACAAGATTTAGACAAATCTGGAAAACAATCTTATTTTTGTCCTACATCTGTACCTTCTGTGGTGACCTTCATCTTGTTGGTAATCCAGGTCACGATGTCACTACCTGAGTAGAAATACATAAAAACACAATAAGAACACAATCAGATTTTGTGAAAATATAAATATAACATTTTCTATGTAGGCCCCGCGACAGACTGGCGACCTGTTCGTGGTGTACCCTGCCCCTCGCCTTGAATCAATAAAAGGCGAAATCCCTGTCGGGGTTTCCCGCAACCCCGACAGGGATGGACGGAAAAGAAGGTGACTGACTGACTGATTTTTTATGTAAAGGGTTGAAATTCATGTGTGTTTTTTTAAATGGGTGTGACTCAACTGAAGTAGATTTTATTCAGGGAAATTACATTCTTATTAAATTTTTTTAAAACTTTTTTTTCTCATTTAAGTTTTAGTGTTTGTCTTGGTCGAATATAAATAATATGTGTCATCATTTGGTACAATTTAGAGAAATTAACATATATTTAAAGTTGTAAGAAGTAACATTAATTCTGTCTGTTAACCGCTTAAATGTCTGAATCACTGAGATTCCTTTATGAATCCACGCTGACGTTCTTCTAACTCATCTTAGAGAGCCGAAGTAGGTTTTTAATCTACTTTAACTAAAGCATTGTCCAAATCTCATCCAATTGGAAACTGCCTTATTTAGACACTGTTAGCAGCTTAGTCAGGAGGCCCATCGTGTCTCCAACAGTCAGTGCTTTCAGTTCATGCAAATTTATGCTGATTTAATGGTCAAGCAGCCAGAGCACTGGAGCTTTTGTTTCTTGTTCTGGGAAGAAAGACGCAGATTGAACAAGACTGAAAAATGTGGGTACAGTTTTACACATTTGTATACTTTAAGTAGTACAATGTTTCAAAGCTGAGATTTTTTTTTTCTAGGGCATCGTCAGTGTGACACAGAAAGAATCAGCTTGAAACTACTATCATGCTGTTAGGAAGGAAAGTAAGTTTTAAGTGGCGGGAAAAGTAAAATATAGGTATTCTCTGCAAAATAGTTGAATAAATAAATGTATGGAAAATGTTTGTATGATGTGACTAAACCAACTGGAAAATAAAAAACCCAGTTAAGTATAGCATCTGTACTCATAAGCCGCATCTCTGAAATAAAATAGTGACGCACAATTAAAAGATGCTTAATTTGCAAACTGGATAAAAATAAAACTAAATCCCACAAAGGTTCTTATTCAGGCGTCAGTCTGCTGCAACACAGTCAGAAAACTGGATGGAAACTTACATTTTTAAAAGGGAAGTTCGGGCCAAAAAAAGAACTACATGGGTAGTTTAGAGAAGAAATTAATTTATTTTTTGTTTAGTTGCAACAGACTGTTAAATTTGAGTCTTGCTGACAGGGAAATACAGGGAAATGTATTTATAGTAATGTATGCTGGTTTTATTGGTCACGGTCATCAGTTGTTTCCATGTTAAAAGTCCCTAACTGTGTCTTGTTCATAATACTTAGTACCCTAAAACAATAAGACAGCACACAAATTACGAGAGACTGAAACCAAATAAACTCTTTTTTAGTTACTATTTTGTTCTGCATGACTTCTGTAAAATTACTGACCACCTGTGAACACAGCAGAAATTCAATGAGATGAGAAAAATTAGGCTGAGAAGTTTTTGCAGAATGTTATTGAAAGAGTTTGTGTGTGTCTAACTGTTTGTCCAATGTGTATCTGTGACACTTGTGTGCCCTGCCTGTTTATTACTTTAATCTTGTCCTGACAAGTAATAATATGCACAGATGGGTGGTTTGTATTCAATATAAACTGACCTCTTTGTATTCAGAGGTTGGAAATAATGTGATGTCTGGATTTACCAGTCGATCTACGTTCTCATCCTTACCCATGGTCACCAGCTGTAGGTGGTGAACGAAAGAACAACATTGTGGATACAAGCAGCTTCCTTGGCAGGGTGGCTGGCCTTTCACTCAGAGATAGAGTGAGAAGCTCTGCCATTCGTGAAGAGTTCGGAGTAGAGCTGTTGCTTCTCTAGGTCGAGAGAAGTCAGATGGGGTGGTTTGGGCATCTGGTTAGGATGCCTCCCGAGTGCCTCTCTGGTGAGGTGTTTCGGGTACGTCCTGCCGGGCAGAGACCCCCAACCCCAAGCTCAACAAATGGCCGGGCAACACCTCGGGATCCTCCTGGGTGAGCGGACCGAGAAGCCTGGGCTTCCCATCTGAGGCTGTTGCCCAGCCCTCGGTAAGTGGAAGACAACATATTTTGTATGATACAAATTCAGTCTTCATAAGTTGTGAAATTGGATCGAATGCTTTGGGGTGAGCACTCTCAGTAAAGTTAAAAACTTAACAACAACAAAACAGAAAAATAAAATAAATGTGTTTCCCTGTCGTGTGTTAAGTGGTCATGTATCAGCTGGCTTCCAATAGCCAGTGCAAGTGGTAAAAAAAAATTGTTTGGCGCCCCTTACATGCTACGTTCCCTCACTTCAGCCAAAAGATTGTTGTGGGTGCACACGCCTCCTGCATCCCCCAGTGATTTTGAACTCTGCAGTCATGTGCAGGTCAGCTCTGGTGATGATCGATCCCTAGTTATTATTTTTTAAAAGCAGCATCAGGCCAGAATTTTTTTTTTTTTCGGGGGAGGGAGGACGTTACTTGTGTTTTTAACTCAATAAAACAGACAGAAGGTAGTGATTATGGGGAAACCAGTGATGGGTGTGGAAGGTTATGAATGATAATGTTGATGCATGTGTGTAGTGTGTTGTGCAGGTGTATGTGTGCTTTTAATTTTTATTTGTTAATGATCAGGATTTTAGTTCTTTGGTGTTTTTATTGCACTTTGTGCAACTTTACGTTTGAGGTTTTTAGAAATAAAGTTTGATTTGAGTTGACTCATTTTAAAGTCTTTAAAAAACAAATGTTTATCTCAGACTTGTCCGGGACTTAATCATCAGATAAAGGCAGTTCAGTCAGAAAAAGCAGCGTAAAAGAAGGTAAAAGAAAAAAAACAAAATTGGCAGCATGGCTCGAGTTAGAAGTCAGATTAAATCGAATCAACAGAGATCTCAATAATAGCCAGCGCAGTAATAGAAGATGAACATTTACACTCCGTCATCATAGTGTAAACTGTGAACTTCATTGGGCATCAAATTGTTTTTATATTCAAACTCGTGCATCTTTCTGAAAAATCAAGGCCCTGATTCCCTGCAAAGCACCGAGCAGAATGTCAGTACTGGTATGTCTGTAATCAGAAAACAAATCATAGCAAAGACAGTCCTAGGATGGACAAAGTTTGACAAATTTAGCTAACATCAATAGTTGACTTTGATTTTTTTTTACATAGTCGTATTGTGCTTTTGTGGGGTAATAATTCTTATTTTAATGACATAATAATTCTTATTTTCATGTCATATGTAGATACGCTACATAGATGTAGACAAACATTGCACATTTTGTTACCTCAGAAATGCCACATATGTTGAAAACGTTAACATAAAACCCCCCTCCTTGTAAATCTGATGTCAAATCATATTGTGGTTTACATTCAGCACATCTAACTTCCTTGTACGTCCATTTATGAAGTAAGATTTTTTGGACTTCTCAAGTTTTAGAAATTAGCTTTGAATCTGGAAAAAAAAAAACAACAACAGTATCCTAGTTTCACGTGTCTACATCTCTTCTTGGATGCTTCTTCTGATACTTTTATTTTTAAAAAATTGTAAAAACGTAGGTGAAAGAGGATGTGTGTGTGTGTTACCAGAAATGACATATGGGATGGTGGTGACATTGAGTTTCTGCTCTGAGCCTTTCACTCCTCCCTTTGGATCTTGCATTTCTACCAGGAAAGACTCCAGCTGGAGACGGAGACAAACAATTATCAAAAGATGGAAAACTATTCTTTTTACCAGGAGAAAGTCAGAGTGCCCTGAAGTCAAGTGAATGCACATAAACACTGAAGCTAAAGATGAATTGAGAAAGAAGTAGGAACAATATAAAAAACTATCATATGCAATGTTTATGGTACATGATTCAGTTACACAGTTGTAAATATTGGACAGTATTGTGTCAAACAATAACCTTGTGTGAAAGTCAAGCAGAAAAAAAATGCAATCATTTATTTTTGTTCTCTTTTCCTTAGACCCTTTTGTCTTTACCATTCTATAAGTTTGTGTGCATCATATTAAACTAACATGGCAATGATCTGTTGACCATTGCAAATCTGACCAATCAGTTCTAATATGGACAATTCACCAACTCAAAAATTGGGTTATTTACAAGTTTCCCCGAGAGAAATCAATCACAGTTTTAACGTAAATATAAAAAAGACAGATGGACTTATTAGTTTGAATGAATGGTTGAATAGATGGATGGACAATTAATGGATATCCAAATTTTTTTAGAGATGCAAAGCTTTATCTTTGCAAAACCAGATCTGTCATGGTTTTGCTCTACAAAGATTTTCAAATGATTTCATTTGTCAATTCACACAACAAACAGTTCACCTGTATCACACATTTCAATAAGATTTTTTTTTTGTTTGCAACTTTGTGCTCTTCTAAAGTATATTTCTGTGTAAAATTCCATAATTTTTTGTCTTAAAGAATCCCACTAAGGTTAGTATGCAGTGACACCTGACAGCAGAGCAGCAAAGTTAATCAGCTTTACAGCAGGATTATAGATTATCTTAAGCGGGTCTAGGTTCCTCTGCTGGACAGGAGACCATGAATAAAACTAACTGCTACACGCTTAAACTTCCTTCTCCATAATTGTTTGTCATATATAGATATAAAAAGTTAGCATGAAGTTTCTGTGAATATTCTAATTCAATACCTCCTATTTCTGAGCATAAATTTTACAATCTAAACCAAGCACCCGTTATAGTGGTAAAGATGAAATTGTCTCCTACCTTTTTGAGGCAGTGTATATGGGGCCGGCTGGGCTGACCCCTGTTTGGCCGAGCTGTTCTTATTGTCATGTCTGCAGTTTGATGAAAATCAAACTAGATGGATGATAAATAGGAAAATAGCTCGGGTGAGATGACCCACATGTGATAAGTAAAGCTTCAAATAGCAATGTGAGAGTGTGTGGGAGAGGTTAACACTCCTCCTGCGAGAAAGGAAATCAGATTTGTCCACCAACCAGCTGAGGGAACTCCCCCGGCTTTCACAGTTAAAAGCCAAGCAGGAGATGGGTGGGAGGAGGGAGCTCAGTAGAAAGCTAATGGGTCCAATCATCTAAAATGAAATATGTGCAATCAGCAATTTTGTATAAATGTCTTGTCAGTGTTAACTTTTCTAATGTAAACAGATTCATTTCTTGAATGAAAGGACTTGATCGATTGAAACAAACTTGAATACTGGTGATCTTCTGCATTCGAGCATGACTAACTGTCGGTAATCAGTTCATAAATCTTGAAAAAAAGAGTGTTGTGCAAAATCTATTTTTTGGTGGTTTGTACCATGTTTGAACCTTATTGCTACACCAAAATTGTATAGGAAGTGGTTTACAGTTTGAAAAATGTATGTTTGAGAAATTTACAAGCACTTCCCAGATTGTTCTTGACCTTGGATTTTGTTCTAACATAACCAGGATGTGCTTTTGCAGAAGAAGACGTGCATTATTGTAGATGGAAGAATGAGCTTGTATAACAGGGAGTGTAAATGTAAATGCACCGATGCACTATCAAACAAGATTTATGCGGTGTCATGCATACATGCAGGGGGGGGCGGGACAATGCAGGGAGCAAGTGAAGGAGGGAATTCACATGGTCAAAAACAGAAATGAAACTAAATAAATGTGTTTATAAGCTTTTTTTTTTTTTTTGGCAGATATCACATTTCTGAGACAGCTACCATGTTTATGTACTGTATATCCAATAAGATGATAATTAACCCACAAACGCACCATACTCCTCTATATGCAAACTGAAGAGCCTGACCAAGTTTGTTCATACAGAGACATAACTACCCTCAGACTTTTAGTGGTACCAAACAAAGGGTTTTGAATTTTGCTTTTATTCATAATTAAAACATGAGTTATCTCAACAACAGTCAATTTTTTTCCCTTGCCTTGTTCCATGTCCTGCTATGCTCCTAGATGGCGATTGCTGGTCTGTAAAAACAAGGGATTTTCATGCTACTTAACTCTCCTTTAAAGAAGCTTATTCACAATTTGTACAAACTTTCCTTAAAGAATTTCCCACTTTGTTTCACATTCTTCTTTCAACCAATTGTGAGAAAAGCTTTGCTCATTAAAATGTCTGCGATTTTAAACCAGATTTTATTTAGAAGTTTTAGATTTCTTCACACACATCAACATGATATCAGATAATACACCTAGCAAATATGATATCAGAGATAGTGAGTTGAAATTAAATTAATTAAATTAGCTTAATCTGGACATTTGAGATTTGTTCATTTGTGCAGGTTGACCAACTGGGTAAGATTAACAGGATCACAAATACTTTAAATTCCTTACAAGTTGCATTTAGCCAGTTCTTGAAGTCTGTGGGCATAAGTACTTCAGTGTGATTCAATTCAGCGAAAAGGTGCTTTAATGAAGATTAAGTTCTTATTATTTAACACCAAACAACTGCAAAAGGAAGAAATTAAGCCATTTCTAAGTTCTATATTTTACTTTTTTTAAATGTCATTTCTACATTCATGACCAAAGTATGCTATGAACATACTATTTTATTTAATGCACTAGTATACAAATAAACTGATGTCTTCATTGACAATAGATTTAAATCTGTAGATTAATTCCTAAATACAAATTATGCTTTCCGTTAGTGACAAGCCCTACATATAAGAACCAATATATCTTAGACCAGAGAATGATCTAAAATGAGAGAAAATTTGGATTAATTGCAGCTGAGGGCCAAAATTTGGCTGTACTTTTTTAAACAAAACACAAATGTATAATGAGCTGTCTGTTTCACATACTGTATAAGGATGAAAGACATTCAACATCCATCATTACAGTTTAAATACTGACCTGACCTGTCAAGCAGTTTCTTTACCAAATCTCGAGAATCAACACATTTTGAAAACTAGATTTCCTTAACTACGTTTGGTACTACTGTTCTTTAAATAAAAGGAGACAGCGTACTTAATTTTTATGGTTTGCTATATTTTAAGACGAGAAAATGGGATTTTAGCAAATAAGGGTGTATTTACGGCCAAACAAAAATCACGGCATATACATGGCTATATATATATATACAAATATATAGAGTTTCCAATTATGGTACATTCCAGGCGGCCGCTGTTACAGCACAAGCAGAGCTAGACTGATTACCTCTCCTTACGTCACTATGGCTCATTATAAATTGACTGCCCATGCGCAATCTTTTGTGATTTTCAAAATTGACGATAAATACGGGTTTTAAGTACGCAATACGGTGTGAAAGCTTCCCCGATACGGGAGGCAGGAACAATGCCTTATGACACAGTTACATTTTGATACACTTCAAGTTTTATTTTTGAAATCTCAATTGTGTCCCAACAACATAAAATCAGGGATGTTACTGACTTCAGTCAAACCTCATGGTCAAATGTTGGAGAGGAAAAATTAATAACAAAAAGTAAAATAAAACACTTGTAACAATTTTTAAAATAAGGACATAGTTTCACAACTTTGAGTGTAAAGTGAAAGTTTGTGTATTGCAGGAAACACCCAAAGAAACATGCAAGATGAAGCGCGTTCACGCTGCTGGAAACCCGGGATGCGTTCAAGGACCCTTCGAGTTTTCACACACATTCAACTGTACAAGTTTTTTTTACGTTTATGAATAAAATAATATAATAATAATATAATCATGAAGAAATATAAGTTGTCTATTTTTTGTATATAAAAAGATTTAAAACTGCGCCATCGCAGCAGAGATTGATTTAGTCTAAAAAGATCAACAAACTAGCATGATAGAATTTGACAAAAAAAATACAGACAAATACCCTGTATTTATCAACTTTAAAAAGATTATTTTATTTTTGTGAGACAATTACCACCAAAATAATAAATCTTCTAAACAACATAAACACTTATAAAAATAATACAATTCTATGTTGCATATCTTAATTTATAAATGCTACTATTAATCCATATAGTTATGACATTTGGTCCAATTATCGATCTTTCGTAAAGATATCGTATAGATATCGTAAAGACTATTTTGGTTGATCTCATGATGTTTGTGTAAAAAAATAAAAATAAATTAAAGCGTATTTATGTTTATCAGTATAAAATCTGATCATCTTATTTAGAGAATGGCAGGACTGTCCTGCAATAGGTTATTTACTGTAACCATAGCAACTCACTCTTCTTTGCCTTTTTGTTGCATGCTGCAGTCCATCCCTCCCAAAAACTACTCCACCTAGTGGATCATATTTTCTACATGTTTTTGTAAGACATGAGAAAACTAAGGTTGCGGGTTTAAAGCAGAGTAATGCAGATTCTAATTAAATCTCACATTTTCTGCAAAACATTAGAGAGGAAAAAAATCTCTCGTTATCTGAGTAAATCTTCTAAAATGCTCATTGGCTGAAAGTAATTATACATACTTTAATAATACATTGCTACTATACGCAGCTATAGAGATTATTGTTCAAAGTTTTTGTTGTTGGTGTGCCTCATGATTTTTATGAGGGGAAATGTACTTTGGCTTAAAACAAAATGTTCAAAAACATTGATTTAGAGCAGCTAGCTATAAATTCTCCTCAAAATCTTGAGTACTCTAAGTTCCTACGTTCCATGAATCAGCATCAGACCAGAGCTAGCTGTAGTCCTCCTCGCTCACAGTTTAGATGAAGTTGTTACAAAGATGGCGGACTTCCTGCCGTCCCGCTCTGTCTTATCAGTTTGTTTCCCTAACTGTCTGCTCACCAGCGGAGAGGCAGATCAGATACGCAAATCTAAAGAAATAGACAAATGTATCCATCGAGATAAAACGTACGTAAAAAGGCTGGTAAAGATTTTACTCCTCGGAGCGGGAGAAAGCGGCAAGTCTACTTTCCTCAAACAGATGCGCATTATTCACGGACAGGACTTTGACCAGAAGGCCAAGGAAGAGTTCCGAGCTACAATTTATAGTAATGTAATTAAAGGTAAGAGGATACGGAGGAGTTGTGCTGCTTGGTGTGAGTTTGTGAGAACCGGGCTGGGCTGTTCTGATTACAGGAAGCCATGCTAGCTGCTACAGGGGAACTGATTTAGCTAGTTTTCTGTGCTCGATCAGCCCAGTCTGGCTGGTTAGTTAGCTGGTTAGTTAGCTAGTTTAGCAAACTTAAGAAACGCCCATGCTGTGTGTGGATGTTGGTGGGACTAAAAGACTAAAGTACGTGGTTTGGATTTTTCTAAACCCCTCTAAGTGGGGCTTGATCATAAACAATAAGTTTTCCTCATGGCTTTCTGCAGGAGATCAGACCTTAAAATCCTCATTTTCTCTCTTAGTCTCTTTCACTTATAACTGTTGTATTTTTTGGGCTTGTCTCAAAGGATACAATCATCATACTTAAGCTGATCATCACGCACAAGCTTGCTTACACAATAACTAGCTATTTAAGATATTTCAAGTCATTAAACGTGATATGAAAGATCTTTATCTTTGCATCATTACTTAAATCTGGTTGGGATCATGATTCAAAATATGTACACTGAAATAATTTATGCATATTTTAAATTTTTTACTCTTTAGGTCATTAAAAACTTCTGCCAATATTTTTTAGTTGATGAACAAACATGATTGGCTTAATTGTCCGTCAACCACTCCAACTTCCTGGTTCTATTAATCAAATATTACTACTGGCTAGAAAAGTTAGAAAAGTCTCAGGATTCCCCAAAAATTGTTGTCTGTATTTAAAAACATTTTTGGGGGGGCTTTTCTCAGAGGAAATATTCACCTTATCTATACTGATCATCACACACAAGCTGGATTTCTCAATAACTAGTTGCTTAAAATTTTCTATGTAATTAAAAGTGAAATGGAAAATCTTTTTTTTTTTTTTTTTGCATTATTACTTAAATTATGCTTATGAATATATACACTAAAATAATTTACGCATATTGTAAAATTTCTACTTTTTAGATTATTGGAATCTTTTATTCAATGAACAAAGCTAATTGGCTTAATTGGATGTCAATCACTCCAACTTCCTGGTTTTATCACCATGGAAGGCCTGTGATTGGCTAGAGAAGTTATAAAAGTCCTACTTGCCCAGAATTCCCAAAAATGTTTAAATTCCTCAACTCTGTCTTTAAATTACTTTTTAATTATTAATCTTAAGTTTTGAAAATGAGCTAAAGCTGATTGACGTAACATGGAGATGTGATCGGATTTTTGGGTTTTTTACTAAATATATTCAGAGGCATAAAACCATGAAAATGAATCACAAATCTATACTGAGAGTATTAGTGTTACTCATTCTGTTTGGAAGGACTTCCCCATTTTATTTCCCTTAAATTGATCATTTGTCATCCACATGTACAAACTTCTGGGTGTTTCTTTTTGTCTGTTTGCTTGTATTTAAACATCCATCTGCACATGTTTGTAGTGTACACAAAGCTACCAGCTCTAATTCCATGGAAATAAACTAACGAGCATTACTCATTTGAGACAAATCCTGTGGTGTAGTATACAGATGTCACTGTGAATCAGCGAGAGGTAACTTGATGAGTTTATGTGCATGATGATGCTGACATCAAACCATGCATCTCCTGTCGTTTTGTGTCAGCCACCCACTGTAGTGGAGGCTTTAAGGTTGGTTTATATCCTGTATCCATTTAAGTCACTTGCATACATCACTAGGACTGGTACTACCTGCTTTTGACAAAACAAATTATATTTTTTGAAGGGGAAAAAAATGCAATTGGCTTAAACAATACATAATTATTTTTTTTTATCAATTTTAAATTGAAAAAGATAAGTATCACTATGTCTTTTGCACTGTAATGAGAGCTACTTCCTGTCAATTTAAACCAATTAGAAAGCGTAAATTTATTTGTCTTCCAAACCGCTTATCCCTAGAGCAGTTGCGGGGGGTGCCGGAGACTATCTCGGCTTATTTCAGGCGGGTGGCAGGATACACCACAAACAGGTCGCCACTCTGTTGCAGGGCCACACACTCATCATAACCATCAACACACTCATTCAGAGGGGCAATTTCATAGCAATTCGCTAGCATGTTTTTGGAGAGTGGGAGTAAACCCGTGTACCTGGACAAAAACCACACATACACGGGGAGAACATGTAAACTCAACACAGAAAGACCAGTGTTACAAGCCTCATGTAAATTTATTTTAACCAATTTATTATTTCTTTCTTGTCTATAGAAAACAAAAATTGTTATCCTATGGCTGGAATGAAGCCGGACAGGGTTAATAAACGCATGGTGGGACCTTTTTTTTTTTTTTTTTTTTGAGGAATGCTGGTTACGTCGCAATCTAAAAACATTTAATTAAGAAACTTTAAATGAGTAAAGAGTTTGTATTGTTTTGGTTTCACTGTTATTTTTTCTGGGAGGTTAAAAGAATATCAGTGCTTTTCAAAGGAAAAAAGTTTTGTTATATGCGATTTGTCTTTTTGCAATTTAGGCTTATGACGGACAAATGAGTGTCTTTTGGGATAATTTTTGACTAAATGGCTCAACTTTTACAGTAATTCTTTTTCTTTGATAAATTTGATTTGTTCATCCAAGTCGAGAGAAGCCAGATGGGGTGGTACGGGCATCTGGTCAGAATGCCTCTTGAACGCCTTTGATGGTGAGGTGTTTCGGGAACGTCCCATTTGGAGGAGACCCAGGGGCAGATCCCGGACCCGCTGGAGTCCGGGATCTCTATGTCTCACCGCTGGCCAGGGAACGACCCAGGATCCTCCCAGGTGAGCTAGAGCATGCAGCCAGGGTGTAAGAAGCCTGGATTTCCAGTCTGAGGCTCCAGAGCTGAAGACCACAGAATATATATTTTGTTCTATATATTTAGAACAAAAATAGTAACACACAGCTTTTCAATATTCCAGCAACCCTGACTACTACTTCTGAAAGGTCATGTGTTTTTTCTGTCATTCAATTTTTTTATATATATTTTTTACAATTAATCTAATTTAATTTTGGTTTTGTGTCCGGCAGTACAATCTTAAATTTAATCTTTCTGGTTCAAAACGTAAGCACCCTGATGGAGTTTATCTGATTCATCTGTTCTCATGTTGACATGTAATTAAATCAGATCTTATCTTGTACCGATCACATACACACGTGAACATTTCTCCCACCTGCAGAACATGTCAAAAGTTGCTGCATTAACAGTCTAAAATACACTTAAAACAACTGACGCTTGTAGAGGAGAAACTCATCCCACGTTTGCTCTCCATCTCTCAACATGTTTGAGCTGACATGTATAGCTTCGTCCCCCAGACTTCTGTCGGCTGTAAACAAGAGCAGGATTCGGAATTAAATAACACGAAGACGACCAATATTGATTATTTTAACAATTTTTCCAGAGGGAAATTGGAATTTGCATTAAAATGTTAACAAAGCTATTTCCTATTGATTCTAATGTCCGTTATTCTCATATTTAATCAAATCTGTGTAATCACTCATTTGTCCTGGAGTGATGCATCGTAGAAAAGGTTCTGGGCAGTGTATTTGATGATCGAGACATTTCGACTTTCATCCAAAAATGATTTTCAATCTGTTCAAAGAGACCTGAGAACTGTTTCTATTTTAAATTATTTTTTATTTTGTTTATTTTGAATTACTCTATTCATCCCTCACTGGGGAAATTTGTTTGCTGCACTCCTTACACCGCAGCAGGCTGCCCTTCAACGGCGCCAATGGTGGGAGAAGTGGGGGCTAGGTGTCTTCTCCAAGGACCCTAGACGTGCTCTCCGTGGGACGCGAACCCGCGACCTTCCGGTCCGCGGGCGAACGCGCTAACCACGCGGCCACCGTCTCCACCTATCAAATTAACCTGAGTTTGCCCAACCCCTGACAGCTAACCCCAACAACCTGTCATCAAATTGTTTTTTGTGTGTGTGTACATATATTTAAATCCAAAATGTCTTGAGACACATCAAATATATTTGAAATATCTTCCAACCCTTGCAATGCAGGCTTTGTAGTTTAATTCTTATACAATTCGAACCATACCGGCTTGATGCTAATCACATTGCTAATAATGCAGTTGGCATGCCATCTCGTGGGAAGTTGTAAGTTTTATAGAATTGAAGGTAACATTTCAGTAGTTTTGCTTCTTTAGTGTGTTGAAATTTTTGAGTGGAGTAACGACTGATCAGTTAAAGTTGTTCAAAGTGATGAATCATATATTTGGTCTAACGTCCTGTGTGGTTGTGCTGCTCGTGTTTTCAGCTTAAAGCAGAAGTTAAAAATGCAGGAAATCCAGGGGCCTCACGTATGAGGGATTGCTTAGTCCTCATATAGAATGATGACATACGAGCAAAACGTTGCAAACATTTGGATCTATGCACACTTTGTCCTTCTCTTGTTTTATTCTCCTCCAACAAAGAAAGAACTGTGCAGTTTATTTTGATAGTAATAAAAAGACTTCTTTTATTCCAAAAACTAATGAGTTCTTTTTATTTAGCATAAAACATGATTATGTTTTATAGGTGTAGGGAAGAGAACATTGCGACACACACCTGTGACATGTTAAAGATCAGTACAGATAACTACGTGGGGTTTCATCTGTGTGTTTGAAACTAATCTGGGTTAGATAGGGCTTTATCTGCACACTGAACCTAAATGGTCTATACGTTATTATATCGTGTTCAACTCCAAAACTGTGTCATCTGCAGAATTTCTCTGGTTAGTTTTAGTTGAAATAGAATAAGTGATGGGTTGAGAACTGGTTATTTAGTTTGCAACATGAGAGGAGTGTTAAGATAAAAACAAAAGAGAGATGTAAGTGGAGTTTAAGTTAGAGCAGGTTCTGCAGGTTTTTTGTATGTTTTATTAAGATTCAGCATTAGCTACTGACTAACGGTAGCTTTTATTCTTGGTGTTTATACAAACAAGCTTTCTCATTGAAATAACGAACACAGCTTCTTACGATAATTAAGTAGCACATACAGTACATCACCAAATATCCATATTTAAATTTGACCATGTAGAGCAATTGTGTGCAAGCCATACAGTATATTCTGTGTTCCAAATAAGAATCCATTGATTCTAAAAAGCCTCAGTGCCCTTATACTTAAAAAAAAAAAAAAAAAAAAAAACAGGATCAATTGCACAATCACTATTGTTGTGTAAAAACAAAAACATTACGGCTCTATAATCTTAGTTATATCGCATTATTTATTATTAAGATTTTTTTTTTGTCTCTATTTGCCTTACAGCTTTTTAACTTCAGCTTAAGGCATTGAAGTTAAAAACTGGCCATTCATTTATTCATTCATCTTTTAAACGGCTTATTCCCAGACAGGGTTGTGGGGAATGCCGGAACCTATCCCGGCTGATTTCAGGCGAGAGGCAGCGTACACCCCGAACTGGTTGCCAGTCTGCTGCGGGACTGGCCACTCAGATGCACCAATAAAATTTTACTGTGTGATCAGTTTTATTGACAATTTTTTTTTAGCCAATAATAGCAGGAGGCCAGAATGTGGCTGTGGTGTGTACTTTCAAAAAGCTTGCTCCTGGTTGGCAAGATGGTTGCGTTGTGAATACTTTGTGAACATCCATTGTGGCAGAGAATGACAACTGATTTAGATTTAGTTGAAAAAAGCCATATATTATGGGTGTCATACTCACCACGTCCACCCCTTCCGCAATCAATGATAAATAAATACACACTGTGTACGTTCATGTACACGCAAATCGATTATACACAAATTATTTAAAGAAAATTCCCCACAGCTACACAACAAAACTAACAAAGTAGCCTCCATCCGCCTTCAATGAGGAGCTTTTACGTACATCGCTTTAAAACTAAAACGTTTAGATGACGTGAAAGAGAAAGGTACCCTTTTTAGCCATGGAGGTCATGTAAAAATGTATTAAGAATCTGGGGAGAAAGTTTTATCAGTTTGTTTGTGTGGTTTTTGAGGAAAAATAAGGTTTGCATGCAACAATTTTTCAGTGAGATTTTCCGCTAATGTCATTAAATATTGATAAATCTTAGAAGATTTCTGGATTTGACCTTTTTGCATTGATTGAGTTTGTTTGGTGTTTTAATCCCCATGTTTTTGTCCTCCAGGTGTCAGAGTGTTGGTGGATGCCAGAGAAAAACTACACATCCAATGGGGCGACTCAAGCAATCAGCAGCATGGGGACAACATGATGGCGTTTGACACCCGTTCGGCCATGGCCCACGGTCACGGCATGGTGGAGTATGAAACTTTCGGGAAGTACCTGCCTTCTATACGAGCTCTGTGGGCCGATCGGGGGATCCAGCATGCCTATGATCGTCGAAGAGAGTTTCAACTAGTGAGTTGAATCTGTTATTATTAACAACACAAACCTGAACCAGACCAACAGGCATCATCCCTGTGTAGCAGGAAGTGGTGATGGACTAGAGCGTCTTCACACCTGGAGGTTTTTTTTTTTCTGCTTGTTTCCAAAGTCACATAATCTCCATCCTGCAGGATGTTTGAAGTCATTTTTAAGATGAATACAGTACAGACTGGAGTCCAATGGAGACTCTAGATTATGCGTGAAGGACACATCCTGCTTCCCAAAGCAATAAATATATCTGGGTTAGCAGAAAATCTATTTATTGATGTAAATGAAATCACTTTAATATGTGTTCATAAAAATAGAACGTGACATCACTATACATGTCCTCGTATGGTTTCTAATGGAAACCACCTCCGCACACCATTGGTTTAAAAATTTACAGTCATCGCAACTTGAACATCAAACAGTTTAAACTAAAATTTATGACTGGAAAAGAAACATTCATTTGTTCTCTACTAAAATACTAAAACTGAAACCAGTTTCAGTTCAAATTTCTAGTGTTTGGGGAAAAGTCCTCGATTAGTAATGCTTCATGGTTTTACGCAACAAATGTGAAGTTTTTATTCAAACAAGACATTTTAAATAATTCTAAATAGAATGATTGTAAAACAGAACGTAGCCAAAGAAAACGTTATGTGATTTCAAACAACTTTTTTGTTTGCTTTTTTCTCTCTAGAACCATAGCATTTGAACTAAGTAGGTTATTTTGAATGATTAAATCAGGCTGATTCTCTGCCATCTACGAGGAGCTTAGTGTAGAGCTGTTGCTTCTCTGGATCGAGAGAAACCAGATAGGGTGGTTTGGGCATCTGGTTAGAATGCAACCTGAAAGCCTTGCTGATGAGGTGTTTCTGTTACGTGTCACTGTGAGGAGACCTAGAGGCAAACCCTCGACCCGCTGAGAGACTATGTCTGACAGCTGGAGAAGGGACACGTTGGGATCTTCCTGGGTGAGCTGGAGGATGGTGCCAGGGTGAGATAAACCTGAGCTTTCCGTCTGAGGCTGTTGCCCCTGCCACTCTGTCCCGAATAAACGGAAGACAACGGCACGGAAAATCAGGCTGACTTCAGGATTTACTTTAAAAAAAAAAGGTTTTTTGATGCAACACATTCATTTTCAATGAGATCAGTAAAACTATCTCTCCACAGTTGATATTATGAACTCATTCACGGTTGAGCCAGCTCCAGTCAAGGTGTCATTTGTGTGTGAAAAGTCAGCAGTTTTTTGCACACTTATTAGTCTAGAGGAGACCTTATAGAGGTCAATATACATTTACAAGTTCCACTATAGTGCATCCAAAGTGGTATAGTGAAATTAATGCAAGCCTAACTTTTCAGGAGAGTTTCATATCAGTTGGAACAATCAGAGTTATTAAGCATTTAACAATTTGTTTTTATATTTAGAACTGATGAAAAAGTATTTTCAAGTTTTGTTTCCTTTAATTCAGGACATTCTAAACATTGCCTCTTTAGTTTAATTGTTTTCTCTGTTTTAACTGGTTTTTAATTTGTGCTGAAATATTTCTTTACAGCGTAAGTTAGGGCGACGCCTTGGGTTTGCTGAATCCACATCAAAACTGAAGCATTTTTTTTCTCTTTCATCTTATTTTGAGTGATTTTTTTTTTTTTTCACTTGACTGATTTCACCTCCTTGCCATGGTCGGTTCTTTTCAGTCCATTGCTCTGCTTTTTTCAGCCAATTAGTATCTCACAGCTCTGGAGGAGTTTATTGAAACAATAGAAGTTGTACTTGTCTTACTTGATACCCCTGTCCCCTTTATGTGTGTAAATAATTTTTTTCTACTTTTGGGCTTCTCATCATGACCTATTGTGTGTTTCCTGTTCCTGAACAATCTCTGCGTTCTAGAGAGCGTTGTGGTTTTACTGAGGTGTTTTAATCTTTGTTGCCATGCATTTGTTTATCTGTGGGTTTTTAATGGGATGTTTTAGCTTCTGATGGTAGTAACTACAGTGTTTTCCCTTGTTTTCACCTACACAGTAGATTAGCTAATGCAACATTATTAAGGGGGCAGGCTCGGGCTGGTTCCTGTCACATCTGGCATTAAGGAGATTTCATGTAAACTTTCCCCGTTGGTGCTTGACTGTCGGATGCCTCAGGGAAGTAATCTTGGACCTCACTATTTTCTGTGTATTTTCTGGCCTCTGGGTTTTATTTTGAGTTAATGCAGATCTTTTTCATCTTGTTGTTGACTATATTTCCAGTTAGCTGAAAAAACATGTTTTGTTGGTTTGGATGCTTTGGTAACATAAGAGCATGATTGGCTCTGTATGCTTTGAATTATTAACAATCTGTGGTCATAACGCGGCGACACATTGGTGTTTCTTGCATCATCGACCATGTGGATCTTTATCCTAACCATTTTAAATGTCGCACCACAATTTTGGGACTGAATAATAATAGACTATAATCAATCTTCTCCAACCACCACAATCATCCAAAACAAAAAGTATTTTACTCACACACAACTTCACACGCTTCTCTTCAGAGTATGTTTTAGAATTTTTTGCATTTCCAGCTGATCCACGCTCCCCCTCCTCCAGCCTTTAAATTCTACAGCTGTTCATGTCACAACCAGATCAGACATGTGAGAACACGGCATATTTGTTCCTGCCAGGATTCATTTAAAATATCTTTCATTTGTTGCTTAAAAGGCCTTACTCCAGCATGTCTAAGACTGAGGTCAGCTGATCAGCTGCTCATGGCTGTGATTGAGGCTCTGAGATTATCTGGTGAGACAGGTGGTTAGACGGGCTTCTTTTGAAACTTGTTTCAAGAGCAAGTTTCCCTTAGCAGAACTTTTTATGTTTGTCTAATTGTTTTGGTTCCAGCTTCTGAGGGGCCTAGTAGACTCGTAACATTCCCACCATTTCTATGTCTCACCTCTGGCTTTCTGTAACCTAAAGGCACCAAACTAAACATCTTTTTTAGTATGTGTTTGTGGGATATGTTTGTTTGTTTTCTTTTTTAGCCTGAAGCACGTCTCAGAAATAATGACATTGATAAAGTCAATTGCTACACATGGCATACACATAAGAGGGTCCATCCTCAGTCTGTTTTACAAATACAGATATCTAAATTGACTGGCTTTTAAACTTGATTTCCACGGTGTATTTCTGGAGTTTGGGGTCTCCCTCTGGGTCACCTCTATGTGGAATGTGTCCGAACCACCCCATCTGGCTTCTCTCAATCTGTAGGAGCAACGGCTCTACTCCAAGCACCTCCAAAAAGGCAGGGCTTCTCACCCTAATTCTGAGTGAGAGCCCTCCCACTATGCGGAAGAAGCTCAGTTTGGCCGCTTGTACCCGTGATGTCGTTCTTTTGCTCACCACCCACAGGTGTTGGTATGTAGGGTAGGAACGTAGATCAACTTGTAAATCAAGAGCTTTGCTTTTTGGTTCAGGTCTTTCTTCATCACGTGCATCGTCTTTGGGGGGTTTTATTTGTGTTTTAATTAATTAATTAAAAAAGTTTTTTTTGTTGTTTTTTTTTTAACTAAAAAAAATTACATGCTTTGTTTTATATAAAAATTGATGTACAACATCAAGGTCTAAATTTTCAACAAAATTAAGATTTGCATCGTTTAGTCCTTCTTAGAGGTAAATGAGTTGTTCTGTTTGTACCGAAAGAAAATGTGATCACAGGTAAAAACTTAAAGCTGGGTTTCAGTTTGTTGTTGAGATGCATCTGAAATCATTTCTCTTTTTCTCAGGGGGAGTCTGTCAAGTATTTCCTGGACAATTTGGAAAAACTCGGCCAGCAGGTAAGTCAAACCCAAGCGGCTGTGAGACTGCAGGGTGGATGTGATAACACAAAGCTTGTTTAGCTGAAAACAGAAGTGAAACCGGCTCCTTCCTGTCGACAGCCGTGACTTCATCCTGCTCTTGTTTTTGTATTTGATCACGTTGCCTGCTAACGTCACTCTACAGGTAGTGGTCCAGGGGCGTTCCCCAAAGCCGCTGAAACACGTAATGCTGTGGTTTGACACAATCTCTTTGAGTAGTGAACTCAAGTTGCTGTAACCAGGAAGTAAAAAGATTGAAGCCAGAAAAGCAACACTACATAAGAAAAATCTGGCCAATCAACTTGTCTTTCCTAAGAAATAGTCACAGTTACAATCTGTCATAATTAACATCCTTTTTTTCTTTACAAAAATAACCCAATGTTTGAGTTGTAAATGAGTCAGAAGGAAAATATTCATTTACTAATAAATAGTCATTTTCACTGTGAGTCATACATTCAGTCTCGTTCATCAAACTTTTTCATAATCCTAATGAAACAAAACAATATTCTGAAAAAAATGCAGATGACGTACTTCTTCTTTGAACTGGAATAGAATAAACCACTTCCTGCTAAACTAACCCTAACCACCGCTAAAACGCACCAATGTCCAATCAGAAGCAGTCAGAGTTCAACGCACAGTAAAAAAAAAAAAAAAAAGCACTTCTTTAATGTAAAAGAAAAAAATGAAATGTGTTTAATACACTGTGTTAAAAGGAAACAGCGTTGGATTTCTGTTTATAGTCGGTAAATAGTAGCATAAAGCATAAAATGTAAATAGTTTTTGACGTACGTTTGTTTTCATGCTGAAATATTTTGCCCCTTAAGCTGATATTTGATTAAACAATAAGAATTTCTGAAAAGTACTCTTATTAGTGATATAGTTTTATTTTTTTTAAAACAATTTCTTATCATTTTAGCCTCTTAAACAATTAATAGTGTGGTAAAAACCTGATTGGACTGAAAATTAAAAGATGGAGCAGAAATAATTTAATGTCTTTGCAGATCTTTGTTCACTATTCTGCTTTTTCTGAAATCACTTCTTTTTTTTTCTTGTAATTTTTACTTTAGTGTTGAGAATGTTGAGGACTCAGGATAAACATGTGTTTAGAGAGAAAAGCTTTCAACCAAACCAGGAAGTCAAACTTTGATCAGAACTAGAAAAATAAATCATTGATCTGCATTAGCTGATTAATCCAGATAAACTGTGAAGCCCACTTCATGTCTCACCAGGGCAACATGTTTCCAATCTGTGTGTGTGTGTGTGTGTGTGTGTGAGCGAGCCGCTGCAGTTTGTTTATGTACTCTGGTATTTCAGGAATGCAGATGTTAAACAGGGATGTCCCCAAAGCCGCTGTGAGCTGTAATTTTTATCTGCATTTGGCAGTGCACGGCTCCTGAAACCAGGAAGGAAAACCTCCATCAGGACCAGGAAGAGAAATTTACAGTAGAGACTAAAATCAAATTGTTGAAGGGATAGTCCACATGAATGAATATTGATACACTGAAGGTTTCTCCACCAGGCTGACTGCAGGACTGTAAATCACCTGCCTGTGCAGGATGCAAACCATCAATCTACAGCTCAATGTGGACTGATGGCTCAGTTCAGCTGGTCCTGCTGGGTTTAAATGGAGACTAACCAATGTGTGTGTGTGTCATGTAAACGCTGAAACGCTGAAGCATGGAGTTCAGAGAACGGTTGTTTTTTTTTTTTTTCCTCTCTAAAACCATTAGCAAGTGACTGCTAAGGCTTTTATGTAGTGAGACCACTGGATCTCGGAGACCACGCCCACTAGGTAGCAATTCATCCAATATTTTTTTTTTCACATTATCACCACACCTCCCCGTCTTTATAGAACCAGGATGCAATATGAATGCTGTCTCAGATTCAAAAAGTGCATTCAGCATTTTTTGGACAGTGGTCATAAAAAACAGCCAGTGTTTTTTAGAAATCTGCTACCTTATTATTTTCTAAAAGCTACTTTAGTCGTCATCTAAAAGTTTTTTTTTTCCAGAGCCAGTGTTATTATCATTTAGATGCAATAATTGACTTTTTAAAAAAAAAATAAAAAATTGCCCCATCGCGAAGAATGCTGTAAACCCCTAGTTTGTATTCTGGTTCTGATGTGGACTTTAAACGAATTGAAATCTATTCCAGATCTTTCTCTGCAGCTATACCCATTACCTGGAAATGAGGTGTACTCTGTTCAGGTGTTTCTGCTAACAAGATCGACTCAATTGTTCCTCATTTGACCAGGCGTATTATGAAAAAGTGACATTCAGTTCAGATAAATAGTAAAAACATTGATGTAAGCAACACAGAGATCTTGGTGAAAACAAGATGGTATCAAATTAACAGACATGTTTCAGTCTGGATTTTTCTGAATGTCATCTTTTTCTTTCAGGACTACCTTCCCACTCAGCAAGACATTCTTCTGGCCAGAAAGCCCACTAAGGGTATCCACGAATACAACTTTGAGATTAAGAATGTGCCCTTCATAATGGTGGATGTGGGCGGGCAGCGCTCCGAAAGGAGGCGCTGGTTTGAGTGTTTTGACTCGGTCACCTCCATCCTCTTCCTCGTCTCATCTTCTGAATATGACCAGGTGAGTCAGCTCAGACTTCCAGCTTTATTTTACTCCTAAACATTAGGGCACACTTTCGTTCTCACCCGGGAGAAACTCGCATGGGGAACAGATGTAACCCGATGGTGATCTAATCAGAGATGTGAGTGAGTTAGAGAAGCTGAGAACAAAAAAAAAGCAGAACTTGTATCTGAGCCTGTGAAACATGCTGGTTTGCTGGCTGCAGGCCATCTCTGTATGTTCTTCATCTAATTAGTATGCTCTCACACACTCCCAATGCTCTACAGAGAGTCGTTTTAGAATTTCACATCAACCGCCTACCGAACTGGTTCATTGAAGAGAAAGATGACTATGAGAAAATAGAAAATCTTTAATTCCCATAAGTCCTCATTTTATTCCCAGTAGAGAATGAGACTCAATGAGTACCACAACGGAGCAGATACTGCTTTAAAGTAGGGGTGCCTGTTAGGTTGATAACAATCAACCAGTACCATACTTTTTGGATTATAAGTCATCTTTTTTATATAGTTTGGCCGGGGGTGCGACTTGTACCCTGGAGCAATTTATATGTGAAATTATCAACAAATTTTACCATAATTTCACATGTCATTTTCACGTTTAACCACAAGAGGACGCTCTAGGCATGTGTTGATAATTTAATCTTTGCCGGTAACTTATAAAAACAACCGCAAAGAAAATCCTAATCTACAGATTACAAGCTGCAAATAGTGAAATATGCAGCTAAAAACGGGAATCGAGCAGCGGGAAGAAAGTTCGGAGTTAGTTTGGCATAAGCGACATAGAAGAGGAAGTGTTGCATCGTCTGCTTCCGGAGTGGAGGGAGTTGTTAATAGTGACCCAGAAGATAAAGATTTGATTAGATTTAGTTATTTGAAGTGAAATCATGGTTTAGTAAACATATCAGCATGTTATTTTGCTTTTAGAAAGAACATGTCTGTTTTTGGTGTTCAATTTATCAAATAAACAACCCCAAAAATGCGACTTCTACTCCAATACCACTTATGAATGTTGTAGTTTTTTTTTCCTTTCATTTTTGGCTGGTGCAATTTATAATCCAGAGCCATTTATAGTCCAAAAAAGTGCGGTAGTTGATAAAGTTTTGATATAATTTTGAGGCATTAACAGACCAGTACGATTCTGCTGCACGTTATGTTTATTAGCATCGGAGTCGGAGGCTGTTTCTCACAAGATTTATTTTTTTTTCTTTTATAACTCTTACATCTCCGATTATAGAAGCTTTGTATTTCTGAAAGGTTCTACTAGAGTGAGGTAATTAATTTTTCCTCGTTGTGTTTGCAGGTGTTGATGGAGGACCGGCAGACTAACCGGCTGAGCGAGTCGCTCAACATCTTTGAGACCATCGTCAACAACCGAGTGTTCAGCAACGTCTCCATCATCTTGTTCCTGAACAAGACGGACCTGCTGGAGGAAAAGGTGAAGCAAGTCTCCATCAAGGACTACTTCCCGGAGTTCTCGGGTGACCCTGCCAGCCTGGCAGACGTCCAGCGCTTCCTGGTCGAGTGCTTCCGGAAGAAACGTCGCGAGCAGCAGCAGAAGCCGCTCTACCACCACTTCACCACCGCCATCAACACCGAGAACATCCGGCTGGTGTTCCGCGACGTCAAGGACACCATCTTGCACGACAACCTGAAGCAGCTGATGCTTCAGTGAGGAGGCGGGGCAAGCGATCCTAGCTTTTTGCCCCGCCTCCTACCCCTGTTTAAACCCACTGCTCACTTCTGAACTTAGACTGCTCCCCCTCCCTCTTATCCCACGCTTGTTCACTGTGACCTATCAGAGCCAGCTCTGGCTGAGAGCATCAAACCACTGTAACTGACCCCGCCCTTCACTCCTGCACGCTCCGCCCCATCTACCATTGCCCTGTGGAGGGGTGTGCTCGCTCCTCGCCACTGAAGCGTCCTTGAAGACACAAATAGGAATTTCTGTTTTCTCATCACTTCTTCTGGACTTGCACCTTTTGTTTTTTTTTTTTCCTTCTAACTTATGTGACTGCCAAGCGTTTATTTAAAGTGATTCTGTCAGAGCGAACGAGTGAGCGCAGACACATTTAACCACCGAGCTGATTCCTGCAGGGACATCCTGGGCTTTGGCTGTTTCTCAGGGTTACCAAACCCCTCCCTCGCTTCCATTCCACGTCCTTTAATCCCCCACCTGGAGGGCTCAGCCTCGGTGCCAAACGCATCCTAATTGATTCAAATCCATTAATCAGTAATAACTCTGGATAAACTTAGTTTTAGACTTTAAAGTTTTTTTTTTTTTCACTATTTTCTGATTTGTATTAAGTAAACGGTGCGTTGTATTTTTTTTTTTGTAGAAGGTAAAGAAAATAGATTTATTTCCAGTATATAAACGTGTACAGCTGCTCTGATTGGTGCTGCTTCCGTTAGCCGCCTTAAATATACAAACCCCCAAACAGGACCGGGTCTTTTCCAGTTTGCACCAAGAATGAACGGAAATGTCTTCAAAGTGCCAGTAAAAAGTTACACATTATTTTTCACATTTTTTTTCTTTAATATTCAATCAATTTCAGTTCCAAACAAAAGTTGATGCTGATTTAATCACACAGTTCAACAAATGATTTTTTTTTTCTCATTGAATTTTTTTTTTTTTTATTTTGGGTTTTTGTTTTGTTTTTCTAAAGTTTTGTGTCAAACGTCACAATTTGTATTTTTTTTGTCATAAATAATCTTCAATTTTTTTTTTTCAAGTCATTAACAAATTAAACAAAAAGCAAAGTGGAATTAGCATTCCTAAATAGTTTAATTAACTTTTTTCTTTATTATAAGAACAGAAATGTAATGGATGAAATTTCTTTTTTTTTTTTCTTCCTGTAAATCTCAATCATCAACCCGTCTGTCGTTTTTTTTCTGTTTCTTTATTCCATTTGGGAGCTGAATGAACTTCTGATTCCTTGTTTATCTTCTAAAAAAGAATCTAAGTACAATTTGTCAAAGGAAACAAATCACTAAATTTTCGTTTGATAGTATTTCACAAGAACAAATAGATTAGAACGGATTCTGATTTTGACTTTAAAAAAAATTGATCTACATGTTTAAAACAACAAAAAAAAATTAAGTGAAATAAGACACACGGTGAAAGAAAAAAATTAAGTGTTGAATGTTCAGTATTTTGAAGAAAAAGGTGAACAAAATTTTTAATTCCTAACATCAGTATTTGGAATTTTCTGAAATTAATCCAACAAAAAATTTCAATTTAGTGTGAGTGAATTTTTGAAAGCAAAAAACTTTCCATCGGAGTTTACCTGACTAGAAATTAAGGACCAAAAAGCCCCTAAAATATTCTAACTTTTTAGAATATTCCTGATAAATCTGAAATAATTAATTATTAATTCCCCTGAGTTGGAACTTGTAAATATGCTGCTGAGAAACATCACTGGTTTGTCATTCAAAATGGACGGAAAACTGTTTTTTTCTGTTTTTTTTTCATGATTATTGAAATGGATGATATTTTTAACGGAATTTGCAAACTAAACCCATGCTTTTCTTTCGTTTCTGATCTCTAAAAGGGAAGCAAGCAAATTGTCCAACAGTTTCACTTTTCTTGTTACAATCCAGAAATCCTCCAAACACCCGCTCGTTCTTTACTGATAAATGTATTCTGTAAATGATCAAGTTGCTTAGTTTTCTTTTTGTTTGTTTGAAACCACTTTAAGTGTAATTATTACAGTATAAAGGACCGTTATCTTCTCTCATCCGGTTAAGAGAAAAAGGGAAGAATTTGCCAGTAACTAATAATAGACTCTTTAGACCAGGACACACTCCTTTTTTATGTGGTCTCACCTGCTCCTGTTTCTGCACTGTTTCTCCAATTTGAAAGCAGACTCATAGCTAATGGAGACACTCTCATGCTGCATCTGCTCTCCAAAAACAGAGTCCTGACCAATCTGCTAACATTCTAGATGAAAAATACTCCCTTCATCCATCTCTGTGAGGATGAAGCACCTCCGTGTGCTCCTCAGACAGCTGAAAAGACACAACAAGCTCCTTTTGTCGATCCCGATCTTTGCTGGTCAGAGCAGACCCGACTGCCGGCGTGTTGCCCAACAAGCCTTGTGCATCTGTGCAGATAGATGAAACACTGTCACACAAGAACATGAGCAAATGTGTGTCTGCACACATACATTCCACCTGCCTTTAACTATTCAAGCTGGAAGTTTGCATCTCAGTTTTAAGACGACTTTTGTATAGTTTCTAAAACGAGAGATTAAAGTTAGAAAAGCCTGCAGAAATTGTTTTCGTCACCTGGTCAGGTGTTTGTAGTAAAAGCCAATCAGAGATGTTTATGAATAGTGAAATGCTGAACGGAGCAAACTGGTTTAATGTGCTGGAAACCTATTAGGGAAGCAGGTGTAGGTTCTTCCTCTTCTTTATGAATGTGTCAGCAAAATAAATGTGTTGGCCTGAAGTTCTGCTGATTCAGGACAACAGCACCCTCTGGTGAATCCACACTCCTGACCACTGCTGTGGAACTATGATGGTATTCTTTTCAGCAGGTTTAAGAGTTTAAAGCCTTACTTATATGTCTTCAGGAATTCCTTTGATAATCTTTCCTTCTGCTGCACTCCGAACACTAAGTGTGTCTTAATCTCTCCGACACTGCCTTTTCTTTTACCTCGCCTTCTAACATACAAAGATGCCTCGACCTAAATCTGACTTTTATGATGATTCTGTAACTTTTTGGAGAAGCCAGTATCCTAGCTATGCAACATCCTGCCTGCAGGGTACGTAGCAGGTCTGAAACGGATCTGGTGCCTCCTTTTCTCAGCCTTTTTCCAAGCGAGCAATCTTTTTCATTTATAGCTTGTCTCCCAGAAGATGGCTTGTTTTTTAAATAAACATTCACTTTGGGTGATTTTAAAACAGCTTTCATTGTACAGTCTAACTTATGCCATTTTATTAACCAACTACTCCAATAAATCAGCTGTTTTTTAACTGGTGTGGCTGCTTGAATTTTTTTGTGTATTTCTTTGACAACTCTTCTGATTTTCAAAAGTGGTTTAAAAGTGATTTAATTATTTGAATGTTGTAGAATCTCCTGATTTACCAAGATTTTACCGTGTTTCAAATCCTCTGTAAACCTACATGATTGGACACTCCTTTTACCTTCTGGTTTAATAACTTGACCCTCCATGTAGTTAGTATGGTATTTCCAGTCTTTGAAACTTTCTTTTCTGGTTCAGATGTCCTGAACTTTCTAAGCTGAGAATTGCTGAGTCTACAAAGCACCTGAAGTGAAGGTGTTCAAGTGTCTCAAGCTCATCTTCACAAATGTAGTGAGCTTCCTCTGAAGGGTGCCCAGGCTCTTGCTCAGAGATAAAGTGAAGAACTCAGCAGTTAGAGCTCCATCATGTAAACAAGAGCCAGATGGGGTAGTTTGGGCATTTGATCAGGATGCCTTGAAATGCCTGTGTTCCTGACGTGTTGTACCAGTAGCAGGCCCAAAACCCCTTTGGAAGGACCGTCTTCATGATCATCCCGGTTGAGCTGGAAGATGTGGCCAGGCTGATGGAAGTTTATCCGGGTCGCGGGGGCAACAGCCTCAGACGGGAAGCCCAGGCTTCTCTCACCCCAGCTGCATCCTCCAGCTCACCTGGAAGGATCCCGGTGAGCTGTGAGACATAGTCTCTCCAGCGAGTCCAGGGTCTGCCTCTTGCTCTCCTCCCGGTGGGATGTGCCTGAAACATCTCACCAGTGAGGTACTCAGGGGGCATCCTGACCAGATGCTCGAACCACCCCATCTGGCTTCTCTCAACTTGGGGGAGGAGCGGCTCAACATCAAGCTCCTCCCAGATGGCAGAACTCCTCACCCGATCTCTGAGTGAGGGCCCAGCCACCCTGCGGAGGAAGCTCATTTCGGCCGCTTGTATCTGCGATCTCGTTCTTTCGGTCATCACTCACGGCTGGTGGTGAGGGTGAAAATGTAGATCGACTTATAAATTGAGAGCTTTGCTTTTTGCCTCAGCGCTTTCTTTACCACGACAGATGCAGCGTCCTAGCGTCCAATGAAAGTAAAAAAATAATTTTTCCTATTTTCAATAAGCAAAATGACACTTTTTTTTTTCTTTAAATCAAAGTTTTATTAGAAAACACTTGCACAGATAGGAACCTGCCCATTGTTTAGCTACAAAAAGAAAAAGTTTTAAATAATGTAAAAAAAAAAAAAAAAAGGGAGGAAACAAGTTTTCAGAATTAAAATTTCAAGTCTAGCCAGTGTATAAACAATCAGAAAAGATGGAACTGCATCCATTCATTGTCTGTTTCAAAATCTGCAGCACAGCAGCATGATGACGTTATAGAACTCAACCAGCACTGTTGAGCTTTGTTATAAATTAAATCTTTAGTTTTAAAACACATAAATACAAAAAAAAATCCCTATTTTGGGAAATTAAGATTAATCAGAATCAAAACCATAGAAACAATTTACCCTGATAAAAAAGAAATTCTTACTATGTTGCTAGAAGACAAAACTTTTTGAGCTAGAAATGATAAGATCACTTCTGTCACACTTTCCAAAAATCATGTGCAATCATAAGAAACAACCGAGCGCAGCATGTTGTGTCTGAAAAGAAACCAAATGTAAAAAAAAAAAATTAATTTGATACATGTTGGTGCAGTGGTTTGCACTGTTGCCTCTCAGCAAGAAGGTCAGGAATTCAAATCCTGGGTGGAGCAAGGCTTGAATTACTGACTTGTGTAGAGTTTGTATGTTCTCTCCATGTAAACACGAGTTTTCTCAGGGCATTCTAGGGTACTCCTACCCTCCAAAAACATGCATGTTAGGATGTGCGGTAGATTTTTTGTTGAGGAAGTGCCCCTAGAAACGTGTGTATGGTTGTCTGTCTCTATGTGTGGCCCTGCAACAGACTGGCAGCCTGTTTGAGGTGTAACCTGCCTCCCACCTGTAACCAGCCAGGATGGGATTCAGGAACTCCCACAACCCAGACTGGGATGAGCAGTGCAGAAAATGTTGGTGCAAAGGCTGGTGAGTAAACAATGGCACTCAAAGGTGGAAATGTGAAAAATGGAACTGCCTAAATGGTTTTTGTTTTCCAACCTGGTGACTGGGTTGAAGGGTTAAAAACAAGGAAGGTTGAAGAATATGAAGCTGGAGTCACAACTCAAATCATGCCTTCCCAAAACCACAGCTAGCTCTAAATGCCCACCATTGGATAGATGAACCCCCTCTGTTGGGTTTCAGGAGTTTAGTCCCCTGAAGAAGGTCTGAAAATTAGAGACAGACCTGCTTGTACTTCCTGCCTGGAAACTGAGTTTGAACTTCAAGTCAAGTTCCAACACATTGATCAGATATTTGGTCAGCTGAGAAGAAAACAGGATTGGTAGAGGCATTGGGAATGCAGTAAGGTCTGAGCTGTGGACAAGGTCGACATCAAAGCTCGAATGTGTTTTTGGTCTGAGAGCAGGAACGTGTTGTTAATTTAAAGCCGGAATGTCACCGTATCCTGATTAAATAACGGAGGTGTGGTCCTGTTCTTTGGCCTGCTTCACTGGACTTTCCTCTACCACCAAGTCAATCTCCAGAAAGTCCAGCTGATCACAGTCTTTAGACTCCTCCTCTTGGTCTTTGGCGCGTTTTTTGGTCATTGCGGACCGAGCCGGGCCAATCAGAGCCAGGCAGACTGCACTGACTCCCATACCTGCTGCACATGAGTAGAATGCAGCCCCGTAGTTCTGAGTCAGATCTACCAGCACTCCTGGAAGAAAACAAGGACCAGATGTTAAAAGAGACATTCCACAAAACAACAGAAGCAAGATTTGTTCTTTACCTCCCAGCGGTGGTCCAGCCAGCCCAGCAAAGCTCTGAATGAAGACATAGACCCCCACACATGACGGCATCCTCTGGATCCCCACCACATCTTCCTCGGCCAGCAGAGGGATGTGCGTTGAGCCAACGGTGCCCATGAAGAAGCCATATAGGGTGCAGCAAACCACCAGGCCCCAGAATTCCCACACCATAGTAAAGGCCACCAGAACCAGGCTCATTAGGATCACGCAGCCCAGCAGAACCCGGGTTTTCCTGCATTGAACTCTGTTCAGTATCACACCAATAGATAGACGTCCTACCACATCGGCCACGGCCATCACAGAGAGCATGTAGGAGGCCATAGTAGGTTCTACACCACGGCTCTTGCTTAGCTCGATGATGTAGATCTGAGGGGCAAAGAAGCCCAGTGTGGCGAACAAGCCAAACAGCGAGTAGCAGATGAAGACAGGATCTTTCAGCATGGAGAAGTCTAGAAGTCTGGAGCTCGTCTTTTCTTCCAGTTCTTTCTTTGCTGGGCTGGTTAATGAGGTCACTGATGTTTTATCACTGTTTTTCTCTTCCGACTCACTCCCCAACTCAGCCTTGTTTTCTACATCTACCATTTTGAGGTCCTCATTAGAGCCCGAGAGGGAGGTGACTCCTGAGTCCCCAGAACCTCCGGAATTAATAGATGTTGTAGTCTGTTCGTTCTCTAGCGCGTAAAGACTCTGCTTAGAGGAATCTGAGTCAGCCTCCTTCTCAGGATCCGGCCTGATAATGATTGGACGAAGGAGGAGCCCACAACCGATCACAGTCGACTGAAGCACGCCGATAACAAGCAGGCAGGAGCGCCAGCCAATGATCTCCTTCAGACTGGAGAAGGCTGGGGAACAACAAAAAGGTTTGAAGTCATCAAACAACTTCATTTGGTCTAAATGAGAATTAAATTAGTTTTTTACTGATCCAACTGGTACATAGACTCACCTGGAGCAAATGCAAACATGGCAAAGGATTCTCCAGAGGAAGCAACGGAGGTAACGAGGGCTCGCCGCTTGGAGAAGTACTGAGCGAGCATGGTGACGGTGGGAAGGAAGGAGAAGCAGAAGCCCAGTCCTAAAAGAGAGACGAGAAGAGAAGGGACATGACAGCCACTGGCCTGCATGGTAGGAACCCTGCAGGTTAAGCAAGGAGGGGTCAGAGAGTGAAGCTGTCAGGTCGCTCCTTTAAAAAGATGTTGGGCTGATGCTAGAAGACAAAATGCATGTAAAAAAAAAAAAAAAGAGAGAGAGAGAGAAGGGGTTGTAATGTTAGCTGGGGTCCACTTCAATGGCAGTCAAGGTAATCATGGTTGAAGTGCTTTCTGTTTGAGAAAAAAGAAGTTAATCTAGTATTTATCAACTCCACTTACTTTGTACTGTTAATATCTGAAAAAGAAAGTTTCGGGTCTGTTCTATCAGGTTTTTTTTTTTTTTAATAAAAAGCTAAGCTAACAGACTTCATGGGACATAATGTTATCAGATAAATCAGATAAATGCAGTTTCTGTTACCTGTGACAATGCCGATGGTGATGTACAACTCGTTGATGGAGTTAACGAAAGCTGAGCTGATGGTTCCCAGACTGATTAGGAAGCCTCCCATCATGACCACCGGACGGTAACCAAAGCGGTTACTAAGCATCGTTGCCAAGGGAGCTAAAAAACAGAAATCATTTAAAGTGAAGCAAAGACTTTGGGGCAATGATGGATAGCATGACATCATTACTACATGTGTCTAATAAAACGTGTTGGTGAGATTTTGCTGGACTCACCGGTGAAGGCAAAGATGAAAACTGAGATGGAGATGACCCATGAAACACGACTGTTGCTTTCCTTAAATTCTTCCATGAGGTCCTGGAGAAAGACGCCCAGGCTTTTGACAACTCCATATGTATAGACTTCCACCAGGAAAAAGGCTGCAGCCACAGCCCAGCCCCAGCCACCGTCCGGTACTTCTGGATAAACCTTTGGACCCAGGCATTGTTGGATTGTAGCCATTGTCATAGCTGCAGATGGGTCACCTGGAGAAAGAAATATTTCTCAAGCTAATTTTGCAAACAATTTCTGAACCTCAGTCAGGCAGAAGACTGATAGAGATGGTATTTACACCATGAGATCAGCATCTTGGTCTGGAAGTTCCCAAGGGGAGAAAATGCACAGATGTAAATCATTTACAGTATGTTTCCTTAGACAGACAAATGTGTGAGATGATCTTTTACAGTGGGGGCGCCAAGTTTCGGTGTCCTTATATAGTTTTCAATGTGTTCCTGGTTCATTACAACTGATGGACATAAATTGAAATCAACGGCCAACTAGAATGTGCTGTTCAATGGCTTGCTGCCGCCTAGTTATGCTGAAATGCTAAAAAAATAAATAAATAAATTAAAATAATAAAGTAAAAAAAAAGTTGAAAAGGGACCGCAACCCGCATCATACCAAGCGCCTACTGTGCATGCGCAAAGCTCTCTTCTGTAGGCCAAAATAGTTCAAACTCACTCAAACTAAACACAAAACAAACACGACCCCTCTGTGGCATACACACACATCCTTTTAAAGCACTATATAAATAAAACATAATATTATTTTTAAATAATTTATGTAAAACAGCCCTTTTTTTCCTCCTTTGGCCATCTGCGTGCTCCCAGCCCGCTCGCGAATATTATATTTCACAATCCGTTCATCTTTTGCACACTTTATTCAGTTCCTAATTGGCTGTAGGGAATACGCCCACTTAAATTCATTGACACCCACTTTACGTTGACAGAACAACAATGGGCACAAGAAATCTCTTCATCAAAATAAACAAGAGAACAGTGAGAAAAAACTATTCACGGCCCGCTCAGATAGCTTGGCTACGCCCAGCTTTTATCACAGATTCAGAATTCTCATATATTTAAAAAAAATAATAATAACATACAAAACCTATTTTTAAAAAAATCTTGACCCAGAGAAGGATGAGAGTTTGAACTACGCAATTATAGTTTTAAACATTTTTAGGCATAACAAAACTTAATTAACAGGCGTGGTGGCGCAGTGGGTAGCACACTGGCCTCAGAGCAAGAAGGTAGTGGGTTCGAGTCCCCAGTGGGGATGAGGCTTAACAATGGACTTTCTGTATAGAGTTAGAAAAAGACATACAAATTATTTAAATACAAGCCAACCATTCCCGATAAACCAAAATCCTACAAATTAGGAGATAGCCGTAAAAAAAATACGGAAAATTAGAAATAAGTAGATAATTAAAAGTAATAGAAAAATAATACTACATTAATCAGTACAATTTGGCAAATTGACTCAATAATCTGGATCAGGTGGGTAGAAGCAAGAACATATGGAGAACCTTCAGGACACCGGCTCTTCAGGACTGGATTTGGACAGAGCATGAAGACTTAGTGAGTATAAGCGACTTAGTCTGTGGTGATGATGATGGTTAGAGACATACAGACAGTCAGCAGAAAACAACATCTGGCAAATATAGAGAAAAAAAATCAAGCAATTTTTAGCAGGACGGAACAAGTTCCGCTTTATCTCAGTTCTGCAACATCCTACAGACAGAGAGGGACAAGATCCAGCTGTTTTTTCTTACCAGTAGTCATAAAAATTCTGATGAGGCGTCTCTTTGTTTTTCTATTTCTTCACCATGTTGATACAAAAACAGGCTGAGTCACAAACAGGTTCTTCTATTTTACAATGGTTAAACTGATCACTAAAGTTATGTTTTTATGTATTAGAAGCTAAATAAAAGTCTACTTCCTTGATCTATTCTCTACAGCATCCTTCCTGATCTGGCAGCTCTTTGCCGGCTCAAGCCGGTATTCACACGCGCCTGCGCATTGAAGCTATGATACCAGTAGATTAATAAACTCTACTTTTATTTTATAAAATTCAAAATCATGATTAAAACTAAAAATTTATTGTTATTTGAGTTAATTAGAGAAAAAAACAGATGAAAACGTATTTCTGATCTTAAATTAATATAATGATTTGTGAAAATTAAGTTACACCGCCTGAGGTTGTTAAATTACATTCTAAAGAAAACGTGTAGTTTTGAACGTGTTTAACAGGTTCAACACGTGAGATTGTAATAGTTAGCCTTAAGGATTAGTGTGAGTGTCGCTACAGGAATTTTACATGTCATCTTATGAGCAGGTTTCATCCAGTTACAGTTGGATTTTACAAGATCTGAACCTTTACCTTTTGAACTTTCAACTTGATGTAAAATATTACATTTCGTTACACGTTTTACATCACCCCCTCCACCCCCAAATTATTCTCTCCTTTATTTAAAATCTTAGTCTCATTTTGTCATCTGAACCACTTATCCTTAATGGGGTCCCAGGGGTACCAGAGTCTATCTCCAGGGGCGGATCCAGGATTTTCTAAAGAGGGGTCGGTGGAGGTCATTCACAAAGCTAGTTTAAGGGGAATGGGAGCATTCCCGCCCACAACATTTTGAAAAATAAGAGTAATTTTTCTGCATTTTGGTGGTCCATTCGCTGGCCCTGCAAAGGGATAGCTTGACTAGTCCACTTTCCATTCTTCTTCTTTTTTTTTAACCAAAGCCCCCCTGGATCCGCCCCTGATCTCGGCTGATTTCAGGCAAGAAGCAAGATACACCCCAAACAGGCCACCAGTCTAGTTCAGTGTGTCACACACTCACAAGCATCTACACATGTGATTTCTCAAATAATTTTTGCATCTATGAATGAACCTGATTAACAATGATGGAATTTTAAGAATTATGTTTCAATATGACCCTTTTGTCTGGATTTCATCATAAAACTTTATGCTTATGTCTAGATCAATTTCAGAAATAAGAGGAGTATTTGAATTAATAGTGGTTTAAAGTCGTTAAAATTGTGATTTTGTTCAAAGTTTGGAAGCATATTGACTACAGTGAATTTAAAAAGCCAAAGATTGTGTAGTCAAATATGAAAGTAACATGAACATTTCAATCGTTACGTCTTTGAATATTTTCTAAAACTACCACAATAATCCCCATTCAGAATTTTTTTTATTGGTTCATTTAAAAATAATGTAATTATTTAAACGCTCTAGGTAATGGAAAAAAAATACTGTTTATTCAAGTATGTAATGAGTTCTTTCCTTTTCTAAATAATTTGATTACCATTGCAATTAAACACTTTCAATGCTAGAAACCTTATAAATGTGTTCAAATTTAATTTGTGTACCTCAAGGCATAATTTTTTAAGTCTTTTTTTTTTTTTTTTTTTTTTTTTTTACATTTGCTGCCTATTTCTATGTGTTTTTGAAACTTCATTTTCTTGTCTTGAGGTGCTTCTCACTTTTTTCAGAAGGGAGATTTTTAGATATGTTTTTGAGTTATTAAATAGCTATTTTCTACAATAACAGGCATTTGCAACCTAATTCAAACTCCTTGCTTTTTTTTCCAAAGAAAAATATCAATAAACTCCCACTTAACTATATATGATGTTCTTTCATAACTTGATCTCATCCAAAAGGATGCAAGTAGATGTTCAAAGACTTGTTTGAAATGATCGGAAATCTTCTCATTGAGAGTTTTTTGTTGGAAATTATTTTAAAATTTGACATACCTTTTTCCCAGGTGCAATGGATCCTCTTCTTTCTGAGCAACATAGATGGCTGTGCATGGTCTGAAATAGTGTGAGGCAGGGGTGTGTCTAAGAAGCAGTACACCAGGTCCTGTTACATCATCCATCTAAAGAAAATTGTAAGTTTTAATATTTCTCTGTTTTAATTAATCTATTTTTGCTGTCTATGGCTTGAAAGATTTTTGTCTTTGTGTATTTACACACATTTGATGTCTAATAGTGTTTGTTTTGTTTTTTTTAAGAATATTGGTTGGAAAGTTTAACGTTGCATTATTAATCAATAAAATGTAACTATAACACAAATGCATGCAACCTATTTCATTTTGAACATATAGGTGTGTTCAGACACGGTGTTACTAAGAAATGTTTTACCACGTTCCTAGTCCATATAAAATCAGTTCCTAGTTCATCTTCTGTAACTAGAATCTTCAACTGGACTGGTGCTAAAGTTATATAAGATGGTTGTCATAAATTTTTCATGAGACTAGAAATCTAGTGGCACAAATGATTGAGACTAAAGTACAGCAGGTCTTAGGTAATCTTGTACATTCAGGGCTTTTAGCCTTTTCAAAAGAAATGACCTGCTATTTCTCCATCTTTACTTTGTTCCCTTCAGCCATCTTTTTATGAGTCAACACAACACAACAGAAAAACAACACTTCCAGTCATAAAAGACCAGTTTTTGAAGAGGTTGGATGACTGTGCAAGTCTTAATTGAGCAAAACAAGCAAAGAAAAGAATCACAAAAGAACACTTACGTCATATCTGCCTTGGACTTTCGAATCTTCTGCAACCTTAAACCGGTTGAGGCAGATGGCCATCTGAGCTGGATGTGGCTTCACAATGTTTTTTTTTTTCTCACACTCGCCCACCACCTCAAAGCAGAGTAAGATGAAGGATTAAACTAAACTAAATTGTTAGAGTTTGATGGTGTCTTTACAATGAATTGTCGTGCCTTTGTTTCTGATGATGTCATTGTTGAGGTACTTCAAAATTCATTTTGTAGTTTTTTTTTAGCCCATAAGAGGTAGATTTGAAAATGGAACAAATACAATTTCACCAGCAAAACTTAAAAGAAACAGCAGTAAATCTCTTTAATCTAAGACTTTGATTTGCATTTCAGCAAGTCATCTGCCAATATAATTGTCTTTACCCCTCCATTCTTAGTCACCCAATGAGTTTGGGTGAACAAACTACTCCTCAACCTTTCTGAGTTATTAACGACAGTATTTCACCTGTCGAAGTCTGTTGTTCTACAATCTCTAAACCTTGCAACACTTGCCACCAACCTTTGTCTCTGTTGTGAAAATAAATACAGTATCCTTGGAGCTGTCGGTTGAAGCCAAGCTTTTAAGATATGCAGAGTGACTAGCAAAGTGACTCAACTTCATCTGAACCGAAGACCTTCGTATCTGGTTAATTGACAACTGGAAAATCTCGACAGTCTTTTGTTGCACTGTTGGTAGATGTTTCGGTAACAAAATTATGTACAGTTTTAGTCTTTTTTTTTTTTTAAGCCTCTTTTATTTGTGCTGTTTTTTTTCTTCTGAAACTAAACTAGTTTCTTCTTGGCCTTTAACAACCTTAGTTGCCGTAACTCACAAATACCCGTCACACCTGTGCAACACTAGTGCAACACCAGTGCAATGTAAACTTGCATCTTACTTCAGTCTGTTGGTTATGTACGTTTACATGGGTAAATATTTTGCGTACAGATAACAACTATAGTAAAATTCTGAAGCAAGCAAGTCTAGAACCCAGAGCAGACTGACCTTATCTATTAGAAAAAAGAAGGCAGGAATATCGGTGTGAAAAATATCCCAAAAATAAGTCTCATTAAATGGCAAACTTTATCCATGTTGTCATTATTATGAGAATTATTACTGAAGAAATTATTAAATTAACTATTATTTAGATGCAACAATAAAAGTGTTTTACGAAACACTCAAGTTCAGATTTAGTTTATATTTTAGAAATTGTTTTATTTCTATAAATCGTCAGTGTTCCTTTCCAAATAAGTGAAGATCAAAGTTCAAACCAAAAGAAAAACCTTCTTTTTTTGGTAGTCGATGTTCTTTATCTCCGCAAATTACAAAACTCTAATCGGTTTTATTATTTTAAGACAATAAGTCACCATATCTTCATCTGGTCGTGTTTTTTTCAAAATAAAACACAAGAGCACATAATATTTTTTACATGTTCCGTTAATTTATTTAATCATTTTAGTACAGTTAGAAATAAAAAAAAAAATCTTCAAACTCTATCGCACATATTTTCTGAAAAGAAATGATTCGATTTTTGTTTGTGGTTTTTATAAATAAAGCATTTAATGAAATGAAATAGGTTTCTAAATGTTACAATAATTAAATAATTTCAGGTTGAATATTTGTGTTTGACTGGACTAAATAAAATAAAATGCAAAGTAAAATATAAAACATATATTTTTACACACCCTTAAAGGGTTCGTTTCTTTTAACAGTAACTCAAAATCTGTTTGGCACCATGAAGTATTTTGTGTCCATCTGTTCCTCTACCCACTCACGTGCACTTCCCCTGGCCAGCTCCAGTCGCACCGCGGCACAAATTAATCTACCAAAACACAGGAAAACACCTGTTAGTTCCTTCACTCTTCTCTTAAATGGTTGTCTTCAGTTAAAGGCAAATTCTAGAAAGATGACATAAACATTTCCATAAAATGTGGAAAGTTTCTTTCCATTGTCTTTTTTGTTTTCTGAATCTAGACACGGTAGGGTAACGTGATGGCCAGCCTGAAAAACCAGAAGTTTCATTTGACTAAAAAAGGAAAGATGAGAACTTAAGCTGCTTGTGTTAAATAAACTAGATAAATAGAAAAAGATCTAAAGTTTCTACTCTAATCTTATTGATGGATAAAGAAGACCTGCTAGCTTTAGCCATCTATTAAAAATATGGTTATTTCATTTTACTTTATTGCTCTCCAGCTCTGAGTAGTGACCGAAAGAACTAAATTGTGGATACAAGCGGACGAAATGAGCATCCTCCACAGATTGGCTGGGCTTTCACTCAAAGATAGAGTGAGGAGCTCTGCCATCCGGGAGGAGCTTTGAGTAGAGCCGCTGTTCCTCTGAATCGAGAAAAGCCAGATGGGGTTGTTCGGGCATCCATTTAGGATGCCTCCCGAATGCCTCACTGTTGAGGTGTTTCGGGAATGTCCCACTGGGAGGAGGCCCATAGGCAGATCTTGGAGCCGCTGGAGAGACTGTCTCACAGCTGGCTGGGGAACACATCAGGATCCACCCGGGTGAGCTGGAGGATGTAGCCGGGGTGAGAGAAACCTGGGTCTCCCGTCTGAGGCTGTTGCCCCTGTGACCCGGCCTCTGATAAATGGAAGACAACGGAATAAATTGAACTTTATTGTTCTTGTATGAATCCAAAGCAGAATTTAAACAGTCTGATCAGCTTTACAAAGAACATAAAAATAAAAACTTAGATAAATATCAATGGATTTTTTTTAAAAAAAGGCCGCTAAATAAGCAAAAGAATTTTATATAAAAGCAAAATGCACAAACCAATGAGTTCAACACACCTACTTATGTATTGATTTCTAAAATAATATTTTATGTTTCTGAGAACACTGTAGTCAAAAACATAATGAATCACTGCAATTAGAGCCAAAAAAATCCCTTTCATGTCTTCAGAATGAGCTAAACGGTATTTAAATTATTTCCTTCCTGAACTGGATGTCTTTGTACTTTCTACAGATCGTAGACATGAGTGGGTTTTTGAACATCAGAAACACAATAAGTGAAATGCCTCAAACTAAATAAAAAAGAATACATTTGTTTTAAATATTGAATATTTAACTAAGTGGTGAACAGATAAAGACTATCTTAAAAAATATTTTCTAGTCTAAAAAAAGTCAAATAAAACATGTACATAAAAGTTTTTTTTATTATTTTTTGTTAAATGGATGATGTTAAAATATTTTTCTGAAATATCCTAATGTGATCTTGTTGATTGGATTATAAAACAAGTTAATTAATACTATCAGATAGAAACAGTTGAAATTCTTTTGACCGAATGAGGAAGACGGAGAACCGGCTGTGACAGGCTTTTATCACTTGTGCATGCTCACAGGTGGAAACTCGTTCTCGTCGTCTAGACAAACAGGACCGGCGGCAAACTCATGTTCTGGAATAACTTCTCCTTTTTTAGTTCCACCGTCTTCAGAGTAACCTGGTGGAGAAAGAGCAGCACTCATTATGTCCTTACTAAAAATCCATATTAGGAAGAAAAGCACATGTGACATTTTTACACAAAAAGTGACAAAATGGAAAAACATTGAAAAAAACAATTGTTTAAAAATTTAAACAAAAAGCCAAATAAAAAAACATCAAAACAAGAATTAAATAAAAACGTAATCAAAACAAATAAAAAACACCCATCTTTTTCAATTAAAAAAGTTTCACTCTTTCAATTTCAGAATATTTTTGTTTAGATTTTAAGATCAAAAGGTATCTGATTGATGGAAACCAGATCAGTCCAGAAATCTGATGAAAGGATCTCTAATCATCAAGTTTTAGGTCTTGATATCAGCAGATCTCACTCTGACTGACCGGTTAGAGTGGTGGTGATGGGACCAGATGCTGGTAAAGCTGCAGTTTCGGCATAAGATGGAGTAGTCTGGCCCTGGCCGCTGACCTGTGATCTCCCCGGCTCTGCTCCTTCCTGTTCATCATCTACTTCAAGAAGCCTAGAAAAGCAATCGGGTGTGAGGTTTTTTGTGTGGCATATTATCTTTATTCAGACAAACTAGCCAGAGCCTCACCTGTGTTGGTGCACCAGTTGACACTCTCCTCCGTCCTGTGGATCTACATTGTAGATGAACAGCTGGCCATCAGCAGTGGCAACCAGCAGTCGAGGAAGCTTCTGGATCCTGAAACATCATAGTAAGACAGTTTCTTTTTTGAGAAGCAGCTAATTTATAGTTTAGACAATTGTCCTTCTGTTCGGTATCGTGTTTTTTAATTAAGTTCTTCATTAAAGAAGGGCTATTGTGCATTTGTGTAGTTGTTATCTGACAGTATATCTCAATGAACATGATTTTGCGAGCTCAGAAATGCTCTATTTGTCATTATAGAATAACTTCTAAATAGATTTATTCAGTTTCACTTATGTTTTTCAAACTGTGAATTCCCCCTATTCTCACTGCATGCATAATCCCACCACATGAGCACGAGCACAACACACCGTAACTCTTGTTTGAGGCTGAAAATACAATAAAAAGTGCATTAAGTTAGCAAAACTAGCTCTTAAGCTTGGTGCATTTACATGTTTGATTTGAGGGGATTTACTGAATGTGTGCAAAGCGTGCACTCTTGCAAAATCACTTCCCACTTACATTAGAATGTGGGCATGGTTTAGAACAAAATGCATGGTCATTAACAACCTGACATTCAAATAACGGACAGGAGAGCTTGAAAATTGCTCAACTTTGCATGAATTAAATAAAGACCACTTCAGGTATGCTTTTGAAGATGGAATAATATTAATAAAATGGTAGAAACCTCCAAAAAGTTAGCATTGCATTACACCTCTACTTTAAGTTCTTCCCGCTAGAAATGAAGAAGACTATGATGCTCACGTGGCCAAGGTGCAGACGTTCTTCTGACCAGAAGAAAGAAGGTGAACGGTAGCGAAAGCACGGTCCTGGCTCATCATGCCGGACACATTAGCTGGAAGGTAGCTGCTAGCAGCTGAAAACATTTTCCCTACATAGGACGTCCAGGTGGCAGCTTCGTCCTCTCCACTGCGCACAGAAGAAGTTCACATTTAGCCCACAGCTCCACCAGAACGAACACAAAAATGACTGGAAAAGAAGTCTAAGTGTGGATGTGAATTCTGTTTGCAGAAATCACATCTGCAACAGGAGGAGAGGAGAAACAGGAGGATGTGTGTAAATGAACACACCTTGGTCCTAGTTGTTCTAGTTTGAAGATGTGCACCGTCTCCGTGTTGCTGGATGCACAGAGGAACTGACCATCAGGGCTGAAGGATAAGGAGCTTATGTTCACATACCTGCAAACAAACATAACAATATGATGATGTTCACGGATAGCCAGTGTATGTATGTTGTATGTTCTAAAATGCATCCACATGTCCTTCACTTTAAGATGATGATCCTCTCATCTCTTTGTCACCTCAGAAACTACCACAACATCAGATATAGTCAGGAAAACCAGGTCTGTTCTGGCAATGTGAGGGTACTGAGCACCAACATTTTGTTTTAAGATCCAAGACCATGCTAAATTATTTAAATAACTGTCCTATGTGTTTGACTTTCATCTTGAGACATCAGAAAAATTATTTTAGATGGAGCAACATTCATTTGGTGGTTTGTTAGAAGTTTTTGAAAGCTTTTATTCCGCCAAGTTTGGAGTTGACTACATGCTCAGTCGAGCTCAGTCCAAATGGTGAATGTTTGTACACTTAGAATTCCCGCGATTGATTTATTAGCAATAAAATACTTGTCACTCTTTCAGGTGTAACAGAGTCCGTATTATAAAACAATAGTGTTCGACATATACCGTACTATTCCCAATAGAAGCACACTTTCTAATAGAAGCACACCCTTGTTTTTTCCTGAAACTTGAATACAGCGAAACTTAATCAACCAGGCTTGACCTGGTCGAATTTACAACAGTCGCCATGCTGCTCTCACAGGAAGCGCTACCACGCATGTGCAGCTTGTGCTTGTGCTTGTACCAGAACCATACTGAGACAAATTTTTTTCAAATACCGTATTTTCCGCACTATAAGGCGCACTGCATTATAAGGCGCACCTTCAATAAATGACTATTTTTAAAACTTTTTCCACATATAAGGCGCACCGCATTATAAGGCGCTACAGTAAAGTCTGTTCAACTTTGTCCTCTAACTGTGGTCATCTCGCTTTGTTCCGCGGAAACTCTGTTTAGTCTTGTTTACTTGGCGCAGCGCATCCTCTTGCTTCCTCCACTTCCTCATCATTGATTCATTGATGTTAAACTCTGTCGCTGCGGCCAGAGGTAAGATCTTAAGCCCGACCCAAAATTCGGGTCGGGCCTAAAAATGTCAATCATTACGTCGGGTCGGGCTTCTCTCTCGCTGACTTTTTTTTTTTTAAATAAATCTATGTTTATAAAATGTAAACTAAAACGATGTGTGTGTACTAAACTAAGAAATACTTGTTATAAAATTAAAACAGAGAAGTAATGTTTTACTACTAAACAGGATCCGCAGAGCCAGCTCAGCCTCTGCGCAGTGCGCACATGAACGTCTCCTCTTAATTTGGTAATCCTCTCCTGCGCACGTCTTTATTTTATTAATTTTGAACTGGTATCCCCGATATGAAGGAGTAAAAAGTTAAGGATAAACTAAATTGCTTTCATACGACACCAAAAAGACTGGAACCTCGACGCTGAGCAGGCATTTAAACAGCTGGACTGGCAAAAGAAATGATCGCTATTTTATCATTTGTTTCAAAGGCCGTCCCTCCTCCTCGCGCTAAGCAGGCCATCACAGACAAGTGTGTTAGGGGTCCGATAGTGTGATTTTTTTTTTTTTTTTTAATTAAAAAAGCGTGTTCTTGAAAATGTTCCAATTTATAAATTTTTATAAATGATATATTTATAAAATATATCTTGGGCTCGGGTCGGGCTGGATTTTTTAGGCCCGATCTCACTACTGGCTGTGGCTCTATTCCCGTGTTCTACTGCGTGACCGATCGCCTTGAGTTTAAACTCTGCGGTGTAACAGTGTCTCTTGGTAGAAGCCATTTCCGGGTCTTTACACAAACACACAAATGGAAATGAGACGCCCTTTCATGTATCCCAGCATGCACCGCACGCTACTTCTACTACGGAGGAAATGGAGTCGGCGGCTGCTTACCGCAGTTGCGACACCTGTTGTAGCTCAATATTAATCCATATATAAGGCGCTCCGGGTTAAAAGGCGCATCGTGGACTTTAGAGAAAATTCAAGGTTTTTAGGTTCGCCTTATAGTGCGGAAAATACGGTACCTTATTTATAGACACGCACCCCATCAGTGTGGCTGCGCAAGCGTGAGTATTGGGAATGATATGGAATGCACATAGCTACAAAAAAAATCCTGAGAGGTCTCACCTCTTCATTCCACGACGAAACTCAAACAGACGCAAACCTTCAGGAACAGAGAACACTCTAATTACTGTGCCCTGTGGAGATAAATAGGTCATCTTTAGATTAGTTTGCAACATTTTACTGTAATACATTTTTAATCTGAGATATAATGTTTGGTCAGAGTGTTACTTTTCACTATCAAATGATTACAGTAATTTTTTGTAGCTTGCAATTCAACAGTAAATATTAGTCATCATTTGTGTTGAAATGTAACATGTTGGGGTAAAAAAGTCACATGTGTTACCCTCTCTGAAGCACTAGCAAGTTTGGTAGCGGATGTGTTGAATGCGAGAGCTGCCAAGGGGCTGTCATGAGCCGGGATCATCGTCACAGTGTTCTGAAAAACAAAAGAGAGGAATAATAACAATGTTACTAAAATGTTGTAAGTTCAGTAACCTAGTGGGTTTTCAGAAATAGGTTAATCCTAGATCAAAAATCATCATTTTATCAATGTCGGTACTTCCTGCTTATTATACATAGTAAAAAATATTACATATTGTTCAAAATAAGAGAATAAAATTTTAAAAGACAGAGACTGGCTCAGCGGTAGAGTGTTCGCCCGCGGTCCGGAGTTCGCGTGTTTGATTCCCACTGAGTTCACGTATAGGGTCCTTGGAGAAGACACCTAACCCACCATTGGTGCCGTCGTGGCAGCCTGCTGCGGTGTAGTAGTGTATGTATAAAAAATGAATAGGGTATGTAAAAAAAATAAATAAATAAAAGTATTTTGTCACGCTTCAGTCTCAGAGAAAATGGGCTATCTTTCCTCTTTAAAGAGATTAAAAAACTGACACATAGATCTGGTTTTACATGTTTTGGACCCTCCAGTCAGCTTTGAAAATGATATTGTATGACAATATTTGTCTCATTTATTCTTTCTGGCGAGTAACTGTGAGCTCTAATAACACGTAATGATCCCCATGATACGCACAGAATAAACCTGAGCTCAGGTGTTTACGCTGATTTGTTACAACAACTGTTTGGAAAGAGAAGTGTTTCCTCATATTTCTTGATGCTACAACAGTTATTTGATTGTAGCTTCGTTCTCCACGGGGAGAAAAAAACGAAATAGCTGGACTTTGCACAAAAGAATCCAGGTTACAGGAAAAAAAACGAGATAAAGACGGGGCGTGTCAGTACAAGTTGTCCGTGTGAAGGAATCAGTTTAATGATAACCTTTCAGTTCAAAATGTTTTCAGCTTAACCATTTTGTCTCCATAGTTATTTGCATAATTGCATAGAAATTTTGACACGCTTTGTTCTTCCAAGTTTGGTAATTTTCAGCTTTTTCTATTTGTTATTTTCTGCATATTACAGATGCGGGAAATTTTTGTGACTTAACTGCATTTTGTATTTTCTCGAGTTATCTTTGTATGATATTAAAATTGGTTTGATGATCTGAAAACTTTACAAGTTATAAATACGCAAGAAACACAGAAATCAGGAAGGGTGCAAATACGTTTTTTTCACAGCACTGTACATACGTATACTGTAAGATTATTAGATCACTTTAAAATTGCCCAAAGGAGTGAGTGTGTCTTTTTAAGGCCTGGCAGCAGACTGACAACCTATCCAAACTATACCCAACCTGGTTTCTGGCACCCCCCACAGCATGATGTTTGCCAAAGCAACATTAGTTACTGCATGGATGTATACACTTGGCCTTAATGGATGGATGATGTTGGCTCTGATGGTTTCAATGTCTAGATCCACTGCAAAATTTGCATACTGGCTCAGATTTGTGTTGCTGAGTTCCAAAAGTAAATTGGTTACTTTGAGACTCAGTCCGAGTCATAGAGAACAAAAAGTTGTAAGCTAGGTGGGAATGATCTGAACTAAAACTCTCTTTAAGTTGCTCGGCTTCAAAAATAGAATCAGCACTTTACTGCATAGACTCTACCTTCATAAAACCAGGTCAACAAGATCAGTCTATTAAATTTAGGTCTAGAGAACCCACCTAGCTAGATCCTGTGGATAGGTACGGGATAAGTACAGACAAGACTACCTCCTCTATCGAAACCAGATTAACAGAGTCATCCTAACAGCATCCACCCTACTTGAGCCCCACAAATCCATGTGGTTTTTCCTTTCATGAAAGCAGCAGCATTTCTGTAGATGAGCTGGAATCCCATGTCTTACCAAACTGTTTGCATCATACACCATAATCTCTCCGATGGTGGCGTTTCCTGGGTACACCAGGTATGAGTTGGAATGATTGATGGAGAGAGCGCAGAGACCTGCAGAAAGACGAAGCAACAGAGGGGAAAAACTTATTAGTTATATTAGTTTTATTTGAAGTTTCAGGAACATCAATGCTTTAAAAAGATCGATATTTTCCAAACCATTAGGAGTTGTATTGTTCCAATGTGGTCTGTGGCAGGAGCACTCAGACTTTATTTGTAAAAAATCCACAGGAAAACATTACAGAAAACCTAAAATTTTTATGTTCATTATGAAAAAACAAAGAGTTTCAAATTTCTAAGACTTTGAAAAGGATAGAACTAGACCGTCTAATCTTTAAGCAAAATTGTAACAACAATGTCTACCATGGCTTAGCCCTACACTGAAGAAACTACACAGCAAGAACACCAGTCATAAACATTACGGTCTTAATCAACATTACAATCATCCCAGTTGGACGTGCCCGAAATACCCCACCAGCGAGGCACTTAGGTGGCATCCTGACCAGATGCCCGGACACCCTAACTAGCTTCTCTCGACCTGGAGGTGGAGCAGCTTGACACTGAGCTCTTCTCCTCACTCTATCGCTGAGTGATAGCCCAGCCACTCTGCAGAGGAAGATCATTTCGTCTGCTTGTATCGACGACCTCGTTCTTTTGGTTACCACCCACAGCTGGTGACCATAGGTGTGGGTGGGAACATAGATCGACTTGTAAATCAAGAGCCTTGCTTTTCGGCTCAGCTCTTTCTTTATCACGATGGATGCAGTGTCCCAGTTATTGCTTATGCTGCACCGATTCGTCTGTCGATCTCCGACTCCATCCTTCCCCCACTCGTCAACAAGACCCCGAGATACTTAAACTCCTCCACTTGGGGTATTTGCGTTGTCTTACGCTTATCCAGGGGCAGGTCAAGGGGGCAACAACCTTAGACAGGAAACCCCAGGCTTCTCTTGCCCTGGCAATATCCTCCAGCTCATATACACCTTAGGATCCTAAGGTGTACCCTGTCCTGATATGAGATATAGTCTCTCCAGTGGGGTCTGCAGCTGGGTCTCCACTCTGAGTCATGTTCTGGGTTGTGGGGTTCTGTGTAGTCTTAGTGTACCTGACGGATTGGACGGAGTGTTGAGCAGAGTCTTGAGCAACTTCATATCTTTGATGTTGTGGATGTAAATGGACTCTTCCAGACACACAACCAGCCTCTGCAACACACAGCCCAGAGAGAGGAAACATTTATTGAATTCCAGGTGGTGTAAGCTGGTTAATATTTGTTACCAGGCATTTCACATCCCACACTCATATATTAATACCAATAATAATAATGTTATTATTAAAAGATCAAACTGGGAATTACTTGGACCGTCTTCGATGGCAAACATGAATTTCCAATGTGCAACCTTTTTCTTTTGCCACTACTTTATTATGCAGGTTTTAAGGTATTAAACATAATCTTTAATCATTTTTAACAAGATCAAATCTTTCACAAGAAGATGAAGAATGAAGAAAGCATTTGGATTAGAAGAGAATAAACTGCATGACCAGAGTAATTTCGTATGGATCGTTTCTTTTTTTATTTCAGTAACAGATCAGTGTGTGCCACTTACAGAAGTGAAGGGAGTTGAAATTTTTTTCTTTAAACTTGAAGTATTCATTGCTAAATTGTTTCTGAGCTGCATTGCACCACAAGAGGTAGCCATGATGGCACCAATGATGGGAGGAACGGGGGATAGGTGCCCAGGAACACCTATGCACATACTGTAGGCCTAGTGGGAATGGCACCAGCTTCTCCTGGTCGGAGGGCGGATGTTCTCATCCTGCTGATTACCTCCACCTGATCTCAATCAGCTTCTTTATTTAACTGCAGACTTTCCCCTTTCACTCCACCAGAAGATTTCATCCTGTCGATGCTCCATGTCCTCCTGGTTGTTTTTTTTTTTTTCCCAAATAAAACGTATGACCAATCACTGACCTACCTGTCTGTTAAGCTTGACAGCGAGAATGTTGCTTGGGTAACTGTAGTTGCAGATCTCTGTTCCTTTCTTAAAGTGGTAGATGTTCATGCGTTGCGGCATGGCGGTGCTCACCACGACTACCAGACTGCTGGAGAACAGACGCTCCACAATGTAAACATCTGGAGTCTCTGCTGAGGAAGAGCACAGATGCACCACGGAAAAAATATCATCAAACACACCAGTTTTTCAAATAACACAGAAATCTGGGGTTTTGATCTAGTATACGCTCAGAAAAACTCTTTTTAAGTAGTTTTTAAAATGTGTTTTGTATTAAAATATAGCATAGCTATTCTGTAATGGTTAAGCATGTAGAAAGTCACTCATCAGAATTCAACCTGATGTTGCTATAGGATATTCACACTGACCGCTTTCGTGAATGCAGTCTAGTTTTTCTACCATGGTCAGAGAAAACATCTTGTAGCCAGTCTTTGTTCCCACAGCCAGTGACCTACAAAGGATAAACACATCAGACCCAGTACCCAGAGACAACCTACCCAAGGAGAAAATGCAAACTCCACAGAGAAAGACCAGTATTTGAACCCCTGACTTCCTTGCTGTGAGGCCACCATGTTAACCACTTTACCACCATACAGCCTGAGTGCTGTTACTCTTAAAAGTAAATTGAAGAATAAGGATTGAACATTTAGACAAATAGAAACGATAGTGAGAAAGAAAAGTTGGTTGAAAATAATTTACAGCACATTGTGGTTTAATTCACTGCAGGTGTTTTCAGATCAAGACACTTTTTTAAACACAGAAAAGAACCACTTTTTGGTGAAAGACAGTTTTTGAAAATACTTGATAAAAAAACTTGGCCTGAGTTAATCTCTATTAGAAACAGCAGGAAGTAACGTACTGTTGAGTAAATTGATATGCCTTATCCTACAGAGTCTGGCAGGTTTCTGCTTGTGAAACAGGATGAGGCAGCACAGGAATGTACAGTTACATTCATGTAAAACCTGTGGCCATCTCGTTTAGACTGTTTAAAGTGTTAAAATAAAACCTAAAAAGAGGAGGAGACTTGTGTCATGTTAAGCTTAATTATTTCCCCAACAGGGCTTTGTAAAGTCTTCACAAAGCACCTGAGGTGTAACAGTTTAGAGGTTTAGTCCTTTAAAAAATGCTTACAGTAGTAGATGGGTTAATATTAATACTAAAACAGATCTTATGCAAATATCTGTGCAATAGCTACAAATTCAATGCCATATGAAAAAGGAAAAAAAAAACAACAGAATAAACAAAAATGTTTAAAAATGCCTGAAATGAAAGATAATCCTGGTATATTTTGATGTTCTGTATGACCGCTGATCATCTTCTACAAACTCCAACCCCTACTGAGGAGGAAGCAGCTGAACTAAAAGGAAATCTCTCATTTTACAGGCTACCAGATGGTTCAGAGGGAAATCAGATTACTCTAGAACAGTAATCAGACTTACACGTTAGAAGCTGGATGGAATTACTGGTGTTCACTGCTCTCCTTGATGCACTGTACTTTTTGTGTGTAGTTTTAATTTTTAAGACTGTGCCACCAGACACTTGAATTTTTCTGGGATTTATCCTTTTTTATTCACTAGATTATGACTAAAGTATATGTTGTATTTTGTTGTATTGATGTCCAAACTGAGGCTCAAGGACTACATTCAGTCCGTTTGGCCCATTGAACTCCTATAAGTTATATAAATCTTTAAAAAAAAAAATTCTTGAAATTTTGCAATTCATCTCTTGAAATTTTGCAATTCTTCCTCTATTTAGACACATTGACAAAGTTATTACCAAACTTAACTTTAAGAAAAGGGGCAGAAATTTAATTAAAAATACAAATTGAACTTCATATCTATGTTATAATGTTTTCTGATGAAGGGATCTACTAACCCACACCTGTCCTATTGGCCCGATTTGATCCTATTTTATAACCATGTAGTTAAAAAGTTTACCCTCTCTGTTTTAGAAGAAGTCAGTCTTAAATGTGATTTTCTGCTCAAACCTTGTGGAAATCAGTTGAACAAAATGTGCTCAATTTCTGAGGAATTGAAGAAAACAAATTCCTCTAAACATCACGTAGCAATCCTTCTGTCTGCCAGATGTTGCCACATCTGCAGGCTTTTTATTTTAGGAGAAATAGAGGATGACTCATCAGCTCCTCAGCTTTGCTTACGTGGAGTCTTGGTTGAAGGAGGCGCATCCGAACCGGTGCTCCGAATCCTCCGCTGTGCACTCCGGATTGTCCATCCCGATCCCCAGAGACCCCCTTCCCTCCCTCCGAACCGGACTGGAGGCCTGGGATCGGCTGCGCCTAGTCGCTCGATGTCGGCGGAAAACGGCTCCAATGTGGCAGAAATGTAGTCCGGAAGAAATGCTCGGGTTCAGGCGGGAACTGAAGGCCTTCCCTCCCAAAAAGGATCCCGAATGGATTTTTTCAGTGCTGTAGATTGATGATCTTAAGATGGAAAAGCAGGAAAGAAGCAAAACAGAAGCAAAACAAGAACAGCTGATGGCTGCGTCACAACACGTTTTCACTCTCTTTATTCTGATTGGTCAGTTCTAAGAGCTGTATTTTTATTGGCTGGAAGGTGCAGAAGAAATAGTTTCAAATCATAAAGAATAAATAAATCCAGAATATTCTCATCACAATTTTTAAATGCAGTACTTTATAAGATGGAAACTTGAGAGTTTTTCTTTTTTTTTCTAGAGCATTATTACAGTGTTATTAACTTTATTCCAAAGATAGTTACAAAGCCTATTAACTTGTTCAATTATCATTTAAAAATCACAGCATGTTATTTACTCTTAAATAAAAAAAGCAACTTGTATTTTCTAACAACATTGAGTGCTAGGTGTGTTGAAAAAAGAAAAATCTCATTTCTGAAAATAGATTTGCTATAGTATATATGTATATATTTATATCATCCTTCTTTCTCTAGAGACATTGGAGTCTGCACCTGGATACTTATCTGTTTTTGCTGAATTGACTATGGCTGAATAAGCCAATGCAGGAGCTACAGATCCTACAAGATACCCTGCAAACATGGCAGGCTGTATGAGTCACGGGGGGAAGCAATGGCAGACTGACTTTTTCTGCTGTTTACGGGTCTTTGTAGCCTTGCACTGGATCTCTCTGTTCTCCTCGGCCTGCTTAATACTGATTTCGACAGTTGCATGCCACCTGTAACGGTCACAGGTCTCTAACTGGAGATCTGTTGCATGACTTCTGAATGGACCCTCTTGCAGGCATCTTATACTACAGGTCACGTTGTCAAGCTGGCGAAATTTACTATATGTATATACTTGTATATATTCTATATGCTCAAGTCTCTGCACTGGCTTCCTGTGGCTCAGAGAATAGACTTTAAAGCTGCTCTGCTTGTGTTTAAGTCTCTCTATGGTCTAGCACCAAAGTACATCTGTGATATGTTAGTACCTTATGAAACATCTAGAACTCTAAGGACCTCCGGGATCGGCCTCCTGCTGGTGCCTAGAGTCAGGACTAACCATGGAGAAGCTGCATTTCAATTTTATGCTGCAAAAGTCTGGAACAAACTTCCTGAGGCCATGAGACAGGCCTTTACTGTAACAATGTTTAAATTTAGGCGGAAAACAGTTCTGTTTAACTGTGCATTTGATTAATTACTCTTTTTATCTGTTTTAATGAGTTTATTTATTTTTTAAACTTTTTGATTCTATGTTTCTGTGATTTTAATGCATTCTTTTTTTCCTTCAATTCATTTTGTATGAATTGGGCTATACAAATAAACTTGCCTTATCGTGCCTCACAAAAAAAAAAACATAATCTGTCTATTGTGTGTACAAATAAATTCTTATCTTCTAGTTAGTTTAAAATAGAATAAACTGTCTGCTTTACTTTTCTTGAAGATTATTTTTTATTTGTTCATCTTGTATAAATGTCCAGGACACCAGGGCAGACTAACCAGATGCTTGCTGAGAGGATGCTGAACTTGATCCGTTAAAGAAAACTGACCAATGTAACAAAAAAAAAAGCAACACGGGAAATATTGAAAAACATCTCTTTTTCCTTTTTTATTTAATTTTTAGTTACTCTGTAATAGAAAATAAAAAAAAGCTTGACAGTGTTTTCCAATCCTTTCACACACACGGCCATCGTCAACTTCCAACTTAGTGCTGCAAGAAAAAAAAACAGAAATGTAATAATGATGATAAAAAGTTGTCATTAAGTCTAAATAGATGGAAGAACGGTTGAAGGACTAACACAAATGGAGAAAGTTTCTATTTGTTCTATTTTATCTGTTAAACTAGCTTTTTATTAAAAAGTACTGAAAACTTAGTTTAATTGAGGATTAACTGATTTTTTTTTTAACATGTACCGTGAAATCCCAGATGACCATGGCTCCATCCAAACCCACACTGCTGTACTTCTCCACCTTTGTCTTGTCCCCTGACACAATGCACAGCTGGCTGAAGAACAGAAAACCGATTTTTCCCATTTAACCAGCTTTTATTGTTTGTTTCTGCAGGTTTAAACAGGTACCCATCCGGCTGAAAAATGTGTCACTCATGTATTTTATCTCTAAACTGTGCCAATTTAGGAATAAATTGTTCAACAATACAGTTTCAGATGCATACAGTTAATCAAGTAGTGATGATAAATTGTGTGTTGATACGTGCGTGTGTGTGTGAGAGCTTGAGGCCGTACGTGATGCTGTTCTGGTGAAGTGTGGTCAGATCATTGTCCTCATCCTCCGTGGCTTTCTTGTCCAGGTTGCGGAAGTGCTGCATGGCTGATATGTTTCCCTTGGAGCTCTGCTTGGGGATGTCCAACTTCTTCACAAACTGCAGGTCTCCAGGACCAGCCCATGTAAACTGAAAGGGGCAGCAGTTGTGACCCTGACACAGATAGACAAAAAGAAATGGATGAGATCATTAAAAACATTCAAGTCAAGACCAAAGGTAGGTTTTTACTTCTTTATTTTTTTTTTTTTTTTAAAAATGTTTTTTTTTTTTTACCGCTGCAACAATCTGTGTGGGGCTGAGGAAGAGGACGCTCAGCAGAGGTAGACGGTTGGTGTTCAACTGGGTCACCCTGAGCAGAAGGAGATGTGGTGATGTGAGGAATGATAAAACTCTCTGTGATGGAGGAATGAATGCTATACTCACTCTTTACCCTGCGCAGCGTCGGCCACAGCAATGCTGCTGTTGTGAGCCACCCAGGCCAACTGGTCTCCACTGGGGGAGAAGGACACACCGTGCACCCATCCACCACAGTCTTTGTAATCCAGCAGCACTTCCCCAAATGGCATCTTAGCTCCCCAAGCTGTAGGTCCAGGCTTGTCCTCAATTTCCTTGATATAAGTAGAAAAAACCCTGAAACAGAAGAGAAATAGAGTAACTTTTGACTGATCAGTTCTGATGCTCCATGATTCAGAAGAATTAAATTCTCCTAGCAGCTTTTTTATGCAACAAACTTTTATCAGATAAACAAATAAAAGCTAAATTAGAGAATAGATAAACTACCAGGTGCATCAGTAACCAGTTCATTCATTTAATTTCTGAATCATATATCCATATTGTATCTTGGTGTGCCTGTCCTGGCTGGTTACAGACAAGACATAGGGTACACCCTAAACAGGGTGCCAATTTGTTGCAATTAATAACCTATTAAAATTCATTTTCTGAAGTCATCCTAATTAAAACTTAAACAGAGTTTATGAAAATAAAGAAAATTGGAACACTTTATTTTATTTAAGATTTTTTCAACATCTGGGAAACTTTAACATTAAAAATTTTTTATTAGCATTGTGGCAAAACTTAATATTTTATATAAAAACCAAACCATAAAACAGGTGTTTTCTCTCTGAACGGTGAGATTTTATACAAATATGTATGTAAATAAGGACTTGACTGGGATGTAAATCATACTATTTTTACACCTGATTGCAACAGCAAGTCTGAAATAAACTTAAAGTTGTTATAAAATTATTATTCACTGTAAAATAATGTATTATTCAGTGCAGAAACAGCATGAATTGAATAAACTACTGTTATCTACTGCTTGAAATTAATCAAAAAGAGTCTGGAGCGAGGTTGGGTAAACTGTGGCCTCAGGGTCATTTGTTGCTCACTGAGATACGGTATATACTCCAGCCTGCTAAACTTTATTAGATTTAAAGAAATAAACTTGCAAAAATATTTCTTCCTGCAGTTCCAGTGTTGTGTAGATTAATTGAATGTTGTTTTAGGGGATCCTTGATATGTTGGAAGGTCAAGATCAGCGACTTGATTTTGCCAACATAAGGGGGCGTTTATGTGCATATTTATGTATATAACTACGGTATTGTTTATCATTCTGACAGCGGTTGAATGCAACTACACTTTGGTCTAGATTTTTTTTCCATTTTTTACTTTAACTAACAATGCCCAGTATCAAAACAAAGTGGTCTTAATGAGCTTCATTCAAACAGAGATGTGGGAAGAAGAGTCCCATTCATCTTAACCCTTTTGTAGGATAGTCCAGAGCTAAAGAAACATAAATCAATAAAATATAAGGAAGTTTTGACTTGAAAACTGACATTTTATTCAAGTTATCTTTCAGTCTAAAGAGGCATTTCATCCACTCCTGAGTTGGCCCTTTAGTTAGAATTTCAGGTTGTTTGTAGCTTCGGGATGAGAATGTTTGCCCACCCTGGCTTAGAGTCATAATTAAAATAGTTTAACTACTCTTATTGGCTGCACGGTGGAGCATTGGGTAGCACAGTGGCCTCACAGCAAGAACGCCGTGGTTTCGAGTCCCGGGTGGGGACGAGGCAAGGAACACTGGCCTTTCTGTGTGGAGTTTGCATGTTCTCCCTGTGGGTTTTCTCCGGCTACAGTGGTTTCCTCCCACCCTCCAAAAAACATGCATGCAAGGTTGATTGGTCACTACATGATTGCCCCTAGGAATGATGTAGTTACTCTGTAACTACAGGAATGAGTGTGTGTGTATGGTTGTGTGTGTGTGGCCTCGCGACAGACTGGCGACCTGTTCGGGGTGTAACCTGCCCCTCGGCTCAAATCAGCCGGGATGGGCTCCAGCAACCTCCGTAGCCCTCTAAGGAATAGACAGTTAAGAAGGTGACTAATCTTACCTGCAGTAGAGATCTGCAGAACCAGCTGCCAGCAGGATGTTGTTGGGATGCCAGTCCAGACTCAGAACAGTTGAACGAATCTGCTTCTTGATGTGCTTGCTCAGCCACCTGAAAAAGAGGAGTATAGAGATGAAACAGGACTTTCATCTTCATCACCAACCCTTTCTACAGACATAAAACTGGATTCTAAGACCTTACCAGTCATTCTCTTCCTCAAAGTAGCAGATGGAGATGAGCTTTGCTCCACTTCCCAGAGCAAACTTGTTCTCCTTGGGGGACCATTTCACACAAGTGGCTGCACGGTTGATGCGTACCAACACCAGAGTGGGTTTCCAAACACCATCTTTTAGAGTCCACACGTAGGCGTTGCGGTCTGAGGCGCATGTCACTATACGGTTGGACTCTGGTGCCCAGTCGATACCTGGAAGCAAAGAGATGGTTTAGCAGGGAGGTAGTTGTTTGCCAACTGGCTGCTGCTGTAATATAATCCTGTCTGTTAGCCAGATATTATTTTATTAATTTGTCATAAAAACACAATGCAATAAAACAAAACATAAAACATATTTCTTTTTTTTTTCAAATAATCTGTTGAGGCATGTTCGGTGCCTGATGAAGCCCATTTCAGTGAGTTTATCACAAGTGCGTGTGCGATCAGACCTTCAGCTATCGTACCTGTGATACGGCCACTGTGCTCTGTCAACTCGTGGATCTTCACCCATTCTTTGCCTTTTTTCTCATAAATGATCACCTCATTGTTGTTTGGACTCACAGCGATCTCTGGAAGGACAAATATCTTTACAGTTTTCCCATGGATCACATTTATTCTAGTTAGTTGTGTGACTGTTTCAGGATTCAGGCTTGATGCATGCTTGCTGCATGCTTGCTGCATGCTTGCTTGCATGAAGGCTGTTTCAACAATAACTTTTCTGAAACACCATTAGCATACAGAAAAAGATTTCAGCTTTGATATCCCAGCAGAAAAATTAGAAAAAGAAGAAAACTGAAACTTTAGAGATCTGTCATGGTCTGCATTGTCACCACAAATATTGAGATTCTGTACTTTAATCCCAAGCGCTGGACTGAAAATTTCAGCTATGGTGGAACATGTTCTGGCTGCTGGGAACAAACTTAAAACATTCTCAAGTCAAAGTAAATCGTTTAATTATTTTGTGATATCCAATCAGAGTTGAGATAGACACATTTTTTAGTAGCGAATCATCTGTTTTTTTTTTGGCTCCAGTTCAGACTTGCTGTGATGTTTTAAACTTGGAAAGGACTCATTAATTCTTACTCATCTCCAAACTTTCCTGAACTGTAGCCCAATTTCTTTGGTAATTAACTATTCTATACAAGGTATCAGTCCCAGTTGACTTAAAGGTACTTTGTGTAGGTTATTGGTCAATTGTACTCATTTATTCAACATCATTGTTACTTGAAAACATCTTTGTTGCTCTTTTTATCTTGACAGTTTCAATACAAAACATCTGCCTATACACCTGCCAAAAATGGTTGGTTTTTTTTTTTCAGTTTAAAAATAAGAGGACACATTTTATGTCTAAATCCAGCAAAGCCATGGACAAGTTGGTCATCTTTCACTGTTCTGTTTGCATTTCTAATAACTCAACCAGACACTCAGCAGCTGCACATTAGAGCTCTTTGCATCCATTTTCTGTATTGACAACCAGATTCCCTGTGGTCCTCCAGTAAAACATTAACACGGTCTGAGAAGGACTAAACTGAATCATCCAGAGTGCATTTGTGTGAGTGTGCATGCTGTTTCACGTACGAGATCTGTCTTTGTTCCAGGCGTGGCAGGAGAGTGGCTCAAGGCCAAAACTATACCGCGACATGTCTGTGCAGAGGCTGCTGGAATGCGGCTGCTGAGGGCAGGCTTCACAGATGTGCCTTAACAAAAGAATTTTTAAAAGCATTTTGAAAATAACTTCTTTCAACTGATCACAGCTGTACAACTGTTAAATATTCAAGCTTTACATTACAAAAATTGGTTATTTGTGTATATAAATACAATCATTAAGGCATGACAATCAGATGGTTGACAAATTTTATTATTAGTGTGTCCAAATGACAACTGAAGAAAAAAAAAGATTTAAAAAAAAAAACCAAGTAAACTCATTTTCAGTCCTTATCTTTTGTGTTGTTACAATGCAGAACTTTATCAGAACGCATCATAAAGTAATGAAATTGACCTGCTTGTCATTTGATAGCTAGAAAACTAATGATCTAAATAAAAGGTATAAGAAAAACACACATTCTGATAAGTTGTGACACTAGCTGAAAGGTTTGGGATGATCTCCTACCTTGTCTTAGTCAGGTAAGTGGTAGAGGAAGGAGCAGCAGAGTATTTGTGGACTCTGGGCAGTCAACACAAATGGTGCTCAGCAGTGCGTCTGCAAGTAAGAGGCAGCAGGAGTGTTTCTAGTGCTGGTGGAAGGAAGAAAGATGGGTGTGTTTCAGAGAAGGAAAGAAGGAAGTGATTGTGGTATTTATCAAGAAGGCAGAGAAGACGTGGGTGTGTCACAGAAAACAAGCAGATGGTGGAGTGGGGTTTTTGAAAGGTGGAAGGAAACAGTGTATGAGAAAACGAGTTGATAGGGTGGTGGTGGTGGGGAAGAGGGGAAAGGAAAGGAGGTCAAAATGTGGGATTGGTCAATAGCTAGGAAAGGTATGTGTACAGATGTGTTGGTGATAGAGGAGTAAAAGGAAAAAGTTTACTTAGCTGGTGGGGGAGTGAAAGACGGTTGCTTTTATTTCTCTAAGGTGGTGAGCATTCATAAGCAGCAGAAAAGTTTCATGCCAAAAAGGGGCTGCAGGTGCAAGATTTGCTTTAAGGAGTTGATAGAGAAGTGCTAGGGAGGTCAGAAGTAGCTGCATTGTGTCTTTGTAGGTCTGAAGAAACTTTATGACAGAGTTATCCATTAATCTTCATAGACTTTAATGTTTGCTGATAAAATTGAGATACTCAACGAGAGCAGGGAACGGTGAAAGAGAAGAAAAAGGTGGAGATTTGTTTTGGAAAGAGAGGATCTAGGGTTACCCGCAGTAAAACAAAGTACATTTGAGTGAAAGGGTATGGTTACAGTGAGTAGAGATAAAGAAGGTAGAGGTTTAAGTATTTAGATTCAACTGCCTAGGGCAATTGAGAGTGTGGAAAAGTTGTGAAGAAGCATGTGCAGTCGGGTTGGAATAGGTAAAGAAAAGTGTCCGGTGTTATGTGTGATAGAAGAAGATGGAGGAAGCTAACATGCTGCGGAGAGCCCTGATTGGTAAGGCCGGAAAGAGAAAATAAAAAAGGATGAAAGTGACAGACAGATAAATGTACCCTTAGTGGACCATGGGATATTTGTGTAACCACATAAACCAGTAACAAAAGAGATTAAAGACAAAAACAAAGTGTTGTAAAAACTTTTAATTTGAGCTGTAATATCATAACTTACCATCAGGGAGCACTGTCATATGGTAAAACATTCAGCCAAACTGCTGATTCAGTATTTGAGATGAGAAAATGTTGAAAATATAGTTATTGAATTAATTGCTTGACGCCTTGAAAAGGTGTAATCATGTGGAGTGATGAAATGAAAATAAACCTGAATTCTTGTTGAAACGATTGGGGGAACTCTGTATTCCTGCAGCTAATTCTTATTAACACTACATTCTACTTGGAGGTGGAGTAAGTTTTGAAAGCTTACCACTATTGGAGTCATTTTTTAGTTGGTAACTTGAGAGTAGAAAGTAATCTTAAAAGTCTTTTAAGTAAACTTACAGATTATTGGGTTGGTAGCCACTGATATTATCCAATTATTTTGTTGTGGTCATCAGCCATAAGTTCCCCATCGTAGTTGAAAAAAGACACTTCTTGCAACAAACTTGGTGATATAAAAATATGTTTATTACAGAAAAATTATAGTAACAAATCAGAGGGAAGCCAAGACGAAAAATGCCCCACCAAGCGATTGTGAGATTGATATTTAAAGTATATGATAGAAAAAGTCCATCTTCTTATGGTGATTTGCAAATGTGAGCAGACAAAAAACATTCCTTTCCTACATCTGGTTTCCACCAACCATCTTCTCTGGTTAGTGAGAGAGAATATAGTTCTCACCTGAGGTTACTTGGTGACCTATAACAAATTCATCATGTAAATAACACAGTTTTGTACTAGTCAAGGACGGTTCAGTCTAGCCTTGAACTGAAAGGAGCGGTCTCTAATTAAAAAGTAAAGAAAATATTTCTGATGATGTTTACCTGAAATGACATTTTTTCCAGACACTACAATGTGCAGCTTTCTTGTTGTAACTTTTTGTTGTTTGATTCTAGCTCCTCCTTTTGGTACACCAGCTGGTTTCTGAATACATTCCTGAGGACTTTTCTGAAAATGACTGGAAGTGTGTGCTACATACCAAACTTGTTAATTACGGCTTGCAACACTTTTGGAGTCTCCTCGCAGTTAATCAGCCAGTGTTATTAATTTAAGATCTACATTAAGTCACACCAGCTTTTTCAGCGTGGTATAGAATCAGTTTCAAGTCAATTTGCCATGATCTCATTATTCCATAAACAAGTTTGTTGGTAGTACCAACTGATTGGATCATTGATTCAATCACCTCCAATCTGAAACTGCAGGTGGTGAGCAACAGAGGGAAGGAATAAATCCTTTGTATACATGTTTTTACATAAAGACATGGAAAATAGTCATAAACATTTGTACCTTAAAAGTATTTAGAGTCTGCTTCCTGAACCCAATTTGGGAGCTAATCCCCAACACAAGGACCCTCAATATCTCCCAAAAGAGTTCAAGAGGCTCTGAGATCTTCTGATTCCCAGAGTCTTTAAATGCAAAATGCTCTTTAGGGAATAAATGAGATAAGATAGAGTTTTGTCACAGAAACCTTTCTATAAGAACAGGGCCATTTAAATTTAACAGGAATACATAAACATAAAATGAACATATCTGGAGCACAACATGACCTTTATCTAGTTTGGTTCAAATAGCAGGAAGTGAACTTCCTCAGTTGTTTTAACTACTATTTCCTGTATTGTCTTTGTCATCTAGTTTTTCTGCTTTTATGACCACACAACACATAATTCTGCAGACAAGCAACTCATGGTCTGAATTTTTTCTCAACAACTTAGGTATCCTTGTTGTTTGGTGATTTTTTTTTCTTTTGAAACAACAATGCCTATTTCATCTTTTGTATATTTAGAAGCTCCAACTTGGGAGATCTAAAACTGTCCAGGAAGTGGAATGATTATTTGAAATTTCTGGAATGTCAGATACAACTCCAGCAAACCAAGATTCAAGTTTGAACAACGTTCTCTTGTCTTTCTTCAAATGAACAACAAACTCACTCAAACATCATGTAAATGTTCCAAAAAGTATGACATTACAGGTCTTTAGACTGAGATCTGGTTATATTAGAGAGCATTTGAAAACAATGAAGTAATTTTGACCTTAAATATCAGTTTGTGGAGAATAAAGACATGCTTGTATGACTTTTCTAATAAAGTCTACATTAAGCTCTTCTGAATGTAGAGCTGTAACACAGACTCCAGTTCTGGTGAGTTCATCTGAATGGTTATATGTTTTATTTTCTAAGCTGTGACCTTCTTCTGCATGAGCTCCAGGGCATTAGTTCCCTTTAAGTATCAACTGATGTTCAGAATATTGTTTGTGAACTCTAGAGATGATTTTGAGTCACAAATCCAAGTGTATTAGCAGTTCATGATTCACTCAGACCAACACTCACATCATCACTGTATCAACATTTCTGTCAGATGTTTGTTTGCAATGTTGAAACATAACCAGCTAATTGTACAGTTAGGACACCCCCGCTATATTGTACTATCTGACAGAAGTTGTTGCGACATGTCCCTCGTATGTGGGAGGGAAAAGTTCCTGCACATAGGAGCAGTTTCGAGTTCCAGAATGCAAATTTAAGAGAAACTTCACTTCCCTGTCGGGTGTACATGCAGCCCAGCTGAAAGGGTCTACATGCATAACCTGCTTTACTGCAATTTATCTGGTATTTCTGCTTTTTAGCTTAATTATTCCATACAGACTCCCACTTTTTACAAAAACAAAAAAATGAAGAAAATAAAATTTTCCACCTCCTTTGAGCATGTTAGAATGTATTTGAAACAACACTGTATTTCCTCCTGAAATTCCACTGTTTCACAATAAATGGTCCACAGACACACGTACTACTTGTAGACCACTTCTTTGTAGTCTAAATATGAAACTTCCTAAGTTTTTTTTTTTCCCAAGTTTTGATGGGAGGTTTTGATAGGGGAGACGGTGGCTCAGTGGTAGAGCATTTCCCTGCAGACCGGAAGTTAACCGAAAGTTTGTGGGTTCTTTTCCCACTGAGTTCACGTCTAGGGTCTTTGGAGAAGACCTAATCGCCCCCCCAAACCCCCGTTTCTTCCACCATTGGCACTGTCATGGCAGCCTACTGCTGCGTAATACTCAAGAGGTGTCAAGTAACGAAGTAAGACTACTTCGTTACCTTACTCAAGTAGAAAATCTCGTTATCTTTACTTTAACGAAGTAATTATTTTTTTGTCTACTTTTTACTTTTACTCACTACTTTTTTATGCAATTATGTGTACTTTTACTTCGTTCATTTTATAAAAAGTAGTCGCTACTTTCGCCATTTTGTCACCGTTAAAATGCCGCGACTGTTTGTTGGAGTTTTTTTTTTATGAACCCTGAATGCATCAAACAAAGGAACAGATGAATGATTGGCTGAAAGGTCCAGTCAATCATTACTTTGGGGCGAGTAGCCCCGCCCACAAACTTTTAAAGAGCAGGGACGTCAATTTCCGTGTTTGAGACTCGGGCTCGGAAATCAAAGTGTTTCTGATGCTGCAACACTGAACTTTGATTGAATTATCAATTTTTTTTAAAAAACAACAGCAAAGAAATGTTTTTTTTTATTATTATTTTCAGTCTGCGGTTATTGTAAACGTCTTTGCTGAAAATGTTGTAGATGGTATTTTTATCAAAATAACTTTGATCTGTGACGCACTATTTTATCTTTAGAAACAAAGCTAATTGAACTGATTAATCCATAAATAGTAGTGGATGAAGTATTTGTGCTTAAAAGCATCCAAAATGTTATTGATTAGTTTATAAAGACTGACTGAGGAGATTAAAACTACACATCGCTTAGATTTTGTATCATGTAGATGTTTGGGTTAACATTAAAAAAACCTTATATGTATGTACACATATACATGTAGATAAGTATATATGTAAATTTATATATACCGTCTCCTGGTTTTTTAAAATCTTGTTTCCCTGGTTATTTTTTCATTTTTACAGTTCTTAAAATTTTAGAAAAAGAATCCAAGGATTTTGCCTCCTGTGTGTTTGCTTCACTCCCACTGCCTTACGAGTGCATGTAAAGGGTGTCATTTTGTCAATGGGCGTGGTTTTACTGGGTGTACGATATTTTTTGTAAAATACGATAATTTTACGTCCTTAGTACGATAATCCAGCACCTCCCACCTGGCAACGCTGGTTCCAGGTGTCACGCAGGCTTTATGTGGCACTCCCAACCTTATCAACTTGATAAAGACTATTCAGTATTGCCTCAAAGAACTTTGAAAACTAGCTGCCTTCAAGGCTTGAAAAAGCCTTTTGGTCATTTTTTTTTCATTTATTTTTTTTTTTTTTTTACATTGAGTGTGTTTGTGTCTGCTGAAGTTGGTTAAATTAGGTGATGCAGAGTGAAGCTTGATAGCTGAAGGGACGTTACATAATGCCCTGCTTATGTTAATACATTTGATTGTGTTAATTAATCGATTTCCAATAAAGATTATTAAGAAATAAATGTTTCTGATTCATAAAGTTTGACACCAAAACACTTTCATTTATTATCATATTTTCTGCTCCTTAAAGCATGTGATAATGGTTAAAAATATGTTCATACGCTTTTGTTTACAATATTCCTTTTTTTCTGAAAATTACTTTTACTTTTTTTACTTGAAGTAGTTTTAAAATAGGTTACTTTTTTACTTTTACTTAAGTAGAAAACTTGAGTTGATACTTCTACTTTTACTAAAGTAGTTTTTTAACTCGGTATTTATACTTCTACTTGAGTAGAAAATGTTGGTACTTTTGACACCTCTGGTAATACTGCAGCACACAAATTTTCCCGTTGAAGGATCAATAGAGTATGTCAAAATAATAGTTTAAAATTTCCAGATTATTTTGGGTTCATTTGCACACATTCCTATTTTAATTTTGTTTATATTACCTAGTGTCAGTATAAGATAATATAAGATAATTTAACAGATTCATCAAAATAGCCGAATAAGAATGGCATTCGTTGTAAATATGAGTGAAGTAAAATGAATAAATGTGGCAAAAAATATTTTTAATTACACTAATTTAAATTAAAGCCTGTTTTTAATCTGATTTATATGTTTTTTTTCCTTGTAAGATCCTTTGCTATTCTTCACTTACGAGTCAAAAACTCTACCCACCCGAGTTCTGATTCCTAGGACCGCACCTGCTGACTTTTTTTTTTTTACACCTTCTCTAACTTTATAAACCAGTTTTATTTTCACATGTCATTGCCTTACATGCCTGTTCTTGCGCTAGTGCCGCTCTCCAGACGCAGATCACACACAGATCACACTGGAAGCAAAAGGAAGAGCTGCCGGATAAACACAGATGACCAGAAAAGATCCACGATCACACAGTAGACATGAAGCGCAGAATGAACGACGTGGAGAAGGAAAGAGACGGAGGAGGAAAAGCTGGCAGTGAGAAAGAGAAAGATCAGGTACTACCTTAACGATTATGTTGTAAAAAGAAAAGTTGTGCACTTTTCTTTTTGGATTTTGACTGCATTTTGGGTGTTTTTTCCTGCAATTTTTACTTTTGAAAACTGTTGTTATTCCCCTTTATATCAAAAGTATGAATCATATTTCAAACCAAACGTGTACAGAAACATTTAATTTATGACCAAAAGTTTTGAAGGTGACATTTAATGACTTTTAAAAGCAACACATTTGAAAGATCCTTCGTGACAAGTTTTATTATAGAGTCTAATTTAGAGGAAGATAGAGATCAGTCAGTGAATTTATGGTATGTGTCTGTTTTGTGCCAAATTGTCAGACTAATGTGTTTTACCAAAAACAGACAGAATCAGGGAGAGTTGACACATTTGAGTTTCTTTTCTATCTGTTTTCTGCAGAAATGCAGCAAGAATTATTTGTCTTTATGCCTGGAATGTTTTGAAGGAAGAACATAGTCTGGAACTTTTTGCAGATATTTTGACTGGGAGAAATGCACCAACGGGATATGACTAGATTCCATTGTTTCATTTGCTGGGAGCCTAGTTGTTTGAACAATCAACCTGTTCCTGTAGAAAGAGTTTAGATAGACAACAGACAATCTCCTGGGTGACATTTCTATTCTGTTGCTTAAACAGAAACTACCACTTTGTTGGTGTGAACAGTCTCTTTTTAAACACTGAAACTTCATTTGATGTAAAGTGTGTTTAGATTTAACAAGTAGGAATAGAGAATACTATCTATCATTTGTTGCAAAAGATTCTCAATGCCAAATATTCTCTTTCTCGTTGCTCTTTAACCTCCAAGATCCACATGTTCCAATACAGGAATTTATGAAGCAGAGGGAGATTTGAATCAAACTTGGTCATAAACAAGCTCTATGCTTTGAGGTGAGACTAGTTTAAAAGTGATCAACCTGGGGAAACTTGATCTGGCCTATTTTCATATCTTCAATTTCACTGCACCGTTTTGGGTCATATGAGGAAAAGTTTCAAAGCATGTTTGGAATATTAAAAAAAAGAAATGCTTTGGTCCAATCTGAAAATCAAAAGCACTCAGTACTGTTTCTGTTTTACTTTGCTTTATGGGATAAAGAACAAGTTATTTTGAGGTTTTTTTCTTTTTAATTCCAAATATTCAGTCATCTCAAACTGTTTGCCTACTGTAGCAAAAAAAAAAAAAAAGAAAACTTTAAAGTCACAAAGTTTTAATTCTGTTGGTTTTTTTAGTTCTCCGAAAAGGAGGTGTGTAATACTTTGTATTTCACTGATCTTGGCTACTTAGCGTGTAACGACCAATGAATGAGCACAAAGATCTCTGTCTGTATGAAAAGATCAAAATTATTAGCTCATGACTGCAATAAAGTCTAGAAGTTACTTCCGAAACCCAACAAAAAAGGATTAAAAACAAATGTGGAAATTCTAAATGAAAAACAGTTTAATTAGTTGTTTGCAAAAAAATCAACATAATTTGGAGTCATCGGATCTGTGTTTTACTCCTTTCTGTGCAGCACTAACATTCTGGTCACTTCTATTTATTTTGTGTCAGATTTCAAGGTTTTCTCTTTTAAAAGAGAACTGGATCTTGGTTGCTTATCCAGTTTCCTTTCTAGCAATGAATTATGCTGAAGTCTGTTGAGAAAATAACCAGGATATTTTTTTTTTTTTTGTTGAACATGTCTCTTCAAAAGTAAAAAAAAAATTGCAATATATTTTTATTACAGAGAGCAATGGAATAAAGTTTAATTATTAAGTCCCCACAACAGACTGGTGACCTCTCTAGGGTGTAACCTGCTAATGTGTTTTCTTTGCGTTTTCAGTTCCTGTGGGCGAGGCATGGTCAGCCACATTAGAGCCAGTTGAAAGAAATTATCTCTCTGTATTCTCCCACTTTCTAAATGTTGATTGATCTAGAATATTTATTTAGTTAAGTTTTGATATCTTAAACCTTAGTTTGTTAAAGGTTTTAATTTTCTTTTTTAAGGTTAAGATTTTGTAAGTCATTATTTTCATGTCTGATGTGTTGTTTTCTTTGTCTGTTAGTTTGACTCTCCCCATTCCTCATGTGTCAGTGGTCTGATCAACCAGTATATATGTTTCCCTCTTTACTCAGGGTTTATTTGCGGTCTGGTTGAGTATGTAGTTTAATTCTTTGCTGATGTCTTTATGGGCCCTACATTTGAGGTGCCAAGAATGAGAGATGAGCACAGGTTTTTGTCCAAAAGTTTAGATTTATTTACAAAAGAATAAGTGTTAAGAACAGCAGTGGAAAAAAGTTTCATTATTAAATCCACGCCCCACGACAGACTGGTGACCTGTTTGGGTCATTAGGTCTGGTGAAGAATATTTATAAGTTACAGTTAAAGTTAAGTCCCATTTTCACATATTTAGTTATGACAATTCATTCTTCTATTTGGTTGCACACATTTAGTTAAGTTCAGGCACATATTGACAAAAAATAAAAGTGTAAGGTATAAGAACCTAACTAAACAAATAAATGTTCCAGATAAATCAACATTTGGAAAATGTAGAGTCCAACGAGGTAGTTTTCTTTAGCAGGCTCTGGTGTTGGTGACCATGTCTCGTCCACAGGAACTGGTAACTCAGAGTTTAAAGGTACTGGTTTAAAGAAATAAAAAAATTACGAGTGCCAAAATAGCTCAACTAAATGTGTGCACCCAATAGAAGAATAAATTGTCATAACTAAAGATGTGGAAATAAGGAATGGAACTTAACTTTTAACTGTCACCTAAAAAATAAGAATTACCAGACCTAATGACTGTGAGGGCCTTGAATCAGCCGGGATAGAGTCCGGTAGATCCGCGACCCTGTTATGGACAGTTGAGAAGATAAATGAATATTAAACCCACATCCCATTTTTACTATTCTTAATGGAAATTAGACTAGGGTTGGGATTTTTTTTTAAATTGAGGCTTGGTTAACAAGGCTGTTAAGAAAACCACAGAGAAAATCTGTAAAAATATGTCTTTATGCTTTAAATAGCATTTTTTACTGGCTATTTTTGGTAGTTTAGATCAATTAAAATCTACGAACTTAAGTATTGAATTTTATTTCCCGTTTGTTTTCCTCAAAGTGTGTGCATTTTCAGAACTAGACCTTTACCCCTATACGCCCCATTCAACCTCATAAAGACTAAATAAATGACTGACATAAATTCCTATAGTTCAAAAATCCATAAAACAACAAGTGAACCACAGTTTTACTAAGTTACATAAAAAATATCTTTAACTTTTGACTTTTGGGAAGTTAAAAGGATCTAAAATAATCCCAAAACAGAAATGTTTCACTACTACGTTAGAAACGTTTTACTAATTGCTACTTTTTATTTTACTGCACTTTTACAAATAGTGTATAAAAAACATGTACAGTATGTCATAGTTATGACTAATTTTATTGCAGAGGGTAAATAATATTACCTTCAGACAAAATCTGAAATCCCAGTTCAAGGTTCTGTCCCGTTACAGTTCAGAGTCCGGTGCCCCCCATCGTTTGATAGTGGCGTTTTTCCTACACAGGTTTTATTTCTCAAGAAACCACTTGACAGCTAGGATAAAAAGTGAAAGTGCTACAGTAAAGATTCTTCAATGTTCAATGACGTCATTTCACAAATTCACAATCACAGATGAATTTAGACTTATAATACCTCAGCCAATGTTCAGATAAAAAGTAGGGTACAAACTGAAGCTGCCACTCCATCTTATAATTGTAGAAATACCCTGTAGTTCAAATATTACTTTTAGAAAAGTTTGTCAAAGTTGTCTGAATTTACCAGAGGACTAAAACCTACATTTTCACTAATTACTTCTGCCAGACACCATGAACAAACTCGCCCAAATGTGTGCAAATAGTTGTTTATCCAAAAAGTGTTTTTTTTACTTCCATTTGGGCCACATGGGATAAATTTTGTGAGGTGCAAACATCGGCTGGCACATTGAATAATATTATTCCCATATTCTTTTAGAACAGATTTAAACTGCCTTGATTTATGGTCTTGACTCAAGATCTTAACTCTTGACTTAAGCCCCTTCCAAATAAACCACAAAAGACTAGCAAAGATTATTGCAATAATTAACAACCAGGGTAGATCTAGGATCACCTGCGGCCACAAAATGTTGCTGAAGCATTAACAGTAGTAGCATCCCGTAAGTGTCTTCTGATTGGATTAATTTTGTACGTGAACAGTGAGGCCACACCTGCATTGTGTGCATGAACCAGGTCAAATACCAGCTTTCCAGGAATGACTCATAACAAAAACATACGTCTCTTTGTGCTGTTAGTCTTTCCTAGAAAGCTGAGACTTTAGCCAATCCATTAATTCACCTAACAGGAGCAAGCTTGTAAACCAAACCCATAGAACCCCTGATATACCACACCAGGAACAAACCAGGTTGTAGGTGGTGTGTATTAATTCCTGAAATGGTCCAACACATAACTGCAGGATATTAGATACTGGTTCGTAAGGCCATAACCAAGCTGTTAGTTCACAGGGATATCTTTAAGATGTATAAACATTGGCAAACTTAATTTATCAGGTGATAAACTGTTTAGTCAATGAATCTCTGAGGCGGTTTGTATTTTGGTTAGATCTCAGAATTAATTATGAGGTTTTCTTGATAAAAGCACTGAATCGTCTCTGAAATTCTCATTAATTACTCATGAGCCCACGATTATTCTCACGTGTTGGCCATTAAAGTGATTCCAGAGTGTCAAAAAGTACACCTGTTAAGCCTCATTCCAACATCATTGTGTCCTCACCTGTTTTTGAAAAGAGGGTTGAGGCCCTCCTTCTTCACTTTAGCATTTGAATACTTCTTTGAGCTCATTCTAGCTTGGAAATATATTCCTCTTTTTCTATCATCTGTTAATAAGTATTTCATTTTTAGCATTATTTGATCTCTTTATGTTTTTTTCTACATACCTATTTGTCTCTAATCAATTCATCTACATTCATTTAATCATTTTATTTTTCTACAAACTGTTAGTGACAAGGTCTAGTGTTTCCTTCTGGAGACCCTGTTAGCACACACCAGTATCAAGTCAGTTCAGATTTATTCACAATTATGAGATTATTGAGGTATTTTTTGTGTGAGTGTGTGTTATTTTTGTATGTTTTACATCTGTAAACACACAAACCAGTCATTTTACTGTGGAGGAAAAGTATAATGGCATAACAAATTTCTTCTGGTTTAAATTTGTGTGTCTGGTTTTGAGCAGACAGGTTGGGCCGGTCCTCTTGATAACACAACAAGGCTTTTCCAATAATTTTGCTTCTGCTAAAGACAGATTAACAAAAGGGAGACAGAGAGATGTGTCTTGATGATTCACAGACCATTTTTGCATAACGAACCAGAATGCAGGCATGTTTCACTCATTGAGCAACAGTCACACCTTAATTTAAATGTTTCATCTCATTCATGAACTGTTTTCAATTTTGGATTTTGACATAGCCAAAGATGTGAATACTTGTAAATAATTGTTTGTTTGTTTTTTAAATCTAACTTATACAAAAGAATAAATGAAAGTATTTATTTTCTTGCAGTCAGGAGAGATACAGTAATTGAGAAAATCCTCCCTATCCTCCAGACAATAAATTAACATTTGTTACTCATTTATTATTTTCTTTAGTTAATTACTTCCTGTAACCTTCATGATGTTCAAATGTACCGCTTTCACAGAGCTGGATTCCAAAAATAATCAAGAAAAGAATCTGCACAACTTATGTTGAAGACACGTCAAGGTAAGTAAATCCTGTCTGCTCTCTTTTTTTCAGTTTGAGTTTTAGAACAATAAGGCTCTGACTTTCCTGTCCTCAGTCACATCTCTGCTCATTCAGATGTTTCTAAGACATACCAGAGACAAAGTCTCCTCCTTTATTGCTCTCACCCAGAGCAAGAAGCTATATTTAAAAGAAGAGAGCACACATCGACAGAAAAAAATATCGGATCCTCACAGTCACCGCTCACATTTACAGATCATTGATGAAGATCCATTTTAAGAAAACAGCTGACTTTCTAGAAACAAATCAGATTTAATATTGATGATTTTGACTAAGTTCTGTCAACGATCACATTGCAATAGGAAGACACGGTAGCTACTCTTGAGTTCCTGTTAAACGCCTGGTCTACATCCACAAAGTCCTCTTAAGCTGTTTGTATGAACACCAATGTTCCCTCCGGGACTTTGCAGAGTAAATAAATGTGGTTCATTGTTTCATTAGTAAAACATATCAACAATTTAATTCTTTGGCAAATCTTTTCCTCTTGTTCTCTCCTCTAGTTGCTCCACTGTTTAACATCTTAGATGTTTTATGCTCCAGAAGCTTCATTTCAGGTTCTACACACTGTGTAAATAACCAGTTCTCTGAATGATGTCTTACTCTTCCCATGTTCAAATGTACAAAAAAATTCTGACTGTTGGAACCAGCTTGAGTCCTAGAACAACCATTTCTGGTTTGTTTTTTTACTTGCATGTATTTTAGCACTAGAGGAGATTGTCAGTGCGGGGGTGTGCGGGATCAGCATGACTCTGTGGCGACCGGAGACTTCTTCGGAGCTGCGATTGTCACCCAGTGGGACAGCAAGCAGCACTCATCAGAATATCCCACCGATGCATTTGGAGAGCTGGAATTTGCAGGAGCTGGACGTAGACAGAGTCATGTGAGTAGCTAAGTTTCATACATACCACTGGTGAAGCCATCCATGATGCTAGATAAGTCATTAAAACAGTTATTGCTTTCCTAAATTGGATGCTCTCCAAGCTTTGTTGTCTGATGTGTGATTAACAGTAGGTAATAAACACACTGCTCTTTATTTTGTCCAGTTTTTGCGGCTGTCATGTGACACAGCTCCACATATTGTATACACCCTGATGACCACCCACTGGGGGCTGCCTTCACCCAATTTGGTGGTATCAGTGGTAGGAGGTCAGGGTCACGAGAAGATTAAACCCTGGGTGAGAGATATCCTAAGAAAGGGTCTGGTCAAAGCTGCACAGAGTACAGGTAAGAATCCTGCAGAGAAGTCTGCATGCAGTCTCAACCAGTGTTTTCTTTACTTTGATTCATACTTCAAACTCACTTCTAAATAACTTCTGGGTGCAGAATTGTCATTTTCAACTTTTACACGTCTTCCTTAAATTTTATACATATATATTCTAGGAATTTTTTTTTTCACCCAAAAATTTTTCAAAAAACTCTTTGCACTTGACAAATATCTTGCACTAAGGGACATGATTATTTCTGACTAATAAAAAATCTTGTAGTCATTCAGAAAAAAACACTGCCTTACAGGCCTCATCTTGTTGTGTCAAACTCTGGCTGTTAATCGATAGACAACAAGAAAAAGTCAAAAAGTCACCAAAAAATTATTGAAATAGTGGTAGTTTTTTTTATAGACATACAGCAGCATGAACATACTGTAGCTGCTACATCACTGTTGATTTGACTTTATTCTTTTGTTGTTTATTGAGCTCATGCAGGAAAATTATAAAAATAATTGATGTTTGGCGAATATCCCTTAAAACTTAATAAGACCTAATAAAACCTAATAAGTTCATTTATTGCTGGTACTTCTAGCGCCAGTAGTTCTATCAAAAACACCTTAATGATTTGGAAAAATTTGTTTACAATAATTTGTGATCTTAGAAACCTTGTAAGAGATGTTTCTAAGAAATTCTTTGGCATGTCCTCCATTTTCTGATAAAAATAGTTTTTTTGTTGTTGTTAGCATTCTTCTGTCTCTCAAAACAATGGAGTCCGCACCTGGATACCTGTCGGTTTGTGCAGCAGTAGGTGTGGAATAAGCTAATGCAGAAGCTGCAGGGCCTACTGCACTAGCACCAAATGTGATTGGCGGTATGAGTCATGGAGGGAACAGTGGTAGATTTACTATTTTGCTGTTTCCGGGTCTTTGTAGCCTGGCGCTGGATATCTCTGCTCTCCTCGGCCTGCTTAACACAGATTTTGACAGTTGCACACCATCCATAAGGGTTAGAGGTCATTGACTCAAGATCTGCTGCGTTGATGTTGCACGACTTCAGATCGTTCTTGCAGGCATCTTTGTTCCGCAGGGCAGGTCGTCCAGTTGGCCACATTCCTGTGGCGAGCAACCTATAGAGGATGTCCTTTGGAATGCGGCCAACATTAATATCAATACCGTATTTTCCGCACTATAAGGCGCACTGCATTATAAGGCGCACCTTCAATAAATGACATTTTTAAAAACTTTTTCCATATACAGTATAAGGCGCACCGCATTATAAGGCGCTACAGTAAAGGCTGTTCAACTTTGTCCTCTAACTGTGGCCATCTCGCTTTGTTCCCACGGAAACTCTGTTTAGTCTTGTTTACTTGGCGCAGGACATCCTCTTGCTTCCTCCACTTCCTCACCATTGATTCATTGATGTTAAACTCTCTCGCTTCGGCTCTATTCCCGTGTTCTACTGCGTGACCGATCGCCTTGAGTTTAAACTCTGCGGTGTAACAGTGTCTCTTGGTAGGAGCCATTTCCGGATCTTTACACAAACGCACAAATAGAAATGAGACGCCCTTTCATATATCCCAGCATGCACTGTGCATTACTTCTTCTACAGGGGAAATGGAGTTGGCGGCTGCTTACCGCAGTTGCGACACCTGGTGTAGCTCAATATTAATCCATAGATAATGCGCTCCGGGTCAAAAGGCGCATCGTGGACTTTAGAGAAAATTTAAGGTTTTTAGGTGCGCCTTATAGTGCGGAAAATACGGTACTTTATTTTACACTGACTGCTGGTGTCATAATTTCCTGAACAGCAGGAGAGCATGGGGATAGGAAACTACCACATTGAGAAGGACCAGAAAGTCACAATAGCAGCATTGTTAGAGCAAAACTGAATCAAATAATATTCATAAGAACAGAAAATAGTCTATAGAGGACATCTCCAAAAATGGGGCATACGTGAATCCTTAGTCTGCCTCATCTTGTTGTGTCAAATTCAATGTCTAATGATCGATACAACGAAACAAGAAAATATAACTATGTGTCATTCTAACTTAAAATAAGTTAACCGATTCTCATAAAAATGAAACCTGCACAGGCGCGTGGATCTTGACTGGGGGTCTCAGAGACGGTGTGTCTCGCTATGTGGGTGAGGCTGTGAGGGACCACATGGCCGCAGCTCCAGCTGTGTCCAAGAAGAAAGTCACAGCTGTGGGGCTCGCCCCTTGGGGCCTCGTGCACAACAGGCAACAGCTGGTAAACTCTAAGGTACACATCTGCTAAACATCTGTAAACACATCCTAACATTAAAGATGGGAGAGCTTCTTACCTCTTGTGTTGTCTCTTTAAAGGGGAGCTTTCCTGCTCGGTACCACATCCAGAAAACTTCTCATGACTCCTGTTGCTTGGACAACAGCTGTCAAGCGTTCCTGCTGGTGGATGATGGGACTGTTGGCCGGCAGGGAGGAGAGACGGCCTTTCGTGCTAGCCTTGAAGATTATATTTCCCATCAGCGTACTGGAATCTGGGGTGAGATTGGGAGAAAGATGGAGATCTCACATTTTATCAACTAATGGGGTCTTTTTTCTGTCATTTTTCATAATATTTTTTACTTTTCTAAACAACAGGAAGTGGCAACATTGAAATTCCCGTGATCTGTATGCTAGCTTCAGGCGCTGCCAGCATGTTGGAGGTGAGAACACTGATCAAATCAAACTTTTTTTATAAAGCGTTTTCATACATAAAATATCACACAAAGCACTTTACAAGTTAAAAACCCCAGAACACAAAGCAAAATAAGTCCCCCACCCACAGATAAAAAACCAACTTACCCTCCCTGCTGCCCCAAACACACATCTATACTTGTACAAATACAGATAGAGAACACACCCTCATATATGTACACAGGCACACATACACACTCACTTAAAAATGCAATAGGCTGGATGCAGATGGAATACCTGAGAAAACGGTATCTGAGGAGCCACCGCAGCACGAGCTGAGGCAGACCTGCAATCACCGGTCATGATCCAAGGCCCTGGATAGTACACACTTGCTGTACACACTTGCTCTGAAAATATATCTCAGATTTAATTGATGTAAACAATTTTTATTACACTTTGAAAATACTAATAAATAGTATACGAAATGTTTAAAAAAATAAATGAAACAGCTCAGCTTGTCAGATTTACTGATAAACTGGATAACCTTCCTGTTTATGTGACGTTCATGTCTCGCCTGTTTAGAGATTAGAGGCGTCTCTGAAGAAGGCCACACCCTGGTTGGTTCTCGCTGGTTCTGGTCCAGCTGCTGATTTTATCAGCGATCTGCTGGACAGTCCCCCACTCCTCAGTTCCGCGTCTCCGTCAGTAGAAGCAGAGACAACCGATGGTCACAACACTGAACTCTGTGAGAAAATCCGAGAGAGGCTTCGTAAATACTTCCCAACTGAAACTGAGCTGGAGAAGCTGGTGGAGAGCGTAAGTCACAAAAATCAGAGGTCTTATTTAACAAACATAAGACAATTATGTAAATGTTTGTCATTTCTTTCTTTCTTTCTTTAGAGTCTTAGTATCTATCAGAACCAGGAATTGATCACAGTTTATCATGGAGCTCAAGAAGGTTCTGATGACTTTGACACAGTTCTCCTCAAAGCTCTAGTAAGAGGTGAGTAAAACAGAAATTAATTCATAAAACAAAAAACAATAAAGAGAAAATGTTAACAGATATTTTAAACAAATTAAGGCACACAATATTGTATCATTAAGCTGTTTCAAAAGTCATGTTTGTGAACGTGTGGTAGGCCTCTTTTAACTTCCAATTAAATTTTGTTTTCATCTTCTGAACCACTTATTCCTAATACGGTGTGGGGAGAAGGGAGCCTATCCCCTCTGAGAGGTCGTCAGTCTGTTGCGGGGCCACACACACAGACAACCATCTATATGCACATTCTTAGGGACAATTTCATAGTGGCAAATCAGCCTAACACACATGTTTTCGGAGGGTGGGAGGAAACTGGAGTACCTGGATAAAACCCACGGATACACAGGGGAATATGCAAATTCCACACAGATAAGACAGGTGGGTCTTGCCGCACTCCGGAATCTAATTAAGTTTTGAAAGTTTATATACTTTATTAGACCTAAATGAGTACATCTGTAGGTCTCTTCCATTTATCTCACCAACTTATAAAAACAAAAAATTTCGCATCTGACATCAAGACTTTGTGGATTTTTTAGATATTTCTTACTGTCTTTTTGCATCTGTAGGTTTATTTTGATTAAATTTTATTCATAACTTTGAATTTACTTTGACTGCATCATTGCTTTCCGTTACATGCTTTAGCTCATGTATCTAATATACTGTGTTAATTATATTGATTGATTATTTTTGCTGTGTGTGTTTTTAGCCAGTAAGCTTATGTCCAGTAAAGCTAGTGAGTGCATGGAAGAGCTGAATCTGGCTGTGGCCTGGAACAGAGTGGACATCGCCAAAACGGAGCTGTTCAATGGAGACATCCAATGGAGGGTACGTTTCTGGCAGTGTGAAGGTCTAAACATGTTCAATATCTGTTCTAATCATATAATGTATTTAATGTCAAATTAAAGTACTGCTCCCTGAAGCAAACAGAAATACTTTCTGTATAGCCACAATCTTCGTTGGTAAAACTTTATAGTGTAACCTTACAAAATGGATTTGACAATTTGCCTGTATGTTCCAGACTGCTAGGAGGTGGAACTTTGTTTTATTTTATTCAACATATTTTACTAAATTATTTATATTTTAGTACGAGGACCTTGAAGAATCCATGACCGACGCTCTGATCAACAACAAACCCCAGTTTGTACGTCTTTTCTGTGAGAATGGTTTAAACATCCTGGATTATCTGACTTATAATCGCTTGGAGAAGTTGTACTGCTCGCTGTCGGACAGTTCGCTGGCATACGACCTCCTCCTGAAAAAACTGGGTGAGAGACAGGGTCTGGCTGGGTCCGAGCTTCTGGTGGATGGCCATGCTGCTCCAGGTCTGAAGACTCCCCTGAGTGCCCCGACCGGACCTGCTTCAGCAATGAATCTCAGTCTGTACGAGGTGAGAAGTGGTGTGTTGAAAAGTGTTCACCTCCATCTTTCCCTTTAAATGCAAAAAGGAGCAGTTTAATATGGAGAGCAATGGGAGGCATTAAAAAAGTTGTACTGAAGAATGAGAAGGGAAACTTAATTGAACCTAAAATGGACCATCTAGATATTTATTCACTCATATTAAATATATGTAGATATTACTCACTCACACATTTTAGTGCCACTTAACATATTAGACTATAGTTTTTCTCTGTGGACCCCAGACAGACCTCCAGTTTAACATGAGGAACACATACAAACAGAGGAAAGAAGCAAGGTTCAAAGAGCCACCCTAGTCAAGGACCTTTTGAATATTAGAAAAAATAATCTCTTTCCTGAAAGCATGTCTCTATGTGTTGTAGTAAATGATCTGATCATATTTGCAGGTTGCCCGGCTTCTCTATGATCTCTTAGATGATGTTTGCCAGCCTTTTTATTTTGGACTTTTGGGTCTGGACCAAAATATCGGCACCAGGAGGTCTCTAAAGGTCAGTAACTAGAACACAACAAATTCAGAATTTGCTATTCTATCAAAGCATGTTTGTGAAGATATCAACCATAGCCAGATGTTGATATTTGGTACTTCCATAACCACTATTCGGTCTGGAAAGATGTTTTGATGGTGGGTTTAACCTAAAATTTTAATAGCTGCCATGTTTCTGTTTTTAACATTAGCATGCCAACAAGCTCCTTCTGGGGGATTGTGCATACCGGAACCAACGTTGCCCTTATCCCTGGGCGTCTCTATTTATCTGGGCTGTGTTACAGAACCGCCGGGAAATGGCCATCTACTTCTGGGAAATGGTATGCCATGCAACAACACCATTGCAAAATGAAAAACTATGAATCCTTTATCCTTTCCAATGAATTTTAGACATTTTTTGGAAAGATTATGAATAATTGTTTGCTAAGTCATCTAAGAATTGGCAACAGTGGAGCAAATGATTTAATTATTTTTGAAAACTTTAGCACGCATGATTATCGTGTGTTTCTTTGCCAGGCTGGCGAATCAGTGCTGAGTGCTCTGGGAGGCTGTAAAATTTTGAGAGAACTGTCAAAGTTGGAGTGTGAAACTGAAAGCAAGATGTCCATGAAGGAACTGGCACAAACATTCGAGAACTTAGCACATGGTAAATTCGTCCAAATCCTCCTATTTCTGCCATTTTACATGTTTATGTTTAGTAACTGCTGCCAGGACATGGAGGACATGGAAAGGTGCTTTTTTATTTACGACATTTTCTGTGTTAAGATGTCTTTGGTGAGTGTTACGAAAACAGTGAAAGTCGCTCCTTCACACTCCTCATTCGGAAGTCCACTGTGTGGGGTGGGGCAACATGTCTGCAGATGGCCACAGCCGCTGATGCTCGCCTGTTCTTCAGCCATGATGGTATCCAGGTAGATACGCTGCTATGTTTAACCTACACTACAATGTGCATTGTATCTCACTCAAACTTTCTAATCAGCAGTCCATGTAGCAAGTGTAACCCCAAGGTTATTACGTAGCTGCTTGGAATGTCTCCTGGCCACATGCAGAAAAAAAAAATCCAGAATACTAGAGCAACTGAATACATTCACAAATTTCCAACATAAAATATTTTTTTTCCCTCAAATGGCAAACTAAGAACACCTCAGACCTGAGAAGATGTTTACGGATGATGTACTCAATAAAAAACAATAATGCCTCTGGAGATTTGCATGTAAAGTTACATTTAAAACAAATTTGAAGGTTTCAACTGTCCTGTGTGTCTGCAGTCTCTGCTTTCTCAGATCTGGTGGGGTGACATGGAGAGGAGCACCGAAGTTTGGAAACTGATTGTAACCTTTTTCGTGCCTCCTCTGCTCTACACAGACTTGATCAGCTTTAGGTGAGCATGAGCATGTTTCTAAAAACTTTTTGAAATCTGTGTTTCCATCATAATTTTATTAACTTTTATTCTCTGTCTGCCTCATCAATGTTTGTTCACCTTTTCCATAACTTTAGAAGTGTGAAGTTAGTCATGCAGTTAATCTTGAAGCTGTTCAATTACGTTTAAGTTTAACAAGCAAAATACATGGAAACTGACATTGTTAATATTCAGGTATAGAAATGTTCACTCCAGAAGACTTAATAAAGAAGGCAGTTGGTAAGTGATTTTCTGAAATTTTTTTTGTTACAGGGAAGAAGAAGAGGAGGAAGTGGACTTGTTGGCAGTCCCTTACAGCAAAGACACAGAAAGCGTGGATGGATGTGATGGCACAGTTTTGTCCCTTTCTGACCTCAATTCAAAGTAAAACCAAATATACACGTGTATTCCCAAATAGATCAAATCATATTTTCATCTATTTCTTAATTTTTTCAAACTTTTTTGTGGTTTCAGTGACGAAGATGACGAACAACTCAAGACTCTGAAAGTAAATGGAAAAGGTTAGCTTGGATGGTTTGTTTAAAGTATTTTCCCAGTTTTAAACCATCAAACAAATGCAGTTATTTAGAGCTGCTTACCAAGTAATTAAATATTTCTAAACACCTCCCATAGTCAAAGGTTTTCATGTCTCTTTGAAATATAAAACGCCTTCTATTTTAGACTGGCCACTAGTTCATAAATCCTTTTGAGTTTTAATGAGCACTCACAGTGTTTTAATATGTGCACCTATGTATTTGTTTATATAAATCAGTTATGAATTCCACTTGCTTATTGCAAATTTTCCAACCACTGAAAAGTTTCACAAGTGAGACCTGATTTAGTTTTCGGAATGTGTATTAAAACCGTTACACCGGTTTGGACCAGAAGTTCATGGGATCAAATCCCACTGAGCTCATGTCTAGGTGTCATTGAAGAAGACACCGAACCCCCTGTTTCTCCCACCATTGGCGCAGTGGTGGCAGCCTACTGTGGTGTAATGCAGCACACAATTTTTCCATTGAGGAATTAATAAAATGTATTTCCTCTTTCTACTGTTGGTTGTGCCCAAAACTGAATAAAAACATTTTATTTTAAATTTTGAACAAGCTGCCTTTTCCTGCTCTGATATGACAAGACCAAATGTATTGATAACATGACACTAGCGCATGCTAAAAATGGAAATAACATTAATTATGTGCCCGTCTCACCAGCTGATGATTAGCTGACCTCTAATATTACCAATAATAATCAACAGTTCAAGCTTTGGTTCTTTATTAAAATATCATTAGTATTTCTCTTCACACTTTTCATCATAGTTATTAGTTACATTGAAATATGTTTGTGTGCTACTTAAATAATCTTGACCTTTCGATCTCAAATCCAGGATCTTCTCCAGTCACCCCCAAAAGACCCTTTGTTAAGTCGAGATGGAGAAAGTTCTGGTACGCTCCGGTAACTTCGTTCCTCGGGAATGTATTGATGTACTTCCTGTTTCTTTGCCTATTTGCCTACATTCTGCTGGTGGATTTCCTGCCCCCGCCACCTAATGGCCCCGCCCCTTTGGAGATTGTCCTTTACGTTTGGGTTTTCACGTTAGTCTGTGAAGAAATTCGACAAGTAAGTTTTTTTCTCTCAATCTTGTGTATAGTTGACTTTCTGATAAATAAATCCTTTTCTGAAAGTTCAAAACTTTTTAGTCACTGTAGCTGATAAGGCATGTTCCAAACAAATTCAATCTAACTCCTAAAGTTTTTCCTTGTCTTTATTGTTTATCAGACCTTTGCTGGGAGCAGTTTGTCAGTGTTGCAGAGGATGAGGAGCTACATTCAGGATATGTGGAATAAATTTGACCTCACAGCTATGTCTCTCTTCATTTTGGCTGTGTGCTGCAGGTAGTTCTTCTTTTACTTTGTAATAAAAACATATCTGCAGATGCGAAATGGTCTTTGCTTTGCATCACCATATTTATTATGTGATGTCATTTGTTCATTGTGACAACTAACAAATGTTTTTTTTCCCACAAGAATGTTTGAGTGGTCCTATAATTTTGGACGAGCAGTGATGGCGATCGATTTTTTGGTCTTTACTTTACGACTGATCCATATCTTTGCAATCCACAAGCAACTTGGACCAAAGATTATCATTGTTGGAAAAATGGTACGGCAAACATTTGACTGGCCTCTGAATATATTTTGTTTAAAAGGTAATAATTACTGATTCCTCCTCTTCACATTTAGATGAAAGATGTCTTCTTCTTCCTGTTCTTCTTGGCGGTGTGGCTCATGGCGTACGGAGTAGCCAATCAAGCTCTTTTGTACCCGTATGATCCACGACTTAATTGGATATTTCGACGAGTCTTTTACAGACCGTACCTGCATATTTTTGGACAAATTCCAATTGATGAAATGGATGGTGTGTATTCAACAGTTTGCCTAAGTGTGGTTGCTCACACATTTGTCCATTCTTGTCGTACTTCTGTCACAATAGCAGTTTTTACACTTCAAATGTTCTTTGTATCTTCTTCTCTTTAGTTGATAAAATGGGTGAAATAAACTGTACAACTGACCATGCAGAGATCGAAGCTGGAGCAGAGCCCTGCGTTAGCACATACGCTAACTGGCTTGTGGTCATGCTTCTGGTTATTTACTTACTGTTTACCAACATTGTGCTGGTCAACTTGCTCATTGCCATGTTCAGGTACAATGTTTTTAAATGATTTACATCTCATAAACTGCTTTCTGTTCAAGTTGACATTGCTGTAGTACAAATCAGCAGTAGTAAAACTTCAGAGGAGTGAGTTCTTACATGCTGTGATTTATTACCTGCAGCTACACCTTTTCCAAAGTCCAGGAACGCAGTGACAACTACTGGAAGTTTCAGCGGTACAACCTGATTGTTGAGTACCACTCCAGACCCTGCCTGGCACCACCTTTCATCGTTATCTCACACATTCACCTATTTATCAAGAGGATTATTCGTGGCGTCCCATCTGGGAAAAGCCAAGACTTTGGTGAGATATGAGTTGATAAATCCCAAACACACAGAAATTACAGGGCGAGTCAGAACTCTTTTTTTTTTTTTTTGCCTTTTTTAAATCACTACTGTCTGACCAGAATGGAACCAGTAATGTGTTATAATAATAACGTTTCACATATACTTTGTTATAGCTAACAGACCATAGTTATCTGCAAGCCTGGTCTGTATGTGGTCTGGTGACAACTGAGTATTTTTGAGTACCGAGTACTGAGTATTTCTATTGGTTAGAGACACAACCCTAGCAGAAGTCGGAGCAGACGAGTCTTAATGTTTTTGCCACTTATTCATAATGAGTTGCTTGGCTGTCAACACTTAAACCTTTCAGACTTAATGCAAAAAGCACGGGTGGGTACAGCATTCCGATGTCATTCCACAAATCCAAAACACAGATTTGATTTCCAGCCTGTCAAACTTGGCCACAATAACAGGGGTCCACCCACCTTAAAGGTTACCACAACCATCACTAAAATCATCATCATAGAAATGAGCCAGATTAGAGCAGTCAACAATTAAAAAGTAAATAAATGCCTTTGAGAAAAACCACTAGATTGTGTGAAGAACAGAGGCGTGTGATAACAAGTCCTGCGGAAACATCGTCAACATCCACATTTTCTTTTTCCAGCTTTGGAGCTGACAGACAGGAAGGCCAGTCAGCTCAACACATGGGAAGCAATCCAAAAGGAAAACTTGCTCTCAGCCCAGAATAAGAAACAAAGGGAGAGTGACACAGCACGACTCCAGCGAACATCCGTCAAGTAGGTTTCCTGACATTTCTTCTGCGTCTAATGCGTTCTCTGCTGTCTATGTCCACATGGCTCTTTTATTACCAATTATAATTTCTCTATGTACTTTCCTCTATTGGTTTCTACTGGCATTTAGTTGTTTATTTCTGCTTCTATTGGCCTCTGCTGGCCTCTACTGGTCTTTGCAAGGCTTCGCTGTCTTTTTGACCTCTGGCAAAATCTACTGGTGTCTGTTGGTTTCTTCTTGACTTACAGTAGCTCAGTTTGGCCTCACTTAAGTTTTTGGATACCTTTTGTGGAATACTAAGGATTTGTATCAATGGTTTGTGGTAATTGGATAATGATTACAAGCCGTGTAAAGGATACAACTTTTTCCCTTCTCAACATGAGGGAGAAATAAAAGAGATGATGCCTTAAGGGTGACACATTCCCTGCACATCCCACCTGGAGAAAATGGTACATTAGAGGGAATCTGACAAGGTGTAAATGTGGATAGCTCTGTGTCTCTGATTGTTGCATCTTTGACTTTGTAAAAGATTCCAGTTTGAGGTAAATACGTTCAAGTTCATTTGTGCCCTCAGTTATTTAATTTTGTTGATGCACAACACATCTTGTTGGATTTCGCTGAACCCGGATATGGCTGACTGGGTGCTTCTTTTTGCAGAGTGGATAGTGTTCTGAAGCAGATGGCAGAGATACGAAACCATGATAGACGTTTGCAGCTGGTGGAGACACAGGTCAGTAATACCACAACGAACATCCCGCATGAAATGACTGATGTCGGTGTAAACTCAATCCTGTCTCAATCCGACTGCATAAAATTAAATGAAAAGAGCAGATTCTAATAGTTAGACGGAGCATGTACTGGCCTACATCAAGTTTTTGGACTGGATGGTATTGTATCTGAGTGAAAGGTTCTATCATGGCTGTTTGTGTGCCCATATATAAGCTTCTCTTAGTGTTGAGGAGTGTGTGGATGGTGGGTCTGGTTTCTCTGCAGTTGTCAGGTTTGCCCATTCAGCGCTCATCCATCTCTGTCTCTGTATTTCCCTTCTAGCTGGAGTTCTGCTGCAGCACCCTCTCCTGGATGGCAGAGGCTCTCTCTGAAAGTGGTGTGATTAAAGCTGGTCGACCGGCTCCTGTCCTCAAAGGTGCAAACAAACAAAATAAATGTTTTTTGGTCTTTGTTCTGTTCATTTTTTCACCATATTTTTTTACTGCAATAAATAACTATTCAATCTTTTTACTTAGAGCCGACCCCACTGACTTCAAGCTGAGTCCAGGACATTTTCTGTAAACACACAAAAAGTGTGGACTACTTCGAGATATCCAGCACCTTCCAAGACATTCTGACCTCAAGATTAAATTTAAATGGAATATTCCCAGACCTGAATGTTTGATTGTTGTTTTATTAAGTAGGTGTATATATTTGATAAAAAATAATGTTTTTATACAGTTCTCTGAGAAGACATTTGTCTTCCCTCTGCTAAGGTGATCCTGCTGAACAAAATGGGTTAGTCACCAGTCAGGTGGAGAATAATCTTTTCTATTCAACTGCTGTGATCTGAAACCCACCACGCCCCTTGCTGTTCTCCTGGTGAGGTTTGGGTTAGTCGTTTTTCAACCTGATGGAGTTTTTAAAAGGAAAGATTCCACTTAAATCATTCAGAAAAAATTAAGTGTTTAAAGGATGCGATTTTACGAGAAATGGGAAAAACCATACAAAATACCGCAAATATGTTTGCTATCCATTGTCCCAGAAATAATAAAAAAAAAAAAAAGATGTGGTCAATTGTTCTTTTGAAACTGTGTTAATCTAATAATGAAACTACCATCAAATATAATAATTGAAATGAATCTTTAAAAATTCGCTTCATTAATAATAAAAATCAATACTTCCAAGTGACGTAAGAAACTAAATTTTCACAGCAATACAATTTGAATTCTTCTGACTTTTCAACTTAAATTGCCAAATAATAAAATTCAGTTTCAAATCCCACAGGTGACCAAATAAATGCTGTATGACTTGGGTTTCTGATGTAATTTTCTGTTCTACTGTTTTTTTTTTATAACTGTCAAGATGTCAGATGCATGTGGAGATTCACATATTTTGGAAGTTAAAGATAAGTTTGTTGGTGTAATGAAAATTTTGTTTGACTGACATAAAAGACAAAGAGCTGATGACGAAAATGTTTTTGGACCTGTTTCTTCTTTTGTCAAGCTGAACTAAGAGTTAGTCACAGTTTCTCATGGAGCTCAAGAAGGCTCAGATGACTAGAGCAGCTCGGAGCTCTGGTCAAGGGTAAGAAGAAAGTAAAAATAATTTATAAACATTTTTAAAACCAATCTACCACATTCACAAGCAAATTAGTGATTTATTCAATCCATAATTTAGTCAAAAATCAATATGAAATTTAATTTTCTTTTCTCATAGTTCTCTTCTTCCTACTCCTTTTTTGAGTTTTGTATATTTTACAAATGATGTGGAAATACCTTTGTTACTGTCTTCTTCTTTCGGCATTTCCCTTCAGGGGTTGCCACAGCAAGTCAGTTTCTTTTGTCTTCTAACCCTATATGCTGCATCTTCTTCAGTCACACCAACCATCTTCATGTCTTCCTTCACTGTATCCATGAAGCTCTTCTTTGGTCTTCCTCTCTTTGGCCTCTTGTCTGGTGGTTCTAAACCCGGCATCCTTTTGCCAATGTACTCTCTCTCCCTTGTACATGTCCAAAACATCTCTGACTTTATCTCCAAAACCTCTAACATGTACTGTTCTTCTGATATACCCATTTCTAATCCTTTCCATCCTGGTCACTCTCAAGGAGATCCCGTACCCGCTTAAAAAAAAACAACTTTTCGATCAAATTTAGCTCAGTGTTAGAATGTCGGTCCTTGGACCGTGAGAGGCCGGTTCAATTCCTACTAAGCCCATGCCTAAGGGATACACCTAACACCTAGTGACACCCACCACTGATGCCATCATGACTGTTTGCTGCGGTGCAACGTAGCAAAGTATTTTCCTCATGAGGGATGAATATAGTACAATTTGAAAAAAAATGTCAGCTGAAACTGATCCATTTTTTTCTATTTTATAAAAATGGCTGGTTGTAAATTTGTTTTCCCAAGGTGATGAATAATTGTGGCATATCACACCTGTCCCATCATCAACAATCTACCATTGCTTAGCCAAATTAATATTATTCTGGTCTAGAATGCTTGTTGCTCTACAGTCTTTGACCTTTGTTGGCACTTTGTTTTATCGTTTTCTTTTAAAATGTTGATTTAAAAGAGCCCGGCCAGGCTCTTTAAAAATGTTGATTTTAACTGCTTCGCAGGAATTCCTCTTGTGTTTTCACTCACGTTTCCTTAATTTGATTTGCTGTGTTAAGCTAGTAAGATGCATGTGGAGATTCGAGTACATGGAGAAGCTGTATCTGACCATGGCCTGGAACAAAGTGGACTTTGTTATTATGGAGTTGTTCAATAGAAACATCCAGTGGAGGGTAACTTCCTGGCTTATTAGATAGATCTAAAACATGCTTTAATCTGTTATGATCATAATACTTATTTTCATTTCGATTGCTACTATAAGACAATATGAGACTGGCTTTATTAATACCTAAAGTAAAACTGATTGCATTGATTTTATTTTGAATAAATAAAATTTATAATGTGGGTGTGTAGCATTTGGGTATGCATCAAAGTACTGGTAAAAAGAACTCCAGTGCAGTGAGTTGAAATAGTTTCTGTGCAGTTACAATCTGCATTTTCACCACTAGATATCACTAAAACTTTACACTGAAATGTTCCCAAATGAAGCTTTTAACTCATTTTAAAACTGATTTTTTTATGTACTTATTTCACTAATAATTAACAGATTTGTTTGTAGATTTATTTAAACTTTTAACAATGTTTTTATGGAAGGGCTTGCTAACGGTGTTACTTAAACAGGTGTCAAGTCCAACACGGGGTTGGCTGTGAAGCTGAAGAACTGTGCATCTGACCTCCTGACCTGCAAACCGGTGGCCACGGGGAATTGCCTCGGGTGGAAGGGAGTCCTCACCATCGCTGGTCTGTATTGATGGATCTGATGTGGAGACGATCTCATCATACAGATTTTTGGAAATGAGCAACAAACTGGACTAGTCCACCAACACAGAAATCATTTACAAGAACTACCTGAATAGACAGTACTATCTGAAAAAAACAGGTCTTTCAACGTCGGTAACAGGATGCTGTCCATGTTCTACCAGTTCATAATGGTGGGTGTCCTATTCTTCGCTGTTGTCTGCCGGTATAAAAACAAAGGTTGCCAACAGACTAAAAAACACAAATTAGAAACGTTGGGTCTGTGGTTAGCTCAACCCCTGCACCTCTACTGTGTATTTTTTTTTTTTTTTTTTTTGTGGGAAATTAAACAAAAAGCATTCAATGAAATCTGGAGAGGAAAATGTAGAAATTTCTGGAGACTAACATTTTTATCTTGTATTTTGCTGAAACTCAGATCAGGTTGACTGTGTGCTTGTTTATATGGAGTGGACAGTGTCCTGAAGCAGAGAGCAGCGATACAGAACGACGGTAGACTCTTGCAGCCGATGGAGACACTGGTCAGCAGTACCTAAATGGACATCCTGCATGAATGACTGGTGCTGGTAACAACTGTATCTCATCTCTGCAGCAACTGCAAAATAAAAATGAAATGTAGTTTCCACTACTTAACACCAAGCATGTCACTGGCTTAGGTCAAGTTTTTGAACTGGGTTTTATTGTAGCTGAGTCAAAGGTTCTATCCAACAAGTTTGTGTAGCCACGTATAAGCTTCTGTTAGTGTTAGAGGAGTGTGTGGCGTGGTGTATGGTGTGTCTGGTTTCTTTGCAGCTGTCAGGTTTGCCCATTCAGCGCTCATCCATCTCTGTGTCCATGTTTCCCTTCAGCTAGAGTTCTGCTGCAGCACCCTCTCCTGGATTGCGGATGCTCTCTCTGAAAGTGATGTGATTAAAGCTGGTCGACCGGGTCTTGTGCAAAAGATACAAAGCTAAAGAAATAAAGAGTCTAGTCTTTTTTCATTCCGTTGTCCTGCCTCGGCCACGGCCTCAGACAGGAAACCCAGGTTTCTCTCACCCCGGCTGCATCCTCCAGCTTACTCTGGAGGATTTCGAGGTGTTCCCTGTCCAGCTGTCAGACGTAGTCTCTCCAGTGGGTCCGAGGCTTGCCTCAGGATCTCTGCCTGGTGGGACGTGCCAGAAGCACGCCCGAAGCAAGGCGGTCGGGAGGCATCCTAACCAGATGCTCGAACCACCTCATCTGGCTTCTCTCGACCCGGAGAAGCTACAGCTCTACACCGAGCTCCTCCCAGATGGCAGAGCAACTCACTATCTCTAAGTGAGAGCCCAGCCACCCTGCGAAGGAAGCTTATTTCGGACGCTTGTATACACAATCTCGTTCTTTCCTTGAGCCGCTACCTTGTTGTGGTGGAGGGGTTTGCGTACCCCAAAGATCCATTGTCGTCCAGGGTTTAATGCCCCTGGTAGGGTCAACAAAGGCAAATAGGTCCTTGGTGAGGGGACAGACAAAGCGAGGCACAAAAACCCTAATGAAGACAACTGTGGTTTCCCTTAACTGGAGAGCAAGCACGCCATAGGGCCGGGCCAGGGTCAGCCCGAACAGGGGACATGAGCCGCCCTTCCAGTGGACTCACAACCTGCAGGAAGGGCTGTAATTAGAATTAGAATTACTTTGTTGATCCCACACATGGGAAATTTGTGAAGGGGTGAAGATTGTGAAGAATCTGTAGGGGTCTGGTGAAGGAAGAAATAGTTGGCAGCTGACAATGGAGACCTCGGCGTTCAGACCCTCGGCTGCTTAGGCTAGTTTCTAGTCTTTATTTTGTTTATTTTTTACAATATTTTATGTTTTGAAGAAATAAATAGCTAATATTTTACATAGATCCAACACTGCTGTTTCCAAGGTGAGTCCAGGACACCTTCTACTAATTCACAGAATGAGTCTTCCGATTTAAGAGATCCAGCACCTGCAGAGACATTGTGACCTAATACCATAACTTGGATCGAATAATTATTGACACAGAGCCAATGCTGTCATGGATTTGTTGTTTTCTTTCTATTCAGACATTTTATATACTTTATTATATAGATATTTACTACATTGCAATATAAAAATGCTTCTGTGCATTTTTGTGAACAGACAATTATCCTCTTTTCTGTACTACCACAACTCAAAAATACTAACGACACACCATACCAAGAGCGATGAAAGTGTATGTAGTGGCAGAAGTCAGCTGCTAACAGTTAAAGTACAGTAACTAAAGAGTTACTTTAACTGTTCAAAACCTTTTCAGACTTTTTTTTTTTACCTACTAAAAAACCCCACACCTCTAACGTGTAAACATAGATTTCTCTGTGTCTTTGATTAACGAGTTTTCAAATTGAGCTTGAGGCAAATATTTCTCCATGTATCCATGCACAAACTCACACCGAGCTCCTCCCTTATGGGAAAATCACTGGGACACCTGTTTTGATCTCTTATAGGGAAATTACTTTGTTGCATTACTTTACTGCAAACGGGAAAATTACTTTGTTGCATTGCATTGCAGCAGGCAGCCACAATGGCGCCAATGGTGGGAGTAACTCAAGAGCTAGGTGTCTGCTCCAGGGACACCTAGGGGTCCCTACCACTGAGCTACTACCTCCCTCATAAAAAAAAAAAAGTTATATGAGTTATTGATATGGGCAAAGTCCCTCAAGTTGCGCTTGAGTACGGAAGACTTGGAACCTCCCAATTACATTTAGGCTCTTGCAGCTAATGCTGCTACTAGTCTTGTCAATGCCAGTTAAATTATATCCATTGTGTATGTACAGGCCTTCTAAATAGAAAAGAAAAAGGAAAAAAATCACAGTTTCCTCTAAAACAAATAGAGCAGAAGGCATACATCTCAATTCCCCATGCTTCTCTTGCTTTCCTTTTTTGATTTAGATAGATAGGTACAAACATACTGTAGATGATAGTAGATAGATAGATAGATGCATAGATAGATGCATAGATAGATAGATAGATAGATACTGTAGATACTTTAGTGATCCCAGTAGTAAAATTTATGTATTCAGCAGCATCGTTGGTAGGCAGCCAAGTGAGCAAAAAGTCTACTAAATGGAATAAAATAAACACAATATATAACTAAATAGAATAAACTAGAAAAACACCTACAATGCTGATCATGGAGTCCAGTGTAAAGTTTCTTAAGCTGAAGTCATGATGTTACAGTGTGTAGTGGCCCAGGTCCTGCTCAGAGAGGAGTTGAAAAACCCGACAGTCTGAGGAATAAATGTTTAAAAATGTTTATAAATCTTTTTCTTTTGGCATTTCCCTTCAGGAGTTGCCACAGTAAGTCAGTTTCTTCCATCCAAAAAAAAATGTTTATAAATATTTAGAACAAATAACATAAAATACAAATAGATATTAAGAGCAAAATAATCTGCACTTTTTCGAAGTAATTAAGGGATGTGTTCAGAATTTACTGTAAACATTAGTAAACAGAGAAGTACAGAGAAGGCCAGAGGGAGCTGCACTGTGTCTTCGTAGATCTAAAGAAAGCGTATGACAGGGTACTTAAAGAAGAACTATGGTATTGTATGAGGAAGTCTGGTGTGACGGAGAAGTATGTTAGAGTGGTTTGGGACATGTATGAGGGCTGTAAGACAGTGGTGAGGTGTGCTGTAGATGAGACAGAGGAGTTCAGTGTGGGGGTGGGACTGCACCAAGGATCTGCTCTGAGTCCTTTGCTGTTTGCTGTGGTGATGGACAGGCTGACAGACGAGGTCAGACAGGAATCCCCATGTACAATGATGTTTGCAGATGACATTGTGATCTGTAGTGAGAGGAGGGAGGAGGTGGACGAAAAGCTGGAGAGGTGGAGGTTTGCACTAGAAAGAAGAGGAATGAAGATTAGTCAGAGTAAGACAGAGTACATGTATGAATGAGAGGGATCCAAATGGAAAAGTGAGGTTACTGGGAAAAGAGATAAAGAAGGTGGAAGATTTTAAGTATCTAGGATCAACAGTCCAGAGCAATGGAGAGTGTGGAAAAGAGGTGAAGAAGCGTGTTCAGGCAGGCTGGAACGGCTGGAGGAAAGTATCAGGTGTGATGTGCGATAGAAGAGTTTCAGCTAGAATGAAAGGGAAAGTGTACAAAACTGTGGTGAGACCAGCGATGCTGTTTGGTCTAGAAACAGTAGCACTGAAGAAAAGACAGGTAGCAGAGATTAAGATGCTGAGGATGTCTCTGGGAGTGACCAGGATGGACAGGATTAGAAATGAGTACATCAGGGGAACAGCACGTGTTAGAGGTTTTGGGGATAAAGTTCGAGAGGCAAGACTGAGATGGTTTGGACATGTGCAGAGGAGAGAGAGAGTACTACATAGGAAGAAGGATGATGGATTTGGAACCACCAGGAAAGAGGACTAGAGGAAGGCCAAAGAGGAGGTTCATGGACGCAGTGAAAGAAGACATGAAGATAGTTGGTTTGACCAAAGAGGATACAGCAAATAGGGTTAGATGGAAGAAACTGACTTGCTGTGGCAACCCCTGAAGGGAAATGCCGAAAGAAGAAGAAGCCATTCTGTGTCAGATCTAGTCAAAAGGATAAATTGATGTATACCTATTCATGATAAAGGTGAACGATGCTGTGCAATTTAGATCTGAATCTACACAAATAGGTGAATTACAAAAAACAAATTCAGAAAAACAAGTAAAGCACAACTTACAAAGTTTTGTTTGAGAGCCCAAAGCTTGTACAGGACCATTCCAGTATGTACCCTGACCCTTACTTGGTGGCAAACTGCAGACCTATTCAGGCTTCAATGCAGATTAGGAAACTATTAATGAATCAGAATAGCAAATTCAAACAAAAGAGACAGCTAATCAGTTTGGGTCATTCCTTCATAAAACAATTATCTAGGCACTGTGGGAATAGAAAAAAATTCAAGTATTTCTTATTTCTTACTGAAAGTAAGCAGAACAGAGTGCACAGCTGTACCTTATTTCCTGGTGTTTTCTATTTTCTTGCTAACTTGGGTACAACCATACTTAATAAACATTTAAAAGTTTGTTTTTTATTGTTTTTACCACTGATCTTTAATTGAATCTTTTACTTGCATGTTGCACACAGACACAAACACACATTTAAAGATAGACACTCAAACACAAACTCCACTCCTCTTGGGTAACTGTATCTTGGAAAGTGATTTCCCACTTTAGACGGTCCTTATAAGGAAAGTGCTTGGGATGAAGCTGGCATCGTATTCAACTCTGAGATGAAAATGAATCCTGCTGGGGAATTTCAGATCTGCCTGATGAATGGGCTGATGAAGTGCACTTGCTGTTGTATCTTTACCCTACAATGCCCTTTCCAACAACTTCTTTCTTTTGGCCATTATAGTCAAATGTTACGTATAAAGATGTTCGGTTTGGCCTCTTGTTAATCAGCATTAAGAGAAATCAATAAAAGCAATCAAAAGCACAAGTTTTCATGCAAAATAATGACAATAGACAGATTTCCTACATTGGTTAGAGGGACAGGGCGTTAACTAAATAGGTGTAATAGGTCAATGCAAGCGCACTCATGATCCAAACTAAGCGAGAAGAAATGCCTTAGGCATGTCTGAGCTCATCTCCATTTTCAACCACTTTGCAGTCTTCATCTCGATCTGATCTCCTCTCTCTTTCTCCTTTGCTCAGTCCAACTCAGCTGTTTCATGCTGTTACTAGTGTATCAGAAGCTTAACGGCAAACATTTTATCAAACCTGGCTCACCATAGGAGAGACTGCAAGTCATAATAAGTAGCAAATAAAAACTGATACTGGTGAGCCTGGGGCTCAAGTTTTATTTCCCTGAGAGGTGACACATGATTTCCACTACTCATTGGGCGTTCTCCCTCGTCCCATTTGCATCTTAACAAAGCGATGACGTAACAAAATTTACAGCTGGTTGTAAAAGTTAATGACCTAATTTTTGCATTGGTCTGAGTGATTGTGTTATTATTCATACAAGTTTGGTATCATTTGTACGTTAAATCGAATGCTTGCTTGCAATTATTGAACTTTTTATAATTTCTTTAGCATAATTGCCTCAAGATTGATAAGTGCAGTGGGGCCAGAAAATATTTGTTAACGCCATATTTGCTTAAAACTGAAAATTACACAAACCTTTTCAGGGAAAGAAATGAAAAATGTAACACAGAGATATATTATTTGTATGAAGGAGAGAAAAAAGGTATTGCCTATTTTTAATTGAGCATGGTTAAGGTGGCTTCTCAAATGTTCTTCAGGTCACTTTTTTTTCAAGCAGAAGAAGGTGAGAATTGACAGAGGATGGGAGATGCAGTATTGGTCCAGCAGACAGAGCCAGGCTGGTTCACATTACACTGACTCCTACAGTGTGTGCCTTTAAATAGACCAGTTTTCAACTCCTCCCTGCACAAATCCATCTATTTTGGGAATAGCATGTTGAAGGAGGGATAGAGGAGTAGTTGAGCCACAGATCAATGTCACTGTTTGGCACTAGGATTTGGTTGTACGTACATATTGGCTACATCAGCACATTTCAGACTGTGGAATTATGAAATTTGGTTGCTGAAAATATGAGTCAAACATCAGAGACATATTGAGATTTAATGTTGAACGATGATATTAAGGCGCATTATTCAAACTGATGAAATGACGATGTTGCACAACACAGTAATGATTTAATTATTTGTGGAACCAAAGTGTTTGCCATGAGATCAGTGAAAGGTCAGAAGGTTAATTATTCTGAATGGAATTTATTCCCCCTGGAACCATGTCCAATTTGAGGGTCCAGGGTTAGAGCTGGACTTGGACTTTTGTCCAGATAAAGAAGTTGGTAAACAGTTTTGACTTCACAGTTATTATGATGACGCCAAACTCAAGTTCATTTTTTCTTCTAAAGCTCTAAACTGATGTGTGACTCTGAGGTTGTTTGCTTTCTGCCTCATACAACATAAGTTTTTTTTTTTTTTTTTTTTCAAAAACCCAAAGCAGGTGGAATAAAAAGTTGACAAAATAGTGTTTTGTGATTTGTGGAGGGTTACAGTTAATTGACCAAGAAAATGCTATGAAGCTCCCTTCAAAATACAATCAGATACTTGTTCCTGGAATACAAACTTGGCACTTTCTTTACCCATTCATCACCTTTATTCTTTCATTCCTGTACTAATATAGTCTAATCTGGTCACTGATCATCTCAGGAAGATGTAAAAAAAAAATCCCCTTATACCTGTTCTTCCTCTATTTAGGGGCATCTTCGACTAAACTTACTCTTCCAGTGGGCACTTAATGGTTTTGAAAAAGTAGGTATACCCCACTAGTTCCTTGAGCCACCTTCCGCATGTCCTCTCCTGGTAACACAACTTATGGATAGTTCAGACCAGCCCATCTGCATTTGCCCCTGTCAGTCAGTACAACTGCCCCCCCTCATCTTCTCAACTTTCCCCATGGGTCGGTCTCACTCTTTTTCTGTCGTCCTCACATTAGTCGTCTCTGTGCTATCAGCATTGACCAGCGACCAACGGCTCTTCTCTTAGCTTTTTACTGCAGGCTTAGCTGATCACACAAGTGGACAATAAGGTATCCCCTCGCTGAGTGACCTAGAATCAACACCAAGACACCTGTTTCTGGAGGATATATATATTTTTTTCCTTTTCCTCAGGACAATCCCGGAACTTGGGAGCAAGTATCTACACCTCAACTTGGAATATTTGTGTGTCTCTTGGATGCGGGTCGTAGGTATCTACCTATCACATTAGAGGGCGTGTGAAGATAGGTTTTTGTGTCTGTTTGGGAACATCCAGGTAAAAAGAAGCTGCGGTGCTGGACTCCTGCAGTGATTCCAGATTCTATTCTTGCAAGCTGATTTTGTCTTGGCCGCAAATATGGCGTCATTGAGAAGTTTAATCTTGGGTCTGCTTTTGGCGCTCCTCTGCTCCTTCCACACCCCACTGGCTCCCATTGCCAAGGCCCAGGACCTGCCATTCCGCTATGAGGAGGGCCTGATGGCCGACGATGATGATGACGATGATGACGACGATGACGACGACGATGACGACGACGATGACGACGACGACGATGACGACGACGACGATGACGACGACGACGATGACGACGACGATGATGACGACGATGATGATGATGACGACGATGACGACGACGACGATGATGACGACGATGATGACGATGACGATGATGACGACGATGATGATGACGACGATGATGACGACGATGATGACGATGATGATGACGACGATGATGATGACGATGATGATGACGATGATGATGACGATGATGATGACGATGATGACGATGATGACGATGATGACGACGACGACGATGATGACGATGATGATGATGACGATGACGACGATGACGACGACGACGATGATGATGACGACGATGATGATGACGATGATGATGATGACGACGATGATGATGATGACGATGATGATGATGATGATGACGACGACGACGATGATCACGAAGGTCAGTCAAATTAGATAATTTCTCTAGATCTTGTGTGGAAGCTCGTCAAACATCAGTCATTGCTGACTTTTATCCACCACTCATTCATAACTCAGCACAAGAAATAAGATAAGCTGTAACATTTCAAGTTTTCTGTCAGTAATGGCTGATGTTGGTGTTACCTGTGTGCAAGTAAGGAGGAGCCAAGCCCCTGGCTAGCCAGCCTCCTCTCATTAGCATTCCTACAACCTCAGCATCTCGTTGTTGGTGTCTCATGTCTCTAAGCTTATTGGTAATCACAGTCCCTCCTCCACCCCTTTCCAGCTGTACATTTCCCTTGCTGTCTCTGACACTGTCTTCTTTTCCCTGCTTAACTAGAGTTATGAGCACTCTGGGGAAATTGAACTGGCCCATCTGAAGTCCAACTGTCCGAAGCTCTTCGTACAGTGCACTAGATATGAACTTGGGGACTGCAGAAGCATTGATATAAGAGAGAGAGAGAGAGAAAGAACCAAAAAACCTATTTCACATGAGTCAAGCCTGCCTTGAAAGTCAGTCATTGGGAGTCATTAGTCTGAATCTTTTTGATTTGTGCTTTGTTTGGATCTTCCTTTCTCCTTTGTTTTTGAATTAAAATGACATGCATATGCATATTTTTATGAACCTGCAGAGAAAGAAAGAGAGACAGTGAAACTGGGAGGAGTTTTGGATATTGGGGGAGTGTTAAATAAATGGACAGAGGGGGAATAAAGCGCGAGGGGAGGTGTAGGAGGGCCACCACCTAAATTCATTCATTGAAAAAACTTTAACTTGCCATCAGATTGAAAGTTTCTCTCTTTCTCCATATCACTTAATCTCTTTCTTTCTCTGTGGAACATTTATGCCACTGACTGTTGAAGAACTGTGCAATGCAATTCATTCATTTTAAACTGTGCTGTATCTACTGCTAATCACAGAAAACATGTTTCAACAAACAATTATTTTCGTACCTAGATTAACTTACTGGAAAGTTGATGTTCCGAATTTAAAAAAAGAGAATGTCTTTAATTCATAATGACTACATGCTTCAAACCCCCATGTTCTGCAGTGTTGTTTCAACACTGATTCAACCTACTAGAGATTTTTTCTTTTTTTTTAGGATCTTTGTGAACATAAGCTTCATAATTTTTGTGTAACAACACACCTGTATGGAAGTGTTACATCTTTGGATATACTAATGAATTTTTTGGTGGATCAGGATAGAGTGTTTGGGAAAAGAGAGAAACATCTCTTTGGAAAAAAAATAGGCAAGAGATGAAAAGGTTGTCTGTGTTCTCTCTTGTTTGGAAAAAAATGTGATTTGTGAACAATTTTATGAAAATTGAGACAATGTCTATATGTCTTTACTTTATTGTTCATTCATTAAATAATAAAAACTTCCTAAACCGACTAAATGTAAATCTAAGCAGTAAAAGTGCATGAAGAGCATGATGTAAATATGGAAATGTTATCATGTGCCCTAAATGAGGACCCGACCTGCGACCATTTTACTCCACTCTGAGTAAGTACCTGTCTTTGTATAATCAATGTTCTTCCTTGGAGTTTAAAAAGCATCTTTTTGTTAGCTGAAAAACTTTAGCTTCACGGCTCAATTTGTCACTAATTAATCACGATAAAATGTAAAAAATATGCACTTCACCTGTCATCCAGTTTGGTCTAACTTTATTTGACAACTCTATTGGTAATAGTAAGTGATCTCACAATAAAAAATTACTTCAGTTTGTAAACTTGTTTAAATTAAAGAAATTTTGTCTCCTATAGTTTGTGAGTCATGCATTTCATTCATTAATGAGCAGATAATGGTGACGATGATGATGGAAACGGTGATGACGATGATGACGACGATGATGGTGACGACGATGATGGTGACGACGACGATGATGGTGACGACGACGATGATGGTGACGACGACAATGGTGACGACGACAATGGTGACGACGACGACGATGGTGACGATGACGATGGTGACGACGACGACGATGATGACGACGACGACAATGGTGATGGTGACGATGATGGTGACGACGATGATGATGACGATGGTGACGACGATGATGATGACGACGATGGTGATGACGACGATGATGATGAAGGCGACAATGATGATGACGATAACGGTGATGGTGCCGATGATGACGAAGAAGAAGATGATGATGAAGATGACGATGATGAAGATGAGGATGATGAAGATGAGGATCATGCTTACCACAAAGGATCTCTATGCTCATTCTGTGAATTGTGTGAGGTATGTCTGGACTTAGATTTTACAGCATGTACTGAAGATTTGGAAATTGAAAAAAGTCACTTAATAGTTTGATTAGTCTTTGTCAAATCTCAAAGGTTTGTTTTGATGTTTTATTTCAGCACTGCGATAGCTGTGATAAATGCCCCTGTGAGGAAGGAGACGAGTCCGAACACTGTGATGACTGCAAGGTCAGAAAAACTTCACTCACAATGGGATCTCCTAAAATTCCAGTACATACAAATGGATACAAGTAACTCCTAATATCAAATGCTTCAAAATGAACCGTTATTTACTTTTCTTTAGTATTTTTATTTTATAGGGTTGTTTTGAATCCCAAACGCAATAGTCTTTTTATTCCAATTAAATTTATGCACTAATTTCAGGTGAATAACTTTAAATATCGCACCTCAGAACATTTAGCTACTGGCACTTAAAGCAACAAGGAATGACATTGTTAAGGCAATTATAAGATATGTCAAAATATTTCTAAAATTTAGATGTATGGTCAGCTCTTGATTGCTGATAACGTTGAAATGTGGGACACCTTAAACTTATTCAGGCTTTAACCCTGAGTCTTTAACCCTGAGTCAAGTATCCCCTTGGAACAAATAATCAATCTATAAGACTCCATCTAGTACAAAGGATATTGTTCTTTTGATTAAAAGGACACAAAAACACTGCCTCATGATCACTTTGATTTTCAGAGATAAACATTAGCCCGTCGTAGAGGGGTTACTTACAACATTTTGGTCCAGAATTGAACGCTATTTCTTTACCTGCCAGATTTCTTTCAGCTTTAGGCTTATCGATTCTATTCAACCATTGGCCAAAGTCAAATTCTTCTCCTCCGTAACATTTTTCTCAGGAGCAGCCATCTTTCCAGTTTAGATTCAGTTTTCCGAAACTGTAATAATCAAGTCATCTCTAATGGCCTTAACTTAACTCGAGCTGTACTTCATACACAATCAAAGAGTTGAATTAATGTAAAAATAATTTATGAATCCCAGAAGGAAAATTGTAGTTTCAGAACAACCAGGCAGATGCACTAAGAGTTACTCACAAGTTACAGAATCAGGACGACTGAAGACATGCAGCCACATTACAGTGCTTCTAAGTGATTTTTAGCCTTATTTTAATTTAAAAGAGATGAACATCAGTGTAAGGCTACTTACACTGTCATCTAAGTAGCCTTAAAACTGTTTTATTGATACATACTCACAAATCCCCCCATAGTTCTCCATTCTAATCCCTTGAATGCAACATTTGCTGTTGTCCAAGAAAGATAAGCTTTGGCGCAACTACAATTTAGTTTTCTTTTTAAAAATAAAAAAAAACGGCAACACTCTCATTCATTTGTCAAACATCAATCCATTCAACCAGTATGAGTGAGTTGAATTGTTTTTAGAAAGTTTTGTCCCATTGCACTGTAACTAAGACAAAAAAAATGTTACGATTTTCAATTGTTTTATCAGCATAATTAAATACAAAATTTTAAAAACCATTCTTAATAAATGAAAAGGCATTTGCCTTTTTCATGAGTTGGAATTGGAAGAGTAATTAATAGAAATTCCATTATGTCCAGATAAACAAATAATGCTACCTTTGTAAAGCAAAAGGAATTTGTCATATTTTGAACACTGGCATACAAAAGAGCCATAAATGTTTACATTGATTTACTGTGCATAGTTCATGAAGGCAGCTGAAATATGTTTTAAAATGAACACCACAGGAAGTCACAGTGAGAATTTAAACCACATGATCCATTCATTCAAATTTCGAATTCTTCGTTACTTACTCCATTACAGGATTGAGATAGAAGGAGACTTTCTCAGCACGTACAAAGAACTCAAAGAGTTCCTACAGAATTGCAGAAGCACCACAAAATGGAACATAAAGTTGCTTATCATCACACAAACTTTTGTTTTATCTAAAAGAGGCAACAATGCATCCGGTTCTATTCTGTCGTCTTCCGTTTATGTGGGGCCGGGTCGCGGGGGCAACTGCTGGGACAACAGTCTCAGACAGGAAATCCAGGCATCTGCCACTGTGGTTGCATCCTCCAGCTCAACCCCGGACAGCTGTGAGACATCCTCCAGCAGATCTGGGGTCTGCCTCTACGTCTCCTCTCACTGGGACATGCTCGAAACACCTCACCGTCAAGGCTTTCGGGAGGCATCCTAACCCTTCTCTGGACCCGAAGGAGCAATGGCTCTACTCCAAGCTCCTCCTGGATGGCAGAGCTCCTCACTCTATCTCTGAGTGAGAACCCAGCCACCCAGCGAAGGAAGCTTATTACGGCCACTTGTATCTACAAACTCATTCTTTCAGTCACCACCCACAGCTGATGATATAAGTGAGAGTAGGGACGTAGATTGACTGGTTTATCAAAAGCTTTGCTTTATGACCCAGCTCTTTCTTCATCATGACGGATAGATGCAACCTCCTGATCATTGCAGACGCCACACCAATCCGTCTATCGATCTCCCGCTCCATCCTTCCCCACTTATGAATAACACCCAGAGATACTTAAACTCCTCCACTTGAAGCAAGACCCTGTCTCTGACCCGCAGGGGCATGCCACCCTTTTATGACATAGACAATGGTCTCAGATTTGGAGGCATCACTTGGGGTTGCAAAAATAGTACCAGAACAAAACACTTTAGTTTATTGGAGGTCAATTACTCAAATGAGTTCTCAAGATTAGCAATAACAATGAAAAGTCTCAGACTGACTTATGCTGCTGATGATGAGCATAAACCTTAATACTTAGGGAAACACCAACTCTGTTCTATTTTACACTAAAATTTTGATTTTCCCCAGATGTGCACTTTCTGCCATGTATGTCCTGTTTGTGACACTGTCTGCAAGCCAGGTAAGCGATTCACCCACTATGATATAATCACAGCTTTGTTGTACCAACATGTGAATGAGAGGGATCCAAATGGAAAAGTGAGGTTACATGGAGAAGAGATAAAAAGGGTGCAAGGTTTTAGGTACTTAGGATCAACAGTCCAGAGCAATGGAGAGTGTGGAAAAGTTGGTGAAGAAGCATGTGCAGGTAGGCTGGAACGGGTGGAGAAAAGTATCAGGTGTGATGTGTGATAGAAGACTTTCAGCTAGAATGAAAGGGAAAGTGTACAAAATCGTGGTGAGACCGGCCATGCTGTTTGTTCTAGAAATAGGGGCACTGAGGAAAAGACTGGGAAAAGAGGTGGAGGTAGCAGAGATGAAGATGCTCAGGATCTGTTTGGGAGTGACCAGGATGAGCTGGATTAGAAATGAGTACATCAGGGGAACAGCTCATGTTAGAGGTTTTGGAGATAAAATCAGACAGGCCAGATTGAGATGGTTTGGACATGTACAGAGGAGAGAGAGTATATCGGAAAGAGGCCTAGAGGAAGACCAAAGAGGCGGTTCATGGATACAGTGAAGGGAGACATGAGGGTAGTTGGCTGACCAAAGAGGATGCAGCAAATAGGGTTAGATGGACGAAACTGACTTGCTGTGGCGACCACTGAAGGGAAATGTCAAAAGATGAAGAAGAAGTTGGACCACATAGACAATAGTTCCTCAAAGAAAAGTTAAATTATTCTAATGAAGCACCCACAAACCAGCCACACAGGATTGAGATTGGTCAGAATGTTGTAGTAGATTGTGTTTTATCAAGTTGATCTTTGGCTGCATTCTGATTTTGTAAATTTTCTTCAGGAGGATTTGTTGATGAAGTCACTGGATCAATCTACAAGTAAGACTTATTTTGATAAACGTTTTTTAAAAAAAATTTAATTGTCAGTTTACAACAGTTTACCAACCTTTCATCTAATCCACAGAACCGTCGCCGATGTCTTCGATGACGGCGACGACGATGATGATGGTGATGATGATGACAACTGAACCAAACCAAATGTCGCCACCATGTGGCCAAATTAATATTTCACCTCAACTTTTCATCTTTCTTAAATCTTTGTCATTTCACTACAAGAAGCCTTATAAAACATTCACTCCACAAAAAGTGAATAGAATTTGTTAAGACAAGTCTTAATATATTTGTATACTATTATGAAGGGACATATTTTACTGAAAATGAAAATATTAAAGTCTTATTGGATTATGTTAAATAAAGAGGAGGGTTCATTTCCAGTGATTGGTGTATTGGTGTATAACCACAATGTTCTGAATGTTTGATTTTATACAGTAAGATATTCCCTGCTGACTGAATTAGACATTAAATTGTTTTTTTTCAATCTACAATAAGAGTATAAAGGTGTCGTGTTAAACATCTTAGACATGAACAAAAAAGCATAAAAAAGTAAAATAAAAAAGTATCAAAGAGGAAGAAATCAAGCCAAGTGAACTTTACACAGTTGGAAATATAAATGTTTCCAGAAATGTTTCCAACTGCTTCACTCCCAAGGAAACATAGAGACAGTAAGTATTCATGTTGGGTAGAGTAGCCTCCCTGGAGACCTGAACTCATAACGTTCATTCTATTATAGACTGGTATAAACATAGTATACATTACACACACTATAAAGGCCTGTATACACACTGTAAAATGCAAACATGCCTCATAAACTGTAAACACACTGTATATGTGCTGTAAATTTAGAATCTCTCTCATGTAGAAAGCTTGACTTCCAGTTAGATTCCAGAGATTGTCTATTTTTTACTTAGTAATTTAAAACCTGCACCAAAGCAGCATACGCTGTTCATAAGGTCCGCAACTGTAGAGCAACACCTGATAACTAGACGGTTTTCTTGGAAAACACCTTACAGAGACATTGTGACAGGGGTGCTTAAGAAGTAGGAGTTTTTCTCATTTTCTAAATATTTCATTTTTACTTGCTCTCAGGACTGTTGATCTCAAAGAAGCATGTAACTGAAATAATAAGGTCTGTGGTGGAAAACAACCTCAGTAGAAGAAAAAGTCAACTGCTTTCTTCACTAGTTTATTGCATGGATCACAAGTGCACAAGTGAAGAGCTAGAGAGATCTCTCCCTATTTGTGTGATTCTACAAAATTTAATGCATCGCTGCGTTCAAGGTACAACCTTCCCTCTCCAGAGTAGAACTAAAGTTCAGAGAGGTCTCAGCATTAGAATCAGATAAGAAACAGGGGATGGTGCTAGTCTTTGCCTGGACACTCCACAGACACCTGGCATTGAAGATAACAGAGGAACACATCACCATTATGAGAAACTAAAATGTCCTGTATCTAAAACATCTAACATGTGCTGTTCCTCTTATTCTGTCCATTCTGGACAGTCCCAGAGAAATCCTCAGCATTTTCATCTCTGCAACCTCCATCTCTGTTTGCTGTCTTTTCTGCAGTGTCACCAAACAACGCAGCTGGTCTCACCACGCTTTTGTACACTTTCCCTTTCATTTTAGTTAAAACTCTATCACACATCACACCTGATACTTTTCTCCACCGGATACATCTCTCTCTCTCTCTGCCAACTGTTCAACAAATCCAGATGTGAAATTGCCTTGCTCCCAAATAGTCTACAGTCAACTATTGCTTTACTAGCACTGTTATTTTTGTTAAAATTAGTTTTGTTAACATTTTTATCGTAGTTTAATTATTTCCTATTTTTATTGCTATGCTTACTATTTACACATTAGTACCTCAGCAAGTTCCTAGTCTCTGAATCGCCTTCACTGACCATGACAATAACAGCCTTTTTGATTCTGATTTTATAACAGAATTGAAGTGTTTAAGAACAACAGCAACTCAGCCACGAAGAAATAGGCCACGTAAAATGACCGAGAGGGCTGAGCGGATGCTGAAGCGCATCGTGCAAAGAGGTCACCCACTTTCTGCACAGTCAATTGCTACAGAGCTACAAACTTCATGTGACCTTCCGATTAGCCCAAGTACTGTTTGCAGAGAGCTTCACGGAATGGGTTTCCTTGGCCGACCAGCAGCAAATAAGCCACACATCACCAAGTGCAACGCAAAGCATTGGATGCAATGGTGTGAAGCCCGCCGCCACTGACCTCTAGAGCAGTGGAGATGCGTTCTCTGGAGTGATAAATCACGCTTTTGCATCTGGTAATCTGATGGACGAGTGTGCGTTTGGAGATTGCCAGGAGAACAGTACATTTCTGACTGCATGTGCCAACTGTGAAATTTGGTAGAGGAGGAATTATGGGGTGCGGTTGTTTTTCAGGAGATGGGCTTGGCCCCTTAGTTCCAGTGAAAGGAACTTTGAATGCTTCAGGATACCAAAACATTTTGGACAATTCCGTGGTCCCAACCTTGTGGAAACAGTTTGGAGCGCACCCCTTCCTCTTCCAACATGCTTTTGGGGAAGGATGGCTCAATGAGTACGGTGACTTCCCTGTAACAGGAGGGTTGCCGTTTCAATCCCCTGCCCGAAGTTCATGCCGAGCTGTTCTTGAGCCAGGCACCAAACCCCCAAATGCTCCTATTGGTGGTTTGTATCTTGCATGACAGCATTCACCATCAGGTATGAATGTGCGTGTGAATGGGTGAATGTGAGCTACACTGTAAAGCGCTTTGAGTGCCAACGCAGGTAGAAAAGTGCTATATAAGTAGAGTCCGTTTACCATTTACCACCAGTGCACAAAGCAAGGTCCATAAAGACATGGATGACAGAGTCTGGTGTGGATGAACTTGACAGGCTGCACAGAGTCCTGACCTAAACCTGATGGAACACCTTTTTGATTACGTAGAGCGTGAACTAAGAGCAAGGCCTTCTCGACCAACATCAGTGTGTGACCTCAACAATGCACTTTTGGAAGAATGGTCAAAAATGATTATATATGTAATTTTTAAATATAATTTATGACAAAACTACCGTTTTATTTATATATACTAAAGTTTTAAATGATTGGATGTTTGTTTTTCCAGTACATGTACTTGCTATGTTAGATTGAACCAGCAGAGGACGCTGTTGTTCGTTCACTCCCATGTCTTTTAAATTAAGCGAAGAAGAGTTGTGGACAATCTTTAGTTTTACCTTGACAGACTGGTTACAAAACAACAGCTGATCCAAGAAAACTCTTTCAGAGACACAAACCAGCGCAGCGTTACAGCAAATGGAGCTGGACAAGTTCTGCTGCCTGGATGGTTCAGACCCGTTCTGGGTGAGTTTTTTAAAGCAACAATTGTTTTTTCCCCGGTAGTTTTTGTTGAGGTTTAGGAAGGAGTTAGCCCCGGTAAGTTAGCACCTAGTAGCTCTCTCACACACTCACACCGGCTCTGAGAAGGAACTGTGTGTTCTTAACATCCAAACATGGACACAACCTTACTGGTTCTGTCTCCGTAAAAGGGTCAGGAGCAGGAGGAACTGGTGAGAGAAAGCTGACTGGGATGTAATTAATTATACAAACAAACTGGGACTGAAGTAGTATCAGGATTAGTATATGATTAAGAAAAGTATAGCATGTATCAGAGAAAAAAGATGTATGTCCATAAAGTATAATTAATTTAAAGAAGAACAAATATGTCCATATGGACATGTAATTATGCTTACATGTCTGTTGTGTGTGTTTCACACACAAACCAAATATTTAACTCATTTCCTTATTGTATTTGCGTGATGCCTGGGAAGTCATCAAGTATTGTTTTCCTGTTTTCTTTATTATCTACTTACTCCTTATTCTTCTGTATAATTTTTGGGAGCTAGTCTCAGTAGCAGTGACCGATTTGGATTATTTTGGTCTCAAAACGAAAAAAAAAATTTTTCTTTGTCTTTTAAATATTTCAGTAGTTTTATTTTGCACCATAGAAGTGAATGGAGTTTGGAAACTTTGCTTGAAAATGTTTAAGCTCATTAAAGCTGGATAACTCAAGCATACTTTTAGCTAGAAACACAATTTTACCTGTAAAATGCTTACAAGGCTTCTTTATCACACTGTCTTGAACAAAATTTTGATAAGTTTAATACTTTTTGAAATATGAGTGTTTAAAAATAAAAAAAAGTGCAGAAAGAGATGCCATTTTTTGTTTGTTTGTTTTATGTGTGATTCAAAAGTTAGAAAAAAATGTCCGTAGCTATATCAATTTTAATCCTACAGCCACAAACTTGGCATCAAAGCGTAGAAAATGTTGTTATCTTCAAATGGTACTGAGCAGAAATGTGATTTACATGGTTGTTTTCCTGCTACAGCCCTCTAACCAACCCAAACTCTGGATTTTCTCTCATTCAATCCAATATAATTTTGAGAGGCTGAGAAAAATTTGGTTGTTTATAGACTGTTAAGTCCAAAAAAGACTTTTATTCAAGATAGTAGTTTCAGAATCAAAGCCAACAATAAAAATTTACAAAACAGAGATATAAATTGTCTTTTTCAGCTGAGAAAGAGGAGAGAAGGAGAACCAGCGCCCTTACGCTTGCTGGCCCTAAAACTCTCTGCTCACCCTCCCCTCTTCCCCTCCTTACCAAGATAACAAGAGTTGCCAGCAGTGGCCTTGAATGTCCCGGAGTATGATAAGCAAGTGTGTGAACAGTAATGTGGGAGACTTAGCTGATGTTTTGCACATTTTAGTATTTTAAACACATGGTTATGTCTGATGTGAAAAACACACAAATACTTCATAATTGAGCTTATCTTACATTTCCCCCCTGTTGTGAGTTTTGAGCATCAGAAATAGCACAATTAAATTAGCTTTAAGATACATCATCATTAAAAACAAAACAACAGGGTGACTTTAAGAAAAACCTGACCGGGGGCGCCACAACGGGTAAACTCCCGCAGGTGCTTGTTGGTGGGGATACCACGGTGCAGGGTCATGGTCAGGAAGCCAGGCACCCTGAGAATGCACCTATTGTGCAAACAGTCCAAACGAGTGACCCAAGAACAGAGGTTTCTAGCACATATTCTTGGAATAGGGGCAAGGGGCTTAGAGAGAGGTGGTGGCAAGGTCATAGAAATCCAAGTCTTGAGTGGGGAGCAGATTGTATTGGTACACCTGGGCCAGAAATATTCTGCGGTCAGTTCATTCTGCCACAGGGATGACGCAACAGGAGCAGAGGAGCAGAAACACTAAAAGGCCAACGAAGGGTAGGATGGCCTTCGGAAGAAATTGGGACCAGGAGCCTGAGAAAAGTCAGTCAAGCCAACCAGGAGCAGGAACAAAATCTTGAGGCATGGCTTGGCGAAGGTACCTCATAGTCTGTATGGCATCCAAAATGGTGGAGTTGTCATCAGGGATGTAAGCGCAACAAGAATCACCAATCACAGCAAATACCCCACCCTGGGGGGCAAGGCTTAAGACCAAAGCCATTCGGTCCTCAATCCTGTCCATTTGTCCTCTAGAAAGGCGCTGGTAAATAAAATGAATGAATGAACGAATTAATCAATCAACCAATTAATTAATTAATTTGGTCGCCTGGTTTCAGGAGTCCCAAAACTGTCTATGGGTTGTGAGAGAAACTGGAGACACAGAGCAACCAGGAAATGTCTCCGGCAAAAGACAAAATAAGCCAACCATAAACAGGGCGCAGTTCAGCTGATTTCTTCACCGTTTTGAGACGCTGGCCCCTGGTGGCTACCCGCCTCTTCGAAACGGACTTCCACTGCTACCCCCGTCGGTTGTTGTGGCTCAATTTAGCTACAGCAGAGAATAGACTCCTAGGGTGGCAAGGTTGAAAGAGTCCGTCGGGGTTAGGGGTGGCCCCGGTTGTAGTCCACTGTTCTGTTTCAGAGGCCGGGGCATGATGCTGCATGTCTCGCAGTACTTGTAGGGGGATGATGGTTGGTGGGTCGGGGTGTGATTGTTGACTGGTGGAGGCGAGGAAATGGTGACGTCCCCGTCATGGGGCGCAGGGTGGCAGGATTGAGCGTGTCGCAACGTTTGATGGTAAGGTGTGGTTGTAACAAAAAGGTGGCTGTGATTCTGAGGTGGCGCGCAGGAGACAGGAAGGACATCTTTGTTTGTGGAAGGAGAACATCAACAGCGTGACTCACTTGGAGAGTGAGGGGATGAAATAAAACTAACTCAGCTGAGGCTTGTACCGCCATGGCTGCAGCACAGACGGTTTGGATACATGGGGGAAGTGCAGCAGCAACTGGATCAAGTTTCTTTGAGTAATAGGCCACCGGTTTTAGTTTCGAGCCGTAGGGCTAGAGTAGCAGGGAAGTCATAAATCCCTGTTTACAATCCACTGTCTGGACAAAGGGGATGGAGTAGTTTGGTGGACTTAGAACACCTGAAGAGGTGATGAGGTGTTTTAAAACATCGAAGGCCGCATCTGCTGCTGGGGTCCATTGTAGAACAGAGTTCAGGGGGAAGTGTTCAGTGTACATAAGATCCAAAAGGAGCTGAGTTTGTTGGATGGCGCCAGCTCAACCCATTTGGTCAAAGAATCAACTATTACCAAGCAGTTCGTGAAATACCTCCCCTACTATTCTCAGCATCCCCCCTGTTGAGACATGGCTAAGCCCGTGGCTCACTATAGTTACAGTTTGAAATCACACTCGGGCTATCTGTACGTGTGGTGATCTCATGTCCCATAAAAATTCCCAAACTCCCAGAACTGCATGAAGTTCTGGAAATTGTGTTAAACAGTTTCAAATTCAATTATTGCTGTTTTTGTCATCTGCAGAGGTTACAAAGCCTTAAAAATGACATCATCTGTCTGATGAGTAAAGGTCACAAAAGTTAATTGTTCTTTGTTATGGAAATGTTATATTAAACAGCAGTATTTGGCAACATTATTAGCTGATCGTTAAAATCTGGACATTTTAGTTTCTCATCATAGTGTAACAATGATCCTGTGTTCTACTGGGTCTCTCTGTTATCTGGAATGCCAGGTGCACTAAAGCGTAGGAATATCTTATCTGAACTATTTTGGAGGAGGTTAGACCTTCAGTACAGCATGGCATCAAAGGTGGGATCAGAAATATAGGGGGAGACCTCTATGAGTACAACATAAAATTAGTAGTCACGTCTGACTATCACCATAAACACTTATCTGCAGATCTAAACTTCCTTTATTAGTCGCTACTGCCATTAATTCATTAATTCATTTATCTATTTATTAACTGCACAAAGTTCAGCACAAATCAAAATATTTCCTCAGTAAAAATCATTATTCATCTTGTACAATTCTCACATTTGACCATATTTAAGTTACTGTGCTGAAATATGGGGTGTCAATTACAAAGAAAAATCAACTCTGCAAATTATTTGATTAGAGAAAAACATAATTGTTGCTAAGGCTGAAGTTTTGGATCAAACTAATGCTCTGATCTTAAAAGATAGAATTTAAAATTGTTCAAATTATGTTTAGAGTTCATTAATAAGCATCTGTCTCAGTATCCAAAAACATTTTATCTACCACCACATTAATCTTAGAGACACCAATACTAACTTTCCTTCACCAGGCGTCAGAGCATAGACAAAAGGTTTTGTGAAATTATGGACAAACCTGAGTTCAAAACTAACACAATGTTCCAATCTGATGATGTTTAAAAAGAAATATAAAGAAATGATCTTCACTAAATATAAAAACAATCAATGTTAATCTGTTTCTCTCATTTACTTTTTCCCTTTTTTTTTTTTTTTTTTTTTTTCTTCTTTACCCAAAACAAACAAACAAACTGCATCCTATCATGTAACCAGTCAGTCAGTCAGTCAGTCATCATCTTATCCGTCTATCCTGTAACGGGGTTGTGGGGGGTGCCGGAGCCCATCCCGGCTGATTTAAAGCGAAGGGCAGGGTACACCTCGAACAGGTCGCGGGGCCACACACATACACCATCCACACAACCCACTCATTTCTAGGGACAATTTCATAGTGGCCAATCAACCTAACATGCATGTCTTTGGAGGGTGGGAGGAAACCGGAGTACCTGGAGGAAACCCACGCAAACACGGGGAGAACATGCAACCTTGCACACTCATGCACAGTCTTACACGTACAGGCTTACACACCCACTTACACACACACACACACACACACACCTACACACACGCTCAGAAACACTCCCAGCTGCAGCGGAACAGAGACACACGCACCCAGCTGTAGAAAAAAACAGAGACACACAAAGATCCATCTTTTTCACAATCACAAACTTTAGTGAAAAACTAGCATTTTTTGAGCCATTTCAGAATAAATTTGTAACAGAACAGTTAAACCAAATTTAAGGCTCTTTTTACTACAAACTTTTACAGTTTATTCATTCATTTACTACTGTTTAGTCATTTTCACTAATTTGGTTTTGATGAGGTAATAATTTTACAAACTTCTTTTGATCTCAAAAACTGGCATCATAAACCGGCTTTCTGAGTCCCAAAAATTAACCTGGCCAGGGTCAATTTTATAAACACTGTGGACAGTCATTCAGCGAGATGATGCGCCAGTCTCACAGATCTCTGCTTCTTTTTATTTTATTTATTTATGTATCTTTTTTTTATCATTGTTACTGGCGCCGTGCTGGCAGCCTGCTGCGTGTGGTGCAGCACACAAATTTTCCCAATTAATTATTTTGTCTCTTTGTTCAATTCTAAGATCACTAACTCTACTTTTCTCTTTTTCTTATTCTAAGAAAGACCTCTAACTTTAGACGTCCCTGTATCTTAAGAATTTTGGAAATAACCAAATTTCTTGCAAAACTATGCTTTTTAGTTCATTTAAAACTTATACAAGTCCAGTAAAGAAGTTCTTTGGCATGAGACTGAAGAGAGGACACTGATCCAGCCTTCAACTGTGTGCTAATCACACAGCGGAATCAGTTTTCAGGGATGAAACCCATCCTTTATCCACAAGTCACCAATACGTCCTTCTTTACAGGCAAAACAATAAAAATTAAGAACTGGTGAGATTCTGCTTAGAATCTTTAAAACACTCAGTTCTTTCATTCACACACAAGACAAAACACATAGACACAACGGTGGTTTACAGAAGAAAGCATTGCTGAGGTCAATAACTGTGAACCACTTCTGTTAGGGTAATAGTTCATTCAGCAGTACATGTGGATCAGGTACACATGGCGCACGTTGTTTGATGGCAGCATTAACAGCTCTTAAATCCTGGACCATTCTCCAGCTACCAGATTCTGCTTTCTTCACAGGGAATATAGGAGTATTACACTGAGCAGTGGGACACTCAATAATGATCCTGGCAGCGATCATATCTTGGATAACTGGTCTGATGCCATCTCTTGCATCAGGTTTGAGAGGATACAGTCGCAGCCGAGGTCTGTAGGTGGTTTTTGGTTCAATGGTGACTGGAGAGGCTGTGGTCATGAGGCCAACATCAGTTTTGGAAGTGGCCCATAGGCTGGCAGGAATGTCTGGAAAATCAGTAGCTACATGGAGGAGATAAGGTTGTCATGCACTAAGATGTGTTTGTGGGATGGCTGTGGTGGAGGGGACATGCACATCTCTCCACTGATGGGTTTTTTAGGAGTTTTTCCTCACCGAGAAGGAGAGTCTAAGTACATAAATGTGCTAGTCTTGTTTAGTTAGCATTTGTTAGTTATTTTTCTTGCTGTGTATCTGTGTTAATACATTCCTCTTTTTCTTGTGAAGCCAATTGAGACGGAAATTCTGTGATTTTGGGCTATAATTGAATTGTACCTGGTATGTTGTCTGTGGTATAGAGAGGGGGATAATTTAGTCCACAGGGTGTGGTTGTGGACCATAGCTTCCTGTGCAATATACTGCAGATCTTTCCATCTCATGGAGGGGGTTTTTCACCAGAGACACATGTGGAGTGAAGGTTGTGGCCAGCAGTGATGCTTCGATAGATAATGACATGAGGGCACAGGCCCAACCTTGGCCCCAGAGGAAATGTGTAGCCGTCACCCTTTGAGGGCCCAAAGCATGGAACTGATGTATGTACTTATCAGAAGGGGGGTTTCTGGTGTAAGCCATGGTGATATGTAGAGGATAATTATTTTGCGGCGTCCAGGGCATGCCTTGCATGAGGGCTATAGTCTTGTCTTGTAGGTCCTCAGTAATAGAGGAGAGACCAGTGGGAGTTAGATCCAGACTGTAGAAAGTGGCGGGGGTGCCTTGCCCCTCCATCACAAAGACATCAGTAGAAAAGTCCACTTTTTCAGCACGTAGGCCTCTAGGCCCAACCACTATGTTCAGTTGTAGTTTGACAAGTAAATCCCTGCCCAGGAGGTTGATGGGGCAACAGTTACTGATAATAAAGGGGGCAGAGATTTCTGTTCCATCTTCATCAACTACTGTGGTGTTTTCGGACCAGAAAGTAACTTTGGCATCACCTCCTGCGCCTATAACTATGATCTTTTTCTTTGTGGGGCGGAGGCCTGGAATGTTGTCTTTGATGACGGAGACCTCAGCTCCAGTGTCACAGAGGAAGGGGACTGGAATGCAGTTGGGACCGATGAGAAGGGTGAGGCGAGCTTCAGGAGTGTTGTGGTAGGAGCCAGGTAAGGAGGAAAGGTCGAAAATAGGAATTGGGATCAGAGGGTCCTCCTGATCAGACTCAGGACCTTTCTGGTCATGCTCATGAGGGTCAGGCTGAGAGGAGCCTTGTCACTTGTTCCCGAAGGGATTGAAGCCTGGGTTGTATGGGGGCTGCTGCTGTTGTTTGTAGGGAGGACCCCTGAGATCCCTGGGTTTACGGTCGCATCTGGGTTCTCTGTTCTGAGGACCTTGAGACTTTGGAGGATGTGGGCAGTCTCTATAGTAATGGCCGCATTGGTGACAGTTGTAGCAGACATCGCCGGTGCGAGGTCCATGAAGGGGTCCATATTAAGGACCTGGTCGAGGTCCTGGGCGAGGTCCACGACGCCATTCGGGTTCAGCCCCTTTTCACCTTTTCCTCCCGCCTTTTGAGCAGAGCGCTCATCATGGTGGTGATGCCTTCACTATTCTTCAAGTGGGGCTGGAACCCATGTTTAGTGACCCACTTCTCCAGGAAGTCACAACTGCCTGGGCAAGTTTTCCCCATAAACTTAACATCTGGACTGTTTTTTATTTCCTTGGTCAGATTTTTACCCATGTTGTATTATTATTGTATAAGTACAACCACAATCAACTTTCTTTACTATCTGACTTCACTAATACAGATCTAAAATACACACACACACACACACACACACACACACACTGTAATGCGGCAGCTACACAAACACAGCCCGCACAGCAGCTTTGCTTTTTTTTTTTTTTTTCTTTTTCTCTCTCAACGCACACAACCAGTTCAAACAACGTAACCTTTTTCCTTCGTTTAACAACTTTCTCTATCTTGCCACGGAAATTCACAATGCATAAACAGAATGAACATCACAACAACAAAACTTTCCTCCAATCAGGATGATCAAAATCCATAATCAGAACCATTTTTCAAACCAAAAAAAACACAATTCCTTCAACCACAAATTTTTCTCCGGTGAACATGTAGGTTGGCTGACCTCTCTAGACAACAAAAAAGTTTTACAAAAGGTGAGTCGTTTACTCTAACCTATCTGTAAAAAGGTGAGTCATTTACTCTAACCTGAAAAAAAAAAAGTTTTACAAAAGGTGAGTCATTTACTCTAACCTATCTGTAAAAAGGTGAGTCATTTACTCTAACCTGAAAAAAAGTTTTACAAAAGGTGAGTCATTTACTCTAACCTATCTGTAAAAAGGTGAGTCATTTACTCTAACCTATCTGTAAAAAGGTGAGTCATTTACTCTAACCTGAAAAAAAAAAAGTTTTACAAAAGGTGAGTCATTTACTCTAACCTATCTGTAAATGGTGAGTCGTTTACTCTAACCAAAGCCTGCAACTGGTGAGTCCTTTTGCTCTAACCAGTGCCACAAATATGCTGAGTCATTTACTCCAAGCATAGATAAATTTATGTTTCAAAATGGTCAGCCAAGCCTACCTTTTATTGTTGGGATGATCTCGTCCAAGTTGGACCCGTCACTGGAACCGCGACCCGGCGCAGGCACAGGGACTTGGCCCGTCCTGTCAAGGGAGGACGCTGTGCACAGATTCTTTGGCCTCCCTGCTCCCACGTCGGATCGAAGCCCAGATCTTGGGTCCCGGGTTTCGGCACCAAATGTTAAGTCCAAAAAAGACTTTTATTCAAGATAGTAGTTTCAGAATCAAAGCCAACAATAAAAATTCACAAAACAGAGATATAAATTGTCTTTTTCAGCTGAGAAAGAGGAGAGAAGGAGAACCAGCGCCCTTACGCTTGCTGGCCCTAAAACTCTCTGTTCACCCTCCCCTCTTCCCCTCCTTACCAAGATAACAAGAGTTGCCAGCAGTGGCCTTGAATGTCCCGGAGTATGATAAGCAAGTGTGTGAACAGTAATGTGGGAGACTTAGCTGATGTTTTGCACATTTTAGTATTTTAAACACATGGTTATGTCTGATGTGAAAAACACACAAATACTTCATAATTGAGCTTATCTTACATAGACTGAGATGATTTGGACATGTGCAGAGGAGAGAGGGCACATCGGAAAAAGGATGGTGGGTTTGAAACCACCAGGAAAGAGGCCCAGAGGAAGACCAAAGAGGAGGTTCATGGAGACAGTGAAGGAAGACATGAAGAAAGTTGGTGTGACCGAAGAGGTTGCAGCAGATAGGGTTAGATGGAAGAAACTGACTTGCTATGGCGACCCCTGAAGGGAAATGCCAAAAGAATTAAATTCTGGTGCATGTCTACGTCACGGAAGGGCTTTTTTTTTTTTTTGTGTTAGTTTGGATGAGACTATTTGGTCTACAGACAAGAGGTGCGCTCTGCTCACGCATGTGCGGTAGGCGCTAGGCATAATGGGATTTGTAGTCCATTTGTATATATTTTTTTGTTTTTAGCAGTTCAGAATAACTAGGCAGCTGCAAGCAGTTGTTTATCTAAAACAGCACATTCTAGTTACTTATATTTAGATTTTGTTTCATCCTTTGAACCGCTTAAGTCTATTGGGGTCAAGGAGATGCCTGAGCCCATCCAGGCTAATTTCAGGCAAGAGGCTGGGTACGTCTTAAACATGTCGCCGGTCTGTTGCGGGGCAACACACTCACTAATTCCTAAGGGTAATTTCATATTGGCCAATCAACCTAAATTGCATGTCTTTGGAGGGTGGGATGAAACCGTAATACGTGGAGAAAACCCACACATATGCGAGGAGACCAAGTAAATTCCATTCAGAAAGGCCAGTGTTTCAAGCCTCGTTCCCACTCTGGGACTCAAACCCCAACCTTCTTGCTGTGAGGCCACAGTGCTAACCACAAAGCCATTAAGCAGCCCCTGCATGTATTTTTAATTGACAAAATTATTTATTGTCTGTCTTGCTGAGCATCAAACAACTCTCTCTTTTGTTAATTTTTTTTTTTTTACTTGATTAACTTAAGCTTTCATAATTTTAATGTATTTAAGAAAAGTGGTGCTCTCAAACATAATTTTTTTTGTTCTCACATACTATGTGCAGACAAACAACTTTATTTTTTGTTTAGCGCTAAAGGAAGTTACTTCCCAGGCTGAACAACTTGATTTCAGAATTGATTACTCTAAATGTGCAAATATTTTTCTATATTTCGTTACAGTATTTGCCTTTTGACTAGTTTTAGTTACATTTTCTGAACATAACTCACATTAGCATCTGATCTAACTTTTAAGGTCAAGGGAAGATGCATAAATATGTTATTGCATTTACTAGTAATTTAATTAGCTTCATCAAGGCAAAACCATTTATCCTGATATTCTAACACAAGTTTGAGGGCTTTTTGAGAACATTTGAAATCAGTCAAAAGGTACGAATATTGAAGCAGTACATTTGGCACACTTTTCTCTAGACGGCCACAATCTTAATTCTCATATTATGTGATGGAGAGAATGTTTGAAAGCTTAAAGTTATAATATAGAAAATGGGTTAAATTTTTAGAATAATAACTGTGTCTTATGCTAGACGAGGTTTGCTTCTTGTGCTATTTACCAGTTTGAAGTCTTGTTTTGAGTCATTTTTAAATAACTGTTGTGTTAGTATGAGAATAATTCTTTTGACGCTCACAAAAGATCAATAAATTTAATTTATAGTTTTTCTTTGAAAATTATATCTCAATTGTGTGTAAAATGTTGTTTGTTTGTTTTTTTGTACCAGGACTGGAAACGATCATGGAATACTTCCAATCCAGATTTCACCCAGTGTTTTCAAAACACCGTTTTGGTGTGGGTACCATGTTTCTATCTCTGGATTTGTGCTCCTTTCTACCTCATCTATCTCTGGAGCCATGATCATGGTTACATATGTATGAATCACTTCAACAAAGCAAAAACTGTGAGTAGAGTTTGATGTTGACGTCTTTTCATTTTTGTAAAACATACTAACTAATCAGAGAAGATGCTTGCTCAGAAGATTTCCACTCCCTGTTTGCATTGATTCACAAAAGTTTTCTGTCTCTATTCTATTCCCACACACAATCGTGGATTATGAAATCAGCATGGGGAAATACTCACACAGCTAGTTTTGTACATGTTCCCTTTCTCACATGGGCTTCAAACTAAGTAATAAACAACTCCTACATACTTCGATGGTTGATGAGACAATGTACTGTCGTTTACCCTCTTTTATGACACCCATAAATTTGCTTTGACACATTTGGAAAAAAAACTGCAAATTGTTTCTTCCTCAAAGAGAAGTTATCGGTTCAAGATTCTTTACGGTCACAATGTGAGAAAAGAGTAACATTTTGACAGATAATTAACCTGAAATTGCAATCATTTTATATTTTTTCATCATGACGAACATTTTTCTCCAATCAAATCTGACTTTACCAGGTTACCATGTTAGTCTTACTTGTCTCTGTCACATTTTATCATTAAAAAGTTACCAATACTCTTACCAGGTCAAAGGAAAAATATTTTGGTAACCAGTTTTATGCTTGGGATTGAATGGCAATCCCTAAAATTTTCCCCACTTATCTGGAACATAAAGTGCTAACACCACTGAATGCATAAATATTTTGGTAAAACTAATAAAATTGTGAGTTTAAAGCAGGGATGCCGACCCAAGTAAACCGCCAGGAGTGTAGTAAAAAAAAAAAAAAAAAAAAATGAAATGACAGAAAGTAAGTGCTGCCAATTCAGCGACTTTTTATTTTAGCTGGTCTTTTAGCTGGTCTTCTGACCCTCTAGCAACTTTTTTTTTTTTAAAAGCCACAATTTAGCGGCTTTTTCTAGTGTTCGAGGAGAGTTTTTAGAGTCTGCGAGGTGAAAGCACGTTGTTAAGCGTGTTCTCAACGAGCAGCGCCTCCCCACCCAAAGTACTGCGTGTGTGCATGTGTGAGAGAGCGAGAGAAAAATAAGAGGGGGAGAGAGAGGAATTTGTGCGTATGTGTGCGTGCCTGCGTGCGTGTGTGTGTGTGTGTGTGTGTGTGTGTGAAAAATGGAGAGGGAGAGAAAAGAATATCTATTTGTTTAAGATGGATGAATCTGTCTGTGCATATTGGTTTGAGAGACAGAAAAAGAGGAGTGTGTGGGTGCGTGCGTGTGTGTGTGTTTGAGAGACGGTGGGATTGTGAAGTGATATCTAATGGTTGTATGACAACAACAAAATGTGCCATGAGAGTAGATTTAGTGCAGGCTGGGTTGATTTGTGGAGTTTGAAAGGCCACAAACGCCGGATTGAAAGATCTCAGGTTTGCTACTTGAAAAGTAGATCTTGGGACAAAAAGGTTTCGTTACCACTGGTTTAAAGTGACAATTTTGAGATTTTGTTTCACAATAGCAAATACAAAAACAATATTGTGCAATAATGTGACAAAGGTTTTGTTTGTAGCAGTGTCAAGTTGTGTCGAAATACATTTTTGTAAATGTTCACCACTCTGAATAAAAGCAAACAAGATTAATAAAATAAGGTACGATACCGTATTTACGTGAAGTGATGTAGCTGTACTTTTTATTTGAGTTGTGACAGAATGTAGACCATTCCGTTTCTTTTGAGAGTTAATAAGAGCAGGAACATAATTCTTAATTAATTCTTAACAATGTTAAATCTTCTTGGTTCTAAGTTTTTGTAAATGAGAATCTGCTTATTTTGCAGGCTGTTGGTTTTTCGTTGTGGATTATCTGCTGGTCAGATGTTTTCTATACTTTCTGGGAAAGGAGTCATGTTAGTGCTATTTCTGCACCAGTTTATCTCATTAGTCCAACTCTGTTGGGCCTCACTATGGTGAGTATATCATGGAATTTTATTTTGGCATTTTCTCGAAGTTAATAATATTTAAAGTTGAGGTAAAAATTATTGTGTTGAAAACCTTTATGTGAAATGGATTTTTGTTAGTGTATTTTTCTATTTTCAGGCTTTTTTTTTTTTTGTTTTACCTTGATTGTCAATATATGATTTTTAAAATTCTATTCAACTGTTTTTTTGTTTGTGTAAAATGTATTTTATATAGTTCATTTGCATTTTAAATGAAAAAAATATTTAAATTTATTTGTTTTTATCAAAATAGTTTTTGTTAAAGACAAGTTGTTTAATTTCTTTTCTTCATTATTTAACTTTTTTGTTTCCTTGTTTTATTTCAGGTCATTTATTTCATTATGAATTGAGTTATTAATTTAAATAACATTTGGGTGTAATTGTTTCAAAGTAGATTAAGTAGCCTAATGTAAATTGACTAAGTAGATTATTCAGTAATCCAAGAAAATGTTTCTAACAGTTTTGGTTGTTTTTAGAATTGCAGAAAACAAGTTAGATTTAATTACATATCTTTTAATAGATAGAAGTGATTCTGGTCCTTGATGTGTTTTCAGAAGACAATTATTTGTAACTGGTGTGTATGTTTCAGTTGCTGGCCACATTTATAATACAATACGAACGAATGAAAGGCGTCCAGTCATCTGGAGTTATGCTGATATTCTGGGTGCTGGCACTGCTCTGTGCCACCGTCACCTTCAGGTCTAAGATCCTCCAGGCCCTCCACCAGGTAAATCTGTACAGCTTATATAATGAAGTGAACTGTTGATATTTAACTTCCATTGCACTGTTCCATATTGCAATTTCCTTGTTGTGGGACTACCAAAGGTTTTCTTGATTATCTTAAATGCATGGATTAATTCAAATATCCACAACACCTTGATGTTTTGCCTCGCAACAGACTAAATGCCTCTTCGGGGTATACCCTGCCTCTCGCCTGTAATCAGCTGAGATAAACTCTGGCACCCCCGTCATGTAGTCAGGGATAAGCGGTTCAGAAGATGAATGAATTAACCTTGTTGTTTTTTACTTTTTCAGCCAGAAACTGTGTGTGTTTGGAGGTACACCACCTTCTACCTCTACTACTCTCTGCTGCTGATAGCTCTGGTAATGTCCTGCTTCACCGACCAGCCTCCTCTCTTCTCTCTAGCAGTCAAAGACTTGGTGAGAAATGTTCTGCTTCTTTAAACACGGCCAACTTTTCAGCCGAGCATGGATTCAGAAAACCTCTGTCAGACATCCTGAAGGTGGAAGTGACTGCTGTCTCACACTGAATACAAATAAAGCATAAAAAATAATAAAGTTTAGAGTATGAATGAGCCAAAATGAGCTTCCTGTGCAGCATGGCTGGGCTCTCACTCAAAGATAGAGCGAAGATTACAATCATAGAAAAATTACTGATATGGTAGATTTGCAAGGGATAAAAATCACAGATTACATCGGTAACTATCAAACTACCAGAGGTAACAAAAAAAATCCTGTATGGAAAGGGCTTGAAAAATTGTTCTGATGGATTACAGTTAAGCATAGAAAGTATATTTAATTCAATTTAATTAAGCAAATGGTACATAGGGGGAAAGATGGCTCAATCTGTAGGGGCAACTGCCCTGTAACAGGAGGGTTGCCGGTTCAGTCCCCCACCAGGAGTTCATGCTGAGATGTCCCTGAGCAAGACACTGAACCCCCAATTGCTCCTGATGGTGATTTGCAACGTGCATGGTAGCGTCCCCATCAGGTATGAATGCGTGTGTGAATGGGTGAATATGAGCTACACTGTAAACGACTTTGAGTGCCAACGCAGGTAGAAAAGTGTTGTATAAGAAGAGTCCATTTACCATATAAAATTAATTTGTTTTATCAGGATCAAGGAGTCTTTGTTGTAGACGTATTCTACTAATCTACAATCACACTTTAGATTCAAAATGTACATTTAGATATCTTGTTCTTACTAACAAGACATGAAGACATTCATCTGTTTAGATCAGTTCAGAGTGTCTCATTTCATACAGAGAGAAAAAAAAAAAAAAACACATTTCTTTTTTTTTTTTTTGTCATTGTTTTTAGAATCCATGCCCCGAGCCTGGAGCCTGTTTTCTTTCCCGGGTAACGTTCTGGTGGATCACCAGGTGAGCGCCGGATCAGAAATGTTTGTGATTTTTACACTGTTACAGCTATACTTACACCTTAGGGATTTTCAGTTGGAGACCCTCGACTTTCTTATAAAATCAGAAAGTTGCTCAGTTACACTTTACTTTTTAAAGATTTATTTATGCTAGATGTTTATAAAAAGTTGTTCCTGAAGCTAGTGGATGTTTAATCGTTTATTTACTTTTATTTCCTGCAGTGTTGGTTTATTTTATCAGTTTAAACTAACAGTACGAGGTTATTTAACATATTTTTCTTTCTGTAGAACAATTTAAATATTTTTAGAAATGACTGACATGTCAAATTTGTTTTGCTTGCCTTCATTTCCTGAATTAGATGACAATATTAGTTTCTATTTTTAATCTGTTTGCTTTACAATTAGCCTGGGTTGTAATTCATGCAGTTCTCCTCTACTGTGTGTTTACTATAACAAACCGTAGTTGAACAATTCTGATAAAATCAACACACACACTTTAACCCACATTTAAAGTTTTAAGGTTGCTTGTGCAAAATCAACTTTTCAGAGCTTTCTACTTTCTAATATTATTGGATTTGTCTTGCATCTGTCAGCATGATGATTACTGGATACAAACGCCCACTAGAGGAGAAAGACATGTGGTCTTTAAATCCTGATGACCGCTCTCACAAAGTAGTGCCACAGCTGGTGAACCGCTGGAACACAGAATGCCAGAAAGTGAAAAGGTCAGAAAGATTATTTTAACAAGATACCAATTCTTATCATATATACATGGTCTCTTCTCTGCTTGTATCACTTCAATCTGTTTATGTCTTCTAGGACAGAGCAGAATACAATGTACTCACCCAAGCGGCCTCCCCGTGGTGAAAGCAAAGAGAATCGAGTTGTGGAAGAGTCTGAAATCTTGATCTTTAAATCCCCCCAAAAAACAAAGGAGCCCTCCCTTCTTTTAGCCCTCTGCTTGACTTTTGGACCCTATTTTCTTATCTCCTGCCTATATAAGATTATTCAAGACATCCTCATGTTTGTTGGGCCAGAAATACTTCGGTGAGAAACTTTTGTTTGTAATAAAATATTTGTATGTTTAAAGCAATGCACCAGTTTTGAAATACTTTTGAGAGAAATAGAGACCCATACTGAGAACAATTTGTTTACAAATGCAATATTAGCATGTAAATAGTAGTGAACTTATCATAAAACTCAATAGCAATAGTAATAACTTTTATTTCTTGCTCTCATTTAAATTTTCTATGTTTAAATAAAATCTTTCATATTTGGTTGTTTTAGTTCTGAATTTTTTAATACAGTATTTTGAGTCATTGTTTTTTTTTCCAGTTTAAAAATCAATTAAAGAACATTTGTTTCTTTTACTTTTGCTTTATTTTTGTTTCTCACACTTTCTCTCGTTCAGGCTTCTTATACAGTTTGTCAACGACTCTAGTGCTCCCTACTGGCGGGGCTTCTTCTACACCGCTCTGCTCTTCATATGTACCTGCGTTCAGTCTCTGATCCTGCAGAGGTACTTTCACGTCTGCTTCGTCTCTGGGATGCGGCTACGTACTGCCATCATCGGAGCTGTCTATAGAAAGGTATGCCAGACACTAGAATCTTGTTAGTTTTCTACTCCAGAAAAGCTTTTCATGTTTATGCAACATAAGATGTTAAAATTTGTTAGGTTTTTGTTCCCCTGGTCAGCAGTGGGCATGTTTAAGACCCCGATCTGAAACCGACCTTTAACCGTGTAAGAAAATTTTCCTTCCTGGATCTGCTCTTGCAGGCCTTGGTCATCAGCAGTGCTGCACGCCGAACATCCACCGTGGGAGAGATAGTGAACCTGATGTCAGTGGATGCTCAGCGTTTCATGGATCTCATCACTTACATCAACATGATTTGGTCTGCTCCTCTGCAAGTGGTGCTGGCACTCTACTTCCTCTGGCAGGTAAATGTCACTACGAAGCTTTGAAAAATATGAACTCGAGACACTGTTTTTACTATTACAGCCATTGTAACAGCACTATATTGCCTTTTTCCACTTATGTGGGGTTGAGTAGCAATAACGGCTTTTTAAACTTTTTAAAATAATTTTTCTTATGGGTTTGAGAGTTACAAGCTGGTGCATCAACTTTTGCAAAGACAACCTCTTTTTTAAATCAAGTTTGCTTAATAAACCTCTTTTTGTAGTGACATTGAATAAGTTGTCAAGCTAAGCATAAAATTTATTCAAAGAGTTGAATGTTGTTTAACACTACATAATAGTTGGTTTTCCAGCTTTTGCTTTGTGTTGCTATCAGTCAATGTTTGCCTCCTGTATGCAAACTGAATGGCTTTGTTTGCGTCTCTGTAGAATCTGGGAGCGTCTGTGCTGGCAGGAGTCGCTGTGATGGTTTTGATGGTCCCTGTTAATGCTGTCATTGCCATGAAGACCAAAACCTACCAGGTAGAGCTTTACTGTAGAAACACACAACTCCTATTGTTAAGTCTAGAATCAGGCTGAATCTGTGTCTTGCTTTTTTTGTGCATTTTTTGAGTAGGTGGCTCAGATGAAGAGCAAGGACAGCCGCATTAAGCTGATGAATGAGATGCTGAATGGCATCAAAGTGCTAAAACTCTACGCCTGGGAGCTGGCATTTAAGGACAAAGTGTCAGAAATCCGTGAGAGTGAGCTAAAGGTTTTGAAAAAAGCTGCTTATTTGGGTGCAATATCCACCTTTACCTGGGTCTGCGCACCCTTCTTGGTGAGTTTGGCACATCAGAGCAAATAAAAATCAAACTAACAAAACGGATTTACCTACAAAACAGTTTTAACCTCTGAGTTTTTTTCTTCCTCTTATACTGACTTGCTGTCTGTAGGTCGCTCTGTCCACTTTTACAGTGTACGTTCTGATTGATGAGAAAAATGTTCTGGATGCTCAGAAGGCCTTTGTATCACTGGCACTTTTCAACATCCTACGTTTTCCCCTGAATATGCTGCCCATGGTCATCAGCAGTATGGTGCAGGTTAGTGTGGCTTTATCCTGTTTGGATTTTAGTTCAAAAGTTAAAATTTTATTTAAAATCTCTAAAGTTATATAAAAAAAAAATCTTTTAAAGATATTTATTCTCTGACAAACTTATCCTAATGATACCATAAATGACAGGAAAAGTTCTCATATGTTTGCCTAAAATGCTTATTTTAATTAAACTTCAATTTAAATTATTAGCTGGAAGTTGTAAATATCTGGACTATCAACTGTCGGATTTATCCACTTTATTATCCTTTGCTACATATATATTTGCTATATATCATCAGCAGGGTAATATTTGGATTATAATTACCCACATTCTTGAGTTACTTTATTTAACAGTTGTACGGAAAATGATTTTGTTTAGTAAGAACTCATCACAACTGAGCTTTTCTGATTGCTAAAAGATGGTTCTGGTTGTAAAACTAGAGTTATCGCTCTGTGAACCTTAATCAGGAAGAGCCAAGAAATTTGATCTATATATAAATCTAAAGATTTCACTAATTTGGAAATGACCAATTTCCTATTTCATGTTGATAGGGGTGGTCATTTTTTTCTTAGAATAATACAACCGAAATGAATGAATCCTTTGGTGTTTTGTCTTCAGGCCAGTGTGTCACTGAAGCGACTGAGAGTCTTTCTGTCTCATGAGGAACTTCAGGCGGACAGTGTGGAGAAAGTAGTAGCAGGCTGTAAGTACCAACCAGTCTACAGACTCTGATTTAGAGGTCAACCTATTGAGTTTTGATGCTGAATGGCTACCCTCATCTGAACCAGGTTAAATTTAAAATCAAAGTACCACCTCTATGATGTAATGCCTTTTTTATTTTATGATACTCCACTGATTCAGATAGAAAAACTCTGATAGAAATTTTTGAGTTAACTAGTTTTGCAGTTGTCTGGGTCAACCCAAGCTCAGCGTTCCAAAATAAACCTTTGCATGCCTCCACGTTTGTAGTGACAGTTTTTTTTTGTTTGTAGTGACAATTTGCATGATCGTTACTGTTAGCAGATCTAAATGTTTGCCAGGTATTTTACGTGTTCTAAAATTATGTCGCTACCCTAGACAAACTGGTTCACAGAGACTGTTGGGAAGGTTAAATGTTATTGCTGTTTGTGGTTTTGATGTTTTGCAGATTGGTGAATCTCAATGTAGTTATTTATCATTGACAGTGATTTTTTTTTCTCCTAGCACCATACAGTATTTCCATTGTGGACGGTGTCTTTAGCTGGTCCAGAACTGAATCCCCAACACTGAAGAGGTATGTGACACCAGTCTTTAAAGTTCTCGTCCCTAAAGCTATTTGCAGCTTCAACAAATGAGTTTTTAAATATTTTTTAAACTGAAAAAAAAAGAAAGAATTTGTATAGCAAAGTCAGAAATAAAGCAAAGTGTGTTTGTGTGCAAAGATTGAATATGAGCATCCCAGAGGGCTCTTTGGTGGCCGTGGTGGGACATGTAGGATCAGGAAAATCTTCGCTGCTCTCAGCACTACTAGGAGAGATGGACAAAGTGGAAGGAACTGTCGGGGTCAAGGTTGGTGGTCTTAATGCCTTTTAATGTTTCCATCAGATGCAAAATTACTCTTTTCTCAGTGTATTGTATTTATATAAACAGTACCCTTAGCCTGTACTGAGAAAGCGCAGGCTCCCCCCTTCTAAAATTCGACACAAGTCAGACAGATACTGGCTATTTGTAGTCGATTCACCAATAAAACAGGCACTCAATCATTGTCACATACGAGAGTGGCAGAAATACTAAACCAATTAAAGAATTGCCGGACAATTCTAAGATACCCATTTGGTGAAAAATACAAACCCCAAACTATGTAAGTAGAAATGTAGAAAGTTCAGAAAAGTTTATTTTGATGAGATGGGGCATTTAAAGACTTGCAGGTTCCCAGAGTACTAATATAATCATTTTTTAAAAAATAAGATCAAAAGACTATATGACATTCAAGCAAAACCTGCAGCACATCTAACTAAAACATTTTTACCGTTGGACCAAAGCCAAGCTTTGATTTAAACTAGCACATCTAAATGAAGAGAAAAAAAGCAGTACTGACATGTAAATGTAGAAAAAAAAAAACCTTTTATGAACATTTTTTTTTCTTTTGTCAAAACACATTTTAACAAAGATTATCTAATTAGTCATTTTTCTTCTTTTTGTCAAGGATTATTTCCACAAAGACATTTATACTTGCAATGGATAGTTAGTATCTTAGGCATGAATGTGGCAGAGTGTGAAATATTGTAACAAACAAAAAGGAAAGCATGCAGATGACATGTTTGTTTTTAAATATAAATAGTTGTAGTTCGGGACCACTTTTTATGTAACCATTATTGTAAAAGTGCTCCAGGAACAAATCGACACTATGAGAAGCCTTCTTTTCAAAAATATTTTCGTACCTGTCGTTGTACTCTCCAGGGTTCGGTGGCCTACGTTCCCCAGCAGGCTTGGATCCAGAATTCTACACTAAAAGAAAACATCATGTTTGGTCAGGAGAAGAATGAGCCTTGGTATCAGTGTGTGGTGGAGGCCTGTGCCCTGAAGCCTGACCTTGAAATTCTACCTGCTGGAGATGAGACGGAGATCGGAGAGAAGGTATCAGCTGAGAGCTTTTTTTTTATAGCTAATTATTAGTGAGCTGTGATGGTAATCTACACACCTTTGTAGTTTTTCCAGTAATTGATTTCATCCCATTTCACAAGTTAGTGTTTTGTTGAGAGATTTTATGCGGTGAAATTTCCCCATGACCAATGTCATCTCATGTTTTCATTAAAAAAAAATCTACAATTATACTAGTAATCATTTGTTTATAAAAGTTGTGATAAAACTTCATTCTGTCAAACCTTCCATCATCTGAGAACTTAAAAATATAAAAGTTAGATAGTTTTCAATGTCAGTATTTTTTTTTATCAAAGGCAAGACCTGAGAGAAGGATCTCTTTGTGAAAAATGCTAGGTTTCTATTAAATTAGTGTGATATTTCTACAAAATCTTCTTTGGAGGAAATAATGTTTTATTACCGTATTTTCACAACCATAAGGTGCACATAAAAGTCTCAAATTTTCTTCAAAATGAGCAGCGCCCTATTGTGAAGTGCACCTTATGTGATTTGTGATTTGCGGACGTATTAGAGAACCATGAGGCGGACACAGTTGAGAATATTAGAACATTAAAGGGGGAAGTGTGGGCATGGATTGTGTACAAAAGAACAGGTATGTGCTTTATGCAGAACATTGCTGTTTTAACAACACTTAAAATGGAAAAGAGACACGTTTATGCTCAGTTTAAACTGATGGTAATCAGCTACGTAGAGGAACATGGGAATCGAGCCGCAGCAAGAAAATTTAAAATGAACGAGTCGATGGTTTGTAAGTGGAGGAAGCTGGGATGCGAGCTGCGACAGGTGAAGAAGACGCAGCTTAGTTTCCGCAAAAATAAGGCGAGGTGGCCAGAGTTGGAGGAAAGGTGATGGATGACCAGAGGAGACCACAGCTTCATGAAGGATAGAAGGCAGCGCTGCGCGAGTTATGCCACAGTTTGCCAGTGGATTGTAGATGCTTGTGCTATTGTGTCTGCTGGCACTGTTGTTCGAGCTTTCACAAAAGCAGGCATCATTTCCGAGGAACCGCATGGTACAGAAAATGACTAACATAGAGGAAAGTGAACCTGCGATGCTGGATTTAGCGCAGCTGTTAGATTCCGAAACAGAGGTTGAGGACTTGGATGGATTTGATAAATGACTAGACGACAACTGTAACTACTATTTAAATAAAGCCAACTAAACTCAGTTTTGCTCCCGATCTATTTTTAAATACTCACCCGTGTGTGTGTGTGTGTTTTTTGTTGTAAGGCGGACAGTGTAGAGGATATGTATATAAAACGCGTGCCCTATCATCGAGTGTGCCTTATGTGTGTGTTAAATACAGACATGCGAAATTTGGACTGCGCCTTTTAATACGGTGCACCTTATGGTCATGAAAATACAGTATGTTTGTTTGAATTTTGTGTCGCTACATATTTTTAGTCTGTGTAAACTGCTTTACGTAGGCAGTTGCATTAAATTTGGATAAATCCTTCAGGGGGTGAATCTGTCCGGAGGCCAGAAGCAGAGGGTGAGCCTGGCCCGGGCGGTTTACTGTGATCGCTCGGTCTACCTGCTGGATGATCCACTGTCTGCTGTCGATGCCCATGTCGGAAAACATATCTTCGATCAAGTGATTGGCCCACAAGGTCTGCTGAAGGAAAAGGTGACCCTGCTCTTCAGTTACCAATCTGCCTGAATTTGATGCTTCTTTATTTGGTCCAATATGAATGAAAAGTTTACCCTCTATAGACCCGTGTGCTGGTGACCCATGGGTTGAGCTACCTTCCTCAGGCCCATCTGATCCTGGTCATGGTAGATGGAGAGATTACTGAGGCGGGGTCGTACCAGCAGCTTTTAGACAAAGAAGGAGCATTTGCAGAGTTCCTGCGAACTTACTCTACTGTTGACCAGACAGAAAACAACGGTAAGAGAAGCAACACATACACTCTTAACCTCATTTTTTGTTAGGCTTCCACTTAAGGTTAATTGTTTTTAGTTAATTAATTGAAAGTATTCTATTTTATAGAATCAGTTGAGAAAGATGGAGTACCTGTGGTAGAAAATGGTGGTATAACTCCTATTGTTGGGTGAGTAACTCTCTAACCTGCGTCAACACTGCAGGATTATTATACTGGACGTTTTCAAGTTTGTGACTTTGTTTTCTCGCAAGTAGTTCAACTTCTAGCAATGCGGCCAAAGGCAAACAAGAGCTAGACAAAAAGACGGTTAGCCCAGAGCTGGGGAAGCTGACAGAGGCTGACAAGGCCAACACCGGCCGGGTACGTAACTGCTTTACATGCTCCGCTCAGCATCACAAATCCTGGAAGACGAGGTGGGGGGGATTACCCCGCTGCCGTTCTTCCACCCACAGGTCAAGATGTCAGTCTTCTGGGCCTACATGAAAGCCATCGGAGTGGTTTTATCCATCTTCAGTCTGATGCTGTTCCTCACCCATCACTCGCTTTCTATGTTCTCCAACTACTGGTTGAGCCTATGGACAGATGACCCCGTCATTAATGGCACTCAGCCCAACAGACAAATGAGACTGGGGGTGTATGGAGGACTCGGTCTCTCCCAGGGTAAGAAAGACCGATAGGAAGAAGAGAAAAACAACTTTTCCTGAGTCACAAAGTTATTTGACTGAAAGTGTGAAACTGTCAAGCAGTAAATTCTGGTTTCTTTCAGGTGTTGCGGTCTTCTGTTACGCCCTCTCTGTGTCCATTGGGGGCATTCTGGCATCTCGCTACCTCCACCAGTCCATGTTGTATGACGTTCTCCGTTCGCCAATGTCTTTCTTTGAGCGAACACCTAGTGGTAACTTGGTGAATCGCTTTGCCAAGGAGATGGACACAATCGATTCAGTAATTCCGAGCATCATCAAGATGTTCATGGGCTCTATGTTTAATGTCATGGGTTCCTGTGTAATCATCCTGGTGGCCACACCACTGGTGGCTATCATCATCCCTGTCCTCGGCCTGCTCTACTTCTTTGTACAGGTCAGTTAATAAATAAAAACATGGCTGCCCACTATTGATCACCAACTAAGTCTGATACTGCCCACTAGTAATAGACGTGTTAAACACACAAACGAGAGGGCCTTTGGTGCATTAATTGTTTAAATGTTATGTATGCTTTCTTTTTTAAGTGAATTCCAGGAAAAATAGTCTCTATTCTGATTAAATTAACAAATAATATGGATTTGCTCCTGCCCTGCAGAGGTTCTACGTGGCGTCTTCTCGGCAGCTGAAGCGACTGGAGTCCGTCAGTCGATCTCCTATCTACACACACTTTAATGAAACACTGCTGGGCACCTCAGTCATCCGCGCTTTTGGTGAACAGGCACGATTTATTCATGAGAGTGACCAGCGGGTGGATCATAACCAGAAGGCCTACTTCCCCGGTATAATCGCTAACAGGTCAGGGTTACTTAGTCTGCTGCTCCTTACTCTAACCACACCAAATTCAACGTCTGTTAAAGCTCACAGTTTTGTCATTGTTGTGTATTTAGGTGGCTGGCAATCCGTCTGGAGTTTGTAGGGAACTGCATCGTGACTTTCGCTGCTTTGTTTGCCGTCATGGCTCGAGACAACCTCAGCCCTGGAATTATGGGGTTGTCCATATCCTATGCACTTCAGGTGAAATATAATCCTGTAAAGCAGCATGTTAATTTATTTTAATTTACCAAACACAATTAGTCTGTGTATCATTGTCTAACTAAATTTTTAAGCCACAATAGCCACAATTTTTCAGTTTTTTTCTAATAGTAAAATCTGCAACTTTTTGCATTCTTATTTTCAAAGTCACATTTTACAGATGGTTTGGAAGATCTTGATAGATTCAATATTCTTTTAAAATCTCAACTCTTCGACAATAAACTTTTCATAGGGTTTAACCTTCTAATAGTGATGTCCAGCTGTTGTATTTGTCACCAAAGTGGTTTTGGGAATGGTCCAGCAGTTTTTTAAAATATTAGTATTTGATCTTTTCGTGTAAGATTGGTTTTACAAGTGTCTTTCTCTCTCGAGCAGCTGACTGCCTCCTTGACGTGGCTGGTGAGGATGTCCTCTGATGTGGAGACAAACATAGTTGCTGTGGAGAAAGTGAAAGAATACAGTGATACAGAGAAAGAGGTCCACTGATCATTTTTATTGAACCAGGTTGGGTGAGATGTGGTGAAGCTGATGTGTTTCTACATATTCTTTGACCACCAGGCAGAATGGAAACACGAGACCCCTGGTGTCCCTACTGGGTGGCCTACTGAAGGTTGCATAGAGATCAGAAACTTTGGCCTTCGCTACCGGCACGACTTGGACCTGGCCATTCGAAACATCAACATCAAGATTAACGGAGGAGAGAAAGTGTGTTTTTCTTACTGAAGTGAAGTCTGAACACAATGTGGATTTCTGTTGAAAATGTGTGTAATTCCTCTTGTAAGGTAGGGATTGTGGGCCGAACCGGTGCTGGGAAGTCCTCTCTAACGCTGGGACTGTTCCGCATCATCGAGGCAGCTGAAGGTCAAATCCTCATTGATGGAGTGGACATCTCCAAGCTGGGTCTCCACGAGCTGCGCTCCAGGATAACTATCATCCCACAGGTCAATCCTCGCCCATGTTTACACCGAGCTAGTAAAAACTTTCATTGTCTAATGTCACCATTTACACTAAACAATCTTTTTTGTCATGGTTATATGAATCAGATGTTAGGAATGTAGAATAGGAATGTTGTAGAAACTATAGATGAATGAAGACTTTACACTCTGTTAGCGAGATTGTGGACTAATTCTGCATAAAATTGCAAATGTAACGTTCTTTGTGGTAATCATTAATTTTGCACAGTAAGGAGGTGGAAAATTCTTTAACTCCAAAAAGGATGGTCCTCCCCAGTCGTTTTGAAACCTAACGCATCATTACATTTAACATAAACTCATTCTAGGCATAAAATTGGCTTTAAAAATATTTTTTGACATCTGCTTGAACTCTGAGTGTTCTGTCTGGGATGTGGGCTCATAAAGTTTAAAAGTCTTTTTTTTTTCCCTTGCACTTAAAAGAACATCCCTGGTCAGGATGAGAGTGGAGATATTTTTTTCTAAACTCTATTTTGTCAGGAATCATTTAAGTTCTTTTTAGTCAAGGCAGATTTGATCAGCTTATGTTTTTACTTATTTATCTGATTAATTAAATACGGTATGTCATATTTCAATTAGATCATCCATTCACCACATGTTCTACTCTCCAGGACCCTGTGCTGTTCTCAGGTTCTCTGAGAATGAACTTGGACCCATTTAACTCTTACTCAGACGATGAAATCTGGAGGGCTCTGGAGTTTTCCCATCTGAAGAGCTTTGTGAGCGGCCTGCCTGATAAACTCTCTCATGAGTGCAGTGAAGGAGGCGATAACCTCAGGTACACCAGCATCCGTTATGCACTTCCTGAACCCTGGCTGTAACTTCATAGGGGCTTTTATTTTGACTCCACTTTCTCAAAATGTCAAAACTCGAACAAAAATTACAACTGAAGCCAAGAAGTCCAGTTGAGCAATAACTCAAAGAATGACCTTGTAACACACAATAAACAACAACCACAGGGCTTCAATTAAAGTGGCAATGGATGATCTTTATGGATTTATTTTTTGGAATATTACTTTTTAAACTTTCTGAAGGTTTATACTGTGTTTGAATATTATTCCTGAAGTGAGTTTGGTTTTTTTCAATCAAGCATATTTGAGCAATTTACAAAGTACATTCACTTGCAATTTGATAGTATGACATTGTAATCCAATGCTATGATTATTTTTTTAGCCGAGATGAAAATATGCCCTAAGAAAGAGAGAATCTTTTCAGCTGATTTTAAACAAAACAAGTTATTAGACAATTTTGGCATAAAAAGTAAAGGATTTTTTTTTCTTCAGTGTGGGTCAGCGGCAGCTGCTGTGTCTGGCCAGAGCACTGCTGAGAAAAACCAAAATCCTTGTGCTTGATGAAGCTACAGCTGCTGTCGACATGGAAACTGACAACCTGATCCAGTCCACCATTCGCTCCCAGTTTGAGGATTGTACTGTTCTGACCATAGCGCACCGCCTCAACACAATCATGGATTACACCAGGTACACCTTAGCACCTCTGCTCCTGCTTTTCACCATTCGTTTCTTTACACTTTTTCTATCTGCTGTAGGGTCCTGGTGTTGGAGAAGGGCCAGATGTCAGAGTTCGACTCTCCCTCTAACTTGATTGCTCAGAAAGGAGCCTTTTATAGCATGGCCAAAGATGCTGGGCTTCTCTGAAGCAGGACACATCTGTCTGGCAACTGCACCTCCTGCTTCTTCCCCAGAGGACTTCAAGCGATGGCGATGAAGCAGGCTTGATGGAGTTCAGGGTTTAGCTTAACAAAAGCTTCACCCTGAAACCACATTTAACCAAGCAGTCTGATTCTGCCTAAAAACAAACTGTGCAGCCCAAAATGTCTTGTAGATCCTGTTCTTACATTGTTTCTTATGTGAAGAACAATGTACCAGTAAAACCACTGAAATGCGTCCAGGAGGACAGAAAAGAAATCCGTGCCAAATTCTACTATTTTTGGCTTTATAGAACATTTGTCTGCTGTGATTGAAAGAAAGTAATTTATGATTAAGGCCTGCGCAGGCTCAAACACCTGGTGGACTTTTACGTATTTAAGTTCAGCAGGACAAAGTGTGTTTACAGATTTTATTGTGTATGGTATGTCATCTTTTGTCATATCTTTTCTCATAGGAGGGGTTACAATCAATCACCTGCCATATAGGTACAAAGAAAAACTGGTGGGTTGGTATGAGATGGCAGATCATGTTATAAAGGAAACAGCTTGGACTTCACAAACACCAGTTACAGTGCTGGTTTTAAACCACACTTATCACCCTAAAATTACAAAACCAAATGCACGACCTCAATTGAAAGATTTAATCATTGTTCTCACAGCCTGTTTTTTTATTTATTCTGTGTGTATGGATGTGTGTGTTTGTGAGTGTTCGTGCCAGGTAAAGCTAATGGGACTGGTTTTATGTTGAACAAATGCCAGCACCTCATGTAAAACATTGGTGTCCTGAATGACATTTTTTTTTAGCTTCACGTGATGTTGAAAGTTTGAATTACGTTGAGGTTTTATTGCTTTCCACTAACTTTTTATTTGTGGCTTTACATCTAAAAACGCACAACTGAGAGGTTCTTGTGCTTCTCTGAACACGAGATCCAATCCATATTGTTGTTACTACAGGGTTTAGGTCAATGTTTGTACTGTTGACGTTGGGTACGGATGCAGCGTGCAACCCTTGTTCCACTGTTCTACAGTTTCATAAAAAGTTTTTGGAGACTCAAAAGAGTGTTACAAATGTTTGTAATTTCTCAACCCTGGTTCTAGCTGTGTAATCCAGAATGAGAGACTTTATTTCTCTTCTTTATTTTTTTATAAGAAACTGAAGTCCAGTTCTGAGAATAAAAAATAGTTCTCTGATCCTAGAAAATAAATAATTTAATTAACTATATCTATATTTACATGTTTTGGGTCAGGGTGGTGGGACTTTAGTAACCAAAGTGGCGTCCGGACTGTGTGTTTTTCAAGTTTTGGATCATTGCGGAGGGTGGAATTTTTTTTTTTTTTTTTTTTGAAAAATTAGACATGTTTTAGTCAGATGAATGTGATTTAAAGAGTTTCATACAAGAAGTGAAGCGCTTTCGCACGTAAAATACATAATGTAGCGGGGTGTTTTTTTCAATATCAAGTGTAAACTTAAAGCTTTACATATGCAGTACTTTAGTTGTGTTAACGAATTTAAAATAAACTTTTTTATATGTAAATATATGTTTCATTTCTTTACACCAAACAATCTCATTTTTTATATCCGTTTTACTATTTTAGAATGTCAATTTTGTGTTTCGCACTGCATTTAATTAACAAAACTTTTTTTTCTCTTTGTTTTAGAAAAATATTTGAATGGGGTTTTTTTTTGTGAATTTTTTACAGACTTGTCATCATTAACACCCTCCCTGGATTTCATTATGATTTACTTTAAAAAAGTAATTCAACAGCATTTGCTTCTTTCTAAAAAGAAAAAAAATATATAACAATCTATTAATGCACTTTCAATTAAATAATTTGTTGGTGAACTTTACACAATAGAATTTTTGTGGTAGCACAGTGTTGATGCAAGGTGGCCTTACAGCGAGAAGGTTGGGTTTCACACCCTGGAGTTTGCATGTTCTCTCTGTGTATGTGTGGGTTCCATCCTTCCAGTTTGCTCCTACCCTCCAAAGACATGCATGTTAGGATGATTGGTCACTACAAAACTGTCCATAGGAATGAGCGTGTGTGGCCCCGCAAAAGACTGGCGACCTGTTCGGGTGTATCCTGCCTCTCTTCTGAAATTAGCCGGGATTGGCTCAGTCATCCCCTGTCTCCCCCGCGACCACGTCAAAGAAAAGCGGATCAGAAGATGAAATGAAACTTTGTTCATGTGTCCAGAAGTCGAGAGAAGCCAAATGGGGTGGTTGTGGAAGTTGACGGAACCTTTGCATTTTAGTATTAGTATGTTTAAAAGATCCCAGAATAAAAATGTATTTCCATGTTAAAATGCTAATGTTTTAATATACAAAATGTTATTAAATATTAACATAAAGTTTCAGGCTGAAGGTCATTATTAGAAGTACTGAAATAAATTTCAAAATGAAAACCTGCGCCACTGACTCAAAAAAAAAAAAACTCAGTTTCCCAGAATTCTTATTTGTCCGGTGTCGGGCCGAGCAAAGATGGCGACGACTAATGTAACAGGGTTGAAGCTTTGCTATTAAAATCGGGAAAAAAGCTGCTTGTATGTCGTTTTAAGAAAATATTTAAGCTTTTTCAAAAGTCGACTAATATAAAGAAGACGGTGATTTTATCTGATGTTGAAGAAAGGAGGTAACACGTATTTTCCAGCGATTTTATGCCTTTTATTTCTCTCTGATACCTTCAAGCTAATTTAGCTGTGTGGCTATTTGAAAACCATCGGTGAAAAAATAGAAATATGTACGTTTCAATGGAAAATAAATGCTAATCAGATAAAAAATTCTGTTCAACACTTCATATTAAAAGATGTGTAAAGATTCAATCGTTTAGCCAACATTATGCTAAGCTTAAATCACTGAGAACATGTTTAAAAGTCATTAGCATTGATGAAGATGATAATTATTAAAACAGATAGCCTTTTATTTTGAAGAAAAAATAACTTCAGATCAGGGTTTACAAATGAGCAGGATGGTTTTTCATTATGTTTTACTACGATATAAAATTTTAAATATCAAATATCTTGAGTTAAAGATCAAATAAACTTGTTATAACATTATCTGTCAATGTATTTACTTGTTTATTGTGTTTTAAATAGGATCAATATGTCCTATATTTTTATTTACAAACCAATCCAAAACGTGGTTGAAGTTCATCTGGTTATTATTTAATAACTTTGTTCACATGAAAATAATTTAGTCTTTTTGATTATTAATAATCTTCAAAAAAGTACATTGTTTAACTTTACAAATCATACACAAGGAGGGATTAGTTAAGAGTGAACTGAAAATGATTAAAAGTTTCAAAGATTAAAATAGCTAAAGAATCAAGATAGTGGTCTCTCAGCAAGAACAGGTGGGACAAACCTTGAAACACTGGCCTTTCTGTGTGGAGTTTGCATGTTCTCCCCATCAATGCGTGGGTTTCTTCTGGTTTCCTCCCATCCTCCAAAACATGCATGTTAGATTGATTGGCAGCTACATAATTGTCCCTCCCTAGGAATAAGTGTGTGTGCTGATGTGTGTGTGCATGGCCCCGCAGCAGACTGGCAACATGTTTGGGGTGTACCCTGCCTCTCGCCAGAAATCAGCCGGGATGGACTCTAGCACCCCTGCGACCACGTTCTTTACTATGTAAAGAATCAAAAAAAGATGTATAACACCTCATTGATCTTGATCAAATATACAGCTGCCCTTGTCATGTCTCAGTAAAATCTGGATTTGGTTGGGCGTTGGCCTCAACGATAGCAATCACTCATTGATTATTGTTTCAGCAGCACTGATTAGTTTTGCTCTTATAAACTTTTCCAGCATCATTTACATACAAATCTTTTCTAGTTTGTTTCTGGACAGTGTTTTCAGTTAATAGTATCACAAACTTAGTAATATTGATTAGATTAAGTTTGTTGCTTATATTTGTTTTAAATTAGCGTGGGTAAAGAAAAAAATATTTATAAAACTAAAATCGCCTAGTTTGTTCAGTACATTTTTATAAGACATCCATCCCCTAATAATAAATAAAAAGCAGGGTGTTTATTTTCTGTTTAAAAAAATACTTTATATTCTCAAAAAGAAAATGATCCTTTTCAATTCCTCTCACATTTTACAGTAATATTAGAATCAGAAGTACTTTATTGATCCCACACAGGAAAAATTTCTGCATTACCGCATAAAAATTATTTTTAAAAAAGAAATGGTAAGAAAATTTACAGAAATAATAAACAATTAAAAAAAAATCAAAGGAGTGATTTGAAAGAAAGAAACAAAACAAGTGATCTAATTTAAAATCTTTTAACAAGCAGCACAGAAGAAAGTGTATAAAGGTGATCAAAAGCGACAAGGTGATGTTTAAAGGAAAAAATTACTTTCTTTCTCTTCATGGCAATACTTTTTTTGTCAGCTTAATGATTTCAAATTTATTTTTGGCAGCCATACATTATGAAGCAGGATATTTTCTCCAGAAATCTCAATCAAATTGTAAACTTGAAACTTTTACCTTAAACGAATGCTTGTCTATTTTATATTATTAGTTTATATATTTTGTAATAAATCCTTATTTTCCTCTTTACTAGAATTGTTCCTGGATCTCCATCTTGGCCGTGCCTTCTGACTGACGACTTGACAAGTTTTCTGGTCCATGGACTTGGCTCCAACACCTTGCTTCGAAAGGAGGCCTGACGCCTCCTCCTCTCAAGACGACATTGAAGAAAGATTTCCAAACCCTTCTTTGTGCAGCCCCACCGTATCACCTTCTACAAATCCATCTTCACGTCTGTCCACATCATCCTCTCTCCATGGCAACGTGTCATCTAACAGAAACCATGTAGGCAGTTTGAAAGATGTGGGTAGAGTTTCCTCTAGTTCTGCTGTTGATATACTTTCATTCAACACCTCCTCTCTGGATTGTTTGTCCTCTAGGTCAATGAAGCCAGGTGTTGACTGTGAAGACGATGGCCGGAAACAGGGGGTTTACAATCCTTTCTGTCCAGCCGATGGAGATAAAGACAGACGGCTGGATGGTGAGAAATACGACCCTTTCGAACCCACTGGATCTCCAGCTTCTGATTTGGATGAAGAATGTGAGCTAGACAGGAATGCACAAAGTCATGAAAAAGTAGAAGATGAAGAGAAAGTTGAAGAAGAACCTCCAGATTCTACAGACACCTTAATGGATCCAGCAAGTCCCTCCCTGACCACATTGTTGCCGCTGACAAAGAAAATTGAAAGTAGAGGTCAGTTGCAAAGAACAAACTCTGACCATTCTGAGATAGAGGAGGGAGAGATTGTTGGAGCTGCTGACAAAGATGGAGCCAACAAGAGAATGGCAGAGGATGTCCTTCCTCTAGACTCTCCAAACCTTTCCTTCTTTAGCTCAAAGCCTGAACGGATACTCCGAGTGCTTGATGGAGACGGTTTTGTGTCTGTTTGCGCTGAAGGAATCTGGGATGATGAACAGCAGCTGGAGGACGAACCTGTGGTTGGAGTTGAAGATTTGAGGAAGAAGCTTGTCAGCAGGAGAAAGGAAAGATATATTTCCTTTCCTACTGCTGCCCCTCTCTCTCCTCAGCCGTTATTATCTCCCCCAGTTCCTCCTCTGGCCTCGACATCCTCCTCCCCTCTCACTCCTCCTTCTGAACAAGCTGGTCAGAACCACAAGTCCTCTGGAAGCTCCAAAGAGCGCGAGCAGGAAAAGAGTAAGGACAGGAAGGCTGGAGAAAAGGAAGTTCGGAGGAAAAAAAGAAGGAAAGGAAAGGAAGGTGATAAAGACAGAAGCAAAGATAAGGAACGAACACAAAAAAATGAAAAAGAGGGAAAAGGAAGAAGGAGCAGCAGAAGCAGCAGTCGGAAGAGGAAGAAGAGACGGCATAGCAGCCAAGAAGCATCCAGATCTCACACCTCCAGGAAGGGAGGACATTCAAGGCGATCATTTTCAAGTTTATCAGAAGACAGGCACAGAGAGAGGGAAAGAGATAAAGGTAGAGACAAAACCAGAGACAGAGGAAGAGATCGAGAACGGGATAGAGACAGGGATAAAGATCACAATCACAGTAGCCACAGAGCAAGTGAAAAATCTAGAGACTCTAGCTCAAGAAAATGGGAGAGGAAGACAAAGCGGCATTCAAGCAGTAGAGAACGAGACCTCTCCAAGAGGTCAAATAGAAGTCGAGAAAAAAGGGAGAACAGTCGAGACAGAGAGCACGAGAGGGAACGCCGAAAGGACGGTCGTCCTGTTGTTCCTCCATCTATTCAGGACCTCAATGGATCCGATCTCTTCGCCATCAAGCGAACCATTACAGTCACAACTACTACAACCACTACAACCGTGCCTGGCTCCCCCAGACTCACTCCAAGCTCCCCATCTCATCCCCCTGAGGACTTTGAAAAAGACCACAAGAGGAAGAAGAGGAGGTGGCACTCATCCGGAGACATGAAGGACAGAGAAAGTCGCAGCCGCTCACTGTCACACTCTCCTCCGAGGTATCACAACTATGTATCTGATTGCTACTCCGACAAGTTGGAGATTGACATGTTGTCATTGGATGGGGAGGCTTTGGACTCTGATTACCCATCCTTAGAGGACACACCTCCTCCTGCTTTACCTCTGGAACCAGCTATCCCTAGTCCCAAAACCAAAACTATCACCAAGTCTGGACAAAACCGTCCAAAAAAGAAGTCCCGCATACTGAAAAAGTCTGAATCTTCTTCCAACAGGACTGGGCGGAAGTGCTTATCCTCTCTAACAGTCACTTCGGGCTCTGGTTCCATCTCATCGAGTTTACCATCAGTGAAAAGAGCTCGAAAGATGGGAAAGGACAAAGACAGGGACAAAGGCACCAGAAAAGACCTAAGCCGTTCTGGGAAGTCTAAAAAGGAGGGTAGCAGTCGGAAAGGTAAGCTTCAGTCCAAAGTGTCTGTCCTCGTGCGTGAAGGGGTGAGCAGTACAACAGGGACTTCGGTTGGAGCTGGAAAGCTGAGTATGGATCTCCTGGGCTCCGGAGCTCCTGGAGGGGGCACTGGGAGCTCAGTTGTGGGTGGCTCCATTGCGGTTGTGTTCTGCAGAGATAATGAAAGCAGGTCACCATTCCTCAAACCATGCTCTGAGCCTCTGTCCATGGGGGGCCGTGGTAAAGACCTGGCCAGCATGGGGAAGCGAAGCAGCCTGGCGGCACCAGCATCTTCTTTAACCAGCACTACACTAAAATCTAAAAAAACCAAACCTAGTTCTATCACATCCACCTCCTCTTCAACGTCCTCATCATCGTCATCACTAGCAACAAAGCGCCGTCGACGTCTGGCCAAGAAAACGAGGGGAAAAGGTGGGGAAATGGGAATGGCGGGTGGGGAAGGTGTCCAAACCAAGGATGTGTCTGAATCCTGGGACGGCACGTCCTTTGATGTCCAGTCAGCTATTGGAGAGGACAGCAAGTCACTTAGTCCACAAACAGGACAACCTAGCACTGTACCCTGCTCCTCATCCTCATCGTCCTCAACCAGTGCACTTCCACCTTCTATATCTCCACCACACACGCCCCCACCCACTAACGTTCCCACTCGGGACACCAGAGAGTCCTCCCCAGACTCTCAGACAGTGGATAGCAGCTGTAAGACACCAGAACCATCTTTCCTGGTAGAAGACTGTTTAAGTCAAACTAGCCCAACTCCTCCAACCTCGAGTCCATCTATCCTCCCTCCACTGGGAGTCGGTCTCAGCACTACTATGTCAACAACAACCACCAAGCCCGTTCCTCTAGACGATGAGTCAAAATCTTTGGCTTCACCTCCGAGCTCGTCCTCATCAGGAGGCTGCGTTCTTACATCCCAGTCTCTCCCCCTGACTTCATCTGACCCCTCGTCCTCATCCTCGGTATCATCTTCATCTGCCAGCAAGCCCCTTCTTCCACCTCTTCCGGTGGCATCAACCCTCCCTTGGAATTTGCAGACAGGAGTAGACTGCACTACTGGGGGTGTCCTTGCATGTAAGTTAATTTTATTGGTAAAAAAAATAAACACACGCATCCATGTCAAAATGACTTATTACTAACAGTGGACTTTGTGAGAAATCCCTTCACACCTTCGCAGAAACAAAATGTCAGAGAAGAGAGCAAAGCGATCACAGAATGTTAAATTAATAAATTGTTTTTAAAATAGTTTGAAACTAAAAGGTTTTTGTACACAAAGTTTATTTAGCTTCTCCCTACTTGTTTTCCCACCAAAAAATATTGATAAGATTTCCAACAACATACCTGATCGAAAAGCAATATTGACAAGAGCAATAGTATCGATAAAATGGTGCAGAAACCTCTCCTTAGTCAGCAGCGTGCCAGGCCCATGCATACTGTTTCCTATCTGCTATGTTCTCTACTGCCTATCACATCGTCTCTTGAATAATCCTGTTAGATGTATAATTTTACTTATTGTGTCTCTATTCCTTTTTATTGATTTAGTTGACAGTTTGTTTTGGACAAAAAGAAAATCAATATCAATTTTTAACCAAAACCAGAATATATTTTTCCAGCTGTACAAACATAAAAAATATATCATCAACTAAAAATTGCCCAAAAGGGAATGGGAAGATGACAATACTTGCTAAATCAATCTCCCTCTTCTGGTTGAACAAAATTAGCTTTTTCTGTCTCTTTTAACAATAAGAATAGCTTACGTTTTCTTATGTCCTCTCTAAGTTAAGCTATTCCCGTTAACTATGTTTCAAATGTTCAAATATTTACTTCCTGTCAAACTGGTAGCCCCGTAAATAAAAAAATTAATTTACTTTTGAAATGTATATGTGAAAACATGACCTTTACATACATTTTACAAAATAATCTTAGGGTTTTTACAACCTTAAATCATCTGTGATAATTGAAACAAGTAAAGTGGACTACTTTGCGAATTCACCCATTGTGTGTTATATTAAGAACATAACTCTCACAAATTAACAAGAAAGCCCATGAATTATTGCGGAATAGTATCTCGATCCTCTCACTCCCTTTCCTTGTTCTCTTCCATTTTGCTCTCCTTCAGCCTTTATTTTATTCACTCTATTTTGTTTTAACAAGCCTACAGTCTACTCTTTTTAAATGTATTTAAAATTTGCTTTGAATCTTTTTCATTATGTAAAACCGTATTTCTATCAGGACTCAAACACTTATATTATTTTAAAAGATAAGCCAGAGAAAAAAATTAGAAATTACAGATACATCTCATAGGGCTGCCGAGCATGATTTCAAATATTTCAAAATTACCTTGATCTTTTTTTTTTGTCCGAAATGATAATTTTAGCTCTTTTTCCTCTTAGTGACTGCTTTGCTCTTCAAAATGGAAGAGGCCAACATTGCCAGTAGAGCCAAAGCGCAGGAGTTTATTCAAGCAACCAGCCAGGTAAGAATAAACCACACCTGGAAGCAGCCTTCTGCCCCAAATGTTTCTAAAAACAAAGACACCGACCATCATGACAATGTAAAATAACATGGTTGGAAAGATGAAAGGAGTTACTGAATTTATAAAACTTATTTATTTTCATCTTTGTCTCCATTAGATCTTGTCACAGGCCAATAAGAGTCAATCCCAGCAGACCGCTGCCCCTTCTTCTGTCCCTTCATCTGTACAGATACCACCACCTCCTGCTTTGCCCCCACCTACAGGTCTGAGTCCAGCGCAGTTCATCCTCCATAACTCCCTCCCATTAGTTGGTAAAACCACAACTCCTCCTGCCCACCTGCACCCCTCAATGGGGGGTGGATGTGCTCAGACCCCACCCCCAATTATGCCTTTGGGACTCTCTGGATTTTCTGCAAACTCTGGTGATACAGGATGGGAGAATGAGGGCAAAGACCCAGATAAGGTGCTGGTTATGTTTGATTTTCATTATAATTTGAAGGTTTTATTTCCCATCTGTTTTTTTTTTCAACATTTCTGTTTGCTTTTTCAGTATCTTAAGAAGTTGCACACACAAGAACGAGCAGTGGAGGAGGTGAAACTCGCTATCAAACCTTACTATCAGCGCAAAGATATCAACAAAGAGGAGTACAAAGACATCCTCAGAAAAGCAGTGCATAAGGTTAGACTCAATGCTTAAAAAAGAAAAAAAAAATCATTATCCTGGAAGTGATTCAGATCATATAATCTTTCTAATTTTTTCAGATTTGTCACAGCCGCACCGGAGAAATCAACCCAGTCAAAGTAAGCAACCTGGTGAAGCTCTATGTTCAGCGCTACAAGTACTTTCGGAAACACGGACGCAAAATGAACGAAGAGGAGCGGGATGAAAGAGAATCAGGAGTGCTTCACTCCACCTAATGGGCTGTTTTTGAGCTGCTCACCGATGTGTTTTTTATTATTCCTAACTCTGTCTGCTCTCTTATCTCTGTATCCAATTTGTAAATATATCCAACATATAAACTGTCTCATAAAAACGGTTTCAGAAGCAGAGTTTGTTTTATCAGTGAGATGATCTCTTTGCTGGTGTTGACCACAAGGCAACATTCTTAACTATTTAGATTTAGCCAAACCAACTGGAGGGAGCTTTGAGTAATGCTCTGACTTCATTTCTTCTGTATTATCTGCATGTCTTAATGAGATCAAGGCAGTTAGAAAATTTCTTTATAAAATGACTTGGCCCTCTAAATATAAATGTTGCTTGAAACCCAGTGTGCAATACAGTGTGTGTGTGTTCTTACTTGATTCTCAATGTGCATTTTGAATTTTTTTTTAGAAAGGTATAAGACAGAAGAGAAGTTGAGCTGATGAAGACAGATAAATATTAGAAATCTTTTTTCCATTCTGTCATCTTCCACTCATCCGGGGCAGGGTTGTGGCCCCCAACAGCCTCAGACGGGAAACCCAGGCTTCTCTCACCTGGCTCCATCCTGCAGCTCACCCGGGAGTATCCCGAGGCGTTCTCCGGCCAGCTGTTGGACACTGTCTCTCCAGTGAGTCCAGGGTATGCCTCTGGGTGTCCGTCTAGTGTGATGTACCTGAAACACAATACCAGCAAGGTGGCCGCGTGTCATCCCAACCAGATGCCCAAACCACCCAATCTGGCTTCTCTCGATTCTGAGATACAAGGAAGCTAGTTAATTAAAGAAATCTTAACATTTGAAATTATAATAAATAAGCAAGGAGGAAACTGGAGCGTATCTACTTCTCTCATGATTAAAATTTTAGCAAGATTAAACTTTTTGAAGACATTTTTTATTTAATTCTTTAACTAAAGATTCTTTCTGTCACAGTCTTAATCATGAATTGATTGTCAATCATGTAAAATGCAATTGATGAAGTCTGATATTATTTTTTTTATGTCTTGATGTGTATTAAATTGTTTTTAACTTATTAAAGCAATTGATTTGTGCGTGTTTATGTTGGAAATATCTGGTTCAGATTAAAAAAACAGGTCAGAAAAATGCATCAAACGGAAAATCTTAAACTGTTTCCAATAGATAGAAAGTTTTTTCGGAGAATATTACTGATGAGACATTTGTTTTCTACATTTAACACGTTTGATTTCTGTATCATTGGTCTGATGAAAAGGAAGTTATCAGTTAAAAATATCACTTAAAAATATAACTGCAAACAAACTGATAACCGATCTTTAATCTGTTTGTTTAAAGTGACTCTTTTTAACTGTAAATTTGGTTTGTATGTTCAGAAAAATTAATTCGAGAGTTAATTTAAAATAAAAAAAATAAGATAAAAGACAGCTTTCATGAAAATTGACTATGGAAATATTTTATAGATAAACATTAAATCCAATAAATACGTAAAACACATTTAATTTGTCACATTTTTTTTACCACATGGTGGTTTACGTCAGGCATCAATTTACGGCATGCATCAGTTTACGGCACACCCGCCATTTCGTGTATCGGTGAAGCGTACAACTACTATTTAGCTTGAACCGGACAAACGTCTCGCCACATGTTGTCTCTATGATTTTTATTGTCCTCTTTATTTTATTTTTTGATTCAGTAAATTAAGAACAGATTTTCTAGGCGTGTGGAACTCTTTCAGGTCCATGATTTGAACTCGTCCTAAAAGGTAAGTTCAATAAATGAGGCTAATGATCGTTAGCATATTTAGCTTAGCCATGTTAGCCACGCTGAGCTACTACTTTGTTGACAGTGTGGAAAGAGTTTCGTTTAAACCGAACTATTTCCGTTTTATCTGCATTGTTACTGATATAATTCTTTTCTAACTTTCATCTAGGAAGTAAATTAGTAGAAGTGTTCAAATTTAAGTGAACTTTGAGACATTTTTGTTAAATGTTAACCAACGAGCTACATTTTAGCATTGTAAGGAGCCTAACTTAATTGTGAGTGGTTGTTAAACATTTCCGGATTATTCACTTCTAATCACAACGTGTTCGCAAGTAGAGGTAATTATATCACGTTTTCTTTATTTTTGTAGATTTATACACGTTATTTGGAGTAAATCTGGTCAGGCTTGAAGTTTCATTTCATTCACTCACTTCCTTAATGTTTTGCAGAAAGTATTTTTATGTTTATCATCTACTAGGTTAAAATGTTAATATCTGAGTGTAAAGTAAAAGTGACACCATCATTATGCGGATTTAATCAGATCAATAGAAACAATACAGGAAATGCTTGAATAATCCAACATATTTCCACATCTAAAAACCTGAAATAGGTCGATATTTGCTTGTAAAATGTATCATGTTAAATATTACCTACTGGATGATCAGCCACACTGAGCAGGACGCATTAACCAAAAACTAGTCTTCTATTAAGTGAACCCATACTCAGAACCCTCAAAGAATGAAAATTGTGTTGTTATTGGGTAATAACTCTGATCTCATGACTTGTGGTTAAACATTTTTCAAGGTCAGAATTGCAAAATTTTGCCTCAGTGGCTCCAAATCTGAGACCATGGTCCTCCCGGAAAAGGGTGGAGTGCCCTTTGCAGGTCAACGACAGGGTCCTGCCCCAAGTGGAGGGGTTTAAGTATCTTGGGGTCTTGTTCACGAGTGGGGAAAGGATGAAGCGGGAGATCGACAGATTGGTGCAGCGTCCTCAATAAAAAAAAAGGGCTGAAAAACAAAGCTCCCAATTTACTCGTCTTTTTACGTTACTACCCTCCCCTTTGGTCACCAGCTGTGGGTGGCGACAAAAAGAACGAAATCACAGATACAAGCGGTCAGAATGAGGTTCCTCTACAGCAGGAGCGTCAAACCATTTTTGTCCCAAGAGCTACTTTCCAAGTAGCAAACCTCCTGAGCTCTACCAGTCCGGTGTCAACATTGGGGTCTTCCACTCTCCCTCTCTTAAATACAATAAATTCTTATTTATTGTAGAAATTCTTTCCACTTGCTCTCTTTTTGTCTCTCTAAAACACATATTTTCCTCGGGCACTTCGGGTGGGGGAAGGTCTATGGCAGATGCTGCTAAGAAAAAGAAGCTCGATTGACGCTTTTTTGAAAGAAAAAAAAGTCACAAATTATAGTTACTCGAGCGGCCAGAGGGTCTGAGATCACAAAATGTAGAGTCAAAATCGCTGAGTTCACATTACGACTTCATTTTGTTTATCTTTTTTTTCCTTCACACTTGACGGTCGACTTGGAATCGGTGCGATCACTGGTTGGGCACCCCACTCTACAGGGTGGCTGGACTCACTCAGAGATAGAGTGAGAAGCTCAGAGTAGAGCCGTTGCTCCTCCAGGTCAAGAGAAGCCAGATAGAGTGGTTTGGGCATCTGATTAGGATGCCTCCCGAGGCCCCTGTTGGTGAGGTGTTTTGTGCACATCCCACCGGGAGGAGACCCAGAGGCAGACTCTGGACGGCTGGAGAAACTATGTCTCATAGCTGGCCCAGAAACACCTCGGCATCCTCCTGGGTGAGCTGGAGGACGCAGTCGGTGTGGGTTTCCTGAATGAGGCCGTTGCCCTGTGACCGAGCCCAGGTTAAGTGCAAGGCAACAAAGAACGATCTCCAGCTGATTAAAACAAGAAAAGAACTCTACTTGTTGTTTGAGTCTTGCTGCTAAAGGATTCACTATTTTTTTCTCATCAACTCTGTTTCAGTCAAAAATGACTCAATTTCTACCCCCGAATTTGTTGGCCCTCTTCGCACCACGGGACCCCATCCCATTCTTACCTCAACTGGTCAAACTCCCACATGAGAAGCATCACAACCAGCCATACTGCGGCATAGCGCCGTTCATCAGACACTTTGAGGTAAATCTTCGTCTTGGTTTCTCTGGTTTGAAGCTCTTTGATTCTCTGCAAAACCTTTTCTGACATCTGTGTTTTTATTAGGATCCACGAGAAGTCCCTCCTCCTACCAGAGCAGAAACTCGAGAAGAACGTCTTGAGAGAAAGGTGACATTTGATTGTTACAAGACAGATTTCTCTTGATACTCACACTATGAAACAAAAGACCTGTTAAAGTCTTGTTTATATTTAGTTTATCCGTATCGTCTGATTTTGATGTAGAACTTGGAATGTGAAGCACATCAACATGTGCTATCTGACTGAGTCAAGGGGTTGTTTAAATATGCTGTTAGAAGTTTAGGGCGCGGGATCCAATGTTGTTGCGATATACTAATAATAAAAGATTTCTGTAGAGAATGTGAAAGGTGTGACCCTCCTTTATTGTTCTGCTTTTTCAGAGACGTGAGAAAATTGAAAGACGACAAGGCGAAGTGGAAACTGAACTAAAACTTTGTAAGTCTGTCACTTCTGTACAATTTTCACTTTTATTATCCCTTTAGATGTTCTTAAAAAGTTCTTTTCCTCCCAGGGGACCCACATAATGATCCAAATGCACAAGGAGATGCCTTTAAGACTCTGTTTGTCGCACGAGTGGTTGGTATCTTTAATCCTGTTTGTTGCAGACTATCGTACCTCTTTGTTGAACTTTGTTTTGTTTTCATGTAGAACTACGATACCACAGAGTCAAAACTTCGGCGTGAATTTGAAGTCTATGGCCCCATTAAACGGGTACGGTGATGTATCTAGTTTTATTACATTTCAATGTCAAAGTGTCTCATGTTGTGGTTATTCCTCGGTGTCCTACACTGCTTACATAGTAGCAAACTAACGCATTCCTATTTGTGCTTTGCAGATTTACATCGTGTACAACAAAAGGACAGGAAAACCCCGGGGCTATGCCTTCGTTGAGTATGAACACGAGCGAGATATGCACTGTGAGTAACATCAAAGTCCATGTCTGTTCGTGGGCGCGCGTGTGTGTTCAGCCTCTCATGAAGGCCGCTCTCTCATAAACTTAGTATCTTTGCTTCGTCTGTGTGGATGAGTTTGTGGCCGAACCGATGTGAGGACTTTAGAAAGTGACATTTGTGTAAATGAGACGATTGATGAAAATTTCATCAGAGGTGCTTGTGTGAGATCCCCAGTCTTGTGCTTGTTGTTTTGTGTGTATGTATGTGTGTGTGGGTATCATCAGCTGACTAACGGTGTGATCAGGACAAGGAAACAAATTAATTCATTAGGGGCTTAGCTGAGGGACCAGTCTGTGTTCCATCTGTAAACCTGAACATGTTTGCTTGTCGAAGGGCACATTTTATCTGTGAGGTGTTGTAGTTCTGTGGATGAGACACGCTCCTGGTGGAACTGTGATGGTAAGCACGAGGTCGGGACCGAACACCCAACATCGACGGGGCTTTTATCCAGAAATCTTTGTCTTTAAGACAAGTTTTTTTAAGTTGTTTGTCAGATTTTCTCGGTTTTCTTCAACCCTGGTCATGTTGAGCTTAGTTTTCATAGTCGGAGCTGCCTTTTTAAGACGGCTTAAAGACATCTATAGCTTATTTATGCATCCTCTCAGAACCGACTCGGAGCCTTCAAAGTAAGCTTCTACATGAGGATGGCTGTGTGCTTAAAACTAAAATTTCCACAACTGTTAATGTTTAATAGAAAATTGTCCTTTTTTTAGTCGCGTCACCAATGAACTGTCGTCTAATTTAGTTGCCCCGGTTCTCTAGAAGCGAGCCATTGATCCGTTGCTGCTTTGGTACAATGTGCTGAGCAGCTGTTAGTGTAACGCCTAAAAGTTTTTTAATAATACACCTTAGCATCAGAGATATGATTGGCTTTCAAATCAAATATTTTAAATGCCTCCCAAACAAAATTCTGTTGTTACTGAATATTAACTGTTGGGTTGAATAAATTCTGCTAGCTAGTGTATAAGAATGAGGGGAATCGTAACTACTAAAAGTATCGAAGAGAGACAAGTTTTCAATAACTTGGATTAAAAAATCTGGATTAAAAAAAACTTGACATATCCCATGGCATGTCCTGTTCCTTTAGTCTGTGCAAGATATGTCAACATGTGCTAGGATGGTCTAGTTTCAGGAGTAGTTTTGCGAGCCAAAACAAAAAACAATACCAGGAAATCCGAGTCATGTCTCTATTTTCTGACTTTGGTCTTAAAACTCTGATCTCACCTATCTGTGAGATCCTATCTGTGTGGGATCAATAAAGTATACTCTGATTCTGTTCCTAAAGGTGAAGCTTTACAGGCTGTCATAGAATCCCGTGTAACTCACTAATAAGAACAAAGCAGCCGTTACACCACAAAGTTCATGTCTCTGAAACTTTGTTCAGTTTGTGTAACTCATATTTTTTTGTTTTTAGGCGTCGTCCAAACAGCTGTTTATGTAAAACCTCCACTTCATTTCTAGTTTGACCCAGTTTGTCTCAGTAATCGTCTGTCTCTATAAGCTGTGTTTAATGTCACGTGTCTACACTATTAATGTTTTCTAAAAAAGTTTGTAGAGTGATCTGTTCCATCAAATCACATCTCTTTACCTCCACCCCAGAAAAACCTTATTTCTAGTAACGTTGTGTATTTTACATTATTTTGTTTGGAAGAAATGTAAAGCATTTTTGAAAATTTGATCTGGAAAAAAACTTTACAAGAAATAAATTAAAAAAAAAAAAAAAAAAACCCAAAACTCAAAAGTATTAGCAAATATTTAATGATTCTGGTGGACCCTCCTAAAGTTAAGGTGGAGCACAACTCCATGTTCTTAATCTGGCGAAACACCAGGAGTGCACGCATTTGTGATGATTTTAGACTGAGTGACCATAGGTCAGAAAAAATATTCATTTTTCTCAAATGTTTATTTACACCTCACGCAGAATGAAGGTTTACTACAATTGGTCTGTTTGTAACGTATTCATAAACCCTAGTGGACAGTGGTTCCCAACCTTTTTTTTATTGTACATCATTGCTCAACCCTTTTAGTCCCACGTTTTATACTTGTTTTACTCTGAACAGGCACACACGCTTTCGAACTAAGGGAAGAAGGGACACCTGGAAGTCTTAAGTACTTAACAACATATGTGTTGTTTTTTAGCACAGTATACCGAACATTTATGTTAAAAGGCTGACTCGTTGTTTCAGCTCTGGACATGGAATATGGAACATGATTGCTACAGTTATGCAGCATGCGCACTATAATCGTTTTTTTCTGTCTAGTGTAAAACTTTCTTGCAAGTTAATTTTTTATTTTTACATACTCTATTAATCCCTCACCGGGAAAATTTGTGTGCTGCACTACACTAGCAGGCTGCCACAACAGCGCCAATGATGGGAAAAACGGGGGTTAGGTGTCTTCTCCAAGGACCCGAGACGTGAACTCGGTTGGAATCGAACCCACAAACTTTCGGTTAACTTCCCCCGCGGTCCCGTCTAACTAACTTCCTTGTTGAATTGCAACAATAAAAGCACAATGTTTTTCGGTTTGAGTGCGTATATTCAGGGTGTGTGGAAGTAGAAGTGCTGTAAAGCTTGAAAGCAACAGTCTCCTCAACCATGTAACGACGGGTTACTTTAAAGACTCTGCGTGGGCCTGATGTGGATGTAAAAATTTGACCTGACATTCTGTTATTAATGCAACACCAGCTCTTCAAGACCAGAGTTGCTGCATCACTGTGTAAGAGGTGGTGAAGAGAAGGTGGGGCAGCGGGAGGGATGTGTGGGTGAACAGATATTAACTGTGTGTTGTTCTCATTGCCACTGCAGCCGCCAATCTGTGATGGCTAATGGCCAAAGCTGGCTGGCAGATGATGATGGTTATGATACATCTACACCCTACTACCACAGCTCAGTGTATGGTTGGTATAATGGGTTTGTATGATGGGTAAGATTTCTTTCCACCCTCATCTCCTACATTGGAAAAGAGGAGCTACGTTCAATGGGTAAAGCGCACGTAGGCCCTAGAGAGTTCTTTGGTGCAATCAGTGAATCCTGGGGATTAGGCTTTGGCCATTGAACGCACCCCTGTCCACTGGTCTGTTAAACGTTTCCCAGTGATTCCGGCCTTTATGTTAAAGCCATCTCAGCTTTACAATGAGAAACGTTCGCGTGCATGGGGATGGTTTGGACTGCATGTTGTAGGATACGATCGCACAAAAAGCTCATCTGGGCACAAAGGTGTGTAAGACGGAAAGATTGCATACGACCAGTTTGAGTGTAAATTGTTTAGTTTGTCTTTGCATCCCGTAATGTTTAGAGAAGCATCTAAAATGGCAGGAGTTCAAGTTCCCTTTGTGCATCTGAACTAGAGATTTTAGGCGTTTGAAAGAAGTAATGTAAAGTTTTTTATTTGTTTAGCCGAAATAGGTTAGGTGAACGTAGGAGGTCTCGAGCTGGCTTTAATGCAACAGGCTGATGAGGGGAACTTTTTATTTACAGATCTAAATTGGCTTTTCATACCACTACTACATCACAAGTCAGGGATCTGCCAGATTAATTCAGAAAGCTGTAAAAATTCAGCTTTAGTTTAAACAGCTTATTAAAATAAAGTTACGAAATGACAGACACTTCACCAGATTTGATATCTTCAGGGTTTTACATTTAGTAAGCCTAGTTTTTTTCTATCTTTCCCACATTTTTCTAGTAAGGTTTGGTAGTCAGATGGGGGTTTGGTAAGGCCCTGCAGGTTGTTGTCACCTGTAGTGAATACAGGATGGGGAGGGGTTATGGTAAGGCCCCTGACGGAAATGTTGTGATGGTGCTGTGGTGGAGAGGCTCAAAGGCAGGAAAAGAAACGTTCCAAGGTCCACTGTGAGGGGCGATGGTAAGACCGGTCCAGTCTGCAGTGAGACTGAAGCAGGTGGGAAAAATCCCCCTGAATGTGTGTTATGACTTCTCTCTGAGAGAAACGTTTGAACTTTTGTGGAACATCATCGCTTCAAAACCGTTCTAGCGGTTAGGATGAGATGTGTGGTGGTCCCCACCATCTGAAGACAGCTGTGTTGTATCATGTGATGGAGGCAAAGAGGAAAACTGTTCGGATATGTAAGACCGTTTTAAAAAGTTTGGTGTTTGTAAGTGTTGGTAGGTAAGAACAAGTAAGGTAAATCCAACTCACTACGTAACATTTTTAAGTGTTTTTTTTTTTTTTTTTTTATCTTTTATTTTGTAAAGACCATTAGCCTTTTCTCTGGTTTGAATGTCCTTATTTCTTCTCTCCAGTTGTTCAACAAGTAACTAAGCTTAGCAAAAAGTTATTCGGTGTTTTATAAAACTGTATGAATGCGTACATTTAAGACGTCACTACAGTGATCGCAGCAACACCCTGGGAGGTACTCGGTTCAGACTTAAATCTGGCCACAAGTGTCTCTTCTCATTTTATTTTGAGGTCTCATAATGCTGCTGTAATCCAGGCAGATTAACACCAAATGCTTTTTCTGCTTCCATTTACGATTCCATTTTTTTTTTGCTCAAAAAGTGAGTAAAAGTTTTTATGAACGTGTTCCAGAAATCGGTTAAAATAACTAAGTTAACCTAATCTGAAGTAATGTCTGTTAAACACACCATCACTGGCCGTTCATGATCTACTCATGGTTATCCTACTAAAGAATTTTAAATACTGTCAGCTCCATTGAAGTTTAAATACATCAGCATGTTATTAAAAGTATTGAACGATGTCTTCCTGGACGTGATCATCAAGTAAACCTTATCCTTCAGTTCTGCCTGTGACTTGGCTTTACACCTCCTGTCCTTATTGATAAAAATGGACTCATGAACTTTGTAAGTAGACATCCAAAAAGTATTCCTAAGAAAATGGTTAAGTAGCCTGTCTAACACAAACGGTGACTTAAAATAATTTAGAAGCAAGAGACAACATTTTTACCAACCCTGAGTGTGACATACTAAGTAAAGTTTTGAAAACAACACACAAGTTACAAGGCGGTGGTACCTAGAAGCTGGAAAACGCTGAGGTAGGTCTTAACTCATTCACATTATTTACTAAAAGTTTCCAGGCTGAGTTTACGCTGAAAGATCTTGCATACCCACCTTTAACTCGGTCCGGGTCATTTCAGAAACTTGGAATTTACGTAGTTTATTTTTTTTTACACCAGTAACGATCATGGTTCTAAGTGTTGCTCTTTTTATTACAAAGGTAGTTTGCAAATATTGTTAAAGGTATCTGCCCACAATAACGATGGAAGGAGTCATTCGATTTAAAGGTGTAACCTTTAAATCACAATGAAAAATACAATAAAACAAGTGCCTTAGTTTATTTCAAATGTGAGAATTTTTCTCAACTCTGTATATCTTGAACAAATTTCCTCCTACAGATAAAATTCTATTGTTTACTATGATGCTGATATAAAAAAAAATGGCGAGTCTAGAAGGAACTCAATGAACATGGAAATGATGACTTCATGTCAGTAATATATCACGTGGTGATCTTACTTATTCCCTTCTTTAAAAGAAACAAAACAAAAAGCCTTGTTATTGCAGTAGCCATGGTGTTTTGGGCTACACTTCATGGAGGAGGAGGATTCAACTGAAGAAACACTTTTTTTTAGACTATGTCAAAATATGAAGTGCCTCTTGGTTAAAAATCTCAAACAAATTAACAGGGTTGATCACCAGTTTCTTAGTATCTTAAATATGGATTGTCAATGTATTAGAATGGTAAGTAAATCCAGTTAACTGGTTGCTGTGTATGTATCTTATTTATTCTGAATTTTAGTATAGATTTTGTCTTAGTTCTTTCATAGTTCCAATTTGGTCGCACCGGGCCTGAGGCTCATTGATTAGAATTTGCAGAACACTAATAAAGTCTTAAGCATGGCTGAAAGTAGATCAACTCAACCAGGCACACTTCTATAGTATAAACATAGTAAAAGTACAGAGAGTCAAAAATTTATTTCAATTTAATGTGTATCGAATGCTGACCCGTATAATGGGTAAATAAAAAGGCAACGAACTAATTGGGAAGCAAGCAGATTAAGAAAACATCTACACTCTAAATGAGTGCTGGTGTGTGTAGATGGTAGACTTGAAGTTCAGTGTAATGTATCAATCACTCCTCGGGTGGAAGGAAGTCTACTCCCATTATCCAGAGAGCAGCCGTCTCGGCTTCACCTGCTCCTGGTCAGTATGATAATGCAATGTCTTCTTCTTTCCCACGAGCACATTGCCGTCGTACCCATCTCATATTTGCCTTCCCTTTCTTGCGCATCTTCTACAGCTGCTTACAAACACGCTGATGGGAAGAAGATTGATGGTCGAAGGGTCTTGGTGGACGTGGAACGAGGACGTACCGTCAAAGGATGGCATCCACGACGACTAGGTCAGCTGGTTTATTCAGAATCATTTATTTTTAGAATTTAGATTTCTTAAGTGTCTTTATTTTTTTTCTTATTTATCTAATGTGTTTACATCTTTTAACTTAAAATGAGAGATATTTATTCTTGTCCCTGGAGGATTACTGTCACGTAAGGTTGAGTTGATTCAAATGTTCTCGGTTGAGTTTGTGATAGTGAAACTGTGGGAGCTACTTTGAAGCTTTTATTTTGCCTCGTAATGTTCAAAAAAGGACGAACAAATCATTTACAAAAAGTTCAAAGTAAACACTTATGTTTAGATGTATTTATGTGCTAACATTTTTGCTGTAAAATTCCAATACGGCAGAATATAAAGACCTTTTAAAGGACTTAATATTTACAGGTGCTTTTCAGTTTACAAAAACACAATCGAGGTTCCTTTATTTGAGTCAGGTTTGAGAAAAAAAATATTTTTGATAACAGATTGGAAACTGGCTTACGTTCACTTTTCTCAAGTGGCTTTTTTTTCTCCACCTTGAACTGAAATAAACAGAAGAAATCTTCAAAATAAAAAAAGGATGTTTTTAAAATTGCTGTTAAAATTTTTATATTTTTTTTTTGGTTTTCCAATTTGAAATTTTGACCTCTTTTCCTCCTGTAGGAGGTGGACTGGGTGGAACGAGGCGTGGAGGTGCCGACGTCAACATCAAGCATTCTGGAAGAGACGATGCTTCCCGCTACGATGACCGTCCAATCGGGGGGTAAATTCTTTACACTACCACCTGCAGTTGTACGCTGCATTCACACACTAAACACTTCCCTTTTGTTTTAGTGACCGTGACCGCGGAGACCGCAGAGAGCGCAGCCGCGACCGGGATAAGGAGCGAGAGCGCCGCAGATCTCGGTCCCGCGATCGCCGGCGTCACACGCGCTCTAGAGAGCGCGATCGGCAAATGGGAGCAGGCGATGACGGCGCTGGTGGTGCTGGTGGTGGGCGGCGCCGTGAGCGAGAAAGGGAGCGCGGAGTGGCAACCGGGGGGCCGGGAGGAGACAGCAGGAGTAGGGAGAGGAGCAGAGACAGGAAGAGGAGGAGCAGGAGCCGTGAGCGTAAACGGGACAGAGAGAGAGGGAAAGGAGGGGACGGGGAGGAAATGGGAGCGGGAGATGGAGTCCCAGAGGGAGGGGAACGTGTGATGGAGCAGCATGAAGGAGGGGAGGGAGATGGCATGGAGGAGCGCAGGGACAGAGAGAGAGACAGGGACAGGAGGCGGAGCCACAGAGATAGGGACCGCCGCAGAGGTGACCGCGACAGAGATAGGGAGCACAAACGTGACCGTGGGGACAGAGACAGGGAACGGAGAGAGGAGCGCCACGCCCCCTCGCGGGAAGAGGCAGGTCCCCAGGAAGAGCCGGCTAATGAGGATGAGGGTGTTCCTCAACAGAATGAGTACAGCCAGGATGGGATGATGGATCAGCAGCTCGTCCCGTCCGCTGACGAATACGGCTCCGGAGAAAATGGCTACAAGATTGAGGTACCAGGAGATGAGTATTGAACCCTTCATCCCTCCTCTCTCAAAGGACACTCACTGATTAACCTTTTCTTTTTAACTTACTGGATGAGATGCAAATTTTCCCCCCAAAAAAATGAAATTGTTGTTTTCATTTCCCCTTTAAGTTGAAGAGAGTTTCCATTGGTCTGTAAAACTGCATGAAACATTTTTATCAAATTCCCTTTTGTGCCAGCTTAATTTATCCGGGGAGAGACGGTTTGCCCGCTAACACAGGTGGTTTAATTCTTTTGAATGTTTCCAGACCCGCTCACACTCTCGCTGTGAAATATAGGAGCCCAACAGTGTCAGTTTGTTCTTTTTTTTTTTTTTGTCTTGTAATCTTTTTTTTTTTTTTAAATAAAAATGTGAATTGACTCAACTTTCTGTGAAGCTTTCATTGTTCTTCAAATACAACGCATTATTTCTTTTGACAGTTTGTCTGATCATGACTATGTCAAATCCACATGTTACCAGAGATGACATGAGTAAATAAATGGAGGGGAAAAAACTTCTGGTTTTTATATGTTATAGTATACCTACCTTAGCAAAACTCAATTTGATATCTGTGCACCAAAAATTGTTACTTAAAGACAACTCTGCCTACCTGTTAATTTCTTATTGAATTTAAAAGCCAAAGACAAACTATGGCATTTATAAAAGAAAAAAAAAATCCTTTTGGCCTTTACTGACCCCTTGTGGCAAAGAAGAGAATTACTAGTACAGTGTGCGCAAGAAAAACTGAAAATAAACCAACCTCAATGTTTTGTCTAAAATAGTCTTTTATTGCCCTTATTTGAATCGAAGATGCAGTTTTAGTCAGTACATTGAATATATGCAGTTTTGCTGCCTAGGTGAGGTTTTTTTTCTGTTATGCCAGTTTTGGAAGCATATGCTTTTCTACAAAATCCATATTTACAATCCAAGCAATGATCAGTCTGTTTAAACTCAAATCTATTCTTTTTATGACCCAGATATTGTAATTTGAATCGTGAACAAATTAGAGATTAAACGATTTATACAAAATCATCAGAAACTAAACCATTGTTTAAAATGTAAGAATTTAAGGATTTCTGTACATAAAGCCTGATGAAACATTTTTAAATGGAAAATTCCAATAAACTTATAAATTCTGACAATTTATCAGACAAACTGAAATTAGAAAATCAGATATTTACATATTATTAGCTTTTTAGAAATTTGATGAAACACATGTAACAAAACAATCAGCTCAATTTATAATCAACCAAATAAGTTACAATAAATAGATCATTAGTTACATTTTACCTGAAAGTCTAAATAAGTTTCCAAACAGTATTATTTGCATAAAAGATCAAATCTGACGTGATTGATCAGGTTGCGTCACAGCTCCATCCCTGTCTCCTTGACAACGCCCTGCTTTCACATCCACACATGTGATCCGGTTCTGTAGCGGGATTAAGATGATCCAAGAGTCACTGTGAGCCCGATCCAGTCCATTAGAAAGCGGTTTGGACTCAGATCGTCTCAAGATGATGTCCTCCTTTTACCACCCTGGGAAGGAAGCTGACATGGCGGCCATGACAGAACCACTGTGTCTTGAGAGAGGTAATTTAGGGGTGTTCTCCTTAAAAATCCATCACTGATCCATGCGCACATTCTTTAGATTTTAAATCCACATCTTTTAGAAACATCAGATCGTTTCTCGGGGAAGTGATCAATATGTGTGATCAATAGATTTTTCTAGTATGTCTGGTTTTTGTTCTTTATGTTTCTGGGTTCATTGGTGTTCAGATCAGCAGAAATCATTTAAATGATCCCATAGAAAGATTCCTGCTAAATCTGAACACGTGGATCTTGAAATCTTGATAAGACTGTTATCTAGATTCCTATCTAGATGATCCCATACATGATCCATTCATCTAGATTCCTATGTAGATGATCCCATACCATGATCCAATCATCTAGATTCCTATCTAGATGATCCCATACCATGATCCATTCATCTAGATTCCTTTGTAGATGATCCCATACCATGATCCAATCATCTAGATTCCTGTCTAGATGATCCCATACCATGATCCATTCATCTAGATTCCTATGTAGATGATCCCATACCATGATCCAATCATCTAGATTCCTGTCTAGATGATCCCATACCATGATCCATTCATCTAGATTCCTATGTAGATGATCCCATACCATGATCCAATCATCTAGATTTCTATCTAGATGATCCCATACCATGATCCATTCATCTAGATTCCTATCTAGATGATCCCATACCATGATCCATTCATCTAGATTCCTATGTAGATGATCCCATACCATGATCCATTCATCTAGATTCCTATCTAGATGTTTCCATAGATGATCCAATCATCTAGATTCCTATCTGGATGATCCCATACCATGATTCAATCATCTAGATTCCTATCTAGATGATCCCATACCATGATCCATTCATCTAGATTCCTATCTAGATGACTCCATACCATGATCCATTCATCTAGATTCCTATGTAGATGATCCCATACCATGATCCATTCATCTAGATTCCTATGTAGATGATCCCATACCATGATCCAATCATCTAGATTCCTATGTAGATGATCCCATACCATGATCCATTCATCTAGATTCCTATGTAGATGATCCCATACCATGATCCAATCATCTAGATTCCTACCTAGATGATCCCATACCATGATCCATTCATCTAGATTCCTATGTAGATGATCCCATACCGTGATCCATTCATCTAGATTCCTATCTAGATGTTTCCATAGATGATCCAATCATCTAGATTCCTATCTGGATGATCCCATACCATGATTCAATCATCTAGATTCCTATGTAGATGATCCCATACCATGATCCATTCATCTAGATTCCTATCTAGATGATCCCATACCATGATCCATTCATCTAGATTCCTATGTAGATGATCCCATACCATGATCCATTCATCTAGATTCCTATGTAGATGATCCCATACCATGATCCATTAATCTTGATTCCTATCTAGATGTTTCCATAGATGATCCAATCATCTAGATTCCTATCTGGATGATCCCATACCATGATTCAATCATCTAGATTCCTATGTAGATGATCCCATACCATGATCCAATCATCTAGATTACTATGTAGATGATACCATATCATGAACCATTCTAGATTTATCAGGAACTTAAGGATAAAATAAATCTCTACCAGTTGATCGGCCAATAAATCCAGATCAGAATGTACCAGCACAGTTCATCTGAAAAAAGAAAAGGCTCTAAAATGCCTAAAATAATTTTAAAAAGCTTATAACCTTGTTTTTTTTTCTTTTTGTTTTTTTTACAATGATGGAATAAAATTAATTCAATCAATCATGATCTCATTTTTTTAAAAAAAGGATGTGAGAGCAATAAGATGAAGTATTTATTTTTATTGAAAATACATAAAAACATGAGGAAAAGTACAAATGATTCATTTTAAAAATCAGGTTTCTAAAAATGTATTCAACTAAAAAAAAAAAGAATGCTTTTGTTTTCTCAAACTGATCCAATGTTGAGTTAAATCTTGATTTAATCAGGGAAAAATCAATTGCAATCTACAATGATTTTTTCCTTTGTTTCCCAGATGACTGTCACTGTAGTATTTTTAGAATTAAACACAACTGATCAGTCTAATTTGTTTGTTTTCTTTTCGTCCTTGATTCTAAAGTTTTGGTGATTGTTGAACATTCACAGCATGCAGGACGCTTTTCCACCACAAGGAGGTGCCACTAAGTAAACAATTCTGAACTATAAACACAATCATATTTCTCATACAGTCCAGGCCACCCATCATCTGATCACTTATTCGTTTTGGTTGGTCTTCTAAACACCTTGTTCCCTAATGGCGTCGCGTGCGATTGCCGAAACCTATCCCGACTGATTTCAACTGAGAGGCAGGGTTCACCCTGAACAGGTCGCCAGTAGGTTGCGGGGCCTCACACACAGACAACCATCCACACACACTCATCCCCAGGGTGGAAATTTGTGAATGAACCTAAGCATCCCTCTATTGACTTCCTGTTTTGTTGGTGAACCAGACGTGTGTTTGTTTTCTGGGTTAGATGTGTGCCGGGTGATTGAGCTGCTGGACAGGCTGCAGAGGACCGGTGAGCTGCCCCCTCCAAAGCTGCAAGCACTTCAGAGAGTTCTGCAGAGTAAATTCTGTGCTGCCATCAGGGAGGTATGATTAGAGACAGCTTTAAACAAAAGTATTGTAAAATTATATGAAACTCCTTCTGAATGCCAGTTACCATCTTCACAGGCCGTGCATACGCTGTGTGTGTGTGTTTGGTGACTGGGCCACTAAGAAGAACAAAATCAGAGTTTCTGCAAAGTCATTGCCACTCATTTGTTTTATGTGCTGAATTTTAGGTGTACGAGCAGTTGTACGACACATTGGAGATTGTTGGAGGGCCAGAGGTGCGAGCACAAGCAACAGCCAAGGTACCTAAACACACCACAACTCAACTCTCTCCTAGTTTACAAGTCACTGGCCAAAATCAACTCATTTGAATTCAAGAAAGGCCCAAATGTTATTAACCTAACCAGGAAATTAACTTGTTTTCTAATTCTGATTTATTACACATTATGTAATTAGTATGATGAACAGGCAGAATTATCACATGGAAATAAACGTGGAGAAATTGTAATGAATTTCAAATGCGGAATAGTTACCTTGATCTTACCTGAAGGAAGTAAAAGTCTGAATAATTCCTGGTAAGTTACTGATCTGTGGTCACGCATCGTGACATATTTTCACCATGACACAGTGAACATGATTTGAATTGTACAAATAGTTTTAACATAATTTTTTATTGGTTTTCATGAAATACAGCACGAGGACTCTTGAATTTCATTACATTTTTTTGAGATAGTCATTTTAAAATGCAATAATGATTTCAATCTGATGGTTAAAACTATGTTTCTTACAGTCTTTTTTTGATATTCAGGAGACCAGTTCATTAACTAGGATAAAAAATCCTTGGTTGGAAATTTTTTTCTGATTAAAACAAACTTCCCTCCTTGTCATTAGGCCACTGTGGCAGCTTTTGCAGCCAGTGAAGGTCACGCCCACCCAAGGGTGGTGGAACTCCCCAAGACAGAAGAAGGACTGGGTTTCAACATCATGGGAGGAAAAGAGCAGAACTCCCCCATCTACATCTCCAGAGTCATCCCGGGAGGGGTTGCAGATCGACAGGGGGGGCTAAAGAGAGGAGATCAGCTTCTGTCTGTCAATGGAGTGGTAAAAAAAAAAAAAAAAAAACTCAAATTCTCCTTTGTGTGTTTCAAAAGATCATCATTTAACATGTTGGATACTTTCTGTTTTTGGTGTAGAGCGTGGAAGGTGAGCAGCATGAGAAGGCCGTGGAGCTCCTCAAAGCTGCTCAGGGTTCCGTTAAGTTAGTTGTGAGGTATACCCCTAAAGTCCTGGAGGAGATGGAAGCCCGTTTTGAAAAGATGAGGAGCGCTCGGAGACGGCAGGCGCACAACAGCTACTCGTGAGACGAAAACCCAAACTATTTTTATACTTGATTCACTGAGGTCTGCCGACACCATATTTTTCTGATTATAAGTCGCGCCAGCCAAAAAAATAGAAAAAAAACATATATAGAACGCCCTCTTGTGGTTTATTATGAAAATAATATATGAAATTATGGTAATAACGTGTTGATAATTTTACATATAAGTCGCTTCTGAGTGTAAGTCATACCCTGGGCCAAACTGTTAAAGAAACTGCGACTTATACCCCGAAAAATGTGGTGATCCATTAGCAGGCTCCCATTTGTACAATAATAAATACAATAAAAAAAAAAAATTCACTTTTTAACCTGATTGTTTCTTTTTTTCCCGTTTAGGTCCCTAGAGTCAAGGGGCTAACAAAATACCTCTACTCATCCTATCATCCAGCCCACCTAACTCTTCTGACCTGGTGGGAGGCAAAAACATCAAGGAAAGCAAAAAATAGAAGAAAAAAAACAAACCTAAAGTAGCCTGGCAACAGCTGTCACCTTACGTCAATAGATTATAGTTATTCTCCTCCTCTTTCCCCGTTTCTTAGAACAATGCTCGGTTAGCTTACTGTGGGACCTGAACGTCTCATCGTGTGACATGTAACCAAAACTTTCTCTGTATTGTGCTGCTTACCTAGAATCCAGTTTGATCTATCTTTGTACTAGAATGAAAATGCCCTTGTAGTTGTAGAAAAAAAATTTCCCATCTGTCTTTCAGAAATCAGAGGTCTTACTAACAAAATCATGAAGAGCTACATTTAAATCAGTATTTAACATATTTCATATTTATTTATGTATTTGTATGTTTGCATAAATGCCATTAAACAAAGTTTGACTGTGATCCTGTAAAGCCTGCTGTCTTTAAAGAGCCACAATGTAGATACATACGTAGATACATACGTACACCATAAGTACAATCATATGACTCACACATTTGACACAGCAGATTTTTGCTGAGAACAAATTCACCTGGTGTTACTGTTTGTTCTCTTTGAGAATATGTTCGAATCTGTATTTTAATCTGTAGCAGACTTTCTGCTTTACTGGTCAGACAACATACTGATCATAGCTTCTCTCTGCTGCTGACTTTACCTCAGCCCAAGTAAAAAAAAAAAAAAAGTTATTGTCATTCTTTAGCGATGACTTCATTCTTAAGGCATGTTTTTAGCAGATGACTACGTTCATGTTCATCCTAAAGAAAGTTGGTAAGGTCAGAAGAAAACAGGTTCAGTTTTAATCACGACAAATAATTCAAGCTTATTGAAAGAATCAGATGAGTGTGATTTGCTTCAAGATGAAAAGGATTTTTATTAGTAATATAAACACAACAGTAATTAAATAGGTTGATAAATCAGAAACAAAAGAGGAATGAAAGGAGTGTTTGAAAGAGTTAAAGCATTAGAATGTTTCACATAACTGAAGAATCTTCTGTTGGCATGTGAAGTGTCTGAATTGTAGATTTGCATGTGACTCAAAAACAAGAAACAAACTAATTCCTTTGCCAGGTTGTATAACTTGAAACCCAGTGTTCTGTAACATTTCCAGAAATGATCAGTAGTTACTTTAGTCTTTAAAGTAGCCCTTTTACCCAGCAAACAGAGAACCTTCAGGGAACGTTAGCCTGAAAATCTCTAAAGGTTTGTTTTTTTCTAACCAAAAACTAACGTTCCCTATACATTAGTTGGTGGCTATGTTAGAACCTAACCTTCCCAGAACGTTGAGAGAACCAAATTCCAAATGTTATGGTTAAAATTAAGGTTAGAGGAATGTTCTAAAATGGACAATGATGTTTGCAGATGACATTGTGATCTGTAGTGAGTGGAGGGAAGAGGTGGAGGAAAAGCTGGAGAGGTGGAGGTTTGCACTAGAAAGAAGAGGAATGAAGATTAGTCAGAGTAAAACAGAGTACATGTGTGTGAATGAGAGGGATCCAAATGGAAAAGTGAGGTTACAGGGAGAAGAGTTAAACAAGGTGGAAGATTTTAAGTATCTAGGATCAACAGTCCAGAGAAATGGAGAGTGTGGAAAAAAGGTGAAGGAAAGTATCAGGTGTGATGTGTGACAGAAGAGTTTCAGCTAGAATGAAAGGGAAAATGTACAAAACCGTGGTGAGACCCGCCATGCTGTTTGGTCTAGAGACAGTGGCACTGCAGAAAAGACAGGAAGCAGAGATGGAGGTAGCAGAGATGAAGATGCTGAGGATCTCTGTGGGAGTGACCAGGATGGACAGGATCAGAAATGAGTATATCAGAGGAACAGGTTTTGGAGGTTTTGGAGATAAAGTCCGGGAGGCCAGACTGAGATGGTTTGGACATGTGCAGAGGAGAGAGAGAGTACATAGGAAGAAGGATGCTGGATTTGGAACCACCAGGAAAGAGGACTAGAGGAAGGTCAAAGAGGAGGTTCATGGATACAGTGAAGGAAGACATGAAGATAGTTGGTGTGACCGAAGAAGATACAGCAGATAGGATTAGATGGAAGAAACTGACTTGCTGTAGCGACCCCTGAAGGAAAATGCTGAAAGAAGAAGAAGAGGAACGTTCTAAAAACAAAAAAATTACATTTTAATCTTTAGAGAACCAAAAGTAACCTCTAAAGAATGTTCTGCTAACCTTTGAAAAACCTTCCCAGAACGTTAAATTGTTAGCCGGTATCTCATCTTCTTCAGTTTTCTTATCTTCTTGTTATGAGTTATTTATTCATCTTCTGAACCGCTTATCCCTAATGGGGTTGCGGTGGGAGCCGGAACCTATCCCAGCTGATTTCAGGTGAGAGGCAGGCTACACCCTGAACAGGTCGCCAGTCTTTTGCAGGGCCACACACACTCATAACCATCCACACACACACTTATTCACAGGGGCAATTTTATAGTGGCCACGCAACCTAGCATGCATGTTTTTGGAGGGTGGTAGTAAACCGGAGTACCTGGAGAAATGCAAACAGGAAGAGAACAGGCAAACCCCGCACAGAACAGCCAGTGTACCAAGCTTCGTCTCCACCCAGGACTCAATCCCTGACCTTCTTGCTGTGAGGCCATTGTGCTAACCACTGCACCACTGTGCAGCCTGTAATGAATTATTTGATCAGTTTATGTTTATTCCCCTAAAAAAACAAGTTGAATTGCGTTTTTTTCTGTGTGACGTGTCTTTACAACCAAGTGTTTGTTGACTTAAATGTGTTCAATCATCTGTTAGTGATGAAAATCTGATTATGAATGAAGGTTTTAGAGCAACATTCCATAGATTTATAGTACATTCAGAAACTATTCATAACAAGAGAGTGGCTTCAACGCTGACACTTTGTGTGGAGAAAATCTGAAACTTTATGAGTAAAAAAAATTTAAAAAAAACAACAAAAAACAGAACATTTTTGTAGGAAAACTAAAAAAGGAAGTGTTTCCTCCCTCTTCAGGTGTGTAGAATCACTTATTGCTGCAACATATATTTTGATAAATGAAAACACTTTTGATCACCAATCAAAATATTTTTAACTTAAAAAAATAAAGGTTGGGGTTACACGGTGGCGTAGTGGGTAGCACAGTGGCCTAACAGCAAGAAGGTCGGAGTTCGAGTGGGTGCAGGGCTTGAAACACTGTCCTTTCTGAGTGGCGTTTGCAGCCCTGGTGGAGCTCTGGTTTCCTCTCACCCTCCAAAAACATGCATGTGAGGTTGATCGGACACTTTAAAATTACTTCTAGGAACAAGAGTGTGTGTGTGGCCCCGCTTCAGACAGGTGACCGGTTCGGGGTGTACCCCGCCTCTCACCTGAAATCAGCCTGGACAGGCTCTGGCACCCCTCACAATTGCTTTAGGGATAACTGGTTCAGGAGATGAAACAAAATAAAGGTTAATTACATTCAAATTTTTCAGAACCAGAATATACTTTAATGATCCCACACATGGGAAATTTGTGTGTCACAGCAACAACTTCCTATCTGCTAAGTGAGTCGTTGTAGAGCCTGGTCACATACAGAAAAAAAGACCAGCGGCAACGAGATGTTCTCGAGCGGAGCTGTCTGAGCCTCTTGGAGAAGGAGCTCCGCTGTTCGTCCAGGAGTGGGTAGAGAGGATGGTCATGATTGTCCATGATGAATAAAAGTTTGTTCAGTGACCTCCTCTCCACCACTGCTACATCCAGGTTGGTTAATGTCCTGTTTGCTGCCAATGACAAAGCCATTGGAAAATTTTGCAGAATATTGTGAATTTGGTTCCTTGTGGCTGTAGTTTTACAGTTTGTTGTTTCCTTCCTTCATTTGCTGTAAGACATGATGTCATTTAAGGAATATTTTTTCATGACTGGCATGTTGAAGATTGTAAATAATGGGAGTGAACAACATGTCGACCTGTGAGAAAAATAAATTAAAGGTAGTAAAAAGAAATAAACTCTGATCAAAGAACTGGATTCCTTTACAGGGGATCTAACAGAACAACTCTCAGTTCTGATTGTTGCTGTTCTTTTTGTACTGATGAGGTTCATGCTGCAGCCTGTGATGACAGAGTCAGCAGGCCTGTTTGGTGAGGTTGGTTTTCTGCCCCGCCCAGATACCTGTTGGCCTTAGATAGGCACCACAATGACACACAAGCCATCATTCAGGTGTGGCACTTCTCTGAGGAACGTCAAAGACAACTGAAGGTATTTTTCCACTTTCTTTATCATTTGATTTCTTCTGAAATTATGTAGCTTTAATTTCCTAGATGGATTACTTGGATACATGGTTTAATTAGAAAAGAGATTTCAGGGCTGCACAGGTGGGTTTAAATTATAATCCAATTTTTAAATGTGTTTCCTTTATAATTGATCAGAAATGTAAAAATTTAGATCACACATGTAGAAAAGGAATTTAGATTTTGAAGTGATCAATAACATGGATTTTAAATATGTTTTACTGTTTTTTGTCATGATCTTGTAATTGAAATTGGCACCCTGCCATCAGTGGAAGTTTAAACTTGAATCACTGCAGTTCCTTTTTTTTTTAAAATCAGTTGAGTTCAAATGAAATGTCTAAATGTTTTGCTTGTTTGGATTTTTAGATGAACTATAGTTCAACTAATCTGGACCTCTTAAGCCGGGAAATGGAAATTTATTGAAACAAAAGTAACGACTTAAGTTTTGGGATTCATGTTGAGTCTAGTTTAAACATAGTACACACTGTTTCTTGTAAAGTTTTTGTTGTTAAGCCTTGAAAAACAAGTTGAATCCATTTGATTAAAATCTTTTTGTGTTGCTTCGTTATTTTTTTGTTCATTTTAGTGGATGAACAACTAGTTACTTTTTTTTTTTTTTTTAGAACAGGTAATTAGGTAGGGTCCTTCATGTATGGTTTTAATGAGATTGTACTTGTTGTTGTTCCAGTTTTCCTTCCTTGCAGAACATTTAGCGTCACATCCTGCTTTCACTTGTAATACTTGTTCTAGAAAGGTGACAGTGAAGGCTGTCATTATTTCTCTCAATTAGTAAAGAGTGGCTAATTCATAGATGACCCCCTATTCCCTCAGCGTAGAAAGAAACCATCTTGCCCTTCAACGATCTTTTCTTTTTATCCATAGCTCTGGTCGTTGTGATGATCCAACCTTTCTTTCTATGAATAAAACACCACGTAGAATATTCAAGTTCATCTGAGCCCTATACAGTGCTAGAGTATCAAAAAAAACTTGATGAGTATCAAATGGATTTTGTAATCTTGTTCTGCTTCCTGAGGATCATAGTGTAGTGTCTTAATCTGATGGTGACCTTTTTCTTCTTCACAGCAGCTCAAAGCCAGATGATTAGCCTGGTCTTTCATGAATTTGAATTGTTTGAAGAGATTATTTTTTAAGAAGTGTGAAGGCCTCTCAAGTTTTAACGCTGATATTCAGTGCTACATTCATGTTTTTGTGATGTGCTTTTTTTATATTGAACTTCCACAGAGCTGTTTGTGGGATGACCTTCAGCTTTACCTGAAGCTCACATTTCTTGCTCTAAGCTCCCGTCATCTGCTGACCGATGGACCCTCAGGTGTGCCCATCAACTGCTGGCAGCAGCTACTCTCTCAGCAGCTTCCATGAAAGATCTCCAGCAAGCACTTTTAAACCTGGACACTCGCGCAACAGCAGCACTGGCTCATCCAAACATTCCAAACAGGTGACATGATGATTTAGAAACAAAATATGCTCCTGCATCTTGTTTAGAAAGAAGCTCGATTAAAACAAAGATTTCGACATAGAAACATTCGGATCACAAAAACCTTTAAAGTTTGTGTTCATTTGTTTCAGTCTCGTAACTGGGAGGTCATGGATGACCTGCAGACTTTGGATGCTTCTATGGTTGCTGGATCTACTGCTGACCTCAGTATTCCTGGAATTTGTGAAGGCTTTTTGATGAAGCGCAGGAAGTACCCCCTGAAAGGCTGGCACAAGGTGAGTAGACCACCACCATGGGTTTCATCTCCAGTTGGCCGTTGTTATTCAGAGAAGGTTGTTCCTAAAGAAGTGGAAATTATGGTCAGATGTTTCTGTAAGGATAAAATGAGGATAAACTTGTTGAGATAGATGGAGGAAGATCACCTGATTTAAATATTAGGACTTTAATTCTTGTGGGTTGGCATCTTTGTCTTGTCAAATGATTACTGGGATTTCTCTCAGTGTTTGGGGTTAAAAAAATCATTTTCTAGGATTTGTCTGAAGATTTCTTAAAGAGCAAAGGTTGTGTTTCTGACAGAAAATGTCTTTTAATTTAATGTTAAAGACAAAAATCAAAAGCATTGGCTGTGTTGAAGGACCCTGGTCTCGGTTCAGTATGTTGCTGCTCAACATACTTCGACGTACATAAACATGCATATAGTTCCTTTGCTCCCGTACTTCTGTATTCCCTGCTTTCATAACATCCACCTTCTGGATTCTTCCTTGATGTGTTTTGTGTAATGCTTTGTCAAAACTCTCCAAACAGGAATAGTTAGAACACTTATTCTGATTACAAGATCTTATGAAATGTCACTTGAAGTGGTGTTTTGTGTTAGAAATATTTTCCTCGTACAACAACACGTCCTGTTCATTTAGGTTCTACGACTTCATCACAAAGTTTGTTTCCTTCATTCTACCAAAATAGAAACAGCCTTTTCTTTTTCCTCTTCAGCCTAAATAGTGCAGCAATAATTTACAACAAATTGATCTCAGGAGTGAAGCAAAGCATTTGTCAAATTAAATTTTGCTCAGCACTTTTCCAACACAAAGTGCTGAACAGAACGAATAAAAACTCAAACAATATTAAAATCCAGATCATTTAAAAAAACAAAAACATATAGTCAAGAAGAAGCCTCCATCAAAAATCACACACTCATACAATACACTGCACACATGCATCAACATTCACATGCATCCACCCTTCGCAACCCCCATTTCACCTGAACCGCAAGCTACTGTCTTTTTAACTGAAATAAAAATAAACATCCAGCCGGGTGCTGTGAGGAAATAACTGGGGATCGATCCACACCAGGAGTCGGCCCGCCCATGACTGCAGCAACCAAAACCACAGATTTATATCATCCCCATAACCTCCTAATTAACTAGTTTTAGAGATCTCCACACATTAACCGACCTGGATGTGGCAAACAGCTTAATAAATAAGGTGATCTATCGAACTGTATCATGTTCGAGTGAAAAGATCTTTAACATGAACCACAGTTACTGAAGGAGTTAAATGTGGTCATTCTGGTTTCTAATATTAATACAATAACAACCTTCTTGTAGAAATGACTTGAGGTAAAATGAAATGAACTGTCAGACATTTTTGCACAGAAAGAAGCCTCGTGCACCACGTCGTAACGCCTAGCAGTAAAGGTCTTGCATATAGCCTCAAAGCCCAAATATAACAATTGTTGAAAATCTGTGAGGTTCAAAAGTGAACCTCTTGGGGTTAAAAATACCGATAAATGTAGATTTTTTTTTTTTTTTTTTTTTTTGAAGATTCCATCAACATCCATTTGCAGTGTTCCTCAATGAACCAAAAGATTTGGATACTGAATATTTTGGTCACACAGGCTTATTTGATTTAAATACATTTTCTGTCCATAAATGACTGGTAATATGTTTTACTTTAAACTTTGTTTTTTTTTCCCTCAGAGATACTTCCTGCTGGAGAGAGGAATTCTCAAGTATTCAAAGACCCAACAAGATGTGAGTCATTAACAGTGTTGTATATATTTGGTGAAAAATTTTATAGAATTCTAAAGCCTCTGTTTTTTTTGGTTTAGATCCAGAAAGGAAAACTCCATGGCACCTTAGATGTCAGCCTGGCTGTCATGTCTGTGAACAAGAAGTCTAAACGTATCGACCTGGATGCTGGGGACAACCTTTACCACCTCAAGGTGACTTTTTTTTTTTCTTTTTTTTTTCCTGATTACTCAAAGAATTTAATGGATTTTTTTTCCTCCTCAGTCAAAGGATGAAAACTTCTTCTACATATGGCTGAAGAAGCTGTGTGCCCATCGTGTTTTTAGGAAAAATGAAGCGATGAGTGTTCATCGTGGAGTTCTTCACGCTTTGTCTTTTGGCCAAAGCTCCATGCCACCCATGGGCATGATCCCCAATCAGAACAGAATGAGGGTCTGTTTCAACAGATTTAAAATTAAAACAGTAGAATTTGACTTCTGTTAAACTTTTTTTTGTACCACTGTTTTTCTCTAGGCTACCCATTATGCTAGCACAGCCTCTGTTTACAATCCAGAGATGGTAACCCCAGTACCCACATGCCCCGGTGTGAACAATAAGGTGTCTGCCTGGCTGCAGCAAACCCATGACATTGATGCTACTTCAAATGGTGGGTATTTCAAGTAACGCTGGTCAAATATAATTTTTGGGGCTGCCATTTTCCTCATAATGAAGCAAATCCAAGTCTAAACTTTTTTTTTTTTTTGCTCTCAGAATTGATTCGGTGTCAGTCCGAGCTGACTGAGCTGGCTCAGCTCATACAGAGACTACAGTGGCTAGAGGGAGGTCTGCCCATCACGAACGAAGACCTCGAGATGAGGATCAACATGCAGGTAGAGATCATACGTTCACCAGAATGGTTTTAAATTAATCACAAATTTTACATTTGATTCTTCCTTGTCAATATTTCTAATTTTTTTACTTTTTTGTCTAAAGAATATTTCTCTAGAAAAACCAAAAAAGAGAAGTGTAAAAGGACTTGGTCATTCAAGGACTTTGTCCCGTGTTGAAGCCATGGGAGGAACGGTAAGGGTTCGAAATGTAGATTTTTAATAGTCACTGTTATTTCTGACAATAACCTAGACCCTGATGTGGAGGGTACCTCAGTTTTAAAGTCTTAACCTGGTTTTGTTTGGATATTTAGTATCATATGCGGTAGTGGTTTCAGTGTGTCATGAAGTACTAACAGGAAAGTAAACTACTGCTGTATCCTCAAAACCCTCCAAACTCCTCGGCAACTGGCTCTCATTCTGTTTTCCATATTTGAATAAATTGTTCTAATGGTTCGTTGCATCACTTCTAGAAGTTCTTAAAACGAAGGAACACTTTTAAAAGTCCTCCCTGATAAACTCGATGTTCTTTCAGACAAATCTTTCCCATTTTAGAATTTCCGCCTTCCTCATCTGCCATAGGAACTCTTAAAATCCTCAGAGCAGTGATGGGATTTATTAAAATTCTTCTTTAGGGTTGAAAAGGTTTTTATTTTTATCTGTTAATAAAATAAGTTGATTGATGGTTTAAATGGAGAAGATGGTTTGATTCCTATTGAGCCCATGCCTAAGTCTAGTCCCTAGGTTGTGATGGTGACTAAGATCTGAACTCTAATAGTTAGCTAATTTTGGAACTTAAAGTCAAGTGTTTAAGTTTTCTTTTAAACACAATAGTACAAATTTTTTTTCTAAATTTTCCTAAGTTTTATTTCTTTATTTTTCACAGTTCACGTCCAGCCACCTGAGCACCAATACTTCTGGTTTGGCAGCATCGGTTCAGTCCATTCCTGACTATGTCTACTCACAGCTGAAGAACCCTCAGGTCGCCTCACCAGAAGCCAAGAAGCTCCATCAGGATATTTGTGCTGTTTCTCAAAGAGGTGGGATGGCATACTTTTAGAGTTCTGTTTTTCATCAGGACTTTTTTTTTCCTAAAACTTCTTCCTTTTGCAGTTCATGCTTCTCTGAAGTCCATTCATGATGTTCTGACCTTGGAAAGAGAGCGACTGAGGCAGGCCTGGACCGGGCCGGACATGAGGCAGAACACTTCCCAGCAACTTGCTACACTCTGCAGCACCCTGTCTGAGGTAGAAACACGCACGCGCACACAGCTAGCTCCAAAGGTGAACTAAAAGCTCACAAATCAAAGTTGAGCAACCAACCAGTTTTAAGAGATCTGGTCTTTTCTGAGTCCGCCTGGACCCGTCAAACCGACAGAAACTCAAAACTGGCATCTGAAACTGTTCAGCAGGTTTTGCTAGTTTTTTTTTTTTTTTTTTTTAAAGGAGGATAATGAACACACCTCAAGAACACCTCTCCCTTTTTCTTATGCGTACACACACACAACACACCAAACCTGAGCAGCTGTTTTCTAACAAGGCTTGTTTCCATGGTGATGGATCTGTGTCTCTTCATCCCCAGGTTTACTGTAAAACCTGTGGTTTGGTTTTCTTTAGTTTACCATAATAATTCATCTTTTCTGGTAACTAAGAGTAGAAAAAAATCTAAGATCTTTTTTCTCTTCATTTTGTTTTACCTTTTTAAATTTATTTTTACAATTTCTTTTCTCCCTTATTTAATCAAATTATTCCAAGTTTCACTTTCTTTGCTCTACAAGCCTGAACAGTGACGTAGAGAACAGCTGTACACGTATCAAACTTAAACAGTTTAAGACAAACAAATGTTCAACCAAAGTTTCCTTTTTTTTATTTGTCAATTATAACATTTGGATTTGACACTAATGATTGAATCCAATTGGATAAAAGATCTTTTAATGGTAGTCTATCAGCCACTCCTGTGTGGCTGAGGAAAAACTACGTTTTTTTTTTTTAATTTTTATTTCTTTAATGAGTTTTATGTGTTTGGGCTCCTTGTGGCATCTATTCATGCATTGCTTCTTTCTTTCTTCGTGTGTCTTGCATGGCTTGTGTGTGAGGTAGCTGGATGTACAGTCTCATCTGACCAAAGTTCACTCGCTTTCCCTGTCTTCTGACTCTACTGAAGAATCCTTCTGCACCGTCCGTCCGGACCAGGTGTGTACTGCAGTGTGTCAGTCTGCTTGGTCTCTAACTCTGCTGCCAGTCTTTGCATACCGTATTATTTCCAGTAGAAGCACACTTTCTAATAGAAGCACAGCTCAGTTTTTTTTTTTCCTGAAACTTGAATACAGCAGAGCTTAGTCCAACAAAAATCAGTCTTCCATATGCAACTTTAGCTCTAATCTGGCATGTCCTTGTCCGTTTAAATAGCACTACCGTGCATGTGCAGCGTATGCTAGCACCGGTAACGTACTGAGGCTAATTTTTTTTGCCCTGCAAATTAATCTTTTTTGGAGATAACGTATTTGTAGATGTGCACCCCATCAATGCAGCCGTGCATCAAGCATTGGAAATAATACAGTATTTTTTTTTTTTTTCCCTACCATTATTGATAGGATTTTGATATGTTTATCATTTACAAATTTAGCTTTGAATTGATGTTATGACCACTTTAACTATTTTCTTCTTGCAGAAGACGCCATCCATGGGTCGCCATAGCAACCGCCCCCCATCGGTAGCAGATTCCGTGGCAGAGTATTTTGATGCCAGTGAAGTGATCGTATGTGAGACTTCATCAGAAGCTGAAGCTTCAGATGAATCTGGTCTTAGTGACATCACCAACACCACCACCTCAGAGCCTGAAGAAGGACATTGTGAGTCATTTGAACCCACAAAACCAAATCTGTTTTTTTTTCCTTTGGTCATAACATAAGAGTTTGATTAAGAAATAAACTGACTTTTAATTTTCTTTTCAGCCACTGCCACACTTAATTACAGAGCCAGTCTGAACAATACGACTGACAAACCCATTGTGGTTCCTCGAGATACCGGTAAATTCTTTAGAGCTGCTTCTTCACTTTATTCAAGATGAAGGAACAGATATGACATTGAACTGGTAGGATTCACTAAAAACACTTTTTTTTTTTCTGTTTATGAATCAGGTCGCCGAACTACGCTTCCTGCCCCCTGCGTGGACAACAGCCACGTTGGCATCATGACCATCCTGTACAACAACATTGGAAAGGATTTATCCAGAGTCTCCATGCCCGTGGTCCTGAATGAGCCACTGTGTCTGCTGCAGAGGCTGAGTGAAGAGCTGGAGTATTCAGAGTTGCTGGACATTGCAAACAAAATTGACGATCCATATGAGAGGATGGTAGGTCACTTCACTTGGGATTTTATTAGACGGTCTCCCACACATCTAAGACACTTGTATGTTTCTAGGTTTACGTTGGGGTATTTTCCATATCCGGTTATGCCTGGGCTTCCTGGAGAAATCGCTACAAACCTTTCAACCCTGTCCTTGGAGAAACATATGAGAGTCACAGAGAAGACAGAGGGTTTCATTTTATCAGTGAGCAGGTAAACCATCAAGAGAATGTTAGGGAATTTTATCTGCACAATAACGAATAAGTAGTAAGATGGAGGAATGTATGTTTTCAGGTCAGCCACCATCCTCCCATCTCTGCTTGCCATGCGGAGTCAGAAAACTTCACTTTCTGGCAAGGTAGGAGCTCATTGTAGACTTCTGCATGGCAACAATAGTGGATTTAGATATACAACTACTCATTACTGATGTTTCTGCCTCAAGATCAGAGATGGAAGAACAAGTTTTGGGGGAAATCAGTGGAGATAATCTCTTCTGGACTGGTCAATGTCACCCTTCCAAAGTGAGTTAGAGATACTTTAACGGATGTGAAAAGTTCTTCAACATCTTTAGCACTTATAATTTAAATGTAAATTCATTACATGTTAGTTTACATTTAAATGATTATTCTATAGGTACGGTGATCACTATGAGTGGAACAAGGCGGTGACCTGCATACACAATGTCCTGAGTCAGCAGCGCTGGTTGGAGCACTACGGTGAGGTGGTCATCAAAAACACAAAGAATGACATTTGTACCTGCAAGATCACCTTTGTCAAGGTAAAGAGTTCTAGTTTAATCCCCGTTTAACCAGTTTCTCTGTTGAATAAAATAACCAATCATACAATTGGTTTAACATTTAATTCGCCATCATTTTTCAGTCTCGCTATTGGAGTTCAGACAACAGTAAGAACGAGGTTCAGGGTGTGGTTTTGGACCGGGCTGGAGAAGTGGTCCATCGGTTTGGAGGTCTCTGGCATGAAGGAATCTTCTGTGATACGCTGCCGACACCACAGTGCATTTGGAAGCCCAGTGAGTGTTTCTCCTGCTGGTACTAAAGAAACATGCTTAACGTATGCACTTGATAAACAAAACCCGCTTACTCGGAGTGTACAGTCTATTTAAAGGAAGTGTTTCAAGTACAGACGCCCAATTTTGACAGATTATCAAATTCTATTTTTTTTTAGCCTGATATTACAATATCAATATATGCAATACACACATGTGAAAATATTTTAAATAAAAAAACACCCTCATTAACAACAATTGTTTGAACAATAAATACTTTTTAAAATTATTCTTTTGTTAGCAAACAGCTGCAGAAGAGTGGTTTTAACTTTTAACCGTTTAAAAAAGTACAGCACAGAAAGGATGGCACCAACTAGTTTCTAGTGGCCTAGTCTGGCCATATCACAACCAAGCCGATCAGCCAGCTAGTTACAGCCTGACAAATCAGATGGCTCCTCAGAGTTCTACATAGACTTGGAGGGTAAAGGGGAGAGAGTAAAAAATAAAGAAATCTTCTGCTCTTTTTGATTGGCTAATCGAAGATGTCGTCTTAATATGTATATGAATAGAGCGGCAGCCTTAGTTTGAAGTAGAGGAAAAATAGTATTGTTTTTTATTTTTGGCCATTCCTAGAGAAGTCTGTGGGGTTTTATTTATATCCACACAAATCATTCTTGCATGTTTGAGTAATTTGCAAGCCCTCTCATCTGGTATTTGGTTACTATTTGAATGCTGGTTGTTTTTGGCTATGAATTTTGTTCTTTGCCGCACCCACATTCTGACATAAGCAGGAGGGTTTTTAATCTACTCTCTCTAATTCTTGGTCCCACCTCACACTAGGGAGTGCCGTTTTTATATAAGTATACCACAATAAGAAAAAAAAGAATATTCAACAGTTAGGCTAACATGATGAATTTGGGAAATGAGATTTACACTGTCATGGACACACCTTGTGCCAGTTTAGTGTCAATATATTGACTGAGTTTCACTAGTGTTTTTAAGTTTAGGGCTTTTTTTTTTTTTTTTTTTTTTTTTTTTACTGTTGTCTAATTTCTGAAATGAGAATTTTATCTCACACATGATGAGAAAAGAATTATTATCCCATAGAAACACAGAGCCTCCTCCTTAATGAGCTGAAACAAGCTACTTTGACCTCCAATGTTTGTTTTCTTTATTTAAACCAAATCCCAGCTCAAGTACTGATGATTGTTCATCTGATCATCCTCAAATTTGTTGAAATGAACCAACCTGTTTTTTTTATTGACTAGAGAACACAAGTATGCCTAAGATCCTTCTTCATGGTAGCCAGACTCTCCTTTAGAAAATTGGTGAATAAGTGATGTGGCTGATACTTGTGAGATATTGGTGGGACGTTGTGGGCACACTATCAACTAAACATCTCATGTCTTGATAAGGCCAGGGACATTAAGAAAAGTTCTTTGATTGTGATGGAAGCAGTAGCCTCTTAGAGGAATGTTTAGTTCCCTCATGTACGGCACCAGACTGGTTGGATGGCTGTAGTTTAAGAGGTATTAAGACTTAAATTCTTGTTTTATTCGGGAGTTGACCGAGAAAATTCTTGTCTAAGTGGCAAAAACTTATGACTTGTTTTTGCCACTTGTGATGTGAAGATGCAAACAATGAACCAAGTTTCTTTTTTTTTTTTTTTTTCTTAGATGTTCAGCCTCCAGACTACGCCCAGTTCTACGGTTTCTCACGTTACGCACGGGAACTTAACGAACTGACTCCAAAACTGAAAGAAGTCCTCCCGCCAACAGATACCAGATATCGACCTGACCAAAGGTAAATACCAACCCAATTCCAGTTTCAACTTATTGGACATTTCCCACTTCTCACTGATTTCCATTTGCTGATTCCATAAGACTGCTGGAGGAAGGGAAACCTGCTGAAGCAGATAAAAGGAAAGATGAGGTGGAAGAGAAGCAGAGAGAAAGGAGGAAGGAGATGGCAAAGATAGGAGAGGAGCACATCCCAAGGTTCTTCAGGTAACTATTTACTTTACTGTTTGCAGTGTTTCAGTATTTTATGACCAATGGTCACCAGCTGTGGGTGGTGACCGAAAGAATGAGATTGTGGACATAAGCGGCCGAAATTAGCTTCCTCCGCAGAGATTGAGTGAGGAGCTCTTTAATCCTGGAGGAGCTCAGAGTAGAGCCGTTGCTCCTCCAGGTCGAGTGAAGCCAGATGGGGTGGTTTGGGCATCCGGTTAGCATGCCTCCTGAACGCCTTGCTGGTGAGGTGGTCCCTCCTGGTGGGACCAGGTAAAAGCCCTTCCAGTGGGCTCACCACCTATAGGAGGGGCCATAACGGTCGGGTGAAAGAAGAGATGGGCAGCAGCCAAAAAACCTGCGATCAGACCCTGGGCCGCATGAGCTAAATTTTTTTTTTTTTTTTTTTTTCAAGACTTAAAACTTGCATTTTTCTTGCCCAGTTTCCAAGTCAGACTGTTAAGACTGTCAATATTTTTCCTCCTAGAAAAACCTTGGATGAAGCAGGAAGAGAAGTCTGGCTCTACAATGGAACCTACTGGAACATTCGTAAAGACCCCGGCTTCGCCAACACACAAAATCTGGATTTGTGGTAGAATAATTTGATCCTGATAAAAAGAATATACAGTCGCAATATGAAGAGGTAAAATGAAGTACAAAAGAAATGTTATTGAGAAGATCTCTGGATTGCAGCTAAGCAGGAAGTTTTTATCAAGGCATGAATGATGAAAAATGATGTGCCTTTTAAAAACATCTTTTTACTTAGAATAATTCACTCTACTTTCACCAGAGCACTAGTCTGTCTTTTTACAGAGTTAAATGTAAAATCTTAAACTTTTGTCACTATTAAAATATGTTGCTGTACCTGTATGAATGGATAATAACTTCTAACATCAAGCATGTATCTTGTCCAGTTTTAAAAATGTTTTAAATATTGAGCAAAGTTTTCTGCATTTTAACATTAATGAGCTGAAAGACTTGGATTGTTTAACATCTATTTGGTTCTCCAATTAAATTGAATCTTTCACAGATTTTAGAAGCAAAAATGAAATATTGTTCCTCTTTCCACACTTTTTTTTTTTTTCCTCAAATAAATGTTTGATAACCAACTCTTGAGTCTGTGTGTGTATTTGTGTCAACTAAAACCTCTGTGGAAGAAGTCGGTCACCTTCTTAATAGTCTATCCCTGTCAGGGTTCTGGGGGATGCCAGAGCACATCCTGGCTGATTCAAGGCGAGGGGCAGCGTACACCCCAAACAGGTCACCAGTCTGTCGTGGGGCTACACACATACAACCAAGCACACAGACACACTCATTCCCAGGGCCAATTGTGTAGTGGCCAATCAACCGAACATGCATGTCTTTGGAGGGTGAGAAAAAACTGGAACACTTGGAGAAAACCCACGCATACATGGGGAGAACATGCAAACCCCACACAGAAAGGCCAGTGTTCCAAGCCTCGTCCCCACCTGGGACTTGAGAAAGTCTAGACTGTGAGTAGTCAAAGACCCACCCTATTTTGGCTGTCTTCATGTGGTGACACAATGAGCAAATCTAATGATGTCATAGTAGAAATGTTACAATTTTAAGTTTTTAATTCTTACGCCAAGACTACTTGCAGAAACATTTAAAATGACCAAATTAATTACAACCAGAGTAATAGGCCAAACAAATGAAACAGTCAGACAGATGGATAAAAACTTTATTAATCTCCTACAGGAGAAATTCTGGTGCCCAGCAGCAGCAAATCACACAGGCCGTACATACACACAAAAAAATAAAACAATAATAAAAGTTACTATTGCCAGTGATAAAGACACTCATTAGAAAACTCAGTTCCTTCCAGGGTCTGTTTGGTTAAATTGCCTGAGGGCAGAAGGGATAAATAACCTTTTTAAATCACCCAGTCAAACAACAGGCTCCATTTAACTAATTTTGCCACTGTTTGTATGCCTAAAAGTGAATGTGCAACAAAGATTTTCAATTGATCTAGTTTCAGATTTAAAAGGAGATGTGATGGTGGTGTTTTGTAAGAACAAGATAAACGTATGAGCTAATCACACTGGTACAGACTATAAATAAAAATGTGTGTCTTCATGTACGTTTGTCTGAAAAAATCTAATCTGAGGATAACAAAGTCCGTTCCGTTGTCTTCCGCTTCATCCACACCCAAGTTGCGAGGGTAACAGCCTTCAAGGAAAAGCCCAGGCTTCTCTCACCGTGGCTGCATCCTCCAGCTCACCCGGTAGGATCCCGAGGCATTCCCTGTCCAACTGTGAGACATAGCCTCTCCAGCGGTCGGGGGTCTGCCTCTCCTCTCAGTGGAACGTGCCTGAAGCATCTAATCATTGAAGCATTCGGGAGGCATCTTAAACCAGATGCTCAAACCACCCCATCTGGCTTCTCTCGACCCAGAGGAGCAACGATTCTATTCCGAGCTCCTCTTGAACGGCAGCGCTCCTAACTCTATCTCTGAGTGAGAGACCAGCCACCCTCTGGAGGAAGCTCATTTCGTCCGTGCATATTCACAATCTTGTTTTTCAAGTCACCACCCACAGCGAGCGTGTGGTGACCTAACAACTGAATATTCTGCTAGTGGAAATTACTGCTGACTGCTTCTAGAGAAGGTTGAAAGTGTTATGGGGTCTTGGAGAATAAGATTAGAAAATCTTAGAACAATCTGTTTGCAGTTTCCTCGTAAATCTGTCCTTTTGTCTACTACGTTTCCAGCAACAAATTCAACTCTAATAATCTGTACAGTGATTGACCAGCTCAATAAGAAATACTGCATGAAAGCCACTCTTAAAAATTGATCCAAGTTTATTACAACGTCACTGAGATTAGTAAAAATACTTTTTTTTTTTGTTTAAATGCATGTTCAGCTTCTGTGGTTCTTTTGTACAATTCTATGTTTTTATTTTATATTTACACATAAAATTGTCTCTACTTGTTACTCAGTTCAAAATAACTAAAAAAAAGAACTTAGGAGTCACCTCATGGTTGAAATACTATTGTTCTGCTGTTGAAATTTGGATTTTTTTGTCATTTCTTTGAGTGAACATCTACCACGCAGCTTTATGATGTCTTGTTTACTGAGCAGCTTCAACAAAATAGTATAAATTACAATTTAATCTTTTTAATTTAGTTTTTTACTCTATCTGTCCACCATTAATCAGATCCTCCTCTTCATCATCTCCTTCTGAGCTGCCAGTCATCTGGCTCCATATAGGAGCCAGTCGGCCTTCTGCCGTCACTGCCATCGGCTGGATGATCTGATCCCTGGATGAAACAATTTGGTTAGAAATGAACTCAAAGGTGAGCAACCTCTCAATAATGAGTCAAACACAAGTCAATCTAAACTGGCCTGCAAGACACATTTTGTGAAATATGTATTTAAAAATAGATTCCTATGAATTTGAAATGAGTTAATCTAAAAAAAATTAAATGCACATTCAGATGTGTCCATATCAGAAAAAAAAACGGAAAAAAATGACACATATTAAATTTCCAAGAGTGGAAACAAAAATGGGACAAAACATACTTTCATTTTGAACACATCCATGTAAGAATTAATCTGTAACGTTCACCTAACTATTTTGACAAAATACATTTCAAAGATGTAAATTAATACATTTGATAACTTTAAACAGGTGGAGGAAAAGCTGGAGTGCACTAGAAAGAAGAGGAATGAAGATTAGTCAGAGTAAACCAGAGTACATGTGTGTGAATGAGAGGGATCCAAATGGAAAAGTGAGGTTACAGGGAGAAGAGATAAAGAAGGTGGAAGATTTTAAGTGCTTAGGATCCACAGTCCAGAGCAATGGAGAGTGTGGAAAAGAGGTGAAGAAGCGTGTGCAGGCAGATTGGAACGGGTGAAGAAAAGTATCAGGTGTGATGTGTGACAGAAGAGTTTCAGCTAAAATGAAAGGGAAAGTGTACAAAACCGTGGTGAGACCAGCCATGCTGTTTGGTTTAGAGACAGTGGCACTGATGAAAAGACAGGAAACAGAGATGGAGGTAGCAGAGATGAAGATGATGAGGATCTCTCTGGGAGTGACCAGGATGGACAGGATTAGAAATGAGTATACCAGAGGAACAGCACATGTTAGAGGTTTTGGAGATAAAGTCCGAGAGGCCAGACTGAGATGGTTTGGACATGTGCAGAAGAGAGAGAGAGAATACATTGGCAGAAGGATGCTGGATTTGGAACCATCAAGAAAGAGGCCTAGAGGAAGATCAAAGAGGAGGTTCATGGATACAGTGAAGGAAGACTTGAAGATAGTTGGTGTGACCGAAGAAGATGCAGCAGATAGGGTTAGATGGAAGAAACTGACTTGCTGTGGCGACCCCTGAAGGGAAATGCCGAAAGAAGAAGACATTATTTGGACATTCACCTGGATAGCTTGTTGATGATACAGATAAGACGACGTGCTTCCTCCTCCTTCTCTTCCTCTGTCATTCCCTCCATAGGATCAGGTTGTTCAGCCTCCACTCGACCCGTCACCAGGTTGATCTTTGCTTTGGCATCTCTGTACTCCTCCGTATCTGAATCAGAGTCGCTGGAGTAGTTGGATGCATAGCTGCTATCAGCAGAATTCCTCCTCCCGTTCAGAAGACCCCGAGCTGCTAGCAGACCTGCAGCATTCCCATAACCCGTGTATTTGACGAATCGGCTCACTGCGAAGGAACATCACACTTTTACTGTAAAATCTGAAATTTGACCATTTATTTTAGACTGAGTCTGGGACTTTACCATTCTCCTTGCAGAGTACAAACAACAACTCTGCAGCACAATCCTTCACATCGGTGTCCACATGAGTCATCAAACGGACCAGTTTGCCTCTTAGTGTGGTGTCGTCTTCGGGACGGATTCCCACATCCCTCAGTGGAGGTAAAATCTACACCAAGTTGTAGAGAGGTTTTTTTAGATAAAAGATTTTAAAGAAATCAGCTCTTCCTCATAAGATGCAACAAATGATATCTATGAATATGTCGAGGTAAGAAAATTAAGTCCAAGTGGGATCTGTTCAATCACACATGATGGAAATGAATTCAAATATTTAACCTTCATGGGTTCTGGCCCATCATGGTGATCAAGCTTATTTAACCTTAAGTGATTACTGAAGGAAAGAAGATCGGTGGTCTTTTTCTCAGGTACAGTCACAAACTCTTTAAAAGTCATCTTTCAAGAGAAGAAAGAGTCTGAACTGGAGCCTGAGGGGGAGTCTTTCTACCTTTATGTTAAAGAGGGATTAAAGATTTTACCTTTTGCCGCAGGTAGTGCCGTGTCTCTCTGTGAACCCGGGAACTCTCAGTCAGTAAATTCAGAACTGGTGTGAGTTTCTCCTTCAACTTCTTACCCTAAAATATTTTTTAAGAAATCGGGTCGGAGCAAATAAATACTTGAGATTAAATATGAGCAAAAGTTTTCATCCAGTGAGAAAATCATGTCATATTAACCTTGTCAAGACGTCTGTCCATCAGGAGCAGCATGGCATGGACACAGTCCATGTTCACCCCCTCACACTTATGGCTGGCTCGGTCCACTGGAACAGCCAGCAGAACATCCAGACATGTGAGAGGAAGAGCTGATAGAATATTCACTGTGTGTCTGTGGAGGAAAATCACAACATTTTAATAGATGTTGTAATTTTGGTAAGATTAAATGAATTTTTCTCTGACCCTTGAAGTTCCTCTAATATGTCTTTTCCATCACATGTGAGTAGCAGGCAGCAGCGCAGCACAGCGACCAGGCGGCGGTAGAGAGAAGCATCTTCCTGTAAAAAACACACATCTGCTTTTAGAGGCTCCACATTGGGCCTCATCTGATCAGATACTTTCTTTTTATGGTCGGCAATGTTTGCTGACTGATACAAAGAGTCAGAATCTTTTCAACACAATTAATTTCACATCAATATAGTAATAACTTATTTGTTTAATCTTCTCAACCGCTTTCCTAATGAGGTAATCCGGGGTATCAGAGCCTATCCTGGCTGCTTTAAGGCAAGAGGCAGGGTACACCCCACAAACAAACAACCATTCTCACACAATCACTCCTAAGGGCAGTTTGATACTGTCCAATCAACCAAACACACACATTTTTTGAAGGGTGGGAGGAAACCGAAATACCTAGAGAAACCCCACACATACACAGGGAGAATGTGCAACCTCCACACAGAAAGTCTCGAACCCCCGACCTTCTTGCTGTGAGGCTACTGTGCTAACCACCATGCCGCCCTATAATGACTTATATTAAATATACTAGTAATCAGATTACTTTAGATAACCTATGAAGTGGGTGGTTTCACAGCCTTTCCTGTGACTGAAACAGGATGAACAGCTTTGAACATTAAAGGATAAAATGATAATGTTTGCTGTGATCTTTATAAATGAATCATTTATCTTTCCTCCAAGTTTTCTTTTTAAATATGTCTCATTAATTTTTAACAGTCCTATGGATCCAACTGTGTCAAAATTCCATGAATTGTGTTTTTTTTTTTTTTTATTAGTAAAGTGGACATAAATCTTTAGAATAATTTGGGTTTTCACCTCATCTGGTTCCTTCCTGTGGAACTTGTGAGCAATGTTGAAAAGTGTCTTGAGAATCTCAATGATGTCTTGGCATGTCTCTTTGGTGATCAAAGGAGATGTATCTTCTGGGATGAGTTCGTACTCCTCTCCAAATCTTACAGACAGAAACTGCTCCAAAGCTTTGGTCAACACAGACACCCCACGTTCCTGTTGGGAGGAAAGAAACTCACTGAGCTCTGGGAATGATATGTTAAAACTTCTCAAGCATAAAATGCATTTACATGTGAATCAATGAGCCAAATCTGAGGTAAAACTAAAGCTTTCAACTGTTAAAGAACTTCCATTTCTGAATAAAAACATATGATACATAAATTATGTTCATTTTCTAACAATTTAATATAGAATACACATTTATTTATGACTAGAATTCCCAAACTGATGCTGGTTTGCAGTTATTAAATTTGTCCACTAGATGTCAGTGTTTCCCCCATTCCTCGGACACCAGACCATCAGACACAATTTTGCTTCAAAACTGTTGATGCTTCACTTGGCTTCATTTTTATTTTCCCATTTCAAGTGAGAAGCAAAATGTCAGACTAAAGTAACACTAAAGTGACAAAAACTATTTTAAAAAAAACAATGAATGATGCCAAGTATTTTTTTTTTCCAAAATCCAACTAATATTGTTGACTAAATCATTATGACACTGGGTAAGAATTGCAATCTTTTAGAGAATAAAAGCTCTTGTACCTGCTGCAGCTGTAGTCTGAGTTCAGGTCTCAATGCAGTCAGTAGGAACAGCAGCCTCAGTTTGTAAAACTGTCCACTAGATGAAGACAAACCCCAGAATCCATCTTTCAGACTCTCCCAGAGACCCTGTAGAAACCTTCCATAGAAACAAGAATCAAATTAAAAGTAAGACCAGGGGTTGCTAAGCAGCTGCTACACATCATTAATATCCAGGATCTTTCTTATAAAAGAACAAATGTGGTGTTGATATTACTGATGAAAAATAGCAATGCATCTATCTTGGAAGATATTGACAAATTGATGAGATTTTTTAATCTTCTTGCGGGATCTTCTTCACATTTGACTGATTTTGGTGAACTGTGATTTTCAGATAGTATTTCAGAAAAAAAACAGAAAAAAGAAACCTATAACAATCAAACTGGACAATTTCAAACCATCTTCAGATGTTATGACACCATAAAAGCAAACCAGAGCAAAATATATATATATTTTTTTCTTTTTTCAAATCATTTGATTCCCCCCAAAAATTTGTCCTTATTTTATAAGGACTGTGTTTTTCTAGTGACATAATCTTAAGTGCTTTAATTGAATCTACATGCATTTGTTTATGATTGTGGTCATAAATTTCTTGATTTTAAAAAATACAATGAACAAGCTAAAAAATCTTATTGGATAATAAAATAAGAGGAAATTCATTTTGTTGGGAAATGTACATGTCTGTAAAACATCTAGATATTAATAAGGTTTGTACGCTGTTTGATGCAAAGGAACATTCTCAAACACTTGGTTTGATGTAGTTTTTCTTGCTAAGAATGTAAAAAACATGTCATCTGAGTTTAAATATATTTCACCTGAGTGTGCTGGCCCTCTCCTGTGCCCGGGGGCTGTTGTAGATGATGTTACACAGAGCTTTGATGGCCTCTTTTCTACACACCTCTTCATCCTCTTCCTTCTCTTCCTCTTCGCTGTCCTCTTCTCGAGTGTCTTTCTTCCCGGGAGAGAGAACTACCTGTCCTTCCTCGCATTGCCATTTGCAGCAGTGATTATCTGTGCTGCATGGGGGAGTGTTGGGACCAGTCTCTGAGATAGAAGCTGAGCTTTCAGAGGACGTTGTGTCTGCCTCACATTCACCTTCTGTTTTCCTGTCTGTCTGATGTCTGGTCGTCCTTTCCTCTGTCTTTTCTCCACTGATACCTCCAAGGTGTGCCAAGGTACAGAGGGCACTATCAGTGACCATTGGCCCAAGAGCCCTCCTGTCACGAGAAAGGATGCGAAGAGTCTGTAGGCAGACTCGTAAAACTGATGGCTGGATCTGACCTCTGACAAACTGGAGCAGAGCTTCAGCCAGGTCCTGCAGATATAGATTAGGTATCAGAATAAAAAACACGATGCACAAACAGGATCTTGACACATGTTAAATGCTGTCTTGGTAATCAGAAAGATAGTGCAAAAAAAGAAAGGAATCCTGCCATAATGAACAAAATAACTCCAAACATTTGTGAAATTCAGTTCTGTTGTTTTCCTCTTAACTGGGGGTCACGAGGGCAAAAACCTCAGACAAGAAACACAAGCCTCTCTCACCTTGGCTGCATTCTCCTGCTCACCAGGAGGATGAGGAGATGCCCTAACCACGTGTCCAAACCACCCTATCTGGATTTTCTCGACGGTAGAAATTAACTTGGACTCACTCCAAGTTCCTCCTGGATGGCAGAGCTCCTATATCGCTGAGTGAGAGCCCAGCGAACACTGCTGAGGAAGCTCATGTCGACCGCTTGTATCTGTGATCTTGTTCTTTCAGTCACCACCCATAGCAGGTGAACACAGATGGAGGGAGCAGCGTAGATCAACTTGTAAAGAGCTTTGTCTTTCGACTCAGCTCTTTTTTCACCACGACAGATCGATGCAGCGTCCTGATTATTGCGGACGCCGCATCGATCCACCTATCGAATCTCCTGCTCCATACTTCCTCACTCATGAACAATTTGTAAAAGTGTCTCATAAAATTGGAAAGTAGAATTAGAAATTGATCCCTAACCTTTAAATGAGTTTAGCAGTCTTAAAAAAATAGTCAAATGACATAAAGTCAAACTAAAAGTATCCTTAAAAGGTAAGACACTCCTGGAAAGAAGTAGTTGCAAATGTTAGAAAAGTTGTTTTAAGGAAAGGAAGGCAGTCAGAGAAATGAAGAAATATTATCAAGAAACGCAAAATTAAAATAAGTTCAAAAGTTAGAAAGTTTTTGAAATTAACAACATAGTTTCCAGGATTAATTCTAAAATATCAAGATGGAACTAAGATGTAGTGATACATTCCTGAATTAGATTATTATTTATATACCTGTAGTTGTAGAGTAATAACACATTTGTTTAACAGAGATAAGAGAATTTCCTGGCCAACCTGTCGAAGGAGAAGATCTGGTTTCTCATCATCAGATCCGGGATCAGAGTCTGAATCAGGAGCGTGGTTTCTTATTTTGTTTTTCTTGAACTGATGAACAAAAAAGAAGGATTGGCAGGAAGTTGGTGACAAAGTTTCATGACACAAATACAGTACAATTTATTGAATTGGATTAAATGCATGGAAACTGGACAAAACAAGAAATTGGAACACTATTAGATCATCAAATAATGAATAAAAACTACAACAACATTGTTTAACATCTAAAATGCTTGTACGAGGCACAAGTATGTTGGCTGAAAAATTTTCCAAAAATGGTGCACTTCAATGTGCAGGGTCCAATTTCTCATTTTAGAGGGCAATCTTGTAGGACAGTGGTGCCCAACAAGTCGATCATGAGAACTGAACCAAAGTTGACAGCCAGGTGTATAGGAAAAAAATAAATAAACGAAATATGTGTTGTCAATCTGTGACTTTAATGCTATTTTTAGCAAGTATTCATACCCTCTAGCCGCTAGCTTTTTCACCCCCAAAAAAGCAACAATCTGGCTTTTTCTACTGTTGGAGATAGTTGGAGTCTGTGACATGAAAGCACGTTGTTAAGCTCGTTCTCAATGAGCAGCCCTCTTGAAGTACAACGAGCGCATGGAAAATGTTGGTGTGTGTGTTTGAGAGAGAGAGGAACTTGTCTCCGTGTGTTTGTGTGTGTGTGTGTGTGTGTGTGTGTGTGTGTGTGTGAGTGTGTGTGCGTGTGTGTGTTTGAGAGAAAGAGAGAGTGAGAAAAAGAGAGAAATAAACTTGTCTCTGTGTGTTTGAGAGAGAGGAAATTTGTCTGTGTGTACGTGTTTGAAAGACTGTTGAATTGTGACGTGATGTGTAATGGTTGTATAACAACAACAAAACCTGTTGTGAGGGTAGTTTTACTGCAGGCTGGAAATGATCTGTGTGTACTTGTGATGTTAACTCTGGACTAGTAGATCTCAGGAGGGTTACAACTGGAAAAGGGGTTCTTGGGGCCAAAAAGGTTGAGCACCCCTGTTGTAGGAGCTGTTGGCTTTTCATGACGGTGGATGTTATTACCACCAGGACCTCATATAGAGTTTAGCATCTGCATGAAGGTCAGGATGGATAAGATATGATGACAAATCTGAGCAGCTTTAAACTGGCTAGTTAGATGATTATCAGTTAGTTATGCAACACAGAGAGAGGATGACCAAGCAGCTAATCAGATTATTGTAATACAGATTAAACTGGTCAGCATCTTTACAGATTTCTCTGCTCTCAAGATTGTTTTTACCTCGTCTAGTTGTTGTTGCTGCAGTCGGGTCGAATGATCCATGGATGGCCATCAAAAGAGAGGCAGGAATAAAAAGAAAAATGTAAATAAGTTATAATGAGGATTGATAAGCTTTATAAATACACATTTTTCTTTTTAAAAATACATCCTAATCTGTGATTGTTAATAGTTTTATTTTCTAAATGGTATTGTTGAAGATGGTGGAAACCATGGCTGTGATGGAGGACCAAAGTACACAGTGTGAAATAAATGGCCCAGACACAAAACCTTTCAGGACCTCAAAGCTCCAAACAGACCTCGACTGGTTAAATCTCGTTAGTGATCATATCCACTTCTCACTGCATGGTCCTCATGTACCTCTTTATTCCTCCATCTTTGCTTTCAGTAGTTTTTTTAATATACGTATATATAACCCACATCTTGTTGAAGAAGCATTTTACTGTCTGCAGAGAAGATGGCTTTGATAATCACTTTTATGGTTGAAATGTGTTGTATTTTCTCAGTTCTAATAAAGAGGGTTGTGTATGGAATTTATTATGTAGTTGTTTTATTACCATTTTAGTCGTAAAAATGATTTTTCTGTGTCTATATTTCAATCGACGGGAATTTGAAGAAAATTTTGTGCAATTTTTAAAAAAAGGCCAAAAATATACAATTCTAGGAAAACAACTTATTTGAACAATTACTTGCTCTTTTCTCATATTCTTCCACTAAAATAAACTGGGATTTTTTTCTTTTCCACAAATTGTTAAAAATTAGCTCCATGTTTTTGTAGAAGACTAAAACAATTACTAATTACTAGCAAGACATCTACCAAATAATTTTCCATTGATTTCTATTAAACATGAGTCATACAAAGACACACAGGATCATTTCAAATAATTTTTCTTCCATGTGCATGTTCTTTCCTCTTTCATCATGTTTATGATGGGATTTTACAGACAGAAAAAAGGGAAAAATACTCAAAACCATCTAAAACCAGACCTCGGTATTATGATGAGTAATTATTCGGCAAGAAAGCTCGAAAAGCTTTTACTCGGACACAAGCAGGCTGAGGAGTGAATAAGACCTGGCACCTTTTTCTCAGATGATTACAGTCATTATGGTATGTTATTATGTTTTTTATAAATTATTTAACATGAAAAAAAATCTAATTTATGTGTCATTTAAATGAACTTCAATTAAGGAAACAGAAAACCTGTTCCTGCAACTTCTCACAGCGGTGGACACTGGATCAATTTAAATCAGGAAAGGAATAGACAAACACATTCTACATTTACTTGCCTTTTTCCTCTCCTGAGCCTCAGAGTTAAAGAAGAAGCACTGTGCATTCTGTGGAGAAACAAAGACCACCATATAAATAAATAACAACAAGCTATTAGATAGATGGAGGGGCTTGTTGTATAGTTGTAATGTGGAGGTGGGAACAGCAGTGGGTGTGGAGATATTGTTAAAACGATACTGTGGATGCAGACTGTGGGGATTTTTTCTACATGGAAACAGACGAGAAGTCACAGACATGGGGAGAAACAGGAACTGCCTCTGCAATGTTTCAAATTGTTTCATCCAGCCAATGACAACTCTTCTCATCATGCTGTGTTTCCATGGCTACAGAAAAATGAATATTTCTAGAGCCAGACTGATGCAGTAGTCGTGGTAACCATGTGTAACCTGAGTATTGTAGCTGTCCAAGAGGAGCTGGACGGTGTCCTGGTCTCCATGGCTGATGCTTGCAATGATCCTTTCCAAATCTGGTGCCATGCCTGCACCAAGAAAGTAACAATCCAAAAGCTTTTCTTCTTTTTTCCATCATTACTTTTTTGTTCTGTGTTTTTCTAAAGAATTTCTATCTATTTGTCCATATTTACTGGTAACATTAGAGGTAGCTATATCTTTATACTTATTCAAATATAAATACTTACCAGTGGCAGCTTTTTTTAAACAGACACACAACCTACAGAAGTTACTCCTGGATGAGGTCCCATCTGTGTAATCTTATTTTTTTCTTTCATCATACACTCCTCCCTCCTTCACTCTCTAAGCCCTCCGTGTCCTCTGGCCTCCCTCACTGCCCTCTGTGTTGTCCATCTCTACTTTAAGTGCTGCCAGGAGGGAGAAGTAGTGTTCCTTCATGTGGGACTACTGTTTAAACTGAACAAATAAAATGAATCATTTTATTTAAGAAGATCAGGATACAGCGTTGTCCTGATTTTTTGTCCGAAAGTATTCCTCATCATTGTCCAAATTTCTGTTATTTCACACTGTGAATGATGAGATGTCTCATTCATATTTCTGACTTGTTGCCAGTTTACTTAATTACCTGTCATGTGTTTCTTCAGGTTTTGATTGAATCAAATAAATTTACAGCCCTTCATGCCTCCTGTTTCTGTATGTAAGAAATGTAATGCCAAAAAATTAATATTTATCTCATAGTTTCTTAAACTGTACCAATTTAATTTAGCGTGTTGTTTCAACTGGGGAAAAAATACATATTCATAAACTTAGGAAATAATAGTGAAACAAATGTATTTACATTACAAGGTAAAAGCGAGATCACCAAATCAAAAAGATCTACCAACCATGAAAAAGTCAAACATTTTTATTTTTATAAAATATAGGGAGCTGTATGTTGGAAAAGTGGTTAACATAGTGGCCTCATAGCAAGAAGATTGGGGTTCAAGTTCCAGAATGGGGTTGAGGTTTGAAATACTGGTCTTTCTGTGTGGAGTTTGCAGGTTTTCATGCATGTAGGTTGATTGGCCACTATAAAATTGCCCTCAGGAATGCATGTGTGTGGATGGTTGTATGTGGTTAGCCCTGCAACAAACTGGTGACTTGTTGAAGGTGTACAATGCCTCTCGCTTGAAATCAGCTGGGAAAGGCTCCGGCACTCCCGCGACCCCATCAAGGGCCAGAAGACAAAACAAAATATACCCTCTATTTTTTCTTAATGTCTCAAAAAAGTAGAAAAATTGGGCCATAAGTTCCACTGGGGTTACAGCGTACACTCAGAAACGCTGAGAAGAAGAACGTAAGAGGGCTGTGCTGTTTGGTTGCTATAATTACAGAGAACACGCTCATAGGACGATTAATATTCTTGATGGCCAATCTCACTTGTCTGTAAATAAAACTTCAACATTCTATACTAAGAATAATTAAATGAGCTAAAGTAAATTTTTTTTAACAATAAAAAACAATCTCTGGGAGTCACCAGTCAATTGCAAAAAATAATGGGCATCCTTTTTATTTAGTGTCTGACTATATTTTGTGAAATTTGTGAGTTGTTTGTTCTTTTTCATAAAAAATTGTCACAAAGCTGTTTAATCCTTAAGTACGTCATTTAAACTGTTTAATTTCATTTTGTCAAATTCAAGAATTTCAAGTACAGAAGATCAACTGCAAACTAGAGGATGAAGTAACTGTACAGTATTTACACACAAAGGAAAGAAAAAAAGATCAAATAATAAAAAATATTTTAACCAACATTAAACAGATTTTAAAAAAGACCGACATTAAACACCGACATTTAAGTTTTTGGATCTTTTCACTTCACAGTTCATTTAAGAAAATTAGATTTTTTTTTCATTCTTTGTCGCTTTGGGTCTTTAATCCCTCTTTCTTAATTTATCTTAAATAACAAAAAAACAAAAACATGATTTCACATTAAATACATTTCTCAAACTCTTCTTTTTTTTCAGAGGCATTGAGAAACTATTAAATAGTTTCTATTTAAATACCTCACTCTGATATAATTTAATCCCTTTTTTTTAACTCTGCTTGTCAAACAGAAATAATAAATGCAAACAGGACATTTTTATATACAGTTTTTCAAATTGTTTCTCCAAAGAAATGAAAAATGTTATTTTTGAAAATGTTCTTGTATAAATCATACAAATCAATAATTACCAATGTGTGCGCTCATATGTTATTACTCCAAAATTCTTCACAAAAGTCTTTTTTTTTTTAGTGCTGATCACATGGTCTGACAGGAAAACCTTCACAGTTCACCAAACTTCATCTCCCAAAACAATCTTTTAAACCAAGAAGTATTTTATGATAGATTCAATAAAACAAATACTTTAAACGTCTCACACACATTGCTTTGCTGGTCGCTCACTTTGCATCCAGTTGCTTTTTCTTTTTTAATTCCCACTTTGGGAACATATCCAGCTCATTCATTGTAGCTGGCTGATTTGAGTTTCCTCACGCCTTGGTGCTGAGGCTGAGAAGCTCCACGAAGGAGTTAAATAGGCTCTCCAACCAGCTGTGGTTAGCCATACACTGCTGCACCACCTCCTCCTGTCCAGGGTCCTCCGCCGCCTGCTCAATATTGTCTGTCTGATTGGAAAATAAAGGTTTAAGTTTGACATCAGCTGCTGAAGGGTTTCAAATTTTGCATCACAACAAAAATCTAGTCTATTTTAGTCAAAACTTTTGATTCCACCTTCATCAATTCTACTGCGTTCTCCTAGTTCTCTGTCTTTGTTTGAAATGAGTCATGAACATCCTGGTAGTTTCCATGGAGATAAAATAGGTTTTACAGTGAAGTATTTCTTCTTTCTGTCATTAACGATCTTCACTTCTTTCTAGTTTCTAAGGTGAATTTGAACATTTTGATCGGGTATTGTGGGTAAAACCCACACAAAATTAAATACTACCCCGAAATAATCCTTACCAAACTATCATTTTTAGTATTAATAATGACATTAAATGACCCACGCTTACCTCCTTTTTACAGTGTAGGAAGGTGTGGTACTTGTAGTGATGAAGAGAATGATACAGACTGTAGATTCGACAGGTTTCAATAGAAAGTTTCATGTCCTGAAAAGATTAAATAGAAGCATTTCTTTTTTTCTATGAGATTTTTTCCACATGTAAAAAGCCTCCTCCCTGAAAGTGGTGAGTCAATCACACCTGGTCTTTTTTTAATTCTAATTCAACATTAGTGGCTTTTTTATTTTTCAAAGATTTAATATCACAGCGTACAAACAAGAAACATTAAATATCCACCTTAGTTTTAATGCTCCACATTTTCTATTTCCTGTCATATAATATGTAAACAGCCAATCGCAGACATCAAACCTTACTAAAGTTTACTTTAAGCTGTATATTTGAGCTCTTTTCTCACCTGCTGTTTTGGAAAACTTTTCTTGATCTTGTTGAGGGTTTTGCGGTTGTAACCATCTCCACCAAGATGGACTTTTACAGCTCCTGATTCCAGAGGGTCTGCTGTCATTCTGGGGAATATGTGCAAAACCTCCTGAACAGAAAAGTTCAGCCAGATGTGAGATTTAGAAAAATGAGAAATATCAACCATTTAAACGTTCGATCTCAGTGAGGTTTTGGATTTAGAATTGCTGATTGGACTAGGCATGGTTAAGCTCGTTGGCGGGGGCGGGTGGGCGGGGGGGGGGGGGGGGTCACGTCTGGAATTTTAGTTCCGTTCTGTTCCGTTCCAGCATCTTCCGCTTGTTCCGGGGTCGGGTCACAGGGGCAACAGCCTCAAGCGGGCAGCCCAGGCCTCTCTCTCCCTGGCTGCATCCTCTAGCTCACCTGGAAGGAACCCAAGTCGTTCCCTGGCCAGCTGTGAGACATAGTCTCTCCAGCGGGTCCGGGGTCTGCCCCTTGTTCTCCTCCCGGTGGGACGTGCCCGAAACACCGCTCTGCCATCCGGGAGGAGCTCGGTGTCGAGCCGCTCCTCCTCCAGGTCGAGAGGAGCCAGATGGGGTGGTTCGAGCATCTGAAATTTTAGTATTGAGTTTATTTTACGGATGATTGAATTGAATCGAAAATACTTTATTTATCCCTGAAGGAAAATTTAAGTGCTGCAGTGCTACAAGACAAGCCAATAGTACATGCTACAATACAACATTATTTTTTTTTTTATTTATTTTTTTTTTTGTTTATTTTGAATTACTCTATTCATCCCTCACCAGGGAAATTTGTTTGCTGCACTCCTTACACCACAGCAGGCTGCCCTTCAACGGCGCCAATGGTGGGAGAAGTGGGGGTTAGGTGTCTTCTCCAAGGACCCTAGACGTGCTCTCCGTGGGACGCGAACCCGCGACCTTCCGGTCCGCGGGCGAACGCGCTAACCATGCGGCCACCGTCTCCACTCTTTTAGCTGTTGGAAGTGAAAGTTTAAAGGTTACATAGATTTGATGAAGGACGGCAGAAAGGATTTTCTGTACCGTTCCTTTGAGCAGCGGGGTTGCAGGAGTCTGTTGCGAAAGGAGCTCTTCAGATGATCAACAGATTCATGGAGAGGGTGGGAAGGATTTATCATGACTGATGATAGTTTTACTTTCATTCTGTCCCTCGCCACCTCCTTCACGCAGGCGAGGGGTGAGCCAATCACACGTCCAGCTTTTTTTTTTAATCTGTTTTAGTTTGTTGGCATCCTTTGATTTTATACCAGTGCCTCAGGCAGCCACAGAAAAAAACAGGACACTCTCCAAAGTGGCATGGTAAAACATGGAGAGCATCTTGTTGCAGACGATGAAATACCTGAACTTTCTAAGGTAGTACTGTCTACTCATGCCCTTTTTGTAAATGTGATCCTGTTGATCGTGACCTGCAACTGTCACTGGATTGAGACTGCATGAAGTGGATTGAGACTGGATGAAGCAGTCAGATTTGTAATCAGTATCGCCAAATCCATGGTTCTCGACTGGAGAAGGGTGTAGGCTACTGCCACCACAATCCAATCCCAAATAGAGCTGAAAACAATAAAATCCTAGTGATGTTTACCTGGTGCTGGGGGCTCATATTGGCTCTTCTTAGCAACTTCTTCTTCCGTTCATTCAGCAGGCTGTCGATCTTCCTCATAGGTGGGAGGTACAACTCATCTGATGTGTTAAAGCAGAGCAGTATATTGATACAATAAGTTTGACAGCAGATCAGATGAAGCAAATCTTCCAACTGGACAGAAAAGATCAGATCTAAAACTACACATTTAGATTTCAGATCCATATAAATCTAAACAAAACTTCAGCAAGACACTTCTACTTATCTTCATCGGACAAGAGGAAGGTTTACATCTTACTAATCTAGAAGTTTTTATCAAATCCGAGTTTTGTCAAATCCCAAAGCTGTGCTAACTGGAGAACAAATGAGAGAACTCTCTGTTTTACTTGTCAGCATTCTCTCCAGACCAGAATTGTAAACCAAGAAATGCATCCCTGTCTGTTTTATTTATATAGTTGCGAAAAACAAAAAGAGGTGTGTTCTTACAGAGTAGTGGGGAAAATAAAGTCCCAGACTCCCGCTAACATATAGTAAAGGTGGGGGAAACTCAGAAAACAGAATCACCACATTCGTTAGTTAACATACATAACATACATGTCAAACAGCTGGTCAGGAGCTGCCTGCAGCTGGGGGATCAAATTAACTAAAGACACTTTAGAATTATAAAAAGTGTTTCTACTAGTTTCCACAGTAACAGTGTGATGGGTAAAACAACAGAGATTAGACGACAGCATTACAGGCTGGCTAACACTGTTCATGTAAACTGAACCTCAACCATTTCAGGACATTGCCGTCCTTGTGTATTCTGACACATGCACACTCAGACCCTACTGAAGACAACAAAACAATAGCAATGACATATTGTGATCTCTTGATTACTTTTTTGGTCTGCTGAAACTTGTCTAGGTATTTCTCAGTAAAGTCACAGTTGTCACATTACCAGACAATAAATGTCCTCCTGTCCAAATAGAAGGATATAAAAACATATAACTGATTTTTGAGCTGGCCAATCAACACAGCTGTGTTTTAAAATGATATGAAGACGCCTGTACACGTCAAAGCACCGCAAAGCATTACTTTATCGAATTTTCTTTCTCAATACAGAAAAGAAAATGTTTTGCGTTTGTGTGGAAAGGTTGTCATGGAAACAAGAACGGAGTTTCAAGATTGAAATAATAATGATACATATGTACATGCTGCTTTTCCATAACCTTTAAATATATATAATTTTCTACTTGGACATACAAAAAATTAAGCCTTTCTGAGAATAAAATTAATAAAATAGTCTGAACTTCCAGGATTGATGCTCTTTCTTTTTTCTGAGTTGGTAATAAATTATCAGGCATGCACCCTAACTAAAAACAAATGAATGTAATATTCGACCAAGTGTCTTACTTTTATATTTTGTGTTTGAGAAATGTGGTGAAGATTTGAGCGCTCACCATCAGTGTCTTCCAGAGCTTGGATCATGTCGGGGTCTAGAGCTGTGCTGACCAGCATCTCCACGTAGCTCCTGAACATCTCTCTCATTACCCGACTGTTCAAGCCACCTCGCAGTGGTCCTAACACACCACAACAAAACACCAAGAAACAGTTCAAACACCTGCTGAGCAACACTAACATGAAGATGATGCAGACATCTCAGTATCATTGCATTTTTATGTCTATAACATCAACCTGTATGTAGCGCTTTGGGATTTTTTCTAAAAATGTAAGGCGCATTACAAATAAAATGTATTATTATTAATATTAACCTGCCCAGTGACTACGGGTGGAAATTAGTACCGGTACAGTACAACTCTCCTTATGAGGTTAAAGTTTATTGTCCACTGTTCTTCTCATTTTAATGGTTTCATCTCATGTGAAAAACTCTTTTCTCATAGTATAATATGTATAACATAAACATCAACAATTTGGGTTTTGGTACATGCATTACACTCAGAGATAGAGTGAGAATCTCTGCCATCAGGAAGGAGCTCAGAGTAGAGCCTTTGTTCCTCTGGACTCAAGAGAATCCAGATGGGCTGGTTTGAGCATGTGGTTAGGATGCCTCATAAACGCCTCACGGAGAAGTGTTTCAGGCACATCCCACCAAGAGGAAACCCAAAGGTAGACCCCGGACATGCTGGAGAGACTATGTCTCACATCTGGCTGGAGAACACCTCAGATCCTCCTGGATGAGCAGGAGGATGCAGCTGTGGTGAGAGAAACTTGGGTTTCCTATGGATGTTGACCCTGCGACCCAGCCCCAAATACGTGGAAGGCGACAGAACGGAACATCCATTAGATAATAGTTATGAAATCTTACTGATTTAAAAAGCTTTGTATAAAGTTTGTTTTTCTACCATCAGGGAAGCAGTACAGGACCATCAAGACGACTACTTCACGACTTAGAGATATTTTTGCTTATCAGCTTCCATCCCCATCTACTATTTACATTTTTATAAAGGTAGGAGTCTGTCAAATTCAAAATCAATTTAATAATTACACTGACAATAAAGCATCTCAAATCTTAAATTAATTAATTAATTAAATTAAACATTCAGTATAGATTACTTAGCCTACATTTCTTATTATTGTTCTCCATATGATCCAAAACATTGCATCAAGTGGATGAGAATGATTATTATACAAGATATTTTTCTTCCTCTGCTTTTTTGGCTGTGTATAAATAAAGTATAAGTGGATGTGTTCTGAAAGGACTGACCCTCATCATCACTGGGTGGAGAAGAGTCTGACTCAGAGGAAGAGGTTGGGACCTCTTTCAGCCACTTCTTCCTCTTCTTTGGTGGTGGTTTAGTCTTTTCCTTTGAAGTTTTGGTTCTGGACTGACTCTCCATCTTTTTCTCTCCTCTCTTCTCTTCTTTCAATCCAGGACTTTCTAAACTGAACTCTCTTCTTCCCTCTTCTATCTGTCTTTTCTCCACATCTTCTCTCTGCTTTTCTCTCCATACATTCTCTCCTTCTTTTTCCTTCTGATCTTTCTGCTTCTCTCTTCTTTCCATAGCCTGTGTTTCTCTTTCTCTTTTTTCATCTCTTTCTCTCTCTAGTCTCTCTCGTTCAACGTTTTCTCTGTGTTGTTTTTCTCTTTCTTCTCTCTCCCTTTCTTTGAGTTCTATCTCGTTCGCTTCTATCTGTTTTTTATCCCTCTCACTTTCTTTACGCTCCTGATTTGTTTGGTTTGTGTCTTCTTTCATTTCTACATTGTTTTCTTTCTTTTCCTTTTCAACCTCTTGTCTTTTCTCAATCTGTTTAACATTCTCGTTTTGCATCCCTCTCTCATTTTCTCTACATTCTTCTTTATTTGGCACATTTTCTTCTTTTTCCTTCTTTTCCTTCCCGTCAATGTCTGTCTGCTCTTTCTCATTTTGTTCCCTCTCTCTTTCCTTGAGGTTCTTCTCCATGTTCTCTCTCTTTCTGTCCTCACTTTGTCTGTCTCTCTGCTTCTTGAGCTCTCGTTCTTTCTGTCTCTCCACCTGAGGTGGGTTCTGACTGTGGATGTTCTGCAGCTGCTTGGCCAGAGACTGACGCCTGTCGAGCAGAGAAATAAACACAGAAGAAAAACTTCATGCTGAATTTGAGCAGTCTGACAATCTAATCCAGTAAATAATCAGAAACGTGCATCTCACCTCATAGCGAGACCCACTCTGTGCCACGGCTTTCGCGAACAAACACGAACATAATCTTTTTTGTTGATGTTCTCCAAGAACTTCACATACAGACGCTGGTAACGTGTTTTGGCATCACCGAAATATCCGAGATACTACAGGAAAAGATAAAAAATAAAAAATAAGTAATAACATTTTCAGAAAATTCAAAATTATAAAAACAAACAAGGTCATAACCTGTTTTGAATATACAAATAAATTTAAGATTGTAAACAAAATAGTTTTTTGCTGCACAGTTTTTCAGGCGTATAGATGGTCGATCTAAGTTAAAGTAGCTTCAACAACTGTAAAACATTTTGCAAATGAATATTCTTCAGAGCCAACCGTTCACAGTGTGTTCTGCTGTCAGAGTTTTGGAGAATGAGGAAGAATTTTTGATTGAAAGAACAAATCTGCATGTTGGTGAACTTTCATGTTCACCAACTTTTTGGAGGTTTTTAACCCTATTTTCACATCCAAAACATGCCTGAGGTGATTTTCTATCTCATTCATGTATGTTTGAGTCATGTATGTTTGAGTAATTTGCATGCCACTTCTGCTAACTTGAATGTCTGCTTGTTCGTCATCACACCTTTTGTTCTCAGCCACGCCCACATTCTAACATAAACAGAAGGTTTTTTAGAACACGTGCTCTGCTCACACTCAGTGCCTCAACTCATATAACGCTCTTCCTCCCATATACATTTATGGATCAAGAGAAACCAAGTGTTTTAAGTTTTCAGGCAAATAATGCATTTCTTAGTTAACAAAAGCTTCTATGTTTACGTGTGAATGCTAGGACGTACAAATTATCACCCCACACAAGCGCAATACTCCCTCTTTATCACAGGAAGTGACTTTCTACATAAAACCAGAGTATGAATCTGTGTTTGTGAACACAATTTACTCCATCTAGGTCTGGATGTTGAACTAAAAAATGAGTTGTTGTTTTTTCAGAATGCACATTACAGGTGAACAGCAGCCATCAGATTTTCAACCAGCTACAATCTCATTATCCATGACTTTGAAAAACAACTTTATTTTTTAATCTGAGTTTAGAATAAAGAGTTTTTGTCTTCTCGGGCTACTGTAATTTCATTTATTATCTGCTAGGAGTGAAATATACGTATGATGATAATATCCTGCTTCTTTTTTGTAAAGTTTTACACAAAGACTTGATATTTTGAATTGTGGCTTGTTTACCAAATTTTTGTTAAAACGTATGCCTTTTTGACCTCATCTGTTGGTTTAGATATAGAAACAACTAAAAAACACTTTTTCTGTAAAGACTCACGTTACTGGTTGCACAGAACTGCCTCTGACCGTCTTTGATCTCTGGACTGAATTTCTGCAGCAAAGCTTTTTGAACTCTCCAGATGGGTGGAGGTTCCCGGCCCGTCTGCAAAGCCATCTACAAACATTAAACAGAAGGGGTCATAGGATGGCTCTACAGGCTGATTATTAGTCTGGGGGTGGATGGGCTACCTTTAAAGTCCCAATGTCCTCTGTTCTGACCACAAATTCATCTCGCTCACGAAAGATTCCTTCCCCACCACTTTCGCTGTCCTCCTCCTCACTCTCCCCGGCGATGGCTGCGTCTACTTGCTTCTTCGCCAGGTGGAGGGAGGTGAGGCGCTGGGATGCCGGGGCTTCATCTGGAGTTAGAGGCGATGGGGGCTCAGAGGATGAGGAAGAAGACGATGGCGATGAAGCTGGAGAAGGGGAAGCCGGACCGACTTCAGGCTCCTGGTCCATGTCTGAGGATGACGGAGGTGGTGTGGTAGATGGAGGGGGGACAGAGTGCTGAAGGTTGGAGAGAGGGGGTGATTGGATGGCTGGGGGTGAGGTGGAAGGGGGCGGGGACGTTCCTGCAGTTGGAGGTTGTTGGTAAACCGGCTGCTGCGATTCAGACAAGAGAGTTCCTTCTTCCTTATTCTGCTGGATGGTCGTTGTCGGGGTGATAGTGGAGGAAAGGGGAGCTAGCGGTGAGGGTGATGAGTAGGTGGGAGGAGAGGGGGAGACAGAAGGAGACAAAGAAGGAGGTGCAGGGGCAAGAGTAGGTTCGGATGGAGAGTCTGGGAAAAAAAAGAAAAAAGTGCCTGCGCTTACAACCATAAACTAGATTAGATTAGAATTACTTTATTGATCCCACTTGTGGGAAAAAACAAAAAGAACTTTAAGGAAAATTATGTCTTATCTTATGATAAGTTTTTTCTCATTGTGTCCTATGAATATAAACAACCAGAATTTAAGGTAAGTAAATAGCGTCATTGATCGCTATGGAGGACACTTCTTATCGTCTTGTAGGAGGAGCAGAAATACTGCTACTGGAAATTTTTCCGAAATTACTTTAGTGACTGATAGAAGACCAACAGAAAAAATAAAAATCTTTAAAGTTGATTTTGCATGAGATATTACTTTCAAATATTCGTAATCTCCATGAGATTCAAAATTAACTGTGATGCTCAATCGTGTAAAGAAAGCCAAAAGAATAGGATCAGAAAAATAATAAAAGGAACAACTAATGGATGAACCATTGTTGAAGACGATCTAAATGAGCAGAAACGATGAGGACGGTGCCAGATTAGCTTTTGTTTGAATACAACATAGAACAAAGTCTGTAATGCAGTATTAAAGTATTTTAAAACTGCATTTGGAATGTCTTTTATAAGCTTCCAGATTATTGTAGAGAATTAAATCTGCTTTGTGTCAGTGAGTTTAAGAAACTTTCAATTGTCCAGAGAAAAAAAGCTGTGAAAGCTTCCAGCAATAATCGAACATTTTTTATCATCCTTTATAACACAAGGGTTCGGTCTTTAAGGCTCATTTGTCATGTGATGGAAGGTTTCTTTTTTAAAGACAAAACTTAGGTGATGTAAGCATCTCTTTTTACGACATAAAAAAAATTCTACCTTCAACTTTAGGAGCCTCCAACGTTTCAGACATCTTTTCTTCGGCCTTTTCCTCTTCCTCTTTCTCCTCCTGTGGATTCTGAACCTCCGTCTCTATTTGCTCGTCATGTGACTGAGGTTCAGAGGCTTTTTGTCCTTCACCATCCTCAGTGTGATTCTCTGCTGTATCCTTTTGGGCATCGTCCATGTTTGGAACGAGAGCAGGCATGGCAGGGAGGGGATAGCTGAGAGAAGGCTCCTGAGGTGTGGCTGGGGACAAGGTGGGCTGGGCCTTCATCAGTGCAGAAGCCATCGCAGCAGCCAGCGAGTGTGGGGTGTCGTAGAGAGCGGATATAGCAGACGAAATGCTCTCCTGAAGGTCCTGGTTCTTACTGACAGAGTCCTCTTCATCAGATGAGAAAGAGGGAAGGGCTTCCAGGTTTCCCTTTAACTCTTCATCTAAAGGTTTACAGGGACTGGAGCAGCTGCTGAGGTTCAGGTCGGCTCCATCACCCTGACTTTCCTCGCCAAAGGTTCCAGGAAGTGGAGGGGGTGTCACCGATAGAGATGTTGGAGATAAAGGCCTTATACCTTCCTTCAGAGAGGAGTAAGGGTCCACATCATCTGGCGGACCACCGTCGTCTCTCTGTTCATAGATGGAGTGTTTTTTACCGGTCTTCAAGAAATCCAAAAACGATGCCATGAAGGCAGGTTTGAATTCATCAGTCTGCAAAAAAAAGAAAAATCAATTTTTAAAAAATCAGATAAAGACATACCTCTGAGTTTTTAGTTCAGATCTCATTTGTTCATCTTCAGAACCACTTATTCCTAATTGCATTCGTGGCGATGCTGGAGCCTATCCCGGCTGATTCAAGATGTGAGGCAGGGTACATCCCGAACAGGTTGCCATTCTTCTACGGGACCACACACTCACCACCATTCACACACTTACTCATTCCTAGTGACAGTTTCAAAGAGGTTTAATCATCCTAACATGCATGTTTTTGGAGGACGGAAGGAAACCGGTGTACCCGGAGAAAAACGACACATACAAGGGGAGAACATGCAAACTCCACACAGAAAGACCAGTGTTTCAAGCCCCGCGTCGCTCCGGGTCTCAAATCCCCGACGTTTTTTGCTGTGAGGCCTCATTCAGATCTAAAATATTTAGTTATGTTTCTGTTTATATGCATATATGTTTAATTTACTATATTATTAGATATGTAAACAGAGTGGTTCATATTATAAGTCCTGCTGTAAAATGAGAACTTTCTGCCAAAAAAATTTGTGAAAAAAATTTGTCATTTCACAATATCTTTGATGCCTTAGAGAATACGACAAAAAAGGTGAGATTGTTCAAAGAAGAAGTTTAAACTTAATAATAACTGTATTTCTTTCAGGAAGTAATTTTATCTGAAAAGAAATCATTTCCATAAAAAGGTGAAAAAAAGTGCCTTCATTTCTCTTATTCTATTTATCTTGGCTCTGAATGTCATTCAGAACAAGAAACAATTTGGTCCATTCTGAAAAGGTTTTTTTTAGTTGAACCACCTTAATATGTATTTTATGTTTCTTCTTTACGTCTCCTGTAGATTTTAGAGATGTATTTTTATGTGCTCATAAGTTTTTCTTGGCAATCAGCAACAAGGAATCGTAAATTTGAATAGACAGTAGGTGGCAGCACGGCTCCTGTGCTGGAAGATGCAGTAACTGTGGCAACAGCTGCCGTGGTAACCAGGCATCCCTTTTCTCTCTTTTGTCAGTCAGAAAGAGCTGGCTGTCAGTCAACTATAACCTTCTTTCCAATCCCCAACCAGAAAAACGTGACTGGAACCGCATGAAAATGTTGTCCTTTTGTCTAACCAAATGCAACACAGGGTTTTTTTTTTCTGTCCCTTCTACTTTTCACAGGTAAAGAAGGCTTTCTTTTTAAATCCACTGGATGGCAGGTATCTGAATGTTGCGTCACTTAGATAATGCCCCATCTCCACCGCGCGCATTAGTTTAAACTGATGAGGTATGAATAATATATGAAGCTCTGAGCTTTACCCATTTTGCAGAGGGTGTATTACAACTTACCAAACTGGGCAGCCTCTGTGCAGTAGCCCAGACTTCAGGAGAATCCTCGCTTTCCTTTTTCCATCCATCTACCAGCATCTGTGTTAATATCACAGAAAATCTATTTAGTAAAACATGGGACAAAATATTCACACACTGTTTGGTCTGAAGTTTCAATGTTGCCTCATGGTGACGTTACAAAAACCAGAGCTAAGACCAGCACCATCGTTCTACATCCAAAACCCATAAATGGATGTGTACAGTCATGTGACATGTCGGCTGCTGGGGTGTTGGGTGGGATTCAAATCCTGATCATATTTTTACCCAATTTAATGAGAGGAAATACATATTTACAAATTAACATACTTTATTTAATCTTCTCATTTTGAGCAAAACACATGGACAGAATCCCAGTTTTGTTCACAATCCAGTTGAATTATCTCGATGTGTATGAAACAACTATGAAGTTGGGTCAAATACGTTTTAGGTAGTTTTGTCATTGTGGAGCAATTGAGACAAAAAATTGAGAAGGAAGCAAGACTCAGGGCTCTTTTTTTTATGGTGGAAATCTGTAAATCAAATCACTCATTATTCTGAAAAACATTACAAGAGAGGAAGAAATATTAATTTGATTTTAATGGTGTGTAAAAGGGATCAAGTTGAATGGTCCAAACTTAGTTTTACTCTTGCATCTTGATTGAAAACAAATAACCCAAAGTGAAAAATGGTTCCCTTAGATTTCAATAGTGAAAAATCAGTAATTTACTCATGATGTTAAAATAACCATTTTCAGATATAAAAATAAATAGTTGCTTCTTGTAGAACAAGTTTTTACTATGGTTGTACCCCAGTGAAACAGTCTTAATAACCTGGAACTTTACTAAGTTTTACTCATGTTTTAATATAACGTATGAGTAAAATACTCTAAACAACCTTCTGGTAATGCACTGCTTCCAATAAAAATCCTCAGAACTATTTATTTTTCCAGCGATCTAAACTCAAGGTGTGCCCTGACATTTCCATCCTTTGCAGAAACATTTCTCTGTTGCTATGGTAACTAGCTTCACTGCCACTGGAACGTGGACTGAAGTTGTTGTGCACAGGTTCCTCTGCATCTCTTCATAGGTGCAGCTTCTCCACTCATTCACAACACTAAGATGTCAGACATTAAAAATAATGAGCCATCACTCACTCGCACGCTCATACGCTCGCTGTGTTATCCTGTGGGTTTAATCAGCAGTCTGGAGACTGTTTCCAAAACTTGTTGAGGTGTGTGGTTTTTTTTCCTGTTTGCCTCCCTGCAGGAACTCTGAAATATGTTATTCTTTCTTTTCTTATATAAAATTGCTTCTCTTAAATTTATTCACAGGTTCTACTTTTTTTTTTTACTTTGATTTTAACTTTTTTTAGAGCAAAGTACATATATAGAGCTGCTCATGGTTCTTCATTCCTCTTGCAAATGAACCTATTTACTATTAAGGGGAAGGATGGCTCAGTGAGTAGGACGACTGCCCTGTAACCGGAGGGTTGCCTGTTTGATCCCCCGCAAGGAGTTCGTGCCAAGGTGTCCTTGAGCAAGACACCGAATCCCCAATTGCTCCTGATGGTGGTTTGCACTTTGCATGGCAGCATCCCCATCAGGTATGAATGGGTGAATGTGAGTTACACTGTAAAGCGCTTTGAGTGCCGACACAGGTGGAAAAGTGCAATATAAGTAAAGTCCATTTACCATTACTGTATTTTCCGACTATAAGTCGCTCCGGAATATAAGTCGCACCCCTGACCAAACTATGAAAACTGCGACTACATTCCTAAAAATATGGTTATCCCCCAAACTGATACATCCCTCTTCCTAAAGATAACAAGACATTGCAGAAGAGATAGTGTTGTGTAAAAAAAAAAAATTCTCAACTTTTATTTACATTTGAACCAGTCAGACATATGAGAAGAGCTGGAGCTCATTGTTAAAGATAAATGAGCAAAATAACAGCGGCATGGTCAGTGACCATAATTCCAGCAATATTTCAGGAAGTTTTGCTTTAATCATTGAGAAGGAATAACCTGGGACATTTTAGTTAATGTAAATAAAAACCCAGAAAGTTGTAACATTTCCACAATTTTAACTTTTAAACATTATTATAGAATGATTTTTATTCAAAATTGTTTGATCAAAATCATTTAAAGTAAATTTTAAGAGGTGTATGAACTTATGTTGGTGTGTGAGCAGCACTCCATATTCTATCAAAAAGAAAAAACTCAACATAGTTGAATGGTAGTTTCCTCTAGTTCGATATTGACATACACCTACTAACACAGCATGTTCTCATGCATCTGTCACCACATCTGCTTATGCCTATTTATCCTAGATATTGAAAGGAAAACATCTGCAAGATGTTGAGTTTCACAGATTTTTTTTTATAGGTAGAAATAACTCTGGCGACACTCTGTAAACTGAGTTTGTTAATATCGGTGCCATTAGATAGCTCAGTCAAATAGAAACCTGCAGGTGATTCTGCTGCATCATTTCTGCTGTTCTCATGCATTATTTACCTCTCCAACTCTCTGCTCCTGCTTTATCATCTTGTCTTGTGTCAGGTCCAAGTCATTTCTGCTGATGTCCATGGTTGTGTTTGGTCCGGGACTCAGACCCAGAGATGGAGCTGACCCCAAAGATCCATCAGACAGAGCTGGCTCACAGCTGGACAGAGAGTCTGTTCTTATCAAGGACTCAGGTGGAGGCAAGGTGGGAACAGGAAGTTTGATCTGGAAATAATAATAAAAAAATAATCAGAGCACATGAAGCAGCTGATAAAAGATACTGAAATATTTGGGACTTTCTAGTTTAGAAAGATACTAAACTAGGATGGTCTCCGGCACTGCAAGTGCCCTTCCACTATGTCCCATTACACACTTTGACTGTTAAAGTTCTATTTAATTCTGACATCAATCAACCCATTAAATCTGTTAACACATATTTAAACATAACTGACAGCCTCACAAACAGTGTGAGACATTAATTATCTCACAATATGTTGAATGCTGCAGTGTTTGAGGTACTAGAATAAATTTTAGGGACCTTTTTAATCTAAGGTAATGTCACTGGTATGAACTGAGTGATCTTCTACAACATAATAATAAGAAAAGATTTGATTTTATGCCATTTTTTGTGGGTTTTTTCGACTCATAAGCCAAAGTTAAGAAATTTAAACTTTGGAGATTGGAGAATAAATAAACATTTTTTGTCTTTAGTTGTAATCACATGTTTTCAGATCATACTCTTCCAGCCTTGTTCTCATTAATAAATCATGAAGACATGGGAAGTATCTGCTCTGTTAAGCAATCACTAGATACAGATGTGTCCGGCTTCATTTTTTAAATTAAGGTTCATAAGGGGGCTGCACAGTGACCACACAGCAAGAAGATTGTGTGGTCACTGTTGGATTGTGTGGTCACTGTTGGAGTCCTAATATGAGGTTTGAAACACTGTCTTTTCAGTGTGGAGTTTGCATGTTCTTCCTGTAATATGTGGGTTTTCTCTGGTAACTATGGTTTCCTCCCACTTTCCAAAAACATGAATGTTTATTGGCTGCTACAAAATTGCCCCTAGGAATGAGTGTGTGTGTGGATGATTGTCTGTGTATTAGCAGCCCTGCAACAGACTGCTGACCTGTTCAGGGTTTACCCTGCCCCTCGACTGAAATCAGCCGGAATAGACTTCGAAATTCCCCATGACTCTATCAGGGATAATCCGTTCAGATGTACTGAAGGTTAGTAGGATGAAATCTACAATAAAAGGCCAAAAATTGGCCAAGTAAGATTTGACATTCTGGCACAATGCCTTTGACTGTGCTTTTTATTAATTGCCCTTTTTTTAATCTGTTTTAATGATTTTATTTATTTAATTTTTAAACTTTTTGATTCTATGTTCTGTGATTTCAATGCATTCTTTTTCTTTTCTTTCTTGTGAAGCACTTTGAATTACATTTTGTATGAATTGTGCTATACAAATAAACTTGCCTTGCCTTGACATTGGGGACAAAGAAAAGTGGAACTGAGATAGTTTGTTTTACTTTTTACAGTAATCTTTCTGCAACAATCTGGCAACCTGTTTGAGGTGTACTGTTTCTTTCACCTAAAACCAGATGGGATAGACTTCTGAACCCTCGGTTAAGCTTTGTAGAAGATGACTGATTGAATGTTAATACAGTTCAAATGCAGCTACTTTAAATTATCTTTAAAAAATTATGTTTCTCCTACTACAATGGTCTGGTTACAGTCAAGTACCATAACACATTGATCATATGAACCAGTTGGCAGCCATGAAATTTAAACTAAATATTTTTGTTATGAGATTTATTTAAATACTGTACCTGAACCATCATTTTCAAAAATTTGGCTCTATTTCACTATCGAGACTTTTCTGCACATGAAACCGTCAAAGTATGTTTATGGTTCCTAATTGTATAATTACCTTGATAGGCGGGACTGGATTCGGGTGTGACGGGTGCTGCTGTTGATAATACTGCTGTTGATTGTGCAACTGGAGCTGTGCACAGGAAACTTGTTGCTGATGATGATGATGCAGCTGATGATCCGGATGCTGGTCTAAAGCTTGGTGGAGGTCCTGCTGCTGGGTGTATGGTTGTTGGAAATGCTGTTGCTGGCTGTATGGTTGCTGTTGATGAAACGGTAGGCTTTGTGCTTTGTTCATATTTCGGGGACCTCCCCCCATATTCGCGTCACGTCTACCACGGCCCCTCCCGCGTCCCCGTCCCCTTTTTGTTTCTCCAGCACCTGACCCAATCATTCCTCGACAGTAAGGGGGCTCTGGAAGAGGGCGAATGCGTGGTCTACCTCGAGGACGAGGAGGCCCTTCTCGTTTTGGTTTAGTTGGCTTCCTGCCTCGTTTTTTAGGGCCATCTTGAGGGAAAGGCTGTGGAGTTTGTCCAAGGGAGCAATAGCTGGGTGTCTGACAATAATCCAAGTCCCCCATAATTGGATTGAGACTACTGACTTGAGCCCCGCCAACCCTTCTACAGTTTGACAATGAGTCTGGCAGGAGGTCAGGAAGGCGCCGACTGTTGAGACGAATGTCTGCAGGAATATTGGCTTTGTCTTCATCATCTTCAAATTCATACTCCTGCGCATAGTTTTTCTTTGTTTGGTGTTGTGGTTCTCTTCGCTGCTTCAGCAGGTGAAATGAGCTGGACTTCAGTAGTTTTTTGGGTCGTGATGAACAGAAGATGGGTGAAGTCAGTCCAGTGGTGCTGGAGTTTTCACCCACAACTCCTGTCATCTTACTATTTGAGCCATCTGCTTGCAGACCTAAAGAGGAATTTTGGGATTGAATGAGACCAAGCTGGTCCGTGTTCACAGTTGAAGGAAGTTCATGAGTCTTTAGTGAATCAAGATCCAGGTGTATGGTACCATTTCCTGTTCCTGAAAGACTGCGGCAGTATGATCCATAGCCTTGACTACTGCGATGGCCAAGGATCTCGTACCCTTCTCCAGTACTTCCTACTTTTAATGCCTCAACTTCATCCAGTGAGCGTCCATGACCTTGCCCTAGGCTTTCTTGATTATGCTGTCTTGATCCAAACTCTTCTGCACATCTCGACTTATAATCAGATGAACAAAATATGTCCTCCATCTCTGGAAAAAAAGAGCGATCCTCATCTTGCAATAGAGAATCTGGAAAGCAGATTGATGTCAGAGATGCGAACCGCTGTTGTTGAGCTTGTGTCTGACCCACTTTTTCCACTGGACTCATTGTGTCAAACTGGTGCTCTTTAAACTGGTCTAACTGGGAATGAGACAGCGGGGTTTCATGCTGTCTTGACTGGGTTTGTTGCGGCTGAGGCATTCCCAAGTTTGCTGGCCCCTGTGAGTGGGATAACTGCGTGTGCGACAGTTGATGGTGAAGATTTCCTTGTTGACTGCGGGAGTGACCTTGAGCCAAAGACTGGTTAAGGAGATGAAGGTGTGAAGGTGTAGATGTGCCCAAATCTGCTTCTGTGAGAAAGTCATTCAGATTTGAGACCTTTTCTCGGGGATGATGGTGGGAAGGTATTCTACGCTGTTGTCTGAGTTGATCTCCTCCATCTCCAGCAGGGATCCTGGGACCAACCTCAAGTTGGTTCATTGGTCCTCCATCGTCTTCTATGCAAGACATAGAGTTCTGACCAACTAGAGTCGAATCTGTTCTTTGGGATGCTAGACTGTAGTGGGTGTCTAACATTTGATTCTGCAGTTGGAGTTGCAGCTGTGAGGATTGCTTCTCTTGATTGGGGTCTACCCTTGCTGATTTGGTAATTCCAGCTGAATCCTTTAAAGGCTGCAGTTGTTGATGTGTGAGTGCTTCCTGGGGGTCCATCTTACTATGGGCTGTATGAGAGAGCACAGGTTGTATCATGTGAGCCGACTGAGGCGGATCTGGTGATGACTCCATCAGAGATAAGGACGGGTGGCTTTGCTGAACATGCACATCAGGTTTGCTACTCATGTATGCGTTGTCACCTATATTTGAAGATTTTTTTAGCTCCATGTGTGAGTGGCTGAGCATATGCAAGCTTGGATGGCTTTGTGAATTTTCTGTGGGATGAGCATACAGGAAAGGTCGTGAGATTTGCTGTGGGTGTTGTTGAGATTGTGAGGACACACGTGAGTGGTTATGGGAATGCTGAGTTTGTGGGTTTTGTATAAATGTACCTTCTCCATAGTTGACAACAGAGTCCAGCTCATTCAGATGAGAGTTTATTGTTTCGGATTTTGGCAATGGCAATTTTGACATAGTCTGTTGTTTCTTCAGAGATGTATCTAACTGCCCATTGAATGCATTTGTTGTGTCACTAATCACAGTTCCAAGACCTATACAGCTAGCAGCATTATTGGTACAAATAACGCTCTTAGGATGGTATGGATCTGAGATTTTGGTATTATTGTAGGTAATCTTCTTGTCTTCTCCATCCCGGGGTAGTGAAATGGACTGGGGCAGCTCGTGAAGTTGGGAATGAAACTCAGAAAGGTGTGTTGTTGTTCTTTCAGCATGTAGTAGATGGTTGATTAAGAAATCATTATCCTCTTCTCTGTTTTTTGGGGGCTTTTCCACCAACACACTTTTTTCTGGTTTGAGCTTGGTAGCTGGTATGTTGTAGGGTTCGCACTGGATTTGTCGTGTAGGAGGGAAATCTTGCTGTGAGGACATATAAGTGGGAGACATGACAGAGGAGTAATACTTTGTGGCCCCTGAACTTCTGGGTGTTTGAGCAGGATGAGCAGCAGCAGGAGAATGAAGTACAGGATGGCCAACAGAAGGGGACATTCTAGACTCCGGCAGGTGGTAAGAGTGAGTAATTTCATTTCCAACACCAGTAGCAGCACTTCCTGATCCTGAAGAACCATCTCCACTATTGTGTGGGCCCATTCTTGTAGAGTCACTTCCATACCCTAACGAAGGACTGCCTTCTCTTTTTAGAGAAGGCGATGCATACCGTGAATCATCAAAGATTATCTCTGCAGAGAATGAACGGCCTCCACAACTTTGACCAGCAAAAGATTGCCCTCCAGAAACTCCTGATCCAGAGCTTAAATCCTGACCATGAGGTGAATCAAATCCTTCATAGGACTGAACCCTGTTTGTAGATGGCGGTTGGCTGGGGGAGTAAGACTGGGGCTGGCTAGGAGTCTGGTCTGATGTACTTGTGTTAGATTTCACAACAGATTGAGACCCATAGTTTGGCATACATTGTTTAGGGGTTGGCTGGTGCACAAGGGTTGATGACACAACTGAATGAGGAGGCAATGTCGAGGCTGATGGAGGTGGTGGGTGCTGATGAGATAAACTTGATATAGAGGAGGTGTTTGGCTTAGAACTGGTAGGGGGTGAAGAAGTTGTGGAGGAGGATAATGGTGGAGTATGTGGGGTATGAGAAGAGGACGATGCTGAACCCGAAGAAGAATAACCACTGGTGGAGTTAGAACTTTTAAGTCCCTTTGGTGATGAAGTGGAAGAAAACATGTTGGAGGATGATGATGAATACGGAATTTGGCTTGTGGTTTGGTAAGTTTGAGAATCCATATGTGGTGAGGGTTTGGGTTCTATTGAAGGACTTTGTTCTCCTAGGGGACTGCAAAGCATTCCAGAATGCTGATGATGACTTATTATTTGTGGATAGCCAGATGACCCACCACAACTGCCATATTGCTGTAGGGTTGTAGACTGGGCTGGAGAGGAGCGCTGGTAATGCTTGATCACACTATCCTGACGGGATACTTCCCTTGCTGAGGAAGGGTGAGGCTGGGTTGAAGAGAACAGGGAGGCATTATACAGTTGCGAGGACAACAAGTCAAATGATGGAGGGGTCAAGTGGCAGCTGGAGGAGGTGGTAGGGATCTGGGAAGGGGTGGGGACCTCAACAGGGCCCCTGTAAGTTGTGCTCTGAGAAGACACCAACCGGTCAAAGCCCAAGCTGGCTTGGGAAGGTGTTTTGATGTGCAGCAGAGGATCACGGGGGGGTTGCAAACTATTGGTAGCTGGGCCAAAGGTAGATGCATCTTGCAACGATAGGGAGGATGTAAAGGGTCGTCCAGAAAAGGAGCCTGGATACTGGTATGGTGAGAGGGTTGAGGAGGAGGGAAGGGAGCTGGAAACTGGGAGTCCCCCGGAAAAAAACAGTTCCGCTGGGGTCGACGAATGTATAGCTACAGGACAGAACATCACATACATACATTTGGTCAAATCAATCTTATCACATGACAAACTAATACAAATTTCTTTGGTAATATGCCTGTGCGTTGCGGATACTCACCACTCTGCCAAGATGGCGTCCGTAACTGAGAGAGGAGAGAAGCTGAGGGCATTGACTGTGGACTTCGGGACTCCAGTGCTGTAATGAGATTTGAATATGAATGGTAAGTATTTGAGGGCATGACATTACGGGAGCCTCAATCCAATTGCTTTGATACACCTAGCAACAAACAGCATGTGTACAATAGAAAATCTCACTGTGATGGTGGCTAATTATTTGTGTGTATGAAGACATCCCTAACCTTACCTATTGTTACAAGCTGTGGCTAGTAAGTTAAAAAATGTGAACACAAAAACAAGTGGCAAAATTATTTTCCCCTGGAAGATGATTAGCCTCATCCTTACAGATTTAGAGAAGAGAACGGTAATCTGTGAGGGGCTCAAAACTGAGTTGTTGCTCCTCCACATTGAGAGAAAAAAGATGTCTAAAATGTTCTAATTATGATACATTCAGGAGACTTCCATGGTAAGATGTTCCAGGAGAATCTAACCAGAGGAGACTTTGGGAAAGATGTAGGACATGCAAATAAAGCCACTCCTGCTGTGAGAAGGAATGTTTTGGGATCTTTAAGTGTTCTTGGTTTCTTTCTTTCTTTTTTTAAATCTTTTTCGGCTGTATCCCTACTTCACAATCTGTTTGCTCGAATCTAAATATTTCAAAGCGAACAGTCAGCTGCTCAGAATTCTATTTGTTCAGCCATAAATTTAAAAAAAACAAAAAACAAGTTAAGCTGCCATTTAAAACTGTAAAAATGTGATTGTAAACTAGTATTTCAATGAAAGAGAGGCAACAATTATTGAAAGTACAAGGTTTCAATTCAGTCAATTCTTACCTAGTGAACGGCCAGTCGCACCCCAGGCTGTAGCCGGTCTTGAGCTTCCAGGGTGATTGCTGGCAGCATAACCTTGGAGAGGGTGAGGGGGCATGTATGCCTGTCGGTGGAGAAGTTCTGCCTCTGCCTGGGATGAGCCGGCGCTTCCGTACATGAGGCTGAGGAATGCATGCAAAAAGACCTATTTTAATGAACAATAAACTTAAAAGTTGTAGAACTACAAAGTCAATCTTTCCTCTTAAGTAGAATATTCTGTACTATGGCTCATCTTTAGATTGTGACCAAAACTGGATTACGTCAAGACAAATGGTGATCACTATTTAGATAGTTTTAAAGACCCCTGGCCAGTTCTTTAAACCGGTGGCACTATCACCTGGTCATTTTCAGACAGTCCTCAGGCAGTTTCTGTTCATGTGTTTTTCAAAAAAATCTATGTAAGGAAATCAGCAGGAAAAATATTGACCTATTCAATTTCTAAAATGTCCATTGTCAAGATTTTCCAAAGTCAGGATATCATATAATCGAGGTCCTTATGAAAAACTGAAAGACAACAAATACACTTGCACTTTGAATCCAAACTAGACGCTGGTCAAATCAGTCAAAAATTACAAGAAGAAAACACGAGAGAGGGGTAAAACTAGAGATATTCATTTGTAGGAGCTTCTTCAACCAAAAGACAGATCACTGTGTTAACTGTATGAAAGATAAAAAAAAAAGCACCTCATAAACAAATACAGGAGGAGCAACATTGCAGGTCATGAATAAGGTTTTTGTCTCTCAGATGTAAAATGTGCTCTTCTGAAGACAATGATGTCGACGTTACAAATCAAGAAGACACATAATGAATGCCATCCATATCAGCCTTACAGAGATTTAAAAAATAGCTGTAAGAATTGTTATACTGAAGGGGCGTGAAAGTTAAGACAATTTTAAACAAATACATGATCAGACGTTAATTACAATCACAAATCTAAGTAAAGTAAATAACATATGAGGTTAAATTTCCTTTATATTCTTGCATATGCTTGGAATTGCAATGTGAAAATATCTTGAGATTAAATCCACATGCTTGCTTGAGAAAAGATAAGTCTTACAATATCTAAAATACTTGACTCCCTGGCTCTTTATGTTTTAAGAAGTGTAACTTTTTTGGCAATTAATGCAACACTTGTCCTGGATTAGTGCTGCTCACTCCCTCTGTTGTGCTGGTTCTCAGTTAAATCGATAATGATAATAGATAATGAATCCATGCAGTTTCTCAATTTGACAGATTTGTATAGTTTTTATTTGTTGAAAAGGAGGAATTTAAAAAAGGGGGAGGGGGGAATTACAAAAGCCATAATGCCAGTATAATTTGTTCAGTTTCTTCTTCTTGTGAACCCCTTATACTTACATTGGAGCCCCGACTTTCTTGCTGGGAGGCCAGGAAAGTCGGGGCTCCAATGTAATTAAAGTAGAATTTACCAAAAAATTTAAATGAATAATTATTTTATAAAACATTATTATATTTAAAGAGAAAGAGTTTTATAAGTGTTTGGTCTGTCATCATTTGACCGTAGGACAACTTAAATATATATTTCAGAAGGAAAGTGGCCTTTTTATATAAAAAAGTTTAAGTCGAAGAAAAATATTGTGTTTATTAGTACCGGTATATAATTTTAAAAAATTCTGTAGTCCTAGAAAATTTCATCTCATATCTTCTGCACAAACTTGCTTTAGTATTAAAAACAACAGCAGGCCCAAACATCTGCCTTGCACTTGTTGAAGAACTCATTTACAAACTGTTTCAACTTATTAAAAGATTGGATGATGTGTAATAAAAAAAGAACAATAATGTTGTGCTTTGGAAAAATCAGAAAACAAAATGAGAAATTCTACATTTTTATTCATGTTTATGGAGGTTTAAAGTGATTTTGATTTGGAACTCTTCCAACATCAATAGCATACATAGATCTCAGCAACATATCGTTAATAGCAAAAAAAGGAAATGCTGTATAAAAAAAAGCAGTGTCCTACTTCAATGTGCAAATCATTTCTCCATGGCTGATGCCTTTAGAGGATGTGCAGAAGAGCTCTTGGAGGATATCCCAGAAGTGCACATAAAATTGAACAATGTGACCATCAATGCCAGGTGATTTACCTTTTTTCATAAAGGCAGAGGCCTGTTTTCATTCAGTAGCAGACAATCATGTATCACAGAAAGCTTTAAAATACGGATCAATCGTGCTAGTTTTTTCCATTCCAATCAAGATGAATACCGTAGTATAAATTGCGTTAATAAAGAGTACTGTTTAAGTAATTAAGCTTAGATGTTGGAGGAAATATTTATTAACATTTTAAACTAATTTATTCTTTAAAAGGTATTTTTGTAAATTGTAAAGAGATGGCTTATAAAATCAAGTTTCATTTACAAAAACTTGAATTTGAAAGTAAAAGATGAATATAAAATTTCTAGATACACAAAATGTAACAATGTAACTTTGGTGCAGTGGTTAGCACAGTGGCCTCACAGCATGAAGATTGCAGTTCAAGTCCTGGAGTGGGGACAGGGCTTGAAACACTGGCCTTTCTGTGTGGAGTTCGCATGTTTCCCCAGTATGTATGTGTGGGTTTTCTAGGTACTCCTGTTTCCTCCCACATGCATTTTAGGTTGATTGGCTGCTATGAAGTTGTCCCTAGGAATGAGTGAGTGTGTGTGTGTGTGTGTGTGTGTGGATAGTTGTGCGTGTCTGGCCCTGCAGCAGACTGATAAACTGTTCAGGGTGCACCCTGCCTCTCGCCTGAAACCAGCCGAAAAAGGCTTGTGCACCCCGATGACACTATTAGAGATGAGTGGTTCAGAAGACGTAACGAAACAAAATGTATTTTGCTAATGTTGCCTTGCCTGTTTTTTTCTTCCAAAATCTGCTATTTTTAAAAAGAGTGTGGTTAGATTTCCAGCATCGTCTTGAGTTACAAATAATTCTAGTGGCACCTAGTTTTACATTTATTTGCTTATGCTTGATTAGAAAAGCCTAGAAATGACTAATAAATTTTACAAAATATCCACTTTGTAACAAAGATAAATTTTCTGTATGAAAAATAAGCAACATATGAATAAAAAAATCAAAATTGAGGAACGCTGTGCAAATATAGTAAAGTATGGTAAAGATTCTGCAAATCCTACTTTCTATTCCAGGTTTAGCAAAGTGTTGCTGAGGGAATAAGAATTGGAACCATGCTCGTTAGAGACAAAAAAAAGATATTCCCATCTTTAATTAAAGTTAATATCCTGTAATCACAAGAGGAATCACTGAATTTTTTTAATGACATGAAAACCACAGCTCACTGCTTTGTTTTATGAATTACATGAATTGTGTTATGTCACTAAAAATTTCAAAATTTTGAACCACTTTCCTGCTATTTGAAATATTGGATGATTCCTATACATGAAATACCAAATACTGATTATATCAAATTTGAAAACCATAATTAAGATAATAACGGTGCATACAGATGTGCAAAATAAAAAAGAAAAAATGTTCAATGTGTTCTCAGTCCTTTGAATCTTTGGAAGAATTCTGTCCATATACTGCTGAGAATCAGTCGTGCAGATCTTCAGCTTTTTCCTTTTCACCTTTGAGTTTGGCAATTTTCTTCTAATGGGAAATAGATTGCTTCTGTAGATCTATTTCTAAGGTGAGTTGTTCTGAAGACTTTCTACAGACTTCCAAGTGGTCAGACATGCTGAATTGGGCCAGGACAAGAAGAATCTCTAATACCAGTCCATGTTTTATTTTGCATTATATGGAAGACAGCACTGCAAACTGCATCAACCGGATGATTCCACAGTATTGTGGGAGAACTGTTTTTCTCTTTCCATCTCAGGATTCTCCTTTTCCTTATTCCATCTTCCCTGTTTTGTTCAGTTTCTCCCACATGCATCCTCCATCTAATTGTCCTCACTAGGATACCCTCCCTATCTAATCCTGCCTGCTTGGTCCCACAGTGCTGGTCTGCTCCCAGGTATTGTAGGTATTGTACCCGTGCCTTTCTCAACAGACTTCCAGCTCCTTCTTCATCAGTCTGCCTGCTACCCTTCCATGACCACCATTTTCCTCTAAAATAAACTGGTTTATCACTTGTTCAGAGCATTTATATCCCTCCTCTCTCAAAAACACATCTCTCTTCTTTCAAATAGAATAAAATACAGACTAATTAAGTACAATTAGTTGGTCTCCTTTTATTATAATCTTGAATACCGCGTCAGAAAATCTTGAAAGTTTCCAATCAGAGTAGCAAAAAGTGTTTTTTCACTAGTAGTATAGTGTTTGTTTGTTTTTTACCAAATGGGTTTCAGACCTTTTAAACTTATCCAGAAAAAAAATATTCATGTATTTTTATGTTAGTCATTCTTTTAATGGCAACCTATACATTTTTTATTTTATGTAAATGAGAATATGCTATTTTTGTTTTTGAACAATTTCATAAACGTGCAAACCACTTGTGTGCATTTAAATGAACGTTTACCTTGACAACTGTCCTTATTTTACATCCAGTTGCACAAACTTAATTTGAAAAAAAATCTAAGTTAATTCTCTGAGGAGCTTTCAGAATCAGTTATGATCATTATTTTTGTAGCTGATAGTTTATCTCATTTCCTACCACGTGTCCACATCTGTATGACTCCCTCTTCCTCTGCAGTTTATGGGAATCTTCAGTTATAACAAAAAGTATGTGGGGGTTTTTCAGAGCTATGCAGTCTTACCTCACCTTGCTCCTTCTTAAACATGACTTTGGGCCTCATTGTGATGGATTTGACAGTTGGATGTGACCTGTAACTAATGTCAAATTTTCTGTTTGTATATATTTTATTCAACAAAACCCAAGTTGAAACATCTGGAAATGTGATCCAAACTCACTCTTTCACCTTGAACTTCAACTTCAGAAGCACATGCTGTCAAGTGATAGGCTAATTATTATTTAAGTTCTCTAATTAGAAAGAATCCCGTCATTCACGCACTGATTTTTTTTTTGTCTTTATTTTCAGATCTAGACAAACAGCCAGAAGCAGACAGAAGTCTCCTCACACCTTGTTCCAGAATCAGACTGACTGTGGGATTTCTTTAGAAGGAGGAGAATGTGGGAGTATGCTTGTGAGAGCTTAGAGCTGCAGACATTTCTCCTCCAGTTTAACGGAATGCGGATTGTTTCTTTCTCTTTGTCACCCAGCAGAAAGCAGCAGCAGTTAGAGAATCCAGACTACCTGTCATACATTCATTCAAACACAAAGATCTACCTGAGAGGATCACTGATGGAAGATTTAATTTGTTTAAATAACTCTCGTCTTCCAGCAGATCCCCCTCTCCTCCATCACTGTTATAACCTTCCATGGCATTTTACTCAGAGACAGCCCCCCTCATACCCCTCCTCTCTCTCGGATGACAATACGACTGTCTACCTGAGAGATGATGATCATGGAGAGGCATCGTGGAGCCTGCTGGGATCCAGCAATGCCCTGACATTGTTCCGATCTCCTCCTTACCTTGTTTTCGGTGGTCTGTCGTAAGTCCATCCCGCTCCAGCCCCGAGATCTCCAAATCCTGCAGCGGTATAATTCCTCTCCATGAAAGAAAAGGGCTGGATGAAGATGGGTAGATAGTGAAAAGGGGGGAGGGGAGGGAGGAAGGAAGGATCGTCCTCTCTTCTGAGCTGCTTCTGTTTATTTCTCAGCCTGATGAGCCTGTAGACTCGGAGGAATGGGGAGGAGAAGAATCAAGAGGAGGAGGGGGAAGTCACATCAGCCAGGAGCACCACCTCCTCCTCCTCCTTCTCTCCTCTGGATCTTAGATTTCACTCTATTGTCTCCAGTGATGAGCTGCTGATCCACCGTAGAGAAGCTCACTGATGCGCCGGTGTCCAACACTTTCAGATCCACAAGGTTGATCTGCTGCTGCTTAAAATCAAATCCAGCTTTTTTTTGTTCATTTTAGCCCACATGACGCCATTTTTAAGAGGAATGACTGTGCTGCTGTTCATCCTGTTCATCCTCTGCTCCATCATATGAACATATTGAGTCTGTCACATCCAGCAATGCCATGCAGATTTTTTTTTTTTGGAAGGGCATCAAGAAAATCAATCAAGCTGATGTTTATTAACAAGAAATTGAGTATTTATTAACATCCTGTTCAAGTTACAAAACATCATAAAAAATATTTGCTGGAATTTTTGAAAACATTTATCATTCAAATTTTCTCAGGCATTTTGCTCATTAAATATAAATCTTACATTTTTCTCCAAATAGACACACATATGAGATCTTAATCTGACTTATATCTTGTGGATTTATATTTATCCTCATTATTAAATCCACTGCAGCACAAAAAACTGAAATAAACACCAACATCTGGAGATTTCACTCAAAAATTGATTAAATTGGGAGGTTAAACCATTTGGCCGAAACATAGTTTGCAAACATTTTTTTATATTTTTTTTATGCTAAAAAATGATTACATAAAAGTCTTTTTCAATCCACATTAGTGCTTTTAGATCTTTTAAAAAACAAAACTCTGGCAACCTTTTTTAAGGATTGTTTGAATCTGTTGATGCCAATGGTGCTGATGGTCCTGATGGTGCAGTGGTCCTGCAATGAGAAAGATGGAAAATGAGCTTGTAGGTAAATATGATACCAACATATCATTGATATTGTTCAAAGAAATCTGTTGTATGAAACAAAACCAAAAAAAGACAGAAACCCCTCGTATTTACTATACAAATAATTACAATGACAAATTGAACAGTGCGTGTCAAGATCTGGTTAATCCTACACGCATTTGAATCATGACCCAATCTTTGTAAGCTGTTTCTTGTGCTTACTATATTGCGTTCTTGCTTTTATAATACCTCGCTGACCAAAGAAAAAAGAGGAAGTCACTATAACTTCATCCAGACCCATCAGAACATTTTGTGCTTCAATCAATTGGTGCAGTGGTTTTCAACCTTTTTCATGCCAAAGTACGTTTTTCCGTTGAAAATAATATTGAGGCACACCACCACCAAAAATGTTAAAAACGATTCTTCATAGCTGCCTGTATTAACAATATAGGGATTTTCTGTGTCTGCAATTTTTAAAAAGGTAACCTAAAATGTTCTCATGTCTCAAAAATATGTAAAAAAAAAAAATGTGATCCACTAATCATAGTATGCATAATTTTGGGAGGGATGGACAGCAGGAGCTACAAAAAGCAGAGAAGAGTGGGTTGCTATGGTTACAGGACAACCCTGCCTGTTTCTAAATAAAATGACAAGATTTCATACTGATAAACATAAATAAATATGCTTTAATCCATTTTTACACAAACACTTGGAGAGCAACCAAAACAATCTTGGCAGCTACCGGTTGATCCTGATCACCGTATGAGGTCAAACAGGATCATTTCCTACAAAACCTCTGACGATCTCTCACGGTACACTAGTGTGCTGCGGAACACTGGTTGAAAAATGCTGAATTAGCGTGTTGTTTTATTTTCACATTGTATTTTATTCTGGTAAAACTTCAGGTACAAGCCAGTAGCTACACCTACGTCTTGTATTTAGAGTTTGAGTGGTATTAATGCAATATATGACAACACAAGGACTCAAATGTAAAATTCTACTTACGGTGTGTAAGGTGGTGGTTGGGAATCATGTGGTCCATCATGGCTTACAGCTTCGTTGTAAGCAGGTGGAACTGGATGATGGGAAGTAATCCCTCCCAAAGGAACAGCTTCTGGGTTTGGACGACCATCTCCTGCCAATCTGACTGGAACTCTAAATGAACAGAATTTAAAGCTTCAGTTTTGCATCTTCACTTGTGTCTAAAGATAATGGAAATGAATTTAAAATAATGCAACCAGCAGAAGCTAATGTAAACTGCTACTGACAGGGTTTAATGTAAATATGGAATATTTATTCTCTTTTTGTGTGCTACCTGTTTGAAAAGAAAATGAGGTGAACAAAATTAATCCTAGAACAGATCTCTTGAACTATAATAAATGCATGAGTAAGATTTGTTTGAAACCAAAGCAAAAAAAAAGAGAGAGAGATCACAAGAAAAAATGTGTTTCTACGTCACAGTGAAAAACACCTGAAACACATGAGAAAATATAAATCATTTTCATTTTAACAACAAATAGGTCAAAGTTAGAATAATCAGGAAACAGGCACCACATCCACCTTAGAAAGACCAGGATGATCCAAAGCTTCAAGAGAGCATATGACAGGAAGAGTGTGTACTTCACAATGAAAACCACCCTCATCTCCATGGAAACCACCAGTACTTTCATGGTTATTCTCAAACAAGGCCAGCAGTGTTGGATGTCTTTAAACATTATTTTCACATTTCTAAAAAAAAAAAAAGCTATTTGCTAATGCACGACATATGAGTATTCTTACTGAGCTGGCCTTCTGGTTTTATTTTTCTTCTTGTAATGGCAGTAGATTCCCAGCACAGTTGCGATAACAGCAGTCACCACAATGGCCAGGATGCCTGCCACCAATCCTGCAACATCCACTGCAGGTGTGTACTCTGGAAAGATAAAATATATTAAACTTTGAAGGGAAATATTATGTCTGTATAATTATTTAGTGAAAATGTCACAATTATTAGGATATTGTTTTTTTTAAAAAAACAAATGGATTAAATAAAGAATATTTAAATATTTATTACCATGACTGTTTTGATATTTTTTCCAAAAGTCTGCCTAAATAAATATCAGTGAGAAAGAAACTTAATTAGTCCAGAATTCAGTCAGATAAAAAAAAATGTTTGCATGCTTGTGGAAGTGATTAAATTCATCATTTTCCTCCAAGCAGCAACTTATGAGACAGAAAAAAGGATATTTTTGTCAACATTACCGTCAAAAGGTCATCTTCAAAATATTCTCTGGCTTCCTCGTAGTCACATACTTCTTCTAAGCACTCTCTGGTCAAGTCGTCTGGCACCACTAATTCAAAGTCCCAGCTGTTGTACAGCAGTGAGCGGGACAGAAAGGAGAGGGCGGACTGCTCGTTCAGGAACACTGCATCTCCTGCAGGATGCATTTACAAACCATGTCAATGTGGAAGTTTTGGTGGCGTCCCAAAAGTGAGCCATGTTTAAGTGAAATGATAACTATCCACTCTCTGGATTTTTTGTGAACATAAGCGTGTAGATCCTGAAAAGCCTCATTATAAATCAAATAAAGTTTCCTTCATTAGTTAGACTTTCATTCTTACATAATAACACTTTACTCAAAGAGTACTAGCTTACTGGATCATGCAATTCGTCACCTTTTATCACCGCTTGTCACCTTTATGCATAACCGCCTGTACTTCTCATTTGTAGTTTTTAATTTTGTTCCTTATTTTTACATTTTTTCTTATTTTTTGATATAATTTCTTATTTTTTGTATTCATGGTTGTTCTTCTTTTATTACTCGTACTGTTTCTGTTTTTCATGATTGCTGTGCTGCTGTAACACACAAGTTTTCCACGTGTGGGATCAATAAAGTACTTCTGATTCTGATTCAAGCATTCTTACTAAACTTCTAAAGCTAATTTTCCTTCATGGTTCTGGGTTTGGTGGAGTTTTTTTCACGTTGGCTATGTTTTGGATAAAAAGGGTTTCTCTCTCGATCTGTTTCTGATAAAAGTTTTTCCTCTTGGTTTCAGTTTTAAACTTGTCTGGCCTGAAATGTCATTTAAAAGTGTCTTTTCATACATCACCTTATTCTGTAAAATGTTTCTATTAAAACCAATACAAGCAATGTTTTTGTTTGTATTGAGTTATACTTCCTTATAGTTTTGTTATTTGCCTTTTTATCCCATGATTAAATTCAATTTATGTCTTTTTAACACATACGTTAGATTTGTCGGTGTGAAGTTATAACAGATTTTTCCTTCAATCCTTATCAAATTCAATATGAATCAAGAGACAGAAGTTATGTTGCCAAAAAACTGTAGCATTTTAATTCCTTGTTATTTAATTGGATAAATTCAGATTGTCTGAAATAATTAAACTTTTTAATTGTGTGTGGTTTTTTTTTACTAAGTTAAGAGACAGAAATGTTTCACCTGATGGAGGCCTGTGGATGACAGCACTATGGGCTGTCTGTAGGAAGAACAAACCAACCAGCCCTACTGCAGCAGAGAGCTACCGGGAAAACAAAGAAAGAACCAGGCTGAAACCATCTTCACACAAGCAGAGCAAGATAAAAAAATTACAGCACTGACCTTTGTTTTTGACCCATCTGATTGACCCATCTATCAGAGATTTCACTTAATCCACTAAATATCCAGAAACATCAGAGCTCTGATACAATTTCCTTATTCGTTAGGTGTTTGGTGTTGACAATGTCGAACAGACAGTGCGGAAAGGAAAAACCCTACAAACCTGCTGAGCAACATACTGTAGTGGTTTCAGTGTTTAATTTCCTTAGGTTGTAGTTGCACCCTGGTTGTGGGAGGAGTTGGACTGAGGGCTCGGAGTTTGAACAAGTAGGATACCTGAGAGTTTGTCTGTGTTTGAGAGTTTTGCCTGCAGCAATAAGCATGTCGTTGGGCTGCTGGCTGTTCTACTCAGGAGCCTTTCCAAGAATTCCAATGAATATCAGTTAGAATCCTGTTTTATAATCTTCATTATAAGAGAATTTTCTGTTTCTGGATGTGTTAACTAGATAAACTTTAACAACAACATGGCCAATTCTGACATCATTCTGTTGATTTATTGTGTTCTTGTGTAATTAAATGTGTCATTTTTTAAAGATGTCCAAATCCCAAAAGTGTCCCAAAAGCTTTAAAATGATCTTTGATGACTTCGTTGTCTGGGATCCATTAAGTTCTCAGACTTGCTTAACTATTATAAGCAAGTTTATAAAGTTAAACTTTAGAATTTATAGCAGTGAAACAGAGGGCGAGCAAGTCTGACAACCAGGGGATTCTCTTATTTATTTTGCATGAATTAGAAACATCTCAACATTTCAGTTGCAAAGAACATAAAATTCCATACATGCATTCATGTTCTCAGTAAATAATTTGCTATTTAACGTTTCATCACTTAATTGAGAGCCTGGTCATCCACTGTCTCACCACTACCCATTCACCTTTCTGTCAACGCTCTCTCATCTTAATCCCAAATGCAAAAGTAAAACATAAAGCAGAATGATCAGAGTTTATCCTGGCAACTACCTGTTTAAATAAAGAGCTAACGCCCCCACAGAATCAATCAATCTAGTGAAAATATTCACATCTATTTATAAATTCAAACACTCCACCAGGTGAGACATACAACCAGTTTCTTATTGAATTGAGAAACCAAGTAAGTCTCAATGGAAGGTTGCAGACAGTTTGAAGTATGATCTCCTGGAAATTTGTCCTTATTAGGGTGAAGTCGGACAGGACATAATGTTCTGAAAAGGAATTTGTTGATGGATATGTGTTGCAAGAAAAAAGTGGACCCAGACAAACAACCATAATACAATAGTAAATACTGTTTCTCTTCAGAGTAACTGCTGCTCACTATTTAGGAACTGTCAGAGCCAAAGAGATTTAGTTCCAAATAGATTTGTGGTTTTTTGTTTTTATAAAAAAAAATTATAAATTATTTAAAAGTCATATAATTGAAAAATTACCCAAAAAGCAAATCGAAGTAAAACTTAGGGTAAAAAAATTTATTTAGCTGTGTTTTCCACCCCAAAAACAGCAGCTTTATTAATAAATCCTTCCTGTAATAAGCTGCTTTTCTCATGCATATTTAAAATCATTTGCATAAAGATACACCTCCAGTTGACCATATTTGGTAGTTTCCTTTCAGAGCTTATGAATGGATTTTAGTGTAATTCTAACAGAAATGATCAGTTACAGGGACACTTTATTCACAATTACAAATGAATCCATCATGTTCTGTTTGTGTTTCTGTGAACAAATAACAGTTTTGTATAAATGCATGATGAGAAACGATCCTCCAATAACTGAAACACAGAAGACAGATTGTTTAAAATATAAAATTTCTTAAGTTCTAACACATTTTTAAAAAAATGTACTGTAATTATCCCTCTTCTTCTTCTTTCAGCATTTCCCTTCAGGGGTCGCCACAGCAAGTCAGTTTCTTCGTATATCCAAACCATCTCAGTCTGGCCTCTCTGACTTTATCTCCAGAACCTCTAACATGTGCTGTTCCTCTGATCTTTTCCATCCTGGTCACTCCCAGAGAGATCCTCAGCATCTTCATCCCTGCTACAAACCTCTCTGTTTCCTGTCTTTTCCTCAGTACCATTGTCTCTAGACCAAACAGCATGGCTTGTCTCACCGCAGGTTTTGTACACTTTCCCTTTCATTTTAGCTGAATTTTTTTTATCACACATCACACCTGATACTTTTCTCCACACATTTCAGCCTGCCAGCACACGCTTCATCACCTCTTTTCCACACTCTGTATTCACCCTCAATTGGTACATTTCAGTGCTGTACTGCACCGCAGCAAGTAACTATTACAGCACCAATGGTGGGAGTAACTAGAAGTTAGGTGCCTTCCCCAAAGACACTTAGGCATGGGCCCAGTGGGAATCAAATCCCAGTCAAAAGACAGACATTTTACCACTGAGCCAATGCCGCCACCTTTGAGGTCTAAATGAGGTTTATTGAGGTTAAAAATCAGCTTTTTTACTACAAGATTACATAAAACTTTAAAACCCAAATATAATAAGATGCTTGCCAACATTTACTCTTGACATTCGTTCCTCATGCATACCAAAACACTGAGGACTAAAAATCCTTTTCTAAATGTGTAACGATGTGTGAATATTGTGTATCACATGTTCAAATGTGCTGATACTTACACACAGGTTGCACATCTGTAGGTCAGGTGATCATCACTTGATTATACCAAGTGTATTTGAAAGATCCAGTTATTAGAGAATGTGTTTTCTTCAGATTATAGTTTAAAAGGACAAAAGTAGAAAGTGGTCATTTTTAACACATTATTTAGACGTTTGTCCAACGCAAGCTTTCTTTGTTCCCTAACTAGGACATCAATTTAATCTCAGACCTTGTTAATGTGAAAAAATACATTTTATTAAGTGAATATATTTGAATGCAGACCCGTTCTCTTTGTTTCCTATCAAATCAAACTTCAGAAGAGTTGGAGTAAACATCCATGTGCAATCAAAGTGAGTGGTGGAATGGATGTGCTGCATTTATTCAGCTGGAATATATATAAAAAAAATCTTGTTTTCAATACACAAAGCCAACATTTTTTTATGTCTTCTGTCAGTCAAGTACAATTTTTTAACACTTCTGAAATTTGGCGAACAGTGGTAAACATCGTGGCACAAAAACTGCAATTAAAATGTGAATGTTTCTGTTATGTTTATAAATCACAAAAAACATTATCTAACTTTTTTAAAACATTCAATAAAGTTCAAAATTTTTGAAATTTTTTTTCACAATAATTACAAAACAAGATTTCTATTTGAAAATATGGGGGGAAAAGTGGAAAATACTATTACACAAATTGTCATGACAACAAATTAGAAATAAACAAGTTAAATCCCGAAAATGATTGTTCAGCAGAATAGAGATTATTTTTGACAAAAAAAAAAAAAGATTTATGGTGGGAAAAACAATGTATTAACAGATTATAAAAGGTGCAAAAAATATTTTAAAAAATGAAATTAGCCCAAAATGGGACTTTATCCAAAAAAAAAAAGCAAAAAGATCTACAAGTTTGATCACACGCTGAAATGATAACCAAATAATAAAAAAAGAATGTACCAAATACTTGTGCAAACAGACAAGCTTATCCAAAAAGGGTTTTGGTCAGAAAATAAATCTTTGGTTGCAACATTAAAATTCACATGTCTGCTTTAAAAACTATAAAATGGTCAATTTTCCATCATTTTTTCAACAATCAGTTGATTCTCAGTCTGTAAAAAAAAAGAAGCAGCTCATTTTAGATGAACTCTAGTCTCCAAAATACAATCAGAGAAACCAGAGGGAGGATGAAACTTTTTCTAGACAATTTCATCCAAACCTAACATTCTCTCAGTTAGCTTGTGTGTCTACTTTCAGTCACCATGGTGACCCTGTCAGGTGAGAAAACATCTCAAACTGACCTTAAAGTGAAAGAGAAACTAAATCAGAGCATTTAGATCTGACATAAGATTTGAGATCACTGTTTATATCATTTTAAAAATCCCAAGCAACATGTAAAGGTGGCTTCTTATCTTTGACTTTTACACAACTCGTTTTCTCACATTTTCACCATTTTTCGTCACCCCGAGCTTTACCTCACCTCTCAGAGATCATAGCTTCCTCAGATACACATCATTCTTACTAGCAAACTATTGGTCTGGTCCCATTATTATCTGCCGACATTATGACACGGGTACCTCATTTGTGAAACGTGATCATATATGTGTATTACAATAAAAACCAGTACCAGGAAATATTTACACCAGCAAACATCAGATAAATGGTGAAATGTGCAAAGCGTGAGGCTGTTGTTCATTGAAACTTCTCACCAGCTTCTCAGTGGCAGTGATGTCGTTAACACGTTTGGTAATAATTACAGCGAATAGACAATAAAACGGAATAAATGGAACTCAACGTCAATAGTATACATCTACAGAGGACCCACAAGCTGGATTTTCTTCAAGATGTGTAGTCATTACAAACAGTGCAGCACAAACAGAAGACATGTCGGTAATTTTCCTCTGAATTCATTCCACAATCAGGTTGTGAAGCTTTGCTGCCATCGTCAGGGTTCTAAAGAACATGACACCACAACTGCTTTCTGGGAGTGTCTCCTTTCAGCAGCACGCCCAATGATTCATGCACTTTCCAGATTCCTCTGATGTGCACATGCACAGCTTACACAAGTTTTCTGTTCAGTCTACAGACAGTGTAAAAAAATACCAATGATATAATGGATAAGTGTGTCATGCTCCTGTTTCTCTCCAGATTAACCAAAATGTTTCTGATTACTCCAATAAATTCAATATAAGAAAACTGAACTCATCTGAAAGAATGATGTTGTACGTCTGTCTCTGACGCCCTTTCACACACACATACTCACACACATGCACGCACACACCCTTCTCTACAAGCCAACGAGGGATGAGAAATTGGTGTCCATAGTAACGTAGCTCAGAGGAGGACACAGGGGCAGCCGCCACTTTTTTGTTTCCCCGCATGAGGCGTCGGCAGAGGAGGACTCTCCATCTCCTGAAACTGTCTATGAACAAGAGGAAAACAGATTTAACAGATGGAGAATGAATAATATCTGCAGAAACCACCAGAATACAGTGAGGGAACATTGTTAAAAATATATATATATATATACTACATGTACATATAACCTGTAAGTCAACAATAAAACGGTGTTGGAGAGAATGTGCAGAAGAACACGCAAACCATTCTTATATTTTGTGATTACGTCCAAAAATGTTTGGATATGATATCCCATGTTTTGGTGTGTATTTAGAAAAATGTGGAATGTTCTTTTCCTAAAAAAAAAAAAAATCTAGTTACGAAAACATCTTCAGAGTGGAATCTGAAAAACATGCACGTTTACTTAAACTAATGTTAGCAGTTTGCAATAACCAAAAATTAATGACAAAAAGCCAATAACAAAAAATAATAACAAAAACAATAAGGAAATTGATAACAATAACAAACCCCAATATCAAAATTAATGACGAAAACAATAACAAAAAACAATAACAAAAATTCAAAACAAAAAAAATGTAAAACGTTTGGGCTTTTATATTTTATGTCATCTTTTAATGAAAAGGCTACTTTAGACTTCATTAAATTTCCATTAGACCAAAGGGAGGAGGCGTTAACTTGCTTCGTATGACAGTTTTTTACTGTTATTTTTTAATCAAATAAAAACTAAAAATGTGGGAACGTCTTGGGAAAGAAATGTTGAAAGTATGTTTCTGCTCCAGCAGTGTGTCTCTATGTTTCTAATCTTCTGTTTTATTGAATTCACTACCTTAGAATTATCAATTGATGCATTTGTAAAACACAAACAATTATATCACCATTAACACCATTAAGCAGGAAAATTTTCTCATTCCAAGTTTTTTAAGATCCAAAAAATGTTTTTATTTTTCTAGCAAACAACCCACCTGATGAGTTTATTACAAGAATATTTTTGTAAAACATTTCTTTGGTTGGTGCTGTTAGGAAAAAAAATATTTAAAAAAAAAAAGCACTTGATTTGTTTAAAGTGTCTAAAAACAAAGCAAATAAATTTATGTAATTTATTTTTCTTCTTGAAATCCAAATCCAGCCTGTGACGTAGATTGGTATGATGTAAGTTTATTCTTGTTTGTGATTGGCTGCAGCATCTAACTATCAACATAAGAAGTCTTGTCATGAGCCACTTACTGGTTACACATTGCCCTAGTTTGTGTAATAAAATCACTTCTTCTATTGGTTGAATAAAATAAAAGCTAACCTTATGATTTGCACCAACTCCAGAAAAGCTTCGTCTACGTTGTAGCGATTTTTAGCAGAAGCTTCCATGTAGTGGATCTTGTTCTCACTGGCAAAAGCTCGAGCATCTTCTCTGGAGATCTGCAAACATGAGTTAACATCACTGTCTGGAAATTGATGGAAGACGCCTGGAAATAACCATATGTGAACCAGAAGCCTGATAGACTCTGACAAGATTGTTGGGAGTGTGTGAGAGGAAGCAGTGTGTTACCACTCTTTGTTGTTCCAAGTCAGCTTTGTTTCCAACCAGTAACATTGGAAAATCATCCCGGTCTTTCACTCTCAGGATCTGGGTGTGGAACTTACAGACCTCATGGAAACTGGTAAAACACAATGAGACACAGAAAGTCATCAAATCAGTGGGACCAGGATACAGTTTCAACAGAACCAATAGGTGACCAGTAATGGGCTTGCATCTAAATGCAGACTCAACAACGTTTGCTCACATTTAAATGAACAGACATACAAAGAAATGGATCAATGTCGAACAGATAGAAGAAAACACATCCTTAAAAATAGTTTAAATACATGTTTTAATTTATAGAAATGTATTGATCTTTAAACTGATTTGAGACAATGAGAATTTGTACTGTACAAAAAAAAAGGAACTGAATCCACGTCAGCTTGCAAAGGACTAAAAATATAGCAAGTTTTTACATTAGAAAGTAAGTTTAGAACAGTAAGTAAGCAAATTATTACTGTAAATGATCTTTTACATTCATAGATCAGGCAATAATTAGTGCAAATTTATTTTTGACAAGGAATGTACAAATTTATTTCACATGAACGTCAATAAAACAAGCATGAAAAGTTGATCCTCGAAACAGAATGTTCTGAAATCAATACTTATGTATGACTCTTACCTGCCCCGATCGTTCAGTGCAAACACCAATAAGAAGCCTTCACCCGTCCTCATGTATTGCTCCCTCATGGCTCCAAACTCTTCCTGACCAGCAGTATCCAAAACTAAAAAAAAAAACACGCACAATTAGCTCATAATGGTTGCATATTCGCATAAAAAATTATTAACAGTCATTACATGCAGCGGTCTAGAAACATTAATCTGTGAGTAACTCGGCTTAATAATTACTGACAACACATCGGGATGATCAGAGCTGCCTCGGTCTCAAAGCCAAGCCTTAAAAAGTCAATCTCCTCTTTATAAAAATACTGATAACGTAATCTAAAGCCTGATAAATCTAGAGGTCGGAGAAAAAAAGAAGACGAGTCACAGAGATATAACGAAACAACAACATTTCACCATGACAAAACAAGTCCAAACAAAGTGTTAACCGAATAAATAAACCGTGTGTCACATCCCATATTGGTGTAACACACCCCAGAGTTTCCACTAACGCCCTGCAGACACTTTGAGTCATGTTTGATGCATCTTACTGTCCAGCCGGGTTTCTTTTCCATCCACTGTGCAGATCTTTGTGTAGGAATCCTCGATGGTGGGGTCATAATCTGACACAAAGTAGGACTGTGAAACAAACACATGCACAGAGTGTTTTATAGTGAATTTAATTAAAATGGAAACAGAAATTTATAGATTTGGTGTATTCAAATATTCAAAATGATTCCAGATTAAAGTTCAATGTAATAATCCTTAATAACTAAACTGACTTTCTTCAACATGTTTAAAAAAAAATACTCCCCTGTCTTGAAAGTATTTTATGTTTGAAAAGAAATAAAATCCTAATGTTTTTGTTTTTTTTACTAATTAATTATTTTTAATTATCTCCTTTTTGAAACACTGTCAGATGCTTAAGTTTTGTCATAATTTTCATTCATCATCTGAACCGCTTATCTCTAACGGAGTTGTGGGAGTGCTGGAGCCTATCCCGGCTGGTTCAAGGCATAAGGCAGGGTACACCCTGAACAGGTCGCCAGTCTGTCGTGGGGCCACATACACATAACCATCCACACACGTACTTATTCCTGTGGACAATTTTGTAGCAGCCAATTAACCTAACATGCATGTTTTGGAAGGTGTGAGGAAACCGGAGTACCTGAAGGAATCCCACTAATACATGGGGAGAACATGCAAACCCCACACAGAAAAGCCAGTGTTCCAAGCCTCGTCTCACCCGGGATTCTGTTAAAACTTGTTTTCCAGAATCAATTTTACAATACACTGATACATATATTGATTTCAAATGGAAAACCAACCCAATTTCTCTTGAACTGGGTTCCATAACTGCAGTTTTTCTTAATTAATCTGATCTGTTTGTTTCTGATCCTGTTTTTTTTTTCACATCCAGATTATTCAGGTTTTCAACTGAATAATTCAATGTCTCATGTGTTGATAGAAAATCAAGGATCCAATTGATTTTGATCATAATCTGTAAATGATCGATCAATGATCATTTATTAATAATGTGTAAATGATTGCTATGTTATTAACAGATTCTTACCTGGATGAACTGGATGGTCAGAGCGCTCTTCCCTACTCCTCCTCCTCCAACTACCACCACTTTGAATTTTTGTGGTTCTGCACTCATTTTTTACTGAAAAATAATAGGATTTTTCTCAAGATCCAAACAACTTCCTGGGTTCTGTCGTCTTATACCAGATGTCGTAGGACTACAAAAATGTAGATTAGCCCAGAAAAAGTAACCATGGGCGGGTTTATCTTTCAAAGTTGAAACTTTCTGACTTCATTACCTCCGGGTACGTTTTTTTTTCTACGCTCGGCCGCGCGGATCAGAGCCACACCTGAAATCAAAGTTCCAAGTTTTAGTTTTAAAAAAGGAAAAGAAACCTGATCAGTTTTTTTGTAGATAAAATCCACAGTTTAAATGATCGCAATCGTTCTTGATCTTCTTTTTGCTTCTGTTCACTCGGGCTTTTCAAGGCGGAACTGCTTCCTTCTTTCTTTTTGCACGTAGCGCCCGGTGAGCGTACGCACTTTTCTACGTACATTCAGTGACTAAATTCCCATTCCATATATGGTCTTAAACAAAATCCGGAACTTTTTTTACTATTTGCTTTCTTAAAAATTTCTCTCACATTTTTTCCAAATATTCATGACTTTTTCCATTCTTTTAAAGTTAAATTTCAACCAATCTGTGGCTGATCGTCCCCCAGGGTTGATGCTAGATGCTTTTTACAACCGTAAAATTTAGAAGAGATCAACATTTTCTTCAAAATTTTAATTCACGAATTATGAACGATGATTTTAAAATGCAGATGACGTAATGATTTTTGAAAAACATAAATTATCTTTCTGTGAAATCCCAAATTAGGTACAATTTTAAAAATATATGTACATGTCATTTGTATTTTATTATCAATTTAAATTGATCTCATTATTTATTGTGATTTAAAATAAATAATTTATTACAGTAACTGTAGTATGAATTATTCTTCATTCATAGTACTACTAATGAGATTTCAATAGGTATCAAGCGGTTCAAGGAGTGATACCAATATCCCATTTGCAGCAAATGTGGTAAGAGCTGCAGCTCCCGCATCGTCTTATTCAACCACAGTTGACACTGCGCAAACAGATACGTAACCAAGTGCAGACTCCATTGTATCTAGAGACAGAAGGATGCCAACAAATTTATGATATTATTTGTTCTGTTAGCAAAAATGAAACTTCCCCGGTTTACATATTTACATTATCGTATTTTCTTTAGAGGCAGCATGGTGGCGCAGACAGTAGCACAGTGGCCTCACAGCAAGAAGGTCGTGGGTTTGAGTCCCGGGTGTGGACGAGGCTTGGAACACTGGCCTTTCTGTGTGGAGTTTGCATGTTCTCCCCATGTTTGCGTGGGTTTCCTCCAGGTACCCCTGTTTCCTCCCACCCTTCAAAGACATGCATTCTAGGTTGATTAGCCGGTGCCAAATTGCCTCTAGGAATGAGTGTGTGTGGATGGTTGTATGTGTATGGCCCCGCGATAGACTGGCGACCTGTTTGGGGTGTACCCTGCCCTTTGCCTTAAATCAGCCGGGATGGGCTCCGGCACCCCCCGCAACCCGGAAAGGAACATACGGGTAAGAAGTTGACTGATTGACTGTATTTTCTTTATGATTGTCTCTGTGACCATTGTTCATTTTTAAAATTAAAGATAATAATTGCACAACTTACGAAATTTTAGTAAATTACGCAATTCACGTAACTTGAACATTTTGGGTAACTTACGCAAATTACGTAAATTCCGCAATTCACTAACCTTACACATTTTGCGTTTTATTTACTTCACCTGCGACTAAGAAGTGGTGCAGTCCCGATTGCTATAGAAAAGGCAGCTGGGGGAAGAAGAGAGAGAAGAGCCAGAGCAGAAGCGGCAGCCGAGACACGCAGTGGGGAGCCCTCCTGTTGAACTATGAGCTGGTGGCGCGGTGGTGTGTCAACCTGCACCATTCCGTGTGGCGAGGGCTCCCCGAAAACAGACACGGGGTGTCCTTCACGGATCTCACCGGGCAAGAAGGTTCCTGCAGTCGGTGGATCTGAGAGAACGAATGGGCCCGTAAAGACTGCGGACTCGGGACGAAGCATGGGCCCATAAAGGCTGCGGACCGGGACGAGGAGATGCCGGTGGGCTAAACCCCAACACATGAGCTATTTTAAGGACTGCCATTTTAATAAGTTTAAAAAAAATATACTGTTAAAACTGTTTTGATGGTCTGTGCCTCTGCTTCTCTGGCGCTTCATTATTTGTGCATTTGCCTTCGCTTTAAAAATAGAGTAATAAGACAACCTATACTCTAAAACAAATGGGAAAAAAGACCAATTGAAATGCTTATAATTTCATTTTATTATTCAGTACATGATCTTAAAATAGTTCCAAAAGTCTTTCTGCAAATACAAACATATCAGTAGACAACACATTACTGAGTAAAAGGAACGCTTCCCATTTCTGATAAATAAAAAGACAGAACAAGTGGCTTTTCAGTGCTGCATTACTTAACATAACCCATTCCCCATCAGTCCATTTTCAGCATTTGTACGGGAGAGTTGGCTGTCCCATCTTCACCGGATGGATAAAAGCTCCAGCCAACAGGACTTTTTCCCCCCAGTCCAGTAGTTTGTTCAGGGTGATGCTGAACGGTGACAGCAGGCCTTGGTCCTTCACTCTGGTCCTGCTGCACTGACTGTGGGACAGATTCTGATCCGTGTGGGACACCTCTGTGCCAGATGGTGTCTTTGTCTGAGAATCTTTTGGCATCTCAAAAGTGTTGTGTGAATTTGGAGTCGTGCAGGTTGTCTTGGGTGGAGGGCATGTTGCCACAGGGGTCAGAGATAGGGTGAGGCTTTTACGTTTTTCTAACAGAGAAGCAGAACTTGAAGGAAGGTGCAGACGAAGCTCTTTTGGAGCAGATTTGGGAGTCTCCGAGATGCAATGGGGTGGATTCTCACAGGGTTTCTGGTTTGGACAAAGGGTAAAGTGGGGACTCTGGGAAGTGTGTCTCTGTTTGGTTGTGTCTTTTTGGTGCGATGAATCCACAATGACAGTCTCAGCTTCAGGGCTAGACAACATTGGGTGTTTCCCCAACTTCTGGCTGAGGAGTGTATTGTCAGACATCTTCTGGCTTAGAGCACCTTGAAAGTGCTGCAGCTGACCAAGGAAGTTAAAATTTGGTGAAATAGTGGGTCGGCGCTCTTTCACAAACCTGATGAGTAAAAAGATACTGTGGATTAGTGCTGAAGTTCTTTTGTTTTGACAACATGTGTAGTTCATAAGTCAGATAGAGGTCATTTTGCGGATGGCTTTTCTTTGTTAAACTCAAGAATCTTTTAAGCCACGGACAACAAGTTTGGAGTTGCAGAGGCAAATTAAGTGAGTCATTCAAGTGATTGGCCCATCAGAAGGTGATTTGCATTAACCTCCAATAAGACAAGGTAGTCTTTTAAAATGCATTAATCTTTTTCTGCTTTTTCAGGGCCTTTTACCAGATCATTCTTGTTAGAGAAGCAGGTAAAAAGGCCTAAGAATCAAAGCCTGGATTTCTTTTTTCTTGTCCACTTCTGTCTCATCCCCATGGGATCAAAAGTGTCCATTGAATCTGGTAGACAGTTGTTTCAGTGTATTCTGAGGGCTATTCCTACTGGGATGTGCTTAGAATATTTCACCATGAAGGTATCTTAGCAAGATGTCTGAACAACCCCATCTGCCTACTGTTGTAGTGAAGCAGTGTCTGATCTGATAGATAGATTTACTTTATTGATCCCACACTTGGGAAATTTGTGCGTTACAGCAGCAACAAGAAAGAAATAGACAGTATATATACAAGAAGGAAAATAAAAAAATAATAAAATATTAAAATAATAAAATAGAGGGAATAATGTGACAAAACATTGAGGTCAATACAGACTGTAAGTGCAAAGGTTAATGAATACAAGTTGAGGAAGGCAGATGGGCAGGTGAACTGAGCATTGACTGTTTCTGTACTTAGAATACGGTATTTCACACGCTGATTGACAAACTTAGCAAAGTAATCTATGTTGATGAAATATTCTTGAACAAGTCAGGTGTGGTGTGTGAATGCATGCTCATAGGATTACCTGTAGGCGTGGTCCAAGTCCATTTCTAGGCTATACATGATGTAAGCCACAGCCAGAGCCGGAGAGCGAGAAATTCCTGCTGCGCAGTGGACTAATACTGAAGCACCAGAGGATATGGCTGCATCTGAACACAAAGAAAAACAAACCACTCAACTAAGCTGCACATGCTCTGGTTTTAGTTACAAATGTCAGAAAAAAATCTTTACCAATAAAGTTCAGTGCTTGTGGAATCCAGGGGAGCAAGTCATCCCAAAGTGAATCATCAATGGGGATGCGGAGATATCTGGAGCCTGGAAGAAATGTAGGCTGGGGACTGCAGCGGCTAACGCTCAAGACGTAGGAAATACCCAGAGAGGCTAGTTGCTCCTGCAAAAACACATACAAACAGATCCAATTCATTTTAAAATTAGACCATCAGAATCAGAAATACTTTATTAATTCCCGAGGGAAAAAATAAATCACACGACTTCACTGCAGTTGGGCAAGTTTAAAAAAACCACACCAACATGGGAATCAAGAACTGATTACAATGTTATTTGGTTGCAGCAGCTACTGCAGCATCTCCAGCTCTTCTGTAGGCTATAAATATTTCACAACCCCATTTTGGTAAGAAGATGGCGTTCAGTCCAAATTTTTCCAAGTTAGAAATGTCTTTGTGGAGAAAAGTGGTCACTTGATTCTGGCAGACAGATTATCTGAGCTATAGCGTTGGCTTTCTGCAGTTCAAAACTGATTCCTAAGTAACGTCTGAGGTGTTTATTGGCGTCTGAATGATGAGTGGTACTTAAGTGTAAATGTAGTTAAATCAACAATGCTTTGAATAGTCAGAGAAAAGACGCCAGTCATTTAGTAACAAAATCCAGGTCAGTGTTTCCTTGGATAAAATAAAGAAAAATGTTTTGGCTAAGTTTATTCAGAGATGTTTCCATTTGTATGTGGGTCAGAGTGAAACCCAAAGGTGACGTGCTGTTCAAACCTAGCCGTTATAAAATCCAAACACCTTCCAAGTTGATCAAAACTAAGGTAGATTTTAAAAGCTGTTTTAATCTTGAAACCTCAGCCAGTCAGTCATCTTCTTATCCGTCTCTCCCTTTCGGGGTTGCGGGAGCCCATCCCGGCCATTTGAGCAAATACGAAATGATGTGTATCAGCAGATCCAACCAAAATTTTAAATATTCATTTGGACTTTGCTACATTAGTTTATTTTTAGGTACAGCATTTAAATATGAGTATCTACTTCAACTCAATTACTGGAGAAGCAGTTCAAATGATCAAGAAGAGCTGATAAAACTAGTGGAGATAACTTAGAATGGTCTATAGATTTTGGCTTTACTTCTTGTTTGTTTCAGTCAGTTTGAAGTTATTTTCAGTTAAACAATGCAGAAGTTTTAGTATGCTTGTTAGAATTGAGGAACGAGAAGGTATCAGCAACATCCTCCTTTTTAGTGACAGGCTTGATGATGATGCGCGCTTTTTAAATTTGAACCAAATGTAGAACAATTGTAAGACTCTGATCCAAGTGAGAATTTAATTATTAGTCATGTATCAGTGAAAAGAATTGGGGAAGACCAAGAGGAGGGTCATGGATACAGTGAAGGAGGACATGAAGATTAGTTGGCGTGTCCAAAAAGGATGCGGGAGATAGGGTTAGATGGAAGAAACTGTCTTGGTGTGGCGACCCCTGAAGGGAAATGCCGAAAGAAGAAGTCATGTAGCATAAAAAAAGCTTTAAACTTTTCAAAATTAAAAAAAAAAAGTTTTTCCTATTTTTTGTTTATAAACAAACTTCCACATTTATATGCATATTTAATTCCTTCCTATTAATTAACAAAAAAACAACAATATTCACTATTAATACATTTGAAACATGTATTTGTTTTGATTAAGTCTTTAAAAGAAACGATAAAGTTATTTGAATGCCTAAAATTAGGTTTCAATTTCAAAACTGATCAAAACATAAACAGTAAATATCAGACTGCGCACCTAGTGGCGAAACAATGTAACTTCACTTCTGCAGGAGTGTGCAGACTTTCACTGAACGATGACATCATGCTACAGGAATGAAGCAAATCACATATTTTGGTTTCCACCCTTCATTTAAACTACTTTTAAATGCAGATTTAGAATTTTTAATGATTTTCTTTTGTGCATATTTTTCTATTCAGAATGACAGATGTGTGTGTGATCTCTCCTCTGACCTGCGTCACGTCCCTCTCTGCTCCCAGATAGAGCCGCGGCAGGATAACAGACAGCGGGGGTCGTTCTGCGTCTCCTCCCTGGGACCACACCATCTGCAACAAGAAACCCAAAAGATGCACTGAAACATGCACAGTAACTGCAGCAAAATCCACTCTTGCAGGAATTTCTTCCTCAGTGTTGATTTCATCTCATTGTGACAGATTTTGGAAGTTTAGCAATGTAAACATAAGCTCTGATTCTGGTTTTAAAATGATTAAAATGCCAAAGTAATCCATGCAAAATTAATTTTCTATTAAAAATATATGCTAATGCAGAAAAGTTGCAGCTTTATACATTCTCATAAAAACATTTTTTTGACAGGACAGAAAATTAAACTTACTGTGCAAATTTGTTGGGGTTTTCTTTTCTGAAAAAGCAAATAGTTGATCAGGTTTTTCTTGGCAGCTCTGAGTGGATCAGGTCTCTGTCGCAGTTCTGCAGGGGTTTTAGTCCACTTCTACTCTGTGATCTGAACACCTCCGTCCTCTCCTTCTGAATGCTCTTCGATGAGCTCATCCTCTTTCTAGCAATAGATCTGAAGTGGATGATGTCATGGCCAGCCAATCAGCGCGCTGCTACACTTCTGCACGCGCAGCAGTGGAAATGGAAGAGCTGCAAACTGAGCACAAACTGTATGAACGTGCACGTAGTCCTGTTTACAGATCGACCCACTAGTCATATAAAGGCCAAATGTCCAAGAGCAAGTGAACGCAGCATGTAATGTGCAGAATGTTGGAGAAAACAAGCCTGCATGTGCACCCATGAGTGCAGAATGATCACTGGAGGGGAAGGAATAGTCTGATTCTCAAACTGCAGATTATGACTTAAGAAAAGAAAATATGTATGACATGAGTAGAAATGAAGGTGCATAGAGAAAGCAATGTGGGAGAGATTTGATTATAAACTGCCAAAAAAAAAAATTTGCTTATTTGCTTACAAGCATCCAATCATGTGGTATCAGTTGTATTCCTTTTTTCTTAACCAAAAGGTTCAACAATATATTGATCTGTCGTTTGCAGCTGTAAGAAAGTTAAGGAGTGTGTTTATAGGGTTTCATCAGAAGAACATTTGTAAGGTTACTGCTACTATGCTGACTGTCCTCAAACTTTTTACTGATCTAACTTTGTATAGGAGTAGATATTTTGTAGGAGATCAAGTCCAAACTGCTCTTTAAAATTTGGAGCAGGGAACTGTCTGAAATCCCAGACTGCTGAATCATTCAGTTTCTTTAATTAGATCTAAGTAACCAATCTCAGCTTCTGAAGAAAGACCCCTACCATGATACACCCTCCACCAAACCTTTCTCTTGTCTTGCCACAATGACACCTGACAGCCACCAATCCCAATCCTCGATCTCATTGCACATTTCTTAGTGTAGAGAAAGCATATCTACAGGTTCAGAGTCCAAATGGCAGAATGTTTTACTTCACCTGGTGGAGTATGGCTTGGATGTAACTGAATGCCATGGGAATGCATCCCATGAAGCATTCTGGGACAGTTCTTGACCTAATCTAAAGATTTAGTTATGAAATAAAAAATATTCTGTAACAATCAACTCTGCCGAACATTGGCAATCTCCATGGACCAATCACTTTCACAATTTTGCCCCGGTGACTCCCAAACATGTTCATTTTCTTTGAAAACACTGGATTATTTAGGATACAATCCTAAATATAACCGATCCAGAAGAATTCATTCTACAGAGGTACTTGCAAACATAGTAAGCTATCACAGTTCCACCCTGTAATTCACTGAGCTCCTCTGGTATTCTTTTTGTAAGAATAGCCTGAATGTCAAAGATTTTATTTTATCCAGTTGTGGACATACAAATGACTAACAGTGGTGTAAAGCAAGTGAAAAATGTACTCAGTCAAAAAGGGACAGTTATAAAAGTGTGTGGAAATAAAAGGACGTGGAGGAGAATAACTGCGCTGTGCTTGAAACGTGTGTTGTAATGAATTATGCGACAGATGACAGGAAGCATCAAGTGGGATATATGGCATAGTTTTACTTTCACATTTTTTTTTTCATTACAGAGTAAATCTTAATTCTAACACAAGTATTGACAGTTAACATCGATACATGAGATTTCATATGCTAGTGGATACTGCATAGACACGCACACACACGCACACAAACAAACAAACAAACTCATGTACAAACAAAATGACTACATTTTCCACTATAAAGTTCTGATTTGTAATGTGACCATGTATTAGAAATGTTCCTCACCTGCTTCCAGCCACGCTCACATTCACACAGGTATATTTACAGAGTCCCCTGTAGATAGAGCGGACATCTGGTGTCTTACATGTCCTCCCTAAACACCGGTGTTAAAATGAATCAGCTGAAGCCATCAGGTGGTTTGAAGTAGTGTAAAATATAAACCGATCTATTGGCATTAATCTCTTCTACAATGTTTGGACTCTTTATAATAAAACTTCAACCAGCCGGACTAACACCGTGGTCCCGATGTAGTCGTCCCTTATCGCATCTCATTACAAACCCTGGTGTTGTCGACTAAAACACAGTCTTGTGCAGTCATATTCTCATACAGCGGTTAAAGTAAAGCACAAGTCTCCTTCGTGGGTTATGTGGGTAAGAAGCACTTGAAAATCTTGCTTGAATAAAACAATGTTTGGTTTTTGATCCCCTCTCGGTTATAAGCGATCAACATCTCCGAAGTGGACCTGAAGCTAATAAAGGGACTTATCTGAACTCTGCAGGTCCCACCGTCCTGTGCCATCCTTCTAACCTGAGCAGCCTGATTAGAGCGCCAAACAAGCATGATGGGAATGTCTCTGAAAACAAAGAAATTCACTGGCACATATTTACATAAACAGCAACAACAAGAGCGAGGGTTCGTCAAACCGAAGGGAGACTCGTCGCTGAGGATGTCACGGTGTAAGTGCATCTTGGGAAGGAATGCTTCAGGAACCCTCAGGTCTCGTCCCATCAGCGGGAATCACAGTGTGTGCGTGCAACTAACTTCTCCCATTTTAACCTTCAGGAATGTTCAACACATAAAATCTCTCTTGCACGTTCACACACATACTTAGCAACACTACTATAGTCAGAAGGGAGCAGAATGAGACTGAAACACACACACACACTCCAGGCCAAACACACACATCAGCTACACAGATAAACCAACAAAAAACAAGATCATAGCATCATGTTAATAAAGTAGAAGATGAACTGGAATCAGAATTTGTGACATGAATAATGACGATAATATTGCTGCTGCTGCTGAAGCAGCCGCTGCTTTTCCCTTATGTACGTTACATTTTTTTAAATTTTTTTTTAATCTTTCTGTTGGAGGGAAAGGTGTGGCAGAAGAGCTTGAAGGAGAGATCGCTGGTTGGGATGGTGGGACTGCTGGTCACGGCAGAGCTACAAACTCTAGAACTGTTCGGCCAGCAGCTCACAGAGACGCCGGGACACGGAGTCTTTGCTGCAGCGAAGAGTCAGACGGTACATCTGCAGAAAGAAAAAAAAACATCAACAACTAAATATGAACAGCATGAGGAGCAAATGAGATCATTCCAATCCTAAGATGTCCATGTGTGGAACCACAATTAATTTATTTTTATGTTGTTGCAATCAGATCCACAATCAAATGGTGTTTTTTAGATATTAGCTAGCATCAAGTAAGATCCTCTTTCCCTACTTCTAATTTAATTTAAATTGATAAGAATCAGTCTTACACCATGTTTTTTTCTGTTAGGGATGTTTTACAAAGTCACTGTAGAGAGTTCCATTACATTTAAAGTCCTCATCTGACATTAAGTGCAATGTTCTGGTGTGTTTTGGACCCCTGACGTCATTTTCTTCCCGAGATAGTAAGATTAGCATCCCATCCCCACCTACTGTTTTTTGTCACCAAGAAAGAGGATCCGAGAACAACTGTGTTCTGGAAATGCTGAGTATCATTTAACAATTAGCTATTGGTCAAATTCGGACTGATTTTGTGAATTTTTTGTTTAATTTACTGTGTGGATCCTGTTGAGAAAACTGTGTTTTAAAGTTAGGTCATATGAATCAATTTGAATTAAAGGCGATCATACCCACCAGGTGTGTTGCACACCGCTGATGTAGGATTTGTACACCAAAGTTGTGTTTTTAGGATTGATGAATATTTCACTAATTGATTAATTTATCAATTCTTTTGTTTGATTAATTGGATGAGGCATACTTTCGTCAAATGTTTTTAATGTTATTCGCTAACAAGAAACTTATTAGGGGATAAACACTTATAATCACATTTAATAAGTATTGCACTACAAAAACAAGTAAAAGGCACATAACAGTATATTTCTAAATGGAAAAATAATAAAACCAGTAATTTCTGTTCAAATATTTTAGAAAGCCAAGATAATGTGATAATTTCATACTATCCTACATTGTTTGCCTTTTTAAATCAAAATAGCTCAATTCTTTTTTATAGATTCCATAATTTACTACCCGTCCATAGCGTTTTGTTTCTCTTTAACAGTTTGTTTTTTTGTTGCTTGAACCACCTTCCGACACGTTTGTCTCAACTTCTGCTGCTAATTTAGCATTTTAATGCCAACTACAACAGTGTGTCATTTACAACAGAAACATGGTTCTGCTCCAGCATAACAATGAAAAAACAAAGCTTCAAGGCACACAGAAAAAGTAATAGAGGATTGTCTTTAATAGAACCACTTCATGAATATTTTCTAGTTATGACTCCAAAGTGTATTTGAGACATTCTAGAAACACTTTCTACCCTCGAGATGTGGATTTTGTGTTTGTTTTGTACCTGTGCCTGAGCGTTGGGCTCCAGTCTGAGCAGACAGCCAACCTGTTGACCCTTGGTTTGAATCACTCCAGCACAAACATAGTTTTCCGGGTTTGGATCAACGTTATCCAGCAGAGCCATTCCTAATCCCAGCAACTAAAAAAAACCCACAAACATGCATCTTAGAATAAAAAGAGCTTCACTCACATCCTTCCAAGAGCCAGTATAAGTGATTTTCTATCTCTGTGTGGCCCTGTGACATATAAGTCAGTTACAGCCAAGAGTGTACCCCTCTCCTCATCCCATCACTGTTACTATGGGTTCTATGTAACCTTGCAACTTCATCTTGGACGAAAGTTTATAAAAATGTGGAAATATGAGTTTTACAGAAAGTTGAAGAAGAAAGCAAAAAGAAGAACAAACTTTAGAAATGCAGTTTTACCTTTGCCTTTAGTACTTCTGTATCCATGCCGTGGTTGGCCTTGAATATCTTCTGTGCTTCTTGCTGGGGCCTGACGGGAAACACAAAAAACTTCAATCCAAAGACTCCTTTTTTATTATACTCTTGATGATCTAATTTTATATCAGTGAGAAGAAGCTGAACCATTTGATCCCAGTAAAAAACACTCAATGTTTTAAGAACTACTCCAAGTGTTAATATCTGACGTTTAAAGACAAAATACAGAGCAGAATAATGGCCAATCAGAACAACAACAAAAACCAGCACGGAAATAACTAGGAAAGTTATTTCTTCAATAATCAAGCACTTATTGAAAATTTTCTGTATGAGCAGAATATTTTATGGCCGACTTTTATTCAGTTGCCACAAAGATCAAATCTAAATTAAACCTTTACGCATTTGTTTAGATTCCAAACACAAACAGGGCCATATCACACTCCCATCAAAAAAAAAAAAAATCACAATTTTACTACTGGACTCATTAAAAGACATCATTAATTCAATCCAACTACTTTGTGATACACACGTAAAAATGTTTATCGTAGTGGCCTAGAGGAACACAACATTCCTCCATTTAAAAAAAATGTAAACAACTATTCACACAAACTTGCTGGCTACCAAATAAGGACAATTGGATGTGTTTCAAAGTAAATAGGATTAAGTAGCTCAGAACCAGTATCTTATCAACAAAGATTATTTATTGAGCTGTGTGTAAATGATGTACATACGTATGATCATTTACATTTGAGGCCATGTATACACGTAGGCGGGTATTTTAAAAAACTTTTGCCCACTGTCCTCCGTTTTAGAAAAACCCTCGCGTACACATGTTAACCGTTTTTAAGATAACCGCATCCACACGAACCCGTATAAATGCGCTTCAAAGTGCTGTCAGACATTAAAAACAAGGATGCGCAAATGACATTTATGCATTAATTGTCGCAGATATTTAAAAACGCAAAACGCTGATTATACATGCCCACCTGCAAACGCAAAACCGAAGTTTTCCAGAATCTTTACTTTGGTCGGAGTTTTCCAAAATCACGGTTTTGAGGTTTGTGTGGATGACTGGCCAAAATGACTAAAAAATACATACAGTGGTGGTCAAAAGTTTACATACACTCGTAAAGAACATAATGTCATGGCTGTCTTGAGTTTCCAGTTATTTCAACAACTCTGATTTTTCTCTGATATAGTGATTGGAACAGATCCTTCTTTGTCACAAAAAACATTCATGAAGTTTGATTCTTTTATGACTTTATTATGGGTAAACTGAAAATGTGACAAAATCAGCTGGGTCAAAAATATACATACAGCAACATGAATGAGCAATTTTGGAGACTTAGAAAGTTGTGTCAATGACATGAGCTTCATAGCATGACCTCTTAACTTCTTGTGAGTGATTATGAGTGACTACAGCTGGTGACTTCTCTGAGGCCATTTAAAAAGGGCTCATTGGATAAAAACACCCACAAACGCTACAATGGGAAAGTCAAAGGAGCTCAGCACAGATTTGAAAAAGAGAATCATTGACTTGAACAAGTCAGGAAAGTCACTTGGAGCCATTTCAAAGCAGCTGCAGGTTCCAAGAGCAATAGTGCAAACAATTGTTTGTAAGTATAAAGTGCATGGCACTGTTTTGTCACTGCCACGATCAGGAAGAAAACGCAAGCTGTCACCTGCTGCTGAGAGAAAACTGGTCAGGAGGGTGAAGAGTCAACCCAGGAGCACCAAAAAGCAGATCTGCCAAGAATTAGAAGCTGCTGGAACACAGGTGTCAGTGTCCACAGTCAAGCGTGTTTTGCATCGCCATGGACTGAGAGGTTGCCGTGCAAGAAGGAAGCCCTTGCTCCAAAAGCGGCACCTTAAGGCTCGACTAAAGTTTGCTGCTGATCACATGGACAAAGATAAGACCTTCTGGAGGAAAGTTCTGTGGTCAGATGAAACAAAAATTGAGCTGTTTGTTTGGAGGAGAAAAGGTGAGGCCTTTAACCCCAAGAACACCATGCCTACCATCAAACACGGTGGTGGTAGTATTATGCTGTGGGCCTGTTTTGCTGCCAATGGAACTGGTGCTTTACAGAGAGTCAATGGGACAATGAAGAAGGAGGATTACCTTCAAATTCTTCAAGAAAACCTGAAGTCATCAGCCCGAAGGTTGGGTCTTGGGCGCAGTTGGGTGTTCCAACAGGACAATGACCCCAAACACACATCAAAAGTGGTAATGGAATGGCTAAATCAGGCTAGAATTAAGGTTTTAGAATGGCCTTCCCAAAGTCCTGACTTAAATCCCATTGAGAACATGTGGATAATGCTGAAGAAACAAGTCCATGTCAGAAAGCCAACAAATTTAACTGAACTGCACCAATTCTGTCAAGAGGAGTGGTCAAAAATTCAACCAGAAACTTGCCAGAAGCTTGTGGATGGCTACCAAAAGCGCCTAATTGAAGTAAAAATGGCCAAAGGACATGTAACCAAATATTAGCATTGCTGTATGTATATTTTTGACCCAGCTGATTTCGTCACATTTTCAGTTAACCCATAATAAAGTCATAAAAGAATCAAACTTCATGAATGTTTTTTGTGACAAAGAAGGATCTGTTCCAATCACTATATCAGAGAAAAATCAGAGTTGTTGAAATAACTGGAAACTCAAGACAGCCATGACATTATGTTCTTTACAAGTGTATGTAAACTTTTGACCACCACTGTACATTCATTTTATCAGATACCCAGCTTCATGTGAACAAGGACTATATATTCAGTAAACACAGTCCAGTATATCCTTTTCCCCAGTTTACAAAGTGGCTAAATCAGCAGTGGAGCATCCTCCTCAGCTCAGTGTGACTGATCTCTGATTTAAAACTTTAAATAGAACTTACTGGAACAATTTGCAGCTGAGTGTTAAACATTCGGGATTGGAATCTTTATTACTAAATCTGGAACCATGTTCCTCAGTTGAGAAAAAGGAAGGAGATGGTCTAGAATGAAATTCCACCTCAAATGCAAGAAATAGAACAGGTCTTGTTCGCAAAGGGGGAAAAAAAAAAAGATACATAGCTTTCGTGATACAAACTATCTGTGTGAGAGTAGGAACTGAAACTCACAGAATGCACACATAAATCCAAATAGGGCTAGAAGCTCACACAGGTCGCCACTCTAGCTGGATTGCCTCCAAAATGCAACGAAATAAAAAGTCTAAACAAGGACAATATCTTCTGGTTGGTCTGAAAACATTTGGACTCACCAAACAAGCTAAAAGTCTAGACTTTCTGTAAAGGCAGCTTTCCCCGACATTTCATGGCAGATAAATTTCATGGCAAATAAATAGTTTAGACTGGATTGAAAACCAACACTTACTGGCTGAGCTGTTTCCAACGCTGGAAGAAATCCTGCGAGGCCATTTCAGTTGGTTGGAAGAACTTGTTGATCGTGACGGGCAGCTTGAGGGTCAGATTCTGCAGAGCTCCTCCGTATCTGAAAACAGCAACACGCCAGTTTACCAAACTATCGGCATGTTTGATTTTGTGATTGGCCTCTTCTCCTTCATCCTTTCATCAAAGCTACAAACTAAAACTCAAACACAAACACCAGTACATAAAAGAGCTGAACTCAACTCACCTGAACTTGATGTTGAGCAGCGGAGCATCAGAGAAGTCGGTCAAACACTCAATGTTAAGAACCTGTTGGATCTGGGCCCCGCCCTCCACCAGGGGTTCCACTGGTTTACTCTGAACATTGAGCTGTGGTCTTTTGTTAAGGAAAACTACAAGAAGGTAGTAGTGCTGGAAGTCTCTAATGTTTTAACTCAAGTAGAAACAAATTAATGTTCTAAAGTCATCTTCAACAAACTGATAAAAAATAATATATAATACAAGCGAAATACAGTATGTACCTGGTCTATATGTATTAATATATACATAGTGTATATTATAAAATGTGACGTCTGCTATTGTAAAAATCTCTTGGTTTTGTTGTGTTTAGAAAGGATATGAGATTGAAGCTCTCCAGGACAGCTCACTGTGGTGGTGAAACTGGCAAACTGAACAGACGTCTTGTTCCCATAAAACAAGTACATTCTCCCTAAAAAAAAAAATTTAAACACATTTACAGAAGAAGAAAGCATGTTACACTATGATAAACAAAAATACCCATGTATACAGGAAGTAGTATGTAGGATTAAAATATCTCTCCACAGGACAAAGAAAACCCACCTAGATTCTGACGATACTCTGACTTGATGCCGATTTGTAGCAGCTGATTCTCAAACAGAACGCCATTGTTTTTGCAGACAAACCTGTTGGATAAAATTAGTTAAATAGTGAAAATAGTAAAATCTGCCACATAAAATCTGTGATGGTCTGGTGTCACTGCAACTTATTGCACTGCATCTTAACCATAATCATGAGCTCTTCAACCTGTCATATCTATGAATTTCTAAAATTGGTATTAGTCTAGAGCAGGGGTGCCCAATCAGTCTGTCACGGAGACTGATTCCAAGTCGACCGTGTGTAAGAAAAAAAAAATTATGAAATGAAGTCAGAATTGTCAATTTAGTGACTTTGATGCTATACTTAGTGAGTATTCAGATCTAGTTGCTAAAATTGAGAAACTTTTTTTTTTTAAAGTGTCAATCTAGTGACTTTTTTTAGTATTATAGGAGGTTTTTGGAGTGACGTAAAAGCATGTTGTTAAGCCTGTTCTTAATAAACAACGCCAAGTGCTGCTGTGGCTCCTCCCCTTCCCAAAGAGCTGCAAGCGTGCAAAGAATGTTCTTACTACAGGCTGGAAACAATCTGTGTGTGTTTGCTATTTTGACCCTGGACTAGTAGATCTCAGAAGGTTTGCTACTTGAAAAAGTAGCCCTTGGGACAAAAAGGTTGGGCACCCATGTTCTATATAAGGCTCAGCAACGCCCTCCAGTGGAGGCTTCTTTTAACTACCAGCAGAGCATAAATGAAGCTTCAGATTTCAAACTTTGTCAAGTTAACAAGTAGCAGGATTTACACTATAAACATATTCAAACATTAGAAATCTTTTTAGATGATTGCAAATAAATATATATTTAGGTAAATTTAACATGAAGTAAATTATAAAAGCTTGCCGTTTTTAAAATAATTAGTGTTTTATTTGCCACTATGTTAGACAAAAGTAAAGGATAAAAAAACCTTTATCCTTGGTTTTTTTTGCAGTTTGTATGTGCAGACCTGACAGAGACAACAAAAGCATCACAAAACAAACCAACAAGGGCCTTACTTGTTAAGAAGCTCGTCTGCTTCAGTTAGAGGAGGAGCAGGATCCTCAGAAGGAGGAGCAGAGCTGAAAGACCACAGGACAGCAGCCCAAGGACGAAGAGATGCAGGACAGAGACACAGGCAAACAGGACAAACAAAAATGAAAAGAAAAGGACGAAGAAGGCAAAGCAACAGCATGAAGAGAGAGAAAAAAAGAAAAACAGAAGATAGATAAAAATACAAATGCAGAGGTGGTTAGTGAAAGTAGTTTGAACAGAATAACCACATTATTTCAACAGTGTAACATGTTCATGCAGCTTCTCTGGTTTTGCACTCAGACAGTAAAGAAAAGAGAAAATAAATAGAAATTTTAAGTAAACAGCAGACGTTCAGCTTGTTTTATTGGCAAAACTGACATGCCAACTCAGGCTGAACGCGAGCACTTTTACTCACAGCTCTGATGAGCCATCACTTCCAACAGCACAAACACAGCATACTTACACTCTGTTCTTATTCATGCACCTTAGAACAAGATCCAACTGCATTTAAATCATTAAGCAGCTCAAACCCAAAATTTAGCCAAAAAGTCTGCTTATTACCGATTGACATACAAAAAATATATAATGTCCTCAAAGTGATGGAAACAGGCTGGAACAATAAATGATTTTGCAATTTGATGTCACACACAAAACCAACTTTACTACGCGTATCCATTTTATGTGTGCGCATATTGAGTTAATTAATGATAAGTTCAATTAAACTGTTTGTGGCAAAGACAACAAGTGCAGTGTTCATTGCTGGTTGAATGTGCTGTGTATGACATCATACTTCAGGGATGACATTAGGAAGAGCGGAGAAGACTGGGTCAAATCAACTGAATGTTTTGGTTTTATTTAAATCCGTTACTAAGGCTATTGTGTGTGTATGTCTAACTCTATAACACTCCACTGTGCTCAGACGGAATTCAGGCTCAAACTTTTGACCTCTAAAAACATGACTACTTAATTTGACCAATGCCAAATTTTGTTGCACACAGACAGTGAACAAAGACTAAATTAACCAGCAAAAAACACTAAAATATAAGTACAAACCCAAAATTGTTCTAACAGTAATACCCTTTTATTTGATCTGGGTCCATTTGCAAATATTTTGCTGATTTCACTTTATTTAGAATGTTTTCTCACATTTCTCGGTCCATTATTTTTTACCCAATTTTAGTAGTTTCTGTATCTTTTTTATTTATTTATTTTTTTTTTCTCAAATCTGAATATCAAACTCTTCTGAAACAGAATCGTTATCTTTTCCATTAGCCTGGGAAGTGTTTCCACATGGCTGTTTAAGAAATGAGAAGCTATGTGTTGCATCAGCTGTGTACGACATGATGGTTTGCAGCTGGAAGATCATCACTCATGCAGGAATCATCCAGTCAACGGTTTGAATAGTTTTTTTTAGTTAAATCCAGATGCTTAACAAGCAGAATTAAAGCAAAAAGTGACAAACTGGTTTTGATGAAAGTTATTTCTCCTGTGGCAAGCTTTTTCTTCAAAATTAAATTTCTTATTTAGCAATCAAACTTTAATCCTATTATAAAATTTGTTCATTGCAAACAAGCATTTGGTAGTTTTTTGTATTTTAGTGAGAAAAAAAACCAAAACGGACATCTGAGCATTTTCCTGATGAATGGCTGCTTCCAGCTGCAGGTTTGTGAGAGGATGAACGGCAGAGAAAAAAAATAAGCCAAAGAAAGTGAAGACCAAAAGTTCACTCCACATGATGATGATAACCACTCACGGCAAGGTTTGATTTTTGAAAGCACTTAAATTTTCTAAAATTATGCTAAAAAATAAAATAATGCAGACCTCTAAAAAAAAAAAAACTGATTTGATCTCAAAAGTGAGATGTTTGTGTGTAGTGTGGAACATTAATCATCATTATGTAGGTTGGATAAGCACTAGGCAGGTCTTCAACACTTTAAACTAAATGATCTCTATAATGGGATCTCATTTAATGGGGTTTATTGTCCAAAGACCATAAAAATGAACATAAAACAATTAGCACACAAAAACATCTGCTGTATGAACTACAGACAAATGGGTGGATGAAAGACAAGTTGCCAATAGCAACATGCCACAGATTAACTAATCAGCCTGCAAACACTGACATGACATTAACATATTTAAACTCAAGATGTGGGAAAATGTTGTGTCTTATTGATTTTTTTAAAAAGCCAATTTCTCTCCGTTGCAAGCATGTAATTGGGGTTTTCTAAATATTCACTTAGATTGAAGAAAACATGCACAGTTCATCCAAAGTACAAAAGAAAACTTATTGGAAAACAAATTTAGTTGCTCATCTGAAGAGGTAAAATGTACAATGAACAATATTTTGACATGGTTACATTTTTTCCACAGGGTGGCTGGGCTCTCACTCAGAGAGAGAGAGTAAGGAGCTCTGCCATCAGGGAGGAGCTCGATGTACAGCCGTTGCTCTTCCAGTTAAAGAGAAGCCAGATGGGGTGGTTCGGGCATCTGGCTAAGATGCTTCCCAAACACCTCGCTGGTGAGGTGTTTTGGGCACGTCCCACCGAAGTCTGCCTTTTCCGTCTGAGACTGTTGCCCCCCGCAACCCGGACCGGGATAGACGGAAGTCAACAGAACATTTTTGTCCTCAGGATGAAATTTGTAACTTTTATAGATCTTAGAAGAATATGTATTTGTTTGGGGGGTTTTTTCGTGCAAGTTTTCTGAAGGTCAATGTTTTAACTATTTAGCTTCAAATAAATACTGTGCAGCTCGTTCTTCATAAATGTGCTGCTTTCATCTTAAATTTAATGTTTAATCTAGTTGCTGAAGTTTTATTTGGAAATCTAAACTACACGACAGATTGATCTGAAGATCAAGCAGTTTTCCAGCTACTTTTACAGCAAATTTTTCTGCCCTTACTCAGAGTCACCAGAACCCTCAACCAATAGGGAGTCGGAGGTCTCTGTGGGCTGTTCCAGATCTCTGTCAATGTCCAATCGTGGTAGAGGACAGAAGACAAACATTCAGGCCAAAACAGACGACACGCATTCCCCCACGAATGCACGCACGCACACACACGCACACATTGAGACAAAAAGAGAAGAGGGAAGGAGAGAAAAAAAATACAAAAGACAGTCACATACATAGCAAGATTAAACAAAAACAGACGGTTGTTCAGACCTGCCAAACATGAAGTCTGAATTTGTGCACGCTGATGTTGGAGGTTTTAGACAGAAATCCCATTTGCCCATTCAACTTACTATAGTTAAAATTATTAATGTTTACTACTATTTATGAGAAGCTGTCTGAGCTAAAGTTAAAATTTCAAACTAGTTTTATGTTTATGCATCACAAAACAGCCAATGTTTTGTGCTGTTTTAGCATTTGTTAAAACCTCACAAACATCTCAGCTCCTCCAATTTGTATGTGAGCAACTCCCCCAGATAATAAAAAGCCAAATTACACAGAGGTCATTGAAGGTTTTTTTTTTTTTTTTTAATGGAACATTGGCACCTGGCATGTCCAAGAATCTGCAAATGTTATATTTAAGAAACTGGTTTTGTTTGTATCATTTATTTTAACTTTTCAAGTGACTGGGCATACTCATGGAGCAAATGACCCACAGCTGGGATTTTAAGCCAAATACATCATGAAGCCTGTTTGTTTGAGGCGGCTGCTCTGCTGAGCACAAGGTGAAACCCAGTAAAATTATTTTCAGATATACAGGGTTGGTGTTACTTTATGTCTTGACTGTTTTCCTGCATGGATCATTTTCAATTCCAGGGTCTGATATAAAAATTATATAGTTTGAATCTTTAGTCAGAGAATGGTTGAAAATTGAGTTAATAATAAAGATTCTACTTGAGAAAAAGATTTAACTGTTCGATGTACTGGTTTTATTCTCATTTTAACCACCATTTGATTAAAGGGAGCATCACAACAAAACTTTTCAACAGAACATCACTAACTTTTAAAAATGACAAGTTTCAAACCATCTGGCAGAGATTCACTAAGAAATTCTTGCCGCTTCTTTTAGTTTATAAAATATGGAATATCTTGAATTATAAATCATGTCACGTAAATGGGTAAATCTCTTCAGGTTGGCAGGTCTGTGTATTAGACAAAGATAAAGCAAAGAGAGACAGAACCATGAGATTCACAACCAACGCAGACAAGTTAACACTAACTATAAAGTTCCTTTAGAGCATGTTAGAGTTAGAATATATAAGTAAAAGATTATATTTTAAAACAACAATTCATTTTAATAGATTTCTATGCTAAGTGAAGCTCCAGTTAAGTAAGATCACATATTTTACTCAAAGTCTAAATGCAAACAAATAACAGCGTGGCAGTGAAAGTAAGATCGCTGCAGTAAAACACTCGCAGAGCTTCACAGAGTTCTGCCAGTGTTTCACTTTTTCTGAGTGAATGTTAGTGTGACGATGAGCTAATTAGGTGGGTGGTTGCTAACAAAGACAAAACATTCAACTTTCCTCAATAAGAAAAAAACTTTTACCAAATGAGCTTCTGCTCTGGTTTACACTGAATGACGTTACAAATTACAGATCCTTAACATTATATACGCATAAAAATTCAACAGAAATTTCATTCTCTAGAGGAAAAAAAAAAATGTGACTGTTCACCTTAGAAAGCCGTCATCGTTTACAGCAGCTGAAGAAGCAGCAGGTCCAGCCTCTGAAAACACGTCCACTAAGAGGCTGCCGCTGCTAGCCGGTGCAGCACTGACCGGTGCAGCGGAACGAATCCCCAGCAGGTCAGCGGATGGAGACGGGGTGGACTGGACAGGAAAATAACTTGCAGTTATATTCTGGTCTTTTCACACTAATTCAAACAAGTATTTGATCATGAGAGTCTAACTATAACAAAATTTTAGATTTAATATTTTATTACATTTAATTGTTAAACCTGCAGAGCATCTGTTCTGGACATGTTCTTTATTGACTTGTAAAAAATGCTAACTTGTCTCTGCATGGATCTCGAGGCACAAACAGAGAGATGAGACACATTCCAAGCCGAAAAAAATCATGTCCAGATTCTGAATAATCCCCAGATGGCAACAGTCCCATCAAACTATTGGTCAATACTTTGTCTATCCATTACACGGACGCCTCCGTGCAGCCGTGCATAATAGCAGCTGATAGCAGGACACATGGATCGATATATGAAAGAAGCATGGGAAGAGGCTAAACATCAGCTGTTTGACAGGCTGATTAACCTGAACAACGCCTGGATTACAGAGAAAAAAAAAAAAAAAAAAAAATCAACCAATGTGGGTCCAACAATATCTGAAAATGCCAATCCGAAATCCAGATGAAGAAGTTATTTTACTGACTGGATACAAAACATTCCCTTCTGAGGCCCACTATTGTAATAAAGGTTGCGCTTACTGCATTAGAAGCAGACATGACTGAAGTGTCTGGCCCTCGTTCGCCACCTCCGTTTAATTCTCCACCCTCCCGTTTACCATCCTCGAGCTCCGTCACAGAAACAGCACCCGGCCCTTTCTTCTTCTTCAATTTAGCCAAAATTGAGGACTCCCTCTCTGGGAAAGGTGGCATCTCCTCCAAGACAGTGGCCTGAGGAAAACATAGGAAACTGCTGTAAGTTTGGACTTCCCAAAGATGGATTAACTTCTCATTTTATGGCAGAAATGCACAAATTATTGGATGGTTTGAACTAACCAAGACGTCAGTGCTTGCAATTGAAGAGAGTTTTAAGTACTCGACAGCACGCTGTTGGAGCTCCACATCAGAGTTACGGATTTGGCTGTCGCAGCGAAGCACTTCTTGAATTGTGACCTTGGTCTCCGGGAAGAGGTTGATGAACTTGATGTAGGCCGACAGCAGCAGGGCTCGAGTCGGCACAGAGCACAGGTGGAATTTAGAGTGGAGGAGGTTGAACTGAACCAGGGGGCTATAGTAGAAACACACCAGGGTCACAAATTCATCTAAAGAGGTTCATCTGATAGTTTTACAACAAATTGACATTCATACCTAGACCGTGGGTCACCAGCAATCAGGTTACCAAACTCCCCGAGGATGTAGCCTCCAACTTTCACCATGTTTTCATGGCAAGCAGGAGCTTGCAAGGCCTGGAGAAAAAAAAAATTCTATTAAAATTTGCTTGTGCAAAATACATAGTTAATAAATACTTGTCCTAAAAGTTTAACTTGATAAAAACGAATAGTTTTACAGGGTCACACCTCAAAGACGGTCTTGGCAGCATAGCCCTGCACATCGTCTCGGTTAATGACGATCTGAATGACACGGTACCAGACCTCCTCACTGACGTAGTCCCCAGCTATGCGAATGAGGTTGAGGATGGTGTCAACATACCAGGAGTAATCCACAGCGTACTTCTCTGCGAGGATGGCCACTTTCAGTACCTGAAAGTTAAATGAGAAACTCATTACAGCTTTCTTACAATTATGTCTGAATAATTTTGGTCTATTTAGCTATCGAAAGTGGCTCAAACAGTACAATGTCATTCCTACCATCTCCTCTCTAATGGAGTAATCTGCTGTTTCCAGATAACTGAGCATTTCAGCAACTATCTGCTTGGCGTTGCTGCGATCGCACATGGCGTACAGCAGGTCGGCAGCTCGCTGTCGAACGCTCACATCTCTCTCAGTCTGAACAAGCAAGAAAATTTATGAAAAAACAAAAATCATAAGAAAAGTGAAAAAAGCAGCTGATTTCTCAAAGTACAGAAGAAAAAAAACATGCGTATCTGTGACATGTTTAATAGCCAAAGAATTTAAGGTTCCACCTTCAGGGCATTGATCACGGTCTCGATGTGTGTCTTGACGGCTTCATGGGAAAACTCGGAGCTGGCCAGGGTGCACATGCTCTCAAGTGCCAGGTAGCGCAGGTTGGTCTCTCTGTGCTGCAGGAACTGGCCGAGCTGGTTGCACGCTCGCACCAGCAGGTTGGGCTCACTGATTGACACAAACATAGGGGCATTAATATATTTAAGGATTGTTGTTAAACATAACTAATCACAAAAATATAAATGAAAACAAAACGACTTGTAATAAAACTATAATAAGTGTAAAACTTTGAACAATAACCAAGATTAATAGAATAAATCTGCTCTTTAATGATCTCGGGGCACAAGGGAAGTCACAAGTGATGAGCTGCGGAGAACTTTCCAGTGTTGGAGGTTATTAGTTGGAAGAGTGGGGAGAGTTACCTGTCATAGTGGATGATGAGTGAAATCGCCTCAAACAAAATGGCATTCTTGGCATTGGAATGCTGCACCTTCTTGGATTTAGGAGGCTCCTGGGCTTTATTGAGAATAGTCTCCAAACACTCAACTAGACGCCCCTTGACGGCGCCATCTTCGGGTGGGGGGTAGCACTGCAGTAAACGCAGGAGTTTGCAAGACAGCCACGGTGCTGGCACAAAGTAGTAGGTGTAATCCTGCAGATCAGTAGAGGCCGATGACACAATCTGCAAAAACAAAGGTGTGGAAGGTCACATGTGGGTGCAAAACATGCTCACCTCACAGGTATAGCTGGCTGGGATTTTTAAAAGTAATGCCTCACTGGCAGAGAGACTCCTGAAATCCATAACTAAACATCCTAATTAGATACTTGTATTCTAAAACAAAGCTACCAAACAGCTGATCATCAATTAATTAATTAATCAAAACAAACATGTTCACTTCATCTGATCATGACTCACTCGACTGAGCCTGGAAACAGCCAGAGAGACACAGGTCTTGAACTCATCTGGATTCTTCTGGCTCAAACAGGTGATCAGGGAGATGGCCGCTGTCACCACGCCCTAAAGTTGAAGAACAAATACAAAATAATAAGAACATTGCACATCAGAAGACAGCAGCCAACTAACGATGTTTAACTACAGATGCATCAATAGTACTATTGCATAGCAGTAATAGTTTAAATCCTCAAATCTTTAAAGATATTCAATACAACTTAATTGTTTACATTGTCAGTTTTCCAAGTCTTGCATTAGTGGACAGACACAGTTGACCCGTTGGACATGTCACGCAATTAACGACTTAATCACTCCATCTGGCACCTTGGTCCGCACCCGTCGCTAGTAATCTTCCACAGGACTTATCAGCACTCACATAATCACTCTGCATCTACTTGTTTTCTACATTATGAAACATGTTCTAAGTTTGAAAATATCTAGTATTTTTCTTGCTCCTCTCACCATGTGTTGGTCATTGAGGAGGTGTACCACGCGTGAAGTCCATTCGCCCATCAGCACCAAGTCCGGTGAGGTCTTGTAGAGCCGCAGGAGACACAAGGCAGCTGACTGTTTCACGCTATCCATCGTATCGCTGAGGTGAACAACACTCACATTACAAACTGTCGGTTGAACTTATTGTAGAAAAACTTTGCACGGTTTTGTATTGATCGCACTCACCCAGCAACCAGGATGCGAGGTATCTCGCTGGCGAAGGCCTCCGCCATCTCACGGCTCCCCACGTTAGCGATGCAGTGAAGTGCCAGGCACATGAAGGTGGGGTTGCGGCTGGATAGATCATTCTTGATGGCGTTGTTAATGAGACGGATCAACTCGCTGTTGCTGTTTACCAGAACCGAAATAAACAGGTAGCCCTGGAAACACAAGATGAAGAAGAAATGGGGTAGAGGAAAAGACAAGAAATAAAAAGAACCAAATGTCTAGTTAATTTATTATTTAATTTAGTATCGTAGCAGTTAACTTGTCTACGGCTTATGCTGCTGACTTTGTGGTTTGTTTAGGTTTTTGTTTCCATCATGAACCAACATGCAGAGGTTAAACCGTTTTAATCACAGTCAATATTCAAATAATATTTTCAAGGCAGCAGCTTTCAGATTTTGAGAATTTTTTTTTTTTTTATAAAATAAACCTGCTAGTGGATATGGCACTTTTGAAGGCCAAAAGATAAGCATGCAGTAGAGGCCATTTTAAGATTAAAACTGTTTCTTCATTGTCAGGTCTACTCTTTGTCACCAGTCTTCATAATGCCAACACTACCGGTCATAAAAACCACCAAGCATCCAAAAAAAAAAAAATCTGTTTTTTTTTTTTTCCAGATGCACACAAACAGAATTCTGCTGATTTGTTGATTTTTGACTGCTTACAAATGAACATTACAATCAATTTAAATTCCCTAGCAGGGGAAAATTTTGACAGGATGCAGTTTCATTAATATTTGTGGGTTAAAGCAAAGGTATTTTAGCCACATCACAAACAGACAGACATGGAGTCAGTGGAACAGCTCTATAGCTAGTGGCAGTATTACCTTTCACGTGACATTGTTGATAATGTTAGATAATGTCAAAACATATTTGGTAGAATTTTAATAATAAAAAAAAATGTTAGCATGTTTTTCCCTCTAGACTTCTTATTTTCATAAACTGAATGTATTTTTGAGAACTATTTTGCTTGGTTGTGTTTTGTACCCACACACAGAAGGAATTATTTCCACTGTTTTCACCAGTTGCAGAAACAAACCACAAGACTCATCCTGATTCTGCTGACAGCACACTTCCTGTTCCTGAGTTAGCAATCCGCCACCAAAGCGGCCAATGACAAGATCGCACTGGAATATACACGACAACCAGGGAAACAGCGTTGTATATTTTAAAGATAAAAAAAAAAAAAAGTAATTTAATGCAAATGAATAAGTTTAAATAAAGTGATTCTGTGTTTCAGTGGTCCTTTGCTTCACAAACTTTTATGCATGCATGGAAGTACGCAATGGTTACACAAACCATTATGAGGCTGTGTGCACATCATGGTTGACCTCCCCACCCCGGGCTACAATGCACTCACTACCCAAGTACCGTGTGGATCAACGGCCTGAGAAGCTGTTATAATCATTCCAAAACCCAATAGGGTGAAGCAACAAAATTTCTCTACAGCAAAGAGTGCTCTCTGATTAGAAAGAAAAATTGCAACCAAAAAAAAAAAAAACTGAGCAGGTGAGTCAAATATCCAACATGGCCAGAGGGGGACAATGTAACTTCAACTAATGTAACTTAATACAATTTTTGGTCTAAAAACACAAAACTAGAGTAAAACTAACATACACTGAATTGTACTCTTGTAGCCCTGATCGGGTCCACAAACATTCAATAAGTAGAGTTTGATAAACAAGTAGAAGACTTACAATCTGTTTCTCTGTGTACTTGTTGGAGCTCAGCAGGTTCACTGCCTCCATGTGTCCGAAATCAATGTCATGGCCGAGCAAGAAGATGAAGAGAAGCTTGCAGACGTACTTCTTCTTGCTGTATCCATCAAGAGCCTTGTCACCTTTAAACTTGGAACGGATATTGGCCAGTTCTTTATTTATCCGCTTGATCTCAGCCTCCTTGCTTTTACCTGATGAGAGGCAGGGGAACAATGTAAACATCTAACATAAAAATGAAAGTACAATCAGGTATAAAAGAAAAACTAGACTGATCAGGGAAATGAGACAGTTTTAAGCCTTGCGAGAATATCGGTTTTCTAAATAAAGTATTTAAAATTTGCTAATCTGGAAATTTTTGATTATTGCACCTTTTAGTTCTGGGTCTACTAGAGGCATCTTTTCATTTCCTACCTACAAAAATTTCCTGATTAGAAATGTGCAGTTGTTTCAATTTTCTGTTAGAAGTTAACACATCTATAGGAAGCCTGGTGTCAATGTGAAAAGATAAAAAGAATCCACGTTTCTCTACTTAATTTACCAAAACTCAAACTACGTCTTCTCTCACCATCTACACATCTGTTTATTTATAGTGGATGTATTGGATATAAAATTTTTTAACTTGGTTCAAGATTTTACGTCCTGTTTATTTCTCATCTTCCGTCCATTTGCCAGCCTACTATTCTTCCCTCTGCCAGTCTATCCCTCCCACTATGATGCATTTTGCAATCACTGATTTCTAACCTAATTCTGACGATAAACATTGAGCATGGAAACTACTCGGGTCCACACCAGTCCACTCAGCACATCTGACTAATTCTACATTCACAGGACCTCAATATTAATTTTTTCCCCATTTGTTCCAAAGAACACAAATCATGTTATTCCAAAATGAACACAGAGCCCTAACATCTGCCAAAATGGATGTGCATTTAATCTAGGTTTGTTACATTAAAGTCTTATTTGACATCAACGTTCAGTCTGACTTTGACATTTCATGTGTAACACAGCACTTTTTTTTTTCTGTGCCAGAGAAGAAAGAATAAGACATTTGATATAATAAATAGAACAAACTTTAGTTGGATTTTCCCAGCTGAAATTGGACAACAATTCCAAACAGAATGAATCCTACGGGTGCTGAAGGACTCAACCAATCCCAATTTTCAGCTCTTAATTAAACAAAAATAGTCATCTCAAAATTCAAAGTAAGGAGACACATACGTTAAAATGTGTGTAATGTTTGTAGGATGTTGCAGTGGTCTGCCAAGAAATATTTAGTCTTTGATGAATCAATCCATTTTTTTTTTAAACCGCTTTGTCCAATACAAAATCACCTGAGTGCTAAAGCTTATCAGAGTTACAAACAACCAAGAAGCAGGGAACACCCTGAACGGGTCACAACTCATTCACGTGGTCACTTTGTTCACATTGACACAAATCTCTTGAACGGAAAGACTTTTGCCCTGATTAAAGAAACTTTTCGTCTTCTGAACTGCTTATTCCTAATGGCGTCATGGGAGGTGCCAGAGCCTATACCGGCTGATTTAAGGCGAGAGGTGGAGTACACCCCGAACAGGTCACCAGTCTGCTGCTAGGTCACACACACTCTCATTCCTACGGGGCGATTTACAAGCAGCCAATCAACCTAGCATGCATGATTTTGGAAAGTGGGAGGAAACCATAGTACTTGAAGAAAAGCTACGCACACAGGAGACGAATATGCAAACTCCACAGAAAGGCCAGTGTTTCAAGCATCGAACCCCAATTTTCTTGCTTTGAGGCCACTGTACTATAAATGTGATTTTGCATTAAATTAACTTATTAATAACAGCACCTTTTTGCAATGATAAAGACTAAAAAAATTGACTTTGTTGTACATCTGTGCAGTCATTTTAAGGTCATGACAAACTTCCCATTTAACTTAAGTTATTTTATGATCGTGGATAATTGTCCACCCCAACTTATCCAAGAACAAAAAATTACCACCCTGCTAATAAACTAATCAAAATAAAGTATTGTTAAAAAAAATGTCAAGGGGTCTTTTGCAAGAGCAAAAAAACGTTTGGTCAATATTTCACCAAACGATCAGGCAAAACTATTAGTTTTAGGTCAAACAAAATAAAGAAAAAAAATCTGGAATTTTTTTTATCATTCCTGATTTAAATTTAGAATGAATTTATTTGTTTGGAGATGATTCAAACATTTCTGAAGACAGAGGTAATAACATGGCTTGTATTTCATAACTCAGTTTTTCCTTAAACATTTCTCTTCACTTTTGTTTTTACCACCTCTGGTCATGCAGGACTCTGGGTTTTACTCAACCCGACCAGTTTAGGCCAAGTTTATATTCCAAAAACCAAGGTTTACAGACATTTCATAGCAACACACCATCCTTCTCGGTGTCCCAGTTTCTTCTCAAAATCACAGCATAGAATTATGTGTGCCTCAACAATCAAATGAGCGTATAAGAAATCTATAAAGAATATCAGTTTTTTGTAGATATAACGTTTTAGAGGTCAGATTCCAGCTTAAGAAAACAATCTGACATACAACACCACAGCGAGGATGTCATTTTAGTAGAATCATGAATAAAAACATCATTTATCATCTATGTTGTCACGACAGAGAAATAATTAACTTCATATAAAACAGTTTATCTCCCAGCTTCCTAGGTAAAATGTGAATGTGGAGCCAAGGCAGCAATAAAGTTAAATCTATGTCAACTCAAGATTAGACAGAAAAGATCATTTACTCAGAATCAAATCCTGAAATTACTGTTTCAAATATGTTACACAAAACAAACAAGCTAAGATGAGGTAGTTTGCTTTATGTTGGAGTTTATAGTAAAAAAAAAAAAAAGTTAAGTCCATGGTCCAAAAGCGGGTTAAATAATAACAGAGAACATTATTTAAACAAAGTATTTACTGACGATTGCAGCTGGTTTTTAGATCATTACAAAAATGATGATAAATCTGAAGGACATCAACTCCGACCCAGACTAAACCTCAGTCATCTTCATGCTGTTCAGTGAGAAGAAAAAAATAATGATTAAATACTACAAAACATGTTGAAAAGTCAAGATTTAAAACTTGGAAATAGTCTTAACCTAGAGCCTTGTGTGTGTAAAACAGCTCAAGGTGCATCTACACTAAATATTTTATTTAAGATCACTGATGTTTGATACCAGAAATCTTTCCTTCCCAATACAGCAACACTTTACAATAACAGATAACTTTGGAAATTCATCACGCTGTGTCACTTTCTATTTCCTTTATGCACATTCTATCTGTACTTAATAAGAGTTGAAATTAGATCACTTGTTTTAATAATAATAATGCATTGAACTTATAAAGCGCTTTTCTGGATAATCAAAGACGCTTTGATTATTTATTATATACTCTGGTATAGAGTGAACTAGTTTATTCCTTACTTTCACATTATAATTTATTTTTGTAAATTTACTTACAAGTTTTTTTTATGATCACAGTCCTGCTGTAACAAACAAATTTCCTACTTATGTGATCAATAAAGCTCTTCTAATTCTGATATTTGAGATCCAACGCCCGTTTCTTTATCAGTGATCTGAACACTCTTCAGATGTTTCCTGACCCAGTCCTCCCTCCACATTTTATCAGACCAAACCAGTCATCTTCATGCTGATCAGTGAAAAAAAAGTAATGATTAAATTCTACAAAGCCAAGATTTAAAACTTGGAAATTGTCTTAAAGAATCTAGAGCACAGGTGTCAAACTCAGGTCCTGGAGGGTTGGTGTCCTGAAGGTTTTCAATGTGTTCTTTCATCTACACACTTGAACCAGGTTTTAAGTCAATGTGCCAAATTTTATTCACAGTTGTTTTCACTTTATTTGCACCAGCTGTATTGAACCAGGAACACATAAAAAAAAAAAAAAAAACCTTCAGGACACCAATTTGACACCCATGGTCTAAAGTCTTGTGTGTGTAAAACAGTAATAAATGCATCTACACTAAACGTTTTATTTAAGAACACTGATGATTTTTTCATTCCTAATAGAGGAACACATAACTCTGGATCATAAAATTCATCACCTTATGTTACTTGTGCACATCCTGTCTGTACTGCTTGTGAATAGATTTCAAATTAGATCACTTGTTTTATTCCTCGACTTACTATTTCTTTTTTTCATGATCACAGAGCTACTGTAACACACATTTCCCACGTACGGGATCAATAAAGTATTTCTGATTGTGATATTTCAGATTCAAGGCCTCTTTCTTTTTTTAATCAGCGATCCAAACACTCTTCAGATATTTCCTGACCCAATCCTCCCTCCTCATTGGAAATGAAATAGTCACTTACAGTTCCTGATGTCCGAAATGAACACGGCTAATCCTCGCATCCCATCTCCTTTTGACACAGCAGGCATGTTTGCAGGTTTCTGTCCTTCTTATCCACGAAAAAAAACACTACCCACGAAGATCTGTAGGAATCAGGATGAATCCACTATGATCGATCTGCTGGGAATCCGGTGATGTTAACCAACTCGACGTTTAGTTAGTTTATTTCAACGTTAGCATACAGGAAGCTTTGATAGAGTCCGATGTATGAGGATCAAATAGAGTAAGTTTTTCCTGGATCCACTGTATGAGTAAATGTTCTCCTCCTTAGCTAGCCACGTAAAGCTAACGTTATTTCATTCAATCCTTATCTGACCGGAATACGAAGCGACGCGTTGCACCTACTCTTCTAACTCAATAAAGTTAGAAATAGTAACTGTTTATAAGTCTGGAAGATGAAAAAGACGATGTTTTGTTCATTTAGTGTTGAGTTACTTCGAGGAACGAACCGTTAAGCTAGCTTAACGGCTAGCTACCTAGCTGGCTAGCTGGATCATTCGAATACCGGAACCCATCCGCGGTACCGTGTTTTTTTCTCGGTGTCACGATCCTGTCAGCGACGCTCAGCTGCAGGTTTCACCTCTTCTTTTTAATTCGGACTAAACTTGCTTGATATTTGATGTCCTCTATTTCTGATCCAGCTTTACACACTGCTCGGATAAGGCTCGTGACACGGGAAGAGCGTGACCGCGACGCACCCGTGAACGCGCACGTAATCTGACGTAAATATGTGTGAAAGTTTTATCCTAAAGCGTTTAAATACTTTCACACTAGTATCAGTTTGATTTAGGAATTAATTAAAAAAAATATTTTGTTATAACATAAAAACCTCTACAGTGATATGTGAAAATTTTTAAAACTTTGATTTGAAATGGATTGGAATGGAATGAGTTTAATTGGAAGATGATGACATTTTTACCATATTAAAATATGACTAAATAAATCAAGTTTATGTTGGAGATATTTTTTAATTCAATTAAATTATACTGTATATCATAATATCACAAAAATTGTCTTATCAGGCTTTACATTTTAGATTGAAAAAAAAAGTACAAAAACAATTATCAGGCTTCACATTTTAGATTGAAATAAAAAGTACAAAAACAAAGAAAAAACTAGACACATCCATACACAGCTGACTGAACAAAACTTATCGAAACAATTTAAGTACATTCCTGTACTAGACCATCCTTCAAGGTGAGGAAAAATTACACACACACACACACACACACACACACACACACACACACACACACACACACACACACACACACACACACAAACAAACAGAAGTGTGTGTGTCGGGGCGGGGCGGTCCTAATGGAGACCTACATGAAGGAGGGATTCCTCCCCAAGGACAAGCAGACTGGTAATGAAATATTATCTTCTTTTATTCTACACCTTTATATCTGAGAAAATCAGTAGATGAGCTTCATCCTGATGGAAACATGATGGTAGATCAAACGCATACACCTTCTCACCCTGTCGACACCCAGGACAGAAACACAGAGCATCCATCAGAAGTTTAAAACAGAACTCACTCTTAAAAGGGGAGGTAGAGAGAGGTAGACAACACCTGAATCGTACTGTAGCAACTAATGAATCAAGAAAAATTATTGTAACACATTTCTTCTATTTGTTAATTATTTTTCACTTTTCTTTGATAATGTTTTTTTTTATCCTGTGTGAAAAGATTGTACAAACTTCTGTTGGTGTATTAATCTTCAAATTAAGATGAGTAAATAAGAGTGAGAGAATATTTTAAGAAAAATCATCTCATCCGCAATATGTGCCAACATATCCTTTCAGTTAAATTGTTTCACCTTAATAATTCAAAACTTGCAGTTTGCATAAATGCAAAATGTTTTGGGGAAAAGTCTGTAAAGCACTGACTTTTGTATTTGGAATTGAAGTTTAATTTAAACCCCTGTTACTTCCTTTATTGTTTGGGCATGAAACCTTAAAATTGCCTACCATGGATCAAGAGCATTTTGGTTCAATTTTTAATTCTTGTAAAGCAACGGGATATTGCCATCACCCACACTGACACATTGGATTTGAGATTTGTTCTGAAATAAAAAAAAACAACAATGTACAATTTAGGGTTCAGATACAGATCTTTTTAGGCATAAAGGGCTTTGAACTATTGCAACCAGAAGTCTATGCATGTGCAAGATTGACTTTGTTATCATGCATATGTGGCTGACTTTATTCTACCTTATATATATATGACTAATTCTTATTAAAAACTTACTATGCACAGGGTAGCTGAGTAAAAAAGAATTAAACGAAAATGTACACGTCTTGTTAAATCATATTTGATAGTCATCAGAATAGGGACATGAAAATTTGAGCAACTTAATTTATGATCATTATTTGTTTATCAATTTTAAAAAACAACAAACTATTTTATCCCCAAAATAAACAGCATTTCATGCTGTCTTTTAAATCAATCTTGTCTGTGAAGGAGTTTCATTAGGTCTTTTTAGACTTTTCAGATTTTTTTTTTTGGCAGTTTTCTTAAGTTTTACTCTATCTTCAAATTGGAATGGTGAATTATTTGTTTTTTTCTACAGTGAGTTACTATTAGTTATATAAAATGTTCAGTGTAATACCAAGAAAATAACAAATGCATTGTGTGATTTAAAATGGGGTGCAGGTAGGTCAAGGCTGTGACTTGACGCCAACCTAGTCTATTTAGACAGACATTAAAAGATACAGAAAGTAAAATCATATGTTTTGCTCTAGTCATGGAACCTTATGCATCTGTCTCTGTTCAACAAAATATGTGTGTGGTCCAAAAAAGGCTCGTCATTGAGAAACAGAAAGACAAAAAAGACAAAGACAGACAGATTTGGAAACACATCTTGCTAAACATATTTTATTTCACATTAGCACTTGGATGCAACGAAGATAACATGGAAACTTCTCAGTGAAAGGCCACTACTACAGGCTCTGGATTAAATGAGTTCTTCAAACTCATCATTACCTCCTCTTTTATTCAGCACTGTTTTATACAGTAGATCACTTTTTGCTTCAGATTGATCAGAACTAATTAGAAATAGAGAGGAGATCTTAGTTCTCACATTTGATTGGTAGAATGTAAAAACTGTATTTAAACTTTACACATCTTTGTTGTTATGGTTGTAAAATGTTTGAAAGTAAATTTGAAGAAAGAAACGTTAAAAATGTATTTTTAGAAGAATAGTTTTTCAGCAGAAACTATACAAACACCGGACTGATGCTACAACAGTAGAAAACGTCATGCCCTAAACTTATAATCCAACACAATGTAAAGATATATCTTCTTAACAATATATCTTCATAAATATGATTTTTTTTTCACTTGAAGTGTTGTGAGGAAAATCACCCCAACTTGATAGAAAAAAAGGTGAGTGGACCTAAAAAAAAAAAAAAAAAAGTTTTTTCCTGAAGTGTTGATTTGGGCCTTTTAAACAGTAACAGTCAGTCAGTCACCTTCTTAACCGTCCATCCCTTACAGGGTTGCTCTAGCCTATCACGGATGATTCGAGGCAAGGGGCAGAGTACACCCCGTATAGGTCGACAGTCTGTCGCAGGGCTGCACACATGAAACCATACTCACAACCACTCATTCCCAGTGGCCAATTAACCTAGCATGCATGTCTTTGGAGGGTGGTAGGAAACCGGAGTAAACCGGTGGAGAAAACCCATGCATACACAGGGACAACATGCAAACTCCACACAGAAAGACCAGTGTTCCAAGCCTTGTCCCCACTCTTGGACTCAAACCCTGACCTTCTTGCTGTGAGGCCACTGTGCTACCCATTGTGCCACCCTACCTTTTAAATAGCTTATGTATAAAAGCACAGAAAATACTCATTTCAAATACATTTTACTTACCAAATGTTTGCAGTCTTGTACCAATTTGATGTCGTAAAAAATCTCCCAGATGAAATATGTTAGATATTTTTGTCTGATATCTTGCACCTTCAAAGTTTCCAAACTTTGCTGGAGAAACTCAGGAATGTGAAGCACGTGTTCTAGCATTTGATTTAACCCAGCAGATGTGCCTTCTGTATGTGAGTTAGATACTGCTATATCATAGCTTTTGTGGCTTTGATAACCTTTGCTGCCTGAACAATCTGGACAGCTGTTTTAGTACTTTGTGAATTTATATGCAAAGTTTTTAAGGCAGTTTAAAATATTAATTTTAAACGTCTTAACATTAAAACTGAAACCTTTTCCAATACACTTAATGTACAAACAAAGAATAAGATTTTTTTTTCCAGCAGGCAACTTTTTACTTAACGAGTGTGTGCCTGAGTTTGCCAATATAGTTGGACGAACATGCATTTGCCACTTCACGTGAGATATTTGTAGTAACTATGTCCATCCAAAAATAATGATGTGAAAATTTTTAAATAAGTCCATTATATTGGAACACCTACACATTTTCCAACATTCATACACCACAAAGCATTTGAAATTAAACAAACAAAATGTGCTTTAACAAGACTGTCAGCTGTAATTTGAGATTCTATGCATGGACCTCATTATCAATCGATAGACCTTTAAAATGTGCTTTAAGAAAATGTAAAACAAAATTATTCTAACGAGATTTACATTTTGAGATTAGACCAATATTGAGGAATAGCTTTACCTTTGATCAAACCTTCTGTTTTTTAAGTACTTTTTTCCTGTAACTGTATACAGAGATTACTTCAGACCAATATGCTAAATTAGTGGATCAATGGTCTTTAATGTCTATTAATTGTAGAAGGACGTACAAGTCACCAAAATGCACCATCCGACCTTCTAAATGGTGGCACAAATTCAAGCTATCTTTTTTTGTGATAAACTTTGTATTGATTCCACATTAAATACAAAAACGTGTAGATACACCAAGTTGCAGACAGACATGCTTGTCAGTTCTGCACATCTCCCATCTGTTAGAAGAAACCATTTTAATACATTTCAGATAAAAAAAATCAACTAAGAATAATGAAAAAAATTGGGGAAAAAAATCTCATCGACCTCTGGCCCAAATTATTAAATAAGCAAAGCAACTTTCATTTTTGCAGAATTGCTGGAGACATTCAAAAGATTGCCCTAACGTAACTGTGGCATTGTGTTTCTTCTATTTTGTTCCATTCTGTCGTCTTCTGCTGGGGCGGGGGCAACAGTCTCAGATGGGAATCCCAGGTTTCTCTCAGCCCGGCTGCCTCCATCATCTCACCCGGGAGGATCCCGAGGCATTTACCAGCCAGCTGTGAGACGAGTCTCTCCAGTGGGTCCGGGGCCTACCTCTGGGTCTCCTCCTAGTGGAGAGTGCCCAAAACACTTCGCCAGTGAGTTGTTCAGGAGGCATTCTAACAAGATGCCCAAACCAACCCCATTTGGCTTCTCTCTACCTGGAGGAGTCTGTGTCTTTGTACAATAGTAGTTGAAAGTTCTAGGTAATACATATAGGGACATAAGCCTGACAGACCGCAGACAGACAATCTGGTTGTTTCCAGGTGTGGCAGAGCACATCTCTCCCTCTTTGTGACAGAGTTCTGTCTCAGATGCCAGATGGATCCTATGTATTCCAGTCCTGAGCATCGCCAGACTGATGAACTGACAGGATGAAGCCCATCGACTGATTTTTTTCAAATATACATAATACTGTAGAGTAGAATGAGATAATATCTAATTAACAGTCTTTGACACATAGGGTTCTCCTGGGGGAGGGTTCCCTCCTTCACGTGGATCCCTATGAGGTTTCGTCTTTTTTTCTTCCACTCCTGTTTTGTTTTTTTGGGTGGTGGGAATTTTCCCTCATTGTGAAGATGGGTCTCAGAGCAGAAATTGTTTAGCTCTGCTGTGTTTACATACCTTTTAACTGTGTATTTGTGTATCTACGTTTTTATTCTTGATTTTTTTGTACTTTTTTTCCATGTACAATGTGAACCCTGTTAAGACTATTGTTCTGTGATATTAGGCTGTTCAAATATAATTGAAGAGAGATCATTTAAAAACAACAAAACGGTGATCAGAGTAAAGATACATTGAAAAAATATATGCAAACTGTCTCCAGAAATCCCCGACTGGCTTGCATTCCCAAAACGTGTGTTTAATTGTGGCAATGCATTTTATGAGTCAAGTTTACACGGCAGATCTGAGTAAACTTCGTAATCATTTTTAGGAGTCCTTTGCAATTAATTAAACCTGTGTTAATTTTTATGAAGATAAGCATGTTAAAACAGAACATTTTTTAATGGCGGGAATAGCCATGTTGACGTCACGACAACGTTTTCCTTTTTTTTTTTTTCAATTTAATAATACAATTTTTTGCGCATAATGTTTTTAGGTTCTAAAAAATGAGAGAAAACTTCCACCGTATCTGTTAAAAAGTGTCATTCAATAAGCCTAACTTTACCTTTTAAATAAAAACAATTGTCAGTTTGGTAAATAACTGTTATTCACTAGACATCCACCCAGCAGGTGGCGCACTTATTACAGATAAAGGTGTACCAAACTATTTTAGTAGAAGAAGATAAGAGAGCGGTACAAGCAAGAAGAAGAAATAGAAACGACGCTTGTGAGAGGAGATCGAAATGGCGGCGCCACCTGAAAGAATGGAGGTAAGCTTTTGTAGCAAGAAAATGTACTTTTAAAGTTATCACTCTGTTGGATGATTGTATTTATTCCAGTAACAGTGTTTGTGATGTATATCGATGTTAACATCTAAGCGATTTCTATTTAATGTATGCGATGACCAAACAATGATGCTTCCATTTTAAAATCACGTTTTAGTCTTGTATTAAACGAGATCAAGAAAAATCGCACATGTTAAATGTTTAAATCGTTTCCTGGTGCTGTTTTTTGTAAGTCTTATTTGCGGATCTGTTGGGATGGTATGATGCTCCTAGCCGGTTTTTTAGCTTGTGCGTCATACCGCGTGGTAATCAGCGTGGTTTAAGCTAGTTAGCTGGATGCTGCTCATCCGCGCGCCTTCAACCAGATAGACTCCTCCGATCACCAACAATACCAAAATCGGTGTTTAATATTTGTTTTTAAGAAAACAAATATTAATATCAGGTCCGATCGCATGATAGCCTTGATAGAAAAAATAGTTTAACAATTTTGTGTTGTCTAAAGTCTCTTTCATTGTCAATCAATTGGTAATTAATTAAAACGACCAGTGAATCTAATCATTGTGTTTTGTTAAATAGAGAAAACGATTGTTTTCAGGTATAGTTTTTTTTTTTTATCTGATTCTTTTTGTAAAATGGTGCAGGAAAAAAAACACCCATGCGGTCTTTTGTGTTCCTGAGTTCAGATTCTTAAGATCTGCTGAAGATCAGTTACTCATAGACTTTAATTAACTTTGGGTTTAATAAATTGTTCCCTAATTTACTTTATTTGGCCGTTTTTAATCAAATTTTCACCGCATCTCACTAGTCAAACTTTATAATCCCCAGAAAAGTACAAATTTAAGTTGAGAATCAGTGTTTTTCTTTATTCAGAGGTGTTCAAGTTTTCTTGTTCTTTTGTTTGAGCACATTAAGTTTTGCTTTGACTAATTGGATTTAAACTTTAAACAAACTAAAGTCTCTAAGGCAGGCATGGACAAACTACGGCATATGCGGCCGGTTAGACGCTTTAATCCGGCCTGCCGAACTTTAAACAATTAAATAAATAAACCTGGTTAATGCTTTTATTTTCCATGCAATTCAGACGTGTCCTCACTAGATGGCGCACTCTAGACTTATTGGCTCTGTTGAGAGAACGACAACACTGCTTCCATTAAAATATGTGCGTCTCCGTGATGCGCACATTGTGGTCGCAGATATCAAAAGCCATTGGGGCCAATACACGCACGTAAAAACCATTACATTTTAAACTTAGAGCTTGAAAATAAAATATTCATTTTTAGTGTTTAAAGACTCATTTCAAAACCAGAGATTTTGTTTTAATGCTTTTCTTAATCTTCATTGGAAATTAAAGCACATGTTTTCTCCAGATCCTAATGAGGTGAGGTTACCAAAGCGTGCCAACCACCTGCTCATGTTCTGGCCCCTTTGTCGAATGTTAAAACTCGATGTGGCCTGCGAATCAAAAAGTTTGCCCACCTCGCTCTAAGGTGTCAGGCTAATGTACCCCTCATTCACAGGGGAGTTTAAAACAGGAAGTAGTGGATGGTAGTGGTGTTCAGAGATGAGAATAGTGATTGGGGGGAGGCGACCAAAGTCATACGGCAGATTGTGACTCTCTCAATGTATATAGCTTTGGAAATATTTTAGATTTAAATAAGTCAATCCTGTATAGAGTCAGTAGTGGTGATTTATCTTTCATTTTTGTCTTCTGAACCACCCAGAGCTTATCCTGGGTGATTTAAGACGAGAGGCAGGGTACACACAAAACAGGTCACCAGCCTGTTGCGGGGCCAGACACGTCATAAAAATAATTAAGCTAAAGGATAAACGTCAAGTTTTGGCCTAATTTCTTTTAGTTTTGATGTCCTTGTTTGTTCATAGCAGCACTATTTCTGTTTGAATTTTTCCAAATGTAGATTTTTTTTTTTTGTTCATAAACACTATTTTATTCAAGCGTTAACCTTAGCTATGTTTGTTTGAGATTTCTCAGGGAGAAAGCTCAGTCAAACCTGCAGCTGAAGACATGACTTCCAAAGATTACTACTTTGACTCGTACGCCCACTTTGGGATCCATGAGGTAATGATTCTTTCTAAGCGTGTATGAATGTAATTGCATGTGTGACACTGAGTGTTCTGCTGTTGCAGGAGATGCTGAAAGACGAGGTGCGCACCTTGACTTATCGTAACTCCATGTTTCACAACAAGCACCTGTTCAAGGACAAGGTGGTGTTGGACGTTGGAAGTGGGACTGGCATCCTTTGTATGTTTGCAGCTAAAGCTGGAGCAAAAAAAGTTATTGGGGTAGGTATCCAGTGAACTCTTTGATCTTCTATATGAACATGATCTAATCTGTGATTTTTTTTTTTCCCACCAGATTGAGTGCAGCAGCATCTGTGACTACGCTGTGAAAATAGTCAAGGCTAACAACCTAGATAAAGGTAAGTAACTGGATCAGAACGGTTAGCAGTTTCCAGGTTCATCTTGCTTAAATTTGGTGTGTCCCCCCCTTTTTTTTTTTCTTCCAGTGGTGACCCTCATCAAAGGGAAGGTGGAGGAGGTGGATCTTCCAGTTGATGGTGTGGACATCATCATATCAGAGTGGATGGGATACTGTCTTTTCTATGAGTCCATGCTAAACACAGTGATCTACGCAAGGGATAAATGGCTGGTATGTTTGCTTACAATCCTTATTGCAATTTGATATGGTCCTATTTTCCTCTTCTAAGTCTGTTTGTAATTTGGACAAACACTTAAAAACAAGGCTGATACAATTCCTTGGTCTAAACTGCGACTTGTTTTTGGATTTACAATACTCACTCCAAAAATCTGAATCTCTAAAGTTTATTTTTTCTCTCTTTGACAGAAACCGGACGGACTCATTTTCCCAGACAGAGCAGCGTTGTACATCACTGCGATTGAAGATAGGCAGTATAAGGATTATAAAATCCACTGTAAGTAACAAGTCAGACTTTAGCTTTGACTAGGCTGAAATTAAAAAGTTTATAATTCTTGAAGAGACTAAAAAAAACATTGTACATTGTTGTAGGAGTGTTGAACTCCGGTCCTGCAGGACTGGTGTCCTGACGGTTTTGATTGTGTTCCTGGTTCGATACAGCTGACGCTAAAGTGAAATCAACAGTTGATAAAATTTGGCACATTGACTCAATAACCTGTTTCAGGAATGTAGTCAGGGGTGTTCACATTGTACCAGTGTAACAATGTCAAATTTATAGTTTAAAACGTTTTTTTTTATAAAAGTAAATATTTACTTCTTTTTTTTATGTACTATAATTGATCCCTCAATACAAAATATGCAAGTCAGTTTGAAATATTCATGGAAACAGTGAAGCAAGACATGAAGATACTCAGTGTGACCAAAGAAGATGCAGCAGATAGGGTTAGATGGAAGAAACTGACTTGCTGTGGCAATCCCTGAAGGGATTTGCCGGAAGAAGAAGAATATTGATCCCTCAATAAAAAAAATGACTTTTGATGCATTTGCACGGCAGCAGGCAGCCACAAAGGCGCTAATTGTGGGAGCAACTAGGGGGTTATGTGTCTGCTCCAAGGATACCCAGGTATGGGCCCAGTGGAAATTTAATCGGTTTGTCCTGGTCTAAGGACAGACAATCTAGTAGAACTTGCGCCACACACTAAGCAACTTCGTTAACAGGAGCATCCAAACATTGTAGATTCACATGCATGAGAGCAACTGAGCGAAAGCTCCAGCGTGTACCAAAGAAAGTTGTGGTAAACTTTCTAGACTTTATGTTTTGTTATTAAATCCAGCTGTTCGTATTCTAAATCAGGCATTTGGATGAACACTCACGAGATCCTATTTGGGTTGCTACCTGCTAGTGTTTGCCAATTGTTTTGTTATGCAAATGATTTTGATTCTAAAAATAGATTACGTTAGCTTTACAGCATTAAATTGGTCATTTTTATTTGTAGATTGTTCATTATTGGTAAGCCAGCACCCTGAAGTTCTATGTTAGTATGCAGTTGAGTTCAGTTTATTTTATTCGGCTATCATAAACAGGACAATGGAACAAAGTCACAAATAAGTACACGTAAGTACACATCACTGAGCTCTACTTAAAAAAACAGATGCAGGTTGTTGATCTGTCTCAACTCTTGAACTTCTCACTCAAAGTAAGTTGTAATTGTGTTGAACGTCATTTCTTGGGTCAAATTACTGTTGTTTTTACTTCTTCTAACCAGAAACGTTGGTCAGTTGATTATTTTTTTTAACCTTTTGTCTTTTTGACACGGACTAAAAGAGGCTACTTTTTTGAGAAAAATACTCATTGCTTTCATACCCTGTCAGCCTAGTTAGGGTTTATAAACACCCTGCCATTCAGATGACAGTCTAGTAGTGTTTGGATTGTTCAGCTTTGATCCTAACCTCTCCTGTTGATCTGATGTTTGTACCTCTACAGGGTGGGAAAACGTATACGGTTTTGATATGTCCTGCATCAAAGACGTGGCCATCAAAGAGCCTCTAGTAGATGTGGTGGATCCCAAACAGCTGGTTTGCAACAGCTTTCTGATAAGGGTGAGTGAATGATGAAATGCTTTGCCCAAAGGTAGAATGGGTCATTTGTCTTTATGCCAATAGTGACATTTGTGTATTTCCAGGAAGTAGACATCTATACAGTGAAGCCAGAAGACCTGACCTTCAGCTCACCATTCAGCCTTCAAGTGAAAAGGAATGATTACATTCACGCTCTGGTTACCTACTTCAACATCGAGTTCACTCGCTGCCACAAGAGAGTCGGCTTCTCAACCAGTCAGTGAAATTCCTGAACTCTGTCTTGTTTGTGACATCTGAAACTCAGCGCATTTCTGAGATGTCTTTTTAAATTAAGCTCTTGTGGCTGCATTTTTTAACACTTTATAATTAATATTTTGTGCTTAATAAGTAGCTCTAACAAAGCAGCAGCAATCAGAACTAGTTTTTTTGTTACCATATACGCCAATCTTTTCTTCTTTCAGACTGCACACCTAAAATTGATTTATTTTACAAATGAAAAATTGAGGGAAAATAGCAATTTCAAGCTGTTCTCTCTGTTTAAGTTATTAAAATCTAAACTTATTTTAGTTGTATTTTCATATAAAACTAAGTGCTTGTTAAAGAAAATCAAGCCAATTGTTTTCTTGAACCATTTGGTTTTTTTGACAGAGTTGTGCCCAACACAAATATTTTCTTTGAATTTTTTTTTTAAAGTCAACTTTAAATGGACTATATTTTCAAACATAATGGAATTTTTTTTTCTTTTTTGTGCAGGCCCTGAAGCAGCATACACTCACTGGAAGCAGACCGTTTTTTACATGGACGAATATCTGACAGTGAAGACTGGAGAGGAGATCTGTGGCAGCATCAGCATGAGGCCAAACGAGAAAAATATTGTAAGCAGTCAAAATCTTCTTTTTTTTTTTTTTCATAGTGGTGAAGATGACAATGGTCACAAAGCTGATTTGTGCAATTGCCTTTCAGAGAGACCTGGACTTCACCCTAGATATTGACTTCAGGGGCCAGCTGTGTGAAGTCTCCAAAACTTTGGAGTACAGGATGCGGTAGATCCTACGTTAGTAGCTGACAAATGGTCTGCAGAGATAATAAAGGACTCATTTTTTTTTTCATAGTTTGTTTTTCTTTATTCAGACATTAACAGTATTTAAATATTTTGATGTTTAAGTTGGAAGTTGTGTGTTTTTTTTTGTTTTATAACAAGTTACGGTGTGTGTTTGTGTCTTTGTACCAAACCTCCTGCTAGCTAACTTCTTCCTTTGAGCGTCACACTGCTGGTTTCCATCTGAAACCTTGATTTAAATAGGAAGTTATTGTCCTGATTGTATGTGGGGGGAATTGTCTACATCATTGTTGGGTTTGAATAACTTTACTTTCAAACTGGAATCTCCAATGTTTTTATGATGAAATGAATAAAAATTTAAGATGTTTCAGACCAATCTTCAGAATCACAGCAAAAATGGGTTTTTTTTGTGTTGCTACCATCTCCATGTTGCCAGAGTCATTTTTAAGTGACACTTTAAAAACAATTTGGACTCATCACACTTTATATTTTTTATATTGTTTTAACCACTGCTTTTTAAGAAAAATAAAACTAAGAAATGATTTCTTTGTTCTGAGCTTGTTTGAGTGACAAATATGCATACAACCCGGTCAGTGGACCTGCCTCTTTGCTCTCCTCTAAAACATTGGATGCCTCTGAAGATGGTTGAGTCATTCCACAACAAGATGTCAGGAACCATTGAGTATGCTGGAACATCATTACACCCCTTCGTGATCAAGAGTGGTGTGAGGTGCTTGCTAGGCCATGTATGTAGGATGGCCGCTTTCTAAAGGACATCCTCTATGGGGAATTCGCCACCAACTGGACGACCTGCCCTGCGGTACAAAAATGCCTGCAAGAGGGATATGAAGCCGTGCAACATCCAACGCAGAATATCTCGAGTCAGTGAAGCTGACTGTTATAAGTACTGTGCAACTGTCAAAACTGGTATCAAGCAGGCCTTGGAGAACAGAGATCCAGTGTCAAGCCTCAAAGACAAAACAAAAAAAGTGTTCCCACGTTGGTTTATTCAGACTCAATCTCTGTTGCATAAATAGATAAATATCTATGTGCAGACTCCATATCTCTAGAGACAGAAGAATCTGGTTGAGTTTCATCGCTTGATCAGTACAATAAGTGGTTCTGATTACGTTTCTAAGTTTTCTAATTTATATAGTTTTCTAATTTATAAAAAAATTAGTGGATTTTTAAAAACAAAACAAAATGTGCATACTACTTTGCACCGAGAGGCAAGAATTAGAAACTATTTGGGCCATCTAAATGCACTAGCCTTGAATGTAAAGCGTAATTAAAAATACATGTGGAGACTTTTTCTGATTTTTATTATAAACTTAATTAGATTTGTAAAAACAGTGGATTGATCTAAATTTAAAATTATATGCAGCCTTTTGTACATAAAAGGCTAATACATTCAGCCTAAAAATTAAAACAGGTGCTGATTGGCCATCATTTGTGACATTCTAATACGGTTGTAAATAAAATCCAAACAGAACCATGTCTTAACTTCAAGGATCTGCCTCCCAACACCTTTGCCGTCTGTGGAGATCAAAGGTGAAGAAGGCCGGACGAGCCGTGGGGCAGGGTTGTCGGGTGGAGGGCTCCTCTTCTTCTGGGAGAGGTTTCTGTCTGGGTTGGACAGAGGTTTTGAAAAAGTGGAGGGAAGGAGCCTCTGTTGTCGTAGGGACAGGAGGAATAAAATAGGGCGCAGCCAGCAAGAGTCGGTCATGTACCACCTGGTTGATAAGCTGATCTTCTTGAACACTGACGCTGACCAATGAGGTAAAGAGTTGCTGAGAGCGAGAGACATTTACAACTATAGAAAAAACAAGAGCGGGAGAAAGAAGGAAAAAAAATAAGATTTCTCTATATCAATCGACCCTGGAGCTTCTTGAGGTAGAGTCCGTGTGAGACTGGGTTTATTACAAGAAAAATTATCATTGCAAAAAAAAAAAAAATCACAATTATCAGACTATAAAAAAGAAAAATCAAATTGCGCATTTAATTATCTCACCCTTTATGTGACACCGACCCAATGGTGGTTTGCAGATTGCATGGCAACTTATACCATCAGGTATGAATGTGTGTGAATGGATGAATGTGAGCTATAATGTGAAGCGCATAGAAAAGCTCTGTAGGAGTCCATTCAGAGTTGGGAATTCAGAGACAAATGAGTGTCAAAACTCAGATTTGAACAACTTTCCAATTACAAAACTGTCACTCGATTCATAAATGACTAATTTAAGCCAAATCACAAATGCGAGGAGAGGAGAAAGACTTTTTTCAACTCAGGCAACCATGGTAATCTTCATGGTAATGTTTCTGTCAAAGCTTTTAAAAAGCCAGCAGTAAACACTACTGATGTCCTGCAATCAAGAGCCAATAATGCTTCCTGATTGGCTATTTCAGTCACTGTAACATACCAACATATCAGTATCACCTGATATAGTCATTAATATGTTATGTGAAAAATGGGTTTTTGATATCCAGTTTTTTCCCTTATTCTTCTCCTGAATCGGAGTGATGTGTGTGTGTGTTAGGTGGATCTTTTAAACCAGGAAGAAAGTCTACACTGTAACATATTGCCATTTATATACGAGAAATAGATTTTTTTTTTCAAAGAAACAGTTTAAACATGTGCCTTTATCCTAATAAGGATAGGTTAAAAATAATCCTAAACTTAATGTATTATGTTTCAAACTTAGAACCTTCTGGTCAACTATTATTAAAGGATATTGAAGGTATTTAACTGGTTGAATAGAAATACCAGCATATTCTTAATAACTCTGGTCAGATAACCATTAATTTTTTAAAATCCAATTGTTTTTTTCAAATGTCCTGTGACAGTGATCTCTTCTGTAGATTTTTACCTTCAGTAGCTTTGACATTGATAAGGTTTTTGGTTCTCTCTGACTTCTGTAGAGTCTCCTGTACAGCTTTCTTTGAATCAAACTCTGCTTCCTGTTGAATTAACACACACAAGTTAACCAGCCATCAAAAACCCAGAAGCATTTCTGTTTCAACCTCATAGGAAAGCAACAAAGAAACTGTGTGAACCTGTAAAGATAGAAGCTCTGCCTTTAAAGCCAATGTGGTGTTCAGCTCTGCCTTTTCCAGACTACTGGGATCCCAATTGGATGTTGCAGCATGAGGCTTTGATAAAGGTCTGAAAGCTTAAAAACGAGAGAAAGTTTTAACAGAGATGTAGAAAGATAAACAATAATTGATGGTGAGTGTAAAAATCCTTGATTACCATGACATTCTCTGTTGTCTCTATGACTTCTCACTAGTGGTGGAATAACGACAGGTTCTTCAAAACACAACTTCGAAAGAACAGAACAAAGAAAATTATAAGTCTGGAAGTTTGGATTTTTTTTTCAGAATTCAAAAACATAAATTAGGTCTTTATGTAAAAAGTATGAACTTGTAAATCAATTAAACCGATTTGGTTATGGGCTGCACGGTGGCACAGTGGTAATAGCACACTGGCCTCACAACAAGAAGGTCAGGGTTCAAGACCAGGGGTTTGAGGCTGGAAACACTTGTCTTTCTGTGTGAAGTTTGCATGTTCTCCCTGTGTATGTGTGGGTTTTCTCAAGGTACTCAGATTTCCCCCCACCCTCCAACAACATGCATGTTAGGTTAATTGGCTGCTATGAAATTGCCCTTAAAGAATGTGTGTGTCCTCACAACAGATTGGGGTGTGCGTGTGTGTGCTCACAACAGACTGGTGGTGACTTATTTGGGGTGTAACCTTCCTCTCGCCTGAAATCAGCCAGGAAAGCCTTGGTTGTTCAGAAGATGAAAATATTTAGTTACCTTTGTGTTGTTCTTTCTTACAGTCTGCTTTGATTGTGATTGGTCCCTCTCATAACTTCTTTTTGGTGGTCGTGGCTCTGGGGTGAGATCCAAAGATGCTGACAGTTCAAGTTCAGGACATGAAGTCAGAGATAAAGATGAGAAAGGAACAGGAGCAGTTTGGGGCGATGGAGGAGGAGATAAAGGACTGAACAGACTCATCCTACAGGCGGAAAAACAAAAGGAGAAAAAATTATTCAAAAATCTACAATTTATATTTGTGAATGTTACCAGAGCTCTTTTAAAGATTAAAGAAAGAAACACTTTTTTAGGCAAAATTTTCTGTCTTTGAACACTGATTATAAACTAACACATACAGCTTTCACACAATCAACATTAAAATGAATTAGTTTTGATTGGAGATTTGCCTCATTAAAAATGGTGATATTAAGTAGGTTTTAAAGATAATTATTTTGGAAATGTCATGTATTTATGTGCAAGTTCGAAATGAATTATCTACATTTTTTAACTTGCAGAAAAAATGAAAAGTTTGTAGAAACCAAGCGAGACAATAGTAATGTTTAAATTAAAACAAACTTGAAGATGTACAGGTCAATTTTTTTGTGTTCATGTAAATGTAACCATGACGCCATAACAAACCAACTTAGAATAAAGTCATTACAGATCCTAAAGCTGTTGAAGTTAGATCTGACCTGTTAACAGAAGAAGAGGTTATCCAACACTTTTTTTCTTAAGATGAGACAATTCCTAAATGTTAAACTTTGTTTTTAGGATTAATCTTGGATGCAACTTTTTTTTAAAATAGCCTCCACACAATAACTTCCGCTTCCTGTTTTTCTTCTTTGCACATTTGTTTTCTCCAAATACAATCGCACGAGAGAAATGTCGCCCACTGTTGATTATTTTCTGACATTACTGTCTCCAGTTCATTTTTGACGCCCCACATGAGAGGATGACGACTGAACGGGAAAATTATTTATAAAATCTATTGCTGGTTGTTGTTGTTGTTGTTGTTGTTGTTGGAAGTATTGAAACCCTTTGATTTAAAAAAAAAAATCATCTTTCTTAGCATTGTCAAAAAATGTATTGTGTCATAACTTTATTTTAGTACCGTAGTTTATTTTTTCCAGACATTTAAACATTTTCTTACAGTACAAAAGAATGATGCCTGCCCCTAACTCATTTAAACTATGTCTACTTGAGCTGCTGACTCTGTAAAACTAAAAAAAAAAAATCCACATGCGCCATCTTCATTTTATTTTTATGTACAGCAGTTTACAGCTTTTAGAGCTCTTTTTCTACATATAATTTTATAATATTTTCTTTATTTCCCATAAATTCAATTTAAACGGTTGTAGTTTCGATTATACCCACAAGAGGGTGACAACATGACTACAATCAGTAGGAGGAGGATGAGTGTCTGTCTAAAGAAGAAGAAGAAAAGCGTCTGTCATATTTAATAGAAATCAAAACACAAACAAGACACAACATGGAGTCACACATTAGTATTAAGGTCAATTTTAGAGGAAACTCTAAGAATTTCCTCCTTTCTGGACCAGAAACAAGAAGCTGGGAGTCGATGGAGGCCGTGGTAAGTGAGTCTGATCTCGGTTTGAGCTCAGTGTGGCCTTTGGCCCGCTGGTTGTGTTGTTATTGCGGGCTGTATGGAGGCTATGCTAAACAGAATTAGTGGGTTTACTAAAGAGAATTAGTAGATTTGACTGAGTTGGATGTTCAGACGTGTAAAACATAACCCGATCCGTCTTCGGGTTTAGGGAGCTTGTTTTCCAGATGATTTTGATCGTTGTTTTCTTAAAGAATTGATACCTGCTAGCTAGGTTTCTTATGCTTTGACAGGTGAAATAATTATACATCAATCCATTTATTTGATACAGATTTTCAGAATGTACTGTTTCGGTTTGATGATTTGCAAAAATTCAGATCATCCTCCCGATCTGTATTTAATGATGTCATATTTTGTTATAAGCTAATGTTTATAACCTGATCTTTATTTCTTGTGTTCTGGGTAGTGTTGTATTTTGTCCTCTGGATGTGATTCTGAATCACATGATGTGTGTGTTTTTCTCATTTTCTTAAGCTTGTTGAAGTTTAAGGCAGAGATTGGACCACAGGCAGATAAAAAAAGATGAGATTATCAAGTGATTTACAAAATCAACACTGGGTATTTGTGATCAAACGTCCATTAGGGATGTCTAAGGTGGGCTGCTGCTTTAAACGTTTCCAAGAAATCACATTTTCATTCTAAAACCTGGTCTTGAATTGTTATTGAAGACTGATGAGAAATTTCACAACCTTTTCATCTCACTTTATAAATAAATCAATTCAAGTTATCATATAATGCATCTTAGGCTGCAGAGGAGAGCCAATGTCACTCCACATTGAGATGAGTCAGATGGGGTGGTTTGGGTACATGTTTAGGATGCCTCTGTGGTTAGACGATTTGGTCATGTGTCAACTCAGTGAGTAATGGAAGGAGAATGAGTCGTGACTGGCATGGAAATGACCCGGGATTTTCCCCGATGAGCTGGAAGATCTAGGGAGGCTAATCTGAACTAATGTGACCTTTTTCTCTTAGTGTAGTTATAACTTAAGAACAATCTGAAACTTTGGAAAGACTTTTGACTTTTTAAACTTGGATCAAATTTACAAAATAAGCTTCACAACATGTGACAACAACAAGTAACACGAGCAACAGGGAGTTTCTTCTTAACAAAACTCTGAGCTGCACGGTGGTGTAGTTGTTAGCACAGTGCCTTCACAGCTAAAAGGTTGGGGCTTGAAGTCCATGAGTAGGGGACAAGGCTTAAATCACTGGTCTTTCTGTGTGGAGTTTGCATGGTATTTTGATCGGCCTCAAATATAAAATCTGGGTCTTATCTATCCTTTTCCCATGATAACTTGATGTGTTTTGTCTACAGGTGAAACGTTCTTTTGGCCTGTGCAGCCTTCAGCTGACCTACTTTGACGAGGAAAATGAGGAGGTAAAGAATATCATCTTCACTACATTTCTGAACATTAGTAAAATATATTGTGATAGAGATGGAGGTAGCAGAGATGAAGATGCTGAGGATCTCTCTGGGAGTGACAAGGATAGACAAGATTAGAAATGAGTGTAGCGGAGGAACAGCACATGTTGGAGGTTTTGGCGATAAAGTCAGAGAGACCAGACTGAAATGGTTTGGACATGTGCAGAGTAGAGAGAGTGTACATCAACAGAAGGATCCTGGTTTTGGAACCATCAGGAGAGAGGCCTAGAGGAAGACCAAAGAGGAGGTTCATGGATACAGTGAAGGAAGACATGAAAATAAATATAAATAAATAAATAAATGAATTACTCTACTCATCCCTCACCGGGGAAATTTGTGTGCTGCACTCCTTACACCGCAGCAGGCTGCCCTTCGACGGCGCGAATGGTGGGAGAAGCGGGGGTTAGGAGTCTTCTCCAAGGACCCTAGACGGTGGTCTCAATGGGAATCAAACCCGCGACCTTCCGGTCCGCGGGCGAGCGCTCTAGCGCCGATCCACTGTCTCCCACCAAATAGTTGACGTGACCGAAGAAGATTCAGCAGATAGGGTTAGATGGAAGAAACTGACTTGCTGTGGCAATCCCTGAAGGGAAATGCCGAGAGGAGAAGAAGAAGTAAAAGATATTGTGACAATCTGGGGAGAAGAGTAAAACCAAGAAAGTATCGAAAAGATGTCTAATTTTTATTTCTTAACCAGTAAACATGCACAAGTATTAAAGAAGATATTAACAACCACCACAGATGTACAAATAATTCAACATACTGTATGTAGAAATTTGTAAATGTGTATGTATATATATATATTATAAATAGAAAAAAGGGTTTTAAAATAAATCCAATAAAAATTTAGAGTTCTGGTTTTTATATTCTAGTATGAATAGGGCTTAACTAATGTTGTAGTTTTGATGTGAATTGAACTTTAATAAAATGTCTTTTCTTGTACAGGTGTCCATAAACAGTCAAGGTGAGTTACAAATGTTCTTAAATCTACTGTTAACATCAATGTTTTTACATTTGAAAGACATCCTGGTAAAATTTGTTTGTTTTGTGTTGATTTTGCAGCTGAATACGAGGAGGCTTTGAAGGTAATTTTGACATTTATTCATATTAACTAAAAATCAATAAATTAAAATTTTTACATTTTTATTCTGGGACATAAAAACTTTTCGGATCTGTTTGGCATCTGCAATAATTAGGATGCTGCATTGGTTCAATGTAATGAAGAAAGAACTAAGCCACAAAGTTCTCGATTTACAAGCCAATCTACTGTACGTTCCTACCCTCATCTATACAAGCGGCCGAAATGAGCTTTCTCTGCAGGGTGGCTGTGCTCTCACTCAGAGATACAGGGAGGAGCTCAGAGTAGAGCCGTTGCTCCTCCGGGTTGAAAGAAGCCTGATGGGGTGGTTCAAGCATCTGGTTAGGATGCCTCCCAAGTGCTTTGCTGGGGAGGTGTTTCGGGCACGTTCCACTGGGAGGACACCCAGAGGCAGACCACGGACCCGCTGGAGAGACTATGTCTTACAGCTGGCTGGGGAACACCTCGGGATCCTCCCAGGTCACCTGGAGGATGCAGCCTGGGTGAGAGAAGCCTGGGCCTCCTGTCAGAGGCTGTCGCTTTGCAACCTGGCCCTGGATAAGTGGAAGACAATAGAATGGAATTAATAATTTTCTTGATTTACTTAACTACCCACATAGCTTTTTGTTTAAGTATGTAGAGTCAAGGTGGACATATTTGTAACCTCTCCCTGCTTTGTACAGAGTGCGGCCAGGCAAGGCAACCAACTGCATATGAATGTGTGTGAGACCCGAGGACAACCGGCGCGAGTCTCATCCACAAAGACCAGTGCAACAGAACCTAAGAGAGGTTTCAGACCTCCACAGCACTGCCCTACTCTTGCCCAAGTGGTCAGCCGGAAGGTGCAGGCTGCCGTCCCAGAGCAAAGCATGGTGAGACGGGGAGGTTTCTTTGCTAAATATAAATACTGTGAATGGCTATGAGAATGTGACAATTTCTCTTCTTTTTAGTTTAATTTAAAGGAGGTAAAAGGGGTCAAAGAAGAAGACAAAACCCCACCTGCATGGTTTACGTCTTACATGGAGAAGGTAAGAAAATCCTGATGAAGGTTGAAGCCATCCAGAATTAAAAATGTGGTTTGATCTGGTTCGGAAAGTTGGTAATGATGTGGTGAAGAGCACAGCAAGATCAGAACAAATCGATTCTGTTGAACATCTGGAGCTTCATTTAGAAAGACTTTTGTAGATCTTTAGGTTCACATGTTTCATATGTACTAATGTTTCACTTCTTCTGGTCTTGGGCAGGGCATCCTTCATGCCCTGGTATCTACTAAGGAGTCCTGGATTCAGAGTTTTGTTTTTTTGGAATTCACTTATAATTTTTCTTTGTTTCTTCAGTTTAAGGACCAGGTGGTTCGGGAAGCTGTAGAGAAAATATGTCGGGAGTTCTCTGGACAATGCTGCATCCACAAACCACTCGGAGGGGGCGGGGCAGCAGGGGGAGGAGGCGGGGGCGAAGGGAGAGGGGACGCAATTAGAGGGGCTGAGGCCCATCCAGCCTCTGAGATGTCCTCCTCGACTCTGCCCGGAGCTCCGGCCTCCTCTTCACTTCCCTGTTCCTCTTGCAGGGGACAGACCACTGGAGGAGGCTACCAGTGCAGGTAGAAAGAAATTACAACGCTGAGCTATCATTCAATTATTTTTGGTTACATGTTTTCTTTATTTACTCCGTTTCCACCACCAGTGTATGTACTTCGTGCACTCTGTGTGAGCCTTGTAGCTTTTCTCACGATCCCAGCCACAATCTGGTGAGGGCCAGGACTCCTCTCTCCATTCCAGAGCATGGATCCCCGGCACCGGATCACAGCAGGTTCGGACAAAAATTTATATTCTCATGTACAGATAGTGACAGAAAAGTAAAAATGAAAAGACTTAACTAACACAAATTAATGATCTGTCTCATCTCTTTGTTTTCCAGGTTCTACAGAAGAGGTGATCGTAGTTTTCGGAAGGCGGAGAAACAGCGACTAAAGGCCGAAAAACGCCTTCTGAAAGCCGAGGTGAAAGAGATCCGCAAACAGCTGCGGATGGAGAGGCGGGGCATCCAGTGGAGCTCCTCCCACACAGATGGAAGCTCGCCCCCCGTCCTCCTGCAGCCTCAGGCCAGCCAACACAACAGCCCAGAGTAGGTCCCAAAGTTTTCATACATCCACCTACAAAAGTTTTTGCCGATGAGAAAAACATCAAAATCTTTGCTCTTGCCAGGCGTCCTAAGTGTCCCTGTCCTCGGGTGGTTCAGGCCATGACTGCTGCTTTTTTGGATGAAAACCTTCCAGATGGAACCAGACTCCGCCCAGGAACAAAGTTTATTAAATACTGGAAGATGAGGAACACTGGATCTGTAGGTTGGACCTCTGATACTAAGGTATGGATTGAACAGCAGAGGGGTGCGTGGGTGGGTAAATGAAGTACAAGAACTGGTGGATGGTTGCTTGGAGAAGTATGTGATCATGACATCGACTCATCTATCCACAGCTGAAGTTTATGTGGGGAAACCTGGGCGCTGGATCTGGAGACCGCTGGAGAGAAGTGTCTGTTCCTTTTCTCCATCCTGGACAAGTAGGTTTTAATTTCTCTGCAGAATCAGCCCAGGTCTCCAGAACAAAGCTCATGATGATCCGGCTGGTTGTTTGCAGGTGGGCATAGTGAGCGTGGCACTGTGTGCTCCTGCTGTTGAAGGATCGTACACCTCCCACTGGCGTCTGGCTCATGCAGCAGAGCAGTTCGGACCGAGGGTGTGGTGCAGCATTGTTGTGGACCCTTCAGCTCCGGCACCTGTCATGGCTGATGGAATACTCGTGTCACCTTGTGTCACACCGCAAGTATGACAAATCACCGTTGTTATCTATTTAATTTTTGTTCTATGTTTCTTTAATAAAGTAACACATTTGTGAGGAGTCAAAAGAGGAGTTGGAGACAATCTACTGCCATTCATTTAATATCTGCATGCTATTTCTATTAAATCTAACAACATTTTGTTTAATTAGCAGGGAAAAAACCCGGCGGTAAAAGAGGGAAAAATTCATGACTCATCTGCAGAACAACCTTTAATGTCCATGGACCAGGAGGAGTTCTACATTCCTTCAATAAACCTACTCACCGCCCAGGTAATCCCACTTTAACTAAAATATAATCTAATTAATCACATGAGAACTGTAAACTAATCTATATCACCGAATATATAATTAGCCCTGTATAAAAATCCAAAATGTTATTTGTGTTCCTCTCGCAACAAGGGATTAACTTATAATAATAAAAATGAAACTTAATTTAAAATGTCCAGATGCATTCAAATGCGATGGAAGTGTTTTGAACAGTAACCTTAAAATAATCTGGAAAACTGTGTGATTATCATACATTATTTTCTGACAAAATGAAAGTAATTTGTAAGCAGTTTTGTTGCATTTGATGACATGTCAGATTATCTTGTTGAAGTTAAGTGAGGACTAATTTCATCTTTGATTACCGGAATCTCATCTGTGACACATGGATTACTGCATATTACAGGGTAAATGTAATGATATTTTAATCTAGAACATTCAGTAAGATTATTATTGCTTTTTTTCCAGGATCTTTTGTCCTTCGAGCTGCTGGATATTAACATTGTTCAGGAGTTGGACTGTGTCCCCAACAACACCCCAGCTGGTAAGAGAAACTCATTATAAAGAATAATTTGCAAGACAAAATATGTCAGAATAGAAGTAGTAGTTTACTATGGTTTCTATTTCTACTAACTTATGATCACCAGCTGTGGGTGTTGACCAAAAGATTGAGATTGTGATACAAGCAGTCAAAAATGAGCTTTCTCAACCGGGTGGCTGGACACTCACTCAGTGATCAAGTGAGGAGCTCTGCATCCAGGAGGAGCTCGAAGTAGAGCCGTTGCTCCTCCGAATTGAGAGAAACCAGATGGGGTGGTTCGGGCATGTGGTTAGGATTGGATTAAATTATTTTCCTATTTTCTTCATCCAGATGTGACTCCCTGCATTTCGCCTCTGCCACAAGATGCCCATCCGCTGGATGCCACACACAGTCCTTCTTTGGGTTTAATCCAGGAAGAGGCTGAAGTCATAAACAGCATCATAGGTAATAAATTGAACTGCGCTTATTAAGTTTGTTGGAAAGTACAAAGAAAACTTTATTCATTATTGCATTGCTCTGTTAAGAGTAGAAGATTCTGATTTTTGGTCTAATATTGGGACAACTTTTTAAAAATTGATAATACTTTGACTTTCATCAGAAGGCCAAAAAGCTGAAACATCTTTTTATTATTTAAAAGAAAACACCAATATTTTTCCAGGCATTATAGTAAATGTATTATCCCATCGGGCCGCACAGTACTCAGTACTCTTCCACCACATTTTATAGATCTCCTTTTCTATCCGCTTTTAAATAATGCCTAATTTTATTTGCACTTGCACAACTAGTCATGCAAAAATCTTGTAATGAGAAAAACATGCAGTGTTTGCTGGCTTCTAAATTCAGCTGTTTGGACCTAATATTTTTATGGTGCTAAGCTAAACACTTACTTGATGGCACCTTTCATTAGCACAATTGAGGGCATGAACCAAGACTAAGAAATTTTAGTCTGATTTGAGGGGATCGGGTATTGGAATATGAAAAAACAATGTTGTTTTTTTTTTTTTTAAAGAATTTGGCTAAGTCAGGTTTTATTTAAGGTTGATTAAGTTGTGCAGTAAATTAATAAATCTTAATTTTTTATGATGCTAACAGGGAATACAAAAACCAATTTTTTAATTTTTTTTTTGAGGAAAATATCTAGAAGTGACTTCTGACGTTGGAAAGGTTTAGTATGAGTAAATGAATCTGTTTGTGAGATGAACAGGCACCACATATCTTCTCTTCCTCAGACGTCCCTAAAGCAGAGGAATCCCAGGCGGATGGAGTCCCAGCACAAGAGGAAGGGGAGCAGGATCGTGGTGGTGCTACCGGTGATAATCTGGTTCACGTAGGGACGCAGGAGGAGGCCTGTGTAAAGACAAGAAAAGGTTAGTCAGAACCAGTCAAACTGGGATCCTTTTCTCTTTATCAAAGTAGTAGTTTGATTGCAACTCAGCATCTGAATGTGATTTAAGTCTTCCTTTCTGCTTCCAGTGGTGTGTCCTGCTCCCTCAGGCGGCTCCTCCTTCTCCTGTGTGAGGAATGGAGCTGTGAAAACAGAAGGAATCAGCGACGGTGGTCCCTTTAATTCACCCTCTGCCCTACAAGTTTCCCTCCCTCCTGCACTGAAAGCCTCGTTGATTTCCCCCCTGTCTGTGGCTCCAGCTGCTGCTCCAGGCCCAAGCTCAGCTCCGACACTTTTCCATTCTACCACCGGGGCCCACGCCCTGATGAAGCAGACAGGAGCAGGTGATGAAGCTAACGTAGTGTTAACCTGTGTTATAAAGATCGGAAAAGTTTTCTGACATCTGAACTGTGTATTTTTGTCTAGATGATCAAACCTCCACAAGTAACAAGTCTGAGTCCAAGGAGACTAAATCAGAGGAAGAAAAGAACAAAGTGACGAGAAGTCGTTCTTCTTCCTCATCCTCAGAGGATTACATCATCATTCTACCGGACTGCTTTGACACTAGCCGGCCACTCGGAGAGTCCATGTACAGGTAGAACAGAGACTGAGAGACCTAAAGCTCACAGGGTGCTTCTTCTTAACTCTTCTTTCTTTCCGTCATCCTGTAGCTCTGCTTTGTCTCAACCGGGTGACGGTTCGGTGAAATCACCTTCAGACTCCGACAGTCCATCTGCTGAGCACCTGGTCCGCATCGCAGAAGAAAAAGATGACGAAAAGACGACTGCGACTTCTAAAGTGGACCCATCTCCTAGTGACATGCTCTGCACATCTCAAACGCTGGATGATGAGCCTTTAACACCTGAGGTGGTGTCTCCACCCAACACCACCTTCACACCAAGGTCAGTATGGATAAAAATAAGTCGATCAAAATCACAAAAATGAATTGACTATCATTTTCTTTTTTTTTTAACAAGAGATAGAAAACTTTCAGAATTAAACATTCATTCCTAAATCTGATTAATAAATTCCTCATTTGTGCAAATTGTTGCTTTTTTGTTTGTTTTTTTCCTCTCTAATGCTGGAAATATTCTCTGATCTCCAAATATTCAGACCGCAAACAGACAATGAATCAAATGTTGAAGCTTCCAGTGAAGGAGCAGAAGGAGAAGATTTTGACCAAACCGATAAAGGTGAACATTCTTCTCTCGCATTGGCTGCCTCTTTTCTCCACTTTTTATGTCTGATTTTGTTCACATTAATATCTATTTCTGCAGACTCTGGAAGTGAAAAAGCAACAGCAGATGATACAGAAGCTGTTAAGGATACAGAAGACGATTCAGAGGATCCCAGGTCACATAACACACACATTACATGTTAAACTTTCATTTCAAAGGAAAAGTATCATTTGTAAACAAAAATGTGGGCAAAATTATTTAAATAGACATTTCAAGTCCAGTAGGCGTGCGATTTCTTAGATGAAGCTTAAATAATAATAGGGGTGTACACAGGTTTTTTTTGGTCCATTACTCATAGGATTTAATTCCTCATGCTTTTAATATTGCATTGGAGCAAAAGGCTGGAAGATTTGCACCCCTTTGCTTGCCATGTTCATGCGCAAAAGTACTTAAATGCGTTTTGATTTGCAGCGCCCATGCACATGTTCACTCACGCACCAGTTTTTGTGCACCCCTGATCAAACAAAACTAATATTTTGAACAATCATGTAATATATTAACCATATTTTTCTGACAATAAGTCGCAGTTTTTTTTATAGTTTTTGTATTTCGGATCGGCTTGTATGCGGTTTCCCCTTCTTTTTATGCATTTTTGGCTGGTGCAACTTATACTCGGTGTGACTTATAGTCCGAAAAATACAGTATCTCATCTGGATAGAATTGATTCATAGACTAGTTGCGTTTCGTCAAATAAAATCATTAAATGTTTCTTTGTTTCCTGCCATCAGGGATCCGGGCATCACCAGTGGCCTTGTAAAAGGAGCGCTGTCAGTGGCTGCTTCTGCCTACAAAGCCTTGTTCACTGGACAGAACCCCACACAGGTATAAAACTGTTCATTCCACCTCAGCTCTGTGATGCTATAAGTTAACTTTGTATTTAAAAGCAGGAGTTTAGTGTGACCAGATCACCCCTCAGTAAACAGTATCTGGTCTCTTTGTCTCACAGCCTCCAGTAGACTCCTCCATTCAAGACACTATGATGGCTGTGCTTGTGGAGATGGGATTCGGAGATCGGCCTTTGAACCAGCGTCTCCTGCAGAAACACAACTACAACCTGCTAGACGTGGTGAATGAGCTCGTCCAGATGACCAACAATGACTGGTACTCCACACGTTACTGAAGAAGGACCAATGAGAGAAGCAACATCTGAAGGAAAGAAAAACAACCATCAGTTTCCACTTATTTCCCACTTTTACTTAATGTCTCTGAGTGTCTTTTGTAACATGGACCAAGATGTTTGACCTGCTGGAATAGTAATCACAGTGATATTTTATGATAGCAGAGAACAGAGAAGAACTTCTGTAGTTTGATTTGGTCAGAACTCAGTGTAGCATCTCCACTAAAATGCAGTTTTGAATTTCATGTGTCTGAGATGTTTGGCACACCTTTCTGTTTCTTTCTGCTAATCCGTGAAAGCTCTGGATGCCGGAGGTAGGATTTACTCCTAAAATATCCCTCCAGCATAACATGAAGGTGGTTATAAGACAGTAAGACCGAGTTAAATCTCATATTTTAAATCATAATTGATGTGAAACTACAAAATAATTGGAATCAAATAGGAAATCCTATCTGAAGAAGAGCTCTGTGATTGACTATTTTTGTAGGATGGCAGATAAAAAATAGTCAGGTATCATTTTATTCTTCCTTATAAAACAATTCAATTTAATTGGACATCCTATCTCTTTGAATGATTATGGTTTTATGTTACTTATTTGTTTACCTTTTATTTCTGATGTAAGAAATGATTGCAGAAAACAATCTAAATTTGTTCGGAAGTCTTAGCTGTACTTTTTCAAAACTACCAAAAATGTAGAATTTTCTATTTATTTGTAGTTTGATAAGTCTAATTTATTGTCATTAAGAGCGTAAGATTTAAGTTTAGACACAAGTTTGTAGTCTTGCAATAGGTTGCAGAAACTGGATGTAGAAAATAAGCTTTGCATGCTAACAAAACGGTTTAAATTATAGCTTAAGTAAGTTTAGAAATTTTAAATGCTCATTTCTACCTGTTTTCATTTTTAAATTATTTTTGTTTAATATTTGAATCTTTGAAGACAACTAAAACTAAAATTTATCTTAGAAAAGAAACCCTTCTATTGGACCAAAACACTCAATCCAAAGCAAGCTTTTTTTTTAAATCAATTTATTCAACAAAAATTAATGCAAAAATTGCATTTAAATCTTACCAACTTTAAAGTAATTTAACACTAAATCACATCTACTAAGCCAGGGGTGCCCAACCAATCAATCGCAATCTACTGGTAGTCCGCTGACTGATCCCAAGTTGGAAAAAAATAAATGAAACAACAGAATCTCAGAGTTTCCAACTCAGCAACTTTGATGCTATTTTAGCAAGGATTCAGACCCTCTAGGGACTCTTTTTTTTTTTCTTAAAAAAAGCGAAAATCTAACGTCTTTTCCTAGTGTTATTGGAGATTTTTGGAGTCTGTGATGTGAAAGCACGTTGTTAAGCCTGTTCTCAATCAACAGCGTCTGGTGCAGCTGCGGCCCCACCAAAAGTGTTGTGTGTGTGGAAAATGTCTGTCTGTGAATTTGAGAGTTAGTGTGTGAGAGAGAGGAATTTGTCTGTGTGTGTTTGCAAGAGGGTGTGTTTGTGATGTCTTAATGGTCGTGTAGCAACAATAAAATTAGTTGTGAAGGTAGTTTCACTGCAGGCTGGAAACAATCTGTGTGTTTGTGATGTGGACACTGGACTAGTAGATCTCAGGAGGTTTGATACTTGAAAAGTTGATGTTGGGCACCCCTGTACTAAGCACAGGTTTTCAGTTTTACTGAGTCAGAGGAATCATGGAGGTTGCTGTAAACAAGGAAAGCATACTTTTACCCCATCTGGGTTTTTTTTGTTTTAAAAAATGTATAATTTAATGAAACGTATTGTGTTTAGTTATTTAAGCAGAATGGATGGCGGTGTGGTTTTGTAATCCATATCACCCAGATAGCTCAGCGACATAACTGTCCTCAGAACTCCTAAACATCTAGGTATGTGTTAGAATGTGCGATTGGTCACTAAAGTTTTTTTTTTTTAAGTGGACTAAACCTTCCAGGTTTCTTTGTAACAGCTGGTTTTATGAAAGACCACAAAATATGTTCTAGTTTTTTTTATTTGACTCTTTAGGACAAGTTTAGGTGTGTCAGTCTCCATTTTTTGTGGAAAAGACGTGACCCGTGTTACCTTTTGTCTGATTAACTCCATTTGTGTTGTTTGTTTAATGAGAAATCTGGTATCAAATTAGTAGCTCCGGAATTAGTTGGTGTGTCACCTCTGTGTAAACACACACACACATATACTTTTACATTCCTACCAGAAGCATACATTTCTCCTTTAAACTTCCTGTTACCGTGTCCATTCCTTCTCAGTTTTTGTGGTCAACTTAAAGTTTTGCAGAAATGTCAATGTTTAATTGTAAAATTTCACTGGGAATCATTTAAGTTTGGTTTGTATTCTATTTAATGAAACAAAAAAGTTACAACCAGTAACAGCAGAATCCAATCAATACAGATTTGAATTGTAATCCCTGTGAATGACGATGAAATTAAAACTTTCTTCATGGTTTATAGAAAATATGAGCCAATTTTAAATCTGATGATCACAACATATCGATAAAACTATTTGTTTGTAAAATATTCTAGAATATGATATTTTACATCATCAAGAGTAAACTTTTAAAGTCTGAGATTTATTTTTAATCTCAAGTGAACCTCTGTTCATTTTTGCACCTGTAATTTTTTTTCTCTACAAATTGAGTTGTGTCTAATTTGGACCAATCATTTATCATTTTGTTGCTTTTTCCTGAGCTTTCTCAAGTTTATTTCTACCAAAAGACAATTTGCTCGTTTTTTTACCCCATAAAATAAAATGTCTTACGTGTTGTTAAATGTTCCAGAGTTGCACCTTAAATCAAAGCTGCTTCATCACTACAACTTTTTTTCTCCTTCGTCTCTGTAAAAACACAGAAATAATTAAATGTGAACAATATCCGCACAACACATTCTCACTGCTACACTTTTGTCATCATTCAGACATTAAAGAGATAATCTGTTAAAAGTTTTACAAGATTAAATGAAAAGAAATGGAGGATTTGGACCAATCCTTGATGTTGAAGCATTTTTCAAAAACTCAACTTCCAGATTTGATTTGTGACTGAACTTGTGACCTTTTTTTATTTTTTTTCGGGGGTTGAAATATTAAAGAAAACTGCTGTGAATCTTGTAACTTTCTGTGATGGTGAGTGAACTTCAGTGTTTGTGTTTTCCTCATGTAAAAGATATGTTCACTCTGATTTAAAGTTGTCTTGATTTGCACATTAGAGGATGGAAGAAAAGTTCTAATAAAGAGCAAGTATTGGATTAGATTATGGTTTTGTTTTTTCTTCTGAACTTCTTATCCCTAATGGGGTCGCTGGGAATGCTGAATCCTATCTGGGCTGATTGCAGAGGAGAGGCAGGATGCACCCTGAACAGGTGACCAGTTTGTTGCAGGGCCACACGCACTTATTCCTGGGGGCAATTTTATGTGGCCATTCAACCTAACATTTATGGTTTTGGAGGGTGGGAGGAAACGAAGGTACTTAGAGAAAGGTAGGAAAACATAGGAGAGCATGCAAACTACACACAGAGAGTCCAGTGTATCAAGCCTCGCCCCACTCCGGGACTCGAACCCCAACCTTGTTGCTGTGAGGCCACAGTGCAGCCCGGTTATATTGGGTTCGATTTTTTTTTTTTTTTTTTTTTAAATCCGGATTTCCTAGCTTTTTTTTATCAGAAGTTCATATTAAAATTCTTCAACAAAAGAATTATTGATACAGGGACTGACGAGATGGTCAGAACTATAACAACCAAAGAGGAGGGCTATCCTCTTAAACCAGTTCTGTATGAAGAGGAAAGAAGAGCCGAGCCAGGCCTCTTAAGTTTTTGTTGATCCAATCCCAGATAGTCTGCACAAGACTGTACGATAATTTCGATTTAGAGGAATCAAAATAAAGAATAAAACCACATATCGAGACTTTTTGCCATTGGTCACAGCCATGGGTAATGATTGGGGCATTACTTATCTCCCTTTTTTTTTTTATTATTCATCAAGTGTTTAGTTAGTGACATGACTTCTGTTCTTTCCTAAAATCAGCTTGAATTTAACTTTACAAATAAAATTTCCAGAGATTTTTGTCCTCATCCAGTTAAAACTTAGTTTGTGAAATTCAAATGAAACTAAACATGTTCCATTCTGGTTTGAAAAAAAAGGTAAACAGCAATGATTTCTGTCTGTCTGTCTGAGCTCCTGAGTGTCACCAACACTGCAGCCCATAGAGCATTAAATTACCTGGAAACCAAAGTAAAGCAGGACAAGGATGTGAGACACAAAGCTCCTCTCTAAGCTCTTGCTTCATTTGCTCCATCTGTTTGTAAGTATATTCCATCATTTAAAAAAAAAGTCAATAATTTAATTTTCTATGGCATGTATTGAAGGAATATTTCTTAGGTCTCTGTTACATGATTTGGTTTATTTAAATTCCATAAACTTGTGAGTTTTTGCTTTTTGAATTTATTAGTTTGAGCTCTTTTAAAAGCTCAAAAAGATCTGTTTTTCTCCTTCTAACAAATCAGGTCCTGGTTTTAAAATGATCTAAATCAACTTTTATGAACTAGTTTAAACGTATTAGTTTGAGTTCAGTAAAAATATCCATTCTATTTCAGTGGCTAAAGACTTGTGAACTTGTTCTTACTTGACAAGTTCTGACCTCTAGTTTTCATGTGTGTACCAGCTGAACAGATCCTGTCCACCTGCATCAGAAAAAATTGTATCAATGATCTGGTAGAGTAAACATAGTATGTCTGTCTAAAATCCACAAAGTTGTTCTGTCTTTTTCTTTAGGATTCCAGAAGATGTCAGCCCTCCACTGGGAGGCCAGGAGGCGTCAGAGTGTGCTGGATCGAAGAACTGCAGAGGTACAGCTTAAACTAAATTTCCTATGCTTCAAAATAATTTTTTTCACTTTATTTTATCCACTGAGTCTGTTCTAATAAGTCCCTTCATGTTTGAACCATTATCATTCCACACATTAAAAAGACAGATTATTCATTCAAAAATCTTAAGAGATGCTTAAAAACTCTAATGATGACCATACTTGGTCATTTCTTAAATATCAACTCATTTAATAACAACTTGTGTCCAAGAAATACTGGCATGTTCTATTAATCTACCAAGTTAAAAAAAATCTTTTAACTATAACTTCTGTGACAAATAACATAATTCATCACTATTTTTCATTGATTATCATTTATAACATACCTGGCTATAAAATGGAAAGAATAACTTCTATGATCAGTGATTTAAATAACAGCATGATGTTTTTGTACTGTGTCATTTTGATACACAGAATAGATATTTATTATGATCTAATTACACACTTTGGACACACACTGGGGGGCAGATGGGTTAAGAGACATCCAGCTGAGGGGTGATAAGTTGTGAACAAGCTGCAGCCTGTCAGCTGGACTTGTTGTTGAACAACAGGATGGAAACTAAGCTGAAACTGAGCCGGACATGTGACACCAGGCCTGGAGGTCAGATCTGCTTCCTGTGCCGCTGATTTTCCGGATTCAATTTCTGATCCTCATACTAGTTTTTCTGCTGGATTACAGAGCAGAAACTTTATCTGCAGACACTCTGATTTGAGACATTAACTTAAGGCTGAATGCACACAGAGGGAAGTCATTTAAATGTTTCTAAGTCCTAAATTCTAAGTCAGGACTCTGCACTGTGACTCAGAGAATAGCCTTTAAATCTGCTCTGCTTGTGTTTAAGTGTGATATGTTACTGCCTTATGAACCATCTAGAACTCTGAGGACCTCTGGGACCGGCCTCCTGCTGGTGTCCAGAGTCAGGACTGAGAACAAACTTCCTAAGGCTGTGAGACAGGCCTCTACTGTGACAATGTTTAAATATAGACTGAAAACAGTTCTGTTTAATATTGAATTTGATTGAAGATCGATCACTCTTTTTTTAATCTTTTTACTTTTATCCTATATTTTACGATTTGAATTATTTTTTTCTGTCTTGTAAAGCACTTTGAATTGCCTTGTGTGTGAACTGGGTTGCAAATAAACTAGCCTTGCCTCTCCTGATGTTCAGTGTTTCTTTTCACCTGCAGCTGCATAGAAAAGCTTCTGACACCATGACCGAGTCCAGCACTTCAGAACAGCCAGGTAAAATGCTTACATTTATGCTCACCACTTGCTAGAAACCAGAGATTTTGCTCTGGAAGCATTTAAACAAAGTAAAAGCAGTTTTTTAATCAAATACATGCCGCATGAGTGGAGGCCAGAAATACATCTTCAATAAATAGCGGAATCAGTGGGACGTTGAACATCCCACTGACCCCAACATCCATCCAGCCTTTACATCTGAATTTATAACGGATGTGTCATGTTTTCTGTTTCCCAGCTGTGAACCAGTGTCCAACCTGTAAAGCTGAAATACAAACCAGTGTCCAGCAGAAAGCAAAGCTTCATGATCGATACTCTGTAAGTACCAACAGTTCTTCACCAATCCCTCAGATCATTTAAGGAGAAATCTTACCTAAATGTCCTCTCTTTCAGTCTCTGCAGTACAGCCAGCAGTGGTGAGGAGGAAACATCTGGAATGTGTTGTGTAGAATAAAATTTAAAGCTTCAAAACCAGTCAGTTTGATTTTTTTTTTTAGTACAAGTTAGTAATAATTCAACTATTAATTTTTTTTTTGTTGATTCATCAGATTTCAACCATGAAAATTGTTTAGAAAAAAAAAAATTAAAAAATGAAATCTAACTCAAATGATTGAACGTCATTATGAATAAGGACCTTCTCTCAAGTAATAAAATTAGGATAATTTTCCATCTTGTTTACAGCTTCTTACAGTAAACTTGTATCATTGACTACAAATTCCATCTAATTTGTGCAGATTAGAATATTTAAATTCTATTTCTTTTATTCTACTTCAATTTCAATCAAACAGCAGAAATGTTGCACTTGTTGTGTTACAGCAGATTGAAAATGGATTACTTTTCTTGCCAGATTCAGGTGTTATGAATTATACTGGAATTCTTTAGATAAAAAGGTCTCACATTCATTCATTTTTAGACACACATCTGGTTTATATTCTTCTTACTGGTGACTGACCATATTTCCTGCCGTCTCAATCTCATTTTGGTTATATAAGATTGAAGGTCTTCCTGGTCTAGACAATCTTTTTCTTTTAAACTTGCTGAAACACCTCGAAGCATCCAGACATTATTCGAAAACTTTAAAGAAAAAATGTTCCGGAGGAAGGCGTTGGCTCAGTGGTAGAATGTCCGTCCTTGGACTGGAAGAAATCGATTTGATTCCCACTGGGCCCATCCCTAAGTGTATTTAGAGAAGACACCTATTGACCCTCCCTTTCTCCCACCACTGGCGCTGTCGGGACTGCCTGCTGCGGAATAATGCAGCGCAGAAATTTGCTCATTTGGGGGACGAATACAACATACACGTACATTGTATCAGATCAAATTTTAAATTTGTAAAACAAAGTTACATTTTTAAACTAAATTTTCTTCACTTCAAATTTGACTTCACTCATCTCAAATGTGATAAATCTCCAAAAATTGGAAAATATGTGCTTAGTATAAAATTCGTGACATCTTACGTATTTTTCAATGATTCATACCAACACAGCTATTTTAAATCCAATATGTTTTACACATATTTTTTTGTGTTTCTGAAATAAACAATAATACAAGAAACAATTCACCGCTTTATGTGGTAGAAGTTTTATTTTTAAAGCCTGAAGGTTCCAGTGATCATTTCTACATCAAATTCTCATCTCATTTTTATTCATTCACCAGGGTAACAAATTATATGAGAACTTGAAGGTGAAAGAAATATGACAGATGACTTCTGACTCCTCACATGTTGGTGCTCATCCTGGTCTGGCTGTTTGCTGGTGTGAGCTCCGCCTGGTTTCCTTCTCTGGGTGGAGACTGAAGACGAGGTGGTTTCAGTTAAACAGTCTAACATAGAAGAGAAATGAACAGGTTTACCTTTACGTGGATCTGGTTTCGCAGCACTGCAGCTCGGAGGATCATGGCCTTGGCTCTTCTCTGGAACTCCTTCCCCATGTGAAGGGACTTTTCAAACGTGGTGCTCCTCTGGTCGACGTCCCTCGCGTATAGAATCTGCAATTTACACATGCTTTTTAGTAAGACTTCTGAAACGGAATTAGGATGGATGTTTGAGTTTTCACCTTGCTGTGGGAATCGATCCGAGCGTTGACCAGACCTTCCAGTATAAGCTGGGTCAGCTCGTCCTCTAGAGCTATGACAGTTGTGTTGAAGGCCTGAGCCATCTTGGTCATATCAGCTGATACGTACGGGCTGAAATACTGAACACAGTTTAGAAATTAACACTCAAACTCCTAAAAATTAGTTTTTATCTTTTATATAATCAACTGAAATCAGTTCAACTTAAAAAATAAGCTTAGAGAGATTTGATCAGACTGCTGACCTGAATCAGAGCTCTGTTCCTGATCTGACTGTACAAAGTCTTAATGTGAGGTGCCAGGTACATGTCCAACAGTAAGTTATCCTAAAAAAAAAAAAAAACAGTCATCATCATTATATGTTTGGAAAACATTTGACTCATTTCTGGTTTGTACTGGAGTTCAGTCTGTTATCTGACTTTTCTCCTGGTAAATTAATTTGTTGCTCTAAATCTCCATAAAACTTCACAGATGCTCCCCACTCAAACAGAGAGAAAGAAAATAAACAGCCAGATGCTTTCTCTCCTCTTTATTCTGCAAGATGTTTATTTTTTTAACCAGTGTTTTGCGATCCTCCTCACTTTTGATTTTTTATTTGCATTGCGTGTTCCCTCTATCAGAGTAAACTGGGTCAACAGACATAAATTTATCTTTATTTGGTGTATTTTTCTGACTACATAGTACACCGGATTTAGTTTGACCAATCAAGTTAACTTCTCTCCATCTTTCAATACGAGATGCTCTGGCTTATGTTGTTGAACTCATGTCTAGTAGTTTTATAATCATCATATGGTCCTCTGATTCAGTGCTTCTCAATTATTTTCTGTCCTTCCTAGCAAGAAAAAAACAATTTGCCCCTGCATGTTTGTTTACTGCACTTCTTATCACCTGCTGAGAGCAAAAAAAAACAAAAACACACACAATCCCTGAGCGCACTTTGACAATGAGAGCATCACTACCAACTACTGTAGTGGATGTGGAATTACACTTTATTCTAGTATGGCAAAAAGAAAAAAAAAGCATGTTCTCCAGGATTGCATTCACCCCCTCCATCGCGCCCCACTATTTGAGAAGCATTGCTCTAATTGTTTCTGATTTTGCAGAAATCCCTTTTTCAACCTTTGTGTTGCTGCCAACAGAATTAACTGCTTGCTAAACATTTAACTATCAAACATCAAATTTGAATCCCAGGTTGTCCAGGTTTACAGATTTCAGTCATTTATGAAGCTGTTTGTGCTTGCATCATGCAGATGAAACTCTTACCTTCATCTCATCTAGTAGTTTCAAACAGGAGGCATACTTGGACTCATAGAACTTGAATATGATGTCTCGAATTTGAGGTTCTAACTCCAAGAACAACTTAAAAGAGCTGAGGACAGGAAGTCATCTTAGATTTATTTCTATGCACAAAAATACAGAATCTAAAGTACATAGAATTTACCAAAAAACAAATTTTTTACCTGCTAGAGATGACGTTACGTTGGAGTTCCTGCCTATCAAACGTGGCCAACGCACACAGGCCGCCATACACTGCTACGTTGCTAGGTGACAACAACTGCAGGGAAAACACACACATCACATCTCAGGCACAGAAAAACATTTTTCTGAGTGAGAAAAAACTTCTGAGCATCTTTAAGAAATTCTTGTTTCCTATCTTTAGTAGGACTTGAAGGATTGGAATGTAAATCATTTGTGTCCCACTTCAAAAGTGTTTCCAACCATCTCAGTCAGCATCTCTTCTGTGTTGTGGCTCCATCATTTGTTCTATTTGTGAGCCATCAACTTCTCTTTTCAACTTTCCACTCTTTAGAGGCACCACATCAAGTCAGTTTCCCTCATCTAACCCTGTCTCCTGTATCATCTTTCCTCACACCAACTACTTTCATGTCCTCCTTCACACCATTTTAAACCTTCTCTATGGATTTCTTTTAAGCCTCCAAACTCAGCATCCTTATCCAAAAGTATTTCCTGTCATTTCTCTGAATCCTCTCAAGTCTTTTGACTACATCTTCAAAACTGTTAACATGTGCCGTTCCTCTGATGTGCACATTCCTGATCACTCTCTTGACCCCCCAGCCTGCCTGCACGCCCTTCTTTACCTCCATCCATACTTCTATTACTCCAGATTGTTGATGCTAAACACATAAAATCATCCACTATTTTTCTCTCCCTGTAGGCTCATTTTACTATTTTAATCCTCCTCATTCAAACACATGTACTCTGTCTTACTGCAGCTAATCTTCAGTCTTCTTCTTTCCAGGACTATCAAAAACAAGGTGCTAGGGGACCATGGAAACAGAACCACAAATTTTATCCTAATTTTTGAAGCTCAGTGGCTTTTTTATTGAAAGGATAAAGCAGAATCATTTGATGTGGGACACAAAATTATTTTATTTTCACACATTAAGGACCTAGCTATGCCATCGGTGTTTGCAATTTCCAGAAAATTGGGATTAATGACGGGAATCATTTCTTCAATATATTTCCTCACAGCAGGAAATCTTAACAATGCGGTAACACGATGAGAGGAAACTCAACTAACAGACTTCATCTTTGCATCTGCATCCAAACCAAACCTCTAGTAATTATGTGGGAATGTAAGAAAACCGTGAGAACATTGCTGTTCTCTTTATTGCTTCTGCTAATTTCTCCACTTCAAGCAAACCAGACCAACAAGCCGTTAAAGCAGAAACATCTGCTGACATTTGTCTGATCAGTGTGGAACAGAAACTCTGTGAGCGCCATGATAATGTGGGTGGGATGGATGCTGAATTTTAAAAAAACAGTACTTTAAATTTGAGCTCTGATTTTAAGTTGTGTGTTTTTGTTACATCAAACTAATTTAATTTAATCTCGATAATGGATTTAAAGCTGTTTTATTTCCACATAGGTTTTTGCATACTTGTGCAAAGTTACAAAAACAAAGCAGAGGTCGCTTTTCAAAAATGAACTGTGACAGATGTTTTAATCCTCACCTCTGGGCAGTCACAATGATCAAATGACGCTTGCAGGAAACATTTGGCAGCTGGTTTGTATTTCCTGGAGGCTAACTCAGCCAGTCCTATAAATATAAGAAATAAAATCAGATCAGTTCATCTTCAGTGGATTATTTATACCATCACTATTACAAGTTCATCCTTTAAATCAGGGGTGCCCTCTCAGTTTTAGAATGCAAGCTTCAAATTAATTTCTGTTCCGTCGGCTTCCCCTTATCTGGGGTCGGTCGCCGGGGCAACAGTCTCAGACGGGGAATGCAGGCTTCTCTCACTTCGGCTGCATCTTCCAACTCACTCGGGAAGATCTCGAGGTGTTTCCAACTATCTGTGAGACATAGACTCTACAGTGGGTCGGGATACTAAAGCTGGGTTCTTCTCGGTGGGACGTGCCCGAAACACCTCACCAGCGAGGTATACCGGACACACTAACCATATGCCCGAACCACCCAATCTGGTTTCTCCCGACCTTTAAGAGCAATGCCTCTACTCCAAGCTCCTCCCGGGCGGCACAGCTCCTCACTCTGTCTCTGAGTGAGAGCCCAGCCACACAGCGGGGGAAGCTCATTTCTGCCACTTGTATGCGTGATCTAATTTTTTCGGTCATGACCATAGATAAGGGTAGGAACGTAGATATCGACTTGTAAATCGAGAGCTTTGCTTTTTGGCTACGGTTGCAATAACCAGGCCAACAAGCAATCTTTCTGCCTTTCTGTTAATTAATTTAACATAATTTTATACTGGGTATGAATTACTGGGGTTGAATTCTATATTTTTAAATGCAAACAGGGAAGCAATCAGTTGATTGCAATTGGTGTAACAGGCACCATTGCTATAAAGAAGACCCTTGGAGCTCAAGTCTTTCTGTAGCTGGTTTTACCTGCGGCACATTTTAGCTTGGTGAGGACGGCCTGATTCTGGTTGTCTCGTTCCCCGCGTTGCTGCGGTAGAAGAATCACGTTATTAGCAAAGAACACTGACCATATCAGGAAGCAGCTTTACAAAATGATGAAAATAAAAGTTCAGGTACTGTGTGCTGCAGCTTACCTCTGCTATTTCTGGTGTGGATTCTGCTTTGTTCACGTAGCTCAAAACATGGGACCAGTTCTGGAGGTAAACACTAACCTGGTGGATGGGAATAATTACATCTATTAGAGTTGTTTAAAACCCTCACAGTGTATCATGTGTTTTATTTCACGCAAAGATTATTAGAATAAACCTTAAGGTGAGAGATGGTAGCTCTGAAGAAACTAAAGTGAGACACCTTTGAAAAGTAGTTTCTCTTTTAAAGATTTCGGCATGGTTGTTGGTGATTATATAGTCTTACTGATAGCTGATCTGCCTGAGACCACAGCATATCTATTAGGTTCTTTGTGTGTTTCCGAATAAATGACACCAAAAACCAGGATGTTCTATGAAAACGCTCTGACAGGTTCTGTGTACCTTAATCACATTCAGACACATGTTGATAACATGTTTAGCGCTAGTGCAGTAGTCTCTGGCACGGGAGTAGCATTTCAGAGCGTTACTGAGATCCCCACAATCCAGGTAGTGGTCTCCTAGGTCATCATGGCCTCTCCTGGAAGAAGGAAAGGAACAACACTGAGTATTTGTAATTAATGTACGTAGGTGAAACAAGTTGTGTTTAGTTTAGATTGAAGATAGTATCTATGACCTATGGAAACTTGATTTTAATTGATGCTCAAGATCAGGGGTGTCAAACTCCGGTCCTGAGGGCCAGTCTTCTATTGAGATCTGCGGCCTTTTCGAGATCTGTGACCAGTCGCTTCTGCGTATGATGCTACCAAACTTCTTTGATGCAATCAAACTCTGCCCACTTTGTTGTATGCGATCTTCTTCATTTCACATCATTTTTATCTACAACTAAATCTGTGACTACTCTAACCTTAACCACCACGCTTATTTATGCCTTAACCAAATCCCATCCTAAACAGAAGCTCCGTTCAACAGGGATTGCACCATGACGACAGAGTTTGGATACATCATGGGTATGCGCAAAAACGACCGGTCGCAGATGACGGCTGGACACCAGTGTCCTGAAGGTTTTCCATGTGTTCTTGCATCTACACACCTGATCCAGATTATTGAGTCAATGTGCCAAATTTAATGACAGTTGATTCACTTTATGTGAATCAGCTGTATTAAACCAGGGATGCAATGAAAGCCATGAGGACATCGGCCCCCAGGATTGGATCTAGACACCCCTGCTTTAGATGAAGGTTCATAAATCCACAGAGTCAGAATTACCTGATGCTTTCTTTGATGGAATTACCCTTGTAGTTCTTTAAATCCGTGTCCAGCTTCTCCAGTTTGAGCAGAGCTTTCTTCCTGGTGGATTCTGCCCAGGCTGTATCCAAAGGAGGAAGGACAGCCGCGCCTTCAGGTACCGTGTCCAGCACACCTGGAAGTTCTCTGTAAACGAGATGAAACAGTAATAACTCTGATAATATCAAACATTTGTAACCTTAAGAGCAGATATCGCTACCGTGTGGCTTCGGTGAGTTTACGGTGGATCTCTTCATACGCGTCAACATTAAAAGTCCTCTGGACAAAAGTAAGTGCCATCTTGAGTGCCTCTACTCGGAGTTGAGGGCAGTGCTCTGCAATGAACTGAAGCCTTTCAATCCGCATTAATCCACTGTAGCTGGTGGCATACTGCTCCAGGTCCTGTGCAAACAGAAAACATTAAAGAAAAGTTTTTTATCAGTAAAATATTCACTGATAAAACAGACTCAATATTTCCAATCAGCTACAGAGGGAACATCATTCTTACCAAGGTTGGATTCTCCACAATATAATTCACATCTGGAGCATTCTGTTGGTCTTCCTGAGGATCTGCATCAATCTGCATCGGCTCCACAGACCCCTGTAGACCCACATAGCAGACACTTGGTTTCTATCAGAACAAAAAACATTTTAAGATTCACACAGCTACAGATCTGTGTAGAGTTTTTGTTATTTATGAACTTCAATTGGTATGTAATCCATTTATTAATATTCAAAAGTCGTCCATGTCTCTGTAACAGTCATCATCCTATCACACTGATTCAAAAATCCTTAGATACTGATGCAGCCGTTGGCTGGGATTTAACAGTTGCATTTTATTGTAATTTTATTTCAACTTTTGCTCCAGACTAAGGACTGTGTTCACTGTTAATAAGCGTAGATCGTTCTTACGGGTTAAATGTGCACACAATTAGGACTAGCTGGTTTGCTTGTCATACAAAAGTTTCCATGATCGGCACTGTTTTGATAAAATAGAAGCAACTTTATGCATGTATTTAGCAAACATGTGTATGCTAAATATGTAGTTGACGTGATGCAAAGCAGGTTGCAATTTAATCACTACATTGGGAATTTTGTTTGTTTGCTAATTAGTGCATTTGTATATTTTGCGCATGACGCCCCGAGTGTTTTGGAAGAAAAAAAAGGTAAACATCTCCATTTAATGCAGCGCACAATTATTCATACTCTGCCAATTCTGGCTTATAGTCTTTAAAGTAGAAAACTGAGCATGAAAATGATGAAGAGGTATTATTATGGGAAAAAATTTAATCTTTTATTTACAATTGAACAAATGCTTGAACACCCAAAGTTATTCTTAAAAACAACTCACAGGCTACTGCGGAAAATAAATGCTCTTACAGTTGCTGACCAACTTTTTACATGCCATACTGGTATTTTATTTATCCATCTTTAGCAATGAGCTCCAACTTTTCCAGCACTTGTCACCTTGGTTCCAATGTCTCATGTGTTGGAAAGAGTGATGACACCAAATTTTATCTTGTGGAAAGTAGGCCGAGTCCTCTTCCAGTCCAAAAAATAAATCATTTGGGAGTTTAAAAGTAACTAAGTTAAAATGTCTCATGTATAAATAATTCATCATGAGCAGCCTTGTGGAAACGGCTTCAAAGTTATCTTCTAGACAGTGTATTTGATGATCGAGTTGATTTGATAATAAATCAGATTGAAAATGATTTCTGGATGATAGTCGAAATGTGTGAAATTTGCATGTTCTCCCTGTGGATGTGTAGGTTTGCTCAGGTACTCCGGGTTCCTCCCACTCTGCAAAAAACATGCATGGTAGGTTGATTGACCACTATAAAAAAGGTGTGTGAAAAAGGTGAGTGTGTGTGTGTGGGTGGTTGTATGTGTGTATGGCCCTGCAGCAGACTGGCTACCTATTCGGGGTGTATCCTGCTTCTCACCTGAAATCAACCGGGATAGGCTCCAGCACCCCGTGCTAGCCCATTAGGGACACAGAAGGGGGCGTTGCTGTGTCACTTTGTGTCATTTTAGACAACTCTTCGGACGTCCGAGTAAGTGCTATCCGCATTTCATGCACCTTGTTTGCCATTTCTGCCTTAGTTATTACCTTTCTAGGTGGCATATCCACACACCCCTGTGCCCGTTTTTTTGTGGAGTCAATGATTTTAGCAAAAAGCAACTTCTGTCAGGTAGATTATCCAATTTGTTAGACTTATCAAACTTATCCGACTTCAGTGCGTTCAGTGTGTCTTCAGGGTTCAGAAGACAAACAAAGTCGAAACGTCTTGATCATCAAGAACACTGTAAAGAAGACAACTTTGAAGCCTTTTAAACAAACGATCACTTCTGGAGAAATGAGGGATTACACAAACATGAGCAGCAATGTTGCTACTGATTCTTGCAAAGATTGAATGAATAAATACTCATGATTTTTTTTGTCTGGATCTGTGTTGGGTCCTTGCAAAAAAAGATGCCACTTAAAAAAAATATTCAGTTGAACTCTTACATGTGCATTGTGGTTATATGTTTTCACACCAATTTTAAGAATGGCAAATTACCATGGCAACAGTCTTTCTGCGGCTGCTTCGCTATGGCAACACAAACTCATCCAAAGCCTATGGTGTAGTTCTATGCCTTGCCTCAAGGGGCGGCATAGCTTTAGCACATTAGCAATAAACGCTAATAAAAACTGAAAACATATCTGACTAACTACAGCCATCTTATCTCTGAGCTACACAAAATAAGATATTTTATTTATCATTTCGTATTAAATACAACCTTCCTATAATGTTTTGTAACCTTCAGGAACAACAACACACCTCGATCATTTAGCAACACATCTCATAATGTTGTTCGACTGTCAAGGCCTTCATGTCTTCAATTTGCAATGTTACCGGGTTTAATTAATTAAAAATATTTTGAAATGATTGTGGTTTAATTGCATTTGATTTTTTTAATGCTATTTTACATCGCTAATAATAGCGATCAGCGTTAGCTTCTGTTAGCTTTAAAATGCTACAGTAGAAGCAGGTAATCAAGGAAGAAAATAATAGTTTTACTTTATTACTCATCATCAAACTTGAAGATATGATGTCTAGCTTAAAAATGATAATCCGTTCATTTTTCAGAGCAGTTAGCTAGCCTGTTTCTACATTATTAAATGTTTTCCGGTTTCAAATCGAAGTAAGAGTTAAATGATAACTTACCTGAAAGTTAAATACCTGTACGGGTAAAGGCATCTTCATATATTTTATATTATTATTATTCTATTGTAATACTACTGTTAAACAGTAACAAATAAAAGTATTAAAGTCAATTCCCGTGTTTTTTTTTTTTTCAACAAGAACTGCTGCTGAATGTTTTGTTTTCTTCTTCGCAGGATATGCTGGTCGTCCAGGCGTTCAAAAATGTAACAGTGCCTTCTGCTGGCAAGTTGAAAAACTTAATCAATTACTTTTTGTCTTGAATGCAATGCATTCTAATGTAAATTAATACAGAATGTATTATAAAATATTTAAATTTCATATGTTTTGTGTCATATTATATTGTGTCTTTAATATCCTTCTTCTTTCGGCATTTCCCTTCAGGGGTCGCCACAGCAAGTCAGTTTCTTCCATCTAACCCTATCCGCTGCATCCCTTTCGGTCACACCAACTATCTTCCTGTCTTCCTTCACTGCGTCCATGAACCTCCTCTTTGGTCTTCCTCTAGTCCTCTTTCCTGGTGGTTCCAAATCCAGCATCCTTCTTCTTATGTACTCTCTCTCTCTCCTCTGCACATGTCCAAACCATCTCAGTCTTGTCTCTCGAACTTTATCCCCAAAACCTCTAACATGTGCTGTGCCCCTGATGTACTCATCATTTCTGATCCTGTCCATCCTGGTCACTCCCAGAGAGATCTTCAGCATCTTCATCTCTGCTACCTCCATCTCTGCTTCCTGTCTTTTCTTCAGTGCTACTGTTTCTAGACCAAACAGCATGGCCGGTCTCACTGCGGTTTCGTACACTTTCCCTTTCATTCTAGCTGAAACTCTTCTGTCGCACATCATACCTGATACCTTCCTCCACCCACTCCAGCCTGCCTGAACACGCTTCTTCACCTCTTTTCCACACTCTCCATTGCTCTGGACTGTTGATCCTAGATACTTAAAATCTTCCACCTTCTTTATCTCTTCTCCCTGTAACCTCACTTTTCCATTTGGATCCCTCTCATTCACACACATTTACACTGTTTTACTCGGACTAATCTTAATCAATTGTATAATGATTGAACAATAAATATTGGAGGAGATTAGACCTCGGTGCTAGGTATCCGTCTTTGGACACCTAACGCCCTATTTGCACCATTGTGGCTGCCTGCTGCGCTGCAATGCAGCAAAAGTAATTTTCCCAATAAGGGAATGGGGAAATAATATAGGGACAATAAATACAACAATTCCCCAACATGCTTTGTTCAGATGTGTAACTCACTCTGGATGAATGATCAATATGATATGTCCATCATTGGGTCAACTTGTACCAAATGTATGTATGCACCAAAATCCCTTTTTTCTTTTCTTTTTTTTCGTTCATTTATTAGCTGTAGGATCTGTGATATGGATCCAACATTATTAAAGAAACCTGCTTAAAACAGAACTGATTTTAAAGTCAATGGACACATTCGTTCACGTCTACCCTACCACATATAACCATTTTTCTTGTGATTTTCATAAAATTTGCTCTAAATCACGTTCGGATCTTAAAGTTATTGAAACACATTTTAACCTGTGAGGTACATTATCAACTATTTTAGATTTGCAGCCACATATAGTGTTTCCTTTGGACTACGAACCTATCAAAAACCATAGAACTGTGAACCTAAAATCAGTTAAGTTTAACAACACATTTTCTTTATTTTTGATCTGAACAGAAATAATCTAAGCTAAATGACATGATATCTGTAACATATCTGTTATCTATCGGTTGTCATTATATTATATCAGCTAGGACAATGCCCCAGATTGCTCAAGATTGAATCTGGGAGAAACAATCACAATGTTGGTTCATTTCTCTTTTGTTGAATCTTCACAGTATTCATGGTGTGTCTGGCAAACATAAAAACACTAGAGGCCAAAGAGCAACTCTTTGCTGAAAAGATTTTGCTCAAAGAAAACAAAGGGTGATCAAAACATTTTTGTGAGCATAGAAAAGTAGTGAAAAATGTGCATCAGATCTGCAAGAAGGAGGAGCAGCATGGAGAAAGTTGGAAGGGGAGGAACACACAGAGACAGAGAACACAGACACATCTGGAAAAAATTGAAAAGAGGGAGAAAAAGGGGGAGGGTCAGGAAAAGAAATAGAGCTGTTTGGAAAAAGAACAAAAAAGGATTAAGTTCTGGAGACGGGAAATATATCGAAGCTGTGGATGAGAAGAAAACAACAATTAAACCAGACAAAAGTGGTGGATTCGGTTCCAATTTAAGGATATTTTCCTAATCAACAAGTCACCCAAGAGTGGATTTCTGACAACTTACAGGACCTGGTCATTTGCTTAAGCTTCAAAAATTCAGGTAAAATCTGTTTAAGAAGAATGAGGACTAAACAGCACAACAACTTTGTCCTTTGGACAAACTCAATTATCAATGAATAGAAACTATTTTTTTTTAATCTCAGTGTATTTTCAAGGAACTTACACAAAAAATCATCTGCAGATGTTCAGATGTTGGGATGGTTTTAAAACTACCAGATCTGAGGTGTTAAGTGGATAGGGTTACCATAATTAAGCTCTTGGAAGAACTCATTCCTCCATAATGTCTAATCTTCAGACAATTGAAAAACTAAGGAAAACATTATCTGATCTTCTTTGAATAGCTTTGTAATTAAAATGTTGTTACTGGTTAGTGTTTCTCAAACCATTAATGCTGTTGTACTGGGGTTAGTGGCTGGTCTTTCAGCAATTGGAGCTGAAAAGGTTTTAATTACAGTTTAGTTTAGTTGGTAAGAGATTAGATAAAAGTCTACAGTGACTCACAAGGGAAATGCCTTCAGTATAATTAGGGTTACTGAGCAGGGGAGGGACTTTCCTTCCTGTCACCACTTCCACTTCCTATGGAAGATCAGGATTTACTAAGACCTCTTAGAGATATAGTAGACCTGGGACAATGCTTATACATATACAAATATAAATTCCCATGGGAATTTGTTTCTTTATCTGGTTTGACCTGTGCACATTGATAGAGCTTGACTGCCTTGCATGGCACCGTTTAAAACATATTTGATATATTTTGATCAGTAAAGTCAAAATAGGTAGAAACACATCAGTAGAAAGTTTTTTCTGTAAGGAGATTCTTTTGTTCAGTCTCTAATCTAAGCGTGTGAGAGTTGATATTTACTCTCTGAGTTCTGTTACTATCCCAGGATGGGAACCCAAAAACAAGCCAACTGTCCAAAAACAGAATGAATGTTGAAAAGGAGGCCTGTGTTTTTGTGCTCATTTGAAATGAATATGTATGACTCTCTAAATAGATTTTTTTGCTTTCCATACACCACAGTGCTTTCCATACACAGTGCTTGTTTCGGCCTCCTGTTTAATACAAAAACTGAGATTGTGTTTCAGCTGGTCATTGATCATGACAGGGACTCTTTTTTTAGCATCTAGCAAATTCTAACATTTTAAATATAACAATGAATTCCTGTTGTCAGTCTTGTAAGCAGAGAAGCAATGATGAGTCCAAAGTGGTTCTAGTGGTGGGAAGTTATCACAATTTATCACACAGTGTTACACAAAGACATTCTTGAGATATTGAGAATGAGTAACTGCTTTTTACATAATCTTTCAAAACCACAAAAGAAAGAAAAGAGGTTTCTACTATCTTTTTGTGTTGAGTTCTATTGTTTCAGGGTTACTCTGTTATATGTTACCATACTTAGAAGAAGTTGCAAGGTTATGACATCATATTTTTCAATGGCTGGCATATTGACATAAAAGTAAAAATCCAGATCTTAGTGTGGAAGAAACAAGATCAAGAAGTTTTCTGCTTTCAGCCGACTGATAAAAATTAGGAAAATAGAAAGATGAAAAACATTTCCATTCATTTCTTCAGACACTTGTATTTCCCTCATTTTTTTGTCACAAAAGTTATTCAGACATTTGTGAAGGTCCACCGTAGTTGATTTGCATGTTTTTTTTTCTTTTTTATTTTAATCAGTTTGTACAATTAGCAATGTCTTCTTATAAAAATGAAGTTATGCGGTGATGAGATGTATGATGAAGGAATATTAGTGAATAAGAATCATGATCATGTTAGGCCCCAAAACTAGAAAGAAAACAAAGTTCGGTCCTCAAATATTTAGCTTCATTTCACCTTCTAAACTGCTTATCGCTAACAGAGTCACAAAGCCTATCCTGGTTGCTTTTAAGCAGGAGGCAGGATCCACCCTGAACAGGTCACCAGGCTGTTGCGGTTCCACACACTCACAACCACAAGTATACACACTCATTCCTAGGAGCAATTTCACAGTGGTCAATCAACCTGACACAAATGTTGTCCAAAAGAAAACCAGAGTACCTGGAGAAAACCCACGCATACATGGGGACAACATGCAAACTCCACACAGAAAGACCACTGTTTCAAGCTTTGCCCCCACTCCAGGACTTAAACCCCAACCTTTTCGCTTTGAAGCCACTGTGCTAACCCCTGCGCCACCGTGCAGCCTGTTTCTCCAATACATCCCACATAAATTGATTGCCAAAAATGAATTCACTTCTAGAGTGACAAGTAATTTCCAAAATTATAAACACAAGTACAAATTACAGAAAACGAACCACTGAAAGAAAAAAAAACCTTTGGCGTTCAATTTCAAAATGTACCGTGACAAAAAATACAAATTCTCAGCTAAAATTCTCTGTAAGATTTACTATTTAATCACAGCCAGACTTGTTTTTATTGTTCAGGTAATTTGTTGAATTTAAAGCCCAATTATCTCCTTGCGGCCAAATAACAATCAAACATTTGTGTATAAAACTTTATTTTCATGGTCAGTCTTAAAAAAAAAAAAAAATTGGCGAGATACAAATCTCACATTACTTAGTAAATAAAAAAGCAATGTTTTTTGTCATCCTCCTGCTTCCAAAAGAATTTGTTTGGTATTTTGTCCATCATTTTGCACTTTAACTTAGTTTTTAATAATTTATTAGGTAAATTGCAGGTGAACCTTTAATCTGTTGCCATAAAAACTAACAAAAAGTCCAAAGCGTGTTCAGCAGAGAAAAAAAAAAAAACACCTCACAGATGTTAAATCCATCTGTTTTGGGTAAAATTGATTCTTCACCAATACCAAGCCTAATGTTTTGATTTATTTCATCTTCTGAACCGCTTATTCCTGAGATGTGGGAGGTGCTGGAGCCTATTCCAGCTGATTTAAAGCGAGAGGTAGGTTACACCCTGAACAGGTCACCAGTCTGTCATGTGGACACACACACATTCTCACATACACTCATCCCAGGGAGAATTTCCAAGCAGCCAACCAACCTGAAATGCAGGATTTTGGAGGGTGGAGGAAACCCACACAGCATGGGGACAACATGCAAACACCACCCAGAAAGGCCAGTGTTTTAAGCCTAACCCTCACCTGGGATTTGAGCCTCCACCTTCTTGCTGTGAGGCTACTGTGCTAACCATTGCACCGCCATGCATCCCTCAAAGTTTAACATTGTAAAACTGAACTAATTAGAAGTGTCATGATTAGGATGGCATCGGGAGATTAGTGGATCAGTGTACCCTCATTTAGACTCTGCATTTATTTGTCATGATGAAAAACAACTAAGCTGAAAAAAGTTGGATTTTCTTTCCTGGCCTCAACTATGCATTGTGGAGTGAAATTAAAACAGATGAAAAGATAAATGAACGAATAAATGCTTGCAACTATTACACATGTTGGTTTTCAACCACAACTTTAAACGACTATTCTCTTTCTTTCTTTGCAGAATGTCGGCATCTCAGAGGTGTCTGTGCTGCGTCAAATATTTGATGTTTGTCTTTAACCTTATCTTCTGGGTCAGTACCAGTTCAAACATGAAGATTATTCCTGAAGGCATTAGGATTGATGGGATGTTATTTTTCTTTGACAGTTGGGAGGATGCGGCCTGTTCGGAGTCGGTGTGTGGCTGTCCTTCACCCAGGCAGAGTTTTCCTCTCTACCTCTTTCCTTTCCCTCACTCTCTGCTGCCAACTTGTTGCTGGTTGCTGGTGGGATCACAATGGTGACTGGCTTTCTGGGTTGTCTAGGGGCCCTTAAAGAACAGAGATGCCTTCTCTTTGTGGTAAAAAAACATGCAAATATATCTTGTCTCGATAGCCGATAATAAAAAAGAAAAAATGATTTCTTCACTGGGAAAAATTTTCTTTACTGTGAAATATTTTTTCAAACACACAGCTTAGAAACCATCTAGTGTGAGCTGGGGATCACAGCCCACATGAAGCAGTTCACAGCATTTATACAGTAAATTGCATGTTGTTCTTTTTTGCCCTGCAGTTCTTCATGGTATTACTGCTCCTGGTTCTGACCGAAGTGACGCTCGTATTGGTCATACACATTTTCTATGATAAGGTATTTTTCTTATTAATTTATTCAAGTTTTTTCCATTATGCAGCCAATTGTGATCTTTGTCGGAGCTTTAAATTTGTTAAAAATTGAAAAAAAAGTTTAACAGTGTCAAAAATAAAGTTGGATTTGCTTTTTTTTTTTTGAAGAGAAGATCAACTACTCAGAATGAAATTTGGTTTTGTGAAATTGAATAACGTGACTAAAATGTTTTCCATCTTTAAAAGTTTTGAGTTGAATCTAATGGGTTTTGTTCTCTCTGAATGGGGGATCTTTCTTATTTTTTTCCATTTTGTGGGGTGTAACAAATGAAATTGGGGAGTTGGCAGTGGCTCAGTGGTAGGGTATTCGCCCTTGAACTGCAAGTTCGTGGGCTCGAATCCTACCGAGTTCACATCTCTTGGGGAAAACACCTAACCCCCTGTTTCTTGTGCCATTGTGGTGGCCTGCTGCGGTGTAATGCGGCACACAAATTTTTCCGGTGAAGGATCAATAAAGTATACATTAATGTTGATTGTTTGACACAACATAATTAATACAACCCAATGTGTCACTTAATAATTAATGTAGAAAGTCTGACAGAAACCATTGGAATTTGTGAACCCAGTGTTAATTCTGAAAAAGCTTATGGAAAGAATCCATGTTTAAATAAAACCCAGAACCATGGGCGTCTTTTCTGGTTTAAGATTCATGTGCAATAAGAACCAAAGAGAAAACTGGATGAAAATTCAAAACTATTTCTGGAAACCAACAAATGTCATGTGCAGCTGATTAAAGTCGAGAACACGAGAAGCTCATATGGTCACTCACTGTTTGTGGCATAAATATTTACATTTTGGATGTCAATGAACGACAAATTATTTGGTATGGGATCCTCTCAGACAATTAGTAAATCTCCATGTTTCGTTCTGTTTCTCAGATAGATTTAAGTGCCCAAGGAAAACTAAAAGAGGGAATGAAGAGTTATACAACAGACCCAAAAATGAAACAATCCTGGGACAACGTACAGAAAATGGTGAGCATCATTGCATAAGCAACAATATTTGCTCGTTCCGTGTCCTTCATGCGTTAACATTTCACCTTTGGTTAGTTTACATTTTCTCTGGTCATAAAAAAAATGTTGGAATAATTTAACTTATGGATATTTGAAAAGTTCAAATCTTTTTCAATGTTTATAGTGTTTATGATTTTATTGAGAAGTGTAAAAAAGCTGGAGACAACCCATTGTTGAAAACTTTACAACTGTGTTTACCAGCAATTTCAAGCAGTTTTCTGTTGAATCTTTTGAAGTCTTTAGATAAATCTGAGTCGAGCAGTTGTGTTACTGTCCTCTTTTTCTAGTTCAAATGCTGTGGAGTGGCCAACCAAACTGACTGGTATGAAGTACTAAACGGGACGCTGCCTGCATCCTGCTGCTCTGTTGGAATCCACGAGTGTGACGCTGTGTGGAGCAAGGTTGGTCAGTTCTCTGTACCACAAAGTTTTCTTTCTGACAGGTCCTTGGCACCTGAAAATTTCACTCTGGATCAGCTTTATGAAAAATGAGGACTAGAATATTCTGGTTGATCATCATGATGACAAGAACCTGGGATGGAGATATCTCCTGCCATTTATTCCACGTAGGAGGCCCAGAGCTTCTTCTCCCAGTCACTTTTTCGAGTTCACATGGAGATTGAATTAAATAGAAAAAACCTTGAACTAATTCTGGTTCCAACATAACCGTACTCAGATCCCATTACATTTCTTTGCAACCTGAGATATGATTCCTCTCGTGTGCCCTGAAAATTCCTCCAACTGAGAGTTTTTAGGAACATCTTGCCAAAAGTGCAATTGAAGAGATTCTGACCAGATGCCTGAGTCACCTCATTTGGGCCCACTTAATGTGAAAGTGCGGACGATTCAGCATAACTTCTTTTTATAAACAAATGCAGACATTAGACAACTGTAGAAGCATGATGATTCCCACTCCATTTTTTTGTATTTGTGCTGGTTTCTTGAACTCATCCATTTATGGGAGAAGTTCAGTTATGAATACACTACAACAAAACTAATATTGGAGGTGTTCTTCCCCAAACAATCCCTCTAGTGAAGGCTAGAAATCACACCCTACATGAAAAAAACACTGCAAAAAGCAGTAAGATAACCTTTCAGTCTCCAAACTGGATTCTTTCAGGACCTTATCTGATCCAAAATTTCCTGTTGTATGAGAAGTGAACAGAATTTGCAAAAAAAAAAAAAAAAAAAGGGCAGTTTTGGCAGAGTCTGGTTCACTCTTCTATGATAGGAGCAAAAAGTAAATTCCTCTCGAAGGATTTGGGAAGTGGCCCATTCCACCCTTTCAAATCATGAATATGTGCCAGAAAAGACTATAAAAATCTACATTAATTTAGTTTAATCTGCTGAACCACTCATCACAGGGGATCCTGGAGCCTATCCTGGCTGATTTTAGGCCAGAGGCAGGGTACACCCCGAACAGGTCATTAGTTTGTTGCAGGGCCACACACATACAACCACACACACATTCCTATGAGCAATTTCATAATGGCCAATCAACCTGACATGCATGTTTGTGGAGGGTGGGAGGAAACTGGAGTACCTGGAGAAAATCCACAGACACACAGGGAGAACATGCAAACTCCACACAGAAAGGCCAACACATCAAGCCTCGTCCCACCCAGGACTCAAACCCTGACCTTCTTGCTGTGAGGCCACAGTACAAACCACTGGGCCACTGGGCCAACCTACTTTTTTATGATAAAATGAAAATAGGTTTCTATTTTCTTCTTTAAATCATCATTCCCAACAGATGTCTCCATCTCTTTCTTTCTCTTTTTGCTGCAGCCGTGCTATCGAAAAGCCAGGCAGTGGTTGCTGGACAACATCCCTTCAGTTCTGGTGTTTGGAGTCTGTATTGGAGTTGTCCAGGTTTGTCGCCTAATGGGCTTTTTTATTATCATAATCTTAAACCTAAGAACAAAGTGATTATTCCTTGAATACAACAACGAAATGCTAAATGACGGCTGATAAATATGTTTTATTCTCACATTCCACTTTAACCATCGTTGTCCTGTGTTGCTTTTATTGGCAGATTCTGGCGCTGATCTTCTCCATGCAGATGTACTGTCAGATCCGTTACGCTGAAAAGAATCTATACTGACCCCTGAACTTCTGTTAATGTATTCAGTGAAACAAATGCACATGCATTCAGACGAACATAAATCTGAGATGAAGTTCTCTGGCACGACAGGGTACCTCATTCCAAAATTATCTGTTTGTCATAATAGTTAAATCATTGAAAGATTTGGAAATTTATTTCCAAATAAAGTGCATTGACAAATCTAAAAGTTAAATTTCAGTTTTGATTCACAACTAATCAACTACATTTAATTAATATGCTTTGCTGTTTATATCATTCTTAGCTAATAATCAATAAATCATTTGTCAAAAATCTGTAGAAACAAGTCCCCTTTGTTCACATCGGGCATCGTTGTACAGTCTTTTTTCTCATGCTAGGTACAGGCATTTAAAGAAATAAACAGCTCTGAACTTAATTGCTATTGTATAAGTATTAGAAAGAATATAAGAATAAAAGACATTATAAAACAAATTGTCCAGATGTTTGTCAAATTTGGTAGATGACAATGAAGCTGTGTGAAGAATGTATTGAGATTGTTCATCTTTTTGAGTGTTCTATTTGTGAATGATCATAATTATGTTTCAATTAAAATATCATGTAGCCTACCAGAAAAAAAATGTTGGAAACCAACATATTTGTTCTGTTTCTGACTTTAAATGTTTTCCTTTTATATACTATATTGTATAAACATTTGTCAAATATTTTTACTCAAAATTTCAGTTCAAAATAATCTGTAACTGCCATAATAATAGCCTCGATAATATGTATTAGTTGTTGAGACTTTAGTCTGTACTAAATACTCCTTTTACATCTAGGGTTGTGTAAATTTGTAGTTCTTGTGAACTTGATTAAAGTTTAATTGATCTTAGTTGTTTAAATGAGAAATGATAAAGACGATTAAAGTGGATTAATTAATGTTTCTTACTAAATAAGCCATTTCGTTTTGTTGTCTTCCACTTGCCGGGGCAAGGTCGCAGGGGCAACAACCCATAGGGGCTTCTCTCACCCTGGCTGCATCCTCTAGCTCACCCAGGAGGATCCCAAGGTGTTCTCCACAGAACTTTGAGACATATTCTCTCCAGCAAGTCCGGGGTCTGCCTTTGGGTCTCCTCCTGGTAGGACGTGCCTGAAACACTTCACCAGCGAGAATTTTAGGAGGCATCCTGAACAGATGCCCGGACCACCCCATCTGGCCTCTCTTGATCCGGAAGAGCAACGGTTCTACTCTAAGCTCTGGCTGAAGCTCATTTCAGCCACTCGTAACCGTGTTCTCGTTCATTCGGCCACCACTCACAGCTGGTGACCATGGGTGAGTGTGGGAACGTAGATCGACTTGTAAATTGAGAGCTTTGCTTTTCGACTCAGCTCTTTCTTTACATCCTTAAAATCTGTCCTGGTTTTTGGGCCTCAAAACACTTCAGTGACCTGAGAGGATTTAGGGCGGCTGATGGGGCAGTTTAGCACACCGGAAGTTTCTTTTACAAATGTCAAGATTAATTAACAATCAAATTACAAGTAACGTAATTTGAGTGATCCACCTGAATAGCCATTCTATTCATACACTAGTGTTGTTATTGTTGACATTCTTCTGTCTCTACATACAATGGAGTCTAAACCTGGATACTTATCTGTTTGTGCAGTTTTGGCTGTGGGTGAATAAGCCAATGTGGGGGCTGCAGCTCATACCACACTTGCTGCAAATGTGATTGGTGGTATGAGTCATGGGGGGAGCAGTGGCAGACTGACTTGTGCAGTAAAAAAAAATAATAATAGGTTGATTAGCGCATTAACAGTTTACATTGAAGTAACTATATGACTATTTCGAGTCAAATTAACTTTCCTTTTTTATCATTTAAACTTGTTCTACATTCTTCTAGGTAAATAACTTCTGGATTGTTACAAGATTAATAAATCCTACAAAATCAGTTTAATAAAGTTACAGGTAAAACAAACTCATGTCCAACTTGTTCCAATCATTCCCCACTTAGGTGGTCTTCTACTATAGTCTTCTACTACAACTTCCTAGTTTGCATGAGCAGGCTGTTGTTATAGCTCAAGGATGTCAACTTTAAAAACCCACTGGATCAAAATTCAATATTGAGACAAAATTACAGTTTGACATAAAAATTTATTAAAATGATTGACAAATTTACTCAAGTTTAACAAAGTTCCTTTTAATTTGAACCAAAGCACGTTCAGCATAAAAACAGAATATGGAACAATGTTTAACATGATACGATATCAAGAGTGTTAAGGTTCCTGTCGAGTAATGCGCCAAAACACCAATACATATGCTGGTATTTGTAGTTTTAGCACTACATATGCTGGAGGCAATAATGCTGGCGTGTCAGCTCCAGTGGTCATTTAGTCTGGCTTCGTTGGCCAAATTTAATTTACACTGTGGGCTAGTTTGTCACCTGTAGTTTTAATTCCCTAAATGTACCTTTGACTCTATTTTAACGTACTGTTTTTTCCCTCAAATGGGGAATTTGTGTGCAGCATTGCACCGCAGCAGGCAGCCACACCGGTGCCAATGGTGGGCGTAACGGGGGTGAGGTGTCTTCCCTACGGACACTTGGGCATGGGCCCAGAGGGAATCGAGTCAGCTTTTCTCAGCCCAAGGGCGGACATTCTACCACTAAGCTAACGCCTCCAACTTTGACCCCTACAACTTTAAAAATGAATATTTGTCTTTATTGTGAACAATAAAAGAAGTGCTTCCTTTTAATTCACTTAAAACACCATCTTTACATAAATAAATAACTTTACTTGGCCTTTTAACTTCACATAACGTAAGACAGTTCATGTTTCAGTGTTTTACACTTAGCATAATGTTTATGCACTTATTCAGTTTATTTGTTTTTAATAAATTATGTATAAAAAAAAACTTAGCAGTGCACAACTTCCCTTTTCCCTGATTTGAACTGTAAACACATAGTTTATAATAAATACCTTAAAAAACAACTGGTCACAGTCCAGCTTCCTGGCTCAAGTAAATATTCATCTCATTTGGAGACATGAGGTGTTTTTACAGAGAATGTAAACAGAAACACGGATCAGCTACAGACCCATCGATCGATTTGATGGGAACACAAGTACAATTGGATCTCTGCGACCCTGTGTCGCAGAGCACCGACTGTGGTTCTTCAGCTTAGTCATCATGACAGAAATGTGGCTGAGAAGGCTCAGTTGCTACCATTTTTCAACTGGTTTGAGTCCATCAAAATCCTCAACTCTTCCTCATGTTGATGAGAAATAAATATTACGTTTCTTGAACATCAAAGGAACCAGGACTTTAATCAAACTCAGCCTGCTCTCCTAATTCCACCACGTTCTCCTGAAAAGAAAAAAAAAAGAACATTTATTATAATGAAGAGCCAAGAAAGAAAAGTTACAAGTTGGACTTTGCTCCCTCACCCATCCTCCATGACTTTTAACCCAAGGGATAAAAGTATTCATGTAGTGTTCTGCGAAGCCTTGTATACGATGAGTTCCTGTGGCCATCACCATCCGCCGTGATACCTCCATACTGACCACCATGCGATGAAGTGTTGGGCTAGCCGGAGGTGTATAGGCCGGGATTAGGGACACTTGGCTGCTGTTAAAAATGTTCAAAACTTTTTCAAATGATCCATAGGACAGACGTTTCAAATTGCTCTGCAGGGTGGGATCTGCCTGGATCTGGTGGGATGGAATGGAGAACAGAAAAGATGTCACATGCTGACATGTTTCCAGCTGATTTCAGCAATCCTACCTTTGCATTGATGGCATCTCCTTCCTGTGAAAGCAGCTGAACCAGTTTCTGGACCACGGCCTCTTTATCACACGCTGATAAAAACAAACAGGGAAATATGACAAGGTATTTCTCTGGCTCTAGATGGTTGTTCAATACGAAACATAGAGTTCTCAACTGGTTTAGCTAGTCTGACAAAAACTGATATAGGTTTTCTTAGCCAAATATTGGAGGTTACTAAAAGTGTTACTCTACTGCTTTATAAAGAGTTCCTGCTTTACACAAAAAGAGATGGTCACTCCACTGAATGACGTATTAGAGGATTTAATACAACACCTGCTTTTGGTTGGAGGGTGGGACTCAAGGAACGTGTTTTTGTCCGGATTAGTTCATCCAACTTCTCAGCCAAATTTTCATAGTACCCAGGAGGATGACCTGTAGTTAATTTTAAAAAAGCAAATTATAAAAAACAAAATGAAAACGCACACATAAATAAATATATAAACACATTTTTATACATAAATATAAACACATATACAGCACATATAGTACATGAGTAGTCAAACAAATTGAAGATACTACGTAGTGTTAATCGAGATGCTCATGAAACGATATATGAATTAACATAAAAAAGAACTCTGATGCTATGTTAACCTCGGACTAGCGCAGTGCCTCTTAATTATTGGGCTGCGCCCCATGTGATGCAATGGGAGAGTCTATGACACCAAGGAACGTGTTGTTTTTTTTTTTTTTTTTTGCTGTACTTGAATAAAGTGTAATTGCAAATCCATTCCAGTAGTTAGCAGTGGCGCTCTCATTGTCAGAGTGTGTCCATGGAATATTAGCTCCATGGTGTAGAGCAGGGGTGCCCAACCTCTTTTGTCCCAAGATCTACTTTACAAATATCAAACCTCCTGAGATGTACCAGTCCCATGTTACCATCGCAAACCCCACAGATCGTTTCCAGCCTGCTGTAACTACCCCCACAACACGATTTGTTACATACGCACACACTCACAGTGCTTTTTTTCAATGCCATGTGATCTACCCATGATGCCTTTACAATCGACCAGTCGATCGCGATCGACGTAATGGGCACTCCTGGTGTAGAGCTTAGAGTAGGGTGTAGAGCTATTAGGGTAGGGGTGAAAGGGTGAAGGGGTGCAAATTCTTTTCTTCTTGCTAGGGGCGGTATGGAAGCGAAATTAATTGAGAAGCGTTGAACTAGTAGAATATGATCCCTGGTGTGCAGTATGATACACATACAGTTATTTATTATTATTTTTCTTTGCTTTAGAAAGTTTTGTGTTTTGTGACCTGAGAAAATTTTTGTCTTGATCACAAAATAGACAGCACAAATAAATATCTTGCAAACTGATCGGTGACACATATGAAAAGACCGTGTGTTTGGAACGGAATAGCTTACTTGGAGGAATGTTGTCCGGTGAAGACTCAGCACGAGAACTTTTTTCTTTCTCTTTCTCTTTTTTCTGACTGTTTCTCTTTTTAAACAGTTTAGATAGTGTTCGTTTAATCTTCTTTTGTTTTCTGATCCACTTCTTTTTTGCATCATCCTCGTCCTCCGATAATGATGAAGAAGATGATGAGGATGAGGAAGGCTTTCCATCCTGAAAAGCATTTTTAATATCAACTTCATCAACATAAAAAAAAAAAAAAGGTTTTCTCTAATTACTATTCTGGGATAAATATCTAAATATCTCTAGCAATCAATCTGTTTAATAATTTTATTTCTTCTAAATTAACAAATAAATTTGTATTTGCTTTTTTGTCATCAAATTAAAGCAATATCCTCTGACCTCTTTTTGTTCACACGGCGACGCTTCGTTTTGCCTGTCCAGTGAGTCTTTGGGATCTTTACTTCTTCGAAAAGTGTTCCGCTTGGGCAATTTTATTAAACCTTTAAATCCATTCCCAGTCTTTTTATTTTCTTCTTCATCAGACATATGATCAAATCCATTCTTTACTTGGGGCTTTGGCTTACAGCTAGCATGAGAAAACATTGGAGTGAAGAACAACATGTAACTTAGCACTCGTAGAATATTTTAATGAAGTTTAATGAATCACCTGAATCTATTATGATCGTTGTATGCTCCTCCTACTGTGCCCGGTCGCTCTTTTTGTGGAGTATCAATAGTACGTTGGAGAAAAGCTTTCAAGACCAGACGAGTCTCTGTCTTGATATCCATCAAAGAAACGGAGGAGACAGAAGTTCTGCGTTCTGCTGCCTCCGACATCGCTGTACAGATACAAACAAATAAAGACCAATGGAATATTTCAGTGGATGTCAGCATGTGTATCACTGTTGGATGAAAAGAAATGTGGTTCTTCAATATTATGATTTTAATCTGATTCATTAACACCATCACTTACTTTAATATCAAATCAGAATGTTTTGAAATTCTTCTTGATTGACCAATTAATAAAAATAGACATAATAATCTGTTAACTCTGAATAAACTAAACCACATCCAGTTTTTTCATCAGAATATTGAAAGAATCTAACGACAATAATTCGTGAATAACAAATATTAAAATTATTAAGCCCAGGCCATTTAAAAAGAAGAGATGACCAGAAAGAGGAGATAAGAAAGCAAAACAAGATGACAAAGATACGTCACTTAAATAATCGGTTTACATGTAGTGTCAAGTATGTAGGTACAATTCTTACATTATTTTGTTGTGATTAAAAGATTAAATATATTTGATCATAAAATCAAACTGAATATTAAGTAATTTGTCAGGTTGGAAAACACAATTCGCTCCCAATTTGAATCACTGTGATTCAAATGCCTATAGTAATGAATAATATTAGGCTGCATGAAGATCTAATGATGGGCTGCACGGTGTTGAGCACAGAGGCAGCAAGAAGGTCGGCGGATCAAATCCCGGAGTGGGGGCAAATCTTGAAATATGGTTATTTCTGTGTGGAGTTTGGATGTTCTACTTTTACAAGCATGTTAGGTTGATTAGCTGGTACAAATATGCCCCTAGGAATGAGTGTGTGTGTGTAAATAGATATCTGTGTGTGGACCTAAACCAGACTAGACTAAAATCATACAATTTTGGAGGGTGGAAGGAAACACGAGTACTCGGAGAAAACCCACACATACACAGGGAGAACATGCAAACTCCACACAGAAAGACACGCGATCCAAACATCGCCCCCCAGCCCTCTCCGGGATTTGAACCCTGACCTTCTTGCTGAAAGGCCACTCTGCTAACCACTGTGCGACCGTGTAGCAATATGCACTGACTCTTTATCAATAAAAAGTATTTAACAAGTATTATTAGAGCAGAGTTTTAAAAAGTTAAACCATATACACATATCCACTTGGACAAATAATCCGAAAACACAACATTTCATTTCACTGCTACGCTGACGACACACAATTATATTTAAAAATGGACACTAAGCCCACCCAAGCTCTTTCTGCCCTTCAGGCCTGTCTGGAGGAGAGAGGGACATGGATGACCAACAACTTTCTCCAGCTCAACATCAGCAAGACGGAAGCCATTTTAATCGGTACACCGCACCAGATCAAAACATCCTCGATTTCAAGCATTCTGGTTTCTGGTCACAAAATTCCACTCTCCTCCTCTGTAACAAACCTCGGTGTAAAAATTGACTGCAATCTCACGTTTGACAATCATGTACATCACCTCTGCAAAGTTTCTTTCTTACATCTCAGAAACATTGCCTAGCTCCGCCCCTCACTCACCCACGCCGCAGCTGAAAAACTAATCCATGCCTTTATCTCCTCCAGACTCGACTACTGTAATCCCCTCCTCGTTGGTGCTCCTGGCAGGAGCCTCGAGAAGCTTCAGGACATCCAAAACTGCGCTGCCAGGGTCCTGATGAGGAGGCGAAAATTTGACCACATCACCCCTGTTCTCAAATCACTTCACTGGCTTCCCATCCGTTTCAGAATTAACTACAAAATCTGCCTCCTCTCCTACTAATGTAATGTGTCCATGGGAATGCCCCAACTTACCTCACTGAGCTCCTTTCCTCACTTATCAACACAAGACACCTTCGCTCTAATTCCACCCACTGCCTCCACCAGCCTAGGACCAGGCTGACCACAATGGGGGACAGAGCCTACCAGGCTGTTGCCCCACGACTCTGGAATGAGCTCCCAGAACTCCTCAGGGCCCGACAAAGTGTGGACACTTTCAAAAGAGGCCTAAAGACATTCATTTTTAATAAGGCTTTAAATTTTTGACTTTATGGTTCTCTGAATGTGGATTTTAGTTTTTAAACTGTTTTTATTGTTTTTACCATGCCTAGTTTTTATGTAGCGCTTTGGGATTTTTAAAAATGTAAGACGCATTATAAATAAAATGTATTATTATTAAAGAGAAGTAACTTTCAATTTTTTTTTTTTTACATAAAACTTCTTTTAGATGCTATTCTTTTTCAAAGATGAAGTTTTATGAGGTTGACTTGTAGATGAATCAGCTCTGATAAAACAATCATGATGTTTGTACTCTGGTCCAAACTGTCATTATAACTAATAAGGCTCAAATTAACAATAAAACAACTTAAAGTGGAATAATTCTGGTCCAAATTAAACATAGTTAATACTTGAATAATAATAAAGTTTGTTTAGGTGATCAGTCTTCTCTGATTTCATCATTTTTAATATTTTTTTTAATATTTTTTTATGATTGCTGCTGGAAGCACACAATTTTCCACATTAAGGTTCTTCTGATTCTGAAAAAGCTTTCATACCAAACTTGTGTCCTTCAGATGTTTCAGGATGTTTCTGTCAGACTTCCTCCAACATTTTTGTTCGCGGTCAGTCTTCTGATTTTGATCCCAGTGGTTTTTAGAACCTGTCTGTTTAAAAATAGTAGAAAAAGTTTCAAAAAAGTCTTCTGGACAGTTTAATTCTTCAACGAGACGTTTCGACTTCCATCCGGAAATCATTTTCAATCTGAAAATTTATCATTTTCAGATTGAAAATGATTTCCGGATGGAAGTCGAAACGTCTCGTTGAAGAATTAAACTGTCCAGAAGACTTTTTTGAAACTTTTTCTACTATGGATCACTCCTGGATGAATGAGGGATTACACGGATCTGTCTGTTTAAACGTCATGTAGCAGAAACCGAACAAACCCGAGAAATCACGAACAGCCTCAAGCAGCACCGGGTTCTCGAAACCTGACTTACAGTGAAAAAAAATAAACCGAACCTGATCAGATGCTCACTTTCGCTTTCCATTTGTTCCATCTACCTTTCAAAAAAAAAAAGAAGACACAAACACTGCGGAAATAGTGTCTTGAAGGTCAGATTATCTTTCAATCTGAAACTTCGGGCAAAACTTTCGCAGGCACGGCTACATCCGGTTTAAGATAAAGTTAAGTATGAGCGACTTTAATCAAGTAACTTCTTACCTTTAGTGTTTTAAAACCCGATAATCCACCGAATAGATCAGATTTTATCTCCAAACTAAAATCTGTCTACCTTCCCATGTGTACGCGCCGATACACGGGGACGCGCGTTTCAGCGCCGCGGGGTGGATGGAAGAAGTGGGCGTGGCTTCGACCCCAAACCAAAAAGAATTCATTTTATATTCATTTATTTATTTTATCAATAGGAGAAAAAGTTGTATTTGAAGTTGATTAGGCTGTAAAATCGACCCTAGAAATGAGTGTTTGTGTGGCCCCGTGAGAAACTGGCGACCTGTTAAGGGTAAACCCTGCCTCTCATCTGTAATCACAGCTGGGATCGGATCCCCTTCGTGATCTGATCAAGGATACTCGGTTTGAAACATAAAATTAAATTAATTAATTTAAAACCACCACCAGAGCTTATTACCTTAAAATATTACAACCTCTAATTAATTTTCAAGAACAAATAAACCACATTTTTTGTGTCATTTTCTTTTTTGCAGTGTTTTCTTTACCTCTGATTTTTATTCATGAACAGGTAAATGTGGTTGTGAATTTTTCTAAAAAGAAAAACAAATTTAGAGTTTGATATCATGTCAGACTTTAATTAAAGCAAAAAAAAATATTGTAGATTTTTAAAACTAAAAATGTGTGTTTTATTGTCTCATAAAATTCAACTTTGAATTTGAAAAAGAAAAATATAAGTCTAATAGGAAATGTCTTTGCTTTCAATTTTCTTCATAATTTATTATTTTCAGCCTATTCCAGCTGATTTCTACTGAGAAGCAGGATACACCCCGAACAGGTCACCAGTCTGTTGCAAGGGCCACACACACAGACAACAATCCACAGACACTTATTCCCAGGCCCATTTTCGTAGCAGCCAATCAACCTTACATGCAGGCTTTTGGAGGGTTCGAGGAAAGTCGTCTCACAATTTTGGGACTTTTTCGGCCTCAGCGGAGCACACTTCTGCAGGTTGGACCCATGACCTGTGGCTGTACTGCGGTGGCCTTAAATGTCCTCTGTCTTTAGTTACCATGTCAGTATTCACCTTCATCACTGACGTAAATCTCTATTCTCTGTACAGTACTTTCAGAATCAAATCCAAGTGCTGATTTTCTATTGTTTTCCACTCTGTTTCTTCCATCTTCTCAGTTCTCTGGTAAGTTTTGGTTGTTTGATTATGACTAAGTTACTAGCAGGTATAAGTTAGAGAAGGCAGGTAGCTCAATGTAAGAGACACCTGCCTCTAATACCAGAAGTTTCGGGTTAAAATCAATGGATCAGACGCTTCTTTGAATAGCTGGATGGTAATTCTACTTTGAATAAATTGTGTTTTAATCTTAGAAGTGGACCAAATAAAATAAAAACACGAAATGGAACAGTTTAAAATGCTATGAAATAGTTCAGTTGAAAAAAGAACCCTTGTTATTCTGTTATTACAACACTCATAAAAAGTTCAAGCTGTCATTTAGTTTGAGTCAGGCATTTGTTTTATTTGTAAAAGCATCAAAATCAAGCAGCCGTCTGAGGACAAAGACAAACAGAAAGTTATTATCTGATTATTACTATACAATTAAGTACAAACCAGGCAAAAAAACTTTACCATTCTGGTTGGAGAGACTAGTTGGAGGGATTCTCAGCACAACCCCCCCCAAAACCTGTCCAGCGCCACTCATATCCAGACACTGGTACAAGGATTGGGAGAGATCAGGCAAAGTTGACACGTAGGTGGAGCAGCAAAAACATCAAACAGTATGAAATCCTGAACTAAATGATATTATTTCTGCTGGAAAATTTAAACAAAGTCAGAAATATGATTAGGTTTTACATTAAAGAAGTTTCATAGTGTCTCTCATTGTGTCGTTCTTACCTCCACTTCCTGCCTGGCAAGCAGATGTTTCAGACTCATCTGGACTCGGACGAATAAATCAGAGTGCAACACTTTCCCCTCAGCTGGATCTTCTGCCCATGTCTCAGATTTAAACTCCGCTCCCTCTATCTATCCTCCTGTAGGTCTGTTTCACCTCCTAAAATCAGACTAGATCAGAGCCGGAGCCAATGGGAAGCCAGGCGGTTGGGTGAGGCACTTCCTCTGTGACAGGAAACTAACAACAAACACCAAGAGACCACAAGTAGGGGAGGGGAACCGAGATCAAGAGATGTTTAATGACTTAGTTCATTTCAGGGTCAGGCTTGTGTAACTAACTTTTTTCTTTTGAAATTGAAAATAACTTCAAAGTTAAAAGGCCCAAAGGATGTGGAAGGTTTCTCTGCTTTTCTGATCTCAGTTTGCTGCAGGATCAATATGAAACTGAGGTAATAATTCACAATGTGAAGATTTTTTTGCAAAAATCATTTGTCACACAACCAGTAGACCATGAACCACATCCGATGATGACATTTGCGAGCTTGTGAATCCATTGGGAGGAAAACTATTCAATGTAATGATCTTCACTGTGTTGCAGCGTCCTTCTACCACTGACTGTGGAATCATGGGTGAATACTTTTGTCCCAGGATTTTGGCTTTATTAAAACTAGGTGTGTTATGTTTTTGAAAAGTGTAACTGCAGACAGGCTACTCGAGTATGCGCCTTTTGGTGTGTATAACCACGCGTTGGCAATCAAAATTGTATATGGGTCGGTATTGTCTTGCTGTTACCTGTAAGGCCTTCTCTGAAAGAAACGCTGTCTGGGTGGAACAAATATTGCACCAAAACTTTTATGTACGTTTTTTGCATTGAAGGAGAAAAGCTGCACACAGTATTCCCTTTAACACGTCCCAAAATGATGAGATACTCTGGCTGCCCACTGATGATCTTGGTTCTACTTCTTTTCTTCAACCTGCAGGACATGGCACCCACGTTTTCATGAATAAAGATTTTATTTTATTAAGATTTCCACTTTCCCTCAGACAATACAAACAATCAATCGGTAAACTTCAGAGAGGGTGATAGTTTCACTAATTCCTATTTTAGATGATTTCCTCTTTAGACAATAGACCTACAACCATCATTTGTACGTTTCAGGATGAACAGTGTTAACAGGTAACTTCACTTTTTCAGGCTTAATTTGTTTCACTGCTGTTTGCATTTTTGTCTGAAAGAGTTTAACTCTATTGAAGTTTGTTTTTTGTTTTTTTTACATTCTGTCATGTTACGAATTTGCTACCAATTGACTCCAATGTTTGTGAAAGGTTCATCTACTGACTGAACGACTTATTAAGTAATGTTGTTCATGTTCAATTAATACATAGTAAGTTTGGTATACTTCTGTTACACAAAAATGAAACTTAAATGAATACATTTATTTAAAAACGGGATTAGAATTGCAACTCAATGCTCAATCAGTTACCAAGATAGATCATTTTTGTTGAATCTTTATGTTTCTTATTAAACTGGAATAGTCTCAGGCAGACACAGATCCAATAATTCATTTGACCAAAAAAAAGAACATTTTAGAATAGTTTGTTTGTTTCATGATGAGATGAAAAGGACGGATCTTGATTTAACTTTTTGGGTGCGGAATCCATCAGGGGATAGTTGTTTATCTAATTCTCCTTATCGGCTAAAATGTTCCCTTTGCCACTCTCACCGCATAATTAGCTCCAAACTGCAAGGCCTGCAGGGTAAACATTATGCCTGGCCATATATGGTCCGAAGTAGACCTGAGAAGATGGCTAACAGGCAAATCAGGTCTTTTATCTGGGAAGAAGATGAGTCTCTTCCCTGATAGCATGGATCCCAATCCTTGTTTACTGATATGCTTCATCTTTCAAAATGACAGAATAATTTTAATCTCAACTGAAAACCTAATTCACAAACTCTACTGCATAATTTTGATAACTGTGTGTCCTTCTTTATACCAAAAAGAAAGTGTTTTATTCTATGGCTTTTGCATCTGTAGAAAACAAACTTCCCTTTTTTTTGTAATTTTTTTTTAATTTTAGTAGTGAGTTTTGGAATCTGCTTACAGGAAACTCACAAAAGCAGGAAATGCCCTGCACATACGTACACACACTCAAAAGGGACACAAAGCCACATTGAAGCTCTTTATTGTTCTACAGCTGAACACATTTGTTGATGAAAAAAATATAATGTTTGTTGCACCTGTAGAGAGCATCACTGTACCTCAGCCGTAATCCATGAGGTGGCGATGGTGAAGATGTAAGACCCAGATGCGTAGACAGTTTTAACTAGTTTATTGCAAATAATCAGGGAAAAGGAGTAGGCCTGCATAGTCTGGAAACAACGTGGGTGTACTCTATCATGGCTGCAGCACAAAAGCAGCACAGCAGGTGATCTGGCCCTAGAGCGATGGACATCACGGGTTAAGTAACCAGGGGAAGGCAAGACACAGGTGGAGGCATCAGGGAGAGGGAATTGGGACCACAGTGTATAATTAGGTCACAAGGCCAGATTAGGTGCGAGGAATTGTTCCCAAAGTGAGGAATTTTATGACAGTGACATTCTGTATATTTACACAGAAGTAAAAATAAATGTGTATTAAATAAAAAATAGTTCATGATTTTTAAAAGTGACTGCTTTTTTAAATCTCGCTGTTTCTTTATTTAAATTATATTTTTTCTCTTTCCTCCAATGATTTCACCACATAATTTCTTCAATATGATTCATTTTGTCAATTACATTGAAATCCTGAAGCTGTTAAGATGTAACCAAATTTGTCCACAATGTTGGTCATATGGCAAGACAGGTGCTTAAAGAAAACAAATCCATTGGTTTGGTTAATTACTTAAAAACCATAGGAGTGTTCAAGTTTAAGTTGTGTCGTAAAATGATGAAGGTAGATGTAGAATCAAGATGCACAGCAAGTTTTAAGCAGTTTATTGCAGTTGGTCAGGAGTTAGGGAAGTGGGGTAGACATATGCAGCCTAGAAGACGACAATGCGGACACAGTCATGGCTGCAGCAAAAGAGTAGGTGATCTGAAAACGCAGTGAGGGACACCAGGGATTAAATAACCAGGGGGAAGACGAGACACAGGGGGACCATAAGAGAGAGACAATTGTGATCACGTGTGTTGAATTAGGACAGTTGCAAATTGAATCAAATGGTTTTTACACAAAGTTACCATGGAAGGGAAAGGTAAAATCTGGAAATACTCCGATAAGATAGAACTGTCTGTTTTCACACAAGTTTATTTCCATTTTCTTTATTTAAAAAAGTGAATTTGATGACGTTTTCCAACGTATTTTAATTAGACATAAGTAAAAAAAATATTGAAAACAACTTTTTCAACTATGGTTGATTATGTTGGAGGCGTTGGGTCAGTGTTGGTGGTCTCCACTGTTGGACCGGGAGATGGCGGTTCGATTCCCACTAGGTCCATGCCTAAGTGTCCTTGGGGAAGACACCTAACCCCCATTTGTCCCGTCGTGGCTGCCTGCTGCACAGGAAAGTTTCCCATTTCCCTCACAGAAATTAAGAGAGTACATTAAAAAAAAATTACTGGCTAAAATTTTATAGATGAAAGATGAATAAATGATTTAATCACATTTTTATCTTATGTACAAGTTGCACATTTGCATCATACATGTTATATTGATATCTTATATATAGTTTATAATAAAAAAATATATTGAGAAAAGAGAGGGATAGACGGATAAGAAGATGACTGACTGAGAAAAAAAAAAGTTGGGTTTATGTTCCTGTACTGAGAGATGCAGTACAAGACCATTTCCACTAGGTGGAAGCACTACACTGATCAAACGACTACTTAAATCCGAAGAAGAATTATATCAGGAAAAGAAATAAAAATAAAAACGGCGTTACAAATAAAAAGTAAGTATTCACATTAAAATATTCTGAATACGTTCCATCTTTTTTTATTCGTCGTAGATCTATTATAAATTCTATTTTGCTGTATTTTGTTAATTTGGGACACAATTTGAAATCGGATTGTTTAAATAAACAGCAACTGTTAGCAACTTTATTACCAACGTAAAATAAACCTTTCCTCTTTATCTGTTTTAGGCCAGTTTATAAAGTTTTTAATTAAAAAAAGAAAGAAGAAATGACTCGTCATGGAAAGAACTGCACAGCCGGTGCTGTTTACACCTACCATGAGAAAAGAAAAGACACAGGTGAGTTTTATCTGTTACTTTTTAACTCATTTCTTTAAAATCGTCACATAGAGAAAACCACAGCTTCTCTTTATGGGATCCCCTTACCCCTAAATTCAGTTTATTTAATTAAAACACAAAAATAAAAGCTATAAATAGGAATGTTTCTTTACTGGAAAATAGAACAATTTTTTTTTAAATAGCAGGAGTTTAAAAATTTAAGCTCTCTCCTCAATTGGAGGAGTTTACATATCTCAGCATTCATGAGGAGCTCAGAGTAGAGCTGTTGTTCCTCCAAGTCGAGAGAAGTCAGATGGGGTGGTTTGGGCATCTGGTTAGGATACTTACCGAACATCTCGCTGGTGGGGTGTTTCAGGCACGTCTCTCTGGGAGGATACCAAGAGGTAGACACCAGACACCCCGAAAAGACTTTGTCTCACAGTTGTCTGGGAACGCCTTGGGATCCTCCCGGGTGAGCTGGAGGATGCAGCTAGCGTGAAGGAAGCCTGGGTTTCCTGTCTGAGGCTGTAGCCCCTGCAACCCAGCCCCAGACGAGTGGAAGACTACTGAACGAATAAAATTGTTTTTGCCATTAGAACTGTTTTTTATATATATATATATATAAGCATATTTTCTCTGCTTGGTCAGATTTAGCCATTTATGTGTTTAAACATGTCATTCTACAGCTGCTTCTGGTTATGGGACACAAAGCGTCCGTTTGGGAAAAGATGCCATCAAAGACTTCGACTGCTGCTGCTTGTCTCTACAACCGTGTCATGACCCCGTTATCACGTATGTCTCAACATTCATCACACCGATGATCATTCAAATTACATTGATAGCTTTTGTATGTTGTCCTCAGGCCAGATGGATACCTTTATGAAAAGCAGGCCATTCTGGAGTATATCCTTCAGCAAAAGACAGAGTTTGCAAAAAAGATGAAGGTAAGCTCCCTTTGATTCAAATACAGCTTCATCTGATGATGATGACCTTTGTTTGTCCTTCTGCAGGCATATGAAAAGCAGAAACAAGCACTGAAGAACACCAAGGAGTTGGAATCCATGTCTGAGGAACGTCAGAAAGTGGAGAGGTTTAAAACCAGTGAGAAATGCATTGTGTCCAAACCCATCAACCCCTTCACTTCAGGTATGCTCATTTTGTCTCCATCTAAATTTACTTCTCTGATAATAACTTGTTAAATGTGTTTGAGGAACGACGACGTCCATCTCTTTACTTTCAGGACAGAAAGCCGGTAAGATGAATCCATCTACGAGCACGTCAGAATCAGCCAGCACTTCCAACCAGAGCCTGCCTAGTTTTTGGATCCCCTCCCTAACACCAGAGGCCAAGCCCACCATCCTAAAGAAACCAGTGAGGGAGATTTTGCTCTGCTCATTTTCACAAATGCCTCATAACTTCTTTTCCTTTTCAACAGAGTAAAGTCGTATTATGTCCCATGTCTGGACGTCCCATCAAAATGAATGAACTGATAGCAGTGCGCTTCACTCCTCTCGATGCTAGTCTGGACAGAGTGGCCCTGCTTAACCGTCAGGTGAGAGAATCATCTGACCTGGTCTGAAAGCAGTCGAGGTCTTTATTTCTCACAACCAGCCAAGATAGAAATAATTTCAAATCTTGGTGTCTTCCTCATCTTTTCACAGGAGAGGTATGTGTGTGCTGTGACCAGAGATGTCCTGGGAAACAGTGTCCCTTGTGCCGTTCTGAAGCCCTCGTGAGTATTAATCTCATGTAGAGAATGTTAGACTCTTCTGTTTCACATCCCTGTGAGACTGAAAGGCTCTGTCTGGTTTTAGGGGTTCTGTGGTGACTGAGGAGTGTGTGGAGAAGCTGATCAAGAAGGACATGGTGGATCCTGTGACTGGAGACAAACTGACAGACAAAGATATCATTTTCCTGCAGAGGGTGAGTTGTGTTTAATGAAGTTCTGTGACTTGTTGGTAAGGGAATCCCAAGTATTATAGTTCATGTCCAAACTGTTGGACATCCCAAAAGTTTGGGATATTGTTTCAACATGATGAGCAGAGAAGTCTTTGCATATCTTTACTTTTGTCTTGGTACGTGCCGTCATTTGCAATAATCCAACCCAAACCAAAAAGTGCTTTTTTTCAGCAGGAACCACCTGCTGAAAAACCTCCTCACTATGGTTTAGAAGGTCTAATCTAGGTGTCATTGTGTTCTGACAGGGGGGAACCGGCTTCTCTGGATCTGGAGTGGACCTCCGAGCTAAAGAGGCTCGTCCTGTGATGCAGGCCTGAGACAACAAATGATCGCATCTAAAGCTGACTCCAAAAACATAGAAAATGTCCCAGTTTTATTTTTTACAAGTGTTAATTAGAACATTTTGTTCTTTGTGAACCATTTTTTTCAGTTTGTATAAAAATGTGTAAGTATAGAGTTATCCCAGTTTACATCCTCTTAGCATCCGTTCATTATTTTTTTCTGAATTGCTTGTTATGAATGGAGACATGGTTGTTAAAACCTAATAAATGTAAATTTATCCAGAACATTGAGTGGTCATGTGATGTTTATTTTTATTTTTTGTTTATTTTGAATTACTCTATTCATCCCTCACCGGGGAAATTTGTTTGCTGCACTCCTTACACCGCAGCAGGCTGCCCTTCAACGGCGCCAATGGTGGGAGAAGTGGGGGTTAGGTGTCTTCTCCAAGGACCCTAGACGAGCTCTCCGTGGGACGCAAACCCGCGACCTTCCGGTCCGCGGGCGAACGCGCTAACCACGCGTTGTTTCAGAAATTATATTTTTGTATGTCTCAATACATTCAACTCCTTCTTTCGTGGCCAAATATAAATAAGCAAATTATACATAAATGAGCCTTGAGATTTTTCTGTCTCCCCATCAGAAAATTAAATAAGTTTGACAGGTAAATAAAAAAAAAAATACTGCACAAATTTTAGGTGAGCTACACCACAGCCTGACAACAAGGAGTTTATCATGATGGTCTGCATGCTAGCAAATCTACAGTATACGTGTGTCAAGAAATGAAACATCTAAATCTTTTTAAAATCAACTGGATTTTGTGTGTTTTTAACAAAGGTTTTTATGTGTTTTGCTTTGACCAAAACGTGTTAGGCAATGGTGGTGCTTTTATTAAAATATTACAGCTCATTGTCATGTTTTACATTCACCAAATTAACTTAGAGACCTCTTGATTGTGTTTGTGGGCCCCAGATCGTACGTTATACATCTTTAGATTAGAGTTATGCATACATTCATCCAGAATCTTCTGTCACAGCTCATCGTGTTCGTCTACCCTCATCCCTCCGTAGTCTGTGATAGTGCTGGTCTTGATGTAGTCTGCTTTCTCCAACACTTCATCAAGCGTGAGAAATCCATCCTTATCAGTGGAATAAAAGAGAAAGTCAGGTTTTTTATAATTCAGAGTAATCGAGTTGGAATTTAAAAGTGAGGAAAGATTTTGAATTAAAACCAAATCTAGGAAATAATACTGGAAAATGTAAGCAGGTTTTTTGAAGGAAAAAAAAATTAAGATTTTTTTACTGTTTCAATTCCAATTTTAACAGTCTTCTGCATTCCTGTATTTTTCTGCTATTTGCTATAGAGGGATGTTGGACTTTGGTTTGTTAGTTTATCAGACTGCGTGACCTTAGAATAAAAAAAAATTGAACTTTTGCTGCTGAACATCTGGGTCATTCTGACATGAGGTTTTTTTTTCACAGCCAATCAGAGCATTTTCATTTGTCCCTCTTGTTCATCAAATCCATCCTCTACTTGTCAGACCTTTAATCTTTCCTCTCTAAGTTTTTGATTATTGGAAATGTTAATGGAATAACTTGCAGTAACATTGGGGAACAAGACAGTTAGCAAATCATACTTTTTCACATGTAAAAATTGACAGTGTGTGTTTGATGATCTACAGCCCACAGAGATCCCAAACTGTTATCTTCGAGACTTTATTCTGATTATTCATTGTACTGTGAAGAGATGCAAGGTGTGTAACAATCAAGAAGATGTTCAGATCAAATAATCTCCAAACTAGTTTGACCAAAGTGGATCTGTTTAAACCAAAGATCCATAAAAACAACTCTAGAAGTACAAAAGTTTTAAAAAAATTGTTTTATTGGTGAACTTTGAAACAAATCCCAAATATACTTTTTGTTTGAAACATTTTCTGCACTCTTGTGTGTGACACAGGATGTAGCATCATATTATTATGACACAGGAAAAAGAACAGCACCACATTTAAACTTTTGAGATAAACTGCGTCAGTGCATGTTGGAGAAAAAAAAAAAAAGCCACATTTTTGTTCGGAGCCCTAGCAGCTCACGTTTGTCTGTTCTTATGATACAACAGTGACAAGAGGAGTGTAAACAGCAATAAAACACAATTTGGAGACAACAACAGAGACCTGCATGGTTTCCTACCTGTATTTACATACACAGTATGTATGTGTGTGAGTGTGTGTATGTTCTGCATGTGGGTTTATGAACAGCTCTTAATCCCAAACCAGAATCCAGTCTCTAATTCCATCAAGATCATGATCTGCTCACGAGTGAACAGAAAAATAGAAACTGCAGCTCAAAGTTCATCATGTCTTTTTGTTAGATCGTCTCCGTAATTGGTGGCCTGACTTCCCACAAACATGTTCCAGTTCGCCAAAATCTCTTTTTTGGTGATTTTCTCATCCTGTAGTTCCATCCAGCATCCATTCATTGGTTTATTATTGACAGGAAGAGAGAGTAAAGAACACAAAAAGATGATGAAAGGAAAGAAAGAAAGATGAGAAAAAGATATTAGTGATGAATTAATCCAAAAATTAAAGCAATTAATTATTGTCAGACCTGTGATTTAATTTTGTTTAAAGGTGGTATGGAAGATCTTTATAAATTAATATTAATAACTCTTAAAAATAAATTTAAAAACTCAAAACCTCAGCCAATCCCTTTTGTTTGGTGAACAAAAACCAAAAGCCCACTGAGTGATTTATCAAATCTAAGACATGTTTAAGTAAAACCTATTACCTGGTTGAGTTCTGTGGTTTTGTAGACGATCAGAGAACAAATGTACCTTATTAGTGTCCGTCTCATGAATGAGATGCCTGGCTTCGTTTTCAGCATGGTCCACTTCTCCTGGTAAGATCCAGTGAGCTACTTCTTCACCATCTAAGAATCCATCCTAGAAAGTAAAGCAAAGAACCAGGTAGACCAATAGGAATGTAAAACATTTCCAGAGATTTTTTTTATTATCACTCATTTTCTTTTCAGGCTTTTTAAATAATCTTCAGGAGGTCTGGATTTTCAAACCTTTTACCTTGTTAGCGTCTCTAATCTCTGAGAAATGTTTCTTCTCTGTCTGGACCCATTCAGGTTCACTCTCTCCCTCCTCTGCTGTGAACATGTCCCCTGTGGAGAGAAAACATCTGAAGTTTAGTTACATTCATCAGTGAGATGGGAAGAGGTGGAGGAAAAGCTGAAGAGGTGGAGGTTTGCACTAGAAAGAAGCGGAATGAAGATTATCCAGAGTAAGACAGAGTATGTGTGAATGAGAGGAGTGAAGCTACAGGGAGAAGCGATAAAGAACGTGGAGGATTTTAAATACTTGGGATCAACAGTCCTGAGCAATGGAAAGTGTAAAAAAGAGGTGAAGAAGCGTGTGCAGGCAGGCTGGAACGGGTGGAGAAAAGTATCAGGTGTGATGTGTGATAGAAGAGTTTCAGCTAAAATGAAAGGGAAAGTGTACAAAACCGTGGTGAGACCAACCATGCTGTTTGGTCTAGAGACAGTGGCACTGAGGAAGGGACAGAAAGCAGAGATGGAGATAGCAGAGATGAAGATGCTGAGGTTCTCTCTGGGAGTGACCAGGATGGACAGGATCAGAGGAACAGCACATGTTAGAGGTTTTGGAGATAAAGTCAGAGAGACCAGACTGAGATGGTTTGGAGATCTACAGAGGAGAGAGAGTACATCGGTAGAAGGATGCTGCGTTTGGAACCACCAGGAAAGAGGACTTAAGGAACACCAAAGAGGATGTTCATGCACAGTGAAGGGAGACATGAAGGTAGTTGGCGTGATTTGTTGTGGTGGACCATGAAGGGAAATGTTGAAAGGAGAAGAAGGAGCAAGATGTGAGAACTCACCGATGTACTCTTCTAAGTTGATCCTCCCATCACCGTTCTTATCAATGTCTTCCACAGTTTCCTAAGTAGAAGAGTTGAAAGAAGTTTTTACTGCTGTGTTTAATTTACAAGTATAGTTGCTTATTTACTAGTTTGATCACTGGTTCGTCAATGGTTAAGTTCACCATCTACTTACTGGTTCGCTTACTAAATTATGTACTGCGATTTTCACGAATACTGCACAGTTAAGTTATTTATTTTAAATCAGACCTCTCTGTTACCTGAACCACCACAGCTGTCATGTAGGGAAACTCTTCAGGATGAAGGAAAGCGGTGAATTCTTCTCTGGTGGCGATCCCATCGCCATCTCGGTCAGCTGACTTAAAGCGCCGCTCGTCCCTCGTCAGCATGGCTTTATAAGTGGCTTTATCATCAACGTCATCAAACTCCTCTCCTTAAGAAAAAAAAGTAGCAAGATTAGACGTGAAAACTAAAAAGGAGAAAATGAGTGTCAAACCTATGACGATTACCCTGATAATATCCATAGGTGGTGTTTTTATACTCCTCCCAACTGATCTTGTTATCTTTGTTCTGATCGTAGTCTTTCCAGTTCTTGTTGACATTGTCCTCGATGTATCTCCTTTGACGATGTTTGATCCAGTGGTGGAGCTCTGTCTGCGTGACGTAGCCATCCTTATCAGTGTCAATACGGTCCACAATTTTTCTGTTAGGAAAGAATGGCTCAGACTCACAGCTGAAAATATGTGATATTTTAAACTAAAAGTAGAGTAAGACACAAGAAAACGAAAAGCACCAACAATATTTGGCGACCATCATGACCACCTTCAAAGAAAGAGACTAATTAGGCCAGGGGTGTCCGAATCCGGTCCTCGAGGGCTGGTGTCCTTAAGGTTTTCCATATGTTCTTGCATCCACATACAGTATCTAATCCTGTTAATTGAGTCATTATGCCAAATTCTATTGGCTGTTTATTTCACTTTTTGTGCATCAGCTGTATTGAACCAGGAACACAATGAAAACCTTCAGGACACAGGCCCTCGAGGACTGACTTTGGATGCCCTGAATTAGGCTGACAATAAGCCATTAATCAAAACACATGTACATGCACACAAAGATAAGCGACCATGGAGCACATCTGCAGGCTCAAAGCAGAAAACAGAGAGCAGGACTCTACTTCCCAGACCTAACCAAAAACCTGTTTAAGGCCTAAGAAGGAATCTCTCTCCAAGCCAATCAGGTACTCCGAGAACAAGGAAATGACCAATTCCCCTCTACACCCTCTCAGAATAATTGATATATGTCTCCATCATCCACCAATCTACTCCAACCCTCTTCTAAATGGCTTTATGTAGACACACTGAGCCAGCAACATGAACACATGGACAGCTAACCGTTCATTTAGACACCCACCTATCTGCAAAGATGGATTGTAGGCCAAGCCACACCCCAGCACAGCAACCCAGATGCCTGTAAAAGCGACTCAGCAACACTACCAGCGTAACATGAGCACAACACATTCACTGTAAACCCCAAATAATCACCACCTTCCAGCACTATAAAAGCAAGATCACCATGCTATCGCCCCACCTGCCAGTAAGAATGTACATTGGTAACTAAGAATGGCGTGTAAATTTGAGGAAAGAGCCGCCATGGCAAACCACTGGTAAGATCACTTCAATGGTTTTCTTCTCAATGTCTTATATGGTACCCAATCTCTGAATAACAGCAGCAAATCATCACGTTATTAGACACCCCAGGAGGGCAGGATGAGCCACTTTCATGCCACTATGTCAATTAAGATATTGAGGCATCAGAAGCCAATCTCAAAAAGTACTACCAACTGTTATTTCGGAGGGGTATGGCAGACTTGGTGATGATTCACAGCCATCGGTTCAATCACAAAAGAAAAGAGACATAAACCCTTCGAGCAGGGATGTTAAACTCCAGTCCTGAAGGGTTGGTGTCCTGAGGGTTTTTCATGTGTTCTTACATCTACACACCTGATCCAGGTTTTTTAGTTAGCGTGCCAAATTTTATTGGCTGTTGATTTCAATTTATGTTCATGAGCTGTATTGAACCGGGAACACCGGCCCTCCCGGACCGGATCTTGACACTTCTGTTTTAGAGAGAACATGCAGAACACATCTGAGGGGGACTTACGCCAGCCGGTCTTTGCTCTCCTCAGGGGTCAGCTGGTCGAAGGTTTTTGCCTCTTCCTTTCCAAGGAAAGCCTCATGGTCATACTGGAAGCCATGAGCATCATCATGAGCATGGTCACTGAGGTCAGGTTGGTGATGAACTCGCTTCTCCTGTGCAGGTACTGCAGAAACAACTGCAACCAGGATGCAGATGGATAGAAGCAACCTTTGCATCATCATCATCAGATTATAGCCTGGAAAAGAAGAGAAAAAAGAAAGTAGGGAGACATTCAGGACTTTGCTCAGAGAAAGGATTCCTCCAGAAATAAACCAAGATTGAGTCAAATGTTTAGAAAAATGTCAAACACCATCTTAAAAGTTCTAAACTTACTCTGATCAGTTTCTCCCCCTTTTTCAAAAGAAAATCCACGCATGTACGCGTTGGCATTCTGTGAGTGTGTTGGGTGGGATCTCTGCTGAGAGTGAACCAATCATCATCAGTCCTTTGGAGGATGTCATCCAGTCTGAAGCTGGATTTTTTTCCTGGCTTTTTCTCATTTGCTACAAACCGCCACGTTGTCACGCAATCACTTTCCTCTTTCTGTGCACAAAGAGGAATGTGAACAAATCGAGCTGAAATACTTTATAAAGCATGATGTTACATTTCAGCTTAGCTTTCCAAAAACAAAAATGAGAAATTAAAAAAAAAAAAGTTTTTCTTTTTGCTGCACGTGTCATCATGTCCGTTATGAACTTTCTGCAACACAACCAACCACATGCACTTAGATATATATAACTATTGTACAACGGTTCATCGCGACAGACTGGTGACCTGTATGGGGTGTACCCTGCCCCTCGCCTTGAATCAGCCGGGATGGGCTCCGGCACCTTCCGCAACCCGTAAGGGATAGACGGTTAAGAATGACTGACTGACTGACTATAACATTTCATCCATGGAGATCTTCGAAAAGAAACTTTATATTATCAATAACGCCGTTTCCATGGTGACGAGAAGGTCTAGTTGGACCAGAGGGCAGGAGAGGATGATAGAGGAAATCAGAGGATTAGAATAGAGTTAAGATATGGATAGATAAGAGTTCGAAGATCAATCTTTGTTTCGTGGAAACCCAGTGTAGATTTTGAAGGATTGGAAGGATATGATGGGATGGTGGAGTCCTGGTGATAATCTGAGCTGCAGAGTTTTGTCACATATTGAGAATAAACTTACCGTATTTTCACGACTATAAGACGCACATAAGTGTTAAATTTTCTTCGAAATGTGCAGTGGTGCGCCCTACAGTGAGAGTGCACCCGATTGTGCAGTGCCGCGCCCCATGGTGCAATGCAGAGCACCCTTTGTCTATGTGTTGTTGTAAGGCGGACATAGTAGAGAACACCATGAGGACATTTAAGGGGACGTGTTGATATGGATTGTGTGTAAAACCCACGCCCTATAATCAGGGGCGCCTTATAACGCACTTTTAGAAAAGAACTCAGTATTTAGTTACTGAGCTCCTCAGAGGAAAAAAAATCATTAAAGACTTGACAGGAATGTGACTTACTTTAATGTGTTAAACACATTAATGGTACACATAACTAAGACTGCGCCTTTTAGTACGGTGTGCCTTATGGTCATGAAAATTCAGTAATGAAAGTACTGTTAAGTTATTTACTTAAAATCCTAAATCGGGAATTAGTGGGAATGCCTCTTGTTTTCAATTAGTCTCATGGTGAACCTTTATTTTCCATCAGCAAACTGATCCAACTTCATTAGTTTATTAAAGTTGTAATTGTGGTAAATAAGTGGTTTGATTTCATATTAGTTATTTAAATACCAATGGATCAGTTAATTCCAACTTCTCGCATTTGTCTCCTCTGGTCTTCTATATTTAATTTGTCCATTTAATTTAATCTCTTTTGCTTGGCATGCAAAATAGTTACCATGGGATTGTTCACACACAAACAAAACTACATCCGAGACCATGGTCCTCGCAGGAAAAGGGTGGAATGCTCTCTGCAGGTCAGGGACAGAGTCCTGCCACAAGTGGAGGAGTTTAAGTATCTCGAGGTCTTGTTCACGAGTGAGGGACGGATGGAGCAAGAGATCGACAGGCGGATCGGTGTGGTGTCACCAATAACTAGGACGCTGCATCGGTCTGTTGTGGCAGAGAAAGAGCTGTGCCGAAAAGCAAAGCTCTCGATTTACAAGTCGATCTACATTCCAACCCTCACCCCTGGTCACCAGCTGTGGGTGGTGACCGAAAGAAAGAGATCACAGATACAAGCGGCCGAAATGAGTTTCCTCTGCAGTGTGGCTGGGCTCTCACTCAGAGATCGGGTGAGGAGCCCTGCCATCCGGGAGGAGCTCGGCATCGAGCCGCTCCTCCTCCAGGTCGAGAGAAGCCAGATGGGGTGGTTTGGGCATCTGGTCAGGATGTCCCCGAGCGCCTCGCTGGTGAGGTGTTTTGGGCACATCCCAATGGGAGGAGACCAAGATGCAGACCCCGGACCCGCTGGAGAGACTATGTCTCACCGCTAGCTGTGGAACAACTTGGGATCTTTCTGGGTGAGCTGGAGAATGCAGCTGGGTGAGAGAAGCCAGGGCTTCCCGTCTGAGGTTGTTGCCCCTGCGATCCGGCACTGGATAAGTGGAAGACGATAGAACGGAACGTGTCTTTGTTCCAAACTTTCAGCCCTTGTTTAAACCATATTGCCACATCTACGCATGCATTCAGCTGGTGTTCAACTCATAAGCACCACAGAGTTTTGCACTGTATTCAAAGTAAAAAATAGAAACAAATACAACTTGAATTTTATTGATATAAAATGACGATCTCCAGGGTTTAAGAAGAAGCTTCCACAGTAAATAAGAACTACCGTTACACAAAATGTAGTGGTTTATTCTTCACAGTAGATGGACAATGCTCATAGATAACAGTTAAAGTCCTCTAAATAAATTACATCAATTATTTATCAGATAAACACATGTGCAACTAGTTTGTGTAAAATCTTCTGAGAAGTATTACAGATCTGACTGACAACACAAAAACAGGCACTGTCATCATCATCTGCAGCATCCGTCAGCCTCTCATTCAGCACAAAGTCACCCTGTTACGCATGTTTAATACATCACATTAACTTTTAAATCACCTCTGCTGGAATGTAGAACAGATCAGACACGTAATTTGATTATAGTTAACATTTAGTTAGAAATCAAGATGGTGAGTTTGATCATGAATACGTTCACATTCGTTCTTCTCTGAAAGCTCCTGGACAGCTGATTCTTAGTGTTCCAAATCAATATGGAAACTAGAATGAAACTCACGAGACCCTGTTTAGTATATGTGAGCTTTTCAGTACCAGTGAAAATAAAAACTCAGGTACTGACTCATCAAGATAAATGAGGGCAAAGCACCTTCACCATCACTTTAAGAAAGAAATATAAAACTATGTGATGAATGAAGCCGACTTCTGATTCTGACTCAGCAGCCATGTAGGATAAATAAACATCCTCTGACTGGGAAGGGATTAACTTGCAAAGTTAACATGCATGTACTGAGGAACCATTAGGAACCCAGAGGGGAACATGCAAGCCACATGTGGCAGTAACACCAGGTTAGAACGATGTTTCAATCTCAGACTAATTGAGAGCACATAAGCTCAAATTTCTTAAATCTGTTGGTTTGGAAGAAGGAAACCAATCTAAAATTTGACCTCCAGTTAGCTTCTGCTGTCCTCACTATCCTGCAAGGGGAGGATAAAGATCATGCAGGTACTAAATAATATCACATTATCAAGTCCATTCTGATGAGGATCAACATGAGTCATTCTCATAACATAGGCAGCAACACAACATGCAAATAAGCAGGTCTGTTTTCTCCTTTTACATGGACTCATCACAAATAGAGGACTATGAGAAGATGCTGGTCAACAAACACCAGTAGCTGGTAAACTTTGTCCTACCTAACACTTGCTGAGTACTGGATTGTGATTTTATTTAAGCGTGGCGCTGTGCGTATCGACACCTCCATTGATGTCTTGTTTCTGTACCAGGACCAGACAGCTGAGATAGAAGTGGGGCCGTGGACAGATTTAAATTATTTGCTCTGATTTTATACCAGAATAATTACTGAAGCTAGATTATGAAGTGCTACATTGTGGAGATGCTCCAGACCTGGTCCAGGTCAAATCATTGCCTCAGAGTTGGATTACAGAAACATTCAGATCATTTTATGAAAAATCTGCTGACTCCAGCTCTGATTGGCTAACCAAGAGGACATTAATGAGACAATGCCAACAACTTTGTGAGATGTATTAAAATGAACTTTGTGCTTATTGGACAGACTGGAATCTTCCTCCCTCCACACTGGGCGGATAATTAGTCGGGTTCAGGACGAGGGTTTATTTGTTCTGAGCTAGCACGTCGTTGAAGATGTTGAGGAAGAGGTGAACGTGATACACTTTGAACACCAGCGCCGGACGGAAACGAATGGAACGGTCTCCACATCCTCCCAGGAGAACGCCTGTGGATGAGGAGTGATGTTAGATGACCATGTTTGATCACACCTAGTGAGATGGCAGAAATTTACCTTTATCACGAGCCTGCTGCACCAGTCGGTCGCGGGTTGCACTGTCACACACATCGATGGCACAGAAGGTTCCTTGTCCTCGAGCTCGGCTCAGTAAGCCGGGGTACTGCGCCTGTAGGAAACAAATATCCACACAGTTTTAAGATGATGTTGAGCAAAACCTACAAAAAAACTTTAGCAAAATTACTATTTCTAACTTTTCCATTGCAAGTTTTTTGCCACCAAATGGTAAAAACAATGTCAGATTTTTGCCCTATTTTAAAATTATTTTCAATCTTTTTTTTTATTTTTATTTAAATTTAAATTAATTTAAGTTTAAACCGGCCCCAAATAAGCGGAAGAATTTAAATTAAAAATTTTTTAAAGACTTTTTAAAACTGTAATAATATATTTATTAGTCACCAGTGATACATTTCCTAATATCTGCTAATTTAACTTTTATTTCTTAATGATCAATTACTTCAAAACCTAATCGTGTTACCACATGTTAGTTTCAGATACTGGTTAGAATTTATACAGTTAATCTCAGACACCGCCTCCACACACTGACCTGCAGCTCGTAGAGACCGGACAGCAGAGCTTTTCCCGAGTTGTTCACCTCCTCCAGAAGGTTCTCCCTGCGGATCACGTTGAGAACCTCGGACAGGAAAAGGTTCTTTGATGGGTCACCCATCCAGGTGTTGAAGATCCGGTAGGGCTGGTAAACACAACGCCTTGATTAGCCTTGGTAACAGATCGGGGCATCTGTTATAAACACTTTCGCAGTTTCAAAGTTTTTTGTGTATCTTACACACATTGCTTCTGGTATACACACTTGGGATTTATAAAAACACCTGTGACATACTTTACACAATCTGAGTTTTATACGTCATACCTACCGCAAATTTCAGGCAAAAACCCACTTGATCTCCATCCCACCCCAATCAAACTTCTCTTTTCTACAAATCTTTCAATTTGTGTACGGCAAATTCTGAGTTTGCTTTGAGCAGAACAATACTCGACGCACGCTGCAAACTTTATAAATGGCTCAATTTCCACAAAAGTTGGCATACACACGGATTTTAACATAAGCACATTTTAAAAATGAGGTCCCAGGTCTGAAACGCAGCCAGGAAGAGGACTAAATTAGGCCTGGCTCATGCTCATTTCTGAAACTTAGTCGGGATAAGGGTTGATAAAAGAGGTAGGACAACAACCAACATCAAGTCTGATACTTAGACCGTGACAAATGTGAGACCAGAATTAAGACCAAACCAGGACTAGAATCGGCACTGAAAATAGAAGTAGGACTAAATTAGCATCAAGATTAGAATGAGTTCTATTTTTGATTATGACTGGAAGAAGACTAAAGATGTACCACCTCTGCTGGGGTTGGGACTGGGACCTCAATCGGGACTAAACAAGTGCCACGACCAAGCCAGAAACCCTACAAAGTCCAGGACTTCGATAGAACAAGAACCAGGATCCAATTGACAATCTGGACCATAAATGGTACTTAACCAATGCCTGGACCAGAGAGGAGTACAACTAGTACTTCACACATATTTCTGAGGACAAACATCTGCAGAAGACCTTTGACCAACCTTATCGGCCTGCAGCTCGTCCTTGTGGTAGTAGCCTCCGGTCAGCAGCTTCTTACTGAAAGAGACGATGTCAGCGGGGTCGTCCATCCCCCAGTGCTCGTGGGCCCAGAACTTTCCGGTTGCACCACCACCAGTCTGAACTTCATCCGCGTGGAAAGCACAGCCATGCTGAAGAGAAAAACATAAACATGACAATTTCATTCCTGGTGTAGATTTCTGGCAAACTGACATCAGACGGTGGGGAACACAGATTAACCAGTAAAATAATTCTTTGTAATCTGTGTGGATTAAATTCCTAAAGTGCTGCTTTACAAACCTAGTTTGTCTGCTTTTCCTCAGGATAAGTAGGATGCTGTGTAATATTTATGAAAGCAAGCTGTGAATATTCAAACTGACTCAGTTTTCTTTCTAGGTCATTTAGTTTTGTATGCTTTTAAATGTTTTGAATATTTTCACGCAATTTATCAGGATTTATAATCTGATCTTTGTGTATCAAAAGTAGTGATTGATCAGTACTGCTGTTAGTAATAAAGCAGGACCAAACCAGTTTTGCTAAGTAGTTCTAAAATACTGGTCCATCAGAGGGCATTGTCAATTATCCTATTGTTTAGGCTTAAGATTTTATTGAAATTCAATACCATGTATGCCTGTGTATGCATCCTAGCCAGATGCCCAAACTACCCTATCTGGCTTCTCTCAACCTGGAAGAGCAACAGCTCTACTCCAAGCTCCTCATGGATGGCAGAGCTCCGTAGGCCCTGGACCTGCTGGACAGACAATGTTCCACAGCTGGCTGGGGAAGGCCTCGTGAAGGCCTCGGGAAGTCTTTTTTCCCATCTGAGGCTGTTGCCCCTGCGACCCCGCGCCAAATAAGCGGAAGACAACAGAACGGAACAAACTTTCCTGATGTATAACGTTTTACAACATTGAGAAGAGTTTTCCTCTGCAGCTTCATTGATCTTGGCTGTGCGTCTACATCCTGTTACCTTGCGTGCAATGTTGCGGAGTTTCCTGAAGAAGTCTGGGGAGGCGTGGTTGTCTCCTCCTTCAGCCTGGATTGGCTCAATAACGATTCCTGCCACAGGTTTGCCTTTTTGTCTCCACTTTACAATCAGATCCTCCACCTAAAACATCATCATAATTCACTGTTAAGTTGTTTTTTTTTCCTTCAATAGGACCAGAAAGAGTCAGCCTACCTCCTCCAGGCAGCGCGCCTCTTCCTGGGCGTTCTCTCTTTTGAACTCCTCCAGTGGGTACTGCAGTCTGGGAAATGGTGCAATCGGCCAATCAAACGACGGTACATCCAGTTTGTGAATGGCTTTGGAGTGTGTTGTCGCTAAGCAACCTGAACAAAAACAAGATAAAAGTATATTTTGGCTGTGAATAATAAAAAGAGCTAAAGACATATTTTCAAATTCAGCATTTTTTGTGTGTCTTTTGAATAATTATTTTTAAAACTCCTTTTTCCAACTGTCGTAACTAAGTGAAAAAGGAAAGTTTCTTACACTTTTTAAAAACTGTGTTTCTAAATAGAAAAGTATATGAGAGTACACACCCATTGTTCTTCCATGAAAACCTCCCATGAAAGATAAAATACTGAGTTCTGGAGATCCTGGAACCTGATGGAGAAAATATTTAGATATCAGTTTAAAACGCTGTACAGCAGCATGCTGGTTAATACAGCAGCACTGATGAGCAGGCAGACCTGGTTTATCATGCAGCTGCTTAGTTCTTCTTCAGTTGGTGAGGTGAAGCCACGCTCTTTATTCTGGAAAAAAAAAAAATCAAAGTTCAGCAAATAGAGACGGTGGCCGCGTGGTTAGAGCGTTCGCCCGCGGACCGGAAGGTCGCGGGTTTGCGTCCCACGGAGAGCACATCTAGGGTCCTTGGAGAAGACACCTAACCCCCACTTCTCCCACCATTGGCGCCGTTGAAGGGCAGCCTGCTGCGGTGTAAGGAGTGCAGCAAACAAATTTCCCCGGTGAGGGATGAATAGAGCAATTCAAAATAAAAAAAAAAAAAAAAAAAAAAAAAAAAAAAAAAAAAAAAAGAAGCGCTAGATGTCTAAAAATGTGTTAAAGTTTTTATGTTGCTCACATGGAGAAGATCCAAACTTGGAGAAAAAAGTTACCTCATTACCATCACATACTTTCACCAATATTAAAAGGTCATCACATCATAATCCCTTCATATGTACATACTTCTTCTTCTTTCGGCATTTCCCTTCAGGGGTCGCCACAGAAAGTCAGTTTCTTCCATCTAAACCTATCTGCTGTATCCTCTTTGGTCACACCAACTATCTGCATGTCTTCCTTCACTGCGTCCATGAACCTCCTCTTTGGCCTTCCTCTAGGCCTCTTTCCTGGTGGTTCCAAATCCAGCATCCTTTTTCCGATGTACTCTTTCTCGCCTCTGCACATGTCCAAATCATCTCAGTCTGCCCTCTCTGACTTTATCCCCAAAACCTCTAAAATGTGCTGTTCCCCTGATGTACTCATTTCTAATCCTGTGCATCCTGGTCACTTCCAGAGAGATCCTCAGCATCTTCATCTCTGCTACCTTCATCTCTGTTTCCTGTCTTTTTCTCATACATACATCATTAAATCCTCATGCCCACTTATCAAATTTTTGCACAGTCACATTTTATTTAATTGATTCATCTCAGTTTTGTTATCATCTCATCATCCTACAATTGCCTGATGTTGGATGATCTTAATGCCATCAAAACGTCCAATAGAATCAATTCATTTCATTGTTCTTTTTCAATCCAAACATCATCATTTAAATACATTTCGATTTCACTTCTTATTTCAACATCACACTTATATTTTCATCTATTTCCATTCATGTCAACACCCCATGTCACTCTATTAATTTACTCTGTCATCTCGTCACCTTCTCAGTTTATCAGATTATCATCTCATATGTGATGACATGTAGAGCTGGTGACATGTTGGTGACAGTTGAACTGTCATCAGTTCATCAACTCCTCGCCTCACTACCAACATGCCTCATCTCAGTAAGTCATCAAACTTACCCTGTACCAGAAGAACATGGCCTTGAAGGCGTTCTCATTGGAGCATGAGCCGCAGGCCATCGTCTGGACCCGAGTCATTCCGCTGGGGGCCACCTGACAAAAATGATCAGAAGATACAAGGAGAAATGTAAATTGCTCTTAAACAATAATTAGACTATTATCTTATTTTTTACTGACCGACAGAAGAGATTCTGATATTTTCTCTGGGAAGTTCTCAGGTGGCAGGATTCCTAAAGCGGGTCGGTTCACAAAAGCACTCTGAGAGAAAATAAGAAGACTATATCACCTCATGCGAGCACGGTTGTCTTCTATTTACTCATCACCAACTTTTCATCTGCTTCTGCATTTGTGTGCGAAACAGACCTACCAAGTTGTTGGGATTATTCATCATCTGAAGGAGAGCAGGGTGGTTGTATCCTGCAGAAAAACACAAAAACTTCTGTGATTGCATCTGTATATTTAAACAAAAAATTTTTTTTTGTTTCCCCTCCACCTTTTTTCACCCATCAGAGTTTCAACAGAGAAGTCTTTGAAAATAAAAAGTCATACGTCATATTTACTTATTTTTTTCTTAAACCAATTCTGGTTTTGGCGGCACGGTGGCGCAGTGTTCAGCACCATTGCCTCACAGCAAGAAAGTCGGGGGTTTGAGTCCCAAGAGGGGACGAGGCTTGGAACACTGGCCATTTTGTGTGGGGTTTGCATGTTCTCTCTATGTATCTGTGAGTTTTTTCCAGATACTCTAGTTTCCTCCCACCATACAAAAACATGTATGTAATGGTGATTGGCAACTATGAAATTGCCCCTAGGAATGAGTGTGTGAGTAGATGTGTGTGTGCGGCCCCACGACAGACTGGTGACCTTTTTGGGGTGTACCCTGCCTCTTGCCTTGAATCACCCGGGATAGGTCACCCCTCGCAACTTCAATAGGGATGAACGGTTCAAAAGATGAATGAATGAAAAATAGTTATGGTTTTAATAGTTTTAACAAAACATCATATTCAAAGTTATTCTTGTGTTTTGTCTCAATTACGTCGATTTATGATATATTTGGGTAAAAAGAAAAACATTATGGGGCAAAATATATCAACATAACTAAACTACAACTAAAGAGTATGTTTGTGTATGCAGATCCACCCTGTATCTACTTTTTCTAAGGAGGACAAAGGACTGAATTGGGATTCTTACATAAACAGGCATGGCAAGCTTACATAAATGTTTATGTCATTCCATTTACAACCACCAAGTGGCGACAAAACACCTGGAGCAATGTTCAAAACGTCACTTTAAAATGAGAAAAGTAATATTTTTATTTTTCCAGTGAGGGTCTGAAATGTAAAAATCTTTGTGATTTTCTTTTTAAAATACCTTTACACATGTAGGGACAACACCGATAATCAAAAATAGACGCCCGATGTCTCTGTGTACGAAATAATTTTGAAATCTTTTAAACTAAACACAAATACACATGGGCAAAGAGATTTACAATAAAATTACATTTTTATAAAATTCACTGATGCAGTTCTAAAACTTTTCAAAAATAAATGAAAGAAATTTTGTTGAATTGATAAGAAATTAGAGGTAAAATGAGAGTCGTTTGTGTAGACCAGGACTAACGGTAGAGATATTATCATTAATTTACAAGAGTATGTTGATTTTCAAAAACGGCAAGAAATTACAATATCTCATTTTGATCCCTGGTAATTTTTTTTGTTCGTTCTACACCTGCTTCTTCCTTTAATACTTTGTTTTATGGACGTTATAAATTGAATTTAGCAAATCCTAATGTCTTCAACTTTGACCAATCTCCAGATTATTCTACACTCATTAAAACGCTGCCACTTCATTTCCTTTTTCTATGCTTGGTGCTGGATTATGGTTTTAAATGATCTCGCTATTGATTGTAGTGGCCTTTCTTTCCGTTCAAGTAAAATTTTAACACTACAGACAGATTAAAAAAAACGTCAGACTACAGATCCGCTTAGTGTGAGTTCCAAACAAAAATCCTTATGTCTCAGAGGCCCTGAAGCTCGGAGCGAGAGCCAAGCGTTTGAATAAATCATGCTAATCAGGCTGAAGGCCGGGAAGCCCAGCTGGAGCGTTGCTTTGCTTAGGCAAAACAAGAAGTCCAATTATAATATTTTATGAAGAAGCACTGGATTTTTATTTTTAACATTTTACTGTCAACTAAAGAGTTGTGCAAAGCTGTAAAAATCTGTAAAAAAAAAATCCAGTTAATCCATAAATAAAAGCCCAAAACTAGAGCAGTAGAAGTACATATATAAACAGAACATTTTGTAGCTTTGTTTGCAAACAGTCTGGCAGAGTGGGGAGTGGTCTCTGAGCAGATTGATCCCACTCTTTGCCACCCTGGTCACATTGTCTGGAGAAGTTCAGTTGAATGTTTGAACTTGAATAGAGCAGGATATCTTTTCCTTCTATTCTGGCTGTGAAACAGTGAACCAGCTTCATTTCCACTCTAGGTGTTAAACGAGGCCATGGGAGGTGTTTGAACTTTTTTCTCAAGGACTCCTGTCAGGGTGCTCCGAGAGTGCTGAGAAGTCCTTATGCAAGCTGTCTGGTCTTTATACAACCGGTGGCAAGAGCTTGATGCCTACTGCTGGGAGTTGGTTGGATTTAATGCTATTGATAATTGGACTCAGCCAACATCACCCGGTTCTGTTCACTAATCGCATGATCAGAATTTCCTGAAGGAAATTGATTCTGTGGCCTCAAAATCAGGCTGTTTATTTGTTCCAAAAGATGTGGACCTTTTGGCACAATCAAAGTCTGATCTTTGGTTCTTGGTGAAGTGATTTGTAGCTGAGTGTTTAGAAGTCAAAATGAAAATAGATTCCTCTCATTTTGAAAAGGGAGCAGTGTCCTTTTTAGGTAAGGTAAAAAGGTTTTACCCCATGTTCTAATAACTTGCAGTTGTTTTTCCTGGGCTAGAGGAGGCTGGCGATCGTCAGGCAGATCGGTGAAGAGCAAGCTGACTTAAAAGGGTAAGCTTCTCCATTTACTGGTCAATCTGTGCTTCTACCAAACTCAGAAAAACATGGGCTGAAAAGAATATCCTTCACAAAATGTCTGGGCTAGCAATTTTGAACTGGGAAGGATTAAAGAGGCTGCTTCTTCACATCAACAGGAACCAGATGAGGTGCCTTGCTGGTGTGGATACTTCCTAGTTAGAGGCTTTGGGCACATGCCTTCAGAAAGAAACGACTAAAGAAACGCAGGATGAACTATGTTTCCCAGTTGGGCTGAAAATACCTTGGGAATCTCACAAATGAGCTGGAAATGTGACTCAGAGGGGAAATTACTGGATTCCCCAGCTACCTGATCTCAGATAAGATGAGAGAAATGGATGGATGGATGTCCATTGACACCTTCACCTAAACACCTTCTGCTCAACAACACATGCTCCGTCTCTTAGGGGTGGGCGGATCGATCCTAATATCGATAATATCGATACCAACGCTAGTATCGATATCGATCGATACTCAAACTACAATATCGATACTTTGGTTGAAGTTTTACCCCTCGCACTTTGCTTCCGTTTTTTTTTTTTTTTTTAAGTTAACCTAACTGATCTGTCTGCAAAATATGCGTAAACACTGTGTGTCGCGCCTGTATGCCAAAGCGAGGTGCACCCCCCCCCCTCCTCTCTTTCGCTTTGACTTGTCACATGACTTAGCGACTCGGGGCCACGAAACAACAAAAAAAAAAAAACGCAAGTCGGTAAAAGTAGAGAGATGGAAGGGAAAAAAGAGAGTAACCGTGTGGCTGTACTTTGAGACTACCGGCACCATTTAAAGAAAGGCTGTTAAATATAGTAACACTATAAATTAAAGAATCACCCCAAAGAAAAACTCCAGAAACGGAGGAGAAAACCCTAACCCCTTCTGTTTCCCAGAGGCAGCGCTCATTAACAGAGACGGACGCTCCAATTTTAATTATGAAAGTACAAAGTAATCATCTTTAACATTAGTTAACATTTGTTTGTGTGCAACTGGGCACTTCTATCGATCTACCTACCAACCTGTGTTTATACATATACTTGGTCATACTATATACATGACCCTAACCCTTGATGCAAAAAGTCATTTAAAAAATTTAAATATCGGTATCGATATCGGCGATATTGGTCTGGTGTTTACTTGGTATCGGATCGATACCAAAACTTGCGGTATCGCACACCCCTACCGTCTCTGTATCTACTTTGGTTCATTCTGTACAGGACTACAGGAGACATAGATACAGAACAAGAACCAGGCTACCAGTTCAGCTGGTAGTGGCTCAATCTCAATTAACAAGATCATTCAACACAATTAAACTGACTTCTCACACCTTGCAGAGAAATTGGCTTGCCTCAGCGAGTAAGTCAACACCTAAAGATACTGCATTTTTTATCCCAAAAACTAAAAATTGTAAAGTGCCTTCCATCACAACTCTAAGTCAAATCATTAGAAGTACTCTGATTACTTTGGAATCAGTTGTATTTGTTTTCTGTACTAAAATCTGAGGAACAAAGAAATATAAATCACATTTGGCTTCAAGATAATGAAAAGGCATTTGGATACTAACCAATGGGGATGGAGGAGATCTGAGTGTAGACATCCAGCATGCGGTTTCCGTCCACGTCCACCAGGTAGTTCCCTCTGCTCTCATCATAGTTGCAGAAGAAGTGGACAGCTCCAACATTCTGTTTAAGATATGATCAAAAAAAAATTTTAAAAACTCGAAACATCCCACTAATGAGTTGCTACTGTAGAAAGGGCGTGCATCCTACAGACCTCTGAATACTGGCCATCTGATTCCCTAATTTCTTTAAATAACAACCTTTAGCAACATGTCAGCTGCTGCTATCAAGAAACGGACAATCAAATGCTCAGCTAGCAGACACAGCTGGTGGAGTTTCTCTTTTTCATGTAGCGATAGGCGTTCACTCAAGCAGAGCAAATATGTGATGAATGACGCGCTCAACATCCTTATCAATGTAAGATCAAAACCTACACAGAAACACCTTCATTTACGCTCAGAACTATCCATCACAATACAGAGTATCACATTACGATTAATGAGTACCGATGATATTAAGTGTAGTGGTCAAAGGTGTTGTTTTAAGGGTTAAACAAGATAAATGGGGTGAATTGTTTTGGTATTAAAAGCGGATGCACAGATAATAATGGCAAGTGTTCAATTTCCCAACAGGCTCTTTGTCATCACAGACCTTCATTAGCTGCAAACTCAGCAGCTGCAGGCCACTGTGGGACCCGGTGCAGAATATCAGGCTGTAATGTCGCTCCAGGTAATTAAGACTGAGTGAGCAGCTCCTCTGTATTTACAACAGATCATGACTCAGCAGCAGCTCATGATATTTATCTACTGTCTTCCTTTCATTAACAAAAACTAAGTTAGTAGGGCGAAATTGATATAATATACCGGTATAATAAACCAGAGGTCCCCAACCTTTCCTGCGCCATGGACAGGTTTAGTGTCTGACAATATTTTCACGGAACGGTGTAAGGTGATAAGACCAGCCTGAAAAAAAATTGTTTTTTTTTAATAAATAATAAACTTAAATCCACTTTGTCCTCACAACAAAACGGGAGGACAAATACCAGTTATTCTCCTCACAGAAAGACTAGATCAATTAGAGTTCTGAGTTTGTTTTGCTGGAACCAGACAGTCCCATCTTGACCTGAAACCTGAAGAGTGTCTCTAAGGTCCAGTCTGCTTCGTAACTCTGTAACTTCCCTTAGCAAAGACGCTTCTTAAAAATCTTTGGTATTTGCTCATTTTGCTAGTTTATGGGTTTAAATTTAATGGAATGATGAGTCATTGGTGAGTCATTGATGGATGTAAGGAAGAAAAATCTGGTCACTTTTCAAATTAAAACATCGTCATGGTTCGAATAATAAACCAAATGGAAATAAATGAAGTTATTTCTTCTTTATGTGCGGCCCGGTACAACATAACCCACGCCCCAGTGGTTGGGAACCACTGCTGTAAACTTTGTTTTTGAAAAGAGATGCCATTAAATGAACAAGGGATCACAGTCATCACAAGAAAATTAAAGGTTTTAATCAGGCAGAGAAAATTCTAGATCCTGCGGAGGTTATGCATCTCCCATTTAGCTTGGAGATGCTCAGTTTTCATTTTAACCAAAGCCAAACGGAAAAGTGTTGCTGATGGTGGGGAAGTCTGAGCTTCTTTGCTTGGGCACCTGCACTAGCTACCAAACACAAGACAGGTGGTAAATAGACGTTATTAATTTTATTAATTAATACCAAAGTTTAAGATCAAGAACATGGTGTTTCCTTTTTTCCGTGTAACATTGGAGTAGTGTCCGCAATAATCAGGATGCTGTGATAAAGAAAGAGCTGAGCTGAAAAGCAAAGCTCTCTATTTACAAGTCATTCTCACCCCTCACCTATGGTCACTAGCTGTGGGTGGTGCCCGAAAGAAGGAGATCATAGATACAAGCAGCCGAAATGAGCTTCCTCAGCAGAATGGGTGGGCTCTCACTTAGAGATAGAATGAGGAGCTCTGCCATCCAGAAGGAGCTCGGAGTAGAGCCGTTGCTCCTCCGGGTCGAGAGAAGCCAGATGGGGTGGTTAGGGCATGTGGTTAGGATGAATCACTGAACGAATCACTGGAAGTCCCACCTAGAGGAGGCCCCAGGCCCGCTGGAGAGACCACGTCTCACAGCAGGCCGGGGAACACCTCGGGATCCTCCCAATTGAGCTGAAGGATGCAACCGGGTTGAGGCTGAGGCTGTTGGCCCTGGAAAAAGTAGATGACGGCGGAACAGAACCAAAATGTAAATGATTAAATCTGAAATTCAAGTATGTTTAAAGGCGCAAGACCTAGCTTGCAAATATTTGCATGATAACACAATTTGTTTGGGTAACAAATGCTGGTAAAGCTGCAGACCAAAGGTCGCTTACTGAAGGCTGCAGACTAACATAAAGGTGCCGACTCAACACTGCAGTCTGAAAAACAGCCGACTCAAAGCTGCAGACTGAAGCTTAAAGAAAGAAGAATTTCATCATTTTAAAGTGCAAGTTTGGGTGTTTGACTGCTTTATCAGACCTAATTCAAACGTTGATAGTTATTGTCAAGATCTGAAAAATGACTGGGTCTCTAAACACATAAAACTAGCTGCATACGTTGAAATTCATAGAAAAGGCTACAAGACCACTGCATGGTTTAAAATGCTACTCTATGTGGATCAGTGGTTGTGCTCCAGGCTTTATTAAAGTAGTTCATTGAGTTAACACAATTGGAGATGTTGACTGGCAGAAATGCGTGCGCACACACACACGCATAAATAAATGCATGCTCACGCATACTGTATCTGGTGGATATTGACTACAGCGACCCCACCGACAACAAATACTCTGCCCTTTATCCTGGATTTAACTTGAACAACCAAACCTCTAACTTAAATCAAAATACTAAATCAAGTCTGAAACATAAAAAAATATATATACTTATGGAAAGTGAACTGATTGCTTTATTTGTAGTAAGTCAGATTTTTAACTATGATGTGTAGGCATTCGACATGTCCGACAAAAATGCTCAGTAAGCTCAATTATCATTCCTAATAAAGAACAAACTAAAAACATGGGTAATCATACAAATAAATCAAAGTCATGACAGACTAGATACTAATCCTGAAAAGAGATGAATGAAATGATTGGCTATAGCCCACTACAATTTACCTAATATCCTCTACATATTTAGGGAACACTTTCTAATTTGACAGTACTGCAACCCCATGGGGTGCTAAAGTTTGGTCATTTCAGAAAGATCTAAGTGCATTAAAAAAAAAAAAGATATTAAAAGCTAGTTCAAACATCTAAAACTGCTCACCTGTATGTCTCCCAACTGCTTTATCAGCTCCTACAATGAAGACACAGAGAAGTTAATACTCAGCAGTACTAACAGGATAGAACAGTGTGTGTGTCTGTGTGTTTTACTTGTGATCGGGGTCCAGGGACTGTAGTTTTCATTGATGGTCCATCATAGTCATAGTCCAACTGGGTCTTTGCTGCTGTCTTACTGACATACCTGCAGCCTGACAGACAAACAAAACCTATTTGTTTGGGATCTTACCAGATTGGCAAAATAAATGACAATCTATTGTTTAATAGCTTCTGTTGATAAGATTAAAGTCTAACAAAAATTAAACAGATATAAAAATTTTAAGTATCAAACATGCAATGAGGACTATAAAAAGTTGTGTGTGAAGAGGACAGAGACCGAATGATAGTCAAACAGAACCCTTTGTATGGAACTGGGCAAAGATAAACTCTGACATTAGAAGATTCCAGGTGGGGATTTACTAGTGTGGTGCAGGTGGCATGTCATAATTGGAACATATTGCAACTCGGGACAGTTTCTATCAAGGGTACTGAAGTAAAGTACTTTCAGGTGGGTACAGTAAGATCATTTTCTAGCACAGTAGACAAAATAGGACCAAGAATATTGTAGAGCTTGCATGGCGTGAGTAAGCACGATGTGGGGCTAACATGGTATGGTCTCATTGACAGCTGTGAATATTGATTGCATAAGTACAGCAAACAGCACAGAGCTTCCATGGATTTTATCCAAGTGTTCTGCATTTTAGAAGAAGTTTGAGACTCATCATTCAAATGCAAACAATCTACCCCCTATTGACTTTGGAAGTTGCTACAATATTATCTTGGAGGAGGTGTCAGCTCAGTGGTAGAGTGTCTGCCCTTTGACTAGGAGAAGTCGGTTCAATTCCCACTGAGCCCATGCCTAAGTGCCCTTGGGGAAAATACCTAATAATAATAATAATAAATTTTATTTATAACACGCTTTACATTTCCAGTGAAGATCTCAAAGTGCTACAATGATTAAAAGCAATAATAAACAGTAGAAGTACATAACATCAAAATGCTAAAAACACTGAAAGCTTTGTTAAAGACAAAGCCCTAACGCCTTGTTCCTCCCACCATTGGCACTGTCGTGGTTGCCTGCTGCGGTGCAACGCACCATAGAAATTTCCCCATTTGAGGGATGAATACAGTACATTAAAAAAACAAAAAACTGCATAGTGTAGGCATAAAGGAGGTTAGTCTATATAGTATGCGGTCAGATTGGTACACTATGCATCATAGATTGTACGGATCCACATTAGTATGAAGCAAGAACAGTATGCATCTATGATAGTTGATTTGGCCACAGTTAAGTATCTACTTGTCTTCCATTTTGTTCCCATAATCACTCCACCCAATCCGAAACCAAATAGACTCACGAGTTTCTGCACGGCTTTAAAATAATAAATTATCTTTGAGTCATTAAGCTGCGCATCCCATTTTTTAATCTGTCTGGATCTGTAAAGCGGAAGGGTGGGTTTGTTGAAAGTACGAGAGGCACCTGGTGATGGAGCTGAAACCACTGATGCTGGGGCTTTTTTATTTAATGCATGGATTTGGCTAATGAACTACATAAAACGTGGATATGAACTTGATTTGAACATGAACTTCAGACCAGATAATGTTAAAAATTGTAAATTTGTGAACCATACCTCCCACCATGATTGCTGTATCAGTGAGGCATTAGAGTTATCAGAACTGATTTCATCAGTGACTGAAAAAGTCCATCAAAGTCTGGTTTGTTACTCACGAATAAACATTTATCTTGGTGAATGTTGAGCTGACATTTGCTGCTGCTGTTATTTTCTTTTCTTATTTAATGAGATCTAACTTGTGACCTGATCAAAACCAGTGACGAATGGCAAGGGAGTTGACCATTATGTCAGCACAGAACCAAACTTGGTCAAATATTTACTCAGATTACATTTAAATGTTCTATGTTGACATTCACTCTAGTTTCAGTGGGAATATAGTTCAATATTAAACTTTTTAAGAGGTAAATCTAGTTTTTAAATTTGATCAAACTGTTGGTAAAGTCTTAACTTAGTTTGTTAGGATGTGATGCTAAATCTTAGGATAGATGTTTTCTGGCTTCGGCAAATACGTATTTGCACGAAGATGTCACGATAAGCAAGTTAAAGATGAAAAATGAGTTGAACTTACCTGCAGCATTGAGCCACAAGTTCTTCTGCAGGGAGAGAGCAAGCTGACGACTGATCAGAGCGTTGGCCATGACTAAACAGCGTCTGACTGGAAGATGTGTGAGAGGCAGAAACTGCCCTCAGACTATGACTACACCCGGACACCTATACAGGGGGACAATTATAATTTGTTGATATGTGATCAGAATTTTTTTTTTTAAGACATAAAGCACATCTAATGAAAGGAGATAAAGGTGTTTGTCTGAATTAAACTCTGATATTTGGTATAAACCGTACCAAACTCTAAAGATAAAGATTAATTTTATATCACACCAACATCAACTGGGGCGGAACATACCAAAACAAGTTCAGATTTAACACCCAGATCATTCTGGTTTCCACCGGTCGGACCGGTAAAATCCTATTAATCATTGAATATTTTATAGTTCCGTAGGTTCAGGTTAGACAGTAGAGAAACACAATGTCTCTTTTTCTTTCTGAAACTTTGCAGTTTTGTTGATCAAGATTTTCCACCCATCTTGCACATCGAACAAACTTAAAATGATGTTAAAATTAAGATCTTTTACTAGCATGCCCAAAATTTGTTCATACTTCGTTACCTCAAGATTTGGTTTAATCAGCATCTTATCAAGCCTTCTCTTTATTATTTTGAGCTAAAAATAAATGTTACTAAATATTGCATCATCTCATAGACAAGATGATGCATCTAGTTTTAGCTCATTTCTATTTGGGTGAATATGTGATCAGAATTTTTTCTTAAGACACAAAACACATCTAACAAAAGGAGACAAAGGTGTTTGTCTGAATTGAACTCTGATATTTGGTATAAACCGTACCAAACTCTAAAGATAAAGATTAATTTTATATCACACCAACATCAACTGGGGCGGAACATACCAAAACAAGTTCAGATTTAACATCCAGATCATTCTGGTTTCCACCGGTCGGACCGGTAAAATCCTATTAATCATTGAATATTTTATGGTTCCGTAAGTTCAGGTTAGACAGTAGAGAAACACAATGTCTCTTTTTTTTCTGGAACTTTGCAGTTTTGTTGATCAAGATTTTCCACATCAAACAAACTTAAAATGATGTTAAAATTAAGATCTTTTACTAGCATGTCCAAAATGTGTTCATACTTTTGTTACCTCAAGATTTGGTTTAATCAACATCTTTTCAAGCTTTCTCAATCATTTTGAGCTAAAACTAAATATTACTATTAGAATTTATAGAAGAGATGATGCATCTAGTTTTAGCTCATTTCTATTTGGGTTTATGTTAAAAATATTACTTAATATGGTGTTGTTTACTTGTCCTTAAAAGAAAAATCCCAGAGATGTAACGTTCAAAAAGAAAATTTCATTTGTTGTTTGTCATATCCATTACATGTCATTTACTACCGTTTTCTATTTTTAATTTACCAATTAAAACATTTTAGACTTTTTTTTCATTCAACAGATTCGTCCTGCCAAACTAGATATTTTCATTTTAGTCCCCCGGGGCTCTGTGTGCAACAGTCTGACAGTTCAATAACCTTTTCCTCACTTCCATCTCCCTACCGTTCTCCGAGTTTATATAAATGTGAGGAAAAATGCCTCACAAATTGAGAAAGGATTTATTGAGATGGGAGGTAAAAAAAAGAACAATGCAGCCAAGTCTTGCTGAGTGTCTGGAGTCACATAAAATGATAGAGTTATAGAAAGATTCTGGCTGCTCCCTCACTCTTATGTAACATCGGCTGCAAGAACAGGAAAATTCCAGTTATCCTGCCTTCTCACACAGGAGAAAGCCCCAGCTCTTCAGACACATCGTGCACATGGATGAGCACTGAACACACGCACATCAATACGAGCACACATACTCATGCACATTCAAACCGTTTCTTGGCAACAACTGGTGAACTAGATGGAGCTGGTTCCGATCGCCAGTTACACAACACTGCATCTATGGTGTAACGGGGAGAAAGAGAAGAACTTGGGGCCATACACTTAGAGGATAAAGAACCCACTGAGGAAAAGGATGTTTTTGATTTTCACAAGAAAAATCCGATGGTTATAATCTGTTTTTGTGTGTGTGTATTCACACCATTGCCTCCACTTCTACACCTGGTTGATTTGAAAACTGATCTCTGCGTCACATTGCACTTTTCTCTGAAGTCAGTCTTCACTAAGTAAATGACAAGAAGCTAAATTTAATTTAGTACTTAAGAATACACACAGTAGTTTAAAATGAAATTGTTTATCTATTTAAAGTTTAGGAATTGTGAAATCCACAAAAATAAAGCAGTAAATACTTAAAAATAAGTATCTAAGCGTGTAATTACACCTTTGCTGCATGGAGGAAGTGCTTAGGAACAGAGCCCCTTTTACCTCTTCCATCAACCTGTGGACCATCTCAAGAGCAGCTTCAGTAACAGACTCCTGCAACCCTACTGCTCAGAGGAACTGTACAGAAAATCATTTCTACCATCTTTCATCAAACTCTTTATCCATTCATCCTCCAGACTGTCACTACAATTGCAATTATTTACTGCAGTTTTACAAGTAGTACATATGTATGTAAGTAAGTTTTCGACTCATGGTTTCTTCTCCTTGTGGGTTCTGTTTGCACTGCAGCACCTTAATTTCCCCTCAGGGCGTAATAAAGTACTTTCAATTCAAGTCAAAATATATATCAGTACCCTTTTGAAACTCTTCTTATCATCCATTGAACTTATTTTTTTTTTCATTCCAGCCTACCTTAAACACACTAATTCACCTCTTTTCCACACTTTGATGACTCTGGCCTGTTGACCTCAAGTACTTAAAATCCTCTATTTTTTTAGTTCTTCGTTCTGTGACATCACTCTTACCAGTTGAATTATTCTCATTCACACACATGTGCTCGATCTTGCAAACCAGCAACAGAAAATAAACCTCAGACTGTTTCTGTCTTTATTAACATTCTTCAGTGAGAACTTAGTCAGAAACAAGTTGGACTGCAGCTGTCGTGGGGCAAAGAAAAAGAGGGTTGTGCAAGACAGAAATGTTTCGACTCACTTCAACTTTTAGAAGTTATTTTTACTAAAATGATCTATTTACTTATTCAACAACAGTTGTTATCAGTACTAGATCACTTTAGATTACTTTGACACATTTAACTACATTCAAGTCTCTCTATGCTGTTACTAATACTATTATGGTATTGCCTTGTTTAGCTTCAGTGATTATTTAACCTGATCACATCTTATTGGATCATTTTGATGACTTTGAATTCATTTTTTAAATCACATAACCACCCATTTTTATGCAAAACTTAATTTAAACAGTGTCATTTTTTTCTGCCCAAAGCTATTTATTTTTTAAATAAATTTGAAAAATAATTATTTTGATCCCACATACCAAAGATGTTAGTTTAGTCTCCATGGCAACTAGACAGGAGATATTACAAAACTCAGAAATCTGGAGTCTTACTCCTGCATATCAGATAAATTTATAGCAAAAACATCATAGATGATTAAATTTACAGCTTTTGCATGAGATAAGGAAGAATTTGGGTAATTTTCCCCGTTTTGCACAAAGAGTATCTGACAGCCAAATGTTAAAAAAAAAAAAAGCAAAAAGTTCATTTTAATTTGCAAAATCCAGAGTGAATCGTGCAGAATGTGGTGCACATGGTGTCCTGGACCACCCATTCCAGTTTGCACTGGATCTATCAGGCTGACTGGAGTGGGAACACAAACTGAAACCGGTGTCAACAGGGAATTTGGTGTCTTTGAACGCATCTCGACTACTGCAGCTTACTGATGTTTAACAGCAGCATAAAAAAAACTGAACACAATGTGACGTACGATCGCGAAACAAAGTCGTTAAAGTTCTGAGTCAGAAATGTGCAACATGAGATTCTGCGGAAACTTACCGATGATCGGGAATCAAGTGGAATAGAGAGCCTGCAGCAGGGAGACTGTTGGATGAGAATGAGTGTGACGGCCTGGTCCGCTATCTGAAGGAGGGGGACCAGCAGGAGGAGGAGTCTCTACTGCTGGGGATTCAGATTCCGGCAGGTTTCACAAAGCTCGTGTAGAATGAAAAAAGGGTTCAGAGTCCGGATCAGAGTGTGAGCCTTGTTATCAAAATGAACTCTGTTCTCTTATCAAAGTCCGATCAGAGAAACACCTGCTGTTAAATAACCAATCAGAGGAAAAGACTTGAGAACATCACTTTGTGTTGTTACGGGGTTTTAGCGCCTCCTGTTGGTAGAAGTTAGATACAACTAAATTCAGCTAAAAAAAATTAATCGAGGTTGAAAAAAAATTGCATTTGCAAACTATGAATGTGCTATTCTTCTGATCGTTAAAAGAAAAGCACTTTCTAACTTTTAGTATCTTTATATACCTTCTGAACTGTTTTCTTCCAAAGATAAATTTCAGAAATTGAACTGCATACTGCTTAAATTTTAAGACAGTAGAGAAACACACTTTAAGCCTTAAAATATCCCACTAAAATAGTGCTTTGGAAAATTAAAGTGAAAGAAAAGATTAAACAGCAAAGTCAGCTATTGTAAAAAAAAAAAATCAATAATAAATCACATCTTGTTTCTGGAAACATCACCAACATGAACATGTGAGTTCATGGTCTAAAATCAAGTTTCTACAAGTTTGTTAGATTATGCAACAAAATCAGCTTATCCTCTTTCTTAGTATGTCACACTGACTTGTAAATGAACTGCAAATACTTGACATTTAAATATTACCCAAAAAGATGTCCAGGCAGGTTTAAGGAATTAGTGACACTGATCTAAACTTATTATTAGTCCTCAGATCAAACCCTCACCTTCAGAATAAGTTCCATATACCATATATTTGTACATAACCAGTAGCTTTTCAATGTGTGGATCCGGATTTCTAGATTGCAATACTGGAGATATAAAGTGCGTTACAAATAAAATTTTTATTATCATTATTATTATTCTTTTCTTCTCAGAAGGATAGTCACACACAATCATTCCTAGGTGCAATTTCCCAGAGGGCAACCAACCTAAAATGATTGTTTGTGGAGAGTGGGAGGGAATCAGAGTACTTGGAGACAATATGAGGAGAACAAGCACACTCCACACACATAGGCCAGTGTTTCAAGCCTCGCCTCCACTCTAACCTTTCCCTGACCTTCTTGCTGTGAATCCACTGTGCTAACCACTGCTCCACCATAAACACAGAAAAACAAAAACAACATACAAGGTAATGAAAAGGAGACATGTACCATTGTACCATTAAATGAAGGGTATGAGCCAATTGAGAATTGGATAGCAGCAACTAAACATCAAAAAACAAAGCACCAACAACTGGAAACCAATGTATAAACTCCAGAAGACTGTTGTTCCTAGAAACCATCATCTCTGGCAGACTGAAGATTCCAATGTTTCAGAGCAAAACACAATACAAAGCCTTGTGGAGAGGGGTGAACCGCATTGTGCATTTATCACACCAGCCTGGCATTACAGATGAAGATGAACTGACCAGAAATCCAGAGACTCTTTCACCTATAGAAAACATCTGGAGAACCATGGAAGCATGAGTCCATGCAATGATAAAAGGCCGCTGGAATTTTATGCAAGACCAGAGTGAGGCAATCATGTTCTGAAAGTCCAACAGCTGGTGTACGTATTTGCCAGATGTTTACAGTTGTTGAACGAAGGGAAGATACAACATGAACATGAGCCTGAAGATACATTTTACAGATGTGCAGCTGACATCAATTCACATATTCAAATTTGTACATTTCTAGTTTATACTAACTGGTTTGTTCTCCATGTTTTACTGTTGTTATTTTCACAAGTTTTTTTTTTATTTAGGCTGCTGATTAAAAATAAGACCAACACGTGTACATTTGCAGGCCTTACATTGTGTCTTCATACTTACCATGAGGATGGTTCTGGTCTTGAACAGTTCATTTTTGATCTGCATGTTAGTGATATCACTGGGGAAGAAAGCAGACATTCCAAACAAAAAGTAATGGGTGCAGATGTTCATTAGTTGTAGACATTCTGGTTTCATTACCAACTATTGTCATACCATCTTTACTCTTTTTGTTGTGAGAAAAAACATGGTGAACATTAACAAACTTTTGAATCTGTTGATAAAAAATGTGGTTAATTCAAGCCAGTAAATGACTTTCCTCTATTTAGATAACCAGAAAGTGAAAAACTGGAACTCATAGTTAATAATCGACCGAAATAACTCTGCAGATATCATGAATGTAATATTGATCATGTAACAAATTTAGATCAGGACTACTTAGTCATGAAAGATTTATCACCCAGGAAGATAAATTGTTCTGTTTCTATCTTTGGTACATGAGTAGAGCAGGCCATTAGAGAACATAATAAAAATTCAAAACCCTGATCGTAATGTAAAATGCTTTTTACCTTTTCAAGTTATGTACGTAATCAATATGAAATACACAATTAACAATAATAAAAGAAGTATAAAAATAAAACATTTTGATTGTTAAATAAAATAGGATTTTTTAAAAAAGGTTCATAGCTAAAATTGAAAAACATAAAAAAAATGCATTTTTAATAATTGTATCTTTTACATTTAAATGAAAAAAAATTATGTGAAGTATGTAAATAAATGCTGAAATGTGTTTTAGGTCGAATAACGAGTTTAATCAACTCCCTGAAAACGTACTTAAAAGTTATTTTTCTGGCCTTACATTCCGGAAACACACAGTCACTAATGCAACAGACTTTCTTTTTTTAAAGAAAGAAAAAAAAAAAAGTTGAACTTCTAGAAGTGCTCTCACAGAGTTCTGCCATCTCGGTGGAGCTTGAGTAGAACCGTTGCTCCTCCTGGTCGAGAGAAGCCACACGGGGTGGGTTGGGCATCTGGCTAGGATGCCTCCGGAATGCCTCACTGGTGAAGTGTTCTGGGCACGTTCTATCGGAAGGAGACCTATAGGCAGACCTCGTATCTGCTGGAGAGACCATGTCTCACAGCTGGCTGGGGAACACCTTGGAATCCTCCCAGGTGAGCTGGAGGATGCAGCTGGGGTGAGACAAGCCTGAGTTTCCTGTCTGAAGCTGCGACCCGGCCACGGATAAGCAGAAGACAATGGAACAGAACTTCTAGGAGCAGAAACACTGACGATGCAAAACAAATCTTGTTGAAACCCCAGAAATTCATTTCCTAAATGATCAAAGATTTATTCTGCTCATCTAAACTATAAAAATAAAACTTTCCTTTAAATTGTCTCATTTTTTTTTTTTTTTACATTAAAGTCCATAGCTGAGTGTCACTATTTTCATTGGAAAAGTTTAAAAGGAAGATCTCCGTTACCAGTAACATGACTACATCTGTCTGCTTCTTCCATTACGCTGCATAATGATTCAGAAGCACAAGTTAGATTTTAAGGGCGTAATAATATGGTTTGGCTTTTAAGTTTATAAATACATCTGTTCATTTAACAATAGTTGAATCTATCAGAAGACAATTTAAGAAGCAAGCTCGGGGTCTTCCTCATTTTCCTCAATTTACTTGAGAAAATATATAATATTTGTACATTCCCCCCAATCTGCTTAGGAAATTGCCATGTTTTATTTAGTTACTTGTGTAAATACTCATGTAACTGTCTTAAATGGGCAAACTATGGAAGTGTTGGATAACTTCTGAATTCAGATCTGAATGCTCACATGTGCAAAGCTAAATGTTAAGTTAGTGTCACTGTTTACTAAGGCAATTGAGAACATGTATGGAAATGCCTGGAAACAAGCCTCACGGCTGCACAAGCGCAGTCTGGAAGGATGCGAGTTAATTTGTTTCAAGAGTGGAGCAAACGTGGAAAGAAAACCAGGAGAGTGAACCAATCACTGACAGGACATTACCAAAGAAAAAGAACGTGTATACACTGAAGTAAATAAGTCTTGATTAGGAACAGCTTGGTTTAAATAACTCAATGCTTTCATCCTTTAAGACAAATTTTGCTGAATTTGTAACAAACTCCCAATTGTTTTTTGTGCCATCTTGCTTGTAGACATTGCCAAAGCTTTTGCCGGGTAGGACTGACAAATGTTAGTTTGATTCCAATTAACATGCTGGCAGTAAACAAATTTTCTTTGGAAGGTTCTGTCTGTATTTGAATTGAACTGCCATGGTGACCAGACTAATTTTTCTTTGCATACCAAATACAGAAAGATGTCATTCTGGATTCCAGGTCATGTGATGAAAATGGTAGACATGTTTCAATTTGTCTAACTTGAGAATGTAGGAAAAAAATAGTGGCGTTGTTCTTTGATGCCCATCCAGATGATGTAAACGCTTTGTCTTCAGAAGTTCATCTTGCTGCATGCCAAGCAGTCGAGTTGATTCCATATTGTGTAAAAGATCTTGTTGTTGAACAACACAGACACTGGTAACCATTTCATAAATCATCATGACTGAGTCTTTAGACACACAAAAGAAACAAACTAATAGCAACTACCACTTCGGTCTCCAGAATGGTGTCGCAACAGCTTCACCATGTTTAATTTGCTTATTTTTTCCTCTAATCCTTGCTTTTTTATGAAAGACAAAAAACAAGACAAAACAAAAAATGTCAAAAGAAAAAAATTCCTACTAACAGACATATTCCTCAGCTTTCAAAAAGACTTATTAAATCAAACTGCGGTAAATGAGATGGTGAATGTAGCGCATCACTTTCAGTCTTTCCTTTTTTAAAGTGTGAGAGGAAGGGGGTGATATGTTGGCAGTCATTTAAATGTGAGGAGATGGGAAAGAGGTCTTTACATCATAACGTCAAGAGTCCGGTCCATCTGACTGCCTCCATTGTGCTTCCTCCTTAAATTGTTCACAGACTAGTATTTACCTCCTCCCAGCTTCTTTATTATTGAGGTGGGAGAGAAATTCACCCTCCCAGTTGAGAATGAGAAGCAACGGAAGGGTGCTCCTATAAATATGACAAAGTCCTGTTTGATACATTTAATTCATAAACCTTTAAAACTGGACGAAGATCAGCTTGTTTTATTTTTCTGATCAGGATGGGGAGATGTTGCCCTCTGTTGGTGATGGTCAGGAAAATTTGCAAGCAAGCCGTGTGGAAGAGTAGGGAAACAATTCATCCACCAAAGTAGACAAGGTGCCCGACCTTTATCCAGTCTGTAGTCCCAGCTCTAATGCGTATCATTGCTCGTGATTCAGATGGTTTTCTTCACCTTTTCTGTCTGGTTCAGAGTTTGATGTAAAAGAAATAATCAGTTCATGGAGCAACAATGGGTGCAGAAAGTCACAGGTTGTGATGATGGTATGTGACCATGGTAACAGAATGATGTTTGTAAGTGACAAGCTGATTTTCATGATGATAAAAATAAAGAGACAAAGTGGAGGGATTAACATAGAAAAGAAAGATAGAAACTAAACAACTACAGCTGAGGGGAGCCAAAGGGGATCAGACAGTTCTGACGGATCCAAAAACAAAATGGGAGAGGGAGCGTAAGAGAGGTTCCAGCATTCAGCAATAAAGAGTCCGGACGGATACACAAGTGTCTGACCGCTTTTTTTTTCTGGTAAGCTGCAGAAGCTGACCAACAATGGAAAGAAGTGCCACCTCTGCACTGGTTTTGGTTTACTGGATTTGGTTGCAATTGGTGGTCCATCGAGGTTTGGGTTAAAAGGGGGTAGGATTTCTTGACATGCAGGGGAAAAGGTCATCGAGGTCTTCATCCTAACTCCCATAATGGACGGTGTTGCCGGGGATGACCATTGGGGAAGCCATGGAGATAGCGGCGCCGCCCATGGTGAACTGGTTGGTGACGGGGTAGTAGGTACCGCTGCTGCTGGGGCCCGACTGACCGGTGGTGGCTCCTGGTGGGGAGGGGGGGACGGGAGACGGTGTTCAGCGCTGAGTCAGCAGATTGTCACACGGTATCAGCTGCTGAGACTCACCCTGAACGATTCCTGTGCTCATGATGGAGCCCATCCTGGAGTGGGTGTGGTTTACTATGCCTGTGTTCACTACAACCAATCAAAGAGGAAACAGTCAGATAAACATCAACATGGCAGCTGCATACATATCTTGCAAATAAAAAAAAAAAAAAACAGTTACAACTAGAGCTGGGACTTTAATGCGTACAATTCCATTAATTAATTACAAAAAAACCAACAAATTTGAAAAGAAAATGTGTTTTAACTGTTTTAATTAACACGACAGAATGTTTTTAGGTGCACAAATTCCACACATAATGTGATAAGCATGATGGAGAGGACAGGTGGAACAATACTAAAACGGAAATTTAAACGTAAGAAACTTCCAGATGGAAATCCAATCAAAAAGAACATTTATTGGACTTTAAGCAGGAAGGATTTTGCTTATGACAGGAGCGCTTAATGCAAAATATTTGGGCTAGTGTACCGGTTGGTAACATTAACTTTGCTGCTAAAGATAATGGCATAACTACAACGAGAAAATAGTGTCACTAAACAACACTTGACCACATATCAGGGTCAAAATTCAGAAACAGGCGATCAATTTACTTTGGCCTTTTTGGTCAGACTTTACTTGGCGGTTTCTGCACTCATTTTTGCACTCATTTTTTTTGAGTAGTAGACTGATGTTGGCTTACTGACTGACTATTAGGTGTATTGATTCATTCATCAACTAGACTTCAATTTCTTGTTTTGTTGCGACACATTTTAAATGTAATTAATTTGATTCTATTTGTGTAACCCGATATCACACATTTGTCTCAACAGTTTCTACACAGAAAATTGAAGAGAAAAAACCCCAATCAAATTCAATCTTAAAAACAAAGAAGCTAATTGTTAAACTAAGCTAGAGAGACCCTATTAAAATATATTAAATGTATATTAAAATGATTTAAAAATTACAAACAACAGACCGGCGACCTGTTCTAGGTGTGCCCTGCCTCTCGCCACCAGCCAAAATACGTTCTGGCACAAAATTACCCTGACAAGAATCGGCAGTTTAGAAGATGAATGAATAATTATAAACTCTCTTATTAATTTGAATAATTTTTAATCAAGTCCCACCTCTTGTTATAACTTCAAAAACTTCCAAGTCTTTGTAAAAAAATGTAACAATCTTATCACATTACGATGGCGTACATAATCATATCAGTTTATCTGTAAAGGACTAAAATTACATTGGACATACAAAAAGGTTTCTTAGTTGCGATGACCCATACCTAAGGGAATGAGGTTGTTGTGCGACACTGCTGGACTGCTCCCGATGACTGTGCTGAGGTCATAAGCAGTTGGCATTCCTACAACAATGGAGATTTGTCAGCATGGAAACAATCCTCATCATTAATGATCTGACATGCAATAGTTTACTTTCTTAAAATAAAACGTCTAATAAAATGGCAAAAGTGATTGAGAATGATAAGTCTGAAGCAACATGGCAGCAACTGAGAGATCAAAACTGATTAGATGAATGAAACCAGGAGAAAAGTGGAGGTATGCATAAATTACAATTTTATCTTTTCAACATTTTTCAAGTATGTCTTCAAACATTTCAAATTAACAACCTAGTGTGTCATAGAAAAAGCTTCAATGTTGTCTTCTGGACAGTGTAGTTTTTGATCGAAACGTCTCGATCATCAAATCCACTGTCCAGACGACAACTTTGAAGCCTTTTCTACGATGGATCATTCTTGGATGAACGAGGGATTACACAGATTTGTAAGCTGTTGTTTAATTTTCTTAAAATTGGCAGAACTTGATCTGGTGAACCGGTTCTCCCAGGACGTCCCATTGAGAAGCAACCCGTAAATTGTCAACCTTTGGCTTGTGTCCAAAACCTGGCCCAGGGTGTGACTGTATTTGCCTCAACAAGTTATAGCCAATGACTGTTGGAACTGATCTGCTTGTATTCTAGCCTACAGTGGATGAGGAGCCAATACTACTTTTCCTAGAAGGCTTGACTGTTTTTTTTTTTGAGTGCTTGTAAACAGCTGTAAAAATGACATCCAACTAGCACAACTGGTTATGTTATTGTATGTATTGTGTCATTTCAAGCTTTTTTGTTTCATATTAAGCTTTTCAGCCAAACTTCCATAAGTTCATAAAAAAGGCTCATTTTAAATTCTGACAACATTTTTTTCAATACAAATGTTAACTCAAGACTGCCTCAATATTAAATTTAAGCCCACTAGGTATTTGTATTTGAAACTCCTGCCAAGAATTAACCAATCAGGATAGTAAAACTGCCACAGTATTTTGTATGTTCTTCTTCAAGCAGGTTGAAGTTGTTCTTTATTCCAACACTACTGATCAATTGAAGGAGTTTCCAGACAGAAGTTGTTGAATTGATCAGGTTTGTGGGAGTAGTAAACATCTAAACCTGCATCACTTCATCCCTCACAGACCTGAGTTCTGCAGCACTGGGTCAGTGGCGCTGGTTCAGGAAATCAATGAGTTTCTAATTCCAAGTGGAAGGCAAAGAGGGACTTGGCCATAAAAGCAATGAAAGCTTCTGATGAGAATCTAGGAAACTTTTCCGGTTGTTGCTTTGACCCAAACACATCCCAGTAAACACCTGGGCATTTGTGCGTGTGTGATCACCTGAAACGCCCATCCCCTGACTCATGCTGTAGGCTGCCCCACTGTTCCACATGTTTTCTGACGGGGAGGTGTAGTGTGAACCAGGAGGGGGGTTGGGGGTAGAGCCTGTGTACCTGTAGACGTATAAACCGACATGTTGGAAATAAGATCACAAACTGTACCAGCAGCCACACACATCCGGATGCCTGTGTGCAGTCTGTAGAGAAGCTCACCTGAAAAATGGGTTCTTCAAGTCCAGGAGGTTGCTGGACTTTGATCCTGTCTGGTCCACCTGTGCAACAATACTGATGTCGTAGCTCTGTCTGTGGGATAAAAAAAATATTAAGTTTAGAATTCTTTACCTGGTTTTACTATTCATGAGTGAAACCAGACCAAGACTCGCTTGTAAAAGAGGTTTTTAATCTCAACTGGACTTTTTTCTTGTTACATATAAGTTAATAAATAACTGGAATGGCAGAGGCTTTGTTTCTGTCCACAGATTATTTTCTCCATTATGCGTACAAAATATTAAAAAAAGAAAAGGGCTTGGACCGACATGAGAACAGCACAAGAACGAGTGTTTAAAGGGGATCAGGGTATTTGTAAATATATGTTCTGCTGCGCTTGGAATAGTGGGAAAAACTAGACTCTCAATTGATTGAAAGTGAGTGGACAACCCCATCTAAAAAAATCTTAGGTTAAAGATCAAAACATGTAAAGTTCAACTTGACAGAACATATGGATTTTCTATACTTAAAAATGTATTTTTATCATGTATCTTCACAGTATTTGTTTTCTGAATGGGTCTGAGCCGGTTTTGTAGACACTCGGAACCTGTCTGTCGCTCTAACGAATCCAGTTGCTCTACAACAACAAACTGCACAGGTTCCAAAAACGCATCTCAGCTTAGGTCTCTGAATGTTTCATGTGCTCAGTAAATGATCTGACGTGCTTTGACATGACGAACCTGTTAGACCAGATAGTGTGTGCTTATTGTTTTAAAGTAGAAAAAAATTAGAGAACTTTTTCTTTTTTTTACATTGCCACATTCTAACTTGAGGTTTAACCATTTCATATTGTTGGTATTTGATAGTACTTTTTATTATTATGATTTAAAATACTAACTTACTTTAGTTATTTTCATTAATCCGCTATTTAAAAATAAATACTGTAAAATAATGATCAAAATTGTATAAACAGTCTGATTTGTTCATAATCACATTGAGAACATTTGTTTACTTATTTGGCCCAAAGTTATTGAAATTGGTGGAAATAAAGTAAAAAAAAAAAAAAAACAAAAAAAAAAAAAAAAAACAAGCTTTATCTAAAAAAATTTAAACAAGTTAATGAGTCATCCTTCAAAAAAGGTCAGATGTTATTCAATAAACTAAGAAGATTGATGAAATTTTAGTTTGATTCCTGTGATTTAGTGACATTTTTAGCTGATTGTAGTTTTACCTTTTATTGGCCACCAGCAGAGCGGTCCCGGAGAGTGTGTCTCCCGCCTTAGTGAAGAGGGGGGACTGCAGCAGACAGCGGACTTGGTACCAGTGAGTCAGAGGTTCTGTGGGGGCTGTGGACAACCACACCGTCATCCTGCAGGAGATCACAGACAAGTTAAGAGGATTCAGCTCACAGCTGAGCTTCATCTTCTAGAAACTGACTTACACTGATCCCATAAAAGCTACGTCAAACCAGAACGCCAGGCCGTGAACCAGCCCAGAGTGCATCATGTGGAACTTAAAGGGAATCTCTATCCTGAAACCAGAAAGGAGATGATTCGTTTATACACATTCCCATCCTGACATATAAAAAACAAAGATAAAAACACACCTATAGAGGTCCTCTTCTTTGGCCTCTAAGAAATTAACGGTGTACTTAACAGACTTGGCCATCAAGATGCGGATGTCAAATGTGTCCTGCAGGTCAAACAGCAGCAGCTTTAGAAAAAACTGCACTTCTCTTTACATCTGCTCAGACTGTGAATCAGATACATACTACGATGGGCTGGCGGAAGTACTCGTCCACTGCTGCACCCCTGAGAGCAGACAGGTCTACACCGTGGAAAGAAGGTTGGTACCTAAGGACAAAAACAGATCATTAGCACCTGATCAAATCTATCCCTGTGTCAGTGCATTATACTCCTGCCCACACATGCTTGAAAAGCTTTGGAGTAACCAATATATAGTATTATTGTTTGTTTTCATCCATCTCTTCTTCTCACCAGAAGTTGGCCTTTGTGAACTGCTCCATGTAGAGCTGCTCATCAGTGAACGGAGCCAGATGGACATCTCCAATTGTAGGGAACATTTTACCTGAAAACAGTAACAGATGATTATGATAGGGCATATTACAAATAATACTGGAAAAGATGTGGACAAACAGATCACTTAATTTGTTTATTTTTTTTTTATTTGTTTATTTTGAATTGCTCTATTCATCCCTCACCGGGGAAATTTGTTTGCTGCACTCCTTACACCGCAGCAGGCTGCCCTTCAACAGCGCCAATGGTGGGAGAAGTGGGGGCTAGGTGTCTTCTCCAAGGACCCTAGACGTGCTCTCCGTGGGACGCGAACCCGCGACCTTCCGGTCCGCGGGCGAACGCGCTAACCACGCGGCCACCGTCTCCACCCAATTTAATACGTAAGTTTGTAAAATATCTTAGACTTCTGGGGGTCTCCTCACCGCTAGGTTTGAGGAACTTCTTGGCGTGCAAGTAGCTCTCCAACATGCGCTCGTTGAACAGCATGTAGCCCATCGGTTCTGAGATGATGATGTCAACCTGTTCTGGCAGTGTCACCTCCTCCACCTTCCCCGGGATGACAACCACTCGCTCTCCCAGACGGTTACTGTTTACCAACACCTGAATGATGAGGAGGACATATTGAATATCGGCTCTAGCTTAGATAAAATAAAAATAGAAACCAAAAGGTACTGGAAACACCACCTCAGCGTGCTGTGCCATGGTGCTGGCTTCTACAGCGTAGACCTTCCTAGCTCCAGCCTGAGCAGCGAAAAAAGAGAGGATTCCTGATCCACAACCCACATCCAGAATAACCTGGAAAAACAAGAGGAAGCTCACAGACATGCTAATGATGGCTGTTCTACACTTAGAAACAAATAAAATGATTAATAAGATGAACTGATTTCATTTGGAAGCATTAAGTTTGAGACATCCCAGATAAAAAAAGTCTATCCACATAGTTTGAAAAGAGATGAGTTGAGAGTGAAGACTGTTTTAGTGACCAGAGAGATCTTAGACTTCAAGTGGGATGAAGATCCAAATGATAAAAAAAGAAAGTCTAAATCTAAAAATGGGTTTCAAAAACATAATTTTATTATTCAACTCTGGGAACAGTAAGCCAATTTTATTACATTTTAGTGGCGAAAAAAGGAGACGTATAAAACAAGCTTGATCACAACTAAGAAATAGTAGATATTTGTTAAACTGAAAACATCATTTTTCTAGTTGTGTAGACTCTTATCAAATGTAACAGACTGCAGTATCATAATGACATTAAACTGCAGTAGATACTTTATTTTGTGTTACACCACATTGAAAAGCAGAAGTTACATAATCATTGACCTTTGATGGTTTATGCTTCCTCACTGAATACTTCAGTTATTGATCATATAAGGCAGGAAGGGTTGAATCTATAGTAGAAATGTAGAATAAATAGTTTCAGTGAGAATTTATTGTGATGCGAGTTGGTCACCTTGTCTTTAAAGTCAGTGTGGTTCTGGAGAATAGCCCGTTGATAAGTTCCTGTTCGAACATAATCCTGCATCATGTTCTGTTGCTGGGAGAGGTAGCCATAAAACTGTTGGACAAGAAACAAACAAAAACACGTCTGAGACATTTCAATTCACTTAAATCGTCAGCGTTTTTCAAAATGCTGATTATAACATAATAAACAGTTTGGTAAAATAGCAGACACGCCCAAACTAAATTTATATCAAGATGTTGCTATAAGTAGCTTTAAAGTTGTAGTGATGTATATTCTCAGAAGCTCAAGAAGCAAAAGCAAAACATGCTGCAATGGCAACAAAAACGAAAAAAAAAAAAAAAACACTGGGAAGTATGGGAGGTTCATATCTTCTTACTGGAAATGTTCAGAATGTGACACCCTTGAAATGGAACCCCCAAGCAGCTAAAGATGCTACTAGGACAGATACATTTTCTGCACTTCAAGTGTTTATCAGACGAGGAAGCTTACTATTATTATCATCATCATGAAATAAGAACTTATTTTGTGAAGTTAGGATAAAAATAGCATTGAGTCCTGATAAAACATAACTGTAGACTTTTTTATTTCTATAATAAAAAAAACATGTCTTCTTCATTTGTTCTTTTTCGGCTGACTTTTCTCACCTGGAAATACTGTACAGCAGAGGACTCCTCTGTTCTTTCACTGAAGACCGAACGCTCGCCCAAATGCCCGCGACAGTTCTTCAGAAGGTTATAAAAGGACTGAAAGTCTGCAACACAACAAATAATTGTGAATAATTTTCTTTAGCAAGAAAATGATTTCTCATTTCCCATTTCTCTGTAAATCTAAAATCACTTCTCTTTATTTTAGTGTCTTTGTAGGCTGTTCAATTTTTTTGTCCTGTTCCCTGAGAACGATTATCTTCAGTTTGTGCATCCACTGCAAAAAATTAAACATGATCCAACAGTATTTTATCAAGATTCGTTTCTGTAAACTGAAACCATAAACTGTGTTCCTAAACTTGACACTGGTTATCAAATTGATTAGTTACAGGATCTACATTCTTATTAATCAAGTCCCAAGAGGGTCATGTTGGTAAATTAATAATCTAATATTCAACTAGTGAAAATGACGTCCCGACCCTAATTTCCTTCCTTTCCTGACCATCGCATTTCCTGTAATGTGCCCATTCTCATCAGATGGTACAGAGTTTGTTTAAGAACCCTTTTTTAAATGATCAAATTGTCTTTCTTTAAGAGAGTTTTTGTTTTATAAATGGCCCAGCAACTCTTCATTAGAGGTTTGTGCATGTCTGCAAGGTCGGTTTTAAGATTTGTTTAATTTTGCTCATTTCGCATCTATTGATCCAGTGTAAACATACAATTCATGCGATGCTTGGTAAGCAAAACCTATGGAGAACGAAGGGTCTATGCAGCTTTTAACAAAATGTAATTGATTTTTAAAAATATTTACAGTAGATAACGTTTTCAGTCATTTCAAATTATATAATTGTGTTCACAATCGCAAATAAATTTTGACACTCAAGTTTAATACAATAGGGTTTAACTTTGAAAGTTCTCAAATATTCCAAAGCTATTAATATTAAAACAGTTTAAGAAAATTATTTCATATTCAATAAATGTCCACATTAATAAAATTGTTTTGATTTTGTTCATGACTGCATATTGGCATTTACTAATTAAAAAAAATTAGGATCTAATGTACTTTGTACTTAGATGTTAAGATAATTACACTGTATGCATGAAATATCTTTCTAGTCCAAAGTCAGATCAATGAAACTAATCAGCTTGATTAAAGGAACATAGACCCCCCCCCAATGCCTCCTCCAAACATTCCTGTTTCGGCAGTTGTAAGCAGATGTTTGTTTTAAAATCTAATTATTTCAAACAATCCTTAATGAGTATTTTAAGTTCTCAGAAAAGCAATGTAAAAAAAACACAAAAACCCAAAAGAGCTGCTCAAATTCAAACCTGAATTTAAGACCAGATCTGAAACTAAACCCAGATTTAAAGAACACTTAAAGAACCTGAAGCTAGAAAAGACTGAACTGAAAGAAAAGTCAAACGTTACAAAGGCTGGATGAGGCAATGGTGAGAAAGAAATTCAAGCTGGAGTAGAGAATTGCCGAAACAAACTTTTCATTTTGCAGGGCTAAATTCATCCAAGCATGACAAATTGCAATCTTATTCCTCTTGCAACATGTTGGAACAAAATACCTATGAACATCTCTTTTGCATATCAGGTTTTTTCTGTACCTGCGGGTGAGGAGAACTGGAGGAGGACACTGTTGCATCCTAAAGTGATGATAAATGACTGCTTTCCCACACGGCTGCATTCGGTCTCCCGGGAAACTGAACATTTGAACACGCTTGTGTCCTCTCCTGCACAAAAAAGAAACACACAAACTTTAGAATAGTTCTAGACAGTGAAATATACATGTACGCACACACAAACTGTATATATTACATATAAGTTGTAAGAAAAAGATTCAAAGTTGACTTTGACCCTGATAGAAAGGACCTGAGAACTGTTTCTAGCAGTTCTCAGGTTCATTCTATCCGATTGAAAATTATTTTTGTATGGAAGTTGAAACGTCTCGATCACTGTCCAGAAGACAACTTTGCAGCCTCTTCTGTGATAGATCACTCCTGGATTAATGAGGGATTACACGGATTTATTACATTTCAGTGTTTGTGTGATACATGTGATAAAAGTTGATTAAAATTAAATGACTTTTCCTGTTTGCTATTTAAATAAACAGGGCCGAACAATGTCTCTATTGAAAGGACCCTAGAGTTACCTAACCTGTCTGCACATCATTACAGAAAGGATGTGCATCTGAACAGTCAGAAAAGTGTAAGCTATTGTACACCTCAGATATTTACCCTCCTGATTATTGGTTAGAATATTAACATGATAAATAAACTGGCATGTAGAAATATCAGGATGAATGTTCTCAGAGACATTTCAGATCTGTTCTCAGATAAACATTTCAGATTTGTCCTCCTTAAATGATCAGATCTAATCTTTGCAAAACATTTCAGATCTGTTGTCTCTGAAACATCTGTTCTCATTGAAACATTTCAGATTTGTTGTCTCTGAAACATCTGTTCTCATTGAAACATTTCAGATCTGTTGTCTCTGAAACATCTGTTCTCATTGAAACATTTCAGATCTGTTGTCTCTGAAACATCTGTTCTCATTGAAACATTTCAGATCTGTTGTCTCTGAAACATCTGTTCTCTCTGGGACATTTCAGACCTTTTCTCCCTGAATGACCAGATCTATTAAATCATTTCAGATCTGTTGTCTCTGAAACATCTGTTCTCTCTGGGACATTTCAGACCTTTTTTCCCTGTGAATGATTAGATTTGTTAAACCATTTCAGATCTGTTCTCTCTGAAACATCTGTTCTCATTGAAACATTTCAGATCTGTTGTCTCTGAAACATCTGTTCTCTCTGGGACATTTCAGATCTTTTCTCCCTGAATGATTAGATCTATTCTCTCTGAAACATTTCAGATCTGTTCTCCCCGAATAATCAGATCTATTCTCTCTGAGACATTTCGGATTTGTCCTCCCTGATTGATCAGATCTAATCTTTGAAAAAACATTTCAGATCTGTTCTCCCTGAGACATTTCAGACATTTCCTCCTTGAATGATCAGATCTATTAAAACATTTCAGATCTGTTCTCCCTGAATGATCAGATCTTCAGAAATCTCCTCAGTAAACTCTCCTCTAAGTAGATGCATCTTTCAGCGGGACACCACACGCTGGATCCGGCTATTGTTCCAATGAGAACAAAGATGAATGCATAATAATGAGGGCCTTCTCTAACTGATGCCTGTTTGGAGAGCGAAGTATAACTCTGGAATACATAAAACAACAAAAATACTGTCTTTTCCCCCCCTTTAAACTGATGAGGAAGACTTTGGGAAAGCATCCAGGACACAACAGCAGCATGTTTCCATTCACTGCTGGAGAGACGCCCCCTTTCACTTATAAACACTCTAACACTTCATTCTCTCTCTTTCTGGGATGTTCATGAGTAAGTAACATGTTTCAACAGATCTTCCAGCATGTTTAATCGTAAATAATTAAAGAAAAGTGTGAAACTAATACATGTTGGCTTATCTGCTGAGGCGCGCTCCCGGCTTTGTTTAACTAGCTACTGACTTAGTTGTTTACCTGGGGATTATTGAAGAGTGTAGTTAACTTTTCTATTGATTCTAACACTGAAACTGATTCAAATCAGGAACAGGAAGGTGAATTACTATTTTAAAGACTCCAGGGAGGCAGTAAGTCTTTTGGGACACGTTAGCCCCTGGTGTCCGGATTAGCATGTTAGCATTAGCATGCCAGGCCAAACACTGCACCGATAACCGCAAAGCCTCCACTCACCATTGGAGAGACTGAGAAGAGCAGCATCTTGGGAAGTTTTTACTTCCAACCGTAGAGGTTGCTGCTCGGAGTGCCGCTGTATGTCTCCATTAGCGTCTCCGATTGAAAGGAGCCGCACGCCGGGGAACACAGAGACGGCCATTTTGGATCTGGAAGTAGAGAGAGACAGATTGGCGGTGCTCACGTCCAAACACGCGCTGTTCTGTACCGAAGACATCGAGCCAAGAAACCGTCGTATAGCACCTCTTATCGTCCACAAACACTTACTACACGTTTATAAATGCTTTCTAACAGACCGTCAGCAAAATCTCTTTTCAAAGTAACTTCAAATTTACCATAAATTAACTGAAACCCGCCTCAAAATTGTTTATTTTTAAATAAGTCAAAATGGCTAAATTAGGTAATGTTGGAGTGGATTTGGTGACAACCGTTATCACATATATACACAAAAATGCTGCTTTAAAACAGTATTTTTCTACATTTTTCTTGTCATGGTATATATTTTTCCATCGGAAATTTTTTCGAGACACACCAACAACTAAAAATGTTTAAAAAATAGTATTCTCTATAGCTGCCTTTATTGATAAGAAGAATATTTTTATTAGTCCTATTAGTCCCTTTTGTTGCATTGCACTGCAGCAGGCATCCATGACGTAGCCAATGGTGGGAGTAACTAGGGTGTTAGGTATCTGCAAAGGACACCTAAACGGCTCAGTGATATTCGAACCGGCTTCTCCCGGTCAGTGGCGGCTGGTGAGAAAAAAATATTTGGGGAGCGCACATTGAAGTTAATTTTTTAATTGTATTATTATTGATTTCCCTTATTATCATTACTATTATTCAAAACACTGGATAAGTGATTCCCGGTATTCAATCACGTTTTCATGCCGTTTGGACTTTCCCAACAAATGATTTCAGGTCGCTTACCCGGCTTTGACAGTCCACAATGTCCACGGCATTGAAACAACAAACAGGGAAAGCAGAATAATGTGTTGCTAACATCACAGCTAGTTATCCAGCTCGACTTTTCATAAACCGACCTGTAAAACGTTCGGGTGTTATCTCCCCCTTACTGTTCAATCTTTAAATTTGGCTGGTCTGGCCCAAGTTTCTTCCCTTTTTTCTCTTCCATGGAACGTCTGGAAAAGCTTGTTAAATCTTAAAGACACAACCGTGATTTCTTTTTCTACTGATTTCGATTATACCAACTTTAAAGTCGTAATTTTCGCTTTCTTATCTTGTTGCAGCTCAGCCACGGCGTGCATTTAATGGGCGGGATGTTGGGTGACAGAAAAACAGAACCAATAAATGAAAGATAAAATTACATCACAATCAAACCGAAACTTCTGATTAGTCATGGGATGCACAGGGCGGAACGCAAGGTAGCCAATCAAAAACAAGCCTCAGAAAACGTGAAATGAGAAAGTTTAGCCGCTCTCTATTAGTCCAGTGTTCTGTCGTAATCTGCGACCGTTGAGACCTGCGCCCAAAGAAGAGGAAAAGAGACAATTAAATAAACACCAGCAGAGATGCTTTTTAAAATTGAAAATATTCTGAATAGTTCACATTAAAGGGGTAGAAAACAATAAAAATGTAATATATATTACTCAAATTTGCCTTCGGGGATAAATATTTTCAATTGTTTTTTTTTGTTAGTCTGACGTGACGTCATTGAGAACAGGCTTAACAATGTGCTTTCATGCCGCAGACTCCAAAAACCTCCTATAACTCAAGAAAATGCCGCTATGTTGTTGCTTTTTGGAAAAAAAAAATGCAATAGGGTTTGAATACTCACTAAAAAAATAGCATCAAAGTCAAATCAGTGTTGGCTCAGTGGTAGAGTGTTTGTCCTTGGACCGGGAGCAATAGTGGCTGGTTAATGCGGGGCGCAAAGACACCACTCTCACTCTGGAAAAGTAGTTTTAATGACGTCACACTCTATGTCTGTGTGTGTTTGAAAGAGAGAAAGGAATTTGTGTGTGTTTGCAAGAGGACAGGTGTGTGATGTGATGTCAGGTTGTGTGAAACAAATTTCACACGCTTAGTGTTGTGAGGGTAATTAGGCTGGAGATAATCTGTGGGGCTGGAGATAATCTGTGGGGTTTGAAACTTTTACACTCGATTGGTACGTAGATTTGTGGAGGTTTGATACTTGGAAAGTAGCTATTGGAACAAAAAAGATTGGTCACCCCTGCCCTACCATATTACTGTATCTACTGTGAAGCAAAAACAATTACTGTCCAACTGTAACAGACTACCAAATTGACAGTTGATCATCAAGCAATTCCAACAATTGCAAATTTCTGTAAACTATACTCCCAACTTAAATTGACAGTTAATATGATAAAAAAATATTAAATGATTTGCTCTGAAAAAGAGCATTAACCCTATTTAAAGTTGTGCAGGATACAACTTTGGTGTAAAAATGTTGTGTAAAACAACCATTGTTGAAAAAAAATTGTAGATCAGCATGCCCACCAAACTGAATGCTTTGCTCCTATTTATTTTATGTTTAAACTATGTAATTCATTAATTGGATTGCAATACCAGCCCTTCCACTGTGGTCTTGCTGTGTTTTTGCATTGGGTGCACACTTGTTGATGTTGTACTCCACTACTTTGAATTTGTTGATTATTGCCTGGCTTGATTGAGCCAGGAAGTCAAGAGCAAATTCAAATTTACGAATTTGAGGTTTGAATTACAAGTTTCATTTTTTAAGTATTGTAATCACATATCTAATTAGAGTAATAATCTCTGTTATTGTAAATTGTACTTGTGCACCTACTAATTTTAGGTGTTTAAAACAGATTTAGAGATTCCTATCCATGCATTTGTTTCCAGTAGGTTAGATTATTGCAACTGTCTGCTCACTGGTTTGAATATAAAGTCTTAAAACAGATTCAGTTTATTCAAAATGCTGCTGCACAAGTCCTAAAACGAATCAGGAAATATGATCACATTAATCTTGTGCTCAGGTCTCTGCACTGGCTTCCTGTGGTAGACAGATAGACTTTAAAGCTAATCTGGTTGTGTTTAAAGTCTGAAATATTAGTGTCTTATGAACCATTTAGAATTCTGAGGACCCCTGAGACCGGTCTGCTGGTGTCTTGAATCAGGACTAAACATGGAGAACAAACTTCCTGAGGCTGTGAGGTAGGCCTTTATTATGACAATGTTTAAATCATTTGACTGAAGATTAATCCATCTTTTCATTTCTTATCTTGTGTTTTGTGAATCTAATGCATTTTTCTGTCTTGTAAAGCACTTTGAATTGCCTTGTGTATGAACTGTGCTACAAATATACCTGGCCTTGCCTTTATTACTGATTTTAAGACGTCAAAATCATTCACCTGCTATATTACTTCTCCAGCTTAGTAAAAGAAATGCTGGAAGGCTGTAGATGTGAGGATAAGTTTTGCCAGCATAAAAAACTTGACTTGCATTGGGTTGCATATATTGACTAATATTTTTTTTTCTATATAGATATTTTGCTACTCTCATTACAGTGCTTCGATGTCTCACTCTTGGACAAACCAGATCTTTAATCTTCAAATACAATCTCCAAACAAACTTTTTCTTAATACAACTACTCTTTCTACCATCTACATAAATGTGTCATTCTAACTGTTTATTTAACTTTATTTATATGAAACAGTTTGGATGTGTAAGTTTAAAATGAACTAACCTGATGTTTGACATGTGGTTTATCCTATTCTAACAACTTCTTATGATCTAATATATGCAAATACTGACAGAGTGTTCTTAGCAAATTCGTCTTAATGTTGTGACGAAAGAAAAAAAAAACCCAAAACATGCAGGGTGTTTTTAGTGATTGGACCCCTTTACAGCATCAAAACATTGACCAGACCGGCCTTTTCAAAATTCCATGCGAGCACATAAGCCTGACGTGACCGTAATTAGTGCAGTCACGTGACATTTGCCATACTTATGCTATCCATAAAAAAATGCGGGCTAGTCTTTTGTGTCATGGTCGACACAATAGCAATAAACAAGCTCAATCATGACATTAGTGCATAGCTGTTAAATACACAATAACAAACATCTTGAAAATTCTGAAAACAACTTTGCAAAACGTTTTTCAAGATTACAAACTCGCGTCATATTTGCAGCGTTCTTCAATTTTCACATGAACATTTACTAAATGTCTACTTGAAAAACTGCATTGAAAGCACAAATTTAATTCTCTTCATATTTTTTGTGTATTATAAAATGCAGAAGAAAAGACATACATCATATATTTTTTTAAATTCACAATCAAAAATCAGTCATATAAAAAGGTACATTATATCCCTCTCTCCAATTTAATGACATCAGCTTCAGGAGTCTTAGATGTTTCTGCTCCTTTTGTTTGTCCTCCAGCAGTGGTCCACACAGTGAGAATCCACAGGCGTCCGTCCACCTCTCTATTGATCTACAGCCACATGAAAGAAATGCGTGTTGGATGCAGAAACAATTTCAGAATGGGAACAAAACAGGGAGAAATTATCTGGGAAAAGTGAAGAAGAAAATTTCACACCTCAGAAAAGGACACATGATTTAGGAGGCCTAAATGGGTTATCGCTGGAGGGCACTCCAGTCAGGAGAGGGTCCTTATGAGCATTTTGCAAACAGAAGGTCTTCAGTTCCGCAGCAGCTTGAGAAACCTGGGGGATAAACAAAGATGAATGGACAATTCTTTCTATCTATTTTTTTTTACATCAGAAGATAACTACGTAGGTTTATGATAAGAACAAATCACAAGTTTTGTTTATATCAAAATATTTTTATCCGTCTCGAACTACCGAGAAGGATTGTTTATGGACTTTATGGATCGGTTATGGAAAACTGCTTTAAAATTAGATAGCTGCCTAATCCATAACTGGGTGCTAAGGTGCCAAAGCCAATCCCTGCTAGTTAGCAGGTGAGAGGCAAGGTGCACTCTGGACAGGTCACCAGTCTGTCACAAAAGACCGCAGATATAGAAAACACATCCTCTGGCAACTTAAACCAGCCCATCAGCCTGAAACATTCCTTTTATAACTTATTTTAATTGCCATAGTAAAATGAATATATGTATACCTTAAAAGAGCGACAAAATAATTTATTCAAAATACTGGAAAACACATAAATAGAAAAGTTAAAAAAAATTCCACCCAATTCAAAGTTTTTGTTATTGATTGACTACAAAAAACTAAACGTATTTGTTTCTCGCATAAAGCTGGACTTTTCTACAGATAAAAGTGATGTGACTTTTATCTGTAGACACTCAATATGCTGAAACAGAAAAAATGATGCCGTTGGAAAGGAGTTTAATTAGTATGAACAGGACATGTTTGAGGCTGCACGGTCAGGTAGTGGTTAGCAGTGGCCTCACAGCAAGAAGGTCAGTGTTCTAGTCCTGGAGTGGGACCGAGGCTTGAAGCACTGGCCTTTCTGTGTGGAGTTTGCATGTTCTCCTCGTGTATGTGTGGGTTTTCTCCAAGTTCTCTGGTTTCCTCTCAGCTTCCAATAATATGCATGTTAAGTTGATTGACCACTACAAAATTGCCCCTTGGACAGAGTTTGATTCGGTGTGGCCCCGCAACAGACTGGCGACCTGTTTGGGGTTTACCCTGCCTCTTGCCTGAAATCAGCCGAGATAGGTACCAGCACCTCCTGTGACCCCGTTAGACATAACCTTAATACCATACTTGATTAAAGCTTTTTTTTAAAAATTTAACCTGCAAGTTTCACCACCTATTTAAAACTTGCAGGGTCCTCGAGGACCGGATTTGCCCACCCCTGATCTAGGGGGAAACCTAGGCAGGTGAAACCTTAATCAAGGCAAGGTTTCACCTGCCTTGATTAACATAAATCAAGGCAGATTTCAACCAAAAAAGGTTGAAAAACCTCAACCTGTATTGACAGGTTTTACTTTGGACTGCTTATTTGTGTTTTCTGTTTCAAAGTATCAGATGGGTGGACACCGAGTTTAAATGGATGGCTAGTATTTTTCCTTTATGTGCTGTGTGTGTGTGTGTGTGTGTGGTGGACTGTTACCAAGAAATTGCTCACTGACTGAAACTTGTGATTTCTTTTCGCTGGAAGCTCCCCCCACAGAGCTGAAACTGGTCTGACTTCTGGTCTAAAATAAGCAGCCACTCAACAATCCCAGCAGTCACGCAGCAGCACAAGCAACAAAGCTGCCAGTGTTTTGCCCCAAATCTGCAGGAAATTCTCCCAGCAAAGCCTTCAGGGAAATGTAGCTTCAGATTATAACTTCTACTGACATCTCATATTAAAACACATCCTAAAAATTGCACCTTGAAGGTTTGATCCTGTCTTCTTTCAACTTAATCATTGTTCTTGGAAACTTTTTAAGCAACTTTTTTTCCCCACTCTTATTACATTTCAAGTTGTTTTTCATCTGAATCAATGTGGTTAAATCTAAAATGTACACTTTTACAGATTTGACTGATAAATCTGGAAAAAAATATCTGCATCAGGATGCGCTTCTCAAAAGGAGGAAAAGTTTCAGAGGTAGAAGTTCAAACCTTTATCCTGCGGACACTGGCTTCCAAACGGAGCTGTCTCACCGCCTTCTGGGCGATGACCAGGCTGCTGTTGGCGGCGCTGTTGTTTGACATTGCCCGTCCAAAGCACCGATCTGTGGGTCCCACTTCGTGGATCAGGGAGACAGCTGCCTGGCTGAATGGGTGGGTAGGTGAGTGGGTGTGAATGGGTGGGTGGGAGAGATTGGGACGAGTTCCGGTACAACCTTCAAAATAATACGTCAGAGGGCGTGAGTTATTGGCTTCACTTTTCTGATCAAACGGGAATTTAATGTTTAAAATAATTTCACTCTTTCTAATTCCAATCAAAATAAATCACATCTGTCAAGTTACACGTCTTTGTCGTATTTTAATACGAGAAAATGCAATTTCAGCAAATACGGGCGTGATGTAATTTTTGTACGGCAAAAATTCGCTAAAAAATGCAAAGTTTTTTTTTTTTAAACCCGTGTCATTTATTCAAACACCTGCTAAATGACTGTCTTTCAAACTGATTTATGTTACGATCTGGTTACAAAATTGAACCGGTTACCTCTCCTTACGTCACTCTGGCTCATTCTAAATTGAGTGCGCATGCGTAATCTATCGAGTTTTTTTTTTTCATGGCCGAAAAATATGCTTTTTTAATACTCGCACGGAAGGGAGGACTGCCGAGACGGGCATAATACATGTACTCACACTTATGAAACAAAGAAAAATATGTTCAAATGTTTAGAGTTCCTTTTTAAAATAAAATGTCAAATACATTAAAATGCATATAATTACGTAAATAAGTGTATAAAGTATTTTTATATGTATTTATACATATATTTTGTACTGACTTATTCATTTGTGTACATCCATGTCTGCTTGTTAATGGATTTTAAAAATATCACTTGTTTAATTCCTTATTTTCACATTATTACTTTTTATATTAATTCTTATTTTGTATATTTACTTGTTATTTCCTTCTTTTTTTTTAATTACAGTGCTGAAGTTGTAACACACACATTTCCTACGTGTGGGATCAATAAAATACTTCTGATATAGAAGTACATATATTTCCTTTGTCATTTATGCTTGATTAAGGTAGTTTTGTTTCTCTATGTAACTACAAAATAATTTTTTTTTGGAAGTATTTAATATATTTTTTAAGCTCTATAACTTGATCTTTAACCAGATCAAGGTTGGAAATTGCTTCATAATATTCAGCACATGGTTTGTTTGTTTTTTTTTTTTGATTAAGGTAGTTTTGTTTTTCTATGTAACTACAAAAGAAAAAATTTACAATAATTAAAAAAAACTGTTTAGGTTCATTAATCTGTTCCAGAAACTATGTAAACTAACTCAATTATTATTAAAATGAAATTAGCAGATTTGATCCTGACGATCCGATGAGTTAAAAGAAAAAGTTGTAATCGGAGGAGGAGCTTCGAAGTTTCTCGTCGGTGTTATTTCGTTGATGCACGTGGTCGGAAGCGTTTCTCCGACCAGATCTCTTTCTGCACATCTACTCGTAAAAAAGGTGAAAAAAAAAGCAAAAAATTCGGTTTTACACGTGTTAGCAGTGAGCTTATGATGTTGATTTATTTATGTTTTATTGAGATTAGTGTTTTTATTCCTCATAATTACATAGGTTTGGAAGAATAAATGGAAAGAAAGCTGATATTGTTGGTTTAGCAACGTGACAGAAAGACATCCAAAGTAGATTCTAGCAACATGTTTTGATTTTTATCTTCTAATCGGTATGAAACAGAGTTAATTCATACAGATTTGAAATAAAATATTTCTGCATTTTTACAGAACAACATCTGTAAGAATGACAACATCTGTAAATGTTGGGGGTTTTTTTTACTAGTTGTTACTGTTATATAATGATAAAAAGTTATTGTCAAGTTTTATAATTATTAACATTAAAGAAAAGTGGTCTCCTTTCCACAACCAGAGAACCTGTTGGCTAAATTCTAAATATGTGTCATTTATTCTAAATGTGATTTACTTGTCTTTTCTGCTGTTATCTATTTGTCTTTGTTTCTTAGGGGTTTGTTCTGCTCAATGGTGATGGCAAAACTCGAAGGCTTTGATTTCTGGAGGAAGACCCTTAAAGAAGCCCGTTTTGTGGTGGCACCCATGGTGGACCAGAGCGAGCTAGCCTGGCGCCTGCTAAGCCGAAGACATGGTGCCCAGCTCTGTTACACCCCTATGTTTCACGCTCAGGTGTTTGTTCGTGATGCCAACTATCGAAGGGAAAACTTGTACAGTGAAGTATGTGAAGAGGACCGACCTCTGATCACACAGGTAAGACGATGCTTACTAACAAGTAAAGGTGCTCCTTGTTTCATGACATACCTAAATCAGTGTTTCATTTTACTTTAAATCAGTTTTGTGCCAATGATCCGGAGGTGTTCGTTCAGGCGGCTTTGCTGGCTCAGGACTATTGCGATGCCATCGACCTGAACTTGGGCTGTCCACAGATGATCGCTAAGAGAGGTAGGCACAGGCCTCGCATGGCCAAGGAGCCCTGTTACATTGTAAAAGAAGAACTAATATCCTGTGATGCTTTCTAAGGACATTATGGAGTCTACCTGCAGGATGAATGGGAGTTGTTAGAGAAAATGGGTAAGACAACACATCTATTAAACTGTTTGATTCACAAGAAAAAAAATGTCCGGTGTCACAATCTAAATACACCCCTGAGAATCCAGAGAGAACTCAATCAACAACTATAGTTTATTAAAGTAGGAAGGGCAAAATTAAATGTCTCTTGTTACAGATAATCTGAGCTGTCACAAGCCAGTCACAAATACCAAAAAAAGTACAAAACAGTCAATTCTAACAGTATTTTCTTTAGCTGGTAACATAGTTTACAGATAATATCTCCAAATTTTATTTTTGATTATGTGTCATTTGGATTAGTTGTTGTTTACTAGGATTTCTTTGTCAACTCCTTGAAGAAGCCACTCAGCAAAGTAAATTTGACTCTTGCAATTTTGTGTTCACTAAGTCTTTTTACCGGAATGATGAATAGAAAATTTAAATGTGCTCTCTACCTCCACTTACTCTCATTTCCTATTAATCTGAATAGAAAAAAGAATGACAGGAAAAAGAGTATCATTTTAAAAATGTTCAAAAACCAGCATTTGTTGGTTTATCAAGCATACACATAAAACAAATGTTAATTGTCAAAATTTACTGTGCTTAGACATTGGACGAAATACTATAGCAACTGTTGTAAAAATTCTGACACCACCTTCTCACTTGTCAGTCAGGTTGGCCAATGAAAAGCTGTCAGTGCCGGTCACATGTAAGATTCGTGTGTTCGAGGATGTGGAGAAAACGGTCCGCTATGCACAGATGTTGGAGAAAGCTGGATGTCAGGTTTGTAGCAGTTTCATATTCTCTTCAGCAACATGTTAAAAGTATAAGCTATTAAATTGTTTATCTCCTTTAGCTGCTAACCGTTCACGGCAGAACCAAAGACCAAAAAGGAGCCATGACAGGCATCGCCAGCTGGAACCACATCAAAGCCGTTCGGTGAGCACTTTGTAAACATTGAAATAAAAATCTTATTTATGCTGATTGATATGATTTGATTCAACGACAGAAAGGCTGTGAACATCCCCGTCTTTGCTAACGGGAACATCCAGCACTTGAGTGATGTGGAGCGATGCATTCAGGAAACAGGAGTTCAGGGAGTAATGAGTGCAGGCAAGATCATCATTTGCTTCTACTTGGACACACACAATAATGCTCCTCAATTTGAAACCTTTCTTTGTATTTTATCCAGAGGGTAACCTACATAACCCTGCGCTGTTTGAAGGCCGAAGCCCCCCAGTATGGGAAATGGCTGAAGAGTATTTGGAGGTGGTGAGGAAGCATCCCCCCTGCTCTCTTTCCTATGTACGGGCTCATCTGTTCAAGCTTTGGCATCACACGTACGTCTAAGTTTAGTTTGTGCTTTTTGTTAAGAATGTACTGTTTGATGTTTTACTGTAAAAGAAAGAGCCATCTGAACCAGGAATCGTTGCTGCGGATTAAAAATGAGGGATATTTATTGTTTACAATATTTTCAAAAACATTTACTGTGGTAAGAATTTGTCATAAAAAAAGATTAAAGATCCTATAGATAAAGTATTTTAAGTATGTGACACTTGGAGCCTATGGAATATTGACGGCGATGTCTGTAACTCCGTTATCTGGAGATTTTTTTTTAGTTTTGGTGATAAATTTACAGTAAGATCGCTTAGGGTGATGTCACGCTCTGGCATGCAATGACTGCTGGGAGCCAAATATACACAAACAAGAATAGGTTTGATTAAAATTCACAAACTATAAACATAAAAATGATGTAAAGCCATAACTGGCCCATTTTGCTCATGAAAATGAAGGAGGTTGTTATAACCAAAGAGCACATAACGGGATCCAGCTAATTACCACTTGTCAATTGATGTCTAGAATTTGCTTGGAAACAAGCGTTAGCGCTGTACCAGCAAATGAGTATGTTTGCTGTGTTAGTCAAAGCAACTGCAAGTGTAAGAGAAACCTGGACCAATAGACAGAAGTTTAAACCAATCAGAGAGGTGAATAAGATGTCAACACAGCAACCACAATGTGCAGGAAAAAGAAAATGAACATGACTTACGCAGTTTCAATAAGTCAATGTGCTTTAGATTTTTCAAGACAAATTTTGAAAGGAACAAATTCTCGGTTGGTTGCCGTGCCATTTTGCCTTTATTCATCAAAAGAAGTTTAGCCAATTACATTACTTGTGCATTGCACTTGGCTGCAGAAAAATTTCAATAGATAGTTTGAGCTGTATTTGAATGGAAATTTCTTTGGATGGCGTAGTGATTTGTTTAACAAACGCAGAAAAATATTCTGAATTCTTGGCAAGTCTGGAATGCCACAAAGTAAAAATGTGTTGTTTCGTCAAGCAATGAAAATAAGGCATTACCCCAAGCTAGATGATAGACAATTATATCAGCTGGAAAAAAGGTCTGACAGAGACACTCCGTCACTCGTTGCAGTGACAATGCCTGTATCCATTAACAACTACTATTCTTTATAACATGATGTTGCAATCTGGGGAAAGTGCTGTCTGTGCATGTTTATCATCATTTTATTGTTATCATCCTAAATACCAGAAATTATTGGGACACATTTTTTGAGTCCACATTGTCCATTCCAGCAAACAAAAATTCAGCTGATACCGAAGTTGCTATTTAAGGCTATGAGATGCAACTTAGTGTTTATTTATGGGGAGTATTAATAGGATAATTCTTTACAGAAATTAAAATCTCTATACAAGACAGTACCTGCACATGTTGTGCATACAGTGCAATTTTCATCTTCATCGTGGTATGAGTTCCAGTCTCATCAAATCCAGATGGAAAAGCAGTTATGTTAGCATACAGTCAGCTTACTGGTAATACAGTGAAGAAAGAGATCTCAAAATAGTTTAGAAATAAACAGAGTGCAAAACAATTGAGCGAATGTGTAATTTATTTGCAGTTGTGCAAACTGCACCCCCCAACATGAAGCTGTGGGTTGATGAGAGATAGAAAGTGGGATAGCAAAAATAAAGAAAAAATAAAAAATTCTGTCCATCACAAAAGTTAATTTCAGGGTTGTCTCTCTGATCGGTTACACTATACTTTCCTGGCTGGTATTGGATGTTACCATCTGATCCACTCTTATTCTATTTGGTTAGAAACTTTAGCACCAATTGTTGTCCCGTAGGTCATTGTTAATCCAATGATGAGCCAGACCGACATTCTTTTTGCCATCGCAGTTTGATGTCGCTGACAATTTTCATAGAAAGATCTGAGTCAGAAACAATCTTTGGATGAATGGAGATTTATGCATTAAAGCCAGATTAGTTTCTTTACTGGAAACTTTAATATTTTCATCCATAAACACTGCAAAATCAGTGGTGTGTACTAATGTCTCTGGTGTGAGCAGGTCCCACATTTCAACCTCCATCAATGCTGATAAGTTCCCTCCTTCTGCGAATAAAGAACTAGTAAAACATTTTGTTGAGCTGAGATTTCAATGTGTGTTTAGGCTGCAGATCCACCAGGACCTGAGGGAAGAACTGGCCAAAGTGAAGGTCCTGGAGGCCTTGGCTGATGTGAGCAGACAGCTGAAGGAGCGATGTCAGGTACGACTGGAAACCATCAACCCGAATTTGATACTGGAGTTCAACTTTTAACCGCAAGGTGTTCAATCAATTTCTCACTTTAGTCACCACCTTAAACTTTGATTTTTTTTACTTCCATGGAAAACATAAATCCCAAAGTTCTCCAAAGTGACACTCGATAAGCCTAAGCAATATTACTTATATTAAAAAAACAAATTTTTTTCATCATTTTTTTTCAACTAAGCAACAAAGTGTTGAATCATTGAAGCATTTGAATCAGACATTTGTCTGATCAAGTGCAATCTGTAAAAGACAGAGAATTTAAACAAACTTGTTTAAACAAACTTGTTGAAAGAAAGTTTAAACTTTCTTTCCTTAAAAAGATGATTTAAAGGAAAAGATCGCGTCCGATCCTGAAGCCAAATTACAAACCACTTCTATGAAGAATCCTGTTAGCTAGACCTGTTAACTAGATGTATTATTGGTAGAATCGTCATAATTTGAAAAAAAAAAGTTCTGATGGAAATAAATTTAAACTAGTTTAGTTTTACAAAATCCAATGAAACTTTGCTAGCATGAGTGGTACATGTGCAGAGGTTTGAAAATTAACTGGTTATAACAAGGAGCAGACAGAAAGCTAAAACTGATTTTTGTGTGTGTGTGTGTCTACACAGGAGGAGATGACTAATAACAAACATGGAGGAAACAGAGATGGAAGCCTCTCATTCCCTCATTGGATCTGCCAACCATACGTCAGACCACCGTGAGTCACCACGTTGATTCTGGTATTTTAGTTGGTTACTTTGGGAGACACAAGATAGATTTCTGACCACAGATTTGAAGTTATCTTCTGAACAGTGTATTTCACGATCGAGACGTTTTGACTTCCATACGGAAATCTGATTGAAAATTAATCAAAACGTATTGTTCTTGATCATCAAATACACTCCTAGACGAATGAGGGATTACACAGACTTGTTGCCAGAATTTTAATGTGAACTTTTATTTCAGGCCTAAGCCAGTGGTAACGAACGGTAACTGCCCGAATGTCGAGGTAAAGAAGCCTGTATGCCAGAAGAGGGCACTGGAGGACTTGGACGAAACAACTGAAACCCTCTCCAAAAACAAGCTAAAGAAAAGATCTCGCAACCCTCACAAAAACTTCTGTCCTGATCAGAAACGTGAGTTCAACTCAGTTTTCATCATTCCCAGCCTCATCATCAGTAATTTGTGTTTTTTTTCTTTTTGTTCTGCAGCCAAATATCTGAAATGTGAACAGTGTGGCAATCCAAAGGTAAGCAAGCAGGGACTTGAAAGTGATGATTTGCTACTGATATTTGTACGGTTGAATCGCACATAATCTTTGGAGAGTAAAATATAATGCAAACATATTTTGCTTTATTTGTGTAAGCAATTGGACTTTGCAGAAAGCCCCGTCAGTAGACAAATCCAAGGTCAGCGAAATTGACCCTCACAGTTGTGTGCCATGTCAGCAGAAAATAATCTGACCATCATCTCAATGTCAGGGACAGTTGGAAGGTAGTATCAGCAAGTGTGCATTAGGACTTCACAGGAGGTTATAAACACAAGATTTTAATCTGGTTTCTTGTTAGATTAAAGGCATTTTATTTTAACATGAGGGGTGTGATTAAACAAACGTTGTAATGTCAAGCGAAATGAGGAAATCAGATAATGTGTCAAAAATTTGATAATTTTAATCAGTTTGGCTTTATATTCTGGTTATAAATAGGGCTTTTTCATATTTAGACCTGATAAAAAAAAATTCCCAGCACAGAGAACATGCAAAATAATGTTGCAGACTTTTTTTTCTCTGCTATTTGTTCAACGTTTGTCTCGAACTTGCCACTGTTTTTTAGAATGGCAACACTTTAACTGCACAAGTTGATTTCTATTTGCATCAAAATTTGACGCATTTCTCTCATTTTATGTGCTTTTACCTTGTGCTAAGAACTTGCCATCATGATATAATGTTCTGTTCAATCGTCTTCCGCTTATTCGGAGCCTGATCGGGGGGGCAACAGCCTTAGACAAGAAGCACAGGCTTCTCTCACCCAGGAAGATGCATCCTCCATCTCACCCAGGAGGATGCATCCTCCAGCTCCCCCGGGAGGATCCCGAGGTGTTTCCCGGCAGCTGTGAGACAGTCTCTCCGTGTAGTCAAATCTCAACTACTGAAATAACACATCTGTTTTGTGTTGATACGTTCAATATTCTACGTTAGATCAATAAATGTTTCTTTTTTTATTTATTTATTTATTTATGTGATGCTGTTTATAGTTTGTGCTGTTTTTAATTTTTGCTTTCCAGGGAAATAAATGTGTGTTCAACTTGTGTCGAAGCTGCTGTAAGAAGAAAGCATTTAAAGAAGTGGCAGACTGTCCTAGTGAGTACACATCCACAGAAATTATCACTTTTACGTGATGTTTTTATTCTGCTCAAGATGCCTTATGAAATATTCACACACACCGATTCTAACATAAATTAAAATCAGCTAATCAAAGAAAAATACCATGGATATTGATCATTAAAACATTTCGGGTGAGATGAATTTCTGGCAACAGAAAATAATAATAAAAAATAAGGAATAAAGTTGATTTGATTTGATTTGACCAGCGCTTTTTAAAAAAGGTCTGATGCCGTGGGGCGCCTGTGTCCTCGGGGGCATGCTTTTTTTTTTTTTGTCGTACTAGAATAAAGTATAATTGCACGTCCACTGCAGCAGTTGGCAGTAACGCTCTGATTGTCAGCGTGTAGCCAGGGAGTATTAGCTCTATGGTATAGAGGGTTTTTTTTTGCCCCAAGCAGGCGACCAGGAAGTGCAGTATTTATACTCGTTGGGAGGGCGCAAATTGTTTTCTTGTTGCTTGTCTGTGCGTAGCAGAAAATAATTTAGAGCTACTGGGTTAGACTACACCTGTTTGTTGACTGATAATAAAATCCAAAATAAAAACGGACCTTTTCTCTCTACTTTTTAAGCTCGTATGAGTTGATAATTAAATTGATTTGATCTACTTTGGTTGTTTATTTACGACTTTTATCTAAATTTTTTTTTTTTTTTTCCCCACCATCTTACGTTGCCTTTTGCTCAACTTTTGCTGTTTTAAAGCACTTCATAAATAATGTCAACTTGACTTGTTTTGGCCAAACTGCTTCAATATTGAATTTGATGTAAGATGTTTCAAATTTATTTTGTTTCTGTTTCCAAAGCAAGAGAGATCATTTTCAGTTGTTAAAATAGTTGTTTTCTGTACTTGACCATTACTTTTTTCATCTTCTGCTTTTAGGTCATGGATTGAGGTTTAAGACCAAGGCAGAGAAAAAGAGGGCTGAAGAAGAGGAGCAAGAGAAAAATGAGACAGTGAATAACAACAGCCTTCCAGACTCATTTACTGGGACAAATTTGCAACATCAGGTCAAAACTGAGCTCAGGACCTCAATCTAAGCTCAGCTACTAAGTCTAATGGTGTGGGCAAACTTGTCTGCTGAGCTCTCAATAAGCTTTTGAATCTAGAAATGCCAGAAATGAAAATTGGACATGCTGCATCGGCCAGAAGCCCAGTCTATGTGTGCTCACATAGACTGATAAACAGGAATAAACAGGCCAAATATTTAGTTTTTGTTTTTCTAACACATTTCTCTAAAATGCTGCTAGTTTTCCTTTTCTTGCCTTTGCCCCTGTCCTGATTTTGTTTTAATAAAATTTTTAGTTTTTGGGAAATATGGGATTTACAATGTACGGGATGCCCTTTGCATGGCTGTCTGGAAGCGATGAATTGTTTACCGAAATGTTGCAAAAGATCAGTAGAACTTGGTATGCTGATTCTTTTTTTTTTTTGAGCTGAAACAAAAATTTAAGTTCTGCAACACCATAATTTTGGCGTGAGTTTATGTTTGCAGATTAAAGTTTGGAATCATTGTGAAATTTTAAAGATACAGAATATTTTTGTAAAAATTCATATTTTGCAATATCACTGTATATTTTGCACTATACGGTGCATCAGATTATAAGGTGCACTTTCAGGTAAATGGTCCGTTTTAAAAGAATTTTCATAAATAGGATTCATTACGCTTCATTACGCTCTAAGGGGCTTAGATCTTGCTTTGTTCTCTCGGAAACTATCCACTTCTGTAGCATTGATTCACTAATGTTAAATTCTCAATGTTACATGCCAGGTCTAGGAAAATGGAAAGGCATGCATTCAACTGGGGATGGAGTGAAAATAAGGGAATGGAGAGGAATAAAAAGTTAAAGACCATTTATTTAACAAAGAACAACTACAACTTAAGATGATCTAAACAAAACAGAAAACACTGCAGTGAGAACTCCGGCCTCCTTATCAATGCCAGCCTCTTGTACTCCAGTGGCTCATCAGTTAGTCAGGTGATGGGCCATCTGTGAAAATTAACCTATCTTCATTTTCAAAACCTGTGTTCATTTTCACAGGTGTGCTGGAAAGAGAAAGGCAAGGAAAAAACTGGCACCGTCTTAAACACTCTGGCTACTGCTCGGTTCCCATGTTCTACTGCATGACTGTTAGTTGTGAGTTTGAACTCTACCTTGTAAGCGTCTCTTAAAAGGTACCATGTTGGGTTCTTTACACACACACACTTATGGTGTTGGACTTGAATTCCAACCATACCTTTACTGGCATTTTTACCACTGTTACTTTGGCGACACGTCCTGACTAGGGTATCCATAATTAACCAGTCCTAATCCATTTATAAGGCACATCAGATCAAAAGACGTGCTGTCAGTTTTTGAGAAAATAAGTCTTACATGCACCTTATAGTGTGGAAAATACAGTTGGACTCACTGTTTGGACTCATGGTTTAAAAAAAAAAAAAGTCACTGAAAATAAAACAAAATATGTACTAAGAAGGCATTCACTCCAACTTTCTGGTTTCTACATGAAGTATTTCCTTTGTCAGAGATGCAAACCCGAAAGTTGCCAGAAAAAAAAAATAAAACAGTGAATCTTAATGCTTTTTTTCTTACCTGCTAGCGGTAGAGTCTTTCATACCGCATTTAATCATGTTTCTTAGAAAATAAACCCCCATATCAGATAAATGTACCTCTTTTTTCTAATCAGTATTTAAACATAAACATGCTTCCTCTATCACTATGTGGTCTTTGGTTGATGGAAGGAAAAAGTGATATTTATCTGTCAGAGAAACATTATATTGCTCCATTCACACTACTGATCACTTCCGCTGATGTGGTGCAGCAGCTTATATTGAAACACATTTGTTACATTCGACTTCTAAGATCAAGTATAAGAATTTACAAGGACAAAAACCTTTTCCTGGATCTTTAGTGTTTCTGTAGCAGCAGAATATGTCCATTTTATTACCTCTCTACCATTATGCCAAGCCACAGTGCAAGAGCATATCATTCATTCGTCCATTTTCTGAACCGCTTATTCCCTGACGAGATCATGGGGGGTGCCGGTGTCCTGACGAGATCTGCGACCATCGAGATCTGAGACTTTGCGCCTCTACGCATGCTCAGAACACTCCCCCTTTCTTCCAGATGATCTAACCATTGAGATCTGCGACCTGCCATACTTCTATTTGAATTAGGATTAGTTTTCGGAACACCAATCTCAATAGAACACCGGAGCCTATCCTTGCTAATTCAAGGCGAGAGGCAGGGTACACCCCGAGCAGAACTGCACACTCACGAAACCATCCACACATACATTTAATCCCAGGGGCAATTTTGTAGCGGTCAATCAACCTAACATGCATGTTTTTGGAGGGTGGGAGGAAAATGGAATACCCGGAAAATATACATGTGGAGAACATGCAAACATCACACAGAAATGTCAGTGTTTGCAAAAATATAGTCAATTTAAAATCAATTTAAAGCAATCTCTTTGTTTGATTGTGGTGATTTAATGTGCTGTAATATTGGTGAAAGCCATGGGACATCACACCAAAAACTAAATTGGTAAGATTTTGCTCTAAACAACATAAAAAAAAACATTCATACAAAAATTACATTAAAAAAAATATTTCTGTCTGTTCATGGGTTTGTGAGATGTTCTACAGTGCTTTGCGAAAGTATTCGGCCCTCTTGAACCTTGCGACCTTTTGCCACATTTCAGGCTTCAAACATAAAGATATACAACTGGAATTTTTTGTGAAGAATCAACAAGTGGGACACAATCATGAAGTGGAACGAAATGTATTGGTTATTCCAAAACTTTTTAACAAAGAAAAAACGGAGAAATAGGGCGTGCAAAAGTATTCAGCCCCTTTACTTTCACTGCAGCAAACTCTCTCCAGAAGTTTTGTGAAGATCTTTGAATGATCCAATGTTGACCTAAATTACTAATGATGATAAAAAGAATCCACCTGTGTGTAATCAAGTCTCCATATACAGTAAATGCATCTGCACTGTGTTAGTCTCAGAGGTCAGTTTAAAGTGCAGAGAGCACCATGAAGAACAAGGATCACACCAGACAGGTCCGAGATAATGTTGTGGAGAAGTTCAAAGCTGGATTTGGATACAAAAAGATTTTCCAAGCACTAAGGATCCCAAGGAGCACTGTGCAAGTGATAATACTGAAATGGAAGGAGTATCAGACCACTGCAAATCTACCAAGACCTGGCCATCCTTCTAAACTTTCAGCTCATACAAGGAGAAGACTGATCAGAGATGCAGCCAAGAGGTCCATGATCACTCTTGAATGAACTGCAGAGATCTACAGCTGAGGTGGGAGACTCTGTCCATAGGACAACAGTGAGTCATATACTGCACAAATCTGACTTTAATGGAAGAGTGGCATCCATAAAAAGTGTTGTTTAAAGTTTGCCACAAGCCACCTGGGAGACACACCAAACATGTGGAAGAAGGTGCTCTGGTCAGAGGAAACCAAAATCGAACTTTTTGGCAACAACGTAAAGCATTATGTTTGGTGTAAAAGCAATACAGCTCATCACCCTGAAGACACCATCCCCACTGTCAAACATGGTGGTGGCAGCAACGTGGTTTGGGTCTGCTTTTCTTCAGCAGGGACAGGGAAGATGGTTAAAATTGATGGGAAGATGAATGGAGCCACATACAGGACCATTCTGGAAGAAAACCTGATGGAGTCTGCAAAAGACTTGAGACTGGGACGGAGATTTGTCTTCCAGCAAGACAATGATCCTAAACATAAAGCAAAATCTACAATGGAATGGTTCACAAATAAACATATTCAGGTGTTGGAATGGCCAAGTCAGAGTCCAGACCTGAATCCAATAGAGAATCTGTGGAAAGAACTGAAAACTGCTGTTCACAAACGCTCTCCATCCAACCTCACTGAGCTCGAGCTGTTTTGCAAGGCGGAATGGGCAAAAATGTCAGTCTCTGAATGTGCAAAACTGATAGAGACGTAACCCAAGAGACTTATAGCTGTAATCGCAGCAAAAGGAGACGATACAAAGTATTAACTTAAGGGGGCTGAATACTTTTGCACGCCCCATTTTTCCGTTTTTTCTTTGTTACAAAGGTTTGGAATAACCAATAAATTTCGTTCCACTTCATGATTGTGTCCTACTTGTTATTGATGTATGTAAAGTTATTGTGGATTTCTAATCCAGACTAGTGAACCCACAGCTTGACAACTGCTTATAAAAATGTAGAAATAAAACACGTAGACTCAAACATCGATGCTCAAACTTTAATAACAAAATTTTCAAAACGATCTGCAGAACAAAAAAAGAAATTGGCCCTTGGCTTTGCCTTCCTCTTATGATCTCATACGCCTTCTTATCCAATCCAGGGAAGAGGTCACCTTAGTGTATACACTAGGCTTGCCTTTACCACATCCAGCTGGATCTCCAAAACTCATGATCCCAGCTTGAACAAAGCCAGAAGGTGTGCGACAAACCAGTGGGCCGCCGTAGTCACCCTGTGGGGAAGCACAGTAAGAGTTCTCCATTGTGTTTTGGGTTAAATGATACCATGTTTTATCCCACAAAAGCTTAACACCCCCTCTTTACCACGGTATGTCCTGATAAAGTTACAAAGGGAGTTTTTAACAATCAGAGCTCATAAAATCTGACATTTAATTACCTTACAGAAATCTTGCCCTTTAGCGCCAGCACACAGCATGCTGGAGGTAAGCTGGGGGTAAATTTTTTTACACCGATCATGAGGGACCAGAGAAACCTTCAGCTGCTGCAATATTTCTGGATTAGGCAAGAGCACTAAAAGGAACAGGAAGAAGAAAATACACATGTGTTTACTTTTCTGGATCAGTTTTTATTATCAGGAGAATTTTAAATAGTGAGCATGATGAAGAAACTTGTTTAAGAACATACCACCATTGCCAACTTGGCCCCAACCAAGTATCCAACACTCAGAAGATTCATCAAAGGTGTCATGGATGCCGGGCAGGGTGATTGGCGAGATGTTCAGTTTAATCAAGTTCAAATCTATCCTCAGCTTGACCATAGCCACGTCAAATTCATAGCCATGGCTCAGGGGATGGTACGAATCATGAAGGACGTAAGTATAAATGTCCTTGTAGGCTTTAGCTTGCTTCTGCAGAGCGTATGCACCAACGAAGACAATAGTCTCTCTATCATGGACATGAAGGCGTCTGTTAAAACACCAGAAATGTTAGTTTGCATTTGAAAAAAATCAATCATGGCACTTTTTTTGTTTAATTTTTTTTACAATAAAAATGCTTAAAAATTGTCATTTTTTTATTACTCAACCTGAAAATGAAATGGAAAATATTTCAAAACATTCAATCAAAAGCCAAAAAGCATTACATAAAAACCCTCAGAATAGTATTGCATTTAAAAGTCAAAGCCTGACATTTTGAAATTGATGCTTCAGAATTGATTCAACATTACATAGATATATATTTTTTAATTTAATAGATGTATTAAACTACATCTAGAAAATTGACTTATTTGATCAAAAAAAGTTTAAATTCAAACAAAAAAATACTGATCAGCGCGTTTTTTTATAAACTGCATGACTAAAAAAACTGTGTTTGACCATCACTATCATATTTCTTTTAGGAATTCAAAAAATCTTACGTGTCAAAGCATTGACCAGCTGTCAAAATCCACTGTTCATTCAGGATGGTGCCACCACAGCGCCAGCCAAAAGTCTTGTTGTGTGTGATGTTGATGTGAACCATCCAAGGCCAGTCTCCCTCCACTGCATTCTGACCTCCGATGATAAAGGCCTTTGCTTCAGCTCTCAGTTGTCCTGTTAACAAATTATTCAGAACTCGTTAAAATCAACATGCAGAAAAATGTATGCAAATTTGAATGCGGTGTCAGTTTTTTTTAAATGAAACAAATAAGGAAGCTCGAAAGCTGGGTATTTTTGCTTTAGAAAATAAGTCTGCATCTCTGATTTGTCATCCAGACTTAAAAATTCTAGCATTACAGATTTTGATTGTTTAAAGGTCTCATACCTCCTGTGCCATAGAGCAGCACCAGCAAACAGAACAGATGGCACACAGCCATTGTTCTGCAGGAGACTAAAGCTATTTGAGGGAGAAGCATCTGCTTTTTATAACCATAAGATGGAGAGCTGAAGATCTTATCATTTCTAATCAGACTTCCTTTCCACTTTAAGCACACAAAACACGATGAAAGACTTATCAGAATATGTATTCTGGTCTTGAAGGGAAAATTGGTTAGATGTTGCGATATACACATTTTTTACATAAAATTCAGACCCAAGAGAAAAGAAAAGTTTATATATGTCCTTCATGGTGAGGAAACTCTAAAAAAGCCAACAGTGTTTTTTTTTTTTTTTTTTTTAAAGAAACCTCATGGGGAGCAACACGAAAGAGAGATCCCTCCCCGGGACGAGCAACCAATGTGTCTAGGACTTAATTAAATGTTTGCTTATTCTTTTTCCAATGAGTTTTTATTTTACTAAACCAATTGAATGAATTCCTAGGGGTGGACGAAATTAAATGAGCTCTTGAGATCTGTAGCGAACAAAAGAGGACGTTTCCAATGGAGACTCAAACAGAAGCGTGCATCATGAACAAGACGATCAAGTGATGTGATCTCATCCAGAGAGAGTGACATCAGAGTGGGTGGATATTGGCGTTTCTAGAAGTTATTTAGCGAGTTAGTAAGTTTGTCAGTGAGTTAGAAGTAGGTGAGTCATTTGGTCACGTTACTGTTACCATCCTTGATTGCCTTGAGATGTAAGCAAAAGGCTAGATGTGTCAAATTTCCAAGTGCACATGGTGTCTGGGCTTGACTAAATGTGGGTCTTTATGTTACAACTCACACTGGAACTTTGGCACTTTTGAGATGAATACATAGCTAGTCTCAGTACTGGTGTGTTGAGAAATCAAATCTATGTAGGAAACTTCGTAGTCCATTCCGTTCCGTTATCTTCCGCTTGTTCCGGGGCCGGGTTGCGGGGGCAACAGCCTCAAACGGGAAGCCCAGGCTTCTCTTACCCTGGCTGCATCCCCCAGCTCACCTGGAAGGATCCCAAGTCGTTCCCCAGCCAGCTGTGAGACATAGTCTCTCCAGCGGGTCCGGGGTCTGCCCCTTGGTCTCCTCCCGGTGGGACGTGCCCGAAACACCTCACCCGCGAGGCGCTCGGGAACCACCCCATCTGGCTCCTCTCGACCCTCGATCTCTGAGTGAGAGCCCAGCCACCCTGCGGAGGAAGCTCTTTTCGGCCGCTTTTACCCGCGATCTCATTCTTTCGGTCACCACCCACAGCTGGTGACCATAGGTGAGGGTTGATTTGTTTTGAGATCGATTTGTAAATCGAGAGCTTTGCTCAATGAGAAAAATACAATGAGAAAATTGTATTTTTAAATAAAAATCAATGAAACAGACTTATGTGACATGTTTTATTATTTAGAAAAAAAAATTATACAGGCCTTTTTACAAATATTTGAAGTGTTAGTTGAAAATGTTGTAATGTATGTAAAGTAACAGCAGATGGCAGCACTATGAGAACTCGTTGCTGTACCACATTAGGCGTGTTTGAGATGACACAGGCGGACGCAGTTCTGATCGGCGCAGATCGGTGCGCAATGCATGCCGGTTAGTTTTTGCGTTTGAGATGCCGCCGACTTGCTCTGATGTCACCTGTGCGCCGGTAACGAGACTCTCGCGAGAGCAAGGCGGACGCAGGCTTTGAGCCAGGCGGACGCAGCTGCTTTTTTCCAACTGCGCCGCCTGTATGGACTACAAAGCAAACGGCATGATGGGAAATGGTGTCTTTTCAAGATGTGTACTGATAGCTGTTTGGCTCTCGGTGATGTTTTCATCAGAAACTCTTTGATTTCTTATCGATACATATCTGATCTGTTTATATTTATTTCATTGCTGCTTTAAGATTTATTTTTTTACGCCTGTCACTCACACACTCACTGATGATCTTTTACTTTAACTCTTCAAAAATGACGGAAATGGTTTTAAAACATGAAAATATGGAACTTAATTAACTTAATTTAAATTAAAATGATCTACAATAACTTCTGAGTCTAAAAACATAAAAAAAAAACTAAATCAACTTTCACAAGTTTTGATTTGATGCGTTTTTTCTACAAATGGATACATTTATTGTGTAAAAATTTAAAACCGGATGTAAATAAACTGTTACATCCTGTTCTCGTCTGTCTAAACTTTAAGAAAACTGTTCGACTTTATTCCAGGCGCCTTTCTCCGCCCCCCGCAGCGGCCGACTGGTCTCGTCTGAAATCCAGGCAAGGCGCAAATCTTCTCAAACACGCCTATTGTGAATCATTTGGCTGTGAGATCTCATTAGTAGGAATCAGATTCCTGCTCTTTCTAGCTCCCTATTTCCACAAAATATGAAGTCTGTAACCTATTTTTTTATTTGAAGAATACTTTATTCTTTTTTAACGTAGAATATCTTAATTCCATTTTAGTTTAACAATCTCAAATGAATCCAGTAACCACTGGCTGCTCTTTCGAAGAAAAAACGAAGCGGAACTAACAGCTTTGTTTACACAGGAATGAAATAAAGTGGTACACCATATATTACGTCACGTGTAATAGTTTACAAACAAGAAAGCCGGAAATGATTCCAGAGAATTTTTTTAAATTTTAAATAACAGTTTTAACATTTTAATTAAGTAGAGTTTTACCGGGAATAATGGAGGACGTGGATACCGCCTCAACCTCACGCAGATGTGGTAATATTAAACATGTAAACCTGGTTTATTTATAAATAAGATGTGAAAAATGTCGGTAAAACTTCTCTTTCTGTCTGTTTTCCAGTTCTATGGCGCAATCGGATAGGATTCTGGTAGGTTAAAAAGTTTTGATCCAATATCTATAACTTTACTGCATCAAAAACAGTTGAATTCATCATCAAATCCAATGCATCAGAGTAATCATATTATAATAATAATAACATCATTGGGAAACGAAAATAACAATGAATCAATGGATCAAAAAGTTTTTTCAGAACTTTATATATCTTCCTGCCCTCTTATGCTTACTCATTTTTCACATAACCTTCCCTGCGCTTGGGATGCCCGAACTACCCCAGCTGGCTTTTCTTGACCTAGAGGAGAAGTGGCTCGACACTGAGCTCCTCCCGGATGGTAGGGCTCCTCACTCGATCCCTGAATGAGAGCCCAGCCACCCTGCGGAGGAAGCTCATTTCGACCGCTTGTATTCCCAATCTCATTCTTTTGGTCACCAGCTGTGATAAGCAGGAGACAATGGAACAAAACCTTCCCTGCTTCCTCTTGTTTTTTTCTGTTCTCTTCCAGCTTTAACCATCACTTCTACTTTCTATTGTTTTCTTGTGCTTGTAATCATCTCCTGTGAATTTTTTTTTTTTTTAGGATTTTGGGGTTGTGTAATAACTTTGCTTATGTGGTCATGCTGAGTGCTGCTAATGACATCCTAAAAAGACAAGAGTCAAACAACTCTAGTTCATCTGTAAGTGAAACAAAATATTCTGAAAAATCTTTTGTAAAATGAATGTGTAGAATATTTTTTTTTCTTCTGATGTTGTTAAGGGCTTGGTGTCCACCGATGTGGGAGTTGAAGGTGTATACAGCAGCAACAGCAGCATCTATGACTGCAATCCTGTTTCCACTGGGGTAAATACACAGTAAATCTAAAACCACATGCACACTGTCCTATTTCACCACGGCGAAGGAGCTGGTCTTCTAATGTGCGAGGAGTAGAGCACACTAGAAGTCCCACAAAGGTGGCACCTATAACTAGAAAACCCACATTGTGTATGAATACAGTCAAGGAGGACAAGAAGATAGTTGCTGTGATTGAAGAAGATGCAGGAGATAGGATTAAATGGAAGAAACTGACTTGCTGTGGCGACCATTGAAAGGAAATGCCAAAAGGAGAAGAAGAATACCTAGAAAACCTATCGCGGTCCCAAATGGCACCACAAATTTTAGCTTGCATTTTAAATTTAAGAGGAGGCGTTAATTCAGTAGTAAAATGTTCATTCTTAGACCAAGAGAAACTGGTTCCATTCCCACTGGGCCCATTCCTAAGTATAGGATTGGAGAAGACACCTGACCCGCAGTTACTTCCATTATTGGCGCATGCTGCAGTGCAATGTGGATAAGTAATTAGGGATGAAGTGTAGGGATGAATATAGTACGATAATATAGTACGATAATAAAAATTAGCTTTGAACAGCTACTTTTGTTTAATAAATAAGGATATTGTATGTGCACTACAAGTGGGGCCATGCTGTAGCAGTTCAACTGAACTTGTGTCTCACTTTGTCTTCTTAGGTAGAAAGTAACACACGTTTTTCTTTTTATAGATTATTGATCAAAATAAGTTTGAAACCCCCCTACATTTTTCTAGTAAAAAAAAAACAGTCCTCTAGTAAAACCGAAAGACATATAAGCTTTATCAGCGTAAATATAATTTGATTTTAGATGCTTGCGGAACGTTTTGTTTCATCTTTGACAGAGGTGTCAAAAGTACCAACATTTTCTACTCAAGTAGAAGTATAAATACCGAGTTAAAAAACTACTTTAGTAAAAGTAGAAGTATCAACTCAAGTTTTCTACTTAAGTAAAAGTAAAAAGTAACCTATTTTAAAACTAGTAAAAAAAGTAAAAGTAATTTTCAGAAAAAAAAGAATATTGTTAACAAAAGCGTATGAACATATTTTTTAACTATTATCACATGCTTTAAGGAGCAGAAAATATGATAATAAATGAAAGTGTTTTGGTGTGAAACTTTATGAATCAGAAACATTTATTTCTTAATAATCTTTATTGGAAATCGATTAATGAACACAATCAAATGTATTAATATATAAGTAGGGCATTATGTAACGTCCCTTCAGCTACCAAGCTTCACTCTGCATCACCTAATTTAACCAACTTCAGCAGACACAAACACACTCAATGTTAAAAAATAAATAAATAAATGAAAAAAAAATGACCAAAAGGCTTTTTTGAGCCATGAAAGGCAGCTAGTTTTCAAAGTTCTTTGAGGCAAAACTGAATAGTCTTTATCAAGTTGATAAGGTTGGGAGTGCCACATACAGCCTGCGTGACACCTGGAACCAGCGTTGCCAGGTGGGAGGTGCTGGATTATCGTACTAATGACGTAAAATTATCGTATTTTACAAAAAATATCGAACACCCAGTAAAACCACGCCCATTGACAAAATAACACCCTTTACATGCACTCGTAAGGCAGTGGGAGTGAAGGAAACACACAGGAGGCAAAATCCTTGGATTCTTTTTCTAAAATTTTAAGAACTGTAAAAATGAAAAAATAACCAGGGAAATAAGATTTTAAGAAACCCAGAAAGAAACCAGTAGGGGCGGGACGTAGGAGACGGTATATATAAATTTATATATATACATATCTACATATATATGTGTACATATAAGGTTTTTTTAATGTTAACCCAAACATCTACATTATACAAAATCTAAGCGATGTGTAGTTTTAATCTCCTCAGTCAGTCTTTATAAACTAATCAATAACATTTTGGATGCTTTTAAGCACAAATACTTCATCCACTACTTTATATGGATTAATCAGTTCAATTAGCTTTGTTTCTAAAGATAAAATAGTGCGTCACAGATCAAAGTTATTTTTATAAAAATACCATCTACAACATTTTCAGCAAAGACGTTTACAATAACCGCAGACTGAAAATAATAATAATAAAACATTTCTTTGCTGTTGTTTTTTTTTTTTAAAAACTGATAATTCAATCAAAGTTCAGTGTTGCAGCATCAGGAACACTTTGATTTCCGAGCCCGCATCAAGTCTCAAACACGGAAATTAACGTTCCTGGCTGCTCTTTAAAAGTTTGTGGGCGGGGCTACTCGCCCCAAAGTAATGATTGACAGGACCTTTCAGCCAATCATTCATCTGTTCCTTTGTTTGATGCATTCAGGGTTCATAAAAAAAAAAAAAAAACTCAGACAAACAGTGACAAAATGGAGAAAATAGCGACTACTTTTTATAAAATTAATGAAGTAAAAGTACAGATAATTGCATAAAAAAGTAGTGAGTAAAAGTAAAAAGTAGACAAAAAAATAATTACTTCGTTAAAGTAAAGATAACGAGATTTTCTACTTGAGTAAGGTAACGAAGTAGTCTTACTTCGCTACTTGACACCTCTGATCTTTGAGTAGTTTAATATGATTCAATTGAAATATAGCAGAATTGCCAAGTAAGAATAAGAGCAGTTTAAAACACACCGAGACATCCACATATTTCTCTGTAAGTCTTAAGTTTCTCTGTTATAAGCCATAATTTTTGTTTGCAGGGTGTGTTGCTGGCCGACATCCTCCCAACACTTTTCATCAAGCTGTCTGCACCTTTTGCCCTCTATAAACTCCCATATGGGTAAGAGTTAACAGTAACATGTTGACATGGGATTTTGGGAGGAGTTTCTCCAAAAGAGTCAAAACCACCCACTGTCTTTTTTGTTTGTACTTTTAGGATTTAGAATTATTGCTTGAACATGTAGTTTTATCCTATTCAAATATTTTCTACGTAACTGGACATGGATTTTATTCACCTAACTCAAGATTCAAATTTTTTTTTGTCAATGTGAGAATACTACATTTTTGACCGACTTGGGTTAAAAGTATTTAAAAAAAAAATTGTGTGTGACTCTTGGTGTAAATTATGTTTTTGTTTTGTATTTAGTATCCGGGTGATTTTCTGTGTTCTCATGGCGACAACAAGTTTTCTGCTAGTGTCCTTTTCATCAGCCGTATGGATGAGCATTCTGGGTAAACCAACTTTGATTTATTATTAATCTTTTGTTCAACTTGATCGGTGTGCACAAACGTGCATACACACACAAAAATGAAGATTGTAGTCCCGGTTGGCGAAAGGCTTGAATTGCTGGCCTTTCTGTGTGGAGTTTACATATTCTCCCCATGTATGTGTGCATTTCACTTAGGTATTTCAGTATACCCCCCACCCTCCAAAAACATGCATGTTATGTTGATTGCCGACTAAGAAATTGCCCCTGTGTGAGGGAGTGGTTGTATGTCTCCATGTGTGGCCCCCTCAAAAGACTGGCGCCCTATTCAGGGATTAAGTGGTTTGGAAGGTGAATGAATGCATATGTGTGTGTGTCAATATGTACTACGTTCAATTATTATTATTATTAAAAATGATAATTATTCAATTTCAAATAATCTTTTTTTAAAAACCATGCGAGACATTAAATCTCTCCTCCTTTGTATTTTAAAGGAGTGATCTTTGCCAGCATCAGTGCAGGGCTCGGAGAACTCTCCTTCCTCTCTCTGACTGTTTACTTTGACAGGTAAGCGTTTAAAAAAAAATGTAATGCTTTTTTTTTCAATGTCTAAAACTGAATTCCTCCAAAGTAAGAATTGTTTTAAATACTCAATCAGCAGAAAGCAGTTTTAGCTCTTTCTCACTTTTTTGTCTCTCGTTTTTTCTGTCCTCCTCAGAAGTGTATTAGAAGGTTGGGGCTCGGGTACTGGTGCTGCTGGTGTCTTTGGTGCCTTTCTCTACGGAGGACTCATTCAACTTGGCCTCACCCCCAGGGTCACCCTGTTGATTATGCTAGCCATCCCAGCACTTTTGGCTTTTAGGTAACTATGGTAACACAGTATTTCAGATGACTGATTTAATGTGGCTCAATCTGCTAAATTATGCACTCACACCTACACAGACGCAGTAAAATGTGTTCCAGCTTTTATAGCTGGGGTTTGGAGTTTCTACCTCTAATTTTTTGCTGCATTACTTTATTAAATTTGATTTTAATTAAAATAATTATCAAGAAAGGTTTCATTAACGGAATGAATTTTTAAAATTTTGTTTGTCTGGTGCCTACAGTTACTTTATTCTCCTGGTTCCTGTGACTTCGTTCTCCCAGTGGAGGAAAACAGAGATGGAGCCAGAAAATTCAGAGGAAAGACAGCAGCTCATGGATGAATCGGATGATCATGATGAGGAGTCCACACCAGGTAAATATCGTACATTTATAGCAATTGGAAAAAGACAGGGAGCCAGACGGTAGGGTTACTGCGGAAAGAAAGTTAAACCTGCTCGTGTTTGGGTGGGTAAAATTTCCAGGTCTTACTAATATTTTTTTCCGAAACCAGTCAAAATATTGAATAGACAATACAAATGTAATTGATTGATTTAGTTGAACTAATAATTTGCAGACAAAAAAAGAAGTGATTAAAAAAAATAGAATAAATTAGTTTGGGTAATAGATTTACATTTCAAGTAGAAAACAAAAACCCAACATTTAGTTCTCATAATTTCATGACATGATTAAAATCTGCTGGTTTTTTTTTTTTTTTTTTTTTATGACAAAGCTTTTTTCTTAGTGACAACTCGTGATGTGGTTTGATAAGTTCCGCTGACTCGCTTCCTCCTTTCGGGGAACTGATATAAAAATACATGCTTGTCAGATTAACAAACAAAGTTGCATTTTTTTATTTATTTATTTTTTTTTGTGGTTTGCACTCGTTATATTTGCTAGTTTTCAGCATATTTATAGTTTAACAAAAGTTTTCCAGCATTAAGCCTTCCTTCCGGTTTTGGGCCAGAAAATCCTAAACAAATAATGCTGAGAAAGGTGTGACGGGAGAGCAGGAAGTGAACACAGATTTAAAATAAAAACTAAACAAGGAACAGAAACTGTAGAATCTGACATATCTGTGGATTGCAGGTAGTTGAAACAAAAAGACTTTAAATAACTGAGAAGTATGAAAAACAAATCAGAGCAAGGGATAATAGACTCTACAATCTCCTTAAGTAGGTAAAAGGTAAACTCAATAAGGTAGATTTCCTTTCCTCAACAACTAAAAACAAAATTGCATCATCTGTGAAGAAAAAAAGCTCAATACGTAAGCCAAGTGTCCAACATTTCATCTACACTCAAAAGTTGTGTTCATGTAAGACATTTCTTCATGACAGTAATAAAAAATATATTAAAATTTTTAAAAAGCGTGTGACCAGATTGCACCGGAAATGAATTTAATCCAGCATCAAGAAGTGCTACCACAAACTGAATTTATAGTTTTATCTGTCAATCTGTGCTACTGAAAGTATCTTGCATATTTTCAATGCACATATTGTACATATCGTGCAATCAAAAATACAAATTATTAAAAAAAAACATTGATCAGTATCTTTGTTGCTACATTTTTCTTTAAATAACTGTCTTAGATTATAATTATGATCATTTTTAATGATTCCTGTCAGTGTCAGTATATTTATTTTGCACATTTACAACAACACAAGCTGTTTATAGTGCTGCACAATCACCTAGAATCTCAAATAATACAAGTTAAATATACAGTAACAAAAAGAAGGAGGAAAGAATGGACAAATTGACGGATAGTTGTGCATGGTTTAAGAGTGTTTGTTGCTTTGTAATTCAATAACTATACAGGCCATGTTCTGTTCTTCCTGAATGTAGCAGAGGAGAGGATCGGACAACCTCTGAACTTCACAGTAAAGTTACAGATAATCAGAGTAAGTTGTCCATGCAGCGTTTTACTCATCTATCATGATGCATCTATAACAACTGATTTTTTGTAGGGTCTGTGGAGGTTTGTTCTCCCACTCGGTCTTGTCTACTTCGCTGAGTACTTCATCAACCAGGGCTTGGTGAGTATAATCACAACATACAAATTTTACTTGTAAAGATCAAGCAATGCTGTCTTTAAAATACATTAAAACATCCACCATTGTTTATATTTTTCACATAAAAATTGGCCGTTTAAACATCAATGCTTATAAAGTTTTTTATTTTCTTACAGATGGAACTCCTGTTTTTTCAGAACTTTTTCTTGTCCCATGCAGAGCAGTACCGCTGGTTAGTTTGTAACCATAATATTTTAATACTTTGCAAGAATTGGCTTTGTTTGTTTACTGCACATGTGTGTATGTGTTTTCCCAGGTACCAGGCTCTGTACCAAGTTGGGGTGTTTGCGTCTCGATCCTCACTACTATGTGTGAAGATCAGGAAAATCTGGTTTCTCACTTTGCTGCAGGTGAAGATGAGGATGTCCACCATTTTTCTAACATGGATCAATTGTTATTTGCGATGTGTTGTTGAGTTTTGCCTTTGTTCCTCATTAGATGGTAAATGCAGTGTTTTTCCTGTTGGCTGTAAAGTACCAGTTCCTGCCGAGTGCGTGGCTCGCCTTTGCTGTCATCTTGTATGAGGGTCTGCTGGGTGGAGCAGCATATGTCAACACATTCTATTTTATCAGCAAAGAGGTACATTTTGGAAAATGATGAGCTTTAAAAATGCCTGTATAGAATCTAGATTTGGTTCACATAGCCTGATGACATAAGCTCTATCATTCAATGTGTTGATTGTGCTTGGAATAGAATAGAACCTTTACAGACAGACAAATACTTTCTTACGAACAAGGATAATAATATTTATATAAAAGGCATTTTACTGCCCCACCAACAACTAGCTTATTAATCTGAATTGCTTCTCTTACAGTCTGAAGAAAATCACAGGGAGTTTGCGATGGCAGCTGCCAGCGTTGGAGACAGCGTGGGCATTGCTTTGGCAGCATGCGCAGCGTTTCCTGTCCACACTTACTTCTGCTCGTTATAACAGAACCCACGCAGACAGGGAGGGACACCATGCTCAATGAAAATGTGGTGGTGTTGCAGCTCAGCGCTTTGTCTGTGAATGATGGTTTGGAGACGTCATTTCTTATTAATAACTGACTACTGTTTGCCCTAAAGATTTTGGTTGCCGGAAATTATATTTTTCAGTCCCAATCCAAACCCTTTTCTATGTGAAAAGTTTAAATTTTTTAGAAATACAGATATGTTTGGACAAAGAGTTCTGTATGAACAGCTGCTTGAACAAGAACAAGGAAGGGTTCAGTCAGAGTTCAATCGAACAGGAAAGCAGAAGAACTAATTGAGACTGAAACTGACTATATAACTTATAATCTTTCTCTTTTTATGCACACGTTTTGGGAGAGATACATTCTTTTCGGTTCTAACTAAACAATAGTATCATCTTCCTCTCTTTTCATCACTCCAAAAAGAAACCCAATGTAAGATGTCTTAATCTGAGTAACTGAGTGTATTTTTTAATTTGGTGGACCATGATCGGGCAGTTGGGACTAAATGGACTGACCTGCTGTGACAATCAAGAGATTGATAAGGAAAGCTTTATTTAGAGCAGTTTTTGGACCAATTTTATTTTTATTTTATATTCAGATGAAAACGATGAAAAAGCTGGTTGAGACTATATTAACAAATTTATGGTGCCTTGGTTTCGGAACAAATTAAAAAACATGTCATTTTAATTTTTGGTTAATTTTTGTCAATAATTTAGTTCTTTAAATTTTTAAAAAATATTTTTTGACAAATGTTAAATTTCATGAGGTTATTAAGAAAATCTATTGTAAATTTGTGCATCGGGAATCAAGACTTGTGTGTGGATTGATTCCGTTCGGTTACGTTGTCTTCCGCTTACCGCGGGTCAGGCTGCCGGTGCAACAGCCTCAGAGGAGAAAGCCAGGCTTCTCTCACCCCGACTAAATCCTCCAGCTCACCTGGGAGGATTTCGAGGCGTTATCTGCCCAGCTGTGAGACACAGTCTCTCCAGTGGGTCCAGGGGTCTGGGTCTCCTCCCAGTTGGACGTGCCTGAAACACCTCACCAGCCAGGCGCTCGGAATGCATCCTAACCAGATGCCCAAACCACTCCATCTGGCTTATTTCGACTTGGATGAGCAATGGGTCTACTCAGAGCTCCGCCCAGATGGCAGAGCTCCTCACTCTATCTTTGAGTGAGAGCCCAGCCACCCTGCTGAGGAAGCTTATTTTGGCTGCTTGTATCCGCAATCTCGTTCTTTCGGTCACCACCCACAGCAGGTGATCATATGTGAGAATGGATTTTGTAGATTGGTACCATTTTTATTTATATTTGTAAAATAATGAACAAATGGTTTGAACTGATTTATGAATGAAATCAGTGTTTTACGTTTGCTACTACTGACATCTTAAACATAACCTAAATCTGCTGTGATTAAATTATTATTCATTTGTCTATTGCTTTTTGTTTTTGTCTCATGACCCTAAATTCTAAGATCTAAATGAAAATAACCAGTGATCCTTGTTTTGTTTACATCTCTGTTTCCACAGCAACCCTATTAGTCATAAACAATGTGAATCACTTTCAAAATAATAAAAAAAAAAAAAATTAAATTAAGCGTGTAAAATTGACTGAATTAAGTCAGTAAACTTGAGTTTATGTTGCCTCTAAAAAATAATTTGTTTTAATTTGAAAGAAAATAAAATGATTTGAAGTATTTTCACTTGGTGACGTAGTGTATCAGGAGCGAGCAATGCGCGCCGCCGTTCCGGAAGCGTGGTGTTGATGAAAGCAGCCAGCAGGAGTGAACCGGCTCTGACGGTACCGGGAGGAGAGGAGCCGGTAAACGATCTGATCGACCATCTAGAATCTTTATTACACTCTGAAAACGGTAAACAAACTTGTAAATGTTTCTTTGTTCTTAAAGTGTTTTCGTAGTTTTCGCTAGCTTCACTCATAAAGCTTGACTAAAAGATGCTAACACAGACAAACTCTTTCTGATTGTATTGTTTTTTAAAAGGATATAAATATATGTCCTATCGCCTTAAAAAGGCTGTATTACGGTTTTGAAGAAATATATGTTCAATGAATAAGTTAAATAAATGTTAACTAGTTTTTAGAGACTAGTGAATGATTTAAGCTAATCTGCCCTGTTAGCTGAAGCTAGCTAACAGCGGCTAAAGCAGGCCTCACTTCTTTAGGCTCCCTTTTCTCTTTTTTTAAGTCCTCTACATGATTTATTACACTAATATTAATTTTCATATTGAGATCTAACACTTTGAACCTAGATTGAATTATATTAAGTAAATGTTAGATTAATTGTTAATTTTCTTTCTTTGTTTTTGTCCTCACAGTGCCTTATTCGTACCACCAGACGATCGAACAGCTATAGGCGACTTTCCTAGATTTGTGAAGGGACGTAGTGTGTGTGAGTGTGTGTCCAGCTCTCCCTATGTGTGTAACAATGGGGGACATCAGTGATCTGGATCGGCAGATAGAACAGCTGAGACGCTGTGAGCTTATCAAAGAAAATGAAGTGAAAGCGTTATGTGCCAAAGCCAGGTATGATTTCCACTATCTCTACATAATGATGGTTATCTAATCATAGATTATATCATCAAGTTATTAAACAGGTGTGATCATCTCTGGCCTGTTCAGACTAGTAACATTTTCAATAATATCAGTAGTTAACCTGAGAATTTACATCTTAAATGATTTTTTTTCCTCTAATCAGCTTCTTCTTTTCATACCCTGTCTGCATTCCTGACCCTGTTAGACATGCGCAATAGTGGCAATTTAGGTCAGTGTGACGTAACCGGAAGTTAAACGCAGACAAAAACAGATAAGATCACTGATTATGAGGCAAAAAAAAATGACTATATAAGCTTTAACTTGAATTTTCTAAAGTGAAGTTTCAAAATATGTGCTCATAGAGACAAATACATTAATGGATCCAACTTTAACAATAGTGATCTTCTCTATAACGCTTTTTGATTTGATGGGATTCAAAATTTGAATATGAAATGTTATAATGGGATTGTTTTGTCTTTTAAGAACCAGACATATCAAATCCATAACCAAGCAATTATATTCTGAAATGCACTTTTTTAAAAGTAATTCATCTTACATTGTACAAAAATTTAGATTATTTTCTTATTTGTTTATTTTGACAAGTTTTTATTTAGAGTTAAAGCAAAATTGTGCTTTAATTTGATTGTTTACCAAATGGAATACACACCTACACAGTCTGACGTGTTTTCTACACTTAGTTTGAGAAAATTAGTTCTTGATGTCATCTAAGAAGGGTGTACACATCCAACTAAATTGAAATCAGTTTCTGTTACCTTGAAAAAAACAACATATGAAGGTTTTGTTTTTGGCTTTTCTTGACCACCCCATTTGGTCGAGAGAAGCCAAATAGGGTGGGCCCCTGGTTCTCGTCTCCCAAATGCTTAGCTGGTGAGGTGTTTTGGCCACATCCTGCTGGGAGGAGACGCAGAGGCAGAACCCTTACCTGCTGGAGATACTATGTCTCACAGCGGGATAGGAAACACCTCCCGGGTGAGCTGAAGGATGCAGCTGGGATGAGAAGCCCGGGTTTCTAGCCTGAGGTTGTTGTCTTCGCAACCCAGTCTCGGATAAGCGAAAGACAACAGAACAGAAGTTATTTGGCTTCCAAAATGATGATTTAACGATGGAAAATGCTGTTTAAAATTCTTGTATAAATACAGTATATTATTCTGCCATGAGATCATACTAAATAACACTGATTAATTTGGGACGAAGTACCAGCACGTTTTCTTCTTTCTTTGAGGATTAATACACACTCATTTGCATGCAAATTACAAACTTCTAGCTTAGGTATTTTTGCACGTTCAGAACCTTCTGTTTTCCTGTGATGATAACGAAAACAAGGAATAAAAACTAAAATATGAAATAAAGATTTTGCCTACTTGGAACTTGTTTGTGCATCTGGCAAAAAAAGATACTGTTGCTGCAGCATTTGTTTTAAATTTTATTCTGCTGTGATTGGCTGATGAGTTTTCATTTTAATAGCATGACTGAAAAAAATTCTAATATCCTTTCTTTGAATTTTCAGAGAGATCTTGGTTGAAGAAAGCAATGTTCAAAGAGTAGACTCCCCTGTCACAGTAAGTAACATCAATAGGACTTTGAAAGTTGATCTCCAGAAATCACATTCGGACCTCTAAGAGCATTTTTTTCCTCTGTCTTAAAGGTGTGCGGAGACATCCATGGTCAGTTCTATGACCTGAAAGAGCTGTTCAGAGTGAGTATTTTTCCTTGTTTAATAAACTAACCTTATTGTGTATTTTTAATCTGTAGTTGGAAACGTTTTTATATTTATTGTCAGGGTTTTTTTTTTTTTCAAATACAGTATGTTCTGAACACCCTCAAAAAAGTCAAGTGATAAAAAATCGATTACGACTAATTCCATTACATGTTTACAACATTAAATTGATCTGTTGTTAAAAGCAAGCAATTGTTTTGGCTGCGCAGAGTATAAAATACTGCTTTTTTTTTTTTTCTGCACATGCTTTTTACATGCAGTCCAGTTTTTATTTCCTTAGTCCAATTTTTTTTACCTAACTTCCGTTTTTTTGGTGTTTCCTCTAACAGTGTCGAACAGCGGCTCTAAGCACAGAATTACACATTTAGAATTTAGTTGCTCCATTGGATTATTTGTAAAATTATTTAACTTTTTTATTTTACTGTACTATATTTATCCCTCTTTTGGAAATTACTTGTGCTGCATGGCATCGCAGCAGGCAGCCACAACACCACCAATGATGGAAGTAACTGGGGATTAGGCATCTTGTTCAGGGACACTTAGGTGTGGTTCCAGTGGGAATTGAACCGGTTTCTCTCGGCCCAAGGACAGGCATTCTACCACTCAGCGAACGCCTCCCCCTTTATATGGATGTTATACAAACAATCTATAATAATGGCTAATCATTATATGGATTAGTCAGTGAACTATCGATGCTAGCCTGTAGTTGGTTGGTTATTTAGACCTTCTTTAAATATTTCAGAATTTTTTTACCTTTAATTGGTCGGTTGTAAACCAATTTAGCATATAGCATGTCTTCTTCTGCAGCTGTAAACGAATCTAAATTAACACACACGGATTATTTATAATGTGTGTCTCTACTTATGACATAATGTTACGTATGTATTATGTCTTCATAAATTTGACAGCTGGTTTAAATGGTCTTTATGCAGGTTGGCGGTGATGTTCCAGAAACAAATTATCTCTTCATGGGAGACTTTGTGGACAGAGGTTTCTACTCCGTGGAGACTTTTCTTCTACTCCTGGCGCTTAAGGTAAACATGGACAGCCCCATTTGTTCATCATAATAGTTTCATAAAACTATTTGGTTTTAGGACAAATGACTTCACGTGCTTGTTGACGCCACATCACCTTTGTGATCGTTTCCTCTAACCCATCTCTTCTGTGCATTCAGGTTCGTTACCCAGACAGGATAACGTTGATCCGAGGAAACCACGAGTCTCGGCAAATCACTCAAGTTTATGGTTTCTATGACGAGTGCCTCCGCAAGTATGGCTCAGTGACCGTCTGGAGATACTGCACTGAGATATTTGACTACCTGTCTCTCTCTGCTATTATCGATGGGAAGGTAAGAAATTAGATTTTTAGTTTCGTTTCTGAATGCTGATTTTTTTTTTTTTTTTAATTTCTACATTTTTTCTGGTTTTATCAGATTTTCTGTGTGCACGGAGGTTTGTCACCTTCAATCCAGACACTGGACCAAATCAGAACCATTGACAGGAAACAAGAAGTTCCCCATGACGGACCCATGTGTGACCTTTTGTGGTCGGACCCTGAAGGTACTGAAACTCAGCATGTGAGGTGTTGCTCCACTTGCAGTGTGAATGTGGTGTAACCAGTGTTTTTTCCACCTGCAGACACCACAGGGTGGGGAGTAAGTCCCAGAGGTGCTGGTTACTTGTTTGGGAGTGACGTCGTGGCTCAGTTCAATGCTGCCAATGATATACATATGATCTGCAGAGCTCACCAGCTGGTCATGGAGGGCTACAAGTGGCACTTTAATGAGACGGTGCTCACTGTGTGGTCAGCCCCCAACTACTGCTACAGGTAGGATAGATTTTTCACTTCCACTAGATTTTGGAATTCAAATTCTGAAATTAATAATACAGTTTATTGCAGGAGCTAACATTTTTGTAAGTTAGGCAAAATCTGCAAAGTTTTGGTTTTTTTTTTTTTTAACATTTTTACACTTTTTTATTGTATTTAAACACCCACAAAAGTATAAACCTTCATGGTAAAATAACAGTTATAATAGTGACTGTTTCAGATGCATTTGAATGACCTGTGCATGCCTCTGTATATGCATGAGAAAGTCAAACAAATTTTGTAAAACTCTAGAATATTCATTTATTTTCTGAGCCATTTATTGTTGATGCATTCACAGAGATTTTGTGGGTCAAAAAAAGTCAGTGCCCAGAAGGGTGTAAGTCCTCCCGGTCTAATATTTGTGGAGCCAATCAGGACACAAAAAAAAACAATTAGCTGTAGAAAATAAAGTTGCAAAGTTTCACTTTTAAAATCTGAAAACGGTGAGGCTGTGATAGGTGATTTGCGTTACAGGGAGGGACCGATGCACAACAAAACTCTGTGTTAAACTTTTTTTATTTTTTCAGGTGTGGCAACGTGGCAGCTATTTTGGAGCTAGATGAGCATCTACAACGAGAGTTCATCATATTTGAAGCAGCGCCGCAAGAGACCAGAGGCATCCCCTCCAAGAAACCAGTAGCTGACTACTTCCTGTAATGTGTTAAAGGCAGCCGTGATGTGTCGAAAATTTGCAATCATTTTACACACCAGCCACCCTCCATCCTGCTGCAGCACGGTTCTTAAAATAAAATCTCTACCTTTGCCGAACAGTTTGGATTTCTGCTGCGCTGCCCCGACTTGAAAGCAGGTGGAAGGGCATGGCAGAAAGCTGGGCTGCCACAACTTTTTCTAACCTCATCTACCTTCCAAGGCTTTCAGCCATCATAGATAAAGCTCACCATTTTTTTTTCTAATCTAGTTTTTTTTTGTTATAGAACTTTTACTTTTTTTTTTTATCCTGCAAGTTTAAATAAATTCTATAAAGAACTATTTACTTCTGTTGAATTTATTTTTATTTAACATCTAAAGTGTTCAGCACATTACAACAGTCTCCACATCCATTCTTTTCTCTTAATTCCTTTTTAATCTGCTTAATTCTGTAGGTGTGTTCAGTTTTTGATATTGTGACAATAAAGTTTTTATATCAAGAGAATGTTGTCGCTGAAAATTTGTGTCAAATGTCGAATAGTCTTAATGATAAATTCTAACATTTAAGAAATATAAAGTAACTCAACTGAAATTTAATAAAATACTATTTCACAATGAGGTGAGGAGTTCTGTCATCTGGGGGGGACCTCAGTGTCGAGCCACTCCTCCAGGTCGAGAGAAGCCAGATGGGGTGGTTCGGGCATCTGCTCAGGAATGCCCCCCGAGCGCCTCGCTGGTGAGGTGTTTTGGGCATGTCCCACTGGGAGGAGACCAAGAGACAGACTCTGGACCATCTGGAGAGACTACATCTCACAGCTGGCTGGGGAACGACTTGGGATCCTTCCGGGTGAGCTGGAGGATGCAGCTGGGGTGACAGAAGCCTGGGCTTCCCATCTGAGGCTGTTGCCCCCGCAACCTCGCCCCGGATAAGCAGAAGACAACGGAACAGAACTATTTCACAATTTTATCTGCAGGCACTTTAGAAGATAAGAATCTGTAAGAACCTGAGTGACTCAAATATACTGAAATCCAAAAGTATTCATCTCCATTGTCATGTCTAATTTGCTCCTACTACTCTTCCTGATCCCGTTCATCCTGTATGCAGGTTTCTCCTTAACCCATTTTCTTACTATAAGCTTATATCTTTTGGTTTTTTGCTTTTTAAGATGCTTAACTCTCATTCTACTTTTTCAGTCAGAAAATTTGAATCGTAATTATTGAGTTGGACAAAATCAATCGAGAGTCTCAGGAAGATAACCAAGTTTATTAACCTGATGGGAAAACATCAAATCCACTCATTTACAGAAGAGGTCTAGAGGAAGACCAAAGTGGGTCATGGATGCAGTGAAAGAAGACATGAAGATAGTTGGTGACAGAAAAGGATGCAGGAGATAGGGTTAAATGGAAGTAACTGACTTGCTGTTGAGACCCTTGAAGAGAAATGTCAAAAAGAGAAGAAGATAGATTTATCATAGTGCAAGATACAAAAACAAAGCTTAGCTAAAACTTGCAAATTACCACCAGGGTCCCATTTCAAGAGGGGCCAGAATAGGGATCATCAGGTCATGCATGGGTTGTGGTGGATTCAACCACAAGAATTGAAGAATTGAGTAGATGTTTTTCATCCTGATGGAAACACGGGGGCTCCGGGCTGAGGAGTCCCTGTGTTTCCATCAAGCTGAAGAACATCTACTCATCCCCTTCCTAGACATCTCCAAGCTGAGGAGCCCCCTGTGTTTCCATCAGGATGAAGAACATCTATTGACTTCTTTAGATATTTAGCTGTAGAGTAGAATAAGCTAATATTTAAACAATAATTTTTGACTCATTGGTTGCTCGTCCCAGGGGAGGGATCTCTCTTTCATGTGGACCCCCACAAGGTTTCTTTTTTTTTCCCCTCTGATGGGTTTTTTAGGAGTTTTTCCTCACCGTGAAGGAGGGTCTAAGGGCATAAATGTGCTAGTCTTGTTTAGTTAGCATTTGTTAGTTATTTTTCTTGATGTGTATTTGTGTTAATACATTCCTCTTTTTCTTGTGAAGCCCATTGAGACAGAAATTCTGTTATTTTGGGTTATACAAATAAAATTGAAATTAGAGTGGAATAAACTAATATTTAAACAATAATCTTTGACTCATTGGTTGCTCGTCCCAGGGGAGGGATCTCTCTTTCATGTGGACCCCCAACAAGGTTTCTTATTTTTTCCCCACTGATGGGTTTTTTAGGAGTTTTTTCCTCACCGTGAAGGAGGGTCTAAGGGCATAAATGTGCTAGTCTTGTTAGTTAGCATTTGTTAGTTATTTTCTTGCTGTATATTTGAGTTAATTACATTCCTCTTTTTCTTGTGAAGCCCACTGAGACAGAAATTCTGTGATCTGGGCTATACAAATAAAATTTAAAATTGAATTGAAGAATAAAATAATTTCTAACAGGGAATAAAATAAATGAAGAAAAAAAATTATGATATAAGATGCAACTTTTTAGACAAGTATTAAAAGATGTACTTCTGTTTTGTTTAACTTAGTGAGATTTTTTTTATTTACTTTGTGTAGTTAAATACAATTTAAATGTTATATTTAATAGAAGAAAAGTTCTTATTTCAGTAAATTTACATCTTTCTTTAAAAAAAAAAAAAGTTTACACACACACATACTGGACCAGTTTGGACTTGTTTTCCAGCTTGACTGAGACTTCTGATCTGGACCCGGAAACGCTGTCTGTGTTAGCCTGGGAGTCAGGTTGGAGATCCACACACTCAGAACTCATCAGATCACAACGGAATAATTTCAGATCTACAATAAGGAGGTTGGTTTGTTTTCTGTTTTAATGTAACAGATTTGAAAATGATCGTTTTTTTTACGTCAGTTGTTGTACATCTTGCTGGTAAAGATCGAAACAGATGCTGTTTTTTTTTTCTTTAAGTTTATGCTTGCGATTAAATAAAGTAATTTTTAAGTTTCCTTTTCGAAATAAATTAATAATCGAAGCAACATGTTAGTCTTTCTAATCGATCAGAAGGTTTGATCTTAGCGTTTAAACTCGTTATGACAAGAAACACGTGTTTGAATTTTCAAAATCACACTGATTTTTGTTGTTGTTTCAGCAGATTTGTTAAAATTGACGTCGGTCACTTTGTGATCTAGTTGAAACATGGATTCCCAGAAGCAGGTGGTGGATCGATTGAGATCATCTTTCCAATCTGGAGTCACACTTCCAGTAGATTTCAGAAAATCTCAGCTGAGACAGCTTCTCTCCATGATCACAGACAATGAACAGCAGATTATAGATGCCATGCACACAGATCTGTCCAAGGTAAAAACCTCACAGTAGCTCCTGTAGGTGTGTGGACATTCACAAGAATCCAACAGGGTTGGTTACCTGACTCACATGTTACAACATCTCTGATTTAAGACTGAAAGCTTACCTTAAAATAACTGATCCCCAATTTGACTTTCTTTTATGTTTTTCTGAACATCAGCCAAAGTTTGAGACCATCCTTGCTGAGATTGAAATAGTGATCAATGAGGTGAACCATGCCATCTCTAACATAAACAGCTGGATGCAGCCGGAATATGCTTCAAAAAACCTGGTAAGTCTGCCATCAAAATAACAGCAATTTCAAATCTCATGGAATCACCAGTCTATTCCAGAATGTGTCAGGAATTGACATTCTTCTGCCTACACCTATGATCACTAGCCATGGGCTGACGAATTGAGCTTCCTCCGCAGGTGGCTGGGCTCTCATTCAGAGATAAAGTGAGGAGCTATTGTCATCTACGAGGAGCTTGGAGTAGAGCCATTGCTCCTCCGAGTCGAGAGAAGCCAGATGGGGTGGTTCGGGCACCTGGTTAGGATGCCTCCTGAATACCTCACTAGTGAGGTGTTTACAGCATGTCCCACCGGGAGGAGATCGAGAGGAAAGACCCAGACATGGTGGAAAGACTAAAAATTGTCCAGGGAACACTTCGGGATCCTTCAGGTTGTGCTGGAGGATGCATCCAGGCTGAAGGAAGCTTAAGGTTCCCGTCTGAGGCTGTTGCCCCGGCAACGCTGATAAGCGGAAGACGACAAAACAGAATATTTAATTAATTGATTGTTTTTTTAAATGCGTGTAGTTTATGTTCATTTAACATAAACTACACGTTTCCACTGGGTACTCCGGTTTCTTCGCACCCTCCAAAAACATGCATCCTAGGTTGAGGACCCCCTCAAAAACGAGAAGTCACATCTCAGGAGCTTATCCTCTTAATAAAATAAAATAAAAAAAACAACTTATTGTCCGTTGCTTTTAAATCGTATTTTGCTCATTCTTTATCATAAATCTTGCGTTTAAAAAAGGAGGTTCCATTGGAAATGTTGTGTTATTGTTTTCAGGCTACAAAGTTGGATGACTGTTTTATCCGGAGGGAACCTTTCGGAGTGGTACTGATCATCGGACCGTGGAATTACCCCCTGCAGCTGCTCATTGTGCCCTTGGTTGCTGCTATTGCTGCAGGTAAGACTATAGAAAATACTAAATGAGAGAATAAGCTTTACATCTCAACGTAGAAAAGGCTTCAAAGCCGTCTTCTAGACAGTTTATTGGATAATCAAGAACAGTTTTGTTCATCCTACTACTATATTTAAATGTTGAGGTGTGAAGTGATCCCTGAGGTCTCCCGTAACGCAACATTTAAGCCGTCTAACAGCTGCAGGTCAGAAGCCTGCTGGTCCTGCTCTACTACATATCTGCTAGTTTAATTGGGATTTTTGTGTCGTTGGATGATAAGTTTCATTTTGTGTGAATGCATTACCAAAACCCACTTCAAATGTTCCCCAAAAACACCCTGTTATGTCTGAAAAAGAGATCGGGACCCCATAAATATTATGGAGACCAATTTTTGGAGTGTTCATGCCCTGATATAAAATAAAAATGAAGGATTACTCTATTCATCCCTTACCGGGAAAATTTGTCTGCTGCACTCCTTACACCGCAGCAGGCTGCCCTTCGACGGCGCCAATGGTGGGAGAAGCGGGGGTTAGGTGTCTTCTCCAAGGACCCAAGACGTGCTCTTTGTGGGATGCAAACCCGCGAACTTTCGGTCCGCGCGCGAATGCTCTAACCACTGAGCTGCCGTCTGATATGTTTCACTGTTAAGTTTTTTTTTTTTGCCTAAATTATTAAATTCAGTGGGTTTGGAAATAGTTTTTTAAAAAAAACACATTTTCTTCTTTTTTCGGCATTTTCCTACAGGGGTCGCCACAGCAAGTCAGTTTCTTCCATCTAACCCTATCTGCTGCATCTTCTCCACACCAACTATCTTCATGTCTTCCTTCATTGTATCCATAAACCTCCTCTTTGGTCTTCCTCTAGTCCTCTTTCCTCTTGGTGGTTCCAAATCCAGCATCCTTCTGCTGATGTACTCTCTCCTTTCCTCTGCACATGTCCAAACCATCTCAGTCTGGCCTCTCTGACTTTATATCCAAAACCTCTAACATGTGCTGTTCGTCTGATCCTGTCCATCCTGGTCACTCCCAGAGAGGTCCTCAGCATCTTCAAAAACACATATTTTGTTTTAAAAAACACATTATAGACGCTTAAAGGGTTTTGTTAAAGTGGCCAAATCACACATTTTTTTTGCTCAAAAATGCTGATCTGCATACGTTGGTTTTGATTGGTGCTTTTTTGACTTCTTATTGCCTCCAACCAGTTTATTCATTATACTATGACCTTTGATGTTAAGTGGACATAGAGTAAGACTTGTATGTGAAAAATTTGTGTGCCTTCTATTGCTTTCCAACAGGAAACTGTGCGGTCATCAAACCATCAGAGATCAGCCAAGCCACCGACAAGCTAGTCGCTGAGCTTGTCTCCAAATATCTCTCTAAGGTAATGTTGCTGCTTTTTGTTCCTCTTTTGGAGTTAGATCAAAGGTTGTTAGAAGGAGATCTCACAGCTTTGGGTGGTGCTTCCACAGGACTGCTATGCAGTGATTCATGGCGGATCAGAGGAGACCAAGAGTCTCTTGGAGATCCGGTTTGACCACATCTTCTACACAGGTAAGAGCCTGAAAGCAAAGATGAATCAATGATCAAAGAATGATCAAATGAATCAAATGATTTGATCAAATGATCAAAAAATAGATGGATTAAGTTTGTAAGGTTAAGAGAATCAGACTGGAAGCGGGCCCAGGATAGGTTCCTGGCCCAAGTGGAGAAGTTTAAGTATCTCAGGGCTGTGTTCACAAGTGAGGGAAAGATGGAGCCGGAGGATATCGACAGGCTGATTGGTTCAGCAAAAATTATGATGCTGCATTAATCCGTTGTGGTGAAGAGAGAGTGGAGCCAAAAAGCAAAGCTCTCTTGAATTTACCAACCGATCTACGTCACTTGCAACGGTTTGGGTAAATCAATAGATGGATGAATATTCTGTCTTTCAGGCTCCAGGCTGTGGCCCGAACCATCGTCAAGCAGCCTCCGTTCATCTGACTCCAGTGACTTTGGAGCTGGGTGGGAAGTGTCCCTGCTCATCTACAGCCAGGTGAACGTGGTTTCGCTGCTTACCGGCTGTTTGGTCCAAGTTCTTCAATGCCGGCCAGAGCTGCGTTGCTCCAGACTACGTGCTGTGCTCCACGGCCACCAGAGACGCACTTCTGCCAGCTGTCAAACAAGTTCTGGAAGAGTTTTACGGCTCAGAGCCTAAGAAGAGTCCTGATCTGGCACGGATCGTGTCAACTAGACACTGGGATCGTTTGATGGAGTTGCTAAAAGCAACCAGTGGAAAGATCATAATGGGAGGAGAGTCCGATAAGGAGGATAAGTACATATGTGAGTCTAAGTTATGAATGTTTTGTACATTTAGGATTTATTTAATATTAGTTTGTTGAAACCTAAACATTTTTAGATGAATTTCAGATTATTTTTATTAATTATTTTTCTTTGTTCTTTAAGTTTTTAAACTGTGTGAAACCACTAATTACTTTTCTTTATATAAATAAATATCAGTTTGATTCCAAAATCTGTTTATTATTGAGGAGGAGGCGTTGGCTCAGTGGTAGAATGTCTGCCGTTGGACCGGGAGATGCCGATTTGATTCCCACTCGGCCCATGCCTAAGCGTCCATGGGGAAGACACCTAGCCCACCATTGGCACTGTAGTGGCTGCCTGCTGTGGTGCAATGCAGCACAGAAATTTTTTCATTTGGGAGTCATTTTTTGTTAAAAAGAAAACTAATTAGTCAAGAATTTGTAAATATAGAAAAGTCAAATTACTGATTGTGATCTAAAATAACACCAAGATTTCTAAACCTTTACAACTAATATTTTATCTTCATTGGAATGAACATAGATGAAGATATAACTTGGACGTTTCGAGGAAAATATGACCTATTTGTGACTCTCCTGGTCGCGACATATATACCACATACCATGATACTACCTCTCGTTTAATACGTCCATGCTTTGACCTGCTCGTGTGGAGATAATTGAGGGATTTCCAGTAATTATTAATCTGAGCTTGCCTATTTAGTTACATATGTCTGAATGTTCAATTCTTTGCTCCCATTTTGTTCTTCCAGCACCCACAGTGGTGGTGGATGTGGCTGAGAATGATGCCCTGATGAAGGAGGAGATCTTTGGCCCCATCTTGCCCATACTCACTGTGGAATCTCTAGGAGATGCCGTCAAGCTGGTGAACCGGAAAGAAAAGCCTCTGGCCCTCTACGTCTTCTCTGATAACTCATCGGTAAGAGCTCGCTGTACTGATCAGAAGTCAGAGACGCTCAGTGTTTGAGTGATACTGTATTTGTTTGTTTTTTTTTCATTGTGGAGGTTGTGAAGGAGGTGATGGAGACAACCAGCAGTGGAGGATTCTGTGCTAATGATGGGATTGTCCACATGACCCTTCCCAGCCTGCCTTTCGGAGGCATTGGTAGGTGTTTTCCCATCAGACAGAAAGGAAACATTTCAGTGGATTATTTAAAACCATAGCTGTCAACAAAAAGCCCTGGGAACAAAGCTGGACCATTAAAATGTCTGATGTGGCCAAGAGAAAGAAATGGGTCCAATTTGAGTTGGATTCCAAAAATAACCAACATTGGGTGAAATTTTTAAAGTAGTCAATGCCATGTTTTTGTCTGCTGGCCAGAAAAAATTTGGCAATCATGTGACTTTAAATTGTATGTGACACAGTGTGACAGTGATACGTAAACCAGAAGGAAATATAGAATATTTAATAATATCAAGATAAACACCATCAATCTGTGCTCATAAAAGAGAAATAACTGTTTTCTACCACATATTTAGGCATTCCTACATTTCCACCTAATATTTAGCGTTTTCCGCTGCAAGATTTAATCCTTGACAAACTTATCAGACGTAAACGAATGAGTCACATTACTAGGCGCATGCTGCTAAACAAAGCAAGAAGAACGTGAACGCTTGTTTCTAGAATAGCCATAATATTGCTCTATTTAATTGAATTCAAGTGTTTTATTTGCTGAAAGCCTTGCCGATGTGTGGCGACAGGCTGTTCCAATGTGCCAGGAGGAGATATTTAGTTAATTTTATTCCCAAAAGACGAATAGCTGAGGAAACAATAGATGAGGCAGAGCCAACAAGCCAGGGCATACTGGCAGATAAGGATGGGTATCGAGAACTGGATTTTTTTCGGAATTGGTTCGGCGGCTGTCATTTTACCTGGACCGATAAGCGCTAGTCCAAACGGATCTGCTATCAGTTCGGGTCGCACCGACCCGCAACACTTTTCGCTACAAGCACTTCACTGACACTGACCCCTCACTCGCAAAGGAGCGATGCACACATACGTTGCTGTTGCTACACACATAAAGTTCCTTTTTGAAGCCGAGGGAAGCGTGATTGCCAAACTTGTAAAGCGATCTCGAGTTTGGCTTTATTTTACCAAAATCGATGCAGATAACGCACGTTGTCTAAAGTGCAATAAAGTATTTTTATGTAAAGGTGGTACCACAAGCAATTTGTCCGTACACGTTACCAAAATCCACGGCATTCAGACTGAAAGATGCAGTGTGTTATTTCTATTTGTGCACAAAATATTTTTAGATGTAAAAAAATATATATTTTCTAAATTTATGACTGTGATAACATTATTTATTTGTAAAACAAAGTTGAATTTATGATCTAAAAGCAGAAATGTTTTTTTTTGGTTTATCAGTTAGCTATTGTTTATAACAAGGCTTTATAACAAGGTTTATAACAAAAAATTTAAAATAATAATATTTAGCTGTTCAAAAATCCTCTCAGACAACTTTTGGGTATTGGGCTTTAAAAAATTAAATTGAATATTAAATCGAGAGAGAATATTTCCAATAAAGCAAAAATGCTGTGTTTTGTTCCACATTTTAAATATTTTAAAGCGTTTTAAGGCAGTTTGTCAAGTTTCTTATTTGTAGATTGTTTTTATTTTTTGTTGCTATGGTCTGTTTGGATTTTTTGCAACATTCTGGGCAAAAATTAGTGTTAAACTCCGGATTTAAAACTTGATTCCTCTAGAAAATGTTTAGCAGCAATCAGGTCGAATTTGAGGCATTTTTAATCCATTCTACATCTCATAGAAACACTGTCCCATGTTTCTCCTTCTGATTGTTTCCAGGAGCCAGCGGTTGGGGAAGTTATCACGGACGCTGGGGCTACGAAGCATTCAGCCATCGACGCGCCTGCATGCTGCGTGGATGGACTTTGGAGAAAATAAACGGCCTGCGATACCCACCTTACACCGAAAACAAGCTGAAGTGGCTGCGCTGGACCACCTCGTCCAATACCAGCTGCTCTATAATGTGAAAACTTCACGGATAAATGAGCGAAACCAATCAACTCTATTGGGGTTTACATGTGGGAGGGTATGACATTTACGAGCCATGTGATACAATAAATAAACTTTTTTATACAGAAACTTGTGAACGTTTGAATACAGTTAACGATTCAACATCTCCATCTTATTGAAATTAAGTTTATTAAGGCTAATTAAATCCAACCTGAGGATGAGACTGATAAGTTATAAAGTTACTAAATTATAAAAATGAAAACACACTTTTATACATAAAACAAAACAATTTAGAAATTTTTTTTGTTTTCTACCATGCAGTGTAGAAGCAGAACTATAGTCTCTAGTGACTACACATTCAATCCCCAAAAAACACGTGTACCTCTATAATTCCATGGAGCTTCTTCTTTTCCCTTCAGGGGTCGCCACAGCAAGTCAGTTTCTTCCATCTAACCATATCTGCTGTATCTTTTTAGGTCACCCCAACTATCTTCATGTCTTCCTTCACTGTATCCATGAACCTCCTCTTTGGTCTTCCTCTAGGCCTCTTTCCTGGTGGTTCCAAATCCAGCATCCTTCTTCCTATGTACTCTCCCTTTCTCCTCTGTACATGTCCAAACATCTCAGTCTGACCTCTCTGACCTTATCTCCAAAATCTCTAACATGTGCTGTTCCTCTGATATACTCATTTCTGATCCTGTCCATCCTGGTCACTCCCAGGGAGATCCTCAGCATCTTCATCTCTGGTACCTCATAATTATATACTATTATTCCATGGAGCAGAGACAAAAAAAATTTTCTTTACATATTTAACTTAACTGGCTTTACAATTTTCACTTTTACATAATTTGTAAAAACTGTAAAAAATTCAATTCAATTTACTTGTGTAATATGAGAGTGGCCCCACAACAGACTGGGGACCTGTTTGGGATGTACCCTGCGTCTTGCCTGAAAGCAGCCAGAGAAGGCTCTGGTGACCCCATCAGTGCGAGCGGTTCAGAAGACAAAATATGAGTGTTTGATGGGGGGAATTTTTTTTTTTTTTTTTTTAGTATGAGATCACAAAATACTAATGAAGATGACTGATTGTGGATTTTGTCTTAATTTACCGTTGTTTTTAGAATAAAATCTTTCCTTTTTTAAAATAGAATTCAATCAGCATTTCAACAGATTAAAGAGCTTCTTCTTTCAGCATTTCCCGTCAGGGGTCGCCACAGCAAGTCAGTTTTTTCCCTCTAAACCTATCGCCTGCATCCTCTTCGGTCACACCAACTATCTTCATATCTTCCTTCACTGTATCCATGAACCTCCTCTTTGGTCTTCCTCTAGGCCTCTTTCCTGATGGTTCCAAATCCAGCATCCTCAGTTAATCGATAGATTAAAGAGCAGGTCAGAAAATATTTGGACAACCAAGAAAAGTTTGAAAATGATGAAGAAACAGTGATCTAACTGTAGGATTCAACACACAGTTTTTAATTTGTAAATGTTTTTAAACTAAAGTTTGAAAGAGTTAATCTAAGCAATTAGAAATGAACTGTAAATCCTCTTTTAATCCTATTTCTTTACTATTCCCGTCATCTTTTATAATTTAAAGATCTTGAATCATTTACGCATTTTATAAAATAACTCAATCAATGGCAATTTTTTTCATTAAACTGATGATGATTGGAACCTCATTAAAAAAAATTTCAAAGTTCTTTAGTCATTTCGAGACGTTAACGTCTACCTATAAAAACAAAGGAAACTTTAATAATCAGACTTAATTCTCATTTTATTTATTGTGAAGTGTTTTCATTACAAATAAAACAAAGTAACGAATGACGAGTCCCCTGAAACTTCTTCAAACAAGCCAGTTCCACTCCTCCTGAGAAGCTCCACTGCTGTTCATCAAATTTAAACTGCTGAAGAGCCACCAGCTGACTGGATCTCCGAATTGAACTTTCCTTTTTGCAGATCAGTGTGTTCAGTCTGGAGAAGAATGTGAAATCCCTAAAAAGTCTTGATTTGCTTTAACTGGGCTCATGATGGCGAGTAGCAGCTGTGGTGGAGGGAACCATTTCATGGTTCTGGTTTGTAAGAAGAGGGAGGGTATGTCCCGTGAGCCGTCTGCTCTGATTCATTAGAATCTGGTTGTGATGTGGGACTAGATGATGCTGCTTCTGCTGGGTCCTTATGTACAAGTTCTGGTTCATCTTGACCAGCCTGGGGTGGGTGGACCAGGACCCGGTCGATGATGCCAAAGTCCTGAGCCTCCATTGGGCTCATGTAGCGATCCCTCTCCATCACACTCTCTGAAAGGAGAACAGACCAAAAGCTTTTGTTCCAGCTCCTAAACATCAGATTTAACACATCATGGTGAGTGCTGTGCAAACGTACCGATGACTTCTAACTTTTGCAGAGTATGTTTAGCATAGATATTGTTGATCTGTCTTTTCAGCTTTAGAATCTCTTCAGCTTGGATGGCGATGTCAGTGGCCTGGCCCTTTAAACACAGCACAAAAAAATCAACTTCAGCTCCTATTTCACCAAGTTTGTTCCACTCTAACTCACCCTGGCGCCTCCCGATGGCTGATGGACCATAATGCGAGCGTTGGGCAGCGAATGCCTCATTCCCGTTGTCCCAGCTGCCAGCAGCAAGCTGCCCATACTGGCCGCCTGGCCGACACACCAGGTGGAGATGGGGTTCAGGATGTACTGCATAGTGTCATAAATGGCTAGACCCGCTGTCACCACACCACCTGGAAGGAAGCAGCAGAAAACTTCAATCTTGTCGTTTCAAGGTGAGAGGGTAACCAGACGTAGCCTTACCTGGACTGTTGATGTACATGTGGATGGGCTTATTGTTACTTTCTGACTGGAGGAAGAGCAGCTGGGCGATCACCAGACTGGCCACGGAGTCATCAATCTGAGTTTGCAGGATGAGGAAAGGGAGAACAGAAATAACATTAAGAAAGTCATAAAAACATCTTCAAAGGTTGAAGATTATAACATGTCTGCAACAACATCAGATTAGTGCACCCAGATTATTCACACTATGTGTGCTAATATTAGGATTATAAAGTGTTTATGGACACACAGAGCTACTCATTACTCATACACCTGATAAATGATCACTTAAGGTTTAATCAGCAAAAATGATTTAAACGTCATATCTCAAGCAAGATAACTTATTTTGGGTTTTGGAACACGTATCAATAGTTCCGTTCCGTCATCTTCCGCTTGTTCCGGGGTCGGGTCGCGGGGGCGACAGCCTCAAATGGGCAGCCCCGGCCTCTCCCACCCGGCTGCATCCTCCAGCTCAGCCAAGTCATTCCCCAGCCAGCTGTGAGACATAGTCTCTCTAGCGGGTCCAGGGTCTGCCTCTTGGTCTCCTCCCAGCTCCTCCCGGATGGCAGAGCTCCTCACCCGATCTCTGAGTGAGAGCCCAGCCACCCTGTGAAGGAAGCTTATTTCGGCCGCTTGTACCCGCGATCTCATTCTTTCGGTCACCACCCACAGCTGGTAACCATAGGTGAGGGTTGGAACGTAGATCAACTACGTTGTATCAATAGTATGAAATCTTACTAATTTATAGGGCTTTATCACGTATCATGAAGTGTGAAAGCCTGACTATCGCTCATCCTCCTGCAGGTCCTGAAAAGGGGAAGGCTTGGCCTCCTAAATTTGGCACACACAATTTTCCAACCAACTCAGAGGAGCAGATGAAATGGGAGTAGAAGCAGGCGAAGCAATGGGGCGAAGGGAGTGTATTAAATACTTTCTGCTAATCCCTGCTTAGCCCCTGTCATTGATGTAGGGGCCATTAAAAAGGAAAGGATTCATTTATCAGCTGCTCTTCAACATACAAACTCAATCAAACCCGTCCACAAATGTCACATTTTTCATTTAAACTGATTTGTCGCGACAAATAACAAACATCCAGTTTTATATATTGGATCAGAAGCTGAAAAAGTGTAGTCGTTCTTAACTTACAGGACCCATGACGCAGATGATTCTCTCTCTGAGCAGACGTGAGTAGATGTCATACGCTCGCTCTCCTCTCCCCTACGGAGAAAAAAAAAAAGACTTAAAATATGAGTTTCTGTGAATGATTTATGCGTCTCACTCACCGTCTGTTCCACAACTATGGGTATCAGAGGACTTCTCCATGGATGACTGTGGTGAATTAATCTGCTGTGTTGCAGTGTCAGACTACCAAACCTCAACACCCTCTGAAAGACAGAAAGTCATCTTTGTTAAACATTCTTCTCTTCTTTATCAACCTTTTACCAACTTACAAACATTGTCCAAATCAGAGGCTTGGTATCAAAAACAGACTTAGAGGTTCTTATGCATGCATGTGTTGTCAGTAGGTTAGATAATTGCAACAGTTTATGCACTAGTCTGAACAAAAAGGAATTAAATAAATAAATAAAATAAATGAATTACTCTATTCATCCCTCACCGGGGAAATTTGTTTGCTGCACTCCTTACACCGCAGCAGGCTGCCCTTCAACGGCGCCAATGGTGGGAGAAGCGGGGGTTAGGTGTCTTCTCCAAGGACCCTAGACGTGCTCTCTGTGGGACGCGAACCCGCGACCTTCCGGTCCGCGGGCGAACGCTCTAACCACGCGGCCACCGTCTCCACCCATTAAAACAGTTTATTCAAAATGCTGCTGATCACATCAATCCTGTGATCAAGTCTCTGCACTGGGTTCCTGTGGTTCAGAGAATAGACTTTAAAGCTGTTCTGATTGTGTTTTGGTGTGAAATATTAGTGTCATATGAACAATCTAGGACTCTGAGGACCTCTGGGACCGGCGTCCTGCTGGTGTCTAGAGTCAGGACTAAACATGGAGAACAAACTTCCTGAGGCTGTGAGACAGGCCGACACGATCACAATGTTTAAATCTCGGCTACGAATGTTTATCCTGGGCATCTATTTTATGTTTGATCATTTCAATGCATTGTTTCTGTCTTGTAAAACATTTTGAATTGCTTTGTCTATAAATTCTTTGGCGCAGTGGGTAGCACAGGGATCTCACAGCAAGAAGGTGGTGGGTTCAAGTCCCGGGCAGGGACGAGAATCGGAGCGCTGGGCTTTCTGTGTGGAGTTTGCATGTTCTCCCTGTGTCTTGCGTGGGTTTCCTCCCACCCTCCAAAAAATGTTCCTGTCATGGTTGATTGGCCACTGAGAAATTGCCCCTAGGATTGATTGAGTGTGTCTGTGTGTGACACTGCAACACACTGATGACCTGCTCAGGGTGTACCCTAACATCGCCTTAAATCAGCCAGGATGAGCTCCTGCAACCCTGTAAGGGATAGACGGACAAGAAGGTGACTGACTGACTTTAAAATATTTGGTAAGTTTTAACTAAATGTCTTTAAAATCCTGATGTTTACCAACTTTGAGAGAGAAGATTCCACGTCCCTAGAGCTAGCTTATGCAGCCGAGGATCTGACCGCCAGGGTCCCCACCGTTGGCTGCCACCCATCTCCTCCTTCACCCGTGTCGAGCCACTCCTCCTCCAGGTCGAGAGGAGCCAGATGGGGTGGTTCGGGCATCTGGTCAGGATGCCTCAGGGGCGAAGTGTTTTGGGCACGTCCCAGCGGGAGGAGACTAAGAGGCAGACCCCGGACCCGCTGAAGAGACTATGTCTCACAGCTGGCCGGGGAAAGTCTTGGGATCCTTCCGGGTGAGCTGGAGGATGCAGACGAGGTGAGAGAAGCCTCGGCTGCCCGTTAGAGGCTGTTGCCCCCGCGACCCGACCCCGGAACGAGGAGACGATGTAGAAACTGGGAGAAGTGTCAAGGAAAGTTTCCACTTGAACTTTTTTCTCAATGATGTTTAGTTATTCACAAAAATCATAATTAATGACCATCTTATTAGTCACTTGAGTTTGAGAGATGTGATTTCCCCCCCTTAGACTTTTATGTTAAACTTATGATATATTATTTTGATATCATGTTGATATCAACATCTGATGATAAGTTTCACAACTCCTGCTGATGTTTTCACACACTGTTCCAGATGCTCCACTGGAGACTGAACTGGAAGTAAATGATCCTAAATGTGGATTTCTCATCTCATTACTGGTTCATTTTGAACTGATCAACACATATTTAATTCATCTGAGTTTTTACATTAAATATCAAATCCACAATGAGTTTTACTCTAAATTCTTAGTTCCTCCCTCATGATTTACTGTTTAATAACGACGATCTTGGGCCATTAGACCGCATGCGTCACGTTAAAGCAGGTGTCACCTCCCCATTTACCCCCAATCTGTCTTAATGATAAGATTTAAATATGCACATGCAATTAAAAAAGTTTTTTTACTTACACGAAGCAGCATTTTAAAGAACTAGCTTAACTTCTCGCCACCTTTGCGTAACCCTAATGCACCGGAAACGCTTATTTGTCGACCTGGTATAGCTTCCTGCAGTGGAATTTCTGGCGCCATCTAGTGTCTAAAATAAATCTTTTCTTTTTCTGCTCTAAATATTTTACTTTATTTGTACAGTTTTGTTAACATAGTGACATAAAGTTATCAAAAGTTTAATTGGGATAAATTTCAGGGATAGAAAGACAAATGTAAATTGTCACTGTTCATTTTTTTCTTTCTGAACAGGTGGATTTTGGACAAATTTCAACCTTGTCCAAGTTGCATTGCTGTCATTGCAACAACTTTTAAAAATAACAGTTCATTCATAGTTAATTTATTCATGGTTCATTCATTCATCTTCTGAACCATTTATCCCTGACGAGGTCACATGGGTACCGAGCCTATCCCGACTGATTACAGGCAAGAGGCAGGGTACACCCTGAGCAGGTCACCAGTCTGTTGCAGGGTCACACACAGGCACATTCACTCAATCATTCCTAGGGGCAATTTCTCAGTGGCCAATCAACTTAACACGCATGTTTTAGAGAGTGTGAGAAAAGCAGATGACCAGTCATGAACTCATACATATGCAAGGAGAACATGCAAACTCCACACAGAAATCAAAATTGAATTTTTTGGCAGTTATTCTACACATTATGTTTGGAGGAGAAATTGGATTGCAGACTGTCCCGATAACATCAAAAGAACTGTTAAGCATGGATGTGGACACATGATGGTTCTGATCTGGGTTTTTTTTAAGCGGTATTGGTAATGGAGGCAGTGGCTCAGTGGTAGAGCGTTCCCCCTTGAACTGAAAGTTCACGGATTCGAATCCCACTAAGTTCCCAACTAGGGTTCATGGAGAAGACACCTAACCTCACATTTCTCCCACCATTGGTGCCATTGTGACAGCCTGCTGCGGTGTAATACAGCACATAATTTTTCCCGGTGAGGGATCAATAAAGCATACATTATTTTTTTTTATTATTATTACTAAACTTTAATTGTTTTAAAGCAGTATGAATGAAGAAATGTACCTAAACACTCTGGATAAAAAAATATTTATTACAACATTACAAAAAATCCAGCATTTGGTAGATGATTTATGTTACGCAGAACGAGGCAGTCCTTCTTCTCATAAGTCAATAATCACCATGGTTACTGACCGACTCATCCTTCTCACAGGTGGCGTGTTACATCTGATGTGTTTCTTCCATGCCATCACTACTCCCAACAGATTGCAAACAGGAACAGTCTGTAACATCATCCATCCAGCTTCAGCACATCTTGATTTTAAAATAATGTCTTCTGATTAAAATTAGTTTCATTCGTCACCTTTTCAAAGGAACTATGTCTCCAGCTGTTGTTTAGATTTATTTTGTGGACGACACAGCTGAGGTGACCTCTGAAAGTTCACAGATTCCTGATTTTCTGAATGTTCACATAACATTCTACATTAAAATAAATAATATATAAATAAGTAGCTATCATAAGAATTGGGGATTATTTTTACAAATTGGGAAACAACGAAAAAAACTGCCGTTTGAAAACACCTCTAAATCACCCAATTATGTTTGTGACCTCATGCCAATTAACCCAGTTGGTGTTCAAAATGCTGCTTTACCTTTTTAGACCAATTGTTTTTAGGCATTTGTCATTCTATTAACAGTTTGCATATCTTCATGTTTTCCATAAAATGGAAAAAAAAAAACTTACTATGAGTTTTTAAGATGCAAATGATCTTCGGAGTTTTTTATAACATTTTTATGACAAATAATGAAAACGTGATTCCATAGCTGTAAAGTGTCACAAAGTAAAGGTGAGTCCTGACCAGTTTTAGAGTTGCTGAAGCTGTCAGGGTTTCAGGTCTTAGCCAGTGATTTTGTTATACTTTATGTTTACTTCCTGTTTTATTTTGTAATACTGACTTCCCCCTCATTCCAGATGTTTCGACTTCCCCTCCTCGTGCTCTCCCTTCATTCTGGTGATTGCCAACTCCCTTCCTAATGTGTCACACTTGTGTCTTGTTGTCTCTTCCTTCCTTCTGTAATGTGTCTTGTCTTTGTTTCTGTGCAGAGTTGGCTGCTGATGTCTTCCCCTTGGCTATAGGTTGTCCTCTTTGTTTGTTCTTGAGATGTTATTGACCGACCTTATCAGTTTATTCTTGGAGATATTTTGAATTGACTCTAGAAGTAAATCTTTTTTTTTGTAATAACTGCTTACTGTCCTGCGCTTGTGTCCTCTACCTTACACCCAACATGACAGAATCCCTCTTAAATTATTTGCAGCCTAACTTTTTTTTCCATAACTAATGGAAGACACACTCTTCATCTGTCTCGACTATACAAGCTCTTTCATTGACCCAGTCTGTTACAGTGCTATGATATATTTTTAATACTGATGTGTCTCAAATGTTTGGCGAGATTAGCAATAGGCAATTGTGACCGGTGTGAGGAATTAGGGCAAAGGGTAGGACAAGAGGGAAAGGACTACAAAAGAAAAGTATTAAGACAGTCCTCTTATTTTTCTTTCAGCTTTTTTCTACATGGGGCACCACATGGGGTAAGTTTCCTCCATCTAACCCTGTTTTCTATATCTTTTCTCACACCATCTTCATGTCCCCTATTTCTACATTCCTAATGCTCTTTGGCTCACTCTAGGACCCCCGTTCAAAAATCATTGTCTTCTTATCATAATGATCAAATTCATTTGAGCCCCATTTCAGACACAATTCAAGTACTAAATTGTTGCTGGAAGTCTCCTTAATTACTCTAAAAAGACAAATTACCAGAAACTATGGAAGCCCCGTGCACTGTCATGAAAAAAAGATGATGATCCAGACTGGTCCACCTGCACGGTTGTGATCTAAAGGAGGAACCTGGGTAGACTGTTCCACCTGAGAAAGCTCAGGTCCTTCAACACCTGCAGGGGGGTGATCTCCATGTTCTGGAGGTCCATCATGGAGCGAGGATCCATGTCCTGTTCTTCTCTGTGGGGGAGCTGGTGTGGAGACCAGAGGACGCCAGCAAACTAAACCAGCTGACCAGGATTGGCTCGTCAATCATTGTGACCGGTGATTAACCCCTCCTACACCCGCCATAAATCTGTGGACCATCTTAGGAGTAGCTTTGTTGACAGACTCCTGCAACCCGACGGCTCGGAGGAGCAGTGCAGGGAATCTGTTTCTGCTGTCCTCCATCAGGCTCTTTAAAAGACCTTTCATTTTCTCATAATCCTGTCTCTTTTTTTTTTTTTTGCTCTGCAGCACTCAAATTTCCCTTCGATCAATAAAGTATTTTCAATTCAACTTCTTGTGATAGCAAGCAATTGAACGAGTGAGATCCCAGATAATAAACTAAGCATCAGGATTTTCAGAGGATTTGGGATGAAGGTGCAGACTAAACAAGAAGCAGACCTAGGTGTTTATTACATGGAAGAAAAAGACAAAAGTAATCAGTCCAATCAATATATTATTTAATATTCTGTTACGATACACAAAATACAGACAATACAAAACATCTATGCAGCATGAGTTTGAGAAAAAATAAATTTCCTCTCATAAGAAAAATTATTTTCAGGAAAAAACACTTTATTCCACAAGAAAAAAAACTCTTCCGAGAGACACATAGAGACGTACAGTACACCCTGAAAACAAACACTAACATTAATAACCTGAACAACAATGTGAAGCGCAGCCTCAAGATCTCATAATAAGCAGCACAAAATGTACTTTCACAAAAAGCTGTCACATACTTTCTTTCACAACATCTAACACAATTTAGGGTCTGCATTATATAAAAAAATAAAGAATTAAATATCACCTGGTAACAAGCAAGCTGGATTGAAAATATTTAATATTTTTAATCAATTTAGTTTGGGAACAAAAATACATCTTTTTTTTTTTTTAATTTTCTTTCTTCTGGTAGCCCCAGGGACGGCTTGGGCCCAGTGAAAATTGAACCAAGTTCTCTCAATCAAAAGGGGGTAATTCTACTACTAGGCCACTGCCTCATGGGACCCAAAAATACATCTTTGATTTTAAAGGTGTGACATGTTCATAAAAATATAGGGGCTGATAGAAAATAAATAAAAAATATTCTAAAGTATAAAATCCCCATTTTTTAAAGACTGAGACTAAAAAAAATAAACAACAGGGTTTGCAAAAAAAACCTAAGAGTTGGACTGAGAAATTTGTGGCAGACAAGTCTCGGTCTGTCTTTGAGGATGAAACTATTCAGAAAATTTTATAATACATTCTAGACTTCTTTATAAATAAAAAAATAATAAAACAATTAAGATGTTCTAGTAAATACATTTGCAGGTTTTTTGGTTTAGTAATATGGAATGAAACCAGCATACCCATGACAAAAGGTTAGAGAGAGGGTCTAAATTTTGTCAGGATTTGAGCTGATGACAAGTTTCTGCTGGCATGGTATTGGATCGGAGCCCTTAACCTAGTTGGAATGTTTACAAGATGTATATTCAGAATCATTAGATATGAAATGAGTGGGGGAATGATGGAGTGGAGATCGACAGACAAATCGGTGCTGCATCTGCAATAATCAGGACACTGCATCTGTCTGCCGTGGTAAAAAAGGAGCTAAGCCGAAAAACAAAGCTCTGGATTTACAAGTCGATCTACGTTCACCCTCAACTATGGTCACCAGCTCTAGGTGGTGACCGAAAGAATGAGATTGCGGATACAAGTGGCTGAAATGAGCTTCCTATACAGAGTGGCTGGACACTCACTCAGAAATAGAGTGAGGAACTCTGCCATCTGGGAAAAGGTCAGAGTAGAGCAATTGCTCCTCTGAGTTGAGAGAAGCCAGATGGGGATGGTTCAGGCATCTGGTTAGGATGCCTCCTAAGCGCCTTGCTTGTGAGGTGTTTCAGGCATTCCCTATCAGGAGGAGATCCAGAGGTAAACCCCGGACCCACTGGAGAGTGTATGTCTCACAGCTGGCCAGGGAACATCTTGGGTTCCTTCCAGGTGAGCTGGAGGATGCAGTCGGGGTGAGAGAAGCCTGAGCTTGCCACCTGAAGCAGTTGCACCCGTAACCCAGCCCCAGATAAGCAGAAGACCTTGAAACGGAACATTTCTCAATGTATTTTAAATAAAATAAATTTTAGCGTCTCTTTTTAACGCTAGTTTTATATTTGGGGGCAGCTGTAGCTAAAGAGAAAAAAGTCATTTGCTCTCCTTAAAAACAGAAAGGTGCTTTATAACCAGAGTCCACATGACATAAAAAATAGACAACTCCGATTCAGCTGCAATAATAAAGTTTATCTAGTAGATATATAGACAGACAGTTTGATACCCTTCAACTCATCTGAACAAAAAAAAAATACAGAAACACTTTATGTTTAAGTTACATTTGGTATCATCCAATAACAGAAACCACAGAACGGAGTTTCTGCTACTGTTTTTGTTCCACCAGTCTACAATTGTCCCTCCAGTGGATTGGTCAGATTTTGTGGTAAAATTCATCTTCCTCTCGGCATCCCACCTGCAAAGAACACCAACATTTGAATAACACACTAAGTCCTGTAAGGTAAAGGGTCACCAAACTGTCTGGTTAGTAAAAAGATTTTGTGGTTTAAATACTTATTTTCGGACTGATAACCATATTGCTGTTTTACTGTGGCGGTCCCAAGAAAAACTTTACCTCTCTACAGGGTGTTCAATTTCAAACTCTGTCTGTCTTCGTCCACAGTGTCTGGATCTGATCCTGAGTTCGAGCTGAACGCCCCGCAACTCATCTGATCCATCGGTACGGATGATTCCTTCTCTGAGATTGCTGTTTTGATCTTTTTTTTCCCAAACAGGAAGTAGGAAACAGACAAAACCACAGCAGAGAGCACAACCTCACATCCTGCCAGCAAGAACACGAGTGAGTAGTTCTGAGTTGCATCGAGCAGTCGGCCTAAGAAAAGGACGAACATGAAGAAAATTATGAAATCAAAGGTTGACAATATAAAATGCTTATCAGACTGATCAAAGGGTTCAGAAGGTTCAAACTATGAAGGGTTACTTTGAATTTATTTCCTCTGAATTCACATGTTGTCTATCCCAGATTCTCTTTAAAATATCTTAGATAGGACAATAAAACAATTATCTAAATCATATTTGATACTTGTCTTTGTGAATATAACTTCATGAGTGAGGACAGGAGCAGCACGACTTTTGACCTAGAGGCATCGAACTTGGGAAAAAAGTTGGCACACACTATTTCGGTTCATCATACCATGAAAAACTCCAGAGTGGAGGAGAGACCAGCCTTTTCCAAAAGACAGGCTCAAACCCTACATCAAGGTGCAGAGCTGCACGATATCTACAAAATATCAAACTTTTCTGTCTGATATTGTGATATTGACTTAGAATTGATCACAAGGGAGTTTTTGTTTACCTTTTTAAACATAAGCATTAATTAGCATAAATAAAAGCTAATTGTTTTGGGGGCTTCTATTTTAGTGCACATATGAATGACCTTGTAGCACAAAAAGGTGATTGGTCAGCTAAAAATGCTCTAACAAATTGACTGGTCACTCGCATGAGGAGAGAGAAAGAGATGCTGACTGGGAGAGACCATGTCAAATAGAAAAGACAGAACAAAAAAAGTGTTAAATAATTTCAAAAGAAGTTCAAATCTGGTGATTGAGAATGCTCATATTTTTTAACTAATCTTTACAAAGATTTGGTCAGTTTTTCTAAGACTGGCATTTGTGTGTGTTTTCCAATTGTTTCCTCCAAACACATAATCCTACTGTTTTCAGTTCATTTCAATTTATATCCACAACTGTCGTCTTTCCTCCTCTCCTGTTTTTTATCATTTGCGTACAGCAGTTCCTGAGTTGGCTTAACTAAAGTCCACACACTCCATTAGTTTAATAATTGAGTCACCTGATGAGCACGGTTCCCTTACCTGCACCTGGGGGTCCTATTAGTACTGCTATTGCTTCAACCAACAGGACAAGGCCAATGGCACTTGGGAATTTCTTGGACCCAACAACCGCCATCAGAACCTCAAACTGCAGAGCTCCCACCATCCCATACGAGATACCAAAGAAGATGCAGTAGACCACCAGAGTAGCATAGTTTTTGGCCTGGAAATGTTTAGAGATTGTTAAGACAGGAAATCTGACCAATTTTTCTTTATTCCAGTTCACACATTGGAAACTTTTACCACTTGTGAGCCGATTATGTCTGTGACTCCATTGAAGACCATGGCAAAGCTAAAAAAGTAGACAGAACGAGGCCGAACCCATTTCTTTCCAGCAATCCACCCAGCGGTGGGACGTGCAAAGATGTCGATGAAACCCAGGATTGTAAGCAGCAGAGCAGCATCGGTGTCCTCATATCCCAGCTCTTTGGCATAGTTCACCACAAACACCGGGGGCACAAACAGTCCCAAAACCATTATGGATGCAGCAGTAGTGTAGATAATGAAACCACGTTTTTTTACGACTGAGACATTCAGCAGTTTCTTTTTTTTTTGGCTTAGTTTCTTGTTCCTTTTCCTCTCCGGTTACTTTTGGAGGGGGCAAAGATTTCATGAGGGCTCCACACACGCAGCAGTTCAGAAGAAGGCCACCAAGTATGAGGAAGCCACCTCTCCAACCGTACTTGTGCTGAAGAAACTGGCCCAGGGGTGACAGGCAACATAATGCGACAGGGCTTCCAGCTGCTGCAAGGCCATTGGCCAGAGGACGCTTCTTATTAAAGTATCGGTTCAGCATGATTAGAGATGGTTGGAAGTTCAGGGCTAATCCCAACCCTGGAATGAAGAAAAACAACTTAACTTTAAAATGATCCTTTCATTCAACTTTTTGACAACTGAAGATTTTGGTATTGCACTCCATCCCAGGAGATGGACGATATATTGATCATTTATAATATATTGTCAAATACATTAAAAATTTTGTGAAAATTTGTCATTCCACTTTAAAACAATTAAAAAATTTGAAAGGACTTATTTCATTAAAGAAAGACAGCAGATAGAAGTGTTCCTTCCCCTTCCTGATATAATGGCCCTCATTTATAAAAGTTGCATGTGCCGAAATTTGGGTATGAAGATGGTGTACGACCAAAACTGTGCCCTCATCTGTACTTAGCAAAAGAACATAGGAGTACGATACGCATACATTGCTACATCAGATCAAGAGGTTGTGTATCCAATCAAAATCAAATGAGCACTGGAATGACAATAGAAATGCAAGTTTTGATATGGTCAGTTATTGCCACTCCATTTTACTGACTTACCCTAACTTCGAGAGAGGCAAGATAGGATAGTTTGGGCATTTGGTTAGGATGCCTTCCAAATGCCTCACAGTTGAGGTGTTTCAGGCACATCCCACCAGTACAAGACCAAAAGGCAGGCACCGAACCCGCTGGAGAGACTATGTCTCACAGCTGGCCGGGGAACGTCCTTGGGATCCTCTCCGGTGAGCTGGAGAAGGCAACCGAGGTGAAAGAAGCCTCTGTATTTTTTTATTGTGCATTTAGAATTCAGCACGGTATGTAGGTTTTTGTGGGTTTACTGCACAAAGTACATCTCTTCGTCAGCACACGCACAAAATAATCTACTAACTCTACAAATAACATCGGTCATAAAATTCTCTACGTTTGCCAACTTCTGTTTCTTCATGTCTTAAAATTAGGGTGTGATCTGGGTGTGTTCATTGAAATTAGTCTTGTTTCCAACCACCTCAAGATCCCACCTTCTGCACACCTTTCTTCATAAATGCCATACACATTCTGGCGTATTTTCGTGTACGCCTGAAATTTATTTCATTTTGTGCGCAACTTTGATAGATACAGTAAGAGCCATTGAAAGTACATCGCACAAATGCTGCAGAAATAGGGTTTTGTGTTCAAACCTGTGATGACTCCTGTTGTAAGGTAGACGTGGATGATGCTGGTAGCATAAGAGCCAAGAATCATTCCCAGCGAGGCAAAGACGCCACCAACCATCATAATTCGCCGACAGCCGAACTTGTTTACCAGAATGCTACATAAAGGTCCTGAAAAACATTACTATCTGTGAAATCATGGCAACTTCAATTCAACTTCATTCCATTGCATCGACTTCTGCTCAAATTTTCAAATGTTTTAGCATAAATGAGTTTTATTAAGTGTAGTAAACATGTCACAGAAGATTTTAAAAACTTTAATAAGTAACTTAAATTGAAATTTCTACCACAATTATATGTACTATTGAACATGGAATTAATTTTAGGCATCAAATGATTTTTATTATCATTTGATACTGCCCAAGCCAAGACACCCTGAATAAACCGAAAGTTTAAGAATGAAATGCTTTTCTCGGAATAACGAATGTTTCCAGTATTTGAAAAATAATTGAGTTTGTTCTTAAAGAGCTTTATATGAGAGGAAAAGGACTTAAACGTATATGACTGACTAACAGAAAACCCAAGGAGAACAGCTAAAATGAGAAAAACTGTTTTTACACCAAGTTTCAGGACAGAGGCTAAGTGTGGACCTGGGACCTTATAGGCACCCATAACTTCTGATGGAATTCCATTAAGAGTTAGTCACAAGCGACCAATGTATCTATTGTTCTGACCACTCGATCCATCACCACAGAATCTGGTTTTGTTAGTGAGTCAAAGGAAAAACTCTTTAAACAAGTAAATTTTTTCAAAATGAACTATTTAGTTTCAAACTTTAGACATAAACAACAATTTATATGAGTCTAGTTTGTTTAATAATGTCTTAGACCAGATTACAACTGTAGTGTATGACATAAACGTTTTGTGTGCCAGTGTTTTATTACAGGTTGCAGTGAGTGGTCCATCTGTCATCTGTGTGGTTTGCAAACAAGCAGCTGCCTACCTGTGCCGTAAAGCATGGCCAGCAGGATTGACGAGATCCAGGCAGTGTCACTATAGCCAACATCGAACTCCTTTTTCAGCTCTTTAAAGAAAACACTGACAGCTTTGGGAAAAGCATAGGAGAAACCAGTGATGACAAAACATCCACCCAGCACGGCCCAGCCCCAACCTCCATCTGGGGCATTTGTATTTTCTCCATCATCGGGCAGTGCTGCACCTCCCATTGTGCTTTATGACTGTGTTTGAACAAAACCGGTGGAAAAAAAAACAAGAGGGCAGTTAAAAAACACAATGCCAAATCTCAGTTAAGCTAGTAACACAAATGTAAAAAATAAACTTGTTTTTGTTAAAAAGAAAAAACTTTAAGAATTGAAAACAGTGTAACAAGATAACCCAGCAGTTTTTCACTGTGAAATGTCATATACTGTAGATGTTAAAGAAAACATTTTGTGGCACTTTGACAGCAGTGATTTAGCTGTGATAAGTTACATACTAATTACTGTACATCTTGGGCTTTTACCAAAAAAATGGTATTGCATATTGTAAGAAAATTGCCAACCACTGCTGTGACCTTTCAAGTAATCTGTAATTGTATTTTGCAGAATACCAATACCAGTAAAATAAACCAAAAAAAAAAAGATTGTTACTACACTTTTACGGGAAACAAAAAGATCAATTTAACTTGTCAAATCTTGAAAACAATGCATATGAATCCAAGTAAGCGAATTGACAAGGACATAGTAGTGAGTTCCATTAGCCAAGGGGTGTCCATCTCTGGTCTTGGAAGAACGATTACCTGAAGGTTTTTTTATGTGTTCCTGGTTCAATACAGCTGATGCACATGAAGTGAAATCAACAGCCAATAAAATATGGTACAATGACTCAATAACCTTGATCAGGTGTGTAGAGAAAAAACATATAAAAAACCTTAAAGGCACCAGCTTTCCAGGACTGGAGTTGGACACCCCTGCATTAAACCATTCTTGGCCCATTAAGTCACTGATTAAGGACTGTTCTCACATGGATGGTGTTTAAGCTGGATGTGGCAGTGACTGCAAATTAATCGTCTGATTGAAGATTCTATCACATGTCTTCCACCTTTCTGGAGCAAGAGAACAAAAACAAGACAAGAGTTAGTTTGATCTGATACTTAACCAGGATGTCGGCACAAAATATACTGTAATTAGCCTTTTGCTAGTGGCATAATCTCTGCCAGTTCCTGCTTTTTCTGACGCTGCCTCCTGCAGAAACTGGTTAACGCACACATGCAGCTTTTTTAAAATGGAGCTCTGTGACTTGCAAATGGATTTTACACCCCGAAAAGGTCGCCAGTCTATTGGGGGGCTACACATCGGGACAACCATCCACACACACATTTGTAGGGGCAATTTCGTACCAGCCAATTAACCTGACATCCTTGTTTTTGGAGGGTTGGAAGAAACCGGAGAACCCAGAGAAACCCCCCACATACCCACGTGGAGAACATGCAAACTCCACACAGAAAGACCAGTGTTTTAAGCATCGCCCCACTCCAGAACTCAAACCTCCAATCTTCTTGCTGTGAGGGCCATCATTGTAACCACCTACAAGCTAAAAGAAATAGACTTTCTCAAATAGCCCTTTTTCTACTTGCAAATTTTGATGGCAAATTAAAAAAAAAAACCCAAACTATTCAAACATTTTGAACGATTTATGCTTTTTTTTCTGGATGTTACAAATCTCAGTCAAAACCCTTCAATGAAGCAATTACACAGACAATCAAAATGCAAAATTTGGGAGCAAATAAACCTGAATTTATTTAGCATCCAGCAGATTGTACAAAGGAACACTTGAGTCATTCGTTTATTTTGATTATTAGATATTTAAAAGCATTTTTTTTGTGTCTCAGCAAATATTGAAAGGAGTTAAATTTTCTTCAACTTTTTTTAACTTCAATGCAGAGGAAATGACAAAGCACTGCACGTCCTTTCAAATAATAGCACAATTTGTTGTTTTCAATTAAATTGAATGGTACACATAATTGGCAATAGCAATTTAACGATTTTACGTCTTTTGATAAAGTTTGACATAAAACAAACATTGACATAACGAATCTTACAGATAGACTTACGTAGAACATAAATTCCCTAGCCGATTAGCAGAATTAAAAAAAAAACCGACAAAGCAAATTAATATTACAAAAGCCAGAACAACAAACCCAACAACTTTAAAAACACAATATTAATTACTCGATATTTTATAGATTTACCTGAACAACAAAGAATCTTAAGTGTTAAAATTATCCAGAAACTTCAGCTACTTCGCAAACAAGCGGGAGTAACTGACGGAAAAAAAAAGTTCAAACGTCAACAAGCGCGCATTCTGTTGCTTTTTTTCAAGAAAAAAATGAACCAATCTGCAACTTATGCAAATTAAATCGTTTGAATTTACGTATGACAACAGAAAAAACAGAACATGATGGTTTTTTTATTTATTTTTTTATTTATTTGTATTATACAATAGCGATGACTAGCGCTAGCGCTATAGCTCTGCTAACCTTCAAGGTTACAGTGAACTGTTTTATTTTGTTGTTCAGGAAAAGGGATAAAATGTAAAATAAAAGTTTATTTTTATTTTTTGGGTTGACTTTTTGCTTTTATTTATTACATGGGACATGAACATACTGTATTTATATAAAAAAGGGCCAACCACAGTAACAGTGAATTTCATACTGTGACCAAATTTGACAGAAATTTCAATGGGACTGTAGTTGTGAAGTGTAAGAAGGCATTTTTTTTAAGCTCAGTATAGAATTGGCGAAGTGTTCCCTCATGATAACGTTTAGAAAGTTACAGGAAATCCAAAGGATGCCTCATGTTGCTATCTCAACCCTTAAATGGACTCAACAATCTGGAAGATAAAACAATAGGGGAGTGGTATGGGAATTTCCAACCTTACAAGACTTTTAGTGTATTCTGTTCAACTAAAGTTCATCCAGACCTTGATGTCACTAATCACAAACACTGGACGCTTATCTAGATATAAATATAGCATAGCTGGAGACACTGATGATGGTCTTCAAGGCATGCTCATTGTTGGGTCTAATGTCTCTCTTGTCCACCTCCTGATAATTCTACAGTATATAGATTCTTTATGGGATTGAGATCAAGAGTATTCAAGTCAATCTTTTTGTTTTGTTTTCCGTCTTCTGAACTGTTTATTCCTCATGGTTTCACGGGGGTGCCAAAGCCTATCTGAGCTATTTTGAGGCAAGAGGCAGTACACACCCCGAACAGGTCGCCAGTCTGTTGCGTGGTCAAACGCACAGACTTCATCACCACATAGTCCTGGGGGCTATTTTGTAGCGGCCAATAAACTTAACATACTGTATATGTTTTTCAAGACTGGTAGGAAACCAGAGCATCTGGAGAAAACTCACGCACACACAGGGAGAACGTGCAAACCCCACACAGAAAGGCTAGAGTGTTTCATCATCCCCACTGCGCTACTCAAACCCTGACCTCCTTTTTATGAGGTCACGGTGCTACCGTGCTAACCACTGCATAATAGTGTGGTCCTGCAAGTCAATTAAGCACTGTTTAGAAAACCTAGGCTTTCACTTTACATACAAACAGCATAAAAGATTGATCTCCCCACAACTAGCCCACAATTTCTTTTATTAATATTGTGACAGAATAATTTTTCTCAAACACTGAATTACATCCTTAGGTCTCACTATACAGCGTGACTATACTGTGCCATTATGTTGTATATGTGTGACTGGAATGGATTGGATGGCTGGAGGCAGATTTTGTGCATTTGGTGTGTAATCAGTTTCTGTTTGACACTTAATTTTGAGGCACAAGAATCTAATTTATGAGATACCATACATCACACTATACCATCATACATCACTGTCAAACCCGTGTAAATCAGGATGAAGCCAAATAAAAGCAACTCAGTAAATGAAAAAAAAAAAAAAAACCCAAAGAATTTTCTAATCATTTTTGGGTATTTGTTGTGAAATTGAAATGCTATGTTGCCAAACTAAATATTAAAAAATCATTTGTGATTCTTCACAATTATTGTCCAAAGGATGTTCCAGAGAAGGCAGGCCTTTATTGTGGTAAAAAAAAAAAATGCTAAAAAAAATTACATTAATGAAACACAACTTTTTAACCTGTCAGGCAATAAAATTATTTGATTACATTAAGAACAAAACCAGACAAGAAGGAATAGCCAGAAAAACAAAACAGACCATGGAAAAGAGCCCTTACTCGCATGTACAAAGCATGCAAACTAGTTGCCACAAACTATAAAACAAAATGTAAATTCAACAGGAATGCAGGAGACAGGCGCATCAATTACATTCAGAAATAAAAATTTAAAAAATCTTTTAAAAACACATTTTCAAGTCACTTTTAACGTTATCATCATCCACACACTAGAACCAGAACAACAAGATCTTAACAGTCCGCTTCTGAATATTTTGTGTGTAAAAACTACCAAAACATGTGGTTAACGGAAAATGCTGTGCAAAACAAGTTTCTCAACCATCCCACTCAACAGGAGGTTCTCCTTTTCACCTGATGTCTCCTGAAAACCCTTGCCTCCATCTCCTCCCAGTGTGATAACCAGCCACCGCCCACAAGGTGACATTAGTTACACAATACTGAACTGCAATCATCGCAGCATGAAGATGTCATGGTCCTTACGTGTGCCCCCATTTGGAACATCATGGGATCTAAAATCCAGCTATAACAGCTGAAGATCCTAACGCAGCATCAAAGTAGAATTTTAAATTTTTCTCTCGTTGAACTTTAGCACATTTTCTTTACATTTTCTGGATATTTTCAAAATAGTTAATAAAAAACTGGGTGACTGTACAATAATGTGAATGTAAACAGAAAAAGTTCTTAAAACTGTATTTCTAATCTTAAAAAAAAACTGAAAATGTTTAGTTCTTTTAATATCAGTTTTTTTTAGGTTCTAAATTGCACACGAATAAGATGATAAAATAATTCTTTTTGTGACATTGAAGATAAAGTTTTTGTTGTTTATGATAGAATTAGTAATTAGTAGGATTAGTAGTTTTTGAAAAAAATATATATATATTCCACTCTTAGCTTTGAGGTTTCAAATACAAATGATGGATTTTTTAAAATTAGAAAAAAAGAAAAGCCTTGGATTTAACAAATATGTGTTTTTTTAAAACAGAGCCTTATCTATAGTGTCATCAGTACCTCTGGACCACTGCATCAGGTTATTTACCATATAATGATGAAAAAACACAGAATAATAGGTGCAACATACAAATGAAAATGAATGGATTGTAAAATCCAAACTCAAAATATACATTTTTAAATCAGAGAGGAAAGAGAGGGATATTGACAACCTCAGACATTAATTACAATTACATTACAGACAAACAGTTGATCATCTTACCTGTTGATGAAGCTCTGCAGTCTCTCTGCTGCACTGTCTGTTCAGTTCTGCACGTCCACCAGTTGAGCATCACTCAAATGCTGGCTGGGTCCTAACACCCTCTTATTCCTCTCATCCAGATTCTCTATTTTTAGCCATTACTGACCTCAGCTGACCACCATGGAGCTCTGATAGAGGTGATGATTCTCTACACATGCTGACAGATGTGTACTGTTGAGAACATAAAGAGAAAAATCCTTTTTTTTCCCAATAATTAGGATAATAATTAGTAATAACTTATTGTTTAAAGAAAAGAAGTAAACCCTTAAACCTTTTTTTGTAAAATTTTGTTTGGATAGATAAATTTGTATGAGTTGTTATTTTGTTGTTATTTAGGATTTCTGCTAAATTTAGTTGTTATTTGTTTAGTTTTGAGTCATTTTGTGGAAATTTGTGGGTATGATGTCATGATAAAAACTAGTATACACTAGTTTGTATGATTTTAATACTTATGCTAGTTTTTTTTTTCTGAAGACACTTCTGTTTTATGTGTAGAGTAATCTTGGATTTTATTTTAGTTGAGCAACATGTACATCCTGTTACAGTTCAACTGTGTCATCCTAAACCATGATAATCTCCATATATGGACTTCCTTTTAGTCTTTTTTTACAGTAAAATTATTGGTGTCTTTTAAACAAAGAAAAAACATGTCTAGTATTTCCTTTGGATCACATCTATCAAGTTTGAGTGTGACGATTCAGATCAAACTGTTTGGACCACTTCCTCATTTCTATAGAACTGTCAGCATCCTGTTACAAACATGCACACATACGTATTCAAGTTGCAGGGGAAAAAAACTTTAAAACCACAAAAGGAAATGATTAAGCGCTTCCTTTTGTTTCTCAGGCTTGTACCCAATCTTTACTACACTATAATTACATCATAGCGGCATGAGTAATAAAACATCTCCACCCCTTCCACTTTTTCACAATCTGCATCCTGTCCAAAAAATGAGATCTCTGTATTATGTTTATAATATTTGTATCTACAGACAATAAGGTGGGCGATCGTGGTGCTCGATCCCAACAGCCACATCTAAAAAGCTGCTTTAAATTGATTCCAGAAATTTATTCATAGTGAATAAGATTTTCTTTTATTTCAGGAAGACTCAACAACTACAGTTAAATTAGCTAAACAACTATTGTTATATTAAACAGTATTAATGAGGTCACTATGCAATATAATGTTTAGTTAATTAAGATGGTTTGGTTATTAAATGTGACATCTATCAGGCAGCCAATGCTGGCTGAGATCTCACATGAATCCTGTAATTATTTAAAATGACTCATGACTTTGACTGATTTTCTTCAACCCACAATTTCAGTCAGTGAACATCGTTTTAACATTTTGTGTTACTAAGTATTTGGTTTCTAATTTTTTTTTTTTTTGCTTGATTTTTTCACCAACTGCTGCTATAAATCTTTGGATGTACCTCACCTTTACATGTGTCCCTGTAAACAAAAGAGTTTTTTTTTTTTTTACCAGAATCAATAGCCCTTGATCAGCTGTGAGTATGTTGGGTTTTTTTTATTGTTATTACTTTTAAACAAAGCTATCACTTGTTTTTTCAATGGACAAAATCATTCTCCTTTTGGAAATTCAGTCAGCAGGATGGAACAGTGGCTGGTGTGGTGAGTAAGTGACTTCCTTAATCGTTTTGTCTTTGTTTATCTGGACGACATTCTTATTTTTTCGCCCACTGTTGAGGAGCACATCGTCCATGTCCGTGCGGTACTCCAGCGACTCCTTGAGAATCGTCTGTTTGTAAAGGCTGAGAAGTGCGAGTTCCATTCTCAGTCCGTCAACTTCCTTGGTTTTATTGTACACGCTGGGCAGGTTTGCCCAGACCCCGAAAAAGTTAGCGCGGTGGCTGAGTGGCCTCGACCCAACACCCGTCGCAAACTACAACAATTTCTGGGTTTCGCAAATTTTTACAGGCGTTTCATTCGCAATTACAGTCAGGTAGCTCTTCCCCTTACCCAGCTTACTTCCACAGCCAGACCGTTCGTTTGGTCTCCCCAAGCAGAGGGTGCATTCACTGAGCTTAAAAAGAGGTTTACCTCGGCCCCCATTCTGGTCCAGCCCGACCCCTTGAGGCAGTTTATTGTGGAGGTGGACGCCTCGGATTCAGGGGTGGGTGCTGTGCTGTCCCAGTACCATCAGGAGGATGGCAAACTCCATCCCTGTGCCTTTTTCTCTAAGCGTCTCTCTGCAGCTGAACAAAACTACGATGTGGGGAATAGAGAACTGCTCGCAGTCAAACTGGCACTCGAGGAATGGAGGCACTGGCTCGAGGGCGCAGAACACCCATTCGTGGTCTGGACAGACCACAAAAACCTCGCTTACATCCAAGCAGCTAAGAGACTCAACTCTCGACAGGCCCGGTGGCAGCTGTTCTTTACACGCTTTAATTTTACCCTCACTTACAGGCCGGGCAACCGCAATACCAAACCTGACGCCCTCTCCCGCCTGCATGATGGTCATCAGTCCAGATCGGAGCCGGAGCCCATTCTACCCCCCTCCTGCGTCATTGGGGCAATCACTTGGGAGATCGAGACTGCAATAAGGGATGGTCTGCAGCATGATCCGGACCCAGGTACTGGCCCAGCTAACCGTTCGTATGTGCCATCCTCTGCCCGCTCTCAGGTTCTCCTATGGGCACATGCATCCCGGTGGTCCTGTCACCCTGGGATTCGCCGTACAATGGCGCTTCTTCAGCGGCGGTTCTGGTGGCCAACGATGGAGGCAGACACTAGGAATTTTGTCGCTGCCTGTTCTGCCTGTTCCCGGGGCAAGGTCCCTCATCGTCCTCCTGCGGGGCTGCTCCATCCCCTACCGGTTCCCAGTCGTCCCTGGTCCCATATCGCACTGGACTTTGTGACCGGACTCCCTCCCTCAGAAGGTAACACTGTTGTGGTCACGATTGTGGACCGATTCTCCAAAGCTGTACATCTGGTGCCTCTTCCTAAACTCCCTTCAGCCTTGGAGACTGCCCAGCTCATGGTGACCCATGTGTTCCGTCTGCATGGTATCCCTCTGGACATAGTCTCTGACCGGGGTCCGCAATTCACATCAGCTGTTTGGAAGTCCTTCTGTAAGGCGCTGGGGGCTTCCGTCAGCTTGTCATCTGGCTTCCACCCCCAATCCAACGGCCAGTCGGAGCGGGCTAACCAACACCTGGAATCCACATTACGGTGCGTGTTGGCCTCTGCCCAGTCCACGTGGTCGTCTCATCTCCCGTGGATTGAGTATGCCCAAAATTCCCAAGTTAGTTCCTCCACAGGATTGTCCCCGTTCGAGGCTTCTCTGGGTTACCAACCCCCATTGTTCCCGGATCAGGAACAGGAGCTGGCTGTCCCTTCGGTGCAGCTCCATATCAGACGGTGTCGTCGGATCTGGAGGAAAACTAGGAGGGCCCTCCAACAGGCCTGCGGCCGGGCTCGGCGCCAAGCTAATCGCCACCGTCAGCCAGCCCCAGCATATCAGGTTGGTCAGTCTGTCCTTCTGTCTACCAGGAACATTCCCCTCAGGGCAGAGTCTCGCAAGCTTTCACCCCGCTTCATTGGCCCTTTCCGGATCCTGCGGCTGGTCAACCCGGTCTCGGTAAAGCTCGCCCTGCCCTCTTCCATGAAGGTACATCCTGTGTTCCACGTCTCTCAGATCAAACCGGTTTCTACCAGTCCCCTCCAGCCTCCTTCTGCTCCCCCTCCACCTCCTCGCCTTGTCGACGGCTCGGATGCGTACACGGTCAACCGTCTTTTGGATGTTCGTCGCCGAGGTCGGGGTCTACAGTACCTCGTGGACTGGGAGGGTTATGGCCCGGAGGAACGGTGCTGGGTGCCCCGTTCAGCGATCCTGGACCCTGGCTTGGTCCGGGACTTTCACCGCCGCTTTCCGGACAGGCCTGGTGGTCCGCCAGGTGGCGTCCATAGAGGGGGGGGTACTGTGGTGTGAGGCCTTTTAGGCCTGCTTGTTTGTTTTTTTTCTCCCCCAAAACTCACAGGTGCTGGATGGCTTCTAACGGGAGGATTGGCTGATTGCTCCCAGCTGCACAGACTTACCGGTGGCTATAAAAGACCTGGTGTCACCCACAGTCTCTGTCAGGTCTTCAACGATTCTAGTGGTAAACTGACCACCTCTAAGCTGAGTCAAATTTTGATATCAGACTAATTTTCTTATTCTCCTCACAGGAACCTTCAGCCCTTCCTCTTGGCCATCCAGCACTGCCCGAAGCCGTTATCTCTCTGCTGTGGATTCCTTTGTTCAACACTTAATAAACTGTTAAACCTGCATTTGGATCCTCCTCATTCCCTCTCCTACACAACAGCTGGCACACTGCCCTCACAGCAAGAAGGTCGTGGGTTCAAATCCAACTGGGGGATAATGTTTGAAACACTGCCCTTTCTGTGTGGAGTTTGCATGTTCTCCCCATGTATGTGTGGGTTTCCTATCAAAATTAGTTTAAAAATCCAATTGATTTTATGCCCCATAGAGTTTTTATGCAATTTTTTGTCATGAAGTGGTGAAAGTGGAGATGTATGACACAGGTGCATAACCAGTTTGAACCAATTTATTGCAATTAATTAGGGGTTAGGGTGAAAGAGTTAGGGGTAGACATGTGCGTGGAAGGTACGAGATGACATTGAGGGCCACCATCATGGCTGCACCAGTAGAGCAAAACAGCAGATGATCTGACACCAGATGAATGGAAAACTGGGTTTAAACAACCAGGGGAAGACGAGACACAGGTGGAAACATCACAAAGAGGCTATTAAGACCAGGTGTGCTGGATTAAGATGGAGGAAATGTTCTGTAAGGATGAAGGATCTTGGCTTTTTTTTATTTAAAATGAGCAAAACAACAGCATAATTAAATTATTATAAAATTAACTCTGAAAATTTTAATTTCTTATATCACTTAAAAATACCATTGTGTGGATTTAATCTTGTTATGATGTCATTTTAAAGGGAATGTTTGGGAAAGGAACAGATTTTCACGCAGCGTGCATAGCAAGCAGCAGCCACTAGGTGGAAGCAAAGTTTTAATGGTTGTTTCACTCACTGCTGTGGGTGGGTTTTCCCCTCAAATACATCACTTGTAAAACAAGCTGCGCTATGTTTAGTCTCTGGAAGTTTGCTCTTTGATGTTTACCTCTCATCCAGAAGAAAAAGAGTCCTGATTAACAAAAGTGGTATAAGCAGAGAAAAATATCTTTAAGAACCACTTAATTTACAGAACATGAAATAGACTTTTTTTTCTTGGCAAATAAGAACTTTTGGAGGAAGAATTTCATTACTAAAAACAAAGTGTGAATAGGTTTTGTTATCTTGTCTGGACTGATAAATGGATGCTTTCTAAAATTGTTCCAATCCACCTTTTCCAAAGCAGCTGGATCCAAACCCTAGAGCTTTTTCTGAAAAGGACGGATCTATGCAGCCGAGAATAGTTTTTAATCACACATTCAGAACATCATTAAGCCACACTAGTACCATTTTAACCACCACCAGGTGTTGTCGTGAGAATAAAAGCAGGTTGAATAAAGTGGAAACTCGACTAACATTTATTTGTTGAAGACAAAATTGTTTCAGAATGACTCACAAAACCGCTGTGTAATCACAGGATGCTTAGACATCTGCTTTGTGGAACAACAACAGCTTTAAAACTTTGTAAAAATCAGTAAGAACACATGAAATCATTTCATTTGTAGTGTGAAGATTAAATGGATGTGATGTGTGGCCTGTTCTCCTGTTTGGCCCTGTTTTATGTTCCTTCCTCTTTTACATATCATCATGTGTTGGTATGCCGTCTGCATATCTTAAATGATGGACTTGATGCTGCTGAGAAAATCACAGTCTTTGTGTGTTTGACCTTTCTGAGTTGACAGCAGGCGAGTGGTCAGTGTCAAAGCCAGGCCACCAGTCTGGCTCACCAAACTTTCTTTGTGCCGCCAGCCAGCTGCTGTCCCCCCTAAACAGAACCTTCTAATACTGACGTCTGGAGGCACAAACCAATTATAAAACAACAGAGAAAGAGATTAACTTCTGCAAAGCAGCGGATCTATTTTTAACTTCAGTTTCAGATATTTAAAACCCTCTTTGCATTCACCTTCAATGTCATTTGGAGGGAATAAAGATGAAAAGAATTTAGAAATTATTCATTTTTGACGAGTGGTGACGTTATTTTGGGAACTCCTGCCAGTTATTTTGGCTAAATTAAACAAAGAAGGAAACAAAAAAAGCATGACTTAGCCTGGAGGGTTTTACAGCACAACACAGATGCTAGTGTAATTCACACGGTCTCACTGTTGAGGAAATTGAATTACCCAGCTTGTTGCTGGACTGGAGGAATGCATTACTAATGCTTTGAGGAGAGGAGCTGAATGGAGTAGGGAAAGATGGGGGAATGGAGTGCTTGAACCATCTAACCCCCCTTCAAAACTGACACTTCCTGGGTCTGATTGGGCTTTCAGCCAAGTGGTCATACCAAGGCTCGACCTCCCTTCTGTCTTCATGCCAGGCAGCTGCAGGACGCACGAGAAGACACACGAGAGAGATCAAACTGAGCAGAACAGGACAACAGTCTTATTTAGAAACGGAGTTGAATCAATTTGTATTAGCTAAGACTGAAATATTTTATGGTTTTATGATTAGCTTTATGATTTACCTTATGGAAATTTATCGCCTGATTGGGCTTTCCCAAACTCAAAACACAATATTTACTTGCTCTTTAAAGGTCTCTAAAGAGCAAGTCTGAATGTTCAGACATAATGTATTTGTCTGAATGTTCTTCTCACAATGTCATTCCTGCCCACGCTAAAGAGCTGAATAATTTTTTAACAGGTTTGACTCCCATGCTTGTACCCCCACTCTGCTTTGAGAAATCAAAGATCCTTTCCACACCTCCCAGAGCCTCTGCCGTCACCTATCTAAGACACTGCTTCCTCCTCCATACCGCAGTCTGGTCAACACATCACCCCTGGCCCGGTGAGGAAAGAACTGGAAAGGCTGAATCAGGAGAAAGTGGCTGGATGGGATGGCATCAATCCATTGGTGTTGAAGTGGTATGTGGAGTGTTTCAGCATCTGTTCAGCAAGAGCCTGCATCTCCAGAGGGTTCCAGTTCTCTGGAATACATCCTGCCTGGTCCCAGTGCAGAAAAAGACTCATTTTGAGGCATTGAATGACAACAGGCTGGTAGCACTGATCTCACATGTTATGAGGGTGATGGAGCGGCTGGTGATTTCACACCTCAGACCCCTGATGAGACCTTCTGCAGTTTATCAACCAAAGCTGGGAGGTGATGATTCAGTTTTATTCCTGCTGCAGAGGGCTTACTACTCCCGAGACAAACTCAACACCTTATTGGGCATCATGTCCCTCAACTTTTTCTCAGCCTTCAACAGCATGTAGCAGAGACTGGTGAGGGAGAAGTTGGACAAAGACCAACAACTACCTGACTGGTCGACAACTGTGTGCATGTCCTCCTGACCAACAACAGCATTGCTCCACAGAAAACTGTCCTGTCTCACTTCATTTTTACCATCTACACAGGTAACTACCAGTACTGCTCTGGGTCTTGTCATCTTCAGAAGTACTCGGATGACTCAGCCTTGTTAGATGTATAGAGAATTAGTAGTATGAGTTCAGGAACCTGTTGGAATACTTTGTCAGGTGTTGTGGAGAGAACCATCTGCACCAGAAATTTTCAAAAACAAAGGAGATGATGGTGGACTTCAACAGGAGGGGGTCCCAACCATTTTCAGTATGTATTGATGGGTCTAATGTGAAGATGGTCTCATCGTACAGATTTTTGAGGGTTCAGAAGAACAATAAACTGGAGTGGTCCACCAAGTCAGACAACGTCCAGAATAAAGACCTGAGTAGATTGTACAACCTGAGAAAGCCTAACGCCTACAACAGGATGCTCTCCATGTTCTACCAATCCATCATGGCCATCATGGTCTCCACTGTTGTCTGCTGGTATGAAAACTAAGGATGCCAACAGATTGAACAAGCTAATTATAAAAGCTGAATCAGTGGTTGGCTCACCCCTCGCCTTCATGGAGGAGGTGATGAATGACAGAATGCTGGCAAAACTTTTCTTGTTGGTTCTTGTGTTTGTACTCCAGCACTCAAATTTCCTCTTGAGAAATAATAAAGTATTCAATTTCAATTCAAAACATACCTGAGGTCGTTTTCCACCACCACGCCCACCTCTTGTACATAAAAAGTGTTAATCTTGTATCAGTGCATGTGCTCTGCTCATGCTTGGTCCTCCTCTTCAGGTACCGCTCGCAGGGAGTGACGTTTTTATGCATATGATTGAAAAGAAGAAAACGAGTAAGCACTGGTCTTGCTTACTCAATACAGTTTACACTGTATGTGAGGCTTCGAACATGATTCACATATGTTATGCATGGGAAGGGGGATCAAGCAGGGAGTGAGATGAGGGAAAATTCAGAATCAAATGTGGAAGTGAACTGAATAAATGCATTTGTAAGATTTTTCCTGCAAACAATGCATTTATGGGGTAACAAAATATGCCATGCGTATATACTTGTATTCTATAGGGTAAGATTTATTACCCCACGAAAGCAAAATACCCCCTCTTGAGAATATGTGTCAAAACGAGAATTTTCTGAACAAAATCTTACAAAAACCTTGTGTTTGTTTTCTTAATGCTGGAGTCAGAGAAACAAGGCACTTGGTTCATAGCCTGAGAAACTCTCTTGTCTCTCAGTTGCATGCTAGGAGTCACACCTCAGGCGTTCTCGTGCACATCAACTTCACTTCTGCTCAAGAACAGTGTCAGTATTTGTCAAACCACCTCTTACCCATCCATCTTGTTGTTTGGTTACTTTTTTGTGGGAAAGTCACCCGTTTTTATTAAACCAAAAAGAGCTAAAAGGGAAATTTAATCTCTTTATTTCATCTTCAACAGGGTTTTAAATGTGCAAGAAGCATTTTATAGGCTATGTTTTTATATCAGCAAAGCAGAGGTATGACTATTGAGACAGAAACACACCACATTTTTTTGGAGGAAAATTCCAACTGAGGATCCAGTTCTGATTTCAGTTTCTCAATAGTTTGGGTTAAACTGTTATAATTGATTTAATTAGGTGTGATACAAATCATTGTGACATTGTGACTTTTTCACCCTTTGGTTCAAAACAACTCATATTTATGGGTGGTCTGAGCTTTCCAAAAGTACTAAATATGCTCAATGTTTGTGACCATTTGACAGATTGGTGACCTGTGGAGGGTGTACCCTTGTGCTTCGTGCTAATTGGGATAGGCAGTACAGGTTTTTAAATTCATCATCAAAGGGGAGACGGCAGCACAGTGGTTGACCGGAAGGTCGCGGGTTTGCGGCCCACAGAGAGCACGTCTAGGGTCTTTGGAGAAGACACCTAACCCCCGCTTCTCCCACTATTGGCGCCGTCTAAGGGCAGCCTGCTGCAGTGTAAGGAGTGCAGCACACAAATTTCCCCCGTGAGGGATGAATAGAGTAATTCATTTATATTTATGTATTTGAGCAGAATTGTAACATGTCATAAACATATAAGGAGTCAAGGTCTCAGAGGGCGTTGTGGTAGGGATACCGTCTTTTGACCAAGAGAACCTGGTTCGATTTCTGCTAGGGCCAAGCCATCCCTGGGACCACAGAAAAGACATGTAAGCAAAGAAAGTAAAGGAAATAAAACCCTGAAAAGAAGTCAAAATAATGCTTAAGAATAAAGAAATGAAATGAATAGATAATACCAAATGACATATTTGTTGAGGTTTGGAGGAATGATATTGTCTAAAGTGGACAGACAGTTAAAAACATGTTAAAAAAAATGACATTCCGAAAGAAAACACCCCACATCTGTACTACACATTTAAACTGCGTACAAAAATCTTTCAGTCTAGCTGATCCTCCTCCACATTCCACCCATCTCCCCCTCAAGTGCTGCATTCAGAGTTCAAGTTTCTTCGGCACATTGATATATGATACCTGGATTATGCTGAACTCCCTCACGGTTTGCCTTTGTAGCACATGCTGAGTGGAATTAAGGCCTGTGCCAGTTGTTGTGAGATCTGGCAAGTGAGGCTTGTCCCGCCACTTCTAATCCTGGAGACAATGCAGCCTGTTAATTGGAGGCTGACTGACATAGTGAAGAAAAGTCATGCAGACAATGTAGAAATGACCCCTGCACCCTGAAGAATGTCCCGCTGTGGCACCCATCCTTCCATGCTCCAGCAAATCTAATATATCACCTTCTCCCACATGGGGTTTTCCATCATGCTGACGCTCACTGCTGTTTTGGTGTGAGTCACACTCACCACAATGTGTGTGACTTTAAGGAGTTGTGAGATTTCACATTTTCTACTCAAGGTACTGATAGGAGGTGTAAAAATATTCACTAAGTTGTTTGTCTTTTAAACAGACTACTTAGCAAAGTCCGAGCAAATTTACCAAATAGTAGCACTTACTTTCATTTCAAAAGGTTGGGAATAAAGTGTTTGTGTGTTTTTTTCTTTTTTGTTTGTGATTTCTTGTAATTCTTTGGCACAAAAGTGTAACTTTTTCTCTGGTCTACATTGGAATTGTTTTCTTTTTTTGTAGATAGATAGATACATAGCTAGATAGATATAGATAGATAAAACTTTATTAATCTCCGCAGGAGAAGTTCTGGTGTCCAGCAGCAACAGAAATCACACAAACTGTACATACAAATAAATAAAAACAACATACAACATGATAAAATAGGACTCAGTTCCTTCCAGAACCATCTGATCTATTCAAATGCCTGAGTGCTGAAGGGATGAACGACCTCCTAAAGCGTTGAGTCCTGCAGCGCAGTGAGACAAACCTGTTACTTCGGGTTGTCTCCTGGGTAATGATAACATCATGAAGAGGGTGACGGGGGTTATTCAGGATACCCTGCATTACAGCCCTCATCCTCCCCTCCAAAACAGCTCCCACAGAGTCTACATTTCTTCCCATCACAGATGCACAGATGCATATGTTGTCACAGTAATTTCTACTGATGTTTTTTTCATGTCTCTTTGTATAATTTAATGAAAAATTAAAGACCACGATTTTGGCACTTAGTTTGTGAAACTATAAAAATGAACTGAAATAAATATGCTTTATTTCAATTTATTGAACTAAATAAAAAAAAATGGTGCGTCACCCCGACTGTCATTGGTCCATCAAGGAGAAAAAAAAGCTAAGCTGAAGAGAAAATCTCTCGATTTACCAGTCGATCGACATTCCTACCCCACCTATGGTCACCAGCTGTGAGTGGTGACAGAAAGAGTGAGATCACGGATACAAGCAGCCGAAATGAGCTTCCTCCTCAGGATGGCTGGGTTCTTGCTCAGAGGTAAGTGAGGAGCTCTGCCATCCTGGAGGAGATTGTAGTAGAGCTGTTACACCCAGAGGTTGAGAAAAACCATATGAGGTCGTTCGGGCATCTGGTTAGAATGCCTCCTGAACCCTTGCTGGTGAGGTGTTTTGGGCACATCCCACCAGGAGTAGACCCAGAGGCAGATCCTGGACCCACTGGAGAGACAATGTTTCACAGCGGGCCGGGGAATACCTCAAGATCCTTCTAGGTGAGCTGGAGGATGCAGCTGGGACAAGAGAAGCTAGGTTTCCAGTATGTGGCTGTTGTACTTGCAACCCGGCCCCAGATGAGCGGAAAACAACGAAACAGAAAAATAGTGTGTCCATACACACTGACATATATGTGGAAATAAGTTCCGTTCTGTTGTCTTCCGCTTATCTGGGGCCAGGTTGCAGGGGCAACAGCCTCAGATGGGGAGCCCCGGCTTCTCTCACCCCAGCTGCATCCTCCAGCTCACGCGGGAGGATTCCGAGTCATTCCTCAGCCAGCTGCGAGACATAGTCTCTCCAGTGAGTCTGGGGTCTCCTACAGGTGGGACGTGCCAGAAACACCTCACCAGGGAGGCGCTCGGGGGGCATCCTGACCAGATGCCCGAACCACGCCATCTGGCTCATCGCGGCCTGGAGGAGGAGGGGCTCGGCACCGAGCTCCTCCCGAATGGCAGAACTCCTCACCCGATCCCTGAGTGAGAACCCAGCCACCCTGCAGAGGAAGCTCATTTCGGCCTATTGCATCCGCGATCTCATTCTTTCGGTCACCACCCACAGCTGGTGATCATAGATGAGGGTGGGAATGTTGATCAACTTGTAAATCGAGAGCTTTGGTTTCAGGCTTAACTCTTTCTTTACCGCGACGGACCGATGCCACGTCCTAGTTATTGCTGACGCCGCACCGATCTGCCTGCCGATCTCCTACTCCATCTTTCCCCCACTTGGAGGAAGGATGTGATGTAGAAATATGTGATGATAAATAACCTTGGTCTTCATCTTGTTTTCTCATTGGCTTTGCTCGTAGTTATTGGTTTGTAAAGCCAATTAAACTGTTTCTTTTCACTTTAAATATAACTTGTATCCTTGTTTTTTTTTTGTTTTCCTAGTTCAGTTTTTTAGGGCTTGAGTGAGTCAATTACTCCACAGCTGAGCAATACCACAAGCACGGTCTGTATTTATTTTAACAGTAAAAAGACCACAAAAGTGTTGAATAGCCATTTTTAGACTAATATAGAGATTTATGTAGATATTTTCTAATACCTCTACACACAACTTCACCCGTTGTGCTGTTTCTAACATGTTTGTGAAAAACAAAATTTCTGCACATTTTTTAAGTAAAAAGAGTTCAGATTGATAATTTACATAATGTTTTTGATAAAAATCTATTTTTTTCTTTGCAAAGCTATAACAGTGTTATTATTGACACTATTCAGAAAGTCAAACTGAAGAGCTGCCTTGTGGTTTCACAACGGGTAAAGGTTAAAAAAATGTGGAGACAACCAATTACAACTTGTGGTAACATGTCGTAAAATGTTCAATGATTCACTTATCGTAACCTTTGATAAACATCAGTGAAATATGACACAAATTTTAAATACAGGTAGATTTTACATCATTTTTGTTCAGTAATTAATTAAAACCACCTATTTTTTCAAAAGAAAGAAATGTTAAATCCAAAACAACATTTGAAAGATTTCTTATTCTTTTTCAGAATGTAATTTTTTCTGATGTTCTTTCAAAGTGTGACTCAGACTGAGACAAACTCGTTATGCAGTGTGTGTTTTGTGAACAGGACTAGTGGATAATTGGGATAGGGGATTGTTTTGTAGAAACTGCAGATTTAACCACAGTAACAGTCGTGTTTTATAGAGTTTGTCTGAGGGGGCAGATGGGCAGGTGGCCTAACATGTTCAGTTAGACGTTTTTTGTGTTGCAATCTTCACCTGTCGACACAATGCACATGCAAAACAGCTTTATGCAAAACTGAGGTCCTTTTAACTGATTTCCACACACAGATTTAAGTGGTAGAGCCATTAAGTAAAACCCTCAGGCTGCAGATCTGGGAATAACATAGTGATTTACTGTAATACATTCACCCTTTTTTTTTTTTGGTAATGCACTTATACAACACATTACCAAGAAAAAAAAGACCATATATTAATAGTGATGCCAGTAACATGCACATTTAAATGAATAAAAATTAAGGTGTGACTTGTCCTCACTGGACTGATTTGCTGCCGAGTGTGAAGCAGCCTCCAAATCAGAGACCATGGTCCTCACCTGGAAAAGGATGGAATGCCCCCTGCGTGTCAGGGACAGGGTCCTGCCCCAAGTGAAGGAGTTTACATATCTTGGGGTCTTGTTCACGAGTGGGGGGAGGGTTTAGCAGGAAATCGACAAGCGAATCGGTGCGGCGTCAGCAATAACTAGGACGCTCTTTACCACGGTCCGTCGTGGTAAAGAAAGACCTGAGTCCAAAAGCAAAGCTCTCGATTTACAAGTCAATCTACGTTCCCATCCTCACCTATGGTCACCATATGTGGGTGGCGACAGAAAAAATAAGATCACGGACACAAGCGGCTGAAATGAGCTTCCAACGAAGGGTGGCTGGGTTCTCACTCAGAGGTTGGGTGAAGAGTTCTGCCATCCGAGAGGAGCTCAGTGTCGAGCCGCTCCTTCTCCGGGTCGAGAAAAGCCAGGTTGGGCGGTTTGGGCATCTGGTTAGGATGCCTCCTGAGCGCCTCGCTGGTGAGGTGTTTAGGGCACATCCCACCAGAAGGAGGCAGACCACTAGAGAGACTAAGTCTCCCAGCCTGCTGGGGAATGTCTCAGGATCCTTCCGGGTGAGCTGGAGGATGCAGCTGGGGTGAGAGAAGCCTGGGTTTCCTATCTGAGGCTGTTGCCCCTGCAACCCGGTCCCGAATAAGTGGAAGACAACAAAATTTAACTATTCATAATCTAAACTGTATTGTGATTAGTTTATGAGCTTTTAAATCACACGTAGCCCTGGTTCTGATTCAAACCTTTAATTTATATTTTCATCATTCAAAACGTCTGCATTTTTACATTTCTACTGGCTGCTTTAAACTGGAGGTTCATTCCAGGAGGATATTGATTCAGGCACTGTTACGTATCTGTTACATATTTCTTTTTAAAAAAAAAAAGCAGTCTTCATATTTCTATGAAGATGTGATAGAACTATTGATCAAAAGGTTCAAAGATTGATTAAATATTGTGATCAAGAGATAAACTTTTTTAGTGTAAGATTTATATTAATTGATCTCTGATCAGGTTTAAATCCTTACTATTGTTTGATATCCTAAAATGACACATGTTTTATCAACTAAAAGTGACTTAAAGTAGGAAAACCCACATTTTCGAAGCAGTTACATTGTAAAACAAATGTATCACTTTTTATCTCAATGTAGGAGTAACTTTACTGTCGGGCAGTGACACGTAGGAAAAAAAAAATTGCTCTCTGGTAATTGGGTTTGAAAATAAATGAACAACAATATCAAAGTTCTCAGTGGTTATGTACTTTATTCAAAGTTTGAGATCCCACGATGGGTCCCATGGTAGTTAATACCAGGATCAGTTCATAATCCCTGAGAAACCAGTACTGGGAATGAACTGTTCAAACCCTCCAGATACTGGAGAATATACAGCACAGTCATTAAGCACAGTTCAAAGCAATATTTAAAAAAAAAAAAAATCACAGAAAGTCATTAAAAGTGTCAGTCACAATAAGAAATTACATTCACTTTTTTTCTCTCTACATTATGTACAATTACTACTAATTTAACAAGGTTGCAGTATACAATACCGCAAGTTGTGTAATGTGACCCAATATGGGTGAAAAATGACACAGAGGTTGTACACACCTCCATGTAGAAACACCGTGGCTGTTCTCACTTCACAAGCACAATAGTAGAGATTTAACAAAAAAGATTATGAGTGAATATGATGAAAAATCACCACTGAATTATCAGAAATCTTCACTCGAATTTTGTGCAAAATTCTACAAATGATCTTTTTATTTGTTTTAGATTGACTTTGTTGTTTGTTTGTTTTTACCAAATATTCAAGCCAAAAAAAAATCTTCTCAATTTCCAACTATTGTGTCTTTAAAAGTGAGAACAGACAGCGGTTCATTTGAAACACAGCTGTGCAAAAAAATCAAAAAATTTCAAAGCCATTTAAGGCATATTGATGACCCCCGAAAACAAAATCTATTCTACTCACTTTTTTTTTTCTGATTGTAACAAATGCAAAGAAAATCTGATTCATTACTCAGAATGGAATAGTTTTTTTGTTTGTTTCTAGGGACATAAATTTAAAGTATATCATTAAAGGACGTAAACCAAGTTGGCTTCATATAAAATATTAGACATATAAAAGTGCTTAGTCCTGATATACTCTGCCTTTGACTTGAAAAAATAAGAATGCATTTGGAAACGTCGCCACTACCAGCTCATTTTGTAGAAAATATAACACTGCTCAGTCAAAAGTACGACAACATCTTCATAGTACAACAAATTTCCGGAGTCATCCGAGTTAAAACAGTTGAGTTAAGACGAGCAAAATGAGCGATGCCGTGTGGTTAAAAGCAAAAAAGATGCTAATGTAAAGCTGGAAAATGGCTTAAATATCGCACAATACATTCTATGAGAATTGCAGATAGAAGAATAATATACATCACAAAGCTCGACTGATTGCCTGCAAAGCTTCACGGTGAAAGCTATTTCCTTCCCAGAGCCTGAGAACTCCACCCGAGTATTACAGGATGAGGTTCTGGCTTTGGATAGAAAGTATAAGTCCCGAGGCAGGCCGCACAGCAGCCCAGTAAAACCATTTTAGACCGTGCCAAACTGCAGCGAGAACACAGCAGCTCACACGGTCTGAAACCAAACGCTGGTCCCCACGAGCCTTTCAGATACCGAGGCGTGATGGGGACGAGGATGAGAGGAGTGGTCACCTTAGAAGGCAACCTGAGGGGGACACCATGGAGTGTCTGGGTACAGGAGACAGTGCACAGACTTAAACCTGAAGAAAAGAGATCAAAATTAGATTGATTCCAAGTTTTTACGAAAAATGAAGCTTATGAGGAGAAGATTCTCTCACCTTGATGGATCCTCCTCAACTGAAAAAGCCCCTTTCAAACTGATGGTATTGCTTTTATTTTCAAACATCCCATAACTGAGGGTGATCTGGAAGAAATAATGAAGACAAAATGTAAAAAAAAAAACTCCACTTCTTTCAAGCAAAGTTACAAAAACAGCAATAATGTGCTCTGTGACTTTTTTCTACCTGTTTGTCGATCTCAGATCTGGATATCTGTTGCAGATTCTCCAGGTGGGAGTGGAAAAGGTTGCTGCGAGTCAAAGGGACCTTCAGAACAGACTCAATAATGTAACCTATGGTGCAATCATCTGGCAGACGGATCTTCTCTGCTGTGTTCATGAAGTGACCACCACTAGAAGAAAGAAATTTAAAATGTCAGCACTGCTCTGAGAAAGAAAGACAAAGCATGCAGTCCTGTAGTTCTTACCTGGCCCACGGACTCATCTTTAGTGCTAGTCCTCGACTCACACAGAATCCAGCTCCACCAGTGGCAAACCAGAAGTTCACTGGTTTCTTTAGGAAGAAATACAAAATTAGGTCAGATTTCAGCATCATTAGCCACCATGTAACTGTTACACAAGTCACTTCAACGTACCATTTTGTTATCCCCCAGCCTCTCTGTGGCCTCAATGGGTCGGTCCAGACTGGGTTTACCAATGTACATATCCTGGGTGTGAGGATGCTGAGACAAGTGCTTCACTAGAGTCTGAACGTTGACGTAGTTGTCATCATCTACATGGCAGAACCATCTACGAAGCAGGAACAGATTAGTTGAACTGAAAACCAGGTCACAAAATGATTTGATATGCATTTCAAATTAAAACTCACTTTTTTCTGGACTCTATAAACTTGTCGTACTCCACGGCCATCTTGCAGGACAAAGCCTGCCGGCTGTGAGCAGCAGAGCAGTTGGTGTTAACAGCATGGCTTCCTGTAGCAAAAATGAAGATTTCCAGTCAGGTGACGTTGAAGAAAGTTGAATTTTTTGTTCCCCATATGAAAATATATTACGAACTTACCTATTCTCTTTTTTAGCTCCTCATCTTCTCCATCGGTAAAGATGTATGTCTGTTGGAAAAAAAAATGAGTTAATCTCCAAATTTATTGACTCCAAACAACTCAATATGATTCCATGAGATGCTCACATGTTCAAATCAGACATTAAACTTTCCATCCATGCATCTAACCGTTGTTATTAGTATCAATCAACGTGCCTTTTATGCAGTGGAAAACACACTGAGTTAAACAACCCCCCTGCTCTAATAAAGCTCTTTTGTCCTGCATTTTATTCTCTCCATGGCAACCATGCAGCTGCCCCTAAGCATCCCAGACAAACAACAAAGGAGGAGGCAGACTGTCCGCCTCCCACACACACCCCATTCATGTTTCATGTCCCCTGGCAGAGTTCCTCGCACGGCAAGAACCTCCTGCTGCCGATTCTGCTCATCTTTGCTGGGTATAAAAGTGTTATGGTGAGAATCCTTTCTGAACTTTTCATTGTGCGACGGGGAGTCAAACTGGAGGTGGAGATGCTTATTAAATGAAGCGATTAGTCATAAAAGACACAAACAAAGTGCACCTCAGAGCCACACGCTTTAAAAAAGCAGGAAAGGATTAGACTTTTATGAGCACATGTGTTGAGCAGGTGTTCATAAGATGGCAGGCGGTGATTTTTTTTTTTTTTTGTAACTGCCACGGTCTGTTTATTCTTCACTCATAGGTGAAGCAGCACCTGCTGAACATCAGGTCTCTTTATCTGCCTGATGTGTCTCAACATGCAAAGTCGTGACCCAGCACTTTTTGTTGGTTGGAAATTAGAGATCCGCATCTTATTGGCAAATTCATCACGTGTTCTTCTCTCTTGTGATGCAATAATTTGAGCAGATGTTTTTCTGTGAGCTTATATTTGTTTAGGAAAGAGTGGTGTTTTGGTCAATGAAGGGAACGAGAGGCTGACGCTGTTTGCTTTAAAGCTCGAATGGATGGTCTAATCACCGAGGCAGCAGCCAAAGTTGCCGAGGTACTGACAGAAAGGACTAGAGAGGGAGAAGAGAGAGCATTCATGGCACTGATTAGTAAATCCAGGATCGTGTGTGGCCATTCAACCCCTTTTTGCTCCCTATCCTGCCTCCCTCCTCCTTCTGAGCCTCATTCACAGCCAGAGGCCCTTGAAATAGAACAATGCTGTGAGTTTCCATGCTGGGTAAAGCCTTCTCACTGGATAAAATTCTGACCATGTTTGCATGCATTTGCATACAGCTGCTGCGGTTAACCAAAAAAAAAAAGAAAAGAAAAGTTCAGTGCTTTTACTGTGGAAACGGAAATAGAAAGTAACTCATTTCAACCCTATTGAGAGAAAAAAAATCTATACGAGTTGTGAAAAGTCACAGTAAAAGATTGTGAGTGTTGTAATGGTTGGTCGTGAGGCATTGGGGGGATGTACAGGAAGGAATGGCACGTCTCTCCGGGCTGAATGTGGGACCCTGGCTGCTTTTCAGTGCCACAGGAAGGAAAGCAACTAGGCTTTCTTCTTTCCAAAAGCCACCTTCATCCAGACTTGTTCTCCCTTTTTTTTCTTTAACCATTGACAAAATATTTAGAAAACAGCTCAGAGAATTGCCAAAGTAACAAAGACCACTACTTGCACTTAAAGCAGTTTCAATCTCCCTAAAGTGCTTTTTTCTTTTAAATCTAAAAGCACCTACACAGTGGAAAGCTGGTTGTTTATCCAACCCAATGTCGGTTACACTATTTTGAGGATGATCAAAAACTCAAAGGATTTATCTTTTATTCAAGACTTAACATTTAAATGTATTGTTTTTGAGTTAATGAGGGATTTCTTGGACAAAAGTACAACTGTTTACATAAATACTATCATTTGAATAAGCTGAAAGATTAAGGTCTGCCACAGATTTCATCTATTCTTTCTTTGCCCACATAAACAAAGAAAGTTTATTTAGAATTTATTTAGAATAAATTTTATTCTAAAAAATTACAGTAAACGTGAAAAAAAAAAGTTTTGTCATTATGTGACTTAAAATAAATAACCCTAAATGGCTATTTTAAAAAAAATTCCATAGATGTTCATCAGCTGAGCATGTGAATCAAAGAACGGTGGGAACTCTGAGCATCATATGGCATTAAAAGGCGTCTCCTTTGTTCAGTCTCCTCTGACCACCTGGCACCCTTCTTCCTGATATTCGCTTTTGCATTGTGTAGCTCAGCCTGTCCTTTTTTGTCCTTGCATCCACACGCCAGCTGTCTCTTCATCGGCCCTGCTGTTACCCCACCACTTTAGACTACCTAACATCATTAACTGAAAGCCAATTAGGTCATAAAAGGTGGTGTTCTGACGCTTCGTTTTTGTCATTAGTGGTAGCTGTGTGGGTAAATTTTGTGTAATTATATGATCTACAACTCATTAATCACAATAGCTGACAACAAACATCTCTTTTGGGTAGAAAACTTAAACTTGAGGTTAAAAAGAGTGAAAATGTGTGACAGCGGTAGTGAATTCCAAACACTTGTGTAAAATCTGATCTGACACCACCACTATATTTAGATTTGGGGAGAAGCTTGGTTCTCCAGACAGATTTTCAAACCCCTCAGAATAGTTTTGCCCCCTTTTGTCAAAGACGTTCCCATTTTCCCCATCTCTCCAGTAAGCCTGACACAGACCCTACACCCCCATGTTCCCATGGAGAGAGAGCAGACAAGGGGCGGGGGAAGCTTTTCTTCTTCATTCAGAAAGACGCTTTGTTAGTCCTGGAAGCGGGACATTGCTGGAGTCGGTGCTGTGAAGCATCCAATGCTCAAGGGGACACCCAAAGAGAAGGTGGGGCAACAGAGGAGGGGGTCAAGAGATGGAGAAGGAGGCATAGAGCTGCTTCTTCTCATCTGAGGAGCATCACTGAACACAGTTTAGAGCATGGATGGGGTAACTACAGTTCAAGAGCTACATGCAGCCTGTCCTCTGTAATAAGCCTGTAATGTCTTTTAATGTAGCCCTTAAACTAGTTTTGCTGACTTGCTTCACACAGTTTTATGGCCTAAAGCGAGATTCACGCTTTGTTGTACAGGCGCCCCAGGGCAGGACTAAGCTGGGAGTGAGAAAAATTCGAAAATAGAGTCAGAAGTAAAAGCGAAATTGAAATTCGCACTTCTAAGCTAAAAAAATGTACATTGTTTGTATATAAAGTTGGCGTTCTTTGAAATTTGGTTCTTTCCAATTGGTAGTGCATTGTTTTTACTTGTGATGCAGAACAATCTGGACTTGCCAATTTAATTTTATTATCAAAAGGTAGAAGTCATGTAAATTTTTCTCTTTGGGAAGATATTCTTTTATATTTTAAATACCACTGAAATGTGTTAGAATTTAACTGTAAATTCTAATTCATTTTATTCATGTTATCCATTTTCTTCCTACTAACAGACACGATTCATCCAGAAAGAAAAGTCGAATTCCTCTTCAAATTTAAAATTGAAGAACATTTTCTACACATCCCATTTTATTTAACTTTTTTGTGGAGTGACGAAAGCCACCCTGATCTCAGAAGAACCATCACAACCCTTTCATCACTCTTTTATGCTTCTTTTTTCAGGCCGTGGATACTACACTCCACTAACAGAAAAAAGAAATCCAAAGGGAATAATTTGTTTCTATTGCAATCAAAGCCCTGAAGAATACCTTCTATAAGTTAATAGCATGTGATTTCAAATGATTTTATGTCTTTATGTACTGTGGGAGGGTTAGGGTCCTGTTGAAGAAAAATTCCTGTACCATTGTGTCAGACAAATAAAGTTTTCTATTCTATTGAAACACATCATAAATCTGCACATGATCCAACCCCTCAAATCAAATTTTGGAATCTTTCCAATAGTCTAGAAGTTTCTCCATCCCTGATTTTAAGTGTGTGTGAACACTTTAGCATCATCCACATGTGCACAAGTCCAAACATCTCTAAACACTGAACTTTTTAGTGACCAGTAGAAATAAAATAGAACCATGTTCAAAGCATAAAGAAAACTTGTGATGCAAGAAAAAATTTGCACTTTTCTTTTACCTGTTTCATGTTTCTGGAGATCCAAGTGTCCAGAAGCAGATTGAGCCTGGATTGGTGGAACTTCTTGGTGGTCTTCACAGCAATGAAGATATCATCTGCACTGATGTCCTCAGCTGGAGGAGAGGTGGCAGATGAGTGTGTGAGCTTTTCCACATCTCTACGTCCTCTGCTCAGCTTGGTGATGTACCCAGAGAAACCTTTCTTATCCTGAAGAGAAGCATGCACACTGATGTCCTCTCCAGGGGTCTGATCTCTGATCTGGACCCGGTGATGCTGCACAACAACTCCAAGCAGCAACAGACACATGCATGTTGTGCATGCTACAGATATTACTGTCTTTTTCCCTAAATTTGTCAACATGATTAAATATAAAAGTAATTAAAAAATGGCGCAACGAGCTCCTGACGCAAAGTCCATAGAGCGATCTCTCTCCAAGTAACTGTACTCTTCAGAGCAGCATTGCAATATAATGATCTTGAATAGAAAGTAGGGTTATATATAAGCTTCCATGCTGGCCACGCCTTGTGGGCGGGTCAATGGGCGTGGTGACAGCTACACATGGCAGTTTATCTTTGAGAAGATAAAAAGGTCATCTGAAGAAGATCAGAACAACTTTAAAAACTCTGAGACTCATCAAGTTAAAAAAAGAAAATGATTTTATTTCTTTTCACTTTTTTAAAAATCCAACCAAATGATTCAGAACCTTTTATGACAAACAATTCTCACTGACCTTGCTAGGAGTCTGGAAACAGTTATATCTGTTGCCTGCATGGCATGCATGTACCATATTTGCATACTTGTCATGTAAATTTTGAAAAGATCACCCTAACAGCATGTGCTCCATTCAGATCCAGGTGGGAAGCTCTGAGCAACCCCCAACTCAGAAATCAGGAAAAATTTATTTTCATTGTCAATAAAAATTCCCAGACAAGGAACTTGTTCTGGTATAGTGTGCAACACTAAACATAAAATCTGTCTTAAAAAGTATAAAAATATAGATTAAAATAAAAATGACTGCATGCATAGAAGAAACATAGTATATATTAAAAACAATACTTACAATTCATACCAGCCATACCAGCCTGTCAATGCTTAAACCCATCAGACCTCAGAAGCAAAGCATACTGGGCCTGTGCAGTACTTGGATGGGAGACCGCCAGAAACCCAGCAGTCTCCCATCCAAGAGATGGGACGCCCGTTGAGATGAAATTGTTGTTGTGTCCCTGGGCAAGACACTTCACCCACGTTGTCTAGTCTGAATGGTGTGTGTGTGTGATTGGTTGGTGATGGTCAGAAGGGCCGATGGTGCAAAAATAGCAGCCCCGCTTCTGTCAGTTTGCTCCAGGGCAGCTGTGGCTACAACAGTAGCTTACCATTACCTGGTATGGAGTGAATAAATAATTGCATATGTGAAGCGTCTTTGAGAGTCCTGAAAAGCGCTGTATAAATACAATGCATTATTATTATTATTAAAGCAGCATCAGGAAATGTAGTGCAAAGAGAATGATAAGTGGCAAGGACAACTAGATGATGTGAAAGTTTTCAAGAGTCCAGTTTGTTGAGGTGACAGGTCAGGTAGTGTTCATCAATCTGATGTCTGATGGAAAAACACTCATCACTCTCAAATCTTTAGAAATGCACCCAGCATGGCAAAAATACTGTTATTACAAGAAAGAGAAGACTTACAGTTATTTTATGTCTTTTATCAAAGAAACCTCATGTGAACTTCAGGTGTTATGCTCATTCTCTGTTCTTAGAAGTTTAAACAAAAGTTAGAGCTTAACTCTCTTTCTTCTTGTCAGGAGCTTTTGTTCTCATTTCAAATTGATTGTAAAGGAGACTCTAAATGCAACACAAAGAGGTTGGTCGCTCATCTGTATCCGTCCTGCTGCTTCATTTTACTGAGCTAACTTTGCTTTTGAACAGGCATGGAAACCAGTTTGAAACCCTTTTAATCAAAGGTAATTTGTTTGAATGAAAAATGAGAAATTGGAAATTTCTATAGCTTTCCACATTGTTCATTTTTCACTGCTTGATTCTCTCCTTTCACTTAGCCTGAAATTTATTTTTAACCATTACACCAATCACCACAAACATGAAAGCTAGCTCCTTCAGACAACTTGAGCTCATTTCCTCAACAAAGAACCCACAAACCCTGAAAACCATCAAGACGAGGTTGAGTTTTCTACCCTGATGACATCAACATGTCTAAAGTTAGAGAGTGAAAATCAGAATCAGAACAGCTTTTATGAGTCGCCAGAAGAAAATTTAGATTTAAATTTTGCAAAAAAAGTTGTTGCAAAATTAGTCTGTCTTGAGTGTTTCTGCACAGTACGGGTTGTGATGGAGATACCGCAGTGCCTCATCGCTGCTATCAATTTAGTCTTCTCATGATTCCATTGCAGCAACAAATGGATGACCTGTCCAGGGTGTTACTATTTCTTTATGGTCAAATATCAATTGATCAATTCCAGAATATCTTGCCTTAAAGAAATATTTGTGTAATTAGCTTATTGAAAAATTAAATAATCTAAACTATAGTTACGTTTGATCTTGTACTGCACATCTCTGTGTGAACAGAGGCTGAGTTAGAGACAGATTCAATGACAAGCCTCTGAGGACCAATGATGAAAGCTGAGTGGTGGGTCCTAGCCTGTGTTTATTTTCCCACCACGGACACACTATCTCTGATGGGATTACAGATCGCACCCGGCAGAAGAGCCAGGAGCTCGATCTTCCTTCTCAAAGCTCAGCTCCGATTTCTTTCCTGCAACATTAGATAGAAGTCTGGCTGACTCTGCTGGACTCCTGAGACAAGTTCACTTTTATTGATCAGCAGAGTTCCCATCAGTCTGAAAGCAGTCTCATCTCACAAACAGAATAAAACAAGGACGTGGGTTCCATTAATATACACACAAGACAGAAAATGATCGTATAATTTTATTTGGAATTGTCATTACATACTTTAAGATTCAATTTTGAAACATGATTCGATTATCGAGGTCCTTTTTTTTTAAATTAACAGACCAATTCCTGTAAATAAGATATTTACTGGCAACGTTTCAGGTTCACAACACCACTCAGCATTCATATAAACTCCAGGGATTTCTAAAAGTTGTTTTTCACAAAGTAATTTCCACGCTTTGAAAAAACTATCAAATTTATTGGACAGGAAGTAATATGTTTTACAAAATCTTGTGAAAGTTGCAAAATCAACATCTAGAATATTTTGATTTCTTGAAGATTCATAAAAAAGTTTCTTTGAAGTAGATGAGGTCACATCTTGGATACAGCAGATCCTCACCCTCAAACAAGGAAGCTCATGCTTTTGGTAGCTGATACCCAGTTTCAGAAGTTCATCTTGCCTTCAAGGGCGGCACGGTGGTGTAGCGCTTAGTACAGTGGCCTCACAGCAAGAAGGTTGGCATTCGAGTCCTGGGTAGGGACGAGGCTTGAAACACTGGTATTTCTGTGTTGAGTTTGCATGTTCTCCCTATGTATGCGTGGGTTTTCTCCAGGTGCTCTGCTTTCCACCCACTCTCCAAAAACATCAATGTTAGTTTGATTGTCCACTACAAAATTGCCCATAGGAGTGAATGTGTATGTGTGTGGTTGTCTGTGTGAGCGGCTTTGTGACAAGACTGGCGACTTGTTCGGGGTGTACCCTGCCTCTCACCTTAAACCAGCCAGGGTAGGCTCTGGCAACCCCAACTACCTCATAAGGGATGAACGATTCGGAAGACAAATTAGTCTTGTCTTTAAAAGCAGACAAAAAAAGCTCATTTTTATAGAAGTTCAGATCTTCTAATCACCCGCTATTCTTGCCCTACTTCCAGTCCGTCAGCCAAATACTTCCCAGCAGTCTGTTTTTGTGGTAGCTCCTGGGAACATCAAATGATCAACAGACTAGGAGCCAAGGCTTGTCTGGTCCTGAGAATGACTGAAATACATTTATTCTGATCAGTGTCAGCATAGATACATGGAGCTATGGGTTTCGTTTTTAGAACGTATTCTTGAATACATGGTACTCTCTTGAGATGAGGAACACAACATTGAGAAAGTTTGTTGGGAAAATCTTGTGGTTTCACTCTAAGATTATAATATGGGTGTGATTCAGAGTTTTTAATGGCTCTTATTTTCTAGTGGTGGTCATGAAATATGGCTGAGTTGCGGTTTCATGGACAATGAGATGTCATGAGTTAGATTTAGAGAAGTGAATTGAAATTTATTCCAATGGAACTTGGTTTTACTGTTTATGGGTTTGTAGTTACAACTGAAGAGGTCTTAACTCTGCAAATAATTCAGTATATTTTCAGCCAAATGATTGAACAAAGATCAAGGTGATGTTTTGAGTGAGTTAAATTTCAGATTTTGAATTTTGTAAAATGATATTTTAACTGACATACCTTCAGAACAACATGTGAGACCAATTCCAAATAAAGTCTTTCTTCTTTTTGATTGTACACTCCTCAGATAAATCAGACCTCCTCACAAGAAGAAGCTCGTTTATTTCCAAAGTTCCCATGAGATTTTGTCACTTCTGATTCTGTAAAACCAACACAGACGGAACCGGTCTCTCTGATCTCCATCTGTTGCTTTTTAAGGTTTGAATGAGTGTTTATTCTGTTTCGAGGAGTACATTAACAACAGTTTACCTCCTTCCAATCTCCTAGTCCACAGGATTTCAATTTTTTGCTTGTTGTTTTTATGAGTCATGTGGTTGGTAGATCATGTTATTGTAATGCTAAGCGGCAAAGTTCAGTCGGGACTTATTGTGAACTCTGCAGGGAGCTGGGTGATATACAGCAACTGGAGACGCCTCACAAATTGGGGGGCCAAGACAATGAAAAGCAGATGTGGCCACAGGGTTTCTTAATGACTTCACTGCCATGTGAAAACACTGAGACATGCAAGGAATGATGCCTAATTGTCCAACAAGTTTGTAAAAAGTTCTGATTTTCAACTACCTTTAAATATGTTATTCAAACAAATACTATTCAAGATAACAAATGACGCATAGAGCGGTACAGTAGAGTGGACACACCCATGCATATTTATCACACATACGCTGTATACAATATATTGTATGTAATTGTAAAGATATGACTCAATGTATGCACATTTATACATAAATGTGAATGCATTTGTATATCCAGTGGTTCTTTGTTAATTGTGGAAGTCATGTTCTTAAAATAACCTGCAATGAACAAAATTGCTGAGTAAAATTAGTCACAGCTTCAATTGCATTTGAATAGCTGGTGCTTGTGTGGTCCTCCATCACTGTATGGCAAAATCAAATGAATATTATGAAACTATACTGCAGATTTCTCACTGGAAATGTTGTCAAAACAAAGATTTAAACACAATTTATTACGATTTGTTACATTTAATTTTCAAAAATAGAAAAAACAATTGCCAGGTCTTTTTTACTTCTGCAGTCATGTAACTTTGAACGAGTCTAAAAGGTGAATAGAGTGATTTATGGTTATTATTTATACTGTCAAGAGCAAAAATGTAAAATAGCTACATTCTCAGTCTACAATCAAAATTGACTTCAGAAAAAGTTACAGGTCAGCTAGGACGATAGCGTAGTGCAACCACTCAACTCCATGCAAAGGTTTTTCTTGAACTAACTTGCAGACTTCAATCCTGATTTTAGAGAAAGTTTGGACCCACTTCTTATTGGAAAATCCCAACCAAATTGCACATTCAGTAGAGATTATTTGTCTCTGATCTCCTAGATTTTCCCAAGCTATGTAAGCTCTTTACATTTTTAAAATCTGATAATTGCAATTAAGTCATGGATTTGCTGTTAAATGACAGAAGGAGAACTCTGTAGCAGAAGCTTAATAAGGGTTCCCACAAGGCATGTCCTGGGTATGCCACCTGCCAGGAAATCCTGGATCATCATTCACAACACAAACATAACCAAATGTAACCACTCCATCTCTATCCTGGTTTGTCTAGGTAATCTGCGCGGATTGTAACTGGGACTGGGATTAATTCCTGGGAAATATTGAGGTAAAGCTGAAGCGAGGGAACAAGACAGATTTTTCTTTCACAGATCAGCGGTTTATCTTCTGTCATCAGTCAAACTGAGCTGATCCCCTCTTCCAAACTAAAGCAAAGATCTTGATCTACTGTCAAAAGCTCAAAAGAGAGGGATTCCAACTTTTGTTATGATGTGTGATCGTAAATGAAAATTATACATATCCTAATATCTCCAGCAATATCAGGCTTGGTTGCCTCATGTGGCTGTGGGAAACTGTAATGCTACTTACAAGGATTTTAATTTCCCATGGGAGAATTCCGTGACAGCAGCCGGTCATTTAAGTGACTAAACCCAGAGCATGGTTGGGATATAATAGATTATATCAGGGATATTATGACAAATCACATGAAAGGTCGACGTTTGTCTCTAAACGTCTACATTACATTTGTCTTTTAACGCAATAATTCATAGTGATTAATAGTCATCTAATCTAAAGGATATTTTAAAAGTAGATCAGCCTTGTTACTCAGACAAATGATGCTTTCTCAACTTTGTCTTCATTGTTCTTTCTTGGTCATTATTTGGCTTCCTAAACAAGTAATTTGTGGACGCTGCATATGATTATGTTCATAAAACAGAAAAAAAAGACTTTGCAATACGTATACAGGATTATAGGGGAAAAAAAACCTGTCTGGTTATTTTTATTTTAATATTTCAGAATGTCAGTGTGGTGCTAACGTGTCATAAAATTGAAAACAAACAGACTTCAAACAGGTGGTTCAATGGGTAGCACAGTAGCCTCACAGCAAGAAGGTCATGGGTTTGAGTCCTGGGTGGGGACAAGGCTTGGAACACTGGCCTTTCTGTGTGGAGTTTGCATGTTCTCCCCATGTATGCATTGGATTTCTCTGGGTACTCCGATTTCCTCCCACCTTCCAAAATCATGCATGCTACGTTGATTGGCCAATACATCATTGCCGCTAGGAATGAGTATTTGTGTCGCCTCGTGACAAACTTGCGACCTGTTTGGGGTGTACCCTGGCCTTCGCCTCGAATCAGCCGGGATGGGCTCCGGATCCCCTGGGGATATACGGTTAAGAGCGTGACTGACTGAAAGACTCCAAATGTCATAATTTTTAAGAACTACTTAAGGTTTGGGGTACTTACTTCATTTTTTTTTGTTTAACCCCAATTAAAGCTTCAATGTTACTATTTTTATTTGACAAATATTTGCATTTTGGATACAAGTAGGCAAGAGATTACTTGGATGACTGATTCTAGTTTTGCAAGAGACATCAAGGGAGATTAAATAATTGAGAAAAAATATGAGGAGTCATAATCCTGTGAGTTTTGAGAGCAAAAAATTTTATTAACATCTCTTGAAGTAAAAACTACAAAATTAAAAAGAATAAAAAAGTAAATTTCCCCCCAAAATGAAAAGATATTCTTTTTTTTCTTTCCATCAAGACACTTTCTATTCAGTGGCTTGCTGATGTTTAGGAAGCACACGACGGACAAGAGAAAACTGGACAAACTGGAAATAGGCTCTGTCCTGAGCTTATTTAATTCAGTTGTCTAAAAAGAAAAAAAATCCTGAAATGTTAATTATTTGATTGGATATCATAGGTTTTTTTGTACTACTGTGACATATTAATTTTTGTCTGTGGATTAAAATTGATCCCCAGTTCTATAAAAGCATGAACTAGTGAGTCATTTGTTCTAGCTCAGTGGTAGAACGAGTGAGTAGTAAAATGTTCGCCCTTGGACCGGAAGTTCTCCGGAAGTTCGCGGGATTGAATCCCACTGAGCTCATGTCTAGGTGTCCTTGGGGAAGACACCTAAGCCCCATTTCTCCCACCATTGGTGCTGTTGTGGCAGCCTGCTGCGGTGTAATGTAGCACACAATTTCCCTGTTGAGTATATTAAAGTAATGTATATATTTTTTTCTTCTTATCTAATAAATAAAACAGAAAGGTGTGTTTTTGATGTGAGGATAATGTTCAAATATGGTAGGGTTTCCAAAAAGAAACCCTCGTACACTCCCTTTAAAAATAAGTTTGTCTTTCATAACCCTTTTAGGATTAATAGTGATGTAAGCATTTGGCATCAAAACAGGGTTTTTTTGTACATTTGGACATGTTTCACGTTGGATAACATTACATTTATCTCTTCAGGTCTCTGTCAGAGCGGGTTGTGTGATCTACAGTGAGACCCCCGGCCTCCCAGCCCCCCTGCTCAGCTGGACTTGGCCAGTCCATTATGATTGAAGCTTGTGTAGGCCATTCACTATGGTGGGCCCAGCCTCACTGTGAGGCCACACTTACTCACTGGTTCTTTCCCACAACCTCCAGGCACCTTAGAGGAAGTCATCCATGCAGAACGCTGCTCCTTAATCAAAGGCTGAATGCAGAAGTTGTCCTGGAGGTTGGCTGCTGCAAGTGCGGCATTAGCAAAGCACATGCTGTCCTTTCATGGGAAAACAATGGTGACCATTGTGTCGGGGCCACAAGTGTCTATCCTCATTTTGAAAAGAGTCTCAGAAGAAGAAGAAGATGCACAATGATGTAGGACTAACGGTAACAACGTTCTGGATAAATTCAGATTAGCTCACCAACAGAAAAAATAATTTATGTCGGCATCACCATGCCACTGACATGACGCCAATTTTTTACATCTTACAAAAATCAACAAGACTACAGGAAATAATAAACGCTTTAGAGAAATGTTTTTTTACCGCTTGAAAGGCTAAACTTATCTGTGTTTTTAGCTGACGTAACAGGATGTAGTGGGCCTCTCAGTGGTGTTTTAATAGAAGCTTTCTAGAGTGAACGGATGAGATGAAAACATCCCTTCATTCAGATAAGAATATAAACCAAACCATCATTTTGGGCAAACATGTCAAATATGATACTATTATGAGTATGAAATCAAACTTTCTTCATATTTTTATGCTTTAACTTTTATTAAAAGTCTAAAAGAAATAGAGATTAGAACTTGATCATAAACAGTGACATATTATTTATAGCTTCATCTCATCTCGTCTGGTCACTTCACTGCTTTATAAATAGCAGTGACCCATCTTTAAATAGGACATCCTTCGTCTATTGTCCTTCTCCCTGTGCTGTCCTGATCAGTGACGCTGAAGCACTTCAGTAAACATCCTCCGAGACTTCAACTACCATGAGTAAGCTCCATGTTTTGAGCAATGTTTGAAGAATATAAACAGAAAAAATGCCTTTGCATGCAATCCAGTTTGATGAAAATATGTGATTAAATACACAGTGTACAGATATACAGTGGGGATTGAAAGTTTAGGCACTGAAAGAGATGAAAAAATATCCAAAAGGTGTTTAACTACACATGAGACGGTCAAATATTATGTCACAAAAAAGTAAGCTTTTATTTCCATCATTTTCACTTTCAAAAATAACAGGAAACCAAAAAAGGTGTCTGCAAAAGTTACAGTACAAGGCAGCATTACTACCTTGTACACCCCCCTTTTGGAAAGTTGACAGTGTCATGGATTGTTCTCAGTCATCATCAGGAAAGACCAAACCATGTCAATCTCAAAGATTTTAAATACTATCTAAGCTTCGTCTAGAACACTGAAACTTGATGCTCACAAAGCAGGAGAAAGCTACTAGAAGATACTGAAGCATTTTCAGATGCTTGCATCCTCTGTTTGGTTTGTAATAAAGAAATTCCAGTCGTCAGGAACAGTGGAAGTGAAAGCAAAATCTGGAAGTATGAGACAGAACAGCTCACAGGACAGTGAGAAAAGCAAGTCAAAACCCCGTTTGACAGCACAATCCCTCCAGAAAGATCTGGCAGATCCTGAAGTTGTGGTGCACTGTTCTACTGTAAAGAGATACAGTCATCATGGAAGAGTCATTAGAAGAAAACTTCTTCTACGTCATAGCCACAAAAATCTTTGAAGTTTGAGGTTTGCAAATGAACATATAGACAAGCCCGATGCATTTTGGAAACAAATTTTGGACTGGTGAAGTTAAACTAGAACTTTTTGGCAGGAATGAGCAAAGATATTTTTCGAGAAGAAATGGCATAGAATTTCTCATGAGAAGAACCTTGGTCCAACTGGTAATATTTCAGTATTGTTTTTTGTGTTGCTACTGGAATTGAACACCTTTTTTATTAGTATTCTTCCTATTACAATGAAAAAAATGGAACACATTTTTATTCTAAAGTCTTCAACACAGTTTGCATGTTTGTTTGCTTTTTCCCCAACAACAGATGTCATGCTTAAAGGAGACGCTACAGAAAACTTGTCCAGACATGTTCTCATTGCTAACACGATTAGGTTCAGCATCAAACTGGTTAAGAGGAGTCTTTTCATGGGTTCAGGGTTGGGGGTGTTCTGTGGTAGTGGTTCCCTATTCTTCCATGGCACTGCTTTCCAGTTTCACTGAAGCGAAGGCTATCCATCAGGAGCCTCACAAGGCCTTTCAAAGCAAAAGAAAAGGAGAGACCTGTGTGTGTTGCATAGACATGCAAGACAACAGATGTGTTAAACATAAGTAGCTCCATCATCCGGGGCGGTATGCATGCTGACGTAGTAGCAGCTTTATGTTAATTATTAAAGGAGGTGCTCCTGGGAAATATTTTCCGAGGATCCTGAAAGAATCTCCCAACATAAAGAGGTCCTCTTTTCCCTCCATCTCCAGAGAAAGAAGACAAGATTGTAAATGTGTTACAAGTCCTATAACTAACCTGCACCAATACAGCAAACAACCCCTTTCATTTGTGTTTGTGTGAAACTACAGCAAACCTTTATTTTAAAAGAGCTATGATTAACAAGTCAAATTTTCACAGAAGAAAAATTTAATTGAATTTACTTGAAAGGTTTTGTTGATCAGACATTTTATGACTTTCTAAAAGGATTAACAACGGATTATAGTTTAAACATTATAGAAGCAATAAAGAAGGGTCTGGATCAAAATGGCATAAAGGACATATTCAAAAGATTTTTGGGTTTGTTTGTTTTGACTTCTGAACCACTTATTCCCTAACAGGGTCGCAGTGGTGCTGAAGCCTATCACATCTGGGGCAGGGTACACCCTGAACTGGTCGCCAGTCTATCGCAGGGCCACACACACACACACACACTCCTAGGGGAAATTTGGTACCGGCCAATCATCTAACATGCATGTTTTTGGAGGGTGGGAGTAAACTGGAGTACCCAGAGAAAACCCACCCATACATGGAGAGAACATGCAAACTCCACACTGAAAGGCTGGTGTTTCAAGCCTCGTATCCTCTGCAGGACTCGAACCCTGACCTTATTGCTGTGAGGCCAATGTGCTAACCACTGTTACACTGTGAAACACAGGTTTCTTTGGGTTTAGAAGAAAAAAAATCATTAAATGCAACTTTAATTCGCTGAATACAAAAATGTAAACTAAAGAAAAGAATCGTATTAGGTTTCGATTAAAATAATATTTTAATTTAAAAAATGAGTTGCTTTTTAAATTAGGTTCAATATTATTTCATTTCAAATTGAAATGATTTCTGGATTCCTGGATTATTTTTACTTGGTTTTTCTTGATATACGTTGAATATGGCCAACTATTAAATTTAAGGTACTTCTACTGTGTGTGTTTCTCTTCCACCTGGGAATCAAGATAATCCAATGAGATTACGGTTTAATTCCACAGCTTCATCGTCTCTGTTTGTGTACCAAATAGATTTTATACAAGTTGAATCTTCTCAACAGAAAATGACACATCAGACGATATTAACGATTTAAAAAAATGGAACAAAAAAATAGCTTTAATCAAAGCTAACTGAAAAGTATTTGAATAGATTTTTAAATTCTAAAATAAAAGACATTTTCCTAATCCTAGATCATTATGAGAGGTTTATTTCAGCTCCTGCACCCTAGAAATCTCTTTGTGACCCTGAAATGGGAGGACTAAAGGTCTCTTTATCAAAGCCTAAGAGTTTGAACAATAGAGGCTTGGGGTGGACAGCCTGAGGCGAAGCCATCTGCCCCAGTGAGAGTGGAGACTCTTTGTCGGCTATTGTGGAATGTGGAAGCAGATTGATGAGGACCGGGTGCTTCTATTGGACTCCGGCGGAGCAACAGGCAAAGCAGCAAGTCTGAATAGACACCACAGGGAATTCTCTCTCCTTCTGTCTCTGTAGCCGGGAGTCTCGATGCAGTGGCCTAAAATTACATGCAAAATAAAAAAAATGCTTAATGAACTTAAATGTGTAATAAAATCTTTGGCTCTTCAGTTCCTAGAAATTCTTTCAAACCAAGTATTTTTTCTTTCTTGCTAAGTTCAGAGATCATGATTTATTTGTGAGGCTGCAAGCTGGAGCTCAACAGGACACCATGGTTTGACCTTAGTGTGTGGGTGACAACCTCTAACCTTCACAGCAGGTGGGTACGGATGATGACCTTTATGGAGAGGAGCCAATCCAGTGTCTCTCAGACTTTTGGAACTGATGGGTTTAAAGAGGGAGGGGGGACAGGGCAGATGTTGTACGAGGAGCAATCCCTGGGGGGAAGTGTGCCGTCACTGAAGAAACAGGGTCAGGGTAAAAGGGCAGACTGCTGGTTGCCATGGAAGCCTCTAGCATGACACAATTGTCTGTTCTCACACATACTGATGAAAAATCTTGTTCAAAGGGTATTTTTATAAACTATTTGTCAAAATAAAAGAAAAAGAGATTTTAGTGTTAAATAAACAGTTTTATCACATTTGTTTCTTTCACTTTTTATTTCTGCAAACCAGACAAACTCAAAACCAGAGCAATAAAGATCGAATGCGACAAGAAAGTTTTATTGTTTGGCGTCTCCTGCGAATCGTCAAAGCACCAGGGTGCAGCCGAAATAAAACAGAGATAAAAGTGTTTATTGGGAGTCAATTAGAGATAAAAAGGAATGTGACTTTAAGCTGTCAGGTTATCATTGTGTGCTGAAGAGAAAATGAACCACAGCCAAAAGATTACCAAATCCTTCTTGGAAAAAATTCTTTAAATTGTAGTTGAAATATTTAGTTGTGTCCAAAATTTTCTGCAAAACTATATGAAAGTCCTCATTTTTAGTATCTCATTCAAAAGGGTTTAAAGTGTTATTTAATGTGAAAGAAATTAGACAGTTCTTTACAAACTATCGATGGTGCAATTTTTGGAAATTTTTATGCGACATAGTTATTTGTGGCGGAGCCTATCCTGGCGAATTTCAGGCAAGAGGCAGAGTACATCCTGAACAGGTCGCCAGTCTGTTGCCGGGCCACGCACACACATATTCATTCATCTGAGCAATTTTGTAATGGCCAATCAACCTAACATGCATGTTTTTGGTGGGCAGGAGGAAATCTGAGTACCCAGTGAAAATCCAACCATCAAAGGGAGAAGATGTAAACTCCACACAGAAAGACCAGAGTTTTAAGCCTTTCCCAAACTCCAGGTCTCAAACCCATGCCCTCTTGCCATGTGGCCACTGTGCTAACCACTGCACCACCGTGTCGCCCTAACTACTTTTGTGACATTGAAAATCCATGTGTACCCTATCATGTTGGGATTCCAAGTTGGGCTCTGAAATTCTCTGAAATAGATGAACAAAAATAGATTGGAAATTAAACCCTGTTACTTCAATCAAAATTTGTAAAAATTAAAATGTCATGGGTCCAGTGACATTTTACTTTGACTCCTTAGATCAACGGGACTCCAAAGAAGAAAAGTTAGAGTCGGAATAAAACTTTCCAATTGTAAGATGGAACTACCCTACAATGCTTTTTTTTTTTCAAGTTCTGTGACTTTGTATTGAATTTTAGTTTTCTAACTTACATCATATCTGTGTTTTCCATGTTTCTATACTTTCTACTTGTCATTAGATCAGACCGTTACAATAACGAGCTGCTTGGTGTTGCATCAGAACGTAGTACCCTCAAATCAATACACAAGTTTGTCTGTCACTCCATGTTTAAACTTAGTACATTTGAAAGTTTTGTTTTTTTTTAAGTTTTGGCACTTAACGTAGCTCTATGCACAGTGTTTAAATCTAATTTAATAAATCAAGATGTAAATTAATGTCAAACATACAAATATTGTTTTCAATTCAAGACTTTAAGCCAGGAATGGAAAAACTTTTACACTGGTGGACCACAGGGTTTTTCAAAATGTGACCAAAGGACTGGATATCAAGATGATGATGGCGTGATTTGATAAACTACCACATAGGGGAAACGATCAAACATACAAGCTTCAGTTTAGGATTTGAAGTTAAAACCTCAACCTTTTTTCCCCCAAGCCGTTGTTTGGTTGTACTTTTCCTACTCGTTCCCTTAAGTAATATATTCATCTTCATGACATTTTTATTTTTCAAATTGATTTGTTCCTATTGTGGTATTTTTTTTTTTGCATGTCAGCGAATCTAAAAGGTTGTGCAAAACAATGATACAGGAAACAGATGATGGTCTTTTCTCACAAGAATTTCAGACCCATTTGCCAGAAATTTTAGTCAGAATTATCATTGTTTTGCAAATTGCACTTGACAGATGGATTTTGGACTTCCTTTGCACCATCCAGAGCAAAAACACAATTCTCTGTATAGCTGTCTCATGCCAAAAAGGATGGAGGTACCATCAGATTTTAATGAGCCAACACAAACATGGAAACCTCATCACTGCCTGAGCAAAGGTGAAGTGAGGAGTGGTTTCCTTTTTTTGAAATCCTCCTCTGATTACCAGGAAAGGGCTGTCATTCTTTGACATCTCTTTGTCTTTGCTTTCCAGGTCATCCATGTTACTTTTGGCTAAAGTTAGCCTGACCTGACTCACTACCAACGTCTTCACTTGATATGAAACTCTACGCTATTCTAGCAAAACTTTTATTCTTAAATTCATTTAAAAAATTTCCACAGATTCTTTCGGTTACTCCGGTTTCTTCCAAAAACATGCGTGTCAGGTTGATTGGCCGGTACCAAATTGCCCCTGGGAGTGAGGGTGAGTGGTTGTGTATGTGTGGCCCCGTGACAGACTGGAGACCTGTTTGGGGTGTACCTTGCCTCTTTCCTTGAATCAGCCGGAACGCCATTAGGGAGTAAGCAGTTCAGAAGACGAAAAGAAATTTCCACAAATTTATGTTTTGATTAAATCTTCTTTTTTATTTAAAAACTTAGAACAAAACACTCTTAGAGCTACATCAGTTTTTTTTTCACAGAAATTGTTTCAAAGTACTTCAAAGAATCATGTGGCCTCCACCGCCAGAATGTGGCTTTATGTCTCATGATAAAATTCCCCATAACAAAAAAGTCTCCATGACTCCAGTTGTGTTGGTGAAGATTGGAAAAACAAAACAAATACAAAAGTGGGATGTGGGCTACCCAACTCTGACCTCCATCCGAGCAGTTCCCTTTTTAGTCTCTCTGGGTGGGACTCCCCCGGGGCTGCTAAAACTCACAAATACCGACCATTCCCTTATCATGTCTCCATTTGTACACGGCTATGACATCTCACACGGGCCATTGTGTTTCTCAGGGTGCGGAGGTTAGGAGCCTCTTACTTGAGGTTTTGTTGGACTTGGGCTGTTGCCACCTTAGATATTTATCTGCACTCCTGGGACAGGAAATCACAAATAGGACACACTGTTTTTGTGCACTTCTACATTACAGCTGCAGTTTTTTTTTTCCTCTCAGAAAGCATCAGAATTAATCTCAAGAGGGGAAAACCGCTTTGACACTAGACATAGTGGGAAAATAAGTCTGGTGATATGGTCTGCTTCAATTTAGAAAAACAATGTGATTATGAATTAAAAGTTAGAGCAGCAAACAGTGGAAAAGCTTATTTTCAGCCGCAATTTGCTCGAAAGTAAATTTGAAAATAAAATTTTTATATCACTGGAACCAACTTCTTTTTTGGGGTGAATCAATCCGAAAAGTACTTGATATACAAGATCAGAAAAATCACTTATGGATATGTTTATTACCAGCCAAACGATTAATTACATATGATTAAAGCATAAATCTTGCTGACTCTACTATTCAGACAGATTTGTCTTCATGTGAAGACGTTTGAAACTTCTGCCCTGTAACATGACCTGAATTTACTTTCTGAAATAAATTTCTGGAGAACACTAAAGTTTTGTTTTCAAATTTATTATTTTTTTTGCCTTTATTGTTTTGTTTGGTCCCTTCAGTGTGCTTCTGTAGTCCCAGGGAAAGCTTTGGCCCAGTGGGATTCAAATCTGGTTCTCCACTTCAATAGATGGTTATTGTACCACTAGGCCAACGTCTTCTAAGACCGTGTTTAATTTTTTAAATCTAAATTTCAAATGGTATATTACAATCAGAATAGTGTTTGAGAAGATGTGTGGTTTGGGTTTTTTTCCCCCTTCTTCCCCAAAACATTCAAGTTGAAAAAAACTTTTGTTCTATAGGATTTTTTAAGAAATCCAAGATGTAAATATTATTTGATGGGGAAACTAAAATCTTTTATCCATCTTTTTTTAGTCAAGCATTTGGAAAGGTTTGTTTTTTAAACTAAATTATTTATGTGCCTTGTTATGAACAAGGTTTTTTTTTCTGAAAAACAATCCTGCAAGAGGGTTAAAAATGTCAGTTTTGTCCACATGTTTTCAGCTGGGATGAAAAATGGGGTCTAGTATGTTACATTGTTGAATCCCCTCAGGAAGTGTGTGCATCAGTGCAAGCAGAGGAAGTTTCCTCTGTTGTTTGTTTTGGGGCCACTGCAATCATACACCAATTTACCAGACAGATGTTGAGCAAAACTGTACTTTAAACCCAGTGTGTGTTGTTAATTTTGTGTTTCACTCAGTACATCAAATTAGCAATAAAAAGTAAAACAGCTTCGACTACAAACAACCTAACGTGTGTTAAAGATTATTGAAAGGTTTGGCTAGGTTGACTATTTCTACTCTTTTTATCGCTTCACTGAAAAGAGACTATCAGCCAACAGAGAATTTGTTTTTAATGTTCAAGTTGTTTTAGCGTACAATTCAATCATATTTGTATAGCCCAAATATCACACACCGATTTTCCGAACAGGTTTTACATTGTAGATTGAAAAAAGTACAAAAACAAAAAAGAAAAAATGCATATAACCAAATAACACAGCTAAAAACTTACTAAAGAAAAGCTAGCTAAACAAATTCTGTACATTCCTGCCCTTGAACCCTCTGTCACAATGAGAAAAAACGGCAAAGAAAAACCTGTCAGTGGAGGGGGAAAAAAATGAAGAGACCTCATGGGGATCCACATGAAAGAGAGATCGCTCTCCCGGGACAAGCAGCAAATGTATTTAAGATTTTTAATTCTTTTTTCTTTTTTTTTTAGCATTCCCCGGGCGATTGGTCCCAGCTTCTCCCGGTGGAAAGACAGCAACTTGTCACGAGGCTGCCCCCTGGGACCTTTAAGATCATTAATTAAATATTAGCTTTTTCTACTCTACAGCTTTATATCTGAAGAAATTAGTAGATGGGCTTCATCCTGATGGAGATGGGATGGTAGCTCACGCATAGAGACCTCCTAAGTCTTGGTACGTCCAGGACAGGAACACAGAGGAATGCTTATAATCCTTATAATTTCACACTAGTACCATAGCAAGTTCCTAGTCTCTGATCCTCTTCATTGACCATGGCAATGAAAATATTTCTGATTTTGATTAAGTCAGGAAAATGACTTAAGCAAGCTAGCCTAGCTAGTCACCTAACATTTGTGCGGTTTTTGACAGTGGTGTGTTTGAACAAAACCCATATTCTTTACCCTGCCCACGGCTTCAAAGAAACTTTATTTTTTACGCTAATGAGTCAAATAGTTTTAGTTTTAGTCACGTCTAATTGGTTGAAAAGCAAACCAAGTGTAACAACCACACATACACAAGACATGTGTAACAATAATTCTATATTTCCTACCAATAACTACTTATGTTGTGTTTTTTTACAGCTATAATAAAGTTGTTCAGCATTCATATGTATTGGAATAATGTTTCTCCAGGGCTTGCCACCGTGTCACCATGCAATCATCCAATAATTAAAGTTCATCATTTCTATAAACACAGACGAGCCTACGTACGTACTCCTTCAGGAAATGAGTAAACGTCATCAAAATGTCTTGAATACTAATGTTATTGAAGTAAAACACATGTAGGGCTCCACGGTAGCACAATGGTGAGCACAGAGGCCTCACAGCAAGAAAGTAGGGGTTCGAGTCCCAGATGGGGCGAGGCTTTAAACGCTAGCCTATCTGTGGAATTTGCATGTTCTACCTGTGTATGTGTGGGTTTTCCAAGGGTTCTCAGGTTTTCTCTCACCCTCCTAAAACATGCATGTTAGGTTAATTGACCTTTAGAATTGAGTGTGATGCTTGTGTGTTCGGGGTGTACCCTGCCTGGTGCCTGAAATCAGCCGGGTTAGGCTCCGGTAGCTCCCAGAACCACTTTGGGGATCGGTGAAGAAGATTAAAAAAAAGAACCACACATGTATGTGACAACTTGAGTAAATTACCCATAGCCTTTTTGGAACATGTAATTTATGACTAAAGAGAAGTTTTTTTTATTTTTTTATTACTGTGGAAGTACCAGCAGTCAGAAGCAGAGGACAATGTGAGATAAATAGGGTGTTCTCTTTCCATTTGATCTTTTGTTTACACTGGAGGAACTTGTCTGTAACCAGAAGAAGGTCTTTCTTCCTTATTTGTATGGAAAGTATGAAAACTTAGTAGCAGATCTGTGAACAACACCCTTCACTTCTTTCCCATTGTGTTTGCAACACCAAAGATAAACTCCTTATGACACAGAAACCAGTGACTTGACAAGACTGTTCGGGTGTATTCTTTTTTTTTTTTGTGACACACCTGAGATATGAAATAATATCTGAGCTGTTTTAATAACTGTTTTGCACTGAATAGAATAACATTGTTTTGTAAAAATGTATAAAAATGGTACTTCCTTCTAATTTTGTCACTGTTATTAAACATTTCCCAAGACTAGAAATCTGTAGGGATCAAACTTTGTGTCTTTTTCAGAACTTTCCAAAACAGAAACTTTTCTGGGAATCAAAAAAGTTAGCAAAACATTATTCTTAATGAAAGTGCCTTATTTTATATCAACCGTAAATTACGGTTACGTTTACAGTAAAGTCAACAAAGTGGGATCCCAAAATATAGTTTTTTTTAGTTCCGTCGTCTTCTGCTCATCCGGGGCCGAGTCGCGGGGGCAACAGCCTCAGACGGGAAGCCCAGGCTTCTTTCACCCCAGCTGCATCCTCCAGCTCACCCTGAAGGATCCCGAGTCGTTCCCCAGCCAGCTGTGAGACATAGTCTGTCCAGCGGGTCCAGGGTCTGCCTCGCTGATGAGAAACCCCTCACCAGCGAGGCACTTGGGGTCATCCCGACCAGATGTCCGAACCACCCCATTCGGCTTCTGTCGACCTGGAGGAGGAGCAGCTTGACACCTACCTCCTCCCGGATGGCAGAGTTCCTTACCCAATCTAAACCTTAGTAATTGCCCAGCCACCCTGCAGAGGAAGCTCGTTTCAGCCGATTGTATCCGCGATCTCATTCTTTCAGTCACCACCCACAGCTGGTGATCATAGGTGAGGGTAGGAACGTAGATCGACTTGTAGATCCAGAGCTTTGCTTTTTGGCTCAGCTCTTTTTTTAACACAACGGACCGATGCAGCGTCCTAGTAATTGCTGACGCCGCACCAATCCACCTGTGGATGTCCCGCTCCATCCTTCCCCCACTCTTGAACAATACATATTTTTCCCCCATATATTTTCCAATGTATTTTTGTCACTTTTGACCCAGGACACTTTTTACTGAAGATACGGAAGATGAAGCAATGAAAATCAAATTACACTGGGCAAAACTAAATAAAAATTTGTCATCTGTCATTATGTCTAATTATCACACACCCACAGTGACTTGTGCATTTTCAAATGATGCAATGACAAAAAAAAGACATTAGAGAGATAAACAACACTGTGGTTTGGTTAGATCATCATATGTACGGACTTTACTCAGGAGAAATGTTCCCTCCAGACCACAGAAGACCCACAATAAAATGGGCATTTAAAAAAAGATAATTATCTTATAAATCAAAGCAATCTGTGTTGTAAAGCCAAACAGATCATTAGTTCAAAGATGGTAGAGATAGGAAATGAGATCCTCCAGAGTGGGCAGGATGGAAAGATTACTCTTCAGTTTTCCCATGATTCTGCTTCTCTCAGGGGACCACAAACCCAAGCTTTGCCACTGCATGGGTCTCTTAGCTGTCATTATCACCGATGGGAGTCACAATAGGCCAGGAAGATGAGATAACATTGTAAGTACCAGAGCAGCAGGTGAGAGGCTCAACAGGGGCACGATTAGGTGTCCGGGTCCCAGGGTGTAGCATTGCCTGAGGCCTCCAGGGCCCCAGCACCACCATCTGCCGGGGTGAATTCCTCTTGGTGTAGAGAAGCGTTTCAAAAGCAGCACAAACTGTTGCTGTGGGGCGTTTCTTTGAGTTTCTCCTGTTACCTTTTTAACGTGTGTTGTGCCTGCCGTTCTTTTGTTACAGTTTACAACACAAATTCAAAGAATGTGAGAGAAAGCAGGAACTTTCCAGCACAGAGGAATTTTTCTCTTTTTTTTACATTTATAAACTATCCTAATGTTGTGCATATGTGCGGTGATGCTTTGTTCTACTAAACCACACACGTTTCTACATGTGGCGCTCCGTGGTGAGACCTGCAGACCAGATTCTGACTGTTTTCTGGTTTGCAGGATTCAAGACTCCAATGTGAGGCCATTACTCAGTAGAAGCACACCCCACGCATGCTCTAATGACAACCGTACAAGATGGTTCACACATGACCCCAGAGCAAAACTGCACACATCATCACAGGCTTCGCTTTGATCTGGAAAGAGCGTAAAGTTCATTCTAGATTTTGTTACAAAAAAGTAGAATTTTGATGACAAATTCAGCAAAACTTAATGCATGGAGTTATGTTTTTGTTTATTATCTTATAGTGTATTAATTTCAATTACTAGAATTGATATTTGTGGCTACCAATAAGAGCTAATAATCACATCTGTTAAAACACTTAGAATCAGTTAAGAAGCTCACGCTGCTGTTGTGGGTATGGTTCATTGATAGCCGTGACCCGAACCTCTAACCTTAATCCAATAGATCTCCACATGCCCATTAGTCACAACCACTATCCAATAAATTTAACAGAACATTTGTTTTTAACTAACGTCATCCAACTATTTTTATCTATTTGAATGATTTTCATTAGGACAATGTTTCACACTTGTCTTTCTTAAGGTTGAAAATATAGATGGTCTTTGTGCAGATATGAGGGCTGATGACATGTCCAGATGTGGGGATTGACTCTGTAGTGACCTCTCAGTCCCTGATGTGCACGTTGACTGTAAGCTGATAGATAGTATAAAGCTTTATGGTTGCATATTATGTTTCGTTTCTAAAACACCAGCAAGATGTTGTACGGGTCACAGGATGCTGACTTTAGAATTAAAATATTTTTGTACTCACTACATATATAAACTGTATATTCAAACATGAAATAATGCAAATGAAAAGGACCTGAAAGAAGTACTCAGAAGTACTGAATATTTGGCCGTGACAAAGATATCCAGCTAATTTTGACTTATTAAAGCTGTAAAATGCTAAATTTTGAAGGGTTTTTTTTGTTTCATCTTCTGAACCACTTATTCCCTAACGGATTTGCGGGGGATTCCGAAGACTATCCCAGGTGGTTTCAAGCAAGAGACAGGGTACACCCTGAACAGCTCACCAGTCTGTCGCAGAGCCCCACATATAGACAACCATCCACACACACTCATTTCTAGGAGCAATTTCATAGAGACCAATCAACCTAACATGCATGTTTTTCGAAGGGTTGTGTCAGGGTTTTATGGATGTGGAAGGATGTGGAAAGAGGAGGACCCAATTGCAGGACATCAAACAAGGTTTATTAAACACAATTCAGGTAAGTCTGTAAAGCAAAGGGCACAGGATTAACTCAGGATTTCAAAAGTTCAAATACTAACAAAGTTCAAACATGGTCAGGCAACCAGGGAGACCTGGCTGGAAGGGATGATATGACCAAACAGGGAAGTCCGGGGAGTTTCACAAAAAATGGAATTTATACCCTAAATATAATTTTTTTTGTAGTATCATTAAAATATTCAAACATGCAAACAAAAAACTTCAGAGGTTTCAGTTTCCACATACACATTCCACCTTTGTGCTGAGCACTTGCTCCACACAGTCTGTTTTTCTGTCTACTGAGATGACCACAGGGTTAAGTGCTTTATCATTTACAGCCCAGGCTCCATTGAACACAATCTCCATCTGTTCTGATGTACATCTGTTGTTAATGCTGGAAAAATAATTTGGATCTGACTGTCATCCTCAAAACAAGGGTCCAACCTGGGGAACCACATGCTTTGTCCCTCCTGCTGGGCCACCAGAAGGCCTCTGTTTATACAGCAGCCTCTACCCTTGCTGACTTGACCCTCTTAGCTAACACCCATGGCCCTGGGTACACAAAGAAGCACGACCAGAAGTTTGCTGCATGACAGCGCAAAATGTTAAGGAATTTGAAACAGCTCTAGAGACTTTGTATCTTGCAAAAGACGTAGATGGATGACATCAGTATGTTGCCACGGCCAATAGGTTGTTCATTGGTTTCTCAAGACTATTCATTTTTACTATTGAAAATAGTTCAGTTAGGATTTCATCAAAGTTGAAATGCGTATTGTAAAGGGAGTGGCTCCTTGACGCAACTGCACGGAAGAGAAGAGTTTAGAAAGTTAACCCATGGTTTTAAGCATAGGTTTTCTAAACTTTAGATGATATTGTGCATGAAATGAAAAAAGGGAAGGAAGCTGAATAAAAACTTGCAGATTTTCTTTTCTCTCCAGCCACTTTTTAAAATGGTTCTGCTGTACATCATGTGTTGTATCATTGGTTAGAAGTTAGAAACTCAAAGCCCAAGGCAATTTTCGAAAAGATGTTAAGTTTGGTTGTGCCGGGCAATAGTCCGAGAGGAAGATCACATATCAGTTTTGTGGATGTACTGAAAACTTACATGAAAGTGGTGTGATACCTCCGAAGGGGGAAAAAAATCAAATAAGATAAAAACCTAATCTGCTTAAACTCCTTTTCACTCTGCCGATGTCTGACTGCTTAGTGTGTCACTGCATCTGTCACACAGTGAAGTAGACTAATAACAAAGCAGTAGCAGGACAGCATTATTCAGTCAAACTTCAGAGGAAGTGAGAACATCTACATCAATGTGAAAATAGTAGAGAAGATGAAAAGGACCTCATCATTTAACTTAAACTTTAAAAGTTAGCATGGTGGAAATTTGTCTTTGGTTCACGGTTAAAAAAAATGCACTATACATTCTAAAATAAATTAAGTTCTTCTTTCTTCTTCTTTCGGCATTTCCCTTGAGCGTTCGCCACAGCAAATCAGTTTCTTCCATCTAGTCCTATCTGCTGTATCCTCTTCGGTCACGCCAACTATCTTCATGTCTTTCTTCACTGTATTCATGAACCTCCTCTTTGGTCTTCCTCTAGGCCTCTTTCCTGATGGTTCCAAATCCAGCATCTTTCTGCGATGTACTCTCTCTCTCTCCTTTGTACATGTCCAAACCATCTCAGTCTGGCCTCTTGGACTTTATCTCCAAAACCTCAAACATGTATTGTTCCCTTGATCCTATCCATCCTGGTCACTCCCAGAGAGATTCTCAGCATCTTCATCTCTGCTACCTCCATCTCTGTTTCCTGTCTTTTTCTCAGTGCCAAAGTCTCTAGACCAAACAGCATGGTGGGTCTCACCTCAATTTTGTACACTTTCCCTTTCATTTTAGCTGAAACTCTTCTATCACACATCACACCTGATACTTTTCTCCACCCTTCCAGTCTGCCTGCACACGCTTCTTTGCCTCTTTTCCACACTCTCCATTGCTCTGGACTGTTGATCCTAAGTACTTAAAATCTTTCACTTTCTTTATCTCTTCTCCCTTTAACCTCACTTTTCCATTTGAATCCCTCTCATTTACACACATGAACTCTGTTTTACTCTGACTAATCATCATTCCGCTTCTTTCTGGTGCAAACCTCCACCTCTCCAGCTTTTCCTCCACCTCTCCCCTCCTTTCACTACAGATCGCAATGTCATCTGCGTTGTGATCTGCAGATCACAATCTGCAAAGCAGTAGTAGGACAGTATGAAGTCAAACTTAGGAGGAAAATGAGAACACCTACATCAATGTGTTAAAATAAATTAAGTTAGTAAACACAATTAAAACTGTTCAGAATTAAATGATGTTCAAAGAGATATGTGTGTTGCAACTGAAGTTAAATCAATGTTTAGTTAGTTTGTTGAGCTCACACATTGGACTAACCAATCTGCAATAAAAAACACTAGACCGGGACATAATTGTTCAGAATAAGCTCTTATGTTTTGTCTGTATTTATGATGAGAAAATGCATTGATTCCTGCACATTATAAAGCAAACTGTGGAAGTGATCTCCGCCCACAAGTAAAGTCTCTTTCATTAATCTTCAACACTTCCAGTCTGGTGAAAAGAATCCTCAGTTTTTTCTACTTTCTTAGCAAACATTGATGAGCAATGTGGTACAGTCTCATTTGAAGTTGCATATTTGTGAGCCATAACAGCTGCATTGCTGCTCACAAGAAGTGTCAATAGTCTTGAGAAGGTGACAAGGCTGACCGTTGCAGCCTTTTCACCACCATGAACCTAGATGACCTTTTTCTGAAGGACTCCCTCATTCTGTGTGCAGACTTGGTCAACACCAGGTGATTGAGGAGCATCTGCAGCAGGAGCAACTTTTTCCATCCAGCTGTCAGACCACTGAATTGCTGTTTAATAGTTTTTCTAGTTCCATTTTTTTTCCTTAGTACATATTGCATAAATAATACTCCTTGAACTCAGTGGAGGCTTTTTGTTAGACCTGATTTTATAGATCATTCAGGCTCTCTAACTGGGGTTATGTGCAGCAATAAAAAATATACAGATGAGTGACAATTTCGGCCTTTTCAGACTTGAATAAACATAGCAAAAGTAGTTATTTCCCCAAAGTGGAATGATATATAGATTTTAAAACACTACATACGCAAACACAGCTGCTTGTATGTGTTTGTTCTCAACAGAAAGTTTAGTGTAAATTGGCACTCTAGTTCACTGTTTTTGTGCTATACACAATACATGCTGACATTTTAGGGGGTCATACTTCAAATTAATCATGACAATTTGCAAAAACTTCCAAAAACTGGGGTTAAATTATATAAAAGCTTCACAAGTCAGAGAAGACCTATACACTGTAGGTTTCTGACTCATCATATAAAAAACCTGTCGCGTTTCAGTCTGATATGAACAACTGACTGCTGCTATCTGCTGGTTCAACAAGATCAGTTCAACTAACACAACGTGAAATCTACACATACTTGTTACTTTATTATGATGTGTCTTTAGTACTTGGTAATACTTTTTACCATCCAAAAAAAAAACTTGCTTTTTTATGTGAACTCATTAATCTGTTGGAAACATTCAAATGTTTACCTGCAGGTGGATTTTGGGGTACTGTAATACTAAAAGGATACTAGGAAACTACTACACGCTACCATCTTTCTGTGGGCTTGCTTTTAGATGGACAATGAATTCTGCACCTGGATGCTTAACTGTTTAAGCAGCGTTGGCTGTGGCTGAATAAGCCGATGTGGGAGCTGCAGCTCTTACCACACTTGCTGCAAATGTGATAGGTGGTATGAGTCATGGGGGAGCAGTGGCAGACTGACTTTTTTGCAGTTTCCAGGTCTTCATGGCCTTGCGTTGGATCTGTCTTGCAAACCGTCTTTCAGTGTATAACAGAATTTGAAAAAAAAAAAAAAAAAAAATCTGAATATTAATTATGTTTTAATTCAATTTGTGCTGGTTGAACTGTAAAATGTCCATGTCTATTTTCAGATGGGAATTAATCACTGTTACGCTTTTAACTTCAGTTAAATATGCATTTCTTGATGTAAAGCAACATTTGAAGCAGATTCTTGGACAAACTCAACAAATAGTTTTATTCCTTTTACAAACTGATGGTTGATCTCCAACAAATCTACCTCAGTGAAATTAATGTGTACTTTATTGATCCCTCACCGGGGACATTTTACTATCTGTTTCATTCGGTATTGTAAAGTTTTTTTTACAGGTGGATGAAAAGAAGGGATATATAAAACAGGATATGTTGATTCAAAATTAACATTTTTTGCTTTCAGCCTTTGGCATCTGGGGTCACCAGAGCAAGCCAATCATCTCCATCTACATAAGCTCCCAGTTTTGTTTGCGGCCACAAATCATTTCTTGTTTAAACAATTAGTCAATCTGTGATGAATAACTCTGCAGAATTGCCTTAATGAGACCATCAGGATTGCAATCCCAGTTATTTTAATGTCAAAGTATAAATGGACTTTTATCAGATGGGCTTATTTTCACTCATACTTTTAATACTTAACATATACATTGAATGTCTGTCCTTGGACCGAAATAAGCGAGTTCAATTCCCCCCAGGTCCATGCCTAAGTGTCCTTTAAGTAGACACCCGATCCCGCTGGTTGTTTCACCCATTGGCTGCCTGTTGTGGTGCAAAGCAGCAAAAGTAATTACCCCATTGAGGGATGGCTATAGTACAGTAAAAAAAAAAGTAAACTTAAAATGTTTAATTTTTAAATCCGTTTTTGGTTTGACAATTTCAAAAATGCATCCGCTAACATGCAGCAGCTCAGAATTTTAATCACATTTTTAAAAACTTATTTGCAAAAGGGCCATTGTGCTGTTACCCAAGATAGTTTGAATAATCTCATACAAACGACTTGATTTGTCTATAAAAACATGTGGCACACAGAACAGTGGCTTTTAAGTGTGTTTTGTATTGTTTTAAGAATTCAATATATCTTTAATGGAAAATTAGATAATGTCTGAAATTGATTACAATTGTTTCAATTAGATAGTTTTCAAAATAGTTTGAAAACTCTCCAAAATAAAAGAAAATAACAGACATGGCAATTTTAAACAACATGTTATTTTATTAGAGACTGATCCAATTAAATCACAGGATTTTCTTCCCATTCAGGCATTAAAACTTTTGGAACTGCTTCTTGGCTCCAGCAGCTTTAGTTACTTTGAGGACATTAAACCTCACAGTCTTGCTGAGCGGTCGACACTCGCCAACAGTCACAATGTCTCCAACGGTGACATCTCTGCAGAAAAGAGAAAACAAAATTAAACCACATGTTCACAAGTTTAATTTAATTAGCGAATTAATTTGTCAGACATCTGAATTAATAAAGCTGCATCAGTTGATGCCAAAGGCAATTTCGTCAGAGCTTCCTGAGCTTGGAAGACCATCGTGAGAAAAAACATCATTTGCAGCAAAATTTTGCATAACTTTGATTATTCAAGTCAACCTCCAAAGAGGCTTTAATTCTGTGGGTTCAAATGCTTCCCTGCTCTAAAAAACTTCATTTAAAACTTACCTAAGCAATTTAGTTTAAAATTATTTTTGAGCACCAAACTCATTTATAATACAGGACAAAGTTTCAATTCCACACAAAAAAAAAGAGTTTAAATAAACTCAATGAGAAAGTACCTGAAGCAAGGTGAAAGGTGGACAGAGAGGTTCTTGTGCCTCTTCTCAAAACGGTTGTACTTGCGAATGTAATGCAGATAGTCCCGCCTGATCACAATGGTTCTCTGCATCTTCATTTTGGTCACCACACCTTGAAACAAGATGAAAAAATATCAATCTTTCCAAAATTTCACAACATAAAAGTTCAATGATAGTTGTGTGTTCATATATATATATTTCCATCTAGTTACTACACAAAGTCATCTATGGCTGATTTATCCAGAAAGTATTGTAGAAAGAAGATTGCACAATCTGAAGGGTGACTCAGTGCCTAGAGTGAGCATCATGTAACCAGAGAGTTGCCGGTTTGATCCCTGACCAGAGTTTATATTGTGGTGTCCCTGAGCAAGACACCAAACCCCAATTGCTCCTGATGGTGGTTTGCACCGTGCATGGTTGCTATTCATGGTTGCTATTCATGGTTTACATTCATCAGGTATGAATGTAAACTACAATGTAAAGCCCTTTGAGTATCTAGGCAGGTGGAAAAGCACTACATAAATAGAGTCCATATATGATCAACCTAATTTCTGATGTTTGAATGTCTATAAAGTAAATGTGAAACAAACCAGAGAGGATTCGGCCACGAATAGAGACATTTCCAGTGAATGGGCATTTCTTGTCAATGTAAGTGCCTTCAATAGCCTGCAGAAGAAAATAATGCAACACAGTTAGTTTTACAAGTTAGGGATGTACATTGAAAAGACAAAAACTAGTCATTTAAATTGCATCAGTGTTGCCATTAGGCATTATCATCAAAACCCTGAGGGTTTAGAAGACCATCGTGAGATAAACATCATCTGCAAGTTATCTCAAAGCATTTAAAATGCCTTGCAATGCATTTAATTGGGCTCAACTTCTCACCTCTCTTGGGGTTTTGAAGCCCAATCCAACGCTTTTATGGTAGCGAGGGAGCTTCTCCTTGCCTTCTTTGCCTCCATCAACAGCCAGAACACGCTTTTTGTTCTGGAAGATGGTGGGCTGTTTCTGATAAGCCCTCTCGGTCTGGTAAAAAAAAATAATACACGTGTTAAAACTCCACTAGACACACATGACAACCAACAGCTGCTGAGTAAGATCAAAAAGAAAAAACTACAACAGAAAGCCTAACAAAAGTGTACTTATATTAACTGAGGAAAATATCTGTAACGGAATCGTGGAATTGTTGACTCGGACATGCTAGCCCAACAAAGTTAGCATTCAGGCTAGCTCGACGTTACACGAGGGTGTGCTTGGACACCGGTAAAATTAGGAAATAAAGGCATCAGCTGAGTTTTAAACAGTTTAATCGAAAACTTAACTCATACATAAGGTAATTAATACAACATGTAAGAGTTGATGGGTTAAGTAAAGTAGTTATTTCTGATCTTAAACTTAGCACGCCAATCGCTTCACATACTTGTGCATCCGCCATCTTTGCCAGCCGAGACGTAAAGAGGCCTGTAAATGCGCGCGCAGGCCGGAAGAGTACCAATGCCGGAAGTGACGTTATAAACACAAAATTTTTTTTATTTTGTAATTTACACATACATATTTTTTTATTTTCACAAAATGGATTTTTATTTTTGTATTTGATAAAAAAAAAGCATAATTCCCAATTTCAATTAGGCAATCAATTAAAATATGACGTATTTTTCAACTTTTTAAAATAAGTAATTTGATTTCTGAGCGATTGTTAATTTTATACTAAACTGTTACTAAACTGATTTTTTAATCATATTAATCACAGCTAAATTATTAAATATTACAATATGTATTGCTATAAAAAAAAAGAACGTGGATAATGATTCGTCTTCCGCATGGATCACAAAATGAACAATAAGGAAATAAATGGTGTCACGTGACTTTCCGGAAACGCCAGACTGAAGCAGAAAACAAGATGGCATCGGCACCGGGTGGAGGAGACCGAGGTAGTTGTTCTAATTGGGGTAGTAATTTAATAACAATTAGCGATGACAGTGAAGTCAAACAGGTGTTAAATGTAGAGAATGTGTTTGTTGAACAGTTCGATCTTAGTTTGTGGCTTTAGATCGTTTGTTTAACTCTTGAGCGTCTCAGTGTTAGCTTCAGGTTAGCTAACACGGACTTAGAAACATCTCACATCACAATAAGTTTAGACATTAGTCCGAAAAAACTTATCTCTACGTCATTTGAGATATTCTACAAGAAATACATCAAAATATCATAACTTAGAAGTCGTAAGATTTGTTTATGATGTTTTTATTTCTGATCATAAGTCGTTCATTAACAAATCTACTTAAAAAAAACATCAACTTTGTGTTTTTAAAACGAGAACCAGACATGGACAATTAAAGAGCCGTTTGACATAGTTTTACTTAAAGAGTTGTTATAAAATTGTAATTTCAGTGTGATGGGGTTTAATCACTTCCATAGAAATGAAATGATGCAATAAGCTACTTGGAAATGAAACAGGAATTTTTATGCTCTAATTGTTGGTGAAAATATTTAGCTGCAAGCTGCTATTTTTCTATGGAAATACAGCTTTGGTTTTGTGAATTTTGCCTGTGGAGTATCTGTTTATAACATGCCTTTGTCTTTTAGGAGACTCCACAGATCAGATCCTGGAAGTTGGCGCTATCTTATTAAAGGAGTGAGTTCATTTTTATTTTATTTTTTTATTAAACTCTTATTGAAACAGGTAAAAGACCAGTTTTTTGTGGCACAGTGGTTGGCACGGTGGCCAAACAGCAAGAATAGATAGATAAAACTTTATTACTCTCCTATAGGAGAAATTCTGGCGTCCAGCAGCAACAAATTACACACAAACAACACGTAATAATAATAAAAGTTACTATCAATAGTAATAAGATACGCATTTGGACTCAGTTCCTTCCAGTCACAACGGTTAAATGAAATGGCCTAACGGGAAGGGATGAACAATCTCTTAAATCACTCAGTCCTGCAGCACAGTGAGTGTTACTTAAGGCACGCTTCTGGGTTGTGACCACATCATGCAGAGGGTGAAGAGGGTTTTTCAGGATGCCCTCATTCTCCTCTCCAAAACGGCTCCCACAGAATCCATTTTCCTTCCCACCACAGATTGAATTGAAGATACTTTATTCATCCCCAAAGGGAAATTTGAGTTGGACATTGAGTTGTTGCATTGAGTTGCACATTGCACATTAAAATGCACATTTCCCTATCAGTCTGTCCAGCCAATTGTTGCCCCTGTGGTCAAGCTGCTTCCCTAACAAACAACCGCAAAGAAAACTGCACTTCTCAGTTAGGTTCGAGTCCCGGTCAAGAGTCCCGAGATGGTGCGAGACTTGAAACCCTAGCTTTTCTGTGTGGAGAAACATATGAGGAAAACATGCATTTTAGGTTAATTGGGCACTTTGAAATTGCCCATAGGAATGAGTTGTCTATGTGTGTGGCCCTGCAACCGACTGGGTATAAACCTTGGGGGTTTTATCTCAATTTATTTCTGATTAGTTTGCAATGCCTGACTAGGAAGTGTTTTTTAAAACTTTCACTTGATTCACATTTGAAATGTAACTAGTTAAGATTTCCCTTCATGTGTACCATCCCACCTCTCAACATAAAACCTATTTTAATGGAATGTTATTGTAAAAGTTATGTAGGCACTTGACTGGATTAAATTTCTTGTCCTCAACATATCTGGAACAAGTAGTTTTGGTTTTGAGAGATTTTTGGTGTTGATCAGCATAATTTATCTTCTCTTGTATAGTTTCATTTATCAACGGCTTCGTCGTCACGAAGATCAAAACTTGGCCCTGATCAGGCATGAGCTGGATGGAAGAGAACTGACTGATCCAAAACTAAAAGAGCTTGGTCAATGTCTTCAAAAGATTGGAGACGAGCTGGATAGCAATGTCAAATTTAACGAGTAGGTACACTGTAATGCAATTTAAAAATTACACAACACTTGTTCACTGTTTTCCTAATCGAATCTCCTAGGCTGATGACAGATGTTGCTCCCACAAACGAGATGTTTCTAAAGGTTGCCCGAGAGATTTTCTCTGACGGAAAATTCAACTGGGGCAGGGTCGTTGCGCTCTTCTATTTTGCCTGTCGACTCGTTATCAAAGTAAGTAGAGATTCTTTGTAATACCTTACTTCTTGTTTTGTGGGATTGTTTAACCATTATGAAATTTGTTTCTTTGTAGGCTCTTGCAAGAAAAATGTCAGACATCATCAAAACCATCATCAGTTGGACTCTCAACTACCTTCGAGAACACTTAGTCAACTGGATCAGAGAGCAAGGTGGCTGGGTAAGATGCAAACCGTGTTTTATTTTTATTATGTTATAATTTAAGATTTAATCATGTTCCTGGTTTATAAACTGCTGTCAATGCCTTATTTTTTTTTGTTTAGGAGGGTATTCGTGCTTACTTTGGCACTCCCACATGGCAGACGGTGGCGGTATTCCTGGCTGGAGTTGTCACTGCTGTTATTGTCGTACGCAAGATGTAAGGGGGACATAAGGCTGTCTTTGAAGGGCAGACAGGAGATAGATGGAAGATAATACCACTTGAGGAACAAAAGAAAGGACATCGAGGGTCATCGAGTGACTCTAGGAAGGCATGATCAAGCTGCTCTGAAGCAGATTTGTTTGTCTCTTAGTCAGTGAGTTGGACTGGAGGTGCCGTCTCACCCACGGACGGCCACCACTTCACTCAAGGAAGAGACCCGAGCACAAGTACATGTGTAAAATAAGAAAAAAGGAAATTGAGAGGAAACCTGACTTGAACAAAGAATGGATTTTTAAGTAATTTATTTTTTATTCTTCGCCCTATATTAAGTATATCGACAATAATTTGAAGGGAGAATTATATCTCTGTACTTTTTAGTTGTGTATTTTTCCTCAATTCATTTAGCTATTTCTTTTCTGTTCCACCTGTTTATCACGATGCCTGTATACCAGTTTAAACAATCATTTGCAGATGTGAAAGGTCGCTGGAAATACATGACAGTGTTCCTTCCTTTCAAGGTACATAAAGTTTTTTGGGTTTTTTTTTCAACAGTTACGGTATTCAAGTTACTTCATACAATGGAATCTATGATGGCAACACCACACATGCTAAGAACTTTTAAACAAGCCCATTTATTTAGTGTCTTTTTCAACACAGTCAGACATCTTTGCCAAAAGGCTATGCTAAACATTTTGTTTACAGTTGTACAATTTCAGGTTATGAGCTAAGTCGATCCAAATGAACAAAGTTTATCCAATTTGACTGAATTAAAGTTCTCACTTTTTGTAGTATTTAATCGTATCTTCTTGGACTTTTCAGACTGCTGTTGTGACCTTATCAGGGCTTATAATTATTAAAAAAAAACTACCTGATGGTTTTGTAGATGGTGCCCTAAGAGATCACATTACTTGGTCTTTTTGTGCTGACGACAGGTTCACCTCACTTTAAACAATCTTCAAAGTACTGTATTTTTATGCCAGTTTTTACCTGCGATTTTATCGACTTAATGGGCTTTTTATACATTGTTTTTTTCAGTGCCTTGGTGTTTTCCTTTTTTTTTACTGTGACTTTACTATAACCGTTTTCACATTTTCTTTCATAGTTGTAAACTTTGATGTCACAAGTCTCTGAAAATAATTTTTGCAGTGACCTGTCTTGTTATGAGGAAAATAAAATTTTAATGCCTTTCTTCCTACCTCTTGTGATATCAAGTCATGCTGAAATAAGCTTAACAGAAATGTATCTAATCATTTCTACTAGTTGGCAACACCTTTGGAAGAAGACGTTATCTTCTATTAGTTAATCATTATAGATAAATACAACAGAAAAGTATGTCGCATTGGCGTAGGACATGTATGAAGACTGTAAAATTGTGATGAGGTGTTGCAGATATGACAGAAGAATAAGTGGAGGTGGGAGTGCATGTGGGATCTGATTTGGGCCCCTTGTTGCCATGGTGATGGGCAGGGTCGGTATGGAATTTTCATGGATTGAACTATGATGTGTTGTAAGAGCAAAGAAAAGGTGGCTTGCTCTTGAAGGAGAGGAATGAAGGTTAGCTGCAGCAAGACAAGGATACGTGTTTGAATGAGCGCAAGAAAGAGATAGAGGATTTTAAGAACTTAAGATTATCTGTCTAGAGAGCAACCTAGAGTGTGGAAAAGAGGTGAAGAAACTTAGTCAGAACAGGTGAAATAAAACGTACATGAGAGCAATTAATGTTTTTTGGTATAGAGACAATAGCACAGAGGAAAAAAATAGGAGGCAGAGATGAAGAGGCTGAGGTTCTATTTGGAAGTGACAAGGATGGACTGAATCAGAAAGGAGCACATTAGATGTTAAGAAGGAATACACTGACAGAAAGATGTTTGAGCTGCCAAACACATGGCATATAGGAAGACCAAAAAGGAGGTTTTTGGATATAATGAAGGAATGCATGAAGGTAGTTTGTGTTTGAGGATCAAGGAGACAGGGTTAGATGGAAAAAAAAATTGAAACTGAAACAAACAGTCAAGTAGTTACTTGGAGAATTTTTTGTTACAGAAAACTGGGTTTCAAAAACTTAGTTTGGTACAATTAGCTGCCGGAACTTTAAGCACAATATTTATCATTTAATAAATGGGAAAAAAAAAAATCAGCTAAAGTTGTTGGTAAAAAGATTTTTTTTTTTAGTTATGATATTTAACCTATCAAACGACACTAAGCTGGACGTAACATTTTTGTTTATCAGAACTTTGCAAATGAAGTTTTTTTTTGTTTGTATTTTATTGTGGTTGGTACTACCAATTTATTTTATTTTGAAAGGGGAAGGATCAAACACTTTTTAAAAATTCTGGGGACAAACATTACATTTAAAGACAAAAAGTTTTTTAAAAAATTATTTTATTTGTCTTTAAAAGTACAAAGAAATGCACATGTTAAAATGTTTAAAATTGGATTTCAGTCGACAACATCTTTTTTTCTTTTTTTTTAAAAACACATTCCATTGAAGATATTTTTCATAGGAAAATACAATGCACAAACACAGCTGTTGTAATTATACCCAAATTTTTGACCCACCCCAAACCCTTTGAGTTAAGGTAACCAAACATGTCTGGCAGCATATTACAGATCAAAGCTATTTCAGTACACTCAGTGTAAAAACATTTACAAACTGGGAATACACAGACACAAAAAACAAGAAAAAGGGGGGCTGTTGCTAAAAGTACTCATTTGAAGTTTAGTTGAGTCATTTCCCAACAATGTTATGTCTCTGAAATGAAGGAATAAGGGGTTCAAAGAGCTTCTCTTTTGAGCCCCTTAAAGAAGATATTATTTTCTCTAAGTGTATAAACGACTGGATTATGCCACCATCAAGGCTGAAGATGGTGGGTTAGAGCTCTTCAACAGCAACAGTATTTTTTTCTGAGCAATAAGTGAGGTAAATGAGATTATGTCTTTCTGTGACTGAGAGATTTGCATTGAGCTCAGGTACACAAAATTTTGCAAAAAGAGGCATGCTTCAATTTTCTGACCCTGTGAAGCAGGAATGGTGTAAAAATAAAATTTCCAATATTCTGCTAGTCTCGGACACATCCTAAACAACGGGTTTGTGAACACCAATCACATATATGTTTGTGATCAGTGAAAGTTTCGTTAAATGTGCCCTGTGAACTAACTTAAATTGTAATAGTTGGAATCTTGCACTGGAAGACCATGCAAGACAACGTTCCATCTTTTATTTGGTTTGCAGCACTCCATCACGGATCCTCCAAGTCCAGGCGGAGCTGAAGTCTGGAGCAGGAACGCAGCAGAACTCCAGACCAGATTCTTTCACTTCCTCGTCATGAGCGACCGGAAGGCCATGTGGGGTCTCTAGTGTGAAGACCCGCTCTGAGATCTGCAAACAGGACACAAACTTAGCTCTGGGCGTCCAATCCTTGAACCAAATGTGGTTAGCAGCGAGCCGTCTCACCTGGTCACTGATTCCAGTAGCGATGTGACCCACTTTCACCCGGCGGGTCTCTCTGATCTGAATACTTCTGTTGCTAAAGTCTCTGATGCAAACATCAACTCCTGCACAAAGGAGAGACCAGAGGTGAGTTATTTGGTGTTGTGTTAAAATGATGTTATGTAAAATCAACTTTTTAGACGTTTCTACCATGATCAAACTTAATTCCATCAAAAACATGCTTGAAGTGGTTTTCAATTTTATTCCCACATGTTTGAATAATTTGCAATCTTCCCCATGAATGTTAGTTAAGTATTAGATTCTTATTTATGTTATTATAACATATATAGCTTAAAGAATAGGTTATTATAATGACTCATAAATGTGTCATTTTAATCTCACCTTCAAAGCAGCAGGAGGGAGGAATCTGTGAGTGGTTTGGGAAATCCATACTGAAGAGCGACACATCTGGCTGACTATTCAAAGAGTAAACACCAGAGCTGAAGTTTTCTCCTGGGCTTAGGGACCAGCGTCCAGAGTCCTGGAATGCAAACAAAACCAAATAAGTGAGACCTTCAGTGAAAAAAATACAAAAATCTCTATTCTAGAGGAAAATGAAGACCCAGAAAAAATCATTTCTGGTGAACCACTAGAGTGAGGTTTAGACTTATAATATTAAGCACCATTTATACCTGCGTATATTTCAATAAAATTAGGCTCATTTTAAAACACATACGAGACACACGTGTACTTTACCTTTTTATCCCACGGTTCCCAGTTGGAATAATGATCGCTACTCAGACATGACAGAAACTGCTCCTGGATCTCAGCAGAATGAAGCTGAGACAAACTGCTCAGATAGAAGTCTAGAAAACAAACACACACATTAACTAGGAAGGAAAAAAAAAGTCCATGCACCTTAATTCTCCTCGTACAATCACATCACAAAATCTCACCATTTTCGAGCTTGCGCAGCTCGAGTTCAGGCACGGTGGTAATCTTGTTATTTCTTTTGTGGTTTGAGTCAGAGATGAGCGTTTGTGGACCAAGCGAACTTTGTTTTGACTCTTTATAACCAAGTTCCAACTCTTTGTCGATATTTAGCTTCTTTGCTTTCAGTCCTGCTGTGATCTCTTCGTTAGAGAACTTCAGACAACCCCTCTCATCCTCAAAATCATTGATGTCGTTAATGAGCTGCAGGGAGGTGGATGGTTCGTTTACAGCATACAGAGGTTCAGTGTAAGGTCCTTTAACAGGACTAAGGAGACCTCCAACTGCAAGAAAAATAACTATTAAAACCACATTTCGATTCTGCTTTAAAGTTTCATTTAACATGTGACCTACTCTATTATCCCAGTTTTAGATTGGAATTTAAGCAAATTCAGAGCATCAAAAAAATTCACCTTCTTTTAGAGCTCTGTTTGTTTTTTCTTTGAGGTCAGAAGCAGAAGATCTTTTCACTGGATCCTTTTGGAGTCCCGCCTTTAAAATGTCAGCGGTGAAAGGGTTACAGTCTGGTGGGATTTCTCTCAGTGGCGGAGGATCATTTGCAATCTGCAAACAGGAAAAGTGTTTTTTAAAAAAACAAAACCTTTGATATTAACATTCATAGCAACTGATCAATCTTAAAATGGTGAGGTTAACTGTTTGTGTGTTTGTGAGCACCTTCAGGTAGAGTCTACAGGTGTAGTATCGTGTCCATGGTTGGCACCCGTTCAGCATGTGAAGCAGCATGCAGCAGACGCTCCACACGTCTGCTTTGGCTCCGCGGGGGTCTCCTTTTACTATCTCAGGGGCCATGTGGGTCTCTGTACCTTTCAAGTCTAGGTTAGATAAAAAGAAAAAGCAATTAAATAAGACATAAATGATATAAACTACAGCAAGGTGCGACCACTTTTTTTCAAAGCAAGACCTACTAACATTAATAACAAACAAAACGATATAACCATTGTATGTACAGAATCAATTATACGTAACGGATAATTCAGATGTGATGTATTGTTTTTAAATTTGAATTATTTCAATACTTAATTAGAAGCAGTTACTTTATGTAAGCATGTCAGATGAAACATAGTTTTTGCACGAGTGAAAAATGTGTATAACTATATTTTGTTGTCATGTTTATATGATTGGTTCAAAATTATGAGACTGTACCTTTAAGAAAGTTTATGCAGAACGCAGGTGGAACTTTCCGACACTTTTAATGTGACGGTGTATATAGGGAAAAAAACTGGTACAAGATATCCTTTATTTTCTTTTAATGTCTGAAATATTTGTAAAATTGATTGTCGTCCTGTATGGACCAGATTTGACAGAGCCATTATGTCTGCTGTTTATTTTTCTTTGTTCTTTTTTGGGGGCTTCCTCTTTGTCTATGATACAGAGGAAGCCTGATAAAGACATTGAGAAAAAAAAAACATTATAAAATGGTGCTGTTTGGTTACTATGGTTACACAAAAATGAATCACTGGGCTATCTTTCTCACCAAACAGCCCTGCCTGTATGTAAATAAAATGAGGATGATACAGGACGGATTGCGTGCTGATTTTAAAATTTTATTTAACATCATTTGATGTACAAAAACTTTCCCTGAGCTATGCTGATCGATCGGCATCAACCAAAGGTGACTGCATGAAACTAGACAAGATTTTTACCTTTGGAGCCACTGAGGCTCTGGCCTTGATTGTCGAGTCTCTCTGCGTGTCCAAAGTCACAGAGGAAGGTGTTTCTTCCATCTTCTGACAGCAGAACATTGTCAGCTGTGGAACCGAGGAGAGTTATTCTTTTTAGTACCGCCCAGAGGCCCCACAGGCACACCGCTGTAGTTAAAGTATGTCTATGACATAATTAGAAACAGGCCAGCTGTAAGGACGTTTTACAGTGGGCAGATAAAGGAGTCACAAAAAGAGAGAAAAGGGAAGTAAGTGGAGGGTAGTTGCAATAAAAAAAAAATTAAAACCAAGTAGTAAAAGGTTTAATTGAACTTTTTTTCTTGTTTTACCTGCAGCTTTACAAACACCAGGTGGCGTTTAACCTTCTCAAAAAGTTGAAACTTCGTTTTAAACTTTACTGCTGCTCTACCATCTACATATATAAATAAGTTTTTAAATTTTGTTTGATTTAGTTCTATTTTGTCACCGTTTTATCTAAGCTCATCTGTGTTATTTTTCTGGTCTGTCAAGACTTCCTGTTCTCCCCCGCCCCATTTGCCCTGTTCTTCTCTTTCTTGCTCTCCTGATCTTGCGCACATGCGCGGTTGGAACGGCAGCAGCGGTGAGTCACGCAGTGGGAAATTCCCAGCCCCGTCTGCGCTAATCTGGTTTCAGAAAACACACAGGTGCCCCTAGATCAAACCTTGACTTGTGACTATGACATTTGTGTTCCACAAAACAGCTAAACAGAAAGACTAAAATTTGAAGTTCGGAAGCTAATCTGACTTACTTTCACTCAATATTTAATTTTCCGTTGGGTAGCAAAACAAGTGGCAGTCAAACCGATACGCAGTTTTACTGCCAGTATGACACAGAGACCTTTCAGGTGTTTATACCATTAAATTGGAACTCTGACCCAATCATAATGGGAAAACATATTTAAATAAAAAATATAAAAATTATTTCTGTGATTTACCTTTAATGTCTAAATGCACCACTTTTTTCTTCACCAAATACTCCAGCGCTGTTAAAACTTGTGAGTGGTAGTGCAGACTTAAATCTTCTGGCAGACGGCCACGTTCCACTATCAGGTCACCTAGGGAACCTGGACAAAACACATGTAGTCAGAGCAATAAAAATAAAACAAAAGACTGACTTGCAGATGTTTTCCCACACAGTAATGTTTTGTTTTTTATTCTGCAGAAACCAAATTGTGATCAGATCTAGTTGTAAAGCTTGCATACACATTGCCAGGATATCGAATACAAAATAAGCTGAGTTTAAAAGGTAATAAAAAGAACTAGTGTCATTGTTTTTTAACACATGAAGTTGACAATCTGTAAATTTTGAGATTTGTAAAAAATATCAATTATGAAGTTTGTGTAAAACATTTTTCTTTTTACCAGATTTGTGGTCCATCAGGAAAATAACACACGGTCCTTCTCTGACCACTCCGAAGAGTTCCACCACACGAGGAGAACTGAGGGCACTCCACGCACCCACCTCCTCAACGTTAAACCTCTTCATGGCAATCTGTGCAAACAATTTTAAAAAAAAGGTCTCATTTAGCACTGTTAAAATTAGAGGGGATAATTATTTTTTTTTACCTTTTTGACAGCAAATGTAAATCCTGTCTTGACATCCTGAGCGCTGTAAACTTCACCATAGGAACCCTCCTTTATGAACTTGGATAGAACATACTCACTCCCTTCTTTGTATTCCGAGTCGACTGGATTAATTTTCTAGCGCACAAAACGGAAACAAATTAGCTCCAATTAGATGTTTTTTTTTAACAAAAATGAACAAAGGAAGTGATTTCACATACCTCATTGTAAAAGATTAATCCCTCGTTGCACACTGAGTCCGATGCGCTGAGCTCATCTTCGCATACTCTTGCATCACTCTCCACATCTTTGAAAAAGGGTCGAGCAAAGCATCGGTCACCCTGACTGACGCAGCCTCGAAGACCGGCTATGGCCAGTGAACAGTTTTCCAGACTGTTGAGGGACTCTGAGCTGTTGTCCTGTTCATAACTGAGAAGAGGGGGCAAGTCTCTGTCTGGCCAGTCCAGAGGCGAGCACCGGGAACCGGTGCCGTAAAGAGAACTTTCTTGCTCTAGATCAACAGAGCTTTCAGTGCTGCTGCAGCAGGAAGTACTGAGGTTGCTTCCCCTGAGGGACGACTCCTCCTGTCAGACAAACAGCTTCGTTTAGAGTTCAAGCCCTCACGACAAAGACAGGCTTATTTTTGTAGGGTGCAGTAAATTTTATAACCAGCAATGAACTAATCTCCTAATTTCGCTTTAATAATAATAATGCATTGAACTTATATAGCGCTTTTCTGGACACTCAAAGACGCTTTATATATATATATATAAGCATTATTCATTCACTCCATACAATCATTCACACACACAACATTCATTCCTGATGACGGGAGCTACCATGCAAGGCGCAGACCACTATCATCAGAAGCAACTGGGGGTTCGGTGTCTTGCTCAAGGACACCTTGGCATGGACTCTGGGCGGGGGATTGAACCTGCGACCTTCCGGTTACGGAGCGGTCGCCCTACCCACCGAGCCATCCTTCCCCCCTTTAAGAACTAAATGAGAAAAAAAGATGTGCATTCTCACCGGAATTGGGACCAAAGAGCTTCCACTCTCTTGTTCTGGGACACCAGAGGGTGTACGATGTCTTTGACTCTTTTTCTCCTGCTTCTTCTTCACCTTTTTTTTCTGCCTCTTCCGACTCTTCTGTGTTGGGATGAAGGGACCTGTGAGGCTGCATGGCTGCTGCACTGAGGCAGTGGTTGCGCAGGCCACATTGTTGGGTTCTGAACAGGGACTAAAAATATGAAACATAGAAAATGTTTTATTAGTATTTGTGACAAATTATCATATAAGAATGGTAATGATGGAGATAATGTCTTACCTGAAGGAGAACGCGTTCGGAGAGCGAACATAGCAAGGTGCAGAACAAGAGGGGCTGAACTCCTGGGAGTCCTGAGTTTCACCTGATGGGAGATATTAAATTTCATACAAATCCATACACAGTCATTTATACATATTAGAAAAAAATGAGAACTGTTTTTTACATTCAGCTTGTGCAATGATTGAGGTTTTGCTCGGCCTTTCATGGGCTCCCATCTGCTCCGCAGTTCCATGTGAGAGAAGTTTACTGATGACATAGTTTGTTTCCCACTCCGTGACACTTGTGTAGCCTATTTTGTTCGGCTTCCCTTCTTCTTCTTCCTCCTCTGTCTCCTGTTCCATCGGGGAGCAGGATGGGTATGAGCCCTTCAACTCTGCCTTAGCAGACCCGGAGAATGGAGCTGTGGAGTTGAAAAGCCGCTGCCTCACCGCCATTTCTTCAATAAAATCTGAAAGAAAAAAAAATATATAAAAATTACTTTTTTGTCAGCTGGATCACAAAACCTATACATATAATCAATGTGATAGATCTGACTGTGGGGCTTTTTTAACGACATATCGAACTCATAAAATTAAACATATAGAATGGTTGCAATGTAAAGAATCTAAGTTTGATTTTTCTTGATAAATGCAAACATTACAATTCACCCAAATTATTGTGCTTACAATCACAAAATCAATTCATTTGCGATAGAAGAGTCAAAAGAATTGATTTTACACGGCACTAATTAAATTTCTATACATATGTAGACTGAAATGTTCGTTCCGTTAACTTCTGCTTATTCAGGGCCGAGTTGCAGGGACAACAGCCTCCGACAGAAAACCCAGGCTTCTCTCACCCCGGCCGCATCCTCCAGCTCACCTGAAAGGATCCCGAGACATTACTTGGCCAGCTGTGACATAGTCTCTCCAGCAGGTCCAAGGATTACCTCTAGGTCTCCTCCCAGTGGGACATGCCCAAAACACCTCACCAGAGAGGTGTTCGGTAGGCATCCTTATCAGATGCCCGAACCACTTCATCTGACTTCTCACGACCCAGAAGACCCAGAAGAGCAACAGCTCTACTCCAAACTCCTCCCACTATCTCTGAGTATGAACCCGGTCAACCTGTGGAAGAATCTAATTTTGTCCGCTTGTATCTACGATCTCGTTCTTTCAGTCACCCATGGGTAGGAACGTAGATCGACTGGCAAATCAAGTTTTTGCTTTTTGCCTCAGCTCTTGGTTCACAACAATGGACTGATGCACCATCCTGATTATTGCAGATGCTGCACCTATCCGTCTGTTGATCTCCTGTTCCATTTTTTCCACTTGTGTACAAGATCCCAAGATATTTAGACCTTAAGGAGTTTAATGATCTCAACTGAAAAGTTTTCAAGAGAAGTGATCCAGATGTTTGCAGAATTTCTATAGCTACATGGTTGTTAATATGATGATTTTTATTAGATATAATGTCCAATCAAACTTGAAATAAGCCTGTCTAGAGCCTTTTTCTGACTAAATAAGACCACTTTTTATTGATTCAGGCTTAAACTCATTTTGCAGGAAACAGATCAGACAGGAAATCAAACCTCAAATAGTCATTTGCAAGTCGAGTATCTGTCTTTCAGAAGAGGGATTAGTTTTAATCAGAGCAGTATGGATGTGGTCAAATTTAACTCTTGACATCTAACAGCACTGAGTTGCATCAGTGAGTTTTAATCAGAGAGAAAAACTCATTTTACACTCACTCTCTCAAAAGATCATCATAACACGTGTAAAACATAATCATCGCATTTAAATATTTAATTCTGTCTAATTTGATGAACCTGATCGACTTTAATAGCAGTTTTATTACCTTTCCTGTTGACTTCATATGCCGCAAGTTTATCATGAGAGCTGAATTCAACCTCTTCCGTGTTAGAACGACTTACACCGCCACACCCCAACTTATTTCCTCTAAAAACAACGATCGAAAGCGATCAAAACACCCGTGTGCACAAGTTAAACTTCTACATGGACGTACCGATAAATGCCACCCTGAAGAGCTCTAAATAAACACATCTGTATCCAGCAGATTGCCGTTCATGTCGGTTTTTCTTCAGCACTGTACTAGCATAGCCTCTACTGATTGTGTGGGGGAGGAGCTGCTGAGGGCCATTTATGGGAAATGCATCACTTTCCGACCTCCTCCTGCTCAGTCTAACAACAACTGGAGATTAGAAAGACAAATACGAAACTCTCAACAAACTCTAAACCACATTGAAACACAATTGTTGTTTTGATCCCTCAAAAAAAGACAAAAAGTACACATAGGTAGCAGCTAAGTGTCCTAAAATGCCATAAAAACTTGTTAGATAAAAGTATGCAAATGAAAGACAGAAGCAATTTCTTTTGAAATTCAAGATGTATTAATATTATTTTTACCAAAAGAACGAGATTGCAGATACAAGCGGTGGGAATGAGCTTCCTCCGCAGGGTGGCTGAACTCACATAGACCGAGTGAGGAGCTATGCCATCCGGGAGGAGCTCGGAGAAGACCCGTTGTTCTTCCGAGTCGAGAGAAGCAAGATGAGGTGGTTCGGGCATCTGGTGAGGATGCTTCCTTAACACCTTGCTGGTGAGGTGTTTTGCACACGTCCCAATCGGGAGGAGACCAGGTGGCAGATCCGTGACCCGCCAAATAGACTATGTCATACAGGTGGCCGATTAATGCCTCGGGATCCTCTCGGGTGAGAGAGTTCTGGGTTTCCCGTTGTGACGTTGCTGTCCCGCGTCACAGCCACAGATAAGGCTGTGGAAGAGACGGTGGCTAGGTGGTAGAGTGTTCGCCCACGGACCGGAAGTTCGCAGGGTCAAGTCTCACTGAGTTCACGTCTAGGGTCCTTGGAGAAGACACCTAGCCCCCGTTTCTCCCACCATTGGTGCCGTCGTGGCAGCCTGTTGCGGTGTAGTAGTGCAGCACGCAAATTTCCCCGGTGAGGGATGGATAGAGTATGTAAAAATAAAAAAATTAGCAGAAGACAAACGAATAGAACACACGGTTGTGCAGTGATTAGCACAGTGGTCTCACAGCAAGAAGGTCAGAGTTTGAGTCCCAGAGTGAGGGCGAGGCTTGAAACACTGGCCTTTCAGTGTGGAGTTTGCATGTTTTCCACATGTATGTGTGGGTTTTCTCCAGGTACTTCCGTTTCCTCCCATCGTAAAAAAAAATACGTTATGTTGATTAGCCGCTATGAAATTGCCCCCAGTAATAAGTGTGTGTGTGTGTGTGGCGACCTGTTCGGATGTGTACTGCCTCTAGCCTGAAATCAACCGGAATAGGCTTTGTGACCCCATTAGTGATGAGTGATTCAGAAGATGAAACGAACTGACTGTCATACAGTGCTGATCATAATTATTTGTAACCCTGACAAATGTCAACTTGAAGAGGGGTGTTGTACTTTTGTGGGGTAATAATTTTTTTTTCTTTTTGTACATAAACACTGTACCTTTTGTTGGCTCGGATTTACAATTTTTCTCAAAGAAAGCTTATGAAAACATTTTCTAAATTCCATTTTTGACACTTAACGTCTTTTCTTTTATATCCCTATATTGGTCCATTTGCATAAAAATGTGTCTCCACATTGTTCAAGAGTACAACATCGCATGCACTGCTGATGCAAAAACACTCCTGTTTATGTTACAATGCGGGCACAGCAGAGAGTAAAATTTGTGACCAAAACAACTTGGCATTTGAATAGTTTCTGAATACTGAGCGGGACAGCTTGCAAATTGCTCAAGCACCATGAAAGAAATGAAAAACCACTTCAGGTCTTCTTCTAATTTCGGCATTTCACGAAAGCAAGTCAGTTTCTTCACTCTAACCCTATCAGCTGAATCTTCTTCGGTCACGCCAACTATCTTCATGTCTTCCTTCACTGTATCCATGAACCTCTCTTTGGCCTTCCTCTAGTCCTCTTTCCTGGTGGTTCCAAACCCGGCATCCTTCTGTCGATGTACTCTCTCTCTCTCTCTCTCTTCTGCACATGTCCAAAACATCTCAGTCTGGCCTCTCTGACTTTATCTCCAAACTTCTAACATGTGCTGTTCCACTGATAAACTCATTTCTAATCCTGTCCATCCTTGTCACTCCCAGAGAGATCCTCAGCATCTCCATTTCCGCTACCTCCATCTCTGTTTCCTGTCTTTTCCTCAGTGCCACTGTCTCTAGACCAAACAGCATGGCCGGTCTCACCGCGGTTTTGTACACTTTTCCTTTAATTTTAGCTGAAACGCTTCTGTCACACATCATACCTGATACTTTTCTCTACCCGTTCCAGCCTGCCGGCACACGCTTCTTCACCTCTTTTCCACAGTCTCCATTGCTCTGGACTGTTGATCCTAAGTACTTAAAATCTTCCACCTTCTTTATTTCTTCTCCTTGTAACCTCACTTTTCCATTTGGGTTTCTCTTATTCACACACGTACTCTGTCTTACACTAACTAATCTTCATTCCTCTTCTTTCTAGTGCAAAACCACTTCAGGTAGGTTTTTGATATTCAAATAATATTAGAATATAGCAGAACTCTCCAAAAAGTTTATTTTGCATAATAATCTCTCTTTATAGTTACCCTGAATTTCCAAAAAATATTTTTTCTTTGAACCGAAAGTGACACAAGCTCCTCACAAAAACAGCACATTGCAAAATAAATGGTAGTGAGTAAAAAATATATAGATATTTGTCAATATCTAATTATATTTGAACCAAAATGTCATTTAATTACATTGTCAAAATATTGAACTTCACCCAAGTGCAATCATGTTTTTTCTCTGAATATAACCGTCTTGTGTTATTTGTTATGGCTTTAAATTCTCCATTCAGTTCTGTTGTCTTCCGCTCCTCCGGGGCTGGGTCGCAGGGGCAACAGCCTCAGACGGGAAGCCCAGGCTTCTCTCACCCCGGCTGCATCCTCTAGCTCACCCGGTAGGATCCTGAGTCGTTCCCCAGCCAGCTGTCGGACATAGTATCTCCAGCAGGTCTAGGGTCTGCCTCTCGGTCTCCTCCCGGTGGGACGTGCCCAAAACACCTCACCAGTGAGGCACTCAGGGAGCATCCTGACCAGATACCCGAACCAGCCCATCTGGCTCCTCTAGACCTGGAGGAGGAGCGACTCGACACCGAGCTCCTACCGGGTGGCAGAGCTCCTCACCCGATCTCTGAGTGAGAGCCCAGCCACCCTGCGGAGGAAGCTCATTTCGGTCGCTTGTATCCGTGATCTCATTCTTTCAGTCACCACCCACAGCTAGTGACCATAGGTGAGGGTGGGTTGCTTTAAATTCTCAATTTTTGGAATCTTAGCTAATTCAGAGCTTATCGCATAGTTGACCTTCATGCTTAGCTACCCAGTTTCAAGCAAACCCTAATAGATGCTTTTGACATCAAAGTGATTTCTCTATTTGAGGGGCTGTCAATTGTCAGAGAAGATGTGTAAAATGAAATTAAACAACAAGACATCATTAACATTGCCTCATATCTCAGAAGAAGTCTGTATCATTTTATGTTCAAACCCAAATTCTGTTTGATTGAAAATAATTAAAAGTCAGGGGTATAAATCATTATCAGGGGGGTATACGGGGTACCAAAAGTGATCCACTAATGAAGTAATAAGTAAAAACACGACTAGTTTTTATGATTGTCCATGTTTGTTATGTTCTGTAGCTATGACTGAGTTATATTTGTATTAACAACACACATTTTCCACCACATATTTCTTCTGTTGTCTATAAATTGTAAATGATGTGTGTATGTTAAGGGGGAAGAAAGTGGTTGTTGCAGAAATGAGGTGTCGGTAGTGTGAGATGTCTTATCTGAGACAATCTGTCACTCTTTTAGTGAGCAAAAGAAATGAGTCACTTCAAAACCACAAAAATCACAAGAAATTCAAAATACCGCTTCACAACCCTTTGGTGATAACGTAATTCAGTTTGCGTGCGATGTCTTCAGCCATAACGCACACACCTTAGAAAAATAAGAGTCTCAACATTGTCATCACCACTAAGAATTTAATCAAAAGTTCAGCTTGGTAAAAATTGGTACTGATCAGAACTTTTTAGGAGACAAAAAACAACAAAATGCTCTGTTGTCTTCTACTTATCCGAGGCAGAGTTGCAGGGGCAACAGCCTCAGACAGAAAATCTAGACTTCCCTCACTCTGTCTGCATCCTCCAGCTCACCTGTGAGGATCCCAAAGTGTTCCCTGCCCAGCTGTGAGACATAGTTTCTCCAGCGGGTCTGAGGTTTACCTCTGGGTCTCCTCCCAGTGGGACATGTCCAAAAACATTTCACCAGCAAGTTATTCGGGAGAAATCTTAATCTGATGCCTGAACCACCCCATCTGGCTTCTCTTGACCAGGAGAAGCAACACCTCTACTCTGACCTCCTTCACAACAAAATGTGAATAAATACAAACTTGAGCAGCAGCATATTTTGAGTTACAAAAAAAAAATTATAGAAGCATTTTTTTTTCTAAATGCATTTTTTCTATGTGTGCGTCATCTCTGATAAAAGTTTTTGTTGAATTTCTTTTTGATATATCTCATGAGTCATTTGGAACCAGACAGTTCCCTGAAGCTTCGGAAACACTAATAACTCAAAGCACACATTGCTCACAGTTTGATTATAATCTCTTTAATCTACTTACAGACATGCAACCCCAACTTTTTAATTTTTTTGTTTTCATTTCATTACAAAATTTCAACACAGGCTGCATAGATTTTTTTTTTGGTAATTTTAATAAAATTAAAACACAACGTAATTAGATTTCAGAGCAACATGTCAGCAGATCTAACCTTTGCAGTGCACAAATAGATTTATCACATTTCCAAATCAGCAACATAATCAGATTCAAAGTCATGCACATAGACAGACATATATTTTTTTTGCAAATGCAGGAGGGTTTTTGTTGTTCATAAAGAGCACAGTTGATGAGTGTTGATATATAATTTTGCATTTCTCCAAATGAAATACTGTACACTGGATACCTGTCATTTATTTAACCCAAAGATATGTTTCTATCCCATAGCAGGATGAACAACATTCAATCTTCAATCAAACAAAAAATCAACCATAAAATGGACACTAGCAATAAAATATGCCCTCAACATTTCCTGACAATGTACATTAACTCACAAAAATAACAGATTGTGATCTTTTGTCTCTTGGTAACTTAAACCAGAACTTCCTCTTTCAAGTTTGACACACAAATAATAAGCTAAAGACTGTTGTAGAGTAAACAAGAGGGGTGTTATGTAAAGATCGGATGAAAAGAATATTAAATAATTTAGATCAACCCTAAACTTTCCGATTAAAGTAGTTTTTATAACTTACAAGGGCTGGTCAGCTGGAGACTGGCTCTGCTCGAACAAAGTGATACGGAAATATCGCGAGGATTGCTCCAAATCTCACATGGCCGTGAGCTCCCGTAGTAGGAGCAAAGATTTGAAAAGTTTTTTTTTTTTTTAAGTTTCAAATGAATAAAATAGTGGATTTTTATATTTACAAATAAAGCATCACAATAATTTCACACGTTTGTATCACATACATTTTGTCAGGTCATTTGTAATGATAACTTAAAACAAAGTCACATATTCAACCAACACACACTCACACAGGCTAGAATTTGAATTCCATTAGTTTTTTTAATTCAATCTACACAAATTTTGAGATCAGGTTGCTTCGTTGCTCAATTATTAGCACAGTTGCCTCACAGCTAGAAGGTCAGGGTTTGAATGCCAGAGCGGGGGTAAGGCTTGAAACACTGGCTTTTCTGTGTTGAGTTTGCATGTTCTCCCCGTGTTTGCATGGTTTTACTTTGGGTACTCTGGTGTCCTCCCACTCTCCAAAAACATGCAGGTTAGGTTGATTGGCTGCTATCAAATCGCCCCTAGGAATGAGCGTGGATAGTTGTCTGTGTGTGTGGCCTCGCAACAGGCTAGCAACCTGTTCAGGGTGTACCCTGCCTCCTACCTGAAATCATCCAGGAGAGGTTCCGGTACCCCTGTTGATCTGATAAGGGATAAGTGAAAGACGAAATGAAAAAAAATATTGAGCGTTTGTGTGTTGATTGTGTGATATGTGAAGTGGGGGGTGAGTGTGTGTTTGTGTGTGAGACTTGTATAGAGAGGAAGACAGAAAAAAAACGTTATTTCTTTATGCCGGCAACCTCAGTGCCATGTTAGAAAAACTTCTCCAAGGTTGGAGAGATGCAGTAGTTCAAAGAGATCCCGACTGAAACCCGATACGGTGGAAACGATTTTATTTTACAATATAAATCTTTAAAAATCTTACAGAAATTTGTCCTGTTCCATTTTTTTTATGACAAGGAGTCAGGCTTGTTCTATCTCTTATTCCAGTTTAGCCATGACGGTTTGAAGATGTTCCTTACATCTGATCCAAAACACAGTATGGTTTGGATACTATGGTATCTCACCATGGTTCAAAACAATGGTCTGGTTCTGAACTCCTCCAAGACCAAGGAGATGATCATTGACTTCAGCAGGAAGCCCCTTCATCAACCTGTTCTGATTCACAGAGAGAGGATCGAGGTTGTTAAAACTTACAAATATCTGGGTGTGCATCATGACTGCAAACTGGATTGGTCAGAGCAGGCTCGGGCCCTGCATAAGAAAGGACAGAGCAGGCTGTTTTTCTTAAGAAGGCTTTTGATGTATGTGGTGACATGCTGAACATCTTTTATCAGTCTGTTGTGGCAACTGCAGTTTTCTTTGCGGTCGTCTGCTGGGGAGGCAGCTTGACCGCAAGGGACAGCAATAGGCTGGACAAACTGATAAGGAAATGTGCATCTGTGATGGGGAGAAATGTGGACTCTGTAGGAGCTGTTTTGGAGGGGAGGATGAGGGCTCTAATGCAGGGTATCCTGAATGACACCCGTCACCCTCGACATGATGTTATCACGACCCAGAAGAGTATCTGAAGTAACAGGTTCCTCTCACTGTGCTGCAGTACTGAGCACTTTAGGAGGTCGTTCATCCCTTCAACCCTCAGGCAATTTAATAGATCAGATGGTTTCTGAAGGAACTGAGTCTCATTTTGTTATATACATGTATGTATGCTGTTTTTATTTATTTTTGTATGTACAGCTTGTGTGATTTCTGTTGCTGCTGGACACCAGAATTTCTCCTGTGGGAGATTAATAAAGTTTTTATCTATCTATCAATCCATCTATCTATCTAGTATCTTGGACAAATCGTCAGAACTTTTACAAGTTAGAAATACCCAGAGCGCCTCACCAAAGATGCATCCTTACCAGATGCAATGCTGACGTTCCATATCTTGTTTCAATAGAAAGGAGCAATAAGTGCACCCTGGTAGATTATAGTGCTCCTCAATCTAATTTTAAGAATGTGCCCAGCCTTTGTGCAGGAAGATGTGCTTGGCTCCTTTTTTGCCACGGCATACAAATGTAGAGTAAGAATAATGGCATACGCTGTAAAAATATTCCTGTTGATCTCTTGCTCCATGCTTGTGAACAAGATCTCTTTACAGACCTATTTTATGTTGAGCAATTCTTCATATTTCATGTTGAGAATTTCTTCATATTTTTACTCAGAAAGAACACTTCAGTCTTTGTTGGTTTGGAAATATGGTATCAGGGTCAGAGGAGCTGATTCTCATACAATATCAACTGTTTAGACAGCACAGAGATACCCTTTTTATTGTACACACAGTGTATAAAAACAGTAATGATGATCACTGCCTTCCATCTGTGGGTTACTGAAAGGTGGATCAGAGTCTCCTCTGAGCTGTCCAGATGTAGGTCTTCATGACTTTCTTGAACTCTTCCAATACCTAAGCTTTGGCATAAAAAAAGCATTAAAGGCTGTGACATACTGGAGAGAAAAATAAGCAGGATGAGTGGTGGCAGAGATGGTAGTTTTGTTAACTGGTTTTAATAAAAACTTGAAAGAGTTATGGGGTCAATGAGTGTATTTGCTTCAGCAGCGGATTTGACAGGATTATTCACCACCAATTGCATTGTCAGAATTACAGCCTGCCTCAGAATTGCATGATTAAATAAAATAGTGGTCTGATTTTCAAAGTCCTTTAAAGAAACAAAGAAACTGAGGTTTTTTTTATATGCCAATGTTCCATGATGACAATGTTTATGGTGTCAAACTTTCTACTGAGTTTGAGAAAGTTAATGTTACTGTTCTGAGCTATGAAAGAGGATGAAACTGAACTTTGGAGTTGATAAGTCTTTCCACATTGTAGAGCAGGAGTGGGCCACTCAGGTCCTGGAGGGCCGTTGTCCTGAAGGTTTTATATGTGTTCTTGGATTTACACAGAACACACCTGAACCAGGTATATTGAGTGACTGTGCCAAATTTTATTGATTGTTGATTTAAATTCATGCATCAGCTTTTTGAACCAGGAACATGTGGAAAACCTTCAGTACAACAGCCCCTCAGGACCGGAGTTGGATACCCCTATTCTACCTACCACTAATTTTGCAAAGTTTAGATCCTAACTAATCAGATCCCAGTCAAAAAACAGAGTTTTTTTTCCCAGAGATTTGTGTCTCCACATCCAGTTGTGAATTTAAATCTTATAATTTCAGCCTTTTGAAGTACTGTCTCCACCTAAATCTATTTAGAAGACAAAAGAAAAACCTTCTTGTGGTGTAAGCGACTCCAAGAAATATAAGATCACACTCTTCCTCTGAACACATCCAAGTCCCAGTGCAAGACAAATCTCAAATATCTGTTGCTTGAGTCAATCAACCTAGCTACTGTGCATGTTTTTGGTAAAGTGGGAGAAAACCTACAGATGCACAGGGAAAACATGGCAACTCCACTTGGAAAGACCAGTGTTTCAAGGCTCACCCCACTCTTGGACTCAATTGAACCCTTACATTCTTGCTGTGTGGCCACTGTGCTAGCCCCACTTAGACATTATGAATTACAAATTTATCTAAATTAAAATTACATTTCTAAAATTCCCTTTTAACCATAAGACATAACTCACACTGGCCAATCACACATCATTAATTTTTCAAGTATCAAACATTTTATGTTGACGTTACAAGTCGCCACAAAATGCCCACAAGATGTCACTATTATCTAGAAAATGTGAACAAGAAAAATTCAATGATAGTTTTTTCAGGAATGCCTGTTTTTTAGCATCAAGATCTGGTCTCATTACAAAAATCCAAACGATCCTGAATCAATGTCCATCACATGCAGAATTGTCATTATTTTGAACTCGACTTGTGTACCTCTGATCTAAGTCTTCATGACATTTCCAGTCATCCTCTGAACTGCTTATCCCGGGCAGGGTCAATGGAGTGAGTGTCAGACCCTATCCAGGCTGATTACAGGTGAGAGGCAGGGTACACTCTGAACAGATCACCAATCTGTTGTGAGGCTTCGTGTCACTTATTCAATGAAATGATGATCCAGTAAAAGTATTTAAAAAGGTACAACATGTTACGTGTCTTCATTGATGAATTAACAAACTATTGATTTTTTGAGTTGGGTAGCATCATAAAGAATGACAAAAAGTAAATTTATGTCCCTCTGTTTCAAAAGTGGACTTGTTAGGCATGTAAATATTCTTAATCCCACTCTTGAAACTTAAAGATTTCAGTTTTCAGTTTTAAAATGTATTTTGGTAAGTCTCTTACCAACAATGGGAAATATTATTTGTCTGAAATCAGTGGGACTTTTTAAGGAGGGGTTTAAACCAGGGGTGGGCAAACTACAACCCTAGGGTCATATGTGGCCTTTGAAGCTTTTTAATCCTTACACCAAACAGGATTAAATTACATAACAAACTTTTGTATTCGAGGCTGCACAGTGGCCTCACAGTAAGAAGGTCGGGGTTCAAGGCGTGAAACACTGGCATATTTGTGTGGAATTGGCATGTTCTCCAAGTGTATGCGTGAATTTTCGCCGGTTACCTTCTCCCCCTTCATAAATATGCATGTTTGGTTGTTTGTCCGCCATAAAACTGAGGCAGGGCCAGGTACACCCCAAACAGGTTGCCAGTCTGTTTCAGGGCCACACATACACAGACAACCATCCACACATGGGAGCGTCTGCCAGTCTCTCTTCAGGTTTCCACCCACAATCCAATGGTCAATCAGAATGGATGACCCAAGAAGTGGAGACTGCACTGCGTTGCTAGATATCCAAGAATCTCTGACCCTTGTCCCAGCAGCTTTTGTGGGTGGAATACTCTCACAACTCCCTGGTCATTACAGCTACAGGTACAGTATGGCACCATTTCATGTGGTTTATGGCTATGAACCACGTTTGTTCCCCAGTCAAGAAAGAGAGGTGACATGTCTGTCTGCTGCTGCATTTGCACGTCGCTGTCGTGGTACGTGGGCAAGGGTTCGGGCGACTCTTCTCTGCTCTGTGAAGCTCCGCTCAGGCTAATCGGCGACGAACTCCTGCTCTTGTCTACCTGTTGGGTCAATGTGTCTGGCTCTCCACTAAAGATTTGCCCCTCCAGGTGGAATCCCGCAAGCTGGCTTCACATTTTGTTGGACCCTTTGCTGTCCAGAAGGTCATTAGCCAAACTGCGGTTATTCTTCGCCTGCCCCGAAACATAAGATTTCATCCCACGTTCCATGTGTCCAGACTAAAGCCTGTCCGTGATAGCCCATTGCTCCTGTTGCTTCTCCCCCTTGGATGATTGATTCGGGCTCCAGCTTTCACGGAAGGGGGCTCATCCATTCACGTCGGCAAGGACGGGGTCTGCAATATCTGGTCGACTGGGAAAGTTATTGTCCTGAGGAAAGGGGTTGTGTCTTCTTACGATTCATTCTGGATTCCTCACTCATCTCCTCCTTCCATCGGCTTAATCCGGATCAACCCTCTGTTCTTGACTCCTCCGTTGCGGTTCCTCGCCGTGGGTCTACTTCCTTTCGTCCGCCTGGCTGTGTTGTTTGAGACGTCGCATGCCGTCCGGGCTGAAACCAGTGTTTTCCACTGTATCTCTCTCCTCTGACCATTATTTCCCACACCTATGTCCAATCATCTCCCTTTCAAATATGAACCCTCAGTTCTCAACCAGCCCCTGTCAGATCATCAATTGACATGGTGACTCAATCCTCATATCCTGAACGTCTGTCTTCCCATGACCAACCTGGACTCACCGTATCGACTGCCCTGGTAACTTGACCTGCTGCCTGTCTTTGACCTTGTCTGTTGAAATTACCCAGACTGTGCCTCCTAACAAAGTCATCCCAAATAATAAACTGAGGATAAACTCTTTCTAAGTGTTGCATTTGGGTCCCTAACTAGTCTGTCGAGGTAAGTGCCTTATTTTATCGGTCGTAAGGTGGAGAGGCAGCTTGACCACAAGGGACAACAATCGGCTGGACAGACTGTTAGGGAAATGTGCAGCTGTGGTGGGAAGAAATGTGGGAACTTTTGTGATATTACCTAAAATTTGAAAGACACCAAAGTTTGATATTAAATCCTGAATAAAGTTTGTGAAATGTGCAAATTGGTACAGATTCTTATTGTTCGGGAACAATAAGATTGCAAACTCCTTCAAATCTTTCTGCTGTGCTTTTTTTAAACATTCTGAATCACACACAACAGCAACATTCTTTCGTGATGGGTCATTTATTTATAAAAACATTGACTTCAAAAACCTAGAGGTGGTTACATTTACAACAATTCCCAGAAAAGTAAGGGAAAAAAGAAACAGACACCTTGGATTCTCACACTGAGAAAGTTCCGGCTGGGCTTGCCTTATGTCTCTATTCGTCTCTTCTGTAACAGATCCACGTAAGCTCCCGTCACCAGGTCGGCTCATGAAACACCAAGTTGCTCCATCAAACCTTCTGCCACCTGGATGTTAAAAACATCAATAAAAAAATTGTTTATGTTGAAAATTTAATTTTTAGAAGACCTAAACCCACAAAATAGGTCTTTTGTTAAATGTGAGAGTCGTAATTCATGACGGTTATAATGTTGAAACCCTCGTTTATTACATTAATTTGTAATTAGATATGCAAATACATGTCTCGCTGGACAGATTTGCTGCTGAGTGTCAAGCAGCTGGGATGGGAATCAGTGCCTCCAAATCCGAGTTCATGGCCCTCGCCCGGAAAAGGGTGGAATGTCCCTTGCAGGTCAGGGACAGGGTCCTGCCCCAAGTGGAGGAGTTTAAGTATCTCGGGGTCTTGTTCATGAGTGGGGGAAGAATGGAGTAGGAGATCGGCAGACAGATCGGTGTGGCATCCACAAAAATCAGGACCCAGGGCAAGAAAAGAAACAGTTAACTAATAGTGACATGTGTAAAATCTATATCTATGATTTAGATTATATAAAAAATAACTGCAGCACTTTAATTCTGGTTATTTTATCTTGAAGTACCAATGCTGGTATTTTTTTTTTTATCAATGTTAGAGAGCTGCTGTTGTTCTGTCATCTTCTGCTTATCTGGGGCCAGGTCACAGGGGCAACAGCCTCAGATGGGAAACCCAGGCTTCTCTCATCCCAGCTGCATCCTCCAGCTCACCTGGAAGGGTCCTGAGTCGTTCCCCAACCAGCTGTGAGACATAGTCTCTTCACCTCACCCGCGAGGCGCTCGGGGGCCATCCTGACCGGATGCCCGAATCTCCCATCTGGCTTCTCTTGACCCAGAGGAGGAGCAGCTCACTCGGCTAATTACAAGCACTTTATTTTTTTATTTGTTCTATTCATGAACTGTTCTAACTGTGCATTCTGATATGTGAATGTGGTATGTGAATGGGAGCAACAGACTGCAAAGCAATTTCCTTTGGGATCAATAATCTAGCTATCATCAATCCATCCGTCTATTCATCTGTTATGTAGAAATGTAAATCTCTGAATACTTTTTTTCTTGTTACGATTCAAAAAGTTTTTTAGATTGTGATCCCCCAGCTGCAGGCAGTTTGTGACCTGCAGCTGTTTGAAAGTATGATCTATTAACTTCCCGGTGTTGCACTCGAAAAAGACTGTGTGCTCATATTTTTTTTTCCTTTTTGCATGAAAAAGATTTTATTTTAGTCTTTCTTTAAGCTTATGCAGGTTAAATCGCGTAAAAACAAGTTACGTGGCTCGTGGAACTGAAATAAGGCCAAAATATAATAATAATAAAAAAGACAAAGACAAAAAAGCCCATTTTTTTGTCATTATTTGTACAAAAGCCCCCTCCGTTAATGTACAGGACACTTCAAAGATCAATACCATGCTATGAAACTACTCAGTATTAATTTGTGGACGTTTTTAGAAGTTTTTTTGTAGTCGTATTTGAGCACATAGTCCTTTTTGAGCGCAACACTGTAATGCATTTTTCTTTATAGACATTCTGGTCAAGGCTGATGGAGTGTGCTGTCCTTGTCAACAAGTAAAACTGAGAGTCTCTCGTCTGTTCTCCAGTCAGCACAGCTTATGGATAAAGATAAATAACTTTTCCCCTGTAACACTGTCTGTGTTTGTCCAGCTATCCATATTTCATGTTGGTGCATTCAAATTCAATCCAATCACACACAAATTTCATTCCAACAGTTTGGAAACTTATCAAAACTACTTTCTTTATTAAACTAGCCTGATATCATTTTATACATTTGCAAATTTTTACATAAAATTTATATATATACATATATATATAAAACAAAACCCAAAACAAAGATTATTATAGGTGCCCTTTAGTTTTAATTAGCCATGAAATACAAGACCTGCATCAAGTGTTTTACCTCCATTACTTTGTTTTCTGTGTAAATAGATGTATTATGTAGTTTGAACATTCTAAATGTATTAGTGTGAGGTATTAGTCCAGCCCTTAGTAGATCAGACTGGATCATCTCTCTCACACACTCACACGCTCACAGAAGACAAGCTGCAGCTAGAAAATGGCCGACAGATTTTCTAGGTTTAACGAAGAGCGTGATTTCCAGGTAATTCAAACCTACCAACTTAACAACTAAGAAGCAAATTAAATTTAGTCTGTTTTTCAGTTCTAGTGCGACTACTAGACGCCATAATATAGTAATATTCTGCTTTTATTTCAGTCAACATGACGCTCGCTAGCACTGCATGCTAGGTTAGCTGATGCTAGCTGCACTGCAGCTCTTTTGATATGATCTCATAACGTCATTGTTTTGGTTTTTGTTGATGTTTTCAGCTTGGCATTCTAGATTTTTCCATGTTTAGTCCATTTTAGAAATGCGATGTTAAATTATCAGCCAAATAAAAGCCCATTGTTAGTGACCTTGGGTATGGTAGAAATGTATCGACATGCTAACAAGCTGATGAGCTTGTAAACACATTAGCATGCTGCAATACTACTTTGCAATAACTGGATTTATAGATGAAAGTTCGTAAATTTATTAATTTATTGTTTATAAAAAAAAAAATCCGATTTTTACTCTTTTTTTTAAAGTCGCAATATATAAGCTTTATACTAAGTAATTTAATATCTTGCTTTCTTAATGATCACGTTTACTTAATCCCGACAAAGTTTGTTTAAATTGCGATCAAATAGTCTACTTTTGGTTTAATTTACATTTAATTAACTGTTTTGCTTTGGAAATTCTGTAAATGTTCTGCGATCTTCTGAAATATGCTATTGATCACACAACCCGTGATCTTCAAAGTCCAAATAAATGTCATGATGACTCCTGTTACACACTTTAAAAATGTGTGTATTTATTTTTATATGCATCTAAATGCCATCCTTACACCTTTTTCTATTCCTGATTGTTTCAAATAACCAAAAAGTTCGTTAGTTTTACAGGATCTGTCTGATGTGATTATCTTTTATTATTTTATCTAACATCTAAGGCCACACCCAGGTAAAGCCAGACTCTACATAGACTAAAACAACTACATTAATGTGTGTTTTTTGTGTTTTCACTGGGATGGGCTAGATTAAAGTTGCCAAACAAGTTTTTAGTAGACAAATTGTGAATGAAGCTGATGATTGTCATTTGAATGTTGTTTTTTTTTTATTGAATCTTTGCAATAACATAAAGCTTCTTGAATCTTGAATGAACGGTTATGGCTCATCATCTTCCACATTCATCTTCCACATTCTGAACAACTGAAATAGTTACTTTCTTATCCAATCAATTTGACATTGTTTCAATTTTTCAATTGTTACATCGATAAAGGTCAAGAACTTCCTATACAGCAAATTATAGTTCTACTTCTATGCACAGTTAAAGCTGCAGGGATTGTTTTCATTAGCACTGTTGGTATTGGTTTGTGTTTTCAGCCACTGGTCAGTGAGGGGTAATTTGCTGTGTGGTCTGAATAAGTCTGCTGAGAGGAGCTCTAGCTCAGCACAGTGGAACTCTGTGTGAGATCTGCTGTGAAGGCATTCATATGCTCAGTATTCAGAAAGTTTCACTCTGATGGGAGCTCGCTGCTTAGCGACACAGACCAGGAAACACCCACAAATCATCTTGAGTAATAGCCAACTTAACATCTTTGCTTTTTCAATCTGCATTGTTGCCTCACAGACAATCTTTAGTTGTAGGTAAAAATGCAAGAACGTTTCAGCTATAGCTCAAAAATTCAAAGCGAATATTTGTTTTTTTAACATCATCATAGTGTCATCTGAAGTCTAGATTAGGGCTTAGAGAATCATTCCTTTTGGAGGAGAAATTGATGGGATTTTTGTAAACTACAGTGTGCCCAAATACCCTTATCTTTCGCCTTCCCCCGCACAGAACTAAACCAACTACCTCTCCTCACATTGCTGCCCCAATGTCTCCCCAACCGCACACTCTCCTCCTTCGATCTCTCAGTCTAGTGCAAGTTGTTGCCAAACATAAACCATACCGTTGCCATGCCATTGGGAAAACTTTGCCCAAACCTGTCCCATCAAGCTGCAGGAAACAGGAGACCATGCCCAAAGCATTTCAACTGGATTCAGATAGCGCCATTCAATGGGCATATTTTGTATAGTCTGATATGTTACTCCCTCAATTTAGAGGAATTGATTTGTAGCTTTCTCATCCCTGTTTGAGCCCTCAATTGCTCAAGCGAGGCCTCAACAGTGCCACTTTGTATGTTTGGATCCTAATACGCTGAGCAAGCATTACGATCTAGTTGCCCATTTGGACCAAACCGTGATTGGTGGTGCTGTTGGTAGGGGTCAAAGCCACACAAGTTAGATGAGACCCAGTTTGTTCTTGGGCTGAGGTCTTGTAGGTTTTTTCTGATTTGAACAAATCTCAAACTGGAGTACCACAATGGACTGGAAATGGATCATGTACGCATATTTAAATTTGTGTACAATGAACATCAGTTTGATCAACTCATGTTGTTAGCATTGCAGTAGTTCAATCTGAATTGATAAAATAACCGTTCAAGGCATTAGCACACATTAACATGAGGTATTATTAAATAATGTACAAAGTCTTCACTGATGTAACATTTCAGCTTTTGGAAGCTGCATAGCAGAAACTGTTTCATCTCTGGATAGTGTGGATAGATCTTTTGGGAGAGATCCTCTCCCAGCACTGTGCTGTTTAGAGGTCGAATGTAGCTGATCCTGTTTAGATCTTTACCTCTTTCTGCAGAGCTATTCTGTTAGCAGCAGTGCAGCTGCACTAACACTCAATTATAAAGCTGCAAGAGGCAATCTTTTTTGTGATATTTGTAAGACAGAAAACTGGATACAAACTTGTAATGAATGTTAATAACTCTTTGAACTCCTCCAAAATTATTAAAAAAAATGTCTCATAGAAAAAAAAAAATGTCATGACGCATGTAGGGCGGTACTGATTGTACAATAAGCAGTCTGAGCAGAAAGCCAGGAGGAGATAAAAGCCAGGAGCAATTGATTTCTTCATTAATAAATTTTCTGCCTCTCCTCCCTACATTTCCTCTGTTCATAAGCTCTGGTTTGAGTCATGATGCTGCTGCCTAAGTCTATTTCTTTACGATGAAAGACTTTCTGTGTTTCATCCAGAAATGTTCTTATTATGAGCCAATAAATAGTAAACTCTGGAAAAAGAAGAGTTTTTGTCTAGTTTGAAAGTTTTAGTTTTGCAGTTGCTCTACTTAGTTGCATTAGAATAAAAAAAAAATATTCCAAGAAGACGCACAAGATGTGAAGTTTTCAAAAGTTGTGTAACTGTAGTCATTTCACAAATATTTCATCAATATATTTAAACTTATCTTGTTTATCAGGGTGGAAATCACTTTGACCAGTATGAAGATGGACAGTTGGAGTTGGAGCAGGCGTCTTTAGACAAGCCCATCGAATCGGTAAGGTCGCATTCATCATCCCGCACCATCGGACCAGCTGTGAGAATGGATATGATTGATCCAGGGAGAAATAAGAACCACACCTTTTTTAACCTCATAGTGTCAACTAGACGCATCTAGTTTTCTTTTTTGTTTTCCCTCAACACATTTGCCACTTAACCCAAAGAATTCCTCACATGTCCATTTATCTTCTTTAAATGCCCCCACTTACCTCGTCCTTCACCTCCTCCATAGCTTATGTGACAGACAAATATATTACTTGATTTAAAGCTTACAGATAAATGATATATTATTTAATACCATCAGTCATATTGGCACTGTGAATTGAGATGGTTTTGGATGAAGCACTGTCATTAATGTCTTATAGATTAATATTGAAGTGATTGAACATATTTTTAACCATTTTGGGTTTAAAAAAGATATGATTTAAGCCTGGTAACTTTTTAAAGCTTGTCTTGAATAATGTATATTATACTTTATATAATAAGATGAATGGTACACACGCGACAAATTGTTATAAATTCATTTTACAGCATTAACTGGAATGATTATTTGAAGTGTTTGACATTGAATCGACTTTCTATTGACATTACGCGGTGCTTAATCCAATTCATTTAGCAAACAGAAACGTGCCCATTAGATAGTGTGAATGGTCACATTTGTTTGAGTGAGTGTGAATCAATGTAGCTTTAGAATTCATGTGTTAGTGTTTGTGTCTGTAGGACAGTTATCTTATTGTACACAACTTGGGGTGTTCGACATTTCTCTCCTGCAGCGAATTGGCCCCTATTAGCTATGCAGCAATGACCCGGTTTGTATTTGCACGCTCTGCTTCCTTACTTCTATCTTTAGGGTCCTTGTAACGCTGCTCTTGACTATCTTTCCTACTGATTCTGTCTTCCTATTTCAGTTTCTCGACTGTCACACTTTAAAATCTACTCTCTCTCCTTAATCTCTCTCTATCTTGCTCCCTTCCTATTACACAGTGATTTGGTGTACAGTACCCTCGGTCATTCTGTGCTGGCATGGTGCTTGTGCAACTGGGACTGCATTTTTTGCTGAAGAGGCACATCGATAATAGCGCAGGCAGCTTCCTTCTGTCTGTCTTTCTCACTTTCCATTCCCTTTCTGTCTCTAAAGCATTTTGGTGAGCAGTCACAAACTCTTCTTTCCTCATTAGCACCAGACCGCCTATTCTCAGCATTTTAAACATGTGTTTCCAGCCACTTCAGTAGCTTTGCTAAGCCGCTGTGTTATCTAATCACTGGTAAAGCAAAGTGATTATCAAAGAATCACATATTAGTTTGGGTTTTAAACTTAGCAATGATCAGAAAAAAATATAATTCAGTATTTATTGAGTTTTAGGGTGTTTATTTCTAGAAAGTGGCAAATTTCTATGTTTCTTATAGCAGCTGTGTGATATTGACAAAAAAATGTAATTACACTTTCTGTCTGATAACGCAATATTGATTTGATATTTGATGTCTGGGAGAGACGCTGTAAATGGGGAAAAATGAAACAAAAAATTGAAGGAAAATTGCAACTTTTTATGATTAGCTCATCACAGTTGTTAATATTAGAAAATTTATTCGATATTGATATATCTTGCAGCCCTACATCTCATGTAACTTTATAATGAGTTTTATGCAGCAAATGTCTCCAGCTCTAGCAAACATTAAGGGCTCGTATACACCAAACCGTAACAAGTGTTTTTTTAGCGTAGGCTTGGTGTATGAGGGTCCTTTATGACCTTTAAATTGAAAACAAGAAATTTGCATAGTTAGTCAATGTGAAGCTCCTACTTGTTTCACACTAATAGCCCAGAAAAACAGGAAGATCCAGTTTCTTCTAATGCTCAGGCTGCACTATGACAAACTCTCTTATAATCACACAAACTGCTCACCCACCATGTGTGGGTGGTAAAAAGGAAGGGAGAGAGGTGGCCTGCTCACCTGGCTTGAGTGGCTGTTTTGCTCCTGCGCTATTATTTGCGGAGGGGGCCGAGGGCTGCGCTGCAGCATCACACAGCTCTTCACACATCTATGGGAACACTGCAATGTTGCTATGTGAATCACCAATACCCTTAATTAATCCTGATATACAGGTTTCTATTTTTTAATTAATAGGAGGCTCAAAAAAATCTAAAATAATATTGAATAGACTCAAACGTCAATAATCATGTCATGAACTGTAATTTTTTTTACTGTATTCAATGATACTTTTTAAAGTATCAATGAATATGATAATTTTTTTTCAATCTTCTGATTATCTTATAAGTATGTTTTATGTGTAATCAAAACAGCCATATCACTTAGTTTACAGGTTTATTCCTGCCTCCTCGTGCATAGCTCTATGTCTGTTTCCGCTAACGTTACATCTTGGAGCTGTTAGTGAATGCCTCAGCCCAGCTTCTCAGAACCCTTCCCTTGCCATTTATTGTGTGTGATTTATAGGCAGCTAGAGGTCTGTGGTACTTTATTGGGATCTCTTTTTCTCTTCCTGTCTTTCTCCCCTTTTGGTCTTTGGTATCTCTCTGTAACACTGTTTTTGCATTGCATGCATTAACTTGATAGTATCAGAACTATTTCCTCTCGATACATTGTCCTAATCACAACTATAATTTTTGTTTTCTCCCAAAGTCCTTCCCTCCACATCTCTTTCCCCTCCCTGTTTTTTTAAATCTGCCATCCTCTTTCCTACCCTCATTTGACCCGGTGCCACAGTGATATGCAGCGGGCAGCCTGTGAGCCACAGAAACCACACTTACATACACTGGAAATGTAAGAAAAACATGTAGGCTGTAAAAAGATTTTTTTTCTCTCTTCTTTCTTTTATATCTCAGTAAACAGTGGGTATGGTAATTAAAAACTATAAATAAATCCCAGAAATATGCATTCGCAACGTAGCATGTATCAGACACGGTTGCATGCTTAGTTCACCTATTGAAAATGTAAAACCAAGCCTTTTGATATTTTTCACACTCATACTCCTACATGAAGTCAAGAAATGGGAAATAAACGTTGTAACATTACAAAAGAACATTTGTTTTTCTAGCTCACAATGACTTTTTCTTCATCTTCTGTCCTTATGGGACTTCTGTTTTAGTCATTTGGCTTTTGGTCCACTGCAGCAGTTGTTTGCATTAGTTCACACCTGCTAAAGCTTTTCTCTAAGCAGGAATGTGGAACTCCTAAAGAGGAGCCTGTTCACATAATATTCTCTTTTTTTTTTGGTAATATGTGTCTCTTGAAGAATTGTATTATTACTTGAGGCACGCTGTTAAAGAAAAGCAGAAATTTGAAATTGAAAAGGAATAAATATAAAAGCCACACCCAGCAGTAGTTCACATTGGAACATGAGAAATTTAGACAAAAAGATAGCAAACAGGATGATTCTTTAAATATTGACTTTAATTTCAGTTTGCAAACAAGATCTGTCACAAAGCTGCTTAAAAAAACACGAAATGAAGCCATTCATTGCTATTTTGTTTTCCTTCCACATACTTTTTTTATTTGAACAGTTTATTTGAACAAGATAAGTGACAATAACAAAAAAAATACAATGATACAAAATACAATGATAGAAAATGAGTTGTCCTCACTGAGTTGAACAACCTCAGAAAGGCTCCGCCACACATTTACCAGTCTTTCTTTAGTTGTCACTTTCAATGTCACGCCCATGCCATTACAAAGTTACTTGTCCTCTTCCTCTCACAGAAATCTAGTCCTTATAAGCTTTCAACTGGTGGTAGATTTTATATTAACATTTTTCTATTTCAATTATGCACCAATAAACTTATAAAGACACAACACCAGTTTACCATATTCTGATATGTTTTTCCCTCAAATTAGAGGAGTTAAGAGGGACATTGTTCGTGTACTTGCGTGCCGTCATTCCTTCTTGCGAACTGTGCTACTAAATTGACTTTTGGCTTAAGACCAAAAATCTTGCAATCCAAGAACTTTAGGTTCTAAAACCATCCTGGGTTGTTTTCTCTTAAAGTCAACACCCTGAGCTTTCTGTTCTCAGGCAGCGATTCACAGAGACTTGCACACACCAAATCATTAAAAACAATACGAATAAAAACTCTGAGGTCTCTAAGCCAGGTCCCCTGCATATCTCTTGCCTTGTTTATATCTTTTGCCATGCAGTGTGTCAATGAAAGCACATTGCACTTTTTTCTTTAGACCATCTCCAGTAGATCTTTTGTTAAGATAACATTTTCATTTTTTTTTTATTCTTTGTCCTTCCTGTATTAACAATCAGTTGGTGGATTTATTGAAATGCCTACCTTTTGTGTTTGTACACAGTGATATGTTTAGCGGCAGAGAGAGATTTGTTATTTTTTAAGAACTAGAGAAGCTAGCTGATTTGTAGTTGAAAGCGTTTGGCCGGTTTCTTACGTTGTGTCACGTGTGACTGTTTCTTTGACAGCCCAGTATTTTAAAGCCAGGTTCGTATGGAAATGCCTTCACTCCACTTGCACTGCTGTTGGATTCGCCGTCGTTGCTTTCATCCGTCTGTCTATTCTTTTGGTGCACTCATCTGTTGTCCAACACTCAGTCTGCACCTCATCTCTGCCATTTAATCTCTGCAGAGCTCATTTGAACCTGATTCCTTTAATATTTGCAATTGCAAACTGTTGCCTCATTTGACCTAAAATGCATTGTTTTAAATTTGTTTTTTGAGTAAATACTTTATAAAAAACACACAAATGTCAGTGATATAAAAAATTTACATTTTGTTTTGTACTAATTTCTTTTTAAAAAAAATTTTTGAGTAGAGAAATTGCTGCAAAATATAATCAGTCCTTAAGTAGCTTAGTTTTATTTCCCCGGTACCTATGGATCATTTTATAAGGCATTTACCCACATTCTTTCCTTGGAGTACTTTCAGAAAACAATTTTGGGTAAAATATGGTAAGCAAGCCAATTTCAAGATGCAGGATATCTTGTGAATAATAAAAAGAATTTTTTATACATTTAGCTGCACTTCATCGTTAAAACCTTTGACGCTACTATAATAACACTGGCTGGATGCCACTTGTTGCTACCTAAAAGATGTATGGCTTTAGAAGTGATTGGATCAGAGTCCGTATGAGTTTTTAGCTTATTTGTAAATGTGGGATGAAACAACTAAACATCTTCGTGGCATTTTGAGAATTTTCATTTTGCAAATCTTAATGATAAAGTGTTGTTCCAAATAGTTTATTCACATTCTATTTTTCTTGCAAATATGAAGGCAACACTGTGCTCTTTAATGGAACCCAATTGAAACAAAACAAAATGATTTATTCCAATTTATATATGGGCAGAGATGCAGTGTGTGTGTTGCGTGTTAGAGACTCCCTTCACATGCCCTAACTCATACAAGCCCAGCTCACCTCCAACACCCTCCAAAAACTCACCTTTCATCATGGCTCAGCCTGCCCTGTTCTGCCCATTGTCTAAACTCTTATGAAATAGAACTAATCGAGCCCCGTTGAGCCATCACCTTTTTCATTGTGCCTGATCCACCTGAAAACTAACAGTTTTGTTAAGCCCTTTCACCCCCTGCCCGTCCCTCTGTATGTTTACCACTAACACCGACGACCCTTTTTGTTAAAAACACTTTAACAAAAAGTTGCATGCTGTTATTTTTTTGGGTTGTTTTTTTTTTTGTCAACACTCCCTCTCACTCTCTGTTTGTGACAGTTAATGTCAGTCTCTTTGTGATTATAAATATCCTTTTATTTTTTTGTTTGGTTTGAATGTTTTTCTGATAGAATGCAGCACTATGGTGAATAGTAGACAACCTTGTTATAGCTGTAGTTACTACGTTAAATCCTGCTTATCCAGAAGTTTCATTGTGCTTGAGGATGTACTACAGAGTGTAGTGGTGAATGGTCTTGCATTTCACGTTTTTGTTATCTCGCTTACCCTACACTACTGATAGAACGGTCCACCACCTGCACATATGGGCCACACGGTGTGCTAGGAATTACTGCTGTCTGTTTTTTCCACACCTCCATCAGTTAAATGATGACCAAATGTCATTGGTTTGTAGCACAGGGATCATTGGGCTCAAGAGGCAAAAGTAATATTTTAATCTCGATAGCCTTAAGGGCATTTTTTGGGTGCCTTGGAGTTGACCTGATGTAACTTATTTATCAAACTAATCCCTGACCCACACAGTGATCAACATTTCTGTAAACATTCAGCTTGCTTCCATTGTTGGAGCTCGCCGCTATTTTCCTTCGACAAGTCTCTAACTAATTTTGTTATCACTAGATAAAGTTTACGTTAGTTACACGTTGAAAAAAATAATTAAAATGTCGTTTTGATTTTGTAAGGCCGACACTGGCTATCTGGAGTGGTTAATTAGCGGCGTAGCATTGTCAGGACAGGCTGAGCATTATTTAGCTTAGATTTAAGCATAGTTTACTAAAATATTCACCATGAATGACTAATAAATCCTTAACAGAGATGTTAACAATTAAGCATAAAGTCTGCAGTGATAGTGTGAGATCTGTTCAACCTCTAAAATGCTACACTATACATGTATGCGGGCAATGTAGACATATGACTGATCTATGTATATAAATGTTGTGACTACTGGAATCGTTTAAGAATGTATCGAGAATCCTATTTCTTGTTACTGTGAAAAATTAACATGTTAATAAATAACATTTGAGCGACCATCCGCAATGATATTCGACAACAAATTCAGTTTAGCATTATTCTCCCCAAAATAAGTTTCCAAATTCAATGTAAGAATGTTGCAGTAAATTGTCTGTTTTACGTTTAAAGGTAGAAACTTTCCATTTAAAAATGCTAGCATTGGGAAAAAAAAAATAGTCATGTTGCTAACTTTTGAAAGGTTTGATAACGTCATCCCATAACTGGTGGGTGGGGATTATCTTCAGGTCAATTTCTAAGGTTGACAGTATGTTTTATGCAAATTGTACTAACGGGTCTTCTAGTTGGATTTCTACAAAAACTGAGGTTTTAGAAAAGATCCTTCTTAATTCATTTGGTCAATTTTAGATCAAGATACCAGAGGTGTCAAAAAACATAACAGCCATTTTGCAGGATAACCAATGGGGTTGTTTGCACACATTGTGACCCTCTCTTCACCTGCACACCCACATGTTCCTTCACAATGCATAGTCTGTTCACCCTGGGCCTTGTAATGGTAATCCAAGGCTCACTAGCTCCACTTTTGTCTCTTCCTCTTGCTTTTTTTTTTCTTCTCGTGATCGCTGCATATTTTGTCATGGTGCTCCCCTTGTCATGGTTACGGATTCGCAGCAAGCTTGGACTTTCCGGTCTTCATTATATTGTCATTGCTAGATTTCCATTTTTGTTCTGTGTTCGTTACCTTTGTGTTCCGAGATCTTTTTTTCCGTAGTGGATCATATATGTATGCGTGTGATACATATATTGCCCTTTCCTTCTTCCTCTTCCTCATGACTTTTCATTTAGTGAATGTAACTTGTTAATGATGAAAGATAGAATAGCCTCTTTCCCAATATATTTTGACCGATAAAGTTTTAAACTGCATTTAGGTGAATACGTCACACACACATTTTGATTAATAGACTCATGTATGTGTCATAGTGAAAATCCCAAACTTCATCTCAGTTTCCCAGCTTTTATCTTTCACACTGCTTGTGCTGGAAGACACTGATTGAAACACCCTGTAGGTGAATATAATGACGGTGGTGGTGGTGGTTGTGCTGATGATGATACAGTGATTTGAATGTTGTTGTTTTTTTTTTTTCAGTTTTGTTTTGTTTGTCTGTTTTTTTTTTTCAACCACAGGGTATAGCTCTTCTTATTATTGGATTTCTTTTGGTTTTTTTCTCCTCTGTTTTCTCTGCTAGGATAATATCGGGCACCGGCTCCTTCAGAAACATGGCTGGAAGTTGGGACAAGGGCTCGGCAAAACCATGCAGGGTAAGAACACACTTCGCACCACACTGGTGTTAAAAATTACAGGAGCTGCCATCTCTTGTAATTTTCTTTCTCCTTAAATTTTCAGGTTTTTTTTTTTCAGTTTGAACTTGCAGATTTTCTTCCCTCTTCTCATCCTTTTTTGTCCCTTCTTCCTTTTTCTTCTTATGTAAATATAAAACTATCTTTGTAATAGTTTTTATTACTTTTGAGCTGCTGTTTCTTTAAACAAAAAGCATGTTGAACAGTTTTTAGACATCCAGTTGTGTGGGTGCATAAGCTTGATCAGAAGACTTAACTGGTTATGGTTTCAAAAGTCCCTTTGTTGGATTTTCTTCAGATCTTGTCTGGTAAACATGTTTGGGAACTTGGGGAACATGATAATAGCAATTGGGTTCCGAGGTTGTCATCGATTTATGAATTTCGGAATTGTCTTTTAAGACATTGTAGCAAAAATTTAACCTTTAGAAAAAAAATTTCTGGTATCTAAACATCTCAAAATGTTTGGCAATTGCTCTTGATTTTAATTTGGATTTAACATGTCTTATATGCAAAGGCAGTTTGTGAAGGACATGTTGTTGGTTGGTATGATCTAAAATAGGAAAAGAATGGTAATTTGAAGGCTTGAGTGTGTAAAATGTTCGGATTCAGTGACTGTTGGATCCTAATGTTGTAAAAGGAGTTGCTAAACTCTAACTTAGGAGTCTTGTTCCCTCAAGTTATTAATGTACTCAGGTAGTTTGGTAAATCTGTGAAGTTCAGAAAGACAGTTGCAAATAGCTTTGTTTCAGAGTTTTAAGACTCATGTGAGGGTTGTTTTGGCTGGTGTTTGTATTTTTTTTTAACTCAAATTGTTTGGACTCAACTGGCTCTATGGCAGTGGTGAAGAGCACCAACATTTTTCTGCAAACCTTTTTCTCCTTCAACTTTCTTACGTCTTCTTTTTCTGTGGCTTGTTTTAAAGGCTTTCTTGTAATGCTCACTCATCTCTGATTACAGTCCCAAAATGTCTCTGAATGGCTAATAAGTTTTGGTTGTTGGCTAACCGCTGATTTCTAAAACCAATTTCTAGCTGTCTGTACTTCTTGCAGTATAAGTACTCATTTTGATTAATAATATTTAAGTTGTAAATTACAACTGAGATTCAAGTTGTAATTTTCTAGAGATTTCCTATTGTTCTCTACCTCCGTCTGCTCCCGTATTTAATTTCAGTATTGGGGCTTTTGTTAACTTCTGAAATCGGGCACAAGTGCTCTCAATTCCCTGTTTTAATCTTCTTTACATTTCTTTCTAACAAAAGTTAGGAACTAAAAACAGGAAGTCAATGATCTGCTTTCTACTGTCGTTGCCTGTTTTTTTTTTGTTGTTATAGATGTACGCATGCGTGTTCTAGTCGAATAAAAACAGTAAATTAAAACAGTAAATCTGACTGAGCAGTTGTGAAACATAAAGCCCACTGGAGAAAATTCACTGCGTGTCAAACAAGATAATGCATGAAAATCTAAACCAAATTTACACAAGAGCATAAACAGATTCTACAACAATAAATCATTTTTATATTTTTTAGTACAAGTTTTCATTAGCAATTTATGAGTATCATGAGTATATTATTCATGGTCACACCATTAATCTAAAAACACATGCTATTAGACTTGATGACATCTGTAGTTGTGACTTTTTGATTGTTTGGTATTGTGCTGGGTGATAATGGGGTAATAATTCTTAAAGGGGAGGTGTGGCTCAATGGCAGATTGGCCGTCTTTGGACCAAAGAATTGTCAGGTTGATTCCCGCCATGAGCTCATGCCTAAGTCTCCCTGGAGAAGACACATAACCCCCTATCATTCCCACCATTGGCTCTGTCATAGCTGCTTGCTGCAGTGCAATGCAGCACCAGAAATTTCCCCTTGAGGGATTTATAAAGTATGATTGTTATTACGTATAACTTATAGAGACGAACATGGCACCTTTCGCTTATTTTAACGTATTTATTCATTTACACTTCTGTTTTTGACATTATAAACTTCCCCATCTCTCACTCCCCACTTGGTTCCTCCTCATGAGCATGTGCACAACGCAGCATGACTCTCCCTTTAGTCTGCAAACGCCGTGTAAACAGCATCAATTTACCAAAGCCACATAATCTTTTAAAGTTTTTATTTTGTGCATTTACATAAAAACTGCACTTCCTGTTGTGCAACCTTACACATATTGTTTGTGGAATTTTTCGGCTTCCACTGAGAATCTTGAGGAAGCATTACCACGCAAGCTGTCTCTGCATCTGGGCTTCCTTAACACTGCCCACAAAGTACCTACAGTTACTCAGTACTGACTAGAAATGAACTGATTAGGTTTTCATTCAAGCTCACAAAATTTAAACCTTAAGCATATGCTGCTTCAACCTAGTTATCACATAACCTTAATAATTTGTTATTAATAAAGTCTGGGATAGAAGACAGGCAGAGGTATATTGTTTGTATTCTTGTTTAAACACTTCACCACACTTAAGAGAAATTTAGAGACTTAAAAAACTACTGCAGCGTTGCAAGCTATCCAAGCTATTGCAAGCAGAAGTTTCACGAGCAGGGAGCAATTCCTTTTATCACTTCCGGTTAGTCAGCTGGATGTGTCTCTGCACGCCAGCATCATTTACGTCAATACGTCTTTGGAAAGACCTGCTCCTGCAAGTTTTACAAAGACCATTTACAGGAATTCATAGTTTGAGGTGATTGCATTGGCTTTTCTGATGTTGGCAGATACTCCCATGCTGTGTGAGCAAAACATTAGCGTTTAATAAGATCTCATTCATTCTCTGCTAACTATCAGGTGATGATGGGTCTTAAGTATTTTTCTATCACGTTAGTCTCCCATCTGGCGAAAAGCCCCTACACTCCTGCTGCAAAAAAAACCTTCCCGTTTACCCAGAGCGTATGGTGAACAAAATCCATGGCAAAGAACATCCTGCCATTAGAGTAGTATCCAAATACTGAATAGAGAACCACTTCAAGTATGTTCTGTTTTTAAAATAGGAATTAGTTTCAAACATGGTAGAAATGACCAAAAAAAAGTTGATTTAGAAAACCAGATGATATCCCTTTTTTTAATCACAAATGACAGCAACAAATTATGATTGCTGGTTCTTCTGGTTAAGTTGCTTCAGCTTATCACCCATTATTATCGTTTTTGTCGAACTATTAACTTTAAATGACTTAGATTTTTTTGTAAAGTACCTTCTACGTTTGGGCAAATGACTTGTATCCATTCTAAGTTTCACATCTACGTCTTCAGCTTTGCTCTTCCTCTCCTATGTTTCTGCTTGGTGTTCTTCTTAAGAATGCTGAAATTGGAAACTTCCATGTTCTTGGCAGGTTTATTAGGCTCTTACTACTGGGTTAGCAGCCAGTTTGAAGTGGTACAACCACCAAATAGGGAACGGAACATGTCAGAACAACTGTTCTTTTTTTTGTTGCGGGACTCAGAAATGTCCAATTAAACCAAGAAGATAAAAACGTCTTAATATTATATAATGTCTTAATATTATCCAAATGTTTTATAAAGTAGGTTTTAAGTAGATTTTCTATCTCTACAATAATGATACAATGTTGTTTTTGTTCTGGTGGGGAAAAAGGGACAGTGATTCTTTCCAGGCTCATTTTAAATGACATGTGCGCTGGTCTTCTTCAGGTTTGTGGTTCCTGCGATTGTCTGGTTTTGTGGGTTGTTGCCGCCCTCGCTCCTGACTTTTATCTACATATATGGGCTTGGTTCTAACTTGTCATGTAAGAATTTCTCAAGTACATTGAGCAGAGTAGACAGGAAAGCTCCTTCATTCCAGGCATGGAGGAGGCAAGGGCGCAGAGATCAAATGACGCAGCAGAAACTTCTGAGCCCGGCCTCTGCAGTCCAGAGTTGTTTATTTCCATCTGGCATTGAAGAGTTGAATCCCCATGTATTTTTATTTGTGAAAGGGAGGTGCGCTAACTTTGACTCAGGCTGACTGTGCTTTTGTTTTGGCCTCTGGCACCGCTCCGTGGTTATGTAAGCATCTTGTTTTGTGGGCAGACTGCAGCAAATTCTCTTTGTTTATTATATTTGAATTAAAGGCCCAGTGTGGCCCACCAGTCAGTTCAGAGGCTCACAAAATAATTGCACCATCACATCTCATCGCAGTGATAATCATTGTAATCACCCTTCTTCTTTCCTGTCCTCTTTGCCAGAAGAGACGGTTGTTTTGCATTGTCCCCTCCTAAGTTTTTTTCACTGTATTGACTTTGTTCTTATTCTTCTTTTGTCCCCTTTTTTTGCCCCTTTTAGGTAAGGTTTGTTGGAACCCTCTGTATGTCAGTATGCGTGTGTGGGTGTGTTTTTCAATCTCCCACTCTACAGTTGCCTTTTAGTGTAGCACCCCTCTTTACAGCGTGTCATAGGATAATGGCCTCTTTCAGCTTCCTCCTTTTTGCTTCATAATTACTAAACCTTCTTTATCAATCTGCTTCAGAATAAAGTGCTTTGATTTGAAGCTAGATGGAAATTCATTTTGAAATCAACTTAGATTTAGGAAGCCATAATTCCATCTCACTCCCCCTAAAATCATCATCTCCACAAATGATAGATTTTTTTTTATTTTCTTCTACAAGTTTCCGTGGCTGCTGTCGGGTAATCTGATTGGCTGTAACCACAGCTCAGACTTTGAATGGCTTGCAGAGTAGACACGTTTTCTCCCCTCTCTGCTTGTTTTTGCCTGTTTTCTTCCTTCAAACCCTGTGAAACTTGTGTATGTATGTGTGGCTATTAAGTGGGATTGAGATGTGTGTCTGCTACTCACCGGGGCCGTAGAGTCAACTTACAGGGAATAAAAAAAAAAAAACCTCTTCACTCTTCCACACCCCGAGTATCACCGTTCAAAAGTTTACAGGCTTCCATCCTACCCCCTGTTTGTTTGGCCCTCCTACACAGCATGTTTGTCCCAAAGGTGCATTCCTGCCTGCTTCAAACTGTTACTCACACGGGGCTTTGAGCAGTGTGGGCAGATTGACCACTTAACTACACCTTTCATCTGATGATGACTTATGAAATTAATTTTAACAACACATCACACTTTTTCAGATGCACTGCTCAAAGCTCGGCTCGTCCCTCAGGTGCATTTTAATGTGTGTCTTGTGTTCACATGTGTCGGAATAAAGCACATCCCAATCTGAACTTGCTGGCGTAGGCTGGCAAGGGAAACGAGGGGATTCTCGGGGACATTCACTAACTCAGTTGACAAGTGTTTGCGAGGGAAAAAGCTCCAAGGGGTGAAATGGTAGTCGTCACAACAACCATTAACTTATCCTAGAATAGATTTTATCACCACTTCTTAATGAACACACACAAGTATGAAGTATCCTTATGACTTAAAGCAGCTTTTTGACTGTCTTGTCACTTGTCGGGGGGAGGAGTAGAGGGAAGGGATTTTAGGTCTGAAAATAAAGCATGACTTTGCGATCGGGACGAGGGGTTTGGAGAGAGTGATGAGAGGAGCTCCCTGTAAGTGGCTAGCCCTAAACAACGGGGTGGGTGGGGGGTTGACACCACAGAGATCTTTCTGGTAATGAACACCCGTAAACCCCCCGAACAACACAACCCCCGACCTTTCCCTCCCCTTCTTTATGTGCCTCAATCTTCCTGCTTAACCAATTGGTGTTTCTTTTTTACAGCGATTTGATCCTGCCCATGTTGTGCTGATGGTAAACTTAGTGGTAAATGTTATTTTATCCCCCCCAATTGAATTGTTTTTGTTTGTTTTAATTTCTCCCATAATTTTTTTCCTCTCATCAGAGCACAAATGCTGTCTTAGGCTTTCAATTCTCTCTGTATTAGTCTTCATTCTGCTGCTTGTATATTATCATGCATCTGGATTACTTTTAGAACATTATCATTTTGTTTGTTTTCAGTTTTGTTTTTCTTTCTATTAAACCTTGTGATCCACACTTTGTGATTTAGATGCACATTTTATTTATTTAATTTTTTTTGTCTGGCCTCTTTTTTTTTTTCTTTTTTTCTTTTTTGTTCACTGGAATGGGTAATGTGGAAGTATCGTCACTGTGTTTTAAAGATTGGTGATAGTTTGGGATGATTGTACATGAATCTGTTATTCTGGGTCTTGCTTGTGACTCCATACAGACAGATCACTGCAGTGGCTGGCTAATTTGTTGTTTTTTTTTCGTTTTTGGTTTCACTTCTCTCTTGCTGTTTGTGAAAGAGTGTGAACCCACCATTTCCCAGAAGACTAGTCATGTAAACTTGATAGCACATAAACATACTTCCTGGTACGATTGCGGCCTTTAGTTCTTTTATTAGTAATGGAATGAAAAACAGCCCAAAAGCTTTTCCAGCTGATAGACACTGCAGTGGGGCTGTAAGTCCAGACGGGCCAATACATGTCACCATGTCCATGCATTAACGGTCTCAGAATGAATCAGTCATTGAGGACTAAATCACTTTAGCCTAAATCATACTATCACGTCTTTTTGAGAAAGAAGCTTTACTTTTAATAATTCATCAATAGAAGTCATCTCTATATATTTATTTGGGATGCACCAATGCCTTTTTTTTCCATCCCTGCATAAGTACGGTACTCACATTTACCATCTTAAGGCCAATTCAGCCAAATTCCTTTTAATGTAAAAAGATTGCAAACCAGAAAAACAATTTAGTATTAATGGCCGTCTTCAAAATGAGGTTTTTGTTTGATGATGTAACAATGTTGCTACGTGTTCAAGATATATTTAAAGTCCTTTGTCTCTGGACAGATGCTGACTAGAAACAAGTTGGTTAAAGACATTTTTATTTTCTTTACAATAAAACACCCACTCACACAAGCCAATTAGTCCGTGGATTTTTAAATCGAGAGTTTGTGTTTTTGGCTCAGCTCTCTTCACCACAACAGACAGAAGTAGCGTCCTAGGTATTGTGGACACTGCGCTCATCCGCCTGTGATTTCCATCCATGAAAATGTAAAATACATTATCAAAACTGGTACTGGCGCATCCCTAATTTTGACAAATCGAAAAGCCTTTAAAGGCGCTGGTGTTTGGGATACACTGCATGTATAATCAATATTTGATTGGATTTCACATAATAATGAATTTAACACAGATTAATAATGAATCCCACTACTTGAATTTATTGACCAACATTTCCATTCCCAGCTGAAATTGCGTAATGGATACTAGAGTATAAGAGAGGAAAAAAAAAACTGAAACCAAACTAAATTGATAATTGCATCTGTAAAGGTCAGGAGCAGCAGATTAGTCCAAATTTCTCTTTTTTTTTGCCTTTTGTGTTGAGATTCCCCCTATCTGTCTGTCTGTGTGTCCGTCTCCCTCCCTTCTCCTACTCATACCCATGTTTTACCAGGTAAGTATCCCCATCCCTTGCACTGTCGTCATGGCGACACCTGGCCTGTGACATCACTCTGCTGTAGTTTCAGTGCTTGTGTCCTTTTTTTTGTTCATTTTTTTTCCATTTAATTTGACTCTATCTGCTTTGTTTGGCTGATTATGAGTGGATTAAGCAAAAACTGTGTCAATCTCCAAAGTAGTTTTGATTTGATATATATTCAATATCTTTTTAAGTTTCTTTCTGTTTTTTGTCGTCTTTTGGTTTATTTTGTTTTCTACAAGTTAATTTTCTTCCGATCCAGCTCTTTTCACAGCTTACATCAGTTCATAAAGACTAGGAAAAAATTAGAAATGTCCAGTCACACATTCAAACGAGGCTAGAGACAAGCGAAATCAGAGAAGAATCTGTTCAAATAAAAGATCTGTTCTGCATCACCAAGCATATGAATCACAGGCCTGTTGCACTTCCACACATGGCAGCAGTTGTGGAAACTTCAGTCCTCTTGACAAACTCGTCTTTCTGGTTACTTGGGTGTGTTGCAACAAATGCATAACAACAAGGTAATGAGAAAAACAACTTGTCCTCCTCAAAAAGCCTCAGTTTTATTTAATATAACAAAAAAAAGGGAGTGCATCGTAAAGTACACAATTAATGTGCCAGATTAAATCTAATAAAAACTACATTTCTACTGGTGTTTTGTGGCTTCAGTAAGCTGTGAGAATGGCTGGTGGTTGGTTCACTTTAGCTTTCTGGTCTCTTTGCAATTCAAGGCAAAAAAAAAAAATCTCTAACCCCAGCACCCTATGCTCTAAAGCAGGCTGTCTTCGAGTCGGACTTCCTTCTCCGTGTCCAAATGCATCTAATCCCGTCTCTGTCTCTTTTCCCTACAGGACGCACGGATCCTGTGCCTATCATTCTTAAATATGATGTCATGGGAATGGGACGGATGGAGATGGAGGTAAGATGCATGTTGTTTTGTTTTATACACCTTTTGATATTCCTTACTGTTAAATAAAGACAATAGTATTTTAGGCGATTTAGTAAACAAGGCTGATGTCACATGAGACATCAGCGTAGACCAGAGCGCCACATGATTACAGGAAAGATATACATACTCCTTAGAAAAAGTAATAAAATGATGCAGTTAGTCTGAAAGAAAGCAGTCAAAATGCTGTAAACATTTTCTTCTAACATCTATCTGCTAATTCTGTTTTGTTCCCTATAAGTGCTAGAACCTGCTGTGTTTGTTGTCTTTAGCTGGACTATGCAGAGGATGCCACAGAGAAGAGGAGAGTGCTGGAAGTGGAAAAAGAGGATACAGAGGAACTGCGGCAAAAGTACAAGGTGAGCTCATCCAGCACAGCACCACCGGTGGCGCTGTTGTAGAAGATGAGAGAATAGAGCAGTGTTTTTCAGTCTTTTTTATGACAATGTACATTTTTATATGAAAAAATTATGACGAACACCACCACCAAAAATGTTTAAAAAAAATTTCCTATTTTTACTTTTATTAACTACATAGTGATTATCATACATGTGTCCTGAAAAGAAATCAAATCAACACATCAAAACATCCTAAATTTTCTCTTAATGCCTCAAAAACATGTAGAAAATACAATCCACTAACTGAGGTAGTTTTTGGGAGGGATGGACAGCAACATGCAACAAAACAGCAGGGAAGAGTCAGTTGCCAAGGTTACAGGACAGCTTTGCCTGTCTCTAAATAAAATGACAAGACTTCATACTGATAAACATAAAGAACTACATGTTAATCTTTTTTTTTTTAATTTATTATTTTTTTTAACACAAACACTACGAGATCAACTAAAGCAATCTTTGGAGGTTACTGGTAGATCCTGATCACAATATGAAGTAAAATAGGATCATTTGACACTGCACTCCTGACGATCTAGTGCAGGGGTGTCCAAAGTCGGTCCTTGAGGGCAGGTGTCCTGAAGGTTTTTATTGTGTTCGTGGTTCCATACAGCTGATGTACAGAAAGTGAAATAAACAGCCAATAGAATTTGGCACAATGACTCAATTAACTGGATCAGGTGTGTAGACGCAAGAACATATGGTAAACCTTCAGGACACCGGCCCTCTAGGACCGGATTTGGACACTCCTGATGTAGTGTGTCGCGGAACACTGCTTGAAGACCGCTAGATTAGAGAGTTTTGACTAATTTTTTCTACTTTTTTGTTTGACACAAACATAGGACCAGGTGGAAAAGGAAAAAGCCATTGCAAAGGCTCTGGAAGACCTGAGAGCAAATTTCTACTGCGAGCTTTGTGACAAGCAGTACACCAAACACCAGGAGTTCGACAACCATATTAACTCCTATGACCACGCACACAAGCAGGTAGAGACGTGCCCTTGTTATCACTGTGAAATTATAATGTGAAACTGTTGTCCTTACCCACAAGGCAACTGTATTTGTCTTTCAGAGGTTGAAAGAACTGAAACAGAGGGAGTTTGCCCGGAACGTGTCGTCCCGCTCTCGGAAAGATGGAAAGAAGCAGGAAAAAATGCTGCGACGGCTGCATGAACTGGCAGAGCAGAGGAAACAGGACAAACAAGACCGGTAGGAGTTTAAGACCAGAGCGCCACATGATGGTTGAATAAGAAATGACAATGGTTTAGGGGTGGGGTTTTATTTATTCACGTGTTTGTAATTTCATTCTGTTATTAAAAACAAATTTGAATGAAAAAGAGACAGTTTAGTTAAAACTTATGTTGCCTCTGCATTTTCACAGAAATCAAAACAGTGTTTCCAATAAATACAAAACAAATAAAAAAACATTAATTAAATGAACAAGTTTTAAAATAAAATATTAAAATATTTGAACGTAACACAAAATAATTAATTTAGCAAAACAAACACGGCGGTTTTGAGAATAAATGCAAATTGTTTAATTTCTTAAATTAGTTGATCTTTTTCATCAAATGAATTTCTACTTGTATTTAATTCACAGCAATGCTTTGAATTGCTTTCAAATCAAATACATTTTCAAGATTATTTATTGTCACATTGTGAGCACAGGAACATTGTGACAGACTCCGATCCGGCTATGTGTGTCATGTCTCAAACCGTTTTAATTCTAAAAATAATCGATTGGATATCTACTTATTATTAGTTTTTGTATTTATCTACACCAATATTTAATACAATGTCTGAACTGTAAAAGCCAAGCAATATATATATTTTTTCCCTTACATCAGTGTCTTATGTTGTCATTTTAGGACACCTGGAAGTGGACCCATGTTCAAAACAACCACGGTAGCCATCGATGGCGAGAACGCAGAAGATGGTGAAAGCCTGGGCACAGAGTACGCCGCTTTGATAGAAGCTGCACAGGAAGAATTACCAGCAGAAAAAACTGACAGATCATCCCCAAAACCAACCCCCGCTTTCAGCTTTTCTTTGGGAAAAAGCAGCGCGTCATCTCCAACCTCTAGCGCTGGATCTAAAGTCAGCGTGTCCTTTTCCTTTGCTAAAAAAGCCCCGGTGAAGCTGGAGACAGCAGCCGCCGTTTTTGCCGATCATGGTGAGGAGGCCATAGAGGAGGATGAAAATCAGGAGGGAGAAAAAGCTGCAGCACCAGAAGAAACATCTAGAGGCAGCACAGAAAGTCCTGTGGTGATAACAGCAGGAGGCGATGGAGTAGAAGAAAGTGGTGCAGCAATTACCGAGGATACACAGCAGCCAGATGATGGAGGGTCTCTGGCTTCCACTCTGAGCAAACTGAAGATGTTGATGATGAAGAGGGAGGAAGGATGTATCGGACACGACACTCAGTACTACCACTACATACCTCCTGCTCACTGCAGAGTGAAGCCAAACTTTCAGTTCCTTCTGTTTCGGAAGGCTTCTGAGGAGAATCAGAGTAAAGAAGAGGAAGATGGCGAAGAAATGCAGGAGGAAAAAAAGAACAAGGAAGGTCCGGATGAGAGCGAGTCAAATAATCTTGAGTGCAAAGCTGAGAAAGAAGACCAAACAATTCCAATGACTGATCCAGTTCCTTCGTCACCTAAAATTAAGATGGAGGAGGAAGCGTCTTCCTGTGCAATGGACACTTCCTTCACCGAGCCCGCTTCTCCTAAACAAAAAGCAGAAAGTTCCCAAGAAAACTTAGACGTAAACACTGGACCTAAAATCCCCACCGATCCCTTCTTCCCTGTCCTCAGCAAAGATGAGAGCACAACACTGCAGTGGCCGACGGAGCTGCTGGAGTTTACAAAAGCTCAACCATCGCTGTCGTACAGCTGTAACCCTCTATACTTTGATTTCAAGCTGTCAAGAAACAAAGCAGCGCGCGGGGCGAAAGCTACGAAGTCCTCCAAAGCAGACGAAGAGACTAAGAAGGCACAGCAAGTAACCACATCAACGACAGAGGTGGACTCAGCTGCACAGCCCGAAACAAGTGCAGTCAAAGACAAAATGGGTGTGAAGGGTGAGGTAGAGCAGACTGAAAACAATGAGCAGAAAACAACCTCTGGTAGTGGAGGGAAGAAAAAAAAAAAGAAAAAAAAGCACAAGAAGTCTTCAAAACATTCAAAAATCAAAGGAAAAGAGAAAGTTGGAGCAGAGGGAACGACAGAGGAGGTCGCCCAAGAAAAGCCCAAAAAGAAGAAGAAGCACAAACATAAAAAGAGTAAAAATAAAGCTCCAGATGAAGAGCAGGCTTCAGACGAAAAGGATAAAGCCAAAGCAAAGTCAGAAGATAAAAGCATGTCCTCATCTGTCCACGTGTCCACAGAGGGAACATCAGCAGGAGCAGAGTCAGGAAAAAGGAAACGAGCCAGTAAAGATGTGCCTTCAAAGTCCGTAGCAACAGAAGGACCATCGGCAAAAAACAATGAAAAGACAAACTCATCAGAAGAGCGCAGCAGCAACAAGAGACAAAAAAGCGAGTCTGGTGCTTCTCAAAGTGCATCTTGCTCCACCTCTGCTCAGAAGAGTCCAGGCCACGGCCGACCGCCCAGCAGCGAGAGCGAAGAAGAGGGAGGCTCCAGCGCCCAGCACTCCCGCCATCACAGGTCAAGCCCACGAGAGCAACGACGCCATCAGAGCGAGGAGTCCAGGCGCTCCGGCAGCCGCTCGTCCAGGCGGGGGGACCGGCGAGGGAGCAGCCGGCGACATCACCGTGGTCAGACGTCCCGCAGCCGCTCCTACTCCAGCAGCTCCGAGCGCTCCTCGGCGGAGAGCAGCGCCTACAGCCGCCGCAGCCACAGCTACTCGGACAGCTACAGCGGCTACAGCACGGAGGGACGCACACGGAGGCACTCAAAGCGATCATCAGATTCTGAGTACGAGCATAGGGAGAGCAGGCGCAGGCGGTCCAGAAGACACGAATACTCGTCTTCGTCCTCCGAAGACTCGCGCTCCCGCTCACGCAGCTACAGCCGCAGGAAAAGGCGTAGGCGGCACGACCGTAGCAGCTCCAGAAGCTCCAGCAGCTGGAGCCGCAGCACAAGCGCCAGGTCCTGGAGGAGGAGTTACAGCCGAAGCAGGAGCTCTGCCAGCTGTTCCTCCAGCTCTAATAAAGGTTCCCCTCATAGATGGAATGCCAGAAGCCGGGCAGAGAGTGACCGTAGAGACTTTAACCGCTCTCGTATCTATCGGTCGCAGTCTCCACGCTCATCATCCTCACGAGGCCTCAACCGCAGCACGCATTCGTCCAGCTCTTTGAGAGCGGGTGGGTCCCGAGACGCAGGCGAACAAAAAAACATGCTCACTGCGCGGCAGCTGCTAGAGAAGGTTCAGTCCAAAAGAACCTCAGATGATTCCGGAACAAAATCTGGGATTAAAATCAAAGATCCACCGCAGGGCTATTTCGGTCCCAAATTACCTCCGACTCACGGGAACAAAGCCATGCTGCCTCTGTTTGGAAAGCTGCAGGCAGGAAAAAAAGCTCTAATGTCCCTCACCAGACAGAGTGACAGAGAGAAACCAGGAGCAAGAAAGAACTCAGAGGCCGATACAGAGATCATTCTGGTTGAGCCAATCAGAGAATTCCCACCTCCTCCACCACCCCCGGTCCCCCCAGTTCAAAGGGTGGAGGAGGCTCCTCAAACTGCTGGTGAAGAAGAGGAGACACAGCAGCTTGTCACCTCAGAGGATCAAGTTGATCCAGAGACGAGTCCATTGTTTGACCAGGAATTGTTGGTGCAGTACCAAGGAGAAGCAGGACAGAACGCTCTACAGAACTCCATGATGGAGTCGCTCATGCCCGACATGCAGCAGCAGCCTCCGATTCACTCGTACCCTGGTTACCCTCCTCCCAATATGGAGGATGATGGTATAGAGGCAGAGGAGGATGGACTGGCCCCGTTAGAAAGTCAGCCGATCACATTCACGCCCGAGGAGATGGAGAAGTACAGTAAGCTGCAGCAGGCTGCCCAACAGCACATACAGCAACAGCTGCTGGCCAAGCAGGTTAAGGCATTCCCTTCTGCCGCCGCTGCTGCAGCGGCAGCAGCTGCAGCCAACCTGGCCCCCGCCCCACCCATACCCGCTCTGCAGCAAATCCACATCCAGCAACCAGCTGTTTCTGTGGCTTCTGGCACATCCATCGCCACGGTGCAGCACGCCATTCTGCAGCACCACGCTGCCACCGCCGCAGCCATGGGCATCCACCCATCACACCCTCACCACCCACATCCGGCACACGCTCAGTTAGCTCAAGTTCATCACATCCCACAGCACCACCTGACGCCCATCTCCTTGTCCCCGCTAGGCCCTTCTCTTGGTCATTCTTTGGGCCACTCACTCGGACACGCAGGGTTGATTCCCGCTCACCCAACTGCTTTTCTATCCGGTCAGCCCATACACATCATCCCCGCCTCTGCTCTTCACCCTACTCCGCTAGCTTTGCACCACGTCCCCCACACAGCTCTCTATCCCACATTGTTTACGCCTCGACCTTCCCAAGCCGCCGCTGCAGCAGCTCTACAGCTCCACCCACTGCTGCACCCGATCTTCTCAGGACAGGACCTTCAGCATCCACCCAACCATGGCTCCTGAGTCAGGATGAAAGTGAAACGGTGTGCTGTAGTGAAAGGATTTAGATGAAGTGAACATAAAAACCATGACATCAGAAGCTCGTTTATAAAACCCGCTAATCTGACCATTTCAAATAGAAACGTCACATCAGAAGTTGACACTAACAAATTGGTCAAATTTTTTTTTGTTTTGTCCCGAGTTTTTAAGTATACTTTTTAAAATGTGCGAACATTGAAATCTAGTGGGTAAATAACACAAATAATAAATCTCTGGAGTTTTACGTTTTTACAAATTGAGCAATTGGACAACCAAGTCGAAACGATAATGTTGTGAGATTCAAGAAGACTTTCGTTAAGACTACAAAGACACAAACTTCAAATCAAATATTGACTGCTTGGTTATCCATGAACTGATACCTACCAGCTCAAATTAAATTATGTCTGTAACGTGTCTGAAACCCTCAGACACATATGAGGATTTGGAGACTAATCTCGTTCCCTATCTAAGTACATGTGAATGAATTGCACTGAAATCTTGTATATGGATATGATGCTCTTTGCATCATGTAACAATAAGATTGTAGAATACTGCAATAATTGTATTTTTTTTTGTTTTTAAATTATTTTTCAAAATCTCTTCAAACGAAGGGTTTTTGTTGGGTTTTTTTTTCGTGTAATTTTGTACATAAAAGCGCTGTAGATTAACCTATTAACATGCTAAAGATTTGTCAGACACATGCATTTAATCATGTTTTTTTTTTTTTTTCTAAAACTGTTACCAGCTCAAAGGAACTGGGATGGCTACTGTTCTGTTGAAAGTTGCAGTTCTGTAATTTCTAAATACATAACTGTTTAAGAAAAGATCATTTTGTGTTGATGTGTCTGTTTTTTCAGCAGTTTACATTGCCCAAGCAGGACTGCCCATTTTGTTGGTCAAGATGACCGGTAATGCCCAGAAAACCGTACAACCAACAGCTGCAGCAGGGGTGTCAAACTCCGCTCCTCAAGGGCTGGTGTACTGAAGGTTTTCCACGTGTTCTCGGTTCAATGCGGCAGATGAATATAAAATGTAATCAACAGCCAATAAAAATTGGCACATTGACTCAATAACCTGGATCAGGTGTGGAAATGTCCAGTGTTTACATGAGCACATAGAAAACCTCCAAGAGCTGAGTTTGACACCTGTGCGCTTTTCTGTAACACCTCCCACAAAATCTAGTGTGTTGAAAAAAGTATGTGCGCCGAATGACAAGAAGAAATGTAGGCAGCAGTAGATGGTGCTAGAGAACTGTGGCTCCTCTTAGATGTATTTCTGCAATCTAACAGGCTGTTGTCTTTAAAAAAAAAAAGATATGCCAAGAAAATTCTAAGGATTTTTATTAGAATTGAAACACTCACATAGTGAGACTAAAGTGATGCAGAAAAAAAATATTTAATTACAAAAAATGAGGCTTCTAAATGGATCAAATTCAAAACTTGTTTAACCTCATGTTCAGAAACACTTTCACAGTATAAGATTACATCAAACTGTTGATCAGCTTAGTGCTTGTGATAACTTCTGAAGATGTAAACTGGTTCTGAAGAATTTTAAAACACATGTTTGCATGTTCCTGTCAAAGTTTTTGAATACAGAAAGAAAATCCTGCTACTGCAGAGTAGCATTATAATAAAATAATTACCGATACTTACACATGTCAAAAAAAGGCAGGAAAATATTAAAGAACCCCAAGAACAAAATGAGCACACATAAGAATTATTTTATGCTTTTTTTAGTGGATTTGATGAATGAATGTTGCAAAATTGAAAAAAAAAATACTGTGATATTAAGGTTTATTTCAACCTTAAAGCAAAAATAAAATGATAACACCTGTCAGAAAATAATAAACGGTATCTGTTGCCCCCACGACCCAGTCTCGGACAAGCTGAAGACAACAGAATGGAAAAGAACCATTTATTAAAATTTTCTAAATGATAAATTCATATCATGTGGGATCCTGTGTTGTAGAAATGTCCAGGACTGATGGGATGGGAGTGTGTGATGGTCAGCCCAGGTATCTGATCACCAGGAACATGACGACGCAGGTCAGCAGCATGCCTCCGATCATAATGAATTTATCTTGGGTGGCTCTCCTTTCAATGAGTCTCATCACCGTGTTAGAAAGACCTAACATGTTGGCCACGTCTAACATCTTCTTATGGGTCCCCTGTGTAAAGATAAAACCGGATTAAGTCAATAATGATGAGCCCTAAAACCAATATTAGCACAGATGATATAAATACACACTGTCACAACACCCTACTGTGCCGTGAGAAGTTTCTCAAGGCTGACCAATCAGGCAGTAAGTGCTGATCAGCAGGACCACTCCCTGATAAGAGAAGGCTTTGACCTACGCTAAGACAGCCATCTCCTCCCTGGAAACAAGGACTCACCCTTTAGCTGAGAATACACCCACTGACAAAGGCTCAAGAAATGCAATGATTAGATAATAATCATTGAAATTTTGAACTAGAAATTCTATGTACTAACCTTTAGTGTTGATCTCTGATCCCTGAGCCCGTTGAGGATGCTGGAGCCACTACCTAACAGGTCATCCATGCCTCTGTGTGCATTGTGCAAGTTGGAGTTATACTGCAAGGTCTCATCTATAGGAATGGTGGTTTCTGCATCCTTTAAAACAAACAAACACATTGTCTGAACTAGAGACAGAAATCAACTACAAACATCAAATTTTTTTGTTCTTGCGAGAAAAGCGCAGGTTTTTTTTTTTGGCTCTTTAATGCTACTTACATTTGTGGTGAAAGTGCGACTCAGGAGTTCCTCTCTTTCTCTCTCTTGAGCCTCTTTGGTATACCGTCTATGCTGGAAGTTTTGCAGAGCAGTTCGCAAATGTTGAACGTCATACTTCAGCTGTTCTACTCGTCTGATGGAAACAAAGAACACGACTAAATATTCCATTTTTGCAAAACGCAGGGGTTTTATTTTACATTTATTGCTGATTTCATTATGAGATTTCTTTGACCTCAATTCCTGCATAGTAACAGAGATCAGGCTTCTCCTTATCTTCCCTCTGCCCTTTCAGGGACTTCTTAAGATCACAGAAAAGTTGTGGGATTTGGTGAGCACCGTTTGCCCGAGGCCTGTTTATCTAGCTCAAAAACTAATCTCTAGCCAATGTAACAGGAATGCTGGTGATGACGAGGCTTCAGATTAAATATTTTTGTACAACCATGTGGCCACGGGGCAGCACAGAGTAGCCTGTCTCATCTTCATGACCATCTCTGTGTATTTTATAACATATAAGTTGCTTTACCAGGCTGCACAGTGGCCTCACAGCAAGAAGATCAGGGTTTACGTCCTGGAGTCGGGGTCAAGGCTTGAAACATTGGCCTTTCTGTGTGGAGTTTGCATGTTCTGTTCATGTATATGTGGGTTTTTACCGAGTACTCCGTTCTCACTCAGAGATCGGGTGAGCAGCTCTGCTATTCGGGAGGAGCTCGGTGTCGAGCCGCTCTTCCTCCAGGTTGAGAGGAGCTGGATGGGGTGGTTCTGGTCGGGATGCCCCCATGAGCACCTCGCTGGTGAGGTGTTTCGGGCACGTCCCACCGGGAAGAGACCAAGAGGCAGACCCGGGATCCACTGGAGAGACTATGTCTCATAGCTGGCCGGGGAACAACTCGGGATCCTCGTGAGCTGGAGGATGCAGCTGGGGTGAGAGAAGCCTGGGCTTCCCGTCTGAGGCTGTTGTCCCAGTGACCTGGCCCCGGATGAGTGGAAGACGATGGAACGGAACTCTGATTTCCTCCCACTCTCCAAAAACATGCATTAGTTTAAATGGCTGCCATGAAATTGCCCCCAGGAATGAGTGTGTGTGGATGGTTGTCTGTGTGTGAGGCCCTGCAACAGATTGGTGACCTGTTCAGGGTGTATCCTGCCTCTTGCCTGAAATCAGCTAGGATAGACTCTGGTGATCATTAGGTATAAGCAGTTCAGAAGACGAAACAAAATGTTGCTTTATCATCAAGTGATCAGCGTAAAACTTACAGTTTGGCGTTCTGGCGGCGGTTCGGTGGTTCCTTGCTGGCCAGAATTTCAAGGCGCTCTAACTGATTAAAGATCTGTTCGATTCTTGCCTGCAGTTCATTTTCCAACACTTGTGAGAAAAAAGAACAAATTTTACATTAAAATAAAGTGATAATAAGGCCGACATGTGCAATAAATAACCTAACATTTAACACCTTTAGATCAAAGTTTAAAGACAAACATGTTTCACTTTCTAAAAGTAAATAAGTGTGTTTAAAATGATTTATTCTTCTTTGGATAAAGAGATGATGTCATGGTTTATAAAGGGCTGTGGAGGAAGTCTTGTTCCCACTATTATCTGAAAGAAGTCCTCCCATCTGTGCCCACCCTGAAGCTTCCTGTTCAGGAACCAGCCTGATCTAGACCTAGACAACCAGGCACCATCACAAAAAAAAAAATCTAACCAGTTAGAGGACAATCCATCAGTCCCTTCCTGGCAAGGAGAGCTGACAAGATAAGTACCTAAAGCTGATCAGAATGAAGACTTATGATTTAGAAATTATTTTAAATGAGATCACTTGTTTTATTCTTTACATTACTCCTTTGATTTTTTTATTCCTTGTTTTTGTACATTTACTTATTCATTATCAGTGCTGCTGTAACACAGATCTCCCACATGTGGATCAATAAAATACTTCTGGTCTGAATGGTGCCAAACCAAATCCTGCTAGTTTGTATGACAACAATCTTAACCCAGATTGTCTTGTTCTAAAAGTTTATACTTACAGTGAACTGATTGAGGATCTGTTCTCTCCAGATTTCCCATCAAAGACTGCACTTCTTGGATTTGTCTAAACGAGATCAAACATTTTTACTGATAAAACTAAAAGATCCTATTGGTACTCTTTAAAATAAAACAAATTTAATGAAAATAAAGGCCATATTTAATTGTTAAATTTGTGTATGACTCTACATGCTAAAGTTAGCTGTTTGATGTTAAGCTAACAAGAGGATCGCTGGTTTTACTCACTTGTTTGTTTGGTGGTAAAGCGTTTCCATGGTTACAGATGTGCTGATCCACTTTTACTTCTATTTCTGTTACTTCGATTGACTGGACCACCTTTGATTTGACAGGTGGCTAGTAAATTAGCTTGTTAGCTAACGAGAGGCAGTGTACACGTCATCAGCTGAGCTTTGTTGTGTACGGAAGTGATTGTTAACCCGGAAGTAACCGAGCTCAGCGCGATAACTAAAAAAAGAAGAGTGCTCACTCTGCTTTTATTTATTTTTATTTTATTGTTTCATTTCATTCAAGCAAAAGAACAAACACATCTTAAAAAAGGTTTTCAGTTAAAAAAAAATGAATGAAAGGGTACAGAAAGAAGCAAAGCTTATAATATCTGCCCCTTAACAACAGAAATGATATACAATCAAGGTAATGCACAAAAAAAAAAATTTCTTCACACATACAAAAAAATGTGTGTAAAGAGTCTTGATTTAATTTAGAAGCTAAACTCTGGTTATTTCTAACTTTTTATGTGTATTTAAAGGATTACGTTTGTTTTATTGAAGTTATTACATGATTAGAACTTTTTTTGAATAATTGAAAAACTTAATCAATAAACGATTTTTGTTATCAAGAAAAGATTTGACAAAAAACTGCCAAAAACCCCAAACCCATTTTATATTAAGTATATGTCTGTTTATCAAAAGATGCTGAAGGGGTCATGGGAGATCCTGGAGTTTATCCCAGCTGAGTTCAGGCGAGATGCAGGGTACACCCCGCATAGGTCGCCAGGTTGTTGTGGGTCCACACACACAGACAACTCTTTCCTTGGGACAATTTTATAGTGGCCAATCCACCTAACACACATAGTTTTGGAGAGGAGCAGGAAACTGGAGAATCACGAGAACATCCACATATACATGAGGAGAACATGCAAACTCCACATAGAAAGTCCAGGACTCCATTCCTACTATACTACCTTATATGTTTTCTCTTTACTTGTGATGATAAATCGCAAAGAGAGGAATGACATTTGATGTTTGAGTGCGTCATTCACACTCGAAAAATACATGACCTCACCAATGTCTGGTATGTTCCAATTTGATGGAACACTTCCCAATCTTGTCTATTATTTTTTTTATTACCCTTTATTTCTCCTTAAGAGTGACTAACAAAGAACCCTTTGACCCGCAAGGTTTGAGTGCAAATGCTTAATCTGTTGACATGTAGACATGTGACAGGAAAGACTAAGAAGCTTGTCCTCAGGCTAGATTTTGTCAGCTCTCCCCGACTAGTCTAATTAGGCTATTCTTTTTTTCCACAGATAGATGTCAGAATGTTCCTGTTTGTCCACCCAGAGGGCTCCATCATTCCTGAAGTCAGAAACACTAAAGCTTATTTATATCAAACTTTTCATTGTTTGGTAAGAGTCACAGATCCCTACAAAGAAGATGTCAAAGAGGAGAGACAATGTGCTTGTGAATTTACCTGTCAAAGTTTAACTCTGTCACTGATCGCTATGTGAAAGTAGCATGATTAGATTTCCCACCATAAGCTGTGAAAAATTCCCAATTGTTCTTTGAGGTGAATCTCATCCCGGGGCTTTGCGTGGCATTTTAGTAAAACCACAAATCAATCACCTTCTTCAGACCTCCATCCTCGTGTCTGCTGGTGTGAGACACCACAAGGATGGAGGTCCATTCAAGCTAGTGAAGTCATTCCAAGCATCCTCCTTGCCATGCATAGCAGCCGGGTGGTACACGAGTTGACGGTTGTTACTTCAGGCTAGATACTTCTCAATAGAGGTCCTTTTCACCCAGCCATCAGAAACCCCAAGATGTATTCATGCCACTTCTTGCTCATGCTGTTCATCGTTTTCAGATGTCATAACACGTCCCCGAGGCAGCAGTTTGGATACGTACAGCTTTACCTACTCCTCAGAGGAAAGAGAACGCAGAGGTAGAGAGAAGGGGTAAAATTGCCCCCCCTTTTTAAACATTTCCAGAACTAAACATGAGGTGCATTTAGGTCGTGGGGTTCTCCTCTCTGTCTATTCTTTATGTTTAGGCCCCGAGGAGAGGATGAGATAAGCTTACTGGTTTTCCTCCACACCTGAGCACCACAGGCGCAAACTGGAATCCAGATTCCAGGTGTGAAAATTGATCACGCCCCCTTCACTGACAGAAGTGTCACATAGGCTTAAACCAAAATAAAGTTGCTATCACATGTTAAGACTGTAAAGTCAAGGTTGAGTCGAAAGTGCTTCGGTTTCCATGTTTGAGTGTTGACATTTACCTGTGAACGTTAATGACACTGTTAAAAAGTTCAACAGTAACATTTAAGGTTTGGAGTTGAACCATCCTGCATGTCTTCGTTTTCCAAAATAGCAGCAAAATTAGAAGAAGAAAGCAGCCAGTGTAATCAAAGAGAAAATGATATGTTACTGAATCACTTCTTCACAACATAATGATGTTTTCCAGGTAGTATAATGCATCATAACTCTGCAATGATTGCCCAAGACAGACAGAGTGGGGAAGCCAATTATGAGGAGCAAAATTGCCTTGGGTGAACAATTTTTGGATACCAGTCATTTTTCAAAAGCACACCAATCTTTTTTACCCCCCGCCCCTCCAGGGAGATGAGCCACTCGGCTTTGAAGCCCTGATGAGACGCTGAATGAAAGCAAATGAGAGCCTGTCAGAGATGACAGGAGAAACTCATAAGCTCCTATAACATCTCAGTGGGTTTTGGTGGGAAAGGAGCTCTAGAAGTGAGCTTCTTCGGGAATCTGAATGGCCACCCCTGTTGTCGGGTCAGACAGTGGCAGATAATTAGATTTATTGTACTGGCAATGCAGAAACCATAAAGTGAAACAAAATTAACACAAAGAGGAATCAAAGCAGGGACATGCTGTTATCACCTGTTTGTTCCTGCATCAACAACCCAAACAGATTAGAACCAAGTATTTCATTATTACAAAATATTTTCTTGGAGCTTCTGTATGTTTTTTCTTGTCACATTTTAATATGACTATTGTATTTGTGGTTATCAAAGCCTCATTTGGACCATTATCAGCTTCTCTCTGAAGTAGAAAATGGGTGTTTTCCCAGTCAGACATCACTTTTTACTTGAGACACAAACTCCTGAACCAGGCACAGTATTCACCAATGTGGTTGGGTGACAGCTAAGCAACGACGGGGATATAAACATGGTACTGAATTCTACTTTGGGCTTCCCCTTCTTGACATTATCATATTCTCAACCACACAATCTTGATTAAATCCATGTGTTACCTGGCTTAGGGTGCGGTTCGCTAAGCTTAAAAGGCACCATAAGTCCTGTAATGGCTGTGATCATTTAATTGCAAACTTGGTGTGAAATGTTCTCAAACACATCAGACTTATTTTTCAGAGATGTTGCTGCTTGAAAGGAACACACAGCTCTAGTCTTTATCAGTGTTTTTCTTTCTTGGACATTGTTGATGTGGGAAAGTTTTGTTTCCCTTGTGATGGAGGTCAGAGTGTGTGTTTAAATGGTTAAATGTGTTGGTGAGAAAAAAGTAAGAGGAGGGTCATACATGCAGAGGGGGGTGGTGGTAAATTACGAAGTTGCATGAAGTCTTATTGTCTTATCACATTGGCCTTGTAAGCCAAACTTTCCGAACTGCAGGTGTTGCAGTAGAGCAGCATGAGAACAGCCTCCCCCAGGAGATCCCAATGGAAAAATTCTTAGGGGGGCGGAAGGGTGCACAAATGGACTATCCAGTCAGAAGCTCATAAATTCTTGTTTTTTGAAGCTTCACCAACAACAGAAGAGTTAATGTTTCATATCTTTACTTCTTTTGTTTTGACGTGTCCATCAAGTCTACTAAAATTCTCTTGTAAACTTGAATTTGGACACTTTTTATTCATCTGTTTATTCCTTTGTATTGTTTGACCAATTAGATGTATATGCATGGATTTTAGTTTCCCCTGCATCGACCTTAGCCATCATTTTCAGCTCCCTAACCTCCAAGTTACCCCCCTTCCCTTTCTCCATCCACCTTATACAGGCATGCACTCAGCTTTGTCATAGCTCTAGGCAGTGCATGTTTGTGTTGTTGGTTGAGCAACTGCATTAGTCATTTCACATTCCAAATTCCTACCTTTTGCAATATTAGCTACTTCATTTCTTTCTCATTTGTTTCCTTTTCTTCACCGAACCAGTTTCCTGTTTTATTCTTATCTTTAATATTCTCATGATTGTTACGATGCAAGAATAAGGGCTAGCAGGGATACTAGTAGTATTGGCTTTAAATATGGAAGTTTAGCGGGGTTTAGAAGTTTCCATTACACGACAGGATTGTGTTTTGTGTCCTTGAGCAAAGCATCTAGTAAGAGTTCCACGCTTCAGTTAATATCGACTGGTCTTACATAAATTGGTAATGTATAAACCTGAAAGCTATGTAAGTTGCTATGGATCGTATCTTTTTGCTGGTCATTTTATGTGTGCATGAAATGCACAAAGCAAAATCCCAATCTCTGAGGTTCTCAGTTTATCTGTACCCATCAAAGCATGGTCACTTTCACCTGAGAAGACCCAATACAGACACGAGAGATAACGTTAACCCTGGAATAATCTGCATTATCTGTGTTGAACAGAAGGTCCAGGTGTAGTATCACACACAGTGAGACCACAGTAAAATACACACTCTCATACATCAGTTTCACTGAAGTGACCACAGGTGTGCACATACCATGCCCACACTCATATGCAAAAAACTCCTTTGCCCTCACCTGTCTGCTGACAGGTCTGATTCAAACAACGTCACAGGAGCTTGCATGTTGCACCCCTCCTCTGTCTAAAACCCCAAATCACCCTTGAGGTGGCCTTTCTTGGGGCTTTTGCGTGCGAATCCAGCTTTGGACTCAGCCACCCCCATCGCGGCACCCCTTCAACCAAATGCAAGGAGGGAAATGAAGGCTTTGGGATTTCATTATAAAACAACAACAGTAGCAGCAGGGGATAGGCCTCCTGGAGCCACAAAGTATCCCTTCTCATCCATCCGTCGTCATCATTTTTCTTTATGTTTTTTAATATTTCATCTTCAGTCCAGCCCGCTCTCCATGACACACTCCTCTGTCTCATTTTTTATCCCACAGCTCTGCTGGGAAGGATGCAGGTTTTAATTTAATACACGTCATTCGTACTGGATATATTTTAGAAAAAATTATATACATCACACACACAAACACGGACATGTAAACATGTCTATAAATATAGATCTACGATTGTTTGTCTTGAACCGTTGGATAAAAGCTTGCATGTGAGCATGCTAAACTGTGGCGCTCAAATTTCTGGCTTTGGAGGGAAAATTAATTTTGTTGTGAATACGACAGCGCTGTTATGGAAAAGTAAAACCTCGCAGACTGAAAACAATTTTATCTCTTAGTGACAAAAACGTGTTGTACAAACTGAGATATTAAAAATTCTTGACTTTGTTTTAGAAACCAGGACAATTCCATGCACTTCAATGGCGTCTTCAAAGTGAGAATGCAAAGCTTGAGCAACAAGCTTAGATGCTTGTTGTTCAAGAACAGTTTCCAATTAAATCTTCTTTAAAAACGGAATGGAACTTATTTACAAAAGACGCTTTTGTAATTTTACTTAGAACAGCCTTTGCCAGTTGGACTCCTGGTTAGGGTACATTAAATGTGTGACATTAAAACTCACAGCCAATCATTTTTGTATGTTAAGCAAACACGGTTGGTCTACTACAGCCTCCCAATCTTTTCTACCTTACGAAAAAAGTCGTACGTAAATATTTTTATGAAACAGGTATGTTCTATTTATTTGCACAACTATTTTTTTTTATTGTGGCGTGGTGTTTAGCACAGTGGCCTCACAGCAAGAAAGTTGGGATTCAAGTCAGGGAGTGGCCACAGCACTTGAAACACTAGCCTTTCTCTGTAGAGTTTGCACGTTCTCCCCGTGTAAGCGTGGGTTTTCTCCAGGTACTCTGGTTTTCTCTTACCCTCCAAAAACATGTGGATTAGGTTAATTGGATGCTTTGAAATTGCATTTGAAATTAATGAGTGTGTGTGTGTGGCTCTGCAACACACTGATGACCTGTTCGGGGTGCACCCTGCCTCTCACTTGAAATCAGCCGAACAGGCTCTAGCACCATGTGCAACAGACTGGTGACCTGTTCGGGGTGCACCCTGCTTCTCACTTGAAATCAGCCGAATAGGCTTTAGCAACCTCCTGCAACCCTGTTAGGAATAGGCAGTTTAGAAGATGAACCAACTTTTTATTGTTAGTAGCATAAACAGATTATTACTTACCAACGCAGAGTTTCGATCAATTAAGTTATGATTCTGGTATGGTCGATTGGATGCTGGTGCGAACTTACTCATCCAAAAGCACTGGATTAGACTGATCCCCAAAGAGACAAGTAGAATTTAATGTGTAAAAAAAAAAGAACATGCAAAGAATTGTCAATTAAAGATTAGCTCTTCTAAATCTATGATGACAGTTTTATGTCGCATATAGCAGATAGGCTTCATCCAATCAAAAAGTGTTGAGGTATGGGAATCAGGTGAGATGAGGCTAAGGGATCACAGGTCAGGACAGGAGAAGAGATAGGATCAGCTAAGGTCAAGAAGTCAGGGGTATCCACAAGGATCCAGGCATGTGGAACCGTCCTCACTCCCTTAGAGTAGAGTACAAGATTGGGAGGGACGGACAATTTGTGAATGGCGATCCACTAATCCGAGGTATGGAATATTACATTCAATTGATAAAAATGATAGTCAATACTACTGGAGCAATTGAACAGATGCACATTGCATCGTGTGTAGACTGATCCAAAATTTCTGAGTTGGAGACTTTAAAACGTCTGTTTTGCTTTGCTTCGTAAGAGTTTGGTTTTGTACAGATTATCTGTACAAAAAAGTATTTGTCTTTAGATAAACCTGAATAATGGTTGAAGTTTAAGCTGTATTTGTTCGTTTCCACCTGTACAGACACCCCAAAGTATGTATAAATCAACAACAACCTTGTTGTTACAGGGCCATGCTCTTCTAATTATCGAGGTCTAATTTTCAAGCAAGGGCCTCAGAAATTGGAACAAAGCTCAGAGGGTGGCTTTCAGCTTTCAGTGGAATGAGGGAACATTTTTCTTAAAGTTACACATGTCCTAATGAAACTTTAAAAGAAAAACATTGGAATTCATTTTGTTTGGGGGTTACTTAGAGACAGATGGAGGTTCCTGTTGTTTCTTTTCATAGTGAGACAAGTTTATTTATCACACCAAAAGATAGTTTGTTCTGACTCGACCCAGCTGTGCTTTCATAATGAGAATTTTTTTTATTGTTGAATTTGAAATTGTTGTATAATTAACTCAAACATTTCACGTTTTAAGTTGATGTTCTAATTAGAAGTAATAATATATAATCATGGTAATAAGAATGCAACTTTAAAGCTGGTACGCACACAGGAAATACCTCACACAAAAGCTCTTTGTTGGATCTTTGATGCCTTACAAATAGATTGAAAGTTGTGATTCATGGATAATAGCACATAAATTGTACTCATCATGGTTTCGGGTCGGCCCATTTCAACGTTGATTTGGCGGTCAGATTTGCTGCCACGCTTTTCTGAGTCATCACCTTTGTCATCGTCCTCATTATGATTGTCATCTTGACTGGTATGCTGGCCAGAGGCACAACACCTGTACGCGTGTCCACCATACCGCGCCCCCTCCCCTCGGTATTTTAGTGGGCGGTAGAGGTTGGTGCGTCAATACCACAGATTTCCCAGATGAAAAGTAAAGCAGAGTCTCTGAGCATAAAATCCTCAGTAGATGTTTAAGGTTTAAGGATCGCTCATGCTTCTTGGTTGTGTTTGGGTCAAAGGCAGTATGGAAGATCCTCTAGCAAACGTTGGGCAAATGTTAAGACTTGCCCAATGTTGGTCTTTAAAGACTTGTTCTGAATTTGTTTCTCCAACCAATAGAAATACTCGCTTTTTGCTTAAACGAGGAAGTTGGAGTTGATTGATAGTCTGTGGGCCAATGGTTTTTGATCACCATATACAAGCGACTGGTTGGGATTTCCAAAGTCTCACAAAGTCTGCAGTTTATTAATACATTTCTTTTTCCTAGTTGAGTCCAAAAAATGAAGTCAGATTTAAGTCAGTCAGTCACCTTCTTATCCGTCTATCCCTTACGAGGTTGCAAGGGTGCTGGAACCTATTCCAGCTGATTCAAGGCGACAGGCAGGGTACATCCCAATGTGTCGTGGGGCCTGTTGCGGGGCCACACACATACAACCATCCATACACACTCATTCCTAGGGGCAACTTTGTAGCGGCCAATTAGCCTAACATGCATGTTTTTGGAGGATGGGAGGAAACCAGAGTACTCAGAGAAAATCCATGCATACACGGGGAGAACATGCAAACTCCACACAGAAATGCCAATGTTCCAAGCCTCATCCCCATCCAGGATTCGAACCCCAACCTTCTTGCTATGGTGCCACTGTGCAGCCCACACTTATACTTTTCTTATAAAAACATTCTTTGGAGTAAAGCACACCAGACACGTAGTTCTAATAAAAGGGTCTTTTCTATTTATTTATCTTTTGGTTTTAAATAAAATGTGAAGATTACAAAAACTTTTTTTTTTTTTTTGCTTTCTGATTAATGCTTACCTCTATTACCACAGTCAAACTACCTGTACAGACATAAAAACACAGAGAGACAGACATGTATCCACAGACAGAATGACTCTGCATAGCTCATAAATCTTTTTGTTATTTGCCAAAAGTTAAAGTGAGGTAGAAATTAGGATTCCACACTGAGAGACGCCTGCAGCCCTGATGTGAGTTATATCCATGTCACACACACACACATTGAGACACTCGGATAAAACAAACTTCTTAATAATAACAACAAAAGTTTAGCAACCACATGCACTTTTTGACCTGCGCACGTGAACATAAGAGTTGGGTTTAAGGGAAGTAAACATAGTGATTTTCTTTGATTAGCAATTAGGGAAATTAGGGAGCATGACTGACCTACTTCAAAGGGACAAAGAACAAAGAAAAGACTAATTTAGACAATTTGGCCATGCAGGGGGGTAGTAGTGGTAACTTCTATTATTAGAAAGAGAAATAACTTGTGTGTTTTGATTTCTTTAGTCTTATTCTCTTTCTTTGTTCTGATCGGCACACTTTACTCAGCATACAAAAATTTCCATACAAATTTCCATAAGAGCAACCGAAACCCAGCTTCTTTCTTTCCCCCGTGAACCTGGACTTTTAATATGAATAAGTGGTGCCAGCCGCTCCTCAAAGCTTCCAGTGATACAATCTGAACATATATTTAGTCAATAGGACAAACAATGCACTTTGTAGAGCAACTTAAGTGCTTTCACACAGAGAAGAACTTTAAAAGTTCCCAACAGCAGAAAATAACAAGACAGGCAGGTAGATTCCTCTGAAGTTCATTTCAACCTCCAGACTTGAATAAATGCATTTGACAAACAAAGCAGCAGTTTATCAGACATTGAAACCGGCACAATAAATAGTCAAATGCGGGACAACAATGAAACCATGAAGTTTGGCAGAGCGTTCATGCAGTTCTTCTGCTGTTTTTCTCCCAGTTCTGCATCCGTTTTAAGAGCTTGTTTCCATCTTTGCAGGAAAAAAGGGGTGATTTCAGTGCATCCAGGGAGAAATAAGCAGGTTACCGATAAGCTGTTACATATAAAATCTGTGGTGATTAATCTGTAATATTACAGTTAAAATATTCCTCCAAAGTAACATGCAAGTCAATAAAAGATCTACAAATAAAACTCAGTGGATTGTCTTTGAGGGTTTGCAGTGGAGATTGTTTGTTGTCCTTTTTTCAAGTCTTTTATAATGTAAATACATATTTATGTATTTTTGCAGGTGTACACCTCCTCTTCCCTCACACATGTCTGACACTCCACATGGCAACACCAGCGCACCTGGCAGTGGCAGGACAGGCTGGTGAGTCGCATGGCCGTGTTATAACCCCTTCCACAGCACAGACTCTGACAGCTGGTGTCTTTGACGCATGATCGGCCACCCGTGCCGGGTGAGTAGCGAGAAGGTCTACAGAAGCTTGGGGAGTCTTCTAGGTAGACCATGTCGGTGGTACGGAGGCTCTGCCTGTGCCGACGAGGCCCTGCCAACTCAGTCTGTCCGGTAGCCACGTTGGTGACGCTCTGCACTCTCACCGCGGTGTCATACCGATACTTCAGTAGCCGCCCGATGTCATGGAAAGGTGACAGCTGCTTCCAGCAAGTCCGTACAGCGCACGAGCCAGAGACACCATGACACTTGCACGTTGTTTTCAATCCACTCTTCACTGCCTGAGAGGGGGAAAAAAAAATGAAATCTTTCATTTTGATTCATTACCTGACCTCTTATCTGAGGGCTTTATCTGCATGGGGTAAGACAAGTTTCCTGCAGGGTGGGGGTGGAAGCTTAAGGGTGGTGTTCCTCAAAAATGTGCCTGTAGCTCACCTTAGTTTTTCTAACATAATGGATTGAGGGAAACTGTTGGGCTTGTCGTATATCATTCACCTCACATTTCTCATTTGGACAGCTCTTGCTATTTTACTCCGAAATGTGTTGAAACCAGCTCTGTCTGCTTGTCTCCTGTCTGTGTTTTCCTAAAGCCTGAGGCAGAGGTGACAGAGAGCTTAGACGGCAATCTTTCCACCCAACTTTCTGTTGCATGTATGCTCATGAAAAATATGAATTTTTATGTTGGAAAATAAACTATTTGAATTGCTGCTGTTTGTGGAGGTGTATCTGGTAGGTTAATAGTTCACTGCGCTTGATGGTCAGTGATGAAAACCCAATCAGTCAGACTAAGAGGCCAGAGACAGGTCAAAGAGAGAGAGCTAGAGGGGACTGTTTGGGTTGAAAAGTTCTGCTCAATTCCTCCCTGAGCAGGTATGAACCCCCTTGGGGTAGAGGGGGAGCCTTTAGAGGCCCTTTACTCCACACAGAGGAGGACTCACCAGTTCCATTTGTTTCAAACACTACCTCTGGTTTCTCTTCAGTAATATCAGTCTAAAAATCTTTCCTCAGATGAAATGAGCTAAGATAGAAATCTTCCTGTTGGATTTTTTTCTTTCCATTCTCATCAGACCTGTCTAGATAGAGCTACCCTTGGGCTTGCCATTTCAGAGCTTGAGAGTGGTAGTTATGAACATTAGGTGAATTTATGAAGCACACGGTGATCCAGTAAATGGAAAAAATGCTTGCTCGTATATTAAAAAGGGGCCACAGTTATAATCGTTCTCTTCAACGTGAGACCTTTAATTTTCTGTTGGCCCGCACAGCAAGCTTTATCATGCCTGAAAACACCTGGCTCCAAGGATCCGACAGCCAATGTGTCTCCTTACTATAGTGCCACTATGTTGGCAAAACGGGTCAAACGTGGCGGGCTACAGAGATAGGAACTGTTGGGGGGGATCTTGTCTGAGTATCTATACATTTCAATCCTCTGATAAATTATTGTGATTTTGGTCTTATTGAACAAAACACAACTTGTTTAGATTTTTTTTGTGTATTTTTGTCTTTGGGATCAACTTCATTTTAAAGACATGTTCATACAGGCTGGAAAAAAGTTGATGTCATTTTTGTGCACTCACCCAAATTCCAACATTGATGTTGTGAGCGTCAATTTGTGCCCTCAGGTCCTTGTTGACCCTCTTTTGGCCGAGGAATTTCTTAAGAAACCTGGTGCTGTATTTCATGTTGTCACCGCAGACCCCCCATTGCCATGCTTCTCGATGCTGGATGCCGGGGGAGTCGTCGCATGTGCATCTCTCCATTCGCCCAGAGCTGCAGGCTTTGGCCAGTGCATGGGTCAGTGCTGCAGAGGACACTGCCAGCAGGAAGGCAGTCTCCTTGAAAGCTGGGGTTAGAGGAAAACTCATCAAAATACAATAAATAATTAATCAGCATTTTTTAACGATGACAAAGGTAGAAAAGCAAGAGATAATAATGGAAATGATCTAAATCACCACACTTTTGTTATGAGAATAACTGAAACTTCCAGCTAACATGTTTGCAAGGTTCTATGTTGTCATGAATACAAAAATCTCAGCTGTTCTGCTCGTTCACTTGTGTCGTAACTCCTTTTCTGACCTTTCTTTGTGGTTTTACTCTGTTATTTGCTTCGACCAAAGTCATCACAAGTGGATATTTTGATCCATTAATTATTATTTTGTCTAGGAAGGATTTTCCCAGATGAAAGAGGATAATCATGCCACCGTTTTCCTTTGGGAATGGCCACTTTCCCCGTGATAAAAATAACCACAGGGGTTGAGCGTTCCCCACCACACCACATTTTCTTGGCTTTCTACTCCCTCATTACCTGTGTGCTGACCTGTTCATGTTCTCCCACACGCTGATATCCATATGCATAAAGCCAGGATCATCCTGCAGTGATTTTAATGTGCCTGGAGAACTTGCTTGAGTTTTCATTATGGAGATTCAAGTATCTCTAATCAATTTATTTTGTATCAATTCATGCAAAAAAAACCCAATCATTTTTAAGAAGGAAAATTAACAAATTTTGAAGTGAAAAAAAAGGAAAAGAATGTTCTGCTTCCATAAAAGTTTCTTTGTTGTTGGTTTCATAAATGCTAGACGTGGCTTAAAATTAATTTTACAACGTGTTGCAATTACAAAGCATTATTTTGAAATCTAGAAGAAAATAACTTCAATGTTACTTTATTGTACTAACAGAACTTGTTTGTGTTGCAAGAAAAGTTTTTTTTTTTAATGAGGGCAGATTTTTTATCTTTTTGAAGAGCTTTTATAGTTAATAAAAATATTGTTAAGCATACTGTTTGCATCAGAAGAAAAGTGTTAAAAAGTCATGTTTCATCCTTTTGTTAATTTTTACACATTTTTAAAAAATATATTATTTACATTTTTATTTAAACAAATCTACAATCTTATCTGTAATCTTATAACAGTGGTTTTATTATAAATCTTTTCAAATAATTTTGTCATTTTAATGCATAATAGAAGCAAAAAAAAAAAGTGTGAAAGTCATTAATTTGGTCAAGAGTTTATCAAAATGATCATGCAAGACTGCGGAATTTTTTTAAGAACAATCCAGAACATGTGCAAAGTTAAATGCACATAACATTTTTCTCAGGTGGTGGCAGCAATATAAGCCCTTATGAAGTCCCGGCTTGATCTACTATTTTGCTGTCATCATGATGAAGCTCATCTACTGATTTCTTCAGATATAAAGCTTTAGAGTAGAATAAGCTAATATTATATGCTTGTCCCGGGGAGGGATCTCTCTTTTGTGTGGATACCCATGAGGTTTCTTATTTTTTTCCCCCCACAGCTAGTTTTTTTTGTGTGGGGAGAGTTTAAGGGCAGGAATGTGCTGAAATAGTTTAGCTAGCTTTCATTTAGTTAGCTTTTAACTGTATATTTGTTTATCTACATTTTTTTTCTCGCACTTTTTTTCAATCTACAATGTGAAGTCCGTGGAGACAATTTTGTGATAATAGGCTATAAACATATAATTGAATTTGGTTTTTTTTCTTTGCCTCCTCCTGCACTTATAAATTGTAATTATATATAATAAGTCAATTATATAATATATGTTATATAAATAAATTATATATTTGTTAGTTATGTGCAAACACACAAAAAATTGTCTGAAACTTAAGCTTAAAGTGATTAAAAAGTAAAGGCCAACCTTTTTTCAAAAGGCTTCCTCGTCCATCCAAACTGCAGTTCCAGCGTTCGTTTCTGAACTGATATCGACACTCTAGCAAGCTAAGGCGCACTGACTCCCGGAGTGTTTCAGCCAGTCCAGGTTCTCTGCGGCATAGTCTCTTCTGCCGCCTGCTAAGTGTCATCTGCTCGCACTGCTTCAGATGCGCCTTTCCTGTCGGAGCGTCATTTGAAAAGGGCCCCGGTAAGAGCACCAGGGGCTCCCGGCCTGTCAATCTGTACAAACAAATACATTATTAAAAAAAAAGTCAAATTTTAAACAAATAATAAGTCACATCTGGTTTTGCAAAATTTTCAAAAAATTATCACAATTTATTCAAACCTGCTACAAATTTGGGCTTTTTAAAATAACTTTTCAAAATATTATACAAAAACATTCAAACAATCTGTTAATGTTTGTTTATTTAATTCAAGTGCATTCAAACAAACATGTAAATATTATTTAAAAACAAACAAATACAAAATAGCATCATTTTACGCGCAATTACGCATGCGTAATTTTGTTGGAGCGCTTCTCCCCCCAAAAAAAGAAGTGAAGTTAGTGTACGAATATGTTGTTCCATAAAAAGGTGAAATTTTCTGACCCAAAGAAAGCTGCAGTGTCCGAGAGGAGGACGCAGAGTGCTATGATTCGCAAAAAGCAGGCGGTCCTTGGAAGCCTGGAGCGCATGGTGCCTGCTTGGTGCTGTTCCTCATTGCGCTGATTCTTCAATGGAGAAAGTCTATGCCGTCTGATCGGCGCTTCTCTTTAAGGGGCCCCAGATGAACACACAGAACTTCCACCCAGATGAGTGTGGCTCTGTGATCCACTTGGAGGCAGGACTCTATGGAGGAGGACACAGCATCCCAATGCGTTCTTATTGGATTGTGTCAGGGTTGTTACTGTATACTCCCTCCTACTGCCACCCCACCCATCTGCACAGAGATGTAAAACTACTGCACAACCTGAAATGCACCTGAGGAAAAAAAAAGAGTCATTTTACTGGCAAAAGAAATAACCTTTAATAACTTGGAGAACCTTGGCACTATGACATCATTCTAGCACAAATCTACCTCTAACATCTGAAATTATTTGACTCACCAACATTTGGGTTAATTAAAATGTTTTTATTAAATATCTCTTTAAAATAGTGAAGAGGTGTTTATGGTATTTCAGTACCTAACAGTCTCCAAGATTACGTCACATTGGAAGATGCTGAGGATGTCTCTGGGAGTGACCAGGATGGGCAGGATTAGAAATGAATATACCAGAGGAACAGCACTTGTTAGAAGTTTTGGAGATAAAGTCGGAGAGGCCAGACTGAGATGGTTTGGACATGTACAGAGGAGAGAGAGTACATAGGAAGAAGGATGCTGGGTTCGGAACTACCAGGAAAGAGGCCTGGAGGAAGACCAAAGAGGAGGTTCATGGATACAGTGAAGGAAACATGAAGATAGTTGGTGTGACTGAAGAAGATGCAGTAGATAGGGTTAGATGGAAGAAACTGACTTGCTGTGGCGACCCCTGAAGGGAAATGCCGAAAGAAAAAAAAAGGACTTCACTCGAACAACTTACACTTAATGTTTAAAAAAAACAACCCACAAATTAGAAACCCCCAATTCAAAGAAAAGATGAACTTTTGTTCCTCCAGACAACCAATGCTTCCCAATTATGGATCGAACGTTAGCTTAGGGATAATTCAGAGGAAAGACAAAAAAATGTTTTCAGCTTTTAATCAGAGTATATGTTAGAATATTCCTAAATAAATGAACATGTTGGAGAGAGAAATTTATGTACCAGTGAGCTCCCTTGTTGTTTAATTTGCTTCAAGTCACATAGAATTCACTTTCTCTGTTATTACTTAGACATGAGATCTTAACAGATTTATTTAAACATGATGTAAAAATTCTGTGGATTAAAATATGTGCAAACGTGCAAAAAAAGGGGCCTCTTGGGAAAAACGGTGTCAACTTAAGTCAAGAATCAATAAAAATCAATATTTTTTTCTTCAACAAAATCTCTGTTTTTACCTACTCAGAAGTCAAAATTATTTAAATTTCTGAAACCTGATAGAGTACCAACATAACCTTCTTGTTTTAAGCCCATATCCTTAATTAATAATGCAGATCTTACAATAATCTGCAAAGCATAGGCTGAAGAAGGCAGTAACTCTTCTTGTACAGCCTGACCAAATGGGATTTAGAAAAGGTAGACATTCCTACACTACTGTGTGTAGATTATTGAACCTTATCGATGTGCTCAACCATCAATATCACTGGATGCTGAAAAGGCAGTGGGATGAGTGTGGGCTTGGGATGCTTGTGGTTCCACCTTCCCCACTCTTGCCTTTTAGGGCTAAGAAAAATCTCCTAACCCTAATGAGCAAACAATTAGGGTTAACATAATTTCCTCACTCACATGTAAGTGAAAGTCAAGAAATCAAAATAATCTCCATTTTTTTTCATCAGCGCAAACTCTCGCTCTTTTATGCCCAAACGTGCACACACTTACTACACTGTTTACTGTCCGCTATGTTCTTTGCTGGGTTTGATGGGTATTATACAGTGAGGAAGAAAGTATTTCAATCCCTGCCATTTTGAAAGTTCTTCCATTTGCATGGAGGATCTAACATTTTTATTGTAGTTTCATGTGCACTGTGAGTAATCTTAATTTTTTTTAAAATCCAGTAATTACAATGTATAATTTTTAAACTATTTATTTGAATGATATAGCTGATTCTTTGCTGGTGTCTCTAAGTTTTTTTAATATGTTTTGGCGACACCTAGAGGAGACTCTACGAAACTGAAAATGACCATTTGCGTAAAATGAACAATTTTCAGCTAAATGGCTGACATTGTTATGGAGAAAATAGGTATGATATCCTTTCGCTGACACATCACAAAGTCTTTCAGTAGGAAAAGTCTTATATCTGCACATCTTTGGTGTAAACTGCATCAACTAAATAAAAAATTAAATAACTTAATTTGACATAGTTGCCCTCAAACAGGGGATTTCTGGTTCCTTTCTTTAAAAAATTGTTAATCTGAGCAAATTAAAGGGAACATATGATTATAATGTCAAATGCACCTTTTTGGCTCTTGAATACTTTTTTAAGGAGAACTCACCACAGGTTTTAATTACTATAGTTAAGTTTAGAAGAATTTTAAAAATTTTAACTCTTCGGGAAAATTGTGCAATGTCCCTTGTGGATCAAGGACAGGATTGTTCCCAAGCGGTGGAGTTTAAGTATCTCGGGGTCTTGTTCACGAGTGTGGGAAGAATGGAACGGGAAATTGACAGACGGACTGGTGCTGCGTCCGCAATAATAAGGACGGTGAATTCTTATTCAGCGTATCCGTGTTCTTGTTGTATGTTTTCAGTCTTTTAAATGCAGAGAATGGCCTTTCAACTGACCTGGCAGGACACCAGTCCAGAACTGCAACAAAGAAGAACCTGCCTGTTTGCGTGCGCCCCCCTAAGTGGAGCCAGAGTACATATCTGTCTCCCCTGTCGATGTTTCAATGTGCTTTATTGCCCGATATTGTGCGGAGGCACAGCTCATCCTTGCCTCCCTCAGGGTTTCTGACCTGAATTTGATAGGGGAAAAAATCTGGCTTTTTTTTTTTTTAAATTTTGGCTATTTTTGGTCAATACAATGGCAGAAATGTGTAACCATTTTCCAAATGCATTTTTAACACATAACAGTGGAAATGCTTTCTTTTTTCCCCCTTTGCCCGCACCTCACTGGACATTTGGGTCTTTAAAGCAAAGCTCAGAGAAACAGGTGTGGTTTCCCAACTTTCCACCAGACGCCGTTGTTTCACAAATATCAGATTATTATTATTAATTGTATTATTTAAATCTGGAAATTAATGCATTTGATCTACATTGAACAGAAGTGTGATCTCAACAAGAACTAAAGCGACGTGCTTTTCTGAAATTCCAGTTTAATTAAAAACATAAAAACACATTTTTTAGGAGCTTGGTTGATGTGAAACTCAGTACCACAAAGTACCAGTCTGAACTGTGGAACCATTGATGTAAACAGTGGTTTGATGTAAACAGTGGTTTGATGTGGTATACTGTATGTATTTAAAATTTTTGTTTGTTGTTGTTATTTAGTTGTGTCTTTCTGAAGTGGACCTTGAGTTTGTAATAAAGGTGATAATTAATGACTTTCCAAACTTTAATAAACAGTTTTGTAAACGGCATAAATTTTAAATAGCTTGTTATTCCCGTAGCAAATGCACTTTAGACCTGAAGTCAAAGACACAAGAAAGCTCATTTTCTGATCATTATTTATTTCTGTATTTTTAATTGATTATTAATTATTCTGTATCGGAAACGTGGGTTTCTTCAACCGGAAAAGGCGGGACCTAACACGGAAACGGATCTTGACACAACACCGGAAAACGCCATTTTAATTGTTGAAAAGAACCAGAGAAGAAGGAACAAGAAATAAAAAATTAAGGTAAGATTACCATCATCAAAACGTAACAAATATGTGTTCCATTATTTATATGTATTTTTAAATAACTGTGTTTAATGTTACGGATTCTTTCTGTTTTCAAAGCGTGATGCTAAACATTAAAATTCTTTCCGTAGCTGTTCAACTTTAAGACTAAAAATCCCATTATATTCTTTTAGATAGAAGTAAACACTGTATAATAATTATATGATACACATTTAGGGTTACAGTTTCTGTTTTCATACAGATTTAGTGGTTTATTTTGTTACTTTATGTGTAAAAACTGTTAGCCGGTGCTGGGTTCTGTATGCTAACATGTTAGCATTGATGAGCTGTCAATAGTTAGCATCTTTTTTTTAAACTCAGATGTTCATTTTACAAATAATATTCTGTTTAAAAGACATCTACAGACAGATAGTCATTTATTTCTGTGAATTAGATGGTAGTAGTGTTTAAGAAAGTAAAACCGATAGGTTAAATTCCAAATCAACAGGGTTTAAGCTAGCATTGGAATGCTTGATGTTAGCTTAAAAGGTTTAATAATGTTTATAATCAATATTAAATTTAATTAAAATGCTAGTGTTCATTTATAGTGCTTTGAGCTACTTAAATCTGGCATTTTAAGTATAATATTCAATGTCGATCTTTTATGATCAAGTATTGCTATGCTCAGCTTTTTCTGTTTTTTTGGTTGCCATGTAGTTGTTATGAAGTTCATAAGACAATCTTTTTTAAGTCCTTTAAAGTTTTAAAAATCACAATCAAGTATCTATTAGAAAAAAATCAAGCTGACTTCTTGTGTCATTTAATAATAGTTTGGGACATGTTCAATCTGAATAGTCCTTAAAAGATTTTATTTAGAAGAATTATTTTTAGTCACAGTTTCCATTCTCCCTTTTTTTTTGTTACTACTTCTCTAAAAATAAGCAATCTAAGCATTGATACAAATTTGCACAGTCTTTAGTGTCATATCCTGAAGACATAAATACTTCTGGTTCACTTGGATCAGGATTCACTTTTGTTAAAATGTTGGTTGTGAGCAGGCTCAACAACCTACTAGAGATATAAAACCACTAATATGTAGTACAGAGTTTTATTTGTTTCGTCCTCTGAACTGCTTATCGCTGATGGAGTTACTGCGGGGTTGCCGGAGCCGTGATTTCCAAGTAAGAGGCAGGGAACACCTTGAACAGGTTACCAGTCAGTTGCGGGACCGCACACACAGACCAACCATCCACACACAAACTCATTCCTAGGGGCAATTTTGTAGCAGCCAGTCAACCTAAAACACATCTTTTAGGAGAGTAGGAGGAAACTGGAGTACCTGGAGAAAACCTACACATTCAAGGGGAGAACATGCAAACTCCACACAGAAAGGCCAGTGTTTCTATCCTCACCCCCACTCTAGGACTTGTTAAAAATCCTATTTTTGTGCTTCTGTTTGTTACATTTTTCCACTAATGTAATTAAACAAGATCCGTGTCCTAACATAGTTGCCAAAAATTTAGGTTTGAGAAGAATTTGGATATCTGTCACTGTGTTATATTTCAGATTAATAACAATTTAGATTACCCACAGTAAAAAAAAAAAAATTACATTCAATATTTTTTTGTTTGCTTTTCACTGATGTAAAACTTTTTCTGTGGGGTTAAAAAAAAAAGCTGATAAGAAGCCTGAAAAAATAACAGTTAAATCTCCAACAAAAAGCCAACAAAACATTTTGGGATGAGATTTGTTATAAAAATCTGCCTGATACCAGGAAGAAAAAACCCAATATATTTTATGTTGTATGACTGAATGATATTCTTTTTAGTTGCTGCCCTGGTTGGTCCAGTCCTGTTTGTTTTGTCACATTCACTGGAACCTGCAAGTCTTGTTTAGTTTGAACTGTGCAAGTTTGTCAGACCTTTAAATACCTGCCTTGTTCGAAAGCTCAGACTATGTTTTCCCATTCATTTCATTGTGTAGTTTGTATTGGTTTTATCTTGTGTTTTAAGAGCGGTACAACTTCTTGCAGTGTTTTGTGGGTGTTAGAAAGATGACTCAGTTCCTTTTGTTGACTCATGTTTGTTTTACACTTTATCTTAGTTTTTCAGTCTTAATCTAAGTTCATACTTTGTATTTTGGATTAGCATTTATAAAATCATTTTCAGATAAATATTTTCACTTTAAGGGTGTGAGATAATCTGTACTCTGATTTCTATCTCTTCACAGATAATAATATTGTTCTGTTGATCATATAGATTTCTCTATATATCTACAAACCGGATTCCGAAAAAGTTGGGACACTTTAGAAATTGTGAATAAAAACTGAATGCAATGATGTGGAGGTGCCAACTTCTAATATTTTATTCAGAATACAACATAAATCACAGGTCAATAGTTTAAACTGAGAAATTGTATGATATTAAGGAAAAATATACTCATTCAAAATTTCATGGTGTCAACAAATCCCAAAAAAGTTGGGACAAGGCCATTTTCACCACTGTGTGACACCCCCCCTTCTTCTTAGAACACTCAACAGACGTCTGGGCATTGAGGAGACCAGCTTCTCAAGTGTAGACATAGGAATGTTCTCCCATTCTTGTCTAATACAGGCCTCTAAGTGTTCAATCGTCTTGGGTCTTCTTTGTCTGACCTTCCTCTTAATGATGCGCCAAATGTTTTCTATAGGTGAAAGATCTGGACTGTTGGCTGGCCAGGTCAGTACCCGAATCCTTCTCCCACGCAGCCATGATGTTGTGATTGATGCAGAATGTGGTCTGGCATTATCTTGTTGAAAAATGCAGGGTCTTCCATGAAAGAGACGACGTTTGGATGGGAGCATATGTTGCTCTAGAACCTGAATATATTTTTCTGCATTGATGGTGCCTTTCCAGATGTGCAAGCTGCCCATGCCACACGCATTCATGCAACCCCATACCATCAGAGATGCAGGCTTCTGAACAGAGCGTTGATAGCAACTTGGGTTGTCACTGTCCTCTTTGGCGCCCCAGATTTCCAAAAAGAACCTCAAAACGTGATTCGTCTGACCACAGAACAGTCTTCCATTTTGCCACACTCCATTTTAAATGACTCCTGGCCCAGTGAAAACGTCTTCGCTTGTGGATCTTTGTTAGAAATGGCTTCTTCTTTGCACAATAGAGTTTCAGCTGGCAACGGCGGATGGCACGGTGGATTGTGTTCACTGACAATGGTTTCTGGAAGTACCCCTGAGCCCATGCTGTGATTTCCTTCACAGTAGCACTCCTGTTTTTGATGCAGTGTCGTTTAAGGGCCCGGAGATCACGGGCATTCAGTATGGTTCTCCGGCCTTGACCTTTACGCACAGAGATTTTTCCAGATTCTCTGAATCTTCTGATGATATTATTCACAGTTGATGATGACAACTGCAAACTCTTTGCAATTTTTCGCTGGGTAACACCTCTCTGATACTGTTCCACTATCTTTTTACGCAACATTGTGGGAGTTGGTGATCCTCTACCCATCTTGGCTTCTGAGAGACACTGCCAATCTGAGAAGCACTTTTTATACCCATCATATTGCCAATTGACCTGATTAGTGCTGATTGGTCTTCCAGGTGTTTGTTGTATGCTCAAATGACTTTTTCCAGCCTCTAATAGGTTCTTGTCCCAACTTTTTTGGGATTTGTTGACACCATGAAATTTTGAATGAGCATATTTTTTCTTAATATCATACAATTTCTCAGTTTAAACTATTGACCTGTGATTTATGTTGTATTCTGAATAAAATATTAGAAGTTGGCACCTCCACATCATTGCATTCAGTTTTTATTCACAATTTCTAAAGTGTCCCAACTTTTTTGGAATCCGGTTGTATATATTATGATCAAGATTAGTTGCGAACACGCTTTTGCTTTTTAATTTTTAAAAAACTTGTATTGTTTTCCTTTCTCAAGACATTCCCTATGGCAAAATCATATCAGATACAAATTATTTCAAGACTGTGCAAAAACAACAGTCTATAAATAATTTATAATCCAGCTGAAAGAGACCTTCAGATTACATATGCTATGTTTATCTACACGGAGCTCAGTCGCTCTTCTTTAGCTGAACTACCAAACACTTGAATTTTCCCGGTACGGGATTAGTAAAATGTATTGAATTGAATACTACAACACTGTTTGATTGGTGTCTTTTTTTAAACAAAAAAAAATGTACTATTTTAGCTTCGCAACTGAAAAATATTCCTATACAAAATTCACATGAACAATTTTTTGTGCAAAGTTTAAAAATCTAGTTTTTGGACGTTCATTCATGTTTTGATTCTAACGGGCCTCAGGCTGAGGAGCCAGCCCTAAATTCTACCTCACCACAGTTTTCATGCATAATTAAGTGAAGACATTGTGTTATGGCCGCTGGGTTCTTTCACAGCCTTCTGCCCAGTGTTTCCACAGCTTCTGATAAGTAAACATTTGAACTGGTGTAAAACCTGCTTTTAGTTCTATCCGGGTTTAGTTTACATCTGCTCGATGCTGTACTCGAACTGTTTGTTCAGATCGTTGTTAAAGAATAAAAAAAAGTTCATTCACAATGATTTTGATTAATCATTAATGAGTTAGGCTTTCAGCAAACTTTAAGAGATGATGTGGTAGAGGAGACGTTGGGTAAGTGGTAGAATGTCCGTCCTTGGACTGGGAGAAGTCTGTTCGATTTTGACTTGTTCCATGCCTTGGTGACCTAACCCCCTAGTTGCTCCCACCATTGGTGCCGTCGTGGCTTCCTGCTGGGGTTCAATACAGCAACATAATTTCTCCATTAAGGGATAAATATCGTATGACTTTTTTAAAAAAATGAGCGAAGATGAGATGAAGCATAAAGAAAATAGATTTCTCATTTCAAAGAACCGAAATAAAATGTTCTTTTAGTATAAACAAAATTTATTGTTTAATTGATTATTAAATTTTTCGCGACTATATTTTAAAGTAAAAAGCAAGAAATTTTAATTTGTGCTCATTTTGATTTTAAAAATCCTATAAAAATACAGAAAGACACCAACTAATTGGTCTTTCTTTTCTTTTTCATAAACTAACAATATTAAACATAAATCTGAGTATGTTGTTAAATTTCCATGTTTTTTGTTATTATCAGTGCAGTCAATGACATGTCAACACCTTTATGTGGCCGGTGTTGACGTGAGTTTTTTTTTTTTTTTTTTTTTTTTTTACCAGAAAGATGATTTAAAGGGCTTTATTTTGTGTTTAATAATAAGCAGAGATATATATGACAACCTAACCTTTGGAGAGTTTGAGATCTTTGGTTTGAGAATTTGGGTCTTGTTCACGAGTGGGGTAAGGATGGAATAGAAGTTCGACAGACGGATCGGTGTGGCGTCCGCAATAAATGGAGCGCTGCATCGATCCATCGTGGTAAAGAAAGAGCTGAGCCAAAAAGCAAAGCTCTCGATTTAAGTCGATCTACTGTACGTTCCCACCCTCATCTATAGTTGGTGACAGAAAAAAAACGAGATTACTGACACAAAATCTATAGCATACAAAGTAGCATTAAGTGGGTTTTTTTTTGTAGAACTTTTTGTTTACCTTTAAGGCAGATATTTACATAAACTGCAGTTTTTGGTTAAAAACCTGTTGTATTTTCTGTAAATAGTTGCTGCAAAGCAGGAAGCAGATGACTTGAGTTTTCTTTAGTTCCTGAACTCTTCAGAGATAAACTCACCCAGTTGGGGAAGCTCTTCTTCTGGCTGTTGCGATGAGTTAAATTTAGGGCACTCACTCATCTGTGAGTCATTAAACTTGTATTCCACCATCAATCTTTTTGTTAGCGAGACAAAGACATCCTTTTTTTGTTTAAATTGACAGGTGTGTAGTTACTCATTAATAATAAAAACCAGATTCCGCTCAGGAGATCTCATCTCTGCCTGCTTTTTAAACTCACTCTGTGTCTGTTTTCTTTTGTAGGTCAAACAAGATGGGGAGTTTTCTGAGCCTCTTTAAAGGACTGCTGGGTAAAAAAGAAATGCGGATCCTGATGGTTGGTCTGGATGCTGCTGGGAAAACTACCATCTTGTACAAACTCAAACTGGGAGAAATTGTTACAACAATCCCCACTATAGGTGAGTTTTTAAAGCCATCATTTACATCTCAAGAAACAGTCATTTAGAACATCTGTTTTAACAGAAGTTTTGTTTCTACTGCTTTTTATTATTGAACAGAAACCAAAGTACTCTTGTTTGATTTTTTTTTTTTTTTTTGTAAATGTCAGTGCCTTTGATTTCATCTATTCATTTTAGCAGGATTTTGATCAGATCTTGCTATTTAATAGAAACTTCCTAAATTTGAAATGAATGTCTTCATGTTTAAACACAACCGTTTTATCATCACTGGAACACCAGACTGTTTTTTATATAAATTGTTATGTCTTGTACGTATTTATGTGTTTTTGATGTGTTTGAAGCCAGATATATCAGAATCTAAAACAAATTTACTTGCACATGAATAAAGTATCCTGAAACCTGACACATGGTTTTGACAAGCGCTGTACCATATATCAATATCAAATCTTTGTGCCTATACGAACTGAGATTAGTTTGTCAAAAGCTGAAATTATTCTTAATTGTTTTTCCATTTTTTGCTCCATCCATGACTCTACAGGACCTTTTTTTTTTTTTCTAAAAAGATCTATATAAAAAGCTAAACTAGATAATACTTTTATGTGATGTTTAAGGATTTGTTACAATTTATACTATAATTTTACTTTTTGAAATTTTATTTTAATAAAAAAAAAGTAATTAAAGAAAAAAAATGTCAAGATTATTACCGTAATTACACGACTATAAGGCGTATATAAATGTCTTAGATTTTCTTCAAAATGAGCGGTGCGCCCTTTCGTGTGGTGCACCTTGTGTGTGAGAAAAGGCGGACCTAAAAGAAAAAGCGGTGCCCGTGAGGCGAGGCGGACCTGAAAGAAAAGGCATGAGAACGTTAAAGAGTGAAGTGTGGGCGTGGATTGTGTATAAAAAAGGTGTGTGCTGTATGACAACATTGCTGTTTTAACCCTGAAAATGGCAAAGAGACACGCTTATGACGCTCAGTTTAAGCTGAAGGCAATCAGCTACGCGGAGGAACATGGGAATCGAGCCGCCGCGAGAAATTTCAGCATAAATGAGTCAATGGATTGTAGATGCTTGGACTAACGTGTCTGCTGGTACTGTTATCCGAGCTTTCGCAAAAGCTGGTATCCTTTCTGAGGAGCCGCACAGTACAGACAGTGACTTTGACAGCGAGGAGCAAAGTGGACCTGCTCTGTTGAATTTTGCGCAGCTGTTCGATTCCGAAACAGAGGATGAGGACTTTGACGGATTTGAATAAAGACTATTACTGGTAATGTGCTTGTTTAGTATCGTTACTACTTAAATAAAGCACAACCAAACTCAGTTTTGCTCCCGATCTATTTTTTAATACGCACATTTGCATGCTTGCGTGTGTGTTGTTGTAAGGCGGTGTTTGACTGAGACTGCGCCTTTTCGTACGGTGCGCCTAATGGTCGTGAAATTACGGTACTTTAATTGGGGGCTGAATAATGTGTATTAGTGCCTAATTTTAACCATTGCTTTTAATGTTAACCAATAACATTTTCAGGCAGTTCATTTAAAAAAATTACATGGACTTTTTAAGATAAAGAACGCTTTTATTAGTCCAACTTTGGGAAAATTACTTGCATTGCACCGCAGCAGGCAGCCACAAAAGTGCTAATGGTGGGAGCAACTAGGGGGTTAGGTGTCTGCTCCAGGGACACCAAGGCAGCTCAGCGGGATTCGAACCGGCTTCTCCCGGTCAAAGGACAAACACTCTACCACTGAGTCAACAACTCCCCTTCAGAAATTACAATTTACAAATTGATACAGTTGAACTGTACGTAAAAAACGCATGTATTAAAGATCAAAAATGGAATTGTTAGTGCGATACAAGAAGGAAAAAATGATATATTATGATTCTACAATATTTTGGTAAGTTTTTACATCCAGATCCAGAATTATATCTAAGCCCAAATATATTTAGGTTTATGAGTTCAAGCACATTTGATCGACATGAGTTTTATTGTATTTGTGCAGATTCCAAGTCCATTTTACTAACAGCAGGAGGAAAAAACATGATCAAGAAGACAGAAAGTTAATATCGAGCTTTGCTCATTTTTACATTTAGACTACAATCGATCTCTTAGTGTGAAACTCAATTTCTAATAACTTTGCATTAAAAAAAATTGTTTTTCCGCAGGTTTTAATGTTGAAACGGTAGAGTTCAAGAACATCAGTTTCACCGTGTGGGATGTCGGTGGTCAGGACAAGATCAGACCTCTCTGGAGGCATTATTTCCAAAACACACAAGGTGAGAAACATTTGTCTTCTTTTGGGGTATGTTTTTTTTTTTTTTTTTTATGTTTTACTCTCTGTTTCATACTTTCATGTCTGTTTTGTCTCCCAGGCCTTATTTTTGTGGTGGATAGTAACGACAGGGAGCGTGTAGGTGAGGCAAAGGAGGAGCTGATGCGAATGCTGGCTGAAGATGAGCTGAGGGATGCAGTGCTGCTTGTGTTTGCGAATAAACAGGTAACATGAAAAACTTATTGCTTTCAAATGGGTTTGTGCTCATTTGAATGCTTTGTAATGCATATGGTGTTCCCCAGGGCTCTGTTTTGGGGCCTAAACTGTTTCAAACACGATATAAACCTCCTGTTCAAGGTGTTTAAGCTTCTAAAACTGAGTTTATATGTCAATGACACACATTTATTTCACAGTAAATTGAAAAAAAATTAAGTTGATTGAAGTTGATGTCATTAAGTCATTGCTTAATTTAAACAAAACAAGAGAAGTGTAATTTGGCAATGCCAATTTTTTTTTGGGGGTCATAAATTTGTGTGAAATGTAATTAGTTAAATCAGGCACTTGTTTATTGCCACATAAAAACGTAGGTGGAAATACTAGTACAAACTTTTTAAAACCGCTGAATCATTCTAAAACACACACATCATTATCAGAAGATAAAAAAAAAATATCTGAAATGTTGATTATACATGAGTTTGGGCCAAACAAACTAATTTGTTTCGATTCTTAAAGGCTGCAAAAATAGCTTCTGTTGATCTGCTTTTAGTATAAAATATCAAATCATGAAGGATGACGTCCCCTCTCTGTAAATTAAAATGTTTTTTCTGCTCCTCCAGGACCTTCCCAATGCCATGAATGCAGCTGAGATCACAGACAAGCTGAGCCTGCACTCCCTGCGCCATCGTAACTGGTACATCCAGGCTACATGCGCCACCAGCGGAGACGGGCTTTACGAGGGTCTGGATTGGCTTTCAAGCCAGCTGAAGAATTCAAAATGATCCCCTTTTACCTCCCTCCTTTCTTTCTGTCAGCTGTCGGCAGTGTTTTTGGGAAGCGGCGCTGGTCCTGGTTTCACTCTCTTCTCTTTTGCTTTTCCTCTGAATAGTTGGACCTTCAGCCAGTGCTCCCAGCATTCATGTACTGTAACTGTGTGTTTGAATAAGTATTTCTGAACGAATGTTTGTATCTGGGAGCTATCATGCTGTGCCTTGAACATAGTTTGCTCTCTGCCACCTCATTCCTACAGTGTCTCTCCAACTTTAAAGTACTGGTTGAGACACAAAGTGACCCGTCATCTTTAAAGAATGTTTAAAAGAAAAAAACCAAAAAAAAAGAAAAATCTAACAATTACTAATGAGATAAAAATGCTTCGTGTGATCGCCTTGCTACATTACAATTTGGATCATCTGAGTTAAACCTCATTTAAATGACCAAGTCAACACACTGCACGTTCCTGTTGATCAGAAAATAAACGTAGTTGGTACCAGTTTCTGTAGTTAATGCTGAACAACTTTGTGTGGTTTTTATATATATATTTTTTAATTAAGTCTTAATTTATTTTCTTTTGTCTTTGAAAAAAAGGTCAGTGAAGATTGGATCTGAAAAAGTCAATAAATGTTACAAGACATGTTTACATGTTTAGAGGACGACATATTCTACATTTTTTGTAGTTATGTGTCTTCTTGTCTTTTGTTTTTTATGCATCATGAGTTTCTTCTTTTGCTCTTTATTTACTGATGATCTCTTTTTTTTTATTAGTATTATTATTTTGTCAGGAAATCTTCTGGTTTGTGTTTGTTCTACTACTTTTTTTAAAATCTTAGTTATTGTTGATTTTGTTTAACTACCAGGTTTTCTATTCACTTTTTTCGTTTTTTTTAAAGGATGAAATTATTATTTGGACCTATTAGTTTACTTCAATCGCAGCTTATTTTGTTCAGATTTTTCTGCTAGAAAGTTACATTTTTTTGTATTATGTTTGGTACTTATTAGATGGAAGAGTTTTACTTGCTTCTAAAAATACCCACTCACTGCTTTGCTATTGATTGATTAAATCCAGGGTATTTTTCTTCTAAAGCTAACGTTAGAAAGTCATGATGGATTGCATCTGCTCAGCTTTTCCAGACAACACACCTCACACCCTGTCACAACTACACACCAGCAGACAGTTTAAATGTACAAACGTCCATTTGTTTTTATCCAGACTAGTTTTTTTTTGTTTTTTTTGCTCCCATTTATGCAATAAAAAGGATCTTGAACAGCCCTGACCTCAGGGAGCTTTTTTCGTTCTAATACTGGATGTTTTTGAAAGTTAAAATGACCAGCTTGTTTTCTTATCTGATCAGAAAAGTAAATATAAATAAGTTAAACATGGATTAAATGTGATTAAATTCATCTCTCCCTTTGTTCAGATGTGAAGCTTTATTTTTCAAGATCATTTCTGTAACAAATTACTTTTTTTTTTTTGGTCTTTAATCTCATTCTGTACCATCTGATAAATGCACTATATTAAAGAGAAACTTGTTACTAGTTTTTTCACATGGCCTTGTTAATAGAAAAATTCAAAAATGGCATCTTAAATAAAACTAATTTAGTCCTTTTTTAAAACAAACAATTACACTTACATGAAGTTAGAATGAGCGGCACAGCAAGAAAGTCGGGTGTTAGAGTCCCAGAGTGGGGATGAGGCTTGGAACACTGGCCTTTCTGTTTGGAGTTTGCATGTTCTCCCTGAGTATGCGTGGGGTTTTACCGGGTACTTCGGTTCCCTACTACCCTTCCAAAAACATGCAAGTTAGGTTGATTGGTTGTTATAAGATTGTCCATAGGAATGAGTGTGTGTGTGTGTGTGTGTGTGTGTGTATGGCCCTGTAAGTGACTGGTTACCTGTTTGGGGTGTACCCTGCCTCTTGGCTTGAATCAGCTGGGTTAGGGAAGCCTGTTAATGATGGAGGGTTCGGAAAGATGAATTAAGTTAAAATGCTTTCTGTGTTTAAATGTCTTAAGTCTTTAATAAAATTGGATGCTTTAACATTGACAATTAAAAATAAGCAGGGTGCAATTCATCCGCCTAAATTTGACTATACGACTATATTTGATTTCTGTCGGGAACTATTTAAATGTATGTTAATCAAAAATTATGTGTAATGTTTCAGTCATCAACCTTTTTTATCAAAAAATATATTCTCTATATTAATCATTTGCAAGTGATGCAAATAATTTCCACTTAAAAGTAAGTTTCTGTTCCACAGAACATATAAAAATTCTCATTATTCTCATTATTCTCATAATTATGAATGATTAACTGTAGTCAATCAAGCAGTTAAATGAACTGATTAAAACTAGCTGCACTATCATATTTCACCACTAGAGGGAAGCCTCAGTTATGCCATTAGAAAATATTCTATCTTTAATTAAATAATAAAACACTGACATTTAAACATCAAACTGATACAATCATTTCTGGATGACAGCTGTTACATCCTAATTTTACGTAAAGTTAATCTAAATGTTAATTTTTATTGTTGAACTATTAGTTTGAACATAATGTATGACCAAAGATCAGGTGTAAGTCATGTTTAACATTGGGTCATATTTAAGGCCACTCAGATTGGCTTAAGAAATGTTAATGAAGATTGCGTTACGAGGGGATCACCCCTCGAAGAGTCGCTTTCTGACACGGTTCAGCTTTCTTTTTACCCTCCATCTGAAATTCAGGTGGCCAATTCTCCATAGAGTTTGTTACCTTGGAAACAGCACCTTGTGTATTTTTAGAGAGCAGCTGAGATGATGTGTTAAAAGGCATCCAGGTCTAAGTCTGGGATGGAGAAGCTACACCTAAATTGGGCAAAGGGAAGTTTGTGATTTCATTGTTATTTCTCACTATTTTTCGTTTCTTTTTTTAAATGAAAATGATACAGCCTATTTTAATAATCATTTGGCTTTGAGCTTCTTTTTATGTTATCAAGATAATGTTCTTGTTTAATCTGAAACAATCTAACTGGCCCAACAGGTCATTTACCATCTCGGGTTCCTTAGGTCAAGCTGAAATAATTCAAATAATTGTCACACATTGTCCACATACTGTGCTACATTTGGCCTTTCACAGATGATCCGTGTGGATTTATCTCACCTCAATGTGTGACATCACACTCTTTAAGTTTCACAACAATTTCTTCTTGTGCCACATTGGCACATCTCCCAGACTTCTGGACATGAAGTGAAACCACTTTATTCCATTCAGTCACAAAGTTGTCATTTTTTTACACTCATAACAGTGTTGCTAGTCTAATGATGCCCAATATTCATTCGAAATGTAGATGACAAAAATATACCAAAAGGTACATCTTGTTTGGATATTGATTTCTATCAGGGATAAACAGAGAGATGAAGTATGGGGGATGGAGATAGAGATGATCTCTGATCCCTATCAGGGATTTTAGTTCACAATGAGAAACAACTTGATTGTGTAATCAGGTTGAAGGGGAATTAAAATTTGGTTTAAACATCCATTCCTCATCATCAACATCCAAATACAACAAAAAAACTCAATTTTTTAGCTGCTTCAGTATTTTCCACTCATTAATCTGTCTACCTTTAATGAAGAGGTATCTACATGCAATCTAGTGCATTTACATGGCGGCAATAGTCTTTTTACTGACAGAAAGAATCAATATGCTTCTTCCAGCACTGACCTCCATCCCACGGGAGAGCTGCAGTGCACCATTATTTTTTATTGATCAAGCCCTGTCCAGAGATGGTTAAAGTCAATTGTAAAGGGCAGGACAAGAATATGTTCACTCTGAGGGGTAAGCTTTAGTATTACAGATAAAACTTTTATCTATAAAAGCAGGTTGCTGAAAGTAAATTTAGTCAGTACTGGATGCTTGGTTCCATGTTCCAAAAAAAAGTTAGGGACCACATAAAATGTACAAATGAATAAATATCTAAAAATGATATTTAAGTAATTTAGTTATAAGTCTTTTAGCATTTTAAGCACAATATGCACATTTAGAATTTAATAGCAGCAATATACTGTATTTTCACGACTATAAGACGCACATAAAAGTCTTAGATTTTCTTCAAAATATTCGGTGCGCTCTATGAAGCAGTGCGCCCTGTGTGTGTGTGTGTTGTAAGGCGGACAAAGTAAAGAACACCATTAGATCTTAAAAAGGAAAAGTGTTGGTATGGATTTTATATAAAACCCGCGCTCTCTAATCAGGTGCGCCTTATCTATGTGTTAAATACAGTAATGTTACACATACGTAACTAGGACTGCGCCTTTTAGTACGGTGCGCCTTATGTTGTGAAAAGACGGTATGTATAATTCCATACATTTACACATTCTCAAAAGTATAAGTCGAGGCAGATTTAGTTACATACAGAGTGGAAAATTTATAGTGCAAAACATTTTTTAAACCTAGGTGATAAACCATTGTGTTATGTTTCTCATGTTCAGTGGTCCTTATATTATGTTTAATGTAAATGAAACACTGTTGTAGCACATCACAGACACAAAAGGTACACAGCAGTGTGTTTGCAGCTTTCCTGGTATTTCCAGTCCTGACTGTCCAACCCACACACACAGCAAAATAAGCAGAGTTCACTGCTGACTACACCTTCCAAAAGGGTGTAGACTAGCTGTCCACATCACCATGGAAACTGTTTGTTTAATCACAAGTAAAACTGCATGGAGGCCAAGAAAGTTTTAAATAGATGGATTCATGAGGAACCATACAAGTCTATTATTAAAATTTAATTAATTACATTGTGTTCATTAATTATTGATAGTCTTGCAGGTTTTTGGGATTTTTTTAGCATGCAAATTAGGCAAATACAGTCACACAAGAAAAACTAATTTGCGTCCGACACCCAAAGGAGTTGATTAAAAATGATGGAAGTAGTAGTTCTAAAATATAGTTAATAGTTCATTGATATTTGTAAGTTTATACTTCAAGTCCGAATTAGGAAGCTGGAATGATAAATGTCAGAGTTGCCATAAACAGTGGGGTGCCACAGGGTTCAGTTCTCGGCCCCTTTCTGTTCAGCTTTTTGTTGTGTTCTTTAGAACAAATATTATAGAACTTTAACCACAATCATCACATGTATGCAGGTCAAACACAACTTAGTGTGGATAACTAGTACAAGAGATAAACTGTCAGTGTAATGAATCAAGTAGACATCTTGTTTTGGTTCAGTGAGAGTACACCTCTCCAGATCAATTCCAGTATATAAAGCCATTCATTCCTTTTACAAGTTTCTAAAAAACAATAAACACGCAACTAATCTGGGTTCTGTTGTCTATGTTTGGGCTCCTTTATTCCCTCACCATCCCATGACACATCTACATGCAACAAAGTGTCCCCAAGTGTTCATTCAATATTTTACAAACCCAGTTGGGATTGTGTATTACCAGAGTCCATTGCAGATATTGTGCTAGCAGAAGACACCATGGACAGCTCACCATTTTATTACAAGGCTATTCAACTATTTGCTCTCACCTTAGGTAAATACGATGAGATGTTTTTCTTCCGCATAGCTGTTTGTCGACATTTAAGAAATAGTTTGGTGTTATTAATCCATTTTAGCTAGTCTGGTCAATTGCAAAAAGTTTGTCCCCTTGGCCAAACAGATAAAAACAGCTGCATAATGATATTTTAGAAGAGAGCTGGATTGAATATTGACGCAAAAGGTTTCATGCATTGATGAAAGTACTTCATCTTAGTTCATATGTGGTATCCTTGAACCCAGGTGATCCTGATGGAGCTCAATTTATACGCCGTCTTCGACTGGTTGTCTCAACTCAAGGTTGACACATAGAACAATGCACATATATTTGCACTTGAATTAATTCCATAATTGATGCTTTGGCTTCTTACATCTACATGCAGGAAAAACCCCTCAACACCTTGCCATTTCTTTCTGCTTCCAAGTCACACCATCACTAACATTTATAACCTCAATTAGTCCAGCAAGTGTAGATTTGATGTGCAAAAGACTGATTCAGTTTCTTTCTGGGTCAATGAACAACTGAGAAGGAGAGAAGGATGGAGGACAACCAGGACAAACTGGGCTCCCTCCCTTTGGGGACATCCAGGATTTTCTTCCAGGAACATGAAATTTAATAAGTTTTTATAGAAAGTATTAATCCATGCTTTAGGTTGTAAATCATGTAAACTCCCTCAGCAGTTTGGTCTGTTCGTGACCAAAAATAACACAGCAGATGTCATTTCATTAGAAAATAGTGCCGGAATGTGCTTGTCAACACCTTACGGCTACTTACTCAGCAGGTTGCACCTCTGCATGATTTGCTCTCAGCTAAAGTAAAATATATAATCTTCGAAGCATAAAATAACACAACCCAATCCCTGCATTTGTCTCCCCAATTGTTAGGTCCTGATGTCATAAAAAACTGAACTATTACAATCAATAATGTAATCAATAATCCCATTAGTTACATTAATATCATTAATTATGTAAATAAGCTTTCTGTCGTACGCACATTTAGTTTGAGCATTCGTGTATTCTTAGTTACACAAAATAGTTGTGTGACCTGCCGTAAAATGTAAACAACATGGCAAAAAAGTTGAGAAAATTCATTAGCAGTAAAGATTTTAGAAATAACGATGAGGTTATTTCATTTACAAATTTAGGTTTGAGTGTTGGGCGTACCCCTAAATCAGCCACCTGGAAACTTCTCTCACCTCCACGATGAACTGCACGATGCTAGTTGGCACACTCGTCTTTACAAACACCCTACCGCTGATCCCATATGTCACATTACATATTCTCCATTCCCCTAGCACGGTATGGCACTGAGTATATTATTTTTGTGTTCAAGTAGATGCTCAATCATTCTGGTTGCCTCTTGTGAAATAACAGTGCACAGTTGCATCAGTTGAATTTAGATTGCACTAACACATCATAACAAAAGGGCAATAAAAGTTCAAATTTGGTTTCATTGCTCTACAGATAATTTTGCACATAACAACGTACTATATTTGGCTCAGCTCTATTTCTTGAAATTGTGATATGGTTCTCTAAAGACTTACGCAAAAATAAACTTTTTAAAGATTCCGTTTACAAGTCGATTCTCTAGTCGATCTACGTTCCTACCTTGACCCATGGTCACCAGCTGTGGGTGGTGACCGAAAGAATGAGATTGCAGATACAAGCGGCCAAAATGAGCTTCCTTCGCAGGGTGGCTAGGCTCTCACTCAGAGATCGGGTGAGGAGCTCTGCCATCCGGGAGGAGCTCAGTGTCGAGCCACTCCTCCTCCAGGTTGAGAGGAGCCAGATGAGGTGGTTCGGGCATCTGGTCAGGATGCCCCCCGAGCGCCTCGTGGGTGAGGTGTTTCGGGCACGTCCCACCGGGAGGAGACCAAGAGGCAGACCCTAGACTTGCTGGAGAGACTATGTCTCACAGCTGGCCAGGGAACGACTCGGGATCCTTCTGGGTGAGCTGGAGGATGCAGCCAGGGAGAGAGAAGCCTGGGCTTCCCGTCTGAGGCTGTTGCGGAAGATGACAGAAGGGAAAGATTCCGTCCGTGGTTAAAAATCCCTCCCGCATCAAGAACCCACCTGAAGTAGTTTAATACTTCATTGTTGCATGTTTAAGCTATTTGCAAGCTCTCCTGTTCAGCACTTGGAGTGCAAGTGGAAAGAGGAGGCTACCAGGGACACCAGGCTGGAAGGGATGGTATGACCCAACAAGAATGTCTAGGGTGATGGCCCTTAAATAGGCAGCAGGGTCCACAGGTGGGTTGCATCATAATAATCACCCTCAGATGTCTCAATCAGGGTGATAAGGGAAGGTCCACGGCTCCCTGTGGTGGCAAGTGAGGGGATCATGACACTCATGTAGTTCTTGACCACAGGTTTTGTTCTCAGCCCCACCCAGATTCCAACATAAAAAGTAAGTTTTTTTTTTTTTTTTTTTTTTTTACAGTAGGGCAGTTGCTCTGCTCATGCTCGGTAACTCCCATCACATGTGATGATGGTGATCTTAATGCACCAAAATAAGACTGTAGACAAATATGTGCGAGTATTGCTGACTTGAAATGCTCCACTCCTTTGAGCACGAGCAATTTAAACCAACTAATCAGTCTAATGTAGCCCACGTATAGCCTCTAGTGTCTTTTCTGGAAAGCCCTTTGTTTTGTTCACTACATAAAAGTTGCTATTTATAGAAAGATTATGTCTAATTTACATGCTATAGGGCAGATATGATTAATAACTTGGTTACACATTATCAAAGTGCTCCTTGTTTATGTGGGTTACAGCTGCTGCCCAAAGCTAAACGTCACTTAAATAAGGAAGCAAACTTATTGTGTGGAGCTGAATAGTTTCAGGTTTCAGTGTTTGCTTGCTATGGTCTGTGACTGTCCAATCAGCAGGTCTGAAAACTCTGACCTAGGTGAGTGTGTGAGAAAGGTCTGGACCCATGCCTAAGGAGATCTACTCAAAATATGATTGGTTGAAGCTAAAGTCTCATTGCTGTCCAATTTGTGGAGATAGAACCAACGGAATGGATTCTGAAGGCCTTTACTTAGCAAAAAATGTTGGATAAAATGGGAATGGTCACATGCTTTAATAATAATTTAAAAAAAAAAAAACATCAGAAAAGCTATTAAAAGAAACAAAGAGAGCATTTGGAAGTATTTTATGAATATTAATGACTGACATAATTAACAGCAACTTGGAATTCAGATATTTTCTCAGACTATGAAAGTGTTCAGGAGCTGCTCAAAGATATGCAAACAGATGAAGACCTGAGTAGAAAAAGCTTTCTAGTTTTTAGAAATACTCTATTTAACGCTCCAGATTGCAAGTAATGATGAAAACATCTGGTGCATTAGTTTTTCATCTTAGTTATCTCTCTACAAATACAATAACAAGCTGCAGGCAGGTTCATGTTTGTCATTTTCAGCTATTTAATTGGGTCATTTAATTTGTGGTCAGGTCATCACTACCTCAACAGCGTAGAAACATAAACAATAAAAAGCGACATAGCAATAGCATCTCGTACAATCATGGTACTTGTTTTTTTTTTTTTCCATGAGAAATGTGTGTTGCATTGTTGGATGGAGCATTTCAAGGGTTTGAATCTGTGATTTTGTCTTTTCTAATTTTAGTAAATGTTTTCATTTCATTTTCTGAACCGCTTATCTCCAACACGGTCGTGAGGGGTGCCAGAGCCTAACCTGTCTGATTCAAGTAAAGAGGCAGAGTATATCCCGAATAGGTCGCCAGTCTGTACATGTACAACCATACACACACACACAACCATTCACATAGCGGCCAATCAACCTATCATGCATGTCTTTGGAAGGTGGGAGGAAACAGAGTACCCCACACAAACACGGGGAGAACATGCAAACTCCACACAGAAAGGCCAGTGTTCCAAGCCTCGCTTCCACCTGGGACTTGAACCCATGACCTTCTTGCTGTGAGGTCACTTTGCTACCCACTGCGCCACCGTGCCCTCCACACAACCATCTATGTTATTGAATGCTTTATCTCTGATAAAGAAATAAATCTGATTGGCTGTCACATTTTTCTAACATAAAAGCTAAATATGGCGTACGTCTCGGCATGCAGCAAAAGTTTTAAGCATTCCTGATCATATTTTATTAAACCCTCTGCTCAGTAAAGACATCGTCCATGCTCTGCGTGTCTCTCCCCCTCCTGCCTTAACTTCTGAATTCATCAGCACTTTTTTGCAGCGCCAGTAAAGGACAACCTGTTCTCATTTTCAGCTCCTCAAAAACGGCTGTTTGGTAAGAGCCATTAGCATCACAGAGATATGCACTCTGTGTCCTTGATATCAGGAGCCTTCATGCACAACCTGGGTAATATGCAGCATCACGATGAACAGACTGCCTTGAGAATGACAGACAGGGTCTCCATTAAATGAGATTAGTACCTTATGTATTGTGTAGGAGTCGACCTTTTCTCTTATGGTTGACTTTAATATGGAAAACAAACGAAGGAAAAAAAAGACATTTGCATTTGTGTACGTGGTGGTTTAGAATATGTTCTGCATGTGTTGCTGTGCATTAATATAAAGGTTGTGAGGAAATAATTTATGTAAAGATCGGGCAATAAAGTCAACACAACGTACTGTTATTTTCATAAGCAGCTCATGTAAATAAAAGCTTAGAAAGTTAGCCTAACAAAGCTCGGTTACAAAAGAAATACATGTTGGAGATTGTGAAAAATAAAAGAAAATCTTCACTAGAGAAGAATTTGATTACGATAGTTTGGGGCTTTTATAGAAGTGCTTTGTTTCGTCTTCTGAACCGTCCATCTCAAACATTGTACCGGGGTGTGCTGCTGGCCATCCCGGCTGAATTAAGGCAAGAGGCAGGGTACACCCTGAATAGGTTGCAAGTCACCGACACACCACCATCCACACACTCCAAGGGGCAATTTCATATCAGCCAATCAACCTAACATGCATGTTTTTGGAGGGTGAGAGGAAACCGGAGTACCCAGAGAAAACCCACGCATGCACAAGGAGAGCATGCAAATGCTACACAGAAAGGAAAGTGTTTCAAGCCTCGTCCCCACCTGATACTTGAATCCTGACCTTTTTGCTATGAGGCCATTGTGCTAACCACTGCACCACCGTGGCACTTGTTTAAGTGTACTGGTTTTAAATAATTTTACAATAAATTTAATGATGAAGAGCACCAGGCTAATAAACTGGTAAAGAAGTACCACACAGACATGGGTTCCAGCTTTAAGAGGCATCCTAATGTAGCAGAGGTGTGAGATATGTTAGATCCAGAACCTTTTTGTACTTTCTTGTGTCTCATATTTTTTTTCTAGCAACTAAATTTTGAATTTGGATTTTTGACCAAACCAACCAAACAGATAAAAATACTGACTTAACGCCAAAATAGTTTTAGCTCCATAATAACAGACAATAGTTTTCACTCTTAAAAAATAATGACATGTTTTTTCAATATTCCCCAGGTTCACTGTGAATTAAACCCCTGTAGGTCCCCTTTCAGATCCATCTCCTGACCGTGTGCACAACACAGCATAAATCTCCTTTGAGGAGAGCAAAAAGCGCATCAAGTTATCAAAGCTAGCTCACATTCTTTTATATAGTATTTTGATGCAGTTATATAAAAATTGCTTTCCCTGGTGAGGGGAGGGATTAAGCGTAAGCAGAGGACATGCACTAAAACTCCTGCTGCTTATGTAAGATTATGGGTATGGTGGAGAACGAATCCTGCTATTTGAAGTATTAGTATCTGCATATTGGATCAGAGAGCTTACAAATGACTTAAACATAACTGAATAAAAAAGAAAATCACTTTCGGGATGATTTTATTTTAAAATATTTTTCAAACATGGTAGAAACCTTCAAAAAATTGTCTTTGCATGAAACCTTCTCCAAGTAATATTACAAAATTAATTTATAAAGATCTTCTATAACCACCTTAAAGCTGACAGTGGAAAAGATCTAGGAGAGAAATAATTCATAGTCGAGAAACAAACACCTTGCAAATCAGAGTCAGTATGATGCTGAGCCTGGTCTCCAGTGGCATCACTCTGACTTTAACTGTGGTTGCCATGCCAATCATCTAAGCCTCACCTCTGGATCAGCACAGTTCCATCATTAGTTGCTGTTGTCACAAGAGGTTTTTTTTTTTTCCTTCCATCCTTCCCCTCTCACATCACCAACATCATCCCCTCTGATCATCACCTTAAGATGTGGTACTCTCGATGCTTCAAGCTTTTCACCGCCCACCTCCTCCCTTTGCTATCTCATCTGCAAAACCCCACATAGGACCTGGTCCCTGGACTCCACTATTACCATAACATCAAATTGTAGCAATGCAGTGCTCTGCCTGTGTCTTTAAGAGAGGAGTGGGAATAATGGTTGCAGGGAGGAAAGAAGAAGACAAGTGAAGTCCAGTGGGTGAAGGAATGTAAATTTACCATTGGGTAAAAAAAAAGAATCTGCTGAGCATCTTTTACCAGCATGTACTCTCATCCAAGGATCAACCTGCTGATGTACACGCCCATCTCCTCTCTCTCTCACACACGCACTCTGCCAGTCTCTCCCTCCTCACACACATTCACCCCCACACACACATACACGTGCACGAAGCCGCACACGCTGTGCTGTCAGGAGTGTTGCCGCTGGACCACAGCCATCTCGGAGGAGGCAAGAGAGAAACAAAGAGAAGGAGACCGTGAGGAGCGAATAGGAAAGCGGGGACATTCAAAAGGAAGGAGAGAGACGCCGCTTTGTGAAGAAGAGAAAGAGAGGAGGGAGGAGTAGAGAGGAGGAAAAAAAAGAGGAGGGGGAACAGGAAACAAGATCACTTTGAGCTGCAGCCGTCCGTGTCGCAGCATGGGCAATGCACCATCCCAAGGCAGGTTCACCCTACCTCTGTGTATACATGTGTGGCAAGTTTTTTTTTCTTTTAGCACTGTGGCTTGTGCCATCTAACCAGCTGGGTGTCCTCCTGTTTCATTCTGTGGAAGCAGAGGATGAGGGGGTTGGGCTAGGATGGAGGGATGCTGAGAGGTGGCATCACTTCGGGATGAGGTTGGGGCGGAAAGACCATGTGTTGGATCAGCTAGGAGTAGGTTGAGCTGGTGTGGAGCTGGAGCATCACAGAGCAGGTGGTGGTGGGTGTGATTGTGTGTTTTATGTGTGTGACAAAAACTAAGGTGAGAAATGTGAGTTTGGTGCATATACAAGTGTGACTGTGTGTGTGTAAGTGTGTTTGCAGATGCTGCCGTCCACCACATGAATGACCTCTGGGACACACTCCAAGTAGAAGATGTAAAAACAGACTGATAAAAAGTGGAGATTCATAGAACAGATTGAGAAAAATGAGTGAATTTAATGTTTTTTTTTTATTTTCTTTATGTTATTTCTACTTTTTTTTTGGCCTTAAATTACCTCCTACTTTAATTTAAATTTGTTCAACTTTTTTTTAAACTAATTTTCTGCGATACTTAATTTGAGCTCATTTTTACCAACTGAAATCTAATAAATGAGCTTGTAAAATGTAACAAACATGCATATTTTTTGTGTAATTTTAATCCATTCATATGTTTAGGAAAAAAAATTACATGAAATGTAAATTTGTAATGATAGACCATAAAAAATTTTAAGTTTTATTATAGAAATTTAGACATAAATAGTTGCAGAGATTTAAAGAAACAAGAGTGTAAACAGCACACTGCTCAGGGAATTTATCTACATCATTTTCCCTCTCTCTCTCTCTCGCTCTCTCTCTGTTTCTCTCTCACCTCACTTTTCCCCTCCTCTTCATCCCTCGCTTGCCTCTCACTAAGGGACAGTCTGCTAGCTGGTGTGTAGAAGGATTGCGAGACAAGCGACAGTGGATATGAAGGACAGGGAAAGGATGAAAGGGAGTTCGACAGAACAGAAGATAAAAAAATGGTTTACTCGCAAGTGGATGGGTAAGTCAGCAAACCGAGGTTCTGATCTAGCAGTGTGATGCTCTGTTACGGTGCTGGTGGTCTAATGAGACCATCATTGGGCGGGATTGTGAAGCCTCAATGTTGAAATGGAAAAGCAACTTTTTGCTGTTGGATATTCAGTTTGATTTTTGGATGCTTTATCTTTACCTTTTATTGACCATTTGATATATGAATGATCTGATGCACTCATTTGTTTCTGAACTCAATGGAAATGTGTTTGAGGTTCAATAGGAAGCAGAACCAAATCGCCTTTTACCAGAGCCAGAGATCAGCATGTGTGTGTGTGTTTCTCTATAATTTATTTACTTTTCCTTTCACTGTACAGCTTGTCCTTGGAATTGAGTTTATGTTCAATATGTACTTTAAGAGGATTGAGATGGATTACTTTGAATATGAAATCATGGGAATCTTATTGGTGCCTCCTGGATAATACAAATGTCTGCGTGTTCTTTTCATAAACCAACAGCTGTCTTGTGTAATTTCCTGAAACAAACCATTCCTAACACGCTGTGCCACTGCTGGCAATTCTGCTTACTAATTCAACATAATGCAGCTGAAAACCAATCTAATTGCATCCAAGCCACTAACAAAGCACCAATTTGTCAGCACAGGCTTAGTTCTTCCATGCTGATCGGTAAAGAAATAGCCATTTGCACCGGGTAGTGAGGATTTAACTCCTCGTGCAGGTACAAATAGCATCTTTTAAGCATGTTTAAATAAGAGTGTTGTACTATTTTGGAGTATTAATTCTTATGTTAAAGCACATGCACATAAACATTGGAAATTTTGATGGCTTAGAAATGTGATATTCGCCCCCCAAAAGCTCATAAATCCATTTATTCAGTTCATTTCTGTTTTTGACACTGTGAATCCCCCTCCTTTTGCTCCTCTAATAGTCCCTTTCCCTGGGCAAGTGCATGATATAGCACAAATTCTATTTGAGGCCACAAATCCAGTTCATATTTTTTTATACTGTTATTTATTGTTATTTTAGATGAGATTTACTGTTGGGACCGAGCTTGAGCGGATTACATATGCTGCTGCAAAAAAATGACTTCCTGCTTCTGTTAGAATGTGGGCGTGGCAGAGAACTTAAGATGGGACTTGGAGTAATCAGGGTTCTAATAGTATCTGAATTCAGAATGGGAGAGCTAGTGAAGTACTCAAACATCCAAATTGAAAACCTCTTCAGGTACATTTGGACGTGGGAATAATGTTCAACAGTGGTAGAAATCTTCAAAAAAGTTTAGTTTGCATAAAAATTAAGTTCACAATGCAAAGCTAAAACCACAAAGTGTCATGGAGCAGTGTGCAGGTGGAAAGAGAAGGACCCAATTGCAGGCCAGAAAACATGGTTTACCTGTATGGTAGTCCAGTATTACTGTGAAAAGCAAAACAAAGTTTCAGTGGCATGGCAAGATGCTATTGTCAGAATGTGTACTTGGTCAGGCAACCAGGGAGACCTGGCTGGAAGGAATGGTATGAACCAACATGAAAATCCAGGATGATTGACCTTAAACAGATGGAAGGGTCCACAGATGTGTGGAATCAGGAATCAAAATCAGGGTGATGAGGAACATCCAGGGCTCCCTCTGGCGGCAAGCGAGGGGATACTGACATAAAGCAATGCTTATGAAAATCAGTGTTGACTTTGCTCATTAGAATGCTGTAATTACATACAAACTATAGGTCTCGCAAGCTTTGCACTTTCACATTGCATCTAGCTAAGATTCATGTCTTATCACACGTCTGTTGATCTGTTGAGCTCTTTCACTGAGGCAGAAGCACAGCCCTGGCATTGACCGCCCTGCCATGACTGTAAAAATGAGTGAAAAAAGGTTAGGTTGCATAAAAGAAGCGTTCTGTTAGAAAGTGAAACATGATTGAAATGTGCTTGGTGTGATGAAAAATGATGATAGTTTCTTTACCTGTTGATCTGCTTGCTTCCTGAAAATCTACCAATAAGCAACCTTTTTGTTCACCTTAATCATCACTTAGAGAAAATATTTATGGTCATGGTTTTAAAGAAAGAGACTTGAAAATCTTGAGGATTTCAATGCATCTTCATTAGTATAGCACATTGAAATTTATTAAAAGAACATAAATGACATGTTTTGCTTTCAAACCAGTCGGTTTGCTTTTGTATTTAATCCCCAGGAACAAAGACGGGCACAGCTCACTGTCATGTCACCATGTTCCTGCCAGATATTTAACCTCAACCAAACCACATTATGTTTCTCCCCCTTTGTGACAGTCTGCTTGTGCTTAATAACTCTTCCTGCATCTGAATTGTGGGTAAAAATGTTTGCTCATTACTCCCCGTCTGAGCTTTTATGTGCTTGTTTATTGACAGCAGCACACAGGAGATCTCGCTGTGTTTGTGCAGTCATAGTTTTGTACCTATCCACCTGCTTATTCCCCAGATCCGTGCAGCACAAAGCCACATGAATGCTGGCTTTCTATTGGCTAATGATGATGCAATGGTTTTTAAGGCCAGTTTTGGAGTAATTGACCACGCTGGGAAGCTCGAACGTCACAGTAAATCAGCTTAAGAAAATCTGAAGATGATGCACATGCAGCATTTAGTTTGTTAAAAAAAAAAGTAATAACAGAATGTTGACAGATTCTAATTGTTGCAGCTAATTATCGTTTAATTGGAAGTTTCTCCATCTTGTAGGGGTTCTTTAGATGATTGTGTACTCTGATTATAATATTTATTAGTTATTTGTACAGTACCTTCAGGGGTTTTATTGTGTTTCTGCATCTCGCAGCAGCACTTGAACCGAAACCACCATCTCTCAAGGTCATAAATGATTCAAAGGTTTAGATATTACTCGCATTTATCAAAGGTCCTTGTTTTCATGCCACAACTATAAGCATGACAAAGTTTGACATCTGAGGACGATGCCAGGAGTTTACTCTTACATTAAATAAAAATATGAAAAAAAATAGCAATATTGGAAGTTGTATTTTTGTCATTTATATTAAAGGGAAAACTGTTTATAAGAATTGACTTTATGTGAAACTACAAAGTATTTTAAAATCACTATTTTAAGGAATAAATGCCAAGAAGTTTCTTTCTCCTTTTTGGCTAACTTGGTCTACACAATCCACCTTTGTCTCCACTGCTTTATCCCTTTTCTCTGCATTCCAATCCTTACTTGATCCACTTTGATCTGATCAACTTACCTCGATTTACAAGTGGATCTACGTTCTCACCCTCACCTACAGCACTAACTGTGAGTGGTGACCAAAAGAACGAGATCGCAGAATCAAGCGGCCAAAATTGAACTTCACTCAGAGATAGGATCACGAGCTCTGTCATCCGGAAGGAGCTTGGATTAGGGCTGCTGCTACTCCAGGTCGAGAGAAGCCAGATGAGGTGGTTCGGACATCTGGTCAGGATGCCTCGCAAGCGCCTCATTAGTGAAGTGTTTCGGGCACGTCCCACCGGGAGGAGACACAGAGGCAGACCCCAGACCAGCTGGAGAGACTAGGTTTCTCAGCAGGAAAGGAAACGCTCCGGGATCAACCGGGGGAGCTGGAGGATGCACTTGAGGTGAGAGAAGCCCGGGCTTCCCTTCTGAGGCTGTTGCCCCTGCAACCCAGCCCCGGATTAGTGGGAGACAACGGAACGGAACTTACCTCATGTGTGTTTATATTTCTTGGGCGTCCAGATTGTTTTTTCCACTTCCCAAAATCTTTTTTAGGTTTATTTCATTCAAAATTTCTAATTTCCCCACATTAAACTTTCTATTCATACTTTTTTTTGTGGTATCACAAAACAGATCAGAGATCAGCATCTCTGATCTGTTTTAAAGGCATTTATATTTATAATGGTTGTGTTTTCACACGAGCTGGAAAACCAGATGCTCTGTTGTGATGTTGTTGAATATCTTACAATTACCTTTGAATGAATTCATCGCTGTTTAACCTTCAAGGTTTAATGAATTAATTGAATTTCCTGCTTGACTAGAAAGAGTCTGTTATATTTGTTGATTTTCAGTTCTCAGCCTAATTGCTTTCTTTCTCTTTGCTCAATAACACACCAGTAAAAACTGGGAAATTAAATACAACTCTCTTGATGATAGTAAAACATTCCCAGGCCAGATTACTAGACATGCACACATGAAGTGAGTCACTAAAACAAATCCAACATAATTCAATTGGAACATCTATCTTTTGTACTTATGTCATTTATTCTCAGTAGAATATGTGTGCACGGTGACCAATTCCTGCACACTCACACTACTTATTAAGAGATTTTAGGTCCATCCATGCTCCTTTCCGTTGTCTTTTGCTTATCCGGGTTGGGAATATTTTTTTCCAAAAACGGGCGTCAAAGAATTTAAGTGGGCGTAGTCCCTACAGGCAATCAGGAATTGAATAGATGTGCAATGAATTTACAGATTAGGAAAAAAATATTCGTATCCGGTTCTGGGTCGCTCTGGCAACGGCCTCAGATGGGAAACCCAAGCTTCTCTCACCGCGGCTGCATCCTGGGTCTGCCTCTGAGTCTCTCAACGGTGTTCCGTTCTGTTCTGTCGTCTTCCGCTCATCTGGGGCCGGTCGCAGGGGCAACAGCCTCAGGCGGGAAGCCCAGGGTTCTCTCTACCCTCTGCATCCTCCAGCTCACGCGGAGGGATCCCTGAGTCATTCCCCAGCCAGCTGTGAAACGTAGTCTCTCCAGCGGGTCTGGGGTCTGCCTCTTGGTCTCCTCCCGGTGGGACGTATCCAAAACACCTCACCAGCGATGTGTTCCGTAGGCATCCCAAACAGATGCCCGAACCACCCCATCTGGCTTCTCTTGACCCAGAGGAGCAACGGCTCTACTCCGAGCTCCTCCCGGATGGCAGAGCTTCTCATTGTATCTCTGAATGAGAGTCCAGCCACCCTGCAAAGGTGGCTGGACAGAGGTGTTTTTTTTTTTTTTTTTAGAAATAAGGCAAGTTAGAAATAACCAAATATACCTGAGAATTCTCAGACCTTGGTTATTTTGAAATTACATGCTGTCGTCCATCTTTTGAGTGGCTTCTCACACCAGTGAATAAATATAAATCATTATTTGACTAACTTTTCTTTCCAGGATTTGGTATGACATCACGAATGTAGTCCCCCAGAGAATCCCAAAAACATCTACACAATGTGACAAAAACTCTTAGGGACAAAACAGGCTACAAAAGTTGTTTATATAATACTTCCTAAAGGCCTCCATCGTCTGGCAAAATCCTCAACAGGTTTCGAGTGTATCACAGATCCACTGAGTAAGACAGACAACTCACATTTAGGGATAATTCTCATTGACCAATTAACCTGACACCAAAGATTTAGTCCCTCTTGGGGCTCATACTGGCACCCGTCTTGCAGAGGCTACGGCGCTAACAACCAGGCAGCCCTGGGGTTTTAAAGAAGTTGAGTTAAATCACTTCCCAAAGTGTCATCTCCTGAGAGAAGGGAGAGTGTGATTTAGCATATATAACACATACCTCTGGGCTAAACACTCATTTTTGGTTTCTGTCATTCCACAGAAGATGCTGCTGAACTGACACAGATAAAACTCAGAAAAGAGAAGAATGATGTCCTTTAAATATTTCTGCAAGAGAAAAGGAGAAAAACTGAAGACATTCGGGAAGAAAATGAAGATTTTAGATGTCAGTGGGGTGTGAAAACGAAGTGGTAGAAGACTTCATTTCCTTGTGTTAGACGCTCTGTTACTTATGGTTCTCTTCCATTGCTTCTGATTTTTATTTTTAAGACATTCAGGCTGGAAAATGAAGCATGGAGTGTAGGCTCTGATGATTCTGGACAGATTCCCTCCTCCTGCTTCTAACTGCTTCTTTATAACCTCCTTCTCATTCTGGTGATGCTCTCTTTCACCTCGTTCCTCTTTGTTTTTCTGCAATCTTTGACTGTGGTTGATTTGATAAATCTTAAGGAGAGATTCAGTATTATTATGTGACTTGAAGCTTCAAATATTCTTCTAATGGTTTGTGCCTTGGGAAATAATTTAGTTTTCATCTTGGTTGTGACTTTCCCAAAGGTTTAGACCATTCGTTTATATATATCTGAGATATAAGTTCACGAGTCTTGTTCACGAGTAGGGGAAGGATGGAGCGGGAGATCGACCGGCGGATCGGTGCGGCGTCAGCAATAACTGGGACTCTGCATCGGTCCGTCGTGAAAAAGAGAGGGCTGAGCCGAAAAGCAAAACTCTCGATTTACAAGTCAATCTACATTCCCACCCTCACCTATGGTCACCAGCTGTGGGTGTTGACCGAAAGAACGAAATCGCAGATACAAGCGGCCAAAATGAGCTTCCCCTGGAGGGTGGCTGGGTTCTCACTCAGAGATCGTGTGAGGAGCTCTGCCATCCGGGAGGAGCTCGGTGTTGAGCTGCTCCTCCTCGAGGTCAAGAGGAGCCAGATGGGGGTGGTTCGGGCATCTGGTCAGGATGCCCTCCCGAGTGCCTCGCTGGTGAGGTGTTTTGGGCACGTCCCACCAGGAGGAGACCAAGAGGCAGACGCCGGACTCGCTGGAGAGACTATGTCTCACAGCTGCCTGGGGAACGACTCGGGATCCTTTCGGGTGAGCTGTAGGATGCAGTCGGGGAGAGAGAAGCCTGGGCTCCAACAAACAAATTCCCCTGTCATCACCGCTATCACTTAAAGTATCCAGAAGTCAGGCGAACTTTAATACAGATCTGTGATTATTTGTGGTCACAAACCTCGCGTGTGAAAATAAAGCATGGGTCTTTGCCCACTGCCATAAAGAATTATAGCAGTGAGTATGAAAAGGTCAGGCTCTGCTTTGCACAAACTTGCTTTATTATGCCCCTTCTGATACTGCTTGTGTGATGAATGACTCAGTTTGAGATCTAAGTTGAGATTTGTTTAGAAAGCTGCATAGAAACATGTTTTTTTTTGGTGGTTTTGAGACAGGTGGTCTGGAGGAATCAAGATGCTTTTAATGTGACAGTCTGTAAAGTGAATTTGTGTGAAACCTATTTGTGGTGATATTGATTAATAAATAAATACACTAACATTTCTTCAGATGTACGGGAATCCCAGGGTAACATTTTTTTAAATGAAGTCGGGCCTCATGGTGGCCTCATGGTGGCCTAAAGGTGGTCTCACGGTGGCCTCACGGTAGCCTCTCGGTAGCCTTTCGTTAGCCTTTCGGTAGCCTCTCGGTGGCCGCATGGTGGCCGCATGGTGGCCGCATGGTGGCCGCATGGTGGCCGCATGGTGGCCTCATGGCTCAATGCATCCAGAGTTATTCCAACAAAAAACAATCTGCCTACCAATTTCCTTAAGTATGATTCTCACAGATCAGTGATCAGATCGATCCAAGAGTTGCCGCCTCCAGCTATCTTTTGCTTGGTGGTGACACCACGACACCTTGCCATTGATAGTGAGTAAGGACAGACGCCTCCACCTGATTTGAGGATCATTGTATTTGCATCATGTCATTTGCATGTTCCATGTTGGGAGTTCTAGAGGTGTGGTTAGGGTGGGATGGAGATCAAGTTATTTTATGTCTGTAATATGTTGCCGGTGGGATTTCTGAAGCTTACGCTGTGTAAGGAGAGTTACAATGTTTTTGAGGAATCTCAAGTTTGCGTGGTGTAAGCAGGATCATTGAACTGAGCAAATTTGCCTGCACAGCCGTAGATCTACATAATTGTTAGTAAACAAGGCCCCACATCTCTGCATTGGCTTCCTGGATCCAAAACTCTTGCTTAAACAGTAATCATCTCAATGGTACCCCTAGATGACTCATTCAAATCCACAATCCCCAACCCTTGGCATGCTTTGTCGATGAACAATGTCTGGTCCTATCACAATGACCTCAAATATACTGCATACTGAGTTACTACAGTTTCTCAGAACTACAAGCCTCCAGAAGATCCTACAGTTTGCTTTTGGTAGCACTTCCTGTTTGCTGCTTTGAAATTAGCAGCTCTGAACATTTTTTTTTTTTGCATAAAATGGGACTTTTAACATTTACTCATTGACTTTTCTAGAAATATGTTGATCCAGAACAAAAACTAGACCTCCTGCCAAAAGACACTACAATGTGTCCTCTTAGAAAAATGCAATAATTTATGAAGGACACACTACAGTAGTAAAGCTTGGCCAGTTGGAGTTGACTGGATATGTACCTACAATGACATTGATTAAAAAGGTTAAACTAAATTTATCGGCAAACAAAATGCTTATTTTTAGGTGACCATGAGATCAGCTTGTAACAAATTTAAAGGTTAATAACAAAAAAATAATAGGACGTGATCATGTGTGAGTGTAAATTGTTTATTCTTCATTAATTCTGAAACCAAGTGCTCATAAGACCACATCTGGCACTTATTCAGTCCCAGATTTTATATTCCTATTGGATGTATTGAGTGCAGCCCGAGATCGCTGGAGGATTTCTAGCTGCAATTGGTTGTTGCCTACTTTAACGGTGCTTGGTGTGTTGCACTGTAATTTTTATGCCCGTCCTTACAGCTAAATGTCAGCAATTTTTTTTAGATGCTGTACCTACAAAGTCCATCCAATTTTCTTAAAGCTTAGTTAGATCGTAAAATGGGAACCAAATGTAAGTGCTTCGGTACAACATGTTGAACACTGGCAGACGAACAATCACGGATCATAAACATATCAAATTTAATCTAATAGGCTAATAAATTGCTTCCATTGTTCCATCCTCCACAAAATGTAGCTCTATCCCTACTTTCCATTTGCATGCAAAAGAGAAAGGTTGGGAAAGAAAATCCCATGCGTGCACTCACATACATCTAGTTATTTACAAATCATTGCATGCATGCACCCAACTGTCAGGGGCTGATGAATTGAGAAGCTCCTCCATTCTCTCAGCTTCACATTTCTCCAACTGTTACCAGGAAACGAGAGGTTTGGAGCCTGTTGTTGATGCTGTGGAGGTGCAGTGAAGCAGCAGACTGAACAAGAGAGCAGAAACATGATTATGGGATGCAAATCTCTAGGGTCAAATGCTAAGTAAATGCTCAGTGCAGCATTAGAAAACAAGTGCCATGATTGGGTGTTATTGTGATATTAACATCTGTGCACACCCTCTTTGCAGCTTTTGCTAATTTTCTGTTGTTTGATGTCCATCTAAAGATGAAACTACCAAACCTGCCTCATTGTGCATGCACACCAGAATCTCCAAGAAAACATCAAAGAAATAACATCTACATGACATTTATGAAACGATGCAACAGTGTGTCATCTTAATATTTTATATAGAGATGGGAATTCTTCTAATAATTTATTTCTGGGAGAATTTTTTTTTGTTTTAGCTTGATCTCCAGATTTGTGGATTTTACATTGCCTCTGGTTTTGCTCGATTTGATTAGACACATTCTTTGACCAGAACTTTGAGAAGAAGTTTTTGTCATCATGACAAAGCTTTTTCTTATTTTTGTAAATTCAATTTATTTAATTAGTTTCTTAAATAAATTACAATTCAACAGATACAAAGAGGGAAAGAAAGGAGAACAACAAAAAAAAGAACAGAAAAGATGTGATAAGGGCGGGTGCACTGGCTTGATCCACTGAATAATAACATTACTTCTTACAATGAATGAACTAAGAAATAAATTGATTTAATATGCAGGGGGTATCTTAAACAATATATATATATATATATACTATATTTAAAAATGCAATATTCAAAAGATTGTTGTCAAGAGGTCCTACAGTTCCCTTTTTTGCTTTTTAAAAAAATTCCAGAAGCTGTCTCGGTCAGGCTATGCTTTAAAAAAAGGTAGCAAGCCAGGTTTCTTTCACCCCAACTGCATCATCCAGCTCACCCGGAAGGATCCAGGAGCATTTCCTTTTCCGCTGTGAAACATAGTCTCTCCAGCGGGCCCGGGGTCTGCCTCTTGTTCTCCTCCCAGTGGGATGTGCTCGAAACACCTCACCAGTGAGGCACTTGAGAGGCATCCTAAACAGATGCCCGAACTACCCCATCTGGCTTCTATCGACCTGGAGGAGGAGCGGCTCGACACCGAGCTCCTCCCAGATGGCAGAACTTCTCACCCGATCTCTGAGTGAGAGCCCAGCCACCCTGCAGAGGAAGCTCATTTCAGCCGCTTGTATCCGTGATCTCATTTGGTCAATCCAACAGCTGGTGACCATAGGTGAGGGTAGGAATGTAGTTTGACTTGTAAATCGAGAGCTTTGCTTTACGGTTTAGCTCTTCTTTACCACGGCGGATCAATGCATATTACAATATCTTTGCAATCAATGTAAGTACGCATGTAACTAGTATTACTGTACACTAACAAGTAATATTTTATAAAGTTTTTTGGTACAAACATGCCTATCGACAATTTTTTTTATCAGCCAATCAGCCCAACTTTGCATGTTTTTGGATGGTGGGAGGAAACCGGGTTATTGAAAAAAAGGAATTTATTCCAATAACTTGTTACATTTGTAAAGTGTTACATCCAACACCGACAGTCTGGTAGGAGTAAGATAATGTTTGTGCAAAATCTTAAATTGTATTTTCTTCTTGATAATTTAAACTCCACTTTCTACATGGTAGTATGATATTTTAAATTATAGCTGGAGAAGTTCAAGTATTTGGCAGCAACATTTTTTTCATCCCACCTCCCCCTAAACAGATGCTCTAGTGACAAAGAACTGAACACAGATGGGTTCGTGATTGTCATTCAAAACTCTAAGATAGTTGCTCATTGTGTGGTGTTTTGCCAAAAAAATGCCCTGTTTAGAGGTCTTGGAGATGGTGCTGGAGAAAGACCACCAGAAATGAGTCATGTGGTATTTTATTGGTGGTCTGTTCTACAGATTGTTGTCCAAGTTCTGCAAAAAAAAAAAAAAAAAAGATGATTTTAGTATTTTTCCCCTGCACTGATACAAAACTTAAAATCCTTGTGTCATGCTGTATCCTCTTGGGAGAATTTTTATTTGATCAGTTTTTATTAAAAGATGTTGTGTTTCTCTGCTGTGCGCCACTGTGGACTTTGTGTTTATTGCTTTGTGTCCACCGCTGTGTTGCCTTTGAACATACATACCAATCTTTGTTTTTCTCTCACCTGGGATGAGTTTAGTGCGAAATGGGAATTGAGAAGCACAGTCTGAAGTTGGTAAAAATAAAACCTTTGCTATCACTTGGATTGTTGCTCTGAAAGAAGATAAATTATGTGTTTAATGGGCATTTTTACAGTATGTTATGCTTTCTGAATATTAAGAAAACCGACTGTTTTCTTAGTTATCTGATAAAATCAGGGCGCTGCATCGGTCCGTCGTGGTAAAGAAAGATCTGAGCTGTAGCAAAGCTCTCGATTTACCAGTCAGTCTGTGTTCCTACCCTCTCTCATGGCCACCAGCTGTGGGTGGTGACGGAAAGAATGAGATCACAGATACAAGCGACTAAAATGAGATTCCTCTGTAGGGTGGCTGGGTTAGAATGATGAGCTCTGCCATCCGGGAGGAGCTCAGAGGAGAGCCCATGCTCTTCCAGGTTGAGAGGAGCCAGATGGGGTGTTTCGGACATCTGTTTAGGATGCCCTGCGAGCCCCTCGTTGGTGAGGTGTTATGAACACATCCCACCGGGAGGAGATCTAGAGGCAGACCCCAGACCTGCTGGAGAGACTATGTTACACAGCTGGCCAGCGAACGCTGCAGGATCCTCCTGGGTGAGCTGGATAATGCAGCCAGGTTGAGATAAACCTAGGTTTCCTGTCTGAGGCTGCTTCCACCAAAACCTGGCCCCAGATAAGCAGAAGACAACAGAACGAATGCTAAAACTAATGAATTTATTCTTACTTGGACACAAATTTGCCAAAAAAAGAGATTGATAGAGAAGAGCATCCTTATTCAATGCGGATCCTTCCAGATTTGGTATTCTGTGGTGGTGTGGCGTGTAACCTGGTCAACCAGAAACTGGGCTTGTGCTGCATGCAAATGGAGAGGTCTTACCTTGTGCAAGCGGACAAAAAGCTCGGTGTGTTTGATTTGCATGTTTGGCTTTTGTTCTCCTGAGTTCTTTTGTTTACACAAACTGGTTATAATTAGCATATCATCGGAGACAGTGAAGGTCTTCTATTAGAGGTGTTACAATGATAATCTAATCATTTTTTAATTACAAAATGCTGAGCGAGAAGATATCAGTGATTTGTTGTTTAACTACTAATAGGACAAAATTTTACGCTAATTTTCAGGTGAATAATCAGTTTAAATGAGCATATTTTGTTTTATGAGTTAATATTTTTGTGGTATGTCTCAAGTTTTTCCCTTTGGGCTTTTTAAGTGTTGAGTCTGCTCTGATTAGTCGGGTTATTGATCTGGGGAAATAAAATGTGGGGCAGTTGGTAAATCCCCTGGCTCAGCTCTTTTGTTTAATTTGTTTACGGGACGAGGCTTGAAACATCAACCTTTTTGTGAGGAGTTTGCATGTTCTCTCTGTACCATGCACAGATTCTTTGTTCCACATCATCTTCTGCTGTTTATTTGGGGGTACGTGAATGGGCTGCTGTCTAAGCGGGATTGATCAGACTTCCCTTAACTCAGCCACATCTTTCAGCTCAGGATACTGAAAGTTTTCTGAGCCAGCTATGTGAAAAAAGTTTCTTCAGCGGGTCATGGGTTTACTTATTGCTCTCCTGCTGGTGGGACATGCCTGAACCACGGTGACTGCTTCCTATCTATACAAAGGAGCGATGGCTTTTACCCTCCTCGATGACTGCTCATCCTGTCTCTGAATACATTTCGACTGCTTATAATCACGATCTTGTTTTCTTCGAATGTGAAACGGGAGGTTTACTCTTTGGCCGAGCTCTCATTTTACCATGATCCAGTCATGGGGGGGGGTATTAATGTGGAATTTTGTCTGTCTCTTTATCCTCATGTGACTGACTGTTCACTTGTCCAGGAAGTTCACTCGACTTCTCGTGTTATATTGAACGAAGAGCATTTTGTCTTTTGACTTTTGCTAAGAGCATAAGTAGGAAACAAATTACACCGTTTTTATGTGTGTGCACATTTTTATGCCTCTGCCCACAGATTTTGGGAGAGGCATTAAGCACCTGGCCTGTTCATGCGTTCATTCGTAAACCCACTGTCTCCCAAACTAATCAAGAAATTTTAATTAACTGCCCATCATTACTCAGTACCAATTCGAGATGAACTGACTAGGTTTTCAGGTTTATGCAACCAAGTGTCGACGTTGCAATGGTCAAAGTCACACATTTTTGTGAATATAATACCCTTCAAAACAGTGAAGGACTTTTAATGAAACCACCAACTACCGATGAAACTACCATTGAAAGTACCAACTATATGTGAACTGACAAAATTTATGATGTTGTTCGACACCATTGCATTGCTGTTTGCGAGGATGATGACTAGCTGAGTGCTCAAAGGCCATAGTCATTTACCCATTTTCTTCAAGGTTTGAGTCAAAGTTAATACTTTTTGCGTTATCACAGTAACTCAGCGTTAAGATGATGTGAATTGAAAAGAAATGTGAAGACTTTCTGTTTTTCTGGAGATGCTTCACGGTGGATGGGAAAGTACAACAGTGCCTATCAATGAAAGGTCACAGGAAGGAATGATTTGCAGTGTAGGAAGGATACGAAGACGTCTAATAACAATAGACTGTGGCGTTGGCCTTCAAAATGTGCTTCATCACTTTTCTCTTCTTCTCATTTCCTCTTTTGGACTTTCTCTCTTCTTTTCTTGTTTCATCTTCACGGTTGGGTATACCTGATGCTGCCTGAGCAAAGCACAACTCGCTATTGATTTCGCTTCCTCTCTGCTCTCCTGGTGGGTTTTTGATGCCGGTGTTCAGTCACACTCAGAACTTTGTTGTGGCTTTTTGTATTATTTTTTAAATCCCCTGACTGTCCAGCCTAAAATATCAGAAAATATTCTATCTAGAGGGTAAAGCTTACATTCAACTCAGAACAGATTATTTTAATAGCAGAAGTTTGTTACATTTGCACTTTTAAAATTAAGAAAGTTGCACAGAACATAATTATTTATTCCTCAAACTTCCCGTGTTTTTTTTTAAAGTGATAAAAAATGACAATTTCTAAAGTTTATAATTTGTTTAAATAGTTTATAATTTGACAAGTATGATTGCTCTTAATGTCTGCTGAGAAGTTGTCATTAATTACAGCACAGTAAATGTTTTTTCATTAAATTATCCACATATGGAGAGTGTGGAAAAGAGGTGAAGAAGTGTGTGCAGGCAGGCTGGAACGGGTGAAGAAAAGTATAAAGTGTGATGTGTGATGGAAGAGTTTCAGCTAAAAGTAAAGGGAAAGTGTACAAAACCGTGGTGAGACTGGCCATGCTGTTTGGTCTAGAGACAGCGGCACCGAGGAGAACAAGGAAACAGAAATGGAGGTTCCAGAAATGAAGATGCTGAGGATCTCTCTGAGAGTGACCAGGATGGACAGCATTAGAAATGAGTATATCAGAGGAACAGCACATGTTAGTGGTTTTGGAGATAATGTCAGAGAGGCCAGACTGAGATGGTTTGGACATGTGCAGAGGAGAGATAGTACATTAGCAGAAGGATGCTGGGTTTGGAACCACTAGGAAAGAGGCCTAGAGGAAGACCAAAGAGGAGGTTCATGGATACAGTGAAGGAAGACATGAAGATAGTTGGTGTGACCGAAGAAGATGCAGCATATAGAGTTAGATGGAAGAAACTGAATTGCTGTGGCGACCCCTTAAGGGAAATGCCAAAAGAAGAAGGAGAAATGTTTTTTATCATTTTTTTATTGTACTGAATTCATCTCTCATGGGGAAATTACTTTTGATGCATTGCACTGCGGTAGACAGCCATTACGGTGTTAATAGTGGGAGTAACTGAGGCTTAAGTGTCTTCTCCAGAAACACTTCGGTATGTTCCCTGTGGGAATCGAACTGGCTTCCCTTGGTCCAAGGGTAGACTTCTTCCACTAAGCTGATGCCCCCTAATTTGTCACCCTTGTTTCTCAATACCCCAGACAAAACCACAATGCTTATGTGCATATTTTTGTGAACTACTTCATCTACTAGTTGAACAGCTAATGAGACTGAAAAAGGACATGTTTTCTTTTTTTAAATTTTTTTTTATTACACTATCTTGTCATCTAGGAATTATAACATCACACCAGTCATTATGATTTAATTTACCTTTAACCTCCTAAATTGAAACTGCTGTTCCTGTCGTCACATAATCCATTTAAAGGCAACTTGAGGATGATTAAGATGCATTTGGGGTTTTTTGTTTTAACTAAAGAACCTTTTTTCTTTTTATTAGTGTTCAAGTGAGACTGTATTTTTTTTGTTTTTCCAGATACATGTTGCCAGCTTTGCTGTATTTTTTCTGAACTAGTTTTAAATGCATACCTCATGGTGTAGTGGTTAGTAGGGGTGGGCGGATCGATCCTAATATTGATAATATCGATACCAACGCGAGTATCGATATCGATCGATACTCAAACTATAATATCGATACTTTGGTTGAAGTTTTACCCCTCGCACTTTGCTTCCGTTTTTTTTCTTTTTTTTTTTTTTTTTTAAGTTAACCTGACTGATTTGTCTGCAAAATATGCGTAAATGCTGTGTGTCGCGCCTGTATGCTAAAGCGAGGCGCCCTTCCCCCTCCTCTCTGTCGCTTTGACTTGTCACATGACTCAGCGACTCGGGTCCAAGAAACAAAAAAAAAAAAAACGCAAGTCGGTAAAAGTAGAGAGAGATGGAAAAAAGAGAGGTATCGTGTGGCTGTACTTTGAGGCTACCTGCACCATGTGCAGAAAGACTGTTAAATATATTGGTAACACTACAAATTAAAGAATCACCCCAAAGAAAAACTTCAGAAACGGAGGAGAAAACCCTGACCCCTTCTGTTTCCCAGAGGCAGCGCTCATTAACAGAGATGATCCAATTTTAATTATGAAAGTACAACATAATCAGCTTTAACATTAGTTAACATTTGTTTGTAACTGGTCACTTCTATCGATGTACCTACCAACCTGTGTTTATACATATACTTGGTCATACTACACATATGACCCTAACCCTTGATGCAAAAATAGTCATTTAAAAAATTTAAATATCGGTATCGATATCGGTATCGGCGATATTGGTCTGGTGTTTACTTGGTATCGGATCGATACCAAAACTTGCGGTATCGCACACCCCTAGTGGTTAGCACAGTGGTCTAGTAGCAAGGAGGTCGTGGTTCGAATCCCGGTGGGACGAGGCTTGAGTCACTGACCTTTCTGTGTGGAGTTTGCATGTTCTCCTCGTGTATGTGTGGGTTTTCTCCAGGTACTCCAGTTTCCTCACACTCTCCAAAAACATGCGTGTTAGGTTAATTGGCCGCAATAAAATGGTCCTAGGAATGTGTGTATGTGTGAGGCCCTGTGGCAAACTGGCGACCTATTCAACTTCAGGATGTATAATGCCTCTTGCTTTAAATCAGTCATGATAAGCTCCGGCACCACCCACGACTCGGTTATGGATAAGCAGTTCAGAAGACAAATCAAAACCTCATTTACAGACTTATATCTGTTTTTCTGTCGCTACATAAATCTTGCTTATTGGTTTTCACAAACTAGAAGTTTCCAAAGATGTCATTTTTGGACTGTTTTCTGGCTGACCGAGTGGAGAAAGTTCACTTTTCATAAAAATATCTATGAATGTTTAGGAGTTTGATTTATGTGCATTATCTTTAAAGCAAAAAGGCAAATACAATTGCACGTTAATACATGAATGTCAATACGAAGCATTCCGGGCACACTCTTCTCTCCTTTTTTGCCAGTCACAGACATCACTGGCTAAATTTACAGCCCTCTATATCTCTCTTTGTGCAACATATGAGTTTTTGTTGTAAATCTCAGCTCTTACTCTGGCAACTTTGGAATATTCCTGGTTATTTTTGGATGTGTTCCAAACGGAAAGAAAAACTGGTTTGTTGATGCATTACGCCGCATTATCGATTTGTAAGCAAGCTTAATATAGAACAGATAAGGTCATGCTGTTATTATAACCAAGAAACATCAAGGAGAATTCACTTTATTACACTCTGATTCAGATTTATGACCTAAAGATTGTATTTCATGCAGGTTTATTTATGTGCTCCTTTGCCTAGTAAAATACTTTAAACCATGATTTATCTATTTATATGTGTGATTTCTGACTGATATATTTCTCTTTTGTGGTAACGTTAAAGAAAGATGTTAAATAAGAAACTAAATCTCATTTTCTTTTCAAACTCCGTGACATGTGTGTTAGTTTGATTTGTGTCTTGAATAAAAATAATACTGGAAGGTGTTACTGCATCTTTTTCTTTGATCCTCACCGTGTTTTTCTGGAGACTTTTGCCCTTGAAGTCAGCAGATTTTTCAACCTCCTATGTAAGAAGATCCCCGTTGCAGTCTGTTGCTCTCAGAAAGCTTATTGATGATGATAAAATGGTTCGTTTTTGTGTTTGCACATATTTATGGACATCAGAAAGGAGTATCCCCTGATGGGAAGGTGTTATGTAGCATACGTATGAGACAGGATTCGTAGGTTATTATTACCACGTAAAAAAAAAAACGAGTGATGGTACAATTTTATGTTTGTGAAAAGCTGGTGGATGAATCATCTGGCACACACAACAAACTTTTGCAATGTGCATCTTTGTTGGGCGGGGCGACTCTAAGCGAGTCATTTTGGTTGCACCTTTAGGCTGCCAGCATCATCTCTGCAATCACGCTCCCATTGAGGCCAGCCTTTCATCTTGGGCCTTTCAGAAAAACCTTTCAGAAAGAAGCACGAGTGAAAAGATGGAAATAGAAATCTCAAGGGAGAGAGAAAGTGCGAAGGAAAGAAAAAGAGAAGTGCTTCTGCAGCCCCAAGCAGCGTTTCCAGCCGCCCCTCTGAATGCTGCCGTTGAACAGCACAGATGTTGAAAGAATACACAGTGGTGCATGTGTGCCGGATTCAGAAGAAAAGAAGATGTGCTGTTAGGGTTTTTTTGTGTGTGTTCACTGTGTTTCCAGTAAGAACTTATTTCACCGTTGGTCATACGTAATCGTTGAGGCATGAAAAGGATGTGGGTGGGAAATAAAAATATTCACATTATATGGGGTGGAAAAGTTTGGGTCTTGAATGCCCTGCACATTTGGTGGGATATTTTTTGGTATTAAGAAACTGACCGGTACGACTAAAGATGGAGAGTGGCTATTTTCTGGAAGGACTAGGGGAGGAAATGTTTAGTGGAAGCTACCAAATGTTCCTTCCTGATGGCCAGCCACTCGGTCAAGTGTTGGTGCTGCCAGGTGTGGATTTAGCTGCAGAAGGTGAGCAGGTTTTGCTGCAAGCATGCATGCTGCAAACTTTCCAGTCTTGCTTATACAAAAATTAGTCTGAAAGGACTACTTAGCTTCAGGGTCTGACATTGGGTTTACAACCAAAGTTTTCATATATTTTTTTAAATACTTGATAGCCATCATTAGGTTTCTTTGCTGAATTTGTATAAAACGGGAGGGGGAGTGGGGTGCAAGCTTTTTGAGAGCTCACAAATCATTTAGAGCTAATTTGTATGCCAAAGAGGAGCTTGGGAGAAGATTACAAAGTGCATGGGGAGTATTTGCGTTTGGATTATTTTTGTTCCCATTGCCCTTTTTGTCATTTGTATGTGTGCGCGTGTACACACAGTTTTATTTTCTGTGCTGTCATGTTTACTATGCAAGGGATTGATGTCTGAAATAATTGGCATAAAGAGGAGAAAAGTTGCAAAAATCTGTCTGGGAAGGGCAAAGGGAAGCATGGACAAGTCTCTGGTTCTCATCTATTGCTTCAAAGTGGAGATAGCCAAACTTTTCGCTTCATCGGCCACAGAGCAGTACTCAGAGCATACACACAGTGTGTTTTGGTAAACCAGGTTTAAAAAAAAAAAAACAGAATATAAATACAGTTTGTTGGGAAAGTTGCTTGAATTTAAATTGAAAAATGAAATTTCTATATTCTCTGTTAACTTTTCTTGAATACGTTCCACCCCACCTCATCGTCTCTTTGAAGCACATCTGTAAATGAGGAAAACTTTCTTGTGATACCTGGCTTTAGAAATAACAACAGTAAGTCGACTTTGTCATGCGTTGGGATGCTTCAGGATAGATGGACAGATTTAACACCTAAGGTATTTTATTAACTCATTCAAGTTTGCCGGGTTAGATTAAGAGGCTTTTCGGGTCTTAACTTGGCCCCAAAAGAACCCAAAAGTTTCTATCTACTTACCCATGTTAGATCCCAAGGTTACTCAAGAAAATAAGCTAATCATTAATTCTATATTATTAAGATGCTGGAAAGATTGAATTCAATAGAAATTAATTAAACAAAGAAAAATGAGGTAAGAAAATTACATGCAGCATGAATGCTATGAGCAAACACCACCTTTTACTATTAATTTAGTATTTTTCATGCTTATTTTCTTTATTTTTTGAATCAGTGCTTATCTCACATGCTCTTCCTCCTCAATTTCCTTTTCAGTTTGTTTGTCCAAGTCATTTCAGATCCATTTGAATGCATTCTTGCCATAAAACCCCCATTTAATTTCACCTCGGTTTAACAATGCAGTCTTTTCATCATATTTCTCAAATAGCCGACCAGATGAAATAATTTTATTTCACATCCAAAAGGTCAATCTTACCATTACATTACACAATGACGCAAAAAAATCCATTATGTTGAACTTCCTCCAACCCCATATGGTGGTCATAAATGCTCACTTGAGTGCAAAACTACAGCTTCTGTAGCTGGTGTGGGGGATCAAGATGAATAGGCGTGATAAGAAAAAAAAAGACGCTGAGTCCCAAAGTGAATATTTTCCATCATTTTTAAACAAGAAAAATAGGATTGAAATAACTTCCACCTTGATGATTAGAACTGATCATGTAACATTTAAACAGATTAAACTCTAACTGTAGTTAGATGGTAAATGGACTCGACTTGTATAGCGCTTTTCCACCTGCGTTGGAACTCAAAGTGCTTTACATGGTAGCTCACCTTCACCCATTCACACACACATGCTTACCTGATGGGGATGGTGTCATGCAAGGTGCAAACCACCTTCAGGAGCAATTGGGGGTTCAGTGTCTTGCTCAAAAACACCTCAGAATGAATACCTAGAGGGGGATCGAACTAGCAACCCTCCGGTTAGAAGGTGTAACCAATGTGTGCACAGGTTGTTCTCACATTTTTACACTTTGCATTAGAAATTTGTGATTATTTAAAAATGTAATAGTGGTTAAAGCAAATTTTTTGTTAGTGCAAACAAGCTTTGTGGTTTTAACTTTTTGGCACCCTATTTGTCACTTTGATGACAGCATATTACAGCAATTTTAAAACAAAGAAAAGAAAGGGAGAAAAAAAAATCTATTTTCCGTCAGTGATTATCTTGGTGACACATTAGGAAGCCAGCCTTTGTCTGAAAACAAAATGGAGACAGTTAAAAGTGATGTAACAGCAGAGAGAGAGAAGCTGGGAGACGGTGGGAGAAATGGTTGGAGTGTGCATGATTGAGATAAGTGACAGATAGATGGGGAGCCGGGCAGAACGCTGTTCCCACACATCCGTGCCTCCCACAGAAACTGTGAAGCACACTGCAGTTTTACTGTCACGCAAGGACATATGAAGGACACAAGCAGGAGACAAAGAGGTTAGCCGAGCTGCTGTGGAGAAGAAAAGAGAGACCTTTCTGAGTCACAGCTCTGTAAAAACCTTGTAATCACCTTAGGAGACATATTAAAAACTAATGGCCCCTTTCTTTTTAAAGAGTCAGACAATATTACTCACTGAAGCTTTAAAACACATTTTATGTGATATGTTAGAGGAGGATGTGGCCACTACCAAAGTAATTTTATTATCATTGCGGGCTGTTTTATTCGTTCAAATTCTACTGGCAATATAGGAATCTTTTTTCAGTTTTTTTTTATTGTTCACTATAGAATATTTACCAGTTTGGTAATTTGGTATACAAACTTGTTTTCCCACATCTCGTTCTGTTTGCACACTGTCTATGATTTAGTCATATCATCTTCAAATAAACCGAATTTATTGAGATGTCTAATTTCTTACAAACTGAGATATGATCAACTTTATCGTCCTCTATTGAGGAAATCTATCTTTCGATAGAGAGCCACATTGCTGCATCATCAAGGTCAGACCTCTCATAACGTATAATCAACATTGCAGACGCCCACAAAAAGCTTACTCTTTACAAGCATTGAGGAAGAAAAAAGTTCAAGATGCAAAACAGCAACACCAGTTAAAATCAAACAAATAACAAAGTTACTTCAAAAATCCTTTCACATTGGGAAATTCCATGTACACAACACCTTTCCATTGAAGTCTGTGGGAGATGCTACACTGAAAAAAAAAACCATGGAAGGTATTTCTACATAAAAGATAATGTTTTTTTCAACACAAGCCAATTCAGTTAAAATTCTGTAATTTTTTTTTGTTTGTTGTTTTTTCCCCCTCAACGTTTTATTTAGCTATTTCTGTTTGGTAGAAAATGTAAATACTTCTTTTGTTACTACTTCTTTTATTACTTATTTTATTCTTATCATTCAAAGTGTCTCTAGTTAATGTGATCCCCAAGCTGCAGGCAACTCCTGACCATCTGTATGACGCAGTGTTATGTTGACTGAAAAAAATAAAACAGAGAGGGTTGCATTTCTTTGTAGAAACTCCGGTCTGGAGAAAACGCTGCCCTTGTGACAAGTAAAACAGGACAGTATATTGTCTGCTCTCTGGTCAGCACAGCTTTTAATAACTTTTCCATTTAACACTTCCCAATCTTTCTTTTCTGCATAACATCAGTTCATCTTAAATGCAAATGATCAGTTTATTGCCTTTTTGATTATATAGAGTTCAAGCTATGATAAAATAGAGTAAAACAAGTATAATGTCTAGCTTAATTAAGTAAAATAAGATGAGGACTAAATGCAGAGGCCTGAAACAATAAGGAGAATTGATTTTAAATCCTGATCTAGCTGAAGTCTCATAAAAATTAGATAGAGCTTGGTTAAAAAACAAAGCATTCAAATAACATTTATTCCTTTGGAAACAAAAGAACAACATGTTATCAATAAAATGACTATTACTGATGACAAATCTGAGAAAAACCTTGACTGTTATGATCCAAATTGAAGAACAAAAAACCCTCCCCACATTTATTTTTATTTCAATCATTTAATGCAGGAGTCTTGAACGAAGAAATAAAAATACCAGTTGAACATTAAAATGATGAGGCTTTGAAATACGGTACTTTCTTCTCGTAAATTCTTTATTGAAAGACTGAGATTGATTTTTTTTCTCTCTCTCTGAAAGTTGTCACGTCACAAGTTTTCAACTTCTAAATGTGATCTCGGCTCATACAGCTGAACCTAAAGCTACAGCTTAATCCCATATCTGATTGGTATTGATTTACTGACATCTAATGAGAGGTGGAGAGGTCGTTTGTATTTGCTCATTAACGGGCTTTTCTGAGGCGATCTGACCTTCACATTGACTTCATGCTGGGACTAAGAAAATGCTGGTTTTAACTCTCTCTTTCCTCATTTTTTTTATGAAGATTGTTTATGAATTTACACTCTGGTTTTATTAGACTTTCAAAGAATTTTTAAAAAATACAACTGTTATAATTTTAGGTTTAAAAATCTATTTATTTTTATATATGCTATACATAGACATGTGCGATGTTAACAAATGTTAATTGCTAAAAAATATATAGATTGAGGTTATTGAACGGAGGGATTGTACATTGTTTGCAAAATCAACAGCTTGGTTTTGACATGTTTGAATCCTTTTCTCACATCAAAACCATACTTGAAGTGTTTTTTTATTTCTATGCATGTTTGAGTCATTTAAGAGCTTTTCCGCCCAGTATTTGGATATCATTTGAAGACCAGGTTGTTCTTAGGCATGCTTTTTTATTCTCCATCATGCTTACATTCTAACATGAGCAGGAATTGTTTTTTTGTAGGTTACAACAGGGGTACCTTGTTTATGAAAAGGCACCAAAGGAAGAATATAAAAGTGCTGATTTTGCAAACTTTATGCACACTGTATTTGTGGGTTTGGACAATTTATCTGCTGTGTCATGCTTGTGCCCAGGGAGCGGGTCCTAGTCGGATGTGAGAGGAGGGTGGATTCACATATCAAAAATAAAAGTGAAACAGAATAAATGTATTTATAGTTTTTATTTGGGTGAATATTGCATTTCTGAGCAAACAAAAAGTAGCATATTTATCAGTGTGTGCTATAAAATAAAAGGTATTACCCCACAAAATCATAATACCCTCTGCTTGATGAAGGCTATGATGGGATGATGGAACAATTCAAATGACAGAAAGTCACACCGTTGTCATATTTTTTTCTCTTTGTATTTAGAAGCTCTCTGCTTCTTTCCTTGGCAACCGTATCTATGCAGCGAGGTGTGTGCACGGCTACAGGGATTGTACCCCTGGTCATGAATAGCGTATGGAGAACATTTTGATTTTTTCCATGCATGCACAACCATTAAAGTCTGAGTCCCCTTCATTTTATACTGACATTCATCTTTACTGGTTTAATGTGCTGGTTGTTGCTGGTTCACATCACATTCAAGTTAGTGTTTCCTCTGGAGTACTGCAGGGTGAGGGTGCCGGCCTTTTCTCTTCTGGTTCAGCTTCAGTAAGGAGGGGAGTGGGTCTGATGGGAAGAATTGGTCCTCTGGGTGGATCACAGAACTCTCCTTTCTGTCCTGCTCATCCTAAAGAGTGTATCTGGGTCAGACTTTGCCGACCATTATCACTACTCTGATACACAAAAGGTAAAAGCCGAGAGCTGGAAGGAGTCAGGAGGATGGAAGGCATGGGTGGATTAAGATGAAAAGAACACAGTGTTGCATGGTGACAGGAATGAGTATTTCTCCCATGGGTGTCTGAACAAGTATGCTGTTGACTTATTAACACTTATCACCATCATTCCTGAAGAGCAGTGTTTGATAGAGATGTATACACACATCACTCTGTTAGCTATGTCCAAACAATGGTTTGGTTTATGTTTGTCAGTATTTTAGAAGCAAAAAACCATTTCTTTTTTTAGGGTTTAGTACACTCATTGTGTGATTCACCACACAATCTGCCATCGTTGTGATGTTGAGATGATAAAGGGTCCTGACCACGACTATTTCTAGCCTCATTACGGATGGTCGGAGTCACACATTCACATATATATGTGTGTGCTCATGTATCTATTTCATATACACGACGAGTTCACTGACGCACAATTTTTTGTTTTGCATGTGGGTGTAGTTTATTTCTAGGGCTAAGTGAAAAAGTGCACAGCGTTTACAGCATAAATGTGATGTCATAAACCAATCACTGATGAGTTTCCTGTTGATATTGGAGTCCTCCCTCCCAAACTACTGTTAGTGACCAATCGGAGCTAGAACACCCTTCACTGTTGCTGAAGTCTCCTGTTTGGGAAGACTTTGGCTTCGAAAGATAGATTGAACTCCAAACATGCAAACTTAACTGAAATGTAAATATCAATTGCACCTTGAGCAGAAAAAAAACCAAAAAAGTACAAATTCAGCTGGTCGGCATTTGAACAGTCTGTCCCTTGTAAATTCAGATCAAGCCAATGCAATATATATACAGTATACAATATATACATATATAACATATGCACCGAAAATGGACTGAAAACTTCAAGGTCAAAGTGGGAAACACTCCCAATGGTGACAGAGAATGAACGAGCCAAGATCCTGTGGGACTTCCAGATCCAGACTGACTAAATTTTATTTATTTTTTTTTTTATTTTTTATTTTGAATTACTCTATTCATCCCTCATCGGGGAAATTTGTTTGCTGCACTCCTTACACCGCAGCAGGCTGCCCTTCAACGGCGCCAATGGTGGGAGAAGTGGGGGCTAGGTGTCTTCTCCAAAGACCCTAGACGTGCTCTCCGTGGGACGCGAACCCGCGACCTTCCGGTCCGCGGGCGAACGCGCTAACCACGCGGCCACCGTCTCCACGGTGGCCGCGTGTAAATTAAATGGTGAACCAATCAGACATAGTAGTGGTAGAGAAGAAGCAGAGGATAGCAGTAGCGGTGGATGTGGCGATACCAAGCGACAGTAACATCAGGAAGAAGGAGCATGAGAAACTAGAGAAGTACCTAGGCCTCAGGGGAGAGCTGGAGAAGGTTTGGAAATGAAAGATAACAGTGATACCTGTAGTGATCAGGGCACTCGAGGAAGTGACCCCCAAATTAGAGGAGTGGCTCCAACAGATCCCTAGAGAGACATCAGACAGAACCCTCAAGCTTTCTGGCATTTAGTAGAGGACCTGATCTTGGAGAGTGTTGAACCACCCGCGGAAGGGTGAGAAAAGAATGATATATAAATATACGTATTTGTACGTATATATGTTTATAAATCATGTCCTCGTCCTCGGGTCAGGAATGAGATTTGGTTCAGAGTGTCTAGAGGCTTTGATCAAGTATGAAGATCAAACTGCTCCTCCTTCACACCCCAGGGAGCCAAATGAAGTGGCCAGTTATCTGGCTAAGATGTTTCTTGGTGAGATCCTCTGAGCATGAAGCTCTTGGGATAAACTGGAAACATGTTAGAAGGACTACATCTCTTAGTTGAACTGAGAACCTCCAGGGGATGTGGTTGAAGAGAGGGAAGTCTGGATAATGGTTACTATACGCCTTCCTGGATAAGTGGAAGATAGTGGACGGATGAATAACAGTTCCTCTCATCATTACCTGTGTTTTTCTGTGTCCTAACGTTTCTTCCTAACCTGTTCAGCCTCTAACGCCGCTGTGACATCAGTTAGAGGAGACAAACAAAGCAAACACTGGGCTTTTCTTTTGAGAGATGACCTGGTTTGCTGCTCCAGATTTATAGCCCTTAAAAACACTTTTAAATCTTGTTTCTTTAAGAATGACAAACACAAATTTATCTACCACTCATGCCAGAGTAGCTATCCTCCACATCTGCAGTTATGCCAGGCGATTGAGCTTATTAGATTTAACAGAGTACCAGGGAGACGAAGGGCATTTCTGGAGACAGTCGAGGAATCCTAATACCTGTGAGGGGGATTAATCCTAATTAATGGCTGCGCTAGAATGAGCCCCATTAAATCTGATGACTTTGATGATCAAAGAAAAATCCACTGAAGTGCTTCCCAGTATCATTTATTTACATTTAAGCCCAATTTTAACATTGACGCAGTCTTCGCTCAGTTTTAGTCTCTAAAAGACATTTTAGAATAACAATTGTTTCCCTTCTTCTTCTTTTGGCATTTCCCTTCAGGGGTCGCCACAGCAAGTCAGTTTCTTTCATCTAACCCTATCTGCTGCATCTTCTTCGGTCACGCCAACTATCTTCATGTCTTCCTTCACTGTATCCATGAACCTCCTCTTTGGTCTGCCGCTAGGCCTCTCTTCTGGTGGTTCCAAACCCAGCATCCTTCTCCTAATGTATACACTATCTCTCCTCTGCACATGTCCAAACCATCTCAGTCTGGCCTCTCTGACATTATCTCCATAACCTCTAACATGTGCTGTTCCTTTAATATACTCATTTCTGATCCTGTCCATCCTGGTCACTTCGAGAGAGATCCTCAGCATTTTCATCTCTGCTACCTCCATCTCTGTTTCCTGTCTTTTCCTCAGTGCTACTGTTTCTAGACCAAACAGCATGGCCGGTCTCACCACGATTTTGTACACTTTCCCTTTCATTCTAGCTGAAACTCTTCTATCACACATCACACCTGATAGTTTTCTCCACCCGTTCCAGCCTGGCTGCACACACTTCTTCACCTCTTTTCCACAGTCTCCATTGCTCTGGGCTGTTGATCCTAAGTACTTAAAATCTTCCACCTTCTTTATCTCTTCTCCCTGTAACCTCACTTTTCCATTTGGATCCCTCTCATTCACACCATGTACTCTGTTTTACTCTGACTGATCTTCATTCCTCTTCTTTCTAGTGCAAACCTCCACCTTTCCAGCTTTTTCTTCACCTCTTCCCTTCTACACTACAGATCACAATGTCATCTGCAAAAAAACAAACAAACAAAAAAAAAACATGATTGTTTCCCTACATTATAGTTAATCTCAAATTCTCTTCGTTATTTCTTTTTTTTTTTTGTTGTTTAGAGACTTCTAACAGACTACTTTGAGTAACCTGGCATGTTCATCAAACTGAAACCTCAATATTTTTCTTTTAAAAGTGCAGTTTTTCATTGAATGCTGTTAGATATAAGAAGTACAGATGATAACCTCAGCCCCGGGGTGACGCTGTGATAAGAAGGTTTAAAGCAAAGACTAAAAGTTCTTCTTGGATCAATCTGACTTATAGTTATAAATCCACATATTTTTCTGACATGCTGTTGAATCACATATTTTACCCACCTGTTAAAGGAAAATTTTCCTTTGGCTTTAAAGGTTTCAGATGTGTGTTTTAGAGAATAATCAAAGAAGTCACAGAAAAGGAAGATGAATAAAAGAATTAATCTTACTAAATTACCTGAATATAAACTCTTTCATCTTTGACATGTGAGCTCCGGTGCTCCCATGAGACCAAAATATCGGTGAGCGAAATGCAGCTTTTTTAAAGAAAGAAAAATGTACTTTTGTTCTGGATGTGCTGGCGTGGGATTTGTGTTTCTGTGCATGTGTTTGCAAGTGTAGAAGTTTAATGTTGCACTGAAACCATAAAGACTTCATTTGTAAGGATGGTGAAAATAGAAGCAGTCATCTGGATTTCCTGACTCTGGTTTTGGAAGCCATTATCATAAATTCCTGATGCAATCCCAGATGGTATTTCACATTAAATGACCCTCCCCGGAGCAACGTTGTGTGATGTTACATTTACCAATGCTGCCACGCTGTACCGGGGAATACTTGACAGATCAAACTATGCTTGGTAAAGGATATATTTATTTTTACTACATTAGGTACAAAGAGAATTCTGGATGAAGAGAGATGCTGAGAGGGTTGGGTTTGGTTCAACACTCCCTTACACTTTTCTTATATGTAAGAAATGCAAGAAATAACTTTTAAAGATTACATAAAGATAACTTAAAAATCAATTTTGTTTTCTTATCATTTCCTCTCATTTTCTTGTTGAGCACAATATCATGCATCAGCTGCACTGGTCCGTCGTGGTGTATAAAGTGCTGAGCCGAAAAGCAAAGCTCTTGATTTACAAGTTTATCTATGTTCCTACCCTTACCAATGGTCATCAGATCTCAAAAGAACAAGATCACAGATACAAGCGGTTAAAATGAGCTTGCTCTGCAGGGTTGCTCGGCTCTCACTCAGAGATAGAGGGAGGAGCTCTAGCAAGTGGAGATGGCGTGGTTCAGGCATCTGGTTAGGATACCTCCAAAGCACCTCACTGATGAGGTGTTTCAGGCATGCCCCACATAGAGACCCAGAGATACATATTAGCCCTCCTTACATTATTGTCAGATTAAACTAATCTAATTCTTTCCAAAGCCAGGCTACTTAACTAAACCTTTTGCATGTTAGTAACAATACTGCTTTGAGTTTAATTCATCAAGACTAATACATCATTTAATCATTTTTTAGAGGACCCTATTGACAAGTTATTATAAAAAAAAAAAATCGTATTACTTTCACTGAACTCATAGTTTGCTTTGACACACACCGACATATGACGGTGGATTCATTCAGTTGATCAACATTGTCATGGTACTTTTACATTTTTGATTGGGAAAATGTGACGAAAGATACAACTCGTGACATCTAATTTTATAGATTATACTATAATGGATTACAATTCTCTATATTAATTTAACGGCAGTGGGTAGCACAGTGGCCTCACAGCAAGAAGGTCATGGGTTCGAGTCCCTGGTGGAGATGAGGCTTGGAACACTGTCCTTTCTGTGTGGAGTTTGCATGTTCTCCCCATGTTTGTGTGGGTATCCTCCCACCCTCCAAAGACATGCATGCTAGGTTGATTAGCTGGTGCCAAATTGCCCCTGGGAATAAGTGTGTGTGTGGATGGTTGTATGTGTGTGGCCCCGCGACAGACTGGCGACCTGTTTGGGGTGTACCCTGCCCTTTGCCTTAAATCAGCTGGGATTGGCTCTGGCACCCCCGCAACCCTGAAAGGGACAAATGGATAAGAAGATGACTATATTAATTTAACAACAAAAATGAATATTGAACAGTTTCTTGCCAAAACTGCAAGAAAACTTTTTCCATTTGATTTCAACATCTCATTTCTAGAACTTTAAAAGGTGTAATAATTCCCTTCTTTATGTATATATTTATGCATATATCCAGTAAATAACCTGCACAACACGGTATTAAATTCTTGCTGGTGTATTTCTTGTGCACTGCTGTGTATGTGCATGGATGATCGACACACAAATTTAATTTCACCAGTTTTCCCCGAATAATCCACATCTGCCCACCTGAGTGACTAAACCTCAGGATAAACCCTCCAATATCTTCACAAAACCCATATTTCTAACCTCACAGTTAAAATACTGAGATCCTTCCTTTATATGATAACCCGTTTGAACCTGCTGCTTCATACAGGTGCATCTAAATGCAGCTCGTAGGGTCATGAACATTCGCTGTACTCGTACAAAAAAAGTCCCTGCAAATTAACAACAAACTGAAACACCAGCGATCCGCCACAAATCAGACAAATAACTTAATTTAGTCATCTCTAGTGTTGGCAGATTTTGCTTCTTTTTCTCCCAAGGACGTCTGGATTTCATCTGACGAGGTTAATAAGTTAAATGAACTGCTTCCTAATGCTCTAAATCCTCTTAAATATGAAAAATGCCTCTCTGAAAAGATTATTTCTATAAATCCACTCCACTTTTAGAAGATGGTAAAAGAAAAGAGATTAACTTAAATGCATATGGTATTTAAAAGTTTAAAACAACAGGGAAGGTGGATGGATGTGCACAAGGTCAGCATTTAGACATAAAGTAAAAAGAAACAACTCAAGTCAAGGTGTGCACGCTGAAATGCAGAACCAATCTAATCTATGTATTCAAATTTCTGTCATCATGGCAGGAGTTTGATGTAGTGGTGTTCTGCTGAATGTGATACCTGCTAGAGAGTAGAATGCTAACATCAGAGGTGCTACGTATTACCAGCTGAGAAAAGACAGTGATGGAGATGGAGTATGCGATGTACTGTAGCCAATCCCCAATCAATCTGCTGCACAGTTCTGTCCAATTTGGTGCTGAAAGTGTCAAACCACCCTTGCAGGATCTTCTTTAGACTTGACTCCCTTTGCTTGTCCTCCTGTTCTTCTCAACTATGTCAATGTTGTGGATTTTGTCTTTCATGCAACCAAGTCCGTGTTGTTACTCAGTAATTCCTTCTGAGATTTTGTACAAGATTGAAAGACAATGAGAAGGATTTTGTCGATACATTTCTCACAGAGGCTTCCACGAATTCAATTTAGTAAAACACTTACAACTGAACCGTGGCAACGATCGAATCAGAGGCCATGCTGAATTTCTGAAAGGTGAAGACTGCACTTGTTCTGGTCACAGTTCTTGGGGTCACCGGGGGAAAGAAGATTGATGGATAGACCTTCAGGGGCCGGTTTCACAGAACTGCTGACGTAGCTCAGCAGCATGATTAATGTAAAGCTCTGTCTATATCTGGAAGCCAATGAAACAATTCGACTTCTTTTGAAAGGAGACACAGTAGATGAAGCATATTTATGACCCGTAGTGTCAGACTTGTATCTGGTAAATGATGTTAAACTATCATTTAGGATAATGGATCAGAAAATTGGACTGTGAAATACAACACGGAGTGAGTTCTCTATTTAACACGTTACTCCTCTCTGTTGGGATTATCTCGGCTACATTATCATCAGTGCGTCTGTGTTTTTCTTTTCTTTAATTGACTTTCTATTGAGAATACTCTTAAGTGTGATCACTCCAGTATGTGTTGGACAAGATTCAAAGTGCTCCCATACAAAGAAAATTTGAGGCTCGTGGTCAAAGAAAGAAAAACTGACAATATCAAGCTCTTAAAATATTCAATTAAATGTCCTTGGAGGCTTTTATTTTTATTCTCAGTCTTGTAGATCGTGTTCTTTTAGAACATTCATGAAGAATGGCATGTGCTGTGGTTTTGGTTTTTTAAACAAGTTGGTTGATTGCCAGGTAGCAAATTTTTTTTAAAAAAAAAAGCTAATCTCTGTTTACTGATACTCCTGGTCATTTTCCAAATGCTTATGAATTTCCTCTCAGAGAATTAACAGTAGTTAAACAGATTGATCGGATCTCATGTGGTTTTTAGAAAGCCCCAATCTGAACACAGCTCTGATGTGTGCTACGAATTATTTTAGACTAAAGATATTTATGTTTTATTGTAAATTGACTTATAAAGTTACGATTGCTGGCTGTTGTTGAAAATATTGTCAGCAAACATCGAATGACAAAACCATTTATTCAAACTTTTGACATTAAAAAACTTTTGACTACAATGTATCAAAAACGACTTTTGTTTAGTTTCATCTTCACTTATTCCTCTTGGCGCTACGGGGGTGCCGGAGCCTATCCTGAGTGATTTCAGGTGAGATGCAGGGCACACCACAAACAGGTCGCCAGTCTGTTGCAGGGCCACGTGCATACAATCATCCATACACACACACACTCTTTCCTAGAGGCAATTTTGTAGAGGCCAATCGACCTAACGTGCATGCTCTTGGAGGGTGGAAGGAAACCCACCTGGAGTACCTGGAGAAAACCCACGCATACACAGGGAGAACATGCAAACTCCACACAAAAAGGCCAGTGTTCACAAACCTTGTCACACCCGGGACTCGAACTTTCTTGCTGTGAGGCCACTGTGCTAACCACTGCGCCATCGTGCCGCCTTAACTACTTTTGTGACATTGCAAGTCAATATGTACCCTATCGTGTTGGGATTCAAAGTTGGGCTCTGAAATGCTCTGAAATAGATGAACAAAAATAGATTGGAAATTAAACCAGGAGCAAGAAGATTACAGATGAGAATTACAGGTGTCTTCTGAATGGCTAAAATGTCCAATTTTAAATTTGGATTTGAGAATTGTTGAGGTCTTTCATGTTTGCAGGACTCTAATCCTCTAGATTTTTGTCTGCATTAAACTGAAATGCTGCTTCTTAAAGACTGTTTACTCTGGACTTTGAACCCCATAAGAAACTTTGTTCCTGAGTTCTCAAAGTTAGAGATGGTTACCATAGGACCAATATGTTAGAGCTGTTCATTTGTTCAAAGCTATGGAGAGTTTCACTAGACCCTCTTTGGCTATAGGCAAACCATACATTCATGTCCCAGCTAACAAGTTTTCAGATTACCACGCATCAGAGGTCTCCACGAAGAACTTTCCTTAACCCACTAATGTCTAGTTTGGTCATTTGTCAGGAGGTGTAGCATTCAGGGCTCCAGGGTTCCTGATTGTATTAAACTGAGTTACAACACCCAGTGGATTACAGCAGCGAGGATATCGTAAACAGTGAAATTCTGCAAGCGGGCTTAAAAGTAGGGATACAAAAGAAGAAATAGAAAATGTTATTAGCAAACATTGATTAAAACAACCTGGAGACATAGGCAACATAGAAATGCTAATGGTGCCTTTTTGTTCAGTTTGCAGAGAATATGTTGGGGTATGTGATGCGGCAGGCTCCAGTTGTGGATCTAAGGGGGCAAAACTGTACTTCCTGTCAACTTAGACAGAAATGACTTACACTTAAGGTTTGTTTTGGCTTTGTACTGCAAAGAAGAATGACCCATAGGTAAAGAAGGTTGTCTTCATGATTTCATAAAAAGTCAGAAAAAACTTTTTGCCCTTGTCTTTTGTCCCCGTTCAGACCACTGCCCCAGTAAATTGCATGCATTGTGAACGTGTCAGAAAGATTACCTAAATGACACTCAAGTGGCTTGAAATGAGGCAATCTCAAGCCCTGCCTATCCATTACTGTTAGCGTCATGATTAGCTTGCAGCCATTTACTCAGCAAATCCATCCATCCTCTCTTTCCTGCACTCTTATGAAGCTCCTTTTCCATTTAGTCAATGTCTGCATTTTCAAGAGCCAGTTCTTTGCGGCTCAACTTTTCCCCTTCCTCTTATCTATGGTCCTGTGGGGCAAGGGATGTCCCATGTGGCCAGGATGAAGAATAATGAGAGGATGACTTGAACCTTAGCCAGCCTTTTGCAGAAATTTGCCAACTGAATTTTCTGTCTGCCAACTTTCTGTTTTTCTCTCTTTTTTTAACGTCTTGTGTCAAGTGGTAATTTTCTGTTGTGTGGGAGTAATAACTAATACCTTTCCATGTAGCCTTTAGCTACCAACCAACCACTCCAAAGCAATGGTTCCCAACCTGGAGTCCTTGATACCATAAAAGGGACTCAATAAAGACCACCCAGTCAAGCATGTTTTGACTGTTTACACTCTCTAAAATGAAGCCTAAGTCTCCTGGGATTGCTAGGCAAGCGCCAATGTCCACACAGAATAAACACAAGGTACATCTGCATCGTACTTTTATTTGTGTAACTTGTTTGAATGGATAGAAGAGAATGGTTTAAGTTTATTGGGTTTTTCACAGTAGCACCAGAGATAAGTAAGCAAGAAGCAGAGCACACCCTGAGACATGAAGTGGAGGACTGAGATTTTCAGCCTGTTTTTACAAGTTTATTGCGGACAGAAGATGTTGGAGAAGAAGCCTAGGCAGGTATAGCCTGCTAGCTGTGCTGGGTAGGTGTCAGACCTAGGCAGGGATAAGGAAACCAAACTGAAGAGTTGCCAGACATCGGAGAACAAAATCTGGGAGGAAACGAAAGGAACAACACATCAGAACAACAGACTTCCTGGCAAATGACTGAAGGCCAGCAGGGCTTATATTAAAAGAAGGAAGATGAGACACTGGTGGGGTAATTGCTTTCGAGAATAACCTAAAATCATTAGCAAAGAATTTAAGAATGCAGAATGGATAAGAAATCAAACAACATATTTGAACACAGTAAGAAAATAGTCCAAATTTTCTTTCCCTTCAAGACTACTGTTGGTTTTCTTTCTTTTTTTTTTTTTTTAAATATCGTTCAATGCATTAGGAAGAAGTTTTTAGGCTACATTTATTCATTCACACATGGCGTTTCGCCCTCCAAACATAAACCTAGCCTTTTATGCATCACCCTTTTGGTTTTGTGTGTAATCACCCTGCAATAGTGGAAATGCTGATTTTCCATCAAGGTGTTCACTCAAAGCAAATATCCATGTTTTCTGGCTGGTGTTGCATCAATCGGCTTGGTGTCTAATAATTGGCCTGCCTGTGGTTGGCCCCGAGTGGACATTTACCAATTTGTTAGGATGATGACATTTATGTCTCACACATTGAGGCATATAGGGAGGAGTCGTATGAGTCAAGCTACCAAACTGGAGCCTGATTATTGGGAAGAAAACAACTGAACTGAGGCAGCTGGAAATAGAAATGTGCAAGAATGCTATAAAAACACTTTAGTGAAGACTTGAGATTTTATGAGTGTTAGGGCAGCAGGTGGGAGAAAACAAAATAGGGATGAGTATGATTGAATGTGATGGTGTGAGGTGGAGACACAAGCTGCTTTCCAGATGCCCCTCTCAAAAGATAAAGGGAAAGCTGGAGTTGTGATTCCTGCCTCTAGAGAAATGCTCAGGGGAAGAAGAGGGCAATGAGAAGCAGAGGTAAACAGGGGGGCAAGTAGAGTTCTCCGAACTAAAATCTAGAGCAAGATGAAAAATTCCATGAAAAATTGGATCGTGACCAAGTCATTTATCTGCAGATGGCTCTTAATGGCATAGCTGATGGTGGACAAGTGGTAACTTAGCTGATAAATGTCAAATGAGTCACTGCATACTCATATATATGTCCAGAGACATCCACACACACCGTGCATTTGTTAATGTATAAAAAAAGTGGATGATGTGTGTTATCTGCTCACTGGATCACGACACCTTCTCTGCAGGAACATTAGGAGATGCTAATGTAATTACAGCACGCTCACTTTGTGCACAGAGCTGAATAATTAACAGGTTAAAAGGACAAGGTTAACCAATAATATTTCATCCGTGTGAATATGTTGTTACAAAATCGCTTTAGTGATGGACGGTTGTTTTTTGGAGGGACGAGACACATTATGTTGTTTTTTTATTCAATTGGGAGGGATTTTGTACCTTTTTCATACTGGCATGATCCCAGATGATATAATTACCTGCTCTGGTGTTCCACAGAATACATGTCTGGCACAGCTGATGTGGGAAAATATTTCAATGAATGTGGGCGTCTGCTTTTGTTTTTGTGTTTTACACCATGGGGAGTAAATCCCCATGTTTAGCTGTTGTCGCACACTATGTGGGCATTGTGAAGCTCAGAGGGTGCAGATCTTAATTAAAAAAAATATCGCTCAGCCCGAAAAGGAGAACATAATAAACTATAAAAAAAGTAATTCTACACAAAAGTTCTTTTGAATAAAACTTTGTAATATTTTATAATGCCAAATTGACTTGTGTATTTCTCATTGGGATCTTGTAAAGTACATATGTTGATAACAGCTGTCCCATGGACAGTCCTCTCATTTACACCATGTGTCCATGGTTTTAAGTACTTAGGATCAACAGTCCAGAGCAATGGAGAGTGTGGAAAAGAGGTGAAGAAGTGTGTGCAGCCAAGCCAGAACGGGGGGAGAAAAGTATCAGGTGTGATAGAAGAGTTTCAGCTATAATGAAAGGGAAAGTGTACAAAACCATGGTGAGACTGGCCATGCTGTTTGGTCTAGGAACAGAAGCATAGAAAAAGATGCTGAGGATCTCTCTAGGAGTGACCAGGATGGACAGGATTAGAAATTAATATATCAGAGGAACAGCACGTGTTAGAGATTTTGGAGATAAAGTCAGAGGCCAAACTGAGATAGTTTGGACATGTGCAGAGGACAGAGAGAAAGAGTACATTGGAAGAAGGATGCTAGGTCCGGAACAACCAGGAAAGAGGCCTAGAGGAAGACCAAAGAGGAGGTTCATGGATACAGTGAAGGAACACATAAAGATAGAAGGCGAAGAAGATGCAGCAGATAGGGTTAGATGGAAGAAAGTGACTAGCTGTGGCGACCCCAGAACGGAAATGCCTAAAGAAGCAGAAGTCCACGACAATCTCTCTATTGAAAACAGAATATTTTTATCCCAACATACCTCTTTTATTTTAACATAGTGTAGGAATTAAAAGGTACAGCAGATGTTGCAAAGGTGACGAGCAAGAACTAAGATGCTTTTTAAGTTTATGACGGTTTGCAAAACTACCAAAAAACAAAAACAAAACACCACCATGGATTGCTGAAAGATCTCCAAATGATGACCTCCAATGGGCATTTTCAAACCAGTTCAAATCATGTTTTCTATACGCTTCCTTGGCACAACCACTCAGATGCACATAATCAGGAGATGGAGAATTCTCTACATAAGACAGCCAGCCAGGGGGCATGATCAGACATAGAGGGGCAATGTTCAGAACTGCCAGCCTGACTCTTTCTCACTCTAAACACACATCTTTCCCAGTCACTAAGTTTCCTTCAATGCTCCCACCTCTTCCTCAATCCCTACATCCCTCCCATTTATCACATTATTGGGCTTAAGTTAGTATCCCAGTGAGGTGGTGACAGCGGTGGGCGAGTAAGGAGATAAGTGGAGGGGTAGGATGATCTGGATGAAAAGAGAAAGTGGGGTAAATGCGGGTAAGAGGAGCACTGATGGAGAATGCTGGTAAACACTCAGGTGGGCACTTAAAGAGAAGGTGTCCTTACTTTTTACTTTTGTGTTGAAAGTTTCATTTTTGCTTTTTCCATTCAGTCCTTAATTTTTTTGAAGAAAGAAAGGCTTTTTGTGTCTAATTTTTTGTGTAACTTGATGTGTGTGGTAGCATGCGTTTGTGATTGCAGTTGTCATTAAAGTCACGTACTGTAGCTCTGCTGCCTGCCTCTGCCTGTAGTTTCAAAGTCATTGAAGCTTGGTGGTTCCTCTAAGACTCAGGCTGTTGCCTCAGTTGTGATGCACGTCTTCAAAAAGCTTTGCAACAGCTTCCCATACATCATCCGGGGGGGTTTTAAGTCATTTGTAACCAGCCGGCTCTAGTTCATCTGAGGATTGAATCTTTTTTCTTATTGTGGCTGGCACACTGACTCACATTTGAAAAGCAGGTTTGTGTCATGAGAATTTTCTAAACGGATATTAGTAAATCTAATTTCGTTTTTTACTGTAGGCTTTTGCCACCATGAGTATCAAACATGTCTGCCTCAATGAAGACATGAGAAAAAATCCTTCAGTCAGAGTTGCCACTCCCTTTTCCCACTACGCCTAATGTTCATTTCCCAGTCCCTCTGCTGTCTGTAGTGACAGTATGAACTGGAGGGAACTAGTTGGATAATGTTAGCAGGACAGCTGGGCCTTCTACTCGGCTCATTCTTCATACTTATACCACACTAATGACCTAGATGACAGCATGCGTCGCTGGGTGACAAAATTTGACAAGCGATTGCCTTTTTTCCTCATCTTCCCATCTATTATGTTTGTGAAGCTTACAGCATACAAAGAGACAAACATACAAATATTAGACGGAACAAAATGACTGAAAAAGTGGGTATATGTGAGTCATTTGTGTGATGAAGTTTACTGTATATTGGCCCATAATGTTTTAATCAATGAAAGCAAAACTATATTCTTATCGAGGCCCAAAGTACACAAAATGACAAATTAGATTGTGCATATGTGTACAGTGCCGGTCCTACCCATTTTGGTGCCCTGGTTGATTGTTGAGTTTGCCTATTCCCAGGGTTGTCGATGCACGTGTGTGTAGTAATAATAATAATAATGCATTGTATTTATATAGCGCTTTTCAGGACTCTCAAACATGCTTCACATATGCATAATTCATTCACGTCATTCCAGGTAATGGTAAACTACTGTTATAGCCACAGCTACCCTGGAGTAGACTGACAGAAGCCAGGATGCCATTTTGCACCATCACCTTCTGACCATCACCAACCAATCGCACACACAGCTTTCAGACTAGGCAACGTGGGGGAAGTGTCTTGCCCAGGAACACAACAGCAATTTAATCTCAATGTCTGCCCCACTGTGGCACCTGGGGTTCCGGCGGTCTCCCATCCAAGTACTGCCCAGGCCCAGTATGCTTGGCTTCTGAGGTCTGATGGGATCAGGCATTGTCAGGCTGGTATGGCCACATGTGTACACATGAGAATGTGGGTAAGAAAACATAATTTAATGTTTGATTTAGTCTTTTTGTGGCAGCTTTTTTTTGGTGAAGGCTCATCCTTCCTCTGGTAATTACCCAAGTCATCCCTGAGGGTTTAGATAGTATTTATACATTCCATCCTGAGTTCGATCTTTCTGTAGAGCGGTAAGTTAACGGCTGTCGTGCACATGCTTTAGAAGGTTTGAACCAGGAAAGTTCAAAAAGTCAAAGCATCTGCTACATGAATAAATCGATTTATGTTTATGGATACAATTATATAAAGTTAAAAAAGAGCAAAGCAGTAACTTCAGGGGGAAGATGCGGGCAGCTCGTTTTGAATAAATTACCTCTCTATCCTCCTCTGAAAACACCCACACTTTGTTTTCTTTTTAGAGTTTCGAGAATAGGAGGCATTCGAGAGAGGCAGTTGATGTGAACTGTGCACTGGATTCTGTAAAAACTGTGCAGCAAATACAAAAAAAGTATTGTTTATTGCTTCAAAGGGCTTTTTTATTTTCTTATTTACACAATCCACCCCATCTGGCACAAAATAATACAACTCATCTGACTTGTAAGAGCTGTTCTTGTGACAGTATGTTGCTAAATAAATTATTGTTCATTGTTAATTTCTGTCCTCTGGGCCACAGGTTTACAAGTGTAATTTTTTTTTTCTTGTTCCAACACTCCTAAATTGAATTAAATTGGTTTCCCCATTGGCTCATATTTAAGTTCTGCTCGAGCTGACTCATTAATTCGAGCCGGTTGTGTTAAGGGAATGATCTAAAACCTGGCACACAGCAAGTAGGACAGTGTGACGCAGCAAATTTTTTTCTTGAAAAAAGTTAGAGATAAAATCCCCAAAATAAAAAGGTATTCATTGTGATTATTACAATACAATATAAACTGAATGAAAATGAATATGAAAAGTGAAAATGGTCTAAAATGTATTTATTAGGTTTTAAAATGACAAGAAAACGTAAATATGTACTTGGAGTGTGCTTGGTTAGGACATTAGTGACCAGTTCGGAAACGAGTTTAAAAAAGTTTTGCCCTCTGAATCGCTTATCCCTAACAGAATTGACGGACCTATCCCAGCTGATTCCAGGCATCCCCGGTCACCAGTTTGTCGCAGGGCTACACATTCACAATCACCCACCCACACACATTCATTCCTAAGGGCAATTTCATAGTGGCTGATTAACCTAACATGCATGTCTTTGGAGGGTGGGAGGAAACCAGAGTACCTGGAGAAAACCCATGCGTACACAAGAAAACATGCAAACTCCACACAGAAATATTAGTGTTTCAAGGTTCGTCCAACCCAGTTTGAGATTCCCCGACCTTCTCGCTTTGAGACCACTGTGCTAACCAAAATTAAATTAAATTTATCAACCCCTTGATGAATATTAGATGTTTGCATCATGATCTAGCAGTGATTACATCAGCTTCGATAAAAAATTAAGTGTTTTTTTGGACAAAATTTTGTTAATCTGCCTGATTTCTGAAATTCTAACAGAGTTTGGGAAATAGGTGGAATGGTGAGAAGACGGCAGAACAGAAATGAAGTTAGATGTCAGATATACAACGATGAAGCATTGTTTGACTCACAGTATTGAAGTTTCTCAACTTATGGAGAAACTATATAAATTGGTAGAAAAGACTAGAATAAAGCCAGGATGCTAGCATGACACCCGATAAGCCTAGCATTCCGGCAATCTGCTGGGCTTTTCATCGATTTGCTTTTATTCTTCTAGATAAAATATTAAATACTATTAGGTAAAATATTAAAGTTGCCATAAAAGTGTTTATCTTTACAGTTAAACTGCTGTCAACATCGGTTGGCATGCATAACTGCAAAAATACAGTCGTAGAAAACATTCATCTTCATGGCAAAAAAAAATAAATGAAAGATAAATCATTTTGATGTCACATTTGTACAGTACTTGCATGCCATGCAACTTTTTGTCTCTCATGACCCGATGCAGGAAGTAGCTTGAAGTTACATTTTTTACAAATAACGACAACCGAAACAGAGTTTCCCCACTCTCAATTCCTGTGACTTTTCACCTGAGATTTCATTCTTATATTCAAGTTCAAGTACTTTCCATTCACATACTGGTTGCCAGGCACGCCCAAGCCTTTATTCACAGCATTTTCAAATGTGGAAACATGAATAAAAAGTGTATACACACAAAAAACAAAGATATGATTGCAGACCCCTTAAAGGCAGGATAGGTCGTACATATGATATTACAAATGAAACTCAAAAATTGTAAATTGTAATTGTAAATTTAATATTAAATTGTCTTGTTCCTTATTTTTTACTGTTATATTTTACTATGAAGATAAGTACTAATTCAGATCCTAACCCAAACACGTGCGATAATCCTACCCTTTTGAACAAAATAATCCAAAATGACTGCAGTTTTCAGTCTTTTAGTGACACAGAATTTGTTTTTGTTGAAGAAACTACAAAACAATTCTTTACAGAAATTTACTGAATTATCATCAAGGTAAACGTAAAATGACTCTTCTTCTTTCGGCATTTCCCTTCAGGGGTCGCAACAACAAATCAGTTTCTTCCAACTAACCCTATCTGTTGCATCTTCTTCAGTCACGGAAACTATCTTCATGTCTTCCTTCACTGTATCCATGAACCTCCTCAATGCCTCTTTGGCCTTCCTCAAGTCCTCTTTCCTAGTGGTTCCAAATCCAGCATCCTTCTTCCGATGTACTCTGTCTTTTCTGCACATGTCCAAACTATCTCAGTCTGGCCACTCTGACTTTATCTTCAAAACCTCTAACATGTGCTGTTCCTCTGATATACTCATTCCCGATCCTGTCCATCCTATCCTATTGAATAAGTTTATTCCCAGTTACAATCGCCATTTAGGAAACAGTATTATGGGATATTTGCTCTTTACAGATCTTTATTGTTGTGGTTTACAATGCTTTACTCTGAAACATGGACATTTTTTACAATGTACTGAATTTTGAACCAACAGAGGACATCGGTCTTTTACAACCTGAATATTAAACTTTGATTAGAAGCAATAAAAATAATAGACTAGGTTTTCATATCAATCCTATCGACAGGGCCAACCACTGATCACTCACATCATGCTACTAAAACTTCATGCTAAGTTGTAAAAATGTCCTTCAAACCTAATATTACATTAGCTTATATTTTCTTTTCAGGACAGTTGCTTTTCACAGCCTCGTTTTACTCCAGGCATGGTTAGAATGTTAGCTGGATCACTAGAAGTACACTTGTCATAACCACAAAGAGGAAACATTCAGATGTGATGCAGCATTGGTTGTGAAGAGACCGAGATGAGATGATTAAGTACTTTGAATGCATTACTGAAATTCCTAACTCTGCTTCAAAGCAAGTTTCTTTTTCCTTTATAACAGTGAAGTTGATTCAAGATGAGTTGACTTCTGGCTTTACAGAGCTCTTTTTTTTTATAGCTCTGCTTTCTTTTTTAAAAATGTGTCCTTAATTAGTTTCCTTGAGAAAACATTTTGGAAATGTAAAAATAAATCATTTTCTTACAAAGGACTTTTCTTTAGACAGTTATTTCTGTACTTTGGTGGCTAAATCAGTCAGGTGATGGAGTGGTTTGCACAGTGGCCTCACAGCAAGAAGGACCGGGTTTGAATCCAGGGTGGGGACAAAGCTTGAAACACTAATATTTGTGTGTGGAGTTTGCATGTTCTCCCTGTTTATGTGTGTTTTTTTTCTAGGTACTCTGGTTTCCATCCACTCTTCAAAAACATGCATGTTGTGTTGATTAGCTGCTATAGAAATGCCCCTAGAAATGAGTGTGTGTGTCTTTGTGCGCGTGTGTGTGGATGATTGTGTGTGTGGCCCTGTGACAGACTGGTAATAAGTTTGGGGTGTGCCCTGCCTCTCGCCTTGAATCACTGGGACAGACTCTGGCACCTACTGCATTCTGTTTGGAATCGACAGTTCAGAAGATGAATGAATCTAAGAGCTTTTTTTAAGTGCTAGTGTTACTTCTCAGTATTTCTAAATTAAACCACACACCACTTTATTTCTGAAACCTTATAAAAAAGAATAAAAAAATCCTGTTTTGCTCCACTTTTAACCAAAATACACATGCTAAGATTTTTAGATTGACAATAAACTGTATTTTTTTACTGACAAGATGAGTCTGAACAGACCGTTTCTTTTTATTTTGTGCACATCTCAGCAAAATGTTCAATTTGTCCTTTAAAACAATGACAAATAAAAAGGTAGAGGTTGCAAGAATAAAACTATGAACAGTCAATTGACAGTTTCTATGATCGATGTCCTGACATAGAATGAAAAGATTGAAAAGATGGCGGCACTGCACATGAGAGATGAATCTGGATCTGTAGTTGACCTGACTGCTGTCCATTGGGGTTTTCAGAAATGGTGGAGAGATAGCCGTCACATAGTGATTTACAAGCATGGAAACAGAGGGAAATGTTAAGCAAATCATCCAAGAACTGGACTGACATTCATTGGCTACAGGTTTTATTGGGTAATGAATCCTTCATGTAGGTTGTATTTTAAAATGATTTGTCATGGGGTGAGCAAAAACGTCTACAGTATTCATGTTTTCTTTTTTTTTTTTTTTTACACTAAGTCCTGAGCAAAGATTTCTGTCCTTGATACCATATGAAAAAAAAAAGATATAAATATATACTTTATTAATCCCTCACTGCAGAAATTTGTGGGCTGCATTACACCGCACTAGGCTGCCACCTATGATGGCACCAATGGTGGGAGAAATGGGGGTTAGATGTAGTCTCCAAGGACCGTAGACGTGAACTAAGTGGGAATTGAACTCGCGAACTTCCGGTCTGAGGGCAAACACTCTACCACTGAGCCACTGTCTCCCCACCGGCCACCGTTTCCCCATTTTGTCCGCAAGATATTTATACTCTTATATGTCTTTTAGCTTGTGAATATTTAAGATACCATAGCTATGTAAACTAGTTGGTACCATTGAGATGTGTAACAGTTGTGGCCGTCTATTAAAGTATTTGTTCAAAACACATTCTTTTTAGCTGTGTTTAGGTCTTAGTTGTACCATTGAACCTCTTCTATAGTAGTGTTTTCTGGGCTCAGTCATGGCTTGGGATCAGCTAGAGCGTAGCTTAGCCAAGGCTGCTAAAGTTAGGGACAAATATCAGTTGTATGTGGATTTGTGCTGGGGGATCAAATAGAGTGGATTTGTTGAGCTTGAAATAGTTTGTGTCCACAGGAGGTGTTAAGGGGATAGGGATGTAAAGGGAGTGGTAAATCTAGAGGTTTCAACGACAGATTGAAAAATGGAGAGTTTGTACACAACTGACCAGAGGGTGAGATGGACAGCAGCCAGAAAAGAAGTAGAGTCTGAGCTAAAAGGGGTCAAATCTTTGTTTGTGTGTTTGTATGTCTACAAGGAGGACGGAGGTCTTTAGAGAAGAAATATCTCCTAAAGCACTGGCACATACGTATTTCAAGAATAAGTGAAAAACGAGATATTTAAAGAAAAAACATTCAACTGTGAAAGTGTTTCCATAAAGACCAATTTAGAAAAAAAAAACAAAATAAGTCTGTCTTCTTGAATATTTATGCTTTTAAATTACACAGTCACCATTTATTTCATACTTTCAAAAATAGTCTAAATTTGCTGGTTGTTTGCTGGAGGCCTTTTTCTTGCTCATGAGATGAGTAATAAAAGAAATGAAAGCAGAAAATAAGTGGTTTGTTAAAAAATCTAAATGCTGTGGTTAAAAAGAAAACTATTTCTATTCATTTATCAAACCTGAAGCCTTTTTTTGTGTTGGAAGGGATTAATGTGGTGGAACAAGGCCAGAACCAAAAAGATTAATTGAAGTCACTTATTTTTTGGAAAATCTGAATATTTGCTTCTCTGTTCACCCGCTGGGAAAATTTCTTGTGAGAACATTTTTCTCATGTCAAACACACACTCACACACCTATTTATTCACAAATACTAATGAGTCTCCTGGTAAAAACTGGATTAGGAGACACCTTTTTTTTTGCTGCACGGTTTCTCTCTCTCTCTTTTTTACTCCATCATTCCTGGAGCTGCTGGCCTCAATGCCTGGTTCCTTCTTTGTTTAGGTTTTTTCTTCAATTATTGTGATGTTACTCATTCTGTTCCTACACTTACACCTAATCCTGACCCAGTTCTGTCCACTTCTCCTCCACTCACCTTATCAAGTCCTTCTATCTCAGACAACCTATTTCCGCCTGCAGCTCTGTAGATTTCCACTCTGATTTATGATTCTGGAAGTTTTATTCATCGCTGTAGCGAACATCTGTCACTGCCTCTTTCTGTAGCTCTTTTGAATGTCTGTCAATCTCCATCATTCTCTCTGTATCTTTCAGCTCAAGAAGTACTTTTTGTCCTTACTGGATCAGCAATGAGCTGCTGAGGAGCCGCGGGGTAGATCATTTACAAACGGTCTAATTTGTTCATGTTTGAGTACTTTGTAAGCTCTTTTGCCAGTATTTGGATACTTTTCAAATGTCATGTTGTTCCTCGCTATGCATTTTGTTCTCTATCACTCCCACTTTCTGACGTAAGCAGGAAGTGTTTTAGTGCACATGATCTGCTCATGCTTAGTCCCCCTTAGGCAGGGATATGTTTATCTAACTGCACCCAAAAAAGAATACTTGCTAGTTTGATGTGATTTATGCTGTATTTGCGGTATCAAACAAGATTTATGTTGTATCGTGCATGTGCCAACGGACTAAATGTGGACCAGAATTGATCAAAAATTAAACTGAATAAATGTTTTCGTTTAATCTTTTCAGCTCCTTTCTGGGCTAACAAAAGATACCGTGTTTAGGTATATACTGTACACCATGAGATAAGGATTATCACCCCACAAAAGTACAACATCTCCTCTTTGAGTATATGTTGATATTTGTTCCTTTGTTCCAGCTTCAAAACCTCAGTGCTTTTGTTTTTAGCTCCTGTTTAAATGTCCAGTGATAGCCAGGCTGACAAATTCAATAAATTACCAGAAAAGAATATTTAAAGACAGAATTTGAATAAATCCTCCACCAGTTTTCAAATAGAAAAAATGAAAAATGTTCAATGCACTGCATGTAACTCCAAATGAATAAATCAAAACTTTTCCTTTTTTTTTTTTTTTTTTTTTTAAACCATCAATGTTTTAAGCTGCTTTTAGGGATTTTTTTTTTTTTTATGTACAGTAAGTTTCTTCTTAGAAAATCTATGTTATAATCTATTGGATTTTTCCTGGATTTCAGCAGAGTTATTTCAGTTCCTGCATGAGTAAATCCCTGAGAAAACGGACCAACATCTAACAGTTTATTTTAAAAATAATGATTCAGTGTGCATGGACAAAATGCTATGTATGTACTCTATATAACACAACTATCAAGGTTTAACTGAACATCAGGTGGCACATTTTTCTTTTAAAAATGACAAGCTGTGGAAACAGGCTGCAATAAATCAAACCATGCTCTCATTGCTATTCAAAGAATCAAGGAATAAAGAAGTATTTATGTCCATTGTCAGTGAAAATTCACAGAATAGGAACTTGCTTCATCATAGTGCGCAAGATCAAACATAAAATCTGTCCAAATAGATTAAAAACAAAGATTTAATAAAAAAAAAAAAAAAAAAAAAAAGTTGTCTGTGGCCAGGGTGAGAAGGATCAGTCACTATCCAGCCAACTCATTCCAGAGTACCGAACATGTGCAGGTCCTGGAGAGATGGTAGACTTTGGCCAATCATCTACTCAGCATAACGCACAACACGCTATAGTCTTTGCTTGTCCCAGGCAGTGGCCCTAGCGTACCACACGATGATGGAGGAGGTGAGGTTGAACTTAATGATGGCAGTGTAGAACTGCGCCATCATCCAGTCTGGGTTGGCAGCTTAGCTTTCCTTAGCTGCCATAGGAAGTACATCCTCTGTTGGGCCTTTTCGATGAGAGCGCTGATGGTCAGCTTCTACTTGACTTTAACTTTTTAATGTATGTGGGGAATAGTCCTACCTCAACATCTCTACCCCTAACCTTCACAACCTCAACAGGCTCATTTTGAACATTTCAGGGGTCAATATAAAAATTATTTGACTTATATGTTGAGCTGTGTTGTTTTAAGGCAGAATGTAAGTTAATTTTGCTGTGATGTTGTGTAGCTAAAGCCAAATAAAATCACCAGAGGGTAAATTTTCTCTGCTGAGCTCCCCAGCGGTGACATTAGAAACTCTGATTTCCCAGCAGCTGCTAAAACAGTGCGAGGAAGTAGATTATTATCACAGCCTGAATCGGTTTATTACTGCAATGAGACATCATTTACATAATGTTTTACTATGGTAGAATTTGTAAAACACGATCTCCGTACCTCCTCATCGTCCTACAGGATGCTGATGGTCTATTAGAAAAAATACGGGAGGCTGTTTCTGCTGAAAATTATTTAATCTCTCAATTCATTTGGGTTTTAGACACAAATGAACACAAAGAAGAGTGCGTTTAAAGAATAACACATACTCTATTTTTTAGATCGTAACTTTAATTTTTCCTGAGGAAGCAACCGTTCAGGTTCTGTTTAAACACTCTCAATTCCCAACCTGCTGTTTTTACCTTTCCTCTGTGGCTGTAATCAGAGTTGTTGACCTATTTGTTGTTGTTTACAACACAAGGGCTGTCAGAGAGTGTCATTGTTATTTCCATGGTTGCAGTAGATGTTGTGAGGAGTTGACAGTGACAGCCTATTATTGTCTAACTCATCACCTCATCCTGTTCTTTATGTCAACTGGCTGCTCCTCCGAACCTCCTGAACTAGATTGTGCAGGAATAAATCATTTTTATGCACAGCAGTGGTGCACACTGTTGCTAGGGGAGAACATGGATGTAGAGAGAAAATGTGATGCTGTTAAGGATTGAGCTTGTGGGAGTCTACAGAGACCAATGGATTTGTGATTAATAAGTGGAAAAGTTTACAGGTTCTCCATTAGAGTCTTCTGTAATGTGATGCATCAGACACATGATTAGAGGTGGATCAGTGAGATGGACAAAGCAGGCTTATTCATTCCAGTCAGTCCTGTCAGGAAAGCTTAATCCTGCCAGAAATGATTTCAATTTATGGGCAAATGCTTTCGGAGACAGCTGAAAGTGAGTTGTTGGTGTAAATAATTGGGGTTTACTTACTGTGCTGGCAGGTGGAAGTAAAAGGTGAAGTTTAATTTCCAGCTTGTGGCGTTTGGTGAATTATCTCCTTAGCAAACAAGCAGGTGGACACAGTCATATCTACTGCGGTCCACTAGGAGCCACTGTGTGACGTTCATCCTATTGTTCATCCATTAATCTGTACAGACTTCTACCCATCCATCCATTCATTCATCCACTGATGCATCCATCAATCCATCTATCTGCGAATGTTTCCATCTGTCCATCCTTCTATCCGTCCATTCACACTTCCATTCATTTCTTAACCGTACATTTCTTATCCATACATCAATCCTTTGATTGGTTGATCGATAACCCCATCTATTCATCCATCTATTATATTCAGGGATGTATCACCAGACCAACAGCCTCATGAGGTGCACAGACTTTTGTCTCTCTGGCCATTACGTCACACACATCAGTGGCATCTCAAAGCTTTTCCAGGCCATCTGTGAGATCTTTCTTTAAATGTGTACTGCCTCCTCTGAAGGACTCTTCCTAATGGCTCTTGATCGTTTGATCTTATGTGTGATCCTTCTTGTGAGGCACCTTCTCATTATACTGTTCAGATTTCTTTTTTGGTTGATATAAGTTTGTGACAAGGTGGCACAGTGGTGCAGTAGTTAACACAATGGCCTCACGGCAATAACGTCGGGGGTTCAAGGCCTAGGTGGGACGAGGCTTCTTCTTCTTTTGGCATTTCCCTTCAGGGGTTGCCACAGCAAGTCAGTTTCTTCCATCCAACCCTATCTGCTGCATCCTCTTTGGTCAGACCAACTATCTTCATGTCTTCCTTCACTGCATCTATGAACCTCCTCTTTGGCCTTCCTCTAGTCCTCTTTCCTGGTGGTTCCAAACCCAGCATCCTTCTTCCGATGTACTCTCTCTCCTCTGCACATGTCCAAACCATCTCAGTCTGGCCTCTCGAACTTTATCCCCAAAATCTCTAACATATGCTGTTCTCCTGATGTACTCATTTCTAATCCTGTCTATCCTGGTCACTCACATAGAGAGCCTCAGCATCTTCATCTCTGCTACCTCCATCTCTGTTTCCTGTCTTTTCTTCGGTGTTACTGTCTCTAGACCAAACAGCATCGCCGGTCTCACCACGGTTTTGTACACTTTCCCTTTCATTCTAGCTGAAAGTCTTCTGTCGCACCTTATACTTTCCTCCACCCGTTCCAGCCTGCCTGAACACGCTTCTTCACCTCTTTTCCACACCCTCCATTGCTCTGGACTGTTGATCTTAAGTATTTAAAATCTTCTACCTTCTTCATCTCTTCTCCCTGTAACCTCACTTTTCCATTTGGATCCCTCTCATTCACACACATGTACTCTGTTTTACTCTGCTTGAAACACTGATTTTTCTGTGTGGAGTTTGGATGTTCTTTCTGTGTATGTGTGGGTTTTCTCCAGGTACTCCGGTTTCTCCCCACCCTCCAAAACCATGCATGGTAGGTTGATTGGCTGCTATGAAATTGCCCGTAGGAATGCCCCTAGGCTCTAGGGTGCCAGAGCCTATGCTCTGCTAGGCTAGGCTCTGGCACCCTAGCTTGACGAAAGTTTGTCACAGGGACTTTTCCACATCCGAATACAAATATTTTTCCTGCATTACTGATAAATTTGTTTTCCTATGTTAGAATTTCAATCTCTATCCCCTGATGACTGTTGGTAGCGAGCAACTTGTTTCAACAGATAAAGATTTGTGTCATCACACAGATCTGTGTGCGACAATGATGTGACAACTTGTACATTTGCAGCCTTACCGTCACAGACCACTTCCCACCAAGATGTCTGTGCCATTTTCCCCTTCAGGCTTGTGTCTGATGAACTAGCTGCTCAAGCTACCTTAGCAGCACACTTCACCTGTTGCCCAGGCAACTAATGTCATGCTTTTCTAGGATAATTACAGGTTGCTTTGATTGATTCTTTTTATTTCTTTCATTTTGATGGAGGTGGTTTTTTTCCTTTCCCTCTTGCTTTTCCAATTAAAAAAGAAACTTCTGGCAGCAGCAGCCCAATTAAACTGTCAGGATAATTCCCATCAAAGAGCAAAATTGCTTGTACAATTCTTATAGTTTAAGGGCAATCAGCACTTTTGTGACACTGTTTCCACCCCTTCAGACAGAAAACATAAGAGATTGTCAGGGCTTCTGTCTTCAAGGCAAAACAGTCGGATGACAAGAAGATGTAAAGTTTTCTTAGCTTGTTGCTTTAAATTCTGTTTTATATCATTTTCTTTGAAGATACTAAAACAGTACAGGTTAATGAAATGATCTTGAGATACTGTTGAAGAAGTATATCTTCAGTTTATTAAGTAACATCACAAGAGAACAATGTAACACGTCTGGAAACAAAAAATGACCTGATGATCCCACCCGAGGAAATTTTTTTTTTATATTTCACATGATTACCGTAATTACAAAAAAAGACAACATCTAAAAGATTTTATCTTCAAATCTGATGACTCATGTGAAAAATATTATGCTTTTTTTTTTTTTTTACCCCTATGAATGGCCGAAATGAGTTTAATCCTCACGGTAGATGGGCTCTTACTCAGAGATAGATTGAGGAGCTCTGCCATCCGGGAGTAGCTTGGAGTAAAGCTGTTGCTCCTCCGGGTCAAGAGTAGGCCAAATGGTTGGGTTTGGGTGGGCTCAGGTGGTTCTTGAGCGGGTTTGGGTGGTTCGAGCATCTCATTAGGATGTCTCCTAAATGCCCGTTGTTGAGGTGTTTCGGGCACGTCCCATCAAGAGGAGACCCAAGGCAAACCCCAAACCTGCTTGAAAGACTATGTCTCACAGCTGGTTGGAGAATGCCTTGGGATCCTCCCAGGCGAGCCGGAGGATGCAGGTGGGGTGAGGGAACCAGGGGGGTATCCTGTCTGAGGTTGTTGTCTCCGCGACCTGGCCCTGGATAAGGAGAATACGATAGAACAGAACGGAAGCACTGATGTTACCCTTGGGAAATACTAAACAGTAGGAGTTTTTCATCTTCCAATAGTGATGTGTGGGCCTTGTACCTATCACTAGAGTGGTTTTCTGAATGATTCAATGTGTGCTATAGTGAGGACACGACAAGGATGGACATCAAGGATGGGCGGAGGCTGTGCTTTACTCAGAACAGGCAGGGAGATGATCAAAAGTCTGGCTTTCACACTTCATGGTCTGTGATTGACCTTTCCAAATCAATAAGATTTCATAAGTATTGTGTAATGGATGCTCCAAAACCCAAATTGTATTTTTTACGTGTATTGGACAGGACCTCTGAATATTTTACTTAGTCCATGAACAACTTAATAATGAAGGTTTATCAGCACATCCATAATATTGGATTGATTACCAGTGAATTCATTTCAATCATTGCGTTCATGTTGATTGTTGAGTTAGGCTGCCGACCCGGTGTGAAGGCAAAAAGCTGAGTGACCTTTACAGACTGTGAGCAAATTACATTTTATGGAGGAGTTGACCTTCTTGAATCAAACATAACTCCTTCTGTGGAGGTAATGTTGAATGAAAAATGACCAACAACAAAAGTTTATTATTTTTTGTTGGTTAGATGTATGTTATTGGATTATAGGAGTTTGGAAAATTGTATTAGAATTTTCTTTTGGTGTGTCTGAATACAAAAAAAGAGTAGTTTGAGATTTTTATCCAACTTTTACCTTCTTCATGTTCTTTAAAGATGTATAATTTAACACACTTTATCTCCATGAATCTCTTTGCGCTCAGATTGCACAGAGCATCTTAAGACTACGCTTAATAATTTCTCATTTTTAAACGGCACTTATGCTTTTTTTCAGTTTGGCCATTTCTGGACCAACGTGCATCTGTGTAGATGAGTTTTATTAGGGTCGGTGTAATGGAAAAAGATTAATTAGATCTGAATTAGCCGAGAGTCCTTGGCAGCCTTCACAGTGGCTCCTTTATTAAAATTGACCTCTACAAGTGTTTCTGTTTTTTCTCCTTGTAGCTGTGGCTTAAATGGCTATTTGCTGATGTCCAGGTTGGGTTTTAAAAAAAAAACAACTGATTTAGTTTTATCCGGCTCTTGGGTTGTGTTGAGTTTGAATGTAGAAAGCCTCATTTTTTCCTCTTTTTAGATTTTATTTTATGATTTTTTTTTTTTTTGCATTTTGTTTTTTGCATTTTTTTGGGTTTTTTTTTTGTATGTTTGCATTTCATTAGTAAACACTTAATACATGTTAAATTTAATTGAGTGTTGGAATTTAAAAGACAAGAAATTAAAAACACCAAAACACACTCAAATGAAAAAAACAAGCTTATGGATAAATAATACTAGCAATAATTTATATTTCTTGTATCTACTTCTAATAGGAGGTAGAACAATCATAACCATAGTCATGATTTGTATATTTGATTCACAATAACAAGTGAATGTTACAGTTGTGAAAGACTGTTGATCAGGAATGGCCTGTGGCACCTTTTGACCCAGAGTTAGATTTAGAAAATGGATTCATGTACAGTTCGTTTAATTTATTTCTATTACCTCGTAGGGTTGATCAGAAGATGAAACAGCAAGGTGATATGTAAGTGAAAAAACATGCCACAAATTTACAAAAAATTTAATATTTTCGGGGGTCAATGTTCATCAAGACTATCAGCCTATATTGTGGATGGATTTATAAAGTACTGGTAAAGATAGGATGTATTTTTCTTGCAGACCATCCTATGGCTTAATCCAGTGGTTACCTAACTTTTTCTTTTTTAATGAACTGTATTCATCCCTCTAATGGGGAAGGTTTGTTGCCAATGATGTAGCTAACATGGTGTTACGACTCGTATGGTCTTAGGCCGACACGTTGTTGGATGTTATAATTAATCCTTGGGAGTGAAACATCAACGGAAGAATGACTAGGAGTAGGGTGTTGAATGAATAAACTATTTATTTACAATCAATCTTTAACTGTATCTCAACAACTGAAAAGCTTATTTAGGGAATGCTGCAGACGGGTCTTCTCTCAGCTTGGCACCAGTCCTTTTTATTCAGCCAACTAGTTATCATCTGTAACCACCGACAGGTGGGGAAGGTTGGGAGCATGGGTGGCAGAGGCAAGGGAAATACACAAGAGGGCGGCAAAAACAAAAACCCAAACATCCCCCAAATGGCTTTGCCCATAACACAGGGGGTTAATTGTCTTTCCCAAGGATACTTAGGCATGGGGAAAGTGGGAATCGAACTGGCTTCTCCCAGTCCAAGGGCGGAGATTCTACCACGGAGTCAATGCCTCCTCCCAGATGTCTAGATTTGTTACATACCATCACTGCAACATGTGCACCCAGACAATGACATAACCAGTGTAGTAATGTGTGACCAATCATTTATGTTATCAGAGAAATGGTCTGGTTTATTTATTTTTGGAATCTTGATTTTTGCAGGGTCCAAAGCTGCTGATGAAAAAAGATGCTATTAACTTACCGGACAAAACTCTCTACCCTGACCCTGAACTCTCATGTACACAAGAGATGGAACACACAGGAAGAGACATTTCCAGCCGAAATCAATAACATATCAGATCTCAAGTGATAAAAATGGATGGTAAATGTTGCACATGCTGCAGAATATTTCAAATTGCTCTGTTTACTTAGATGGTATCCAGCAAAACACTCATTTGCGCTGCACCATGCACACACGTGTAATTTTGAATGGATCAAAATGGTTCATTTATCAAACATAATGAAGACTAATATTTATTCAGTGAAAACAGTTTTTTATTGTGACCTTACCGGGTGATTCCAAAGTAATCTGGATGTTTCAGGGTTTTCGTATTGATTTGTTTCTCAGTCATGTAATTATACTCATTGTCAGATTCTCATTATACAGTTTTGTTCCTATCTTTTAAGTAGCATGAGGATCAGGCTGTTGCTATTTCTGTTCATTTCACTTTGATTCTCAGAGAAAGTATGAAGACTGCCATGCTAAAAGCGTCTGTCTTGATAAAATATCTTCTTCAAACCAACAACTGCTGGAACCTCACCAACTATAACGGAATATTCAAGTTTCCTGTGTTGATAAAAAGAAGTAAATACTCATTCCTCCCACTGTCTGTTATGCTTGTTGGTTCTTTTTAAACTCCTACCTCATATTTAGCCTCTGCTTGCCATAATTTCCTCGCCCGCCACCAGAGGGAGCCTAGGACCTCCCTTCATCTCCCTGATTTGGGACACCTGTTGGTGATTGACCAGCTGCTTATTTAAAGGCAGTCTGCCTTGTCTTTGGGGTCGGGTCATCATCCCTTCCAGCCAGGTATACCTGGCTGCCCGACCAAGAGGTCATTTTACGTCATGTCCAGGAGACATTCCTTATTCTAATAATGTGCCTTGCTTTACAGGCTTACTGGACTCCTTACTTAATAAATACTGTTTGTTGTCCTGCACTTGGGTCCTCCTCCTTCTGTATCCACATTGTGACACTACTTGGATAACAGCAAGTTTGTGTGAGCGGCAGCTAACCTCAGAAAGGTTCTCCAGGAGCCACTTCAAGTTGTAATTGTGGGGTATTTTCTTTCGTGTTAACCTTTTTTTTTTCTTTCCACATCACTTGTTTTTTCGTAGTTGTTCCCAAGTCTCACCTTGAAAGCATAGTAAGGAGCAGGGATGGTTAAGTGTAGGAAATATGGAACAAGCAGGGAAAAATAGTTGAAAATGGGTGTGACCGTTCTTAATGTGCATATTTTAATCATCAGACGTGCCATCTGCCATGTGGAGAGGAGCAACAGCTTGTTGTTGTTTGTGTGAGCTTTGTGTTAAGCTGTCAGAGCTTTTAGAGTCGTGTCAGACTCAAGTTACGTCCAGCAGCAGCATAAATGTGCGTGCTGACCTTCTCCTGATGGCTCACTCTTGCAGCCCTGTTGTCAGTTGCAGCATTTTAACTCTTCTCTCCTGGTGCTGCAGAGCACGCAAACCTGTAGGGAATCTCAGAGTGGAGGGAAGAAGGGCGCATACCTGCTTGCTCTTTGTGTTCTTTTGTGCGTGTGAATGTGTGTGTGCAGTTATTTCACCCAAAGTAATGCCACATAAACCCAATCAATCTTAATCTATGATTTATGTAGAAACACTCATACAAACTCAAGTAGTGTCAGCATACCACGTACACTAGCTTACAATGACACGGTGGAATATAAAATGGAAAAAAATATATATTTTGTTGTTGAATTTCTTTTCTTTATTTATCGGTGGTTAGCACAGTGGACTCACAGCAACAATGCAAAGGTTTGAGTCCCAAGTTGGTTGAGGCTTGAAACACTGGCTTTTCTGTGTGGAGTTAGCATGTTCTTTCTTTGTATTTGGGGTTCATTCCGGGTACGCCAGTTTTCTCCCACCCTCCAAAAACATGCATGTTAGGTTGATTGGCCGCTACAAAATTGCCCTTAGGAATGTGTGTATGGATGGTTGTGTGTGGCCCTGCAAGAGACTGGTGACCTGTTTGGGGTGTACTCTGCCTCTTGACTTAAATCAGCGTGATAGTTTCTGGCACTTCTTGCTGCCATGTAAGGGATAGGCGGTTCAGAAGATGAAACAAAAGTGTTTTAGAGTACTAAAATCACTTTTAGGCATAATAAAACAAGTATTATCCTTTTTTCCTGTCAACTTTTTGCTAGAGTTGTGTGAAGAAGCCTTGTGACCTGCTGATGGTTTGGAGCCTTGTTACTGGTTTTAATATTGAATGTTTTCTTCTAATCTGTTTGAGCTGGTCCTACTATGACACATGTATGGGTTCCGCATCTCAGGATTGGTTTATTACCATTCACCTGTAGCTATAATTTGCACTTTCCTATTTGCGTAGAAGATTTTATTTGCTGTCGATTCCTCAGTTTAAAATTCAACTGGTTTCCCATCCCACACGGTCACAACCAGCCTCCCACAAGGAGCCATGCCATGTTAGCTGTAAATTAGGCTTCATATCAGGGGAAGAACTTGCTTTGCTTTCTGTATTCATCTGCATAACAATTGACCCTCCAGGAAAGACAGTGGCCTATCAGAGGATGTGAGGGGAATATTACTGCTCACCATGGGAACATCAGACAGTTATCTTAAAACTATTTAAGCAGAGATGATCAGATGGGAACAAGGATGAGGAGAGAGCCCTGGTAAATGATAGCTGATTGAAACTGTGTTTAATTTGATCATTTTGTTCATTATTTGGCTTTTTAAAACTCTATTCAAGTTAGTGTTAATTATGGGGAAACATAATAGGTTTATGTGTTTATTGACTTTCATACTGTATTTTTGCAGCCTTCTGGTTATTAAAAAATCATTCTGACCCACGGAATGACAATTTCACAAAATGCCTTTCTGAAACTTTACAACTTTTGGCCTCCTTTTTAAAGTAAAATTTGCAAAAATGACTAATCTATGGTGGTGAAAATGAGTAATATATCCAGAGGTTTGATATTATATTGATATTTTATATTTAATGCAAATTGGGTGGCACAGTGGTGAACACAGTGGACTTACAGCAAGAAGATTGGGGTCTGAGTCCTGGGGTAAGGCTTGAAAAAGACTGACCTCTCTGTGGGGAGTTTGCGTGCTCTTCCCATGTACGTATGGGTTTACTCTGGTTTCCTCCTACCCTCCAAAAACATGCATGTTAGTTTGATCGGCTTCTGTAAAATTGGCCCTATGAATGAATGAATGTGTTTGTGTGTGTGTGGCCACGCAGCAGACTGGTAATCTGTTTGGGGTGTACCCTGCCACAATCCCATTATGGAAGATGTTCAGAAGATAAAACAAATATATGTGAATGTGCATGTTTATATTTGCTTCCAGAAGATTTTATAAGTCACTCTGCTCTAAAGCTGTTTTATTGCCCGACAGAAACTCTGGGAGATTTTTATTGTTTTACCTTTGCAGACATAAAAATAAACTACTGAATCATTATTCTTTAAAGCAAAAACCAAAACTACAAACTTCCGAATTTGTACCTTATAGTGAAAGTTTGCTCGTGCCAAATACAAGGAGTCTAAATAACATTTGTGTGAAGAAGAGGAAAGTAGATTTTTTACGCTCACATTTGAATGTGTTTTACCTAAACTAAAACTCCCAGGCAATCAAAACAATCTGGTTAGCCCACATTGAAGCAGCAACATTTAGAGATGAAGAAAACAGCCTCTGCAGTCTTCATATGTAGGAAAAAACCCTACAAGAAGAAGTGAACAGCTTAATATGCAGCTGGGCTGATAACAAAGACCGGACTTCTGCTGAAAATGGGGAAAATGTTAGTTGAGTGACAACGAGCGAGATATCATCTGTGAGCTCAGCCTGTGACAATTCCGCTGCCAAGATGGAGGTCAAGAGCACCAACCTGTCTAATTGAAAAAAAATTCAACCGTGGTGGCACCGAGAGATAACGCTACAGGCGGGAGGCAAACAAACAAAAACTGATAACAACAACAAAAAAATTCAATTTATTTCTAATTTTAACTAATTTGTTAATAAAACAGATCAGTTTTAATTATTTTTTTAAAGACATTATTCCTCAAATCAACAGTTTTATATAGTGGCTGCATTTTAAGGCACCATTATAAAGTTTTACCCCGTAGTCGTAGTGAGTCACTTTCCAACTTCTTCTGTCTGCAATTTCCACCACTTTTCTTTATATATCAAGATATCAGTTTGAGCTGTTTGCCAACTCATCCACAACACCTATAAAAACAGATTTAATATTCTGACTGTCCCCCAAACAACTTACCTTGAGAAACAAATTAGGTTTTTCCACACTTTCCTTCACAGCTACCAGTAAATCTGGACTTTTAAGTCCAGAGAAGAGGATGCTGTTCACATGGTCTGGGCATGGAGAATCAGGTGGAATGGTGTGGTTGCTTTGATGGAAGTGGAAGTGGCAGGCAGTGCAGCTTAATATTTCAGGGATGTAAAACAAGCAGGTCAGAGGAAGCAGAGCTTCTACAAGAGGTTTCATGTCTCAAATATTAAAAAAAGCTAGAGGCTGCTGCTCTGGATTTAAATCTAATTTCACAGGTACTTCAAACATTTTAGTTTGTCCATTTGTCACATTTGCTGCAACAGTTTGAGAATCACAATTGTGCGTTTTTGAAGGCGAAGTGCGTGAATGTGTATATTTTTTTGGATTCATGAGGGTTGAATTGAAACCAGCATGGATCTCTCAGTCTGTTACTGGCTTTAGTTCTGTTTCGTCCTCTGAACCGCTTATCCATAACAGGGACACAGGGCATGCTGGAGCCTATCTCAGTTGATTTAAGGGGAGAGGTAGGATACACCCCAAACAGGTCTCCAGTGTATCGCAGAGCCATAGACACACACAACTGTCCACACACACACTCATTCTCAGAGGCATTTTCCTTGCATGTTTTTAAAGGGTGAGAGGAAACTGGAGCACCCGGATAAAAAACCCACACATACACAAGGAGAACATACAAACTCCACACAGAAAGGATAGTGTTTCATATAGCTGTTCTTGTGTCATTTTATGTCAGGCATTTGGCATTTTGAAACAGAAATGTTTTCAAGTCATGGACAAAGACAGGAGAAATTATTCTTCTGAATTTTTGCTGACATCATTAATCAATATACTTCACAATTTCTGTAGATCTCTTCATGTGAGACAAGCCTCGAAATTGAGACTAAAAGCGATGGATTGAAATGTATTTGAGAAATGATGCACAACCATGTTGTTAGCAAAGCTTCATGAAGGATCCAGAATTGAATTTGGCAACAAAAGACATAACGCTATTGAAAATAGATGAGGTTGCTAATACCTGACTGAATGGATTTGGCTGGAGGGCATGTTTTGATGAGCGACTTTTAGAGCTTAAAGGTTCTTTCTTTATAAGGTCAAAAAGTACCGGAGTAGAAGAACACGTTTGTCTTGCATTAATTCTGTTCTGTTCTTCTCATTTTTTAGTAACAATAGTTCACTTTCAGGGGAATTCATTTTTACTACTTATTTGTTAATATAGTTTAGTTAGGATTAAAAAATGTGTTTAACAAAAGCTACTTTTTGATCACGTATTGTTACATGTTTGTGATGATTTGTAAGAAACGTACAGAGCCGGCATGTCTGGTTTATCATGTGCCACTTTTTAGCTTAATAAGTTACTTCTAATTGCCATGCTCGTATAGTCACAACAGCAACGCCATGGATACCTAGCTTTAATCACCGTTGTAATGGGTCTCAGGAGAGAAGTTCTTCTTCGTTGATGCCTGCTAAGCTCCAGTATAATGAAGTGTAAATCAGAGATTTTGGAGGCTGTGACAGTTCAGAAGAACGTAGCCGGTAGCCAGAGTGAAGTGGAAAAGTCAATGCTAATGCTATTAGTCGGAACGTCAGTCCAGTTTGTCTAACTCATGTTCAGTTTATCAGCACCTCATGATGGGGGAGAACAAACATGTAGGCTGTGCGTCAAATTTGGAAGCTCCCACAGGTGTGACATTTTAAAACACAGTTTGACTTTTGCCATGCCGGAATGTGTCCAACCTGATGCCACAAAAACACTGCCTCTGATTTGTTTGACGCCTGAGGAATGATGCATCCTCGCTGTGGCCAACTCCTACCTGCATTTATTGACAATGAATTTGTGAATTAGTTGTTTGTTTGCATGCGTGTTATTTGCTCTGTAAATCTCTGAAAGTCACGATGATGGCCACTCATCATTTTGTGAGACAAATCAAAGTCATGGCTAACCATTCTCCCATGTGTTAACCCTTCTGAATCCATATGTATCCAGGAAAAGTTCTATCACATCTCGATAGTTCTTTTCTGATAAGACTCTGTTGTGTTTGCTTGCAAATCAGTGCACAAACACACAAATTAACCCTTGGCATGTTTCTCTTTTAGCCAACCCTGGGCCCTGTTTCCCTAAGCAAGGTAACTCACTGGGCTAATGTCTTCCTCCTCCTTTCTATCCCAACCCATGTTGAATGTTATGCCACAAACATATTCAAAGTCAAATCATACCATCTTCCTCCAAATGTCTCCGTTTATGTGTGTCAGATGGATCTCAGATAAAAGGCAACCCATTGCCAAAATTCTACAAAAGCAGAGAAAGTATAGGAAATAGTAAAAAAAAAAGCGAAACATAGAAAATGCCTGGAAATGTAAATGAAAAGGGGAATAATTCATGAGGAAAGCTTGAAAATGACTAAGTTTAAAGGGCATATTCTTTTTGACTTTGAATACCATTTCCTAACATCAACTTTTATTATTTTACTTTTACTTGAAGAGTGAAAACTCTTTAGTGATGAGCTGACATGGTACAATAGGACGTACACAAACAAATCCACCCTAAGCCTCTTTCTTTGATCTTTTTAAGATGCACTATCATTTTTTCCTCTTAGACTTGAAACCAAGAATTCAAGAGTTATACTCCTTTATGTTTTCTGTTTCATCTCCACCCAGCCATGCTTGCTGTATGTTTGCATGCTTCCATCTTTCTATACACTCCTGTTGCTGGTAATTTATTTCTGTACTACTGTCCATGTCTTCTAGATCCCGAGCGTGGTGGCAGTCACATGATCTCTACAGATGACTTGGAATATCCTCGTGAGTACCGGACATTGGGGAATGGTGCGCGGCGCTTTTCCAATGTGGGGTTGGTGCACACGTCGGAGCACCGGCACACCGTCACTGCAGCTCAGAGTCTGGAGGCCCTCACCAATCTGCACAAAGCTGACATGGAGCGGAAGAGGGATGCTTTTATGGACCACCTGAAGAGCAAGTACCAACAGCAGCAGCAGCTCCAGCACCCACATCACAGCCCCCACCACAACCCACCATCACCCTCCCCATCCCATGGGAGCATGAGAGGCTCATCAGAGCGATCTGCGCGGGAACAGGTAAGAAATCAACGGCTTACCATGTTACTTGCAGTCATGAAGATATGTATCACTCAAACTTTACAAGTGATTAAAAGTTGTATGACTGTTGATCTGGACCTGGGAGTGTCATCATATTCATCCATGTGGTAAACTCATAGTTCTATCTTTGAGTTATATGTATTAACCATACGTAACGCAGATAGAAGGACTGGATCACTTTGAACATTTTTTTTCTCAATGCCTCAAGAGGAATTCCAGCCACATGTTTTGAACATCTTTTGCTGTGTAAAGTTGTTGGCTGGTTTCTTGGTCTGAAAAGAAATATGGAAGACCTCCCAATCGTGGGACCCAGCATGTATTAGAGAATAGTGGGTATGCAAGAGATTCCCCTTTGGCCTTTTAAGGGTTCCTCCAGGTTTGAGTGTCTAAATATTTTCAGCATGCATGCTTCCACGTATATGATTCTTTATGCTTTTTCAGAACATACTGTATTGAACTCATTACTTAGTATTTCAGACAAATATTGGTAAGGACTGCATTTGATTATACAAATAGGATTTTAATCGGGTGCTTAAAATCCTTAGAAGACTTCATTGTTGTGTATGTAAAGGCACTAGAACACGCATATTTCATGGAGATATTTATATATCACTGAAACAAGAGTCAGAGGGATTGACAATCTGTGGGCCAATAGTTTTCTCTTACCGTACAAAAATGATTGGCTGAGATTTTTGGTATCCCATAGATTGACAATTTGTTATACTAATTCCAATTAATATTAATGATGTAAATTATTATTATTGGTAATAATTTTGCATATTTATTGCATCCATTTTTAAGAATGAGGGAGATTTTAGTATCACATTGAACACATAGTTTCTGACTAAGTCCTTTTCTTTGTAAAAAAAAAAAAAAAAAAAGAAAAGCTAAGATATTTACCAGGCTGTTGTGTAAACTGGGATATTTTACCCAATTTTCTTATTAATTAAGTAGTTCACCTGGACACACCTATGCTAGCTATTACCACTTCGCAAATTATACAGTCACTAAACTAGCAGAGTGACATTATAAAAGAGTGTTTTGGAGTATTTTGTCCAAAAGTTTGGACTATTGAAATGTTAAACATTTGTTGGTCAGACCGGCCATGCTGTTTGGTCTAGAAACAGTAGCACTGAGAAAAAAACAGGAAACAGAGATGGAGGTAGCAGAGATGATGATGCTGAGGATCTCTCTGGGAGTGACCAGGATGGGCAGGATTAGAAATGAGGCCACAGCAAGTCAGGCCTGTCTTCCTTCACTCTATCCATGAACCTCCTCTTTGGTCTTCTTCTAGGCCTCTTTTCTGGTGGTTCCAAACCCAGCATCCCCATATCCACCACATTATAGTTATAAAATCTTTCTGATTTGTGAAGGTTTTCACAAACTAAGAGGATGAAAGGCTTATGTTGCTTTACAATTCGCATATCCTGAAAAAGCACAGGCTCTTTCTCCAAAATGTGGTGTGAGTCGTGAGTAAAGCGTCCATCTTTCACCCAACTCATAATGGACAGGAGTGTGGGAGAGTTAGAGGTGCGTTGGGGGAATGGAAGTACATATTGTACATATTATCATCTATGTTGTAAGTAAATCATCAATGTAGCATCTTCTCCAATGAATGCAGCATCCGTTTGTTTTCCCCTGGATGGAGCAGAACTATTATTAATATGTTCTCAAAGACCACTGAATTACTCTACAAACCACTATGATGACAAATACAAGGCCCACACATCACTATTAGAAGCTAAAAAGATCTTGCCTTTAAGCATTTCCCACGAGATGGGCTCTTTAAAAAGTGAAGTGGAAACTTCTCATTTTCTTTCTCTATGGACGTAGCTTTAATTGTGATATTCACATGGGGTTTGTGCAGATAAAAAGCCCCAGAGAGTTGAAGGTTGACTTGTTCCACAACTTTATTCACATTGCACATCATCATGGAGCTTGATACTGCTGTTTCAGAGCTTCTACTGAAGTTCAGTTTTTCTCCATTTGTGTAACTTTATATCTGTGTATGTACGCTTACAATCCATTCCAGGTGTTTTGTAACCAGTTTACAGTCTCACAACCACTCCTCTAAGCTTTTATCTTCACGGCAGATAGAGCAACATGAACATATGAAATCCCATTGTGCTGGCTTGGCACCACACATCGCACCGTGTGCGCAAATTGTGGATAATTTAGCATTTAAAGACAACACAGAAAAATCCACGGGGGCTGAGGGATTAGAATAAAAGGGATACAGTGGGGGAGTGGGATGAATGAAAGACAGGTGGAGTCCTGGTTGCCGTGGCAACTTCTCCCATATATGGTGAGTAGGGATATCTCATTGCAAAGGTCAGGTTGTGTATAGAAGTAGAAACTGCACATTAATGAAGACAGGCGGGAGAGAGGAATGACGGGTGGGAAGCAGATGGTTATTAAAGAAAAAAAAAATTGAAGCAGCCACCTGCAGAATAGACGGTCTCTGAAGTGACGTGGCATTTTCACTGCACTGTGAGGAAGCAGCAGAGCTGTGGATTTTATGTCATCCTGTGAATGTAAAGAGCATGGACAGTGAGGAGGTGGAGAGGGGAGCACAGACACACCGGCAGGACCTGGCCATCTATCTGCGAAGGAGTTAATCGTCTGGTGTTGTAATGAATTAAATAAAGAGTTTCCGTCGCATGTGTAGAGCAAGACAGAGAGAGCAAGAGGGAGGACCGTGTGAGAAGTAGAGGGAGGGGAGAGACAGAAAAACGGCATGAGGATCTGCTGCACGTGACGGACAGTTTGAGAATGGCTGGAGTGGAGGACAGGCACAGGTGCACTGCAGGTGAGATGGAAGCTGGAGCTTGCTGGAAGTGAAGATGCGCTGGCTGGGATTAGATTTCACGCCTGTTTGTTGTGCTTGTTGTTGTGGCAGAGTGCATATGTTCAGAAGCAAGGAGTAGATGAAAGCTGAGTGGACAATAGCTCAGAGCTTTTTGTGTTCCTGTCTAAGAGAGAGAGAGAGAGATGATTGGCTGGTTAGATAATGAAAACTAGATTAGAAGCCGTTGCAATGTGATACCAAACTATGATAGGAGAGCGGGGAAGAATTATTAAGATTTGTAGGTGGAAGGAGGGAAAGGGGGTAAAAGGATGACGGCATCAAAAGAAGGAGGGAGGGAGTAAAGTCTATTTTACATGCAGGTCAGGTAATGCAGCACTCCGCTCTCTGCTACATCCCCTTTCTGTGGAGCTCTGTGCTTATCTCTGTACACATCCATGTGTCAGTGTGGAAATAAAATGCCCGGTGGCTAAACTGAGGGATGTGCAAAATATTTACACATTGGACTCAAATTTCATCCAACATCTCTAAAATTTTTTAGTAGCACCTCTTATACAGGGCTTACTTTCTTTTTTTTATTCTTTTGAGTTGACATATTGTTACACAAACAAGACATTTATAAATTATTTTTTAAAAAGTGCTTCTAAATCATGAAATGAATGTATGTTTTGTGCATTTTTTAAATAAAACACCTGCAGTTTGAATATACAAATGAGCATGCAGGTTAGACTGTGTGATTGCAAACGTGAACAATTACCTAACCGGTGTTTGATGGTCAGAAAAGCTTTTCTCAAACTGAACAATTACACAAGAAATTTTTTTAAAAACTTTACCAAAGATGGTGAAAATAATTTTCCAGAAAATAGCAATGAGACAGAGATGGAAGTCAATTTGCTGGAGGAGAGTAGATTTAAACTTTTTAGATCTTTTATTTCAATATTGGCCCTATCCGTGACACATATAAACATGTCCAAAGTGTTTTGCTTGCAGGTTTGTGTTTCAGTCCGGCGTTTAAAGTGCTTGCCGAGATGAGCTACCTATGGTGCACACTGACAGCTTCACCTATTGTTTCATGCTACATTGTTGAAAAGTGCTACTGAGTAACAAATTATCTGAGCCTAATTTATTTAAGAAATAAATACATCAGAAAGGCTTTATGGATACTGTTGATCCCACTCAAAGCATACTGATCCTAACTAATCCCAACAATAGCTTAACAATGGTAGCAAAGAAAAATTTAACAATCAAACAAGACTCCGGTTTTTTGTACTTGCAAAATTATTATTGGCATGGGCTGCATAACTTGATGAGCAAATTTATTTATCAAATTAAAATTCTGCTTTATTAAAATGCCAGAAAACAGCACCATGCATTTGGTAAGTTATTGATGAAACAGGCAACATAACTCAAGGAGTAGAGGAAATGCAGAGGGGAGGTGGTTTTTGAGTCGTTGAAGCACAAATCGAAGGGTTCAGATCAACGAGACATTGGTTTGTTTGTCTTCCACTCCTGGACCAGCAATGAAATGGCTTGTTGCCACCTTGCTCTGTCCACGCCTCTACAAGTGCTCGTGCTTCCTAGCAACCTGAGTCCTGAGTGTACAGGTCTTTCTATCACATGTCCGGTTTGTTTTTAGATTATCTTTCCTGTTGCTGGTGTGACTAAATTGTTAACATGTTTAGTTGATGGAAATGTATGTTAGTATTAAAATTGTGTCTGTTCTATTCAGCTTGCCAAAAGACAACACACTGGAAAAAATGGAGGTCAACTCACCAAATAATTTGTTTGCCTACGACATTTTGAATAGATGAGGCACTTTTACAGTGATAAGAGCTTAAATCAAGCCTTTTTCATTTAATTTTTTAGGCTTGGAAAATCATGACAAGTTCAAAATAACCCAAACCATAATTTAGACCAAAAAGAAACACTAGACCCCATAAAAAATGGTTAAATATTTGAACTTGGATCATTTAAGTAAAAATTGTCCAACATAAACAGTTCAATTCCCTAAGTGTTTCGACTGTGGTAATGATTCCCACATTGAAGAACATTTGGAAGGTAATTACTTTTTACATTCAAACAAACCCATTCCTGTTTGCTCTGCCACTCCTTCTTTGGTATTTGTGTTTTCTTTTTTGCCACTTTTATTGGAGCAACAGATAAGAGACGGGGTGCGTTAACCTGAAAACTGAACAACACAAACCCGCCAGAGAAAAGAGCACAGCTTGCTTCCCCTTCATTAAAGCCAGTCCTCACACTCATTAACTCTGTCTGAACAAGTGAACAGCAATTATTTCTGATGCTCAGATGATAGCCCAGAGCTGCTGTCAGACATGATGTTTTGTGGTTGCACAGATAAAATAGCTGGCTGGCATGCTCGTGCTACACAGCCTAGTTCAAACCGTGTGTAGAAATACGTATTAGTTTATCCCTAAATTGTGTTTGCAAATTATTAACAGAGTGTGAGATCTTTGAAACAAAAAGGTCCCCCTTATGGTGGATTATTTATCTAATCCAAACAAAAAAGAGGTATTTAACTCCCCTGCTTTTGATGCTAAGTAAATTTTAGTAGACAGAAATAGTAAGAGCAAGGTCAAGAACAGAACAGTTTCCTGGGTGGCAGATATTAACATGAGCGCTACTTCAAAGAGTTTTCTTTAAAACGAACTGCTTTGAGTTATGCTGGGAGAAGTCTTAGATAAAGATAAAAGTGCATTGAGATTGTGCTTAAAAAACCTCTCTGTCCTGCTTGTTTCTGTGCCAGTGAGGTGAAGGAGGGACACCCAAACGTTATGTGGTGGGCTGGATTGATTATTATGTTGTAAACAGCTGCAGGACTACAGCTTCCTTGTTGTCTAGTTGTTTCACATTTACTGTAGTTTTTTGCTTTAGTAAGATTTGTAGAACAAGTAGAACAGATGGAGGGCTTTTGTACGGAAACAAAGTATCTTTTGTAAGCTCGGTAATGCAATACTTGGCAAAACTTTTAAACACATTTATTCAGTTGCTCTCTGGTTTTTCCCCTTCCTCTCGCTCCCCACTCCATCATGGCCCCAGGAGTGTACATGACAAAACATAAATCTCGTCTGAGGCCGCAAATACAGTGTAAAGTGCATCAAATTAGCAAAGTCTTTCATGCATACTCCTTTATATTCTTTTTTTTGCTCATAAAATTGGCACGCTCTGTTGAGGGGAGGGACCAAGCATGAGCAGAGTGCATGCACTAAAATCCTTCCTGCCATCTTTAGAATGTAGGTGTGGCCAAAATCAACCAGATGTTTGAACAGTCTCCAAATACTAAACAGGAGACTGTGCAAAGTACTCAAATATGCATGAACAAAATCAAAACAGAACTTTAAGTCTGTTTTTAATGGACAAATTCAAATATGGTAGAAAATTTCAAAAGGCTGATTTTGCATAAAAATGCCCTTTTAAGGGATTTGTTTATGCTTTTGTGCATGAATAGCTTTTAGTAGCCAAATGGAATCAAACTAGACCTTGTTCAGTGCATGTTAAGGAATTATTGTACATATGTATTGTAAGTTAAGTGTCAACACTCAAAGCCTCTTCAACTTTACAGAGCTGTAGATACTTGTGTTGTAGAACAAATAGGAATAAGCCTTTCTCTTTGGAAAGTTGTGTTTGCAGTCTCGTTCCAAAGTCTTTTGCTCTGTACCGAATGTTTACTTATGCTCACAGTTTTGTGGGCTTGGCATGGTTTCAAGGATGGCAATACAAGGTTAATACAAATAATTGGTTGTAGTTTTCTAAAATAGATTCTATTCTTTAGGAAAGTGTTTTTTTGGTTTTGATTTGAATACAATATCCACCGTATGGATCAGTAGCTGACATTTACAAAATGAGTTTGTTTCTTGTCTCATGTAGAAATTCTGTATATAAACCTGAGCTTTGTACATTTTCTGCAGTTTGAGACACAACTTACATTTGAAAACAAAAAATGAACATTTTGGACGTGTGGCAAACTGAACGTCTGTCTTTTCATTTTGACCCAGATCATCTAGTTTTTCTGTTTTCTTCTATCTAAAAAAAAATTCTAAAAACTGCAAAGAAAAGCGAAAAAGAAGGAAAACATGAAATGAGAACTTGGATTATAGGAAGGCGGGAATCACTTAGAAATTGTTGCTACCGGTGCGTTTGTTTACAGGAGCAATTTAGAATTTTGTCAGCATGTTATTAAAATTGAAGGCAGATAATGAAAAACCACCAGGTATCATGAATCAAGCTGGCATACCACTTTTTTTTATTGCACTGCAGGAAGCAGAATGAACTAAAAATTGATTGCAGATAAGAAAAAAAAACTAAACATAAGAGTTTGGATTAGAAATAAATCCAGCAAATCTTTTCTTATTATTCTGTGTCGTTTTGAGGTATATGTAGGTCATTAGTGGATTGGCCTGGATTTAGCTGTGAAGTAATTACTTATTACCTGAGGCATCTGCTGACATACAAACACCTTTTTTATTCATCGGAATAGCAGGGACATGAGATGGAAACTACACCATGCTCTGTTGAAGTTCTGGTGTGTGTGTAGGGAGGGGGGCACAGCAGGTGGTTAAAGAAAGCAAAAGATGGAGGAAAAGAGGGGAGTGCTTTTTGAAGTCTGGGAAAGAAGCCAGTGGTCCTGAAGCAGTCAGCTGCTGTGTGATTTGATTTCACTCTTTTCATTTCGAGCAGCTCAATCAGGTTTCAGGGATTCGGTAACATCTACACAACATGGACAGCATCTCCATTATCAACCAATCAATGCTTGTGGTTTCCACAGCTGCATGGATGAGTCTTAAAATAAACAGATCTCTTAACATGTAAAACAGATTATTTTGAACTCCTTCATACAACATGGATGAAATGTCTGTAAGTAACTTTTTTCTTCATTTTTTTTTCTTCTCTTGTCCTTCAACAGCAACAACCCAACTACTGGAGCTTTAAGGTCAGTGTTTCTGTCAAAGTGCCACTTTGTGTTTATCATTTCTTCCATGCATGTTTGAGTGGGTTTGCGGAAACGTGTGTGTTTTTTAATGTTTAGAATCACGTTCGATGCCTTCGGCAATGTGATGTCTCCACGGTCCTTTTGCTCTTTCAACATGCAGCTCACTACGCTTCTCTGGATGTGTGTGTGAATATGCATGGCTGTGGTGTGTGTGGGAGCAGAGGTGTCAGGCTTGGTGACAACTTAAACTTATCAGTCTTTATTGAATCTAGGAAACAGTGTTTCACTGCAGATTTATGACACCGCCGTCATGTGCCCCTGCAGACCTTGTGTTGTTGTGGGGGTTTAGACATTTAAGAAGATTTCTATTGCTTATGTAAAATTAAAACATTTATATCTGAATGTATTATCTTTTTTATCAGCACATTCCTTCAAAAACATTTTTTATGCAATCAAAGGCAAACAAATTACGTAAAAAGTAGCTGTGAAAACACCAGCATATATAAATTTTTGTGTTAAATTGAATTTCTTATTTCCCTATATATTTTAAATTTACACTTGAATTATGGGGGCTGCAAGGAGGCGTAGGGGTTAGCACATTGGCCTCACAGCAAGAAGGTCAGGGTTTGAGCCCTGGGTGGGAACGAGGTATAAACACTAGTCCTTCTGTGTGGAGTTTGCATGTTCTCCCCGTGGGTTTTCTCCAGCTACTCTGGTTTCCTTCTACTCTCCAAAACCATTCCTGTAAGGTTGATTGGCCGCAATGAAATTGTCCCTAAGAATGATTGTGTGTGTGTGTGTGGGGATGGTTGTGTGGTGCAGCAACAGATCGGCGTCCTGTTCGGGGTGTATGCTTCCTTTTGCCTTGAATCAGACGGGATAGGCTCCAGCACCCCCGGTGATCCATGTAGGGACAAGCGGTTCAGAAGACGAAAAAAAATTCTCTGATGCAGAGCAAAATAAGGTTTTAACAAATCCGGATTTTCCTTTTAACAAACTGGTCAGCTCTAATAGAAATAAGTGGGTTTTATTCAAGTTATAAAGACAGAATTTAACCTGACTTGTAATTGTTATTATAAATAAATACTATGATCAAAACCCCAGGTTGCTCTTTTTTGAGAAAAGTCGAGATAAAAATCATTTCTCTGCCTAAATTTTAAAAAGAGGGGATTTTCAGTAGTTTCTTAAAATCTTAAATCACTGAAAATTTTTTATTGTGTCATTTTATTTTGTCAGTTTTACTAGTAACAGTTCAGACAAAGTATAGCGAATGTTTCATCGCGTTTTGCAACAAGATCAGCATCTGAACTTTGGTTAATTGCGACACGATTCTTTTTTTTTTTTTTTTTTTGCTGCAAAAGATAAATGAATAAGTATTCAGCAACTTAGTTATCGTCTACATTTTACAACCAAGGATTTATAGGGTTAAAAGGAGCCTTGTTTTACCCAGAAAACAAAACCCAGAAAAATACTTATGAATACGATGCATTGGTCCGTCGTGGTAAAGAGAGAGCTGAGCTGAACGTGGTCGATCTACGTTCCAACTCTCACCTATGGTCACCAGCTGTGGGTGGTGACCGAAAGAATGAGATCGTGGGTACAAGCGACCGAAATGAGCTTCCTCTGCAGGGTGGCTGGGCTCTCACTCAGAGATCGGGTGAGGAGCTCTGCCATCCGGGAGGAGCTCAGTGTCGAGCCGCTCCTCCTCCAGGCCGAGAGGAGCCAGATGGGGTGGTTCAGGCATCTAGTCAGGATGCCCCATATGCGCCTTGCAGGTGAGGTGTTCTGGGCATGTCCCACCGGGAGGAGATCATGGGGCAGACCTCGGACCCGCTGGAGAGACTGTGTCTCACAGCTGACCGGGGAACAACTTGGGATCCTTCCGGGTGAGCTAGAGGATGCAGCTGGGATGAGAGAGGCCTGGGCTACCTGTTTGAGGCTGTTGCCCCCGTGACCCGACCCCGGAACAAGCGGAAGATGACGGATCGGAACTTATAAATAGAAAAACTGATGATAAATCCTAACAATTCAGAATATAATTTAATTTTAATAGAACGATGACATAGTATTAGTCTGCAATAACAAAAAATGTGGCCTAATTTGTAGAAATACAACTAATAAATAAGATATGTAATGATAACAAGCAAAAATTGTTAGAAATAAACCACACATGTATCATTTAAAAAAATATATCTTTGCATAAACACTGTCACTCCAACAAAACAGCATTTTCTATTTGCTATTTAAAAGAGAAAAAAGACGGATGACAGAAGAACCGAACAGATGGAGAAGGTGTGAGCTTTGTCGTTTTAGTCATTTATCAGGTAACACCCTGAAACTAAAAGGTTTCTACTCATTAAACTGTGTTCGACATCCCCGATTATATCATTCTTGAACTGAATCTCATTTATTAAGAGAGTTGTTGCTCTGGAGGGAAAAAAAGATTAGAAATCAAAGTCTGGAGACATCCATCATGTGAGGTTGGCGTGACGTTTGGACACATTTGCTCCTCAAGTGCTGCATATTTAAGCTTTTTACTCTAATAAATAGATAGTGTGGCTTATCTTCCGGCAGGCAGACTGTGTGTTTGTCCAACTGTTTATGATAGCAGGTCTTCGTGGACAGACACCAGGCTGGGTTAAACAGCACTGCCACCTCTGTTAGCTGATGAAAAGGATAAAGTTCAAACCACCTCTGAAAACGGTTGCAGGTTGTTTAATTTATTCTACAAAGAAGTTAAACGCTACATATCAAAGCAACAGTTTTAGTTACAGCATGTCCTGAAGTATTAAACAAGCTCATTAAAGTGAATAACAGTAATGGGCCTTGTAAAACTAAACACTACACAGCATCCGATCTGACAGAAAATGAGGTTTCAGTGGATTTATTCCAGTTTTTAAAATGTTTGCTCCTCCTATAACAGAAAGTGACATAGATAAATAAGTGGTTAATCGGCCGTGGAGGCAGTGAATTCATTCATTACATTGTTACAAAGTCGTTTAATTTTGTGGTCGTAGCCTGAAATATAATCGTAAGATATTTCCTGGTAGCATGTTACAAGTTTTCAGGGTGTTTCATGAATCCAATTTGTAGTTATTTGAGAACTAAATGGTTCTGCTTCTGTATCTGAGTGCCGTGTTTGGATCGACAAGCACATTCAGCTTGAAAAGACAGATTTAAAGGTTGTGCTGTTTCATAAAATCTCAGCAATTTCATATTCAGATTTATTCAGATTCATTATTATTGATCTAGTTGTATGTGATGATATTTTCATTTTACTTCTGCTCTCGAGTTCTTTTTTCTGTTATTTCCAAGGTTTACAAGATAAAACACAATGATGGACAATAATGTTTGGTGTGGACTTTGTTTCGTTTCGTCTTCTTAACTGGTTATTCCTTCTGGGGTCCAAGGGTTGCCAGAGCCTATCCCGGTTGATTTCAGGTGAAAGGCAGGATGCACCCCGAACTGGTTGCCAGTCTGTTGCGGGGCGATACACACTGACAACTATCCATGCAAACACATTCATTCCTAGATATGATTTTATAGCAATCAAGTGTGGATTATGTGATAATGATAATAATATATTTTATTTGGAACATTCTTTTCATTCAATAAAATTTTGGGATGCTCCAAGAAAAACAGATCTTTTAAATCCATAAAAATTAGCACCTAATATTACAGTAAAAACAAAATGAAAAAAAATATATATAGAAATACTAGATATTTTCAAGTATTGCCAAACATAAAAAGTATTTCTAAAATTAAAAGCAGCAAAAACGCAGGTTCTTTTTAAAAAAAATTATGATGAACACATGCATACAAAATACAATATACTGTATTATTTGGATATTTACACATTTAAATTAGATGCTGATATTTATATATTTGCATAATCAAATATTTATCTCTCTATATAAAAAGATAAATATAGATATACATAGATAGTATTCTGGGCTAAAATTGATATTTACTTATTGATGAAATGACAGTGACGAAAGACACTCTTCACGATTCCCATTGTGACAGTTTTGGCAGGTTACATTTCCCAGGTGAGATGCCATGCCTGGCGGCTCTCTGAGAAACCTGATTGTGCCTCTGAATCTCAAACATTCAACAACCTACCTTATCAATTGATTTTATTTCTGATTTTTAAAGCAACTTAGTCTAATAAAAGTTTTGGGGTAAAGGGCGGATAAATTGTATTTTGGCACCATTACAATGGAGTTTGTTCACTTGTAAATTTTTTCCTCTCTAGATTAATCTTTTGCAACTTTTTGTAGATTAGAATTTGGAAATGTAAAAGAAAATAATTTAAAAAATGACAAATATGCATTGCAATTTCTAAATGTAAACATGCCGACCATAAATTGAACATAAATTGACCTGAATCCCGAGGATGCTATAGACCGTTCTGCTTTTCTGATTACAGTTCATTGTGGTCACTGTTTAGATGAATGACCCTATTAGAAAACGTGTTGGGGGTTATCTTTCAGCATCACTGTTTCCCTTTGTGCCTAGACACTAACTTCCTCTACTATCTAGGGACTGAGTAGTCGTGGGTGTGAATTATGGATGGCATGCCAGGGGAACAGTGACACTACATCTTACAAGTCTGCAGGGTTTTGTGACTTACCTTGTAAACTTACTGTACATGTGACAACGTACAGTGCAGTAAATTCAAACAGCAAAGTAGTAATGATTTTGCTGCTTGGACAGTAAGAGCGTCAAGTAATGTGGTTATCTTGCACAATGTTGCTGCTCGGGTTTTTACCTAGGATTAGTTGACGGGGGAACACATTTATTTTGTAATAATTGGCAGGATTGCCAAACAAATAACTAATTTAAACTACACTAGATGTGGTTAAAATGTGAAACTGCATCAAATCTTGAGAATTGGTGAGAAATGTCCGATGGTAACAGTGCAAAAAATAGAAATTAAGAAGTAGGTGTAGACAGTTTTGCAAACAATAGAAGTTAAAACTTTTCAGCAGTCATTGAGATTGAACAAAATCCAATATTTCTCATTACTCCACTTTAAAGCACGGTGCAGACCTAAAAAAATGAGCCTCAAGGCATTTATTCTGTTTGCTACTTTATTCACAAATTTGCACGCTGACCATTGTACACAAGCTACAACAGTCCTTCCTCGATCAAACTCCTGGATTGTCGTCTCTGACACCGTCCTCACCTGGTTTCATTCCAACCTTCCTGCTCATTCCCAGTTTATTTAATTAAAGCCCTTCACTTCTTACTCTGTCCCTATAACATGTGTCGTTCCACGCAGCTCTCTTCTTGGTACGCTCTCATCTTCATCATCTTTAAATCGGTTATATTTTCCAGAAACAACTCATCCATTTCCACTGCTATGCAGGTGACACCCAGCTCTACCTCTCCCGCAAGCCCGACTCCACACTTCCTCGATTAGCCCTGACTGATAGTCTCAACAGAGTCAATTCCTGGTTCATCTCAAACTTTATCAAATTCAATAGCAATAAAACTGAACTTCCTCTGATAGGTACCAAATCCACCTTACGTATGTAAGATCAATCAGTTTTCTCTCTCCATCGACAGCTTCAACCTCTTTCCGTCCTCTCTGTAGTGGGGCAGTTTAGCCCAAATATCTAAAAGAATTGTGCATTTTGTGATACAAGCTCCAAATTTGGCATACATGTACATTAGCATGCTGTGAACATTTTCAGATATTGGGCCATTTATAATTCTCACTTTATGTCCGCCATATTGGATTTCAAAATGGCCACCATTTGAAATATACATTTGCGATTATCTGTGGGTCTAATGCTGCTATTGACTTGAATCTGGTGTCTAAATGCATGTTTTTGGGGGCAAGGAATCCAATGGTAACAATTTCACAGTCCAATGGTACAAATGTATTGCATAATTTGAATGCACAAATCAAAATCAAATGCAAAAATCTAAAATTCTAAGGCACAGATATAATCCAATGCAAATCTAATCAAATGCACAATTCAATGGTAATTTTAACTTAATTAATTTTAACTTAATGTTATCTTTTACAGTCTGTCATATAATTGTATTTTGAAATTATCTAGGCAAATATTTAATTGAAAAATGATACTTTGAAAAGAATGATTTTAAGAAAGCATATTAAATGAGTGTAACTAGGTTTGTAAATGTCTTAGTTACAATTCTGATATGCTACATAGTCTAATATCTGAGGCTAGGTATATAATTATAGGTACTGAAGATATTGTGTACATAAACGGTGTCATGTCATCAAGTTCAGCAATCCCACAGCTACATGTTGTGGACTCATCGTCTTGTGCAGTCCCCTTCACACACACAGAGGGCGGTGCACTGAAGGGCAGCCTTCTTGCATTTGCAGCGCCCCACACATCCTTTCTGGCACTTGCAAGAAACCAGCTCAATGCAGCTGTGAGCCGCCTCAGGTAGCCTGGTCCAGTATGGTGTGTACCGTCCTTCAGCCATTGACCAACCCCAGTTGGTGGGTGGAGGAAGCTCGGGTGCTGGCAGCAGTATCTGACCCCACACATGTCCACCTTGATACACTGCCCTCTTGACATGTTCCTCTAAAGCTGCCTTTGTTGGAGGGATCAGCTGCACATTGTTCTTCTTTGCGAAGAGTTTCTTCCTGGCCTTGTCAATGTCCGTGCATTTGCTGGTTCGATCATACAAAAGGATCACAAACCTCTCGATAATGCACATTGCGGAGGACAGCAGCAGTAGCGCCTCAGTGTGTTCTGGCAGTACCATCCAGACTGCCCACGCAGTCTTCTTGCCATGTCTGACAAAACTGGACACAGTGTCACATCCAGTTAGAGCGTGGAACATTGGCAGTGCACGAGCCTTCTCTCATCCCAGTCCAGCTGCTATTTCATGTGCTGCTAGGTATCGGAAACTTCGGCCTGTTCCGAAGGCCAGCCATAGTTCATCTTCTGGTTGCATCTCCTGTACCACAGACACTGCCAGCACTACAACATCGGTGTCTACAGTCCGAATGACTACTGAATGGTGTCCATGCTTCGCTGCGTGAGATGCATGCAGCAACATCCGACTGTCAGCCTCTTCATGGTTACATGGGGCGAGTGAGGTCAGATCTGGTAGTAGTGGCTTGCTGAGCACTGCCTCTCCATCAGTAATGACGAGTTGCTTGTTCTCCTGGTCAAACCATTCCATGAGAGCTGCTGAGAGGAACCTGAACAGCTCGGTCTTGTTGCTGTCCACATGTAGGAAGTTCTGCCAGTTTCCTGGTATGGCTGCATTGGCCACCACACGTCTCCGCACGCCTTGTCCCCGCCTTGCACGTGTGCTACCTTTCTGTGAATCAGCAAGATAAGTATCCCAGACCAAATCTAGGCGTGACACTGTTTGCAGCTTCGTAGACATATATGGGATGAAGATCTGATGTGCATACTCTTCAAAGGTCTTTGATCCAGCTGGCTTCAGCATCTGGACAATGGCTGCTCCATCAAGCACTATACAGGTAGTGACAGGAGTCTCTGTCTTGGCGTCGGAGACTTCTTCCAAGCATGTGATGAGATCACTCTTGGTACCAATGAAGAGGTTTTCACCATCAGACAGTGCAGGAGGACATGCCTGGTTCTCGTGATGAAAGAACTCTTCAAGGTTTCCATCCCTCGTCTGGCAGCCAATATACAGACGTGAGAAGAGTTCACAGTCATTCTTGATGGAGGTGCACTGTTGCTGACCTTTGCTCTGGCTTCTTGGAGTGGAAGTGCTGAACACCTTTAGCTTGTTACGAGGAATGGGGTCTTCCACTGCCTTTGTTCTGTCCAGCAGACACTCTCTGGTAAAAGCCTCAAACTGCTGTTGGCCAGTCTTCTTGGCATTCATCACGGTTTCCACAGCAGCAGAATCTGCAATGTCTTTTGTGTCCAGTATGACTAGATCCTGACTGTCTTCCTTGAATGGGTTGCCCATCTCCTCTATTACACAGATGAGAGAGCAAACATCTTTTACAAATGAGGCTTGTACACTTGGCATCTGATCATGATGATGTGTGTCTGCTGTTTGCCGTCTCCAGTATTGGTTCCCGTCCTGGAATTCCTCGATCACCCTAGCAACTTCTGGTCCTGCAACCATCCAGCGACGAAGGGCACTAGGGTTGTCAGTGAGCCCAACTGCACCACCATCTCCTTTAATGCAGGCATTATTCTGCTCATGTGCCTGGTCAATTGGGATTGACGAGAAGACCCTCTGTGTTTTCTGAACTGTGAAGTGGCCTTCACTGAATTTCCTGGCTATGTTGGGGTGTTTGGTAGTGAGTTCTGCCATGTCCTTCAGGTGCACTGGTATCCACCTAGCATTGTGGGTATGATTTAGTGCATAGAACCAGGGGACTAGCTCTGTCAGAGCATCGAGGTACATCATCAATGATCCCTGCCTGAGAGACCTCACATACACTAGAACCAAAAGTTCTAGTTCCAGCACAGTTGCCCAGTAGCGAAACTGGGGGATTTAATGGGGATGTAACTGGGGGATATAAGCAAGCACATTGTTACCATTGGATTCCTTACCCCCAAAAACATGCATTTAGACACCAGATTCAAGTCAATAGCAGCATTAGACCCACAGATACTCGCAAATGTATATTTCAAATGGGGGCCATTTTGAAATCCAATATGGCAGACATAAAGTGGGAATTCTAAGTGGCCCAATATCTGAAAATGTTCACAGCATGCTAATGTACATACATGCCAAATTTGGTGCTTGTATCACAAAATGCACAATAGGTTTGCTATGCTGCCCCACTACTGGTAAAGACTCAAGGTTTCATCCTTGACAGAAGACTGTCATACACTTCTCAAATGAACATCATCCCCTGCTTTGACTACTTCCATCTTTGCAATATACAACATTTCCGGCCCTTCCTCACTCCTCAATTCACTGCTATACTCATACACAGCCTTGAAACTTCCCTCCTGGATTACTGTAACTCTTTTCTATTTGGTCTCCCATAAAAAAACTCTCTATAAACTACAACTGGTTCAGAATTCAGCTGCTCTTAGCATGCCACACACTCCCTCCATCAAGAACATTATACCTACAGTATCATTCAACAGCGCCAATGCTTCCTCATCCCATACGGCATTCAATACAAAATCACACTTGCAAAATGAGTGTAACTTCTACAACTTTAAAGAAAGTTAATGCATCCAAGTTAAAATATTCAGTCTGGTCCTAGAGGGCCCTATCCTGCAGGTTACAGATGCTAAATACAAAACTACAATACTAGTACCCTCAATGACAGAACATGTCCACCACTGAGATGAAAGAATTTAGACCAGCATGCTTAGCAAAATACAACCTCTTAGTCAGCCCTCAGTTGTTTAAACCATCTCCAATTAATTAAATAGCACATTAATAAAAGCCGCAGTAGATCCAAGCAGCAGCTTGACTGAAACAAAGAGAAGAAAGGACAACGGGTGTAGTCATGCTTCAAAAGGAAGAAGACAGGCATAGCTACTATAACAAGCCTAAAGACGTGTCTGGTTCCTCCATGAAACAATCAGCAGACAGCATTCTGGGAGCTCGTTACAGCAGCCTCTGAGCTGGAGGAAACACCACTGCCATGGGGAATCTGGGAATTCAGCTCAGTGAGCTCCAGCTGCTCTAACGGCTAGAAACACTGGGTCTAGGCTAGCGGGATAAATCCACAGTGACGGCCTGGGATTTGCATGAGCTTCTCCTCCCATCCAACGAGCACTTATTTAAAAGTTTGTAGTTGCTTTACGAGATAAGTTTGGCTGAGGATGCTTGGCCAAACTTAGTTGAGAAAACAGAAGTTCTGCTCTTCTGAAACTTTGAGAGCAGCAGGTCGCTAACAAACTATTAAGGTCTTGTTAATCCAGTTAGGTGGATCATTGTGTACTATGTCATTGTGTGTGTCCATGTTTCCCAGTTGGTCTCACTCTATCAACCTCAACAAATCCATTTTGTCTGTCTCAGTGTATCACCCACTAAAGTGGTTGTGCATCTCTGTGTGTTCTTTGCCCATGCAGAGCCGGAGTCCACGACATTCCCAGTCTACCCAGTCTGGGCTTGCAGACCAGGCTGCCAAGCTTTCCTTCGCCTCCGCTGAATCCTTGGAGACCATGTCAGAAGCAGACATGCCCCTTGGGTTCAACCGGATGAACCGGTTCCGCCAGAGCCTGCCGCTGTCCCGTTCAGCCAGCCAGAATAAGCTACGCTCTCCAGGTATAGATCTGAAGTCCATCTGCCAGCCTCTGTGGCAACATGCTGGTTGGACTCCAGACAGATCTGCAGCTGTGACCTACATGTAACCTACGATGAAAGTCATTGTGATTAAAGAAAGTGGAAGAATATATAAAGAAGGGATATTGTGAGGCAACAATGCTCATCTTTAAAGCATACATAGATAAAGATAGTAAGTTTTTTCAGCTCAGAAATGTGATGTACGCTCAAAAATAAAAACGCTCACAAATATATTTATTCAGTTTCCCTTTTGTTTTTGACAGTGTAAATTCCCTCCTCCTCTCCCTCTCCTTATAGTCCTGCCCCTAGGACGCATGCTGGACACAGTGTAAAGCTCGTTTGAGGCCACAAATAAAATCTAAAGCACATTAGGTTAGCAAAGCTAGCACTTTAGCTTTGTTATTATAGCCTCTGAATACTGGATGGGAGAGCTAACAAATTATATTTGAATGAAATATAAAAACCCTTTAGGCTTGTTTTTTATTTGCTAATGACATTCAAACATGGTAGAAACCTTCAAAAAGTTGATTTGGGATAGTATCCTCATTTCAAGCGAGATGGGTTGCCAACCCATATTAACATCAGGGACCATTATTAGCTAACATGCTTTGTCTGTATTTTGAGTTCACTGAGATTTATTGAGGGTTAATGATGCAAAACTGAGAAAATTCTTTCACCCAAGTTCAAGAAGACCCCTTTGAGTACAGATAGGAGTAGTCCAAAGCTGTTCCAGAACGATGGGACAAGGAGTGGACATACCAAATGACATGTTTAAGCAGGCTATCAAACCTGCTTTTCTTCCCTTCTCTACACTAACCACTGTTTTTCTTCTCTCCAACTTGTCTGCAGTACCTCACATGCTTTTCCCTACTTTTAATTCTTGGTCTGTTTTTGCCTTGTTTGTTTCTTTTTGTTTGTCCCCTGGTGTATGAAGATGAGTTTGCAGGTTAGTCAGGCTTCAGACTATCTCACTCTAACAATCAATCTGGTTTTCTGTATTGTGAAACTAATCCTGCCTTGTTTATTTTGCCACCATTAAAATTAAAAAAGGATGTGGAACTTTCAATTTAATAAGTTTTTGGAAGGTTTCAAATTTCACAATGTTTAAGCATGCATCTAGGCAGCTAACAGCTATAAACTTAAGAATCCTTTTTGGAAAATTAAATATGCTAACTGTCATCCTTTATGCAGACAACAGATGATGGGAGGCAACTATCTAGAACTTCTTTACATAAAAAGAAAACAGAAAAAGAGATGTTGCATCTCAAGGAGCTTATCCTCCTAATAAAAGAAAGTCACCGTTTATAGGATATCTTGCAAAATCCGATACAAGGCTTATATGTGCTTGTGACTTTCTATTCACTAAAGTCCCCATTTCACCTCTTTTCACTCTATCTTCTAGGTGTGCTGTTCCTACAGTATGGAGATGAGACCCGACGAGTGCACATCACCCATGAACTGACCAGTCTGGACACGTTGCACGCTCTCATCGTGCACATGTTTCCTCAGAAGTTAACAGCGGGTATGTTGAAGTCCCCCAACACAGCCATCCTCATCAAGGACGAGGCCCGCAACGTTTTCTACGAGCTGGAGGACGTTCGGGACATTCAGGACCGCAGCATCATCAAGATTTACCGCAAAGAGCCCATTTATGCTTCTTATCCTGCTGCGGCACACCTGGCCAACGGAGACCTGAGGGTGAGCAGATTTGCATTAAGGGACAAATAGCATTACTATTGTCTAATCTTTAAGTGCAATGTGATCAAATCTAATCTAGAGTGTTAAAGTGTTTGTTTTAAAAGGATATTACCATGCAGTGGGGTTAGTCATTAAACATGTGTTTTTAATGCTAAGGTATTTATTTATTTATTAGCCATCTGTTGCTGTTCAGAAAAGCATGTTCCTTTAAAACCCGAGTAGACTTTAGCCTTCGATATCATTTCTGCTTCAGTAAAGATCATAAAAACCCTGAGGAGATATTTTTTCCATTATTTGATAAAAATTCTGCTTATCATGAACATTATTTACACAAAACAGGAAATACAACGTGTTTTACAAGCCAGGGGATGAAAAATAATTGTGCTTGTGTGCTATTTGTCTACAGTAGTTTTTTTTATGTTTGTGTTTGTTCTGGAATGTGTACTTCTGAAAATGTCTAACAGAGCGCAAGGTAAAGAAATAACCAAACAGCCTGGAGGACTATACCGCTGATTTAATGCTTGCTCAAGCTCTATTTGATATCGGAACGTAAAACACAATTGACTATAAGTTCTTTTTATTTTTTTAAATAAACATACAAGCTGAATTTAATTATTTTCTGGTTAATTTACTCAGGTGTTGTGCTTGCACAGCAAGTTTAGAACTCAAAGTTATAAATAACCGCTTATTTGTTTCAGAGGGAAATGGTCTATTCATCACATGAATCCTCTCCAACTCGTCGCCTCAACACCCTCCCGTCCTCATCAGGTTCAGCCTCTTCTGGTTCTCCATCTCGTTCTCGCCTGTCCTACAGTGGAGGCCGCCCTCCCTCCTTCTCCAGTTCCCACCCTCAGCATGAGCAGCCCAGACATTCCCAACATCCGTCAGCTGGCCATGTCGTCAATGCCGGCCTGTCTCCTTCGGCAAGCGCCATACTGGAGCGCCGTGATGTCAAACCTGATGAAGAGGTTTCTGCGAAGAACAAGGCGCTGATGAAGAGTGAGGGTCTATATGCAGATCCGTACAGCTTGATGCACGAAGGTCGTCTCAGCATCGCTTCAACCCAGTCACTAGCTGCCATCGGAGACCCCTTCAACTTCCCTGTGACCACTGGTCTGTATCGCCGTGGCTCTGTACGCTCCCTCAGCACTTACTCTGCTGCTGCTCTTCAGGGGGATTTAGATGACCCTTTCTACAAACCTGGAGGTTCATTGTACAATGACGGTTACTCCTCTGCCACCCTTGGGATGGGTTTTCGAATGCCGCCCTCATCCCCACAAAAAATCCCTGACATGCAGCTGAGGGACAGGGACTCGTACTCCAGCACACCCCGGGCATCACCTGTCAGACAAAGCTTCCGGAAGGATTCTGCCTCCTCATCTGTGTTTGTAGAAAGTCCAAAGTCAAGACCAGGGTCGGGTTCAGATCCTCTGTGTCTAACAGCTGGACCTGGAGAAGGCAACAGAGCTGGATTTGGTTCGTTATCTGGACAAGATGGAGAACTAAGCAGGTTAGATTTTAATTTGGAGCATATTTCCTATACATCTATTCACTTATTTCTTTCTTTAGTGTGTAAATCTTGTGTAAATCTTTAGTAAAAATCTTTCCATGAATTCATAGAATCTATTTGCTCCTAGGGATCATCGTCTGGAGCGAATGGAGGCAATGGAAAAACAGATAGCCAGCTTGACCGGTTTGGTTCAGAGTGTGTTGACCAGAGCACCAGACAGTGACAGCACGTAAGACCTCCATCTACGTATACATTGAAAATACTTAATACCCTCTGCAGTTGACAAAACAACTTTAGCTTTGGCATTAGACAGAATTATTCACCAGGGTAGAATTGAACCAATTATCCATTGCATCTTCTCCAAGAATATCCCAAATTTAAACATTTGCAAAACTTTACCATTGATCAATTTATGTAAATGAGTGAAGACAGCATTCTGGTTGAGTTTTTAGTCCATATATTCATGACGCCATGTTAGGAGTTTATCAGGGTGCTGTTAACCCATGTTACAAGTCTGTGTCTTGTGGTGGTGCTGGTAGCATTAGCACTGTAATTGCCTTGCCCTGTGGCCATTGATCCTCAGATGTGGCCTGCTGCGTCTCTGCATGATGGCGGGCTGCCCTCCAGACCAAGGGACGGAGTTTTCACGGCCATTACCTTTCTCTTCCAGCGAGAAGACTGAAACCAACAGTGATGGCTCCGCCACAGGAAGTGAGTACAGAAAAGTAATTGAGATGTGCGTTCAGTAGCATTTCTAACACTGCTGTCTCCGTTCTGCTCCTTGTGATGTTTAGAAACACCTTAACCCTTTCATTTCCTTGCTAACACAATGCCAGAATCCAATTAGCATTGAAATGATGGGCAGGTTTATTGACCTTACGGTGAGGTAGTTGACAACTTGTGAGTTCAGAAGTTGGTTGTGTTTATTAAAAAAGCATTGCTGTTTTTTTCACCTGCCCTTATGATTGCGTTTTCTCTTGTTGATGAGGTTAGCGAAGAAATAATGTTTTTGTAAATGTGTGTGCTCTCCGTTTATCAATATAATTACCAATTATTTGTTCAGCAAAGTTTAATTGAAATTATTACAGCTGAATAGAAAATTACATGATGCCCTTTGTGTTGAGCACAATGCACAAAATTGGATGCGACAATGTCTCACTGTACACCTGCCGCTGTTACTCTTGATGGCAAGTTTGATAAATGGTTCGCAATAATTACACTGAATTAGATGCAGTCCAGTTTTTGACCGTTGTGACCATTATCCTGACATGCTTCCACTATTAAAAGGGTTTCATCCAAACAGTCTGGTGTTGTCAAACCAAGGTTTGGTGTAAAAGTATGTTTTAAAATCTAAAAAGTTGAAATAAGGTTTTCGATGATTAACTCAAAGGTGGTGTGATAGATCTTTTCACATTCATAAATAATTATAAGAAACTAGCAAGTACATAATATTCCCTTATTTTCATAGCTACTCTTTTTTGGGGGGAAAGTTGTATCTGTAGAAGTAAATGAAGAATATACAAGAGTGAGTCCGACATACTAAGTAACAAGCCAAATGTGGTTTGAGTAGATGCCTACAGGAACAATCACTGGTGTAGCAGTGCATGCATGCAGTTCCCTGGTATCGCAAACCCAGAAACAGCCAGAAAAAAGACAAAGAAGGGATTCCCATATGTGTTCTATTTTCGAAGAGTTGCTGGGTTGTTAGCGCTGGAAGATATTTATAGTATACTGCTTTTGAGTTGCATAAAATTCCACCAAATAAGATTTTTTTCCTTCTTTAGTTTTCCTTCTTCATCTTTTGTTTTACATCTATGCTTTCCTTTTAAATCCTCGTTAAAAAATACTCAGAAAGAAACACATAGTTAATTTTCTGAACTTAGACAAGTATTCAACATTTTTAAGTACTGTATTTTTTGGAGTATAAGTCACAATTTTTTTCATAGTTTGGCTGGGAGTGCGACTTATACTCCGGATCAATTTAATGAATTGAAAATACTTTATTGATCTCTGGAGGGAAATTTGAGTGCTAATCCGAATTATACAGTGCATTAGTATGAATGGTGTGATAAAACAGGCAGCTATAACGTGTTACGACGGTTTCCTGTTAAATTTTGCTTACCTTTGCATCTGCATCTTAAATCAGAGATGCATCTTAAATCAGAGATGCCCATTTTCTCCTTAAACCGTTGATTATTTTACAGTTAAACATCAGCATGAACTAACTTTTTTTTTTTTTTTTGCTTAACCCTCACAAGATTAGTTTTTTTTGTGCAGTCCCAAAAGCTGAGTTAGAGTTGATTTTGTTACTTTTTATTTTTATGTGTACATTTTAAAGATTTTTTTCTGTTATTTATTTTTCTGTCACTCCCAATAATTTCTTGGTAACCGGTCCGCTTTTTTTATATTCCAGCTGGACGGCTGAAGCAGAAAGGTAGTTGTCATCTACTACTTTATTGCCCTTTTTATTTCCTCTATCAGGCTTCTCCCATGGCTCTTTGCCCCCCTGTAAAGGTGTGTTCTGTTGCTGGGCGTCTGGCCGTGTCTGTTCCCATGTTTCCCTCCTAGCTAATTTCCCAGTGAGCAGACTCCTCTCATTTTGTCTCTGTTTCAAATCCACGGATTTCTGCTTGATTTTTTTTATTTTTGAAATTGCCGATGTGTGTTCAACTACAAACTGGACACACTTTTTTTATGAGTGTGTGTGGCCAAATGAATACAGGGTGGTCCTCCATACTCACAAAGCCCATGTTTGGATAGAAGCATTCTTATGCTTTTGTCTCACAATTGAACGGAGTAATTAAACTTCTTCTCAGGTTACTAATAGTGTGAGATGACATTTATTTCTGCAGGGAACAAGAGTTTTGTGAATATGGTGTTTTTTATTTTCTTTGTGTGTGCTCAGGTTATCTGTACATGCACACTTCTTCCTGTTTTATATTAATATAAATACTAACCGCAGCAAAACCAACTTATTTGTTCCACAGTCATCTTCATTATCCTGCTTTGTAATTGACAGCTAATACTCCAACAGCACCTCTGGCTCTGATGCCTCCGCCGCCGTCTAACACGTTGCCGATGAACGGTGTTGGACGTTTGCAAATGAAGCTGCACCTGCATGGACTGAAGCAAAATGCCACGGATCTGCGCAAACAGCTCTCTCAGCTACGCAGGATGCAGGTAATTATGGAAAAATTCAGTTCAAATGTTTCTTAAACTACTTAGTTTTACATTTTATCTCAACAGTATTCATCTTTTGCTCAATTTTTAGAACTGAATATGGTTTATTTTTCTCAAATATCATTAAGAGTCATTAAAAATTAGGTAATGTATTTTTTAATTGTCCTTTCTTCTTCTAAAGAAAGAGCTGAGCCGAAATGTACAGCTATCAATTTATCAATCGATCTACATTCCTACCTTCACCTATGGTCACCAATTGTGGGTGGTGACCAAAAAGAACGAGATCGTGGCTACAAGCGGTCGAAATGAGCTTCCTCTACATGAGGGATGGGCTCTCACTCAGAGATAGAGTGAGGAGCTCTTCCATCAGCAAGGAGCTCGGAGTAGAGCTGTTGCTCCTCTGGGTTGAGAGAAGCCAGATGGGGTGGTTCAGGCATCTGGTTGGGATGCCTCCACAACACCTCGCTGGTAAGGTGTTTTGGCTACGTCCCTTTGGGAGGAAACTCAGATGTAGACCCTGGATCTGCTGGAGAGACTATGTCTCACAGCTAGATGGGAATGCCTCGGGATCCTCCTGGGTGGGCTGGAGGATGCAGATGGGTTGAGAGGAGCCTGGGTTTCCCGTTTGGGGCTGTTACCGCTGCGATCTGGCCCTGGATAACGGAAATAGGATGGAACAGAACGGAAAGTACATATATGTTCATTGTATGTGAGAAAGGTACAAAGTGAAAGAATTTTTTGGACATTACAAATGAAGCAACTGGTTTTTGAAAAGTTTGAAATTAATTTCAAACCTTTGAATGAAGACGCAGGAGAAGCAGTTTGAAATTAATTTCAAATTTTTCTGTGGCTCTTAGAGTACTGAAAATCATACTAAAAAACATCTGAATTGTTTTTTCTAAGTGTTTTTATGACTCAGCACATCAGTCTTGTTAGAAATGGTCTTTTTAGAAAATGCTGGCATTCTACTTCGTGATTGTGCAGAAAAATGAAAACACTGTCTAGTACTGTCTAATACAGTGACACTTTCTTGATTATCAAGTGGAAATTTTCTCAGTGTCTTTCCGTTTGCTGCACTTGAAGATGACGCATGATTTCAGTCCAGCTCTTCACTTGTTGTTCAGGTTTGCAAAAATCCGCAAGTTGCGTTAGAAGCAAACTAAAACATCAGTCTATTGCATATACTTTGATGAAATGTAGCATAAAAGTGTTCCACCTTTGGTGTTTTTTTGATGATGACTTCAATAGGACACCTATAGAAAATAACCCCTGCAGGGCTCTGCCGCATGACACATTGAGAACACTGAACCTTCTGAAGACAAATAATGCACAGAAAAATAAAACTTAAGTTCATATCTTGCATTCGTCTTCAGAGGAACAACTTGTCAGCGGATGCAAAATTTAAAGAGAGGAAGAGTTAATAAATCTGTGGATGAGGTCCTCATACATTTAATCTGTCCCTGATTCAAGTGCTGCTGGAGTTACTGCGAGAAAAATGAGGCGATGATGAGATAAACGCTGTCTGCTGCAGTGGAGTGGAGGTTCTCACAGAGGAAATGAAGAGATGAAAGATGGAGTAAATGAACATGTCGTTTGTTCCATAACAACAGATGTAATGGTTTCTCAAACTGAAGAAGCAGTGAGGCTAAGAACCAAACAGCCAGAGTTAGGGCATATTCAGAAAGCAGTTACCCTGCTTCCACCTCTACACCTAGAGGACTATCGTTGCCTGTGGTGACGGCTACATTGTACATTTTGCATGTGGTTCATGAATTATATAGAAAGGGAAGACGGTGGAAGGATAGCAAGCTGACATTGAAGAAAAAGAAATCTTCAATGTGACATAAAATATATTTTTTGCACGCATCAGATATTTTCTTACTAAATTTGAACCATATTCCTGCATCTGTTGGCAGCAGTCTACTTTTAGAAACACTGTCTAACTTTAGATGTCAGTGTCTTCCTACAACATCAGGCTGATGAATTATTAATTTTCATAGCTTACCAGGTGATTTCATCCCTGGGAGTTGTATTACATGCACTAGGCCTGTTAAATATTCCGACATGGAGCATGGTTCTCACTGAGATGCTCCTGTCATGGACAACATACATCAACAAACATCATCCATATGGAAGAGGTGCAAATGCTGTGTGTATTTTTGTCTTTTTTGCCGTGTGTGTAGTTAGAAAACCAGGATTCAATTCGAACCCTGCTCAGACGAACGGAGGCGGAGTTGAATGTGCGGGTGGCTGACGCAGTGAGGAAGCAGGAGGACCCTCTGCAGAGACAGCGTCTTCTTGTGGAAGAGGAGAGACTCAAGTATCTAAATGAAGAGGAGCTCATCATCCAGCAGCTCCAGTCAGTCCCTGCATATTTTCTGTATCAGAAACATGAATGCTTTAACATCATTACCACATCAAAAACTTACCTCAAGTAGTTTTCTATTTCATTCATTTGTGTTTGAGTAATTTGCGAGCCTACCTGTCAAGTATTGTCACAGACTGGCTCTGGGTCTGGGACAAAAATGGGAAACAGAGACAAAGTATCGGCCAAATCAAATCAAGTTTATTATCAAATAAAGACACAATCATCATAAATACAAATTCCACATTGAAGAAACTAAAACTAAAAATGAAAACTAAAAGTATGCCTGACCTGTAGATAAAAAACACAGAGAGAGAAAACAATTATTGCAGGCATCTCTTTTGAAATGAGCCCAGCTGGCTCCACTCAGAAAGCCCTCCCTCTGCCTGCAGAAGGCCCTCCCCCTGCCTGCAGGAGGCTCTGCCCTGCCTGTAGGAGGCTCTGCCCTGCCTGCAGGAGGCTCCGCCCCAGTCAGGCAAGTGAGGGGCTGTGACACTATTTAAACACCAAGTTGTACTTGGCCTTGCCTACTTGTTTTAGTGCAGAGCTCTGCTTCTGGTCATCCTTTTCACAAGAAGCAACATTTTCATGTAAATTCACCAAAATTCTTCTTCTTCTGGCATTCCCCTTCAGGGGTCGCAACAGCAAGATAAGAAAGTAAAAGGATATATGCAAACTTTTCTAACTTTCTGCACATTACACTGTATTTGCAACAAAATTTCTGCTGTGTTGTAACTAAGTGGGGAGAAACCGCCGTGGGAATTTACAGTGTCGAAAACAGAAATAAAACTCAATAAATGTAATAAGATACTTTTTCCAGCAAAATATTACATTTCTAAACTAACTACAGGTGCCGCGTTTGTATACTATAAGATAAGAATTATTACCCCACAAAAACTCAATACACCCCCTTTAAAATGAACATTTTTGTACCTTGAGCAAATGACAAACCTCTAACTCAAGTTTGCCTGAACACTTTTTAAAGTTTTCTCTTTCATTAGAAAGTTTAGATTGTCTATAATCATTATGATGTGACTCATTAAGCAACATAATGGTGGAAAGAAATTGTAACTGTAATTAAGATCCTCACTTACCAAGATGCTTATCGACATCTGAGGAACATTTCTGTCCACTAAGTAATCAATGGGACAGAAAAAATTCGGTTAAACAGCCTAACTAAGATTTAATTACCAGATAAAGCTTAATTTGTGGAAATATTTGCGATAAAAAAAAACTCTGCATGTGTCTGGGGCAAAGGGCGTTCAGGATGTCACCCTCAGAGGGATGCATATTTAACATAAATTTGAGTTTACTAGTCATTTATAACAGTAAGACTTCCATAATCAAGTTTTTCCGTTATTTTCTGTCAGTTTTTCTCCCATTTTACATATAAAATGAAACATCACATTCAAATTTGAGCAATCTAGTTTTTTTAGATACTAGTTGAAGTGCCTGGAGCTCAGTCTTCTGTCTGTTTCACCCCAGTGACCTGGAGAAGTCTGTGGAGGAGATTCAGAAAGAGTCGTCTGTCAACCACAAGCTGGTTACTGTGCAGGAGTTGGAGGAAAAGGCCACTATTCTGAGAAAGCTGGGAGAAACACTCACAGATCTAAAAAGTGAGTCATGATGGAATGTCTGTGCATGGCACCACACGGAATACAGTCATTCACTACAGGAGGGGGGTTATTATACTCTAATTTCCCCCCCGAAGCACTGATTATCTTCTATCTTTTCTTTACCAACTGTCCGTCTGGAGCAAACAATCAGCTTTGGACTGCTCATCATTGCAAAAAGGAACACATGGGCTCAGGGTATTTTCTGTTTTGTTTTTTTGTTTTGTTTCTCTGAGCAGATCAGTTCCCAAGCCTGCAGAGTAAGATGCGGGTGGTGCTGCGAGTGGAAGTGGAAGCTGTGAAGTTTCTGAAAGAAGAGCCGCACAGACTTGATGCCTTGTTAAAACGCTGCAAGACAATAACAGACACCCTGGCCACAATGCGCAAGTACGACCAAGTTCTCAAAGCACAAATTCAATCCTGTCTGAGGAATGTACTATATTAAATCCTACAATACTTTACTATGGCATATTTGAGGTCAAGTTGCATGGGCAGTAACCTTAGTTGGGAAGCCTGGGCTTAGTCTTGACCTCGTACTTCCTCTGGATCTCATCCTTGTTAGACTTGCCCAGAACACCTCACCAGCGATTGGTCCAAATGCATCCGAGCCAGATGCCCAAACTACAATATCTGACTCAGTTCTAGTCTGAGGCTCTCTCGAATAGTAGAACTCCTCCCAAGGAGAACTCAGCCAACATCCAGGAGAATTTATGTTTTAATCCATTAGGGTAGGAAGCATCGACTCTACAATGGGTGGACATAGTGAGTGTATTTCGACTCCGTACAAATGAAGCAAATTCTACGTTTTCTGCTGGTATGGGCAGTGCCATGTTGATTTTTAAGACCCAGAATCGTTCAATTTCTGCTCCAATCTTTGCTTGCATGGCAACCACTTTGCCAACCAGAGGTGAGCTTATTGGTAGTACACGCCCCACACAACCAATCTGTCTGACTCATGGTCCAGCTTCCTGCTGTCATTGGCTAAGAAAAACTGTAAATAAAACCTGTCAAATATCTTCATGTGAGTGAACAGATGCTATTTTGTGAAATCTTTCCGATTGTGCAGCTGTTAACTTGAATAGTTTGCGCAACTGGGCAGTAATAAAAGAAAAAAAAACATAATTTTAAAGACTAAGTTAACAAATCTACATTTTTTTTATTATGATAAAAACAGACACTGAGGGTCTGCTAACTTTTAAATATAAAGTCTATGAGTGATGTGACGTTTTGGAGCCAGTAGTTACTTCCTATTTGGCGCTCAGAATTAATCTTGCTACGTCTAGTCTGTCTGAACTTGTTGGTAGGAAGAGATCAACTTGGAAATTAACAGCCTTTTTTTTGGCTCAACTGTTATCTTGACTACATTAAATCTTGAGAAGATATTTTCACTCCAACATTAAAAAGCTTGAACAACTTTTCAAACCCTGAAAAAAGAGATGATAAATAAATTTGTTTTTGGCGTTATCTCCTGCTTTAAAGGAAGCATCAGTCTAGTAACTGCAATGGGTTTAAGTTTCGATTTTATATTTTTACAAAAACACTGAGGAGAGACAAACCTTGGAAAGGAAATAGATGATTTTGTTTGAAGATTAGCGCTTTTATCTTTTTAGAGACAGAGTTAGGGTTGGAAATCCGTGTGAGGTGGAAATGGCAACTCTTAAGCATCATTCAGGCATCTACTCGTTTTGAAGCTATTGATAAAAATCTTTTGATTTCTCAGAGATGAAGGACTGTGCTTTTTTTTTTTTAATCACTTTCAATCAACAGGAATTGAAGTAATTAATTCTGCAAAAGTAAATTCTTGCTCTTTTTGTCATTTTTCTTGTCTTTCATCTTATGTGAGTAAAACTTGCAATGTTTCTTGTTAATAACAAAGCTCTTCATGTCTCATCAGACAAGCAAATGAAGGAGTTTGGAAGAAGAAAGATGAATTTTCTAATCCTTCATCAAAGCACAACGATGACTTGCGAAAGCTGTCCGACTTTGACATTCCTACCAGCTCACCACTGACCATTAATGACCTTGGAGGAGGCAACAATCTTTCTAACTGGAGCCCCCACTCCAGCCTTAGCCGGGGTCTGGCAAAACCATCCGGCCCTCATAAGGACAATCATCCTCCTGTTCCCCACAAAGGGAAAGCTCTTGAGGAGCTGGAGCGTCGCTCCGTGGCAGATAAAGCTTCGTCAATGGAAGTTCGACTGGTAGGTCAAACTTTTGCTTTTTGTTGTGAAAGGTCCCATCCTTCACACGTTAAAAAGAACTATTTTCCAAACATAAATACCCACAGTTTGGGGTTTGAAAAATTCAATACACAATGCTTCTGCAATTTACTGATTTGTAAAGTTTATTCACAAACTAGGAAGTGTAAAAGGTTGACTATTACTCATCTCCCCACATCTTCTGAACAAGCTATCCACCAATAACAGTGAGAGAGGTGGGAGGAGCTTGTGTGAAATGTTTCCTGCAACGTAAAAAGTGTCATCAATGTATAACCTGCTCGTTCGTTGTTGCGTATAAGGGCACAGATTTACTAAAACAATTTTTCAACAACTGCAAAATTATTCTAAAAAACACTTTGGTGACAAATACGTTACTATTAGTAAGGTGGGACAGTTCTGAAAAGTTTTTTTTATGAGATGGACCATGTAAACAATAAGATAACACTTTGTCTGTTTGTGTGAAATAATTAGTCCTTTCTCCATTTGCAGGCAGCAGAGCGAGACTGGGAGGAGAAGCGAGCCAGTCTAACTCAGTATAGCGCCCAGGACATCAACCGACTGCTTGAGGAGACTCAGGCTGAGCTCATGAAGGCTATTCCAGATCTAGACTTTGCTGCCAAGCAGATCAAGCCACCTTCTAACACTCCTTCTACCCAGACAACAACACAAAGTGGGGCAGCTACTCCTGAGCAACGCACCAACAAGCCTCAGCACAAGTTGTTCTCAAAAGAAGGAGGGTCCAGGCGTGGATCGGGTGAGATGGGAAGCAATTAAATAAATTCCCTTGGATTTATTTTGTAAATGAAAAAATTTAGTTTTTATTCCTTGTGTCTAAAAAGTTTTACTTTCTTTTCCAGATGAGCTGACAGTACCTCGGTATCGTACAGAGAAGCCCTCTAAGTCTCCTCCACCACCTCCACCTAGACGCAGCTTTCCCTCATCCCCAGGACTCACCACACGCAGTGGAGAGACACTAGTTCCAGGGAAATGCATCAAGGTAACACTTTAGAAATGTTAGTACAAATTATTTTATAGATACAGGCAGCAATTTTGTATATCGTTTTCTCAAAGCTAAATAAGGCTTTTTGGTTTGTCTGTTAAAACCTGGACGGTGTGACTAGAGTGGACTGCAGAGGCTTGGGTCCCACTGCCTCCATGCCCATTCCTATCTCCCTGGATACAGCCCATCTTGACCTGTCTTCCAATTCCATGGGCCCTCTTAGTGATTGCACTTAAGGTGCTTTAAAAGTAAAGCTTGATTTGTTTAATTTATTAATCACTTTTTTGTGTGTGTGTTCTTAGAAATCAGAATCTGAAGAGGCCGAACTTCAAAAGCCTCACATAAAACTGAGAAGGACTGTGTCTGAGAACCCTCGCCCCGCGTCCACACCCCCCTCGCTGGCTTCTGGAGAGAAAGAAGAAGGAGAGGTGGAGAAAATTGCTGCTGAACTAGAGGTAAAATAAAATTGGGTTGTTCGATCTGGTCAGCAATGCTTCGTCTTTAGCTTGTCTCTGGATTCGTCCTGCATACATACACTTAATGTTCATTATCATCACCACATGTTCAAACAGAAGGAGCCATATGTCCTTCTGCCTCTGGCACTGGAGGAGCTCAAAGATCACCAACTAATCAATGGCACACATCATCACCCAGGGCGCACAGATTGCAGTCAGGCAGATGGACCCAGATAGCTGATTGTGCTATAAACATTAACCAGATATCATCACTGGTTTACCTGTATTTTAATCTATTTTTCAAACCTCCTTTTGTCCATCCTCAGCTGTTTGAGAGAGCCCCGGTAAGGTTATCACGGCCTCATTCCCTTTCCTTGTCTGTAAGCTCATCCAGCAGGGAAAGCAAAGCCCCTTCCACATTGGACCTGTGGTCACCTGAAGCCACAGGTAGAACTGAGGTAACACCCTGGCTGACTCTACTTGATGTGGATCGATACCCTGTTGAGCCTGTCTCAGTTCCTTCTACGCTTGCTAACGTACTATGAATAAACTCTGCCTCTCCTCCTTGCCGCATTTTCTTTACCCCAAATAGAGCAGGTTTAAACAAAAAACCTCACAAAATTGTGGCTTTGTAGATCAGACAAAATGTTTAAGCTAAAAAAAATTGGTTGTGAATATGCGGACATGTTATGCAAAATTGTTGTGAACCATCTCAACTTTACGAAGTCTGTGCTTTCCATGTTTTATACGTCTGAACAAAATTGTGTTTGTAATTATACCTTCAGTGCTTTCTCCACTCATAGGGAAGGCATTTGTCTCCTGTTCCTCACATTGTGCTGACGGAGTGTTTATCGCCGTCGCCCTCAACCCCTGAAGATCCAGTCAGAGATTTAACATGTGACCATATAGAAGAGACTCTAAAATCAGACTGGAACGATTGTGACATGACCTCTAGCGCTTGCATTTCAAGGCAGAGACATCCAGAAGGAAGTGAATCTCTTCCTCTGCAAGAGCTGGGATTCACAAGCAAGGATTTTAAACATGAAATTGCTTTGCTTTTGACTGAACTGGAGATGAGAATTGTGTCTCCTTGTGAAGCTCGGGAACTCATGACTAGGGGGAAATTTCTGCAGACTCTAACTATCTCACCACAGACTTATAAAGTCTCTGAAGCTGACCTGACCAAACGACCTGTTCTTCTGCTCTTTTTGGAAGAAAAAACTGCCAGAGAGGCCTACAATGTGCTATACTTTCTCCTGGACCGATCCAAACCGGTTCTCAAACCCGGAATAAGAACCTCTCATCAGCCAGTGCGACAGAGCTCTTTGATGGAGGCTCTAAGCAGAGGGTTGGAAACAGGAGCAAACAGGATTACGTTTAAGCACACAATAGAAATGGGGACGCAACAGAAAAATCTGGGGTCCGATAGCCAATCAGGGACACAAGATGTCCGACTCGATGCCTACAAGAGGCTGGACAGTTTGGAAGAAACTATCAGAGAGCTGGAGAACACCTTAATAGAGATCAGTGGACATCCCACGGTGGAACTTCTCTACAGTGAAGCTGCCAGCAGAACTGCTCTACAGAGACCGGGAGATCTGACCACGGAGACCAAGAAACCACCAGTCCCACCAAAACCTTCATCTTTCAGCCCGGCTTCAATCCAGGTTTCATTACATACTCGTGCTGTGCAGGTTTCTGCTCTGAAGCAGCATGTTCTTTCCTCCTTCTGCACATCTTCTATGCAGATGACTTGTGGAACTATTTTTCTGTCCTCTGATGTCTGCTTCTTGATTCAATCAACATCTAATTTTATTTTAAATTAAAATATCAAATGAAGAGAACAGACAACAGACCTCCTACCTATCTGTTCTGAGCTGCCATCCTGCTGAGTCATGTGGATTTAATTGTTTTCCTGACATCTGCTCAGTTTGTGGATTTAGCTTTTATTTTCACTTAAAGTCTTATTAAATTCAATTGATACCATTTCCACTAAAACATTTCAATCTCAGCTTTTAGATTTTAAACTGAGTATTTTTTCTTATCTTTGCTTTGCATAGAATTGAACTTTTCCTTTGATTTCAACTTTAAATTCTTTTGTTACATTAAAAAAAATGGAAACTGTGTTTGGCATTGATATACGATGTTGAATGGAGTAGGAATAGTTAGAGATAAGAAATAGCAAATAGTTATTTAAGTCTTTTTTCTAAATCAGTATTTAACATTTTTGACAACTAGAAATGAACCCTTTTTAAAACCGCATCCAGCTAAATACACAAAATTCAGATTAATGGTTCTCAGGGACGTACATGTGCCGTACATCAGCTTTCTCATCAGTAATGTGGGTATAGTGTTCCTTCATGCTCTGAATGTGTCCTCATACTCAGGACTGGGCTGAAATACGTGACAGCCACTGTCATGGTGAGTTTCAGCCTTCTGATGTGGAGCGCACAGCATTCCCATGAGCACGTTGGAGCGTTACAAAGTCTTCACACATTATTTCATCATTTCAACATCCATCTTATTGATCATTTCAACATGGCTCCTTCTACTCACTCTTGTCAAATGCTAGCTGTTCAACAAATTTACAAAGCAGAGATTTGTTTTTAATCTTGGTCACGATTCAATTTTAATGAATACATTTCACTAGAGGACATCAATCTTTAAAGAACCCAAATTGTGCAAAATTGTTCTTTCTGATTGTATTCTGTAAACACATCCAATCAACATGTGGGTTATGAAACACTCATCCACTAATAGATTTGAAATTTTCTCGATATACAGCTTTATCATAATCGAGGAAGTGTAAAAGCCTGACTGTTTCTCATCCCCTCTGTCCCTTTTGAGAAAATACTGGCTCTGTCATTGAAATTTGACATAGAACCGCCCATCGTCTGTAACTTGTAAAGAGTGGGACGATCGCTACATAGGACATATATAATTTCTTTCCAAAACCGTTGAACCATTCTAAAAAATCACTTTGGTTACAAATTCAAAGCCAACCCGTTACCTACAGAAAGTAGAAAAATTATTTTTATATCAGATGGTACGTTTAAACTTACAATGTCATGTCCCTTTTAATTGCTTCAATACATGAGGCTACTTTATGTTGACACAATGGAAAATTGGGAATTTAAATGACCTTCGATCAGTCTAATAATCCTCCTTTTAGCTACTACCTGTATTAAAATGAAGCACTAGTTGATGAAAAAAATGCCTGGATGTCTATTTGAGACAGTGAGGAGAGGAGCTTTGTGTGAAAGATCATTAAGCGCTCACATGAAGCCTCGCGGATCCCGTCTCAAGGAGCTTTGGCCACGCAACATCAGTCCCAATGCCGTTTTCTATATTCTCTTCTCTGTCATTTTTCTGATGATAGATGGTGAAACTCTGTGAAATGGATAGTTTAATTTTATGGCAGCTGCCGTCTCAGATCCTAAAAATGTCATTGGTCTCAGGAGAAAGGCTTGTTTGCTGAAGTAAAACTGTCCTGGGTTGGTGTGTTTGTAAAATGAGAAATGAAGATGTTATAGAGAAAAATGTAAGTTCCACACACTTATCCTCTTTTGCTCTGCTTTGTTTTGTTTCTCTCTCAGGGAGGAAGTAGTTCTAGTGGTGGTAAGGTCGCCCACTCCTCAGCTGCCACCAAACTGAAGCATTTGCAGCAGAATACCACAGAGAAAACTAAAAGTGCAAAGAAAGAGGACTCACTGAAGACCCAGGGTCAGCAGCAGGTGGGATTTTCTTTGGATTAATCTTGCAAGTTTTGTTCTTGATTTGCCCTGTTGTATTTTTATACATTGAGTTCCAATATTGTGCAGATCATTTTTTTTTTCTGTAGAGGTTTCTGCAGTTTTGCAAAACTCTGAAGGATCCTACATTTTGATATTGGTAACACTTCCTGTTTGCTGCTTTGTAATATCATTTTAGCAGCTGCTCTCTTAATCTGGCATATTTGTCTGGCAGAATCCTTCCTCATCATGCCTTTATCTGCACGGCACAGTGTGGATTCTGAGACGCAAATCTCTTTGAACGCTTATGTTTTTGTAAAAACTGTAACGTTTTTGTCCAATTATTTTCTGCTTTCCAGCAGCAGAGATTTTTTTCTATCTCAGATTGCCAGAAATATTGAACTGTTTAAATAATGTGGAACAGCCTTCAGGAGTTTTTTCCATAATTGGGCTCATCTGACAATTATCACAAAAAAAAAGTGATTTCAGGAATCCAAAAACCTTGAGATTAAAAGAAAACCATTCTGATAAACCAAAGCACTCACCTTGATGTCACAAGTTATACTTGCAAAATAATTTGGAACATGATGTAGCTTGCACATAAGAAGGAGAACTGAAGCTAAATAAAGACATCTGGACAAAGTTTTGAGAATGGATTTTCAGCACTTTTTAAACAGTCTCCTAGTAGATTCGTTATTATTCGACAGACTACCCTAACTCAAATAGGATTTTAAAGTTTTATTTGGTTTGTTTTTAAACACCAGTGAAGCATACACTCTTTCCTATCATTTTTCTGTGTTGTTCTGTTCTTTGTATTGGTCGAACATCCGCATGCTCCACCACTCGTAGTGTCTGGCATCGTGTGTTTTTTTTTTTTTCACTCAAAGGAGGGTTTTCATGCCAAATAAAGTTTTTGGAGTTTTTAACCATGTTTGAGAGCTATTCCCACATCAAAAACATATCAGAAGGGGTTTTTTTCTTATTCATGCATGTTTGAGAAATTTGCAAGTTCTCCCGTCCAGCATTGGGACCTGATTTGTACTCTCTAAATGCCAGGATGTTCCTGGCCACACCTTTTGTTCCTGGCCACACCCACATTTAAACAGAACGTGTTTAAGAGCAAGTACTTTGCTTATACTCGATCTCAAAAGGGACTGGAATTTTAAATGCACTAAAACAACAATGTGCATTAGCTTTGATAACTTGATGCAGTGTAGACTGTATAAGCGGCCTCCAACAATATTTTTGCTGGGTTGCACACACGCCTCGGGGCTTTTAAAAATTTTATAAGATTTTTGTTTGGCAAATATCGCATTTAACTAAAGCGAACATGTTTATAGTACATGATGTGAGATAACAATTATTACCTCTCAAAAAACAATACCCTCCCCTTCATCATTAATTTCTAATCCACCAAATGGGGATACAACTGGAGTACTTAATTCATAGCCAAGTAGGTTACATGAACAAACTTATAAGACGCCCGGCCCAGTTGCTCCATTTAGACTTTGTCATCTTAAGATTACGGAATGACTCAAAGAAACAATTTATCTTTTAGATATGCCCTCATATCGGCGTCAGCTCGTTTACTATTTAATCCGCTGGAAGTTCAAGTGGTTATTAGAAGATTAACTTTGGTTGCTCATAAGCGTTTTAAAGCTTGTGGACATGTGAGTGAGCTTCGCAGTGAAACCTCTGAAATGATGAGTTTTGGTCTCCCCACAGTTAAAATTAGGGGTTAAAAACCTGCAATGCCATGCAATAATGACCTCCCAAATGATGGCAATCCATTTTTTAAAAAGCATTTTTATTCTACTAATAAGTACTTCACATGTCCTATTTTTCTTGTCTCTACTTTTTTTCTGCTTTCTGTGGTTTGCAATTTTCTCATGCTGCCCTTTTCTGCAGCTTTCTCACCTTGTGTCAGTTTCACTCATTCCCTGAGTGGATGTCTACGCTTGTGCAATGAATAGAAAAATTAATCCTATTGTTTGGAAATGATAACTTTTACACAAAACCTTCAGTACAGGGATTCTTAAGGACCCTGAGTGTATGAAGGTGCTATTCATCGAGGTGCATGATTATTCATGTTAGCAAATCAGGGTTAATTATTTAAAAAATGATGTCAAATTTGTTAAACAAACCCATGAACATCATTTTATCCATTTTTTTTTTCCAGTAATCCGATTTATTCCGCAAGGTAAATGTCATAATGTGGAGCTAAGGCCAAAAATATACCCTTGACACAACAGACAGGCTCAGATGAAGAAATCACAAGCAGATTTATTAGATTGATAAAAAAGTCCAAAAAAAAGAGACAAAAAAAGATTAATTAGGCAGGTTCTGATGTAGGAGCTGGAGCCAAAAACTGGATAACAGGTCAAGCATGATAAACAAATGATGTGGTGAAGAGTGTGTCAAAAACTGATCCATTTATGCTCCAGCAGATGAGTAGATGAGTTTCAGGTGTGACTTGTGCACACACACACACAGACAAGAGGGAGGGGGGAAACAGGACACAGAGGGGGAACAGATTACTCTCCTGACAGTAAATGACCTTCTCAGTCCTCTGCTAAAGGTAAAAGTGTCTGCACTTTAAAAAAAAAAAACCCAAACAAACGTAGCACTACGTTTAACTTAGATTTGACTTTCTCGTGTTTTTTCAAATCCCTATTTTCAATGGGTGCTAAAAACCATAAACATGTTGGGATTGAAATCTGGTTTAAGTACGATGTAGATAAGATGGTTTAAGCAGCCCTGATAAAATTAGAAGAATTTTTTTATGTTATTTTTGGTGGTGAAGGACGCCCTTCAACAGGATTTTCAGGGGAAAACAGACAAATAAAAGTCACATTCCTTGTGTTTTTTGTTACAGATCAGGAGGATTCATGAATAGCATTGTTGTCATTACTTGTGGCTCAATGTCTTATTGATTCTATTGGTAAAACAAGCAGGTTTGATGTTTTTTGGCTAAAGGGTTTGAGTCTAAAATATGGACATTACACACCAAAATAACTCAATTTTTTTTTTACCCCAAGTAGCTGTGTCATTTTTGACTCATGAGAATAAGACAGGTCGAAGCCTGTAGAATTTATATTACTACGCCCCATAAAAAGTATAACACCTCAAGCACATTTTTACCTCCTTTTGTTGATCTCCATTTTTCCACCATGCAACATCATGCTATCCATGGATTCATATTATGGGTGGAGACGGTGGCCGCGTGGTTAGCGCGTTCGCCCGCGGACCGGAAGGTCGCGGGTTCGCGTCCCACGGAGAGCACGTCTAGGGTCCTTGGAGAAGACACCTAGCCCCCACTTCTCCCACCATTGGCGCCGTTGAAGGGCAGCCTGCTGCGGTGTAAGGAGTGCAGCAAACAAATTTCCCCGGTGAGGGATGAATAGAGTAATTCAAAATAAATAAATAAATAAATAAATATTTAAGAACAGAATGTTTTCTGGTGCCATGCTGTTGACACAATGCCATCTTGTGGTTGATGTTGCATTGCATTGAAATAAAGGTGTGGTTCTGTATGTTCATCTGAAAATGTTTCTTTATTATAAATCATTCAAAGCAAGTGTCAAAGTGAAAGAAGCTAAGAGTAAAACTTGTTGCTGAGCTCTTTCACTGTTGCACCGTATCAGTGGTTCATGTGTAGTTGGCGGCCTGTGAGAAGGCCTGCATTACACATGTCAATATCAACCTGAATAACGATCTCCTGTGTTTGTTTCCTGTTCTGTTTTCACTTCCTGCCCCTCCCACTACATGTTTCCTCTGACACTTGTTCCTGTGGCGCAACCTCACCCACCCCGTCACCCTGTGTGAACCTGTGCTGCCCTGCATCTCCCGGCCTGCCCATGTTCCTGCAACAGTGAGTGACCTGTCCAGCCTCTTCAGCCTCCTCCTTCTCCTGTTCCCCTGGCCACAGAGATGCACGCACCTGTCTGCTCCTCTCACATCTCCAGTGTTTGCTCTAAAACATCTGAATCCCACCATGATGAGTGTGTATGTGTGTGCAAGTCTGCTTGCACAGGCATTTTTTGAGTGTAATGGTAGAGGAAAGCACTGGAAGGGAACAGTGCCCGAATCCAATTTTAAGGCTTTAATTTTTCATGATTTCCCATTTTGACCCCTGAAAACCTCATTTCTTTGCGCTCCTCCTCCATCTCTTCCTGTTTTCTATGTCCCTGCTCTACTTAAAGGCCCCGGGGAACAGCAGCACCGGTTGTATTGAGCCATACCTCTCTGGTCTCAAAGCAGGCATTTTTTCAAGCCGAGTGCCCTCACCTGCTGCAGTGTTGGCCCCCGGTTTAAGGAAATGTCACCAGGAGGGGGCACTGCCCTCCTTAACAGTCTCATCAAGCCAAGCGAAAGCCCTCCTGGCGAGCCTGTCTGCGTCTGGCCTAACCACTGAAGCCTTGCTCCTCTCCTCTGCCCTTCGCCAGCGTCGCCTTCTACGTGAGCAGCGAGCATCCTCTCTATCCAGCAGCCAGTCCTCCTCCCCGACACCCACCACTACCTCCTCCTCTTCTTCATCTCCCACTACCCCTACGCCCTCCTTGTCCCCCTCCTCTCCCACACCTCTGAGTTCCTTTCATTTCTCATCTGGAGTCGTCAAGCCCAGCAGACAAAGCCTCGTCAGCTCTAGTCGCAGCAACTGTGCGGATGTGGCTGAGGACGTCATTCCTGGCAGCTCGTACTGATGAAGAGGAGCAGAACAATGAGATGGGGAATGCAACTCAAGCACCATCACTTAATGAACCGTCAAATAATCTAAGAACATTAAACCCTTTTCTTTTTTTTTTTACTATTATTACTTGAACTCAGTTTAGTCAGCGGTTTTTGTGATCATGCTTCATGAGTCTCAGCCTTGTTCTTGGGTGGGATTTCGACTCTAATGTGGCCTCACAGTTCCCCTTCAACTCTACCTATAGTACCTTGGAGACAAAGCAAACTAAGCTGGTGTGGTCAGATGAATTCTCACATGTTAGTGGTATAGTTTAAATATCTAGACTGTGATCATAGAAAATAGATCTGCAATAATCACAAAGTGAGTCCAGTAGTTATGTTTTTTAGTGGGTCTGCAACACCTGGCAGTCTGAAATCTGTTGAGCAAATTATCAGAAAAGAAGAAAAAGGTGATTTTAGTGTTTTTTGTGTGAGGGGAAAAGAAGCTTTATTTGATTTTTTTTTTCATCTCTTTGGTTTTAAAGTTTAAATTGGTGCTATATTTTCTGCCTGTGTTTGTACACACTGTAAAGATTTTACATGAGGGGTTATCTGTCCCCTTACATTTCTCTGTCTTATAGACTGCTTTATTTTCCTCTTTTATGTCCGTGTTTATATGCACATCTACTGATGAAAAGTTTTTATTGGTTTAAAAAAAAAGAGAATTTAGTATACGTCATAAAAGCACACTGTAAGAAAACGTCCCAACATGGCACATCTGTTTCTGAAACAAGGTGACAGAAAAATGCAAATGATGACATGTAAAAATGTTAGATAATCATGACAATCAGGATGTTCTCATCGTAGTAGCACAGTTTACTCTGATATATTAGCACATAACATTAATCCATCCCAAAGATTTCAGCATGTACAGCCACATGTGCACAGATTCAACGAGTTTAAGCTCTATTACACATCGTTAAAGAGCACTCTAGTGCAATACCGCTTCGCGACCAGGACGCAAATTACACTGATTTGCCAGATGATAATTTTTTTTTTCTAAGAAATTCCTGTCTTACATTACTGTAACAGAGTTAGCACAGTTGCAAAGTGGTTAGCAGTGGCCTCACAGCAAGAAGGTCGTGGTTCAAGTCCAGAGTGGGATGAGGCTTGGAACACTGGTCTTTCTGTGTGGAGTTTACATGTTCTCCCCGTGTACTGTATGTGTGGGTTTTCTCCCACCCTCCAAAAACATGCATGCTAGGTAAATTGGCCGGTATGAGTTTCCCATAGCAAGGAGTATGTGTGGATGGCTATGTGTGGCCCTTCGACAGACTGGCAACCTGTTCGGGGTGTACCCTGCCTCTCACCTGGTATAAGTAGGGATAGACTCTGGCACCCCTCATGACCCTGTTAAGGATAAGCTGTACAGAAGACGAAGCAAAACATTACTGCAACTGAAAAAAGAAAAACTTCCCTGATTGATAATAGTTTGCACATTATTTAAAACTTTGAGATCAGATGGTTTTTACTGCTGAAGTTAAAATGTAAGACACTGATGGTCCCTTACCAACAGCTCACCATCAGAAACCATACAAATACAAACGTAGAGCTATAACATTATATAATATTACAACAGAAATATTTGACTTCAAAAAGAGTTCTTTTTGAGACACAGAAATGTCCAACTGTGATATTCAGTAGAAAAATAGCTATAATTTTATCAACAAATAAAAATGAAATATAGTGACTTTGCAAACTAGTTTTAATTTTATTTTAATTTTAAAGACGTATTGGACGTATTCTGTACGTCCAATACAATGCTGTCAGTTTCTTTTTATTCCAGAAAGTAAATACACTAAATAAAACAGAAAACCAGCAGATTGATATCCTGGAGGAACACTTCTCAGTTTCTGAAACAGTTACACTGAAAATACTACAGGATTGAAGGTATCTGTGCAGGAAGAAGAAAATAGTGTTCCTCTTTCAACACTAGACTTGCTCTTTTTTGGAAACAAAATCCAAAATCAATTCAATAAAAATCTGTTTTAAATATTTCAGTTAAACATTATGGACGAAGCACAAATTATCCGCTTATAACTAGACGGAAGTCCTTTTTACTCAATGTATCTATTTCTGAGGAAACAGTGGTTTTATTGAAGTTTTAAGTTGAATCAAATACAAAATTCTTTAACATATTTTAGTTTTATGGACAGATTTTAGAAATATAAGAAACGATGGTGCTTCTCTTTGATAGCAACTTACACAGAAATGAACTACTTTAAAGCCAATTGTCTTAGAAGTTTGCCTCTTTTTGAAGAAGAAAAGTCAGAGAAAGTGTTTTGTAGCTGATGTTCTCTTTGACTGTGTTCGTATGGGTGTTTTGACATTGAAATTAAACGTTATCGAAGTATTAGATTTGGGAGGAGACATGTTTAGTGAGTTGGCTTGATGTAATCTGGAAGGGAGTTTGACAACCAGGCATTACGAAGGGGCTATCCTGCAAAAACGGCTTTTTGTGTCAGGCGAGCCAGATAGGGTGGTTCGGGCATCTGGTTGGGATACCTCCCGAATGCCTTGCTGGTGAGGTGTTTTGGGCACGTCCCACCAGGAGGAGACCCAGAGGCAGACCCCAGACCTGCTGGGGCGTCTATGTCTCACAGCTGGCCAGGGAACACCTCGGGATCCTTTTGGGTGAGCTGAGGGTGCTATTTCAACAACTATTCAAACATCCATGCAGATCCCCCACTGGAAAGGTTTACTGGAAGTAAAGAAGGATGTCAACACAAGTGACTTTCTCACCTCTGTACTAGTTTACTTTGAACTGGTTCATTCATGTTTAATGAAACTCTTTGAGTTCTTTATGTGGGCACATCTTGCATTTGATGAGTTTTAATCTAAATTTTAGAGTTTTTTTCTTCTGATGATCTGCAGCTTATAAATCAAGATTTTGGTACAAAGGACCACCTGTGTTCTATAGCAGGTGGGTCATCTGTGTAGTTTAAATTTAGATATCTTCTCTTATCTAAATGTTCAGAACACCTGGTTGTTCTTGGTCATGCCTTTTGTTCTCCATTCTAACTTAAACAGGAATTTTTTTCCCCCTCATGAGCACATAGGAAGGCTAAACAAGGAGTGAGAGGAGGCAGCAATTCACAATGTTGTTTGAAATAAAATATATTTAAAATCTTTTTATAGCAAATCCCCTTCCACAGCTAACTAAAGTACCATATTTATTTAAATATATTATGAGATAAGAATTATTACATAAAAACACAATACCCCCTCTTCAACCAATTGTTTTCCAGCCACTTTCAGTCACCCAACGTCTTTAATTACAACAACGTTTGGTTATTTTTTAACATTTTATGGGTCTGAAATATAAAACTATAGAAGGATGATATTCTATGGACGCTGTCGTAGTGCTTTTTGCCTTTGACAGACTTTGACCAGTTTGTCTATAAGGACCTGTCCCCATGTTTCCAGTGCCTGTAAGACTCTCCAGAAATCTGCAGATGGTGTGATTTTGCAGCATCCGCACTGATGACAAAAAAAAACACTTTGACCCAAAGAAGAAGCTGAGAGAGGAATTGTTTGTTCCTACTTCTATAAAGAAAAAGGAAGCTAGTGTCACTTAAAGTATCTTGTTGCAGACACGTGGCTAAAATCAGCCTGTAACAAAACTCACAGTTTTAGTGACAAAGAAGAAAATAAATTCACCAATTCACAATACTTCTCTTCAAAATCCATCACTTGTGGAGTTAAATAGGCTTGCTTGTGCATCTGCTTAGCACTCATGAGGAAGTATGCACACATTGTAGTAGCCCTATCACTTTGCCTCAAAAATGTCTTTCTCCTTTTTAGCAGAGTTTAATTTGTGGGATCCGACATGTGGGACGCTCGAAGAACATCTCTGGCAATCACAAAAAAAAAAAAAAAAACTCATGCAAACTTTAAATAAAACAGAAAAAATATATGATTATATCCAAGTGAAATGTGTGTGAAAATAATATAAATGTGAAGAAAACGTCACATGCATTTATATAGATATTAAACATAAACATATATATTTAGGCCTAGATTACATTACTTATTAAAAATGTCATCATCTTTTTTGTTTTATATATTTGTGATCATTTTGTACAGAATTCTTTTTCTTTTGATTTCATCAATAAAGATATTACATTTCACACTGAGATTATTTATTCATATGCAGAACTTTTTTATATTTGTTTAAAATATCTGTAAAATACCTGTTAGATGATGTAAAATATGATATAGTTGACTTGAACAGTTTATCATGTTTTTATTTATTAGATGTAAAGTCATTTGGACAATACTAGTCCAGCTTGTCTCCACATTTAGCTCAGGAGTCGGATGCTGGACCAGTGCCTGATTTTAGGAGCTCATTTTGCTACTATTGTTTCTATTGGAGGGAGTTTTCTTTCTTTCTTTTTTTTTTAAGCTCCTCTTTTGATTGTTTAAATGTTGAGGACGGAAAGAACAGGTTGTAATTGGTGTGAAATGGGCCTAAAAACTTGTAATGAGGCCTCGCTGCTGTGAGCTTTACTTTGCTTTAATTTAAAACTGTCATGTTTGCATGAGAACAAGAACGGTAACTGACGATAGGTGGATGTATTTTACTTCTGTTTAACTTGCAGGTTTAAGTAGCAGTGGAGTTATTAAAATTTTAAAGCTACTAAGATGGATAATATAAGAAAAATACAAAGCTGAATGAATTTCTATCATTTTATGTCCCACCCCGTACCCCCTCTTAAATAATGAATCTACTGTCTATAGTATGTGTATGAGATTTTTACATGGATGTGTGGATGTTCAAAATCTTGGCATCAAAAATAATAATTAAAAAAAATACAAAATTGACTTGTAAATAGACCGAGCCATTCCAAGCCAATTCAATTCAATTGTTATGTCCAAATGATGTTTTATTAATCATAAACTACAATGATCGGTACAAAGGTATATACAAAACAATGCATGTATAGTTTCAAGCAATCGCACGGTGAAGTCGATTAAAAAAAAAATGTCTACATGTTTTCTCCAAATATGACAAAAAGGTGGTTCTGTGTTTAGAGGTTTACAAACATGATGAATGGCACAATATTTTTTTTTTGGTATCCGTGACACAGGCATGTTCAGTCTTTCTGTGAAGTTATGTGATGATGAGAACAGTGTTGTGGAGGAATCTGATTGCTTAAACTAAGATATCTGAGCAGAGGAGTCAATGGGTACGACATACTCTTTCCATAGAACGATTCTCCCATTTGTAGAGTAGTGTGATATAAGAACAATACAGAAAAATAGATCTATGATATATTACTAATATATATAAGTTTAAAAAAACCTGCTGATACAGATACCAATTTATCAGTGTGGATGCCACGATATTCTGAGAAATGTGTGTTTTTCCTGTGAGAAAACGACAGGCAGCTCAACCTGCCTCCTTTTGTACATAACTTGCTGTGATTGTGTGTCTAATAAAGTGCAGCTCTCTTGTACAGTCTGAATTTGCATCGTATTTCTTCTAATATATTTCTTATAACTTAACACTTTTTTTCAGGGTGGGGCAGTGGTTTGCACAGTCGCCTCACAGCAAGAAGGTCAGGGTTCGAGTCCCTAGTACGATGCATAAGCCAGTGGCCTTTCTGTGTGGAGTTTGCATGTTCTCCCCGTGTGTATATGGGTTCCCTCCGGGTGCTTCGGTTTCCTCCCACCCTCCAAAGACATGCATGTTAGGTTAGAGGTCCCTATGAAATTCGCCTTAGGAATGAGATAGTGTGTGTGTGGATGGTTGTGTGTGTGTGTGGCCCCACGACAGACTGGTGACCTGTTCTGGATGTACCCTGCCTCTCTCCTTTAATCAGCCAGGACAGGCTCCAGCAGCCCCCGTTAGGGTTGAGTAGTTCAGAAGCCAAAACGAAACTTCAAGTTCAATAAAAACAAAGACAAGATTGCTTAAAAGACTTTACTAAAAAAAAAAAAAAAAACACATCTTACATTTTTAATTAGAAAATGAATAAAGATAATTATATTATTAATTGTAAAAAATACAAGTGCTTTACCACAAAATTGTATTAGTAATAAAAGTGAAATGTAGATTTTTTTTATTTACAGTAACTAAAATATTACTTCTTATAACCTAATACTTTCCTTATGCTTTGATTTCTTGTATGTACAGACTTTTTAAATCTTGTTGTATTACTGTGTTTGGTACTGATTCCAGTTGGATTAGTAAGATAAATTCATGGAAGGTGGTTTTAGGTGTCCTGGCGTTGAGCCGGCCGGCGCCCATCTGCTCGTCTGTATGGTGTGTTCCTTAAATCTGCAGAAATACAGAAGGATTTGGCATTCATTTACATATGAAAAATAGAAAATTAATGAGTACAAAATGCTTCCAGGCTGCATGAGAGCTCAGTGGTTGGCACTGTGGGTCGGGGTTCGAGTCCTGGGTGAGACAAGGCTTCCTCCAGTTTCCTCCCACCCTCCAAAAAAACATACATATTTGATTGGCCACTATGAAATTGCACCTAGGAATGTGTATGGTTTTGTGTGTGTGGCCACGCAGCAGACTGCTGACCTGGGTGTACCCTGCTTCTCGCCTGAAATCACCCAGGATAGGCTCCAGCACCGATTGCGATCCTCGTTTTGGATAAGTTGTTCAGAAAACAAAACAAAAACATGCTTCCTTCAATAATTATTGTACCTGTTATGATGTCCTCCAGAGCACCATCTTTCCCCTCACGTACTGGAGTTTTCACCTGCCTCTTCTTCAGTTCAGCAATCAGATCCATCTGAGACATTTTAGGCATTGCAGGGCCCTAGAAAACATCCATCATTAGAGGTTTTCTACATTTTTCACATACCGAATATGAATTTTTTTACCTTTTGAGCTCCAGCCTTATTTGGAGAGGGTGACTCTTGTACCTCACGGCTTTCATTTTCCATCTTCTTTTTCTGCTCAATCTCCTGCTGAGCTGTCTGTAATTGATAATACAAAAAACTTAGTATCCAATATATAGATTATATAACTGAACATTAGAGCATGCTTACCTTATAAGCTTTTATAAAGCGCCCAAACAAAGGGAAAAACGTGGAAGGCTGGGTTGTTTTTGGGTTCTCCCCAAAATATTCCACCACAGCACCATAAGCCTCCTGCAGAAAAAAGAAACAGAAATGCAAATGTTTTGGATGATGTGCAATTTTTCTGAAGGTCTCAAGAAATGAATAAATCACCAACCTGAGCGGTTTTGCTGTCTTTGATCAAAGTTTCCAGTTGTTCGCTGTTTGTTTTGATGAATTCCTTCAACACAGGGCTATCATCCTGCACCAAAAACTCCTTCTTAGTCATCTCCATTCCTCGTTCTAATGAGCGAATACCTTGAAGGATGCCATCTAAAGACACTGAGAAAGAAATCCAAACGAGTTAGCCTAAATCAGGAGGGTCCAACTCTTTTTTGTTCTGGGGTCACATAAAATGTCTACAAGATACATGGATGACCTTTTTCTTAAAAAAAGTTAATAATTAGCTTTTTTCACTTTATCATTGTGATATTTATAAATTACCTACTGTAGGCTGGATTTGACTTTAAGTATCTAATCAGACCAATTGTGCATGTACCTAAAGCTGCTTTGTCCACAAAGTGAAGCTCCATGTGGAAATTGGCCAAATCAGGATATTTTTCCAGAATGATGTTGGTGATGAAATGGAGTAGTGTCTGTGTGCGGTCGGTGGACTTGGTCTCCAACAGCTGGAACATTTAAAAAAGTGGGAAACATGAGTTTTTATTTTACTTTGGATCAGAAAAATGTAAAAGAATTCTGCAAAAAAAAGTGACTTGCCATGTCCAGACTCTGCAACCTGAAGCCGTAAGCTGCGCCTCTTTTACTGCTATTCATATAGTTACCAAAGGCAAGAACAATCTGAGAAAAAAAAAAACAGATAATAAATAAGAACAAACACATCTTCCTTTTTACAGCTTTGTTCTTGTGTCGTGATGTTCTCACTTCTAAGATTTTTTTCAGTTTGGCCGAAGACTTGATGGACATGGATGCAGAAATAATGGAGTTAAGTTGCTGTGGACGAAATCAGAACTTTAGCAGATCGAGATAAACCTTTACAAGTTAAATTTACCGACACTGACCGGCTGCAGGCGTTTGACTGTATCTGGGAAGTTCCCCATGAACGTGAGAGTGTTTATTCGCTGGTTGAGACGAGGAATCTTTCCAAAGCGCAAAACAAACTGGTCTTCATCCGTCAGGTCCTCCAAAGGACGTCCTTCTTTTTCATAATTAGCAAGAAGCTTCATCTCGAAGTCTGAAGGGATGAAGTGTTCAAGCAGTTCCAGGAAGTCTATTGACAGAGACTTTTGGTCGTACCTGTAAAAAGAGGATGAAGATTACTGTAGTAGGTGTGACTGTTGTTTTTTCAGATGGTGTTTTATTCTAAAGAATCCCATACATCTCTATTGCTGTGCAGATGGCCAATGGCTTCTGACCTCCCTTTCGGAGGGTGATTGCCAGATTCTTGGCCTTGTTGGGGTCAATCAAGGAGGTCTTCGCTGGGGTGTTTTTAACAGTCTTTGTCCTCACTTTGGACAGATCTACTGTAGTAGCCTGAGCTCTGGTCTTGAATTGCTCTTCAAAGATCTCCATATTCAACTCCTAATAGAAGGCAGAAGGCAAAAAATTATTTTGGTTTAAAGTTGCGCAGTGACGTGTTTCTGGACGTTTGAGACTCTCACTTCCAAAATCTGTTCATCATCCAGTTCGTTGAAGACTGTGCCAGTGACCTGGTTGGGTTTTAAAGCCTGCCAGTTTAACAAAGGCATCCTGAATCTGGTCTTTATAGTTCTTTTGGTTTTAAATCCTGGAGAAATGCAAAACAAAAAGATTTTACAGACTCAGTTGAAACTTGCTCGGCTTTGTCATTTTTACAGTTATTTTAAACTTCACCTGACTGAGCATCTGGAGCTGCAGGAGGTGGTGGAGGTCCACTACCAGGTGGTGGTGGGGGTCCAGCGCCAGGTGGAGCTGGTGGTGGAGGAGGACCTGCACCAGGCGGTGGAGGAGGTGGAGGAGGACCTACACCAGGTGGTGGAGGTGGTGGTGGTGGTGGAGGAGGACCTGCACTACATGGTGCAGGTGTTGGAGGAGGAACTTCTTCTCCTCCAGGTGGTGGTGGAGGGGGAGGCGGGGGAGGAGGTGGCGGTGCTCCTGCTTGTAAAGATTCTGCAGCTTGCCCACCAGGTGGAGGAGGAACAACAGGTGTTGAGGTGGCAGAATCAGTTGAGTCGATGGGGGCGGTCTGGGTAGTTGATTGGGGGCTTTGGACGTACTCGACCACTTTGACCGGCACAACTTGGATGTCCAGACCCCCTGAGGGATTTCTTCCAACCTGGATCAGCCCCTTGTCCTGCAGCTCCTGGATCTTCTGCTCAAGCTCGGAAGGTGACTGGTTGACAGAGGTCACCATGCGCTCCCTGTCCTTCTCTCTCTCTCTGTCCAGCTCACGCTCTCTTTCTCTTTGCTGCAGGGAACTAACCTGGGTGCATGATTCCCTCAGGCTTTCCTGCACACACATCACACACAGCCATCAACAAATCGTGCATCTTTACAAATGGAGTCATGTTCTCTTTCCTGGTTTCTATGACCGATACCTCAATTCAGGGATTAACTGTACACGTGTAAATTCTTTTAAATTGGGTCATGTTTATAATTGTGATATTTAATTTTCTTTTAAAACCATTAAGACAAATTAACTTCCTGCAAACTAAATTATTAAAAATTTTCCCCCCTTGATGCAAAAGCCCTTGTACGTCTGCTGTCTTGTCTATGCCTGGTCTCCCCAAACCTCCCTAGGACTGAAGCCTGCACAGGCTGAAGCTACCTGTCTCCTACGCTGACTGCTCCCTCTCCTCAATAAACTGGTTAAACTTGGCTGAGCATCTGAGTCCTACTTTACACCTCCAATCTGACATCATGACAAATCCTCTCTAACAGACAACTTACTTTGAGCAGCTCGGCCTCCTTGGTAGCCTGCATGAGCTGAGTTTCAAGTTCAGTGATCTTCTCTGCAGTCTGGTTCTCAATGTCCTCAAGCCGGGCAAGTAGCTGTACCAATGCACAAAAGGAATTCTGTTACACAACATGCTCACATCAAAAGTTTCTACTTATTTAAGAATCTTTTTTTTTTATGGCGGCGGCAACGGCTGAGGCTTGTCTGACCCCGAATAAATGGAAGACAACAAAATAGAACGGAATGAAACCTCTGAGTTGTGATCCTTCAGTTCATCCACATGTTCCAACACTCCTCCTCTGTTTTCAGCGTCCTCCAGTAGAGCTCCTACGTCCAACACATTGTCCAGGTAGGCTTGGATCTGGACATGCAGCTTTTCACTTTCTGTGTCCTTTAAACTCTAACACACAACAAAAACATATAAAATGATATGATCACTAAGAAAAGAAATGGATTTGAATTTACAAAGTAATAAGAATAAGAAATAATGAGTGGGGGTAAAATAAGTCATATGAGCTTGCAAACTTGAGGCAAATTCTCATTTGCCTCCCTATTTTTACCTCGGAGAGTGTCTCAAAATAATAGGTGGGGACGATCTAGGCAAATAAAAGTGCAGTCAAATACAGAAGCACTTTTATCATAAATTATCTGTAAAAAAACAGCTGGGAATGATCCTTTGTGTAGATAATAAAACATTAAAAGACTCCAGCAACACAACAGTGAACCGAATCAGGGAATTTCAAAGATATTCAAGTTGTTGGAGGCATAAGAGCTTTGGAACTTTTCCAGAAATCATTGACTGTGAACACAGATTGCACTCCGTCATGTAAAGAAGAAGCCATATGTGCACAAGATCCTGGGGTGGACATCTCAACAGTAGACTGCATTTAACGACATATGTTCTTATCTACATGACAGGATTTCTCAGGGAAGGTCCCACATTTCTCAGAAAACCCTGCTAACGCATACGATGCACTTTTTGTCCAATCTGTTCAACACAAAAAAATCCAGCACTGGTGAATGGATCATAAGTGGGTTACTCTGAAAAGACTGCTCAATGTTGAACAATGATCTTAACCAGTTTTATTTGAATATATTACATGCATTAAAATATTCATCAATAAAGCTTCAATTAGCTTCAGTGATGATCTGGATTTAAAGGAGGGATATTGTGGTTTTTGTGGGTAGATAATTTTTAGATAAACATGATATTTTTAGTTAGCTCTGTGCAACTTTGCAGGATAAAAAACTATTGTTTTATTTATTTGGTTTAATTTTTATTTTTGACACTGTGACTTGTAATTTCCCATCGCTTGCCGCTTAATCTTGCTCACTGGGTGTGTGTGAGGCTAGAGAGCAGTACCTGAGGGGAGGGATTGAGCATCAGCAGAGCAAATGCACGATGCAAAAATAATTCCTGCTTTGATTGGAATCTGTGTGTGGTCATTAAACAAAAAGGGTGGAAAAAACTTTCTGAATGACATTGGAATAGTTAATTATAACTCTTACAACTTATGCAAAAATGCATAAAAAAAAAAAAAAAATTAAAAAAGCACCTTCAGGTATGTTTCTGAAATAAGGTTCAAACATGGCAGAAACCTCCAAAAAGTTTATTTTACATGAATTCCCTTTTAAATCTGTCACATGGAGCTTTCTTAGATTATGCTTTAGTGCCAAACAAATGATGCAGTGGGAAAACGATTTGTGAAAAAAGAAAAAAGAAAAATCAGCAACAGTAATAACGCACCTCCCAACAAAAATACTTCCTGAAAACAAAAAGAGCAAACTCATTTAGAAGTTTGGTTCTTATCTATAAACCCTTTAGATGTTTGCTGAGCCCATAATTTTTGGAAAAGGTAGCAATGAAATCCCAGATGCCTTAAAATAAGCATCGTATAGGAAATAAAAACATCCACAGACCTCCAGGTATTTATCCAATCCAAGGTGAGTGAACTCGTATTGCAGGTGGACACGGAAGTTCATGTTCTCCACCGAATGAACCACAATGTTTATGAACTGCATACAGGCCACCTTAGAAACAAGGATAGATAAATCTCTGTGACATTCTTTCAAATTGTGCTTCTCTGTCTTTTAGAATGTGGTCTCACCATAAAGTCAATGTTGTTGTCATCATGGATGAAATACTCCATCAACTTCTCAAAGCGGTTCCTTTCTTTGCTCACCTGAGAGAAAAAAGAAAAGGTTAGATGTTGGAGGGAAAAAGTTATTTATCTCTATCCCATGAGCAGTGCTGACTGGAGACTCTCAATTTGACTTGTCAGACAAGGGTAGCACACTCCTCAGATGACCTACAAAGAGTGTGCATCCCTGTCTGCTTTATTTATACAGTTGTGGGGAAAAAAAGGTACTTTGTAGTGTGGGTAAAGAAAGGTTACAGACCCACCCTTACAGATGGTGGAGAGAAAGAAAGGTGGGGTGTTCTGCAAATAACACTATGTCATGCAGCTGTAGGTCACAAGCTGACATTTGTCTGGAAATCACATATGAAGCTAGAAGACACACTGTACATAAAGATCTACATTTTCTACCTGACAGTAGAGGTACAGGTGAATGTAATGAATTATTTTCAAATCCAAGGGACACCAATAGGCTGGACAGACTGATAAAGAAATGTGCATCTGTGGTGCGGAGAAATGTGGACTCTGTGGGAGCTGTTTTGGAGGGGAGGATGAGGGCTCTAATGCAGGGTATCCTGAATAACCCCTGTCACCCTTTACACGATGTTATCACGACCCAGAAGAGTACCTGAAGTAACAGGTTCCTCTCACTGCGCTGCAGGACGGAGCGCTTTAAGAGGTTGTTTATCGCTTCAGCCCTCAGGCAATTTAATAGATCAGATGGTTCTGGAAGGAACTGAATCCTGTTTTATTATGTATGTATGTATGTTGTTTTTATTTATTTTGTATGTACAGCTTGTGATTTCTGTTGCTGCTGGACACCAGAACTTCTCCTGCAGGAGATCAATAAAGTTTTTAGCTTATCTTATCTTAAATCCATATTAATAAAATTCTACTTTTTTTCCACAAAAAAAAGTTTTATTTCCATTATCTATCCTTCTTTAGGGGATAATTATGATTCATGAATACATTTTTTGTTTACTTAAACCAGGACCTTGTGCATACATGTGGAACTGTCTCACAAGTCCTAAAAATATGACAAGGGAAACTCATAACATGAGTAATGTGTGACAGGAAGTGTGCAATGCTGGGATGACCAAAGAGCAGAAGTTACACATGATCATTCCAATATGATGAAAACATATATCTAAGCAAAAAAAAAACCTACCTCTTTAAAATTGTCAAAAGCAGAAAGAATGATGTCATGTCCTCCTCTGACCAGACACACAGCAGCCAGCAACTCCAACACAAGAGCTTTGGTCCTGCCAGAGAACAGAAGAATGTTCAAATACGCATGTACAATTAAAATTAGTATCACATTAACCTACCTGGGATTTCTGCTGTTGAGACTGAGTGTGATCTCGTTCACGCAGCGAGGATGAGTCATCACCAAGTTGAAACCAGACTGAAAGCAGAAGGAAGATATAAAAAGCTGATTGAGACCGACTCAATGTATTGAAAAAAATAGAATAGTTGAATTTAGTTTGATATGTGATCATAAAGTTTAACTTAACAAAAAAATAACAGAGCATCATTTTGTTTAAATGTAACATGCAAGCCCACCAGTGCAAAGTGTAGCACATATAAAAAGACAAAACATGATGTGAATGGTTTTGCTGTACCTGGTAATTCATGATAGCTCGGAGGCACATGATACACACATGTACATCATCTCTCTGGTGGGCTGAATGAGGCTTTTTGTGCATTTTGTTTGCCAGGGTAGAACTTATTCTGTGAAAGGACACGGACATGAACAAATAAAACACTTGGAGGTGAGAAATATAAGTACTTCTGCAAATGTCTGAAACTTGAGCAGTTGGTTGCGTTGAGCTTTGACTTTAAGCTCTAAAAACTCTATGTGTAGTTAACAGCTAAAATAAAAACAAAAGAGGAGGACAACAGAGGGTTGTGAACCTACAGGATGATGAGAAACTGAAGATTTTCTCATTTTGTCCCTCAAAACAATGGAATTAACATTAATGCACATTTTTCAACAATCTGTCTGCCGAGATATGGACTTTGAATTGATCTGTTTGGTTTTAGGATCCCTACAAAGGGATCAAAAAAGTTTAAAATCAGAGAGGCCAGACTGAGATGGTTTGGACATGTGCAGAGGAGAGAGAGAAAATACATCGGCAGAAGGATGCTGGGTTTGGAACCACCAGGAAAGTGATCTAGAGGAAGACCAAAGAGGAGGTTCATGGGTACAGTGAAGGAAGACATGAAGATAGTTGGTGTGACTGAAGAAGATGCAGCAGATAGGGTTAGATGGAAGAAACTGACTTGCTGTGGCGACCCCTGAAGGGAAATGACGAAAGAGAAGAAGAAAGGGATGAAAAACGTGGGTGGGAAGGTAGACGTTTTTGATCTTTGGTTATGCTGCTCCCCGTTCAACCTAATCTCAGAAAAGAAGAGGAGGATGAATGGGTGCCAATTAATTCTTTTTGATTCCTCTTCAAGGTCTCCAAAAAACTTTTTATTATCTTCTACTTACATATCGTAAGAGGTATTGAAGAACTTTATAAATTCATTTTCACAATAATACTTATGAATAAGCACTGTGAAAATTTTAAATAGATACCAGTACAATGTGGATTGGATAGTTTCATTAAATTAAATCCCACATTTAACTATTTTTTAAGATGGGCAAAAATTTTTGGTCCACAGGCTATCAGTCATTATGACTTCCTTTTTATTGGTTAAAAGTAAATAAAAAGTGCCCGTTGCTGTGAATGTGCATGCATAAAAAACAGTATTTATTTGTGCAGCTACTTTTTTATCAGTAGTAAATTGTAAAACCAAATGCAGGATGTGACTTACCAACAGTGAGTCTGACACACACAGTAACAAATCAAAAACTGTCAGAGCAGATGCCAGCGTCAACAATTATTTGTGTGGTGACACGCATGCTTTAACCCAGAAAAGATCAAGATCGGTTTATATTATTCATTAGCAGTTGCTGGATTTCTATACTGCCTTTTTTTTTAAAAAAAAGAAAACATTTTTGGCTCATTTTAACACATCTCGCTAAAGAAAAAAATGTGCATGTATTTTTATGTATAACATTTTAACTTCACCACTTCTTGTTCAGGTCATTCTATTTTAAGCTGGTTCAAACAAACCTATTTATGTTTACAGTTCATCTTAATAAAGATGTACAATGCAGGGTGGACTACGTAGGCTGCTAGCCCTGTTTCCAAAGATTGATGTATCTCACCTCACAGTGAGAGCCCGAGCTGCCCGGCCCACCCCGTGGGAATGACCACCACTGGTGTTCTTTGTTAAATCCTCCATCGATCTTTCAGCTGGTTTTTGTTTGTCTGACAGGCTGCTGCCATTTTCAACAACCTCCAAATCAAATCTGCGAGGGAGAGTTATTGGAGGGAGGATTTTACAGTTAGACCACCAAAAGTTTTTAACATTATTTCTTTCATCTGAACTTACGAGGTGTCACTTTGAGCATGAGACAGGTATTCCACCAATATGTCCAAACCTTTATTCTGCTCATTGAGAAACTCCTGGGCCCATCTACAAATAAGAAAAACCTACGTGAGTAATGTAATCATGCATATTTTTTTTTTCATCAAATGCATTTATTTTTTTAATTAATAAAAAAATTAATTTCACTACTCATGGAAAGAGAAATAAGTCACAGTACTAATTTTTTTATATCCTGTTTGGATAGAAAATTATGTAAAAACATGAAATTCTACTATTAAAGTTTACCCAAGTTAAACAAGGACACATTTTGCCCTTTTTTTAATTCCTCTTTTTGTCCTTTTTTTTTAATCCCTCCGAGACGTTAGAGGGATCCAGTTCGGTGACATCAGGATCGGATCTCTGCTTTTTGCGGATGATGTGGTCCTGTTGGCTTCATTGGACCGCGATCTCCTGCTCTCACTGGATCGATTTGCTGCCGAGTGTGAAGCGACCGGGATGGTAATCAGAGCCTCCAAATCCGACACCATGGTCCTCACCCGGAAAAGGGTGGAATGCCCCCTGCGGGTCAGGGAAAGGGTCCTGCCCCAAGTGGAGGAGTTTAAGTATCTCAGGGTCTTGTTCACGAGTGGGGGAAGGATGGAGCAGGAGATCGACATACGAATCGGTGCAGCATCAGCAATAACTAGGACGCTACATCGGTCCGTCGTGGTAAAGAGAGAGCTAAACCGAAAAGCAAAGCTCTCAATTTACAAGTCGATCCACAGTCCTACCCTCACCTATTGTCACCAGCTGTGGGTGTAGTCCAAAATAATGAGATCGCGGATACAAGCGGCCAAAATGAGCTTCCTCCGCAGGGTGGCTGGGCTCTCACTCAGAGATCGGGTGAGGAGCTCTGCCATCCGGGAGGAGCTTGGTGTTGAGCCACTCCTCCAGGTCGACAGGAGCCAGATGGGGTGGTTCAGACATCTGCCCCCTGAGCGCCTCGCTGGTGAGGTGTTTCGGGCGCATGTCACCGGGAATAGACCAAGAGGCAGACCCCGGACCTGCTGGAGAGACTATGTCTCACAACTGGCCGGGGAACGACTCGGGATCCTTCTGGGTGAGCTGGAGGAGGCAGCCGGGGTGAGAGAAGCTTCCCGTCTGAGGCTGTTGCCCCCACGACCCTGCCTGGAATGAGCAGAAGACGACGAAATGGAACGGAACTTTTTGTTGGAATCGGTCTATTTGTTTCTGCATGACATTGTAAAGCAGAAAATTATTTGAAATAGTCGAATAAGCCACTGTCCTAAACATCATGTAACTGAATCATAGATACATATTTACAGACTACAAAAATATTTTTTAAAAATCACTAAAAATAAGACACAAAACATTTTGATCCTGTTGATCATGCTCACCCAATGTGATTGGTACGAAGAGAGATCTCCAAGTTTTTAAGGACCTGAGTTGCATCTTGGATTTTTTTCTTCAACTAAAACAGCAAATTTGATCAATTCAAGATATTGAAAAGTAAAAAAAACTCTTTTGATTTAAGGTTAAGAATATTTACTGATTTTACTGACCCTTCGAGACACTCCACCCTGGTCTTGATAAAAACTCTTGATTTTGCTCAAGTATGTAGATGGGGGACTCTTCACTTGGAAACGCTCCTGTTAAACACAAAAAGAAGAATAAGCATTTGCTTTTGTGATATTATTAATTGAAGAAGAAACTCTGTGTGGTGTGTTTGTGTGGAACATTTTATTCCATCTCAAACTGTACTAATGAAAACTTGACCAAACTGAAAATGCTCATTTCTGTTTTGATGTTAGTTGTCACCATAACACGTACAATGTGGGGTTTTGGTGTGACACACGCTACAGAAACCCCAACTAGGTTTTTATAGCTTGACTTCAATTCAACCCCATTGAAAGCTGAAAAATAAGATCTACGTACGTCTGAGTCATTTTATGCTTTAACATTTTCTTACCTGATCACAAACTAATTCCCACTTCTTTTCATTGTCGTACTGACTCAACAGTTTCAGTTTGTCTGGAGGCAAGTTCATGTAGCTCTGAAAAAGAAGAGAAAAATCTTTTAAAGCAAGAAAAACTTTAATGTTTAGTTTTATATTTTAAGCCTGTACACTAATTTCTTGCACCTTCCTGTTCATGCAGACTTATTGAAATGCAAAAAACCACATGCACATTTGCCATCATGGCAGGATGTGAAATACGTGCTTGAGGTAGGGATGACTCAGTGTTTACAAGCGTGGTTGTCAATGGATACCGCTTAGACAAATTAAAAATTGTCACAGTCTTAAAGAAGTTGATCAGCTTTAAAAAGTGAACAGTTACAAAGGTTTTTTTTTAATCTACTCTGAGCACCAAGACTGACGTGGTGTTTATTAGAACCTTTTTACGATAGTCTTTTCTTTAAAAAAAATTATGCACAACTGAAGTGAATTCATCAGACACTTAAATAGGAGGCGTAAAGAGGTATTTTGTTTAAAATATGAGCGTTACTTCATCATTAGGGTCACAAGATTTAAAACTATATCAATTACATCAACTAACATCGCGGGTCACATCCTACTAAGTGCATGTCTAAGGTACTTGGAGAAGACACCCAACCCCTGTTTCTCCCACCATTGGCGCCATTGTGGGCAGCCTACTGCGGTGTAGGAGTGCAGCAGACAAATTTCCCCGGTGAGGGATCAATAGAGTGAGTAAAAATTTAAAAAAGAATTAAACTCATAGGGGATTTTTATTGACATTTTCTCCACTGAATCATGTACACTGTGAATCCCGATGACTCTCTGTTTGACTTTTCACCTGATCTAAAACACCACGCAACCAACAAACTTCTCAAATATCGGGTGTGGGTTTAGATGTGCCAGTAACACCCGAACACCTCGCTTTCTTTCTTTCTTTGTTTTTAAGAAGATAAAACGGAAATGGTTGCTGCTTTAACGCTGAGGTCAATTTACATCCTTGGTGGGGCAAGGGAGTGGTTGTTCTGTGGCTTTTTTTTTTCCACAAACCCAAAGAAGATTAGTAGAAATGGAGAGATGTGACATAAAAATGGAGATAGTTCATGTATTTTTTTTAAGGTTTGTACTGTAAATCGGAGGAAGGAAGGTGGGAGGGAACGATGTGAGATGAGGTGATGAGTGCTTGCAGTTGGGGTAGTCTTTACCTCGCTTTTGATATGATTACATAATCTATCAAGCAGCTTCAGACAACACAGAGTTGATCAGGTTGAAGATAAAAAAGACGTAGAGACGAAGACAAAGAGTTTAGGAAATGTAGAAAAAAAATCAAACTTTAAAAGAGGACACATTGTGCTTTCATATAAAAACATACACATATATACTTTATTGATCCCTCACCAGGGAAATTTGTGTGCTGCATTACACCACAGCAGGCTGCCTCCTATGACAGTGGCAATGGTGGGAGAAACGGGGGGTTAGAGGTCTTCTCCAAAGACCCTAGACGTGAACTCAGTGGAAATCGAACCCGCAAATATCCGGTTAACTTCCAATCCGAGAGCGAATGCTCTACCACTGAGCCACCGCCTCACCATAAAAACAGTTCTCGAATATTATCTAAAGAAGCCATGTCTCGTTAACTCAGGAAAAGGCTAATCAATACAGTTATTAAGTTTCACTTTTGTTTTGTGACACGATGTATCCTGACATGACAAAGTGTAAATCTCATTTGAGACCATAGTGCATTAAAATTCTTTAAAAGTTCATATTCTCTTTTTGCTGCATTTAAGTTAAAATTGCAGTCTTTATTGTTTAACCTACTACTTAAAACCCCCCTCCTGACACAGAGTGCATGCACGGCTGCTTCCTGCTTGCGTTAGAAAGTGGGTGTGGCGGAGAACAAAAGGTGTGGCAGAGAACAGATTACCCAAACATGGATGAATGAAACAGAAAACCACATCAGGTATGTTTGTGATGTAAGAATAATGTTCAAACATAATAGAAAACTCCAAAAAGTTGATTTGGATCTACAGACATTTATAAAAATTGCATAAAAAAAATCAGCATCTAATTTTTTTTCTTCATAGACTTTTACACTTGCATGTGAGAGAGCATTGAAATGATGCTGAAAAAATTGGGAATGATTAATTATTTTCCCTTTCATATTATTTTCAATAAAGTTAAAATGCCTACAAGTGATGTTGAGCTTCTGTTTAGACTGTATGTTTTTATTCTGAATTCCAAACCTACATTAATACTTATTTAAACAAACTTTGTTCATGTTCACTCACACTTTGTGGGGTTTTTTTTTTGTCTTAAATATGAGTCATTGTCTTGACTCTTTGTGTAGAGAATCCAGTTAGCGGTTAACAGCAGTAAACTGTTTAATTAGTGGACAATTTTCTATTCTATTCTTTAAAAACACATTTTTAAATGTTTTGTGACAGTGAGGTGATGAGTTTGTTCTTCAGAGTTAGATTCGTTTTTCTCGACCTTGCGACAAATCGGTGACCTGTCATGATATCAAATCTTTAATTAAATGAATTAATGGTATTTTCTTCACTATTTTATACACTGTTTTCCAAATGATGAGGTAAACAACAATCTTCAACCATTTTTCTCTCAGTGTGGTTCTAAAATAGTTTTACACTGTAGTTTGTTTACTAGGAAGTTGGAATGCGAGTGTAATTTTACATTTTTCTGAAAAGTTTTCATAATTTTTTTGAGCTACTTAGTACATTTCTGGTCGCTTTGAATCCCACGGATCATTTGGGGTAGTTAACAGGCAAGAGGCGGGGTACACCTTACTAAGGTCACCAGTCTGTCACAAGGCCACACGAAAAGAAACAACCAATCACACACACACTTACACTCAACAGCAATTTAAACCAACCAATTAGGCTAGTGGACAGGTTAAATTAAATTAGCTGCAATGCCGGGGAGAAAAAAAAAGTTGGACTGAAAACAACATCTCACTTGAGAAGTTATCACTATCATGTAATTGTACCAATATATGTATTATTAACTACTTTATTAACTATGTATGTAATATAGTGTATTATATGATTAATATATATAATAATAATAATAAGTCAGGTCAATACAAAATCAGAGGCCGTCTTGGCAGAGGACAATGAAGGTTATTTGGAGCGTTAGATTGATGAACAAATTGAATGCTATAAATGTGTAGAACATGAATTTTAGTTGATTCAATTCATAACTTCGGGAATCATCTGCTGCCAAACTCAACCACTTCATTGGCAAACTTTGATCATTTTAAAGATTTATTTTTCATCTCCAGTGTTGTGATTTTGATTGCACGCATTCTAGTAACTTGCAGGTTCAGTCTTGAGATGAAATGTTATGATTTCCTTTTGTTGTGAATGTGTCTGCAAGCATGTAAAATGTGTCTTTAAGTTTCAGAACCAAAATAAGTACAAGTTAATCTTTTTTTTTAATTGTAATGGAAAATGCAGCTCCAAATGTTACAAACACAAAGTTCATGAGTGTTTTTTCCCCCCTTCATGTAGCCAAAAGCTGATTGGTTCGGTCTTTCTTTAACGGGAGCATAAAGCTGCCACACCTTCATTATTTTTTTTTATTTTTATTTTTTTGTCAAAAATGAGTAAATAGAAATAAGTGTTGGCCTAGAGATGGTTTTGAAACCCCTACTAGTTTCTTTTTATCTGAAATTGGGTTACTAACCATACTGTAATGTTAGTTGATGTAAATGTGGTCAAAATCCCAAGATTTTTAAACCACATAAAAGCACTTTTTAAAATTGAGTCACAACTTTCACCTTTTTGAGGAATTTCCCTTGTTGTAAATGTTGAAGATGTAAAATAAAAGGACAAAATGTTAACTAAATTTGCAAATCTGATCTTTCTTCAAACTCTTATAATAGTATGGTGTTCTTTTGAGTTCTTTAGAGAACATCCGGTAGCTAATGAAACTTGTTTTGCCCTGATTGTATTGGTTAAGAAATCCTTCAGCATCACAATTTGTAATCTCTTCTTTTATTATTTGGAGCAGTTTTTAACCATCTGAGAAAATTAGACTAAAATTATAAAATGTTTTTCCTTGAACTTTAGAGAAATTATTTTAAAAAGTTTTCAGCAGAACCTTAAATTTCTAGGCAATTTACACCCTATCAATTTAAACTCTCCTGTTTTAAGTAATGAGTTTTAATGCTGTCTGAATGTCTTAAAACTTTTGGTAAAAGAGTGGTGAAACACTTGCTTTCCGGTCCTATGCTCCTTCATGTAAATCTATTGCTCAACTTCCCCTTGGGGCCAACAGCACACTAATCACCATGTTCTCAGCATGAACTTATCAAACCAGAAAGCAGGAAAGGAATCTTTACCTCAGTAAAACGGGTTTCTTGAGAACAGAAATATAAGTCATTGCTGATTGATTTTTTTTTCCTGCGGCCTTATGTATGTGTTCCCACAAATTCTTTGCATGATTACAAGTTTCTTGTGTAGTGGGTAGATATGTCAAAGCCACTTACCAGCACCACATTGAAGCGTTCCTCCAGCTCCTCTTCTGAGGGCATGGGAATTTTTGGGGTTGCCAGTTGCTTCTTTGACGTTGGTGTAGGTTCACTCATGGTAGAACCTGTACTGATGGAGTTCCTGGCCTCTCTTTCTTCCCCCAGATCTTGCTCCAAGCCCCCCACAGCTGCATTCCCCATCACTAATCTCCAAAAGTAATCCAGGAGGAAAGCTTTACACAAACTCCTTCAACGAAGAAAATTACAGTGACAAAACTCTAAATAACAAAAAGCAAATAGACCAAAATAGAATGAAATCCTGAGCCTTCAAAAAGAAGAATATTGTCTCCAGTTGAGTAAATCCTCTACTGTCCTGGGGTCAAAGCAGGTGATGAAAAAATGCATGCCCTCATGTTTGTCCTCTTGTTATTTTCTCAACCTGCAAAGTAGGGCTAAAGTTTTCTCCGCACTAACTAGTTTTTGCTCTAACTGACAGCTGCTATTAAGGTAAGCCTGCATGAGAGGAAGGAGAGGGGAGTGTGACAAACTGTGTAACACAGACAGAAACCACAGAAGCTCAAAAGCAGAAGAGTAACTTCCTGTGTGGGACAGCAGCAAAACTCAGGGTGGAGAAAAGTACAGAAAATAAACATGGTAACCATCAGACATACAAATAAAAGATGATGCATAATAGTATATAACATTGTACTAACAGAAAAACTGAAAGATCAGGTAAGACTGTTGCACCTGTTACTGAGTAACAGGTGCATGAGAGTTAATTGTGTAAAAGGGAAGATATTTTGTTTTAAATTGTCCAAAATCTTCTAAAACTTTTCAAACTCATCACATTCACGCCCTAAATGTCTTGCACATGTTTGTGTTTCACAAAAACTTGTGCACAGTACCACTAGAAATATTCACAGTGAGAAGTTGCAAAACAGCGCCCTCTAAAGCGGAACAATGAGTACTTCATTTTGTTATGCTGCATTTGATGTCAGTTGTTTTTTTACTAGATTCAAATAATAATCAGAATCAGAATCAGAATATACTTTATTGATCCCACACAGGGGAAATTTGTGTGTCACAGCAACAACTTCCTATCTGCTAAGTGAGTCGTTGTAGAGCCCGATCACGTACGGAAAGAAAGACCTCCGGTAACGAGATGTTCTCGAGTGGAGCTGTCTGAGCCTCTTGGAGAAGGAGCTCCGTTGTTCGTCCAGGAGTGGGTAGAGAGGATGGTCATGGTTTTCCATGATGGACAAAAGTTTGTTCAGTGACCTCCTCTCTACCACTGCCTCAAGTGAGTCCTGTTTGCTGCCAATGACGGAGCCAGCCAGTCTGATTAGTTTATTCAGTCTGTTGGTGTCACTGGCTGCGATGCTGCTCCCCCAGCAGATGACAGAGAAGAACAAGGTGCTGGCCACCACAGACTGGTAGAAGGTCTCCAGGATCTTGCCGCACACATTGAAGGACCTCAGCTTCCTTAGAAAGTAAAGTCGGCTGCAAGTCTTCTTGTACACAGCAGTACTGTTGCTCCTCCAGCTCAGTCTACTGTCGATGGTCACTCCAAGGTATTTGTACTCCTCAACCACCTCCACATCTCTACCCAGAATGCAGAGCGGCTGCAAAGCAGTCCTCCTCCTCTTCCGGAAGTCAATCACCATCTCCCTGGTCTTGTCCACATTGAGGAGCAGGTGATTCTCTCCCGCCCACACCACAAATCCATCCACCACCCTCCTGTACTCCTCCTCCTGCCCACCACTTATACACCCTACAACTGCAGAGTCATCAGAGAATTTCTGTAGGTGGCATGAATCGGAGTTGTGCTGGAAGTCTGAAGTGTACAATGTGAAGAGGAATGGAGAGAGCACCGTGCCCTGTGGGGCTCCCACACCACTTAAAACCACATCAGACCGGACTTTGCCCAGCCGGACGAACTGTGGCCTGTCCGTCAGGTAATCAGTGATCCAGGAGACGGCGGACGCACCAGCACCCATCAGCCGCAGCTTATCACCCAGTAATGAGGGCTGGATGGTGTTAAAGGCACTAGAGAAATCAAAGAAGGTGATTCTCACCATGCCTCCACCGCCATCCAGATGTGAATGAGCTCGCTGCAGCAGATGGATGACAGCGTCGTCAACACCCAGGCGTGGCTGGTAGGCAAACTGCAGGGGGTCAAGAGAGGAATTCACCAGCGGTCTCATGTGGGCTAACACCAGCCTCTCCAGCACTTTCATCACATGAGATGTGAGGGCAACTGGACGGAAATCCTTGAGGTGAGATGAAGATGTTTTTTTGGGTACAGGGACCAGGCAGGATGTCTTCCAGAGAAGCGGAACCCTCTCCAGCCTGAGGCTCAGGTTGAAGAGGTGCTGGAGAACCCCACACAGCTGGAGCGCACAGGTCCTCAGGGTATGGGGGTTGATGCCATCTGGGCCGGCTGCTTTGTGCTGGTTTAGCTTCTCCAGCTGTTTCTTCACCTGAAAGGTGGTCACAGTCAAACGGTTGGGTGGGGGGGGGTTCAGGCACTAGTCCATTGAATAGCTGAGAAGGAGCAGACGCTGGTAGCAGGTGTGGTGGAGGTAGGGAAGAAGAGGTAGTGGTGGTGGCATTTCTAGAGCTAAACCTGTTGAAGAAGGTATTAAAGTCGTTAGCTCTATCTTTGCCACCACTAGTGGGTCTGCTTCTTCCCCCATATCCAGTGAACTTTTTCATTCCGGACCACACCGCCCTCATGTTGTCCTGCTGTAGTTTGGATTCCAGCTTCCTCCTGTATGCATCTTTTCCCTTCCTCAGCTGGTCTCGGAGTTGATGCTGCACCATCTTCAGCTCCTCCCGGTCTCCAGACCTGAAGGCTGCCTTCTTCCGGTTAAGGAGCGTCTTCAGGTCACCCTGATCCAGGGTTTGTTGTTGGGGAAGCATCGAACAATCCGGGTGGGACAGACAGACTCCACACAGAACTTAATGTATTCTGTAATGCAGTCTGTCATGCCATCAATGTCTTCCCCGTGAGGTGTGCAGAGTGCATCCCAGTCCGTGGATCCGAGACAGTCCTGTAGAGCCCGCTCTGTTTCCGGAGTCCACTTCCTGACAGTCTTTTTGGACACGAGTTTTTGCAGGGTGATTGGGACATAACACGGCTGATGCATAATTTGTAGTATATAACATTGTACTAACAGAAAAACTGAAAGATCAGGTAAGACTGTTGCACCTGCTACTGAGTAACAGTTGCATGAGAGTTAATTGAGTAAAAGGGAAGATATTTTGTTTTAAATTGTCCAAAATATTCTAAAACTTTTCAAACTCATCACATTCACGCCCTAAATGTCTTGCACATGTTTGTGTTTCACACAAACTTGTGCACAGTACCACTAGAAATATTCACAGTGAGAAGTTGCAAAACAGCGCCCTCTAAAGCGGAACAATGAGTACTTCATTTTGTTATGCTGCATTTGATGTCAGTTGTTTTTTACTAGATTCAAGTAATAATCTTGATTTATGTTAATAAGATATAGCAAAAGTGACTGCTAAGGATGTAAAACGATTAAACAAAATTATATTTAATTTTTATCTGAGTTCTACATACATTTTAATTTAATTATAGTTTTTATCAATTTCAAATCTCGATTCTATTCGTCGCTGTTTCCAGATAAATCGAAAAAGTTTAATTTCCGAATTCACTTGAAGGTCTCATTAGAACTAGTTATTTAGCATTAAAAAAATGACGGATCCAACATCTCCAGAAGATCACTGGAAAGTAAGTTATTCTTTTAACCTCGTTCACTTTTTATACTATTCTGTTTGTGAGTTTATTACATGTCAGCAACGTTTTTGAAACAGTAAAGTTTAGTTAGCGTGGAAACATGGATTTGATAGCTTCTCTGCTAACTAGCATTAGGTTATGATTAGCATGCTAGCTAAGTAAACAAAGCTTTCTGAAAATCTAGTTTTTCTTATTTTATTCCTATTTTCTATTTGTAAATGTCACAATTTCTTATTTTAAACTTAAAGTGGCAAAAATGAGAAAAATTTCATGGATTTCAACAAGTGATCGCTTCCTAAAACGATCTTTTGGTTCTTTTTGTGACAGCACAGCAGTTTTAGACTCAACTTTGTCATATTTCTGAATTATTGTCTTATAAACATGTTTCTACAACTTAATCAAACAAGAACTACAATAATTCATATTTATAACCCTTGATCTTTGTGTGGTTGTTTTCGATTCTTGTGATCCAGGTGTTAACTCATTTAAAACGTCACAGGAAACACAATGTACTGTTTCTTTTGTGTTTTCATGCCCCAGATCAAGCAGTAATTTTCTGATTCAAGCTTTGATTTGTTGCCATTTTTACCCTCTTATGTATTCAAATTGGTTAAATGAGGACAAAACTCAGTGGGAGGTTATCCTGACATTTTTTATCTTTTAGTCAGGATCTGTAGTGATACACATTTATGCTTTTGTACATTTCTTTTCCCCCTTTTTCATGCTTGGTTTTTTGGGGATGGCTGCTCAGACAGATGGTGCTTTCAGTGATGGTGGGTTTGATCCCAGTAAGTACCCAGATCAATTAATCATTTCTAATTTTTAGGTGGTAACTCTTTTTTTTTTCGTCTGTGTTAGTGATTTGCATTGTCTCTTTTTAGGTTTCTTTGCTGAAACTGTCAAAAAGGTGAATGTTGTATCCAGAGCGAACAGCATCGGCTCCACAAGTGCATCTTCAGTTCCAAATACAGGTATTAAAATGACTTTTAGAGATGGTTGATCAGTTTTAATGCAACTTGAGATTGCGACGTCTGTTGTTGAGTGAATTATTTTAGTTTTAGTTGCTGTGTCTCTCCTGCTAATTCTGTTACTACTGTCATTATACTGTTTTTATTATTTCACTGCATCAATCCGTCTCGGTAAAGAAAAAGCTGAGCTGAAAAGCAAAGCTCTTGATTTACCAGTCGATCTATGCTCCTGCCCTCACCTATGGTCACCAGCTGTGGGGGGGTGTGATTGAGAGAATAAGATCGCAGACTCAACCAGCCGTAATTAGCTTCCTCCGCAGGGTGGCTGCCTTCTTACTCAGACTTAGAGTGAGGAGTTCTGCCATTCGTGAGGAGCTCAGAGTAGAGCCATTGCTCCTCCAGGTCGAAAAAAGCCAGATGAGGTGGTTCAGGCATCTGGTTAGGATGCCTCCCAAGCGAGGTGTTTCGGGCATGTCTCACTAGGCAGAGACCCTAGGGCAGACCGTGGACCAGCTGGGCCAGGGAACTTCTCAGGCCTCTCCTCCCAGGTGAGCTGGAGGATGCAGCCAGGGTGAGAGAAGCCTGGGTTTCCCATCTGAGGCTGTCCCCCGCCCTGCCCCCAGATAAGCGGAAGTCAACCGAACGGATATTTACTGTCAATTTTATTGTTTTATTGTGCAATGAGTATTGACTCATTGCACAAATCAGTTGTTTCAGTTGTTCTAAAAATGCAGAACAACTGAGCTACCGCTGCCACACATTTTTCTTTGTGGATCAAGCATATTTAAATTTAAAGTACAACAACAAACCACCATAAGTATGCATGTAGTTACAAATTATAAAACGATCACTTCGTGGACAGATTCACAAATCCTTAAAATGGTTAAAGTTTCAGTTCTTTCTGTCTGATCAGATGATGAAGACAGCGACTACAGACACGAGGCGTCTTATAAAGACTCGTATAAAGATCGACGGAGACAAGCGCACACGCAGGCAGAGCAAAAGCGAAGAGATGCTATTAAGGTAAGGCAAATGTACAGTAGTTCAGGAGAGAAACAGAAAAGAATATTCTTTAACTTTTCTGTTTAAATTTTAGAAAGGTTATGATGACCTACAGACCATCGTGCCCACCTGCCTCCAACAGTCTGAGTTTGCAGTTGGAGCTCAAAAAATCAGCAAAGCAACTATTCTACAGAAAAGTAAGAAAAAAATTCAAATAATGGAAAAAAATTAATCAGTCTTTCTTTTTTAATTCGGTAACTACGTTGTTTAAGTAATTTGAAAAAAAAAAATAGTTAAAACTTGTGGAAATAATTTGATTTTTACAAAAACAAGCTTTAACCTTTAAGTTTGTTTTTTTTTCCACAGCAATCGACTACATTCATTTTCTTCATAAAGAAAAGAAGAAACAAGAAGAGGAAGTTTCTGTCTTAAGAAAAGAAGTGATGGCACTTAAGATTATGAAAACGTAAGATAATAAGTCATTATAATTTCTCAGCTCAGGATATCGTTTTTACATTCAACATCTAAAAGTCATAATTATTTCAAATGCCATCCCCCAGAATGCAGTATCTCATGAAAAGACCATTAAATACTTTACTCTCTCTTTTTTTTTTTTAGGAACTACGAGCATATTGTAAAAGCCCACCAGAACAATCCGCAGCAGGGCGAGGATCAGGTGTCGGACCAGGTCAAGTTTGACATCTTTCAGAGCATCACGGACTCTCTGTTTGTGTCTTTCAGCAGCTCTGTTTCAGTTAGCAGCTTTCAAGAACTTTCTGCATGTGTTTTCAGCTGGATTGAGGAGCACTGTAAACCACAGGTATAACCCCCCCCCCCAAAAAACAAGCTTCAATAATCACCTCAAATCAAACATAGATGATCTCTTTAATCATGTTTCTCTTCTCTATTTTTTTCAGACACTACGAGAATTTGTAGTAGGTGTGCTCCGACAGCTGAATGGTCAGCTTTATTGATTAATGGAGGACTTCTGGGTGACCCCCAGAAATTGACTTTGGGTTTATTGTTGCCTAACGGATGGAGTAAAAACTGCTTCAGGTCACGCCTTTTTCTGTATCCGTGCCTCTGTGCTGGATTACCTCGCAGCATTAACTGTGCGAAGAGGGAACGCTGCTCTTCAAACTACATACAAATTGTTTTGGTTTATTTGTGCTTTTTTTGTCTTTTTTTTTTAACCCCAGAAATGTACGCTTATGAATTCAACATGAAGTAATTCTATGGTTTTAATTAGTTTGGTTTTTAAATTTTTTATCCTAAATGCGAATCCCAGAAAATTGCAACAAAAGCTTTAAAAACTCATGGAATTGTTCCGCTCCGTCATCTTCTGCTTATCCAGGGCCGGGTCGTGGGGGCAACAACCTCAGACGGGAAGCCCAGGCTTCTATCACCCAGCTGCATCCTCGAGCTCACCCGAAAGAATCCCGAGTCATTCCCCAGCCAGCTGTGAGACATAGTTTCTCCAGCGGGGCCTGCCTTTTGGTCTCCTTCCGGTAGGACATGCCCGAAACACCTCACCAGCGAGGCACTCAGGAGGCATCCTGACCAGATGCCCGAACAACCCCATCTGGCTCCTCTCGACCTGGAGGAGGAGTGGCTTGACACCGAGCTCCTCACCATAAAATTTTCTGAGTTTTAATTTGATTTTATTAAAGCTTTCAGCCTCAGTTTGAGTCAAAGGACTCAAATACTCGTGAATTAAATCAGACAATAACACTTTCAATTAAATTATCTTTTAAGTTTAAGGTACTCTGTATTTTTATTTTCAGCACAAGATCATTTAATTAATTTTTTTCTATTATTGCTGAGGTCTGGTTAAAATAAAGGCCTTGATACTGGTTTAATTATTTGTTCTTGTTTGATTGAATAAAGAAAAATGGTGTAAATGTTTCTCAGTTGAATGTTATTTCATCATTTTTGATAAGATAAAAATGTTAAATAGAAATTGCTTTCAAATTTCCTTCAGTAATTTTATACTTTTAAAGCTGTTTTGTGAAACTGATCTAAACCCTTTTTTTGATTCTGATCGTGTTCGCTAAATCTCACACGGAACATGGACTCCTTTAGTCACAAGAATCAACAGCCTAGAATGTGTTCTTTGGACTTGTTTTGTTGGAATTTATGTTCTAAATAACTCAATGTGACTATAATTTGTTTAAATAGCTTCAAAAATTTTAATCTTGTCTTCAGTCATTTTTTACTTGGTCATGTTTTGTTGAATTTTGACATGAAAAAAGTTTTAAATTGCCTTTACATAATGTGTAAAAGTTTTAATGTTTAATTTGGGTTAACAATTAATTTCTTCATAATAGTAATGCTGGAAAAAAATGACTGGAGAGCAAGTGTTTCTTTTCTTTGCAAAATTTGAAGTGAATAATTAGATCAAAATAAGAAGATAATCAAAGTTCAATACAAAAGAAATGCACCCGGGATTAGACAGGCATCAAACTGATTTAGAAAAATATGAAGTGAAATCATGTAGTTTCGGATTAAAGTGCAACAAATAATGAACAAATGCTGGTGTAAAAATTTGTGAAAACTAATACTTTTAAGACGACAACGACTGGCACTGACTTTACATCTGACCTTTAAGAACATTTACATACCTGATAGCTCCTCTAATGGGTAAAAAAACAACATTCATTGCCTGAAGCGGATCAAATACAACCATGCTTCATGAGTTGTTTGGGTTAAAATAGAAAAAAAATGTCATGGATCGAAAAACCGGTATGCTTTAATTACTGATCAAAAGAGAAGGAGAAACAGTCTGGCCTTTGTAACTTAAAGTTTATTGAACTTATCTTTTATATTAAAAAAACTACCATAAATTAGAAATGCACAATCTTATTTTCTTCTTCAAGTAGTTGGAAGAGATACTTTGCAATCCTCATCGGTTTCTACTCCAACTTCATCCTGTAGTAAGTCATATGGATACAAATATTATACCTCGTTTTTTTTTTTTTTTCTTTTTAAAAAAGGAGTTTATGTCTTTTTCACTCACCAGAAACTCTCTTTTGCTCTTTGGGTATCCCTCCAAGATGGAATTCATCATGTCTGAAGCCTAAGAAAGATTAAAATCAAATCAAACTTTTTTTTTTTTCATTGCAATAAAAATGACAGCTTTTAGCTTTTATCTAAATTCTCATTTTTGGCATTTCCCTTCAGGGATCGCCACATCTGACCCTATCTGCTGAATCTTATTCGGTCACACTAACTGTCTTCAGGCCCTCCTTCACTGTATACATTAAACTCCTGCTTGGTGTTCCTCTAAGCCCCATGTCTAGTTCCTAGTGAAGCCTCTCTAACATTTAACTAGCTTTGAACTAAATTTCCATTTCGTTGTCTACCGCTTATCCAGGGCTAGGTCGTCATGGCAACAGCGTCAGATGGTAAGCTCAGGCTTCTCTCACCCCAGCTGCATCCTCCAGCTCGCCCAGGATGATCTCGAGGAGTTCCCCAGCCAGCTGTGAGACAATCTCTCCAGCGGGTCTATGGCCTACCTCTGGGTCTCCTCCCAGCAGGACATGCTCAAAACACTTCACCAGCAAAGCGCTTGAGAGGCATCCTAACCAGATGCCCAAACCATCCCATCTGGCTTCTCTTAACCCGGAGGAGCAACAAGTCTACTCTACTCTCCTCCTGTTAGAAGGGGCTCTTCCTGGTAGAAGGGGCTCTTCCTGGTAGAAGGGGCTCTTCCCGGTAAGAGGAGCTCCTCACTGTATCTCTGAGTGAGAGCCCAGCCACCCTGCAGAGGAAGGTCATTTTGGCTGCTTTGTAGCAGCAATCTCGAAGTTTTAGTCACCACCAATAGTTGGAGACCATAGGTTAGGGTAGGAATGTAGATCGACAGGTGAATCGAGAGCTTTGCTTTTTGGCTCAGCTCTTTCTTCACCACGACAAACAGCGTCCTGATTTTTGTGGACGCCGCACCAATCTGTCTATCGATGTTCTGCTTAACTAAATTATTACAGTAAAATCTGATTACTCACCAGTCTCTTTCTAGTTTTCCACGCTTTCACGTAAACATCTCGCTCCTTATAAACCTGCAGATAAAAATGAGAGTTACCATACTAAAAATATGTTAAATGAGTTTACAATGTTACTTACCTTCTCTTTCTCTTCTGGTGTGACATGATTTGCTGCAGTCTTTATTTTCTCCAGACGTGTTTTGTATCCTGAACAGTCAGATTTTAGTTGTTTTATCTCAGCAATCATTTCCTCTGTTGTGAGCGAGCTGTTCAACTCCTTTAATTCTGGGGAAAAAAAGATGTCCCACATAAATTGCAACATCAAGATTTTTGGATTTTGTTTCTAAAAAATTTTTTTAACCTGCATCCAGCTGTTTGCAGCTTTGATTGAGGCTCTGCATTTCTGCATTGAGTACAGATATCTCATTATCCATCTTCTTCAGATCTGCTTCATCCACATCCTTAAACTGGGACTAATGGAGAGATCAGCAGTAGTAATTAGATTATTAACATGTGAACAAAATAAAACACAATACCAACTTGACTTAAAACTTTATCATTCTCTTTGCACAACATTTATTTTATTTGACGCTACATGCAGATTGATTTTTTTATTTTATAGTATATTTTTTTGGGCAGCACGGTGGCCTCACAGCAAGAAGGTCGTGGGTTCGAGTCCCGGGTGGGGACGAGGCTTAGCACACTGTCCTTTCTGTGTAAAGTTTGCATGTTCTCCCTGTTTTCATGGGTTTCCTCTGGGTGGTCCGGTTTCCTCCCACCCTCCCACATGCATGCTACGTTGATTGGCGGTGCCAAATTGCCCCTAGGAGTGGGTGCGTGTGTGGATAGTTGTATGTGTGTGGCCCTGAGACAGACTGGCGACCTGTTCGGGGTGTACCCTGCCCTTCGCCTTAAATCAGTCGGGATGGTCTCTGGCACCCCCCTCAACCTCGAAAGGGATAGTCGGATAAGAAGATGACTGACTCACTGATAGTATATTTTTGATGATATCTTTATATTTATTCTATTAAGACAGATTTTATGTTTGATGTTGCACACTATGCCGAACACTGTACCAACCAAACACTGTACCAACCTGATCTGCAAAGTAGATTTTCTGCTTTCCATATGTTTTCTCCTTGATTTTACCTTCAATGGCCAGAAGCTCCAAGGCTCTGACCACTGCCTGGTAAATAAACAGAAATCCATTCTTAGATCAGATTAACACACAACATATTTCTTGCATAAATCTTACCGTTTTACCAAACCCATGTTGTTTTTGCAGATTGCAGAACACATCCTGAGCACTGTAAGGACGGTTTTTCTCATTCATGTACGCTAGGATGACTTTATTAGCAGCTGTTAACAACATAAAACACATTGAAATTATATTGATTAACCATAATTTTGATTTTTATTGTCTTGATCGATCCCCACACATTATTTAATCACTAATAAAATAACTTCATATGAAGAAAATCGACATTTAGCCTGATTTTCATCAACTTGTCACAAGCTAAGCTAATGTTAGCCACAGGCTAACTTAGTATTATGCTAACTGCGTTCATTCGATTTGTGTTTAACAAAAGTCTACATTCTCTTTAAACCTTAAAATTTTATATAAATGGGTGTGATTTCTCACCGTTGTCTTTCTTGCTCATTTTTCAACAAGTTTGCGAACTTTTTCGTAGCTTTTAACATTGAGTTTCGCGCGAAATGTGCGTCACAAAAAAAAAGCCAGATTATTGACGAAGATGCATCACTCTATCTGAATTTTTACCACGAACAACAAACAAAAAACTTTTGAAGCAAGAAAAAAAACAACTAATTTCTATCAAATTTTAGAATAAAAAAATTCGTTTGGTCTTTTGAACCTCTTCTGGACCTCTAATGAGGTCGCGGGTGCTATCCCGGCTGCTTTCAGGCGAGAGGCAGGGTGCACCCTCAACAGGTCGCTAGTCTAGGGTTACACATACACTCATTTCTAGGAAAAAAAACAGCAAAATTGTTGGTAATAAAGAATTTTTGTTTTGTTTTTTGGCAAGCATCTGTACATCTAATAACACATTCAAAACTAGATCAAACAATATAGAAGCAGAGAGAAAACACAAAATTTTGATCATATTTGAATTACAATCCATTTTGACTTTGGACACATTGTTTTATCTTCTGAATCGCTTATCTCCAACTGGATCGGCGGGTGTGCTGGAGTGTAAGCCGGCTGATTTCAGGCAAGTGCCAGGGTACACCCAGAACAGGTCGCCAGTCTGCTGCGGGGCCATGCACACACTCATTCCTAGGGGCAATTTCATAGCAGCTAATCAACCTGAGATGCATGTTTTTGGAGGGTGGGAGGAAAGTACCCGGAAAGCCCACACATAATGGAGACAACATGCAAACTCCAAGCAGAAAAGCCCTCGTCTGATCCAGAATTCTAACCCCAACATTCTTGCTGTTAGACTACCATGCACAGTAGTGGTAGTGCTATCACTACACCACCATGCAGCCCTTGCGTTACAAATATTGCAATAAAAAAAAAACATCTCAATAAGAAAACAAGGAAGAAAAAAATTTTTGCAAACATTTTATTTAAGATTATTCACACTTCCAAACATATCAAAACCAGACACAGAAGAAAATACTAACTAAATACTACTGGGAACGGACATTTCATGGAGGATTTTCGTGCAATAATCAAACCTAATCAAACAAAACTACATTTTCCTAAAATATCAGCAATTTTCCATCAGTGCATTGCTCTGCAAAGTCCAGCTGATCATTTAAAAACCTTCCAGCTAGGGTTTTATTTTTAAAATAAGGTAAAAATGGGAGCTGAGTGCATTTTATCTTCTTAAAACAGCATTTTTAGATGTAAATATGCACTTGAACAAAGCTCAACTTTTGTTTTTAAAGTGCCACTTCTAAAATTCTACTGTGGCTATACCACAATGTGAAAGTAATCAGGATAGCCAGCACAAAAAGCCACTTTTAGCTTTTATATTATAATAATAAAAAAGAAGAGGATAACATTGTATCCGACTTTGATGTAAACATAACTTCCCATTAAAACCAAACGGCTGGGAACGGGCCAATATTTAACTTCTAGCTTTAAAAAATCTTAACATTAATGCTGCATTAAAAAAAAAAAAGAAACTTGAACTTGAACCAGAAAAAATACCCAGAGGCCACTGAAACTTTTTGAAGCAAGGGAAAAACTTCTAAACTAGAAAGAAGGACCAGCAAACTAATTTAAGACACAACTTCACAAACGGAACGAGAAAAGAATGATTGATATTCTCAAATGAAACTTGTTGAATAAGCTTCCAAATGATGTATAAAGATGTTATCAAATCATTAAAAATAATAAATCAGATAACAAAACTTTATCTAAACAGAATCTATTTTGTCAGAACTGAGAATCACTTTCCAAAAGTCTAAGTTTTATAAATCCAGGAACATTTAACAAATCCACCTCATGCCAACATTTAAAGACAGAGGCACGATACTTATTAGATATATAGAAATGACCTTTTAATTATGTTTGATGTCAATTGACTTTAATGTACTTTTAACATTAAACGCTACTTCACTACGTCGTTACCAAATATGGCTCAGCTTAAGCAATAGGAATGTATTCTTTGGTCCCTTGTAGGTCTTGACCTCCTTGTAAAAAAGTTCTTATGAATACTTTGTAGTAAAAGTTTTAAACGAGTACCTCTATTAAGTTGTGTCATTGCAACAAAGTACAACAATGCTGGTTCACGTAATGTTTCGATTATTTTTTTCTGGATTTTCCTATTGCTCAGCCTACAAATTAAGTTCTTTTGACAGGAAGTGAAAAGCAAATAAAATGATAAAAAAAGAGCTTCACAGTGATAAACTGATGGAAAGCGGAGCTGCTGAAACAGCTTAGAATTAGAAATCTTGCTAAACACACACACATAAACAAACACACTTCACTGTGGTTTACCAAGCAGGCTCGATAAGAAGTTGGAGCTCTGACCCTGTCTACCACTTCCTCCTCCTGCAAGCGGATCCATCTGGTTCAATTCTGACTGATCCAGCATTTCAAAGTCTTCAGCGTCTAAGTCAGTGTCCAGCTCGGAGCTAGACTGCTTCCGGTAGCTTCGGTGTGCTCCTGCTTTGGGGGGGCCTTTTCTGCGTTGGCTAGCAGGTGGTCGCGGTTGCATCGCCCCAGCCAACGCAGCCTGGATGATGTCGCCAACGATTAAACCGCCTAACTCTCCGGAGAAATTGGAGACAGGAGGCAGACCGCTGAGCGAGAGTTCTGCATCTAGATCCTCCTGGTCCGATTCCAGATGAGCATCCACGTCCAATACCGAAGTCCGGTGACTGGCCAACCCGGACATGGCCAAACTAGGAAGCCCTATGCTTGTGTCATCGTCGTCATCCATCAGAGTAACGTCTGGGTTTATGGAGGGAAAATCAGGGAGGTCTTGTGCAAAAGATTCCTCAGCATCACTGTGCCGGTCCAAATCTGGGAAAAATTACAAACAGAGAGAAAAAAACCCATTAAAAACAAAAAGCAATGAAGAAAATAGGATCAACAGACACAAAGGCTGCCCATTCAGTTTTAGCATTCAAGCTACTCAGTTGAAAAGATCTAGGACCCATAAAAAAGGTGGAATATTTAATTATAAGCTTTGTTAATAACTGTGTTTCAATCATTATATATTTAGAATGAATTCAAATAATTTTATTGAAAGAAATCATTCTACAGAAGCATGTCACATTGAAAGTTTTGGATAAACAGACCTTTTCTGTTATTTTGATTTGCATGATTCAAATAAAAAGCCTGTACTTTTTAAAGGATTTCTCCAAGATGCGAGAGGAATTTTATAAACAATATTAGTGCTCTGCTGGGTTTTTCAGAATGCTTTGGTCACAATCAAGAAGCTAACAAGGCCTGGCTGGTTTTATACTTTATGAATGAAAAAAGAAGAAGCACTATTTTTTTAACTAAAATTCTCTCAGCGATTGCCGTTATAATCACCGTTGCACTGAGATTTCTGACATACCTTCAGAGCCCTCTGTGAGCGGCGTCTGGCCACGAGAGAGGTTAAATGTTCCATTTTCGGTGTAGGAAACCTCGGCATCAGAATGCTCCGAGTCAGTCAGGGCCAGTTCTTTAGCAACAATAGCATCATCAAACTGTGTGAGAAAAAAAACACAAGTTGTTAGAGGTTCTTGTGTTGCAATCATTGGTCAAAATTTCAATTGTCTATAAACATTTAACAAGCTGATGTCTTCCTTTTCACAGCAAAACAAAGAATCTCGTAAAAACAGAAATACACTGGATTGTATTTTAAATGGATATAAAGCGCATTCTTTCATCAAATAGACATTGCTACTGTTTATTCTTAAAAACTAAAATACTTACTGTAGGGCAAAAAGCCGCCAGCTCTTCTTCACTGTCATCCGCATCACCTGAGCCACCGCCAAGTATTGGCTTTCGCAGAACTGTTGGAGGCAAGGCCAATAAAACAGAAGATTGGTTCAAACTCCTCAAGAAATTTTTTTTACAGTATACAGGAAAATTTAAAATTTCACATTTACATGTGGTGAGAAATTCGTACTGCAGTTCATTCTCATAAATAAACTAACAAGAAACTCTAGTAGAAAGGGATTCAAAGTTGTCTTCTGGACAGTGTATTTGATGATCGAGACATTTTGAATTCCATCCGGAAATCATTTTGTAACGTCTCAATATCAAACACACTGTCCAGAAGACAACTTTGTAGCCTTTTCTACGATGGATTACTCCTAGACTAATGAGCAATTACACAGACTTGTTAACAAGACACTGATCAAACTTTCTGACCTGCACCGATAGAATAACCCGATGTGGAGTTTAAAATCTACAACTGGTTATGAGGAGTCTGTAGCTGCTTCATGGGATACCTTGTGTGTTAGCTCATGTTATTTTATAGAGCACAAAAATTATGTTCAGTTTTATCATCCATTGATTCATCTACGTATAGAGTTGTCTATTCCTGGGAGAGTTACAGGGGGTGTCAGAGCCTATCCCGGCTGATTCAAGGCAAAAGGCAGGATACACCTCGAACAGGTTGCAAGTCTGTCGCGGGGCCACACACACAGACAACCATCCACACACACATTCATTCCAAAGGGCAATTTTCATAGCAGCTAATCAACCTAACATGCATGTTTTTGGATGGTGGGAGGAAACTGGAGTACCCGAAGAAAACCCACATACATGGGGAGAACATGCAAACTCCACACAGAAAGGCCAGTGTTCCAAACCTCTTCCCCACAGTTCAACACAAACTTGCTGCCACTGGAGGGCGTCAGAGAACATTTTCTTATTTTACATAAACAGCTGAGCTTCTAAGATAAAACGACCCAATAGCAGTACGTCTTTCTAAAAATTGTTTAAAATAGAGAAATATTTCAAATCAAACATATTGACTGTAAAAACAACAATCGCATTTTTGTTACTTACACTGATTATCTATGGGCTTAGACATCATGTATCCTTGGACGCTGAAGTCCAGCCGCTGCAGGACTGGACGCAGCTTCACAGATACATGCTGAAATACCCTGTGATGTGCCGCCAGAGGGGTAAAGAGGGCCGCCAACACTATGAAAATAAAAGAACAAGTTATTATAGAGAAAAAAAAAAGGGATAAACATATCTGGTTCATGTGATGATGAAAAGAAAAATGGTTTCTTTGTGTTAAATTTAGATCAAATAGAGATTTTCTCAGACGGCCCAGATGGAGAAAGTAGTCTGATTCTTCCTGCAGAAATCTGCAGTGTACAGTAGGAATTAACACGAACTCAGTCTGACCCGCTAAGCTTTTTTTCATCATTCCCTTTCCTCTCTTTCTGCCACCATGTGTCCCCTGCTTTAATCACCTCACAGGTCAGGGCCTGGTACTGGAGCCCTGCGGATCTGGTTTCACTGCTCATGCAGTTTTAATCAGACTGGTCAGACAAATTTTCCTGCCAACACATTCTTGTGAAAGGGTGTGGACGATGTGTACTTAGAATTAGTTAAGCAGCAGGGACTTACAGGTGGAGTAGGAGAGCACCAATCCGGGGAGATAGCACCCGATCACAGCCAGACAGGTAAACAAGGCGCATGTGAGGATGCAAAACTATTACAGAACAGCAAAAAAACAGAGAAGAGTTAAAGCAGGGTATATTGTGCTTTTATGGGATAATAATTCTTGTCTCACAACTTATGTAAATAAACAATCAACCTTTTCTTCAACAGAAAATGTGATAATCACCAAAAAAAGCTTAATAATACCTTTATTCAGTTTTGCCCTAGTTTTTAACACTGAATTCTCCCTCCTCCTCTGGCTGCTTTAGAGAACGTTCAAGCAAAACCTTCAAAAAATTGATTTGGCATGAAACTTCTACTTAAACTCATATGGGGATTATTGAATTGAAAAATAAATTTATTTTGAGCAGTGACTGTTCAAAACTAAGCCAAAGCTATGACTAAAAGTGATCTTTCGATATGACGCTGTTGTCTTTTCACAGCTTTGTGGGGTTTTTTAGGTACAATTTTACAGTTTTGTTTTCTAAATCCAGGTTGACTCATTGTGTTCTGAGTGCTAATTAGCTGTAAAGTCAGTCCACTAAAAGGGGGGCGACTTACACCCTCTTGGCTACCCACGTCATTTTTATAAACCTGCTTTAAGGCCACGTGTCTGCAAAACTTTTCCAGACTAGAAAAAAACAAGGCAAATATCTTTCTATTTTCAGTCTTTTTACATTTACAGTCTAAAAGCATTTAAAATCATTGTAAACACAATAAAGATCAATGTTTACCCCCGGTCGTCGAACAATATGTCTTTACCTGCCCTTTGAACTTGTGACCTTTGGTCGCATTATGAAACCTAATCAGTTCACCTATAGTTGTTACTGAATGTAACAACTATGGTAGAAGGATGTAACTACCACTACACTGATCATCATATAATAAGTACAGGTTTAGTTCACATAAACTTAATAAAGAAAATGGAAATTCTTGATGCTCAAAATGAAGTGTGAAGAACTAATAAAACTTATTTTAATTCACGGCAGGGATTTCCAATAAGTAAGAAAATCTGCTTCTGTATGGCAGCAAATAAACATTTTAGGGGTTATTTATATGATCCTCACATTGCCAGGGTTTCTTTGTTTGTAGTCCAGCACCCGGGATTTAAAGATGGAGGCGCTGACCCAGGCCTCTGCAAGGTGATGGCAGAGTTCAGGCACACTGAAGATACCAGGCTGCACCAAACCCCAGCTAAACATGGAAATGTTTAAGTTATTAGTTATACTGTAAAACAAAACCAATTGAATTTATTGCAAATTAAAACTACAAACCTCTCGTTTTCCGATTCGTCCACTTTCCTTACTGTGTAGAAAGAGGACAACCAACATTTTAGACTTTTTCTTTTATATTATATCTTATTTTAATGATGTGTTTGAAAGTGAAGACACACAAACAAAACATTAACTTCATAAGAGATACAAATCATTTCTATTTTAGTTACAAAGAGTGGGATTCTCTTTTAAATTGGGAGAATATCTTAGATGCAAATATTATCATTGTGAGAAAGTGCTGCACCTCTAATCCATGGCCAGATTTTGTTCCTCCAGGTGTCAACAAACACAAGCAGAGCCAATCCAGAGGCCAGTAAGAACAGAAGGCGCAGTGATGTGAAAGCAAAACACCTGCAGGGCGAAGAAACAAATAGAGGAAACATATGTGAATGTACAGGACATCCTTTGGGCTACACATACTTATGCAGCACGCTTGTGCAGAAATAACTGAACCAAAAAAATCTGAGATAATTGGACTATGATCTGTGCCTGGAAGTTATTCCACTCATTCAATAGCCACTACTTTATTTAAACTCCGTACAGTAAAATTGGGGGGTGTACCATGCAGGTTTGAAGTTTGACAAACAGACAAACATCACTTTCTGGAACACTGGTGCATTAACAGAAAGTGTCTCACTGTCAAAAACGATATCAGCCTGTAAAACGTGTGACATAGTTAATTGAAATTCTTCTTATTTGCTGACTTCCGTTCTTCGCAATGTGAAATAAGAATGTGAATGTGGTTAGATGTGAATGAAGGTAGACTGTGTTAATCATACTTGGGTTTGTTTTCAGGCGCCTCATTAATCAAGATCAAGCCTTGCGTATGCCAAAAAAGGACGGGACACATTTCTTTGGAAATTTACCCATTTTTTTGTTTAACTTTGATAAACCAAAGCAATTGCAATAATTAATTTAAGAGAATTTTTTAAAATCTTTTTGTAATAATTAAAAAATACATCTATATTAGGTTTTATTTGCATACAACATGGCAAACAGAGTCGGTCCGGACAAACTGTTCACTTTCATTTCTGTTTTAGGGCGGAGGTTGTCGTTTTAATCAACCACAACAATTTTTAAATAACTTTTTAGATTACTGGAAAGTTCTTTTACGATTGAAAGTTCCACATTTAAACTGGAACATCTGTATCGTCTAAAGGTTTCTTTTTTCAAAACTACTTAGAATTTATCCAACTAGTCTCTGAAGGCCGTTTCAGTTTCAGATCACAAGACCTTACAATTTGTTGACTAATGCAAATGATTCCACTAATCTGGAGATTAACCTAATAAGTAATTTGCCGGCAGGTTGAAGACTAAAAGTATTAAACCTACTGGTGAGATGTGTGTTTACTCAACCGGATTTCAGCACAGGAGGGGTCACATTAAACATTAATTTTTCTGGGCAGACAAGAATATAGAGCTTTTTTTTTTAGATAAATTACTTCTCATCCCTAATCTCTGTGTGATGTTGACTGTGATTTATGACCATTTTTTATGACACCTTTTATCAACAAAGTTTATGTTTCTCCGGACAGCTTTATGTATGAAAAACAGTTAATTTGAACCAAAAGTCATCTAAATCATAAGTATTGCTAAAATACTTGGAAGAAAAAATATTCAAGTCAATTCCATTTCATATTGACCAATAGCACAAAACAATTGTCACATTGGGTTTCACATTGTACAAAGTAGTTTGAAAAAAGTTCCCAGAAGAAAAAAAAAAGTAGATACAAAATGCACAACTAAAAGCTAACTAAAGAAAAGCTAGTGAAAGAATTACAGCCTATTATTGCCCTTAGTCCCTTTTTCACAGTGAAGGAAAAAAAAAAAAGAAAAAACACCATTAACCTAGCAGTGGGGGGAAAGAAGAAATCTAGTGGGGATCCACAGGAAAGAGATATCCCTCCCCCTCAAGCTCAAGCCTATATGCTTGATCTACCATCCAATTTCCACCAGGATGAAGGCCATTAGAATAACCTTGTATTTAATTAACAGTATTAGACATATTAAATGCTCATCCTGGGGACGGATCCCTCTTTCATGTGGGACCCCATGAGGTTCTGTTTTTTTGGGGGGGAGGGGGGGCGGTTCCCCTCCGCTGGGTTTTTTCTTACTATAAAGAAGCCTATAAAGTCAGTAATGTGCTGAAATTGTTTAGCGAGCTTTTGGTAGTTAGCTTCCAGCTAACTGTATCGACATATATTTTTTAGGTTCTTTATTTTAGTACTTTTTTTTCAATCTACAATGTGAAGCTTGTTGTTGAGACAATGTTTTTTTTTTTAGGGCAGTACAAATAGAATTCAATTAATGGATTATCTGTATGCCTCAGTGTCACAAATATATTTGCAGATCAAATAAAACAATACAAATATTATTTAGGGAATTTAATCTAGTAAGAATTGACACATAATTCCAATGCTTTTCCAGATTACTTTGAGCATAAACAGAGATCTTCAACATATTCATACAGATATAGTTGATTCATGGTTAAAAGTACATGTACATAGTTACATTTTACTGATAACGGAGTGTGTAAACAGATCAATAATAAGTGTGATCACTACTTTATAAGTTTGTATAAAATCCCCACGTGCTTCACTGGTAATTTAGCCTGACCTGAAGTTCTACAATCAGGTTTCTCAGATCTTTAAAACTCACCAGAACAGAAGGTTGGTAAATATGAAGAGAAGAACACTGTGAACTGGTCTTTCCCACAGCAGGAGGGATTGGAGATAAGTCAGGACGGGCTCATAGGGGCCCAGTTTGGACTGCAAAACAGCTTTAACAGCGCGTACATCAACATCTCTCTCACTGGAACAAGGACGACTTCGAAGAGAAACACTAGAGCTTTGTCTATCACATGGATCTTCCATAGATGACATTTCCATCGCTCTTCTGCGTGCCATCTTTAACGTGAATAAAACAGGTCTGTAAAGAGAAGTTTAGCAGAGTGTAAACAGATATACATGCTAACGGATTTATGACACTATAACAATCACCTTTAAAATTATTCTAGGAATATTTAGTAGTACAAAATTGATCAAACGCTATAGTTAAATTGGTTGAATTAAAAGCAGACTCTTACTATTTAGTCATTTTAAAAAGATGTGCTGCTTCTCTTCGCAGAAAGTCAATATGGCGTTTCTCAACGTACGTAAGAACGTCACGGTGCGTTCAGGAAAGTAGGAATATATTGTTCTCTTAAGAAGCTTGAGGTAAACATGTCAGGGTGCGTTCAAGACCGTTTATAGAATAAAAAAAACATTTTAACACAAGGCAATTCAAAGTGTTTTACAATGACAGAAAAATGCATTAAATCACAAACATAGAATAAAAGTAAATAAAAAAAAAGATTAAAAAAGAGTGATTACTCCTCACTGAGTCACATGCATGTTTAACAGAACTGTTTACAGCCTATATTTAATTATCACAGTAGAATGTAACCTCAGAAGAGTAGCTGGGCTCTTGCTCAGAGATAGAGTGAGGAGCACTCGGAGTAGAGTGGTTTATCCTCCGGGTTGAGAGCAGCCAGATGGGGTAGTTTGGGCATGTGGTTAGGATGCCTCCCAAATGCTTCGTTGGTGATTTGTTTGGGGCACATCGTACTAGGAGGAGACCCAGAGGCAGACCCTGGATTTGCTGGAGAGACTTTGTCTCATAGCTGGAACGCCTCAGGATCCTCCCGGGCGTGCAAGAAGATGCAGCCAGGGTGAGGGAAGCCTGGGTTTTCTGTTTGAGGCTCTTGCCCTCGTGACCTGGCCCCTAATAAGCAGAAAACGACTGAACAGAACAATGGAGGCCTGTCTCTGTGGTAGAAAATTTTGGATTAAGTAAGGTTAATATTCACTTTGAAAACATCTTAATGACAATAAGTGTCTTTAATTAACTTGATGTGCTGAATCAAGACATCTATCTAACATCCATGATGTGAGAACACTTTCCCAGCCTGTTCACACAGACTCCAAGCTGCTCAAGGACAAGCAAAGATACATTTTATAAACTCTATCCAAATAAGGCAGCCTCTGTCCAGCAAGTTGCAGGTGCAAGATAAGGACATGTTTAGTTTGCTAAGCCCAGTAATAAATATTAATAAATTATCAGCCTATATCATACGTAATGGACAGCCCAACCAAAGTTGCATAGCCTATCAGAATGCCTAGCAACCAAAAAGCCCACCGGGACAAAGTGAATCCTTAAAACATGTGTGTGTGGGAAGTTCGTTGAACTTCTGCCGATTAACGTTTGATTTGCATGAACTACCAATGCTGCAGCATTTAATCTTTGTATTTTATTAAATTCTTTATTTTCTCTTCTCATTTGTGTGACATCTTATTGAGAAAATTCCACAACATCTCCCAGCCTCAGGAAGTTTTTTCTTTATGTTTAGTTCTGACTCGAGACACCAGTAGGAGGCCTGTCCCAGTGGTCCTCAAAGTTCTAGATGGTTCATAAGGCACTAATATTTTACAGGTCAAGGGGAGACTTAAACACATGCAGAACAGCTTTAAAGTCTATTCTCTGACCCATAGGAAGCCAGTGCAGAGACCTAAGCACAGGACTAACGAGCTCACTGATTAAACACCTTAAAATTCTTATTTATATGTTGTATTTTAAACAATAAAATGGTGTATCATTCAGAAGTAGTTTAACAATCATTTGAAAATAATCTCTCATATTTTTGGGGGGGCTTTACTGTCTGTCTTTTTTATTTTGGTTGCTTAATTTGATACATAGTTAAAGACAGCTTCCTTTGCCAATATTAAACTTATTCAGCCAACCTAATTGTTTGATGAAAAGAGACCTAATAGTATGAAATGAGCAATCATTAGCAACAAGTTACACAAGAGCAAGCACTGCTTTTTTCTTTGGCATTCTAAGCTTCGAAACTGTGTGAATACCATTTGCAGGATTGTAGTTTGCAATTTTGTTTGAAAAAAGTTTTATTGGCACAATGTACAATATTTTTTCTTTAATTTATTACAGGTTTACGACACTTTGCAATCCTGTTATGTGACATTAGAATTTTGACATTCTAACAAAATTCAAGCAAACTAATGAAAATGGTTTCTCATTAGTTCTTTTAAAGTTGTTTTTAAGCTTGAAAAGTGTTGTTTTTCAGTTCAGTGATAGCTTAAACTCAAACATCTTAAGAGATTTTCTTGGAATGAACTGAATTTAGCCATTTTGATAAAAGCTAACAGTCACATGTCAGGAGTTTTTATTCAAATTAGTCACGTTAAATTTTCAAAATATATATATAGTTCATTTGTATAGAAAGTCATCTAATAACTTTCTGCTGAGAAAAAAAAATAATGATAAAATTATATGAAACGTCACTAAAGTGAAAAAGGAAAAAAAAAAACACAGCATTTTTATGGCGTTATACCAAATACAAACGCACGAGGGCAGCAATCAAACCAAAAGTCTGTTTCGTAGAAGAAGTCTAACTTCTGCGTCACATCAGCAGCGGGAAGAAGTAAGCTAGCGGTTAGGAATCCGCTTTTTGTGTCATTTAGCTAGAAAAAAAAAATAGTCAGCAGGCTAGCTGAATAGAATAAACGTAAAACAAAACCATGCCGCGGGAAATTATAACGCTTCAGCTCGGACAGTGTGGAAACCAGAGTAAGTCAGAAGTTAACGACGATCTGATGAGAAAAACATGTCATATTTTGTGTCTGTTGAGTTTGTGATTGAAGCAAGAAAAAAGAAATCAATGAGGCTGCATAATCTACTTCACTAAAAGACAGACAAAAATCTTTTTAACCATCAGATTAAATAATAAAAAGAAGGATTGTGTTTGATCACAACCAATAAACTCCTCCATAGAGCTAAAACACTTACTGTTACAGGAGCAATCCAGTTCCTAATAAATCTAAACATGGTGGGATGTATTTGTTTTCTTCAACATTTTTTTCTGTTCTGCAGTTGGGTTTGAGTTTTGGAAGCAGCTGTGTGCAGAACATGGAATCAGTCCTGAAGGAATAGTGGAAGAGTTTGCAACTGAAGGAACTGACAGAAAAGATGTGTTCTTCTATCAGGTATCCATGTTTACTTTTTGTTTGAATGTTCCATAACCAAAAAAAAACATTAAATCATTTTCATCCATTACATCCTCTGCTATCAACTTCAAATCTCTTCTTTAAGCTACATATTCATTCAAAGAGATTCTAAAGCTGGAGAACATAACAAACTACACAAAACTACCACCCATAGCTTTGTTCTGAGCTACACCATATTCCACAAAATTCTTTTTTATTATACACTCCAATCCGGATCGAGAGAAGCCAGATGGGGTGGTTTGGGCATTTAATTAGGATGCCTCCCGAACGCCTTGCTGGTGAGTTGTTTCGGGTACGTCCCACCGGGAGGAGATCTATAGGCCCCCAGACTTGCTGGGTAGACTATGTCTCACAGCCAGACAGGGAACACCTCAGGATCCTCTCGGGTGAGCTGCAGGATGCAGACGGGGGGAGAGAAGCCCGGGTTTCCTGTCTGAGGCTGTTGCCCCCACGAACCAGGCCCTGAATAAGCGGATGATAACGGAACGGTCAACATACTCCTGTCCTCTTCTGCAATCACTCATCAGCTGAAAAAGCTAGTCAATTGCTTTATTCTCCTAGTCATGGTTTAATTAGTCCTATTTTGTGATAATTAGTCCTATTAAAATGTGTGACTGAATTACAAATGAGTTCTGTTTATGTTTCACTATAGTATTTCTGCAAAATTTGGAAATGATTATCTACCCAAATAAGATTGCAGTAAATTTGAAAAGTTGTAGCTGCATATGCTTTTTTATTTCAAGATATTGGTCGCTGATGGTATTATCTCAAACAGTTTATTAAACTGTCAATACCAGATCGTAACAAGTGCTCATGGGGCAAATATGTAACTCCTGCACATCTTCAACTTTTCTCTATTTTTTACAAAAAATGTATGACTTTATTTGTTCGCTAATTGTTGCCTATTGAGTGCATTAATTTGAAATGGACCCTGAATAAAAAGTGGATCCAGGTAACTTTTAGGGGAGGATGGCTCTGTGAGTAGGGCAAGCTTCCTGTGACCCGTGGGTTGCTGTTTTTTCAAAATGGAAAGTTAATTTAGGGACATTTGGTATCACTATGATGATTGTTGTTTTTTTCTGAATCAGACCACATGTGTCATTTTTTATTTGAACACTAGGTGTCAAGCTTGTGATGTAAAGTAAAAAAATATCCTACAAACAGATTTCTCTCTGTTTCCTTTTTGATAATTGATATTGTAATTTAACTCCACAGGCTGACGATGAGCACTACATCCCCCGTGCGGTCCTTCTGGATCTGGAACCCCGTGTGATTCACTCCATCCTCAACTCTCCCTATGCAAACCTGTACAATCCGGAGAATATCTATCTGTCTGAGCACGGAGGAGGTGCTGGAAACAACTGGGGCAGTGGATATTCACAGGTAAACATTCAAAATAAACATCTTCAACCTAAATTTTTTTACTGTCGATGAGATTCAAACCCAGTTTGGTATGTTCTTTTTTTCTCTTTAGGGTAAAAAAATTCAAGAAGATATCTTTGATATCATTGACAGAGAGGCCGATGGCAGTGACAGTCTGGAGGTAAACGCATCCCAAATCCACATACACGCTCTTCCTGAGGGTTTGAGTTATTCAGACTGTATTTGTGGAACTTTTAAAAGCTGATTAAAAGTGAATACAATGCTGTGAGACGTACAGATGGACTTGGCCTACTTTTTTTTTTCAAGACTTGGATTTGAAGCCAAAGCTTAAACAGGAGCCATATTTTATTTAGAGTTAATTTAATGTTATTAGGAGTTTAGAAACAGTCATCAGTTATAGTTGTTTTATTTATTATATATGAAGTTTATTAAATGCCGATGAAGTCAGAAGCTGGCATCTCTAAACCCAGAAAAGACTAGATCATGCCCCGCTTTCCTTAAACTCTCTTTTTTTGGCTTTTGTGTGTAATTCAGCTGCCATAAAACAACACTCACATTTCCTTTCAAAGGTCTGCAATTTCAGCTACTCCTTCACATTACGACCCCACATTATTCTGCACCAAATAGGAAGTTGGAGTGTGTATGTTTGCAGGGTGTGGCACGCCGCGTGTCTGGTGATAATAGGCAGGCGAGTGTAGAAGGCAGGTATTACAGGGTTGTGTCTAGTAGGAGGTGGAATGAACCATTTGTGAGGTGGGGCTGTGATACCATTTATAAAGCTGTTGGGAAGTGAGGCGTTCGCTGGGCCACACATTTAGCTTTCTGCACCAGTGGAGGTAAATGTAAGTTTTACCCACATTTACCTCCCCCGTCATCATCTACATCATCTGCAGCTTTAGTGTTCAGCTAATAAGTAACTGTTTTGTCCTCGTAGGGATTCGTCCTGTGCCATTCAATCGCCGGAGGTACCGGTTCAGGTCTGGGTTCCTATCTTCTGGAGAAACTCAATGACAGGTCCACAAAAATGAATGAATCAATTAATCATTTTCTTATCCTGCATTCACATTCATCCACATTTCCTGTTTTTAGGTATCCCAAAAAGTTGGTCCAAACTTACTCGGTCTTCCCAAACCAAGATGAGATGAGCGATGTGGTTGTGCAGCCGTACAACTCGCTGCTCACACTAAAACGGCTGACGCAAAACGCGGACTGCGTGGTGAGGATGCTGTTTAATCTCATCACTTTAAAGATTAAAAACTGTAATTACTTTCTTCACTTTGTGGTAATGACTGCAAAAAAACCCAGTTCTAATCCTACCTGTGAGAATAAAGGGATGGCAAAAGGTTAATTAGGTTCAACGCATGTATAGGATTAAAGTCTACAAAAGTTTCAAGGATTTTGTATCCATTAGGATTTTGTTTTTAATCGTGCTGTATTTATCTCTCATGAGGAAATTACTTTTGCTTCATTGCACTACTTTGGGCAGCCATGATGGCACCAATGATGAGAGTAAGAGGGGGTCAGGTGTCTTCTCCAGGGAGACATAGGCATGGGCTCAGTGGGAATTGAACCAGCTTCTCCTGGTCCAAGGATGAACATTCTGCCAGTGAGCTATTGCCTCCCCCTTGGTTTACAGCACCTGGTATTCCTAAGCCGTCTCCCATCCAATTACTGACCAGGCCTGGCCATGCTTAGCTTCCGAGATTGGGCGTGTTTAGAGTGGGATAGCTGTAAGAATTCGGTGATGCAGTTAGTTACTTTTTTTTTTTTTTTAAAAGTCTGAGTTTAAATTAAATTATGTAAGTTTTTTTTAAAGCAAATTCTTAAATTCTATTTTTGAATAAATTGTCCCTGGTTTGTTTCTTTTTTTTTTGTTAAGCAACACCTTAAAATGATCACCTTTTTCTCCCTTTAATTATTTTTTATATTTTAACGTTATTTGCTGTGACCGTCTTTTTTTGCCAGTCCGCTGACACAAAAACCAGAGGTGCATTAGCTGCGTGAAGGCTTTACGAGTCTAACTTATTAGATCTGTCTTAAATTGGTGATTATATTAGTCTGGGAAACCTGACCAGTCTGATGGCGTTTCCTTTTTAAAACCTTCTTCCTGCAGGATCTTGCATAAGCCCCCCCTGATTGAATTAGCCTGAAAGCTAATAGAATCTGCTCTAAGAATCACTGCCCCTGTTGGAAGTGTACAACGTGTCTCCGTGCGCTTGGCATTCCTGCAGCGCTTCATGTGGTGGCTCGCTGACTGCGTCACTGTTCTCTTTCTCTCCTTTCATTTGCTGATGTCTAATCATTGTGCTCTGTGTCAGGTGGTGCTGGATAACACCGCTCTGAATCGCATCGCCACGGACAGGCTGCACATCCAGAACCCTTCCTTCTCCCAGATCAATCAGCTGGTGGGTGAGATAGTCAGCTGGTTTTAGATTAAAATCTGAGGTGAATTATAACCACAAGAAACGTCTAGTCAGGTAACAGAAGACACGTGCCGCTAACTAAATGAACCACTCTTTGTTTTCAAAGCCGTTTTCTTTTGGAACTGGAAGAGTATAAATAGCTAGTTTATGTACCAAACACACACACACATATAGTCTAATTAGATTGTAAAGATTAGGTTCTCCATAATTGGTCAATATGTTGATTTTAGATGAGGGGTGGGCAAACTTGGTTCGTGCGTTCTAACATTTGACAAAGGGGCCGGAACAGGAGCAGATGGATGGCATGCTTTGGTAACCGCTAGATTAGACCAAAAGAATGGCGCGCTAGATTTTAAACAAGTGCGCTAAATGTTACATCAAGAGCGTCAAATTTTAAATCTAGCGGCGCTTGGTTTGAAATGTAGCGCGATGGCGCTTAAAACAAGCATTTAGCGGCACCAGGTTTGAAATCTAAGCGCATGACGTAAAATTTTGCTTGTTTTAACATCTAACTCGCTTGTTTATGTGCGTGTATTGGGCTCAATGGCGTTCCATATCATACAGCGTGCCATCTAGTGAGGAAACATCAGAATTGCAGGGGAAATAAAACATTAACAGCATTTATTTATTAATTTTTTTCAAGTTCGGGGGCCGGATTAAAACTTTTAACGGGCCGCATTTGGCCCGTGGGTTGTGGTTTGTCCGTGCCTGTTTTAGATGGTGATTCTTTCATCACAAACAAAAAAACCTTATGGTTATTGTGTTTCTGACGAATTGCCATTTTAAGATAAATGATCAACATATTGAATCTGATCAAATTCTTGACTTTTATCCTCTGCCATACGTAAATATAATTTATAGAAAATAGCCTCAACTAAAAGAAAAACGATTAAATCATCAGAGTTAAATCGTCATCTTCTGAACTGCTTATCCCTATCGGAATCACCAGGGTAGTACTGGAGCCTATCCCGAATTATTTCAGGCAAGAGGCAGAGTACACCCCGAACAGGTCACCAGTCTGTTGCATGACCACACACACAAACAACAACACACACACACGTTTCTAGGGACAATTTCTTGGTGGCCAATCAACCTAACATGCATGTTTTTGGATGGTGGAAGGAATCAGAGTACCTGGAGAAAACCCACACATACCCGGGGAGAACATGCAAACTCCACACAGAAAGACCAGTGTTTCAAACCTAAAGTTAAATCTTTCCAAGTCAGTCATACCATATTCCATCTGTTCTGTCACTGAGAGGCTAAGAAGAAAGACTAAAACACACACATGAAGTCTCTGACTCCTGGACTCGGATCGGTCATGACTAATTAATTTGCTTTCAGAGATAGGATCAAACTTTTAGCACAGAGATGAAGATAATGTGTACTGGTCACACTGATTATAACTCATAAGATTAACGCCAAGTTTCCGACTTGTTAAAATCTTTCTCTGATGTAACTGGTTTCCTACATGCAGGTTTCCACCATCATGTCCGCCAGCACCACAACGCTTCGCTACCCAGGCTACATGAACAACGACCTTATCGGCTTGATTGCTTCTCTCATCCCCACCCCGCGTCTTCACTTCCTCATGACTGGTTACACACCTCTCACTACGGACCAGTCGGTGGGTTTTTGGGATCAATCGGCTTTTTAAAAAAAACAAACTAAAATGTTCAGAGAATGACATCATCTGCATATTGGGTATCCCAGGTCGCTAGCGTGAGAAAAACTACAGTTCTTGATGTGATGAGGCGGCTTCTGCAGCCTAAGAACGTGATGGTGTCCACGGGAAGAGAGAGGCAGCCCAGCCACTGCTACATCGCCATTCTAAACATCATCCAGGGAGAAGTCGACCCCACACAGGTACCGCAGTTGATTTGATGTTCTGTCCGAGTATTTTTATGAATTTCTGCTGTGCTCTAGGTACATAAAAGCCTCCAGAGGATCAGAGAACGCAAACTGGCCAACTTCATTCCTTGGGGTCCGGCTAGCATCCAGGTGGCTTTGTCCAGGAAGTCTCCTTACCTACCTTCAGCTCACAGAGTCAGCGGACTGATGATGGCCAACCACACCAGCATCTCTTCAGTATGTTCTACATGCATTCTCAAACTTAAGTTTTTTAAAATCAGATAAAGTTGGGGTGACGGTCGTGCATAGGGCAAGTTTTTTTGCTCGTCCAACACACTTTATTAGAAGAAAAAAAAAACTCCTTAACTCTTTTTACGTAGTCTAAGCTTTAAACATCACACCTGCAACAAATCTCAAATGTAAGCCACCTTGATCTCCGCTCCAACCACACCTCTAGAACTTCACGTATAGCACGTGCCAATGATATGACGCATTTACAATGGTCGTCATGACCTGGTATTCCATGTCATCTGTCATTTGCAATGGTGAGGAAGTCTTCCATGTGGAGCTACAGTCATTCATGGTGGTGTCTCCCACAAGTAACAGAGTGAGAGGTGGTCACCATGGTGAGTGGTGCACACTGATTTGTCACTGAGAAAAAAAGAATCCACGCTAGCCACTGTAGGTCCTCGACATTGTAGGGTAGCCAGAGATGAAATATTGAAAACTTTCTGCTTGGTGTTTTAGTGTCATTGCCGATTTTTTGCATGTATGGAATGTTAAATATTGCATTGGAGCAGATGCACAACACCGCATGGTCTCCAAATGAGTTCAAATGTGACGAGTAATTGCGTGCAAATATGCATTTGTCTGCTTTTTTAATTGTTTGGCTCCTGTTTCAAATGTTGAATTTTACGATCCTCGGTTAACTTTAGGTTCTAAAATGTCATTATTTCTCCACGTCTTGCAATTCACCACATGCTCAACCATCTTGCCAAAATTCTAAATTAGGCTCCAGTCTCAATAACCTTCCCTTTGTTCTGTTCCCCTTTAGCTGTTTGAGCGGACATGCCGGCAGTACGACAAGCTGCGTAAGAGAGAGGCTTTCCTCGAACAGTTCCGCAAGGAAGACATGTTTAAGGACAATTTTGACGAGCTGGACAACTCCCGAGAAGTTGTCCAGCAGCTGGTGGATGAATACAGTGCGGCCACTCGGGCAGACTACATCTCCTGGGGGACACAGGAACAGTGAGGAGGCGTTTTGTCTCTGCGACAGCATGCACGCTAAAGTTGGCCTTTATAAATACTTTTGCAGCTCTCTTTAAAGAAAGAGAAATTTAACAGCTTGTTTAAAACGTGTAAATATTATGTGTAAGAAAACACAAAGTTTAATGTAAACTGTACATATTGGATGGGTGTTTTGGGAGTTTCTTGACGTGACCTGAAGTTTTTGTTCTGCATCACATAACATTTTTTTCTTACATCATAAAATAAACAAGCTAACCTAAGAAACAATTACTAACGATCCAAAGCAACGTTGGTTTTAATAGTGTCCAAATGTTATCACAATAAACCAGAATGTTGGACTTAAGCCAGAAATTGTACAAATATCACCATCGTAACAATCTAAGGTCAAAACAAGCCAATGTAAATGGCACAAAAAGGGTTGATTTTGTACGTATGTTTGCTGTTTGTTGAACTTAAGATTAAAACCTCTTTTTGTACTTTTTTTTTTCCCTGAATTTATTAAGTAATTTCACTAAAACACAAAATGTTTTACAGCCAAGGATCTGACTGCTAGGGTCCCCGTCGTTGGCTGCCACCCATCTCCTCCTTCACCTGACCCCTGCAGGTGGTGAGTCCACTGGTAGGGCGGACCATGTCCCCTGTTTGGGCTGAGCCCGGCCGGCCACCCGGCGCTCGCTCTCGTGCCCCACCCTCAGGCCTGGCTCCAAGGGGAGGCCCCGGTGACCCACGTTCGGGCAAGGGCAACTTGGCCATGCTTAATCTCTTCATAGGGGTGTTTGAGCCACACTTTGTCTGGCCCCTCACCTAGGACCTGTTTGCCTTGGGTGGCCCTACCAGGGGCATTAAGCCCCGGACTACATGGCTCCTAGGATCATTGGGGCACGCAAACCCCCCCACCATGATAAGGTGGCGGCTCAAGTCGCAGGGTGGCTGGGCTCTCACTCAGAGATCGGTTGAGGAGCTCTGTGTCGAGCCACTCCTCCAGGTCGAGAGAAGCCAGATGGGGTGGTTTGGGCATCTGGTCAGGATGCCCCCTGAGCGCCTCGCTGGTGGGGTGTTTCGGACAGTCCCACCGGGAGGAGACCAAGAGGCAGACCCCAGACCTGCTGGAGAGACTATGTCTCACAGCTGGCTGGGGAACGACTCCTTCCGGGTGAGCCGGAATGCAGCCGGGATGAGAGAAGCCTGGGCTTCCCGTCTGAGGCTGTTGCCCTGCGGCCCGACCCCGGATAAGTGGAAGACAACGGAACAGAACAAAAAACATTACTTATCTGCATTAGAGTTTATCTAAATCAATTTTTTTACAAATTTGGACTCCATAAGAAGCTTCTATCGTGTTTTTCGCTGCAGAGTTAGTGAATTTTTCAAGAATCAGCAAAACAAAAAAAATTGTGACTTCTTTATTATTAATTACGTACAGTATTTATAGTTTTTATTGCACTCCCAAGTTAGAAACAATAGTGCAATGGACTATACACATGACATAAAATGCACCATGCAGCATACAAGCTTAATACCGAGCAAAGAAATTATGGTTTTCATCTTTGTAGCGCTGAGCTGCCTGCAGCTGGAGTAGAAAAAGCTAAAGACCTGCTTCGAAGTGAAGGACAGGATGGAACTGACCTTCCATTGTGAATAGAGGGGAAAAAAGCTGTTTTGAGGCTATTTTTTGTGTATTACAGCATTGTGGTATTCTACACACACGTACCTGCAAAATAAACCAAAGATATTTGAACTTTGTTTAAAAACTAAACAACTAAACATAAAAAGTAGCTACACATAAATTAGAAAATTTGTCTGCATTTAGATTTATTGTAAAAGCTTATTTTAAAAAAAATCTTTGGTCCATTTTTAAATGTAGAACTTTGGCTTCAGAAGAAATCTTGAATAGTGAAAAGTTTAAGGGCTTGAATCGGTTTGCGATAGAAAATGTAAAGTCGGGTTTGTGATTTAAGTGGAAATGGTGGATAAAAATGTGACGTTTGCATAAATAGTTCTATAAAAACCATCTACGACCAGATAAGAATAGGTTTGACTGAAGACTGATAGAAAGTCAGCTCAGAGGGAGGCCAAGTTTGGTGGAATTCTTTCATCATATATACAGAGTAAAAAAAAAAAGAAACAAAGCACCTGGCATCTCAAGAAGAAAGCGCTGCATTAGAATAGTAAATGACTTTAAGCAAAATATCTCAAGTCCAGTCAAGTGTTCTCCAAGTTTCATGTCCTGGATTTCAGCCAAGACAAGCAGCACAACAAGAGGACCAATCAGAGCAGTTGATGTTGGAATCGTCTTTTCAATTTCTCTGAAACACAAAGTCCAAGTTTTTCCCACTCTCACACCCTGGTGTGGGGTAGGGCTGGTTTGGAGAGGCTACATGGCTGCGGTGATCTGAGTGACTTCGCTGAAGATCTTCACATCTGTTTTCAGTTCCAGAATTCACAACAGCTCCAGCTAATGTGAGGCCAGCCGGGACCTTAGCTAAACGCACCGTCCGGTCAGCGTGTCAGGGCGAGGGCATGTGAGAGGGAACGTTAGTGAAAGGGTGGGGAGGATTGCGTTTGTGTCACTCAATGTTCTCAATCCGATTCCAGCTGCACACACGGGACCAGCTCCTTCTAGGAAAAGCAAATCCAATATGGCACATCATGAGAAAGCAGGAGACAGGGATGGGGGGAGGGCAGGAGGGACGGTTTCTCCATGAGGAGAGCGTCGCTGCCTATTTTTGCTCCTCTTACTGATGTGGTAGGACTGACATCTCACATTATTGGGGTGAGGGAGGTAGGGGGGGACACCTCATCAGAAACAGCAGTGGCCTTTTTTGGGGCGGGGGGTCCTCCCTTACTGTCCAATATTCTTTCTATCCTGCTCCTCATTCTCCTTCAGATAGAAAAAAAAAAAAAAAACATCGAGAGTGTATTTTCATGAGTGGGGTGTAAAAACAGCTCTCTCTTTGTTTTGGCTGAACCACCATTCCCATCGGAGGTGGCGCAGGGTCCCGGAGACAGGGGGGCCTCATAGGAAACCCATGGAAGACGAAGGGGCGAGAAAAAGACAAGAAGGAGGGAGTTCCTCTCAAACAGGATGTGAGGGAAGCTCCATGAGCCTAGGTGTGGGCATGGATGCCAGGTGGTGGAAGCCCATTTCTGTGCGTTCCGTTAAGGTGATGTCTAGATCTTCTCCCTTCCCTCGCTGCCGGTGGATGGCGCTGAAGTAGGCGTTCATTAGCTGCATAATCTCAGTCAGCTGGGATAGAAGGAGAGAGGGAGTGTTAAAACAGATTATTGGTTCTCTTAATGGAGGATGCGTATCATCAGAATATCAGACATGGGTGGAAGATTTCCAGTGTTGAAAGCGTAGGGACACTTAAACACGACCACATCGGATTGATCGCATTCATTAACTGGAGGATGTGCCGGACACGTGCCCTGGGTAGGGATGCAACAAATAACCATTGATCTGTGATCCAAACAGATTGAGGTTTTTAGAAACAAAACATGATTTTGTTAACAATAAAGGGGGAGACGGCGGCACAGTGGTTAGTGCGTTCGCGCGCGGACCGGAAGGTCGCAGGTTTGCGGCCCACAAAGAGCACGCCTAGGGTCCTTTGATGAGATACCTAACCCCTGCTTCTCTCACCATTGGCACCGTCGAAGGGCGGCCTGCTGCGGTGTAAGGAGTGCAGCACACAAATTTTCCCGGTGAGGGATGAATAGAGTAATTCATTTATTTTATTTATTTATTTTTATGATTAGGGACACAGTCTGACTTAGGTGCCTCAAATCAGCAGGGATGGGCTTCGGCACCAGCGGCAGCTCCGTAAGGGATAGAAGGTTAATAAGGTGACTGACTAAAACAGAGAAGTCAGAGAGATATGCAAGCTCTGGACCAATGAGGTTTGGTTACCGTACAGATATCATTGGCTATCTTACAGTAATCATGTGGGGGTTTTTTTTCAGTACACATACTGTACTTATGAGATTAAGTTCAACAAGTGAAGGTGGTTTTAAGTAATTTAGCAAAAAAAAAAATAAAATCCTTGGGGTCTTGTTCACGAGTGGGGGAAAGATGGAGCGGGAGATCGACAGCAGGATCGGTGCGGCGTCAGCAATAATTAGGACGCTGCATCGGTTTGTCGTGGTGAAGAGAGAGCTGAGCTGAAAAGCAAAGCTCTCAATTTACAAGTCAATCTACGTTCCAACCCTCACCTATGGTCACCAGCTGTGGGTGGTGACCGAAAAAATGAGATCGCGGATACAAGAGGCCGAAATGAGCTTCCTCCGCAGGGTGGCTGGGCTCTCACTCAGCGATCGGGTGAGGAGCTCTGCCATTCGGGAGGAGCTCGGTGTCAAGCCGCTCCTCCTCCAGGTTGAGAAAAGCCGGATGGGGTGGTCCGGGCATCTGGTCAGGGTGACCCTCGAGCGCCTCGCTGGTGGGGTGTTTCGGGCACGTCCCACCGGGAGAAGACCAAGAGGCAGACCCCGGACCCGCTGGAGAGACTATGTCTCACAGCTGGCGGGGGAACGACTCGGGATCCTTCCGGGTGAGCTGAAGGGTGCAGCTGGGGTGAGAGAAGTCTGGGCTTCCTGTCTGAGGCAGTTGCCCCCGCTACCCGGCCCCAGATAAGTGGAAGACGACCGAACGCAAATAATTTTTTTATCTTTCATACCAGCTTTAAAAGTGTCACTAAATTGAGTTTCACTTTTTACTTTGTTGAAAAAACTCAGGAGAACACAAAAAGAAAATGAGCTCTTTCCATCTTCTCATGTCTAAACCATCAGGAGCCACCATGACAGTGACTCAAAACTCCAGCTAGTTTCCCGTAACGCCACAATAGCCCAACAATCGCCTTCTTAAAATAAAAACTAACCATTAAATTTATGACTAATACAACATTCCTCTAAATCTGAGACTCTTTACTAAATCCTTTCAAATAATATAAAAAAATGAACTTCCAAAAGTCATTTTGAGCTTAAAAGAATAAATAAAAGCCACCTTTGTGCCCTGAGAGAAATCCCAGAAGGATTTTTTGTTCTGTGTGGGAAGATGTGAAGAAATCTAGCCAGTGAAAGGCAAGATTTGTTCTCCACTGGGAGAGAAAAAAAAAAAAGAAGAGCATCTATGTTTCTGAGAAATGTTTAAACCCAATATATTAATTTAACCGCTGCAATAAAACTCAACCTCATGCTATTTAATACCAGGAAGTCAAACCAATGGTGGCTTCCTATTGGTTGTAAAGAACGGGCCGGTTGTGTTCACTCTGTTTAGATAAAAATTACTGAGTGTTTTTAAAGAACTGCAGGGAGGAAGTGGAGGTTAAAAAGGGAGGGGTGGGGGGAAGCATGAGATAAAGTTCTTAAACCCTGTCTCACTAAAAATAGGTAATGTGGAAGTTTTAAGTAGAACTGCTTGTATGTAAATGGAGAAGTGCCTCAGTTTACCTTTGTGGTTTCAAATAGCAGATCTCGATCTCCAGCTGTGATTTTGAAGGTGTTGCTGTCTGATACGCCGTAGGAGCATATCTGCCCGTAAGGAAAGGACTCGAGGGCCTCAGATTCTCCTTGCTTGTAGAGAGACACAGATGTAGCCGCTACGCCCAGCCACAGCTTCTGGGAAAAACTCCCAGTTGAACTCTAAAGGCAAACAAAAACAAAATCAAAGCTTGTGTTTCACTTATCTTTCAACAGAGAATGAATAAAAAGGGAGGATCTGTAACTTACAATATAAAAGTCCACTTCGTAAAGAGTGCATCCAAAGCCAGACCATTGGCGTACGATGGTGAGGTAAGCGGCCATGCTGTCTCTTCGAGTGTACCCAGCCAGACCCTTCCAGCGCTCCAGGATGGACGCCATGACAGAAGACGCTTCCTCCTTCAGCCGACACCGCAGACGCAGGTCCTGCTCTACCTTCTGTTTGTGTGCAGTGGTGGCCGTATGGTTCCACAGCGCCCCTGAGAGGAGTCCTGCTGGGAAGCGATGCGAGTTGGGACAGCCCTGCGCCGCCAACGGGCAAGGGGAGGTCGCTTGCGCAGCCGAAAGAGATACGAGAACCCGCGTTTCAAGCATGTCACCAGGAAAGAGCTCATCTAGAGGCGGGCAGGGAGCATGTGTGCTGAAGTCTCCCATCAGGCACTGCAGCCTGAGAGCGGCTAAAGCCTGCAGATCATCCTCGCAGGCCGGCACCTGACCACGTACCACCATTTCATGGCACTGCACCATGTGGTCAAGAAAAGAGAGAGAGAAAAAAAAAAGATACATTTGTCAGTAACAACCTTGCACATATCATTAATCTTTTTCACTCCACCCTGTTTTATTTGTCTCATAACTTTTTTTTATGGGCGTTCTCAGGAAAAAAATGCGAGTGAAGCCGATCTTGGCTGACTTTTGGCCCTGCTGTACTTCAGCCAGTGCTCTTAGTCATGCTTTTTACGCAGCGCAGTTTACGGCATAGCCTGCCAGATTACCAGCCCGAACTGAGAATCATTGCATAGAAGCATAAATAATCAAATGAAATATAAAAAATCAATCACAGCTGAGCCGTAAGCAATAGTTTTGGTTTTGATACTCTTAACCGTTACATATAAAGAATTTGCTCAAACATAAATATAACAAAAACATGCTGTAACCCTAATATTAAACTGAATGTACCCCACTTCTACTATAATTAACACATTCTGACTTGCGTCTAAATAAAACGTCGCCTGCAAACCAGTTGATGAGTCTAGTCTCCTTTTAGATGACACAGTTTAAAGGCCAGGGCAACCAGACAGCAGAGTGAACCAAAAAGAGCAGGATGGCCGTAACATCAACAAACTAACCGGTACATGTATGTGTGAATAAGGTCCCATTTTGAACATGTAGAAAGAGAGTGAACAGGACTACCACCGTTTTAATGACTCAATTTGTTTTGTTTTGTTTTGTTTTATATATTAAGATGGATTCAATTACTCAATCCATGAAACAAACTCAGTCATCGGGAGGACAGAGCCACAAAGACGGTCATTGGACCAGCTAGTCCGGAGTCTTCTCCCGGTGGGACGTGCCCGGAACAACTCAACAGTGTGGCGTTTGGGAAACATTCTCACCAGATGCCCAAACCACCCCACCTGGCTTCTCTCAACCGGAGGATAAACGTCTCTATTCCGAGCTCCTCGTTGATGGCACCCACAGATGGTGACCATAGGTGAGGGTAGGAACATAGATTCAATTCAACTCAATTTTATTTGTATAGCCCAAAATCACAGAATTTCCGTCTCAATGGGCTTCACAAGAAAAAGAGGAATGTATAAACACAAATACACAGCAATAAAATTACTAACAAATGCTAACTAAACAAGACTAGCACTTTTATGCCCTTAGACCCTCCTTCACGGTGAGGAAAAATTCCTAAAAAACCCATCAGTGGGGATCCACATGAAAGAGAGATCCCTCCCCCGGGATGAGCAACCAATGCGTCAAGGATTATTGTTTAAATATTAGCTTATTCTACTCTACAGCTAAATATCTAAAGAAGTCAATAGATGTTCTTCATACTGATGGAAACACGGGGGATAGTCAGTGGGTTACAGTTTGTCTTTTCACTTCAATGGTTAAAACTTCATTACCTGCTCAAAGAGGAAGAAATACTCCAGGCTGTCCGCTGCCATGCTGTCGGCATCCAATAGGCAGTAGAGCTTAAAACACAGTTTCCATTGGGATTGGGACTCTGACTCCTTGGTGGTGAAGCTGCACACATAGCCGACATGAAGAATTAAAACTACATAAAAACTATTTTACGTAACTAAAATCCTCTGAGGCCTTCGTAGTGTTATCGTCTGAGAATTTTCCTCCACAATGAACGATACTGTCTTTTAAAAGCCTGGGTTTAAGTTTACCCATCTCTTTATGGTAGAAAACCAAACACACATTTATGAATCAGCTTATTTTTATGGCTCCGGCCACAGAATGTGGACGAGGCGTTAAGCACTCGAGTTGTCCAAAACTCAAAAGTTACTCAGTACCAGTTATGCATTAACTAATTAGCTTTCCGGGTCCTGCAACCAAAGAGTAAGGCCACAAATTCTTATGAATGGGATGTCGCCCAAAACCATAAGGGATTATATTGAAACTGCCTACACATGAACTGATTACTTTGTATCAACTGTAGATTAATTGACTACCCAGTACCAACTGTAAATTAACTGTTTTGGTTTGCAGGGTCATGGTATTATAGGTCGAGGTCACAAAATTTAAAAACCATTGAAAAATATGCTGCTTTTACCTCATATAGATATCATATAGACTTCAACCACTAGACTCTTAACCTGTTTCTCCCACCATTGGTGCCATCATAGGTGGCAGCCTGCTGCGGTGAAATGCAGCACACAAATTTCCGCGGTGAGGGATCAATAAAGTATATAAGCATAAGCCCTCTTTATTAATGCAATGATATAAGCCAGGCATGGCAGAAACATGTTTGACGTTGTAGCGTAGACTTGATATTAATGATTTAAATGTTTAGTTCGTTCAGATAGCCTGGCTGCTCCTACCTGGTCAGGACGTCTGCTATCAGAGCGCTTCCTGCGATTGGCTGCTCCCATAGTGCATTCTGCTCATACAGTGCAAATGTGTTTTTACTTTCTTGTAATCCCAGCTTTTCCTGCATCCTTCTAACCACCTGCAGGGTTAAAAGAGACCAGGAAATTGCTATCATTTTAAGTGAAAACATAACAGGCGGGATTAAATATCTTTGATTGTTAGCGTTGCTAAACCTCGTTGGCAGTAGTGTGCGAGCTGATGTAGATCTGGCAGGATCCTGGACCAGGGTAGTGCACCATGCAAAGCATCTCCTGCCGGTTCATCAGCATCTGGATTTCTTCCCAGGATGGCACACACTCTCGGCACTTAGTCTTCTCCAGCGCCTCGCTGATGAATGACGCATAGTTATCCATCTCAGACTCGGGACTTTGGCTCTGGATTCTGCAGAGAATGTGAGAAACTGGCATTAGCATGTGTGTCCGTCCAGAGTCATAAAAAAAACAAACTGTTCCCAAAAAAGAGAATTTATTCCTATGATCTTTTGCTGATTGTAAACTTATTTTGGTTGGCAAAGCTAAAAAGTCGCAGAGAAATGTTCTCACTTTTCCCCTTAAGAGTTTAAAATAGCTCCAATCCTTTGAAGAAAAAGGAAAAGAAAACATGTTGGACTTGTGTAGCAAATGGAAAAAAGGTGTTTCCGTTGCTGTGAACTAGTTTGATCTACCGCTTTTCCCTCAGAAGCTGTGAGCGTGCATGGAGTTGCTGAGAAAAAATACAAAATTAAACGTAATCAAATTAGGACAACATAAAAACAGCAGATTTCTCCCTTTAAAAAAGGATGTTTCATGCCAAATAAACTTTTTAAAGGTTTCTACCTTGTTTGAGCATTATTCCAACTTAAAAAACACAACTGAAGTGGTTTTATATTTCATTTAATAAATGTTTAAGTAATTTGCAAGCTCTGTGGTACAGAATTAGCACATTCTGTTCTTGGCCATGCCTTTTGTTCTCTGCCACGCCCACATTCTAACAAAAGCAGAAAATCTTTTAGCGCACATTTTCTGCTCATGTTTGGCAATACAAAAAAGATTTATAAGTACCAAAACAAAAGGACATGCATTGGCTTTGCTAATTTGATGCGCATTACATAGTATTTGCAGGATTTACACGTTGTTATGCATGTGTGTAGCGGCAGATCCAAGTGGGAAGCAAGATGAGGGAGGAATTTAGTTTTGAAAATGGCAATTAAACTGATTTAATGTTTTATAAGCTTTTGGAAAACAAAAAGAACCATATATAATTTATTTATGTATGTTTTAGGATGTACATTTTTACTGCACACAAGAACAATAATCCCTCTTTAACTGGATCGTGACGTTTCACACAAACAAACTAAAATGCGCCTCTTGAAATCTTTGTTTAAAAAGACAGACTGTAAGTTCCAAATGAAACATTTTCAAAACTTTCTTGTATACCTCAATGTCCTACTATCTCATAACTACATGACCACGGGGTGGGATTTGTCCTGCTGAAACCTAATCAGGAATGTTCCATTGGATCTCTGTGATCCTTTCCTCTCATTGCCCCCTTTCTGCCATTTCCTGCTCCCTCGCCCCCTCCTTCTCTCTTCTGCTTTCTTTCTTCTGGCCTGTTCTCTCTGACAGCAGACATTCCCCGGGGGTTTCTCAGGAGTGTTTCTGGGCCCACTGCCCAGCTCCAGTCTTAGCTCTGCCCAGCTGCAGCCTTAGCGCTGATCCACCAAGGGAGAGAGAGTGCGTGAGAGACACAGTGAGACGTATCAAAACATCAAGCCAGCGAGTTCCACAGAGCTATTAGGAATCGCCATTGCATGCAACCCTTCCATTAGCTAAAGGGCGACTCTCAGTTGAGAAATAAAGATAGAAAACTGCAATGGTTCAATGGCAGAGTTTTAGAAAATCTAGAGCAGGAGATTTGACTTGCTAACAACTTAGATTACAGAATGACTAATTCAGGACTGTAAATCCAGGTCCTTAAATGCTGGATCTGTCTGTAGAAGCATGTTAATAATGTGAATACATATCATGCTACTATATCTAAATTGGTGATTGGTGATGGTGGCGCCTGTGTCTAGACGCTGCTGCACGCTCTAACCCCTTCCTTCATCAAAACCCATGGGTGGGTAAACTTCTACATATGGTTTCTAAAATGTTACCAGTGGACTAGATCCAAGCAGACAGGTGTGTTTTACTAAAGCTCGCTCAAAGACAGTGTTTTTCAAACTTTTTCATGCCAACGTACGTTTTCTTTTAAGAAAAAATCTGGAGGCACACCACCACCCAAAAATGTTAAAACAATTCTTTAAACAAATTTAAATTATTTTATTACTTATTCAAAAGCAATTTCTAATGCAATCAGATGTTATAATGAGCACTTTTGAAAGTTTCGCACCTTATTTGTTATATTAGCATGTTTGATTCCAGACAATGAGCCTCTTAGAGAGTTAACCCAGAATGCAAGAGAAACTTTTTCCTCTTTAATGTTTTGCAGAAATTGTGAGATTTTATTACAATTCGTAATTTTATTTATGTAAAACAGAACATAAATTTTCTCACGTCGTCTGAAAAACATGTAGAAAATACAATCCATTAACGGGGGGTAGTTTTTGGGAGGAGTGGACAGCAGCATGCGACAAAAAGTGTAGAAGAGTGGGTTGCTATGGTTACAGGACAGCACTACCTGTCTCTAAATAACATGACAAGATTTCATATTGATAAACATAAATAAATACAATTTAATCCATTTTTTTTTTTTTTTTTACAAAAACAATATGAGAACAACCAAAACAATCTTTGGTAGCAACAGATAAATCCCGATCACCGTGTGAGGTGAAACAGAATCATTTCCCACGGAACACCTGACGATCTCTCACAGTACACTAGTGCAAAAAGTTTGATATTTAGATTTGATCAGCCACCTTTGGATGAAGCCTATCTGCTTCTGAGACCATATTGCGGAAGACATCAAAATTGCATGTGAAAAAGAAGCCTGGTTTACTTATGAATTTTAAAAATAATTTGATGGTTCATATTTAAAGCATTTATAGGCCACATGTAGCCCCAGCACCGGAGTTTGACCACCCGTCTTAACCACAAAGTAAAATGTTTCAATAAATTTAAGTTTTGAACAACTCAACTTACATCAATATATTGAAAGAAAAAAACTTTTTTTTAAAATATTGGAATTTTAACAAGTTTGCTTCACTGTGGATTCATATTTGACTTGCTTTCTTGTAAATAAGATTTATTTATTAGTAGGTCTACTGCCACAAACCAAATAGGCTTAAGGGATCATAAATCTTCAACCTTCCAACTAACTTTTAATTTCAACCTACTACATCAAGCAGGACTGTTTGTTCATCACCAAACAGGTTTTCTTGACTGTTATGGCAAATTAGAGCCGGAACAAGCAAAAAAATCCTGTTGTTTCACTTTTAATAATTATAAGAGATGAGACGAGCAGTTTTCTTTATTCTTTATTAACCTAGTTCATAATTTAACAGAAACAAATCCACTCAAAATTATACCAAAAAAGGAGAACTAAAAAAACTGTTTCTTTAAATTTACAACCCTAAATCTAAATTCGCATCATTATAAACCATCTGAAATATTGTATTTTATTTATTATTAAAAAAACAACCAAGTTTTTATCACTTTTCTGACCTTTTGAGGTGAAACCGCAGGTATTTCAGCACGGTGGAGCCAGGCAGGAAGGTGCAGCTCATGCAGGTGAGAAGCTGCCAGTAACGTAGATGTGCTGCTGTGTACGGAGAGGGCGTGTAGCTGGTCTGCTTCACCAGCTGACAGTAGACCTCGTCGCGGAGGGGTCGCAGGTCCAGACAGGTTTGTAGTACTCCCTGAATGATGGGAATCGCCTCACGGGCCGACTCCAGCTGCTGCAGGCAGTTGAAGAGCTTCACCGCCTCTTCACGCACCGAACCGTAACCTTTGCCACTGTGGTCTAAAGAAAAAAAGAACATAAAAGTAGATCAGTAGAAGATAGATCTTATTTTAAATCATGTTTGTCACCTCTGATCTACTTACACGTGTGCTCCAGGCTACCATAAGGGAAGGGGAGCAAAGGAGCATAAAGGGGGCCCTGGGTGTACTTCAGGATGGGGTTGTGCTGGTAGATGTGTTCCACCACCTCAGGGTTGAACTTATTTTCCTGTGTACAAAAGAACAGAGACTGATAAACATCATTAAGTTATACTCTTTAACCTAAGTCACAAAGTCGACCTGAGGGAGTCAGTGAGTGCACGATCGGATGAGCGCGTTTATCTGTCTGGGGTGACCGAGGTCAGTCTGTGTTCTCGATTCCATTCTGGCAACTGTCAAAGCAGCACAAAGGTGAAAGGATGACCTGGGCAAACTTCATCAGCTTCACTGGTTTCCACACGGCCGCCCTGCAGCACCTGTTGCTCATTGTAATGTTACCACTGCCATTCCTTTGCGCCTGCGAGTCTTTTCATTCTGGATAAAGGACATGGAGGCTTTTCTCTCTGTATAGTGAGATTAATTTAACATATGGTTTGGAGGAGTTGCTGCACTTCTGTGATCTAAAGTTGGAACCTGCTCTAATTGGGAACAGAAGACAACATTTCTGATTCTTTTTTTACCAGATCATTTAAAAAAAAAAGTAATCTTCTACAGTACTTTATATTCTTGGTTGCACATTTTTATTTGCTCCAGCACTCACAGGAACACCTGGAGATGTTGCTTGGTGCTCACCTGTCTCACTGAATTGCTAAAAAAAGGATACATGGTTGGAAAACTTTTCACAAAAACATTCAGTTAAAGATGAATTAACAATACTTTAAAAAAACAAACAAAAAAAAAAACTATAATTGGGTTCAATCACATCACAGAGATTTTATTGTCATGGTTTTGTGTACGATCGATTTACAAGTCGATCTACGTTCCTACCCTCACCTATGGTCACCAGCTGTGGGTGGTGACTGAAAGAATGAGATTGCGGGTACAAGCGGCCAAAATGAGCTTCCTCCGCAAGGTGGCTGGGCTCTCACTCAGAGAACGGGTGAGGAGATCTGCCATCCGGGAGGAGCTCGGTGTCAAGCCGCTCATCCTCCAGGTCGAGAGGAGCCAGATGGGGTGGTTCGGGCATCTGGCCAGGATGCCCCCCGAGCGCCTCGCGGGTGAGGTGTTTCGGGCACGTCCCACCGGGAGGAGACCAAGGGGCAGACCCCGGACCCGCTGGAGAGACTATGTCTCACAGCTGGCCGGGGAACGACTTGGGATCCTTCCGGGTGAGCTGCAGGATGCAGCTGGGGAGAGAGAGGCCTGGTCTACCCGTTTGAGGCTGTTGCCCCCGCGACCCGACCCCGGAACAAGCGGAAGATAACGGAACTGAACGGTTTTGTGTACATTGGATCTCTTACCAAAGTCACTTTGACACTGGAAACAGTATTGCTGCTTCTAAAGGAGAGTCTGATCTTTGTTATTGAACCCGTCCTATTAAATTAAATGTAATCCATAATTCGGTAAAAACTGAGACCATGTTGCTACTAAAAGCAAATTTGATTAAAGCTGTTCATAATTACTTTTAATTTAATCTAAATGTGAAAATTTTCTTTGATCTTAATTGTTTCTCTTGCAGGTGCAGATATAAAAATATTTGCTATGCACGGTCATTAAATACAACTGCAACGCGTGCATTTTCAAACGGGTCTTACGAAGGTCACTTTGTATGCGTGTCTAGTGATAAAAATTGTGATTTTAGATTTTATTTTTAGAAAAGGTGAGTGTTTCACCCTTTTCATGCAAATGTGCCAGCCAGTCATGTCCCTTTTGGGTTGCGGGGGGTGCCGGAGCCCATCCTGGCTGATTAAGGTGAACGGCAGGGTACACCCCAAACAGGTCGCCAGTCTGTCGCGGTGCCACACACATACAACCATCTGCACGCACACTCATTCCTAGGGGCAATTTGGCACCGGCCAATCAACCTAGCATGCATGTCTTTGGAGCGTCAGAAGAAACTGGAGTACCCAGAGGAAACCCACGCAAACACAAGGAGAACATGCAAACTCCACACAGAACGGACAGTTTTCCAAGCCTCGTCCCCACCCGTGACTCGAACCCACGACCTTCTTGCTGTGAGGCCACTGTGCTAACCACTGCGCCACCATGCTGCCCGCAAATGTGCCATCTCAAGAAAACTTTTTAATTGCTTTACTTTGACATAAGCTCCATCGCTCTGGGAGTGCTTCAATGCGTTTGATGTGTCATGCATTTTGGCAACGTCTACGCATCAGTTATGTGCACTTTTGCTTCTAAAGACGAACAACCTTCAACACTAATTCCTTCAACAACATTAATTGCTTTTTCTTTTCGCAACTGGGATTTAGAAATAAAAATGGCTTAAATGATGGATAATAAATCATAATAATGAACTATCATTACACTAAAAAAACAGAAACAAAAGAAAAAATGGGTTTAGGTTTAAGATAAAATGAGATTTGCCGGGAGGCGGTTGCTCAGTGGTAGAGCGCTTGCCCTCGGACCGGAAGTTAACCGGAAGTTAACCGGAAGTTCACGGGTTTGATTCCCACTGAGTTCACATCTAGGGTCCTTGGAGATGACAACTAATCCCCCGTTTCTTTCACCATTGGCGCCGTCGTGGCAGCCTGCTGCGGTGTAATGCAGCACACAAATATCCCCAGTAACGAATCAATAAAGTATACATTTTTATTATTATTAAAATGATTATTTGAACTAAAACAGGCAAAGCTTGATCTCTTAACAAAACAGAGCAGGCTAGATTAAAGCAAGCAGATGAAATACTTTATCAACAACGCAAGGTCTACACATCACTATCAAAACCAGAAGTTGTTTTGCATGAGAGGAGACCTTTAAAATTAGAAGACCCTCCTGAGGAGATTACTGACAGACATAGGACTGCTTATCTGGTCTTGCTGCTTGTTGCCGTGCCCCCTTCTACCCCGTCAGCGAAAAAAAACTAGCCCTTTTTTCACCCCGGGGGGATGACTGATGCGAGGCGAGTCATCTGTCTGCTCAATGAGATTCCAGCATGCGATGTTCTCCAGCAACTCCCGGACTAAAAATATTGCTATCGCTTCTAAACACTTGCTGCACGTGGGAAAGTTTAGGAGGGAGCATCTTTTCTAAACAACAAATCTATATATATTGAGCTTTAAAAAGACTGAAACTATTAATATCTTTATATTTTTAAAAAATGCTTGCATGGTTTTTCACCTTGCGTTGGAAAAACATGATGTCATTCAAAGTCAAATTTTGCCACCAGAATAAACTTTAGACTCGTAGTCCGGTGTGTTTGTGTGGTTTCCATGGAAACAGAAGCAGGGAATATTTTGTGGTGTGTCTAGTGGATGGTTTCGCTTCGGGGTGGATCCTTGCGTGCTGGTGTTTTTGAGTCTTACCTCAATGTCTCGTATCAGAAGCTGTGTTGGTGTTTCCACAGGAGTTTTGGTATCGATAATTTTTTGGATGGCACAAGCCCAGTGCACGGCTTCGTTGAAGTGCTTAGTGTACAAACGGTAGCAGTGTTTGCGTCCATAAACAGTAATACTCCAGTATCCTGGAAGAAAAAAAAAGATGTTTAGGATTACAAAGTACATTTGACGGTAAAATCAGTGCAATAAAGAACTGTAGAACCTCAGAGGTGCCCATAGGACAGTTTAAACTGAGGATGGCAAAACTATGGCTCTATGTTTATGTAAATACTCAGTAGATCTATGGCTCCAGGTGTGGGCAGATCCGTTTTTTTTTGTCTGACCTGGCCATATTAAATATTTATGGTAAAATGCTAAGTTTCTATTGAGTACCAAAATTGGCTGCAGTGTTCATCTTTTGAACCGTTTTTCAAAAGACGAGGGGAAGGATCTCTCTTTCATGTGGATCCCCATGAGGTTTCTTATTTTTTTCCCCACTGATGGTTTTTTTTTTTTTTTTTAGGAGTTTTTCCTCCTAAAAAAAGGAGAGTCTAAGTGCATAAATGTGCTAGTCTTGTTTAGTTAGCATTTGTTAGTTATTTTTCTTGCTGTGTATTTGTGTTAATACATTCCTCTTTTTCTTGTGAAGCCCATTGAGACGGAAATTCTGTGATTTTGGGCTATACAAATAAAATTGAATTGAATTTTCCTTAATCCTAACCCTGGGATAACAGGGGTGGCCGAGCCCAGCCCGGCTAGTTACAGATACGATACGACATAAGAGTGGTCGCCATACTGATGCGGGGCGGGGTCACAGAGTAGACAATTCAAATAATTTTCTATTTTTGTGCCACAAACTATTTGTTAGAGATTATCACATCTAATTTTATAAAACAATTTGTGCAACCGCATTGCGTTCATGGACTGTTGGAAGATCAGATTTGCTAAGTTGTCGTATCAACTGTGAGGCTGGTAACAATCAGGGCCTGGTCTTCTCTAAGCTAAGTTTATGACTAGATTCAAAAAGAAAAACTGGGATGTGTTATCTTATTATTTGTTGACGCTTATTGTCACGATTGCTAAGTTTGACAAACTGTCACCTACCACAAATGATAAAATGGATATAAAATATATATATAAAATGGACCTTTAAAAAAGTCTAAAAGTAATGTTTGACTCTATTTTCACAGCTCTTCCAACCTCAACCAATCTGCGAATTACACGAACTCAGCAGAGAAAAGTGGGCGGAGAACATGAAGTTAAAAAGTTTTAAATGAAGTTTATAGCAAATATTTTCTGCGTATTCTTCGTTCTCCTACGAGCTGGTTATGAGATGCAAGCATTCCAAATGTGTCATGATGCAATAAAATCCCAAGAAAGGCATTTTTTTTCCCGCTTATGCAGAGGAAGTATCAGACATACCCCGGACTGCATCAGTTAAACTGTAGCCACACGGCTGTTATCAGGCTTTCCTGCTACGTGACTTGGCACCACATTATTTTTTCTTTGAGTGGTTAGTGAAGCTAAAATCCTAGAAAATACACACATCTTTTTGTTTTTGTAGAAATTCAAGTATATTTCTAATTAAAATAGACATGCTGTTCTTTAAAGGAAACTTTTTCATAAGAAAGAAAAAATAGTCGAAGTAACAACTTAGTGCTATTTTTTTTTTTTTCAAGAAAAATGACAAACTGGTCATAAAAGAGTGATTTTTTTTTAATGTACTGTATTCAACCTTTTAAAATGGGAAAATTTCTGTGCTGCATTGTACCACAGCAGGCAGCCACAGGAGCACCAATGGTGAAAGAAACAGGGTGTTAGGTGTCTTCCCCAAGGACACTTAGGCATGGGCCCAGTGGGAATCGAAAGATTACCTACTGGTCCAAGGGCGGACTTTCTACCTCATTTCTGTTCCTAATTGAGTTAACAATAGTTATGCCTGCATTTTATTTCAGTAGTTTGAGGTTTTTTTTTTGTAGTTGGCTGAAGTCAGTCAGTCATTAAACTGATGAACAGGTCATTGTTGGATGTGTTTGAGAAAAGAAGTCAAGCCTAAGTTGCTTAGGTGTGTTTTCCCTGCTAGCCGAAACTTTCTTCTTTGTATTTTATTTGTTTGTTTGTTTCAAAAGGAAGGGAGACACCCGGGTTATTTTTACTCTGAAAGACAGTTTGTGAACCAACCTGGAGTCACTCTATGGATTAAGTCCACATGGGATTTTCCAAATTTACTCAGAGTTGTAGCATGGACATGTAAAGTGGGCAGAGGAAAAATGGACCAAACTACGTCAGCTAACATCCCCAACCCCCAAAAAACCCAGAACAGCTTCCAGGAATTCTGAGTAGGCTGTAGACACAAAGGCTCACGTGAGTGTCTCTGCTACTCACTCACCAGTTTCCTTGTATGTTTGCTTGTCTGGCCAAATGACAGAGCAAAGGTTGGTGAGGACCAGTGTCCCAAGTCTGCGGGTGCCCTTCTCTGGTCCGCTGTAGTAATCCAGAGAGTCCTGACTCAGCACAAACCAGTACCGGCGCTGCTTGATCCAGCTGCCTCGCACTTCCCGTAGCAGCCAGCCTGAATATAGGACACACACCAGCATCTTATGACGTGCTCAAAATGAAAAAAAGCACATGGCGTAAATGAATAAATAATCATTTGTGTTTGAAAATAACCTTACAACAGACTGGTGATCTGACAAGCGTGTACCCCACCTTTAGACTGAGATACACTTGGCAACACAGAAATGGATAAGTGGTTCATAAAAATGGATGGATTTCAAAACAAATTGTAATCTTTTGACCTAAAGATTTTTGGGTTTTAAAAACACAAATGCTTTGCTTTCTCTTTGTCATCACCAAGAAAAAAATCTGCAAACGCCCAGACCCAACGCTCCCAGACGAAAAATGGCCATTTTGCTCCATCAAAATATTTTATTCACAGACGATATACAAGTGAGTTTGGCCGAGTGTGATTCGAATCTTGCTTGTGCACAAACACACAGAAGACAAACGATGACTCCTGCTAGAATTGGTGGGGACAAAGTTCATTCAGAGGGCTGGTGGATAATGGCAGAGCTGTTCGCATGCCATATTTGATACTGGTGTTCAGTGGCAGTGTGCAAAATAAGTGTAGAAGGCCGATCCTGAGTGGGTTTTAAAAGAAACAATTAGGCAACATACCTTTAACCTCAAACCTAGTGAAAACGGTAATGACGCCACAACGCCATCACAGCTTTCTCTGTGGTTAGCAAGCTGTGTGCCACCTGTCGGTCGGCCCTCACTTCCCCTCCATCTCTTTTCTTTCCCTTCCTCTCTTCCTATTTACTTTCATCTGCCCATATTCTCCCTCTCTCTTTGAAAACCCAGTCTCAGAGTGACTTTCCCAGGCAGCACAAAGATCCCACTGGTTCAGCTGCAGCTCCAAAATAAAACTAAAGAGAGAGGAGTGGGCGAAAGTTAAGCCTCTCCGGCTAGGTTTCCTGTTATACCTCTGCGTGATGTAAGTGGCAGTTTAGGACCGAACATAAAGCCCCGATATAGCCCAAAGTAAAAACACAGGAGGTACTCAACACCACATCAGAGGGGTTCGGCATCAAACCCAAAGGTGAAATGGATAAATAAAAATCAGGAGTTAAGTAGAGCAGAACTGGATGTGGGTGTGTGGAGCAGACGAGCTGTCTGGTTGAGAATATGGAAAGAAGGTGACAACTACTGCTCGGATTCCACATGTCCCACAGAGGCTTATTCAGAACAATTTGACGCTTTTTGTGATAAGAAACAGTAAAAGAAGGACGGAGTCAGAAAGAGAGCAGCAAAATCCAAAGACCCCCTGTGCACCCCTGCAACGGTTTTCCATCTGGATCCCATCGCTGTAGCCTGCTAATGTCTCCCCTGGGGGCCACGACTCAGCCTAATTTGTTTCATTTGTGACCTCTGACCCTTCAGTGCCCTGCCCCCTCAAACATGGATTGAGAAAACAATCTCTGCACTTTTCCTCGTTTTACTGCTTGCATCCTGTTCCTCTCTGAATAATGCTCTGTCTATTATTAATACAACTTATTAGAAAAGATCACAGAAATTTTACAAAGTGACATCACGGTTTTGATCTCTAAGTTATGTGTTTTTTGGGGAGTTTTTAATAAACAAACTATTTGATCACCTCAAAATGTTGTAAGTGGCAAAACCAAAAAGAAAATGATGGAAAGAGCTTAAAACTTTATATTACAACAAATCAATTTCAAACTTTGTTAAAACATTTCAAACAAAGCGAATTTCAAGTTTGGAATAAACCGACTCAATCGCCCCTCCTCTTTTGGCTCGAACAGAATCAGACCGCTAAGTCGCGGTTTACTGGAGCGTGCATAGCTGTGCATTATGCCGGGATTAATTTTAAACTGTAAATCAACAAAAGTGTGTCAATAAACCAAAGTCAACATCTCTTCCTGCCGCTTCCTTGACGGTTTTTATAATTAATCCACACATCGCTGGTAGAGACCTATTTCAAATACAGAGACAAAAATGAACCCAATAAAAAAAACCACAAAGACATGGAGGAAAAGTACGAAAAAAAGATCTTCTACAAAACTTATTTTATGAGATGGAAGTAAACAAAAGAAGAGCTTCACCTCTGAAAATCTAGCAGAGAAACAGCAGTGACTAACATCATAAACATTGTCAGAATTAGTTGATCTGGATTTCTCCACTCTAAACTGGACACATCAAACCAACCGTTGCTATTTTCCCCTGCCCTCTGGGAAGGTCAATAACAGGGCAAGAAAAAAAAAAAAAGAGTAGAGCACAGAAATATCTCATGAGATCATTCCTCAAAAGCATTACACATGCAAAAGAAGGTTGATGGCTGAGTACAGAAGGAGGAAGTACAAAAAAAAGTCAGAGGAGGAGCGGTAGGCTGCTGTGCTCCACATGTTGGCAACGATGCAACACCTTGGTACAATTACGCTGATATGCTACAGCTAAGGCAAAATACTAACCAAAATGCTAATAAAAACATTAAAATAGAAGATCTTTACAAATATATTTTTTGATCTACGTTCCTTCCCCCATCTGTGGTCACCATCTGTGGGTGGTGACTGAACAAATGAGATTGCAGATAGAAGCGATAGAAATGCACATCCTCCGCAGGGTGGCTGGACTCTCACTCAAAGATAGGGTGAGGAGGAACTCAGAGTACAGCCGTTACTTCTCCGGGTTGAGAAAAGCCAGATGGGGTGGTTCGGGCATCTGCCTCATTGGTGAGGTGTTTCAGGCACATTCCATCTAGAGGAGACCCCAAGGCAGACTCTAGTCGCGCTGGTAAGACTATGTCTCCCAGCTAGCCAGGGAACACCTCGGGATCCTCCTTATCTCATAACATATTCTGAGCTAACATAGTATTTTATGTTAGATCAGAAAGGAGATATTCACAAAAAAAAAGAAGCTAATAAAGAAATGATTCAGTTTCACATTTGTATTTCACATTGAATTTTACCTCCTCTCACTCTTCCCTTAGTCCTGCTCACACTGTGCACAACACAGTATAAATCTACTTTGAGGCAGCAAATACAATATATACTGTAGTATAAAAAGTTAGCAAAGCTAGTGCATGTTTTCTGCATGAGCAAAGCAGGTGCATCAAAGTATAGAATGAGGGCATGACGAGGAACAAAATCCATGGCCAAGAACAACCTATGATTCCAAACAGTATCAAAATACTGGGCGGGAGCACTTATAAAATACTGAAACGCGCATGAATGAAATAGAAAACTATTCCAGTCTTTTTGTGTGGGAATGTTTCATGTTAGAAACCAGCAAAAACTTCACATGAAACTCTATGTAAAAAAAATGATAATGCTTCATTTTCTGAAAAAAATCAGACTCACCTTTTACCACTATTTCCGACTCTTCCTCCAATCCCATTATATTCTTCTCAATCAGGTGGCTCTTCATCTCATCAGGAGTCTGGGAAACAGCATGCCTGCATGGAAGAGCAGAAGAAGAACTTTAAAAAACCTGCTTCTCTTTTTATTCAGACCCTTCTTTAATTACTCTCTCCTGTTTGGATACTCGGCTGGCTGTGACTAAAGTCGAGTAAGGGGGATATTACTCCCTACGGCGACCGGCAGAAGTCCCACAAATATCTGTCCTCTAGCATTTTCTTTACTTTCCTTTCCTAGCAGCCCGCAAACAAGCGTCGATATATACCACGCCACTGTGGACAGCTCGTTTCTTTTATCACCCTGGCCAGCGAGCCGAGCAGGCGACTGAAAATAAACGTGACAAGGCGACGCCAGCCTGACTCCTGGCCAGCCCATGCCGGTCAACGCAAGGCAGAGGGTCAGGAGGTCACAGTCTTAGATGATTAAAACCGTAAACTTCAAAAACATCTGTAAATCTGCTCTTTCTTCCACCGGTTATTGCACTGGCAAGTTCGCATCGCCTCAACCAGCTCCAAAGATGAATTTCCACTCCTTATCTTCAGCCGTGGCTCATTTCCACTCTGATAGATTGTTTAGAGGTTTATTTATTTACCAATTACGTCTTTGTTTTTGTTGTGGACTGAATCTAAACAGCTTGTGAGATATGAGTAACAAACCCAACCCCCTTCCTTCCTGTCCCTGGGTTCTTTTTATATGTTTATTTTTTTCCATTAACAGAGAGGTTTTTAGTCATTTAAGATCTCATATTTCCAGAACTGAGTTCCTCCCTCCTGAAAGCAGAAGTGATCAATAAATCTAAATCCAGCCTTATCTGTTTTCACTCTACGTTTCCTTCCTCTCTGAGCTTATCTGGTCGACACCCTGAGATAAAACCACTCATTTACTGCACATTTAAGACTTCTTGGTTTAAGTATTTGTAGTTGCTGATTCCAACTGGTTGCTATCTCTAATTTAAGCTTTTCATTGGTGAAGCTTTAGCTCTCAAAGCCATTGATGCAAAAAAAAGGGACTTAGGATGAGTTATGTTGCCCCAAAAAAATTCTATACCACTAAAGTCTGCACATTGGCTACAGTAGGGAATCTCTGCATGTGCAAACCCTATTTAAACGCATCAAAATAAGCACACCGATATGAGGACTTCATCTATTTTGGGTTTTTAATGAGCCCTGCTATAGAATCAAGTCTAGCATTCAGACAGACACGATGCTGACAAGATATACTTAGGGCATTTATTTTTGTTGTCTTGAATTTCTGTGAGCTATTGTTACAATATTGAAACCTAAGTTTGGGATATATTCATATTCGAGACAACCAAGAGTGTCTAGAGATAAAAAAAAAAAAAGAAAATATGTAATCAAGTGAACGAGTTGCTTCAAGAGTTACATATTATTTTCAAGCAGACATAAACATCAGTTTTGCTTTCTAATAGGGCTGCACGAGAAATCAATATTGAATTGAAAACACAATACTAACTCATACAATTGGCTAATTGCAAAGAGCTGCAATTTTTCTTTAGCATTTTTTGCTTTGTTGCTACTAGTTTATGTGTGTCTCACACCGTGTTAGTCTTTGTTTACACTTTGAGCAGCCATCTGACTGGTCAGACTGTTTGCAGTTGGTGTGACCAGGCAGCTCCTAGATTTATTTTGTTAGTATTCATCTTTATCATTTGCAATTGCCAGTTAAAAGCTCATTTAAAAACATACAAACAAAAAATGTGATAAATATATATTTATATTGAAAAAAATGTTTTTATTGTACTTTTTTAAACCCCTCGTGGGGAAATTACTTTTGCTGCATTGCACCGCAGCATGCGGCCATGATGGCGCACGTTGTGGGAGTAACTGGGGGTTAGGTTTCTTCTCCAGGGACACTTAGTCATAGGCCCGATGGGAATTGAACCGGCTCCTCCCTGTCCAAGGACAGACATTCTAGCAAATAGAAAAATTGCAATTTGATGTTCTGTCGACATTGTGCAGCCATACTTTCATAACTATTTTGTCAATTTCCCTTCTTTTTTAATTCAAATCCAGTTCATTTACAGTTAGTTTTGAGGCGTTATTTTTTTTTATGCATTTGTATCATAACAATGTACATAAGTTTTTAAAGGTGCCACATCTAGGCAGGAGGCGATAGCTCAGTGGTAGTATGTTCACCCTAGGGCCGGAAGTTTGCAAGATCGAATCCCACTGAGCCCATATCCAAGTGTCCTTGGAGAAGACATCTAACCCCCTGTTTCTCCCACCATTGGCGCCGTCCTGGCAGCCTGCTGCGGTGTAAAACAGCACACAAATTTCCCTGTTGAGGGATGACTTAAGTATGTAAAAAAAAATCCAGTTAGTTTAAAGGCGTTAATTTTTAGGCATTTGCATAATAACAATGTACATGAGTTTTAAACGGTGCAACACCTATTGCCCAATCTTTAGATTATTCTTGAACAAATCATTCTGGTTCCTGTTTGTTTTTAGGCTATCAAGAGGAAAGGGTACGAGGGCAGAGAAAAAAAATCAGCACCCTGCCAAGTTTGAACTTTAAGCAGCACATAATGCCTGACCTTTAAACTAAATGTTACCCGGGTGGAGGTATTTAGGCTATTTTCTCCAAACAGTCCCACATCAAACTTACATCTAAAGCTGAACTCATAGTATGAGTGAGTTCTTCATAGTATAGTTTAAGATAAGCACCTTTTTTATTAAATCAGTAATGAAAATCTAGTGACATAAAACACTGTTATTTCATAAACGGTGAGAAAAGCGTTACATTTCCTGTGAGTAACCTGAAACGATGTATGAACAGCCTTTTTGTGATACTAAAGAAAAATGTTTCATACACAAAAACGTCTATGTTTCCCCTGAACACACCCGAGGGAAGTTTAGAAATAGACAAACTAGGCTGGAATGAACTCATCTAAACTGTGTGTCCTTAAACATCACTGACTTTTTTTTTCTGCTTTACTTTATCACATTATGTTTGACAATAAAATTTCACACATGAAGAAATTTATTTGCATCATTTTTTTGTAACGAGAAACAGTTTAATCTGTGCCGTTTTCCATCTCACTTTTATTTATTCCAAACAAGTAAATCTTGCATGTTCTCCCTTTAATGTGACTCCAAAAGGGGTTGGAATGATTCAGAAGCTACAAAAAAAAATGTTTGAAGTGATTGTAGCTTTGGATCTACACAGCTGTCTACCAGTCCCATAACCCATCCCCAAAACTCCCGACGCCCCCTCTCCTTTTCCTCCTGCTTCTTTTTAATAATACTACCCCCACATTCCCAGAAGCCCCAGCAGAGGCCAGGATGGTGGGGCCTTTAGTAGGCAACTTCCTGTGCTGTGCAGGAAACAATTTGATACGGTGGATTAGACAACATGAAGAATGGAGTGAGTGAACATCTACATGTTGCACCTCTCTGACCTGCTGGGCCTTCCTTCCTTCCAGGTAAACATGGAAGAAAAATTATTTTAAACTGCGTGACATGTCTGTTATACTCAAAATGTAGAGGAAGTGACGAACTTCTTCTCTGAAGAAAGTCATATTTGAAGCTTTCACTTACAGGAACACAAATAAAAGCATTTGTGGAGGGGAGGCGTTGGCTCAGTGGTAGAGTTTTGGTCCTTGGACCAGAAGAATGAAAAAAAAAAAAAAATTAAACAAATTACTCTATTCATCCCTCACTGGGGAAATTTGTGCGCTGCACTCCTTACACCGCAGCAGGCTGCCCTTCGATGGCGCCAATGGTGGGAGAAGCGGGGGTTAGGTGTCTTCTCCAAGGACCCTAGACATGCTCTCTGTGGGACGCGAACCTGCGAACTTCCGGTCCGCGCGTGAACGCTCTAACCACTGAGCTGCCGTCACCACCATAAGAACAAGAAGTCAGTTTGAATCCCATTGAGACATTTTTTATTTGGAGGGGAGGCATTACCTCAGTGGTGTCCTTGGTGTCCCTGCCTTGGTGTCACGGGAGCAGACAACCTCTACTTGCTTCCATAATTGGTGGTGTCATGGCTGCCTGCTGCGGTGCAAAGCAGCATGGCAATTTCTCCATTGTGGGACTAATAAAGGTTTGAATTATTTTTATTAAAATGAGAGGTACTGGACATTTGATATCGTGGCAAAAATTACCAGATTAGATTAGACTTGAAAACACCTTAAATAGAGATAAAATAGATCTTTTCAACATGAGATCTGTAGATGCAGATCTTATCTCTTCAACTAGTCTAAACCTAGTTTTTTTTTCACCTTTTAAACATCAGTGGTTAACCAGCAACCCCACTTAAAAACTCATTACACCAGCATTTCTTTTAACAATGACGCTCTAAAGCAAAAGAAAATCAAAGTGTTCCAATTTATCAGATATTTATGTTGAACTAATCTGTAGACATCTAAAGTTCTGTTGCACCTTATGCATTTAGTCTAGATGTCTACAGAGATTAGGTTGGAAGATTTCCTGGAAATGTCTCCGTGTGAAATTCCATAAACAGAAAACTGCCGAGCCCGTGGAATTGCAAAGCAGGTGTGTCAAAGAGCTGTCAATCCTAGTAGTGAGCCAACTTAGAGGCCTTTTGAAAACATCTAATTATCAAAAGGAGAGGAGGACCAGGTAGCTGCATGGGAAATATGACCTGAAATGGATGTAAACCAAGCTTGCATCATTGACTTGTAATTGTAATTTTAAAATCAAAATTTCTTTCTAAAGTGAAAAAAAATTGCCGTTCCGTCATTTTCTGCTTGTTCCGGGGTCGGGTCGCGGGGGCAACAGCCTCAAACGGGTAGCCCAGGCCTCTCTCTCCCCGGCTGCATCCTCCAACTCACCCGGAAGGATCCCAAGTCTTTCCCCGGCCAGCTGTGAGACATAGTCTCTCCAGTGGGTCCGGGGTCTGCCCCCTGGTCTCCTCCCGGTTCGGACGTGCCCGAAACACCTCACCCGTGAGGCGCTTTGGGGGCATCCTGACCAGATGCCCAAACCACCCAGAAAAAAATTGGGTGGCAGAAACAAAATAGGCAAATAAAAAATAGGCTATTTTTTTGCCTATTGTTGTAAAATAGAAGTTGTTTTAACATCTTGCAAATATGCTATCCCCCTAAAATCACAGAATTACCAATGAATCTTCAATGATGTGGACAATGAGATGATTCGTTAGTGCTCCATTAGTGGTAGCAGCAGGAATGATGTGAGATTGATTTTACGCTGGAGTCTAGCTATGAAGTTTAGATGCTAATTAAGGTTAGAAAGTTGTGCCCTTGCTCTTGGGCTTTGGTGACCGCATTAGAAATGTGTCCCGCATTCAGACAGAGGTCCTTGTTCCAACAAGAACAAGCACAGCATTGACATAATTCAAGCTACCTGCAGACAAAAATTTTGTACAAAATATTTTTAATAGTTATTTTTAGTCTTTCATTTTTATAAATAAATCATGAATATGTGCAAAATCTCAAGTGTAAAGCATGCTTTTGGGGAAGAAAACACCAATTAAAATGCATTTGGTTCACTAAATAATCAGAAAAACCTCTGCTAGAGAACTCTCTTCCTTTCTGTGGTGTTCATCACGAGCGGCTTGAATGGGCCTCTGGCAGAAATTGGGATGGTGGGAAAAAGGGAATGTGGCGAGTAAAATTGGGCCTATATGACCTCCCAGCTAAAAATACTCTATTTAGTCAAGACTACAGCCAAAAAAAATCTGGACTAAGCTAAAAGGAGAAGGGGGAAAAAAAAAATCATGTTTTCAGACCAGAGGAGGAGGTCTATGTGACAGGAAGTCTAACGTTGTGTGTTGTCAGCGAGAAATCACGACATGGATCTAGCAAAGTTTTTGTTTGAATGAAGTCATTCTGAGTGTGAAACATCAAAATGGAAATTAAAACCTTCCATACAGTATCCATTTTATAATCTACACAAAGCCGGTCTGTGATGGTTGGATGGTTGTCCAACAAAACGACAGACAACTAAACACGCAATTACAAGAGGCCCACTTCGAAGCTATTCACGCAAACACCCACTTGTTTCATGAACACATGCCGTTTCACACGCATTGCATATATTCACAGACATGAAATACATTCCTGAAGATTGTTCTCTTTTCTCCAAACTTGAAAAAGAAAAAGTTCAGAGCTATAAATCAGGCAGGGGAAGGGTTCTTCTAATCGAGTAAATGGACCAAAAGAGCACAAAAATATTAGATGAAGCCCTCCATTGTTCATCTTCATTTTGAAACAGTTTGTTCTCTGTCTTGATGTGTTGTAAGAGGAGTCTTAAAGAGTGTTGAAAGTAAGGACATAAAAAACAGTCACGATAGAATGATTTGTCAGCCCAACGGGAAGGGGATGGTAGCTTTTTACAGACAGAAGGAACAAAACTGTAAAGTCCGTGTGAAGACATTAAATCAATGCCTTCACACGGAGTTTGGAACAGTATTTTGTGTCCTGCCTGCAACAAGTTTATAAAAAATATAGGCAGTTTACCATACTGTGGCAATATAGGTACAGATGCACGTGGTGGGTTCAGTTGTTACTCTAATTTTTTTTGGAGGTGACATATGAGCGCAACTTGCTCTTCTTAGTTTGTTGCAAATCACCAACTACCTCTTTTTGACTTAAGCATTGGAATCTTAGAACAAAGATTTTTACCCTAACAAATAAATGGATTTTGTTTATATTCAAGTTCAAATTTGCGTGAAGATCAGACACATTTAAATATGACATACATGCAAAGTGATAAAAGAGGAAGAAGCAAGTAAATGCTTCACACGAAGGTACAAGATGGTTGTATTGTTTTATGACAACGCCAAAATAAAATATGGAATTATCTGTTGGTTTTCAGACAGACCAGATGTACTGATCAAACCCACACAACATTCCTTTGTATTCCGGTAGCTTTGCCCCTCTGTCCAGACCTCCATCCTCCCCTTCCAAAACCACATCAAGGATTGACTAATTGTCTGAGAATTGCCACGTTGGTCGTAGCTATGACAAACTAATGTCACTGACATTCAATCCCATAAATACGCAGTAGGAAACAAAGTCTCATTATAATTTTTCTGCAGCAAAGCTGTGGATTTACAACCTTTTAGAATTTGAAAACAGATAGATTTAACACCACTTGGTACACAGTGAGCTGCTGATTTATCTAAACCTGGGCTGTTCCCTTCAATTCAGTTAAATTTATAGGCGTGCCCTCTTGTTGGCCAGGTAATGACCAAGAACTTCAGTCTGTAATCTCTGCACTTGGTGTGATGATTACAACCAGGCTTCTAACACACCCCCTTCTAAACCAGTTGTTAATTAAGCCAGTTGCCCCAGGCTACTGCCACTAAGCTATAGGAATGACACACATATCACAGACACACCTCTTCTGAGTGTACATTGAGGTAAAACTGAGTCACACAGCCCAGTCTTTGCTGCTTTCCTTTCTTCTCTAGAATCTACCGTTTAACCTTCCCTCTTTCTAAAGACGACACTCTTTTCATGTAGAGAGTTGTCGCACGTCCCGATTATTCATTTGTGGTTTGCGATAGCCCAACAAGTTGAGCTTTGTGACTCACTGCTTGTGAGTCGGCAGACGTACAGTACAGATTGTAGATGAGGGAACAGGGGAGGGGATGATAAGGGCATGATGCCAGAGATAGAGAGGAGCAGAGCCTGGCTGCATCACTGTCTGAGATCACTGTCAAGCACCAATGGTCTTCATAAAGCCCACAAGACATTTAGTTTTCCTTTGAGTCTGGCAAAAAACTTTAAAAAGAAACCAGTCAAGCTAATTACCATTTGAAAATTGGTTATTAGTTAAGATTTCAACACCAATCGTGGTGTTTGAAATCTTGACTGGACCAAGATTGCGAATAGTAATGACCAAAATTAGTTACCCCTCCAAGATGACTAGGCTCTTAGTCAGAGATAGGGTGAGGAGCTCCGCCATCCAGAAGTGACTCTAGAGGAACTGTTGACCCTCTATGTGAATTCAACTCAATTTCATTTTTAATTTTATCACAACACAATTGTCTCAACAGTCAGGTGATGCCAAGAGCAAGAGGTGCCGGGTGGGCAAGTCCCAAGAAGAATTAGACCCCATGGCAGCCAGAGAAACTTTATATCAGAGTGGTAACGCCCCGGAAACATCTCGGTTGAACTGAAATATGGGACTGAATTGAGAAAACTCTGGTCATCTCTGCATAGGCTACAGACCCGCCGGACCTGACTTTTGATTGGTAAGGTAGAGATATGTATGCATGGTTTAGTCAATGATAGGTTCCAATCTTCTAAGTTTAGGATCATGTAACTTTGGCAAAGGTAGGTTTTTATGTACTGGAGTTCATTTCTAAGTGATAAAACTCAACAAATGAAAAGATTGGTCATAGCAGGAGTGGGCAAACTTTTTGATTCGCGGGCCACATTGGGTTCCAACATTTGACCAAGAGGCCGGAACAGGAGCAGAGGGATGGCATGCTTTGGTAAACAAGCACGCTAGCCACTGGTACAGCTACACGCACTTAATCTAGCGCGCAAACGTTAAAATCAAGCGCCCTAGCGCTTACAAAAAACGTGTACGCAGCGCGCTAGGTTTAAAATGTAGGTTTGAAATCTCCTCTCTATTTTGACAATGTGCACATCACGGAGACACAGACATTTTAATGGGAGCGGTGTTGTTGTTTTCTCAACAAAGTCAATATAGTATCTAGAGTGCATCATCTAGTGAGGAAACATCAAAATTGCAGGGGAAATAAAACATAAACATGGTTTATTTATTAATTTTTTCAGGCCGGATTAAAATGTTTAACAGGCCGCATGTGGTCCGCTGGCTGTAGTTTGCCAATGCCTGGTTTATAGGGACTAGATGTCTATAGGGTGCAATAAAACACTTCCAATCAAGTAGCGACAATAGTAACTTGTATCAAAAACTTTGTGAACCAGAGGAAGTACATTAACAAAACGGGAAACAATCACTTCCTAAAAAAATTTGAGGAAATTGTTTTATTTCTTACCCATTTGTTCCATTGACTGTGCAAGTTGGCTGAGAAACCATCACTTCAGCGGGACTCTGTCAACAGATCAAAATGAAATGTGTTAAATAGATGACAACATAACCAAACTGTAGCTTGTCTTAAGACCTCTCCACAGGTTGGTAAGATCTCTCAATGATTCGCCTTCAGTGGTCATGTTACAGAAGAACATGCAGTTGTTCCTGGCAGTCTCAGCACATAGCTACACTGTTTCTGTAATGCTTGGCTTTTACTTGCAAGGGGAATGCTGGTGGAGAGAAATATGGCATGCAAAACAGGCTAATTTAGTGTAAAAGCTTAGAACAGAAGGGCCATTTATGCTACAGCTCCATGCACCCCAATCTTCACACCCCAGAAAACATCAACTCAGACTATTCATTTTTCTAAGGCTAACCTCAAAATAACCTCATTTGCTTGGAGTCTTGCAGCCTTAAAAAAAACGGTTGCCTTTATCTTTGCCCTCTCTGAGTAAACAGAGGAATGTTGTTCGTTTGATAAAAAAGGGTCTGAATAGGAGGTGAAAAAAGTAGCACACAACATAGGGCTACAATTCTTTTTTTAAAAATTGCATGCTAAGTCATGTATAAATACCTATTCCTGGAAAAGTAACATCGACTGGCAACTCAGACTGAACCAGGATACGACAGGATAATGAACTTTTTATTCCGAAGCTCTCATCTGAAGCAGAATGTAGGAAATGATGTTTCCTTTCACGGTGTTTTAGTCCTTAGAATTCTAAGTTGAACTTGGAAAACCCCATCAGATATCAGAGCCTGCCTGTGCACAGTTTGGACCGATTCCCTGGTGAGGAGAGCAGCACTGTGTGTCCCTGTGGCCTGGATTGTTGTCTCTGTGAACCACAGCCTTGAGCCAGCCCATGTGGCTGGCCCAGTTCAACTTGGCCTACCTGAAACACTATACAGGTCAGCTCTGGCCCCCTCACATATCACACACCACACTTTACTACTGGGCAAACTGTCCTAACTATAGCCAGTGCACCACAGAAACAGACTACCACTTCATTTCAGATGTCTCTAAATAACAAAGAAAACATGAAGTGAAGGTTTAAAAGCCACCACAGACTTTTATGTATTGTAATTATAAAGCAGATGGACTGAGAGGTGAATGGGGAAATGATTAAGGTTTCAATAGTTACATTTAATTTTATGCTCAACTCTAGTTCTTAAAAAGTCAAAACAAACAAGCAAGAATAACTTGATGGTCCCATTAAATGACTTATGAGTGGATGAAGGTATGTGTGGTAATTCTCAAGCCCTGCCAGCAACCCTACAGTAAATTTTTAAGCCAAGCTCACAACCCCAGAAACGGAAATTCAGCCCTGGCTTGAAAACAACAAATCAACATTAATTACCTCAGCAATGAAAGATCTATAACGTTCTAAACTTTTCAAATGATTACTTGACTAATAAACAGGTGAATGAAGTCGAAGCTGGAAAATGTTATGCTATATTCCACAAACATGACAAATTACAGCAAAAAAAACAGCTGTCTAATAGAGTTGATGGGTTTTAATTTGAGAAACAGGGATTGCGTGCGATGTGGAGCCTTGGCAGAAGATTGCCCTTTGGATGGGCAGGGGATGAATCACTCCAAACTAGAGCAGAGCAAGGAGAGTAAGAGGGGGAGATGCTGTGATGTATTCATTTAGAGGCTGGCTTCCGTTCTCACTTACTCCAGTCTACTCTCTCTCTCTTTTTTTTTTCTCTCTCTTTCCCCCTTCAGCTCTCCTGGGAGGCTGAGTAACCAGGAGGAAATGCTTGGGCTCAGCTAGTGTCAGCCTGAAGACCAGATGTGTGGCCTGGAGGTGGTGAGGCAGAGACTCAATGGAAACCAAATATAAACCAGCGTACCGTGACACCTCTGTAGGCAGAGGCCAATAGTGATGGTTAATGAGACCAGAGCTGGACTGAGCCTAATCCAAGCAACAGGATGCACTGTGAACCTCAAACTGCCTGGCTCCAAACTTTCTGTGGTGATAGTTTATTGGTAAATGTGACTTCATGTTACATAAAAAGCTGAAAAAAAAAGTTTCAATAGAAACACAGAGCAGAGAGTTGGTGACGGATGTCCTGTCCTAAAACCAGTGCCAAGTCGCCTGAACACTGGAGGCATTCAGCTCAGTTTGACTGTTTGGGCAGCTGCTGAAGAGCAGTTTCTTTGAATGAGGACTATACACATGAAGGGAAAAGGTTGTGACATGGCCCTGTGCTCTTAAATGCCAAGCCTACACAAGCATCAGCACTGACCAATTATTCCAACCAATGGAGGAAGATTTCTAGTAAAGAACAGAGTGTCGCTTATGTCTGGCACTCTGGATGCCACACATCATGAAACCCAGTGGCAACATAAGAAAAATGCAGATTGTGGTGAGAAATTTGAAAGGAGGAGGAGGGGAGCTGGTTGGTGAAAAGAAAATATCAACCAGCTGAGCTCTGGATAAAATGAAACTTAGTAAATGATGGTGTTCAGCTTTGAGAAGGTTTTCTAGGAAATCATTCTTTCTAAGAAATCATTCTTAGAGTGGATCTGCTAATGATTTCGGTGTACAGTCAAAATAAAAATCTTAACAAAGAAACTACCCTTCGAATAAGATCACAACGTCAAACCAATAAAAAGAAGATTATTAAAGTAGATCCCAGTAAATGCAAAGATAAATCTATCAATGAATTTGTAAGGTAAAAATTAGACTGGTTCAGACAAAACAATCATTCACTACCTTTGATTTAGAGACAAAAACAACATTTAAAAGATCCATGTAAATTAGCATCAAAGCTCTACAAGCAAAGAAGTTTGTTCTTTGAGGTAGATCTAGAAATTGTGGCAATTAAAGTTGCAAAAGAAGACTGAAAAGTTTCTAGACCTGCTTTGTTGTGTCATTACATCTTTATATGATGATCATTCCAGTTTATGAAGGTCTCGTGTCTCATTTCACAGTTAATAAACACATATGAGCACAAAAGGTCCAAAATAAGTAACACTAACAGGATATTTATTCAATGGTACTGATGAAAATGTCCCTTTCTGTAGCACCTTTTTTGTTCAATATGGAGTAATTAAAATCAGATGATGCACAATCCTAAACACAGTTGTTTCTTTTGTAAAAAAATGTCTGTCTCATTAATCTCCATCCTTGAACAATGATCAAGTATTGATTGAAGATATGGAGCACAGTTGGGTTCCTTTGAGCACCGATGGCCAGCCAGATGGTACATTATACGTAAGCTAGATAGACTGAACTATAGACTAACACCTCTCTGAATAGCCCTGAAGAACAGATGTTGCTCTTATCTCGGGGGTTGTTGCTGCTGTTAGACTCCAGTTGAACCAATAACTAAAAACTTATCTATCCTCAAACGCTTCCATGCAAATTTCTGTGACATTGGTTCTGCTTGGTTACAAAAGCACAGAAGAGTTGTTAAATAGAAAAGCAGGACATGCAAGTTATCATCATTAAAGGCGTCATTACGTTGATTTGCATTTGATCCAAGAATATGGCTTGGATTTGCTTAGATCCAAAAAATACAAATCCTTTTTTGCCTTCATGAACTAAATAAACTAGAAGAATTAAGAGTGGTGTCTGATATTCATAAAATCCCAACACATTTCAGGGTAGATTTTTCCAAAAAAGGCATTGCACATTAATAAATGAGATGTACAGAAAGAGCTACCTCATATTAAGGCAACAATGCCCCCTCACAAGAGGGTGGACAATGCTGAACTCTCTGAGCCTGATCAGATGACTAACATTACAGAGAAGACAAGGCCACAGTCTTATTTGCAATTGAGCGGATGGAGGCGAAATACACAAGATCAGTTCTGCTTACAGACTTTTACAGCATGTATCAGAGCATGATTGTGCTCAGTGTTGCCCAACATCAACGTCACACAAACCACCACAAAGTGATAAAAGACTTGGTTCCCACAAAGTTACCATGCAGACTGGAGGCTATATGTGAGATCTCTAACACAATCTTTGAAGCAAAGGTTAGGTGTCTTATCACCTTGGAATTCAAATATTTACTCCTTTAAGCTAATCATTTTCAAATCAGACCATGTTGGTAGAAATATTTGAACATGTCATCCTATAACTCATATTATTAGAAGTGTTTGATTGCATGGAAGTGATAAATAGTACATGCAGAGAGATTTTACCCGTCCATTGGGAGTCAAGTCCCCCTTGTTGCGCAATTCAAAGGATTCTTCCTCTTCTTTCTCCCCATAGTCTCTTCCCAACAAACTGAATCCCTGCCTGCAGCACAAAAACCAGCAAACCCCTTGCAAAGGCATTCAAATTAGGTTAAGTTATGTTGTTTTTTTTTAAGATCCAGGTCGGTGTGTTCAACGATCAAGCTGCAAAAAAGTCCAGAAGTGGAGGGAGATCATACAGTGTACACTCTCCATAGATACCCAGCACAGGGAGAGAGGGAGAGGATGAACCATGGACGTGTTCTCTCCTAGATCTTAGAGGAAATATAAAATGTCCAGGATCAGTAAAACAGGCATCGTTTCATCCCAAAAAAATACTCTCCAGGTTTATCTTCACTCGTATTCCATTAAAACTTTACACGATCTTAAAGTAAAACGAATGATCTTTTCAGATTTTCAGTGTTTCGCCAGATGATCCACGTGAAAGTTTCACGTCAAGTTGACTTGTGAGTTTGAACAAAAGCGTGAAGCAGCAGCTGGATCAAGATGATGTGGGAAGTAGAAGACACGCACACTGACCTCAGGTCTAACAGCAGATTGGTTCAAAGCAGACACTCCTCAATTAGACACGCCCACTCATGCTGACAGTAACGTTCGGTAGGTTTCCCAACCGGAGGTCCGCGGACCCTTAGCTGACCGCGAGTGTATTGCACAAGGTCCGAATAAAAAAATAAAATAACAAAAAAAAAAAGAAAAGAAAAATCTTACCCCAAAAATTATTATAAAATAGAGAACTATATTTACACTAGTCTATAAATTTTCTGCCAGCTATTATTTAAAATAAAGATGCTTTGTTCAATATATAGAAATAGAGAACTGTATTTATCTTCTTCTTCTTTTGGCATTTCCTTTCAGGGGTCACCGCAGCAAGTCAGTTTCTTCCATCTAACCCTATCTGCTGCATCTTCTTCGGTCATGTCTTCCTTCACTGTATCCATGAACCTCCTCTTTGGTCTTCCTCTAGTCCTCTTTCCTGGTGGTTCCAAACCCAGCATCCATCTGCTGATGTAAGAGTGTCTTCATATTCTTTCAGTCCATCATGGAGATTGTCTTCATGTTCTACCGGTCCATCATGGAGAGTGCCTCCATGTTCAACCAGTCCATCATAAAAAGTGTCTCCATCTTCTTTCCGTTCATCATGGAGAGAGTTTATTCTACTGGTCCATAATGGAAAGGGTCTCCATGTTCTACCAGTCCATCGTGGAGAGGGTCTCCATATTCTACTGGTCCATCATGGAAAGGGTCTTCATATTCTACTGGTCCATCATAGAGAGTGTCTCATGCTCTACCGGTCCATCATAGAGAGGGTCGCCATGTTCTGCCGGTCTATCATGGAGAGTGTCTCCCTGTTCTAGCAGTCCATCATGAAGAGTGTCTTCGAATCTGACCGGTCCATCACAGAGAGTGACCTGTTCTTCTTTGTGGTCTGCTGGGAGCTGTTATAAAACGAAACGACGCCAACAGACTAAACTAACTGATCAAAATAGCTGGTTCTGTCGTTGGCCTATGTAGAGGAGGTAATGAGGACAGAATGATGACAAAACTGTTGTCAATCATGTTGAACCCCTCCTACTTCTTCCATGAATCTGTAGACCACCTGAGGAGCAGCTTCAGTAGCGAACTCCTGCAACCCAGCTGCTCATAGTAATGATATGGAAAATAATTTCTGCCGTCCTTCATCAGACTCTTTAACCTTTCATTCTCTAGACTGTTACTACCAGTCTGGATGTAGTTACATGTTCTTCTTTGGGTTTTCTGTTTGCACTGCAAGCACTCCAATTTCAATAAAGTATTTACAGTTCAATTCAATTTAGAAACATATAATTTGAGAGGAATTAATGTACTACATTGCAGGCTCTTGCTCAGAGATAGGGTGAGAGCTCTGCCATCAGGGAGGAGCTAGGAGCAGAGCCATTACTCCTCCGGGTTGAGATTGGGTGGTGACAGCCTCCCAAACGCCTCGCTGGTGAGGTGCTTCAGGCATATCCAAATGGGGGGACACCAAGAGGCAGACCCAGGACCCGCTGGAGAGAATATGCCTCATAACTGGACAGGGAATGCCTGGAGGATGCAGCCGGGTGAGAAAAGTCTGGGTTTCCCGTTTGAGGCAGTTGCCCTTGCAACCCTGACCCAGATAAGCGGAGGACAACAGTACTAAAGTTTAAAGGCAGGTTTAAAAGATACATGATGGATGAGGATCAGGGAGAGATGAGAGAATGTCTCCTGGAACACATGTGGGTTTGGGCCTATGAATGGGTGTTCCACTTACATAACAACATCTAATGCATTTATAATTATCTGTTCCTGTCAAATCACCGTGAGCCAAGAACAGAAGGTTATGTTCATTTGGATGGTTTATATGTAATTTGTACCATGGTATCAGCTTGTGTGTGTGTTTTTTTTAAATATGTATTTGATGCACCTACTTTTACAGCAGGACTAAAAGTGTGGTGAGTGAACAATGAGCCTCTGCTGTTTTTGTTTGTTTGACCTACGTTCGTTTTTTAAATTTTTTTTTAGTTCAATCATCTTTTTTCCAGAATAAAAAGATGCAAGACGTAAGTATTGAAGCGCCCAGTTCTAAAATTTAAATGCAATACTGCTTTAGTCTTACTATGCTTCAAAGTCCAAACCATTTTTTTCTACTGACTCTTCCCACACAGCTCTCTCAGCATACTCAATCTTGTCCCACTCATTGAGTACCTTTTAATCTCTGCAGTTTGATTTTGACTAATCTGACATTTCTATTATGAATTGATGGAGCAATTAAAAAATGTTTCACTAAGATGTATTCAACAAAATGAAAAGCAAAGTTGACCATCCCACATTCAGACAAACACAACTAGTTCATATTTATCTATCCATCCATCCTTTCATCCCAATAAAGATGCAGTCACATATCCAAATAGGCACTGTACAACATTAGAATCTTGCATAAATTGGTTTACAAATGAGAACATTTGCAGACTAGGCTTTCTGAAACTACACCAGCCGCTTTCCATCTCTGTCTAACTCCAGGCCAGACCCTCCCTGTCCTCCCCCAAGTACCAAAAACAATACGCTTGGGGCCCCTGCTCCAACAGACCTGGAGGAACATATGTTTTATTTTTAGAGCTCACTCCCTCAGCCCACACTAGTAAAGTTTAAAAAAGAAGAAAAGCCCTCCCTCCACATTTAGTTTATTTAAGTTAAAATCAGTACAAAAAGAAAAATATCTCCATGCAATTCTCTAATATAAGTGAAACTTATCCTCCAAATTTGTTTTTCATTTGGATAAAATGAATCACCTGGAGAAACAGCTGCGTTTTAGTTTCTCTTTTTTATCCTGGACGTTCAGTCTTTCTCACTATTCCACACCCCTCTGACTATACCCCGTTTTCCAAGAGATGACACATGATTCTCGATTAGCACAAAAACACACACACAGACACACATTTGGATGCATCCGAGATAACCTGATACGCTGTGCTTGTGTGAGGCACCAGATTGGGAGTAGGGCAGATAATTTGTTTGAGCTCCTGGTATGAAAACCAGCCAGGGTGGCCTCGATAAGATGGAAGAAATGATGAAGTGACTGAAAATTAATAAAAGGTTGCTGCATGTATTTTCACTTCACACTTGAGAATCATAATATTGTTGTTGCTGTTCAGGAAAAAAACTTTGTCCTGATCGCCTCACCTCCCCCCAACTTCCTGTCGCACCACTCCTTCGAACACTGTGGGCTAAAGCTGGCATGTGGCGTTTTCCAGCTGGGATGTGTAGACACATACACTGTATGTCAGCTTGATCAGACCCAGAGCAGAGGTCTTTTCCCTCCTCTCTTTGACTGTATTCCTCCGTATCCTGTTTGAAATTCTTCCTCAGGGATCCTGTTACATTGCTGCCTGCATCACAACCAGACTCTCATGTCGGCAAACCAAAATATCAACAGAGAAAGATGAAGTCTGAAAAACCAAAGATCTTTATAAATTATATTTGCATCAGAACTAAAAACTGGGGCAAAGCTCTTAATGTAGCACAGCTTCTCTTCAGAAGTCCAAGGTGAACGTTTGTCTGCGACAACACCAAATGAGGGATTTTAGAAGGGGAACTGGTGCTCATTGACTCTCACCTATGACTCAGACAGGATTTCCTTGCTGATAAGTTAAGTGTTAAATCTAAACCTCATCCTGCTGCAGTAACACCCCTTTAACACAAGTCCAGTGTGCTCAGGTCCAACCATGGGCAGCCTAATGGGTTGGTGAACAGAGGACTGCTATGTGATGGCTCTTGGCCCATGTAATGGGATAGGGCTGCTGTGGATCACTTTAACTACCACACCACTTAACCTGAAGCTCCTACTGTGAAACATCCAGTAGGGGAGGAGAGTTTTTGAGGAGTTCATAAAAAAAGTTAGAAAATTACATTTAAGCCCTCGTTAGCTAAAGTACAGAGAGATTTTTCTGCAAGTAGCTGTGCTTCCATCAACACCATGTTAGTGATCATCTTTCTTCCCGTTCTGCTGCTTTGGAGTTGCTCCATGTCAGTCTAAAGGACGCCATAGCGAGGGAGTTGTTTGTAACCCTGGCTCTGTTCCTGGAGACTGTGTGACATACTTGATCGTACTGGTGGCGGACCAAGTCAAGGGAGAATATATCCAGCTTGAACTTATGACCCTCTCGCCCCAGTTAACCCTTTACATTCCCAATTTACCCCTGCTCTTCAAGCTGTATTACAGTGACCTATAAAATCCAGACATCAGTAGACTGCCCTGGCCTGTCAATACATTAACCGCCTGCAGGACTTGTCCAATAGATGAATAATAATGTGTTGCAACAAAGGCTCACTGAGTGATATTCAATCTCTCTGGCATCTGCCATGATCACTGTTACACCATGAATCCATTATTGACTGTAAATTAGTTAGTGTCTGGAATTTGACTGGGAAATATACCTTGATCTTTTAAGTAATTTTCATGAAACTTCTTCAGAAATGTGCCCTATAACTTGTAAATACCTTCTGAAAAGTACATACTTTAGACTTTAAAACAAAATGGAGAAAACATTTTAAAATGTCAAGACCAAAATTTACAGTATCCACTAAATAAATGGAGTTGGACAGTTTGTACAAACCCCGGACTGTAATAAACACACTACTGGAATTTGGTAGGCAAACATTCCCGAGTAGAAAAAAAGAAGACACACCAAGCCAGAAAGCTTGTTATCTCAAACTGTCATCAAAAGCAAAGTGAGGAGGAGTTATGCAAGCAAACTCAAACAGGGGGAAAGAAAAGAGATTGATAAAGACGCACAGCCAACCAGATAAAAACAAGAACAGGGCTACAATTTAGAGAGCAGACACAACAACTGCAAATACAAACAAAAAACTTGTAAATGCCCACATGTTGTCTGGTTGGAAGATGTAAAAATCAGATTAAACGTCTCAGGGTAAGTTTGATTCATCCTCTTAGTTCTTGGCAACTTCCTAACATTCTCTCATCTCTTCTGTACTCAAATGCATTGCTCTTATAAATACAAATACGTACATTATAAAATGCTTCAAGTGTTTCAAGTGAAAACGATTTATGATTAACTCCAAGGTCAGACTGTTTCTGGTTGCTGCAGGTTAAATACTGAAAGCCACAGCGAGGCAGAAGATAACATATTGACAGTTAGTGAGGCTGGGCAGAAAGCCAGTCCTTCAGTTTATTTTTAGGGTGCTGAGTGTGTGAAAGAACACTGGATGTAGAATTGATGACACATTGCCAAAATCAGAACCTGAGCTGGATTAGTTGCGTCTGTTTGTGTTTGCAACTATAGCCTACATGTGTTTGTGTGTGCCCGTGCTAAAACGTGCTTTGACAACAGCATGTCCAGATATCCGCATCCGGGGCATAAAAATGCAGAAGTGAAAGTTTGTGTTCAGGTGTAAAAGTGATTAGTGATGAGTATGAGGTCCAAAAGGATAGCTTTGCATTTCACTGGATGCAACACCTTTACTTGTGAAAGAGTTTAGATGTGTGCATCCATGCACGCTCTTACACTAGCTTCCTGTGTTTAGATATCAGCCTTGAGAGCAACTGATAAATTCCCTGATGCTTTAGACCGTTTTGAAAGAATGTGGTGCCAAGTATCTTCACAGAAAAAAACCTCGATGTAATAGAATAATGCATTTCTTCAAACCATCACTGTAAAGATATCGTTTCAAAGCAAGCATCAAGACAAACAAAACTCAATTTCAGTTTATCTGATAGATGGTTATCTAGTTAGTCTTTTTACAGTCCTTCATCATTGGCTAGCCCAGAGATGACTTTTGAACGACATAAAAACTCAAACATTTTAAACATCTGCTGGAAACTCATCACACTTGTATATTATTAATAAAAATCTTTGGGTAATGTTGTAAAGATAGTAGCTCAATGTGTTGTAAAAAATAAGTAAAATTTCAAACTACAGTAACTCAAACAAGCTTACTCTCCTTAAGTCTGCTTTTAACTCCTCACTCCTGACAGTAAAAAAAAGATATTTCCCTCAAAATATTTGTTTTGTCGGAAGGTGTATGCATAGCTGAATGTGCACACATGTGGGTTGTCTCATGTGTCCTTCAGCGCTTGATCCAGGCTGTTGCTAGGTGCTGTGACCTCCAAGAGCAACATTAGGAGGTGAACCCTGCCATGAGGAGAAGAGCTGTATTTTATTTCTACACCTCCCCCTGCACTTCTAAGGGACACTGTACACCACAAACTCCCACTGGATCTGGCCCGGATGAGTTACTTATGACTCATCATAATTAGCAACATATTCAGATTGAAGCAAATGATCTAAATCCATTTTCTAACCAGATGAGGTAGATAAGTTTCCAGTCATACAAAACACAGTGCACAGCTTTTCTTTTTTGATCAGTGATACTGTAAGTATTAGGCATTAACCATTTAGGAGACAGCTCGGTGAGAAATCACCTTTTTTCTATTAGTTGCTAACCACTTTGCACTACTCCCCACCTGCCTACAAGTGGAATGGGACACATTTCTAAGGGGATAAACTGTTCTGTAACCTCTCTGCCAGAGCTACTCTCCAGAAGCATCACTTAAAGTAAGTGAGGGGGCGGTAGAAAAAGGATACCTTTTGCACATGTAGCCAGAAAGTGCTCTGTAGAACTTTTAAGAAACGAAACCCTCATGTCATTCTACAATATTTGGTATTATTTCCTGATCATGCAGTAAAAAGTAAACAGTACCATTCAGCTGTCACTTTATAAACACCACCGTGAACACATTTCTGTTTTCAAACCTCGTACTTTATCACTCGGCGCGACCCTTTTCAACTTTACCCATCATCCAGCTGCAGCTGTCTTTAACTAGAGTCAGTAGCTTGCTATAGACAAAGCCCAAAGGAGGGCAACAAAAGAGGGAAGACAGTGGGCAAACAAACTGGGAGGCAGACTAAATAACTGTGGCTTGTTTGCTGCGTGTGGAAAACATGATTAAATGAGTGTGGCTATGAAAGTCTGTGTGTGTACTCCTATTGGCAGCACACATTAGAAACAAAAGTGTCTCAGCTCCAAGCGTCTCCAGTGGGCCACAGCTGGTGCCACAGTTAAAACTCAATGCAGGTGGCAAAGCGGTGGTCTTTGTCAAATTGTTGTTACATTCATGTTCATTTTCACTCTCGTACACAAAAATACATGAAGAAAATCCCTGTAAGATATGTTCATATTATCATCACCCTGCATGTTTCTCTGCAAAAGCTGGTTGAATGAGAGCAAACATAAAAAATACCGCAGCTTAAATAGACAAATATTGGCGAGAACCTAAATTACACAAAGGCAACAAACAAAATCTAAGAAGAATCTTGTGGATAATTGAAATTTGTTCAAATAAGATGGCAAATTCAGTTAAAAAGCAAAAAAGCTCCGATCTTGAGAGGTCCCAGTTTGCCTGAATAGTTAGCTATAAAAAAAATCACTGACAATAAAAAACCTTGTATTTACAAGTAGCAAGCATTCTATAGTCCATTAGTCTTGGTAATGTTTGCAGATAACCAACAAAGATAAAATGATCACATTTCACATTTAAAAGCTAAAGTTAAATTGATAAACGTGTGTTATCTCCTAATAAGTAATGTCACAAACAATAACCAGAATGTTGTTTTTTGTGTACCAAATAAAGAGTCCACCTTGGTGCAAAAAAAAAATCCTCAAATCCCCCAATAGCATCTAATTGACAGTTTCTTAGATGGAAACCACTGGACGTTAGTAATTAGATGCAGTTGTTCTTTACATAACTGGTTGTACAATGAATGACAAAAAGAAGTCACAAAATAACCAGCAGAGACTGCTGACATACAGAAACATTTGGCATGAGAAAGTTATACAGTTTCTAAGCTTTCAAAGAACAAACTTAGCCTCATTTGGACATGAGCCAGACTTTGTTTTACCTCTGTATTAAGCTAAGCCAAAACTAGCAAAGCCAAACTTAGCTAAACCACAGCTAGCAAAGTCCGAGTTAGCAAAGTCAAACTTAGCTAAGCCAAAGCTATCAAAACCAAACTTAGCTAAGCCAAAGCTACGCAAAATCCACGTTAGCCACGCCAAACTTAGTTCAGTTCAGATTTATTCATTTGGTCATACGTAAAATCACAAAAATAACACAGATTGCAACAAAGAGATTTAGCTAATCCAAAGCTAGCAAAGTCCAAGTTAGTCACGCCAAACTTGGCTAAGCCAAAGCTGGCAAAGCCAAACTTAGCTAAGCCAAAGCTGGCAAAGCCAAACTTAGCTAAGCCAAAGCTGGCAAAGCCAAACTTAGCTAAGCCAAAGCTGGCAAAGCCAAACTTAGCAAAGCCAAAGCTGGCAAAGCCAAACTTAGCTAAGCCAAAGCTGGCAAAGCCAAACTTAGCAAAGCCAAAGCTGGCAAAGCCAAACTTAGCAAAGCCAAACTTAGCTAAGCCAAAGCTGGCAAAGCCTAAGCTGGCAAAGCCAAAGCTGGCAAAGCCAAAGCTGGCAAAGCCAAACTTAGCTAAGCCAAAGCTGGCAAAGCCAAACTTAGCTAAGCCAAAGCTGGCAAAACCAAACTTAGCTAAGCCAAAGCTGGCAAAGCCAAACTTAGCAAAGCCAAACTTAGCTAAGCCAAAGCTGGCAAAGCCAAACTTAGCTAAGCCAAAGCTGGCAAAGCCAAACTTAGCAAAGCCAAAGCTGGCAAAGCCAAACTTAGCTAAGCCAAAGCTGGCAAAGCCAAACTTAGCAAAGCCAAAGCTGGCAAAGCCAAACATAGCAAAGCCAAACTTAGCTAAGCCAAAGCTGGCAAAGCCAAACTTAGCAAAGCCAAAGCTGGCAAAGCCAAACTTAGCTAAGCCAAAGCTGGCAAAGCCAAACTTAGCTAAGCCAAAGCTGGCAAAACCAAACTTAGCTAAGCCAAAGCTGGCAAAGCCAAACTTAGCAAAGCCAAACTTAGCTAAGCCAAAGCTGGCAAAGCCAAACTTAGCAAAGCCAAAGCTGGCAAAGCCAAACTTAGCTAAGCCAAAGCTGGCAAAGCCAAACTTAGCAAAGCCAAAGCTGGCAAAGCCAAACTTAGCAAAGCCAAACTTAGCTAAGCCAAAGCTGGCAAAGCCAAACTTAGCAAAGCCAAAGCTGGCAAAGCCAAACTTAGCTAAGCCAAAGCTGGCAAAGCCAAACTTAGCAAAGCCAAAGCTGGCAAAGCCAAACATAGCAAAGCCAAACTTAGCTAAGCCAAAGCTGGCAAAGCCAAACTTAGCAAAGCCAAAGCTGGCAAAGCCAAACTTAGCAAAGCCAAACTTAGCTAAGCTAAAGCTGGCAAAGCCAAACTTAGCTAAGCCAAAGCTGGCAAAACCAAACTTAGCTAAGCCAAAGCTGGCAAAGCCAAACTTAGCAAAGCCAAACTTAGCTAAGCCAAAGCTGGCAAAGCCAAACTTAGCTAAGCCAAAGCTGGCAAAGCCAAACTTAGCAAAGCCAAAGCTGGCAAAGCCAAACTTAGCTAAGCCAAAGCTGGCAAAGCCAAACTTAGCAAAGCCAAAGCTGGCAAAGCCAAACTTAGCAAAGCCAAACTTAGCTAAGCCAAAGCTGGCAAAGCCAAGCTTAGCAAAGCCAAAGCTGGCAAAGCCAAACTTAGCAAAGCCAAAGCTGGCAAAGCCAAACTTAGCAAAGCCAAAGCTGGCAAAGCCAAACATAGCAAAGCCAAACTTAGCTAAGCCAAAGCTGGCAAAGCCAAACTTAGCAAAGCCAAAGCTGGCAAAGCCAAACTTAGCAAAGCCAAACTTAGCTAAGCCAAAGCTGGCAAAGCCAAACTTAGCTAAGCCAAAGCTGGCAAAACCAAACTTAGCTAAGCCAAAGCTGGCAAAGCCAAACTTAGCAAAGCCAAACTTAGCTAAGCCAAAGCTGGCAAAGCCAAACTTAGCTAAGCCAAAGCTGGCAAAGCCAAACTTAGCAAAGCCAAAGCTGGCAAAGCCAAACTTAGCAAAGCCAAAGCTGGCAAAGCCAAACTTAGCAAAGCCAAAGCTGGCAAAGCCAAACTTAGCAAAGCCAAACTTAGCTAAGCCAAAGCTGGCAAAGCCAAACTTAGCAAAGCCAAAGCTGGCAAAGCCAAACATAGCAAAGCCAAACTTAGCTAAGCCAAAGCTGGCAACGCCAAACTTAGCAAAGCCAAACTTAGCTAAGCCAAAGCTGGCAAAGCCAAACTTAGCAAAGCCAAAGCTAGCAACGCTAAACTTAGCTAAGCCAAAGCTAGCAAAGTCAAACTTAGCTAAACCAAAGCTAGCAAAGTCAAACTTTGCTAAACCAAAGCTAGCAAAGTCAAACTTAGCAAAGCCAAATCTAGGGAAGCCAGAGTTAACAAAGACAAACTTAGCAAAGTGAACGCTTGTGAAGTCAAAGTTAGCAAAGCCATACTTAATGAAGCCATAGGTAGTAAAACCAAAGCTAGCTAAACCAAAACTAGTGAAGCCTAAGTTAACTAAGACAAACTTTAGCTAAGTGAAAGCTAGTGAAGTCAAAGTCAGAAAATACAAAGTCTATTAAGCAAGGGCGTATTTTAAAAACATTTTTAACTGTGTAGTTGGCCCAGTAATTACATGGTCTGCTAATATCAAAGAGTACGTGGTCAAACAGGTTCCACACCAATGAAGGCAACATGTTGGCTCTACAGGTTTCTTTGGATGTGGCCTTCCAGTTTAAACATCCACTGCAGGGCTTACTTTAAGATTTGTCAGGTTCCAAGGAGCAGGAGGTGGTGGTGCTACATACATACCTGAAAGCATCTAGTTTAGCTCTGCTCGAGTGTGTGCAACATCCCAACTAAAATGAAGGTTAACTTGAGTCGTTGGTGAAATCTTTAATTTCCTGATCTTATAATGAATGATAGAATAGATTTACTTAATAAATTCCAAAGTGTATTATTAGAGTATGAAAACAGAAAGCAATCATCTTCAAAACCTTTAATTCCTACTTTGTACATCTGCACATTCTCTTGTTCAACCTCACCAAAGTGTGAGTAGTTGTTGTTTCCGATGCCGCATTTTCCAAAATTTTTCATGGAAATGTGTCTTATTAGGTGTAGAATTTGACCCCTATGGAAAAAACCCTTTGCTAATGTGGGCAGACCAAAGAAAAATCTTGTTTCCCTGTATAAAAGATTCTTGTAAGTAACAGGATCATCGTAAATTTCCACTTGTTGGTTTGTTTGTATATGCAGACATTCAGTATTTGATCTTCTGAACCGCTTATTCTCTGACAGAATAGCAGGGGCTGACAGAGGCTAGCCCAGCTGATTCGAGGCAAAAGGCAGGGTACACCCCGAATAAGTCGCCAGTCCGTCGCGGAGTCACACACAACCATCCACAAACACACACATTCTAAGGGATAATTTTGTAGGGGCCAATCAGCCCAACATGCATGTCATTGAAGAGTGAGAGGAAACCGAAGTACCCAGAGGAAACCCAAGCATACATGGGGAGAACATGCGACATCCACACAGAAAGGCTGGTGTTCCAAGCCTCGTGCCCACCTGAGATTTGAAACATAAACCTTCTTGCTGTGAGACCACTGTGCTGACCACTGCACCACCATGCATCATCAAGGGGGGGAAAAGAATACGTTTATTTTGGTTTGTCATTTAAATAGAAGATGACAAACTTTTACCGAAAAGAAACATAGCCCAAAAAATATGTATGTGACATTGCATTTTTGGAGGTCAAAAATGAAAATATTTAAGAAAAACAGCAATAAGGATGTGGATTCACTCTTTCAGCTATGAACTGGAAGTTTTGTTTTGTTTTCTTAACCGCTTATTCCGAGTTGCTGGGGGTGTTTGAGTCTATCCCGGCTGATATCAGGCGAGAGGCAGGGTACACTCTGAACAGGTCACTTGTCTATTGCGGTTTAAGACACACAAAATGTTATTTTGGTTACGCTGACATCTAGTGGTGCGTTGCGTAAACAGCAGTTTTTTGTCTGATTTTTTTAAAAAGTTTTAATCAATTTGAAATACACACAATTTTTGAAGTATAAGACAAGTTTATTAGTATTATTATGTCTCACATTGTAAATTATATATTTTATGACATAAAGAATCAGTTTGATTTGCTCAATTTCTTATGACACTGACTCATTTCAAGGTCAGTTTGTTTTTGTGTGATGCATGATTCTAACAAAACTATTTACAGTAAGGTCAAGAATGAAAACATTACTTCTATTTATGTCATATTTTCATTGGTTAAATCCTGTTAATCTATTTTAGAATCTACCTCCGTGGACATCTTAATGACCATCTTATGTCTTCTGCAACCTGGTTGCTGTGGTTCCCATTAATTAGAAAACAAAAGGTTGACAAGAAAACGTTTTTTAGAACCGTTTTTTAGAATACTGACAAGTTGGTTGAGATGTTTGTGAGAGAATGTGTCCATGAGTTGTTTGTTTCTGTAGAAATAAAGGAAAAAATCAAATCAAATTGATGTTGAAATACATTTCAGTTGATTTCACATGAAATTGTACCTATTTGTTGAATGAATTATTTGGAGTCTATGCTTCTTCTTTGTCCTTTCTCCACAAACACTCTATAACTCTATAGCATGAGAATATTTCAAGGGCAATGAGACTACAGGGAGCTTACCAACAGACAATCTGATTTGATTGAGAACCTAGCAAATCCCAGGGATTCAATCTCACATCATCACTGGTACACTATCCCCCCGTAAACCCACTTCCTAATCCTAAAGCCTTTTTATTTTATGGTCAGTGTGTCATCCATTGCCACAAATCCCTTTTTGGCCCTCCCCACCCCCACCTGATTATATGTGTGTGTCTGCAGAGATGAATCTGACTTCAGGCACAGTGGACACACTCATCTTTTGACTTTTGCTGTTCCTAGTGTTTTGTGAAAGACTTCTAATCAAATTCAGGATTTTTGTTTCTTGGATGACTTATCTTGGGACACAAGACATTCTAAACTTCAATTGCATTTTCAACCATGGGATCTCAACCAAAGGAACAACGAGAGGAATAAAAATTTATGCAACATTTTATCTTCAACAGTATTGATGGAAGCAATTTGACATTCCTTTGCAGGATTAAGAAGAGGAAATGTAAATCCGAAGAAAAAAATGCCATCAGTCTGCAAATGGAACCAAAAGTTTTTCTCTTTCCTCTCATCAAGTCTTCTCTCTGAAATTTCTTTCTCCCCCATCAGAAACCAAAACGTCTCCCTCTTTTATTGAGCTCCCATCCATCTGCTGTATGTTAACCGCAGGAGATACATCATGATCGTTTAAATGAAACTATTTAAAAGCTATAAAAGCAGTGCGCGCTCTCGGAGAAAGCAGCATCAGCACCACTGTCCAATGCGCGTCCCCGTCCCGGCAGAGGCTGCCCGAACTACCGGGGAGAGGAGTTAAAGTTGGCCCGAAAAGGATGCTGCAGAGAAAATCCTCGGTGGAAAAAAAATTAACCTACATGCAGGGAAAATAAACTATCTCTGAGTGAAGGATGACTTGCAAAATACTGAGCATATGCCTTTTGTTTTTGGGTTTTCATCATTGCTCTTCACGTAAGTGTCAAACACTATTTCATTTAACTTAAATATTATTTGAAAGCATCTGCTTTATCATGTGTTTTTTTTATTTGCATCATGTGAAAAAATGCGCACATGCATATGGGGAAAAGTTAGACTGCAAACAGTGCACCATCCGGGAGCAGATGCAGCGTGTTATAATGGGATGTTTGAAGGGCAATGCATGGTGCAATGCAAGCAGACAGTGTGTAAAATCACGGATTAGTTCATTTCCCAGGCTTATATGGTACTATTAGAAAGCTGCATGATTTAGAGAGCAGGATGATTAAAAGAAGTGCGGAAACAGAGGTGCTGTCCTGCAGATGATGTGCATGGTGGTCCCGCACTGTCTGCATTGCGGTGCTTTCATTCTCTCTGGCAGTGCAAACCAGTTCAACTCACTAAAACATTCTCTGTTTGTCGTTAACCATGCCTGACATGACTGTTTGTAAATTTTATCACCCTGCTTTTTATCTCTGGGTGCTGAAAACTGACTAGATGCTTTCACATAGTGATGATTAACAGTACATTTTTCCATCCTCTCCAGGACCTGCCCACTGCAGTACTTTTTTTGGGAGGTCTGATTTGTCACCTGATTTCTCCCATTACCCATTACTTCCTTTACTGCAAAGCTTTTACTGTGTGGGATTCCATTTGAAAGGCTACAAAGTCAAATAAAAGCCAGAGTGAATCCATTGTAAACTTTAGTTGCATACAAATGAGGTTGTTTGGAGGTGACCTAATCTACTTTTTTTTCTTTATAAACTGACTTCTAAATGGTTTTGAAAATAAAATGTGACATGGATTGTCTAATAATAGCTGATAACTGCTTGTAACATTTGAAAATTCTTGCTCATCTATTTAAAAAGTCCTCAAAAAATTTCACGTAAAGTGACATTTCACAGTTTTAAATACACATAAGTCTACTTTTCTTTTTTGTAGAAAGTCAATCATAAATTTCGTCTCAAAAAAAGTTTGCTTTGAGTTACTGTCCTGTCCAAAATGAATAAGTGTCCTGCAGTTTGAGAGTTTTTTTTTTTTTTGCTTGTAAAGCTTCTGCTGATAATTTATTGCAGACGATCAGCATATTTGTTTCGCCCTGTTGTGCACAGGGGAGATGTGTCAGATGCTTGGGTGGGGCTGACACTCTCCTGGGCAGGCTTAAATTTGAGATTTTGCAAATACAGGTATCAACAGAATTTGTATTCCTCAGAGCTGTACAGAAATGTCAACACTTGTTTCAGACCTAAAATGACAGGTTTGATTTTAAACATTTTGTACCGGGCAGCGTGCAAACTCAACCTATTTGATGCTTGCATGGGCATCAATTATTTAATTACATTCCTTTGAGGCTTAAAAAAAGCTTTCTACCACTTTATTTGGTTGTAATGCTCTGTTTTGTAAAAAAAAAAAAAAAAAAAATACAATTCAAAAGATGCCTTTACTCAAATAGGGTTGCTGTTTGAATCCCTAAAAACCTTGGAGAGTACCCACAACCCACAGAGCTTTTTATCATCTTGCTTCATCGTGTCAGTTCTGAGACTCCAGCTTGCTGCTTCAGCAGACTGATGAGTCAGCAAAAGTGTTGCTATGCCCCGGTGAGGCCACACGGATCTCCGTAACGCCTCACCGGCAAATGGAGAAAGAGGTTGTACTGCAGAGGAGAGAGAGAGAGTGCATCGTCACAAGGAGAAGGGTGAAAAGCCTGGAGAGTGGCTCCAGGTAGACTATGGCAGCTGCATGGTGACAACGCCCACTTTGAGAGAGATGCTGAAAATAGCACAGGGGCATGAAAGGATGGAGATGAAATAAAAAGGAGTGTTAGAGGAAGGATTATGAAGATGATGGTGCTATAAAGAGCTGGGATCACCAGATAGTGTCCTGGGTTAACCTGTCTAGAGGCCTTTAAGTTCTTTGGTTAATTTCCAACTAGCCGGCAGGCTAGCTTTGTATATGCTGAAGCAAAATTTTCTTGTACAGCTGCATTGTAGAGCTTTTAAAGTGCATTAAAGTGCATTTACATCTGACCCAACACTGGACATCTACCAAGAAAGCAATGCAGCTAATTTGTTATCGATCCCTCATTCAAGAGAAAGGATTTCTGTGTTTAAAAGACAGAAAAAGTCCCAGGCAGAACGACAAGGTCACATTTACCCCCCTCAGCATGGCAGCAGTGTCTCCTTTCATGCAAAGTGATTCCACAGTCTCTTCTGACTTTCCCCAGATTCAGCAGCAGGGATGGTGAATAAAAAATGACTCATTCCTGTGACAGTTGATATAGTGAGACAGGGAATGATGATATCATGCTTTCTCATTCATGTCTCTGCAGGTTTCTTCTATTCAGCAAAATGTTCATTTGATTTTTCTTCATTTGCAGTCTGCATGGTGATTCTGCAAACATCTCCAGCTTTTCTTCTAGTGATTGCAGGGAAATGAACAGAAATGATTTGTTCGTTTATCTTCTGAATTGCTCATCTTCTGAATTGCTTATTCCTATCGGAGTTGCAGGGAACAGAAAAACAAAACAAAACCAGAAACTAGAAAGTAAAAACATTTAAATGATAATAATAATAATTTTATGGTGGAAATCTTGCAAAATTTGAGTTTTCCACCATGTTTGAATGTTATTCTTACGCCAAAAACATACCTGAAATCTTTTTTTATTTCCAACCTGCATTTTTTAATAATTTTTAAGCTCTTTCATCCATTATTCAAATCTTTTTGAATCTCAAGTTGTTTTTGGCCACAAATTTTGTTCTTCATCACTTCCTCATTCTAGCACATGCATGAAACGTTTTGCAGTATGCACGTGCTCTGCTCACACTCAGCCCCCACCGGAAGTGTGTTTTATATAGCCTGGTTGATACCATGTCATTCCTCCGCTCAATTTAATTTCACTGCAATTACAAGGTCAGTTGTTAAAAAATTAGAAAACGTTAGTTAGAAATGGTAAAAGGTCTAGCTAAACACATTTCAAACACAAGCATTTATACTGTACATGTCTGTTTGTAGCTTGGTAGCCAAGCATGGAAATCAGTCGAGATAGGCTCTGTGTTAGTAATGATTCCAAAAACTGAGAATTTAAAACCAGAACAAAGACAATGTTTAGAGAGTTTCACCCAGAGAAAAGACATGATTTCCCCGCTGCCCACAAGATTTGGGAAAAGTTCAGTTTTGAAGCAAGTCTAATTAGCGCATTACACACATCTGCTTCTGGCTAGAAAGCAGTAATTGTTTAAAACAAAAAAGTGACCGATTTTGTGGAGCAGACAAACCTCAATGTTGAGAGGTCAGACTGTTTCCGTGGAGTGAAAGAAGTACTCGGATGTTTCTGGCTGTTATTTTTATGTAAATAAACCAAAATAGTATTTTAAAGAGTATAGAGTAAATTTGCCAACTTGATACACTTCACATCGTATTTGGGGCCTTAGACATAACTTATGCTGCGTCATGCACACACCCATAGGGCAGGGAAATGCAGAGAGCAAAGGAAAGAGGACATTTGCTGTGCCAAAAACAGAAGTAAATGGAATAAATGTATTTATGAGTGTCAGAATGTAGAATGCAGGTGAAAGGCAGAGGACCCAATTGCAGGAAAAGAAACATGGTTTATTTAATGAAGGAGTCCAGTAATGCTGTAACCAAAAAAAAAAAAAAAAAACACAAATCAGTGGAATGTCATTGAGTTGTTGTTGTGAATTTTTATCAGTCAGGCAGCCAGGATTACTTGGCTGGAATAGAAGGTATGACCCAACACCTGAAGGGAAGATAGGGTGCCTATATAAAGGCAGCTGCACAAAGATCTTCAGGTGTCTAAAATCAGGCAAATGAGGGAAGCTCCCGGGTTCCCTCTGGAACCCGGATTGAACATCAAATTTGATCCCATTGCTTATTTGTATATGCAATGCACTAAAAATGTATGACTCCACAAACAATTAGATTTATTCAAGTAAATTGTGGACTCTATCTATTGTTTATTTTCGACTACGTTGAGCAGCAACACAACTTAAAGGCCACCTTTGCATTAAGTTTCAGTGGAGTTTGAAGATACATCGACATGAAGAAGTGTCTTCAATTGTTGTCAGAAGAGATATGACCACAAATCATGATAACTTTTTATGTTTTGAGAAAGTATATGGGTCAAGGTCCTACCAGTCTAACAACCAAACACAGCTTCAAAACTCACCTCAGCTCACAAAGATGCAAAATTTGTTTACCCCAAAAAGAAGTGAAACGCTAAAAATAGCATAGTTTTGGGACAAACATAAAGAGAGAAAAGAGCTGGAAGAGATGCTGTAATATTTTTAAACTACATTTGGTGCAGGTGTTTTTTTCTTTTTCCCCTCCTCCTCATTAATAAGGTTGTGTATTGTGTTTCACCTATAATGATTATCTGAGTACTAACGGTCTTCTTCTTACTGAAACTCATCTTATTTATTTAGACTCGGGCCTCCTGTGAATGTATAAAGATGTGAGGCTGACAATCCATGTAGAGATGAATTTTGTTTAGATTTATGAGTTTGGATCTGCCCACTAATCAAGAACCTATTCAGAGAAAATGCGGCTCATAAATCATTTGCTCTGTGTTTACTTGGAGTAAAATGACAGAATTAGATAGTGCTTGGATTTAAAATGCAACAATATGATAAAAAATGTTTACGCACATTATTTGGAATCATCTTTAATTTAATTTTGTAGTGTTGGAATTGATGTGTTTTGTTGACACAAACTGACTCGTGTGTCCTTCCTTTCGTTTTTGCAGGAGAATGCGTTGATCCACTTGTCTCCGGGCTCTATGCCTCCTCCTTCCTGGCCTCTTCCAGATATAATTTTCTTTACTCTGCCAATTTTGCCAAGCTGTACGGTAAGTTTTAAATGACAAATCTTCATTTTTTAAGAAAACAAAGCGACACATTTGTTGTGAATCCTACTGACATGAACCACATGAGGTCCATCACCAATTTTCACTGGTTGAGGAAGAGTTGAGGGGGACACAAAAAAACATTCCTGTTTAAACAAATGTTAGAATGGCATAAAGCTGTCAAAGTGAACAAGTAATAAACTTACGTCAGTGACTCGGGTTTCCAAGAAGTGATGTAATATTTGTTAAAAATTATTATCAGACAAAAACTCTCCGTATTTTCTTCAAGTAGATGTTCACAGAAGTTTCTGTTTCAAAGTTTATTTCTAACTTGGACAGCTTCTGCTTTTTCTGCGTCAGTAACCACTCAGAGTTTTGGCTACAGTGTCTCTCCTTTGAAATGGATCTGAGTCATTTAGGTATTTTAAGAGTATTTCAAGTGAACACTTTGAAGATATTTTGCCTAAATTTTTATTTTTTATAGAACTCAACAAAACCTCAATAAAGAAAAATTGTCCTACTATTTTAGAAAATTAGGTGTTCATATATCATATTTGGTGTACTTTTAGACACAGAATACCAAGCAACTACTATTAAGATTGTCTTATGACGGTTAAAGACATTTTGCCACTTTCCGAAACACAAATAGATACTAAACTGCGGTTTAAACAAGTTTTTATATTTTTAAAGGAAGATGTTAAACTGGTGTTCTGCATAACTACCTACAGTATCTGACTATATGTTTAAATTTTATTAAAAGGAAAATGAAAAATATTTGATCCGTCGATCTAGTTTTTCTTAATGAAACATGATAGAAAAATAACAGTTGGGCAATTATCTAAAAGTTCATTGTTACTTAAAAATAGCGCAGTTTTGCAACTCGGGCAGTTTTGTGCGTCTACCAAGGGGACGTGCCCGAATCACCTTACCAGTGAGGGGTTCAGGAGGCATCCCAACCAGATGCCCACACAATCTGGTGGCTTCTCTCGACCAAGAGGTGCAACAGCTCTATTCTGAGCTCCTCCCGGATGGCAGAGCTCCTCACTCTATTTCTAAGAGAGAGCCCAGGCACTCTGCAGAGGAAGCTCATTTCAGTTGCTAATATCCGCAATCTCATTCTTTCAGTCACCACCCAGTTTGTTGATTCTCAAATCAACAAGCTATCATCTTTCATGGGTGGAGGACAGTTTGTTGATCTGATAATAGTTGAACTGAAAATATCCCGGAGGAATTTCAACTACATTTTTATTTAAAAAAAAAAACCCAAACAAACAAAAAATACCCATTACAGTAAGAATCAACCAGTTAATTGATTTTAAGACTGATTATGGTCTTTAATGTTTTGATTGGAGTTAATTTTCTCAGAAGTAATTCTTTTTTGTGTCTTTTCAAGACCATAAAAGAGAAGGTCTTGCGACCATTATACTTCATTCATCCCTTATTGAGAAAATTTCTGTGCTGCATTACACTGCAGCAGGCTGTCACAAAGGCACCAGTGGTAGGAGAAACAGGGGGTAAGGTGTCTTCCCCAAAGACACCTAGACATGAGCTCAGTGGGATTTGATCCTGCAAACGATCTACCCCTGCGCTATCGCCTCCCCCAGTCTAAACCTAAATCTATATCTAGTCAGTAAAATTTGATGAATTAGAACCATATAAAATAAATTACAATTACAGTACATCTACATTACAGATGTTTTAGTTATCTTCCTTAAACTATGTGGTACTCTTTTGTGTATCCTCAGGCAGCAGTGGCTGGTCTCCATCACCCAGGGACAGACAACCATGGCTGCAGGTAGACCTGGGCAGGAAGTACAGACTAATGGCCATCGCCACCCAGGGGACTTTCAACTCATATGATTGGGTGACCAAATACACCCTTCTTTACGGAGACCGACCAGATTCCTGGACGCCATACATCATGAAAGGAGGCAACTCGGTATGTGGTTAGAGGAGGATAAGAGCGATATCAAGGATCATTAAACAATTTTATAGTCAAACACAATCTTTATGATGCCCATTAGCATCACATCTCCTTATCTTTTCAATAGTGACCAAGCTAAAATGATTATCAGCCCATATAATGTCTTTTTATAAGGTGTTGGCATCCATTTAGTCACTCAATAAATCTCTCGATATCTCTGTATTTCATCTTTGCAGACGATGCCTGGTAACTGGAATTATTATCAGGTAAAGAGGAATGTCTTCCATTATGCCTTCACCGCTAAACACATCCGTCTGTTGCCTCTGGCCTGGAACACGGAGAATGGGGGGAAGATCGGAGTGAGATTGGAGCTCTTTGGATGCTCTTATGGTAAAAATAAGCAAATTATACACCACAAATTTTGTTGTTTGCTGAAAATCAAACCAGAATTTTTGCCTACTTGACAAAATCATTTGGTGTTTCTTTGTGTAACTTTTCAAAACTGATAACGAAAAAAATCTGTTCAAAATCTCAACCCCTGCTTGCAGATTCTTATGTGCTACAATATAATGGAGACGACTCGGTGGTCTACATGTACCCTGAAAAAAAATCTCGTACTCTGCACGACCACATTGCTATTAACTTCAAGACTTTGGAGCAGGATGGTTTGCTGTTACACAGTGAAGGAATTCAAGGAGATCGTTTCACCTTGGAGTTGAAGAAAGGCCGACTTTACCTTCACATTAGCCTTGGTACAGTTTTAAACTTCAGACGAAAAAAATGTCACAAATGTGTTTCAAAAGAATGGAAAAGAGTGGCTCTTTTCCTAATCGTAAATCTTAAGTCTTACTAAAAGACTTTTTGTTTGCTATTTTGCTTCAATCTTCAGGAAGCAGCGTTGTACACAAAGTAAATGGCCAAACCACGCTGACTGCAGGAAGCTTGCTTGATAATCTGCACTGGCACTATGTCACTATCAAACGGTATGGTCGACAGGTGAACTTGACAGTAGACAGCCAGACGGTGACGGCTATTTGCAATGGAGAATTTACACATCTGGATCTAGATACGCAGGTATTGAATATGTGAGATCCTCTTAGATATTTGGTTGAATCTTAGACGTTGCTTTTAGCTAATCGCCCAAACTGACTATCTTCTCTTGCCACGTACTGTAGATGTATGTAGGTGGATTAATAGAGGAAAACATACCTCACCTTCCTACCACACCAAATTTCCGAGGCTGCCTGGAAAATGTTTTCATTAACGGCGTCAATGTTATCAATAAAGCTAAAAGAGAAGAATCAGACATCCGAATTCCTCGAAAGGTAAAGTTTTATCCTCAGGATATTTATAATGACAACAAATACCGTACATAGGTATTCATTGACATATCACTGAGGTCTTATTTGTCTTTCCGTGTAGAAAAAGATGCACTATGCCTGCCGGGACATTCTCCTCAAACCGATGACCTTTGCTGGACCAAACAACTATTTACAAGTGCCAGGTTTCTTCAGGAGGCCACGCATGTTTGTTAAGTTCAAGTTTCGCTCTTGGGATTACACGGGGCTGCTAATGTTCACACGCTTTGCTGATGACTTGGGAGCCCTTGAGTTGGGTTTGAGTGAAGGTCAGATCAATGTGACCATTTTTCAGCCGGGCAAAAAGAAACTCCAGTTTGCTGCAGGTGAGGTTTTTGCAGTATTAAAACTATGAATATGTTTAAGGCATCAAAAACCTTGTTTTTACTAAATTTTGTTGTAATTTTCAATGACAATTTAAGCTTTTGTTGATCACTCCTTCCTACCTTTCCTCATTTGTCCTCTATTATCTTCGTGGGATAAACGTCAAGAAAGAAGACCGCATGGCACAATAACTCACAGTTTTGTCTATATCTTTAGGATACAGATTGAATGATGGATACTGGCATTCAGTGGATCTGGCTGCCAGAGACAACCTCCTGACTCTCACTATTGATGAAGAAGAGGCCTCACCGCTCAAGATCACCAACCCTTTCACCATACGAACCGGCGACCGATACTTCTTTGGAGGTGAAATCCTTACCTAACTCATTTCCAAAATGCTTGATCTCAAAGTCCTAAAACTTATTATTCTATGCACAGGTTGTCCGAAAACAAATAACACTATACGGAAATGTGAGACCAAACTAAATCGCTTCCATGGTTGTATGCAACACATCTTTATAGACAACGAACAGCTTGACATCGATATTATTCTTCAGCGACAATGGGGTAGATACGCTGAGCTCTTATTGGGTACCTGTGGAATCACAGATAGGTAGGAACAGCACATTAACACAACCCCATCTTTTATCACAAGTTGTCCATTCTACATAAAAACAAAGTTTGGCTAAAATGCCCATTTACGTTCTTCCAGATGTACTCCAAATCCATGTGAACATGAAGGCAGGTGTATCCAGTCCTGGGATGACTTTATCTGCTTGTGTGAGAATACAGGCTACAAAGGGGAAGTGTGTCACATGTGTAGGTGTTGGTTTTTTTTATTATATCCGCATATATACCGTATGTATTGTTTAGTTTGTGCAATGTTTTTCTTAATGAGAACAAATTAAGTCTTTCTTTCCCCATCCAGCGGTCTATAAAGAATCATGCGAGGCTTACAGACTAAGTGGCAAATATTGGTCTGGAAACTACACCATCGATCCTGATCTCAGCGGGCCTCTCAAACCGTTTGAAGTGTACTGCAAAATGAAATGTAAGTAATTACTGTCAAGACTAAAATATGTACTAAATATATCAAAATGTGTGTTTTGTTGTGGTTTTCAGACTATTTTAGTGGAAGGAAAGAAAGTTTTATGCAGTTTTAGAAAGCAAAGTGTTTTGATGCTTTGATTTTTGACTAAATAGAAGTTTTTTTGCAGCTTACAAAGCCTGGACAGTAATAATGAACGATCGAGTTGAAGGTACCAAAGTGTTTGGGAGTTCAGTGGATCGGCCATATATAGGCGATGTGAACTACTGGAACGCCTCTTGGGATGAAGTGACCGCACTTGCAAACACCTCTTTGTATTGTGAACAATGGATTGATTATTCTTGTTATAAGTCACGTCTCCTCAACACTCCCAGTAAGTGGACGCCTTGCAAAATTTTTGGTGATAATTTCTCTGACATCAAGTTTGAAAGAAACTTGATATAATTAATTTTCTGATTAGGTGGAAGACCATTCACCTACTGGATTGGTCGCAACAATGAGAGTCACTATTACTGGGGTGGGACATTCAGAGAAGTCCAAAAATGTGGATGTGCTATCAACCAGACCTGCATGGATCCAAAGTTTCACTGCAACTGTGACGCCGATTATAGACAATGGTAAAGAAATGAACATAATAGCCATTTTCACCTCTTTCTTTGATAACATAGTTACAATTCTCTACGGGATGCTGCAGGTTTTCAGACAAGGGATACTTGGATTTCAGAGACCATCTACCAGTGAGGAGGGTGGTTGTTGGGGACACCAATAGGACTGGATCAGAAGGACATTTCACTGTCGGACCGCTACGCTGTCATGGCGACAGTAAGTCAAATCTTGAAAATGGTGCTAATTTTTGACAATTGTTTGTTTGATGTCTTTAAAATTTCTTTTTAGGAAACATTTGGAACACAATATCCTTCACCAAGCCCACCTATATAACTTTCCCCACCCTAAGACCAGGAACGACCATTGATATTTCTTTCCACTTCAAAACATATCGTGGCAATTGTGTCTTCTTGGAAAATTCAGATGACCACCTGAAGAACTTTGTAAGAGTAGAGCTAAACAGTGAGTAAAATAATTTGATAGTTGCAATTGTTTTTTTTAACTTTTTTTAAAAACAGCAATAACTTCTTTTTCTGTTTTACATTCCAGCCACCCACAATCTTGCGTTGGTTTTCATGGTTGGAGATGGCATCCTTAATGTGACCTTAAGGTCCCCGGTTCCACTCAATGACAATGAGTGGCATTTTGTGCAAGCGGAGTTAAATGTGAAGGTGGCTCGGATCAAGGTTGACTACCAGCCTTGGACTGTGAAACGCCTTGATGGTCAGACTTTCGTTACCATGGACTTCACACACCCGCTGCTTGTTGGTATGTAGTAGTCTCAGAAAAAGAAGAAAGGTTTTTTTTTCTTTAAATCTACTATGATCTCCCGTTAAGAAATATTGATCTTCTTTGCTTTAGGAGCTGCCAATCGGACTCTGAGACCCTTCTTAGGATGCCTTAGAGGTCTTCGTATAAATGGTGTTCCACTTGATTTAGAAGGGAAAGTAAATGAGGAACAAGGGGTAAGGAGAAACTGTACCGGACAATGTCTGAATGCAACCCTACCATGCCGAAACAGCGGACAGTGTATCGAAGGATACGCTTCGTATACATGTGACTGTAACAACACTGCTTTTGATGGCTTCTACTGCCATAAAGGTGAGTTTTATACCAAGGATTCCACAAATCTGAAAAACATCTGCAATTGTCCAGCAGAATCCTAACTCCACAATGATTGTTTCAGATATTGGTGCTTACTTTGAAATTGGATCGTGGTTGAAGTACAACATACGAAAGAAACCCATATCTGAAGAGGCCGCTTGGGCAAATTGGATAGACCCGCACTATGACAATTTCAGTCTTGGCTACAACGACACGGCAGACGACATAGAGTTTAGTTTTAGCACCGTTCACACTCCAGCGGTGTTACTCTACATAAGCTCTTTTGTTCAAGATTACATCGCAGTGATCCTCAAGACGGATGGTAGGTGTTGCTTAAGAGAACTAGAGCTTTTTTGCATTTTATGGATGTCCTTTGTCTATTGTCTCCCCAGGTAGTGTCGATCTGAGATATAAACTTGGGCTTATAACACACAAGTACCAGCTGACTCACAGAAACTTGGCAGATGGATTCCCTCATTATGTTAACATAACCAGACACAACCGAACCATCAAGACACAGGTACATACTCTTACTGGCACAATAGGGTAGGGCTACAATATAACCTTTCCATGTGCTAATTTTAATTTGGGGCTCTATAAATTGAATAAATAGTACAAATCTACACTTGTGAAAGTGATAATTTTATGTTTTCTAACAAATATGTTTTGCATGAAGGTGGATTACATGGAGCCAATAGTGGAGAAGATCACATTGGTAGAAGATGCCAGGTTTGATTCTCCGAAGTCCATATTCCTGGGCAGAGTGATGGGTAAAAATAGATTTCCTTACTTGTGCAAAATCAAAGGAAATTAATTTGATTTTTCATTTTCTGATGTTGTGACCTGTGTCGTTGTTTCATCACACGTGTCTTCTTTTATGCAGAGGTTGGCGATATTGATTATGAGATCCAGAGGCACAACGCTCCTGGCCTCATTGGCTGCATATCAGGAGTGAGATACAATGTCTACGCCCCTCTGAAGGCCTTTTTCCGTCCAAATGAAACGGACCCTCCTGTAACAACCCAAGGCTACGTATCTGAGTCTATCTGTGGAGCCTTCCCTCCTGTGCTGGGCTATGTACCGTGGGAGGTAGACCCCTGGTTTACTAGCATAGGTAAGATTTTTAAATTTTTGATAAACATGGGTGAGGATTTTTGTCTGTTCTAAATATTGTGTGTTTCTGTTACAGAATATTTTTACATCCATGATGACCTAGGTCTATTCTGGATAATAGGTAAGATTTTAATTACTATTTTTTTATATTATCATAACTCAAAAGTGTTTATAATTGCCAATTTAATGAACGGGCTACTTATAAAGTTTTTGAAACTATTCTGTTCAATTTTTGACCAGCATCAGTTTTTATTTGAAAATTCAGTAGTAGAAAAAAAATCTTGAATTTTTTTCCTCCTGATTTTTAACACTTTGATTAGGAAATAGTTCTTAGAGTTTGGTCATGTTTAAAAAAACCAAACATTTAGCTAGAAATTTTTATGCCAGCACAAGCACAAGCAAATCTGAACACAGATTTCTTTGTTCAACTTAGTTTCGCACCAAATCTATTTCTTCTTCCCAATTAGGCACTGTGGGTTAATGAAGTAGCGTTTAAACCAACAAAACAATATGTCCCTTCATAAAAACTGTTTGATGGCTTAGCTGGTTTGCTCTCTGACTATCCAATCTGAATTGATCGATGTTGCTTGGGGAAGGCCCTAAAATTCAGCTTAAGTTTGGTCAAAGCAAATTTTTTTGCATTGACTTTTTACTGCAAAACTGATTTGAAAGCCATCTGTGAATCTTCATCTATTTTGGTTCTACCTGGTGTTAAAGTCTGGCTGTTATCTGACTGGTCAAAGAGTTTAGTTTGAAGATAGATGTGTTGAGAAAGCCGCGAATAGAAACAGTCATTTAAAACTGGTGGGAAAAAAATTATGGCCAATTATGATGAATGATTCATACATCTTTTAAGCCAGGAGAGAGGGCTTTGAAGGCCTTAACGACTCACCACTGACATACAGAGAAACTAATTAAACAAATTATTCCAGCCTGCTCGACCTTTCTGGATAGTAACAGTGGTTCAGAAATACTTCAGTTTTGCTGAAATATACTGACATTTTCTAGTCCTTTATTACAAAAAAGCCGAGCTGAGGCTCAGGAGCAAATAAATGATCTGTGTAGATTAAATTGCAGTGCAGTCTTCCTGCTCTGTTCTCCTCTGAGACCTTTACCCGGATCAGCTATATTTAGTCTGCAGGAGTACAGCTTACTGTTCATCACTCATACAGTAGATGCTTCAGCTCGTATCATCCAGCCTCTGTGATGGCATGCTGATGTGGGATGTTAGTGTGCCATTAAAGATCAGAGCTCTTCCTGGAATTCAATCAAACCTTGTGGTGGTTTGATTGACCTATACTGGTAAAGATAATGGTTTTATTATTGAGACAATACATCTTGTTTTTAATGGGGCTGATAAGCTAAAGGAAATGGTCATTTTTTTTTACCTTATCAGTCTGTGGTCTGTCTGTCTTTGCGTAGTCAGAAAGATTGCCAAAGATAGTAAACATTTTGATTTCAGTTGCATATTAAACACCATTTTTGAGTTACAAATACATTCAAAGGAGGATTTACCTCTTTTTTTAATCTATTGATTACATAGTTTGAATTACGATGACACAGTCTAGTTTTTTTCCCCCCTGTAATGGCCTAAAACCAAACAGTAAAATGCAGATAATTACTTTGTTTACTTCTCGTTTCTATGTAATCTGTGATAAATAATTAATAGACTGTTTATTTAAAGTGAAGCTCTAACATTCAGACACATGTTTGCATCTTGAATCCGTATGCTGCAGAGGAAGGTCTGATAGTCTCCTGGGTATAAAAGACCTTCCTCTGCAGTATACAGTATGTCACATGATTGATCAATTTACAGGCACAACGAACCTCTCAGGTCAGAAGGTACAAACAGGCACCATGCCTTTTCTAAAAATAAAATCTTTATATGAATATATATTTCATTATTGACTTATGTTGCACTAATCATTTGAAAATAATTGTATAGTAGTTGTGTATTTTGATCTTACAAGATTTTTTATGCATAAATTGAGTTATTCTGAATACCATTATTCAGGTTTTATGAATTCAATAGGTTTGTGTTGCATATGTTTAATCTATTCCGATTTGGTTCACTCAGCTGGTTTACTGAAGAAGTGTTAGGAGGAGTGGGGATGTGGACACATGCACACAACAGTTTACAGTTTTAATCAAGAATCAGATTTATTCTTGAAACAAACTCAAATATCTCCAAAGCAGGGTAACTTAAGCAGGTCACAAAGGATCTCAAAAACACCAAACTGGATGTGACCTGTAGTCTGAATGAGGACATCAGAATGACACAAGACAACCTGGCGACAAGTGAAGGACAAGAGGGACAGGGAGTCAATGAGACACATTAGGAAGGATCAGGTAATCATCAATAGAAAGGGAGAACAAGAGTGGAAGTCAAGACACCTGGAATGAGAGAGTGGTCAGTATTTCAAAATAAGACAGGACACAAACCTAAATAACAACAAAACCACCAGCAAAGACCGGAAATCCTGACAAGAAGAATTTTTAGGTTGATTCAACATTTTACACTTTCAATGTTTTGAACTGTTTTCAATTACAATATAGTTATGGAACAAAATTATTCTATTATAACTTTGTTCTCAATCCAACATCTTTATTCAAATTAATTTAGCCATTTAGGTTTCACATTTACGGCTGGTCAGGCCCTCCTCTCAGGTATTGCTCTTCTTCCACTCACGCTGCCTGCGAGTGGGAGTAAAGAAGGGGGAGACAAGGGCGAATTGTAACTGAATAGATTTATTTATGAGCTTTTTTGTGATTTTTTTTTTTATTTTAAATGCAACAATTTTGCCATTTTTTTATTCAGTGATTGTCATCCTGGCCTTGCTGCTGCTTCTCGGAGGCTTGTACGCCATCTATGTCTACGCTTACCAGCAGAAAGGCAGTTACCACACGAATGAACCCAAAAATCTGGAGTCCCCCAGCAGCTCCAGGCCGCTAACGGAGACCCTGACAAGAGAAAAAAAGCATCTCCCTGAAATAGAAGAGGAATTCAGGAGTGGCTAACATCACCAAAGCCATGGGACAATGAGTGGGGGTAAAAAAAAATAATTACAAAAAACCACAAATACCTGTAGTAAGTTTTGTAAGTATTTTTTTTTCTTTTTTATGTTTTGTCTTTTTTTCCCCCGGTTGAGTGGGATAAGATGCCTGGTGCTCTACTTTTCAAAATATATTTTGGTAAGTTCTTGTTTTGTTAGGTTTAAAGTTCAAATTGAGCCCCGTGTTGCAAGAATAGCCAACATTTCTCACACTGTACAGCAGGGTGAAATACTGAAGTGCCTCATCTGAGCAAGCTTGATCTGAAAGCAGTTTGCTTATTCAGTGAGAGTTTAGATTGGACACTGTGGGAAACAAAAAGCATTTTAAAAAAAGTCTAATTGGGACATCAGTTTCAAGTTACCAGGATTAATTGATTCCTTTCTTTTCTGAGCCATTCTTACAACAATTCTAGCTACTTGTAGCTTTCTGTATCAATTCAATGCCATCAGAAATATACCTTTTGACGACAATCTCTCACTGAGCCATTTTTGGAATTATATCTCACAGTCTTGTATTTAAATTGCAAACACAGCAAAGTATTGCTAAACTAAATCTGTATAATCTACAACTGGTGTTTGTGAGCAAAGACCACAAATGGAGAGAGATTGTTGAGCATGGAGCTTTACGCTTTGAGATGACACACGTTTAGATTGTTAAAGGTATTTAAGCTTCTATTTGTTGTATGGCAGCATATAATGACGCATCACCTATACAGAACGACACTTAGAAAAATGGCTCAGAAATGTCAGTGTCAGTAGTTAGCAGCTTTTTTTGTCAAATAGTATGCTCAGATTCAAAACATGGTGTCAAACACGGGGTTTAAACACGTGGTATGTCTGATTGTGGAACGTAACATGAAGATGGTCCAATGCAGAAACACATATTAGGTCAAAATAACATAAAAGCCAGGGGTAGAGTGGCCTAATATTTGAGTTTTCAGTCCTTTTGTCTCACATCTGGTTGCTTGTTTTACAGTCAAGCTGCGATTAGCTTGGTGCTACAGTGTTTGATCCAGCTTATGAAAAAACGGTGACTAAAGAGAGGGAAAAAAAAACTTTCATAAGCTTTTACTAAGTTTTTAGAAATGAACACATTTCAGGTAACAGCTGCATTAAAAGGCCACAGAAACAGAACACATTTAAACACATTAACGCCATTACATACTGCGTACACAGAGGACCATAAAAGCTTAAATGCAAACCTTTAATTTATGCTAGAGCAGGCATGGGCAAACTACGGCCCGTGGGCCATATGCGGGTCAATAAATGGTTAACTCCGGCTCGCCGAATGTGAAAATATTTAAATAAATTAATCTTAATGTTTTATTTGACCTGCAATTATGATGTTTTTTGCAGGGCAAATAAAACATCACTAGATGGTGCACTCTAGACATTTGGCTTTGTTGAAAAAAACAACAACACTGCACCCATTAAAATGTGTGTGTCTTCGTAACGCACAAGTTCTCAAAATAAACTGTGCGTGCAGACATGGAAAGCAATTGGGGCCAATAAACACATGTAAAACAAGTACGTTGGATTTCTAAACTTAACAAATTAAAGTGCGTTTTCTCCAGATCCCAAGATGTGTATTTTTCTCCAATTAGGTAAGGTTATCAAAGCGTGCCATCCATCTGCTCCTGTTCCGGCCCCTTTGTCAAATGTTAGAACTCAATGTGGCCCACGAACCAAAAAGTTTGCCCACCCCTGTGCAAGGCTGAAACATATCCCAGTGTTATCGCTGCTGCTTGTTTAGCTGCTTACAGTGATGGGTTCAAACAGCCCAATGAAATTTCTCCAAGTAGTAAGAAGAAATTTCATTTCAAATGTGGTGAAACCAAAAAGTAGGGCTGCCATCACTCACTGTTGCTCTTCCTGACACTGAAGCACTGTTGTTTTTGAGAATTAAAAAACATATTAGCTATGCATATTTATAGCATGAGCGCACTTTGCAGTAACATGCATTAATATTTGCTTTTTACAGCCGTCAGTGGTGTTCATGTCTTAAACTTTTTTGCAAAAATAATAGAAAATAGGATGCAATGAGTGTAAATGAGAACATTTAATGTGTCAAACGGTTTTTGTATTCGGTTTGTAGGGTTTTTATGAAAATGGCCAAATGAAGTGCTCTGAATGTAAAAGCCTTTGACTGTAATGTACGAGCAGGGAGACATGTCATGATATTTTGCTTGTAGACCGCTCATCTTTGAAAATAGAACTCATGACAGCTTTTTTGTTAGCTTGCTCAGGATTAAGAAAGCACAGTACTAGCTCTCTGTAGCACTCATACACCTCCAGAATGAAACACTGTTGGTTTTCTTCCATTACAGATGGGCAGCACTGTGCGAAATTGTACAAAGAAAGAATGTACAGTTGATGTAAAAACTGCAATCAATGTAAAGGTGACATGCAAAATAAAGAATGAACCTGTACAGATTTGCCCAAAACAGGGCTTTCCAGGCTATATTTTTAGAAATGTGCTGTGATAAATGAGTGAGCGTTAGAGGAGAGCAGAGTGATTCATAAGATTTGTGTTCTTTGTTGTACGGGGAAAAAAAAATCACCACTGAAAATTTGTGTTTAGCATAACAGACAAGGTTCATATAAAAAAAAAAAGTCAACTTCTATATTTATTACACAAGTATATTCACATCACTACGTTTGTTGATAAATAGATCATAAAAAAATCAGCTGAAGAATATTACACCAACGCAACTGGTTTGTGGTCTTTAGAATTGTGCGACTAGATGTTTTGATGCTTGTGCTCTCATTGTTTCACCACCTGATGAAGTTCACAAATGTGCACCAATGCTAACCATTCGTACACTCAGCACTAGCACAAAGTCAGCAAGATAGCAAGTTTTATGTTGTTCATGAAGGAAATATGAATATGTTTGTTCCAAGGAGCCAATCGGGGGAGTGATAAAACAGACATGGTGTCCTCATCCTGCAAACATGGGACTTTGGACTGACAAATGCTTCCCAAAGCTAAGCGTTAATGTACTAAAACAAAAAAAAAAGATGCATTTATGATTCCTTTTGATCTTTTTCTGCTTTATGGACCCTCCAAAGGCTTAAAAAAAACTAGTAAGCATTCACCTTGTCGATTGTAATACTGTTCATGAAACTCGATGATAAAGCACCAGAGTGAGACTGAGGTAAGATGTAAGCTTGGACTTTCCTGCACCATCAGACAAAACCATTTTGGAACAAATATTTTTTAAAAATTGTGTTTTTGATCACTCAATTTTTTGGATTCTTTCTGGTCTTGTAATAATTTCACTGTAAATGACCATTACTGTGTAAATCAAGGCAAAGCCAAACTGTCATCTCAATAAAAGAAGCTTGAAAAAAAATACTTGTTTGCTACTTTATTCATAATAATTTTATGTTAATCACTGTAATTTTCGACTTCAGCAAGTTCTCAATCATCCAACCAAATGGCAGTACTCTCTGATTATTTTCTGTTGAGGTGTTTTTTATTAAGCAGACTCAGTTGGTCCAAGGTAACAAACCACTGATCATGCAGGAAGCCATCTTTCAACATCTCACCACCTAAATATCCCCCTGTCTAACACTGTCAAGGTGTCTAACGGGATGAACTCTGCCTGCTCAACCTCTATAAGCCCGTTCGGTACAGGACTTTTCAATGCCACCAAATCCAAACTCCACAATCAACCGCAACCGCACCTTAAACTCCAATTGAAAGGGATTCCATGGATGACCCATGATCATACCACTGCATGACACCAACAATACCCAGCAACGCCCTTGTAAGTGGTACTATTGTCCTTAAGATGGTGTTAAGGCTGCATGTAAAATTGTGGGAAGGCGGCGGTCACAAAAAACGTTAGGAAGAATCATTTTCTTAGTATTTACCAACCTGAACTCCAATTACTCACACAACTACAGAAGATAACGCTCCAAAGCTTCCCCAGTAAAGTCTTTTCAAGCAGATTTGACCACATAGTCAACCCTTCCATTCAGGAAGAGTATGTCAGATTTACACTCTCTTTAAGATCTGGAAACGCATCCCATTAAGACTACACTGCTTAATGTGACTGAGGAGTCATTTAAGCATATCTGTGGGGTTGCCTTGAGAATATGGACTTCCAGAACATCTTGTCTCGGCAGTTTGATTCCTGTGTAACAGGAGCAACAATTTTGTTTGTGTTGTACAGAGAAAGAATATATGTTAGATTCTACTATCGACTGACCCAATTTTCAAAAAGAATAACTAGAGCTACAGTATGTTTGTCTCTGATTTTGTCTACAACTAGTGAAGCGAATTTCTCAGCCCATCCAAAAGACCATGGTTCTGGACTGAGTACCTCTTCTTTGCAAAGGATGTGCTTCTGATGGCTTCAATGAAATGTGATCTCCAGCAAAGTATAAAGTGACCAGGATGACAATCAGTAGTACCAAATCTTATGACCTTCAAATGGTTTTCCCTGGAATGAGGCTGAGTTCTCCCAAAAGTTGAGGAACCTCAACATCATCTTGGGTTTAACAAAAAGATGGGAGAGGTCACCAGGTGGACCAGTGCAGATTCTGCAATGAAATGAGGGGCTTTGACAAGATGACCAGACTCTGTTAAAGGCAGGAGAGTTTCAAAGCAAAGTTGCTGCTTCTGAGCACCGAAATGAACCAGATAAGGTGCTCTAGTCATTGAGTTAGGAAGGGTATTCCACAAGAAGAAAGCCTGTTGAGATCCTAGAACCAGCTGGAAGGACTATATCTTCCTGGTTGATCTGGGAAAAGGTAAAAAGTGGTAGAGAACAGGGGCGAATGCAGAAGGGGGCAGGGTCCACAAAAAAAAAATTGAAGAAGAAATGAAAAGAAACTAGTGCAGGGCCAGCGAATGGGCCCAGCCTCCCCTGTATTGGAGGGGAGGGGGTACACGGTGGCTCAGTGGTTAGTGCATTCGCTCGCGGACTGGAAGTAAACCAGAAGTTCGCGGGTTCGCATCCCACTGAGTGCACATCTAGGGTCCTTGGAAAAAACACCTAACCCCCACCATTGGCGCCGTCGTGGGCAGCCTGCTGCTGTGTAGGAGTGCAGCAAATAAATTTCCCCGGTGCGGGATGAATAGAGTGAGTAAAAATATATAAAAAAATATCGGTTTTGTCAATGACCTCATGCCCCCTGTCCCCCTTTGGAAAATCCTGGATCCGCCCCTGGAGAAGAAGCAAGTCCAGGTTCCTCTGTTAGGAAGCTACCCCAAAACTTGACCATAGATAAGTGGAGGAAAAATTGCAAAAAAAAGACACAACATTTTTAGGTATAAAGTTAAAGTTTTATTTCTATAGGCATACAATGTACACATCATTAAACTCCATTTTTTATATAGCCTTACAGAGAAAGACCTTTGTAGCTGGATTTTAAACGTAATAAATGAGCACAGTGAACAATAATGTGGGCATAAAAAAATAAAAATAACATGATCAATGGTATTATTTTACATTCACATAGAATTTTTTATATTCAGTCAAATACCAACAATCTCACTTTTCCATCTGCTTCAAAACTATCTTCAACAAAACTTTACTGAATACATGCAAATTATTTTAGCACTTTTCTATAAGGACTTATTTTATTAGGAAGACATTCACTTTGTGACAATCTCTTAGTTTAAATGGAATCATGTAAACATGATAAAGGATTTTTTTTTGTATATACAGTGCTCTGAGTACCAAATAACAGGGTTACATAAAAAATAATAAAAAAAAAAAGAAAAAAAAAAAGGGTGAGATCTTTTCACCATCTTCTACATTCAGTGAGTCGGTTTCTCGTCTGGTTCTCGTCTATATTTGTCGGACAATGTTATAAATGCACACTAACATATCGTATCACACCAACGCGGATGGTTGTAGATGGAAGCGCTCACAGATAAACAAAGCCAGAGTAGATATAGTTTTCTTCTGTGGATGAGTCCACTTTATCACTACAACGTTAACTGCACAGAAACAGTATTGAGTTAATTGAGCGGTTACCAAGTTTATTGGATGTTCTTCAAAAGACAACACATGCATTTCACGATCATATTTTTGCACTGCTTGCAAAAAGCTCGCATTGATTTCTGAGACGTCAAACGAAAATAACTTTTTTAGTAATCCAGAAACAAAACTACAGACTAACACACTGACAAATGACCTCTTGGTGCAGCAATATAGATGAATAGTAGTTTTATATTGTTATTTTCTTCTTTTAAAGCTTGGCATACACAGTCCAGCAGCTAGGCATGAGGTTTTAGGCTGATAAAAATGGCTGCCGTTCATGAAGATGGCACAAACTGCAAACGGCACGAGGAGGGCGTTATATGTTGGGATGTGCAGCAAAGAGGGCAGAGGAGAGATGAAGAGCTCGATGTGATGCTGCAAGTAGTGCTAAAATCCTTACATGTTGAGCAGACGACTGGTGAAATTAACTCAGGTCTAACTCACGCTCTATTCCTACATATTTGAGGGCATCAGCTTGGCTGTATCTGCAGAAAAAAAGGTAGATCAAAGAATTTCTTTTGAGACGAGTCAAGACGACAAAGCATTTTTTCTGCTCTGAAGCATTTGAGATCTTAAATAATGTTTAAGATTAACAATGGGTGGTAACCGAAAGAATGAGATTGCGGGTACAAGCGGCCGATATGAGCTTCCTCCGCAGGGTGGCTGGGCTCTCACTCAGAGATCGGGTGAGGAGCTCTGCCATCTGGGAGGAGGTCGGTGTCGAGCCGTTCCTCCTCCAGGTCGAGAGGAGCCAGATGGGGTGGTTTGGGCATCTGGTCAGGATGCCCCCCGAGCGCCTCACGGGCGAGGTGTTTCGGGCACATCCCACCAGGAGGAGACCAAGGGGCAGACTCCGGACCCGCTGGAGAGACTATGTCTCACAGCTGGCCGGGGAAAGACTTGGGATCCTTCCGGGTGAGCTGGAGGATGCAGCCGGGGTGAGAGAGGCCTGGGCTGCCCGTTTGAGGCTGTTGCCCCCGCGACCCGACCCCGGAACAAGCGGAAGATAACGGAACAATGTTTGTGACTTTACCTGTAGTCAAAAAAGAGCTCTTCTCCTTGTAGGATGGCTCGTTTGGCAAAGATACCAATACGGTGGTCCCCATTCACCATAACCACTGCCGGGGAATCATAAAAAACATTTAGCAAGCAAGTTTGATCATTCCATTCAACTTATACCATGAATATAACCATCTCACCTTTAGCGTAGCAGTTTGGGTTGACTGAATGATTTGCAAAGCGGATTTTATTCCCCTTTCGAGTGGCGTCCACTACAAAGTCTGCTGACAGACACAGAGCATGGTATTAAAATTTAAAACCCACTAGAGAATTTATGACATAACATTATAGTAAGACTGAGAGAAACTCGCCATTATTCAAGTTGAAAAGAAAGCTGGACATGTATTTGTCATAGATCCGTCCACGTCGGTCGGCCTCATCTTGGGATATCAGCTGCTCATAAAAAATGGATCAATTTTATTCTCATTGTGAAATATTATCCTACTGTCTTATTAAAAACTGTGAACTTGCCTCTCCGCAGTACTCAGAGATGAACTCGTTCTTCTGAACAGGCTCTTTGATGAATGTCCCCCACCCTGCCACATCTGATGGAGCCAGAAGCAAGTGCTAGAAAAAAGTCAAACAACATTTTTTATTTTGCTTCAAAACTTCAATCTTTTTTAGATGCTAGAAATAAAAAATATTTGAAATTTGTTTTTACTGATTTTTTTTTAAACCTTTTTCAGCCCCCTTTGGATGCTGCAGTTTTTGCAAGATACAACTTTGCTGTCCCACTGATCTGCTGCACCACAGGTCATGCAAAGATCTGGATCACACTCTCTTACAGCCAGGTAGCAGGGACACTGTTTGGTGTTACACTGGGTCTTACACCTGCAGCCTGGGAAGCGGTTCTGGCCTGAAAAAACATTGTAAAATATATTACTTTGCATCAGTATCTTATTAGTGACCTCACAGCAAGAAGGTCAGGTGTTCGAGTACCAGGTGAGAACAAGACTGTAAGCACTGGCATTTATGTGTGGAGTTTGCATGTTCTCCCCGCGTATGCCTGGATTTTCTCCAGATACTCTGGTTTCCTCCCACCCTCCAACCTAACATACATGTTAGGTTGATTGGCTGCTATGAAATTGCCCCTAGGAATAAGTGTATGTGGCCCAGTGACAGACTGGCAACCTGTTTAGGGTGTATCCCGCCTTCTGCCTTGAATCTACTGGAACTGGCTCCGGCACCCCTCACAACTCTGCTAGGGATGGCAATTCAGTAGATGAATGAGTCAGTCATCTTCTTATCCGTTGCGGTGGGTGCCGGAGCCTATCCCGGCTGATTCAACGCGAAGGGCAGGGTACACCCCGAACAGGTCACCAGTCTGACGCGGGTCCACACACACACAATCATCCACACACAGATTCAGTCCTAGGGGCAATTTGGCACCGGCCAATCAACCTAGCATGCATGTCTTTGGACAGTGGGAGGAAACCGGAGTACTCCGAGGACACCCACGCAAACGCAGGGAGAACATGCAAACTCCACACAGAAAGGACAGTGTTACAAGCCTCGTCCCCACCTGGGACTCGAACCCACGACCTTCTTGCTGTGAGGTCACTGTGCTACCCACTGCGCCACCGTGCTGCCATAGATGAATGAATGAGTATCAAATATCTTGTCTCGTTCTGGCTTTTTCCTTCAGAGGGCATCACAGTGAGTCCGATACCTTCATCTAACCGTGTTTCCTGCATCCTGTTCTCTCATACCAACTACATTCATGATCTCCTTCACTACATCCATAAACCAGTTTTGTCAGCCCGTCCATCACCATAAGCAGATAAAAATTGCACTATTTTTTTACTTAAAAGTTTTTCCACCAGAAAAATCTGGTGGGAATTAGATTCATACAAACACTCTGACAGATGATCGAAAGGACCCACTGAGAAAAAAATGTAGTATTTGATTAGTGAAATTTTTGTGGTTCAAAAGATTTGTTCTTTACAATCAGTCTAGACAGTGTTCCTCCTTTCCAAAGTGACTTTTAGCCTCCCAGCCCCAGTCTCAGAAGGCTTTCTGTTTGTATCATCAGCCCTTCGTTGCCTGAGCTATTTGATTCATGCTAATGATGCTGTATATCAGGCAAAGAGCCCGTCATATCCCTTTGATTTCCCTCCAAGTTTTCAGAGCATGCACATGTGGAACTGGGGGCTGCTTCCTGTTTGGCTCTGATTCTCCTCTGCTACGGGAAAAGGCAGAATAAAAAGGAGGGGCGAAGGTGACTGAACCGCACAAGAGGAAATATGAGACAAAAATGTTCTTTTCGAACCGTAGAGAAATGTTTACTTCGTTTGATCTTTTTATTTTCTTAACTCCTTCTTAGAAAAAAATGTTTCTCCCTCATGTGCATGTTTTAAAAAGCACAGTTCAAGTGAGGAAAGAAGTCAAACTCACACTCGAGCTCACACTGGCAGAACTTCTCACAAAAATTCTGGGTCATCACACATGGGCAAGAGCTGTCGCATGGGTGCTCAGGGTGGTCACATGGTTGGTAGTTGTACACTTGATTGGACGAATTATCTAGAGCAAAAAAGGACAAATTCTCAGTCTCAAATACAAACAGATCAAAGGTCATAGTGTTACAATAAACAGTTTTGGAAAATAATTTGTACCTTTTTTGAGTTGAATTTTTGCCCACAATCTGAAAAAAAATCAAACAAGTATTCAATGGTTTGTTGATAATGATTTTATTTTATGAATATTTAATAAGATGGTTTCGTAGGTGTTCGCTTTATTGTAGCTTCACAAATAAAAGCAGAATTTGTAAGAAAATTTATTTTGCCTGTGTTTCCTTTTCTTCTTTTGAGGTGAGATGTCTCCATCTTCCAAAGGAACGCGGTGGATCAAAACCTCCTTGATTGCAAATTCATACACCTGGATAAAATGATAACAAACATTTCATTCTAAAGATGAATCATACATACAGTATGTGCAGCAAAAACAGGAACATTGGCTTCATTACTGTGAGGTTATGCAACATCTTCTCGGCTGACGGGAATTCATAGCTCCCCCAACTTCACCCTTTACTTTTTAGTCATGTGGCAGAGGCCAGACACACAAGTGCATCTGTCTGTGCACACCCTCCATCTACGCATGTTGCCAAAACTCAGACTTGGCCTCCTCTCTGAGACACAGGCGAGCATTATGTTGCAGCTGGTTTCAGCGTGAAGCATTAGGTGGAAGAAAAAAAGCTGATCCGGACAAATCCTGGACTTGATTGGCTGTTAATGTATACAGCAATCCCAGAGAAATTAAGACCTATTTATTTTTCTCATTTAAAAAAAAGTATAAACTTCTCGGTCAGCCTTCATATGTGTAGTTAAAATGACATCAAGAATTTCTGAGCACTTGCCTCATGAGAAAATGTGGGAAATGTCACATCTGGTAAGCATCTCTTTTTATGGTGCCACATGCCATTCTCTCTGTAGCCAGCCCAATTATCCACATCATAAAACCACAAGCTCAGAATGCATTTGCTATTACACCCACATTGACGTAAACACAACATGAATCAGATTCAGAAATATATTCCCTGCATTATTTCCACACAACTGTGCGTCATGGTGTTTATCTTACAACAACAGCAGCAGCCATGTTTACCGGCTGGTAGATACAAAAAAAAAGTCAGAGCCAATGATCCAAAACTCTGGTACCTGTTGAGTTTAAGATACGCTTCATTTGATGTGATAATACTAATTTTTTTTTAACAAATAAGTGGTCCCCACAAACTAAAACTGTGAATTCATTTGTGTTCTCAAAAACTAACTGTGATTTACACCTGATGATAGGGCGTGGGTTTCATATACAATCCGTACCCACACTTCCCTCTTTAGCGTTCTCACAACAGCACACACTCATACATACTGTACAAGTGTGCATTTTTAAAAATAGAACAGTTGGGCTTTATTTAAGTATTGATTACAAAGTACTAACATTTTTTAATCAACAATCATTCATCAATAGGCGTGGGCATGGAGAAACGCACTGATAAAACAAGCACACAAGTAATCATAATCAAACAAACCCATCGAAGACCTCATCCTTTATTTCTGAAATGAACAACTGTGCTAAATCTTTATTAAACATGCCAGGTTCCCTTTCTCTACTGTTAGAGTCACTTTCCAGGCCGTGCAGCACCTCAGAATTGATGCCGGCTTTTGCGAAAACTTGAACAACAGTGCCAGCAGACAGGTTAACCCAGACATGGGCAAACTACGACCCGTTAAACGTTTTAATCCGGCCCGCCAAACTTTAAAAACTTAAATAAATAAACCTTGTTAATGGTTTATTTTTCTGTAATTCTGACGTTTTGTCACTAGATGGCGCCAAAGATACAACAACACTGCTCCCATTAAAATGTGTGTGTCTCCGTAATGGCCACGCTGTAAAATAAACAGTCTACACAGATATGGAAAGCCATCGGGCCTAATACACATACATAAACAAGCGTGTTAGATGTTAAAACAAGCAAAATGTTATATCAAGCGCTTAGATTTCAAACCTAGTGCCGCTAAATGCACATTTTTAGCCGCTATCGCACTAGATTTCAGACCTAGCGCCGCTAGATTTGAAATTTAATGCTCTTGACGTAATATTTAGCACGCTTGCTTAAAATCTAGTGCTCCATTCTATCGGTCTAATCTAGTGGTTACCAAAACATGCCATCCATCTGCTCTTGTTCGGCCACTCTTGTGCTCTCTGCTCTTGTGTCTCCATTGGTCATCCACAAACACAAAGGGTCCACTGGACCATAGGACGCGCTTCACATTTTGAAGAAAATCTAAGACTTTTAAGTGCGCCATATAATCGTGAAAATACGATAAGTTTAACATTGCTATCTGCCACAACAACACAACAATGCAGCCTCCTAACAAATATTTTATCTTCCTCTTCTTCCGGCATTTCCTTTCAGGGGTCGCCACAGCAAGTCAGTTTCTTCCATCTAACCCTATCTGCTGCATCTTCTTCGGTCACACCAACTATCTTCATGTCTTCCTTCACTGTATCCATGAACCTCCTCTTTGGTCTTCCTCTAGACCTCTTGTCTGGTGGTTCCAAATCCAGCATCCTTCTTCCGATGTACTCTCTCTCCTCTGCACATGTCCAAACCATCTCAGTCTGGCCTCTCTGACTTTATCTCCAAAACCTCTAACATGTGCTGTTCCTCTGATATATTCATTTCTAATCCTGTCCATCCTGGTAACTCCCAGAGAGATCCTCAGCATCTTCACCTCTGCTACCTCCACCTCTGTTTCCTGTCTTTTCTTCAGTGCTACTGTTTCTAGACCAAACAGCATGGCCGGTCTCACCACGGTTTTGTACCCTTTTCCTTTCATTTTAGCTGAAACTCTTCTATCACACATCACACCTGATACTTTTCTCCACCTGTTCCAGCCTGCCTGTACACGCTTCTTCACCTCTTTTCCACACTCTTCATAACAAATATTTTATCTTCAATAACAGTAATCGTATGCAGATATTCAAACATACATAAGCATTACAATATTTTAGCCTTTGTTTTACTGAATTTCTTCCTTTTTTTCTGATTTTAGAGCACATCAGGAAACAGAAAGTCTTTTGATAATAACTGAACAAGCAATTAAAATGCAATAAAAATGTGGTGAATTGACTCAAACAATTTGATTCAGAATAACTTCATCACAATTAATGTTCTGAAGTTAAGTGTTAGTGGTCAGATCGTTAGCTTTACTTCTTGCTTGAAACAAGTTACAAATCACTAAAATAAACACACAAATAACGTTTTCAAATCTAAACAAAATCAGACCCATTTCCCCGATTCATCTACTTAAAATAAGCTTTTACTCTGACTTGACGTTGGTAAAGTCAACCATGTGGCAGCTTCATGTTCCAAAATCAGTCCTAACATTTGAACATGAAATCCCACCTCTTTGCAGTTTTTGGTTCCGATGAGACGAGCGATGGAGCAGAAGTTATTGAAGTATGTGCCATGCAGAACTCTGAACAGTGATTCTTCTGCCCCGCTCCATTCGACCACACAGCATGGCGGTGGCTCCCCATCATCTTCTCCTAAACGCAGCTTTGTGGGGGTCTGACTGCGTGAATTTCCCTCTGTTGCACACACACACACACACACACACACACACACACACACACACACACACACACACACACACACACACACACACACACACACACACACACACACACACACACACACACACACACACACACACACACACACACACACACACACACACACACACACACACACACACACACACACACACACGCACACACACACACATCTTTCATTAGAATTTTTTTGCCTTACTAGTTTTGTTAAAAAAAAAAAAAAAAATCCATGGCTGAAAACAACCTGGTATTCATATAGCTTTTAATTACTAGATGGGCAAGAATGCAAATTGCTCAAACATCTATGAATGTAATTGAAAACCCCTACAGGCATTCTGTTCCGTCATCTTCCGCTTATCTGGGGCCGGGTCGCAGGGGCGACAGCCTTAGACGGGAAGCCCAGGCTTCTCTCACCCCAGTTGCCTCCTCCAGCTCACCAGGAAGGATCCCGAGTCATTCCCCGGCCAGCTGTGAGACATAGTCTCTCCAGCGGGTCTGGGGTCTGCCTCTTGGTCTCCTCCCGATGGGATGTGCCTGAAACACATCACCAGCGAGGCGCTCGGGGGGCATCCTGACCAGATGCCTGAACCACCCCATCTTGACCTGGAGGAGGAGCGGCTCAACATCGAGCTCCTTACAGATGGCAGAACTCCTCACCCGATCTCTGAGTGAGACCCCAGCCCAGCCACCCTGCGGAGGAAGCTCATTTCGGCCGCTTGTATCCGTGATCTCATTCTTTCGGTCACCACCCACAGCTGGTGACCATAGGTAGGGTTGGCAATTTAGATCGACTTGTAAATCGAGAACTTTGCTTTTCGGCTCAGCTCTCTCTTTACCACGACGGACCGATGGAGCGTCCTAGTTATTGCTGACGCCGTACCGATCCGCCTGTTGTTCGGTATGGGTATGTTTGATGTAATGTTTACAGATAGTAAAGCCTCCAAAAAGGTAATTTGTAAAATAAAACATCCCTCATAAATCTTTTTGAGCCAAGAAATGAAATAAAATTGCTCTTCTGATAGACTTCATTTACTTTCCCATACGTAACCTCTGAACATAATCCACGACATGTAAGTACAACATATTCTTATTTACAAATGATTCACAAGCATCTACAGCTTAAAAAAGAGAGCTTTAAGTTGCCTAGCAACAAGCTGAATGCCCCACTGCTGAGGACACATCTCATCGCTTTTCGTGGACTTTATTATTCAGTTTGGCAATCTGTTTTTTTTCACTTCAGAATCACACGTACAAGCAAATGAAATCAAAGGTTGCTCATCAGAGAGCAACAAAAATTATTGAAGCATTGTTATCATTGAATTGCAGTGAATGGAATTAAAACAAAAATAAAAGCCTGAGAAAAACAATTTTTTCTTAATCTTGTGGTCTTTTCTGCATGAAGATGTCCATTTAAATTTCAACAATGGCAAAAAAAAAAAACGAGGAAATGAAGGAAAAAAGGTCTTCATGAGGGAACTTATTCATGCAGAAAGAATAGTTGGCTTGTTTAGCTTGGCAGTGAATGACTGGTTTTGGGAAAGATGGAAGTGACAGAGGAGAAAGCAGGACGTTACTTCAAAGCTGTCTGCTACTGCCAAGTTCTTCAATTTTCTCCAGGATAAGGAAATTTGGCGAATGTTATAGAAAATGATTCAACTTTTTAATGAATAAACCCACAAAAAAAAACCCATAAGACAAATGCCTGTATTGTTTGAAACCAGAGGACAGACAGAGAAATAATCACACTTGTCTTCTAAAGAAAAAACTTGGTTAAAGAAAGTTTTTCCATTCCGTTCCGTCATCGTCCGCTTGTTCTAGGGTCGGGTCGTGGGGCAACAGCCTCAAACGGGCAGCCCAGGCCTCTCTCACCCCGGCTGCATTCTCCAGCTCACCCGGAAGAATCCCAAGTCGTTCCCCTGCCAGCTGTGAGACATAGTTTCTCCAGCGGGTCCGGGGTCTGCCCCTGGGTCTCCTCCCGGTGTGACGTGCCCAAAACACCTCGCCTGCGAGGCGCTCGGGGGGCATCCTGACCAGATGTCCGAAGCACCCCATCTGGCTCCTCTCGACCTGGAGGAGGAGCGGCTCGACACCGAGCTCCTCCCGGATGGCAGAGCTCCTCACCCGATCTCTGATTGAGAGCCCAGCCACCCTACTGAGGAAGCTCATTTCGGCCGCTTGTACCTGCGATCTCATTCTTTCGGTCAGAATTTTTTCTTTCAAAAAATTTTCTTTTCTTTCAAAAAATTTGAAATTTTCTTTCAAAACATTCTTTCAAATCAGAAAGTTTTTCTGAATTTTTAAATAAAAAGTTTATAATTCCACCTGAAGATGAGGTAGTCTCGTGGTCACTGTCTCCTTCTTTGCCTTCATCAGCAGACCTAGATGGCCCCGGACAACTTGAACTTGTAGGACGTTGCTGCTGCCTTCGTCGCCTTCGAGATCTTTGTGACCGCAGCATGTTCCGGTCCACAAACTCTTTAGCCCCTTTCTTCACAAATTAGAGTAAATGAAAGAAACAATTAAAAAACCGTTCAAAGAAAAAGTAAAAGAATCAGTAGTGGTTTGGACACCTGTAGTAGGAAGCAGTCCATGCCGCATGGTTCAGACTCCATACGGATTTCTTTGCTCTTCCTCTTGTAAACATTCGGTGTAGCTCGAAAGGCTGCAAACACATTTTGGGAATTAAAATTAGCATTTGCAAAAAAACACAAGCATGCATAAAAAGCAAAAAAAGCATGGCCTTACGGTGGAGAAAACAGTCGTATTTGAAGCAGCGTCTGCAGAAGAGAGTGTGGAAGGAGTGCAATGACTGCTCTCTCTGAACAGACTTCGCAAAAGGTCCATCAAGGTTGGGAGTGCAAAGTGGGGGCAGCTTGACAGGACTAGGAGGCTCCAGAAGGTCCTTGTACCTGAAATAAAAGCGAGAAAAATCTTTTTGTCATCTGTTTTTTTTTTTTGTTTTCCTGTCTTTTCACATGCTGATATATTGACTCCGTTGAGTTAATGTGAGGCTGCTAACCATTACAGCTCTACCCACTGCCGGGTTGTGTCACCATGGAGAACACTAAGCAACAGACTGATCAGTATTGTGCAGACAAATCCCTGAAAGGACAACACTTTTCTTACTTTTCTTTCAGCTCCTCCATGCTGCCTTTGTAAGGGAACATTGAGGCGATGGCTGTAAATATCTTGTTGTTGGGGATCTTCTTGCCACTGGACACGTCTCTCACTTTTAGAGACATAAAAAACAAATCTTTTGTGTAAAGAAAACAGATTCATGCACAAAGGGGTTTTTAATTCTAATTCAAATACAGTACAGATTCTGGGAAACGTGATTTTAATATAGTTTGCCATGGCGCGCATTCCAAAATCCCATAACCAGATGGAAACAATGTATTCAGAAATCACTTCTAAGAAAACATAGTGTGGTGGTATGCTGCAGTTTAAATGTTGGTTTATGACTAATACTGTGCATTAGTTTGAAAAAATGTGGTTGGCTAACAACATGTTTTTGTAAATCTAAGCCACCCGTCAGAAAATGTGTGAAAATGCACTTTGCTCCTCAGAATTAGTATCAGGATAAATGAATTCAGGGTTGAATCAAGGACAAAGACAAACAGGTTCTTTCAAACACAGAAATCATTTAAACAAAGGCGGTTCAAAAGCAACAATGCCAGTTCAAAAGCCGTGGAACTAGAGTGACTTTTGTGTAATGAGAGGAACAGTGCCGGCCTTGTTCGGACTGTGCTCACTCTAGCTACACAACTCACCGTCAGTAACACTTCTCCTTTTTCTCCTCAATAACATTCCAGCTTTAGTCTCCTCTTGTCCCTCAGCAGAACTCCTCCTCATCATCCTCTCTTCTTCTTTTTTCCCCGTAACCTCTGGCTCTTCTTCTTCGTCCTCATCAAGGTCAGAGTATTGAGTTAAGGCTTCCACAAGCTCTTTAAAAATCTCATCGCTGATGAAGCCACCTTCTGTAACAGAAAGAGAAAACGTATTTTCAAAGTAGCTTTAAGATAATTTTTTTTATTTTATATTCGATCCTTCACCTCTGTCTCCATGAACACCGTCATAGTTGTCAATAAGCTCCTCCAAAAAGGCCTCGTCCTGCTCCAGCACCTCGTCACCCATGTAGGGGATGTTATGGAGAAATGTCTCATCCTCCACCTAGATTACAAACACCCAAGTGAACGCAGGCAGAAAAGTCTTTAAAAGTTTGCAAGACTCAAAGTACATATGAATTAAATCAACCAAACCAGAATTTTGGTTGATTTAACCAAACCAGAATATTACCATGAAGTTATGCTGCAGAGGTGACCAGGAGTACATGAAGGGAATTCCTGCAACTGTAGACAGCGGTCTCATCACTGTGGTTTGAGTTTTGAATCCCGGGAAGCCGAACTCTACCGTACACATCTGCGAAAAGAAGCAAAGGTGGGTTGAGGTTCACCAAAATCTGGAGCAACTTTCAGTAAAACTGGGCACTCTTCCTTTTGTATAAACTGATGCAGATGCTGTTTGACCTCAAACTGAATTTAGCAAACTCTAAAAGCCTGCAGGGTGGGAAAGATGCACTCAAGCTACAGCTATTGTGTTTCTAGCTGGCTCAAAGAGACAATCCTTTAAAAGCAGTGTTAAAGTGATGCATATTGTAATCATCAACTTACCTTCTTGCTGGCCAGCGATCCATTCAAAGTAGACGTGGGGATGGACTGAATTCTGAGTGTGGACCACTCAGTGTTCAGCAGATTCGTTTGCTTCTCTATCTTTTGTCTGTTGGTCATGAACAGGGTCTGCGAAAAACAAAAAAGGACAATAGCACACAAGAAACAGAAACAGTATTAACAAGAACACAGTGAGTAAGCACACATACCTTGACTTCTTCTGCTTTTTTAAGGCGTTTCAATTGGCGAAGGCGCATGTACTCCGACCTAACCCTTCTTTTCCATTCCAGCATACTGCGTGAAGGGATAATGGTGGAAGGCTGATGTTTAGGAGTTGAGGGTGCAACACCGGTGCTGGGAGATGAAGCTGTAGCAGTGGTGTCATCCATCTGAAAACACATTAGGAAAAACTGTCTTACAGAGACAAGTAAACTCCAACAAGGAGGCATTGACCTGCCAAAATGAAAATGTTACCTTGATATACTTTACTAGTCACTTAGGTCATCGTTTGCTGAAAAACTTGTGTGGATATGCTATTGTCACAAACATACAACTTGACAAATTAACTCTGATAATTTAATCGTTCCTTTCTCAAAATCAAGTTTAACTGGAAATGTGCTGTTCCAGATAAACAGCTGCTTAATGTCCTGCAGCCGCCTAGTTGTACTGAAATGCTAAAAAAAAAAAAAAAAAAGTTGAAAATGGTCAAAAAGCATAAATGTAACGGTTAGCATAGATGCTAATTTTGGCATAGATGGTAATTGTAAGTGGTCCAGGATGTTATGATACATTTTTTCTTCTCTGTAAAGAACTTTCAAACCTGCAACTGTGACTGTGCCCCCTTGAGTTGAGGCAGAGTACTGTCTACCTCACCTGATGACTTTTTCTGCACTTTATTGCGCAGCAGCAATAGATATATACAACACACACAGATAAGAGACATTACGTAGTTGTGGTGTATAATGAATATTTCTGTAAAATGGCGATATGCTGAGGAATTAATTAAACTTTTTTTCTGCCTCTCTCAAAATTGCCTTGGAGTAATTAAGAAAAAATGCAGACTTTGGCTCTTATGAGGTTGTAGCAGGAAAATGGTGACTTAAATACGAGATCTAGTCAGTCAGTCAGTCAGTCATCTTCCTATCCCTCTCGGGGTTGCGGGAAGTGCCGGAGCCCATCCCAGCCAATTTAAGGCGAAGGGCAGAGTACACCCCGCACAGGTTGCCAGTCTATCGTGGGGCCACACACATACAACCATCCACACACTCATTCCTAGGGGCAATTTGACACCGACCAATCAACCTAGCATGCATGTCTTTGGAGGGTGGGAGGAAACTGCAGTACCCGGAGGAAACCCACGCAAACACGGGAAGAACATGCAAACTCCACACAGAAAGGACAGTGTTCCAAGCCTCGAACCCACGACCTTCTTGCTTTGAGGCCACTGTGCTACCCACTGCGCCACCGTGCTGCCAATACAAAATCTAGCTCAAGTTTATTTTTAAAGGACAAAATTGCCTACTTTTTTTTTTTTTATAGGATAAAAATAATTGGAGGTACAACCCTTAAGGGCAGCTACAAACCTTTGCTGCCCTTAAGGGCATCAAGCAATTAGTTGTTCAGATCTTCTGCTTTGTGTACCCTGCTGTTGGTGAGGATTTCTGAGGTGAATAAATAAAAAATATGTATAAAAATAATACAAGCGAACCTAAAGTAAATGTTGGAAATGTATCTTCTTTCCTTCAGGGGCCGTCACAGCAAGTTGGTTTCTTCCATCTAACCCTGTCTCCTGGATCCTTATCGGTCACATCATTTATCTTCATGTCCTCTTTCAATGTATCATGACCCTCCTCTTTGGCCTTCCCCATGTCCTCTTTCCTGGTGGTTCCAAACCCAGCATCCTTCTGCCAATGTACTCTGTGTCTCCTCTGCACATGTCCAAACCATCTCAGTCTGACTTTATCTCCAAACCTCTAACATGTGCTGTTGGAAATGTATGAACAGTGTTTTATAATATGCATTTAAATATGTATTAATTTGATAAAATCCCATAGCTTATAAGATCATTCTTAGAAGATATTGTGCAATACACAAAACATGGTCTTCTCCATTTACCCCTGAATGAAAGCCTGCTTGGAACACTGCCCCCTGTGTTAGCAAAACAAAACTGTCACACACACGTCCACACACACACTTTGGTGAAGGGCGATCATGTTTGTCTGCTTATCTTCCCCTCTGTTTTTCATAAACCATGTTAGATCTAATAGTAAAACTGATTCAATCTCTGGATCATCAAGGGTTTAAATGTGTTTTTTAAGGATGAATCATCCCCATGCATCCACATTGCTCATAGGTGGGCGTGTCTGGCACAGCAGAAAGTGCGTAGTACAATTTTTCTGTGTTTCATAATCAACAGATCAACATTAAAGCTTTGTGTTTGTGTCAAAATATGATTGTAATAAAAAGGAATTCAAGCTGGTTGAGAAAAAAAACAGTGGATTTCCTGGAAATAGAAAACCAAGTAGGCTCGATCACCTCAGAGGAAAACGTTACACCCATTTTTTTTTTTTAAATGTCCTGCACACTGATCTCCTTTAATTATTCTAGAATTTAATGTCGTATTTATTTAAATACCTTTAAATCTCTTTGCTTTGCAGCGACTCCGTGGTGCGTTCAGGTACCTCTGCGTCTTCCTTCCAGAGAAAATCTAAACGTCTTTTGCGATCAATCTGATTCTGTTATCGTTTCCACACGATCAAGGGATCTGTGAGAAATCCCCTTCTTCTCCATGGACATGGTGCTGGAGGAAAAAAAAAACAAAAAAAAAAAAACAACCACACGTCTGGATCAAGCTTCCACAGCAGAATGACGTGTTTATTCCCACCAAAAAAAAACCCCACACAGAATCGAACGGAATTATGAGTGTTACGCATCCAGGGAATAAAAAGTAGCGTGTTATAGCACAGCCATTACTAACACACACTCGCACATATACATACAGGAACTGATGCAACCGTACGCAGGCTTTAAGACATTTAAATGCGAAAAATATCGTTACTATTTTTTCACCTCAAATTTTAAGATGCATGATTTCAAATACATGCAATGCGATGCAAAGCAGAGTGATGTTTTTCTCTCTCTATGAGCAAAATAATGGAAAATAAAACAGAATATGATGATCAAACAGCATAAATAGTGGACTCACAATGCAGTGCTATTCAATTCTTGTTGAATAATCCGCTGGATTTACAAAAAGGTGACAGATTAGAAAAAAAGAAGAAGCTCCTGTTTTTCTAACATTCCAGCAGTTTGGATGTAGTTATATTTTTCATCCTGCAGAGGACGCCAAAAACACCTAAATCTATGGCTGTGATTTCAGTGAGTTAAAAATCTGAATTAAATTAGAAAAAAAAAAGTTAATTAATTAATTAATCTTCTGAGCCTTCTACACTCCCACCCCCAAACGGGATTGCAGTGGATGCAGGAGCCTAAACCAGCTGATTCAAGGTGAAAGGCAGGGTACACCCCAAACAGGTCGCCAGTCTGTTGCGGGGCCACACACACTCATTCCTAGGGACAATTTCATTGCGGCCATTCAACTAACATGCATGTTTTTGGAGATTGGGAGGAAACTGGAGTACCTGAAGAAAACCCAGCATACACAGAGAGAACATGCAAACGCCACACAAGAAAGGCCAGTGTTCCAAGCCTCGTCCCCTGACCTTCTTGCTGTGAGGCCACTGTGCCACTCAATAAGAATGATGTTATATTGAAATCTTTTTTATTTTAACGCATACTTTTATAAAAAAAAAAAAAAGTCTTCCATCCAACTCCCTTTTTCTTTTAAAATATTTCTTGTAAAATTTATTTACATTGAAATATGCATTTGAATTACATTTTTTAAGATTATCAATTATTGTGTAAATAGTTTTAAATGAGTTTTTGCACGTCTAATCTAAATGAGGAATTAATGGTTAATTTGCTACTTTAAAAAAAAAAAATATCTAAGTTTGTATTTTAAAAGATTTATTTAGGTTATTATATATCTGATTGCTGGCAAAAAAAATGTTTGTCGTGATCAAAGAAAAAGTTCTTCCAGATTAATTCAGCACAAAAGTTTTTTTCTTTTCAATTTCAATCAAACATGGACTTTGCAATGCACTTTTAAAAGTGTGAAAAAAGAGCGGAAAACTACAGTTGGTTCCTGGAAACAATGCAAGTGTTTTAAAAAAAAAGAGATGATCCTCCTCATCTGGAACATTTCCTGCCTCCTAATCCTGCCCTCTGCCCTAATTCTGCAAACCTGGTCCCAATTGCCTCTCCTGATGTCTCCAGCCTGTCTTGTCTTTCCTGGATTATTTAAACCCCGGTGTCCTTCGGTTCTGCTGTTGTCATGCACTCTTATTGCATCTATGAGGGTGCCCCTCACCATCATCTTGGTCCCTCACCCTGCTGCACTCTACTCTCTGGTCCCTCATCTTGCTGAGCTCTAACCCCCGGTCCCCATTCTGCTGATCCCTACCCCTGGTCCCTCATCCCGCTGAGCTCTACTTGCTAGTCCGTCATTCTGCTGAGCTCTGCCACCTGGTCCTTCATCCTGCTGAACTCTACTTCCTGGTCCTTCATCCTGCTGAACTTTACTTCCTGGTCCTTCATCCTGCTGAACTCTACTTCCTGGTCCTTCATCCTGCTGAACTCTACTTCCTGGTCCTTCATCCTGCTGAACTCTACTCCCTAGTCCTTCATCCTGCTGAGCTCTACTCCCTGGTCCTTCTTCCTGCTGAGCTCTACTCCCTGGTCCCTCATCCTGCAGAGCTCTAAGCCCTCATCCTGCAGAGCTCTAAAACCTGGTCTCTCATCCCGCTGAGCTCTAAAACCTGGTCTCTCATCCCGCTGAGCTCTAATCCCTCGTCTCGCTGAGCCCTAAGCCCAGGTCCCTAGTCTCGCTGAGCCCTAAGCCCAGGTCTCTAGTCTCGCTGAGCCCTAAGCCCAGGTCCCTAGTCTCGCAGACCCCTAAGCCCAGGTCCCTCGTCTCACTGAGCCCTAAGCCCAGGTCCCTCGTCTAACTGAGCCCTAAGCCCAGGTCCCTCGTCTCGCTGAGCTCTAAGCCGTGGTCCTTCGTCCCGCTGAGCTCTACTTCCTGGTCCCCCAACCTGCTGAGCTCTACTTCCTGGTCCGTCATCCTGCGGAGTTATGTCTAGTTCTGCACTCATGCAATAAACTGTCTATGTATCTGGGTTCTAATTCACCACCATGACAACAATGCATTTTTTCTTCATTAAACATACATTAAACAAATAGTGTTTTGCTGCTGCATTGATATTGCCTCTTGAATTTGATCACTTAGATTCTACAGAAATGTAAGCAGATTATTTGGCTACTAAATTGAGATTTGAAGTGAAATTTAAATTTGCCATGTTGATGCTCTATTTACTACATTTGTGCCAATTTATTCTCTCTTAAAAAAGAAGTGGAATATGTTTGTTCCCTTGTGTTGTTGATCATTTTCCAAACAACTATTTGACATACATTTTATACATCATTATTATTTATTTTAATATATTTAACGTCTTTTCTCTGAAATCTATTCTTCTCTGAAACACGTGATGGCGCTGTTCTGCCACTTTTCTTAACGTTTAACTCATTTATACTGTTGATTTTGTTGATAATGAAAAATATGAATAATTTGGCAAAACTATCTCATTGTGTTGTTTTGACTGTTTTTATGGTTCCTTTCTGCAATGCATGTAGCATAATCCTGATGACTGGTTAACTATTCAATCAGAAAAAAATACCTTCTAATCAGTGGCATGCGGTGAGGTTCATGTCTGGAGAGGAACTGACTTTTTAAAAGTTAGATTTACATCAAAAAGAACTGAAAATACATCTTATTTCAGCATTCATCCAACAGCATCCAACTACTGATAATGCTTCATTTCTCATCAGCATTACTCTTTCAATTAAACTCACAAACATAAACACAGGAACAGATTTGTCTCTTTTATAGCTATGGGAAAAGTTTTAAGAAATTTATATGAATAGTAAACAAATTAAAGTAGAGATGTGTGCAGCACAAATTTAGTTTTGATCAAAAGTAAAAATTTCTGTTATTTTTCAAACTTTAAATTCTGGAGCTTTACCTTCACTTTTAAATAAAGTCCATCCGCCGGTCTTTTTCTACAAAAACTTCTATCACTTGGTTGTAAAAGTCGTTCTTATTTTTTCGTAATTTTAAGATTCTCTGTCTCAATGGACATTATGCAAACAATTCTCTGACGGATTTGAGTTCTGCGCATGCGCACTACACAAATCTGGCAGAACACCGGAACTGCAGCAAAGAACCTGCCAGTTTGCGTGCGCCCCCTTGAGTGGAGCCATAGTACATACCTGCCTCGCCAGCCAATTTTTCAAAGTGCTTTTTTGTGCGACCAGCAGCAGTAGTTCTCTCTCTCTCTCTCTCTCTCTCTCTCTCTCTCTCTTTCTCTCGCAAACACACACACACGCGCGCGCGCGCGCGCACACACACGCACACACACACATAAAATACATTACATAGACTGCAGAAAGTTGTGGTGTTTAATAAATATTTCTTCTATAAAGGTCAGACTGGCGATTTGCTGAGAAAATGTTTTGAATTATGCAGTCAGAAGAGAGGCAGAGCTCGTCTCTGCTTCCCTTTGGGTTTCTGACCTGGATTTGATTGAAAATTAATTAATTAATTAATTAAGAACCGAAATAATCAAATTCGGCCATTTTTATTCAATATAATGGCAGAAATGTGTAGTCATACTCCAAATGCAATTTTAACACACAACAGTGACCGTACGTCACTGCTTCTAATCTGGATTGTTTGTTCCCGAAAGACATGTTGATAGTGAGCTGTCTAACAAAAGCAAACACGCAGAAAGACCATTAAAGCTGTTATCTGCAGGAAGTATTTCATTCTGCTTGTGTGAACCTTGTGTGTATCTTGAAAAACACTTTTCTTGTGGGTAGCGTGTTTCAGGTCACAAATTAGCGATGAATGATTTCAGAAAAGCTAATAGATTCAGGCCCGTCCCAACTGGGAATAGATCCAGAGTCAGACCCCAGACCTCCTGGAGAGACAGTGTCTCGCAGCTGGTCAGGAAAGGCCTCGGGATCCTCCTAAGTGGACTGGAGAATGCAGCCGGAGTGAGAGAAGCCTGGGCTTCCCGCCTGAGGCTGTTGCCCCCGCGACACAGCCCCGGAAAGCTGAAGACAACAGAATGGAACAGGAAATGAATGCCATCTAATAAATAGCACACAGAGTTGGTAAACAGTATTTACACATCGCTACACTATTTAACAAAAATCACAGCCCACCAAGAATGCTCAGACTTCCCTGACATTGGCCACATTCTCTAGCTCATCTGAAAGCCCTCCAAGGTGCTCCTTGGCCCTTAGCTGGGAGACATGATCCATTCAGATGGTCCAGGGCTTTTTGGCTTTGCATTGTCTTCACCACAACATGCGGAGTCCTAATTGTTGCAGACATCACACCGATCTACCTCCTGCTCCATTGTGTTTTTTTCACTTATGAACAAGACCTCCAGATTCTTAAAACTCCCCCAGTCTGGCCAGGACCTTGACCCTTACCATTTAATTACTATGCATACTGATTTCTGTGTTTTTAAAATTTTGGGCTGTTTTTGAAACTGGGTTTGAGCTTATCTCATATCTTTCCTTTTTAAGATTCAGCAAAAAGAAAAACTTTGTATTTTATTTGTCTAAAAAGTGCTTTGCAAATAAAGTTCGATTGTCTGACTGTCAAAATCCCAGTTGCTCCCGGCTTTGCATGAAATGAAATGTGGAAGCAATTTTGGCTGGACTTGTCTGGCTCTCTTCCAAGCCCAACAGCTGAGAAAGAACATTCATTCTTTAATGTAATGGAGGATTGCTTCATTTTCACGCTGGGTGTCTCTGTCACCTCTTTACCACAAAAACTCACTGTGGATGGTGGGAGAGGGGATTTCTTGTCATCAGCAACGATTATATACTGCAGTAAAGAGAAAGTACGTACATTCCTTACGATGATTATACGCAATCATTATTCATCAATAACAGCTAAAACAGCAGTCACATATTCCTTATTTACACAGTCCATGAAACACGGAGAAGGTCCAGGAAGTATTTTATCAATTGATATCATACTTAATTTAAACTTGGATTTATCACCGTGCTTTTCAACATTAAAACTCAAAATAAATTAAACTTCGATGTTTCTAGAGGAGCTATAGTGTGATTGTCACTTTCAAACATCAAGAAATGAAATCCTAAAAATGCCGAACATTTGTGTACCGTAATTCTTCTTTTTTATTCTATTTGTTTATGTAAACTTTTTGTAAGCTGGACTATACCTACCTATACAATACCAACCCAAATGTTACATACGCAATGATTTATGGATAAATCAAGTTCAAAGAGCAGTGGTTTACATTGTAATCTTGTGTGCTCTTTTTCTTTCTCTTTCTTTCATCAAGTATATTTTAGTAAAAACAGGGGGTGGGGATTAAGCTTAAAAATACAAAACAAAAAAGTTACGATGCTCTCCTACTAGGCTTAAACAGATCCAACATTATCTGAAGACTCTTTGCCCCATTTGGTGAATCCGCCCATACTAGGAAATGAGGGTTTCCTGTTGTTGTATAAAGCCTTCCTGCAAAAAGGTTGAGATATGTAATCTCTATCTACCAGGGAAGATGGACAGAACACTGTTTGACAAAATGACAATGACCAGACTCTCTGTTGTGTTTTTGAGTTGTTTTGTGATCTTTGTCACTTGGGGTAAGTAGAATATTATGCTGAACATTTCTTATCTCCTCTGTTGCCTGATCTCTCTGTTGGCTAACTCTGAAGACAATATTTTTTTGTAAAGGTTCATATTTCAGAAACAGAAAATCCTTTAGAAAGAAAATGATTTTCTTTCAATATTTTTTTCTGCTTCATTCCGATCAAAACATGTTGAAACTGTTTGGGTCTTTGAAATATTGTAATGATTAGTTTTCTATTGTTTTTCTTCCCTAATTGATTTTTTAAACTTTGTTGAACGAAACATTTCCATTTTTTTGTATGGGTGCTTTTTGTGTATTATATGCTTGAGCTACTTTTCTTTTAAAACTTCCTGAAATGAACAGGAGACAAAGAAAGGATATGTTGACTCCTTGAAGTTTACACTCTGGCATTTCCTTACGAATATAATGATAGATTGCGTTTTGTTCAATATTAGAACATACAAAGATATTATTCAGTGTAAAGTCTGGTGAACAAAGTTATTTTACATTCTCCCTACAGGATCCAAACCAGTGGTTGGTCAGGTAACTCAGGTTACAACTCAACCAGTGACAGGTATGTATGTCTTATTTGGTATTTGACTTTTATATCTGTTCACCTGTTTTGATTAATGATTGTTTGCAGTGAGTGTAATTGACCTGAGGTTAACTCTGGTTGGCCTCATATTTGCACTCTAGTAACTGTACAGTAACTACAGTCAAAACAGAGAACTGAAAGCTGCTGGCGATACAAATAACTTGAGGCTCCCAGACTCCGAATGACATTTAAATATCTTTTTGGATTTCACATTTTTTTGTACTCATTATCATCTAAAAGAAACACCTGCATGATTTGAGCAGAAAAGCAAAGCTCTCAATTTACCAGTTGATCCATGTTCCCACCCTCAAGTATGGTCACCGGTTATGGGTGGTGACTGAAAGAACAAGATTATGGATACAAGCGGCCGAAATGAGCTCCCTCCCCACAGTGACCGGGCTCTCGTTCAGAGATAAGTGAAGGCTCTGCCTTCCAGGAGGAGCTCAGAGTAGAGTCGTTACTCAGCCGGGTCACGAGAAGCCAGATGGGGTGGTTCAGGCATCTAGTTAGGATTCCTCCTGAATGACTCGTTGGTAAAATGTTTTGGGCTTGTTTCATCAGGACGAGACCCAGAGGCAGACCCCAGACCTGCTGGAGAGATTATGTCTCACAGCTGGCTGACGAATGTCTCGAGATCCTCCCAGGTTAGCTGGAGGATGCAACTGGTTTCTCCGGCTTCCTCCCATCCTCCAAAGACATCCATGTTAGATTGATCGGCCACTATGAAATTGTCCGTAGATATGACTGTGTGTGCGAATGGTCGTGTGTGTGTGTGTCCCTGTGATAGACTGGCAACCTGTTCAGGGTGTATTCTGCCTCTCTCCTGAAATCAGCCGGGATAGGCTCTGGCACCCCCCAAAACCTTATTGGGGAAAAGTGGTTCAAAAGATGAAACAAAATGAAACATCTAAACAGTTATTTCATTTTTTTTTCTCACCATTGATAGCAAATGAACTGCAGAGATTTAAAGTCGATCAAATAAAATTTACACCAACTCCACCTACCTACCTGTTTTTGCAAATTTATACAAAAACGTCACGTGATCAGTTTTGATGGTATGACAGCAAAATTTTAAAAACCTTACACATACAACTGCTTCAACCTGGTTATCCTATTGATCAACCATTCATTTTGTAATGTTCCCCGCCTTAGCGGCAGGTCTTTTTTGGTAGTTAACCATTTGAGAATAGACTTTTTAATGTAGTCCTGGTTTGATGTATTTTATTCTTCTGATGGCAATTATATAAATGTATTGTTTTTGGGATAGTGAGGCATCACTCCCTTAAACTGATTTGCCAGGAACAGACAAACCCAGAAAACAAAGCACAGATATCCTGCCAAGACATCTTTTTGTGTGTATTATCATGAGAATCCAAGATAAACTCCTGAGGAGGTCTCTACTAGAGATGGTTCAACAGCAGTAGAGATGAGGCCCTTCATGGTTTGGGGTTAGAGGTTAACTGAAACCTCATTACGAACACCCCCCCACCAGGCTCAACTTTCTGAATTTGTTCGTCATTTACCCCATGCAAAGTCCATGATCAACGCATGAACTCCAAGTTGTGAAACAACTGGAACTTTGGAGCAGAGCCCCTTTTACTGTTCCTCATCCTGTGCCTTCCTTTTATTTTTTTCTACACCGACTGTCTTGCCCTTCCCATGACAACTCCCCCTCAAGTTCGGGCTCCTCCTCAGCTGAAAAGACACATTTCCTGATGTCATTACTAAATCAAAATGCTGCTTTGCAAACAGATGTTGCGTGAGGCCCGACGTGCAGATTATGTGAACACAAATTTACAACGCAATGCTCAGAAAAACTGAACAATGGATTTAAAGCTTTCATTTACTTTTTAAAAAAGCTTCTCACAGTCAGATTTTCAGCTCGGAGTGTTAGGATTGAGATACCACACAACAGATGTTCCTCTGGATTTAACAAAAAAAGAAAAAAAAACCCACCTGTGGTAGAAATATTAAGCTATATTTACAAGAAAGTGCACCTAAAAAAGTTGTTAAGTACACTTTTAAAGACCTGTCCATTCAAATGAACTACTTATTCCTTTAGTAAATGAACCTAAATATCAAATTGTGTCTGTTTGTACAGCCATTACATCCACCCCAAAACGCTAAGCCCTGAATGTTTACTTATGTTTCCTATTTGGCAGAGGCAGCCCAAAAGGCAAATAAATCACATGCTGTGAGCTGGCCAGGCTTTCGACTGTGAGAAACTGAGACTAAAAAGCAGAACAAGAGTTAAAGAGTAAACGGTTTTCAGATGTGAGTCCAGCCCCAGCTTGGGTGTGCTCCTTTTATTTGAGAGAATGAAGAGGACAATTTCTGTTACCTCCACCCCTTTAAAAGAGGCAGAAAAACTTGTAGAAAAGTGTGTTGGTGAGAGGAAGAGCTGCCAAGGCACAGGGCCATCTGAAAGATCTTCGAAGAACATCTGGTAACCGCGGGTAACATTGTTTGGACATCTGGTAACTGCAGATTACATCGTGTCTCTTCCATCCTGCCGGGTTTCCTGTTATGCCTCGCTGGAAACTGTTTAAGAAGTTTGGCTTTTTTATACATGGTCATCCAGGAAGAACGCACCTCTATTCTTTTTTTCTGACATGAAGGGAGCACTTGGTTTCTTTGGGGTATTCCTCTCCTTTCTCTCTGGTGAGTGTGTGGTCTTCCACTCAGCAACAAATGACTGCTTTACTGCTACAGATTTTGAGGGGATTCATAAGGACAAAAGGTCTCACTGGATTCCTTTTTATCTGAATCAGACACAAGCTGCATAGAAAATAGTAAATGTGATGATTTAATCTAATTTTGAAATGTTTTCTCTCCTTTTTTTTTAGATGTAACCACAGACGATTATGTTCATTTTGGTAGGTGACGTGTCTCATTGTTTGTAACAACTTTGTGCATTTTTTTAATAACTCCATAATCCACATAAATTTTTACTGGTGTGTCTTATTTAGCCTTACTTGTTTGGTGTCCTAATTTTTTCTTTCTTTTTTGACTGGATTATAGTGCATCACAATGCCATCCCCTGCCAGGATTTTCCCAGCCTCTGTGAAGATTCAGTTGATGGATCAACAATGGACTGCCTTCTGGTTTTGATAAATCTATCCTGTCTGCCTGTGTTTAAAAATGCCATGAATTCAATAAACAGCGCAGACTGGTGCAATTGGGGTAGTGTGAACAAGTAAGTGATGAAAAAATATGCAAAGCTAATGTCTAACTTTGCAAACAGGGCTAATTCTATCACTTGTGTTTTCCAATTTTAGTTTGTATGGCAACTTGAGCTACTGCACAGAGCGCATATCCGACTGCCTCCTAATCCCATGGCCCAACTGGCTGGTAGAACAGCAATTTGTGGACATTCATTCTATGTTTTTCAACGAATGTCCGCTAGAGGAATTCAATGATCCTCCACCACACGTTGTTTTTGCCCTCGTGATCACTCCCATCTGCTTGATTCCTGTCATGGTTGGGCTGGTGGTGCTCAAGACTAAGAACGGGGACAACAGGTCCTGAATCTTGTGGAAAACAGCTCTTGCTATTTCTTCTCTTCAACCTTTTTGATTTCTTGTTCATCTCTGGAGTGCTGCTGTGTCGTCATTTATCAGGAACTTTGAAAAAAGACCAAAATTTTGGAGAACTTAAGTTTGAAACTAATCAGCTATGAAAGAGACCGAGTTGAGTGACTTTATATTTTACTGTGTCTTATTTACTGCATATACACTTTATGAAATATGATGTGAAGAGGTCTTGATATCTAAGGCCATAACTGGAGTTAGTCCTAACTAATTTTCATGCAATATCTAGATAACAGAGTTTTATTTTTACGGGGACATTATGTGCAGGTTTGGCTTTGATGACAAAAGCTTGAAAGCTTGCTAGTCCAAGACATAGATTGATCTCTTATTTGACAAAGTAACTTTTAAGTAAACTGCTTAACTTTCTTTTGTAAACTTTTTTGTCGTCCTGCTGCTCAAACCCACTTAGCTTTGTGCTAGGAATTAGAAAAGGGTTGTCTGAAGATGATATGTGCAAAGCCACAGAGCTCAAGTCTGAGTTGGATAAACGTGTCCAGGTTTGATCTATGACATGCTTAATCCATGTTTATTCTCCATCCATAACCAGTAGAGTGAAAGGAGAATGGTTCAATGTGTGGTTTTGGTTATGTGAGCCAAAGTAAAAAAAAAAGGTATGGTGTCAAAGGTTACAGATGGGACACAATGAGTGGGTGCAACCAGAGAGGTGGACTTCCTGATGGTGTGTGTGTTTAATGGCAGGATGTCTTTTAACTCTCCCTTTTTATTAATAGCAACAGTCCCAAAAGATATGATTAAGACCTGAGTGCTTTATCTTCATCCAGATAACTGACTATGTGTTTGAGTAAAAAAAAACTGACCAACACTGGATGAAGGCAAAGTCACCAAATAAGTTTTACAAATCTTTTTGTGAAAGTGTTTTTTCTTTGACTATATTTTAAGTGACGACAAAGCGTTTGCAAATGCTTTTAATCTTGATGAATATTCATATTTATATGCTTTTAAATGATGTTTTTCTTTGGGAGACGTTTGACTTACTGTACACTTTATGGGAACACATTCACTGTGCTCTTATCATATGTACTGTATACATTTTACATGTTTTTTTAGCTAAATAAATTTACTGGTGGACTGGATTATGCCTGTGTTTGCTTTTATGTGTGCCTGAGTAAAGACTGAACAGCAAAAGATGAAGCAGATCATTCACGTCCATCTGAAGCTCTCAAGGATGCGTTAACATGGTTACTGGATCATTCTGGTCAAAGCACCCTTTCATTTTTGTCAGTTTTTGATTAAACCCTTCTTCCTTTGAGTATAGCACAGATGGCCTTGTTTTATTTTGTCAGGTAGTTTTTCACTGTATTTTTAATGTGAACAGTCCATTGTGGTGCCGTTTAAGTGCGGATATAGTGAAGAAAGCAATGACAGCAGTCATGTATCACACCCTCATCTGGCACACACCAGCCAGCACCGTGGGCCTCTTTTTGTGTTTATGTCAGTGCGCATGTGTGTATATGTCAACTCGGCTGGGTGGGAAAGTCTGTTGCATGACCTTCCTTCTCTGTAGATATAGGGTCATCCCCACCCACTCCTGATCTCATTTGTGTAACTTCTCGTTGTCACAGAAAACAACACTGTTTGTGATGTAATTTATTTGTGCATCTTTACTCTCATGTGATGAATACCATGCACATCCAACAAGAGAGGTTTGAAATGTGCAACCTGCAGACTACGCTCTCTAGTGGTGCATTGTGATAAAGCAATGGCCTTTTACTGTCATGTCTAAAACACATTGGAGGGTTAAAAAACTAGGGAGTAAAATAAGAGAGCTTTAGAGATTTTGTAAGTTAAGAAATGTTTCTTCATCATATTTAGCTAACCATTAACTAGGGTTGGTAAGAAATGTTTAGGGGGCGATTATGACCTTTTTGTCTCTAGTATTCTGGACGTTTGCATGAGAAGTCCTTTGGCAAGACTTAACCACTTAATTTTTAAAACAATTTTATTGCACAATATTTATCTCTCATGGGAAAATTACTTTTGCTGCATTGCACCACAGCAGGCAACCATGACAGTGCCAATGGTGGGAGTAACTGGGGGTTAGATGTCTTCTCCAGGGACAATTAGGCAAGGTTTCAGAAGGAATTGAACCGGCTTCTCCTCATTCAAAGACAGACATTCCACCACTGAGCTAACGCCTCTCTTTTAATGTTAGTAAGAGTAGTTGAAGTTTAAAAATGACATAAAAAAAAAAAAACATTTACAAGAAATTAAAGACAATGTGTTGACGTGCAGTGGCGTAGTGCTTAGCATGGTGGCCTCACGACGGTTAGGGTTTGAGTCCCAGAGTGAGGGTGAGGTTTAAAACAAGTCTCTCCCTGTGTGGAGTTTGCATGGTTTCCCCGCATATATGTGGGTTTTCTCTGGGTACTCCATTTTCCAAAAACATCCACGTTAGGTTAATTGGCTGCAACCAAATTGCCATTAGGAATGTGTGTGTGTTTGTGGTTGTGTGTTTGGCCACACAACGGACTAAGATGGTGACCTTTTTGTCACTGTATGTGCCCTTCCTCTCACCTAAAATCAGCTGGGATAGGCTCCGGCACTACCCGTGACAAAGGAATAAGTAGTTCAGAAGACGAAAGGTGTTGATGTGCAATTGATGAGTTACTATTATCTGTTAAAGTCCATTTGGAATCTCAATGTAATTTCACCTGGTTCTTCACAGCCACTTGTGCATATGGAGTTCTGTCAGACTTGATGAAAATGAAAAGATTGCACCCACTGATGCAAGTCATTCAGTATGACATGAGAAATTACTTTCTTGTGTAAGAGCCAGGCAGCTGGCACTGCTTTGTAGGAACTGACCCTTCAGCTGCCTGACTTCATGCTGTTGGCAGATGACTGAATATTTAAGTAGTTTTGACATCAGTACTGCTGCCCAATTAGTCAAAATAAAGTAAAAAAGATAGCGAATTACTTTGTTTCACTTCCAGCTAATAAATTGAGGGATGTGAAATGGAAATCTAATTTCCCATGGTATTTGCAAGAAAAAGTTTGCACCAGCCCCAAGGTTAAATTCTTTTGGGTTGATGAAATTTCAGAGTAAACAGCAAGATACAGTCCCCTGAAAGAAAATCCAAAAAATACAAGTTTGTCCTCAGGATAGTTAAACAGCTGTAAAACCTAAATAACAGGCCCGAGTATTGATGGTTCAACAATGTCTGATTTTTTAAAATAATGTTTATGTGCTATTTGATATCCTTTTGAACACGATCAAACCAAAAAAATTGTTTTCAGAGGCAAGTGAAATATGAAAACAACAAAAATGATTTATTTGTACATAAAATCTTCTTTCAAACTAGATTTGATAGCATTATAGAAACTTAAAGAGCAAGTGTGCAACAAATTTCTATTTTGGACAAAAACGGTCAAAAACAAAAAGTCACTGGATTGTTGCAGCTGATTGTTTAAAAGTTGTAATGAGGCATACAGTATTTACTTCAAGAAAACACAGTACTGTATTTTGATGACGATAATAAAATTTCTATTAGGAACTTGAGCATTATATTCAACCTTTTGAACCTTTTGAGTGAATCTTTAAATTACTTCACTTTTTATGTAAAAAGAACTTGCATCGTGAAGGGAAAAAAATTCCCTGTTATATCAAGAAGAAGGGGAAAAGAAGAATGATGTGATGAAATTCCAGCCTCAAAAGTATGTCTTAAACTTTATTTGTAAGTTGATCAAAACAGTTCTGCAACTAGCTTAGCTAAGTAATCAATTATTCCTTCTCCACAAAAAGTTCTATGACTAAGTTATAGAAGCTGTCCTTATTTTTTCTTAGTTTTAAGAGACTCTCTGTCTCAATGAAGATTTTGGTAAAAAAGAATGAACCTACCAGTTTCCGTGCGCCTCCTTGAGTTGAGACAGAATACTGCCTGCCTCACCTGCTGACTTTTTCTCTGCTATTTATTGTGCGATCAGCAGCAATAGTTATGTCACACACACATAAAAGACATTACACAGACTGCAAAAAGTTGTGGTGTTTAACAAATGTTTTAATAAAGTTCATACTGGTGATGTACTGAGGAACAGAATTAGCACGCATTATGCCACCCAGTTTGTATTGACTCATGCAGTCATACGTGAGGCACAGCTCACTCCTGCCTCACCCAAAGTTTCTGCTTTGGATTTGATTGGAAAAACTCAAAATCTGTCATTTTTACTCAACAAAATGGCAAAAATCTGTAGTCATACTCAAAATGCCTTTTTAACACATAACTGTGGAAGATATTATTTTTTTATGTACAGACGGTGTACATAAAACGGTACATAAGATGGTGTATTTTTTTTAATGGAGACGGCGGATCAGCGCTAGAGCACTCGCTCGCAGACCGGAAGGTCGCGGGTTCGATTCCCACTGAGACCACCATCTAGGGTCCTTGGAGAAGACACCTAACCCCCGCTTTTCCCACCATTGGCGCCGTCGAAGGGCAGCCTACTGCGGTGTAAGGAGTACAGCACACAAATTTCCCCGGAGAGAGATGAATAGAGTAATTCATTTTTTTCTTTTTTTTACACTTTCTTTTTTTGCCATGACGGCAGTTGAGGTGGTCTCACACTTGCCTACCCTGACCACATGTCACTGAACTTACTCTGTAGCTTAATAAACTTTTTTGTTCTCCTGGGTAAGTGACTTGCTCTGTAATAATCTCTGCAATTAGCCTAAGTTACTAACTTAAGGGTACTTAGTCAGGTTTTTTTTTTTTTTTTTTTTTTCATAAAATAATGGAAATGCTGGTTTTCATTTCTTATTTTTCTTCGGGCCACTTTTGCACATTTGAGAGTGTTTTTTGGTTAAATTTGGATTTTTAATATAGCAGAAGTATATACATATGCTGGTTTGTATGCCTCCACCCTAGAAAGTTTGTGATAGGTGGAGGTATTTTGTTAATGCATTAACACTAAACTTGCCCGTTCTGTTCTTTGCCCCGTAGTTAACTTAACTAACTCAGTTGCTATTTCATTTTTCCTCGAGTAAAGTCAAATAAATTGTTTTTAAAATGGAAACCAACTACCATCATAAACCCCAGTATTTTGAATTAAAAACATTTCAAGATGAATTTATCTATTCCAGCATTTTCTGTGAAAGCATTGAAATTCCAGCAAGAGTTGACAATTCTTCCTCAAGTGTCACTGCATGCTGGGAAAAAAATAAACTATGACGGTGAAGCAATTTCTACAGCCTGCCAGGAATAGAGAAACATCCCACCCATGTCGCTCTACCAAATAAATAATAAAAAATCTCTGAAATATAACATCCAAAAAATTAGTAAAAGCAAAATAAACGCGTGGATCAGTGAAACTCCTGCTAAGTCTAATAATATTTTGACTCATTTTTCTGTCTTTCCTTGCAAATTCCTCAAAAGGTGAAACTGATTGACATAGGAGTTGGAATTGAGTTAGAGCAACCCTGCTGAGTGTAAGGTCAGACTGCACCAGGAGAGAGAATAAACTGTGTGGCAATCTGTCTGTTTGTCTTTCTATCTATGAACAATTCAACTGTACTGATAAAACAAAACCGCCTCTGGATGGCAGTGTTTGAGAGCTTCAAAACCACAGTTTAGGTCTTCAACAGTTTAAGAGAAAATGACCTGTCATGGAATTATTCAATTCAATTTTAATGGATATCCTGATTTGACAATACAGTTGTCTCAACAGGCTTACACGGGACAGGAACATAGGATAAAGTGTTCCTGTTTGTATACATTTATACACAGAATGCATAGGATCAAACCACAAAAAATACATTATATATTCATTTGGACCACAAAAAAAGCAGATAAACTTATGAGGAAATGTTCACAAAAAGGGACATACTGTATGTGTTTGGTTTTTCTCTGCCGTAGTTTCTTAACTATTGCACTGCATTTTGTGAAAACGGGCATCTCGTTTACAACGGTTGACTGTCTTTAATGCTTTTAAATGATCCACACTCTCTAAAAAAACATATATGAAGATTTGCAGGTATTTTATTTTCTGTCTCCCTTTCATTTTAAAATTGTCAAAGCACATAGGCTACAGCTTTTGCAAAAAAATAGAAAACCCCCCTCAAAACAACAATTCAGTCTTATTTGGAGGTAAATAACACCTGTTTCATTCCACATTTCTCTGGCTTCATCTACAGAGGGAAACACATTATTCTCATATCTCAGGCTCCCTTCTTTGGATATTTAATCCTGTCTTTTTCATTTGAAAATATAAATCATATGAACCACACAAGAATGTGATTTTAAAATAATCCATGGGTGCTTGTATGGATGTGTATGCACCTTCTCCACAGAAGCATGTAAACACACACGACTTGTAATTAGTATTAAATGCAGATTTACACACTGAAGAATCTTTGCTTTAGACAAAAAACAAGCAGATTTATTAACTTGTAGTTACATACAAGGGTGATGGAATAAAAACTCATGACAAAAAGTGGGTAGAAACCTCTTCTCCAAATTTAATAAATAAAAGTTTTTGCCTCATGTCCCCATCTGTGCTTGTTGGCTGTGTGAGATTGCATCAGAAGTCTCAGGAATTTAGCCAAAAACAGGTTATAATTTCTATTTTTATATTATGTGTGCTTTTTGTGCAAATGCAACAGCGACATTAAGCTAAACCTTTGATCTGGTCGGCTTTGTGGCTGGAATAGCAAATGCTGCATAACCGTCATGAATCTGGTGGGGAAGCAAAATAAAAAAAGAAGCGCTGAAATTGTGAAAATTATAATTGGAACTGAATATTTTCTAGTAAAAAGTAAATTAAAGGTTACAGCATGCTTCGTGCTTAGGTTTGTTTATGTTTTGGTCTGTTTATTACTTGTATCCACATGAAATTGGATGCACTGTGACTTTGGAAGAACACATTTAATGACAGTGTAAATTAATATAATTATAAATTCTAATCAGTCAAAGATGTTGAAAAGAATCAAAAGTAACTGAGTTGTCATGTCTACGGTGTCCACCAAAAATAATCATTTAATTCTTAACCATTTTCTTAAAATTAAGTGTTTACGTAAGATGTCCTGATATGGTTTTTGCTTTTAAAAATCTTTTGACACAGATCCACAAGGAACAAGTGACCGTCATGACAAATCTACTACAAGTACTTAAGACTCTCGTTTGAAAGAGATGATCATCATCCACATATGTGCAACATTGATATGGGCTGCATCATATTTTTATTTTATTTTATTTTTTTACTGTACACTTCATTTTCTGGGTGTCACAGTAACACTGTTGTTAGCTCAGTGGCCTCACAGTAAGAAGGTTGGGGTTCAAGTCCTGGGTGGGACAAGGCTCGAGACACTGGCCTTTCTGTGTGGAGTTTGCATGTTCTCCCTGTGTGCTCGTGGGTTTTTCCAAGTACTCCGGTTTCCTCCCACCCTCCAAAAACATGCATGTTAGGTTGATTGGTCACTATGAAATGGTCCCTTGGAATGAGTGTGTGTGTGTGGCCCCACGACAGACTGGTGACCTGTTCAGGATGTGTCCTTCCTCTTGCCTTAAATCAGCACCCAGCACGTCTGGCACCCCCTGCGACCCTCTCAGAGAACAAGTGGTTCAGAAGACGAAACTTAGTTTTCCGTACAGTTCCGTCTAAACAAGAGCAGATTACTAAAGTCAGATCCAAACTGGGCAGAAATTTAGATTTTTTTTTTTCAAATGTTAAAACATTTCTCATTCTGTTTTAGGTTCAACCTGTTGGTTCACTTTTTTGCAATTTATATTTTTGGCTTCAGTCTTCCTATACAACAAACGTTTTGTTGAAAGAGTCAAAAATAAATGAAAATTTGGTTGAGTCTTCCACAGAGAAAGTACAGTAGGTGGTTCCTTGTTTCTCCAAGTAAAATAACTTAAATGGTTACAGTTAAAATAGTTATGATGGATTAGACCAGCACAGGTTCGCTGTCCAGAGAATTTGAGCTTGCAAGAAAATGAAAAAAATATTAATGACCAAGCTGCTGAAAAATGCACTGCATGAATAATCTGCATGAAATAATAAATACCAGTAGAATAATGTGTCAGTGAAAAAAACTACTAACACAATTACAGACCACTTTTTTGTAGTCAAACAGTATTGGGGTCTACAGGGAATAACATCCAACTGTTTGGAGATTTTGGATACATAAATTTGAACATTTTTCTTCTAGTGGGATGAAAAATAAAATTCAAACTTAGAAGAAGTTCTGCAGTAAAAAAAACCCCGAAAAACCATGCTGAAAAAAAAATACTTAAAAATCCTTTAGAATGTTTCAGATATAATGAAATAACATTTAATTAGCATCTTCAACTTATTACCTTAACCTCTTACTCTTAGAGAGGCCTGGGCTGCACGCTTGAGGCTGTTACCCCTGCGACCCGACCTCGGAACAAGCGGAAGATGACGGAACGGAACTTCTTAACTGGCTATCCCTTTTGGGATTACAGGGGTGCCGGAGCCTATCCCAACTGATTCAAGGTGAAGGGCAGGGTACACTCCGGACAGCTGGCCAGTCTGTCACAGACAACCATACACACAAATTCCTGGGGGCAGTTCGGCACTGGCAAATTAACCAAGCATGCAAGTTTTCAGAGGGTGCAGAGAAACTGGAGAAAATCCACACAGACACAGGGAGAACATGCAAACTCCACACAGAAAGGCCAGTGTTCCAAGCCTCATCCCCACCTGGGACTTGAACTCATGACCTTCTTGCCCTGAGGCCACTGTGCTACCCACTGCTCCACTGTGCCGCCCTAATTTGCAGCTCACAGGTGCAAAATGGTTATACATTAGAATAAAAAAACAACATAAAATTTATTTTCAAAAGCAAAATTTCAGCATATCTGCTTAAATGAAGATTGCTTACATTCGACAACCGTATCGTCAGTTTAGGAGCGCAACCTCCTTTCCATTAGTGTCTCAAAATAGTAAGTGTTCTCCTATTTTTGGCCCGTTTTGATTTCAAATGCGTTATTGTAAAAATGTAAATGAACATAGAGATAATTGCATTCACAAAATTCCTCTTTTTTTATTTAAACTTGACATCTTGGCTTCTTCGGAGCAATGTTTTCATACATAATCAACAAACAGACAGACTCGAAGAGCTGGAGCCCACTGGTTTTATTTTATTCCTCAGACTGCAGTGTCAAGGTAAATTCAGACACGCGCTCTGTGTATTTCATTAAGCTATGTGAGTCATCCTTTGATTCTCATTTCTAAAGATGCCAGTGTAAAACTGAATGCCATTGAAACTCAAAGAGGCTTTGACAGCAAAGAAAGGATTCCTGCTAGGATTTAAAAAACTAACCAAACCATCTTAAGCGGATTTGTTAGAGGGTATAACCCCAGAATAAGCATGCACGTCAGCAACAACATGTCTGCTAAATCACCGTAATAGTCACTTTTGCAAGCTTTAGTTTACGTTTGATCTTAACGTAGAAGAATCTAAACGCAATGAGTACTTTACGGCAACGTGTGTGGATGGTTGTCTGTGTGTGGACCTGCGACAGATTGGTGACCTGTTTGGGGTGTACCGTACCTCCTGCCTTAAATCAGCTGGGATAGGCTCCGGCACCCGTGTGATCCCATCAGGGATAAGCGGAACAAAAGATGAAATGGATATTTTTTACACTTATACGCAGGAGTATATTAAAGTTTTACTATGTTCACATTGTGACAATTTTGGTGGAGACGGTGGCCGCGTGGTTAGCGCGTTCGCCCGCGTACCGGAAGGTCGCGGGTTCGCGTCCCACGGAGAGCACGTCTAGGGTCCTTGGAGAAGACACCTAGCCCCCACTTCTCCCACCATTGGCGCCGTTGAAGGGCAGCCTGCTGCGGTGTAAGGAGTGCAGCAAACAAATTTCCCCGGTGAGGGATGAATAGAGTAATTCAAAATAAATAAAAAAAATAAAATAAAGAATCTTGAATGCTCCTCACAAACCGTTTCTACTGCACCTTCTGGCCCAATGATGATTTTGCGTGTGAGACACTTTGTTGCTTGTAAATTCTATGAATCGAGATTGTCATAGCTAGAGTTTTGATGTGATCACTCTGGGATTTTTTAAAAGATCACCATACCAGGCACGTACTTGCCTTTCCGTTCGACTTTGTGGTCCAGGGGTTGTGATGTGGGTTATGATGGGTTGTAGGCCTTCCCACTTCTAAGACACATCCCAACCAATAAAATATTTGCTCAGAAATTTCTTATTTAATCTCTCCTCAAGGCACATTTGATAACAATGGGACAACTTTAACAGTAACTTTATTCACAGTCGATGAGGCAGTTAATCGTTCACAGGGTTTGTGTCAATTGTCACGCTTCATGCAATTCCCAAAGATTTAGCCGACACTGTCACGCAGCAGTGGTCATAAAATCTGCTCGTAAAACAAAGGCAATTTAGACATCAACCTACTGAACCAGAGAAAACATGTCAACAGTATACATGCGTGATCGTAAATGTACCTATTCTAATATAAAATATTTGACCAACCCCTGGTCTGCTGACACACTCATAGTCAGCTGTAAACTGACCTTGAAATGCACACATTGACAAACCCTGACAATGAATGAAGCATTTCACAGCCTAATGAGATTTCAAAACAGTTGTGAACAACCGGAGAATGGCAGCAGCCCAATAAGAGAGTGCACCACTTCAATTACAGCCTAAGTACCGTGGAATAATGAAGAGACTGAAAACATAAAAGAAAATGATCTCCGCTTTAATCAACAAACACAAGACTCAAATCAACAAATGAATCATTTAACCTCAGTTCAACAAACTGTTATCATATGAAAATTTAAATAAGCAACCATGGAGATGTTTCCTAATTAAAAAACGGCATCTTTACATAAACTTTTCTCAAATTTCCATTTTTTATTTTATGTAATGGAGCCATAAAAATAAAACAGCAATGTAGAGCAACGTATCCAATTAAAAACCATTCTGGTAAAATTTTCCATCTGTTTGCGTTTCGTCCTGATCAAAGATGAAATAACTATTACTGTTCACCAGTTACAATGAAGGCATTTAGAAAGAAAATCGGCCTCATCAAGTTACACTCGCTCTGGGTCTGAATGCTTTATTCCCATAATCAGAGAAAAGAGAGTGTTCAATGTACATGAGACGAAGACAAAAGTTAATGGGAAATCAATGAGCTGGTTGTCAGATACTGATATCTACCAGCAGACACAAAATACAGATGACAGCACAATCAGTCTTCCTCTCATCAATGTTTTTTTTTTATTTGAAAGGAGATGATAACAGTATTACATCTCCTACTTACACCCATGCAGACACTCCCAAAAGTGTCACACTGTTTCCTGTCAGCTATGTCCCCCGCTCCCAATTTCTATTGTTGCTACAGAAACATCCCCCTGTCTACTTTACAATCTATGGTTAGATATAAAAGATTATCTTAGAAGGTCTCAGTTTCCTTTCTTTATTAGACATTTTCTTTCTAATTTAACTAATCAGACTGGCTGGCTCTGTCATTGGCAGCAAACAGGACTCACTTGAGGCAGTGGTGGAGAGGAGGTCACTGAATTTAACCAAATTCCATGGTTGTCCATGATGGACAACCATGACCATCCTCTCTACCCATTCCTGGACGAACAGCGGAGCTCCTTCTCCAAGAGGCTCAGACAGCTCCGCTCGAGAACATCTCGTTACCGGAGGTCTTTCTTTCCGTACGTGATCGGGCTCTACAACGACTCACTTAGCAGATAGGAAGTTGTTGCTGTGACACACAAATTTCCCATGTGTGGGATCATTAAAGTATATTCTGATTCTGATTCTAAATTGGTCCAGGAATGATGTTTTGTTCAATATCATCACAGCTGATTTTTTGCACCTTAGCAGACTTACCATTTTTTTTCTATGTTCTTCATTTCCTCCCATTTCATTTCTCTCCATCTTTACCTTTTCCCATCACTCTACCTCTTCTCCTCACAAAACAGAAAAAATATGGAACTCCCTTCGCACCACTTTTAACATCGAGACACTTAAAATATCTCTTTTAACAATTGATATTGTTGCTCTCAAGTCAGAGCTGATTTATTTGCAACTTTCACAACTTTGCAACGACAAACAATAAAAAAAAAAAACAAAGCAAAAAAAGATGCCCTTTGCAAAGTTTTGCAGCGACATGTCAATAGAAGTTGTTTGATTGTTGGGCTTTCCAGGGTGAAACAGCTTATGCTGATGGATGGAGTGTGACTGGCGGCACTACCGTGGACTTCTAAGTAACAGTGAGTGTACCTGCATGCAATGTGCAATGAGCCAGTGTGTGTCATTATATGATGGATAGGTGGATGTTCTCAGCAAAGTAATGTCACATGTGAAAATCATCCATCCAAAACATGGTCTATCCTGCCAAAGTTAGATAAATGTAGAACCGCCACAAAAAATATGTTAGGCATCACTTTTTTTTTGTTTGAAAGATTTTTTGATAATCAGAGTTGAAAATGTATTTAAAATGATTGAGTTTTAGGTATGAGTTGAGGTAAGAACTAGGATTAGTTTTGGGTAAGACTCAGAGTCACAACTTGGGTTTTAGTAGGAGCTAGAGTGTTTGGGTTGGACCAAAAGTAACACTTTCATGCACAAAATTTCAATTCATTGATTTTTCTTTTTTAATCAATCAAACTTTCATTACTTTTGCAGGTTTTATAGGACAACACTGGTGTTTAGTATTTTTGTGGTGTAGGTCTTGGTGTTTTTTAAATCCCTTTTTACCAAAAACTACTGTTGTGTTACACAGTTGCTGTGATATTGTTTGATTTGACCATTTTTAAATCTATAAAAATGTATATCTTTGGATAAGTGCGGGCCCGAGTTGCGTGTGTCTCTGCCCCCCTTGTTCCAGTTTTTTGGGGCAGGGAGGATTTGTTGGTCCTAGTAAGCACACGGTTCACATCGGCAACATACATGCACAGCACACTGTATCATGCTGTTTACTGTCTGCTCCCTGTCTGTTCCTTGCTCCCAACCAATACATTACAGCTCTATTATCATGCGTTTGTGTTCTACATTTTTTGTTATGGAAAGTTTTGTTGTGCATGTCAACTTTATCTTTGGTTTAAACCAGACCTGGGCAAATTAAGGCCCGCGGGCCACATCCGGCCCTTTGTACGTCCCTGTCCGGCCCGCGTGAGGCCAATCATAAACACCATAAATTAAACTTTTTTTTTTTTTTACTTTTATTTTGAATTATTATTTTGAAAATTTTATTTTGAAAAGCGCTACGTCGCTACTTGCACGTCGTATGCATACGTAGCAACGTGCATGTGAAGTTCAGATGGAACTCATTGATCTGCAGTCTGACACACATCTGGTAGATCACTTCAAGTCAGTATCACTGCTGGACTTTTACTCCGCCCTCAAAGAGGACCTGAGGAGGCATGCTCAGAGGATCCTAGTTCTCTTTGGATCTACCTATCAATGTGAACAGACATTCTCAGTTATGAAGTTCAACAAATCCAAACACAGATCCTCTATGACTGATGACGACCTCTCAGCTGTCCTTCGCATAGCCACTTCAGACATTCCGCCAGATTTCAATGTTCAAGCCCAGAACAGACTGGATTATTCTCACTGAAGAGGTAACATGAGGTGGAAAGCATTACATGTTAAAAAATAAATTGCACTGGTTCAATAATTGTTTTTCTTATTTAACCAATAGAGCACAGTTTCACACAACCTAATATACATATATTTACAGAGTGCTTTATTCTTCTGAATATCAGTACCAGCTATTCAAAATATTTAAGTATTTTACAATCAAAGAAAGTTGGTGGCCCTCTGACACAATTCAGGCTTCTCATGCGGCCCCTGATAAAAATTAATTGCCCACCCCTGGTTTAAACTCTTGATTGTACTTTTCTTCTTCCTTAGATAATCCAGCAGGTTGGTTGTGATGCTGAATATTGTAACTTTAGAATACTCCAAAACGGTCCAGCAATACTTGACATACAGATCATCATTATGCTTGTCACAACGCCGGACAGGACAGGACAGGACAAAAAAAAAAGAAGAAATGTATATCTTGTAAGAAGTTAAAAAAGTGGAGAAGCATGAGGAACATCAATGGCTTCCAGATGAAAGTGGCTCTGGAAAATATCCTGCATGGTCTCTGTGCTGAAGAAGCCTTATTCTGAAGCACCGAATGACTACAGGCTGGTACCACTGACCTGTATGTTATGAAGGTGATGGAGAGGCTGGTACTTTCAGACCTCACAGCCCTGGTGAGACTTTTCCAAGACCCTCTGCAGTTTGCATATCAGCCTAAGCTGGAGGGTAATGTTGTAGTTCTATTTGTACTACAGAGGGCCCACTCCTCCCTGGACAGATCCAACACCTCATTGTGCATCGTATTCTTCGACTTATTCTCGAGCTTCAAGACCATCCAGCAAACGCTGATGAGGATGAAGTTGACGAAGATGCAGACGGACACAATGTGTCTATGTCTCTTTGTGTCCATGTCTTCTTCTTGTTGACTCTTGTGTTTGTACTGCAGCACTCAAAATTTCTTTTACGACTAATAATGTACTTTCAATTATTCTTATTAGGGCTCCAGCAAAGGGTGTGGGTCCAGTCCCTGTGCGTTGAGCTGATCAGATGAGCCAAGTTTTTCCAGTGATGGCGATCTTGGGCTACCTGTTCTGCTTCCTCAACAGTGGCTCCGAGTTAATAATAATAATAATAATAAATTTTATTTGTAAATGCACTTTATATCTCTAGTGGAGATCTCAAAGTGCTACAATGACCAAAGAAACAACAAACAGCTAAATTAAATAAAACCACAACACAAAAAAAAAAAAAAAAAAAAAAAAAACCAACACTAAAAACTTTGCTGAAAAGCCTTTAGAAATAAAAATGTCTTTAGTCTTTTCTTAAAAGCCTCAACGCTCTGTGGAGCCCTCAAGCTCTCGGGAAGATCGTTCCAGAGCCGTGGAGCAGCTGCCTGGAAGGCGCTGTCCCCCATAGTGGAGAGTTTGGTCCTTGGTTGATGCAGGCAGTAGGAGGAGGAGGAGGAGCGCAGGTCTCGGACAGTGGTGTGGAGGGTTAGGAGTTCTTGGAGATAAACAGGTGCAGTGCCGTGTATGCACTGATGGGTGAGGAGGCAGACCTTGTACTGAATTCTGTATTTAACGGGAAGCCAGTGGAGGGATTTGAGGATGGGAGTGATATGGTCATATTTGCGCCTCCTTATCAGGATCCGGGCAGCACAGTTCTGGATGTGCTGGAGTTGCTGGAGTTGTTGGAGATGTTGGAGGTTGCCCACTACTACGTTGAACCATCATGTATAGGGGTGATGAATACGATCCACAGATCCGTCGAGCAATTTGCCAAAACAAAATTGAAGCAGGCTGTACCGAGAAAAAAGTAACGTTGTTTTTGCAAAGGCGTGACCTCGGCCTTTGACACCATGTTGTTTGGTCGCATGACCCTGAAAACCCAATCAGTTAATCTGTAGTTAGTGCTGAGTAACTGTGGGCGGTTTTATTACAATTCCTTCAGTGGTGTGGAAGATTAAGTGCGCACAAAAGTGACAGACTCATGAAACCCACATTCTATGGGTAAACGCATAAATTTTGTGTTGTGCTGAACTATCTTTGTAACTTTTTCAAACACAGGAAGTGCTCACTTCAATGGAGAAGCCTGTTGATTATGGTATATTTACTAAAAATTCGAGAAATTTATCATCAAAAACAACAATGGTTTTTACAAAGTGATCACAGTTCATAAAACTTAATCTAGACCATGTTTCTGTATGGTTATCAACATTCACATAACTTTTATGATTGATATCATCACTGAAAAATGAAATGTATTGGATCAAAGTTATTTTTTTCAGAGGTTTTATAAACGGCTTTTAATAATTTCACAATAAAGTTTTGAACTGATTTTCAAGGGATCAAGTTCAATTTCCTTCAAACACTCAAACTATTTTATGTTCTGTCTCACTTAGAAAACAACTTACCCCAGATGTCGTATAGTCGGGTGAGGGATGAAAACAGATTCCTTCGGGATCCTCCCAACATCGTGCACACATTTTAACACTGGATGTAAGTCGTACAGCTCCCTCTGGATTGGGATGCCAGGAAACAGATACTCCCTTACTGACAAAAACAACAAATTATGCAACAAAGTGGGCTACAATGCTGCTTTCTATCTATATTTATCCATATAATTTCAAGGTTAGAAGTCCTTCCAATTAAATGTGTTTCGAAATGCGTTCATTATTCTGCTGAGCAGCTGATGTGATAACAGAGCAGATGTTCGGTTCCATTCATCAGAAGTGTGGAACTTGATAGATATCCTTCAACTTCATGGCTTGAAGTCACCAGATGGCACCAAACGTACATTTGCTGAAATATATTTGCACTACACAGACTTTGTCAGTTGAAATGTGCTGCCTGGTAATTAGTCACCGGTGATGAAGAAAAAAAGCAATAACAATCACAAGATGTGTCTATACATATGTTAGATAGCTGTATACTGATATATAGATGTATGTTTCAATGTATAAACTATGTTAAGGAGGTAGAGACTGAATGTTGTATAAGTTTGACCAAATTTATGATGATTTGAAGTCAAAGTAATTTCCTCCAAAGGACTTTTATTTTGGTCCAAAGTGCTGTTTTTTGTGGTTGTACTGTCTCACTGATATCTAAAGACGACAATTTTTCTCCAGAATGACTTACTTTAAACATGTTTAATGAACAATAAATTCTATGCTAAATTTAATTTAATCCTGTAGCCTCTTTAACTGCCGGAATTTCATATCCAACATGAGAATATTATATTTAGTCATCTTCTGTATTAAAACTGAGTGTAATTGAATTGAATAGGTGATGAAAGGATAAAACATCTGTAATTTGTGTGTTTTGTTATGCTTTATCAGAATACCGTTCTGTTCTAATCCATCCATCCCTAACAAAGTTGCAGGGGTGTCCGGAGTCTATCCCGGCTGATTTAAGGTGAGAGAGAAGCAGGGTACACCCTGAACAGGTTGCCAGTCTGTTGTGGGGACACACAAAAACAACCATCCACATACACACTCATTCCTTGGGGCAATTTTTTTTATAGCGGTCAATCAACCTAACATGCATTTTTTTAGAGAGTGGGAGGAAACCAGAGTACCTGGAGAAAACCTACACATACATGGGGAGAACATGCAAACCTCCACACAGAAAGACCAGTATTCCAAGCCTTGCCACCTCACCTGGGACTTGAACCCCTGACCTTTTTGATGTGAGGCCACTGTGCTATCCACTGCACCACCATTCGGCCTTGTCAGAAAACTTTAGCAAAACCCCAATAGAGAAAAACGGATGCTTTTAAAACCAAAGTTAGCTGAATCAATCTTGTAATGTCCTCAAGCTCTAGTCCATTAAACACTTTTCCTGACATCCCTCTATCAGCCCGATTCAGTTTATTTCTTCATACTTGGATGCTTTTATTTTTCAAAAATGGTCCTGACAAAACTGTAGAAAACCCTTCACGAGAACATTTTAAATCCAAAAAAACATGCTTAATTGTCTTTTTGTCCATCCAGCTTTGATTAAATAGCAATGTGACATTTTTGTGCGAGCAAGTTGTCAACGGAGAAGCTTTTGCTGTTCAGAAAACAGCTGAGGCATTAAGTAAAAGGATGTGCAGAGATAAGGTTTATAGCACAATCAGCACTTTGTAGTCTCATATTGTTTTTGTTTGCTTTACAGCTGTGTGATGAATATAGAACTTCTTAAAAACCATCACAAACAAGGATTAAACCTTTACACTCCGTTCACAAGAAGACCTGACCTTGCAAGATTGCATGTAGAAGAATGAAGGGAAAAGGATGGAAAGGGGCACCGAGGTAAACGCCACTTTAGATTAAAGAACAATTGTGGTGTAGAATAGAGAGCAGAGGTGATGAAACCACCACCTCTGCTTGGACACGTGACAAAGTGACAAATTACATGGGTAGTTTGGGAACCGCCCCAGCTGCTGAGCTCACTAACCCTTTATTTCTCTGGTTGACGAGCTAGTCAATAAAAATAGCTCTTTGTTTTTACTTTACCTCCTCCAATGCACTACTAGTAATGTGTAAAACCACTTGATAAAGAAAAAAAATGACCAAAAAAAAGTTATTTGAAGATAGAGTCTTGACATTGCTCACAAAATTAAATATGAAACACTCATATAGTCAGAAAAGGGTGGAATACCCCTTGCGGGTCAGGGACACAGTCCTGTCCCAAGTAGAGGAGTTTAAGTATCTCGGGGTTTTGTTGACGAGTGGGGGAAGGATGGTGTGGGAGATCGACAAGCGGATCGGTGCAGCGTCAGCAACAACTAGGACGCTAAATCGTTCCGTCACGGTAAAGAAAGAGCTGAGCCGAAAAGCAAAGCTCTCGATTTAAAAGTCGATCTACGTTCCAACCCTCACTTATGGTCACCAGCTGTGGGTGTTGACCGAAAGAATGAGATCGCAGATACAAGCGGCTGAAAGGAGCTTCCTCCGCAGGGTGGCTGTGCTCTCACTCAGGGTGAGGAGTTCTGCTATCTGGGAGGAGCTCAGTGTCGAGCCGCTCCTCCTCCAGGTTGAGAGGAGCCAGATAAGCGCCTCGCTGGTGAGGTGTTTCGGGCACATGCCACCGGGAGGAGATCGAGAGGCAGACTCCGGACGCACTGGAGAGACTAAGTCTCACAGCTGGCCGGGGAATGACTCGGGATCCTTCCGGGCTTCCTGTCTGAGGCGGATGAGCGGAAGATGACAGAACGAAACGGAACACTTTTATCGTCAAGAAAAGAGAATCTCAATGAAAAACAATGCAAAGCCCAAAAAGTTGAGGAAATTATTTTGCAATAAAAAAAAAAAAATGGCTGAAATTCCCCCACCCTCAAACACATATATCAGCCTAAATAAATTGATCTAAGATCATTATCTTGCTTTGCTTCCTAGTTTCACCACAATTTCACCACCAGTTAGTTGGAATCATTTGTACAAAAAACTATGAGGAAATTAAATGTCTGTGGTGTTGTGATGTGGAAGGATGACGACCCAAATACAGGACAAAAAGAATTTATTAACAGAAGAAATCTGTAAGCAAGGCAAAAGCATAGGATTACTCCAAAGGAATGTCTTTAAATCCATAATTATAACAGAGTTTAAAGATAAACTTGGTTGGGAAGGACGACGATGACCCGACGTGGTAGTCTGGGGGTGATTGCCATTAAATAGCAGCAGGGTCCACAGGCGTGTCGCATCAGAAATCAGTCTCAGGTGTCCCTAGTCAGGGTAATGAGGAAGGTCCAGGGCTCCCTCTGGCGACAGGCGAGGGAGGTGCCACCAATGCCAACAAGTGCCATTCTGATGGCAATTAAATAAAAAGACATTTTCTTACTTGTTTAAAGCAAACCAAAAGTAATAAAAACCTGGTCTTAAAATACCAGTTAAAAAACTGTAGTGGACTCAGAAGTTCCTTCTGAGCTGAAATGTCTGAAATCAAACTGAAAGCACAAAATTTGAAATGTAAAAAAATATTTTTTAAGAAATTGGATTTGCTGGGTTGTGATGGTATGTGTGGCAATACAAAACAAGCTTCCTAATCGGGTTTGGGATGTTTATCCTCTGTTCAGATGCAGCAGTGAACATTTTTCATAGATAATCATACAGATGACAAAAGCTTTTCTTCACACGTCTTGGTCAAATGAGACAAGTGTGAGGAAAAGTTTGAGATTATCCATGTTTAAAACAAAAGTAAACACATTTCTATGACAGTAAAAACAAAACTTTAAGAAAAAAATTATTGTTGCAAATGTTAAAATAAAAACTATAACAGAACCAGGACATGCATAATTATAAACGAAACTGGGAATATTGTTTCATTTATACCTATATTTTTTCTGGAATTGGCGTTTTCATAATTTATCCCACACTGTTAAAGACGGCTTTCAGATTTTGCATCTTCAGTGTTATGTGTTATCACTGACAGTCACTTAGTCTTTCCTTCTGCTGGGATGTCAACATTATGAAGGCAGAATTGGCCACTTAGAAAGTGTGAAAACAAAAAATTCTGCTGTTTACTCGGACAGATGTGCCAGACTGGTTATGGGTTGAAAAAAACATATGTGTAAACTCATATGGCATAGTGACCATCGCTGCTAAAAATAAGAAACAAAATTTGAAGCCATTGGAAATTTTCCAATGTATTTTACATAGTAAAGTTACATTCAGTGATGATAATGGTTATTTGAAAGTTACACATCCATGCTATCAAAGGGAATGCGTCCCGTGGCAAGCCATCAATACCTTCAAAGTCTTAAAGGTAAACTTTGTGTCCTCAGAGAGGAAATTTGTTCTTTGTCACAAAACTGCACAACTGTATAAATCACGCACATTCAAATAGAATAAAAACATAAAAGTGCATAAAGCAATAGCAATTCTCCACTGACCTAAAAATTTCTGAATAAAAGCATTGTGTAAATTACATTTTGACCATTGAATATGTATTGATAATTTCCAAAGGATCTGTCCGCTTCCTTTCACTGTGCTTCCATTGGTTGTGCTGCTTCAAGATATATTAGAGTTTTTTCTCCAGGGCCAGTTTTAGAACTATACAGTACATGGCAATAAAACTTTTGTTTCAACCAATCAGATGTTGAGGTAGTTTCTCTGGGAAAAGTTGAACAAGTATAGAAATACAGAAATGTGACAAGAAGAACTGAACTCTTACAATGAGTAATTAAAAATATTGAAAATCACTGCATGGAATTGAATAGAATGCCTTTATTTTCACAACACAAATTTATAATTGGCATTGTACGCATATAAAGTAAGATGTTCAGTGTGAAATGTAAAAAGAAAAAAAAAACAAAACAATAATAAAATATAAATAAATATGGTTGACATTTCCCAGTGCGTGCGTGTGGGGCTGTCAGTGTCAGTGCATGTGTAAGTTCAGGGTAGTTATGGCTTTGTGGAAAAAAATGTTCCTATGGTGGTTTGTACTTGATCTAATGCACCTGTAGCGCGTTGCTAAGGGCAACAGGTCAAACAGTCCAATAGCCAGCGTGGGAACTGTCTTTCCGATTTTTCCAGCTCTGCTAGGACAGTAGGAGGAGTATACAGTATGTCCAACAGGGAGGGGAGCCGATGATCCTCTGAGCTGCTTTGACTACATGGCGGTATCTCCCTGTCTGCCATGGTGCAGCTGCCATACCACACCATAATGCAGTACATCAGAATGCTTTCAATGGATGCACGGTAGAAGGTTATTAGCAGGGTGGGGTCCAGATTGTGCTTTCTGAAGACCCACTGAAAGTGGAGTCTCTGCTGGGTTTTCTTAATGAGCTCTGCAATGTTTTCTGTCCAGGATATCTCGTTGGAGATTATGACTCTCTCATGTTATGAAGGTGTGGACCCTCTCCATACGCTCTCTATCAATGCACAGGGAGCTGTGTTGGTGTTGTGCCTTCAGAAGTCCACAATGATTTCCTTGGTTTTCTAAGCTGTTGTCTGAACATCAAGCTGCCAGCTTCAAGACCTCATCCCTGTACGCTGCCACGTCTTCCTTTGAAATGAGTCCGACGACGGTGGTGTCATCAGATATATTGAGGTTCAGGAGATCATTAAGGGCAATTCTGTGAAACGTGACAGTAGAGACAGTAGAAGGAAACTTATTTTTTGAGTGAGGGCATTTGTTGTAAAATTTCTTTTTAACCGAGGTGGAGCAGCTATTAATGCAATATTTTTGCATCATTAGATTAGTTTGTAACATAACTAATGATCGGTGGAATAATTCAGATGCTGGAATAAAGAGTTTGAAATGAAATGTATCTGACTTGTTGTATTTAGCGTATATTATAATCATTTGGGATCAGGCGGTCGTGGCTCATTACATGAAGTGGTCTGCAGCTACTTTAAAAGGTCAATGATTTGATCCTGAGTTTCTCCACTTTTATGATAGAGTACACTTGAGTGAGACATTAAAAGCAACTTTAGTTTGACAAGTTCTAACAGCAAGTCAATTACAGAAATATATAAAGGTCAAAGTTAAGCATTTATCGTCATATTTTTGGATTAAATAATTTGCAGCACAACGATGGAACATTTACAGGGACAAAAAAAGTCTTCCTGGTTTGTACTTTCTTTCAGCTAAGAATAAATTTTGTGGCTGATTTGAAAAATTTGAATACAAATGCGTTTCCAAAAAAATAGCCACTATCTTATTTTTCTATTGTTTGAGTTATTTTTTGTCCTGTTCTGTCGTCTTCTACTTATCTGGGGCTCGGTCGCAGGGGCAACAGCCTCTGACGGGAAACCCAGCCTTCTTTCACCCCGGCTCCCTCCTCCAGCTCACCCGGGAGGATCCAGAGGTGTTCCCCGGCCAACTGTACGACATGGTCTCACCATCGCGTCCGGGGTCAACCTCCTGATCTCCTCCCAGTTTGAAGTAATGATGTGACATGAGACATCCTAACCAGATGCCCAAACCACTCCATCTGACTTCTTAACAGATATAGAGTGAAGAGCTCTGCCATCTGGGAGAGCTTGGAGTAGAACCATTGGTCCTCCAAGTCGAAATAAGCCAGATGGGGTTATTTTTCGTTAGCAACTAAGAAAGATTGATCTCATTCTTTTTTTGCAAGCTGTTTTTGAGCTGATGAATGCACTTTGGTTACCTGCAAACAACAAACAAACACATTTGATATTTTTACTTTAGAGATTTTTGCTTTGGAGCCCTAACCAACATTTTTGGTTCAGGGATAACGTTACTTTTTTAAATCAATGAAAGGATTTATTGATGATTTATTATGAATGTCGAATCTAAAAAATAAGTGTCTGCACAGTGGTGTGACCTGATAAGGGTGTACGCTGCCTCCAGGCTGCCTACTGGCCAGGATAGGATCTGGTAAATGGCCAGGACAGGCTTTTTGCTTTATTTTGGCCAACAATCTTATCTTATTAAAAATGTAGTCAATATCCTACGTTGTACTTTAAACTTTATATAAAAATACTTTATTGAAGGAATTCTATTAAATTTCAAACAATAAAGGTATTGAACAATGAGCTAGATAAAACAGATCGATAGAATTTGATGAGGGCAGCAGTTCTGGTACCTTTTAAAGTTTCTCAGATCGAATTCACTTGACTCACAATAATGAGTCATTGTGTGTTCTTTTACAGACAGATTGAGTCATTTCTTTTAAAAATGGTTCCTTATACAACCGAACTGAAAACTGAAACGGATATATAGGGTCAGCAGGAATAAAAAAATCAAACATCGGTCTTATAACTGAACTCTCCAGCTTTTAAAATTGTAGCAACTGAAACCCCATCGCATCTCTGACTTATTTTTTCCCCCAAACTACCAAAAGTATTCTTTAATGTTTTGTTGAAAATTTTTTTTGATAGTTATATGGGCTTTAAAAAATATGCTTTTACTAATTCAAGACATGATGAGATGCCCCAAGTTTTCAGTTTGGTTCCAAAATGCAAGAAAACAGTGGAAACTTCAGGAAGGCATAAAGGACGTTAATATTTTGGTTTATAGTATAAAGGTGCAAAAGTTTTATTCTAGTAGTTTAAAAATTAAATAAAAATTTTGAGTTTTACAGCTCACACTTTCTTAAGTCAGCAGAGGTTTTCAGAAACGGTAACAACTAGAAAAATTAATTTTATCACGAAAACACAATTTGCGTTAGTTTCTAGATGACCATTTTATCTCTTCTAGTGAAATTATGCCCAATTGAAAGCAAAGTTTCATCCAAAAATCATACTTTTTGGAGGTGTCTGCCATGTTTGAATGGCTTTTAATCATAAAAATCAATAGTTTTAGGTTTCATTATTCATGCTTTAGTAATTTGGTCTTGTAAAAGAGATTTTTAATCTCAATGAGGCTAAACTTGGTTAAATAAAGGTCAAATAAATAAATAAATTTGCGAGAACTCCTGTTCAGTACTTAGTTACTATTCAAATGCCATGTTGTCCTTGGCAATCCCTTTTGTTCTCTGTCACACTTACATCTTAACATTGACTGTAAGTTAATGCACGGGGGATCAGTGGTTAGCACAGTAACTTACAGCACGAAAGTCAGGGTTCGAGTCCTGAGTGGGACAAGGCATGAAGCACTGGTCTTTCTGTGTGGAGTTTGCATGTTCTCCCCATGTATGCATGGGTTTTCTCCAGTTTCCTCCCACTCTCCAAAAACATGCATGCTATGTTGATTGGCCGCTATGAAATTGCCCCTAGGAATGGTTGTGTGTGTGTGTGGCCCTGCAACAGACTGGCGCCCTGTTTGGAGTATACTCTCCCACTTGCCTGAAACCAACCAGGATAGACTCCAGTTCCCCCCTCTAACCTCTTTAGGGGTAAGTGGTTCAGAAGATGAAATGCACATGCTCATGCTCAACACAGTGTGCCTGGGAATAAAAAATATTGTGTGATAGTTTTATGCGCTTCACATTGTATTTGCAGCCTGAAACAAGATTTACACTTTGCTGTGCACACACCCAGTTGGCAGGACTGAACGGGGAGCAAAAGATGGGGAATTCACAGAGAAAAATGGAAATAAAACAAAATAAATGTATTTGTGAACTTGTGAATATTGCATTTCTTAGCAAACAAAAGGGACTAATTTTTTTTTAAATGCAGTAAGATTTGTTACCTGACAAAAGCACAATATATTTTTGACATTTAATATCACAAAATCTACGGCATTGTAACTGAATCTTTTTTATTGTAGTGAGATGTTTAGTTTTATTATTCACTGCCTACAATTTATTATAATTTAATCTCACTAGTAGGATATTTAGATGGATTTTTTTAGTCATCAACACGGTCTTCAAAGGTAAAGGTTCTCTAATGTGGGGTAATGGGTGAGGAAAATGTGTATGTGTGTTAGGTGTAATGGTAACAGGGGGTTATGCAAACTTCACAGTGATTAATTTTTGGCCTGAGACGTATCTGCACTGATGCTAGCGGGAGAAGAGCATATTGATTGATTGCTACAGAGGGCGCAAGGTTCTGCACATTTACTTTTTGATGAATAGGCTGTCAACGCCACGAACAACCAAATATGGCCCTGTAAATGAGTGTTTAAGCGATTATAGTTTAAGTGTAAATATTACACATCCATTAAGGTGGATTACATTTGCTGCCACTTTGAGAGGAGAAGGAAATAAAAAAGAACAAGCCGGCAGTGAAGAAGGTGTGTGTGGAGAAATGCGCTTTTAATCTGCATGTATAATGTTTTTTGAATCCTAAATAGGAAAGTCCTTGACATTAATCTGAGTAAGTGTCTGGATATGTATGGGAGCCTGTTTATGTAGGCCGGTGCGGGTTTTCAAGAGGACAAGACTGAAGACGAGGGCTTTAAGTTGACAGAGCATGCCAGTGCATCCACCCTCTCAAATTACCACGCCACAAAACACAGCCAGAGTATTGCAGTGGAGGTGAGAGTGAGAATAAACGCTCGCTTCAAAGATGATTTGTGCTCAGCACGGATTAATTCCCTCACCTAAGGAAAATCAATAGCATCTTGTGAAATAAGAATACATTTGTGTCACCTCTCGAGGACAAGCAAGTGAAAATGTAGCCAAGGTGAGTTTGGACAATACAAATAAAAATGTCTGAAATACACTGCAAAAGCTTAAAGTTGAATTTTCTGTTTTTCACCAAGGTACTTTTCTCAAGGCTTTCAACTAAATGTTTAAAAAAAAGCATCTCAAGGATTCCTTTTTTTTGGTAAAATTAAATAAGCAAAATTAATTTTGAATTTTTGTATGCATAACAATTGTTTTAACCATGTTTTAGATTTTGAATTCCTTTGATTGACCTTTTAAAATGGAAAAGACTCTATTTTGGAAATTTCGATTGCTATTCTCTGCAGTGGTTAGCAGTGGCCTCACAGCAAGAAGGTCAGGGGTTTGAGTCCCGGGTGGGAACATAGCTTGGAACTCTGGCCTTTCTGTGTGGAGTTTTCATGTTCTCTCCATAGATGCGTCGGTTTCCTCTGGGTACTCCGGATTACTCCTGGGGTGAAGGGGGGAGGGAGGGACAGTGGCTCGGTGGTAGAACATTCGCCCGCAGACCGGGAGTCAACCGGAAATTCGCAGGTTCAATTCCCACTGAGTTCACGTCCAGGGTCTTTGGAGAAGACACCTAACCCCCTGTTTCTCCCAACATTGGGGCTGTTGTGGCAGCCTGCTACGGTGTAGTAGTGCAGCACACAAATTTCTCTGATGAGGGATGAATAGAGTATGTAAAAAAAAAAAATGCATGTCAGGATAATTGGCTGCTATAAAATTGCCCCTAGGAATGAGTGTGTGTGAATGGTTGTCTTTCTGTCTGTGTGTGGCCCCGCAACAGACTGGTGAACCGTTTTTGGTGTACCCTGCCTTTTGCCTTGGGTCAACTTGCAATGAATGGCTCAGAAGACGAATGAATAGATATTTAACTGAAAGTCATAAATGAATTTGTTCATTTGTTCAAGTGTCATTACTTCAATAATGTCATGACGCTTGATAATAAACACTTTATGTTCCGTTCCGTCATCTTCCGCTTGTTCCGGGGTCGGGTCGCGGGGCAACCGCCTCAAACGAGCAGCCCAGGCCTCTCTCACCCCGGCTGCATCCTCCAGCTCACCCGGAAGGATCCTACTGCAAGTCGCTCCCCGGCCAGCTGTACGACATAGTCTCTCCAGCGGGTCCGGGGTCTGCCCCTTGGTCTCCTCCTAGTGGGATGTGCCAGAAACACCTCACTCGGCGAGGCGCTCGGGGGGCATAGTGCCTAGATGCCCGAACCACCCTATCTGGCTCCTCTTGACCTGGAGGAGGAGCGACTCGACACCAAGCTCCTCCCGGAGGGGAGAGCTCCTCACCAGATCTCTGAGTGAGAGCCCAGCCACCCTGCGGAGGAAGCTCATTTCGGCCGCTTGTACTCGCGATCTCATTCTTTCGGGTCACCACCCACAGCTGGTGACCATAGCTGGTGTCATAACACTTTATGGTTAATACAAAAAAGAATTAACGACTAAGATAAAAATTCTTTTATAAAAACCACAGAAAAAGACTGTTTCTTGATGGTACATCCAATAACAAAAATTAATACAAATGATTGGCTATTTACATTTGTTTTGTTCCAGTTTGGTATTTTTGTTCTGTAATGTTTGCCATTTATTTTTTTAAGTAAAAAAATAAGCCACTAAAGATGCAACACACAGGTTTACAAAGTTTGCTGTTCATTTCCATATTGTCAAACAGAACGTCCTCATCCTGGCATTGACTAAATGATCAACACCAAGGCCTCTGTTTGCTACTGATCCATTGAAAAGAAGACAGACAGGAGATCAATAAGCTCTCCCCATCCTCCATCCCATCTGGCATTGGCTTTTCTCCCCTTAACTCCCCCCGAATCCTTCCACCATCCTCATCCCCACTTTTTCCTAAATTGTTGCTCAGTCATTGCAACCTTCATTCCGCCTTTCTAACACTCGGTCCTCTCTCTCTCCCTTACATGCCTATAACCCTGTCCCGCCCTTCCTGCCACCCCACCCCCCACTGCCTCGTCTTGCTTTATAAGAAATATAATCCCATTGATCCGAAACCCGATGGGAAGCGTTGATCTGTAAACAGACAAGTGCTCAATAAGAGCCGTCCAGTCCTCCAGAGAGGAGGAGGAGGGATGGTGGGTGTTAGGGTGGGTAGGTGATGTTACTGTGAAGATGTGCCTGTGAGAAGAGCGTCTGAGATAAAATGAAGGTGGCGGGGTTTCACTATTTGCGTGTCTTGATGCCATTTGTCAGTTTTATTGCATTCTTGTCTCTTCGTTGGTCATTTTTGCCCCTTCACTGGCCATCAGACTCTTGAAAACCTTCATTCCCCCACTGCCACAAACTCAAATGATGTTCTATGACCCAATTAAAAGTCCACAGCTCAGGCAAAACACATGAAAGCTCTGACATTTGGTTTTGACTGACCAGAATTCACAAAGGCAAAATAGACGGATGCACTTAAGCACGAAAATGGATTTTAACTTGAATCTTCTCTTATCTTGCAATTTCCCTCTTTCCTCCTGTCTGTCTTATTTTGAAATATTCCTGAGGTGAAAGAGCATCGCACACATGAGCGTGCCCCACACCCAACTCATCCTAAATCATTCGTCGACAGTTTAAAAGGGCACAGAGCAATGGATGGCTTCTCGCTGCGTTTCCATGGTTATTTTCTTTCTCTTAACCCCTTACCTTTCCTGGCCTTGATAAAGTGTGGGTCCTACACTTCTACCACTTCTTTTGAGTTCATTTGCCCCCGAGTGCAGGGGTTCTGTTTAGTAAGACAGAAACATTTTCACTAATGCAGATGCATGAAAGGTGCAAAGTGAATTTTTTTTGTGGTTGTCAGTAGTTTCTACAGAGAAAGTCACTGAAGTGTTTGCAATCCCATCACACAAGAAAACAAGGTTTACCGCTTCCATCTAAATTGAACTTAAGCTAACCAGGGTTATCACTATCTACAGCTTGGCCACAGCGGAAGCACTAATAGCTTTTTGTGGTCAGTTCATTGATTTTAGGAAACGTTCAGAAAATAGACAGAAAGAGGACAAGAGGAAAAGAATTTGAGAATAAACATAAAACGTTTTCATATACTGTATGTGGGACCGTTTTTCAATAAGTGGTTAATCAAGCATTTTTAGTTGGAAAACAATAATTAGACTAAAAATAAAAGATACCGTACATTCTAATTGTGAAAGACTTTTTTTTAGCTTCCTAGTCAGTCAAAACTTAGTTTGGAAAGCATATCATTCACCAATTATTTAATCAAATCACATAATGATAAAAAACTCAACGAGACGGTTGAGTATTCAAGTATTCAAATGGAATTTTAAATTGAACAATTAGGCAGGAAAACAAATACTGATTGCTCCAGAGTCTAGTTATATCATCCATATAAAAAAATGATAAATTACAGCTGTAAAAATTCTACACTTGTTGTGGTTTACCAAGCCACTATTTTACTTTTATTTTTAAGGAGTGAAATGAGCTTGTTTTCATTTTCTTTCAGGCTCAGGAAAGTCAACTTTGTTCGAGCAAACACTGCTGCACAATCATTACAAAACATGTTCCTTCAACATAATTCTGAATGTCATCTGCATAGAGTTGAATCAAAATGTTTAAAGATGGTTCAAAGTAAAAATAAAATATTTTTCTAAATGAAGTCTCTGCAGACAAAAAAATTAGTTTTTACTGAAAGACACAGACAACACAATTATAACTCAACTAATTAATAACCAGGCTTTTCCAATTCTAGTAACACATAATGATCTAGTGTGCCAAAAGAAGGAGAAAATTAAAGTAAAGGAAGATAACAGTAAGAAAAAACATTGTGCATCTTGCCTCAGGTGTCTCAGAGGATTAAACATCTGTGATTAACACCATACATTTCCAATAATTCCTGCAGTTTATCAAAATCAACTAACCCAAAAGTGGACCAACGCAACATATGCAAAATCTAACCTAAAAGATAAAGACAAAAACCTATAACAAACCATTTAACAATTGTGAAAAAAAAAGCAAAAATGCTGGCCTGCAGAATTGATCTGTACATCAGCATCGGCATGTTCACGGACAGTATCGAACGGAAGATTCCAGAGAACCAACAAACAGTTTCAGGTCCGATTAACAATCAGTAAAACAACACATATAAATAAAGAGCAGCATCAATACAGCAACCATGAACTCTTACAACTGAATGCTTTCGCACAAAGCTGGAGATTTTTAAAAATTCAATTTTCTTTGTGATTCTCAATATCACAACATTCGTGTCTAAAAGGTTTTGACACAGTAAATTGAACAAAAAAGACATAAAAATCAAATTTATAACTAATTGTGAATAAAAGCTAGTTTTTGAACCTGCCAAACAAAATCATTCCTCTCTTGGACTCTCCTTGATGAGAATTCTCAAAAAACACGATAGTGGAAAAAGAAAATAAAGTTTGGAGATCCACATGATGGATGAATCCTCTCCCAGGACAGACAGATAGGCTAGTCTAAGCCGACCGCCAGTTCAGGATTGGGCAGGGAGCGCCAGGAAAGCAGAGGCACAGACCATAGGAACAGTTCAAACATTATTTATTAAAATATACAATAGCAGTCCTTTAACAGAAAAATAGTTTATGTTTCTGGGCACGGTCCGCAGGCACCTCCACATTCCAGTCTGGAGCCTACGGGCTCCCTCTTCGCCCAGGTCGCCGCCTGCTGGAACCTCCTCGCCCCAAACTGCCGCCATTGCCTTGACAGCCTGGCATAATCAGTCATTGTGTCTTTGTGTTCAACTGCATAAAACATTCCTTCGATGGCATTTGTTCAATCCTGCTGTTCCTTCTTGGGACTTTCTCACAGAAATTTTTCAAAGTACAACAAAAAAATAATAACACCTCACTTGATAACTGCAGAAAAACGTCTTGTTTGCATCATTTTGTGTGTTTTTGCTGTAGGTACAAAATATTTGCTTCAAATATTTACATCAACAATCAAACTATTACTTTTTTATTTTACTGAATTATGTGGATTTTTTTTTTTTTTTTTTATGACCGTCAGAAAAAAGGACCCTTTGGTGACTTTAACTGTTAAATAATGCATATTTGTACTGGCTTACTTCTATTGTGGAAAACGGTGTGCATCTCTGTTGTGTGGCTTTCTATCTGTCAGTATTTCACTTTTTCATATGAATCAGCTTGGCTTACTGCTGAATGCATTTTGCTTTTATCATCAAAGCAACAGTTTGAACCCAACCACCAAACATATGCAGAAAAAAATTCACCTGTAACAAGTCAGTACACAATTAGGATCCCGGTTTTAGGATAGGGTAATTATGGTAAAACAGAGAAGGGTCATGATAAAAATTAAAACGAGAAAGTATCAGTGTGAGAAAATGAAAAAGATTGTTTGCATACACCAAACATTTTCTCAAGGGGGATTTTTTTCTTCACTGTGCTGAAACATTAACTCCATACTTTGGTCTATTTTGTTCCAAAAAGGTGCACATTAACTTCAGAGAAGGTGCAATGCAATGTGCAAAATCAACTTTTGGAAGGTTTTTACCATGTTTGAACTTTGTTGCCAAATAAAAAAAACATACCTGATGCAGTTTTCTATCTCATTCTTGCATGTCTGAGCTATTTGCAAGCCCTACTGTTCAATGCATTTCATAGCTAACAGATACCATGTGTTTCTAGGTAAATGACGTAAAAACGATTCCCTACAAAAGTACAATACCTTTAAATTAAAAAATAAAATGCTGTGTTCTGATCTTTTTTCTCTCTTTTGATCATACCGGAACAAATCTGTATGTTTTTTATAAAAAAGAAGAAAAAAGTATTTCCTTCTCTTATTGAACGTTGTCATAACTATGAAGAAATGTATTGGTATTGCTGACAGCAAAGGGAAGTGTGGGATTGCTCTCATAAAATAGCCACAAAATTTTCTCCACCAGAGCCAAAAAAACTTATTTGGCTGTTTTTATGACCTATCTGTAAATCAAATACAAGTAGGGAATACCAGATCCTCACTCAGCAGTTTTGGATTCAGCATTCTACATTGTGCATATTTTGTTTTTTAAAAAAATAACAAACTCTTTCACCCCCAAAAAACTTACATACAACAAATTCAATTGGCATTTGTTTAAAAAAAAAAAAAAAAACTCAAAGTAGTCCAATTTTTTAAAACTCAGAGACGAGTGTGTGTTTAATTTGCCCGACAGCATCATCACCTCCTTAGTCATCCACATGCTGCGACTGCCAGGCACATGCCCGTGTAAACTTCACAAGTAGACAGATGGCAGGTTGGGAAAAAAAAATCTAATAAATATTAATTGGTTAAGACTTCATTTGAAGTGGAGTGTTTTTTAAAAGAAATTCAGCCAGCATGGACAGAAGTTGAAAAGTTTTGTGCATTGAAGAAAAAAAGATTTATTTTTTTAGTCTTTTAGAACTAAAATATTTTTTTATTATGCATTTTTAGAACTGCTATAATTGTGGAGTGCGTAAAACTTTTGTGATGTACTTTATTAATTAACATAGCATTTTTTTTAAAAAAATAATTGGAATAATTTTTCAATTCTGATCCAATAAAGAGAATGTAGTCATTTGAAAGTGGATTAATAAAGAAATTAAATACACAAATGCAAAGAATGTGAACAAAATTATTTTAGTTTTATTTGCTTTTGCCAAATTTATTTAATTTTTCTCTCTGTTTGTGGGTAAAAAATAAAAAAAATTTCCACAGAGATCAATAAAGTATCGATCTCAATCAAATTTATGGTCACTCATTGAAAACAACCGATATATTGGCTGTTTTCTATTTTGTAAATATTGTGGAGGCCACTTGCCGATAATTTGGAAGACGAATAAAAGGGGATTTAGGCAACTTGGAATATGGCATTGTTGTTTCTGCCAGATGGGATTTTACGAGTGTTTCAGAGACTCTTATAAGGATTTTTATTCAACTCCAAAAATGGTTTGAAAAGATGAAAATTTATCCAATGAGTGTGAATGAAATGAAAAGTTAAAAGACTTTAAAAGATTAAAAGAAACACTGTCTTTGAATTTTGGACCACAAACTGAGTTTAAAAGCATTCAGTTACCAAAGTAAAGCATTTTTTATGATCATGATACAGATGACCAGCTGTTGATGTTGTAGAAAAAGCTTCAAAGTGTAACACAAAAAAGGATTCAAATACAAGTCAATCCTGAAGAGAAACTTGAACGTTTTTCTACGATGGATCACTCCTGGATGAATGAGGGATTACGCGAACATCTGTTGATGGGATTTTTCCAGTCTTCATCATATGAAATTTTATCATGTGCCATGAGAGTTTTTCCATATTGCTACCATGGTAACCTACATTCCGCCACGGGCAGAGCCAAAAGTTGTGACAGCCGCCTAAGGCTGTTCCACTTTTTTCCCAACAAGTGGCTGTTCCATTTCTGTTCCACCAAGCGGCTGTTCCACCTTTGTTTTGCTACGTGACTGTACCAGATCCCCTCCACCCAACTCAGCACCACTATTCAGAAGCTGAACAGAGCTTACACAGTCACCCATTGCCTTGGACTGTACTACTGGACCTTCAAATTTAGCCAATAGGGAAGAAACAAAAAAAAATTCTGAATAGAATTTTACTGTCATGCTTGTAGAAAAAAGCTTCTTTTAGAATGCAGAAATGATTGCAACAGCATTGATTTTAATTTTCAAAGAAAAATATTTCAAACAACTCGAGATAAGCGATTCAGAAAATAAATTAAGTAAAGTTGTGAAACTCATGTTTTAAAAAAAAATTCTTTATAAAAGCATTCTTATAAATTAGATGGAATAGCGCTAATGTGGAAGATATTGGAGAGCTATCCTGGTTTTCTGGCCTCTCTCTTTGCACAGCTGGTCGTGTGTGTGTGTGTGTGTGTGCATGTGTGTGAGCTCACAGAACATCAGCTGATCTCTCCAAGGTAACCTCCACACTTGAGCTGAAGCTCCAGAATAAAGACATAGCGCTTTTTTACTCTCTTATTTTTGATTTCTTTGAGTGTCTTCAGCCTCCACTACACCTCCCTGTAGGCTTCTGAGCTTTAATTGAAAGACTTTGATGCTGGAGGCTTTACTTAATTGTTTTGTTCACTTCAGAAAAATCGTTAAGTGTTTTTCTGTGGATCTGTGTGTGTGTGTCTGTGTGTATGTGAGTAAAAGTACATGACAGGCCATCCTCCCAGCCAAAAGGACCAGGGGAATAATGTCAGATTGATCCATAAGCTGCCAGTAGAATTCCTGAGCTGGTTTGGCAAGCGTGCAGATGGCAGCCCTTAAAATATCGGTGTCATCACAGAGACGAAAAGTTGAGAAAGTGAGATAGGCTCCGTTGTAAGCCTAATAACAGCTTGAGATGAGGGAATAAATTGAATGTGAATTATGTTGTGTGAAGTTTGTGTGAAATCCGGTACGCTTGTAAAAAGAACAAAACACACTACTTAAAAGACAAAAAAGTTTACAGCAACATCAAAACGGAACTTGTTTACATTTATACTGATGCTGGGACACTTCTCATATTCTATTAATTCACAAATATGCTCATGCATGCCCTTTACAAATTGATGTCACACTGTGTTCTAAAAAAAAACACTCAAATTATTCCCAAATTCTCACAAAGTAGAGAAACAAATGATTTTCTGCTGACGTTCGCCAGAGAAAATTCCGTTCTGTCGTCTTCCGCTTATCCGGAGCTGGGTCATGGGGCAACAGTCTCAGACGGGAAGCCCAGGCTTCTCTCACCTCAGCTGCATCCTCCAGCTCACCCAGAATGATCCCGAGTCGTTCCCTGACCAGCTGAGACATAGTCTCTCAAGCGGGTCCAGGATCTGCCTCTTGGTCTCATCCCGGTGGGACGTGCCCAAAACACCTCACCAATGAGGACATCCAGTAGGACATCCTGAACAGATGCCCAAACCACCCCATCTGGCTTTTCTTGATCTGGAGGAGGAGCAGCTCGACACCGATCTCCTCCCGGATGGCAGAACTCCTCACCCGATCTCTGAGTGAGAGCCCAATCACCCCGCGGAGGAAGGTCATTTCAGCCGCTGGTATCTGCGATCTCATTCTTTCAGTCACCACCCACCGCTGGTGACCATAAGTGAGTGTGGGCACGTTGATCGACTTGTAAATCAAGAACTTTGCTTTTTGGCTCCAAAGGAAATGATCAATATAAATTAAACAGGAAAAGTCAGAAACAATAACATTTATATCCATCATTTCCTAATATGGAGAAACAAACAAAAAAGCAAATCAATCTATGGCCACACGTCACAAAACCATTTACAATTTACGTATTTAAAACATTTTTTTTTCTTTTAATGCACTTTCAGTGACCTTGATGGAAATTTTACATTTGCGAAAGATTCATGTGCTCCAAGTTATTTCTTTACTGTCCTCATTGTGTACACTGACTTGAATTCAGAGGTTGGTCTCACAATCTCTTTGTGACCATCGGACCGAAAAAAGAACAATTGTACTCTCTTCTGTCCACAAAATGTTCCTTCATTTCTCTTTCGGTCAGTTAAAGTGCTTTTTGGTAAATTAAAGCTGCTTCTGCACATGACTTTTATTTAACAGAAGGCATTTGCTGTTGCTTTGTCTTCTGAACCGCTTATTCCTGGTAGGGTTCGCTGGGAGTACCAGAGCCTATCCCGGCAGATTTAAAGCGAGAAGCAGGGTACACCCCGAACAGGTCGCCAGTCTGTCGTGGAGCTACACACACACAACCATCCACAAACACATATACAGACTCATTCCTATTGGCAATTTTAAAGCGGCCACTCAACCTAACATGCATGATTTCGGAGATGGAGGAAACCTGAATGCCTGGAGAAAGCGCATGTATTCACGTGGAGAACATGCAAACTCCACACAGAAAGGACAGTGTTTCAAGCCTTGTCCCACCTCATTTGCAATTGTTGATGATGTAATTTATTGGGATAACAGCAGATATGTGATTCGAACTGATCTTTTTTAGCAGTCAGAAGGATGTTATATTTTTATTGAATGATAATAAAAATAAATTGCTCAGATGCAAACCCATAAGATTATGTTTGGAAACTATTTCACTTGCTTACCATTGTAGCAATAAAAATATTCCAAAATCTTGGATAATTTTGTATTATTCCAGAAATCTTGGATTATTTTGCTTGATCTATTTTTTTTTCTCACGTTTTTATTTGTATGTTTAAACCAGATTTGCCGTAGGTTGTTTGTGATGTGAATGAAAGTGGCACAAACCAGACCGCTGACAAGTTAGAGGATGATAGAAACAAAAGGTGAGAATGAAAGTGAAAAGGCCAAAAAGGACCAAGAAAGAAAAAGACGGGCAGATGAAATTATCCTTGCAGCTTTGTTAGCTTTAGCAGCACGAGTCTGTGATGCTTCACAAAACACCCCCCGGGTCTTAGAGAAATAAAGAGTGAGTGAAGCTCACATATCAAAGTTTCTTTTCTCACTTACTTCTGTTATTGCTCCTGTGCCTCTCCTTGACAGCCTTGTGATTCATTTCCTTCTGCCTGAAAGAAGGGAAATGAATAGAAAGCTTGGATATTGTCAGTAGCTAAATGGGAAAGCGGAGGCTCGGGGGGACACAATGCAGGTGTAGGTAAGAAGGTCCAGTTCACTTTAAAATGCCACTTAGTCCCACGACAGAGCGCACAACAGCACCTGTCTCAAAAGGCTCACAGAAAAAATATGGGATGGTTGATTGGATGTATGACATTCACATATCGGCACGAGTAAAGCCGATTTGCGAATCCTTTTCTCCAGAATGGAGCATCCTGACACCTTTTCATTCACCTGAAACCCTAAAATGAGTCAAGCTTTTACACATGTATGCTGCATAATGAATGAAAACAAATAGACATGTAATTAGCTCATCTGGAGCGAAGCCAAAAACTGTTTAACCTGGTTTAGTTCCGCATTAAACATAGAAATATTGCATGTGCATATATCACACCCATGCTGGCATGCAAGATGTGGTCTGAAGCTTCTTGTACATAAGCTTTGATGCATTACAATTGGAAAACCTCCAAGACTGAAATGGTTTGAAGATGCAGCTGAATCATCAGCAAAACAGCAGAAATTCTTGGCTCTGTGAAAAAAATATAAAGGAAAATAAATAAATAAATTACGCAATGAAATAAAGGTGAAATGATTGTGTAGAATATTCTTTCCAAGGTCGGAACAACATGTTTGAGATAGAACTGTTCTTTTAAAAAGATTGTATAACTTTGAATTTATATGTTTTCATAAATGTTGAAATTAATCAATACACAAAATTGATATTTGGGATTTATTAACAACCTGGTCAGCATTTTACCTCTAAATTAGGAATAGACTTCAGCCCACCTGAATTTGACTAATGAATGCCCAAACAGTGGTTGTGTAACAACAACAACAACAAAAAAAACCTTCAAATGCGAGAGAAGAAAAAATGAACAAAACCTTCTACTAGCCTGTGAGCACGAAATAGAAAATGTTTATTGGCATTCGGTCCAGCCAACTGTCTGCAGTTTTTATTGGCTTCAGAAACTTGTAACAACAGGGAAAACATGTTTTTCTTTTATTCAACTTGCTACCTTCAAAGTAGCATAAAATTACTGGCACGTCTAAAAAAAAAAAAAGAAAAAGTACGTTGTACACACCGTCAAACAGTTTTGCAAATTTGATTAAAAACTTGCACACAAAACGCATGGATTTTTGCAATTAATTTTGTCTGATGCAAGTTGATGAAACACACTAGTAAAAAAAAAAAAAAGAAAAAAGAAAACTCAAAATGAAGCCAGATTTACCTAAATGAAGAAGTGGTAACACTATTTGCAAGATCTGAAATACCTTTTTTGAGGAGTTCAGAATATCACTATTATTCCACATGCTTGAAGTGACAATTCAAACAGGGTGTGTTGTGCTTTTTGGGGTGGAGGTGGGGAGTGATAATCCTTCGGCTCAGAAATGCAATATTGACAGAAAAAAAAAGTATTTCTTGCTTCTCTCAGGGGCTGCATGGTGGCACAGAGGTTAGCACAGTGGCCTCACAGCAAGAAGGTTGGGGTTTGAGTCCTGGCATGGGGTGAGGCTTTAAACACTGGCCTTTCTATGTGGAGTTTGGATATTTTCCGTGGGTTTTCTCCGGGTACTCCAGATTCCTCCCACCCTCCAAAAACATGCACTATAGGTTGATTGGCCATTCTGAAAATTGCCGCTAGAAATGAATGTGTGAATGGTTGTCTTTGTGTGTGGCAGCATTATAGACTGGCGACCTGTTCGGGGTGTACCGTGCCTCTTGCCTAAAATCAGCTGGGATAGGCACCGGGTCTTTCAGCGACCCCATTAGGTATAAGTGGTTTTGAAGACAAAACTTGCTTCTCTTGCTCTTTGCGTAGCTCTATTCCTTGAGTGTGTGCACAACACGGTGTAAACCTCATGTTAGACCACAAATTCAATATAAAGTTATCAAAGCTGTAGCTTATTTTGATGTAATTATCAAAAAATGAGACTACTTGATGGGGTAAGGAGTAAAACATGAGCAGAGCATGTGCGCTAAAACACTTCCTGCTAACGTTGAAATGTGGGCGTGGCAGAGAACAAATTCCATTTCCAAGAAAAAACAGGCGTTCTAATGGTATCTGATTTCTGGACAGGAGGGCTCGTAAATGACTCAAACATGCATGAACGCAATAGAAATGCACTTCAGGTTTGTTTTTAATGTGGAAATAATGTAAGAAACCTCCAATAAGTCTGATGTTTGTTAGGTTCTGATTGTAATTACATTCCTTTGTTTAATTCTCTATGGTTTTATCATCGACCTACACCATTTTTTGTGTCTTTACATCCACAGTTTTTATTGTGTTGCAGCTTAAAATTTCTATAATATATGTGTAACAATCCTTCGGGGCAATTTGCATCTAAACAGCTGAATGCTTTACAAAATTTAAATCATCAATGACAAAGAATCGTTTTAAAATGAGACAATTGGAACCTTCACCAACAAAAACACAGCACATCATTTAGCATCCTGCACAGTGATCCCAAACAAATAAAATACACAAATCACTAATCTGAAAAAGATTGAATAGAGGCATGAAAATGCATGATAATGACATTTGGGAAGCAATCATTTTAAGCTCATATATTAGTGACAACAAAATCCCTTTTTTATTTTAGCTTTTAAATGTCACAGTTGAGGGAAAATATATCAGCCAGTTTCTCAGGGTCCCCTCGACACTGCTGAACCGAAGAAGAACTAGTCCTAAAGAACAGCTTTGTTTTTCTTTTTTGTCTGTATCTTCAGAATTTATTTATAAAATTTCAAAAGGTTCTAATTTAATAGAAGTTCTTAAATCAATATCTTTACAAAAATGAAAAAGAATGGAAGCTCATCCATCTTTTAAACTTGATGCATTCCTATTGGTTTAAATTATGTTGAGTAGTTTACTATATTACAGTTTTTTAATTATTAAATATTTTATCAACGGTTGAGGTGCTGCCCTGGGCGGCTGCCTGCTGCAGTGCTGCCTGTTACTTCAGCCTTTAATCTAACTTTCGCTGAGTTTTCTGTCCCTTCTTCTGGCAATGTTTCGTCTCGTTCTGGACATTTAATTTTAAGTGCACTCACTTCTTCACTGCGGCCTGGCTTTGTCGACCCATTCTGTACTCTAGCTTTTGGGTTGCCAGGTTGGACACAGTGCGACCGGACTGGGACGCCGGTGGATAGAGGCAAGGGGGCATCAAGGTGTTTGCACTGCACTCAAATTTGCCTTTGGAGATGAATAAAGTCAATTCAATTCAACTTGGAAAAAGAGGATTTCAATTGTGTATCAAACTAAAGTGGTTAGACGGGCTCTTTGTAATTTGAGAATATTCCAGAATTTTAAACAAGCTCTGAGTTGTGGTTTCAGATATGGATGATGATGTGGTTCATGTTCGGCTGGTTCAGCACGGTCTATGACCTTCTCTCTACATGGGTGCTCCATGGGGCCTCAGCCTTCCCTTGTGATGGTATCGGTCCTGCTTGGGTATGCCACCCAGCAGGATTTGGCCTGTGGTGGACTCCTGCTGGGATTTGGACTCTTCAAGATGTGAAGATTTGAAAATATTTTTTTTCCAGCTTTTAAACAGCCGTCTTTTTGTCCTTATAATTGAACAGTAAAAATGAAATATTTGCTTAAAAGAGTACATTTTATTTTTCTAAATTGTTGTTTAATAGGTGGTATTTGTGTATGTCCAAATTTGGGCAAAATTGATACAAAAACTGTTAAAATGAGGACAAAAAGTATAATTGCGTAGTAAAATGAAACTTTTCCCATTTCATTTAACAGTGTTGATATTATAATGAATTTAAAACAATATTGAAACGGATTCCAAACGAAAGTCAAAACGTCTCGATCAGAAAATGCACTGTCCAGATGACAAGTTTGAAGCCTTTTCTACGATGGATCCCTTCTTGATGAACGAGGGATTACACGGAATTTGGATAATGATGTCACTCCCGGTTACTAACCCTTGTCACCTTTGAGTATCATTGACAAAACGCAACTATGAACGAATGGGGATGAAGTGGGCAATTTCAGTTAGAGTGATGCATGTTTGAGCTGGGTTGATTTCATATGACCAATAATTTATTTTTGAATTGTCATTTTTGTGAATTCTCTTCATTTGGAACACATTACAACAGAGTGTGTCTCATTGTTTTTCGACACCAGGGATTAAAAGTGGGTCTGGTCTGTGCCAAAACCTGCTGCTACAGAGTCAGACTGGCTGTAGATTTAAGCTGGCATGGTAAGATGCTTAATTAAACATTGCATGCATGCCACCCTCAATCTGTGCCTGTTCAAACATGTCAGAAGTGTGTAATTACTCACGCGGTTTCATCTACGCATTTGGAGAAGTGACATGTTAAATGCGCATGAGAAAAAAGTTAGGATTACCATGTAGACAGAATGTTCCACCAAGAGGAAGGACAATTATGACAGCTTAATTCTCGGCTTATTTCCTCCTAGCGTGTCCTCACAGCTACCATCTCTTCTTCTTGCTGGTTTCACTGCTGCTTTCTGATGTTCAAGACACCCGTCAGTTAAAGTGAAACACACGCGGGGAGATGGCAGGGTGTCCGATGGTGGAAAAGTTATTCTCTTTCAAGCGAGATGCATGATAGCGTGGCGCCTTTGAAGAAGACAGATCAAGATCAGTGCTGCTGGTGCCATAGAGTCAGAAGAGTCAAGTAGCCCCCTGTAGACAAGCCATATGGCTCGAGAAGACTTTCATGGATGTATATGTGTGGCGGCATGCACCATGCCAGTCCCTCTGCTGATTTCTCATTATCGAGGAATAAATAGAACAAGACAACAAAACAGTGGCCCCGTTGTGTCAAACCTATTCTGACTTCATTGTGAGCCAGATGGTTCCAACGAAAAGACAGAATTTAAGGAGTTAGGGAAATGGACAAAAACACATTGATGAAGAGAGCGTCTTAATCTGCACTTTTTAAACCGGATTTCTTTTCTTTCTTACCTTTGTGGCTCATACCCTGGCATTGCTTCAGCAGCAACCAGAAAAACTCGAGTCACACACTTACAACGCATCCTGTGCCAGCACACTGTGTGTTTGTGGCAAAGGCGTAGGAGGATGTAGGAGAGTCACAAGCTCCAGCCGGTGCCAGGTCTTCTCAAAGGTGGCTGATGGGGTGTGCAGACAAGGCAGACAAGTGCAAGATGTAAAGAAAAAGTAGCAGAGAAGCGACCTGTAAACAGCACAGTATTTCTGAAGCTCCTGTTTTTTGTTAAACAGTGATGTTTTTTTTTTTTTTTTCCCTTGCCCCTAGCATTATTGCACCGTTGCTTTGAGAGTGAGAGCCCAGGAGAATCTTCAGCATTATTAGCAGCTCACATCCCTCAACAGATTCTTGTCTTTCTTCAGACGAATTGGAGATACTGGTGTATAAAGATAGACGAACAGGGAGATGGACTGTGTAGGTTGGTGGTCGTTCTCCGTCTTTTTTCTCATCGCTGATCCAACCAAAGATAAAAAAAGAGGAATCCTTTCATTGCATGGGCTTCATGTCATTCTCAAGATTACTCAATGACAAACACCAGATGGTGGATGGCCTCTAGAGGTCCTGTGATTCTCACTAAGTCATAAAGTCAGACTTGGAGCCAGTGGCCTCCTCTGCCATTCCTTCAGAGGGTGAAGCCACCTCGGTCTAGTTCCCAGAAGTCTTGGCCTGGATATATATCTTTGACGCTGAATCTATAGGTGTTGATTTTCACCAGAGGAACAACATGGGATTACAAAAAGAGCAAACATTCAAAACAAGACAGAAGTTTAGTTTAATTTGAAAGACATATTGAAATTTCAATTTTCCCATAAATGACTAAATGGAGAAAAAAAGTGAAATACAAAACCAGTTGTGGCATAAGTGTGTAATGTGCTGTTTAAATAAATAATATGCTGACATTTCTGAATCAGACCGAATGGAGTCAGTCATCCGTCTCTGTGCTGCTGACATCTTGTGTCAGGAGGTGAAGATACAATCTCCATGGCCTCCAGTAAAACCTCTCATTAACATTGTAAATCTATTCACTATTTGTGGTGCCAGCCTTTTCCAGATTATCTTAGGATCAGATGTGGAGTGACAAGATGATTAAGAACAAGTCTGGCGTCACAATCTGACAGAAAAGATGTTTGTTTTTACATGTCAGATGTTTGTGGGTGCAGCACGGTAGACTGTCTTATCACTGCGTAACTAATTTGTGTTTGTGTTGCGAATGCAGCCAAAAAGTGGCACAAATACACATTGTCTGCCATCAGGCTGCACCACTCTCCCTCTGTTTCACCAGTTTTTATTTTCTTTGGAAAATATGGAGACAGTAAAATATTTTCTTCATATCTTTATATGTATTACTGACCGTTGAAACTTAAAAAAAAAACGCACATAAAGCCACAGTAAAAATGCCTTTTCAAAAACCTTTAAAGAAATTCTTAAAAAGTCTACATTTTCTCGTTTAAAAATGTGCTTTTGCAAAATTTAGACCGTTACAAGGACCATTACACAATCTTTCTTTTGAACAACCTGGATGGTTCTTTAAATTTTTCATTTGTAATAAAATGGGTTTAATGCATAAATAAAATAATAATAAGCCTCACTTGGTCTTGGTTTATATCAAAAAGGCTTCCCAGTATAGAAAGATATCGCTCTTTTCATTATTTGTATGTTTTGATGACAAAAGTGTTGCAAACCTTACATGTATTTTCTGTCTACATAAGTTGTGTGGTTTATGTCTATTTGTATTTCAGAGAATGAAATGAAATGCCAACAGTTCATATTTATTTCTTTTTTCCTCTGCTGAACCACTTATACCCTGACAAGGTTGCGGGAGGGGCTGGAGCCTATCCTGGCTATTCAAGGCAAGAGGCAGGGCACACCTCAAACAGGTTACCAGTCTATCGCAGGGCCACACAGACACACTAATTCCTAGGGAAAATTTTGTAGCGGCCAATTAACTGAACATGCATGTTTCTTTGGAGGGTGGGAGGAAACCAGAGTACCCGGGGAAAGCATGCAAACATGCAAACTCCACACAGAAAGGCCAGTGTTTCAAGCCTCCTCCCCACCTGGTACTGGAACCCCGACCATCTTGCTGTGAGGCCACTGTTCTGACCACAGTCCCACCGTGCAGTCTTTCAGTTCATATTTAAGTTTAAAAAAAATCTTCACATTGATTTCAGTATTTAAATGAATGAAGCGTACATAACACACCTTAACTCTTCTTGCTGCACTAGTGTGAACAAAAATCATCTGAAAAATACTCATGTTCAGATAACCTCAATAAAATAAAAATGTCTTGCAAAACTTGTGACCAGTTTTGCCATATGGACAAGTAAACAACAACAATAAAAAATCTTTTTTAAAAAAACCCCAAAAATAATTGTTTGATCTCTTTAAGTTAATTTGATTCATAAATAATTATCCCACTCTAACTGTGCAGACTTGAGTAGTTAAATTCTTGTTTTTTAATCTTCTCTGTTTTTTCACACACCTCAATTGACTGCTGATAAGAACCAGTTGCTTCTGTTCCATTCTGTCGTCTTCCGCTTATACGGGGCTGGGTCGTAGGGGCTACAGTTTCAGGCAGGAAGCCTAGGCTTCTATCACCCCATCCGCGTCCTCCAGCTCACCTAGGAGGAATCTGAGACACACCCTATCCAGCTGTGAGACATAGTCTTGCCAGCGAGTTTGGGGTTTACGTCTTGGTCTAGTGGGATGTGCCCGAAAGACCTCATCAGAGAGGTGTTCGGGAGGCATCCCAACCAGATGCCCGAACCACCCCATCTAGTTCGGCCATCTGGAACCAAGAAGCAGTTGCTGATTATAAATAAAGAATTTAAATTTATGATGCTTAGCTTTTTGTGCACACAAATATACTGTACATACAATCTGGAAAATAAAACAACAAATGCAATGTCCTGCTTATTAATAGGTTCAAAAAAATTTTTTTTCAGAGGAGCAACACATTTAATATATGTTAATTTTTTTTTAATCCTTGAAAACAAGAAAAAAACAAAAATTAAATCAGCACTAACAGTTTGATTAAATATGGTGTTAAATTCAATAAAAAAAACTTATTGCATAGCCAAATATCCCAAAACAATTATATTAAGGGTATGTTAAAAATAAATATATGCAGTGTATACTTACACATACACACATACACGCACGCACGCACGCATGCACGCACGCACACACACACACACACACACACACAATACCTTCCCTCGCTCATTCATTGCCATTGCTTTGCATGTATTTGGTCCCCTTGTGGTGAAACCCCAGATGCCTTTCACTGACTGCACTGCTATTCTGTTTGGCACCATTGCTACCATCACTCCACACTCACCTCTCAGTCTATGCCCTGTGGGATCTCAGCTGCGTTTCATGTGCCTCTCTCTCTATAAACCAGCCTTTTCTGAATCTCCTAACCCTCCCTTTGCTCTTCATATTCACTTTCCATACACATTGCAGCCATTCCTCTGGCTCATATGTATAATTTTGACCTCTTTCTCACCTATTTTTTGCTCTCATGTTCTTTGCGAACTCATTTTTAGCTATCTCAAAATCATTTCCAACAGTTCAAAATACATTTTAGGTTTTTATTTTATTCATTTTGACCTGGGCTCACTCACTTGAACATTTCCAGTTTTTGAGCAGTGTCACAACTGTACTTCACTGCCTTGTTTAATTCAGTTAACTGCTGCATCTGCAGAAAAGGTTAATGAATGCTCATTGAATGCCACATGCAATGGGTGGCTTTCAGTCATTACATATTCAGCTTTTTAAGGGGTTGATGATGATAGGGCTTCTTCAATCTGCATTTTCTATCCACTTATACTACTCGAGAGGTTATAAATATCTTTTCATACTCAGTCTGTACGTGAAGGACAAGCGCCTGAAGTTATCTTCTTCCATCCTTTGCAAACAAGAAGTGGTTAAATCAAGAATGAACGTTGCCATACAACAGGGTTCCTGACTTTTTTTTTGGCTCAAACAGTTCAGATGACTTACCTGAGATGTCAAAGTAAACCCTCTCCCCTCCCTCCCAACAATCACCTTGTCAAAGCTGTGATCTCCTTTTCCTTCCTTCCAGCAACAGCAGCAGGTTGCAAGTGACACATATGGCCAATTATAAGTGGAAGTTGAGAAGATGATGTGAGCTGAAAGCTTGTTCACACGTGGTGGGAGTCCAGACAGCCGTGGGGATGGATGCGGGAGAGAAAAGCTTATCAATAGTCAAACTCTTCCCCCATCTTGCCGTTCCGTGTTGTATCAAACAGTACTTTTTAGCTGATCAATACGGCCGCTGACTTCCCTTTATTACTCTTCTGCCAGACTGAGGGTTAGAGGGAGGATGCAACACTCAGTTCATAAATCATGCAGTAAAAAAATGTCACGGGGGGTAATTGTGGTTTTCTAACGCTTTAAAGCTAGGCGGATTTTATTAGTAGGTTAACATCAGCAGGCGACCCTCATTTCTTCCTGTTATGGGCTCATGAAGGCATCAGCAAAATCTCAAATGTTCCCACAGTTCAGTGGACGCCGTCCTGAACGTCCCGCTCCACAAACACTATGAGTGGCATTAAATGTGATTTAGTCTAATGTGATGCTCTAATGTTTATTTGTCAGCAGGGTTGTCATGTTCAAACTCATCATCTGGGTTATTTTACTCTCAATCATCCGTTTATTTTCTGCTTTAGTTTCTATAGAGCTAGTTTCCAGGACAGATAAGTAGGATCCTCCCAATGTGTGCGGATAAATGGAATGAACGCCTCATTACGGTGCCACACAGAACTGCTCTCTATAAGTCTTTCCTCGCTCTCCGTCCAATGAATTTCAATTGGCCAATAATTTCCCACCATATCCCCGGGTTACAGCGTTTTTTGTCACATCTTTTAGTGATTAAATGGATCGATTTCTGCTCTCTATAGGTGATTAATCCCACAGGGTTAGAAAGATTACAGAGAAGGAGCCAAAGAGAAATCTTCAAAATGGATTCACAGAGAGAGCTTTCCATTCATGAGGCTAATGATATTGGCTTACCGTCTTCAGAGAGGAGAGGGAATACCCACAAGATAAAATAAAAGCGAGGGTTTCAGATGAGAACAACCAGGGGTCAGTGGGATAAAACTGACCTTGAATTCGGTGTCTAACGGACCCTCCTGCTGATTTTTGACTGAGTTTGCAAACCTAACACCTGCTTGGCTGGTGGGGGGGTCACATCTCAGCTTCCATGTCAGGTGATATTTCTTGCTGTGAAAATTCTTGTATGATTGATTGTGGTCATTATTAGTCGGTGGGACGAGAATGACAGAGCTCGTTTTGGTGAAACACATCAGCCACCAAAGTCACTGAGATGTTCCATCAGCACACTGTTTTAGGCTGGAGAATTCATTAGGAAGGTAGTCAGAGTTATGTCAACAGGATAAAAGTCAAAGCTTAGAGCCGAGGTGTCCATTATGTCAAATGTGATCAAAATGTAGCTCCTCTGAAGAGTTTGAATGGATCTCTTGGCGTTTGATGGTAGCAAATAAAGACTAGAGCATCATATTTAGTCTCAGTACGTGCTATTTTGTCATTCTCTATACAGACAGGACTCTCTTGCAAAAAATATAACCCGTTGACTCATTTCACTGTATCATTGCAACCACACAATACATTCTTCTTCTCTCCCTTTCTGTTGCGTGTCTTATCGTTCATTCCTTTTCACAAGAACCGACACAGTACAGGGCTCTACCAAGGCTGTTTCATGAAGAAAAGGATCACTGTGAACAATTTGAGACGTCAAGAAAACAGCACGGTTATGTATCACACCATATGAAGTGCATCAACATTTCTTGTTTAAGTAATATACACTGAATTTATTATTCATTCATCCAAATTTGCAAACGCTTCCATTAAGTATTTGGATACTGATTGAACACAAATTTCTTTTTGTCCACAAATTTTGTTCTTTGTAACACTTTTTAAGTGTAGGTATTGCAAGAAGAGTTTTAAGCTTAGTAAATTCTTCCAATATTGAGTGTTGTTGTTATGAAAATGCACTAAAAACTATAAAATAATGTGCACGAGTTTTGCTAACTTGATGTACTATTTGCTGTATTTACTGCCTCAAACAAGATTTACGTATGTTGTGTCGTGCACCCTCCAAAGGCGGTGTTCTGTCAAGATCTGCGACGTCACAATTCTGCGCATCTGCGCATGCCCAGAATGCGTCATCCACCTCCTCTTTCTTTCAGAACATCTAAACGTCGAGGGCTTCGACCAGCATGATGCAACCAAATACAACACCCATGACGCAGCCCATGACGCTGACGCTACCCAGCCCGCTTTCAATAAAGTTCTCATTAAACTTATTTAATGTAATCAAGTCATTTCTTAAGTGGAATAAAGTTTAAACAAAGTTGTTTCCGCTCTTTATAATCTATCGTTTTTACTGTTAAGAGTAATCCTGCACATTTCTCACATCTCACTTTTCTGAACACCGATTTATCGACAACTACGACCAGTTTGAGATCTCGATGAGACCGCAGATCTCGACAAAACAGTGGAACTAAGTTGGGAGCGAGAGGTAGGAAGATTTCACAGCGTCAAAAACAGAAATAAAAATATTTCTGAGCTTTTTTTCTTTCATATATCACACTTCAGAGCTAACAAAAGATACCGTGTTTGCCTAAATGTTTGATGAGTGTCATGAGACGTTGACGGTGGAGATGTAGGACCTGGATGCAGAGCTTATTTGTTTTATATAGAAATTGTACAAAGACTTGATTAAATTACAAACAGCATTCAGAAAGCCATCCTTGGCAGGCTTGTGCATCCTGGGCAGGACCAGACATGCGTGAAGGGGACCGGAAGACGAGAGCCAAGGGGACCGGAAGACGAGAGCCAAGGGGACCGGAAGACGAGAGCCAAGGGGACCGGAAGACGAGAGCGAAGGGGACCGGAAGACGTGAGCGAAGGGGACCGGAAGACGTGAGCGAAGGGGACCGGAAGACGTGAGCGAAGGGGACCGGAAGACGAGAGCGAAGGGGACCGGAAGACGAGATCGAAGGGGACCGGAAGACGAGAGCGAAGGGGACCGGAAGACGAGAGCGAAGGGGACCGGAAGACGAGAGCGAAGGGGACCGGAAGACGAGAGCGAAGGGGACCGGAAGACGTGCGTGAAGGGGACCAGAAGACGTGCATAAAGGGGACCAGAAGACGTGCATGAAGGGGACCAGAAGACGTGCATGAAGGGGACCAGAAGACGTGCATGAAGGGGACCAGAAGACGTGCATGAAGGGGACCAGAAGACGTGAGTGATGGCGACCAGACGAGGCCTGCATTATCACCATGGCTGCCACAGGAGTACAGAACAGCAGATGATCTGACAATGGACTGAAGGACACCAGGGTTAAATAACCAGGAAGAAGACGAGACACAGGTGGAGACCTTAAGGAGAGGCAATTGGGACCAGGTGTGCAGAATTAGGGCAGAGGGCCAAATTTGGAGAGGGCAAATGTTCCATAAGAGAGCAGGATTAAGACAATGTGATAATAATTATTACCCCAAAGAAACACAATACTTCCTCTTTAAATCTCACTGTAGAGGTTCAATTGATAAAACCCACCTTTGGCAGCTACAATGTAAATGTGTCAGCATTTCCCTTTTTTATTACCTGCAGGTAACATTAACTTAATCATTTTTTAAGTAGCTAATAGACAAAGTCTTGCCCGTTAAGAAGTGGACAACATGAACTTTCATGGGTTTCGTATCTTCCCACAGCTCTTTCTAGTAAAAAAAGCACAAGAAAAGGGCTGGAAATTGGAAACAGGAGGTATATCGACAAGAAGGTAGGGAGTAGGGAAGAAAAAATAATGCTTAGTTTCAAAACACACTAATGAACCACAAGAGGACACACACACTCAAATAAAAATGAAGGTAATTTGTGTTGCTGGGAAGAATAAGAGGCCAAGTTGGCTGAAGATCATTACACCAAGTTCAGAATATACATTCCCATTTCATCTGGACTGTGTACTGTGTACTCAAGGGTACTAATAAATTATAAATGGTGTTTTTTCTCATATCTAATTTTTTTTTACCTTACTGAACAATGGTTTCACATTAGTAGAGGAAACACCTGATTAGAGAAAGAACGAAAGGAAACTAAATAAATCCTCAGCAATTATTCATACATGTTCAAACAACTAAACCATACGACTAAATGCGCAAGTGAGATACAAGTTATTGGGCTGGCGTCATGCAAAATCACCTTTTTTGTTTGGAGGTTTCCACCATGTTTGAACCTAATTCCTATTGTCTGAAATAGTTTTCTATTTCATTCAAGTATGTTTGAGAAATTTGGATACAATTTGAAAAGTACGTTGTATTTGGCCATGGATTTTGTTCGCTGTAACCAATTCTAATGTACATAGGATGTATTTTTGCAAGGCACACACCCTGCTCACACTCCATTGTCCCTTGGTATTCAGCCCCTGCCAGCTTCTGTGTCAAATGAGCGACTGTACATGTCGCCTCAAATGAGATTTACAGTATGTTATGTTGTGCACTTGCCCAGGGCGGGGCTAAGCAAATATTGAGATGAGGGGGAAATTCACAGCACCAGAAACAAAAGTGAAACTGAATGAATGTGTTTACAAAATTTTATCAACATATCTTTCAAAATGAAAACTTCCATGTTCATCTATGTTTATGTATGTTAAAGGATCTGTTCCTCATGAAAGTCATAAGACGATGCAACAAATCCTGTGTATCCTCTAATCAATCTCTTACAGATCAAAAGGGGCTTTCTGTCACCCATAGGAGAACAACGAGTGACCACAGCACCAAGGCAGAAAGTCAGGACGCACCCTGACATGCTAGGATGTCCCTAGTCACACATGCAGTTCTCTGTAAAAGAAAAGCAAAATTCAACCACATTGTTTCTTTCTAATTGATACTCGACTTCTAAAATTAATTTTATGGCCATACGACATCAGTCGAAGTTTTTTTGCTTCACAGCAATGACAAAAAGTTTTTTTGTTCTTATTCTTGATTCTTAAATTCAACTTTTTAGTTTAATCAATTTTAATAGTGTTAAGAGATAATACAATTATGCAAACATTTTGAATGTAATTTTGAATTAGATCAGAATTATGAATGAGATCAACATAAATTGGATTATAAGTTTCTCCAAATCAAGTTATAAATGGAGAATAATATCATCTTCTTTTCCATCTGTCCCTCTCGGGGTTGCGGGGGATGCCAGAGCCCATCCCGGCTGATTTAAGGCAAAGGGCAAGGTACACCCCGAACAGGTCGCCAGTCGGTCACAGGGGCTCACACATACAACCATCCACACACACACACTCATTCCTAGGGGCAATTTGGCACCGGCCAATCAACCTAGCATGCATGTCTTTGGAGGGTGGGAGGAAACCCACGCAAACACAGGTAGAACATGCAAACTCCACACAGAAAGGACAGTGTTCCAAGCCTCGTCCCCACCCGGGACTCGAACCCACGACCTTCTTGCTGTGAGGCCACCATGCTACCCACTGCTAGGTTGATTGGCCGGTGACAAATTTCCCCTGGGAATGAGTGTGTGTGTGTGGATGGGTGTATGTGTGTGGCCCCGCGACAGACTGGCAACCTGTTCGGGGTGTACTCTGACCTTCGCCTTGAAATTGGCCGGGATGGGCTCCGGCATCCCCAGCAACCCCGGAAGGGATGAACGGATAAGAAGATGACTGACTAAAATAAAATTGAAGCTGATTTTATCAAATCAGATTGAAAAGTTTGATTTTAACAATGAATGAATTATTCATGATAATTTGTAGGAAGTTCAACTAGAAAACACACATACGCAAAACAGAGAGTTTATTTTATCTTTTAATAATCTAAAAACAAATAATCACGTTCCCTGTGGTAAAGCCACTTAGAATGTGACAAAATAAACTTCGGGCTGCTTTCATGACTCACATAGCTGAACAGATCTGGGTGAGCGGTGCTTGTGTGCTAACCCAGGGTGATTTCTTTGGAATCCAGTCCAAGGTTAGTTTTGTGTCACACACTTCTGACGTCAAATAGTTGCAGTTATGGGGGCTAATTATGGACCAGCACAGGGGGATTTCTGCCTCAAGTGAAGGCTGTTCGTGTGGAGAGGGGTTAGTCGTGCTGCTGACTCCTTCAAAAACTGTCTGTCTGAGTGAAGCACTCATATACATTATTCTATATATATTTATATAAATACACACACCTCGCACACAAACTCGCTCTAGCCTAGATTTCTTGCCGTGCAGAAAGTCTCCAGGTAGAGAGGCGATAGTTTTCCCTCAGTGCAGAAGCCATTAGTCAGAATGGAGGTGATTTATGGGTTGTCTCCTTGCAGAATTTAAATTAACTGCCATGCGGTACGAAGGTGTGGGGGGGAGGGTACCACTGTTTTTTGGGTTTGCTCCCCTTTGCACTCCACCTTTCAATCTCCCTCTCTCTTTTTCTCTCAGGGGAGAAATTTGGAGGTGTTTTTTTTTTTTTTTCTGCATCCAGGTGTGATGTCAGGTGGTCAACTCACTCCTGGAAAGATCTCACTGGAAGAAATGCTCAGCCACACGAAAACAATCGCTCACCCTCCCCCATAAACAGATTCTTAAAAAAAAAAAATCAGCAAACAAGGTCAAGGTCAGCAGTAACTGCAGAGAGGACGCTCAACACACACTCCCACATCTGTCCAGAGGCTGCAATCAAAAAATGGAAATACACAAACATGCAGTGGTTCTTTACTTATATTTGGATTATTAAAAATACATGAAGACATAGCTTTAGTACTAATTATTCTCATTAAAGTGATGTTCACCCTGCCCCATATTAGCCATTTTTAGGGGGATTGGGCTTTTGTGGGATAATAATGCTAATCTTGAGGCTTTCATAGAAAAAAAATATAGTTTCTTTTGCACATTCAGAAAAATGATATGTACCGAAAACCCATATATACATTGTTTAATTTTCCTTCCATTTTTTTGACATTGTAAATCCCCCATCTTTTTGCTCCCTGCCTAATCCTTCCCCCTGGGTACATACACGACAGAGCGTCAATTTTGTTTGATGCCAGAAACACTGTGTAAAGGTCATCAAGTTTTCAAAACCAGTGCATCTAATTTTATTATTCTGTTTTGGTGCAAATACATGAAAATGGTACTCCTGTTAAGAGAGACTGAGCGTGAGAAGTATTACTGCTATTAACATTGTGAAGTAGGCGGGGCAAAGAACAGAAGGTGTGGGCAAGAACAACTTGGTGTTCGAAGAATACCCGAATACTGAACTGGAGAAAACATGCATGAATGACATAGACAACCATTTCAGGTAAGTTTTTAATATGGGAATAGCATTCCTACCAAAATATGGTGGAAACCTTTGAAAAAAGAAATTTTGGTTTACCCTCCATCCGCCTTTCCGTACACACACGCTTAATAATGAGACTGATTTTTCTCCACAATGTCCCAAAACAATCTCAAGAGACACAACATTTCTGATAGTTCAGCATAAATGTTCATTTAAATGGGAAAATATTGCACTTCTGTTCAATCTTTTGGTCAATACCCAAGACAGATGCAGCTGACTGGAGACTTCAGATTGCAGTTTGGTGTCATTTTGATGGTTGGAAATGAGGATGTGAGGGTGGATCACATAGGAAGACGGGTATAAAGATTAAGATGAGAGCTTCAAATTTTATATTCACACAAAATATGTCCTTTAATTATAATATCGAGGTAGATAATTTTATAGAGTATGCATTTGTTTTGCTGTATTAGTAGCTCTAGAGATGCTTAAACAGCAGCTTTATTACTTCTACCACACCACACTCACACACACGCTTCGTGATTTTCTCCTGCAGGCTCGATAGGCTCACTATGAAATATGGGGTGATTTCATTATGCATCTGTTACTTGCGCAGCCTTGACCTTTCCTGTTCTTGTGCAATAGTGTTGGAGTGCAACTAAAAGCAGGAAGCAATTATTAGCTCATGACTTAGTGGATTTATTATTAATAACACTACAAGGTAACACATTAATCAATTTGCATAATTTGAAATAATTTGTGGTTCAATAAGTTTTTCGTTTGTGGTTTTTTTACTTTTTTCTAAAGCAGCTTTGTTGTTCTGCAGCCTGCGGGTTTAAAAAAAACAATAAGACAGAAATGGTTATAAAAAAATGTATGTTGTTGTGTTTACTGTTTTATTATTAATTGCTTTGTTAAATCCTCTCTTACTGCTTTTTAATCATTGCTTTCAGTTTAAGCTGCTTTTAAAAATGTGGTGTTTGTCTTTTGTTTAAACGAGTTGGAGAATTTAGTCAAGTTATTGAAGTCAAGTAATTGAACATATTTGTGCACATTTTTTGCACAATTATGCAATAAGAAAAGTACATTTTTGTTGTGTGAAATGAACATTTCCTCATAAATGGATAAAAACGAGGCAGACTTTAACTTTTAACCTGAATCTAAATTGTTATCATTATGTTTTTGTTGTAAATGCACATGAAAAATTTTCTTCTTCATGTTTGCTCTCGATCAGGCCAGTTATCAGTTTCACTGAATCGTGATCCTCTCCCTCCAGGACTGAATTCTCTTCAGTGTTGCATGCTGGGAGCGAGACCAGACCACAGAGAGACTTCTCTGGACTCAAACTGTGGTTTTTGACAGACTCTCAGCTTCAGGGCTGGAGGAAGAAAATCACCCAGGGACGTCCCTGTGGGTCAGAAGAAGGAAAACAAACAGAAAGAGAAGAAAGCAGAAAATACAGAGAAAAGAAACTTACTCACAGTAAAAAAAAAGCCCCAAAACCAAACAGTAAGAGCACCATTTTGAAACATTTTTAATACTCTTACTGAACACAAATCAAATAAAACGGGAATCATTACAAGATTTACAACCACAATTTGTCTCCTCGATTGAAACTAAAACCTTCAATAATGACTATTAAATATAAGATATCAAAGGAATTTAGAAGTCTGACCTTTGAAAGGCAAACCAGGTGTAAGAAAAGGAGGAAAAGGGAAACAAAGAGGAAATATTTCGAGAGATGACAAGTTTTTATTTCATTATACAAACAATATCTTAGTTTTGCAAAAGGTAGGAAGGTCACCCCCTCATTTAGAAACCAAACTGAATGCAAACAGTAATGAACAAAGTCCATATTGCTGTCAACATGGGTCATCGTCTGACCCGTTTATAACAGTCTTTAAACTGAAGGAACAAGTCTGTGGCATCTCTTTTTTTATTATACCGTCAGTAAACAAATAGTTAATCCACCTCGTTCTTGCATTTCAGCTGATGAGTCAGAAAGAAAACAGAAGTGGACGAGGTGACGGAGAAAGGAAAATACAGCCTTGCTCAATAGGACACTATATAATCATCCTTGAAATCTTTATGAAAGTTTTCATCCTCTTCATGTGTGATGTTTTTGTAATCAGCAGGTAAAGAGATCACAATCTTCTACATGTTTTCTTGGATAAGCCTCCAAACACAATGTGAAAAAATTGCATCTAGAAGTAAGTGTATGTGTATGTTGTGTGTGTGTGTGGCCCAGTAACAGACAATCTGTTTGAGGTGTGCCCAACCTCTCGTCTGAAATTAACCGGAACAGGCTTCGGCACCCTATGACCCCCCGTTAGGAATAAGCGGACCAAGAAACAAAGCGGAATTCTTAAATTCAAACTAAAAACTAAGTTTTTGATATTCTAACAGAAATGATTCTGTTTAAACATAAATACCTGAACAAAAGTAAGCATGAAGACTACTAGATGGAGATTCAAGAAGATTTAAAAAGACAAAATACTGCATTTTTTCAACTTTAAGATTGTTTGTAACATTGAATAAAAATTATCCGTGGGCTTTGATTATATTATTATTATCATGATCTAACCTCCTGCACTTTATGGGCGTGCTAAACTACGGTAAGTTTGACACCAGTAGTCCACATATAGTCAAGTCTAAAATTCTTAATTCAAAATTTGACTTGAAGTTCTTCTTCATCTTTCAGCATTTCCCTTCAGGGGTCACCACAGCAAGTCAGTTTTTTCCATCTAACCCTTTCTGCTGCATCCTCTTTGGTCACACCAACTATCTTCATGTCTCCCTTCACTGTATCCATGAACCTCCTCTTTGGTCTTCCTCTAGGCCTCTTTCTTGGGGGTTACAAACTTAGCATCCTTCTGCCGATGTACTCTCTCTCTCCTCTGCATATGTCTTAACCATGTCAGTCTGGCCTCTCTGACTTTATCGCCCAAACCTCTAACATGTACCATTCCTCTGAACCTATCCAATCTGGTCACTCCCAGAGGGATCTCTGCAACCTCCATCTCTGTTTCCTGTCTTTTTCTCACTGTCTCTAGACCAAAAAGCATGGCTGGTCTCACCACGGTTTTCTTTAAACCCTGAAAATAATCATTTGGACATGAAGTGATACCAGCTTCTTCAAATAGATAACAAGATAATGTAGAAGAAATTGTGCTGTGTAAAAATATAAAGCTCAAATTTTACACTTGATCTAAAGTAACATGTATACCGTAGTTGAATTGGTAGAGCTCATTGCTAAATATAAACGGGCAAAATACCAGTGGAACATGCAAAACGTTGGTTGGCAAATATAATCTTTTTTTGTTTCCAATAGTCCACAAAAAGTTTGGGACTTAAGTAAAAAAGAAAAAAAACAGTAAAAACAAGACCCCAAATTTTTTTAGAGGAACACTAAAAATTACGATAATATTGCTTGTCATATATTTTAGAAGAATCCCGTCTCATTTTTAGTCAAAACAATCATATTAAAATCAATTTTAAGACATCATTTCAAAGCGATACAGTAACTAAAGTGGTCGTGACAGTTGTTTTAGAAAAATTTCAATGTAAACGTATGGCAGCATCTCTAGATGGCCTAACCACCTGATAGCTCATTGATCATAAACTGTGACCTCATTCCCTGATTTTCAAGCTTGTTCTGCGAGAAAATGGTTCAAATGTACAATCCATATGAGCTGGTGTCTTTTTTCCCTGACGTGTATTCACATACTGTCATTTTGTCCACCCTAGCAACCAAAATACCTAAACTTTAATTCACTTTTTTTGTCCTCTCAACACCACTGTTTTAAAGGACTTCACACATCAAATGAAAACAGCAAAAGATACATTAAAAAAAATTGACACAAAAATCAGTCTTAAGATAAATTATTTCAGCCCTTAGACCCTCGTTCTCGGTAAGGAAAAACTCATAAGAGCAAACGAAAGAAAATCTCATAAGGGAGAAATTCCCTCTGAAGTAATTTATGACTGTTAAACATCAGCCAATCTAATCTTATTTGAAAAAAATCAGAGATGGGCTGTTGAGAGGAATCACTGATGAGATGATGACCACAGGACTGGACAGTCAGGAGTCAACCGGCTGTCCTGTGGATACATGTGTTTCCATCCAAATATTTAAACTTCTGCCTTGAATATAGTTTTAAATTCTTATTTAGCTACTCTTCATTAAAAAACTCCACAAGACTAATATTCATGTGCTTATAAGCAATTAATTTATTGTAATAAAGAGTTTAATAGGACTTATTCGTCTGTGCATGTTATATAATGTTCAAAGTGATTACGACATGGTGCAGCCACGTTGCTGTGGACTTAAAAAGGAGTCATGAACCCACCCTGGAGCTTGAGAAACACCAGTGACTCAGCGTTTGGTTGGTAAGCTCCTCGTGGTACAGTCACCGTTATTATGTCTTGTAAAAATGCAAAGCTGTCGCACATCTTAGTAAACAGGTCAGATGTCAGGCTGGAGAAAAGCGCGGCTCGGAGGAATACGTGGCCACAAGGTGATTCAAGAGAACTCGTTCTGTCCTTCACTGTCTGCGCTCACCTGGATCTTCACAGGTTTCAGTTTCCATCAGCAAGAAAATCACTAGAGCAGAGACATATTTAAGCAAATCCACATTCATTTTCGCAGCAAAGTCAACCAACTTCTTCCCTCCTACCTAAAAATGACCCTCCTATCTTTTCCCTCTGTCACACAACACTTCCAAGTGTTTTTTCATCCCTGGTTTTCTTTTAATGTATATATAATGTATATGTCCCTTCTACTCACCATCTGCGATTTTGACTACCTTTTCCTCCCTTTCTATGTTTTGAAGTCCAACCCCTCCCCTCGCCATTTCCAAACAGTCTCTGCGGGTGCCAAGCAGTCACAGCAGTGGCTTGATCCTGGCACTTATGAAAGAAGCTCTTTGATAAGCCTCAGCCAGGAGCAACACAAGGGAAGCAATCAGAGACACAAACTCAGCCAGAGAGGAGCTATCTACCGTGTTTGCTTGTGTGTTTGTGATGTTTTGTTTCTTTGACCTGTTAAACTTTCCTCTTGAAAAGAAGAAGAAAAAAAATCAAATCCACAAAAATCTTTTCTTCAGTCTTTTATGGTTAGCACTTTCTTTCCCTTGTGCACCTCAAAAACTCTTGGAAACACATTTGTTCTACTTTTCCGTCTCTTTGTAACCAGAGGGAACAACAAAGTGATTAAAAGCTTTAGAGGTGTGTTTGGACGTGGCAGATGTCTGAACGCTGTGCTGCTGAGGTTGAGTTTCCTGTTCTTTCCCTGTCCTCCTCACATATTGTATTTCAAAAGCTTTTTCTCTCATCTCATTAGGCCCAACTAGACAGGTACTCTCTGGGATGTTTAATTATAATTAGCTATTATGTACTTTTTGTAGCCTGGATATTATTTCCTGTAATTATTTGTAAGTGATTTTGAAAAGTGCAAAAAAGGAATGAAGTGAAAGTACTTTTCTAATGCTTTTATTCCCTTAATATTCTCATTATTCTTTGAGTAAGATGAAATATGGATGAATAAGAAAATTTCATCTTTAAAAGAAAATCAAGGTGAGTTTGAGTAAAGTGATTCTCACACCAAAGAAATATTGGTTCAAAGAATATGTAGAATTAAAACAAGTGTTTTGTTAAAACAAGTCAGAAGTTAATTGTCAAGTCAAGTAAAGTACATTTTTAAGCTCAATTTAAACTCTACTTCCTGTAAATAAATGACACTCAAAGTTTGATAATCTTTTAATTGCTCAATGTTTGTAATTAGTTCCTTTAAAGGTTTTTGCAAATCAGTATGGTGATGAAACAAATAAAAAAAATTACAATAAACTGTGAAGGCACATCTCATGCCTAAATTTGTTTTCAAGGCCAAATGTGCTCAGAATTTAGACTGGTAAAATATTTGGAATCTGCCGGAAACATGTCTGATTAACAATAAAGTTGAATACATATCTTCAACCATCTGAGGAGCAGTTTCAGCTACAGACTATTTCAACCCCACTGCTCAAAGGAACGGTACAGAAACTTTTTTTGTCATCCTACATCAATATTCCATCTTTCACTTTCAAACCTTTAAACTTTCACTCACAACAACTAAAAAAAAATCATGTTATTGTATGACATTATATGATTGTAACATGGCAGCATTCAAATTTTCCTTCAGTGATAAAGTATTTTCAATTCAATTTTAAACTAAATCATCATTTGTACACATTAGAAATGTAATAGAAAAGATTTGATAAAGGCTTAGATGTCTCCTGATTTTTTCGATCAAGAACTGTTCAGTAGAAAATGTAACTACTTCTTTTGTTACTGCTTCTTTTATTACTTCTTTTATTATTGTCATTCAAAATCTCTTTAGGTAATTAATCAGCTGGACCCGCTGCTGTAAGACAGTGTTGTATCAAATAAGGAATGTGTTGATAATATTTGCTGAGCATCCCCCACCTTTCCAATTCTCTGTAAGTGGTGGTCTGGAACTTTTCTTTCCCCCACCACTCTGTAAGAAAACACCTATTACTTTATAAATAAAGTAGACAGGGGTGCATTTCTTTGTAGAAACTTCAGTTTGGAGAAATGCTGTCCTTGTCACAATTAAAACAAAGAATCTCTCGCTTGTTCTCCGGTCACACAGATTTGGGATGAAGATGAATAACGTTTCCACTCTAAAGGTGCTGTTAATTAATTTGAGATTTGCTGTTTTTCCACCAAACTGAACTGAAGTTTGCTGCTTATATTTCTGCTCATAAAATTAAACTTCTATGTTTACCTAAAACATGTGATGTTGGGCCTCATCAAGTTTACATTTGATAAAGAAAGGGTGACTTTAAATCATATTATTGCTTTGTATGTGTCACATTTAAAAGTGCATGTTCAGAAACAAAATACCACACCTACATTTTTAATAAGGAGTTTCATGGATGAACTTAAATGATCAAACATTACAATATTAGAAATGCAAGAAATAAAAAAAAAAAACCAGGGCAGCACAGTGGTGCAGCGGTTAGAAGTGCAGTGGTCTCACAGCCAGAAGGTTTCGGTTCAGGTCCTGGGTGGGATGAGGCTTGGAATGCTGGCCTTTCTGTGTGGAGTTTGCATGTTCTCCCTGTGTATACAAGATCTTTCTCTGGGTACTCAAAGAGAAGACGAAAAGACCCCAATTAGATTTATCTATTAGTTTTAATATGTTCGTGTGGCATGACACTGTTATAATATATTTGGGTAAACAAAACTCTGGTGACTCTGGTAACTAACACTAGTTACCAGAGTGTGGTTTTACCATGTGTTTCTGATTTGGATGATAGAATACTTGAAAAAAAACAAAACACCTTACATTCATCAAAGTGATCGTGTCAGATGGGTGGGCTGGGCGTGTACCGGCCACTTCTCCAATCAGAAAATTTATCTTAAATGCTCCTCTGAGGGGAGACACTCGAAATGTATTGAGACAGCATCTTCAAAGTAAGGCACTCAAATGTTCAACTATTAGAAGTGTACACCTGCTACTCTATACTCATTAATGTCCTCTGAGTAAAAGAACAAATGTCAAGCACAAATTATAATTTGGCTCTGAAAAATACAGGTAACATGTAACGTGTTTGATTTACTAAAATTCAATGAAATTAAATTCTGTTAAAAAAAAAACAACCCAAAAACCCTAATGTAACAAGTGCAATCATTACATCAGAAGGTTGTTAGAAGAGGCTAAGAAACTCAGAGAGCACTAATAGAAAAGTTAAGTTACAAACTGCTATTTCTAAATTTATAAATCTCTATTTGTATCAAAAATACAGACCTGTAAAAAAATGACAGTTGAAATCAAGCATTTTGAAGAGAGAAAAATGTTTTGATAGCTTATAACTTGTAAACAATAAACTATGAATACCGATCACTAACAAAGTTTTTTATTGGATACAAACTGTCAGTATTGTATTTATGAATGCAGTAGGAACATTTTATGAAGTTGATAAAACCCTGATCACTTTGTAAAACGTTCGTTTCCTAAACTTGTTTAATCTTCATTTTGAAACCTTACTTTCTTTATTTTGTTTCTTTATTTTCTTAAGAGCACTAGAAAAAAGAAGAATGAAGTTTAGTCAGAGTAAGACAGAGTATGTGGGTAAATGAGAGGGATCCAAATGGAAAAGTGAGGTTACAGAGAGAAGATAAAGAAGGTGGAAAATTTTAAGTACTTCGGATCAACAGGTCAGAGCAATGAAGAGCGTGGAAAAAAGTGAAGAAGCATGTGCTGGCAGGCTGGAACAGGTGGAGGAAAGTATCAGGTGTGATGTGTGACAGAAGAGTTTCAGCTAAAATAAAAGGGAAAGTGTACAAAACCGTGGTGAGACCGGCCATGCTGTTTGGTCCAGAGACAGAGGCACTGAGGAAAAGACAGGAAACAGAGATAGAGTTACAGTAGCAGAGATGAAGATGCTGAGGATCTCTCTGGGAGTGACCAGGATGGACAGGATCAGAGGAACAGCACATGTTAGAGGTTTCGGAGATGAAGTCAGAGAAGCCAGACTGAGATGGTTTGGACATGTGCAGAGGAGAGAGAGAGTACAACGGAAGAAGAATGCTGGGTTTTGAACCACCAGGAAAGAGGGCTAGAGGAAGACCAAAGAGGGGGTTCATGGATACAGTGAAGGAAGACATGAAGATAGTTGGTGTGACCAAAGAAGATGCAGCAGATAGGGTTAAATGGAAGAAACTGACTTGCTGTGGTGACCCCTGAAGGAAAATGGCAAAAGAATAAGAAGAAAGAAGATTTTCTCAAGAGCAAAAAGTTCAGTAGGTTGAATATTTTATTTTAACGTACCCATTGATAGCATATAAAAAAATGTTCCAATTGTGCTTTGTTTTTGTTTTTTTAATGTGAGAGTGTATCCCTGTTTTTCAATTTGTGACACCAAAGAAAATGCAAATGAACGACAATTTGAAATCAAATATTTAATAGGAAAAAAAAAGGTTTACCAAAAATGACCAAACAGAGTTATTCCTCATTAAATAACACTAATGATGGAAGAAAAGGCGAAGAAATTCTTCGTCATGTTGCACACCAACACTGAATAAAATATGTTTAACATAGAATTTTTAAGGCTTACAGATGGCCAATGTTGTAATTTAGGCAGCGATCTTGAAGTGTAGAAATGTAATCCTGCTGTAAGTAAAAGTACAATATAGCTTCTCAACAAACTGACATGTGACATAGACTTCATACTCTCTATTAGGAGGATCGACATGAGCTGGAGCATCCAATGAATCCCATTTTTATCTCACAGACCGGAGTTTGACTTCTCCAGGGATCTATTCTCGCTCTCCTCTTTCTGCCTGGATTACATTGTTTCCAACTATTGCTCACAGATCTTCTCTCTACTAAACCTTTTATTTTTATGTACTGTATTAGAAGCAGCAAATTTATTTTTACATAATGCAACACAAACAAGTCGGCCATCTGAGAATTTTACTACAAGAGTATATGATTAAAAAAAGTGGGCTTATTAAAATTAGATGATGTGTATTTTCCATCTATCTTCTCTTTGAATAAATGCTGGGATCATCCACATAACAAGACACTCAAAATTTCCTCTCAGAAAATGAATTTATTAAGCTTGAAATGGAGCTATTGCTTCTCCAGGTCGAGAGACGCCAGATGGGGTGGCTTGGGCATCTGCTTAGAATGCCTCGGTGATGGGGTGTTTCAGGCACGTCCCACTGAGAGGAGACCCAGAGGCAGAACCGGACGTGCTGGAGAAACTACAGATCACAGCGGGACAGGGAACGCCTCCCCCTCAAGTAAGCTGGCGGATGCAGCCAGGTTGAGAGAAGCTTGGGTTTCTGTCTGAGGCTGTTGTCCCTCTATGAAGAGATCAAGCATGGCCAAGTTGCCCTTGTCCGGACGTGGGTCACCCCGTGGAGCAAGCCCAAGGGTGTGGCCTGGGTTTTCTGTCTGAGGCTATTGTCCTGAAAACGAACCCCAGACAAGCAGCCTCTACATAGTTTCCTTCCTTCTTTCTTTTTTTGTAACCAGATCATTTTGTAACGTTTATTACATGTTTATTATTATTACGGGTGGAGACGGTGGCCGCGTGGTTAGAGCGTTCGCCCGCGGACCGGAAGGTCGCGGGTTTGCGTCCCACGGAGAGCACGTCTAGGGTCCTTGGAGAAGACACCTAACCCCCGCTTCTCCCACCATTGGCGCCGTTGAAGGGCAGCCTGCTGCGGTGTAAGGAGTGCAGCAAACAAATTTCCCCGGTGAGGGATGAATAGAGTAATTCATTTATTTATTTTATTTATTTATTACTTTGATATTTTTATAAGAATATTTTTGTGTCAATATGCTTTTACTTTTTTTTTAAATTAAATTCTGGTTTAACAACACAAGCAGTCTATTAGACAGCCTCTGAAAATACAAACAAAATAGTGATTAGTGGATAGATTTGTCTCTGCCATGCATATCTGTTTAGCGTTCAAAGTTTTCATCTCCAGCAAAGTGTTCCAGTACTCATGCATCCTCTCTTAATGTGTTGGAAGCTGTCCTGCAAAACAAACCGTTCCACCTGATGTTTAGACCAGCTGTTACATCATCAAACACCTCCGTTTGTATTTCCAGCTCCTCATTCCTCATGTTTGGGTTTCCTCTTCTCCTTCTTTAACCACTATCCTTCTGTTTGTCCTCTCGAGTGCATTGATCTCTGGGGTTCAGATATAGAGAGATTTGGGTCACAGTGATATGCCTGGCACTTATAGCCAGCAGGTGTGAGGGACAAACAAAAACCCGCTAAACAAACCCCCAAACCAATTTAGGGCTTGTGTGCTCCCTCATATGGACAAACTCAATGATGGCTATAAGGAGTAAGACAAAAAAAGGCAAACACACAGCACAGTCACACCTGGCATGTCGGATATTTGTGTATCACACACTCTTCTCGTGATAAATTAGACCACCGCCTACTGATGCCAAGTCTGCGACTAAAGTTTAATGATGATAGAGAATCAGAAATGCTGCAAAATAACTGGTGATATGTCACGTGGAGTGGTGACAAATAATCTGGCATCCTGCTTGCTGATCCATCTCAATCCATCACAAGAGCTCCATCCAAAGTGTCCCAGCCAGAAAAACTCAGAGAAGAAAACCAAGAGCTGGCAGATGAACCGAAATGCGTAAACACAAAGATTTGGACCAAACTTTAAACACATCAAAGTGATCTATTAGTGGAATACAAAGCATACAAAAAAATGAACATTTTTGTCTGATATTGAATAGGGTCATCAGCATACAATTTCCACACCTTCTATGACCAATAAGTCTCTGAGAATGTTAAAATTTTGGAAGATTTTACAAAAAAATCTAATCTTGCAACAGTGTGAATACATTAATTTATTTAATGACCATAAACGATGGTTCGGTGCAGCACCCTCAATAATTAGAATGCTACATCAGTTTATAGTGGTAAAGAAGTAGTTGGGCCAAAAAGCAAAGCTTTTAATTAACCAGTCGATCCAAGTTCCAATAATTGATCTACGTTCTTACCCTCAGCTGTGGTCACCAAAGGTGGGTGCTGACCAAAAGAATGAGCTCGGGATTATGATGTAAATGAAGAAAAACCCAGTATATGCTGGACGAACTACTTTTCACAGCTGGTATTTGAACATGTTTGAAAATTTCTTGGTGAAATGAGAAAAAAAAGCCAAGACAAGAACGGTTTTGACATCTCCACTTTGCCTGCTGTTCTGTGACTTGATAACTGAAAAGCAGCGGTCAATGGGACAATTCTATCACAATAAAATAATTTTTAAAAAGTTATATATAAAAAAAGGTTGCATATTTCCTGATTCTTCTCGATCATTTAATTTGAATATACCAAAACAATGTGCCAGTTGACGGACTTGGTTTGCGTTTGGTTATTTCGCATTAGCTTTTCACAAAAGAAAGAAATTTTGAGATATTTTATAATATTTTATTTTATCACCATGCTCTTCATATGTAAGATAAAGTTTCTGACAGGATGCTTTAAATAGTTCATCATTAGTCAGAGTAAGACAGAGTACATGTGTGTGAATGAGAGGGATCCAAATGGAAAAGTGAAGTTAAAGGGAGAAGAGATAAAAAAGGTGGAAGATTTTAAGTACTTAGGATCAACAGTCGAGAGCAATGGAGAGTGTGGAAAAGAAGTGAAGAAAAATATGCAGGCAGACTGGAATGGGGGAGAAAAGTATCAGGTGTGATGTGTGATAGAAGAGTTTCAGCTAAAATGAAAGGGAAAGTGTACAAAACCATGGTGAGACTGGCCAGTCTGTTTGGTCTTGAGAAAGGGGCACTGAGGAAAAGACAAGACACAGAGATGGAGTTAGCAGAGATGAAGATGCTGAGGATCTCTCTGGGAGTGGCAAGGATGGATATGTTTGGAAATGAATTTATCAGAGGAACAGCATCTGTCAGAGGTTTTGGAGATAAAGTCAGAGAGGCCAGACTGAGATGGTTTGGACATGTGCAGAGGAGAGAGAGAGTACTTTGTACATTGGAAGAAGGATGCTGAGTTTGGAACCACCAGGAAAGAGGACTAGAGGAAGACCAAAGAAGAGGTTCATGGATACAGTGAAGGAAGACATGAAGATAGTTGGTGTGACCGAAGAAGTCGCAGGAGATAGGGTTAGATGGAAGAAAATTACTTGCTGACGCGAACCCTGAAAAAAATGCCGAAAGAAGAAGAAGAAGCTTTAAGTAGCTCATCACCGAATTGCATGGAATTGTTGGATTGACTCAAATTTATTTGCCAGGCAAAAGTAAGTAGTATTGATATCACCAAGCAACCCGTCTCAAAATGTATTTAAAATTTTTCCGGATCAACCGGTTACAGAACTCTGAATGTGAAAAAAAATGTCGTCCACCTTGATGAATTTGTCAATAACACTTAAAAAAATTGTGTTATCTCACAAACACCAATAGCCAACCTGTGTGAAAACAACCCATTTTATGATGGATGTTAACCATCAACACACTTTGTCATTTGCTTTTTTACTTAGCCATTCATCACTCCGAGGGATGAAAATGTCAAACAAACGACATCGGTGCTCTATATGGATTTTTTTCCCTCCCAAACAGGACCCTTAATTTGATATAAACCATGGGATCAATAACTCCCCAAAAAAGACACCAATAAGAAATTGTTTTAACACGTCCAAGTGAAGTTGCAGAATTATTGACACAAAAAGTGAGAGGGAAAAAACACACACAGTGGAAGTGATTGTTTCTGTCAAAATTTGAACTGGCATTTTAAAAGTTTACATCCAGTTCACAGAATCCTCGGTTCTCTGTCTGTTGGGCTTTGAATTTGTTCTTGGCATTAAGCTCTGTAATTAGCACCTTCCTCTCAGAAACTGTGAGCTTTCCCTGGCAGAGCAAATTTAAATGTTGTCTTCTTTCTCAGCACATAAATGCATACATTTCTTTATCCCACCTCCAGATAAAGAAATAGATATTGTCTATCCACATTTCTATCTTTATTTTTAGAGTCTGAATGCTGATGAGAGGAAGGACATCAGCAGTGGAAGAAAAGAAGACAGAGAGAGAGAAAAGCTGGTCGGAGGGTCACATTAGTTTCTCTGTGTTTCAGAAAACTGATTCTAAGGAGAGTCCTTCTGATGAGTGAGCTGGAGAGAGAAGAGGACGAAACCAAACCAACCTCTCGATCTACGGGCGAACTATGAGGAGGGGGGGTCTGTTGCTGCTGCCATATAAAGAGCCAACCTAAGAACACAGCAACACAAACTCTCTCTCTCTCTCTTTTTCTCTTCATACACACACACAGACACACAAACACACACCCAGAGATCCAGTGGCTGCTCTGTTTCTCTCACACTCACCCACTCTCATTATTCTCTCTCTCTCCCTCTATCTCGCTCCTTCTGTCTCTCACTCCATTCCTCTGGGCTCTGCCTACTTCTTGCTTCTTCTCACAAGTCACATTGTGTTTGTAAGTATGCGCTGAACGTCTCCTCGTGTATGCTCGGCTTTTCCTTAAGCCTTTGTGCATGTGTGAGTGACTGCTCGCCTACTTCAGTGTGACTGAGTGGAGCAGTGAGCTGGACCAAGTGTATGTGGCTCTCTGTCTCACCCTTCCACACTTGCCGCTTCTCCAGCAACTCTTCCTGGGATCTCCTGGTCCCCTTCCTCGGTGGCAGACTCCCCACACCAAGCAGTCACCATTTCCGCCCCCGGGAGACCCACGCTGGCAGCGCAGCCCCTTCCCCGACTCAGCATCGGGAGGAAGACCCTGGTGGCGGCTGCTGTGGGGGTTATGCTGGTTCTGGTTCTGGTGGTCCTCATCCCCGTGCTCGTCAGCTCCGTGGGTACAGATGCCAGCCACTACGAGATGCTCGGTACCTGTCGAATGGTGTGCGACCCCTACCTGAACAAGGGAACTCCACCGAGCAGCACAACCTCCACCGGTCTTCAAGCTGAGGCGGAGGCGTTGAGTGACCATAGCAACGTTCTTCCACCCTCTACACTCCTCCAGGGCCCGCAGGGTAAGCCTGGAAGGCCAGGCAAGCCCGGACCACCTGGACCGCCTGGACCACCTGGAGAACCAGGACCACCAGGACCAGTTGGGCCACCTGGTGACAGAGGAGACCAAGCGAGGACTGGGATTTTGGGTCTGGGGGATAACGGAGCTATCAGCACAGCCACATACAGCACGGTTCCTCGGGTGGCCTTCTACGCTGGGCTTAAAAACCCCCACGAGGGCTATGAAATCCTAAAGTTTGATGATGTGGTCACCAACATTGGCAACAACTATGATGGCATTTCGGGCAAGTTTATCTGCAGCAGTCCGGGTACATACTTCTTCATCTACCATGTTTTGATGAGAGGAGGGGATGGCACAAGCATGTGGGCAGACCTCTGCAAGAATGGCCAGGTTAGTCCCCCTAAACTCTTTTTGTGATGTTTGTGCGCACCTGTCTGCTCTCATGCACACTCTCTTTAACCCACTTCAAGACGCATTAGAACCGAAAAGAAATGGATTTCTTTCCTTTTTTCTTAGTTTTTTAAATTTTAAATAAATTGATCGGGTGGGGGAATGTGGACTTTATCCACCCGTCTTTAAATCTGAAGTGCGTGTCTGCAGCGCAAAGCGCACCAGGAGACTTAACCGGTTAGAAATGCGCTTTTTCTGAGAAGATGTGTCCTGGTAGAAGCGCGTGTCGCGATCCAGAGGATGCCCACAGTCGGGATGATCGTGGGGTTTAAAAAAAGAGCTCTTTTTGATTTCATAATATTCTATTTAATTGAGATTTTTTTTCTCCTCTATGACATAAAATTAATCCGATGAACCGCTATTTAACGGCATGAAAAATAAATCTACAGTTAAATCAGATTTAAAAAATAAATCAAAGTGGTTCTAAATCAGTTGAATTTCACATGCTTCAATTAGTTTTATTAGATTTTTGTTGGATAATGAGAAAAACAACAAGCTATTCAATAAAACTAAAAAATAAATGATCACAAGACATAATTTCTTATTTTTTTATGTTGAAATATTAAAGTTAAAGAAAAGAATTGACATATTTAGTTGTTTTGATCCCAGAAATATTTCATTATTATTTTTTTATCCTCTGCGCCCTGAACTTCAAACGCACACATTTCGTTCTATTTGTCTCATTCATTTAAATTCAAAGTTATTTTAAGTAAGTATTTTAAATAATCAAAAATGGATTTTTGGGAAGATTATTTAAACCACACATTTGAGCTATTTGTAACCCTGAAAGAAATTTTCTTTCCTAATTATGGCTGCATAAATTAAATAAGTCTCAATTGAAATAAAAGATCTTCACTGTTTCCAGGATTTATTTGTGCATAAAAACAAAAGTTTTGCATTTTCAATAAAAAGTCATTGCTCTTTTAATGTTTCACAAGATCATGTAAACTTTTTGTGTGGGTCTGCTGTATTTGTTGGACACTTGACCTCTTTTTTTTCTTATATTAAAAGCAAGGCAATTAAAATACAAATTAATTGATTTAAATATGAAAAAATAACTTATAGCTAAAATTAAGTCTGTGAAATCCCTCATTTGTCCAGGCGTGATCCATCATAGAAAAGGCTTCAAAGTTGTCTTCTAGGCAGTGTATTTGATGATCAAGATGTTTCGACTTCCATCAGATATCATTTTCAATCTGATAGAGGAGATCTGAAATGGGCCACTGAAATGATTTCTATATAGAAGTCAAAACATCTTGCTCATCAAATGCACTGTCCAGAAGACAACTTTGAAACCTTTTTTACTTCTAAAATTGAGTAATAAACATGCCATGAGTGAAAACTTTAAATTAACACAAAGCCAGTAAAATGATTGAGTTATAAGTTATCAAATAGTGTGATGCTGCCAGAGGTTAACGACCTCCTCCAGCCTGGTCAGGGATGGAGAGTTACGGCCATCACAACCTATATATAATGCCTCACTCAACAGTAATGTTATTGGATGGGCATAAAAGCTTTGATGTATAGAAGAGGAAGAAGAACATGTGTTCCAATAAAATGCCTTCTGTTACAGCTTCATTGTGCCCTCAAGAGGAGGGTGTGGAGGTACTTAAGTTGGATGCACACAGTGTTCATCTCTGGAGACCAGCCTAATGTTTATAAAGTGGCAACTGCTTCTCTGTGTTCCTTTGTCCCACGCAAAACTCATGCATAAAGAAATGCTTTTTTCATAGAGTTTATTACCAAGTGCGCTTGCTTGATGGAAAGGACCCCAGAGCCTTGGTATGTAAATGACTGGGAATGGTTATAAATGTTGGTCCAACATCACTGATGAGGTGTTGAAAATCTAACTAAAAACTCCTGCAGTCACACTGGTACTTTCTTTAGCTCATTAAAGCAGCAAAAAGCTACACTGTGAGTTGGGACGAATGAGGCCAGGGAATTGCAAACAATGCTAGTATTTTATCATCTCTTGGTCTCAGTGAAGGGTTTTACTTTCAGACCTTTGTAGGGTTGTTTCACCTCAGCGTGTGCTCTTCCCTGCACCGGGGTTTCTCATAAACCGTGAAGATTGCGAGTAGACGGTTTAGCTTTCCTCCAACAACACTTTGAATCATTTCCCCACAAACTTGACACTTTTCAAGCCAGACCACAAAGATTTTATTTGTTTGAGCCCACAAACTTTCCTCTTCAAACTCTTTAAAACTCGTATCCCAAATTTCCCAAACCTCCTAAACTTTCTTCAATAAATCATTGCGTTTGACTCTCCTTTGATGCCTTTTAAGAGACATGGTCGTGATAACAAAGACAAGCTGAAGACACAAAGTGAATGAGGGGGGAGAAGACATAGTTATTGTGCCATCTTGTCTATTTAATTGTAATTAAAAAGCTTGAACCAGTTCCAGGATATGTTTGCGCCTCTTTTCTCAGTTCCCTTCTTAATATTGTTATTAATCCGCAAAAGCATTTCAGAGTTAATTAAAAGCAATGACTTCAGCGTCAGTCTCTCAAGAGGACCATAGTGAATAATCACTCTGTCTCCTCCTTTAATAAGCTTCAACGTCCTTCGTGCACATGGCTCTTCCCCAGCAATTACCGCTGTAGTCTCCACCTTAAAGACACACACATTCACACACACCCCACAACCCGCTGCCTCTACCCGCTCCGACTGTGCGCTGCCCTCCATGTCTCCTCTATTGTGTACATACACTCATTTCCCAAAAGAAGCTGAAGTTTTTTTTTCTCAAAAAGACAAACTACATTTTAAAGAAATAGGAGTGCAACTTCAAAACCATTGATTTGCCAACGGTGTATCATCAGTATCGTTCTCAGTAATGGATTGAGTTGTTAGATTTCTCCAAAACTTGTTTTTTTGTTGAGTCAGCTCAGTTTTAGTTGGTCACATGTCAGTTCACCCGTGAGACCACTCATATCCATCCATCTCTGGTCATAAAAGATGTTCCCGAGTGGGAGCTGTAAAAACCACTGAAATGCTAATTATCTTGTTTCTTAATATTCAGGTGAAACCTACGAGATGCATTTAACATCTGCTGACAATCCCAACAGTTCTCACAGGAGCTGAGCCATCTGGAGAGGGTCAGACATGTTTGATTTGATTCACGGCTTCTGCTCTCCAGAAAGACGGGAACAAGAAGCCACTTAGAAGAATATATGTCCTGCAGGGTGGACTCAGATTTTTCTCTAAAGTATTTGGGCAAAAGAAAGATGACCTGTGGATGCCAAAGATGATCCATAGATGCAGAAATATTTGGACTTGATTGATTTTAGCATTCTGGAAATGTTCAGACCTTAATTCTTCATCATGGTGTGCCTCCAGCACTGAGAAGTCTTTGTGTGTTTTCCTGGTCTTACAGAGAGACTCTGTCTGAAATAGACCGGCAGGGTTGGAGAAAGCACCCCTCAGTCCCTCGGCCTCTTTACTTGCAGTATTGATCCCTTTAGGTGTGTGTGCATGTTTCTGTGTTTCGCTTTCTTTCCACTGACGGACCTGTTTCATTCAATGTTCTGTACATCACGGCACTTCTTCTATAATCAGCCCGAGAGGTAGTGGAGGCGGACCTTTGGCCTTGATCTCCTCTGTAATTGGACATTGGATTTGACACTCTGCCGAGTGCAACATTAGAGCCGGCCTAATTAGGTGCGAAGGCTATTAAATTAAAATTGGCTCATGTTGTTAGGAAATACCACACAGATTGGAAATGTCAGGACGACGTCAGGCTGTCATCTGCAAGCACGGCCAAGAAAATCTATCATTGGTGAAGTTTTCACACTTGTTTGAATAACGACCGCCACTTATCTGTTAAGAACCTACTTTTCACCAAACATGTCAATGTATTGTTCAAGTTAACCACAAGTTAATGTCAGGAAAACTGTCATGTATGATATTTAATACATTATGTAGTATAACACTGAACACATGCAGTTTAAAAGTAGCTATAGATTGTCTCCTGTGACTGGCTGACTCAAGAACACAATGATATTGACTCACAACGCTCCTTCATTATAATGAGGGCCGTATGGGAGATAGAAATGCCCCTGGCCTTCTTATGTAAACATCCTTTTCCTCGTCTCTTTTACCACCCCTGACATTTAGACATTTCTACGAATTCAGACTTAAGTGATCGGCAAACCGAAATTACCAACACCTTTTTCTTAATGAAAGTTTATGTCAACATCTTCAAATGACTCACCAGAAGTGTTTGACCTCTTTTTCAGAGATAAAATTGATGGAATATCCATTTATACTAAAATAAGACCAACTTTATAACAGAACAGCAGCATGGCCGAGCTAGAAGCCTTTTTTTAAAAAAGTTAACAGACATGTAGAATCTGTCTATGAGTTTAAGAGCACAACATTTTTCAAAGATGAAGGCCGTACGTTCAAGCCTCTTTAAAAATCCTGGGAGACACTACTAATTTTGTATTTTGTGAGCGCAATCTTCTGTTTGGTTAGGGAAGCATTAAAAGGACAATCAAATCATTCTGATTCTGATAACATCTTTGGCTTTATAAGTTAGGAAAAAGATTTACAACTTTTTTTCAATCTTAAACTGAGAGCCAGTCGGGTGAAGGAAGCTAAGAGGACGTGCAGTGATTTTTTTTTCCTTTCTGTTAGCTCCTGGAAACAATCTTGCTGCTATGTGTTGAACAAGCCCTAAACATGTCCTCTTTTCTAGGATATGAACAGAAAAAGAGGGATGGAATGTTTATGTCTCTTCATTTCCTTTTTTTACCCCCTCTTCGCCCCCAGGGTTAGGGATAGGGTTTATCCCCATTCCTAGGGACTTTATCCCTAACCCTAAATTTTTTAGTAATTTCTTTTTGTAGATTGCTTTTCACAGATTTTCATTTCATCTTCTAAACCTCTCGGTCGTGGGGGTAGCCTATTCCGGCTGATTTAAAGTGAGAGGCAGGGTACATCCTGAACAGGTCGCCAGTCTGTCGCCGGGCCACACATATACACAACCAACCACACACCGACTTATTCCTATTCCAGTTTCACACCGGCCACTCAACCTAATGTGCATGTTTTTGGAGGGTGGGAGGAAACCAGAGAACCTTGAGAAAACCCACACATACGCAGAGAACATGCAAATTCCACACAGAAAGACCAGTGTCTCAAGCCTTGTCGATCTTGGGACACGAATTCTGACCTTCTTGCTGTGAGGCCACTGTGTGTACCAAATGCGCCACGTGCCGCCCCATCTCACAAATCAAAATCACAGATTACTTTAGAGTGCAGCAAATTAAGAACACAAGAATAACAAAAACAAAGGAGGATTAAGGGGTATCTCCACATTCTTAGAGAATTGCTGAGAAAGTAAATTGTTATTGAGGCTTGGCGTTTGGCATCATGCTTGCTTTTAAAGGATTTAAAAGTCTATTCTTTGTAGAGCAATGCAAGAGTTTTAGAACCTTCTGTTTTTAGTACAAAGAAAAACATCTGCTGAAATTCATTCAGGAGATCTCTTTCTACCCTCTTCACAGATGGTAAATCTCCTGTTACTATTTAATTTCTCTCATCATGTTTTCACTTATGTTCCTCAAACAAATGAACCTGTAACACATGGTGCTTCATGACATGGCAGCTCCCTTGTACCCAATCAGTTTTTCGGTCTCATTACTTTAGTGAAATTGCATCCCCTGTGCGAACGTGTGAGCGCTCATGGATGTTCGGCTTGTCTCCTTGTCACCGTCCGCTAGTGTGTGTTTGTGGTGTTTGTAGCTGAAAAAGGTTGGATCAGGCTCAATAAACGACGCAAGCCATCTAAGCTGCTATCAAGCATGCAGTTCACGGCTGGGATGTTCAAACACAATTAGATGGCAGAACACCTTGATTTAAAATTGGCCAATAGGCACGATCCAAAATGGAGGCTCACGACCAAGTCAACAAATCTCTGTCAGAGAGTCGGCACGGGACATGTGAACTCACAAAGACAAAACTTTCTGTGCCAGTACGATGCTACAGACTCTCACACAACTGACACAACAAATAAAATATAAAATTATTGTTGCTTTTATCAGTGGAAGTCTGAAAGGCATGTATAATTCATCCTAACAAATTGTACTGCATACTGTGGCTGTTGAATAAAAATAATGGGGAAAGAAGTCTTTTAAGATGTAATGCTGATTAAATGTGAAACCCTGCAGGACGGGAGATGAGTGCCAGTCTTTTGCAACACGCCATGGATTCCTCTGGCATGTTTTCGTCACATGAATGGCTAATTTTTCACAACTGTCACATTAACATTTGCATGTAGCCAATGCACAAGTTAGGGGGAGATAATATAACCTACAGTGGACTGCCATAAGCGTGTAGTATCTATTAGTCCTGAGCACAGTCTTCACTCAGAATTTATTTAATCAAGGCCATCCTGTTGACGATATGACTGATGCAAACATGCACGAGCAGCCACAAGGAAGACAACAACGCTGACACCTCATTTTCCGTCTCTGCAGCAGGCGCCTACAGCCTCACGCTTTGTTTGTCCTGTCAAAGTTCCTTTCCATATTCTGTGTCAAGGTCATGCTCTGCCAGTTGGCTGTTTGTTGTTCTCATCGCTGGCTGCATATCAGCCGTACCCCTCATTTGAACCTTCAGCTTGTACGCCTAACAACTTCTTCGTGTGCAGAGGCGGGGAAAAAAGCTCAAGGAAATAATAGCTCCAATAGGAGTTCCCTCATCATTATTTCAAAAATAGTGAGAGATTTTATTCATGCGTGCGTATCATTGAAAGTCACGACAGGGGCTTAGAGCGCGGCGGTTTTTCTCAGAGGGGCATAAAAAATCATTAGAGCGTGGAAACAAATCAAAACAATATCAATGTGGAAAAACTGGAAGGATTTTAGGATTTTATGGAAGTTTGCGTTCACAAGTTTGTTTCCTTTTCTCCCCGGCTGTGGAAAACTTATATTTATACTCTGCCTAAACTTCAGAGACATAATTATACCAATAAAAAAGAGCAAAATTAAAAATCAATCTCATAAAATGTTGGAAATTTAGATTTTATAAGGCAGATCTGTGACTTTGCCAGAGGTTCTGTGTGCCTCACAAAGCAAATATTTTGATAAAGTTTCATTAATACCCCAACTGACAAATCCTCCAGAGCCATCATCACCTGCTTCTGCTGCAGCTCGAGGCGCTAACCCTCTAATAAGATGATGTTGACTTTGCATGATCATGCCACAGCACATCATATTAATATGCACCGGACCCTGGCATCTCCCCATCTGAGTGAGAGGGGCTGTTTGCACATCGATATGAGCACTGCTAGATTTAATCATGTGGATAAACAATAAAAAAAAAAGTACAATATTTTATATATTACTTCTGTATCTTAAGACCTTGTCCCAGATTTTATTGGCTGGATTAGCTCTTATCAGAACTTTATTTAATGTACTTGGTACACTCTAAAGAAGTTTGGAATACCTCAGACGCTCCCTCACCGCTGATGTGTTTCTTTTTTTTTTTTTTTCCTGAAACAGAATCACACCTTTTCCAAATTGGGGAAGCAGAGCCTTTCCATAGTTTGGATAGTAATGCAGTTGTTTTTACATTGATTTCATTGCATTTAATTTGGAAAAAATGAGAATCTACATGATGTGATTTGTGTCTGTATTTTCTACTGCAGTGATATTCACCACATTTACATGATTACCCTCGACAAATCCATTTACCCAAATATTTTCAATCATAATTATTTTGGTTAATTCTTTAGGTTGTCTTTCTATGTATATGTGCACACAAGTCTTCACCATTCTTGCATGCATATAAACACACAAGTCCAAAATATATACAGTAGAAGCCTATTGTGTGCTTTTTATTTTAATGGCCCCTTTTTTAAAATTTGTTTATTTTATTAAATACAACACCCTCTTCAGAAAATTACATTATTAGCTATTTCATTTCCACTTTTCACCTTGTGCTTGCAAATGGACAGTGATCAAATAAATAAGTCATTCATAAGAAAAATAACAGTTGCAGCATCACCGTGAATAATTTGATTTATCAAAGTAAACCAACTTTATTGTTCTGATCATTTATATTTTAATGTCATAAAAAGACAAAAAGTGAGGTTCAAACAGTTAAAGTTGTGGCTGTGAGATTTTATTGCAGTGGGGATACTTTGTGTGTTACACCATGCAGCACAAATTAAAATTTTCAGCACCCACAACAATACAAAAATTAAAATTGCAAATAAAAAAACTTCAAAAACACCCTTTTCACTGTTCTTTCCTGTTAAGCGTCTATCCCAGTGAAGAGATGAGAAGCTGGTATGGGGACAGCATGGGGAGCTTTTTTGGAAAGGAGCCTCATTTTTGTTAGTAATAATAATAATGTATACTTTATTGATCCCTCACCAGGGAAATTTATTTGCTGCTTTACACTGCAGCATGCAGCCACGACAGCGCCAATAGTGGGAGAAACGGGGAGTTAGGTGTCTTCTCCAAAGACCCAAGACATGAACTCAGTGGGAATTGAATTTGCGAACTTCTGGTCCAAGGGCAAACGCTCTTCCACTGAGTCACCGACTCAATGTTCCAAAACAAAAATGAGATCTTGCAATAACATTACAGAATGAAGGATATGGTTGAATTTATCAGCCGTCCTAAATTGAACACATCATTTTTACCGATACCTAAAAAAATAACCCAAAGTAAGAATTATACCCGAAGAGGTCAGTTTAATGAGAGCTTGAGATACAATTCTTGCTCCACTGTGAAGAGGCTTGGCTTTAATTTTGGACATAGTTTCCTTACACAGGCAGAAAAATCCCAAGTATACACAATTTTATATAATAACTAACATATCAATTTTTAAATCACAATATCTTTTAAGAACTTGTCTTTAAAAGTTTATACGTCCACATTTAATTTACATTCTGCTTTTAAGACTAGCAATTGAATCTGGTTAAATTCTCTTTATAAAAATGCAACAATCTAAATTTAACGTTGTCACTCACTCACACAAATGCATGATAGCACTACAAAAGTTCAGCATGAAAATTTTTACCTCAGAGTCAATATTTCTGAATTTCACTTACTTACTAACTTACTTACTTTTAAAATACTGTATTTATTCCTCAAATGGGGAAATTGCAGAGATGAAAATACTGAGGGTCTCTTTTGGAGTGACCAGGATTGATAGGATCAGAGGAACAACACATGTTAGAGGTTTTGGAAATAAAGTCCGAGAGGCCAGACTGAGATGGTTTGGACATGTGCAGAGGAAAGAGAGAGAATACATCGGCAGAAGGATGCTGGATTTGGAACCACCAGGAAAAAGGCCTAGAGGAAGACCAAAGAGGAGATTCATGGATGCAGTGAAGGAAGACATGAAGATAGTTAGCCTAACCGCAGAGGATACAGCAGATAGGGTTAGATGGAAGAAACTGACTTGCTGTGGTGACCCCTGAGGGGAAATGTCGAAAGAAGAAGACTTTTGCTGCATTGCACAGCAGCAGGCTGCCAGGATGGCGCCAATGATGGGAAAATTGGGGGTTTAGATGTCTTCCCCAAAGACACTTAGTCATGGGCCCAGTGGGAATCAACCCACTTCTCCTAGTCCAAGGCCAGACGGTCTACCCTTATGCTAACACCTCCCCCCTTAATTTTTGTATTCAAATCTTAATAATTTCTCGTTTGGTGATTTTATAATTGAGGTATCATCCACATCTCTCTTTTTCTCTAAATTAATTAATTAATTAGAATGAGTAAGTTTACAAAATTTGGTGTTAAAACAGCTAAGTTAATCAAAAATAAAGAAATAAACTATTTACTATAACTTTACATGAGAAAAGTGTGATAAAACACTCCAGCATGTTAGATCAGCATCATAACTTTTTAAATAGTTGTGTATTAAGATTAATTAGCACATTTTAATATAAACTACATTAGCATAATGTTCTGAGACATTCATATTTTCATCTAAATCCGTCTGAAATAAAGTTTGCAAATTAGTTTTTTAAAAATCAGAATTTTTATGGAAACTTTAAACTCCAGCTGAGAAAAAGTTATTTTTAAATTAGAAATGCACATCATATTAGAGAAGCAATAAATATCTCGGGGTTTTTTGCGTGTCAGTGAGTGCTGAGTTCATAAAAAGTTTACATTTACCATTTTAATAAAACTACTCGAGCAAGTGAACATTGTCTGCACACTTTAGTGATTCTTTTCCAAGTTTTCCACACATTCAAGTTTCCACTGGGAGAAAAAAAAGGCAAACTATAAAATAATGTCCTTTTGAAAAATTCATACAACTGGGGACATAAATAACACTTCCTTTAGCAATTGGATTGAATTTATTCAGAGAAACACATAAATAAACCCCACGTGTGAGTTTGTGTGTGTGTGTGTGTGTGTGTGTGTGTGTGTGTGTGTGTGTGTGTGTGTGTGAGCATCCTGATATTTCTATGAAAATAAATCTTTCGTTCCGTTCCGTTGTATTCTGCTTATCCGGGGCCGGGTCACGGGGGCAACAGCCTCAAACGGGAAGCCCACGCTTCTCTCACCCCAGCTGCATCATCCAGCTCACCCGGAAGGATCCCAAGTCGTTCCCCAGCCAGCTGTGAGACATAGTCTCTCCAGCGGGTCCAGGGTCTGCCTCTTGGTCTCCTCCTGGTTGGACGTGCCCGAAACACCTCACCAGCGAGGCGCTCGGGGGGCATCCTGACCAGATGCCCAAACCACCCCTTCTGGCTTTTCTCGACCTGGAGGAGGAGCAGCTCAACACCGAGCTCCTCCCTGATCTCCGAGTGAGAGCCCACCCCTCCTGCGGACGAAGCTCATTTCGGCCGCTTGTATCCGCGATCTCATTCTTTCGGTCAGCACCTACAGCTGGTGACTATAGGTCATAAATCTTATTGACTTATATTTTTTCATATATCTCGTATGTATGGACCAGTTAATTATTAGACGTTTCCTTTCATTTTTGTTGGTCTAACTGTTTCACAATCCATTTTTATTGAAACTGGTTTAAATCTCTACACACTCAGTTAAGTAAAAGTTAAAATGGGGATTTTAGAATTGTAATGAGGCATAAGAAAACTTTCGAACACATTCTTACATTGATTTGGATTCAACTGTTTACTCACCAGACTACGTGACTAATAGCCTTATTTAACCACTGGCTACTTTAAAAGATGTGCAGAGCTTTCTTATTCCGTCTCCCTGAAGAAAAGAACCTGCTTGCCCAATTAATTTATCTTTACAAACGACGTTGCTTCTTTTCTTAGTAATTATGTAATACCACCGAGAAACTGCAGGTACTTTATACGTGGAAAGTGTCATAATATTTTATTTGATTCTATACCTGTTAAAATGACTTAATGACCCTTCCTCTGCAGGGTGGCTGGGCTCTCACTCAGAGATCAGGTGAGGAGCTCTGCCATCCGGGAGGAGCTCGGTGTCGAGCCGCTCCTCCTCCAGGTCGAGAGGAGACAGATGGAGTGGTTTGGGCATCTGGTCAGGATGCACCCCGAGTGCCTCGCTGGTGAGGTGTTTCGGGCACGTCCCACCGGGAGGAGACCAAGAGGCAGACCCTGGACCCACTGGAGAGAGTATGTCTCACAGCTGGCCGGGGAACGACTTGGATCCTTCTGGGTGAGCTGGAGGATGCAGCCGGGGAGAGAGAAGCCTGGGCTTCCCGGGGAAGTCTGAGGCTGTTATCCCTGCGACCTGGTCCCCAGATCCTGTTAAATAATGCCAATTTTTAAAAGCCAGCGATTTAAAACAGTCTAATTGACTGATTTTTTTTTTTTTTTAATATAAACCAAAACTTTAATTGATTTTTCAACTCTTATCTATTTCCATGTTTTATTGCATGGGTTGACTTATATTTTTCTATATTCTAACTAACCTGTTGTGTTTTATTTTCACATTGATTTGAATATTTATAGAAAACAAGAGTTTAAATGAAAGACTAGATTCAAGTGTATTTGTTTGGATGCTGATTTGTGATGTAAGTACGGTTTCTTTAAAGAAGAAAAAAGAAGAACTGAGCCTGACTAATGCTGAAGTTGTTTATTTAACTGTGTCCTCAGTCTAATGAGCCTGACATTAATGTACTGCAGAGTTGCACCGCAGCTGCTTTTTTCTTTTCCAGGAGTTTATCGTCATCAGTTTCCACATATATTGAATTTAACTTGGACTTAGTTCAAGTAACCGTGTTCGGCACAGAAATTGAATCAATTACTTATACTTGTTTTTTTAGGAAATTGTCCTGAAGTTTTGCCCGGTGCGATGGACCAACTCTGTATTTTTCTCATTTTGCTGATAAAACCTTTATTTTTTTTGTTGTTTGCTTTTAGAAAATGAGTTAAAAGGATATTATTATTTTATTGTGGTGCTGCAGTCATTCCTGGTATATTTTGTATCCAGTTTGGTTGAATTTATGCTGCACACACAGAGAAAGAAGCTGTCTTCTGGGTCTCATGTAGCTTTACTTCCCTCCCCCGGGAGAGGCCATGTTTGTAACTGAGATCTTAATTACCCAGGACATGTTATTAAGAAACGGCACCGAACGCCCTGTAGTCAGACTCACACATCACACAATCGCACAAAGACAAACAGAGATGGAAATTCCTCTTGTTCTCTCCGTTATTCTGGAGACCAGAGACATATTCCCATGATCCTCATCACTCCTCGCTGGGAGCAGATATTTCTGTTTGTCTATGACTGATCCCAGATTGATTCTTTTCTCTTTTTTTTCCTTTTTATTTCCTAATAATTACTCCTTGCTGGAAAACCCTAAGAGAAAGCGTGGAGTTACTATTTTCAGACTTTTTTCTTTCTCTACACTTTTCCCCCCCTCGCTTTCTTTAGTGAAAAATAAACTCACTTGCTCACTTGATTGTAATCATAAATCTGTCTGACAGGAAATGCCAAAGGATTGGTCCTCTGGTTTGTTGCTCCTAAGGGTTAAAAACCCCATAAAAAACAAAGATATCTATCAGTCTGTCTATCTGTCTGTCCACAAAATTTCTCCATTCTTCCACCTACGATACCCCCGTAACCACCTAACCATCAACTATCAATTAATCCACCCATCAAAGCTATTAAACTGTTTTTTTTTTTCTTCTCTAAACACTAAGAGTTTTGATTGTGCGAAAACTTGGATTTTTTTTGACCAGATTTTGTATCTAACTAACAAGCTTCTTCTTTCTCCCACATTTCCCTCCTCCCTGTGTCTCCAGGTTCGGGCCAGTGCCATTGCTCAGGATGCTGACCAGAACTATGACTACGCCTCCAACAGCGTCATCCTCCATTTGGACGCAGGTGATGAGGTTTACATCAAATTAGACGGTGGCAAAGCTCACGGAGGGAACAACAATAAGTACAGCACCTTCTCTGGGTTCATCCTCTACGCAGACTGAGAACAAACACAGAGACCACAAAGCAGAAAAAAAGACTTAGGGACAGATTTATACGACAGGAAGGAACAGTGTGTGTGTTTAAAGCTGGAATGCTATCTAGTTTTCCTAATTCTCACCATCAACACGGACACCTCTGCTCATATCCATCAGCTGAGATCTCCAGGTTCTGCAGCCAAGCCTGGACCAAAGCTCGTGAGGATGCACCGAGAGAGGCTGGTGGGTGTCGTGGGAGGAGTGGGATGGTAGACAGGCCGGTTTCTCTGCACTCCTTACCACCATTCTGATGTGTCAGAAGCTCCTCACCTTCAGTGTCTCTCTTCTTTCCATCGCACAGAAATACCAACAACTTATAAAAATCCTCCAAAAAGTGAATGATCTCACATCTTGTTCCTGAAGGGGTTAAGCTGGACAGACGACCCAGTGGACTGACCGCAACTCGTAGTGTTGTTCCGTGCAATTTAGATTGTGATTTTATTTTGTAAACTTGCATACTATCTGAGAAAAAGAGAAAAAAAAAAAAATATATTTGTCCCTTGTGAAGATGTCCTGCTTGAATGAGGGATTTGTGTTGAGGAACACAGACATACATAGCTACTGGACATGAGAATATTTAAAGCAAAATTCAGTATTTTATCAGAGTGGATGCGTTTTATTTTATTTTTCCCAGATTAATATAGTATTCATGTGCAGGATGACATACTTTCAGCACTTTCAATATACAATATGAGTTCTTGGAAGCTATTTTTTTTCCATCTAACGTCCAAACTTTTGACTTGTACCTTATATAAAAAAATGAAATATCCCGTATAGCCAGTCTGCCTTCCACAAACCGCCTCATGCTGTTTCTTATACAATATAACACAATGTCCTGCTGCTTTTCAGATTAAAGTGGAGTCAAAATAATCTTTTCATTGTTCTGAGCTCCATTGATGCTCCACTTGTTCCGAGACATGACCTGGTAGAAAAGTGTTTGGAAGAAATTTACTTTAGCTGGAAGAAGGCAAGAGACTTCAACAAAGTTTATGGTCTATTTATTATGCTTGTGAAAAGGGGGAAAATAATATATTCAAAGTCTGATATTTTTCCCAATGAGAGCAAACTGTTTCTTCCCGTTATGTGCCGATCTACTGTATAGTGTTATTTATTTCCGCTTCTCCGGGGTCAGGTCTCGGGCGCTGCAGCCTCAGAAGGAAAGCCCAAATTTCCCTCTCCTCAGCTATATCTTGCAGTTCATCTGGGAGGAACCTGTGGCATTTTCAGGCCCATAGTGAGACATAGTTCCTCCAGCAGGTTTTGGGTCTCCTCCAATTGAGATGTATTTGGAGACATCCAACGGAGAGGGTATCTTTCTGACCACTCTATCTGCTCCTGTTGACCCAAATAAGCAACTACTCTACTGCAAACTTCTCCCTGAAGGTAGAGCTCTTCCCTTCATGTCTGAGAGCCCAGCCACTCTGAGGTGGAAGCTTCCGCTTGTACCAGGGAACTTGTTGTTTTTGGTTACTGCCCACAGCTGGTGATCACTGGTGAGGAAAGGAACGTAGATAAACTGGTGTTTTGAAAACTCTGCTTTTTGGCCCACCTCTTACTTCACCTTCACAAAACCCCAAGAAAGTCCTCCTCTTGTGGTAGATCCCTGATTTGATCATTTTGAGACTAAATTTCAATGCAGACGGACTTTGAACCAACCTGTTTGACGTGCCCAACAACCAAAGTCATCACCACAATTTCTTCCCATGTCCCCTCCTTTATGACTTCTTTTAACTACAAAACTTCTCTTCATGTAACATTTTGAACACATCATCATAACAAAATAAAACACCCCCAAAAGAGCCATGATCTAAAAGCAGAAACGATAGAAAAGCTGCATTGAAAGAAAACGAAATGTGGTGGAATGGGGTGTAGAGAAGGCATCCAAGCAGAGTAACAGTGAGTGGGCAATTCTTCTGTTCCAGCGTCTCCACTGGATGTCCTCCATTCATTAGCTGCATATTCAGTGACATCCAGGCATTATGGTAATATTTAACCAACAAAGCAGCCTGACAGCTTGCTTGAGAATAAAACTGATTGGATGAGTGAGTTTGCCTATTACGACTGCACGTTTGAGTGTGTGTGCGTTTGTGCGTGCGTGCGAGTGTATCTGTAAGTGTTTGCATTCTAGCATGTGCTGTGCCATAACTACATTGTTCTTTTCCAGAGTTGTGGTATTCTGTGCTACAGCCTTTGACAAATATTTTACTCAGCAGCCAATGAGATTGTGCTCTGTGGGATGGAGCCACCGGAGAGACGGGAAAGGGAAAAAAAAAAAAAAACAGCTTGTAATTAAAATCTATCACTTGTCTATCTTATCTTTTGGAAATGTTGAATACATTTAAATAATAAATGGGATTTTTTTGAGTGACTTGTCTCCACAGATTCTTCAAAACTGAATTTCTAATCAGTAAAAAGTTCTCTGTTAAAGATTTAACTTTGTGACGCTAGAACAAATCTGATTGGATATGTGTGTATTGTTTTTTGCTCTCTTCACACATGAATCTTGATAGTTCTCAGAACAAACAATAGACCAACAGTCTGTCAGTAAGTCCCTCATTTATCTCTTTCTCTCACAAATATAAAGTCTACTCAAGGTGATAAGCATCCAGGGAGAGATTTCTATGTTTATTGCATCCTGAAGCGTTCTTACGGAGCTCTTCTCCATCTGGAAAGGTGCACTTGGAGATAAAAACCTTCCAAATTTAGCTACATCCAACAGATGAGTTAAAAGCTCTTTCCAAATGCAGATGAGTCCCTCAGAGAGTGAAGGCAATTCCTCAGCTGGCAATCGGGGTGTCTTTTAGCAGATTCTCATCAACACTTGCAAAATATCCCCAACAAGGAAGTAAAGAAAGAAGAGAGTAGGCTGAGAGGGGAGATTGACCGCGATAGGCAAGGAGCAGAATATAGTTTGACAAAGACAGATGGAAGCACAAGAGAATGAAGAGACCACAGAAGGATGTAATGGAGAGGGGATAGATAGCGAGGAAGAAGTAACGTGAAATCTAAAGAAGACAGACAGACAGAGAGAGGCATACTGGTGCTGATTGGAGGTGAAGAGGAAGGAGTGCTGGATTGTTTTCAGGGTAGAGTGATTCCCTGTTGTGGCGGTGTAAGGTGTCAGGAGAGATTAGCCTCCGTGGAGCTGGAGGGGAGAGCTTGAGATAGCTTAGATTGGACAAGTGTCAAGGACTGGACATCCCTCAGACCTGGCAGGAATGGGATGTGACATTGGCTGCAAGACTCATCTGCACTACCTTGTTCCTGAGGGAGGCATTCATTGTTGTGTGCATCGTTTAGCTTTTCCCCAGGGTAAACAACGTAATTGCATACAAACTACTGAGAATGAGGAAGTTAGAACATGCAAATTATCCCACACAGAATTTTTAGGATTAATGGTAGACATTTCCAATTTAGAAACAGAGACCTGTGATTATAGCATTTTTAAATAACAATTCCACTGATGCACTATTGTCAGTGTTTACAGCTATCATGTTTGCGTTTTAATTACTTTTCTCCCCTCACTAATGTGCCAGATGAAGCAAACTGTTCAGCGAATTATGGCCGTTGTTCTGAGGCTAACAAATTGATGTCAGTCGTAGCTAGAAAGTGAGATTGGCCGATATGTATAGCAACACTGAAACTTGTCACATTGAAAAAGATGCCTTTAGGGTTCACAAATGAACTCTACAAGACATTTTCAGCATCATTAATACATTAAACTGTTATTGAGCCACTCATTAATGGCCTGGTCAAATTGCCATATTTTGGGGCTTTTATGTTGTTGTTGATCGTACATCATACAGGCGGAAAATTTGTATACAAATATAATACATGCTGTACACCTGTCAACACTGAGCAGGACTATGATTGGATAAAAAAAAAGTTCAGCAAACAGTGTTTTACACATCATTTTTAAGTTTGCAATACCCCGTAGAAAAGGTGTAAAAAAATCTCTCGCAAAGCTGTCCCTAAAATTTAAAGTCTCATACAAGTGTTTATGAGCCTATTAACTTGAAGCACCACTGGTATCTTCAAAGTATGTTTTTGTCAGTTTCTTTTTAATTTTACCATTCTAAGTCAAAGAATCAAAAAATATTTATTGCCGTTGTTAATGGCAATTCACAGACTAAGAACCTACTTCGGCAAGTTGCCAAATTTTCCAGATGTTTCCAGGTTTTCCTTTCACCAGCTATTAAAAATGTTCACTCTCTATAAGCTGCCATATTCACCCAAAATCAGACAGACCTGCTTTGATGCACAACAATTAAAAAAAAATTGTACAATTTCTTTTAAATCTCTAAATGTTCCCTTAGAAACAAAATACCATCACGTCTCTGACCTGTGAAGTTGTATCTTAATTACAATTTACATTCCTCATTGAAAAAGCATTAATTTTTTTTAGACAGGAAACCATCTTTTTTTTTTTTTTTTTTTTTTTTTTTATGAAAGTCAGTTATATTTGAAGTAAACTATTTTTCAAGGTTGATGTTTTACAATCATTACAAAAAAAATAAAAATTACGTAAATATATAAATCCATGAACAATGATGTTTGCAGATGACATTGTGATCTGAGGTGGAGGAAAAGCTGGAGAGGTGGAGGTTTGCACTAGAAAGAAGAGGAATGAAGATTAGTCAGAGTAAAACAGAGTACATGTGTGTGAATGAGAGGGATCCAAATGGAAAAGTGAGGTTACAGGGACTTAGGATCAACAGTTCAGAGCAATGGAGAGTGTGGAAAAGAGGTGAAGAAGTGTGTGCAGGCAGGCTGGAATGGGTGGAGGAAAGTATCAGGTGTGATGTGTGATGGAAGAGTTTCAGCTAAAATGAAAGAGAAAGTGTTCAAAACCGTGGTGAGACCTGCCATGCTGTTTGGTCTAGAAACAGTGGCACTGAGGAAAAGACAGGAAACAGAGATGGAGGTAGCAGAGAGGAAGATGCTGAGGATCTCTCTGGGAGTGACCAGGATGGACAGGATTAGAAATGAGTATATCAGAGGAACAGCACATGTTAGAGGTTTTGGATATAAAATCTGAGAGGCCAGACTGAGATGTTTGGACATGTACAGAGGAGAGAGAGAGAGTACATCGGCAGAAGGATGCTGGTTTTGGAACCATCAGGAAAGAAGCCTAGAGAAAGACCAAAGAGGAGGTTCATGGATACAGTGAAGGAAGACATGAAGATAGTTGGTGTGACCGATAGATAGGGCAGATAGGGTTAGATGGAAGAAACTGACTTGCTGTGGTGACCGCTGAAGGGAAATGCCGAAAGAAGAAGAAAACAAATACATAAATATAATAAACCAGACATAAAATGATCCCTTTTTAAATGACTGCACACAACTATGGATGAAGTCAAAGGGTATCTTTACACAACAAAAAGTTTAGTAGAGACAGTAAATAGTTCTAGTTAGAGGTAGTTTGATTGAAAATAACACATTTTACACAACTGTTTTATTAAATGTGTCTATTGATTCATTTGCATCCCCGGTTTTAATTTTTTTTTCTTAATTCTCTCCTAATTTTTTTACGTATTGGATCGTGCTCCAACTTTTTTACATTATTTGTTGTGTTTTCACATTTCTCTTTGTAACACCTGGCAGCTGCTATCTAATTGTGTTTGTTATGTTTGCCAATTCACTTTTTGAGAAAAAGCAGCTGTGATAAATTGGGTGTCGCTAATGTCACCTGAAAATCTCCGAGTGAAATCACGCACCCAGGTGTGTTCCCCAACGGAAAGACAGACTCGTGCAGCATTAAATCCTACCTACCACTGCAGAAAAAGCAAAAACAAGTCGAGTTTAACAGCATCGCATGTATTGTATAAGTTTTTTAGTGTGTTTTTTTTCTAAAATGTGTACATTACAGAAAAGTGTATACGTTGACTTGTGCATTGATTGGACTCTTATCAAATAACGTGTCTTGGAATTTAGAAAAAATTCTTGTTTACACCAAAAGGACACAGTAATGTTGTATTTTTTTACTTTAAATATGTACACATATATGTACAGATCCAAACATTTTTTATTCTCCAGGTTGTGCCTTTCCCAGATATGATAAACCAAATGGTTAAAAAAGCAGACAGCTGGTAGTAGACTGAACTCTCCTTGCAAACCCACTGTCACAAAAACCTGAATACACACATGTAAACTGCACCCACAAGCCTCTGCATGGTACAGTCAGACATGAGCGCTGCCACCCTCGCTCTGTTCGCTCCAACGCTGCACATGATCCTCTTTGTCAGTTCTGGTTGTGGCTGGAAGAGAAGCCTTTCCCAGTTTTCCCTGGATGGTCTGAAGCTGCCAGGCCAGGTGTACTCTGCAGTCACTCCCTGAGCAGAAAGATGTGCTGGCTGAATTGAGCCACCAAGTCTCTTATCTGGAGGCTCAACAACCAGTATGCTACCGTAGCGACCCCGGCTCGCCGCTCCACTGCCTCACTTCTGGTTGAACAAAACAGCAAAATGAACTTGGCCTCAGATGAATAAAAGTTCACTCACAAAACATCACACTGTCTCCCTCTCTGCTTCACCAGCTTTTATTAACCACATCTTGCACATTAGATGTTTGTCAGGTTTTGTTTTTCCATTTTTTTTGTCTTCAGTAAATGTCTAAATTGGGCCTGCTCGGCCTTTACATCATGCAGGTAGGAGCAGATGAGATGTGGTGAGGTGAATTTCTCTCCCTCCTCTAACCCTCTCCCTGTCAAAGGAGCAGAGTATCTTCACACGTTTTAGCACAGCATCTCTAGAGGACTCACTGTAAAGAGAGATAAAAAGCACAAAACAAACATTCACCAAGCTTTTTTCTTTCCTTTTTGCCAGGCTGAGTGCATTAGTGACCTTTTAAAGTGCTGCTTCCCTTGTGCTTTGCACACATTTCAAAGAAGAGTAAACTACTAATAGGGCTAAAAACTGGCACGCTTTAAACAAAGATCAAACCATTTGTTGGCCACGAGGCAGTACTTGCCACATTAGTGCTGTTCAGTCATGTAGCCAAGACAAACAAAGCTCCTTGTAGTCAAATAAAAGCTAAATGTGAATAAGATTGCGCTGAATTGTCACCACAAATATGCACAAATTCAGGGTTTCCCAAATGTCAGAAATGTTGTTGTTGTGTCTCATCATCTGCAGCAAAAAAGGTTTGTATATGTTTGTTTGTATGAATCAGGTACAAAAAAAAGATTGATTCTATAATAAGAACAACAATGCCAAGGTAGTTTAAAGTCACAACAACAATGACACTGGTTTAAAAGTTGTATAAAAGATTGTTAGAAATTAATATATTGGCCGGGGTCTCACTCAGAATAAAGCTGTTGCTCCTCCGGGTCGAGTGAAGCCAGATGGGGTGGTTTGGGCATTTGATAAGGACAGCTACTGAGCGCCTCACTGGAGTGTTTTTTTTGGGCACATTCCACCGGGAGGACACTTAGAGGCAAATACCGTACCTACTGGAGAGACTACGTCCAACAGTTGGGCAGGGAATGCCTCGGCATCCTCCTGGGTGAACTGGAGAGTGCAGCCGGGTGGAGAGAAACTTGGGCTTGCTGTCTGAGGCTGTTGCCCCCTGTGACCTGGCCTCGGACAAGCGAAGTCGATGAAAAAACAAATTTAAAAATGCCTTCATTAGTTGGAGTCACGCTAGTGTAAAGCTAATCAATCCCTCTAACTGTAGTTTTAGTGATGTGTTAACATTTCCATGAAACTTAGACATTTGGTACCAGCATATGCATAAAAACGAACCTCATTATTCATATTATAAGCAACATTTTCATTTCAAAGGTCAATTTTTTTAGAAACAAATGCAGACTATTGCTCACCAATATAGAGTCCAACATACTAAGCAAGGAGTCTAGTATGATGAAGGTTTTAGAAAATTTCTTAAGACTTTTTTTTTTCTACAGTCTAGAGACGCAATGATTCTAAAAAATAGATCAGCTAACTTCTTAAGTTGACATCTCAAAGTATTCAGAAAAAAAACCCACAAAATGACTCTAGTTTCAGCTAATGAGTGCATAAAATATAATCTATTATTTATTTGCATGGTTACTTTTTTTTTTTTTTTTCAAAAAAAAGAAGAAGCTATTTTTATAGATGCAAATGCATACTACTACTTACACACAGAGTCCAACATAAAAGTAAAGAGTTCATTTTGGTCTGAGCAGATGCAAATGTAAACAAACAACAACACATATGCGAGCTTTCTTAGAGACACAAACCCGGAAGAAGACAGAAAATATTGAAATGAGTTTTAACGCATGTACAAGTCCCTGATAAACACTTATAGTCACTTATAGTCTCAGCGCTGAAAGATCTTCTATGATACATTGAGGTCATTTGGTGGTTAGAGATAAAAGTTCTGCGTTTATGTGTATTTTCATTTTCAAACTTATTTTTTCCCTTCCAAGCATCTTAGATAGAATATATCACGCTAATATTATTTTTTTTATTCTGGGCGAGAGTGTTTTCTATCTCTACATTTTGGGAAAGAATGCCCTTACCAGTGCTTTCCTGGAAAACTCAAGCTGTCCTGCCACCGAGAACTGATTTAAGCATTGTAGAAAATGAATGGAAGAACATTAAAATATCCCTAAGACAAGAAAAATCCCGCTAAGAGCATTAGCAAAAAGGGCAACTTCATATATTGAGAGTATGTTTTATATCCATCTACAAAATGACCTTATTGGGTATAAATCGTGGGAGGCTGCGAGCTCACCGAGTGACTTTAATTGCAGAGAATTTGAGTGCGTCTGTGGGAGTGGGCATGTTGCTGTGCACACAGATGAGTTGTGCATGTGTGAGCGGGTATCAGACAGCGCTACAGTGCCTGAAGTAGAGACCTCTGTAAGAAAGAGAAGTGGAGAGTCACAGGGCCAAATGTCAAAGAGGAGATATTACCCTCCACATTACTCCTACTCGAACAAGACAGGCCATCACTGGTTATGAGATACCAACATACAGAGAAATTTTATATGAAAATGTAAGAGAAAATGCCAGCAAATTTAGACCTCGACATTTAAGAAAGTTTTTTTTTCAAGCACCACTGCGACCAAACTGAGTCAATGTGTCAAATATGAAAGACTATATGCCATGCAACAAGTTCTTGCATATTTTCAAGAAGTCTGCTGGTAATGAGTAATAACTATTCAAATTTAGCTCAGTTTGGTCACTCCTGCTGCTGCTCACAGCCTGATGGATGTGTGGTGTGGTAGTCATGCCGCCTTGTGTCACCTGTGCTGAACTTGCTCCGGGCATGGAGACAAGGGGAATGGCCATGGGAGGGCTGGAGGAAGCCAGACTGGGGAAGAGATAGGCATCTGTGATTAACACGTACAGACACGTGTCGGTGTGGTGCATTCACTGGGAGGTGAACTGGGAAACGCTCACTCACAACATGCTCCTGATGACAGAAGTGTCTCCAAATAGAGGCAAAGCTCAAGGGAAATTGAATGAAAGGACAGACATGCCACCCCAGGAAAGTCTGCACCCAGCTGGCAGTTGTTTAATTAATATTTTCATTTAAAAGTTTAAAGGAAACTGGATGTTTTATGGATATTTCTACAGCATATAATCACAATTATATTATTAGAGGAATGAAGATTAGCCAGAGTAAGACAGAGTACGTGTGTGAATGAGAGGGATCCAAATAGAAATGTGAGGTTATAGGGAGAAGAGATAGAGAAGGTGAAAGATTTTAAGTACTTAGGATAAACAGTCCAGAGCAATGTGGAGTGTGGAAATGAGGTGAAGAAGCACGTGCAGGCAAACTGGAACGGGTGGACAAAAGTATCAAGTGCAATGTGTGATAGAAGAGTTTCAGCTAAAATTAAAGGGAAAGTGTACAAAACCGTGGTGAGACCGGCCATGCTGTTTGGTCTCGAGACAGTGGCACTGTGGAAAAGACTGGAAACAGAGATGGAGGTAGCAGAAATGAAGATGCTGAGGATCTCTCTGGGAGTGACCAGGATGGATCGAATCAGGGGAACAGCAGATGTTAGAGATTTTGGAGATATAGTCAGAGAGGGCCAGAATGAGATGGTTTGGACATGTACTGAGGAGAGAGTGAGAGTACATCGGACGAAGGATGTTGGGTTTGGAACCACCAGGAAAGAGGACTAGAGGAAGACCAAAGAGGAGGTTCATGGATACAGTGAAGGAAGACATAAAGATAGTTGGTATGACCAAAGAGGATTCAGCAGATAGGGTTAGATGGAAGAAACTGACTTGCTGTGGCGACCCCTGAAGGGAAATGCTGAAAGAAGACGAAGAAGATAATCCCACATGGAAGTCTTTGTGGCAATTCAAGTGATATGACTCCATAAAGAGCAGGCAGGCATACCAAAAAATTAGGCTTACAAAACTCAATTAGAATTTGTCTGCATTTAAACATCATCACTTTCATTTGTGTAGGACAGATAAGGAATTGTCTAATGGTCTTCTGAACAGCAATCCTTTTTATATTTTGAATTGTGTCCAATTAAAAGCAACGCTTGATTTGATATTGGTAAAAAATACATGCAAGTGTAACGGGAACAATGGCCGCTGATTTTAGGATGAGAAGGACAACACTTCTGACATTTTTCATGCTTCTAACACAATGATTCTTAAATCAGGGGATCAGAAGTCCTGGAGATCACCACCGCATTATTAAAGTGGGTGTGAAATGGGTATTAATGAGAATCAAATAACATCAAGAACAACACAATAGAGAAGTCCTGTAATTTAGTATAATTATAGTTCTGGAGAGTAAATTTTTTTAAACGGTCTGAACAAGGTATGTGAGATGAACACCCACCCACTCACAAATGGCTAGACAGCAAGTCTAACGGAATAATTCAATAGGTAAGCAAACACCAAAACAATAAAATCAAAGAAGTTCATGATGAGTTCAACTTAGTATTCACTGGTTCATGCGCTGTCTGAGAAGCCCAAAGAATAACCAGCGGGCACAGATGTGTATGGATGTGGAAAAGCCTATAATACTAAGCTAAGCCATGTGCTGACAAAGCTTAGAAATTATGTTATGGAAATGATGTTTTTGTATTTGAGGCCAACGCACAAGCTTAAGAGACTTTTCTGGATTTTTTTGTGATGTGTTAATGTTGCATCTCACGTGTACGTTAAAATATTTTAAAATGGCATTCCATCCTCGGCTTACGGGTGCCTCTGTTCTAAAAAACAAGTGATAATACTATGATCAATAAATATTATCTTGTTTCTACCATCTTTTTAACTTCTCCTGTTTGGTATTGGATCTGCAAAATGATGGTCTGGTCTACTTTACAGCTGTTGATCTAAAGTGGGACGTTAGTTTCGACTTGCTCTTCAAATGAGTTTGACATGCCTGCTTTAGGTGACACATTTAACATAAAACTCCATGTGTGGTTAAATAAATCTGGGCACATCTTGTAAAAAGTACTATCAGCTAAATGTTGCATTGGCATATTCTGTACTTTTCAATGCCCAAAATGCAAATCCGTGTTGTTAAAATCAAACCTTTACAAAGGTTTTGTTTTCATCTTCTGAACCACATATCCCTGATGGAGTGTGCCAGAGCGTATCCCAGCTGATTTAAGCCAAGAGGCAGGGTGCACCTCGAACAGGTTGCCAGTCAGTTGAGGGGCCACACACACACAGCTATCCACACACTCATTACAAGGGGCAATTTCATGGCGGCTTTCAAACGTGTTGTTTTTAGGAGTGGGAGGAAACTGGAGTACCTGGAAAAAACCCATGCATACACAGGGAGAACATACAAACTACATACAGAAATGCCACTGTTTCAAGCCCCATTTTAAAAAAAGGTTATTTTTACTTTTTGATTGATCAAATTTAGATTTGGCAAAGCATGTAGATAATGTGGTGATGTGACAGGAAAAGTCTACAAAACCATGGAGAGACCGGCCATGCTGTTTGGTTCAGAGACAGTGGCACTGGGAAAAGACAGGAAACAGAGATGGAGGTAGAAGAGATGAAGATGCTGAGGATCTCTCTGGGAGTTACCAGGATGGACAGGATCAGAAATGAGTATATCAGGGGAACAGCACATTAGAGGTTTTGGAGATAAAGTCAGAGAGGCCAGACTGAGATGGTTTGGACATGTACAGGTGAGAGAAAGAGTACATCGGCAGAAGGATGCTGGATTTTGGACCACCAGGAAAGAGGACTAGACGAAGACCAAAGAGGAGGTTCATGGATACAGTGAAGGAAGACATGAAGATAGTTGGCGTGACCCAAGAGGATGCAGCAGATAGGGTTAGATGGAAGAAACTGACTTACTGTGGCGACCCTTGAAGGGAAATGCCGAAAGGAGAAGAAGAAGATAATGTGGTGACATTACGCCATTACTGAAACTGTGTTATTTTTTTCTCTTTTTCATCACCATAAATTCTCGTTTCATAAGCATGAACATTTACTGACTCCCTGGAATATGTGTTCTAAAAGCTCCTCTCCTCAGCTTAAAGAGAGTTTTACCCATTTCTAGTCCTTGTGGACAGGCTGCCTACTTAATACATTTAGAATAAGTCACTCCCTCTTTGAAGTCTTTTTTTTTGCTATTCTCTCATTTCAAAGTGCTCTAATAGTTTATTTAACGTAAGTTTTCAACTCTTTTCTGCAGACTATCAAAAATAACCTAAGCTTCTCTTTAGTCGAGGCTTTTTCTAAATGCTGTCTCACTATTGGGGGAGAAACATGTGGTGCATATTAACACCCTCAGATTAAAAAGATTTCTATGTTTAAACAAAAGAATCTTGGCTAATTTTTGGTTTATAGGACAGAAAATCTGTAAAGAGCTCTGAAATCTGCATAGAAATGAATGATTAGTCCTTTGTATGCAACTGGGACCTAACAGTGAGGAGATACCTAGTTTGACCCCAAGCAGACAAGACTTGAAACAACAGCCTTTCTGTGTGGAGTTTGCATGTTCGGCTCATGTAAACATGGATTCCCACCAGGTACTCCAGCATCCCCTCACACTTCAAAAACACACATGTTAGGCTAAACAGTAACCGGTAAATTGCCAGTTAAAATCTGACTCAAAGACGCCTAATGATCGAGAACACAATAATGGTAAAGAGTTGTACATTTATTTTGGTATATTTAAAGTAAACTGTAAAAAGTTATATCTTAATTTTTTGTTGTCAAAGTTGGTGCGAACCATGTAAACAATCAGGATCTAAACCACGGTCAAAGATTAAATCCGTGTTATGCCTCATTCGTCACCTTACTATGGTCAAAGATTATCGTTTATCTTTTCATGGTGCCCTTTTTTCATTTTCAAGAAATATGGCAAAGAAATCCAAATTGAAACTGGTACCAGATGATTATGTTGATATGATGACTGGATGGAAATAAAATGAAGTCCCATAAACAGAAAGATAAAAAAATAAAATAAAATAAAAAATAAAATAAATACTTCATTGATCCTTCACTGGGGAAATTTGTGTGCTGCATTGCACTGCAGCAGGCTGCCACCTTTGACGACACCAATGGTGGGAAAAACAGGGGCATAGGTGTCTTCTCAAAGGACCAGAGACGTGAACTCAGGGGGAATCCAACCCATGAACTTCCGGTTAACTTCCGGTCCAAGGACCGGACGAACGGTCTACTACTGAGCCATCGCCTCCCCCCAAAAGGTAGAAAGAGTAGTTTTTTTTTTTGTTTCATAAACAGAAAGGGTAAAAAGGTTCACCCCGCCTGAAGAGGGTGAATGCAGACGAAGAACAACACAACATTTACTTTGATGCTCGCAAATATTTTACAAATTTCAATTTCTAGCGCTCATATCCTGCAACCCGGCTGCTCAAAGGAACGGTACAGAAACTCATTTCTGCCATCCTCCATCAAACTCTTTAACCTTCTATTCTCTAGTCTGTAATTACCAGTCTGGAAGTAGTTACAGGTTCTTCTTTCGTCTTTCTGTCTGCACTGCAGCACTCAAACTTCCATTTGAGGATCAAATGAGTATTTTTTTTTAATTCAATTCAATGTGAGCTCGAATCAAGTGGATGCTTTGTCTTTGAGAACTAACAGAAATAAACACACCACAGTAAAATGCAAATAACAAACTTGAGGGAACGACTCTAAAGACAGATTCAGTGAGCCATCTGCCAAATTAGGCCATGAGCCATAAGCGCACAACTTCACTATTTCATCGAATTTTCAATTACTCGACTGGAGGCTTCAGTAAGGGGTCTGTGCTTTAACATCTAAACAGTTACATGTGAACTGTTGGCTTGAGAAAGTTTTGAGAATGCTCACAAAAAATTCTCATTTGAATTTCAAAGTGGGCAAACTATGATAAAAATGTACTTTTTCTTAACCTAACACATGCAGTCATCACCAGAAGCTCGTGATCCAACAGCAGAACAGATTCTGTACCGGGAGCCAGATACACGCCTTCCAAAATGCCAAAAGCATACATTACAGTCAGAGACGGAGGTGATAAACACACCCAAATGAAAATGTCAGTGTCACCTGTTGCCATGACAGCCTGCAAAGTTTGGCGAGAGAGTGTGAGCTTCCAAAGGCCAGAGAATTCACTGCAGCTAATTGAGCGCTTTTTTCTGCTATGACTGCATAAAATAGAGAACGGTGTGAAAAGGCAGAAAATTGAGCAATTTTTGTGCCAAAACAAAAGGAACAAAAAACTCATTTTTCAGCTTCGGTAACAAGCTGATGTTTAGTCAGCTGTTTAAGGGTTAAAATAAGAAATAAATCCAGAAAAGGATAGGGTTTGGGTTTTCTTAGTCAATAAGTTCGTCATTATTTTCCCAAGGCACTCAGTATATATTGTAATAGCTGCTTTCACACAATGTCACACATTTCCATGGAATGTTTCATTTCAGCTTGTGAACCGATTTTACCAAACGGGGTCGTCGGAGGTACTAGAGCCTGTCCCGGCTGATTTTAGGCCAGAGGCAGGGTACACCCTGAACAGATCGCCAGTCTATCGCAGGGCCACATGCACACAGTCATTCCTAGGGGCAATTTTATAGCAGCCAATAAGCCTAAAGCATGTTTTTGGTGGGTGGAATGAAACTGGAGTACCTGAAGAAAACGCACGCAAATACAGGGATAACATGCAAACTGTTCCAAGCCTCCAGCCACTTGGGACTCGAACCCATGCCGCCCCTCTTTGGAGCCTGATTTGTACAAAAATGATTATTCTCCTCAGTTAGCAAAAAAAATTTATTTTAAAATGCTTTAAAACATTGACAAAATATCTAAACTCCATGCAAAATCTTACTGATACAAGATATTGTGTATTATAAGCTTTACAGGGGTGTCTAATAAAATTTTGAGGTCCGGTGCTCAGTGAAAGAACACAACCAATGGTTCAGAATTATTACAATGTTATTACAAATTCCAATAGTTGGCTAAAACCTGGTGAAATCCAGATTTCTATTAACATTCTTACAAATATTTCCAGTAAGAGTGAAAAAAAAAAGAGTTGTACAAATACGGCAGAGCTTTGGCTCTTGTAAATGTCTGTAAAAATCACAAACTATAAAATTAAAAACTATTCAGATGGCCGTGTCATCCAAACAGAAGGTGGTTGTGTAGGTCACTGATGAAAAGCTGTAACAGCCACCACATTGCCAGATTTTAGAGACACCGGGCTCTTTTCCAGGTCAGTAAATATCAAAAAAAGAGATAAATCAGACATCTAGTACAGAATATTGTAGAAAACAAATTTAATATTTAGTTTTATAACATGGACACTCACAGATAAAATTTTATTTTATTACCACCTGGGAGAAGCTACTGCCAAACTGGCAACCGGTTTGGTTGCCTTGCTGAAGTACAACACAGTGTCTACTTTAGAAATGAAAGCATGCCTCTGAAATGAATTGTATAAAAATAACCAATCAGAAGATTAAATTGAATCGTAACACGATACTATAACTGAAAAAATAACATTTTTCAGTAAATAAAGACTTCATTAACTGTGCAAACTGTTTACACTGCTACGTTAATAAACTTTCTACAACATTCAATTAATTAGAACTTTACTTGTGAAGTCAAAAATGAGAAAAACTAGAGAAAAAATGAGGCACTTAGGAAAAGACAGAAAACAGATATGTTTGTAGCAGAAATGAAGATGTTGAGGATCTCTCTGGGAGAGACCAGGATGGACAGGTTCAGAGGAACAGCACATACAGTATCAGAGGTTTGGGAGATGAAGTCGGAGAGGCCAGACTGAGATGGTTTGGACATGTGCAGAGGAGAGAGAGGGTACAAAGGAAGAAGGATGCTGGGTTTGGAACCACCAGGAAAGAAGTCTAGAGGAAGACCAAAGAGGAGGTTCATGAATACAGTGAAGGAAGACATGAAGATAGTTGGTGTGACCGAAGAGGATGCAGCAGATAGGGTTAGATGGAAGAAACTGACTTTCTGTGGAGACCCCCGAAGGGAAATGCCAAAAGAAGAAGACTGTCTTGGAATCTTAAAGTTCCATCGTGGCTTCTCGAGGGTCCACTTTCGTTGTCTGAAAGTGTTTTGTCTGCTCTTGGCTCATCACACCTCGTGAAGTCAAATCAAAAACAAAATCCACAAGGCTGGAAACAGATTGACTTAGAAATAAAATTATACAAAGAATTTGCTTCACTGGATGTCATCAATTTTAAACTCTAGATTAAAATTTGATGTCACTTGAATTGAATTGGATTCAATGGAATATAGTTTATTAATCCTCGAAAGGAAATTTGAGAAATTTGTGCTATTTGGGCAGCTAGAATAGGATAGTTTTAAAATCTGAACTGTGAATCTTAACGTGTGACTATCTGAAGTGTCTCAGTTGGGGGAGGTGTTGGCTCAGTGGTAGAGCGTTTGTCTATGGACCAGGAGAAGCCAGGTCGGATCCCACTGAGCCCCTTAAGTGTTCCTGGAGCAGACACCTAACCCTCTGGTTGCTCCCACCTTTGATGACATTGTGGCTCCCTGCTGCAGTGCAATGCAGCACATTAATTTCCCCATTAAGGGATCAACATAGTGTGAAGAAATAAAAAACAAACATCACGTTAAAGACCACTGATCATTCACACTGGTGGTATTATCATACATGCTGCGGCCCTGCAACTTAAATCTAGAAACAAATGTTACGTTACATACATAGGTTGGCATTCATTATATACAGTACGTATGGGGGAGGAGGAGTTGGCTCAGTCATAGAATGTCCATCCTTGGACTGGGAGAAGCTGGTCTGATTTCCACTGGGTCCATGCCTAGATGTCCCTGGAGCGAAGAACCAAGCGGCCATGATCGGTAACAGCTGAACTTTATTGTGTTAAAAACAAAAGAGAGAAATTGTTTAAGCAAAAGGTATTTGAGATATTTTCTGAGTACCTGTGCTGTACCTGTTTTGTAGAGGATGAAAACCATTTGCACTGAATATAAAAATCAGACATTTCCTCCCCTTCATTTCTGCTCCTGATGTGGAGACAGGTCGTTTCAGTCAAAGTAGAATCCATTATGAGGACTTTGATGTTTTTTTTCCCTTAAGAGTGGCCATGTTTTTTCCTGCTCTCCCTGCACTGTGGTTAATCTGGCCCAGTGTTAGTGTAAAGCTGCAGGTCAGGAAGAATCATCCTGCTAAAACAAGCAAACAGACTGATATTCTGACACGTTGTAGTAACTCTGCAGGATTCATCTCACATCCCGCCATCTCACACTGTCTACACAATCACCGACTGATCAACAAAAGGCCAAATGTCGACTTTGACAAAGGCCAAACAGCTTTTCAGTCTTTTCAGTGTCTTTCATTCTGCCGTTGTATTTTCACCCAGGATTAGCCTTTTTTGGAGTATAATGTCTGCTCTACCTCGTTCTCTGAAAATGTTCCACCCATTAGCCTTTGATTTAATTTTATCTATATTTTATATGGTAATAGATGTGATGCTAGACACCGGATTCCTCGTGTTTAATACAGACTTGCCACAGGGAGTCTCATTTATGATGAAGGAGTTCAATTGGTTGAGCAGTACAAATATCTGGAAACCATGTTTGATTCTAAACTCAAAACACAAAAATGATCGTCAATGAAGCACAACAAAAAACATACAGTATATTCTATGCATAGTTGTTCTTTTGATGTGAAGGAGAAAATAATCAGAGATTTTTCCTCAAACTTGTAATTTAATTTCTTGTATTGCATGTCTTTCTGGGTAAAAATCAGGTCATGAGGGAAGCCCGTCAAATCATTGAACAAAATCAGAGCCACATTTTATGTTCTTGTTTTATTTTATTATTACAGAAGATTTAGAAATATTTTTTCGTCGTCTTCCGTTTATCCGGCGCCGGGTCGCAGGAGCAACAGCCTCAGATGGGAAGCCCAGGCTTCTCTCACCCCAGCCGCATCCTCCAGCTTACCCAGAGTCGTTCCCCAGCCAGGTGAGAGACATAGTCTCTCCAGTGGGTCCGGTGTCTGCCACTTGGTCTCCTCCCAGTGGGACGTGCCCGAAACCTCTCCCCAGCGGGGCGCTTGGGGGATGCCCGAACCACCCCATCTGGCTCCTTTCGACCTGGAGGGGGAGCTGCTCGACACCGAGCTTCTCCCGGATGGCAGAGCTCCTCACCCGATATCTAAGTGAGAGCCCAGTCACCCTGTAGAGGAATCTCATTTCGGCCGCTTGTATCTGTGATTTAGTTCTTTCCGTCTCATTCTTTCGGTTTTTAAATATTTTTAAAAATAATATATATCCGTATTACATTCCTCTAAATATTTCCATCATTCTTCCAGATTTTCTTGATAAATGTAACAAAATATTTTCTGCAGCGTGGAAGCTTTACCACAACGAGTCCAATCCAGCGTTTTAAATTGAGTTTTCTTTCTAAGTGGACTTCAGTGATTAGACGAGATGAAAATACATGTTGGCACCAAAGCCTTTAGGGAATAAATGTCTAGTGTACCTGAAGCTCTCACTCTGGCTCTCTGTACAGGCCAGTAGATTCTTCCAGGATAAAATCTCCTCTCCGTGTCCATTTCTCCTGGGCTGTTTCTCTGTGGCACCCACAGGGGAAAAAGCGAGAGCAAGAGTGAGCCTCCAAGAGCAAATTATGTACATTTAAATGAACCGTTTCCTTGAGTCTGCTCGGCTCAGTGCTGCCAAAGAGTTCAGATGGAACGGGAGGTTGTGAAGATGTGTGTGTGTGACGGAGAATGGATCAGGGATACACATGAAGCTAAGAGCAGAACTGTAAAACTTGAGTGGACCCCAGGCCCTCGCTTAGCCTTAATAGCTTTCCTGTTCACCTCCTCCTGCTGCATTAGAGTTACATTTCCACTCTGGGATGGATGTTATCTCCTTTATATATTTATTTATTCTATTTTTTGTCTCTTCCCAAATGCACCGTCTTCATTCAGGCAGTCACTTCACAGAGGTGGTGCACCGAGGCTCACTTCAAACAGCACCCCAACACTCCGGGAAGCATTAGAGAAGCCAGGGAGCCATCAGTCCTACTCATACATACAAACCCACACACAAACACACCTGTGGCTTTGTTTCAAATTCAGACAATGCATCATGAATCCCCTTTTGTTTGTCAGGCTTTTCTATTATTTACCTCCTCCCATTCCTCACCCACCTGATCCTTTGAATGCCATTTATCATCCCATGGAAACTTCGTGTCCAATAGAAGTTGAAAACCTGATGAATAAGTAAACTATTTCCTCCACACTTTCTATAGCTTTCACAAAGAAAAAATGGCAGAGTAGGAATGCTACAGTCGCATTTATGAGTGGACAGCTCTCTGACTTTCTTCAAAAGAATGAAAAAAAATATCATTTGCAACCTTAAAAAAGCTTTTTCTTTTTTTTTTTTTAACTCTCTCATCCTTTCAAGCGATTCAAAATTTCTCATCAAGACATTAAGGGCATTAAAAGACACGATAATAAAAAGATTAAAACGCAGTTAAGTGTCTCTTGTGAAATTAAATGCTTCATCTTCTTCTATTATCTGCATAGTGGCTTGGGCAGGACGCACAATCCAGTCCCTCCTGTTGTAAAGCTTTGGCTTTTTCCAGCATACAGTCAGCCAGCCAACGCTGTCTAAGCATTTCTCTACATCTAATGAACTGCAGAAAGCCAAGTAGTGATTTTCTTTTACTTATTCAATTACTTCTCCCAACTAAGCTCCTTTTTCTGTAAACATGCCTTATCTTTCAGTCATTCCACACAAATGGAAAGTCCTTCATTTTTTTATTTAAAAAGAAATCATCATGCAAAATCAACTTTTTGAGGTTTACTTCATGTTTGAATGTTTTTCCCACATCAAAAACATACCTGATGGGCCTTTTCTACTTTGTTTTCTTATGTTTGAGAGACTTGCAAGCTCTCCTGTGCAGTATTTGGATATCCGAGCACCAAATTGCTCTTGGCCAAGAATTTTGTTCTCTGCCACACCCATATTCTGATATGAGCGGGGAGTGTTTTTGCAGCAGCAATACATACGGTCTGCTCACACTGACGTACAAGCCTGGAGCAAACAGAGGGGTAAACCCATAATGGTCAAAAACGTAAGTGAAACTTTATACTGTAGATGTATTAATCAATATTTTTCTGAATATTGCATTTCTGAGCAAACAAAATGTACAATGTTTATCTACATATGGGGCGAAATGGCTCAATGGATAAAGTGAGCATCTTATAACTGGAAAAGTTTCAGGTTCGATCTCTTTGTTCAGGGCTTATGCCGAGCCGTCCCTGAGCAAGACACCGAAGCCTAATTGCCCCTGATGGATCGTGGTTTGCACCTTGTTTGCAGCTTTCCACCATCAGGTATGAGCGTCTGTGAGATCGGATGAATCTATGCTAGACAGTGAAGTACTTTGAGTGCCAATGCAGGTGGAAAATTACATTTGTTTTGCTATAATATTATAATTATTACCCCACAAGAGCACAATCCCCCCTTTTTAAATAAATAATGCCACAGATATGTGCTCATGTTTCTTTTTAAGTATTGTGTCTAAATTCTGTAATAATTTCATATGAAGATATGAACGTGTTTGCATGTGTATTCGTTTTTTAAAAAATCCCCATGTGAACTCGATGCTACCAACAAGTTTTGGGGCGCTAATACCAGCAAGTCTTTAAGCCGCAGGCATACCCTGGATGAAATATTTGCTGTGTCTGCCAGGAGACAAATCTATTCTCTGCTTTCAGTAAAATACTGTCTATGCGGCAATATCTTATTTGTAGGCTCAGACCAGAGTCTCACAGGGACCAATTGAAGCCGACTCCTTCCAACCTTGTGCTTTGTGTGTTAATTACAAGAGTCAAAAAGAGTAATGGTTTAACAAAGAATGTTAGAAGATGAGGCTATCAGTGTCTCTCTCTCTTTTTTTTTTCACTTTTCTTACTTTTTTTGTCTCCTCAGGCTTTTTACCTTCGTAGATAAGTAGACATCTCAGCTGAGTAGACGCACAGAAGTCATGAGTGGGAATGGTGTGAAATTGGAATTCTTGATGTTTTTTCTCACTTTTTTTACGTTTCTGTGTATTGATGGAGAAGTCAGACCAGTTCAGAGAGCAAATGGTGAAGAACCTTAGTGTGAAAGTATATAATCTTCACTTACGTAGCTCGATATTATCACGCATATTAAAAGAAAAAATAGCTCAGATTTAACCTTTTCTTAACCTTGCCATCTTGATATAAACAGATCGGAACGAATCGGGTAAACTAAGGGAGCACTAACTTTCGACATAGTGTTTCTTTGTAATAACGACTGCCAACTCCAGCCAGCTCGCTGTATCGTATCACAAGAGTGTATACATCCAATTATAATGAGAATTTTAAAGCTGAGATATGCAGATTGTTCCCACCTGAGTCGGTGTAACACATGGCATTATGTATTTTTACTCACTCAAGCAATGTCGATGTGCCTCAATATTTGTCGTCTGAGATAGGCACAAACTAAAAGCACCGCACGCCCACTAATTGCTCTTCAAATGAGATGTCGGCTGGTCTTTCGTATCGTCTCATTGCACAGAAATCATGCTAAATCCACTGAGAAAAAGCAGAGAGCACAGCTGCCTTTGGTAGTGCTTAACTTAGACCTCATTACCATGACAATTTGAGCGAGATCATCGACGAGTCGCACAAACAGAAAGAAAACAAGCTGACAAAATTCTAAACGACTGTCTGGCAATTTTAGTAAACATACACATGTGAGCAACACGAACTCTAAAATGCTTGACACCTGCTCCAGTTGCAGAACACACACGAGGGTGTTCCTCCATTCGAAGAAGAAGCACCCTCAGGTACTAATTAGAGGTGCACTTAAGTGACCTTACTGGAAAGCAAATCTGTGATGTTTGTTCCATGTGCTTTGTATTTACAACATATTTTAAAAGTGTTATAGATGAGGTGGTAATGGTAATTGTTACTCTATTTTTTTCTGAATAATGAGCAATTAAAAGGGTCACCAAAACACCTTTAAAAAATGTACTTTGACGTTTATATATGTTTATAAATTATACATATACTGTATATTTTAAATTCTAAAGTCTCTACACAAATTTATTGAAAAAAATGATCACGTTTTAGTCATTTAACTACATAATGAATTAAAATATTTTATGATAAAAGTCATACTTTTTCCTTATGGGTGAACCTGGGACTTTAGCTGCAGGATGATGGGATATCAGAAACCATTACGATCACTCTTGATCCCCAAAAGCCATTGCTGCGACTGAGCACGTGTGTCAGCAATACCCAGAGACCCTCAGGGTCACCTCCACCCACCTCTCGTCTCTACTACAGAGTTCTGCTTGTTGTGACAGCCCTGCTGCCATGGGAGCATCTATTTCAGCACAGGCCTTGATCTTGGGTGACTACAGTTTCGACCCTTATTCTCTAATCAGATGTGCCACACATAAACCCGGGACAGATCAGCTGCTGGATCCAGCGTATGTGCAGACCTAAGCAGGAGAGGGCCTCTAATGGGCATAGTTTTGGGTCATGGCGAGCGTCAGATGAGCAACACGGGTCGTTTGATGGATCATCTTGACAGGATATAAGAATAGTGCACCTGCTGCCAACAAGCAGGGATGAAAAAAAAAACACTGTGTGTTTATGACAATGAAGGAATAATTAGAAGAATGGAAATGTCAAAAGACAAAGAACAAGCGAATCCCTAACTCAACCTAAATTACCCTCTCCAACACCCTTTTCCCAGTGAGTCACCCTTGTCTTGAACACGCAAATGATCAAACTCTAGTGTTATTGCAAATGTCCCACCCTCTGAAGGCGGATAATTACAGTGTTAGTGATGGGGTGAGATGGAGGGTGGGCTGATGGGGTGGGGGCCGGGGGCTAGGAAAGAGAGTCGAACAGCACAATGATTCATCACCAGTGTTCAACACACACTCTTCCTCGGCAGTGTGCCCATTCCAACCCCCGCCAGCAGTTTGGCGCTGTGCCTGAGAGTGACAAGGTGACACTGGCTCTTTTTTTTTTCATGTGCTGCAGCTCCACACCACTCCAATCAAACTGCGAGAAGCACCTCTGCTTCGCAACAACACACCAGCCGCTGACTGGCAGGAAGAGACGTAAAACAGAGTTGCGATCGGACATAAATCATTCTCTGGCTGACAACTGCTGCCAAATGTTGATTGCTTTCTGGTTATCTTCAAAGCCCTTGTTTCATTGTCACCGTTAGTGGCAACATATGTTGGGCGTAAAACAGAAATGTGTAAATATAAGTCACTGTGGTTATGAGTTGAGAAGCAGAATGGAAACAGGAAAATGCTTCATCAGGTGAAGATTGTCCTCCCAAACCAAACACTGATTACTTTTGCTTTTTCTAAATGTCTGTAAACAAATAATGTTGAAAAATGTTTGCATTTTGGACATTGCTGTGGAGTTTTCTTCTGCTTATCCGCAAGCCAGACTTCCCTAAAAAAAAGCCACATTTTTCAAATCATTGGAGTTCCCGGGTCTACCTGCTCGGATTACTTCACCAACAAGGTTTACCAGCCAGGATGCTCAACCACTTCATTGTGCTCCTCTCAACACGGGAGGACAGTAGCACTATTCCGAGCCTCTCCCTGTTTGCAAAGTTCCTATGCCATTTCAGCGCAAGAGCCCGCCCTTCATCTGCAAAAGAAGCTCATTTCCATTGCTTGTGATCTTGTTCGTTCAGTTACCACAGCTGCGTAGATTAACGTAGATCAACTGGTAAAAGGAAACAGTCTCACGCAGTATCCTAATTATTGTGGATACCACAGCGATCCATCTATTGAACTCCCTCTTTGTCTTCTTCTTTTGGCATTTCCCTACAGGGGTCGCCACAGCAAGTTAGTTTCTTCCATCTAACCCTATCTGCTGCATCCTCTTCGGTCACACCAACTACAGTATCTTCATGTCTTCCTTCACTGCGTCCATGAACCTCCTCTTTGGCTTTCCTCTTGTCTTCTTTCCTGGTGGTTCCAAATCCAGCATCCTTCTTCCAATGTACTCGCTCTCTCCTCTGCACGAGTCCAAACCATCTCCGTCTGGCCTCTCTGACTTTATCTCCAAAACCTCTAACGTGTGCTGTTCCCCTGACATACTCATTTCTAATCCTGTCCATCCTGGTCACTCCCAGAGAGATCCTCAACATCTTCATTTCTGCTACTTCCATCTCTGTTTCCTGTCTTTTCCTCAGTGCTAGTGTTTCTAGACCAAACAGCATGGCTGGCCTCACCACGGTTTTGTAGACTTTCCCTTTCATTTGAGCTGAAACTCTTCTGTCACAAATCACACCAGATACTTTTCTCCACCCGTTCCAAGCCTGTCTGCATACACTTCTTCACCTCTTTTCTACACTCTCCATTGCTCTGGACTGTTGATCCTAAGTACTTAAAATTTTCCACTTTCTTTATTTCTTCTCCCTGTAACCTCACTTTTCCATTTGTAGTGTGTCAAAAAAATTGTAAGAAAAGAAAAGGATTTTAGAGCTTGTGACCTATATCTTTACTGAAAAGATAACTAGAGATTCTCTCAGGAAACTCAAATTCAACTGTGACTCAGAGCTCACAAACAAGTCATCATAACTCCATCATCATAACAGCTATCTTCTCAATGGTGTGTAAAAAGATTCTGACGATCAGATATGTTGAGTAAAGCTATTTTCAACACAACAGCTAATAATAGACACAATGACTCAATAATTATTTCCACCAATGCCGTGCTGAAATGCTACTACTGATGACAGTGCTATTACTTTACAATGAATTATTTTAAGGTTGACCTCACATTGAACTTGGATTCTCCATTTAGCCTCTTGAAAGCGTATCTCTTACAACACATATCATAATAATTGGAAGCATCTGAAACCACATCTAAAAGATTGGCTGCTTGTACTTGGAGGTGCTTTATATTTTCATCACCAGATGTCTCCGAATCATTTACATGAAGTAGAGTTGCAGCCATTCATTTGGAAAGTGCTTACTCTGCAGAGTTAACGCAGCACTAAATATTTGAGTGACCTTCAAAATCAAACAAAACAGTTTGTTGAGTGGGAAAATTTCCAAAGCTATCAAAGTATTTGTCATAAAATCTATAGATGGAGGCAATTTGTCACTCAGTTTACGCCTGCATTATTGGTTGATTTATGCCCAAGCTAACGTGTCATTTTCTGAGGCATATACTTGCAAAACCAGAGCTCATTCTAAAAAAAAAAAAACAAAAACAAAAAAAACCGAATATTTTTCAAGAAACCCAAATTTAATGCGTTCCTCTTCAATAGAATACGAAGATTCCATGCTTTGCAAAACTCATAGTCATACACCTCAGAGTAGTGCTGTCAATTTAACGCATTAATTTGATGAATTAAATAAGTCGCATTTTAACGCGCTAGAAAAATTAACGCAATCATTATGGCTTATTAACGGTAGCGAGCCAATGCTTCCACATTTGAATTTTGGCCCATTGAAGGACTCATAGTTTTCTCGGCCGTCCCACATCACTTGCGCTGGCAAATTAACAAGGCAGCAGTTGTCCTTGTTACAACAGATATGTACAACACTTGGGAGGAGGAGATAATTGCAGGGGCGGAGCTGGGGTGGACCCTGAGTCGCGCCACTGAACGGCAAGTTTTTATACAAAAATAATATAGGTGGGACAATAAATAAAAACGTTGTCATTTGTAGTTTTTGCAAAAAGGAGTTCTCCTACCACCGGAGCAACTCCAGCCTGACATACCATCTAAACATAAAACATGTTCAGGCAAGTTCCTCTGTTGCAAGTGTGGCTACCAGGAGCTCGCTCCGCCAAACCAAGCTAGCTGAATCTGGCAAGCGAATGAGCAAATCCACAACAGAGAAATTGACAAATGCTATCGCAAAGTGGGTTGCTGCTGATTGCAGGCCAATATCTATCGTTGAAGATAAGAACGAACCCTAACCCTTGTTTTACTTTTTTAATGATGCACCTGGTCTCATGAGGCACAGTTCACCAATAATAAATTGGATTTAAAATCTTCTCTTCTTACTGTATTCAGTTGATTAGTCATACAGTACATTATTTAATATTCTAACATTCAAATTCTTTATTAGGAGACCTTTAGCAAATATGACGTTAAAATGCATTAATTTGATTAAATATTTTTTTTTTTTTTAATCGACTGACACCACTACTTCATAGTCTACCAGAAATATTTCCGGCGGATTTTTTCTTTTTACTAAACACAGTTTGGTACAAATTTCACCATTATTTCAGTGGAATAATAAGAAATTAGAAATGAGAGGCGTAAAAATTATACCACTTTCACCAGCGATGTGACTCCCCGAAGAGCTATTAGCTAAAAGGTTGGCTCATATAAATGGATTAACTCAAGGGGCAGATTCATTTAGATTTTACTGTTCATCTGCTGGGCAACATTTGCAATAATGTGTACGTCTTTTGTTTACCAGTGTCTATTTTCTTCAATTTGACTAAGACATTGAAAACTATCAAGAAAAAACTGTGGAAAATGCAAATAATTGCATCCAATTTCAATAAAAGCAAAAAACAAAAAAATCTTCTCAAATGATTAAAAAATTGTCCTTATTTAACATACCATACAAGGACAATGGTGAACAGGTTCACCTTTTTTGACTTGAGCTCCTTATATCATCAATCAGATGGTGAAAAACTAGTTTTCCAACGTATACAGATCCTAATGTCAAAAAAAGGAACTGGAGAGTTTAGGGAAATCTTGGTTGTGAAAGGCCAAGGCCTAAAACAAGTGATGGATGTGTGTGACCTTCGAGCTCTCAGATGGCACAGAATGAAAAACCGTCATACCAGTAAAAATCTGTACGGAATTTAAAGTACATTGAAAATCTGTTACACCTAAAATGGTCTCCAGTCACATCAGGAAATTCATTTTAAAATAGGACTTCTCAAGGAGAAAGTGTTATGTCAAATTGGTCTGGAAACGAGTCTAAGTTCAATGGACACGAGACCATTTTTTAGACAACAGAAAGTCCTTATCAGATAAATCCACACGGACATCTACAAGGTATAAAACACAGATAAAAGATTTACCAGATGATGGTCAATGTTCATGACATGATGATTTGTCTAAATGTAAGAGCATCAATGATCTGGACAGTGACTGACCACCAGGCCCTCCGAGGCTTTTTCCACAAGCCAAAAAAAAAAAAAAAATTGTATCATAAAGTAATGTGATTTAAATGATGTTTGTTGACATTTTTATATGATTCTGAAACCCCTGCCCATTATCTGTCTTTACTTTTCCAATGGTTTTTTCACTCCCACAAATCTATTTTCTATAATCTATAACAATCTATAATCTAGTGGGGAGACAGTGGCACAGTGGTTAGAGCGTTCGCCTACCGGAACGCGGGCGAACGCTTCCGACCGGAAGTCAACCAGAATTTCGCAGGTTCGCATTCCACTGAGTGCATATCAAAGGGTCTTTGGAGAAGACACCTAACCCCCCGTTTCTCCCACTATTGGTACCGTTGTGGCAGCCTGCTTTGGTGCAGGAGTGCAGCACACACATTTCCCCAGTGAGGGATGGATAGAGTGAGTAAAAATTAAAAAAAAAAAAGATTTTCACATCAGAGCAGTTTACCAATCACACTTGAGTTATCTTTGTTGTTTAGTAGGGTCAAAGTAGTCTGCTTTAAAGTCCTTTAAACGTATAGTGCAAAATGAATATCCCAACTGCTAAGTGTTGAGACCTGCTAATCGATTATTCCCTACCATTCGCAGAGTTGTTGGTATATCTTGCCAACAGCATCTGTAGTAAACCGGATGATTGTAGACATTATTTTGATGCTGTAAAGCTTGTTTAATTAGCTGAGAATAAGTGAATAAGGAGAAATAAATTTGGTGGTAGATTAACTATCAAGGCCATTTTCAAAATAGACATTCCAAAAATGGTCGGGCATAGAGCTACGAGCTAGCTGTATATTTGGTGGTGACCATTCCAATGCTTACTTGCTTCTGCCAAGTGGACCTTATCAACCCTGAAACAACCCTTTAAAACAGCTGTGTGGGCTTCACTTTGGGCGATAATGTGAAGAGACAAGCATTGATTTGAATAGACCACCAAGTGGGGTCAGGGAAACTGGAGTACCCAAAAAAAACCCACACATGCATGGGGAGAACATGGAATCTCCTCACAGAAAGGCTGGTGTTCCAAACGTCACCCCACTCTAGGACTCAAATCTCAAAACTTTTGCTCTGAAGCCACTGTGCTTACCACTGCGCCACCGTTCAGCCAGAATGTTTTGTGTCGTTGTCTTCTGGTTATCCGGGGTTGAGTCGCAACCCAACAGCCACCGATGGGAAACCCAGGCTCCCCTCAACCAGCTGCATCCTCCCACTCACTCGTAGTCTCTCCAGTGAAGTATTTAAAGACAGAATCTTCCCATAATAACAAAAAATTGTGATAGAAATAAAAAAAACGTTTTTTTCTGAGATGATGCTCATGTTTTGTGTGCTGCTTCTGTTGCAGCTGTAGAAGACTTATGACCCCCTGGTTTTTTTTATTAAGTATTGTGGAAATATCTGTGCATCAGTTGCTTTTTGTACTATATTTCTACATTATAATATACTTTTTAGAACCACAAAACATTTCTTGCAGAATGGATTCATCAGATGTAGCACTACCAATGGTTTGGGTGTGACATACAACCTGCCGCTGGATCCAGAGGGATACCTTTAAACCTATATGCTACTGTTGAACTCTTTGTTTTTCTTGAAGGTCTAAGGTATTTCAGGCAGAACAGCATCGAAATTCAGTCTACATGACTTATGAGGTTCAATAAATACAAAGTGGGATTTTTTTTTTTGCTGACCATCTGCAATATTACAGACAGTGGGAAAGAAGAGGCAGAGCTGTTTAGAATGATAATTATTTGCACACTGGCAAAAACATTTTTTAAAATAATGTAAAGACTTTTGTATGATATTGAGCAATTGAATTCAGTTTCGAATGTTATAAATGACTTTGATATGTCAACTAAAGGTTTCATTCAGTTGTCTTCCGCTCATCCGGGGCTGTGTCGCCAGGGCAACAGCCTCAGACTGAAAGCCCAGGCTTCTCCCTCCCCGGCTGCATCCTCCAGCTCACCAGGAAGGATCCCGAGTCATTCCCCGGCCAGCTGTGAGACATAGTCTCTCCAACGGGTCTGGTGTCTGCCTCTTGGTCTCCTTCTGGTGGCCGAAACACCTCACCAGCAGGGCGCCCGAACCACCCTATCTGGCTCCTCTCGACCTGGAGGAGGAGCGGCTTGACACCGAGCTCCTCCCGGATGGCAGAGCTCCTCACCCAATCTCTGAGTGAGAGCCCAGCCACGCTGCGGAGGAAGCTCATTTCGGCCGCTTGTATCCACGATCGAATTCTTTCGATCACCACCACAGCTGGTGGCTATAGGTGAGAGTGAGAACGTAGATCGACTTGTAAATCGAGAGCTTTGCTTTTTGGCTCAGGTCTTTCTTTACCACCACGGACCGATGCAGCGTCTTAGTTATTGCCGTTCCGATCCGCCTGGAAAAGGGTGGAATGCCACTTGCAGGTCAGGGGCAGGGTCCTGCCCCAAGTGGAGGAGTTTAAGTATCTTGGGGTCTTGTTCATGAGTGGGTGAAAGGTGGAGCGGGAGATCAACTAAAGATGCCTTTAAAAACTATTTAATTTACTTTGGGTCAAACGTGTATGTTTTCAAGTGAATGGAATAAAAATATGGATAATTTTGTCTTTTAGTATGGCTGGATTTTTATATCAGGAAATTTTCAAATTTTTCAAAATGGGATATTAGCCTCTTTATCGGGTTTAAGTAACATCATGGTGGTATCGTTAATTCTTCAGCTTCTTGAAAACAGCATAGATCTCACAAAATTCTAACTATTGATCTTTTTGAGTTTAAGACATTTAAACACTCGAGCCTTTTAAAAGTTGAAGAACAATCTGGATCTTTAAATACAGAAAAGTAAAACTCCTTTTACCTTTGGTGAGAAAGAGAAATTCCGCATCTTATGCTCTCCTATAAACGCTCAAGGACAGAGCATGCTTGGCCTGATGTGTGTGCATGTGTGTGTGTGTCTATGTATGTTTACACTGCCTCAGAACTCAGACAAAGCTAACTACTTGTTTTCCACCCAGGGATATAAAGTAACAAAGGGTCAAAGCCTTCCAAAGCCTTTAGATACTGCAGACTGTCTTCTATAAATGGACACCGCAGCCATGCAGGACGGATTGGTTTCTGGGGATTAGAGAAAAATTGTTTTCCTTTAGGAGACATCCTACGTGCAGACCCATGTGTTACTTTTACTTCCAACGTTGATTTGGACTAAAAACTTGAAAATAGAGGAAATTAATTTATAGCGAAGAAAAACATGGAAGGGATTGGGAATACTTTGTGTGCAAAAAAGGTTGGAAAGCCGATATCTAAGTAGTTCAGACTGGCTTTATTGTGCTTTAGTGCAGCCTCATTGTGTAAAAGATTAAATCATGTGAGCAATAAAACAAGAGTTAGTCTAAAAAAGGAAGCGTCATTCACACACAAACACAAAAAAATCCAAATCGGTGCAAAACTGTGGGAGGTGTGGTAGCAGTTTGCCAACAGGAGATCTTCACGCTTAAGTGCATCTGGACGGGTGCTATCTGACGTTCATGACTTCCCATCCCACAGAAGAATGGTGGATGACTTTGTTCGTCATTAGCTGTTCACACAAGCCACAAGCTTCGCATGAGAGCCACCGCCTCTCCGTCTCCTACTGCGATCTCCTGTCTCCTATGCCTAAGCTCACACCTTTATTCTCTTTTCGCCATCAAACCCACACATCATGACACAGTATGGAACCACATGACATGTCATCTGCCGGTAAACTTGTGTTGTCCCAGGCAGCAGGTGCTGATTACTGAGGATGTCACCCATTGTGGCCCATGGTATCAAACAAAGGTTTGTGTTTATAAAAAGTACGGAGGCGCAGTGTAAGTTCAATCCCACGGGGTGCTAGAGGAAAAGCTCTGACATGATAATGACTCATTTACAGTCTCTGTCACACCAAAGTATAACTGCAAGCTAATTGCTGTATTTTATTTTTTTTTGTATATTTTATTTCAGGACACAGTTCAAGTCACTTAAAATGCTTTTTTCATTAACTTTATTAGAAATCACTACACTCGGGAGCAGCACTCCACCAGTAAATTGTCAGTTTTAGCCAATATGGAGAGTAATTCTCTCAGCAAATGTCAGACTATTAGCCTTTTTATTAGATCTAAACTCTTCAGAATTTTACGTTTGACTAGATAATTGTATGTGAAAGAGAGTTGAGATACTCCCCGAGCAAAAACTAAATTGAGTAAACGGTTAATGGTCCCCATTTGTCTCCAACTTTGTTTGGACTTGTAACAAAAATAGAGTAAAGCCATCAAAGCATTCATTCGTAATAATTATTTGGAGAATACTATTGATTAGGGCATTAAAAAAAGATAGCTGTTTGTTCTCTAGGCTCTGCTGCGCCCAATAGGCCTACCCTTAATTACACCTGTAAAGAATGTGGAATCGTCCCAATTTCTTAACATAGACAACTTTGATGACATGCATGCAATAAAAAAAAGAATATTTATGTGCAATGTGAGAAAAGAAAGGGTAAAAAAAACCAGAAAACAATTACTTCTGTTAACCACGTGAAGTCTGTGACTGACTCTGTGATGTCTCATATTTGTACAGTACTGTCAAGACAATGCATTAAGCAGTTTTTTTAGTTCTTTTTTTTAAAAAAAAAACATTAATATTTCCATCCCCCAATAGCATTGATCTGCTTCACATTCTCAAAAAAACTGTCACTGACGCTGTCCCAAGAACAGTTAAGTGGTTGGTAAACTGGTGCTCTGAACACTAACACTGAACATTGAGACATAAATAGGAAGTATTGCACAAAATCAACTTTTTGGAAGTTTACACCAAGTGTGAATGTTATTCCCGTATCAAAAACATACCTGAAGAGGTTTTCTATTTCATTCACGCATGTTTGAGTGATATGCAAGCTCTCACGTGCAGAAGGGTGATCACCCTCCCCAAGCCTCGTCAGCGTGCCCCACCCATCCAGACCCCGCGCCCTAAGTGACAGTGAGCATGTGGCAGTGTGGGACCGGGAGAGAGCAGGCGGATGGGCACAACCAGGGGGAGGGAAACATCCCCCCGGGCGACCGGCTCCCCAGCCGGACACGGTAAGCGCCAGGGGCCCTCCGAACCAGCCAGGCAACCACGAGGCAAACAGCACGCTCCAAAAAGAGACAGCCATGCGGGACACAGCCACCGAAGTAGTGTCCTCCGCCACACAAGAGCAGCAGGAGACCCCAGAGCCATCAGAAACAACCTCCAACAGGCCCAAGGACCTGGGCCCACCCCACCCTCCGAGGCACCCCGTCACCACACAGCCTCGTCTTACCTCTCCTTTCTTTCTGCTGCACCCTACTTCAAAGGGTTAAAGTGTATCTAAAGAGATATGGATTATGTCTTACGAGATCACAACACTCTCTTTTTAAGGGTTGCAAAAAGATTTTAAAGCAATAAATGTTTTCTATTTGAAATTTCTGCTTTCAAGTATCACCACCTTGCCAGTATCTCTCAAAAAGGGGACTGTTGATTAAAAATATCTCTATCTTCTTAGAAATTGATATGAAATATCAAGATACAACTCTTTCCCAAATTCCAAAAAGAAAAAAAAAAGCAATGTGTTCCTTTTTTTTTTTTTACTTTAAAACTTTGTGTCAGAGCCAGCAGGTGAAAAAGTTGTTTGACACCAGCAGGGGACTGCTCGGCACCATTGCACAGGCAGCAGCCAGTAGCCGGTGCAGCTGAGCGTGCCAAGCACGACAGAACTCTGCAGAGCACTCTGATGAAGCTATTTGTGGTTTTGTCTGCTGTCACTGAAAAAAGTCAGTTGGCTTCTGTCCTTTCATAAAGACAACACCCCAAAGGATGGATTAGGCTCAATGTAACTGACTGAGAAAGTTGATGAGTAAATTTAGAATATTCACTGGGGTTTAAATAGAAAATATAATTTGGAGCTGATTATGTCTCTCAATTTTATGTTTTCATTTAAGTAAAATTTTAAAGCATTTCAGATTAAATATAAACCTACTGTTCATCTTTCTACTCCGGTTCGTTATGAGTCGGTGATGTGTTAATCTGTTGTTGAGTTTACATGATTGTTTTTAATCTGACTTCAAAGCCACTTTGATTTTTGATGCGTAGATTTGGAAAATGCCAGGCGTCATTCCATTGAGCTTTTATTGTAAGTTTGGAAATTAGATCTTTCTTTGAGTGTAAAATATGATGGTTTTTCTTCTTTTTTTTTGCAGAAACCTTCAATACACTGAAAAATTCACCAGAAAAGTGTTTGCAAAAAAATCATTCTGTCATGAACTACATCTGAAAAAAATAGTCAAAATATGACTAAAATTGGAAGTTTATATGTAAAATGAGAAATTGATTTGTTTGGATCAGCATCTCGATCTACGTTCCTACCCTCACCTATGGTCACCAGCTGTGGGTGGTGACTGAAAGAATGAGATACAAGCGGCTGAAATGAGCTTCCTCCACAGGGTGGCTGGGCTCTCACTCAGAGACTGGGTGAGGAGCTCTGCCATCCGTGAGGAGCTCGATGTTGAGCAGCTCCTTCTCCAGGTCGAGAGGAGCCAGATGGGGTGGTTCAGGCATCTGGTCAGGATGCCCCCGAGCGCCTCGCGGGCGAGGTGTTTTGGGCACCAAGGGCCAGACCCCGGACCCGCTGGAGAGACTATGTCTCACAGCTGGCCGGGGAACGACTCGGGATCCTTCTGGGTGAGCTAGAGGATGCAGCCGGGGAGAGAGAGGCCTGGGCTACCCGTTTGAGGCTGTTGCCCCCGTGACCCGACCCCGGAACAAACGGAAGATGACGGAACGGAACGGATCAGCACCTCTTGCTTTTATACTGCTGTAACAACTGGATCTCTTAAGATAAGAGTTTCACTCTAACAGAAACCACTTTGCACAGACCACTGGGTTTCTATTTCAAGTGGCCAAACAGTAAATGTTGGGGTTCACTGCTGTGATTTAAGAAAGGAGAATTTATGTAACAAGATCCCATCAGCCAAGCAGCAAGAAAACAAGAAACACAAATGGGAGGGCCAAGAGTGAAAATCCATTTTCATTTTAATCAGGCGGCTTGTTGATTCAGTTGGCTTCAAGCACTCCACAAACAGTACCAAATGGCAGCTTCTTGCACTGTCGGAAACACAAAGAGGCAGCGAATTGAGCGAAGACACATTGAGGGGGCAGTTTGGGAAATCAAGATTTTATTAAACTAGCCAAACACTAAAACATCACACCTCCAGCCCCAGCTAATTGTCAAAAGCTGCCTGTGATTTTCCTGCAAACTCGGAAATAGCTCAAATGTATTCTGATGAGAATTGTTCAAACGGCTAAAATAAAAACAGCTGATTTCTAAATGACACGGTTGGATCAAAATGAAGATAAATGAACTCTTTCAAAAGGACTCATTAGGCTTGTATTGATAACAGCTTCATTAACATGTTTTTTTCTACAAATCTATGAAGATTAAATTAAGCTGCAAGTACTTTTTTCACTGGTATTCGAGCCAAACTGGTGACTGATGAAGTTCAGGGCATTGACAACACATGCGTCAATCACCACACTGCAATTTGCACGACGCCCACGCAGGTCCTGCTCCGCTGCAATTTGACTACATGTTAACGAGTAGAAAAAAAGCTGGCTTTGCACCTGCGTTTAATTGGGAAAACATCAAGTGTTTCAGTTAAAAGCAGCTCAACATTTTATCCATTTTACTGTCTCTTTCTTAGGCTTTTTTCATCATCCAGTGCATTTCTCTAAATCTCTGTCCAAGCGTTCTTCATCATTTTCACACAAACTTCCAGATTTATTTTTTCTCACAAAGACCATCAAATAATCATTTTCTTTTTTTTCTATGCACTTGAAAAAAGGTTGATGTACAAGGTGCATTTAGAAGCAAACCTTTCTGATGATTTAAATTAACCCTGTGCGCAACCTTTAATGAACATTTAATAAAAATGAACATTGCAACTCTTCTACTTCTTTTTTCGGTATTTCCCTTTAGGGGTCGCCACAGCAAGTCAGCCTCTTCCATCTAATCCTATCTTCTGTATCCTCTTTGGTCACACCAACTATCTTCATGTGTTCCTTCACTGCGTCTATGAACCTCCTCTCCGGTCTTCCTCAAGTCCTCTTTCCTGGTGGTTCCAAATCCAGCATCCTTACTCCTAGGTACCCTCTCTCTCTTCTCTGCACATGTCCAAACCATCTCAGTCTGGCCTCTCCGACTTTATCTCCAAAACCTCTAACATGTGCTGTTCCTCTGATATACTCATTTCTGATCCTGTCCATCCTGGTCACTCCCAGAGACATCCTCAGCATCTTCATCTCTGCTACCTCCATCTCTGTTTCTTGTCTTTTTCTCAGTGCCACTGTCTCGCGACCAAACAGCATGGCCGGTCTCACCACGGTTTTGTACACTTTTCCTTTCATTTTAGCTGAAACTCTTCAGTCACACATCACACCTGATACTTTTCTCCACCTGTTCCAGCCTGCCTGCACATACTTCTTCACCTCTTTTCTACACTCTCCATTGCTCTGGACTGTTGATCCTAGATACTTAAAATCTTCCACCTTCTTTATCTCTTCTCCCTGTAACCTCACTTTTCTATTTGGATCCCTCTCATTCACACACATGTACTCTTTTTTACTCTGACTAATCTTCATTCCTCTTCTTTGTAGTGCAAAATTAAAAACTGTTTCATTTGAATACAACATAACACATTTTCAATGATTTCTTTTTTGTAATTATTGGCAATAAAAAACAAATAACCAAAAAAACACTTCATCTTTACAATCCATTCATCTAACATCCGATCTTGACAAAAATAATCCTGTTAAGTGGATCCAGCAGGACCCCAGTCGGCTTCTTCTTCAGTCAAGATGTTTAACCATCTCGGTGTGAGATCAACTCTGTCAACATAAATCTCTCAAGTGACTCAGGTTTGAATTGATCGAGCATTTTGCAGACGGTGAGTTATCAGTGCTCCCTGTGCAATGCTTTTCATAAAAACAACGACACTCACTGTAGTAAAACATAATGAAAGAAAAAAAAATCCTTTTAATGAACTCTCAGCTCATTTTATCACAAGTCTGATCTCAATCAATAAACATCAGTGAAAAGCACCTCCATGAAAACTCGCAAAGATTTGAAACTTTTTGACACCATTTATGTAACCATGCAACATGAAGACGAGCATTTTGTTCGAGTAGAAACATCAAATTTATGCTTATAGTAATGAGTTTGTGGCAAAAAACACAGATTTTTCTTCCTCTGATGATGATTAGATAGGATTGTTTTTATGCCGCAGCATTTCCTGCCAAACTCAATTTTCCCTGCCCAGCTCAATCAAAACTCATGCAACCATTTTACAAATTAATGGTAATACCATGGAGTGTCTCCAACAAGCATTACATATAAACCCAGTCCATGAACCGCTGAGTGTCTTTTTGATGACAAGCTGTCATGAGTAATATGTGAATGTCATGCTACTCAAGTTGTTCCCCAAACTGCTGTTATCGTGTTTCAAGGTAATTCTCCAAGATCACAGCTCTTGGGCGCTTTGGTACTGAGAACAAAAGATAAAGGACACAGTCTATTTAAAAAATAGAAAAAAGATTAAAAAACAGATTCTTACTAAATGCTCACATTTATTGAATTTTCAGATGAGGCAGCAGAGAATGGCCGAGGGACCTTCAGCCTTTTAGTTTGCCCCAGCATGTTCGGTTGCTGGCCTTTTTATTTTTCTGCTCTAGGCTGCTGTTTATCATCATTCTGTGAAGGTGATGCTCAAAAAACATGTGTTGAACCGCAGAAAACCTCAAAAATAACATAGATTTCTATGTCTGTTCTTTTAAAAGGAAAAAACGATGAATGTGATTGTGTCCTTGTTTGTGGCAGACGGATGAAACAGACTATGAACCATCATTTCTGTTGTGAATAAATTAGAGAAAATTTTAATCCGACAAAATGTCTAAGTGTGTGTTTATTTAGTCAGATGTTTGGTGATTATTAGGTTAATTCTTTAGCCACGCTGGCGTCAATAGAACTTCCACTCAATTTAATTTCACTCCAGCTACTAGGTCAGGCATGATATGGATTACTTTACATTTGAAAGCCTCCTAAAAATAGTCATCTAATCAGCAAATGGAGACAATAATATAAGTTCAACATTATAACTACCAGTTATAATTTGACGATACTCAGAAGTTGACGTCTAATTACAGTAGTTATGTTGATCTTTGACGTTCCTGGGCTTTTGACTTTTTCTACATTTTTTGCATATTTAGTAATTATGTAGTAATTTAACTGATATAAAACACTAGAAACTGTCAAGGTTCCCTCGCCCACCACCAGAGGGAACCTGGGGCCTTCTCTCATTTGCCTGATTTTAGACACCTGAAGGACTTTGTGCAGCTGCCTTTAAATAGGCAGCCTGTGTTCCCTTCAGGTGTCGGCTCGTACTTTTCATCGCAGCCAGATCTTCCTGGCTGTCTGACTATGAAATACATTTTAAACAATAATGTCATGACCTTTCCACTGATCCATGTGTTTTTCTTTACAGTTATACTGAACTCCTTTATTCAATAAATCATATTTCTTGTCTGCAATTGGGTCTTCTTCCTTCCACCTGCATTCCACATCCTCACAAAAATAAGTTTTGAGTAATTCTTCCTCTAACTCTCACACCCATCATTTTGATGCCTCTATTAAATACTTTGCAACTTTTCCATGAACCTGACCGTAGCGCCATTACTAATGCCTGGTAACCATTGTGGCGCCACTAAGGTGAAATCTAGGTGAGCAAAAAATGGATTTAAGAAGACGTTTGTCACTAGGGCACTTCAGTATATGGCGTCATCACCATAGCGCTAATTGTCAAATTGACGGCTTGGGAGTTCTAGTAGCTCTAGAATTCTATCAGCATGGAGGTCGACCAAGCTGCTTTGCCTGTGTTCACTGGGATTACCAAAATTGAGAATTTGAAGCCAGAACAAACAATGTTTTGACAATTTTTCAGCAGAAAGATGTGGTTGCTTCAATTTTGACACCTAAAGTTTCTACAAGTGAGACATCTCTCTTCTTGTTTTGTTTGAAACAAACAAATCTCTACTTCAGGTTAAAGATCCCGAGCTCTAAAATAGATTTAACCGGTTTGACTAAATGATGCATAAAGCAACGTATGAGTAAAGTACGGTGGTAACACTCATAGTAGTTAATCATCATGCATGTGAAAGGACTGGATCTATTAACAATGGAAAATATGATTAAAGCTGGTGGAATTTTGGTCACTTCGTTGTCATTTCAATGCTTCATGTCATTGTATTGTACAAATGAGGCCCAGACTAAATGCGAATATAAATAAGCAAATCTAAGTGAAATGAGCAGACACACAAGCTTCCTGAGCAGATGGGGGCGTAGCAAAAAAATTGACTCCTTTGTGACGTCACCAGCAGCAACGAGCCAAATTCTGAAGCAGCGGTTTGAAGCAATTTGTTTCAGAAAGAAAGAAGAAGAAGATTTGCTCCATAGCTTTGTATCATTTTCCTAGCTTTAGTTTGAATTGAGTTTTATTTTGTGCGCTGCATAGGTTTTTTTGTGCGCAATTAATCTGCTAGCTATGCTCAATAGCGCAGGCGCACAGCTTAGAGGGAACGTTGCATGTGAGTTTTATTAATGTGTCAATACGTACCTTAGGAATCTGAAGTCGTGCAACATAAACGCAACACATCTCAAGCAGATCAGTGGTCTATAGCAGTCAGAAAATAACGGTCAGGAAGCACTGACGAGGCTTGAAAACACTGACCTTTCCGTGTGGAGTTTGCATGTTCTCCCTGTGTATGGGTGACTTTTCTCTGGGTACTCTGGTTTTCCTCCCACCCTCCAAAAACATGCACGTTAGCTATGAAAAAAATACCCTTAGGAATGGATGTGTGTGTGAATGGTTGTCTGTGTGTATGACCCCGTGACAGACTGGCGACCTGTTTAGGGTGTATCTTGCCTCTCGCCTTAAATCAGCCGAGATGGGCTCCAGCAACCCCGCACATCGTCCTTAGATATAAGCGTTTTAGAAGACGGAACAAAAATGGCATAGTTTCTTTTTTATTAATCTAGTAAATTTTTCCCCACAAAACAATCCTCTTCTCAAAAAAATCTCAATTTCAATGTATAAATGTCTTTTTCAATTTGTAGACCAACATAGACCACATTTTCCTCCGGCCACAGCTGTACTCAAGCAGTAGACTCTACTGTCTAAAGCAACTTTATACTGACTTGACACTTTGAAGGGATGCAAGCTGATAGAAGATAGGAAAGACTTCAGGCTTAGGAACAAACAGACAGTTGATGGACAACTTGTAACCCGATGGGGACCTACTGTATTTGTCTACTTGTGCTTGTTGTACAAGTCATTGCTTTATTGCTTGTCTTTCATCATAAGTCAGAACATGTGCTTTTTATTGCGGTAGGTCAAGAACACAAACATGCATGATAGTTTTTATGTTATGTAAAATAAATCGAGCCCTTAAATGGCTCGATTTAATAACTATTAATAATCAAACCTCAAATATCACAGATGCTGATTATTATAAATTGTGTTAATTCACTTTGTAACAGAGTTTCATAAACAAAAAATGGGTGGATACTCTTCCAAAACAAATGAGGGTAATTACAGTGAAATATCATTTCAGAAAAAGAGATGCTTTGATGACACAAAAAGGGAGTCATCTAAATTTTTCTCTTCTTTATGCACCCAACTGCATAATAAATACATTTTAGACTGTAGTATTAAAAATAAATTAGCTGAGATATTGTGCAGACTCATCTACATGTTTCCCAGTTCTTCACAGCTCATTAGCCTGAGATACCAGATTGGTAACATTCAGTAAATTATTTGTCTCTTTCACTTTTTTTTCCTTGGGGAAAATTTGTGGTAGCGAACTCATAAGACAATAAGAGTTCCTAAAAAATCCAGGCCACTTAGTTTGTGTATACTAAAGCTGTAATTTCTCAAAAACACACCTCATATTGTCCTTTAAAAGTAAATGAGTCCTAAAGGGAAACACGTCTGTGCAGTTTAATGAATAACGTTTAATGAATAACGTCCATAAATATGGTTTAAGTCGTGTTTCTTTAAATGACACAGTTTAAATGTACTTAAGACATAATTACATTGAAATCACTTAGACCTGATTGGTCTGGACCTTTTTCTATTATTCACATGCTTTTGGTACCACTTGTACTTTGTCAAGTAGCCCTTCCTCATATCGATTTGATGAAGTAGTAAACAAATTTTAAAAAAAGGTCATCTTTATGTGCGGACTAATTTTTAAACACATTTAAAGGAGGGCTACGCGGTGGTGCAGTGGTCAGCACAGTGGCCTTACAGTGTGAAGGTAAGGGTTTGAGTCCTGGGTGGGCGAGGCTTGAAACACTCACCTTCCTGTGTGGAGTTTGCATGTTCTCCCAGGGATCTCTCTTTCTTGTGGATCCCCATGAGTTTTCTCATTTTTTCCCCACTGATGTTTTTTTAGGAGTTTTCCTAAAGTGTAATGGCAGGAATGTGCAGGCATTGTTCAGCTAGCATTTGTTAGTTTTCTTGCGGTGTATTTGTGTTAATACATTCCTCTTTTTCTTGTGAAGCCCATTGAGACAGAAATTCTATAATTTTGGGCTATACAAATAAAATTCAATTGAATTGAAATGAAACCCTCAGCGCCTTGAAATCCTCCTAGAAAAGCTAAAAGATGAGTCTTTAAGAAGTAAAGTCTGGGCTTCCCTGCCCAGGCCGCTGCCACACCCCAAACATGCAACCCCTGGTAAGCAAAAAAAAAAAAGATGCAATGTTATCAGAATTTATATTTCTTTCAAAAATAGGAATACTAAGCACCATCATGGTATCTACAGTAATAGACTAGATCCATTCTTTATTAAAACTGGCATTTTAAAAAACTGTGTCTATTAACAAGTCCATTTGGAGAAAGCCATGTGCATTCTTAGACAATAGTTAATGTCTATTGCCATTATTTTTTTCACTTACTAAATAGGTTGCTGCATTTGGTGAACGTTGGTTGATTTTCAGAATTCCCACATGGCTGGAGGGTGTTTTCAGCACATCATTTTTTTTTTTTGGTGGTTTCTTAAGAAAATTTCTTAAAACTTGACAGTGTTGACCTCTTACAGAACTGGTGGCAGGCTGAGAACAAGCCCCGAATAAATGTCAAACTCTCAGGTTTTTTTTCCACGTATTACCCACTGACCCATGGACGGGCCCCTCTCACAAAACACTTTCTTGCCTTAAGAGTGGGACTGTTAACATGCAGGAATGAACATCGAATTCCTTTTAGCGATATCAAATCCTCCAGTAGTCCCAGGAAGCTTGTCCTTTTCTAAACAACTCCCTTCCTAAGTGACCATTTAACTAAAACTGAACCAAACCAAGTTGCAGTAATTGCTTAACACAACTTTAACTCAAAGTGTTTACTTAGATTCTCTTCCAGCTAACGTGTGAAGGCCTTTGTCTTTTCATTTCACAAGTAGAGCAAGAAAATCTGCTGCCAGACCCAAGCGATCCCTTGTGGTATTTATAAAAATATCAAACCAGCTTAAGTAAAAACATTTCTATTAAAACACAATATTGGCTCGTGCATTATCGTCATGTCTTACCTTCTTGTTATTAAGTCGATCGTTTGGAATGATGTCTCATTACCAGCAGGACTGTAAGCTTGCTTAATTAATTTGGAAATCAGTAATATGCCGTGTGGATTTAAGCACATGTTCATTCTTAAACAATAACTCCTTGTTCCAAAGGGGATCAACTAAGAATACTTCATTTAAAATCCATGAATTAAAGGTGACATTTATTTAGTATCATTGACATAACGTTTGAGATTTTTGTGACTGTCTTGGCTCGGAGTTATTTTAAGTGAAGCCGTGAGACTGTAACGGTGAGAGGAATTGTTCTGAACCATCACAGACGGATACGGTGACAGAAAAAGCATACTTTATAAACAATTGACGGATATGATAATTATAACTTTGGATGTGAACAAGGTGGGAAGGAAATAAAATTTCCAACTCTAATCAGGAAACTTTCTTTTAGTATAACTATGACAACCTTTTAAAAGCAATGTGTCACTAGAAAAAAAAATTACTTTTTAAAATTATTTTTTAATCAAGGTATTTGGGTCAAATTGCACTGAATCTAATTTTTTCCCAACTTTTTACCTACAAAAGTCGAGATAACTTTTTTAGAAGTTCTAACTTTATAATTAGGATTACGTAACATGTTATGGTCGGTAAAATTCCAACCATATTTTACTGTCTTATTTCTTCACTATCCAGAGGATCATCATACAAAGTCCACATAGAGGTATGGCATTAATTTTATACTTCCATGTTCAATTATTTGCCCTTTTATAGTGTTTCTACTTGATTTTTGTATGCATATCTGCAGCATACTTGGACAATGTCCAAAACAAATAGGCAATTGATTAAACAAATTTCAAAGTTACAGAGACACTAAAATCTTCCTAAACAATTAAAGTTCTTGAAAACTATTTTAGTCTGATTAAATGGTCACACGAAACCACAATAAAAAATAATCCCGACTTTTTTCTACTCTGAAAACTCTATAAAGTGAAAATATTCATCCTCATAATTTTTCTGTATCATATGACTTTGAAGAGGCAAATGTTAGGCTAATTTTAAACTCAGTCACCGAGGCAACTGAGAACAGCCCTGTTTTCACCGTCTGCTCCCACGAACCGAACGGTGCAGAAAATAATATGAGCAAATAATCCCACCATGTGCACAGTGTGCCAGCTAATCTCTGATCAGTTATTGAAGGTTAACCGTTATTGTAATGGAGAGCACGATCAGATTTAATCACGGCTGCAGAGTGGGATAAGGCAGACACTTGACAGCAACTGGAGGAGCAACAATCAAAGAGAAGTCACAAGCAGACTGTGTTGCTGTAAATATAGCCAGTGTGTAGGTGGTCCAAACTGCTTGCAAATGAATAACAAGTATAGACATGACCTAAGAAAATCAGAAAAAGTATGAGGATTGTGCTGTATGAAAACTGACACAGTAACAGCTCATAGGTCTTCGCTGTCACTGAATGCATTGTGCTAGCGCCCACGGGCAGCAGGCTCGTCTATGAAGTTTCTTCCAAGGCGATGGAAAAACTGGAAACAAAACAACAGTCTCATGGCAAACATAACTTTATTGGCAGCATCCTCTTGTGGGCAATGGCATCTCTCAAGCATCTAATTGGAAAGGTCTGACATTTGCAGAGCAGGGTGTCGCAGCGTATGGGCGAGTGCAGAAGCCCGATGTGCTGCTATCCAGATGCATCACGCTTCACTGAGTCATGAGACGACATTACTCACAATCACACTCCACGGAACCAAACAGGTTTGCTCACACATTTCACCTTATGGACAACTTGAAGAGTTGAGGTTTGATCACAAACAAGTGTTTAATCAGTAAATGTAACCGTGTTTTAACAACCATCAGAGTGATTATTCAAAATAATAGACTTTAAAGTTTTCTAAGTTTATAATCTATAACAATTTTATAGTTAGATTAACAATCAAAAGTAAAAAAAAGACCAGACTGCTTACGGGATTCTTGTATGGATCCTCTTCCTCTGCGTTCCTATCCTGGGCATGGCCAGACCGAGGAGACCTCTGCGCTTCATCTATCATCCCCCTATGAGAATGAAATCCATCTACTCATCCTGGTCATCGCCGGGCTGAGGAGCCCCCCGTGTTTCCATAAGGTTGAAAAACATCTGTTGACTTCATTAGATCTTTTGCTATAGAGTAGAAAAAGCTAATATTTAAACAACAGTCTTGGACACATTGGATGCTCGTCCCGGAGGAGGGATCTCTCTTTCTTGTGGATCCCCACGAAGTTTTGTATTTTTTTCCCACCGATGGTTTTTTTTAGGAGTTTTTCCTCACCGTGAAGGGGAGTCTAAGGCCACGAATGTGCTAATATTGTTCAGTTAGCATTTTTTAGTTAGATTTCTTGCTGTGTATTTGTGTTAATACATTCCTCTTTTTTCTTCTTTCCGAATCTGCAATGTGAAGCCCATTGAGACAAAAATTCTGTGATTTTTGGCTATACAAATAAAATTGAATTGAATTGTATAAACACATTAATGTATGACATAAAAATAAATGCTTTGTATGAAGTGCATCACTCTCTGTGGCGTGACACTTTGCAACGAGTTACACAATCATATAAAATGTAGGAAAACCCTAAAGGAGTTCAAAAGGTTGTAAAAATTTAGTATTTTTTCTGGATTACTCATTTATGAAGCAAAGCAATATTGATGCCTGGGTATAGAGTTGAAATCCTAGTTTTCACGCTCCATACGCTGTCATATAACATGCCTAGTGTAGCGTGCACACAGACCCATTGCCAGTGCCATGCCGGTGCAGGCGAATGTTTTGGTATGTTTCCATAATTCCATCTACCTGAATAGCGATGCAGCGATATTGTTTTGTTTCGTCTTCTGAACCACTTAGTCCCTAACGGTGTTGCAAGGTGTGTTGAAATCCATCCCACATGATTTCAGGTGAGAGCCAGGGTACACCCCAAACAGGTCGCCAGTCTGCTGAGGGGCCACCTACACACATAACCATCCACACACACATTCATTCCTTGGGCAATTTTGCATCGGAAAATCAACCTAGCGTGCATGTTTTGGAGGGTGGGAGAAAACCAGAGTACCCGGAGAAAACCCGCATATACATGGGGAGAACATGCAAACTCCACACAGAAAGGCCAGTGTTTCAAGCATATCCCACCTGAGACTCGAACCCTGACTTTCTTGCTGTGAGGCCACCGGGGTTGCCACTTCTGTGGTTCAATAGATATTTTTTATTTGCTCAACTAAAAACAAAAGGACAAAGACATTTTTTCTTAAAATATATTTGGTACATGTTTTTTTTTTTTTTTGTGCCACTTTGCATTTTACTTTGATTTTCATTCCTAAAGAAAACCGTCAAATGAATTCTTGAAACTGAAAAGTAAACAGATTAATATTGCCACGCGATATTACGGTGAAAAGGGCAAAATGACAACAACACTGACAATATTGGGAAATCCTATTTTGTTGAGGCTCATTTTAATAAAAGAGACGCTATAAAAAAAAAACGTAATAATAATGAGGTTTAGCATTTACACTGTAAGTACAGATTACATCCTGTTAGTAATTATTTCGTCCTTCCTCGAGAGAATCTTGATTAAACTCGTTATTACAAACAATGGCGAGTACTACCAATTACGTTTAATCCCTGTAACATTTCCCATATGACTGCAGCTATTCTTATCCTCTCTGGAGATTAGATGAAAAGCAGAAAAAAAGAGTAGGAGAAGCAGCTAAGTACGAAGAAAAAAAACGGCATCTAGCACATCAATATATACATGATGACAAATAGGTGATATCTGTAAAACACTAAGATTCCATGTTTTTACTCACAAGTTCTTAAAAGAAAACGGATCCCAGATATGTTAAAACCAATTCAACTGAGCTCCTATAAGTTTGAAAGAAATGATTATTTTATTATTACATTTTCTTCTTCTTCATTTTACAGTTTCTTTTGTCGGCATTTCCCTTCAGGGGTCACCACAGCAAGTCAGTGTCTTCCATCTAACCCTGTCTGCTGCAGCTTTTTCGGGCACGCCAACTATCTTCATGTCTTCCTTCACTGCGTCCATGAACCTCCTCTTCCTCCAGGCCTCTTACCTGGTAGTTCCAAATCCAGCATCCTTCTTCCGATGTACTCTCTCTCTCCTCTGTACATGTCCAAACCATCTCAGTCTGGCCTCTCCGACTTTATCTCCAAAACCTCTAACATGTGCTGTTCCTCTGATATACTCATTTCTGATCCTGTCCATCCTGGTCACTCCCAGAGAGATCCTCAGCATCTTCACCTCTGCTACCTCCATCTCTGTTTCCCATCTTTTCCTCAGTGCCACTGTTTCTAGACCAATCAGCTGGCCGCTCTCACCACGTTTTACATTTTACTTCTTGGTTTATGTAACAAAAATGTAAAGAGAAAGGATTTTAGGTCTTTTTTTTTTTTTCTTTTTCTGATGAATTTGAGATCAGGCGAGCAGACTGGTTTTACCCTCTATCTAGTCTTAGAGCCTTCTCACCCGAGTATTTTGTATTTTTAATCTTCTTTATTGCTAAAAATAATAACAACTGCCTAATGTCTTTTTTGTTTCACATACTATTAGTCTGAATGATAAGGAATTTTTGTTTTTGATGTAGTCATTGAAATTTGCAATAACTTTGTGTCCTGATTGCTGATGGAAAAAAGTTTTCTCACTAATTCTTCATTCATTCGTTCAATTTCTGAGCCGTTCCTCACCAGCAGGATTGCGGGGGAGGCTTGAGCCTATCCTGGCTGATTCAAGGGAAGAGGCAGAGTCAACCCCAACAGGTCTCTTCCTCATTTTAACCTGTTAAAAAGCTTTACTGGCCGTGGATAAAGCGATGCTCTGCAAGAATTCTGTTTTATGTAGAGAAAAAAAAAACATTAGAAGTCTGGCAAATTCAGTTAGAGTTTTTTTTTTTCATCACAAACTTTAATCACTCTTGTCATTTTGAAAAAAACGTGGTGAGACCGGCCATGCTGTCTGGTCTAGAAACAGCAGCACTGGGAAAAAGACAGGAAACAGGGATGGAGGTAGCAGAGATGAAGATACTGAGGATCTCTCTGGGAGTGACCAGGATGGACAGGATTAGAAATAAGTACATCAGGGGAACAGCACATGTTAGAAATTTTGGAGATAAAGTCAGAGAGGCCAGACTGAGATGGTTTAAACATGTGCAGAGGAGAGAGAGTACATTGGAAGAAGGATGCTGGATTTGGAACCACCAGGAAAGAGGACTAGAGGAAGACCAAAGAGGAGGTTCATTGATACAGTGAAGGAAGACATGAAGATAGTTGTCGTGACATAAGGAGACATGGCAGATAGGGTTAGATGGAACAAACTGACTTGCTGTGGCAACCCCTGAAGGGAAATACCGAAAGTAGAAGTAGAAGATCATTTTGAATTTTGAGAATATTTGACATTTTTAGTGAATTAAAACCAGTCACAAAACTTCCCATTTTAGGATTGAGGTGAGATCCACAGGTTAGAAACCTTTCTAAACATGTGAGCATGAGGTAAATTTCTGCTGTTTCAGGCTGCGATTACACAAACTCTGCAGTGAGTGACATTTTTTGGATCCTATAAAGCCGAGCTGAGAAGCTCAGAGTTTCCTCTTGCGTGCAGTGTAACAGTGTGTGTATAATACCTCGTGTACAAACACCAGCTGATCCCTATTACCCCTGCTCAACTTCAAAATTCCTAAAAGTTTGACATGAGAAATTTGTTCACCAAGGAATTTTATAAAGTGTGTCAATACAATAAATAAAAAATATGCTGTTATCATTTTTTAGGATTTCTTATTTTATAAAACTACATTCCTCTGAATAAAAAGCATCCTCCGGGCTAATACACTTTGCAGGTGAGAATGATCATGTCGGGGATTTAGAAAGCATGACAGCCAATGCTCCAAGCATCCATTCCTCTGCTGAAGTGGTGTGCTTTATTGTGTTTAATGAGGCGTGACATGCAATGGTGCCGAACATGTATAATGTAAAGGTGAGTGTCATCAAATGGAGAAGTTTAGAGGCAGTGAGTACCGTCTATACATTAATACAAACAAACATGAAAGAGCATCATTCTACAGGAGATATCTCCTCTTAGGGGAGAAGCATGAGAAGCCCAGAGGCTATACACAGAAAAGCCAATAAATTGTGCAGATATTGTTACCAAATGGGCCAAGAAAGAAAAAATGGACCGTCCATTATTTATAAATAAAGATGTTTCATCTCACTCCTTAAATGGAAAGCCAGTGGAAAGAAATGAATGGAGAAAGATGGAGAGAGTGAGCTGGAACCGTTTATCCCCATACGTAAACATGGAGTTTCACTCAGCTCACACGTGTGGGATGGCTTCTCTGCTCACTCAGATGCATAGATGGAGATAAACTGAAGTGACATTACCACTACATTTGAGACAGATCCACATTCTCCATCTCTTTTTTTGTCCTTCTGTTGGACTCACATTGAATTTTCTATCTCTGTCCTTTTAAGAATAACTCACCACTTTGAGCAGAGACGTTTCTGTTTTTTCCTAATTCTCTCTTTCAGCACCTCTCTCATCTTTAATATAGATGTCTCTTAGCTGATTAACAATGCAACACCATTAATAAGATCCTTCAGCCCACTGGTCCCCTCCCTCCTCATTTAAACAGGGAGTGTGAATCACAGGCGGCAAGTAATTTAAAATAAAAAGAAGACGAATGCGTCTCGGTGAGAACAACATGCTCGGGAGCACTGCTGTGGACAGGGATGAAAAGGAGAGGACCTTTGGGTTTGGAGCTTTTCTGCGCCACCTTCATCTTCATCCAGAAAACATTACTTTAAAGAATGGTGGTGTTAGTTCCAGAGAGAGTCATTTACTAATGCTTTCTTAGAACAGAGTGGCCAGTCCTAGACAACCACCATTAGTTAGGAAGAACACATTATCTAATAGTTTGTACTGCTGTAAACAGGTCCAAAAGAAAGAGACAAAACAGTTATTTTGATTTCAGTAAAACATGGCATTGAACACATACAGTATGTACAGTAGTTATGAAGAGCGTTTTGAAAACCTTTGTGAAAGTACAGCTTGTTCTAAGGAGCTCAGGATAGAACTGTGGTACGGTGCCAAACGTGCAACAAATTGAGTTGTAAAATTTCTTCTCCTTTAAATATTTAACTGTCCGCTGTATTATAAGAATACACTTAACACCATCATGTACTGAGGATGTAAACGTACGAGTCCTTTTCTGAGGATGTTGAGGCGTTTTTTGTGCAAAGAAGTCACTAACTTTATGGAGATTGAATTGCTACATATGCTCAAAGTTGATGTAGTATGTGGATTTGCACAAAAACAGTATCTAGACAGCTTTGCAGAATGAGTCTCCATGGTTCCGTTTCGTCGTCTCCACTTATCCCTGTCTGGGTTGCAGTCGCAACAGCCTTAGACAGGAAGCCTAGGCTTCTCTCACCCCAGCTGCATCTTGCAGCTCACCCGGAAGGATCCCGAGTCGTTCCCCGGCCAGCTGTGAGACATAGTCTCTCCAGCAGGTCCAGGGTCTGCCTCTTGGTCTCCTCCCTGTGGGACGTGCATGAAACACCTCAACAGCATGGCGCTCGGGGAGCATCCTGACCTGATGTCCAAACCACCCCATCTGGGTTCTCTCGATCTAGAGGAGAATCAGCTCGACACCGAGCTCCTGGATGGCAGAGCTCCTCACCCAATCTCTGAGTGAGAGCTCAGCCACCCTGCGGAGGGAGCTCATTTTGGCCGATTGTATCCGCGATTTCATTCTTTCAGTCATGAGACTCTGAAATGTGTCAACCAGTCTCCTTGATGACTGGTTGAATATGAGTTACACATCAGCAAAGGCAACGTAATGCAACGTGTTAGATGCATTACATTCACCACATCTGGACATCTGGAATGGTGCAGATGTTCTCTGGTGTGGTGAATTGTACTTTTGTATCTAACAATCTGATGGAGGAGTGGATTTGGTGGATATTTTCTGACTACAATGAGGAGTTCAGTGGAGGGTTTGTTTTAGTATCTAGATTTGGCTCCTTAGTTCCAATAAAAAAGTTCAGAATTCTTCAGCATTCTTACATATTTTGGACATTTCCTTGCTCCCAACTTTGACCTGGTCTTGTTTTCTTCCAGCGTGGCTGAACACTTGTCTATAGAGTCCATGAAGACACAGAGGACAGTTTGAAGTGGATGAACATGACTGACCTGAACAGAGTCCCAACCTCAACTCAATAAAAGACCTCTGGGATGAATTAGAAAGAAGGCTGAGCGCCAGACTTTCTCATCCAACATCACTGCGTGACCTCACAAATGTGCTTACAGACAAATGGTCAAAAATTATCAGAAAGAAACTTCTAAACCATGTGAACATCCTGCCAGAAGAGTTAAAGGTGCTGTAGCTGGAAAAGGAGGAGCAACATCTTTATTGAACTCTATTGATTAAGAATAACTTAAGGAGTTCACTTAAATTTATTTTAAAGTCAATGAAGGTGAGCAAAACTTTTAGTAAGATTTTGTTTATAACGGAAAACGAACAATCTAAACCAAGTGGATAATTTTTTTCTTTTTTAATCTAATTTATTTGCAGTGAAATCATCTGTTTTTTGCAACATAATCTTCTTCTTTTGGCATTTCCCTTCAGGGGTCGCCACAGCAAGTCAGTTTCTTCCATCTAACCCTATTTGCTGAATCCTCTTCGGTCACACCAACTATCTTCATGCCTTCACTGCATCCATGAACCTCCTCTTTGGTCTTCCTCTATGCCTCTTTCCTGGTGGTTCCAAATCCAGCAACCTTCGGCTGATGTACTCTCTCTCTCTCCTCTGCACATGTCCAAACCATCTCAGTCTGGCCTCTCTGAATTTATCTCTATACCCTATAACATGTGCTGTTCTTCTGATATACTCATTTCTAATCCTGTCCATTCTGGTCACTCCCAGAGACATCCTCAGCATCTTCATCTCTGCTAACTCCGTCTCTGTTCCCTGTCTTTTTCTCAGTGCTACTGTCTCTAGACCAAACAGCACAGCCATCTCACCATGGTTTTGTACACTTTTCCTTTCATTTTATCTGAAACTCTTCTATCACACATCACACCTGATACTTTTCTCCACCCGTTCCAGACTGCCCGCACACGCTTCTTCACCTCTTTTCCACACTCTCCATTGCTCTGGACTGTTGATCCTAAGTACTTAAAATCTTCCACCTTCTTTATCTCTTCTTCCTGTAACTTCACTTTTCCATTTGGATCCCTCTCTAACACACATGTACTCTGTCTTACTCTGACTAATTTTTATTCCTCTTCTGTTTAGTGCAGACCTCCACCTCTCCATCTTTAAAAAATATGTGTGCAAAGAGTTTAAGACTTCGAAAATAAAAAGCCAAAAGCTCAAGTAAATTGTAAGCCAGTGATCAATTATTTTTATGCACTCAAAAGCATTTAAATATGACTAATGTCCTGTTGTTTCACACTGAAATACAGAAACACAACAAAGCATTTCAATGCTATCAAACACACATTTCACAATATGTCGCCTCTGCTGATTTGCATGGATGCTGTAAACAACAAAATACAAAAACAGGGACTTATTCTTCTCTATTTATGCCATGACTAGCAAATTTATGACATTGAACTTACATTAGCATCAAGATTCCGGTTTAGAGGCCATCTATGACCAAAAAAATCTAGATGAAGAAAGCTCATCTTGTTCATTATCTCTGTTATCATTTTTTTTTTTAAACATAAATTATCAACATATAAAAAAAAGAGCAGACATTGTGGCTTTGGGAATATTCATCTTTTTTTTTTCTCCATTTGAATAAATTCAAAGTTGCATACAATGTGCAAATCAATAATAAAACAAAGGTTAGCACTAAAGGAGTAACTCTTTGTTGGGATTCATTTGCCTTGACGGGTCTTGTGGTGAAAAGTGCACGCCCCAAAAGGACTCGGTGACATGGACAACTGCTGAAGGACTGTCCCCAGCAATTACATCTTCCTACAGAAAGACCAGGGCCAGGGATCAGAATAACATAAAGAGTAACAACCTAAAAATAATTACCAAGCCTGTAGAGATTCGCTTCTAAATATAGCGGCCATGAAAGATTAACATCAAGTCTTCAGAAAAGAGGATGATTTAAAAGCATATTGTGGAAATGAACACGCCAATTCTAATTACAAAGAATTTATTTCTTAGTATTTTCTAACTGTTTTTTGCTTTGCTATCCCTCGCCTTGTATTTTCCTGTGCTCTCTTTTCATCAATACATACATCTTTCCCTCTTATTGGAACAAGTCTAATTTGCAGTGTCCTTCCTGACATTTTTCTTTCCTGTCGCTTTTCCAAACTCTGACAGGCTGCAAAGATTTTGGCAGTTTGCTGTTCTCCACTAATCCTTCGCCAGACTTTCCTCCTTCACAAATATATGAGGATATTTTTGAGGAAATGCAGTCAGACGTCAGATGTTCACAAAAAACTTTTAGCTTGTTACATACAGTTTTAAAATAAGATCATAAATAAACATAGAAACACGTTCACTGAAACTTTGAGGAAATTAAAACTATACCTAGAAACCCTAATTAAAACCTTACACAGAAACCCCAGTTAAAACCATACCTAGAGAACCCTAATTTGTAACTCGGACCCTACATGTAAGACCCAAACCGTAGTTATTCTCACAATCCAAAAAAACTGCCCCATAAGCATAGCCATAACTCTCAACCAAATTCTCCAACCTTATTATTTAGCCATCACCCTAACCATAGTCATTAATCGTAACCCCAATAATCAAAACAATTCTCAATATCTAGACAAGTCTGTGTAATCCCTCATTTGTCCAGGAGCTATCCTTCGTAGAAAGGCTTCAAAGTTGTCTTCTGGACAGTGTATTTGATGATCAAAACGTTTCAACTTCAATCCAGTAAAATGAACTTTTCTGAACATTTCTCACCTGGCGAAACTGGTTCCTTTTTCATTAATATCTGTCTTAATACACATATTAAGACATATTTTATTTGGTCTTGTTTGGATTGATCAAACACAATGGGGGAACAAAAATCATATGTGACGCAATTCACTATGAAAACCAGTGAGATTGCTCGTGTGTTTTTTTAAAGCAATTTTCAAATCATTTTTCCAATGTAAGGTCTTCGGGGAGTGTTGGTGTTAATGACCTGTTAAGTAAGAGAAGCAGGGTTTTGGCTTTAAAAAAAAGACACAGTTTCCAGTATAAACTAATTAGAAATTACTTTATATTTAAACATAATTTATTTCAAACATAATTTATTTTAATTGGAATTAGCGTCTCCAAATCCGAGACCATGGTCCTTGCCTGGTAAAGGGTGGAATGCCCACTGCAGGTTGAGACAGAGTCCTGCCCCAAGTGGAGGAGTTTAAGTATCTTGGGGTCTTGTTCACGAGTGAGGGAAGGATGGAGTGGGAAATCGACAGGCGTATTGGTGTGGCGTCAGTACCGATCCGCCTGTCCGCAGCATTAGGACGCTGCGTTGGTCTGTCGTGGTAAAAAAAGAGCTGAGCCGAAAAACAAAGCTCTTGATTTACAAGTCGATCTATGTTCCCACGCTCACTTATGGTCACCAGCTGGGTGGTGACCAAAAGAATGAGATCGTGGAGACAAGTGGCCGAAATAAGCTTCCTCTGCAGGGTGGCTGGGCTCTCCCTCAGAGATCAGGTGAGGAGCTCTGCCATCCAGGAGGAGCTCAGTGTTGAGCAGCTCCTCCTCTGGGTTGAGAGGAGCCAGATGGGGTGGTCCGGACATCAGCGTCTTGTTGGTGAGGTATTTTGGGCACGTCTCACCGGGGAAAGACCAAGAGACAGACCCTGGACTCGCTGGAGAGACCATGTCTCACAACTGGCTGGGGAACAACTCGGGATCCTTCCGGGTGATCTGGAGGATGCAGCCGGGGTGAGAGAATCCTGGGCTCCCCGTCTGAGGCTGTTGCCCCCACGACCCGGCCCCAGGATAAGCGAAAGACCACGGAACAATTTATTTTATAAGCTATTTCCTTCCTCAACTTTTTCAACCAACCTACCACACATCATGATGAATATATAGTGGTCACCACTAAAGAAGTTCAGAAGCACAGATTTTCAAACATGAATCTACTACTTTTTGTAAATTTTTGTCCAACTGGCATAAAGCAAACAAATGTGGCCCCTCCTCTTCATTCAGCTCCAGTTTGTCCACTTAGAAGTAAACACCATCTGACATCACATTCGTGCAGCAACTTTTTATTAACAGCAGTAAACGTCCTCATTAGCTTTTCACCTGTAATTTTCTTCAATGTTGATGGAAGAGATTTGATTGCAGCTGCTTTCATTGCAGAATGATGACACACATTTAGAGACTGTGAGTAAGTGGAGTGACTCGCTGCACATTGAGTGTGACTAAAATGCTGGGACACACTTATTAAACTACAACATCCCAGATTCCCTGTCAGGGTGAGCAGCAGAAATTAATCTGTAAACTGATGTATTTGTCCCGGAGTCAAATAGGAATACTTTTTTTCTAGCAATTTTATCTTGTTTTCTGTTTTTAATAATTTATTTTCCTCTATTTTTTTTTTTTGCCAACTCCACGCCCACACTCAAATAAGTGACTTCCCACCTTTTATGTTCTTCTCACTGTTTTGAGGAAAATGCATACATAATGTTCACAGGGTAGAAAAACATGGGCAGAAGGAGTATGATGAACAGAGAAAGTGAGAAAGGTTGGGGAGAGAGAAAAGACAGGCGTCCTGCATGCCAAGTTCTCCAGAGATCAATTGTGCAGACTTCTCCGTGAGTGCCCCGGTACGTTCTGAACCAGGCAAATCAATTCCTAGGCATGTGTGCATATGTGTTCTTTCGACAAAAAGAGAGCAGGAAGTGTAAAAAAATTGCAAGATGAAGGTGAGAGAACTAGATGGATTAAAGGACACAGTAAGAAATGAGAAGAAATATTTCAGATCTGATATTCCTAAATGTCACCAAGCGGATCCGTCTCACTGTGGTGTCATATGAAAGTGGGGGGTGCTCCGATTGCTTTTATTTCTACATTTTCTACATATTTCTCCTTTAACCACCTAAAAAAGCTCCTCACTCTTCATCATCATCATTCCTCTGTTTCCAATGAGCACGTCCTACTTGAGAAAAAAAGGTTTTATTTGGAGAACTGCACTCGATTTGGAAAATAAAAGAGTTGCTCTAAGGATCCTCAAACAGCATGAACACATCTACCACATGCATCTCCCAGCTGTAGTTACAGTGAAACTAAAGGGAATGCATCTCTTTATTCTCACAATGAATTATTGCACAAAAAAGCTGAAGTGATTTATTTCTTATGAGTTGCTTGTGATGGTGGGAACATTTATCTCTGCACGATTCCTCCCCAAAAACTCCAAAACAGTTTAGAATGCAATGTAAGATGCATCATGTTGAAAATTTAGAGTGTTGCTGTTCTAATTTGACCATCTTTCTTTTTTATAATTTCTGAGAAAACTTTGAATTCTGCATAATGCCATCAACATTTTTTTTCCCAACATTTCACCCAAACCAGAAGACAATAGAGCAGAGGTTTTTTTTTTCTCTCTGTTAAGGCCTCTCACATTGAGACTTAGTAGGACATTTTAGCGTCACGCCTCCCTGATGCAGTTTCACTAAATCGGCTTTCGGTGGCCATGACAGTCATTAGCCTGGCCGATGCTTGTAATCCTCCTGTTTCTGTCTCTAATGGAAGCAGGAAGGGTTGGAGACATTCACCCCTTTACCACCACTGCTGCTGAGCCACAAAGTGGATCCACAAAGTGTTTCAAAACCAAAGCAAAGAGCATGGATCTGTTCAAATACAAGAGTACTTAAAAAAAAGATTATGAATGTTCAATGAATATCACATCATTATAATTATAAGTAAAAAATTGAACAGAGGGCTGCACGGTGGCACAGTGGTTAACAAAGTGGCCTCACAGCAAGAAAGTTAGGCTTCGAGTCCTGGGTGGGATGAGGTTTGAACCACTGGCGTTTCTTTGTGGAGTTTGCATGGTCTCCCTATGTATGTGTGGGGTTACTTCAGTTTCCTCACACCCTCCAAAAACATGCATGTTAGGTTGATTGGCTGCTATGAAATTGCCTTGAGAAATACGTGCGTCCATCTGTGTGAATGGTTTTTTTTGTTTTTGGCCCTGCAGCAGACTGGCGACCTGTTCGGGGTGCACCTTGCCTCACGTCTGAAATCAGCCGGTATCGGCTCTGGCACCTCTCACAACCCCATTACGGATAAGCGGTTTGGAAGATGAAAGACAAAAGATTGAAAAGATAATGTTAACATTTCAATATCCCGAAAGTTTCAGTCTCAAGTTATTTGTGTGGTGAAAACAGACCGTATGTACTGTAAAGCTAAGTTATGGATCATCAAGAGAAGACTCAGTAGTAGAATTTGTTTTTGTTTCCTCCTGAGAGGATGAATCTGGTGCACCTGTGAAGCATCCAAAGAGAATCCTAACCAAATGCCTGAACCAGTTGATCTGCTTCTTCTCTCTATGAAGGAGTAGCGGCTCTACTCCTAGGATGTTCTCATCAGTTTATTTGCATGTAGATAAAGCATGTTACCAAAGTGGATCTGTTCTAATAAGGGTAGAAATCAGTGGCAGATGCTGTATGTCTTTTCTGCTGGCCTGAAAATATCTGAATCACAAATTGCTGTTTCGGCCATTAATATATGGATCGAAAACTTTTCCAACACTCCAAGTGGTTTTTACCAGAGGTGTCAAGTAACGAAGTAAGACTACTTCGTTACCTTACTCAAGTAGAAAATCTCGTTATCTTTACTTTAACGAAGTAATTATTTTTTTGTCTACTTTTTACTTTTACTCACTACTTTTTTATGCAATTATCTGTACTTTTACTTCGTTCATTTTATAAAAAGTAGTCGCTACTTTCTCCATTTTGTCACCGTTAAAAAGCCGCGACTGTTTGTCGGAGTTTTTTTTTTTATGAACCCTGAATGCATCAAACAAAGGAACAGATGAATGATTGGCTGAAAGGTCCAGTCAATCATTGCTTTGGGGCGAGTAGCCCCGCCCACAAACTTTTAAAGAGCAGGGACGTCAATTTCTGTGTTTGAGACTCGGGCTCGGAAATCAAAGTGTTTCTGATGCTGCAACACTGAACTTTGATTGAATTATCAGGTTTTTTTTAAAAAAAAAAAACAACAGCAAAGAAATGTTTTATTATTATTTTCAGTCTGCGGTTATTGTAAACGTCTTTGCTGAAAATGTTGTAGATGGTATTTTTATAAAAATAACTTTGATCTGTGACGCACTATTTTATCTTTAGAAAAAAAGCTAATTGAACTGATTAATCCATAAATAGTAGTGGATGAAGTATTTGTGCTTAAAAGCATCCAAAATGTTATTGATTAGTTTATAAAGACTGACTGAGGAGATTAAAACTACACATCACTTAGATTTTGTATAATGTAGATGTTTGGGTTAACATTAAAAAAACCTTATATGTACACATATACAGTATGTAGATATGTATATATATATAAATTTATATGTACCGTCTCCTAAGTCCCGCCCCTACTGTTTTTTTAAAATCTTATTTCCCTGGTTATTTTTTCATTTTTACAGTTCTTAAAATTTTAGAAAAAGAATCCAAGGATTTTGCCTCCTGTGTGTTTCCTTCACTCCCACTGCCTTACGAGCGCATGTAAAGGGTGTTATTTTGTCAATGGGCGTGGTTTTACTGGGTGTACGATATTTTTTGTAAAATACGATAATTTACGTCATTAGTACGATAATTCAGCACCTCCCACCTGGCAACGCTGGTTCCAGGTGTCACGCAGGCTGTATGTGGCACTCCCAACCTTATCAACTTGTTAAAGACTATTCAGTATTGCCTCAAAGAACTTTGAAAACTAGCTGCCTTCAAGGCTTAAAAAAGCCTTTTGGTCATTTTTTTTTCATTTATTTTTTTTTTTTTACATTGAGTGTGTTTGTGTTTTTCATTTACATTGAGTGTGTTTGTGTCTTGAAGTTGGTTAAATTAGGTGATGCAGAGTGAAGCTTGGTAGCTGAAGGGACGTTACATAATGCCCTGCTTATGATAATACATTTGATTGTGTTCATTAATCGATTTCCAATAAAGATTATTAAGAAATAAATGTTTCTGATTCATAAAGTTTCACCAAAACACTTTCATTTATTATCATATTTTCTGCTCCTTAAAGCATGTGATAATAGTTAAAAAATATGTTCACACGCTTTTGTTAACAATATTCCTTTTTTTCTGAAAATTACTTTTACTTTTTTTACTTTAAGTAGTTTTAAAATAGGTTACTTTTTACTTTTACTTAAGTAGAAAACTTGAGTTGATACTTCTACTTTTACTAAAGTAGTTTTTTAACTCGGTATTTATACTTCTACTTGAGTAGAAAATATTGGTACTTTTGACACCTCTGGTTTTTACAACATCTACCTTGCTTCCAAAAATGTGTTTTTGGATCAAACATTTGGCCAATTACACTTCAACCTGCATTTGTTGCCAGGAAGGCTAAAATTTAGTGTAAGTTGGGATAAAAATCCCAACTTACTCTAAGTTTGAATAAATAGGAGAACGAATCTTGAATGTACATGAAGAATATCAACCTCTTGCATGTGCAAAAGTGATAACTGAACATTATAAAGCTTTAATTATCTAACACACCTAAGGCTTAAGACCAATGATGTTGATTCAAACTGCTGCACATGACAAAACCTTTATTGTCCACGGGTGTCGAAACAACACCACTGGTTGTCAGCGAAACCTTCAACTCACACGGTGACAGGTGCAAATTGCATGCGATGAGGTCCAAGGATAGGTCAGGGCTGTCGTCAGATATGTGATCACGCAATTACTTCTCTCACTTAGATAAAACGCAGGGACAACAGAAAGTCTGGGAAGTCATTATAATCACTCACAAGAGCTTAAACTTCAGCTGTTACTGCTGAAAATACAGAAAAAAAAATCTACTTTACTATATCAGGATTTCAGGTTTTTTCAGGTCTTTGTTATACTTTAGGTTATTTTATGTTTTATTTTGTGATACTGACTTTCCTCTCGTTTCAGATATCCCAAGTTCCCCTCATCATGTCTCCCTTCTTTCTGGTGATTGCCGGCTCCCTTCCTAATGTGTCACACGTGTGTCTCATTGTCTCCCCCTGCTGACTATATATAATGTGTGTTTTGTCTTCGTTTCTTTGCCAGGTTCTCTTATGTCTTCTTAAAACTTCAAGTTGACTTCATTGTTTCTTGACGAGATTTGAGTTGTTTAAGATTTCGAGTTGTTTGAAATATTTCGAGTAATAAATCTGTTTCCTGTCAAAACTGCAACTGCCCCGCGCTTGTGTCCGCAACCTTACATACTACTTATTTAATGACAATTCCATCTTCCAAACCACTGTACTGCTGCCTTTTCTAGAAAGCAGGGTGGACAAGTGCTGGTCTATCAGAAACTCATTGAATTCATATCATCATGAAGCAGTATGCAGGTGGGAGAGGTGGACCGAATTACAGACAGAAAACATGGTTTATTTAAGAATGGCAGTCCAGTTAGGCTGTGATGGAAAAACAAAGTTTTAGTGGCATGGCAAAATGTTATTGTTCAGAATGTTTCATGGTCAAGCAACCAGGGAGATCTGGCTGGAAGGGATTGTATGGCCCGACAAGAAAGTCCAGGGTGATTGCCGTTAAATAGATGGCAGGGTCCACAGATGTGTGGCATCAGGAATCAATCTCAGGTGTCCCTAATCAGGGTGATGGGAAACATCCAGGGCACCCTCTGGCGGCAGGAGAGGGGATCATGACAGTTATAACTGAATTGAAGTGGATGCAGGACAAAATTTTCAATCTTTATGAGATAGTGAGATTGTCCCCCCAAATCCCTTTTTTCCCCTCATGTCTGTCTTGATTGAGCATGTCTGCTACATCCTACAAACATCATGCAACATGGTCTTCATGGAGTTTCCGCCTTTTTTTTTCTGCTCCAGCTGATTTTGTTAGGAGCTTCACCTCCCCAAAAAGGAGAGTCTACGGACAGGTTACAAGATCATGTTTTTGTTTTATTTAACCATCTGTCAAATTACACCCGATGGATTTTTCTTGCGTTTTGGAACATCAAACGTTAGCATTATGTTGATGCAATTTATTATTGCCCTTGAACAAGTGAAAACAGAGCATTAGTGAGAATGTTTGGGATTTAAATCTTTGGTTTCTGCGGCTTTAAATTTCTAGTCAGAGTGGAAAACTTCACCAATGAGCCCTGTATCTTCACACCATGCTGTTCTGCATCATCAGTTCATGGCATCTGCTGGACCAGCAGGAATCCATATTTAGGAAGTGTAAGTTGATATCACAGAGAGCACAAGATTTTTTTACTCCTTTATTTAAGGATGAAAACTCTCAAGGGATATTTGAACAAAGAGGTGGGCTTTCAAATATAAACTTTAAGTTCCCTTGACTTTTGACTGTTTAGGTATAAATACTTGAAATATCGTACCTCAATAGAACATCACCAAACACATCTGGGAGCGTGTGGCTGACAGATGGTCAGATGTGTTTGGTGGTGATGTCTCTCCTCAGGCTGTCAATGAGGTAGAAATAAATTCAGTATTGAGATATTTCTAAGAAGCTAGGAACCGTTTGGACCTTTCAAAAAGATTTAGAGTCAAAAGGACATAAAAAAATCTAAAACTTATTGAAGTTTCTCTGAAACTGTACCACAATTATTTGTCTAGCTCTGTAATTATTCGTCCGTTTGGGCTTTCAAAACAACTTTGTAAACAAAATATCTCCTATACCACTGAAAATGTTTTCAATAAAACTGCCCACAGTTACTCAGTATTAACTTTAGATGAACTGCTTAGGTGTTCAGTCATGCAACCGAAGGTCACAAATTTACAGAGGAAGCACGGGCATATTCTCCAGCATACTGCTACAGGCTTTTTTTTTGTTTGTTTAAACAATAATTGTCAAACTTGACAAATTGATTTTATAAAATTAGCCTTTTTATATTCTAATAAGTTGTAAAATATAGTCTCAATGCAAACGGTCAAAAATTGAGAAAGCTGTTGGATGTTGTGCATTCACAGGACAAACCAGTAAACAAGTGGTTAATTTTTAAAATGCTAAATGAGTATAATTTGCGCAAAAAAGTAGGACTTTCTAAATCACTTCAATTTTTTAAAGGGGTGAGCTATTATGCCTATATTTGATTTTCAAAAAAAAAAAAGATCCCAAAACAGGAATTAAAGTTCTTTTTTTGCATTAATCGTGCTACCAACAAATGTTTTTGTGAAGGTGGTGATAGGCAAGGACCAAAGTGCAACACTTTGCAAGATTTAAAACTCACATTTAGATATAGTGAAGAAGTTAGGAGGCTTGCTGAAAAGTAGATTGGTGGTTATGATCCAGAGTGAGGTTCGATAGAGAGATGAGTCACCTGATGGTGGGCTGGTGGCGGTGTGGATCACAGAAAGGTGACTTTTGTCTAAGCTGGTCTTTATGCATGGAAGCTGAGGCACAGACTGGGTGAATCTAGCAGACAGGGTCAGAGGCAAGCAGCGGGTCAGGTTATCCGGGCAAGAGATCAGGAAAGCCAGGACAGTCTGGAGCGGTAACAGGGGTCCAGAGCTGAGTCACAATGTTACAGATGACAATATGTGAGGGGCTGGATGAGTGCTGAGGGTTTATATAGGAGAGAGATACAGTATAAGTGAGTTCCAGGGGGGAGGTGATTGGACAAGGACGTGGCAGGTAGTGAGCAGGAGAAGGAGGTGTGGAGGAAAAATACTAACGGGAGTCCAATCCATGACAATTTTAGGTTGGTAAAATTAGTTTATGTTCCAAATTATTTCTTCTTCTTCTTTCAGAATTTCCCTTCAGGGGTCGTCACAGCAAGTTAGTTTCTTCCATCTAACCCTATCTGCTGCATCTTCTTTGGTCACACCAACTGTCTTCATGTTTTCCTTCACTGTATCCACGAACCTCCTCTTTGGTCTTCCGCTTGGCCTATTTCCTGGTGTTTCCAAATCCAGGATCCTTCTTCCTACAGTATGTACTCTCTCTCTCTCCTCTGCACATGTCCAAACCATCTCAGTCTGGCCTCTCTGACTTTATCTCCAAAACCTCTACCAAGTGCTGTTTCTCTGATATACTCATTTCTAATCCTGTCCATTCTGGTCACTCACAGAGAGATCCTAAGCATCTTCATCTCTGCTAACTCCATCTCTGTTTCCTGTCTTTTCCTCAGTTCCACTGTTTCTAGACCAAACAGCATGGTCGGTCTCACCACGGTTTTGTACACTTTCCCTTTCATTCTAGCTGAAACTCTTCTGTCACACATCACACCTGATAATTTTCTCCACCCGTTCCAGCCTGCCTGCACACACTTCTTCACCTCTTTTCCACGCTCTCCATTTCTCAGGACTGTTCATCTTAGGTACTTAAAATCTTCCACCTTCTTTATCTCTTCTCCCTATAATGTGTTCCACATTATTTGTTAGTTCGTCATAGAAGGTTGTTTAAATTTTTTTTTTTAATTCATTAGATTAAGAATTGAAGGCCTTGGATGTTTGTGTATGGCTAACGAAGACATAATTGTTCAAGTTTTGCCTTGATCAGCCATGTTTTAGTTTTAAAAGAATAAAATAATGAAATATCACTGAAAAGGTTTTACTCATTGACTTTTTACAGTTTATGTAACTCTGCAATCATCTACCTGTTCTCTATTTGTCTAGGTTAAAAGTTATTTTCTTGTTGTTTTTGTTTTTCTGTCTTCTTCTTTTACCTTATTCCCTGTCATGTGGACAGCATGTCTAAAACGGGGTCATTCTTTCATTTCTTTCCCCTCAGTGTCACATCACTTCTCTATTCTCCTTTTTTACTTTGTTCTCTTCTTTTTATTTGAAATGTTTCCATTTCCTTGAGTGAGCTCTATGAAAAGCCAATGCTTTGAGCTTTCTGTGGAAGTCTTTGTTGTTTCTGCTCGATGCTGCCGATCTGACGTTATTGAACACTTCCTTTGCGAGGACAGGACATACAAATCTTCAGGCAACCCTGCACGTGAAAACAGAAAGAGACACTCACTGAAACTAGGGAGAAAAAGACCTCGGGAGTAATGACTACAGGACAAGGACAAAATGTGGCTCCGTTAGCATTGTGGGATAAACCGGGATTCATGGGATAAATTAACAAACACATTACAAAAGCCACAAGAGATAACCTCTCACCTCCTGGGCTTTACAACCCAACTCTGACCTACTGCTGGCTAACTGTAATCAATCACAACTCAGCCTGAGCCAACAATTAATCAATCAATTAAAAAACGCACACAAAAACACAACTGTGTAATCAATCAATCCAGCTACCGTAGAGACTACTAGTGAGAGCAAAGCATCAAATCCATAGCATCCACCCCCTGGATGCTCTTCATCTTACCCACAAAGTCTGCATGCATGGTAATAAAGAAGATCAGAGGGGTGATACAAAATCTTTGGGTGTGATCTACAACCGGGTCGAGAAGAGACCCCCGACGCTCCCGTCATGCCCCAGTGCCTGAATATTCATGCTGATGAATCAGGTAACCACGGAGGCGCTCAGTTATTCATTATGCTTCTGCAAAAAGAAACACATCATTGTCCCACTGCGATGGAATATTAATAGTTCTGATTAATAAAATATCCCCTCGTCTTAAGTCTTGGCTTCAAATTTCTTGCACCTTTGGAGGGCAGGGACCTTTGGAAAGTGAGTAAAAAGTGCCAGACTGGAATTTGCATTAACAAGAGGAACGTCAGTACTATTTAAGGCCATTTTTAGTCCAAAAAAAGTAAGAAAAGCTTTAATATCATTGGAAAAGAGTCTTGTATCAGTAAAGAGTCTGGAAAAATAGCATGGGATAGGATGGCAAAAACAGTTCCATAGCCAGATACTTAGAGGGGATGAATGTTTAATTTAGAGCTGCCTGAAAGTATGCTGACATTTCTCCATTGTTAGAAGAGATGAGAACATGGCACTCTGTCTGCTGGAGAAATGAAAATGTGCATCAGTGCTGTTGAAAAATTCAACTGCCCTCCCCAGCCGGATAAAGAGATCCAGGCTCAGACTGTAGCGGGTAATCTACCCTGTTTGGAGATCCAAGTCTCCCTTGATTCAGCTGGTGGATGTTCTAGCAATCCCATGATCTTTACACAACTTGACATCAGTATCAAAACCTATGTTTATGCCATTTGAAACCTTTTCCGTCTTTCGAATGATCTTTGATCTAAACCAACTCCAAAAGGAGTTTTTATACTTGGGGTTTTACCTGCTCCAGCGACAGCCCAGGGTTGATCTACTTGTACATTTTTGAAAATAGCTGAGACAAACAAAGACAGGCGAGGCAAACTGGACAGAGACTGTTAGCTCACTGACAACACCCAAGAGGCTGAAGGGGTGAAAGTGGTCAGCCGGTGGCAAAGCGGTGACACCGAGCGAGAGAGTGTGAGACAAGCGCGAGAGGAAAAGAAATGAAGTGAGACTTGGAAAAAGGAAAGAGAAGGTCAAGTACCTGACACTCCTGTCAAACACTTCTTCTAACAGCTGAGCTGTGTCCAGCAGGGTGGCTGCCTGCTTTCAGGGTCTCTCATATCAGAGGTGACGGGTGATGAGAGCTGCTCCTTCTCATATTTAACATCTGTCACAGTGCATTGTGGATTTCCAGGTACTCCAAGACTGAATTGAACTATTGAAAAAATGGGCCAACCTTTTTTGAAAAATTTCTGTTGTGGTAGTTTTGATGGTTGTGGTTGGATCTGGTTTCTTTAGAAATGAATTAAAGAAACTTCCTTTCTTCTATATCTTGCTTTTGAGTTTGAAATAGTTTGTCTCTTTGCCTCCAGGCAAAGCACAATGGTGTAAAGCTTTCTGCTCAGCACCACACTCCTGGATGGAAAACAGAGAAAGAGGCAAAGCCTAAAGTTTTGGAGTTGTATGAATTGTCTGGTCATCAAAGAAAGGTTCAGAAAAAGACACTAGGATGGAGTGAACCAGTGAGCTGTGACTGACTGACAAACTCTGAGAAGAAGATGGCGATGCGGTCACTGCGCCACACCAAGCCAGCTGGCTCCATGAAACAGGAAGGTTTTTTTTTTACCCCGCCGGGACTCAATGAAGTAGTCACTGCCATCCCTACATCTGAACGCCTCCCCGGGCCAGTGCACAGAGGAATTAGGAAAAGAGGTTTAGTTTCGGTGAGTCATGCTACATGTCAGCCAACTTAGTTTTGGTAAGACTTTTCACAGTGGTAGCTCCAGTTTTCCTCATCTTCTACTCCTCCTGCCTCCCAACACAGAGGGGCAGAGGACATATGGTTGAGTGAGAAGCACCTGGCATCCTTTTCAAACCTGCAGGCAAATTGAAATTAGGCAACGGGTGCTGGGAGCAAGACGAGAGCCTAAAGATATCTCTAAAGGATGGTCTGGAGTGTGTGGATTTGATGCCACAGAGAGCAGAAGGATGAGAGTTTGATCTTTGCGACACAAGAAGAAGAAATAAAGCAAGGTGGAAGGAATGTGACGGAACCAGAGTAATTAAGACCTGGATGTATGCAATTAGTAACATGACAATAATCAAACCAAAATATTGACATTTCCGTTCCGTTTCATCATCTTCCACTCATCCGTGGCCGGGTCGCTGGGGCAAACAGCCTCAGACCCGAAACACCTCACCAGCAAGGCCCTCGGGGGGCATCTTGACTAGATGCCCGAACCACCCCATCTGGCTCCACTCAACCTGGAGGAGGAGCGGCTCAACACCGAGCTCCTCCCGGATGGCAGAGCTCCTCACCCGATCTCTGAGTGAGTAGCCAGCCACCCTGCGGAGGAAGCTCATTTTGGCCGCTTTTGTCCGCGATCTGATTCTTTCGGTCACCACCCACAGCTGTTTACCTTAGGTGAGGGTAGGACATAGATCGACTTGTAAATTGAGAGCTTTGCTTTTTGGCTCAGCTTTCTCTTTACCACGACGGACCGATACAGTGTCCTAGTTATTGCTGACGCCGCACCGATCCGCCTGTCCGCCTGATTCCCATCCCGGTTGCTTCACACTCGGTGGTAAATCGATCCAGTGAGAGCTGGAGATTACAGTCTGATGAAGCCAACAGGACCACGTCATCCGCAAAAAAGCAGTGATCCAATTGCCTTGCTCCTTGCCTTTAATCAGCAAGGATAGGCTCCGGCAACCCCAAAAGGGATAGACGGTTAAGAAGACTGAATATGTACAAACGCTTGCAAATTACCACAGTGCATGCATAACTTGCAATATCCCATTTTTTAAGGGAATACACGCAAAAATTTTTACTTTTTTTTTAAACGCAGGTATATCAACATGCATCTATTTTGATAGATGATAAATTGATAAATCTACAGTATATACCTACATATCACTGTATTTATGTATTTCTTCTCCCCAGAGAAGATGTTTTTCTGCAGAGATGATCCATTTGCATCTAATTAAGCACATAAGTAACATGTTTATGTGATGTTTAATGATGTAGGCAACATCAAAGATTGTCGCACCGCGTGATTGGACAATTGCCAAGTTGCCATAGCAATGCTACTTTTTATTGGCGCAGAAAAAATACACTAAATGGAAACCAAGAGAACCTGCAAAGATGAAAACGTTGACAATCATGTCCATTTTTATAAAAGAAATTATGTTAAACTCTTTATGCATCCTGTATTTATCGTCCTTCTAAAGAAATTTTTTATTTATAGAGTCAGCTCCATCTGTTTCATCACGCTTTCACAAGATCAATTTACAAGGTGAGACTGAACTATTTTCTCTTTCTTTGTCTCATTAAAAAGTGTAACTTGTGCTTTCTACAAGCAGAAAGTCATCCTCTTCTTCTACTTGAAGACGGAGACCATCTTGTACCAACGCCTTGTTTACAACTTCTACATGGCGCAAACGTAGAAAGTTTGCTTTACTGCAATATTTCAAAAGAATCCAACAAACTGTATCCCATGGAAAAACTGCATTCCTGTTCAAAACCAAGAAAATTGATTATCAATACAGATGCCCATAATACTGTACAGCCTCTTGTGCCATGCATCATCAGCATCACTCCCTGCTGTTTAAAATAGATTACAGTATATTCTTGTCAAAAATGATGGATTGTAATGAGCTGAATCCATACTCTCTCCGACATCCTCGCTGATGGGAATGACAGAAAAAAATAGATAAACACAATAAATTTGACAGAGGAGGTGGTTGGCTAAGGTTTGTCAGAGGAGAACATGGACAGGGATAAAAAAAAAGATGTCAAAGCGGGTCCCATGCCACACCTGTTTTACTCATGTAAACTGAAAAGTGATGTCATCTGCATACAATGTGATCCTCAGTTTGTTTTAAACCGGAGAAAACTTGTAGATGAAAGAATATGAAGGAAGAGTTTTAAAATGTCTAAACTAAGTTCCGTTCATTCATCTTCCGCTTGTTCCGGGGTTGGGTCGCGGGGGCAACAGCCTAAAACGGGTAGCCCAGGCCTCTCTCTCCCCGGCTGCATCCTCCAGCTCACCCGGAAGGATCCCAAGTCGTTCCCCGGCCAGCTGTGAGACATAGTCTCTCCTGCAGGTCCGGTGTCTGCCCCTTCGTCTCCTCCCGGTGAGACGTGCCCGAAACACCTCGCCTGCGAGGCGCTCGAACCACCCCATCTGGCTCCTCTCGACCTGGAGGAGGAGCGGCTCAACACCGAGCTCCTCCCGGACGCCAGCGCTCCTCACCCGATCTCTGAGTGAGAGCCCAGCCACCCTGCGGAGGGAGCTCATTTCGGCCGCTTGTACCCGCGATCTCATTCTTTCGGTCACCACCCACAGCTAGTGACCATAGGTGAGGGTTGGAATGTAGATCGACTTGTAAATCAGACAAAGCCAGACAAAGCGTGGCTCAAAATACCCCTATGAAGATATCAAACATGGCCAAGTTGCCCTTGCCCGGACGCGGGTCACCGGGGCCCCCCCTTGGAGCCAGGCCCAATGGTCGGGCACGAGTGCGAGCGCCTGGTGGCCGGGCTTTTACCCATGCGGCCTGGCCAGGCTCAGCCCGAACAGGGGACATGGGCCGCCCTTCCAGCGGACTCACCACCTGCAAGAGGAGCTGTAGGGGTCGGGTGAAGGAGGAAATGGGTGGCAGCCAACGGCGGGGACCCTGGCGGTCTGATCCTCGGTTGCATAAGCTAGCTCTAAACTAAGTTTTATAAATAAATAATTTCAAAGTAACAGTTCTCATTAGAAACATGAACACACACTCACACAGTACATAAAAGACCACGTGCTGAGGACAGCTTCATCGAGAGGCTGCTGTTTCGCAGCCTGTTACACAACATTCAATTATTCCCCTCCTTCAAAGTGCCTAAAATCAATATTTTTTTCACAGTAACAATGTGCGAAATCACACTGCGAAAGCCACTTGAGAGTCTGAAAGAGGTCCCCTGTGCTGATAAACTGGAATCTGCCCCTTAGAGCGTTTATGTGAGTTTACCGTAAGTTTCGGCTCATTGTTCAGCTGTCTGCCTCACGACGCCATTGTCTTGGTCATTATGTTGTTTTTGTGGTAATGGCTCTTTCTACCTGAAGGTAAAAAATGGTTTTAGTGAAGAAAAGGTTATCGAAATCCACAAACGGTGACTTGGGTAAAAACAGGAGGGGCTGTAAATTACAAAGTGACCACTGATTGTGTTCCTTTTGTTCTCATCCCAAAACAGCATTTCTAAGCTCTGGTATTTTTCTACCTCCTCTGACCCCATCTGTTCTTTACAATGCAGGGTGCAGGGTCGGGACATGTGCAGGCACAGCTGCGAAGTCCAGACTTCTCTTGTCCAGCTACATTGTCCAGCTCATCCACGAGCATCCTGAGGTGTTCCATGGCCAGATGTGAGACATTGTCCTTCCACTGGTTCTACTTCTGGGTCTTCTCAGATTGTGGCATGCCCGAAACATCTAACCAGTGAGGTGTCCAGTTAAACCAGATGCCAAGACCTCCCCATTTGGCTCCTTTAGAAAAAAATGAGTTGTGGCTCTACTTCTTGCCTCTTGTGGATGGGAGAGCTTTTCACCGTTTAACCGAACAAGAGCTTGGCCACGCCTTGGGACTCTTGTTCTTTGGATCGCCACCCAAAGATCACCATGTTTTTTCTCCTTTGTAACTAAACTATATCATAAACTATATCATAAACCTTTACAAACATGAGCATGACGCTGTTTGGACCCCAAACTCCTCTTAATGAAATAATATTCCCTGAAAGTCAAGCCACAAACTGACATTCTCAGACAGTCACTTCCTTTTTCTGTCTCGTGTTCCCAAATTGAGAGACAAAAGGAATAAAAGTCTTGAGACTGACAGTTTTAAATAAGAAACCTTTGTTTCTGAGTTCTTCTCCTCTCAATCCCTCGTTTCTCTCCTACAAAACACTTCAGCAGTCACCCCGACTCGAGCTGCTGCTTTAATAAAAACGGGAAATGTTTGGCTTTGAGTGGCAGAGTGTGACTGTCTAAAACCGCCGGGATTCTCCTGTAATCCAACAGAAGACGCAAGCGTAAGCTGACTTTAAAGTCGCCTTTACGCTCCACATCCAACCGCAGAACCTGGAGAGGAGACGCTGGAAGAGAGAGGAAAGAAATCAATTGTACATGTTGGCTTTCCGGGGGAGCGGTTTTGGTGTGATACACGCTGAGTGCAGAGACCCATATGTTTTAGGGAGACCTCATACTTGACATTATGCTTAAAATAGAGTGAAATGTGGGTTATTTCCACCGAGGGGGTCTGTTGAGGGAAACTTGAGGTCTGTCAGTCATTAGGTGGCGTTTGGTTGAGAACCGATCAAGTGGAAAAGATTGGTTTTCAGTTTTGATATTTTAGAGAAAAAAATCAATAAATGGTTTTGAAAATTTTGCAACATAATTAGCTTTGAAAGGATTTAGGTGAATATAAATGTTCAGTGATGCAGTGGGAAAAGTATCCACTTCTTTCTTTTTTTTTCACACAAAAGGGAGAGGAAGAGGAGGAAGAGGAGGAAGAGGAGGAGGGAGCAAGTTTCCCAAACTTTCTTTTTCTTCAGTTTTTTTTTTTTTCCTTCTCCTTTGTCTTTTTACCAGACAGCTGTCTTAGACAAGATGCAGCTTCCACTGGAGACTTCACTCTGTTCACTCACACACTCTCCGGCTCATAGCTGCCATAGAAAAGCCCAGAAATGGAGCAGATAACAGTTCAATGAGGGAGCAGAGACTGGATGGTCTGGAGGGACCCAGCAGGCTTCTAGAGCCTATCCTGTCAAACCATCAAGCTCTTTTGATGCGTAGAAAATGTTAAGGAAGACCGAGTGTGGGGAAAGAGTTGGAAAAACTGAGAAGAAAAAGAGATTTAATGAAATAAAAGTAATCCTATGTGTTAAAAAAAGTGGGGAAAAAACAACAACATTACAGATAAAATGAAGAAAATCTGATTTTTTTTTTTTGTCAGAAAAATGATTTATTACACATCAGAAAAAAAATCAAATTGACATTGTGTGTTTGATGTGAGAAGAAACTGTCTATTACTGAGAGATTAATAAACTCATGCGTACAGTTTTGATGATTAATAGTCAGTCAGAGCAAGAAGAAGCAAACCCAACTGTCATCAATGCTCAATCGATCACACCAATAAATCAAAACATGGTGGAGAAAAAAAGCAGAGAGGCCAAATGTTCGGAGGTACTTAACCAGGTGTCACATGAAGCTGAAAAATAGTGTCAATAAATCTCACAAGCAACAACCTCCCACAACTATTGTAGTCAGTGGTGAAGATCAAAGAGGAGACCTTCATGCTTCAAATTAAAGCATGAAATCATCAGGAAAACTGATAACTTGACAATTAATCCACAACCTGCTGCAAAGATGTGCTCTCTGATTGTGAGAGTTACACATAAGAAAAAAGGCACCAAAAATATCCAAACAAACCAAATTGGGAAAGTAAATAAATAGTGAAAAAGTCTGAAGTTGGAGCCTGCAGAAAGCAGACTTACTGGTGACAGCCAAACTCACTTTTTTTTTTTTAACAAACAGTTTTGAAGTATCACTGTCAGGAGAAGCCCCTCGGAGGCTCTTGAGTAAAACACCTGTCTGAAATGAAATTCCCTGCCTCCCTAAGACTGAAAAGCAAAAACATGGGACTCCATTTTCTGTTATAAACATGCGATAAAGTAAAAAAAGAGAAAAATACACCACATTTCCTACCATAACAATTGCCAAAAAAATAGAAAAAAGTGCACAAATTTATTTGGTGCATCATGCAAAATTGGAAAATTCAAATGGTTAGCCATTTTATTTTCAAAATGTTCTTTTTCTGTCTGTATAAACAACTTTTTTTGGATTTCTGAAAGTGTTGAAAAGTCTTTTAACCACTTTACGTTGTGTGCAGTAAAGTAAAATGCATCACCTCCTGTGCCTGGCAGTAACTTAAATGGCAACTTTAAAACTTTTATGAGCAGTAAATAAGCTGAAATACTTGTCTTGGTGGTCAGTAGACTTCTAAGCACCAAAAAGTGTGTTTTGTGTGACACTGATGGCTTTAGGTTAATCAGAGGAGTCAAACTGATTTCATTTTTGAAGTTTAAGATGGCCAGATTTCATTTCTTGTATTTCTCCTCTGTCGTCATTATAAATACTGGGAGGTGGGAAACGATGCAATTTGATCTACTTTATTGATGCTTTCACGCACGTCTTTAAAATCCTTTATTCATTTATCTTCTGAACTGCTTATTCCTACTGCAGTTGCAGGGGGTGCCGAATCCTATCCTGGCTGGTTCAAGGCAAGGCAGTATACTCCCCAAACAGGTCACCAGTCTGTTGCAGGGCATGTTTGAAATACAAGTTTTTTTAAATAAAAAAAAGTTTCTAAATGAATGCTAATGTGAATAAATCAAGAAATGGTTACTTTTAAAACAATCGTTTTGTATCATTTTCCTGTTAACCTGTTTCCTGCTATGGGCTAACTCGGATACTTGGATGGGCCAATTTTAGCTTCTAGGCTAGGCAATGGCAAACAACGGCCTGCGGCCCACATGCAGCCCGTTAAACGTTTATTTCGGCCCGCCGAACTTGAAAAAATTAAATAAATAAACCTTGTACATTTTTTATTTCTCCTGCAATTCTGATGTCTCCTCACTAGATGGCGCACTCTGCCTTTGTTGAGCAAACAATACTTCTCCCATTAAAATGAGTGCTTCTCCATTATGTGCATGCTGTCTAAATTAAACAGTGTACACAGATATGGAAAGCCAGTGGGCCCACTACGCGCACCTAAACAAGCGTGTTAGATGTTAAAATAAGCAAAATGTTACATCAAGTGCTTAGATTTTAAATCTAGCGCCGCTAAATGCAAGTTTTTAAGCGCTGTAGCACTAGATTTCAGACCTATCGCCGCCAGATTTGAAATTTAACGCTTTTGATGTAACATTTAGCACGCTTGTTTAAAATCTAGCGCACCATTGTACCGGTCTAATCGAGTGGTTACCAAAGCATGCCATCCATCTGCTTGTGTTCAGACCCCTTTGTCAAATGTTAGAACTTAATGTGTCCTGTGAACCAAAAAGTTTGCCCACCCCTGTTCTAGGCCATACAGTATGTTTCACCTCTGGTTTAAAATGTAATTCAATTGTCTGTTTTAGAAAAAAATAAAGTGTAAAAGAACAGAATTTGTGCATTTGAGGCTGAAATGTGACATTTATAGACAAAGAGAGGAGTCTAAGCTAGGATATCAAACGTAATTGATGATTTGATCTAAAATTCCATGATTAATGTCCAACTTCTGGTACTGATTAAGATTAGAAGACATAAAAGAGGTTGAGTGGAAGGACAAACATGGATGATGAATGACACCAGAAGATTCAATTCATTTAAAGTTGAGACAGACTCTGCCTGTTTTCCCAGATGGAGGAGGAGTATGTAGCTCCTCCTCACACGCTCGAGTTCATTCAGTTCCATCCACATTAGACCTCTAACAAGCCAATAAAACCTGTTATTGACACCATCTGACCAATTTTTTTGATCACACCAAGTACAGCTTGTATCTGTCTCCTATGCTAAAAGCAGCTGTCTTGCTGGAACAGTTCGAAGAGGAAAGCCTGCTTTGTGTTAGAAAAGAACGCTGAAGTGCTGTGACACAGAGCCTTTGAATTTGTCACTTTGTCAGCAACACTTTAACCCACGTCCAATAAGTCGTGTCAAACAACAAAACTGCTCACACAGCCTCAAAGATGAGGTCAGAAACAGTCTGCCACAAAGAGGAAAACATCTTAAAGTTGTAAAAACGAACAAATTCCAAACATTTAAAAAACACCTTTTGGTTCCCTTATTTTGAAAGTTCAAATCAAGAGTTAGACCCCCAAGCAGTGGCAGGAAACTCCATGGTTAAGAAACACACTGAGAAAAGATTGAAAGACCACAGAGCAGAAGAAATTGCTAGATCCAGATGAAAGAAAAATGTCACATTGAGTTGTCATGGGACAATCTAACAGCCACCATGTCCAGCAGGCTCCATGTGAGAGGTGTTGTGTAGAATATCGGCCTTAGAGGAGCAGCCATGGTTTGGGGGCAACAGCAGCAGCAACGCCAAGTCTTAAAGAACAATGCTGCCCTCTGGTCTGCTGAAGTTTGGGAGTATTTAAATGCTCCAAACCAGTTTTAGTTGCACATCTCATTGCTCACACTCTTAAAGTGGAAAAAAAATTCTTTTTTTTTACTTTTGTATTCATTGAAATGAACAACAACACTGTCCAAAAAAAATTCAATTCAATTTAATATACTTCATTAATCCTGTTCCGTCATCCTCCGCTTGTTCCGGGGTCGGGTTGCTGGGGCAACAGCCTCAAACGGACAGCCCAGGCCTCTCTCTCCTCGGCTGCATCCTCCAGCTCACCCGGAAGGATCCCAAGTCTTTCCCCAGCCAGCTGTGAGACATAGTCTCTCCAGCGGGTCCGGGGTCTGCGTCTTGGTCTCCTCCCGGTGAGATGTGCCCAAAACACCTCGCCCGCGAGGCGCTCGGGGGGCATCCTGACCAGATGCCCGAACCACCCCAACTGGCTCTTCTCGACCTGGAGGAGAAGTGTCTCGACACCGAGCTCCTCCCGAATGGCAGAGCTCCTCACCCGGTCTCTGAGTGAAAGCCCAGCCACCCTGCGGAGGAAGCTCATTTCGGCTGCTTGTACCCGCGATCTCATTCTTTCGGTCACCACCCACAGCTGGTGACCATAAGTGAGGGTAGGAACATAGATCGACTTGTAAATCGAGAGCTTTGCTTTTCGGCTCAGCTCTTTCTGTACCACGAAGGACCGATGCAGCGTCCTAGTTATTACTGACGCCGCACCGATCCGCCTGCTGATCTCCCGCTGCAACCCTCCCCCACTCGTGAATAAGACCCCGAGATACTAAAATTCATTAATCCCCTGCATGGAAAATATGTGACCCCGGTTTGACTCCAAACAGTCCAATAGAGAGCTCCAAACAGCTGCTTGGTGGAACAAAGGTGGAACAGCCGACTGATGGAATAGCGGCTTGGTGGAACAGAACTAAAACAGACGCTTGGCCGCGACTACACACGATAGTTGGCCCTGCACAGCGCAATGTGGGTTACTGTGGCAACAGGTTACACATGGAGGACTGAAGGACTACTGTACATCGTTGACTGAAGTTGGTGTGAATCTATTGAGTGTGACACTACTCAAAGTGTCTGGCTGTATTAAAAGGAAACCAATTTAATTAATGTTTTCTGCCTGTAAATGTGCAGTCATCAGTCCAGTTTGAATTTGCATGGTAACCACAGTGCTAGCCAGGAGCTAGCTTTTTGAAGGCACACACCTTTGCCACTGGAGAGCAGCAAACTGAAAATCTGTCTGACTCACATTCTGGCTTCTTGCCGTCATTGGCTGGGTAAAATCTGTTCATCAAAGCTGTTTGAACAATTGATGCATCTGATTGGCCAATTATGAGTTCAATAACTTGTGCAACAGAGCAAATAACGAATAAAAACCTTCCAGAAAAATGAAGACCGCATTATAACAAAGGTACAAGAGCCAGGATGGTTATCATGACGCCAATGGCGACCGAGTTACAGCTGGTAGATTTTCTATGAAATTCTACGGGCGCTGGGGATTTTTAGATGAAGAAGCAACTTCTTATTTGGCATGCAGGCGGAAGCGACTTGTTGTGTGTCTAGATGCATTGGACTAGATGCACTACTTAAGTTATCTTTTTGAACTTTTCTTGGCCTAAACAGCAACACTGGTTAAAGTCGATCTTGCGAAAATTGTCAAAGACCACCTCAAAGTGTCTGCCCAGCGTTGAGACACAAAAGAAACATGGCTGATGGTGGAGGAAATGGGAGGTGGGTGAGCCGACATTTCACTTCTTGTGTTTCCTCCTGTAAACTTGACTGGTATCGACCAACAGGAAATCAATAAACTGACTTCTACTGCAAGTGTCAACAAAATGTTTGGAGTTGCAATCCAAAGGAAAAGAATGCACCGACATGGCTTCAGACTTCGACAAACACGACCAAATGAGGACAAACCTGCTGCAGGTATAAGCAGAATACAGCGAGGAAAAAGAAGCAAGCCAACACAATGCCTCTGTCTTAGATAACTGAGGAAACCCAAAATGGTTTTATTTAAGTGTTACTTCTTTAAAGAATCATTACATAAGCAAAAATAAAAATCTAAACAAAAACACTTGAATAAAATTTACATTATGAGCTGCATTTTTTGTGAGGCTCTTTTTTCATTTTCAAATAAACAAAAAATACAGAATTTTGCTTTGAGATCTTAACTAAACACAATTGACATAGTTCTGAACGCCATCTGTGTTGACAATATAATCACAAGCATCTGTCACCAGACAGGGTGGGAGATAATTGGACTGGAATATAAGATAATGGTGCTGTGTTTAGCACAGTGGTCTAGATGCATTTCAGCAGCTGATTTCAATCTCCTTCAAGGAACAATGAGGGTGTCAGGACTCCCTCGCCTGCCGCCAGAGGGAGCCCTGGATGTTCCTCATCACACTGATGCCTGATTCCACACATCTGTGGACCCTGCCATCTTTTTTTTTTTTTTTTGTGTTATGGTTTTATGTACTTTTGCTGTTTGTTGTTGCTTTTGGTCATTGTAGCACTTTGAGATCTCCACTGGAGATATAAAGTGTGTGTAAAGTGTGTATAATATAATAGAAATCAAATTTCTATTATATTATATCAATATTTAAGGGCAATCATCCCAGACTTCCAGGTCGGGCCATACCATCTCTTCCAGCCAGGTCTCTCTGGTTGCCTGACCATGTTTGAACTCTGTTATTATTTGAATTTTTGAAATCCTGAGTTAATCCTGTGCCCTTTGCTTTACAGACTTACTTAAATTGTGTTAATAAACCTTGTTTTGATGTCCTGCAATTGGGTCCTCCTCCTTCCACATCCATAACCCTGTCACAGGGAATTAGTCCTGAGCAGATCTGGTGTTTTTTGGGGGTTTTTTGGGCTTTTTTTTTTTTTTTGTTTTTTTTTTTAATAGTCAAAGGACCATTGGGATGGACAAAAGCTTCATAATGGGTTCGGAACAATGACAAGGTCAGCAACACAAGATGTTAGGGACCACAGGAATTCATACTTTCAAATGTGATACAAGGAGGCAAGACCATAGCGACACTTAAATGTGTTCAATTAAAGGTAAAATATAATTGTAATATTTTATTTTACTATTTTACTAATTGTAATATACTGTGTATTGTAATATTCATTGCTCTAAAATATAACTTGTGAAATTGTTCATAGAGGAGTCACAAGGGTCCACTCTTGGTTATTGATCACCTCTAACATCCTGTAAATTACCTCGTACTTAGAATTTTATTTTTTTGGTCGACACTTATGGCTGGTGACCATAAGTGAGGGTCAGAATGCAGATCGACTGGTAAATTAGAGCTTAATGATTGAGCCTTTTTTTTATCCCAACAGCTTCTTAATAACCGTCGACACCTTCTCGTTCTGCCTTTAGATCTCCTCCTTCATCCCTCTTTCACTTACTGCCCATCAGGGAGGAAACACAAAGTTCCCCTGACAAGAAAGTTATCTATAAAATCATTCTTTCTAACACTAACTATAGCCTTCAACAAGAATAAACTCAACCCCAATGATGATTTTACGAGTGGTCTCTTCATGTACACCGTATGTGATTTTTTTTAGTCCTTGTTTATGTGGTTTTAGTTCTTTAATATCTTTAAAAAATGATGTTGAACCCTGTCAAATACAGATTTACTGACTTTTACTGTTACTTTTTAGTGTTACACAAATAAAGTTTCTTTATTCAGTTCTTATGAACAAGTTTTTTTTCTCTTTCACCTCACATTGAGCCACAGACTTGAGTCAAATCTTTTTTGAGTTGGCTTGAGTTTAATATCGAAGGAAACAAAAATTTTGCGTGGTAAGTTGAACTTATCCAATGTTTGAAATGTTCAGATTTCACTATTTTTGCACAAGTCCGTTTGGAGAGTCTGGAACTTTTCAGTCTGCCAGGGATCTTAAACGCCGGTCCATGAGGGCCGGTGTCCAGAAGGTTTCCCATGTGTTCCTGATTCAATACAGCTGATGCACATAAAGTGAAATCAACAGCCAATAAAATTTATTACAATGACTTGTTAACCTGGATCAGGTTTGTAGATGCAAGAACACATGGAAAACCTTCAGGACACCGGCCCTCGAGGACCGGACTTTGACACCTATGGTCTAGTCGTTTAACTTAATTTTCTCACAGGTTATAACTTCACATATGTGGCCTATCCATGTCCTATCCTAATAAAACTGTGGGGCTGCACTGTAGTTTCTCGTTCATCGTGACTAATAGAGCTGCTGTTTAACTAGTGACACTTTTAGCTGGTCAATCTGTGTGTTAGATTACAAACTTGATAAAGTCTTTTGTAGAACAAACCAAGATTTAAAAAAAAAGTGCTAAAAACCATTACCATTTAAAAATACAATTTGTCATCTCACATGGGATGTGTGCTGGTCTGCTGGCCCTTTAGTGGTATTGATTCTCTAATCTGACGCAGCCAGAGAAAAATCATGCATATTTTCCAAAATGTCAACCTAGTGTTTCAATGGCAGCATAAAAAATTTACAATATCAATAAAAAACAAACATTTTGTTCCTATAAAAAAATGAAATGTTTTCACAGGAAAACATATTTGACAAAGCTAAACAAATATGGGAAGTTACTTTTTGTTCACTTGGGAAATGACATAACTAAGACTTGTAACAGATTTCAAATAAATTAAGACGAAATGAGATATTTATAAACAATATTCCCTATAAAGAAACGCTGGGTTTTGAACCACCAGGAAAGAGGCCTAGAGGAAGACCAAAGAGGAGGTTCCTGAATACATTGAAGACATGAAGATGGTTGGTGTGACCGAAGAGGATGCAGCAGATAGGGTTAGATGGAAGAAACTGACTTGATATGGCGACCCCTGAAGGAAAATGCCAAAAGATGAAGAAGAATTCCTTGTAAATAAGTGTCAAATTACATACCCAAGGTTTCCTACAGAAGAAGTTTACTTAGATTGTCAATAAACAATACAAAAGTCACCAATCAAATGAATTTCTGAACTACACATATCCAGGGTAAATATGAAAGGCGGATTTCTTTCTCTGGTTGACTATTAGACTCCTTATTTCTACTTTTATTCTCCCTCGTGTGGTTCAATTCCTATCTTGGCCTCCACTTCTATGCAGATTGTAAGTGGCTGCAACAGGCCAAGGTGCGAACCGATGCTCTGCTGTACAAGAATGAAGTCGTTAAGAGACATGGGGTAAATCAAGACACATTCTCGGCTTGATGGATCCTGAACAAAATAAATAGAGAACAAGGCACAAGGTCGGTATCTCTTAGCCGTGCCTTGAAATCACAGATGGGCGTCGTTATAACAGAAGGGGTCAGCAAGGTCAGCTATAAACACGCCCGTCTCACACTGTAGATGACATTACGCTTGACATCGGGCATGAAAGCAAACATGAGAAGCATTTAGAGAAAACAACCTCCTAAATTATGAATGTCATCATGTGACACACGTAGTCTGTGATGAATGTTGTGTATCAGAGACAAGGTTCGGGTAAAAAAAAAAAACAAAAAAAAACAACTGATTATGTAGCGAAGAAGAAGCCATCAGGCAATACAAAATTATTTGGTATTATATGTTACTTTGACCATTTTTGAAAACTTCCATTCCATGCCCTTCGGCTTATCCAGGGCTGGGTCGCAGCCCAGCGGCCTAATTAGTGCACATGCCGCACGTCCTAATTAGTGCACACGCCGCAGCTATCCATCTGTCGATTTCCCGCTCCATCCTTCTCCCATTTGGGAACAAGAACCAAGAACAAGAACCTCTTCACATGGGGCAGGACCATGTTCTTGACCGTAAGGGGGCACTCCACCACTTTCCGGGAGAGGACCATAATCTTGGATTTGGAGGCGCTGATAAATTTGTCTCTATTAAAACTATGCTTGAATCTCAAATAATGAACAACAATCTATTTTTTTCTAGTAGAGGACCCTGACTAACTTCAAAGCCTTCCCTGCTGACCTAAAAATATCTGTATCACAAACTAGTGTAAATTATATTTATTCATTTTCTGAACCGCTTTTCCCAGGTTTTTTTTTTATCAGCAAACAACTGAACGAGGAGACTTGAAAGATTTGGTGACTGATTTACTTCCAAGATTGTATTTGAAAGAGCCTTTTCAAAAGAAGTTGAACAAAGCACAGTAATCCAAGACAGCTGTCCACATCGACAGGACATCTGTCCACATCGATGAAAACTTATGCAGAAATATGACAGGGTTGGCTGGACTTTTTGCATTGGAGAGGTGAGAGATAGATTTTATCCACAAGTAATCCAAAATTAGTGAGTAAAACGGTGTTAAATTCTTATATATTATTAAAGTTTATGGGCTCTTTCTTTGTGATTGAATTTACGATTTTTTTTCCTCCTGTTTTGATTCATTGCAGTAAGATTGTTTTATAAGTATAAAATAGTATGGGGCCGATTGATGCAGATAGCACCCTTGTGGAAGTCTGGGCGTGAAAGGCAACATCCGCCACTGTGCAGGTGGAAAGGGGAGGACCCAATTGCAGACAGAAAACACAGTTTATTTGAATTTGCAGTTCATTAATACTGTAAAAAATAAAATAAAGTTTCAGTGGCATGGCAAAAGGTTATTGTCAGAAAGTATTCCTGGTCAGGCGAACAGGGAGACCTGTCTGAAAGGGATAGTATGACCCGACAGGGAAGTCCGGGGGGATTGCCCTTAAATGATGGCAGGGTCCACAGATGTGTGGCATCATAAATCAATCTCAGGTGTCCCTAATCAGGGTGATGAGGAACATCCAGGCCTTCCTCTGGCGGCAGGAGAGGGGATCATGACGTACTGGTAGTAAGTTACACACTTTGCAGTTTGCACACAAGCCCAACCCTAATCCTTACAAACATTCAAGAAGGTATTTCAATTAAGAATCTACCATTGTGGCTTTTTTGATGACAATACTAAATATGGGTAGATACGTGTAGACGAGGCTGATAAACTATTTATATTCATCAAAGTTTTAAAATTGGCATAAAAATTTGCAACCTCATTTGGTAGAAAAATAAGACCTGATTTTATATTTAGCACATTTCATAAACGTAACACAAGTTGCAAAGAATTGTAGTTTAAAAAAGAAAACACTTTAAAAAATTCTGATTTTAACTGCAGTATAAACTGTTCTCGGTTTTTTTCTCTCAGTCGGCATGATTTGCTGCAAAAGTGCAGGTCTATGATACAGAACATTTTGTGTGTTTCGTATGAGCGTATGCACAGAGTGCAAAATTCTAGTTTTGAACAAATTAGTCAGTGTGTTCAGAAGGTGTCATTAATCCATGGCAACTTGCTCTGTAATTTGACTTGTCTGACATGACAAGGCTAAATGTGTTGATAGCATCAATCCATCAACAGAATGTTTTCCACATTTATATACTTACTAATGTATCAAACCTTGAAAACATTAGCTTTCTCACTGCAGTAATCAAAACGTAAAAAAAGGCTTTTCTGCCCGCTGTGTGCATATGTGTGCATGCATATTTGTCTGTGAGATAAGTGAAAAAAAAGACATGGACGCACGCCAAATTTCCAGGTGTCTATAATCAGCCTGGTTGATAATTGGTTGAGCACAGTTGTTTAAATGAGTCTTTTATTTTAAGGTGACTCATCTTCACTCCAAACTAACTTTATTTTATTTGTTCTATTGTATTGGAGTTTGTCTTTATTATTTTTTTTCTATAGGAAAAATTCTATAACTGCCAAATCTGTCCTTTCCGCAGCTCACAGCCCTCCAGGATCACAAACCTACACAGCAATGACGGTGCCAATGTCACGCTGTCACCTGAGCGGAGCCATTATTACACCAGCATTCTTAATAGCCCTATAGATTAAAGTCCAGAGGAACAAGACACCAACAGATTAAAAAAAGAAAGATAGGAAAGAGGATGATGAATAGCCCCAGATTGCAAGGCAATCATGCATAAATTACCAGGATGTTCTTAGGTATAATAACCCGTTTTAAGTGATCGCTCACTCTTGGAGAACTGTCTTGTTCGGAGAAGTGGGTGGAAATGCATCGGGAAAGGAATGGGTGGTGGGTAAAGAAAGGAGCGGGTCACAGCTGTCTACTCAATCACATCACCATCAAGGGTATCGCCCTGACACTGTCTCTACTCGGTGCCCTCAGCATTCACACAAATCTCCTGATAGACAGATGCAGCAGTCAAACAGCACCATCACCCCACTACGGGGCCCCACAAGGTTACCCCAGTATGTCTCTGTGGCCCCACAGGCTGCCACTGGGAGCACCGGCAACAGCTCATTATTCAGAATCTCAACTAACAAGGATCTGCCACGTAGATCTCAAAACAACATGTTCTTGTTGTGAATTCATGAAGCAGGAGGAACAGGCTGTCTTGTATTTCTGTCTCTGGCTGGGTGTGCTGCACTTTGAGTTGCAGAGGAGATTTTGGAGAAGCAGCCTGAGATAGAACACAAGCCAAACTTGACTGTACATTGAGAGTCCCCACGTGGTAAAAGATGCTAAGATTCAACTGCAAATTCAAGCTAAGAACTTTCTTTGGTTTTCTTATGTAAAGTTTCAATATAATTACATTTTGTTGCTTGATGGAGCGAAATTGTCACTTCTTACCATTTGAAGGGGTTTTGTCCGCTGCCTGCCGTGATACAGCCCTCTTATGGCTCTTTTTTCTTCCCTCGTGTTATCTACTCTACCCTAATTCCTCTTCCTTGGTTCCGGACGCTTCTCCCAAATGTTTGCATCTGTGTCTTGTTAACCACTTGCTATGTGAGCCCTCTTTTTTTTCGCTCCTTTGTCAGCATGTTCGTTTTGTCCACAACTGGTTTTTCCAAGCCTGCAATGGAAGGCCAACAGGCTGACACACCTTTCTCTTTCCCCTGCCCTGACCCTCCTGTTCCTCAGTATACTGCTTAAAACTGGTCGATATGTATCTGGGTCCTTCCTCTTATACCAATATCGTGATAGCCAGCCATGCATTCTTGACTAAAAAAGGTGACCTAAATCTTGGACAAATTATTTACAAGGAACAAAAATGCAGATTTGCTTTCAGTAGGCTGACCTGGTGAGATGAGCCAATTTTCAAACATCATTCTGAGATAAGGAGTCCAGGTGACCAGAGCAACTGTTTACCAAGGTTTGAAGAGAACTCCTTCAAAAAAGCAGAGGGGTGAAAAACTTTGCATGAGAAAAAAGACCTTTCAGATAATCTGATTGTGGTCTCAGGAGTGGTGGCCTAGTTGTAGAAATTCCCCCTTTTGACCGGGAGAACCTGGTTTGATTCTCACTAGGCCCAGACTGCTCCCGGGACTATCTGAAGAAGACAAAAAAAAAAAAACAAAGACGATAAAGATAATCTGATGGTTTTGAAAGAAAGGGATAAGCCGCCTGGAGAGAAAGTTTAGTTTCTTTGCATTTGACCATGTTGTTTTGATCCAAAAATCAATAGTTGCATTGATAGTCTTCAAACAATTTTTTAAAGCAATCACAGTAACAAAAAATCTTTAAAACATATCAACAACTACGTTCGTAAAATTTAAGTTTTAATATTCTTTTACACACAAAAAAAACGTGACAAATAAAAAGAATGGTTGAGCATAATGATTTAAATATCAATTGTTTCTTCCTGGTGGCTGTTTGGTTGTGAATTATACATAATCTGAAGAAGGGAGGTGGTATTTTTGAATGATGCGCGTGGTGTGTTTACTGACCTAAATAAATAGATTAATACAAGCTTTAGAAATTGGTGCAAAATCGACGCCGTCGTTTTAAATTTTGCATTACCCTATGTTAGCACTGGGAAATAAAAAAAACAGCCTGTCTGCATTGAACTACACTAAGAACTTTACGTAACAAAAAACGCTGATAAGTTGGCTGTTGTGCAGAAATGTTTAAAGCCAGTTGCTTGTGTTTCATCAACATATTGCATAGAAACCATAAGGTACCAGCAAATACGCTATATTTATCTGTAAAATTGTCCCATTGTGCAGTCTGCCATTATGCTTGAGCCATCTGTATATACTCAAACAACTAGCAAGCTTGGCGGAGGTTTAGCCTGGGTACCACCACAGGGGACCTCTCAGGGACCATCATAGACTAGCACACTAATTCTGGTTGCGACCATTAGTTTCCCTTCACCACTTCTTTCTCGATCAGCATCCTTTTGTGTCTTCTTTATTGCTCAGTAAAAATCCCAAAAGCTTGTTTCTTTAAGCTCTACTCATCACCCTTTCTTTCTCTCACTGTCTGCTTATGGCTTTAGTGGAATGGTAATGCTAATATAGGAAGGGTGGGGGCATAAACTTGCCCACTTAACATAATAGTATTCATGGCATATTCGGCAGAAAAGCAGAAACGGCTGCCAACCGAGCACATGTACACACACATACACATGGAGAGCCCAAATCTGTCTTTCCTTTGTGACACAAAAATAAATATAAGTAAGATAAAACCATGAAAAGATGCATGAGTAAATGCATCGTTTTATCTCCAAAAATCCTTCATACTGAGCAGGACAGAATCGTTGAGGAGGAATAATAGTTCCATTTTCCCCCCATTAATCCAAAAAAGATTAAACAGAACAGTCTGTAACAACCTTCTTCTGTTTGTGTTGTTCTTTTCTTTCTCTTTATCCCCTCATGACCCTGAGTTGAAAGCAAGAAACGCCGAGCAGGGCTTGTGTTTGCACTGATGATTGCTGTCTGACAGGAAATGAAAGAAACAAGATGGTGGAGTGGAAGTCAACCAGCTTAAAGAGAAGGTGACGAACGGAAAAGACGACAGCGTGTGTGGGATGGGGATTTGTTAAGTTGGGACAGCTGGGCCTTCGGCATGAGTCAGGGACGCGAGTTGTTTGAGTAAAACATGCAATGATGCCCAAAACACTCAAGGAAAAAGACCAGAGAAGTGGAGTCAGAAAACTTGAAATAGTGAGCCAAAAATTAAGCTTATGAGCTTTGACCTGAAGCCTGGGAGTCCTCTGATACCCTCTTACATGGTTATTTTGTAAAACTGTGGTTTAGAGTTGTTGATCACTTAAAAAGCAAGTCTCCTTCCATTTTGGTGCACAGAAAAGATTTTTTTTAAAACAAAACACAAAAAAAAAACCTTCCTCACAAAGTCGTTATGGGCTTACCAAAACTTCACATACATGCAGAGGAATGTGAAGTCATCATCGTCATCATCAACAGTAAGCAGGCAATGAGAACAGAAAGCTGACCTAAAAGGTTTGAGTATACTTCCAGGGTAAAAACTGGTCGGTATTGTATGGTCACAACTACCACCGGCATTACAGCTGAACAAAGTACACACTCATTGACCCATGGAGACACGCACAGAGGACAATCTGCTCCAAGTGGCAGTTCACTACTGTACCATTAACCTTGAAGAAAGGAACTAATAAAAGATTGCTTTCGTACCCTTTCCTTGTCTCTATTTAATTTGTCCTGAAACTAAATTTCCCTCAGGTCTTGTGCCTGACTAGACCTCAGTAAAATGCTGCAGAAAAGTTGAAGTAGATTCTGAGCGGAGGTGGGGCAGACATATTAAAGCAGATAAAAAATTATGCCTGTAAACAAGTCTGGAAACACTTGAAAATAGAGAAATACAAAGAGAAACAAAAATAAAGGGAAGTGGAAGTAAACTTTATCACCATTGCTTAATTAGAAATGATCTATTTTCAGATAAAAGACCTGAAAGAAATGCAATTTTATAGACACGTTCAAACTTGTTCTTTGAACTTGTTCAAAATGTTCAACCTTACATTTTTATTAATACAATTTAATGCTGTAAAGCATTAAATATTGTGAAAAAATTTTATTATCAATCTTGGTAATATGTGCCCCAAAAATTTGCAGGACTGCTTTAATCATTACACATCTCTGCAAGAAAAGGCTTCTTGCATAGATGCAACCCTTCCTTGCAGACCCTAACTCTTGACGCCAACGTACGTTTTCTTTCATCATTTTTTGTTATTAAATATTCGAGTTGTGCTAAACCAGACAAGAGTAACAAAAAGTAAAGTGTAAGAGAGTAAATGTAAAGTATACAAATAAAAGCAAACCAGCCATTGTGGTAATTACAGCAACGAACAACACATCAATACAGGATTAAATGAGAAAGTAAATGTTCGAAGAGAAACTGCAGGCACATTTCGATACTCTTTTGCTCCATTCTCACACCAGGCACACAGAGAACAACAAAGAAAGTTCTAGCCACACAGTAAATACACCACAAACACAATGGCGACAGCAATACCTAAGAAAAAAAATCAAGGGTTGCACGTGTGTGCATGTGTGGGCATGCATGGTGTGGAGATGAGTCACTTTAAAAAACAGTTTATTTAACACTTAAAAAATTTAATTGTTTTTGGTCACCCCATTAAGCAGGAATTTTAAACATAAAATCTTAGGGGCCATAATTGACAGTGTTCAGCTTGATACGAAACAGAAAATATGTAAATATGAGATGATATTTGTGTTAAAAATAGGACAGATTTTGACTTGTCCTCTTTACTTCCATTCAAACCTTTTCATTTGATAAAAAATGTACATTCGACAAGATATTACAGGTAAGTTAAAAAAAAATACATATTGGTGTATTTTTATAACCAGAAAATATCTGTATGATGTGACATTTTATTTTTAAAAATATTCAAATAAAACAATAAAATAAAACATGACATTATTGTCTACTTTCAATACTGTTCGTGATTAGATTTTCTTTTATAAAATCTATAGGAAATTACCATATCAAGCCCTGTAGAATCAAGCCCTTTTTTGTTGTATTTTTGTTTGGCTCATTTGGACTTTCTTCGTCCCCTGAAATTGAACGCCGCTGCCGTACATGGAATTTTGAGGTACAATAATTCCCTGCTATTTGGTCTTTTCAAACTTTTCATAATACATTGATATATTTTAAGAAGATACAAATAATACAGACTTGGTGCATTAAGATCTAAACACTATTGGAAAGAACTGGCTCGAACAGATTTAATCTAAAGTGTTTCACACTTATGAACAAAGAGAAAACTAGCACAAAGACACAGTAATGCAATTCTTTGAAGGTAAAAGGAGTCATTTAAGAGCTTATTTTGTAACTATCCAGTTTGATGCAAGGGTTATTCAGTTAACACAATACGTTTTGGGATGACACATTTTTATGTGTAAAATTAAAATGCTGCTTTATACTTTTAAAAGTCACGGTATGTAAAGATATCGGTCAAAATAGATTTCCATATTGGTTTTTTTGGTTAAAGAGGCAAATAATTGTGCTAAAAGACTTAGATATGACTGGTCCCAGAAGTGGCACTGGCACAAAGTTACCAAGTATGTATTTAGCATTTTTTATTCCTCTAGAAAAACATTATTGTGCTTGTTTTCTTACGTTATGGATCAGAGGCAGAACCTGGAAGGTGATCCAGATGCAGTTACGCCACAAAAAAACAGTTTATTTAGCTAACAGAAAGCATCCACAAGGGAGTGAGGATGAGACAAGAGGGATGGGGGCGCAGGGAATTCCGGAAGACCAGTGCTGAGTGGTTCCTTGGAAAGAAAAACAAATGTGAGCACCAAAGATGGGCACCATGTTTTGCTGGGCCAGTGATCAGTTTATCACAAGGTTATCAAAGAACTGACGAAGATTGGTGGTGAGACCGAATCTTATACCGTATCTAGAAAATTGGAAGCAGGTGAGTCTAATCAGAACAGTCCTCCAATCAGCAGCGACCACAGCCCAGCACCTGGGAGAAATGAGAGGGAAAAGAAAACAGGGGCAAAAACCAGACACCTGAGGTTGTCACACCACAGCATATCTCAAGTTGAATTACAGAGGCTGCAGCCTTAGCAAGGAAACCCAGACTTCCTTCACCTCAGCCACATATTACGGTTTATTCATAAAGATCCCAAGGCGTTACCAAAGTAGCTGTAGGACATAATCCCTCCAGCAGATCCTGGATTTACCTCTGAATCTAAACACCTCACCGCAAGGGATCCAAAAGGTATGCCCAAACCATCTGGCTCATCTCTACCCTGAATAACAAATGCATGAGAGAGAACAGGCTTATAAAATGGAACTCATGGCCAAATATACATGTTCAGATTGCCTAAATCGGACCTGATTGCAAACATATTCTTAAATGAATGTGTCCCTGAGTATTCTTGAAGCGTGTGACATCCGTACGGCTGTAGAAGTTAAAGTGCCACACCATTTTGCCCGCCATCAATTTCACACTCAAACCAATAAAGTGGATCCTGCACAAGTTGGATGAAAGAATGGGAAGGGTGGAAGGAAAGAAAAACAAAGCCGATTGATATAAATGATCTGCCGGCTAAGAGAGGCCCCCAGACAGGAGCGAGCGAAGGTTCGCTCGATACCAATTGATCGTGGGAGGCCCAGGCATTCGTCTTAATTCTCACTAATTAGGGCAGGAGCTGACGAGTAGGGGTTAGAGGGAGAAGTTGTGTGCGTGTGTGTGTGCATGTGTCAATGGGACCTCCCAGACTACAAAAATCTAACCCCCATGTTTACAAAGTGTGAAACAAGTAGAGGATTAAGAAAATCAGTTTAGGAAACAACAAGCGTCGCCACATTAGCGCTGCTGCCAAAATAATTCCTGTCTTCGGCGGGTTGCCTGTCAGGCGAATTGGAATTAAATCCTTCTCACTTTTTATCATGTTTGTGTGAAAAATGCTGATTATCTTCTGCCAGCAAATGTCTCATCTTTTGTCGCGCCGAGGAAGCAGAAGAAGGTTTCTTCTCTAGCCTCACCCGTCCCACTGATAAACATCAAAGCTTTTTAATTTGCGAGGAGAAAAATTGGCCTTGATCACTGAAACAGGGGTGCAAAAAAACATGGGTTTCAGGAGTTGACAAAATAAGGCAAAAGAACTTAAGGTGCAAGACAGCGCTGCAGGCACTGGAGGTTAAATACTTTAGCATGCAATCTTACAGTAGTAGAGGGCAATGGGATGTCGTGTGTAAGAGTTGTGGTAGAGATGGTAGGGGCTCTGAAATCAGAGGCAAAGCCCTTTTTAAAGATCAGAGCACTTGGGAACAGCACCTGAACGTCTGCTGAGCTGAGAAGAGCGGGGCTTAGTCTCTGATTTCTATCTGTGAGTCCCTGAGGATGTTAGCAGTGTGAAGTGAAAGGTGGCGAGCGGAAAGGTATCACCATGAACGAGAGACTGCCGCAATGACAATCGTACCTGACTGCTGATCTCAATCTGCAGACGGAAACACACAGCCATTCATGAGAAGGTGAATAAGCCCACCTCACATGGCATTGACTCCACAAACAAAAGACAGCAAATATCAGAGTAAAAGAGACAGACAGACAGCATGTCTCTATCAGACAAGAAACCATTGTTTGGGGAGAAACAAAAAAAAAAAAGAAACCATATCTCAGATGGCGTGGATGACCTGTGCCCTTTCTGTCTCTTTCTCATTGGTCATACCAGGAGAGCTGGATGGCTGAAGTTGAATATCAGCAAGTAGCTGATATTCCAGTAACATAAACTTTACTGTCCTTTCAACCTCTGGCACTTTGCTGGCTGCCAGCTATTCACATCGCAGCCCGCCTTGGCTGAGCCGCCGGCCCCCTGAGGGCATAGCTTTATCTGGAGTTCACCAACAGAGCCGCATAAACAGTGGGAGTCTGGATCTCCTCATCCTCACTATAAATACCTTCTCAGCTACCGACACAGTGTCATTTTATTCACATCAGATAAACCAATCAGGATGGACGTGTCCCTGGAAATTTCCGCTCGCCAGCTCAAGTGTGATGTCCTAATGACTGCTTTGCCGTCAATATCAGTCCACATAACAGCAGACCCTTAGGGGGACAATTAGGAGTCAAAGGAGATGTTTTCCTTGATAGATGTTGTCAGTGCTAGTACGGGTACTAATAAGCAGTAATTTGTTGTCGTGGACTTTGATGATACTGACTGTATAGACTACTGACTAAACAAACTTAATATTCTCATTTTCTTTCAGATAATTTCACATTTCATCTAATCTAACTGGTCAGGCGTAATCTGAAACATTAGCTTCCAGCTGAACCAATCAATGATGCTATTTTATCAAGACTATTGGCTTATTATAAAATATTGATGACCACAATGTGTTTCCTCGTTGGTAGAGAGTCATTTTCCTGCTCTTTGACTTCCTATAGGATCCGTGTGAAAGCATGTGGGAGATCGGCTGCTGGACCTTCGGGAGAAAAATGTCAACCTTTTCTCTGCTGTTAACAGTTCTGAGCCTGAAATGTGGTATTTTGCATTTCATAATAGGCCAATGTTTTCAGTTCATCCAGGCAGCAGGAAGGCTAACACACACCTCACTAGCTAAAGGTTATGATGTTGCAATAGATGCAGAATGAATTGCTTTTCCTTATAAAATTATGCAAAAAAAATCCTAACAATGTTTTATCCAAAGGGAGAGACATCTTAATTCTAAAGAAAACATTCTTTAGCATTGATGGGGAGTCCCAAATTTTGCAAATCAAAAGTTCTTCAAACTTTTGGATAGGATCGGATCTCTGCTTTATGCGGATGATGTGGTCCTGTTGGCTTAATCAGACCGTGATCTCCAGCTCTCACTGGATCGATTTGCTGCCGAGTGTGAAGCGGCCGGGATGGGAATTAGCGCCTCCAAATCCGAGACCATGGTCCTCGTCCCGGAAAAGGGTGGAATGCTGCCTGCGGGTCAGTGAGCATTCCTGCCCCAAGTGGAGGAGTTTAAGTATCTTGGGGTCTTGTTCACGATTGGGGGAAGGATGGAGCAGGAGATCGACAGGCGGAACGGTGCGGCATCAGCAATAACTAGGACACTGCATCGGTCCGTCTTGGTAAAGAGAGAGCTGAGCCGAAAAGCAAAGCTCTCGATTTACAAGTCGATCTACGTTCCAACCCTCACCTATGGTCACCAGCTGTGGGTGGTGACCAAAAGAATGAGATAGCGGGTACAAGCGGCCAAAATGAGCTTCCTCTGCAGGGTGGCTGGGCTCTCACTCAGAGATCGGGTGAGGAGCTCTGCCATTTGGGAGGAGCTCGGTGTCGAGCTGCTCCTCCTCCAGGTCGAGAGGAGCCAGATGTGGTGGTTCAGGCATCTGGTCAGTATGCCCCCCGAGCGTCTCGCTGGAGAGGTGTTTTGGGCGCGTCCCACCGGGGGGAGATCAAGGGGCAGACCCCGGACCCGCTGGAGAGACTATGTCTCACAGCGGGCCGGGTAACAACTTAGCTAGAGGATGCAGCCGGGGAGAGAGAGGCCCGGGCTGCCCGTTTGAGGCTGTTGCTCCCGCGACCCCACCCCAGAACAAGCGGAAGATGACGGAACGGAACGGAAAAGTTCTTCAAACACAAACAAAGTACATCTTTATAAGAAATTGTAGGTTTTTAAATTGTGCCGTGATAATAATCCCACAGGTCCTTCTTCTTTCTAGCCTGAGGGTGTAGCATCAATTATTTCTAAAAGGAACATTTGATTTTTTGATTCAGCACTTTAACTCAATTTATTTTAAATTGGGTTAAGTTTAAAAAAAAAAAAAAAAAGCGGTAATCGTTCACACGTGGCTTTTATTTTGCATGAGATGATTTAATCTGCTTTTTAAAATGAAAAGGTGAAGTGTGCTCACAGGAAATGATTTCTGGAATTTTCCCGGGCGCATGCAGCGGTTTCTATGACAGAAATACGACTACTTTTAATGCGGTTCTGCCTGAGGGCCGAAAAAAAAATCATCCAATATTGATTTTCTGTTCCATACAGAGATGTCTCCAGATTCTCTTTGTCTTTTGGCATTATCTACTGCAAATGATGAAATATAGAGTTTCCTCAATTTCACCTTGAGTGACACTTTCTCAAATTGCTCCAGAGTTTATAGACATGTTTTTTTTCTGTCTGACAGAATCAGAAACTCTACCTCTACATATTTGTTTACCTCAATATGTTATTGGCTTCTTTCATACTGACCTAATTATTGGCAGGATGTACAGTTTAGCAGTTCACTGTTATAAAATCCAATCATATTCAAGAACAGAAAAACACAAGATTTAAAAAATTGTTTTATAAAACAATTTATTTTATAAAATAAGCTAATATTTAAACAATAATCTTTGACACATTGACAAGTGAGGTAACAGGGAGAAGAGATAAAGAAGGTGGAAGAGTTTAAGTATCTAGGGTCAACAGTCCAGAGCAATGGTGAGTGTGGAAGAGAGGTGAAGAGGCGTCTGCAGGCAGGCTGGAACGGGTGGAGGAAAGTATCAGGTGTAATGTGCGACAGAAGAGTTTCAGCTAAAATGAAAGGGAAAGTGTACAAAACCGTGGTGAGACCGGCCATGCTGTTTGGTCTAGAAACAGTGGCACTGAAGAAAAGACAGGAAGCAGAGATGGAGGTAGCAGAGATGAAGATGCTGAGGATCTCTCTGGGAGTGACCAGGATGGATAGGATTAGAAATGAGTACATCAGGTGAACAGCACATGTTAGAGGTTTTGGGGATAAAATTTGAGAGGCAAGACTGAGATGGTTTGGACATGTGCAGAGGAGAGAGATCCTTCTTCCAATGAAGAAGGACGCTGGATTTGGAACCACCAGGGAAGAGGACTAGAGGAAGGCCAAAGAGGACGCAGTGAAGGAAGACATGAAGATAGTTGGTGTGACCGAAGAGGATACAGCAGATAGGGTTAGATGGAAGAGGCTGACTTGCTGTGGCGACCCCTGAAGGGAAATGCCAAAAGAAGAAGAAGAATCTTTGATACATTGGTTGCTCGTCCCGGGGGATGGATCTCTCTTTCATGTGGATCCCCACGAGGTTTCTTTTTTTTTCCCCACTGATGGGTTTTTAGGAGTTTTTTCTCACTGTGAAGGAGAGCCTAAGGGCATAAATGTGCTAGTCTTGTTTAGTTAGCATTTGTTTGTTAGTTTTCTTGCTGTGTATTTGTGTTAATACATTCCTCTTTTTCTTTTGAAGCCCATTGAGACGGAAATTCTGTGATTTTGGGCTACACCAATAAAACTGAATTGAATTAAAAAAAAACAGACATTACGAGAAAAGACATCATTGTTGATATGAAAGATTCAACCAATCAGTTATAGTATTTTCTTGGACAACTAACGTGGATCTGCGTGGCACCTCTGTTTCTAATTTATTTTAGAAAAATGACGCCATATAATATGGTTCAAACAAGACGAGTCAGTTTATTACTAGGACACCAAAAAGGTAACTCAGCACATGGCATGCTAGAATGCCACCCTGAACGTAGGGTTGATATTGGCAGATGAAACACCTCTACCGTGGTAAATAATATTCCAGACATCACCACCAGATCCCGTTTCCTATCCCCAGACTTTTTCTTCCTTTTCTTTCTCAACATTCTACAATAGAGCAATGACAGGAGGAAGTGTACTGTCAACGTGTTACTCTGAACTGTCATGGAGATCCGTTTCAGTCAGTAGTTAGTTTAGTTGGAGAAGCCTTGTTACAAAGTCATCTGACAGCATTTCATCTGATTACAACCATATTCAAATGGGTAAAATATCTTAGACTTTGTCTGGATTGACACTGCTTTTGGAGGGAACTATTGGTAAGCTTGTATGTAGACCCTTACAGTGAACCTCAAATGACACCCCAGAGCTCTGTAAAAGAAAATGAGGCAAATTCAACTCAGCTGTCAACAAAAAAATACTGTTTGTTTTAAAATGAGGGGATGCATGTATCAGAGTGGATAAGTGATAACTGTGGTGCTCTGTGGGGAATTTTTTTTATCTACTCACAACTCAGTCAGCATTTCCAGTTTCCCCTCACTCTTAAACATGGTTCAGCTAAATCTACTGTATCTATTTCCTTTTTATGTCACCTGTGGAAGACCACTTAAATCTATCCTTTATGCCCCATACCAAGAAAAGTCTTCAATTTAATTCTCCATCTGTAGCGAGCTTGACATATTATCCAAGAAATGAGATCCGTGACCCTGAATACGGAGTATGAAGCAGAATGGAGAGCAGGATGGAGACATGGTCTGATTCTACAGCTGAGAGGCATGCCTTAGAGCAGAGAGGAGGCCTAAATCTCTTCCCCAAGTGGCAAGGCTAAATATTTGCCCTCCTCCACTTGGCTGTCTAGACACATCCACTCAGCCACCTTTCCATCACTTCCCTGTTTTGCTCAGAAGTGGTGAGAGTTGGCTTGGTCAGCAGGCAGGGCGCCAAACTTATGACAAAAAGTTTCTGTTCACTGGTAGAGGTCACGCAAGTTCAGAAACCTGGAAAGAATGAGCTTTGCATTTTTAAAACCTTTGGGTCATCGTTTAGGGAGCCACATGCACACCGAGAAAGAAAAGGAGGGAAAAAACTCTGTCAAATGGTCTTTGTGCTTCTCAATGATTTGGAGGAAGGAACTCTCAGAACTCAACGAGACGTCTCAGCGGACTTCTCTGACTTAGTGTTCCATATTCATTACCTTTTCTCACACTTATACAGCGAGGTTTTAATTGCCTACTATTCAGACTAAAAAGCTGGATGATCGGAAGGAAAGCACTGAGCCTCTTGAGAGCAAAGTGTGGGAAGTCCACCACCAGCACACTAAACCTGATAGACGCATAACTACTAATAAGAACCCTCATTACACATTACCAGATAATTCCCCCAGCCATCCGCAGAAGTTAATTCTTCTCCTCCAGAGACACACAAAGTCACTGGGCTTTAACATATTTATGAACCAGCACAGATTGGTTCACAGTAAGCCTAAGAAAAACAAAAATATAACACTTTTCATTTATTTATTAGGCTATTCCACCAAAAGTGAGAAGACAAGTGAGGTGTAAGCAACAAGTTTAGTGTTTTGTTGGGTTTTCTTTTTTTTTACAGTCAAACAGCAACGTCATTTGCATTTCTGTGGAAACCATTTAAAGAAATGCAACGTGACAAAATAATGTGACTAATTATTTTTAAGATTGAGATTTTGGATTAAAAAATATGTAAATTTTGTGAGTTTTTAATCTTTTATGTCAAACACAAACTTTTCCATTAGACTCTATGCTGGAGAATGTGACTGGTTGTCTTAAGATGAATATGTAACATAGTGGTGACTTGTGGAGGGTGTACCACATCTCACACCTGCAAACTAGACCGTTTACTACCCCAATTACAACCAATTAAAGGTTCCATTCGATAGATAGATAGATAGATAGATAGATAGAAACTTTATTAATATCCCGCTGGAGAAATTCTGGTGTCCAGCAGCAAAAGAAATCACACAAGCTGTACATACAAAATAAATAAAAACAACATACATATATAATAAAATAGGACTCAGTTCCTTCCAGAAATATTTGTTTGATTAAATTGCCTAAGGGCTGAAGAGATGAACTTAAGCACTTAAAGCACTCAGTCCTGCAGTGCAGTGAGAGGAACCTGTTACTTCGGGTCCTCTTCTGGGTTGTGATCACATCATGTAAAGGGTGACGGGGGTTATTCAGGATACCCTGCATTAGAGCCCTCATCCTCCTCTCGAAAACAGCTCACACAGAGCAAACAATCTGTTACTGTGTCTTGTGCAGACAAAAAAACACAGTTTGTGTTTTCAAATGTTCATTTGAAAAGAATATTAAAATCTAAATGAATTCTTGAGGTTTAGTACAAACCAGGAAACATGAAAGCCTGATTATTGCTTATCCCCTTGCCTGTACTGAGAAAGTAAAGGCTCCACCTTCAAAATCTGACAAGGGTCGTGAGTCAACCGTCTGAACTCTAAACTCCAGCCTCTTTACATGTCTTAGTTCTTGTGTCGGCATGCCAAATATTTAGATTCGGATGTGGAAATACGTACTTTCTCCATGTGAACATGATTACAAAATTGGCGTTGTTATCAGCAGAGAACTACAGACACCAAATATGTGACTGAGTGAAGGTCCTGGCAGTGAAGCAGAGAAGCGAGGGGAGGAGCATTAGGATATGAGCGCGTGTGAATTATGCTACACAAAAAGCATCCTGACTATAGTTAGTCGCGTCAGCACTGTAACAACAACTTGATTGTTTTAACGCAAAAGGGGGTAGAAATACTAAATCAATTTTTTTTTTCAAGAACAGTTGAATCAGTCTAAAAAAACACTTTACTGAAAAATACCAGGATCACTCATTGCAGTTGGACCAAAAAAGCTACAAGATCCTACTAGATAGGCTGAAAGATTAAGAAAGTTTGAGGATTTCATTCTAAGGCCACTGCCTCCAGGACATGACCGTGATGATCATACGGTACAAAAACGAAATTTTTAAAAAAGCCTTTTATTGGTTTCCAAATATATTTCTATTATTATTTTTTCTTGTAGATTTTTCCACATAGAATTATTGTTGACTAAATTTTACATGCTTGTTTCCTCAACTTATTTCATGACGATTGACGAGCTGAATGAACCTTCAATAAATCATTGTAAAAAGTATTAACTGTTTTAGTGATTGAGTAGATATTTGTTTACATTTATTTTTACTCTGAAAGCTGCGTCTGAGCTGTGGAGACCTGTTCCAGGAACATGGGGGTTTTTGGAAAGTCTTTCCCTCAACCCTCTTCATTTCCTCCGCATGAACCAGGAGATAAACAGACTTATGGAAGAGCTGATTTACCACCAAGAAAGAAATTGGCTCTGAGCAACAAAAAGTTAATCTCTGACTTTTTCACAGTGAGGATGTTTTAAGGCATAAATTATAACATGCATGACCTGATAATGCATGGAACATGAACAGATTAGGTATTAATACCGGATGTGACATGAAATGCCTGTTTTTGTCTGATTTGATGGATCAAATGTGACCAGTAAAGCAGCGAGGAGAAGCGACACATTTCAGTTGGTTTAATATGCACATTTTTTCTTACATGTAATAATTTATTGAAAAAAACTAAACACCCAAAGCTGAATTATTGTTTATGTTTTGTAAAAAAAAAAAAAAAACCTCTCGGGCACATATTGCATTCCTGTACTTACGCCCACTCATTGTAAAGAAGATGATTTATGAACATTACATTAGTAAACTGTTTTTTGTGCCTTACTCATGTTATGTTTATATTAGCACTTTCAGGCTTTTAGTATCTTTTACTGACATATTTCGTAGTTATCATGACTATTATCATATCTTAACATGCCTGAAGTCAGAGTAGTCTTCCGAAAAGCGTAGGACTGAGTTTGAATTCTTTGCTGAAGTGTCAAAAATGAGGTAAGCTCAATTGGGGAGGCGATAGCGCAGTGATAGAATGTTCGTCCTTGCACCGGGAGAAGCTAGTTTGATTCCCTCTAGGCTCATGCTTAGGTGTCCCTGGAGCAGACACCTAACCCCTAGTTGCTCTCACTATTGGCACCGTCATGGCTTCCTGCTGCGGTGCAATGCAGCAAATATAATTTCCCAATTGAAGGATAAATATTGTATGATTAAAAAAAAAAAAAGCCTAAAGCTAGTCGAAATTCAATAATATCACAATTTTTGTCATTTAAAAGTTAATCCAGCAGGAAAACAACGGAGAAATAAATTTTATAGTAGTTATTTGAAAAAAAATAAATATATTTTAAATGAAAATATTGAACAACTTTGACTTGGTCTTTTAAAATACACAATATTTTCTAAATATTGTTTGTGCAATGTTCAAAAATTTATTTGCAAAACTCATTGCAATCTCATTTGTTATTGTTATAGTATAAAAAATTTAAATACAGTATATTTATTCAGAATTGTGTTAGCGTAACATGTGAATAGAATATGAGAATATTGTTTATGTTTTACTAACATAGTCCATCTAGCAGCTCCTCTCTTCCCCGAAAACTTCACTAGCAAGGCATCCAAGAGATATCTTGATCAGATGCCCAATCCCCCTCATCTGGCTCTTCTTGCATTGTGAAGCTTTTCTTCACCAAAATATACCACTGTAACATTCTCACTATTGCGGACTCCAAAATACTTAAAGTCTTCTATTTGTGCTCCCTGTTATGAACACTGGCGTGGAAGACATTGGTGTGAGGAAATAGGGAAAAAAGTCTGTATTCAAGTTTGGCACAGTACCGAATTTAAAAAAAAAGAAAAAAATACAAAAACATCACCATTAAAAATAAAGGGTTTGTGGTTGCTTTAGTAGCAAAACTTGTTTTCCTTCTACTCTTTGTATTCTAAAGTAACCTGCCTAAACCGGACTGTCAGTCCTGTGAAATCTTCACACACACGTGAGCGCACAAACACATTCACAATTGACGTGTCTAATGTTTTAGCTGACTCTTGGTTTATATTGTATAACACTGGACTGGATTGTTTCTGTTCGCTCTGTTCCCGGCTGCACGGCATCTGATATTTTAACTGTAAACAATCCTCATGTCTTTTTCCTCACAAAGGTCAAATTGACCCTAAGCTTTAATATTCATCTCCATCTCTGCCTAAACGGGGTGTAAAAAAACAGATTCAGGCAGCTTCATTTTACTAAACAAACCAAACGCTAAAATATTGTAAAGTACTTTAAATGAAAGAAAATCCCCTTTTTTTGTGATGTTTTTAAGCTGAACAGAGGAGGATGCTAAAAGTCAATTGTTGAACACAGACATCAGAAAGATCAGTTTATTAGCGAAGCGGAAAATAATTAGCAGGCTAATTTAAACTTGAAAAAGACTTAAGAACCTCTTCACACACTATTTCTCCATCTCATTTCACACTGACCAAACATAGACACCTGCGAGCTGTGTCGTCGTGGAGGTTTACACACCGTGCCAGAGTTGTGTGGACAAGTAACGTCGCCACGTTTCAGCGATGACTTTCTCCTTTAACACTCACATCGGTTGTGACTGCTTCCACTATCTGCTCAGTGGTGCACCAACTTTGACCTAACCGGTGTACCTCACTAACAGGATGAGACACAATGAAGGTATAACTATCCAACTTTGAAGGGAACACGTGAAAAGGGCATGAACCTCCGGGGTGCTGACATTACGACTAGATACTGGTGGCACAAAACTACATCTTACGGATGTGATGTTTATTTGTTTAGTTACAGACTGATGAGATAAATTCTGCTTGGAAATTATGCTCACTTCATATTTTAAATATGGACAAAAGTAGCTTATTCTTAGCTTCTTCTGGAGAATTAAAAATATTTGCTTATTGTGATCACATGTTGAGCTTCAGTGTCGACGAGGGAGCCAACTGGTTGAGAGGATGAGTGAGCATAGCTGGTCTACATGCTGTTTTTCTCTGCACTGCCTGCTTGTTCTGGGCTCTGGTTGTATTCTGTCACATTAGCACTGGAATGGAGAATATGTTGACAGAGAGAGGACATTGCACATTGAGACTGTAGGGCTCTTCTAAGGCTGGTGGCATCGGGACACGAAGACAAGTGTGCATCTGTGTGTGTGTAAGCGTGTATTAGAAGTAGAGGGTTGCCTGTGGAGCTGAGCATGTGGATGCCCACCCACTCAGCAGCCTCGCGGCACTCGTCATTTCGCATCAATCCACAGCCCCTCAATATAAATAGGACAGGCGTCCTAAAGCTACACAGCACTAGGGGAAGCAACAAGCATTATGAAATCCACTATGAACATTTTAGCTTGAAATGTGTCTGTCATCAGATTTTAATCACAGCGTAACTCAATTATTATTACAGTTAGTAACATTGGAGATAAAGTTCTGGTGGAGATATAGCTGAGTAGTAAAATTGCCATTTTTGGACTGAAGAGTTGCAGGTTCGAATCATGCTGAGCTCATGTCTAGGTGTCCCTCAAGAAGACACAAAACCCCCAGTTTCTCCCACCGTTGACACCGCCATTGGCTGCCTGCTGCGGTGCAATGCAGCACAGAAATTTCCCCATAAGGGATTAACACAGTATAATAAAGAAATTAATAAAATCCAGAAGGTGTGTGAAATTTTTAGCTTTCATGTTGTTTTTCTCATTTTTTTAGCACAAATATAATTTGGATCTGCAAGCAATATACGTAAAATATAACTCAGAAGGGCTGCACGGTGGCGCAGTGGGTAAGACAGTGGCCTCACAGCAAGAAGGTTGGGTTTTGAATCCCGAGTGGGGACAAGGCTTGGAACACTGGCCTTTCTGTGTGGAGTTTGCATGTTCTCCCCATGTATGCGTGGGTTTCCTCCCACCCTCCAAAAACATGCATGTTAGGTTGATTGGCCGCTATGAAATTGCCCCTAGGAATGAGTGTGTGTGTGTGTGTGTGTGTGTGTGTGTTGCCTGGCGACCTCTTCAGGGTGTACCCTGCCACTTGTCGTGAATCAGCCAGTATAGGCTCCACCACCCCCATGCTCTTTTCAGAAGATGAAAGAATGAATGATAACTCAGAAGTATTTTGAAGACCCCAAAACTCTGAGAGTTATCCCATTTTAATTTGATGTAAAAATCCTGTTTGCAAAGTCACTCAAAACTAAAAAGTTGTACATTTTACTTACATTTTCTGAAGTTTTTCCCTCAGAAAAAGCTATGAAAATCCCAAATGTGAAGTAACTACAGGTGGTGTACTAACATAGACGTTACAGTTCCACATGCTGACTGTTAAAGTAACTTCACACCTCATTACTGAAGGCCAGTGATGTGTGAAGCTATTATGTAGGAGTAGTAGAAAAAGCAACGTTCATGCTCTGATGTGCTGCCGTACATGATGTGGGCTAACTAATAAGCACCCCAGCACAAAGTGCCTTCTTTCTGCAGGCAGAATCAAACCATTCATATGGAAACATCATTTAATATGTTCAAACAGCTTGGAGGTGTTGTCTGCTGTCCCAGTGTCGAGTGAAAGAAAACCACCAAACATCTGCTGGGGCATTCTGTTGCTCAACAAATCTGCTTACAATTAAACTTTAACAAATTGACTTTGATGCACATGTATACTAAAATTAAAGTCAATTATATACCAATTAGGATTTAAACTACTGACATGGGTTTAAAAAATGATGAGGCAGTCAGCTTTCTGTCTTCTACCCCCACCTACGGGTCACGAGGAGTAAGGTTTTTGCTGTGTCGCTGCAAAATGCTATTTTAATAAAGTAAAAAAAACAAAAACAAAGGTGGCTCAAAGTTGATTTGAGAGAAGAAAATCTTATCTACTCTTAAATTTATATACTGTTATTCAAATAAGTATTTTGTAATTCCAGCAATGATTTTAAAAAGCTAAAAACAATTTGGTCTCATTACAGTTACATTACAGATGATTTAATTTGTTATAAGATTCTGAACAATGTTGATCACACTGAAATTGACAGATGACATTGTGATCTGTAGTAAGAGAAGGAAAGACATGGAGGAAAAGCTGGAGAGGTGGAGGTTTGCACTAGAAAGAAGAGGAATGAAGAATAGCCAGAGTAAAACAGAGTACGTGTGTGAATGAGAGGGATCCCAATGGGAAAGTGATGTTACAGAGAGAAGAGATAAAGAGGTGGAAGATTTTAAGTACTTAGGATTAACAGTCCAGAGCAATGGATAGTGTGAAAAAGAGGTGAAGAAGCATGTGCAGGCAGGCTGGAACGGGTGGAGAAAAGTATCCAGTATGATGTGTTACAGAAGAGTTTCAACTAAAATGAAAGAGAAAGTGTACAAAACTGTGGTGAGACCGGCCATGCTGTTTGGTCTAGAGACAGTGGTACTGAGGAAAAGACAGGAAACAGAGGTGGAGGTAGCAAAGATGAAGACGCTGAGGATGTCTCCGGGAGTGACCAGGATGGACAGGATTAGAAATGAGTAAATCAGAGGAACAGCACATGTTAGAGGTTTTGGAGATAAAGTCAGAGAGGCCAGACTGAGATGGTTTGGACATGTGCCGAGGAGAGAGAGAGTACATTGGAAGAAGGATGCTGGGTTTGGAACCACCAGGAAAGAGGACTAGAGGAAGGCCAAAGAGGAGGTTCATGGATACAGTGAAGGAAGACAGGAAGATGGTTGGTGTGACCGAAGAAGACTTGTTGTGACGACCCTTGAAGGGAAATGCCGAAAGAAGAAGACGTTATACAATCATCTATCGATGATTATAGACTATCATCTGATTGTTCTCTGCAGCCTGTTCCAGACACAATATGGAATTATGTTGCCCATCAGACTGTATTTAAATTCATTCATTACATAAATTAATTAGATATTTCAAATTTCCAAACAGGATCAATAAAAAATATGTTTAAAAAAAACAAAGTTATCTATTGTCTGTGAGAGTTACATCTCACACACACAGTTGTTTTGGGTACACTTTAATTTGAAGGTTGTTTTGGGTACACTTTAATTTAAAGTGTACCCTAAACAACCTTTTATTTAGCTTAAAACCCTCTATGACATTCGCAGATAACTAATTTACAGTATTTACAACAATTTACATCTACGGGTTTGTTAAAGTTGTGTCTTTTAAACTGAAATGAAAATATGTGAAGGAAACTTAAGCTTTTTTGTTTTCTTCTAAAACTTTCAGGTGTATTTTTTCCCCCCCACAGGAAAGGTTGTGTTTTATTCATCCCCTTTTTCAAATAAAACTGGGTGGGAGGAAGCTGGAGTATTCGGAGAAAACCCACGCATAAACGGGGAAAACATGCAAACTCCACACAGAAAAGACAGTGTTTCAAGCTTTGTTCTTACTCCGGGGTTTATTTATTTATTTATTATTTCATTATTATTTAATTAATTTATTCTAATTTACTTTTTATTAATCTTAAATTTATTTTACTTTTAAAAAATAATTAAAAAACATATGTAATACATTTTTATTTCCAGAGAAAAAAAATATCTATCCGAACATTTTTATTCATTTCGACAGATTTAATTTTTTTTTTTATTGACACGGGCATTAGAGCGGGCGGCCTGTGGAGGACAGCATTGCGCACTCGAGCGTATAGCCTGCCGGAAATTATTTGAAGAAGAAGAAGAGCGGGCAGCCTATCAGCAAAGAAAAGACCCCAAAGCGCCAAGATGGCGGCGCCCGTCTCTGACAGCGGGGAGTTTAAAAGCTGGTTAAATGATCGTCTAGACTCTTTAGAATTGGACCGTGAGGTTTATGGGGCTTATATTTTAGGAATACTTCAAGAAGAGGAGAACGACACAGATCAAGAAGACGCTTTACGTGTCATTTTATCTGCTTTTCTGGTAAATATCTGTGCGGCATGTTGCTCTCAGTATGCTGATACCAGCTAGGGTTTAAAAATAGAAGGAACTATGTTTAGCTACTTACTCATTTCTCTCACTTTAATGGAACACAAACTTCTCTCAGCTATCAGGAAAAAAAGCAATACTTGTTTATCTGTATCAATTATCACGTAAATACACACAAGGTACAATTTATATGGATACTTAATAAGTTGCTTCTTATTTATACCGTAATAAACACAATGTTTTTGGTGCTACAACAGTATTTTTGTTGGTTGATTAGTTGTTAAAAGTTGTGTCTAACTTGACATCACTTTATGCACAGGATGAGGACACTTTGGAAGATGTTTGCAGACAGATACTGAACCAGTGGACCGAGTGCTGCAAGCTGTTGGAAGCTAGAAAAAACACTGCAGATGGTTGGTGTTCATCCTTTTTCTTTTTATCACTTCAATTCTATGATTTCCTGAGTAAATGTAATTATATCTTGAGGTTTTTAAAACTTTAAAAGTATCTCTAAACATGCAGATTAGATTGCCTCTTTTGAATAAAGAATGTTTACTATTTTAAGGAACACATAAAGATTCCTTAAATCGGAATGCCACAAACAACTATTTTGAGTCAACAGATCAACAACCGGCTAAAATGAGCTTCCTTTGCAGGGTGGCAGGGCTCTTGCGCTGCCATCTAGGAGGAGCTCAGAGTATAGCTGTTCCTCCTCCAGGTAGAGAGAAGCCAGACGGGGTGGTTAGGGCATCTGGTTAGGATGCCTCGCGAACAAATCGCTGGTGAGGTGTTTTGGGCACGTCACACCAGGAGGAGACTGAGACGCAGACCCCTCAGACCTGCTGGAGAGACTATGTCTCACAACTGGACAGGGAACACCTCGCGATCTTCCTGGGTGAGCAGGTGGATGCAGCAGGGATGAGAGAAGCCTGGATTTCCCGTCAGTGGTTGTTGCCACCACGACGCAGCCCTGGACAACCGAGGCATTACCTGTCCAGCTGTGAGACAAAGTCTCTTGTCAAATATAAATAGAATGTAAAACATAAATACTGTACTATCTAACATCATGTAGCTTTTCCTACATAGTCGTCATTAGCTTTGAACTTGAAATGTTGAAGTTAGGGGTGCCTACACTCTTTCAGCCTGCCAAATAAAAAAGACCAAAGCAAATATATATTTATATATTTATATTTAATACAAAATATGTATTCACACATATTTTGGGGTGCCTAACTCTTTATACATAATTAAGAATATTTGAACAGCAAAACTTTATGCATGAAATGAATCTTTTCTGTCTTTTTTCTATTTAAACTCCAAGCAATTATTTTATAGGAGAATGTTATGTTGAACACTTAATATTTTTTTGGCAACTTAAGTTTTGGTTAACTAGTCCTTTTTTTTTTTTCCCACAGTTCCACAGTTTATTTTGTCCCAAAAGTAAAGTGCTTTTTATGTTTTAAAACAAACAGTTTGACTGTTAAATTAGTAGTTAACATTTTTAATTGTCAACATAATCATGACTAAATTTGTATGTATTTAATGCTGTTTTTAACTACTACTGTATTTTTTATGTTGTACAGCGAACTTGAGTGTCAAGAAAGGCACCTTAGAAATAAAATATATTACTGTTATTTTTAATTAATTGTGATTGCTCCAGTTTTAGAAGAAAGTTTAGTAAAAATTATTACGCTTTTACCAAGAGTTTTGTTTGATTTGCTTAATTTTTTTTTTAGTTTAAGTCTCACATTGCTACCAAATGTTGTCCTAATGTACACATTCTTGTCTCTTACCAGCTGAAGTCCAGGCCATCGCCAGTTTGATAGAGAAACAAGCTCAAATAGTAGTGAAGCAGAAGGAAGTGTCGGAGGAGTCCAAAAAGAGGAAAGAAGCACTACTCGCTCAATATGCAAATGTAACAGACGAGGAGGAATATCCTTTCATTAGTGAAATTCACGTTACAAATGTGTTTTGTCTTTATCTGACTTAATAAACTTCTCTGAGACAATAGGAAAAGGTTTGTTAGCAAATCAAGGGAGGAGATGAGTGTGACGTTCTTTCCTTGACTGAGACACTGATGCTGAACAAGTGGAGGAACCGAGTGGAAACGACTTCATTGGAACTGATAAATGTATCCTTTATGAATGCACCAGTTTTGTTGTTTTATTTATTGCTAAAAAAGACTCAAATAATGTGTTGTGTTGTCCACATTGACCACTTCTCATATTCAAAAAAGTCTCCTTGACGCAATGTTTCAGCGTTGTTTAAAAACACCAACGTGGAGGAGGTCCTCAGCAGACAGAAGCAGAAGCGCGACCAGGCTCGGGAAGACTCTCAGAAGAAGAAAGAAATGGACAAGATGCAGCGAGAAAAGGACAAACTATCCAAACAGGAGAGAAAAGACAAAGAGAAGAAAAGAACACAGAAAGGTGAACGTAAAAGATAAAAAGAACAAAAGACATTTTTCAGTGGAATAATTTTGTGTAAAAAAAAAAAAAAACCCAGAACACATTTGGCATCTTGCAGAGTCTTCCTTGTCTTTTACTTTTGCTCAAGTGCTGGATTCAGCCAGTTTTTTGTGTACCCATGAGAACAATTCATTTTGAGGTCCCCTGTAATTTAACCATTTTGTTTGTTTGACTAATCTTTTTAATTAAAGAAAACTACTTTCCAAAGATTTTTGTGAGGTTTTTTTTTTTTATTGGAAAACAAGTAGAAAAAGCAAAAAAAACAAAACATTTAAATTACAACAGTAAAATTAATCTGTTGTACTGCTAAATTAAGGCACACAAACTTTTTAACTATGTACAAATAAACAATAAATCACTTTGAAATGCAAAAATATTATTGTCATGTGGTCTACACGAGCAAGACTGCTACAAACTACATTTCAAATAAATACTTAAAAAAACTGTTAAAACAATTTTTTAAATAGTCTTAAATATCAAAAGTTAAATATTAAGTTAAACATTAAGAAACATAACATTTCATATCTGGTTCATTTCATGTAACGTGTTTGAAATGGGGAACAATTTTTAACTTAACATTGATAGAACATTTTTCTGGTATGATTGATATTTAAATGAGTTTTTTTTTTTTTTGGGGGGGGGGGGGGTCATATAATCTAATATGATTATAATATCTAAGGTATATGAATCTATACGAAACCGGAAAATTATGTGTAGAAAACTGAGTCTTTGTATTGTTAGTGTTATGATTAATTTATGTAATATTATTACTTTAGTTTGACTGTAATAAATAATTAAAATAGATAGATTAATGATTTGGTTTTCAAAATAAATACTGTATTATTTAAATAGCACTTAAATAGCATTTAAATAGTGATGGAGTAATTAAGAATCTTGATTTGGAACTGGTACTAAATAGATTTATGGTTAACTTATATTAAATGATTTTATCTATCATCTAATTTAAAATTGAATGGCTGGCTTGTGGTTGAGCAGTTGTCTGTGCACTTGACCTCGGAGTAATCATGAAACCTTTTGGGGTTTTTTGGTGGTTTTGGCAAGGTGACCTGAAGGGCGACCCACATCGCGGAGCTGAGCTTCCTGGTGGCAATGGCAAGGTTTTTCACAGCCGTGACAAACTCTGCAAAACAGGAACACAGTTAGTGTGAAAGGGGAAAAAAATATTCATGTTTGAATATATATAAAATATTCACCTCTATCCTCTGCCAAATAGAAGATCTGATTTTGGCGTGGCTGCATTATTGCTCGTGAGTGTTGCTTGACTTTTGTTTCCACAACAGTAGCGGCCGTCCCATGGTTTTTTAGTGCTTCTTGAATATCGGCGCTTAAGGTAGCACCACTCAGATTTTTCATTGTTTCCAGCAGATCCACCACCTGCGAGAGAGTGACAAAGTTTTTATTTCGGATCGAGTTGGTCATTTATCTATACTTTTAACCTTTTTTCTTTTTTACAAAGAATATTGAAATAAAACCAATATTTTTTTAAATTATTGTTAACAAAAAGTTAATTAAAATAAATGCACCATGTGCAGTTGTCTTTAAATATAACATATGTGTCTTATTTACTATTTGATCTTTGATTTTTTTTTTTAATCTAACACTTAAAGACAATCAAACTACAAATTTTACATCAACAGGAAATTTCTGTCATGATGGTCACTAGGTGGCAGTCTGAAAGCAGTAAGAAAAAGGGTTTCACCTTTTCTTGCTCTCTGAGATGATTAGCAATGAGGGCATCAATCCTGGAAGAGTTTGGCGGAATTGTGAGCAAGCTGGTAGACAATGAAAAGTTTCTTTTCCCCGGAAACACTTCCCTCAGGAAGGCCTCGGTCTGAAATGTAAAAAAGAGACAAAAATTTTTTTTATAGATGTATTCTTCTCCCTTAGATCAACAGAAACTAAAACTTGTGATTGTTGCATTCTGCTTATCCATGATAAGGTTCAGAGTGTGGCAGCCTTAGCAGAAAAAAACAGACTCTCACCCTGTCCACGTCAAGGGTATCCCTCTTGGAAGAGTTTGGCTGAATTGTGTGCATGTTGGTAGTTGATGCAGAGTTTTTTATTCCCAGAAACATGTTTGTCAGGTCGCCCTGAGTCTACAGTGTAAAACACATTAAAAAAGACAACAAAAAAAAATTAATCGATGCATTTTGTTCCCATAGATCAACATAAACTAAAACTCACCCCGTCTCCATCAAGTGTATCCATACTGGAAGAGTTTGGCGGAACGATGGTCGGATTGGTAGTCGATGTGTAATTTCCCGGAAACATTTTTCTCAACAGGTCCTCGATCTAAAACGTGGTTGGCAAAAAATGTCACAGAATTAATTGAGGCAACTAAAACTCATGTTTGCTGCATTCTGCATTGCAAAATCTTACCTTCTTCCTTTCCTTTACCAAGCATCTCCACTGTTCATAACAGTCATCCATGCAGAATGAAAGCAGCAACACAGTATGTTTAACATGCATCTTAAAGGACATAGGCACTGTGGAATAAAATCCACCATTGCCCCTTTGGCTCTCCATATTGGCATTTGCAGGCATCACACTGCCCATCCCGATCCCACCGCTCTTGTTGTAAAGTGGTGACCAGGAGCAGACGTTTGAGATGGCAGGGGAATTGAAGGAACCCTGCAGGCAGCTAAGAGGATACAAATTTGCTGTGGGCTGCCCTCCATTCTCAACATGGACTCCATTGTTTTCTCCATTTAACCTGGGTGGCAGCATCTTTCCAGTGAAATTGGCATACGGCCTTTGTAAGAGAGGCTGTCTGTCTGTCTGTGCCTCCCGATTGTGACTCTGTTGCATCCTTGGGAAGTTTGTCAAAGTTTCAGACATCACCGGGGCTTTTTTTTGTCTTTGCTGAGGCTTGTTTTTTCTTTGTGTATAATCCTGTTGCATGTGATGCTTTGGCTGCACAATATTGTTGAGACCTGAAAGGCCATTGCTCATTAACGGCCTGTTCTGTTCATAGTTGCGTGGTCTTGTAGAAGAAGGTAATGGATTTACATGCTGACGATTTTCTGTCGGACAAAAATTAAACTGAGTGTAATCACCAGGGTTAGGTGGCTGCTTTCTCTTGCCTCCAGATCTTTCTCCCTGTCTGTCCGCAGGAGCATGGATCGGAAAAAGGATTCCTGGAATGCTTGGTGTTGGCATTGGAGCACTGGTATGCTTCCATTTTTCACCCATCACATGTTCCTTGCATATACCAAATGTTTGACTGTTGGTATTTAAAGACTCCTCGAAAAAATCCTCATCGTCCTCGCTAGTGCTCGTGAAATACTGAAAATAATTTGTCAGTTGGTTTATTTCATCTGGAATATGTTGCCCATTACGGATAGCAAATGCACTCGCCTGGGGATCCACAACTTCACTGAATGCATTGAAATCAACCCCATTTGTTTCTCTACCAAAGCCATGTTGGGGTTGGAAGATGTGGGGTCCCAGAAAATTATTTATGGTGTGATCGATCTGGCTGTCATTAGCAGTTGGCATGCAGGCGCTTCTGTTTTGTTGAGTATTGTATAAGCTGTTTGTCAGCATGCTGGACAAAGATAGACCAGGTGGGAGTTTGTGAGGAAGGGTAGTCAGACCATCTCCGGTGGGGAAACTGAAAAATGAATGTTTATTTGCGAAGCCACTCAACTGCTGACTCTGCTCATCAATCCCTTCTTGTGTTTCATCAAATAAATGGTTTGTACGTGTCCTGGGAGAAAATTGGAAATTCATCTGCAGTTTGTCCCCTGCATTAGAAAATTGAGGATTTTGACTTCTTGGTAGTTTATGGGGCCCTAAGGTATTTTCTGTATGTGCACTGTTAGAGAGAAAAGAGAACTTATTTCTAATGTATGTTATGTATAAGTATGTATTACCTTTTTACTTCTTTGAAGCTGACATAATGAGATTAACTAATTAATTAACTTAAAATATACCTTTGAGTGCTGTAGCAATTCCATGATTCTGATTCATCCAAAATATTTGAAACCAGGCCCTGCAGGTCTGCCTCACTACAATACTCGATCGGTTGCCTAAAAGAGAAAAACAAAGTCCTGATCATGCATGGCTTGTCCAAGTAGCATCCATGTATTATGTTTGCGTTACGCATATTTTTTTTGGGGTGGTAAAAAATGTCTTGACTTACGTTGTAGTTTCTTCGTCCAGAGCCAGTCCAAGTGTTGCCTCATCTGATAGCGACCCGCCAGCATTGCGTTCTGTTCTCTGCCTATTTTTTTTTTATTTAAAATGGAAGCAAACATTAGAACTCTTTTTGTTTTGGTCACTTTTGTTTTGTTTAACTTTAATTGCCCTTCCATTTTTGTCTCAACTTCTGCTGCTAAGCAAACTATTAACTACTGCGGTGAGCATTTGGCACCAAGGGTTCTCCTCTGGCATGGCAGAAACACTATTGGATACAATTAAAAGGTAGCAGCAAGGCACAAAAAATGAATCAAGGATTTTTTTTAATCAAATTGATCAATTTTGAGTTTGCCTTTACTACCAAGTGTTTTTTAATCTTTAAGTAATTCTAGATATCAAGGGGTGTAATAGTACATCTATTTGTGTAAGATAAGCTCAATTATGAAGTATTTGTGTGTTTTTTCACATCAGACATAACCATGTGTTTAACCTCTGTTTTTAATACTAGAATGTGCAAATCATCTAATCATCATTTTGTAACCAACATTTCAGCTAGCTCTCCCACATACTGTTCACACGCTTCTTATCAGCAGCTGGCCTTTAAGGCCAGCGGCTACTCCCTTTTGCTGGCTAAAGGGAAGAAAGCGGGAGACAGAGAGCAGAGGGTTGCTGGGAGCGGCAGGAGAGTGATCTCTCCTTATTCTCCTCTCTCTCCTGCTGCAGCAGAAAAAGGTATGGGAAAGGTATGGGTATTGGTATGGGACCACCTGTTTGGTGCAGACCTGTGCCCGAATGATTAAAACCTTCCACTGTAGGTGCACAGCTCTCACACGCATGCAACGTGTAGTAGTTTTCTTTGTACAGCAGCCATGGTTGTAGTTTATTTTTCCGCAGATAAGTGCATATAAGTAAATATGATCCCTTGCGTAAGTGTCAGACTCTAATTATATTTGGTCGGCATGGTTATACCAAACAACAGTTGAAGCTGGACCACTGTGTTATAGCCTAGAGTACGTACATCCCAAACTATACGACAAATCCCAGAATGCTCTTTCAATACATCTATGACAGCTGTTATAGCAACTTAATACCAGCTTCATGCAGTTTTGTGTCTAAGAACAACAATATTGATAATACTTGTTTTATTTTTCGTCTTTCTGAATCTGCAATGTGAAGCCCATTGAGAGAGAAATTCTGTGATTTTGGGCTATACAAATAAAATTGAATTGAATAGAATTAAAAGAAGCTTGAGGCTCTACATACTCCGTTGGGGGGGGGGACAGCCAGGGTGAGCTTTCCATCTGCTGACTTGAAGAGCCTGGGAACGAAGTGGGGGTCATTGTAGCTTCTTCCTCATCAAAGCCTTGAAAAATCCAATTTTCCTATAATGTGAGGGAAAGGTGTTGAACAAACTTGTTCAAAATGAAAAATGCCATAAATTGTCAGCAAATAAAACTAATAGATATTTTTGTACATGTACTCTTTCTATTCCTCCACAGACTTTTAGAAAAGTTATCTTAAAACATCAATGAAAACAAGAAATGTATTGAAGACATTTATTTATTCATCATTTAAACTGATTTATTCAACTTCAAATGAGATTTTACAATAAATTTTATTTGTATTGTTTTCACATTAAATTATCTCATTTTTAACAATTCCGTTTTGTTGAAAGATGTTACCAAAGCAAAAGTATTTCAGTAAAAGTGGCCGACTAGTTTATAACTGCATAACTTTAAGTTCCTGATTATTCACTATTACTCTAAGTTTTTTTTTATTATTATTATATTATTCCTTTATTGTTCTTCTTTTATTACTTGTACTTTTTTTCATGATTACAGTGCTGCTGTAACACACAAATTTTCATCTTGTGGGATCAATGAAGTAAAATACGAAGGGATTGCTGTGAAGTTAGTTAGTAGACAGATTTGATCTATTTCAATAACTCCTACATCATAATGTTGTGAGTCCCCAAGTTTGTAACACGATTTTCACCCATAATTTGGGGTGTTCAACACAGGAAAATCAAGTTACCACCTTTAGGATCCCTCTTCACTTTTATGTGGGAGCTATTAAACATAGAGATGTCTGGCCATATTAAACCAAGGCATTTCAATATTTCAAGCAAGTTCAATAATTCAATATGTAAATTAAAATTCAACATGTTTATATATATATATATATATACACACACACACACATTTAAATTTTCAGTTCAGATTTATTCATTTGGTCATACATAAAATCACAACAATAACACAGATTGCAACAAAGAAACAAACAGACCAATAAAAGGTTGTTTGGCTACTACAAAATTGTCCCTAGGAATGAGTGTGCGTGGATGGTTTTCTGTGTGTAGCCCCGCAACAGACTGGCGACCTGTTTGGGGTGTATCCTGCCGCTCGCTTGTAATCAACTTCATCCCACTCTGTTGTAATCTCTTGTTATATGCGATCTTCTACATTTCACCGAGATAATATTCATTTACAGCTAACTCTCTAACTTCTTCTTCTCCTTTCGGCATTTCCCCTCAGCGGTCGCCACAGCAACTCAGTTTCTTCCATCTAACCCTATCTGCTGAATCCTCTTTGGTTACTGTAACTTTAAACACTCCCCTTGTTCAGACATTAACCCATCCCACTCCTAAAAATAGATTCTCAGACTGCATCAAAGGGCGGGGTTAGGATTCACCATGGGCGGAGTTTAGATTGATCATGGGCGGGGTTTAGATTGCTCGTGGGCGGGGTTTAGATTGCTCATGGGCGGAGTTTGTATGCGTCATGGGGTAGAGTTTGGGGCGTCTCTGGGCGGCCCGTCAAATTAGAGTTTCGGGGTTGTGAGGCCCATTACTAATAGATAAGAACACCGGGATTGTAAGTAGGCTCTACCGATCCCCGCGTCACTATTGGGGATCAAGCAGTTCAGAAGATGAGGCATTAAATCTTGTTTTTAGCCTCAGTTTCAGACAATTTTTTTTCATTAATGGTTTCCATAGCAACAGTCGACCTTTGTTCGCACAAAAAGTTAATAAAATTAAAAATAAAAGTAACCCCTTATTCTGAAATAGGATCGCGGAGAGTTGCGAAGCCTATCCCGGCTGATTTCAGGCGAGAGGCAGGGTACACCCCGAACAGATCCCCTGTCTGTCACGGGGCCGCACACACATACAACCATCTATAGCTCACAAAAAATTCAAACCTGACAAAAAATAAATAAAAATCATTACTAACCTCGTCCGGAGGAGTCGGGAAAATGTAATTTTTTCCAAGATTGAACTTCATTCCTCTTTACCTCTTGAACTCTCCTTACTTGTTCTTTGAAAAAACGGAACAAAGTCACTATTTTAGCTTGTAAATTAGGCAATAATTTACATTTTATTTTAACATTATTTGATCAAATATCTTTAAAAAATGTAGAACTAGGTGGTGAAGCTATTAAGATTTTAATCGGTAGCTTTTTTATTATTATAATTATCTTTAACCATAAAAAAAATCATGTAAAAACTTACCAGAAATATTTTTTAGAAAATGTTTCGTAATTTTTTTTTTAGAAAAAGTAGTCGTAAAATTCTTCTAAATGTTCTCTTTGGTTCTGAGCGTCGGACAGCAAGGGGCCCCTATTAGTAACCTCAAGATTTTCGCGCCTTTAATACGGATTGGCTTGAACGCTTCATACGCGGCACCTTTTAACCAATCATCTTTGAGAAACCTTTCACATAGCAACGGGTGACGACGCCGCACCTGGTTCAGTGCCCCAGTTCCAACCGTTCCTACTTGAATGTTAACATTTAAAAACATCTCAAAATAATTTTTTGACAACTTTTAATATCATTAACACACTGTAAATGTATTTAATTAACTCATTTGGTGTATTTAGTGTATGTAATGTATTTACTTATTTTATTCATGTAACACCAGGAAGAAGCTTTTTTTAAACTTTAAAATATAAAATGTAAAATATAAAATATATTACATTAGATGTATTATATAAACGTCGGAATGAAAAAAAAAATCCCCATTTTGTAACCTAGCTTAACTTGAACATTTAAAAATAAGCTGTTTATTTAATTGTTGACGTAAATAAAGATACATTGTTTAAAATCTGTGATTACTTAAGTTAAATTAAATACATTTTTAAAACGGTAGTTAGTTAGAAGCAGTTTTTTATGCTTTATATATATATGTTTACGTAAAATGGCACATTTATAAAATTCTGTGATTACTTAAGTTGAATAAAATCGATTTTTAAAAGGGTACGTTAGTTAATCAATTTTTCGTAAGAAAAAAAAATTGAAAAAGTATCTCTTCTAAATCGGACAGCAGGGCTCCCTTTCTGTACCGTCAGGCATTTTCGCGCCTTTAACACGCATTGGCTTGAACGCTTAATACGCGTCACCTTTTAATCCAATCATCTTTGAGAAAAACTTTCACATAGCAACGGGTGGCAACGCGATTCAGTGCCCCCAGTTTAAATCGTTCCTACTTGAATGTTAACATTTAAAAACATCTCAAAATAATTTTTTAACATCTTTCAGAACATTTAACACACTTTTAATGTATTAAATCATTCATTTGGTGTATTTAGTGTATTTAATGTATTTACTTATTATTTTATTCATGTAACACTAGGAAGACGTTTTTTTTAAAACATTCGACATAAATATAAAATAAATTACATTAGATCTATCATATAAACGTCGAAATAAAAAAAATCCCATTTTGTAACTTAGCTTAACTTGAAGATTTGGAAAAAAAGCTATTTATTTAATTGTTGACGTAAAAAAAAGATAAATTTTTGAAATTAAAAGGGTAGTTAGTTAGTTAGTTAGTTAGTTAGTTAGTTAGTTAGTTAGAAGGAGATTTTACATGCATTATATACATGCTTTTACACAAAATGGCACATTTGTGAAATTCTGTGATTTATTAAGTTGAATTAAATCGATTTTAAAAGGGTAGTTAGTCTATCAATGTTTGGCTATTTGGTTTGCTAATCCATTCGGTATGGAATGCTCGTGTCCCCTAAACTGTAAAATGAATTTAATGACTTTGATTAGGACGAAAAATAACACCTGTACACTTTTATATTCCCATTAAGGATTATAATTATCTTTTTACGATTTTGGGGAAACACAAATCCATTTGGGGTTCACACATCCAGCTGCGAGTCAAGCATAGGGTAACACTTTAACATACTGGTCGTCCCGGAAATGCTACCTTCAAAATAAGGCAAAGCTGCCCAGTTGTACCTTAGAAAAGCAGTGGAAATAATCTTTTATACATTTAGTGTCACTTTTAATCAACTTTATTTTAAGAATACTATGTTGCTGGTAGACTATTAAAATCTATTCAGATGATTATGAAAATTATGAGGTTTACTTTAAAAGTCTTTCTCTTGGAATCATGTTGGTGTGGGAGGTTTGACAGTGGTAAGAGGATCCATGGGCTGAGGGAAAGAAAAAAGTTCGAGAGACAGCAGCTTGGGAGCAGACACAGTTAAAGTCTTCATTGGCGTAGCCTATTGTCCTAAAAGAGCTGAGAATTTGAACTGTTTATAAACTTTTTATACAACTGATTTGACAGGAAGCTTTTTTTCATCATCTACTTTTTACAAGATGACTTTTTGGTTTTGCTTTTTTGCTTTTCTTCTGTCTCTTCGGAGCTCAGCTCAAAATCACGGAGACAACGGAATAGTTATCCCAGAGCATGGCTTTTGTCAGCCAATCACTATACCACTCTGTACTGACATAGCTTACAACCAAACGATCATGCCCAATTTAGTGGGTCATTACAATCAGGAGGATGCAGGATTGGAAGTTCACCAGTTTTACCCTCTCGTGAAGGTACAGTGCTCACCAGAGTTAAAGTTTTTCTTGTGCTCTATGTATGCTCCAGTTTGTACAGTTTTGGAGAAAGCCATTCCTCCCTGTAGATCAATTTGTGAGAGGGCCAAGCAAGGTTGTGAAGCTCTAATGAACAAGTTTGGCTTTCAATGGCCAGATCGACTGCACTGTGAGAACTTTCCTGTGCTTGGAGATGGACAAATCTGTGTGGGCCAAAACGAGTCATCCACTGCGACTGTACCTCCTATGTCAATCCCGGGTACAGTAGACACCTCTACAGAAAGACCCTTCAGCTGCCCATCTGTCCTCAAAGTCCCTCCATATCTGAATTATAATTTTTTAGGTGAGAAGGACTGCGCAGCTCCATGTGAGTCAACCAGAGGTGGTGTGGGGATGTTCTTCACAGAGAAAGAGATTAATTTCTCACGTATATGGATCCTGATCTGGTCTGTGCTTTGCTGTGCATCAACATTATTCACCGTAACCACTTATTTAGTTGACATGCAACGCTTTAGATACCCTGAGAGACCCATCATCTTCTTATCTGGCTGCTACACCATGGTCTCTATTGCATATATAGCTGGTTACTTCTTAGGAGACAAAGTAGTCTGCAATGACAGCTTCAACGCTGACGGTGATAAAACAGTCGTCCAAGGCACCAAGAAAGAAGGTTGCACCATCCTCTTCATGATGCTCTATTTCTTCAGCATGGCCAGTTCCATTTGGTGGGTAATCTTATCTCTCACATGGTTCTTAGCTGCAGGAATGAAATGGGGTCATGAGGCCATTGAAGCAAACTCTCAGTATTTTCATCTGGCTGCCTGGGCTGTACCTGCAGTTAAGACCATTAGCATCCTGGCTATTGGGCAGATTGAAGGTGATGTGCTTAGTGGAGTCTGCTTTGTGAGCCTCAGCAACTTGGATCCTCTACGGGGCTTTGTGTTAGCCCCTCTTTTTATTTACCTTTTCATTGGCACATCTTTCTTGCTGTCTGGCTTTGTGTCCCTGTTCAGGATTCGCACCATCATGAAACATGATGGTACCAAGACTGAAAAGCTGGAGCGACTAATGGTGCGCATCGGGGTATTCAGTGTACTGTACACTGTTCCTGCCACCATAGTTATTGCCTGTTTCTTCTATGAACAAGCTTTCCGGCCTTACTGGGAACGGAGCTGGGTCAGCCGCAACTGCCGAAGCCTAGCCATTCCCTGCCCCTCGCCTGCCGGACCTGACATGACCCCGGACTTTACTGTCTACATGATTAAGTATTTGATGACTCTGATTGTGGGCATCACTTCTGGTTTTTGGATCTGGTCTGGAAAAACTCTGCACTCTTGGCATAAGTTCTATACAAGGCTGACAAATGGCAAGCATGGAGAGACCACTGTGTAGGAAAAGACATTGAAAGCATCATTAAATTGTATTTTTTCAACCTGAACCTCATGTGAAATGTAAGTTGCACAGTGAGTGGACATTTTAATTTTATTCTTTTTGTACTTTTCTAAACTTTTTAAACACAAAAACCACCAAACTCCACGTCAAGCCTGTTGGGTGTGTATATATTCGTATACATACACACACACATAAAAAGACAAGTTTAATGAAAAAAGACAAGTTGATTTAATTCTAACTTAACAATTGGCAGAATTTTCTGTTCAGCTTTTCTGGATTTTTTCTTAAATTTCCAGGGAAAGAGGCCCTACCTGTATCACAAAACAAATTGCGTTTTTCTCTGTTCAATCACAACATGTGCATTTTTATTTTTAATTGTAAATAGTTTTTGTAAAAACACCAAATTATATATTTGTATATGAAAAGTAAATACTTTTTTGTTACCTGTCATTGTATCTGCCTTACTTGCACATGCACTGAGTTTAGATGGAGGGTTTCTTATCACTTCATACTGAATGTTTATAGAACAAAACAGCAATACATACCCTGTTTCTTGTTTTCAACGGCAATGAAAAAAAATTATAAATGTTTTTTTGTCATACACTACAACACTATACGCAGCTCTGCTCACTTTACATTTTCAGTTGGTTAATGTTTCCATGAGTATTTTGATAAGTTATACATTCAGCTGTCTTTTTAACAAGTTATTTTCTTTAATGAACATATGGTTTACAAATCACTCCTGAAAAAAATTAAAGTGACAGTTGAAATGGGGCCCTTTAACATGAGCAGCTATTCTTTGTATTTGGCCTCAAACCTTATAACTAAGCATTCATTTCATGTTAATCACCTCGTGTCTCAATGCCTTCTGTTAAACTTCACACCTCTGAGCTTATCTGATAATAACAGTCTTCTGTTACCTGAGCGTGCAACTGTTCAGACCTGCCTGTTTGGTGCAGGGAAAACAAATTTCTTTATTTTTTTGTGGTTCTTACATCTTTGGAATCCCTCTGCTTTGTGCTAGTTTGCAACCCCCAAAGCAATGCACTGGTGAAACTGGACCTTCTTTTCAGTGATGTCACAAAGTAGACGGGTGTGTTGGAGAAAGTTGATCCTCATGTCTTCCAGCTGAAGCTCAAGGCAAGAAGCAGGCACTTAATGTACTGTATAAGTTTTTTTTTTGTTTTATATTACTAGATCATATAAGAAGATATGCTCAATGTACTGCACATTATCGACAACATTCGCTTTGCTGTTTTATCATTTTCAAGAGTTCTGACAGTACTATAGACTAATTTAATTACCTCACAGGTTGTCAGACTATTTGTTTGTCTTCTCAACATCCCTAGCAGGGGTTAAATAAAGATGGGTTGAAATAACAGCCAGGTTGTAGGGATTAAAGGTAAGAACATCCACTCGGAAAGGGGGAAAACCATAAATCTACCTGTACATTTTCTACTCTTCCCTATCACGCCCCCTTCACTGTCCTCCCTGTTTTCCTCAGATGCATGGAAGCGTAGGGGTGCAAGTGAGTCAGTGGAGCGGTGCTGGGTCGATGCCGAGTGACAGACAGTCTCCTGTGTGCCACTCACTTCAAAGCACCACTAAAATCTGACTGGCTCCTTTTAAACAGGGCCGCCTGGCCTGAAGGCCCACTTCCTGTGCTTTAACCCAACTTAATGGCTGGCTTGTTTGGCTTTGCACTGAAGCAGAGAGGCGAATGAAGAGTAAGAGAATGAAGAGAATCGGCCTGTGGGTGGAGTGCTGTTGTAAAGGTTGTTTCTGAGTTTATGGAAGGAGGGTTTTTCTTTGGAAAGGATAATGGAAAATTCAATTTCTTTGGCTGCTTTTGTTTTCTTTTGCCAGTAAAAGGCAGGGAAAAAAAGCAGAAATCAAATCAGAAAAAATATGAATGTGACTCTGTAAAAGAAAAAACATTGGAATAAAACCTTTTGTTTATAAGTAATTGAAACCATGTTGTTTTTCTAACTTTAAAAGGAAGGTTAAAGACAGCAGAGTGTTTTTCATAGTGTCTCTGTTCTGCAGCCCATCTGGAGTTTGTTAAAAGAGCAAGATATTCAGGTGTATGATTAAACCTTCACACCAGACCGGCTGCCTACAAGTTAACAACATGAGAAAAAGAAACTGGTGCATATCCTAGTCATTTATAGATGTTGCCGTCTGGATTTTCATAGGCAGCTGTCTCCACGCTGTTGACCTCAGATCTTAAATTTTGCACAGAGTAGTTTCCTGCTTGCTTCAGGGCAAGAAGGGACAAGCCAAGTATCCAGGGTAAGACAAGAAGAATGCTTCTCGACCTGATATGATGTTGCTCATGTAAAAGAAGTATTTGGCATGTAAGGAAAAGGATCATGTTTTTAACAAGAAGAACATAAATCTGTGGTACTATGCAGTTATTGTTCTTAAATTTGTACAAGTATACAAAATATAGCTGTAAGAAACCAGTGGTAGAGCTTGCAACAGACAAAGGATTAAGTTAAAGAATGGTTAAAGGGGGGGGAAAAATCCAGACACAGAGCCTGCTTCTAATCAAATCTTGGCACAGACTCAAGAAGAACTCCGACTGCTGGGTTAGTTTCAGTCATACATTACTCCCATCATACAGGAGAAACTAAGTTTTTCCAGAGCTCATGCTGTATTTCTTTTTGTTCGTTTCATAAATTCTCTCACCGGGAAGTACAAAATCTCATTGTGCCATGTTTCTCATTTAACTCTATTCACACAGTAATAAGGATGAAGGAAAGTAGCATAATATTTCCAAATTTAATTTCCCACCTTTTCTGACTATTTGACTTTGTTCAAAATGTTCAACCGTCAATTTGGTTTGCTGTTTGTGAGCTTCTTGGGCCAATTAAACATAATAGAACTTGACCAGATTGATACATCTGCATCTATGTCTTCTTTAATCATCAAATTATGTAAAATTTGCAGTTATTTAAACTATTTTTAATTTCATTCTGAACTCAAAATACATACATTGCAGAAAAAAATAAAGAAAGATCCAACTATGCTTTTTTATTTACAATCTTCTGGTCATCTTCATGCCTCATGCAGATGCTTATCTACATTTTTATTTCCCATAATTGCACAGACCACACAGGACAAGAATTCCTGCTTCTGAGATTTAGTTTGAGATTTCGAGGAAGTTTATTTTGCCCCTCAGTATAAGGGCAAAAAGACTAGGAGTGCCTCTGAGCTTCTCCAGCTGCTTAGAAAAAGGTGCCAACAGCTGTAAAACAGATATTTTTGGAGCCCACAACACAACTGGGAAGACAATAGCCTTAATTGGAAGGAGTGTGTGTGGATAGAGGAAGAAATGGTTGGTGTGCATCCAAACACCACAGTGTGTATACAACCGTACCACACATATAAACTCTCTGAGCACAAGTGACAAATAATAAAACAGCAAAAGGGATCAGGAGTGCTTGACTTTTTAAGTCAGTATTCAATTCTATCTTTTTTCTGTCAAGTCTTAATTTCATTCAGATAAACTAGCATAGCAACAACATATGTTCAAATTAACCAAACACACAAAAATTTGAGACATTCAAAATATTGAAAAGGTCATGAATTCAAAATTTTTATAACTCACACACAAACAAACACACATTTGCAACTCGAGATCATTTAACTGCACATACTCTCATCCAACTACTTATATAAATAATAACCGGAATCTCACATCAAAGTTTATGGTTTACGGAAACAGAAATGGACTTTTTAAAGCGTGAAAACACAAATTCCAGGCCCATACATCATGTTTAGTCTCAATTGTGTGGTTTGTAATAAATTCATCTTTGCTCATTCCTTCTTTTACAGTTTTTGGATGACTTTTTCTTTTCTCTTGAACAAACACCAAAAATATTAACAACTCTTTTCAAACTATTCATAGGACACTCCCTGAAAGTCTTTTGACTCCAAAATTGTTGTCAATGATTTTAAATTACTTTATTTTTTAAAATGTTAGCAATTAAGTATTTGTTTGTTTGCGACAGTCTTCTCCAACAAGCGCCAAAACTACTACAAACTTTAAAATGTTAAAAAAGGCATGTGTTTTCTATACAAGAATGGAATTTTATGGGGAATAAAGAACCTGTATTTTCAAGTAACACAGGTCACACAAATTGGACATTTCAAACAAAATATGAACATAATATCTCTAATATGATTAATTATACCTTCAGTAGAATCCCTAGTAAAACCCAAGACTTTGATAAGATGTTATTGAGTTGGCTCGTCTCTGAGGAGTGCTGTCCCCCCCTTGTTTTAATGGAAGCCCTCCTTACGTCTTGTTCTAAGGAATTTACAACACTAGCCCCACCTTACTCTAGTCCAGGAGATGGAAGGCAAAGAGAAAGTACACTTCTGCCTTGTCGAACAGAGAAGCAAGTGTGGAAATGTTTCAGGCAAGGTAGCCCTGCTCCTGGACAGGGGGCTTAAGCTCATTTGTTTGTTAGTTTAAAGTACCACAAGCTGGATAACTGAGGTGAAACATCACCAAAGGATGTAAAACAAATAGCAAGACGGAACTGAGAAAAGGCATGATTTATGAAGATGTTTGAATATTCTGATATGCTAAGGTTAAAAGCCAACAATAAAATGTGTGTCACCATTTTTCAAAACATGGCTTTTGAAAAATGAACAAAAAAAGTTTTTCTTACTTTAAAAAAAAAAAAAAAAGAGTATGTTTTATGTTTTACTACCATCACTGTGTTTTTAGAGTTATATTCCATATATTCATTCTTTGTTTTATTTAGCTGCTACAGGACTGTTTGCTGTTTGCAGCTGTATGAGCAAAACCAAGTAAGTAAAGGAGTGGTTAGGCTTCACTTCTGTGGCTTTTCTCTGTAATTTCACTCTCTGCAAAGCATAATCGCTTCCATGTGGGCCCTCACCAACAACAGAGTGGTGGAGGGGCCTCATTGGAAAGGTGGAAGTTGAACACAGACACACACATGCTCCTGTGTGCTCTCAGAAAAAAAAAACATAATGGTAGGAAAACAAAGGAGAGCAAAGAATTCCTCTTTTGCTACATTTGCACTGTAATTTTGGATATGATCTTACATAAATTTGCTGAATCGGTTCAAAAAGAAATTTTTACTCTCATTTGTATATTAGCATTGTACATTAGGACGTTCTGTGTGCCTAATTTCAACATATTAGTTATTTTCATGAGATACACTTATAGTTTTTCTTTTTTGTAGGGTTTGTGTGGCCATTTTAGCCAAATGTGTGGTGTTTTTTTTTTTTTTTTTTTTTTACAGGATTACTAATAGAAAAATAGGAGTGCTAGACAGTAAAATAGAGACAGTCAAGAAAGCAAAACAAAAAACGTTAAAACCCATTGTAAAACAATGTGTAAACAAAATTACACTTCTACAGAAATCATTTGTGGAACAACAGGGAAGACATTTTGGTGGTTTTTAAGATCATTTACTGGGCAGAAAACGACCTCTGTTCCCGTTGAACCTAAAAGAGAAATAAATATTGATACATGTTTGGAACAAATTTGAGTTTTCAATAAAATTTTATTTTCAAAGCCATTTTTTCTTTGATAAACATTACCCCCTGGTGTTTTACAGGAACAACTGCTACAATGTGTTTGAGCTAGCATTGCTAATTAGCCAATTGAGGAAGTTTAAAAGAAAAAAAACTGTGAAAACAATGCCGTAGCCTTAATAAAAGTTTAGTGTTTAGTCCTCAGTTATTTCTTATTCTTTTAAACTAGTGGTTTATTTACTTTTAGTCTAGTGAGAACCTCTAAAGTAGAGTTTTTGTCTTGCTAGCACATAGGCTATCTAAATGTCCTGAGCTGTCTTTTTAGCAAACAAACTCTAAGTTTCTAACTTTCAGTCTTTCATATTATTTTAGACAATTAAATGACTTTGATTTGTTGAATTTTATAATTCCATCATTATTTTTTGTTTACTGTTTGTTACAGCAATAAAACTTTTAAATGAATCTGTCATTTAAATGTTTTTTATAACACCAGCCGACCAAGAGGAGTGTATTGTTGTAGAGAAATATCAATTTACACCTAAATCAATTAAACTGATGGTATTTGGTTTACAAAAGGAAGCTTTTAGGTGTGCAGAACATTTCCTGGCTGTATCCGAAATGGATATTGTATTTAATTTCAAGTTGATTTAACAAGGATAGTGTTCATTATACTGTACAGGAGCCCTACCATTTGGTAGGAGCTCAGAGTGGAGCTGTTGCTCCTCCGGGTCGAGAGAGGCCAGATTGGGTGGTTCAGGCATCTGGCTAGGATGCCTCCAGAGCGCCTCGCTGATGAGGTGTTTCGGGTACGTCTCTCCAGCAGTAGACCCACAGGTTGGCCACTGAACCTGCTGGAGAGATGTTTTGCAGCTGGCTGGGGTATGGCTCGGGATTCTCTCGGGTGAGCTGGACGATGTACCCAGGGTGAGAGAAGCCTGGTCTTGCCGTCTGAGGCTGTTGCTCCCGCGACCTGGCCTTGAATAACCAAAAGACAACACAACAGAAAGTGTACATTAATAAATATTTGTGTAAAAAAATCAAAACTCGCCTAAAATGTCTAATTTACATCTGGTGTCCCTGGACAACATTAAAAATAATCTTAAGAACAAATATCTTGAAGAATACAATGAGATTACCAAACTGTACAACAGTTAGAGGTGGTAGTCTTGTTTCTTGTAATTGATAAATGTGCATTGTTTGAAAGATAGTCAATATGACGCTTGCAATTATTGTTTTAACTGACTGATGACTTTTACTGTATTCTATTTTTTGCGTTAATCCTATTTTCAATCATAATAGTAAGAATATTTCCTATTAGATATGGTTAGCTTTGTCTGACATGCTTCAATAGTTTTTGTTTATGATCCAGTCTCAACAATTTATTTGTTTGTTTGCCTGGAACCATTTGTTCGATTGTAATAGAACATTGTTGGCACTCTCTTCATAGCCCAATATAATCTAAATTGAACTGTGCAATCATTTTCCTCCCATGAAAAAGCAGTTGATTTCAATAAAGTGATGCATTAAGTTGGAGTCAATTTGGAACATTTTAGAACACAAGAATTTTGGGATTTTGATATCTAATTCAATATGTTTTTAAATTCAAATAAGAATTAATATTGTTTTTATTATTATATTTTTGCATTGGAAGACTTATCAGGAAAAAAAAGATCAACAATCATTCACTAAATATCTGTGTGTTGCTGACACTTCTATTAGATATATTTGTACAGTAAAAAAAAAACTTCCAAGAGAGCCTTTATAAAAATAAAGGTGGAGACAATGACAAATGTCTGGCAAAATGCCAGAGCACCCTGTAGGTTTAAAGAGTGCAGTATTTCAATACTTCTTTAATAAACACCCTTTTTTTCTATACTTGAATTATTGTTTTCTTGGTTTAGAACTTTTGCTGTCTCGTTTCTACTGCACATTTTGGGACGTAATTATGTACCCAACAAAATTATTACACATGGTGTTTGTTTGCCAGTTTCAAAACCACTACGTAAAAGATTTGGGGAAAAAATGTGCCTGGAAAGCCAGGAGCATGCAAAATTTTATTTTCAATCCTTCATCCGCCCAAAAAAAAAGAAGAAAAAAAGAAATTGTTAGTTGAGAATTTCTCTTGTGCTTCACATAGCAGTTTGTACAGTTTGTGTGAAGGTCAAAGAAGGCTGGGAGGCTCCAACTAGCCAGTCGTGTTTTCATTCTTGGATCAAATGTACTGTGAACTGTTTACACAACTCTATCTGATAACTTTGACTCATTTTTACAGCTCTTTTCTCTTATACCAATGTATGGCAAAAGTTTTTGTTCTGCTACCTGCACTGGAGAAGTCTTTTTTCTTATGTAATCATCTTTATTTGCATATGTATAATTTTGTCTTGCATATTTTTTTGATTTTTATTTTTTATTTTGAATTACTCTATTCATCCCTCACCGGGGAAATTTGTTTGCTGCACTCCTTACACCGCAGCAGGCTGCCCTTCAACGGCGCCAATGGTGGGAGAAGCGGGGGTTAGGTGTCTTCTCCAAGGACCCTAGACGTGCTCTCCGTGGGACGCGAACCCGCGACCTTCCGGTCCGCGGGCGAACGCGCTAACCACGCGGCCACCGTCTTCACATATGATAGCATTCATGATGTTTTACAGAACAAAAAACATCTGAGACCTGTCTAAGTGCCATATATGGCATCTCAATTTTATTAGTCCCTCTCACCTTTGTTTTTACTTGATCAAGCCTCAGACCTGATAAAGTGACTCAGGAGTTAGTTGCACTTGAAAGAATTTCCCTCTAGAGGGTACCAGTTTGCTATTTTCACTTTTGCTACAGTAATAAAATCTAAATCCCAACAATTGTGGCAGCTGCTCACTTAAAATGCAAATGAAATAAAGTATTAACTTCTGTGTTCTTAACAATTTTGGTCTGACTGTTGCAATTATGTTCCTTTTTTGGTCTACTTTTGGAGCTAAAAACATTTAGTCTTTTCAGATCTAATCATGGAAATACATTATGTTAATGAAAGTCATTATTTTAAATTTGATCTTGATATTTAAACATTTCCCATTAAATTAACTTAATTAGTTTTGTAATAAACTTTTTTAAACAAGTACCCAGAGAAAACCCGTGCATATACGAGGAGATCATGCAAACTCCACATAGAAAGGACAGTGTCCCAAGCCTCGTCCCCACCCGGGACTCAAACCCACAACCTTCTTGCTGTGAAGCCACTGTGCTAATCACTGCGTTGGTATAAAAAGTCTTCTGTCCTATTTATTGAGGGACATATGCAGACTGTAAGATCTGTTTATCCTTATACATATCTGTAAGATCCCTGCCTGTGCCACAGCACAGACATGTTTTACATTAAAGATGATCTTAAATGACCTCTTTGGACGAAAATAAAATTTACTCGACAGTCGAGCAGTGCTGGTATTTGGGGGCTGGGGAACGTGGCATCGTTTTAGATGTTTGGTTTTTTAGAGTTGCTATTAAATGGTAATGTTCTCCTATTTTACTTCAATGAATTTGAGATAGTGGGCGTAAGTCTAGCTTGCAAACGTGCAGTCCATTGAAAAAAAGTCGCTGTCTCGATAGTAACGCGGGTTCTAAGTGATCCTTCGTACTCAAGAAAGAGTAATCAGGACAAGAGTGTCCCTGGTTGACAAGGTTGTACATAATTAATCAACTTTTTCAGAAATAAAATGGGGAGGATCTTGTACCATGCTGGTGGTATTCACTGTGTCAACTACTTCAGTGATCAGCTCATTTAATGAGTCCGACACATTGCTTTCAATGCCTTCTTCAACTTTTAAGATTACTGCAAAAGACTTTGACACTGCATTTCCTAGTTTAACCAAAACATCTTTCTTGAAGAATTTGGATTGTTGATTTTTTTTTCTCGAAAAGCAAAGGTGGTGTTGATCACCAATCTAGAACTCTGAGGACCTCCGGGACCGGTCTACTGCTGGTGCCTAGAGTCAGGACTAAACATGGAGAAGCTGCATTTCAATTTTATGCTGCAAAAGTATGGAAGAAACTTCCTGAGGCCGTGATTCAGGCCTCAACTGTGACAATGTTTAAATCTAGGCTGAAAACAGTTCTGTTTAACTGAGCATTTGATCAATTACTCTTTTTATCTGTTTTAATCATTTTATTTAGTTATTTTTTAAACTTTTTGATTCTATGTTTTGTGATTTTAATGCATTCTTTTTTCTCCTTCTTGTGAAGCACTTTGAATTACATTTTGCATGAATTGTGCTAGGCAAATAAACTTGCCTTGCCTTGAATTGCCAATCTGTACATCAATTGTTTCATTTTAAGCTCAGTGTCCTCGTCTGGCTTTCTAGCCATGAGCCTCAAATTCTGAGATGTGGTAGGATTGCCAAAGCAAGATCTGATCAAAGGTTGAATCAAAGTCATTAGTTCTGCTTCATTGATTTGTTCTTTTAAGTATATCCAAGCTCTTTTGTAAAAACGTAACATTTTTACGGCAGTATGCTTTCGATGGTTTACTCCTTTGTGGCTCTGTTTTGCAAATGGCAAGAGGTTGAAGAGACAGTGCACTTATGGCTTTAATCTGTTTTTATGGCTGCATTGGGATCAAAAGATCAAGACACATGTTACTCGATTGTTTTCAGTCGTGAAATAGGAGCTGAACCAAAAAGCAAAGCACTTAATGTATCAATAAATCTTCATTCCAACCCTCATTTGTTGTCTCCAGTTTTGGATAGTGACTGAAATAACAAGATTGATAATGCAGGCTCTTGAAATGAGCTTCCTCCTTAGGGTGGTCAGGCTCTTGCTTGGCAATAGCAAGACGCTCCACCATTTGGAAGAGCTCAGAAGAGAGCAGCTAGTCTTTCATATTAAGAGGAGCCAGATGGGGTGGTTTGAGCAACTGATTTGGATGCTTTCCCATTTGGCATGGGCAATGTGTTATGGTTTACAACAAAAAAAGGACCAGACTACATTGTTTTTAATTGATCATATTCATAAAACAACAAAAATTTTCTTAATGGAATGTTTCATTAATTGTATGGTAAAAAAAAAAATAATAATGAGGGGGGACGGTGGCTCAGCAGTGTGAGCGTTCGCCCACGGACTGGAAGTCAACCGGAAGTTCGCGAGTTCGCATCTCACTGAGTGCACGTCTAGGGTCCTTGGAGAAGACACCTAAACCCCCGTTTCTCCCACCATTGGCGTCGTCATGGCAGCCTCCGCACTTTTTGGTATTCTGTTTAGTTGATCTCTTTTACAGAACCAGCTGGTTGTTGTTATAGTTTTAATAGATTTTGGGTAAATAAACGGACCCACTGTTTATTTTTGACTCACTGTGTCCTTTACTTCACAATTCAATCCCTCACAGTTGTGAAAAGTAAAGTTATTCGATGGGCAACAATGTATCTAGAACTCCTGCATAAATGTTAGAAGTATCATGTTTTATACCAAACTATCGTATTGCAATGTAACCTACCGGGACGATATTATGTATATATTTTTTTCTCATCAGACTTCTGAATCATTTAGCTTCAGGGATCTGCTGAACCTTCAACTCAGGTACCAGTGTCAGACAGACTACCTTCGAACACGTTAAAAAGGTCTACATCTCAGGCACAATCTCTAGATTCCTTTGACTTGCCATTTGTGCTTTCGGATGCAGGCAGGACAGACATTGTGTTCAGAGGGCCATATCAGGTTCACCCAGCATTTAACTTTCCCAAGCAACAAGATGGAAGACATTTTCACTACCACAATGCATATCAAACACTGGCAAATGAGGAAAAATTAAGCAACGCTGGCTGGTCTACTCAAAGAAGAATAATGCCGTTTTTTGCTTCTGCTGTAAATTGTTGTCCAGCAAGATGTACTAGATGTAGCAGTCAGTCTCATGAACAGTGCAAGAAAGCTATCTAGCTACCTTCAGAAGTAAGCGCTTCACTGCAGCTCAATCTACAGCCAAAGTGGCATGTGAAGAAATGCAATTGAAGCAAATACTCAAGCAAAAGAGACTCAGAAGCACAAAGACTCATTTTACTTATGAAGCCCCAGATGAGCCAGTTCAAGATGCCATGAAGAGGCTACATTTTTCAGTGTAGTTGTTGACTGTGCTCTAAGTTCTTTAGTGGATAGATTTGTGACTGTTAATCAGGTGAAAAGCCAGTTTGGAGTTTTGAGGGATTATCCAACTCTAGACAGTGTTGCACTTGAAAAACACTGAAAAGTGGAGATGAAAGTGACATCAATGGAAGAGAACTCCCTTTGAAAATCAGGAACCAAAAATGAGTACATTTGAGCTGCTGGACTTCATTCATAAAAAGTAAGTCAAAGAAATGTATCCAAATCTTTGGATTGCTTTGAGGATTGCCCGCACCCTGCCGACGACTGTGGCATCAGCAGGAAGCAGCTTTTCAAAGCTAAGACTAACAAAAACATACCTTTGATCAACTATGGCACAAGACAGACTTACTGGACTTGCAGTGATCAGTATTAACCACGAGATTGGCAAGCAGTTTTCATTTGAAGATGTGTTTGATGACTTTGCATCTAGAAAATCAAGGCGTCAAAAATTTTGAGGGCACTCTTCGTGATTTTTTTTTTTTTGACATAGTTTGCTTTCAATAATATATTTTTACAGTTTTGCACTGGATTTTTTTTTTTTTTAGGGCCACCAAAACCCTAGGGCCGGCTATGACACCACCTATAACGATCAGAGGTCACTGACTCTGGGTCTGCTGCATTGATGTTGCACGACTTCAAATCCTTCTTGCAGGTATCTTTGTACCGCAGGGCAGGTCGTCCAGTTGTGCGCATTCCTGTGACGAGCTAACCCATAGGAGTTTCCACACAACATATTTTTAAAGCACATGTTCAGTCACCACACAGTGGATCATTTTTCATTTCGCTTGCAGACCACTTGACCCCCTAATTTCTCTATTAGTTATTAGAATCAAGCATGTTTCACATTCTTTAACTGTCTCATGAAGCAGAGTGCAAGGGGAAAGAGGAGGACCCAGTTGCAGACAGAAAACATGGTTTATTTGAAGATGGCAGTCCATAATTACTGTGGAATAAAAAACAAAGTTTCAGTGACATGGCACAATGTTATTGTCAGAAATGTGTTTCTTGGTCAGGCAACCAGGAAGACCTGGCTGGAAGGGATTATATGACCCAACCGGGAAATCCGGGGTGATTCCTCTTAAGTAGATGGCAGGGTGCACAGCCGTTTGGAATTTGCAATCATCCCCTGCTGATCCTAATCAGATCGATGAGAAACATGGCTCCCTCTGGCTGCAGAAGAGGGGATCGTGACAAACTGAAATAAACAGTACCTGCTTTGACAAATTCAGCCTGATGGATGATGCGCAGAATTTTCTGGTAAACCATCACAATTTGTAGAAGTCAGTCAGAGATGGAAAGAAGCAGGTCACAACTTGTTGAAGTCCTTCCAGTTTAACCTGGAAAATAAATTGACAAAGGGAAGCAGATAGTTTATAAGCAACTGGATAAATTGGATATTTATTCATGTGTAAATAAAAAAAAAAACTTTTCTGTAAGAATATACAAATATACAGTATATATTTAAAGCGGTGGGTCCTTGTCAGGTGTTGGCTTCTGTGGTGGCGGGTTAGGGCTCTGAAGTGTGCCGCCACTTGTCCAATGTTCTTGCCTGGGTTCTGATGGGGTGAGGTTGCCCCTCATGCACGGCAATGGGTAAGGCTCAGGGTAGCAGTGACCCATGTGGTTGCCCCTTCCTAGAGTGGGCTGTTTGCTTCTTGGCTGACCAGCCATGCTAGGAGGCTTGGGGCAAAACGCTTGGGAACCAATCGCTCTGGGGACATCTCTACACCCAGTTGTACCCATTCACCTGTCCCTTCCCGCTCCCACTTTGACACATGCTGCATACTACCACTAAAGGTTTTGGGGATTGGATGGGTTGGGCGAGGTTCAAGGAAGGTGACTCCCTCAGAACGTTGGCACCCACCCTCCACCCCACCTTTATTTGTATCTTAGGCATCTTTATTCACATACAGTCTTTGGTGGGGGAAGTTTTACAGAGGGGTTCCAGGTGGCGACAGATCTGCCCTCAATTTTAAAATCCACCTTAAACATTGTACATAGCACAACTAGACCACACACACTACTCACCAAAAACACACCGAGAAGATGCCAGGTTGGGAGGCAATGCCGCTTGGCAGGCGAGGTCAGGCATGTGTGGCTGGGACGCCTGTCACTCCTGGGGTGCCGGTCATGAGGTAATGGAGGGTGGGAGTCATTCAGAGGAGTGTGTTTTTGTGGGCGACAAGCCTGAGTGTCATCTCTCTTGACTACTCCCCTTCTCTAATGCATGCGGGGGGAAAGCTGGGGAGTAGGGGAAGGGTTTGTCTGGTGGGGAGGGGTAGCCAGAAGAGAGAAAAGGGGTAAAGGGTAGTCATAGGGTTCAGATGAGAGGGGTGGAATGGAGCTGGTAGGACTTGACACGGGTAAGGGATGAGGGGAGCGTGAAATGTTGGAGTAGTAGAGGTGAAGCTGTGAGTACATGGTGGTCTCTGGGATGCTTTGGGTGGGCGTCTGGTCATCCTCTGGCCTGTTGTGGCTGTATCTGGCTCCAGCTAAGACCCCCGACTGTGTCATTGAGCCGGATTGGGCTCCAAGGTCCTTGGGGTGCTTGCTCTCTTCTCAGCTCTCTGCTGGGCTTACCTGCTGCCATTCAGTCTGGACAGATTACGCTGTTTCCTGTCTGCTATGTTCCTTGCTCCCAATCAATATTTTAGCTTCGGTAACATCGATTTGTGTTACAAATACTTTGTTAGTTCATTATAGAAGTTTATCTCTGTGTGTTTAAATTCTATGTCTGGTATTTTTTGTTTGCTTGTTTGTTTTTTATTTCAAATAATTTCAAATTTCAAAATATTTCAAATAATCCAGCAAGTTCATTGTGATGCCGAATATTGTGACTATGGATAATCTTCTCACTTTATTCCCCTCTCTTTTTCTTTAGCATTCCACCCCTTTTCTTTCTCACTGCTTTCCCTCTGTGATCAGGCTTTAACATGAAACATCAAAAATAAATAAAATAGCACTTGGTAAGGTCGGGAGATGGTATTGACCTTGGCAGAGTAAATCTGTTCAGCAATACTTGGCATGCAGAGTCAAGTAGCATGATGTCAACGGTCTAACACCGAACATGAAGGGATTAAAAAAGAAGATTCATTAAAAAAATTGGATCATGATGGTCATAGTTAGAGAAATGCAACGAGTAACCAAATCTCAGTTTTTCTTTAGATTGAAGAGAGACAGATTAGCATGATTTGTTGGGTTCGCTCAACATGTTTAACTCTAACCTGTTGTTGCATGCATGCAGGACCTTTGTGGGCGTTCTGTCACACTAAGCATTCGTATCCAAATAGCAGATCAGTGTATCAGATGATCTGGCTTGTTTACAGCTCATTGCCCAGATTGACATCTGAAGAATTGTTTTAGTGGGATCTCTTATCTTCCTCCAACAGCTCAAAGCAGCACACTGGAGCCTTAAAATCACAAGGAGAATTTTTTTTCCAGAAAACACAGTCATTTAATTTTAATCCGATTTGGATGGTTGACGGGATATCATTTAACATCAGTCTTTCTCAAACTCTTTTTGTTTTGATAAACCACAGTCTGATCTTCACTTGTTTTCTTCATTTTGCCCTGACAAGCTATAACTATCTGCTGTTTGTATCTGTGTCCCCATTTTTACTTGGTTGATCTAGCTGACCTTATCACAAGGTGGGGTTTTTTCTAGGAATGAGGGAGGACCATCTACCTGGAGGCACAAAAAAGCTCAAACAATTGGGCTATGACATAAGCAGTGATGCACAAATACCTCCACCGGCCTGCCCTGTCTCCTCTCTGGACTTTGTGGCCCTACAGCCAGAAAACATTAATTATCCTGCTTCGGGAAAAGGTTGAGCGGGAAATACACAACATTACCATAAATTTGTTGTTGTTTTTTAAAGCGGCTACGCAGCTTTGATTTTGACTGCGTAACCTCTAAATGTTTAGCTCCATACCCAAAAGGCTTTTGTGGCTTGTTAGAATCACTTTTTTTTTATCATCAAACACTGTGTTTGTATTGCTGCGCAATGCTCTGTAACAGTGGTTACTTTTTTTTATGTTGTGACATTAATCATCTTCACCAGAAGAATCTACTTAAACTTGTCGTAGAGTGTTGCATAATTACCTCTGAGGGTTTAAACTGTCTCGCTTCATGTCAATTTTCATTTTAAAAGTGACAGGCTGTTTTTTTTTACAATATTTCAGGGCAATGTGAATAGTTTCAAAGCGGGACAAACTCTCAGCCTCGTCTTGCTAGTCATGAACAAGAATGTCATTGTGCAGTTCATGTTTGATTTGGGAATTTGTGCTGTCGCACAAACTAAAACAAGACCCTGGCAGTGCTATTCTGTCTGAGCGCTGATGTGGAATAAAAGAAGCAGGGATGGGAATGGGAGTGAGGTGAAAAGAGTTGTTAGAATCACTTCAGCAGGCTTTTGAAATGCAGAGTGAGCTCTTTACTTGCATGGTAAATACATTGAATACTGTTTGGCTAGACGGTTTAGTTATTTCATTTCATCTACTCAAACCTTCGCAAATGTCTTTAACAATGACTGTTTGCCTCATTTGCTCTAACACCTGAGTCATCCATTGGATACTAAAAACAGTGGTCGCTGAAAATGGATCCATTTTATCAGACAAACTCGTGCTCGAACACAGCAGGTGTTTCACCGGCTTGTTGAGCGCAAACCTTTACAATCTATTGCTATGATGTGAGGTTGATGGCATGACAAAGTTCAAATGAAGCATTGATAACAGACGGGCAAACAGAAATCAGTGAGCAACAGTGCTTTCAGCAAACACTACTTGACCTTTGGTAGCTGGGCTGGTAGATAAGCTCCTCCTTCCCCTCCCTGTTTTTCCCACCTCTCATTGATCCTGTACACACTACACACTACCCATAACAATCAAACCAGAGAATTGGCTTTACAAGGTGGATTTGGGCATCAGAGTGACTGTGTGGAGATAAGCAGATGTCTGCTTTGCTTAAAATGGGTTGAGCCAAACAAGACGATTTGTCATGTAGGTGGAGTTTGGGTGAGAAAAAAGGGCTTAAACATGTGCAGAAAGGAGGCGTGAGTGCTGAGGCTCACAGGCATAAAGGAGGAGATTGAGAGAATTGTTGGTTTATTAGAAGAGAGACACAACCAGAGGAAGGAAGTGTGATAACGAGGCTGGGTGATGACTTTTAGTTGGTGTTCTATTTAAAAAATGAACGGTGACAGCTGCAGCCCGCGTTATGTTTCCACCTTTAAGATGCACATCAAGGCACACTATGCATCATCTGTTCAAAAGAATGGAATGGGACTGAGAGATACCAGACCCTCAGCAACATGTTCAGAGACAGGTAAGACATGCATGGTGCACATTGGCTTTTAAATATGACATGTTTGCTTTTAGAAACCCAGAATTTGTTTCACCATTGTGTGTGTATAAAAACTGAAATTGACAAGTCCAAAAATGACATGCTGGTTTCTCATGACAAAAAACTCACTCATGCTATTGCAAAATAACTTTTGACCAGAAAATTAGTACTCAAAGATCAGTATCTAGTAGAATTAATATCCGGTGTTGTGTTTATTTAGTTTACTTCTCTAGTTTATTATCATTTTTGTGTTTGGGGAACTTTCCACTTTCAATTTGGTCTCATTTCCTCTTTATTATCCTCTTATTAAACTCACTCAATGAACAGTTCTCAAAAACACTGGAGTATTTCAGTTTGGGGTTTAATAAGAGTGTAGTTAATGCTGCTTTTTTTTTTAAACAAAAAACTTTATGTGCAAATTAAAACTAACGTCACATATTTTTATTAGGTTAGCAGCTCTAAAATTGGACCTGTTTGTGAAGAATTCAGGAAGTGTTGAAAACAACAACAAACTAAACAGTTTATGTTTAGAAATGATGCTTTTGGCCACATTTCAGTTTCTGTATAAAATTTTATCCAACTTTAAATTTTGTGTTACTTAAAATATTCTAATACGAAAGGGAAAAAATCTTAATGAAATACATTTTTACAGCAGCTACTTCATTCTTTACCAGTTTGCAGGTAAAAAATAAAAGGTTTATAAACAGACCAGAGGCGAGGTACACACTTTTCAGGTTGCCAGTGTGTCACAGGAAACTGGGTTTACTTTGAAGATGAAAAAGCAAACTCAAGACACATAGGTGTGAGATGTTTCAAAGTTTTAGCTCAATTCTGAACCGTTGAAAGGTTAAGTAAAGCTGCAAACATGTGAAAAAGACCATGACTATTCACCTCTTTGTCTGCAAGCCTTTTCCCTTTAAACATCTAGTTTCTTCGAGGGCAATATTGGTTATTAAACATCAAGGTTTTATGTGTGGTAAAGGTTCATACAGTAGTAAACAATGGATGTGTTAAACCCTAACTAGTAAACCATTCACACAGCCATGAAGAAATTATTTAAAAGTCAATTGCCAAGAAAAATGATTTGCTTTGGTGAATAGTTGTTAAATTTTGCAATCCCAAAGACCTCAATAATTACAGTAATGGATTGTGTAATATTCATAAAATGTCATGTAACAGGGAGAACAAACTTCTTGGGAATACATGAGCAACCCCCGGATTGGGCAAGCATCCAAAAATCTAAAAAGAAACGTGTTTAACTCTTGCAGAAACACCGCAGGGACAAAAGAGGAAAATAATATATGGTTAGTGTTAGAGTGAAGTGTTAGAGTGAGCGAAATGTTCACACTTGACCACAGTTCACTATTTATAAGCCATGTAGAAAGCATTTGTGTTACGTGTTATTTTTCTAAGTAAATGTCTTAAAACAACATTTACTTCTTTCAATGCATATTAAAGTTGTCATTACTTGCAAAAACTAGTGAATCAAATAAGTTTAAAAGTACGAAGTAGTTTAAACCTACTGGTGACCGAAAGAATGAGATTGGGGATACAAGCGGCCGAAATGAGCTTCCTCTGCAGGGTGGCTGGGCTCTCACTCAGAGATCGGGTGAGGAGCTCTGCCATCCGGGAGGAGCTATGTGTCGAGCCGCTCCTCCTTCGGTTCGAGAGGAGCCAGATGAGTGGTTTGGGCATCTTGTCAGGATGCCCTCCGAGCGCCTTTCTGGTGAGGTGTTTCGGGCACGTCCCTCCGGGAAGTGATCAAGAGGCAGACCCCGGACCCGCTGGAGAGAATATGTTTCACAGCTGGCTGGGGAACACTCGGGATCCTTCCGGGTGAGCTGGAGGATGCAGCTGGGGTGAGAGAAGCCTGGGCTTCCCGTCTGAGGCTGTTGCCCCCGCGACCCGACCCCGGATAAGCGGAAGACGACGGAACGGTAGTTTTTAGATGATTTTGCCTCTTTTTAATGGTCTCCTTCTTCTTCACATCAAGACTCTTCCTGTAAAAATCTGGATCCACCTAATTTTATCGAACCCATAAAAGACTGCTGTGTAGACGAAGGACAGGACCTTCTGTTAAAAGCAGCTCTCACAGGAAGTCAGCCTATCAAAGTGACATGGTTGCACAATGGTGAGAAAACACACCAAATAAAAGCCGCTAACAAAACCCAAACTTATTTAGAATTTTAACAGAGAAAGTCACCTCTATTTGTTTTCTTTGTGGTGACAGGTAAAGTTGCTCATTTTGGGAAACCTTCTATTCATGGTCAAGAGGCCCATTTTGTGGTGCGGGAGTGCTTACCAGAAGATGCCGGAGCCTACACATGTTTAGCTGAAAACAGTGCAGGGAAAACATCTTGCAGTGCTGCTGTGTTCGTGAGAGGTGAGAGAAACCTGGCAAATGACTGCTCATTTTCATCAAAGTAAATGTGTGTTGTCAGGAAATAATTTTATAAGACCATTAAATATCAACTAATTGAATTTCACCTTTTATAAATGCTCATGATTTTGTCACATTTATTTTTCTGATTGTGTCCCTTTTTCTTGTAATTTCTTGTGTTTTCTCAACTATTTCAGACTTTGAAACTATTTGTGGAGTTTCAAAGTCTCCACCTTATGCTTCCAAGAACATTACAGAAAATGGAACGTCATCTCAAAGAACAAAAGATGAACTAAAGAAAAGTAATGGATCTATTCCTACGTCTCCTACATCTCCTAGTACACAAAGCCCGGTATCATCTCCGAGAGGTGAGTATGCTCTCAAAGGGAACATTTCTCATTTTATTATACTGATCCCACAAATGTAAATATTTGATGACATTTTTATTTAAAAAAAAACATTTTCAAAAGGGGGTTATTGCTTATATTTTCGTTTTGATAAAAAGCTGAAAAGGATTCATGTGAAAATATATTTCAGTCACTTTTTAAACGTAACCATTTGAACTCGAAGGTTCCCCATCTGTGGGGCATTCATGTGGCAAACATGAATGTTCCCTGTATGAGTTAAAAAAGCATGAGTTAAATGCTTTTTTGAATGCTTTTTTAAATGCTCACAACTCATGTGGCAAACATGTCCGAAAAGATCTTCTTCTTCTCCTTTCGGCATTTCCCTTCAGGGGTCGCCACAGCAAGTCAGTTTCTTCCATCTAACCCTATCTGCTGAATCCTCTTTGGTCACACCAACTATCTTCATGTCTTCCTTCACTGTATCTATGAACCTCCTCTTTGGTCTTCCTCTAGTCCTCTTTTCTGGTGGTTCCAAACCCAGCATCCTTCTGCCGATGTACTCGGTCTCTCTTCTCTGTACATGTCCAAACCATCTCAGCCTGGCCTCTCGGACTTTATCTCCAAAACCTCTAACATGTGCTGTTCCTCTGATATACTCATTTCTGATCCTGTCCATCCTGGTCACTCCCAGAGAGATCCTCAGCATCTTCATCTCTGCTACCTCCATCTCTGCTTCCTGTCTTTTCCTCAGTGGCACTGTCTCTAGACCAAACAGCATGGCGGGTCTCACCACTGTTTTGTACACTTTTCCTTTCATTTTAGCTGAAACTCTTCTATCACACATCACACCTGATACTGATCTGAAACATGTCCGAAAAGATGATGAGGCAAAACTTTTCAGCATTAAATTAGACATGACATCACTTACTGATGGTGATTTTGTTTAGCAGGAAAAAAAAAATGGTCAGAGTTGATGGGATGTTAGATGGAATTAAACAGTTCTTTGGTCTTGGAGGAAAACTTGTTGGACTGTGCAAGACTTGAATTAGGATGAATTTTAATGTATCACCAGTACTCAAAAAATGGTCAAGTTACAATTGTAAACTAAAGATATTAATATACCAGAAGGATTCAGTAAAAATATAGGTCCAAATTTAAAGACTGGCCATGCCGTTTGGTCTAGAGACAGTGGCACCAAGGAAAAGACAGAAAACAGAGATGGAGGTAGCAGAGATGAAGATGCTGAGGATCTCTCTGGGAGTGACCAGGATGGACAGGATCAGAGGAACAGCACATGTTAGAGGTTTTGGAGATAAAGTCAGAGAGGCCAGACTGAGATGTTTTGGACATGTGCAGAGGAGAGAGACTACATCGGCAGAAGGATGCTGGATTTGGAACCACCAAGAAAGAGGCCTAGAGGAAGACCAAAGAGGAGGTTCATGGATACAGTGAAGGAAGACATGAAGATAGTTGGTGTGACCGAAGAAGATGCAGCAGATAGGGTTAGATGGAAGACACTGACTTGACCCTTAAAGGGAAATGCAAAAAGAAGAAGATATGACACTGTTATTCAAAAAAATGTACTGTCTGATGGAGCTTGTTTTGGTTTATGAGGAAAAATGTCTGTAAAATCAGAGCTGCTGGTCAAAAATAGCCTATTTTTAATATAAAGACGTTTCCCTATGAATTCAAGAAAACTAAAAAAAAAAACTTACATAATTTTTTTAATGTTTTACTATTAGATTCTCCATGCTGTTTCCTTGTTACAGCAAACAACTTAAGAGTTTTCGGTGTTTTAAGGTTCCATTACAATAAAGTATGACCATAGTTCAAGTAAATCTACCCACATAATACTTGACTTTTTGTTTGATTGGCCGTCCCAGCAATGCCCCACCCTCAGACAGTACAGCCACTTGTCTTCATATCAAAATAAACACCATGTAAGGAAATGGACATTGCTCTGCACAGTAAAACTTTCTGAAGGTTTAAAACTGATCGCTTTAGTCAGAGAAAAGCCACACCTTTGACTTTGACTGTTAAAACCTACACGTATCTGTCTTTGCAGGAGTCATCCCAAAGAAGAGAGCTAACTCAAATTCAGGTGAGAAAACACCATTTTACTTCAATCTGTAGTTTTCCTTGATTTTTGTATACACATGACATGGTTGCTTCTTTTTCTATTTCACTGTGATATCAACTACATTATCAGTGTTAGCTGGCAATGCAATAGTAGATGGACTCTAGTTACATAGCGCTTTTCAACCTGCGTTGGTACCTAAAGTGCTTTACATTGCAGCTCACATTCTTCCATCCCCAGACATTCATACTTGATTGTGGAAGCTGCCATGCAAGGTGCAAATCATTAGGAGCAATTGGGTCTTCGACTCCAGGCAGTCGGCCTATGCAATGAGCTATCCTACTCCTATAATATTAAGAATTAATATCCTGTGAGACTAATGAATTAACACAAGTAGATGTGATGGCTTCTGCTAGGCTGTGCATTTTTCTAGCTTTTGATGTAGCGCTTTGGAATTTTTTCTTGAAGTATATAATTATTATTACTTAGTACACTTTAGTGTCCCGGAAATGCATAAAAATCTATCTTACAGAATTAAATTTGCATTTGGGCAAATAGTTTTAACTCTTATGTAAATGCAAATAATATTGTTTTATTTTATTGTCTTTAATTAATGAGTTAGATTTTTGAAGGTAGAGAGGGAGGGGTGCGGAGAAGTAGGTAACATTTGCCACTGAAACATTTCAATAAAAGTTTATCAGATTCATACCCGTCAAATTTACCAAATTGATCCCACATAATCTGCATATTGGTAGAATACGAAAATATGTGTATTTATTTTATTTTAGACAAATAAAAGTTTGTCCAATTAACCGACAAGGGCATTGTACAAGCGAGTGTGAAGCGTAGGTCATTTGTGTTTTTACTTGAGACATTTAGTTTGATGTACATTGAAATACAATAATAATGGTATCAGTATGAGTAACACACTTCCTGTCTCTGAGTACAACCACCAAACATTTAACTATCTTTATCTCAGACTCACACTTCATGTCTTGTTTCCTTCCAGTTTTTTGCCTCCGCCTATAAAGTTTTGCATCAAATGACTCTCATTTTTTTTTAAATGTTTTTAGGTCCTGTTTTACATTTCAAGAATCCTCCACTGCACCTGGAGGTGAAGGTCGGACATACCGCAAAGCTGACGTGTTGTTTCTCAGGGAGCCCTCCAGCAGTCTCCTGCTGGATTAGAAACAAAGAAGAGGTTAAAAAAAAGGATGCCTCAAAAACATCACCGCTGTGGTGATATCTTGTTTTATCTATGTTTCTGTCTTTAGATACTAGATGGTCCGGATGTGTGGACAGAAAACACAGATCAGAGCAGCACCTTGGTCATAGCAAAGGCCAAACCACAGCACACAGGCCGCTACACTGTTGTAGTGAAAGATCGCAAAAACACAGCCCAACACACTTTAACCCTTTCTATCATTGGTAAGGTAAAGAAAGTTTGAACAAAGTGCACGGACTTTATAAGAATTAGCTCATGAAAATACCCAAATTTTCTCCTCAACAGATAAACCAGAACCTCCAGCTTCGTGTCCTGTGATATCCCTGGTTTCTACATCCAGCCTCGTGCTCTCCTGGTCAGGACCCTGCTACGACGGTGGCAGCGCCATCCTGGGTTACGTTGTTGAAGTGAAAAACAAAGATAGCGCCGAACCTTCAGATTGGTGCGAGCTTATTTCACAGTGTAGAAACACATCATACAGAGTGTGTTCTGGGCTGCAGCCTCAACATCAATACTGCTTCAGAGTGAGAGCTTTCAACTCCGTTGGAGTGAGTGAACCCAGCCCAGTTTCACCAGTTGTCAAGATGGAGCAAAAAGGTGAGGTGATATCGATTCTTAACTCTATCTGTAAATATAAAGTTTATAGACAGATAATAAATTATTGTAATTTTTCACATAGATCGTGGGAAACCAAAGGACAACGCTCCTCTTCAGTATGCTCCTGTTACCATCGACTCAAAGCACAAAGTCGTCGATCATTACGATTTGCAGGAGAAATTGGGAATGTATGTTTCAGCAGTTTGATTTCCACTTTGTGCAAAGAGTACTTTACATAATGATAGCAAAGGCGTGTTTTAAAACAACCAAAAAAAACCCCCCAACAAACTGACATTTTAAAAGGCAGTTGGAATGTGGAAAAATTAAAAATGCTGCCAGATGTGGCATTGAAAAGAATGAGGAAACAAGCATGTAGAGACGTGCTTTTATGTAGATAAATGAGTAAACAGAAAATCAAAGAAAGAAAAACAGCAAGTAGCAATTATTCATTTTAAGTTGACTGCTTGTGTTTTTCGTTTTTCATTTTTATTTTTTATATTTATTAAGATATTTAATGAACAACTTTCAAACTGCTGTAATCACATTTCGCCTTTAATAGTTTGTGTCTTCAATAGGGGAAAGTTTGGCTTGGTGTTCAAAATGACACATAAAGAGACAGGACACGTGTGTGCGGGGAAATTCTACAAAGGACGTCGTACCAAAGAAAGAGAAGCTGCTCGCAAAGAAATAGAATTAATGAATTACCTTCATCACCCCAAACTGGTTCAATGTCTGGCAGCATATGATCACAAACCTGAGATGGTTATGGTAATGGAATAGTAAGTGTCACTTCTTCTTCTTCTTCTTTCGGCATTTCCCTTCAGGGGTCGCCACAGCAAGTCAGTTTCTTCCATCTGACCCTATCTGCTGTATCCTCTTTGGTCACACCAACTTTCTTCATGTCTTCCTTTATTGTATCCATGAACCTCCTCTATGGTCTTCCTCTAGTCCTCTTTCCTGGTGGTTCCAAATCCAGCATCCTTCTTCCTATGTACTCTCTCTCTCTCTCTCTCCTCTGCACATGTCCAAACCATCTCAGTCTTGCCTCTCGAACATTATCCCCAAAACCTTTAACATGTGCTGTTCCTCTGATGTACTCATTTCTAATCTTGTCCATCCTGGTCACTCCCAGAGAGATCCTCAGCATCTTCATCTCTGCTACCTCCATCTCTGTTTCCTGTCTTTTCCTCAGTGCTACTGTTTCTAGACCAAACAGCATGGCCGGTCTCACCACAGTTTTCTACAATTTCCCTTTCATTTTAGCTGAAACTCTTCAATCACACATCACGCCTGATCATTTTCTCCTCCCGTTCTAGCCTGCCTGCACATGCTTCTTCCCCTCTTTTCCACACTCTCCATTGCTCTGGACTGTTGATCCTAAGTACTTCAAATCTTCCACCTTCTTTATCTCTTCTCCCTTTAACCTCACTTTTCCATTTGGGTCTCTCTCATTCACACACATAGTGTCACGTCAAATTTTCCAAATCACTTTAAAAAAAAAAGAACGACCAAATCTAACTGTTATAAATCCTGTCTCCAGTATTGCAGGAGGAGAATTCTTCGAACGTATAGTTGACGATAACTTTGAGCACACAGAAGCTGCCAGTGTCTGCTACATGAAACAAATCCTGGAGGGGATTTCTTACATGCATCAGCAGAAAATCGTTCACCTTGATCTCAAACCTGAAAATATTGTGTGTGTTGACACCACTGGCACTGCCATTAAGATAATTGACTTTGGATTAGCGAGCAAACTTGGTATGTCTAACATGTCATATTTATTTGTTCTTAAGTTAGAGGAACTAAATTGTACCCTTTATGTTCACAGATGATTGCACACCTCTTAAAGTTATGCATGGAACCCCAGAATTTGTGGCACCTGAAGTGATCAACTATGAACCTGTGACTTTTGCTACTGACATGTGGAGCATTGGAGTTATTTGCTATATATTGTGAGTCAAATTTCGCATTTCCAGAGAATTATATCACATGTCTGTACCAACCCCCGTCCACACACACACAAATATGATTTATTGCCGAAAGGTAAATTGAAATATTACTTTCATGCTCCAAGGAACAGCTACAGTTAGTAAAAACTTGACTATGTTTTCCTGTTTCACATCCATCCCAGGAAGTTAGCCAAGTTATAATCCTTCACATTATCACTCGATCTGCAACAGTTGTCATAGCAGCTCTCCACAAGCAGCAGCATGTTAAATGTGAGCTTTTAAAAGTTAAATAAAATGACAGTGCCAGTGGATTTAGCTGGATACCGTAAAGTCTGATTTCATCAGATTTTAAGCCTATTTCAAATACTTATCATGACAAGTTTTGTCCGTTTTCTATGGAAAAGTTTAATTGAGGATAAATTTATTGCTGTAACTAGAAATATAGACATTTGCAAAATATGTAGCTCTTTGTGAATATGTGGGTGAAAGAGCAATGTCTTTTTCAAACAACACAAAATACTAAAATATGAGACATAATTACTGCTTTTATCTAAACCAAATTAAGCTACAGAAAGATAATAGTGTAGAGAAAAGGTACTGTAGCTAACTACAGCTGACAAAACATTTGCTAACCATACACAAAATTTGAATCAACTTGAGTGTATAATGGTTTAACTTCATGAATTTCTGAAAAAAATAATGTCATGTAGCTGCAGTTTTTTTGATGGGTCAAATTTAGTAACGTCCTGGTCCTCTTAGCTTCGTCAGGCTTTGACACCTAGCTCTCACTGGACAGATTTTCTGTCGAGTGTAAAGCGGTCGGGATGGGAATCAAGCGCCTCCAATCCCTGCTCGAAAAGGGGTGGAATACCCCCTGCCGGTCAGAGATAGGGCCTGCCCCAATTTGAGGAGTTTAAGGACCTTGGGGTCTTGTTCACGAGTGGGGGGAGGACGGAGTGGGTGTATGCAATAATCAGGACGCTGCATTTGGTCCGTTGTGGTTAAGTAAAGAGCTGAGCTGAAAAGCAAAGCTCTCCATTTCCCAGTCGATCCATGTTCCTACCCTCATCTATGGTCACCAGCTGTGGGTGGTGACCAAAAGAACGACATCATGGATACAAGCGGCCAAAATGAGCTTCTCCTGTAGGGTGACTGAGCTCTCATCCAGAGATAGACTGAGGAGCTCTGAGTAGAGGCGTTGCTCCTCCAAGTCGAGAGAAGCCAGATGGGGTGGTTCGGACATCTGGTTAGGATGCCTGCCGAATGCCTCGTTGGTGAGGTGTTTTGGGAACATCCCACCGGAAGGACACCCAGAGGCAGATCCTGGACCTGCTGGAGAGACTATGTCTCACAGGTGGCTGGTAAACACCTCAGAATCTTTCCGGGTGAGTTGGAGGATGTAGCTGGGTGAGAGAAGCCTGGGTTTCCTATCTGAGGCTGTTGCCCCCGCAACCCAGCACCTGATAAACGGAAGACAATGTAACGGAACGGAAATTAAGCAACATTATAGTTCTAAATGTTTGATATTGGTACCGTAAACTACAACAAACTTTTGAATTTGACTCTTGACAATACCTGGTGGTTTTCTAAAATATGATTTAAAACTAGATTTTGTTTGTAAGAGAAAGTTTGCTGCTATATTTTTAACTACCATAGATAAAGAAACATTTTTACAAAGTAAGTGCAAGAAATTTGATGAAAATTACAAAGAAGTTAGTGTCAAATGTCCCAAAATACGGAAATTTGGGGTGGAAATAAATCACCACCATTGTCCAAACCACACTAAGCAACAAAACTATAATAATATTTTTAAAAAGTATGTAGGGTTTGGTTTTTTGGTAAGTTTCAAGAAAACATTTAAGTAAGCTGGTGTGCATTTGACTTCTAACTAGTGTTAACTTCAGTCAGTCAGCTTCTTAACCGTCCATCCCTTCGGGGTAGCGTGGATGTCGGAGCCCATCCTGGATTATTCAAGGCAAGGGACAGGGTACACCCCGAACAGGTCGCCAGTCTGTCACAGTGCCACACACATACAACCATACACACATTCCGAGGGGCAATTTGGCACCGGTCAAGCAACCTGACATACATGTTTTTAGAAGGTGGGAGGAAACCGGAGTACCCGGAGAAAACCCACACAGACATGGGCAACACATGCAAACTCCACAAAGAAAGGCCAGTGTTCCAAGTCTTGTTACCACCCGGGACTTGAACCCACAACCTCCTTGCTGTGAGGCCAATGGGTTACCCACTGCACCTTGTTTAGCTTACTTACAGAGATAGATTGGTCTTATGAAGAGCTGTTTTTTTTCTTTTTGTGTCCTACCGGAAAGTTTACTGTAAAACATAAACAAGTACAAATATCAAGTTTCGTTCTGCAGCAAATCCATCCATTGGCTATCAAAGATTCTGTCAAGTGTAACTTAGGGAATGTTAGTCTTGGGCACCACCTGGTGATCATTTCAAACAACTTATCTTTTTCTTTTTTCCATGCTTCTAGGTTAAGTGGAGAGTCTCCATTCCAGGGTAACAGTGAATCAGAAACACTGGCCTTGGTCACTGCAGCTCAGTGGGAGTTTGATGAGGAAAGTTTTGAAGAAATTACAGATGGGGCCAAAAACTTCATCACTTCCTTGCTCAATAAGAACTGCAGGTGATTTAGCTGGGATGTAGATGCTGAACAGAGCCAAAGAAATTCTTCAACCATAACTCTTTGTATTTAACAGGCGGAGGATGTCCTCTCAAGAGGCCCTTGCTCATCCCTGGATGGCAGCGTTTGACTGTGAAGATCACACCACCTCATTGAGTTTGTCCAAAGAGAAAATGAAAAAGTTTCTTGCCAGACAAAAGTGGAAGGTAGTAAAAACATTTTGCTTTCACAATTTACTTCTTTGGAAATGAGTTTCTTCATAAATAAATTTGTTTTATAGAAAGCTGGTAAAGCCATGCTGGCCCTAAACAGGATGGCTCTTCTTTCTAGAAGCGATAGTTGTGTTTCTCCCACAAGCATTGGAGAAGGTGAGACACCAATGCCATGTCATTAAAATTTTAAAAGCATTTTGTCTCCAAATTTTCAGTAATTTTCTTTAAAATTTCTGCCATTCAGTCTCACCTTTGAGTCCAGAAGCAGAGCTAGCCATCCTCTCTCTGGAGCGCAAGATGCAGGTACCTCCACAGTTTACCCAGAGCTTAGAAGACCAGATTGTCCCTAACGGATCCTGTGCCCGTCTCTCGTGTCATCTCACAGGTACTCATCAATGCCTTCCACAGGAATACTTATTTGCTCCAAACAATAATCAGAGAATTTGTCATTCATGCAAAAAATTAAATTTTGTTAGTTTCATATTGAATAAAATATTTTCACCTCCGATTGGGATTACGATGTGATTGCATTTTTATAAATGCTTGTTTATGCTCGAGTAGAGCCGTTGCTCCTCCGGGTCGAGAGAAGCCAGATAGGGTGGTTTGGGCATCTGGAAAAGATGCCTCCAGAGCTCCTCGCTGATCAGATGTTGCAGTCATGTCCCATCGGGAGGAGATCCATAGGCAAACCCCAGACCCGCTGGAGGGACTATGTCTCACAGTCGACTGGGGAACACCTTGGGATCCTGCTGAAGGATACAGCAGAGGTGAGAGAAACCTGGGATTCCCGTCTAAGGCTGATACCCCATGACCCAGCCCCGAATAAACAGAAGACAACGCAACGCTTGTTTATATTATTAAAATAACCTTGACTTCCATATTCTTGTTTATTTTCACCAGGATACCCCGACCCCGAGGTGGTGTGGCTGTGTGGTGATGAGCCTGTTGAGGAGACCTCTACAGTTCAGTTAGAGTATGACGAAAATGGTTGCTGTACCCTGGTTATATTAAAAGTTGGCCCAGAAAATACAAACATCTACACTTGTAGGGCCACAAATGACCACGGTGAGATATCCTGCTCGGCCAAACTCACGGTTCAGTGATGTAACAAGGGCACATTACATCAATGTGCTCATTAATGTACGTTTGTGTGCAAATTAATGACTGCGTTGTAAATCATGTGGCAGACTTATCGACACATATTTTGTGTACTTCCTATAGAAGTCTTAGAGCTACATGCAGAAGACAGAACGTGTCATTATGGAACTGATACACAAGTTTTTATAGTCTTCAACACGGTGTCAGAAAATACTGTGAAGCATTGGCTGAAAATATATCAAATAATGTGCCTCAAATATTTTATATATTATTTAGAAAAAAACATTATTGTATAACTGATGCTCTGTTTAGTTCTGTTTCTTATTTGGGCCGCCCATACTGCATCACTTACTGTATTTCAAGCCAAACTTTGTATTACCTGTCATAATCAGTGTTTCAGAATTAAATTGATATTTTTTAAAACAAGTTTTAATTTATTTGTTTCAGATGCTTTGTACCTTCACTTAGAAAAGTGGAGGAGTTTAAGTATCTCGGGGTCTTGATCACAAGTGGGGGAAGGATGGAGCGGGAGATCGACAGGCGGATAGGTGCGGCATCAGCAATAACTAGGACGCTGCAGCGGTCCGTCGTGGTAAAGAAAGAGCTGACCTGCAAAGCAAAGCTCTCGATTTACAAGTCGATCTACTTTCCAACCCTCACCTATGGTCACCAGCTGTGGGTGGTGACCGAAAGAATGAGATCACGGATACAAGCGTCTGAAATGAGCTTCCTCCGCAGGGTGGCTGGGCTCTCACTCAGAGATTGGGTGAGGAGCTCTGCCATCCGAGAGGAGCTCGGTGTCGACCCGCTCCTCCTCCAGATCGAGAGAAGCCAGATGGGGTGGTTCAGGCATCTGGTCAGTATGCCTCCCCCGAGCGCCTCGCTGGTGAGGTGTTTCAGGCACGTCCCACCAGAAGGGGACCTGGAGGCAGACCCCAGACCCCTTGGAGAGACTATGTCTCACAGCTGGCTGGGGAACGAATCGGGGTCCTTCCGGGTGAGCTGGAGGATGCAGCTGGGGTGAGATAAGCTTGGGCTTCCCGTCTAAGACAGTTGCCCCCGCGACCTGGCCCCGGATAAGTGGAAGACGAAGAAACGGAACTTAGAAAAGATTTTAGATTGTTTAAAGTGATAAAAACATCCAAATAGAGAAATGAAAGAAAGGAAAGCATTGTCATGCAGCACCTCAACCCATAAGAAAAAAACTCAAAATGGGCAAGTGGTTTTACGTTTATATTGATCATTGGGTCCAAGAACTTTTCTACTTTTCAACCTCTTCAACGCCCTCTTGACTTGTTCCTGACTGTGATTTGCTACTTCCTGGTGCTCAGTAGTAACATCTGCTCTTTTTCTTTCTTATTTTCTTTATTCATCAATATTAAAGCAACTCTTTCCATCTTTCCGTCACACTAACAATAAAATCTTCTTCTTCTTTCGGCATTTCCCTTCAGGGGTCGCCACAGCAAGTCAGTTACTTCCATCTAACCCTGTCTGCTGCATCTTCTTCGATCTCACCAACTATCTTCATGTCTTCCTTCACTGCATCCATGAACCTCCTCTTTGGTCTTCCTTTAGGCCTCTTGCCTGGTGGTTCCAAACCCAGCATCCTTCTTCCGATGTACTCTCTCTCTCCTCAGTATGTGTCCAAACCATCTCAGTCTGGCCTCTCTGACTTTATCTTCAAAACCTCTAACATGTGCTGTTCCTCTGGTAAACACACTAACAATAAAATGCATGCCTTATTTCAAATCACAAAGACATACACAAACTTAATTTCGTAGTTTATTTGTTTTAATGTTTACAAAAAAGTACCCTTTACATGCAATCACAATCAGACTGTTGATTTGACACCAATCTATTCTAATACAGTATATACAGTATATGTATGTTTTTTTTTTTTTACTTTGTTCCAATCAGACTGACTATTTTTTCCTTTATGGATGTCACTGACAACCAAAAAGGCTAATTGCCTAAATTAAATGGTTCTTTTGTAATTTGAGATCAGTTGCAAACAAACGAAAGTGCCAGTGGGCAAACCTGTTTATGAAGCAATTCAACCAGATGAGCTAGAAAGAGATGACCCGGCCCCGGATCATCAGGTTCTATTAGTAAGCATTAAGGTACTTGGACAAATTGATTTAGTTGGTAAAGAGTAAGAACCCACTGAAGGTGTTGTAGTTCATCCCATCATCGTAGACTCTCCTGTCCTTCTGGAGCTCCACGTACACATTATCCCCCACATTCAGAGAGATAACCACAGCATTGCTTCCCATGTCATTGCTGTCAGTCCCACTGGTATCCCACACAGATGTCAACCTCTCATTATTCTTCTTAAGACTCACAACAGAGGTAGGAGTTGGGTTGAGGTTGTTAAACATTGAAAATCGAAAGAAGTATGTCCCTTCAACCGTCGCTGTGAAAATTCCTGTCAAAATACAGACGGGGAAAAAAAAGTTAGATTTAGGATTAAATGAGTCTTTTATTTTGTTCAGTTTCAGGACAGACCTGTTGATGGATTGTAGTTGCTACCAATGTTAGAAAAAACCTTTTTAAACTTCAGTGGAGTGTCAGTATTAAATGGTCCTATGTCTCCAGATCCAGAATCTCTGAGAGCTGCAGAGAAAGCAACTTTTGGAGTGCCTAAAATGACAAAATTAGTCAGTGCAAAAAATGTTGTCCTTTCTAATTGAAATAAACAAAAGCAAAACATTTCTTACCTCCAATTAGACTTTTTAGTTGCTGGACTTCATTTTCAAGGGTTTGCTGCTGAGTTTCCAAAACGGATATTTTCTTTGTCATGCCTCCAACTCTCTCCTGTAATGCACCCATTTGCTGGCTCAGAGATGCAAGACAGCACACTCCAGAGCAGCTACTTGATCCAATATTATCAGTAACTTTGTCGTCATTCTCAAAAAAACCTTGCTGACAAAGACAGCAGGTGAATGCTAGAAAGACGACTGCTATTGTCTTCATCTTTTTTATGGCTGCACACTGCTTCTTGGTCTAAACTTTTATACTAGCCGATATTGCGCAAGACAAGAAAAACTAGTTTCCTGGTTTGCACAATCTTTCCGTCTGTGTTCTGACCTCTGGGCAGTGAAACTTAGTTATTTATTTGGAAAACCCCACAGAAGTTTCAATAGGGAGTAAAAAGTGACCAGATGACAGTTAATGTGTTGGGAACACAGTGAAAACATTCCTAATCTTCAAAGAAAATACGTCATCAAGTTTATCAAAAACATAAAATCTGATCACACAATACAGTAAGTGGTTTTTCAGACTAAAGGAAAAAAATCCAAGCTATGATGTGGAGAGGCAGCCCAAAAGCGGCACGTCAAGGTCATTATTTAAGGTTCTTAACGCTTGCATGACTCAAATTTCGGATACTCCTTCAAGAGAAGGAGGCGGGGTACTCAGACATATATTCACATTAAAATGCGTATTGATGAGCCGCTAATGATTCGCTGGGGCTTCATGCTGGGTGTGTGGACGAAAAATTTTGTGGCTTTAGGTTTTCTCGTCATACGTATGTCTCAAAATTTTCAGTAGCAGTCCTACTATTAAGCACCCCCCAATCAAATCTCTACATTTTCTAACTTTATCTTCTTCGCCACCGCTAGTCAGTTTCCTCCATCCAACCCTATTTTTTTTTACAACTTTTTCTTTCTGACTAACTCCATGTCCCCCTTGAAGATAGTTGGGAAGGATCATCTTGAGGACTTTGCTTTTCCTCTAGGCCTCCAACCTAGAAGATCTAAAAATCAGCACCTGTCAAACTCTTACTGAGCATTGCACCTGTCACTTTTCTCTACATTTTCTGGCTTCCTGCAAACACTTCTTCATCTCTTTACCACATTCCCCATTCTACTCTTTTGCATTGTTGATCCAAAATCTTCTTGATTTCTTCTCCCTGTAACATTGCTTTTCTATTTAGATCCCTCTCATTCACACGCATACTCTGTCTTCCGGCAGCTAATCTTCATTGGTCTCCTTTCCAGGTCAAACCTCCAGCTTTTCTCACTACATATCACAATGTCATCTGATTATACTCCTTTCTCATCTATCAGCCTCTTCATCACCATAGATTTTAATGACAAATCGGGTTAATGATAGTCACTTACCATTTCAAACACACTACCACAAACTGGAATGACACTCTCCTAACTTTTGCCGAAACTATTTGAGCCAGTGTTAGCATTCTAGTCACAGGTAATGTGGACTAATTGTTAGCTGCTTAAAGTGGGGTGTCAAGCTACAAGTTTATAAGGAAAAGTCAGTGTTATTTGTGTTGCACTTGTTACACAGCAGACATGCAACAAGCATGATCCTTTTATTTTCTATTATACCAAGCACCCATGACTTGTAAGGTCTGGAATTACCCAGAGAGATTACAATAAGTGAGCATAGGTCAGAAAAACCCAGGTTAAAGTTATCCAACAACGATGGTTCACTGCAGGTAAATCTGAGAACTGTGTGAACCTATTGTAGCGTTTGCACTGAGACAGATACGTACGTCTGTTCTTACATTTGTCTCTTCAAATCATCAAAGTCCACTCTACATGCACATATTTTCACAAAGCATACCTTCAGGGTCTGTGAATAACTAGGTTAGACGTCACAAGAATTCCACTTAAGTAATTGTTTCTGGGAGAACACACACTCCTACACGTTTACCGAAAACAAACCCGTCCTCAGTGACGGCATACTACGGATTTTTTTTTACTATTGCAATTAAATTTACTGGAACATTTTAAGAAAAATTGTGTTACAAGTAAATTGGGGCTTCATGTTTTACTTAATTGTCTAACTAAAAAAAAAAACATAAGATGGTTTAGACACGTAATTTTTATTCTCCCCAAAATAAATACAAATAAACAATATGTTTAATAACTTAGCATAACTTAAATAAGATTAAGATTACATGTATACTCATTAACTTGACACAGAAATACAAATCAGTGCAATGTAGACGCAGTTTGTCAGGCTGCTTGAGATGGATTGTGGTTACATCAGCATGATGAGAAGATATGGTCACGAATCTCGGACTCAAACGAGGTCAGAAGGTGTTGCCTAATGCTGACTGTCTCCTCAACACTTCAGGTGGACTTCTGTACAGTTCTGTCGCACGTGATTCAAACGCACGGACCATTTGCTTCACCACTTCATCCATGAACATTGTGGCGAGCTGAGAGTGTAGAAGAGACTTGAACTCAAACGACACCTAGAGGGAGAGCAAGAAGTAAACTTTGAACTCAACTCTGCTCTTTTTCACCATTAAAATAACAGGTTACATCATTTACGTGTAAAATCCTGACCTCTAATTGGGGAGTTAATTCTGCTTAAATCTGACCACATCCTGGATGACACTGTGCTAATCTGACCAAAATTAAGGTCACTTTGCTTTACACTGTTCCGTAACCTTACAACTAATTCTGGTTTGAACGGACGTAGGCATGCTACTCAGGACTAAATTTAGACGATAACAAGATTTGACTTAACACGGCTTCTCACTCAGTAATCCATTCACAAAAGTACATGAATGAAAGCTTTGATTTAGAGTCTCCTTAAGCATGTCATTTGATCTCTACAAGCTTAAAGGCGGTTTTTTTTTTCTTACTGTGATCAGTAGATTTTATTACTTTCAAATAGTTATTTTTACTTAATTCCTTTTTTTAAAAAAAATTGAACTCTTGAAAAATAGGAAAAATTACTTACAAAGAAATTCACTTTACAAGAATCTGGTTGGTTTTTAGCTGCAGGTGCAAAACGCCATGTTGTCTCGAGATGGCTGAAGAGGGATCCATCAGTGCACACGGCCTGTTTCATAACAATTTATTAGTCATAAGGACCAAAATATGACAAATTCAAGGACATTTAATGATGAATTTCAAGCAAACCATATAATAAACTCTTATTAAAAGCAATACAATTGATAAAATACGAGCTCGCTGTAAAGAATCTTACAATTTATTTTGAACACATTCAAAATAAAACTTACTTTTACTTGATGGTTCGGAACAAATGTGACCTCTGATGTGTAACTTTCAACAATGGGTGGGAAGCCTATTTCAAGTTCTGCCAGAAAATTCCCATTTGCTCCTTTCTTTATTTTAGACTTTGTGCACCAAGGAACAAAATACTGATACTTTTCTACATTGGCCACCACGTTGTACATTTGTTCCGGAGTGTACCTAAACACAAATAATGGAAAAAAAATGTCAGAATCAGTTAAACTTTTTTCCAACAAATTTTTAAAAAATCTTCTAAAGTGGATCTTCCCACTTTTTCACACTATTTTGAGGTAAGTTCGACCAAATTTTGTTCTGATCATTTATTCTCTAACTTTTCAACGTAATAAAAAGTTTAAAGTCAAAAAGTATTTACTGTAATGTCCGGCTCTCAGTGTACTCAATCCTGCGGTTGATGATGGGAACAGCCAGGTTGATGAAGGTACGGTGGGGTGTGGTCGTGGGGGAGCTAGGGCACAATGTGAGGGATGTCCTTCTTATAGCCAAAATCCCACATGAAGCTAAATTTCTAAAAAAATAAAAACATAAAAAAAATTAAACACAGTGGGACACATTTCAGGGTAGGCTTAAAAAACATACCCTAAAAAATCTGTGAAAAGAAAAGTGTCTTTCTTGAAGCTCCCACATGTAATGAAGCCAAATTTTTTTTACATAAATAGGTACATAGTACCTATGTACCTAGATATGTACATATATACAGTATGTATGTGTTTGCATTAGTTTATTCATTTGTTTTGAGCAAATTTTACAAAGAAAGAAACAATTAATCCAACAAAAGTAACAGGTAAATCCTTATTAGGCTCGAAAAGGAGTGGGAAGAAGAAAACTTAAGTACATTTTTAACCGATCCCTAATGAAAGTGTGTGAAGAGGGAGTGTTCCTTGTAGACAAAATTCCATATGAAGCCAACTTTTTTTAAAAAACTATGAAAAAAAAAAATCACAAATGAAAAATCATAAAGAACTAAACAAACAGGGTAAAATTTTATTATACGTATATATGTACGTATAGTATACGTACATAATACTGTAGGTACATATATATATGTACGTATAGTATACGTACATATATGAATATAATTTTTTCATACTTTGTATACATAAAGTATATTTTAAGAGTGGATCCAAATTAGCCCTTCTCTATTAAAAAAATAAATAAATAAAAATAAATGATTTTTAGAACTTCGTCTAGTTTTGTGAGAGTTAAGATTCACCTGAAATGTGTCGGGTTTTTTTTCCCACGCAGAATCTTGAAAACACCCGCTTCATTAAAATCCAACAATCCTTTCAAAAGAAGCGACGTGGTTCTTTGAGTCATTGTGAAGTTTGATTTTTTTAAAAATAAAAACTTAGTTGTTGAACTCCTTCAGATGAGCAGTAAGTTACTGAGAGGTAATAAGCTCTTCTCCTCCATATGAAGAAAGAATCTTACGTAACCATGGTAGCTGTAAGTTTCAGCCAATCAGAGAGCTCTGTGATGGGTTTTAAATTGTAAATCTGAAAAGATGGGAAAGTAGATTAGATCAATTAGATTAATGATCATAATTAAGTGTTTCTTTATCTACACTTCAATCTGTTTGTGATTTTATATTTCACTTTTTTTTTTTATAAATGCAGTTTTTGTGTTGCTTCAACACAAATATGTGTCACCTGAGAAACCCTGCAGTACTTTTGTTGACTCTGTGGTTTGACTTTTGTGTCAGCAAACAATTGTGACCCCCCTGGTGCCAGAGAGGGATCTTTGTATGGCTGTTCAATAAAAGGTAGAAGAGAATGTGGGTGGAAACTGGACTGTCTATACAAACAACAAACAAAGGATGTATTTATAATTTGTGTTTCTATTTATGTGACATTCGATTTGGTTTCAATAAACCCTTAACTATGAAACTAATTTAAGTTAAAACTTAAGATGTGGGCTGGATGGTGGCGAAGTATTTAACACTGTGGCCTCTGTCATGATTCCCTCGCCCACCACCAGAGGGAGCCTTGTACCTTCCTTCATCTTCCTGATCTGGGACACCTGTTAGTGATTGACCACTGCTTATTTAAAGGCAGTCTGCCTCGCTTTCAGTGTCGGACCATCATCCTTCCAGCCAGGTCTTCCTGGCTGCCTGACCAAGACATGCCTCTGAACATTTACCATGAGACATTCCTGTTTGATCCCTGTGTTTTCTCCTTCAGTTTTATTGGACTCCTTACTAAATAAATAATGTTTGTCGTCCCGCACTTGGGTCGTCGTCCTCATTCTGCACTCATATCGTGACAGCCTCTCAGCAAGATGGTCAGGGTTCAAGTACCAGAGTAGGGGGGAGGCTTGAAACACTGGCCTTTCTGTGTTGGGTTTGCATGTTCTCTCCATGTACGTATGTGTGGATCTTTTCTGGGTACTCTGGTTTCCTCCCACCTTCCGAAAACATGGCTGCTACGTGTGTTGATAGGCTGCCAAGAATTGCCCCTAAAAATGAGTGTGTGTGTGGAACTGCAACAGACTGGTGACATGTCAAGGGTGTATTCTGCATCAAACTGAAATCAACTGGGATGGGCTCTGGCCCCGCATGCGTGGTTAAGGGGTTCAGAAGATGAAACTGTAAATGTTTTTTCCAAGTTGATATTTTGGTGGTTGATTATTTCTTAGTTTTGTACTTTTGTATGCAGTGTTTTTATATAATAATGTAGGTGCATTTATGAGGGTGAATTCATATAGATATACAAGTAAGTGTGTTTGTTCAGTAATCAAATCCCTGGTTGATGGCATTTAAAGAATGTTCCTTGTGCCTGATAAAGTACCAGTACTTGATGACCCCATACTTTGGGTCTACAGAGAAATAAAATTCATCAATAGTGTGTACAAATGAAAGGAGAAGTGAAAAAATTCCTTTTTAAAATATTGTGTTGTAGTTTGCTTATTAGCTTTTTTTGGACAATTCTCCTGTTGATACCTGGTTTGTGAAAACTTCAGACTGTTTGAGGATTCAGATGCTGTTAGTAAGGAATTAGACAAACTTGTGGAAAAAATAAAAAAATATAAATACAGACAGGGTAGCCTATCTCACATTGTAAAGAACAAATTATTGGAAAAGAAAAGAATGCAGACTAAAAAAATCCAATTTGCTCTTTTTTTTTAGTCGTTGAACTCTGAACACTCAGAGTCCAACTTCATTGAGTTTTTGCTGTGATTACTACTGATTTAAATAACTCAAGATTTACTATTAACTTTCTTTTGTTTGAAACCTTTCAGACTTTGCTTTAAAGAGAAAGTTATCTTTTCTTTTGGTATCTTTGATCACTTTTACAAATGACTTTGAATTTATTGGTTTGCACAGATTGCACCATTTACTAACAAATTTGGTTGAATAGACTTTGCCCACTTTATGACCTTCTGTGGTGTAATAAAATAGAATAGTGTGGTACCTTTTGTTTGCTTAGAAATGCTATATTTACACCATATTTAACACCTTGAATTTCCCTCTCTACTTGCACCTCAATAGCACGTGCACAATACAACGCAAATCTTGTATTAGGCCACAAATGGAGCATAAAGTACATCAAGTAAGCAAAACTAACACATTATTTTATATTCATATTTTGAGAAATTTATAAAAAATGGCACTCCAATTGGGACCAAGCGTGAGCAGTGTGTGCAATATCTCCTTGCTTATAGTGAATGTGGGCGTGGAAGAGAACAAGAGGCATGGCTAGGAACAATTTGGCCAAGGACAGCATGCATGAATAAAAACGAAAAGTACATATATATACCTATGTATATACCTATGTATATAGATTAACACGACTGAATCAGGTTGTGTTAGCCCCTTCTTAGGGAACTCAGTCTATATGGAACCAGTTCTCAATGTCATGATTCCCTCGCCCACCACCAGAGGAAGCCTTGGACCTTCCTTCATCTTCCTGATCTGGGACACCTGTTAGTGATTGACCACTGCCTATTTAAAGGCAGCCTGCATTGCCTTCAGTGTCGGGCCATCATCCCTTCCAGCCAGGTCTTCCTGGCTGCCTGACCATGCGATATTTTGAACCTTAACCACAAGACATTGCACTGAACCATGTGTTTTTCCTTTACAGCTTAAACTGGACTCCTTTACTCAATAAATCATGTTTCTGGTCCAGCAATTGGTCCTCCTCCTCCTTCTGCACCTTCATCGTGACACTCAGACCATTTTATCAGATTCAAAATGATTTCCGAATGGAAGTCGAAATGTCTCAATAGCAAAAAAAACGTCTAGAAGGCAACTTTGAATTTTTTTCTACAATTTATTTACATGTCCTAATATATCTAAATATCTTGCAAAAGTAGATACTTAAATCATGTATTTTAGCCAGAAGCAAAAAGAAAAACAACATAACTGAAACCTCGCTTTTGAAGCAAAAAGTTGCTTACGTGAGAAAAATTGCTTACGAGAAAATATTCAGAATATTTTCATTCTTGACATCATAGCAAGAAGCAAGAAGGTGTCTAAAAGCACAATGCCCGTAAGTATATGCTCAACGAGATGCAAAACTATTGCAAAGAGGACAGCAAACCCTGCCCTATGCCTTTGAGCAAAAAAGAAGTTTTATCAGGTATTACTCAACCACTGATAAGTGAGAAACTAAAATAACTTGTGGAGCCACTCCGATCTGATTGGAAAAGCTTTGTTCTGCAAGATAACTTTAATTTAATCTCCAGGCAAAAAATAGTGAAGAAACATTTTTGCCAGCAGGAGTTATTCTTTTTCTTCTGTGAAAATGATCTTGTTCAGAAAGCTGATGAACTGTGTTCCTTCTGGCTCAGCAAGCTTCATTTTGGTGAGAGGAGGCATGACACTGTTGGTGAAGTATCTGAACTCAGGGCTGGGTGACTGGATGGCGGTCATAAACACCTGGAAGAGAAAATATGTTCGGAGAATAAAACAGATTTCTGGGTATTTTTATTAAAAAAAAAAAAAACAATTATATACTTCTTAAAAATGTTTTTAAGTCCAATTTTGGTGTGATTAATGATTCAAAGTTGTACGTTTTTAACAGATCCGTTCCGTCATCTTCTGCTTGTTCCGGGGTCGGGTCGCGGGGGCAACAGCCTCAGACGGGAAGCCCAGGCCTCTCTCACCCTGGCTGCATCCTCCAGCTCACCTGGAAGGATCCCAAGTCTTTCCCCGGCCAGCTGTGAGACATAGTCTCTCCAGCGGGTCCGGGGTCTGCCCCTTGGTCTCCTCCCGGTAGAATGTGCCCGAAACAACCCGCCCGCAAGGCGCTCGGGGGGCATTTTGACCAGATGCCTGAACCACCCCATCTGGCTCCTCTCGACCCGGAGGAGGAGCGGCTCGACACCGAGCTCCTCCCGGATGGCAGAGCTCTTCACCCGATCTCTGAGTGAGAGCCCAGCCACCCTGCGAAGGAAGCTCATTTCGGCCGCTTGTACCCGCGATCTCATTCTTTCGGTCACCAACCACAGCTGGTGACCATAGGTGAGGGTAGGAACGTAGATCAACTTGTAAATCGAGAGCTTTGCTTTTCGGCTCAGCTCCCTCTTTTCCACGACGGACCGATGCAGCGTCCTGCATTGGTCCGTTAACAGATATGTACAGAAATAATTGAATATATTGGTGTGTTAGGATGTGGACATCAAAGATTACTGGATGGCCCTATTAGAATACTACTTCTGTCAGACTTTTGGTTATTGTAGGTGTGCTTGTGTCGTGCACGCACAATGCAAGACAATGTGAGGTGTTTTTATTTCTGCAAAGTTCTCTAACAGACCACAAGCACAAAGACAGTCTGTGAAGCCGAGTCATAGAATGATGCTATTGTTCATGAAGAAATGGGTTTGGCTCAATAAACAAAATCCTTTTAGTCATCATTTTTATTTAGTTTTGTATAATCAAAACATTTTTTTGGACTCTTTTAACTCTATATGTGATATTTGTTTGGTTATAGAAATTTTTTACCGTACAAGCCCTTACTTTAGCATACAAGATTGTGTCACCCTGAAAATAACGTTTGACATTTTCTTGTCAAATTATAATAATAATAGATTCTATCGATACTATAGATTCTAAGAGAAAATAATTAACCATGTTTAATTATTTTTAAACAAGATCTTGTGTTTCTGTTGACAGCGGCACAGTGGCCTACTGGTTAGCACGATGGTCTCACAGCAAGAAGGTCAGGGTTTGAGTCCCAGGTGGAACGAGGTTTGGAACACTGACCTTTCTGTGTGGAGTTTCCATGTTCTCCCTGCGTATGTGTGGGTTTTCCCCAGGTATTCTGGTTTCCTCCCACCCTACAAAAACATGCATGTTTGATTGCCACTAGAAAAGAGTGTGTGTAGCCCCGCAACAGACTGGCAAAATTTTTAGGGTGTATCCTGCCTCTCGCCTAAAATCAGCCAAGATAGACTCCGGCACCCCATGCCACATCTTGGCATGGGGGGCTGGCATGGGGCCGCTTATTCTGAGGGATAAGAAGCTCAAAAGACAGACCAAAACTTTGTTTTTATCTACTGTAGTCTCATCAGGTCTTGCTACTCGATGAAAATCTATTTTTTTCTGCACTTTACTGACCGGAGACAGGTTAATTCATTTAGTTTGTGTAATGAAATTAAAAGTGATCAGTTTTTGCATGCATGCACCAATTAAAAACATGTCTGGTTATTATTTTACTCACATTTGTAATTTCTTCTGTGTCTTGTGCAACATTTTGAAAAACAGTTTTGCAGTGCTGCAGGTACGTTTCATACAGACTCAAAGTTTTACTATCAACATCCTTCAGAGATTCATCTCCGAGCTCTGTTTTCTGCAGGTTGACCAGAAAGTCAGTGTTGACTGGACCACACTCGATGAGACTTAGTCTGCAGGTTGAAAGTCCATCAGTAGCTATTTCTTAAAAACCATTCTTACTTAATTGAATTAAAAACAGAAACAAGTTGACAGATGGAAAAGGTTCAAACTCACTGTATATTGAAGTTTAGTAGGAGCACAGCCAAACTCTCACATAGTCCTTCAATGGCAAACTTACTGGCACAGTAAATCTCATTAAAAGGAAGACCTGTAAGATGATGGAAAGAAAATTAAATAAGAGTTTGATTTTGATCTAAAAAAATCTTCAGATACAAAGCAAAGTGATCCATAGCTAAGATGTTTTATTTTACCATGTAGTCCTCCAGTGCTTCCAGTGACCAGTATGCGACCTTGACCTTGACGTTTCATCTCAGTTAGAAATGTTTTTATGGTTTGAATTGTACCGAAAAGGTTCACCTCCAAAATCCCTCTCATTGCATCTAAAGTCTGCGCCTCCAAAGGTCCCATCAAACCCACGCCAGCATTACACACTGCAAATAATCATATTAAACTCATTATTAATTCAACCCAATCGGAGGTTGACCATGTAACACATACCCAAAATATCCACTCGTTTTTCCACAATTTTTTCTTTTGCATTGAGGATGGATTGGCGATCGATCACGTCCATTTGCAGTATTTCCAAAGTATCCTTATGCAGGCTTTTCACACACTCCAAAAGACGTTCCTTTTTGGCCAGATTTCTCATTGTGGCATAGACTGAACATTTAAAAAAAGTGCTTTATTCCATGTAAAATAAATATTCACACATCAACCTGTCTTAGTGGCTCTAAAAAAGGATTTAAAAAAAATTCAAACAGAAGATATTGGATTGATACCGCATCACACAGTGTATCAATAGCTTTGAAGGCATGCAGTAGTTTCTGGTCTAATTCGAGATCCTCAAGAAGAAGTCATAAACAGATAATAAAGAAGTGCTGTTACCTTTGAATTTCTTTTCGGGGTCCGATGCCAGTCTTACCGCCAGGCTAAGGCCGATGCCAGAGGAGCAGCCTGTGATCAACACCACCTTCTTATCCATGGAGCTTACTTAAAATGAGGCTTCATACAACAGGCATGCACATCATTATATGAGTAAAGTCTTGTAAATTCTCATCCCAGTCTTGCAAGGTCACTTTAACCTAAACATCTGCTTGCTATCAACCACCTGGACGCCTCACGCTTGTTCCCATGCCCTTGTGGTTTGATTTGTTTGGCTTTTCTATGAGATTTGTCGGAAACACTAAGTTGTCTATGATTGACCTGATAAACTCTAAAAACATGGATTGCTGCATATGTGTTATAACTGCCACATTTTAAGTTTTAACTGGCACATTTTAAAGTTTGTGTTTGTTTATAAATTTGTTTTGGTAACCGTTGGGAGGCGCTTTAGTCAGGCAGTTGGGAAAAAAGCAGAAGAAGCAGTGTTTTGAAAGGCAGAAAACAAAGTTAAGATTAAGAAAGTAGAAAATAACAAGTGGAGGAGTTTAAGTATCTCAGGGTCTTGTTCACGAGGGGGTGAAGGATGGAGCGGGAGATCGACAGAGATCTGTGCGGCATCAACAATAACTAAGACCCTGCATCGGTCCGTCGTGGTAAAGAGAGAGCTTAGCCGAAAAGTAAAGCTCTTGATTTACAAGTCGATCTACGTTCCTGCCCTCACCTATGGTCACCAGCTGTGGGTGGTGACCGAAAGAATGAGATTGCGGATACAAGCGGCCGAAATGAGTTTCCTCCGCAGGGTGGCTGGACTCTCACACAGAGATCGGGTGAGGAGCTCTGCCATCCAGAAGGAGCTCGGTGTCGAGCCGCTCCTCCTCCAGTTCGGGAGGAGCCAGATGGGGAAGTTCGGGCATCTGGTCAGGATGCCCCCCGAACGCCTCGCGGGTGAGGTGTTTTTGGCAGATTCCACCGGGAGGAGACCAAGAGGCAGACCCCCGGACCTGCTGGAGAGACTGTGTCTCACAGCTGGCCGGGGAACGACTTGGGATCCTTCCGGGTGAGCTGGAGGATGCAGATGGGGAGAGAGAAACCTGGGCTTCCTGTCTGAGGCTGTTGCCCTCGCAACCCAGCCCCGGATGAGCGAAAGATGACGGAACGGAAAAAAGAAGAAAACCTTTTAAGCTAATCCCTCTGCTGTATATGGCCAACGAGTTTCATCGGTTGGGTTTCGTAACTTTTAAAGACAAGATGGATCTTAATAAATTCAGCTGTGTCAGAAAACCACTGGCATCTACCAGACCTGCAGGAATTAAATATGTGTTGACAGAATTCTCCAACATGAACAAAATTAAATATTATTTTCACAATTGTCGGTTCCTTTTTATTTAACCATCAATTGTTTGCTTTTTTAAAAAACCCATATAATTCCAAAGTCTTGGGAGTGTAATAAAGATTTTGAACAAACTGCAGATGGCAGCAATAGATGGATGAATCTGTTGAATTCAGCTGGTGGTTCAAATACAAGATTGCAACGGTTTAATGGAGACTTTTTCATGTTTCTAAAGTAGAACACTCCCCGAACAAGCTATCAGTCTCTAGAACTGCTTGACTTCTATCACAAAAAGGCCCACTATCCACATAAAATCCACAATCCACATGCGTAGAGGAGGTTGCGAGGGACAGAATGAAAGCAAAACTTTCATCAATCATGCTAAATCCCTCCCACCCTCTCCATGAATCTGTGGACCATCTGAAGAGCAGCTTCAGCAACAGACTCCTGCAACCCAGTTGCTCAAAGGAACGGTACAGAAAATAATTTCTGCCGTCCTCCATCAAAATATTCAACCTTTCACTTTGAAACCTTTAAACTTTCACTCACAACAGCTAAAAAAATAAGATATAATATGTTGTTGTATGACATTGTATAATTGAAGTACCGCAACACACAAATTTCCCTTTGGAGATAAAGAATGTATATTCAATCCAATTCAATTAAAAATGGTACAAGTCAAGCTAATTTTTCTAACAGTGCAGTGTTAAAATGTCACCAGCAGATTGCAGCAATGCTTTGAGTAAGGATGGTTTAAAGATGGTTTGTCCCTCAACTGGTTGTGTTCATATTCTGAAATCTAAAGAATAAGGTGCTTTTGTTGTGGACTGTGCATGATTTGCTGAGTTAAGTGTTCCTCTTTTGTAAATATCTGGAGGGACTGATATGTGACTTTTTGAGTTCTCTTAAGCATTTACTAAAGTGACTAAAGTGACATACACCCATTCACCTGCAGAATGTGTCGCAACTCTGTTTTGCTCAATTTCAGGATATCTATAGCAATTATATTAAAACCAAGACTGCTAAAGGAACAATTTTACTTTTCTATTTTTTGAGCATACATAAAATAATTCTATTCTCATGTTTATTTTAGTTGGTCAGAACAATGAGTATCCTTATATAACATGTCAACAATCTGATTTCAAAAGAATTTCTTCTACCAATGAAAGCAAACCAAGTAGGAATTTCCTGTCATTTTGCTCCGTTTCTCCTCCTGAGATGGCATCAGTTTGGCTGCTGGCCCAGAGTCTGAAGGACAGATGATAGCAGGACTTAAGACCTCTCAAAAATATCAGCTCGTAAGCATTGTTTGAGTTCTTGAACTGATTGACCTCAATTTTCACTGGGTTAGAGTTCGTCTATTTGTTTCTAATTTAGGTAAAGCAGCTCTCAAAAAGATTTGTGTACAATTGGCCGCACAATTGGACATTTATTCCAAGTCAGAACCAAATTTAAACAGATTGTGTGCTGAGAAATGCCCGTTTTGGTCGTTCTACTCCAGTGTTTATATATTCAACCAGTACCCAGACAAACATGCTGCACTTCATCACTTAGTAATGTCTGAGTCCAATCTGGCAGCCTGGCAAAGGGATTGCTTTCCCTCAAAGATTTCTGCCACATGTAACCTACAGTTTCCTTGTGGACCAGTAATTACCAAGAGGTCCACAGGATGTGAACTGTGGCATGGAAAAGACTTTAAAATGACTCTTTGGTTAGACTGGCCCACATCACAAGAATAAACTTGCTTTTGAAGACTTTACAGCTGTTAAGAAAAAAAAAGGAGACAAAATGCCATGTGTTTAAACTCATGCTTCTGCAGTCTTCTAAGAAAATCTAAAAAAAAAAAAAAGAGACAGTTGATTAACTCCATGCTTTAAAGATTTAGCACCGAAGCCACAAAAGAAATGGAGACTACAGTGTTGTCTTTTGGTTCGAACAGAAAAACAAAATGCTGTTTTCTGAAGTCAGTTCATTCATGTTTTCACTTTGGAAAGAATCGAGAGAGCAGTGGGGACTCATGAGCGCTCAAAGAGGACACGAGACGGATTTAAAAAAAAAAAGTAGCTACAGCAGCAGATGCACACAGCAGGACGTCCTATCAGAAAGAAAAAAGCAGAAGTGAAACGACTTAAGATGAAGCAGAGACACCACATTACACCTGACATCCAGCAGATATGGGACTTTATGGTGGTTTTGCTCATTATTCAGGGGAATTTTTAAGCTGATAAGAAAATGTTCTTCTTTTTTTCTGATAAGAAACATCTTGGCGTTACTCATTCTTGAGGTCATTCCTGTAAAACAGGTTAGGGGAAAAAATTAAGCAGTTCTTTGTAACGAGGAAGCGTCACAGTTATGTGAACAAAGCCGAAACATAGACATAATTCGTTCATCTTCTGAACCGCTTATCCCCAACAGGGTTGGGGGAGTGCTGGAGCTCAGCCTGGCTAACTTAAGCTGAGAGGCAGGGTATGCCCTGAACAGGTCACCAGTATGTTGTGGGACCACACACACTCTTGTACCCAGGGGGGATTTTCATAGTGGACAGTCAACCTAACATGAATGTTTTTGGAGGATGAGAGGAAACTGGAGTACCTGTAGAAAACCCACACATACATGAGAAGAACATGCAAACTCCACACAGAAAAGACAGTGTTCCAAGCTTCGTCCTACTTAGGACTCGAACCCACCACCTTCTTGCTGTGAGGCCACTGTGATAACCACTGCACCATTGCGTCTGGACATAATTCACTGTACATTTACATTTGTGAACAGTGGGTTTTTGCTAAATCCAGCTGAAAATTTCCATCCATTTATGCAGCATTGTCAGTTCAATAAATGGGCAGATAAAAAAATTAATTTTTTTTTTGTTCAGTTTGCTGTGTGAAGCTCCTTTAGACAAGTTTAGTTATGATATTGGACCATATAATTTTTTTTAATTAAATTTAATTTTCCACATCTGAAAATTTCCTCCATGCAAGAAACTATGAAAAGCAAGCATGTATTTGTAATGTTCCGACAGATGAGAAATGCAGCTTTGACAGATGATAGTGTGCTGGGAATCCTGCAACTCATCACATTTACAATTCATGAGGATAAAGAAAGAACTTGAGAAATGCACTCAGTGGGTTTTTACAAGGTAATGTAGATGGGGCGAGCTGTGTCCTGGTAAAGTCATCATGGCTGTAATAGGAGGAAATACGGGCAGACGGGGGGTGAGCGTGGCCTTACAGAAGCAAACTTAAATTTAACCTTTACATTTACCGGGAAATGTGCAATTATGTTTTTTTTCTTGTTCATTTTCCCAAAGTTTTAGGGGCACAAAATGAACAAAGAGTTTCCTGATGCTCTGTTCAACCCTCTGGATCCAGCAGCCACACTTGTATACAAAACCTCACAACTCCAGGAAATAGCACAGCTTGAGTCATGGGAAATCTTTCCACTGTCTTCAATCAACTATTTTAGACATTCTTGTGCCATTTTACTGGGAACAACCTTTTCTTCTCTGGGTCTTCAGGCACTTTAGTCAGACTGGGACTAGACCTGACCTGTTTGCAACTGCACTGTCATGGAGAATCTGCTCAAGTATAGCTTTATTTCTCAAAAGTGAGTTCTGTGGAAAAAAACTGGCTTTACAAATGAAATCTAAGAGCATTTAGTTTATTTTTTTAAACTAAATGTTATTTATAAGAGTTTTGGAGTCATACCACAGCTGCAGCTGCCAGCCTTTAGGGCTTCATGAATGAATGGGAAAGAGTCAAGCAGTGGACGTGTCAAATCAAATCCTAAAATGAGACGCATCCCTGAAAAGTTAGTCACTATATTAAAATGCAGCTCACATTCCAGAGTTTCATGTTTCTGCTCATTTCACCAGGTGCAGGAGGAAATAAATGCCAAACACGCCATTATGATTCAGAACTTCACCTGGGTCTCAAGAGATTCATATGGTTTAAAAAAAGGTTGACTCATCCAAGCATCTAATTTGCCTTGCACTGGAAAGACTTTCCAATGAAAACAACGTTTAGTAATATTGCCGTTGCAGTGACGCACACTTTGTTTTTAGAGTGACATGAGAGCTTTTGATCCTGTTCTTTATTATTTTTATTATTTAGACAAAGACTAATGGAATGAGTGGTGCCTTGCGCCCTTCATCTGGTGACACCCGTTCGTAGCTATGGATGAAAGCACTGTACTGTAAGTGCGCAGACAAAACAACGGGCATTCTTTCCAAGTGTGTCTACAAGTTCAAAAGTTTATTCACACCACACACCTTTTCTGAAAGACTGTAAACGTGTACACATTTCAAACAATCACACGTGCCCCTTTGTCTTGTTTACAGCTCTTACTGGAATTCTATACTATTTATAACTCATTGGGGCAGAGCTCTAAAGATATTTGCACTTTCGACTTCAAAACAGTGACCACTCGTGTTTTTCTTGAAATGAATTGAATTGCTGCCTGGAGGGGGGCTGGGTTTGCGGGACTTGGAGGCCAGTCACTTCTGTGTTGCCCGCCTCCGGGGGGCGGGAGACACCCAGAGATACGGTTGTGTGGTTTTTGTATGGGGGAAACGGGCCCGGGGGCGGTCTCGCCTGGCCCTGCCGGGGCCCCTCGTCACCAGTTGGGGTTAAGAGGTGCACTGGGGTGAGCATCACTAGAGAGTTGGCAGGACTACAGTTGAGGGACTAGGGTAGTGAAGAGGGACATTAGGTGTGCAGAGGTGGTCTTTGGGCTGCCTGGGTCGGGCACCTGGCTGTGTGTTGGGCTGTGGCGGCTGCATGTGGGGTAGCCTGGCCCTGCTGGGCCCCCGGTTGAGCCCCGGCTCGGGGATTGTCGGGTCCCTGGGCCCTTGGGGTGAGTGCTCCCCTCTCGGTCCGGGCCTTGACTTCTGTCACCCCTGGGCTCGCCTAGGGCCGTGGGGTACGGTTGCCGCGTCTGCCCCGAGGCCTGTGGGTCCTGGCATCGGGGAGGCCCGTGCTCCTTGGTGCTGGAGTGGTTCTGGCAGGGGTTTCTCTATGCGCCTTGCTGGGTGGGTGGGCGGCTCCTCGGCCCGGCTTCGGGGTCCCGGGATCTGGATGGGCGTGGCCCGGGTAGCGTGTGTCTCTGCCTCCCTCGTTCCAATCCTTTGGGGCTGGGGACAATCCGTTGGTCCTAATAAGCACATGGTTCACATCGGCAGCATGCATGTACTTTCACTCACACTCGCACACTATATCACTCTGTTTACTGTCCGCTATGGTCCTTGCTTTCAACCAATATTATTATAACTCTAGTAACATGTGTTTGTGTTGTACATCATTTGCTATAGAAGGTTTTGTTGTATGTGTCAGTTTTATCACTGGTTTAAACTCTTGTTTGTACTTTTTTTTTTTTTTCCCCTCAGATAATTCAGCAGGTTGGTTGTGATGCAGAATACTACAACTTCAGATTTTCTTTTTACTTTCTCCCCCTCTCTTCTTCTTCTTCTGTACCCTATCCCTCCTCTTTTTCACCCCACCTACCCACGCCCCTCTCCTTAGTAATTTCTGTCAGGTCCAGCGCAGAAAGCATATATATTTTGATTGTAAAGCATTTAAAATAAACAAATAAAGCTTGTCAGGGTCGGCACATTGTGCTGACCCTGGTAGAACAAAACTGCCCAGCAATACTTGACATACAGATCATTATTCTGCTTGTCACAACGCCGGACAAGACAGGTAAAAAAAAAAAAAAAAAAAAAAAAATGAATTGAGTCCAAGAGATTTCTTTGACTGCTTGTTTGTTGAGCGGTACAGTTGGAACTTGAATAGGGCCTTGGCTTTCAAAAGATAGCCGTTTGTTTGAGTAGTATTTAAAGTGGTATAAAAAAAATCCAAATCAAGTTCTTTGCAATATTCCTTAAAAATATCTTCTCCTTTCAGCATTTCCTTTCACGGGTCGCCACAGCAAGTCAGTTTCTTCCATCTAATTCTATTTGCTGCATCTTCTTCGGTCACGCCAATTTCTTAAAAATGTCTTCAGTGCGTGTGAATCTATGTATCAGAAATGAAAATTTTTAATATTAAATTGTAGATCTTGAGGGACAAAAAACCCAAGCAATTCATTTTGTACAGTGAGCAAAAACCTTTGGTGGCATAGACATTTTCTGTGAAACGTGTGCATTCCAGAGCCTGTGCATATGCACACAGGATGTTTTTGAACCCTGATGTTGCTGCTGGGCTGACTTCCACACATGCAGTCAGAGACACAACCAGCATATTGTAAATGATAAATATTATATCAGTCTGAACAGTGTGAATCCCATACGTGTTCTCCTCCGAGAGAATGCAAAGTACCCGACATCCATAGGCTCTACCATTACAGGCTAATTTATTCTGATGAATTTTTCAACCTCGTCCTTCTGACCACTCTGGCTCTGAGCAAACATCTCTCAGGTTGTGCCAGTGCAGAAAGCTGTAGCTCGTATTTTGTATCGTAATCTGCAAGACTTTCTTTTTCTACATTCTAAAAACCTTGATTAGACTCGCTTACTTAGAAGTTCTGTCGTTTTCCGCTTATCCGAGGCCGGTTTGCAAGGGCAACAGCCTCAGACGGGAAGCCCAGGCTTCTCTCACTCCGGCTGCATCTTCCAGCTCACCCTGGAGGATCCCAAGGCATTCCTCGGCCAGTTGTGAAACAGCCTCTCCAGCACGTTAGTGGTGTGCCTTTGGGTCTCCTCCTGGTGGGACAAGCCCGAAACACCTCAAAGCCAGGTGTTCGGGAGGCATTCTAACCAGATGCCCGAATCACCCCATCTGGCTATAAAGTTAACCGACTTCAGAAGTTTATATACACAAAGTATTCCACTGAATTAGCCTAACGCTACTGGCTACATTAAAACAAACTGTTATGTATTTGCATAGCTACTTCTTTCATTTGAAAAGTTACATTCGTAGTTGCAAATGCAGAACATTACATACCGATTGCGAGTCTGACATACTAAGTGATGAGACCATTATTTTCTTTTTTTTTTTGTCTTTTCAGGGTTTTTATTTTCTGTCCTTTCTTTGTTTTTGTGTCTTTTCTGTGGTCCTATGGACGGCTTGGGCCTAGCGGGAATCGAACCAGGTTCTCTCAGTTGAAAGACAGTTTTTCTACCACTACACCAAAGCCTCCTGGGAGCTAGACCATTACTTTCTGAGCAAGGACAGGTGTAAACAAACATTAGCTAATGGATTGGAAAATAAAATGAAATTGAAAACTGTAACCCCAAAAATTTTGCAAATATTTACCCCAAATTTAACAGTCAGACTAATTACCTACTTTCAATATGTAAGGACCAGTTGTTATACACCTGTAGTGCAAACCTGACAAACATCTTTTGAACTGTGTTTTCTAACTGAAATGTAAACGAGTCATATTTCCACAGTACTTTTTGTAAGGCTTTTGTCTCAGCTCAGGTATGTTCTGCCCTCCCACAGTTTAACACTAATCCTTATTATTCTGGCAACAAACACTTTTCTTTTCACACATAAAAGTTGTCCGACTTCATTTCTAACATACTTGAGCCAGTGTGTTATTGCTTTTCTCTAACACCTCACACTAGCCGGCTGGGTTCTTTATTCTTTATAAAGAAAGAGTGAGTAATATAGAACTAGACGTACACAGAGGAAAATAAAGATATGCATGTGCACATGCCTGTTCTACACGTGTACATATGTTTGCCAGTTTTTTATATGTAAGTTCTGTTGGGTTTTTTTCTCTTATTGTTTCAACCTTTATGGATTTTTCCATTTGCTGCTTGTTTTTAAGGCAAAAAGACACTCGTAGTTTCGTTTCAGCTCCTAAACCTCTTATGGATCGCGGGGTGCTGGAGCCTATCCCAGCTGATTTCAAGCGAGAGGCAGGGTACATCCCAAACAGGTCACCAGTCTGTTGCGGGGGCACATACAGTGGTGGTCAAAAGTTTACATACACTTGTAAAGAACATAATGTCATGGCTGTCTTGAGTTTCCAGTTATTTCAACAACTCTGATTTTTCTCTGATATAGTGATTGGAACATATCCTTCTTTGTCACAAAAAACATTCATGAAGTTTGATTCTTTTATGACTTTATTATGGGTAAACTGAAAATGTGACGAAATCAGCTGGGTCAAAAATATACATACAGCAATGCTAATATTTGGTTACATGTCCTTTGGCCATTTTTACTTCAATTAGGCGCTTTTGGTAGCCATCCACAAGCTTCTGGCAAGTTTCTGGTTGAATCTTTGACCACTCCTCTTGACAGAATTGGTGCAGTTCAGTTAAATTTGTTGGCTTTCTGACATGGACTTGTTTCTTCAGCATTATCCACATGTTCTCAATGGGATTTAAGTCAGGACTTTGGGAAGGCCATTCTAAAACCTTAATTCTAGCCTGATTTAGCCATTCCATTACCACTTTTGATGTGTGTTTGGGGTCATTGTCCTGTTGGAACACCCAACTGCGCCCAAGACCCAACCTTTGGGCTGATGACTTTAGGTTTTCTTGAAGAATTTGAAGGTAATCCTCCTTCTTCATTGTCCCATTGACTCTCTGTAAAGCACCAGTTCCATTGGCAGCAAAACAGGCCCACCGTGCTTGATGGTAGGCATGGTGTTCTTGGGGTTAAAGGCCTCACCTTTTGTCCTCCAAACATATTGCTGGGCATTGTGGCCAAACAGCTCAATTTTTGTTTCATCTGACCACAGAACTTTCCTCCAGAAGGTCTTATCTTTGTCCATGTGATCAGCAGCAAACTTTAGTCGAGCCTTAAGGTGCCGCTTTTGGAGCAAGGGCTTCCTTCTTGCACGGCAACCTCTCAGTCCATGGCGATGCAAAACACGCTTGACTGTGGACACTGACACCTGTGTTCCAGCAGCTTCTAATTCTTGGCAGATCTGCTTTTTGGTGCTCCTGGGTTGACTCTTCACCCTCCCGACCAGTTTTCTCTCAGCAGCAGGTGACAGCTTGCGTTTTCTTCCTGATCGTGGCAGTGACAAAACAGTGCCATGCACTTTCTACTTACAAACAATTGTTTGCACTGTTGCTCTTGGAACCTGCAGCTGCTTTGAAATGGCTCCAAGTGACTTTCCTGACTTGTTCAAGTCAATGATTCTCTTTTTCAAATCTGTGCTGAGCTCCTTTGACTTTCCCATTGTAGCGTTTGTGGATGTTTTTATCCAATGAGCCCTTTTTAAATGGCCTCAGAGAAGTCACCAGCTGCAGTCACTCATAATCACTCACAAGAAGTTAAGAGGTCATGCTATGAAGCTCATGTCATTGACACAACTTTCTAAGTCTCCAAAATTGCTCATTCATTGAGCTGTATGTATATTTTTGACCCAGCTGATTTCGTCACATTTTCAGTTTACCCATAATAAAGTCATAAAAGAATCAAACTTCATGAATGTTTTTTGTGACAAAGAAGGATCTGTTCCAATCACTATATCAGAGAAAAATCAGAGTTGTTGAAATAACTGGAAACTCAAGACAGCCATGACATTATGTTCTTTACAAGTGTATGTAAACTTTTGACCACCACTGTACACACACAATCATACACACACACATTCATTCCTAGGGGCAGTTTCATAGTGTTCAATCAACCTAACATGGATGTTTTTGAAGGGTGGGTGAAAATCGGGGTACCTGCAGAAAACCCACGCTTACATGTGGAGAACATGCAAACTCCACACAGAAAGGGCAATGTGTTAAGCCTAATTCCGGAATTCGAACCCAACCTTCTTGCTGTGAGGGTACTGTGCTACACTCGTATTTGTAAGTCATATTTAAAAGCAGTAAAACTGAAAACATTTTTGTCGTATAATACGTTTTAAAAAAGGTGATAAAAACAAGAAAAGTTGTACCCAAAAATCTCTAAACACTGTCCGGCATTTCAATCACTTGAAATCAGTTGTTTTTATGGAGACTGAAATAATGAGTCGTTTACAAAACATTTCCAGTGAACATCTGGCTCTTATCACTTTCAAGCATCATTTCCTTCACCTAAATACCCCAAACCAGAAGCCAATTCCCTGAAGTGTGCTTGAGTCTACTGTAAATGGGACTACGTGCTTAACATCCATCACGCTTCATGTCATACGACCAGATTTTAGAGTAAATATGGACATCTTTTAGCATCCTCTGTTTTAAAATGAAGCTTTTTAAAGTGATTTTAAGAAAAGGAAAAGCTGAGGTTAAATTTAAGAGTGATAGAAAGGGTCGTTATGACATACTAGTGCATTTATCTTACTTCCTTTTAGGAGATTGTAATTGTATCTGTCCTCTGCTTATTTGATGGCAGAGCAAAGGTCAGAAGTAATCTGTGGGAAACGTGCTCCACTGCATGGAATCTTCCAACCTGCTTTATCAGGGGGAAAATATTCAGCCAGCCATTTATCATAGTTGGAAGTTATTATATAAGCATTTATCTACGTATAATAAGATTTAGGGAGATGAACTTTGCAAAGAAAGCAGATAAACAGACAAGGAAAAGCAGGTTTATCAGGCTTGTTAAACCAAAAAATCTGGTTAAACTAAAAAAGGTAACAAACAGGAAAATTCTTCAGGTTATGTGAGCGATACTTTAGCAGGAATTCTTTCAAGTATTTTTGGAGACATTCCGTCTCTTAGTTTCTGTTCATCTGGATGTTCTGAAGTCACTTTCACATTCTCTCCTTGTTTTTGCTTCGTTTCTGGATGGAGACAGGATTAGATTGTCTCACGACATGGGCGGTGTCCAAGCCTTTCACACCCTCATAGTAAACTGAAACTGCCCTGTCACTTAGCACTGGTATTTGATACTGACATGAGAGTTTTCTGTCAGTTGATAGAAAAAAAGTACAACTTGTACAGATTTGGTGATGAATATCACTTGAAACTTTAGAGGTTGAAGGAATGATGTTTTCTGTGGGTTATCTTTTAATTTACCACACCTTCTCTCAGTGATGTAACATGACATTTTCAGTCTAAATTTGGCCATAACGTTCCATTTTAAGACGAGAAGGCGACTATTTGGGAATCAAGGTGTAATGTTTAAAAAGCTGTTGTTTGTTTTTTTAAACCCTGTCCTGTCTGGCATTGTGACAAGCAGAATGTTGATCTGTATATCAAGTATTGCTGGAAAGATTTGCTCGATTAAATGCAAGCCGCGAATTACCTGCTGAATTATCTGGAAAAAAATACAAACTGGAGATAAAGTTGAGACCCATAAATGAACAAATTAACAATTAAAATAACAAATGAACAAATAATGCAGACCACAAACCGACTTTTCTGAAGCTATAATAATATTGATTGGGAGGAAAGAACATAGCAGACAGTAAACAGTGTAGCACAGTGTGCATATGTGAGTGAAAGTATTTGCATGCTGACAATGTGAGCCATGTGCTTATTAGGGCCAACTGATCTTCCCACACCCCAAAAGACCGGAACGGGAGAAGGAGAGACACTTGCAACTCGGGCCCACAATTAAGTCTATGTAGGGACCCTGAGAATGAGTAGAGGAGGCCACACACCCAGCCAGTCAGCCAAGTGCAGATGAGAACTCCCTACAGGAATCTCCCTGGCACGGGCGTTCCTGATGCCAGGAGCCTCAGGCTGCGGGGCAGATGTGCCAACCATACCCCGCAGCAGCAGGTGAGCTCAGGGGGTGTTGGAAGCTGAGCCACAGACCAAAGGGGGAGAAATCCCCTCAAGGGGGCAGGGGCTTCCATCCGCCCTGCATAAACAGGGCGCCCTAGATGCAATCACCATAGCCCAAAACATGAACAGGCACCAAGGGCTGCAACCCAATACCCTTCTGCACCCCTCTAATCCCTCACCTGTACTCCTGCCAACTCCCATGTTACTCTTGCCCCATATGCCCCTATAAAACCCCTGCTAGAGAAGGGGGCCCTGAAGTACCCAAACGAGACTGCCCCAAGGCTCGTCCCAAAAAAACATACACATCTGCATCTCTGGGTGCCTCCCACACCCCAGCAGCCTCCAAACCCCGCACACCCGGCCTCTCTACATCCAGCAGAGCCCCCATCACCAGGAGGGTGAAGACTGGGCACCCTCCCTGAATTAACTGGCTGAACATAGAGGTGGCATCACCCAGAGGTGGCTACAAAAACATCATAGTCATGTCTTTAAAACTTCATTTTTCTCACAGGACTTTGGAATTTCAGTAAACTTGAAGATGCCATCTTGTTATGAAACCTTTGGTTGATGATCAACTGACGTGTCTCGTGTGGCATCTGCTTTAACAGGAAAGTGGCAGCAGATTCCTCCGTCCTGGCAAAGCCTCAACGGGGAGATTCCTGGAGTATTTGTGCTCTGCATTCTTCATGTTCCTTTGCATTGCCAGACAACACACACACACACACACACACACAGCTCAATACCTGCCGTCAGAGACACGGTTGTTTCTTGTTTCCCAGCTGGAGTGAGGGGTGTGAGAAACATGCTCACTGAGATCAGAGTTATGGTCGAAGAGGCGAGTGGAAGCGCAGAACCAAATATCCACATCCCACTGTGACAATGGTCCCCTCTCCAGCAGACCCTCGGAGTGGGAGGGAGGAAGAGACAAAGAAGCAATTCAATAATTGACAACACAAAAAGGCCCGTCTATGACAAATATAAAGCAATGAATAAAGATGTGTGGAATAAAACAAGACTAAACTGTCAGATAGACGGAGACAAAAATGTTGGAATGATCACCGACTCCAAACTTTACAAGGCTTTAGAATTGATCAAGAGATTGTACAAAAATCAGAGTAGAGATCCTTGTTTTTATGAGGTTTTGGGTGTCTCAAATAGAAATGGACTTATTAACAAATCAAAGTACCATTGAAATCAAAACATTCTATAGAAAAGGAGATACAAACCAGATGAAGCTGAACTCTCCACAGTAAAATCAAAGAAACAAGAATAAGTTGATGCCAAGGTGACAAACAATTTGTCTCCGTCTGCTGTATATACCAAACTGTGTAATAATGAATGGTTAAGGTTCATTTGACTAAGTTAAAGTTGTCAAACGGGTAAAGGTTTTAATTTTTTTTACTACTAACTACTAATATCATTAGGCTCTGTCCACACGTAGTCGGGTATTTTTGAAAACGCATATATTTTTATCCGTTTTGACCTGCCGTCCACATGAAAACGGAGGGGTTTTTTTTCACTCAAACCCGGCATTTTTGACAACTCCGGCCAAAGTAGAGATTTTGGAAAACTCCGTTTTCGTGTTTGCGTGTGGACGTGCAAAAATGGAATTTGCGTTTTTACGCCTCACTACCTGCGACAAGTAATGGATCCACGGAAACAGGCATTACTTTTTACCCTGTTGCAGACCCTCTGTTCTTGCATTTTTGTCCACTCTCAACAGCTCTTTCCTCTTGTTGAGGAGCTTGTTGTTGTTTACATCAACACTGCCGACTACTGGTCTGGCATGCTCAAAAATCGCACTCAGAAGCGTTCTTATACGACTCCGTGTGGACGCGGACATTTTGAGAACGGTTACGTGTGGACGCAAGCATTTTCCTAAAACGGAGGACGGCAGATATGCGTTTTCAAAAATACCCGGTCACGTGTGGACATGACCCTAGTGTGAATTTCCAAAAACTGGTCAATAGGTGGAGTTTTTGAAGGTTTTTATGGTGGCGTTCAAAGAAATGCATTTAATTTTCTGTTAGTAGTAGACATACATGACAACTTGGAGGAGTCATAAAGTTCATCTGTAGTTGGTAATGAGTAACTGTGGGCAGTTTTGTTAAAACCCCTCCTGTAGTTTGGGAGGAATTGCTTTCACAAAAAGGTTACAGAAGCACTCACGGATGGATGCATGGATAGTCAGGTTTTTAGCAGTGAGATATTTTTTGCATTGACTTGGAAAATGAGCCAACAATTGAATTCTCTTAGAGAGGTTCCTCAGGCGGAATGAAATATAGGTTTATGAAAAACAGAAGGGTCTTTAACTCAAATCCAGTGTGACTGAGATGGGATTTTCTTTGTCAAAGTGAATTAAATAAATAAATTTTAGAGGGTTACTGGGACACAGCAAGTCGAATGTTATTCAACCATTGTGGTTACAAATAAGCAGCATAAAGAGAGTGAACTAAGTCATTTCACCTTTGAAATTAGTAAATAAATTGGTCTGCTATATGTACCTATGTGTACTGAAAATCCTCCATGTGAAGACATTTTTAAAAACTGTTTTACAAACTTTATGCACATGTGTTTTTACTCAGCCATTTTTTAACATATTATGAGGTAGCTGGTCAGTTCAAATATACAAGAAGCTCACAGTAAAAAGAGAAATTTGTGTTTTTATGTGTTGCCCTAGTGGAATGTGTCTGGAAAACATCAAGGTTGCATGTGAAAAATGGATTGCATGAATGGAAAAGATCAAATAAAGTGCTTAAATGAAGTATTTAACGACATTCATGAGTTTTTGGAGTTCTGTTTGGCTTTTTGGAGATCTCAATGGTTTATATTTTATCATTCAATAAATTGCCTGCAGCATTAATCTCAATTTTGGGTCATTTTAACAAGTAAAAAAGTGGAAGTCAGAAGAAAACCTTATTTGAAAAAAGAGAAAAGTGGACAATGGTGATAAATATTCTGTGGCAAAAATCCATTTTTATGCACAGGTCACATTTAAATCCATATTGTGGCACTAATTGCCATAATTTCTCAAGTTTACTTGAGAAATTATGTTTTTGTTTAATCTTCAAAATGAACTCTAACGGCATCATCTCATGGACGTAAAGAAGTTTGTTCCTCCTTTGGATGTTTAATTTTGAATAGTTGTGGAAAAACAACTTGTACGTATTTCTCTTATTTAAATATTGGGATGTGCATCAATCCATGAAGGAAAAAAAAAATATTGTTCGCTGGTGTTTTTTTTTTGGTTTGAGCATTGTTTTTCATTTTAACACTAATGCTGACATTGTGGGTGAAAAGCGAACCTAAACTGTGACATGTGGAGCCAAAAGAAAAAAGTTAGCCACAAAGCCTAACCTCTGACCCTGTCCTCCTCCCTTAAACTCACTCCTGTTGCAAATTCCAAATGAGAAACACAGCTGGCAGATGTGACCAGGGTGTGAATAAAACGAGACAATAAAATGAGACAAAAAAGTTGAAGAAAATGGTACACAAGTACATATATTCAGAGTTTGACATTTAGCTGAGGATAGGGCTCGAAAGTAAGCGTGACAAATAAGAGTTTTACTCATTTTACTCACTGAAAACTTGGATTATTTTGAAATCAAATCCACCTTTCTCTCTCCTCAACCAAGCTAAAAGTCCAGCCTGTAATGTTGTGAACACCTGTCTTGTCTCATCCTAATCAGATTTCTTTACTTAGTTCAACTTTTTTTTTTTAAGTCAGTCACCAAATCTATTTTTTCTTCAATTGTTTGCTGATATACGTATATATATCAGCAAAATTGTTTATATATATATATATATATATATATATATATATATATGTGAAAGGTTTGTCCGCTAAAAAACAAGATTTCCATTCACATGAGCCTATGCTTATGCACTAACTGTCCAATCATAGCTCTGAAAACATTGACACATAAAAGTCCCAAGGGGACCAGCTTAAAATTTGATTGATTAAAGATTAAAGTTTTATTGCCATTTGCAGTGCTTAGAGAAAACCAGTAGAATGGACTAAAGGTATTTGAGGAAATTGTGTTGACTTTAGCCTATCCAGCAACAAATGCTGGCTGAAATGTGATTGGTCAAATGTTCATGTGAAAACACTTGTTTGAAAGCAGCGTAACCATTGGAAAAGCAGAGAAACAAAACAGACTAATGATTTGGGAATATTTTAGATTTATATTAATGACCAAAAGATAATTAACAGCAGTTTGTGATTGAGATTTTTCTTGGGCCTGTAGAAAAGACTTTGAAAGCATTCAGTGTCCGCCACTGATTAAACCTCATATGAAAAATTAAACCAAAAATTGAGCTCATTTTAATTGGAGAAAGTCACTTTTGGTGTTTAAACTGCTCTAACGTTTCTGATAAGGTTACAAAAAGTGTCAATTTGTACTCTCTGTGAACTACCTAAGAACTATTTGTTGTTGTTACTACAAATCCAACAAAGATTAATTCTTACAACGACGTTACCAAACGAGTTTAAACAGGGAGCAGCTTGTTGCTTTGTCTCCATGGCTACAACTACAAACACAGATGACTGAGGCAGCATGCTTCACCAGGTAATCATTAGTACCAAGCTAACCTTTGACTTCTGCCACGGTTCAGATGACACACGGCCACGTCTACCTGCTGTCAGTGGAGTCGCTGGGCTGTGCTAGTCAGCATGGGGCAGAAACAGGAGTCAGATTAGCTTCTTTTGGGGGGGTGTAGACTCTAAACAAAACCAGGTTTATGTAAAAACGAAACTATATATGATGTCCGTGTGTGGTTATCTGGCTGCTTGATTAGCCATGTGTGAGAAATACTTTCCTTAATAAAGTCTGATGTGACTAAAATAAAAACCAAGTGAGCCGCTAATACGTTCAACAGCAGATTAGTTAAACTCATAACGAGGATATAAGGGTAAAAAAAAAAATTCTTAAAGTTTTTTTTTTTCAAATTATCTTTTTTATGTTTATTTTCTGTCTATGATAAAAGCAAGATTTTAAAATCTTGCTCTTTTGTCTCTGTATTTTTTCTTTTCACTACGTAGAAGGTTTCAATGTTGCTTTCCTTTATCTCCTCACTTATCATTTTATGAGTTGTGCACATTATTTTTAGCCGTTTTATCTAAATTTATCAAAATATCTCTAAACAAAATAACAAAACAGCGTAAAAATCAAATTTTTTAATTTTTTTTTCCTTCACGCTGATAAAAATTCTTCTTCTTAAATGCTAAAACAGAATTGTCACTTTAAGAAAAACTTCTACAATTTTTCTCTATTTTATTCCTTTTTATTTTCTAGCTTTCAGTAACTGCCAGATTGTGACAACACAAAATTGTTTATCCTATCAACCCAATCAGATAAGCTGGTGATGGACGACAAACGGCGTGAAACCTTCATGATCAGAAAATAGCTTTAGTTGTTTTTATTTCTTCCAACTAAAACAGTCCTTTATGGGGTTTTTTTTTTCAGATTTTTTTAAAAAAACCAAGTTCGGCCTGATACAGCTTGTGTTTTTATGTGTCATTTATTACGCCAGAGAAGAATTTATCTTCATTTCCATGGACTACTGTGACAATGGTGGGACAGTCAGATGGGGGATGGTGACTGGAGACAGAGGCAGAACAGCTGAGAGAGTCCTTTTAGATTCAAAGACGGTCTGTCTGTGTTGTGTGTCTGTCCCTGGTTAAGCTTGACTGCATCTGTTAATACCAACACGCCCACACTAGGGTGGTGAAATATCTATATGTGAGTCTGCCTTGCACTTAAAACTTCAAAATATAGTGCAAAAATATAGTGTTCCAGCATGTTTTGAATGCACTGTGAAAACTAATTTTCCTCCTAATTATTTATCAAGAAGTGGTTTGTTTACCAGAAAGTTGTGTAAGAAGATTTTTGCTGCAAAAAAAAAAAAGTTATGATTTCCTTTTGTCTAAGGTCACATACTCACAACGTAAGGCAGGATGTGGTGAGCGTTTCTTTTTTGCATCTACCTGCCTGCAGCTTTTCTCATCCGTCTTTCTGAGCATCTGTTTTACACCCACGCACAACTTTGTGCAGAAATTGCACATAAAAAAAGAGTAAGAAAAAAAAAGAAGGCAAAAAAAGTTAAAGTCAAACAATAAATGTTTATCATAGATGTAAAAGCTTTGACAAATGCGTTTTTGCAGCGTGAGAGGAGTAAAAATAAAAAAAGACTTTATAAACAGTCATTTTCTAAGTGGAGACATCATGTTGAAGAAACAGAAGCTTAAATAAATGGTTCGGAAGATTTACACTTTATTTACCTACTGCAGCCAAACAACATGTTGGCTCATATTAAAGTGGAGGTCTCTAAGTGGCCACACACGGCCTCTCCTTCAGACTTCTGCACATAATAACAGTTTGCTAAGTAGTTGCTAGTTTGCTGCTAGACACCAGAAGCTGAGGGAAGTTTGATGCACTGGGCTTTGTTCTCATCTTCTGTTCTACTATTATCTGCATATTAAATGTAATATCTCATTTGTCTAATTAGCACAGCGCAACTTGCAAATGATCTATCTCCCCCACTCAGGCATTCCCCTTTAAGGGGGTAGGACTCTTCCAGATGCCTGGCCCCATGTCACACTAACATCAGGACCTTCGTTGATCCCATCTGTGCTCCTGTCCTGACCTTAGGGCCTTTAACCGCCCATCTGAACATCTACATAAACTGTAGAAGTGTTGAACCTACTGAGTGGGATGTCACTTAATGCATTCATATCCAATAGCAATAGGCTGGACAGACTGATAAGGAAATGTGCATCTGTGGTGGGGAGAAATGTGGACTGTGGGAGCTGTTTTGGAGGGGAGGGTGAGGGCTTTAATGCAGGGTATCCTGAATAACCCCCGTCACCCTCTACACGATGTTATCACGACCCAGAAAACGACCTGAAGTAACAGGTTCCTCTCACTGCACTGCAGGACTGAGCGCTTAGGAGGTCGTTCATCCCTTCAGCCCTCGGGCAATTTAATCGATCAGATGGTTCTGGAAGGAACTGAGTCTTATTTTGTTTTTATTTATTTTGTATGTACAGTTTGTGTGATTTCTGTTGCTGCTGGACACCAGAATTTCTCCTGCAGGAGATCAATAGAGTTTCATCTATCTATTTATTAAAATGAAGCCAATCCAGTTGCTTTTTCTGCCTTTTGCACGACGCCATCTTGAATTTTTGGTTGTGCAAGTATGCAGTTATTGGTTCAGTTTGCAGTCGTATGGCATCCAAGTTGGCAAGCAAGTTGGCAACCATAAGCGAGGTTGCTGAACACATGGGTCCCTATGACTGAAGAGTGGCAAAATGCCAATATGTTTGACTGACTTGAATAGTCACTATATTTTTTTAATTGGTACATCTGATTGATCAGTGATTAACTTGAAGAACATTTGCTGCATAGCAAGCAACAACCAATTTAATTCACAACAATGGGAAATGTGTTCTTACTAAAGTAAAAGAGCCAGAATGGTTATTATGACAGTAATAGTTAATGTGCCAACAACTGAGCTGCCAATTTTTCAGTATACTGTAAATCTATGAGCACTGAGGCCTGTTAAAGTCTGAATCTACTTCCCTTTTGGCACGCAGAAAGAAGCGATATTTCCATTTCCTTATATAGAGTCATTAATCATTCTAAACTCTTTTCTAGATGAAATCCAGCTGCTACATTCTATAAACCTGAATTATGTTAGATAGAACTGTAGATAAGATTCTCTTTAATTCTCAATGCTATGCATATTCTGACTGGTCGTCCTCATAAAAGGTCTATCCTCCAACTGCGTCTCAAGAGGTTTTGTCTTGTTCTTTCCAGTTGGATTATTGAAGAGTTTTTTCTAACCAACCAAAGGCTCTACGGACAGGGATGCCTGTTGTTTGTTTATTTGTTTTTGGATTATTTGTTTAGATCGTAATAAGTCTGATCCAAGAACAAAACCTTTTAAAACTCTTTTGTTGAGAAATTGAGCTGCAGAATTTAAATTTCATTGACTCATTATATGCCTCAACAGATTGGCAACCTGTTTGTGGTGTACCCTGCTTCTCGCCTGAAACTAGCCAGGATAGGCTCAAGCTCAACCTGTAACACTGTTAGCGATAAGTGGTTCCGAAGACAAAACTAATCAGACTCAGTCACCTTCTTGACAGTGTATCCCTTACAATTCAATTCAATAATATCTTTATTCATCCGTGAGGAACTTCATTTGCAGACAGAGTGCCGGGACAAACACAGACAAATGCATAAAAACCACATTCATTAAACCCACCATAAAACAATAAAATCAATAAATAAGAACATTTACTTAACATTTCTTCAGTACATGGCCACCCGTCACAAGGCCGCTCAGCCATTCAACAGTCGGATTGAGATGGGTATGAAGCTGGATGTGGCTCTCTTGTCTGGTCTTAAGTGCAAGGGATCTGAACCTACGACCGGATGGTAACAGGGTGTAGTGTGAGTGCAGAATGTGTAAACTGTCTGTGGAGATCTGAGTACCTTTTCTCAGGACTTGGTTATTGTAGATGGAAGTGAGTGATTCCTGTTGATGTCCAATGATTTTACTGCTGATTTTAATGATCTTATTGAGAGTGTTGCGATGTGAGACACTGAGTGAACCAAACCAGGCTTTGATATTGAATGTGAGCATGGACTGGCTGAAGCATTTGTAGAAAACTGCCAGAATGGATGGATGAACCTGAAGTTTGCGAAGTTTACGGAGGAAACGGGGTTGCCAGAGCCCATCCCGGCTGATTCAAGGCCGCAAGGCCATACACATACAACCATAAGCACATACACACACTCGTTCCTAGAGGCAATCATGTAGTGGCCAATCAACCCAACAGACATGTTTTTGGAGGGAGGGAGGAAAGTGGAGTACACCTACACATACACAGGGAGAACATGCAAATTCCACACAGTAAGGCCAGTATTTCAAGGCTCGTCCCCACCCAGGACTCAAACCAATGACCTTTTTTTTGTGAGGTCACTGTGCAACCCACTGTGCCACTGTGCTGCCCAAAACTAATCTGATTGTTCTCATTTTTTATTCTGTGACCTATTAAGATAGAATGTTAATATTTTCAAACTGTTTTTCTGTTTTAGTGTTTTCAGATAAGAGACAGGCTGGTGTCTTTATCGTCTGACCATGGTGAGCCACCTCAGATCCCCCTCTGGCGAGAGAGGAGAGGGAAGACAGAATGGAACTGAATGGATCAGAGGCTGATTCCTTTATGCAACAGTTTGGAAAAGGTTCAAATTTACATCTGAATTTATAACCGAGATCATCTCTTTTAGAGATTTAAATGTTGATCTTGTCGAATAAATCAGGACTTTTTCAGCCCCGGTGTCACGCAATCTCAATAAGGGGGCTTTATTCCAGTCACTGGAACAAACTGAGTGTACGGAGAAACAAACATTAATACTTATTTTGGAAAATTGATTTTTTTAGGATTGTGAATCTTTTTTACATGATGATGCAAATAATTTTTTATGGGTGAGTTTGAACTGACTGGCAAATATTTTTGGTGAAGGATTTAAAAGCTTCAATTAACTTTTTTTTTCAATTCTAAAATAAATCCCATACGTAAGATGTATAATGTTAAGGTGAACAATGATTCTCAGATTTCTGAGAAAGAAAGCCTGATAGCATCTGATTATATTCTCTCCAAGTAGTATTTATAAGTGAGCTAAACGTCTCTTAGAACAACTAGCTTGTTTGTGTAACATTTGAAATACTGCAGGATGCTGTATCCGTGACAAGAATGATTGCTATCAGTCTAAATTCTCTGTTTAGGGTTCTTAGTAGTAAACCATTGTTTACAAAGAAAGTAGATCCCATGTAATGATTGGCTTCGTCCTCTACTTGGTAATCTCGCTTCATAATAAAGGTGTCTTGAATGGCTACCAGCCAAAGTTTTGCTCCTACCAGCAGTGCTATTTGTAATTAGTAAACAACTGTTAATTTTCTCAGTGGATTTTGCGTTATTCTTTTTCCCGTTTTGAAATGAGGCGACATGAAGGAGGCAATCTCGTTATGTGCGTGATATCTAATATCTCTTCCAATCCCCTATGCTGTAATGGAAAAATGGTGAGCATTGGTCACACACTATTGTGATTTCTAATTTGTTTGTGGTGACTTCAGTGGGAAGGTCTCTGAATGGAGAAACTAAGATCACCCAAGTCCTAAAACAAAACAATCAAAAAGTTGTGATCAAATGAGAAACCGAACACACCACTGGTCTCTTCCGTCGTTTTGTCTCTAGTGCTCTTTGTTATCTTTGCCAAACTGTTGGATGTACTTGATGTCCTTCATCATAGAAGTAAAGATGAAGTAGGAACATCATTAGGACAACCAATAGGAGGCATGAATCTGGAAGGACAGTGGAAACATGTCATAAGGACAAAGTAAGAAGCGCTCCACTCCTCGTTTAGACATGTTAAATTAGCTACTAATAAAATTGAATCAGTGCCTCCAAATCTGAGGATATAGTGCTCGCCCAGAAAAGGGGGGAATGCACCCTGCAGGTCAGGAACAGGGTCCTGCCCCTAGTACAGGATTTTAAGTATCTCAGGGTCTTGTTCATGAGTGGGGGAAGGATGGAGCGCGAGATCGACAGGCTGATCGATGCGGCGTCAGCAATAACGAGGACGCTGCATCGGTCCGTCGTGGTAAAGAAAGAGCCGAGCCGAAAAGCAAAGCTCTCGATTTACAAGTCGATCTACGTTCCAACCCTCACATATGGTCACCAGCAGTGAGTGGTGACCAAAAGAATATGAGCGTTGATACAAGCGGGCGAATTCAGCTTCCTCCACAGGGTAGCTGGGCTCTCACTCAGAGATCGGGAGGAGCTCGGTGTCTTGCCGCTCCTTGAGGTCGAGAGGAGCCAGATGGGGTGGTTCGGGCATCTGGTCAGGATGCCCCCCGAGCGCCTCGCTGGTAAGGTGTTTCGGCCAAGTCCCATCGGGAGGAGATCTAGAGGTAGACCCCAGACCTGCTGGAGAGACTATATCTCACAGCTGGCTGGGTGGGGAACGACTCTGGATTCTTCTGGATCAGCTGGAGAATGCAACTGGGGTGAGAGAAGCCTGGGCTTCCCGTCCGAGGCTGTTGCCCACGCGATCCGGCCTCGGATAAGCGGAAGACGATGGAATGGAACAGAATAAAATTGACTACAATGATCCTCTAGACTCTCGATTGGTAGCTCTAGAGTCTAGAGCTACCAGTCGATTGCGAACGACGTAATGGGCACCCGTGTAGAAGATGAAAACAAAAAACATAGGTGTAGTGCAACATACTTTCCCAAGCTCATGGCTCCTGGAAGCTTGCTAGAAACTGTTCAAAACACTCTGTTTATAGCCAGTCGGCCAATGAGCTTTTGGATAATCCAAAAAGACATATTTCAAATCTAATCTCATCTGTAAAGACTATTCTGAGTCTCTCATATAACCTGAACGGAAAACACTGTCAGCTTGTGTTACCAGGATATCTACAAGTGCTTTTGACTGTTTTAGTAATCATTGAATGCCCTACATTTTGAGAGCACAGTGTTCTGTTTGACTATTTTGTCCCAGCGAGAAATGTTTGCAAACAAAAGTTTGATAAAGCCAATGAATGATGTCAATGTTACGTCAAGATTATGTTTTTTCTTGAGAAAGGAAAAGAAAAATCTTAAGGTTTAAACTTCTCTGTGATGTTGCCCCCTTAAACATAAAACTCAGAGGCGGATCCAGGGAGGGGCTTGAGGCGCACATTTCTCCCCCCTATTGGTCCACAAAAACAAAAAAATGTTCTTACTACTTTAATTATTATAAACTTTGGGCAAAATATGCACCAAAATGCAGAAAAATTCCTTATTTTCAAAATGTTCTTGGGGGGGAATGCCCCACTCGCCCTATACTGGCAAACACCACAGGTGCTTGTTTTGTCTATGACCTCATGCCCCCGCCCCCTTTAGAAAATCTTGGATTCGCCCCTGAAACTGATTGCATACCTTTTCAAAGTGTTAACAAATGACCCCTATTTCATTTTCATTCAAATAGTAACATATGGTTCAAGCTGTGTTTTCTGAAATGCCACCCTTGGGATGCTTGTTTGTTGTAAAGCTTGGAAAGTTCATTCTGTCTCCAAAATTTCAGCTAAACTATTTATATCTACGTTTATTAGAGTACAGCATCTATAGGGCCAGGTGGATCCTCACTAACCTGGGCATTAATGGAAAGAGTTGTATGTCTTACAGTATATTTAAGGTAACATTCTAAGGAGGCGTGACAGATTATGTAACTTTCTCACTGGACGCAAAATGATTTTGCGAGGAATGTCCTCTCTGAATGGAGCGCTTTTACATCAGTTGCTGTTTGCGCCAACAAAATTAGCTTTGGTATGATAAGATTGGACAAATCCTGCTCTGTCTGCGATATAATGGCCATGTCGGGCATGTGACCAACCACTTGTACAAGGCCAGAAGGTATTAAAGCAACCCCCCCAAGAAGTCAATCTTTTCTTTGTTTTTTTTTTTTCTTTTTTTATGCAACACAAACAAATATTAACTTTGATAAATGAAGCGCGGGGAGCCTACAACTCCCAAAAATTTTCCACCAAAAAAGAAAATTTTTGGGTGGAAAATGTAAAGTAGGTGTTTTTATAATAGAAGTAGAATTGTTTTAACATTTAGTGTCATTAGTTTCCGTCTTTGGATGTACAGTATGTAGCTTTGCTCAAAAATGACCTATTTTGTGGTTTCTTTTGGTCTGTGGGAAATTTACTATCTCCATTGTGTCAGTTCTGACCTCTGTTTTTAACTTCCCATTTTCACCAGTTTTGTTTTAGAAAGCTGCCTGTGCTAATGAAGACACACTTCCCCTTAAAATTCAGGTCACAGTCACCCGAGGCCTCTCTGTAAGACTCATTACTAACAATACCTACACATTTCAACTGCCTTGACTTCAATGTAACTTCTGATGGTATCTATTTGAAGTTCCTCGTGACATAATGGATAATTTGTTCAGGCACGATGCAACAACATTGCAGTGCTTTCTCAAAATATATCTGTGCCCTGCTCACGGAGTTGTCCGATGGGATGCTTTGAATTCTTCCATAATGACATAAAGCTTCAACTGATAGACAAACAATTCTCCCACAGATGAGATAAAAGCACTGCAAGAAAAACCTCAGATCCACACATGGTAGATTCAAATGAACGACTTTGTTTTGTGGGGAGAAAAAAAGGAAATTCCCAGACAGCCAAACACAGCCAATACAATGCCAAACATGCCAAAAATGTTCAATGATGCTTCTGTGTTTGACAACGAAAATAAACACCATTGTTTTGGGCAAAATTAAAAATGGATGGTGGGGGTTGACATGGTAACATTAAAAATAAACAAAGATGTCATCGAAACGAATTCCTGGTGACATATGTAAAAATGAAACTTGTGAAAGATTGATAACTTGATCAAAGTGTGCTATCGTTATTACCTGCTAATTAGCCGGGATAAGCTGCGACATCCTCTGGGAAGGATTAACAGATCAGTGGTTTGTAAAACGAAATTGAAAAAAAAATTTGACCTTGTCTCAGGGTAGCAAGGTGGTGCAGTGGGTAGCACAGCAAGAAGGTCATGGGTTCGAGTCCCGGGTGTGGACGAGGCTTGGAACACTGGCCTTTCTGTGTGGAGTTTGCATCTTCTCCCCGTGCATGCGTGGGATTTTTCCAGGTACTCCGGTTTCCTTCCACCCTCCAAAGACATGCATAGTAGGTTGATTGGCCAGTGCCAAATTGCCCTTAGGAATGAGTGTATGTGTGTGTGTATGGTTGTATGTGTGTGGCCAGACTGGTCGTCAGACTGGTGACCTGTTCGGGATGTGCCCTGTCCCTCGCCTTGAATCAGCTGGGATAGGCTCTGGTGCACACCCGCAACCATAAGGGATGGACGGTTAAGAAGGTTACTGACTGACTTGTGACAGACTGGTGAATTTTCCAGAGTGTACCCTGCTTCTCGCCCATTAACTACTCTGAACAAACTGTGGAACACTCTGGGAGAAGCAGTTTGGAACTAATAATAAAGATAACCACATAAAACATTTTCACTGTGAATTAGTAGAGTCCTCAGTGTACCCTGCCTCTCACCTACTGGTTACCTGGGGCAAACTGTAACACCCTCTGTCACACACTAATGTATAAACAATTTGGAAATAGAGAAGAACACATTTTTAATGATGACCTTGAGTCTGACTGGCAACTTGTCCTGGGTCTACCCCACTTCTCACCTGCTAATTAGCCATGAAATGCTTTGACTCCACTGTGATCAGAACTTCATTGTCTGGTAGAGACTTTCAACTGTGTAGGGTGTACCCTGCCTCTCACCTGCTACCTAGACAGGATAGGCTTTGGCATTCCCCCACAGATTTCATCATTTATCTTGGTAAACACTAAGGGGAAAAAATCCAAAACATTCACTTCATGGCAGATTGGTGACTTCTCCAGGGTGCTCCCCACCTCTTTTTTGCTTCCTAAATGAAACCCCATCCATAGTTCATGACTATGGATAGACATGTCTAGACATGTCTATCTGTCTGTCTGTTGGTCTACCTTTCTGTTGGTCTGTTTATCTGTTTGTCTAACCGTTTGTCCATCTATGTCTGTCTGTTTTTCTATCTGTCTGTTTGTTTTTCTGTCTGTCTGTCTGTCTGTTTTTCTACCTGTTTTTCTATCTGTCTGTTTTTCAATCTGTCTGTTTTTCTATTTGTCTGTTTTTCTATCTGTCTGTTTGTTTTTCTATCTGTCTGTCTGTTTTTCTATCCGTCTGTTTGTTTTTCTATCCGTCTGTTTGTTTTTTGTTTTTCTATCCGTCTGTTTGTTTTTCTATCTGTCTGTTTTTCTATCTGTCTGTCTGTTTTTCTATCCGTCTGTTTGTTTTTCTACCTGTCTGTTTTTCTATCCGTCTGTTTTTCTATCTGTCTGTTTGTTTATCTCTCTGTCTGTTTTTCTATCTGTCTGTTTTTCTATCTGTCTGTCTGTTTTTCTACCTGTCTGTTTTTCTATCCGTCTGTTTTTCTATCTGTCTGTTTGTTTATTTCTCTGTCTGTTTTTCTATCTGTCTGTTTTTCTATCTGTCTGTCTGTTTTTCTATCTGTCTGTTTTTCTATCTGTATGTCTTTCTATCTGTCTGTTTTTCTATCTGTCTGTCTGTCTCTCTGTCTTGTCTGACTGTCTGTGTCTATCTATGTTGTCTGTCTGTCTAACATTTTCTATCTATCTGTTTTTCTGTCTCTCTGTCTTCCTATCTGTGAGTCTGTTTTTCTGTCTGTTTGTTTTTCTATCTGTCTGTTTTTCTATCTGTCTGTTTTTCTATGTGTCTGTTTTTCTATCTGTCTGTCTGTTTTTCTATCTGTCTGTTTTTTCTATTTGTCTGTTTTTCTATCTGCCTGTCTGTTTTTCTATCTGTCTGTCTGTTTTTCTATTGGTGTGTCTGTCTGTCTGTCTGTCTAACTTTTTTCTATCTGTCTGTCTTTCTGTCCGTCTGTTTTTCTATCTGTCTGTCTGTTTTTCTATTGGTGTGTCTGTCTGTCTGTCTAACTTTTTTCTATCTGTCTGTCTTTCTGTTTTTCTATCTGTCTGTTTGTGTCTATCTGTCTATTCTGTCTGTTTTTTCTGTCTGACTAACTTTTTTCTCTCCGTCTGGTTTTCTATTTGTCTACCTACCTGTCTATCTGTCTGTCTGTCTGCCTGTCTATCTGTCTGTTTGTCATTCTGTCTGTTTTTCTATCTGTCTGTTTGTCTTTCTGTCTGTTTTTCTATCTGTTTGTTTGTCTTTCTGTCTGTTTTTCTATCTGTCTGTTTGTCTTTCTGTCTGTTTTTCTATCTGTCTGTTTGTCTCCTTGTCTGTCTGTTTTTCTATCTGTCTGTTTGTCTTTCTGTCTGTTTTTCTATCTGTCTGTTTGTCTCCCTGTCTGTCTGTTTTTCTATCTGTCTGTTGTCTTTCTGTCTGTTTTTCTATCTGTCTGTTTGTCTCCTTGTCTGTCTGTTTTTCTATCTGTCTGTTGTCTTTCTGTCTGTTTTTCTATCTGTCTGTCTGCCTGTCTACCTACCTGTCTCTCTGTCGGTCTGTTGCTCTGTCAGACGGTTCAAACTGTGTGAGGAACAAAGTGATTGGCTTGTGCAGCACATCGTCAGAGAGGAGGCTGTTCCAGAGCAGAGGATTGTTGGCAACTCATTCTGTTTCTCAGACCAAACCCACACACAGACCTGTCATCACAGACCTCCTGGATTATTACCGCTGCTTTTAAAACAACTCTCATTCACCAAATTACACTTAGTCCTTTCTTTTTTGTCATGACAGTTTTTACCTGATCGAAGCAGACTTTTGATTTGTTGGATTTTTTTTGTTGGTAGAATTATAGATCATTTTAAGTTGCTAACTTAAATGCCAAATTCTGCGACAATGAACAGAAACGGAATGATGACTGATATTCAAACCAGGATAAGAAAAGATCCATTTACATCCAGTTATGATCTGGTGGGAAAAGAACTGGGCAGGTGAGTGTTTTATGGAAAGTCATCGAGGCCAACATTCACGCTTAAATAGTGTGTAGTGGACTTTACGCGCAGATTGGAACGTTTCAGTAAATCTGTTTATTTCTTTTTCTTTCTGTGTAATGGACTTTATCCTGCTAATCGGATCATATAGATTTCCGTTTGACGCGTGTTTTGAAAGAGTAATTGAGAATTTTACTCTATGTTGTAAACTTGTGCGCAATCTTAATGCGCTTTTTTTTAAAGATTTGACTCGAAGAAAATTGCTGAATTTTTTCTGTTAGAATTTCATTCAACAATCATCACACAGTTAGATCTGCATGATGAGGTCATGCATGTTCAAATCTCCCTGGAGACTTTGTTTCATCTCAAAGTCCACTTCTTATCTTTTAACGGTTTTCTTTAACAGTTTAGGCTGAAAATAAACACTGTTGTCTGGTTTTGAAACATTGTCAACTTTATGATTTTTAAGACTAGAACACACAACCCTTCAAAATCTGTTCCGTTCAGTCGTCTTCTGCTTATCCGGGGCCGGGTCGCGGGGGCAACAGCCTCAGACGGGAAGCTCAGGCTTCTCTCACTCCAGCTGCATCCTCCAGCTCCCCCAGAAAGACCCTGAGTCGTTCCCCAGCCAGTTGTGAGACATAGTCTCTCCAGTGGATCCGGGGACTGCCTCTTGGTCTCCTCCTGGTGGGACGGATCCAAAACACCTCGCCAGCGAGGTGCTCAGGGGCATCCTGACCAGATGCCCAAACCACCCCATCTGGCTTCTATTGACCTTGAGGAGGAGCGGCTCAACACCGAGCCTCCAGGTTGAGAGAAGCCAAAATCTGTGATTATTAAAAATGTATCTGCTCAAATTTACATTGTTTTGAAATTGGGAATGGGTTCTGGGGAGTTTTTTCCTCACCATGAAGGAGGGTCTAATGACAAGAATGTGCTGAAATTGTCTAGCTTTTAATTATGTATTTTCGTATCTATATTTTTTTTTGTTTTGTACCATTTTTTTTAATCATTTTTATGATTTTGGGTTGTGCAAATATGATCAGATGCAATTGAATAGGTCCAAAGTAAAAATGAAATATTCAAACAAAACTGAAACATGCTTAAATCATGCTGAAGAACCAGTTTCTGCTTTAATTTGAATCTTTTGCATTCCGGCTTTGTGCCATGGAATGCTACATATTTGCATTTTATGGTGCAAAGCCTTTCAAATAAGGTCAACTTTACTTTCTTTTTTGCAAATCTTAAACTTCAGCTCAACAACTTCCTGAAATCAAGCTTCCTAATCACATTAAGGGAAGGAATGTATGAAGCACAACGCAGCAGGAAGTCAGGTGTACAGTCACTACATCACATAGCCAACATTTTTAGATCATTTCATGCCAGTTTTTATTGCTAACAAACTCCGAGACCTGCTGGTTATGTTCTAAAACTGTTTTGGTTTTTTAATGAGCACAAAGAAAGGTTGTAAAGTTGAAAGCAGGAAGGGGAACTGGTGTCAGTAAGGGAGCTGTGAGAACTGTCATGTCTCATTGCACATTAGACACAAGCTGGTGTCCCGCTGAGGAAGACAAAGTGCAGACTCCACAGGAAACCAATTTCTCAATCAAATTATCAACCAGTCAAGAGCTGGAGAGAAATTGGTTTTGTCACACAGTAAAGTTCATGATTGATAACAGACTTGTTTTAAACAAATTCAATTTAAAAAGGGACTGCATATCATCTGCGGAATGGACCGTCACAGAATGAACCAACAAAATAAACGCAATACTTTGATAAAATGAAAAAAAACCTAACTTTAAAGTTTAATCAAACTGTTTTGTGCATGTAAAGAATGGAAGAGTGTGAACTAGGCAGCTGGAGGATGTCCTTATTTAGCAACCTCTGACCTCATGTCAACCTTCCAAAGACCTCCTGTTGCTCGTTTCTATTAGCACTGGTCATTTCTTTTTTTTTTTGCCCCTTATGTTGCTCCCAGCCAACACATCTGAACCTGGCTAATTGGGATGAAAAACCTCTGATGGCTTTTGCCTTTTCACCCTGAATCACCATTCTGTAAAAGTGGGAAACTACACAACAGAGAGCCAGACCTCACAGTGGCCAGGATGGGAGCCAAAATAAAAAAATACCACTCGAGCCAGAACTATTGCTGTTATTGGTTAGACGCACAGTGGTCTCAGAGTAATGCTGTGTGGGAAACTGACTGGTACCATGCTGACTGGACTTTTCTAACTCCTTTTTTTTATTCAACTCTGACCTCTTCAATCATTTCTTCTCGCAGAGCTCAAGAGGCACATAGTTGGACGTAGATGTTAGAGTTACAGCAGGCGTGTTTAGATGCTGTTTAGACTCTAACGTGACTGAAACAGCAGTGGCCGTCTGTCTAACATAACTAGCCTTGATCAGGTGGGTGGTCTTGGTCTGGAGGCCCCTGTGTTTAGCTGACTGGTCAGCTTTTGTACAACTGTCAGAAGAAAATCAGTCTCTCGCAAAAGGTCCGGGCGGAGGCGTCAACACAATCCCATTCGTCCATGCTGCTGTCAGCTGTGAAGAAAGGGAAGTGGACAAGGCCTCATTATCAGCTGGGAGGGACAGCGAGCCATTGTTTTGGTTTGACACAGTGGCAATTTCACACACATCGGACATCCTGCCCACACCCACGGGTGACCCCTAACATCTCCCTTGAATCCTTCAATGTATATTCACAAAAAATAAATGAAAGTGATCCCAGTTAGTGTAGAAAATCCTCTTTTTCTCTGATGCAACAACTTGAAACAGAGATACCACATTGCTATGTTCTCACTTGACCTAGAAAATGGCATTCCTCTTATCAGGTCCCAACCAACTTTCAGCAGTTCATGCCAAAAGTGTCAGGCTTATCTGAGTCCTGTCAGACCCTCCTTATGGCTAAGGATGGAGGAGGGATTTGTTAACTGAATGTCGGACGCCTGTTTATCAAAGCATGTCAATAGCAGCCTTCATTTTCTAATGATCTCATTTAACCTCCATAACTTTGGACCGTCTCATTATCTCTGCTCTTGTTGTACACATCACTGTTTAGCAGGTTTTTATGATCCTCTCTACTGTAAATTAGATTTCACCTCTTGTTAGTTCAACTGTCAAGGACAATTTAGTGGTTTGAGTCCTTACTTTCAGAGATTTATTTCAGTGGCTTCTTGGAAAATTTTCTACAGAAATGCTGTGGAGATTTTCCTTGACTCTTCCCTAATAAATCTTCTGGTCTCTCTTTTTCCCTGTTTCCCAGGGGAAAGTTTGGAGTGGTGAAGAAGTGCATTGAGAAGGCTTCAGGGAATCACTACGCTGCCAAGTTTCTGCGAAAGCGACGGAAGGGTGAGGACTGCCGCATGGACATCTTGAACGAGATTGCTGTGCTAGAGTCAGCCAAGACAAACCCCTATGTGGTGGCTCTGCATGAGGTCTACGAAACCAACTCTGAAATCGTCCTTGTTTTGGAGTGGTAAGTCAACAATGCATGCTCCAAACCTCTAAATCTATTAAAATCAACGAGATCTTTATCTTGTCCACTATCACTTTTATCTGATGTGCTACTTTTACTTATTCACATAATTATAAATATGAACCTAAGAGAGGAAAAATGTCCTTGCGTGAATAATGAGAACATTTTTTAAACTAATTATGCACTTTTTTTTGGTTATCCAAACACAACAGAAATTTCATAGCCCGGAGTGAGTGAGTCTGTTCCTGATTTATTCCTGAGAATGGTTTAAGACAAAATTATGAACACGTAAAGTCACATCCTGTCATTTGCACAAGTGGTGCATTTGGTTTCTGTTTAAATAGACACGCACGTGTGAAAAACCCAGCATTGCATTATTGTAATACGAAGTCTGCCTTTTATGGAAATTGTGGTTCTTTGCTTTTCTCAGTCTCGCCTCAGTGACTACTTTCTTGTTATAGTTGCACAGAAGATGACAGGAAATGTCACTTTAAATGCCACTGTTGCAAAACTACACATGCTTTGCAGAAAAAATGACAATAGGAAGCTAAAAAGCATCCTGCTTTGTATTAAAATGATTGTGGTGACATTAACCATTCATATTTAAACCAAAAAGGTCACGCTAACAGCCCGCTCTAGCTAAATATGACGTAACAACCGGGTATCCTTGACGGCTCTGATGACAAGGTTTAATAAGGTCACTCAACATTTGAATTGCTTGACTCGCCTCATTAGAGGGAGATAACGCCATGCAATTACGCGTGTACCATGTTGGCCTGATTGTGTTCCAGTAAGCTCAGTGAACCCAGCGAGGCACCTTTTCCACCTCAGTCTTTACTAATGATTCCCATTACAGACTTGTTTGACCTTTTGAGTGAAGATGGAAGAGGAACTAGCTTCATAATTCACCTTGGATGCCTTTGTGAATAACATAATAGGTCAGTCAGCTTGGATCTCTGTTTCTTCTGTCCCCTGATGAATAGTATTTTAGGGCTCGTTGGCCTGGTTTTTACGATTCAGTTATTACTGGCGTTTCTATGCCTGTGTTGTAAAATCTGCAGAAGGATTCACAATGACTAGTTGCATTACTAAACTGTCTTAAAGCAGCAGTTTTGTGAACTGTAAACTTGTTTTTTTTTTTTTCCATTTCCTGTGGGTTTAAACGTAAGTATGAAGCGAGGCCCCGAAACACAACGCTGGTTTAAAGTTTTGTATGCGCACATACTTTTGAATCCGCAACCACATCCTTGTCAACGTTTGCAAAAGGCCTAAAGATGAGTTTTTCGCATCTCTAAGAGTGATGCCCCATTTGAGTCAGCACCACGGAGACCTTCAACATAATGAAATTGACAGATGTTCAATGATGAATCACTTCTTTGCTTTGGAAAAGGTTCGCTTGTACAAAGTAGTTAGTTGTAAATTCCCATAAAGTGTCTTTCATGTGTGTTCAGGAGATGACAAGTTGTGCTTGATAGATGATGTTTGACCCCGGTTGAAGGTCTTGATGAAGACTTGTATGATGGTAGTGATTGATAAGAATAGAAGCTAGTGCGGCAGAAGAGTCCATTTGGATGGACCTGCTCCTCGTGGGGATAATAATAACTCTTTGCCATGTGGTTGGAGGTTTTTCTTTGGAAACTCAGAGGTTTAAAGCCAAGGAAACCTCTCTCTTGTACGGATCCACATGTCTTCGTTCTGCTTACTCCCGACTGATAGTGCCTTGTATCAATTGCCAGTGATTATGAATTGTTTGTACCCTTCAACACGGCCCGTTGGGACTTTGTTTTCAGGGGGTATTTTGCTGGTAGGTTACTGATCACCCAAGTTTCTGATCACCCAGATGAGATGTATTTATCGGGTGCTCTTCCATCCGATTTATCTTTGAAGACCGTTTATAACTCAAATTATGAATCACTGACCTTATTTGCATGTAGATAAAATTTAATTTGGTGTAAGATTTTAAATGCTTAGGATCAACAGTCCAGAGCAATGGAGAGTGTGGAAAAGAGGTGAAGAAGTGTGTGCAGGCAGGCTGGAGAAAAGTATCAGGTGTGATGTGTGATAGAAGAATTTCAGCTAAAATGAGAGGGAAAGTGTACAAAACCGTGGAGAGACTAGCCATGCTGTTTGGTCTAGAGACAGTGGTACTGAGAAAAAGACAGGAAACAGAGATGGAGGTAGCAGAGATGAAGATGCTGAGGATCTCTCTGGGAGTGACCAGGATGGATAGGATTAGAAATGAGTATATCAGAGGAACAGCACATGTTAGAGGTTTTGGAGATAAAGTCAGAGTGACCAGACTGAGATGGTTTGGACATGGGGAGAGAGAGAGAGCATTGGCAGAAGGATGCTGGGTTTGGAACCACCAGGAAAGAGGCCTAGAGGAAGACCAAAGAGGAGGTTCGTGGATACAATGAAGGAAGACATGAAGATAGTTGGTGTGACTGAAGAAGATGCAGCAGATAGGGTTAGATGGAAGAAACTGACTTGCTGTGGCGACCCCTGAAGGGAAATGCCAAAAGAAGAAGATCGATATATCATGCAGCCCTAATTGATACCAATAGAACTTCTTGTCGTGGTAAACATCTTCAGATCATTTTTTTTTTCTGCCACCATGATAGACAAAAAAAAAAGCTGATTTGTTTCCAAGGAACACATGTTTGGTTCTTTTTCTACCTCTATTTTTCTTTCCGGACAGATTTTATTGTTTGTTTTTGCTATTAACTCACCTGCTGAAATAATTTCACGTCAATGCGCACGTCAGATTTTGAACATTTTGATCCAAGTCTTTTTGTTCTTGGAGATTGCTACGGGGAAATATGTTCTCAGTTTTCTTGGAAAAGTTGAAAAATCAGACAACATTTTAGCTTTGGATAAATTTTTCTTGGCTTAAAATGAACAAAATGTTGATCAAGATTTGATGTCCCTAAGGGGGTCTTTATGCTGACAGTTTAATGAAATTTCAGTGCACAATGTGGTTCTTTTTTTTCGGTTTCTTAAGTTTTCAGATATGGACAAAAAATGTTTAATTTTCTTAGCTTATGATAAAACGGAATGGGTTTTTTTTTTCAAAATTTTTACCACAAAAACACATTTATTTAACTAAATAAATTTACATAGCTCTTTATCAATCAAGCTAAGACAAATTAATAATGAAAAAATTCAAGAGGTTGGGGGGCTATTATTATTATTTTTTTAGTTTGTTCTTCCAGTTTTCAGTCCCGTAGTCCCAGGGAGAGTTTTGGCTCAGTGGGATTCAAACCCGGTTCTCCCGGTCGAAAGATGGTAATTCTACCTCTAGGCCAACGCCCCTTGGGACCAAAAATTTGTTTTAGACATAATTTTTGCGAGTAAAGTATTTAGAATTGGTAAAAAATATATCAAAACAATTGCATTTTTTAATTCCACTTTTTTAAAAACTAAAGTTTGTAGAAAAATGCAAAGGCTTTGAGTCTAACTGGAGATTAGAAGCACCCTCTTATGTAAGAGTCATGCCAGGCAGGGCCTGGTCACATTGTATTCCTCTGAGGATAAAAAGCATGTGTGCCTTCTAAATCCCCCACACATGGTTATAATTTTATATTTTTCAGGGTGAACTGTAGGCTTCAGGCATTGATCTGCCTGATGTAGCATCTAACATAAATCCACTGTGTCTCCACCTTACTTAACTGTGTTACACAACTAGGGAAAGATCAGAAGAGAACTTCGCTATTCCTCTCTTAAAAAATCCAAAGCCTACATAAAAGTAACTTGCAACAACAGAATTCCGGAAAAAAAAAGGGGATAATCCCTCATTTTTTGATCAAATGAGGAGGTCCTGACAGCTTAGGCTCACATCGTATTTGGTTATGATTCTGACAACGTCCACATCACATAATTCTCCTTGTAATTTAACAAAAACTTCTTTCATTTTTTCGTTAATCGGATTTTGTTTGGTTTGATTTTATTTCCTTGTTTTTTTAATAGAGGTCTTATCTAAAAAAAAAGAAAAAAAAAAGCTGATTAAACTGTTCTTATCTTTACAATATTCTGTTAGAATACAGAGATACGTTCAGTTGGAGAGCACGTCAAGTTACGTAGATTTATGTTCCAACTGGATTTAGATAACTAGATGAACCGTATTATGTAATCCTACAGAAAGTAGAACATGCTTTTGGACTGAAATAAAAGGGACAATCTGGTTCTTAAAAACACATAACTTTCTAACAAATGAACATTTCAAACTGAAAATGAGCCCCACTTAATCTCTCTGAAAAGCTAATTTGTTTTCCTTTTTTCTGTTTTTCTTACAGTGCTGCTGGCGGGGAAATTTTTAATCAGTGTGTGGCCGATAATGATGAAGCTTTCACAGAGAACGATGTGATACGACTGGCTAAACAGATCCTGAATGGAGTAGCCTTCCTGCACCAAAACAATGTGGTCCATCTGGATCTAAAAGTAAGAACAGTAAAGAGATTGGATGACAATAGAGGAAGGTTTCCCTGGAGGGCTCAACTGCTAAAGATGTTAAATCAGTTATGTAACCAGACTGCACTTAGTGTGTCACAACCCTGTTCCCACAAGGTCTCATTCAGGAAAAAAAAAAACCTGTTAGGACTAAAGGCGATCATCTTTGACTCTTTTATTTTCTAGTAAAATGGACAAAAGATCTAGTTTTTTTCTTACGCATTGTTCAACTTTTTTCTGCAGGGAATGCTTGGATGCAAAAATACAATTTTTTTTTTTTTTTTTTTAAGAAGTATTAGAATTTGTGTCCTAATTGTGGTTTGTCTTGTATTTTTGACACAATATTCATAGCAGGTGTGTTTTCAAGCATTTCTGGCAACAAGCCAACTCTAAAACAGCCAAATGTAGTATAGTTTTGTCTTCTGAACCATCCCTTAGCAGGATTGGGGGGGTGCCGGAGCTCATTCTGGCTGATTCAAGGCGAGAGGCAGGGTACACCCCGAACAAGTCGCCAGTTTGTCATGGGGCCATACACACAAATATGGACAAAAAAATGTCCACATCCACACATACACCTATTCCTGGGGGCATTTTTAGAGTGTCAAATCAACCTAGCATGCATGATTTTGGAGGGTGGGAGGAAACCGGAGTACTTGGAGAAAACCCACGCATACACGGGGAGAGCATGCAAACTCCACACAGAAAGGCCAGTGTTCCAACCTCATTCCCACCCAGGACTTGAACCCCTGACCTTCTTGCCCATTTAGCTTAGTGGTAAACACAATGCTTATCACACAAAACCCCAAAGAGCCAGTCAGGTGTTCAATAGATGTAAAAACTATATTTCTAGAACGATCAGGATCTACATTTATCTCATTTCTATGTGTCTTCTTCCAGCCACAGAACATCTTGTTGACCAGCGCCAGGCCCCTTGGAGACATTCGAATTGTTGACTTTGGCTTGTCCAGACATATGGACAACATTACAGAAGTCAGAGAGATTGTGGGTACTCCGGAATATGTGGGTAAGTTCTCCGTTTTGGCTCTGAACCTCTCGTATCCACCTGTTTCTTTTCAGTCGATGTGTTCTAAATCAAACCTAATTTGGTCCATGTGTCTCTGTTGCAGCACCAGAAATCCTGAACTATGAACCCATTAGCACATCTACAGACATGTGGTAAGTGTGTTATTTTTTTCAGCTGTTTCCACTCAGTGTAGAACATGCGAGCACAATTTAGTTCAGACGTTGTCTCTGAAATGAGCCACGAGTGAGATCAGCTTTTAAACATGCAAAAAATGTCTAGACCTTAGACCACAAGAAAGTTTTTGTTTGTTACCAGCTTCTGGTAAATGAGTTGGACCGTGACACGAGTCAAATGAATTATTGAAGCCTGTTTGAAGAGCCTAACTATAACCTTTTGTGTCATTTCTTCCCATGTCGCAGGAGTATTGGGGTCCTGACCTATGTCATGCTGACTGGAGAGTCTCCGTTTTTGGGTGATGACAAGCAGGAGACATTCCTGAACATCTCCCAGGTCAATGTGGACTACTCACGGAATACATTTGATGGGATCTCTTCTCTGGCTGTTGACTTTATCAAGTCCTTGTTAATCAAAAACCCAAGGTGAGGTCATTCTCCAGAGAAAAAAATGACGCACGACTGATTGTGACAACCAAGACAACTATCCTTCTAGTTTATAAGTGGAGGGATTTAAACACCCAGGAATTGAGTCAGATCAGAACTTGACGGAAGTACATCCGCTAGAAGCCACAGTGATGTGTGTAGTTACAAGATTTGCGTCATTTAGTTGAGAAGTCATTTCCTTTTCACCCACCAATAACCGCAAACTCAGCTCATTCAGAAAAAAAAGTTTTGTGCAATTATCTTGATTTAAAAACCAAATCAAAAAATTTAAAAAAAAAACACTTATGAATGTCATAGCTATTATCATAATAGTACGATCTCGTCATTTTCATTATATTTTTATGCCACCCGGGCTTCTTGCAATTCACTTTTGTGAATGCAAGATTTTATAAACCACTGAAGAGATGGTACAGAAACCGGCCAGAGTTCTTGTACCAACTATAAATGAACTGATTTGGTTTTCGAGGTTATGCGACCAAAAGTTAAGGCGACAAATTGTCACAAGCACAATATCACCCAAACCACTGATAACTTTTGAGTAACTGTAGACAGTTAATCAGTGCCCAATATAGATGAACTGATTATGTTTATAGGGTCATCTGCTCCGTTGTCTTCCACTTATCCAGGGCTGGATCACGGGGGCAACATCCTCTCTCACCCCGATGTGTTCCCTCTGTCAGCTGTGAAACGGAATTTCTCCAGCGAGTCCGGGGTCTGCCTCTGGGTCTCTTCCCAATGGGATGTGCCCAAACACCTCACCAGTGAGATGTTTTGGAGGCTCCTAACCAGATGCCCAAACCACCCCATCAGGCTTCTCTCAACCCAGAGGAGAAATGGCTCTACTCTGAGCTCTTTACAGATAGCACAGCTCCTCACTCTATTTCTAAGTGAGAGCCCAGCGACCCTGCAGAGGAAGCTCATTTCGGTTGCTTGTATTTGCGATCTAGTTCTTTTGGTCACCACAGCTAGTGGCTGTAGGTGAGGGGGGAACAGTCACAAATTTATAGGTCAGGTGGGGGCATGTATTTCAACACGTCGGCGTCAACTTGTTCTTGTTTCTGAATGACGATCTTTTTATGTTTACCTGTCATTTAATTGTGGAGGCATCGACAACAAGCTAACATTTTTTATTGAGATGATAGAGGCGGTGGGTTTATGTGGTTTGTTTTTTCTGTTGGAAAGAAAAATGGCTTGATTGAATCAGAAGATCCAACCAATGCATTGGTTATGTAAACTCTTTGGGAATTTTCACTCATCCACAGTATTATTGTGTTTGTGTGTTCAGGAAGAGAGCCACAGCGGAAGAATGCCTCAATCACCCCTGGCTGAACTCACAACCCCACTCACAACCGCATCTTGACGTGATATCAGCCTCCTCTTTGGACGAACCAGAAATGAGCCAGTCTGAATCGGAACCCGAGAGCCCAGCTCCATCTCCAGATCTGGACTTGATAGGGTCGTATCTCATGTGCCCCGGGCAGGGTGAACTGAAGACGGGCCGGGATGCTTTTTCTTTCAACGAAACTCCATTTCCAACAAGAACTGAGATCCAGCAAGAATTGATCTGCTGACCATTGTTTGTCAAACGATGGCATTCGATGAACTGATACTCCATGAAGCATGTGAAGGTGCAGCTTCTTCCCGTTCTGAAGCAGGACTATGCTCTGCGGCCGCTATGCTTTGCTGCCTCTACTGCTGTGATGTCTATGAGCTGAGATATGAGTGGTTCGATACCTCTGGGTGTTTGTGTGTCTTTGAATCAAACTCTGTCCCAATCGTAGTGGTTGAACGAGAGGAACGTGGGAGGGGTAATGTTGAATATGTGCGAGAAGTTGGTCGCACGACTGCACTGCTGCCTTAAAAGTGACAGAACTGAACTGGACTCAGCTTGACACTGTGGCTTGTTTGACCCAGCGTATGGATCTTTGTAGATCCTTTTGGACCAGGAAGCAAGAGGAGAGGTATTCTCTTGTTACCTTAAGGACTGACATTAGTCATCAAAAGCTGCTTTTCAGCTCGCTTTTTTTCATCCTTCCAGAGCCGAGTTTCAATCAAAATTTCTGTTTTTTTAAAGCAGATATTGTAAGAGAAAGAGTATCTATGCTGAAGCTACAATGTGAGGTTTCACTGTTTTATGTTAATTTATGTACGTTCTGTCACCTCAACCCTTTAAGGGATTTAACGCCGCTATTATAAACTTTAATGTAATATCGTAGCAGTCTAATTTTTTAAAAGTAAATACAGAGCACTTTTTGTTTTAATTTTTTTCAATTTTGGACTTTGTTATAAGAAACCCGAGGCTCAGCGTTGTACTGTACATGTGTACCATTTTCCATCCTTTGTATTAAAATGTGCCACTTTTTCAACCTTACCTCTGTGGTCAGATCCAATTGAAACTGATAATTTTTTCATTTTTTAAAAATGCTTTTGTTTTTTTTTGTTTCGTTTTTTGCATTGCACAAGTTGCACAATTATTTTTGTACTTAAACGCGAAGTTGCCTCAATTTTTGTGCCCGTGTATTAAAGAGGGAACAAAGAAAGTTGAAGCAGATTATTTTGATCGACTGATGGCCCAGAAATGTACAAATGTGACTTGCCTTTAGACATTCGGGAGCTGAGAAATGTGGATTTCTCATAAATACTGAAATGTATATATAAGTCAGATTAATGTGTAAATTACAGCTTCCCCCCGACCCCTATTTTTTATAACGAGTGTATGAATGTTAACTTCATTACATTGAGTCTTATTTTCTATGTTAACTTTTACTTATTATGTTGTATTCTGCTCTTGAATTTCAGGAAGGTTTGCACTTGTCCCTGTGGACATTGATAATAAATTGCATTGCAAAACATAAAAATTGAGAGTACATTCATTCATCTTCTAAACTGCTCATTGTGGGGCACAGGGAGAGGGTGCTGTAGCCTATCCTGGTTGATTACAGGTGAGGGGTAGGGTACACCCAGAACAGGTCGCCAGTCTTGGAGCCAGCTGCAGGGCCACATGGACAGATGACCAATCACAAACATACTCATGTGTTGGGGCAATTTCTCAAAGGCCAATAAACGTGCATGTTTTTGGTGGGTGGGAGGAAACCAGATTCCCTAGAGAAAACCGTTGCATACATTGGGAGAACATGTAAACTTCACACAGAAAAGCGAGTAATTCATGCCTCACCCCAGTCCAGGACTCGAACCCTAATCTTCTTGCTGTAAGGCCGAAGTATCAACCGTGCGCCCTCGTGTAGCCCGAATTGAGATTCTTCTTCTTCTTCTTTCGGCATTTCCCTTTAAGGGTCGCCACAGCAAGTCAGTTTCTTCCATCTAACCCTATCTGCTGTATCCTTTTTGGTCACACCAACTATCTTCATGTCTTCCTTCACTGTATCCATGAACCTCCTCTTTGGTCTTCCTCTGAGCTTCTTTCCTGGTGGTTCCAAATCCAGCATCCTTCTTCCAATGTACTCTCTCTCTCCTCTGCACATGTCTAAACCATCTCAGTCTGGCCTCTCTGACATTATCTCCAAAACCTCTAACATGTGCTGTTCCTCTGATATACTCATTTCTGATCCTGTCCATCCTGGTCACTCCAGAGAGATCCTCAGCATCTTCATCTCTGCTACCTCCTTCTCTGTTTCCTAGCTTTTCCTCAGTGCCACTGTCTCTAGACCAAACAGCATGGCCGTTCTCATCATGGTTTTGTACACTTTCCCTTTCATAAAGTTGAAGCTGTTTAATTATTCCGGTAAAAGTTGCAAAAACCAAACCTACCATTTCCTTTTTCATTTGTATCATTTTTTTAGGAAGCGGATGAAAATGAATTCAAGGTAACTTCCAGACACGATAATGAATAAATGTAGGTTAAAATGTCAATAATTCTTGTTTATTTATACCCCAGCAATAAAATGATGAGCAGCACGGGCTGCAGCTCTTCTACTTAGCACAGTGGCCTCAGAGCAAGAGGTCGGGATGGGATGAGACCTTAAACATTGTCCTTTCTGTGTGGAATTTGCATGTTCTACCTGTGTATTCGTTGGTTTCCTCCGGGTACTCCAGTTTGCTCCCACCTCTAAAAACATGCATGTTAGGTTAATCGGCCACTGTAAAATTGCCCCTAGGAATAAGTGTGTGTGATTGGTCCTGCAACAGACTGGCAACCTGTTCGGGGTGTATCCTGCCTCTTGACCTAAATCAGCCAGAATAGGCTCCGGCAACCCCACAACTCCATTTGGGATGGACGGCTCAGAAGACACATAATAAAATAAACAACAATTACAGTAGAAATCATAAAAAAGACCAAACTTTGAAATCTAAAAAGTCTGGTTGCTTATTGGTATTTTTATAAATGAACACACCTTCGACTTAGTACCAAACAAAATAAAATACCTACCAAAGAATCTTTGTTCTGAAACAAAAGCGCACACACACACACACATCCGCAATATTGCATAACTTCTTTTTGGGGGAGCATAGAAAAAAGAAAGAAGCAATAAATTATTTGACTTTTTTTTCTTTCCACCTGCTGTTAGTTTTCCCAAATGCAACAAAACCAGGAAAAAAAACACAAAGCCAGACAGATTTTTCTGTCAGGAAACATACTTTTTTTAAATGGATAATTAATTAAACACACACGAATAAAAATGTTTGTCTGGCTTTAATATTTTATACGTTAATCTACTAGAAAGCGACATGACTAACTGTAAGACTAATTGTAATATGATTGCAAACATCTAGATGTTGGTTAAATTTAAGAACTTATTGGCAGGTTTTAATCACTCTCTGTGACTGCACAGATCGGACAGCAGTATCTTTCTGCTCGACTATCCTGGAAGTCCACCTGTGTGCACGAGAAGTAAAAAAACATTCCCAACCCAAAAGAGTGAGTTTAACATACATCCCATCTGCTTTTCATCTCAGCTTGTCTATTTACAGAAACAGAGTATCATAAAGACAGAAAGTCCTCTCTCGGGCCAGTTTTCCTTAAATATCCAGCCGGCTCTCTGAACAGGAAATGCCAGCATCCTGTTCAGTAGAACTCAAGACATACTTTCCAGATTTGTAAGGTTTCTTTTTCTTTCTTTCTCTCGTGCACATTCAACTGTTTACTCGTGTCAGGTTAAACAATACTCCTGTTTGTCAAAAATCTGAATTCTTGCTTTAATGTGTTGTTCCTCTTGTATTTGGCATCAGGCCTATAAGAAGAAAGCGAGGCTTCCTGCGGGGTCCTGCTCCGGTGGCTCTTGGCTGGATGAACCGCTTCCCCCTAAAGAAAGTTCTACTGCGGAATCTCAAAAATGCTCATAACTGACCTTCCTTTTAGAATCTTGTCTATCGTGTCTTTCTTCCTCGCTATCTTCCCACAAGGTTGTTTTTGCCGATGTGGACTAGTGTTGGTACTATCCGGCAGGCCACCAATCATCAAGATTCATTGTAAACTCAAGAGTAAAACACGTTAGCAGTGGTGGATGAAGTACTCACTTTTTGTACTTAAGTAAAAGTACAGATAATTAGGCGAAAAATTTACTTAAGTAAAAATAAAAGTACCAATAAAAAAAATCTACTTAAGTAGAAGTACAAAAGTAATTGGTGTAAATTTTACTTTTTAAGTAAAAAGTAAAAGTATTCGACGGTAATTTAAATGTTATTTTTTGTGCTGTCAGGTCACAAATAAATACTCTGAAGAGGCGTGACCCCCCCTCTCCCGCCTCTTTTGGTCCACAAAAAAAAAAGAAAGGAAGAAAGGAAAGTGGACAAGTCAAGCTATCCCCTTGCAGGGCAAGTAAATGGGCATCAAAATGCAGGAAAATGACACTTATTATTTTTAAATGTTCTGGGGGGCAGGCCCACAGCCACCCTATATTGGCTTTGTCAATTACCTCAACCCTCCGACCCCCCTTTAGAAAATTCTAGATCCGCCCCTGCCCTGTGTAACGACGGCTCAACTTTTATTTAAAAGTAAACACAACCAACAACGAACGATCTTCTAACTCTTTTTAATTTGTGCTATATTTGATGTTAGTTTTTGGCGCTGAATGAATGCGGAAAATGTTTACTTTCGATTCTAATCAACTGCTCCTTTTTATTTTGGCGATGCGGCTTCAAGATGCGCTAAAAAAAACGTGTATTTTTCCAAATTCCTGAATGAAAATGTAACGAAAACTGTAAAACGCACTTTTAAAAAGTAGCGGAGTAAAAGTACAGATATTTGCTCAAAAAATGTAGTGAAGTAAAAGTAAAAGTACCGGTCTTAAATTTTACTTAAGTAAAGTACAGATACACAATTTTTTTTACTTAAGTACAGTAACGAAGTACATTTACTTCGTTACGTTCCACCACTGCACGTTAGTAGAAAAGTCCATTATTCACATGTTAAATAATGATAACACACAGATCAATGTGGTTTTGTTGTAATAGCAAACTATAAACCAGGATGTTTTGGTTTCAGCACCCAAATTCAAACACGTGTCATTGCCTTATTGGACTTTGATCCCTTCAGGATTTAATCAAATTCCAGAACAAAATATTTGAAGTTTGAAGTTAAAGGAAACATTTACCTGTCAAACTAAAAATAATCCCTTATGTAACCGTGGGAAGTTGACATCGGGTGATATTTGAATAGTGCTCTCATCTGCGTGCCAAACACAGCAAGAAAAAAGATATAACGACACTGATAAAATATTTGTTTAGGTAAAGCAATTTTTTGTTACGTCATGTGAACATGAAAGAAAACATCTGACATCGCTTTAGGAAAATGTAACTGTCATTTTTAGGCCGTTGAACAGGTATGTCGGTTATCTTGACGTTCCATCCGGATAAAGCCCATCTGCTACTTTGAACATGTCTATTTGCATTTTTATGATTGACTGAATGTGAAGCCCTTCAGGGCAACTCTTTCAGGATTCCAAATTTTAAAAGTAGAATGGGATAGAACTTTTTGTCCAATTTCATGTTCTCACGCTCAAGTTGTCAGTGTGAACAGCTTCTGTTGGGCAGGTAAGCCAGGGATTCAAACCCAGCTGCAGAGCTGGCTTCCTCAGCCTCAGGCTAAATCTCTAAGCAACACAACAAAGCAACAGAAGATAAACTTTTTTTCATATTTCCATTGTCTTTTTGGCTTTGCTGCAAATGGAAGTAGTTTGTGTATCAGTCCGTTAGGAATTTTCTTAGGTAAGACTGTCTTAGACTCATCTCATCATCCACGCTCCATCAGGATGAAATCCATCTCCTCATCCCCATCCAGGGCATCGCTGGGCTGAGGAGTCCCCCGTGTTACCATCAGGATGAAGAACATCTACTCATCCCCGTACTGGATATCGCCAGGCTCAGGAGTCCCCCGTGTTTCCATCAGGATGAAGAACATCTATTGACTTCTTTAGATATTTAGCTGTAGAGTAGAATAAGCTAATATTTAAACAATAATCTTTGACACATTGGTTGCTCGTCCCGGGGGAGGGATTTCTCTTTCATGTGGATCCCCACGAGGTTTCTTATTTTTTCCCCACTGATGGGTTTTTTAGGAGTTTTTCCTCACCGAGAAGGAGAGTCTAAGGGCATAAATGTGCTAGTCTTGTTTAGTTAGCATTTGTTAGTTAGTTTTCTTGCTGTGTATTTGTGTTAATACATTCCTCTTTTTCTTGTGAAGCCCATTGAGATGGAAATTCTGTGATTTTGGGCTATAAAAACAAAATTGACTTGAATTGAATTGAATCTCAGTTCATCACCTGTCTCTAAGCAGCATTCCCAAGTCTTTCTAAATGTTTTCTTTTTGACCTTCATCTCTGCTTGTCATGTCTCCTCTATTTGCCGTAGTATAGCTCACTCTGTCTTTCTCAATCTTCCAATCCCTAGATCATTTTCTGTGAACCAGTTTTTTTCTTTTTTTTTCCATCCTTCCTTACATAATGGGAAATTCCTTTACGCTTGCGTTCCTCATTTTGGAGTTGATTAATGTCAATGTATTTTTAAATGCATGTGTGGGAAAAACTTACAACCTAGGAGACTAGTTTTTTTTCCACATATCACTCATTTTGAAACGTTAACTTGAATTTTATAACATGATAAATACTTTTTTCTCATGTTGAAAGGTGTTTGATCAATGCTTTTTGAGGATTTTGGGTTGAAACTTGTCTACAATCTACATTAAATTCAGATTAAGTTAAAGCTATGCGTGCTATTTAGGCTGATGGATATCTGTGGCTGGTGCAAGTGGGCCAAAGAAAGAAGGGGGTCGGTAAGGCAGAAAGCCCTGACTGTCACCTGATATTGTGTGTCTCAGCTCCAAATTCCTTCAGCAATTTAAGGAAAATAAGGCCAAGTGTGACCAATCAAAGCCTAGTTCAGATCCTCTATGTTGACCGGGACAAATAATAGAGAACATTTCTTTCACGTGTTCCAGACACTCTTCCTGCAAAGAAGAAACAGGAGGAGAGAAAAAATTTCCAGAGAAGCAAAACACTGGTAATATGTTTCTCATGGCAGTGCATTCATCGCAGCGAGAAAGGCAAATGCCTTTGGTTAGTCGGAGCTATTTATTTTGTCCTTGGAAACGGATGAAGAACAACAAAAGCATTCAACACAAAGAGTAGCACGACCTGATGCTGACGCTTGTTTTTCTCCCATCTGTGGTGACTCTCCTCCCTCAGTGTGGGGGCACGGCTAGCATAAAGAAAATTTAGAAAGCCACACATTTGGCCTGTAGAGTACCAGGAGAACTTTTCAACCCAACAAAGTGGAACATTTTAACCAAAACAAAGGCTAACACGTTAAACCATAAAAACATTTCATTTCAGAGTCAGCAACTTTATGGAAACGGTCAGGGTTTTTTTTTTTTTTTGGATCTGCAGGATCCTCACGTGCAGTACATACAGTATAACCATTTGTACGGAGATGTTGAGTTTACTCTTACTTACTATTGAGTTTAAACAAGTGTCTTAATGCAGAAAAATACTGAAAAAAGTTCAAGAGTTTTGTTTTGAACTTACAAAGTGTGAAGGTACAGTAAAGTGGTTAGAACTCGTGCGCACACACACCTACAGAAAATTATTGAGATTTTTTATTAAAGAGAACTAAAAACTTCCAGTCTCTAAGCTGTCTGAGCTGGGTACCTGGTTAAGTTTTGCACAGTGGTGATTGCATGTAGGGTGGCCTGGCTAGGTCCTTGGCAGAGCCCTGGCTGGTTAGATGAGAGACCCTGGGCCCTCGTGGTAGTTGCTTGATTCTCAACATGTGCCCTGGCTTCCGATACCCCTGGGCTCGCCTGCTACTGCAGGGAACAGTTGGCACATCTATCCCGTTGCCTGGGCTCCTGGACGCCCGTGCCGCTTGGTGCACTCCTGTAGGGGAGTCTTTTCTTCACCTGACTGGGTGGCTGGCTGGCCCCTTCTGCTCGGCCTTGGGGTCCCGGGATCTGGATGAGTGCAAGCCCGGGTTGTATGTGTCTCTACCCCCCTGTTCTGGTCTTTTGGGGCAGGTGAGGATTTGTTAGCATAGTAAGTACTCACACTCGCAGACTGTGCCACACTGTTTACTGTCCGCTATGTTCCTTGCTCCCAACCAATATCATTATAGCTTCAGGAAAATCAGTTTGTGTTCTACATTATTTGCTACAGAAGGTTTTGTTGATTGTGATGGTGAATACTGTGAAGATTATCTCTTCACTTTGTCCCTCCTCTCTTCTTCTTCTATACCCTCTCCCCCTCTCCTCAGTATATTTCCTGTCAGGTCCAGCAAAATGAAGCACAGAAAGTACGGACATTTTGGGTGTAAAGCATTTAAAATAAACAAATAGAGCTTGCCAGGGTCGGCACATGGGGCTGACTCTGGTATAACAAAACTGTCCAGCAATACTTGACACACAGATCATCATTCTGCTTCTCACAATGCCGGACATGACAGGATAAAAAAAACCAAAAACTTTCAAATAATCAAATCACTAAAGGAACAAAGTGACCTCAATTACATTGGAGGTACAACCAACACATTAGCGGCTCATTGTGGTCAAATGAAGCTCATTTGTCTTGAGAATTAACTCGATAAGAAAGTTGTTGGCTTTTCACAGCTTCTTTTGTTTTACGTAATGACACGAACTGGCACTCATAGATAAGCATATTCAAAGTTCTGTGGGTGTGGTGTATTAAATAGAAAAGCTAACATATCTGACTATTTATGGGACTTTGAAGGAACTACTTACCGGTGAGGCGAGAAATAAACCCTGATTCAAATTTTATGTGACTAATGCAAGAGTTATGTTGCTGTATCCTTTAGAGGTAGGAGCGTATTTTATTCTATCAGGTTATCATTGTCCCAAGTTTTATGATGTAATCAGCTAAACCATTATGAGAAAAATGAAGCCTGGAAACAATAGCTCAGGGTCAGACAAGTTCCGGAAAACACTTTGGAGAACAAGGTTATCTGGAAGCTTAAAAAAACAGTCGAGGGAGAGGGAAAGTCTTAGTTTAAGGTTTGGTTCTGAATTCTCAAACTCACCTGTTATAGACATTCTACATTCTTCTACAATCTCTACAATCCTCAACAATAGCTTTTGACAACCTGTGCTAATGATATGACAGACTTTAACCCCACTGAGCTGCAAGTGTAAGCTAATAGAGATCAGGACCCAGACGAACCAGCGGGAACAGATTGTATCAGCTTATTTCACAGTGGGAATCAAAGCGGGTTTATTCCAAAATTGCTGATGCTGTAGTCAGGATAAGGGAGACGATGTTTCAACTGAGTCACTTTAATCCAAACAGAAATCTAAGACTTTAGATGAGGAGCGTAGTTTGAGGTTACATTTAAAAGCCATTGTGAAGTCTGGTTAATTGAGTAGCGTTCTTTTTAAATTAGATAAGCATGAAGTACAATTTGGGACCAGATATTTTAAAAATAATTGACCTGGGCTTCACGGTGGCGCAGTGGTTAGCAAAGTGGCCTCACAGCAAGACAGTTGGAGTTCAATTCCCTGACTGGGGCCATGCTTGAAATTCTGGCCTTTTTTGAGTTTGCATGTCCTCCCCTGTTTAGTTTTCTCCAGGTCCTCTGGTTTCATTCCGTTCCGTCATCTTCCGCTTGTTCCGGGGTCGGGTCGCGGGGCCAACAGCCTCAAGTGGGCAGCCTAGGCCCCTCTCTCCCCGGCTGCATCCTCTAGCTCACTAGGATCCCAAGTCATTCCCCGGCCAGCTGTGAGACAGTCTCTTCAGCGCGTCCGGGGTCTGCCCCTTGGTCTCCTCCCGGTGGGACGTGCCCGAAACACCTCGCCCGCGAGGCGCTCGGGGGCATCCTGACCAGATGCCCGAACCACCCCATCTGGCTCCTCTCGACCTGGAGGAGGAGCGGCTCGACACCGAGCTCCTCCCGGATGGCAGAGCTCCTCACCCATCTCTGAGTGAGAGCCCAGCCACAATGCGGAGGAAGCTCATTTCGGCCGCTTGTACCCGCGATCTCATTCTTTTGGTCACCACCCACATCTGGTGACCATAGGTGAGGGTTGGAACGTATATCGACTTGTAAATCGAGAGCTTTGCTTTTCGGCTCAGCTCTCTCTTTACCACAACGGAACAATGCAGCGTCCTAGTTATTGCTAATGCCGCACCGATCCGCCTGTCGATCCGTTCCTTCCACTCTCCAAAAACATGCATGTTAATTGACTGCTACAAAATTGTCCCTAGCTGTGTCTGATCCTGTGACAGACTGGCGACTTGTTATGGGTGTACCCTGCCACTAACCATGAATCAGCTGAGATATACTCTGACATCCCCTGCGACCCCCGTTTGGAATAAGTGATTCAGAAGACAAAATAAAATAATTAACTTAATTAATAATTAACTTAATATGAATTAACGCTGCATCGGTTCGTTGTGGTAAAGAGAGAGCTGAGCCAAAAACAAAAGCTCTCAATTTACAAGTCGATCTACTGTACGTTCCCACCCACACCCATGGTCATCAGCTGTGGGTGGTGACCGAAAGAATGAGATCGTGGATACAAGTGGCCAAAATGAGCTTCCTCCACAGGGTGGCTGGGCTCTCACTCAGAGATCTGAGTTCAAAAATTTTTGAAAAGTTGCAACTTATACACTATTTCAATACTAAGTATAAAAATGTATGTAAGTCAACGTCATAAGCAAATAAAATTCTTTAAAAATGAAAAAAGGTGTTCAGTCTGTTTTTAAAAAATTTAAGTCATGTAGACAAATTGAGTTCAATATTTTGCTTTTGGGTAAAACTAGGTGTTGGTGCAGCTGTTTTGAGTCACTTTAGAGTGTTTTTTTTTCTCTCCATACAGATGAATAAGACAGCAGGCCCTGCAGCAACATAACAGCTGCAAAAGCATTTCTGTTATCCCTCAAAAATCTACTATACCTTTACTAGAAACTACATTCCTTAGGACGGGTTTCTCTTAAACTAAAGTGCACTTTGTGTTTGGTTTAGATAAAGAAGACCAAAAATAAGCTAGGTCTTTTCTACTTTTTTCTTTGAAACGGCGTGGTCCTTGAAAGTGTAAACACAGTCTGGAGGACAGCTTACGCAAGCTGGCTTTCACTCCTGGTTATACACAACACGCTGGAAAATATCAAATTCAATCAGCTTTTCAAAGAAAAACTGTAACATAAATACGGAGCTATATAATTACCATGGACTGTAGCATGAATCCCCTCCCCATGTCATGGCTATAAGAATGGTGAAGGGAACATGGTGTCCTTTATTTCTTAGCAATATAAACACTTCTAGACTTTATGTAAGCTGAGACGTTAAAACAAGCTCATTTATGCAGTAGTGGAACGTAACGATGTAAATGTACTTCGTTACTGTACTTAAGTTTTAAAAAAAAGGTGTATCTGTACTTTACTTAATAAAAATTTTACTTTTTACTTTTACTTCACTACATATTTAGAGCAAATATCTGTACTTTTACTTCGCTACTTTTTGAAAGTGTATTTTGCAATTTTTTGTTACATTTTCGGTCAGAAATTTAAAAAAATTTTGACTTCAAAATATTTTTTTTTTTTTTTTTTTTTTTGCACAACTTGAAGCCGCATTGTCAAAATCAACATATAGATGGAGCAGTTGATCTTCAAGAGGGAGAAGAAGTACTGAATCGAGGACCAATCAGAATTGAGAGCGAACATTTTCCGTAGTCATTCACCGCCAAAAAACTAACATCAAATATAGTACAAATTGAAAAAAAGTCAGAAGATCGTTGTTCGTTGTGTTTACTTTTAAATAAAAAGTTGAGTATTTAACCGTGACCAAAAATAACATTTGAATTAAGGTCGAATAATTTTACTTAAAAAGTCAAATTTACACTACTTTTGTACTTTTACTAAGTATATTTATTTACTGGTACTTTTACTTTAGTAATTTTTTGCCTAATTATCTGTACTTTTACTTAAGTTAAAAAAAAAAATTAGCACTTCACCCCTGCATTTAAAGTTAACTACCAGACTTGAACTAAATACATTTACTTAAGGTGGATACTTTGAATTTTTTATTAAATGACACTGCACAGAAAGTTTAAGTCGGTTCATTTAAAACAAGCAGAGACACAAAAGCACTCATCCATAAGCAGACATGATTTGACAGGTTTTTAACTGAGCCAAACTAGTCGGTTACAAAGTGTAAAAAAGTTCATTATGTCCTGAACACATTCCTGTTTACTGACTTACCATCAGCCACAGTGTACTTATGAGCTTAATACAAGATGTCAGGTACAAAACTGGGATCACATTTCAGGTGTCAACTTCAAAAGTAACACAGACAATTCAAAGAAAGAGGTTGACATGTTCTTTTTTTCATAAGTGTCCAACTGAGTGGGTAATCCATAGACACCAACATTCTAACCTCTGTGAATCACAACAACTGGTTTAGAAACTTCGTTTTGTCTTCTAAACTGCTTATCCCTAACGAGCCTTTCCCGGCTAATTTCAGATGAGAGGCAGGATACACCCTGAACAGCTTGCTAGTCTGTTACAGGGCCACACACTCTCGTTCCTAGGAGCAGTTTCATTGGGGCCAATCAGCCTATCATGTATGTTTTTGGAGAGTGGTAGGAAACCGGAGTACCTGGAGAAAACCCACACATAGAACATGCAAACTCCACACAGAAAAAGCAGTGTTCCCAGCCTCACACCCACTCTGCAACTCACACCCCTCAGGACAACGGCTCTATTCTGAAAGAATGAGATCGCAGATACAAGCGGCCGAAATGAGCTTCCTCCGCAGGGTGGCTGGGTTCTCACTCAGAGATCGGGTGAGGAGCTCTGCCATCCGGGAGGAGCTCGGTGCCTCCAGGTCGAGAGGAGCGAGATGGGGTGGTTCGGGCATCTGGTCTGCCTCCCGAATGCTTCGCTAGAGAGGCATTTCAAGAACGTCTCATCGGGGGGAGAACCAGAGGCAGACCCCAGACCCGCTGGAGAGACTGTCTCACAGCTGGATGAGAATGTCAAAGGATCCTCCTGGGTGAGCTGGAGTATGGAGACGGGGTGAGAGAAGCCTGGGCTTCCCGTCTGAGACTGTTGCCCCTGCGACCCGGCCCCGGATGAGCGGAAGACAACGGAATCGATCGGAAAAAAATTTGAGTTTTAACATTAGTTCAATTGAACTTTTACAAGTGATGACATTAAATTAAGATATTTGAGTTCAGTTTTTACTTAAGCTTTGCTTCTGATACACATTTATTTATTTATTTCTTAGGAGGAATAGCCCCTTGAGAAGAGACATCTCGTTTTCGAGGGGTCCTCAACCTAACACTCATGTTTCTAAGAAAACTGAAAGTCTGTTGCAATTTAAAATGTCTTATTTTTTTGACAAATTGGAACTCAGAAAAAAAACAGAGTATGAAGCAGCTTTTTCCACTTTATTTTCAGTGATAATGAGAATGCAATCTGAAGGACAAGCTGTACATGTGCAGAGTAAACTGTGTGGATTACAAATGAAGTACTTCTAATAACCAGAACAAATTAAATCAGGTGTCAAGTGTGCCGGATACAAATCATTCACATACTACCCAAAGATTGCCCTTCTTTCTCCTCTAGATCAACACAAAATATGCAGCACAACATGGGATCAACCTTTAATTTTTACAGATTCCGGGCAAATTGATCCGTATTCCCTTTTGAATGATAAACAGACATCATAAAATCATGAAAATCTGCATTTATGAGCAGCACGTAAAAGAGCTGCTAACATTGATCCAGTCGTGTGGAACATACATGATCTTAAGAAAAATACACAGAGTTGATCAAAGTTGTACATGAGGAAGTGGGGCTTTAGAATTACATGCCGAGCTACGTTTACAAACAAAAACACTTGCATAAATATTAAACTACATGGAAAAAAAAAATCTATGACGAAACAAATTACAATCACCAAAATTTTCTGGAATGACAACATGATTATTGCAGAAAATGTTCTCAATAGGTAGCTAGGTGATCGTTGATACATGATGATGAGAATGGGTGGAAACTTTATCACACACACAAGAAAAGAAACACTTTACAACATTTAGACTAATGAAATGAAGTACATTAGTGGAAAAAAAAAGATCCAATTCACTCATCAAATCTTCCGTCCAGGATGCTTTCGAAGGTAAATGGAAGGAACTTGAAGCCTTGACCTGCGTAAAACTTGTTTTGGAACTCCACCCTGTGGACGAAATGAAAATGCAATCAAAATCTTGGCAGGAAACATTTCAGACTGACAGTGAATCGAGCACAGCTGTTTGTCTGGGAATCTGAGTTGGAGAATTTGACCTTTACGTTTCATCTGGGATTTGCTCCAACAGCCCGACACCCAAGCCTGTTCTCATCGGATCTATCTATTCATACTACAGTATTTATCATCTAAACAGATCTATTTTCTAAATGATAAGTGAGGTTTGGATGATCCATTATGTGTGAAGAAAAGTAAGCATGGTGGGCATAAATCCAAAAACGTAGATGCTCAGAATAAAATATAGATTTCCTGGAAGTGTGTTGTGGGTTGACCCATTTGTCAAACGAAATGATAGCTGATCATGGTAAAAGGAATTAAAACTAAAGCCTGCAAATACATTTAACTGTCAAATACAAGACAACAAAAATATCAAATACTACAAATCAAAGTGTGCAAACTTCATTCACTCTATTTTTCAAGAATGAAATCTCTCCAGCTTCACACCAGACTGGCATCCAGCTGAGACGGCCAAAAACACATGAGGAGACAACTCAGAGTCACGCATATCAAATTAAACATTTGAGAAATGTTCAAGGTTTTGCTGATCAAATACAAACAGAAAAATTGACACGAGCAATTTCCAGGACCCAAGCCAGGATGGAAGGGCACACATACTACGTCAGCTTCTAGATGATTAGAATAGAAACTCTTTAGAATTGTCTCATAGTCCAGTAATGATGAAACATCAAGCAACTCATTTACTTTGCAAACTGTTAAATACATATAAAAACGCATACATTTACTTTTTATTTAAATATTTTTTGCACATTTTGCATTTTGATGGAGTAAAGCAAAGGAAAATTTCCACCAGCAGGTGGAGCTGCAGCTCAGCTTTTAGTGATCATTGTGATGAAAAGGAAATGATAAAATCTCTGAAACACAAATTAGGGCTGCTCGGTGGCGCAGTAGTTAGCATGGTGGCCTCACAGCAAGGTCAGGGATTCGAGTCCTGGAGTGGTGGTGAGATTTAGAACACTGGTCTTTCTGTGTGGAGTTTGCATGTTCTATCCCTGTAAGCATGGTTTTTCTCCAAGTACTCAAGTTTACTCCTCAGTCAGTCATCTTCTTATCCGTCTGTCCCTTTCGGGGTTGCGGTGGGTGCCGGAGCCCATCCCGGCCAATTTAAGGCGAAGGGCAGGGTACACCCCGAACAGGTCGCCAGTCTGTCGCGGGGCCACACACACTCATTCCTGGGAGCAATTTTGGCACCGGCCAATCAACCTAGCATGCGTGTCTTTGGAGGGTGGGAGGAAACCGGAGTACCCGGAGGAAACCCACGCAAACACAGGGAGAACATGCAAACTCCACACAGAAAGGACAGTGTTCCAAGCCTCGTCCCCACCTGAGACTCGAACCCACAACCTTCTTGCTCTGAGGCCACTGTGCTACCCACTGCGCCACTGTGGAGTTTACTCCTAATCTTCAAAAACATGCATGTTAAGTTGACTGGCTGCTGTAACATTGCCCCTAGGATTTACAGTGTGTGTGGATGGTTATGTGACGGACTGGCGACCTGTTTGTGATGTACCCCGCCTCTAGCCTAAAATCACCCAGGATAGACTTCAGTACCCCTTGGACTCCAATAAGGATAAGCGGTTCAGAAGACTACACAAAACTATAAATGTTGGAAAATTCAAAATTTAGAAGTCTTTTCACTGAATAATGCATGACTACAGGTTAAACCCACTTACCAGTGCAGCCGAAGTGCGTGCAGGAAAGCTGACAGACCTTCCATAATGAGAAGAATGGCCACTGTGAGAACTGCAAAGAAGTAAAAGATGATGGCCAGAAGGACAAAGCCTCCCAGGCTTCTGGATGAAAGGCCAATGCGCATCACCATGGACCACAACACCTCCGACAACTCTGCACAGGGGGGCAAACAAAGTCTTAGAAAACATGGGTGCAAAAAACTGAAAATGCAACTAAAAGCAAATAAAAGCAGCATGATAGCTGCTGCTTTTACAAAACAAGTTGGGTTGTAAAATTTTCAGTTTATTTTAAAACACGTATGTAAGAAACAGAACACGGTTTTACTACAGCTTTTAAACATCTTTTTTTTCGGCTTGCCATGTTGCTGTGCAAGAGTGCATCCCCACGTCTGATGTGCAGCGCAGCATATTTTAAACTACGCATCTGCACTCATTTTAAATACAACCTTATAAATGAGATAAATGAAACCATTTTTGTCCTAAATTTTTGTCTTACGTGCATGAGCCAGACTGAGGGCCCACAGCCTCAGGTAGGACGCTGTGTTCGAGATGCACCCCAGGCAGTACTCTATGGTGTGTATGGCCTGATGCACCGCCGTATCTGCAAAGTTAAACTGTGGACAAACACACACGTTACCACAAAACTCTAAACAAGAACATTTCTAGCGAAGATCCACAGAGCAGGACTCCAGTTCACCGTGTGTGAATGATTGTTAAAGAGATTGACCAGGAAGTGATTCGGGCCCCACAGATGAATCATAATCTTTTACACCCTGTAAACCCTGAAAGCACCGCGGCGCTCTGCTGGTGCCTGAAAACTTCCTGCAGCCTCGGACCAAAGCGACTACCCACCGTGTCTAACACAAACGTACCCACAGAGCGCAGCGCCACAGCTAATTATTATAACAGCAGGTTTGAAAGCCAAAGGGAGGAAAGCAGAGAGAGAGGAGACATGCAGGGTGGAAGTGCAGCGTCCTACCTCTTCCTCCTCACGCGCCTTGAGAGCAGGTGACAAAAGGCAACGCTTCGTTATTGATGAAACACGCACATAAATAGACAAAGATTATTTAAAAAAAAAAAAAAAAAACAACAAAAAATAGGAAAGCAGCAACAAAAAAAAAAAACAGTTGCTAATGTAAAGAAATATAAACTAATTTACTTCCCACTCATTCAGAGACAGCGTCAGTGGAAATAGATCCGGGATCTCATGTACAGTGTGTGTATGCACAAAAACATGATGCACACCAACATTCAGATGTATCAAAATGAACATAAAAATGTGAGGTCTTCAAGTCACAAACTGGCATTTGCAGTTTTTTTGCTGCTTCAGCGACAAATGTGGAAAAATGGGATCTAGCCGGCTTCATTTGACCGTGATCTTCAGCTCTCACTGGATCAATTTGCTGCCGGGATGGAAATCAGAGCCTCCAAATTCCAGACCATGGTCCTCGCCTGAAAAAGGGTAGAATGCCCCTGCAGGTCAAGGACAGGGTCCTGCACCAAGTGGAGGAGTTTAATTGTCTCGGGGTCTTGTTCTCGTATGGTGGAAAGATGGAGCGGAAGATCAACAGGCGGATCGGTGCAGCATCAGCAATAACTAGGACGCTGCATCGGTCCGTCGAAGTAAAGAAAGAGCTGAGCCAAAAAACAAAGATCTCGATTTACAAGTCAATTTACGTTCCCATCCTCACCTATGGTCACCAGCTGTGGGTGGTGACCAAAAGAATGAGATCACGATTACAAGCGGGCAAAATGAGCTTCCTCCGCAGGGCGGCTGAGCTCCCACTCAGAGATCGGATGAGGAGCTCTGCCATCCGGGCAAAGCTCTGTGTTGAGCCGCTCCTCCTCCAGGTTGAGAGAAGCCAGATGGGGTGGTTTAAGCATCTGGTCAGGCCGGCCCGCGATCGCCCCGTTGGTGAGGTGTTTTGGGCACGTCCCACCGGGAGGAGGCTAAGAGACAGACCCTGGATCCGCTGTAGAGACTATGTCTCACAGCTGGCTGGGGAACTACTCAGGATCCTTCCATGTAAGCTGGAGGATGCAGCTAAGGAGAGGAGCCTGAGCTTCCCCTCTGAGGCTGTTGCCCCCGCGACCCGACCCCAGATAAGCAGAAGACGACGGAACGTTCAGTTCCTAATCATGCGCTCAACACATTAAATAATTTCCCACATAGTCACAATGAATGCACATGAGTGGGAGCAAATGGAAATGGGAATAAAGGCTGAGGTGGGTTAAAACTAGCGTCTGCTTTTGGAGTAAACTTATATAACTAGTTCAATAAAATAGCAGCGTGTGTGCAGCGGAGATGATTTATAAAACATTACAGCAAATGAATGATCCGCTTTGTCAAGACTCTTGAAAGTTACTTTACAAGAACTTTGCTCAAAAACAAAATAAATATTTTTACATTTTTAACTCATGACATTTTTTAAACTTCACCATCTGCTGCTAGCTAACTTTAGAAAGCAGCAGGATGATTCGTTCGTTGTGTGGGCGATTTACAACCACTTAAACATCAGAGGCTAATGAGACACTTCTCCATAATTGATGTGTTTCTGTTTCCACTGAGGCTGAATTATTCAAACATGTCAGAAGATCCGTTAGCAAGTTTCTTCCAGCTCTTTCTGCACCATACTCCTGTGTTGTAAAATAACAGCAGGTGGATGTTTTTACCTCTGGTTCCTCCTCCGACTGCTGCGAGAGCTGGTCGTGCTGAATGATTTCAGCTTCATCTTCGGTCGGACCGTTTCCAACTCTGATTCCCCCAAAGTTCTGCGTGCCCTGTCACGTAAAGGATCAGTTAAATAGGTTGATAAATAATGAATCGGTTGGTTGATGCGTGGAGGCTCCGAGAACATTTCTGGATCAGCTTACCAAATGTTTCTTCCACATATGCTGCCTCCTGAGAACCAACGTTTTTACGATCAGCATACAGGGAACACAGGCCAAGGCAATGATCACTAAAAATGACTGAAGGCCCATCTGGAGGAAAAAGGATGAGAGAAATACAGCAAAAAAGTTTGATAGTTGGTTATGTTTGCCTAAAAACAAAATCTTAGAAGTCCCATGCAAATATATCTTATGCACAAAAACAACCACAATTTGGGTTTAAACATTCCGTTCTGTCGTCTTCTGCACATCCTTGGCCGGGTCGCGGGGGCAACAGCTTCAGACGGGAAGCCCAGGCTTCTCTCACCCCGGCTGCATCCTCCAGCTCACCCGGAAGAATCCCGAGTCATTCCCCAGCCAGCTGTGAGACATAGTCTCTTCAGCGGGTCCAGGGTCTGCCTCTCGGTCTCCTCCGGTGGGACTTGCCCAAAACACCTCACCAGCGAGGCGCTCAGGGGGCATCCTGACCAGATGCCTGAACCACCCCATCTGGCTCCTCTCGACCTGGAGGAGGAGCAGCTCAACACAGAGCTTTGCCCGGACGACAGGGCTCCTCACCCGATCTCTGAGTGAGAACCAAGCCACCCTGCGGAAGAAGCTCATTTCGGCTGCTTGTATCAGCGATCTCATTCTTTCGGTCACCTCCCACAGCTGGTGATCATAGGGTGTGGGAACGTTTAAACATAATCATTTTGGAACCTTACAGATTAATAAGAGCCTGATCACAAACCAGGAAGAGTCAAATCACTATTATTGTGTCAATATCAGAAGGTTAAAATTCTGTTGATTTCACATGCGATCGAACTATTGAGAAAAAAAAAAATGTGAGACCTGGCCTGTGTAGAGAGGCTTGTTAGTCGGGTCGCTGTAGTTGAAGAGAAACATGTTGATGAAGGCGATGAGGAGGCTGGGAGCTTCCTTGGAGCTGCGAGCATCGTATGAGACCCACTTATAGAAGATCAGAATGACCAAGTACCCAAACAGACTGGACATGAAGACGATCTCAGGGATGAATCCAAGATAAATGTTCAGTGGTTTCTTGAAATATCTGCACAACACAGAGAGGATGTAGTTTTATGGCACTACGAGGAGTTGTGTATACATAAAGATCGTAATCTCACAGGTGATTGAAGAGACTGAGAGAGACTCCAAAGATCATGTGGATGACTCCGAGGATTACAGACATTTTCATTTTGAACGAGTTCAAGAACGTCAACTTGTTGATGGATATACTCCATATCTGGGAAAATTAAAGGTAGAAAGATAACACATGAGACATATGTTTATTAGCAAATAAACTTCTTTTAAATCCACACAAACAACTTGAAAAGAAAGATAAAATCACAGATCACTAGGTAAATATTTACCGGGTCAATCCCTATTGGATACGGGCCCATAAACACTCCATCAACAACAGGGTCCAACTGCAAAGATGTGGTGCTGGTAAGCAGGTCGAATCTATAAAAGGAAAAAAATTTATAGTTGTAACTTAAGTTACACCCACACAGAAGTGTGAGAATCAGCTGTTTACGACCCCATCGTGTGCAGTAAAACACATAATAGCAACCGTAACCGATTGGCCACCTGACGCGCAGAGCTGGCAAGTGTTTTTACTTCATTACTCTGCTCAAGAAGAAACTTGTTTATACTTTACCACGGAAATTATTTTAAGCCTACTTTTTACTTTTACTACTTAATATTCTATGCAATTATTTGTACTTCTAATTTGTTGATACTACCATTTAAGTTTGTTCCATTATCTTCCGCTTTTAATTGGGGGCCGGGTGGCAGAGGCAACAGCCTAAGTCGGGAAGCCCAGGCTTCTCTCACCCCTGCTACCTCCTCCAGCTCATCCGGGAGGATCCTGAGGTGTTCTCTGGACAGCTGTGAGACATAGTGACTCCAGCGGGTTCTGGGTCTGCCAGAAACACCTCACCAGGAAGGCATTCGTAAGGCATCCTACAGAGCATAGTGATCATTTATTTGTGTTTTATGGGGTTGCTTAACTTGAGGGATACGGGGTGAAACATGGTTTAATTAATCCTGTTAATCTTGTTTTATTTTTGTTTGCATGCCACGAACAGAGACAATCAACTTTCAAGAGACACAAGATCAGTCACTGCTCTTCAGACGTGTTTAAAGCACACGTGTACATTTTTAAAACGCGGTCTAGGTGTAAGGCGTTAGCTCAGTGGTAGAGTGTCCGTCTTTGGAAGAGGAGAAGCTGGTTCGATTCCCACTTGGCCCATGCCTAAGTGTTGCTTGAAAACACCTAAACCCCGATTGCTCACACCATTGACGCTTTCATGCCTGCTGTGGTGCAATGCAGCAAAAGTCATTTCCCCATTGAGGGATTCTACAGTATGTTTTTAAAAAAAAAAAAAAAAAAACTTACGACCAGTTGCCTCCCAGTCTCGGGTCGAACATGGGTCTGACGCTCCACCCAGAGCCAAAAATATTGAGGGCCTTTGAAAAGCAATCATTGTAAATGATGCCGGTGTACATGGAAAAGACTCCCATTAACAAGATGATGTAGCGGCCTGCAAACACCATGTTGAAAATCTGCCAGAAAACAGAAATTGATCACGATCTTAGGGGAAGACGCACACACACATCTCAAAACTGATCCTAACATAGCTGAGCAAACTGAAATCCACACATTAAGGGGTTCAATGATCGCTAATGAGATGGCAGTGATGGAAACAATACCTCATTGTCATTTTTTTGGGCCATCAGCCTGCTTTCTCTCAGCACAAGATACAGAGCAGCGCAGGTCATGAGAGTCCCGTGGCCCAGGTCACCAAACATGACAGCAAACAGGAAGGGGAAGGTGATGATGGTGTATGGTGCTGGAGACACGGAGGCAGGCACATGAACGGTGTGGAACATCAAACACTTCAATAGAAAACGACTGGGACTGATGGAGACGCCAAATGAATGGAAAGCAGGACTAAACTTTTCAGTGTTCATGCAGCACGTTGATGGTTGAGGTGATTATAGACTAGGATGGAGACGTAGAGAAAAAAAAAAACATTAACCAACCTGGGTTCATCTCGCGGTAGCTGCCAATCCCATAAGCATCGACAATGTTCTGGAAGCCCGAGGTAAACTTGTTTGTCTTGTTATAGGTGGGCGGGGTCTGTTTGGTCTGCATACGGTTGAGGATGGAAGGCACAGTGGAGCCGCTCTTCTCCTAAAAAACAAACAAGATGTCAAAGACTCAAAAGAGCGTAAAACCCTGTAAATAGATTTAAAAAAAAAAAAAACAAAAAAAACACCAGAACTTTACTAACTTATACAAGTTTACAAGTTGAGTGCTGGGTTATTTACAGCTTCTTGCAGCAGAATTTTAAGCAGATAAAAAAGACATTATAATACCTTTTTTAAAAAAAAGTTATTTTTTTAAATATATGTTGCATAAAAATAGGAGTTATGAAAATGAAAAATTATAAACATATGAACTCTGTGAGAGATTGAAAACCTCTGCCCTCACGGACCCTGAGGTCCTGTGAGGTAATACCAAATGTTAGAACAAAAAGTCACTGTTATGCCTTTGGTTAAAGTATATGTCAGAGTGAGACATCTGTCTCTTCTAGGATCTTTTATAGTTTGTTAAAATATCAGCAGAGTGAGCGGTCTCGAAAATAGTAGATCTTGGATGAGTCTGTAGCATAGAAGACGGAAGAAGACTGCGCTCAAACTCGTTAAAAACCTGGGAAAACTTTAGTCTTTGTAAGTATTTTTTGTGTTTATGTGCTTTGTTTACATGCTCAAGATTGTATTTCATTTGATAACGTGTGAATCGCGTCTTATGTAGTAAGCCACTTAGGATGTGGGCACGCATGTTTCAAGCTAGCTAACATGTGTTTGATCAGGAAGACTCAACGTTCTGTACAGCTCGTAATGCACTTCTTTGTTTTGTTTTGTTTCAGTTACTACGTACATATATATATGTAATCCTTTGAAGAAAAGAGTCTACATAAAACAAGAAAAACAAGCCTTGTGTGGGAGTCTCTTTTGTCATTGGAATAGTTCGCTGGCTGTCTAGCTTCACACAGTCACGTGTCGTGAGGGCAGCACAGTCACAGTGAGGCCTCGTTCCAACATTATTGTTCTCGCCTGTGGAACAGCCTGCCAGAGGAACGCAGGGCCGCAGAGACTGTTCATGTTTTTAAGAAGAGGCTAAAAACCCACCTTTTTAACTTGGCTTTTACTTGATTTTATTTTTTGCTCAAGATAATTTTATGAAATCTGTTTACTTTCCTGTTTTTTACACAGTTTTATTTTTCTGCTTAATTTCTTAAATAGTTTTTAACTAGTTTTAGTTTTTATTCTAATGTTTTCTTATGTGTCTTATTCCAGTGTTTTCTCATGAGGATCCTTCATCCCACGAGCTCTGCCTGTTCAGCTGTGGGGTCTTCTCTGTGGAGGTCTGACTGCCCTGGGTGGTGCGGGTGCCTCACTTTAGCCAGGTGGCTTCTTTGGGTGCTCGTGTCTCCTGGAGCTAGGTGGACCCCTGTGGTTTTGGCCGCTGCAGTCATGGGCAGGCCGACTCCTAGTGTGGATCGATCCCCAGTTATTGTTTCCTCACAGCAGCATCAGACCAGATGCTTATTTTTATTTCAGTTAAAGAGACAGTAGCTTGCGGTTCAGGTGAAATGGGGGTTGGGGAAGGTTGGGCGTATGAGGTGTGGGAACGTCAATTCATGTGTGCAGTGTTTTGTGTGAGTGTGTGATTTTTGATAAATGCTTTTTTTTAAATGATCTGGATTTTAATGTTGTTTGAGTTTTTATTTGTTCTGTTCAGCACTTTGTGTGACTTTGTGTCAGAAAAGTGCTTTATAAATAAAATTTGATTTTAACAAAAACCATTTGCCCAAAGCCTGTAAATCACTCTAATTACCTGGTTTTGGCAACAATTAAGTATTTCTATTGGCTGATGATGCAAGCCCAGAAGAAGCCAGACAAGACCAGGGCGAATCTTAACGCTTGTCTAGCATTAACAAAGAGTTGTTGAGCTTGTGCAAGAAGATTTTTGACTTTGCGTACTCTCGCAACAACGCGGTTCATCGTTCGCTGTTTCGTAAATTTCTTTAGTGCAATTTCACAACTTTATTTTCTACAGTCCTACTCTCTAAGCTGAAGAATGATTAGCTCAGTGGTAGAGTGGAAGGTTCGATTCCCGCCACATACTAATTTCCAACACGCCCGATGTCCATTTGCTTCCATGACGCACCAATGGCTGCCTGTTTCAGTGTTCAATGCAGCACGGAAATTTCCCAATAAGGAATCAGTAAAGTATGTTGTTATTCATTATTATCATTGCTAAACAAATGCAACGTTTAACGTGGAAGAAGTGATATTTCTATGGAGTTGTTTAAGGTCATGGGGCTGCCTAAAATCTACAAAGTTGACTCTCTCACAGATTTTGATTATTGCATCGTCTTCTTTCGGCATTTCCCTTCAAGGGTCACCACAGCAAGTCAGTTTCTTCCATCTAACCCTATCTGCTGCATCTTCTTCGGTCACACCAACTATCTTCATGTCTTCCTTCACTGCATCCATGAACCTCCTCTTTGGTCTTCCTCTAGTCCTCTTACCTGGTGGTTCCAAACCCAGCATCCTTCTTCCGATGTACTCTCTCTCCTCTGCAAATGTCCAAACCATCTCAGTCTGGCCTCTCTGACTCTATCACCAAAACCTCTAACATGTGCTGTTCCTCTGATGTACTCATTTCTGATCCTGTCCATACTGGTCACTCCCAGAGAGATCCTCAGGATCTTCATCTCTGCTACCTTCATGTCTGTTTCCTGTCTTTTTCTCAGTGCTACTGTTTCTAGGCCAAACAGCATGGCCGGTCTCACCACAGTTTTGTACACTTTTCCTTTAATTTTAGCTGAAACTCTTCTATCACACATCACACCTGATCCTTTTCACCACCCGTTCTGCACATGCTTCTTCACCTCTTTTCCACACTCTCCATTGCTCTGGACTGTTAATCCTAAGTACTTAAAATCTTCCACCTTCTTTATCTCTTCTTCCTGTAACCTCACTTTTCCATTTGGATCCCTCTCATTCACACACATGTAGTCTGTGTTACTCTGACTAATCTTCATTCCTCTTCTTTCTAGATTTTGATTATTGTATGGTTACTTTTAAAGCATGACTTCCCAGATTAATGAGTAAACTGTATTTCCTTAAGAGATAAAAGATAGAAACAAGAGATTTATTTCCTCTTGACTCACCGTTCCTCTTCGCAGAGCAAACTGAATGGAGTCCAGGTCGGACAGCGGACACCACACCTCCGCAATCAGACACTTCTGGGTCACGTCGATGTTGCAGAGGTTCAGTGTGTGGTAGATGGCTTTCATCTTCCTCACCTTGATGAACCACACTCGAACTGTTTTTGCAGCGGCCTGCAGGACCCTCTGCCTGTGGTCCTCGGTCTGGTTTAACACCTGAAAGAGGGCATTTAGGCCATCAGATTGATCAGATGGAATCCATGTTTTCACGTGGAAGCTGTTTTATGATTGGTAGCATGAGTTAAATCACATGATCAATAAATAATGATCATTAAGCATGTGATGCAAAGAGTTTGGCCAAACAATACCAACTGTTTGCAGACCTTCAATCAGCTCACACGTGGAAGTAACAGCCTGAATGCAAACTGGGGCCGCAACTCTAATCACTGATCTACACCGTCAGATTAAAAACCAGCCATAAATGGACTGGAAAAGTTCAATCATATCATCAGAGACAAGATATAAACTTGTCTTTATGGGTCTAAATAAAAGCTACAGAGCAAAAGAAAATTATTCCTTTTGTGTAAACATTAGATGCGATGATGCAACCTTTCAACCACACTGAAAGCTTGTCTTGAGTCTGACGTAAAAGAGGAAACACATTTTCTTCTTGAAATTTCTTCCCTAAAACACACTGATGTAGCAAAACAAAGAAAAGTACTATTTATGTGCGGATCTCTGCTTTTTGCGGACGATGTGGTCCTATGGGCTTCACCACCGTGATCTCCAGCTCTCACTGGATCAATTTGCTGCTGAGTGTGAAGCAGCCAGGATGGAAAATCAGCGCCTCCAAATCCGAGACCATGGTCCTCGCCTGGAAAAGGGTGGAATGCCCCCTTGGGAATGCCCCCAGGGACAGGTTCCTGCCCCAAGTGGAGGAGTTTAACTACCTCGGTGTCTTGTTCACGAGTGGGGGAAGGATGGAGCGGCAGATCGACAGGCAGATCGGTGCGGCATCAGCAATAACTAGGACGCTGCATCGGTCCGTCGTGGTAAAGAGAGAGCTGAGCCAAAAAGCAAAGTTCTCCGCAGGGTGGCTCTGACATCCGGGAGGAGCTCAGTGTTGAGTCGCTCCTCCTCCAGGTCAAGAGAAGCCAGATGGGGTGGTTTGGGCATCTGGTTAGGATGCCTCCCGAGCGCCTCGCTGGTGAGGTGTTTCGGGCACGTCTCACCGTGAGGAGACCAGGAGGCAGACCCTGGACCTGCAGGAGAGACTATGTCTCATAGCTTGCTGGGCAACGACTAGGGATCCGTCTGGGTGAGCTGGAGGATGCAGGTGGGGTGAGAGAAGCCTGGGCTTCTAGCCTGAGGCTATTTTCCCCGCGACCCGGCCACAGATACCGGCCACAGATAAGTGGAAGACAACGGAACATTTCTGTGCATAATCAGAGAAATTGAGTTCTACTTAGGTGTTTTCATACCATCTGCAGGTCATCGATGCGAGCGTTCACTCCTGCCAGCATCTCCTTCCTCTCCTGAGGGGTCTCAGGGCAGGGGTATAGCGTTGCTCTAAAACTAATAACAGATGAGTAAGAAGAACACATTAATATTTATAGGAGATGAAAACGTTAAGCATTGTACAGACGATATGGACACTTACCCCTCACAGATCTTCTTCACTCTGTTCTTCAACTGGTCTCCTTGGAAAAATATAATGAAGACAGACTTGTGGACCTGGTCGCTCTGGAGAGAAAACAAAAAAAAGGTAAAAAATATGTTAGTTCATTTAGATAATAAATAATGAGTATAACTGGTAGTTATGAATGGTTATGAATGAGACTGACTGTTGTTGGGTCTTCTAGAGGATCTTCAATATCAGCCTGCCGCAGGAAAACGTTTCCTCTACAGACTCGCCACAACATCCTCTCAAACGTGGGAATCCGTTCCCTGCCGATGACTCCCGCCACAAATCTGAGATTGAAGATATTTGACTTCACTGAGATAAGAACATTCCTGTAGGATTCGCCTTCTGTGTTCATAGGAGCACTAATTTTACAAGTTAAAAAGGGAATTCTTTATTTAGGACTGGAGCTGCATCAGTCTGTCATGGTGAAGAAAGAGCTGAGCTGAAAAGCAAAGCTCTCAATTTGAAAGTCGATCGACGTTCCTACCCTCACCTAGAGTCACCAGTTGTGGGTGGTGACTAAAAGAAGCAGATCATGGATACAAGTGCCCGAAATGAGCTTCCACTGCAGGGTAGCTGGGCTCTCACTAGATAGAGTGAGGAGCTCTGCCATTCTGGAGGAGCTCTGAGTAGAGCTGTTTCTCCTCCGGGTCGAGAGAAGCCAGTTGGGGTGGTTCGGGCATCTGGTTAGGATGCCTCACTGGTGAGGAGTTTCAAGCACGTCCCACCAGAAGGAGACCAGGAGACAAACCGCAGACCTGCTGGAGAGACTATGTCTCACAGCTGGACAAGGAACACCTTGGGATCCTCTCGGGTGAACTGGAGGATGCAGCCAGAGTGGTAGAAGCCTGGGTTTCACGTCTGAGGCTGTTGGCCCGGATAAGGAGAAGACTGCGTAACAGAACTGACTGGAGGTTGGCAAACTACAGCCCCAGGAGTTTTATTTTTTTTAATCTAGCCAGTCAAACTTAATTTTCTTTTAAACACCCTTGTTTAGCATTTCATTTTCTCCCATTCAAAGATGTCTCGAAAGATGTCACCTCATAGATCCAAAGGATCTTCGAGCAGCAGTAGTGCAAATGCTTTTAAAAAAGAAAGTTTAATATATTAGTTTGTAAATCAGACTCACCCTAGTCGGAGTGGAGCCGCCCTGTTGGGCTCATTGGGGTCCAAGAGTGTCGATGACTCCTCGAGTAAGCTCGGATCTTCCATCTACACAAAAACAACCACAAACACTTACCAGTAAGTATTCATTTCAGTATGGAGACATGCCAGTGTTTTCCTCGGTCAATGGCTGAACAGTCGAACATCATTTAGATAAATGATTCACTTCAATCAAAACTCCTAAGTGCTTGTAAAATATTCTTTAACTCTACAAAAACAACCGTAAGCTGCTGGTGGAGGCAGTGAGGTGGAGCTGATGCTGGACAAAGGTGGAGTTATTCTGTCTGAGAAGTGCAATGAGTAAACTGGATGATTACAGGAACAAAAAGCTGGTTCAGACTGAATACTTGCAAAGAAAAAAAAAAGAAGAGACACTTTTGGCCAAGTTAAGCCACAAAAAAAATTCATTTTGTCTCTACCAGCGAGCTTATCTGATAAAATCTGTATATGCATCAGGAAATGTCTGAGTTTAGACTGAGAGAGTTCATTTCCTGCAAAAAAAAAGTGAAATGAAGAACTCTGTCACACAAAAACATATTGATCTGTAAATATAACTAAACTAGTTTCCTGCAGGAAGCCTTGCAGAGTAAATAAAAAGTTGCAGTCGAGCAGTGTGACCATTAAAAAAAAAAAAAAGGGCAGTGTTTTTTTCGAGGCTGTGCAAGAGTAGAAATGCTGACCTCATCAAAAAACTGCTGCGTACGACGCAAGATGTGTTTCAGCTCAGTCAGCTCCAGGAAGTTCTTCTTCAGAGCTTCTTGATTTGTGTTGATTTCCTTCAGTTCATTTTCAAGTTTCTCAAACGTGGCCTGAAAATGAAAAAGTTAATTATAAGCAGCTTAAAATGAGAACAAATGAATTCTATTTCATGCAAAAAATGAGATAATCACCTCCAGATCAATCATGTCTCTTGGGAAGGGGACCTCTGGGTTCTCTCCAGTATCAACAACCGGGATGTTGGCCTTTTTAATCTCTTTTTCAACAAATCCTGTAAAAACCAAGAACCATGTGAGTGTAATCCAGCACAATGGATTAAGACAAAATGAACGGACCACTTTGAAACGATTTGAAAAGTGAACTTAAAACACTTTTGGCATTGTTGTAGTTTATAAAAAGTCTCTCTAAACTGATTGGCCGATAATTCGACGCAGATCTTGAAGCAAACTTACTCAGTTTACGATCCATCTCTTCACATCGTCGTACTTCGTTTACAAATTTCCGCTGGAAAACATTCACGTCCGGATTCAACTGCAAAGAAAACGAGAAATAAGTAGAGGAAATAATTGAGCGAATCAATTATTGAGATCGCGAAATGAGCTTCCTCCGCAGGTGGGCTGGGCTCACACTCGGAGATCGGGTGAGGAGCTCTGCCATCTGGGCGGAGCTCGTTGTGGAGCTGCTCCTCCTCCAGGTCGAAAGAAGCCGGATGGGGTGGTTCAGGCATCTGGACAGGATTCCCCCTGAGCGCCTCGCTGGTGAGGTGTTTAGAGAATGTCCCACCGGGAGGTGACCAAGAGGCTGACCCCGGACCCGTTGGAGAGACAATGTCTCACAGCTGGCTAGGGAATGACTAGGGATCCTTACAGGTGAGCTGGAGGATCTAGCTGGGGTGAGAGAAACTTTGGGCTTCCCGTCTGAGGCTGTTGCCCCCACGACCCTGCCTCAGATAAGCGGAAGATGACGGAATGGAACGGAATAATTGAGCTGGGCACCTGGCCCAACTGCCCCAATGTGTAAGAGGTGATCTGGACAAATCACGCCAAGAAGAGACTGACGCAGACTTGCTTCAATCTCTCGAATGGGCTGGAAAATGCATTCCAGGAGGAGAGTGCTCTGGGCTCCCGGGTCAAGACCCCAAAACTTAATCCAGCAGAAGCAAAAAAAGACAATAAACAACACTGTGATATCCTGAGGTCACATGAGAAAAGGACAACAGCTGATGCACAAAACTTTCTTGCAAAAGTGCACCCATATCCCGGGACAAAGCTCGCCTCAGGAAAAAAAAATCTTCATCATGCCTGAATGAAGAGTCAGCTGCAAGCACATGATGGAAAAGGTATGCAGCATCTCTAAATCTACCCTTTCACCACCAACTGTTCAAATATTGCTACCGTTCTAGATGCAAACATAACAGATCTCACTTTGTTTTTCTAAAGTATTATTTTACCACTAAGATAACTCACATCTCGGAACTGCACCATCCCGATTTCTCCAAGTTCACTGACACAACAGTAGGCAGCTTCAGACTGGAGGAAGAGCTGAGCCAGCGTCATCTCTTCACTTCTGAAGAGTTCTCCCATCTTGTTAATGCTCGTGAGTGCTCAGCACCCCCAAATCTGTAACGTCTAAAGAAAAGAAAAAAAAAAACAGATTGGATTTGGTTACAAAATTTTCAACTGTCGTTAATATTCAGTATTTTTAAACATAACACCCTCAGGCTAATGGCACTAATGAAGGAGGTCGGTTACAGTTATGTGTTAGGTTTTCACACAAGTGAGAGACTTGTGACCAAAATGAAAAGATCGTGTGATCGTTCATTCGTCTAGGAGTGATCCATCGTAGAAAAAAATTCAAAGTTTACTTCTGGATATTGTATTTGATAATCGAAAGTGTATCTGATGATCGAAGTGTCTTGTTCATAAAAAAAAAAAACACACAGTTCAGGAAACAACTTTGAAGCCTTTTCGACAACAAAAAGAAAAAGACCTTATCATCCCAAACTCATGACCGGTGTAGGAATGTGGTGAAAATGTTCAAGTTATGCTTTTAGAAACACTAGATTAAGAGTTCAACACTGTGATCAGTGTTTTTTATGCTGATCACAGGTCAACATTCAACAGATCTGAATCAAATTTCCAAGAAAGGTTTTTTTATTCCCTAAACACCTTGCAGTTAACCAGCTCAACAGTTCACAGTGAAAGACCCACACAGGACTAATCAGAGGATTACTAGACAGCATGTGACCTGCAGCTCTTAGAAGCTTTAACACATCAGATCCATCAATGCTTTTGTGCTTCAAAAACACCCCAAAAAAACACTATTTTGGATGTTTTTTTACCTGGATCACAAAAAAAACAGGTGCTGTCACTAGTCCAGTATGGAAGAGTTCACCTGTTACATCTGATCATGTTTACAGCAATCTGAATAATAATTTATCTCTAGTTAATCCAGCAGATGATCAGTTAATAAAACAGAATGTTCCAGCATATGTAAACATTAAAAACATTAGATCAAGCTGGTGTGTAATTTGACAAGCATTCTAAAACCAAAACACGATCATGATCTCAAATAATGAATGCAATCATCTTTATTTATAATACTAAAATGACTTTTATTAATTTACTGTTCACGATCGATCATTTAAAGCTAGCTAACATCAATATAACACACCTGTTGAGCAAATTTTAAAGTAACTAAACCCAAACAAACAAAATAAAAAATTAATGAAGCTCATTCAAATGAAGTTTAATGTCAGATCTAGTTGATCTTACAGTTCAGATGTGTGTTGTAGCTCCTCTATCTAGTGATCGCCGAATATCCTGAGGACTAGATGGAGTGGATTGTTCTTATTCGAGGTTGTGATCCAGCTGAGTGAGGAAAGCGGAAGTGTTCTGGTAACCATTATGGTCTGGTTCTTCAATAAGTCGTGTGATCAGTGAGATCTGGTTTCTATTGGTCAAGCCTGGTAGTGGCTGCGATCGAGACTTTAAAGAGCTTTTACGCTTTAACATGGATTTAATCATAAAAGTACTGCAGCATAGAGGACAGAAAAAACAATTATGAGTAGATTATTCTATGAATTTTATGCATCTTAATGATGTTGTTGTTGTTGTTTACAGAGAGAAACAGAAATAAAGGAAAATTGTTTGTTGGCTTTTATTTTATGGCTCTACAACGACCTCTGGTGACTAAAGTTTGTTACTGCACGGCCAGTCATTAACAGATGAGAGAAAATATAAGGAATTCTAAAAATTAAAAAATATATATATATACATATAAATTTGTGGCTAATATATATATAAATATACTAATAATATATAAACCACCCACCGCGGGTGACCAGCTGTAGGTGGTGACCGAAAGAATGAGATTGCGGATACAAACGGCCGAAATGAGCTTCCTCCGGAGGGTGATTGGGCTCTCACTCAGAGATCAGGTGAGAAGCTCTTCCATCCAGGAGGAGCTCGATATCGAGCCGCTCCTACTCCAGGTGGAGAGGAGCCAGATGGGGTGGTTCGGGCATCTGGTTAGGCTGCCCCCCGAGCATCTCGCTGGTGAGGTGTTTTGTGCACGTCTTGCCGGGAGGAGACCAAGAGACAGACCCCGGACCCGCTGGAGAGATTATGTCTCACAGCTGGCCGGGGAACGACTCGGGATCCTTCTCGGTGAGCTGGAGGATGCAGCTGGGGTGAGAGAAGCCTGGGCTTCCTGTCTGATGCTGTTGCCCCCGCGACACGGCCCCGGATGAGCGGAAGACGACAGAACAGAACGGAAACATATATAAACATTAAAAATATTTCCATCAATTTAGACCAAACAAAGTCTATGTGATTTAATGATAAAAAAAATATACTGCAAATACTTGTATTAAATTCATGTGAAATGGTACAAACATTAAAAGAGTCAATGAATTTTAGGTGTCGTTGTTCCCTTTTCACCCTTCCACGGGTGATCTCCCACACTCTCTAAACTCAGGTCCTCTACTAGAGGCCAGGGATCTTGAGGGTTCTGAGCTGTATCCTTAATGCTCCAAGGACTGCACTCTTCAGGACTGAGGGGGTCACTGCCCCGAGTGCCCCAAATGCCCTCCTGACACTGCGTTTCACACTGCAGCAGGTTACCTGTCTGTTGCAGGACCACATACACAGATAACCATTCACACACATTCTTTCCTATGGGCAATTTCATAGCGGCCAACCACTGTAACACATATGTTTTTGGAGGGTGTGAGGAAACAAGACGACCAGGAGAAAACCCCCACATACATGGGGAGAACATGCAAATACTACACAGAAAGGCCAGTAATTCAAGGCTTGCCGCTACTCCGGGACTCGAATCCTGTTCAGGGTGTGTCCTGGCTGTTGCTTGAAATCAGTCCAAGATAAACTCCGACACCCTTACCCCGCAACTCCATAAGAAATAAGTGGTTCTGAAGATAAATGAACAGCAATTTAAGTACCTCAGAGACATGGTTTGTTATGTACTAAGGAGGAAACTTTTTGTGTCCAATTTTTTCTGTTATAAATGAAGAAAAAAGTTGAAACCGCCTCAGACGGGAAACCCAGGCTTCCCTCACCCTGGCTGCATTCTCCAGCTCACCCGGGAGGATCCCAAGGTGTTCCCTGGCCAGCTGTGAGACATGGTCTCACCAGCAGGTCTGGAGTTTGCCTCTGGGTCTCCTCCTCGTGGGATGTGCCTGAAACACCTCACCAGTGAGGCTTTTGGGAGGCATCCTAACCAGATGCCTGAACCGGTTCGGGCTTGGAGGAGCAATGGCTTTACCCTGACCTCCTCTCGGATGACAGAGCTCCTCACTCTATCTCTGATCGAGAGCCCAGCCACCCTGCAGAGGAAGCTCATTTTGGACGATTGTATCCATGATCTCGTTCTTTCGGTCACCACCCACAGCTGGTGACCATAGTTGAGGGTAGGAACGTAGATCAACTTATAAATCCAGAACTTTGCTTTTCAGCTCAGCTCTTTCTTCACCACGACGGATCGATGTTGAATCTTAATTGTTACAGACGCCACACTGATCCGTCTCTCAATCTCCCACTCCATCTTTTCCCTACTCGTGAACAAGAGCCCGAGATACTTAAACTCCTCCACTTGGGGCAGGAAGCTGTCTCCATCCTCAAGAACCATGTCTCCATCCTTTTTCAGGCAAGGGCCATGGTATGAGATTTGAAGGCACAGATTCCCATCCCAGCCTCTTCAGAATCGGCAGCAAACTGATCCAGCAAGAGATGGAGATTTCCTGCAAATAGCAGAGATCCTATCCTAAATTTGGTACTGGCTTATTTTCAGTGTCAAATGTGCTTCAAACTATTGATACAGTAATATTTAATTCTTCCCATTCCTTGTTTGATCACCAAATGACATTAAAAACTTTACTATAAGAAGGATAGTGTAGTCTTCATGATCAAAATATTTGGGGATATCAGTCCTTAAAAGCTTTTTTATAGAAAGGTTTAGTTGTAAAAATAAAACATAAAGGATTTTTTATTTTGTTTTTTGTTATAAAGAACACTTTGATTTAACCTTGACCCTTTACTACCCTCTAGTGGTCACAATGGGGAACAGCAACAGCACATTGCCATGAATCAGAAAGCCCCAAATTTTTTCTTCTTATCTCAGAATCTTTTGCTGGAAAATTAACACAATGTAACATATGGCTCATTCCTTAAAAAATCTTTTTGTGACCTACCAAATTATTTGGAAACAAATAAAAATCCACATTCATTTTCAAAGCAAATTTAATAGACCAATTCTAGGTTTCCAGCAATTTCACATCTATATAACTAACCATGTTTATTTATGTAAAACTGGATCAGGTCCCATTTTTAAGGTTAAACTATAAATCTATCCTATTGCAAAAATTGTCTTAATTTTTTTATGTAAAACAAAAATGGGCTTGTTTTTGCAAAAACTATTTTTGGAGTTAACTTTGAATCATGCTATGGTTTTATAATTAGCTCTTTTTTTCATTTATACATATAGTTTCGAAGGTTTGGTGTCACTAACTGAGGTGGGGTCAGAAAACTGGCCCTTGTTGGTGACAGAATGGGGTGGAGTCCTGAATGCAGAGGAGGTGGTACATGGGGGAGACGTGGTGTAATAAGAAAAAGGTTTGACTGGAAAAGCTGTCACAGGCAGCAGAGAGGCATTCGAGTCAGGGCACACATGCTTCAGCTGTGAGAGGCCCAACTCCCCTTGGCTGGCTGGCATCTCGAAGTAGAGATAGAGAGACAGACTGAGCAGAATAGACACTAAGCTTGCAGAGAAAATCGAGGTTTAGGCAACGAACATTCAAATTAGTGTTTGAGAAACTTATCTGACAAGAAGGAAAGTGGGGTTTTTTTGCAAAGTTTTCAGTAGTGTATTTTGTCTGTGGTTTCCAACTGTTTGTATTTCGAGCTGTACTTATGGCGGATTCAGTCGTAAAAAAGAAGCACGAAGCCCATAGAGAAGTGACCTATGATGACGAAGAGGTGGCTTTGATGGGTGCTCTCACAGAGCCTGCAATAGATGACGACGACCCCGCTGAGGAGGTGGATCTGTTGCTGTGTTCTGGAGAAAAGAGTGAAGCTCAGATGAATGGCGTCACAATTCTAGCTCTTCTAGACAAGATAATCGGTGTGGTTGACAAGATCCAGCAGACTCAAAATGGACTTGAGGCTCGTCAAGAAGCCATGGAGAAGTCAGTGTCATCCATCCAAGGGGAGCTGACAAAGCTGTCCAAGAACCACACCGACACCACCAACACAGTCAACAAAATGCTGGACAAAGTGCGCAAGGTCAGCGTCAACGTCAAGACGGTACGCAGCAGCCTGGAGAAGCAGGCAGGCCAAATCAAGAAGTTGGAGAGCAATGAACATGAGTTGCTCAAGAGACGAAACTTCAAAGTCCTCATCTATCAGGTGAAGTGTGGTCAAATTTACCCTTTCATAACACATTCATAAGACTGCATTGATTTAGAGAAGTTATTAAAGTTAACCCTATCAGTGCCAAATTAAGTCGTACTGACCGGAAAAAATTATATCTCTAGTTATTGCAAATCTGCAACGCCTGCTTTCAGACGGTTATTATTTATGAGAATGCAACATGTACAGACAACTTTGATGTGGCCATCAGAAGACCCCAGAGCTTGTTAGTCTGTGTTATGTTGCATGTGTTGCATTCCCCACACTCTAAAGGAAGTTTGGAAAGAAGTGTGAAATTCACCTCAAAGGCTGTAAGATCCACCTCCTGACACTGCGTATCACACTGCAGCATGAGTTGACCCTTAGTGGTGAAAATTGAAAGGAAATTTGTTTGGAGGTGCTAGGCACGGGGAAAAATGTGGGGATGGGTAGTGAGTAAACCTGTAGTTTCTGTGACATCAGTGTCTGAATCACTCTTTCCTCAAACAAGGCAGTAATGTTTGCAAAGGATCCAACACTGTGGTTCTGTGTGTAGAAACTTCTACAGTTTCTATTCATACACACGAAAAATGAATTTGCGCCTCATGCCAGCAAAGGAAAAAGTAGCTTCCATGGAAAAAAAAAAATCCGGGCAGGTAGTGGCCTCTCCCACTTCTCGGGTCGCTGTGATTACCCAATAAAACTATGTAAAGACATGTGGGTGTAAATAGACATAAACGCCCTACAAAAACAGGCATGTGGGGCTACTTGAGACAACCAACGCCCACTTTTGACCACTCTTAGGACAGATTACTGGCTGCCTTCCGGTTAGGATAGTTTTTTATGAAGATTTCCTAGTGATTGAATACTTTTAACATTTACACAAAAATGACTACGGAAAAATATACGTATATTTTTTTTAACTTTGAAATTTTGTTTTTCTCAATATAAGTAGCCAACTGCTAACCAACAAAAAATTGGTTCGACTTAAGCAAACGAGCTCATGAATGTGCACACTAATACACAAATTGGTGTGAAAGTGTGTAAGAGTGGAGAGCCAAGAAAGTCAGTAGGAGAATATACCTGCCTCAGTGAGCAGTTCTTTTTTTAGTGGGACATGCCGTCATGTCTTACACTTGTAAAACTAACTGCTTAAATTCTCATCTCAGGAGAGGTTTTGTGCCACGTGATCTGGAATTCGGTATTTGACCCTGGTGCCGGAAAACTTAAGACCACAACAACGACTTTCCCCACGTAACAAATTGACTTTTTTGAGAGCCAAAAAAAACAGGATTCTTCCGACAAAAACCAGGATTCTTCCGACAAAATCCACGTAGTCTGGTTCTTGTGGCTGTTAGCGTCTTATGAATAAAGCTGCCATTGGGATGTTCATTGGCAGGAAAACTTTTCTCATCACTACTGGGGAGTCCACTGTGGGAGCAAGTTACACTATTGGCATTTGGTGGAAATTTAATGCTACACACAAGACTTCAATAAATTACTGTGTAAAGCAGGTGCCTCCTGCTGTTTGTGATACTCCTGCGAACACTTCCTTCTGCTGTCGATGTGGTTGCTGGAATTGTACACAAACTAGAAGAGGTTATAAAAGTCAATCTTTTTCGGAAAACTTTGAAAATTGTCCAAAGAAAAAATTTGCATCTCCTTTGCAAATTAAGAATGAAGATCTTAATCTTAAAATTAAAAGGGAGCTGTTAATTATTTCTATTGCTGTCGATATTTCCATTGAAATTTTAGATATTCAGCCCAAACTTAGCCCAAAAGCAGCTGTTGCATCTCTTAGTTTCTATGCTGCAGAGGCTGTTTTTCACTCTGCAGGCTATTTTTGCCAAAAGCTTGCTGCATAGTGTCTGACTTCATAGTAGAAAAGATAGTCTGGTTAAAATTTGGCAACACTGCAAATCAACACTGGCTCTCATTTAGGTTTCACCACTCACTAGTGTGGGTTTGCATGTTAAACTGCTGGAGTGCGATGAGTTTAGAATCCCATTCCATACATAAGAACTTGCCATGTGGCAAATCGAGATGAAGGCAGATGTCTGAGGAATTAGTTCACCAATGTGCGTATGTGTGTGTACAGTCACTTTTACCCCTATTAGCTTTCACCTGCAATGTCGGTGTCAGTGAAGCTGGAATTTTGGTATGATAAAAGAAAGATTTTTGAATGCAGAAACACATACTCAACTTTTTTCTCTTGGAGACTTGCTTTAACTGCAGGTGTTGTGTTTTTCTGTCATGTCACCCAGCGTGTGCTCTCTGAGAATAGCCACATAGTTAAAAATGTCCCAGCTGGGGTGACTATATATTTAAACTTGGGGTTCTGGTGGCACGCAGGACTCCTAGGTGCTAAAACAGTGGAAGCATAATTACAAATTGCAGGTATCATGCAAGCAGCAGATGACTATGAAATGATGTCTTCAATTTGTTTGGTCTCTCTGTCTGCATGGAGTTCAGTAAAGTGACCGATCATTCCAGTTCAAAATTTATGCTTCCAAACCAAATGGCATATGTAATCTTTTCTAAATAAAAATGACCATTTGTTTTAACAAAAAAAAAGCATATAAAAATGCAAAGTTGCGCCTCTACAGTGACACTGTTATTGTTATATAAAATTTATGTGAAGTCGCCATCGTTGTGCAGAAAAATTTGTTCTCAAAGTGAGGGAAAAGTTATTTAAGGACTTTCAAAGTTATTTAATGTGATGGTATTTATTCAAATTTGATCCCTAAAAATGGCAGTCACAAGAAAAGAAAGAGAATATTTTTCTTAAACGGTTAATTGAGTTTTTTGAATATTCTATTTTTTTTACTTTGTACGGTTTAAATTTTTTTTTGTCAAAAACTGTAGAAAACTAAAGACAAAACGTCAAGTAACAAATAGATCAATTTGAGATGTTTAACTTTTTGAAATAGCAACATCACCTTCTTAACCGTCTATCCCTTTTAGAGTTGCAGGGGTGCTTGAGCCCATCCTGGGTGATTTAAGGCAAGGGGCAGGCTACACTCCGCACAGGTCACCAGTCTGTTGTGGGGCTATACACATACAACCGCACCTGCTCACCCCTTGGAGTAATTTGGCACTGGCCAATCAACCTAGCATGCATGTCTTTTGGAGGGTGGGATGAAACCCACGCAAGCACAAAGAGAACATGCAAACTCCACACAGAAAGGCCAGTGTTCCAAGCCTCGTCCCCACCCGGTACTTGGACCCACAACCTTCTTGCTGTGAGGCCACTGTGCTACCCACTGCGCCACCATGCCGCCCAACATAGCAACACATTATCTGGAAATTCTATTATACTTTTGACATAATGTTTTTGACGTTATGTCATTTTCACATAAAAGTGGGTCATTTTAAAATAATCTTTATTCTGTCTCCTTTGCATCTAATTACCACAAAATCAACCTAATTTGTCATATAAAGCATACAAAAACTTTAAAAACAGAACATATTTAATCTCCAAGAATATCAATGATACAGTTGAATATCTTCCACAGGAGAAATTTTTCAATTAAATTGAAAAGACTTGGTGTTCGCATTTCTTTTGAAGTAGAAAAAAGCACAAAAGGGTGATTCTATTTTTGTGGTCACATTAGGGATGGCGGAGTGAGGGTTGTATTCATTTTAATCCTTAAATTTTTCATCTGCTCTGTGACTTCAGTGGCTCACATACTCAATGTGCGAGATTTCATTCAACTTCTGACAAGTCTGGAATTTTTTGTCAGTGAAATCAGACTTGTTTCATTTAGTGGATGATACATTGTTTATTAATACACATCTAAACTGAATGGGAGAATTGTTCAGGTCCTCTTGATCAGGAATGAGATTTTAACCCCTGAGAAGGATCTCTTCTTGTTCCTTCATTTATATTTAATATCCAATGCTGGATATTAGACCGTTGACGATTAGGGTTTCAAAGGCAATGGTTGCAAACTATAAAAGTAATATTTATGTCTAAATCAAGATTGAACAGCAAGCATTACCTCAGCGAGCTTTACCTATGTGACACAATATGCCACATAAAACAAGTAGCTTAACCCAGTTTATACAACATGATAGCAAATATTCATTGGACTTTGAGACAGTTCTGCGGTGTGTCTGGATTCTAGGTCTGTTTGGCTGCAGCTCAAGGGCAGAGAAAGCTATGTGCTCAACTCTGTCAGGGATGTGAAAAAAAATTCTCTGCTGCAAACTGCTAAGTACATGCCAGCAACCGAGACGACCAAGAGCTCAAATCAAAGCCAACAAGCCCCCCGGAACCAGCCCTGACACAGTTTTCCGTAACAGCGCTCCACTGTGCCCAGAAGTCACTATACCATTGCTATACTTGATGTATCAACTCATCTGGCCTTGAAGCCTTTCGATCCCCTTACTAATCTCCGCTTCCAGACAAGAATCACGTGTTAAAATTACAGTCAAAGACTTACAACAGTAGACAGCCCACTAGCAACACCAATTTAGCATTGTGATTCATTCTCCTGGCATCCATGTCCACCCTGGAGCACTTGTTCCTCTCTCTTCTCAGATTCACCGCCCTGTTGGACCCACTATCAACACAACTCAGTTTATTCCCTCTCAAAAGTAATGGTACCAATCCAAAACTAAGGACGTGGCTCATTTAGTGTTTGCCACAACACTTTGCTCACTATGCGGGTCTCTTTTAGTCTCCACTCTACGTTCTGAGTGCGTGGAAAGATTGCACTGAGGAGACTCTCCTATTTCACTTCTGCTTGTCAGATGTTTTGCTGAACCACTTCCAAAATGAAGCCCATGGGAGCACTTGTATGTAAAATAGTTTGTGTTTACAGATTGTATTCAAGCAATACACTTATCTTCACTCAGCTTGCACGATTAAACATTTTCGATTGCTATTATCAACCTTCAGAAGAACCTGTTAGATGCTTGAGGAGAAGTGCTGATGAGAAAAGCAGAACCATGGGTTGTTACCCATGTGGAAACTATGACTTGGCTCCAGGTCAATAAATCCATCAACTAATTCCAGATGGCCTAATGAGTTTAATTCCATACAGATATAGTACATTGAACATTTCCTTAAGGGTACTTGGAGATTGTTCTAGCATACTGTTTATTTATCTCATACATATTTGTCCATCCTTGGAAACCAAACAGATAACTCCTAAACAAAATAAATTAATTTGGTTTCATTTTTTACTTTTGTATTAAATTTGAGACCACAGTTCGTGACTGGAAAAGGATGGAGCGTCCATTGAAGGTCAGGGTCAGAGTCCTGCACCCAGTGGAGGAGTTTAATTTTCTTGGGTTCTTGTTCACAAGTGAAGGAAGGTGTCTTATGGTTATCAAAAGAGTCACTCTTAGTCCCAAAGGATATCCGCTGGGTCGGGAGTCAGCCAGGGCTGGAAGGCACAAAGACCCAACGAGAAATGCTGGTGAGGCTGCCTTTAAATAGGCAGCCGAGAGATTAGGTGCAGGTGGTCCAATCAGGTGCAGGTGGTCCAATCAGGTAGAATTGGGGGGAAAGGTGAGATGGTCCCTGGCTCCCTCTGGTGGTGGTTGAGGGAACCACAACAACAACATGAATATGGAGAGGGAAAGTAGTTCCTAGAAACACAGTTTAACCAGTTTATTGTGTGACAGGAAGGTGGGGAAAATAGAATATGTTAACCTGGTAGCCACCATAAGCCGGCTTGGATCCCGCTTCCAGATGGCCAGAAGCAGGGAGGAACATATTCAAAAAAACCAAAGTCTTGATTTACCAGTTGAACTACATTTCTAAGCTCACCTATGGTCACCAGCTGTAGGCGGTGACCGAAATAACAAGATTCTGAACACAATTGGCCAAAATAGGCTTCTTCTGCAGGATGGCAAGGCTCTAAATCAGAGATAGGGTGAGAAACTCTGCCATCGGGGAGGGGCTGGATGGATGCTCATTGTTCCTGCTGGTCGAGAGAAGCCAGATTGGGGGCTCAGGTAACTGGTCTGGATTTTCTAGGATTTCTAGCTGGTGAGGTCTCTCGGGCACGACACACTGAGACGAGACCAAAACGTTGGCATAGGACCCACTGGACAGGCCATGTCTCACAGCTGGGCTGGGAGCACCTTAGGATCCTCTTAGAGGAGCTAGTGGACGTGACCAGGGTGAGACCCTCTTGATCCAAACCTGGAGAAGGGCTAGAAGTCAGGGCAGTACAGTGCTTTTTAATTTCCTCCGGTATTCTGCCAAAATCTCACCTTTCTTTGCTTGTTTTTCGTGTCTTACTTTTTCTAAAGCCGCACTTTAAAAAAGAAATAAACAGGTTCTGACATAAAAATGTGTTTATGTGCAAGTGAAAAGGCATTTTGGGCATTTACAACTCCACCAGGACGAAGGTGTTATTTACCCTGACTGATTTATAAACCCTCGTACGGAGCAATACTCCTCTGTTCTGTCTTTCCAGATCAAATTTACAACACTCTGTTGGAGCTTTTGTATTTTAAGTATGTGTAAGTGTGTGTTTAGGTCAGGGGAGGTAAGTTTGTTAATGGCGTTACTTTATCCCTTCCTGTGCTCTACGTACTGGGATTAACAGTTCAAAGAGCAGAAAATAAGACCCTTTCTATTTTAAGATGTGAAAAGTGACACATATCTGAACAATTTGTAACATATATGTTCATTTTTCTTTGTGTCAGAAAGCAACAAATTCGCAGAATTTTGAATTAAAATTGTGCATTCCAAATCATGCAAATGATATTTCTCTATATATTTTATAATTTTATTTCACGTCAGAGGAAATTGGAATTTGAAATCTAAATATTTAGCTTAAATTCAATAAAAATTGTCCAATTTTCTAAATAGTAAATACAACTAATAAAAAAAATTAGTCATGCTAGACATAATAATTCAATCAGAGAAAAGTGTGTGCATGAACACACACACACACATAAATATATAATTTGTAAATATATATGTCCCTGCCGTGACAACAAACTAATAACGTATAGTTAAAAAAAACTTGTGACCTGAAATAAACTGCCTTACGATGACTACTTTTAAAACGTCTGTTTTATTTCTGTATTTCTTAAAGTGACTGCCTATGTAAATATCATGTTGCATGTTAAAATAAAGTCTTCTACATGTGAACCATAGGTTGTGCAGGGCTGTATTTTAACTGCCACTGTGACAGCTTGCGTCTTCCTGACGTCGGAATGTGAATATAGGGAGTTGCAGAGTTCATGCCAGGAGACTACTGGCATGAGGCACTATTGGTGTTACATTTTGCAAGCATATAGATGTATAGAATGAAAATTCAATTGAAAAATTAAACATTTTATAAAGCAGCAATTCTTTAAGCTTCTATAAGTTTGTTTTAATACGTAAAATGATTTGTTTCTTTCCATTTTATTCATTAAAAAACACTGAAAAAAATCTGAAAATCAGATTAAAAATCTTATAAAAACATATTTTTACTCAGGTGCAAGGGGGCGTTGGCCTAGTGGTAGAGTTACTATCTTTTTACCGGGAGAACTGGGTTCGAATCCCACTGGGCAAAGCTTTCCCTGGGACTATGTGGGTTCAAACTGGGAAAAAAAATTGATTAAAACAAAACATATTTTTACTCAGTTGGTCGTTCCATAAAATTCCTTAGAAAACAAATTGGTGTCTTGTGCCACATGTACATTTTTCCACACATAACTTCCAAGTTGCCGTTGAGTCACAGCAACAATAACTCAATTCAGAAGCAAAGTTGAGCTTAGCCTGGACGGCAAAAAGAATTTTTTTGAATTTAACTATTTAACTGTGATTGGTTGAAATTTCCAAAATTTTGTGGACCTTGGTATTTCAATTTTTCCTTTACATAGCCCTGAAAAATGTGTTTATTTTACAGTGAAAAGTATAAAATAGTTTGAGATGATAAAGAATATTTTGTTTTTAGAGGTTTAAATTCTTCACTTGTAGTTCGTAGCTTTACCGTTAATATCCTACATAGAATAAGTGTTTAAAAGTACATCAAATAAAATGATTTGAGTAAATTTATACGTTTTTGAATGAGGAGAAAAACTTTCTGAAGCTTCCAATCCGGTCAAGAAACAAAGAACCAGTTATATAACTTTTTCCTCATTCGAGCTGACAGTTCGCACAAAGACACAAATGGAAAAACATTTTCACATTTCCATGGATGTAACATTTGGTAATGGTTTTTGAGTTCTAGATGTGGGGAAGGTTTGGATGAAGAGAAGGACTTCCACACGAGGCAAATCAGGTCGGAAAGAATTTCCTTCCTGTGGAATGAACTTTGACCTCCAAGATCATGTTTGCCTTGTAAAAACACTTTTCATTTCGTCTTCTGAATTGCTTATCCCTAATGGGTCACAGGGGGTGCAGTAACCTATCCCGGCTGATTTCAGATGAGAGGCAGGATACACCCCAAACAGGTCACCAGTCTGCTGCGGGGCCACACACACTCATTCCAAGGGACAGTTTCATAGCAGCTAATAAAACTATCATGCATGTTTTTGGAGAGTGGGAGGAAACCGGAGTACCTGGAGAAAACCCACGCATATATGAGGAGATAATGCATACTCCATACAGAAAGACCAGCGTTCCAAACACCGTCCTACTTGGGATTTGAACCCCGACCTTTTTGCCATGCTCACTACTGCACCACCATGCCGTCGTAAGAAAACTTTTTTTGATAAATAATTTTTCTGTAAATGTTTAAAAAGGAAATGAAAACTTTCTATTACAGGGTTGAAATTTTCCCTTCGGCTACTTGACTCACAGTCTAAATAAAAGATATTCAGTTGTCAGCTACCATGTATGAATTGTGTGAGATGTATTTTAGAATGTGTAGGAGGAATTATTATTAATATCAACAGTGCGTTAGCATCCTCAATTTAGCCTGAAGCTTACTTTAGAGATCAAAGCACAGGAGTGCAGTTGCATGAAGACCTCTAACACGCAAACTGCTAACCCTGCCAATCTCATATGGGTCAGTAATATCAGTCATTGTGAAAGCACAGCTGCAAGGGTTGGACGGGATCAAACAGCTGCTCCTGTGACTCACAAGAGATACTTTTCAGTGCACAGCCTGGAACGGAACGGTGCTTCCTCAAGTTTGTTAAACATTTGCAAGCAAGATGTTGATCAGTTTTATAGTTATAAACTATGCATGTTTTTAATTTTTTATTACATTAAATTTGGAATGGAGAACTTAAAAAGCAATGTAGACCCAAATTTAAGCCTGAGAAATAAATGCCACATCATTTTGAGAAGTATGACTTATACAATAGCTTTCATTGCATTAAGAGTTTTGAATCTTTATCCTGATTGAAAACTGATAAACGCTTTTTTTGAGTGTTAATTCATGAAGCATTTATATTTGATAGTTATTCCAATTCCTGTAAATCCCAAAAACAAAGAATCAAACATTACAAGAATATGTACCGATTAAAATGTGATATGGATCAAAACAAGATTTGGATTAAAATATCTGTTCTCGGAAAATCAGGTGTTGCAACTTTCCCGGGACAAAGTGTTTGAACAAGCAAGATGAATGTTGTAGGTCTTGTAACAACAGATGAACACACACACCACGGAGAATGAAGATGGATAGATTCCAGCAGCTTCAGCTAAAGCCCCTCTTTAGTATACTGCCGACTGACTGAAGGGTCACTCTTGTTGCGCGTAGCGACAGTTTATTTTGTATAGATATTATGTTTGTTTCATTCAGAAAATTTTATTCCTTCTCATATGAATTTTTTAACTCATTTAGGACAACGTTATAAATAAGGATGGTCAAACTTAATCAAACTTTGTAGAAGTTTCTACCTAGTGTTTTTTTTTTTTCTACAACAAAAGTGTACCTGAAGTGGTTTTCTATTTTATTTATTCTTCTTAAGGTTCGTTCCGTTGTCTTCCGCTCATCCGGGGCCAGGTTGCAGGGGCAACAGCCTCAGATAGGAAGCCCCGGCTTCTCTCACCACAGCTGCATCCTCCAGCTCACCCGGAAGGATCGCGAGTCGTTCCCCTGCCAGCTGTGAGACACAGTCTCTCCAGCAGGTTCGGGGTCTGCCTGTTGGTCTCCTCCCGGTGAGACATCTCTGAAACATCTCACCAGCGAGGCGCTTGGGGAGCATCCTGACCAGATGCCCAAACCACCCCATCTGTCTCCTCTCGACCTGGAGGAGGAGTGAACCACCTGGAGGAGGAGTGGCTCAACACTGAGCTCCTCCTTCTTCTTGAGTAACTTGCAAATTCTCCCATTGTTCGGATGCTGTTTGAACGCCAGTTTGTTCATTGCCACGCCTTTTGTTCTCGGCCCCTCCCACATTCTAATGTAAGCAGGGAGGTTTTTTTTTATGCAGCATGCACACTCTCTTCTCATGCTCAATTTTAATATGGAGTGTTATTTTTTGTAACTGTACCAAAACATAAAAATAATAGAATATGCACCAGCTTGTTAACTTGATGCACTTTATAACGTATTTGTGGCCTCAAAATTCATACTATGGAATGCATGTCCCTGAAGCAGGACCAAAGCAGGAGCGAGAGGGGGTTATTCACTGTGTCAAAAACAGAAGTCAAGCTGAAAAAGAAATGTATTTGGAAACTTTTTTTTGGCAAATATTGCATTTCTAAGCCAGAAAAATGAGCATGTTCGATTACAGCATATATGATGTGAGATAAGAAGGATTACTTTATGAATCCCCAATAACAATTTTTCTATGTTAAAATGGTACTCGACTAGGAAAGATGGCATGCTCTGCACAGGGTTCATATAATTTTAGTATCCCAGTATTTTGTTCAGGTGTGAGAGAAAGATTAAGGCAGATCAGAATAAATAGGATGCTGCATCGTTATGAAGTACTGAAGCAAAAGATGAGCCACAAAGTTCACGAAAATATACCAATCTATGATCACCTATCGTGGTTGGTGACCAAAAGAACAAAATTATGAAAACAAGTGTACAAAATGAGCTTTCTCCACAGGGTGGCCCGGCTCTTCCTCGGAGATAGATTGAGAAACACTGCCATTTGTGAGGGTTTCTCAATAGTGCCACATAAAGAGGAGCGAGATGAGGTGGTTTGGGCAGAGAAAGATGTCTAGCTAGCGAGATATTCTCGGCATGCCCGACCGGGAGAAGACCCAAAGGTAGACCCGGAACCAGAACTGGAGGGACCATGTCTCAAAGCTGGCCTGTGATCACATTGGGGGTTCTTTCTTGATGAGCTGGATGAGGTGGCTGGGGTGAGGGAAGTCCAGGTTTCCTTGCTTAGGGTTCTGGCCCATCAGACTCAAACACAGATAAGCAGAAGAAGAAGGTGCAACATCATAATGGCCCAGTATATTCACGTCAAAAGTGACTCAAACACGTATGTGTGGAGATTTTTTTTCACCAACTTTCCCATTACATAATGTCACCTTTGAAGGAAAAGGCATTTATAAAAGAACTTTTTCTTTCTAAGTGACTAACACACTGTTAGGATTCTCCTGGCACCCACCAGTAAACATGTACACTGAGGTCTGATTTTTCCACAGCGGATAAGTGGTGAGGCAGGAGGAAAAGTAACACTCATACACTAATGGACTGAGCAGAGTACTTCAATCTCTCTTGTGTTTTTTAATCCAAGTGGGAAAGCCAAACAGGTTTTGCTGATACCATCACAGTTCCCACAGCGCTCCAAAATTTCCAGGGCGTGAATAGGAAAAAAGTCTCAAGTTATTTTCACAAGGAGGCTAGAAAGTCTTGAAATCAAACGATTCAAACCAACCTTGAAATAATTGGAATTTTTTCTTATGTAATTAAAATGTGTCCATCTGACAAAGTGTGTTTACATATGTGGCATGATCATATAATGATCTTTTATACACATTAATATTCTAAAAGATTAATCTAATGGTGTTGTGATCCCGAACCCTGCCGCCAGGGGGAGCCCTGAACCTTCCAAATCCCCCTGAATAGAGACACCTGAGGGTGATTATTCTGATGCCACACGTCTGTGGACCCTACTGCCTATTTAAGGGCAATCACCCCGGACTTCTAGGTCGGGCCATCATTGTCTTTGTCATCCATAAGTTTGAACTCTGATCTCTAAAACAAGAGCTTGGTTATACATATCATTTGTGCTTTTGGATTCTGAGTTAATCCTGGGCCCTTTGCCTTACAGACTTAACGGACTTCTGTTAATAAATCCTGTTTTGTCCTGCTTTTGGGTCCTTCTTCAGCATCACAACAAATAGTGGCTATTCTGTATGAAAACTTAAAATATACTGGCAAAACTTTTTTAAGTCAAAGCAATTTTTTTGAAAGTCTAAAACATACAATGTGTAATTCCATTTTTTTTGTCACATTTTTCTTGAAAATGCCCACACGTAGACTAGAAAAGCACTGAAAATCTTATTTAATCTTATTTAAATATTTTTAGGACACTGTGCCACTATATAAAACATAACATTTCTTTAACAAATTATTGTTATGATTTCTTTAAGCAAATACAACTTTTTTAAAACATTGATTTTTTTTTTAATTTTACGCATATGTCTGTGTTTTTACTGATGCAATTTGAAATTATTTTTCACATTTTTCCCCAAAAAATGGATCAAACCTTTCTGAAGATTAAAACTAGAAGCTCTAACTCAAATATTTGATGTCTAACATGTTTAAATATAACTAAAATATTTCATGAGAGACCTTTCGTTTTCAAACTGTAACATGTAAATGTCGTGCATATTCTAAAATATTTCATCAAACTTTATCTAAATCCATCTGTCTGTCCTCTAAGCAGGTGCAGCTGTATTTTTAGACCGTATAAAGCGCTCATAACAACTCACATTTACCTATTGTTGAAGCAATGTCAGCTGTTTGTTCAGCTAAACATCATCACCCATCAGGGACATCATGAGGAGGTGGTAGCCATGGAGACAGAAAGCAGTGTTTATCTGTTGCTGTTCGCTGGGGGATGGTGTTGTTTGGTAGGGAGTGTCTGCAGGACATGACTGATGCAGTGGCCGGTAGCCAGAGAATGGTGGTTGGAATTCAGAGAGAGGGAAAGGCCAGCTCAAAATAAACCCATACAGATCTTGTTGGCCAGGTCCACCACACACAACACCAGATATGGAGGCAAAGTCTGTTTTATGATTGGATCGTGTGGCAGCATTTGAACTGCCGAGAAAGATGTGATGCTTATTTGATCTGACAGGTGCTTGTCTTTATGAAATTAGAAACAGGAAATAAAATCGACATTTTCATTAGAAGTTATGCAACGTATTTGTTTGCCTTAATCTAACTGCATTTGGTGGTTTTGTCTCTTCTGCTTGACTTAATAAGTAATCTTAAACTGGTAACTGAACTTTGAATAATTACATTTAAAGAATTTATTTTGCAAAACGAGAAATGAAACGATCTCTGCAGTTTCGCTTATTCAAATGTTTGCACATTTAAAGAAGAGTTGTTTTGTTTCGTCTTCTGAACCGCTTATCCCTACTGGGTCATGGGGGGTGCCGCAGCTTAACTCGTCTGATTTCAAGTGAGAGGCAGGGTAAACCCCAAACGGGTCGCTAGGCTGTTGCAGGGCCACTCACACACACACATTCATTCCTAGGGGCAATTTTGTAGTGGCTGATCAACCTACCATGTATGTTTTTGGAGAGTGGGAGGAAACCAGAGTACTCGGAGAAAACTCACACATACACAGGGAGAACATGCAAACTCGACACAGAAAGATCAGTGTTTCAAGCCTCACCAGCACTCCAGGACTCGAACCCTAACCTACTTGTTGTGAGGCTACTGCACTAATGTGCTGTCCAAAGGAGGAGTTGTATTTATTAATTTAAGTTTCTCCTTGCTAAATTTACAGGGTTTTATTTTTTACTCTACACATTTATTACTTCCATGTTAGACATTGAGTTTTTACGCCTAGATATTTCAGAGCAAACAAATTTTTACATAACACATTAGTTTATCATTTTTTATTGTAAAATAGCAAATATTTAAATCAACAATACCGTCAGATTTCAAGAAGGGAGTTCAGAATTTTCCATCTTAGGGATAATAGAACAAGAAGTTAACAAATCAATGCATGACACTAATGTGCAACATCTCCCGTCAGAGGTCACAAAAATCTGTTTAAGAGATTGTATTACCAAGAAGTCTCTTGTTCTCTCTCCAGTGACTGTGTTTAAATAACTAAAATTGAAATGACTGAAGTAATAGTTGATGCTTCTTTTTTATTGTTTGATGCATTAATTCATCAACACTCTGGTTTCTATATGACTGAATGAAAAGCAAAGTTTTTTGTGGTATTTTTGGTTTACGTGCAGAGGCATTTTAGCAGCCGCTTTACCACCTATTTCTTGATAAAGTGAAACTTCAAAACTAATGCTTGTTCAGGGAAATCATTGTATCATTCACGGAAAAGTGAAGGCTTTTGCAAACAGTTGAATGAGAAATATTTCTGTTTTGCAAAGTGCAATTTTACATTAGCTTCATGTCTGAAACAAATTGTGGTTAGTTGCAAAAGCTTTGTTTTAAACCATCACTGTGATGGCAAAAAAAAGTCAAAGTTCAGTCATATTTATAGCGTATGTCATGCAATTTATGTGTATTTCTATAGTCATAATTACAAAGTTACCAATGATGCTGTTACTTTGATGACTCATTATGTGTTCGATTGTTTGTCTTTGTTTCTTTTATTCTTTTTTATCATATAAAAGCTAAACTAGAGCTGACACATTTTAGAATAAACCACTAGATGGTAGTAGGTATCAGTCAGAGTTATAATCAGAATAACAACCAGAACCTGCAGTGTGTCATTTGTAAACATCTTTTTTTGGCTTTCTTTCCAAACTTATTTTTTTAAATGATGTTACATAATTATTAAATTAATCTTCTGCGTTTTTATTTTCACGTGGTTTAATCCGGTGATAGTTGAGACGGTTATAAAGCATCAGTGACAGGCATGGAGTTATAAAGTATCTCTATGGTCACAAGAAAATGTGACGCTGAGTCAACGAGACAAGAGCATTTGCAATATTTTACCCAGTTGGATTGTACCTAGAAGTGAAAATAATAATTCCTCATGCGGTGCAGTGGTTGGCACAGTCGCTTCACAGCAAGAAGGTCAGGTTCAAGTCCTGTAGAGGGGACAAGTGCCATGGTTCCCACCATCCCACCATCAGAGGGAACCCGGGGCCTTCCCTCATTCGCCTGATTTTAGACACCTGAAGGTCTTTGTGCAGCTGCCTTTAAATAAGCATCCTGTCTATTTAAAGGCATGTCGGGTCATACCTACCATCCCAACCAGGTCTTCCTGGCTGCCTGACCATGAAAAACATTTTGAACAATAACTTCATGACACATGAATCCATTGATTCATGTGTTTTTCTTTAGAGCAATATTGGACGCCTTTATTAAATAAAGTATGTTTCTTGTCTGCAATTGGGTCTGCAGGTGGGGTCCCCCTACTCCCACCTGCATCCATGTCATGACAACGAGCCTTGAAACACTGTCTTGTCTGTGTGGAGTTTGCGTATTCTAGATGAATATGCGCGGGTGTTCTCTGGGTACTCCAGTTTCTTCCCAACCACCAAAAACATGCATGTTAGGCTGATTGGACACTATGAAATTGCCCCTAGAAAATGAATGTGTAGCCCCACAACAGACTGGCGGCCTGTTCAGGCTGTACCCCGCCTCTCGCCCAAAAGTGGCCGGGATAAGCTCCGGAAACCTCCACGACCCATTAGGGAAGAGCGGTCCTGATGACAAAACAAAGTTTTTTCTTCTTGAAATCCCTTTGTTTTTGTTTTTTTAACTCCTCTTTTTTTTGTGCTTACAGGATCAAGTGAAACCTCCCAAAACATCCAAAACCAAGACAGCAGAGGCTGCTGAAAATACAGCAGATGAGGGTTTGGAGCAGAAACCCGAGGAAGGTCAAGAAGTTAGAGCAAATCTCAATTCAGATGATGAAGTGGAGATTGAGGAAATCATTGAGGAGTCTCGTACCAAACGCCTCCAACGCACCACCAAACAGCAAGTTGACAACATAAAGAAAGCTTTCTCCAAAGAGAAAATGGAGAAAACTAAGCTGAAAACCAAAGAAAACTTGGAGAAGACCAAGCAGAGAACCCGTGAGAATCTGGAAAAGACAAGGCAGAAAACCCGAGACAACCTGGAGAAAACAAAGCACAACCTAGAGAAAAAGATCGGCAAACTTGGGACCCGCATGACTCCCAACCAAGAGCGCAGAGCTAAGATAAAAAGTTCAAAAGAGAAAGTGAAGAAGTCTCTCACCCCTGATCACACTGTCTACGCCCGCTCCAAGTCTACCGTATACCGGGTTCCCCCTTTTACCTTTCATGTCAAGAAGATCAGAGAAGGAGAGGAGGAGGTAGTGATGGAGAACACAGAGATGGTGGAGGTGGAGGCTCAGGAAGGAGGCGATGAGAACGGGCTGGGTGTGCATGTGGAGGTGGAGGAAGGGGAGCTTGTGAATGTAGACAGCCCAGAGATGAGGGCTCTGTTAGAAGTGACTGAGGACTCTCCGCTGGTCAAAGTGGAACCAGGCCATGTCAGGAAGGGCCACAGCGATTGAAAACTCCTACGCTCATGGTCGTGATGAAAGAAGATAAAGGTCTTGATGAACAAGTCCGATTGGAGGGACACTGTAATTATAGTGGGAACTTTCTAGAGATGATCAGTGGTTCATAAATCTTTTTATTTATTAGGATTCATTAGGATGTTATCATATCAAACACTAATGAGTTTCTTATATGCTGAGATACAGACAGAACCAAACAGAAACCAAGCCAGCTTTGGAAACATCCTGTGGGCAAAGTGCCAGACGTATGTCTAGATTTTTTTTTTTGATGATGATGATGATTTGATTGATCTCTAAAGTAAAAAAGATGCAGTAGAAGTAGTTTTTCTTTAATAAAGGCAAGGTTTTGTGTGGCAAAGAGGAGACAATGAATGACACAATGTAATGTGAAAGTATGATTAATCTAGTGGAAGGCGAACAGAAACTGTAGGTGTTGCAGAAAGTTGAAGACAAGAGTGACTAAACCTTTTCTGATGGTGTGAACACGTTTTCATCCTAATATGAATAAAAAATTAGGCACAAACTTTGTCTGTGACAAGTTACTTAAAGAATGTGATGTGTATCTGTTTTAAAAAATACATAAAAAAAACTTTAAAAGATGGATGTGATAATGAAAGGTTATTTAAAAGATGAAAATGTGGAAATTGAACAAAAATGACAAAATTGGCCTGGCGTTCCGACGTCTTCCGCTTATCCGGGGCCGGGGTCGCAGGGGCTACAGTCTCAGATGGGAAGCCCAGGCTTCTCTCACCCCAGCTGCATCCTCCAGCTCACCCGGAGGGATCCCGGGTCGTTCCCCGGCCAGTTGTGAGACATAGTCTCTCCAGAGGGTCCAGGGCCTGCCTTTTGGTGTCCTCCGGGTGGGACGTGCCCGAAGCACCTCAATAGCGAGGCGCTTGGAGGGCATCCTGACCAGATGCCTGAACCACCCTATCTGGCTTCTCTTGAACAGGAGGAGGAGCGGCTCGAGATTGAGATCCTCCTGGATGGCAAAGCTCCTCACCCGATCCGTGAGTGAGAGCCACCCTTCAGAGGAAGCTTATTTCAGCTGCTTGTATTCGCGATCTCATTCTTTCGGCATAGGTGAGGGTGGGAACGTGGATCGACTTGTAAATCGAGAGCTTTGCTTTTCAGCTCAGCTCTTTCTTTACCACGATGGACCGATGCAGTGTCCTAGTTATTGCAGACGTCGCATCGATCCGCCTGTCAATTTCCCGCTCCATCTTTCCCCCACTCGTGATCAAAACCCCGAGATATGTAAACTCCTCCACTTGGGCAGGACTCTGCTGTCCCTGACCTACACGGAGCACTCCACCCTTTTCCGGGTGAGGACCATGGTCTCGGATTTTGAGGCGCTGATTCTTTTCCTGGCCGCTTCACACTTGGCAGCAAATTGATCCAGTGAGAGCGGGAGATCACAGTCCAATGAAGCTACCAGGACCACACCATCCGCAATTTAAAATTTTAAATTGTATAATTTTTGTGGCAAGCTTTTGTCAACCTAAATTTGAGATCTTTTTCAAAATATTAAAGCAGTGACCACAACAAAATTCTGAAAGCCTGATTGGAACTTCTTAACAACATACACTAAACACATTAGTATCAATTTACTGGAATCTAGTCATATCATACGTCCACCAGATTTCATTCAATTTCTGCAATAGGAAAAAAAAAACCCACTCTTTTTCCATGGTCACATGTCATTAGGGCATGTTAACACATCTCGCTCGATATCCCCTGATATTTTTAGACGTAGTGGAAGGAGATAATCGTTGCATGGTGAGAAATTGTAAACGTAGAAAGACAAGTGTTATCTTGAGGAATTAGACCAGGTGCACACATGTCACAACACTGAGAAATCCATCTAACCAACAATATTTGTTAAGCCACTTCTGAAAAAATGTGGGCGCAACGGTGGTACGGTGGTTACCACAGTGGCCTCACAGCAAGAAGGTCGGGGTTCAAATCATGGGTGGGACGAGGCTTGAAACATTGGTCTTTCTTTGGGGAGTTTGCATGTTCTCTCTGTGATTGTGTGAGTTTTCTCCGGGTACTCTAGTTTCCTCCCACCCTCCAGAACATGCAAGGTAGGTTGATTAGCTGCAGTAAAATTTCCCCTAGAAATTATAGTGTGAGTGGATGGTTGTGTTTAGGCGGCACGGTGGTGCAGTGAATAGCACAGTGGCCTCACAGCAAGAAGGTTGTGGGTTCGAGTCCAGGGTGGGGACGAGGCTTTGAACACTGTCCTTTCTGTGTGAAGTTTGCATGTTCTCCCCGTGTTTGCGTGGGTTTCCTCCGGGTACTCCGGTCTCCTCCCACCCTCCAAAGACATGCATGCTAGGTTGATTGGCCGGTGCCAAAATTGCCGCTAGGAATGAATGTGTGGATGGTTGTATGTGTGTGGCCCCACGACAGACTGGCTGGCGACCTGTTCGGGGTGTACCCTGCCCTTTGCCTTAAATCACCCGTGATGGGCTCCGGCAACCGCCACAAGGAATGGATGGATAAGAAGATGACTGACTGGTTGTGTTTATGTGGCCCTGTGGCAGGGTAGTGACCTGTTCGGGGTGTACCCTGCCTCTCGCCTTAAATCAAAAGGATTTGGCACCTCCTTCAACTCCATTAGTGATGAACGGTTCAGAAAGTTCAGAAGTTTTTCATCTGAATAAAGATAATCACTGTCCACAAGGCCAAGTAATCATAAATTATATCAAAAAGTGTCCGTTTTTGGAGAAAAACAGCATTGCTCGATGAGAGGAAACTCTGATAAGATTAAAAACATTTAACACAATGAACACCAGCGTATGCATAAAAAACTTGGATTATAAAACAAGCAAACATAATGTTCCAGACTAAAAAAAAGGTAAGTATATTACTTCTATTTTCCCTCCACACAGAGTAACATGACCTTGATGCTTTTTGAGGTACATTGAGACCCTGTGTGTGGTAAGGAACACCATTAAAATAATCAATGGGTGAGGCAACGCAATTAAGGAGAGTGCTCATTCTGACCAGCATGGTGGTGGACAGTGTGTGTAGGAACCAGACAGACACATGGATACATGTGATCATAAAAGAATGGCTGTTTTGTTCTGCTTTTAAAGTGGAAAACACATGGATCAGAATAAAATACATTTAATTTATAAGTCTAAAGCACATTCTCATAAATAATAAATGACATCTGCATAATGCATTTATATTTTATTACTAAATATTTTTTAAAATGAACACTTTTTGCTTTAATTCACATTTTTGCATTGTATTATAGTGTGATTAAAATAATCAATAAACATTTTTATTTAATATCATTTGCTTGCAGTTCAAGGATATTAAACCGGATGACGTCAGCACTGCCCGTAATTCAGATGACTTCCAGCCCTGCTGTTCCGTCGAAATGTACTTCCTCCCTTTGAACTCAAACCAACTTGTTACCACCCATAGAGGGAGGGTTTACTAACCAGAACAGCCAAGTTACGACAGCAGTAAACAAAAGATTCTCAACCTAGTTTGTTTAAATATCCCGCCTTTCCTTCGCAAAAGCTGTAATTTGATTGGTTAAAGAAGAATGTCGGATATCTATTGGCTGCTGAAAGTGTCACTAAACTGAAAGCTGAACCACACTGCAGTGTGGGTTCTGAAGAAGTGTTTCTCGTGTGAATTCCTACAAGCATTTTGTTCTGCGATCTGTCATTTATATTTGTAAAACTTTTAGAAAAACTCTTTCTGACGGCTATTGTTAAACTATTTTAACCGATCGATAACTTTTCGGGAGTGTCTTTGTTTCTATTTTTTTTTCGTCTAGAAAACTTTCCAAAGAAGTGACAACAATCGAGGTAAGATGTCAAATATCAGAGTTTCATATATTTATATTTTTTTAACCTACTTTTCGGTTTAAACATGGTATAATTAAAATGTAACAAACTGCTGATGTTTCTGTTTCTACAAAAAAATGGTTGATCATAAGTTATTAAAGAACCAACCTACATCCTCTGTGTTATATAACCTGCTGCTGCTTCATTCTGGACATCATTATAACCCTAATGTGGGTTAGTTTTGAATTATTACTCATTTTTTATGAACATGACTCCTGCTCATATTTTCCCTAAAGAAATAATTTGATATAGTGAAGTTGACCTCAATCTATTGTCACACCCATTTCTTTTGGGTGGATATTAAGATCCTTATTTTTCAATACAGTGTCCAAATTCAGGTAATCAGTCTGCAGAAACATGATCATATATTGTTATTTTTTTTAGATTAAAAGTATGCTTTAATAAATGTATAGTTATGCAATAACTGCCTCATTGATCTTCCATTGTAATGCATTGAAAAGTAAGTCAAACACACTATTGTTAATACAAGGAAGTATTTCCTGGAAAATATAGTGCCATAATGAAGGAATCCCATTCTTCTGTACCAGTAAGAACTTGGCATTCGCATGCCTCAGGTAAAAGGAAAAACTTCTTCCTCATTCTGAAGAATGCCAGGAAAAGAAACGAGTTGTAATGTTTACACAAAAATGTTTACAAAATTTGTGCACGAAACAGGAATTCATCCATTCATCTTCTGAACCGCTTATTCTCAATGAGGTCACAGAGTGCTGGATTCTATCCCAGTTGATTACAGGTATGAGGCAGGGTGCACCCTGAACAGGTCACCAGTCTGTTGCATGGCAACACACCCACAGAGACAACCATTCACACACACACACTCATTTATTCCTACAACCAATCAACCTAACATACATGTTTTTGGATGGTGGGAGGAAACCGGAGTACGACACAGACTCGTGTAGAACATGCAAACTCCACACAGAAAAGCCAGTGTTTCAAGCCTCACCCCCACTCTAGGACTTGAACCTTGACCTTCTTGCTTTGAGCCCATCATACTAACCACTGCACCCCTGTGCCGCCCCAATTTATAAACATCATTCAAATCAAGAAATAGTTTGGAAGGTTTTTTTTGCATAGGTCATGAGTTTGCACTTTTTGAAGCGATTGCTTTTGGATTTTCTCACACCGTATGAAAGCATCTTTTCACATGTTGATGAAAGAGGAACATGACTGGTTTGGAAACCGTAAATCTCTATCAATATAAATAGTTAATGATCGTGCATGCATGAGAAAATATTCTTTTCTAGTAGAAAAGTTTGATTTACTTTGTAAGTCTTTTGTGAGGGCATTTGTACAGCTTTGATTTTACTTGTTTCAAAAAGCTGTTAAACTTTTTGACACATTGGTTCTGATTTTGTACACACACACATACAGTACATGCCTACACAATCTCAACAATTAATAGAGTTTATTTTGTAATGCTTTCATATATTAAATAGAGATTAAACAGTTTTTCATATTAGTGAACATTAAAAAAAAATCTCATAATTATCACCTATAGCTTTTTTTTGCTGTAGGTGATAATTATGAGCTTACCACTAACGCATATGTATTTAATATTCGTTGTAATATTAAAATAAAAATCAAGCTGAGGTGTTGCACATGTGACTTTTGTCTGATCAGAAATGGCTAAATTGATATTTGACTCATTCTGAAAAGATGGTGTAGAGCACAGTTTTGGTCTTTTTTTTCAGGAAGATCATAATCTCAACTTCTGAAAACAGAGTACATTTTTTTCTCGTTCTATAAATTTTCTGAACATCTGCTAAATCGGTTTTCTAGTAAAAAAAAAAAGTAATACTATTACATAATCGTGTTTTCTAGTTTATGTAAACTTTTAGTTATAAAGACACTTTTTCATTGAAACAATTTAGATTCTAATATACAGTATGTGGATGGAAGCTTGAAGTTTCCAAAATGTTACTAGAGAACTAAACAAAGTGCTTACGTTGTTTTATTCTTCGACACACAATACACACTTTTTTGTTGTTAGTTTTATACAATGAATTTCTTGTGATGCTTTGTGGATCCCTCCTGGGAGCGTTCTAACGTCCTCCTGAACCAATAAGAAGACATTTGAAGCATATCAGATTCATCTAAAGTCCTGCTTGACAATTAATAACAGGATGTTGCTCAAGTTACAGAGTTTTATATAAAAAATAAATAGGACATGATTAACAAAAGGAGCTTTTTGAGTTAAAAAAAAAAAGTTCTCTATTTAAATTCTCACATTTCTGATGGTTGAAAGATCAAAAGTGTGTGTTTTTTTTTGTCTTTCTTTCGATAAGTTGATTTTTTTTTTTCTCTGATAGCTGCCAGCTTTCAGTCCGTTAATCTCAGACTATATTTCTCAGTGGAGGCGTCGCGTTTCACTGAACAGGAAGTGAGTGTGCTGAATAGAAGACCTCCAAGAGATCTATCGGCGATTTCAGAGAAAACAAGATGCAACAAGAAATCCTTTTGGGTTTTTAGAGCCTTTTGTTTTGTTGTCTGTCACTATTTGAAGATACTTATCACAGCCTTTTTTTCTATTAAAGCCTTGTCTGGGTTTTTCTTTTAGGTGTGAGACAGTGAACGTGAAAATGGCTCAATGGAACCAGTTACAGCAGCTGGAAACCAGGTATCTGGAGCAACTCTACCACCTGTACAGCGACAGCTTTCCTATGGAACTCCGGCAGTTCCTCGCTCCATGGATTGAAAGTCAAGACTGGTGAGAAAAAAAATCTACGCTTAAATGATTAAAAAACGATGGAAAACAGATTCTTTTTGACACTTTATATGAACCACTAATAGTTCATTTTCCATGACTTTCTCTGCTACTCTACTTTCTAATGTATGCAGGAAATGTTTTGAGTGCATGCACTCTGCTCACACTCAGTCCCTCCCCTCAACAGGGCTTTCCATTTTTATATACATGCACCAGTGTGAAAGAATATGAGCAAGTTTTGCCAACTTGATGCGCTTTAAACTGTATTTGCAGCCTTAAACCAGATTTATCTGTGCCGCGCTCACTAAATAGGAGTGTAATGAGGGTGGGAGCCCAAGCCGATTTAGATTCATCAAAACTCAGAAACCTGATCAAATATAAAGACCTTGCTGAAGTAGAAGTTTTCTCTCAGCATGAGCGGACAGAATTGGCCTTTCGTTTTGTCTTCTGAACCGCTTATCCCTAATGAGGTCACGGGGGATGCAGGAGCCTATCCTGGCTGATTTCAGGCGAGAGGCAAGATACACCCCAAACAGGTCACCAGTCTGTTGCAAGGCCACACACACACAACCATCCACACTCTAATTTCTAGGGTCAGTTTTGCAGTGGCCAAATAACTTAAAATGCATGTCTTTGGAGAAGGAGAATAAACAGGCATACCTGGAAAAACTCACACATAGACAGGGAGAACATGCAAACTTCACACAGAAAGACCAGCGTTTCAAGCCTTGAAAAATATCTAAAAAATGGTCCAATATTATCTTATAAATGACTTTCTAATGGTTTATATGAATCATACATGAGTCACAACTTATCAATAATTTTCTATCTCCTTTTAAAGGGCATATGCTGCTAACAAGGAGTCTCACGCCACTTTGGTTTTCCACAACTTGCTGGGAGAAATAGACCAGCAGTACAGCCGATTCCTGCAGGAGAACAATGTTCTCTACCAGCACAACCTGCGCCGGATCAAACAACACCTGCAGAGCAAATACCTGGAGAAGCCGATGGAGATCGCTCGCATCGTTGCTCGCTGTCTGTGGGAGGAGCAGAAACTGCTTCAGACGGCCACCACTGCCACACAGGTACACATAAACCACATTGTATCACTAGTACTGCTCATTGTCTTCTACAATTTATTTGCTTTGAATGTATTACAGGATGGACAGGCTGCTCATCCAACCGGGACAGTCGTGACAGAAAAGCAACAAATTCTGGAGCACAACCTCCAGGACATCAGGAAGAGAGTACAGGTTGGTGTTAGGGATCCAACATTCATTCATTCAACATTTTTGTTTCTACAGTAGATGGTGTGGTTTTAAAACGGTTTATTTTTAGTAATTGTTCCAAGAGTCTTTTTTATTTTTATTTATAGCAGCACTAGAACTCTTTGGATGTACTCACACTAGACACAGTTGACATTAACCAGGCCAGAGTACGACTGTACCCATTTGTTACTCTCTCCCTGTTCTGCACTCGCATAGGGTTTCACCATCTGTTTCAGAGGATAATAATTTTAAGTCGTTTGGTTTGCGATGCGACAAAGTGTTTATCTCTTTTCCGTTCCGCTGTCTTCCTCTTATTTGGGGTTGGGTTGCGGGGGCAACAGCCTCAGACGGGTAGCCCAGGCTTCACTAACCCCAGCTGCATCCTCCAGCTCACCTGTGAGGATCCAGGGTGTTCCCATGCCAGCTGTGAGACTCTCTTTTTGTGTCAGAAAAAAATTATTTTGAAATGTCTTAAAAATGTGACATAATGCATTGCGTTCCGTGCTAAAGCATGCTCACACTAAATGTGAACAATGCCCAAATCAAACTAAAACATTCCCTGGCACACTTCTTCCAGCTGACAGCACCCAGCTACAGTTTGGAACACTCACACTGGTCAAATGAACTGCACATTGGTGGACAAACGCATTCAGACACCATTCAAACTGCCCATTATGAGCACATTCCTACATTTCTGCCCGTTTATAATATAAAGGACTAGTAGCTAGCTGTTCTTTTACTTTACAGTTCTTTTTGTTTTTTTAACTACACTTTGAAAGACTCCATTTACGTGACCGAGTAAATCACCAGTGAGTGTAAAGATTTAACTTGAAAAGCTTCTTTGAAGTTGCAAAGTGAAACAGGTTGCTTTTGTCGTCTTAAATTTTAAAAGGGCAATAAATAAAAAGTCTTTCATAAAACATAGTCTATACCAGGCATGAGCGAACTGCGACCCGTTAAACATTTTAATCCGGCCCTCCAAACTAGAAAATTTAAAAAAAAAACAAAAAAAAAAAAACATATTAGTTTGATTTTTCTGGATTTTTTATGTTCGTCACTAGATGGCGCCAAAAATACAACAACACTGCACCCATTAAAATGTGTGTGTCTCCGTGACGTGCATGCTGTCTAAATAAACAGTGTGCACAGATATGGAAAGCCATCAGGGCCCAATACACACACGTAAACAAGCATGTTAGATGTTAAAAACAAGCAAAATGTTACATCAAGCGCTTAGATTTCAAACCTAGCGCCGCTAAATGCACGTTTTTAAGCGCTATCGCACTAGATTTCAGACCTAGCAGCGCTAGATTTGAAATTTATCAATCTTGATGTAGCATTTAGCGCTTGTTTAAAATCTAGCGCGCCGTTATTGGTCTAATCTAGTGGTTACCAAAGCGTGCCATCCATCCACTCCTGTTCCCAGGGGCGAATACAGAATTTTCTAAAAGAGGGGGACACAAAACGAGCACCTATGGTGCTTACCAGTATAGAAAGGTCTGGGGGCATCATCCCCCCTCCAGAACCTTTTTGAAAAATAAGTAATTTTTCTGCATTTTGATGCATACTTTAAACCAACGTTTACAATTATTAAAGTAGTAAGAACACTTTTTTTGTTGACCTAGAGAGGGGGGGCACACCCTTGCCCCATCCCCCCCGGGTCCGGCCCGCTTGTCAAATGTTAGAACTCAATGTGGCCCGCAAGTCAAAAAGTTTGCCCACCCAGGGCTGGGTGGGCAAACTTATACTGTAATTATTAACGTAGATGTTTATGTCCTCATTTTTTTCAGGATATGGAACAGAAGATGAAGATGCTTGAAAACTTACAAGACGACTTTGATTTTAACTACAAAACCTTAAAAAGCCAAGGAGGTAAAGTCTTATCAGATTCAATGAAAATCAACCGGAGATTCATATCTATTCTTTTTTTGTTTTTTTAAGAATTATCCCAGGATCTGAATGGAAACAGCCAGGCTGCTGCCACCAGACAAAAGATGGCTCAGCTGGAGCAGATGCTGACTGCTCTGGACCAGCTCAGGAGGGTGGGTGATAATATTTTATTAGATTATAACTCTAAAGTTCTGAAACTCTCAGCTAAGCAAATATTTGACATTCAAACTGTTTTTTTTTAACCAATCCAAAGATTTCTGACTGTGCAATCAAGAAAAAAACAGTTCAGTAGGAACAAGAAGAACATTTTATTTTTACAAATGCTCCTCAATGAGCACAGATTTAGAAAATTTTACATTTAATGGGATTTTTTTTTTTCTCTCTTTAACTTATAGCAAATTGTAACTGAGTTGGGCGGCTTGCTGACCGCCATGGATTACGTCCAGAAGAATCTAACAGATGAAGAGCTGGCAGATTGGAAGAGAAGACAACAAATCGCCTGCATCGGAGGTCCTCCGAACATCTGCCTCGATCGCCTGGAAACATGGTAACAAGTCCTTATCAAGGGAAAAAATACGATCATAGTTATAAATTATTACAGTGAGTTAAATTATCAGATAGGAAAAGATAGCCTCTGAGTCTCCTCCCTGTGCAACGTGTCCGAAACACATCCTTAGAAAGGTGTTCAGGAGGCATTCAAACCAGATGCCCAAACTACCTCATCTGGCTTCTCTCGACCTGTAGGAGCAACAGCACTACTTGGAAGACTTAAAGTCTCTCCAGCAGAGACTATGTCACCCAGCTGGCCGGGAACGCCTCCAGATCCCCCAGGTTATATGGTGGTTGCAGGTGGCGTGAGAGAAGCCTGGGTTTCTCGTCGGAGGCTGTTTCCCTGCTCAACCCGGTCCCGGATGAGCGAAAGACAACGGAACAGAAAAGATATCCTAAATGTCCCAAGCAGATCTAATAAATCTAGATGTGTTCAATCTTATAAACTTTGTAGTAGTCTGTTTATTAATGAATGTTTTTCTTATATATTGTGTTTCCCATCAGGTTCACATCTTTGGCGGAGTCACAGCTTCAGATCCGTCAGCAGATCAAGAAGCTTGAAGAGCTTCAGCAGAAAGTTTCCTACAAAGGAGATCCTATCATTCAGCACCGGCCCGCTTTGGAGGAGAAGATTGTTGATTTGTTCAGGAATCTCATGAAGACGTATGAGAAAAATCGGTTTCTAATCAAATGTTTGATTAAATTCTGTTTAATTGCCTATTTTTTTAATCTTGCTTTTTTGTATGTTACAGTGCATTTGTGGTTGAGAGACAGCCGTGTATGCCCATGCATCCAGACAGACCTCTGGTTATAAAAACAGGAGTTCAGTTCACTAATAAAGTCAGGTAAAACTTGATATTGAAGAACTGAAATAATAATTCACATTTTTTAAAAGAGGTATGATGCTAAATGAACATTGTAAAGTTTTCTATCATGATTGAATATGAATGATATTTCTTTATCACAATCATCATCCAAGGGATTTTCTGTTTAATTCATGCATGCTCAAAACATTTTTGAGCTGTCCCGTCCAGTATTCAGATACTATTTGAATGGCCATGGATTTTGTTTACCGTCATGCCCAAATTCCAACTTAAGCGGAAAGTGTTTTGACCATAACGCCTCCCTTGGCTTCAAAATGGAGCTTTGTGTGAGGCAAAGGCAGCGAGTCCCAGAGCACGTGCGTGAGGTGCTTATAGCGAAAAGTGTTGAGGCATGGTGTGACCGGCACCGATAGCAGATCTGTTTGGACTAGCGCTTATCGGTCCGGTCAAAATGACGGCTGCGGATCCAGATCGGAAAAAAATCCGGTTCTCAATACCCATCCCTACTCATGTCCAGGTGTCCTTTGGGAAGACACCTAACCCCCTGTTCCTCCCACTGTTGGCACCATCGTGGCTGTCTGTTGCGGTGTAAGGCAGCACACAAATTTTCCCGTTGAGGGATAAATTTAGTATGCTAAAATAAAAAAATGGTAAAGATATACCGTCTTATTCCCAATAGAAGCACATCTTTGGTTTTTTTTCTGGAACTTGAATACAGCAAAGCTTAAGTCTAACAAAAAAACGTCTTCCATATAAAACTTTAGCTCAAGTCTGATGTCTATGTCCTTTTAAATAGCGTTACCGTGCATGTGCAGCTTGTGCTGATACAGGTACCATACTAAGACAAATTTCTTTGCCCTGTAGATTTTTTCTGCATATAGATTATTTATAGATGCCCTCCTCATCAGTGCGGCCGCACATGCGTGAGTCTTGGGATAAAATACAAATATGGGCTAGTTTTGCTTACTCAATGTGCTTTTTGCTGTATTTTCATCCATTTTTATTTATGCCACAAAAAAACAAAGTGAAACTGAATAAATGTATTAATAAGTTGTTGGTGAATATTACATCCTACATCTATGTGTGCTATCAGATAAGAATTATTACCCAACAAAAGTGTAATTCTTCCGATTTGCATCATGATTGTGTGCGTTTGGCCCTGCAAGACTGGTGACCTGTTAGGGGTGTACCCTGCCTCTCGCCTGAAATGAGCCGCTGAGGCTCAGAAGACGAAACAAAACTTGCAAGGCTAATGACCTCTCTTTTTTTTCTTTTTTTTTTCAAGGCTACTGGTGAAGTTTCAAGAACTCAATTATCAGCTGAAAATTAAAGTTTGCATCGACAAGTGAGTTTTTTTTTTAAGAGTCTTCTAAAACATTTTAAAATCAAACAGAATATGTTTACAAAAAAAATACTATGCCAATTGTAATTTCTACTCTTTTTTTTTTAAAGGGAATCTGGTGACGTGGCTGCAATCAGAGGGTAAGATTTGAACTTACTGAGTATTTTAGACAAAAAAAATCTTCAAAACCCTCACTTATGCGGAATTATTATGTTGCAGATCAAGAAAGTTTAACATCCTGGGCACAAACACAAAAGTTATGAACATGGAAGAGTCCAACAATGGCAGCCTGTCTGCAGAGTTTAAACATCTGGTGAGTTATAGCTGCAAACATCTTCCTGCTTTAAGTGATCGTAGAATTGATAAAAACATGATGAAGCGCTTACTTCCTGTTTGTTGTAGACCCTGCGAGAACAAAGATGTGGCAACGGTGGTCGGACTAATAGCGACGTAAGTATGACGCGTTCAAAACATCAAACGAGGAGTTTTCTTTTCCTTTTTTCCACTAAATGTTGAATCATTTCTTTCTCCAGGCGTCTCTGATTGTAACAGAGGAGCTTCATCTCATCACTTTCGAGACTGAAGTTTATCACCAAGGTTTAAAGATCGACCTGGAGGTGAGTCTCGCGCAGCTTTGATTTCCTGCGCCTTCTAAATACACCACGTTATTAAATCATCAGAACGGGTTTCTTGCCTGTTGGCGCAGGATGAGTCACAAAAAAAATCAATGAGTCATTAAATCCTCCAGCCTCCGCAATTTACCACTACATCCGCAGCTCTCTGATTCTTGCTTTTGTTTGCAGAGGTCAGACCGATCTGCACCAAAGAAACAACCAATTACTTAGGTGCAACAGTTGCTGCTAAAGAACAGAAATAACCAGGGTTGTTGGAAAACTGCAGACGTTTAAGTAGATGAAATGAACATCAATACATTTGTTTTTCTTCAGACTCACTCCCTGCCCGTGGTGGTTATTTCAAACATCTGCCAAATGCCCAACGCTTGGGCCTCGATCCTGTGGTACAACATGCTGACCAACCACCCAAAGGTACAATATTACCCTCTAATGACGAGTCGGAGAATGACAGGAGTCACAGATAAGCTTTTATATTTTAAAGAAAATTCTTTGAAAATTCTTTTTTTGTACAGAATGTGAATTTCTTCACCAAACCCCCAGTCGGGACGTGGGACCAGGTGGCCGAAGTGCTAAGTTGGCAGTTCTCTTCGACCACCAAGCGAGGCCTGACCATCGAGCAGCTCACCACGCTGGCTGAAAAACTACTTGGTGAGATGATAAACTCAGAAAATCAGTACTTTTTTATCCTATAAATGAGGACAAACCAAGACATGAGACAAGAAATGAGACATTTTGAGACATTTTTTTTGTCTGTCTGTGCAGGACCTTGCGTCAATTACTCTGGATGCCAGATCACATGGGCTAAGTTTTGCAAGGTACTTGAAAAACATTTCTGAGAAACAGTTTTTCCCTGTTTTTCAATGTGATCACATTTGATTTCTCCCCTTTCTCTTTAAAGGAAAACATGGCTGGCAAAGGCTTCTCTTTCTGGGTGTGGCTGGACAACATTATTGACCTGGTGAAGAAATATATTCTCGCACTCTGGAACGAAGGGTGAGAGGTTGTGCTTTGTTCTTAAAGGAATGAACGGGTGCGGCTAATCAGAGTCAGAAAATCAGAAGCCTTTCTTGTCTTTTTATAAATAGATACAATAAAAATGGTTGCAACCTTTGAGTGGTGATACAGTAATAAAATAGACACGTACAGTAAGGAAATAAATCAAATTGTAAGGGTAGAAAAAAACTGTGGACAAAATGGAACATTTTTTTGAGTTTTGGGCATGGAGGTAGAGCTATAGTACTTAGCTTCGTTACTTTGATTTAGAAAGGTCATCAACTCAAAGATTAAATTTGATCTGGTGTGTGTATGTGTGTTCGATAGATACATCATGGGTTTTATCAGTAAGGAGAGAGAGCGAGCCATTCTAAGTCCGAAACCTCCCGGCACGTTTTTACTCCGTTTCAGCGAGAGCAGCAAAGAAGGAGGGATTACTTTTACATGGGTGGAGAAAGACATCAGTGGTAAGTCCTGCAGAAACTGTCTTCTTTTCTGATATTTTATTCCGTTCCGTCAACTTCCGCTTATCCTGGGCCGGGTCACGGGGGCAACAGCCTCAGACAGGAAGCCCAGGCTTCTCTCCCCCCAGCTGCATGCTCTAGTTCACCCATCCCAAAGTGGATCCCGAAGGTTCCCTAGTCAATTGTGAGACATAGTCGCTCCAGCAGGTCTGGGGTCTGCCTCTTGGTCTCCCCCTGGTGGGACGTGCCCAAAACACCTCCCAAGCGACGCATCCTAACTATATCCTCGAACCACCCCATCTGGCTTCTCTCGACTCGTAGGAACAACGGCTCTACTCCAAGCTCCTCCCAGATGGTAGAGCTCCTCTCTCTATTTCTGAGTGAGAGCCCAGCCACCTTGCAGAGGAAGCTAATTTCGGCTGCTTGTATCTGCGATCTCTTTCTTTCTTTTTGTGATACATATATTTTATTTTTTGTAGGAAAGACCCAGATCCAGTCAGTGGAGCCGTACACAAAGCAGCAGCTCAACAGCATGTCATTCGCCGACATCATCATGGGCTACAAGATCATGGACGCCACAAATATCCTCGTTTCTCCTCTTGTTTATCTCTTTCCCGACCTGCACAAAGAAGAAGCTTTCGGAAAATACTGCAGGCCTGAAGCGGCTCATGAGCCAGAGGCAGGAGGGGACTCTACCAGCAGTATGTTTTTAAGAGATATTTACACATTCTAATTTTGCACATGCATACTTTATCTCAAACTGTCATTCTGCTTGTTATTTATTCTTGTCTATTTTGTTTTCTCTCCACAGCCATCCAGCCTTACTTGAAGACGAAGTTCATCTGTGTAACCCCGTAAGTTTCCATCATTCGGTTCTTATCTTAAAGGCTATTTTTTGCCAGTTCATTTGGAATCTCCTTAATTTTTTCTTTCCTTTTAAAATATTTTCACTGAGATTAAATGTTATCCACAATTATGCAAATTTTAAACTTTTTATTGGACTGGTCTTTTTTTATTTATATATGTATTTCTTAATTTCAAATAATTTTCTTTGCAAAATAAAAAAAAAAGTTGTTTTTTTTTTCTTACTAGTAGTTTTTTCTGATGGTGCAAAAAAATTAATTATCTCATACATAATGTCCAAAAACATTTACCTCTTTTTTTGTTTTTTGTTTAATTTATTGCAGTAGTTAGTAATCAGAGTATTAATTTTTTTTTTGAGAAAAGGAACGTTCAATTTGACTGAATTTGCTTTTTAAAGTTAATTCTAATTGATAATCAGAACTTTTTCCAATTAAAACAAAGTTTTTAACCAACAATTTATCCGTCAAACTCCCAAAATAAAAATTTATTTAGCAAATAATTTTTATAATTAATATTTTACTACAGATCCCGATTATTTTTGGGACTATTAATGCATAAATGAAGATAGAGAGGTGACTTTTTTCTACAGACGGTTCTCCATCAGAGTATAGTTTTGTTGGTCAGTAAGTTGTGGGTTTGATGGAATGTGGGTGGATTGTGAGGTTTGTTCAGTGAGATCCTGACCTGTCTCCCTAGGTGTCCTTCCGTGTTCATGGACTTGCCGGACAGTGAGCTGCTTGGGAACGGATTCCCAGGGTAGGCATAGTGGTGGGGGTTGGCATGTAGGACTGTTTGCTTGTTTTATAGATAGACTTCATAGATTGTGATGGATTTGCTTTATGATTTTCCATTATTTCTGTTTTGTTTTTGTGTCCTAGTTGCATCCTCTGCTCCTTAGATGTTTAACATCTCACTCATTACTCAATCTTTTCTTCATCTTCTGAAAGTTTTTAGTCATAGTTTTCTCGCTGAACTCATTGGCATGAAGTAGAAATCTATTTGTTAAAAAAAGAAATGAGAGAAGATTTGATCGTACCTAGAATTAGACAAACGTTTATATTAGTGGTGTCAGTCGATTAAAACAATTAATCAAATTAATCGCAGGATTTTGTAATTAATTGAATTAATCACATTTTACTAAAAGCGACATATTTGCTAAAAGTCTCCTGATAAAGGATTTGAATTCTAGGATATTAAAAAATTGTATTGTATGACTAATCAATTGAATACAGTAAGAAGAGAATATTTTAAATCCAATTTATTATTGGTTTACTGTGCCTCATGAGGCCAGGTGCATCATTCAATTCAATTCAATTTTATTTGTATAGCCCAAAATCACAGAATGTCCGTCTCAATGGGCTTCACAAGAAAAAACGTAAAATAAGGGTTAGGGTTAGTCAGGGTCGTTCTTATCTTCAACGATAGAAATTGGCTACAATCAGCAGCAACCCACTTTGCGATAGTATTTGTCATTTTCTCTGTTGTGGATTTGCTCATTTGCTTGCCAAATTCAGCTGGCTTGGTTTGGTGGAGAGAGCTCCCGGGAGCCACACTCGCTACAGATGAACTTGCCTGAACATGTTTTACATTTAGATGGTATGTCAGGCTGGAGTTGCTCCGGTGGTAGGAGAACTCCTTTTTGAAAAAACTACAAACTACTACGTTTTTATTTATTGTAGGGGACATGCGCCCGACGCCCCCCCCCCCCTGCGATCCGCCCCTGCGACTGTCTCATCCAGTCTTGTCCATGTCTGTTGTGTTTGACCACTGCTGCCTTTATAATTTGTCAGGTGATGTAGTAGCACAGCAGAGAAGACCACGGGTCCTTCAATGGGCCAAAATTAAAATGCGCAAGCATTGGCTCGCCACCGTTAATACGTCATAATTAATTACGTTAATTTTTTAAACGCGTTAAAATGCGGTGAAATTAATTAATCAAATTAACGCGTTAAAATGACAGCACTAATTTATATGCAAATTGAAAAATATGGTGTTACGTTGGAGAAAAAGAAATACCTAAAAAGAAAAAATGAAGGCTCTTTTTGGTAAATCTTGTGTAAAGATTGATTTTATGAACTGACTGAAAACTAACTTATTCTCATGGTTTGCTCAATAACCATGGGTGATATTTTCACTGTTTGTCTTGTCTTATGTCAAATTAACATTATTCTAAACTCATTGTCATTTTTTTCACCACTTAACCAACACATTTGACATGTTTTGTTTTTTTTTTACCCAGTATAACTGCATACATATCGAATCTGTGATTAAAAGTTGTGTTCTTTTACTAGTAAAACAAGTGTTTACTATTACCCAACTTCAAATTTCTCCTTGTAGTAACCATATTAGCACAATACCATCAAATATCCTACACTGATGTGACTAAAGTCATTTAGGGAGTGCACCAGGGCATGTTGTTAAGACCACTTTTGCTGTTGTGTAATTTGTACCTTTTGTTTGTTTTTATTTTGTGTTCCAGCACAAATTCAGGAAACACCAGTGACCTGTTCCCCATGTCGCCTCGCACCCTCGACTCACTGATGCACAACGAACCTGAAACCAATGCAGGAGCTCTGGGTGAGTCACTTTTTATCCATTCAGGTATGTCAGATAGACATTTATATTTTGAAGTTTTAATAGTGCCAGCTCATTTTTTATTCCATAAAACTAAATTTCTCATTAATTCAATTCACTCATTTCTATTTTTTTTTTTTTTTTTAGATTCTCTCACTACTTTGGACATGGACGTAGCATCGCCAATGTAAAAGAAATCCTCACACTCTTGGATTTCTTCTGGTTTTTTTGTTTGTGTTTTTTTTTAATCTTGCTTTTTAATTTAAAAAGTAATGATTATTACACAAAAATTCTTCGCTCACCTTTTTTTTGTACAATTTAAAAAAGAAAAAAAAAACTGATTTGAAGAAAATCTTAAAAAATGAATACGTTTATTTTGTGTTTTCTTGAGAAAAAAAAAAAAAAACAACACAATCCCCTCTGGTATCACTTTGAATTTTTCATGTATGCGTCAATTCGTTTTAGGTATCTTAAAACATGTTAAAGGAATTCTATTTTATGAGGTGACGTGTTTCTGTTTTATTGTCCTTTTAAATGGTTATGAATTGATGTCGGTTTCATTAGATACCTAAAAGTTGTATAAGCTACGCTCTGTGCAAGATTTATTCTCGTTCAATGTATTTTTTGTCCAATATTCTTGCCAAATGTATCAATTTTACAAACCTTCTGATCATAGTTTGAAAAAATTCTGTTTGGTTTTTTTATGTAAAGTTTACAAATCTCCAAACTACTTTAAAAGTTGGGACAAATAATGAGTTTATGAGTTATTTTGTTGAAAAATCCTTACAATTGCTTTAAAAATTATTTGAAATGTTGATTGGATTTCTTCCCTGAAAATACTTTTTTTAATCAAAGGTTATTTTATTTGGTATTAATTAAAAAAGTGGATATCATATTAAAAACAGTTAAATTCCAGATTGTACAAAAAAAAATATGCAATCTTATTCTTTTATCTTTCAAAATAATCAGCTAACCTTTTCAAGTAAGTACAATACCAGCAAGTTTTTTCTTTTTAATTTTTTGCTTAGACGTTTTGCTTCTTTGTGATAACCAGCATAAGAATCATTGTTACTCTTGATTTTCTGCTTTTCTCTAACTTGTATTTATTATTTCGCCAGCATGCCAACTAATCTGTTGAGTAAGTCGTTTAAAGTGTAAAAAGTGATTAAAACATGTTAGTGTGATGGGTTTAAAAGTATGCTTAACAAATGCTGACAACTTTCCAGTCTTTTTTTTTTTTTTTTTGTACAGTGGCACACTAAATAGCTTTTTTTTGTGCAACGGTGATGTGGAAATTGTAAATAAATCATTTTCATGATTCACTCCTGTCCACGTTTACTATGTTTGAAACAGAATTGGGTTAAACATTACAAGTACTCATAAATTTATGTTGACAACTTTTATAAGGTGGGAAAATCCTTTGTGTTTTGAAGTTGTGAGAAGTAAGCCTTGGGATCAATTTTCCCTCTAATTTTTTATGTGTCTGAGCAAATACACAAGCTTCCTGAGCAGAAGGGGGCGGAGCAAAAAGTTTACTCTTGTTACATTACCAGCAGTGACGAGACAGACACTGAAGCAGCGCTTTGAAGCAATTTGTTTCCAAAAAAGAAAGAATAAAGTGAAACAGTATGCTCTGGAGCTCTGTATCATTTTTCCCATCTTTAGTTTTATTTTGTGCGCTGCATAGGTTTTCTTGTGCGCTATTAATCTGTGAGCGGTGCGCAATTGCGCATGCGCGCAGCTTAGAGGGAACATTGCTTGGGATTCATCTTCTTCTCCTTCCAGCATTTCCCTTGGGGTCACCACAGCAAGCCAGTTTCCTACATCTAATCCTGTCTCTTACATCCTCTCTGGTCACACACTGTATCCATGAACCTCCTTGTTCGTCTACATCTAGGCCTTCTGCCCGGCAGTTTCAAACCCATCATCCTCCCTTTCTCTTCTCTACACATGTCCAAATTATGTCAGTGTGGCCTCTGACTTTATCTCCAAAACCTCTAACATGTGCTGTTCCTCTGATCCTGTCCATCCTGGTCACTCCCAGAGAGATCCTCAGCATCTTCATCTCTGCTACCTCCATCTCTGTTTCCTGCCTTTTCCTCAGTGCCACTGTCTCTTGACCAAGCTGCATGACCGGTCTCATCACGGTTTTGTACACTTTCCCTTTCATTTTAGCTGAAACTCTTTTGTCACACATCACACCTGATACTTTTCCCCACCCGTTCCAGCCTACCTGCACACGCTTCTTTACCTCTTTTCCACACTCTCCGTTGCTCTGGACTGTTGATCCTAAGTACTTAAAATTTTCCACCTTCTTTATCTTAAGCCTCTGGTTTACCTTCTCCATCTGGATGAAACCCATCTGCTGCAAACACATGCAATGTTTTAAATTAAAAAATAAGCCTTTCTATAAAAGTGCTGGACTCATTCTTAATCTCTCCTTCAACTTGGTCTTCATATTGTTTCTTCTTTTGACTTCATTGATTTTTGGGGGAGTTTAAGGGATGGTTCAAGTATATGTTTACTTAATATGTGTTGTTAGTTAAATGAGGTTCTCCTGAGACATCTTTGTGGTGATTTTGGGCCATAAAAATAATGTAGAATTAAAATCAAATGTGATTCCTTATTAGACTCTTAACTGTTCGTGAGTACACACATTTTGCTGCTTGAACTATTTTACGTTTTTGTTTTGGTTTGGTTTTTTTTTTTACCAAAAACTTAATAAGTTAGAGGTTGAACAGGAAAACTTTTTTGTAATTCATGCAATCAAATGACTAGAAACACTTTTTTTCCAGGAAAACTTTATGGATGTTCAGTGAAATGAGCTTTATTCTTAGGTTTTAAAGCTAAACCCATCAATAGAAATATTCAACTGAGAGGCCATGGAGATGGAAGACAAAAAGGGTGTTGACTGCATCAGAGATTGCAAGCATTTGCACCCCTTTAAGCAAGAAAAGGGTTTAAAATGAAAAAGAGCAGCATTGTATGTAAACTGGTTTATCTGATCTTATCTTGGGTGAGATTCACAACTGAGTCACTTATTATGCTTTTAAAGCTAAGCAAAGGATAAGCAAAGAATCAGTGGATCTGCTTAAACTAATATTCTTTTAAAATAACTTTTAAAGTAATTGGACTAAACAAAAGTGCTTTGAAAATTCTTGTTACACTGGTTTCATAACAAAAGAAATCTTTTTCATGCAAGAATATTAAAGTAGCAATCTTATGTTATCAGTGTTTTTAATTTGAAAATGAATAGAAAAGGACAGTTTCTGTTCCATTTCAGCCTTGCTTATGACTGCACCAGCTGAAACCACCATGTGTTTTTACTGGTTTGTCTAGGATGAATGAAATAAACACAGATGGGTTTGTGGGGATGAGGGAGTCTGTTGAGATATGCTGCTATTACTGTCAACAGCTGCTGATTCAGCTGTTTGAGGAAGCAACTGCATTGGAACCCATCCAATCAAAGACAACCATTTATCACACAACTACTTTGTACATTACATCTATCTGTTGTCTGTCAAGTAAAAAACTTGTTTGTTTTTTTTACATAAAGTGTGTGTTTTAGTTTGTTTCCAACCTTACATAAATTGCATTCCTTGGGCTCTTATTGTATTGTCTTTGTCAGATTTATCTTTAGTTTCTAACATCCTGCTTTTCAGGATGCCAAGCCTTCTTCTCTGCTGCAATTAGAAATACAAAAAAAAAAAAAGAAAATTGTAGAGCTTAAGTTATAAAAAAAAAAACATACTATTTTATAATTAACAGATAAAGTGAGATGATTTGAAGATGGTAAATAGTATTTTTGACCCATTATCAAAGTGGTAGAAAGCTTTTTTTTTTCTTTTTACCGCATTTTCCGAAGTATAAGTCGCAGGTTATTTTATAGTTTGGCCGGGGGTGCGACTCATGCACTAGTGCACCTATGTATGTTTCCCCCAACCCTTCTTTGTACTTTTTGGCTGGTGCGACTTATACTCCAAAGCGACTTATAGTACATTAGTTATTACAACGTTTTTCAACCAATGTTTCGCGGCACACCATTGCACCGTGACAGATCGTCAGTTGTTTCTTGGAAAATTATTCTTTTTTTACTTCATACGGTGATCGGGGACCACCGGTAGCTCTCAAAGATGGTTTTAGTTGATCTCATGGTATTTGCGTTTTTCAAAAAAAAGAATTATTGCAGATTTATTTACGTTTATCAGTATGAAATCCTGTCATTTTATTTAGAGACAGCCAGGACTATCCTGTAACCATAGCAACCCACTCTTCTTATCTGCTTTTTTGTTACATGCTGCTCTCCATCCCTCCCACAAACGACCCCAGCCAGTGGATTGTCTTACTACATGCTTTTGAGAGGTTATGAGAAAATTTAGGTTATTTAAAAGGCAGAAAAAAAAATGTGGATTCAATCAAATTAAATCTCACAATTCCTGCAAGACATTAAGGACAAAAAAGTAACTGTCCTTTTTTTTAAAGAAGAATCCTAAAATGTTTGGTTGGCGGTGTACCTCAAGATTTTTTCGATTGAATAATGTACCTTTGCATGAAAAAGATTGAAAACTATTGTTTTGGTTGATCTCATGTTGTTTGTGTAAAAAAATAAATTAAAGTGGTTTTATTTATGTTTATAATGATATAATACTGTTATGTTATTCAAAGACAGGCAGGGCTGTCCTGTAACCATAGCAATAAATGATGCCAACAGACTAAACAAACTGATAAAAAAAAAAAGCTGGACATGTGGTTGGCTCACCCCTCGCCTGCCTGGAGAAGGTGGCGAGGGACAGAAAGAAAGTAAAACTGTCATCAAATGTGCTAAATTCATCCCATTTACTCCATGAATCTGTGGACCATCTGAAGAGCAGTTTCAGCAACAGACTCCTGCAACCCCACACCTCAAAGGAACGGTACAGAAAATAATTTTTGCCGTTCTCCAATCAAAGTATTTAACCTTTTACTTTCAAACTTGTAATTACTTTCTATTCACAACAGTTAAAAAAATAATAATAAAAACAAACATGTTGTTGTTTGATTGTAGCACTGCAGCACTCAAATTTTCTTGGATAAATAAAGTATTTCCAATTCACTCTTCTCTCATTTTTGTTTATGGTGCAGTGACGCTTATCACCAGAAGGCGTCGCTGTTTTGCCATTTTCAAGTTTGAGTTTAAAACACCGAGTTTTTTAAAAAAAGCTTCTTATTCATTTGAATTTACACATTTTTATGTTATGGTCATTATTTTTATGCTAATATACGATTGTTAATTATGTCTTAGAGTAAATAGTAACTGATTTAAACACTTTGCAAAAGTATTTGGATGAAAAGTACTTTTAGAATACAGATCATGCATGACGATTTATTCAGAATGAAATAGTATCTGATTTTTGCAAATTATTTCATATTTTTTAACAGAATCAAATAGAAACAAATCAGCAGAAAGTGTGTCCTCTTGATAAACGTGCATCTATCACCGGAAGTGGGCGGATAGTCTTCACTAGCAGCGAAGTGATCACACACACACACACACACACACACACACACACATACATACACACACACGCACACACATAAACAAGTGTTGGGAATTGAGTGGTGGAGAAATTCTGGTTGTTGCTTGATCCACCTCAGATCGGATTGTGATTTTATGATAAAGGACAGTAACTTTGATCGCTCCACTGAGGTGAGTCTTTGACTTTGCACTGTGTGTGTGTTTAAGTGTGTGTGAATGTGTCTGTTTCCCGTTCCTTCGTCCTCGTTGCGAAATGATATTCTGACAGGACTTTGTAAACAAACTGTTCGGGCAGGGTTTCACCGTCCGATCGACAAGAGATACAAAAAAATCCATATTAATTTAATTAAAATGTCTATTTTTATACTACTTTTTTTTATGAATCAACAGGCTGATCTTCTGCAGAAACCCAGCTCATCTAACGGTCTGCAGATCACTAGACTGTCACCTCACTGGAAACTAGTTCAGATCAATTTAAATTTAATCATTTATTTGCATGAAAACATGCCCTTTTTCCATTTTATTATATTGATCCCTTTAAAAAATAAGTTTAAGCATTGGTCATACTTTTAAAGCATATGTTTATATGCAAAGATCATAAAAATAGAACAAGATTTGCAACTTCGAGTTAGAATGTTTTATGATTTTATTTTTTTAACTATTCCTGAAAAGATCAGCTTTTTAAAAATAGCTGATCTCAATAAAAGTGGTTAACTTGTCACTATGAAAGCAAATAACCTACTGTTTACACCATCAACAAAGACACTGCAGAGTTATTAACACTTGATACATTCAAAAAACTTCTTTAGGAAATATCCCATACACAAAATCACATTTTTAGGTGGTGTTTTTCAACCTTTTTCATTAACAAGGTACAGTTTTCTTAAATTAAAAAAAAAATCGCAAGGAACACCACCCAAGAATTTTTTACAACCTCCTATATTACAATATAGTGATTCTCACCAAAGGGTCTTGAATAGGAATCAAATCAACACATCAAAATCCATTTTATCATCTTTTATTATTCTTCTTTTAAACTAAAAGTGCAGTTACTTTTGAAAAAAAAATAGATTTAATCAGAATCCACAATTTTTATGCTTTAAAACGCAACCTAAATTTTCTCATAACCTCTCAAAAACCTGTAGAAAATGTGATCTACTAACTGGGGAAGATTTTGGGAAGGATGAAGAGCAGCACGCTACGAAGAAAAATGGAAGAAGAGTGGGTTGCTATGGTTACAGGACAGCCCTCCCTGTCTGTAAATAAAATGACAAGATATCATACTGATAAACATAAATAAATATGATTTAATCTATCTTTTTTAAAACAAACACAATGAGACTAACTAAAACAATCTTCAGGAGCTACTGGTAGATCCCGATCACCGTAGAAGGTGAAATAGAATCATTTTCCACGAAACATCTGACGATTTCTTACGGTACACTAGTGTACCGCGAAACACTGGTTGAAAAATGCTGCTATAAATGAATGCAAGAATGTTATTATCATTCTACATTTTTAACTTGCACAACATTTTCGGAGTGATTTTATTCAATAGTGTATTTTTATTACAGCTTTATTTTTATTCTTTTTAGGCAAATTTTATGTTTGATGTTGTACACTACGCCGAAGCAAGTTCCTAGTCTGAATTTTCACCGACAGCGGTGATAAAAAGTTCTTGATTCCTAGAAGTTAAATTACTAGATTAATGATAATAATAATACTTTGTGCAAAAAATCTTTTTCATTGTGTGTTTCTGTTCTTCAAAGAATGGTTTATAAAGGTCAAAACAAAGCAGACTGTCCAAGCTTGAAGGGACAACTTGTGATGCATGACCCTGGTGTTTTTTATGTCAGCTTCAAGGCACAAATGAAATGTCACAGATGCTTTGATGTGGTGTTTGCAAGAATATTTAATGTTGTTTTTTTTATTTGTGAGTATTTGCATGAGCCGACTGCACCTTACTGATAGCTTATTTAGTTACCTTTCTTCTTCTCCTTTCGGCATTTTCCTGCAGGGGTCAAAACAGCATCTTCTGCATCCTCTTTGGTCATGTCAACTAGTTAGCTATGGAATTTTTAAATCGAGGCAGGCATTCTGCCACTATCTAATAAACAGGCCATGGTGCAGAGTCGTTACTAGGGACATTATTCCAATTAAGATATTGGTATAATTTGCTCATTAAAAATGCCCTCTTTTTATTTGCATTGCATCTGAGTTCTGTGTTCTCTCCATAGAGATGAGTAATCTGGTATTTTATGCTGTTTGAGGTTGACTGAAGTACATTTTATTGCTTTTTAATACTTTTATTTTTGGTATGTCAAACTTATGTTGCCCGTTTCTTCTTATTCTAAACATCTTTTCTTGTTCCAGTTTTTGAATCAGCAGATAAATGAACCATTCCATTTTCATTTTGGTGACCCTATTTATTTATTTAGCCCGGGAAAGGGTAGAATGCCCCCTAGAGGTCAGGAACAGGGTTCTGCCCCAAGTGGAGAAGTTTGAGTATCTCGGGGTCTTGATCACAAGTGGGGGAAGGATGGAGCGGGAGATCGACAGGCGGATCGGTGCGACATCAGCAATAACTAGGACGCTGCATCGGTCTGTCGTGGTAAAGAAAGAGCTGAGCTAAAAAAGTAAAGCTCTCGATTTACAAGTCGATCTACGTTCCAACCCTCACTTATGGTCACCAGCTGTGGGTGGTGACCGAAAGAATGAGATCACGGATACAAGCAGCCGAAATGAGCTTCCTCCGCAGGGTGGCTAGGCTCTCACTCAGATATCAGGTGAGGAGCTCTGCTATCCGGGAGGAGCGCATGTTGAGCCACTTCTCCTCCAGGTTGAGAGGAGTCAGATGGGATGGTTCAGGCATCTGGTCAGGATGGCCCCCGAGCGTTTAGCTTGGTGCAGTGTTTCGGGAATGTCCCACAGGGAGGAGACCAAGAAGTAGACTCCGGACCTGCTAGAGAGACTATGTGTCACAGCTGGCCGGGGAAGGAGTCGTGAGCTGGAGGATGCAGCTGGGGTGAGAGAAGCCTGGGCTTCCCGTCTGAGACTCTTGTGCCCGCGACCCGGCCCTGTATAAGCGGAAGACGACGGAACAGAACCTTATTTGGTATTCATTATTGTTTTAGTTGCGTGGATAAGTTGGTAGGCAAGAACGAAATCGTAGTTTAACCTAAGTGGCCGTTTAAGTCAAACCAATGAGTGTTTTTAGAATAAATCCGTTTGCCATACCATAAATCATGTAGTAAACTTTCAGGACATTTCGAAGCTACATACTGTAAATTTTTTTCTATTTGCTGAACACAAGAGGAACAAGAGCTTAATCTCAAGTGATGAGTGGGTTTGATGCCTGCATATAAAAAAATGATAGCTGCTGGTGTTTTGTAGCTGTATCAATGGATTTGAAAGAAGTTGCAGGTTTGAGTTCAACTGATGTCTTAAGATGAGATTCAGCATGCTTGTGTCTTGGTATTTGAATAGGAATCGTCTTCAATGATGGTGATATATGTCTCAAGGTCTTATTACTACAAACAGTAGATGACATTACCGGTAAATTAATTTAACTTATTCAGAAAAACACTTTATTATGTTTATAAGAAAGAAATATAGAAATACTTTCGGCGATGGTATGAATAATCATAACTTATACCTGTGATGAAAATATGCCTAGAGTAAATACCGTATGTCATTTATTTCATGATGCGGTTACAGCGGATGCCGGCGCCTATCCCAGCTGATTTCAGGCAAGAGGCCTGATACACCCCGAACAGGTCGCCAGTCTGTTGCAGAGACCACACACACAGACAACCAACCACTCACACACTCATTCCTAGGGGCAATTTTGTGGCTACCAATCAACTTAACATGCATGTTTTTGGAGGGTGATAGGAAACTGGAGTAGTCAGAAAAACCTACACATATACCGGGAGAACATGCAAACTCCACACAGAAAGACAAGTGTCTCAAGCGTTAGAGTAGATGTGTGCTTGTTTTATATATTTCAATATTGATCTGAACATTGTTGGTTCTTTGGTTTGACAACATTGGCAACTATCACTGCATGATGCATAAAAAAAAAAGAATTTTTCATAGACAAGGTTGCATTGCTTGCTGGTCAGATCTGAATCTTCTTCTTTCAGCATTTCCCTTAAGGGGTGTCCACAACAAGTCAGTTTCTTCCATCTGACCCTATCTGCTGCATCCTCTTCGGTCACCCCAACTATCTTCATGTCTTCCTTCACTGTATCCATGAACCTCCTCTTTGGTCTTCCTCTAGTCCTCTTTCCTGGTGGTTCCAAACCCAGCATCCTTCTTCGGATGTACTCTCTCTCTCTCCTCTGCACATGTCCAAACCATCTCAGTCTGGCCTCTCTAACTTTATCTCCAAAACCTCTAACATGTGCTGTTCCTCTGATCCTGTCCATCCTGGTCACTTCTCAGCATCTTCATCTCTGCTACCTCCATCTCTGTTTCCTCCATCTCTGTTTCCTGTCTTTTCCTCAGTGCCACTGTCTCGAGACCAAACACCATGACCGGTCTCACCACGGTTTTGTACACTTTTCCTTTCATTTTAGCGGAAACTCTTCTATCACGCATCACGTCTGATACTTTTCTCCACCAGTTCCAGCCTGCATGCACACACTTCTTCACCTCTTTTCCACACTCTCCATTGCTCTGAACGGTTTATCCTAAGTACTTAAAATCTTCCACCTTCTTTGTCTTAAGCCTCTGGTTTACCTTCTCTATCTGGATGAAACAGCATGGCAGGTCTCACCACGGTTTTGTACACCTTTTTTTTTCATTTTAGCTGAAACTCTTCTATCACACATCCCACCTGATACTTTTCTCCACCCGTTCCAGCCTGCTTGCACACGCTTCTTCACCTCTTTTTCACACTCTCCGTTTCTCTGGACTGAATCAGATCTGAATGTAGGGTACAAAATGATCTGAAAAATACAAACCTATATGCAGAAGAATGACAGTAATGATTTGCTCCATGTGTTTAGAATGTGGGGTATCTTTTAACTTTAGCTTCTTTATCGATGGCAACTTATTACTTTGTACAAGTCACTGTATTTGGAGTTTTCATCATGTATGCTTGTATTCTAAAGCTTGTTTTTCAAATCTGCATAAACCTACGTTTGCGAGTTGCTTGAAGTACGCGTATGTGAGGAAACCATGTGTCAAAAGTAGAGCTGTGTACTATTAACTGTATTAACACGTAGGTTCTTTTCACTCAGTATACAAAACGAATAAGTGATTAAAGTGAGAGAAAACTTTTCTTTGCCTGCTCGGTGGTTTTCTGAAGCTGCTTTCTATGCTAAATAGAATCTGAAACAGTTTGTGGATAATTGAGCTCTATGTCTGTGTAGAGAGTAAAAGAGAAAGGGAAAGAAATTTAAAGGGAAGTGATCAGGAAACATGTGATGTAATGTATGCCATCCTCCTCCCCCTTTCAGTTGGGCTAACGCTAATCCACTGGTCATGTGACCCTGAGGTTTTAGCCTGGCGAAGGCCAACAGGACTCTGATCCATCTGTCGAATAAGGTTACTGATTGTTGGCATCCAGCGTGTCCTGCTTTTCCTTGACTCCTGTCCACTCTGTACTAGAATGACCATTTCTACTGATATACCTCCTTTGACAAGGTTTAAGTTTCTTGAGATTTCTCCTCCTTCTGTTAATTTCTCCTCAGTTTTTTTCTGTTCCTCTTTATCTATTTTTGTCTAACTTTCAGTGCATTCTCATCTGTGTATTGAGTAGGTGGGAGGAGAAATGACCCTCAACCCTTCATGACTCTAGCTTAGCACGATAAGACTCCAGGTTATTATCTCACTGAAACAAGTATAGGATAAACATTTTAAAAGAGCACCAGTTGCAAACATGTGCTGGTACTGTTAAACCAAAAATGTTGCTTAGTATATCTGTTTCGTTTTGAGTTTGCACCGTGCAAAGACAAGTTGATTAAATATAGATTTGGAATAGACGGATGTTGTCATACTTTAATGAGTGCAGAATATTTTCCTTGTTGCACCAAAAAAAAAAAAAAAGAATTGCTCTAGTCATCCCTCACCGGGGAAATTTGTGTGCTGCACTCCTTACACCGCAGCAGGCTGCCCTTCGACAGTACTAATGGTGGGAGAAGCCGGGGTTAGGTGTCTTCTCCAAGGACCCTAGACGTGCTCTCTGTGGGACACGAACCCCCGTTCCGTGTGCGAATACTCTAACCACTGAGCTGCCGTCATGTTTTTGGAGGGTGGGAGAAGATCGGAGTACCCGGAGACATCCCACACATACACAGAGAGAACATGTTCTGAGCCTTCTCCCTACCCGGGATTTTAACCCAAACCTTTTTGCAGTGAGACCACTTTGCTAACCACTTCGCCACCATACAGCCCTTTGAATAATAATTTTTTAAATTAAAAATCACACAAAACGCAGATAAAAGTGAGTTTATAAGACTTTGGAAACTGGCTTGTGCGAAACTACAGATTACAGATTTACTAATCCCATGAACAGTCAGAGAATGAGTTTCCTTCGTAGGGTGGCTGGGCTCTCACTCAGAGATCGGGTGAGGAGTTCTGCCATCCGGAAGGCAGGTCGAGAGAAGCCAGATGGGGTGGTTTGGGCATCTGGTCAGGATGCCCCTAAGCGCCTGGCTGGTGAGGTGTTTCGGGCACGTTCCACGGAGAGGACACCAAGAGGCAGACCCTGGACCTGCTGGAGAGACTTTGTCTCACAGCTGGTTGGAGAGCACTTCGGGATCCTTCTGGGTGAGCTGGAGGATGCAGGCAGGGTGAGAGAAGCCTAGGTATACTGTCTGAGGCTGTTGCCCTCGCGACCAGGCCCTAGATAAGGAGAAGACAACAGTACGGGACGAAACGGAACCATAAGCAGTCAGGAAATATGACTGTAAAGCATTACCTCCTCTCCGATGTGTGACATGATAATATTTCTATGATAATATGTAAAAAAAAAAACATGTTATGGTGAAAGTTAAAATTTGATCAAGACTTTTAATCTTCTAACTTCTTTTAAGTTGGACTGTAGCATTTTTCAACTTCTAGAATCTTTCATTAAAGTTCAGACGCCCAAACCATGCTTCATCTCTCATGCATGAATTATGTGAACGAATGCCTTCATCTGTGCCCTGAAGGAAATCAGATCATGTGAGGTCTGACACTTGAAAGGAAGTAATGTTGTGTTTGGTAAGAACAGGCCACGTGTAGTGAAATGTTCTCACTGATAAGTGCCGCGGTCATCGTTTGCCATGTTTATAGGAAGTTAAACTACCTGTAAAAACAGTTCTAGATGTTCTTCGTCAATGTTAAATGCAAACAAAAAATTCTTGGAGCACTTGAATATTTTTATGGCTCCGTGTAAAAGTTCATCCTAATTTTTTTAAATTTATTTTCTATTTTTTTTTTTTTTTTTTATTAAAATTTATACTTTTGGCCTCGGCTTAACAGGTGCCTTTATTAAAAAGGCCACATTCATTACCGAGATAGAGGATCAAAGTGCACTGCCATTAATATGCATCAGTTAAATGATGGTATTTGCAGTGAAATAAATTAGTTTCAAACCATTATAAGAATTTAAAACACTGTGAAAGAAAAATGTGACCCTATTTTTTACCGCCATAAAACCAGTCCAAAACCGTTTGCCTTGGTCGAAGCCTAAAAAATAAAAAATCCTGAAGGGTGGCTGGGCTCTTGCTCAGAGATAGAGTGACGAGCTCTGCCATCCAAAAGGAGCTTGGAGTATAGCCGTTGCTCCCCTGGGTTGAGAGAAGCCAGATTGGGTGGTTTGGGCATCTTGTTAGGATGCCTCCTGAATGCCTCGCTGGTGAGGTGTTTCAGATACATCCCACCAGGATGAGACCCAGAGGTAAACCCCGGAGCCACTGGAGAGACTGTCTCTCACCTGGCCGGGGAACACCTCGGGATCCTTCTGGGCGAGCTGGAGGATGCAGCCGGTTGAGAGAAGTCTGGGTTTCCCATCTGAGGGTATTACCCCATGACCAAGCCCTGAATAAGCGGAAGTCTACGACACGGAGAATCCTAAAGGCTAATCGATACTCAAGAATTGGTTAGAACCTGGGCTTGTTGTGTGGAGGCATAGCTCAGTAATAATATTACCTGCATGGACAGAAGAGTTGCCGGTTCAAATCCTGCTGAGCTCAAGACATCTAATCCCCAGTTTCTCCCTCCATTGGCTGCTTGCTGCGGTGCAAAGCAGCACAGGAATTTCCCCATGAAGGATTAATACAGTATCATAAAAAAAAAAAAAAAAAAACTTAAATGAATTGTTCATCATAAAAAAATTGCAATTCTTCGTTTAAATTCCAGAAAAATCAAAAGAACAGTTGCTAAATATAAACAATAAAAAGGAGAAATGCTTGCCTAACCAGGCAGAAATGAAACATGTGCTTCAATCGGTCTGCATTTTTCCAAAATAAACAGAAATCTTGCCTTAATGGAACAATTACAAAGATTGTTTTTTTTTGTGTGTACATGGGGGTGTATCACCAAAATAAAGAAACACATGCAACTTTATGGAATACAAAACAATTTAGGTCACTTATTTTTTTCATTAACAAACAACCCGAGGTTTCTAACAGTAGCTAGTGGTTACATGACCTTGTCGTGTCAGTAAATGAAGCTATGATGATAAAAATAAGCTAATTAACACTGATCTAAACTTACAGTAACACCAACATTATTATTGTTAATATTTGCAAGGACATGATGAAAACTATTAATACACAACTACTTTTTTATAGTTTATAATAATAGTAATACATTTTATTTTTAAGGCGCTTTTCTAGGCACCCAAGGTCACCGTACATCACATTTAGAAATATAAAAATACAGTAATAGTTAAAAACATTTATGTAAAATACAGTCATCTGGAGGTTTAAGAATAAAAATGCCTTTTGGAAAGTCTGTGAAAATTTATTTACGATGCACTCCATTCAGTTATATTTGTATACAGCTCAATATCACAAAACCCTTATCTTAACGGGCTTAAATCATTTAATTAATCATTTATGAAATTTATTTTCAAGTTTATTGATTTCGATGTTGATATTTTTGTTTTAAAAAAAATATTGTAAATCTTGTGTTCAATCGCTGTCTTTGAACCGAAGAGTTGCCTGTTCGATTTCCGCTAGGCCCATGCCTAAATGTCCCAGGAGAAGACACCTAATCCCCAGTTACTCCCACCATTGGCGCCGTCATGGCTTCCTGCTGTGGTGCAATGCAGCAAAATGTATTTATCCATTGAGGGACGGATATAGTATGATTATTTCGTTCCGATCCATCGTCTTCCGCTTATCCGGGGCCAGGTCGCAGGGGCAACAGCCTCAGACGGGGAGCCTAGGCTTCTCTCACCCCAGCTGCATCCTCCAGTTCACCCGGAAGGATCCTGAGGTGTTCCCCAGCCAGCTGTGAGACATAGTCTGTCCACTGGATCCGCGGTCTGCCTCTTGGTCTACTCCCTGGTCTACTCCCTGAAACACCTCACCAGCGAGGCGCTCGGGCGGCATCCTGACCAGATGCCCGAACCACCCCATCTGGCCTCTCTCGATCTGGAGGAGGAGCGGCTCGACACCGAGCTCCTCCCAGATGACAGAGCTCCTCACCCGATCTCTGAGTGAGAGATTATGATTATTATTAAAATGTCAAAAAAGTTTTGTTCTGTCGTCTTCCATTTATCTAAGGCTGGGTTGCGGGGGTAACAGCCTCAGACAGGAAAACCCAGGGTTCTCTCACCCCAGTTGCAAAGGATTAAAATTCATGTTTCAAAACCACTGGCTTAAAGAGACTGAACAAATATACGTATAGACTGTGTTCCTGCTGTGGTTAAAAAAAAAAATTCATTCGACCAATCAATTTTCACTCCCAACTGTTACACAAATGAATCAATAAGATTGTTTCATTTAGAGTAGACGTTCCATATTTCATTCTTCTGCTCCCTATCTTCAATAATAAAAACTTGATTAAATTACAAATGATCTCACTTTATAAAGCTATTGGGTGTATAGCTTCATCCCACTCTCCTTATTCTTACTGGCTCATGTTCACACCTTCACACTTGTACCTCGCAGGATATCGGTTCCTGACATGCTGTGTGCAACCTGAAACTGGCCAAAGCGATAAGAAACCCAGGATCAAAAGAGCTCCGTTGTTCCATTCCTTTAATTTCGAATCACTTTTAAAAGTAGAGCCAATTTGTTCTATTTTAACACCAATGTTACAAAATTAATGTTTTTTGTAAAGCGTACACAAGTGTGATTTTAAAAGATGAAACTCTTGACTAGATTCAGAGTTTGACGTAAAAATAATTGACTTCTCCGTCTTAAATTTGACATTAAATTTCCGATAAGCTGGTTTAATTTAATAATAATAATAATAAAAAAAAATCCAGCTATGTCTCAACTTCCTTCTCTTCCTTCATCCTCACACCCTTACACATGTCACTTTAATGAGGTTTCTATCCTGATGTAACCTGAGGCTGTGTGACTGCATCTGTCACCGCAGGTAAAAAAAAACCCCACATGCAAATCGGAGCAAAATTCAAACAAAATTCCAGTTCAACACCATCTAAAGCTTTACTGAGATGGTGCAGAATATTTTATTCAGTTATGATTTTAATTTCCAAGCTTTGTATCAGTTTGTCCTGCACAGGTTATAACCCTGGATTAATTGTTATTTATTAAGTTAACACATTCATATTAGTTTCGTTCTGTTCGTTCCGTCATCTTCCACTTATCCGGGGCCGGGTAAGGCAACAGCCTCAGACGGGAAGCCCAGGCTTCTCTCACCCCGGCTGCATCTTCCAGCTCACCTGGAAGGATCCTGAGTTGTTCCCCAGCTGCGGTCTGCCTCTTGGTCTCCTCCCGGTGGGACGTGCTCAAAACACCTCACCACCAAGGCGCTTGGGAGGCATCCTGACCAGATGCCCAAACTGCCTCATTTGGCTCCTCTTGACCTGGAGGAGGAGTGTCTCAACACCGAGCTCCTCCCGGACGGCAGAGTTCCTCACCGATCTCTGAGGGAGAGCCCAGCCACCCTGCAGAGGAAGCTCATTTCGGCCGCTTGTATCCATGATCTCGGAAAATAGATGTACTTGTAAATCAAGAGCTTTGCTTTTCGGCTCAGCTCTTTCTTTACCACGACGGATCGATGCAGCATCCTAGTTATTGCTGATGCCACACCAATCCGCCTGTCGGTCTCCCGTTCCATTCTTCCCCCACTCGTGAACAAGACCCCGAGATACTTAAACTCCTCTACTTGGGGTAGGACTCTGTCCCTGACCTGCAGGGGGCATTCCACCCTTTTCCGGGCGAGGACCATGGTCTTGGGTTTGGAGGCGCTGATTTGGAGGCCGCTTCACATTCTGCAGCCAGTCATCATATTAGTTGTTTTTTTAATTATATGAAGGTATAAATCTAACGAGCTATTTAGACTGTAACTACTAAATAGTATAAGTGTACGAACATGTTGCTGCACAGCTTTCTTTGGTCACGACGAATGTAGTTGTACGTACTATGTTTTTTTTTTTGGTCACTGTAGGTAATCTCCTCACACAAAGAGAAAAGCTGGTATTACAAATAAAACCAGCAGACTGAAAATCGGTCCCACTTTGATCTGACAAAACTGTCACCCTGTATCCTCCCTTTTTTAGCGCTCTACATGGTGCCCAATGGGACAGAAGGTTTTCCAGGTTTTGTGTGAAAAGAATCGGAAGGTGAACAGTGCTTGCTGGCTAGGCTTGAATTAAGGACACAAAATGTATCTAACAACCAGAACGGATTCAGAAAGAAAGGGAAAAGGTGAACCTAATGTCTCATTTTATTCCACCATACTGTTCTTAAAGCGTGGTGTATTCTTCAGCTTTGGCTTCTCATTCATTCACTCCCTGCTGTCAGGACAAGTGTAGGCTTTGGATTTGCAATGCTGTTATCTCATATTGATCCCTTAAGCTCATCCCTTCCAATAACGCGGGCTGCTGAACAATGCTCTCAAATGAACTGCCCACCTCTCTGGCTAAACGACCCCTTTTGCAACAAAACCGATACGGAATATTGCTCCTTGTCTTCATGCATTAGTCTCTTTGTTGGGTTTATTGACTCTGATTTTATTACATGCAGTCTACATGTTACTTACTGGGATACTTGTGCCTTCTCTTTTGCGATAATGCAGCATGTAAAACAGTTTGCTCTAAGTTATTAAATCAAATTGAATATTTTTGAATGATCTAGTTGATATTTATTACCAGATAACAATGAGATTAACATTTTTTTAAAGTCAGAGAGGCCAGACTGAGATGGTTTGGACATGTGCAGAGGAGAGAGAGTACATCGGAAGAAGGATGCCGGGTTTAGAACCACCAGGAAAGAGGACTAGAGGAAGACCAAAGAGGAGGTTCATGGACGCAGTGAAGGAAGACATGTAGATAGTTGGTGTGACCGAAGAGGCTGCAGGAGATAGGGTTAGAAGGAAGAAACCGACTTGCAGTGGCGACGCCTGAAGGGAAATGCCGAAAGAAGAAGAAGATTAAGTCCTAGAATAATAAAACTTGTGGACTCATGAAATCTTTTGTAGAGCTTTAAATCATTTTGTTTTTAATTTTTGTTTTAATAATAGGGTATAAATTGGTCCGAGTTGAGCCGTTGGTCCTCTTAGTTGAGAGAAGCCAGATCGGGTGGTTAGGGCATCTGGTTAGGATGCCTCCTGAACGCCTCTTGTTTTGGGCACGTCCCTTTGGGACGAGACCCATAGACAGACCCTGGTATACTGGAGAGACTATATCTTACAGCTGGACACGGAACACCTTGGGATCCGCCAGGGTGAGCTGGAGGATGTAGCTGGGGTGAGAGAAGCCTGGGTTTCTTGTCTTAGGTTGTTGCCCTTGTTACTCGGCCCCAGATAAGCTGAAGACATATACCTATTTATGACCCAAACTGTAGTTGTTGTGGGCGGTAAGAAATCTTTTTATTAGAATTTATTTTGATTATATGTTTTTGACTTATGCTATATTTTTCTAAAAATTTGAAGAAAATAAAAAAGTGAAGAAATAATATGAACACAAATAAATAGGTCATAGTTGAAGTTGATTTGACTTCTTAAAGACTTTCATTTAAAAGCAACTTAAATAGCAAAGACGATCTGCCACTGAAATGAATGAGATACATTCAATTTTTTTTTTTTAGAAAGTTATTTTAGACCATCAGTTAAAAAAAAAAATCTGGCACTGGAAGGGTTTTGTTTCACACTGAATGGGGAATGGCAGGACCCTCACGACATGATGGAAGCTTGTTACTAGTTTATTTGACTTAGTCCATTAGGATGATGACAGCACTGAATGCTCGACTTCCCCTAAGACCTGAAACAAAATCCTAACACAGGTCCCAGTTAGACAGGTCCGCAGAAGGATGAAGAAATATAACAGGGTCCCTGACAAAGTCACAAGTAGCCTTTTGACTGACTCTCTGGAGGCTAAACAATATCGCTGGTAAGCAGAAGAACTGGGACTGAAAAAGGGGTATACACCACACTTTGTTACTTCAGATGCATTTGATCAGTCAAGCTGCAGGAGAGCTTGGAGCAGGAAAGAGGCTGGACCTAAAAAAACTTAACCATATGCTTTTCTTCTGAACAAACTTTCCCCAAACAGAAATTTCTATTTTTTTACCCCTATTTAAATAAAGTTATCTAAATGCAATTTGGAGAAAACTTTGGTTTGGAAAACTTTGCTGCAGTGCAAACACCTTGATGCCCCTTCGTCCCTATCCATTGTGTCGTGGTCCGGTCGCACTGTATTCAACCTGTATGAAACTATTGTTGGTAGACATGGGTTTCTTTATGCACTGTATGTACAATCAAACAAAATATCCAAAAATGAGTAAAAAAAAACAAAAAACGATTGAAGGCCAATGAGGTACCATGGCCCACTTTTACCTCATAGCCAGAGCTTAGCTTATCCAGATTATCTTTGTGCCACTGCCATAATCACTCACAATAATAGCAGAGATAAAATACCCATCACTACATGTAAAACTCAATCTCTGCTACACTTGATCAAAAGTTGTCATTGTTTGTTCCTCGAAAACAATCCCATTTAATCTGGTGAAAGTACACCGTCAGGGAAAACCAGTAAAATAAAAGAAATACCGTATTTTCTGGACTATTAGCCGCACCCGAAAAACGATAATAAAACAAGACATATGCCGCAGAACTCATAACAGCACCTTTTAACACGACAGCAAGGTTAAAAGTCGAATCTGAACTGTGGATACACCGCTGCCACCCGCAGCGGTTTTGGATGTTCAACCAGTCCTCCAGGACATTTTCAAGTTCAGGCCACCTGCTTTTATATCCTCTGAAAGCTTTTCTTGACTTTCGGCATTGTATGAGCTCTTCCCGCTTTCCCTTCAGCGTCTCACCATACATTCATTGATGCAAAGCTTACGTGCAGCGGTGCTGTTTCCTTTCTGGATAGCAAGATCAATGGCCTTCAGCTTAAAACTTGCATCATATGAACTTCTTCGTGTGGGCAAGAACTTAAAAAAAAATTAAGAGTTGGTAATTTGTCGTCCGTGTTCTACTGCTAGCTAAAGAAAAGCGTAACGTCTGCTGCTACTTTATTTGTTTTTAGTTTTTATTCTAATTCCGGTTAGTGCACCCCTAGCGGTGAAAGAAAGAACAACAGAATAGCCTCACCCTGTTTATAAGTCGCATGGTTTAAAACATCTGAAAAAAGTAGCGGCTTATAGTCCGGAAAATACAGTACTTTCTTTTGACTTGTATAATCCGTTTAACAAGTTGGTAAATTCTGCATCAACCAAGATGTAAAAAAGGAAGAGAAATTATTCTAAAATGTTTTTTTTTTTTCATTTTGTATCAGCACTAATGTAAACAGAATATTCATACCCTGACGATTACATAATTTACATAAAACAAAAGTTTAGCACACAGATTGTTGAAATAATTTATGATAACTCATATCTCACTGCCTCTCCCGTTTCATCCAGGGTCAATCCGCAAAGGTTGAAACCTCAACAGAGAAGCCTAGACTTGGCTTTCTTCACAATCATTTTCCACCTCTTTTTGAGGATTTCCAAGATAGCTGCGATACATAATCCCTTCAATCTCTATTCATTTCGTTTGTTTTTTTTTTGTAATTTTACAAAAAAAATTACTCATCCCTCACCAGGGAAATTTGTGTGCTGCACTCCTACACCGCGGCAGGCTGCCACAACGGCGCCAATGATGGAAGAAATGGGGGGTTAGGTGTCTTCTCCAAGGACCCTAGACGTGTACTCAATGGGAGGTGAACCTGCGAACATACACTCTAGCCACTGAACTGCTGTTATCGGCCACCATCGAAAACATAAAATGACAATCTCTATCTTCACCACAATTATTTATTGCTCTCATTTTCTTACTGCTCCCCTTGGTCAGAAATTGTGCTATATCAAACGGCATTTCCCCTCGGGGGTTAATAAAGTATGTCGGATTCTGATGAACTGATTCGGTATCCTAATCACTGCAGATGTCGCACTAACTTGTCTACTGATCTTCTGCTCCATACTTTGTTCACTCTAAAAAAACCCCACCAGAAATACTTGAACTCCATTACTTGACCGATAAGAACACTCCTCATTTTCCAGTTGAGGATTGTAGATTTGGGGGTTCACGTTAGTCTGGTTGGCTGTGAATTGGTCCATCACATGGTTCGATAAAACCAGCAGTTCAACATCATTTATCCACTGTCATGCTAAATCCGTCCCATCCCCTCCATGAATATGTAGACCATCAGAAGAGCAGCTTCAGCAACAGACTCCTGCAACCCTGCTGCTCAAAGGAACGGTACAAAAAATCATTTCTGCCGTCCTCCAATTAAAATATTCAACCTTTTACTTTCAAACCGTTAAACTTTCACTCACAACAGATTTTTTTTTTTTTTAAATGTTGCTGAATGACACTGTATGATTGTGACACTGCAGCACTCAAATTTTCCTTCAGGGATGAATAAAGTATCTTCAATTCAATCAATACAATTCAATCATATGCTAAAGGCGAAAAACCCAATCCTGCAGTCAACGTAACTGAATCCTCACCACCTTTAAAATGCATCTAAATTCTGTTCATAAAGGGGTGTCTTTGATCCATAAAAATTCATTTTACAAACAGTAAAAGATAGCTACATACATCAAATATTCTCTTTTATATTGAAAGGAATTCAATGAAAAATACAAACCAACAAATTACTGGCAACTGATTCTTCTCTGAACTTTGATCAAAATGAAAATGACTGGTAGAAATATGCATGTTTGCCATTGGTCGGATTCCTGTCCGCCAGGCCAGCCTTGTAAAATCTATATTTTTATCCTCAAGCAGCTGCTAATCATTCTGTTGGTACGTTTTAACCAGCAGACATACCCGTTTCAGAACCGACCATTTTTTTTTCCCAAAATCTTATGAATAGAAGAAATATTTTCTATAATGACTGTGAAGGAAATTGAAAAGATAATTGGTTTGTGTGACACCAGCTAAAATTGTGGTCTTGATTCAGCGTGAAAAAGCCACAGACTATAAAAAATAGTTGAATAAAAAACATGTTTTTAAATGTTCATTTCTTAACCAAGAAAAAAAGACAAGCTGGATTTGAATTTAATGTTGCACCAACGCTTTGAGGTAACTCATATGAGAATTAGAGTTTGAAAATAGAGTTTGAAATATCCATTCTAGCACAACAGTTAGCTGGATCTCTGATCTGTTTTTGCTTTAAATCATCACTGCCTGTTATGAAATTGTGCTGGTGCTGTAGGGCAAAGACCTCTGTGGGGTAAAGGTGGAGTTGACCTTTTACTGAAAGCACTGAGCTTGCCATGAAAGGGGAGGGCAGGAAAAAAGGGGCATGCTAAGGGGAGAAACAGCACAGCGGGGGGATGGGTTCAGAGCTCTGGTGACGGGTTAGATACTATGTTTGAGAAACTGCAGCTATCTGACCTTTGACACATGACTGGTGGGGAAGATCAAAGGACAGAACTTGCTAAAGTAGCATTCAATGAGGTTCGCAGATGGAGAAATAACTTCAAAAGTTATCCAAGTTAAAGCCAAAAACGAGTTGTCTTGAATAAAAAGGAAAACAAAACGAATGACTTAAGAGTCTCTCAATGTCATTGGATTAGTTTGGCGATGTTGAAACCGTACATAGCCCATATTTTTCTTTACAATTCGCCTTCCTCTCGACACACAAATACAGGCTGCAAAGACATGAACACAGAATATAGCGAGCATGAAGGAGAGTCACTGATAGAAAAAAAAGAATATAATATAATGTAAATGAGAGAAGGATTTTGTCCAACTCTGTTAAACATGTTTTTTTTTTTAGTAAAGATTACGTAAATAATCTATCTACTTTAATTGCCCCCGTTTTTCTGAATTTAAAAGATAATTTTTAATGCTCGTCATGAACACTGAGTTAAATCAGTGCATTTTCATGCCTTCCAATTTCCACATTAAGTAGAAAGACAAAGTTCACAACAGGCAGGAATACGCTGCAGGCTCTGCTTAAATATGCTGTCATGGTTACTCAGAGTTGGACAAGTTGGACTCTGTTAAAATTATACAGAAATATTCCTTTTATAAATCCAGGATGCGCTGTGTTTATAATAGTGGAAAGAAATGTGAGCAAAAGGACAAACTATTTGCCACTGTATGTCTGTACAAGGACGCTGATATTGTATTTTATCGCCCAGTTTAATTGATTAAAATCTACTGTTCCAACATACAGCAAATAGCGAGTACTTTGCTCGTGTTTGAAATGCATGATCGAGCAGTTTCATATTAGCTTCATTACAGGGCGGGGAAGTCCGCTCAAAAATAAACCTGTGTAGTGGACCATTAGACTTAATTCAGCATACAGATTTGCAGCCTTTGTTCCCTGTGCTCTTGAACTTGGTAAATACATTCCATCTCATTCAGTTTTCCTGGATTCAGTCAAGATCAGGAATGATTGGGGTGTTTAGATTTTAAATTAATACTTTTGTTTTGGTAAAGAAAGAGCTGAACCGAAAAGCAAAGCTCTCGATTTACAAGTGGATCTACGTTCCCACCCTTACCTATGGTCACCAGCTGTGGGTGGTGACCGAACGAATGAGGTCACGGATACAAGCGCCCGAAATGAGCTTCTTCTGCAGGGTGGCTGGGCTCTCACTCAGAAATCGAGTGAGGAGTTCTGTCATTTGGGAGGAGCTCGGTGTCGAGCCGCTCCTCCTCCAGGTCGAGAGAAGCAAGATGGGGTGGTTCGGGCATCTGATCAGTATGCCCCCTGGGTTCTTCGCTGGTGAGATGTTTCGAGGACGTCCCACCGGGAGGAGACCGAGAGGCAGACTCCAGACCCGTTGGAGAGACTATGTCTCACAACTGGCCGGGGAATTACTCAGGATCCTTCCGGGTGAGCTGGAGAATGCACCTGGGGTGAGAGAAGCCAGGCTTCCCGTTTGAAGCTGTACCCCCGCGACCCAGGCCTGGATTAGCGGAAGACGAGGAAACGGAATATAATGGATTATGCTCGGGGGTTTGGGTCTGGGGTGGGACAAGGCTTGGAACACTGGCCTTTCTGTGTGGAGTTTGCATGTTTTCCTCGTGTATGCGTGGGATGCATTCGGTTACTCCAGTTTCCTTCCGCCCTCCAAAAACATACATATTAGGTTGATTGGCCGCTATGAAATTGCTCCTAGGAACGAGTGTGTGTGTGGTCCTGCAACAGACAGGCGACCTGTTCGGGTTTATTCTGTCTGTTGCCTTAAATCAGTCAGGTTAGTGTTTGGATTCGCATAAGAAATTTTCCCCACTTTCTAACCACTTTGAGGGCGCGGATGATCCATTTGGCTATTATCACTGTAGTGACTCTCCCACTTCAGCTGGTAGAAAAAACATTCAGAGGAAACAAGAGTCTACTGATCTTCATGACGAATAGCTGAACAAATATAAATCTGACTTGTACTGGTTAGCGTTGCATAAGAGAGCTTTTCTTTTGAATTGTTAAATCTAAATGAACTTAATTTGAAAAAGATATGACATAATTATAAGATGTTAGATCTCATCAGTGCCTCCTTAAGCTTTAAACTGATGAATATTTAATGACTCATCAAGCAGTCATCGGGTCTTTTTCTGCTTAACTAAGTTTTACACATAAGTGGGTGCACAGATCTCATTGTTAAGCTGCAACTCTAACGTTAAACCAACTCAAATCATTTTAGAATGCAATTAAAAAAAAAACTACTCATCCTTCATGGGAAAATTTGTGTGCTGTCGTGGCAGCCTGCGCCAATGGTGGGAGAAATAGGGGGTTAGGTTTCTTCTCCAAGGACCTTAGACATGCACGCAGTGGGATGCGAACCCACAAACTTCCGGTTGACTTCTGGTCCGCGGGCGAACGCTCTAACCACTGAGCCACTGTCTCCCCCTATTTTGAAGCTCATGCACATTTTACAAATTATTTTGATTATTTATTTACTTTATTTGTCCTAAACTTCTCTCACTAATGCGTTTGATGCATATTTTGTTCCAAAAATCTTTCATTTTTTCCTTTGGAAGTAAAGAGAACTTGTGGTTGTAGCTCATTGGGTTGAATAAATCCATCTTTCTGATTTCCAGCAAATTGTTATTTAAAAAAGAAAAAAAAAAAAAGTGTTGTGGACCACTTCATGATGCGGTTAGAGTAATTGGATCTGAATGTTCACTCAGCTTTTTATAATTGTCCCCACTGCTGTTCACTTTTATTATAATTGCTGTGGTTAGAAGTCAGCAAATGACATGGAGAGCGTTTTTGTCGCTTTAGATTGTCCATTCCAGTCCTTCTTTGCTTCTTCAGAGAAATATGCAAACACCCTGAAGTAGGATTTCCGTAGCGCTAGTTCCCAGTTCAGCATTCCTTTACTTTGGAAACTAAAGTCCCCTCTGCAGTTTATCCTGAAGGCAACTACCTTTTCTTCACTAATTACTTATTTTTAATTGTATTGTTTGGAATGACGTTGAGGATGGTGCTAGTAGCTTGATTGTTGTCTTTTGACATGCTCGTCTTGCCTTGTGGTATTTCTTGTTTTTTATTTTTCATAAGAAATTTAAGAAAATTAATTCAAGGACAAAACCGTGCATTTATAGAGGAATAAAGATAAGAAGTAGTTTCTTTTAAACTAATTATAACGCAGCCGTTTCTTTTGGCAAATGTCAAGAAAAATAATTAAAATCATTTCCTAAAGCCTGTTTGTGAGCTGAGCCGAAAAGTAAAGCTCTTGATTTACAAGTCGATCTACGTTCCAACCCTCACCATGGTAACCAGCTGTGGATGGTGACCGAAAGAATGAGATCGCATATACAAGCGGCCGAGATGAGCTTCCTCCGCAGGGTGGCTGGGCTTTCACTCAGAAATAGGGGGAGGTGTTCTGCCATCGGGGAGGAGCTTGGAGTAGAGCCGCTCCTCCTCCAGGTTGAGAGAAGCCAGATAGGGTTGTTTGGGCATCTGGTCAAGATGCCTCCCAAGCGCCTTGCTGGTGAGGTGTTTTGGGCATGTCCCACTGGGAGGAGACCAAGAAGCAAACCCTGGACCTGCTGGAAGGACTATGTCTCACAGCTGGCCGAGGAACGACTCGGGATCCTTCCGGGTGAGCTGGTGGATGCAACTGGGATGAGAGAAGCCTGGGATTCTTGACTCAGTCTCGGATAAGCGGAAGATGATGGAACAGTACAGGACAAGCCTGTTTGTAATGTCTCACATTAATGCAAGAAGGCAACGGTAAAGCTCACTTTTTTAGGATTTGATGTGAACAAAGAAACCCACACCTTTCTGATTGGACCAGACATGGAAAGGCAAACACTTTTTCTTTCATATTTACGTAAAATTTTCTGTCTTTCTTATCATGTAAGTTTGGAAAACCTATTTTTGAAAGACAGTGATTAAAAGCAGAAGTTCAATCTTTTTATATGTGTGCGTACACATCCTGACAGCCATAAACAACTATGGTATGTTGGAGTTTTACCAATTTTTTGCTGGCCTTGTTGCATCTCCTTTCCACTTGATTTAAGGGACGGCTTGTCAGAATAGGTTTGAATGCATATGTTAAACTTCAAACATATTAGTTTACAAATCTCTTAACCAGGAAGAGATTTTTAGATGCTTTCTGATCCCAAAAAAGTTTAGTTTCAGAAAGCTTCAGAATACACATTTTATGTTTTGGAGATCTATTCCAAAGACCCTAGTGAGTAAGTCAAGACTAAACTTAGAGAAACAAAAAATTCTAAACTGAGTTTGAAGTTGCAACATAAAAGGTTAAGCAGAAATGTGCTGATGCCTTCGTTGTTAAAGATGGTTTTACACCCAAAATTTTTCTTTTTATTTTTGTACTTTGCTCAGACTTTTACCTGCAGAACCATGTTGGTGCAGTACATCGTGATTCCCTTCTCTTCGATCTATCATCTGAAGATCGGCTTTTCTGTTGGTTCTATCTTCTCTCTGGATGCCTTTGTTGTTCCCTATTCGGCTGCTGGTCCTGGGTCTGCCTCCAGCTTTTCTCCTGATGAGACTTTCCCAAAAAATCTCACCAGCAAGGCACTTGGGAGGCATCCTAACCAGATTTCCGAATCACCCCATCTGATTTCTCTCGACCTCGAGGAGCAACCGCTGTAGTCTCAGCTCCTCCCAGATGGCAGAGCTTCTCACTCTATCTCTGAGTGAGAGCCCAGCCACCCTATCTTTATTTCTAGGATGTGAGTTATCATGTAATAGTGGGTGCACAACATGCACTCTATGTCTATACATTTAATTTACAGTCCTTTTCCGCGATGTGACCCATTTTTCTTCTGACAGACATTTTTGTGCATTTTCTAATCGTGTCCTTGTGGCTTTAAATGCTTCATCTCACTGTTTTCATTTTACTACACGTTCTGCCTATGTGTCTTCTTTTCCACACATCTTGAGATTTATAGATAAAATTCAGCTCCTGAATTTCCCGAGAGTTGCAAATTTAACCACACACTCTGCCATCTTTATAAATGGTTTGATTTGAGTGGACATCAGCATACTCATGGATTTGGGCGTGATGCTCTATAAATGAGGCCCCAGATATCTCATTAATACAGAAGATGCATGCATGGTTTCTTCCATTATTTTTTCATTTATTATGTCATTTCAGTAACATAGTGACACAGAGTTGATCTTTGAATATTGTGGTTGAAACTACGAGCAGGTTCTCCAACAAAAGAGTCGGTAGAGTTTACGGAAAATATTTCTTCTGGCTATTTATGATGAAAGACAAGCGAGAGTGACCACTTTTTTCTTTTCAAGGTCTAGAGTTTATAAAAATAAAACTGATTATTACATGTAAAGTAACAATGTACATTTTGAAAACCGAAAGTACGGAACAATGTCCTTGGGTTTTCAAAGTAAGAATTAGTTAAAAAATGGAAAAATAACATAGTGAGCATGTTAAATGAAAGCAGTTTAGAGATGTGAATACAGTCAGACCATTAATGAATTTAGAAATAAATGCAAAATAAAATCTCAAAAGAGAATCCTAAAAAATGTATAGACTACCAGTGATAAGGTACTGAGATCATCGTTTTGTGCTCTCTGTAATGTGCTTGAACTAAAACATAGGCAGCTGCATTTCTCTGCATATGGTTGAGAAATGACAGGGACTCTGATAAAGTGGGTTCCTGTGATCCAGCCTGGAACTGACGATAGCATGGATTAGTGTCTGAAACTGCACAGCTGTTATAATCATTTTGTCTTTGCTGGAAATTGAAAAAGCTTTACTTTGCAACTGAGATTATATAAATATGTATTTTAAACTAAAAAAAAATAAATTAATTTTTAGAAAAAAAAACAAGTAGAAAAAAACTCAAGTTGACTTGTGCAATCAAATCATTTGGTCCAAATACCAAGACTTCAAAGATTTAAGAAACTTGGAGAGTAACTATTAATGTTGTGGAGTCATGACACTGGTTTAGTCAGAAAAAAATCTTACATGAATCTGACTGTAATCAAGGTACTGATAAAAAGAAATTCATTCTTTTTTAGAGTTTAACCTAAAAGACACAGGCACAAAAAAGAAGAAGACTGGTCCCAAAATTGTGCCTTGTGGAATACCAAAAGACTGTTTTTTTGTTTGTTTGTTTTTTTTACTTTACTGTATTCATCCCCACAAATGGAGACATTTCTGTGCTGCGTTGCACCTCAGTAGGCAGTCATGCACCAATTATGGGAAAAACGGGGGATTAGGTATCTTCCCCAAGGGCACTTAGGCATGGGCCCAGTGGGAATCACACGGGATTTCCCTATTCAAGGGTGGACAGTCTACCACTGGGCCAACGCCTCCTCAAAGGCAGGATTAAAAATAGCATAAATTTCTAAATAAATTTGAACAGCTTTATAATTAAGAGGAGAACATAAAAAGAGCCGCTACTGACATGAATAGTGTTTGTAATTTCTATCATATTATATGACTTTTGTTTCAGATTTTTTTTTGCAGGTGAAATTGTGATCTGTAGTAAAATGAGGGAAGAGGTGGAGGAAAAAGCTTTACTTCGCAGAAGATTAGTCAGCGTAAGACAAAGTACGTGTGTGAATGAGAGGGATCCAAATGGAAAAGTGAGGTTACAGGGAGAAAAGATAAAGAAGGTGGAAGATTTTAAGTACTTAGTATCAACAGTCCAGAGCAATGGAGAGTGTGGAAAAGAGGTGAAGAAGCGTGTGCAGGCAGGCTGGAATGGGTAGAGAAAAGTATCAGGTGTGATGTGTGACAGAAGAGTTTCAGCTAAAATGAAAGGAAAAGTGTACAAAACCGTGGTGAGACCGGCCATGCTGTTTGGTCTAGAGACAGTAGCACTGAAGAAAAGACAGGAAACAGAGATGGAGGTAGCAGAGATGAAGATGCTGAGGATCTCTCTGGGAGTGACCAGGATGGACAGGATTAGAAATGAATATATCAGAGGAACAGCACATGTTAGAGATTTTGTAAACTTTCAGTGACACTTTGTTGAAACATTACAACATGAAGCTTTTATTTGACAGGTGTTCTAGTGTGACGAACAATTGGAGCTCTGTGGACTGAAGGATGATTTGTTGAAAAACGCTTTTGGAAAATACCACGAGTAGTAAACTAGAATTATAAGAGTGGTGACAATTAGTGGGTTTTCTGTGGAAAGATGTTCTTAACCTAGAATGACCTTGTTAGGATTGTGTATTCAGTCTCAATAAACTTCTCTGTGAAAAACAATGTTGCTCTTTGTTTTTACCTTTTAACTGGGTGACAACTGGTCTGGTGGTTCCCTCTGTTGTCTCTGTTTCCGGTGGATTTCAGGCCACAGGCATGAGCTTCTCAGACAGCCTTACTTCAACAAACAAGTTTACTCTTTGCATCTAGATTTAGATCATGTCCACTTGTAGCCAGGTATTTTTAAAAACGTATGTCCGCTGTCCTCCGTTTTAGAAAAACTCTCGTGTACATATTTAACCGCTTTCAATATAACCGCATCTACATGAAACCGTATAAATACGCTTCTGAGTGCTGTCTAACAGTAAAAATAAGGATGCACAAATTACGTTTATGCAATAATTGTTGCAGGTAGTGACGTTTAAAAATGCAAAACGGCGGTTATGCATGTCCACACGCAAACGCAAAATCGGAACTTTCTAAAATCTTCTCTTTGGTCGGGGTTTTCAAAAACGACAATTTTGAATGAAGAAAAACGTACGGGTTCGTGTGTAGGACAAGCCAAAAGGGATAAAAATATGCTAGTTTTACCAGATACCTGGCCACGTGTGGACAGGGCCTTAAACTCGTCCCCTTATAGATGGAGATTGGGTCATGTAAGCCAGTGAAAACAAAAATAAAATCAGTGTATGTGAATTCAGACGTTTCAAAAGTGTAGACACACATTAAAATCAGACTCCCAGGCATCAATGAACAAAGCAGCAAAGACCTAATTCAACCTTCAGTAGATGTAATGAAGCTTATTGCATTGTCACTGAGTGGATAACACAAGGCCAGACCAGACAAGTAAAGATGTCCCTGTTCGACACGCTGTGATAACAAACTAATATAAGAAAGATTACAAATCTGTTGACAAAAATCTTGATGAAAAACGGTCATTGTGTGAAGCAGCAATCAAACTAAAAACGAAGTATTCCATTGATAGGTCAATAGTCTCTGCTTTGATTTGAATTTTTTTATTTGGTGCTTTCACCTTATGAACAGAAAATAAATTCAAACCGGTTCTTTGTGTAGCTTAAAGGCCTTCTCACCTCTCATTTACTCTGGGTATTTGTTCAGGTAACTGGACAATGCCAAGTGGTAAAACAAAACCAAATACTAACTGAGCAAACAACAGTTGAAAGCGGTTTATGGCCAGGCATTAAAAGACTTGCACACCAGCTGGGGTTCACAAGGTCACACTGTGACTCAAGCACTCGCTGAATACAACAGCAGAAAACTGAAGGTTTGTTATCTAAAACACACTAAAACATAATCGTTTGCCATATATTAAATCGCTAGTAAGATTAAATAAAGCAAATATTTGAGAAAAGGAAAGAAAATGGTTAAAAACTGTCCATTTTTGTAGGAATTTTTATTTGAATTCACTGAGTGTGAAAAGGACTTCTGTGAGTTGTAAAGAATGGTCACAATTACCTGAAAAGATCGAGCCATTTTTTTTTTCTCAAAACTTGTTTGATACAAAGAATGATTTGCTCTCACGGATTTACAAAGGAGTTTACTGTAAGAGAGAAGTCCCTTTTTGTATCCTTGAGCAGAAGTTTAGTGGTTTAACCTTGTCTTTTCGTCTCGTCTTTTGAATCGCTTGCCAATAACGAGGTGGCAAGAGTGTCATACCCTATCCCAGCTGATTTCAGGCAAGAGGCAGGGTACTCCTTAAACAAGTTGACAGTCTGTTGCGGGGCCACACACACACACACACACAATCATCCACACACACTCGTACCTTGGGGCAATTTCATAGTGGCCCAATTAACCTAACATGCAGGTTTTTAGAGGAGGATGGGGGGAGGAAACTGGAGTTTTCAGAGAAAACCCTCACATACACAGGGAGAAAATGCAAACTCCACACAGAAAGGACAGTGTTTCAGACCTTCCTTCCACTTCCGGAATTAACACTATGACCGCCGCGTCATGTGACGGAGAAGTATGTTAGAGCAGTGCAGGACATGTATGAGGGCTGTAAGACAGTGGTGAGGTGTGCTGTAGGTGTGACAGAGGAGTTCAGTGTGGGGGTGGGACTGCACCAAGGATCTGCTCTGAGTCCTTTGCTGTTTGCTATGGTGATGGACAGGCTGACAGTGGAGGTTTGACAGGAATCTCCATGGACAATGATGTTTGCAGATGACATTGTGATCTGTAGTGAGAGGAGGGAAGAGGTGGAAGAAAAGCTGGAGAGGTGGAGGTTTGCACTAGAAAGAAGAGGAATGAAGATTAGTCAGAGTAAGACAGAGTACATGTGTGTGAATGAGAGGGATCCAAATGGAAAAGCGAGGTTACAGGGAGAAGAGATAAAGAAGGTGGAAGATTTTAAGTCCTTAGGATCAACAGTCCAGAGCAATGGAGAGTGTGGAAAAGAGGTGAAGAAGCGTGTTCAAGCAGGCTGGAACGGGTGGAGAAAAGTATCAGGTGTGATGTGTGACAGAAGAGTTTCAGCTAAACTGAAAGGAAAAGTGTACAAAACCGTGGTGAGACCCGCCATGCTGTTTGTTCTAGAGACAGTGCCACTGAGGAAAAGACAGGAAGCAGAGATGGAGGTAGCAGAGATGAAGATGCTGAGGATCTCTCTGGGAGTGACCAGGATGGACAGGATCAGAAATGAGTACATCAGAGGAACAGCACATGTTAGAGGTTTTGGAGATAAAGTCCGAGAGGCCAAAGTAAAATGATCTACTTTGGTGTAGTAGATGTCCTCGTTAAAAATTGTCTATAGGCTATATTCCAATAAGTTAACCTGAACTTTCTAGACTTATCTACGTATAAAACATGACCTACTTTATTCAGACAACAACCTAAAATGTTTCTGTAATGGCATCAGAGTCCTCCTTGTCTCGTTTTACAAATATAAACACACACAAACACACATGTTTGGCCATAGCAATGTATTTGTTGCCATAGCAACATAGCAACAACTTCCAATGAGTGCTTCCTCCCAGCTGCTGCGCCCGGTTAGAGGAGATAAAATGCTTATAAATTTTGAAATGTTAATTTTTAGAACACAAAAAATACATAATAAAATAGAAAACATTTTTATATTAAAAGTCATTAAAAGGTCAGCCTCCTAGGTTGTGTTTTATTTATTCTAATTAGCATATTAAAGTAGGTCCTAATGTTAAACCCCTGACCTTCTTGCTGTGAGGCCACTGTGCTGCCTTTACAACAGTCCTATTACTGCATAATTAGATACTTAGTCCTTTCACAAGGGACTATTTGCTGATGATAACCTGGTTTATTTTCCAAACTTGATGCGACATTATAGTAAAGTTCTGTCAAATTCAATTAAGACTAAATTAATGTACTATTTTTCAATCATCAGGCGACACAGAAGTGACGGATTACTACCAACTGTAATATTATTAGAAAAAATTTAACTCGCAGCAAAATAAACATAAAACTAATTCAATTGATCTAAATTTACACTGAACGTCTAGAAAGTTTTTGATTCGTCTCTGTTTGGAAATAGCAGTTTCACTAATTCTTTAAAAAATCTTGCTAGTGCAGTGCTAAATAAATCAAGATCAAAAGGCTCGCGGGCCACATTGAGTTCTAACATTTGACCAGGGGGCCGGAACAGGAGCAGATGGATGGCATGCCTTGGTAACCGCTATATCAAACACAAAGACAGAATGGTGCGCTAGATTTGAAACAAGTGCGCTAAATGTTACATCAAGAGCGGTAAATTTCAAATCTAGCGCACTAGGTCTGAAACCTAGTGCAAGCACTTAAAAACGTGCGTTTGGCAGTGCTAGGTTTGAAATCTAAGCGCCTGATGTAACGTTTTGCTTACGTTTACGTGCGTGTATTGGGCCGGATGGCTTTCCATATCTGTGCACACTGTTTAATTTGGTAACATGCACATCATGGAGACACACTCATTTTAATGGGAGCAGTGGTGTTGTTTTCTAAACAAAGTCAATATATCTAGAGTGTGCTATCTGGTGAGGAAACATCAGAATTGCATGGGAAATTAAACATTTATAAGGTTTATTTATTTAACTTTTTCAAGTTTGGTGGGCCGTATTAAAACGTTTAACGGCCCGCAGGTGACCCGCAGGCCATAGTTTGCCCATGCGCTATACTGGACAGGACACTTATTTTCTGAGGCAACATAAGCCAGCCATTCGGTTATTTGTGAAGCAGATTGTCCTTCTGCTGTGTTGCCATGCAATTCAGATATGAAGGTCATCCACAACCTGTATTTCTATTGACAAATTTTAATACTTCAACATAAACAATTTTTTAATTAAAATTAGAAGCATGTTTTTTTTTTCATTCACGCTGTGGGCAAAAGTGTATTACAACTCACTGTTTTCCCATGTGAACCAGTACAATTTTTTAATGCAATTTTTACAGATCGAACCTTATTTATTCAATTGTGACCCCTCGCTGGTTGAATACAAAATAATCAAAATATATCTCAAAAAAATTTTCATAGCAATCCCAATCTGGATTGACATTTCCCTTTCCATTTGATGCATTTTTTATTGCAATGATTACAGATGTCTGAAAATTGGGTCAGGACTGACTTTGCTAGAGAGAGAGAGAAATTGCATTTTTTTTTTGTGAAATTCTCACTAAATAATAAGTGGTTTAAAATGTCCAACATCATCTGCTTTTAGGCATAATTTACCCATTTGGAGGAACGGGTTCCATTCTTGACCATTGGAAGAAGCTCGTGAAATTACCTTTTTTTTCAATTCTAAATTGATAAATTTACCCTTTTAGCCTAGGTGAATCAAAAATGTTTGTGTCTTCATAAGTTCTGTTCCGTCGTCTTCTGCTTCTCCAGGACTGGGTCGGGGCGTCATCATTCTCAGACGTGAAACCCAGATTTCTCTCACCCTGACTGTATCCTCCAGCTCGCCCGGGAGGATCCCGAGGTGTTCCCCTACCAGCTGTCAGACATACATAGTCTCTCCAGCGAGTCCGCGGTATGCCTCTGGGTCTCGTTCCATTGGGACATACCCAAAACACCTCACCAGTGAAGCCTTCGGGAGGCATTCTAACCAAATGCCTGAACCACCCCATCTGGCTTTTCTCGACCCGTAGGAGCAACGGCTCTATTACCAGACCTGCTCTTTTTATCTCTGAGTGAGAGCCCAGCCACCCAACAGAGGAAGCTCATTTTAGCTGCTTGGTCCGTGTGATTTGTTAACGTCACAGCTTAGCGACATGAAGTTTAATGTTGACGGTTTTTGTATTTTCAAGTTCTTCCCACTTAAAAAAAGTCAATCATGTCAGTTTCACTGGTCTTTTTTAACTTGATAGTGAATTTTAGCAGTGATAGTTTAGTTTAGAATGTTATGCAATGATATGCTTCTATTTTCCTTTTCATATGTTGTGAAAGAAGACTTTCCTATAAATCTCTTTTTTTTTCTATCTAAATTTACAAGTTGATTTTCTGCAAGAGGACTATTGATCTTTTTCTCTCTGCAAAACAAACTTGGTTTTTTCTTGGCAAGATAATTTAGGTGGGCTCAGAAGGTTTATGTTGCTATATTTGATTTCAGGGATTCCAGAGATTGCAAGCGAAGGAAAATCCAACCAAACACTTGAAGGATTTAACTGCTGTTGTGTACAGTAAATGGATGGATGTTTCATTGTTTGAGTTTTCATTATTATTGGCTTGACTTTGCTGAGGTTCACCTGTAGAACCAGTGAGGATGGCAATATTGACAAAAAGTTCTTATGATAAAATGTCTACAAAAACTACTACTAGCACTTTCTTCTTCTTTCGGCATTTCCCTTCAGGGGTCGCCACAGCAAGTCAGTTTCTTCCATCTGACCCTATCTGTTGCATCCTCTTCGGTCACACCAACTATCTTCATGTCTTCCTTCACTGCGTCCATAAACCTCCTCTTTGGCCTTCCTCTAGGCCTCTTTCCCGGTGGTTCCAAATCCAGCGTCCTTCTGCTGATGTACTCTCTCTCTCTCCTCTGCACATGTCCAAACCATCTCAACATCAATGTTCCCCTGATATAATAATTTCTAACCCTGTCCATCCTGTTCACTCCCAGAGAGATCCTCAGCATCTTCATCTCTGCTACCTCCATCTCTGTTTCCTGTCTTTTCTTCAGTACTACTGTTTCTAGACAGCATGGCCGGTCTCACCACGGTTTTGTACACTTTCCCTTTCATTTTCGCTGAAACTCTTTTGTCACATATCACACTTGATACTTTTCTCCACCCGTTCCATCCCGCCTGCACACGCTTCTTCACCTCTCTTCCACTAGCACTTTCAATTTTATATAAACAAGTCACTTGACACAATATGCAATCGTAGGGCCAGGAGGGGGTTTGTCTAGTATACTCTGGTGTGCTTATTTTGGATCGTCATTGTTCTGTGATTGGTTCTATATCTCTTGTTCGGAATAAATGTGATCATAAGATTTAGGAGGAAGAAAGTTGCGCGCACCTTCAGTCCACACAGCATGGTCGTGGAAGTACTTTACATCATCAAATCCCCTGTACGAGAAAATCTTGGCTTGGCCGATGATGAAGGAAAGTTGATAGTGGATAAAACCTTGATGGCTTGTAGGAACTGGGGCAGAAGAAAGCCATCTGACAGTGAAAACATAGCAAGCATTATCATGCATTTGAAGCAACATCATCCCCCCGTTTATTTGACAGGAGTGAAAACAAAGCCTGCTCAACGACTGCTTATCACACCGCCATCTGAACAACCTTTTGTTGCTCAATCCGACTGGGTTTTGGTGTGTTTCTAGATTCATCAATGAGGTCATATTCAGTTGTGCTAATCAAAGTGTTTGAGACACATTACAACACATACTTGTGTACTTGTATACAAAAAAAAGAACCAGATGTTTATGAGGAGGAGAATAACATTGTCGATGAACACTGCTTTTTTTATTTTTTATTTCTGACTTAAGAAATATTCTGATCAGTGACGTTGACCCGTAAACCAGTCCGAACCATGAGGGTTTTTTAAAATTCATTCCAAATTGTTCACAGTATGCACGCCTGAAAAAATTTTTTTGGCATCACACTGCAAAGCATTGTGGGTGGTAGTAACATACAGGGATTTTTATGGCAAGAGTGTGTGCCTCTGAAATCTTCCTGGACTGCCCCAGGTAATAACACTTTTTTACTTTGTGGCATTCTAACCGAGGCAGGCTGGTCCCATCTAGTACTTCCCCATAATTTTATTTTACTCCAGCTTCCACGTTAGGTTTTGAAGACTGTAGCTTAGAATTACAGCAATTAGAAAACGTCCGCCCAATCAGCAAACAGAGATGATGTCGTGACATGAACACAATCAACCCTCTAGGGCTGAGGGTTGATTGTGAGTACATTTCATGCTTTTTAATCAGTCACATTTTATTTTGTTATTTGTTTTTTCTGGTGGCACTTTTAAGGCGAGCTATTCAGCCTAAACTTTTTGACAAAAAAAAAAAAATCTATCCCCATTACCCAAAAAAAACCAGAAAATCTTGAGATAACAATACATTACAAAATAAGATATTATATTAAAACCCTACTGGGGAAATTTAAGTATATGTTAGCGTAGTAGCGTGTATTATTTTCGAGACGGAATGTAGGTAACCATGGCAACAAGAAAAACTCCTGTGGCACCTGATGAGGTCTTAAACTGACCAACAAAAGCTCCAAATCTTGACAGCAATACACGTCTTGCACTGTAATGTGGTTGAAACAACACCATATGTTGTTCTCTTAAAAATCACAATTCACCACCTTTAATTTTTCTGAACTTTTCCATCTTTCTGTCTGCACACTCCATAGTGAAGCCAGATATGTTCAAACTGGAATCACAGAAGATTGTCGCTCATCCGGGTCTCTGTAAAACAGAATAAACCACAATAATGGAAATAAACCCTATTGCCAAACAAGCTCTTTGCAGCGGGGCGTAGCTGCTCTGCTATTGTTGTCAATATTCTGCAGGTGTTCGGCTGCGAGCATGTCGTGCACATAAATACATCATCAATAGGATTTTTTAAAATTGTTTTTATTTCAGGACGGCAATTCTTACTGCGAGAAATCATTTTGAAGATAACAAACCAGTCGTTAATACAAAACAGCTCTGGATGTTAATTGGGTCCTTTAGGTGGTGGATCAAAAGACAGTTCTCATAATGAACGAAAATGATATCAACATTCCCATGGAGCACGTATAAAAACAAACTGTGGAGCTCAAATTATCACAAAACCTCTGATTTCCTCCACATATAAACTGGACCCAATTTGATCAAATTGCAAGCTTTGTGATTTTTTTTTTTTTTAACAAAGTCATTTTCTGAGAAAAACCTGTGGAGTTTAATCTTCGTCGATGATATATACTATATATAGGTTATCTCCTTGCTTCTTCTCACAAGATAAAGTCTAATGTTGGGCTGATTTGAGTCTGTAGGGTGACTGTGAGTCTGATTAAACTTTGTGTCTCTCTGTTGGTTATAATTTTGTATGCAATTATTTGTAGTCTTGAGTAAACATTTTTTTATTAAGATTAAAAAAAAAAAAAGTCTGCCATAACTGTGATAGAAAAAAAATCTTGAAAATGCATGCAAGTCTTAAAGCTGCAGAATTTGTAGGAGTTTAAAAAATAAAAGTCATTCCCAACGGTTTGGCCCTGTTTGCACTGTGTTGACTGTGTGTACACAATAAACACTGCAGGGGCAACGACCACCTGAGTGAAAACATTGGTATCATGCTGGTCACAAAAGATCACCTCTTTTTTTATTTCCTGTTTCTCATCTTGTCAGTCGGCAAACAGACTTTATCAGACCTTCAAATTCAGCATGGTGGGGAATCTGTCGCCTGAATTCATATTTTCTCGTTTCACATTTTTTGTCATCTTAAACCTTGAATGAGTCTTTTTCTTGAGGTATTAAAGGCACAAAAATAGTACATGTTAAATTTCTATTTTAGAAGAGCTCAAGTCTTTTTAAAAAATTTTTAGACTAACGGTATTTGAAAAAACATATTTCCACACTTTCCTACATTTTTTATGCTTGTGGATGGTGGTGCAGTGGTTAGCACAGTGGCGTCACAGCAAGAAGGTCAGCCACAGATGGGAAGCCCAGGCTTCTCTCTCCCTGACCCCATCCTTCAGCTCACCCGGAAGGATCCTGAGTCGTTCCCCAGCCAGCTGTGAGACATAGTCTCTCCAGCAGGTCCGGGGTCTGCCTCTTGGTCTCCTCCTGGTGGGACATGCCCGAAACACTTCACCAGCGAGGCACTCGGGAGGCATCCTGACCAGATGCCCGAACCACCCCATCTGGCTCCTCTCGACCTGGAGGAGGAGTGGCTCAACACCGGTCCTAGGTGAGGGGCCAGACAAAGCATGGCTCAAATACTCCTATGAAGAGATTATGCATGGCCAAGTTGCCCATATTCAGACGAGGGTGACCGGGGACCCCTCATGGAGCCAGGCCCAAGGGTGGGGCACGAGAGCGAGCACCTGGTGGCCGGGCTTTTACCCTTGGGGACCAGCCGGGCTCAGTCCGAACAGGGGACATGGGCCGCCCTTCCAGTGGACTCACCACATGCTGGAGAGGCCATACAGGTCGGGTGAAAGATGAGATGGGTGGCAGCCAGCGACGGTTTCCCCTCACTGTCCAAAAACATGCATGTTAGGTTGATAGGCCGCTATAAAGTTACCCCTACAAATTAGTGTGTTTGTAGATCTGTTGTCTGTGTGTGGCCCCGAGTCGGACGGACGACCTGTATGGGGTATATCCTGCCTCTCGTGTTGAATCACCCAGGATAGGCTCCAGCACCCCCTGTGACCCAGTTAGGGAATAAGTGGTTTAGAAGATGAAATGGATTTTTTACACTTAAAACGCGTTAATACTTGTAGTTATTTATTCTATTTATTTCAAATAAAAATTTATGTAAACTATGCACAGTATTTGCAAAACATCTCTAGTTTAATAAGAGTGAAGTTAATAAGAATTGTGACCTTCGGCGTTGGTAATTATTATGTTTAAATGAAGGTGTGCATACATTTAATTAGAATTTTTCCAAACGTTTACGTGCCTAATCTGCAGCGAACCTCAGACTTGTTTTGATGTACTCTGAATTTCTCCCACAAATGTGTGTATTAAACATGTGTGTAGAGTTCATTTATTTAACAATAGTCCAGTAACTTAATTGCCCTGCTAGTGGGGGCGGCTTTTTGACTTTCAATTTGTTTTTTGTTTTTTTTACCGACACAAAAAACGAACAGTGACTTTTAAATCTTTAAATCTTCCTTTCGGCTGTAAATCAGATCCATAGTTTTTATTTTGGAAGTAAATAATTTCTATCTTGAGTTAAATAATCCATATTTAATATATAAAAGTCTATCTTTTACTCAGACCGTTAAAATGTTCTGATTTTTTTCTCACAGTTCTATATTTTGCCTTTAGCTGATTTTTTTTCCATTTTCATGAGTACACTCTCAAACCACCTGTTAGGGATTTAATTACTTACTAGACTGATTTGATTAATTATTACTAACTGTAGCTTCATATTTAAATGGGCAGTAGTCAAATTTGTTTTTTGGCTTGAAATAAAAGCAAAAATATATACAATAAATCAAATCTGAATCTCAGTCGTGTGCATTTCATAATATGCTTTATCTAGCAGATTTTATTTTTCTCTAATGTTCATTTATTTTTTTCAGGCACATCTAATTAAGACGTCTCCATATTTTATTGGGATACAAAGCGTAATCCGTGTGCCATTGCAATCCAAACAAGTATACAGTACATGTGCGTGCAGGCATAACAGCACTTAGCTGAGCTAATGAGTGATCTTCCTCATGTTGACAGCGTGATGGGATGTGGGTTGGAGCAAAGCAACATGTCCTCCGGGCCGGTTGGAGTACACAAAGAGCCTTTTGTTATGATCTGTCCCTGATTTGAGCTTCTGGCACATTAGTTTGTCATGTGCTCCTTGGTGACAACAAGTGTCTCATGTCCTGAATTTTTTGATTCTATAACTTTGTCCCAAAAAAAAGAAAAGCGTTTTTTTTTTAAATATGAGCCAAATATTAACATGTGATTATAAATTGTTGACAAGTTTAAAAAAAAAATTACCAATGGTGCAAGAAAATCAGTGCTCATCTTTCTGATTACATTGGAATGTAATCAGATGGATTATGTTTACACAATAGATGTGCATTTGTGCTCCAGTTATGTGCGCCGCTGATTATTGAATTGAAAAAACTTTATCAATATTCTAACTATGGTCCTCTAATGTCCTTGTCCGGAGAAGGGTGGAGTGCCCTCTGTAGGTCATACACCGTGTCCTGCCCCAAGTGGAAGAGTTCAAGTATCTCGGGGTCTTGTTCAGGAGCGGGGGAAGGATGGAGGAGAAGCTTCATTGGTCCGTCGTGGTGAAGAAAGAGCTGAGCGGAAAACAAAGCTCTCGATTTACCAGCTGATCTACGTTCTTACCCTCACCTATGGTCACCGGCTGTTGGCGGTGACTGAAAGAACGAGATCAGGGATACAAACGGCCGAAATGAGCTTCCTCCATAGGGTGGCTGGACTCTGTCTCAGAGATAGAGTGAGGAGCTCTGCCATCCTGAAGTATCTCGGAGTAGAGCCGTTGCTCCTCCAGGTGGAGAAAAGCCAGATGGGGTGTGTTCGGGCAACTAGTCAGGATGCCTCCCAAACGCCTTGCTGGTGAAGTGTTTTGGGGACGTCCCTCCGGGAGGAGACCAAGAGGCATACCCTGGACCTGCTGGAGAGACTGTGTCTCATAGCTAGCTGGAGTACGCTTTGGGATCCTTCCGGGTGAGGCAGCACCTGGGCTTCCCTTCTGAGGCTTTTACCCCGGCGACCCGGCCCTGGATAAATGAAAAAATTCAATTTTGCAGATTCCATAGTGATCTTTGTAAACCCAGTTAAAATTCCCTGCCATACAGGTTTTACGACACTGAATGATCAAACTACTTTGTACTTGCAAACATATGCAGTTCTTAACAGGAAATCAAGATGACCCAGTTTTTTGTCAGCCAGACATAACGATGGCATCATGATGTTTTAGCATCTTTTTACCACAAAAATCTCCATAAAAGTATTTCAGCATTCATACTATTAATATGTAAAGACAAATATCATGCTTATGACTTGAAAACATGTTGTTTATTAAGTTTTTTTTTTATGCACATTTGTATTTAAGTAGAGAATATTTTCATTTTCCAATCAGAAACACACTACCCTTGCGCCATTGATGATGAAGCAACACCACACTGTGACATTTGAAATCTAGTGCTTTGCTTTTTTTCAGTGATCAAAAATCCTTAATCTGATTCCACTAAAATTCACTAAGTCTATCTGTTGCATCATAAATGTTTTCATGCCCTTCTCTCTGCTTTAAAGTGATGTTGATCTGAATGGTGGGTGGCACGTTGGTTTCCTAACAGGAAGTGTTGCTGACGTTGATGAATAGCAACTTTTTCTCAGAGGAAACTGAATCACAGGCAGGTACTGTATGTGAATAAGCATACCAACGTCTTCCACAGGAAGGTTGCTTCTTTACCTGAACAAAACATCTCAACTTCACCTTTAAACACGGTGGTGGGACTATTGTGAACTCACACAAAAAAATGATGGGGGGGAAAAAAGGAAAAATACTCTGGATTGTTTTCTGATTTTTGAATGGTTTATTTTTGTTAATAATTAATCTGAATTCATAAAGTTGTTTTTCTGCTTTGTGTTTTTTCTTGTTGAAAGAATAGGTTATTATTTTATTGCACAATCTATTTTTAATCTTCTTAAAATCTTTATAGGCACTCTACAAAAAACTGTCCATCTTTGTTGCAAATCTCAAAAGACTATTAACTTCGTCAGCACAGGAACAAAAATGAGACAATAGACATCCTTAGCTGGTTGCAGACAGGGTCTTTATTTGTTTGGTTCGTCCTTGTTTTAGCCGGGATATTTCTCTCGTTCCGCTATTCCTATCTCATACGTACGCCAATAAAAAAATAAAGATTTGTAGCTCTTCCATGCAACAATATGTGACGAGAAGTAGAAACTTTGACTAGAATCATAGCTCCAGCATGCATGCTGTTTGGTTAAAGAAAATAAGGTCAAATTGAATTAATTTTTTTTTAAAATGAAAACAGTTCTAAGCTTTTTCAAAGAGTTAAAAGTGGCAACATACGCTGGACCATCTACCGTTTTGTCGGGAGGGGGAAAAAAGAAGCACAAAAATATTTTGGCAGAGCGATCTGCAGTAAATTCAAAGTGGATGAATAAAAGTTTGTGTCAAAGCAAAATATGCTTTGAAGATGCTGCCAGGATTTTACTTTTATTTTTGGTAAAGAAATGATGAAAGAAGATATCTATCAATATTTGAATTTGCCAGGAGTGTGTACGGTCTCGTATGAGACTATTCCACCCTCAAAAACTGCTATCAAGAAATAACCATTACTTTGACGTGTGAGTCTGCTACTTTAAAAAAAAAAATCTCCATTGTGTTAGTTTTAGGGAGTAGCTTTTTTTTGTTGTTTTTTTACTAACACAGGCACAGCTAGCAGGTAGAGGAGTTAAAGTATCTTGGGGTCTTGTTCATCCATCACCCGCTCCATCCATCCTCCCAGAAGGATGGAGCAGGAGATCAATAGACGAATTGGTGCAGCATCCGCAATAATCAGCATGTTGCATCGGTCAAATGTGGTGCAGAAAGAGCTGAGCCGTAAAAGCAAAGTAAAGCTCTCTCTATGTTTAGTGACCGACAGAATGATATCACGGATACAAGCGGCTGAAATAAGCCTCCTCCGCAGGGGAGGCTGGGTTCTCACTCAGAGAGAGTGAGGAGCTCTGTCATCCGGCAGGAGCTCGAATTAGAGCCATTGCTCCTCCGGGTCAAGAGGAGCCAGATTAGGTGGTCGGGGCATCTAGTTAAGATGCCTCCTGAACGCGTTGCTGTTGAGGTGTTTTGGGCATGTCTCACTGGGAGGAGACTCAGAGGCAGACCACCGATCCGCTGGAGAGACTTTGTCTCTCAGCTGGCTCCGGAACACCTCAGGATCCTCCTGGGTGAGCTGGAGGATGAAGCCGGGGTGAGAGAAGCCTGGGTTTCCCGTCTGAGGCTGTTGCCCCCGTGACGCAGGCCCCGGAAAAGTGGAAGAAAACGTAACGGGTACAGGTACCAAGGGTAGCATATTATTAATCTTATGTTCAAGTTCCATGCAAATGCCAGTTTCATGCGTTTTGGCGGGGCATGAGGACATGATAGCCCTTCAGTTAGTACATGAAGTAAAAAGGTCTGATTGTTCCTTTATAGTTTTTTACATGCTGGTTAATCTGATCATCCATGACAGTATTTGGTGAAAGTCATGTAGAGAGGACGGAATGATCCTGACATGGTTCAAACTGTCCTACAGCCAGTTTACCAGGAAAAGTAAGTTTATATCAACTTTTTCCAACCCTTACCATTTTGTTTTGAGATTAAGCAGGGCTTGTAGTGGGTAACTAACAGCTCAATTTAGCAAAGGGTGCATATTTATTGAAACAGAGATAAGTCTCATAGCAGATAGGTTCTTTTGGCTGTCTTCAAAGGGATGTACGTTAAGTCCTGACACATGTTTTTACTTTGTTTTAGGAGGCAGTGTTTAAAGGACTTTTTAAGGTGGAGTCCAAGTAAACTTAAACAAACAATCTACAGCATAGAGGTGCACAGAAGAACTCAGGCAAAATCCAGAAAGTAAAATACAGATCCTCACATATTTGTCTAGATTTTCATGGTAGCATGTGGGATCCTGATGTTCAGTCCTTTCAGAGACCAGCCAAGTGTGAGGGCCGTCTTAGAAGGCCATTCCTTTCACTTTAAAACACACACAAAAGCCTATTTTGACGTGCAGGTTGCACTATTTTTGTATCTATTCAGCTGCTCAGTGCATTGCAATTTCATTCTTGCACCCTGACAGGTCGCATGTCAGGTTGCATTTCTAATGCATCTGTCAAAATTTGAAATATAAAGATGACTTTTTTATTTGCCAGAATTTTTTTTTTTTTGATGAATTTGCACGACTGTTTACAGTACACTTTAGTTGTTCCACTTTCTCACAAAACTCTTCTCTAATTCATTATGATGCAACTTTGGGATTCAATAATTAACCAGAATTATTGTCCATTTTAATCAAATTTAATTTGTAAAGCACTTTTCCGGCATAAAGTTACACAAAGTGCCTAACAGATCAAATAAAAACTCAAACAACATTAAAATCCAGATCATTCAATTTTATTTGTTATTTGCACGAGCAAATGGGCCTCAGTTTTTTCCTGCATTTTACTCATTTTATTTCAAATGAGAAATCACAGCTTCACGACAAATGAATTCAAGGTAGAAATAAAAAATCAGCTCCAAACAGATTAATTACCACTCTTGACCCAACATGACAAAAACAAAATCAACCCTTTTCAAATAGTCCCTGTTGTGCCAAATTACTCTGTTAAATTTTGCCTAAATGATTATTCTAAAAAAAAAAAAAACTTTAAGAACACGCCACATTGTTGTTTTTGTTTTACTAAAGATGTCATTTCAAAAGATTTTTTTTCACCCATTTGCTGAAAACAAAACTTGTGACACAGATCTGAAGATGTTTCTATTACTGGTGTCAGTCAATTAAAAAAAGTAATTGAATCAACTACAGGATTTTGTGTTTAATTAATCGAATAAATTGCATTTTACCTAAAGTCTTATTTGCTAAAGGTCTCCGGATAAAGAATATGAATTCTAGGACATTAAAAAATTGTACTGTATGACTAATTTACTGAGTACAGTAAGAAGAGAAGATTTAAAATCCAATTTATTATTGGTGAACTGTGCCTCATGAGGCCAGGTGCATCATTAAAAAAAGTAAAACAAGGGTTAGGGTTCGTTCTTATCTTCAACAATAGAAATTGGCCTGCAATCAGCAGCAACCCACTTTGCGATAGTATTTGTCAATTACTCTGTTGTGGATTCGCTCATTCGCTTGCCAAATTTAGCTGGTTTGGTTTGGCGGAGCGAGCTCTCAGTAGCCACACTTGACACAGAGGAACTTGCCTGAACATGTTTTACGTATAGATGGTATGTCAGGCTGGAGTTGCTACGGTGGTAGGAGCACTCCTTTTTGAAAAAACTACAAATAACTACGTTTTTATTTATTGTCCCGTCTCTATTATTTTTGTATAAAAACTTGCAGTTCATTGGCTCAACTCAGGGGTGAATCCAGGATTTTCTGAAGGGGTGGGAGGGAGAGGTCGTGAGGAGGCATCCCCCCTGAACATTTTAAAAAATAAGTAATTTTTCTGCATTTTGGTGCATATTTTGCCCAAAGTTTATAATAATTAAAGTAGTAAGAACACTTTTTTTGTGGACCAAAATGGGTGCGCCCCCACAGTCCTCGTGGATCCGCCCCTGCGACTGTGTCTCATCCTCCTGAGTCTTGTACATATCTGTTGTAAAAAGGACCGCTGCTGCCTTGTTAATTTGCCAGCGCAGGCGATGTAGTATGGCCAAGAAAACTACGGGTCCTTCAATGGGCCAAAACTCAAATGCGCAAGCATTGGCTCGCTACCGTTATGATGTCATAATTAATTGTGATAATTTTTAAAATGACAGCACTAGTTTCTAGTAAACATATTTCAATGAAGGGTGGAATGCTGGTCCAGTGGATAGCACAGTGGCCTCACAGCAAGAAGGTTGTGGGTTCCAGTCCCGAGTGGGGGGACGAGGCTTGGAACACTGGCCTTTCTATGTGCAGTTTGCATGTTCTCCCCGTGTATGTGTGGTTTTTCTCCGGGTACTTAATTTTCCGCCCACCCTCCAAAAACATGCATGTTAGGTTGGTTGTCTACTACATAATTGCCTCTAGGAATGAATATGTGTGTGGCCCTGCGACAGATTGGCGACCTGTTCAGGGTGTACCCTGCCCCTCGCCTTGAATCAGTTGGGATAAGCTCCGGCACCCACCGTAACCCTGTACGAGATAGACGATCAAGAAGGTGGCACCAGTTTTCAATAAAAAGAAACTATAATCCAATCAAAATCTCTAAGGGTGTACCTTAAAGGAGAACATCTGATTTCTCATCTATTCTGATATGTTTACATGTCCTAGTGGACCAAGAATGAAGATAAATCTTTTTAGTTGACTTTCCCTTTTGTCCTTATCTCAGCCCCTTAGACTTTTTGTTCATGCTCTGGTCCCTGTAGGAATAGATAACTTTCTCAGAAGCACCCAAGGTTGACTCACTTCCTCCTTGTAGTCTAGCTTTATCGTCTCTCTCTTTCTCTCGTTCCTCTTTCCTTACGATGGCTCTCAATTCTCAATTTCTTTCTCAGGTTTGTGGTGCTCCGTTTTAGAGTTTACTGCTGTTACATTGTAACACAGATCCAGAGGTAAGATGTACTGTTTTTTTTCTTCAGAGAAGTTTGAGAAACTAGCCGACATACTACAGAGTGAAAAGTTTTTCATATATGAAATAAAATGACCAGTACTAGTCTGTAGGCCGGGATTTTTTTGAGTCATAATAAGCTTGGAGGTGAGAATGAATGTGCTTGCGGGAAGCTAATAAGATCTGAAGCATGCACCATTAAAAAGCAAGGCAAACAAGTAAACAACTTTCTCTCGCTGTCTTTTGGCAGTAGAGCAGATATTTTAAGCTTCAGCTTCCAGCGGTATTCTGTTAGCTTATTTGTATGTCAGCATGATGTAGGATGGTGCAGAAACATGGTTCTACACCCACAGTGAGAAAGAACTGGTTGAAAAGCTGCACGCTCTTCCTGTTTGGTTCCTCCTCCAATCAGCTGATAGTTTAATGCTGATTCTAGCAGCTGCTGATTCCCACATAGATAAAAAAAATATGGAGGTAAAACATCTCGTCTGCACTTGAGGCTTGTTTAGGTTGTGCAATTTTGTCTGTTATGTTGGTTTCTTTTATTTTCATAGTCACTATAGCAATGGCAAGACATGTTTATTTGTTGCACAATTCATACAAAAGGTCATTCAAAGGGGTTTAAAAGACAGAAAAAATGCATTAAAATCACAAAACATAGAATAATAAAAAAAATTGAAACAGATAAAAGAGTAATTAGTCTTCAGTCAAATGCACGATCAAAAAGAATTGTTTTCAGTCTAGTTTTAAACATTGTGACAGTCTAGGCCTGTCTCACAGCCTCAGAAAGTTTGTTCTCCATGTTTAGTCCTGACTATAGGCGTCAGCAGGAGGCCGGTCCCAGAGGTCCTAAGAGTTCTAGATGGTTCATAGGACACTAACACTTAAACACAAGCAGAGCAGCTTTAAAGACTGATTTCCCATTGCCATTGCAGAGTCCTGAGCACAGGGCTAAGGAAATGCACATAAAGAATAACAAACAAACAACCAGACAGCTAACCCGTTCACCAAATTTTTGAAGAAGTGTGTTTATATGGTCTGTGGATTCTTCGAGAAACACAATGAATCAGGGATGAAACAGATGCATTCTAAAACAACAATATAACAATTAAAACAGCAGCAATGACAGAGCAATGGAGAGTGTGGAAAAGAGGTGAAGAAGCGTGTGCAGGCAGGCTGGAACGGGTGGGAAAACGCATCAGGTGTGATGGAAGAGTTTCAGCTAAAATGAAAGGAAAAGTGTATAAAACCGTGGTGAGACCGGCCATGCTGTTTGGTCTAGAGACAGTGGCACTGAGAAAAAGACAGGAAATAGAGATGGAGGTAGCAGAGATGAAGATGCTGAGGATCTCTCTGGGAGTGACCAGGATGGACAGGATTAGAAATGAATATATCAGAGGAACAGCACATGTTAGAGGTTTTGTAGATAAAGTCAGAGAGGCCAGACTGAGATGGTTTGGACATGTGCAGAGGAGAGAGACAGAGAGAGTACATCAGAAGAAAGATGCTGGGTTTGGAACCACCAGGAAAGAGGCCTAGACAAAGACCAAAGAGGAGCTTCATGGATACAGTGAAGGAAGACATGAAGATAGTTAGTGTGACTGAAGAAGATGCAGCAGATAGGGTTAGATGGAAGAAACTGACTTGCTGTGGCGACCCCTGAAGAGAAATGCTGAAAGAAGAAGAAGAATCACTTTTCTGAGCCTAAGATGGAGACGTTGTTTGCTACAATATCAAGAATCGTTATTGAAACAGATTGTAGCCAGCTCCCGCGAGGGGGTCAAGATTTTTGAGATTGAATTAATTAATATCCAATCAGCTCACGGCTCTTTTGACAAATGAATAAAGTTTGTTTATAAATCACAGGATCCCCAAATAAAACAAAAAGTTTTTTATTTGCAAAAAAGAAAACGGCTTTATATCTAATAAAACTAATTGTTATCATCCACACACTAATTGTGAACTAAATTCTCTAAAAAATATCAAATAATAGTGAGTAAAAATCTCTCCCATAGCAGCAGTAGAATTAGTTTTGTGAATTGTGTGTGTGTGTGTGTGTGTGTGTGTGTTAGAAACTTGCGGTTAGATTAACTGAACACAATACTGAAGGTTTTCTTTTTCACGTAACTATCACGTCAAAGTAAAACATATTTTTCTAGCTTTGTTTTTATCAGCTACATGTCAATACACAAATTTTGCATTCACTGTCAAACTTTTTAAAACCTCAATCACCACAACAAGACACAAATGCACGCACGCACACTAGCAAACACACACCACAAACTTTCCGCGTACTCATATCTGTTGGGCTTTTACTGACAGCAGCTGTGCCACTTTTGAGAAAAACTGTGTGGAGGAGTTGACTGGAAATGAGTTGTTACATCACATCGACTGGTCCCAGTTTACATCTGCAACGAGGGGAGAAATTTTAGCAGCATGTGCTTCATTTAGAAGAAGTGAAACAGAAAGTAGGTGTGAGAAAGTGTTGCTGTGATGGTAATTCAGTTTGGTTTTTCTGTGAGACTTTCTTAGCTGTCACAGGTTGGGTGCAGCATACCATTTTAAGTAGGTCGTTCATGAAATAATTGATCCTTTTAATGGGATTTTTAAAAAACAGTGTTGAATGAAGTAGGGCAGGGTTGCTGTACGATACAGCGAGCTGCTGCTGTATCAGAACCAGGTTCTGAGGGAAGTGGGTCTGCATAAAGAGGCCCTTGAGCACCTCAACAACTAGGGGCTTTTTGACCTATAACTTATCCTCAGTATAAAATGTTCTGATTTTATTTACATACGGACAGGTTACGGGAAAAAATCGCCTCTTGACTCTACTATTTCCATAGCGACCACACAACACATTCTTCTCATTTGCCTACCTCTCCCATGCACGTTCCTGTACTGTTCAGCTTATTCAGGGTTGGGTCACAAGGGCAGACTTGCCTCACACTTCACAGTTAGCAGCAAATTGGTCCTGTGAGAGTTAGAGATCACAGCTCAATGAAACCAACACGACCATAGGGACCATAGGGGGAGACGGTGGCTCAGTGGTAGAGCGTTTGCCCGCGGACCGAAAGTTAACCAAAAGTTAACCGGAAATTCACGGGTTTGTTTCCTACCGAGTTCACGTCTAGGGTCCTTGGAGAAGACACCTAACCCCCCCGTTTCTCCCACCACTGGCGCTGTCGTGGCAGCCTGCTGCGGTGTAGTAGTGCAGCACACAAATTTCCCCAATGAGGGATGAATAGAGTATGTAAAATTAAAAATAAATAAAATAAAATATCATGCGCAAAACCGATGTCACCAAACTAAAATTTATAGATAGAATTTTTTGGCACAATTTCTAAGTGGGGGGATCCAGTTCAATGACCTCAGGATTGGGTCTCTGCTTTTTTGCGAATGATGTGGTCTTGATGGCTTCGTCAGGCCGTGATCTCCATCTCTCTCTTGCTCAATTAGCTGATAAGTGTTAAGTGCCTGGGATGAGTCACTAAGTCCCAGATCTTGATCTTCGCCCACAAAAGGGTGGAATGTCCCCTGTAGGTCAGGGACAGGATCCTCCCACAAGTGGAGGAGTTTAAGAATCTTGGAGTCTTGTTCATGAGGGGGGTGGAATATGGAGCAGGAGATTAACAGTGTCTGCAATAATTAGGATGCTGCATTAATCCATCGTGGTGAAGAAAGCAAAGCTTTTTGCAATGCCAAAAAACAAAGCCCTGTATTGACCAGTGGATTTACGTTTTTACCTTCACCTACGGTCAGTAGCTGTCGGTGGTGACCGAAAGATCAAGTTCGCGGATACAAGTAGCCAAAATGAGCTTCCTCCACAGGGTGGATGGGTTCTCACTCAGAGATAGAGTGAGGGGCGTTGCCATCAGAGAGCAGCTTGAAGTAGAGTTGGTACTCTTCCCGTCCAGAGAAGCCAATTGGGTGGGTTCGAGTATCTGGTTAGAATGCCTTCTGTAATCCGAGCTCATCCCGAGTATACTCTGGACCTCCTTTCATAGCTGTCCAGAGAACACCTCGAAATGCTCCTGGGTTAGCAGGAGGATGTGGCTGGCGTAAGGGAAGTGTGGGCTTCCTGGTTGAGGCAGTTTTCTTTGCTACCTGAGCCCAGATAAAGTGGACGACAACGGAACAGAGCATACGCATTTAAATATTTTATGCCTTGATTGTTACTAGATTTGTTTGATTTGGCTCTTTTAAAATTAGCTTGTAGGCTGAAATAATTTAGGATCTTAAAAGTATGATGTTAGTATCCGCTTTCGGGATCCGTTCCGTTCCATCTCGTCGGCCGGGTCGCCAGGGCAACAGCCTCAGACGGGAAGCCCAGGCTTCTCTCACCTCAGCTGCACCCTCCAGCTCACCCGGAAGGGTCCCGAGTCGTTCCCCGGCCAGCTGTGAGACATAGTCTCTCCAGCGGGTCCGGGGTCTGTCTCTTAGTCTCTTCCCGGTGGGTGCCCGAAAAACCTAAAACACCTCACCAGGCGCTCGCGGGGGCATCCTGACCAGATGCCCAAACCACCCCATCTGGCTTCTCTCGGCCGGGAGGAGGAGCGACTCGACACTGAGCTCCTCCCGGATGGCAGAGCTCCTCACTTGATTTCTGAGTGAGAGCCCAGCCACCCGGCGGAGGAAGCTCATTTCGGCCGCTTGTATCCGTGATCTCATTTTTTCGGTCACCAACTAGATGAGGGTCGGAACGTAGATCAACTTTGGGTATCAATTAATTTAATTTTTCTTAAAAGCAAACTTCATATAGATTTAAAAAAATACTACATATTATGAACCAATGAAAGAGTCATATATTTTTTTGTTACATTAATCCACATAAAAAACACTCCTTTTTTTAATTATTACTTTCCTATAATTAATCTTACTTGTCTCTTTCATTGATAAACGTATTGATAAACAACCAGTGACAATGACACATTGGCTGGTATTGTGCTCAGTAAGAAGTATGTACTAAACAAACCAAACTTGACATCCCATTTGTGACTAACCGTCTGTGTTCTCTTTTGGATGAAGTACAAAGCATTTTTCATCTTCGTCTGACAAAGCTTTTCACTTCTAGAAAAAGGTTTCTAAATTCCTTTGTTCAGAATTTATTTTCACTATATTGATTGAGTGGTTTAACAGGCCCTACACAAAGCCTTTTGTACCTGTATGTGCGCACTTAAAGTACTTAGCAAGAGGTTTTGAAAGAAAATCACAGCTTTTTGTAAGAATTTTTTTGTTGTTGACAGCAGTTATAGTGTTTGGCTACAATTGGAAGTAGACTGCTTCTCTGGGCTTAAAATGCAACATTTTTGTAAGTTTGACTGTAAATTTGATCTCACATAGAGTGAAGCCCTGAAATGTTCTAAAATTTATGTAGGGAGGTGATAACTCAAGTGTTGGACTCTATTGAGACACGTTGTGGAGTGTTCATCTTAAAAAGCAGTGAGAAAGAACAAGTTCAAAGAGCATTTGCCTTGCAAATTTGCACCAATGTGTTTGTTGATGTCTTCAATTTTTTAAAACTTTTCTTTATGTATGATTGTAAATAAAATTCAACTCTTCAATTTACCTTGCCCAAACTTTTTGGGCAGAGGGCGCAAAACACAGCCCAACACAGTACAGCAGATCTACTATATGCAGGAGAATTTGAGTTTTTATGCATGTTTCATTTAAAAGCATTTGAAATTAGGTCAATTGTTAGGAGACAAATGTGCACCTATCACACTCATCTGCACTTTATTGCCAAGTGATCAGAGACACGTCACAGACTAGACAATGATGTCTCTGTGATCACTCAAAATTGGTCAATTAACGGCACATTTTCTACCGAATATCTAGAGATTATTGCACAATGTTCTTCTGATATACGTCCCCGCTTACCTGTTACTAAATTGATCGATGGTTGATCCTGCGACAGTCGCAAAAATTTTAAGTTAGAGCAATAACGATGCGATCTGTTACAAAAGCCCAAAAAATGAGGCGAAAGACGCTCAATAGACAATCAATAAAAGCCCAAGATGCACTCGAATTGGCCAATTTTTTCCAAAAAGACGCATCCCCGACCCATCGCTTGTTTATGTGAGAAGGGCTTTTGGTTGATTGGCCGTTACAAAATTGCCCCTGGGAATGAGTGTATGTGTGGATGGTTGTCAATGAGTGTGGCCCCTCAACAGACTGGTGACCGTTCTGGGTGTACCCTGCCTAGCGCCTGAAACCAGCTGGGATAGGCTCCGGCACCCCATTAGGAATAAGCGGATCAGAAGCCGGAATGGAAACTAATAACATTTCTTAAAAGAAAAGCGCACTTTAGATGGATAATATTCTACTTAGTAACACATACATAAACAAATGATATAAAGTAGTCAAAAAGTGGTGTTATTTTTTTTTTTATAAAAGCTGAATTGGTTGATGTGGCCCTTCTAGTGTCTTTTATTTTACTTCAACATGCCACAATTTTTTAATTGCATTTAAAACTAACAATAAAGTCTTTTTTTTTTTTTTTTTTACAGCTTTAGGGTGTTGAAGATGGCAGTGTGGATCCAAGCCCAGCAGCTTCAAGGAGATGCTCTGCACCAGATGCAGTCACTCTACGGCCAACACTTCCCTATCGAGGTGCGACATTACCTGTCACAGTGGATAGAGGGTCAGCTCTGGTGAGTTTACACTTGTCAATATGTTTCATTATATTTGTGCATTTACAGTACTCATTGTTTTAATTTTTTACTGTTCAATTAATGTGTGTCATTAGGGATGCAATAGACCTCGAGAATCCCCAGGAGGAATTTAAAGCCAAACGTCTGCTTGACAGTCTGATACAAGAGTTGCAAAACAAGGCTGAGCACCAGGTTGGAGAGGATGGTTTCTTACTTAAAATCAAACTTGGACACTACGCAAACCAGCTCAAGGTGAGTATGTATGTAAATTATACAGGTGTGGCCAAAAGTTTTGAGAATTACATCAATTTTGGAAACGTTGTTTGTTACGTTGTAATAATAGCAATTTGCACATAATCGAGAATAGGTTTAAGAGTGAGTAGATGAATTGCATGGTGCGTATTTGCCAAAAAAATTAACTTAATCCCTAAAAACCTTTCCACTGCATTTCATTGCTATTATTTCTGTAACTGTGTTGTTAACTCAGGTGGAATGTTGTCCTGCACAAGGCTGGAGATCATTGTGTCAAGCAGAATGGGTAAAAATGGAAGCCTTGACATGTTAAAAGGAGGATGATAATTAAAAATAACTGTTCTCCCATCATTAACCATGGTGACCTGCAAAGAAACACGTGCAGCCATCACTGTGTAAAGCTTCATAGATTATTGTTTGTTTGCAGATGACATTGTGATCTGTAGTAAGAGAAGGAAAAAGGTGGAGGGCAAGTTGGAGAGGTGGAGGTTTGCACTAGAAAGAAGAGGAATGTAGATTAGTCAGCGTAAAACAGAGTACATGTGTGTGAATGAGAGGGATCCAAATGGAAAAGTGAGGTTACAGAGAGAAGAGATAAAGAAGGTGGAAGATTTTAAATACTTAAGATCAACAGTACAGAGCAATGAAGAGTGTGGAAAAGAGGTGAAGAAGCGTGTGCAGGCAGGCCAGAATGGGTGGATGTGTGACGGAAGACTTTCTGCTTAAATGAAAGAAAAAGTGTACAAATCCGTGGTGAGACCGGCGATGCTGTTTGGTATACAGTAGAGACAGTGGCACTGAAAAAAAGACAGGAAACAGAGATGGAGGTAGCAGAGATGAAGATGCTGAGGATCTCTCTGGGAGTGACCAGGATGGACAGGATTAGAAATGAGTATATCAGAGGAACAGCACATGTTAGAGGTTTTGTAGATAAAGTCAGAAAGGCCAGACTGAGATGATTTGGACATGTGCAGAGTAGAGAGAGAGAGTACATCGGAAGAAAGATGCTAGATTTGGAACCACCAGGAAAGAGGACTAGAAAAAGACCAAAGAGGAGGTTTATGGATACAGTGAAGGAAGACATGACCAAAGAAGATGCAGCAGATAGTGTTAGATGGAATGAACTGACTTGCTGTGGCGACCCCTGAAGGGAAATGCCGAAAGCAGAAGGCAAGGATATTGTTGCTACTAAGATTTCACCTAATCAACAATTTATAAGGTGATCAAGAACTTCAAGGAAAGAGGTCCAATTCTTGTTAAGAAGGCTTCAGGTCGTTCAGGAAGGGTCGTCTCTTAAAGAGGATTTTGTTGCGACGTGGGACTGCCACCAGAGCAAAGCTTGCTCAGGAATGGCAGCAGACAGATGTGAGCGCATCTGCATGCTGCATGCGTAGTGAGGCTAAGACTTCTGAAAGCTGGTGTGGTGTCAAGAAGGGCAGCAAAGAAGTCACTTCTCTCCAAAAAAAACCCCACCAAACAGATTGGTCTTCTGCAGAAAGTACGGGAGATAGACTGCTGAAGACTGGGGAAAAATTATTTTCTCCGATGTAGCAGTTTTCTAATTGTTTGGGGCATCAGAAAAAAGAATTCTCCAGAGAAGAAAGGTGAAAGGTGTCATGCCAACAGTAAAGCATCCTGAGATCATTGATGTGTGGGGTTGCTTCTCACCCAAGGGAGTGGGCTCACTAACAATTTTACCCAAAAACACAGTGATTAATAAAGCGTGGTACCAAATACCCTGCAACAGGAACTTATTCCAACAATTCCGACTTATTCCAATAATTCAACGGCAGTTTGGTGAAGAACAATGCTCCATGCCAAACCACCGTGCCATGAGGTAAAAATGGTAACTAAGTGACTTGGGGACCAAAACGTTGGATTACTGCAATGCCCTCCTTGTAGGGATCCCATGCAGGGGCTTACAAAAGTTCCAACACATCCAGAACTGCGCTGCCTGGATCCCGATAAGGAAACGCAAATATGACCATATCACTCCCATCCTCAAATTCCTCCACTTGCTACCCGTTAAATACAGAATTCAGTGCAAGCTCTGCCTCCTCACCCATCAGTGCATACACGGCACTGCACCTGTTTATCTCCAAGAACTCCTAACCCTCCACACCACTGTCCGAGACCTGCGCTCCTCCTCCTACTGCCTGCACCAACCAAGGACCAAACTCTCCACTATGGGGGACAGGGCCTTCCAGGCAGCTGCTCCAAAGCTCTGGAACGCTCTTCCCGAGAGCTTGAGGGCTCCACAGAGGTTTTTAAGAAAAGACTGAAGATATTTTTATTTATAAAAGCTTTTCAACAAAGTTTTTATTGTTGTTTTTTGTGTTGTGGTTTATTTAATTTAGCTGTTTGTTGTTCCTTTTGGTCATTGTAGCACTTTGAGATCGCCACTGGAGATATAAAGTGCGTTACAAATAAAATTTTTATTATTATTATTAATCCCATTGGGAACTTGTGATCAATCCTCAAGAGGCTGGTGGACAAACAAAAACAGACTAATTCGGATATGCTCGAAGAAGTGATTATTGAAGGATGGATTGCTATCAGTCAGAAATTGGTCCAGAAGTTGATTAAAAGCATGTCCTATCGAATTGTAAAGAAGAAAAGGGCCAACACATAAAGCAATTTTTTGCATAAATGTCATGTAATTGTCCATTAATACCCTTGAAAAGTGTGTATAATTACATTTCTGTACATCACAAACAACTGAACCAAAGATCTGAAAGTAGTTTAACAGCATACTTTGCGAAAATTAGTATAAGATTCAAGATTCTTTAACGCTTTAATGCGTGAATTGTGAAATTTTGTCACATTCTCGGGTGAAAGTATAGAAAAAAATAGAAAGTAGAAATAAAAATAATAACAGCATAATGGACACTGCATCGTGAGACCACGTGAGACGTATTAGATGATCATTTACGGTGCGATATCATAGTGATTATTGTTGTTAAAGTAAGAGAGTGTTCCTATTTGTGTCAGAATAAAATCAGCTGTTACTATTTTTGCTACATCTTAACAAAGAAGAGCCTCGTTACAGTTAATATGTCAACAATCTGCTTCACTCACGTAAATTTATTAAAGTGCAGTTTGTGATAAAGTTTTTGTTGCTATTTTTATGTTACAACAACGTGTAATTTCCTGTTTACAAGTGGAAACTCTCATTTTTCTATATCTCGTGAAGGGAGCATTAGGGCCAACATATGTAGTAGTAAACATAATCAGAACCGGAATGTTCACTTTGTCATGTTTGCTGTCGTTCTTAGAAAGAGTTCACTGTGTTTCCCTGAACAGATTGTTCCCAGTCTGATAAAAAAAAAAAAAAACCCTAGAAAACAATTCCTGTGAATTTTACTGTAGCCAAACAACGCTGCTATTTATGATCCTCCTGTTCATAAATTTCTCCCTCTGTTTGCCTTCCCTCTTTAAAAGCCGATAGGTAAACTATGTGCTACGTTAACTCTGTTCAAAGAAGGTGTTTGGTTTTTTTTTCATGTAAAATCAATCCTGTCATCTCCAACAATCACCAAATATTCTTTAAAAAAAAATAGTTAAATAATTTTTCAGAAACTTTGAAAAAAAAAAAAAAAAAAACTAATGACACAGCTTAACTCCTGAGTCATGTCCCTGGTGTGCACCATGCTGGGTCTCACTAGTCTAATGGGTTTTAGCATATTAGCACCATTGGTTCCAGAACTTACCAAGCTTCTTTGATGGAACTAAATTAGCGTGTCCTCTTTGATTCGCACGTCAGGATCTAACAGGCCTTAACTCAGTTCATGTGCTCTTTTTCTTTCAGAGCACGTATGACCGCTGTCCTCTGGAGTTGGTCCGATGTATCAAACACATCCTCTACACAGAGCAGAGGCTGGTCAGAGAGGCTACGAATGTAAGTCAGATGGAAACACAAGTTATAAACAAAAAATATGACTCAGTGTCATCAATTTGAGTCTTTTATGTTCACTCATTTATGCTCAAATGAAATTTTTGTGCTTCTCTTCTTTAAGCTGTGCACATAAAGATAAATCTGTCCAACTATTTTAGTCTATAAGATCCTCTGAGTCATAAAACCATGAAACCAGCAGCTCAGAAAACATCTGACTATCAGCAACTCCTGTTGGGAATTGATTTTCAGTCACAACATGTCTTTTCTGTTGGTGAACTGACTGAATTTAACCCTCTTTACTTTGAACCCTTGGGGAAGCATAATGCAATCACAGAGTCCCATGTGGTTTCATTAGGTATCAGCTTGCGTTTTATTTTTTACTTTTTACTTTGCTGCGGTTTTCAGTTTTAGTCATGAGGGATTAATTCAGCGATGGCCTCCGTTAATGGGATATTTTCTCGGTTTAATTATTTTCAACACTCCCTGTAAGAATGTTCTATTTCAACCCTGTAAGATTGCATGCATAATTTTTCATATTTGTTGTTTTTAAGACATTTTGCAAGACTTTATTGTAAAAAAAAAAAAAAAAGGTTAATAGAGTCAAGGCAAGCCAGATGGAGTGATTTGATCATCTGGTTAAGATGACTTGCGAACGTTTTGCTGATGAGGTCCCATCTGGAGGATACCCAGAGATAGACGTAGGATCTGCTGGAGGGATTTCGTCTCACAGCAGGACAGGGAATGCTTCAGGTTTCTCTCACATGAGCTGAAAAATGTGGCCAGGGTGAGGAAAGTCTGGGCTTCCCTGTTATCCCTGCGATCCGACCCCAGATAAGTGTCAAGAATGACAATCGAACAATTGAATGGATTGCGTAAACATCTAAAATACTTTCCGTTACGTCTTCTTCCGCTTATTCAGGGGCAGGTCGCGGGTGCAACAGCCTCAGCCCAAGCTTCTCTCATCCAAGCCGCATCCTCCAGCTCACCTGGGAGAATCCCGAGTCGATCCCCTGCCAGCTGTGAGATGTAGTCTCTCCAGTGGGTCTGGGGTCTGCCTCTTGGTCTCCTCCCGGTAGGATGTGCCCAAAATACCTCACCAGCGAGGCACTCGGGGGGGCATCTTGATCAGATGCCCGAACCACCCCATCTGGCTCCTCTCGACCTGAAGGAGGAGCGGTTCGACACAGAGCTCCTCCCAGATGGCAGAACTCCTCACCTGATCTCTGAGTGAGAGCCCAGCCACCCTGCAGAGGAAGCTCATTTCGGCTGCTTGTATCCGCAATGTCATTCTTTCGGTTCATTCATTCTAAAATACGTAATTCTTTTATTTTACAAACAAGCGGATACTACATCAGTGATGCTCTAGCTACATTGATGACATTGTTCACATAGAAGAAAAGACTTGACACACGCTTCAGTTGCCCCTCCCTCTCACTGCTCCTGTATAAGTTGGAGACCTGGGTCAAATTTCGAAGGCGGAACTTGTATTTTTTTTTAGGATGGGCAGAGGGATGAGCAATAGTCAGCTTTTTTGTGTCTTTTCTGTGGTCCCATAGACGGCTTTGGTCCAGTGGGAATTGAACCAGATTCTATCTCCATGTCGAAAGACAGTATCTCTACCACTAGGCCAACGCCCTCCCGGGACCAATAGTCAGCTTTTTCATTTCCTGGGTTATTATAATGTTCTATTAGTCTATAAGGTTTTGTAACTATCTGCCAAAAATTGTAGTTTATGTGCATAAATACAATAAAAAACGAGTTAATTTGCATGATCTGGGACCTTTATGTTTTCAAAATGCAACATGAAGAGACGACTGGTAAATTTTAGGCTTATTTTCCATCCAAAGGAGGCTTAAGCTTTCAATTTTAAAATAATTTTTACTACATTTTACTCAATAATCCCAATTTCACTATTTCAGAAACAAACATTTCTATCCTCACACTGTAAACTTTCTTTTTTCTCAAACAAATATCATTAGTCAAACTCTCCATTGAGCGGAATGATGGACAGTATGTCCCAGAAGTACCAGCAGATCAATCAAGCTTTTGAAGAGCTCCGTCTGCTCACCCAAGACACCGAGAACGACCTGCGCAAACTCCAACACAACCAGGAGTACTTCATCATTCAGTACCAGGAGAGCCTTCGGATCCAGGGTGAGATCAGAGGGCTTGCATGCCGTTACTGTCGTTCTAAATTATGGACGGAATTACTGATTTTACTGGCTTCAGATGTGGAAATATTGAAAAATTGATAGAGGAGAAATATTTTTAATTCAAACCGTAGGCTATGCGGACTCCAAGTTAGGTCAAAGTGTTTGTTTTTTAATTAAAACTTCTCCTCCCTTTAACTTCATAAAAAAACTCTTATCTATAAACTGAGAACAGATTTAAAGAGCACTTAAACCTTTCAATGTCATTTCCACATTTTCAGAGGGTGATTTAAACCATTATTTCTCAGGGCTGAGTTATTATTTCTTACTATTCTGTCAGTGTTTAACTCGTCCCCCCACCCTTTCACAGCTCAACTGACCAGCCTTGCCACGCTGCCCCCTGCTGATCGACAGCTTCGGGAGCCTGCCCTGCTCAGCAAGAGAGCAACGGTGGAGGCATGGCTGACGAGAGAGGCCAACACACTACAGAAATACAGATTGGTGAGATCAACTTGGGACCCAAAAAAAAAACCAAACACTTAATCCAATTTCATTCATCCTTCTATTTGTGTGTGTTATTTACAGGATCTTGCAGAGAAGCACCAGAAAACACTGCAGCTGTTGCGGAAGCAGCAGACCATCATTCTGGATGATGAGTTGATCCAATGGAAGAGACGGCAGCAGCTGGCGGGCAACGGGGGCCCACCGGAGGGAGGCCTGGACATCCTTCAATCCTGGTCAGTTTTTCCTTTCTCCCCCACTTCAAACACAGCCAGAAGCAAAGACGTCACAGATTTAAAAGCAAACAATAAGTTACCAATGTGCTTGTTTCCAAAGTTTATAGGGGTTTAATAAGAAATCTGTTCAAAGGCCAATACTTACACTGATTTGGCACGCTAGTTACGAAATGATCTACCAAAGACTGGAAATATAAATTATTCACAAGTAAATATTGAAGATGGCAAATAAATTCCATCTTTTTCAATAGTGGCAAATTGTGCTTGAATTAATTTTTTTTCTGTTCCAAGTTTATATTTGTTCCAAAAAGTTAAACTGGGCATTTAAAGAGAATTTACCCAGAAACAGTTGTACCAGATTTGGATCACAGGCTCCTAATTTGGATGGATTTTATTAAAACAAATAAATGACTGAAAATAATTGTTTTTCAAAATTAACTCAAATTTAATTTCAATAAGCATAAACCATGATGATCATTCATTCTATGCATTGAAAATTAATCAGAGTGATCATCTAACTTCTTTTAACAGCTTTGGTTGATCTCCGAGCTCTGTCGAGATGCAGGAGTATAAAATGCTGTTTGGTTGCTATGGTTACAGGAAATTGAGTCGACAGGCAATCTATCTCGTCGGATGAACATTCCGTTCCGTTCCGTCATCTTCCGCTTGTTCCGGGGTCGGGTCGCGGGGGCAACAGCCTCAAACGGGCAGCCCAGGCCTCTCTCATCCCGGCTGCATCCTCCAGCTCACCTGGAAGGATCCCAAGTCGTTCCCCGGCCAGCTGTGAGACATAGTCTCTCCAGTGGGTCCGGGGTCTGCCCCTTGGTCTCCTCCCGGTGGGACGTGCCCGAAACACCTCGCCTGCGAGGCGCTCGGGGGGCATCCTGACCAGATGCCCGAACCACCCCATCTGGCTCCTCTCGACGTGGAGGAGGAGGGGCTCAACACCGAGCTCCTCCCGGATGGCAGAGCTCCTCACCCGATCTCTGAGTGAGAGCCCAGCCACCCTGCGGAGAAAGCTCATTTCGGCCGCTTGTACCCGCGATCTCATTCTTTCGGTCACCACCCACAGCTGGTGACCATAGGTGAGGGTTGTAACGTAGATCAACTTGTAAATCGAGAGCTTTGCTTTTCGGCTCAGCTCTCTCCTTACCACGACGGACCGTTGCAGCGTCCTAATCGGATGAACATGTCTATGTATAATTAAATGTAAAAAAATTACACCAAGGATTCGATCATATGCTGTTTGGTTGTAAGAAAGATTGCCCGTTGACTTCTTTTACAGTAATCATAGCAACCAAACAGCATGAGCTCTAAAAATTTTCTTAGAAACCACTGATCAATTGCGATGGACATAATAATTTCCCTCGACTTGAAGCAGAATCAACTAAAACTCTCTATGTTTAAATGCATTTAATTTTGAATTTCTTTTCTTGCTACATTCCAGGTGTGAAAAGTTGGCTGAAACTATTTGGCAAAATAGGCAGCAGATTCGAAGAGCCGAGCATCTCCGACAACAGCTGCCCATCCCTGGACCCATCGAAGAGCTCCTGAATGAACTCAACAGTACCATCACAGATATTATCTCGGCTCTGGTCACAAGGTGAGTGTGTATGGGGTTTTCACGGACGGGATCAGCATGCCGTTTCCTGTGCGTTTTTTTTTTATTTTGTAAGCGAATGCTTTCACTTACCTCAATTAACTTTGTGACAGAAAGAGAGAAAATATTTCCTCCAAGCTAAATTAAATTACCAGGCATTCCGGTTATCCAACAAATGATTTAATTCACTCAAGAAACATTTCTCTGTTTTGCTGTTAGTGAAAAAAAAAGTCTATTGGAGTCTGAATATTTTACTTTATTAAATTTTGATTAACAATTCAAATAATTCCTTGGGATTTAAATCCTTTTCCGGAGCGCGTTTTAAAATAATCACTGAAAAGAGGAGAAGCAACTAGAAAATTTGCGTGTAGAATCTTTAAAAAAAAAAGAAAAAAAACCTCACGTTTTCATGTGTGATTTATAAAAAATGAGTGTGAACATGGCCACCGTTTGAGGACATAGCGTTAACCCACCTAAAGAGATTTGCAGAGACAATGAGCATGCATTGTGTAAGAACTTGAAGAAGGCCGGGGGTACATGCAACTTGTTTCAGTCCATTATTATAATCCCATGAGGCACAGCTGCCACTGCCTTTAACTCTGCGGTATCTCAGAGCAGGAGTATACTGAAATTTCTGACGGCATCCTCCCCCTCTTTCCTAAAGGATATTCCCTGCAGGGACCCATAACACACTGAGACGTCATGTCATTGTCACAACGATTTCTGATTGGCTACTGACGAGCTTGAGACAGGAACAGTAATGCGCTGGTTTTAGGTACAGTGCAAATTCAGGTTAAGATTTTCCCTCTCTAGATTTTTTTTTTCTCAACGCCCAGGAGTGCTGCCATTTCAGGACCACTTAGTTCAGCTATAGATCTGAAGACTTGAAGGTTGTTAACAACAAAATGTTTTCCCTCAGAGGTCCTTCAGTGCCTCAGGACTACTCATTCAACCGTGTTATTCATCTCACTTCTTGCTCTTTTTTTATATCGCATAGAGAAAATCAGACACCTTAAAATCAGAAACAAGGAGTAAACACATTAGGAGGAAAGTAATCATTGTTTCAGGCTGACGCCGAGTTGTAAACATTAAAAAAAAAAAAAAAAAATGAATTACTCTATTCATCCCTCACCGGGGAAATCTGTGTGCTGCACTCCTTACACCGCAGCAGGCTGCCCTTTGACGGCGCCAATGGTGGGAGAAGCGGGGGTTAGGTGTCTTCTCCAAGGACACTAGACGTGCTCTCTGTAGGACGCAAACTCGCGACCTTCCGGTCAGCGCGCGAACGCTCTAACCACTGAGCTGCCGTCTTCTCCTACATTCTGTGAATCGTAGGAACACTTACGTACAGTTAGTTTTAAGGAGATGCTTTTCAATCTGAAAGTATTTTGTTGTATCTATGCTTCCAAAGCAACAAATTTGAGCATTTTTTCCAAAACAAGTCATGTTTACACTGGAAAAAATCAAATAATATAAAAATGAATACCCTCCGTTTCTTTTTCTGAGCCGGAAATCTCCAAATGGGTCACGAGGGTGTCGGTAATGTCATCAGTTTTCAACTAAGAAATGTTGACGTAGTTATATAATAATATATTGATGATAATAATTTTTTTTATATATATATTTTATCCAACCCTTACCGTGAAATTTGTGTGCTGCATTACACCTCAGCAGGCTGCCACCTATGACGGGGCAAATGGTGGGAGAAATGGGGGGTTAGGTGTCCTTAGACGTGAACTCAGTGGGACGCGAACCCGCGAACGTCCGGTTAACTTCCGGTCCGCGACCTAATGCTCTAACCACTGAGCCACCGTCTCATCCCTGTAAAGATCTCCCTGATTTAAAGATATTTACAATGCTGCATCCTGCCTCTTGACTGAAATCAACCGGGATAGACTCTGGCACCTGCACAATCCCTTTTAAAGATAGATAAGGCGTTCGGAAGTCTAGATTTTTTAAAAATAACAGCAAAGTCAAGCAAATATTAAAAAATAATTTGTTTTGAATGTAAAAATGTATCTACAGAAAGTAAACAAGCTTTAAATTCTATATTTCTTTTTAAACTACTTTTATCCTTTTTTGAGTTGCAATTCCTTGTGAGAGTTAATCCCAGGCTAGTTAGCAGGTGAGAGGCAGGGTACACTCTGCTTAAGTCGCTAAACCTGTGCATACTCACAATCCAGGGCAATTCAAACAGTGCAATGCAATAAATATATTTTTATTTTAATATACTTTTGTCATGATGAGGAGCTGAGGCCAAAAATATACCCTTGACACCACAGACAGGCTCAGATGAAAAAATCACAAAGCAGATTTATTCAATTGATTAAAAAGTCCAAATAAAGAAGACAAAATCAGATGAACTAGGCAGGTTCTGATGTAGGAGCTGGAGCCAAAAACTGGATAACAGGTCAAGCTTGATAAACAACAATCTGGCAAAGAGTGTGTCAAAAACTGTTCCATTTATGCTCCAGCAGATGAGTTTCAGGTGTGACTAGTTGCACACACACAGACAAGAGGGAGGGGGGAAACAGGACACAGAGGGGGAATAGACTACTCTCCTGACAACTTTATTAATCCCTGACCGGAAAATTTGTATGCTGCACTACACCGCAGCAAGCTGCCACCTGTGACGGCACCAATGGTGGCAGAAATGGGGGCTTAGGCTTCTCCAAAGACCCTAGACGTAAACTTAATGGGATGCAAATCCGCAAACTTCCGGCGCTGAGCCACCGTCTCTCCCACATGTTCCTCTGACACAAATATGTCAGAGGAAGCTATTTTAAGTTGAACAAATACAGATGCTTTCAACAAATATTCATGACTATTAAAATGAATTATGTCACATGTTGGATGTTAATTTATAAAAAAAACAGGTTTAAACAATAACAGGATAGATTTCACCACTGCATTTTTTATCGTTTTTAACAATGAACTGGTAGATTTTGTTGCTATATTTAGTAAAATATTAAATATATGTAGTCAAGAACTTGAAGGTGTTATAAGTAGACCACCCTCATCAGAGGTCATAAAGGTCAGGTTCCATGTGAGCAGGACAGCTGCCTTTGGCCCCTTTAGGGTTGAGTGAAATACAGCTGTTCTCTAGAAGCGGAAAAAGAAGGATGTTTGAGAGACTCAGAAAAAGGAGTTTTTGGAGATTCTGGTTGAACATGCCTGGTTAGATTCTACTTTGTAGAACTTTAATTTTACATGTTGAAGACAGAAGAGGGGTGCACCATCAACTCTCTGCGTCTATGGGACATGACGGGTCTCTATAAGAGCATTTAAAAGAATTCCTAAATCTTCCAAAGAGGAAGCAGAATTAGAAGAATAGTCTACCTAGAGGTGGGCAAACATTTTCACTTTGTGAACCCCAAAAATTTGTCATAAAGGCCAAACTAGAAGTAGATGCATGGTGTGTTTTGATAAACCAGTTCCTAAGTAGAAAAAAAAAAAACACAATTATGTGGAAAATGTGCTTGAATCACGATTGAATAGTCATTGAGGAAAGCTCTTAAAAACGGAAAAATGGAAAAGCAGCTTTAATAAAACTTGAGTTAATTATTTGGTTCTATATCGGTTCAGCTATTTTTTTCACACTGATTGTTTCTTCTTTTTTGTGCCACAGTACCTTCATCATTGAGAAACAGCCTCCGCAGGTCCTAAAAACCCAAACTAAGTTCGCCGCCACCGTTCGTCTCCTTGTGGGCGGGAAGTTAAACGTGCACATGAATCCTCCTCAAGTCAAAGCCACAATTATAAGCGAACAGCAAGCGAAGGCACTGCTGAAAAATGAGAACACAAGGAAGTAAGTCCACTGCACCATTTTCACCTGGCAAGACCCAAAACACATTTTTGGATCCTCAAAACACAAAACAAGATTTTAAAGCTTTGCACACAAGTTACTGAACTGTTAACCAATCAGTTTGAAGGGTGGATCCAGGAGGGGGCAGTCCACAAAAAAAAGAAGTAGAAGAAAGGAAAGGGGACTAGTCAAGCAGGGCCAGCGACTGGGCCACCAAAATGCAGGAAAATGACTCTCCGTTCCGTTCCGTCATCTTCCGCTTGCTCCGGGGTCAGGTCGCGGGGGCAACAGCCTCAAACGGGAAGCCCAGGCCTCTCTCTCCCCGGCTGCATCCTCCAGCTCACCCAGAAGGATCCCAAGTCGCTCCCCGGCCAGCTGTAAGACATAGTCTCTCCAGTGGGTCCGAGGTCTGCCCCTTGGTCTCCTCCCGGTGGGACGTGCCCGAAACACCTCTCCCGCAAGGCACTCGGGGGGCATCCTGACCAGATGCCCGAACCACCCCATCTGGCTCCTGTCGACCTGGAGGAGGAGCGGCTCGACACCGAGCTCCTCCGGGATGGCAGAGCTCCTCACGTGATCTCTGAGTGAGAGCCCAGCCACCCTGCGGAGGAAGCTCATTTCGGCCGCTTGTACCCGTGATCTTGTTCTTTCGGTCACCACCCACAGCTGGTGACCAATGGTGAGAGTTGGAACGTAGATCGACTTGTAAATCGAGAGCTTTGTTTTTCGGCTCAGCTCTCTCTTTATCACGACAGACCGATGCAGCGTCCTACCTATTGCTGATGCCTGTCGATCTCCCGCTCCATCTTTCCCCCACTCGTGAACAAGACCCCAAGATACTTAAACTCCTTCACTTGGGGCAGAACCCTGACCCTGAAAAATGACTCTTATTTTTCAAAATGTTCTGGGGGGGAATGCCACCAGCACCTTTATCCTGGCTTTGTCATTGAACTCACGCCCCCCCCTTAGAAAATTCTGGATCTGCTCCTAAGTTTGTACACCTCAGCTGAGAAACATGGTTGGAACCTGATGCCCTCTCCAGAATCTTTTAAGTGGACGCATAACCCACATTTAGCCTGCTTCACAACCCTGTGCTAAATTCATAGAAACCCTCTAAAACTTAGGGTCAGGCAAGCAAATCATTTGGGAGATTAAATGAACGCAGTGACAGTCACACACACATACACACACACACACACACACACACACACAGTTTAAGTGTGATTAGATTCTGAGAACCACCACAACAAATATAATCACCCACATTGATACTTTTTTGCAAATAAATGACAATCTCTTATCTGTCTTTTTTTTTCTCAGTGACAGTAGTGGAGAAATTTTGAATAATAACTGTGTGATGGAATACCACCAGACCACAGGAACACTCAGTGCCCACTTCAGAAACATGGTGAGTGGACATTTACAGTCCAGATTAACTTTAAACCTTCTTATTCAGATAAACTAGTTAAATTAAAAATGGTCATTTTCTTATATATTTAACCCTCAACACTTAAAAACTTATAAAAATATTTCATTTGAGCTCTTTTTTTATAGATTAGTTAAGAGTGCTCACCAAACAGTTTTTAAATCTTTTAACTTTCCGTGACCAACTTCAGTGGTTTCTTTGCCAGTACATTGTGGCACAGCAAAAGCTGCTCTAAAAAGTCTCAGTGAGCATGCAAAGGGATCCAAAGACAGGTCAAGCTGTCCACATCCCAATCCAGTCAAGTGTCTGTAACGAGTGCCAAAAAAAGCCTGTTCAATGGAGGCCGTACGACATAATCCCAAAGCATCACTCTTTAACAATTGATGGCTACAGTGATACCTGCACCGCAATAAGAGGCTTGAATTGGGTTATATTGGAATAACCGCTTTTTTTGATCAGATAAAATCAACCATCATCCTTAGTTGTTTTCTGATTTTGACTTGTCGGCTTATTTTTTTTGCATGTAGTGACATGACAATGCTTCAGAGTCCCCGTCTGCTGCTGCATATCATAAATGTTGTTAGCAACGATGCCCTGGAGCCCTTCATGGATTATTCAGACGTCAGGCCTGCAGTCTGACTCTGAGTAAAATATGCATGTGTGCTTTGTTCATGATATGCACATGATAACGTCACAGTTTGGCTGATGCGTTGTGTTCTCTGTAGTCTTTGAAGAGAATCAAAAGATCGGACCGAAGAGGAGCAGAGTCGGTGACCGAAGAGAAGTTCACTATTCTGTTTGAGTCGCAGTTTAGTGTTGGGAGCAATGAACTTGTTTTTCAAGTTAAGGTAAGAAACAAAGGCTGAGGATAAAAATATTTCAGCATGTTACACACAGTACATATATATATATCTGTATATAGCGTATTTTCACGACCATAAGTGGGTGCGTTGTTGTTGTAAGCAGACATAGTAGAGAACACCTGGAGAGCGTTAAAGAGGGAAGTGCAGGGCCCACTTTTTGGTCGTACCGTTCCACTTTGTAGACTTGTGTCCCGCATATCACATATTGTTATGTTCGATCACCAATAAAAAAGCTGGACACGGCCGTGATAAGCAGGACGAGGGACTCAACCCTAAAAAGCGAGACGGTACAACCAAAAGAGGGACAGGTGGTCACCTTGAGTAAGTGTAGGTGTGGATTGTTTATAAAAGAACGAGTATGTGCGCTAAACAGAACATTGTTGTTTTAACAACCCTGAAAAAGTCAGAGACACGCTTATGAAGCACAGTTTAAACCGAAGACCATCAGCTACATCGAGAAACATCAAAATTGAGCAGCCGCGAGAAAATTTTAATTGAATGAATTTATAGTTCGCAAGTGGCGGAAGCTGGAAAATAAACTTCGACAGGTCAAGAAGACGCAGCTGAGTTTCCGTGGATATAAAACAAGTTGGCCAGATTTAGAGGAAAGACTCGAGCAGTCGATCATCGAGCAAAGAATTAGTGGGAGAAGCCTTTCAACGGTCATCATTTGACTAAAAGCAGTAACGCTGGAAGAAGAAATGAAAATTGAACATTTCCAAGGAGGTCTGTCTTGGTGCTTTTGTTTAATGAAACAGTGCCATTTTTCCATCAGGACAAGGACGACAGGAGCGCAGCCATTTCTAGCGGATTGTAATGAAAACTCAGTTTTGCATATAAAGCCCATGCCCTATAATCATGTGCGCCTTATCTGTGTGTTAAATACAGTAATTGCATACATACATACAGTAACTAAGACTGCACCTTCTAGTACGGTGCTCCTTATGGTCATGAAAATACGGTATACACATACAAAGTACTCTTTCTAGTTATAAATCTATATGCATACATATATATATATATTTTTTATATGAATATACTTTATTAATCCCTCACCGGAAAATTTATGTGCTGCATCACACCGCAGCAGGCTGTCACCTGTGACGGCGCCAATGGTGGGAGAAACAGGGGGTTAGGTGTCTTCTCCAAAGACCCTAGAAGTGAACTCAGTGGGAATCGAACCCGCAAACTTCCGGTCCGCGGGCAAACAATCTAACCACTGAGCCACCATCTCCCCAAATTACTTTTGCTGCATTGCACTGCAGCAGGTAGCCACGACAGCGCTAATGGTGGGGGTTTTGGTGTCTTCTTCAGGGACACCTAGCCATGAGCTGATTGGGAATTGAACCGGTAACTCTTCGGTTCAAAGACAGTGATTCTACCACCGAGCGATGCCTCCTCACTTTGGAATATGTAAATTCTTGATGTGATTAATTATGATTAGTCATTACTAGGGATTTATTGCGATTAATCGGAAGTAATTTTTGTTGGATTTGCAATTAGTTAAGTAACTTCTTTTAATCAATTCTGGGCCTAAGTATTTATGTCTGTATGTATCCACAGATATACATATTGGTTTATATTTTTATCTAATTAGACTCATCTTGCGCCCTCTATTTTTTCTTTGAACAGACGCTATCACTTCCTGTAGTGGTGATAGTTCACGGTAGCCAAGACAATAATGCTACAGCAACCGTATTGTGGGACAATTCTTTTGCAGAGCCGGTGAGTAACCACATTGCATCTCTCTCCACTTGTTCCAAATAATATGCAAGTCTTCTTAACGACTTTTAACCAAAAAATGTTTTTGGTGAACATTAAAAAGAAAATATTTAAAATGAATTAAGTTTATAGTCACATTAAAATAGTTCTGAGAGTGGTCATTTCTTTCCACGCAGGGGCGGGTGCCTTTCCTCGTGCCAGATAAAGTTCTCTGGCCTCAGCTGTGTGATTCTATCAACATGAAGTACAAAGCAGAAGTGCAGAGCAACCGTGGTCTTTGTGAGGAGAACCTGGTTTTCTTGGCTCAGAAAGCCTTCAGCAGCTCCAGCAACAACCCCGATGACTACCGAAGCATGACAATGACCTGGTCGCAGTTTAACAGAGTCAGTCAAAGTCGCTTTAAATTTTCTGATCTTTAATTCAAAACGAAAAAAAAAAGGCAACTTGCATTCATTTTTTCTGCTACTACAGAAAAGTATAAACTGTAAAATGTCTTGCTGTATCCTTACATGAATGTGTTCAATGTAAAGTTGGGTCAGAATGCCTCGTTGGAAACGAGTCTTAGTCACCATGCGCTTGAATGTCTTCATAAAGAGATACTGAAGGTTCATTGAAGGTTCACTGAAGATTTTTACCTGATCGCTGCAGTTAGAGGCAGAAATTACACTCGCATTCACCACAAATTATTACTACCGGTAATTGCATTATTTTTCAGCCACGTCACAGATGAAAAACCCATTTTTATGCAACATATGTACACGAACGTTTCGAGCTTTAAAAATGACTAAAGTCACCAAAATCATATTCTGATTTTTTTTTTTAGAAACAAAACTTTGAGGGGAAACTCAAAGTTTAACTGCTCACAAACTTTAATACACTGTATCATTTTAAATTTGCCCAAAATCTGCCCAAATCTGCCTTCTTTATTCTCCTCTTCATCTTCAAGCATGAGGGCATTATGGCCCGACTAAGTCAAATGTGTTAATCATCTTTTCTGTTTTTTTTTTTTTTAGGAAAGTCTGCCCGGGAGGAATTTTACATTTTGGCAGTGGTTTGATGGTGTGATGGAACTCACAAAAAAGCATCTAAAACCCCACTGGAATGATGGGTAAGGATACTCTGGAAGGTTCTTAAAAAAAAAAGATTGTTGAAAATCTTCTGATCCGTTCATCCCTAACGGCATCGTGGGTGGTGCAGGAGCCTATCCCGGCTGGATTCAGGCTAGAGGGAGGATACACCCTGAACGGGTCGCTAGTCTGCTGCGGGCCACACTAAGACAACCATCCACACATACACTCATTCCGAGGGGCAATGTTCACAGTGGCCAATCAACCCAACATGCATGTTTTTGGAGGGTGGGAGGAAACCGGAGTACCTGGAGAAAACCCACACATACACAGAAAGAACATGCAAACTTCACACAGAAAGACCAGTGTTACAAGCCTTGTCCCACCAGGGGCTCAAACCCCTTCCTTCTTCCTGTGAAGACACTGTGCTAACCACTGCACCACCGTGCCGCCCCTATTTGACAACATGTTTTATAAGAGTTAATGTTTTCACTTCTCTGTCCTAAATGAAACAAGGAAGCACTGAAATATACAAAATCGACCTGACTTTTCTATCCTAAATAGGGACAATATGTCTTTGTTTACCAGCAAATATTCAAACATGATTAAAAAATGTATTTTTCTTCATTACAACCCGTTTTTTATTTTTTAATATTTATATACGAATGCACGCAGACAAATGTGTATGTTTCTTCTTGCAGAGCCATCCTTGGTTTTGTGAACAAACAACAGGCTCAGGACATGCTGATGTCCAAACCCAACGGTACCTTTCTTCTGCGGTTCAGTGATTCAGAGATTGGTGGAATTACAATTGCCTGGGTGGCAGAAAATCCCAATAAAGCAGGTACAGTGTGCATGCTTGAGATTACCAAACATTAGCAAGTCAATGTGAATTGGAGCAGCAAAGACAGAGTTTAATCATTTATATTTTCATATATTCAAGCTTTTAGGTTACTGGCACAGTTAGATAAAAAAAAGATAAAAATCAGTTCCTGTCATGAGGTCGTCTGATCAGTCCTATTTTTTTAATGGTATTGTTATTATCAACATCAAAAACATAAATATGATTAGCTTTTAAGTCTCATTAATTAAGATGCATTTAATTATTTCCATTTATTATACATTAAAATATTTAAGTAAAAATTGGTGATTGATTTTGTATATACTGTAATTACTGAAAATAATTTTTAAAAATGAAATATCAGTTAAAAAAAATACATTTTCTGAAAATATTTTTTTTTGTATTTGTTTGAACATAAATAAAAGGTCTACATTTAACATTCTTTGGAACATTGATGGTTAAAACATTTAGAATTTTTTTAAAACTTGTTCCGTTTCGTCGTCTTCCACTTATCCGGGGCCGGGTCGCTGGGGCAACTGCCCCAGACGGGAAGCCCAGGCTTCTCACCCCGGCTGCATCTACCAGCTCACCCAGAAGGATCCCGAGTCGTTCCCCAGCCAGCTGTGAGACATAGTCTCTCCACCGGGTTCGGGGTCTGCCTCTTGATCTCCTCCCGATGAGATGTGTCCGAAACACCTCACCAGCGAGGCACTTCGGGGGGGCATCCTGACCAGATGCCTGAACCAACCCATCTGGTTTCTCTCAACCTGGAAGAGTAACGGCTCTTTTCCGAGCTCTTCCAGGATGACAGAACTCCTCACTCTATCTCTTAGTGAAAGTTCAGCCATCCTCTGGAGGAAGCTCATTTTTAGCCGCTTGTATCCTCGATCTTATTCTTTCGGTCACCACCCACAGCTGGTGACCATAGATGAGGGTTGGACAGTTAATCGACTGGTAAATTGAGAGCTTTGCTTTTTGGCTCAGCTCTCTATTTACCACAATGGACCGTTGCAGCATCCTAATTATTTGTGAAATAAAAAATGCAGACCCCCTGCAATAGTCTTGCGTACCCCAACAGGTCTGCATACCTCAGTTGAACATGTAATTGGTTTAGTAGTTTTGTATAGTTACTTTATTTTTATTGCACTTGATGTGCCTGACACATTCATGCGTTCACCATGGCAACTAGGTCAATGAAATTCAGTTTTTATTTTGCAAACATTTATTAATTTTCCTCTGATAATAAACAAAAAAAAACCCCAACTCTAGCATGGCAATATTAAATCATCGTGATTTTATTTTGATGTTATTTGTTGCATTGTTTGTTCAGCTATCTGCTGAAAACTTTCTGAAGCTTTCGGTGATCTCGCACCTCATGCAGACTGATGCTGTTGTTTACACTCTCACCTTGGGAATTCAATAAACAATGACATGTCAGAAAGAACTTGAGGCTAAACAAATAACCTTTCAACATTTGGAGATATGGCATTGAGAGAAATAATCGGGTTTTTTTTTCCTCTTGTTTCTGTAGGTGAGAGAATGGTTTGGAACCTCATGCCCTACACAACCAAAGATTTCACCATCCGCAGTCTGGCCGACCGAATAAGCGATCTCAATCATCTTCTATTCCTCTATCCTGACCGACCCAAAGATGAGGTCTTTTCTAAATATTACACCCCTCCTCTCTGTAAGCATCCATACAAATTTCAAATCTGGTCTTTTTCTTTTAATAATATATAAACAAACCCCCAGAAAAAAAAAAAAACTAACTATTTTTTCATGTGTTTCGTTTGATTTCAAGCTAAAGCAGTGGATGGCTATGTGAAACCACAGATCAAGCAGGTTGTCCCTGAGTAAGTATATATTTTTTTTCCTCTCACTTCTCCACTTTCTGCTTTTTCTTCTCCTTTCCAACCAACTGCACACCGGATTTTTACCCTGTAGCTAAATTTAGAGATAATCACTTAATGCTGGACCCTGAATTCAGATCAGCCATTAGTTAGCTGTTTCTCTTAGAGGAGGCCAATTAGGGATGGCCAGATTTTCTACGTGAGCGCTACACCCACTCATCATTCCAGTTAGGCTTGTAAGCTCACATCCTACGCTGCCCGCCTAACTCCACGCCGGGGTCACCCGCATGAGAGAGAACGGCCGTAATGATGCAGAGAGGCCTGTAAAACAAGATGAACACGGTTGCTTGGGTAACCGTTTAACAATGCCCCGGGCTTTTAACATAACATACGTTTCTGTGTGTGTGTGTGTGTTTGTGTGTGTTTGTAGATTTGCCACAGCCAATCCGGATCCATCGAGTGGAAACCAAACGTATATGGATCACGGAGCCTCCCCTGCACCTGTCAACCATCCCCACTCCTATGGCATGTACCCACCAATGTAAGTTCAGTGTCTGTGTGGAAACACAAATTACTCTCTGTTTGTTTAGTTTATTCAGATTTGTATCAGTGGATACAAGCGGTCGAAATGAGCTTCCTCTGCAGGGTGGCTGGACTCTCACTCAGAGATATTGCGAGGAGCTCTGCATTCTTGGAGGAGCTCGGAGTGGAGCTGTTGCTCCTCCGGTCTAGAGAAGCCGTTGCTCCTCAGATCAAGAGAAACCAGATGGGGGGGTTCGGGCATCTGGTTAGGATGCCTTGCGAACACCTCGCTGGTGAGGTGTTTTTGGTATGTCCCACCAGGAAGAGACCCAGAGGCAGACCCCTGGACGCGCTGGACAGACTATGTCTCACAGCTGGCCGGGGAACACCTCAGGGTCCTCCCTGGTGAGCTAGAGGGGTGAGAGAAGCCTGGGCTTCTCGTCTGAGGCTGTAGCCCCTGGGACCCGGTAGCTACGGAACTTTGTAGCTACCCATTATTGCAGCTTTGCAACTCTATGCGGTCAATTTTTTTTTTTGTTCTTCGTTCTTTCCATTTTACTCTTCTTCATCACCCTCAGCAATTTTTGTCTAGTCTGACATGACACGGAAATTAAAAACAAAAGAGAGGTCGTGCACTTTGTAGGTATTGCTAACGCTAGCTGCTCTCTTGTTGCAGGAGTGACTCCATGTTGGATACTGATGGAGACTTTGATCTTGATGACACCATGGATGTTGCGCGGCACGTGGAGGAGCTCCTGCGGCGGCCTGTAGACAGCCAATGGGGCAGCCAGCAGTCCTGACCTCTGACTTCTTGCTATCTGACTCCGCCCCTCCTGCCTCGCTCCGCTCAATTCAACATGGTTTAATTCCACTCATCTCTCTTTGTTTTTTTTTTTTTCATAGTAATATAATGTGAAAATTGTTAATAATGGTTGTATTTCTGTTTTTTTTTCTTTAAGCATGAGCGCATGCCCGTTAGTAATTTTTCATCCTTTGTGTCTCTAAGTGTTTGTAAAACAAACTAATTTAAAAAAAGAAAAAAACGTGAAGCATACAATGTTACAAAATTGTGAAACGGAAGAAAGAGGCGTTGCTCGTTCACACCGCGCATGCATTTTCAATTCATTTCAACTCATCCGTGAAAGGAGGCGGGGCATCTGCTACTGTACGTTATTTTAGAAAAGTATCGTTTTTATTATATATTTTCTATGTAAATGTATTATTATTTTAATAGTAACATTTAATTCGCCCGTTGCTGAAAAAAAATACTTTAATGAAGAGTTTTGCTTTCTATAAAAGTCACTGCTGTCTGTTAGTGAAACGCAATTACACACTAACCTACCGGCGGGGGCTGACGATTCACACACGATACGCATGCTTTAGGTTTATTTTTACTGATTTATTCACCAGCTGTAAAAGGAGACGAGTTTACGCACCTCCTTTTTTTTCACAGGGCTATTTTTCTTTCTGTTTGTACAGACAAATGCAGATTGATGCATTTAACCCGCCTCTGCCTGCTTCTCTTCTCAGGTTCCACAGCTCCACTCATTCACACTACCTCGCTTTGCTTCATTGGGTCACTTTATCAGCTCCGTTTCAGTTTGTTGTCATGAGGAAAACGTTTCGGCACACAACAGATTCCTTTTTTATTGAAGGAACGCAAATGAAATAGTTCAATAGTTTGTGATGATTTCTTTCTGCATGTCTTTGTGACATCGCCTGAAGTTCTTGATGATTCTAGATGCTACTTTTAATTCCGAAATGTGAAGTTTAATCACTCTATTACTGCAGCCTTGATCTTGTTTTATCCTTGGTTCTGAGATTTATTCTTAACCCGCCGATGCTTGAGTTATGAAAACCTTAGTTTAAACTTTTTACTGAAGGTTTAAAAAAATCTACCAAGTAAATAAGAAATATATTCATTTTTATTTCTCAAAAATAGGATTTTATGATAACGTTAAAGAGATGTCCTCTATAGTAGACAACATGCGCCTGAGCACTCATAATTAAAACATTATCAACTAGTGCTGTCATTTTAACGCGTTAATTTGATTAATTAATTGTGCCGCATTTTAACGCCTTAAAAAAAATTAACGCAATTAATTATGACGTAATAACAGTGGCGAGCCAGTGCTCCCGCATTTGAATTTTGGCCCATTGAAAGATCCGTAGTCTTCTCGGTCATCCTACATCGCCTGTGCTGGCAAATTAAACAAGGCAACAGTGGTCCAACACAACAGACATGGACAAGACCACCCCTTTTGGTCCACAAAAAAAAGTATTCTTACAACTTTAATTATCATAAACTTTGGGCAAAATATGCACCAAAATGCAGAAAAATTACTTGTTTTTCAAAATATTCTGGGGGAGATGATGCCGTCCCAACGCACCCCCAGCCCCCTTTTAGAAAATCCTGGATTCGCCCCTGAGTCGAATCCTCTGTGGTTAAAATCCTCACTTCCTCAACCCTCATCATTGTAACCCTTCTGATTAAAAGCACAAAATAATTATTTAGATGAGCATCTTACAAATGTAGCTATCATACACAGGCAGAGGAGAACAGAAAGTTCCGCACGAGGCCACAAAAACACAGAAACAGCCAAAAAAGTCAGCCTGCCACTGCTCCCCCCTTAACTCATACCGCGCATCGCATTTACAGCAAATGTAGTAGAAGCTGTAGCTCCCAAATCGGGTTATTCAGCCACAGCTGACATTGCACAGAGACAGAAGGATGGCAACAATATCATACACGACTTATTGTACCCAAAAGACTCGCATCAAACAGCCAAGCAGGTATAAGGCATAAGTTAAAAAATAATCTGAGCGGCGCATGATGTCCACTCCAATGGACACGTTGTTTATGCTATTTTTCTACAAATTGGTCATTAAAATTACATCTTTTAAAAAGATAATATTCGTCTCTATATTTAATGTATGTAATCATATTTTATTTACACTGAGGCTCGTTCACTATAGAAGGAATGATAAAATATGTGAGCAGTGGGCGGCAGCTCAGAAAACATTCATGTTAGCTTGATTGGCCGATTGGAAATTTCCTCAAGTAATGAGTGTTTGTGTGGCCCTCCGGCAGACTAGTGACCTGCTCTGGGTGTACCCTGCCTTTCGCCTGAAATCAGTCGGGATAGGCTCCGGCACCCCCTGTAACCCTTTTATGGAATACATGCAAATATACAGTTTTACTATAGAAACCAATATATTTAAGAGAAAGTTCATCAGAGGAAGATGATTTAAAGCCGTCTCGCAGCTCAGGAAGGAATTATTTTAAAAAGCCATTATATTAGCCAAACAGAAAATCTATATTTATGAAGAATTTATCTTATCTATTATTATTCTATTATTATTTTGTTCCTCTGGCATTCCCCAAATGAATGTGATCGCTTTGATGAAATGCCTACACGGTTAAGGCAAGAGTTGCATGTGACCAGAAATATTCAATAAATAAAGCAACCAGCAACTGATAAATATCATCATGTATTTTATGTCCAGCTTTCCCTGCATTATATTTAATATCGTTCATTTCACAGCACATATTTCTTTATTTTTCCATATTAAAAGACGTCTGAAGTGTTTTTTTTTTTTGGATAGATCCTCTCTGTTCTTCTCTTTCTTTCACCATGGACTGTACTTTGAAAAATTGATGTAGACGGTGCTGTGTGTCGCTTAATGTTTGTACCATGTTTGTGGTTTGGTTTTATCGCTTGGATGTTTTCCAGAAAAAAAAAAAAAAAACCACACACAGCTGTTGAGTTGGAAGAGAATAAAATAAAGTTTTATAAATAAATTTAACTCTATATAAAGACTTTAAGGGATCAATCTTGTGGGTTTTTTTTTTTTACCAAATCCACTGATTTTGCAAAGTGACGTAAAGGTTTCTTGACCTTTTGTATTTGGTCGAAGTTGTGGGCTGCACGGTGGCGCAGGTCAGGGTTCAAATCCCGGGTGGGACGAGGCGTGAAACACTGGTCTTTCTGTGTGGAGTTTGCATGTTCTCCCTGTGTATGTGTAGGTTTTCTTCAGGTACTCTGGTTTCCTGACACCCTCCAAAAACATGTTAGGTTGATTGGCCAATATAAAACTGCTCCTAGGAATGTGTCTGTGTGTGGCCCCTCAACAGACTGGCGACCTGATCAGGGTGTACCCTGCTTCTTGGCTTCAATCAGCCGGAATTGGCTCTGGCATCTCCTGCATCACTGTTACGAATGGACGGTTCAGAAGATGAATGAATTATATAGCAGTTCTCTTAAAATTCTCAAAATTAACAAGTTTATTAGTGATTATTTCTGAGCGTTAGTCTGACATCTAGTGGCTAAAAACGGCAAAACATCTGTTTTAGTAAATATGTGAGTTTGACGTCAGAAAATCTCATTTTGGGGAATTCAGTGTTAATTTGTGATTTTTTTTTTTTTTTTTTCAACTAACAGACTTTTTTGCTTTAGCCTAGAAAATTATTCCTCTTATAATAATATATTACTTGAGCATTTGTATATATGGATTTTTTTCTTTCAAATTGATAGAAAAAATGTTGAAAATAAATAAACTGACACACAATGTGTTAGAAGATCACTTATAGCAGAATAAAAACTTTAAAAAGTTACCGGTAAATTAATTTTTTTTTTCATTCTCACTGGTGTTCTTTTAGTCACCGCTAGATGGTAGCAATGTACAATGATTAATTCACCTTAATAATGTTTGACGAGTTTATTTTAAATTAAAAGTTTCAAATGCTTGTGATCGAGTGAGTTTAAGTACAGATTAGTTTTTATTTTCTTTCAGGGACTGCTTTAACATGTTAAGTTTAATCACAGTTCCATTTGATCTTCTCAATTTTTGTCCCAAATGATGAGAATTTTAGCCAACTTTTTCTATTAGTTAAACAAAAAGTTTTTCTCTTTTATTCGTTTCTTTTTTTATTCAACGTTTTTTTTAAACCTCCTATATTCATGCTGAATATTATCATATTTATTTTAATGCATCTTTAAATTACTCGTGTGGGGATGTGGCTTGAAACACTGATCTTTCTGGGTAGAGTTTATTGATCCCACAAGTGGGAAATTTGTGAAATTTCAGTTTGCATGTTCTCCCTGTGTATGTGTGGGTTCTGAACGCATACTCTGGTTTCCTCCCACTCCCTAAAAACATGCATGCTAGGTTGATTGGCCACTACAAAATTTCCCCTAGGAATGAGTGTGTGTGGATGGTTGTGTGTGTGGGCCTGCAACAGACTGGCGACATGTTAAGGGTGTACGCTGCTTAGCGCCTTAAATTATCCGGGATAGACTCTGGCACCCTCCACAACCCTGTTAGTGATGGACGGTTGAGAAGACGAAAAGAAACTTGCATCTTTGAATATTTATAATTCTGGTACTCATCCTGAAGCTAGCCATGCCTGACTAATGGTGGCTGCTGAATATGTCGTTCTCTAAGCAGGTTGGAAGCCTTAGAATCAAGATTATCTGTATTTTTACTCCTAATTGGATGCCAAATTTGAATGTAATAGCAATACATGAAAAACTTTTATGTTTACTTATTAATCTAAAGGTCAGTAACAGCACTAGTTATCTCTATTACTGTAGAGATAACTGTTTCTTTGGAAACAGAAATTTTATTCATGAATTCAGTTTCTAGAAGTTAAATAATGGCCAAGGAATTTTTGGGGAAGAAGGGAGAATGGTCTACGGGTGGGACGTGGCCAAAACACCTCACCAAAGAGGCGCTCGAAGGGCATCCTGACCAAGTGCCCGAACCACTCCATCGGGCCCCCCTTTGACCTGGAGGAGGAGCGGCTCAACACCGAGCTCCTCCCAAATGGCAGAGCTCCTCCTGTAAATTTACAAGTCGATCTACGTTCCCACCCTCACCTATGGACACCAGCTGTGGGTGGTGACCGAAAGAATGAGATCGCGGATACAAGCGGCCGAAATGAACTTCCTCCGCAGGGTGGCTGGACTCTCACTCAGAGATCGAGTGAGGAGCTCTGCCATCCGGGAAGAGCTCGGTGTCGAGCCGCTCTTCGTCCAGGTTGAGGGGAACCAGACAGGGTCGTTCAGGCATCTGGTCAGGATGCCCCTTGAGCGCCACACTGATGAGGTGTTTTGGGCATGTCCCGCCGGGGGGAGACCAAGAGACAGACCCCGGACCCGCTGGAGAGACTATGTCTCACACCCGGTTGGGGAATGACTCGGGATCCTTCCAGGTGAGCTGGAGGATGCAGCTGGGGTGAGAGATGCTTGGGTTTTCCACCTGAGGCTGTTGGCCCCGCGACTCAGCCTGTAATAAATGGAAGACGACGGAACGGAAAGGTGGAATGGACTTTCTTCAGAAGTAACATCTATAAAATGTGAAATTACCACTCTTTAGATGCATCATATGGGACTGCTTTCACCATCTGAGTGTTCTTTTTCTGCAAATATAATCAGAAGTAAAGGTATGAAGGAGAAGAGGGAAAAAGGGTGCAACTTAAAAAAAGAAAAAGCAGAAAAAACTGTTTCTAGACTGGGAAGACAGGGTATGAAGAGGACGATGATCACAAGATCAATAGAAAACTGTTTTGATGGCTTCGGTGCTAGAAGGAATCTGCTGGAAGCCTAACGGTAATCAATCTATTGGTTTACACCAGATTCTGATGCATACTTGTAAACCTCACTGACAACCTGCAACAGGAAACTTGCAAACCTCAAAATGAAAAAAAAAACCCCCAACCAGCTCTATTTTTCATTTTTCTTTCCCAGTTATTTACAAGAAAATGAATCTTGCTGTGTTTTCCTCTTCAGTCCAGTTCAGCAGTGACATGGACTTTTTACTGTACAGACTTATGAAAGGAGAACCACACCTTAAAAATATAACAAGTAAAAAGGGTGACAGTCACATCATCAGGACACGTGGGTGTGTGTGTGCCCACTGGTCATTTGGGTCCTTTTTACATAAACTGAGACAACTAGGTCGACTGAGAAAGCTTTTAAAGGCAGAAGTTTTGTTAAATTATTTCTAAGAATGCATAATACATGACCCTGGAAAATCATGGTGGAAAGTGGAAGGAGTCAGGAGTGAATGAGGAAAAGAACGAGAGATGAAATCTTGTCCATTTTCACGTCCCAAGGACACATTTTCAGTCTTGAGTTGAGTGTTTCATTCCCACATTTAATTTTAAGTCCATCTTTGTGTATTAGTTTTCTTTTTTTTAACAACGTTAGTCAATTAAAATGAACGGAACGTCCCTTGTTGACGACCAAAGACTTGGAGAAAAATACCTTAATGTGTTCTACCTCTAAATCAAATTTATTTCTCCTCACCGAAATCCAAAAAATGCCAACCAAGAGGCATACAGAACTTTCTCAGAGTATCTTAGATAATAAAATCCCCTTTCAGGATGGCTTTTAGAGGCTTTGCCATTAGGAAATACAGTGGATAAGAAAAGTCGTCCCTGTCAGAGTAAAACAGAGTACATGTGTGTGAATGAGAGGGATCCAAATGGAAAAGTGAGGTTACAGGGAGAAGAGATAAAGAAAGTGGAAGATTTTAAGTATCTAGGATCAACAGTCCAGAGCAATGGAGAGTGTGGAAAAGAGGTGAAGAAGCGTGTTCAGGCAGGCTGGAACGGGTGGAGGAAAGTATCAGGTGTGATGTGCGACAGAAGAGTTTTAGCTAGAATGAAAGAGAAAGTGCAAAACCGTGGTGAGACCGGCCATGCTGTTTGGCCTAGAAACAGTAGCACTGAAGAAAAGACAGGAAGCAGATATGGAGGTAGCAGAGATGAAGATGCTGAGGATCTCTCTGGGAGTGACCAGGATGGACAGGATTAGAAATGAGTACATCAGGGGAACAGCACATGTTAGAGGTTTTGGGGATAAAGTTAGAGAGGCAAGACTGAGATGGTTTGGGCATGTACAGAGGAGAGAGAGTGTACATAGGAAGAAGGATGCTGGATTTGGAACCACCAGGAAAGAGGCCTAAAGGAAGGCCAAAGAGGAGGTTCATGGATGCAGTGAAGGAAGACATGAAGATAGTTGGTGTGACCAAAGAGGATACAGCAGATAGGACTAGATGGAAGAAACTGACTTGCTGTGGCGACCCCTGAAGGGAATTGCCAAAAGAAGAAGAAGAAGAAGAAGAAAAGTCGTCCCTCCCTCTCTTTCTTTTCTTTTTCCCGTAATTTATTCCAGATGCACCTTTCTGTCCTTAAATGAGTCTGTTCTTAAATAACTCTTTCCACAGGTCGACAACTACAGTATATTTGGGTCTACTGGGTATATTTGTGGTCTGTTTTGAAAGAGAAGCGTGTGTGAGGACTAAGAAGTGAACATGTGATAGATGAGATCTTCACTTGGTTTTTGCCATGTTGAGATGTGAGAATTTTCTCTTAACTGCTTCACTGTTACACGTTAGATTTGCTCTGAAACGGGGTTTGTTTCTGTCAAATTACAAGGTGGCCTCATTGTTTCAAGAACTAAGGAGGTCCCTTATTTCCTGGGGCCATTTTGAAGATGAAATACTTGAAGATGAAATGATCACATGAATTTATATCTCTGATACCTGGCTGAGAGCATCTGTCTGGTCTCTCTGAGTCTCAGAAACTTGTGGTGTTCACTATCAAGTAGATTCAAAAAGACTTGTCCAATGGCTAACATCCGTTTATTCAAATAGTATCCAGTGATAGTGGCCTTAAAAGTTTTATCTTCTGAACTGCTTATCTGTACCGGGGTTACAGGAGGCGCCAGAGCCAACGCGGCTGATTTAAGGCGTGAGGGCGGGGACGCCCCAAACAGGTCGCCAGCTTGTCCCAAGACCACACACACTTATTCCTAGGGGTAATTTTCATAGTGACCAATCAACCTAACGAGCATGTTTTTTGAGAGTGGAAGGAAACCGGAGTACCGGGAGAGAACCCACACATACATGGGGAGAATATACAAACTCCACACAGAAAGTCCCACCACCAGTCTGGGTTTCAAACCCCGGACCTTCTTGCTGTGAGTTCACCGTGCAGCCGGCCTTAAAACTGTTTGGCAAATAGTTAAACGTTTTTTTACTGAATTTACTTTGCAGTAAGCTAATTTGATTTGAGACCCTTTGACACACTTTTTCCATGGTCAATGTTTGAAATCTCTGATGCTTAGAGATTTAACCAAATGCACTTTAGTCTAAGATGTTTATGCTTGGGATTTAATCAGAGATCCCAAGAGAAAAGAAGTCCAAGAATATCCCTTCTTACAAACTTTTTTGAGACCGAACATTATAACTCAGCTATCTGGTTAAAATATTGGCCATGTGTGATTTTGTCCCTAAAACTCCTTGTATGAAAAAGGGACAACTCATCTTAATAATGTCAACTTTAAAGCTTGATTTAATGGTAACACTTTCTCACTGACCTTCAGTTTGTCACTCTACACTACCTCCAAAACCTTCATATTTCTATCACTATCTGATAATAATGACCGAAGTGTCTTTCCCAATTGGACACATTATACTTCATTATTCTGAGCAAAAAACAATTTAAAATTCATTCATCTTTTAAACCAGGGGTGTCAAAGTCCGGTCCTCGATGGCCGGTGTCCTGAAGGTTTGCACATGTTCCTGATTCAACACACTGATGCGCATACAGTAAAATCAACAACAAATAAAATTTGGCACAATGACTCGTTAAAACCTGGATCAGATGTGTAGATGTATGAAGACATGGAAAACCTTCAAGAGACCGGCCCTTGAGGACCGGACTTTGACACCTGTGTTTTAAACCTTTTATCCCTGATGGATCGCATGGGGTGTCGGAGCCTATTCTGGCTGATTCAAGGCGAGAGGTAGGGTACAACCTGAAAAGGTCACCAGTCCCCTGTCGTGCCACACACACAACCATCCACACACACTCATTCCCAGGGGCAATTTCATAGTGGCCAATTCACCTAACATGTGTGTTTTTGGTGGGTGGGAGGAAATCAGAGTAAACCCACACATACACAGGGAGAACATGCAAACTCCACACAGAAAGGACAGTTTTCCAAGCCTCATCCCCACCCAGGATTTGAACCCCAACCCTCTTGCTGTGAGGCTACTGGGCTAACCACTGCACCACCATCCAGCCAAATAATTTAGGATACATTAGAAAAAGTTTAAATGTGAAAAGTTCAAATGAGCTTTTAAAAAAAAAGACATTTTTGTTTTAGTATAAATCAATAATTCATCAAAAATTCTCCCAAAAGTAATAAAAGATTGAGGAAAATAAAGAATTAGATTTTAGCGCCCTCTAGCGGAAAGCATGTAACTTGTCAGAAATCAGTTTCGTCTGAACTATAGATTTTTTGGTTGATTACATAATCCAACCTGAACTATAGATATACACAAAAAATATAATCTGGACCGTCAATGTGGTGCATTTATCAAAGTAGATTCTCAGATTGTTCTACTGGATTTATTAGTGATCTTTCTTTCCGCGCACGCGTCTGTGTGGGCACGCATTTTCTGCTTTTTTTTTTTTTTTCTTGCCCTCTGTCCCGCAGACGCACGTTTCTTGCAAACCCTGCAAAAAGTGCTCCGGATGAGGCGCTGATCTCTGAAGACAAGGAGAGGAAAGTGCAACAAACAGACACACACACACGCACACACACTGATTCCCAAAAGCTGAACGCAGGAGGTCTGTGCATGGCCAAGCAGAACTGTTGAGTGATCAAACCCGCTCTGCAGCAGAACAGGAGGATGGATTGTTTTTCCTCTGTTTTGCTCTAACACTGGAGGATCGGGATCATGGCAGGGATTCACACTTCAGATGTCTTGTCGGGACATGTTTTGGAAGCTGGTCAGGGTTCCAGCGATGCGGCGATGCCTCCCTCCAACACGCGGATGTACCTGGACGTATCGGCCGCTGCTCAATGTTATGGAGCGGAGGGAGTTTTCTCCAATGGAAGGCACAGAGAACATGCTAGTAGTCCAAGGATCGGGAGTGGCAGTCGTGATAATTCCGCGGAGAGAACTGCAACTACTCCTTGTGGCATCATGAAGGTTAGTATTTGCAGCCTTTCTGTTCAGATTATTAGAAATTCTCAAGGTGACACAAAGGGGGATGTTTGGTTCTGTTCATTAAAATCTAGGTTCAGATGGTTGTGAATGTCCTGAAGGATGTAGGGGAAAGAATAATTACTCTTAATTAACAAAGCTTTTGGAAAAGTTTCGCTCATTACAACGAACTTGACAACGTACTTTCAGGTTCAATCCTGTTTGACGCAAACTCATATGGGACACTGATGCTTGTAGAAGCAGCAGGATGTAAAGTTATCATTTATTTATGCTTAATGCTTAAAAATCTTTAAATGCTTACAGTACAGGAAGCCTCATTAAAGGTAATGAGTTTAAAATAACACAAGTCAATAATATGATTCAATTTTAATGACTTTATGAATAAGGTTTCACTTCTTTCATTGCAACATTTTCTAAATATACCCCTTTTTTAAAAACTGTAATGAACAATATCACTTAAATTAGTCTAATCAATATTTCACATATGGTCACCAGCTGTGGGTGGTGATAGAAAGAACGAGATCACGGATACAAGAGGGCAAAATAAGCTTTCTTTTCAGGGTGGCTGGGCTCTCAGAGATGGAATGAGGAGCTCTGCCATCCGGGAGAAGCATGGAGTAGAGCCATTGCTCCTTCAGGTCGAGAGAAGCCAGATGGGATGGTTCGGGCATCCTGAACGCCTCACTGGTGAGGTGTTTTGGGAACGTTGCACCAGGAGAAGACCCAGAGGCACACCTCGGACATTCTGGATAGACTATTTCTCACAGCTGGCTGCGGAACACCTCCTTTGAGAGTTGGAGGATGCAGCCTCGGTGAGAGATGACTGGGCTTCACGTTTGAGGCTGTTGCCCCCGCGACCCAGCCCCAAATATGCAGAAGACAACAGAACAAAATTATATGAAATATTTTAAAATAGCCTGGCCCTAAATTGTGCTCTCATCATATGAGGTTAATTAACTGATCCTCTCATAAGCTCTGCTCACACTCATGCGTGTGTATATACTGTATTTAGTAAAGCAGAATTTCCTCTTCTTTTTTTTTTTTCACAACTTTGAAAATCTTTCAAAGTGACACACTATGGTGGGGTCCTTCTTAGAGATGGAGGTACTGAGTGTGTGGGTGGCTTATGTCAGACGCAGTTTGCATAGCAACTGTGTAGGAGACAAAAATCCAACTCTAATTCTGACAATCTTAGAGAATTGTTCACCATAGAAAAGAATAAAACTTTCAAATTTCTTCCAAAAGTGCTCGTTTAACTCCAAACAGCACAAAATTACTTTTAAAACATGAAGAGTTTTTAATGCGGACTGTGAACCAGTCCATTGTAGTTAAGGAGTTGAGCCAAATAAAAGAAGAAGCCTTTGATTTACTCATCAATCTAAATTCTTACCCTCACCTATGGTTACCAGCTGTAGAAGATGGTGTGTAGAGGGTGGCGCGGGGGAGTTACCATAGAACAAGATGGATTTGTAGAACAAAATTAGTTCCCTCACAGCATGGCTGGGTTCTGAACAGAGGGATAAGTTCTACTATCTGGAAGGTGTTCAGAATAGAGCCATTGCTCCTCCACATATAGAGAGGATCCAAATGGGGAAGTTTGGATACCTAGTTGAGATGGCGCATGATGCCCTGCCCTTTGTGCAGAAGGAACTATATCTTACCAACCTGGGAATGACTTGGGGTTTACCTAACTGAGCTGGAAGCAGTCAGCAGGATGAGGGGTATCTGGATATCCTAGCTTAGGCTGATCTACAACGTTTAACTATCACATTGAGTTTTTCTGAATGGGTGCGGATACAAGTGGCCGAAATGAGCTTCCTCTGTAAGGTGGCTGAACTCTCACTCAGAGATCGGGTGAGGAGCTTTGCCATCCGGGAGGAGCTCGGTGTCGAGCGGCTTTTCCACCTGGTCAAGAGGAGCCAGATGGGGTGGTTCGGATGCCCCCCCGAGCTGCTGAGGTGTTTTGGGCACGTCCCACCGGGAGGAGACCAAGAGGCAGACCCTGGACCTGCTGGAAAGACTATGTCTCATAGCTGGCTGGAGAACGACTCGGGATCCTTCCCGGTGAGCTGGAGGATGTGGCCGGGGTGAGAGAAGCTTGGGCTTCCTGTCTGAGGCTGTTGCTCCCGTGACCCGGCCCTGGATGAGTGGAAGACGACGGCACTGAACGGGTGGTATGCTTTCTAGCTGATGACAGAACAAACTCCAAGTTTCTTATGCAGTTCACTTAACGCCTCCCTTTCTGCCAATCTTACTTTGCTGCATCCTGATAAATGAGCCAGTTATTTGGGTGTGATTTCTTGCCTGCATTGTAAAAACGTTAGAAGTGTGCAACTAATGGACATTGAAAGCAGGGCTGCTGAACATTCTGCTCACTGAGCCTAAAAAGTGTTTTATGAAACTTTATTTTCTCATATTTTCCTCCATGTATCCAACCAGAATGTGATTTTGCAGAGCACTTAGAAAGTGGCTCTGCACAATAGTCTCGACATGGTGCACACTGCTCAAGTAGTACATGGTGGGAAAATGAGTCAGTCACTTTGTTGAAAACGTTGTGTAGCACAGCTCCAGCTCACTCTTGAACAGTGCATTGTGTGTGTGTCTTAGTGGAGGTTTGAAAGGTGAAGAGTCCAGGGGTCCATGGGAATACTGAGGCAAATGAACGATTACAGCACCAGATTACCTCATTAACTTGACTCTTAGCATGCAGATCTTGGACGAGAAGAGTTTGCTTGTTTTTCTCTTCAGCCAGCACCCAGCTTTGTTCTCTTGTAATTTCCTCTGCAGGGTGACAGTGTCATGGTGGAGAGACTTTTAAGTAGCTTCAGGGGGACTTTGTGAGGTTATGTAATGCTGGACTGTGGACAGCTGAAAATCCAGCAACTTCCTGGCTCGGGGGAAGAGACAACAAGAGCAACTAGAAAGGAGCAATCAGGAATTTGGACGGGCATTTAAAGATTAAAATCTCACATCCTACTGAGCCGTTCCCATAGATGCTTCCCACAGATTGTTCATTTTCTCTTATTCACTTACTTTTCGGTGGAATTCCCTGCACGGTGAACATCAAACAATAAGATCTCTGTTCCATCATAGTAAAATTGAGATGAAGAGTAAATGGAGGATGGGAGATATCCAAAGGTGTTCATTATCAGTAGATGACTATTTATCTAGTTTTGTTCAAAGGTAGCAGAAATTAAATTTAAGGTAATGTATTAGGGACGATTGGGTAAATCTGTTTTATAGGATTTTGAAGAGCATTTTGAAGTAATTCCCAATTCTCCTGCAGCTGCAAGCTGAGATGAATGCTTGGATATTTTTGGAAAACAGACAACTGCACTGCGTAGAACAGGAGGCAGCACAAGATGCGAAGTGGTGATTACAGACATTGAGGCTTACTGAATCATTGCCCACTGACTTGGCTGGTTTTCATTTAACACAACTCATCTCAAGAAAGATCTTCTTGTGTTTGCACAGTTTAGCTTCTACAGGATGGTCAAATTTTACATGTAGATGTCTCACAGGTTGATAAGTACCAGAAGAACACACAACTTAGCATTCGATTTAGAATTATGTGAACATGTTTTATCATGCTTTTACTACTTATTTTCATTTTCTCAATTTTTATGTAGATATTAAGTCAATTTATGTGCACCTAGGAGACTTTTAAGCACTGGTGTTAAAACTATGGCTTGTGGGCCAAGTCTGGCCACAGTATAATTATGGTTTGGCCACAAAGCTGTAATGACTATTCAAGCTGGTTCGATGGTATAATAGCATGTGCATGTGACGCTGAGAGAACAAATCCCAGAATGCTCTCCTGGTGTTTTGACAGAATCTGAAAACACCCTCTGTGTTAACAGCTGTCATAGCGACCCACTACTAGGATTGTGCAATTTTGTGCATTTGCACTGTTAAGTCATTGAGTGTGTAAAATTAAGCTTTGAATTTGGTGCAATTATCCTCTTGTAGTCTATTTTATTTTTGTTAATTAAAGGGAAGTCAGAGCTGTGACTTTCTTCCAATAATTCCTCCCTCAGCCCATCTTAATTAGACAGAGGAGGGGACGATGATATCAGGTAAAACCAGCACACATCTCCTTGGTAGCTTTGCTTTATTTACTCAGACAGCAATCTGTTAGGCCTGCCCTTCTAAGCAGAAAACGCTGTCTTCACGTTTACACAGTTTTATTCATCTCTCCGTCATTTCGCTAGAGGCCATGTGCAGATCTGTATGTGTGTCTTTATGAAAAAGGTTAGAAACACAGATGAGAAGCAGTCAAAAGTTTATTTTAGATCCAAACTAAAGAAATACGCTGACTAAGAGATGTATCCCAAAACCTTTTGGGATATTACTTGGTAACCCAACAACAATAAAGCTTTTCCCAGTTTAAAAAAATAGACTGATGTCATGTTGCTGAGCAATGTGGATGCTCTGAGAAGCGGTAACTAGTTAAGACTGCTAACTAGCACAGCTCTCACCATGTTCTCTTCTATCCAAAAAAACTCCCTTAATTTGAATTTAGAGTTTCTTTTTCTAAAGTATTGTATTCATCCCTTATGGGGAAATTATTTTTGTTGCATTGCCTGGTAGCAGGCAGGCATCAACGGCCCCAATGATGGGAGTATCTGGGGGTTAGATATCTTCTCCAGGGACACTTAGGCATGGGCCTAGTGGAATAATACCGGCTTCTCCTAGTCCAAAGACGGACATTCTACCACTGAGAATGTCCGTCATTCTACCACTGCGTAGTGCAGATGTGCACTACGCAACTGCGTAGGAGTTGAATTAACTCTAAACAAGGTCTCCTCTTTAGAGAGCCCTCCTCCTCGTCCCGGGGAGGGATCTCTCTTTCATGTGGATCCCCACGATGTTTCTTATTTTTTTCCCACTGATGTTTTTTTTAGGAGTTTTTTCTCACCGTGAAGGAGAGTCTAAGGGCATAAATGTGCTAGTCTTGTTTAGTTAGCATTTGTTAGTTTTCTTGCTGTGTATTTGTGTTAATACATTCCTCTCTTTCTTGTGAAGCCCATTGAGATGGAAATTCTGTGATTTTGGGCTATACAAATAAAATTGAATTGATGTCATTTGTAAGGCTCGTTACTCAGCGTACACTTTTTGACAATTGATCTATGACTAAAACCAAAAAATCTCCAGATCGTGAAGACGTAGCTCAGTGGTAAAGTTGTCAACTTTGGACCAAAGAATCGCTTTTTTTAAATTTTGCTTCCACCAATGGCTCTCTGCTGTGGTGCATAAAAATTTCTCCATGAGGGATCAATCAAGTGTGCAATTATTAGTTTTATTATCAATAATTCAGAATAAACTTTGCATACTTTCTCGGCCATTGTTGTCAATATTCCATTTGTTTGGGACGTGTTGTGCACTTTGATACGTCATCACCAGGAATAGTTTTTAACGATTTATCATGGGATGACGATACATCGTAAATTATTACATACCACCCATCTGCGAACAATTCTCATTTTTTCTCACAAACTGAGACTCAAGTCTGCCGGTAAATCTCACATTGCTGCTTTCTAAAGGACAGCCAATAAAAAATTAGATTAAACTTAGATTTATTGAAGCAAGGAATTGATTTAATGTGACCATTTTAATCTGTTTTGAGGGTGAAACGGTCCAAATGCCTGTATCCACCTTAGATCTGTAAATTATTCTCAAAACTTTCCTTTCAGTTGGGGCAAAACAATACCCTAAAGTGAAAGAATAAAAATGCATTGATTTTGATATTGAGTCACTATGAGCTCTACTTTAGGTGGAGTGCATAGTTTGTGGATTTACGGGGATCATATTTCCCCACAGGACAAACACAGCTGTCACAGAAAGGTGTAAAGACTCATCCAGACCTCTGCAATAACATCCAGAAAGTCATCTGGATAAATGATCGAACAAGAATTAATGATGTCAACAATCTAAATTATTACTTTCTGATGTTTTGTGGGAAAATAAATCTAATAAATGCACAATTGCCTGAAGGAGTTTCACATTTTTTAGTTTTCTTTCCGCAGGGTAGAGGCAACAGGGACGCTTACTGGAAAAGCTTTTTAGTTAGGACTCATAAATTTCAAAGGAAACTTGTCTTCTTAAGAATGCTATTTGTAGTTTGTCTCTTTAATGTGTACACACACCTACACATAGTTTGGGAATTTATCGGGGATGACGGAAACAACTCAACAGCAAACTTCCCTACGAACAACTGAATTCATGTCATCTCTTGTCTTCTGAATTATTTTTTTCTTTCTTTCTGCCGTAGTGATAAAAACTACTGTTGCACACGCTTTGCCAAGGTTTAACAGATGGTCACATTTTTCTTTTCACCGTGGCACAGATGGTGGGAAATGGGAGAAATTTTAACAGAGAAGCTATATTCTAGAAATGTGATAGTTTTGTCATATTTAGTTCAACTTATGGATCTTAAGGAACATTTGGTTTGGTGCTACGAAGTCAGATTTAGTAGAAAAATAATCCTAAATATTCTGTTCCGGTTCATTTGTGCAGTAATTGTTTTGTTTTGTTTTTTTATAAAGCTATCTTGTAATTCACCAGTTGTGGCCCATATGTCACAAGAACAACACAATATTAATGTGTTTTTAAAGCTGAGCATCAAGAAAAGCCAGTTATAATATTCTGGCAACTACCATGACCCCTCATTTGTCTCCCTCTGCCCACAGAATGCAAATTAGGAATTAAATGCTCGGGTTGTCCATGTGTCTGTGCTTCTGAAACACTTTTGTGGATGCAAAATGTCCTGAATCACCAAATGGATTTTAAGAAAATTGCCCACAGTTACTCAGTACCAACTGTAGATGAACTAATTGGGTTTTTCAGGTTTAGAGAACCAAAAATCAAATTCACAAAGTTTAATATCACAAATTAATATTGATATCTCCCCAACCAGTGAAAGCCTTCTAATGAAATTATCCGCAGTTAGTCAGTACCAACTATAGATGAACTTAAATGATCACCTCCAAGTTATCTTTCTATCCCTAAATTGCAAGTGCATTTCAATCCTTTCCACTTAGTATTGCCTGTGTTCTATCGAGATCTGCGGCCTCATCACACCAGTCGTAGATCTCAATATTTGAACTCTGATCTTGATAAATCAGAGTTCCGAAAACCAACCCTAACGCTAATTCCAATAGAAGTATGGCAGGTCGCAGATCTCGATGGTCGCAGATCTCGTCAGGACACCCTATTATACAGAACTTTGGTACCTTTCGGTTGTTTTAAATGTGCTTCATAAATAAACTTGACTTGACCTCCATTATTCAATGTCAAGTTTTGTTTTGTCTTCTTACCCACTTATTCTATCGAGGTTGAGGGGTGTACAGAAGCCTATCCCGGCTGATTGCAGGCAAAAGGCAGGGTATACCCCGAACAGGTCACCAGTCTGTTGTGGGGCCCCACACACACACACACACACACACACACAACCATCCACACACACTCTCATTCCTAGAGGCATATTTGTTGCAGCAATCAACCTAAACTAGGAAACCGGAGTACCCAGATAAAACCCACACATACACGGGTAGAACATGCAAACTTCACACAGAAAGCCTTGTCCCACCCATGATTTGAATCCTGACCTTCTTGCTGTGAGGCCACTGTGCAGCCCACCTACTGATGTATTTTTGAAAATTCATACATTAAGGTCTCATGATAGAAACACATATCACATACACTTCATAAATGCATTTTTTTGTACATACAGTTTGTGATCAAGGACAGGTGGAGGCATATTATTCAAAGTCAAGGCATCGACATATTTTTGTCTTATAGTAGAATTTATATTTCCACAAAATACATTTTTACAGCTAACATGGTTTATCTTTCCTTCTTCTCTGCTTTAAATGCATCCCATCTGTCTGGTCTGCTTTAAGGATGTGGGTACTGACTGTATCCTGTGGTGTGTGTCCTCTCTGATGTTGCCTGTGACCTGGTGTGTTATGCCCCAGGGTGGCTTCATGCAGGTTACAGTGAAAGCAATGATATGTGATTTAAGCGTTCTACTAAATGCAAACACACACACATCGTTGCGTTTGCTATGCAATGTCAGTGTTTATTGCCCTACACTTTAAACACAGTTTAAACACTGTTACTTCCTTCATGAGCCACTAAATTACTTTCATTTGTCTGTGTTTGAAGGAGAACTTTGATTCATCTTTGCTGTCGACTTGGTAAATATCACACTTACTTGTGCAGAAATAGTTAATGAAACAGTTAAAAAATGCAGGAATTGTGAGCTCTAGCTGCTGTTCCAGCTTTCTGCTTTGCACAGCAGTTCTGTTGTGGCCTGAGCTATTGAAAAGCTTGTGTGTGAGTGTGTATATTCATGTTCTCTGTAAATGGCATCCTGTGCATTGGTTGAAGGCTAAAAGATTTGATGGTCTTTATTGTTAGACATCTTGAGAGTCATTGATTAGATGTTCTAGCTCAGTGGTGGACAAACTTTTTGGTTCATGGGCCACATTGAGTTCTAACATTTAGGGGCCGGAACAGGAGCAGATGGATGGCATGCTTTGGTAACCGCTAGATTAGACTGATAGAATAACACGCTATATTTTAAACAAGCGCACTAAATGTTACATTGAGAGCGTTATGCTAGGTGCCTAGATGCCTAGCGGTGCTAGGTCTGAAATCTAGTGCAATAGTGCTTAAAAACGTGCGTTGAGCGGCGTTAGGTTTGAAATCAAAGTACTTGATGTAACATTTTGTTTTAACATCTAACATGCTTGTTTACGTGTGTGTATTGGGCCGGATGGCTTTCCATATCTGTGCACAGCGTCCGCATCAGCCAATATATATATATATATATATATATAGTGCGCCATCTAGTGAGAAAACATCAGAATTGCAGGGTAAATGAAACATTAACAGGTTTATTTATTAAATTTTTTATATTTGGCGTCCTGGATTAAAACGTTTAGCCGCATGTGGTCCACGGGCCGTAGTTTGCCCATGCCTGTTCTAGCTTATATTTCTTGCAAAAGTTAACACCATAAAAAAATTACAATAGCCGTTTTGACGTTTTAAACTATACATACACTCTGAACATATAGAGTATAACCTTTCACTTAATATCAAAGGACTAAAAATACTATCTGAGTCAGAAAATGAGGATATAATTCAGTTATTCTTCCAAGGACGTTTTTAAAAGACGCTAAAAAAACGATGCAAAAAAACCCTTTCAATTATGTTTCATTGTTATTCACACATCAAAATTGACCTGAAATGTTTTTCTATTTCATTCATGCATTTCTGAGAAATTACAAACTCTACCGTTCTGTATTTGAATGCTATTTGAACGCAAAGTTGTTCTTGGCCACAGTTTTTTTTCTCCGTCATGGCCACATTAAAACATAAGCAAGAAGTGGTTTTTGCGACGTGCATGGGGTTTGCTTACGCTCAATCATATCAAGAAGTGCGATTTTTATTAAATTTATCAAAAAATACAATACAATACAATACAAGCAGCAGAAATGAGCTTCCTCCGCAGAGTGCTTGGCTTTTACTCAGATATAGAGTGAGTAGCTCTGTCATCCGGGAAGAGCTCAGAGTAGAGCTGTTGCTCCTCCGAGTCAAGAGAAGCCAGATGGGGTGGTTTGGACATCTGGTTAGGATGCCTTCCGAATGTCTCACTGGTAAGGTGTTTCGAGCACGTTCCATCAAGGGGACATTGAACCGTAGGCCTGTTGGAGAGGGTATGTCTCACAGCTGACCAGAGAACATCTGGCATTGGTTCCGGGTCATTTCCGGGTGAGTCGCTTTCAGCTTGAAAAGTTTTGTTGTCCTTTTGCTGCTGTTAACTCAGCATTTTATTCATTGATTTGATCTGTTTTTAGATTATAAATAATCTAAGTACTGTCTTTAGTTTTCCAACCATAAATCCCGCTGTTTAACCCTTTGTTGACTTTGTTGTTTACCTTAAGCGCTACCGTTAGCATTAGCATGGCTTCCTCCTCTGCTTCTTCTCCTTCTTCTCCTCTCTCCTGCTCCATGTGCCATATGTTTAGTGAGGATCCTGGCTCCTTTAGTGAGGATAGTGACAGGTGTGTAAAGTGTAGCCTTGTCTTAGATTTGGAAGCCAGGTTAGAGGAGTTAGAAACGCGGCTGCGCACGAAAGATGCTAAGGTAGCTAGCCAGGTTGTTACTAGGAGCGTCAGCCGCACGCAGCTAGCTTCAACCCCAGCACCTCCCCTGCAGCCGGGGAATACACAGGATGGGTTTGTACCGGTGAAGAATAAGAAGCATTTTTCTGAACGCACTTCCTTAGAGCACCCAAGGCTCCACATGTCAAATAGGTTCTCTCCCCTCAGCGACGCACCCGCTGAACCATCAACTCTGGTTATTGGCTCCTCTATAGTCAGACATGTGGAGCTCCCAGCGGCGACAGTCAGGTGTTATCCGGGGGCCAGAGTTGGTGACATCGAGGGAAACCTTAGGATGTTAGCCCAGAGTAAGTCTAGATTCCGTCGAGTCGTGATCCACGCGGGTGGTAACGACGCCAGACGGAGACAGTCAGAGGTTCTCAAATCAAACGTAGAGTCGGTGTGTAAGTTAGCTAAGTCGATGTCACACACTGTAATTTTCTCTGGTCCCCTGCCGAACTTAGTCAATGATGAAATGTATAGTCGCTTTTCATCATTCAACCGCTGGTTAGCTAGATGGTGCCCAGAGAACGGCATTGGTTTTATAGATAACTGGAGTGCTTTCTGGGGGAAGCCTGGTCTCATGCGGAGAGATGGTATCCATCCCACTTTGGAAGGTGCCTCTCTTCTTTCTAGGAACATTCGTGACAGCCTTAGTCGTTCAACCTGACAATCCAGAGACGAGACCCAGGCACAGAGCTGTAGTTTAAAACTCTCCTCTGAGCTTCCTTCTGCGCTGGTGCAAACCCAACACAGGCTTAGCTCAGCAGGACTTAGCTTTAGCTTATACACAGAAAGACAAGTGAAAGAAGTGAGACCCAGAAACTTAAAAGTGATAACCACCAACAGTCTCAGTAACAATGAGCAGAATTTTGATATAGTTAAATGTGGCCTACTGAACATCAGATCAATTTCTTCAAAGTCCCTTCTAGTCAATGAACTAGTTAGTGATAACAAACTTAGTCTACTAGCGCTAACTGAAACTTGGCTACGACAAGATGACTATGTAAGGCTAAATGAAGCAACGCCTCCAAGTCACAATAACTACCTAAAATCCAGAAGCTCTGGGAAAGGTGGTGGTTTAGCAGTAATATCACAGTCTAGCTTACTTCTTACCCCTAAAATAAAATACACATATAATTCCTTTGAAAGTATCGTACTATCTATTAACCAGCAAAACCGGACAAAACAAAAAGCAATTTTATTTATAATTGTCTACCGTCCGCCAGGACCTTATTCAGAATTTTTAACCGAGTTCTCTGATTTTCTGTCCAGTGTAGTTTTAGATTCTGATAAAATAGTGATAGTAGGAGATTTTAATATTCACGTTGATGACTCTAGCGATTGCTTAGGAAATGCTTTCACTGCTTTACTAGATCATGTTGGTTTCACACAAAATGTAAATGAACCTACTCACTTTCACAAACACACATTGGACCTGGTTCTAACCTATGGTGTAGAGATTAGTCAGCTTAGCGTCTTTCCTCATAACCCTGTACTTTCAGACCATTTTCTAATTACGTTTCAGTTTTTATTAAAAAATGTGTCTGCCCCAATGAAAAAAACACAACTTAGAAGAACGTTATCTGAGCGATCTGTGTCTGAGTTTAAATGTCAAATTCAGCCAATACTTAGTACCATATTAAATGAATTTACTGACAATACCTCTTGCAGCTCTAGTCGCAGTATTCATGACCAGTATGTCGATAGTGCTTTCCAAAGTCTTAGGGACTCACTAGATTCTGTCGCGCCTTTAAATTCCAAAGTTATTAGACGGGACCGAGTGCCACCTTGGTTTAACTCTGATACACGCTCTCTTAAACAAGAAACCCGTAAGCTAGAAAAAGAATGGCGGCGTTCTGGATCAGAGCAATCTCGGAACGCCTGGAAACGTAGCCTCCTAGATTATAAAAAATCTTTGCGTAAGGCTAGAAACCAGTACTATTCAACTTTAATAGCGGAGAATGAAAATAATCCTAGATTTCTTTTTAGCACTATAGCTAGGCTGACCAGCAGTCACAACACAATAGAGCCTTCTATCCCAGTTACTCTAAGCTGTGAAGATTTTCTTACATTTTTTAATGATAAAATCTCAAATATAAGGCATAAACTGAATGAACTTATTCCTACAATTAGTCCAGAGCAGGCTGAAGCTGCAGAAATGAAAGCTTCTCTAAAAACTTCTGTAACATTAGATTGTTTCACTGCTATAGACCAAACTGAGCTAACAGATGTTATTACATGCTCCAAAACATCAACCTGTCTTTTAGACCCAATTCCAACCAAGCTTTTCAAAGAAACGCTACCTGTAATTAACAAACCTATTTTAACTATAATAAATTCCTCCCTAGAAACAGGATATGTTCCACAGTTATTTAAGCATGCAGTTATTAAACCGCTTCTAAAAAAGACCAATTTAGATCCCAGCATTCTGGCCAACTATAGACCAATATCAAATTTACCTTTTATGTCTAAAATTCTAGAAAGAGTTGTAGTTAAGCAGCTGAACCGTCACCTGCAGGAAAATAGTCTTTTTGAAGAATTTCAATCAGGTTTTAGATCACACCACAGCACAGAAACTGCGCTAGTTAGAGTGACAAATGACCTTTTATTAGCCAAAGAAAAGGGACTGGTTTCAATCGTAGTTCTCTTGGACCTTAGTGCAGCCTTTGACACAATTGACCACAGCATTTTACTTCAAAGGTTAGAATATGACTTAGGGATCAGAGGAGCAGCTCTTCAATGGTTTAAATCTTATTTATCTGGTAGATACCAGTTTGTTCATGTAAATGATCAGTCCTCTACTTCTACCAAAGTTAGTTTTGGTGTGCCTCAGGGCTCAGTTCTTGGACCTATTCTGTTCATGCTCTACATGCTGCCTCTGGGAAACATAATCAGAAAACACAGTATTAATTTTCACTGTTACGCAGATGATACACAATTGTACTTATCAGTCAAACCTGACCAGAGTGACCATATAGAAAAACTTAATACCTGTATCAGGGACATAAAGACTTGGATGACAATCAATTATCTCCTTTTAAACTCAGATAAGACTGAAGTTATTGTAGTAGGTCCTAAAAATCTGAGAGATGTTTTTACTGACCAAGCAGTCTTCTTCGACGAAGTAACTGTGGCCTCTGACCTCACCGTTAGAAACCTAGGAGTTTTATTTGATCCAGATTTATCATTTAAAGCTCACATAGCACAGACTTGTAAAACTGCATTCTTTCACCTTCGCAACATTTCTAGAATCCGAAATATCTTATGTAAAAGTGATGCTGAAAAACTCATCCATGCATTTGTTACATCGAGATTGGATTATTGTAACGCTTTGCTCGTAGCATGCCCTAAGTCTTCCCTAAAAAGTCTTCAGCTGGTTCAAAATGCAGCAGCACGACTATTAGCAGGAACTCATAGAAGAGATCATATTACTCCCGTGCTAGCGTCTCTCCATTGGCTTCCTATTGAGTTTAGGATCAAGTTTAAAATCATCTTACTAACCTACAAGGCCCTAAACGGCATGGCTCCATCTTACATTAGTGAACTTATAGTACCTTATCAACCAAGCAGAACACTCCGCTCACAAAATGCAGGGCTGTTGGTGGTTCCTAGGATTTCAAAAAGTACAGTTGGAGGTAGAGCCTTTAGCTACCAAGCTCCAGTTTTATGGAATAAGCTCCCAGCTCAAGTGAGAGAGGCAGACAGTGTTCCTACATTTAAAGGGAGGCTTAAAGCATTCCTGTTTGAACAAGCTTATCAACAGGCCAGATAGAAACAGATTAAATTAGCTGATATAATTATTAGTTGGCTGCTAGATAGTAAAAGCTGGGGAAAGTATGGTACATTGGGGTTCTGTCCTCTAATTCTATCTACTATTCTCTGCCAGACTGTCTTGGCTCTTTCCCCCTACCCCCTACTCTAACCCTCTACCCTAAACCCCTGGCTTGCTATCTCATTCATTGTTCTAAATTGTCTGATTATTTAGAATTACACTGCTAGTTGGTACAATACAATTCACATGTTGTCCACCTCTCTCCCTCCTCTCTGGGAGAGAGCCCCATCCAGGACTCTGCGTTCCTGTCCTGGGCATGGCCACACCGAGGAGACCTCCGCGCTTCTTCATCCCCGCTCCATCAGGACGAAATCCATCTACTCATCTCTGCCGTGGGCATCGCTGGGCTGAGGAGTCTCCCGTGTCTCCTTCAGGATGAAGAACATCTACTCATCCCCGTACTGGACATCTCCGGGCTGAGGAGTCCCCCGTGTTTCCATCAGGATGAAGAACATCTACTCATCCCCGTACTTGACATCTCCGGGCTGAAGAGCCCCCCGTGTTTCCATCAGGATGAAGAACATTTATTGACTTCTTTAGATATTTAGCTGTAGATTAGAATAAGCTAATATTTAAACAATAATCTTTGACACATTGTTTGCTCGTCCCGGGGGAGGGATCTCTCTTTCACGTGGATCCCCATGAGGTTTCTTATTTTTTCCCCACTGATGGGTTTTTTAGGAGTTTTTCCTCACCGAGAAGGAGAGTCTAAGTGCATTAATGTGCTAGTCTTGTTTAGTTAGCATTTGTTAGTTATTTTTCTTGTTGTGTATTTGTGTTAATACATTCCTCTTTTTCTTGTGAAGCCCATTGAGACGGACATTCTGTGATTTTGGGCTATACAAATAAAATTGAATTGAATTGAATTGAATTGAATCTCGGAGTCCTCTCGGGTGAGCAGCCAGAGGATGCAGCCAGGGTGAGAAAAGCCAGGGTTTCTTGACTAAAGCTGTTGCCCCTGCAACCTAAGCCCAGATAAGCGGAATACAACAGAACGGAAGGCATCAAAAAATGAATATAAAAGAATTTGCGCTTCCTTTGCCAACTCGATGTACTTTACACTGTATTTGCCGCCTGGAAAAAGATTTATTTTTGGGTTTTCGCAAATGTAAACGTGCATAAATGTTCTTATTAGCTGAACGCACTGGTATAATGATTGCTATCGTCACCTCCTCATATAAATATCTCTCCATACATTACAGCTGCAGCAGTCGCTCTCAGCAGGAAGCAAATACCTTTTTTCCTCGCAGCGTGAGGAAGCGTTGAATAATGACAGGATCAATAAAAGTCATGAAACAGTGACAAATGCATGTCATAAAATGTCAGGCCTCCCTGTGGTTCTTCCACTTAACCTCTATTATTTCCCATTTCCCCTTTTCTCAATCCATCATAATTACATTCAGTGTTGGATTTGGCAACTTTACAAGTCAAAAGTGGAACATTTCTTTAACAAATCTTTTTAATGCAAGAAATAGTTTAAAGTCTAATATAAAAACAGTAGAAATACTTTTTTTTTGTCAGTTGGAAAGAAAACATTTCAAAATAATGTCCTCTCTATTTGTTGTTAATAGGATTAACAAAATTTAATAGCTTTAAGTTCTTGGTGCCAAGATGTTTTATTGATGTTGCAACACTATTTATGCTATTACATAATGCCGGATCCCTATTAGTCTGGCTGAAGCAGGTCAGGCAGAGGAAGTACCAACAAACTCCCAGAACTGGATGACCCAGTTGTGAGACGATAACTTTTTAAATTGAGAAGTTTGTGTAACCAGTTTCTTTTCAATACTTTCCAATTATTTGTGCAATTAGTTGCATGTGGGTTCGATGTAAAAAAAAAAAAAAACCCTTGAATGTTCAAATGTTGGTGAACTTTTGTGCAAGATTGATTGTGTAAAAAGGTCAGAGACTCTGCTATGCAGCTGGAAAGTTGGTGTTGGGTAATCAGGGAGAATTAGGGTCAAAGTGATCTGATGGTGTAGTTGTTGTGGGTGCAGAAAACATGCAGGCTGTGCACAGCATGGCACAAAGATGAAAAAAAAACTCTTAAAGGAACTGAAACTCGTAAAACCAAATTCAAAGAAGTTAATTGTCAGTAACGTGAGTCAGTCCTAGATTTTTTGTGTCAACCTGAAACATTGAATGTGATATTTTGCAACACTGTTCAAACACAAAAAGGACTGCCTACAGTTACAGTTACAGTTTTTTGGGTGGAGACGGTGGCCGCGTGGTTAGCGCGTTCGCCCGCGGACCGGAAGGTCGCGGGTTCGCGTCCCACGGAGAGCACGTCTAGGGTCCTTGGAGAAGACACCTAGCCCCCGCTTCTCCCACCATTGGCGCCGTTGAAGGGCAGCCTGCTGCGGTGTAAGGAGTGCAGCAAACAAATTTCCCCGGTGAGGGATGAATAGAGTAATTCAAAATAAAAAAAAAAAATAAAATACTCATCTTTGTTGGGAGAACACAAAAAAAATTGTTTTGTCTTCTGAACCACTTATTCCTAACAGCGCCGTGGGTGTGCCGGAGCCTATCCCAGCTGATTGTAGGCGAGAGGCGTGGTATATCTTGAACAAGTTGTCAGTCTGTTGCGGGGCCACACACTCAGAATCATCCACTCACACTCATTCCCATGGGGGCAATTTGATAGTGTCCAATCAACCTAACATGCAGGAAACCGGAGTACCCGGAGAAAACCCACGCATACCTGAGGAGAACATGAAAACTCCACATGGAAAGGCCAGTGTGTCAAGCTTTGTCTCACCTAGAATGATATTAGCTTTGTGGGTGGTGACCGAAAGAATGAGATCGTGCACACAAGCAGCCGAAATGAGCTTCCTCTGCAGGGTGGCTGGGCTGTCACTCAGAGATTGGGTGAGGAGCTCTGCCGTCCAGGAGGAGATCGGTGTCGAGCTGCTCCTCTTCCGGGTCAAGAGAAGCCGGATGGGGTGGTTCGGGCATCTTGTCAGGATGCCCCCGAGCGCCTCACTGGTGACGTGTTTAGGGCACGTCCCACCAGGAGAAGACCAAGCCAGCTATGTCTCACAGCTGGCTGGGGAACGACTCGGGATCCTTCCAGGTGAGCTGGAGGATGCAGCTGGGGAGAGAGAAGCCCCGTCTGAGGCTGTTGCCCACGCGACCCGACCCCAGAGAAGCAGAACACGAACGGAACAGAATGGAGCTTAAACACAGAATTTGATTTGACATCGTTCTTGAGAGCAAGGAGTCTTGTAGGGATTTAGTTTGTCTATCGTTCTCGTTAGTTAAATGTTGTGTTCAAATAAAAGCCTATTTCTTGAATACCAAATGTGTAAGAAGAGAGGGTGGGTTTCATTCATTCTTTTGGTTTTTATCATCAATATTGAAGCCACAAAAACACCAAGTCAGATTTTTAATGGATAATGCATTTTCCTAGCCTAATTACTGTTTGCGGGGTTTTCTGAAATGCCCATAGCGTTGAGGATTCCACACTCATCTGTGTCAAAACTGCTGTGTTAAATGGTATGCAATAATGGAGAAGAAAGGAGAGCAGCAGAGTGAAGAAAAGAAGAGAAGGAGAATGGATGAAGAGAATGGAAAGAAGGAGAAAGAAAGGACTCCAAAAGGCACTTAGTGTTTTACAGCAAGACACCATTAGCACTTTTGGTTAGCAGTAATCCCTACAAGCAAGAGCTGGATTTACTCGACAGTGAAGAGGCAGAAGGATGCTAAGTCAGACAGAGGTTTGATGTGGATGACAGAAGAAAGTAAAATGAGACGCCATACATTATCCAACAAAACATTATACTCTGCATGCTGTGTCGTTCTAACTTAGCTTGGGTTTAAAGATTGAAAACAACCTCTATGTTTCGACTTTGTGAAGAAAAAAAATGAGAAAATCTCAGAACCCAACACACGTCTTCATAATTGTCTGTTCTCACACTGAAACCAGCGTAGCAACAACTTTATGTAACCTGAAACTTCAAAATTCAGGGACTCCATGGGATTAGTAATTTAGGATGAAGGTGTAAAGAATAAACCACGGAATGAGGCATGTGTCACATCTATACAATCCCACGGCTTATTTGAACTACAAATGAACATATCTGCAAGCGTGCTTTAGGCTAGCAGAAGATGAAAGTCCTTCTGGAGTGTATGCTTGACGAATAGAAGCTTTTCTCGACTTCGAGTAAAATGTTTTTGCCTGAGTTGGAATAGAAAAAAATTCAGACAAGATCTTTGTCTTTTAAAGACTTCTTGAAATACAACATGACCAAAAAAGTGAACGTTTTTCCTAATTAAAGAGTCATCTACTGCCCTTCGTGGCCCCTGGTAGTGAGACCGCAGCAAGTATCCACAGAGAGACAACAGGACATGTGACATGTCTACACACCAAGTGTGTGGGGGTTACTACATGTCACACAGATGTGTAAGATGAGTCTGGAACAAGTGCACGTCAAACTTGAGCAATTTTACACAGATTCCTCTTTTGGATTATTCAGCTGCAACGTTGACCAGAGTGTGCGTATGCATGTGTGAGAAAGACACGTTTCGCAATCACAGCTAATTATTTCTACCAGTATTATTGCAGATAGAACAGGTTAGCTTAACACGTTCTGTCTCTACTGTGACAGAGTCAAAATTTCGATACAGAAGCAAGAGCCGGTTTTCTGTCGAGATCTGTAACTGACAACCGCAACCGGTTTGAGATCCCGACTAGGCAGCAGATCTCGCTAGAACACCGGCACAATTTTAAACTTACCTTTTTACGTTGGCAGTTCTCATTAATTCCGTTCCGTCATCTTCCGCTTGTTCCGGGGTCGGGTCGCGGGGGCAACAGCCTCAAACGGGCAGCCCAGGCCTCTCTCACCCCGGCTGCATCCTCTAGCTCACCCGGTAGGATCCCAAGTCGTTCCCCGGCCAGCTGTGAGACATAGTATCTCCAGCGGGTCCAGGGTCTGCCCCTTGGTCTCCTCCTGATGGAATGTGCCCGAAACACCTCACCCGCGAGGCGCTCGGGGGGCATCCTGACCAGATGCCCGAACCACCCCATCTGGCTCCTCTCGACCTGGAGGAGGAGCGGCTCAACACCGAGCTCCTCCCGGATGGCAGAGCTCCTCACCCGATCTCTGAGTGAGAGCCCAGCCACCCTGCAGAGGAAGCTCATTTCGACCTCCTCAATTCCACCAACATGTTTTCCGATGAGGAAGTAGAGTCTTTGGAATCCAGAATGGGTCTTCCTATCTCTGGTGCCGAGGTCGCCGAGGTAGTCAAAAAGCTCTGCGGCGTGATGAGATCCGCCCGGAGCTCCTAAGGGCTCTGGATGGTGTTGGGCTGTCCTGGCTGACACGCCTTTGCACCATTGCATGGACATCGGGGACAGTGCCTCTGGATTGGCAGACTGGGGTGGTGGTCCCTCTTTACAAGAAGGGGAACCGGGGGAGTGTGCTCCAACTACCGAGGGATCACACTCCTCAGCCTCCCTGGGAAGGTCTATTCAGGAGTACTGCAGAGGAGGGTCCGTCGGTTCTCATTAATGTTGTATAAAATTAATCCTTTTCAATTGTATTAGCAAATTAGAGCCATAGTGCTCTGGCATTGCTGCATAAAGAATTAGAGATGATTAATTATTGGCATTTTTAATTGAAAAGTTTGTTTTTTTCTAATTTGGCTGACCAATCAACTCAACATGCATGATAAATGAGTGAAACTCAGTGCTATCTGAAAGTGAATGCTGGTTACTGACCTTTAATAAATGGTGATGATTGGTTGTAGTATTCAAACAACACATTTAGAGACTGCTGTTTGATTTTTACTGGTTCTAGTTGGGATGTCGGGTGACCCATTGGGAACAAGCGATTGTGGAAACCTGAAGTCAAGCTTCGAATACTATTGTGTCTTCATTTGTCTTCTTGACTATATTCGTCTTGCTCTCTACCGTCTACCTCACCAGAGCCTCCTGTTCCATTTCTTTAAAAATAGACAACTACAGTCTGCCATGCTGGATGGACTGTCCCTGACCTTCATGCAGTGTTTCAAAAGTCATGTTTGTCTTGCAACGGTGCTAATGTGTGTCAAGCTAACTGCAGGCTCATCTCCTCTCAGGACCCTCCCTATGTTGGAAGAGTTTTTCCTACAACCTCTGTGAATTCACCCTTACTGATGTGTGAGTACTCCCTAAGTCCCAGGACTCTGATTTCTCAGAGGATAGCATGCCAGAAAAATGAAGAACGTCCTTGAACTCCTTACACCACCGGACAATAATTGAAGTTGGCAGCAATTCACTTTATACATTCCGACTTGATATTACTGACCTTATTCTGAAGGATGTAAAGGATAAACTCGACATGAGGGGTTGATGTTTAACATATTTAGGATTAAGTCAATGTCAGAAAGCAAATATTTAATTATTGGTTGACTAATCCGACTACTCTAGGCACTCCCGACCTTGGCTAAAACACATGCTAACATGAACATGCGTTTCTGACGCAATGTGTAAACTGTCATCACTTCTTAAGTACTATTGGATAAATAATATTCAATAATAGAAAAATGGGATGAAATAATTTAATCTCAATGGAATCAAATCAAAAGGAACAATGTTCTTGTTTTCATGTTGTTACACCCTACAGCGGTGGGATTATTCAGGCCAGATAAAGACAATCCAGCCTTGTCTAAATCCCACATTATGTTTACATAAAATATTGGTCTTTTAATATATTTTCTATTTATTCTTCTTTGACAGACCAATCCCTTTTTGGTAATAAAATATAAATGCCTTGTTGGTTTTTTTTGGCCTGAGGTTGGACACCAGCTACAGGGTTAAAGTGTGAGAATGTCATGTTGTCTTCTGAACCGCTTATTTCTATAGAGGTGGCATGGTGTGCCGGAGCCTATCCCGGCTGGTTTCAGGCGAGAGGCAGGATACACCCTGAACAGGTCGCTAGTCTGTTGTGGGGCCACTTATATACAACCATCCACAGACAAACTTATTCCTTGGGGTATTTTTTATAATGGCCAATCAACTTAACATGCATATCATTGGAGGGTTGGAGGAAACTTGGAGAAAACGCACACATACACAGGGAGAACATGCAAACTCCACACAGAACGACTAGTGTTTCAAGTCTCATCCCCACCCGGGACTCAACCCCGACCTGCTTGTTTTGAGGTTACCATGCCACCCCTGCGCCACCAAAATTTTACATCAGGTAGCAAATTGATAAATAGTTCAAGTTCTTTTTATTTTCTGTGTTTTATGTTTATTCTTCTGTGCACAACCGTTGCTCTAAATTTTTTTCTCAACATGTGGAGTGAATACCCACGGCCAACTAGTAAGCAACTCAGGAAAAAGTCATTACTTCAAAGTATAAGCTACAAGTAAAGTTTTGCTCGTACAAAATATCTAAATGTCGGAAAAGGGGGGCACAACATATCCGAGTTACTCGTGTTTAATCATTTTTCTTATGTAGACCCCGGACCCGTTGGAGAGACTATATCTCACAGCTGGCTGGGGAACAACTTAGGATCCTTCCGGGTAAGCTAGAGGACACAGCCGGGGTGAGAGAAGCCTGGGCTTCCCATTTGAGGTTATTGCCCCCGCGACCCGGCCCCGGAATAAGCGGAAGATGACGGAACGGAAATTGTTATCAATAGCTCAAAATGCATTCTATAGTTAAAAGGCTTTCGGTTCCTTTTAAACATGTAAGCTTGTCTTTTATTTATTTTACTTGTGCTCTTTGAAGCTCGATTTATTGGTAAATGTTTCTGTGATTTATTGGTAACATTGTAGATCCAGGTTGCTTACGACAATGTTAACCCCTGTTGTGGGGTCTACCTCCTACCTGCCACTTAGACAACAAAGCAGAGCCCCACAGACCCATAATGTGTTTGTGTGAACAGTCTGAAAACACTTGTACCAACCTGCACAATGGTAGCATAGAGCTGCCCGCGATCAGGAACACCGTAGAGATAAAAGGATGAAAAGAAAGACTTGGTCATCAATTCAATAAAAAGAAGATATTTGTATTTTTAAAAAGAAAGAAAGAGAGAACATTTATTTTTTGGTTACGTTTTAGAAGTATTTTAATGGACCATAATAAAAAAGGAAAAAAATAGGATTGGATAACTTGGAAAGACCAAAGATAAATGTATCGAGTATGAATGGTTTAAAGGAACTGTAGTGATTGGTAGAAGAAGACAAATGAGGAATGGGAAGAGAATAACTTTATATATGATGGCTGTTCAGCCGAATCTCTAACCTAGCCTGATGTCGTTAGGTAAGCCTGGTGATGCAAGAGGAGGTGGGAGGAAGCAAAGCACGCATCCAGTAACTCATACACGTGTACCGTTTGCCAACGCTATTAAACGTTTCCCTATCCGTACAGACGTTTGTCCTTGTGGGATGATGACCTACTCCTCCCTCCCATTGCTCGGACCATCCCTCACTTTTCCCAGCGTATGATAGGAAGGAAGATTGCATTAGCCGGAGACAACAACGTGTAGGTGAGATGGAACATCGCAACCAGCAGTCATTTAGCTCTGTACTCGCAAGGCCTCGCAACAGTCTCCTTCTCCACTAGAAGTATTGATTTCAGACTGACAGGAGTTGTGATTGGATACATAAGAGCTAGTGCGTTTGTTTGCTCTGACTTGTGTGAGTCGGCTATATATTAAGCTGTCATGTATGTGAGGCTATTTGGAGCTTGCGTCGGATCAATTGCTATATTTTTTATTGATGGAACTGTTGACGGCAAATGTGTATAAATTGAATTTTGTGCTGCGGGAAATGTTATATTTGCTCATTGGGGGTCGTAAAAAAATCTCCATGTGCTTTATAAAATGAAAAATAGTGCACACGTAACCACGGGATAATCTTTTCTTCAGTAAACTAGCTCAAACAACAATGCATTCATAATTTTATTCACAGTTCAAGTTGTTAAAAACAAAATGTTTAAAAGGACACTTTTAACCTTGAAAGAAATATTTCAAACCCTTCAGCAACTCTTAAAAAAATAAAACAACCCATTTGGCATTGACATGGTAAAATGAATAAAAAACTCACAAATATTGCATCATTTCTCTTGAAAAAAATTCTGAATACTGATCTTCTTTTATGTTTAAAACTATTTGCCAATCCAATGTTAATGCTCCATTTTCAGAATTATTCCTTTTATTACCGAATTAGTCGTAACCAATCTTTATCACTAGTTAAAATAGACTATATCCATAAATCAGTGTGTGTTTAGTGGATGGAAAGGAGTTAGATAACGCCAAGCAATACATGGCCTCTTCCTCGAGGTGAGCTGGCCAGTGAACAAGACTGAATTAACCAAGGATTGAAGTCATTAGATTTTATTCTTCCAATTAACATGCATCTTAATCAGGAAAGCCCCGGTTTGTCAGAGAAAAAAATCTTTGTATCCAAGTCAGCATTGGTGTTCATACATTTTAAAAGGCAGTTGGTGAAGTAAAATGCATTTTTCTAGATTTAGATTTTTCTTTAAAGCCTTGAAAACCGTCATCCATCTGGGCTTTAGACAGAATTGTCATGCAAGCTCTTTGTATTTTTTGGCTGTTCTAGACATCACAGCTTTGTCTGGTTTTGAAACATGACAGAAAGTGAAAGAGGATGTGGAGCTTGGAGCTGTTGTTTCTTTTCCATTAGAAAGCAGAAGCTGAACACTAAGCAATCACCTCGTAAAGTGGTGAGTTGGCTGGTTTTTGTGCATGTGCGAAATGCACAAAGACAAAGCAAGACATATGATGCCTCGTGAGGATTTCTTTATTTTTTTCTCCGTTTTGGATGAATGACAAATATGTACATATAGTTGATAGCAGAATTTTATTTAAAAAGACAGAGCGTTACTTTGAAGTTACCTGAGGAAAAGGAATTAAAATCTCACCGTTGGGTTGAAATATGTTGATGTTGACTGTCCAACCAAATCAAAGTTGCCACCTGTAATTATCTAAACAGAAAAAAGTTACCATCTCTCTGCATCATGGCTGTAAGCTACAATTCTCTGTAAGCTAGCAACAAGTTATTTTACCCCAACTGGTGGGGTATCATGTTGAAAGATATACAGTAATTTTTTTAAAAAAGATCTTGGTTTTTTGACAAGCGTTAGATGATTCTCGAGATCCAGGAAAGTTAGCCAGAAAAAAACGTCCCGACTTATTTTGACTCACACTTATTCAATTGTTTGGTGAAATCAAATTGAGAAAAAACAACAGTAGAAAACTATTTTTGATTGTGAAAATAATTTCCAAACGCACAATCCAAAGAGAACTCCAGGGATTGTGACTAACTAGTTGTGTTTTCTATAAAACAAAAAACAAAAAACTACTGCTCTGTTGGGTTTGAATTAAAGCTTCCATTTACTAGGGAACATAAAGTTATGACTCTAGAGCAATTGAAAAGATTGTTTTGTGTTTTGATGATTGCATCGTGATTGTATGGTTTTGTTTGATTGCTACAAGAGGTACTACTAGGCATCCAACGTGCCTAGCAGTACAAGCCTGTCGAGGCAGTGTAGCAGTTGGTCAGATCTATGTTCAGCCAAGGTATGTATTCAAAGAATGAAGCCACTTGACTACTTGAGTTTATTGAATGTCCGCCTGTTGTTTTTCCTCCCTAATGATATGGGCATATTCCAAGACAACAATCCTAGTTTTCATTAGGCTCTGATTGGGAAAAGTAGTTCAGGATGCAGAAAACATAAAATTTTCACACATAAATTTGCAACCATAGTCACCTGTCCTCAATACTGTTGAGTTGTAGGGATATGCTTGAGAAGGCTTTGAGCAGTGATGAAACTGCACCATCATTGATGCCAGATGTTGGAGGATAAATGAGCACAAAATTGGAAGAAAATAACTCTTGCGCCATAGTAGAAGCTAATCAAAAAAACAATGACACAGCAAATGTCATAATCAAAGCCAAACTTGGCAGCAACTCTACGACTGTTTGAAGGGTATAACTTCACCCTTAATGGGTGGCTCCAAACAATTGACACCAATCCAGTCACCATTTTCTGTTAATATAAATAGTGCAATGTTGATTTGGATCTAGATTAGACCAATCTGCGTTTGCATTGGAAACGCAGACTGGCAGGCTGGAACCCGATTGGCCAGAAGGGGCCAACCAGGAACAAACTTTTTTGAAGGTACGCTTCTCTGCCACTGAAGACTTTAACAACAAGCAATCCACCTGGTTCACGTTCTGGCTTCCTGCTCTCATTGGCTAAGTAAACTCTGTTGATCAAACCTGTGAAACTTTCCCACACGGGGATGAACAGCTGCTTCATTATTTAAACGGAGCATTTGAGTGACTAGTTATTAACTATAGTACCTCATGCCGCAAGAAAAACAACAACAACAAAACAAGACTATCAAAAATGTGTTATAGCCAGAGGGGCACTAGTGCACATGCGTTGTCAAAATGTTGCAAGCGTGTAGCATGGCAGCACAAAAAGAGACATACCGCAAAACTCCTCTTTCTTTTTTTTAAAAAAAGTTTTATGACTAAAGATGCATTTAATATGGTAAAAAAAAAAAAGGTTTTTTGTTTTTTTTTTAAGTAAAATTCAAAGGCCGTGGGTGAAAAAAACTTGGCACATTATGATGCTTAAAATAATATCAGCTGGTGTGTCCCGATACTCTAGTGAGTCACAAACAAACTAGATTCTTGTTCTTGGCGTATTTTCAGCTCTCATTTGAACATGTTTGGTTTTATTTTGCACCACCAAAAGCAGCAGTAAGAATGATGATTTGGGAACCTGTTTCCAGATTTTTACACATCAAGCATTTTGGTTTTTATGTGTGAAGTCATGAATCTGAGAAATGACTAGTGAATCATTATATTTCTGGCTCTCTTTGTTCCTGGTCTGCATCCACATGTTTAGAAGACAAACTTTCATCTTGTTTGACTTCATGCATTTTGACATTGAAAACTGGTGGGACGTCAAAAAGACCACCTGTGCACACACTGACCCATCTTAGTTATTTTTCTCATCAACCTGCATAGAAATATCTTGTATTTGACTGTTTAAGTAAAGTTGCAAGAAAATAATGGACTTTTCTGTGTTCATTGTTTTCCTCACGCAGTAGCAATATATTTTGAGATTGATGTCCTTCAGATCACCTTTGCACAGCTCAGGAACAGGATGTACTGTTGGCTCATTCAGCGGTACACAGTGCCGCTCAGCTTTCTTACTGAGCTCCAATGCAGAGTTAGCCATAAGCCTTTTTTTTAATGGGTTTTGCTTATCATTCAATACTGCATTTCCTTGCAAACTCAAACGGCCAAATGGTGCTAGCTTGTTCCCTGAACATAACACGCACTTTTTAAAATTTAATAAAGATCTCTTATGCTCTTTGTGGGCTGTGAATAGTAGAATATATGACCCATTTACATTTTATGTTAGCCATTTTAACATTTGTCGCCCGGCCTGGTAATATTTCCATCTAAGTGAGACATCACCGTCCTAAAATAAAGATTTAATATCTAATATGTCCCCACACAGATTGATGTATCGTGTGGCTTTATAGTAGGAGTCATGCTATTAGGTGTGTGAATGTTTTCTGATTCCCAGACTCCTTGGCCTTTCATGTTAGATCAAAGTGTTCCTTCTTCTGCTGGCCCTTGAATCTGTTGACCTTCTTTTGGTCTAAATGATCAAATAAAAGACATTGCAGAGTTGCATGGCAACCGCCTCCTCTGTTACTTTCTTGGACATTTTTGTCCACTTTATTAGTAAAGTTAGATCATTTGTGGCCATTGTATGATGTATAAATGGAATGATTAAATAAATCACATCATGAGACCGTTTTATGATTAGTTGCTAAGTAATGATATCCACTGGTTGGTTACCAGAGGATGCAGATTTTGCAGCTTGACAAGAGCACGAATTCCGGTTTCTGAATGAACCCTTAAACATAAAACCTACTTTATCACAAGTGGTAATCTGGTAAAGTCTTAAGTAGATGCGTTGTTTATTGTCATGCACGATTTTTCTAAATTTAAATGCACAAAACAAATGATCCTAGGTGAGAACGTAAAAACCTAAACTGCTTTTTCGCAGCTGCACAGCAAAGAATTAGCACATTCTTTTTCTACTAATAAACTGTAAATTTGTGAAAATAGTTTGACTAATTATCAGAAAACAAAACAGGCGTCTACAAAGCCTTTTCTGTGTAATCACATTGAAAACACATTTTTCTAATACACAACCAGCCCCATATTTAACCACCTTTGTTATCACACTAAACAAAGCTGGTTCTTTCATAATTTCTGTTTTTGTAAATTGTGTCTGGTTTGACCTTTGTTGAGGACTTTATCTTTTGATTAATTTGTTGTGAATATGTAAAATCTTGGCTTGTATAAGAGACGGAGGCTTTGTCCTTTTCCAGATCATGATTACTTTCTTATCTTTGGTTAAGGATGAAATAAGCTGTTGGATATATTACAGGTCCCCAGGTGAAAGGTCTGATAAGTGGTTATCACTCATTTGCAGGAAATTCTATCGGTTTTATTTTGGGTTCAGAAAGGTTTTTCTAGTGTATTTACTTTGACACACTACTGCATAAATAATTGTAGTATTGCAACTAAAAGCTGGAGCAATATGTTTGAGCAGCAGGTGCTCTTATGGACAATAATTGATACTACATTGTACAAAGTACAGTTTTTTTTCCTGAATTTGTTTCAATTTTATGCTCACTTACTGGTGAGAATGTTGTTGGATTATAAATTTCTTTAATTTTTGATAACAACAAAATCTGAACGACAAAACAGAATAGAACAAAACAAGAGACTCATATTTTACTTGTCGGACAAGGATAGAAATCCCAGCGCACGTTACCAAAGTGTTAACAAGGAATATGCACCCTGTCTACTTTTTTTATACAGTTGTGGAAACAAGAGGTGTGTTCTAACAGAGTAGTGGGGGTAAAGAAGGGTAAATGGTAAAAGGGTAGATGGGTGGAGACGGTGGCCGCGTGGTTAGCGCGTTCGCCCGCGGCCCGGAAGGTCGCGGGTTTGCGTTCCATGGAGAGCACGTCTAGGGTCCTTGGAGAAGACACCTAACCCCCGCTTCTCCCACCATTGGCGCCGTTAAAGGGCAGCCTGCTGCGGTGTAAGAAGTGCAGCAAACAAATTTCCCTGGTGAGGGATGAATAGAGTAATTCATTCATTCATTCATTCATTCATTAAACCGAAAGGGTATGTTTTTTACATAGTAATGGAGACAAAGGTTACGCTGTTATGGGTCGGGAACGTAGTGGGGTACAAATACTCTTTGTGATGCAGCTGCAAGCTGCGGACTGCTGCTGGGAATTACAGTACATTAACTTAGAATTCACTTTTGAATGATACAAATAAAAGAAGTAACCAAAGAAGTAGTAACAAAAGATGTAGTAACAAAATAATTCACATTTTCTCCCTAACAAATACAATCATCTTTTTAACTGTTAACTCCTCCCTCCACACCTGGTTTGTGCTAGGTAGTACCTCAGCAATGGTGGTGTACATTTTGCCATAGTTAATTGCTCATGCCATCCACAGAAAGCAAATAAAATTTGTTACTCAAATGAAACACAAAAAGGTGGACAAAACTACTCTTGTATCATAACCCTACACTAAATAGAAAGTCTGCCATTCTGGAACAAAATGTTCCAGGTTGTTTGTAAGCAATGTTGAGCTACTACAAGCTTCTTTTTTCTTTTTTTTTTTAATATACTTTATTAATCCCTGCCCGGGAAATTTGTGTGCTCCACTACACTGCAGCAGGCTGTCACCTATGACGGCACCAATAGTGGGAGAATAGAAGGGGGTTAGGTGTCTTCTCCAAAGATCCTAGACGTGAAGTCAGTGGTGTGCGAACCCACGAACTTCCGGTCAACTTCTGGTTCGCGGGCGAATGCTCTAACCACTGAGCCACCGTCTGATCCACAGTTTTATCGCAGCTCGCAGCTTTAATTATTTTTCTTATTGTTAGCATTATTGAAGCAGCTTCTTGTAAAAAGCTCAGGTAGAAAGAAAATGAACGCCCATGTAGAATAATCCAGACTTTTATTAGAATGGATAGAAATTTTTTTTTTTGGTGACTACATCTTATAGAGATCTAGTCTAGAAGTGCGTTATCTAGGAGTTAGAGAGAATTGTGAAAGCAAAAAAAATAAAAAAAATTTATGCGAGAAATCTTCTTTCGGCATTTCCCTTCAAGGGCCGCCACAGGAAGTCAGTTTCTTCCATCTAACCCTATCTCCTGCATCCTCTTTGGTCACACCAAATATCTTTATGTCTTCCTTCACTTTATCCATGAACCTCCTCTTTGCTCTTCCTCTAGGCCTCTTTTCTGGTGGTTCCAAACCCAGCTTCCTTCTTCCGATGTACTCTCTCTCTCTCCTCTGCACATTCACTTGCTGGAATTTATAAACATATAAAACAGGTCATTTTTCTCAAAATCAAGTTTTTAAATGGTATTTGTATGAACTATTTCTGTGCAGAATTATTCAATTCAATGAGAAGCTCTGACTAAAACTAAATCAAGCTTCTGTGTGGTGTTTCTCCCCCTTCTGTATTGTATCCTTAAAGCGTGCAGATAATTTTTTGTTATTTTGACCCTGCTTCTCTTTTTTATGTCGTTTTAACAGCCATACACTCAAACATGGTCTGCTCCCACTCAGCAACAAGATTTTTACTTTTGTTTTTATCTTTATGGGTAAATAGTTTTCTAATTAGGTAAATACTTCACAAGTACTTTATAGAAATGTGGTCAGCCTGTTACTTTTAAGTTTATGTCTTTTAAAATACTCCCTCCGTTTTTAATTATGCTGTAGTAACTTTTTAACTCTCTGGCTGGCGCCTCTGGGTTTACAAGATTTTTAAGTTTTACAGGAAGTCGTAAAGCTACAAAAAAGTACACATCTAAGTAGGAAAATACCCATATGCTGTTTTATTTATTCTTCTAAGTTGTTCTCAATACTTCTGTGTGTGATTTTGTTCAGTTTAGAGAATTTTTTTTGGAGCTCTTTCCCACTAAGTGATGTTGGTTGTGATGAAATTTTTTCCAAAGGGGATTTTAAGCGAGAAGCAGTCAGCAGATAAAATTGCATAATCCCTTGAACGTCAGATTTTACACCAACGAACTCGAGGGGATTCCTTTACTTATGAAAATGTGTGATGTGTTGATTGTTTTGGACCCTTTGAGTCCCTCATGTGCTGAGGATAACAAGATTTTCAAAGATGAACAAGAGGCCACATGTAAAGTAAATTTTATTGTGAGCATAAAAAATGATCTAAATTGGCTTAGACTTACACATAGAACTTAGATTATGTAAAGATGAGATAGATATGAATTTTTTTTGGTATCTTGGGGAACTTCCATGAGCAGGTCTGCATTGCAAACAGATTTTTTTGGTAAACTGGGTCAATTTGCATCAGCGTCTAGATATACTTTACGCATGCACTTTTCTGCATCCTCATCAGATTTCCTTTTCCCACTGCTGTTAAACTCTCAGGGAACCCTGACTGAATCACTCTCTACAGTAAAAAAGTCAAGTCATGCCTTAACGTAGGAGCCATAATTGTTTTTGTTCATCCATTCCAAGATATTTTTCTCACGCCAGAGACACTCAATTTGTCACCCATGTCTTGCATCAACTGTTTCCTCACTTGTAGCGGCCCACTGAGCCAGAGACGAATGGATTTTCCTCACTGCTGTCCTGCCAGTCAGGCTTTTCTGAGGTCACTTTCATCCACAGCTCATCTACAAAGTGGGCACATTGAACCACACGCTACATGTGCTCTGGCCTACCTTCTCTGTAGATTTACCCACACCTGCCGTTTTACAGTATTACATAAAAAAAATGAAAGAAGAAGAAAACAACATTTCAGCTTATCTGTATCAGTCAATGTTTACCCCAAATATGCTCTGCAAGATTTATTCATAAAACATCTGCCTCCAATTTTTTGCTTTAAAGGATAATTACAACCCTAGAAATCCTCCCAAAAGCAATTTGGTAAGTTGGATAAAGAAAGACCGTTGGTCACTTTTTCTAAATTGTCTAAGGTTTGGAACTGGTGGGCGGAGTTTAGTGTCTGGTCAATTGTGTCACTGATTTTGAAGATACAGTGTATACTTATTGATCCCTCTATCAGAAAATTTGTGTGCTGCATTACACCGCAGCAGGCTGCCACGACGGAGCCAATTGTAGGAAAAACTGGGGGTTACGTGTCATCCCCAAGGATCCTACACGTGAACTCAGTAGGATTCCAACCCGCGAACTTCCGGTTAACTTTTGGTCCGAGGGCGAACGCTTGACCACTGAGCCACCGCCTCTCCCTAGTGATGTTCCTGAATTTCGCCACGGGGATCAATAAAGTATGCATCCAATCTAATCTATCTAATCTGTTACATTATTTTTAAAAAATGATGCTCATCGTCCGCCACATTGAGATTGCACAAAACATATCCTGACGTTCGCTTCTACCGTACATGTAATTCCAGCAGACTGGCGTAAAGGTTGAATCATGTATTCAAAGCAGGGTTGGTACATGCGATTATGTATCGATTGGTACACCTAACTAGTTCAATTGTAATGGTGCAAGATTAAAAACGAAGAGGATAAGAGTCTGTAAGGAGCTTTGATAATTTGGTTGATATTTGGCTCCGGAACAGTCCGGGAATCATTTGCCAGCCTCTTGACGAGACGGAAGAAGCTATGCCAAGGATCAGGCTCACGGGGATTATTTATAGATCTGAGTGGGCTTCACGGACGCAGGCGTGAAATGTGTCAGAAAGAAAATGCATCATTGATCAAAGCCTGCACAGCAATGCAGTCCTATTTTTTGCCCAATAGAGACTTGGAAATAACAATAGCTTTTACCAAAGGCTTCATGTGTGCTATGTTACAGTGAGTTTTGCCTGCTCCTTCTACCCACACAAAGTCCTCTGCGCCTCCACAGGTGACTGGGCTTCACTGAATACTTGCCAATTTTAGCTTCCATCTAGCCTCTACTTCAGCATCTAAATAACTTCTCAGCTCTGGATGTTCAAAACACACAGAAGGTGGGTGTTTGGAAAGGGAAAAAAGTCCATGAAAATACATAAAAATACTTGTGTTTAACAATAAAGCATTGTGTGCCACCATGTAGGTGTTCAAGAGGAGGTGTAGAAAGGAAAATAGACTTTTGTAGGCTTCTCACCTGAAAGGAGAAGCCTACAACTGTGAAGGACAGGCAGTGGTGCTGTTTGGTTCTGCTGCAGTGTGTGAACCTCCTGAGGCGTCTTTCCGGGGCCAGCGCAGGATGTTTCTCTGCTTGTTTCTCTACTTTCCTCCCATCCTGCTTAGGGGGAGATGAGAGGAAACATGGCAAGGTGAGGTGTAGGGGAAAGTGAGGAGAATCTAGCAGAGGTGTCCCGTGCTGCTGCAGCGTTTGCAGAGGCTCTCTGGTGGCAGGAAGGGGCATTTCTCTCTGTGCTTGTCGCTGCAATGCAGATGGCCGTCAAGGTTATAACCATGCACCAGCGCTGACAGACTGAGGAATAGAGGATGCGGGGCAAAGAATTAAAGCTTTTAGACATCAGTTTGTCTCCAACTTTGTGCTTTTGTTTAGACTTTAAAGTTGGAAAAATGTACACGTACAAAAACATCTAGACGATGTTCCAAGAATTAAGGACTTATACTCCAAGATTTTATATAAAGTTCATTTTTATTTTTCTACAGTAGCTTTAATCAGTTTTGGGGTAATTATGTGAAAATATAAAGATGGCCTGAAGACAGTATTGAAAATCTTTAAGCACTGATGACCCAGCAACATATTAATATGTAATAATGTATACTTTATTGATCCCTCACCGGGAAATTTGTGTGCTGTATCCCACCGCAGCAGGCTGCCACAATGGCACGAGAAACAGGGGTTAGGTGTCTTCTTTAAAGACCCTAGACATGAACTCAGAGGGATGTGAACCCGGTTAACTTTTGGTCCGAGGGCAAATGCTCTACCACTGAGCCACCGCCTGAATACTGGTCAAATGTAAACACTCAGCTTGGTCTTTTCTGCTTCTTCTAAGTTTGGTTTTCCAACCAATAGAAATACTTCTTTCTATCGAGCCCAAACCAGAAAATTGGAGTGATCGATATGTGGACCAATGATTTTTGTTCACCGTACAAAAGTGACTGGTTGAACTTTTAAATGATGTATTCTTTTTTATTTTCATTGCATTTATTTTTTTAGCATAACTGCAACCAATGAAAAGCCAAATTGAAGTATTACCGAATTACAAAAAATGAATTAATAAAAATCTTCCATTTAATTCTAAAGTTTTAAATATGTTCTGAAAGAAAGGAATTAAGTTCATTTTAAACCTTAAAAATACACAAGAAAAGACTCATTTGAACAACTTGAAGTTACAAGACGCACTGTTTCTTTGCAACATTGTGATATTACAATTACCATCCAAAACTCAATAAGAGCAGCTGATTTAATATTCTTCCCCTCTATTACGATAAGAAAATCTGATCACTTATTCCCATTTCTGTGGATTCAACAATGACTTTCTGTATGTAAAGGAGCTTTTGATTAAATTGCGGCTGCAATTCATAAAGCTTTTAGTGGTTTAGCATCTAAATGCATTCCAGATCCTCTGATGGGTTATGAAACATCTACTGACCTCAGGTCATCCAGAACAAGATTTCTTTACAACTCAAGACCTAAAACCGAACTTATTAGGGCTGTTTTGGATTTTATGGACTATATGACAACTTTTACAGAACATGCTCGAAGGCGGCAAGACACACTTATGTAGTATCATACCCAATCCTTAGGACATACAAAACGTCTCAAATACTTATAAAACCATGTTCTTATTTAAGATACTAAGTAGTTGTGTTTTTTTTGGTCTTTTTAGGAACGCATGGTTTTGGACATAAACAATAAAAGCCTGTGAGATCCTCTGTACATGACTGGGATGGTGACATTTTCCTGTTTATCAGTCTCCTGCTCATCCACGGTTTTCTCTGTCTGGGTGCAATTAACATGTCAGTCAACAGAAATCATCACAAGTTCTTTAACAGAATTTCTTTTGGGCGAATTTTAATAGGCGTTGTTTAGTTTGTTGGGGTAAAAAAAAATCCACTTGTTTTTCTTTGTGAGGAACTCTGGGTTTCTATTCTATTAAGCCTGAAATTTAAGAGGATTTTTAACGTCAGAGGTGTAAAAACACAATGTTTCTGTAAATTATATTTTTAAAAATGAAAAATTGGTTGGCTGCACGGTGGCACAATGGCTAGCACAGTGGTCTCACGGCACAAAGGTCTGAGTTTGAGTCCTGGGTGGCCATGGCGCTTGAAACACTGGCCTTTTTGTGTGGAGTTTGCATGTTCTCCCAGTGTATGGTGGGATTTCCAAAAACATGCATGTTAGGTTAATTGGCCGCTACAAAATTGCCCTTGGGAACGAGTGTGTGTGGGGCCCCGCGACAGACTGGCGACCTGTTCGGGGTGTATCCTGCAAGATGAAACTGAAGGAATTGCATTTCAAAGGTAGGAAATATCAACGACACCTGTAGCTTCACCATAACTGCCTCTAAACATCAAACAAATCTGATCAGTTGTTTTTATTCACAGGATGTTACTAAATAGCATCACAGGGTAGCTCAGACAGGAAAAAATGCAAAAAAGACTGGAGAGACTTTGGTATCTTTATTCCTTTACGTAATAGTGATCTGAACATCGAAAAACACTCATTCAAGTTGAGTTCTCCCGACAAAATCCATATTCTTGGCCCAGCTAAGATCCGGTGCCTCAGGCTTAACACCATTTTTAGGAAATGAGAAAACACTATTCTAATGAGCCTAATGAAAGAAATGGTTTGTGATGAAATAATCCCATTTAATTAAAGCAATACCGACCTCGGGGGAAGTTGTGGTATTAAATGAGCCATCTGATGCCTCTAACATCAGAGGGTCTGATGGCAATAGCTGAGAGGTGATTGATATAAAGCTGGTTTACAGCTTAAAACCTTTGTTCAGCTTGTGGTTTTACTAAAACTAAAAGAAGAAACAACTGTTTTGTCTTCTGAACCGCTTATACATTACCGGGTCGCAGAGGGTGCTGGAGCCTATCCTAGCTGATTTTAAGTTGAGAGGTCGGATGCACCGAACAGGTCGCTATTGCGAGGTCACATATACCGACAACAATCCACACACAGTCATTCCTAGGAGCAATTTCACCGCGGCCAATCAACCTAATGAGCATGTTTTTGGAGGGTTGGAGGAAACCGGAGTACCCAGAGAAAACTCACATACACAAAGAGAACATGCAAACTCCACACGGAAAGGCCAAAGTTTCAAGACTCGCCCCATACATAAAGAAAATAATACAAATGAACATACTAGCTTCGTAAGTTAACATACAAAAAGTATTCTGAACAAATGGCTAAACTACCCTGCGTTAACGGTTACATAATACAGTATATAGCTATTATTTTTCTTTGCTATTTTTGCATTTGAAAAGTTATATTTGTTGCTCCATGCATAAAAATATTATTTACTAATGTGGAGTCCGACAAACTAAGCAACAAGTCCAATTCAGTTTGAAAAGACTCTGGTGTAAGCCTTCACTTGGATAGCTATGCAGTCTGTGTTAGTGATAATTTCCCAAACTTAGAATCTAAAGCCAAACCAAAATTTTATTCTGGGGGAAAGATGTGGTTTCCCCACAAAAATGTGGTTGACAACAGCATTTTTTGGATGAAGTCTAATTTTTCAGCCTTCCGTAACCCTGTAAGGGACAGACAGTTAAGGTGACCGACCGACCGACTGTTGACGCATCATACTGTATACGTTCCATCCAGTTTCAACCAAAAAGTAGTGGAGCAGTGATTGGTTTTTCAAAAATGTTCTCGCACCCTGTGGAAGGAACGAACCCCTTATGTGCGAGGTCAGACTGTTTCCACAGGGTGGAAAACAGACTAATTTATCAGGCTAATGTCTGAGCGGGTGAGGTTTAGACCCCGGACCCACTGGAGAGACTATGTCTCACAGCTGGCCGGAGAACGACTTGGGATCCTTCCGGGTGAGCTGGAGGATGCAGCTGGGGAAAGAGAAGCCTGGTCTTCCCGTTTGAGGCTGTTGCCCCCGCAACCCGGACCCGGATGAGCGGAAGATGACGGAACAGAATGTCTTAACAATATTTAATAAGAACTGTAACACTCTCCACAGTAGAACATTTTGCATTCTGCTTGTACAAAATTTAATACACAGTCTTCCATCAGGTATAAAACAAAGGTCTGTATTCAAACAAGGACCACACTAAAAGGATTTCTTTTGCCTTTATTGTTCAAAAGCAGGAAGTGACTCGAGCAAAAACAAATTGAAAACCTTTTATGAACTATTGCTACCCATCAGTCCAAAGTGGATCTTTTTCTGGAACAGTGGACACATAGGATTCACAGAATGGCTGCAGGATATATTGAGTGTTTTGAGTATAAATTATCTGATGAAACAGGGTTCAGAAGAGGTGAGGAACACAACCGTTTACATTAATTGCTTTATTAGTGCCAACAGAGACTGATAATGGAAACTTTGTATATAGACTGATAGAGCAGAAGCACAACTTGTGAAAATCATTCACTAAATGTGACTCAACCTTGGAAAATACACTCTGTGCATGTCTTTGTCTCTCAAGCTTAGCAACAAGTGTGCTCTCGCATACACACAAACACATTTAAACGTATTTGGATGACACAAGTACAGAGATTGTGCTGAAATAATTGGCCCCATTGGAGAAATGAAGCATCGGAAAAGCAGCTAGGGAAAAACAGCGTTGTGTTTTATGGAAACCAGAGAACTGTGTGATGCTGGTGGGCATGTCTGTGTGCAGTCAAACTGCAAGTGCAACAAGCAAACCCATAGATATGTTACAGTGTATACATCTGGGGGTTTTATCCAAACAAGAAAATGCCATTTTGTGGTCTTTCTTGTGGTTTCACAGTTTGATCATATTAACCATGACCTCAATGTGCAAGTAATTAGTGGTAGTTTTGGTGCTCTTTGGTGTTTTCAATGCTCTCTGAAGGATTTCATTGTATTATTCAAAGATGAAAAGTGAGCAAGTGGTGAAAAAGGTTTCTTATTCAAGACGCAATGACTGTCTTCCAAAGTGGTGGATGACCTGCGGGAAAATGTAAATCCATCCATGCGATTGGACAAATACAACCCTGTATACATAGTTATTTGGGCATTTCAGATCGCCCCCTTTAAATCTTTTTGCCTATTCAAACATTTTGTTCATGTTCTACTCAAAATCTCTCTAAGATGTTCTGCTGTGTGAGTCCAACCAAATCGCCCACATGAGAGATTACCGTGACAAATGGTGACAGGCCCGACTTCTCTCTGTCGGTTTTTCTCTGCCTTTTTTTATGCTCTCAATTCTCACATATTTTCTTATGCAACAGCAACAATACTGAGTGGTTTAGGCTAAATATGAGGGTTCTTGTGACCTCTTTATTATTCTGGAGAGATTTCTTTTATTAAAATTAACTTGGGTTTGATTTTTATTGACAAAACAAGCATTCTTGTAAAATGATGCTTTTCCGAGTTGCTGAACTAGAAAAACAGTTATCTTCTGTATTGCTTTTTCCAACCACTCTCTTTAGTTTCAGACAAGAGGTAGGCGACCCCAATCAGAAGGACAGACAGCTATGCTTGTGTACTTTCATTCCTAATTCCCAGAAACCAATAAGCCCAACATGCATGTTTTTGGAGGGCGGGAGGAAACCAGTGTTCCTGGTGAAAATCACCACAAAGACCACAGGCCACAATGCAGCCTTTGTGCTAGAAAACCATTCAATTTGAAAGACGGAAGTTTTTGGTGTTTCATATTTTAGGGCTTTGGACCAAGAACAGTTATCGGATTGCACCAAAAAATATCATCATATAATAATTTGAACCTTTAACTCTTAAACATGTCATTAACATGTTTAGGTATATTTATGAGTCATAAGTTCATCCTGTAAATACAGAGAACTGTCATTTTGCTTCCAGGCAACAACAAATGGACAAAATTGTTGCTTAATTGGATGGAGCAAAAGAGAGTTTTAACTTTACTGCAAATAATAGAAATAAAATCAGTTTGAGATATGTTTTCCTTTTACCAGTAAATTCTTATTTGACTGCCTGATGATGAATATTAAAATGCTGTCATGACTTGGATTGTCTGATGTTTGACTTGGCCTGTGGCAGATGGTTTTATACCACTATTATTCTCTCCGCCACAATATTCAACAAATCAGTGTCTGAATGCAAAACAACTTTTTCCAACTAAACTCAGACAAAACTAAAATCATAGTCTTTGGCCCACAGAAACAAAGAGAAAGTGTCATCAGTTACCTTCAATCTCTCTCTCTAGAACCAACAAATCAAGTTAGAAATCTGGGAGTAATAATGGACTCAGACTTTAACTTCAACAGTCACATCAAATCAATTACATCAGCAGCCTTTTACCACCTGAAAAACATTGCCAAAATCAGAGGTTTGGTGTCTAAAACAGACTTAGAGGTTCTTATCCATGCATTTGTTTCCAGTAGGTTAGATTATTGCAACAGTCTACTTACTAGTCGGAACAAAAAGGCCTTAAAAAAGCTGCAGTTTATTCAAAATGCTGCTGCTCGAGTCCTAACAAGAACTAGATCACTAGATCACATTAGTCCTGTGCTAAAGTCTCTGCACTGGCTTCCTGTGGCTCAGAGAATAGACTTTAAAGCTGCTCTGATTGTGTTTGAGTCTCTCCATGGTCTAGCACCAAAGTACATCTGTGATATGTTAGTACTTTATGAACCATCTAGAACTCTGAGGACCTCTGGGACCAGCCTCCTGCTGGTGCCTAGAGTCAGGACTAAACATGGAGAAGCTGCATTTCAATTTTATGCTGCAAAAGTCTGGAACAAACTTCCTGAGGCCGTGAGACAGGCCTCTACTGTGACTGTTTAAATCTAGGCTGAAAACAGTTCTGTTTAACTGTGGATTTGATTAATTACTCTTTTTATCTGTTTTAATTATTTTATTCATTTTATTTTTTAAACATTTTGATTCTGTGTTTTGTGATTTAAATGCATGTTTTCCTTCTTGTGAAGCACTTTGAATTACATTTTGTATGAATTATGCAATACAAATAAACTTGCCTTGCTACTATTACTTTTATTGCAAAAGATAAAATCAGTTTGTTGTATTAAAATTAAAAGAAATAAGTAGATGATCTTTCAACTATGCATCAACAAACTCTGGCCCAGTACTTCCCTGTAACTGCTCAAAAGGACCGTAAGTGAATGCTTTTATGGTGTCTCTGATTATCTCAGTGGTTGTATTTGCTGTGACTACTGGTCTGTCACGGTTTGGACACTTATCCAGTTACTTCCAAGCACTCAAATGGGCAAGCACACCTGACATTCTGGGATTCTTATCTAGGAGAGCATGCTGAGTGCATCACTTTGCTCTGTCTTCATTCAGCGTTACACTTGTACCCCCATCATCAAATGTGCACACTCACAAGACACTATAGCTTTGCGAGCACGAGGACAACAGCCGGGACTCACTGCTTCCTGTTTTTAGAGTTGTGATAGGAGAGATGCCAGGGAGTCAATACAGCCATGGCTAAGAGGTGGAATGAAGGAAAATTTGACAGTATGAGAAGGAAGACGGCCATGTCTTTGAATTGACATGGCGATTGTGTCATGCCCAGTCTTAACAGAAAACAGTAAAGGAATAGATACGTTTTTCAAAACAAATTAAATAGTAAAACTGTTTTCTTTTTTTATGTGTAGATTTGTCTGGTTTACCCATCTTTTTGGTCTGTATTTAGATTCTTCTTTTTGCTTTATTTGTGCAAAAAATCAAATTAATCTCAATGACCCCAAAGCAGTCTAGCACTGTCCGAAAAGGAGATAAAGAAAAAGTTGTGTATATATTTTTTTTAAAGTTTAATCCAGAAATTAAATTAATTAAATACTTAACTCCACTAGCTTGAGTTACCTTTTAACTCCGTGTAATCTAGGAGCTCAGAGTAGAGCAGTTGCTCCTCCGAGTCCAGAGAAGCCAGATGGGGTGGTTCGGCCATCTGGTTGGGATGCTTCCCAAATGCCTTGCAGATGAGGTGTTTTGAGCTCATCCCACTCAGAGAAGACCCACAGGCAGACTCCAAATCCGCTGGAGAGATTGTCTCACAGCTGGACAGGTAACACCTCGGGGCCCTCTCGGGTGAGCCGGAGGATGCAGCTAGGGTCAGAGAAACCTGGGTTCCCTGTCTGAGGTTATTGCCCTCATGCCCAGCCCTGGATAAACAGAAACAACGGAACAGAACTGAAAAGTTAACTCCATCAATGACAATTAAGCCTTATAGTAACATCACGGTAAAAAGAGGACCAATTGTTTCTGCACACTTTATCCTCCAAGGTATTCCGCCATTGTCCAAGCTGTTGTTTATGTCTCAGTCATTAAAGCCCATTACATTGATTGTCTCCTGGAATTAAAGTCCTTGTAAACCTATTAAGTTCAGTGTTGGAAAATAAAAGCTCTTTTTTTTTTTGGTCCTCTGATGATTTTATGTAACTCATCTTACAGCTGCAATCCTTCATTAAAATGTTCTTGTTGACCTAGCCTGGAGCTGCTAATGTCACCACAGAAGTGGTGAATTTTCAAAACACTGCTACCTCACTGCAAAAGCAACTGTATGCAAAGTCAGAAACATTTTAGCTTGCAAAAACGTAAAGAGAAATTCTAAACACAATATCTTAAAACTGTGTAAAATTAACAAGACTTTTAAAAAAACCTGAAAGACAACCCTGAATGTGATTCAAAATCAGGCTTTTTGGATTTGACTAACAATTTTATGAAACATTATGACACTTCTCTTTTCAGCATTTCCCATCAGGAGTTGCCACAGCAAGTCAATTTCTTCCATCTAACCCTATCTGCTGCATCCTTTTAGGTCATGCCAACTACGTATCTCCATGTCTTCCTTCACTGTATCCATGAACCTCCTCTTTGGTCTTCCTATAGGCCTCTTGCCCGGTGGTTCCAAACCCAGCATCCTTCTGCTGATGTACTATTTCTCTCTCCTCTGCACATGTCCAAACCATCTCAGTCTGGCCTCTCTTACTTTATCTCCAAAACCTCTAACATGTGCTGTTCCTCTGATATACTCATTTCTAATCCTGTCCATCCTGGTCACTCCCAGAGAGATCCTCAGCATCTTCATCTCTGCTACCTCCATCTCTGTTTCCTGTCTTTTCCTCAGTGCCACTGTCTCTTGACCAAACAGTATGTTTCACCACGGTTTTGTACACTTTTCCTTTCATTTTAGTAGAAACTCTTCTATCACACCTGATACTTTGATACTTTTCTCCACCCATTCCAGCCTGCTTGCATACGCTCCTTCACCTCTTTTCCACACTCTTCATTGTTTCGGACTGTTGATCCTAAGTACTTAAAATCTTCCACCTTCTTTATCTCTTCTCCCTGTAACCTCACTTTTCCATTTGGGTCCCTCTCATTCACACACGTACTCTGTCTTACGCTCACTATTATTATTATCTTACTATTATCTGACTAAAATATTCACTTCTTTATACTGTTTTATTACTGTGTATCTAAACTAGAAGACATTGAATCTGTTCTTAAGCAATTCCTACATCAAGCCTGTTCGGTACTGATTAAACAACCAACAGTATTTTGCGATGTCTGTCCAGCTGTTTGTAACACCATACTATTGAGATACTAGATTACTTTCACATATTTTGATCTTTAGCAGCAATAACATTTCTCTCCATAAAACAATCTAGAACTAAACTGCCATAATTTATGGTTACATCACAGAGTCACCAGTTCAATCTTTCTTATTGTCACCAATCTCGCACATGTGAATGTCATTGTAACCGAGTTTGAAAACAATTCCTTTAAAGAATGGAATAGAGAGGACATCAACTGACCACTTGCTAAAGAGGTTTTAATAACTATCATTTTTTCTACCATGTGGTGAGATTATAGAGCACAGTGTTTTGGTTGGAACACAAACTCTTGATTATGGTCTCCATATTTATCTGTCATACCTACTGTGATAGTTTGTGGGGTACCACCTTGAAGGAAATGAGAAAAGATCAGTGTCACTGATGTGGTTTGTTTATTTTTGACATCAGAAACTTCACAACTGTTTCACATGCTATTTTTGCCTCTGGTTTACTACTTTGGATAGCTTGAAAATGGTATTTTCTTTCAGAACAACCGACAACATGGTCATTGCCTCTTAATCTTGGCATGAGTGCTCTGATTACCATATGGTTGTGGGTGTTGGCACTAGTTGTAACAACAAAATGCATGCCAATATTTCTCAAGGGTAACATTATTCATAGTTGAATAGCTTCATTTCAATGTAGTTAAAGAAACATTTTTGACCAGGATGGTCTTTGGAATGCTGAGCCAAAGCACATTATCTTGTGTGAGGTCATCAAGCAAACTATTTATGACACACTTTTAACCACATTTAACAGTCAGTAAATACATTTAAATGAGATTTCTTTTCCTATTTTTGAGACGGCCCGACACTGCTCAGATGTAGTGATTAAAGATAGAGGTTGTCCAACAAGGGCAAAACTAGAGAGTGATGATTGTGTCATTTTCTCGGCCCCGCGTCACATGGTGCTCATTAATCGCGATGAGTTGCTGAGCATCATCTGCTTCTGGCTGTCAGCTGGGAAATGAATTGTCCTGAGGTGTTTCATTGTTGTTGTGGCTGGAGTCATAAGCTTTGGTAATCAGCGACTTCATCATGAGTCAAATATATAGGAAGTCCTTTGCTCTTATTTGTTATTACTTTATAAAAATGGTTAGTTAGATTTTAAAAAGAAGGCACAACCTGATCTCAGAAGTGCTATGCTTTGTGTTGACTCATTGCATTGTGTTGATTTCTCTTACAGAGAATTTCACTCTGATGTTGTGTATGGTGTGCATTATTTAATAAACCTAGTTTCCAAGCCTTAAACCAGGCCATCTGAATCCAGGCTAGCTACCAAACCACAGCCCTTCATGGAAATAGGACAGCACTCTCAGCTTTCTGCCAGCTAGGCCAGGAAACATAAAAGCTGCTTAAGTTCAACTTTGTTAATGCAGGGCATGTTGTACATCACCTTTATAACTTTCCCAACTCTACCAGTTATAATGGTAGCTGTAGAGAGGTAACAAATCAATCTTAGTTTGTGAAACAGCCTTGTATTTCTGGGACTTACGAGAGCTCACAGAGTGACTGTTTAATAAGTAAATCACATTTGCAGTAAAAAGGTTAACATGAAACCAATTTTGAAGTTTCTTACTTTGTGAATGGGAACTCCGTGATTTCAGCAAACTGAAAATTAAATTTTCAGTCATATATCATCTTGTAACTACAAGTAAAACTCATGTGGTTCATTGTAGCAGTAAAGAAAAACCTCATAAGTCACCCCTTTTAAAGTCTAATTCTATCTTTAATTGCTGTCTTTATTCTTGTTTTATTGTTTTATTATACTTAAAAAGTATTTTTTGTCTTGCTTTTGGATTTAGTCGCTATGATGTTTTGCTTGAAGCAATTTTGTCAAGTTGAATAAATACAGCGATGAATAATTCACCATTTCTCTTGAATTCATTAGTGTAGTTTTAAATTTGAATAGATATGTCTAACCAAGTAAACCTTCTCTGTTTCTCACCCCGGTCTCTTTTTGTCTGCAGGATGGCTCCAAGCAGAGGCAAGTGAGGAAGAAAACAGTGTCCTTCAGCTCGATGCCGAGTGACCGTAAGATCAACAGCACAGCTGCTTGCATGGCCTTCATGATGGAGGGTTGTGAGATGAAGAAGGTGCGCTCTAATTCACGCATGTACAACCGCTACTTCCTGCTGGATCCAGACATGCACTGGCTTCGCTGGGAGCCATCAAAGAAAGATTCAGAAAAGGCCAAACTGGAAATAAAGAGCATCAAAGAAGTCCGATTAGGAAAGAAAACTCCTGTTCTTCGAAGCAATGGTCTCTCTGATCAATTCCCTGATGAATGCGCCTTTTCGATCATATATGGAGATAACTATGAGTCCTTGGATTTAGTGGCCACTACAGCAGATATTGTCAGCTCATGGGTCATGGGTTTGAGGTACTTGGTGTCTTATGGACGCCATACTGTGGACATGATGGAACCGAGTCAACCTAGTCTACGAACATCTTGGATCGGTTCAGTGTTTGAGCTTGCTGATAATCAAAAGGAAGGGCACATTGATCTGTTCAGAGCCACTCAGATAATCAAAGGACTCAATCCTGGTATGAAAGAGTCTAGAATAGAGCTGAAGTTTAAGGAACTACAAAAAGCTAAAGACCAATATGGAGAAGCAATTAACATGGATACATTTGTTGAAGCCTATTGCGAGCTCTGCACAAGACCAGAAATTTTCTTTCTTCTGGTACAGTTCTCTAGTAACAAGGAATACCTGGACAACAAAGATCTAATGTTGTTTGTAGAGGTGGAGCAGGGTGTGGAGGGGGTAACGGAGGAAATGTGCAGGGATATAGTTCAGAAGTACGAGCCATCCGTTGAGGGCAGAGAAAGATGCTACCTCTCAATTGATGGTTTTACACACTACCTCCTGTCCTCTGAATGCCACATTTTTGACCCCCAACACAAACGCGTGTGCCAAGACATGACTCAACCCCTATCCCACTACTACATAAACTCTTCACACAACGCTTCCCTGCTGGACGACCACATATGGGGTTCCTCAGATATCAGCAGCTACATAAGAGCTCTAAGGATGGGATGTCGAAGCATTGAAGTTATAGTATGGGACGGGCCCGACAATGAACCTGTGGTGTATGTAGGTAGTTCTGTGGCCTCGCAACTAGCTTTCTCCAAAGTTCTGGATGTCATTAATCAATATGCTTTTGAAAGCTCAGAGTATCCCGTGATTCTCTGCTTGGTAACCCATTGCTGTATTCCCCAGCAAAGGGTAATGGCACAACATATGAAGAAGATTCTTGGAGATAAGCTGTACACAGAACCCCCATACAAAGAGGACAGCTACCTTCCCTCCCCTGAGAGACTAAAAGGTAAAATCCTGTTAAAGAGTAAGAAACTGCCACCAAACTTCACTGATTCTGAGGGAGATGTGACAGATGAGGAAGAAGGTTTAGAAATGTCCCGCAGAGTTGGAGGTGATGAGAAGGACCACCTGAATGGCTTGGGTTCCAAGAGGCTAAGACTTTGCAAAGAGCTATCTGACCTTGTGTCTCTCTGCAAATCAGTACAGTTCAGAGACTTTGAGATCTCCAAGAGGGACCAAAAGTACTGGGAGATGTGCTCCTTTAATGAAGTAGATGCAAATCGATTTGCCAATGAGTTCCCCGAGGAGTTCGTCTGTTACAACAAGCGACTCCTCTCAAGGGTATACCCCACACCAATGAGGATTGACGCCAGCAACATGAATCCTCAGGATTTTTGGAAATGTGGGTGCCAGATAGTCGCCATGAACTACCAGACTCCTGGCCTGATGATGGACCTCAACCTAGGGTGGTTCAGACAGAATGGTAACTGCGGATACGTTTTACGACCAGCCATAATGAGGGAGGAAGTTTCTTATTTTAGTGCCAATGCTCGCGATTCCCTGCCTGGAGTGTCTGCACAGCTTCTGCACATAAAGGTCATAAGTGGGCAGAATCTGCCCAAGCCTCGTGGTTCTGCCGCTAAAGGTGATGTGGTGGAACCCTACATTTATGTGGAGATCCATGGCATTCCAGCAGACTGTGCTGAGCAAAGAACCAAGACTGTGTCCCAAAATGGAGACAACCCCATTTTTGATGAAAGTTTTGAATTCCAGATTAATTTGCCAGAACTTGCAGTTTTACGTTTTGTGGTTCTCGATGACGACTACATCGGAGACGAGTTCATCGGCCAGTATACCATCCCATTTGAGTGCTTACAACCAGGCTACAGACATCTCCCCTTACAATCTCTTACAGGGGAGTTCCTAGCCAATACCACTCTCTTTGTCCATGTAGCCATCACCAATAGGCGGGGTGGTGGAAAGGCACATAGGAGGGGTATATCTGTGAGAAAAGGTCGGAAAGCCAGAGAGTACACCACCACCAAGACTACGGGGATTAAAGTTGTCGACGAACTCTTCAGAGCCTCCACACAACCCCTTAGGGAAGCCACAGACCTCAGAGAAAACGTGCAGGTCAGTATTTTCCAACAATGTAAAACTAAACTTAAAAAAACATCCATTTTGGATCATTTGATGGATTTGTCCAGTATCTAATGATTGGATGATTACAGTATTTTATTTTGAAAAAAGAAAAAAAATGTCAGGTACGTATTTAATAAAAGGTCATGTGAAGATTTTATTTCTAATCAAATCAATTTTTGTTTTTATCTAATCTTAACCCAGTTACACAAAGTATGTTAAAATATATGTTGAAAAAGAAAAGAAAAAGTTGGAATGTATTAATTTGAAAAGTCCATGAATAATAAGTCGTCCACTAGTTTTGGTTAAACGCAAGATTGCATGATTTTTTTTTTCTTTCTGTACCACACATAAACAAATGGAAAAAACTAATCAAAGGAAAGGACAAGGTACTGTTTACCAAGATAAAAACAAATTCTTTTAGAAGTAGATTAATGCATAAACTCCAATTTCCAGGCAGTGCATCAAATCTCTATGGCCTTTAGTTGATCAAAATGCCATCTTCAGTTCCTGTGCTTTCTTTTGCGTCTTTTTGTCGTTTGTTGTGGGTAGGCTTTTAAAAAACCTGTTTTGGTCATATTCATCTATATTATTTTGCTTAGTACATGTGTTCTTTTGAGTTTCCATTCAATATTCACACCCTCTGAATTGTGTTATTGCCAAAATAAAGAACTAATATTTGAACTAATTGGCTATGCGCTAAAAATCGGGCATATAACCAAAAATTATTGCTTGTATGAAGTCTTGTAATTGTGTCGAATAGAAACAAAAAACTTGTTCAAATTAGGTTTAATTTGATTGTTGCAAAGACAATGTTATTTTTTTAACCCGGCTAACTCACAAATGCACAGATTGTCACTGATACCTACAAAACCCTTACATTGGATAAAATATAAGGTGACAAAGGGTGCTAAGGTCACAATTCTGTTGTGGTATTCTGTACGGTATGGCCAATTCTGGGCATACCGTAAAACTTTTAGTATGCAGTGTTTCTATTTAGTTATCCAAGCAATAATAAAACCTAAATTAAATTTCAAACTGAGCAACTAATGGAGATTATCTGTGTGGTCTTTGATGACTTTGGATGTTATGTTTTACAGACGTGTTTGTTAAGTGAGAGTCTGACTAAGCAGCTGGGCCTACTGCTGTATAAATGGTGACAGATTTTATAAGTGAATAAGAGCTCTGGTTTGTAATATTTGCTAACACATGTCTCTTTTAAACGTGTAAGAAAAACACATTTCTCCTGTCTCGCGTAATGATGTATTAAGCCTGATGCACCATTCTGATCACTAAGAATGATCTCCTAGGCAATGTGCTTTATGTCGATATTTAATGCTAAAAATGCACGTCAAATATCAACAATATGATTCTCAATCAAGTTTTGAATACTCTATCTTCCACTTAACTTCACATTCCTCATTCAAGATTGTTGAAATGTTGAATTTCCAAGTGTGCTAGAAATTGCAAAATAAATTTGCGTTGGATTAACATCGTGGGGAAACGCAATTAAAAGAAATTAGTGTGCCATTAGGATTTTGAACAGTGTAATAATCATCAAAAGTAATTTACTCAGATAATTGGAGTGGGTTACTATGCACTTCGTGAGCGTCTTAATCACTTCACATGAGCAAAGATTGGTGTCTGTATTTCTATCTGCCTCGTTATTTAAATGTAGATGTCTATTTGAACTATTGTGTTAGGTTTTGACTTAATCTGACATTCTTTCTCATATATTTCAGCAACTTTTTTATCTTGGCAAAGTTTGTAGCTTGTATTTTTCAGTTTTAAAATAATTTATGTTCTCCAAGTATTTTTCAGATGCTATATTACCTTCACTAACATAGTTATCCAGTAGGGAAAAGAAAAATATTACAAAGCGTTCAGATTTAGTTATCGACCCAAAATGGGTTTGAAAATACATGGGGAAAAACTGTGAAACACATTGTGCTAAACTTTTTGTGTGTTTTTTGTGAATTTTACCAGTTGGAAAGTCATTTTTCAAACTATTCATCTCCCACTTGGACATCTTTCCTTTTTAACTCGATTTAATTTAGTTTATACACCCTGGTCTCTTATCCAGCAGGAGCTTAGGAGCTCGGAGTAGAGTCATTGCTCCTCTGGGTGAAGGGAAGCCAGATGGGTTGGTTTGGGCATCTGGTTAGGATGCCTTGGTGGTGAGGTGTTTCGGGCACGTCCCACTGGAAGGAGACCCAGAGGCAGGCCCTTAACCAACTGGAGAGACTATGTTTCACAGCTGGACAGGGAACACCTCGGGACCCTTCCGGGTGAACTGGAGGATGGAGCCGGGGTGAGAGAAGCCTGGGAATCCCATCTGAGGCTGTTGCTCTTGCGACCAAGCCCCAGATAAGCAGAAGACAAAGGAACGAAACCCTAGTCTCATAACAAGGTCATCTTAACAATTTCATTCAGACAGGCAAAAAAGGGTGAACTTCATCCTCAATATTAGTGACTTAAAAATATATAGATGGAATTTTTTTAGTATTTAATTTAAAAAAAAATCTATTTGAAAACTGTATTTTGTCATTTTGAAATTTAATTTTTTTATTATGTCATAAGGCTATTTTTCTTCATTCAACCAATCAAGAGTGATTCATTCATCTCTAATTTATCAAAGAGGAATTAAACATTCATCACTTTTTAAAACTCCAATTAAGTATGTTGTACTGAATTTGGAATTAATCCCCATCCTGCCACATGTCAAAGATAAGACTTTAATCTTTACCATAATTTATCTTCAATACTGATTGGCCTTAGAATCTAATCTGTGGGGTTGGAAGAAAAATGTCGTTAGATGATTGAATATGAATTTGTATTAACGGGATCAAATAACCTTAGCAGCACCAACGTACTCCTGAAACTGCATTTTTTAAGGTTTGAAATGTAAATGAGTTGTTTTGAAATGAAGATAAAATGTCCTAAAATAAATGAATCTAGTGAAGTTGAGAGGAATGCTAAAGCCTGGATGAAAGAAAGGGTTTGTAAATTAAGGTGCATCTCTTTTAAATGGAAAAATAACAGACTGCTGTGAAGTCTTTGAGAACACCAGCTGCCTGGATCTTGATGTTATGAATCTCAAAGCCACGAAAGGGACACCAAAATGACCAACAGCCCACACATCGACATATCTAAAAGCTATACAACTCCAGGTTTGCCTGCCTGATGTACAGGGGTTTTTAAGTATCCAAAAATTGATTTATGTTTTGAATTGGAAGTCAACTTGTTTGTGAAGTTGAGAGGAACGCAAAAGCCTGGATAAAAGAAAGGGTTTGTAAATTAAGGTGCATCTCTTTCAAATGGAAAAATAACAAACAGCTGTGAAGTCTTTGAGGACACCAGCTGCATGGATCTTGATGTTATGAATCTCGAAGCTCCTACAGGGACAGCAAAATGACCAACAGCCCACAAATCGACATATCTAAAAGCTATACAACTCCAGGTTTGTCTGCCTGAGAGCAAAAAACAGGTGATAACACATTTAGTACATGTATTGCCACTAAAATGTGACGTCAGTGTGTTCAGACACAACTGTGAGGAAGTGAGTGTGACACACATGAACAGATGCTGTTTAGATATTATTGTCTGCTAAAATCACTAAACTTTGTCAACTACAGAAACTTCTATCAATGCATAATAATTGGCTCATTAAAAGACCGAAGTAATTTATGGGTACTGATAGAGCTGATAAGATAGGATACTGTGATATGTATACGCAAATTAAGGTCATCCATCAATAGTTTTAACAATGGCACGAGTGCCTAGCGAGCATTTGAAAGTTTAGATAGAGGTAAAAGTGTCTCTACTTTTGGCAAATCGCTACAAAAACATTGTCAACACATTAGTGCAGCGTGCCAAAACCACGAGAGAATTACAGAGACAGAAGCAGAATGAAAGGCGGTGAGCTAGCCAAACAGAAACAAAAGCAGTGTTGTAACCAGACACGAAGCTCTCATTTGGGGAATGTTGGAACAGGAATAAAGTGGGGGGACGGAGTAATTAAAAGCCCGAGATTCTGTCTTGAAAACAGTGTGGCTTTTATTTGCCAGTAATTATCAAAAATAAGATTTTATGCATGTGGCTCCCCACACACATATGCAAGAAATCATACAAAGCTTGCTAATAACTTGAGCTTAAACCACAACGAGGCATAAAGACACAAGCATAAAAACATGGTCAGAGTTCACAGTTGTGCACACACACACACATTTAAACAGAGTTTTTACCCTAGTCTAAGAAAAAAAATCTTTACAGATCTTCGTTGCTTTGTCACCAAGTTAGTCCACGTGAATGTGCAGTAACAACGCATCCTCCAAAAACTTAGGAATTTATTTAGTTTAGTCCCAGAGAGACAGCTGGTCCTCACAACACAAAGTGTGGAATGTATTCTAATTCCCTCACACACTCCCTCCATCTCATTATTATGTTTTCTCAATCCACCTTCTTGTTTTGCATATGAAATATTTTCTATTGTGTCTCGTCACGAGCTTCACTGTATCACCTCAAACCCTCACTAACTCAGTTGCATGCTTTTAATTGAACCGTCTCTTCATCTCTTCTCGTGGTACGACTGCCTGTTTCCTCCATTTGGGTTTGCATAAATTGTCCTGCTGGCAGAGGAATCAAACACAAGGAGAAGCGGTTGCATATTCACAAGAGCTTTTTGGAGACTTTGAACCAAGAGATGTAGCAGCTGTGGGCTGGAAAGCATGCTGGCAGAAGAAGTGTGAGGAGTAAAACACACAGAGAGTGATAGTTTGAGGGCACACTCAAGATGAAGCTGAAATTAGGTGAACAAACTGTTGTTTAGCAGAAATGAGCTGCCAGTAAATGGATAAATAGATCACACATGACTTATGATGTAAATGTTTGTGAATTTATGGTTTTAAGAAGTGTTGATCAAAGAGGAAATATATAGCGTGACTTTTAACACGCTAATGATCAAACGCAGATTGAAAGAAAATGCAAATGAAGCAAAATAAGCCCTATGTAAAGTTGTCTACCATATATCTGCCAAAACTGTTATACATAGGCCTACATGTTATTCTGTCCGGTTTTGTTTTCTACTGACCATATCAAGAATTTAGGACTGTTGAAAAGTTGTGGAGAAAGAGAGCTGTACCATACAGTAGTCGTCAACCTCATCTGGGGTCAAGTCTTGGATGAGCAGCCTTAGCAGGGCAGCCTAGACTTCCCTCACCCCGGCCAGATCCTTTAGCTCATCCCCTCAAGGTGTTCTAGGGACAGCCGTTAGATGTCCCAACCTCCAATTGGTTCTCGGTCTATCTCTGGTTCTCCTCCTGATGGAACATGCCCGAGATGTATGAAAGCCGTCCTGACTAGATGGCTGAACCTCCCCATTTGGCTTCTCTCAATCCAGAGGAGCAATGGCTCTTCTCCTTGACAGAACTCCTCTTCTTAGCTCTAATGGTGCATTTACACCGTACGAGCATTCGCCTCAAAAGCGTCCCAATTTCAATGTTCATTGCATTTGTACATATCCAAGTTGCTTTAGCATTTGCGCCCAGATTCTGTCTCCGTATGCTCACAATTCACGCGTAGATGTCAATGCCGGCCACCGCATTCTGCACGAGGTGTGCAAATGCAACTCTACCCCTCACTCTATTTTCTCCAATCGTTAATATATGTATATGTTTGGACTGATTTATTTTTACAACCATTTAGCAAGATGTCTGTTAAAACATCTGAATAGAAGATGATTGTATGGACTTTGCTTAGTGACGAATATGGAGTTGTGTGAATCGCACCGTATGCAGAGGAAGCTCATTTTGACTGCTTATATTAACATGATGTATTAAGAATTATGTTCTTTCGGTCCTTTCTCACTGCCAATGAACAAATCAACTAGTAAATTGAGAGCTTTTCTCTTTTGCTAAACTCACTCTTCGCTGAGACATACTGATGCAGTGTCCTAATTGTTGTGGATGTTGCACCAATCCACTAATCAATTTTACGCTGTATATTTTCTTTACTCATGAACAAAATCGAAAGAAAGAAGGTGGTAATTTAATAATTGGTTTCCATTTAAAATCAGATGTCACACAGCTGGGAGGTCTCGTGCAAAATAAAGTTAATAAAACTACACATATTTTTCACCTACGCAACCAAGACACTAAATATACAAGTGTCAGAAATAATCGAGGAACTCCCGACAGGAGGAATTCACATCATGTTTAATCAAATGTATCCTTTTCAAGGTCTTTTGAAGGGATGTACATTAGCTTGAAATAAATGTGGACGTTAGTCTGATAAAAGGGTACGTCAAACCTTTCTTTTCTTCTATTCAGTTGGCTTCAATCTCAGATAATCAGTTGTCAAGCTGTATGGCTTTCCTTTATACATGGACATCATTGCAGAGGAACATTAACTTTAAAAAAAAATGTTTTTTAAAATGTACACAAAAATAAGAATGAGTGACTGATTACGCAACCTATAATCTGTCTTAAGTAGGCGATGATGAATGAACCTGCTGGCATTATTGAAAATTCATGACTTTCCCATCACCTTTTTCCTATCTTATCTTATTATTGGTCATATGGTAGCATCACAGTTCCTCCTCATTCCACCTTGCTCAAGGACATCTTCGAATTAGTGGCTCCAATGTTTTCCATTCCACCGCCTACACAATCCATTTATTTGCAGAGAATACTATTTTCTGCAGAAAAGTGCCTTTTGTTCTGTAAATTGGAAGTGACTTTGCTCTGCTCCACTGTAGTGCAAATACTCTAAAATGGTAGCAAACAGTAATTTGAGGCGCAAATTTTTCTTTTCACTTCTACGTGAGCAAACATTTCAGCTTTGGATGTGAAATTGTACATAAGTGTTTGCTTTCTTCCCAGAACGCCATGGTTTCCTTTAAGGAGCTCTGTGGACTGACTCCTGCAGCCAACATGAAGCAATGTATCCTGACTGTGTCTACCTGGCTGATGAATAGTGAGCGATCGCTGAGGGTGACGGTGGACCTGAGTGAGACCTACCCCACAATGGAAGCTCAAGGTCCTGTACCGGAGCTGTTACGCAAAGTCCTCAATGCCTACGACATGGTAAACAACTAACACGCATTGACGCAATGCATGTACCCAACATGAAACAGTCATAAAACAGAATAATAGTTTCATACTGTTTGAGAATTTTACAGTGTGTTTATGTACAATGTGAAATGCCAGTCAGGGACAGGGTCCTGCCTCAAGTGGAGGAGTTTAAGTATCTCGGGGTCTTGTTCGGCGGATTGATGCGGCATCAGCAACAATTAGGATGCTGCATCGGTCTGTCGTGGCAAAGACAGAGCTGAGCCTAAAAGTAAAGCTCTCGATTTACAAGTCGATCTACGTTCGCACCTTCATCTGTATTCGCCAGCTGTGGGTGGTGACCAAAAGAATGAGATCGCGGATACAAGCGGCCGAAATGAGCAATCTCCGCAGGGTGGCTGGGCTCTCCCTCAGAGATTGGGTGAGGAGCTCTGCCATCTGGGAGGAGCTTGGTGTCAAGCCACTCCTCCTCCAGGTCGAGAGGAGCCAGATGGGGTGGTTCAGGCATCTGGTCAGCGACTCGCTGGTGAGGTGTTTTGGGCACATCCCACCGGGAGGAGAACAAGAGGCAGACCCTGTTAGTTGTTCACACATCATGATGAGCTTCACACAACTTTTCGACATGAACCACACAAACCAACACAATGACTTCTCAAAGTCATTAGACTGGCTACACTACCATTTCTTCTGGATTCACATCCTTTTCTATGCTCCCTCATTTCTTTGAGGAGTATTACTTTTTTCCACTACTGTCACATTGGCTTGGCCCAGAAGGGGTTGAAGGAGTCTGTAATTAGGTATCACCTACTGATTCTACTCCCTTCCTCATCTCCCATGTGAGGCCTGATGGAAGCTGCTGGGTTGTCGACTTGGTTGCATCATCCAAAACCTCTCAGGTTATGTGTTTTGGATATATTATGGATATATTATCATAAAAGTGAAAGCTACCGTGTTGAAGAGTTTTCTGAAAATCATACATTATTAAACAAATAATTTTTTTTAATCATTTTTAAAATATAACTGTTTTTGAAGTAATTGTTTTGTGTCAGTCATTTCTTAGATTTATTTAAGAGACAAGGATAAGAAAGTAGATTTCAAAGTAGATTACATTTCTTCTGTTTTAACCCAGAAAAGTGAAAGAAAACAAGATAGCTTTCGGAATTGGCTGTAACCTTGTCTGTGTGATTCCTCATTCGTCCAGGAGTGATCCGTTGTAAAAAAGGCCTTAAAGATGTAATCTGACATTTCGATTCCCACGCAGAAATCTTTTTCAACCGCAGTTAATCATCAAATTGAAAATAATTTCTGGATGGAAGTTGAAACGTCTCGATCATCAAATACACGGTCCAGATGACAACTCTGAAGGCTTTTTTTATGCTGTTTAACTCGACTAAATGCAGATTTTTTTTCAAAACCGTGATAAACTTGATTAGTCATACATTGTATTACGTATCTGACTTAAAAATATAATTAGTTATGTTACAAATTACCGCTCTGAAAAAGGAATTAATTTAGTAACAAAATTGTATTGTAAAAGTAATTAGTTACAAACTACATTAACTGTAGTCTTAAAACCTCTAAGTTATCTAACATTTAAAATGTATATGGCAACAGAGTGGTTAGCACAGTGGCCTTACAGGAAGAAGGTCATGGGTTCAAATCTCGGGAGAGGAACGAGGATTGAAGACATACACTTTCTGTGTGGAGTTTGCATGTTCTCCCGGTTTCCTCTGAGTGCTCCAGTTTCCTCACACCCTCCAAAAACATTCATGTTAGGTAGAAGACTCCCTCAAAAATGAGATGTCTCATCTCAATGGAGTTATCCTCCTAAAAAAAAACATTTCAAAGGTACACGTTAGGAGTTAGGATATTTTAGAATGATTAAATTTTGTAAAATCTACAAACTGCAATTTTCCATATGAGTGTAAATGAAAAATAATTATGAAAATAAGTATTCCAAACTTTTTCAAATATTAGCCAAAGTTTTGACTAAACTACATTTTTACGAGATACCAATTCTGTCATTACGTGCAATAAATTAAGTTTTTACATTCAAGTATAACGTTTCACATTGTAACGTAAAAATGTGATTTCTACTTATCTATTCAGTTGCAAACAAGAAGCTTTTGTAAACTTCTGTTGGTAAATCTACAGCATGGGAGCACAATGTGATTAGAGCGCCCTCTAGAATTCATGGCGCACGTTCTGTCAGTGCGTTAGACTATTTTATTTAAACAAATTATTGTAAGACGCTTTATTAGATTCTTAGTAATGTAGAAAACTATTATAACCCTTGAAAAAGGAAACTAGATGACTTAAAAATTAACTCCATTTGTAATTCTTTGGACTTCAATGATGTTATCCCCAACGCTGATCAATCACCCAGGGTTCTACAGGGTTGGCATCAGGCAATAATTGAACATTTACCGATTTTTTTGGACTATAAGTCACACCTGAGTATAAGTCGCACCACCCAGAAGTACATAAAAAGAAGAGGGAAACATATATAAGTTGATTCGGAGTATAAGTCGCACCCCCGGCCAAACTATGAAAAATTCTGCAATTTGTTGTCCAAAAAATACAGTGATTAAAAATACTTGTGCAAACAGTGGCCTCACAGCAAAAAGGTCAGGGTTCGAGTCTTGAGTGGGAGCAAGCGGTTCGGAAGATGAACCGTTTACTGGTGCAAAATGATGATGATAAACACTCAACCATAATTTAATGTGTTTTAAAAGATTGAGTTGTTAGTTAGCTTTAATGTTCAATCTAAGTTTAAATTTTAGAATATGTGTAAATTAAAAGTTTAAATTTAGGAAAATAAATCTATATTTTACATGTGTGATGGTCGGGATGTGAAGGCAATTTGTGTTTGTTTCTGTAAGAACAGGGGGTTCAGTGTGTATTTGAGTGTGTGTGTGAGAGCGAGAGAGCCAAGACCTTATGACTTTATGGCAGAATGGCTGCCAACGCCAGGCCATTTACTTTGGAATATCAGTGTGAAGTCTGTGTCCTCAGTAACCCATATGTGGGATGGGGCCAGCAGACGTAATGATCCCGCTCTGAACAAAACATCAATGCACTTCTGTTTGCAGGGGTCAAGCTAGAGTCAATCACTGCGATCCACATGCATGCATAGACGCACTTAAGTGCTGCATTTTTTGAATTGTAGATTTTTATCATCAGTTGTTGCTGCAGCTCATTGTGCACTCAGAGTTTTGTTCCTTTGTTGTTTGATGAATGAAGCACAGTAGCGCGCTGTCTTTGTTCTTAATATAGAGAGAAAGCATCTCTTACAAACGCTGTTTGGCCTTTTCAAAAAAGCACAACATACTGCACGTTTTACAATTTAAATTAGTCATTTACAGTTAGACGAAGACATTTTCAATAGTTTGGCCTGTTTTTTCTTCAATCAATGTTTCAGCTCTCAAGATAATAATTATTCACATCATAAAATTATGTTGAAAATGAGAGAAAAAAAAACAGGTATTTACATGCACAGACTCATTTACACAATATGACAGTCCACTTCCTGTTTCCCATAGGAGCATGAAACTTCATTATCTGCCTCCTCAGTTCTTTTGCTCATCTCCAGCTGCTCCTCATCTGCACCATTAGATGATGTTTAGGGATCACACCGAAAATAATCTTGTCAGATGCTAAATTTAATGCAAAAACGTCTCAACCAATTTGTCTCCTTTCGGCACTGTTATGCTTTGCCTTTCTGAGTGTCCACAAGAATATTATAAAAATTAAGCAAAACTGTTTGATCTACACAACACTTCATATTAGAAAAATTAAACAGACAATAAAGGACTTTTAGGATAATTTTTACACTTTACTTGACAAGTTTTATTAATTTTTTCTGTACCTGGATACTTACTTTGTGCAGCATCAGCTGTGGCTGTATAAGCCGATACGGGAGTTGCAGCTCCTACCACATTTTCTTGGGTGGTAGAGTGTTTGTCCCTGGACCGGGAGAAGCCGGTTTACATCCCACTAAATAGCCTAAGTGTCTTTGGAGCAGACATCTAACCCCCTACTTGCTCCCACCATTGGCGCCTTCGAGGTTGCCTGCTGCGGTGCAATGCAGCAAAGTAATCTCCTCATTATGGGACTAATAAAGGAATTCCTCTTCTTGCTGTAAATGTGATAGGTGGTATGAGCCATGGGGGGAGCAGTGGCAGACTGACTTTTTAACTGTTTCTGAGTCTTTGTGCCATCGTGCTGGATCTCTCTGTTCTCCTCAGCCTGCGTAATACCAATTTTGACGGTTGTACACCACCGATGGCGTACAGAGGTCACTGACTCGAGATCTACTGCATTGATGTAGCACGACTTCAGATCCCTCTTGAAGGCATCTTTGTACCACAGGGCAGGTCGTCCAGTTGGCCGTGTTCCTGTGGCGAGCTCACTCATAGAGGATGTCTTTTGGAATGCGGCCATGGTTCATCGTCGTTCCGCCTACGTACCCTTAGATGAGTGCAAGTTTGAAAGAACACAAGAACAACTAATTAATTATGAAATTCAGTTGCTTTGTTGTGGAGTAGTGTATGTTAAAAACAGACTGCTAAAACCTATTTTTATAACTCGTAGCTACTATCAATAAATGTGCAAAGACCTTCCAAAAACTCTTTTCTGTTCACACCTAAGTCCCTCAAACTCATCGGGTTCTTTTTCAGGAGAATCCCACAACAATTTGGATAATTGGACTAATCATTCTGTGGAGCTAATGCTGTCTTAATATGGTGTTGGTTTAATTATTATTGTTCTGTAAACACTGCTAGTTTAAGCAGTCCGATAGGCTCAAATTGGAGCTGATCAATAATCTACAAAGAAGGCAAATGGGAACCTTGCTATTTTTTTTTTCCTCCTTTGTATTTCGGTCTGTATTTTTTTAATGCACAAAAAAGATCTGCTTTGTTTTCTTGGCTTGTACTGGAAGCTTTCAGATAATGATGTTGAACAGCAAATTAGCTTAATGCCTCTTTTGTCTTTCAGATGATCCAAACCAGCAAAACCCTGATTGAATCGGCTGATGTTGTGTACTCCAAACTCACACAAGCACAACGTGCAGGTAGGTGGGATTATCACATGAAAAAATTTTGTTATTGTACATTAAAAGAAAAGCACAAGAGGTTTTATATTTTACCGTTCCTTTGAGGAAATATTACAAGTCAAGTGGATGATACGCATCAGCCAGAATTTCTGCTCATTTTCGACAATATAAAACACTTAAAGCACGAATCCAACAGTTATTTTACGCAACCAGCGGTTTCTGCTCAAATCCTAAATGGCTCTGTACAAATTAAAACACATTGCACACGGTGTTCTTCCACCTGACTGAACGAATACGGTGTATCTACACCCTCAGCGTATCCATCAACATCATGGCTGCTGACAACAAAGCAGGCAGTCATTGGTGAGTCAGCAGAGTAGTTACGGGCATCGGGTAAGTGAAAACCATCAGCAAGCGGCGCAGACAAATGGTTTTGGAAAGAAGACAGAGAGCATAAATTTTATTTGAAAAGAATGAGAAAAATAAAAGATTTGACAGAAAAGAGGAGCAAAGAAGAATAAATGATGGAATTAAAGAAGCACTTTGTCGGCATGGTAATGAGATGGTCCTTAATGCGAGCGGTCGTACGATTCAAAAGAGAGGATAAAATTGGTTGTGATAAAATCATTAGTAGAGAAATGGCTTCAAATCAAGATATCCTATGGCCTGTCCTCTCCAGCCCTCTTTTACATTCAGCCCTAATTTTTCCTCATTTGCCACGCTCCTCTTCCCTGCTGCCACAGCAGAGCGCCTCAAATTGGAGCTCATGGCTTGAATACAGACGCCTTCATTTTACAGGCCACATTCTACTATCAGGGACCTAATACATCTGTGCCTACAGATTTATGCCAATTACAGCCTTTAATATCGCTAAGATAAACAGAGGGAGTTATATTTTCTGTTTGTCCGCCCGATTTCTCAAAGCAAGTGAGCCAATCCTATCTACAGTGCCAGGTTTAGTCCCTGGTGTCAAATGAAGGCTTTCCTCCTCTTAACAGATCCAGCCAACCTGATTTTGGTGCTCTGCAGGCAACTGGGGTTTTAAGTTGAAAAATAGGACTTCAATAACTAAGCTTCCCTGTGGATCAGGGGGTTTCCCAGCTTGGAGGTGAAAACACCTTCAAAAGCAACGGCTAGAGGTTAAGAACTTAAATCCAATCCCAACCACACACAGAGCAGCATCTGTAGTTGGAAACCTAGGGATGATGATTATCTCACAGCCGGAATTAGATTAAAACCTCCATGTGAGGCCATAAGTTAGACAGACTTTGCTCATCTGAAACAAATCAAAGTATTTCTGACTCTTTTCAAAGTGAAACTAACTCAACATACAAGAGCCTGACCAGATAAAAGACTCATTGATATCACGTTCTTTTTTCAACGTCGACTAGTCAAGAGGGAAACAGCACACATCATTTCGAAGTGAGGAAAAGAAAGGTTGAAAAGGTTGTGGCCTTCCAATAAAATGGCTAAATAGTCCAAAAAATTATACAATCAAATGATAAAAAAAACTGATGATAAAATGTTTGATTGAATACTGCTTGCAGTGCTAGCAATACCAACACCAAACTTCAGAAGGAGTTTGTGTAAAATACTTTTATCACAGCCTCTGACGTGGGAGAAGTAACACTTTGGGCCAAATAAAAATCTAAGTACGATATTTCGTTTTGAACCCTTAATGGGCATTACTAACTTTGAGCAGTTTACACAAAAATTCCTAAATTGTTGTAGGCTGCCTTCTGTCTCTAGAGACAATAGATTTTGCACCTGGATACGTATCTGTTTGTGCAGCATCGACTGAGGCTGAACAAGGCAGGGGGCTACAGCTCTTACCACGCTTACTGCAAATGTGATAGGTGGTATGAGTCATGGGGGAGCATTGGCAGACTGACTTTTTAGCTGCTTACTGGGTTTTTTAGCCTTGTGATGGATTTCTCTGTTCTCTTCGGCTTGCTTGATACCAATTTTGACAGTTGCACACCACCTATAGAGGTTAGAGGTCACTGACTCGAGATCTGCTGTGTTGATGTTGCATCACTTCAGTGCAACAGTATCCCTAAATAATTACACTCTAGTAAGAGGAAAAGACTACTTTAGACAGTTTGCCATCAAAAGGTCTCTTAAAGAAAATCTCTATAATTCAGCCACATTGAAAATATGCAAAATCATAAACTTGGAGTTACAAGGGTTTTGATGATCTGGATCAAGAGTATCATCCACATCCCGGTTTTATTTTTAATTTTTTTTATTTTTACATACTCAATTGATTCCTCACCGGGGAAATTTAAATTTTAAATTTAAATTTGTGTGCTGCACTACTACACCACAGCAGGCTGCCACAACAGCACCAATAGTGGGAGAAATGGGGGGTTAGGTGTCTTCTCCAAGTACCCTAGACGTGAACTCAGTGGGAATTGAACCCGCGAACTTCCGGTTAACTTCCAGTCTGTGCTAAACATCTGGGTTCCTAGATTTCAAGACTAAAAACTCACATCAATACAAACCCATCCCTGTTCTAAGAAATAATCTACAATGTACATGGCATCTCTTCCATTTCTGTCTAACACTGCTTTAAGTCAGACGGAAAAATATATGGACAAAGAAATCTGACTTCCTTTTCCTAAATATAATGTAGCTTTACAACAAACTTACAGAGAAACAGAAGCCCTACAACCATTCAAGAAAATCTAGTTATTCTCCTTGCTATGTACAAGAAAATCAACTTGCCTTCAATTAGGGTTGGAAAATGTTCATTTTTAACTTTAAATGGAATTAAAGTTTACTTCCTGAAGGAATATAGTTAGAGTGACACAAAACATAGAACATCTGGTATTTAAATATGGCGCTGCGTCACATATTTAAACTCACAAAAAAATCCTTTTTTCTCATTGTCTAATTTTTGTCTTTCTAATTCTAATAAGTCTTTTTCAAATAGTGTAAAAATACGTCATAAATTCACAATGTTTTTCTGTTCAAGATGCAATGTAAAGGTTTCTAGGCATGATGTCGTAATTCTTACACTTGCGTCCGTGTTTGTGAGTCAACATTTTAAGAGGTGTGATCCTAATCAAGGAGCATTTAGAAACTAATGACTCACTGGTATTTACACAGACACTTCTCACCCACTTCTCCCTGCGCTTTTCGTCCCATCCATCTGCTTCCTGTCTCATCGTATCTAAAAATATATCCGTGGTAACGTAATTTTATTCAATTCAATTTTATTTGTATAGCCCAAAATCACAGAATTTCCGTCTCAACGGGCTTCACAAGAAAAAGAGGAATGTATTAACACAGATATACAGCAAGAAAAATACTAACAAATGCTAACTAAACAAGACTAGCACATTTATGCCCTTAGACTCTCCTTCACGGTGAGGAAAAACTCCTAAAAAAACCCCATCAGTGGGGAAAAAAATAAGAACCCTCGTGGGGATCCACATGAAAGAGAGATCCCTCCCCGGGACGTGCAACCAATGTGTCAAAGATTATTGTTTAAATATTAGCTTATTCTACTCTACAGCTAAATATTCAAAGAAGTCAATAGATGTTCTTCATCCTGATGGAAACACGGGGACTCCTCAGCCCGGCGATTTCCAGTACGGGGATGAGTAGATGTTCTTCATCCTGATGGTTACACAACGGACTCCTCAGCCCAGCGATGCCCTGGACGGGGATGAGTAGATTACATTTAGCATGAGTTATTACATTTAGCATGATGAAAACAAAAAATTAACAGGTTGTTCTGAGTGAGTTACAAAATAGTACAAACATATTTCTCTCTAGAAAAAAAGTTTGCAAGTTCAAAATTGAAAATAGTTTCCTCTAAAATATTTTTCCCAAGACATTCAGTATTTTTTTTCTTAAATCTGAGCTTAAAGGTTCTTTGTTTAACAGAGTGGTCTCATTTATTTTCTCATCAATCTTTTTGACAACTGTTTTAGTCAATTAGATAAATTTCCTACCCTCAAGCTGAATAAAACAACAGAGGACATTGTCTTGCGTGTAACCTTTTAACGTCTGTTTGGTGGTGGGATATTAACCCCATTTGTGGTAGAATTAGATGAACTGAACACACACTCCAAACTGAAATTTCTTAAACTAAGAAGTACAGTAGAAATTTATAGAAGTTAGATTTCGAGGGAAAATGAAGGCGATCTGAGAGAACATTTGGGACTGGACCACCTGTGATTTTGTATGCTTCGTTTATAGTGTGATTTGACAAAACAGCGGTTGCCGGTATTAAAACGCATGCTGTGCTCATCAGCTAAATGCTGCTCCAACAAAGCCATAATCACCATGATGGCTGTGATCTGAAATGAGAGACTCGGCCCTGATCTGTTTTACCTCATTTTTTTTACATTTTATTTAAAAAGTTGTATTTATAAAGTCTGGAACTACAATCTACAAGTATTTGAATCTCTTTTTAGTAAAGCTTACGCTTCCTTAAACTGCTTGCACTTCTTTTATTTTACTGTTTATTTTCTGCGTAGTTATTGTTGCAGCTGATCGGTTTAATTCGGGCAGTGGAGCTTTACGTGTTGATGAGGATGGAGAGGTGTTGGATGATTACCCCCAGGCACTATCGGTGGCTCGCTATCACGCACACGTATAATGGGAGGCTAGCAAAACAGCTGGGACGCACACTCCAGATGCTACCAATGTGTTTCTAAACACCCTTTCATTGCTGTTTGTAAAAACCTTTAAGCTGTGTTCAAACACCACACATCAAAAAGGCCAATCTGACCCTTTTACATGTTAAGTCTAGAGAGGCATGCATCTCCATCCGGCAGGGATTTTTAAATGACTGTGGCTATGATTATTGATATTTGTACCTTTAGCCACCATGCAAAAGATTCAAAGTTTTTGGCCTGTAGCCGTTAAGGCATCCGTAGCTATAGCGAAGTGTGCTGTGTGTTACAAATACCTATAGAATAAAGGAAAAGTGAGAAATACTCTAGTTTAGTCCAAAAGATGGATATTTTTAAGATAGGAGACCTTGTGTTTGAATATAATAGCAATTTATATGAATGGAATTCATTTATTGCTCATACCTGGGTTTAGGCAAGGTAACTCTAACGTTAACCTTCTCTGATAAAATGAACAAAATTAACTGATTCATAAGCCTTGATGCTATTTTGTGATGACTGAAATGAACCAAAATTGCCATGTAAAATGAGCTCTATAGATGCCACCCTTTTGCATGGTTATAAAATTACTTATTATAAAACCTGCCATGTGTAAACAGGCTAGAACTGTCAAGATCTGCCATTGTAGGGATACTGATATCCGTAACTGTAACCACTTTTTGTTGAAATGCTTTTTGTGTGATTTTGCAACAAAGGAGGTCTGACTTGTCATACATAAATCTTATGTTGTATGGCCGTTGTAATGATTTAGGCCCACCTGCAACCCGAACGTGTGCTCATTGTGTTTCAATTCCTAAGATGAAAAAGATTATCAAAGCTCAACTTTTTCCAACTTCAACCAATCAGAAGAGAAGAAAGAAAACTCACAAAACATTACACAAAGTATAGAAGGAAGGACAAACTTAAAATTGACATGATCCGTCGTGCACCAAACACCTGTACGACGTGACCCACTTGGACTACTGAGACATGACAAGAAACAGGCCTAGGTAAATTTAAATGAGGAGATGAGAATATACGTACACTCATATTATAAATTTTTACATTTTATAACATAAACACCTCATACAGTCTGATTAGTGTGTGTGTGAGACATATTTTTATTTGATGGAAGTATGTAAAAGGCGATGGTCAGCGATGGCCGGATTTGGCATCGCTCACACATAACACCATTTGTATCAACCGCAAAATTATCATCATCATTCTTATATTAGACACAAGATCCATATAAGAGAGACACATTACATGCAACGAGAGAAAAACAAAAATCGAATTATAAACGACTTCTATACTAGTGTTTCCACAGGGGTGACTGATAGCAAATGGAACTCGAATTGGGATTCACCAGTGCTACAACAGAGAGTTCACAGTATCATTAAAACGACATACTGTATGAAAATACAAGTTAGAGTAGGCATATGCAAACTACGGCCCACAGGCCACATGCGGCTCATTAAACGTTTTAATCCGGCCCGAAAAAAATTAAATAAACAAACCATGTCAATGTTTTATTTCCCCTGCAATTCTGTTTCCTCACTAGATAGCGCACTCTAGATATTTTGGCTTTGTTGCAAAAACAACAACACTGCTCCCATTAAAATGTGTGTGTTTCTGTGATGCCCACGTTGTCAAAATAGATTGTCAGGAGATTTCAAATCCACATTTTAAACCTAGTGTGCTAGATGCACATTTTTTAAGCGCTAGGGCGTTTGTTTTTAACGTTAGTGCACTAGATTATGTGCGTGTAGTGGCCCCAATAGCTTTCCATATCTAGTCCTCTTGTTTACCAAAGCATGCCATCCATCTGCTCCTGTTCTGGCCTCTTGGTCAAATGTTAGGACCTAACGTGGTCTGCAAATCAAAAAGTTTGCCCACTCCTGAGTTAGAGTCTTTGTGAGGGCATGAAAAGAGTCCACTCTTCAGATTCACAGAATTAGACTTTTTGCTGCTCGGAAACAGATTAACAAGACGTTAACATGACGTAATTCCGGCAACATACATCCTGAACATATATACAGTTATGTCTGCCAGCTTATTTGATTGGATGTTGCCGGCTACATTTTGGCATGTGCGATGTTGTCATGGCTTAAGTTTAATTTACTGATTTAAAACAGAGTTAGCTAATGTGGCTATTTGCAATCAATTGACCTGTATAGCACAAATTAGAGGCTATATGACTGGTCCTCTATCTCTGACAGCCCAGCAACTTGTTGTAAATACTGGACAAGCATTTAGACCCACCTTTTCTGGCTTGCAAAAGATGAATTTTTAAAGATTTCCATAATGTCTTGAATTTAGAATGAATGTAAAGTACAGTGATCATAAAGTGGGCGCTACACCAATTAAACTAAAGAGTGGTACTGTATGCAGGAGGTCAAATCTACAGAGCAGGGTCGACATGACCAGATTATCTTCTGGTTAGCTGACTTAATTAGCTTCGATGAGTTGTGTCATGGCACTCGCTATGAACTCAGCAATTAGTCTGACACGAATGTCAAAGTTTGTATGTAAAATGTAAAAAGATGGCTTCAGATGGACAATTAGAACTAAGAATATAAGTATTTTCTAACTATAATATGAGTCGTGTCTTATTGAAGGTTAAAATCAGTAGATGTGTTTAAAGAGCTTGTAGTTGAAAGAAGATCTACAAGTAAAGCTTGTACTTTGTAGTTCTTCTTCTTCTTTCGGCATTTCCCTTTAGGGGTCGCCACAGCAAGTCAGTTTCTTCCATCTAACCCTATCTCCTGCATCTTCTTCGGTCACGCCAACTATCTTCATGTCTTCCTTCACTGTATCCATGAACCTCCTATTTGGTCTTCCTCTAGGCCTCTTTCCTGGTGGTTCCAAACCCAGCATCCTTCTTCCGATGTACTCTCTCTCTCCTCTGCACCATCTCAGTCTGACCTCTCTGACTTTACCACCAAAACCTCTAACATGTGCTGTTCCCCTGATGTACTCATTCCTAATCCTGTCCATCCTGGTCCCTCCTAGAGAGATCCTCAGCATCTTCATCTCTATTTCCTGTATTTTTCTAGTTGGAGAAATAAAAATGGAGGTGAATGAACATGACCAAAAAGTCTAATTATGTCAGAATGAGTCACAGGGGTTAGTATTGAAAAAATAAAATAAAAAATAGGAAGTAGGCTCATTTTTATCCATTCTTCATTTTTTTTTTTAAATGGTAAAATTGATCATAATCTTCAAAAATTACCAGGAAAACACAACCCTGTTGCTCACGATTCACCTTTGTTCAACATAGAAATAAGAGCTTTGGATGTCTGAGACTGAATTCAACCTGATCTGGAGCTGAGCGGGTTTTAAACATGAGCTCCCCGGATGTGAAATGTGAAATGAACCATCTGTGAGAAATTTAAAACCCAAAGTAAAACCTGAAGTTACCTTGCTAAGCTGCAAATCCAGCTTTTTACTGCACTCTAGATTTTCACAAGAGCTGTTGCCCCAATCAAAGAAAAACACTCATTCACATGAAATGCTCAAGTTGACTTCCGACCCCCTTATTTGTTTTTTATACAAAAGGTGTGCTTTAATTATATCTATTTGTAATTTACATTTTAAGAATTTATTGGATTTAACACAAACAAAAGTGGCTAGGCAAAAGACATGGAGGAAGATCAAAGAGGAGGTTCATGGATGCAGGGCAGGAAGACATGAAGATAGTTGGCGTGACTGAAGCCCGGAGATGCCCAGGATGGGGATGAGTAGATGGATTTCATCCTGATGGAGGGGGATGATAGATGATATGGGGAGGTCTCCTCGGTCTGGCCATGCCCAGGACAGGAACGTAGGGGATCCATCAGAAATCTGAAACAGAGAGAGAGAGGCGGACAGCATGTGAATTGTACTGAACCAACTAGCAGTGTGAAATTAAATAAACAGACAATAGAGAACAATGAATGTGGTAGAAAGTCAGAGGTGGGGATACAGACCCTGGTTCGGGTGGAGGCAATAGGGTGGAGGCGGCTACAGACAAACAAACAAGTATTTTAATCATAAAATTACCTTTAAAAATGGTCTTTTTGACCTGATCCCGCTGTCTTTCTATTGCAATTATTTTCTAAAAAATCCCAAATATAAAACTGATCCCTTCCTTTTTTCTTACTTTGCTGTTTCTTTTTATTGTTTTCCTGATTTATCACACTAGAAATCCTATTTCTTATTTAGAAAAATGACATTGCTTGTTCTTCAGAGTGTGTGTGTGAACTGTGTTAAGTCAATGACACGCTTTTCTATCATAAATTTCACCACCTGCCTTTTCTTTGTTTCCGCCTTTTCTTTTCACTGCATCCTGTTAAAGGATTCTTTTTGATTTTATTATTTACAATCTAAGTTTTCCCTGCTCGCTGCTCATAAAGAGAAAAAAGCCTTTTATTTTCATTTGTACGTCTGTTTTTGTCTCCAGACTACTTAAAAGAGATATATCATCCTCTGAGTTCTTCTTTCTTGGCACATCTTTCTCTCTCTTTCCACCAGAGAAGCAAAAGCATAAACTCTTTCTGTCTAGATTGTGCCACAGGGCTACATTTGGTTTTATCGGTTTAAATCCCGCTGAGTTAATGTGACGAGAAGGAACGGCGACCGTGCCACTGTTAGGGGACGTGGAAGCTTAATAGTCACCAAATTAAATGCTTGAAGTGACAGTATCTTTGCAAACTGCCCCTCAGCTAATTTCATCTCTCATTCTTTTCTCACTGGCCTCTTCTTTGCCTGCAAACTTTGTTGGCTTTGCTCCACACCGGTAGAAGCACATTAACTACAACAGATTATGGGATCAAATCACTCCTAATCTCCTGTTAATGAAACTTCTAGCTTCTGAAAGAGTTATTCAGTTGAGCCTCTTCATCATCTGTCTTTAGAAAATTGAAAAAAAAGCCTTTTTTGTTTCTTTTTTTACTAGATTTTGTCTCAATTGCAACAAAATGAGTAGATAATTATTGTATTTAATATGTTTGCATGTATCAGGTGTACCCCTTTGGACCTATTTAATGGTTACAAGATAAAGAGAAGACTAATAAATTATAGGGTCATGTTATGGGTTGGGGCTGCACGGTGGTGCAGTGGTTAGCACAGTGGCCTGAAAGCAAGAAAGTTGGGGTTTGAGTCCCGGAGTGGGAGCGAGATGTGAAACACTAGCCATTCTTTGTGTAGTTTGCGTGTTCTCCCTGTGTATGTGCAGATTTTTTCCGGGTACTCCAGTTTCCTCCTACTCCACAAAAACATGCATGCTAGGTTGATTGGCCACTACCAAATTGCCTTTGTGTGTGTTGATGGTTGTCTCTGTGTGTGGCCCCGCAACAGACTGGCGACCTGTTTAATGTGTACCCTGCCTATCGCATAAAATCGTCCGGGATAGACTCCTGCAGCCCTTGCAAACCTGTTAGTGATAAATGGTTTAGAAGATGAAATGTTATTAATTGTATTAAATATGTTACTGATAAGGAAACTAAAAGTGCAAGCAAATTTTTCTTTAAAAAAAAAATATATATATATCCTTCTCTCAAAATTAATCTTGAATATTTGTTTTCTATAGCTTCAAACATCCAAACATAAATTGAAGTTAGATTGGAGGGAGAGGGATAACCACACTTTTTTAGCATGTGATCTAATTATAAAATGACAAAGTTTTGTATAATTTAGTGCTAAATAACGACACTGTTTATTGAAGAACATTTACCGAGAATGCAAGAGAAAATTTACAACACTTTGAATCACGAGGTTACGGCAATACTCAATTTTTCTGACTCTATTTATTTTGGGTTGAAACAAACTACCTTATTCATGTAAAGCAAAAGATAAACTTTTATAGGGAATGTACATCTGACAGAGAAGCAGAGGAAAAGAATGCTGTGTGGTTGTCATGGTTACAGTACAGTCAAAAGGATATCTTTCACTGTCAGGGAGCCATGACCTTTTATTAGCTGAAGTCTTGTGTTTTTTTTAAACAGGCACCTTGAGATTGACCAAAAGGCTCCATGAAAGCTACCAATTGTTCACAATCTATATAATAGTCACTCCAATTTTACAGCAGGAAAAAAATAAGAAGTAGCCATTTCTAATGGTGCTCAAAGTAATTTTGGGGATGTCATAACAGCCATGAAAAAGGTCTACACTTGCCTAAATTTTTAAACATGTGAAGAATTACCTTAGCGAAGAAGGACCTTAGGACCTTAAGCTCTTCAGGTTTCAGGCCAAAATGAGACTGTCTGGTTACAGCAAAACAAACTCAGAACTCTGATTGATCTCGTCTTACTATGAGGAGCCTGGTATTTCTATTCACTTTGTTTTTGTGATGTCTTTTATTTTGAGGATACGTTTACCGTTACCATAGCAACCAGAGTGCGTTAGGGCAGAGAGAATGTTTCCATGTTATAAAGATGCTGCTAATAAATTTTCTCGTAAAGACACAGTGGATTTAAGTTTATTATTATTGATTAAAGAATAATCAATCCCAACCCCTCTGTGGGGGATCGGAGGGTGTGCTCCAACTACCGAGGATCACACTCCCTCGGTGTGATCATACCTATGGTCCCTCGGTGACCGAAAGAATGAGATCACGGGTACAAGCGGCCGAAATGAGCTTCCTCCGCAGGGTGGCTGGGCTCTCACTCAGAGATCGGGTGAGGAGCTCTGCCCTCCGGGAGGAGCTTGGTGTCGAGCCGCTCCTCCTCCAGGTCGAGAGGAGCCAGATGGGGTGGTTCGGGCATCTGGTCAGGATGCCCCCCGAGCGCCTCGCGAGCGAGGTGTTTCGGGCACGTCCCACCGGGAGGAGACCAAGGGGCAGACCCCGGACCCGCTGGAGAGACTATGTCTCACAGCTGGCCGGGGAGCTGGAGGATGCAGCCGGGGAGAGAGAGGCCTGGGCTGCCCGTTTGAGGCTGTTGCCCCCGCAACCCGACCCCGGAAAAAGCGGAAGATGACAGAACGGAATGGAATTATTGATTAAAAAAGCCAGTTTTTCAGGCTGGTCTTATCACCTTTAGACCAGTACATGAAAATATTGTCAGACACAAAACCGGTCTGTGGTGCAGAAAAGGTTGGAGACACCTGATCTAATGGACGCATAACGCAACCCCAGACACCAGAGCACAGTAGTTTCTTAATGTGCGCCTTATAATGCAGTGTGTCTTATATATGAAAAAAGTTTTAAAATGGGCCATTCATTGAAAGTGCGCCTTATGGTGCGGAAAATACGGTATGTGAAGAATTACTCTGTTGAAAAATGACTAGAGATGAGTCTTTTTTTTATGAACTGATTGGTTGATCTCGATGATAATAAGCTTGGAATGGCATAAGGTCGAGACACACAAGTTCAGAGGGAGTTTGTTCTTAACGATCCAGAGGATTTCTACGTCCAGTAATAAGTTAAAGAGATTATCCTAGTCGTGTAGCCACTGTGACTGTGCTTGTTTTGATTAATGAGACTTCTCTGTATTCCACTTTTAACTTATCAAATTTTAATTTTAGCCATCCATTTCAGCTTTAACTTACATAAGCTTGTGTCTTTTTTAAGGTCTGGACTTTCATGAGGACCTCCATCGCATCGGAGCAAAGGAGGGTCTAAAAGGTCGCAAACTTCAGAAAGCCATGGAGAACTACGCTTGGAACATCACTGTGCTTAAAGTGAGTGATCACCAGCACAGCTAGGATATTCATAATTCTATATTAACCTGTGATAACTGGTCAATGAGGATTTAAAAGCTCATGGTGAAGTCTATAACCAGCTGGACAAGAAATCCTAGACGGTGTTGTGGAGATTTATCAACGTGATGTCTTAAGAACACTTCCTGAGCTAATTGTATTTCTCTGTACTCTAATCCCTAAATCTCCTAAGTCATTAGTGTTGCCCCCATGCTTTTTTTTATTCATCTGCTCTGGTTACAATCTTGATGGGATTTCATAGAATTGTTCAAATTGTTAGAAGACCAATACCATCGCTAACGCTCAATCCCATAGTGGAGATAATAACATCCAAATCTTTCAGATTACTCCCAGATATATTTACCTATCATATCTTCTTTGTTTTAGTTCTACGTTCTAATTCATAAACTATCAGCTGCTTTATGTCTGTTTTATTAATTGACAAAATTGAATAGTTAGTAGCTATGAATCAATCTCTAAAAATTGTTTTTCTGTTTTTAATTAAATTTTAAATTAGCTTCTAGTTTTTTGAGGAGATTAAGAAGGGATTAATTGGGCTGGAGTGCTTTTTCTCAGGCTTTTTTGAGGTCTGTTAAGTCTTCTATAGTCCAGCCAACCTTCACCAGTAAGCTTTGGTAGAAACATGGTAAGTATTAAAAAAAAAATCCAATGATTCTAATTTAATTCTTATTTTCTTATGCGTGACTGGTTTTTTTTTTTATTTTATTATTATTACTGGTATTATGTTAATTGGTTGCATTTTAATCTTTTTTATTTCAAATCTGTAGTTTATTTCTCAGTTTTTTAATTAGGATAGGCATAGCTCAGTGGTAAAATTGCCGTCTTCGAACCGAAGATTTGCCGTTTCAAATCCTGCTGCGCTCATGCAAAATTGTCGCTGGAGAAGACACCCACCCCCCAGTTGCTCCCACCATTGGCGCCGTCATTGGCTGCCTGCTGCGGAACACCCTGAAGCTAGTGCCTCTTAAAAAAATATAACCAAAAAATAAGCAAAAAATATGTCAATAGTTTGTGCTGTAAAAAAATTTTTTTTTTTTTTTTTTTTTTTAGATATTTACTATTCTTTTATGGATGAATCTGGCGTCATCCAGCCCCTCATTTTGGTTAAAAATGAGAGAAAACTCATAAAAATGGTGTCAATTGTTTGTGCTACGTTTGTGCTGTTATGTGCTGTAAAAATTTTTGTTTGTGCCCTTTATATTTCTTTTTTTAAGAAATACAATTTGGACAATTACGTCATCCAGACCTTCATTCATTTCTGGGCATCGCCATCTTTGATTACATTATCGTCCAAATCGTATTTCTTAAAATAAAAAAAAACTAAATTAGCACAAACGGACATTTTTACAGCACAAATGTAGCACAAACAATTGACACCATTTTTAAGAGTTTTCTCACATTTTTAAGCTAAATGAAAGGTCGGATGACCTCAGATTGACCTATAAAAGAATCGTAAATATCTTTTAAAAAAAATCTGACCAGATGCCCGAACCACCCCATCTGGCTCCTCTTGACCTGGAGGAGGAGCAACTCGATACCGAGCTCCTCCCGGATGTTTATTTATTTATTTAAGAGGGGCTAGCTTCACGGAGGTCTGCTGCGGTGCAAAGCAGCACAGGAATTTTCTCATAAGGATAAAAAATAGTGTGATTAAAAAAATAGTGTGATAAAAAAATAGAAAAGCAATAAAACAATTGAACAAAATTCGATTAAAAAATATGTCATCCAATTCAAGGTTGCAGACATAAAAAAATTGCACTAAAAATGGTCATTTTCTACCTTTTTTCTGTGGATAAGACATTTTTTTTACTTCTCCAATTCTTTTTTTTTCTAAAACTACCGGTATTGTCATTCACATTGCTTTTTGTCATCTTCTCATCCTTTTAGTCTCTGCTGAGAAAACAAGAGAAATGAGTCTTAACCTTCATCTTCTTTCTCCCCACACTGATCATTTGTAATCTGTGTCTCATACTGAACATTTGGTGAGAGTAAGAGGTTTGCCAAGACCGGCGTTCTTTTCACCTGTCAGCCTCTCCAGATTCCCAGCAGGCCATGAAGCTCTTGCTGATAGACGGAGAAAAAAAATGAAGAAGGGTGATGAGAAAGAAAAGAGTCAGATTTTTTCTCTGTTTCTTTGTCTCCATCTCTTTCCAACGGCAGCGTGACAATAACAGTAGATCAGAGCTGTCATGGTGAATGCCAGTTTTTCCCACGTGCTAGTCACTCATCGTGGCTCTGTCAGATCATAAGAAAAAAACAGGGAAAAAAAACCTTGAAGGTTGTTTAAAAAAATGAAGATGTAATTTTTATTTCTTTCTAATCACTCATTACAATATGTGTTGTTATTAAATTTCACCTGAGACTTGTTATTCATAAAATAAATCAGGAGTTCAGATTTCCGCCACCTGTTGCAATCTCTGATCGCGTTTTGATTAATGAAATCTTTTCGGTACCTATCATCCGCCTCACTCTGGAGGCGATGCGTAATAGATCAGGTGGTGATTAATTACTTTAATCTTGCTAATGCTGTCATTGCGTATCACTCTGCACGGATGTGTGCAATCCATCATTTTCAGGCGTACGCTGTAGATACAGGATGTGAGGATTGGTTGATCAACAAGGATTTCGGGCTACAATTCAATAAGCACATAGTGGTGGGATTAGGAGGTTTTGGCCAAATGTGGGAGTGAATACATTCAACATGAAGTACTGTCGTGATTTGGCTTGTTGCTACATAGGATGAGCTTCTTGGTGTCTTATTTAATGCTTGGTGAGTCATGATGACTTACGTAATTTCAGGGTTGTTTTTTTTTTTTTTCTCCTACACATGACTTCTCCATGCTCCATGCCTACGTTTTGGATGCTTAAAAAGCCATTTGCAGCACATTGACTTCACCTGGGAGTTGAATGCTGGCTGATGTCCGAGCAGCACCTTTGTTCCTCAAGCAATATGTCAGACTGCTATTTGCCATGTGGCACAGAGAACTTTATCCTTTCCACCGTTTACTCTTTAGTCTGGTGCACACCGGGTCAGCGTGTGCTGCTTCACAGGGATGTGACAGCCTGATGAGCTGTCACAGCAGGTCTAACACACCGATGCACAATGAGGCTCTGAGGAAGGAGGTGGAACATGCAGAGGGCAACTGCTTTAAACTTTTTCTTTTGAGCACATATTACAGCGGGCACTGAAAAATGTGGAGTGATAAAACAAGAAAGCCTGAGGAAAATGGTATTTCATTTTTTGCGTCCCTCCCTCCTCGTCCACACAAATTTAATAAAAATATGCACATTTCACACAGAAATAACCGCCTGTGGGGAAAAGTCTTCCACTTTTTCTCATGACAGCCGAAATAAGCTGACAATTCTGACTGTACCCTACATTTATTTGACAGTGGTTGAATGCTCGATGCCAGTCCTGACCACTTCCTTCACATATGGCTGGAATTCATCCCTGTGGTTTTTAAATAAAGAGTAAAAACATTGTGTACCATTATCACCATATGACAGCACAGTAAACCAGCTGAGAGAAGAACAAGAGGCTGGCGAGCAATCAAGAGGTAGCAAACTGAGGTTACACTGCCACTTTCTGGATACTTGTAGAAATGCATTGAGTTCAATAATCAATTTTTACTAATTATTTTTTCAGTATTACAGAATGACCTTATGCAGGTCCAGAGAAATGATGGGGTGTAGATGGGTGGGTTTAAGTTGCTCCTTCTGGTCTTCTGTATAAATATTTTTCCTAATAGCCCGCTGACCCTTTGGAACATTGAAAACCTCAAACTACTATTCTTTTTTATGGTGGACAAAAAACTTTAGGCCCACAGACTGTCAATAGCTCCTATTTGCTTATTTTGGCAACAAGAATTTTTATTGGTAGGAGACGCAGACCCAGAAAAAGCCAGAAAACACCAAAGCAGGTCTTAAAAGGGGGAGGCGGTGGCTCAGTGGTAGAGCGTTCGCCCACTGACCGGACGTTAACCAGAAGTTCGCTGGTTTGGTTCCCACTGAGTTCACGTCTAGGGTCCTTGGAGAAGACAACTAACCCCCCATTTCTCCCACCAATGGCACCGTCGTGGCAGCCTGCTGCGGTGTGATGCAGCGCATAAATTTTCCCAGCGAGGGATCAATATAGCATACAAAAAAAAAAAAGCCCAATATTTGAAAACAGTTGCTGGGCTTTCAGCTTTAGAAAATCTCCCATCCTGCTTTTAATTTTGTAAGACAAATGTAATTTTCCGAATAGAACATTTTCTGAAGTTAAGTTTAATGACCTTGTTTAATTTATTATGATTAATTTACTGGATCTACTTGTTGGAAATTTGATTAAGTGTGCCTTTTTCTGTCTTCTCCCAGGGCCAAGCTGACCTACTGAAGCATGCTAAGAGCGAAGCGTTGGACACCCTGCGTCAAATTCACTGTGCGGCTCAATCCTGTGGTCTCAGTAAAAATGGAGCGGCTTCTCCGCAGCTTCAGCACCATTCTTACCACCAGCCTCCACAGTTACCGCCTCAAGTCAAGATCCAATCACATCCCCCACTGCTGTACCAGTCCCAAACTCAGCTCCAATCCCAAACTGCTCCTCAGGCTTATTTCCATGCTCATTCTCAGCAATACCCACCACTGCATCCCCAAATGGCGGCTGTCCCTTTCGTCCAAACTGTGACAAAACCCCCGGCTTATCCACAGCCGCCACCCTTACCCCCACATCTCCAGTTACAAACGCAGCAACAGAGGGCAGCTGGACCTCTTGATGCTATTCCAGAAAGAGAAAAAGTTCTGGTCAGTGACCATCCAGAAGGATTCTGCTGACCCGCATCCTGTACCCACAGGGAATCCCTCCCAAAAAGAGACAACGAGAGCCAGATAGATGTAGATGGAAAGCAGAAGGATAAAGAGATGGAGGCTGAGAAAGTGGTGAGGAAGACTCGCCGTGTTAGAAGTGAGACACAAGTTTGAGAAATAGGTTAAAAAGTAAACGACAGGAAGAGAAAATGAGAATGTTTGTTTTCATATATGGAAGATAATATTCCATCTCACATCACGCTTCCTGTCTTCTCCCATTTGGAAAGTAAGCTGGTATCCAAATTGTGATACAAGATTTCATCATAGCAACACAAAACACAGAAGGATTGAGCGAAATTTTCGTGTCTCTTTTTGGGAAATGCTACTTACACACTCCTATGTAGTGTATCTAGCTCTGTGGGTACAGGCTTTACCTCATGTTGGCAATTTACGCCAAAAACTTTGCCTTTTTATTTCGGAGACACCTCGGCATGTCTTTGAGCTTTTATCACTTCACATTCTTCATCTAAGATTTAAAGCAAACTGAAAACCCCACACTCCTTGCAATGGATAACATTTTATTTCCTTAATGTGCACAAATGAGTGCAGCTCGACTAGCACGCCGTAGGTGCTTCAGCACAAACTAGAAACTTCTAGAGCTAATATAGAAAATAACAATCAGCCGTCGAAGGTTTCCGTATTATTTGCTGCTCTCAATCCTCACCAGGCCTTGCAGATTTTTTTACGTCTTCATTAGTTTAAAGCTTTTTTCACTATTTCCAGAAACTCCTCATGAGCATCTTCATCCCCAAGGGGCTGTGTGTATGATGTTACGTGAGTAGATGTTTTTTTTTGGTCCTCAGGGCGAAGCTGGCCCATATTCTCAAGCGATAGAATTCTGCAGATTGTCAAAACTGGAATATTCGACTCAGCCGAATAAAGGTGACGAGTCAAAAGCAACATGGTACTGATGTCTGTAAAAACTAGATGTAAACTGTCTGTAAAATGTATGAAGGGAAAATATATTGCTGTAACAAATCTCAGACATTAATGATGGATATGTAAATTGTTGTTAGTTTTATTCTTTTTTTAACTTCGATATTTACAGTGAATTTGACACCTGTTTTTCTGTGGAGCTTATTAGGGCTACAAGTGCACATTGAACTGAAATGAAAGACTGTGGGATGGCACCACAACACGTGACGGGTTCAAAAACAATAACTGGACATTTGTTTCACTTTAAAATGAGTATAAATTCTGTAAGAGCTCCTTTAAGTGGCCCATTAAAACTGGCTTCATTGTTAATTACGTCTCTGGAAATTTATTATCATCTTCAAAGATGGGAATCATTTCAGAAAGGGCAGGCTGCACAGTGGTTACCACGTGGCCTCACAGCAAGAAGGTCAGGGTTTGAGTCTGTGGGACTTGAAACACTGGCCTTTGCATCTTCTCCTTGTGTATGTGTGGGTTTTCTCTGGGTACTCCAGTTCCCTCCCACCCTCCAAAAACACGTTAAGTTGATTGGCCACTATGAAATTTCCCCAGGAATGAATGTGTGTGGGTAGTTGTGAGTGCGTGGCGACCTGTTTGGGGTGTACCCCGCCTCTCACCTGAAATGGAGACATGAAGACGGGAGGGAAGGGAGACGGTGAAGGGAGATGGTGGCTCAGTGGTTAGAACATTTGCCCACGGACTGTAAGTCAACCGGAAGACAGCGGGTTCGATTCCCACTGAGTTCACGTCTAGGATCGAGAACACACCTAACCCCCCATTTCTCCCACCAGTGGTGCCGTCATGGCAGCCTGCTTCAGTGTAGCAGTGCAGCACACAAATTTCCTGGTGAGAGATGAGTAGAGTATGTAAAAAAAAAAAAATCAGCTAGGATAGGCTCCAGCCCCCCCCAAACCTTTTAGGGATAAGCGGTTCAGAAGACGTAATGAAATTTTTAAAATGCACAGTTTTGGAACTTCATTACAAGTCAAGACGTCAACAAATTGATGACCTCATCCGGTCATGGCTGTCAATATTGGACGGAGAAACTAGTTCTTACATAAAATCTAATGGAAAGAGTCAGTCTGTGAAAATGATTATTGATTCTTTTTGATGCACCATGAAACAACGTTAACTCTCTAAACCTAAAAGGCTTTTCTTATTGATTTTAGACCTTTCATTATATCTGATTTTGCTTAACGTAGTGTTTCCACTGTCCATAAGATGGCATCCCACATTAAGTAAATGGCTTCAACGATAAATGCAGCTGCTAATGGTATTCTAAAATTACTGCATTCATAAAGCTTTTAGATTTTTGGAAAATACATAGACTTTTCATGAAGTTTTTTTGTCCTTTGAGGGGCCATGCAGAATTACAACAGGACAAAGAATTTTAGAAGTGTTTTTGCAGTTAAGTTTGAGCTTATTAAACAGGCCTAACGGAGCTCAAACTTTAAGGCTGTTAACGTTCCGTTCCGTCATCTTCCGCTTGTTCCGGGGTCGGGTCGCATGGGCAACAGCCTCAAACGGGCAGCCCAGGCTTCTCTCACCCCGGCTGCATCCTCCAGCTCACCCGGAAGGATCCCAAGTCGTTCCTCCTGCGGGTCCGGGGTCTGCCCCTTGGTCTCCTCCCGGTGGGACGTGCCCAAAACACCTCGCCCGTGAGGCGCTCGGGGGGGCATCCTGACCAGATGCCCGAACCACCCCATCTGGCTCCTCTCGACCTGGAGGAGGAGCGGCTCAACACCGAGCTCCTCCGGGATGGCAGAGCTCCTCACCCGATCTCTGAGTGCCCAGCCATCCTGCGGAGGAAGCTCATTTCGGCCGCTTGTATCCGCGATCTCATTCTTTTGGTCACCATCCACGGCTGGTGACCATAGGTGAGGGTTGGAATGTAGATCAACTTGTAAATCGAGAGCTTTGCTTTTCAGCTCAGCTCTCTCTTTACCACGACGGACCGATGCAGCATCCTAGTTAGCTGTTAACGTATCAAAACTAAACTGATATCAAACTTATTGAGGAAAACAATGACCTACTGATTAAACCATTTTTGACAAAAAAGATACATGACACTAATTTATTTATGGTTGGGGGATTTTTTTAAAACCTGTCATTTTTGGCGTTATTACAAGCAGAATGGTGATCTGCATGTCAAATTGCTGGAAAGATTTGCTTTGCCATTGTCGACCTCCAGTGCCAACCTTGGTAAGTTTGTTTTCATTTTTTTTTTTTTGGTATTTCATGATACACCATAAATGTGGTATTTAGAGTCATGATCCCCTCACCTGGCACCAGAGGGAGCCCTGAACCCTCCTCCCTCTGCTAGATTCTAGCCTGATCCTAAACACCTGGGTGATTAGCCTGATGCTAATCAGCTGTGCATGGTCAGCCTGGTGCCTATTTGAAGGCAGCCTCTCCTGACTTCCACATCTGGTCATCACAATCCTTTCTGGCTGCCTGACCTTGAGTTACATCCTTGAACGCTGTTAGATTATTTGAACTTTTGATCCTGTGTTAATCCTTTGCCTTACAGCCTTTTACTGGACCTTTTGGTTAATAAATCCTGTTTTGTTGTCCTGCATTTCCTCCTTCCACATTGCAACAATTTAGTAGCTTTTTTTCTACACTTGACAGGAAAGAGAAAAGAGATTGTATGAGAAAGAAGAGAAGTGAGATGAAGAGGGGAAAAAAAAGGGTGGAAAAAGTGAGGAGATTGGGGTGCTAAACTGCAACTATCAGTACTTATGGTATTAGATATAACGGCCAACCTGCCAGATCATCTGAGAGAAAAAAAGAATATAAACAAAACACAACTAAAAACCAGAGCTTAGATTGAAACACACAAAGACAACCTCCTATAAATAACCACACACCGATGTCACCAAAGCTACAGTGTTGATTGGGCGTGAGGAACATAGCGGACAGTAAACAGTGTGGCACATTGTGCATGTTGCTGATGTGAGCCATATGCTAATTAGGAGTACCAGATCCATTCCAGCCCTATCAGTATGGACTGATGAGGGAGAAAAGCAAGATACCCGGGCCTACATTCACCCCATCGCAGAAATCCTGGAGTCCAAGCAGGGAGACTGCCCACCCACCAAGCCAAATGCACATGAGCAGCTGAACTGGGTCACAGTTCGACCCAATGCAATGGACCATGGACGTCCCTGGTACAAGAAACCCCTGGCTGTGGAGCAGATGCGTCATTTTCTGGGCAACAATAAAACCCAAGCGCAGATCAAGAGGAGAGCTGGCACCCCAAATCACCCAGGAGCCTTCCACCACCTAGCCATATTTTAGTTCTTTAAATGAACTTGTGAGATGAAAAAAACATTTGACAAAAGTAATCAATAAAATGTTGTGTTGAGCAAGCATATATAGATGAATAAAACTTTAGATATTCCGAATGAATTAGACATTTCTAAGAAATTTGGGAACCCCACCCGAAGTCAGAGCTTCTCAACCCATCTCTTAGTGAGCAATCTTGTATAGTCAATCACTTGGTGAGTGAATTTGAGTATAGGAACAAAGATCGGCTGTTGAATCAAGAACTTTCCCTTTTGGCTCAGGTGTCTCTTTACTGCATGGGACAGGTGCAGCATCTTAATCATTGCGGATGCTGTCAATTTCCCATTTCATTCTTCCCTCAGTTGTATACAATTCTGATTGAGGACTATGATTTTGGATTTGGAGGTGCTTATTTCCATTCTGGCTGCTTCGACTTCAGTCGCAAATCAGCCCAGTGCGAGTTGGCGATTACAGTCCGTTAAAACCAACCGGATCACAACAACTACTGAAAGCACACCCAAACCTGAAGCCACCCTAACGGATCCCAGCACCACCTCACCTGTACTCAATAGGGTTACACCTTAGTGTATTTTTTTTTTTTTTAACTAGTGCCCCTTGAGATGAAACACCCATATCAATATAAGTTAAACAAGTGAAATGCACAGTTGGACTTTTAGCCACAAGTTTAATTACATATTTATCAGATCTCTCCTTGTGTGGCTCATGGCTTTGGGGTGAATCAACAAAGCGCGTAGGGCTTCATTAGCATAGCTTTTATTTAACCAAGTCTTCAACATTTTGAAACCCCATTATTTTCATATTTTTGTATGTATCATTAAAATCTATTTTTATATTCACCAGTCCCATTAGCTAATTGACTTCAGGCCTCCGTCTAATGATATGTGATAATAGTCTTTGGGTATTTGACGCCAAAAACATACCTGTACTTCGTGAGATGTCCATGGAGATGCCTGGGTGATCTGCATTGTAACAAGAGTCTAATTAATGCTCCACAATAAACTTCAGATGAGCAAGCATCAGGAGAACAAGAATTGGGGCTTTGTGTGATGCTTGGAGCTACTGTGAATGACGTCCAAAGGACTGACAATGAAGACACCGTAGGACAATATAAAAGGTTCTTTTATCCCCCCGAGGTTCATAAAAAGATGAGTTACTTTCACACAAGCAAGAAGATGACACTAGCCATCAAATTTCATAAAGCTGGTGGGATGGACACATCGAAAAAGGTAAGATGGCTTATTTATGCATTTAGGACACTATAAACATCATAAGAAGAATTATGAGTAAATTTACTGTCTAAATTTTAATTTATAAAATGTTTACATGTTGTGTATCCAAAGTTTCATGGCTCAGTTCTAGTTTGTGGTTCTCCAAAAAGTGTCTTATGACTATTTTTTTTTTTTTACCATTTTTTAATAAGAACTGTTATAAACTATTCCAAAAATCAAATGTGATTTAAGATTCTAAAGCTGATCTCACTCCCCGAGCAGAAAGCCCTGGTGCTCGTCTTCATCTTACTGCTGTCTCTGCTGAACTGTGATGCTCAAGTTGTGTCCGAGTGCTGCAGACAATCGTCTCGCTCCTGTCGCCTTCATGTGTTACTGTGCCGTTCTGGTGGTAAGAACTCAGGAGGGGCATATCCAGGAGATGCATCTGCTGGTATCCTTACTTTGGGCAAACGGGACAAGAGCGATCAGCTTTTGCAGAACAAACTTCAGCAGCTGCTTCTGGGCTCCAGGAATCAAGCAGCAGGTATCTTGACAATGGGGAAGAGGACAGAGGAGCGAGCTGGGGAGCCGTATATGAACTGGCTGGTTCAGACAAGAACAACCATCACTACACCGTTGCCTGGTTAAATATTCAATCAATAGTTTTAAAAATTAAATGTAAATATAGAACGTTATTACAAGAAAGATATCTTATTTTCATGTACAGATCATTTTATTTCTTTTAAAGTTGTACTTTCAATGTGCTGTTCAGAAGCCCTGATATGTCTGATGGTAATAAACCCAACTAAAACAAACAATTTGGTTCATTTCTTTTTCCTGAAATTTGATTGTTGACGAGGAGTTTTTCTAGAAATATTGTAACATTTTTAATACTTACGTCCATAGACTTAATCAAATGGAAAAAAGGGTTGAAATGTTTTGGGGGGTTTAAAGATCATTTAAAAATTAATAGATAGTGCAGTATATGTCATGACGTGGGGGTGCAGGTCGAAGGAGGAGGACCCAAATGCAGGACAACAAACATGATTCATTTTGAATGGTAGTCCAGTGAAGCTGTAAATTAAAGCAAACAAAGATGAATGGATAGTTTGTAGTTATTGGCAAGGATTGTGCATCTTGGTCGGGCAGCCAGGAAGGCCTGGGATGGAAGGTAATCACCCGACCAGAAAGTCTGGGGTGATTGCCCTTAAGTAGGCAGCAGGCTGACGATGCACGGCTGATTGGTACAAGGCTAATCACCCAGGAGTTCAGGATAAGATTGGAACCGGGGTGAGGGAGGAAGATCCAGGGTTAACTCTGGCAGCAGGTGAGGGGATCCTGACAGTGTAACACTCAGAATATTCTGTCAGTGGGAGTTTGATCATACTGTCAGATTTTAGAGACCAATTTGACATAAAGTAGAACTGTGAAACAGAAATATTTAAGATGACCTGTCATTACCAGAGTGGCATAAATGACACCCGTAAGAAAATTATATAATTTTCTTATTTAAATGAATTTATGTTGTTCATTTAAATAACTAGACTGCATTATTATGAACACTTAAACTTTTATTGAATACCTCTTGAATAGGTACCCCTTGAATAGCTCGTCACAATGGTCATCATGTCTTCCGTGTTTTCCCTGTTACCGAAACTAGTTCAACTAGTGACATCTACTGGTGGTATAGCATATCACAACAATGCACAAAAACTTAATTTGTGAAATTGTGTTGTGGGTCTAAACCACTATGATTGTGGGTGTTTTTACATTTTAAAAAGGAATGGTGAATCAAATGAAAGTCATTTAAAGGAGGGGTTAAACTTTTTAACAATACCCAGTGCCAGAAAGATAACACTAACCTGGTATTCTGTTCATTTTAATAGTCTGCCAGTATTTACAGGTTGATAGTGTTATCATTTTTTTCAAAATCATCAAACTGAATCTTGCATGTAACCATGGAAACCAGGTTAATTATCACTCCCGATTTATAGTCTACCTACTTTATAAACATCAGACAGACAGAAGTCTATGGATTTCTTTCACAACTATTCAGTCGACTAGATCGCCAGATAGAGACAGACAGGCAGATAGAATTAAGAGAAAAAAATGCAACACCTCTCAAAAAAAGTTTTCACAATGCATAACATGGGAGTAGAAAGTGAGAAATGAGAACAGAAGAAGTGAGAGAAAGTAATTCTACAGTAAGTTCTCCAGGGAGGGAGGAGTGGGAGGAGAGCTTTATGTGTGTATGAGAGAGAAACTGAGAGATACTGTATCAAATGGGTTGACATAGTGTGGGAAGGAAGATGGTTCAGGCTTCTTTATGAGAGAGGGAGACAGAAAGAGAGAGAGAGGAATGAGACATGGAAAGATGAGAGTTAAACTCATGGAGAACATGATGATCAGGTGTTAGTATAAAAAAGTGCAACAAAGCCTGATTTAAAGAGAAACTTTTAGCTTCTGAGCAAATTTGTAAGTTTTATCTAAAAAAATAGACATGTGCAAAATATAGCAACAAACAGCTTAAGGAACATCTCTTTCTGTAATGTGATAAACTTCTGGAATCCAACTTCTTTTGGAAATCTAGTCACTGATGCCAGTGATGAAGGGACTCCTCGCTCCACAAAATACCTTCTTGGATAACATTGCAAATCATTTTGATGGAACCCGTAAGTATTTTTCAAAGTTTTAACAAGTAAAAAATGTCATTGATAATATGATTGTATTGATTCATAATGGAAACTTTTAAAGTGAACTTCTTGTTTTGTGGATATAAAAAATTGTTTGTTACCTGCAATTAAATGGTTTGTTGTAAGGTTCTCCCCTTTGCATCGTTTTTATGACTTTAGTTTGTAATGATGGCTTTTTTTTTGCGTTTGATTTGAGTGCAAACATACCAAATCACTTATCACATAGACCATATGGTTACGTTGTGCTTTCAACTTGATCATTTTTTGCATTTTGATTTTAAATTGATTGATTTAATCATTTTAGTAGTTTAGTTTGTGTTTAAAGAGTGATATGGACTTTAAAATCAGATGAAATCAAGATGTTAAGTTGGTTTTATCAGATATTAGTGGAGTCACATATGAGTATTTTTTCATGTACTGTATCTATGCACACATACAAGCTTCGGTATTTAATCATTGGTGCTCTTACATTCATATGTTTGCATGTTAAAGTAACCCAATCATCTTGAGTGTGACACATTTTTCAAGCAAAATAAGAAAGGAAGAACATTGTGTTTTAATTTTCATAAAGTGAGCCCATTTTTTGTATTTCTGGGTTCCATTTCCAGATAAATAAGTAAATAGAAAAACAATATAAAACAGTACATAATCCCCCACCAATGATCAGGAAAATTGAACTACAGCATGTGTAATCAGAATACGCAAAATGTGCTTCTTGTCTTTCCTGAAACCCCTTCAGGGGCAGTCAGCAAATAGATTATCTGTTAAAATGCATTTAGAATATTTTTTTTTAGAAAAAAATATAACAGTATCCCAAAAGCATGCAAATTTTTGTTTTTATGGCCGAAAATATAGTACATATAATCTGATTTTTTTTTTTTTTTACTTGAAAAAATATTTTTGGTATTTGATTTTTTTTTTCAAACAAATCAGACTTCAAGCTTTCACGTAAAGATTTGTTTTTTTCCTATAAATTAGATGCAATCAAGTTAGATTAAATACTAATTTAATCTGACTGTTTTAGAATTTTTTATATTCATGGTATTTCAATATCATTTGCAAATGTGCTTGGAACAACAATGTTTTTGTGTAACCAGAAACCAAAAGTTTGTCTTTCTAGTCCCAAGTTTTTGTTATTGTGTGATTGTGATTTTGTGATTAAACTGTCTCGTTCAGTACACGTCAGAGTTTTCTAAATGGATTGACGACATTATTTTCATTGACACATTAAACAGTCTGATCTAGTTTTTTTTTTGCCCCACTTTTTTTAACTGCAACCAACCAAATGGCATTCATAGCTTGTTAAAAATGGATTAAACAGGCAGTAAATTTTATCGACAATGACTCGACATTGGAAGTGAATTGAACGAAGAAATTTAGACCTCTAAAATACAACCTTTATTGGACTGAAACAATTAAATACTCCATCCTGCTCAATTGTCTGAAAAGTTCTTTCTGCGTTCGCTCATTTATTATGTTTCACGGTCAATTATTTCTACTTATTGTTACCAACTTTTTAATGAACAATTAGCAAATTCATCTATTTTTTTTTTACTTAGAGATGATTGTGGTCAAATAATTAATAACCATGAAAATATGAAGACTTAAAAAAATAGCTTCTGGTTTCAAGTGGTGTTGTTGCAGGTTTTATCAAGATTTGTAAAATTACAGCATCAACCGGAAATTCTTTTTAAGTAAAAAAAACAAAAAAAGAAACATGAATTATTAAAGGTTTTGAGTGTAAACACATTCTAACAATCCTGAGTCACGGTTTTGCAACTTTGATATTTCAAAATGAACAGATTTTTTACAGCGTAATTCCATTTCATTTTGAGATCAACAACCTTAAAGAGAATTTTATGGATCAATTTCCAAAATGTGACTCATAATGAAGATATTTGTATTCATTACTTGTTGTAACAAGCCAACACACTCACATGTCGTTCATAATTTACAAGGTTGTCACACAACCACAGATGTGTGTGGGTTACGTTTGGACGCATGAGAGCACCAGATATTTTTCTGCCACATCATTTCCCATCGGTTGTCAAAACACCTGAAACTGTCCCTGTGGAAATTTAAGCCAGTGTGTAAACCTTTTAAATGGAAAGCCTGCTGATATCCACATAATCCATACAAAGGATTGATTAAAATGAATTATGCATTGGGTGGTAGACTATCAAATATCAGCATGAGGTTGTACTCAGTCAACAAAGAAACTTGAACTATTTATAATATCTTTTGTCTTATATTGAAATGCCTTTGGTACATACAATATTTATATACATGCACAGGTTTTTTTTTTTTTCTGAAAGCTGTGCTTTCTCTTCAGTTTGTCTGGAACATATTGTACTATTTGAAAAATGAAACCATGGAAACAGAAGGAGAGTTTGATCTCAGGAAAGAATTGACAGCTAGTGAAAAAAAAAAGTCTAAACTAGCAGGTGATGATGTGTGGAAAACAATATGAAGGAATTCAAATTTCTAATCTAAAAACTCTTTATAGCCAGCTGTACTTGAAGGAGTGTTAGATCTTTTGTTCTACAATAACACACATACATGTGTGTATTTTTTAGACATGAGAACTTCACTACAAATTCTTTGAATTCATGAAGATTCTTCAAACTAATATTTTTCTAGGCTACTTTTTCTTGCTGCTTTTTTGTGGAGATTCACTTAAAACTAATTCAACTTGTTGCTCCGATCATCCAAACGCCAAATAAAATTATTTATCACCCTGAAATCTATTGTTGTTCTATGTCCTCATGCAAAAGTTAAAATGGTTTCCATCTAGATAAAAACAAAGAATTTTTTTTTTAATTGAACTTGCTTTCATGCCGCACGGGATTGAATGTGCAGATGCAACAAGACACCTCAAAAAAACCTGATCTGTTTGTTTGGCTAATGAAAGGCCTGATAGGTGAAAGCGGATTTCTATGACAGAGACATCTGGCTGCAGTTTTACTCTTACAATACACACTGGAATGAATGCAAAGCTACTAAATTATTTTGACTGGTGCTTATGTAACTTACACAGCCCCTAAATAAATTTTGTTCCGTTGCGTCGTCTTCCGCTTATCCGGGGCCGGGTCACGGGGGTAACAGCCTCAGACGGGAAGCCGAGGCTTCTCTTGCCCAGCTGCATCTTCCAGTTCACCCGGAAGGATCCTGAGTAGTTCTCCAGCCAGCTGTGAGACATAATCTCTCCAGCAGGTCCAGGATCTGCCTCTTGGGCTCCTCTCGGTGGGACGTGCCCGAAACACCTCACCAACTAAGCGCTCGGGGGGGCGTCCTGACCAGATGTCTGAACCACCCCATCTGGTTTCTCTCGACCTGGAAGAGGAGCGGCTCAACACCGAGCTCCTCCAGGATGGCAGAGCTCCTCACCTGATATCTGAGTGAGAGCCCAGCCACCCTGCGGAGGAAGCTCATTTCGGCTGCTTGTATCTGCGATGTCATTCTTTCAGTCACCACCCACAGCTGGTGACCATAGGTGAGGGTGGGAACGTAGATCAACTTGTAAATTGAGAGAATAATTAAATAAATAATTTATATTTAATAAATTTCCCTCTCATTTTTTTGGCAGACCGCAGTTCTGCATCACTTTCTGAAATTATCAACAATAACACTTTTTTCCTTTGGTTACCACCTTAGTAAAAAAGTGGATGTTACAGTCTCGTAATCTGCATTTGTTATTCTTTCTCTTGATGAGACTCACATCTCTTTTTATTTCTTCATCACAGATAGCAACTTCCTCCTTGGAAATGCACAGGGTTGCCATGGTTACCCTATTGTCTACTGCTCTGATGGATTTTGTGAGCTGACTGGCTTTGTACGGACTGAGGTGATGCAGAGAACATGCACGTGTAAATTTCTTCACGGAGATGAGACCAGTGAAAACCTGATCCAGCAAATACACAAAGCTCTGGAAGGTCAACAGGAGTTTCAGGAAAAAGTTTGTTTTTACAAAAAAAGTGGTGAGGATCAACATGGTTTATAAAAGACTTGGACTTCATGTTTTGTTTTGTTTTTTTTTAATAGTTCATGTTGTTGATAATCAAATTAGTTCAAATGAATGTCAAGTGGTAATGCCAGCTGTGTTAACCATGTCATCATCTTCAGGTATTCAGTTTAGGTGCCTGTTGGATATTGTTCCAATTAAAAATGAGGAAGGTGTGGTGGTGCTTTTTCTGCTTTCCTTCAAAGATATCAGTGAATCTCATGAGAAAAACCATCAATTCTCACGAGGCGAGGGTGAGATTAATTAAGAGATTAATTTTAACAACAAATATTTTGCTGGCAGAAAATAAAAAGTTAACTTTTGCATTGTTTTGGTGGGATTTTTGCCCCTAGGTATGGTTTCGAACCAAAGCAGAAAAAGACATTTCTCCAGATTCCAAGATAGAGGAAGAAATATTCTGCACAACCTCAACAACTTGTTCTCCAAGAGGGACAAAAGGAAACTGAGAGATGTGAGCAAAAAACTCTACTTTAATCCAGTTTATCAGCATTACGGGAGCTGGAAGAGATTGGGTTCAATGTCTGTACCTTTCCTAGTTTTAATCTAAATTTTGATGCTTTGTAATCTTTTCAGAGTTTGATGCCGAAACCTTCCCTTCCTGAATACAAAGTTGCATCAGTACAGAAGTCACGTTTTATTCTGCTGCACTACAGCATCTCCAAGGCCTTGTGGGATTGGTTAATTCTGCTGGCCACCTTCTACGTAGCTGTAACGGTTCCTTTCAACGTCTGCTTTGTCGGTCGTTATGATACAATTGATCATTCACATGTGAGCCGAAGCACCGTGAGCAGTGACATGGCGGTGGAAATGCTCTTCATGCTTGGTATAATACATCGAGATAATACAAGATAAAACAGTTGTAATATAAGAGTATGTTTTTTGTGATCGAAGTAAGTGAACATTTTCTTTTCAACTTTATCTGGCTTGATAATTATCAGGTTCCTGCTTTTCTCCGTCTTGATGCAACTTGAACAGATTTATATTCCGTTCTGTCATCTTCTGCTTGTTCGGGTGCCGGATTGCAGGGGCAACAGCCTCAAACGGGAAGCCCAGGCTTCTCTCTCCCCGGCTGCATCCTCCGGCTCGTCCGGAAGGATCCCAAGTCATTCCCCGGCCAGCTGTGAGACATAGTCTCTCCAGCGGGTCTGGAGTCTGCCCCTTGGTCTCCTCCCGGTGGGACGTCCCCGAAACAACCCGCCCGCAAGGCGCTCAGGGGGCATCCTGACCAGATGCCCGAACCACCCCATCTGGCTTCTCTCGATCCGGAGAAGGAGCGGCTCGACACCGAGATCCTCCCGGATGGCAGAGCTCCTCACCCGATCTCTGAGTGAGAGCCCAGCCACCCTGCGGAGGAACCTCATTTTGGCCGCTTGTATCCGTGATCTCATTCTTTCGGCCATTTATATTCATATGGCAATAATAATTTTAAAATTGGAACAACTTACTTTATTTCCCTTTACAGCTGTTTCTTTGGCAATAACTAACACATCACCTCTTCCCGTCAGCCCGCGCCTACTGGAGTTGTCTCTATTGCCTCGAGCTATAAAACATAATTAGCTTTCGCTCACTTCGTACCACTTTTTTTTTAAAGTGGCAAGCATTGTAACATGCAGAACAGTTGCACAGGAACAAAGATGGACTTGAATAACCTTACACACACACATCTAACCTTTGATACTCCATAACCTTTTTAATTATGTATGCAATTTTATTGTGAAATATTTTGAATGGGTAAAATGCAGACACTTCTCTTGCTTCTTTTTTGTCTTTTGGGGGCAGGACAAAAATGGCTGACTTAAAAGCCTTGGAATGTAAATTGATTTCATTCAATTTCTTTTTTTTACAGATATAATTTTGAATTTTCGCACCACATATGTGAGTCAGTCAGGTCAAGTGGTGTACGACTCCAGATCCATTTGTCTACATTACTGTACAACGTGGTTCTTTGTGGATCTGATTGCAGCGTTACCCTTTGATCTCCTCTATTTATTTAACGTTACAGTGGTAAGTCCTTACAGTTGAAAGAATAATTGTTCTATTCCCAAAAGGCTTTTTGAATGTTAGGCTGATTGGCCAATATGAAACTGGCCCTAGGAGTGTGTGTGTGGATGGTTGTCTGTGGCCTCGCAACAGACTGACGACCTGTTTGGGGTATACGTATTCTACCTCTCGTCCGAAATCAGCCTGATAGGCTCTGATAGGCCCCTGCGACCCTTTTAGGGATAAGCGGTTCAGAAGAGGAAACTAAATAAAAAACTTAGTCTGTATGTCACAAGTTCTCCTTCTTTTGCTTCAGACATCGTTGGTGCACCTGTTGAAAACGGTGCGTCTGTTGCGTTTGCTCCGCCTGCTACAGAAACTAGACCGCTACTCCCAGTACAGTGCAGTAGTCCTTACTTTGCTCATGTCGATGTTTGCTCTGCTGGCTCACTGGATGGCTTGTGTCTGGTATGTCATTGGGCGTGAGGAGATAGAAAGCAGTGATCCCATTACCTGGGAAATAGGTACAAATATTATGTTTTCTTCAGATACTAAAATACAAAATTACCATTTAAAAAAAAAAGTTAAAAATAACCTTTATCACGTTTTCCACCATACTCTTCCAGGCTGGCTTCAGGAGCTTGGAAAACGTCTTGAGACACCATTCATCAACAACTCGAGCGGTGGTCCCACCATACCCAGTGCCTACATTGCATCCCTTTACTTCACACTAAGCAGTCTTACCAGTGTTGGCTTTGGCAATGTGTGCGCCAATACTGATGTAGAGAAAATCTTCTCCATCTGCATCATGCTCATTGGTGGTGAGTCTGAAAGAAGGTGACAACATTTTGATCTTCTTATCTTTATCGCCATGTTCTTCGATCTCCAGCTCTGATGCATGCAGTGGTCTTTGGAAATGTCACAGCCATCATCCAACGTATGTACTCACGCCGCTCACTCTACCACACCCGCATGAAGGATCTCAAAGATTTCATCCGTGTGCATCGGCTACCTCAACAGCTAAAGCAGAGAATGTTGGAGAACTTTCAAGCTACTTGGTCTGTCAACAATGGCATCAATGTCAATGAGGTGGGTGGGTATGGTGGGTCTTTGATTGTTACGAGCGAACAAAATAATAAGACATGCAGTACATAGTCAGAAAAATTCATTTTCTTTTGGCTTGAAAAGAAGTGTGAAGAAGAAAACTTTAACATTAAATGATCAAACACTTAATAATGCTACGTACATAAAAAATTGGGAACTAATAGTCACCCGAAGACCAATAGATGGCAGCGATAAGTGTAGCTCCGTTCCGCTCTGTCATCTTCCGCTTGTTCCAGGGTCGGGTCGCGGGGGCAATAGCCTCAAACGGGTAGCCCAGGCTTCTCTCACCCTGGCTGCATCCTCCAGCTAACCCGGAAGGATCCCAAGCCGTTCCCCGGCCAGCCGTGAGACATAGTCTCTCCAGCGGGTTCGGGGTCTGCCCCTTGGTCTCCTCCCGGTGGGACGTGTCCGAAACACCTCGCCTGAGAGGCGCTCGGGGGCATCATGACATATGCCCAAACCACCCCATCTGGCTCTTCTTGACCAGGAGGAGGAGCGGCTCAACACCGAGCTCCTCCCGGATGGCAGAGCTCCTCACCCGATCTCTGAGTGACAGCCCAGCCACCCTGCGGAGGAAGCTCATTTTGGCCACTTGTACCCGCGATCTCATTCTTTCGGTCACCATCCACAGCTGGTGACCATAGGTGAGGATTGGAACGTAGATCGACTTGTAAATCGAGAGCTTTGCTTTTCGGATCAGCTCTCTCTTTACCACGACGGACCGATGCAGCGTCCTAGTTATTGCTGACGCCACACCGATCCGCCTGTCGATCTCCCACTCCATCTTTCCCCCACTCATGAACAAGACCCCGAGATACTTAAACTCCTCCACTTGGGGCAGGACCCATAAGTGTAGCAAAAAAAATAAAAAATCTAATATTCAAAAAGTTAGTCACACAATCAGCACTTGAGGTGTTGAAATGAAGCAGCACTTCTTTTCTTTTCTCTCCAAGTTATCTAGCTTAAGAAATGTTTAAATTTGGGACATCTTGAACTCCCTTGTGTCTTATTCTATTTCCTTAAGTAGAAACCACTGTGTCTCAAATAGAATTTTAATGACAATGACCAGATTTATTTTGAAGGTGTCCCTGTTGGAATGTTGGAAGTTGAAATAGAAAGAACACTCATTAGTACCTTCAGTTTTATTGAATTAATGTTTAGAGAAAAAGACATAGCCACCAGTTTCTGTGGCTAACAATGTTAACCTCTTATTTAAGGTCAGGAGTTTAAGACATTATTTTGTGCATTTTCTGGTTTGAAAAAGATTGTAGAGGTTTAAGTTTTTTGTTTTAAAGTAAATGTATTTTCTTCTTGTTCTTCTTTTGGCATTTCCCTTCAGGGGTCGCCACAGCAAGTCAGTTTCTTCCATCTAACCCTATCTGCCCGACCAACTACCTTCATGTCTTCCTTCACTGTATCCATGAACCTCCTCTTTGGTCTTCCTCTAGGCCTCTTTCCTGTTGGCTCCAAATCCAGCATCCTTCTTCCGATGTACTCTCTCCTCTGCACATGTTCAAACCATCTCAGTCTGGTCTCTCTGACTTTATCTCCAAAACCTCTAACATGTGCTGTTCCTCTAATCCTGTCCATCCTGGTCACTCCCAGTGAGATCCTCAGCATCTTCATCTCTGCTACCTCCATCTCTGTTTCCTGTCTTTCCTCAGTGCCACTGTTTCTAGACCAAACAGCATGGCCGGTCTCACCACGGTTTTGTACACTTTCCCTTTCTCTTCAGCTGAAACTCTTCTGTCACACATCACACCTGATACTTTTTCCCACCAGTTACAGCCTGCCTGCATACGCTTCTTCACCTCTTTTCCACACTCTCCATTGCTCTGGACTGTTAATCCTAAGTACTTAAAATCTGCCACCTTCTTTATCTCCTCTCCCTGTAACCTCACTTTTCCATTAGGGTCCCTCTCATTCACACATGTACTCTGTCTTACTCCAACTAATCTTCATTCCTCTTTTTTCTAGTGCTTTAAGTAGTCATTTTACGAGAAAATTTGTGTCAAGTTAAGGAAGGTGTTGGAAAGATAAAAATTTAAGTTTTTAATGCTCAAATGAAGCAGCATGACTGGTCCAAGATAGATTTATGAACAATAAATATGCAATAATTCATTTTCCCCTGCTTTTCTCTTAGCTCTTGCACGACTTCCCAGATGAACTGCGAGCTGACATTGCCATGTATCTTAACAAAGATATCCTGGAGCTGCCTGTTTTTGAGAGAGCCAGCAGAGGATGTCTCCGTTCACTCTCCTTGCACATCAAGACGTCCCTCTGTGCACCAGGAGAATACCTCATCCGGCACGGAGATGCATTACAAGCTAATTATTTAGTCTGTTCTGGTTCCCTGGAGGTTTTGAAAGATGGTATTGTGCTGGCAATCCTGGGTGAGTGTTCACAAACGGTAGCATACATTATTTTAACCCAATTCTGCAAGTATCTTTAAATCCTTCGTTGCTGTTTCGGTCTGAAAAACCCATGCAGGCAAAGGAGACCTTATAGGTGCTGACCTTCCAGAGGATGACCAAGTTATCAAGACAAATGCAGATGTGAAGGCGTTGACCTACTGTGACTTGCAATACATCAGTGTTAAAGCTTTGAGAGACGTTCTCGGACTTTATCCAGAGTATTGCAGTAGATTCAGCTTGGACATTCACCACAATCTGACCTACAACTTGAGAGAGGGCAGCGAAGCAGACGTAAGACAAAACAATGAACACTCTTCTGAATAAATGAAGGCACTATAAGAGATCTTTCTGTGGTGAAAAGCCAGTGAATAAGTGAATAGCGCGCACAAATAAAACCCAGTTTGGCCTTTCCTGCCATCTGACTTCTTCCAGGTTAGCCTGTGTAACCCTAACGTGCATGTAAAATGAACTCCTTCCTTTTTTTGTGTAACCATGTTAAATTATGTGTTAACTAGTATGTGGATGTTGCAATCTAGTGACCAAATTCAATGCTTGACATGAAGGATATGTAATAAATGCTCCAACGGCTTGCCATAGGTTAGAGTTATCTGGGGTGGGGCAGAGCAACATGGAGCTCAGCAACCACTAAAGCCAGGTAAAGAAGCAGAGTAAATGGATGTGGTGAGTTATGAGGTCACTCCCAAAACAACATTCTATAGGTTCAAAATCTCCAGGCAGTGTACTGTTAGTGTGTCTGACTGCAGATGTGGAAGTCAGTCTAGCAAAAAATGAGGTACGGTAAATACCGGCCTTTAGCAACATAATGTGTATACATGTGCAAGCAACAAAAGGGCAAACCTAACAGTCACTAATGTGATGACGAAAACAGAAATTTAGAATGAATGACAGGCTGTGGCCCAATTATTTTTGTTCACTGTCATGTCCGCTTTAACAAAAATTCCTTCGGTAATAGATGGCTCTGTAATAGTAATAGGTGTATGCAAAAGTAATAGTAATATATAACCTGAAATAGATCCCATCCCTGGGCTGCATGAATAAATAATAATAGTTTCTGAAAAGCAGCAGGCCCAAAAATGCAGGATTGGCACAGAGAGTGAGCGAGAAGTCAAAGACCATCTTCCAGCTGCTGCAACGACGCCTTCAGGGGAAATCTTCTCTCCTTTTAAAACCTTCAGGATTTTGACCACAACTTGGAGGCAAATTGAGGGTTCACAAGGGAATAATGTTGTTTTTGGCTCCTACATTCACCATACAAATTTTCTTGACTGAGATTTTCAATGAGTCTATAGTTTATTAGTACATTTTTGTCTGCCTGAGCCCAACCAGTGAAGGTTCTTCCATATCTCCTATAAAATACATAAGATCCACCATGTAAGGAATCTGAGTACAATCACCAATTTGTGCTAACTTTCTCACTTTTAGGGAGGAAGAACATTTCCATGGACTCCAATGTGCTCTAAGGTATGTTACGTGTGTTTTATTTGAAACTTCTAGATGAGCCTCACTGACTGATCCATGTGTTTTTCCTCAGGGTCGTGTTGCTATGGATGGGAAACTACCCTCCATCGTTGAGGTAAATGAGACTGAAGAAGCAGATGACATTAATCATTCTCCGCATTTGAGAGTAGACAACCCTGCCTCAACACCTTAAGAAAGAAGGTCAAGCACATTCACTCACTTCATATTCTCTCGATAAACTATACAGAGAAGTGGAGGTCATGGTCCGTATCCAATGCATTTCATCAGCAAAGAACTTTCTCTTGATCCACTGCGTGGTCTCCCTAATGACGCAGGCTTGAATCAACAACCTGTCAAATTACTGCTTTCATCCTCGCCTTGTGCCACCCCTATAAACTTAAGCCCCAGGTAACCTTTTCACCCTTTTTGCTGTTTGAACTCATTAAAACAACATAATATCCATTTGTCCCTCTGCTAGGATTGTGGATGGAATTGAGGACAGTGGTCACACATTTCATTTTAATGTGGAGCAAAGTGAAGCAAGGACTCATGCACCAGGTAAACTGACTAAAGGAAGAATGCAAAATTAAAATAAAATGGAGAAAATTGACTTTTGACAAATTAAAGTGAAATTTGTAGAAAAATACGTTTTTATAAATGTCTAAAGATTTGTTTTGCATGGATGGAGACAATCTCTAAAATTAAATTCAATCTGAATGTCTCTCTTTCACATGCATTCACGTTACATACTCTCTTGTAGGCCAAGCTAAGATCACTAGTAACCTGGTTTCAGACACAGAAGAAATGAGACAGACAATCAACAAAATGAACAAAGAGGTATGACCCATAAAAATCTGTCAGACTGGAAAGCCAGGCTTCTCTCACCCCGGCTGCATCCTCCAGCTCACCCGGAAGATGTGTTCCCTGTCTGGCTGTGCGGCATAGTCTCTCCAGCAGGTCCGGGGTCTGGCTTTGGGTCTCCTCCTGGTGGGACGTGCCCAAAACACTGCACCCGCGAGGTGTTCAGGAGGCACCCTAACCAGATGCCCAAACCACCCCATCTGGCGCCTCTCGACACAGAGGAGCAAATGGTCTACTCTGAGCTCTTCCCGGATAACAGAGTTCTTTACTCAATGTCTGAGTGAGAGCCCAGCCACCCTGCGGAGGAAGCTCATTTGTATCTGCGATGTCATTATTTCGGTCACCCAGAGCTGGTGACCATTGGTGAGGATACGAACGTAAATCGATTGATCAATTGAGAGCTTTGCTTTCCGGCTCAGCTCTTTTTGCACCACGACGGATCAATGCAGCGTCCTGATTATTGTGGAAGCTGCATTGATCTGTCTGTTTATTAGGTAACCTGTTTAAATCTTCCGAAGAAAAACTTAGCTGAAAGAACAGTTTTGTTCAGATGGAAAAGCTGGTCCATTTGATAGTGTAAAGTGTGCGGTTTATTAATCTGTGATACCTCATTCTTTGCACCACTTTCAAAAACAAGGATGTAGTACACTAAATCAACCATGTTGCTAAATAAATATCAAAAGAAAACATACACACAAAAAACAACATCGAGTACTTTAAACCTTTTCTTTTTGCTTTCAGGTGACCAGTTTGAATGAAGAAGTTTCCAATTTGGCAAAAGAGCTGCAAGGAATAATGCATTCGCTGCAGTCCCATTTGCCCATCCATCATAGCCCTCGTAGTGTGCAGCCTGGTGATTCTTTAAACACATCCACTAAACTGCATCTCAGTCATGAAATAATCAGCCATCCTGTTAAAAATGAACGGGCCGGTGGAGAACATCTCTCTCATGTCCAAAGTTCAATTCTGAACTCTCCAAATCCTGTGTCAACTTGCTTGGACGTGTGCTGCTCTGACAGAGAAGAAACTGTAGCTCAAGCATTTCAAAGCTTGCACCATCCTTTACAAACAACTAAAACATCTTCCAGCTCATCTAACATGATTCCTCCTCAAATTTATGGAGGTCCATCTCTTCTGAGCATCAGCCCAGCCTATGGTAGCTTTCCATTTATTAGTCAGTCCCCAGAGATGATCTACAGTGGACATGATCCCACAAAACACACTCCACATCCTCTATGCTCTGCTGTCAATTGTGATCATTCTCATCCATCTTTCAGTGATCCCACTAGTTTTGAGGTCAAACAAAATCTGCCCAACTGCCAAGCACCTGTTCAATCCCCTAATATCCCACCGAAGACACAATGTCACACATCCTTTAACTCTGTAGAGCCGACACTCGTCTTCAATTCACTGTACTCAAAAGGCCGTCAAATTCCACGATTGAATACACCAATGCGATCAAGCCCTGTCCAACACTCTCAGGCTCATGCATGCCCTCTGATGGAGCATGCTTTAAAAAGAGACTATGGACCTTGTTTCTGCAAAGAGAGGAATGAAATCTCTGGATCTCATGGTACAAATAATGATGTGAACATGGAGGAATCACCTCTTTGATTATTGTGATTTGTGGTTCTGTTTGCTGTATGATTGTGAAAGGTTTGCTGGAGTATTTAACAACTTTTGAATCAAATATGTTTTTGACCTCAGGACACGTAGATATTTTCACTATTATGATTTCAGCAGGTCCAAAACTGATATAGGGAGCACGGTGGCGCAGTGGGTAGCACAGTGGCCTCACAGCAAGAAGGTCGTGGTTTCAAGTCCCGGGTGGGGACGTGGCTTGGAACACTGTCCTTTCTGTGTGGAGTTTGCATGTTCTCCCAGTGTTTTTGTGGGTTTCCTCCCACTCTCCAAAGACATGCATGCTAGGTTGATTGGCCGATGCCAAATTGCCCCCAGGAATGAGTGTATGTGTGGATGGTTGTATGTGTGTGGCCCCGCGACAGACTGGCGATCTGTTCGGGGTGTACTCTGCCCTTCGCCTTAAATTGGCCGGGATGGGCTCCGGCACCCCTTGCAACCCCGAAAGGGATAGACCAGCGGTCGGCAACCCGCGGCTCCGGAGCCTCATGCGGCTCTTTCATCCTTATAATGCGGCTCTGATTGGCTTGGGAAAATAAATTACTAAAAAAAAATTTTTTGTATTTAATTGAAGTGTGTTTTATTTGTGTTAGTTTTTTATATTATTTTAGTTCTAAATTTGAAGATTATTGTGATCTTGAAATATCACAAAGTATGCTCCACTGCATACTTTGAAAGCCCAAGGCGATATAAGGATGACGGCTCACGGATTTTTCCCTTTTGTTTACTGCATGCACAATTTAAATTCAGCTTTTTAATTTATTCGAAAGAGACATTCAGACATTATTATTTTTTCAAGAATTCAAAATGTGTTCATTACATCGGTAAAATTAAATTTTCTCCGTAGCACTTCATAAGACATAACCACACTATAGTTGTTTATACAAAGTGTAAAGGTAAGAAAAAGCAATATATACAGTGTTATCTTCATTTTAGATAAATGGATATAAGGATGACGCCTCATGGCATTTTTCTGCTTTCGTTTGCTACATGGACAATTTAAATTCAGCTTTTTAATTTATTTGAAAGAGACATTCATTGTTATTATTTTTCAAGAATTCAAAATGTGTTCATTAAATGAATACAATGTACCGTAATTTCATGGCCATAAGGCGCACCTAAAACTCGAAAATTTTCTTCAAAATGAGCGGTGCGCCCTTTCGTGCGGTGCGCCTTGTGTGTGAGAAAAGGCGGACCTAAAAGAAAAAGCGGTGCCCGTGAAGCGGACCTGAAAGAAAAGCATGAGAACATTAAAGAGTGAGGTGTCTAACTAGTATTTTTATTCACTTTGTTTTTGTGATGTATTTTATTTTGAAGGTATGTTTACCGTTACCATGGCAACCAGAGTGCGTTCTAGCAGAGAGAATTTTTCCACGTTATAAAGACGCTGCTAATAAATTTTCTCGTGAAGACAACGTGGATTTAAATGTATTATTATTGATTTTAAAAAGCCCGTTTTCCCGGCTGGTTTTATCACCTGTAGACCGGTCCGTGAAAATATTATCAGACACTAAACCGGTCCGTGGCGCAGAAAAGTTTGGGGACCCCTGGTTCTAAGTACACTTCTGCATAACATTGTTTCCTCCTTTAACATTAAAGAAAAAGAACAGCTTTATCGTTTTTAGTGTGAAACAGAAAATATTTAAAGTGCATCAATTAACTTGAATTTAATAAAAATAATGCTTATTTAAACTATAAACTACAACTACTGTAGTGGATGTACAATTACACTTTATTCTAGTACGGCAAAAAAGATAAACGTGTTCCACAGGATCACACGCGCCTCACTATTTGAGAAGCACTGGACTATTTTTTAATACGTACATTTGCATGCTTGCGAGTGTTGTTGTAAGGCGGTGTGTGACTGAGACTGCGCCTTTTCGTACGGTGCGCCTTATGTGTGTGTTAAATACAGCAACGGCGCACAAAACTGAGGCTGCGCCTTTTCGTACGGTGCGCCTAATGGCCGTGAAATTACGGTAATTTTCTCTGTAGCACGTGGTTTTCATAAGAAACATGCTGCGGTAAAGTAGTAGAAGTTTTTTTTTTTTCATTTTAGATGTGCGGCTCCCAGTGTTTTCTTTTCCGTGGAAACCGGGTTCAAATGGCTCTTTCGGTGTCAAAGGTTGCCGACCGCTGGGATAGACGGATAAGAAGATGACTGACTAAAACTGGTATGAGTTGGAGATAATTAGCACCACCTAATGGTGACAAACAGAAACACACCACAAAGTTCACATTAAACTTTGAAACAAACTGTCTTTTAAAATGATATTTAACTATATTTATATCAGGTTTTTGGTGTTGATTGGTGTGATTTTGAACTCATTACAGGGCTTCACTGATTTTGATCTCAAGAAAAATGAAGAAACCCAATGCAAAAATTGTCAATAAAATTGACTTCAAAAAGTTCTGCTAACTTTAGAGTGAAAAATAAAACTATTAACGATCGGGTTGAATTATGTCACATAAAAGCAGAAATAAAAGTTTTAAAAACTATGTGGATCAATAAATTACATGGATTCAAAATAAAAATGGAATTATGCTGAGTTAAAAAAAAAAAGAAAAAAGTGGGAGGTTCCCGGAAAAATCATCAACCGGAAGGGAAGGCCAGAACCAAAGAAGAAGAAGAAGCAGGAATAATAAGAAAGAAGAAGACGGCCGATGAGAGCAAGAAAAGAAGACAAAGTAATGTAAGTAAAGGAATAACACTTTATTTCACATCGGAGGAACTAAACCAAACTTTAAATACACTGTGAAGGGTTTCCGAAAAGGTTCTTTTCTTATGTAGTTGAATTTTTTAGCACCGGTGGAAGTAGCGCTGCTAAATGTCCATTAGGCTGGATTGGGAGAGGCAGCAAAGCAGACACTAGACTCTAAAACTAGAATTAAACATCGTGTCAGAATGTTTTTAGGAGAAACATGTCATCGTGTCAAACCAGCAGGAGAAACAGAGATAAAGTAGCTGATTTTTTTTATCATGTGTTAAACAGCTGACTGTGCTGAGGGGGGAAAGTTGTCTAATGACGTTTCTAAAGGATGCTAACAGATGCTAATGCTAACTCAAATCAAGTTTATATTAAAATACTTTTAGTATTTAAAGACTTTTATTTAGCTGATGAATCAAATCGACAGGTATTTATTTAGGATTTATTAAAAGTCAACGTTCAGAATGGAGATTTTTACAAATCTACAAAAAATGGAGATCTAGTTTAACTATTTGCTGATTTCTAAATGAGTTTTTCTGTTTATGTTGAGATGCTAATCTGTCTGAACTTTTTGGGCTGTAGATTTTATAAACCAGATTGAACCACATCGGATTGGTTGTTTTATTATAGAAGTTTAAAGATAAAGCAACACCTCACCGCCGGATTGGTGCGGCGTCCACAATAATCAGGACGCTGCATTGATCTGTCGTAGCGAATAAACAGCTGAGCCTTAAAGGCAAGCTCTCAATTCACCAGTCATCTATATTCCCACCCTCATCATAGTCACCAGCTGTGGGTGTGAGCTTCCTCCACAGGCTGGCTGGGTTCTCACTCAGTGATAGAGTGAGGAGCTCTGCCTTCTTGAGGGAGCTCAGATCAAGAGGAGCCAGATCAGGTATCTGGTTAGGATGCTCTGGAATGCCTTGCAGTGAGATGCTTCTGGCACATCCCACTCAGAGGTAGGCCCCGGACCTACAGGAGAGACTATCTCTCGCCATGGGATGCGCTTAGGTGAACTATAGGATACATCCCGGGTGAGGGAAGCCTGGGTATCCCGTCTGAGGCTGGTACCCTCGCAATCCAACCCCGGATAAGCAGAAAACGACTGAACGGAATGATAAATAAGTTTAAAGATAAAGCAACACCTAATTTTGACAATAAAAACAAATGCAACTAGTTTTTTGTCCTTCTTTTTCACTAAGATTTTAAAAGAAGTTTTTTTCAGAGACTTAATAGTAAAAGTTTTGTCACTGGACAATGAATTCAGAATGCTTTATGGTTGGTTTGAATGTAGCTTTCTACTGATTCATTTTGACCTGTATCTAATCATTTTCTGTAATGTCATCTGGGTCCTTATTCTCGCTAATAATTAAGGCACAAAGGAGGTTTTTCATTTTCAAATTACATAAATGTTCACTTTTATTTTACTGCGATCACCGTCGCGCACGTGTGCCCCTTACTAGTTTGTGTTTATGGTTTAATGAGAAGTACAGAACTTGGACTTTTGTGACAAAGGGGATTTTACAGTCACCACAACTTACTTGACTGGGTTTGTTTATGATGTTTGGACATTGGCCTCTTAAAATAGTCCACTTTTCTCGACAACCCAGCGCCAACCAGATTTTTACTTTCAGTTTGAATGATTAAATGATGATACGTTGTCTGTGCTCTTTTACATTTGACAATAGTAAAAATAAAATTTGTATAGCACGATTATCGATTCCTCCTTGATTAAATCTGGTATAGTCTAAGATGTATACTTGTAAAAAAAAAAAAAAAGCTCCTGATCTAATCAGACACATTAAAAAAAAAAAGAAACATTCCATTTTAGCTACTTATTAAACCAGGAATTGAAAAAGTCATTGGGTGTAACATCAACAAGATCTCAAGGTTGAATACAAGAGATGATGTTTGAATTCACATTTACAAAAGAATTCTTAATTTGGTTAAACAAATAACTCACTCTTTGATTAGTTGTTGGTTTTTCTGCATGAGCAACAGCGTTTTCATTGTAATTGTGAGACGTTAATCTGTCTGAAAGTGTAAACCATCACTTTGTGGCGGTTTGGGCTTCAGCCAGAATTTGTTCTAACTTTAGTCTCTGAGCTTTTCACACAGAACCCTAAAGGAAAGGGAAGTGTTTTAGATTACATTTTGGCCTTCAGGATGTTAGTAAGGATTACATCCTGCTTGTTTTCCCTTTGTTATGTCACCGCGTTTTCCAGTAATGTCCATAGAGGTTTCCCATAACAGAAAGTAAAACTTGTGTAACATCTTGGAGAGTATAGGTACTTTTTAAGTGCTGATCTGAAACACTTTGTTCCTATAGATCACATGCTTAACAACATATTCTAAATGATAACAGAGACTGCCTGTTGTTTTGGGACCACAACCCTTCACTTAAGTATGTCGCTACACAAGTACATGTCTGTGCTTGGTTTCTTTACACTTTAGTAGTGACATGTTGTTGCACTATAGTCACCAGTAAAACACAGAGTAGCTTTAAAAGTAAAATAACATGACTTCATTTTTTTTCAGGAGGAACTATTTAAGTGTTAAAATGAAATTATCTGCCTATATTTTTATCTTTTGCAAACCAAAGATAAAAAATTGAAACTATTTGTAAACCTGAAACAGGCGGCAACATTTTAAACACTCATATTTAAAGAATCTTTTTAAACATTAAAATTGTTTAAGTATTTAAAGCACCATGTTTTTGTGAAAATATGTAATAATAACAGTAGTATGAGGTGGTCACATTTTATTTTTGCATCTGTACAGACTAGTTAAAAATAAAAATGAAAGCCATTCGACTCATTACTGTACAAGCTTTTTGGCCCAATTTATGCTCCTAATATTGCAGATGTTACAACAGTAAAATTGGATAATTAAAAAAAACTTAAAAGCTAAAGTACTTTATTTAAAAATATGTATATATTACAATTAATAGCTTTTTTTTTTCCTTTGTAACGGTCTACTGCAGTAACTTATCAAATTATACATCTAGAAATATTTTTTCTGCAGCGTAATTACAGAATTATTTTCTGAAGTGTCGAGTTTACCCACAGATTATTTTATGGCATTAAAATCACACCCATTCCTACTGTTTTTTCTCAGCTGCCGTGAAACTGCAGAGCATATAAGAGGCCTTAATGAATATTTTACAGCCTGCCTTCTTCCTGTTTTTCCCTCTCATCTTTACTCTGCCCCGTCCCATCGTCTCTCTGACCCACTTTATCGCTGAGGTTCCGAGAGCCAATCAGTGGTCTCATCAAAGCATCTATAACACACCAAGAAGTGTGAAGAAAATTTTCTATTTATGATGTCAATAGTTATTGATGTACAGTGCAATAATTATAGTGATGTGGTCAGCGACTAATGCATGTTTTTTTTTCAACAGGAAGTTCTATTATTCATCTCTGTAAACACTTGCGGTCTGTTGGTGTCTGTAATTTAAAATTATACTGATAGTAATGTGACGCAGATGTTTGTAGGAAATCATCTAAACAATTTTGCTTTCTGAAAAACACCATTTTTAACACGATAGAAATAATTATCAAAATAGTACTTTTTGGGTCAATTTAAATTTTTTACAGATTTTTTAAGATATTTTATTATTTATTGCATCAGAACTTTTTAGAGTTTTTGCTTCCATTAGTAAAAAATGAAAACAGGGGAAGTCAGCTTAGTTCCTCCTGATGAAATAAGTACAGACTGATTTTGTTTTTCTTGGAGTTCTACCGTACTACGAAAGTACAGCCTGACCTTGGTTGAACTTTTCTTTGTTCTAGAAATCTGTGTAGTTTTTTATATTTTATTCAAGTAGATTTATTTGAAAGCATCCAAGAGATAAATTTAATATGAGTATATTACATGCTGTCTGCAGTGTCGAATAAAACATGTTGGTTCTCAATATTTCATGGCTACGGCCGTGATCTGGAGTCACATGCTAAAGATTAAGTCCAGCTCAGCAGTGAGCTGAGAAACCAAAGTCTGTCTTTTTAGATTTTCTCAGTTTTAACCCCCTTCTAGATCTTTCTCCACCAACCTACCCTCCACAGTGAGAGTTGATGATAACGTGTTAACAGTAAAACATGTTCTGCATTTCACTTCCTGCTTTGAGCTGAGTAGTTTCCTGTCCTGGTACATATAGAAGCTAGCTGACTTCAGACTCCACTAACTGGACTGAACAGTTCTTATTTGTGACAAAATATGACTCTTCTTGGTTCTTAACAGAGTTTTAGTACAAGATGTAGCTTGTGTTTTATTTATAATCTTTAAGCGCTCTAATTCAAACATCAGGACACCTTCTAATAGTGATACATGGGCCTTATATTTATCACCAATTTTGGGAAAAATTGGATTAGCATCTTGGCCACCTTTTCTACGTAACAACAAGCAAGTACTTGCCACAGCGATGACGCGACTAGCTACGGTTATTACACTTCACATAGCCGTAAACATTTTTCGCACTGTTCACCCCCAACCAGCTCCATTATCTGCTTTTTAGGTGGAGGATTGGTGTTTCATTTTGGACTTGTGTCTAATTTCAGAGGTGGAGTCTTTGGTTTTCAGGATAGGCATGGGGATGAGCATTTGTCAGGCTTTCACATCCTGGTCTGTGAAAAAACTTTAATAAATCAGTAAGATAGATGTTACTAAACTGAAGTTGTGATTCTTTTACCTGCATAAGATAGATTGCAGGCATAAGTTAAGACTTTGCATTTTAGAAACTCTTGTCCATATAGTTTTTAATCTGGGTGTTGCCTGGCAACAACCACAAAGATCATGAACAGAAACTCGCACCAGGAAATGGACAGAGATGACTGATGGCCACAAAATGCAAACACTCTTCTGCCTGTCCAAAAGTCAAGTGCAAAAAATCTAAAGATGTATTTTTACTTTAAGGCTTATTCTAAAAATATTTTTTAAATGTCTGACTCAGATTTAGTGGTATATTTTAGCCCTTTTCATTGTTTGGTAAAAAAAAAAACTTTTGTTCATTTCCAGAGTTTTCTGATTAACTGAATTGAGTTGCTTATATTTTTCTTTAATTTGATTTTGTGTGTGTGTGTGTGTGGCTCTCCTCCTACCTGCAGCAGAAAATCGAACATTTTTCTAATGCTTTTAGACTCAAATGCCTACAAAGGAAGCTTTTTTTTAGAAATTTTTTAAATCTTAAATGATCTGTTCTCTAATTTTCCCCCAATAGTTCTTCCTTCAGTTCTAAACTGAATTTGGAGCAGCTATATGAAACCAGTTATTGTACCCTTAGTTAGTTTTTTTTTATTATTTCTAAATGTGCTACCTTTTGAACTTTGATCAACTCTCTATTGATTTTTTTTTTTCCTGGTTAAAGAACATTTGGTGTTTGTTTCAATTTTGCCAAACATGGAGCAGCAAAACTGAGGGATTGTTTTTGTTAAACAGGATCTTCTGCTGCACACGTTTACACTAAATAAGATCAAACTACCGGTTGTGGGTGAAAGGCAAGTTTTGGTGCCAACAAGTTTGATCTTAAACGGTTCGGTGTCAACACACAAAGCCTCCATGTTTATGAATCATTGCAGCTTGGCGGTATTTTTGATTCCCTTTCATAAATGTCAACACAAGCAGGGATAATTTATGTTTTCTGGAAAGAACTGGGGTTTTCCGTGGAGTCTGACTCACTGTGTTGTTTTTTCAGCTCCTGGTGAGGCCTACCTTCCTGATCAGATCTCACCGTTCATCCAACACGCTTTTCTTTGTTCTGTAACAAACCCAAGACAACTATACAGCCTCCCACAAGATAAATCCTCTTCCTCTCAATCCTCCACGCGGTAACATGGCAGGCCGAGGTGGACCGGCACGGACCAACGGCACGGCAGCAAGCAGCAAGATCTGCCAGTTCAAGTTGGTCCTGCTGGGAGAGTCGGCCGTGGGGAAGTCTAGCCTGGTGCTACGCTTCGTCAAAGGTCAATTCCACGAGTACCAAGAGAGCACTATTGGAGGTGAGGAACTCGATTACTGTACTGTTTTCTTGCTGCTTTCTGTGTGGTCAGGTCACAGGGCAGCAGCCTCGGCATGGAACCCAAAACTTCCCCTTAGCCTGGTCATATCCTTTATTCAAGGGGTCACCAACCTTTTTCAAAAGCAGGAGCTGCTTTTTAAGTTTCATATGACTGCACAATTGGTACTGAGTAGTAGCTGCTGATTTTTCAATAGAAGACAGTGGGCGTTGAGGATTTTTTTGGAGCTAGAAACTCCTTCCTACTCAGAATGCAGGCAGAAAGAACTTTCCATTTCCAGTTCATGTATGATCATCAGTCACCACCCACAGCTTGTGATCATAGGTGAGGCTAGCAAAATGAATAAACCAGTGAATTGAGAGCTTTACTTTTTTGGCTCGGCTCTCTTGTCACCGTGTCGGACTGATGCAGCATCGTAATTATCACGGATCCCACTCCAATCTATCGCTCACGTGACACTCCTGTTTAAAGCCCTCTATGGTGGGATTATTTATTCTTTTTTATGTAAATAGATCTTGCAGGCACTAATAAAATAACATACTGTCCTGCATGGAGGAACTGTTTGCTGTTTCTCTCCTCATTCTGCAGAATAATCGGTTCTCTGCATACAATCAGAATCAAAGAGGCCTCAAAGCCGCTCACACATAAATTTAGTGACTATTGTCAAATGACATGCAATAACTTCAACTGTTTTTTTAACCTTCACACAGAATGATGTTATTTGCAAAACAAGGGAACTTTAGAAGTGAGTTTTAGTTTTTGGAGATTCAAGTAAGTTTAGAAGATTAGTGGAGTATCCAATTAAATTATTTTTGTAAGACAAGTCCATTAAAATTAATCAGTGTTTGAATACTTGCAGCTTACGCTGTGAAATAAATGAAAATGAAGTTTGAATAGGAATGTAAATTATCGGTCCTGCAGGAAGATAATCACTGTCGGTTTTCCTCTGTTTTTGCTGACTCTTCCTTTTTCTCTCTTTTTTTTTTTCCTTCTGCGGATCCAGTCCCTCAGCATTTAATGTTAAACACACATTTCATTGCTGTTTCAGACCACATGTTCACTTTTTATACTTACACTGAAGACTTTGTCATTTGACCAATGACCTCTTTGTATGTTAACATTACAAAATAGTGAGAACTTAATAAAATATTGTATTTCAAAATGTAATATTTGATTTAAATAAAAGCAAAACAAATGTTTTTTTGTAAAAAACTCAATAACTTTGATTGGATCTATGCTTCTTTAAAAGTTGGATGATTTTAAATAATAGTTATTGTTATATTTTAGTGTTTGTTATAGTGTATAGTTATCAAAAAGGATGTTGTTACTATTTCTGGTTAGCATTAAAAAAAAAAAAAAGTCCCTTATTTCTCTCTCTAAGTGAAATCTGAACTCATTCCTTCAATCTGAAACTTTTTAAGTCACTAAACTTGTTTTTTTGAAACTGTAATCTTTTTTTTTTTAATTTGCTTTTCTCTGAGTGAACTTTTCCCCCGTTTCTCATTCTTCAAGTCTTTCACGAGTCAGGCTGCTTCAGAATGTTACAGACTGGCTACTCGACTGAGAGTAAACCGAGTCAGCATTTTTTTACGGTTTTGCTGAATTTGTAGTTGGCTGGTCAAAGATTACGGAGCTTAAAAGGCTGTGGTATGCAGGAGCGAGCTCAGCTTCCTCCGTCATGTGACACACGGATGATTAAAAGTGAGATGAAAGTTGTGTAACAGTTCATATATTTTCTAGTTTTATTTTAATGGTGTGACTTTAACACAAAGTCATATGTTTTGCTGTTTTAATGTTTAAGAAAAAAATCCCCTAAATCATAATCAATTCTAAAGTTTTTTTTTTCCATTAAAAAAAGAAGCAAATTTGTGTGAATTATTTTCCCCTTCGTTTTAAATAACTTTAAAATTGTGTTTTTATTTCCAGCTGCCTTCCTCACACAGACTGTATGTTTGGATGACACAACGGTCAAGTTTGAGATCTGGGACACAGCGGGACAAGAGCGTTATCACAGCTTGGCACCCATGTACTACAGAGGAGCTCAGGCGGCCATCGTTGTCTTTGATATCACCAACACAGTACGTTTCAAAACCTCAAACAGCCACTTGATTTTCTCAAAGAATGATGTCATCTGCTTTCTAACCTTTGTAATCTTACTTCGGGTTGATTATTGTTTAATCTGAGAGGACTTTGTGCCCTGTTTTTTAGTATCAGTATGTAATGTTCCATTTAAATTTTACATCAAGGTTTTTCAAAATTAACTGTCTTTTTTTTTTTTTTTCTATCTTTCAGGATACATTCACACGAGCAAAAAACTGGGTGAAAGAGCTCCAGCGACAAGCCAGTCCTAATATAGTAATTGCTCTGGCAGGAAACAAAGCAGATTTGTCCAACAAGAGGGCTGTAGATTTCCAGGTAAATGCAAAAAAACAAGATTTTATCTAGATGTGTGCATTAACGTGTGCTTTTAATAACGAGCATTTGTGTTTGTTTTTACAGGAAGCACAAACTTACGCAGACGACAACAGTTTGCTCTTCATGGAAACTTCTGCCAAGACGGCTATAAATGTCAACGAAATATTTATGGCTATAGGTAAGAATTTGTATTAGTTTGTTGCCAAGTTTTAAGTTTCTACTTCTTTTAGTGTCGAAGAAAATTTTTCAGTGGGAACCTGTATCGTGGCATACCTGTCAAGTTTAGCAAAGAAAAATTTTTGCTTAAACTTTTTTTGTCAACGCGTGTCAAACATTTAAACGAAATTAATCGCTTTCAAGTCGATTATGGTACATTCCAGTCGGCCATTGTTACAGAGCAGTCAAAGCTAGACTGGTTACCTCCACTTACGTCACTCTGGTGCATAGTAAGTTGTTTGCGGATGCAAAATCTTTTGTAATTTTTAAAATGGCAGATGAATACAGTTTAAAGTACTCACTACGGTGTGAAAGCAGAAGGAATACCTTCACAGGTATGTAGTGGTGCAAAAAATTTTAAGTGACGTAAAAGCATTTTTTTGCTACCATGTTTGTTTACTCGTTACGATTCCCATTAGATTCAATCACAGTAATTACAACATTAGAATAACCTGAAAATTTAATTACAAAATATATAACAGTACAATCTAATTCTAATTAATTTGTCAAAACGTAAAACCAGACTTACGGCACCTGTGAAAAAATGTCTTACACCGTCTTAAGATCTCAAAGTAAATAAAATAAAATGATTTCATTCTTTAACTTTGGTGAGTTCAAAAGGGCCAGACCATAAATTAAGATAAACCTTTTAAATATATTTTTATAGGGAATATTTATCCGTTTAAAGGTACTATTTAATTTTAAAATTGCTTTAATGAAACAGATATATATTTTTTTCTGTATTTATTTCAAATGTATTTTTTACTCTTTATTTTCAATCATAAATTTGATCAAATAAATACATTATTTTGTTTTGAAAATTAGGTATGTTTTTATTGGAAATTTTAAAAAAGCAAACTAGTGTGAATGAACTAGAAAACATTTTTTCAAACCTTTATTTAAACGACCCATCAAATGTCTTTTGTTAAGTAAAAATAGAATTTAAATCTACGTTGGATTATTTCAAATTACTAAGTATTGTTTTGTTTTTTGTTTTTTCTTAAACAGCTAAGAAGCTTCCAAAGAATGAACCTCAGAGCGGTGCGGCTGGTGGAGTTCGAGCCAGAGGCGGTGTGGACCTGCAGGAAGCTGCACCACAAGGCCGAAGCGGCCAGTGCTGTGGTGGCGGGAACTAACTAAATCCACAGATCCAACTAATCCACAGCTTCGATCAACCAGACCAAACATCAGCCAGTTGTGAAACATCTTATTGGTGGAATCGGTCTGAAAACTGCCAGAACACTGACTGGTTCTACTATTGAACCAAGAAATCTTCTTCCGGGCTTATTTAGAGAATCATATTTGAACCCCTTCGACTCGCCAACTCACGACTTCGCTTTTGATGATGAACATGTCACCTTGGAGCAAAAACCAAAACTTATCCATGGATTAAGAAACAATCAAATCAGTCAGCACTTACAACAGCCATGTTTTTCACTTTTTTGTGTGTGTAGAGGAAAATAAATGAATGCAACAAGAAGGAAAACATGCAGGCCTAATGGCCTTGTCTTTTCTCCCTTTTCCAATCAACCATGAATGTTTCCGTCACAAATCATTGACCCCTTTGACTTATTCATGGTTATCTTCCAGGATAAGTGAAGAAGACCTCCTCCAAGATGGCAACAATGGACCGAAACCTCTCTGATGTAGATTATTTCTATTTTTTTGACACACTTTGGTCAATATGATTTTAAAATGTCATCAAACTATCTACAAAACTAACATCACTCATACATTTTAGCAGTAATGTAGTGTTTTTCAATAATCAGTGTAAAAAAAATAATTTGTTTTCTTGACCAAATTCAGCTGTTCTGAAAAAATATCGATGAATTTGTATCAAATTTTAATTTACAATCTATCTGTAGTTACTGTGAAAATAACTTTCCAATCTCTTCATGTTTTGTCAACTAAACACCTTGATTTTTTTTTTCACCACGCCCCCAGGAGTTTTATGGTATTAAATGCACTGGTTCCATCTCATCATCTGTCTTTATTGGGGTGTCATGCACACGCTAATTTCTCTTTTTTTCTGGGTTTTAGTAGACTTGTTTAAAGCTTTAACAACTACCTTAAGAGTTTGCACATCATTGTCAGGCTGGTGGAATATTGAGAAGGAATAGTTGATGAGTATAGGTAGAAAATATCCTTTTCTGTCATGTACTTTTTATTTTTACATTTTTTTTTAGTGTGTAACGTTCCGTTGTCTTCCACTAATTTGGGGCTGGGTTGCGGGGGCAACAACCTCAGACGGGAAGCCCAGGCTTTTCTCACCCCGTCTGCATTTTTGAGTTCACCCAGGAGGATCCCAAGCTGTGAGACTTGGTCTCTCCAGCGGATTCGGAGTCCGCCTCTGAATCTCCTGGTGGGAGGTTTTCGGAACACCTCATCAGCAAGTTGTTTGGGAGTTGTCCTAACCAGATGTCTGAACCACCCAATCTGGCTTCTTTCAACACAGAGGAGCAATAGCTCCACTTCGAGCTCTCCTTGCATGGCAGAGCTCCTCACTCTATCTCTAAGTGAGAGCCCAGCCGCCCTGTATGGGAAGCTAATTTCGGCCGCTGGTATCAGCAACCTTGTTCTTCCTGGTGTGTTACTGATTTTTAAAATATGTTGCATCATGTTAGACTGCAACCCCCTACCTGCACCCCCACTCGCAGGTATATATGACCCCAAAAATCACAACTTTTTTAATTGATTTGCTGTTAAAAATGTTCTGATTGTTTGAATAGGGCTAATCTCATTTGCCATCAAAATAACTGTAAATATTTCAATATGATATATTTTATGTTATATCATTCTGTCATCTTCTGCTGCATCTTAAGTAAAAAAAAAAAACAGACTTCCTCACTTAGGCCACATCTGCTCATCCAAGAGAATCCCAAGGTGTTCCCTGGCCAGCTGTGAGACAAAATCCCTCCAGTGGGTCTTGTGCATATTGTTGGGTCTCCTCCTTGTGGGACCTGTGTGGAACACTTACAACCGAGGTGTCTCTAAGGCATCTTGACCAGAGACCTGAACCACCCGATCCAGAGAAGTATAGGCTCTACTTTGATCTACTCAACTTTTCTTAGAGCCAGAGTCCGGTGACTCTGCGGAGGAAGCTCATTTTTGCTCTTTGTATTTGGGATCTTGTGCTATCAGTTACCAAACACAGCTAGGAACCATAGGTGAGGGTGTGAATGTAGATCAACTTAACATTTACCCTTAAAATCTAGTGATATGACATAATATAACTTGGTCCAGTCCGATCATAGACTGATGAAGCCAGCAGAACCACATCATCCCGCACCTCAAAATTCTGTCCATAAAATTTCCGAACATAACTGGTGTAACTTTATCTTCTCACTGCAAATTAATCTGATCAACCAACAACGTGGACCAAGCATGGTCATACAAAGATCAAACAACCTTACCACTATGTTCTTTACAAATATTTTCTGAAATAAATAAAATAGCAACGTGAATGGTTAAAAAAATGTTTCCAGACTTTTTTTTTATACCAAAATATTCTTTTGAATGCCATTTATTTTAAATGCTGAATATGTTCACTTGCAATACTTCATATAATTGAAAAACGGTTTGGTTATCCTACACATTTAGCCACATTTTGCCGTTAAGTAGAGTATAAGTTTAAAATAGTTGCTTTTCAGCATGACAATACAGAAATCCTGCAAGAAAGAAACATTTTTAACACAAGTTGAACATTGTTGTTGGTTCTGTAAAAACCTAATTATTGTAATACCTCTTATAACCACTAAGAGTCAGTAATGTGCCAACGGCTCTTCGTCTTCACATTGAAACCATGGAAACTGTTACCATGGGCTAGTGGTGAGTCGACGGGTGTGTATTTTGTCATAGGGACGGTAATTTTTTATTATATTCTGGAAGAAATTATTAATTATTTGTTGTTTAGAATGCTGTTAACATATATTAAAATATGAATACAGTCGTTAGTTTTGATGGGGGTTGTTTACATGCAGTAATGGTAAGTGTAAATTCCGTTTTTTTCCAGACGGTACTTGAATGCAGCATTGTGGAGCTTAGCGGTAGCAGAGGAAGTGTGTAGCTGCAGCGTGGACATGTCCGACCCGGCAGCGCAGGCCGCGCAACCCCGGCTTCTCCAAGCCAACTCCACTGGCTCCGGGGGAGCTGGTTCTGCTGCCACAGGCTCCGGACCAGGAAATAGCGACCCTGCCAGACCTGGATTAAGTCAGCAACAGCGTGCAAGTCAGAAAAAAGCCCAGGTCCGAGCGTTCCCACGGGCGAAAAAGCTTGAGAAACTTGGCGTTTTCTCCGCATGCAAGGTAGCTAACAAAGCTAGCCAAAGTTAACAACAAAGCACGCTTAACTTAACTAGATCTCAGAATAAAAACAAACTCAATACGCCTATTCTAATATAAATATTTGTTTTTAACAGCGATCTATCTCAATTGTTAAAGGAATACTTGTATTATTCTCCATTTCATTAGTTAGCTATAGACATAGTATTAATTTACTCTCTGTTGTTGCTCTTTTGCCTTGTTTTGCCTATTTTCTAGGCTATTGATACATGTAAGTGTAATGGATGGAAAAACCCAAATCCTCCATCCGCCACACGAGTGGATCTGCAGCAGCAAACGGCAAACCTGAGCGAGCCCTGCCGCAGCTGTGGACATGCTCTGGGTACAAACCAGCTCCATACAACCACAAACAGCAGCAGATCAACCATCTACTGACTATAGCATCTACACACAGCAGCAACATCACAGATCAACCATCTACTGAGTATAGCATCCATACACAACAGCAACATCACAGATCAACCATCTACTAACTACAGGATCCACACACAACCACACACAGCAACATCACAGATCAACCATCTACTGATTACAGGATCCGCACACAGCAACAACATCACAGATTAACCATCTACTAAGTATAGCATCCATACACAACAGCAACATCACAGATCAACCATCTACTAACTACAGGATCCACACACAACCACACACAGCAACATCACAGATCAACCATCTACTGACTACATGATCCACACACAGCAGCAACATCACAGATCAACGATCTACTGACTACATGATCCACACACAGCAGCAACATCACAGATCAACCATCTACTAACTACAGCATCTACACACAACAGCCACATTAAAGATCAACCATTTACTAGTTAAAACATCAATACACAGCAGCAACATCATAGATTAGCCATCTACTTACTACAGCATCCACAAACAGGAGCAACATCAAAGATCAACCATCTACTGACTATAGCATCCACACACAGCAGCAACATCACAGATCAACCATCTACTAACTACAGCATCTACACACAGCAGCCACATTAAAGATCAACCATTTACTAACAACAGGATCCACACACAACCACACACAGCAACATCACAGATCAACCATCTACCAACTACAGCATCTACACACAGCAGCAACATTAAAGATCAACCATTTACTAGTTAAAACATCAATACACAGCAGCAACATCATAGATTAACCATCTACTAATTACAACATCCACTCACAACCACACACAGCAGCAGCATCACAAATCAACCATATACTAACGACAAGATCCGAGATAGTGTCCGGCACCCCCACGACCTTGTTAGGGATAAGCAGTCCATAAGACAACCAAACTTATTATCATGGAGGTTTACTAAAAGACCATTTATCTGGTCTTGGTCTGACTGTTTGATCACAGTTGAGAACTCTGGTTAGGACTCAAGTGCAAAAGTATCCTCTCCCTTGGTTTAAAGATTGTATGCACGCAAATGATGCTGTAGCGTTTTAAGCAGAAGTCACTGAAAATAAAAAACAATTGTTGATACATATCAGACAATAAATATTACTAACTATGCTTATAAGTTTTAAAGTTTTATCCCTACTTTGGTACCTGTTTGCAGCGGATCATGTGTCTCATCTGGAAAATGTGTCTGAGGATGAGATTAACAGGCTTTTGGGAATGGTGGTAGATGTTGAGAACCTTTTTATGTCTGTACACAAAGAAGAGGACACGGACACAAAACAAGTGTACTTCTACCTTTTCAAAGTAGGTAAAAGCAACAAATTTTACTCATTGTGATAATTACAATATTTCAGGATTAATTTAGTGAATTTTCCTCATTTCCTCAAGTTATTGAGGAAATGCATTCTGCAGATGAGCCAGCCAGTTGTAGAGGGGTCTCTCGGAAGTCCACCGTTTGAAAAGCCCAACATTGAACAGGTGAACATTAAAGAATTTTTTTGATATCTTAGTCTTAAAGTTTAATTCTTTCCTGATTTTCTTCCTTTCAGGGAGTTTTAAATTTTGTTCAGTATAAATTCAGCCACCTCGCTCCAAAGGAGAGACAAACCATGTTTGAACTGTCAAAGATGTTCCTGTTATGTCTAAATTACTGGAAGCTCGAGACGCCAACACAGTATCGTCAACGTACACAGAAAGATGATGGAACGACATACAAAGTGGAATACACAAGGTGTGTTTGTTAAAAAAGGTGCTTGCATCAGTCTGATTCCTAACGTGTGTTCCTCTGATAACCAGGTGGTTGTGTTACTGCCATGTCCCGCAAAGTAACGATAGCCTACCGCGCTATGAGACCACTCAGGTGTTTGGCAGAAACTTCCTCAAGTCCATCTTTACTGTAACACGGCGCCAGCTGCTGGAGAAGTTCAGAGTGGAAAAAGACAAGCTGCTGCCGGAGAAACGCACACTTATCCTCACACACTTTCCAAAGTAAGAGAGGAACTTGTATAATGTTATCAAATAATAGCAGGTATTTTATTCTGGTAATGAAACAGTTATCAAAGTCTTTACAAGGATTGAACTGGTTTAGTTTTGGCCAATTTGTTTATTTGATTACTCTATATCTAGATTGAAATTATTTATATACCAAGATGCCCAACCAGTCAATGGTGGGCTACTGATCCCAAGTCGACCCCAGGTGTGAAGGAAATAAAGAAATGACTAAGTGTTGCTGACTCAGCAACTTTGACACTATTATTTTAGCTAGTATTCAGACCCTCTAGTAACGCTTTTTTTTTTTTAAAACAAAAACGACAATCTTGCAGTATTTGTTAGATAGATAGCCAGAGGTACTTACAACACGTAACGGAATGGGTGTGTGGAACAACAGGAGTGTGTGTGGTCTCTGAAGATGAACAGAAAAAAAAAAACTAATAATAATAACATGACAACATTCACAAAAATCACATAATCACAGGATGTGTTTCAACTAAGGTCTAACAAACTACACAATAGGGCTGAGCGATATGGGAAAAAATATCTCGATATACAATATATCCAGTATATCAATATATTTGCAAACAAAAACCTTCCTTCAAAAAACTTAAGAAAATTATACATTCTGTCAGAATGCAACTTTTATTAAAGTGTAATGAAATTATTAAAAACATAAAGAAAATTCCGTTCTTGAAATAAGGGAACATCTGTTTAAAAAGAGCAGATGTTTCTTGAAAAATGTAAACTAAAGGTAGATTTTCCTTCATTGAAGAGCTTCTCTTTGTAAACATTTAACGAGCTGTGCAAACTCACAATTATAGGTCAATGTGGAACAAACATTAATAATAATAATGAATTGTACTTGTACAGCGCTTTTCAGGACTCTCAAAGACGCTTCATAGATCATTATTCATTCACTCCACACCAGGTAATGGTAAACTACAATTGTAGCCACATCTGCCTTGGGGCAGACTGACAGAAGCGAGGCTGACATTTTGCGCCTTTGGCCCCACTGACCATCACCAACCAATCACACACACTATCCAGACTAGGCAACATGGATGAAGTGTCTTGCCCAGCGACACAGCGACAATTTAATCACAACGGCCGTCCTACAACACGTCAAACACAAAAGAAAAACATTTCTGCTCTTTGTTTCAGTCTAAAATAAATGTGTTCACCTCTTTTAACATTCTTTGTTTTGTGCAAACAGAAAAAAAAACCCAAAAGTATTAATGCATTACAATTGCAGTACAATTTGCATTCAATTTTTATATTCTGAGCAAGAAAAACTAGCCTGTCCACTGTGTCAGGCTTAAATGAAGCCCACTGACAAGTCACAATGTTACCACTACAGCTGAAAATCCTTTCACAAGGAGAGCTAGTTGTGGGAACGCAAGACTGCTCAGTCCTAGATATGCAATCTCATGTTCTTGCCACCATTTCAATGGATTTGCCGCACTATCAATGCATAAGGACTGTATAGCTCATTCTCGAGGTGTGAATGAAGAGGCAAGCGAACTCTCCTGGATCATGCCAGGTGAGCTTCAGAATACTTGGACGAGACCCCCTGTGGGTAACCTCAGGAGTAAAAGCAAACCCTGACGTCCTCTTACTTGACTTTGCCCAGGGTAGTTGAGGAGAAGCAGGTGCTTTGGAAGGTGGTACTGCAGGGTAGGTGGCCGTTGACAGTGGAACAGAGAACTCTGGCTTTGGTTGAGAGCTGGACAGAGTAGGTTGTGTAGCCAAGGACTCCCTCTTCAGGTGCTGTAGCTCATTCATCATCTATGATCAAACTTTGGTGTGAGACTGGTTCTGCTTTAAATTCTACTGGGAGAAGGGGTGAAGGCCAGCCTTCTTCTTGAGCAGAGAGTAACTGGGGTTGCACTTACAGCGAATGCTGAATGTGAGCTGAGATGCAGATTCTTAGCAGAGTTTAACAGCTGCAGCATACTAGCATGAATGGAGTCCAGCAATCATCTTCTCCTGGGACTGCTGGATCAGTAACTTTTCATGCTGCACATCCTCTGACCTTTAAGGGGTTAAACATCTCTTGGAAGAATCTCCGTAAGGGTCATAGGTAGGAGGGTGAGGGGAATAGGTAGGAGGGTGAGAGGAACATTTGGGACTCAATGTTACTCTTCTTGGTTACCCCAATCTTGTCTGGGAAGGTCTGTCTTGTAGTCTTCAAATCTCAGTGGTAGACATATATCACACCAGGGGGCCGGTGCTAAGTGCTCTGTAAAAGTGAGTTTCATTCATCTTATAAGGGCAGAGATAATTTGATCCAGCTCGAAGACCACAATGTTGGGTAGATGGCTACAGAGTTGGACTGCGCAAGGTGTTGTTGGTTGAGGTGTTCAGTCACCTGGGAGTGACCATCGACAGCAGACTGAACTGGAGGAGCAACAGTACTGCTGTGTACAAGAAGACTTGCAGCCGACTTTACTTTCTAAGGAAGCTAAGGTCCTTCAATGTGTGCGGCAAGATCCTGGAGACCATCTACCAGTCTGTGGTGGCCAGCACCTTGTTCTTCTCTGTCATCTGCTGGGGGAGCAGCATCGCAGCCAGTGACGCCAACAGACTGAATAAACTAATCAGACTGGCTGGCTCTGTCATTGGCAGCAAACAGGACTCACTTGAAGCAGTGGTGGAGAGGAGGTCACTGAACAAACTTTTGTCCATCATGGAAAACCATGACCATCCTCTCTACCCACTCCTGGACAAACAGCTGAGCTCCTTCTCCAAGAGGCTCAGACAGCTCCGCTGGAGAACATCTCGTTACCGGAGGTCTTTCTTTCCGTACGTGATCGGGCTCTACAACAACTCACTTAGCGGATAGGAAGTTGTTGCTGTGACACACAAATTTCCCATGTGTGGGATTATTAAAGTACATTCTCATTCTGGTTAATCACTGCCCTGGAGTATCAGCCAGAATACCACTTTAAAGCTCATTGGAGACTCAGGTGGGGGGTGTGGAGACAATGAGGGGGAAAAGGGTCTCATTATGGGTCTTTAAGTAAAACGTAGAGAGGGATTTACAAAACATAACAGAATGGGTGTGTGGATTAATAGGAGTGTGGTCTCTGAAAATAAACAGAAATAAAAAAAAAACAATTGATACAATGACATGACAACATAAATCTTATAAATACAGGATGTGTATAAAACTGAGGTCTAACAAACCATACACGTGTCTAAGATAGAAAGAAGAGAGAAAATACTAACATTAAACAGCTAAACCGATATAACCGAGACACGTGGACTACGACGCTAGCTACCATTAGCATAAGTTAGCTCGGCAAACACTAAAACGTGGACTAACTCACCTACACCTAATACACTCATAAAAAAATCCCTCTGTCACTTATGCACACTTCAGGAAGAAATTAATTACATTTCTCAGGTAAAAGGAACAAAAAAATATGCTCTTTTAGAACGTCTTACCTTCAAACAAACTTCTCGCTAGGGGTGGGCGGATCGATCCTAATATCGATACCAACGCTAGTATTGATATTGATCGATACTCCAGCTACAGTATCGATACTTTGGTTGAAGTTTTACCCCCCACTCACCCCCCGCACTTTGCTTCCGTTTGGTTTTTTTTTGTTTTTTTTTTAAAAAGTTAACCTAACTTATCTGTCTGCAAAATATGCGTAAATACTGTGTGTCGTGCCGCTAAAGCGAGGCCCCGCCCCCTCTCTTTCACTTTGACTTGTCACATGACTCAGCGACTCGGGGCCAGGAAACAAAAAAAAAAACGCAAGTCGGTAAAAGTATAGAGAGATTTAAAAAAGAGAAGTATCACGTGGCTGTACTTTGAGGCTACCTGCACCATTTGCAGAAAGGCTGTTAAATATAGTGGTAACACTACAAATTAAAGAATCACCCCAAAGAAAAACTTCAGAAACGGAGGAGAAAACCCTGACCCCTTCTGTTTCCCAGAGGCAGCGCTCATTAACAGAGAAGCTCCCATTTTAATTGTGAAAGTACAACATAATCATCTTTAACATTAGTTAACATTTGTTTGCGTGCAACTGGGCACTTCTATCGATGTACCTACCAACCTGTGTATATACATATACTTGGTCATACTATATATATGACCCTAACCCTTGATGCAAAAATAGTCATTTAAAAAAATTAAATATCGGTATCGATATCGGTATCGGCGATATTGGTCTGGTGTTTACTTGGTATCGGATCGATACCAAAACTTGCGGTATCGCACACCCCTACTTCTTGCTTCATCTTCTTCCGTTTCCTCTTCTCCTCCCCCTTCTTGCTGGAGTGTCCTCCACTGGACACCGAACAAACTACACCCAAATATTAAACAACAAGATATAAACTGAAGGGTCTTTGTACAGCATTTTTGTAGTATTAACTCTATATTTATAGAGTGTAGCGGCTGCACTAGTTGTCGGGCAAAGCAGCCGAAAGCGTATGTGGCAACTCACGTTAGAACAGGGGTGGGCAAACTTTTTGGTTCGCAGGCCACATTGAGTTCTAACATTTGACACTGGGGGCTGAACAGAAGCAGATGGAAGGCATGCTTTGGAAACCGCTAGATCAGACCGATAGAATAGCGCGCTAAATTTTAAAGAAGCGCTCTGAAATCTAATGCAATAGCGCTTAAAAACGTGCATTTAGCGGCACTTGGTTCGAAATGCTTGCTGTAACATTTCGCTTGTTTTTACATCCAACATGCTTGTTTACGTACGTGTAATGGGCTTAATGGCTTTCCATACCTGTGCACACTGTTTATTTTGACAGCGTGCGCATCACAGAGACACACTCATTTTAATGGGAGCAGTGTTGTTGTTTTCTCAACAAAGCCAATATATTTAGAGTAAAAAATAAATAAATAAATATGAATTACTCTATTCATCCTTCACCGGAGAAATTTGTGTGCTGCACTCCTTACACCGCAGCAGGCTGCCCTTCTACGGCGCCAATGGTGGGAGAAGCAGGGGTTAGGTGTCTTCTCTAAGGACCCTAGAGTGCTCTCTGTGGGACGCAAACCCGCGAACTTCCGGTCCGCGCGCGAACGCTCTAACCACTGAGCTGCCGTCTCCACCCATCTAGTGAGGAAACATTAGAATTTCAGGGGAAATAAAACATTAACAAGGTTTATTTATTTAATTTATTCAAGTTTGGCGGACCGGATTAACGGGCCACGGTTTGCTCATGCCTGCTATAGAACCAAGTCATCACAAGATTATTTGAGATTTTCTGTTGTTCACTTCCGATTTCCTGTTCCTTCAAAAGCGTGTGCGTCCGTTCAGAGTAAAGAGGTGAAAAACAAGTGCCTGTTAAAGGGTTATTGCACCCTTTGAAGTATGTGACGTGAAAGCACGTTGTAATTTCTGTTCTGAATGAGCCTCTCTTGCTGCTCCTGTAAACAACCCACTCCCAAAAGCGCTGCTTGCATGCAGAATTTGTCTATGTATGAGTGGAGCTTGTCTCTGTGTGTGCGCGTCTATTTGTTTGAGAGAGAGAGAGGATTGCGTGTGTATGGGACATGTATGAGGACTTTAAGACAGTGGTGGGGGTGCTGTGAGACAGAGGAGTTCAATGTGGGGCTGGGACTGCACAAGGGATCTGCTCTGAGTCCTTTGTTGTTTGCTATGGTGATGAACAGGCTGACAGACGAAGTTAGACAGGAATCGCCAAGGACAATGATGTTTGCAGATGGCATTGTGATTTGTTGTGAGAGGAGAGATAAGGTGGAGGAAAAGCTGAGGTTAAAGGGAGAAGAGATAAAGAAGGTGGAAGATTTTAAGTACTTGGGATCAACAGTCCTAAGCAATGGAGAGTATGGAAAAGAGGTGAAGAAGCATGTGCAGCAGGCTGGAGTGGCCGAGAACAAAATCCATGGCCAAGAACAAACCACCATTTGAATAGAATCCAAATACTGGATGAGAGAACGTGCAAATTTCTCATATCTGCATAAATTAATGTGGGAATAATATTCAGATATAATGGAAACTTTTGAAAAGTTTATTTTCACATAATAACCCCACTAATAAAATACAAATATTCTTAACTTTTATACCTTTTTGACACATTTCTTTGTGCTCATCAGATTCTTGTCCATGCTGGAGGAGGAAATCTATGGTGAGAATTCACCAATTTGGGAATCAGATTTCACCATGCCCGCTCCTGATGGGACACAGCTGGGACACCAAACAGGTTAGACAGGACCATAAACACTATTGGTTTACATTTAGGTAGTTAGTTCATAACTGCTTATAACTGTTCAGACGCCAATGGTTTATAACTCTAGGTTTATAGCTATTGGCACCAGACTACAAGACAAGAACAAAACATAATAGGAAGGATTAGGGATTGCGTACGGATACCCATACCGATAGGCATCATTACCCGAGTATCGATAAGGTACCAGCTCGATAACCGATCGCGATAAGAGTACTGGTATCGATAAGATGATATTGATAACCATCCCATGAAATGATAGTTAAAGATAGTATTGCTGTACTCAGTTTAGAAATCTTGCTCTCTTTGCAAATAAATTTTCAAGTTGTGGGAACAACGTGAAGTATGAGGCAAAACGTGACAAGGACTAAGTATTTTAAGTAAAAGGAGCAATTTTAAAACATATCGCAATTCATTCACAAAAATAAATTTAAAGAAGTATTACGCCATTTGCAAAGTCAAATATTGGTTAGTCGTTTGTTTATGCACTGGTTTTGGTGTGGTTAAGTTAACTTATTTAGCAGAAACATTTAGTTTCTTTGTTACAGTTAATGTGGTTTGTAATGTGATGGTTGTTGTCTTTGTAGTTATCAGCCCCGCTTCGGTTTCTGGCTCTCCTGCTCTGTCCAAGTGTCTGATTAGCAGCTCTTCTTTGGGTGCAGCAGAGACCGTAGGTATGGAGTCCAGCACAGGTTAGTCTGTCCATGTTTGCTTCTGTTTGAAACTAGATCTGCACAATCTGATTGGAAAAGATTTGTTTTCCCCTAGCTTTCTTTCTTTGTCCAGGGGAAAAACGTAAACTTCCAGAAGCGATGACTCTGGAGGATGCCAAGAGGATACGTGTAATGGGAGATATTCCTATGGAGCTGGTCAATGAAGTCATGATGACCATCACTGACCCGGCCGCCATGCTTGGACCAGAGGTCAGTTGGTTTCATCCTAATAAACATTTTACATTGATGTAATAACTGAGCAAGATAAACTTTTGTTTATAAGATCCTCTGTATCAAACAGCCATGCTGAAAATCTGCTCTAACTAAAAATGTTGCTTTATTGGAGTTGCAATAAATAAAGTCAGTTCCATCGACATCAGTGTAAAGTGTCGTCTTTCAAACGACGATGACAGCAATATAAAAGCTTTACCTTACGGCTGCATATTAATGACTTTTGGACTGTTTAAGATCCCCGCAATAAACGATCAGAAGCTCGATTCCTCATCTGTAAATGAAGTTTAAAGAGATAGTAGTTTTGTTGAAATTCCTGCTTAATGATCGGAGAACATGTGAGCTTCTGTTACCAACGAGTTTCTTCATGACACCAGACAAATCTACTGACGCCCAATGCTGCTCGTGATGAGACTGCAAGGCTCGAGGAAAGACGAGGAATCATTGAATTTCATGTCATCGGAAATTCCCTCTCTCAGAAGTCCAACAAAAAGATCCTCATGTGGCTGGTCGGCCTTCAAAACGTCTTCTCCCACCAATTACCTCGCATGCCCAAGGAGTACATCACACGTCTGGTGTTTGACCCGTAAGTAGATTTACCCTCATTTACACCCGACTGTCCAGCTCTTGACTTCTCGTCTTGACATCTTCAATTTTCGCAGGAAGCACAAAACTCTAGCTCTTATTAAAGATGGCCGCGTCATCGGAGGGATCTGTTTTAGGATGTTTCCCACGCAGGGCTTCACAGAGATCGTCTTCTGTGCGGTCACTTCCAACGAGCAAGTTAAGGTACATTATAACTTTTTATACCAAGTTTTTAAATCTAAAAAACATGTTTGTGTCTGGTTGTAACAAACTACCGTCATCAAACATTTTGGATTTCTTCTGCACAAAGGGCTACGGCACCCATCTAATGAACCACCTGAAGGAGTACCACATCAAACACAACATTCTTTATTTCCTCACCTATGCGGACGAGTACGCCATTGGCTACTTTAAGAAGCAGGTAGTGAAGAAGAACTTTGTGCTAGCTTGTTTTCCTGGCTTTTCTTTACTTTAAAAAAAGTACCTCTTTCTTTTCTTCAAGGGCTTTTCCAAAGACATCAAAGTGCCCAAGAGTCGGTACCTGGGGTATATCAAAGACTATGAAGGAGCGACCCTGATGGAGTGCGAGCTGAACCCCAAAATCCCTTACACAGAACTGTCACATATCATTAAGCGGCAGAAGGAGGTAAATATCAGACATCTAAACTATAAAAATTTAGGGTTTCTTAAAGGTTTTTGTAGTTTATCCTTATAAATGAACTATTTTCCAATATATCTTAAAACTGCATCGCGTTGGACTAACCTCACTTTAATACATATTTAGGCATACTGAAAAGAGAGTAAATAATAGGACATTAAAACATCAGCCGTTGATTTCTATATGCTGATCAAAAAGCATTGCCCCACATCCTGTCGATCAGTCCAATCTCCTGTTTCGACAACTGGTAGATATTTCTATGAAGGGTGCGCTTACCTGTACCTTTGACTGAGGCTAGTCTTCCACTAACAGTCAATGGTTTCTCACTATTGGAAGTTTTTCCAAATCTGTCTTAGTTTAAAATATAACGTTTTAAATCTTGTCGCAACAGATTATTAAAAAGCTGATTGAGAGAAAACAGAGTCAGATCAGGAAGGTGTATCCAGGTCTCACCTGCTTCAAAGAGGGCGTGCGACAAATCCCTGTAGAGAGCATCCCAGGCATAAGTGAGTGTTTAGAGTGAAAAAAATATTAAATTTATTTATTTTTATGTGACTGATAAAGTTTTTTTTTACATTTTAGGGGAAACAGGCTGGAAACCCAGTAACAAAGATAAAGGGTAAGTAATTTACCGACCTCCTCAAACTTCTTTACTTCTTCTCCCTGTAACCTCACTCTTCCTCTTCATTACTGTATAGACAATTAACCCAAATAAAAACGGTTTAGAAAACAGGGTGTGAAAACTGATTCAGCAGCACAACAACAAAAAGACCCTACTAAAACATACTGCTAAAATACTGTTTCTGTGAAGCCATTACACATTATTTTGATATTGCTAAATCGGTAAACTCAATCTTTTTGCATCTCACCACAAAGCAAGCACTTACGTTGTTCACAATGAATACATTCTGTGGTCTTTGATGGTTTACAGGAAAGAAGTGAAGGATCCCGATGTGCTCCACAACATGCTGAAAAACCTCCTGGCACAGATAAAGGTGATGCTTTCACACCAGCAGGAGGCACAAGGAGAAATAAAATGAACTAATCCAGACTCTGCAATCTCTCTCTCCACAGACTCATCCTGATGCCTGGCCCTTTATGGAACCAGTGAAGAAATCTGAAGCTCCAGATTACTACGAGATTATCCGCTTTCCCATCGGTAAGGGCTCATTTCCCAAAGAAAATAGAAGCTCCAATTATTTCTAATTTTGATTAACGTTTAAATAATTTTCCAAACAGACCTGAAGACCATGACGGAAAGACTGAAGAACAGATATTACGTGACCAAGAAGCTTTTTATTGCGGACCTGCAGAGAATCATCACCAACTGTCGCGAGTACAACCCGCCCGACAGCGAATACTGCAAGTGTGCCAACACATTGGAGAAGTTTTTCTACTTCAAACTAAAAGACGGAGGCCTCATTGAGAAATAGACAGCGATAAGGCAAACAGGGGAAACATTATTTGTACTTTACCTGATAAGTCATGTACTTTAGCTTTTAAAAAAAAATACCATCAAATGAAAAAGATTAGAACTGATTATCATTACAAGACTCATATTACATCTACGTAGAGTTAAATTATACATTTTATTTAATTAAGCGTACCAAAGTTACAGGTCCAAGGTTTGAAATGATTTTTCTCTTATTTATATAAATGATCAGTCCAGTTTGGGTTTTTTTAAAATAGATTTTGCATTTATATTTTTTTAAGTTTGAATCACATCACAGAAGCCAGTAAAAAAGAAAAAAACAACAGAATGACACTGCAGAAAAATGGACCTCGGGACCTAAAGCCATGTTGCCTTCTGTTTCTGACAGACACTTGAACATCCCAGCCAATTTAAAGGGTGTAAGCAGGAATGTTTTCAGAGTGAAGAAAAAATGTGTTTTTGAGGAATTCAGATTCACTAATTGAGCATATGTTGAGTATCAGGTAAAGTAATATTTGGTTTAAGAAAGGGTATGCACATAACATACAGTTGACACACATGTAGATACTTTTCTTGTTATCGAGTATGGATTGAAAATTTTTACTTTTCACTTTCAAAAGAGCCATTAAACCATGTTTTTTTTATTTCTCCAGACATATTAAATAAAAACAATTGAACATAAAATAAAAAAGTTGTGGTTAGCTGCTTGCGATGTTCTGACCGGCTAATATTTGAACAAATTTGTGCCAAAAATGTGCTTTTATGAATAAGTCCAGTTATTCTTCTTTGCTGAAAATACATTCAATCAAGCCGCTAACAAATCATTTCACATGTGAGGTTTTATTCCAAGTCATGACCTTTGAAGTACCATTTAGATCCTGTTTGTATAGATTTTTACCGTTATGTAATTATGTAGCTACAGCTTTTATAAGTAGAGATGGTTATCGATACCATCTTATCAATTTTGGGGAGAAGCAAGGGATGCGTTAGCTCAGTGGTAGAAAGTCTATCTTTGGACCGAGAAAAGCCGGTTCAATTTGCATTGGACCCATGCCTATGTGTCCCTGAAGAAAACATCCAAATCCCAGATACCGCTTATCAACTATCTGATTGATACTTTTTTGTGTAAAAACAAGTACAGGAACACAAACAATGTGGATTTAACCAAACTTTATATTTTTAGAACTACTTTATTCGTCTGTCATTTTTCAATGCAACAAAACTACATTTCCAAGGCTTTCAACTCAAGATCAGACACACAAACTGTTAAGGATCAGGGGAGGAAAGAGATCCAGATACAGGTCAATGATCAGTCAAATAATGATCAGTTAAATAACTAAAGAAGTCCACATAGAAGTAGGAAAACAAACTTATCGAATGACAAAAAGGGTCTACATGGAAATGCAGATGAATCAGGTAGGACTGGGTGGCAGATGAACTCAGGAGCACTGGGGCTGGGGCTTTGTAGTGACAGCATCACTACAAAGATTATTGCTGAAGAACTGACAGTGTTTTTTGTTTTTTTTTACCGTTTAACGGCACAAACTATCTACAGTATATAGATGCATTACTGCCATCTACTGATTTCCAAGTAGTTTAAATCCTTCTCAACAACCCTGTACATGGCAGGAAAGAGTACAAGGCTCCAAAACCCTGCCCCTGACGACCAAACAGAAACACCTCTCTCAAACAAACCTGTCTCAACCCAACACTCCGCAGCACCCCCAGCATAGCCTCTTGTTCCTCCTCATATTTGCCACAAATCAACAACACGTGTTCAACCCCCTCAATCTCCCCACTGAAATCGCACCTCCCATCCAAATGCTTACCCATAACCCTAAGTGTGTCATTTAAACCCGTATGCCCAAGTCTTGATCTGCTTAAAACCACCTGCCCCATCCTCCCACCATCCACTGGTGCCAGAGTCACTCTCACCGTCCTCGGTGCAGCATACACCTGTCGCCCTTTTACCTCCGACTGCCAGTGCTGCACCGTTCCCTTCCAGACTAACGCCTTCGCCTCCCCCCGTGACAGAGCCACGACCCTCTCTACCACCACCCAATCCACCGCCCTCTTCATCACCATGTCCACCTGCTCATTTCCCACAATCCCAGAATGACCCAGAACCCACATAAACACAAACTATCCACCCATCTCCTCCAAGACCATATTGAAAATATCCCAAAACAAAGCCTGATGACACCTCACCCTCCCCAACTTAAGAGCCTGAACCACCGACAAGGAGTCTGTGCATATAAGCACTTTCCCACCACCATGTTGCACCGCCCACATCACAGATTCAGATTTTTATTCATTTGGTCATACTTTACAAAATCTTCATATATAACAAAGAAACAAGTAGACCAAAGAAAAGGATTAGGCTGAAGCATATCTTGTAACTGCCTATCCTTGTACATCTATTTACATTTCACTGAAACAGCATTTTTACAATCAAACAAAAAATAAATTTACAAAGTCCACATCTCCAGCCATCCACACAGCATACAACTCCACCATAAAAATACATAGGTGGTCAGACGTGCAAACCCACACCTCCTCCCCAATGCTTCCACCACCACACCCGCACCCGTCCAAAATCAGATCCCTTGAACCATCCATGAACACCAACGTGTAGTCCCTGTAATTCTCCCCAACAATACTCCTAAACGCTCCCAAACGCCCCCACCACATTCACATCCCCATACCTCCATCTCCACCCAACCGCCCCCAACTCCACCCTCACCTCTCCCAGCCTCCCCTGTGGCACTAAATGGAAACAATCATCCCTCTCCACCTCCAAATCCTCCACACCCAATTCCCGTCCCCACAACTCCCTACCCACCCAAAGCTCAGAGTTTTCCTCACACCCTTCTCCCAGGACCATTCCAGGACCCCCCGACCAGGGTGGTTAGGGTTCTTCCCTCTCAAATTAACCCAATAATTCACCGCCAGGTGTTTCTGCCGCAACGAGAGTGGCATGACACCCGCCTCCACCCTCAGCGCACACACTGGCGTAGTCCCCAGAGCCCCAACACAAATCCTAAGGGCTTTGGCCTGCACCACATCCAAAACCTTCAATACAGCAGTAGCCGCCAAACCATAAACCACACACCCATAATCCAACATAGACTTTATTAAGGCATCATACAGGTGCCTAGAAGCTAAAAAAAACTGCACCCCCAGTCCACCCCAGCCAGACCTCTCATGATATTGACATATCTTCTAATATCATATCTACACCTATCAGCCAAGCTCCTGACATGTTCCCTCCACAGCAACTGCCTATCAAAGATTAACCCCAAAAAACAAAAAGTCCTCACCATCTCAATAGGCCTACCATACAGCCGCAAACCCTGCACAGTACCAAACAGTCCCCTCGAGAAATTCATACCTTTTGTCTTTTCTACTGAAAACCTACAACCCCACCTATCACCCCAAGCCTGCACCCTGTCTATACCCTCCTGCACCTTCCCCACCACATAAAATAGAATTTTATTTCGTAATCAGTCACCTGTTACAACACTATATACAATAACAAAACCTCATACTCAAATAATACAGGTGACCAAGAACAGGCTGAAGCAAAGAAATGCTTGTGTGCCCAATAAAGCTTAACTTTTATACAACGCAGATTACCTTGAAATAAATTTACAGAAAAGAGAGGAAAAAAAGAAAAAAAAAGACACAAATCACAAAATTGAATAATTTTCAAACATAAATTGTGCCACTTTCTTTTTAAATATTTGAAACGAAACGCATTCTTTTATCTGTTTTGTTATAATGTTGTTCCAGAAATGAGATCTAACAAAAGACAGACATCTTTGTCTGAACGTACGCTCTGTACTGTCCCCTCTTCCACAACGCCCCATCATCCGCAAACAGTGACTTACCCAAATCATTCCCCACCCCACTAAATAGACCAGTGAACATAATATTAAACAGAATAGGGCTAATCACACTCCCCTGTGGTATTCCTTTCTCCACCTTACACACCATTGACACCGCACTCCCAACCTTGGCCTAAATCCGACGACCCTCCAAGAAACTCTGAATTCAATTAAACAATCGGCCCTAAACCCCATTGTGCGACAGTCAATCAACAGTCTCTTCCTCCACAACATATCACACGCCTTCTCCACATCAAAAAACACCGCCACCGAAACCTCCTTTTTCACCCGTGCCTTTCTAATATCACCCTCCAACCTGACCAAAGAATCCAATCTACTCCTACCCCTCCGAAAACCACACTGGTACTGTGACAACAAATTCCCTTTTTCTAATCTATACTCCAACCTCGAGGACACCAATCTCTCCATCAATTTACAGACTACGGACGTCAAGGCAGTAGGCCTGTAGTTCCCCAGATCACTAGCATCCGTACCAGGCTTCCTAATCGGAAGGATCACTGCCTCCTTCCCCTCCGACGACACCAGCCCCTCACACCACACCCTATTAAACAGGCCCAACAGTCTCACTTTACCCACACTAACCAGATATCTCTGCATGCCATAAACAATGCCATCTTTCCCAGGTGCCGACGGACCCCCTTTCGCCAAAGCTGCCTCCGACTCCCCCATAATAAAAACACCATTCACCTCCTCTGGCACATCAACATCCCTGCCCAGCTCCCCGTAAAATTCTTCCTCCACTCACATCTCACAGCCCGCTCCTCCATCGATATAGCCGGAACACCGTTAATCTCCACATACCTCCTAACCAACACCTCTGCCTTTTCCTGGTCCCCAACCACCATCCGATCCCCATCTTGTAGAGCTGGGTAATCAAAAGACCTTTCACCCGCTCCCATCCTCTTAATCATACCCCACACCGAACCGACCGGCGTGTCCCTGCCAATAGTGCTACAGTAGCCCCTCCAATAATCCATCTTTGCCACCCGAATAGACCTACGTACCCTCGCCTGTGCCCTCTACAAGGTGCTGAAAATTATGTGAACGTCTCACCAACCGTAAAGCCCTTTTCCTGTCCCTGACAGGCCCAGCACACTCACCGTTCCACCACGGCACCAAACGCCTCGCGCCTCTATCCACGCTCCTCGGAATAAATTTCCCCGCTGCCTCCAAAATTCCCCCCCCCAAACCGTCGATCCAACTCCTCAACATCCAAATCCCTAACCACATCACCCAACAACCTATCACTGTCCTCTGCAAACCCCTCCAATCAACCTTATCTAACACCCACCTAGACCCACCACGATCCACCGGTGGCATAACTCCAAGCCCCCACCTGGACGAAATCGGATAATGGTCGCTACCCATCGTGCTACCCCTGTGCACATGCCAGTCACACAAATGGGCCATCTCAGAAGACACCAACGTCAAGTTCAGCATCGACTCCCTCCTCGTGGCAACATCCAGTCTCGTATCTTCACCAGTACTCAGACATACTTGAGCTGAGCCTTGCTCTTAAAGTGGATGATCTCATCAGGCCAGTCCTTCAATCAGCAGCCTCCAAAGTTCAGCAGCTGAGACTAATTGAAGAAACTGAAAAACAAAAAACAAAATGGTCACACTACACAGAATTGAGGATGCAGCCAAACAACGGTGCTACCTTTGTAAAAGAAATAGATCTTTTATTTTTTCATTAGAAATTCACTTAAAAATGTACATATTTACATAGTTAAATAACTAGAAAGTGTTCATATTCCCACAGTCTTTTCTCATTTGAACAAGTTAGGATGCACACATTTCAAAAAAGTCCTTCCAAGAAAAAAACATTTACCTGAACTTTGCTAATGCAGTTGGTATATGAAACCTTCACTCATCTGGTCATAACCTCTCCCAAAGCAGATTGTGTGGACATTAGGGCAAAAGGAAGGGAGGGTTCTTTGGCGTTTATAAAAAATAAGTCACACAGCTTCACCGCCTCAGGTCGATGCAGCTGGGCAAGTTAAAAAAAAAATCCACACCAGTTACTTTGCAAAACATATACAGACAAAACATGCACTTGCAGAGGAAAGTATTGAGTTGAGGGGAGATGTCTGGTTTTAAACAATATATTAACTTAACCTCCTTTACATCAATAATTTGAATTTGTTTTACATTGTTTGGTTGCATCCACATAGTTTGTTTGTATTCCTCTATTTGTTTTTTACACAAAAGAAGTATCAATAAAAGTACTGTTAAGATGATGTTGATAACCAGCCCTATTCATAAGTTTAGTTTGTCATTTAAGCAAGTACAGTGGTGTGAAAAATTTTAAATGAGTTTTAAAAATCTGGGTATGTTATTTTGTGTTTTTTTTTCTTTAAAGGAAGCATTTTGGTTTTGATTATTACATCCTTCTTACACAAGCTGAAGGTAATCTTAATAATGCATGGCACAGTTTACAATTTATTCTACACAAAAAAGTCCGAAATAGTTTTTTTTCTATTAAATGAACGAAACACAATCCATGTCAAACACGGTGCTTCCCAAAATTCAGACATTTCTTCCACTGAGTGATTGTTCAAAGCAGTTTTTTTTTTTGTACTTGTGAATGTGGGTTTTTTTTGTTTTTGTTTTTACATTTGTTTGTGTGAATGTTCTTATTTTGTACTTTAAACGGTGACCAGATTTGATCTGTTGAAGTTTAGCCACTTTCTACATTATTCAGGGTCAGTGATTTAGTGCATCTTTAATCCACATATGCTGCATTTCAGGGTTTGTTTCTTTTTTATATAAAACATACTGAATATTCAAGCTATAAAGTTAAACGTAAATGCAATTTAGTGTCATGCAGTTTCTGTCTGTAAGTACAGGTTTTAACCCCTCCTTTTTTTTAAGGACAGTTATTTTCATTTCCTCAGCACACGGATTCTGTCAGAGAATAGTTACTTCAAGTAGGTTCAGGGCACACAAATAAATAGCGGTAATTTTCAACTTTGAAGCTCCTCAGATGAAGCTGAGGGGATGGGAACCAATGACATCTGAAGGATTTGTAAAGACCTATCTTGTTAGCATAAGACGCTAATGAACATGTAGTGTGGCTCATTGATATTATTCACAAGTAACACACATAACTGTCATACTTTTAAATTTGTTTTGTACAAATAAAACAAACAAACTGATTTTCTATCTGTTTTTAATGTCTTTCTTTCTTCTGAGCTCATTGAAACATTATTATTTGCACAATTTGAGGTTTGGACTGAACTTGGACGTATTTGTCTTCTTGTGCTTATTTGTTATTTTATATCTAAACTACAAATGCAATTGTTCAGAGAACTTATTGGCATGCTGTGAAGCTTGCTTTGACTCTTGAGGAGGTTAGAAAAGTATTTATAGATATTACTTAAACTTATAGCCTACGTTTTTTTTTATTCCATTCCAATGTCTTCCACTTATCCCGGGCCAGGTCGCTGGAGCAACAGTATCAGACGGAAATCCCAGGCTTCGCTCACCCTGGCTGCATCCTCCAGCTCACCTGGGAGTATAGAGGAAGTTCATTTTGGCCGCTTGTATCCGTGATGTCATTCTTTTGGTCACTACTCACAGCTGGTGACCATAGGTGAGGGTAGGTACGTAGATCGACTGGTAAATTGAGAGCTTTGCTTTTCGGCTCAGCTCTTTCTTCACCATGACGGACCAATGCATTGTGCTGATTATTGCGGACACCATACCGATCCGTCTGTTGATCTCTCGCTTCATCCTTCCACCACTTATGAACTAGATCCCAAGATACTTATACTCCTCCACTTGGGGCAAGAAACCTTTCCTGACCTGCAGGGGCCTTTCCACCCTTTTTCAGGTGAGGACCATGGTCTCGGATTTGGAGGTGTTGATTCCCATGCTTCCTAACAGGAACCTTCACATTTCACATTAAGTACAAGTAAATTACCTACATACTGTATTTAACCTAGACATTGAACACTTCATTAACACATGTTCCAATAACTTTTTTGTATTCTAATATTGTCTGGTACAGCATTGTTACAAAAACATGCACTCTTTAAATTAAAAAAAAAATCTTCCTTGAATTTGATCCTTTGCAACAGTTTAATTTTACACAAGGTATATTTTTCTAGTAAGTTAATGCATTGTCTTCAAGTTTTTGGTGCTTCTGTACTATAACACCACAGCCACAGTGGGACTTTGTAGCCAAAGAACAACTCTTCCTTGTTGTAAGTTTTGTTTTCCTGTTAAAGTACCCAGCTAAGGAACATGCTGAACTGCTTATAAGACCTTTTTAGCTGTAATAAATACAAACAATGTAATCATAAATGATTTAATCTTTTTTTATAAGTGCTAAAGCTTGTAAAAAGTATTTATGCCAGTTAGTGTGGTTCATTTTCTCAGCGTCACTGCATATCTGCCTCAGAGTGTTGGCCTTTCATAAACTCCCTTGGAGGGCCACATTTCTGAGAGCAAATGACTTCACTTTCGTTTTCTCATTTCAACGTCACAGTGCTCCCTGTACAAATATAAAGCCCTCACTGTGCTGTTACGGGAAGTAAAAAAGCTGATCTCTGCTACAGCGGATCGGTAAGTTTAAAAGACACTGTAAAACTTTTGTAGTATTTATTATTCATATTAAACTGCTGAGTCATGTTTGGCTGCCCTATCAAATGGTTTTGGTCTGTTAGGTTTAACTAGTTGTTACAGTTTCAGTGTTCATCTGGTGTTTCAAATGTTTCTAATTCGTTTTAAGGTTAAAGATGGCAGATTTTGAGTTGTACTCATACCAGAAAGAGGTGGTGGAAAGAGCACTGAAGGGAGAAAACATCATTATTTGGCTTCCAACTGGAGGTGGAAAGACTCGAGCTGCTGTATATGTGGCCAAAAAACATCTGGAAACAAAAGCAAATGCTAAAGTGATGGTTCTAGTGAACACGGTATCTTCAAATTTATTTTTAAAACTCATTAGTAATTATTATCTTAGATATCCAATCTGAAGTTTATTAAAAGTTGTTGTATTCTTTTGTAGGTTCCCCTCGTCGACCAGCATTACAGCAAAGAGTTTGAGCCTTTCCTGGGTGATTCCTATCAAATCGGTAAGGTCAGTGGAGAGTGTGAGGAAAAAGACTTTTTTGGGAACGTTGTATCGCGCAAAGATGTGATCATCTGCACGGCACAAATCTTTCACAACGCTTTGATTAAAGATGAGGAGACAAAACATGTTGAGCTCTCAGGTTAGTAGAAGAGATCCCAAACATGTTTGGAATTCTAGGAGATCTCCACTTTCGTCATTGTTTTTTGCAGATGTCACATTATTAATAATTGATGAGTGTCACCACACCCACAAAGAGGCAGTCTACAATAAAATCATGAGATTTTATGTGGAGAAAAAACTGAAAGGAGGAAAACCGCTACCACAGATCCTGGGTCTCACGGCATCACCTGGGACAGGAGGCGCAAAGGATCTCCCGTCCGCTGTGGACCATGTTCTGGAGGTCAGTTAATCTCTGTTTATAACACATTTATGACAAAACCATAATCCCACACATGTGTTGGGCTTTAAATAATTTTGAACCATTTCTTCTTAGATCTGTGCCAACTTGGATTCAGCTATAGTTTCAGCTAAAGAACACATCTCAGAATTAACAGAAAGGGTAAACAGACCCTCCAAGAACTTTGATGTTGTAGAAAAAAGACCAAAAGTGGGTACAATTGTTATTCTCAACAAAAAAATAAATAAATAATTTGGTCAAATGTCAAATTTGACATAATTTTATTGGAACAACTTCTCTTCAGGATCCATTTGGAGATCATCTGAAAGGAATGATGACACTTATCCATAAGTTCATGAAGCTTCCTCAAAACAGCAATTTGGGAGAGTTTGGAACACAACAATATGAAGCAAACGTGGTCCAACTGGAAAAGCAAGGTAAAAATCTAATGGCTCATTTGGCAACAATTCTAACGTGTTTTAGAAAACTTCCAATTATCTGCTCAAAGATGTTGATCTTAGAAATCTTTGTATAAAAACTATAGATGCTCATACGTGCAGGTGTTTTATAAATATAAGTATATTGGTTTTCCTTGTTGGATTAGGTGTCGCCCAGAAAAACAGACTAACAGCACGATGTGCGCTCCACTTGAGGGAATACAACGACGCCCTACTCATCAACGACACCCTTCGAATGGTGGATGCGTATCGCTCTCTGGAGGAGTACTACCTCACTAAGATTGGTGCAACCATTGATGAAATAGACGTCTACTTGCTGGAGCTTTTTCAAAGTAGGAGCATGACAAGGTTCGCTTCTCATATTCACAGCACTCATCAGTGTAAATAGCATTGTTTCTCTAATACAGAAAATCAAGAGGTTCTGAAGGAACTTGCAAAAGATTCAACCTTTGAGAACCCAAAGATGGCCATGCTTGAGAAAATTTTGCTGAAACAGTTTGGTCCAGGGCTCAAAGCAAGGGGCATTCTTTTTTGTAAAACGCGGACAAGTGCACACTGCCTGAATGATTGGGTCATGAACAATGAAGTACTACAGACAGCTGGCATAAAGGCGGCCATACTTACCGGGGCTGGCAGTGGCCTCACACACATGACTAAGGTGGATATAGTCAGTCTTTGTTTTCACACCAAGAGATTCTCACAACTAACCAATCCTGTTTTTAATCTTCATTGTATTCAAATATTATTCCAGCATGAGCAGGAAGACACAATCCGCAAATTCCGTACTGGTGAACTGAACCTCCTCATTTCAACCAGCGTGGCTGAGGAAGGCCTCGATATTCCTGAATGCAACCTAGTGGTGCGCTATGGTCTGCTTACCAATGAGATTGCTCAGCAACAATCTAGTGGCCGTGCCCGAGCAGAAAACAGCCAGTATTCGGTAGTTGCTCAAGCAGGGGGACAAGAGGTTCGCCGAGAGCAGATCAACGAAAATCTTGAGGAGCTGACTGGAAAAGCTGTAGATAGGGTCCAAAGAATGAGCCAGGAACAGTTTCTGCGTAGGGTAGGAATATTTGACCCATTTTTGCATTAGATAAATTGAAGATGAATGAATCTAACTCTATGTCATCATTTTGTAGATAAATGAGCTGCAAATCCAGGCCATACGTTCCTGCAGAATTTTAGAAGAACGGAAAGCAGAGAAGAGAAGACGAAACGCTGCGTCTGAAGTTCAACTTCTGTGCCGATACTGCTTTAAGATAGTTGCTTATGCCAGTGATATTAAACTTATTGAAGACATGCATCATGTCAACGTCAACTCAGACTTCAAGTAAGTTGATTTGTTACTACAGCTAAACATTACAAACGTACATGTGCTTTTGTTTTAAAGATGACTTTGTGTTAAAAGGCAACAGTACACACTTGGTGAAGAGATGATTATACCAAAAAGTTTTGAGAGCTGGGAGCCTGGATGCACCATCAACTGTAGTCACTGTGAAATGGTATCATTAGCTTTTTGTTAAATAATTTGATCCACAAGCGCTTTATTAGTGTTGAATCCTATCTCTTTTGTGCAAATTTACAGAAGTGGGGACATGAGATCAAATACAAGAAGTTGATCACTCTTCCGAATCTTGGCATTAAGAATTTCGCCTTCCAGATAACTCCAAATGAGACGATCACCGTGAAGAAGTGGAAGAATGTCCCATTCACTATTGAGAACTTCAGCCTTGAAAAGTACTGTCAAGACAATGTGCCTGATTTATTTGATTGACAAAACAAATCTATTGCAAAACACAAAAATAGGGTGCAATGCTACTTTGAATAGGTTAGTTTTTTTTGTTTAACCTTAAATAGCAGTTTGTCAGTAAAGATGTATAATTCTTAAAGAAGAGTTTCAGATGGCAACTTAAAAACAAGAATCACCCTATTGATTATGTAGGAACACACTGACTTCCACCAGGTGTTCCTAAAAGCTTTGCTTGGACAGTGTCGTAACAGTTTTACATTTAAATTATACAGGAATCTGGATGAATCTGGACAGCTCATTGTTGGTATAAAATTGGACATTTAAAAAAACATATTCACAGGAAGCTAAATTTATTTAGAATTTAAAATGTAAATATGTTTACTTATATTTATAATGTTAAAACAGGTGAATTGTTTCTGGAAATGTACTTGTATAAATTTTATTAGCTTGTGTGTATATTTCTGTTGATGAAGACTGTTTCTATGCAAATACTGAAGAAGTCTTTTTTTTAAAAGAAAACATTTTCTTTATTTATGATTTTCCTTTCCTGGCCACAGGGTGACAGCGTTTCTTCATCTATGTATTTACATGTATATGTTTCCTCTTTTGACAGCACTAAAATAAAAAATTTAAAAAAATGTAAAAAGTTCAGTTTGGAATGCCAGTTTTTCACCCACGTAACTAAAAACCCGGAAGTCGGCCATTTTCGGTGGATTGATCAGAATGAAACGGTCGAAAACGCAGTGACGTGTGGCGCAGGGGCGCCGCCGTCCCTGATCACGAAACTAACCATAAAAAAAAATGTGTAAACATTTATATGTTTGTAAGTATGTAAAACTGTCTTGTGTGGAGATTATATGCATTTTAATAACGTTTTACATGGTTTTATTTTAATTACTTGTTTTATTTTCTTACTCATTTTATTTCTACTTCCCACGAAAACTGGAAGCAGGGTGCACCCCAGAAACGCCCCACTAGGAAAACGCATGCTTGTGTACGGGGCTTCCGGTATTTCTGAAGAAAACGTGACGTCAGCTCTGAATTTTATTCTATTAATTTGTATTGTAAACCATAACCACGCAAACACAGTGATAGGTTGTTCTCTCTGTTAGTCTGTGACGTGAACCAATCAATTCGATATAAGCTTGACCTATAATCCCGCCCGGGACCCTCTCATCGTTGGGGTAGGTTGTGTTAAAAATCCATAGAGAATCCACAGAGAAAGTCTTAAACCAAGATAAAATAAAGATGACTTCTACAACTTAATCATAAAACGTTTTGGCGGATGGACTTCAGTAAAAGTAAGAACCCAACTGATTTTGTTTGTTTAAAAAGAAATAATAATGGGAAAAAAATAATATAAATACACATTTGTCCTTGAAGATTTTTGCTTTTTTTTTTTTTTTTTTTTTTAAATCATGTTAAAAAGCAAACTTTATTCAAATTTATTTAAAGACCAGGATTTAAAATTTGAAACATCACAATTTTTACTGTTGGTCAAAATGAAACCTCTGTTTTTTCATTTGTTTATAGAATTGATGAATTTCTTAAAACTCTATCCATAGCTATAAAAGAGACAGATCTGTTCCTGTGTTTATGTTTGTCAATGTGATTGAAAGAGAAATGCTGATTGGATATGAAGCATTATGAGTAGTTGGATGCTGTTGAATGAATGCTTAAATATGATGGATTTTTCTGTTCTTACAATTTATAAATCTAACTCTTGAGGAGTCAGTGCCTCCCCAGACATGAACCTCATGTCATGTGGGACTTTAATCAGAAGGTAATTCAAAATTTTCGTAGCAGAAAGAAAGAAGGGCCAAATTTCTGTTCAAGTAGGGTGGATCATATAAATGTGAAAATAAAACTTTTGAATATTCATGTTGGCATGTGATATCAGAATCAGAATCAGAATGCTTTTATTGCCATGTCAGTGAAAAACATCAGAGACTAGGAACTTGTTCTGGTACTGGTGTGCAAACATATAAAATAAAAATAATAAAAAATAAAATAAATAAAAATAAAAATAATAATAATAATTTTTACAAAACTAAGAGTGCTCAGAAGAAAAAGAAAAGTAGTGCAATGTCATAGAAAATAATAGAAAATAATAAAGATAGTGAAGTGACAAGAGGGAGGTGACTAAGAGATGTGGGGATCCAGGTTATAAAGAGTTCATAAGTCCAACGGCAGAAGGGAAGAAGCTGTTTTTGTGGCGGGACGTTCTGGTCCGAATGGACCGGAGCCTCCTGCCCGAGGGGAGTCGCTCAAAAAGTCCATGTCCAGGGTGGGAAGGGTCAGCTACTATCCGACCTGCACGCCCCCGAGTCCTGGAGACGTACAGGTCTTCGAGAGATGGAAGGCTGCAGCCGATCACCTTCTCTGCGGAGCGCACAATGCGCTGCAGTCTGTGTTTGTTCCTGACTGTGGCTCCAGCGTACCACACGGTGATGGAGGAGGTGAGGACAGACTCGATGATGGCTCTGTAAAACTGCACCAACATCTGGGCGGGCAGCTTGGCTTTCTTCAACTGCCGCAGAAAGTACATCCTCTGCTGGGCCTTTTTGATCAGGGAGCTGATGGATGGCTCCCACTTTAGGTCCTGTGTGATGGTAGTGCCGAGGAAGCGGAAAGAGTCTACAGTGGTGATGGAGAAGTCTGTCAGTGCAAGGGGGGTAATGGGAGCTGTGACTTTCCTAAAGTCCACGATCATCTCCACTGTCTTCTGAGCGTTGAGCTCCAGGCTGTTGTTGCTGCACCAGGACACCAGCCGGTCTACCTCCATCCTGTAGGCCGACTCATCGCCATCAGAGATGAGCCCAATGAGTGTGGTGTCATCTGCAAACTTGATCAGTTTGACAGAGTCATGGCTGGAAGTGCAGGAGTTGGTGTACAGGGAGAAGAGCAGGGGAGAGAGGACACAGCCCTGTGGAGATCCTGTGTTGATAGTCCGAGAGGTGGAGACATTCTTCCCCAGCCGCACGCACTGCCTCCGGTCTGTTAGGAAGTCAGTAATCCACCTGCAAGTGGAGTCAGGCACGTTGAGCTGAGAGAGCTTGTCCTGAAGCAGGGTAGGGAGGATGGTGTTGAATGCAGAGCTGAAGTCCACAAACAGGATCCTGGCATAGGTTCCCGGGGAGTCCAGGTGCTGCAGGGTGAAGTGGAGGGCCAGGTTGATAGCGTCGTCTACAGACCTGTTGGCTCTGTAGGCAAACTGCAGAGGGTCCAGAGAGGGAGAGGTGAAGTGCTTGAGATGAGGGAGGACCAGGCGTTCGAATGACTTCATGACTACAGACGTAAGCGCCACAGGCCTGTAGTCATTAAGTCCAGTGATACGGGGCTTCTTGGGAACAGGAACGATGGTGGACCGCTTGAAGCAGGCTGGAACGTGGCATGTCTTCAGCGAGGTGTTGAAAATGTCTGTGAAAACTGGAGACAGTTCCTCAGCACAGTGTTTCAGGGTGGCCGGGGAGACACCATCTGGGCCCGAAGCTTTCCAAGGGTTTTGCTTGCGGAAGAGCTTGAGCACATCCTGTTTTGTCACCAAGAAAGCAGTGGAGGGGGAGGGCTGGTCAGCTGGAGTGACCTCTGTTGTTAATTGGGTGGGGGATGGGAGTGGCTTCAAAGTGTCTGAAGGTTGTTGATCAGTGAGGGGGGAGGAGAGTGAGACATCAAACCTGGCATAGAAGGTGTTGAGTTTCTCTGCCAGTTGTAAGTCATCAGCAGCATGTGGGGCTTTCGGCTTATAGTTTGTAATTTGCCGAAGTGATCTCCAGACAGAGGCGGTGTCATTGACAGAGAATTGCTCCTTCAGACGTTTATTGTACCTGGATCTCGCCTGCTGCACCTCTCTCGAGAACCGGTACTTAGCGCCTTTGTAGCTCTCTCTGTCATTGGCTCTGTGAGCTGCTTCCTTTTCCCTCCTGATCTGTCTTAGTCTGGGTGTGAACCAGGGTTTGTCGTTGTTAAATCTTACCCTGGTTTTTGATGGAATGATGCTGTCCTCACAGAAACGTATGTATGACGTCACTGTGTCTGTGTAGTCATCCAGACTATCTGTGGCAGCTCTAAATGCAGCAGCACGACTATTAGCAGGAACTCATAGAAGAGATCATATTACTCCCGTGCTAGCGTCTCTCCATTGGCTTCCTATTGAGTTTAGGATCAAGTTTAAAATCATCTTACTAACCTACAAGGCCCTAAACGGCATGGCTCCATCTTACATTAGTGAACTTATAGTACCTTATCAACCAAGCAGAACACTCCGCTCACAAAATGCAGGGCTGTTGGTGGTTCCTAGGATTTCAAAAAGTACAGTTGGAGGTAGAGCCTTTAGCTACCAAGCTCCAGTTTTATGGAATAAGCTCCCAGCTCAAGTGAGAGAGGCAGACAGTGTTCTTACATTTAAAGGGAGGCTTAAAGCATTCCTGTTTGAACAAGCTTATCAACAGGCCAGATAGAAACAGTTTCATTTAGCTGATATAATTAATAGTTGGCTGCTAGATAGTAAAAGCTGGGGAAAGTATGGTACATTGGGGTTCTGTCCTCTAATTCTATCTACTATTCTCTGCCAGACTGTCTTGGCTCTTTCCCCCTACCCCCTACTCTAACCCTCTACCCTAAACCCCTGGCTTGCTATCTCATTCATTGTTCTAAATTGTCTGATTATTTAGAATTACACTGCTAGTTGGTACAATACAATTCACATGTTGTCCACCTCTCTCCCTCCTCTCTGGGAGAGAGCCCCATCCAGGACTCTGCGTTCCTGTCCTGGGCATGGCCACACCGAGGAGACCTCCGCGCTTCTTCATCCCCGCTCCATCAGGACGAAATCCATCTACTCATCTCTGCCGTGGGCATCGCTGGGCTGAGGAGTCTCCCGTGTCTCCATCAGGATGAAGAACATCTACTCATCCCCGTACTGGACATCTCCGGGCTGAGGAGTCCCCCGTGTTTCCATCAGGATGAAGAACATCTACTCATCCCCGTACTGGACATCTCCGGGCTGAGGAGTCCCCCAGTGTTTCCATCAGGATGAAGAACATCTACTCATCCCCGTACTTGACATCTCCGGGCTGAAGAGCCCCCCGTGTTTCCATCAGGATGAAGAACATTTATTGACTTCTTTAGATATTTAGCTGTAGATTAGAATAAGCTAATATTTAAACAATAATCTTTGACACATTGTTTGCTCGTCCCGGGGGAGGGATCTCTCTTTCACGTGGATCCCCATGAGGTTTCTTATTTTTTCCCCACTGATGGGTTTTTTAGGAGTTTTTCCTCACCGAGAAGGAGAGTCTAAGTGCATTAATGTGCTAGTCTTGTTTAGTTAGCATTTGTTAGTTATTTTTCTTGTTGTGTATTTGTGTTAATACATTCCTCTTTTTCTTGTGAAGCCCATTGAGACGGACATTCTGTGATTTTGGGCTATACAAATAAAATTGAATTGAATTGAATTGAATTAAACACACCCCAGTCTGTTGTGTCCAGACACATACGAAGCTCGTCCACAGCTTCGCTGGTCCACTTCTTGGAAGTCCTCACTGCAGGTTTAGAAAGCTTCAACTTCTGTCTGTATGCCGGGATGAGGTGAACCATGTCGTGATCAGAGAAGCCCAGAGCAGCTCGAGAAACAGCCTTGTAGGCTTTACTGGCTGTAGTGTAGCAGTGATCCAATGTGTTCTTTTCCCTGGTTGGGCAGTTTACAAACTGTCTGTACTTTGGGAGTTCCTGGCTCAAATTTCCCTTGTTAAAATCCCCAAGGATAATAACTAGAGAGTCCGGGAAATTTTGCTCCACACACAGAATTTGGTCCGCGAGCGCGCGTTGGGCCTCGTGCACGTTTGCGCATGGCGGAATGTAAACAGCAGCCAGAATGAATGAAGCAAACTCCCGTGGAGAATAAAATGGTCTACAGTTTATAAAGAAGTATTCCAGAACCGGAGAGCAAAGCTGGGAGATCACAGACACATCCGAACACCAGGAGTGGTTGATGTAGAAACAGAGCCCTCCACCTTTTGTTTTTCCACCGGAGAAATCCCTCTGTCTGTCAGCGCGGAAGAGCTGAAATCCCTCCAGCTGAAGCGCGCAGTCCGGGATCTGCTCGTTGAGCCATGTCTCCGTGAAGCATAGAACACAAGAGGAAGAGAAGTCCCTGTTTCGTCGCATTAGCAGCGCTAGCTCGTCCATCTTGTTGGTAAGTGAGCGGACATTGGAGAGAAAAAGGCTCGGCAAAGGCGTACGCGAGCCACGTCTGCGGAGACGAAGGAGGACTCCCGCACGCTTTCCTCTCTTCCGGCCTTTCACTTTTTTAGCCAATATTTGGACTAAATCTGCCGCAACCGCTAAAAAAACTGGTAGTAGGTCCGTGGGGGTCATAGTCCTGAGATTTAAGAGCTCTTCACGAGTGTAAGAGCACGCTGATACACCATTTACCAACAAAAACAGAGAAAAAAGGTTGCACAGAAGTACCGAGGCAGCCATGTTGGACGGCGCCATCTTGAAAAAAAAAAATATATATATATATATATATATATATATATCCTCTATATATCTTTTATATAGAGGATATCTCAATACATATATACATATTTTTTTTGTGTGTCTGTGTTTGATAAATGTGCGCCCTCCCCCAGTGATTTTTACCACCAGCCGCCACTGCTATTCAGATGTGCTATTAGTTTCCTACGTCATTAGCATTATATGGCAGAAAAACCGGTTGGTCTTGGAGCGGAAAAATACAGATATTTAGAACCACTTTTGTTGATTAAGTCTGTGTAGTCCCTCATTCATCCAGGAGTGATCCATAGTAGAAAAAGTTTCAAAAAAGTATTCTGGACAGTTCAGTTCTTGAACGAGACGTTTCGACTTCCATCCGGAAATAATTTTCAATCTGAAAGATTCAATCTTTCATTTCAAATTGAAAATGATTTCTGGATGGAAGTCGAAACGTCTCGTTCAAGAATTGAACTGTCCAGAAGACTTTTTTGAAACTTTTTCTACTACTTTTGTTGATTGTTTTTTTTCATGTTACGTCATTTCATCAACCCAGAAGTATGCACCCAGTCCTGCATAAGCCTTCAAATCGGCAGCTGTAGAATCTTTTTACAGGCATCAAATCGGGATTGTTTGAAAATAAATTGTTTAGAATTTTAAAAGGATCTTCTCCACCAAAATAGTTGTAGTTTGTAGTTTTTCTTAATATTGTCTCTTTTTTTCGCTCCAAGACCAGTCAATTTTTCTGTCACAATAATGACGTGGAAAACTAATTGCACCTCTGAAAAGCACCAAAAGATGAAAAAAAGAGAAAAAACCCACTACTTTTTTTGATAGTTTCATGCTCATCTATGGCTGATAAATGCCTCCAAAATGGCCGACTTCCGAGTCAATGACTTCACATGAAAGCACTCCATATTTATTTTTTCTTATCGTATTATATTTATCCCTCAACGGGGAAATTACCTTTGCTGCATTGTACGACAACAGGCAGTCATGATGCAATGGGAGGCGGTGGCTCAGTTGTGGAGCGTTCATGCGCCAAACGGAAGTTAACCGGAAGTTCGCAGGTTCGATTCCCACTGAGTCCTCGTCTAGGGTCTTTGGAGAAAACACCTAACTGCTCTTCTCCAAGGACCTTCCCACCATTGGCACCGTCGTGGCAGCCTGCTGCTGTGTAATGCAGCACACAAATTTCCCTGGTGAGGGATCAATATACCAATGAGAATTGGTGGGACAATGAGCATTTGAGTGTTTACTATGATGAAAGTAAGATATTCACCACTATTCACCCAGAAATTCATTTCTACAATGATTAACAATGTTCCTACTGTTGTCTTCCGCTTATCTGGGGTCCGGTTACAGGGGTAATGTCATCAGAAGGGAAACCCATGCTTCTCTCACCACGGCTGCATCCACCAGCTCACCTGGGAGGATCCCGAGGTGTTCCCTGACCAGTTGTGAGACATAGTCTCTCCAGCAGGGTCGGGGCCTGCCTCTGAGTCAGAGGCCTCCTCCTAATGTGACGTGCCCACCAGCGAGGCATTCTAGAGGTATCCTAACCAGATGCCTGAACCACCCCATCGGGCTTCTCGACGTGGAAGAGCAATGGTTCTACTCCGAGCTCCTCCCGGATGGCAGAGCTCCTCACTCCTCTCTGTATCTCTGAGTGAGAGTCCAGCCACACTGCAGAGGAAGCTCATTAATTGGAAAGAGCTCCTTTCAGTTCAAGACTAGACTGTCCAGTCCTGGACTGGTACAGTACCGTGTTATCTACAATACCTGATTAATTTGTTGGAAGTCACTAAGCGACCCGAGGTGAGGACCATCTTCCCTCTCAATAAATGGAAAAAAAAGTATCTTTTTAAGAGATATTGTTTTATGTTCTGATACTGTAAGACTTTTGTGACTTTTGCATTCCTTATCAAATGCTTTGGGCTAATTTGAACGGTATCCAAAAAAATTAGTCGAACCTCTTTTATTCAACCTAAACAGTCAGATGAGCGTAGCTTGACGCATTTCTAAACCTTGTGATAAATTTCTGTTTAAATGAAACCCATTTCTTTTGTTTTTGCATCTCCCTTATGGAACTGGCAGGACAAAAATAGAATCAGGGCTGGTTTATTAACATAAGTGCAAAGTGGATCCAGGACACATTTTTAGAGCTCAACCGAAAACTAAAATTGAAACATTGGCTTTTGTTTAAATCATTTAGAAAGAAACACACAGAAAAAAGTTGGTTACAGTTTCATTTTCTGCAAAATGCAACTATCTGGTTTCACACTGGGTGAAAGCAGCAGCATAAAAAAAGTAACACAGAGGAGATTGTGTATGTTAGCACAGCAATATCAGTCTCATAGGATATAAAAATAGTCAAGTGTGGTACTAATTGAATGAAAAAGGAAAACTCAAAGTTCGAAGGTGGAAATTGTTGTGACAAAAGGATAATAGTACCATGATCTACTGTAGTGCTGGCTAGTTTAGAAAGCTGAATATTGACAACTTTGAGGTGTTAAATCCCGTCATCACGTACAGTTACTGCGAGGGCTAGCATTGCCAGGTGGGAGATGCTGGATTATCTTACAAATGACGTAAAATTATTGTATTTTACAAAAAATTATTGTACACCCATTAAAACCACGCCCATTGACGAGGTTTAGCCTTTCTCTTGTTAAATAACACCCTTTACATTGACTTGCAAAGCAGTTCGAGTGAAACAAGAGTTAAGAAACCCAGAAAGAAATCAGTTAGGACGGAACTTAAGAGACAGTATATATAAATATATATTCTACATATAAATATATGTATATACATATACGTGTCAGGTTTTTTTTTTAATGTTAACCTCAACATCCACATTTTACAAAATCTAAGCGATGTGTAGTTTTAATTCAGTCAGTCTTTATAAACAAATAAATAACATTTTGGATGCTTTTAAGCACAAATACTTCACCCCTCACCACCACTACTATTTATGGATTAATCAGTTCAATTAGCTTTTTTTCTAAAGATAAAATAGTGCATCCCAGATCAAAGTTATTTTTATAAAAATACCATCTACAACATTTTCAGCAAAGACGTTTACTTTGACTGCAGACTGAAAATAATAAAAAGGTTGTTTTTTTCATCGCAGTTGTTTTTTTTAAAACTGATAATTCAATCAAAAGTTCAGTTTTGCAGCGTCGGCAGAAAGCTTTCATTTCCGAGCCCGCAACAAGCCTCAAATAAGCAAATTATCCTTCCTGTATTTATAACTTTGTGGGCGGTGCTACTCGCCCCAATCTAAGCATTCGCTGGCCAGAATGATTGACTGGACCTTTCAGCCATTCATTCATCTGTTCCTTTGCGCGATGCATTCAGGGTTCATAATAAAAAAAAACTCCAACAAACAGGAGCGGCAGATGACAGAGACAAAAAAAAGTTCAAATTATCGTATTTTCAGCATTTTATACAATTATTGATCGTACAGAGGGCAAAAAAATCGTACAAATACGATAATTATCGTACACCTAGCAACGCTGGTGAGGGCCCTGGGCCCTTTGATGCTGCTGTCTCTTCACTCTCTTTTGTGTGCAGGAGACTGGTGAGTCCGTTGCCGCAAAGTGGATTGATTGAGAACAGCTGCGTCTCTCTTCCTGCTAGCTGCCGCCAGGGACAGACATGCCCCAAGCTCTGCTCCTTTTTATTGTTGGTTATTTTAGTAAAAGGCTTTAAACCATCCGCCTGTCTTCCTAGTCTTCTGTTTTGACGGGGTCTTGAGCCAAACTCCAGACAAATGAGGCTCGTCCGGGATTTTCACCCATTTTCACTGCGCGCAGGTAAGACATTTTCATGGGGGTTCCTTGTTAGGCTAGTGGCACCTTATCCAATAGGGGATTTATGTCGAGAATTCCGGTTAAAGTTACATGAAGTGTGGCAGGTTAACTTTCTGTGGTTAACCGGTAGTGCGTTTGACGGGGAGTCTGTGCGCAGAGGACTGGTGTTCCGTCATTCATATGCTTAAGACCCACCACGAAGTGTCTGAAGAGTTAGGTGGAGTTAGTCATCCGTTCTAGGTAGTTAGATGGAACGTCCAGGGGGGCTATGTTTGCTCTGTCTGTAATCTGTGTGTAGCTTACTGTGTTTAAAATTTGTTCGTGAAAATGGATTTTGAAAAGTTTTACAGGGAGCCTAGCGCTTTGGTTCTGTGTACAGCTCAGTTCAGATTTATTCATTTGGTCATACATAAAATCACAACAATAACACAGATTGCAACAAAGAAACAAACAGACCAAAGAAAAGGAATAGGCTGAAGCATAGCTTATATGTGCCTATGTCCTGCACAAAGAAACAATTAGTTCAGATTGCGTCGCATTATGAGATTGGATTTGATGAGGAAATGTTAAAAGACGATTTGGAAGCTATATTGGATTCGTTTGGAATTGATTGGTTCACGTCACAGACTGACAGAGAGAACAACCCATCACTGTGTTTGGGGCGCAGGGCGTGGTCATGGTTTGTAATACAAATGAATAGAATAAAATTCAGAGCTGACGTCACGTTTTCTTCACGTTACGTTACCGGAAGCCCCGGTAAACGCACGCATGCGTTTTCATAGTGGGGCGTTTCTGGGGTGCACCCTCCTTCCGGTTTTCGTAGGAAGTAGAAATAAAATGAGTAATAAAATAAAATAAGTAATAAAATAAAACTATGCAAAACGTTATTAAAATGCATATAATCTTCACACAAGACAGTTTTACATACTTACAAACATAAATGTTTATATATATATTTTTTATTGTTAGTTTTGGTGATCAGGACGGGGGAGCAGCGCCCATGTGACACACGTCACCGGCGCCACTGTTTTTTACGCTGTTTGAGCGTGTGGCTACCTCAATGACGTGGCCAGATTCTGAGAAAGTATTACTACGTCAGTGCGTGCTCACAGGTAAAGCGCATGTGGCGTATGCGGCTGTGTGCGCTCAGGAAAATTTAACCTACAAGTCTGTAAGGAATGCGGTCTTAAAAGCTTATCAGTTAACAGCAGAAGCATATAGACAGAGGTTTCGGCAGTGGGTTAAAGCTGAGAAACAGACTCATGTGGAGTTTGTGAGCGAGTTAGGTACTCATTTCAAACGCTGGTGTATGGCGGCGAAGGTTACTACCTTTGAGCAGTCGTCCAACTTAATAATTTTGGAACAGTTTAAAAATGTGTTGCCGAGTCATGTTGTAACTTACTTAAATGAGCGGGAACCAGACAATGTTGTTAAAGCTGCACAGTTAGCAGATGACTTTGTGTTGACTCATCGCACGTTTACTTCCCGCTTGCGTCCCGTCTCTGGTGAGGGCCTGGCGGTGGCACGTGATGTGGTTGTAAGGTTAGATTCTGCACGTAAAAAGTCGGACGTGTGTGGCGTCAGGGAAAATCTGACATGTGTCATTACTGTCGTGGTGTGGGACAGTGGAAAGATGCGTGTACTCTGAAAAATAAACGTAGAGCGTCTCCATCTATGTTTTGTGCGACAGTGCCCGTACGAAATGTTCAGGTGCCTGTAGAGCGTAGCAAGTGTTCTGGTTTTGAGCCGTTTATTACGTCGGCCTATGTGTCAGTGACAGGCAGATCTGGGCGAGTTAAAGTAAAAGTTTTGCGGGATACAGGCGCAAAACATTGTTCTTTGTGCAGTCTGTTTTGCCTTTTTCTTGTGTTTCACAGACCAGTGATTTTCAAACCCCTGACTGTTGTGTGGGAGAGGGAATGAGGAGGATCCAAGTGCAGGTTTAACAGTTTATTAAGTACGTAACAAAGGAATCCACAGCAGAGAGATAACGGCTTCAGGCGGTGCTGGATGGCCAAGAGGAAGGGCTGAAGGTTCTGTGGGGAGATTAAGAAAATTAGTCTGAGATGTCAAAATTGACTCAGCTTAGAGGTGGTCAGTTTACCACTAGAATAGTTGAAGAACTGACGAAGACTGTGGGTGACACCAGGTCTTTTATAGCCACCGGTAAGTCTGTGCAGCTGGGAGCAATCAGCCAATCCTAACGTTAGAAGCCATCCAGCACCTGTGAGTTTTGGGGGAGAAAAAAGAAACAAGCAGGCCTAAAAAGGCCTCACACCACAGTACCCCCCCTCTCTGCGGACGCCACCTGGCGGACCACCAGGCCTGTCCGGGAAGCGGCGGTGAAAGTCCCGGACTAATCCAGGATCGCTGAACGGGGCATCCAGCACCATTCCTCCGGGCCATAACCCTCCCAGTCCACGAGGTACTGCAGACCCCGACGACGAACATCCAAAAGACGGTTGACTGTGTACGCATCCGAGCCATCGACAAGGCGAGGAGGCGGAGGGGGAGCAGAAGGTGGCTGGAGAGGACTGGTAAAAACCGGTTTGATCTGAGAGACGTGGAAGACAGGATGTACCTTCATGGAAGAGGGCAGGGCGAGCTTTACCGACACCGGGTTGACCAGCCGCAGGATCCGGAAAGGGCCAATGAAGCGGGGAGAAAGCTTGCGAGACTCTGCCCTGAGGGGGATGTTCCTGGTGGACAGGAGGACAGACTGACCAACCTGATATGCCGGGGCTGGCTGACGGTGGCGATTAGCTTGGCGCTGAGCCCGACCGCAGTTTTCCTCCAGTTTTCCTCCTAGTTTTCCTCCAGATCCGACGACGGTGTCGTCGGATATGGAGCTGCACCGAAGGGACGGCCAGCTCCTGTTCCTGATCCGGGAACAATGGAGGTTGGTACCCCAGAGAAGCCTCGAACGGGGACAATCCTGTGGATTGTCCCAACTAACTTGGGAATTATGGGCGTACTCAATCCACGGGAGATGAGACAACCACGTGGACTGGACAGAGGCCAACACGCACCGTAATGTGGAGTCCAGGTGTTGGTTAGCCCGCTCCGACTGGCCGTTGGATTGGAGGTGGAAGCCAGATGACAAGCTGACGGAAGCCCCCAGCGCCTTACAGAAGGACCTCCAAACAGCCGATGTGAATTGCTGACCCCGGTCAGAGACTACGTCCAGAGGGATACCATGCAGACGGAACACATGGGTCACCATGAGTTGGGCAGTCTCCAGGGCTGAAGGGAGTTTAGGAAGAGGCACCAGATGTACAGCTTTGGAGAATCGGTCCACCACCGTGACCACAACAGTGTTACCTTCTGAGGAAGGGAGTCCGGTCACAAAGTCCAGTGCGATATGGGACCAGGGACGACTGGGAACCGGTAGGGGATGGAGCAGCCCCGCAGGAGGACGATGAGGAACCTTGCCCCGGGAACAGGCAGCAACAAAATTCCTAGTGTCTGCCTCCATCGTTGGCCACCAGAACCGCCGCTGAAGAAGCGCCATTGTACGGCAAATCCCAGGGTGACAGGACCACCGGGATGCATGTGCCCATAGGAGAACCTGGGAGCGGGCAGAGGATGGCACATACGAACGGTTAGCTGGGCCAGTACCTGGGTCCGGATCATGCAGCAGACAGTCCCTTATTGCAGTCTCGGTCTCCTAAGTGATTGCCCCAATGACGCAGGAGGGGGGTAGAATGGGCTCCGGCTCCGATCTGGACCGATGACCATCACGCAGGCGGGAGAGGGCGTCAGGTTTGGTATTGCAGTTGCCCGGCCTGTAAGTGAGGGTAAAATTAAAGCGTGTAAAGAACAGCTGCCACAGGGCCTGTCGAGAGTTGAGTCTCTTAGCTGCTTGGATGTAAGCGAGGTGTTTGTGGTCGGTCCAGACCACGAATGGGTGTTCTGCGCCCTCGAGCCAGTGCCTCCATTCCTCGAGTGCCAGTTTGACTGCGAGCAGTTCTCTATTCCCCACATCGTAGTTTTGTTCAGCTGCAGAGAGACGCTTAGAGAAAAAGGCACAGGGATGGAGTTTGCCATCCTCCTGATAGTATTGGGACAGCACTGCACCCACCCCCGAATCCGAAGCGTCCACCTCCACAATAAACTGCCTCGAGGGGACGGGCTGGACCAGAATGGGGGTCGAGGTAAACCTCTTCTTAAGCTCAGTGAATGTGCCCTCTGCTTGGGGAGACTAAACGAACGGTCTGGCTGTGGAAGTCAGCTGGGTAAGGGGAAGAGCTACCCGACTGTAATTACAAATGAAACGCCTGTAAAAATTTGCAAAACCCAGAAACTGTTGTAGTTTGCGACGGGTGTTGGGTCGAGGCCACTCAGCCACCGCGCTAACTTTTTCGGGGTCCGGGCAAACCTGCCCAGCGTGTACAATGAAACCAAGGAAGTTGACGGACTGAGAATGGAATTCGCACTTCTCAGCCTTTACAAACAGACGATTCTCAAGGAGCCGTTGGAGTACCGCACGGACATGGGCGATGTGCTCCTTTATGGTGGGTGAAAAAATAAGAATATCGTCCAGATAAACAAAGACAAACGATTAAGGAAGTCACGCAGTACATTGTTAATGAATGCCTGGAAGGCTGCGGGAGCGTTAGTTAACCCGAAAGGCATGACCAAGTATTCGAATTGGCCCAGGTGGGTGTTGAACGCCGTCTTCCACTCGTCTCCCTCTTGCATTCGGACGAGATGGTAGGCGCAACGCAGATCGAGTTTAGTAAAGACCCGGGCTCTCTGAAGTAGCTCGAACGCCGAATTAATGAGGGGCAACAGGTATTTGTTGCGAACGGTGATGTTATTAAGACCCCGATAATCGACGCACGGATGGAGGGAACCATCCTTCTTACCCACAAAAAAGGACCACGCTGCTATGGGTGCCGAGGAAGGGCGGATAAGCCCCGAAGCCAGGGACTCATTGATGTACTTCTCCATCGCCCCCCCTCTCTGGAGCAGACAGATTGTACAGGCGACTGGCGGGTAAGGTTGCCCCAGGGAGGAGGTCGATGGCGCAATCATATGGCCGATGAGGCGGGAGAGATTGTGCCCTCTCTTTACTGAAGACCTCTTTGAGGTCATGATACTCGGCCGGGATAGACGCAACGTCCACCGGGTCGAGTGAGCCTACCGTGTCGGAAGAGACGGTTGTCACGGCAGATTGGAGGCAAGTTGCATGGCACTGATTGCTCCACCCGACGATACGGTTTTGCCAGTCGACCTGTGGATTGTGCAACCTAAGCCAGGGGAAACCTAACACAAGGGGTGAGCTGGGTGAAGAAATAACGTTAAACGAAAGGTGCTCACTGTGATTACCCGATACCACCATCTCCAACGGGGAGGACTGGTGGGTCACCTTGGTGATAACGTGTCCATCAATCGCTGTGGCATTAATGGGTTCTCCGAGTGGTTGGGACTGGAATCCACACTGACGGAGAAAATCTGCGTCGATGAAGTTGCTGTCGGCCCCAGAATCCACCAACGCTTCGACCGGAAAAGAAGAGGAACAACCAGAGGTCAGTGTCACAAGAATCATAAGCCTAGGGGTACTATAAAATCTAGCTGTGCCCACCCGTAACCCTAGGTCTGCCGGTGGGCCCCATCTTTTGGGCGACAAGGGCAAGCTGAGAGTAAGTGACTTCTCAACCCGCAATAGAGACACCTCCCTTCTCTTAGTCTAACCTCTCTTTCTTTCTTGGTTAGATGTGTCTGTCCCAACTGCATTGGTTCTGTGGAAGGCTGCTCAGCCTCTTGTGGATCAGATGCAAATGCCCTTGGTGAGGGGCAGACCGAGGAAGGCTGTCGATGGCTGTGAACTGGAGTAGTGTGTAGGGCCCGGGTGGTATTTTCATGTTGTTTTTCTCTTTGACGATTGTCTAACTGTATTGCCAGGGAAATGAGTTCCTCCAATGTGGATGAAGCCCCCCTGCCAGCTAGCTCATCCTTCAGATGATCATTCAAGGCATTCAGGAACACCCCTCTTAGTGCCTTCTGTCCCCAGCCAGCCTCTAGGGACAGAAGGGTCCGCTAGGGTCCGGAATGAGATGGAGAACTCCGCCACGGATCGAGTTCCCTGGGAAAGGTGGAGTAGACGCTGGGAGGCATCTCCAGCCCGGTCCGGCACCTCGAACATGGTTCTGAATAAACTCAGAAAATCAGATGTTGAGCGATCAGCCAGGGGGGCTGCCGCGTCTTCGGCCCACTCCAGTGCCCTGCCCCGAACAAGACCCACAATGTACAAATTCTTAACTTTGTCTGAATCAAAGGTCCGCGGTTTTAGAGCAAAGACATTTGAACACTGCAAGAGGAACCCACGACATTTCCCCAGGGTTCCATGGAAAGGTTCCGGGTCCGTAATATGGTGGTCCACGAGTGGGCTGGACATAGCTGATGGAGGTGCCGAGGCTGTGGACAGAAAAAGAGAACTTAGATTATTTACTTTGTCTGTTAAAGCCTGTAGCTGTGTTTTTAATTGAGTATTTTCGTCCATAAGGGCCTTTATGACCTGTTGTTGTTGTCCCAGGAATATTTCCTGTCGGGTCAGAATCTCTGACACTGAGGGTGATGCAGAACCCGCTGGATCCATTCTGGTCAGTTCTTCTGTTGTGTGGGAGAGGGAATGAGGAGGATCCAAGTGCAGGTTTAACAGTTTATTAAATACGTAACAAAGGAATCCACAGCGGAGAGATAACGGCTTTAGGCGGTGCTGGATGGCCAAGAGGAAGGGCTGAAGGTTCCTGTGGGGAGAATAAGAAAATTAGTCTGAGATATCAAAATTGACTCAGCTTTGAGGTGGTAAACTATTTAGTTTACCACTAGAATAGTTGAAGAATAGTTGAAGAACTGACGAAGACTGTGGGTGACACCAGGTCTTTTATAGCCACCGGTAAGTCTGTGCAGCTGGGAGCAATCAGCCAATCCTCCTGTTAGAAGCCATCCAGCACCTGTGAGTTTTGGGGGAGAAAAAAGAAACAAGCAGGCCTAAAAAGGCCTCACACCACACTGACAGTTACGTACATACTGTTTGCTAAAATTCGACATCTCTGACCCAATGCATGTTCAGTTCCTAATAATTTACTGAACAATTCACGTTTCAGTTTTTTTTCTTTACGTCACTCTTTTTAAAGATTTTTTAACTTGTGTGATAATTTTTTTCTGTTCCGTCTTCTTCTGCTTATGTGGGGCCAGGTTGCGGGGACAACATGCTCAAATGGAAAGCCCAGGCTTCTCTCACCATTGCTACATCCTCCAGCTCACCCGGAAGGACCCCGAGTCATTCCCCGGCCAGCTGTGAGACATAGTCTCTGCAGCGTTGGTTGTGTTGCTGCAAAACCTTTTGCTTTTTTGCATCTAGTTGAACAAAAAATTATGACGCAAACAACTTGCACATTTTATAGGGATTCTTTGATGAGTGTTAAGTTTTGTTTTCTCTGTTACACCTTACAAGGAAGGGCCCAACTAAGGCACATGCACAACTATTTGTAGTTCTCAGCTTTTTTAAGCAACTAGTTCTTTAAGGCAGAAATAGAGTAAAAAAAAAACTCTGCCACTAAAATAATTGGGGTTTTTTGTTTTGTTTAAAACAGTGATTATTAATAATCTTGATGGCTGTCAGTATTTTTTCTTTTCTGTGTCATTGAATATCAGCAGGTTGGTGTTGCCCTCACTGAAACTCCCTTAACAGGGCCACATCTTTAAGATCTGTTATTTTACTTTCGTTTTCCAGTTTCAACGTCACACAATGATCAAAACACTGTTTAAAAGACCTGAGTTTTCATTTTGCCCTTTCAGAGGAGGAATGAATCCCAGCTGATCTCTGCTGCAGTTAACTGGTGAGTTTGTAGTGATTGTTATTACTTTAATACCACTGATTTATAATTGCTCACCTGATCTAGTGAATTTAGTCTTTAGGGTTTAAAACAATTTTAGTGTAAAAAGTATTTTTTGTACTTTTCATTAATGTATTTTTAATGTATTAAATAGTTTCAGGGTAGAAGATGGCAGATTTTGGGTTGTACTCATACCAGCAAGAGGTGGTGGAAAGAGCAGTGAAGGGAGAAAACATCATTATTTGGCTTCCAACTGGAGGTGGAAAGACTCGAGCTGCTGTATATGTGGCAAAAAAACACCTGGAAACCAAAGCAAATGCTAAAGTGATTGTTCTTGTGAACAAGGTATTCAATAACTTTAATTCTTTTGATATTTTATATGACCCTTTATGGGTTTATTGAATTCAGTTTTCTCCACTGTAGGTTCATCTTGTCGACCAACATTACGACAAAGAGTTTGAGCCTCTTCTGGGTGATTCCTATGAAATCGGGAAGGTCAGTGGAGACTGTGCGGAGAAAGACTTTTTTGCTCTAGTTGTGAAGAGCAAAGATTTGATCATCTGCACAGCACAGATCTTTCATAATGCTCTATTTCACGATGAGGAGGCAAAACATGTTGAGCTCTCAGGTTTGTTGAAATGGATTCTAAATGTGAGTAGTTGTGTGTTTACAGCAGATCTCTGATCATATTATGGTTCTATGCAGATGTGACTCTACTGATAATCGATGAGTGTCACCACACCCACAAAGAGGCAGTCTACAACAAAATTATGAGACACTACGTTGAGAAAAAACTGACAGGAGAAAGACCATTGCCACAAATCCTGGGTCTCACAGCATCACCTGGGACAGGAGGTGGAAAGGTTCTTGAGGTTGCTGTTAACCACGTCCTGGAGGTTTGGGATTTTCTTTTTTTATTTTTTTTACGTAAAAAAATGTTTGCAAAATAATTAACTATTAACTGTACTCTCCTTTTGCTCTTTCTTTGTCTGTTTTTAGATTTGCGCAAACTTGGACTCTGCAATTGTCTCAACTAAAAATTATGCCCCTGAATTGAAGAAAAAAGTACCGAGACCTGAGAAGACTTTTGACATTGTCGATCAAAGAGCAGAAGTAAGCTGCAGTCTCATGTTTTCAACAACAAATAGAATGCTTTGTAAAAGTAAAGTACTTTAAATGAAAATGACATGTTTATGATGTTAACAACTACTTTTTATTGTTTTAGGATCCTTTTGGAGACCATCTGAAGTGGATGATAGAGCAGATTCATGAATTCATGGACCTTCCAAAGGATGTCAAATTGAAGCAGCCTGGCACACAAGAATATGAAGCCAATGTTGTGATCTTGGAGCAACGAGGTGGGATTTTCTTAGTATTTTTCATAATTCATAATGTAATATAAATTCTATTAAGAGTCACAAGTTTAGATAGCTTCATATTTAATGAAATGTCTCTGATGCTTGAGCTTTATCTGTTTGATTAGGCATCAAAGAGAACAACAGGCAGGTGGCACAATGCGCACTCCACCTGAGAGAATACAACGATGCTTTGCTCATCAATGACACTCTGCGAATGATGGATGCGTATCGCTCCATGGAGGACTACTACAACATCAAGAGTGAGACACCCATTGATGGAACAGACTTCTTCCTAGTGGGTCTTTTTCAAGGTGAGAACCCTAAAATTTTCTATTTAAGTTTTCAATAGCATGATTCACACAACTGGCTACATGGTGGTGCAGTTGGTTAGCACTGTAGCATCTGTGTGGAATTTGTATGTTATCCCAGTGTGTGTGTGGGCTTTTTCTGGGTACTTTGATCTTTTTCCACCCTCCAAAAACATGCATGTTAGATTAACTGGTCACTAGGAATAGGTGTATGTACATAAATGGTTGTGGGATTCTGTATGTAGCCATGCAACAGACAAGCGATATGTTCAGAGTGTACCCTGCCTCTCACCTGTAATTAGCCAGGATAGGCTCAGGCAACCCTGACGAGAACAAATGATTCAGAAGGTGAATGAAAGATTGATCAGCACAAAAATAAACCAGTATCTTACTTACACAGAAAATCAGGCAGAACTGAGAAGATATGCAAGAAATCCAGCCTATGAGAACCCGAAGATGGCCAAGCTCGAGAGCAGACTGCTTGAACAGTTTGGTCCAGGGTTGGAAGCAAGGGGCATCCTTTTTTGTAAAACCCGGAAAAGTGCACGCTGCCTAAATGACTGGGTCCAGAATAACAGAGCACTGCGGGCAGCTGGTATCAAGGCCACTATACTTACTGGCGCTGGCAATTGCATCACACACATGACACAAGTAAGTTATTCCCACTCGAATACGTCTTTAATCCCTTTAAAACTTTTGTGATTTTTATACCCTGCTTCTTTTTAAAAAAAAAAATTGTAGCATGAGCAGGCAGATACAATCCGTCGATTCCGTGAGGGTCAACTGAACCTCCTGATCTCCACCAGTGTGGCTGAGGAAGGCCTTGATATTCCTGAATGCAACCTAGTAGTGCGCTACGGTCTGCTTACCAATGAGATTGCTCAACAGCAAGCAAGTGGTCGTGCCCGTGCAAGAAACAGCCAGTACTCAGTGGTTGCTCAAGCAGGGGGACGGGAAGTCCGCAGAGAGCACATCAACGAATATCTGGAGGAGCTGACAGGAAAAGCCATCGCTAAGGTTCAAACTATGAGCCAGCAGGCGTTTCGGCATAAGGTGAGGATACCTGACCGCCCCTAGCCTTTTACTTTGTTTTAGGTATGTCTTAATATATTATTTTCTTGTGTAGCTAAATGAGCTGCAAGTCAAGGCCATTCTTGTCCAGAAACACTCAAAGGCCCGAACAACAGAAAAAAGAAGTCGGTACATGGCTTCTGAGGTCCAGCTCTTGTGCCGAAACTGTTTTAAAACAGTGGCATCTGCGAGTGATATTAAACTCCTTGATGATAATCACTACGTCAACGTCAATTCAAACTTTAAGTGAGTGGATTTATTTTGTAGTGACACATTCCAAATTAAGTCTACAATTTCCCTCTAATCATGGTTTTGCACGTACTTAGGAACTGCTACCACGTTGGTGGAATGGTGCGGCTACCTAAAACCTTTGAAGACTGGGAGCCAGGACAAGTAATCAGGTGCAATAATGGAAATTGCAGCAAGGTACAATTAGCATACGGCTGAACAATTTGATGTATTTATAATACGTGTGCTGATAATACATGTGATAATCTGTGTTTAAATCTACAGGAGTGGGGACATGAGATCAAATTTAAAAAACTTGTCATCCTACCGAAAATTGCCATCAAGAACTTTGCCCTCCAGGTGACTCCACATGAGAGGACGACAGTGAAGAAGTGGAAGAATGTCCCATTCCAAGTTGGAGACTTCAACTTTGCGGAGTACTGCCAAGAGCACCATCTTGACATTTTTGATTAAAGGAAACAAAATACAGTATGTTTCTTACTTGGTTACCTCCAGCCAAATTCAAAACTTTTTAGGGTATGTCTCAAATTAAGGACATGGATTCTTTGATACTGAGACATTCCAGTTTAATTGTTTTTCTACTGATAAGTCAATGAGATTTTACTTCAACTAGCTTATTATAGCAAATTAATTCTGCTGTCAAATTAACTTTAATCTTAAAAATATTCTCAATTGACATAAAATTTCTTTTAAAAGATGCTTTTAGTAAAGATATATTTGTGTAACATTTAACAATTTTTGTATAGCGTGGGAATTTGTTCCATTCTTGTGTCTACGATCTAAACTTAAACCATTGATAAAATACTGTACATTTTAATTAAAATTCTTGGTGTGCAGTTTAGCTTTTGGTATCCACCTGATGGCAGTATCACACAACCAGTGACGTGCTAGTTATCAGTCTATGAAGAGTATACAAGAGTCAATGTCTGCATACCCTAAAGTTGTGCCAATCTAATCTCTCAATTGAAGGATAAAAATTGCTCCGGTAACATATAGAAATTGCACAACATGGTTTTGTAGATCTCTTCACTACATGTTCAAAAAACCATTAGAAATCTGATGTTTTATAGGTGGAAGATGTTTCTGCATGACTTGGTGAGAAATGTGTGACCTGTGTTATTTAGTGTAGTTTCTAAACTCTATATTGAGATTATGGTTTTTCATACTTGCAGTTGGTGACAAAATTGCTTTAAATAAAATTTTGCTGGACTATTGTTTTTTTTTATCAACGCAACTTAACTTAGGGCTGCACGGTGGCCTCACAACAAGAAGGTCAGAGTTTCCTCCCACCTTCCTAAAACATGCATGTTAGGTTGATTGGCCACTATGAAATTGCCTCTCGGGATGGTTGTGTGCGTGGTCCCACAAAAGACTGGCGACCTGTTTGGGGTGTACCCTGCCTCAGCCGGGATCGGCTCTAGCATTACCTGTAACCCCATTAGGGACTAGACAGTTCAGAAGATGGAACAAAACAACTTAACTTTGATTTAAATATCTTCAAATCAATCATAGAGGTTATTAAGGCTGTTCAATTTGTACACACAATCAAATTAATAAGCAACTTAAATATAGGGATGTATTTAAATAAAGAAACTGATAAGAGAATATTAGTTTAACGGAAGCAACCTTTTAGATTAAAATCATTTTTCTGACTTATGACTCTTCTTTCTCCAGGACTGACACAATGAGGTCAACCTCACAATGTCACATTGGCCGTAATCCTTTCAAATCTCTCCAACATTAGAGTCAAAGATGCTGACATGGACATAATCACATTGAAAACATGCTCTATTCTGCTGTCACTTCGTAACTAGATACAATCTGGCATAGAGGAGACGTTCTGTATGATTTATTCTGATCAAGCACAAACTCTATAATCAGCCTTGATTACTTCCCCTTAATCCACTCCCAACACCCTGTGCATCTTAATTGCAATTAGCTGTCTGCTGAAATTAAAGCAGCTTGAAGTACATGAAGGACTGATGATGGTCTCACTGTAGCTGTGTGTTCATGAGTTCAGATGATGTTCCTAACACAATAGGCTTGTAATTGAGAACAGGAGCACATATAGGCAATGGTAAGCACATCTGTATGCTGGAATAGGACAGATCCCATCCTCACGTTTGATCATAGCATCAGCAGGAAGCATGGCTAAGCTTATTTAATACTACTAAACTTTTTGTTTATTTATTATTGGACAATCTATAAAGAAATATATTTTATGTCACCGACCTTAACAGACCAGACCAGGCTTGGCACCAAGGGCAGTATTAGTTAAAAAAAAAAAAGAAAGTATAAGTTTTATTGAACTTGTTTTGGTGTATCTATTTTAACTTCCTTGTTGAACTAGCTTGAGCCTACCAGTGACCTTGACGATGTCCTCTGCTTTTTAACTCCTGTTCATCGCATGGTATGCCATGATCCTCTTCTCATGTAGAACATTTGCTACCCTTTTAATCCTACCCTTTGCCCTAATTCTGCACACCTGATCTCAATTGCCTCTCCCTGATGTCCCCAGTTGTGTGTTGTCTTCCCCTGATTGTTTAAACCCAGGTGTCCTTCAATTCTGTGTCAGATTATCTGCAGTGCTGCCCGCTGGACTGCTCTGCTTTTCATCTCCTACTGCAGCCATGATGGTGCCCCTTTGCCGCTGATCCCTTGTCCTGCTGAACTCCTACCTCTGGTCCCTCAGCCTGCTGAGCTCCTACCTCTGGTCCCTCATTGTCCTGCTGAGCTCCTACCTCTGGTCCCTCATCGTCCTGCTGAGCTCGTACCTCTGGTCCCTCATGGTCCTGCTGAGCTTGTACCTCTGGTCCCCCATCCTTCTGCTGAGCTCGTACCTCTGGTCCCTCATCGTCCTGCTGAGCTCCTACCTCTGGTCCCCCATCGTCCTGCCGAGCTCCTACCTCTGGTCCCTCATCGTCCTGCCGAGCTCCTACCTCTGGTCCCTCATCGTCCTGCCGAGCTCCTACCTCTGGTCCCTCATCGTCCTGCCGAGCTCGTACCTCTGGTCCCTCATCGTCCTGCCGAGCTCGTACCTCTGGTCCCTCATCGTCCTGCCGAGCTCGTACCTCTGGTTTCTCATCGTCCTGCCGAGTTCGTACCTCTGGTCCCTCATCGTCCTGCCGAGCTCCTTACTCTGGTCCATTAGCGTCCTGCCGAGGTCCTATCTCTGGTCCCGCACTCTTGCTAAATGCAATAAACTGGCCACGCATCTGGGTCCTACTTACCTCTGAATTAAACTGAGTATACTATATTAATCTCTGAAGGAAAATTTAAGTGCCGCAGTGCAAATACTAGGTGTTTAACACCTCAATGCCCCCTCGTCCCTATCCACCGGCGTCTCAGTCTGGTCGCACCGTGTCCAACCTGGCAACCCAAAAGCTGGAATCCGGAATGGGTCACAAAGCCTGGCTGCAGTGAAGACGCCACCTTTCACCTCCTTCATGACACGGTGCATGCTCGGTGAGTCGAGTCCTGTAGGTGTTTAACGTATTTGAGCGAGTGTAATTTTTCATATACACTGTACAGTATACGTATATGAATGTGTGTGTGTGTGTGTGTGTGTGTGTGTATATATATGTATATACTGGTATAGTATTTTTGGCATAATGATTAAGAACCCTGTCCCTGCACTTTCTTTGCTGAAGGGAGAAGTTATTGTTGTTCAGACATGTGAGGTGTCAAAGCTTTACTGTTAACAGTTTGAGCAGACCATTGTTTTCTTCATTTGGAGTTGTCTTTTATAGCAGCCGTATCGTCCAAAATCAGATAGGACAGTGACAACAAGTCGTGTTGCCTGCTGAGAGGTTGTCAACCTGCTTGTCAAAAAGACAAGACGTCACTTGGTCTATTCTCTTGCAACACCGGAGTGTCAGGTTACCTTCTTTGCCAGGCAAAGATGTGACATTTGCATTGTCTTTCAATATGTCTACATGTGTTGTCCTTGCTTGGCTTATGGAATGAAATGCGTACTGTTTGTGCTGGCATTGTGTAGATGTCAGTTTGTGTAGGTCATCGGTAAATGGGTTTAACAAAATTACTCAACCATCATTGTAGTGGGGATTCAACGCAATGGGGTCAACTGACACACATATTGCCATTTACAGACACTTTGTTGGAATAAGGAAAATATTTCAGTCATTCAAAGTTGCTGAGTGAAAACTCTTTTTAATCGTCTTTCTCACTCGCATGATTCTTTAAAAAATGTGTACATTTGAGGCAACAAGAGTTCAATTATTGAACACAAAGAAGATGCTGTTGCTCATCTTTCGATGAAGAATGTAGTACTTCTCCAAAGTGGGGTGGAAGTCCAGGGTATGCGCGAGAGTCTGGAGTTAACCATCCTATTTCATGCTTTATTATAGAGAAGATAAAAGGATTCCTAGATTCTTCTGTGTCCCACTTTGTTCCTTTGCTATTGTCCGCTCCTCGCCACCTTACTCCTATTCTCTGTGCTCCTTATACAGACCTGTATACCTTGTTATTAGAAATTCTTCTTGAATTTTTTTGATGAAAGCAATTCATAGATTTTTTTTTCCATTATTGAAAAATGAAACGGTGATTTATTATTTTTAGCTGCACAAATATTGATGATGAAAGAATAATTGTTAAAATGCCATTTTTTTTTTGTCACAATAGAAGCTATATTTATTGTTGTGCGCTATCCAGCATGGTGAGTATTAGAAAACAGGAGACAGTCCAGTTTTATACATATTTTTTTTTTTATTTTGGCCTTGTGGAAATAACATAAATTAGATTTTCCAGAATAGAGAGAAAAATGACATTTTAAAAGAAAAAGTCAAGTTGTCTGGAAGTGTTTTTTTTTTTGTGTGGTAGAGGTATATTTGCTGCGTTAAGGTATGGTCCTGGGAGTTTGCATAGACAGAAACAGTTGGACCTACAGTATAAAAGAAGCTGAAAAAACATTGAAGTAAACAGACTGTCTCTGTGGTGGCTGTGCGTATTGATTGTGGCAGAAAAACATCTATACTCGGAACAGCCAAAGCTCACAAGTGAGTTGTGTTGAATTTACCTCTTCTACCTATGAAAGGAATGGCTTGTTTGCTGAAAGAAATGAACTAATTCAAAATAAAAGTTAAACAGTGGAAAGGCAGAAAAGTGCAAAAATGAAATGTGAGTCACAAACATACATGGGCTGCAAAAAAAAAAAAGTATGACGGCTCAATTTGAGTGAACGTATAGAAATACAAACCCTGAAGGAGGAAAGGCACAAAATAAAAGTGAAGTCATTCATCATCTGTAACCTTGCCAGGACTCAGGAGAGAGTTAAAGAAATCTACTTTGATGTAAACAGTAACACAGCACTAATACAGAGTTTTCTGATAACATGGTTCCAGTCAAGTAGCCAAATCAGGAACTTGTTTCTTTGTCACTGTGTAGCCAGAGATAAACACAAGGCTCATCCAGAATAAAAAGATCCCCTAGATTTATGAGTCTGGCACAGCGAGATAGTGATTCCTCCTTGTTTAAGTTGGTTGGAGGAAAAGGGACGCTTTTGCAAAGTGTCCCATTTACATTATGTGGTTAAGTTTTAATTTCCTTTTCAGAGATTCTGTCATAGAAGAAAATTTCTAGAATTAAGAGTAGATATTAAGATACGCAAAAACACAAATATGCCTAAATTATTTTAATTTTTTGACTCAATAACAAATAGTGGGGCAGCACAGTGGTTAGCAAGGTGGCTTCACAGCAAGTAGGTCGGGCCTTGGGTCCAGGAGTGCGGCGAGGCTTGAATCACTGGCCTTTCAGTGTGAAGTTTGCATGTTCCCCTGTGTATGTATGGGTTTTCTCCATGTACTCAGGTTTCCTCCCACCCCCCAAAAACATGAATGTTAGGTTGATTGGCTGCTATGAAATTGCCTTTGTGTGTGTGGCCCCACGACAGGCTGGCGACCTATTCAGGGTGTTCCCTTCCTCTCGCCTGAAATCAGCCGGAATAGGCTCCAACACTCCCCATGAGTAAGGATTGTAGGGATACACTGTACAGAAGACAAAACAAAATAATAAATAGAACACACTAAATAAAATCTAGTAAATACTTATTCAATCTTATTGGCGTATTGTCAATGTCATCGTTGGTCATTTGCATATTTTAGGGACCACAAATTGTTACCAAATTATGGGTCACACAGCAACTAATCCTGGTAATGACTCATCAGCACTGAGTGAGATGCTGCCAATGTATTCAGACTATGACCATTCATTGTGTTAGAAAGGCTCTCTGTTGGTCTTTGGCATGTTTTAACAGGCGATTAGAAAGCTGTGGCGAGCAGCTCAACGCCCAGCATGTCAACTTGTGAAGCCACCATTCAGAAAAATAGTGAACAAAGTAAAACATGGCAGAGGAAAGTGAGAAGCATACAGTTTTTTTTTTTCTATACTCAATAGAAACCGTAAACATCTCTCGTCTTCATTTTGTCGTCAAAATAAATTGTTGAATACCAACATCACCTCAATCCCTAAATTTCTCAATAGTTGAAAACTGTTTTCACCACTAACTTAAGCTGACTTTCCGCTCTCCCAATCACTGACTTCCTAATCAAGGTTTGTCCGTTAACTCCATCCTCTCCAAATCCAATGAGACAGCAGCTGATGCAGGGAGTTGTTGAACTGAATGTCAGAGTGGCCAACTTTTAATTTCCTGCTGCCATCTGTTACCACTGCCAGTTTATTATTGGCCAAATCATTGGGCTCTGGATGCACCCTATGAAAGCTTTCGTGTCATGGGGAATTTTTGTTGTTTTCAATTCAGTAAATTTTTCAATTCGGTAAACATTTTCTTCACAGGTTTTGGGTTTGACATCACATTGTGCTTGATTTCAAGATCCGAAGAAGTTTTTTGATCTTCTGCTGACTTTTTTTCTTTTACAAATTCTTTTTAAAAAGTCCAATTTTGCTGGGATTTCTGTTACTATTATGGTGTTTTTTTCTCATGGCAGGCGTGTCCTGTTTTCCAGCAACCTGAATCATCATCCAAACATCATCAACTGCAATTTTAGTTTTTAGTCAATGCCAGATTGTTAATTGTTTTTTCTCACAAACAAAAATTCCTAGTTTTGCCAGCCAGCTCATTTGCTCTGCTTTGTAATAAATTTTTGTCGTCTTTTTTCAGAAACTAGACATCCATACACTGATACACATCTGAACACTTTATAACTCTAGTACCATAGAAAGTTCTTAGTCTGTGGTCCTCTGCATTGACCATGGCAATAAAAGCATTTCTGATTCCGACCCCGCCTTACTTGTCGACTTACCTGTCTGCTTATCAGCCAGTTGAGAAACATCATCCCACCACCGATAATATCCCTCCAACTATAATTCTCATCAGCATCAGAATATCTTATTGTCCAGACATTTGTCCATGTGTCAATTCAATTTTTTTTCACAACAAATGAGGTAATCCTTACCTTGTCTCTAAATGGTGTTTATCCTTTCTTCAGCCAGTCCAAATCTGTCAGGTTTTATTATAGACTGGTGTTGAATACTGTAAGATAAAGTAGAAGGCAGTGGTAACACTCTGATCAAGGAAAAATAAACTTCAGCAGGCCCCAAGACAGTTTTAGAAAATTAAAATGGGTTTCATGCAGAAAAATGTTTAAGTTCCCAAAATATGTACCGTTATTTACCGGCTGAAAAAAATACTGCACTGGTGAAACATACCGATGTATGAACTTTTTCAATTATTTTCTTTAAAAAGTGGATGAAAAAGAAGGCAATACTTTGATTCTTCTTGCAATTATGCTAAAAGGAGTACACAGTGCAGCAAAATCTAAATAGATTGACAAAGACTAGGGGGAATTTCTATCGATGGATAACTGTTCCTCAGTTATCAGACCCCAAATCCCCAGACCTGCTGGAGAGATTATGTCTCACAACTGACCGGGGAATGATTCGGGATCCTTCCGGGTGAGCTGGAGGATGCAGCCGGGGTGAGAGGAGTCTGGGCTTCCCTCATCCCGGCTGCATCCTCCAGCGCACCTGGTAAGATCCCGAGGTGTTCCCTGTCCAGTTGTGAGACATGCCCTCTCCAGCGCGTCCTCAATCTACCTCTGAGTTTCCTCCTGGAGGGACATGCCCAAAACACCTCCCCAGCGAGGTGCTCGGGAGGCATCCTAACCAGATGCCCGAACCACCCCATCTGGCTTCTCTCGACGCAGAGGAGCAACAGCTCTACTCCAAACTCCTCCCGCTTGGCAGAGTTCCGCAGTTAAACTTTGAGGATGTAAAACTTCACAAACATTTAATATTTTTTATCTTTTACAGTCAAAAAGTTTTTTTTTCACCAATTCCATATATTTTGATTTAATTCGACTTTTTTGAAGTTTACATGAAAAGTAAAGTTGAATTTGTTTGGAAACCACCTTTTGCAGATACGAGTTAAATAAACATATGTGTAACATGTGTGCCAATAACATATGTTCTAGCAAGTATAATGAATAAAATAAGGATTCATAATGATGTTATCAGAGCGGTGGAGGACTAATGGGCAAATAAAATCTGAAGGTTATGGGCTGCAGCACTGTGTATTTGAGGTATTTCATAATTCAGTGACAGATTTGACAGATTTAATCTGGACAGGATCCACCTGTATAAGATTCTAGCACGTTGAGACATGTCCTAAGTACTTAAAACATGAGTACAAGTTTTAAGTACTTAGGATCAACAGTCCAGAGCAATGGAGAGTGTGGAAAAGAGGTGAAGAAGCGTGTTCAAGCAGGCTGGAACGGGTGGAGAAAAGTATCAGGTGTGATGTGTGACAGAAGAGTTTCAGCTAAAATGAAAGGAAAAGTGTACAAAACCGTGGTGAGACCCGCCATGCTGTTTGGTCTGGAGACAGTGCCACTGAGGAAAAGACAGGAAGCAGAGATGGAGGTGGCAGAGATGAAGATGCTGAGGATCTCTCTGGGAGTGACCAGGATGGACAGGATCAGAGGAACAGCTCACGTTAGAGGTTTTGGAGATAAAGTCCGAGAGGCCAGGCTGAGATGGTTTGGACATGGACAGAGATGAGAGACCGAGCACATCGGCAGAAGGATGCTGGGTTTGGAACCACCAGGAAAGAGGGCTAGAGGAAGACCAAAAAGGAGGTTCATTGATACAGTGAAGGAAGACATGAAGATAGTTGGCGTGACCGAAGAGGATACAGCAGATAGGGTTAGATGGAAGAAACTGACTTGCTGTGGCGACCCCTGAAGGGAAATGCCAAAAGGAGAAGAAGAAGACGTTGAGACATGTCCATGTTGAGACATGGAGTCATTGAATAGCATGTCATCAACAAAGTATCTTGCTTTCAGTTAGACCTTTTTTAATTTGATTCTGACTGATTCTATTACATTAATCTGCATCCAGCAGCATCACCTTCACATTTGATTTTCAATTTTTTCTTTAGCTTTTTCTCAGCTTAGACGTTTCTCATCAAAATAATTACGTACTACTCATAAGCGTAGTATTACCAGACAATGTGTTTCTACAGCAAACATATATTACGCTGCTAGCACACTCCCTTTCTTTCCATCGCTCTGAACAGCTATTCCCGTCTCTGGTAAAGCTGAGTTTCTTTTTGCTATCCACAAATGTGCAAATGATAGGGTCTGCGTCTGAGGAGAAAAATGAGTCCTTCTTCACGAGACGGAGCACAGCAACTCTAGCCAGTGGAGGAAACAAAGCAGGCATTTAAAAAGTCTTTTCATTAGTTTTTGGCTGTGGTCTGCGACTATTGTCTTCCTTTCATTCTTTTTCCTTTCCCGCCTCTTGATTATTTTTTTTTGCTTCTGAAAAACAACGCACTTGTCAATCTTTTCCTTTTCAATAGTTAATGGCCTATCTATCCTCATCTGTCCAACTGTTAAACCAATTAATTCGATCAAGCTGTTTGAAAGTCATTTTCTGTCGCAGTGGGAGGACGCAGTCAGACTTACAGACTCAATATATCCATTGTTAAGAAAGGAGCAAACTGAGTAACCAGGGTAAATTATCCCTGGAGTAATTTTATGCCTGGATTGTACAATTATATGTTTGTGTCCATTATTTAGTTTTTTTTCCTTTGTCACATTATTAATGTAAAAACGAAGAGGTGTACTTCGACAAATTTAGAGCAAAAGGTTTTGAGTATGTCATCACATTGTGCTTGGATTATACCAAACACAAGCTAACGCTGATGATGTGGAAATCAACTTTGACATGTCAAAGCAAATTTTTGACTCTAAAAACAGTGATGAGATGTCTGAATGCAACAAATGAAACTTTCTTTGAGTTCCTCTGTAAAAAAAAAAACTCTAGAGAAAATATTTCAATGCATTGTGAGATTAGAACAGTCCAAATACTGCTGGGTAGGAATAATTTTTCTTCTATTTTTCTGCTGTGAGCTATCAGTGCCCCCATCCAAGGCTTTGATGTGGCACACCATTGTCTTGCTGAGCTGCCGGAAATTGAAAGAGAAGATTTGTAAAGTGTTAGTGATATGAAGTAGTGACGCGCAGTCCTTCAGGGTTTTCTAGGACACAGCAGACGGAAATGAACTAGCCTTGCATGACCTTCGGGGACATATTTTTTACTATGGAGAATGGCAGAAAAAAATGCACAAGGGCTTGCACGTATTTAAATGGCTACATAAATGTATATGTCCTTGTTTATATTGACTGTTTTTAGTTACCTGTTGTAAAACATCTTTATGTGCCTTTTAAAGTACTGTAGAAATTTATTTTATTATTATTTTCTCCTGTATGTGAAGTTTCTTTGTTAGATGGAAAAGTTATTAATTTTTATGCCAAATCTGTGCTAACCGGAGAATAAACAAGAAATTAGCTGTTTTACTTGTCACAAGGGCAGCATTTTCTCCAGACTGGAGTTTCTACAAAAAAACGCACCCCTCTCTGTTTTATTTGTACAGTTGTGGAAAACAAAGATGTGTTCTTTCAGAGTAATGGGGGGGATAGAAAAGTTCCAGACCCTACTTTAAGATTGTAAAGGTGGGAGATACTCAGCAAACGGTATTAGTACATTGCTTAGTTAACACAACACTGTCATACAGCTGGCCAGAACCTCTGTAGTTGTGTGATCACTTACATTTTTGAATAAAAGAAGTAACAAAAGAAGTATTTACATTTTCTACCAAACAATATTTATATGTATATGCATACAGGTATACAGTACAAATATATGTGTGTGCTGCTTATTTTTGGACCCAGTGTTATAATTAATGCCACAAACAACGTTACTTTTTGAGGAATGGAATAATCTAATTAATTACGCAGCTACATGCGTTGAGTAAGGTGTTACAGAGCACAAAGCCACATTGTTCTCCCATGATTCCAATTTCATGCTCTCCCAATTTCCCACAACCAAGTTCCCTGGATATTATGATATTATGATTATCAGTATTATTAGATTTTTCACTCGTGTGGTAGGTCTTGGTAAAATATTTAATAGTTTGCTGATTGTGCAATAGGGTTCAGACATGTACCGCTTCTATCCCTAAATTTTTTTAAGCTTATCTCTTTATAATGTGAAACATAAATGGAAGGCCAGAAGGCTCAAATATGACTCCAAAACAGACACATTAGCATGTAAAACAATGTTTTTACACCAATTTTAGTGTGAAAACACTGTAAAAGGCTCGCTTGCAAAGTTGCGTGTGAAAAGCAGCATTTTATGCATCCAGAAGTATAAGAATTGCAGCTTGTAGATATCAAATTTGAGACGTTCTAAAATATTGTCAGGGTGTGGAATGCAGGTGGAAGGAGGAGGACTCATTTGCAGACAAGAAACATGATTTATTGAATAAAGCAGTCCAGTATTGCTGTAAAGAAAAATGCATGGATCAGTGGAAATGTTATGAAGTTATTTTTCAAAATGTATTTCATGGTCAGGCAGCCAGGAAGATCTGGCTGGATCAAAAGGTTTGACCCAACACCTGAAGGGAAGACAAGCTGCCTATTTGAAAGGCAGCTGCACAAAGATTTTCAGGTGTCTAAAATCAGGCAAAAGAGGGAAGGCACCAGTTTCCCTCTGTTGGTGGGCGAGGGAACTGTAACAAATATAAAACATGTAAACTTTTATTGTCAAATTTTTTTGAGGTTTTAAAATGACACTGACTTTAGTTTGTAACTAATTACTTGTACAATATTGTAACTAAGTTACCAACTCAGTAAATTGGAACATATTAATTACATTTTTTTAAAGTCCGATAGACAACGCTGTTTGGGACAGGTTTTTACATGAAGATACCACTGGTGTATAAATGGAAGGATAGACAGACAGACAGATGCTTAACATTTTCCTTATACCTTCAATAATTTATCTTTTTCTGGGTAAAATGTCCAATCTTTGCAGAGCACTCTCTCCCTTTTTATGATTTTTTTTTTAATAGTTTGAATAAAAGTCTTTTTTATGGGACTTTTTTTTTTTTTTTTTTTTTAACAGATTGTGCATTAAGGAAATAACTAAGCTTTTTCCTTGTCTGCTTCTTGAAAACTGTAAGAGCTTTCTGGTTTCTGTCATTGAAAATGCAATCCTCCCTGAGTAGATGGGCTACAGTCAAGGTTGGAATAAACTGCTGATAATGTGGACAGGAAAGTGGTTTTAGACAAGGTTAAAAAGTCTATTTATGCGTCTTTGTGTGCCTTGGGAATGATTTAGCATTTCTCAACACGTATGTGATGTATTTTGTGAATGAATAACAATAATCAGACCATATTTTAAGATTTGAAAAATGAACTCAGTCAGTGCATAAATCACTAATCACAAGTACTTCTTTCTAGAACATTGTATTGCAGAAAAGCACTTTTTCAAGTACTTATTTCATCAAAAACAAACATTTAATCAAAATTTATGAACTGCTTTGGAAAAACAGCGTTAATCTGGTGAAATCATACATTTATGTCAAAGTACGACCTAAATTTGAGAAGAAAATTCACATGGCTTACACCACATTGAAAGCTCCAACTAGAAAGAAGAGTTTAATACAAACAACACAAACCAGAAAAACTGCAAAAGTAAAAAAAAAAAAAAAACTTTGTCTCATTTTTGTAAAAAACAGATTTTGTGCAGAAACATTCACGACTCCCTCCTCCTCCAGGTTGAGAGAAGCCAGATGGGGTGGTTCGGGCATCTGGTCAGGATGCCCCCTGAGCGCCTCGCTGGTGAGGCATTTCAGGCCGGGTCTTGGTCTCCTCTCACCGGGAGGCAAGAGGCAGACCCCACACCTGCTGGAGAGACTATGTCTCACAGCTGGTCGGGGAATAACTCGGGATCCTTCCGGGTGAGCTGGAGGATGCCCACCCGTAAAGCTGGGTTGAGAGAAGCCTGGGCTTCCTTTCTGAGGCTGTTGCCCATGCGACCCGTCCCTGGATAAGCGGAAGACGACAAAACAGAACCTTCAAGACAAATTAATACTAACTGACTTGTTATTGCATTTAAAATAAAATACATTTGGTGGCCTCACAGCAAGGAGGTTGGGGTTTGAGTCCCAGGTGGGGATCAGGCTTGGAACACTGGTCTTTCTGTGTAGAGTTTGCATGTTCTTCTCGTGTATGTGAGGGTTTTTTCCGGGTACTCTGGTTTCCTTCCACCCTCCAAAAACATGTTAGGTGTTAGGTTAATTGGCTGCTGTAAAATTACCCCTTGGAATGAGTGTGTATGTGGCCTCATGACAGACTGGGGATTTGTTCGGGGTGTACCCTGTTTCTCACCTTAAATCAGCTGGGTTAGGCTCCGGCACCCTCTGCCACCCTCTGATGCATAAGTGGTTCAAAAGATGAAAAGACACAAAATGACTGGAAACCACAAAATGTACAAGTTCATGGTGGATTTTAATTTGTCGTCGTTGTCTCATACATTCACTGTTTTTATGACAAACTACTTTGAAAAAAAATTCTCTGTATATATTTGTGTCCTGGATGATGTAGCATTGACATTTCGGAGGAGATGTTCCAGTACATGTTTTTTTTGTGTGGGAGTAGCTGTCAATAAAACAGGGTGGTTATTTATATAAGATGATAAGAGCAATTCAGACAAATCCAGCAATCCGATATAGGACTTTACTTATTAAAAAAAATAAAGTAACAAAACATTTAACTTATGAAGGAAGGTGATCGTTTCTCAGCTGAGCTACACATTCTTTCTACATGCTAAAAACAAAGCTTGAGATGGAAAAAGAGTTTGAAAAACAATCTATTTTTATCTACACTTGAAAAACTCTTACCAGCCACTTTTTAATTATGTAAAGTCAGTTTGTTTCAGTGATGAGAGCAAATAGATGTTCATTTCTGTTTATACAGTTTGATGTCGAGCACGAGATAAGTGTGCTCAGAAAACAACAGCTCCACTTGCTCTTTATTTTTTATTTCCCATCACAGCAGTGTTCAGGTGACAGAAAGCGGGGGGTGGAATGTGTGATGTGTGATGTATGATATGTACTGCAACAGGTCAGGCGCAGGAAAGTGGGTTTGCTCTGGCGGGAAATAGCTATTTGCGTAGCTGAAAATGGAGTGTGCCTCTCTGACATTTTCATAGCCCTGCAGGCAAGAGTAACCTTCAGTAGAAAACAGAACGATTAAAGAAATGGGAGGTGGAGATGGGAAGTGAGAGGCAGAGCAAGAGGTGGGGCAAAAATTGGGCGACTTGATCACACAGGAGATGTGTAGGGACTGAAAACTGAGTTTGAAAGAAAAGTGGTGATAGGATAGAAATGAAGAAGACAGGGGCCGACAGAAAGGAGACGTACTTGAGGGTAATAGAAAGAAATGGGGAGGATAAAAACATTTACAGTTATTGTAGTAAAGGTGAGGATTTAAAGATTAGAACAGGCAACCAGATGAATACATTTTAAAACGTTTTTTACTTCAGTAAATAAAAAAGAATATCTAAAATCTATATTTTTATTTACTAAACTTGGAAAGTTATGAAGTTATATTGGTGTATCCGCAAAAACTTGGCATTGATTCAAACAGGTAGCGGTAGATCAAAGCTTAGATAACATCCAAAATCTTTAATTCAAAACAATCTTCAAAACATTATTGTTTTTATATTAGCTATGGGTGGTGAGGTGTGCTGTAGGTGTGACGGAAGAGTCCATAGTTGAAGTGGGACTGTATCAGTATTTATCTCTAAGTAGTTCCTTGTTTGCTTTAATGATGGTCAGACTGATAGATGAGGTTAGACAGGAATCTCTATGGATGTTCGCAGATGACATTGTAATGTTTGCAGATGACAAAGTGAGAGTACGGAATATTTGGGGGAATTGCTGGGGAGGTGGGGGTTTACTTTGAAAAAGAGATGAAAGAAAGTCAGCTGCAGAATGATGGAGTTATTTGTCTGTGAATCAGAAGGAACCAAATGGCATGGAGAATAAAAACTGCCAATACAAATAGAAAATAAACGTGCCCAATGCTCAGTACGGTACGATAGAATCACTTTCAGAATCAAGTTAACATCTCAGGGTTTATTCGTCTATCACAAGGCATTTCGAAATGTCCTTTCTTTTAGGAGATCAAAAGGTAAACCACGAAGAAAAAAAAGCTCAAGCTCATTTGAAGAATAGCAGCCCTTTAAACAGAAAATATCAGAAGATTTTTTAATGAGATGTACAGAGAATTATATGACTATGTAACCAAAGAAGGTTTGATTGTACTTTAACATGAAGGAAATGGCGTAGTGTTATCATTTGCAAGCTCATTTCCCTAAAACTCCCCTAGATCAATTTCAAATGCGAGGATATCACTTTCTTTAATGCAAACTTCTTTGTCACAATGAAGACAGATATGAAAGAGACTAATTTAGAAAGTTTTTTAATTTATGACTTTCTTTTTGGTACTTGTGTCTCTGTAATGAAGTGAGGGACGGGGTCATGAGCTGTGACGCTTTCATTTCTTCAAATAAGATGAGGTAGACCGATATGGGTGAAGATCAGATATTAAAATTTGACTCAAGCCTTTTAATAAATTTCTCTCTCTCAGTATAAAAGAAAATTAAGAAGTGTGAGGACTCTTTTGTGTAACGCTAGTAGCAATGATCTATTAAGACAAAAAAAAAATCCATGAGGAAAATACACAGAATTGCATCTACATTCAAAATTTTATTCTTAAAACTTTATACCCTGGAACTTTGTACACTGCACACAGAAATGTGTGTATTCAAAATGTGTACAAGGTTGCAAAGCAGGATTCTCTCATGCTTTTAACTCTGAGATGTACTACTCTCCTCAAAGATGTTGGAACTGATGTTCCTTCTTATTAATATGTATAGCTTTTCCTCCAGTTTCTCCCAGTGGGGTAAGAGTCTGATAGTGTGGCTGTGGAGTGAGAGCTGGGAGGCTTTGTTCCACTGCTGGTGCTGTGTCTCCCTCATGGGGGGAAATGTTATGAAAGTCACCAGCAGCACCAGAGGTTAATTACTAAGTTGTAAATCACAGCAGACAGTTTTGGGTGTGAGTGCTGTTAACATATGGCTGCAGTTAGAGGTTACAGTGAGAAAATGCTGCAGTAAAAGGAACTTATTCCTCATTACTACATTATAAAAATATCAATAATTATTGTTCATTCAAAATAAAAATAGATAAAATATAAATACACACAATCCAATTAGATTCTGGGAAAAATTAAATCCCTTGACATGTATGCTGTATGCACAGAGTTGTACATAACTGGTGCACAAGTGCTCATGTGTTATTAAAACTTGTGCTGCCCTCCAAATAAAATGCATGTAGGTGCTTGCAGTGTCAAACCAGCTTTGGAAATTAAAAAAAAACAAACCATCACCATAAGGTCATTGTTGTGGGGTAAAATATACCCCATGAATCAAATTAAATGGTTTTGAAAATGATAAGAAATATTTTGATAATTCATCTTTAACTGAATAAATGTTTTTGCATCTCTTGCTCGGGCGTCTTGTGATCTACTGGCTGAGAGTGAAGAAATATATTAAAAACTCACATTAGCATAAGCTAACATAAGCACATGGTTCACATCGGCAACATGCATGCACTTTCACTCACACTCACACACTGGATCACACTGTTTACTGTCCACTATGTTCCTTGCTCCCTTTCAATTTTATTATAGCTCTAGTAACATGGGTTTGTGTTATACATCATTCGTTATAGAAGGTTTTGTTGTGTGTGTCTGCTTTTTCACTGTTTTAATTTCTTGTTTGTACTTTTTTTTTTCCTCCTCAGATAATCCAGCAGGTTTAGCTGCTTCTTCTGTACCCTCTTCTTTTTCACTTCTTCCTTCGCTTACCCCCCTCCCTCTCGCTTCTGTATTCCCCGTCAGGTCCAGCAAAAAGAAGCACAGACATTTTGATTGTAAAGCATTTAAAATAAACAAAAAGAGCTTACAGGGTCGGCACCATGTGCTGACCCTGATAGAGCAACACTGTCAAGCAATAAGTGACATACAAATCATCATTCTGCTTGTCACAATGCCGGACAGGACAGGTAAAAAACCTGGTATTATCCTAGTATTATCTTAGTATTATTGTACTCGTTCTAACACCTCCAAAAAGCTGTGTTTTTTTTTTTAAGATAAGTTTGAAAGTTCACTGTAGATGGCCACAGCTTGCAACTTTTGTTACCAAGGAAACCAGGTTGACACAAGAACAAATTGTCCAGAACAGTGTGAGTGGGAGTTTGATAGGTTGTCAAGATTTATAGATTGACCTCTGCTGTCACGGTCGTGTCCAGTCATTTTATCATTAGGAGAGGTAAAGTGTGCAAAAGAGATTTCTTTTAAGAAATAAGGCTATGTCTTATTTATCATTCATTATGTGTGTTATTTTTGTTGTTGTCTTTGCCATCCCGTGGTCCCAGGGATGTCTTGGACCCCATGGGATTCAAACCAGGTTCTCCCGGTCAAAAGGCGACAACTCTACCACTAGGCCAATGCCCCTTTTGACCAAGGCTAAGTCTATGTGAACAACAGTCATAAAAATGACCGCATATTGTTGTGAAATTTGAATGGAAATTTAAAAAGTCAACAGTTATAAATGACTTATGTCAAAATAGATGCTAAAATTTCTGAAAAACATTATGCACACATTTAGTGAAAAAAACTCCAAATATACAAATGCTTAAATTCAAGATAAGTGCAAAGTAAAGTTGATTTGATTGTAACTATGGTTCAGAGAGAGAAGGTGATTCCTTGCCTTGACGGAACGATTGAGCAGCAGTATTTTCAATTCTTTTTCGCAGATCTTCACATGTTCAGTGTGTAAGACTGTGAACGTTGGTGTGTTAGGTCATTAAGGAATAGTCACCCCATCATTTTGACTGCATGGTCTGGGTAACTAACTTATTAAAAAATGTTAATATAGTACAGTCTGAGGTTTTGAGTCCTCGGGAGATTTGAACTTTTAGTAAATGTCCGTCTTTGACTGTATTCTTCTTTTCGTCAATGAAAAAAAGTCGTCCGCCATAAACTATGATCCTGTAAATGCCATGTTTCACTGTTGTCAATGTTGGACAGAAAATGACTGGTGTCAGGTTTTCTCCACACATAAAACATAAAGAGTAAGTTGTTTGTCACAGTAAAGCAGAGAATCCTATTTCTCTTAGTCTGGAAGTTCTTTGTGGGTTTTGGCAGATTCAATTTATACTTTTACCGTGAAGAGGTCAGGATACATGCATGCATTCTGGAGCTCATTCACAGGAATCTTTGGAATCCTTTTTACCTCTCTTCTCATTATGACCCTGCCTTGATTGCCTTGTTTGGCTGGGTGGCCAAGAGTTTTGTTCATAAATTTTTTTTATTTAAGGCCAATAGAGCCCTCTGCTCTCAGGAACCAAATTTTTATTGTCCTTTCTTTGTTTTCTTTCTTTTTTTTTACTTTTTCATTTGTGATCCCAGGGACGGCTTGAGCCCAGCAGGTATCGAACCAGGTTCTACCGGTTGAAAGACGGTATCTCTACCACTTTATTGTAAGCTCTGACAGACTAATATCTTGCCAATATTCTGTCGCTCAGGTTCTTGGGTAGTTCATTCAAACTCATCGTTCTTATTTGGTTGTGAATGGACACAAGGTATTCTATTCTGCTGACAAATGCTCATCTTTTGTAAGTCCAACTAGTTTAATCAAACAGTCCTGGACTCAAATTGGGAGGAAGAATTATTTTGAGATAAATCAGAAGAAATTGACAGCATGAGAGTTGAGTATGATTTTCATAGCTGGAGGTCTGAATACACACGATCATGTAATTTTATAGGTTTTTTTTTTCAAACACGGTTTTAATAGGTTTAGGGTTGGGCTTCTCCAGATAGGGGAGAGAAATCCCGATACAATTCACTAGAAGTACATAAATCAAGTTTTCATCAAGGTCATTATGCTTTGTAGGGCAAACATTTTTTATGTTAATTTACCTTGATGAATAGTTTTATGATGAATAGTAAATATCCATCATTTCTTAAAAAAATTATGTTCAAGCTGTTTTAAAAAACCAGCTCTTTATTTGGTTCATTCCTTTCTCTTTAAATCCTAAGCGTTTGCTTCTCCACCAGAGTAATGTTATTTTGTTTACCCCCCGACATTACAAGGGGTATAGGAACATAGTTCCGATTAAGAGGGTATTCGCATCAACCATTTGGTCTAAAACCTTATGGGAGGCTTTGCAAGTGGGTTTTATGAGGTGCAGAGTTTAGACAGAGACCAGACAGATATTTCTCAGGACTTCTAATGTGGCTCGCATCCTGCCCCTTTAATCATTATAAGAGGCACAGCTTGCAGACAGAAAGGATTACATTTGGGTCTTTAAAAATAAAATTAGCAAAATAAGCACCACATAAAAAGATTCTTTGAGTAAGTTTCATTCTTCTGTAGTTTTACAGCTCTATGCACATGATGACATTACACTAGCATGCTCGTCAGAAGTCAAAAATGGTAATGGCTGTTGTTGGTAGGTAGTAACATGGTGGTGTTATGTTTCACTCTCTGTGGTCCATATGTTCTTCACCACAAGTTATTTTTATGGATGCTGCATGTGCCAAATTATTGTCTGAAGAATCTACTATTTCATTTGCTCCCAATGAGGAATGCTTTTAATATCCATCACCTTATTGTTGACAGCCTGGTGTCAAGATTGACTCAGTTGTTCATGTGCTCGTGCAAGAGTCCAGCATTTTATTCTAATGGTCACATAAAATTAAAATTAGTACTCAATAAGAAAGCAAAATTTACTTGTATCACTACATAAATGATGGTGACCAAAAATGTTCTGGTTGTGTCAAAATTTAGCCAAAGAGAACATTTTTTTTAGCATAAGCATTAAAGTAGTCAGAAATGTACTTTGAAAGCATAAAATTTAATCTTGCATATTAAATCATACATCGTAACAACTAAATTCTTGTGCGGTCATGGCATAATCCAAAGTTCATTCGTGCAATTTTGTTTCTATTTGTGCATGTTTTAACTGTAAAAAAAAGTCAAACATGAAAGTTCTTTTTATCCCTTTTGTTCCCAGTGAGATATGTGTTTTAACTTCACATGATATATGATAACAAAATTAGTTGGAAATAAAACAGAAAATCGTCAATGCTAATGTACGTATCTAGGTTACATGGTTTTCACCAAACTGGAGCTCCATGATCCAGTTCCATTTAAACAGGTAGGTTGTACTGCTACAAGCGAGATCAGTTTGACTTTTTGTAAAAGAGGAAGGTCAGGTTGAGAGAGACCGAGGCCCCTGTGTGGGTAGACCAAAAGACTTCCAAGTCCAGTCAGAAAACGAACACAACATTCTAAACACACAAAAAAATTTTTCTTAAAATTCAGTATTACAGTTGTTGGAAAAAGTATATATGTAAGTCAAATAATCATATTTGATGTGTAATAATTTCAAGCTATTTGAATATACACACACACACATACAATTACTGTATGTCATTAGATTTGACATAGAGAACCAAAAATACAAATAGAAAATAAAATATATTCATTTCAAAACTATAAATATATGTATATCTATAAAACTTTAGAAAAATAAATGTGTGAAAGATTTTCAGTGAAGCACCAAGTAAAGTTCACATTGTATATTAATTTAAAGAAAGTATTTTTTTTTGGGTGGAGGTGGGTCTAATCACTGCTCTCTTTTGTCAGTCATTAATGACAAATAATGAGCAAGCTAACGTTAAGGGATTTTTGTTGGAAACCAAACTTCAGTGACCTTTGTCCTCCCGCCGATCCTCCTCTTCCCGCCCGCCTTGTGGGCGGTTCTCCTGCCTATATTGTACACCGCCTTTTGGATGTGCGTCGGCGCGGCAGGCGGCTTCAGTACTTGGTTGATTGGGAGGGGTATGGTCCTGAAAAACGGTCGTGGGTCCCACGCTCTCGCATTTTGGATGCTTCCCTGGTGAGGGACTTTCACCGGTCTAACCTGGCCGGCCTGGCAGGCGCCGGCCTGGTGGGCGCCGGGTGGCGCCCGTTACCGGGGGGTACTGTCAGGACAGTAGTCTGTTCCCCCTCTGTGTCCTGTTTCACCCTTCCCTCTTGTCTGTGTCTGTGCAACTAGTCACACCTGAATCTAATCTACTGCTGGGGAAATTTGAGTGTCCGATAGTGCTCTAAGCAGTCCAAGAGAGAGTTCCAAACAGCTTCAGACAGCTGGTAAGTGGTGCCCAGTTGAGTTGGAAAGCTGTTAGGTGAAAGAGCTGGAACAGGCCGCTTGGTGGAACAGAGCTGGAACTGTCATGATCTCCCTCTATTCTGAAACATTTCCAACCTCCAAATCTGACCCTTTTTCCCCAATTCAGCACACCTGACCCAATTGCCTCTCTATGATTTCTCCACCTGTGTCTCGTCTTCCTTTGGTTAGTTGTCAGAACGTCCGCTCTCATGTTGTAGCCATGATGGTGTCCCCACCACGTTGTCTTCCTGGTTGCACATGTCCACCCATCTTCTGTAACACCTGATTACCTCCAATAAACTGGTTAAGACTGGCTTAGTTTCTGGGGCCTACGTCTACATCTTCACCACCTCATGACAGGAACATTTTTCATTTTAAAAGGGGAAAAAAAAAATATTTTTATGTACTATCAAGGGTAGTTTTTAACTGACTGATCTTTCTAGAAACTGTGACAAGACTGATCAAAAAACTCAAGTTGAGGATGACTGTACAGTCACAAAATTAAGACACACCCACTTATTTAGCAACCAAAAAACTAAAAGCATATAAAAAGTTTAAAGAAATATACCGATAAATAAATATGGAGTTTAATAAGAGTAATACTTAAATTATGAACATTTAAATGATTATTTTTCCAAGTCTGACCAGCTGTATGAAATTAGTCAAGTTACTTGTAAAATATAATCACATCCGGTTTCCTTCAAAACAAAAAGATCATATTATGTTATTTTAACGCTGAAGTAGTTTCTTTTAAGCATATTCAACATACATACTCAATTATTCAGTTTTTAATACATATTTATACTGATTTTTATGAACATCTGCTGTCTTAATTTGCACCTTAAATTGTTTCATTTGTTTTATTGTGGTGAGAAACTTCCTTTCAGTGTGTTTCTTTCATGGCTAACTTTACAGTCGCGCAGCAGTGGACAGGTTTACCTTCTTCTTTGGCAGCTGTTCTTTGAAATCCAGCTGTTTCATCCTTTACAGAGAACATAAAGCACCAAGGAGATTGGAAACAGAACGGAGCCGGTAAGACACCCTCTCTCCCTGTCTTTTTTCTTTCTTTCTTTTTAAAATCTTGTTTTTTTTGTGATGAGCGTAGACTCTTAAAAAGTTTGGTTTACTGTCAGAGTGTCTTAATGTAGTGTTTTTAGTTTGACTGGTTTGCTGGTTATTTGTCACACTTTAGTAGATTTGACTAGTTTTTATTTGATTATTAAAGTTTTTTTTTTTTACTCCTTTGCAGTTTGGAATGACTTGGATTTTGGACTGTTTTTTTTTTTTTTTTTTTGCGTAGGCTAATTGCGCAGCGCCACACGTGTCATCTATCACTTAACTCCAGGTGAACTGTCTTTATTTAAGACCCACAAAGAAATAAGAATTTAAATGTCATATTTGTGGTTATAGTACAAGAGTTTTCAACCACCTGCTCTAATATAGGTGGTGATATTGCCAATAATGACCCACAACAGATTGGCGAACTGTTAAGGGTGTACCCTGCCTCTCGCCTGAAATCAGTGGGGATAGACTGCGGCACCCCCTCCTCCTCATTAGGAAGAAGCGGTTGAGAATAAATGACTGTTGGCAATAATTTAGACCTCTTTTTAAATTTAAATAAACTTTATAATTTCCCAATAAAATCCTTAAAAGTTTATAAGGAAGAATTATTCATTTTATTTTTTATTTTCTTCATATAAAAACAACAACAACAAAATCTATGAATCCTTTCACTGTTTTTTCTTGAATATTTCCACTAAAATATCTTACTTTCTGTACATTTATGACAAAATATTGGTTAAAATTCAAACTAATTAATTGAAACCAAGCTTGAAAAAAGCTGCTTGTTCAACTTTTTTTCATTTTTATTGCTGAATATTTACTTTGAAAAATTTTAAAGGGTTCATAACCTGTTTGTCATTGTTTTTTGTGGATTTATCTTCATCAATATAAAGAATTTCTTCCTTTATAACTTGTAATGTAAACTAATGTTTACAATGCAACGTAATATGAAAACCAAAACAGAAGGAATTACAGTAGGTTTTTAGAGTAATTGTAAGCAGTTTATTTTTTTCTGCTTTATCCTATTTTTAATTTGTTCCCAAACCAATTCAATAAATCAATTCAATATACTGATTCAATTTTATCAGAAAATAAATCTGCCCTTCTGACTCTGTCAGAGACTTGTAGCAGCAGTCTTTTGCGTGCTGTCGGCTTTTCACACACACTCTCACACAGCTGCCATTCACGTTGGTTGCCTGCCATTGAAAAACTAAGCAAGTGAAAAGTGTGTGTGGGTGTTTTGTGGGTCAAAAACTTTGACTTTTTGCCTGCTAAATAGCTACTTAAATCCCTGCACGGCTCCAACCAACTCAAGTGAAGCTTTGAGATTAATACGTTTCAGACATATAGCCTTAGTGTCCATTGAGTTGCCATGGAGACCTCATTGCTTCACTGTCCGGTATCTTGCTTGTCTTTTTTTTTCTGAAACTTTTTTTTAATTAGTTCATGCATTTATATTTTTTACTCCCGTTTTTTTTTTTGCCTCCCATGTTGTAATTGTTTAGTTGTGCACATCTGCTGCTCCGTCAGCCTTTGGCAAATTTGCTTTGACCTTCTTTTCATCCTCTCTTTTACTGCTGCTATCTTTATTATCTTCACCTGCTGGGCAAAGTTGACCACCCCGCTTACACTGAGCGCTGTTCACAGCTGGAACCTGCAAAGCCTTGGACTAAAACGTTGCTGGTTTTGGGGGATTTATCGACCTCAGTTTTTCCTGTTCTTGGTGTGACTGTTGCACTTGATTTCATCTGATGCAAAGATTGTTTACAGCAACATTGTGACCTTTAGTAGGAATGTCTAAAAGGTTTTGTGCAATTTTTATTTTACATATTTACCAGTTTCTGCTTCACTAACCAGGACAAAAATCTAGCTAATTGTCTATTAGCTGGGGGTTGCTCGGCACTCGAGGACGTCAATGTTCCATCATGGCAAAGCGGAACAGCATCATTATCACTGAGTTGCTAAAATGAAGGAAAGAAGAATCTAATTTGATGTTTTTTATGCATCACAAATTTTTATAAATACTCTGGGATTTTTTTAATTGTTTTTTTGTTTTTTGTTTTTTTTTTGCATATGATGTAAATTATACTGGCTAGACGAAGTGGATTTGTTTGACACGAGATGTTTCACAAATGACTTTACCAGGCTGTGTTGATGAATTAGACAAATTCTTTGCTGCACAAAGAATGTTTTTGGATTGATTGTTTGTAGCTTTGGAAAACAGGTGCACTGAACCAAAGACATCTATATTAAAAAGCATTAAAACATGCCCTTGAAAAGAGGGCAATGCAGTGATGGCATCTCACCCCTGAGCCTTTTACAGGCCTGCATGGGTCATTGCATGTGAGCCTGAAGGTGGCAGAGACTTGTTTGTGGTGGGCATGGTCAGAGATTTAGACAGCTGCACATAGCCTGTCTCAGGGTGTGCAGGCTGTTCTTGCAGCCCCCTGCCTAGTTGACTGGCATGCCCCAAGGTGGTCAACCCGAGGATAGACTTAACCCAGGCAGTAGGGAGTTGGAGAGTGACGCAGCCAACCCTTTGGGATAGCATTGGTAGTAGAGGGGTGTCACCTTTACATCTTAAAGTCCCAACTAAGCCCTCCGACTCAAACTGGAATGAAGCAGGCAGTGAAAGTTAAACATGGAACCTGGCTTTACACCTACTTTAATATCAGAAGTTAGATTGCTAAGCAACACATTCAGCACCTGGATTGATTTTATTTTCTTTTTTTTCCTATTTTTGATTAGTTATAAAATAATTTCCTGTGCTAACATCACACCGTACAAGTCAGCTTCACTGCCATGCATCATGTTGCCTACACACACAAGTAATGAGTCATACACAGGGGCCCGGTGTTGGAATAGCAAACTGACTAACTAAGACTCGTGTGCATACACACACAGTGGTGCATTTATGCAGCTGAATGATGGTGCTCTGAGGTTAAACACTAGCTCAGTGTATTTAGCCAGGTACACCTTCTCAAACACTCCACACAACAACAAAAACTAAATGGGCTGCTTGTTTAGGACCAACTGAACTCATCAGGGAGGGCGGTAGCTTAATTATTTAATAAAAAAAAGCATTGCATTTTTCATAAATATTCAGATATGGTGGGATTTAGAGTTAACTTACTTTTAACGCTTATTTATACAGACTTGAGTTTAATGAACGGTTGATTAGGAATGTTCTGCTTTGCATAAAGTTGTGCGTACACTTGCACACCTTATCATAACTAGTTCTTCAGGCAAAATTCTCTAGAGCTATACGTATTTGAAGCCATCAATATAGAAGTGAGAATGTTAACTAGATTGTCTCTTGAATTATTTTAACTTTAAAACCAAGTTCCTACTCTAAAGGTTCCCGTCATTTTTTTGGTTGTTCAACATCAAGATTATTTTCAAGCTAGGGTACATTTTTTCCATCAAAAAAAATTGAGGCACACCACCAACCAAAAATGTTAAGAACGATTCTCTGTAGCCACCTATATTAACAATATAGTCTCACCAAAGTGTCCTGAACAGGAATCAAATCCATACATTAAACCCGTTTTTATGATTACGATCCACTAGGTGGGAGTTTTTTTGGACTAGTTTTTGGGAGGGATGAACAACAGCATGCAACAAAAAAGCACAGAAGAAGAGTGGGTTGCTATGGTTACAGAAAAGCCCTGCCTGTCTCTCAATAAAAAGACAAGATTTCCTACTGATAAACATAAATAAATATGCTTTAATCCAATTTTTTACACAAACAATATGAGATCAATCAAAACAATTTTTGGGAGCTACCGGAAGATCCAGAATCTAATCAATAGAATTTTTTCACACACCACACTTGACTATCTCTCATGGTACACAAGTGTGCCATGGAACACTGGTTGAAAAACACTGATTTAGATCATAAGATATTCACTTAATTATCAAGTGTCAGACATTTCAAAAGGGTCCTAGTACTCGAACTGTCTTTAATTTATTTGAAGCTGTACGTATTTACAGTATATGACCATATTTTGTGTGTTTGTGTGTAGGTCTGTGAGTGTGTATGTGAGGGATAGACTCCTTTATGTCCATCTCAATCCTTTACACTTACAGAGACTTAGTCAACCTATCCCAATGGACTACAGGTAAAAGGCGGGGTACACCCTCACAGGTTGCCAGGCTAATGCAATGCCACACATGGAGACAGACAACCATTCATGAGCACAGGGGCATTTGTCTACTAGCCAATTAACCTAACGTGCATGTTTTTAGAGGGTGGAAGGAAATTTGAGTACTTGGGTACATGTAGAGAGCATGCAAACTACACACAGAAAGGCCAGTAATTAAAGCCATGTAGTGTTCAGCCTGATAGAGCAAAACTGTTCAGCAATACCTGACCGACAAAAATACCCCAAAACATAAATAGATAAACTCTTTCGTTACGTTTCATCTTTAATTAACTCACTTTATTGATATTTTGACATTGACAACTTTTTGGCTTTGATCTGGTTTATAATTAGATTATTTAAAAAATAAATTAAAATGTAATTAACTGTTTGTGAATTAATTTAGTTGTATCTCATTTTGAACCTAAAATTGTACAATAATGTTTATTTCGTATTAATTGAAAAGATTAAAAGTGGACGCCTGTACAGATATATAAAAAATACCTTTGACATAATTGTAGCATCTTAATTTTATACATTTTTTTTCAGGGGCCATATTTGATGTAATAATGGTCCAATTTTGGCGTTAGGTTTGTATGCTCTAAATCTTGAATTTTAGGCAAGAGATAGGGTGATGGGGAAAACTTCTTCTCTCCTGGACAGCAAACAAGTCTACTCAGGCTTCAAGCTGGGATTAGCTATCAGAATCATTACTAAACTTCCTCCATCTCACCAGGACATCAACTTTATCTCCATCTCTTATTGATTGGGCATCTGATCCATACTGTGACCGCCTGAAGAGGCGTGCATTCTTTTTTCTGTTTTACCATTGCTTCTTCTTGAAATACAAAGTCACTTTAGACCGTGACCCAATTGTGTTGCCACGTCTAATGTAGCAACTGGCTCTAATATTGGTTCATGGTAACAAAGATGAGACATTGACCAAAAAAAAAAAAAAAACAAAAAAAAAACAAAGTTAAGTAAATTTTTTTTCTAACATAGAGAACCAATTTATTTACAACTAAGCTGTCTCTAACTTGCATGGCATGTTTTTACTATACTATTTATTCACATTAAGATCTGATAATCTTCAATAAGATATAAAAAATTCTTATATCTTTATTAAGATTATAACACTTTGCTCATCAATAACTTGGATTATTTCTAGATAAAAACTTTCCCACTTGGACTCCAGCCTGTTCTTTCCTATTTCTGTTTCATTTTTTTTATATAGAACTTTATTGTGCTGTGTTCGTTGGATTTTTTTACTCGGTACAACTTTTGAAAAGTCTGACTCAAAAATTATCTTTAAAGTACATCTGCCATCAAAATTATTTTTCCTTCAGTAGTTGTTTGCTGATTTAAAAAGGTTAGCTGCTATGTTCTCTGACTGTACAGTTGGCAAGTATAAAAACAACTACATAGAAAGCCTGTGAGAAGACACAAAGAGCAGCTAAAACTCTAATTAATAGAAGCAACAGTTTTTATTGCCGTTCGTTTTGTCTAAAGAGCAATAACTGTTGGGTCAACTAAACAGACTTTGCAGGCCTTTGCAGAAGCTTTGCTTGTTGCAACCTACCCAGCAACAAATGCTGGCTGAAATGTGATTGGTCCAATATTAAATGGGACAATGCGTGTTTGGAAGCAGCACAGCTATTATAATAAAATCATACGTAAGAAAACAGACGAACCATTGGAAATATTTTTGTGTATATTAATGTTCAAAATATGATAAACAAGAGTTTGTAATTCAAACTTTTTTAAGGCCTCCAGAGAAGGCTGTTGAGGTGTTCAGAGTCTGCCAGTGGTTGTCCTCACATGGATGTACCAGTTCTCAGGAAGAAAGTTAATACGGATTTCTCAGCCCTCCTCCCTATTTGAGCACCAAGAAGCCCTTGAAATTAAGAGGATTTGATCATTTTCTGTATGCTTTCATAATGTTAAGCCGGAATCATAAATATGCTTTTTTTTCTCAGCCGTGTCTTTCATTATCTTTTTTCTCATTTCTAACTGAGGTGCTTTTCATTTCTCTGCTTCCATGAGTGTGTGTGGGTGATTATGTTTGCTCTCTGCTGGAGGTCCCTTATCATGTGTCAAACTGGTGGGTGTGAGTGGATGAAAGACGCAGGTCCAGCTTTTTGCTCCCAAAGCACCAACATCATCATCGTTCCTTCCGTTTAAACAAAATAGTGAAACCAAGTGCACACGGTAAACAGATTTTTTTTCTAATCTCTGGTATTTTATTCTGTGACATACAGTACGTATATTAATCTATCAAATGTTCCTCTTTTTCTTACCTGTTTGGTGACACATTGACTCAAAATTTTTCAAAGTCCCCATTTTAGCACGTCTAGGGTCCTTGGAGAAGACACCTAACCCCCACTTCTCCCACCATTAGCACCGTCGAAGGGCAGCCTGCTGCGGTGTAAGGAGTGCAGCACACAAATTTCCCCGGTGAGGGATGAATACAGTAATTCTTTTTTTTTTTAACAAGAAACATTAAAAGTTTTTGATTTGTAACGGCAACCTGCAGGTAGCGGAGTTTCACTTGTCCTGCAGTAGTTATCAGCGTGACTTTGTTATGGCCTGAATTTGGCTTGGGGGAGACTAACTTGTTCACACTGACAGAGCTTATAATTCAACCGTATATTTTGCCCTCTTGGTGCTAAAAGTAAGGAATATTTTTTAGTGTTCTGCCTTTTGGGGCATTTTTGAGGTTAGGTTAACAATTCCGACAAAACTGCTGCCCGCAAGCGGGAAATAACTGAAAAATAAAGTACGCAGACAAATAGATCAACCTGTGCTGTGAAAAAATTCATTTTATTTCTTCTGCTGGACTGAGGACAGAGATAATCCGTTCTAACCAAACAGAAACAAATGAGTTTGGTCATCTTAGCTATGTTCTAACAAAATATCGAGATGTACCTAAAACAAGGACGTTAAGTCCCCTTTTAACTGGTTGTAACTAAACTAAGCCCACAGAATTCTAAAAAAGAGAAAACAAATGACATGAACTTATTTCTGTTCTATAGCTCAAAGGTGTTTCGATAGTGAATTTAATGCCATAATCTCATGTACAGTAGTCAAACACAGATTGGGGGCGTCAAACTCAGTTCCTAGATGGCCAGTGTCCCTGCAGATTTTCTATGTGTTTTTGCATCTACACACCTGATCTGGTTTATTGAGTCAATGTGCCAAATTTTGTTGGCTGTTGATTTCACTTTATGTTCATCAACTGTGTTGAATCAGGAATACATGGAAAACCTTCAAGACACCAGCCCTCGAGGACCGGAGTTTGACACCCCACTCAGTCATTAAAAACAATTGATCCCTCTAAATTCATGCTGCCCAGCCTAAGATATTCATACATTCACAGAAATGAGCTGATTTTGTGTTAACAGCTGAGAAAATTCAGTGCTGCAAGAAAAACTTTTTAACTTACTTTTTAACTTAATTTTCACAAATTTCCCCTGTGTGGGATCAATAAAGTATATTCTGATTCTGAACTTACCAGATCTAATTAAACATTTAAAAAAAAAAAAAGGTGTACTCAGACTTTAGGGAGTAAATTTGTAATATTTCACATCTGACACTCCGAAATGTAGCCTTCAGTGATTAAAAAGCTACATTTACACTTGTTTTGCTTGGTTTTTGTAATCTTTCAGCTTTCCAAGATATTGTTGCAGAATTTCCCCTGATACATTTTTAAATTTTCTGAATCTTAAATTGGGTTTGTTAAAGCAAACAGCTCATGTTGAGTTTTGGGATAGAAATGTTTGAAATAGAATCCTGAAGCACTATGTACCATATCCTCAAATGCAAAATGATAAATTTGTTTTGTTTTTTATAGTTAATACGCAAATATTGAATTTATTTGGTGCACTATCAAAAGTTTTATTCAGATGTTTTTTATTCTTTTTATCCTCATAACAGTGTAAAAATAGATGTAAGACAAATAAAGAAAAAAGTATTTTTTTTAAAGATATTTAACAATTTTTTTGTGAGTAATAGCATTGGAATACAGGAAGAAAGAACAATTTATTGGTAGGAACTTATCTGTGGAACCTTTGATGCAGATTTATGGACATAACCTTGTTGCATTAACTGAAAAAGAAACATAGATTTATCCTGTGATTCAAAGTTAAACCACATTTTCTGTCGGTGTTTTGAAAAAAAAAAATGTCTGAAATGTCTTTTTCCTACTTATTGGCTTTATTTCTATTAATTTAGCTTTCTCTCTGAAGCAGGAGCAAAAGCAATGGATTTCTTGAAGTTTTTTAACAGTATGCTCAGTCATTCACTGTGCTGGATCTGGATCCTCTGCCCACATTACAGACCACATTAAGACACTCATCCTTCATAGTGAACGCTCTATGGCAGAGAAGCACACAGTGCTCTTCTGGCCACATTCAAGACCAAAAGTTTGCTTTAAAAGTTACTCAGAGGGAGATTGACTCCTTACAGTGTACCGATAAACACAGAAGGGAACCTTGTTCCCCCTCCAGCCCTAGGTGGGGGTACACTGGAGTCTTCAGAAGGGTGAGGGCAGAGTGGAAGGGACAAACATTGGAGCTTTGTATTTCTGTGTTTGACTTCCTCTGCCAACTCCCTCCATGACAGCATCAAGTTGTTTTCTTGATGTTCTCACATGCACACGTCTCTTCTGAGAAGAGTATTTGTAGTGAAACTCTACATTTTGGTGCATGTTTTTTGTCTTTTACCCATGTTAATTGTCAACTTTGTTCCTTTCCGTCGTTTTCCGCTTAACCGGGGTCGGGAGGGCAGAAGCTTCAGATGGGAAAATCAGGCTTCTCTCCCCCTGGCTGCTCACTTGGGAGGATCCCAAGGCGATCCCCAGCCATCTGCGAGACCTAAGCGGGTCTGGTGCCTGCCTCTTGGTCTCTTCCTAGTTGAATGTGCCTGAAACAACTCGCCAGCGAGGTGCTCGGGAGGCATCCTAACCAGATGCCCGAACCATTCCATCTGGCTTCTCTTGACTCAGATGAGCAACGGCTCTTTTCCAAGCTCCTGCCAGATCATTCTATCTCTTAGTGAGAGCCCAGCCACTCTGCGGAGGAAGCTCAATTGGGCCACTTGTAACCACAATCTCATTCTTTCGGTCATCACCCACAGCTGGTGACCATAGGTGAGGGTAGGAATGTCGATCAACCGGTAAATCGAGAGCTTTGCTTTTCAGTTCAGCTCTCTCTTTACCCCGACGAAATGATGCAGCATCCTGATTATTGAGGAGGCTGCACCGATCTGTCTGTCGATCTCCTGCTTCAACCTTCCCCCACTCGTGAACAAGACCCCGAGATACTTAAACTCCTCCTCTTGGGGCAGGACCCTGTGCATGACTTGCACGGGGCATTCCATTCTTTCCGGGGCGAGAACCATGGTCTCGGATATGGAGGTGCTGATTCCCATCCCGGCACCATGCGGATCTTACATGCTTGACATGCAAGATCTTGTCCCGACAAAGCTAACGGGACCACATCATCTGCAAAAAAACAGAAATCCGATCTTGTGGTCACAAACCGGATCCCTCCAACGCCTCTGCTGTGCCTAAAAATTCTGTCCAGAAAGAGTCCACTTTGTGATTTTCTTTAATGCACATCAACCTAGTCGATTTTCTTCAGCACTGAGAAAAACTAAAGTATTTTTGTCAGTAATGAAAAAAAACTGTTAAAATCAGAGTGAAAGAAAGCTTGTCTTTAATATAGATGAGTAACGGTCCCTGAGGAGCACTTTTCAGTTCGTATGAAAGCTTTGGCATAAATCATCTAGGTGTTATATAAATGACGGCATCTCCCCGACAGCCACTTTGTTTATCATAAAAGCTTTCTCCCAGGTTGCTGTTTCATATTAATGATTTCACTTACATTTTTAAAGTGCTTGGATGATAAGCAGCCTAGAAGTGAAGGAGGGTCTCTGACCTTGTCCCACTTCATGGATTTGCTCTGGTTTCTGACTAATAGAGTGTGCCCTAGTCTTTCTCCCACAACATGTACTCAAAATAGCTCAGACATGCCCCATTAGGCAGTTTTGTAATTGTTAACACAGCATACTCTGTCCTTGGCACACATTAACTACTTCATTTGAATGTCAATCCCAATTAAAAAAAGGCTTAGTACTTGATTATTTTAAACATGAACAACCACAGCGCAACAGCTCAACAATCTTTTGGTTGATGCTAAGAGTTTTTGCACCTATCTGAGGATAATTTTAATGATGTGAAGTGCTGAGGAAATAGTTTAATACTTTCAGTTTAGGATCTATGTTTTCTTGACATGGCTTCTGAAGGACTACGTTTTTTTTTTCTACCTCCTTCAAAAACATCCCCTACACAGTGACAAGTTCATTTACCTTACCGCATCTGATTTTAATGAATGTGTTCATCAGTTTGTTTTCAAATAACCTGACAAGGAATCTAATTGATGTTGGCCAGCGTTCAATCAAGTAGGTCCTTGAGAACCAAAAGTTGAGGAAAGACGTGTGTCAAATAAATACACACAGAAATTAGCTTTATTTTCTCTTCAAACAGTGGGTTTATTGAGTTGAGTTGTTCACTGTGAACAGAAACTGTGTTTCCATGGTTTATGACTGGGATCGATTGGATGTTGCTCAGAGGTTAAGGTAATTCAAGATCTTTTCACATGCTGCTACTGAAGGTTTGGCTTTATGTCAGCGAACGAGCAGCATCGCAGTACAACCTGTAAAACATTTTATTCAAGTTATTAGTAAATTAGAACATTTTTGTCTAATTATTGGGTTTTTTTTATCATTCCTAATTTGAAATGACGTTTGCAGTACTATAAATACTACAAAGTACTCTGATTTTCTATGGGTATGTGCTTTTGTAATACCGTAGCATGATATCTCCCTAACCATTAGGGGCTTTTGACAAAAGTACCCACAATTACTCTGGACCAACTATGAATGAACTGATTTCGGTTTTAGGGTGATGCAACAAAAAGTCAAGGCCAAAAAGTTGAGGTCACAAATTTACCAGCCAGGCAGAGGCATACTGTTTGATGGCTTGGCGTACACTTTGTATGTTTAATAAAACCCAAAAAGTTGCACCAACCAATACAAAACGTGCCTTATTTTAATTTTAACCCAGAACATGGAGCCCACATAGTCAGAGGTAATGACAGCATGTTTAAATCTATTAATTTCAGAAAGAATTAAGTGTTGGATTCATATTATTCCAACAATGGCACAGTCTTTTGCGCTGTGGCCTCGTATGACAAAGGTTACTTACTGTTTCAAACAGTAGTGGAAACAGTAAATCTATACAGGAGCAATAAATGCTACCAAAACTCGGATTCTCATCAGCTGTAGGTGGTGACCAAAAGAACAAGATTGTGTATGCAAGTGGCTAAAATGAGCTTGAGCTATTAGAGATAGTCTAAGGAGATGGGGCACTTTGGGAATCTGGTCAGCTTAAGAGGTGTTCCAGGCATTATCCTGGGTTAGAGCCAGAATCTGTTAGAGGATCCATGTGTCATGGTTGGCCCTGGAATGTCTCAGAATCTACTCAGATGAGCTGAAAAAAAGAAACTGGAGTGTGGAAGTCTGTAGTTCCTCGCTTCGGCTGCTGCTGCTACCCCACAACCCAACCCCAGATGATATATTTTAACCTTACCTGTGCAGAGTACAGCCTTTATTTTGCTTGAGACTTGCCAGGCTTTCAAATGGATGTACATTTAACTTTTCTGACAAGGTTTGAGAGCTTTTTTCCGCTCATATTACAGTTGCACTTTTCTTCCTCCAAGAGAGACCTCATCCAAAGTAGGACCTTGTACATTTACTGAACCTCTCTTTCAATTCTTTAGACTTAGCCTTTGGGATTTTACCTCTCATTGTTTCACTCAGCTGTTCGGGGACACAAACTTTTTTTTACCCCAGAGAGCAATCAAGTTAGGATAGGTTGTGCACAAAGCGTTATGAGCCTCGAGGATCTGGCATGCAACAACTAAATGATGAGAACAGAAGTAAACATGCACCATGTTCACTCCCTGCAGCGATGTACCAGATGCATGGCATAAAGGGAATCTTCCAGGTTATTCAACTTCTCTCCTAAAGCTGGATGAAAGAATTTAAGAGTGCAGGGTTATGCTAATTAGAGTTTGAAATCTTACCCTTGAGAACGGTTTCTGTTCATGCATCAACTCTTATCATTGATGACAGTCATTTCTTGATTTTCTTTGGTCCAGCTTCTTTCAATTCACATCAAGCACTAGGATGGACTTATATGGTTGAGATGCTTATATTGGTAAGCAAGTAATGTGTTGTCATGGAGATGATGCGTGGGCCCCTCTTCCGGTGCTGGAGTGAACTGTGCTTGACTGCCCACCATCAAAATGACACTCACACAGTAAGCATGTCAAAGTACTAAGGCAGTGGATGAATCATTGAGCTTTTAAGCATCTCTAAGAGAATCAGGAGGTGGAGATGTGGCTGTCTTGGCTGATGGAGGCACAGAAAAGTTCACAAAGCCCAGTTTTAATCAAACTAAAAATGGCTCACTTAGCACCACTTTGTCATATCTTACATGTCATCAAAAGCCAGCCAGGTATTTTTTTTAGCATCTCTCGTTTTGTCTATTGGTGTACATTCCAATCTCTCAACTCTTCCACCCACCTATCTATTTGTTCTTTGTCTCACAGCCTCCATCTTTGTCTGCTCCCATTAGGAAAGCAAATGAGGCAAGGCAACGATGCAAATATCTCAGACCCCTCGCTGCTCTCTGACTCATCACCCACATACAGAAATTAGGAGCTTGACAGAAGAGAGCGAAGGAAGGAAAAGGTGGAGGGGCGAAGCAATTAGAGGAACAGAAAAACATGAAATGTACAGTTGATTGTTACAAAAAGAAAAAAGAAGTGGGGGGGAGGAAACCACTTTGAAGAGAGTTTGTGATCATAAAAAAAGTTTTGGTTTTTTTTCTTCCTGCAAATAGATCAAGAGCCAAACCCTTGCTTGCCCTCATTTCCTTTTCCTTCTTTTTTTATGGAAGAACTGAACGGCCATTCATCCAATCATACAAAAATCAGCAATTCTTATTCCTGTTTTGTAGACGTAGCTCTGATTTTTCTTCTTTTTTATATACGCGTATAAACGGTGACGATGGCTATAAACGGGAGAAGGTGACTCAGTGGTTAGAGCGTTCGCCCGGGGACTGGAAGTCAACCGGAAGTTTGCGGGTTCGCATCTCACTGAGTGCACGTCTAGGATCCTTGGAGAAGACACCTAACTTCTCGTTTCTCTCACCATTGGCGCCATCGTGGACAGCCTGCTGCGGTGTAGGAGTGCAGCACACTAATTTCCCTGGTGAGGGATGAATAGAGTAAGTAAAAATTAAAAAAAAAAATTAATTAAACAATACGCCATTAAATAAAAGTTAAAAGCCAACTGTGTTATCTATTGTAATCACTCTTAAATTTTTATATGCATTATATATGTGTGAAGTATTAAGAGCAATGGAGAGTGTGGAAAAGAGGTGAAGAAGCGTGTTCAAGCAGGCTGGAACGGGTGGAGAAGAGTATCAGGTGTGATGTGTGACAGAAGAGTTTCAGCTAAAATGAAAGGAAAAGTGTACAAAATTGTGGTGAGACCCCCCATGCTGTTTGGTCTAGAGACAATGGCACTGAGGAAAAGACAGGTAGCAGAGATGGAGGTAGCAGAGATGAAGATGCTGAGGATCTCTCTGGGAGTGACCAGGATGGACAGGATCAGAAATGAGTATATCAGAGGAACAGCACATGTTAGAACTTTTGGAGATAAAGTCAAGAGGCCAGACTGAGATGGTTTGGACATGTGCAGAGGAGAGAGAGAGTACATTGGAAGAAGGATGCTGGGTTTGGAACCACCAGGAAAGAGGCCTAGAGGAAGACCAAAGAGGAGTTTCATGGATACAGTGAAGGAAGACATGAAGATAGTTGGTGTAACCGAAGAAGATGCAGCAGATAGGGTTAGATGGAAGAAACTGACTTGCTGTGGCGACCCCTGGAGCGAAATGCCGAAAGGAGAAGAAGAAGAGGATGTGTGAAGTGTTAAAGAAAAAAAAACAGAGCCTGAAAAGCGTATTATTTACACCAGACTCAGCTAAATTTGCTCATATGAGAGCTTACTTAGTGTGATTTCTCTTTATACTGTGGGACATCCAGGCTGAAAGACTTTCCTGCCTCTCATTATGTTTTAGCTGCCCTCTCTTGTGGGGATCCTAGACATTAAGGGTATTGCTGCGTAACAAAACTCCAGTCCAAAAACAAGTCTTCAATTACTTGAAATTAGATGCTTCAGCTTCTCAAAGTAGAACGTGCTCAAATTGGAGCCTTGAACTGTATTTTGTGTTTGGTGTAAGGGATTCATTCACTCCTAATTAAACACCAAAATGTTCAAATTACTTGTTAACAACTTTAATTTATATCTTCAGAAGTGAGTCAGAGGTTGTGAACAAATTGCTGTAAGAGTATCTAAAGAAGTCAGAAGGAAACGTTTTGTGGAAACTTTTGATTTTTCCCACAAAATTACATCACAGACATAATATTGACGTGGAAAAAAAAATAGTTGATTGGGATGATTTCTTTAGCATGTTGTTTATTTTCTTTTTAAAAGACGTTTCTTGGTAATATCAAGAGTTACATTCTCAAAATAAACCTGTATTACACAAAATCTGCAACATAGTTTTCATTTTTTTAAATTACAATATATTATAGATGCTTTGAGGCTTCAGTGCCCATAATTATACAGTATATGCTACACAACTTATCTGTCCTAGATCCCAAACTTTATTACCGTAGTAATGAATGGTCAAGGTCTTCTCTATGTGGTAACTAGGTTTAAGCAGACATGCATTTTTTTTTTTAAGTTTTGTCAAATCATGTAAATACAGTGAAGGAAGACATGAAGATAGTTGGTGTGACCGAAGAGGATGCAGCAGATAGGGTTACATGAAAGAAACTGACTTGCTGTGGCGACCCCTGAAGGAAAATTCCAAAAGAAGAAGATGTAAATACTGTTATCAAAATGTCTCGCGTGACCTTATTGTATGGGTTTCCGAAAACTGGTCAGTAGTTGGAGTTGGTGTGGATTTTTATAGTAGAGTTTAAAGGACTTTAGGCCACTTGTTGTCAGCAGTAAAAATATATACCAGTATCTTGAAAGTGATCCCTTAAGTTTATCTATGATTGGTGGTGAGTAACTGTGGGCATTTTTGTTTAAATCCATGCAATGGTTTGGGCGATGTTGTGTTTGCAAAGATTTACGACCTCAACCAGCATCACCTTGGCCTTTGGTTCTATGATCCCAAAAAACTGATAAGTTATTCTACGATTTGTATTGAGTAACTGTGGGCAGTTTTATTTAAAAAAAAAAAAAAAAGAAATCCCATCAGTGTTTTGGGATTAATTGCATTCACAAAAGTGTTAAGGAAGCATGGACGGACGTAGAAATTCTGACTGCTTAGTGACTCCTCTACATTTAGTGGGCAAAGTCATAAAAATAAGTATTATAGATTTTAAAAAATCCACTTTGAGAAAGAAGCATTTACAAGAACATTTTCTTTTAAAATGTGATGATGGATTTTATAATTTATAAACTTCGACATTTAATTCACAAAGTCCAACAGAGAAGAGATTATTTAATAGTCATACAAAAAAAATTCATTGTCAACCATCTATTGTATATACAGCCAATCAGCATGTGAAACGTAATGTGTCAATTAGGCGCAAAAAATAGTGGCTGTGAAAGTAAAGCTGCCAAATTGTACTTAAAAAAATCAACCGAAGAGTGATCCCACAAAAGATTTACCATGTTAAAGCAAGGTACCACAGCAAAAACCTTAATGATTTAAATTAAGATGCGTTTATCTTTTGAAAAGTTGCTGAAAACCAACAAACAAATCTGTACTGCTTTGCTGAAGAAAAAAATAAATCCAGAAGAAAGCAGCTTCTGGGTCTTTTTCCAATCAATACACAGACAATGCAGTGTCATGTGAAGATATTTATCCCAGCTTGATCCACGAAGCATGACTATACCCAGCATGAGTGTGCTGCAGTTATTCCATGGTGTGCAAAACAGTTTGGCACAAAGTCGTTTTAATGATGATAACCATTATTTCTGTGGCCAGCTGAGCAAATTACCCATTTTAACAGCGACTCTTCTGCATCATTCATTCGGATTGTATATAAGGATAAAGGGGTTAAATATATCATATTTTAGATCTGAGTGAGGCCTATTGAGGTTTTATGTAAATTCCTTCTGACTTTTAAAAAAAAAAAAAATTATTTCTGGTTCAAGAGGAGAAAAGTGAACTGAGAAGGACCACACCTAGAACCTGAGTTGGCTGTTTCTAACCTCACACCACTTAAAAAAAACCCCACAGATCCAGGTCCTTTCCCCTTTTCTCTCCCAGAGTTTTTATCATTTTATTTTAGTCTACGTATTTTTGCGACTAAGTACCAATGCATTCTTTCAAAATGCCTAATTTTATTTGCTGCAAGTCTGCTTCAACAGCACAATAATAATTTACTTGGATGCTTTCAGTGAAGATGAATTAATATCAAGCAGAAAGTTTACACCAATTTGTTTTTGTTTCCTCCTCATTCAAAAAGATGGAAGAGCTTTGCATTCCCACCTCCTCCATCATCTGTTTTAAGCACTAGAAGTGCTTAAAAAATGAAGGTTTAGCTTATTAAACAAGTGAGCCTTTAAATTACAACAGACTGGCCTTGCATGCATGAGTGACTGTCAGTGCCCTTTCCTCTTCCACCTCCAGCAAAAGACCCAACTACAACAGGGAGGGGTTGCGCTTTGCTCTCCGTTATGTTTTGTCTATGTTCAGAATGACCTGATCTAACACAAGTGTTTTTTCAAAGGGGTTGAGGGCTAATTTTACTAGATGAGTGTGTACTTTTTGTGCGTGTATGTGCACTATTCTGTTACGTATAAGGCAATGTAGCCATTTTCTGTTTTACATTGGATCAACTAGTCCTTCTTTTATTTTGATAAAAAAACTACAAAATGATTAATCATGCACACTCATTCCTAGGGGAAATTTCATAGCAGCCAATCAACCTAACCTGCATGTTTTTGGAGGGTGGGAGGAAACCAGAGTACTCAGAGAAAACCCACGTATTCACAGGGAGAACATGCAAACTCCACACAGAAAGAGATTTTCAAGTCTCGTCTGCCCTTGAACTGAAACGCCTGATCTTCTTGCTGTGAGGCCACTGTGCTAACGAACCACTGCCCTGATAACTTTTGCAACAGATCAAAATGAAAATTGGTTGTAAACTTTATTAGTTGTGAAGAAGATACAATTCAGATACAATATTGTGTGGTGTTTATTCTTGTGGAGGAGTGAAACAAATCTTGAGTAAGGAAAGAGGTTTTCTATTTGCAGATGTGTGTCCATACACTGATTTGTCCACGTTCTTTGGCTTCTTCCTACATACCCAATAATCCATGGATGGATAATGTTGGATTATTTGAGGATTTTGAAACCACCCGTAGGAGTCATTATGTGGTTATCCATTTCTTTGTGACCTTGTGACATCTACCCAACTTGTTCCCGGTATACTTGTCTCTCACTATCTGAAATACAGCACTGCTCTCCCTGTAACTGTGTTACAAAAGCATTTTCAAAAGCTTAGGAGAAAAACCTTTTGACATTTTTGTAATCTTCAAATCATTGTTTTTCTCATCCAACTTATGCAAATAAGTGAGCCCCAGTTCATTATTTATTTATTTATTTTTTTGTAGACAATGAATACCGTTGTTTTGATCCGTCATTCTGACCAAAGCCAACAATAACAGAGTGGACTTTGCACTTAGTTGTGTCTTTGAAGATAAGCCTGACACTTATTTAAATCTTAATCCTTCAAAGTTCTTTTGGTCATATCACTGCTTCTATTTACAATCACACTCCTCTCAGAACGCATTTTGGGTAAACAAAGATGAAGACTGTAATGTAAATTATGTTCAGTTTTTGTATCAAAAGTTCACCAGAACAACTCGATTCTGTTTAATGATGAAGGTTCCATGTGTGGCTTAAAAGTACACAAAGCAAGCCAAACCTCCAAAAACTAATCAGTGGAAAACTTAGAATGTTTTCACAGCTTTCTGTGCTGGCCTAAAAATACCCTAATCACAAATGGCCTTTAATTATATTTTGCTGATTGAGATTTTTAACATACTTCCAAATGTTTAACCGTTTCCTTTGCTGTATTTTCTGGAACTGCTTTCACACATGTGTTTTCACATTAAAGTATTTGACCATCAGCTTGCATTTGTTGCCAAGTAGGCTAAAATAAACAGCACTTCCATAAAGGAAGTTTATTCTCTAACACAAAGTAAAGGATGATGAAATTTGCTACTGTGGGGCGACGGTTACACTCAACCCAGATCAGTTACTTTTGAATTAGCTGAATTTCAGATTGGGTGAGTTGTCGTTTTAAACTGAAACAAACGGTTTCAAAACGACAGTTAACGACAGTTAGCTTCAGAGATGGACCTTTCAGGTCAGACCTTTTTATATTTTCTTCTAAGATTAAAGATTTTTGTCCTCTTCAATCTTTAAAATCATTGTGGTCATTTGAGAACCTTTGGTAACAAAATGTTTGCTTCAACGAATCAGATTTTGAGCTGGTTTCCCTGCTTCAGGAATATCACGTATCCTGTGTGTTCTTGCAGGTCTTTCTGCTGCCATTTTCAGACCTGCAGATTAGACAGTCGCAGAACAACTTAACTGGCAGAGGCTAGATCATTAGCTATGTGAATTGAAATATCATTCCTTAGTTTTATTAAGATGTTTTTGTATCAGCAAATACACTGCTCAGAAAACAACCGTATAGCGTTTCTTATGATAGATCACTCCTGGACATATGAGGGATTACCCAAACTTTAGAATGAGAACAAATTTGGTGATCCGAATTGGCTGCTGATTTATTTAAAAGTAATTTTTAAGATGTTGAACAAAGTAAAGACATTCGAGTAGCACGAGATGGGATATGTGTCAACATCTGTTAAAAAAAAAAAAAAAAAAAGACGGAAATAGGACAGGAAAGGCTTTAACTTGTAGCACTAGTTCGGAGAGAGAATATATAATATTAATATATTCTTACATATTATTAAAGATTTTCAGGTCTTTCTGAATGGTTTTGTTGTGTGTTGTGTGTGTGTGCACAACAGGAGACTTTTTTACCATTGGATTGCTAATTGAGGAAAGATGTTTTTTTTTTTTTTAATGTTATGCACAAGCGCTTTTTATCCTGTTTTAATTCAGTTTAGTAAGATGGTATTATAACCATTAAACCACTAAAAGTGAGGTTACAGGGAGAAGACATAAAGAAGGTGGAAGATTTAGGATCAACAGTCCAGAGCAATGGAGAGTGTGGAAAAAAAAGGTGGAGAAGCATGTGCAGGCAGGCTGGAACGGGTGGAGAAAAGTATCAGGTGTGATGTTTGAGAGAAGAGTTTCAGCTAAAATGAAAGAGAAAGTGTACAAAACTGTGGTGAAACCAGCCATGCTGTTTGGTCTAGAAACAGTGGCACTGAGGAAAAGACAGGAAACAGAGATGGAGGTAGCAGAGATGAAGATGCTGAGGATCTATCTGGGAGTGACCAGGTTGGACAGGATTAGAAATGCATATATCAGAGGAACAGCACATGTTAGAGCTTTTGGAGATAAAGTCAAAGAGGCCAGACTAAGATGGTTTGGACATGTGCAGAGGAGAGAGAGTACATCGGCAGAAGGATGCTGGGTTTGGAACCACCAGGAAAGAGGCCTAGAGGAACCAAAGAGGAGTTTCATGGATACAGTGAAGGAAGACATGAAGATAGTTAATATGCCTGAAAAAGATGTAGCGGATAGGGTTAGATGGAAGAAAATGACTTGCTGTGGCGACCTCTGAAGGGAAATACCGAAAGAAGAAGGTGTTATAACCATTAAATAGTTGTTGATGATCTGATTAATGCAAGTAGTGCACTATTGAAGGCTCAGGTGTAAAATGCATGAGCCCTCAGCAAACACACATTTCTGTGTTTTTTTTTTTTTTTTTTTTTCATTTTATTTTTTGATAAATTAGCTGGAATGGCTGCCTCGTGACATTTTGTGTATTTAGTGTAATTTCACAGAAATATTGATACAAAAACATAACAAAACCAAATCCTACTTCTGGTGTTTAAGTAAAAACATTTCGGTTGCTTATGGCTACTTTAAAGTTCCAGTTTACAGTTCATCACTTTATTCAGTGAGTCACTCATTCATGTATGACATCACAAATATTTGTTTACTTCAGGGTAAGAAATGTTTAACACAACACTCATTATCATACTACACACCTTTTTGAAATTTTTGAGCCATGAACAAGGCTAAGCATGAGATGCATTAGACCTGCGGTGTTTGTGACACAGGCTGAAGAAGCAGATGTAACATCGGAGGAGGTTTGACTTTAACATTTTCCGTGACTCAGAAGTTTTATCCGCGAGGAATTTAGCTAACCTACTTTAACAAAAATTTCTTTGGATTTTTGTCTGTAGATTTTTTGTACGTGAGTTTCTGAAAATTGTACTAGTTGAAGGTATGAATTTCCCTCAATATTTATGCCCCCCGAGCGCCTTGCTGTTGAGGTGTTTCGGGCACGTCCCACCGTGAGGAGACCAAGAGGCAGACCCCGACTCGCTGGAGAGACTTTCTCACAGCTGGCCGGGGAATGACTTGGGATCCGTCCGGGAGAGCTGGAGGATGCAGCTGGGGTGAAAGAAGCCTGGGTTTCTTGTCAGAGGTTGTTGCCCCTGCGACCCGGCCCCGGATAAAAAGAAGACAACGGAATGAACTGATTTACTTATGCAATTTTCAGCCGAAGTCTTCAGGAAACGAATTGGAAAAGTCGAGTGGATTTGGCAGACGAGTGGATGCCAAATCCATTTTTTTACCACAACTTGTGCTGAACAGAAAGTCATAGAGGCCAGAGATAGTTCTGAGATAGTTTGGACTTGTCCACAGGAGATAGAAGGAAAAAATTGGCAGAAAAATTCTGAGTTCGGAACTTTCAGGTTACAGGCCGAGAAGAAGCTCCAAGTGGAAGTGTTATGGGCAGTGCCATTAACTTGTTGCGTCCAGTGTTCAGATTTTTGCCTGCCTCTTCCTTCTCAGCACACCTGCAGAGATTACATCAATCTAGCGGCGGAAGGACTAAAATCTAGTGCGATAGCGCTCAATAGCGGCGCTAGGTATGAAATCTAAACCCTTGCTGTAACATTTTGCTTGTTTTAACATCTAACGTGCTTGTTTACATGCGCGTATTGGGCCTGATTGCTTTCCATATCTGTGCACACGGTTTATTTTGAAGGTGTGCGCATCATGAAGACACACACATTTTTATGGGAGCAGTGTTGTTTTCATTTGGCGCCATCTAGTGAGGAAACATCAGAATTACAGAAAAAAATATCAACAAGGTTTAATTAATTTTTTCTTATTTCGGTGGGCGAAATTAAAATGTTTAAAGGACAGTAGTTTACCCATGCTTGTCCTAGACCTTGGACGTAACAGGAAGTTTATGAATGTCGTGATGGAGGACATGAACGTAGTTGGTGTAAGAGAGGAGGATGCAGAAGAGAAACTGACTTGTTGTGGTGATCACAAAAGGGAAAAGCTGCTGGTAGAAGATTAGCTTGTTTCAACCCTTTCCAGGATGCTGTAACTAATTTCTTGTGATTTCTTTTCCATGTAGATTGATCAATTTTATGTAGAGATGACTTAATCATTTAATGTAGAGAACAAACAATAAAGCAAAAGCAGATTCATCCAGGAATGATTGCAGGATTTTAAAATTTAAGAGACTCAGTTTAATCTGATTCAGTCACATTTTCAAGCGGGATCAGCCATGAAACTGGTTGGAGTTACTATTTAATCCCTGTTTTCCCCCCAAAACTAATCCACTAGAATACCTGTTTTTTAAAGTTTGTATTTGCATGAATGCAAAATAATGCAGATTTTATTCAGTATATTGGTCTGATTTTCCATTAAAACACACTAACTTTTGTGTGACATTAAAATTACTCTTGCAGTCAAAACCCTAACACAATCCAAAGCCAGTGGATTTTAATACACCTGAGTGTCTCGTCTCCAATCAGCATCCCTTTAGAACAGGAGGTGCTCTCACACATTGACGGACATGTTAATCAGTTGGGCTTAGGCCTCAAGTGAGTACAAATGAGATGGAAAATGGTTTGAATTACATGCAAAGCCTCTGCAGTCCTGTAAGCCATTGCCCTTTACTTGGAAGGGTCACATTCAGGGTGAAGTGTCTGTTTTCTACCTTGTCTAAGCTTGTGCGTTAGCGTGACTCACACGTTATCTCTACACATCAGCAAAATCCTAATTGCTTTTACTTCTTTACAAAAACACTCGGAGCCGTCTACATCTCTGACATCATTTGCTCTTTCAGGATAAAGAGGCATGCTAATGCTGTGAGGTTATTATATGTGGGAGGATGTGGGGGGTATTTAAAGAAAGAAGATCAAAGAAGGAATGATCTGGTAGACTTTAGTCACTACTTTGCTGTTTTTCTTAGTGACATCTAATCAACACGTCTGCTGTAACCCCCTCCATCACACATGGCCTTGCTAGAAAAGCAATAGATCACTATCTCAAGGACAGTTTACCCCGACACTCATCACAGGGTAAATAGAGTACTGACTTTGGGACAGTTAGGTCACACATTTCTAACAAATAGAGTTTATTTCAGAGTGATTCAGTTCATGTTATTATCTTTAACACCAGAATATAAACATTAAGTGTACAGAGAAAAATCAGAAACATTTCAGAATTATAATTTGTGATGGTACGGTTGAGTTACAAAGTGAATCTTAAGCGAAGTAAAAACATAACAAAAACAATCTACAATGTGTAGGTTTCCACAATCAATCTTTATCTTCTGAACAGCTTATTCCTAATGAGGTCATGGGGAGCATTGAGCCTATCCTGGCTGATTTCAAGTGAGTTTCAAGACCCCCAACAGGTCGCCAGTCTGATGCGGGGCAACACAGAGACAACCATCCACGCACACTCATTCCTACGGGTAATTTCATAGAGGCCAATCAACCGAACATGCATGTTTTTGGAGGAAACCAGAGTACCTGGAGAAAACTCGTACATAGACAGGGAGAACATGCAAACTCCACACAGAAAGGACAATGTTTCAGGCCTCACCCCCACACCAGGACTTGAACCCCTACTGTTTTATTGTGTTGACGGCTGTGCTAACCACTGCGCCACCGTGCAACTCACTAGTATTTTTTGGAACAAAAATTTACTAGAAAATTAAAGAAGCAGACGTTTGTTTCAGATTTTTTGTTAAACCTCCAAGGAACTTCTTTTAAAATGTCTGTTGTATTTATTCTTCTTCTTTCGGCATTTCCCTTCAGGGTTTGCCACAGCAAGTCAGCCTCTTCCATCCAACCCTATCTGCTGTATCCTCTTTGGTCACACCAACTATCTTTATGTCTTCCTCCACTTCCTCTAGTCCTCTTTCCTTGTGGTTCCAAATCCAGCATCCTTCTTACTATGTACTCTCTCTCTCCTCTGAACATGTCCAAACCATCTCAGTCTTGCCTCTCAAACTTTATCCCCAAAACCTCTAACATGTGCTGTTCCCCTGATGTACTCATTTCTAATCCTGTCCATCCTGGTCTCTCCCAGAGAGATCCTCAGCATCTTCATCTCTGCTACCTCCATCTCTGCTGCCTGTCTTTTCTTCAGTGCTACTGTTTCTAGACCAAACAGGATCGCCGCTCTCAACACTGTTTTGTACACTTTTCCTTTCATTGTAGCTGAAACTCTTCTGTCGCACATCACACCTGATACTTTCCTCCACCCGTTCCAGCCTGCCTGAATACACTTCTTCACCTCTTTTCCACACTCTCCATTGCTATGGACTGTTGACCACACTCTCTATTGCTCTGGACTGTTACAGAAAATGTCTGTTGTATTTAATGGTTTCAAATCCAGTTTCTCCATGTGTAAAATACATTTGTACGTATCATAGTGACACTGAAACAAGCCGCTGTGTTAAAGGGACCCTATGTCTCAGACGACCTTACCATCTATACCAGATACACATAACTAGTTGTCCATTCAAAGAGTGGAATGACAGTCCTCTGTGAGGAAAGGGGGTAATTCTCTTTCACACATCATTAACCCTCCTCATCACCTTATGGGTTCACCATCTGCTGCAGCCAATCAGAGCTGTCTATCACATCCACCTCTCTGCATGATGCCTCTCGTTTTTGTTTCGTCTCCATTTGCTCCTGCTTTTGTTTTTACATTTTTTTGTTCCTTCACATGTTATATTCCTCTTCTTCCCTATTTCCTTTTCTGTGGCTTCATCCCACTTTTAGTAAAATACAGGCAGAAAGTCACTCCTGTTTTTTACTTGGCTGTCCATTTGATGCTGAAAAGGTGATTTCCTTTCTCTCTCGTCATTTACCGTTGTTATCATTTGGTGCAAAATAGACAGTAATGAGCACGTCCCGGTGTTCCGCTAACAGTCGAGGTAATTGATTAAATTAGTGAGTAATAGGGTGATAATGGTTGGAAAAATTAATTTATGTTCTCTGGCTTTGGACAGGATGCTTGCTAGGTGAGTAGTTATGGTGAACATGTGAAATTTCTTTTTGCTTTTCTGTCATTATCTCATTACTAGTGATTACATGACTGTGTGTTCATGTTTATTTTGCAGACTTTCCTCTTCTTTCTGTCTGGAGGAACTGTATTTAGTTACAAATATGCACATGCAGTACATGTACAAATAAGATATATTATTTACTTTTTTCTGCAATTTTGTATTTTTGATTACCTGTTCAGGGTGTACCCTGCCACTTGCCTTGTATCAGCCCGGATGGACTTTATCTAGCTCGTTGGTGGAAACGGTCTCAATTCAGATGTTTAAGTTGGAGTTTTTCAATTGTCAGGTTTGCTTCATGTGCCTAGAATGTCAGAGGATTATCAAGATTATTGGCTTTCATTATCTCGGCTTAAGATTTAGAAAAATTGGAGTTGCGTTTTTTTCTTTCTCTTTTACGTTTCTCATTGGGTGAGTTTAGAAGTCAAGAAATATCTAAGTATTTGATATTCTGATTGTTTTATCAGGGAGGGTTAGTTAATGCTAGTTTGTCTCTTGAAATGTTTATCCGTAAAAGGGTCGCGGGGGGTGCTGAAGCATATCCCGGCTGATTTAAGTTGAGAGGCATGGTACAACAGCCTCTGGTGGGGCCACAAACAATCACACATACAACCATACCCACACACACTCATTCCTAGGGGCAATTTCGTAGCACCAAATAACCTAACATGTATGTTTTGGAGGGTGGAGGAAACCGGAGTACGTGGGAAAAAAAACCATATACACAGGGAGAACATACAAACTCCACAAAGAAAGGCCAGTATTCCAAGCCTCGTCTCAACCAGGAACACAAACCCAGACCTTTTTGCTGAGAGGCCACTGTGCTAACAGCTAACAGTGTTTTGGGCACGTCCCACTGAGAGGAGACCAAGAGGAAGACCTCGGACCTGCTGGAGAAACTATGTCTCGCAGCTGGCTAGGGATCGACTCAGGATCCTTCCGGGTGAGCTGGAGGACGCTGACAGATTTTTTACGAGCTGGAGGAAGCAGCTGAGGTGAGAGAAGTCTTGGCTTCCCGTCTGAGGCTGCAGCCCCCGCGAGCCAGCCCCGGATAAGCAAAAGACGACGGAACGGAACGAAAAAAACATTTGAATGTGATAGAAACCTCCAAACACGGATTTTAGCATTTCATCATCTCTTTTAGAAATACAGTATCTAATCTTAGTAACCATGCATGAACCAAGTGGGTTCCTTTATCAAAATTTTTAACAAAATTTTGTAAAAATTTGACCTTGTTCGCATTGTGACAGTAACAAATCTAAATTTTGAATTTAGTTCAAGCTCAGAGTGGAAGTTTATGTCTTTTACACCAAGACAGGTTTAATGAGGTGGTTCATCTGGTAAGGATACCCCCATATGACACCTTCCTGGGAGGGTGCTCCAGGCCATGTCCCACCATGAGAAGGCCACAGGAAAGATCCAGGACCAAACAGAGGAACTTAAGGACATCTCGGGATCCCTCAGGTCAAGCTGGAGGAAGTGCTTGAGCAGAGGAAGTCCGGGCTTCCCTATTGAGACCGCTGCCCTTGCAACCCGACACTGGATAAGCAAAGGAGGATGAATGGATGGATCTAATTATAGTAGTTTTGCAACACCCAGTGACATTCTCATTTGTCACCACTGTATCAACTTATCCACCACGCTATTTGAAAAGCGTAGACTGTTTAATAACAGCTCACTTGTGTCACTTAGGTGCACAGATGTCTTCAATGTGGCGGTGGTTTGCCAGATGGTGGAAATGATGCACAAGTTGTTTCGCTAGTTGTTTCACTTTGCTGGCCTTGCAAAGGTGAAATAAACAAAACTTGTTAACATGCATACTCATCTACAAATTGTTTGGAATGTTTGTGTCATGCTACAAACTCAACACCAGATGTTATTTCTGCACTTTTTCCCTTTTTTTTTACCCAAATGATATTTTTGCAAGTTAATCAAATAGGAAAAAAATATTATTTTTGTAATTTATTCTCATTAACAGAGGTAATTCTGCAGTAAACTGGTGTCCTATTCAGGGTGTACCCTGCCTCTTACCTGTTACTAGCCAGGATAGGGACCAACACTCCCTCCTCAACCCCCCGACCCCAACAGGGATAAGCAGTTAAGAAGATGACTGAATGAATGTTAGAGGTAATGTGGGTTAAGCAAATCAGAGTCTTTTGATTTTTTTTACGAGTTTTTTTGAGGGTTTGTTGGTGTAAAAACCTCATTTAATTCAAAATGACTCATTAATACAAATTTGACTTTCAAAGTTTAAAACACACAAAACTTTATGTAATTAATTAATTAATTATATTTTGAATACTAGTGTTTGCCTACTCCTTGCCTACCTTACCTAATCAGTCTTTTGTATTCACTACCCCCGGTCAACCTACTGAATCGTTTTCTCCACGTGCCATTTTTCTTGCCCTATATTTCTCCTCACACCCTGGGCTTTTGACAGCTACCCTATCCACTGCTTCTAAATAGGCGTTAGTATGTTTATTCCTCTGTTGGGTTTCAGCAAGTGATCGATGAGCGCAGTTGCTTCTGTCACTGGCTCGAGGACAGTGATGGAGAGGCCCCTTGATCCCAGGTCTTATCCCAAAATACATTAGGAAACAAACTAGCTACATTACCAGCAGTGAAACGTCTTTACAGCTACGATGGATGAAAATGATGTTTACAGCCAAGTGGTGAATAATTGATACGGTGATAAAACTATTTTCCTAGAGGACTCATTGCAGCAGTTATGGCTGATGTGCAGCCATCAGCTGAGTGTTTTGTTATTAATAGCTGTGAAATTATGAGTGGCAAGTTGATTGTTTCACTTCACTTCCTGCGAGAGCAATCGACAATGCTCACACAATCATAAAATCTTCTCACACACTCCCGTCTTGTGCGCACACGCTTTACTCTGCACCGAAAGTGACTGCTTCATAATTAGCCCAGTTTAACAATGTTAATAGGTTCCTCTGGGTCTTTTACTTGCTGATAGAAATGGAGAATATGTGCCAGCCGCAGCAGAAAAAATGTGGAGGAGATGTGTGTACAAATGCACATGTGTATGTGGAGCTACTTTCAATTCAACGTTAGGTCATGAACATGCTCTATTTTTTATACTAAAAGGCATTTGAGAGGGTTTGTCTCAATTAGGCAGGCCAGGCTGGCTAATTCGAGTCTGTGCTATGCTCAGCCAACGTGAATGACAAATTAGTTAAACTGTTAAACTTCCCATTTTGAACTAACAAAATGAACCATGTTTATATATAAATGTTTTGAGTTAAGAATAATTATCCCACAAAAGCACAATACTTCCTTTTTAAGACTAGATCTGCCAACGCCGTTAATTTGACGGTAGACAGAAGTTGGCGTCTAATTACTGTAGTTACATTATCTTTGACGTTCCTGGACTTTTGACTTTTACTACATGTTTTGTATATTGTTTTTATTTTGTAATTAAACTGAAATAAAACACTAAAAACAAGTCATTTCGACGCTCCCTTCCTGGGTCATTTTGACGTCTCTATTAAATACGTTGTAACTTTTCCCCGCCTCACCATACCCTCCCCGCGCCTCACCGTAGCGCAGTTCCTGTTGTCACTAGCCGTTGTGGCGCCACTCAGACAAAATTTAGGTAAGCAAATTTTTTTTAAGAAGACGTTTGTCAGTCACTGAGGTTCCACCTTCCGTGTTTGACGTCATCACCATAGCATTGTTGTTTTTGGCAGCCAGCTAAGTTTTTGTTTTAGTCTTCGTCTTTGGAACAAAAATTAATTTGTTAATTAATTAATTAAGTTTTAGTCACATTTTCGTCATCTCTATATATTTTTGTTTTAGTCAAGTTTTAGTCGACAAAAACCCAAAAGAGTTTTTGTCTAGTTTTAGTGTTTTAAAAAAAAAGTACTTTAACAATCGTGGCTTTATTACTGAGAATGATGCAGGTTATTTGTTTAAAAAAAAAAAAACTCTGCCGAGCTGCACAGCAGCAAACATTGTAAAACAAAGTAAAATAAATATAAATTCTTCAGTGAGTGAGGAACGTTGTAAATTATGCATACTTAAAAATGACACCTCTTAATAACCCTGTAAACAAAGTAAACATTACATTGTGTTTTTAAAGTAGCCATTAGCACAACCAAGCCAACTAAGGAAGTTAGCAGCGCCGACAAGCTAGCCCTAGCTTGAAGTTGGCGTGCTGTTTGCGCAAAATATGTGAAAAACTTTAAGTTTAACTTTAAGTTTCCGAGCACCAGGCCCCTTTGTTGCTGTTGCTGCCATGGTGTGTGAGTTTCTCGTCGTGTGTTATGTAGACGGTGTGAACGTGCAGCATCGTGGGGTGCGTGCCGCCATTAGAGACAGAATGCAGCCACTGTCCTTTTTCTTTTCACAGACAGAAATGTGAAAGTCTGGCGCCTATTTTGTCACATTTTTGTCTCGTCAACAGAAACTTGCAAACGTCTCGTCACATTTTTGTCACCAAAATGTCTTATTTATTTCGTTATTGTTATGTCATCGTCATGAAAAAATGCTTCGGCAACGAAATCATTTTGTTGTTGTTATCGTTGACGAAAACAACGCTGCGCCATAGGGCTAATCGTCAAATTGACGGCCGTGGGAGTTCTAGTAGTGCTAGAATTCTGGTAGTCCTAGCGCTAAGAGTTGACTACAACCTCTTGCAAGTTTGTTTTAAATGGCATCACAATCATTTTCAGGATTCAAATAAAGGTGTGAAATGCTTGTGCGTGACTATGTGTCAGTATGAATGTCTACGTCATGTGGTAATTGCTCTCACTTGATCATGGCAAAACCACAAATTCTCCCTGTGATGTTGCTTCACACCTACAGCTTGTATGACATTTCTAAAAGCTGATTCATGACAGAAAATACATTTCGTTTATCTGCTTGGCTATGCCTGCACACATTAGCAGCTCTAAATGTGTTTACAGTCTGTCTGAAAAGCATTTGATACTGTCTTGCTGCAGGTGCCTAAGGGTTAACAGACTAGTTCCACTTCCTAATCAAAGTATTTGAATGCACAGTGCTCACATTACAGAAGCGTGGTCAATGCTAGCCCTGCTCCACCTTCCCTCCTGCTGCTTCCCATCACTGTCTGTAGTTTTGGATCCTCTGCAGGAGCAGCGGAGAACAAGCTCCCTTAGATTGCTCTGACTCTTTCACAGTAAGAATTTTACTGTGCAGGAGCAGGTTGAAGCACTTCTTCTCCTAATCCTGATTGTAATCACTTCAGTACTTGAAACAGTGCATGAAGTGACAAAAAGGATAAAGCTTTTTTCTTGAAAAAAAGAAGAAAAAAAACAAAAGCACAACTTTTTATTAATCTTTATTTGTAATGGCAAATTCAGTTATAAAATACAATCTTATTCATTAGATTAACTTGTAAGCAACAAAATATTTGCATGAAGATTTGGAGCTTAACTAATAAATTTAGAGCTATGTAATTGCGTTTGTAGGGGTAGGTTTGTTCCCCTTTTGTCCAATTATGTTCATTTTTATTGGCTTTTAACCGATGTCCATTTTCATTGAGATGAATCAGACACATGCCAGAAAGGAAGCACAGGTTGAGAACTCGATGAGTCTTGATGGATGTCCGGAAATAAAAGGTGGCAAGTGGTTCTGATGAGGTTAGCATCATGTCAAAAAGAGGTGGAGATGAGAAGGTTTACACCTCGACATGATGGAGTGATGATATCAAACAGCTTTATAGAATATGAATTGGATTGATTGGGGAGAAAAAGAGCAGAATAAAGATTATCGACCCAGAAATGTGATGATATAATTTAGGAATGAGGTAAATTTGACAGCTTGGGAAATTGGAAATGACAAAGTGTAACATGATGGATAAACCCAAACAGGAAAGTAATGAGGGGCAGAAAGAAGAAAATGAACTATTTTATTGAGTTTAGAACTAAAGAAGCGTACGACTGAACACACGGATGTTTCCTTTTAGTAAAAAATGTCTGATTTTTTTGTGATGTTCAAAAATAAACACTTCAGCTGCTTTGGATCAGAGTCCAGCACGCAGGCAAACTTATTGATTTCAAATAAGAAGAGATAATGAGGATGAAATTTCACATTTTATTGTCCAGTGTGCAGTTTTATATGATTTGATCTGTTTTTGTACATCAATGCATATGTCCGTAAGTCCCAATTATAACTTTTTTGCTATTTCTAACTAAAACAAAATAAGTATTGTTTATTTGTCTTATCAAAGCAATTATTGAAGCTCTTCAAAATTAAAATGTTCTTCTCAATTCAGTTTGCTGCTAAATTTTGCTTATTTGTTCCAATATTCTTAAGAAGTTACAACAATGTCTTTAGTTTTTTTTCTATTCACAACCAAAACAAAGAAATTTGCTTGACACTAAACTTAATGCAGAAAATGGCATCGACCAGTCAACAGCAGGAACAATCTGGCCGCTTAATTTGGACTTTAAAAAGGTAGCTGGAAATACTTTATTGTGATCATAAAGTTAAAGTTTGCAAGATATTAAAATGAAAAGATGTTTTTTTCTGTCTCTTCCTTTAAAAAATATTAAGAACAGTTTTTTTGATTTGCTGATTAGAGAAATGATTGTTAAAAGTCTCTTGAGGTACTTATCAGTAAACTATACTGGGTCTCTTTCCTGTGGGACGTGCCCTTAAGACCTCAACAGCAAGGCGCTCAGGAGGCATCCTAACCAGATGCCCGAACCACCCCATCTGGCAACAGGCAATGCCCCTACTTTACGCTACTCCCGGCTGGCAGAGTTCCTGACTCTATCTCTGAGTGAAAGCCCAGCCACGCTGCAGAGGAAGCTAATTTTGGCTGCTTGTGTCTGTGATCTCATTCTTTCGGTCACCACCCACCGCTGGTGACCATAGTTGAGGGTTGGAGCGTAGATCGACTGGTAAATTTTGAGAGCTTTGCTTTTCGGCTCGGCTCTTTCTTTACTATGACAGACCGATAGGGAATCCTAATTTATGCGGATCACCCGCTCCATCCTTCCCCCACTCGTGAAAAAGACCCCAATATACTTAAATTCCTCCACTTGGGGCAGGACCTTGTCCATGATCCGTTGGGGGCATTCCACCCTTTTCTGGGCAAGGACCGGCGCTGATTCCCATCCTGTTGTGACGGGAATCAGTTATTATTAATTATTATTTATAATCAATTATTTTCTTAAGACATTAGAACAAGGTTGGAGTTTTTCTTTTGGAGGATTGGGCTGATTTTTTTTTTTTTTTGTAGGCAGCAGCCAAGGAGAGTAAAACAAGTTGAGGAATTCTCTCCAAGTCTTTCTTCATGCTTGTTCTAGTGGTAGCAAATATCCTTGAAGCTATTTTTGAATTTGGCCATTGAAATAGTTTTGCACACACCAAGCACAACTGGCATGACTTTCACAGACGGCTTTGTTTTTAAAACTGTTGCCTGTAAATTCTTCAAGCACCTGCAAAAGCTACTTGCTAGAAATTAATTGGAAATTATCGGGAATAGGGAACATTGTTCAAATATTCCAGTTCTTCATTCTGAAAATGTCATACAAAGTCTTGTTTGTGTTATCTGAAGAGCCACACTCTTGCCAAACTTGATACATTAATGTTTTGGTCATAAACACATTTCACTCTAGATAGCTCTTTTAAAAAACTATAATCAACAAGCTTTCAGATTGTGTTTCTCTTGAATGCACAAATGTGTGTGTGGTTGAGCTTTGGTTTGTTCTTGTCTAAGTATATCTGGTGTAACATGGAACCTCTCCCAGTGTCTGTGGTTACTCCCATTGGGCAGTGCCCCAGCTGGAAATGTGGTAAAATGTGAACAAGGCAAATATGGGTCCTTTTTTTTCTGCATTAGCTAATTTTAGTCCCCTTCATGCAGACAGATGTTTGAACTGTGTAAACTGGACTGCTTTGTTTGGTGCTGTTGAACAAATATAAAAAGACCATCCAGGGTCGAGTCACCTTGGCAGTCTGGTGGTTGTGTGCCTTTTTGAAAACTCTTAACATGTTGCTGGGTTTTATTGTGTGTGATTCACACGAACACGAGAAGAAAACACTTTTTATTCCAAAATATTGATTAGAAAAAATGTCAAGGTACTAAATAATCAGTGGCAAGGTGCTGCAAAAAAAAGCAAATGAAATCATTTCTGCTTCAATTCAGTGAAGACTGTGCATCTCTCTTTCTCTGATTTTCCCCAAGGACATGTGTGTAAAACTCCAAACTAATGAGCAGATGTCTCCTCTAATCTCTTGAAAGAGAGACAGCTAAATAAGTTATAAACACAGCAGCAATCATAACATCTTTTACAGATTACTCTCATTAATTTTGAAGTGCTGACATTTTTTTTTTCTTTTTAAATGATCAAAAAATTTTAAAAAAGAAAAAGAGCAGTTCTTCTTCTCAGTGGGTATCTTTCAAATGCAATTTTGCCTTTTAAGACATGGGGCCCATAATAGAACGTTAATGTCTGATTACAACAAAACAGTGAGTGTAACCCACAATTGTGATGACTTACTTATTGGACAATTTGTTGGCAATCTATGCTGGATGCTTAAAATTTTATGACATCTTTTCTCCCAAAAAGAAAAGAAACCATAAGTTTAAATGTATATGACATCTCACACCTGCAAAAATGTCTGTTTGACACTATTTTAGAGCTTTCAGCACACAATAATTGATACTCCCTGGAGGACGTACGCTGCACACATGGAAATGTATTCTTATGAAAAAAAAAAAGCAGTGACTGTGGTGAGGAGTAGGAGTTTGTCGCTCTGTAACTTTACATAAAGGGTTTACAACTGTGGCGAAAACATCGCAAGAGTCACATTTTATAAAAAAATAGAACCGAGAGCAAAGTAAATGTAAAACTAGCATCTTTGATCTGTAATGGAGTTGAGGCATAAAGAGCTCTAGATATAGGAATTATGATGTAGATTAAAAAGTTCTTTAAAAATGTGGATCTGAACATTTGAGACTTAAGATCTCAATTTAGCGATACTTAAGTCGGGATAATGTCCTTAAGATGTTTAAATACTCAAACCAAGGGACAAAGCGCTGATCAAAAATAATTCGAGTTTCAAGTTGATGCCCTTCAGGCTACACGGCTAGAAAGACTTCCCTGAGTTTTTCAGGTCTTGTCATGGATTGGGCTCCAGCTCGTATTTTTCCACTTCACCTTCATCTCCTTCTCATGATCTGCCACACTTGTGTCCAATCACCTACTTTGGGATTCACCTCTCCGTCCTATATACTGTAGACCCTCAGCACTCATCCGTCCTTGTCAGGTCGTCATTTGTGACAAGATGACTCAGTTCTGGAATCATGAACTCTTGTCTGCTTGTTCTTGACCTGGACTAGTAACCTGACCTGCTGCCTGCCTCTGACCCACCTCTTGGAATTGCCCAGTTTGTGCCTCAGTTTCCATACATTTAGACCAGCCTCCAATAAAAATCACTTTTCTGTGATCAACACCAGCAGCCCACCATCAGATGACTAATCCCTCTGTCGGACCTTACTCTAGATTATAACCACCAATCTGCTTTCCAACTAGCCTCCTAACCTGTTAACCATATCCAACAAACTGAGGTTTAAATCTTGCAAAGTGACGCATTTTGGTCCTCGTCATCACAGGGTCCAATCCCAACAACCCTAGCTTGGCTAAATTTAGAAGTCAAAAAGCATTATTAAGGTCTTTATGTACTTGGATTTCTTCGTGATTTAACAATCTTATTGTCTTTTTTTTTTTTGGAGGGGTAATTAATCTGAGGATCATCCACATTGCAATAAAAGTTTATTACCTAGGAAAATGGTGATTGTGTCTTAAAAGCTGAAGTCTTTTCAATATACATATTTTACCCAATGAAGCGCAATTATCTCATTAAATTTAGGTATATTTATTAAAGGACATACTTACTCAAGACCTAATGAATTTTAAACTGACTCATTAATTGAAAATAACTATTTTATGTTATCCAGAAAATTCTGCAGGACGCACCGCCAAACCTAAACCTGCTTGCATCACTTGTGGGAGGGAAATTATCTTTTTTTTTTTCATGAGAAAAATTAATTACATCAACTGTAACTGGAATTTTATTTGTCTACTTCAAACTTTTTTGTGATTCCATTCATACAAAAGTCTCTCCGAACGATTTAGTTTTCATTATGTGATTCAAAAGCTGTTTCTAATATCCATTTACTTTAATTACAAAATCCCTTTCCATTAATTTTCCTCTTTTTTTCATCACGTTTGTTATTTTCTCGCACAGTCTTGCAGCAGTCATGTGCACGGCTGTCTCTGCAGCAATGCACGCTCATGTTCCCACACAAACAAACCGCCTCAGTGATAAAAATTAGTGTGACGATGTGTGAATTTGTTAGAATTAATTTTTCTTGCCGACTCACGCACATTCAGAAGCAAATTTATTTTTACGTACTTATGACCGGATTGAGTCTCTGGACATTAAGAGACAAAAGTTAAAAATATTTCTGTATTTTCAGTAATAATAATGCAGTAAAGAATGACGGTAATTATACTTTAATGATATCAATTATACAAAAGCTTTCATTACCTCCTCATCACTCAGTCCGTCTATCCCTGCATGACACGTTGGGGTGGCTTCACGTATTCTGATGGATTGTCAGCTGAATTTAGATCCTTCTTGTCCAACTTGTGCAACAAAAGTTGGACAAGACAAGAAGTTCTGTCAGTGTTTTTAAAGTGTATGTGACAGTGCGATGACTAAACATAAAACAGATGGAGATATTTGATATTTATTAATGCCAAGATAAGCATTTTCTTTATGCATTCATGAGAAGAGCAGGAAATAGTTTTCTATCATTATTGGGCACGTTTATGATCCGTTTTGTCGTCTGAACCACTTATCCCTAACGGGGGGTGCCGGAGCCTATCCTGGCTGATTTCAGACAAGAGACAGGGTACACCCCTACACCCCCAGGGTACACCACTATGTGTATGTGGCCCCGCTCACAGTGTGTTGCGGGGCCACATACACATAACCATCCACACACACACTCCTAGGGGCAATTTTATTGTGTTCAATCAATGTAACATACATGTTTTTGCAGGGTGGGAGCAAACTTGAGTACCCTTAGAATACCCACCCATACACAGAGAGAACGTGCTAAATCCACACAGAAAGACCAGTGATTCATGCCGCGTCGCACCCGGGACTTGAACCCTGATCTTCTTGCTGTGAGGCCACTGTGCTCAGCTCTGCGCCACCTTGCAGCTCCATGTTCAGAATTCTGTTCCATCGTCTTCCGCTTATCCGGGGCCGCGTTGTGGGGGCAAAAGCCTCAGATGGGAAGCCCAGGCTTCTCTCACCCCAGCTGCATTCTTCAGCTCACCCAGAAGGATCTCGAGTTGTTCCCCAGCCAGCTGTGAGACATAGTTTCTCCAGCAGGTCCGGGGTCTGCCTCTTGGTCTCCTCCCAGTGGGACATGCCCGAAACACCTCACTAAAAAGGCATTCTGACCAGATGCCCGAACCACCCCATCTTGCTTCTCTCGACCTGGAGGAGGAGCGGCTCGACACCGAGCTCCTCCCGGATGACAGAACTCCTCACCCGATCTCTGAGTGAGAGCCCAGCCCCCCTGCAGAGGAATCTCATTTCGTCCACTTGTATCTGCATTCTCAATCTTTCGGCCACCACCCACAGCTGATGACCATAGGTGAGGGTGGGAACATAGATCGACTTGTAAATCAAGAGCTTTCATAATTCACGCTGCAAAATTGAATCGTTGACACACTCATCAGGTGACATTGAAAGTCATATCTCTGGGCATATGTAGCTAAACAAAGTGAGAAGAACCGTGTAATTTTTTCGCTAGTATAAATATTTTGTATTCATATTTTATTAAATTCGGGTGAATTTTTGCCAATGAGTGGTGACAGGCTGATCTAATGTGCCAGGAGGAGATGTGTTGGTATTTCTTTTCCCTAGAGATGACGTCTCAATCTAATATTTTAAACTGGAAAATAAAACAAAACAAGAAGTATTGTTTTCTTAATCAAATGTCTGATTTTGACTTATAAACTGTATTTGTTAGGGACATTTTGAAGTGATTTGCTTGAAAATGTCTGCCTCACACTCACTTTCCACTTTCACTCATCGCTTTCCTTCTTTTATGTGTGATTTAGGAGCTGCAAACATGCCTGCAGTGTTTACTTTGGTCTGTCCAGAGGCTGGTTTCAGCAATGACAGGAAGAACACCAAGCCTATCCTCGTCTCCCTCTTCCTGTGCTAACTGTGACCACAGAAGTTGGGTGGGGGTGCTCTCAAAGGTGGGCCGGTGGTTAGAAGTTGGTTTAAGCTCGGGAAGTTCTACAGTATTTTAGGATTAGTAAGTAACAGACGGCTGATCATAAATAGAGTTTTTATAGCAGAGTTGCTATGCCGAGTGCGTGCTGGTCTTTCAGCGAAACCAGAGCAGTGATTGATGGTTCCCATGTGCTGAGGGCTGCCTTGTTTATGTGTGTGTATGGGACTGCAGAAGAAGGGCAGACTCTCACCACCAGAGTTCCCTTCCTGACAATCTCCTGTCTCCTGTTAGGATACAAATTTGTGTGTGGACACATCATTGGCTCTCACCATTAAACAACTTCCACCTTTAGCTGGTGGAGACTTTAATGTCTCTGAAAGGCAAATAGCTCAAACATGCACTCAGACCTTTAGATCAAAGCTGCTGAACCATCACAGTTGTTGTATTTTCTCACAGCAGGTGAATTTATTCTCATGTCCTCAAAGAGAAGCAACAAGCTGACAGAAAAAAACAAATGTATCCAAACTTATTTGGAGTTTAAGACATCTCACAGTTTTTATCCCAATTCAATTCAGTTTTATTTGTATAGCCCAAAATCACAGAATTTCCGTCTCAATGGGCTTCACAAATCGCAGGAATATTTGGAGCATAAAATGTTAGTATGATCTGTGTCAAACATGAGGTCAGTGGACCATAGTTGGGCCGTCAAGGAGTCCAACAGGGGTCACATAAGAAAATCCCTGAAAACAATAAATGTGCAAATAAAATACAATGTTCAAATGAAATACAAAATATAACTTTAGTTTAATTATCTTTGATATTTTATGAGTGTTTTATTTCCCTCACTATTATGACCGCCCAGCCAAAGTGGCTGCATTTGGATGAGCGACGTAGTGATTGATCAAGTCAAAATAAACAAAAATAGCCTCTTCTTAATTTTTCACACCTTCATTTGTATCTTAATTAAAAAAATCATTTCAACAATAACTTTAGACACAAAGTTGTTCAATTTCATTTGAAAAAAAAAGGACAAAAATGTATCAAAACACAAGATCAAGGGGTAAATGTTAACCGAAGCCACTTTGTATTGAAATGACTTTACATAGAACTTCTTTTTTCATTTAGTCTTTTGCATCATACCAATTTGGAGCAGCTAGTTGAGTGTGAAGAGGTTGCTTGGTTAAGGACCACAGAGGTGTTTTTTTATTCAGTGCCAGAGAGCACAGCATTACTCAAAGCTTTTGAGAAAACATCTGATGGAGCCCCTTGAGTGCTCCCAGATTGGAGATGTGAATAGCAGCTTTCATGAAGGCTGCTTTTTTTTAATGTGTTTTTGAGCTCTGCGTACTGTGTACACTCATATTTATCATCGGCATTCTTTTTAAGCGTTTAAGTACTGCATATATGTACAGTTCTCTCCACTTTATTTTTCAAGTTTGCGTGCATGAAAAATGTCTTTTTATTAAAACATATGATAATAACAATAACTTGAAGGAGATACATAAGGTCAAGAACAGAAACGCGCAGCTGTTGTGTGCTTTGGGAACTTTTTTTTTTCATTGTGATGACTCAGTGTTTATCAGAGTTGACTTTTTTATTCACATATCGAGCAACAGTAGCAAAGAAAATAATATTTATTTCTTTTCGGTTTCTTTCTTACTCAGGTTCATTTGCATCAATTGCATTTTTTTTTTTGCTTAAAATTCATCTTGAAAATGTTTTTAAAATCTGTTGTTTTTCTATGTGTATGTTTAATCTGGACATTGATGCTCCAGGATTTGTCCAGTGTGTCCTCATGTGTAAAACATCTTCACACAGGTGAATCTCTGTCTCCATCGCTGCAGCACTTTGTCTCCCTCAAGTGGTTTATTTCTACATCCTAATCCTAACAGCTCTCAAATTTACTAATGTGTTTGTGACCCTGCTTTTTTCCCCCCCTCAGTGTCCTAATGTCTTCATAAATGCACATAGCAGGTGTCCTTGTGTTTGTTGAGTGTTGACAAGCGTGCTTTACAGAGATGTAGATTGGGTCAGATTCTACACACGACTACAAAGCTTTAGGAATCAGGAGTATTTTTACTTGTGTGTTCTCTGCTGCTATCAAGTTTTAAGAGAGTGGCTTTATGAGCTGGGTTAGATACGTTGGGCCAAAATGGAAAAAATGATATCACCTTTTACAAGGTAGATGTCTGCGGCATTGTTTGACTCTAGGGGCTTCAAGGGAGTATAAAAAGTGACTTTTTAAAAATCCATACCAATATTAATGCTTCGAGTTTAAACAGTGTGACAACCTTTTGTTTTGGGTTTTATAACCTTTTTTTATCCTGTCTTCTTTCACAGGTATGAAACGTCCTTACAGCCCCTCTTTGCTACCGAGCACCGAGCTGGATGGTAGTGGACTTTGCATGGAATCAGCAGTACAAATGGACATCGACTTGTGCTCCAACATCCAGGGTGAAGATGTAGAATTGAAGGAGCAATCATCGGGGGGCGCTCTGCACTCTTTAATCTGCAGACCCAAAAGGGTGAGGAAGCAGCGGTCATACACGTTATGCGAGGTCTGCAACATTCAACTCAACTCAGCCGCTCAGGCCCAGATCCACTACAATGGCAAATCTCATCAGAAGAGGCTCAAGCAGATCAGCAACAGCAAAGTACAGAGCAACACAGGTAAGGCTGAGGTGATGCTCAACCTAACGAACCTAAGCGTAAATACAAAGAAAACAAATGGCTTCATGAATGCTCCTTCTAGGCATGCAGGACCTAACACATTGTCACTAGAGCCTTTATGCTAATACCCACAAATTATGCATAACAGAGGTTAAACAAACTGGATTCTGTTTGCTGAAATATTTTCAGACAGAGCCTTTGGCTGAAGAAACACACACAGACACACATGCACAAACATCCAAGTAGGGAAGGGAGTAAAGTTAGTGAGTGAAAAGCTAATTAAGTGTCGATTGTGTTTGGACGGTGGTGTTCCTGAGGGTGAAGCAACCAGAGGGAAGTCAGACATTTTTTTCATTCTTGTCACAGCCTTGTTTAGAAGTCTGCTGGAGTAGAGTCGAGCGCTCAATCAAGTTTGACCCTTCGTTCAATTCCACATTACAAAAGCGCAAAAAAAAAGCGCATTCCAACAAATCAAATACCACATACAACAAATGTTAGTGAACGAGAAGGTCGTTCAATAAACCTCTTCAAAAGAAAACAGTTTTATTTTTGTATATATTTACAGCAGTGGTGAACTATGAACACCTTTGAAGTTTTCTCTGTGGACTTAAAAAATATCTGAGTTTAACTGCTGCCTATTATATTTTGGAAAATAATATTTATAAAATATTTCCAAGTGGTCTGTACATCTTCTTTCACGGTTTTACAAGAGCAGCACTGCTTCCAAACGTGTGTTTTGAATTTGTGCATTTGACCAATTACATTTCAGCCAGCATTTGTTGCCAGGTAGACTAAATTCAGCTTACGTGTAGGCCTATACAACACATTCTGCAAGCTCTCTTTTAAAAGAAAATGAACTGAATTTAAACCTTTGCTTCAACCAATCATATTTCTAGCTGGCCCCTCCTGCGTCGGGTCGAAGACCCATGATAGGTCACACTTTTCAGACTGAGCATAACAGCTAAAGTAAACGACATCATTGGCAGACTCTGTGAATGGAAATACCGTTTTGTATCTTTATTACCTTCTTTTTAAAATATGCAAACATTAACTAAAAGAGTAGAAAAAATAGACTTAGTGACTGATGTATTTTGAATGTCCTTTTCAAGACTGGCTTTTCAAATGAAGTTGGACAAAGTAAAGAAATCTGAATAGCCTGGGACTGGATAGGTGTCGGTTTCTGTTGAAAACTGATGCTAAGTGGTAGAATGTCCGTCCTTGGACAGGGAGAAACTGGTTCAATTCTCACTGGGCACATGCCTAGGTGTCCCTAGAGAAGACACCTAACCCCCAGTTACTCCCACTGTTGGTACCATCATGGCTGTCTGCTGTGGTGCAATGCAGCAAAAGTTCTTTTTTTATGAGGAATGCTAAAGTAATAACTACATAGATATGACAGGACAGGTTGGACTTTTAGTAATGAACAGAAAGATTGGTAAAAAAAAAAAAAAAAAACAATTTGGTATTTTACGCACCAAAAATATTCAAAGTTTTTGGTGAGTAAATAAATTATTTTGAGTCTTGCAACTATTTCACTTTTGAATTGTTTGAGTGGAGGTATTTATGATTTATCACTTGTGATGCCCAAATTATTTTTCTGAATTAATTCAGTGTAGTAAAATGGTTCAAAACAATGAAATAGTTACTGAGAGCACTACGGTGCTGCATCGGTCCGTTGTGATAAAGAAAGAGATAAGCCGAAAAGCAAAGCTCTCGATTAACAAGTCGATCTACGTTTCAACCCTCACCTATGGTCACCAGCTGTGGGTGGTGACCGAAAGAATGAGATCGTAGATACAAGCGTCCGAAATGAGTTTTCTCCACAGGGTGGCTGGGCTCTCATTCAGAGATCTGGTGAGGAGCTCTGTGTCGAGCCGCTCCTCCTCCAGGTCGAGAGGAGCAAGATGGGGTGGTTCGGGCATCTTGCTAGGATGCCCTCCGAGCGCCTCGCTGGTGAGGTGTTTCGGGAACGTCCCATCGGGAGGACACCAAGAGGCAGATCCCAGACCCTCTGGAGAGACTATGTCTCACAGCTGGCCGGGGAACGACTCGGGTTCCTTCTGGGTGCCTAGGCTTCCTGTCTGAGGCTGTTGCTCCCGCGACCCGGCCCTAAATAAGCAGAAGACGACAGAATGGAACAGTTACTGAGGGGCTATTTGAATCAGAGTCCAGGTATCGTTAAAATATATAGATCTAAACATAAATGTGTACATATACAATTAAAATACAATAGTCTCACACAGCTAAAATTAGTGTGGTTGATGTGTAATGACAGGATGATCCTCCATATAGTACACAAGGACAATGCTATACAATGTTGCTTACTTTCTTCCTTTTTTCTAGATTATACTGATGAATATTTTCAAGCAAAGCAAATTTCTGTTGTTCAGATCTGCGTTATGAGACTTCTCCACACAACTGTCAAAAAAGAACTGAGTTGTTAGATGCCTGCTTCTATGTGTGTGTGTCAGTTTGTGTGGCATCGTGTATAACATTATCATTTTGAAGAAGTAAAAGGAAATGATCTGAATAGCAGGAAGCAGAATAACCTCCCACAGTTGAAGTTTTACTGGTTTAATGTCATGTTTTTTGATAAATATGGTGTATTCCGCTAGAGTATTTAGTCACAATTCTTCTCTAAACAGCACCCTAGTAATGGCTTAAACTAACCAAAAGAAACTATTGAAAGGATTTTAGGATTAGTCATAGGTACAAATTCAAATGCTATTGATCCTTTTAGTTCCCGTTGACCAAGTTTCAGTTGAATTATGTTTTCAATTAGTTGCTAAAAATTTTACTGTTAAAATATTGAACAGGCCAAATATTTTTTTCATTTATTTTTTGGCTTTCAGGTAAAAAAGAGAAATGGTTGAAGGTGCTCTAATCAAAAATTTTAAGCAGTCAAGGAAAGTGATTTAGATTAACAATAAAAAGTAATTTATTAAGTCTTTTGACAGTTTGTTTCTGAAATGAGTTTTGTCATTTTGATCTCTTTTTGTTACTGATATTAAAAAAAATGGATGCTAAAAAAGTTATTCTTTATTTAGTATTTTGGAAAATTAGTAATGGCTGCATTTCAACCAAATAATGATGAAGATTCTAAAAAATTTTAAGAATTTTAAGAAAAAATTTGTCTAACTAAAGCTTTGATTCAGATACGGCACATTAAAAATGTTTTCTTTTTTGTTCCATTATCAGTGGCTTTTCATTGAAATAAACTCTGATTAAAAAGTGTACGAGTATGATAACAGTCATTGAAGATTTTATCTGTTTGAAAATTCTTCCTAGTTTTTTAAAAAAATAGTATATTTTTTTAATCAGTTTCTCAATAAGCTTAAGTTTAAGACCCATAAATATTATAAACTACATGTAATTCAACACTGACTGTATAAATTTGTAGATCTTTGGAAGAGTAAAGAAGACAAAACATGGGAAACAAAGTCTTTGGACAAAAGTAAGGTTATTTGAAAAAAAATATACATCATCATAAACCCTTCATTTAAATTTGCTGGCATATACTTGGATTAGATTTCTAATATAAAAAAAAGTTTGGGTTCTTCTGCTTTGATAACAAAACGGTTTTAGTTCTTCAACTTGACTCCTCAAAAAAGGAAAAAAAAAATCTATCTTAATCTTCTATGATAACATCCAACTCATACACACACACACACAAGTTAACAATTAGTTGTGGATTAAGAATACGTGCTGATGTTAAAAATGGAATTGAGATGCTTCACAGGTGAATTAGAAAAGCTTTGAAATTTTCTAGCCCAAATACACTCGAAACTTCTTTCCTGGGCCAGAAGTTGTGCTCCAAATTTCTTGTTTTTGTACATTGCTCAAGGGAATACAGACTTGGGTTTACAATGTTTTTGTGTGTTGCTGTGGTGTGTATGTGAGGTTTGGTTGTGGTGTGCAGATTCTCTCTGACACGCAGTCACAATCACGCAGCCTTATCTCTGCTCACCTTCTGCTGACTCCCCCAGGCAGCCAGCTCTGCTGTGTCCTCAACTCCGCAGCCTCTCTGTGTTTGTGTATGTGTGCATCTTTCCTGCCTCCTTCTGATATTTTTGAGGATTTCTAAATGCTACGCCTGTAAGTTGTGTAACGAAAACACAAATACACACTTTGGTGCATCCATGTTTGTGTCATCCGTCATGGCTCAAGTAAAAAAGTATCTGGATGTGGTACACAGTTGTTTGCATGTTTACAGATTGCATAAATAGAAAATTTTGAATTTGTGTGGGTGTGTATGTAGGATGTAGAGTGTCTGTGTGTAACCTCGCAGCGCATTGTCTCCGCGTCAGTGTGTGTTTCCTTCTCTCTCTGCTTCACTGAGCTGACAGTCGGTCCGGGCTCCTCTTCCTCTTTCCTCCCAGCCTCCCGGCATGGATGCTGGACATGTGGAGCAGTCAGTTAGACTGAGAGATGAATGTGTCTGCGATTAAGAGATTTCACTCTCTAATCACTGGGAACGTGTTGGGAAGCTTACCCACAGATTTAGCAGGAAAGAAAAATGTTTGACTGACAAAGAGAGCTGAGCTGATAAAGTCTGTGCTCATTTTTAGTTTCATGTTTTAAATAATATCAAAGAAAAATTACCAGTTTTTCTTTGACATGCATTCAAATCTAACGATAGCTGCATTTTATTTTGTCCCTGAAGGAAAAGAATTACAACACGGCTTGTTCTTCCTGTTTTCCAAATATACAGTATATCCAATTGGCATGCTTAGAGTCTCAATATTAATCTGGCATAAATCCAAAAGCTTTTTCTTCTTTGCTACGACTCAACATACTTCCTTTTTGGCTAATATTTTTACCCATTGCATGATCTATGTCAAATACCAAGCTGTTTTCCTTTCACACACATACTGTCTTATTCTTGTGTGTGTGTGTTTAGCTCAAGCATGGGCAAACCACGGCCCGCGGGCCACATGCGGCCCGTTAAACGTTTTAATCTGGCCCACTGAACTTGAAAAAATTTAAATGAATGAACCTTGTTAGTGTTTTATTTCTCCTGTTTCCTCACTAGATGGCGATGATATGAAAAGCCACCCGGCCAATACACGCACCTAAACAAGCGTGTTAGATGTTGAAACAAGCAAAATGTTACATCAAGTGCTTAGATTTCAAACCTAGTGCCGCTAAATGCACGTTTTTTAAAGGCTAAAGCACCAAATTTCAGACCTAGCGCTGCTGGATTTGAAATTTAACGCTCTTGATGTAATATTTAGCGCGCTCGTTTAAAATCTAAAGCACCATCAGTCTAATCTAGCGGTTACCAAAGTATGCCATCCATCTGCTCCTGTTTCAGCCCTCTTGTCAAATGCTAGAACTCAATGAGGCCCGCGAACAAAAAAGTTTGCCCATCCCAGGTTTAGCTCATATTCTTAAAGTTGTACGCATTCTCAAACTAAAAAAGAGCATCTGTTTGGTACATATGGTAAGATGCTTTTAACACCATGCTTGTTATTAACTTTATCTATGATTAGATGAGATTATTGCGATATCTAATGAGGGTCATTTTGCTAAATAAAACAAACATCTGGCCTGATGCTGCTGTGAGGAAACAATAACTGGGGATCAATACACACCAGAAGTCAGCTTGCCCATGAGTGCAGAGGTCAAAACTACAGGAGATAAGGGCACCCACAAAAGTCAAATGGCTGTAGTGAAGTACCCACATCAGCTAGGCCAGTGAGACCCCCAACGCAATGACCCACAGACTGAGCAGGCATAGCTCCTGGGATGGAGGATCCCCATTAGGTAACACTGGAGTAAGACACAAATTAAAACAATTGAATAATAACTAAAAACTGTTTAAGAAATGAATCTTAAAACTATATCAGAAAAATAAAATTGTGTAAAAATAGATAAGTAAAGAGACAGATATCAATAAATACATAAAACAAATACATAAAACAAGTGGAGACGGTGGCCGCGTGGTTAGCGCGTTCGCCCGCGGACCGGAAGGTCGGGGGTTCGCGTCCCACGGAGAGCACGTCTAGGGTCCTTGGAGAAGACACCTAGCCCACACTTCTCCCACCATTGGCGCCGTTGAAGGGCAGCCTGCTGCGGTGTAAGGAGTGCAGCAAACAAATTTCCCCGGTGAGGGATGAATAGAGTAATTCAAAATAAACAAAATAAACAAAAAAAATCATGATAAACAAAAATAAAAATTGAGTTATAGCCAAGTTAAAAAGCTGTGTTTTCCAGCCTCTTTTTAAAAACATTGACATACTCTGCAGCCCTGAGGTCCTCTGGCAGGCTGTTCCACAAGTGGGGACCATAATGCTGGAACGCTTTGGTCAGCAACATTTTTTTTCATATTCATATTTTTTTTCATATAACATGCAAGAAACAAGAAACTATCAAGAACCTGAGAAGAAAAAAAAATACTTATGCTATTATGATGAGATACAGTCGTTTTAATGTGATGAAACATTCTACCTTTCCATCCTGGGAGAGAATCTTTGACTTTGTTGAGCTATCAAGCTATTTAAAGCAAAATGAACACACATTTTAATGCTGAAAATGTCTTTTAAACCACCTCTTTCATAGATTCTGTCTATAAAACGGTGGTCAGTAGTGAGAGGGTATAAATCACCCTGTCGCATCAGATGATGAAATGATGATGGAAAGGTATAGAGTGATGAACAGAAAAGAAGAGCAGGAGAGAGGATGGTGTGCTGGCACTGATAATGTGGATCTATACGTCACAATGACAACACAAACCTATCTGGAGTGAATGATCATTGTGCTTTGTACCTTTCTGCAGTTTTTCTTCCTTTTCTGGCCCAACACGAATGAATCATTTCCCTGTGAGTCAGAAAGAAAAAAAAAAACCTTGTTTGTTTTTCACTTTCACGCCCCAACTCTCACCTATCTTCAATTTGTACACTTTTTTTTCTTGTGCGTATGTGCTACACTAGTGTGTGTTTAATGTAACTTGAGCCTCCGCTTCTCGGTTAGTCTGTTGTTCTGTTTTAATAAAGCATGAAGAATTGGATTAAAGGCAAGATCTTTTCGCATGAGTTCATTTATGTATCTGCATTTTCTGTTCATCCTTCACTGCGATTGTCCTATTTTTCTTATCAAAGTCTCCATGACTTTGAACCTGCGGCTGCATCGTTTCAGACCTCAACCTAAAGCCAGTTTGGTTCTCCGATGTAGAAAATCATCATCTTTCATTAGATAAAAATTCTTTATAGGTGAGTGATAAAATTATGGGAAATCATAGGAATGTACATTTGAATGTTCACATCTGTGTAGCGTGTTTCTAGAATGCGTGACGAATAAGTCAGTAGGAGCATCTTTTTCTGTGCTGTCACCATTAAATGTGGCTTTTTCTTCAGCAATATGACATGGCTGTGGAGAAATGTGCCTGTGTTCCCACTTCTGTGCCTCCAATCCCTCTGCTTGCTTTTCGTCTCTCGTGCTCTTCTCCACTCTGCCCCGGGGTGCAGCCCTCCTGGTGACGACTCTGAGAAAAGGTCGACAGGCAAACCGGGCCAACACGCAGGGTTCAGTGGAGCAAGAAGGATCGGCTGTGGCGCCTATAAGGCCAAAGGAAGGGGCACATCTTTCAGAAATTATCCAATGTCTGTGTTTACCTGGGCCCTGACAGGTCGATGAGCTGTGTCTGTGGAGAAGGCCAAGCGAATCTTACTATCAGCCCTTATCTGACCTGTCAGCCACACAAACCCCCTCTGCCACAGCTGCTGTAGAAATATCAGCTAGATTAGCCGAACTGTTTGTGGATTTACTAAATGTCAGAAAATATCAGGCTATTTCAACGTTATTTTGTCAATTTGGTCATTCACCGAGGCACAGTTTCCCTCTCAGTGGCCTCTCGGATTGTTTAAACCATCACTGTTACTGACATATAGATAATGGGTGTGGATGCAACAGAAATATGCATTTTTTTCTGTTTAATTGTAATAGATTTAACAAAGACTTGACTCTAAAATAGTTCATTAAAAAGTGGAGAATTTGTGTTTTCTATATATACAGTAACATTAGCATCTTTAAACACTGGATCTTAAAGGTGGATTATTGTGCTTTTGTGATGTAATGATTTAAATCTTATAGCATATATGAATAACCATTGTAATTTTTGTTAGCTCAGAAATGCAATATTTGGCAGAAAAAAAAGTATAAATACAAATAAGACTTCACTGTGAATTTCCATCTTTTCATTATCCGCTTCATCCTGTCCCTTGGGCGTGTGCACGGAACAACGTAATCTTGTTTGAGACCACAGATACAGTTTAAAATACCTAAAGTCAGCAAAGCTGGAAAAGAGGTGAAGAAGCGTGTTCAGGCAGGCTGGAACGGGTGAAAAAAGTATCAGGTGTGATGTGTGATAGAAGAGTTTCAGCTAAAATGAAAGAGAAAGTGTACAAAACCGTGGTGAGACCGGCCATGCTGTTTGGTCTAGAGACAGTGGCACTGAGGAAAAGACAGGAAACAAAGATGGAGGTAGCAGAGATGAAGATGCTGAGGATCTCTCTGGGAGTAAGCAGGATTTATAGGATCAGAGGAACAGCACATGTTAGAGGCTTTGGAGATAAAGTCAGAGACACCAGACTGAGATGGTTTGGACATGTGCAGAGGAGAGAGAGAGTACATCAGAAGAAGGATGCTGGGTTTGAAACCACCAGGAAAGAGGACTAGAGGAAGGCCAAAGAGGAGGTTCATGGATACAGTGAAGGAAGACATGAAGATAGTTGGGGTGACCGAAGAAGATACAGCAGATAGGGTTAGATGTAAGAAACTGACTTGCTGTGGCGACCCCTGAAGGGAAATGCGGAAAGAAGAAGAAGTCACCAAAGTGCATATTCTCTTATATTTTGATTTTGGTACATTTACAGTATATAAGAACAGCACTACCTGGTGAAGGGAGGGACTGAGCATGGGTAGAACGTGTGCACTGAAACATTTCCTGCTTACTTTAGATCATGGGACTGGCAAAGAACAAAATTTTTGGTCAAGATATGGAATAATATCGAATGCTGAACGGGAGAGGTGATAAATTACTCGAACAGGAATAAAATGTAAAACCTCTTTAGGTATGTTTTTTAATGTGGGAATAAAACTCAAACATGGTAAAAAGCTCTGAGAAGTTGATTTCGCCAGTGAATCAAAGTATCTCATATTTCTTTCACAAATTTCTAAAAAGCAATGTGAAAAGAGTTCTTATTAAATTTGAGATGCATTGATTCCAAACCCGAACTGAAATTCAGAAAATGATTGCATATTTCAGCAGTACTCGACACCTGATTAAATCACTGTAATCCTTTCTGGGGAAAAATAAAATGGATCTAATCAGGTTATTTTTTTTCTGTAAACCATTTATTTGTAGTTTTTTTTTCTTTTGGATTTTTACCACACACCTGCAACCCAATGAGTTTCTGCCAATTTCCGAACCTCTTTTTTCCTTATTTATTTGGACAGTTTCCCCCCATCTCATCCCAAAAAAAGCCACATGAAAGGCTTTCTTTCCGGATATAGAAGACCCCACTCACACACACATACTCCATCTCACTTCCACCTTAGCCATCCTCTGATCCCCATCATCACAGGGCTTAGAAAGAGCTAAATTACAGCAGAGTGACTTATTACCAGCTGTATCCAAGGGCAGGAATGGTTAGAGTAAAAAGGTGGGCAGGAATAAAGTGGAGATGGAGACTGATAAAGTGGAGAGGAAGAGTAGCCGGGAAGATTGGGGGCTCTTTGAGTGGAAGGATAAAATCAACATGAGTGAGACCAAGGGAAGGACTCCACATTAGGAAAGACGTATAGAAACTGGCTTGAAAAGAGAGAGTGGGTGGTATGTAAGAGCCAGACATGTACAAACACTGTCTTTTAGAGAGCTGTCTGCTAATGGACACATGATGTATGGCTTGGCCCACATCTCCAAGTTCACATGTATCTCAGATGCTTGGGTGGTACATGTGAAACTTTAAATCTAATGAAAGGAGATGGATGCCGTGTAGATACACAGTGGTAAAATATCTGCTTGTGTGGTGTCTTGAGTTTTTCTAAGGCCCTTCCTGTGCTTTACGTGTAATTGAAGTAGACAAGCATGGGTAAACAAATCTTATCTTGGCAGATGAGGGGAAAATTGCTCCGTACTGTAACAATGAACAAACCTGTAACAGCGGCAACGGAAGATAATTCCACCCAAACACTTGTGATATTTCTACATGTTTTGTCGTTAAACGTTTCAATTTATGAAAATGACTTTTTTTGTGTTGTTATTTTATGCACATAACAGTTTGAGTTTTAGAACATCCATCACATGATAGTTAGGTTTGTAGAGCTGTAACATAGACCGGGAAGCGTTAAAAGCTTTCCAGTGAAAGCTCAGACACTGCTTCTAAAATTTGCTTGAAGAAGAAAAATACTTGTTGGTGATATCTCAACGCTAGGAATATTTTTATCAGGGGCACAAAAATTAAAACTATAACAGCTTATAAATTATCAAAATTGTATGGGTAGAAAGTGAAAATGGATTGTTGCCATTGACGTTTGAAAAAAAAAATTAAATTGTTATTGTCGTAAAATAAATTTCTTAGACATGAGTTTTTTCTCTGCTTTTGTGTAAAAGCCTGATTGTTGCTCATCTCCCACGCATACTGAGAAAGTAAAGGCTCCTTCTTTGTGATTTGGCCTGCGTATTGAGTGAACTGCCCATCCTCCACCCAACTTGTAGAGAGGAAGTTACGCAGGGAAGTACGGCAGTGTGTGAGAAATGAACCCTGCTACGTAAAAACCATCATGGCTGTAGCTAAATGTGTCACCAATGTAGCACACATTCCTTCGTTGTCATGTAGGACGAGGACAAAATACCAATATAATTTTTATAAAAACATAGAACTATCCAATAACAACAAACATTTTTGTAATAAACATCAGCCCCATATGTCACAATCAATTCAATTTTGTTTGTATAGCCCAAAATCGCAAATTTTTGTCTCATCGGGCTTCAAATTGCAGATTTAAAAGAACAAAAACAAGAAAAAAAAGAATGCATAATGAAGACAATACACAGCAAGAAAACTAACAAATGCTAGCTAGGCAATTTAGCATATTCCTTAGAGTCTCCTTCATGGTGAGGAAAACCTCCTAAAAACCCTTCAGTGGGAAAAAATAGGAAACCTCATGGGGATCCACACGAAAGAAAGATTCCTCTCCCGGGTTGTAAGCACAGGGGCCTCCTCAGCCTGGTGCTACTCAGGACGGAGATGAGTAGATGTGCTAATCCTGATGGTAGATAGCTCTGAAAAAGTGGATTTTTGCATGAGGTGGGATTTTTGCATGAGGTGGGATATTTAATGTGATGCATAAAAGCAGATCAATTATCAAAAATAAATGGTTGAATCTGCGTCAATGTATATGTTATATTAAATTAAAAATTTGCACATTGTAAAATAAATTGTTTTCATTTTAAGTTGGGAAAGTTGGGATTAGCACTTTTGCTGTTGATGTTTTTACACCTAATTTCAGTATAAATTATTGTTCAATGTTACAGGTTGATTCCATGTGCGCTTGAAATATTTAAATGTGCTTAAAGTTGTACATTTTTAAGCAAATATTACATTTTTGTGTCCAAATATCTTGTGCTTTGTGACCTTCTCTGTGTTATTTGCATGCCGATAGTTCAGGTTTTATGTAAAATAACAGCACTATTGCTCTTTCTGACTTTCACACACAAACACACAAAACAGCCATGCACATGCACAATGCCATTTAGAGAGCACAGAGGCAACTCATGGATGATTTTCATTGTTATTCATGTATTAATTTATTCGCTCATGGCAGACGTTGGAAAGGGCTGTAGTGTGCAGACGTGGGTTTGTTTCTGGATGGGAATTCTCTGGTCTAATGCTTTTAGCTGCCACTAATAATAAAGACAGACAAGAGAAGTGGGCGAATGGGGGCAGTAAAAGAGATGAGAGAGTGATGCACGTAAGAGTAGAAAGGTTGGAGGTGTCAAGGTGCCTCCAGTGTTACCAGTTCTCAGGTGCGGTAAGAACTGGTATAACTATATTCACACACGCTGACACGTTTTGTATGTGTGGAGTCAGTAACCAGGTGTGAGGTGTGGAGGAGTTTGTCCTTGACATGAAGGTGGGCGATTGTCCGCTCGTGTGCTGAACTGGAGGACATAGTCTCTCTAACATTGAACATACTAAACTTTTACATTAAAATTTATTTGCAGTTTTTTTGGGTTTGACATCAAAAGTTATCTTTTTGGTGGTTTTTGAAGAGTTAATCAAAATGCTTTTTGACCGACGTAAGTACGCTTGGGTGGTATTATGGTTATACCGTGTACTTGTGGTGTTTAAAAATATGTTTCTTAAATACCATAGATTTTTAAAAAAAAATAAAAGTCTTTCAATGAAGAAAACAAATTCTTTGCTCAATAGCTCTTATGTGAGTTTTTTTTTTTTGTTACATAAACGGTCAAGAATTTTTGAACTTTTGAAAATGTTCTTTAAAGTTTGGGAACCTGATGCCATCACATTTGGGAGTATTTTGGCTTCCAAAAAAACAAGAAAGACTTCAGTAATGGCAACATGTATGTGCCTGACTGCCTGCAGAATTACAACTTGAATTCAAATCACCTTCAAATAACAATTTCCTGAGTTTCATACGGTGACGAATCTTACAGTGTGGCTCAAAAAGTTAATCAAGCATCTGTTCACCTTTACAACAATCAACTTTCAGCCACAACTACTGACAACACTCCTGCTAACGTTTAGCATACCATTAATGCTAAACATTAGCGGAAGTTTCGATGACGTAGCTAATAACAAAATGGAATATCAATATGCTCTTGTATTTATTTGTTGGTTCATCTCTTTAGGTGTTGGTGTTGTTCTTGCTCATTAATTAATTATTTTTACTCATTCACCTATTCACTTGCTCATTTGCTTATTTGTTTACGTATCTGCTGGCTGAGACGTGAAATTTTCTGTGTTTGACTTAGCATTCCATTTTTGAACTTTCATTTCATCTTCTGAACCACTTATCCCTAAAGGAGTCGCGGGAGTTGCCGGCTGATCTCAGGTGAGAGGCAAGGTGCACCCTGAACAGGTCACCAATCTATCACGATACCACACACTCATTCCTAGAGGCAATTTTATAGCGACCAATTTACCTAACATGCATATTTTTGGAGGGTGGGAGGAAACCGGAGTACTCGGAGAAAATCAACACATACTCGGCGTGAATATGCAAACTCCACACAGAAATACCAGTTTTTCAAGCCTTGCCCGCACTCCAGGACTCGAATCCCTGACCTACTTGCTGTGAGGCCACTGTGCTTACCACTGTACCACCGTGCAGCCCCTTTCTGAACTGTAAACTGTGATCTAAGAGTTTTGTAATTCCATCAGATGCTTACATCATCATAATAATATCATTTACCCCGGTTAAAATCTAAAAGATGTTTGACTTTATCTAAATTTTGATACCGCCTAAGCCTAAACATTTTCTGCACGTAAAAATGTGCAACTGATAAAAAGCCAATGCATTTATATGACTCTTTAATGAAATCCCTACAAGTCTCTACAGGGAAATAGGTGGTAGAACAAAGTGACATTGTCACTCCCTAAACCATAAATAGCCAAAGAAAGACGCTGTGGGCAATTGGCTGTGAGACGTGTTGTTTTCTGCATGTGTTGTTATGGTGTTGGACCAGGGTTAGTTCCTGTGGGAGGGTCGCAGCAGTAGGACACTGACATGCCGGAGGAGTAATGATGTCAAGGACAAGATGCGTCCAGGCAGCAGAGGATTCAGTCTATTTTATCTTGGTTGCTACATGTGTAGGAGATTTTAACCCTTTCCTGTCTTCATGCGACAAAGTGGGGAAATGGCAGACAAAAAGAACGGAATGAAAAAGAGATCTTGTAAAATTAAATATTCATATGGTGGTATCATTTAAATAAAAAAATTGAGCTTTTTAAAGTGAGGATCACAAATTATTTCAAAATAAAATTTGGATTTAAAAATAGGTTGCAAAGCAGACATAATTAATAGATTTGATATGATTTACATTCATGTGATATCCATAAATACATAACACATATGTATGTAAAAATACTTTGTATTTTTATATTTAATGATGTGTTGGATTATTTCTTTTTATTTGTTCATTTATCAAGCTTATTTTGCCAAACCTAACAATGTCATCTGTATCATGAGGACAGAAATGACATTGCTGGCTTATCTTCCCAGCAGCTAAACATCAACAAGCTAAAAGAGGAAAGTGGATTTTATTTCTAGAGCTCTACAAAAACACATCATTTAAAATGGAATAAACATGCCATTTGAATTTTAACTTGAATTCAGGAAGTTTTCCAAATCAAGTCTTAAAAAAAAATTGGGATTCATTTAGACAACATAATCTAACGAGAGAGTCATTTTTGGATTAATCTGTCAAGTATGACAGAAGATTTTAAATAAATCTCTGCAAGTAACGTTCTAAAAAAATTTTTTTAATCCTTTTGTTTCCCAAAGGATTGAAGCTAAAACTGCATGTGCTATTAAAAAGAAAAATGTCAAGACGTCTCGACTACGTTCCAATATTATAAACACAAATTTTATAGCAAGCATCATGCATGCTAACATCTTATTTCCTTCTTATTTGTAGACACACATGCATGGCTATCTGGAGCTGAAGCCCACAGGCATCCACCCAGGCTGGGGTCCAAGCCGTGTCAAATCAGCAGAGTCTTCACCAGAGGCCAAATCTGTAGCGTATAATTAGCTTTTAATCAGCACCCTCATTCAGGCAAGCAGCAGAGATTAGCCCAGCTTGGGCTCTGCTTAAAATAAGCATTCATAAATGCGTGTGAAAGCCTCTGACCCATCGCATCCAATCATATACGCACAATACCGAGCTCACTCCCCGCGGTCTTTGCTCAGCTTTCTTCCAGAATACTTCCTTCCCCCACTTGCTCACTGTGTTTTTGTTTGCTCCCTGAATATTTTCCACATATATAAAATTTTTTGTCTCTACTTTTATGTAAAATATTGCAGAAAAGCCATTGCTGTTTAAATCCAAAAACATGCAAACCTTTTCTCACATAATAAACGTGACTTCACAATGATTAGGTGGTGGGTATATTTGGATAATCCAATATTTAAAACTGATTATAAGAGTTTTATTAAAAAAAAATGAAACATGAGGAAACAAAAATGGTGTGGTTTGAAAGCGTAACATTTTGGATGAGCTCGTCTCATCTAATCCCTGGCTCTCTCCCGGGTGAGCTGTAGCATTTATGCCAGTAATGAAGTGCAGTGAGATGAAAGGCTTTTTAATGGGATTTAGTTAAACTGGAACACAAACCAGAAAGTCAGGGAGAAGGGAGGAAAAGCAGCTCCTCATCATCACTGCCAACGTCATTGTTATTTCTGCTCCCGTGGATAACTCGCTCGCAGCCTGTGATGATTTAATGAATATGTGTGTCACTCCTCGTCTTCATTGGCCAGCAGAAATGTCAGTCTTCGGACTCCTGTTTAATCATTAACAGTTTCCAATTTGTGTTCTACGGCTTTTCCTTCTACTTTCTTGATTTGATCATTATGCATCTTCTCCAGTTCCTCTTGATGTTTTCATGACTTTTCTTTAAAAGAACACATAAACTCGTTCAGACTTTGCATGTGATTTGGAATTCACTTGGTAGCCAATTGCATGTTAGTTTTTAGGACTGTGTAAAAGGTTTGTAAGAGTAACCATATTCTGGTTGTCTTCGTTCGTCCTAGTGATCATGCAACATTTGTGTTGCCTCGGTTGATGTCATGAACAATAATAATATTGACTCCAGACATCTGCAGATTACGAGGTTCAAATTAATGAGCTGTGGGGCATTCCAATACCAAAATGGAGTTGTCTCTACAGGCTTTACACAATTGTACAAAAATACTAAACCAGGCCTAATTAACACAAACCGATCCAGACATCCTTGCCTTTAAACCGTCTTTCTCAGTGAAAAGATCCTTTAAAAAAATAAATAGTAATGAGAAGAACTTACCTTCGTTTCGTCTTCTGAACCACTCATCCTAATGGAGACGCGCGGGTGTTGGAGCCTATCCCAGCTAATTTTAGGCGGTAGGCAGTATACATCCTGAACAGGTCGCTAGTCTGCTTGGGGGCCACACACACACTCATTCCTAGGGACAATTTTCATAGTGGTTAATCAACCTAACATGCATGTATTGGAGGGTGGGAGGAAATCGGAGTACAAACATACACAGGGAGAACTCCACACAGAAACCGCAGTGTCTCAAGCCTTGTCCGCTTCAGGTCTCGAACCCCCAACCATCTTGCTGTGAGGCTAAAAACTTCCCTAAGAATATTGATCAAAAATTAGATAATAAAACTCTATGACCATTTTCTTAGAGTGCAGGAGAAAGGTTGAAGGATAAAGGTAGTGACATAGTGACACAGGTGAGAGGAGTAAGAGATGAGATCCACAGGGTTAGAACAGGTGCACAGATGATTAATGATCCAGGCTTCTTTAGGACACCAAGGAAGAGCTGGAATCTGGAAAAGATCTCAATTCCTTGAAAGTGACGGGGAGAAAAGGACACTATGTGATTCGCACGGTAGCAATCAATGGCATGGAATATTAAAGAAAAAATATTGAAAAAAAAAGAAGTTCTAGAGCTCTAGCGTACAAGCCTGATTATTTTTCACTCCATATAAACGGTCTGATCTTGCATTATTGGCATTTGTTTGCTCCACAGTGGTGGCTATTTTTGCTTTCTGGTCAGGACCGGAAATGACACATGTGCTGCTCCAGTGTTGTGCAGAAAGCAGAGCCTAAAACTCCACTTTCCCAAATCCCGCAATCATGTAAACATTGTCTTTGTTTTGAGTTTAAATACTCTATTTTAGAAATTGTTTCCAGCACAAACCATACAGCTTGGTTGATCTCCATGCTTGATTACCAAGCTCCCAAAAAACCGACATCTTATTTTGCTGATCGGCCGTTTGTTTGTCCTTTTTCCAAACAGTCCCTGATGCAGTGATACTGTACCTGACCTGGTACTTGGAGTGAATTGAGCAGCTGGTGCTAGGTAACACCAACCTGGCTGCCGGTGCACCATACTTTCTTCAGATACTAGGTTGCGAACAACGATGCAATTTAATATTCTGGCAACAAGCTTTCCTAAAGGAGAATATTTTAAACCTAACCGTAGATGTAGAAACTGTTTCTGTAACATGAGCGGTCAGCTTATTTAATAAAATAGCAAGCATATCTGCAACTTTATTTTGCATCTGTTACACATCACGATACTCTAATGTGCACGACTAGACAGTCTACAGAGCATAATGTAGGCACGATCACACACAAGTACCTCTCTTCCGAGTACCACAATTTTGGACAAGTAATGGTTTGAAAAAAAAAAGAAAAAAAATGACACATACTGTGGCGTAAACCACCCCGCCCCCTTCGCTCTATTTACCTACAGGCGGTTCACTTCTGTGATCCAGAGGAAAAAGACACATCCAGAAAAGGATGTGCCAGAAAAGGATTCGCACAGCTTCTGAAATAGTGGCCATAAAACTGCAGGATTCCCAGGGTACCTTTAAAATAAACTAAGGTGCAAATGGAGAAGAGGTTGATTTTTCTGGCATGAATATCAGCTTACAAGCTATTTAGGATGTTCTACATGGTTTTTAAGTACAAATAAAATGCTGTTGTTACATGTTTAAACAGCCTGACTTCCTTAGGTTTACTTCGTAGTGCCCGATATATAAAAGACAGAAAGAAAAGAGTTTGAATTTTGAGAAAACTTTTAAATCAAGTATAAAAATAAGGACAGCATGATTAACTTTATAGGAAGGATATTGAGACAAGAAGAGGGTGACAGATTAAGACTAATGAAGTGATTTTTAAATCTGTCAGTTTTAAAAGCCCCAGAGCTTCTGAAAGTATTATTTTCTAGACCCTTTGACATTGCTCACTTAGCAGAGAGAGGTTTTTCCTTCTAGAAAACAAATCACTGTAAATGGCTGTCACGAAGAGGAATTCATGCTCAGAGATCCAGTGTGTGTGTGACGAGCTCTGAAGCCAGCTAGCTCCATCCAGCCAACAATCCTGCTGCTACGATGAGTTTGGCTCATGACCTCTTTGGGGCTACTCTGCCATATTTGCCCCCTGCTTATTGTTCTGTCAACAGCATCTGTTAGGCCCGATAACGGGATTATACTACCCCCCTATAGGCCTTCTGAAGCTGGCTTGGATTAGCAGGCAAGCCTGTCTTTCCATACTGGAGTGTCGGTTTTTATGTCAATGAAATTGTAAAGTCAATCTCTTTTGTCCTGTCAATGAAACTATACCAGTGGAAGAAAAAAAAAAAAAGCACTCGTTTTTACAAAGAAGAAATAGAATGGAAGAAATTTATATGTAGCAATGGTAGAATTTTTTTTTAAAAGTAACTGAATTGACACTAAGAATATTTTTTTAGACCTAAAGAAAAAAATGCTTCACAATGGCAAGAATTGAAACAATTTATGATTGTTAATAACATCAAATTTATATGAAGCCAATAATTAGATGAATAAAGAAGACGTGGTGATGACGTGGTTATACAAGTGTGTACGTCTCCCGTTAGCAATGAATTCTGAGTGTTCACTGGGAATGCTGCATAAAACTAAACCAGCTGGATGAATTCTGAAGTGTGTACAAACACACTGTTTGTACAGATTAGGCCTAATTTAACTAAGCTAATTAGGCTCTGCATTACGAAAGAGTGTGCCCGTTGATTAGAATATTGATAGAAATTAAATTTCTTTAGGCAAAAACACAGTGGCGCAGTGGTTGGCACAATGACCTCTCAGCAAAACGGTCAGGGTTCGAGTCCCAGCGTGGGGAAAAGACTTGCAAAACTAACCTTTCTGTGTGGGGTTTGCATGTTCTTCCCGTGTATGCTGGGGCTTTCTTTAGGTACTTAGGTTTCATCCCACCCTCCCAAAACATGCATGTTAGGTTGATTGGCCGGTACAAAATTGCCCCTAGGAATAAGTGTTTGTGTGGATGGTTTTGTGTGTGTGTGTGTGGTCCTGAGACAAACTGGCGACCTGTTTGGGGTGTACCCTGCCTCTCGCCTTGAAACAGCCAGGATAGGCTCTGGCACCCCCGGTAACCGCCTCTCACCTGAAATAAGCTAGCCCTTATTAGTGATGAGCGGTCAGTCAGTCACCTTCTTAACCGTCTATCCCTTATAGGGTTTCGGGAGCCCATACCAGCTGATTCAAGGCTAGGGACTGGGTACACCCCGAACAGGTCGCCAGTCTGTCGTGGGGCCACACACATACAACCATACACATGCATTCCTAGGGGCAATTTTGGCACCGGCCAATAACGCTAACATGCATGTGTTTGGAGGGTGGGAAGAAACCGGAGAACCCGGAGAAAACCTACGCAAACATGAGTAGAACATGCAAACTCCACACAAAAAGGCCAGTGTTCCAAGCCTAGTCTCCACCCAGGACTTGAACCCACAACCTTCTTGCTGTGAGGCCACTGTGCTACCCACTGCGCTGCTGTGATGAGCGGTTCAGAAAACAAAATGAAACGTATCCTACCTATTGTTAATTGGGGTCTAATTGTACATTTAGGGATCCACTGTGTGGAGTGAAACAAAAATAATTATTATGTCACAGTCAAATATAAATCTTTGTAATCTCATGTTTTTTGAGAATTAACCTCACAAAAAAGAGCAACACCAAACTAGCTGGTTTTGGCTTTAGTGTTTGATGGTCATATTTGCACACAAGAACGGTACAAAGCCATGTGGGAATCTCACATGCAAATGCAAACATGTTCCCAGTCTTTTCCCTTTCCTTTGGAATACACACATCACAATTTCCCATTCATGTGTTTTTTCCCCCACTAAGGCCATACCTTCCAACATGGTCATGCTGTTGCAACATTCCTGCCAAACTTTACACCTGCTAACACATTCAGCACCACTTAGAGTTGGAATTTGGCGGTATTTCAGACTATAGAGAAGTGCTCACCCCCATGTGAGACCAGGATTAGCGTGTTTTTCCCATGTCTTTGTATGTCAAGATGGAGTTTGGAAAAATTTAACTTTACTTTCAATACGCAAACCAGTGTGTCATCTATGAGAAAAAGAAGTTGATGAAAAAGAAGGGTAAATAAACTGGTTGTCAATCTCATGTTTCTGCCATTTCTCTCTTCCACTGCTTCACTAATCTTCTTAACAGTCCGCCTTTAGAGCCATAATCATGGAAAAGACTGCCAGCTGCCTGAAAGATTGAATCATTGTGTAGTTTCTTGTCACAATCTTGCTCCGCAATTTCTCCCCTAAACCTTAAAGCCATCTTTCCAAGTTGAACTCACAGATAATTTGAATAGCTTCTTCATCCTCCTTTTTTCTCAGAGATGAATTTAAAATGGTCTACATATTCTTCACTGCTGTCTGCTCGTGGTTGCTGTGTGGACTGTGTTGCTATGCTATCAAGGTGCACTGTTCATTTCCGACCAGTCAGTTTAATAAAACACTCCTCAGATGAGGCCGGTGGTCAACGTGCCTTCATCTCACCTTCAAAAGGAAGAGGAGCAGAGGATCATTTTTGAGGAGATGGCGGAAAAAAAATCACTTTTAATCCCTCTTGGCCTCACACTGTCGCTGTTACCAACTAATGTGTTTTCACTCTTGAGTTTACAGAGTACTCACACCTGGCACAACATACAACATAAACCATGAGACCTTGGTCTCAAAGAAAATACACCATGGCACACTTGAGTTCACAAGCATTTCTCTATCAAAGCTAAGAACCTCTAGAGAAGTTGTTTGATGGGGTTGGAAAACAGTCTGTAATATATCTCCTATATAATTTAAAAAGAATTAAAATAATATTTTTTCTTGCCAAGTCTGGTATTCACAATTATGTGTTTAAAGAACTAGAATTTGACCTAGAACTTATTTGATCCAGAAATTATTTACTCCCGCACTCTTTCTAATTGGCTGTTTCCCCTGAACTGTATAGTGAGTAATAAGGAAAGGGTGGTAAATGAAAGCGAAGCACACTCAGCCATCATTCGGTTGCAAAAACCGTCGTTCCCAAGGCTGTGTCTCTCAATCAAGTAGAGGAATTGATGGAATATATAGACAGTCTTTAAATAAAATACATTAGACAGTGGATTGGTTTAATTATTAATACTTTTACCGTAATCATCTTTTTTGGATCGTTAGTTCATTGGCTTTGAATTTAGTCAGTGTGTTTTGAAAAAACTGTTGGATCTAAGGAATTATTATTTTACATTTTCTTAACTTTGGAACAAGTAGAAACTTTTCATAGGTGATCATTCATTCATTCGTCTTCTGAATCGTCTATCCCTAATGGGCTTGCGGGGATGCAAGAGCCTATCCCGGCAGAATCAAGGCAAGAGGCAGGGTACATCTCGAACAGGTCGCCAGTCTGTCGGGGGCCACACACACACAACCATGCCCTCACATAATCAGTTCCTGGGGTAATTTCATAGTGGCCAATCAACCTTGCATACATGTTTTTGGAGGGTGGAAGGAAACGTAAGTACCTGAAGCAAACCCACACATAAACAGGGAGAACATGCAAACTCAACACAGCAGGGCCAGTGTTCCAAACCTCGTCCCCACCTGGGACTCGAGCCTCCAAAATTCTTGCTGGGCTAACCCCTGCACTACTGTGCCACCCCTTGAGTGATCAGAAAGAAAAAAAAAAATGGCGATGGCTAACTAGTATTTTAGCTTGCGACAATTATTCCCACAACTAGCAACTCATTTAACTGTGTGACATTTGATTGAGTCAAACTGGTCCAAAAACTACTCAACTGTAAACAAACTTCTATGAAACTAATCCGGTGAGATATTTTTTTTCTGTAAAAGCTAGTATTACTGTAATTGTTTTTCTTAATATTTAATTCTCAATAGTATTTTAGTAGTTTATAGAGCATACATTTATTCTTAATAGACACATTGGATGCTCGTCCCAGGGGAGGGATCTCGCTTTCGTGTGGATCCCCATGAGGTGTCTTATTTTTTCCCCACTGATGGGTTTTTCGGAGTTTTTTCTCACCGTGAAGGAGAGTCTAAGGGCAGGAATGTGCTAATATTGTCTAGCTAGCCTTTGTTTGTTAGTTTTCTTGTATTTCCTTGTATTTGTGTTTATACATTCCTCTTTTTCTTGTTTTTTGTCTTTCTGAATCCACAATGTGAAGCCCATTGAGACAGAAATTCTGTGATTTTGGGCTATACTAATAAAATTGAATTGAAATTGAATTAATATTTCTATTATAAAATGTTTTAACCTATCAACATTGGACTAAAGTTTTTCATTTTCATTTTAAAAGATGACTTTGTTTGATACACATTGGCAGGTTCTTTTTTCAGTCTATAAATACACATACTTCCTGCTACTTTCTTTGCCCTTTACTAATGCAAATATCTTCATTGCAGATTAATCTGGGAATAAAATAGACCCATGACATTTAAAGCTTAAAGTAAAACGAATCACTAAAGACACAGTAAAGAACGAGTGCTCTTATGGAAAGCAGCTTGCTTTTGGACATGCTCAAAGGTGGCATCTTTCATATAAAATGAATATTAGTCCTCTAATTAGGTCAAATAAGAGTGAATTATTACAGTAAATGATCAGACACCGAAAACTGACTGAATGAGTGGTCATTCAAATGTTTCCTTACAGAACAAACGACATTCATGAACACTTTACTAAAATTAGCCAGAGAATGTACAGTAGTAGCGGTGAGCACTTGCTCTATCAGAGACCAACACTACACTTCGTGCAAAGGAGAAGAGTTTAAAACTTTTTGCAATGCCTGAATTGTCCTTTGAATTGTCTGTTGTCATTTAACACTAAATGAGCTTTATAAATAAATTTGCCTCACCTTGACCTCTTGGTTTTTGTTTTGCAAAATGTGCAATCGTTTTTTGTTTTTTTGTGCAGATGCAGTAGTGATATTTCTGTAAAACAGTCACAACTTCTTTTTGTTTCTCAACATGTAGAGGTGTATAGATGGGGACAGAATTGGTCTTGAACAGTGATGTTAATACCAGTGTTACTCCTCTGAGATATTTGAATTGTGTTGGTTTGCTTTTCAGCATATTTAGGTGAATTTCTATCCAAATCCACCACGCCATCATTTGATTTATCAAATTAATTTCAATATTTTACTCAAATTTGATCAGTGCTACCATGCTGATTCAATACTGTTTGCATTCTATAAAAATAAGATTAGGTGAACAAAATTTCGAAAATCTTAAAAACAGATTCCGAATTGAAACTGCTAATTGTGATTTTACATGTTCTTAACTTTTGGACGTGTGCTTTTTATGAGTGGAAGACAAATAAAAAATATGGATAAATAGATAAATGACTTTGTGTTTGAGTTTGCGATAACTGTCCACAGAACCAACAGGTTATAATTAGGCACAAGAAAGGTGACTTTTCTTCATTTGTTCAACATATTGCAATTAACTAATATAAAAACTTTGGTATTAGGATGTATAGTTTAGTCCAGGGGTGGGCAAACTGTTTGGTTTGCGGGCCACATTGAGTTCTACCATTTGACAAAGGGGCCGGAACAGGAGCAGATGGATGGCATGCTTTGGTAACCTCACCTCATCGAAGAAAAAATACACATCATGGGATGTAGAGAAAACATGTCCTTTAATTTGCTAGGTTTTGAAATCCAACGTGGTTGTTTACGTGCGTGTATTGGTCCCGATGGCTTTTCATATCTGCGCGCACTGTTTATTTTGATCACGAAGACACGGACATTTTAATGGGAGCAATGTTGTTGTTTTCTCAACAAAGCCAAATATCTAGAGTGCGCCCGCTAGTGAAGAAACATCCAAATTGCAGGGAAAATAAAACAAGGTTTATTTATTCAAAATTTTTCACGTTCGGCGGGCCCGATTCAAACGTTTAACAGGCTGCATGTGCCCCATGGACCATAGTTTGCCCATGCCTGATTTAGTCTAAAAGTAAAATGTTCACCAAAGAAAGTTTGCACGTTTTTATCAGTTTGTTGATTAATCTATTAAATAATTAAAGGGAAGTGAATGCATTTTGAAGCAATATAATGAGACCTACCTATGCAACAAAAAAAGCAAAAATATTTGTTGGCTTTGTTGGTGGTAACATAACACACAATTTTCTGGCTTTGCATTGATGGGTCATTTAGGGTTAAAAATGAAGTCTAGGGAAATGTATTTACGAAGACTGCCGGTTTTTAGACTGAAACCTAATTATCTAAATGATCATACATCTGTTATGTCTCTTTTATTCTCTATCCTTTGTGTGGTCTGACAGACTTCCCTATTACCAAGAATGGTCACTTAATTAATGATGCTGATATTAGACTTCCTTCTTTAAAAAATCCTCTATAACAGGCTCTGTACTGAAGGTGGTGTAATGACGTAAACCCTCACACACTATGAGAAAACATTCATCAAGTGTAAATGAAATGCTATTGAAGTATAATCTTTTCCAACAGAAGATGCTGACAAAATGACATAAATGTCACGAGTTTGAGTTTAATCTACATTCTGAGCGAAACAGAGAAAGTAGAAAACAAATCAATGCAGACATGTAACTACTCTCTTAGTTTTCTTTCTAATCAATTAAAAAAATCATTGAAAGCAATCTGTTTAGTTTAGAGAGTGCACAGTTTAGTCAACTGGATGGTGTGAGCATCTCTTTCCTCCCATTATAGAGGGAGAGCATTAGAAGAACAGTGTTGGATGCTTGTCCCTGACAGAAGTGTCGGTCTGCCGTCTTACTACCACATTGACTCTCTGTCACTGCCTCTATTTATTATCTGAACTCTTGTCAGTTTCTCCGTTCGCTTGCGTATCCTCCACACAGTTAGCCTGTTTCTGTCAAACCCCCTTTCATTTTTTTTTTCTCACTGGCTCCACTCTTCATCCCCACACTCCACTGTATGTCTTTTTAACAAGAATTTTATCATATATATAACCACATCTGTCTCTCTCTGCCTGCGCGCACACACCCCAGGCGTGTGTCTGTTCTGGGTCCGTTTGGATGATGACTTCACACATGTGATGAGTGCGGTACAGAGTTCCACGTCAGCACATGAGCACGTTTGCAGAAGTACACAGATGGTGTGCAGGTGCAAATGTGACATAGTTCAGGAAACTGGTCATTGTCTCCTTTAGACCGCTTTAGAAGCAACACAGTAAGTTCATTTTTTCTCTCGAGGTTTGGATTTATTCTGTTTTCTTACTGCTATATATTTTTAAAATGATTTCTTTAGTGTACTTTGTGTGCCTTGTGACTGATCTTTACCATCTGAATTTTGACATTTATCCTCCAATATATTACGTTTAAGGATTTTTCAAGCTTCCAAATGTTATACAGTTTTATTTTAGGCCATAATCCACAAAATTCTACTATTAAGAAATAAATAAATAAAACATTCGGCCCCCTGGTATGACTCATTTTTGTACTATAGTGACACCGTTACGCATGCATGCACACTGAATTTGCACAGTGGTGCCCACGCACTGGCGCTGTGTTCTTTGTGTGTGTATTTGTTTATTTGTGTTTGTGTGTGGAGGAGGGGTTGTTGGTTGCAGATTGTGCTTGGTCCACCAGACCCCTCCCAGTCAGAACAGAGCTGTCTCAGCTCATAAACATTAGACTCATATGGCATCCTGATCTGCCCCGACAGTCAGCCACAGGAAAATGATGGGATGTGAAACTGCCCACAGCACCCGCTCATGTGACCTGACATACAGGGAAAGAAGGGCTTGTTGGATGGTATGGAAACACTAGAAGGCAAGGTGATGTATGTGAATGGTAAAAGAAAGAAAGGCCAAGCCCTTTCTAAGCACTACTGTCATGATGTGCCATAACTTAGCAATAGGAAAGACAAGCTAAAGCATTTATCGGTTCATTATAGATGAATAATTTACTCTAATTTCTTTCAAAATAAATTCTCTTGTCCTGAAAAATGAGACTCTGAGCGAAACGTTTTTCTCTTTCTACTACGCAAGTTCTCTATGCGGATCATTTTTCTCAGTATGTTTTCATATGCAGGGCAGAGAATGGGTGAAAGGGGGCTTAAATGCAACGTCATCTCAAGGTTTTTGTCATGTTTGAACATTCTCCTCATCATTTTCTATTTCATTCATACACATCTGAATAATTTGTGAGCCCTCCCGTCCAAATTCGGGATACTATTCATACATCAGGGAAGTTCCTGGAAACTAATATTGTTATTGGTCACGCCCACATTCTAATTTAAGCAGGAAATGTTTTTGAAGCCGCGTGCACACGCTCTGGTCTCAATCAGTACAACGGGGAATGACACTTTTCTATAAATACACCAATCTTCTCCTTTTGGCATTTCCCTTCAGGGGTCGCCAAAGCAAGTCAGTTTCTTCCATCTAACCCTATCTGCTGCATCTTCTTCGGTCACACCAACTATCTTCATGTCTTCTTTCACTGTATCCATTAATTTCCTCTTTGGTCTTCCTCTAGCCCTCTTTCCTGGTGGTTCCAAACCCAGCATCCTTCTTCCGATGTACTCTCTCTCCTCTGCACATGTCCAAACCATCTCAGTCTGGCCTCTCTGACTTTATCTCCAAAACCTCTAACATGTGCTGTTCCTATGATCCTATCCATACTGGTCTCTCCCAGAGAGATCCTCAGCATCTTCATCTCTGCTACTTCCATCTCTGCTTCCTGTGTTTTCCTCAGTGCCACATTCTTTCGACCAAACAGCATGGCTGGTCTCACCACGGCTTTGTACACTTTCCCTTTCATTTTAGCTGAAACTCTTCTGTCACACATCACACCTGATACTTTTCTCCACCAATTCCAGCCTGCCTGAACACGCTTCTACACCTCTTTTCCACACTCTCAATTGCTCTGGACTGTTGATCTTAAGTACTTAAAATCTTCTACCTTCTATAGCTCCTCCTCCTGCAACCTCACTTTTACATTTGTAAATCTATATCTGTAAATATACCAATAAATAAAAGAAATGTTTAATTATATTTACAAGCTTTTTCTTTTAGGAATATTGAGTTTCTGAGCTTTATAGTTTTACATACTATGAGATAGAAATGATTACCCCACAAAAGCACAATACTCCCCCTCTTTAAAGGTCAGTCATGGCAATAATTTCTCTTTTGCGTAAAGAGAGTGGATAGGGAAAGTCATCATGATAATACCAGAATTTTCCTAGTCACAAGCCCGATAGTCTTATACTTTTATGGACTTACTGTTTTTTTTTTTTACAGATTTTCCTAGCCTGCCATCAGGTGTGTCTGACACTGTTGTATTTTTAGAGCACGACCTAAGTGTTTCCAGCAGGTCATTCGTTGTTCTCTGCATAACTCATATTAGATTACTTTCCTTTCTCATCTTGTATCCAGCCGCAATTCTTGGGATAGAACTTGATCTTGAGTTGAAGACATTTTCTTCTTAGAGGATTTCTTTTTCTTTGAAAAATTGAGCCCGTTCAGGTCACGGAACAATATTTTGAAACGTATCACTGTACTTTTTATTTTCCATTTGGATTTTGAGGAACACCTGCCGTGTTGTTTGGGAAAGAGTAGCTTTGGAGAATTAGCATGACAAAAATTGTGTTTAAAAAGTGGAAGAAGAACAAAAAGATAGCTAACAGTCACAGCCAAAGATATGGGACAACTAACTGCTAAAAAAAAAAAGGGCTCTACAGATAATCATCAGGATCACTTACGTAAAGACAATTACGGTGCAAAATTTTGTTTCGTCTTCTGAACTGCTTATTATCTACAGGGTCCTGGGGGGTGTTGGAGCATATCCCAGCTGTTTTCAGGCGGGATACACCCGAAACAGGTCGCCAATCTGTTGTGTGGCCACACACACAGACAACCATCCACACACACTCATTCCTAGGGACAATTTTCATAGCGGCCAATACACCTAACATGCATGTTTTTGGAGGGTGGGAGGAAACAGAAGTACCTGGAGAAACACCACACATACACAGGGAGAACATGCAAACTCCACCCGGAAAGCACATAAAAAAGCCTCCTCTCACCCCAGGCCTCAAACCCTGACTTTCTTGCTGTGAAGCCACTGCACTAACCACTGCATCACCATTCAGCCCACAAAAATTTGAATATTAAATTTATGTTTCATTTTAAAATTAATTTTAGTGGATTTCTTCCTTTTAAGCCATTAACAAAGCTTTCTAACAATTTAATAAAAAATATTCTGAGTACTTCCAGTTACTGATTGTTCTGTCCTTCTCTTACTCTTGTTTTAGTCCGAGTTGACCTTGCTCAGAATGACAATGGCCATCAGCTACATTTATTATTTGAAAACCAATCTTTCAGCTCGGAAAACTCCTCTTTTTTGTTTAGAGAGCAGGAATATGCCGCTTGACCAATTAACAAACATACTGACTGTTCCAATGTTTCATTTGTAAAATTAAAACCAAAAAATGAAGATTACAAATATCCTCTTTTCTTTGATCTATTCTAAATAAATGTATATTGGCTTATATTCAATTAATTGTTTTGGACTTGGGTTGTTACAATTATTACAAATCAAGCACTAAAATTTATTTTCTTTAACCCATATTTTTGCCATTTCTATATTTTTTTTAATGGTACTTTAATGCTTCCCCTTTCTGAGCCGCCGGATGGTGGACCGGAATTTTTTTGAAGCTATCTAAAAGTTGTCCTTCATGGTCTTGCCGAACCCCTCCCCTCCCAAGTCAGTGCCTTCCTCTCAGCGACCAGGGAAGCTGTTTTCCCCTTTGCACACCAGTACCTATCGGCTGCCTCAGGAGTCCCACAAGCCAAAAAGGCCCAGTAAGACTCCTTCTTCAGCTTGACGGCATCCCTTACCAACAATGTCCACCAGCGGGTTCAGGCATTGTGTGATGCAAACGTCTTAAATAACCTTCCTCTACAGGGTGGGTGGGCTCTCACTCAGAGACAAGGTGAGTAGTTCTGCCATCTGGGAAGAGCTTGGAGTAGAGCCGTTGCTCCTCCGGGTCACGAGAAGCCAGATAGGGTGGTTCGGGCATCTTGTTAGGGTCATAAAACAATGATCATAAAACATTGTATTTCGACATTTCAAGAGCTTCTCAATCATTTCTGAACCCGGTTGCTCGCTTTCATACATTTTTATCCTTCTAAATTATATTCTGTGAGAGTGTCGATCACTAAAAACAACGTAAATCAGCCTTGAGTCACTACAAATGTTTCCCGGTGAATGTAAAATTGTTTGAACGGTACAAAAGTCAATTACTCAAATGAAATGGAAAAGTAAAGAAAAAATCTTCTTGTTTAAATAATTTTTCATGAACTGACAAAAGGTTGAATTCACTGAAAAAAGCTGATTACTCCCTTAGCAGACCAAGGTAGCAATTAGGAAATAAAAGGTACAATCCAGGATTACTCATTCATCACACTGCATTAGTCGCTTTCACAGGCCAACGGTGGATAGTAGGAGGGTGAAGACTGCACGTCAAACACGATCCATTATAATAAATTGAGAGATTTTATTTGAAGAAGCCAGCGAATAATCACTGAGTAAAAATGCCACAGAAGATGTGGACTAGAAAATAAAATGAAACACATTTTACACATGCAAACGTTTTGAGGACTAGAATATGCTGTGCATTAATCAAGCCGACTAAAAAATAAATTAATTGACATATGAAGTACAACAAAGGACTAGAACATGGGCATGATAACTGTGGAACCTTTTAAACCAGCCTGCCAAACTTGGAGGAATTTCCCCACCAGAAAAGGAAAAAGTGGTTTGGAAAATAAACTGAAAAACAGTATTGATTTTTCTTTGCAATCGACGACGTATTACGGAAACATTAGCAATACTTGAAGTTCGGTGAGTCTTTGGAAAATCGGGCTTACGAAGTTGTTTTTGCAAACAGAAGGTAGCACTCATCTGAATTTTTCATGTCAAGAAAGACTTTCCCAATTATTCTGATACCACTTTAACACATTAGTTTGAATAGCTGATGGGTTTCATCCAGATTGGAATGATCTGCTGAGTAAAAAGGCCATCTCAATCATTTTGTAAACATAAATGAATTATAAAATGAAAGTAAAACGGGGAAAGTGTTTCTTTCTTTAAAATTAAAGCACAAGATTTGATGTGGTATCTATGTTATTTTTTTGTATTGCGTTGATTTACCAAAACAAATGAGAAATCTGCTCCTTGACTGGGCTTTTAATAAAAAATTAACGTCTTTTTGCCCCTGAGTTTAAAAGTCTGATTATACCTGCAATTTCAAAACTTATGTCCTTCATATAGAGAAGAAAATACTTTAATGCATGTATTTTTTTTAAACCTCGGGAATAGGCCTTACTTGTCTTAGGAGTCAAACGGTTTTTATAAGATGTACTCACTTCGTTGGATAGGGACTTCTCTTCCATTGATTAGTATATTTCACAATTTGTCTTTGAAGTTTAAGGATTTCCAATGTACAAAATGAATAATCAATACACATTTATAACTGAATAGTTACAGAAGAGCAAAAGTTGCAGAGCTTTTATGTTTGCCATAAACATAAAAGCTGAATTTGAACTGAATTTAGTTCAAATTCAGTTGTGGTTTGAAAAAAAAGTGTTCTTTCTACTTTAATTATTATAAACTTTGGGCAAAATATGCATCAAAATGCAGAAATATTAATCTTATTTATCAAAATATTTCGGGGGGCAATGCCCTCAAACCCGCCTATATTGATGAGCCCTCCTTTTTGGAAAATCCTGGATCCGCCCCTGGTACGGATCCGGAATTAGCCATAAGTTTTTGGGGTTTCTTTTTTCAAAGCCTTTATGGCTAAGAAATAGTTTCAGTTTTTTATTCATGTGGATGTAAAAGTTGTTTTCCAAGATTTTAGATGGGTTTTTTTGACCTTCAGTATTCTTTACACTGCACTTCTTTGCAACAAAGAGAAAGGAAAGTTTAGACAGTAAAAACTTTGCAAACTTCTTAGAAATTTGGATTCAAATATCAGAAAATTCTGCTCTAACTCTTTCTCGAACAGTCAGAAACAACGACAGATGTATGATGAGTTGAATTGAACTCAAATAGATGCCACAAAGTCAGAGTTTAACTTACAATATTGTTTCTGTTAGCTTTCTCAAAGCTGACTCATTTGGCCGAAACGTTTAGTTATACTTGGCAGGCTTTACGTCAGTTTTGAAACAGACGCTCGAGTGTTTTCATTTTTATTCCACTTGAGTCAGGAACAGACGTCAGGATTCCCACCTGCTTTTTGTTCTTCCCAACCAGCATCCTCCCTCTCTCCGTGATCTGTTTCATTCTCCTTCACCTCCTCCTTATGTCTTCCTCTCCTTCATCTTCCACTTGTGAACTCAGCCAAGACGACGTAGCGCATTGATGATTTATTTATATCAGGAAACCCATCTTCTCCTGTTATAAGGCTGTCTCTTTCTCTCTCACACACACACACAGACACACACACACTTTTTCAGTCTGTCTCTTGTGGTGTGTGTCTGTCTGTGAAACCATATGTGACAGTGATGCTAAATGGGGCGTCCTCTCTCCTGTTGTGATGAGATTGAATGTGCAGGTGGCGGTGCTTACAAGCACAGCACACACTTCCACACACACTTATGATTCTCCTTTGCAGTGTCATGCTGAGAATATTGCAACTTTCTGCTCTGCTTTAAATGTTATGATCCAAAAATATTTGATTTGACCAGGGGTGGATTATTTTCTTCTAAGAAGGAACCGATGGCTATTCGTGTAAGAATGTATTAAGTGACTCATGGAATTTATTTTAACAGATCAAATATTTTCACTCATTTTAGCAAAGATTTTTTAAATGAATTATTTCCCTGTTCTTCATTGGTCGCTTCGTCTTATTTCAGCATTTCCCTTCAGGGGTTGTCATAGAAAGTCAGTTTCTTCCATCTAATCTTATCAGCTGCATCCTCTTTGGTCACGCCAACTATCTTCATGTGTTGCATCACAGTTTCTTTGCTATTCAAATAAAAATCAACACGACCAACTTGGCTGAAAAAAAGCCTTGTAAATTCAAAAGTTAATCTAACCTTAGCAACACTTATGTGGCATTATTGAGTTTCATAAACTGTTTATTCCCAAATATTTCAAGAATAGGATGTAACACATTCAGGGAGGCTACGGATTTCTGGAAGCTCATATGTTGGCGTAACAGTGCAGCTTTTTTTTTTTCATAAAACATCTGCAGTACATCTGTTTAAACCATAGTTATTAACACCCCACAGTGCTCATCACTTTAAATGAGCTTCTAAATTGTAACTTGTATGTAATGTAACTATATTTGTAACTAATTTGTTATCAATAAAAAAAATAGATTAAAAAAAGGAAAAAAATGAATAGTCTATACTTTACTGCTCATTATGTAAAAAAATATGTTTTCAAAGTTGCCATTACAAAGTGGCAAAAAAAAAGAAGCATGTAGAGGTTTACAGCACCTATAATAAGAATAAATTGGGTTTTTATTAACAAAAAAAAACAATTGTTATTCCATCCATCCAGCTGTGGTTTGAATGTGTGACGTTCAAAAATGAATACCAAGTAACCAAGCGGCACCTCATAGTGGTTTCCTCAAGTATGAGTTCCATATTTAACCTTTCCATCTTGCTCTATTTGCCCCAAAGACTTCAGCAAAGGGCAGCAACAAGTTTTCAAAACTTTGTCAGATGTCAGAGGAGGAATGAGCTCTTCACCCACCACATTTCTCTGTCTAAACATTTTAACAGTAAATTTAGATTTTCTTACATTCATATACTGTATGTTTGTAATCTTGGATCACAATGACTGACCATCGATTGTAACAATGTCAGAGTGGTAGATATGTGTCACTGTGCTCTGAGCTACCTCCACATGAGAGCTGACTGAAGCAAGACCTACTGCTGACAAAGCCCACCTGTCCGTTCATATGTAGCTCTCTATCCAACTATCACCAACAAATAAGACGCCAACTACTTTGAGTCTGAGAATACATAAAGTATTATTCCCATTACTCGTGCAGGTGTGGCCGCATTGGTAGGGTGTGTGACTAGAATCAGAAATAGAAATGCTTTTATTGCCATGGTCAATGAAGAGGATCAGAGACTCGGAACTTGCTGTGGTACTAGTGTTATAAAGTGTTAATAAGACCAATGGCAAAAGGGAAGAAGCTGTTTTTGTGGTGAGACGTTCTGGTCCAAATGGACCGGAGCGTCCTGCCCGAGTGGAGTTACTCAAAACGTCTATACCCAGGTTGGAAAGGGTCAGTTGCTATCCGAACTGCACGCCACCGCATCCTGGAGACGGGGGGCTGTGCAAATAAATACACTATCTGCAAAAAAATAAATAAATAAAATTTGCGGGGCAAAAATATTTGGCTCAGTAAGGTAGCGATACCAGCATAAGCGGCACATGCACGGTAGCACTATTTAAAGTACTATTTTGTGCGATTTAAAAGGACAAGGACATGTCAGATTTGGGCTAAAGGTTTATATGGAAGACTTATTTTTGTCGGACTAAGCTTTGCTGTAGTGAAGCTTCAGAAAAAAATTGGGGTGTGCTTCTATTAGAAAGTGTGCTTCTATTGGGAATAATACCGTCTTCTTTAATATTTTTACATTCTTATTTTGCTGAAAAATCCCACTCCCTACAGAAGTTAGGAGCTTATAGTGAGCAGAGTGAGCAGAGTATGTGCACTCCTGCTGCAAAAATACTTCCTGCTTACGTTTGAATGTGGGCGTGACAGAGAACAAAAATCCCTGGCCAAAAACATATTTATGAGCTGTACAGTAAATACTTTAGGTGAACTTTGAAAAGCAAAGTTGCTGAGTTTGGTCAATCTTTATAATTAGAGATACTGTGTTGAGTCAAGTACCATCAACTTTCATTCTTACCCTCAAATTACTCCACCAATGATTTCTACCTCTGCTCGGCAAAGCAGCGGTCAGTGTTTATGGCACATAGTTGGTCTCTATGTCAATCAGATGGTTAACTGACCAAGCCATCAAGGCGTATCACTTCTTGAGCTTTCAGTTTATTGTGAAAAGAAGAGGCTGCAAGGGCATCCAGCCCAATAAAAGATGGAAGGGAAGGGGAAAAAAAGTCTACTGAAGTGAGAGAATTGACAGAGCGGGAAAGAAAAAGAATGATTGGGAGGTGTCAATTTAGAGTGAAAATAAAGTGAATAAAGTGAGTCAGATGTAAACTAAGCAAATGTGAAGTCTGTCAAAAACCTTTAAAATGGGGTGTAATGGCTAAAGTTTTGAGTAAGAGATTTTTGGACAATAGATAGTGGTGTGTTTCTTCAGCTCCTGCCAGTCATAACCTGCACATGCCTGAGCAGCAGGTTGGCATGGTAGCTCTAATGAGGAGGTCGGTGATTCAGAATAACAGAGACAGGACTCGCTTTCATCTTTTCTTGTTCATAAATTAGCTTGTCACTCTTTATATTTTTGTATGGGGTTTGCTTTGGAAAACGCTTTCGAAACTTGTTTTTATTGGTCATAAAATTTGTGTGAGGGTCTTAAATGCAGTGTTGTATATTTGACAAACAGCATCCTTATTCAGAAATTGCAAATAGAGTAAATTGGGAATACCGTAATTTCACGACCATTAGGCGCACTGTACAAAAACTCACATCAACACACACGCAAGCATGCAAATGTGCGTATTAAAAAATAGATCGGGAGCAAAACTGAGTTTGGTTGTGCTTTATTTAAGTAGTATAAACAAGCACATTACCGGTAATAGTCTTTATAAAAATCCGTCAAAGTCCTCATCCTCTGTTTCGGAATCGAACAGCTGCGCAAAATCCAACAGAGCAGGTCTACTTCGCTCCTCGCTGTCAAAGTCACTGTCTGTACTGTGCGGCTCCTCAGAAAGGATACCAGCTTTGCGAAAGCTCGGATAACAGTACCAGCAGACACGTTAGTCCAAGCATCTACATCCACTGGCAAACTGTAGCGTAACTCGCCTGGCGCTGCGTTCCACGGCTCGATTCCCATGTTCCTCCGCGTAGCTGATTGCCTTCAGCTTAAACTGAGCGCCATAAGCGTGTCTCTTTGCCATTTTCAGGGTTAAAACAGCAATGTTGTGCATACAGCACATACCTAAAATACACAATCCACGCCCACACTTCACTCTTAATGTTCTCATGCCTTTTCTTTCACGGGCACCACTTTTTCTTTTAGGTCCGCCTTTTCTAACACACAAGGCGTACTGCACGAAAGGGCGCACCGCTCATTTTGAAGAAAATCTAAGACGTTTGTATGCGCTTTATAGCCGTGAAATTACGGTATATCGGAAAGTTTTTGCTTGCCTTTGCTACACCTGATTTTATAGAGGCCACTGATTGCTCACACTTGTGACCAGTGTCAAGCAGAAGGGTGCGACTGGTGTGCTGCCATCCACGAGTCAATCTCTTGCACCTTACTACACATATACAAATACTGTATATTCATAAATTTACACAAGAAACTTGGATTCACAAAGTTACCTGAAATGTTCACTGTTGATGTTCTTCTGGGTTATGAGATCAGAGTACAATGCGTTGTCAGTCTGTCATAGACATGACTGAATGAAGTCATAATTCCTGGAAAGGGAGCCTAACTCCATCCTCTGGGATGACAACGCTCCGGGTTATCTCTGGATTTGGAGACCTGAGGACAGGCGATTTTGAGTGATTTTTCACAACTAATAGTTGTGAAACGTTTATCGATTTATTTCTTTAAACGTTTAACATGATTTAGTGTTAATCTTTATGAACTGACACTTTTAAAAAAAAAATTTCCCTCTGTTTTCTATTCAGCCTGAGGCGACCAATTCAAAAGCAATTAATAATCATCTTTCTCACATCTGTGTCTGATCTTTGAAAGATGCTACATAAGCCGAGATGTCACATCAAAAATAGGTATGTGGGAAAAAAAAGTCAACCACAGGGCTTCAAATCAACTACTAAAGTTTAGCAGTTTAGTTTCAACCACAAATCTATAAAAATAATGCTCACTATTATTTTTTAAAGTGTTTGTGTCAGCAATACTGTCTCAATGTTTACCGGGCAAAGGACCTATACAATGACTTGCAGTATTAAACATTGGAAAGATAAAATGAATAAAAAGATGGCATTTTAATCATATTTCTAAACAAACAACTCGTTCTCTTGCATCTTTTCCAAAATCTTGCTCATATGTATCATCTTCATTCTTGCAGCGCATTACACAAATCATGTACAAAGATTTTGTCTACATAAAGACTATGACTTAGACAAATGGAGGGTTTTTACTTGCTGAGTAACACGGCAGCTATGACTTTGTCTGACCTCAAATGGTTTCAGTCAAAAACTAAAAAGTGAACATAATCTCGCAAAATCCAAAGCTACAAAAAGACGGAGATGTGCTTGCCATTGGGGTCACATCATGCAGCTGGAAACATACTGTACTTCACGTAACATACGCTTAAGATTTGGTGTCCATTCGTTTATCCCAGTCCCCTATTTTTGTACCTCTGCCCCCATCATGTTAAGGGGATAAGAAGCACTTGAGGTGTTCATTTGTCCGTCCGTGCTTCTGTAAAATTTTTGTGAACATGATCTCTGATGGGATTTTAATTAAACTACCCACACTTACTCAGTACCAGCTATATATACTTACTGATTAGGTTTCTGGATTGTGAAACCAAATTTCAAGGTTACAAAATTCAAGATCACGAATTCTTGGGAATGTAATATTTCCCAAATGATTGAGGGGATTTTAATAAAATGGCTCACAGGTACAGTGGTAGATACCAACTAATTATGAACTGATAAAGTTTGTGATGTAGGTCAGGCCGAAGCGTATTGCTCAGCTTCTTTTTGCCCAGATTCAGACTTGTTCATATTAGCAAAGCCATATTGAAGTGGCCACATAGTGTATATGTCACTAAATTTTCGTATGTGATCCTTGAACAGATGACATTATTGTTTCTAAATGGTTTTGTGACTCAGAGATAAACACATTTGCCATCCAACCAGCTTTTTATTTGTTCCATTCTTTTCCAGCCTGTAAATAATTTGGGTTTAATTGTCTCAGAGGTGAAAAAAAAAAAACTTGCGCCAGAGAATATGGTGCACATTAACAATCCAAAGCAGCAAAGTACGGAGAGGAACTTCATTGTGCCGAGACAATACAATTTCATTAGACCTCTGAGCGACAGCTTGACCTTCTCTCCTCTCCAGGGTCCGTCACTCATCACCATAGATACTTGGCTCTCAGTAACTCAGCCGATGCATTTACCAGTTCAGCAAAGTTAACACGAATTCACTGTCCGTTAATAAAAATGAAAAACAGCATGTTGGACATTATTTTAGCCCCCATTTTAATGCTAATTACTTTTTAATTGGAAAAAAAAAGGCCCTTCCATTCCTTCTCCATTTATACAATTTGCACAGTCGGCTGAAAATGCTGCATGTTAAATTATTTAAATTGATGTTTTTCATTCAAATGACCTGCAAAGTACATTAAATTAGTGAAAAATGTAACAAAAAATAATAACCAGTAATTTACCACTGAGGTTACTTGCCATTAATTTTTAAAAATTATTGTCAATTTGCTAAACTTATTAATGTTATTAAAATAAGTATAAAACCTCCCCCGGGACAGGTGAGCTCCTTTTACTAATTTTGAGGATTTATTCATTTCTCGGTATTTATGGAGTCTGTGTAGCCAAAGACTCAAAACTGTTGTGATGTGGAAGGAGGAGGACCCAAATGCAGGACAAAAAGAGGATTTACTAACAGAAGTCGGGTAAGTCTGTAAAGCCAAAGGGCACACGATTAACTCAGGATCCAAAAGTTCAAATGATACAACAGAGATCAAACTTATGGTCAGGCAGCCAGGAGGAACTGGCTGGGAAGGATTACAATAACCCAACGTGGAAGTCTGGGGTGATTGCCTTTAAATAGGCAGCAGGGTCCACAGGTGTGTGGCATCAGGAATCAATCTCAGGTGTTCCTATCAGGGTGATGAGGAAGTTCCAGGTCTCCCTCTGGTGGCAGGTGAGGGGATCACGAACAAAACATTACGCATTTGTTCTTGTTTTTTTCATATCAGAGCCTCTTTTATGACTCCGAGTTTAAGAACAATATTGAAAAAAAACTTTTTAAAAAAAATACAAAGAAACCCCACTGTGTTCCTTGTTTGACATGAACGGCACGAATCCTTGATAAATTATTTACTTTTGACGGTGTTTCTATTTGAGTGTTAGTCAGTCATCTTCTTATCCGCCTATCCCTTTCGGGGCTACGGGGGTGCCGAAGCCTATCCCGGCCAATTTAAGGCGTAGGGCAGAGTACATCCCGAACAGGTCGCCAGTCCGTCGCGGGGCCACACACATACAACCATCCACACACACTCATTCCTAGGGGCAATTTGGCACCGGCCAATCAACCTAGCATGCATGTCTTTGGAGGGTGGGAGGAAACCGGAGTACCCGGAGGAAACCAATGCAAACACGGGGAGAACATGCAAACTCCACACAGAAAGGACAGTGTTCCAAGCCTCGTCCCCACCCAGGACTCGAACCCACGACCTTCTTGCTGTGAGGTCACTGTGCTACCCACTGCGCCACCTTTCTGCCCTTTTTGAGTGTTTTAGTTCATTTATCGATTATTTTCAAACGTCTTCATTTTGTGTCATTGTATTTGCAAATTATGTTTGAATATCTTGGGGAGCAAGAAAAAAATGGAGAAAGACAGACAAATTTGTGTGGCGTCCACAAGAATTAGGATGCTACATCTGTCAATTCTGGTAAAGAAAAAGCTGAATCAAAAAGCTAAACTCTTAAATTTTTGACAGAAGACGACTGTATAGAACAGTATTAAGTTATAAAACTAAATTAGTTTGAGTTCAAACTCCAATGATTTCACACTATATGTAACAATCATCAGTAGATAGGTTCAAAATAAATCCAGTCAGACCGACAACAGTTTTCTTGTTTGTCAACACAAAAGCATAAAGTTCTTTAAATGACAGATTACATAAGCTCTTTTTTCATAAGAGCTGGATCTCTACGTCTTGACAAGCCCAGCAGTCCATCTATTGAATTACTGAAGAGCGGTGGGACATTAAGCGTGCCTTTTCAACTAACTTATAAAAGATCTGAATAACACCTGTAACCATGGCAACAATGCTAAAAATGGTGACAGCTGTTGCCTTAAATTGCTTGCGGGACACAGAAATCACTGATGAAAGCTCGACTAATTAGCTTCTGTTGATAAAACTAACAAAGACCAAATGATTAAAAAGCTATAGCGCTACCGTAAGCTTTTAGTTTTAAGACTAAAAATATGACAAAATTAGTAACAGGTCTTGTTATTAATCTTTCTAAAACACCGGAAAGTTTATTCTTATTTTGCATAATTATAGTAAATCAATCGTACTTTTTAGGTTTAATACTTTAAAAGCTAAAACAGAAATATTTGGAGGATCAACAAATTGGTTTGGTATTTTTTTTCAATATTTATGAACTTTTCAGTTATTATAATTCATATTTTAGCTAACATCTTAAACTGAATCCTGGTTTACAGTTTATGGTTGTCTAGTTATTTGAAATAAAGGTGAAAATAATTAGGAAATTAGGAATATTTAGGAAAAAGAGTTTTTAATGCATGCATCATTTGTAATTAGCAAAAAATGACAAATAATTCAACCAGTAGTCGTAGAATAGAAACAAGACCCTGGACATTTTAATTTTGTTCTTAAAAAGACTGCATTGTCCAAAATCAATTTCTGAATATTATTTCCACATTTAAAACACACCTGAAGTGGTTTTCTATTTCATTCATGCATGTTTTCATTTTTTTAGCAAGCTCTCCCGACAAATATTCGAATGCTAGTTGAACACCAACTTGTTTTTTTGCCATGGATTTTGTTCTCCACCACGCCCACATTCTGACATAAGAAGAAGGTGTTTGTGCACCAGCAATGAACATACTTTCCTAATGGAAACCTATGGGCACTTTGAGTGAAGAGCAAGAGGAGGGGGGAATTTGGTTTTCAAACCTGAAGTGGAATGGAAAAAATGCATTCATAATCTTTTTGTGCAAAGTTTGCATTTCTGAGTTAACAAAAGGCATTATGTTTGACTGTAAATGCAACAAGATAAGGATTATTACCTCATGAAAGCTTGTTAGCCCCTCTTTAAAGTTTTAACTCACCTGTCCATTGTGCCTAAAATTACATTTCCTCACAAGGACACAGCGATGAACAGCTGTGCATCCTGATCATTGGTTTTCCATCATCCCCACATAAATAAGGCTTCTATTTATTGCATTTTTATCATACAAAACAAATAGGCTGGAAAAAATCCGCTTGGCTTCGGTTCACCTATGTCAGGCCATGTTTCTAATTAGCCCCGGCACTGACACGCCAGCATGCAGGCCACCGTTTGGCATGACACTGCAGCACAACCCAGCTGCCCCCATGTCCTCCCCGCCTCCCCAAGGGAGAATTTTCAGGGTCCATCCACTGCTGCTCTGTGAATGGCGACAAACTGGAACCCGAAAAGGGGAGAAGGGCAGTTCACACCTCGTAAAAAACACCATCACAGCATCTCATATTCAAAAAGGAAGCTTCCAACAGCACTCTGATCACACCGGTCTCCATGCTCCACTCTGAACTGCATGAGAGCAAAGTTACCAAAAAAGAGCAGCATGCAAAAAATGGGCAATCTGCAACTACTCTTTAAATATCCCGACAAACACACCATAGACTTTTCTTTTTTTTTTGCTTCTTGGTTGCAAAGGGAATGTCAGAGCTCAAATAGCTTCTCAGACCTTTAGTCTTAGTGATCATGTGAATACAGCAGCAGACGTTTCTGCAAAAGCAGCAAATGTTTAGAGAAAAAAAAATGCGTGTGTGTGTGTGAAGGGGGAGGTGTGGCTGGAATTGAACTGAGAGGCAGAGAGCGAGCAGTTTAATGCTGTAATTAAGTTCCTGATAGCACCCAGGGAGATGTGCTTTGGCACAGCTCCAGGACAGCTTAACATTGCACCAAGGGTCCTCCACCCATAATTTACACCACGTCCACACACTCTATGCTCCACGCTTTCAAGCTTGTTCTAAATCTTAGAATATGTCAACATCACCAAAAAATTCAGTCACAGTCAGTCACCTTCTTAACCGTCAATCCCTTACAGAGTTGCAGGGTCGTGCCAAAGCCCATCACAGTCAATTCAAGGCAAAGGGCAGGGTACACCCCGAACAGGTCGCCAGTCTGTTGCGGGGCCATACACATACAACCATATACACACTTATTCCTAGGGGCAATTTGGCACTGCCCAATCAACCTAACATGCATGTTTTTGGTGGGTAGGAGGAAACCGGAGTACCCGTACAAAATCCATGCAGACACGGGGAGAACATTCAAACTCCACATAGAAAAGCTACTATTTCAAGCCTCGTCTCCACCCAGGACTTGAACCTATGACCTTCTTGCTGTCAGGCCACTGTGCTACCCCACTGCGTCACCAAGCCGCCCCAATAAAAAATTAATTAATAATCAAGGAGTTTTATTTTGTCTTTTGAACTACTTATCCCTACTGGGATTGCAAGGGGTGCCAGCACCCAGCTGATTTTAGGTGAGAGGCAGGGTATGTCCCAAACAGGTCGCCAGTCTGTTGCAGACGCACACACAGACAACCATTCACACACTCACCTGGGGGTAATTTCATAGCAGCCAATCGACCTAACATGCATGTTTTTAAGGGTGGGAGGAAGCTGGAGTACTCAGAGAAAAAAAACACACATACACGGGAGAATATGCAAACTCCACACAGAAACGCCAGTGTTTTGAGCCTCGCCCCCACTCTGGGACTCGAATCCTGACCTACTTGCTTTGAGGCCACTGTGCGATCCTAATCAAAAGGTGATTTTAAAACAAAAAGACCAACTTGAGATCACTTCTAGTCATACTGTAGATGGATTTATATCTCAGTCACCTTCTTAACCGTCTATCCCGTACCAGGTTGCGTGGGTTGCCAGAGCTCATCCAGGCTGATTCAAGACGAGAGGCAGGGTACACCCCAAACAGGTCGCCAACTTGTTGCGGGGCCACACACACACACACACACACACACACACTCATTCCTAGGGGGAATTTTGCACTGGCCAATCCACCTAACATGCATGTTTTTGGAGGGCGGGAGGAAACCCACGCAGACACGGGGAGAACATGCAAACTCCACACAGAAAGGCCAGAGTTCCAAGCCTCGTGGATATATACCTTTGAAAAGCTTTTCTTGTTAATTTATGTGATGACACTTGTGTCACTTAAGAGCTTCTCTTACTTCACCTGCTTTTTGATTCATCAGAGCTCATTCCTCTTGACTTTAACTTGTAAATAATTATGTTCTCCAAATTTGATCAGATTTGTGTTTTTTTTTCAATATAAATTAAATAGCTCCCCAATGCGGTGTGATTCGGTTTAAAAAAAAACTTGATTGAGAGTAGGGGGAGATAGACCTGAAGGAATGACAGGGAACAGAGAGAGAGAGAGAGAGAGAGATGGAAAATAGAGGCAAGAGAGCGCAAGAGAGGAAACAGTCGGTTTACTCCAACAGAGCCATTCGTCGGTGGGATTGTAAAGGAGGAGACCCCGCATCTGTAGGATCTGATCTTTATTTTTATTTAAGAGGAAAACGGATACCACACTCCAAAAGAAAGAGTTATCATACTGAAACAGAATTTTAAAAAGAGGATAGAAGTCTCCTGGTCGCACCCACGCGTGTGCGCGTCCTTTCTGCAGAGGAAAAAAAGTGTGATTTATTTATTTAAGTGATTTAAATAAAAATCACAAGGTGAAACAAGGAAACCTAAAGCGATCCGGATTCTGTCCTGGAAACACGATGCTGATCGGTAAGTGGAACATGTTTTATTGTAAAGGCGCGCGTTTGGTGCGCAAATCCACGCACATGCCACCACGTGCAGGTGTTACTGCGGGTGTGTGAAATGATGGAAAAGTAAGCTTGTTAAAGAATGTTAAACACAAAGCTGGTAAAATGGTCAACTTGGATTCTAAATAGTCTCATAGGAAAAATAATTTTGTGAATCTTTTCGTTCTGTGTTTAAAACTCCTTTAAAAATCCATTTCAAACTGTGTTGACATGAAGGTTTAAGAGATTTAGTCTTCAGATTCATCAGATTCATCACTTGAAGATCCTCTTTTCTTCCTAAATTATTGTGTTTCAGCATAAATCAGATCCATTTTCTCACACATTCATAAAGACTACATTACCAAATACTTGCTTTTTTTTAAATGTGTCATTGAATAGTTAAAATAAATCAGCTCTGATGACACATTATGCAGAGGTTACATCCATATCAAAGAGGTCAGAGGGTATTTCTAAACTTATCTGCATTGTTTCGATCAATCGATTGTATATTTTGTTTCAATTTTTTTCTTTAAGGTCAAATGAACCCCTGACAAGTTCAAGCATATAGGTGGAATTCAATTCCAAAATGTTTGGGGTTTAATTTTTATTATCTATTTTTATCACTTATGACAGAAAATGAAAAGCTCTTACCTTTTGTAGGCCAAGCTAATGGATTTGTTTCACTTGGTTCCTGTGGTTTATCTGAAACACTGATTTAAATGTGTAGCATAGAGCTTGACGACTTCATCATTCATTTCCCTCCCAAATTTGTCTTTAAAATACTACAATATCGTTCTCCATAAAAATGAAGGTTCTGGTGCCACTAAACAAGTGGAATATGTTTTATAAAAAGAGTTTTAAAAGCTTACATTTAAAATCTTTGAGTAGTAATTTTGATATTACCGTTTACGGACCAAGTTTACAGACCGATGGAAATGATGGATTTCACCATATGTGAGATTGCGGGGTGCTTTGAGTTCTCGCTGCTCTTAAAATGGCTTCGGTGCATGGGCAAATGACTCATGCAAATGGATGCCACACATTAGCATTTCTCCAGATATTTACTTCTCCCCAAACATTACCTCCTAATCCACCCGTGGATGGGAGCAGATAGGGCGCTACAGCATTCAAATTTGAGCTGGGGTTTTTTTCTTAAAATTTTCAGCCTCTTTCACTGCAACATTTTTTCCCTCCATTGCCCTTTGTGTTTGCTAATGGTTGGGTATTTTCTCCGTCAGATGGAGCTCTAACAGTCTAGGTCTTCATCATGGACCAGGTTTACCTAAAAAATTGCTTTGGCTTAAAAGCTGTTTAGGTCACAAAGGTGCATTGTTGCTTGACGTTTAAAATCTTTTCTCCACAAGAGGCCGCATGGTTCTAGACTATAGGACAAAAGAAAAAAATGACATGGGTTTGACTTTGTCTCACTTCACTCATCCATCCAAGGCCATTCAGACCCAACAACAATCCATCCAGGCAGGAGACAGGTTAGGAGCCGATTATAGGGCTAACCCTTAGGGAGTGGATATCACTCCATGTCTGCCACTCCTTTTTTATCTGCACGATCTGAGGTATGGGTCCCAAGCTTGATCAGGGGTAATTACATGGGGCTAGGATTACAAGCCTTGACCCCTCTGTGGGGGTTGGACACACCCTGAAAGGAGAGCTGGGGAGAGATTGGAAGGGAATGAGTAAAATGACTTCAGTGAGCAGACATTGTTTGTCATTAGCAGTATGTTTTGGAAGTAGTCTTAGTTTGGCTTTTATGATCATGTGTTTCTCTTTTTAATGCATTTCTAACCATCTAAAAAATAAACGTTTAAAGTGATCGCACAGGTGAGATGGGATGTGAATCGGAAGGTTAATTTGAAAGGATAGCAATGCCTGGCATTCAAATAGTATGTTTGTTTTGTTATGATAATTAGGTCTCTAGAAACACCAAGTTTTACCTTTGGTAGCTTTCACTCAATGATATACGTGATTAACAGATGTGTGTGACCAGTAATGTCAGAACATAACGATGGATACATCTCACAGACCTCCTGGTGTGAAGATGAAAGAAGCACTAGTTCATTCTAAAATAAAAGAAAGCATCTATTTTCTGTTTTCAGATATTCAGACATTCTAAACTAAGCAGGAAGTCTTTTAGTTTGTTTAAATATTTAGCTAATATTTAAACAAAAGTCTTAGACACATTGGATGCTCGTCGCAGGGGGGAGCGGGGGGGTCTCTCTTTCTTGTGGATCCCCATGATGTTTCTTATTTTTTCCCCACTGATGGGTTTTTAGGAGTTTTTCCTCACTGTGAAGGAGAATCTAAGGGCAGGAATGTGCCAGTCTTGTTTAGTTAGCATTTGTTAGTTATTTTTCTTGCTGTGTATTTGTGTTTATACATTCCTCTTTTCTCTTGTTTTTTCCTCCCAAATCTTCAATAGAAATTCTGTGATTTTGGGCTCTACAAATAAAACTCAATTGAATAGTTTACGTGCTCTGCTTCTGATTGGTCCCTGCCCCCTCTCAAAAGGGTGTCCCATTTTTATGAAAATGTCCAAAATAAAAATATAAAAGAGTTTGTGATAGTTTTGCTAACTTAATGCATTCTACAATATATTTGCAGCCTCAAACAAGATTTATACTGTGTGTGTGGACAAGAGGCAGCACTATGCAGGTAGTGAGAGGAGGGAGGAATTCAGAGACAAACTAAAGTGCAACCGAAAAATGTATTTATACACTTTTTTTGCGGGGATCATATTTCTGATTTGACAAAAGCTACCAAGTTTGTCTAGTTATGCTTTGAGATAAGAATTACACCCCACAAAAAAAATATGTGCTCCTCTTTAAACTGTGATTCTGAAGGAAAAATTGGCCATGTTTACTTCTATCGACGGTTGCAGTGCATTATTTCACATTCATTGCTTCCTTTCTTTTCATTGTTCATCATTCCTCTGAGACAAACTTTTATTTGTGGTGGTTGATGCTTTTTTTTGTGGCACTTTTACATTTTATGCTGCAGGTCTGCCTTTTGTTTCCATAAAAAGTGAAACACTGGGGTTGTTAATAATTTGTTTTTTTCTCTCTTGGCCATTAAGTTAGTTTGTTTTTCTTTCCCGGTAAAGATTTGTCCATGAAATGAAAATTGGATTCTGTTAACAACTTATAATCATTAATATTTCATTGTACCTACTACTTTTATTTTGTTATGTTAGAATACACACATTTCAGAAAGAGTCATATTTCCTGAACGTACTTGTTGTAATTTATTTAGGGAAAGTACTTACAGATACATTTCAGGACTTATTGAATAGTTCTGGTTATTTTTTGCATATTTAAAGACGTGCCAGAATATCAGGTCCTTTTTGTCTGTATTTTTAAAGTCTTAAATGAAGTAGTGAATCATACTGAGTTGTGTGGTTTAAACTATTTCTCTCTTCAAAGTTTCAAACGTCTTTTCCCATTGAGTTTTTTTTTTTTACAAATAGGTAAAGATAAAAAAGTACAATCCAGTTTTTGTTGGTAGTTTTTAATCTGATCAAATGGCCTGCATATGGTCATCATTTGTGAAGGTATTTTTGCCCACTTTGTACACAAGATGTTGTTCATACAGAGATCAAATTAAAGCTGGAAAATGCAACAAATTCTTAGAAAAAAAGAGTTAGTAATGTAGGTGTAACTCTTTAGTCAAACCCTAATTTCTATCTTGCTCATTTTTAAAAATATTTAGTCTCTGCATCTTGTCTTTTTTGAAGCTGCCAAGAATAGGTGTTAATGTGTAAGAAGTGAATCCGATCAGCCTTCCCAAAGCTTGGTAATTAATTATTATTTGGCAGTGATTTTCATCTGATCGATCAGAGCAGCTTTAAAAAAATATTTTGTGACTCCAAAAGAGTGAAGTAGAAATAAAGAAGTTGACTTAAGGAAAAAAGAGAGGAAGGAAAGATTGATGGAAGGAGGAAGGAATGAACAGAAGGAAGGAACGAAGGAATGAAGAGAAAGAAAGAAAGAAAGGAAGACGAAGAAGGAAGGAATGAAAAGAAAGGAGGAAAGAAAGAAAGAAAGGAAGGTAAGAAAGAGAGGAAGGAAAAAAAGAAGAGGAGGAAGGAAGGAATGACGAGAAAGAAAAAGGAATGAAGAGAAGGAACGAAAGAAGGAATGAATGAACAGAAGGAAGGAAGGAATGAAGAGAAGGAACGAAAGAAGGAATGAAGAGAAAGAAAGAAAGAAGAGGAAGAAAAAAGGAAGGAAAAGAAGGAAAGAATGAAGAAAAAAGGAAAGGAAGGAATGAAGAGAAGGAAAGGAAGGAAGGAAAGAGAGGAAGGAAGTAAATAAAGAAGAGGAGGAAGGAAGGAAAGAAGGAAGAGAAGAAAATTTAAAAAAAAAGAAGGAAAGAAGAGAAGGAAAGAAGGAATGAAGAGAAAGAAAAAAATCTAGGGAAATAGAGGGAGGAAGGAAGGAATGAAGAGAATGAAGGAAAGATGGAATGAAGACAAGAAAAGAAAGAAAGAGGAATTTTGAAAGAGAAGTCTGCTTTGGCTTCACTGTATGTTTACAGTTTTGAACCAGTTTCAACCATCTCCAGCATCATCATTTCCAACATAGAACAGGAAACCCTTCAGAAATTCTTTTTGGAAAAATTTGGAATTTTTGCTCCAGAAAATTTTACAAGAAGTTTTAAAACTCATAGCTTTATGTTAAGCTGTAAAGACCCCTACAATCCTCAAGTATTATAAAAAAATAAATAAAAATCTTGTATCTAGTTTTAAAGATCCTTCATGGATAGGAATGGAGTACACAAAGTAATGATGTATATCAATTAGAAAACATCATTTTACTTGGAGATTAAATAAAAATGACTCAAATTGCTATGACCTGAACACAATTTTTATTAAAGTCACAATTATTTTAAAAAAAAAAAAAAAAGCTTTTACTTAAAGACATTTTGACATGGATTTAAATTTTTTAACCGCTTTTTCCAAATTTCCAAAATATAAACCAGAATCATTTTGTGTTCACCAAAAAAGTAGTTGCTGATAGACAAAACTATTTATTTTGTTGTATGGTATCATCCATCTATGTATCATGGATTTTAAAAAAAGTCTTACCTTTAATTCAACGTAATGAATGAAAAATCCTTCTAAAATTAGTGTCGAGCAACTTACCGTTTTTTTTTTTCCCACTTGCCTTTCTTAACATTTAGACAAAAAGATTAAGAGAAAACACAATGCATGTCTGTTTTCTTACGTGAACCGTGTTCGATGCATATTTCTAACAGTACATACTCCTTCCCGGCCTCGAGCTCCCTGTGGGGAAAATGTCTGCCTGTGAATGACAGTTCAAGTCATTTCAAAGAAGTGGTGGTGTGGCTTTGATTGGCCTGATGATTTCTGGATGCTGAGAGCTGTAGGCATATGCAAGCCCCAGCGGGAGCTCTGACAACATGAGAAATGTCCTATGCCGCTTTCTGCACCAAAACCTTTCCACCTAGCATCTTATTCTCTAGAAGCTGAGGCTAAAAAGGTCTGGAAATAAAACGGATAGATTTCTCAGTGCTGTGTACATGTTCACCTGCTAATAGATAGAACGGCTTTCTAAAGAAACTAGAGAATTATTTTAAAAGAAAATGTAAATGCATGCTGGTGTAACTGATTTGCAACAGACCAGGGATGTAAGACACACAAGACGGAGCAGCTACTGTGTAACTGGTGTTAAATGTAAACAGAAAACGTGGGGATCCGGCTGTGACGGCTGCAGCTCTTTTTGCACCATCAGGATGCTGACCTCTACCTGTAACACACACCAAGATACCACAGTAAAAGCTCTGTGCACACCGCTGCTATCCAGTTTGATCACATACATTTATATTTAGTCATTCTTAAATCCAACTGCACTGGGGTAAGCATAGCTCAGTGGTAAAATTGCCAACTTTGGACCGAAGAGTTGCTGGTTCAAATTCTGCTGAGCTCATGCCAGATGTCCCAGGAGCAGACACCTAGTCCCTTTTTTATTTATTTATTTATTTTTATTTATCATTATTATTTATTTATTTTTTAGTTTTCATCCCTCACTGGGAAAATTTGTGTGCAGCACAACTGCACCGTAGCAGGCTGCCACCTATGACGGCCCCAATGGTCGGAGAAATGGGGGGTTAGGTGTCTTCTCCAAAGACGCTAGATGTGAACTCAGTGTAAATCGAACCCACAAACTTCTGGTTAACTTCCGCTCCGCGAGCAAATGCTCTACCACTGAGCCACCGTCTCCCCCCCAATATTGCTCCCACTTTTGGCGCCGTCGTTGACTGGCTTCCTGCTGCGGTGCAATGCAGCACAGAAATTTTCTCATGAAGAATTAATAAGCATAATTTTTTTTTAAAAAATCCAAACGTATAAGATATCTGAAAAAAGTAAAATTTAATGTGTATTTTTAACTTGAGATTCAATTTGCATTAGAAACAGAAAATTTAAAGTAGGCAATATACAGTATGTATATATATATGTTACCAACGGGTTAATTTAGGCACTTTTAATTTGCTCTAATAGAAATTTTCAGTTTCTTTTGCTTTTTATTTTTCTCAAATAGTTGTGATTATAATTTAAATGAGGCGGATAAAATAAGTTGAGGCTTTTTTCAATTCCTAAGATTTTGTTTCTGTTTTGCAGACATAAAAACATAAAACTGGTAAAACAATGAAAGGTTTTACATAAATCAGCTGGTATTTAAGTAGCAGAAATAGAGGAAAACAATTTATATTTAATGGCCTTTTTCCTGGAACTCATCTCATATTGAAGTCAATATTTCTGCATTTTTCTACACACAGTAAATGCATAACTGTCTCTTCAGATACAAAGATAACTTTCAGATTTTATCAAATCAAACTCAATTTTATTCAAACAGCTCATTACTTACAGAAACAATTGAAAGTGCTGTAAATTATCTTCTTCTTCTTTTCGGCATTTCACTTCAGGGGTCGCCACAGCAAGTCAGTTTCTTCCATCTAACTCTATCTGCTGCATCTTCTTTGGTCACACCAACTATCTTCATGTCTTCCTTCACTGTATCCATGAACCTCCTCTTTGGTCTTCCTCTGGGTCTCTTTCTTGGTGGTTCCAAACCCAGCATCCTTCTTCCAATGTACTCTCTCTCTCTCTTCTGCACATGTCCAAACCATCTCAGTATGGCCTCTCTAACTTTATCTCCCAAACCTCTAACATATGCTGTTCCTCTGATCCTGTCCATCCTGGTCACTCCCAGAGAGATCTCAGCATCTTCATCTCTGCTACCTCCATCTTCTGCTTCCTGTCTTTTCCTCAATGCCACTGTCTCTAGACCAAACAGCATGGCCGGTCTCTCTCCACGGATTTTGCACACTTTCCCTTTGATTTAGCTGAAACTCTTCTATCACACATCACACCTGATACTTTTCTCCACCCATTCCAATCTGTCTGCACACGCTTCTTCACCTATTTTCCACACTCTCCAAAGTGCTGCAAATTATAATGAAATAAAAATATCATTTAAAACGTAAGTCAATATCACCTGTGCCATACACTCACCTGATAATACACACACCCAATACTATATGTAACCCATCACCTTGTCATACATTCTTCATCCACACAAACACAAAATTTACTCCCCCTTCAACACCATTTCTCTTACACACCATATACAGACATATAATAGGTATAGATGTGTGTGTATATATATCATTTGTAGTTCCTTGTTAGCTGTCTATTGTGCTGTCATGATCTCCCAATTTTGCTTGCTTTGCTTTTTTTTTTCTCTCCGATTTTGAGTTACTGTTGATGGCCAGATTGGGAATGATCAGCTCTACTGATTTCATGAACATCTACATGATTAATGTTGGCACAGCAGTGTGTTTGTGAACAAACCCCTCACTCTTCTCTTTTCGCTCCCTCCCACACCACCCTTCCTCCCTCTTTTTCACCGAGACTCAGAGGGAATATCCAGTCTCACTGTGTGCAGATTTTCTGTGCTGCTGGCTGTCGTTTGCCACATTAGTGTGTGACAATGGCTCTCTTTGAAGTGGCTTTTTCCAGCACGGCTTACAGCCCAGCGCAGCAGTGAAGATGTGCCAGCTCGCCGTGCAGACAGGCCCAGCTCCTTGCACAAAGACAGGGACAAAAGTGTCGACGTGCACACGCAGATGTTGGGTCAACACAAAAGCTTTCGCACCTACATCTACGAAGTACTCTTTTTGTAAGCAGTACCGTCTCAGACAAAACACTACACACTCGCTTGTATGCACACATCTGCTTCAACTGTCCTTCCATCACTTCATCAGCAATCTATCATCCATCCATTCCTTCTGTTTCTGTTTTTTTTTTCTCCCTCTATCCGCTGTTTCCTCAGCAGGCTCAGTCCAATCTAAAAGCTTAGCCGAGCCTCGGCTCTCTTTCGGCTTATCTCCAAAAACTGCCTCTTTCATTTGAGTAAATGCCTTCATTCCCAGCTTCTTTATGAGGAAGCTGATAAGGGATGTCTTTTATCCACAGCAGATATGCTCCCTCCCACCCCCCACCTCCTCCAGCTTAGTGTGGGTGTGTATTTATACGCCTACACGGCCTATGGAAAAATATGTGTGAGATTATATTTGCAAAATTTTGTGTGAATCTCCCCCACCCCTGTCCACTCTCCCGATGTTTCAAAGTCTTACATGAACAGTTTATTTATTCATGAGAATAGTTGATAATTATATGGTTTAAATGTGCAGGGCATCTTGGGTTTTTTTTTCCTTGTTGCTTATCATTTAAAAGTGACATTTCTATGATTGCACATAATCACATAAAACTGCTGCAACCTTGCAGGTGTCTGTAACGGGACATGAATAAGTGGGACAAGCTAATCATCACAGTGCCTCACATCTGCGTGTGCATATGTGTACTCAAGAAAAGGCTGTCTAACAAATTGATTAGGGCTGCAGAGTGGATTTGTTGGTAGGCATGGAGAGATTAGTATTGTCTGGGGTTCATTCACTTTAAGCTCTTGCTGAGTGCTACACTTCGGTCTCTTTTCATACACCAAAAATATATTGATTAGTTTCTGAAGCGGCAAATATCTAAGCCTCGTTTAAGATATTTGAGTTTTTAAAGTGAAACTCGAAAGTATGGGTCATTGCTGGATGTGATGTGTAAAACTTCAGTTTAAAAAGCAAACAAAATGTTGAATTTTTATGCTCTTTTAGTGCTGTTTCTCACGTTTTGCCTTACAGAAGCAAAGAGCACAACAGCAGGTGGTATTTATGTTCTTTCAATGTTCGTCTCTTCTTCACTGATCTCACTGAAACATCTCAACATGTAGATGTTTTGACCCTGAGGAGCTGTTCATAATCTCTTTTAGCCTCAATGGAAGCACAGCTTGTCTCCTCCTATTAGCTTTTTTTCTTTTTTCTTTGCGATGCCCTGCCCGTTGGGTGCTTCCACCCTCCCCTCCAACACAAGCACACAGCAGCAATTCTCTCAAGGGACATATGAATAAAATCAGTAAAGCAATTGAGGAGTGCAAGAAAAATATTTGTTCCTTCCCCCTGTGGACCCCAAAACATCATTGACTTGTGTTTAGACATCAAATGTGGTCCGGGTGATCTTAGAGCTTAGGGTCAATGAGAAATGGAGCATTTAGCATCTCAGCACCTTTAAAAGGTGCTCTCTGTAGTTGGAGCCAGACATTACTTTGCAAGGATTTAGCGAACCGGTTAAACGAGAGGTGATTGAATTCATTTGCCTTCTAATGAGGAGGGATTGTGAATCGTGCACTTCCCCAGCTACACTTGAACCTGTTAAAGCAATTTTCTCATTATTGCAATCAAATCTAATGTTTGTTCTCTATTACAATCAAGTCAGTTTTTGTTGCCTCATCAGGCACCTTTGTGTCTTGGTGGTTTTTAAGGGAATTTTTTCTGTTGGTATTGCCAGCGTGTGGCAGTCACTGCCTGAGTCACTTTCTTGCATTTGGACAACAAATATTTTATCCAGAATATTTTTGAGATAAAAGTATAAAAAAATCAACCTGTTAAAGTAAAAACATCCCTAAACAAGCCTAATCAAAGAATAGTCACATTTTGGCCAAAAATAAGATGTTTCAATAACTTAAAAAAAAAAAAAACACAGATACATAAAAGCATCATTTAACCTGAATACCGTTTTGAGGTTTTTTTTTTAAAAGGTGGTATCATGCTTTTCAGAGTATTTTTTAACCCCATAGCATATGAAAGCAAACATGGTAAAATATTTGCTGTAAAAAGCTTCTAAATACGTTTGTTCCATTTTAGTTCTGTTCTTGACACTGAAAATTCCCTCATCTCTCACTAGCCACGTAGTTCCAGCTCTCAGGTGCATGCACAGCACAGCGTAAATCTTAGTTGAGGCTGGAAAAAAATCGTCAGTGCATCAATATAGCAAAGCAAGGACATAATATTTTCTCATTTTTATACATTTACATAAAAAATATTGTACTATATTCATCCCTCAAATGGGATGCAGGCAGCCACGACGGCAGCAATGGTGGAAAAAACCGATGGGTTAGGTGTTTGGTCCAGCGACACTTAGGCGTGGGCCCAGTGGGAATCAAACCGGCTTCTCCTGGTCCATGAGTGGACATTCTTTCACTGAGATAACGCCCCTCAGATGTGAACCACGATTCAGCAGAGCCTGCGGCAACATGCTGCAAAAACACTTCTTGCTTATGTTGCAAAATGCATGACCGAGAACAAGTGGTGTTTGAATAGTATGCAAGTACTCAGCGATTACTCAAACATAAATGTAAAAGAAAACCACTTCAAGTATGTTTTTCGGTGTGGGAACTAACATGGTAGAAACCTCCGAAAAGTTTATGCTGCTTATTATCCCATCTTTAAGCAATTTAATCCCAACTGTTGTCCAATCATCTCAGATAAACCATGTCTTTCACAACTAAGGCACTGCCCATAGTTGTGAAAGAAAATGTTGCCTGTAATATTCAGTATAATTAAAAATAAGCTGGAAGCAAATATGTTCAAGTTGTGAAAATTTATTCAGAAGCTTTAAAAGAACATTTATCAAATATGTACTGGTCCAAACTATTACGTTGTTCACAACCTTTTAAATGTGTGTAAGATGGTTTATTTTGATCAGATTTCTCTTCATCAACACAGAATTTTGGGTAAAAATCAATACGAAACCTGAAAGAGTGAAAAATGATAGTGAAATGCTTTTAGTTTGTTATTGAGAGCAAACTTACAAGAAAGCAAATTACAAAATAAATGTGATTTCTATTTTTTTTCTTTTGACTGAGAAGTGATTGTAAATTGTGGACCAGTTTTAATGATTTGTTGTGCTAATAGTATTTTCTTCTTTACGTTCCTGTACAAAATTCTCAAGTGTAATCAAGTCCAATCAAACAACTGCAACAGCCCTCTTGCTCTCAGTCAATCAGGAAAATGGATTTTATTGGAGGTAATTGTTCCCAGTTTGATGTTCATGATGTCTTGATTAGGTCTATTCTCTGGAGGATCGTTGTGGAGAGTAAGCTCTCCTGCTGTTGGGCCAGATTAATGGTTAATCCTCTTTGTCTCACCACACAGTAGACAGACTAAAGTGGGTTAGTTGAGGTCTTTTCTGGCAGATGAGGTTAAAGTAAATAAGCCAAAGGTCAAACAAGTTTGAGTTAAAATGTAGAGGTTACATGAGGGAATCATCGATGGATATTAATGTTTATTTGGTCTGGACTCTGTTTGTACGAATCAGGTAGATTTCTGTGGTATTTACAAGTTTGTAATTATGAGAGCGACTTTTTTATTTTTTTTAATGTTACATTTCGGTCCTCAGTACTTATCATCCATTTTCACAATACAGCAACGTTTTCAACCTTTTTAAAGTCAAGGTACAGCAAAAATGACAGAGTGGATTGCTATGGTTAAAGTAAACAACCGGTAGCAGGACAGCCTGCCAGTCTGTAAATAAAAAGAGGGGATATTGTATCGAGAAAGATAAATATACAAGCTTAATGTTGTGTTGCGGAAGGAAGGACCCAATTGCAGGACATCAAAACAAGGTTTTTCAAACATACCTATATTCAGGTAGACAGGATTAACTCAGGATTTAAAAGTTCAAATAATAACAGAGTTCAATCATGGTCAGGTAACCAACGTGATCTGGCTGAAAAATGACCCGACAAGGAAGGCCGGGGGGATTGCCCTTAAATAGGCAGCAGGGTCAACTGGTGTGTGGCATCCGACTAGTCACCCTCAAGTGTCTCTATTCAGGGTGGTGAGGAAGGTCCAGGGCTCCCTCTAGTGGCAGGTGAAGGGATCACGACACTTAAATTAATTTTTCTTAACACAAACACCACGGGGATCGACCATAACCATTGTGGGGAGCCACCGGTAGATCGCAATTGACGTATTGGGTGAAATAAGATCATTTTCATTATCCCGCCTGGCGATCTCTCTCTTGCCATAAAAATGCTGAGTTACTGCATGTTTACAGCAAAACTTTAATTATGTTACTAGAAGTTTTTGTGCAATAAATGGCACCATGTTCTGCATAATAAATCCCAAACACATTTTTTTTTTTTTAAAACAAAAAAAGCCTTTGAGAATATGTGTGGATGTTTTGCTCTCTTCTTGACTGGTCATGATTTTCCGAGGGGCATAAAAAAGATAGTCAATATTAGTTGGCTGGTCGTAAAGTTAAGACAGATCAGTTTAATTGTCCATTGCATAATCAATTCAAAGATATACAAGAATCTAATTCACTATTGGAAACACTGTAAGGCTGATATATAATAATAGTTAAAACAATAAATGCAATGCTGCCTGCTGGAAAACAAGTGTTAATCATTGGTGTGATTGAACGTTTTTTAGAATCTCTGTGGGTTTATGAGCCTGTTTGTCTCTGGAGCTTATGAATACGAGAAATTCAACTTTCACAAACCCTGCATTTAGTATACAACCGATTAAACACAAAACTGATAATAATTTTGTATGAGTAAAAATTTAATTGTACAATTCATTAGTTAAATATGACAAACAATGTGACTAAACTGGAGCAGGAGTCAGTTTGTCTGTTTCCGATTAATTTCCGATTTGGTTTACGCGTTAAGCACTGAAACTCTGATATTCATCTCAGCAGGAGTTTTGGAAGCATCTTATTCATGCCGCTTCACCAGCAGCAGTCTGAGACTCCCCACAGGCAGAGCCCACAGGCTAAAACCTGTGAAAAAAACCTCCCATGATCAGCCTTTAATCTACTCTGGTGTGTTTTACGCTATTGTTGTCTGCATGGGTGTCCATCCATCCCAAATGACCCCACTGCTTACTATCTGTCTTTTTTTCCCAACCATCCTCTATCCCAATAAGTAGCAACACTTTGACGCTTGAGGACACTTCAGCAACTTTCAATCGAGATTAATCTGTCTTTGAGATCTCCCAAGGTCTCTATGGATGCACAGCTGAGGGAACAAGTGAGGGTTGTTATAGAGATGGGCCATTTGTAGTTGCTATCTCAGAGATGTGGTTCCATTCCCTCTTTGCAACCAGAGGGGACAGCTCACTACATCATTCAACCGTTTGTTATTTTGTCTGAAGCAGGAGCTGACCAAAGAGGAGAAATGTCCGTCTCTTCCCCCTGTTGCCTGAAGGTGAAACCCATTCATCATTTTGTAGGGAATCTGTTTGCTTTTGACCGAATTCTTTATAGCGTGTTTATGCAGATGTCCACATCAATATGTGCGCATGACATGCAATGCTTTTTTTTGTGAGCTCGGAGGTGTCACAGACTATTGTTCAGGATGACTGAACTAGATTGAATTCCTGAAATTCAGTTTGGTATTTCATTGGTGTTAAACTAAACAATCCCGACTTGTCTTTTCATTTGACAACATCTGTGACAACAGCCTTTATTCTCTCCATTTTTCTACCTTCAACCTTTTTCCTTTTGGCTTGGTGGTCTAGTCTCTTTTACCGAGCTGTCTCACGGGTTTTACAAGACATTTATTAGCTTATAAAATAAAAAAAAGGATAAGCAAATTTTATACAATCAAAACTGAAAATAAAAATATTAATCAAATGTATTGACATCAATAATCTGTAATTTTTTTTGGATGATTATCTGTTTAATTTAATTACACCACAAAATTTTTATGCTAACTTTCTGGAAATGTTTCCGTTCATTCATTTAAATTCAATTTAATTAAATCCAACGGCCAGAGTTTTTAAATTTATACATACATTAAGAGAGGAAGTATGGATATGAGAGTGGACATTCTGTCTACATGAAGCAATTTTAGATTTTTGTGTTTGTCGTGATGTTTCGAGTGCTCGTCCTTAACTGGACTCTTTTTTCAAAACCCTATAAATCACATTTTCAACTTCAACAAAAGTTTTGAAAACTTTTTTCAAAACCCTATAAATCACATTTTCAACTTCTTTTCAACATTTATTCACAAGATAATTCTTATCTTCAAATTAATCATTGGGGAGACGTTGGCTCAGTGGTAGGGCATTCGCCCGCAGACTAGAAGTCAACCGGAAGTTTGCAGGTTCTATTCCCACTGAGTTCATGTCAAGGGTCCTTGGAGAAGACACCTAAATCCCCATTTCTTCCACCATTGCTGCCATCGTGGCAGCCTGCTGCGGCGTAGTAGTGCAGCACACAAATTTTTCCGGTGAGGGATGAATAGAGTGTGTAAAAATATTTATTATTATGTAAGTATAAGAAAAGATTTTCAATCATTTGTAACAAAATGTTTGAATCTCAGACAAAAAAAAAACTAGAAGACATTATGGACTGAATTTTGGATTTTGAGATTTTTCTTGTACAAGTCAAGTTCAAGACCTGTTTATAACTGGGTGTTGTATTTTTTTTTTCACTGTCTTCAGTCAGCTGTGAATAAAATTAAGCCCAAACCAGGTTAACGTTGATCTTTACCTTCCGATCTAGATGTGAATGGACTTTTTGTGGCCACGGGTGAGAAGATATCTGTTTGCAACTCCGAGTCCTCCCCTGTGAATCTCAGTGATCCATGATTTTGTTGTTTCTGTGCCAGATATTAAAAGCCAAGGGAAAGGTTACAGCAAATGCCACTCAACTGATGTGCAGCTTAAGGCGGATCTGCTCTGACATACTGTGTACCACCCTCCACCTCCATTTTGAGTCATTTCTCATCTTTAGATTTTGTTATTAATATTTTTTTCCCCTTGTGTCTGCCTTGTTTCTTAAAAAGGTAATATTGTGCTTTTGTGGGGTAACAATTTTTTTGACAGGATATATGGTGAAAAATACAGAACATATAAATATACTTTTTTGCTCAAATATGTGTTATTTAGGGGAAAAAAGCTTCTTATTCAGTTTTACTTCTGTTTTTAGCGCTGTTAATTCCCCCCTCCTCTCGCTGCCCACTTATCTCATTTGAAGCCACAAATACAGTGCAAAGTGCATTAAGTTAGTCAAACTAACGCATTTTTTTATTTCACTTAAAAATGGCACTTCCTGTTGTTCAAACATGCCCCCTACCCATCCAAGCATGTGCACTGCTACTACGTACATTATCTGTTTATGCTAAAACATGGGCATGGTGGAGGACAAAATGTGTGGCTAAAAACAACATGGTATTTGAATAGTGATAGATTACTGGACGAGAGCGCTCAAAAACAAACAAGAAAACCACTTCCAATGTGTTCTGTGGATAAATCTTTCAAAAATAAAAAATAAAATAAAAATGTTGATTTTCTTAGTTACTCCTCTTTAATAAACTTTTTAAAAATAAAGTTCTGTGTTACCAAAGGTCCTTAAATGACCATAAAAAATTATAGGTTGAAGAGAGAAAAGACATTACTCTTAGGAGAAAATGTAAAAAGTTCGGACTCCTGCCATGTTTGTGGCTAACTGTTGTTAACTGTTGTTTTAAACCGTTTCTGCTTCGGTTTTAAACTCACCCTAGCTGTAATTCAGTTCATTTAAAAGTTATCGAGTCGAGGTGAGTTTAACCTTAGCTCCACTGTAACATTTTGTGTCAATTGTACTAGATTATGTGGCTCTGGACTCTGTGGGAGCTGTTTTGGAGAGGAGGATGAGGGCTCTAATGCAGGGTATCCTGAAAAATCCCCGTCACCCTTACGTGATGTGATCACAACCCAGATGTGTAGCCGAAGTAACAAGTTCCTCTCACTGCGCTGCAGGACTGAGCGCCTTAAGAGGTCAACAAAGTTTTTATCTATCTATTTATCAACCTATTACATACCTTGAAAACATTGATTTTTATTATGAGATCCAGTTTCTAAAATAAAATCTTCTAGGGAAGTAACATTGCACAATCATCATTGTTTGGTACATCCCTATGTTCTAAGGTCATAATTTGGTTTATTTTAGGATAGAATCAGATCAAATGTGAAACCATTTACCAATTGTTTATTAATGTGTTTATTCAATCAATCATTTCTTTAAATATTTTACATCAAAGTTGTAAAAAAAATATATGAAATGTGCTTTACAACAAGTTGAAGAAAATAATCTTAAAGCAACAAAGTTAAAGTAATTTTTTGAAAATCCTATCAAATAATAAACAATAGTTTTTATAAAAGAAAAGCAAGATATTAACAGTTCAACTTGATATGGTGTTAGTCCCTCAGCTAAAAAAACACCCCAATAGATGGTCTTGGTCCATTTTGAATAATCAGGAATATGCTGCTTGAATGCTGACCAGCTGCGTTTGTAGAATTTTTTTTTTGTTGCGGTATCAGCAATATTTTGAAAGTGTCTATGTACTGCCAATACATTGCATTTGATGTCACTGTAACTGCTCATTTCTATTGGCTTTTATGTTGTAATTGTGTGCCCTTTAAACATTGTCTTCCTGGTTTACTGGCATTTTACTTATCACTTCAGTTACATAATGCTAAATAAAAAGTGGCCAAGCCAACAATTTGTTTAATATTGAAATCCCAGAAAATTAATGATTGATAAGGGAAAATGAAAACATCAGAAGTTAAGCGCTGCTAAAGCTCAGAAAGTAAAAGCCAGAAGGAAACGATAGCACCCGATGTTTAACCTCCCAGATTAGATCATCCTAGCTCTCAGTGTGCAACTATCATATAAATTGCTCTAAATTCAGTTGCTGATAAGCGATATAAGTTAATTGTTAAGTAAATATATTCACGGAGGATGCCACTCCCACCTGTTTGTGGTGGGTGATGCCTCTTGCTGTGTCCACCTGTACAAATAAAATAGGAAACTACGTAAGTGCGTAATTAGTTCACCATGAGCCAACCATCCGTTTGCCAGTGGATCGTACAAATTTTACAAATACATGTACAAATTTTATGAAATTATTCGTTCACAGCGTTGCACCAAATCAAAGCAGTACTAATCTGCCACACACCCATCCTTGCTGTGCGCCACCCTCCTCCTACCTGCCCATGCACCTGAGCCTAACAAATTGGCAGTTTCCTCTTACCCACTCCTCCCGTCTTCGCGACTGTCCCACTGAGGGTTTTTTCCCCACTCTTTCCCTTGTCACCACTTTCGCAGACACCCCGGCTCTCATCACAGAGGTCACGCACCTGCTGCCTGCTGTAAACAGAAAATGAATAATTCACAAGTCTGTGCCGGTTGAATGCAACAGCTGATGGTCTCACCATGACGAGCGACAATTTAGCTAAAGATCCGTGCTATAATTCTCAACTTGAATCACACTAATGAGAAACGCTCTCCAGAGAGTCTGAGGACCCACTCAAAACAAGACAGAATGTCCTTGACCTCCCTGAGCCATAAACATAGTTTAAATTAGCCGTTAGAGGTGGCGGGGTAATATTCTGCCGAACAGACAAATATGCATATTTAGATAGCGGACTGACATTGATGATGCATCATTTGTTTCATACTCTATAATCCATGGGTGCACTTTACGTCAGTCACAATCAACGGTTATCTTCCAGGAAAAGTTAAAAGAATTCTTGCTGAAAAAAAATCTCTGCATATAATCTGTCCTGGGGTAATTTTTTTTAGACAGATAAGGCTGTCTGGCGAGAACAATCCCCTGTTGACTCACTTGATCTGTAACCATAGCAACCAAACAGCACATTCTTCTCAACTTCTTTGTTGAATGCATGTATCTGCAGAGGTTATGGCTTTACCGAGGCTGGTCCGTGAACTAGTTGATTGCTTATTGCGAAACAGGCTGTTTATTAGCTTTGAATGTACATCCTCATATATTGCAGAACTAAAATGTAATTATTTGTAGGTGTTTTCATTCAAATTGAGGGTTTATGGGTTGCATGTATTCTGTCAAAAAGTGTGTTGTGACGTTTTAATAAACCACAAATTAAAACTTGGTAAAAAAATATATATATACAAAAAAGTCATATTAACCTCAAATTTTTTATGACATTAAAAGAGGGGAAAGTTACTTCTCAGTTTTTTGGAACCAAATGTACAAATATAACAAATTTGATCTTGGCAACCAAAACCTTACAGTGCAAAAAAAATACATAATGCTCACATAAAATAATTGCTCAAACAGAACAGGCAATTTATGAAGTACCATTAGATGATGTGTTTGGGACATATCTCGTAAATACATAAATGAATTTATTCATCTTCTGGTTCGCTTATTCCAGTCAGGGTTGAGGGGGTGCAGGTGCCTATCCCAGCTGATTACTGGCGAGAGGCGTGGTATACCTTGAACGGGTCTCCATTTTGTTGCAAAACCTAAACACATAAATATTTTACTTTTTCATTTTTGGAAGATAACTTCATCTTGGTCATTTCTCAAAGTTGCTTACATGCCAAAAAAGTGTGGGCATAAAAACGGTATGAAAAATCTTTGATGGTGCTTTTTGCAAGTTCTCTTAAGTCTGCCTTCAGTAGTTGATCATTTCTAAACAAGAAAAAGTATTTTAACAAACTGTGGAATTTATGGGAGACAAAAACCTCAGCCAATAATTTTGTATTGCAGGCAAAAAAAAACTCTCAAACTTCCTTTTTAATTACAGTGTAGTTGAAGATACAAAATTGGAAGAAGCCAGAAAAGATCAAATAGTGTTTTGTCGTCCAACAAAAGTAGCTGATCTCTAATCTTTGAGAAAAATGCAAGTAGAAAAAGTTAGTCAGCTAGCTGCTGTCTAGCTTTAGTTATCTTGTTTCCCTCCTTATTGCCGTGTTGGTTCGGTTTAAGACGCTCAAAGAGGAAGACCATATCCCAACAAACTAGCTGCAGGTTCACTTTCTAGCAAATGTACAGCTACTATCCTTCTTTTCATTCATCCATGTGTTCACCATGAGTGAAAGCTTGTTGGCTTGTTGTAACTCTGAAATCGTATTATGGCTCCGCTCCATCAAACACCTGCACCAGTTGCGATAAGCATCCGTATTTGCTCAGTCCCGCATCCCCTCTCTGCACCAAAGTGGAACAACAGGGTTCTACAGCAGAGGTAAAGAATGTATAACACAACCAACAGTGGTCACAGTGATTCTTTAAAAACACACACACATTTCCTCTTAAGTTTGAGTGGATTTGGAAGCATGAGAATGGAGATGGCCGCAGCAAATGAGTGGAGTGTTATGTCTTTTGTTGTGGTCAAGATTTTCTATTTAGAACCTGCCAGCCACTTGGATTGGGTGCGCTGTCTGCAACACAGTGCCTCATAAGAATGATCCCTTTATACACTTCTCCCATCTTTGTAATTAGACATGAGGAACGAGAGGAGACATGTGCATGCCAGTACTTTGAGGAGAGCAGGAAAGAGACAACAAAGGGCAGAGCAGCTTCTAACAAAGGCTTGGCAATTTGCAGCTTGCAGCTGTTTTTCTTCAGAGAGCTCGTCAAACTGTTTGTCCTTCTCTCAGCCTAGAAGTGCCTCGCAATCCAGTCGCTGGTTTTTCACCAGCTACTAGTTAGAGGTTGATGTTTGGCACATGTTGACGTGTTCTTTCCTTTGCTAAGATTTGTTGATTGCGCCTGGAGCTGCGTGCTCTTCTCCATTAGCGAGAATTTAGACGTGGCAAGTGACGTATCATTTGATAATCATTAGAGTCAAGGGAACAGTTTTCTTATTTGTGTTGTGTGTCTTATGCTAACCTCATACTGTATGTGTTTTCTATTTGTAAATGTATACACTGAGGTGTGTGTTCGTAATGACGGCATCTAGAAATTTATAGGAAGTAACTTCTGACTCCAAAAAATAAAGTCTCTGCACCCAGTGACCTCTATTGAAAAGTCAACAACCTTTACTGTTACTTTTGTTGTCACAGTAACCATTCTGGCTTTGGACCTTTACTTAAATCTATTCTTCATAGTTCTAATTTATTTTTTGCGGTTATTTGACTTGCCGAATAAGTTATTCAGGTTAATAACTGGCCAATCAGATGCATCAATTTAAAGGTGTGGTATTTGACTGCAAGTTGGGACATTTATAGGTTTGCTTGACAGATTTCAATTAGCCAATGACAGTAGTAAACCGGACTGTTGTAACTCTGTAAGATAAATTGGTAGTTTGCGGATTGGTAGTTTGCTGCTTTCCAGTGGCAGGGGCGTGTACCTTCAAAAAGCTAGCTCCTGGCAAGCAAAATGGTTATAATGCAAATGCAGGCAGAACCAACCAATAATTGCATATTTTCAACCAAAAAATCAACACGACGGTATGTGATAAAAAAAATGGCAAATGAATTGGCTTCACTTCAATGGAGCCAAACGTCACACTCATTAAGTCCACCCTTTCTACAGTCAATGTGTCTCACATGTTTGCTTGTTTAATGACATTTCCCCACTGTTGTGTCACCTTTGTTAAGCTGCATATGCTGCACAGGATTGAAAATCAAATGAGTCTAATGGATCCACAAGGCATAGTGCTGTGACCCGTAAATTAAGTCCCACAGATGTGCTTCTGTAGATTAATCTTCTTGCTCATGAGCAATTATTCTGGCGGTGATGCTGAGGCATGAGGCTAATTTGAAACAATTACAGCCCAGGTTGGGCAAAATTAGCTCGCTCAATTCTCCTGGCCGCTGCTGATTGAGAACGAGGATATTTTAAAAAGCAACTGGGGGGGTTTGGTTTTTAATATTAGCACATATCCCTTAGCCAACTTGTAACTGGGATTCTCAAATAATTTAATAGACTTTGTCTGCTTAGAGCTAACATTAGTTTGAAATTTTAATGAAAATGTAAATTAGTATTATCTATAAACCTCTACATCATTTGTTTTTTTATTCTTGTAACTTCGTCTACATTATATAAGATGGGCAAATATATGCATGAGCACTGCTCATCCTCACAGCTGATGCTACATTCATTCCTCTGCTGCAACCCTTGTGCAACTTCACTCATTTTTTTTCTCCCCTCAAACGATATAAAAGCTGCCCTCTACATCTTGCTGTGCAAAAAGCATTAAAGAAAACCCTACAGGCACGACTTGGAAGGAACAGGAAAGCTTTGTCTTTTCATAGGCAGTACATATTTCCATTAGGAGTTTTAATTGGCTGCAGACACGAGCCTTAAAGCAGAATTTGAATCGGGTGTTTTACAAGACACATCTAAAACAAAGAACTTGAAAAGAGTGAAAAACAAATTAAATGGATTTAGGTGATCAGCAGGACATTTTATTGAGGGAAAAAGCCTGCTATGAAAAGAAATTTATGTATACGTCTGGCAAATATAAGAGAAAGTTTTTAGCATGTGAATGAAATGTAAGTGAATGCAAGGTTCAATTTGCTCTGCAGGCGGTGTCCTTTTGTTATTTGGAGAAATAAAAGAAACGTTCTTTACCTCCAATGCCTACAAATCTTACTTTTTTGCAACCAATGCAAAGCTTTTTTTGTGTGCATCATAAACTTATTTCATAAGATTTTATGTCTTTAACTCTGCTACATTTTCTTTCTAAGTTCCTTAGTGTTATTGTCCGTATCATATTGTCTGAGTAAATATTTTTCTCTTATCGTATTACTGCAGGGAGGTAAAATTAGAAAGCAACCTTTCCTCATGTGCATATTTTCTCCTGTACATCTCCCCCTCCTCCAGATCCCACCAACCCAGCTCACCTACCATATCTAATCAATTTATAATGAGTTGTCACACTCAGCATGACGGCTGTGTGATGCTTGGTTGACCAGCCTGATATTTATTCATGTAAAAAACGATGTTGTACTTAGAGCCACTTACACAAATGACTCAATTTGCTGTGGGAATGAAGCACATCTGAGTTCCTGTCAGTCCTGCCACACTTCAACTTTCCTCATATGTTCAGGAAGGGCAAGAATTTGATTTAATTTCTTTAATCTCTCTCTTTTTTTTATTATTTTTGACGTGACATCATAAGATGACATTGTCGGTTAAGGTAATGACTTAGGCTACGGGGGTTGTGTTGACTCTCATGTGGAAGTTTGTGTCATTTTCTACTTTCATTTTGTTATATCTGGAGTAAGATCTTGTAAAAATCTTATAAATAAAACTGGGACAGATTGAAACCAATCCTCCCAAACTTTTTTTGTTGACAAACTGTCTAATTGGGACTTTAAATTGTGTCTGGTGTGTAAAGTTGGACACCCTATGGTTTAAAGCAGGCATGGGCAAACTATGGCCTGCGGACCACATGCGGCCCATCAAACGTTTTAATCCGGCCCGAAGGAAATTAAATAAATAAATCATGGTAATATTTTATTTCCCCTGCAATTCTGATGTTTCCTCACTAGATGGCAGACTCTAGATATATTGGCTTTGTTGCAAAAATAACTCTGCTCCCATTAAAATTTGTGTATCCATGATGCGCACGTTGTCAAACTAGATTTTTAGGAGATTTCAAACCTGCATTTTAAACCTAGCGTGGTAGATGCATGTTTTTTTAAGCGCTAGAGCGCTTGACTTTAACTTTAGCACGCTAGGTTACATGCATGTAGCATGCATGTAGCGGCCCCAATTGCTTTTCATATCTAAACTTGCATGGATAGATATGTTTGGATCACAATCGATTAGCCTACATTGGCTTTGTTGCTTCTAGAATCACTTCACAATTCAGGAACAAGACCTATTCTGTATCCTGGAATCCATCATGCTTACTGAGGGCATCTCCATTCAAAAAAAGATTGAATTGTGCAATAAAAAATCATTTACATGTCACATGTCAACAACAATTTTAATGTATTCCATTCAGTGGTAAAAGCCCATCTTAAAAATTTCAAAACACATTGAGTTATTGAAACTGCGCTAGCCTTATTGTCTCATCTGTTTTCAAAACTGAAGCTTGTTTACCTCCAGAAGATACACACTCCGGCTGATTTGTTGATGTCGAGTTCGCCCTTTTCCGATTGGTTCGCTTCACTGTCTGTTCATCCAGGTGTGCCCCACACTTGAAATGAAGTTGACTCCATAGGTAACCAAAACTCATCAGCTGGTAGAGTGATGAGACTGGTTTTCAAGCAACCTATTCTGAGCCAGAGGTTTGAAACGATACAATCAAGACCCGGTGGGTGCAGCAAAGCTTCTTTTATTCCAGAACAAAGGTGGAGAAATGATCCTCCACCTCAAAAGACAAATCTGTCCCAAAGCTATAGTATTTTAGTGACTCTCCATGTGTCATATTTTAATAGCAGTCACTGTCAGTAGCACCGACCACACCTTTGCCTTGCCTTGGGTTTGTTTGCCCATTTTTGAGGCATTTCTTTTTTTTTCAAATTTGCCCTGAGGGAATGTATTCCTTTACATGGGGTTAAGCGTCACGTTAAGAATTGAAAATTAAAATAATTTTTTTCTCTCTGATTTGTTTTTTATGCCTCCGTCCACAAAATGTGGTGGAGGTATAAATCAGTCAGACTGTGTGTGCATCCATCCTGTTTCCGTAACACTTTTAACTGCAATATGACTCAAACTGCTCAAGGGATTTTAATGAAAACATCCACACTTACTCGGTAGTAGCTATAGATGAACTGATCATGGTTTTCCGGGTCATGAAACCAAAAAGTCAAGGTTGCAAATGTCAAGGTCACAAAGTTTAAAACCGTTTCATATATCAATGCTTTAACCTAGTTCTCTTAAAAGACCTCAAATAAAGTTTTATATAGGTGTTTAATTGTAATCTAAGTTTGTAATATTTGGCACACCTGTACTCTTTGTATTGTTTGACACCTTGGCATCAGCTTACCCTTGTCTTTCCTTGTTTATCAATACATTAAATTGTGAGACTCTGCCTGTGCAGAGCGATGATGAGCCATCGGCAGCATCCACAAAGATGAATATTTTCTCACTTGCTTTTTATGCTTTCTTTTCTTGTGTGGCATCAAGTATCAGTCGCATCTCTGTCTTTCGCTAGTAGCCAGCTGCCTGGTTGGGCTTCACTGTAGGGAAGAGGAGCAATTTGTTTCTGGATGGCTCCAGGCTTATCAACTCTGCTTGACAGATGGGCCTCGCCACTGCTCAGGTTGGGTTCAGCAACAACGCGTCGCTCACTGCTCGCTTGACAGAACTCATTATAGACACACCCCAGGAAAAGAAGCATCTCCACAAGGTCCTGTTACAGAGTACTGCTGAGCCACAAACTGTAGACCTAACCATTTTGCTGAAAGCTTCTCTATAGAATGAAATGGGAACATTTAGTTATTGGGTCAAACTTGCTGCCGAAACCAGTGTTTTGATTTAATACGAAAGGTTAAAGTATGACTGATAATGATCATTTTAGTCTAATATTTTGCTTTTAATTTTGTGTTTTGTTCTACTCACTGGTGTCTTTGGCTAATGAGGCATTGTTATGGATAGCGCTCGGTTAAATGTTAATCCAGTTCAAACTTCAACATCAGCTTATAATTCATTCATTCAGTGGAGCATATGGATATCTCATCATAACCATTTTACATGTACAGTTTTTAAATCATTTTGCATACTTTCATCCTTGCTATGACTCTCTAAGAGGTTAAGGATTCGGTACAATTGAACTTTGAAAGTTGACAAAAAGGTCATTTCAACAAATTCATTCCCTCTTTGACTAATTCTTTGGAAATTGCACTAAAAACGGATCATTAAAAAAGTTAAATTATCTCTGTTCCTGAGAGTGCTCCATTTTCTGTCATGGGTAAAGCTGTGCTTAGCCTTGCATGTAATCAGGCCACGTGGAGCAGCACGGCACCTGAGAAAAGAGGGCAACACTCCTGACTACAGAAGAGCGACTTTTTAAAAAGAAGATTAGCTCAGAAATAGTGTCACAGAAAGTGGTCGTATTGAGATTAAAAATCTTCTTCAGAAAAATCTTTTCAAACATAAGCTCACGGATCATTTCTTGAAACATCCTGGAGATGCTGCTTTTTTTTTCCTCTCTCAGATCTGAGCTCTTCCTACACACTTGAAGCGAATAAACATATTTGTGTTGTAGTAGAGAACAAAGACACAAAGAAAAGGCACTCCAGTCTGCTTAAATATTTCTTCCACATATTTATAGTTTGGATTATGTCTGCATGCTGTGCACGCTTTGAAATACAAACTGACATGTGCAGCATACACATACATTAACTTACACACTTCAGCACACAATACATGGCAGAACTGCAGGCAAGTGACCCAGAAAAAAAGAGCAATCATGTCTTCCAAATAAGCAAATTCAAAAGGCTCGAGGTAAAGACAGGAAATGGGAAATTTGTCGCCAGTGGGAGTTCAAATTGTGTCAGAATAGTTTACATTGCTTTATTAAATGAAAACAATCCTTTGCTTATGTTTTAAGATTTATTAGTGCCAAAATTCTTTTTTATTAGAATGCTACGAGAATGCGGCATACTGTATATTTGACATAACATTAAAATTTTATGATTGTTCTTGTTAAAGGAGGGCTTATTCTTTTATAACTTCTGCATTGTTTAACAGCACAAGTCCCTTCAGAAGCTCTACGGAATTTTTGTTTTTCTAAGAAAAACAGGATGGATTTTGGGTGAAGAAAATTAAAAAGTGACCGTTTTCAATAAATATTAACTTTTTTATGTTATTTATCTGCACTTCAATAAGTCTTGCAGATGTTATTGCAATGTCTTGCAATAATTTTTACTCCTTTAAAAATCAGAAGTAATTGGCTGTTTTGTTTTTCATTTTTAGATGAATATTAATGTCTCATGCCAGAGCAATGCCATATCTTTGCCCTTAACCACTATGAGTGCAAACTTGTCATGGCTTATCTCTGTCCTCTTTTAATGTTTATTCGGTTTGGGTCATTGCAACTGCAACAAAAAATCTTGTATGCATAAGTTTAGAGTTGCTGGCTTCTGCGGTGCTGTCAGATTCAGACCCATCATCTCCTGGTCTGAGGCAAGACAGCAGCCCGCTGGGAGGTTTGCAGGGCAGCCTGAGAGGTTACAGCAACAACATTGCAACAGTGTGACACACACACAATCCACAACTCTTTAAGATCAGAACTTGCTTTTTTAAATAGAAATTATGACAAGCTAAATATGTTCATGTTCTTATTGCATTTTGTTTTCCTTCCAAATTCCACACTGAAGTCTAGGAGTGTAGATTTTCATCATTATCCCAGCAGGATAATCAGATCAGAAGCTCGATGGCGATGCTCTAACTGGTAGACTGATTGTGACTCCACAGGTAATCCTAGCTGAGTGATGTGGTGTGTAAGCCTAAAAATCAACAGGAATCAAACGAAAGCATGTAAAGTAAAGAGTTAAATATTTCTTTTAGAATAACTGAAGGAGGGTTACTAGAACTGATTCTGAATTTCAGATGAGATACTTGATTATGAAGGTTGAACTGATTGTCTAGTTTGTGCAAAGCAGGGTCATAGCTGACGTGCTTTATAATGTCTAAATGCCACACTGTCTTCTTATCGCCCATTTGTGGTCAGGTCACGGAGAAGTCTCAGACTTCTCTCTCCCTGGCCACATTTCCCAGCTTATTCAATGCTCAAAATGCCCAGCTTTTTTCTGCTGTGATATTTTTTATAGTCTCAAACAAGAAGAAGTGAAGGACAATGCATGGAACAAAGGGCCTCAAAATTGTTCCCACTAGTCATGGAACCAATGGCCCATGACCTTGAAAACTTGATCAGTTCATCCATAGTTTGTATTGAGTAATTGTGGGCAGTTCCACTGAACTCCCTTTTGTGTTTTCAGTGGATATCGCGTCTACAAAAGTGTTATGGAATAACAGATGCACGGACAGCTCGAGTGCGTTTTGCCTCTTGCACAGAAAAAGAAAGATAGGGAACATGTGACTCAACCTTTTCCACCCCGCTCTACTATGTTATTATAATAAATTATGATGATAAAATGAACGTCCTTTTTCTCTTTTTCAACCCTTTTCTCCTTCGTGTGCCATGCAGATGCAGTAATATTTGTAGCCAGACTCATGTTGAATTTAAAACAAGCCATTTTGCCAAAAGTCAACATTAGAGCTCTAAAATGGTTAAATGGCTAATTCCAGAATAGTGAATGAGGGATGTTTCAGCATGTTTGCTTGTTTACATTTGAATCCATTATTTTCTCCAATGAACATACGGGAAATAAATGAAAAATCAATGTTTGAATTGCTCGGATTAGATTCAGCTCACATGCACACACATCCACGTCTGAGGAGATGCAATGTGACGCTCACTGTTGTGTAACCATGCCCAGTGAGTCATGAGAGGGAGGAATGTGTTGTTGTGATGGGTGGAGGAGGAGGCCAGCCTTCAGAAACTGGCAGAGATGGTCAGATCATTTTAGCAAACTCATCTGGAAGAGTGAAAAAGAGGCCGGACGTTTGGTTTTTAAGCTTTGCCCTGTTGGCTTACGGTTGTCTGGATGTCAAACCACAAGTGAGGCGTAAATAAATCTCAGCCATAAGGCAGACATAACTCTGGTCAGAGTGCGCATATGTGCGTACATCCACATACACATGTGCAAAAACCCATGTGTGGGGTCACATCATGAATGAAGATGTTGGAAAACGGCACAAATTAATAGAAAGAGGTGACCAAAAAAAAAAGTTCAAATAAGAACATCATTTTAAATTGCCTACATGCAAAAAAAAAAAGCACAACACTGAGCTTCAATTCATTTTAATCTGTCCTCCTACTTGCTTAAAAAGCAATATGTGCCAAAATTCCACCCAGTTTGCTTTTGTCTGTGCGTTGTGTGTCTGTGTTTGTATTGACTTCCTATTCGCCCCGGGAGCTATTTGTTTTCTGGGGTGCGTAGGCAGTTTTGTTTGTGTGCGAGTATGATATTCGCTCAGTACATGCGGGCTGAGCATACACACACACTGTCGTACATGCCTGGATATCAGGCTGTGCCTCAGTGGAAGTGTTATCATCCAAAGAGGCAAACAGCCAGGCCCTGATTTAATAAGCTGCCTGGGGAGTCACCGTGAGGTGGGAAAGCTCTATCAGCTGATAACGGTCCGCCTTGGAAAGCCATCTTTTTTTTCTTTCTGATAGCCCTGCCAAGAGAAGGAACTCAGCTTCTTCTTGGGTTTTGTGTGTGAGTTTGCATGTTGTGTAGGAGTGTTTCACTGCTGACTGCTGCCCACGTGTCTGAGAGGGCCACATCCGTGTCGGACTGCCTTGCTCTGAGTGTCAGACAGACAGCAGACGAGAGCCCACACATGACCCAATCTCGATGCGGAGGAACATATGCTGAGAGCTTCAGTGTTACACCTTGCATCACGGCTTCCAGCTCAGCCATGTGGGAGAAAGTCATAGCTTAGAACGCTGACAGATTCTTCATCTATCTGGGCTCCACTCACTGTTACATCATCTCAACGGCAACTCTTAAAGAAAAAGACAACAAACAAGGCTTGCAAACACAAAACTGCAGACATTCTGGGGATTCAGTCGCTCTTTTGGGGGTTTTCTTCACATTGACTTTTAGTCGTTTAAGATGACCTTTGATCTGTTTTTTTTTTTCCCAAACTAGTAAAACTCTGCTGGGCATAGTTTAATATTCCGTCTATTTTCATTCACCTCATACAAAATTTAAATAAAAAAACTGTCATAATTGAGAGGAAAATAGTGGGGGTGACATTTCTCGACTGATTCCTTGACCTTTGTGAATTTACCGGCAGTTAAACCTTAAAACCTTTAAAAAAAAATAGAAACAAGCGAGAACTAGATTTGCATTGTTACTGCAAATTGTTCCAGACATATGTCTAGGTATATATTTACAATATATATGTATCTATAGTATGTGTGTGTATACCAAGGGTGGGCGAATGTTTTGGTTCACGGGCCACATTGAGCTCTAACATTTGACAAACGGGTGGGGACAGGAGCAGATGGATGGCACGCTTTGGTAACCGATAGATTAGACCGATAGAATGGTGCGCTAGATTTTAAACAAGTGCACTAAATGTGACATCAAGAGCAATAAATTTCAAATCTAGCGGCGCTAGGTCTGAAATCTAGTGCGATTGCACTTAAAAATGTGCATTTAGCGGTGCTAGGTTTGAAATCTAAGCGCCCGATGTAACATTCTGCTTGTTTTTAACATCTAACATGCTTGTTTACGTGCGTGTATTAGGACCAATGGCTTTCTATATCATACAGTGCGCCTTCTAGTAAGGAAACATCAGAATTGCAGGGTAAATAAAACATTAACAAGGTTTATTTATTTATTTTTAAGTTCGGCGGGCCAGATTAAAACGTTTAACGAGCCACATGTGACCCGCGTGCCATAGTTTGCCTGGTCTATACACATACTGTAGATATCCATGTACAGTATGTATGTACGTACATATCTATAAATTCATTGTCATTGGTATGCATAAATTGCTGGATTTTCAATTCAAATAGTCTTTTTATTTTTGTTGTTTTAAACATACTGTAAATGTACGTTTTTTTTCTACCCTGAAAGAAAAAAAAAAATCTTTTTGGAAACATCTCATTTTCCCGTTAGGCCCGTGTTTCTGTGAGGTTAAAGAGTTGATTTTTCTAAATTATTTGTTGTTACACATCACAGTGTAACTGCATCCCATCTGTGAGTGTGTGCTGCACCACAGCTCCAATGATAGGCGTACTTCGGGGTGGCCACGGTGACCTGCAGCTGACACCGATGATTGATCCTGGTGCCGGAATAAGTGCCTCCGCATCACTGAGCGCGACGGTCCACCGAAAGGCAGCTAGGCGGAAAATTAGAAATCTCTTCAACCCTGGTCCATTTGAAATCCGATATCTCCCATCTTTCTTTCATGCAGCCACCTTTCCTCAGCCAATACATCAGTAATTAAATGATGTGTTTATACGTGTGAATGTGAACGTGGAGCAGGTGTGTGTGTCTTGGGAAAATGCGATTAAAAATCCAATTTAATACTGCAAATTCAAAAAAAAAAACTGAACTTATTTATTTAATCTGCTCATCAGTAAGAAAACAGTCATTTTTCTATTGTGTGAAAAGTATCAGCTAAATATGTCTCTTGTCTTTCCTGATATCCTCATCTGACCTTTAAAAACAACCGTTGAGTGTTCCCATCTTAACTTTTGATTCTTCTCCTGTTGTTTAGGTACATCAGCCCAGGGCAGCCCCCTTCTCGCTTCCCTTCCTGTTCCTGGACGGCCTCTGCAGCCTCAGCTCGACCTCAAACACCTTCTGCCCTTCAGGCTCAATGGATCCTCCCCGCTTAGCCTCTTTCCTAACTTTAATACGGTGAGTTCCACGCCATAAAGTGGTGTTAGAAGAGCAAGTTGAAGGAGAACATTTACAAACTGTGAAAAAATATTCAATAAAATATTTTCAGTTTGACTGCAATAAATAAAGTTGATATGATAGAGGTACAGTTGTTAGCACGGTGACCTCACAGCAAGAAAGTTAGGGTTTAAGTCCTGGAGAGGGGATGAGTCTTGAAATACTGGTCTTTCTGTGTGGTGTTTGTATGTTCTCCTCATGTATGTGTGGGTTTTCTTTAGGTATTCCCGTTTTCTCCCACTCTCCAAGAACATGTATGTTAGGTTGACATGAAATTGCCCATAGGAATGGGTGTGTGTCAGGGCGAATCCAGGGGGGGTACACGGCCCCCTTACCCCTTTTGTTCCACAAAAAAAAAAAGTGTTCTAACTACTTTAATTATTATAAACTAATGGCAAAATATGCACCAAAATGCAGAAAAGGACAGGGTGGAATGACCTCCTCCCCCCTATACTGGCGAGCACCACAGGTGCTCATTTTGAATATGACCTCACGCCCCCCCCCCCCCCCCCCCCCCCCCCGCCCCGTTTGGAATATGCTGGATTCGCCCCTGGTGTATAGATAGCTGTTTGGTTAGAGCGTTTGCGCGCGGACCGGAAGTTTGCGGGTTCGCCTTCCACAGAGAGCACGTCTAGGGTCCTTGGAGAAGACACCTAACCCCCGCTTCTCCCACCATTGGCGCCGTCGAAGGGCAGCCTGCTGCGGTGTAAGGAGTGCAGAACACAAATTTCCCCAGTGAGGGATGAATAGAGTAATTCATTTATTTAATATACTGACGACCTGTTCTGAGTGTACCCTGCCTCTCGGCTGAAAACAGCTTAGATTGGATCCGGCACCCACTGCGACTGTATTAGGGATAAGCAGTTCAGAAGACAAAACAAAACAAATTTTCCAATCAGCAACTGTATTATTTTTTTATTGTACTATTTTTATTATTTGATATTAAAATGAGGTTCAAACATCGTTTCAGGGGGCAGTGACTTTAACAGGTTCACTTTTATTGTATTTTTCAAATAATCAATCATGTTTAAGATTCTACAAGTTCAAGATTATTAATCAATTATTTTTTTGTTTCAATATGTAACTTTATAGAACTTAGATTGATGTCTCCCATTCCAGCAATTTTATTAGCCTTCTAATTATTGTCTGTCTGCTACACAACCTCTTTATGTCCCACGCTGTGTTTCGCCTCCTTGCTCCGTCGATACCATTTCAACTTTAACAACATCGATGAAACTGTTACTACTTACTTTCAATCCCAGCAGCAACCCGTTTGCCACCTTGGCTTACCTCGCCTCTGTGCTCAGAATTAAAAGCTTACGTCTTTGATCTTTTTCTTGCCAACGCCATGCCCATTGTCATTTAGTGTGTGCAGGCACTTCTGATTTCCTTTGATCCTGGTTTAAATACCCCGTATGCGAATTAGATTTGCTCTTTTCATTCCTCTGTGAAACTATCTCTCCACTTCTATGGCCTATAAATGGAGCGTAAGCTTTTTCAAACTGAGCAAAAACAGGTAGGATGAGACAGGAAGGGGAACATGAGAGAAAGGTGGGGGTAGGAGGCAGACATCTGGCTGGTTCTGTACAGTGGAGAACATGTGCGAGGAGGTGGATGAGACGTAAACGTTTGCTGTGTGATGCGCGTGTGTTGGGGGGTTTGCCAACCTCCAAAGTGAAAAGTTCAGTGTATTCATTTGTTCTGCCACCCACTAGATTGCCTTGCAGTGGGTCTGCGTGTGCTCACAGCAAAAGCAGAATGGTGAGCACTCACTCGTCTCTCTACCTCATATATTTATATTAGTGGTGGAGAGATGGGGCAGGTCTCCAGTCAGTGTCTGGTCTGCGTTTCTATTCTCAGACTGTTCCCCGTCACCCCATTGAAAATAATTTGTGGCGACTACTGTTTTAAACAACGTCTCGCATCTCAGTGCTGTTTGCATTTTCGAGGGACAAAAGCTGGTGCAGATGAAAAATGCACAAGATTGAAGATGAATGCAGTGGGTTGGTACAAAAGATGCAGAGCTCGGAATCAGGATGCAGAAATTATGATAAGTGTGGAAATAACATCAAATCAGTGTCGCTTCAGTCTCGGGAGAAGATGATTAGCCTCCCGTAACACGCTGTCTGACGGTGCAGCTGGGGCATTAATCACAAAGTCCATTCAACTGGGAGCTCCAGGTTCTTTTAGTCCTGATAAGGCACACGTTGTACCAGGTGGGGGAGATGAATGCACCTGTCTGCAAAACCAAATATCCCATCTAGTCGTCCTGGTGTCCCATTTTACTTTGCACCATACCTTTAATAGGGTGTATTGTGCTTTTGTGGGGTAATAACTCTTATCTCATATTATATATAGATAAACTTGGTGTTTTTTAAGCTTTGAAATGTGATATTTTCTGAAGAAATACCTTCAGTTGTTTAGACCTGACTGTGCTCACTTGCAAGTTGGCAGCCCCTGAGATCCTTAGAGTCTGAGGTTGTTCACAACGCACTAAAATGTGAAAAACCTATCTTTTATTCACTTCTACTTGTGTGGGGGTTTTTTTTTTCCTCCTCACCTATCCCAAAACCTCATCACCAACTCTGCCGAGAATGTGTGCACTTACATGGTGGGGGAGCACCAAGAACTTGGACAAAAGGAGCATTTATAGCAGTCAGTTCAGCTTGGCCGCGGACAGACAATAGACACATTCTTCACTCTCTAAAACAAATAGCCACTCTACAAACGTGGGCAGAGGGCAGCAAGATGGAGAAACTGACGTTTCTGCAGCTGGTGAAGACAAAAAGTCAGTTGCGCTTCTAAATGGCACTGAGTCATGCGGATGCGGCCAAAATGAAACAACAAAGACTGACGGCCCTGAGGGAGAGGCCTTCCTCCTGCATGGAGGTATCGTTGGCAGGTGTGTTTGTAGTTTCTCCTGCACCTGGTCTAGAGGAATCAGTAGTAAACAGACCTGCTCTTGCAGAGAAATGCCAGCTGCTTTGAGCATGCTTCAGCTTTTTGGAGCAGACTAAAGCGATGTGTTGGTCTCGCTGTCATCAGTACACCAGCACTCCTTCATCTCTGGGCAGCTGAAGGTGTCATCGAGGTTAGAGGGGGTTCAACCCGATGTGCTAACAGCACTCCTCCTGATCCTCAGATTCCGCTCCAGTACAAGCAGAGGACTGGAGCGAACATAAGATCCATTCTGATTGTTGTATGTAACACTACACTGAAGCGCTGGAATCAGCTGTCATTGTGAAATGCAGATCTTCTACCAAGCCGCAGCTGTAACTCTGCTGTTTATAGCAGCTCTTCCTGGGACTCCGTGGTCTTTTCACAGACGGTTAAAACTGTATCAGTCTGTTAACAACCTTTCCCAGAAACACTTCTCTGCAGCGACACACATGCATATGAAACTAGAAAAAAAAAGCATTTTTGTGAAAATCAATAATCCTCATGATATGGAAAACCAAATAATGCACACACGTAGGCATACAGAGTACGGTCAATGGGGGTGTTTGTATCTACAATATACCTGTCCTTTTATACGTATATATGGAGAGTAGATGTGTTTCTCTCTACATTCAGGTATGTTGCATAAGAATGGATAGATGATGGAAAAAGATGGATAGATGCAGATATGACAATATAGGTAGGTAGGTACTGTTGAATAGAAAGGCAAAAATGTGGATACGTAGATAGGTAGAGAAAAAAAAAAAGATGAATAGTTGGATAAATTTTAACTCTTTGTCCCCTCGAAAAACATTTATTTATTCATCTTCTGAACCGTCCATCCCTAACAAAGTTATGGGGGGACCGGAGCCTATCCCGGCTGATTTCAGAGGCAGGGTACAGCCCGAACAGGTTGCCAGTCTGTCGCAGGGCCACACGCTCACAACCATCCATTCACACTCTTTCGTAGGGGCAGTTTCATAGCAGCCAATCAACCTAAAGTGCATGTTTTTTGGAGGATGGGAGGAAACCGGAATACCATAAGAAAACCCACATAAACACGGGAAGAACATGCAAACTCAACACAGAAAGGAAAGTGTTACAAACATTGTCCCACTCGGCACTCAAACCCTCGACCTTCTTGCTGTGAGGTGACTGTGCTGCCCTAGTTTGTGTATTGTACACACCAAAATCAGTTCTTTGCCATTCATTTCTGACCTTTTGTAATGGAAGCAGTTGGCATACATTTTTCCAGCTACTGGTTAGCAAGCAAAGATCAAATGTTTTGTTAAGAGAACTTAAATAGTTCCTGTTGCTGAGGTCACCTAACCAACCTCTTTCAGTCCAACGCTCACCTCTGCAACCACATGATGACCACTAGAAAAAAAATCTCTTATTAAAATCCTTGAAAATACGCCAGCAAAAAAATGTCTGAACAGTTTAAAATCTGATTTAAATTCAGGAATATACAAGTTAAAACATTATTTTTGACAACTTTATCATTTTTTCTCTTGATCGTCAGCAACCGTATGATTGTTGTAAATATTTATTATAATTTTTTTTTTTTTTTAAAACTCAGCTTTTCTCTGCACAGCCACATTATTTTACAGTTAATGTTAAAAGTGTATCTAAAAACATCACTTTAGCCGATGTGAGTGGTCTTAGTGAATGTTAAACACTTTCTGTTCATGCATACTTGTTTCATCATCCAATAAAACCTCGTAAGACATTACCCCTGTTTACAACATGAATAAAACAACAGTTTGATCCTAAAAACTTTTGCACAAAGACATAAACAGACTCATACAAAAGTAATATTTTAAACCCTCACCCTTGTAATTTTGATAGAATGATGCAAAGAAGTATTCTTTAACGATGTGTGCTGAATTATGAAGCTGATTAGACTTTAATCTTCTAGTTTAATTACTGTTAAAATGAAGACTTTTTTTGATCCTTTAGCCTCTAAAAGTGCATCTTTTCTTTGAAAAATTAGCATTTTTTAACAGACAAACAAGAAAATAAGTACATGTTGTGAAAAAAGATCAAATAAATAGTTAAAATTAGTTAAATAAACTTTTATCATAATAAAGCATAATAATATCATTTTAATGAGCATGTAATGGAAAACCGAGCTGCAGGTGACAATGAGCGTGTGGGCAGGGCATTTATAATCTAGAAAACTCTGCATGAAGGTATTAGATATCATCATTAAATGACTGTGAAACAACACGCCATCTAACAAAGTTAAATCTCTTTGTTTATTCCTTAAACTCGTTTGATTGCAACTGATTTTCCCACACTTTAAACGTGTCTTTTTTTTCACGAGGCTAGGCAACCCTGAAGCAAAAATATGTTTGATACCAACATTATTGTTATTTAATTAACTTGTGATCTATTTCCACCGTCACACCAAAATTTATCAGAATGACTTAAATATAAGCTGATTAATTGAGTTTATGGGTTAAACCAGGCATGGGTAAACTACGGCCCGCGGGCCACATGCAGCCCGTTAAGTGTTTTAGACTGACCCACCGAACATAAAAAATTAAATAAATAAACCTTGTTAATGGTCTTTTTCAGCAATTCTGCTGTTTCATCAATAGATGGCGCACTCTGGATATATTGGCTTTGTTGAGAAAACAACAATACTGCTCTCATTAAAATGTGTGTGTCTCCGTAATATGCACGTTGTCAAAATAAACAGCGTGCACAAATATGGAGAGCCATCGGGCCCAATATATGCACGTAAACAAGCGTGTTAGATATTGAACAATTAAAATGTTACATCAAGCGGTTAGATTTCAAACGTAGCGCTGCTAAATGCACTAGATTTCAGACCTAGCGCCGCTAGATTTGAAATTTATTGTTCTTGATGTAACATTTAGCGTGCTTGTTTAAAATCTAGTACGCCATTCTATTGGTCTAATCTAGCAGTTACCAAAGCATGCCATTCATCTGCTCCTGTTCCGGCCCCTTTGTCAAATGTTAGAACTCATTGTGGCCCACAAACCAAAAACTCTGCCCACCCCTAGGTTAAACTTTTTCTTAAAAAAATTGGTGTTAAATTACATAAAGAACAAAATTACAGAAAGGCAATAAATAAGTCATTTTGTCATATGTTAAAATCACGTTGCAGGCGTTTTGTGAGCAATTTGAATACATCAAATCAATGCATGTCATACTTCAGCATCAAGGAGATACACTCTGGCTATTTATAAGAGATGTGCCACATTAAATTTGATGAGGACACAAATGAGAGACATGATAGTTATTAAGAACTTGTGAGTACAATCAAGATGGTATCAGAGCAATCCTGGGACTTGTAGCAAACGCATGACATCTTGAGTGGGATAATTACTTTTTATTGTCTTCCTTTATGTAAATTAAATGTTTGTAAAGTTTTCTTAAAATAAAGCAGGCCCACTGCATTTAGTAATGAAAATTTCAAATGTTTCAACAATTAAAAGTCAAAGCTGCTCTTTTAAGGCAATGAGGACGTGTGAACTGTGATTTTTTTTTTCTTAATGAAAGAAAGGTTTTAACACGTAAAATCTTGAGAAAATTTTGGTCATTTAGCTGCAAACTGAGATAGCAGTGAGGTAATCTGAGGTGAAAAAGACAGTCATACATTTTGCACCCCAATAAGCAAAAGAAATAAATTGTTTGTCTTTTTACAGCAGCAGGAGTTTATCGCTGAATCACAGCTTCAGTTGGTGATTAGAAGCTTTTCATCACTGTGGCACCTCAAAGAAGCCTATAACAGAGCCTGGCTCTGCTTTGCCAGGGATTAATGTGGCTTAAGAAGCACTGATAGTTAGTTTTGATGACCAAAATAAGCTGTAATTCTCTATTTTTTGTGCAAATTTGCCACAAATGTAGAAGATTTTCAGGTTTAGATACTTTATTAAATCCCCGTAGGAAAATTTGTGTGTCCACTCGTGCTCCAGGTAGTCCAAGAGAGAGCTCCAAAACAGCTTCAGAACAACTGTCTAGGTGGTGCCCGGTTGGGTGCGGTGGAGGTGAAACAGCTGCTTGATGGAACACAGGTGGAACAGCCGCTTGTTGGAACAAATGGCAGTTGGCTCTGCATTGGGCGGAATGTGGCAGCAATATTTGAAAGCTCCAGTGAATCATAATAAGATCTTGAAAACTTGCCACTAGAAGCCCAACAACCCTGGTAGCAACTCACAAATCCTTGATCGTAGTTGGAACAACTCTAGTTGTTGTTTCAAACGCCACAAGACCACTTCCTTTGGTTTTGAAAATTTTGTAGGATTCCAAAAATTACTGTAATTTATTTGTGTATGAGAAGGATTCAGGGCGGCATGGTGGCACAGTGGCCTCACAGCAAGAAGGTCATTAGTTCGAGTACCAGGTGGGGATGAGGCTTGGTACACTGGCCTTTCTGTGTGGAGTTTGCATGTTCTCCCTGTGTATGCGTGGGTTTTCTCCAAGTACACCGGTTTCCTCCCAACCTCCAAAAGCATGCATGCTAGGTTGATTGGTCACTACATGATTGCCCCCACGAATGAATGGTTGTGTGTGTGTGGCCCCGCAACAGACTGGCGACCTGTTCGGGGTGCAGCCTGCTCCTCATATCAGCCGGGATGGGCTCCAGCACCCGCCACAACCCCTGGGATAGACTGTTAAGAAGAATTCAGTAAAAACATGAACGTTTTTGAATAATTTCTGTTTTACCAGGGTGTGTTGGTGAGGTACAACACATATTGTCACTTATTTTTATCAAAGAATTAAGTGTTTTTTTACTATTATTATTTATTTTATTTCAATTTTTTATTAGAGTCCTTGAAGCAGAAGCAGGGAGAAGTGATGCAAAGTAAAACCAACATTTCAAACCCATTAAATTTAAAAATTATTTAAACCTGCACTCTGATCGCATCTTGCTATTACTTTAAAATCTCTGTAAAGACAAATTTCTGAACTTAAATTGCACTTTTTGCTAACAATAAGTCATTTCACAGTAAAATTTGCTGCCTCACTCTGTGACTTTATGCTTCCTTAAGATTTCTATGAACGAATTTTTCCGCTGAATAGTTCTTATTTGATGTGAAATAAGCTTGTTTCAAACTTCATTTTTCTTTTTGTTTGGAAATTGAAGTCTTGTGGACTGTTGGTTGCTTGTGTTGATCAAATCTTTGTGTCTCTCAGATGGACCCTGTCCAGAAGGCAGTAATCAACCACACCTTCGGTGTCCCTCAGACCCTCAAAAAGAAACAGATCATCTCATGCAACATTTGCCACCTGCGCTTTAACTCAACGGTAAGACACTTTTAACAATTTATGCAGTAATATTGCAAAGAGACTCAGAACAATAAAAAGGAACAGAGAAAAGATACAGCATGCCATCCTTGAAAATGGACAGAAACTATTCTTTATTTTTTTAGATGCTTCTTTATTCATTCTTTTTTTTTTTTACTTTTCTCCTGTAGCAATTTTGCCACGTGTGAAACATTAAAAAAAAAAAAAAAAAAAAAAAACCTGTCCTTTTCTGCAAATCTATGCACCTAAATAAAAACATTTTGTTTGTGTTTTGTCAGAGACTCCTATGAAGGTTTGTTCCAGTTTCCATTCGGTGCTTTTGTGTGTAACTGTAGCTTGTTTTGGTGCGAAGGATTAGACAGCAGGGAGAGCTTCCATTTATCAGCAAAGTGCAGAAACAATCAGCAGCCACAGCAGGAGGCAGAATTCACAGCTCCCTATTTCATTTTTCATCCTCACTGCAGCACACGTACACACACAAACTCTGCACTTACCGACATGCACCCCAGAGACACTAAAGCAAACATCCCTTGACTTTTCATGCATATTCATATAAAACAAATGGATAATGGTGTAGAAAGCCTTAAGACATTGTTCGGTCTGGGAGCAACGAAATGCACACATGCACTCTTTTTTTTAACTTCATCTTCAAAGCAGATCTGAAATGGAGAGACAGGGAACTGAAGAAGGAGAGGAGACAGACGTGTTCTTCACACGCTACAGCAAATCCCATTCCTTGCCTCCACACACAGAGTGTCAGGTTGAGTGTAGCTCTATCTGTCTCACAGAAAACCTTAATATTTTTCTAACTCTTCCACCTGTATCAGAGCTTACTGTGAACCAGAGTAGTTGTATGCATCGTGCAGCACACAAAATAGAGATTACAGTGCTTAGAATCACAAAGTGACAAAGTTGTCTTAATTTACCCTGCGTTATTAAGTTGAAATCAGGACAAATGTGTTTTAATTTTCCAAAACTACAATGATTTAAACATAAAGTCCAAAGCTGACATCCGTCTTTTGTATATTTTGCTTGTATTTGGATATGATACTCCGTTCCATTGTCTTCTGCCTATCCGGGGCTGGATCGTGGAGGCGATAGCCTTAGACGTGAAACCCAGACTTCTCTGACCCTATCTGCATCCTCTAGCTCACCCGGAAGGATCCCGAGGCATTCCCCGGCCAGCTGTGAGTCAGCTGTGTGTCTCTTGGTCTCCCGGTGGGACGTGCCCAAAACACCTCACCAGCGAGGCATTCGGGAGGCATCCTAACCAGATGCCCAAACCACCCCATCTGGCTCCTCTCAACCTGGAGGAGCAATAGCTCCACTCCAAGCTCCTACTGCATGTCAGAGCTCCTCACTCTAACTCTGAGTAAGAGCCCAGTCAAGCTCATTTTGGCGGCTTGTATCCGTGATCCCCTTCTTTAGTTAGGAACGTAAATCGACTGGTAAATTGAGAGCTTTGCTTTTTGGCTCAGATGTAAACGCCTTTACAAAAAAGTTTTTGATTATATTGGTGATTTTGTGATAAATCAAATCCTATCTAAAAGACATCTTATATCGAACGACATGTGTTCCTGTTTTACCTCTTGAGATCAAACGATACAGCTTAAGTTCATTTTAGTCCTTCAAATTAAAACAATTCCACTTTCTGCATTGATTTTTTTTTTTTCAGACGTAAATGATCTGGTTATTATACATATGATCCATTTCCTATTTGATCAAATTGGCCCGTTTAGTTAAATCCAGCTCTGGAAAGACTTGCGCTGTTAGATACTAAACCAAATCCCCATTGTTAGACATTTTTAATATAATCATAGGTTTTTTGTTTTTTTTTATGCTATACGTGCATGCTCAATGACTGAGACTTTTTGATTTAGTTGACTATTTAAGAAAAACTGGGTTTTTTTTCTTAATTTGAATCCGGATATTTAGGTTTACCTTTAGATTATCTTAACAATTATTATAAGATCATTTTTGCAATAAATCTTGAACATGTTGTGACAATGTTTTGCTCAATTTAAGTCATCTATAATCTGCAAATGCAAGGGTTAAAATCTTGTTCAATCCCTTTTAAATGAATTTATATAATATTATAGCACCTGTCATAAATTCATTTCATTGCCCATCATCATATGTCTTATTTTAATGAGGTCACATATGATTGGGTTTCATTTGTCCTAATCAGATTGGGCATCTCATTGATTACAAAACTTATTGATTATCAGCTTCAATTCCACCAAAAGTAAATTATTCAAATATAACAGGATTATATGACACCCCCCGAGTGCCTCACTAGTGAGGTGTTTCGGGCATGTCCCACCGGGAGGAGGCCAAGAGGCTGGCTGGTGAAGGACTCGAGATCCTTCCGAATGAGCTGGAGGATGCAGCTGGGGTGAGCGAAGCCTGGGCTTCCCGTCTGAGGCTATTGCCCCCGCGACCCGAGTAAGCGGAAGACAATGCAACGGAACGGAATAACAGGATTTAATTACAGTGTGACATTAAAAGAGACGGAATGTTTTCAGGGGTGTCCAACTCCGGTCCTGGAGAGCCAGTGCCCTCACGGTTTTCCATGTGTCACTGGTTCAAAACAGCTGCTGCACATAAAGTGAAATCAACAGCCAATAAAATTTGGCACATTGGCTCAATAACCTGGATCAGGTGTGTAGATGCTAGAACTTATAGAAAACCTTCAGGACACCGTTCCTGCAGGACTGGAGTTGGACACCCCCAGTTTAAGCTCTCTATATATTTCTAGCCTGCATTGCTTTTTTCTTTCTTTTATGCCCGGGATTTTGTAGAAACCATCCGTCTGGACTCCGTTTGAAGACAATTGTAAACCCCTGCAGTGTTTCTGACTGGGATGAGGAAAAGCAAAACTCATTTCACACCTTGTATTCTGCCCCCACTGAGACTCAGCTGGATTGTTGGTGAAGCTGAACTGTTTACATCGGGTTATTCGGATGCTTTTAAACAGCAGAGCAATCACACAATAAGCTGATGTTTTTTTGGTTGTTTTTACAGTTGCTTTGCCAGTCTCATTATGGAGTGCCCGTTCCCTCCATCCTCACTGTAACACACCATTACACCCACTAAGTGCATGTGGTTAACACTCTGGAGCCCATAATGCTGCTGATGGTTTGTCAGTAGAAACTTTTTACACACAAACAAAACATGAGTAATCTTTATTTTGTCAAAGAATTTTATTGATTAAAAAAAATTCATTTTAGAAAAAATTGATTCCTCCTGAAATAGTTTGTGTATAAATTTGCATGCATGCAGTGCTCATTCTGTAGATTTTTTTATTTACTGGAAAATCCAGGATGTTACTTAGTTCCAGAGGATTTACATGATTTATTTCTCGCTGTCTTTAAAAAGCAGCTGCACACCTTTTTTTTTTTTTCTAAAAATGTAAACTCCCCATATTGGAAAATGCAAATATTACCATATTTCTATTGTTTTTTTCCTCACAATAGATTTGAAGTTTGATTTAATTTATTACTATATTCTATCCAAACAGGGTGTTTGGACCTAGAGGTTATTTAGCTTTCAAAGATGTGTGTATTGATTTTGCTGCAATTTCTATGCATCCACGCGAACTGTGGCAACAAAGCCCTCGTTTTCAGAGCGAACGGGGTCGTGAGACTGGTGAGAACGTGAAGGTAAATCCTAATCTGCCTGGAGGGAAATTTGTCCATTTATTGCAGCATTGCAGTCAGTCAGAATTCATTTTGTGTCTGATTTGTGTTTGTGCTCAGCAGTAAATGTGTGTAACATTAGTATGTATAGCCAAAGGTGTTTGGCTTTAGCAGTGGCTGACTCTCACAGTGCTCATTAATAGGGTAGTTGTAGAGATGGAATCCTCTCTCTTGTTGCATATTACACATGCAATTATACCTCTGGCCTCCCAGTGTGCCAACGCCGTTATCAGGTGGAAACAGACTCCACTCTTTCTTGTGCCTGCAAGAGAGCGAATATTCAGGCGTGCAATTTAACATTTACAGCACGTGGGCTCGAATCTTTCCAGCAGATAATTCAACGAGTCCTTTTTGCTTCTTCCTTTTTTAACCTGTCTTTTTTTTGTTATTTTTCTCACGTAGAACCAAGCGGAAGCTCACTACAAGGGTCACAAACACACCCGGAAACTCAAAGCCATGGAGGCCCAGAAGAACAAGCAGAGACGAGCTGGGGAGACCTCATCCGCAGGGAGAGAAAGAGACAGAAACAAGATGTCTCAGGCAGCTCTACCTGCACTTACGGATACGAGCGGAGCTGAGGGAACAAGTAGGTGTTAAGAGATCCTTCTCCATTTCTCCGTCATGCTTTAGTTCCTCTAATTCCACCTTTTGCTCCATTTCACCATTTCAAAGACACACGATCCATCCCATTACATTCTTCGACGACTTGGATGGTCTTCCTTCTTGTCCTCACTGAATTATTGACTTATACCTTGAGATTAGATGGACACCTGTAACTTCTCCTTTCTTCTTCTAGGCCAAAAGTTGGTAACCCGCAGTTATTCTATAGCTTAGGAAAACAAATTATGAGCACACTGTTTTATTTCATTTTCTTTTAGAATCCAAATCCACTATGTTTCTACAACAGTTCATTTCACAAACTGAACCTTACACAAAGTACTGGACAGATATTAACGACATAAAAACATTGGTATAAACGTGTCCAATTGAAAAACTTAAAAACTTTTGGGTTACCCAAAAGGTCTGAGTTGTCCTTCAATGCATCACAGTTGAGTTTACTGTCTGAAGTCACATTCCTTTAACTTGCTGGTTCCGACCCACTCCTGCAGTTAGTTTGGCCAGTTAAATGACTATTATTTGTTAAGTTTAAATATTGATACCTAAATAAACTTTAAAGGTTACAATTAAAGTTGGGCAGCACAGTGCCGCAGTGGTTGGCACAAGGCCTCACAGCAAAAAGGTCAGGGTTCAAGTCCCGGTGCGGGGGCATGGCTTGAAACACTGGCTTTTCTGCGTAGAGTTTGCATGCTCTCCGTATGTACAGTATGTGTGGGTTTTCTCCAGGTACTCTAGTTTCCTCCCATCCTCCAAAATCATGTGTGTTTGGTTGATTGGCCGCAGATTGGTCAATTTTAGTTTCAGCTAAAATGAAAGGAAAAGTGTACAAAACCGTGGTGAGACCGGCCATGCTGTTTGGTCAAGAGACAGTAGCACTGAGGAAAAGACAGGAAACAGAGATGGAGGTAGCAGAGATGAAGATGCTGAGGGTCTCTCTGGAACTGACCAGGATGAACAGGATCAGAGGAACAGCACATGTTAGAGGTTTTAGAGCTGAAGTCAGAGAGGCCAGACTGAGATGGTTTGGACATGTGCAGAGGAGAGAGAGAGTACTTTGGCAGAAGGATGCTGGGTTTGGAACCACCAGGAAAGAGACCTACAGGAAGACCAAAGAGGAGGTTCATGGATACAGTGAAGGAAGACATGAAGATAGTTGGTGTGACTGAAGAGGATGCAGCAGATAGGGTTAGATGGAAGAAACTGACTTGCTGTGGTGACCCCTGAAGGGAAATGCTAAAAGGACAAGATAGATTTATTGGCCACAACAAAATTGTCCCTAGGAATGTGTGTATGTATGTGTGTGACCGTGCAACAAACTGGCAACCTGTTTGGGGTGTACTCTGCTGCTCACCTGAAGTCAGCTGGGATAGATTCTGGCACCCCAAGACCGCGCGGTTCAAAAGACGAAACATAAAATTTCACGTTATCTGTGACATATTTCCTTCATGGCAAAGAGATGTACTTTCGTCAAAACAAACAATTTCTTTCCCATTGAAACCTGCCCAAACGACCCTTTGAGTTTTACACGTTGTCAACCTCAGCTCTTGGCTTTTGTATCCGTTCTTGTGATTCAAGTAAAGTTTTCGGGATTCAGGAGGACTGAGTGTGACTTGTTTGGTAAAAAATACTCTTAGCTGTGATTGATTCGAGCCTAGCTCGTGTCTTTGTTTGCCACTTTATTTCCATGGCTTGACTTCATGTCACACCCACTTGCTCCATCTAATTTGAGTTGAACTGTGGCAGAGCTGGAAGTGGTGTTTGTGCCGCGTGAAAGAAAAAATAAAAATTTTGTCAGCAGAAACAGAGCAGAATAACAATAAGGGGTTTAACTTAAGGTAATTTTAAAGCAAGTGGAACATGGTAGGAAGTCAACAGGGTTAGTTTGGTGGCATAATATAATCAACTTCTTTTTGTAAAAAAAAAAAAAGAAGTGTGTATTTTTCCTTTATAAGAATGAAAGTTGGCTTTTTTTCTGCATTTAGTATCTACTTTCACACTGAAGATGGATTACTCCACTGGCATTTTTACAGCAAAATAAGCCATTACCATCTCATGTTTCAGTAGTGCAGGTCCAACTTTTCATCCATCCATTCAAGCTGACAGGAGGGGGGAACAGGTGGAACAATTTTCTCTTTTTCTTCTAGTAATTTTAGTTCACAGCTCAAGAAAAGATCTCTATATTTGACTAAATGTGTTTTTATTGGAGACAAAATATCAGAAAAGAGATGTGAAAAATTCTGTAGAGGAAGGAATGGTAATAATTCTTTGGATAGATATGCATAGACATTTTTTATACAGTATACTTTGGGCTTTCATGGTCTCCTTCAGAAAGGAGAAAGTGGACAAAAGACCGGCTGCCTGATAAGACTCTCATCAAATCTAATTTTAATATTCTGCTGTTGAAACGTCTCTGAAAGAGGAAAGTAGCAGCGCAGAAGTAACGAGACGATGAGGAAAAAAGAAAGATAAGATTAAATAAATGAGGGAGACAGAATTAGAAGGGAGGTAAGAAGGACGTTGGTGAGGGGGGATAAAACAAATAAGTCAAAGCTCGTTTCTATCATTTCAATAGTTTCATGGTTCCAAGGTGATTTCATGAGGAGGAACCCTCTTTGTCGAGCCCGATTGTGCTAATGTGAAATTGAAATGCAGCAGTGTGAGCCGGGCTGGCACACGCCGCAATGCCAAACAGTAATGACATAGCACTCTAAATTAACACTTTATGAAATGAATTATGCCTGCTATGAAACTAAAAGCGGGTGTGGAGTTGGCCTGGTGTAACACCACCTTCCATCAGAGACCAATAACACACCTGTTTTTCTGTTGGTTAAAGCACGCTGACCGTCTGGCTAGAAATAAAACAAGATTCCCCTGGACCAACGAGTTCAACCTCTTAAGCTCCAGTGAACTAACTCCAGATACGTGTTTAAACTCAAGAAGCAGTCATTATTTTTACTTCACTGTGTTTATGAGGGGTCAATCTGCAACATTCTTTTTTTCTAAATGTAGATTCCGACACCTCTGGTTGAATCTTTTTTTTTTTTATGAAGCAAGTTAAATGTGACCTGATTTCAAAAAAGCATGAAACACATTTTCTCAATATTTTACACTGCATTACTTTTTAATACCTAACTTTGATTAAAATAAAAAAGATAAAAAGGAAAAAGACGCACCAAACTGCACATACTTTGTGTAAATCAGCAGATTTTTAAACTCTTTTTGTGAATCACTGAATAGAAAGCTTCCACAAGTGCTTGGTTCATTAAATTGATGACATTTTAGTCAATGTATAGTGAAAGTTTTTTAAGAGCTCTCTTAGATTATCCCTTATTAAGTACTTTATATTCTTTTGCAGATATTGCTTTTCAGTATTCTAGGTTTCGACTGATAAAAGTTTCTTTTTCTGAATTAGTATCCAAGAAATTGAATTGTTTCCAGTGTCAGTGTCTGCTTATGATACAGACCTTACCAAGATTAATTCAAACCTTCGCTTAATAGTTCTAGCTTCTTTATTTTCTTTTTCAGAAATTCTTTGTTGTGGGTGGTGGCCAGAAGACTGAAATCATGGATACAAACAGTTGAAATTAGCTTCCTCCGCAGGGTGGCCACGGTCTCACTCAGAGATAGAGTGAGGAGTTCTGCCATTCGAGAGGAGCTTAGAGTAGAGCCGTTGCTTCTCTTTGTTGAGAGAAGCCAGATAGGGTAGTTCAGGATTAGGGTTAGGATGCCTCTCGAGCGCCTTGCTGGTGAGGTGTTTTGGGCACGTCCCACTGGGAGGAGACCAAGAGGCAGACCGTGGACCTGCTGGAGAGACTGTCTCACAGCTGGACAGGGAACACTTCAGGATCCTCCCAGGTGAGCTGGAGGATGCAGCCGGGATGAGCAAAACGTGGGTTTCCCATCTGAGGCTGTTACCCCCGCAACCCGGACCCACATAAGCAGTAAACAACAAAACGGAACGGATGTTTGTTTGTGTTCATTTCCTCAATTTTTATGCAAAAGTTTGTGAATTTATTTTCTGAAGGTCATTCATCCCCTGCGGGGTATAAAAATGACCAAAAATCTCCCTGCAGCTTATCTTCAATGTAACGTTGCATTTCTTGAGACTGGTTGTTTTATTTCTTCGTTCTAGGGTTTGCATAGCCCATCGCAGCAAGTTTTGCAGGCAAAAAGTGGAGTAAACCCTGTGCAAGTTGCCAGTTTACCACAAGAAGCATACAATGAATCTTTTGGCTAAATATCCCTTGTAGCTCTTTATAATATGGACAGATGTGCACATAACTTTCCGTTCCGTCGTCTTTCGCTTATACGGGGCCAGGTTGCAGGGGACAACAGCCTCCGATGGGAAGCCCAGGCTTCTCTCGCCCTAGTTGGATCCTCCAGCTCACTCGAAAGGATCCCGAGTCATTAGTGCACATAACTAGCGCAAAAAAGTGAATACATTCTCAACTCTTTTGCTCAGCACCATCATAGCAAGTAAAAAAAAAAAAAACTATTCTTGAAACAACATTTGTCATGATCCCCTCACCTGCCACCAGAGGGAGCCCTGGACCTTCCCTCATCACCCTGATTGAGACACCTGAAGATGATTATTCTGATGCCACACATCTGTGGACTCTGCTGCCTCTTTAAGGACAATCACCCTAGACTTCCACTTCGCGTCATTGTCATCCTTCCCAGCCAAGTCGTCCCGGCTGCATGACCATAAGTTATCGTGGAACCCTGTTATATCATTTGAACATTTGGATCCTGAGTTAATCTCGTGCCCTTTGCCTTACAGACTTACCTGACTTCTGTTAATAAATCTGGTTTTGTCCTCCGCCTTCCACATCACAACAACATGTCTGCACAACCAGTGGCAAAAGTGCATTATTTTTATATAAAAATGTATTCTTACTAAAGGTACCGTAAAAATTTGGTGTTTAAAAGACACATGTAGAAAACGGTGCTTTCTTATAAAATCTCTTAAAAGGGGCATTCAATTACCTCTGAAAAAACAGTTTTTAAATCATCTGCACATTTATTTTTCAAAAAGGTGATGACAAATTTTCCTTTTAACTGTCTATTAAAAATATGGAACAACTTATTCCTGTTCTAATTAGTCGTATTCCAGCCATGCTCTTTTAGTTTTGTCCAACCACAAAAAAGTACTTAATTTTTTGTTTTCTAAACTGCTTATCCTAAATGGAATGCGGGGGGCACCGGAGTCAATCCCGGCTAATTTCTGGCGTGAGCCAGGGTACACCTCGAACAGGTTGACAGTCAGTTGTGCAGACAACACACACGGACAACAATCCACACACACACACATTCCTACAGGCAATATTCATGCGGCCAATCTGTCTAACACATGTTTTTGGAGGGTGGGAGGAGTACCTGGAGAAAACCCACACATACATGCAGAGAACATGCAAACCCCACACACGAAGGCCAGTGTTCCATTCCTCGTCCCCACTCCAGGACCCGAACCCTGACCTTCTTGCTGTGAGGCTACAGTACTAATCACTGCGCCACCGTGCATGGGAGAAATTTCAGTTTACTTTAAATAATCACTCCATCATCGTATAACTTTTTATTAAAGAAAACAAACAAAGTGATTTTGTTATGTATTGACCTTCATTTATAAGTGGTGGTTAATAAGAGGGACTACGAAAATGAAAGAAGGCTCCTAATTTGATTCAACTGTTTTAGCTGCCAATAAGTATTTTGTTCATTCCATTTACAAATGTCTGATTTAATTAAGTTTGCAAGGAAAAAAAAAAACAGGCTCATTTTGATTTTCCATTGTGCTGGATACCACAATAGCTCTCACTAGGAGGGGAGGACTGATAGAAACTTTCCAGGTGCACAAAGAAACGAATCGATTCTTATAAAGCATGTCCGAGGCTAACAAAAGACTGTGAAATACAAGCGAGAGTGCACAAGACTGGTGCCAAGAAACAGAGCGCCATCATCAATCATGACAAGCATCAATCACCTCAGGCTTTGATTGACTCTTCTGTTGAAGGCGTCTTCACAGGGACACCGACTGTCACCACAGTAATGATGATTTAAAGCAAAGATTTTCCCCAGGGAAGTTGTTTATGTTCTGAGGCGGCTTCGGATCACTGCTTGTGTACTTAACCAAGAGCTCGCTGTGTTAAGTGATGTGATGGCAAATGGATGCATATTAAGTTTGGACATTTTGTTGTTTAGCTACGGTCCAAAATTTGCTATGAAATTCCAGTTAGCTAAGCGTCTAGCAATTTGTTCGATACTCGTGAAGGTTTTTGTCACAAAAAAAAAAAAAAACGTGAGATAACTGGAGGGCAATTAGGCCAAAAAGAAGCAGTAGCAAAAACAGTCTTCTTGCCAATATTTGAGATATTTTTCAAATCTTTATGTCCAAAAAAATCAATGTGCAGGCTTGTTTCTTCCCAGCGGCACCATTAGTGAGTTGATTGTGCAGCAAAGATTTTAAATTTCTACAATTATTTCATACTGCATATGATGGCACCTGAGCCTCAGCAAAAAATATTTTAAGTCTTATTTGGTGCAAAATAACTCCTTTCTCATTATATTTTATGAACATAAACAACCACAGTTTGGGTTTTGGAATGTCCATTATACAATAATTCTGACATCTTACTGATTCATAAAAGCAGGACATGTGAAAGCCTGATTATTGCTCATCTTAAGAAAGTACAAACCCTGACTGTGAAATTTGAGACAAGTCCTAATTGAACAGCCCATCTTTTGCCCAACTCAGCGTGGAAGAGGAGAGGCAAGTTTATGTAAAGAATTGTGTGCAAAAAGCTTGCAGCTCTTTGAAGAGTCATTGATGTAGTTATTGTAGCAGGCACTCTTTTATTGTCACGTAAGAGTGAATCGGAAACACTAATACATTTTGTTCGAAAATTGCTGAATCATTCTAAAATACTATTTTGGTGACAAATACGTACAAAGCCACAAATCACCATTAGAAGGTAGAAAGATGTGAAAAGTTGATTTACATGCAGCAATTCCCACCTTTTCTTGTGCTTTGAGTTCCACCAGCCTTCATGTCTTCTTGTGTGAAGTTTCTGCTAAATGCAGTGATCAGTATCACTTCCCAAAAGACTTCTGAGTTGCCGCAGGCCCTGTCTTTCACATATGCTCAGGATCATATCCCACCACCTCGTTCCTGCCCTAGAAAGGAGTTCAAATCCCTCAAGGGTCACTCTCATTATTGCGAGGGGAGCGTCTAATCTTGCTCCTATACTTTCTTTTACTCGAGCAGGAATTGGGAAAGGAAGACCTTTATCTCCGGTGATGAATTTACTCTAAGACATAAAGGGGGGAAATCAATGGAGTGTGGTTGTGCTGAGGTGGGCTGTGTGTGTGTTTGAGTGCTTGTGCGCGTGAATGTGTGTACACAAGGAAATGGCCCCCTAAATGAAATGGAGATAGTGAGTGTAGCACACAGAACTCTGAGGTGAAGTGTTAGTGATTCCTTTGGGAGGGCAATGAGGTGGAGGGGATGTGTAATGGAACTCCGCTGACTTATCGGCGGGGCCCCACAGTTGATGCGTTTGTTTATATCGACTGAGACTGAGACCCACCATTGATATGAAAACGGTGAATGAAGGTGAAGTAGTGGGAGGAGAAAATGAAGGAATGTAGATGAGTGGTAGCATTTACACACACACACACACCCTCACCCGTAAACTAAACTGAAACTGGGTTTAACAGTTCCTAACAAGACATCTAGTGTTTTACTAAAAGAGAGTTTTAAAAATGAGAGAAAATCTCAGATTTCTGTTTAAATTAGTTGTTGAAATGGAGAAAACCTGCACATACATGGGCGAACATGCACAAAAAGGCCAGCGATTCAAGCTTTGTTTCACCCAGGACTCAAACCCCAACATTCTTGCTGTGATGCCACCAAGCCGCTCTACAAATCATTTAATTTTTTTTATTTTTATGTTAGGTATTTCAATTTTTAATTTCAATTATAATGTAACATAAGGTATTCTCATTATACAGGAGATGTGTAGATTACTAGTGTCTGGTGTTTTGGTTTTTTAGATCTTTAGCTTGGCTTGTTCCGTTCCGTCGTCTTCCGCTTATCAGGGGCCGGGTCACGGGGGCAGCAACCTCAGACGGGAAGCCCAGGCTTCTCTCTCCCCGGCTGCATCCTCCAGCTCACCCGGAAAGATCCCAAGTCGTTCCCCGGCCAGCCGCGAGACATAGTCTCTCCAGCGGGTCCGGAGTCTGCCGTTTGGTCGCCTCCTGGCGGGACATACCCGAAACATTTCACCAGCGAGGCGCACAGGGCCCGAACCACCCCATCTGGCTTCTCTCGACCTGGAGTCCGGCTCGACACCGAGCTCCTCCCGTATGGCAGAGCTCCTCACCCAATCTCTGAATGAGAGCCCAGCCACCCTGCGGAGGAAGCTCATTTTAGCCGCTTGTATCTGCAATGTCATTCTTTCACTCACCACCCACAGCTGGTGACCATATGTGAGGGTTGGAACGTGAATCGACTTGTAAATCAAGAGCTTCGCTTTTTGGCTCAGCTCTCTCTTTACCACATCGGACCGATCCACATCCTAGTTATCTTTAGCTTGGGATTCCTTCAAATATTTCAGAATGTGCTTCAGAGGTTTGATCCGACAATCTAAAACACTGTGGGCGTGAAAGCAAGGTGTAGTGCATACTGTGGTGAAGTGGGTCACTTAATGTTGTAAAATGTACCGTATCGTTGTCTTCAGCTTATTTGGATTTGGATCATGGGTGAAAAAGCCCCAGTAGGGAAGCCCAGACTTTCCTCACTCTGGCCACATCCCCTAGCTTATCAGGAAGGTTCCAAAAGCCATCTGGGAGACATAGTCCCTCCAGTAGGGGTTTGAGCTAGTTGTGGGTATCCTCTTAGTGCAACATACCTGGAACAAGAGGTATTCCTAACCAGATCCCTGAACCACCCCAACTGGCTTCTCTCAAATGAAGGAGCAGCAGCGCTGCTGTGGTCCCTTTAAAAATATATGTGACTCTGTGGTTTAAAAAAGAACTAATGTGAAAATAATGAATGAACAATGTCTGTTATTATTTATTAAAAGTGTTTTTTTCCCTCTTCTTTCTAATTTATGTCCAGATCTCCAGCCAGATCCAGAGCCAGTTATCCTTGAAGAAAAGCTAGAGGATAGTCCCAGGAGCTCAGCCATGCTCACACCAGTGTCAGAAGTTTCCTCTGCGGAGCTAGTCACACTTTCCCCTCCTCAGATTTCTCCCTCCTCGCAGCTTTCTGAGACAGCATCCGACGCCCTGGAAGTTCCCGAGGTCCCAGAGACCAGTGAGTCCAGCAACAGCCCGGACACGTTCAGCACAAACGGGGAGCCACCCTCAGATACCGACAAAGAGCCGAATAAAAGCAAAGCACACCTCCATTGTCCTGTTTGTAAAGTTACTGTCAACTCCCTCTCTCAGCTGGAAGCACACAACAGCGGTAGGAACACGACGTGACCGGAAAGCTTCTTTCTATTTAATTTGTAGCCTCAGATAAAATAGGAGGATTTATCTCTCCTGCATCAGGTACAAAGCACAAGCTAATGCTGGAAGGTCACAGTGTTCTGCCGCGGCGCAGGGGGAAGGTGGTGGCAGCTCGAACCGGCTGCAAGAGCAAGCGGCTGGGCAGCAAAGGCAGCGTAGGAGTCCCCAGCAAGAACTTCCAGTGTGAAGTGTGTGAAATCTTTGTCAACTCTGAAACCCAACTGAGCCAGGTAAACTAAACATATCCTGTTTGAAATAATTAGCTAGCAAAAGATGCAAAGTATAAAACTGAAAAGCTCTTTCTAAACATCTACCACAATGAAAGATATGAAATGTTCAAGGTAGAGACGCATGATAAGAGACGTGTCAACACTCTGGGACTTCTCAATTCCTCTTGCGGCATGCAATGAAAGATGAAGAGGAAATCTGGGGTTAGAGGTTCTCCTCTAAATTTGTCGAGGCATACCAATTGACTGTTTCTAACCTGATAAGATTCTGTTCAAAAGGCCACAGAAGTGATGTTGACGCTGCAGGGGAAAACACCCCACTCGTAAGATGACAAGCAGCGGAGGAAAATGTTGCACACAATTACCTCAGCTGCACAGAGAGATGATGTGGTCGCAGGATTAATCAAAAAAAAAAAAAGCAGCTCAGATATTTACCAATTACCTCAGACACACTAGGAGATTGATATTACATGTTCAGCCAGGAACACACAGATCTGTGATGTTCTGTATTAAAGCAAACTGGTCTACGCAAGTGACAAACATGAGCGGTGACATTTAAAGACTGTGTTTAATCCTGGAGACAGTTTTAACATCAGGGTGATGGAGGACGTGTTTTAGAGACTCAGTCAGAAGAACTTGGACAAAACCAATAGAGGCAGATTAAGAGTACTTAGTACATAGAAGCATCTATTGCCTTGAAATTCCAATATTATCTCATACTTTACCTATTCATTGAACCATTTTTAATCGTTTATTTTACAAAAAATTCTGGCATTTTAGCTTTTTACTAGATTAAACAGTCTTTTATGTGTATTTTTTTTTAAAATAGTTTTTCTGTTACTGTGTAGGATCATTGGATCATTTTTTTTTCTTAAGCACACCATGAAAAAAATAGCAAATAAGCAAGCCAGTTTGCACACCATAAATGTTTTAGCTTCAAAGCAATCATTTAGTGTGATAAAAACCTTTTTACATCGCTCAAAACCCTGAGAAGAAATTTTGTGCTTTTGCTGGGTAATTTTATCTCTGTCAGAGTAAGACAGAGAACGTGTGTGTGAATGAGAGGGATCCAAATGGAAAAGTGAGGTTATAGGGAGAAGAGATAAAGAAGGTGGAATATTTTAAGTACTTAGGATCAACAGTCCAGAGCAGTGGAGAGTGTGGAAAAGAGGTGAAGAAGCATGTGCAGGCAGGCTGGAACGGGTGGAGAAAAGTATCATGTGTGATAGAAGAGTTTCAGCTAAAATGAAAGGAAAAGTGTACAAAACCGTGGTGAGACCCGCCATGCTGTTTGGTCTAGAGACAGTGGCACTTAGGAAAAGACAGGAAACAGAAATGTTTGTAGCAGAGATGAAGATGCTGAGGATCTCTCTGGGAGTGACCAGCATGGACAGGATCAGAGGAGAGTACATCGGCAGAAGGATGCTGGGTTTGGAACCCCCAGGAACGAGGCCAAGAGGAAAATCAAAGAGGATGTTCATGGATACAGTGAAGGAAGACATGAAGATAGCTGGTGTGACTGAAGAAGATGCAGCAGATAGGGTTAGATGGAAGAAACTGACTTGCTGTGGCGACCCCTGGAGGGAAATTCTCAAAGAAGAAGAGGTCCTCTGTAGGTGTGTGAGAGGATAGATAGCAGTACCTGAGTGGAGGGACCAAACATGAGCAAAGCATGTGCACCAAAACACTTTCTGCCTACTTTAGAATGTAGATGTGGTGGAAAACAAAATCCGTGATAAAAACTTTCAAATGATATCTCAATACTGGACTGGAGAGCTTCCAAATCTTTCAAACCTCCATGAATGAGATAAAAATAAAATTCTTTCAGGTATGTTTTTGATGTAGGTATAACTTACACGCGGTAGAAACATCCAAAAAGTACATTTAGCATGAAAACTCCTGTAAATATCGTAGAGGAAACAACACAATATATTTTCCTTGCACTTTTTTGCAAAGTCATTGTTAATCCAGCAGGACAACGTCTCCCAATGTGGTGTGAAAAATGCTCACTAACCTACTATTGGTGTGTTTTTTTGTTTTTTATGATTTCAACAGCACATGAATAGCAGAAGGCACAAGGATAGACTGGCTGGAAAACCACCCAAACCCAAATTCACCCCTCACAGTAAGAGCCAGCAAAGCTCCAGCTTAGTGGTGAGTCCAAGCATGAAGACACTGACAAACAAAGCACCGTCACACACACATGCCTACGCACATTGATACACTCAGGAAAAACAAACAAAGCATAATAGCCCTTTTTTTTGGCACATGCACATCAATATTTTGTTCATATTTGTTAAAATGAAAAAAAATAGAGTTGTTAAAAGTTGTGCTAAAACCATCTCAATAACATTGAAATGATTTGCAACACATGAACAAATACATTTTCCTGTATGTTTAGGGGCGGCTAGCATACACCTCGGCGGCGCTGCATAGGCGTGCGCCTGCTCTGTCACAGAGGTTAAACACACTTTTACACTCAGTGAGTTTCTACCCCTAGGACAGGTCTAAATTAGTCCTGCTCTCCCCACGTCCAGCTCTGACAACAGCAGGCTGAATCAGCACTTCCGATTAATCACTTCTCTCTACTCCTGTCATATACACACCTATCCCCATCTCTCCTCATCCTCCTCCATCCTGCAGAACGTGAGATGGAGTGGCTATGCTGGCGGGGCTGTGTCTGCCATGAAGAAAGCATTCACCCAGTACAACCTCACCTCCCTCTCCTCACAGGTCAGTGGCAGGAGAGGCTGAGACTTGGGTTGGATATGAGGACCATATATTTAGATGGCTGAACTTTAGAACAGAGGATTACAAGCTGACTTTACTGTATTTACACAAAAGAGATGACCCTGATGTGGTGTGTGAGCGTTTTTACTCACTGCTGGCAATGTCACTGCAAATACGAGTGCTGTTTTAATTTTTCACCATCGAAAAATGTTGCATGAATCACAGCACAATGTGCGTCCTTGATGATCATAAAACTCACTGAGGCATGTCTTAGTTTAAAGAAAAAAAACTAAACACAGAGAGGTCTGCAGCTCAGATGTGTTTTAGTTTGATTTTTTTATATATATATATCTGTGAATAATTTGCTGACAAAAGCATTTTATTTCCATTGCTGAGGCTGATGATGCGATACCAAATAGGATCCAAATGAGATACAACAAAGAAGTACTCTTTAAAAACAGCTAACTATGAACAATGCCGCAGTTTTTGTTTCATAACTTTGAGAGGTTCACATTTCTTCGTGATGAGTTCAGGACAACTTATGTAGATCATTTCCATGAGCTATATTTTACATTTAAGGTGAATGGTTGTGTTTAGGATCTTTAATTTCTTCCATATGCATATGTAGTGAGTCTAAGGAAGCAATAAGGCTCCCATTCAAGTAGAGAAGAAGAGCAGACGAGAGGGATAAGGAGTGTGGCATTGATTAAGTCTGGCACAGTATAAAAAGAAGAAGTTTGAGTGGGTGGAGAGCTTTGCAAAGGAGGCATCTGGAGGAAGCAGGAGCAGCTCTGTGAGAGTTCCTGTTTAGACCTGCAAAGGATTCATGTTCACTATAATCCCACCGAAAGCGGGCAGGTTGAGTGTCAATTTCTCACACTTGGAAGCAGGACCAATTGCTATCGGATTGGGATTTTTCTGTTTAATGTTTAATATTGGAATAATACATTTTTTTGTTGTTAAAAATCTTTTTAGTAACAATTGTAAAATTTCGATCACGGCTTTTTGGATAAATGAATCCAAATATTACAAGAGTAGCCTCTTCTTTCAGAGTTCACAGGAGATTAGGCTAATGTTAGTGTGTGCTTAATAAATGAGTTCACTTCAGGAAGTTCTTCCTCCTCTGAATGTCACAACAAGTTTGCTGGAAGCTTAAACTTTTACTTTATACTTGATGTTTGGCTTATTAGTACTAATACATCCCATGCATAATGCAGAATCAGATGCCATATACAGAAGATGTATTAGTCCTAATCAGCCATGCAGAGCAACAAGTTTGGATATTTAAAGTTATGAAGGCGTTGACTTTGATTCAATGTGTCTGCATAGAATAACAAAATATGAAACAGAAATAGCTGCAGCTCATTTCTAAACCTTCAGTGAGGTCAATTTTGAACTAATTTGTGCCACATTTTTATTACAAAAATTAATCTAAATGAAGAAATTACTAACTTAAAATGGTCAAAGACAGTCAGAGCAAAACAAAGTTACTCATAAGGTCCAAAGATCATGTTACGTATGCTTGATGTGGTGCATACGATTGGATCCAAGTGGGACATGCATCATGTTTTCGGAGATTATCCAGGGTGCACATCATCACCAAGTTGATTAGAGGTGCACGTCGATGACGTGCATCAATATCTTCATCGGTGAGTAAAACATTGCATCATTAGTTTGAAGATCGCAGTTATTTTTGAAAATTTTGAAGCTGTAGTGTAATGATCAAAGTCTGTGTCCTCATTGTAGTCCCAGGTTTAGCTTGCCATGTATTGCTATATGCAAGATTTCATATCTATGGGCAAATTCATGTTTACTGATTGTTTGTTTTTTTAAGTTAAATGTAATTTGCTCAGAGATGTGTTGCATATTCCTTTGCTGCAGCTTTGGGCCAAATGTTTCAAATAAACATGTTTGCCCAGTAGCTGTTCAGCCCTCACTGTGATCTTCTTTTGCTTCTCACCGTACCCCCTCCTGTGTTCTCCAGACCAAACTGGCCTTGCAGAAGCAGCTGACCAAGAGTTTGACAACTGGCTTCCTGCCCAGCCCCCTCACCCCACCAACTCTGTGCACAGTGGCAACTAACCCATTGGCTCTGCGCCATCCGGTGGGCACCACCACCTTCATCCAGACCCCCTTCCTGGGCCCCGCACTGTTCCGGCCGGCCCCGGGACCACTGCGAGCCACACACACACCCATCATCTTCTCTCCTTACTAAGGACTTAGCCCCCTCCCCAGCTGAACTCCTCCCTCTCCTCACTCATCCATCTACCAAATCCAAGCCTCTCTTTTATAGTGTGACCCATACGCAAACTATGCAGCCCGCCTGACTTAAAACGGGAAGAGTGCACAAGTCCCGCTCGCCAGGCCCGATGGCTCGGGAGCTGTTCTTATCATAAAAGGCCAAGACCCCCACACCCTCATCATGCCTTCTTTCTGCTCCTCTTATTCTGACCTAAGGAGCAAAAACAGGCCTCCAGAGAGTGACTGGTGCAACAAGGCCGCTTTTATAGCCATTTCATGGGTCAACAGTTTAACTTATGAATATTATTGTGTAATTTATTAGAGAACAAATATATAGACGAGTCTAGATGTATGTTTAGTGTGGTTGCCACAAAATAAGGTCCCTTTACTTGATACTCCTATATAAATTGTTTTTAATTCTTATGTTCAGAGGTATGATGAGCAGTCATAGTCGGTCAAATGAATCCAAGCCATAACCACATGGCTGCATAAGCCAGTCTCATTGATCAGCGCTTTCAGCAAACAGGCTGGAAGAATACTGTCACATAACCTCATGGATATGCTAATTGTGAAGAAAAGAAAAAAAACTCTTTGCACAATTAACATTTTGTAACTTAAGAGCCTCTATCGAACAAAATGAACCTCCTCCTCGTGGGAGGTTTGATGCTCTAAAGCAGCATACTGTACTGATACGTCTTTATGCTCCATTATGCACTCTCACTTTTAAACACATTTCATCTGCTTTTGATTCTAACTTCAAACATGTCCCTTTTCCCCTCAGTCACCACATTTTTTTTTCTTTATCCTTTCCCAAACATTAAGCACTTATTGTCCATAAAAGGTCAAAACTGTCAACCTCACTTAGTTTCAGTTCTCGAATCCACACTCAAAATGTTGTTTGACGCAAACGTAGACATCGTGTTCTTGCCAAGCGAGCGGCATGACAAACATTTTTTGCAGCTACGGTTCTCTCACTCTGCAAAATGACTTTGTTTTCTTCTGATCCCTCTTTCCTCCCACCTCACCTTGATTTTTCTCTGCCGTTATCTCAGCATGAGATGATGGGGATCAGGAGAAAGCATCCCTCACAGCACAAACACACACCTAACCGAGACACAATGGAGAACTTGAAGACTTGATGGGATTCTAGAAAGAAAAAAAAAAAACTTGAGGTGATGGTGGGTGGGAAGGTTGCTCAGCCAAAATTTGATCGACACCTCATTGCAGCGTGGGAGGAAACAAAGCACAGTGCCATGGCAACCACATTAAAAAGCACCTTAAACTGATTTATCTGCAAAAAGCAATTGTGTCAATGTTAATTTTTTTCTCGTGAGTTTGACAAATTTTGCTTTTAGAAAAAAAAAAAAAAAGAAAATCTACACTTACACACATTTAAAAAAAAAACAATCAGGTGAGAATAATTTCATTCTGTTTTGTCAGTGACGATAAGTCTCACATTTAAAGCAATACGTTTAGTATGTTCATGTTTCTAATGTGTTTTTTTGGTGTTCAAATGGCTTTATCTGTTCTCTACTGGAAGTTTCTTAAACAATTTATTACCTACCCCAACGCAACTAAGGGCCAATCCTGAGAAGTAAAAGTGATGAGTCAGCTGAAGTTGTATCTTTCCTAATGCTTTGTTGATCTGTGATGCTCATGGCCATTTTCCACATGTTGTGACTTGGAGCTGAGAGGCCATGTGACTTTAACACTAGGACACAAGAACCCGAGGATGGTTTCTACTGAGCTTCACAAGAAGAGACAAGCTCATCGGAAGTCGCAAAAGCATCACGGTGCTCCTTCGTCTGCTAACCCCAAACATACCGGATATCTCTGTAACAACAACCTGAACTTTTCATTACGGACTCCAAGCACATGCATCACCATCCTTTCAATGATCATGTTTTCTTAAATCCCACTGATGGAGCAAATCCTATGCATTTGTCCACTTTGTGTAGTCGTGTGTGAAGCAGCAGTGCCATCTGTCGTGGAAAACTTATAACTGCCATCCAGTGCTAGTGCAACAATAACTTCATCTAATGTGAGTTTCTGTTTCATAAAGAACCCCAACCCTAAAAGAAAAAAAAAACTCCACCGGGTGGTTCAATGCTAATGTGATCCTCCCCAGTCGCACTACTCAGTGAACCAACCAGCCTTTAATCTTCATTGTTTGTTTTAATTGCTCAGTGGGAACTTGGATTTACTTTTTATTGAAATAAAGTATCTAGAGAAGGCAGATTATATGTAGAAATCCTAGAGTATCTATAGAGATTTAAACAGAGTCCCTATTGTTATATGTATCATACTATCTTAGAAGAGACTAGATGATGTTAATGTTGGCTCTACACATAAACAAAGAAAGAAAAGATGGATTTTATTTCTTCTTTTTATTCATTTACATACTTTTTAGCAACATGTTTTTTAAAGTACAAAAATAATATTTAAAATACATTTTTTCAAGTGAGTTTTTTCCCCCCTCCTCAATGACAATGACTGAATTCATGGTGTAATTTTTAAGGCCTTTTATAGATCGGAAAGTCCCATTCACCAGGCCTTCTCAGGGGTGACAGGATGAGCCGAAGGTAAACATGACTATCCATTCAGGGTATCCCAGGAAACACTGTACATGTGGATGTGATGATGGGGAAAATAAAATGATGTACATTAGAAGGAAAAAGGGATGGATTTTTGGAAAATAAAGTTTTTAGAACTTAAAGCTTCTGTCTGCTTGTGAGTGCAAGAAATTAGTGTTCGAGAAGATGGTTAATCAACAACCACAGTGATATTTTGTTTATTCAAAACATCACATTTTGAATTGTTGAAATACATCAGGTATTTTTGCAAAAAAAAAAAAAATAAAATAAATTCATTTTTTTGTAGTAACTTGCCTTCACTGGCTTGGAAAGCAACCACTGTACGTAATATTAGTGAAACTGTTTGGTCAAATACGCAATGAAGGAAAAAACACGATTAGAGAACTGTTTTTTCACAATTTAATTCATTTATACTTGTGCTAGCTAAACAATTTAATCACATTCCTGCCCTACACCCACCTTCACCTGAGGAAAAACTCCTAAAAATAACAGTGGTGGGGGAAAAAAAAGACAAAACCTCCTGGGGACCCACATGAAGGAGGGATACCTCCCCGGGACAAGCAGCCAAGTGTCTTAGACTGTTTAATTAAATATGAGCTTATTCTACTTTTCAGCTTTATATCTTAAAAAATTAGTAAGAAATCAATTGATGGGCTCAAGTGGCATGGTGGCGCAGTGATTAGTACAGTGGCCTCTCAGAAAGGCAGTTGGGGTCCGAATCACAGGCGGGATGTGGCTTGGAACACTGGCCTTTCTGTGTGGAGTTTTCATGTTCTGCCCATGTATGCGTTGGCTTTCTCTGGGTACTCTGGTTTCCTCCCACCCTCCAAAAACATGCTTGTTAGGTTGATTGGCCACTATGAAATTGACCCTAGAAATGAGTGTGCGTGTGGCCCCCACAACAGACTGGTAACCTGTTCGGGTTGTACCCTGCCTCTTGCCCGGGAAAGACTCCGACACCACCTGCGACCCTATTAGGGATAAGTGGTTCAGAAGACGAAGTAAATGGGCTTCATCCTGATAGAAACGGGATGATAGCTCAAGCAGAGAGGCCTCCTCAGTCTGGGGACGTCCAGGACTGGACACAGAGGACATCAGGAATCTAAAATGGAACTCTCTCTTAAGGAGGAGGAAGAGAGAGGTCGACAACATGTGAATCGTACTGTTCCAACGAGTGGTGTAAAACTCTGAAAGACATCAAGAAACAATGAATGAGATGAGGAAGGGTCACAAGAAAGAAAAGCCAGGGATTAACCAAGTGCAATGTGGATACATCAAGCACTGAGGCAGTCTGGCAGAGAATAGTAGATGGAATTAGAGGACAGAATCCTCATAAGTGAGTTTGAAAAGTAAAAGTATCTTCAATAGGCTTCAAAAACTACACAAAGATTTAAAAAGAAAATTAGAGTGAGTGTGGTTTTCCAGAATAATGTCCATTCTGTGATAAAGCATTTATTTTTCACTTCACTCAAATAGCTAAGTATCATTTGTCCAATTTTCTGGTTTATTTGAAGTGAAGCCCTTGAATTGTATATTGATGCCCCTGGCCGACATGCCTGGCCATCCTTTGTGGAAAGCAAAGATAAGCCACATCAAATCCAGAGCCTCCTGTGATGCCAATCAAAGCAAAGCCACTGGATGCTCAGCACTTAGTAAAGCCGATGATACAGCAGAGGGATGGGATGACCTTGCAGAGCTGCAACACGGCTGTGTATTGATTCATGAGCTCAGATCCAGTATCTTATCTGAATGTTGTACAAGTGGAAATACACACTCTGCGGTCAAAAATACACACACACACTGCACCTCATAAACATCAAAGTGTGTGTCTATGATAGGAGGTCAGGCCCTGCAAAGTTAACTTTAGAATAACATTGCACCTCAAAGTAAAATCATTATTTTTAAAAAGGGGCTTATGCAAAATCAACTTTATGGAAGAATTCAATGTCAAAAGTCAAATTAAATGTTATTTTAAGCTATTTTTTTAAAGCAAATATTGCAATTTGTTTGCTAAGATTGTTCTCAATCTAACTGCCAAAGTCCTAAAAGATATCAAATGCTGAATGATCAGTTTACAAAGAACGCTCACAAATTACTCAAACATTAATCAATAATAAAAAAAAAGACTTCAAGATTTTTTTAGATGTGTTTCATTCCCACTGGCCCCATGCCTAAGTGCCCACGGAGAAGACATCTAACCTCCAGTTACTCCCACCACTGGCTGCCTGCTGCTGTGCATTGAAGTAAAAGTAATTTCCTCATGAAGAATGAATGTAGTATGTTTAAAAATAATAATAATATTCAGACATGGTATAGTTGATTTTACATAAAACCCTCTTTTTTAAAAAAAAAAAAAAAAAGGATGCCCAGCCACAACCCTTGATAATCACCATTAGCAACACCAGGCCTCTGGCTTTCTCTTAACACTGATGTGACCAGTGGGGAAAAATGCATCTTTTGTGTAGGTAGATGTTATACGGAAAATAATTACTCTTTATCCCAAATCTCTGCTGACTGGAGATCAAACGAGAGACTCTCTGTTTTACTTGTCACAAGGGCAGCATTCTCTCCAGACTGGAGTTTCTACAAAGAAATACATCCCTGTCTGTTTTATTTATACAGTAATAAAAACCAAGAGGTGTGTTCTTACAAAGTAGTGGGTAAAGGAAAGTTCCAGACCCCCACCTCCAGATAAGTGTAGACAGATTAGAGAGGTGAGGTAAAGATAAAGAAAACCTTTATTTGTTCCTCAATGGGGAAATTGCAGGTGGGGCTCAGCTCAGCAGCATCAGCACATCCTATAGTTAACGTAGCACTGTGTCTTACAGCAGTGGGTCAATCCACGGGATCACATTAACTAAAGACACTTCGGTCAGTCATCTTCTTATCCGTCTATCCCTTCCGGGGCTGAGGGGGGTGCCGGGCCCGGAGCCCATCCCGGCCAATTTAAGGCGAAGGGCAGTGTACACCCCGAACAGGTCGCCAGTCTGTCGCGGGGCCCTAAAGACACTTCTGAATGATAAAAATAAAAGAAGTAACAAAAGAAGTAGTAACATTTTCTACCCAACAATAGCTGTCAAAAAGAAGAAGGAAATTCATAAATCATCCAGGTGAGTGACAAATCCATTCTTTTCAGAATTCTACAAAATGTATGTAATGGTTCTTTGTTTTTACCAGGAAAACATCTCACTCATTTTTATTATTTGAGGTTGACATTGCTGCATTGACACAAAATGTGTTATAATCACTGAACCATTTCTATGGTAATAAAAGAGGGTCCCTTCTTCTCACAAAAGCGATAACTCAGCCTGGTCCCTCAGGGGAAACTAAGGTGAGTGTACCTAATGTAATTTCAGAAATGTTCCACATGAAGTTTTCTCATTATCTTACACTAATCTCTCATCTTGCCTGTGAGGTACCACTAAATCTTTTCCTTTGATAAATTCCTCCTGATCTTCACTCATCACTGTGGGTTTTTTTTTGTTTGTGTATCTAAAACACTAAAGTACATGCAAAGAAGTAAAATTGTGTCTTGAATGTGGTTGACCTGAAAGTATTACAATTGATAAACATATTTGCATCGAAGTTTAAATGAATGCTTTTTCTATTGTTTTCAGCTTTGTGAGCAGAAAACTACTTTATCTGAATGGGAACAAACAAGAAAAGAAACAAAATACCAACACAAATTGATATATATTAATTAATAATATATGATTTTGTTTTTTTAATCCCCTGCAGTAATCAGATGTTCTGTTCCATTGTCTTTCGCTTATCCGGGGCCAGGTCGCGGGGGCAATAGCCTCAGACGGGAAGCCTAGGCTTCTCTCACCCCAGCTGCATCCTCCAGCTCACCCGAAAGGAGTCGTTCCTCAGCCAGCTATGAGACATAGTCTCTCCAGCAGGTCCGGGGTCTGCCTCTTGGTCTCCTCCCAGTGGGATGTACCCGAAGCGCCTCACCAGTGAGGCACTCGGGGGGCATCTTAACTAGATGCCTGAAACACCCCATCTGGTTTCCCTCGACCTGGAGGAGCGGCTCAATGTATTACATTAAATTGCAAATGAATTTTTTTTTCTAGTTTGCTAATTTTGAATAAGTAGATAGTATGTCAAATTTAATGTACTCTTTAAAAATATAATTTGGTTTTAAATCAACATTGCATAAACTTTAATATTTCTGAAGATTATTTTACAATTTCAGGCAGAATCAAGCGCTTTGGACTATTTGTTAATTACTATTGTAGTAACTAATTAACAACAAATGTAAAACAGAGTTCTTTTCTACTTTGAATGAAAGATTTGAGGTAAGTAAGTAAAGTTTTGAGGTGTATTTTTAACACAACAAAAAATGTCTAGGAATTGGAGATGATGACGTTTTTGCAATTCCTCAATATGACCACTGGAGGCCACTGTTTTATCATTTATGCATCATTCTTTACTAAAGATTTTTTTTCTCCCACATTTGGGCACTTAGTCATTAAAAATTACTAAAACCTTAAATTTACTCCTATAAAAAAGATTTCAGGGTAATGTCTCGTTAGTTAGTTGTTTTTTTTTAACAATTTTATTTAATTTATTTAGATTGCTCTCGGTTTGTCTGTAGTTTCCTAGTGTTGTAACGAGAGTAAATTGGGTTACTACGTTACATTTTTAAAACTACTTGTTCCAATTATTTCTTGAAACAAACGTAGTAAAAATCCTAGAAAGGATTTCCTTTTCAATAACTCGAGAATCATGACAAAACAGAGAATTAAAATAATCTGAATTGACCCACTGGACAAACTAAAATCTATTCTGGGATTTAACTTTTTTTTTTTCGGTCACAAGTAACGCTAATGTTAGAGACCCCTTTTGAAATCCATTACAATAAGGAACCCTATCTTTGCTACATGTCAGAATTAAGCTTATTTTCGGAGTATAAGTCGCAGTTTTAATAGTTTGGGTGCGATTTATATGTGGAAAATTATCAACACATTTTACCAACATTTCAGATGTTATTTTCACAGTAAACCGCAAGAGGGCGCTATTAGCCCGTGTGGATAATTTTCACTTTGCTGGTAAGTTATAAAAACTGAGAAGGTGTGAATAAAATTGCCACCAAAAAGAAAATTAAATTTTGCAGGATATAATCTGCAAGTAGTGAAATATGCAGCTGAAACAGGATTCAAACAGCAGAAAAAAGGCTGGCGTTTGAAGAGGAAGCAACTACCCTAACTTCTATTTCCGAAGTTAGGGTAGTTGTTTAAAAGTGACACCAAAGTTGACGATTTAGATTGGAGTGAAATTATAGCTTGATCAACTTGTTAGCATGTTTTTATGCTATCGTTATCTGAATAACTCTTATTATGCACAATTACTACCCAGATTTAGGCCTCGGCCTGGCTTGTGAAACTTTGACTCACATTTGGCCAAAGAACACCTCAGGATCTTTCCGTGCGCAATGCAGCCGGGGTGAGAGAACCCTCGGGTTCCCCTCTGAGGCTATGACCCATGCCAGGATAAGAGGAAGACAACGGAATGGAACTTGTGAAGGTGCGACTTATACTCCAGTGCGATTTATATGATGGTGTTTACTTCTTTAGTTTGCTTCTTTTTTGTCTGCTGCAATTTACACTCCGGAGTGACTTATAGTCCAAAAAATACGGTAATCTTTCAGAAAGGGTTTCAATTTTTAAGTAAAAAATGACACATTATGTTCAGGCACAGACAAGGAGGGCTTTATTGCATTTACCAAGACATGCAAACAAATAAAAAAACAAACATTTTCCAACCTCATTTTAACATAAAAAGCTCAAATTCAAGAAAAAGAAAGTCACATGTGATCCTAGTGTCAAAAAGGTACAAACATAAAGACAGACTTCTCAAATAAAATAATAATAGTGACATCAAGATACAGTTCAGTGATTGGTTGAAATGATGGTAAATAAACGTGCATGATGTGAATGCTTCTTTCTCTTGTGTGAGAAAAAAACAAAATATCTGAGCTTGCAATGTGGACAAAAAAAACTTTTATAAAGGCTTCATGTGGTCAGGAATGTCAGTCATTATAACATTTAGTAGTACTTTTTATCTGATTTTTGTGTGCTGAGTCTGATTTTGTACATAGACTAAAACAAAGACATGTACAGGTTTTTTTTTACTCTTAAAACTGACTAAAACTCTAAAGGGAAGCCAGAATGAAACGCTGATTGTAAGCTGATCCACATTTCTATTGAACACACAAATTTTACAGACTAATATTTCATGATAAAATTAGTTTGTTTGAACATAATTTTATTCTGAAATAATAACTTGATTGTTTTTCTTATTATCTCGTCTGATAGACATAAAGCACAAATATTACACTGCATATAAACAATCATCCTTCCTTTCTTCACATTTTCATCTACTTTCAGCAGAGATGATTCAGTTGACCTTCTTAACTGTCTGTTGAACCGCTGTTTTTATTCTTGCGACTCAGTGGGAAAGTGGATTTGCTCTGTGGTTGGGTCATTTTACTGGCAAGGTACACAAATGGATCGATGAGTGTACGACGGTCCACCACAGAGACCTCCCACAGACGCACCTTCTCGTTTTTTGCCCAGTTCTGCACTTCGTTGGAATTTATTCTCCTCTCGTCCTTTTTGTCCAACTTGTTTCCCAAAACCACAATGGTGACCTGAAAGACCGAAATACACCAGTTAGGCTCAGAGGAATAAAATATTTTGCAAATTACAGAGACTTCATATTACACTTATTGTGGACTTCACCTATCCTTTAAGACCCGATTTAAAATCAAAGGTTGCAACGTTTTTGAAAAATGCAGGGATTTTACAGCCTTGAAACTTCTCCTTTCCGTCATCTTCTGCTTGTCTGGGGCTAGGTTGCAAGGGTCACAGCCTCAGATGGGAAACCCAAGCTTCCCTCACCACAGCTGCATCCTTCAGCTCACCCGGGAGGATCCCGAGACGGGGGTCCAGGGTCTGTCTCTAGTCAGTTCTCTGGGTCTCCTCCCGGTGGGACGGGCCTGAAACACCTCACCAGTAGGGCGTCCGGTAGGCATCCTAACCTGATGCCCGAACCACCCCATCTGGCTTCTCTCAACCCGGAGTAGCAAATGCTCTACTCTGAGCTCCTCCTGGATGAAAGAGCTCCTCACTCTATTTCTTAGTGAGAGCCCAGCCACCCTGCAGAGAAAGCTCATTTTGGCTGCTTATGTCTGTAATCTCATTTTTTCGATTACCACCCAAAGCTGGTGACCATAGGTGATGATAGAAACGTCTAAAATATCTCTAATTTTCTACGAGCTTAACAGCTTTTTTTAATTACCTCTTTCTTGTCTCTATGGCGATCAATTTCTTTCTTGAGTGTTTCAATTCGCTTGAAGGACTCTTTGCTATCGATGCTGTACACGAGTACGAATCCATCAGCAAAAGAGTAGTAATGCCGAGGAAGGTCCACCCCTTCCCGGAGGCCACGGGTGTCGTAGAAGCGCACCTGCTCCCGCGTACCACGGTCAGTTTCTATTGAGCCAATGTAGATATCTTCCAGGGTTTCCATTGGTTCTGAGCCTTGGAAAGGAAACATAAGGAGAGAAATATTTTGTGAGAAAATGGTGAAACTTGAATATAGTCAGTTCCGTTTAGTTGTCTTCCAGTTATCCGGGTTTGTTTGCAGGGGCAACAGCTTAAAACAGGAAGCCCAAGGAGATTCTCTCACCCCGGCTGCATCCTCCAGCTCAACCGGGAGGATCCCGAGCCAGCTGTGAGACATAGTCTCTTCAACAGATCTGGGGTCTGCCTCTTGGTCTCCCCTCAGTGAGACATGCCCGTGGCTTCTCTCGACCCAGAGGAACAAGGGCTGTACTTCAAGCTCCTCTTACATGGCAGAGCTCCTCACCCATCTCATCTGAGTGAGAAACCAGCCACCCTGCAGATTTAGCCATCTTGGAAAATGTTGTCACTTTTATTTAGTTTTACTGTATCAAGACTTATTTCCTTAGGAAGGGGAATGTTTGATTCATTCTCTATGATACTGCCTAAGATTTTGTATGGCGTGTTTATGATGTAACATACCTGCAACGTGATTGTTATACAGCAACTGTTCCAATACAGCTGTTTTTCCAACCGCAGACTGACCGCACACAACTACTTTGCAACTTTTACCCATGATGGTGACTCACAGCCCGGTCAGAAGAGCTATAAATAGAAAAAGATGCAGAATGACACGTTACACAATTTCAACTTGGATTTTGTTATAGTTGATGTTTGATTTCATTCGACAATCTATTCCTTCAGTGAAACAAAACAAAAAAGGTTTTCAGGGATAAACCTTGTTTGTCATTCTGAAGGAATTCAAGCCTTAACTGACTATAAGTCTGTTTTCAAGGGGGTTTTTTTGAAGAAAGACTGTCCTTGCATTGTTCTGATTGCTTGATCTCTCATTGTTTTTAAGTGTAATACATGGCTGAATTTTGTCCATTTCTAAATGGTTCTTATAGCTATATGTCACCATTTCTTGATTGCATGAAAACAACTTTTTTATCCTTGTAAGTTATCTTTGAAACACTAAGATTCGGCAGTGGTTTACTCAAAAGCGAGTAGAGGGACCAACAATTGAAATAATTAGACCTATTTCCAGTTGGATCAAATCAAGGTTCACTTTTGCTAAACATTTTTTATTACATAATCAACCATATGTTGAAATCATGTTCAAATCATCACAAACTATGAATGGTCAATTTTCAAGTAAATATACACATCAGCCTGAATAAACAGATCAATATTTGGATTAAAACTCTGGTAACATAGTAACAGAATACAAAGATACACAGTGATGCATCCAAATTGAATCTTATCCAACCAGATGGGATTATTTAAGTTAAGAATGAGATCAGTATCTTTTAATATATTCATGCACTGAACGAAGCGATTTAGAAAACATACGATTGATTTTAAATAAAAGTCATGGTAAGAAAATAATAGAAAAACCACCTTCTAGTAGGTATTTAAAAATTAGCTTAGCATTAGCTTTCCGGAAATGATTAGTATGGATTATTCGTTTTTTAGCCACAACCTGAAAGACAATTTGTCAAATAGATTTATGTTTAGATTTTAAATATAAACTGATACGTTTATATGATGTTAAAAATCTATTTTAATTAAGTAATTTAAATGGTTTTTGTAAAGAGTGTGCTTACCTGAGAATTTACTTCCTGTTTATAATCTACGTAAGCACTGCAGTCAGAAGCCACGCCCATCCTCATTGACGGCAAAATGGCGACGGATAGCTGTGATGCCATGAACATGGACCCTGACATGGAAATACTCAGTGACGAAGAACTGGAAAGGTGTGAGTCTTAATCAGTTTACTGTCAGTGGCCAAAATCAATTCATAACAAATCCGTTTATTTAGAAATCTAACACAGTGCTGCTGTCATTTGGATTTTCTTCGCTCTTTTAAAGCTAACCAACGTGCTAACGCTAGCCGTTAGCTTGTGTTGTTCTTCACTTTTCCAACATTTATTTAACATTTCCGGCTTACTTTTGATTACTTTGTAACATCTATAAATCCTGGTGATTAGTGTGGATTTAAAGAGAGATTGGAAGGATAACTGTCATCATTTCAAAATGGAACTAGCTTATCTTTTTGACACCATTGATTCACAATGTAAAACGTAAAGTCGTCCAAAAAAAGTCATGGCATTAGTAACCGGCATGGTGTCATGTGTTCCAAACTGTAGGCTCCCTCTCTGCTTAGAATAGAAACTTCTGTCCTGCTGTTTTGGCTCCTTCTATGTTTAGCCAACTCAAACCAGGAAACGGTGAAACCAATTCACTTTTATTTACATAGCCCGATTCTACAATACAGGTGCCTTAACTGGCTTTGAACGGGAAGTTGAACGAAAATCAGGGACTGTGTCCTACCCCAAGTGGAAGAGTTCAAGTAACTCGGGGGTCCTGGATGAACGCAAGATCGATAGACGGATCAGTGCAGCGTCCGCAATAATCATGATGCTGCATCGGTCTTTCATGGTGAAGAAAGAGCTGAGCCAAAAAGCGAAGCTCTTAATTTACCAGTCGATCTATGTTCCTACTCTCACTTATGAAAAAAACGAGATCATGGATACAAGCAGCCCAAATGAGCTTTCTGTGGCTGGGCTCTCACTTAGAGATAGAGTGAGGCGCTCTATCATCAGAGAGTAGAACCATTGTTCTAGGTCAAGAGAAGCCAGATGGGGTGGTTTGAGCATCTGGTTAGGATGCCTTCTAAATCTCTCGCTGATGAGGTGTTTCAGGCTGGTCGCAGGGGCAGACCCAGTACCCGCTGGAGAGACTGATTCACAGCTAGTTTCAGAATGCCTCCGGGGTGAGCTGGAGGATGCAGTCGGGACGAAAGAAGCCAGGGTTTCCCATCTGAGGCTGTTGCCCTTGGCCTCGCAACCCAGCCTTGTAGAAGACAATGGAAGAAAACAAAATCCATTTTTAAGTTGAACAATAGCTAATTGTCAAACTAAACTTAAGAGCCAGGTCACCTATGCACTTAGTAGACGCTTACAGAAAAAGGGAAATAATGGAGATCTAGAACGCTATTTTAAGATTTGTTCAGCAAAGTCACATTAAAATTTTACTTGAAAGGGTGTTTTATTTTATTAATTTATGTGAGCAATTTGGGAGCTCCTCCATCCAGTGTTTATATACTATTCAAATAAGAAGGTTCTTGGCCATGGCTTTTGTTTTCTGCCACATCCACATTCTAACATAAACGGGAAGTGCTTTAGCGTGTGTTGGATTGGGAGGATCATGTTTAGGTTGTATAACAGAAAGTCACATTTTAATGTAGAGACTTCAAAATAAGAATGTTGGTGTGCTCTAGAACCAGTTCTCAGGTCCCGTATATCAGGTTGATAAATATTTCTGGATGGAATTGGAAACGTCTCGATCATCAAATACACTGTTCAGAAGACACTTTTGAAGCCTTTTCTCCGATGCGCTTACTTTGCTTAGTTGATGATTTAACACTCTATTTTGGTCTCAAACAAGCTAGGGGTAAACTAATGAGAGATTAGAAAAAAGACAGCAAGATGACAGGCTTTCACAGTATCACCCAATATTACATTCCTGAGTTAACAAAAGATACCACTGTTTAAAAATGTTTATCTGAATCTTACAATAACCCTCTTTGACTATCCTTGCTGAGTTTTTTAACTTTTTGCCTGTTTTATTTATTTATTTTAACAGGGAGGCGGAGTGTTTCAAAGAACAAGGCAATGCCTTTTACGTCAAGAAAGACTATGGAGAGGCTTTCAACTTTTACTCCAAGGCAATCGGTAATTTTTCCACAATTACTCACGTATTTCCTTCTACTTCGTTTTCATATTTTTGTATGGTCACTCATGATTTTGTTTTCATTTAGATATGTGCCCCAAAAATGCAAGTTACTATGGAAACCGAGCGGCCACACTCATGATGCTGTGTCGGTACAGGGAAGCGTTAGAAGATTCACAACAAGCAGTACGGCTAGACAACAATTTTATGAAGGTGAGTTGAAGAAAAAGTCTTTTCAATCTATTTATTTTCTGAAGCGATTGCTCAACACCAAGTTGTGGAGGCGTTTGTTTCATTAAAAGGAAATAAGTTTTTTGTTACTGTGAGACTGTTGTTGGTATATTTCTACTCATGGTTGGGACGTTATAAAGTTTAAACTTAGTGTAGTGTTTCTACAAAGATGAAAACAAATTAGAATCCCTCAAGATGTGTTTATTCTATTTTTGTACTTCTATTTTCTCTTGTTTTTTTAAAGCACTTTTATTTACGTGTGTAGTTAAGTTGACTTTGTTTTATGTTTGTTAATTATAAATTGTTCCTACAACAGGGACATCTGCGAGAGGGGAAGTGTCACCTGTCACTTGGGAATGCCATGGCTGCCAGTCGCTGTTTTCAGAGGGTTCTGGAGCTGGAGCCAGATAATAGCCAGGCACAGATGGAGGTATGTCTGTCTGAATTTTTATTAACACTAGGACCACTGCAGTGATCAATTTGACAGCAAGTCACTTTAATATGCTAATCAGAATAAATACAACACAACCTAGGAGGCTGACCTTTTATGAATTTTAATATTAACATGTTTTCTATTTTATTATGTAGTTTTTGTGTTCTAAGAATGAACATCTCAAAATTTATAAGCATTTTGTCTCATCTAACCGGGGCGCAACAGCTGAGAGGAAGTGCACATTTGAAGTTGTTGCTATGTTGCTATGGCCACACATAAGTGTGTGCGTGCGTGTGTTTGTGTTTATATTTGTGAAGCAAGACAAGGAGCACTCTGACGCCATTACAGAAACATTTTAGAAAGGTTGAGTGAGATAACATTGAAGAGAGTAAGAAAATTATTGTCTGAATAAAGTATGCCATGTTTTCTGGATAGGTCTTGAAAGTTCAGGTTAACATATTAGAATATAGCCTGTAGCCAAATTACATTTTTGAAGCAGCAGTGCAAAATGCGAAAAAAAAGTAGGCTATTTATGAATTTGATTATTTTACTTTGGTGTTTGCTTTTTTATTTTAGGTTATAAACATATTTAACATTTTATCACTATTGTTACTTTAAAAAATTGAGTGGTGTAAAAGTTTATTTATGCAATATAGCAGCGCAAAACATAAATAATTACATAAGCAATTACATTGACGGTCATGGCGCTCGCAGGTATATTTAGAACGCAATGGTCCTTGTGTTAAAGAGCCTGATCTGACAACTAGGACATTATTGTAAACCCATAATGAAACAACATCGCTGCTTACGCTGGCTTAGTTGAACAAACTTTTAACATAGAAAGGATCCACCAGTTGTTGGTGAATCTTCAACTTTTACATAATTCTTTCTACAGTTAAAGAACGCAGAGTCCATCCTCGAATACGAGCGAATGGCAGAAATCGGCTTTGAAAAAAGAGATTTTAGAATGGTAAGTCGTGCTATATTTTAAGCTTTTATTAGTCAAGTAAAATCAACTTTTTAAGACTGTGGGTGTTTCTTAGGTCGTCTTCTGTATGGATCGTGCTTTGGAGGCCTCATCGGCTTGTCACAAGTTCAAGATTCTAAAGGCTGAATGTTTAGCTCTGCTGGGGCGATATCCTGAGGCACAGTCAGTAGCCAGGTGAGAGTTTGAAAACTCCAAGCAACAATAAAGTGTATGTGACACAGTCTGATAACTATACATGAAACAGATGGAGATATCTGATTTTTAACCCTTGATTAAATAGGGTGTAGTGGCCGCACAAGTCGGAGAAAACATCCAAAAGTGTCCATAGCAACTAAAGTTAGAAAACAAGTTATTACAAGATTATTTGAGACTTCCAGTTCACTTTCAGTTTCCTGTTAGTTCCGAAGTGTGGGCACATGTTCAGGGTAAAAAAAGGTGAAAAATGTGTGCCTGTTAAAGGGTTATAGATGCCAAGATAAACACTACCATTATGCAGCCATATAAAGAGAAATGTGTTCTCTTTATTGGGCACATTGGGTGAGATATTTTGGCAATAATTCATCCAAATTCAATGAAGTATGCTAAATTACGGGTATCTTGGAAACAAACATCCAGGTTCCTCTTGTTTTGTTTTGCTACATACGACCGGCCATATGACTGATTATGTCACACCTGATAAGTGTGTCAGGGGTTACATTTTGCAGTGGAAATTATTAACGGTGCCAATAGGGGTGGAAAACAATTTATTTTTCTTCTTAAGGGCGCGTAATAGTGGGGATTATCTCGGCATTATTAAATATCAAACATCTCCATCTGTTTTACGTTTAGTTGTCGCACTGTGTCACTCTAAGATATTGTAACAAAAATACTAATCAGCTCTTTTACTGTACGTACCGATCATGTATTAAAAAAGCTGCTTCGTATGGCTTTTTTGCCTTAAAAATAAAAATTTCAATGACTCCATTATCAGTTGAAAAAAAAAAACGCTTTTTGCAAGTTTACATTTTCTTTAGGTAATGATCTGAATTCTGTTTCTGTCTAGTGATATTCTACGGATGGATTCCACTAACGCTGATGCCCTCTACGTTCGCGGCCTCTGTCTGTATTACGAGGACTGCATCGATAAGGCCGTCCAGTTCTTCGTGCAGGCGTTGCGTATGGCTCCTGATCACGACAAGGCCCGGCTTGCCTGCAGAGTCAGTAACTCAAAACGCTGCGACAAAAATTGATTTAGATTACTGTCTTTGGTTTGATCTTATTTTCTTTCCCTCAGAATGCCAAAGCATTAAAAGCCAAAAAGGAAGAAGGGAACAAGGCGTTTAAGGATGGAAACTTTGAGGCGGCTTATGAGCTGTACTCTGAAGCTCTAACAATAGATCCTAACAACATCAAGACTAATGCCAAGTTGTACTGTAATAGAGCCACTGTTGGATCAAAGGTGAGGAGCATCCATCAATGTTTGACAAGTTTTGTGCATTCTGTGCTTTGAATTATATGGTACACAATTTTAGAGATGCTCACTTCTCTGACATCACCAGATGACATGACAGGGATGAATCATTTTGTGCTTTGAATGATTCACGTTGCTTTTTTTTTTTTTCTTCAATAAAAGCTGAGGAAACTAGACCAGGCCATTGAAGACTGCTCTAAGGCTATTAAACTGGACGAGACGTATATTAAGGCTTATTTAAGAAGAGCACAATGGTATTTATACCATTTCTAAATCTTTTTTTGTAAAGATTCTTAAAATGGCTAATAAGAAATAAACATCCCTGCTTGTTGTGCCGCAGCTACATGGACACGGAGCAGTATGAAGAAGCAGTGAGGGACTATGAAAAAGTTTACCAGACAGAAAAGACAAAAGGTAAAGTAGATCACTGATTGAACCCTAAAGTGGCAACTTATAATCCTCTCATGCTGTGATTTAAAAATGGGGTAATATACTAAATCGACTGTTTATAGGTTCCTACCATGTTTAAACGTTATTTTGTTCGCACGTTCGAAAAATTTGGAACCTCTCCCGTCTAGTGTTCAAATACTATTTGAACACCAGATTGTTCTTGGCGACTGATTCATTTTTCCGTTACGCCCACATTCTAACTCTAGTAGGAAGGGCTTTGCAGTAGCATTGCATGTGCTCTGCTCACACTTGGTACAACTCTTTAGGTATTGCTCTCCCTCGCCTCACATTTTTTGTAAATACATCAACAAAAGCATATAAAAGAATAAGTGATGTGCGGCGAGGTTCATATCTGGGGTTGCACTGACAAAATACATCTTAGTTCAGCATTCATCCAACAGCATCCAACTACTGTTGATGCTTCATATCCCGTCAGCATTCCTCTTTTAATTACATTCAAAATCAACACAAACATTTACACACACATACCCACAAACATTTACATAGATTCGTCCAAGAAAGAACTTTCTTTTATAGATTTGGACAATGTTTTAATAAATTCATCCAAACAAATTAAAGTACAGAAATTTTATTTTGACCAACAGTAAAATATTTCTGTTATTTTTCAAATTTTAAATTCTGGTGCTTTAATACATTTCTTATAAAAGGGATCTGGAAACTTGTGTAAAAAATTAATTACCTAATTCAATGTATCAAGAAGTTTTTGTCTCGAAAAAAATGAGCATTTCTGAGTTTCTAAAAGCTATCATGTTTATCCGAATATGCTATAAAATCAAAATTATTATCCCATTGAAGCACAATACCCTTTCTTTAACAATTTGCGCAATCTCGTCTTAGAAATTAGTGAGGCATAAACCTTTAAATATTTGTCTGTTTTGGGCAGACACGTGAACATATTAAAGTTTTTTCTGTTTTTCTTTTTTTTTTTTCCATAAACCCTTAAGAACACAAACATCTTCTGAAAGTCGCTCAGCTGGAGTTAAAGAAAAGCAAACGAAAAGATTACTACAAAGTGCTTGGGATTGATAAGAACGCCACAGAGGAGGAGATCAAGAAAGCTTACCGCAAACGGGCGCTTTTACATCATCCAGGTGGCGTAATAACTCTCACTTTAAAACCACATGTAAATACTTTTATATGAAACATTTAGTAAATGTGGTTGAACTTGTTTTTTTATCTAGACCGGCATAGCGGGGCCACTCCTGAAGTCCAGAAAGAAGAGGAAAAAAAATTTAAGGAAGTGGGCGAGGCCTTTAGCGTACTTTCCGATTCAAAGAAAAAGTCTCGCTACGACAGCGGTCAAGATCTCGAAGATGACGGCATGAATATGGGAGGTCAGTTTCAGGGAGATGTTTGTTTTATGCATGTGTAAAGGTTATGTTGACAAAATTCAAAGTTTCCGATGTGAAAATGTAACTCGTCTGTGTTATGTCTTACAGATTTTGACGCCAACAACATATTCAAAGCATTCTTTGGAGGTCCAGGTGGTTTTAGTTTTGAAGGTAAATATCAGCGTTCCTCAAATAGTTTATATCTGGGGAAAAAAAAATTAACATCATCGACACACATACAGTTGTTTTTATCTTGTATGTTTCATTTTATTGTGTTGGTTTTTTTTTTCCTCAGCATCTGGACCTGGAAATTTCTTTTTCCAGTTTGGTTAAGTGGAGTACAACATTCACTTCAACCGCTTTTCTTCATCAGGACTTCTCAATAATGTCAACCCTACGACCCACCATCTGTATTTAATGACTGGCCGAAATAAGTCAGATTTCTGACTATGCCATTGACTTAAAGAATGCAAACAGACGACCACACACAGGAAACAATTTTAACGCACCATGGACACCACGATGGATCTGATTGTTTAAGCTTTACAACTTTTAAGTTACGTTCATCCAGAATGAAACAGAAGATGGGAACAATCAGCAACGCTAAAAAATAAAGGATGCAGAATGAGAACTGATAGAGATCGGTGCTGTAAGTGCCATCCTGGAAACTCTTGAGATGCTGTCGCGCATTGAGTAAGCTATAAGAAATATTCTTTGCGCACACTTTAGCTTGATCAGTGGTTTTCTGGGCAATTAGTGCCTCTTCCCCCAGTTTGAAGAATTTTTCAAGCTACAATGAATTCACATTAAAAATCTGCCTCCTTGCCACAGCCAATAGGAACTCTTTTTTTATTTTATTTCGTCTGGGTTTTTTTAATCACATATACATACATGCAGCGTAGCCAGAGCTCAGAAGAAAGCTGCGAGTGAAGCCACACTCCTCCTCATCACCGGTTTTATGTTTGACGTTGCCATTCAGGCTGCTGCATTGTACATTTTACTGGAATGTAAAGTGCTGGTTTGTGATGTTAGCAGGTTTATTTTTTTTTTTTTTTAAAAGAAAATGTCCATATGTATATTTATTGTATGCTGTTTTATCAAGCACACAGTACAAGATGAAGGCACTCTTTTGTTTGACAAAAGACCCATTTTTGACTTTTTTTAAAAAAACAAGAAATGTGCTGGAAGGTAATCAAGTCGCTATGTCTGCATGAAGTGTTGTGCTTAAGTAAAACAGGCTGCTTGTGTCACTTGACTGTTTTCAGTCCCTCAAGAGTGTCCTCATCTTTTCTCTCAGTTTTTGCTCTTTCTGGTGAAGATCAACCTTTCTTATCTTTGAAAAGTACAAACTATGAAATTGTCAATAAACTCGGCATTCTCTAGGTTTCCCCATAACAAATTTGTCTGTTTTGTTTGTAACTTAAAAGCAGTAAAGATAATTTGTGGGGTACGATCTGATCAGTCATTCCGTTCCTTCGTTTTCCACTTATCTAAAGCTGAATTGCAGCGGTAACAACCTCAGACGATAAACCCAGGCTTCCCTTAACACAGCTGTATCCTACAGTTCACCTAGTAGGATACCGAGGCATTCCCTGTTCAGCTGTGAGACATAGTCTCTCTAGCAGGTCTGGGGTCCACTTCTTGGTCTCCTCCCGGTGGGACGTGCACGAACACCACCAGCGAGGAGGCGTTCGGGAGGCATCCTAACCAGATGCCCAAACCACCTCATATGGCTTCTCTCGATCTGGAGGAGCAATGACTAATCCAAGCTACTCCAGGATGGCAGAGCTCCTCACACTTCTCTCTAAGTGAGCCCAGCCATCCTGGAGAGGAAGCTCATTTTGGTTGCTTGTATCCGTGAGCTTGTGCTTTCAGTCACCACCCACAGCTGGTTACCATGGTGAGGGTCGGAACGTAGATCGACTGGTAAATTGAGAGCTTTGCTTTTCGGCTAAGCTCTTTCTTCACCAAAATGGACCAATGCAGCATCCAGATTTTTGCGGATGTCACATTGATCCATGCTGATTGTCCATCCTCCCCCCACTTGTGAACAAGACCCAGAGATACCTAAACTCTGGGTTTAAGTGTCTTACCCCAGGGTTTTCTATCTCGGGTGTATGATCCAGGGATCAATTATTTTTCAATCAAAGCAACATATAGTACAATACCAAACAATTTGAATCCCTCTTATAATTATAATCAACTGTTGCCAGTAATTGTTGCACAATATTTCCCTGGAAGGAACACACACAAAAAAAACCCCAGCATGCTCTAAAAGAAGAGCCTTCACATTACAGATTATTGTCAAATTAAGGATCAATTAACCACTTTAAAGTGAAGTCAAGGACATTAAAATGAGTGCTTAAAAGGCTTTAAAATGAGTGGATATGTTTGCATTTTTCACTTATTTTGTAGCATACATATGTTTTGTCTGTATTTAATTAGATTTGATATTTGTTCTATAGCTTTTGGAACAAAAGGTTTTCCATCAACCCACTTCTTTTTTAATATGAAAAATGTATAGGGTTTTATTATTTATTTATTTTTAGTTCATTATGAATATTTTTATTTTAGTTAAAATAGTCACCCTTTTAAAAGAAAAAAACGTTTTAAATCAAGTAAAAATTATATTTAGTAGGTAATTGGAAAATATCGCGAGAAGTTGATTTAAAAGGAGGGTGCGCTTTTTCTGTGTTCTTGGATTGTAGATTTGGTTGCTAGGATACCGACTCATTTGAGTTGGTAAACTATGGATAGTCTTACTAAAATTAATTAAAATGGTAAAATAATGGCCGATCCAGACGATATAGACGATTACTTTTCTGGGGCTAATAAGAAATACGCGTTTTTAAGTTATTTAGCCGAAGGAGAATGGCTTTTACTTCGAAAAGAATATGCAAATGCCGCAAAGAGTTTCACAGCGGTAAGAAAAGAACTATTAATGTTAAACTCAGTCAAATTTTTTCTATCAGCTCAAATTTGTCTTTTTTTTTTTGCTCATCTGTTATGATTAGGCTCTCAATTTAAATCCCAGCGACAAGAGAGGTTATGTTGCTCGATGCAAATGTTACCTACATATGGGCGAACTTGACAACGCTATAAAAGACGCTGATGCCTCACTTAAAACTGACAAGAAATTTCACGAGGTAAAAATTTCTGTTTTATATTATCAAAATGATTCCCCTTGCAAAAGACTGGCGACCTTTCAGGGTGTACCCTGCCTCTATCCTGTAATCAGCTGGGATGTCACCAACCCGACCTTCCCTGAGCCCATTTGGTATAGGCTCTTTAGAAGATGAAATGAATAAATGATGGCCCATCAAGAGACTGGTGACCTGTTCAGGGTGTACCCTACCACTAACCTGTAATCAGCCGGGATATGCTCCGTCACACTCCCGCACCTCCCCTGAGCCCATTAGGTATAAGCGGTTCGGAAGATGAAATTAAATGAATAATCTAAATGATGGTCGCACAACAGACTGGCGACCTGTTCAGGGTGTACCCTGCCTCTCGCCTGAAATCTACTGGAATAAGCTTTGTCGGGTTACTGGGCATGCCAGGGGACTAAAAAAAAAGTAGCCTTTGGTTCATTCTGGCTTTTATTACTCGAGTTTTTTTTATGTATTTCATGATTCATGTGTTACTAAGCACCGTTCCTGTTAGAATGAGTTTTATTGAATAACCTATTCTTATTAGGGATGAGCAGTTCCGAAGATGAAATAGATAATCTAATTGATTAACATGAGTGGGGGAAGGATGGAACAGGAGATCGACAGCTGGATCGGTGTGGTGTCCGTAATAATCAGGTGCCGATTCGGTCCATTGTTGTGAAGAAAGCTGAGCCGAAAAGCAACGCCCTGGATTTACCAGCCAATCCAGGTTCCCACTCTGATCTATAGTCACCAGCTGTGGGTGGTGACTGAAAGAACGGGATTGTGGATATAAGTGGTTAAAATGAGCTTCCTCGGCAGGGTGGCGAGGCTCTCACTCAGAGATAAAGTGAGGAGCTCTGCCATCCAGGAGGAGCTCGGAGTAGAGCTGTTTCTCCTCCCGGTCGAGAAAAGCCAGATGGGGTGGTTCCGGCATCTGGTTAGGATGCCTCTTGTATGGCTCGCTGATGAGGTGTTTTGGGCACGTCTCACCAGGAGGAGACCCATAGGCAGACCCCGGACCCACGGGAGAGACAATGTCTTACAGCTAGACAGGGAATGCCTTAGGTTCCTCCTGGATGAGCTGAAGGATGCAGACTGGGTGAGAGAAGCCACCGTTTACCGTCTGACGCTATTGCCCACGCGACCCGGCCCTGGATAAGTGGAAGACAAACCAAACAAACTAAATTAAAATTCAGCTACATAACCTTTTGTTTCTCCATATTTTTAGGGGTTGTACTTGAAAGCAGAGGCTCTCTACCGCAAAGGTGAATATGAGTTTGCACTGATGTATTATGAAAGAGGACAAAAAGTTCGTGCCAATTTTGAAGGGTTTAGATTAGGCATCCAGAAAGCTCAACAGGCCATTGAGAACTCGACTAGCGGTAAGTGATGTTTTAGAATATTATCATTGTTTTACACAAAATCCCGAAAATGAATGGGCTTGTCCTTTGACACTCTGCAGGAACTCTCTTCCTTCCAGTGGCGAGAAGTGATGACCTGCCACAAAGAGAAGATGAAGATGACAGGGTTTAAATTTTTCGCTTTTTCAAATTTATGATTTTGCATTTATGCTTAGAATGAAAATTTTGTAAAGCACAGTTTAATTAGATGCATAATTTATCTGGTGTTGCAAACCAGGATAAAAAAGCAGTCCTACTCACTGCCTTTTTTTAATGGTTTCCCGAACACTTTAAAAAAATGTCACAAGTTTACACAATTCAATTGTATTGCCCATTATCACAAAACAATAGTCTCAACTAGCTTCACATTGTAGATTAAAAAAAGCAAAACAAATGTGCAACAAAAATGAGAAAAATAAATACACAAATACACAGTTAAAAGCTAACTAATGCTCCCAGGGGCGTTGGCCTAGTGGTAGAGTTACCGTCTTTTGACTGGGTTCGAATCCCACTGGGCTAAAGCTTTCCCTAGGACTATGATGAAAACTGAAAGGACGAACTAAAAAAAACAATATTTAAAAAAAAAAGCTAACTAAACAAAAGCTAGCTAAACTATGTCAGCACATTCCTGCTCTTAGACCCTCCTTCACGGTGAGGATAAACTTAAAAAACCCAGCATTGGGGGAAAAAAAAAACCTCATGGGACCCTCAGAAAAGACAGATCCCTCCCCCGAGACAAACGGTCAATGTGTCTATGACTCTTAATTAAATATTTGCTTACTCTACAGATATATATCTGAAGAAATCAGTAGATGGTCTTGACCCTGATAAAAACCCCATCTGGTTTTTAGATACGACCTATCCATGGGTGGTTACTGAAAGAATGACGTCGCGAATACAAGCGGCCGGAAAGAGTTTCCTCTGTAGGGTAGCAGGGCTCTCACTCAGAGATGGAGTAAGTAGCTCTGCCATTATGAGGAGTTTGGAGTAGAGCTTGCTCCTCCGGGTCAAGAGAAGCCAGATGGGTGGTTCGGGCATCTGGTTAGGATGTCTCCCAAGCGCCTCGCTGGTGAATTGTTTCGGGCAAGTTCCATCGGGAGGAGCCCAAGAGGCCTGGACCTGCTAGATGGACTATGTCTCACAGCTGGCCGAGGAATGCCTCAGGATCCTCCCGGGTGAGCTGAAGGATACAACCGGGGTGAGAGAAGCTGGGGCTTCCTGTCTGAGGCTGTTGCCTTCGCAACCCAGCCTTGCATAAGCAGAAGTCAACAGAATGGAAAAAAAAAATACTTTAGAAACTTATTATTAAATTATTAATAATTACTAGAAACGCTGTATGAATACAGTGTTTGACTCCATTTTGCCTTTAGAACTGCCTTAATTTTATGTGGCATTGAGTCAACAATGCCACCATTCTTTGGAAATGGTGGCCCATATTGATAGGATTGCATCTTGCATTTGATGGAGATTTGCAGGATGCACATCCAGGGCATGAAGCTCCCATTTCTCCAACTTGATAAATGCTCTATCAAGTTGAATTTTAGTGACTGTGGGGGCTATTGTACTATTGTGAACTCATTGCCATGTTCACAAAACAATTGCATTGCATGGTGCATTATCCTGCTGAAAGTAGCCATCAGAGGATAGATGCATGGTGGTCATGAAGGGATGGATATGGTTAGAAACAATGTTTAGGTAGCTCGTGGCATTTGAGCAATGCCCAATTGACACTTAGGGACCTAAAATGTGCCAAGAAAACATTCCCACTCCATTACACTACCAGCCTGCACAGTGGTAACAAAGCATGATGGATCCATGCTCTCATTCTGTTTATGCCAAAATCTGACTGTCATTTAAATGTCTCAACAGAAATCAAGATCCATCAGACGAAGCAGCGTTTTTCCAGCCTCCAGCTGTTCAATATTGGTAAGCTCGTGCAAATTGTAGCCTCTTTTTCCTTTTTGAAGTAGAGATGAGTGGTGGCTGGTGGGGTATTCTGTCGTTGTATCCCAGCCACCTTTAGGTTGTCGGTGTTGTAGCTCCACAAATGCTTTGATGCATTTCTCAGTTGTAACGACGAGTTATTTCAATCAACGTTGCTCTATAAGCTTGAAACACTTGACTCAAGGCTTTTTCACCCACAGGACTACCACATACTGGATGTTTTTCCCTTTTCGCACCATTCTTTGTAAATCCTAAAAATGGTTGTGCGTGAACATCCCAGTAACTGAGCAGATTTTGAAATACTCAGACCTCCCTGTCCGACACCAACAACAATGTCATGCTCAATACTGCTTAGCTCACCTTTCTTTCTCTTTACGACAATCAGTTTGGAGTTCAGTCAACCTATCTGCGGGCTAGGTTGACTGGCCCGCAGATAGAATGGCGACCTGTTCGGGGTGTGCCTTGCCTCTCACCTGAAATCAGCTGGGATAGGCTCCTTTTCTCTGATAAAAGGGTCCTTTTTTTAGTTTAGTTTTTCTTACTTTTGATTCATAACAATTCTTTTAGTCTAACTCTTTGCACAAAAAAAGCTGTATAAAAGTATTAAAATGTTTTGTTCTTGTTTTTATATGTTATCTCCATGGTTTATGTTAAATTTGACCCAATTAAACAGCTTCTTTTTTTAATATTCAGAAGGTAAATTTTTGTTTTACAGGATCTGTCCAGAGATAAAAAACCTCAAGCTCCTCAAGGTAGAAGGGGTTCGAAAGCTGAAAAGCCTCTAAACCAATTGTGCGGAGAATTGTACAATCAAAAAAAATTTCTACAAGATCTGATGAAAGATGAAGGTGCCTCTGTAGTCATTTATTTCTATGTGAATGTAATTTTGTACTTGATCTTAATTCCACTTATTATTTATAAATTGTCCTGCAGAATTTTCAAAGTGTAAGACGAAACGTGGTGAACAACTGCAGGACATCATTCGTAGCAGCCTCAAGTCAATTGACATATGCGCTGACGCCTGGACTACAGAAAAACCACCTAGTAAAAAGAACTCTAAAACAAAACCAAAAAGCGAGGCTCTATTAGAGCCATCGGAGTTTGTGATGAGGAGCTTTGAGGACATCGATGCGGGTGAGATAGGTTTTCTTATCTGAATGTGCTGCTTCCCGCTTTCCTGTTTGATAAGAACAATTTCACTTTTTTGTCATTATAGAGCTTAGCTCTGGACATCCAGACGACAGCCTAAAAAAAGCCGAGGAAGTCTTGAAAGTGGTTCAAACATATTCTGAAAAAGATGTTCCTAATAAAAAAGAGCTCATTGGCTTCATCCACAGCTACATTGGAACTTCTTTCTTTGAACTGGGAGATATGAAGAAGGCTTTGGAGCATCATCAATCGGACTTGGATTTGGCCCAACTAAGGTGAGAATTTGAATAAACATTATAGTTCAATGTATAGTATCTCAAAAGATTCAAGCTTAGTAATCTTCATCTAACAGTAGTCATCCAGATGCAATTTCGAGGGCTCTGGAAAACATGGGTCGAACTTGCGCTAAAATGGGAGACTTTGAAAAGGCAATTCATTAGTAAGTAAATCCCAATCCAAATTTTTAATCAAATGCACACTTCATGATAAATCTTGGTAAGAAAAAGGTATTTTCTAGCACTTACTGTAGCTAACATATCTCTTCTGTATTTGATCATCAGCTGGAAAAAGAAGATCATCTTGGTTCATTGTGAATTGGAAAAGACATGGTTGTTACATGAGATTGGATGTTGTTATATGGAACTTAAGCAGTATGAAGAAGCCAGAGACTGTGGCATTCTTGCAACTGCATTAGCTGAGGAAATTGCTGATCAGAAGTGGATGATAAAAACCAATGTTTTAGTAGGACAGTGCGAATGTAACTAGCAATCTTTTGATTTAATAATAATCAGAAATTTAAAAAAAAAAAGGTTCCTTTTTTAAATAACTGCAGCGACCATTTTATTATCATTTACTTTTAGTGTGTCTTGAAAACTTTCAATCATCTGCATCCTACTTTGAAGAAGCTCTGATCCATGCCAGAAAGGAAGACGATGACTTTGCCATCGATGCCATCCAGAGGGTCCCGTTCATTGTTTTTATTACCATTAAGTTCATAATGGTGGTTGTTTTTTTCAATTTTGACATGCTGTATCTTGTTTTTAGGTTCTTGATAATGTGAAACTAAACATAGATTTCCAAACGGAAGTTGTGGAGTAACAAAGATGTTGGGGAAATGGATGAAGGAGACCAAACATCTTTCAAGTTATTCTCATCCTAAACCTAGCACATAAAAAAATCAACATGCTGCATTGTTCACTCATGAAGGATCAGTTTGTTATTTGAACTTTCTTCATCTGTTTTATTTTTAGTTCTTTTTAATAGTTCTTCCATATAAAAAGTCACTCGACATCTTACAAATCCTGAGTCTTATTAGCAACAGTCTCTGGCATTTGTTTTGTTTCATCTTCTGAACCACTTATTCCTTAATGGTTCACGGGGGTACCGGAGCCTATCCCGGCTGATAAAGGGCGAGAGGCGGGTTGTTATGGGGCCACACACACACACACAACCATTCACACACATTCATTCCTAGGGACAATTTCATAGTGGCCAATCAACTAACATGCATGTTTTTGGAGGATGGGAGGAAACCAGAGTACCCAGAGGAAAGCCACGCGTTCACTGGGAGAACATGCAAACTCCACACAAAAAGGCCAGTTTTTTTCAAGCCTCTTCCCACTCAAGATTCGAGCCCCTTCTTGCTGTGCGGCCAATGAGCTAACCACTGAGCCACTATAACGCCCTTGTTTCAAAGATTGAAAAAATTTCATTTTTACGTCATGGTTTGCATGGGGTTGGGTGATTCCTAAAATTGGCAAATAAAAGGTGCTTAATATGTATGGTGGTGTACAGCGTGCAGCTAATTACTCAGATAATCTTTGCTGTAATTCTGCCTATACTTTTACAGTACATTTATCGTTTCTCCGTGGAGTGTGCTTTGATTACTAGGTTGAATTGAAAATACTTTATTAATCCCGAAAAGAAATTTGATCCTCAGTGCAAACACCTCAATGTCCTCGTCCTTCACGTGGTCTTTGCTGATCCGCTTACACAGTGTGAAACCTAGGGTCTGAACAACTGCCAGTCTGGAAGCAGATTTTTGTGTAAGGTTTTTATTTTTTTTTTATCTTGGTAGCACGACCCGAAAAACCTAAACAGTTCAGAATGGAACTGAGCAAGTGTGGGCAGTTTCACAAAAATCTTTCGTTCATGACATAACTCACATTTTGGGGGCAGAGGCACCAAAATAGATAAGATTGTATAGCGCACTGGGTTAGTGAGGTAGCTCATTGTGTTAAGATAGAGACAGAAAACGACAAGCATAAATTGGAGTCAGCTAACTTTGGTTATGAAAAACACTTTCTAATAGTTTTGTTTTGTAGGAGTATCTCCGCAGGGTGGCTCGGCTGTCACTCAGAGATAGAGTGAGGAGCCGTTGCTCCTCTGGGTCGAGAGAAGCCAGATGGGGTGGTTCAGGCATCTGGTAAGTATGCCTCCCCAACACCTCGCTGGTGAGGTGCTTCAGGCAAGTCCCATCGGAAGGAGAACCAGTGGGAGACCTCAGACCTGCTGGAGAGACTATGTCCCACAGCTGGCCTGGGAACACCTGGGGATCCTCTCGACTGGGTTTTCCGTCTGAAGCTGTTGGCCCTGCAACCCGACCCCAGACAAGCAGAAGACAGCTATAATTAATTTAAAGGGCACTTTTGCACCTCTAAAAATTGCCTATTTCACTCTGAGTCAAACATTTTTTTCCTTCAGATGTTCTATCTTCTCAGTGCAATGTGACTCATTGTTTCTAATAAAGGGTCAAACTATCTCTGTGGTCATTTTAAATTCTGCTAAAAGCTCTTCAGGTTTTTTGCCAATCAATCATAAAACAACAGAATGTACAAGCAGGGGCTCGACTCAAAGCCCTGAGGTGTGCCAGTGCTGAAAGTACTAATAGAGGAAATGGGGTGTGTAAGATGGGTTCTTTTTTTTGTCTTCTAACATTTCCGAAAGTGATTTGTGCAAACAAGAACTTTCCGCTGGTTCTGTGACACCTTGGAGTAGCCATGGATACTGTGGTCTGTCAGTTACATACAAAAAAACCACTGCAAGTTTTTAGCTCACATCAATTTGTGCAAAAAGAAGTTTGCAGCTCATGTTTAATCATCAAGATATTCATTGTTTGAATCTGTAGCAAGGTTGCTACAATTACAGAAATAGATTTTATGAGGTGACTTTGTATTTTCCAAGATGTGACTGTAGACATCAGAGTGATGTTGTTCTTAATGAGTTTTGTGCTTTTGCATTGAGGAAAAAAAGTATTTATTGTAGTCAGTAACCAAGTGTGCAAGTTCCCCCACTTATAAGGATTAAATAAATTCTTTTAAAAGTATGATGAATGTAATTTTTTTAAATCTTTAAAAACCTACCAGACAATGTAATTTTGTTTTTTCTTCTTCTCATTTTGTCTCTTATACTTGCGGTATACCTATGATGAAAGTACTGGGCTCTTTCATCTTTTTAATTCTACATTTTGTGATTTTAATGTGTTTTTCTTCGGTACTTTGAATTGCGTTGTGTATGACTTGTGCTATACAAATAAATTTTTCTCGCCTTGGACAAACGGACAGACAGATAGACATTAGACTGTGAATGACCACATCACAGTGACTATGGTTTTGTTTTTATGTCATTTTTCAAACATGATTTGACAGTTGGAGCAATATTGAATTTGACCCCAGTTTCTATTCAAATCAATATACCGTACGTTTAAAAAGGAAATGCTTTTAAATCAGCTGTCGTGAAAAAAAAAAGACAATATATCTGCAGTGAGCAATACAACAATAGCAATTTATCATACCAGGAATTAAACTTAGCTCCTGGTACATACCTAGCTAGCTAGTTTTTAAATTTTGTTCTAAAAACTACAAAGAACTACAACTGTTTCCTTGGTGACGTACATCCGGTTGTTAGAGGCGTGTCTGTGTAGTCCCGCTTCACCCCCCTTTAGTTGGAGATAAGTGGTGGTGGGTGGGTGACAGATCACGCGTGGTCCGCAGCAAAATCCATCTGCTTGCCTGCTGACCGACTGGTAAGATAATCAAATATGGCTCCAAACTTGTAGATAAGTTAAAAGTGTTTTAACGTCCCGTTGAGTGGTTTCCATCGTGTAAATCAAAGCTGGTGGGTTATTTTAAAACCACACTAACACAACATCTGGCGATTTAATTAATTGTTTTTGTCTGTTGTATTAAAAATTGAGTTGTTGCTCTTTTTTTCTACCTGATTTTAAATGTAAATCAAGCTCAACTCTTTGTTTTAAATATTCACATGTTCGGCCTTCGACATTAAATTTAATAAATAACGTTTTTTTTCCACCTTACAATATTTCGTGGTATTTAATTTAAATCATATTTTTTTATTGTTTCTGTTCAAATTTTATTTTTGTTTCGGTTGCTGTGTCATTGGCTGGTTGAAATCAGCTAGTCTTCGTTGTTAAAAAAGGCTTTTCTCCTCAAATTCTAAACGTTTTTCTTATTTATTTTTTTTGTTCAAAATTAATTTAATCTAGTACTAAATTGCATTTTGATTTCATTTTATGAGTTTTTCTTTCTAATTGCATTGAAAATCATTGTAAAAACAGCAAAATAGAAGCTAAAATGTAAAAAATAAAAAATAAAAAAAGGAGGTCATCATTCAGTGTCTAATTTTTAGTAAAATGTTTGATTTTAAAAAGATCCAGATCTAAACACAGTTTACTTTGATAATCATAATTTTGATTTAATAAAGCTTCAAAATGAGAGACTTTTAGTTACTTTTTCTTTTAGTAAAAGAAGTCCAAGAAGTGACTTAAGAAGTGACAGGAAGGAATCAGGAATCAAATCCAGAGTATTATTTTAATCTGATGAAGTGAATATTAATTGAATCGTTTTCTGTGTGTTTTTAGGTGTTGGAAGTTGAAAGTGGGCTTGATGGATTCTGAACAGGGAGCTGAAGTCTTAGATGTGGCAGAGGATCCACAGCAAGAGGAGGCCACAGAAGAGTCCAGAGAGCCTGAGAATCCTCCAGCTGCTGCTGAGGTGGAGGAAACTGAACAGCTGGCTGTGAACGGCAACGCCACAGACGCAGCAAGCATAAAAGAAACAGAAGTGCCACTTCTTGTAGAATACGCACAGCAAGAAAATGAAGAAATAACTATTGACGACAGATTGAAAAAACTATCTGTTGAGTCTCTGCCCTGTGACATCGCACTGGTAGAATCAAAAGAGTCATCTGACATAGTCTCTGGTCCAATTCCAGCACCAGAAAACACCAAACAAGAGTCCATGCCAGAGAATGAGCGAGAGCCTCCGCCAAAGAGTCCTGAATCAGAGCCAAAGAAGCTGCTTTCAGACTACGTGGTGAAATCATCAACCATATCAATCGAGTTTGAGAAGCCATTTGTTGCCCATCAGAAATTGCTGACGCATGGACTACAGAAAAACCACCCAGTAAAAAGAACTCTAAAACAAAACCATAAAGCGAGGCTTTATTAGAGCCATTGGAGTTTGTGATGAAGAGCTTTGAGGACATCGATGCGGGTGAGATAGATTTTCTTATCTGAATGTGCTGCTTCCAACTTTCCTGTTTGATAAGAACAATTTCACTTTTTGTCATTATAGAGCTTAGCTCTGGACATCCAGACGACAGCCTAAAAAAAGCAGAGGAAGTCTTGAAAGTGGTTCAAACATATTCTGAAAAAGATGTTCCTAATAAAAAAGAGCTCATTGGCTTCATCCACAGCTACATTGGAACTTCTTTCTTTGAACTGGGAGATATGAAGAAGGCTTTGGAGCATCATCAATCAGACTTGGATTTGGCCCAACTAAGGTGAGAATTTGAATAAACATTATAGTTCAATGTATAGTATCTCAAAAGATTCAAGCTTAGTAATCTTCATCTAACAGTGGTCATCCAGATGCAATTTCGAGGGCTCTGGAAAACATGGGTCGAACTTGCGCTAAAATGGGAGACTTTAAAAAGGCAATTCATTAGTAAGTAAATCCCAATCCAAATTTTAAATCAAATGCACACTTCATGACAAATCTTGGTAAGATAAAAGTATTTTCTAGCACTTACTGTAGCTAACATATCTCTTCTGTATTTGATCATCAGCTGGAAAAAGAAGATCATCTTTGTTTATTGTGATTTGGAAAAGACATGGTTGTTACATGAGATTGGCTGCTGTTATATGGAACTTAATCAGTATAAAAAAGCCAGAGACTGTGGCATTTTCGCAACTGCATTAGCTGAGAAAATTCCTGATCAGAAGTGGATGATAAAAACCAATGTTTTAGTAGGACAGTGCAAATGTAACTAGCAATCTTTTGATTTAATAACAATCAGAAATTTAAAAAAAAAAGTTCCTTTTTTAAATAACTGCAGCGACTGATAAAGTTCTACTAATCACCATTTTACTATAATTTACGTTTTAGTGTGTCTTGAAAACTTTCAATCATCTGCATCCTACTTTGAAGAAGCTCTGATCCATGCCAGAAAGGAAGACGATGACTTTGCCATCGATGCCATCCAGAGGGTCCCGTTCATTGTTTTTATTACCATTAAGTTCATAATGGTGGTTGTTTTTTTTCAATTTTGACATGCTGTATCTTGTTTTTAGGTTCTTGATAATGTGAAACTAAACATAGATTTCCAAACGGAAGTTGTGGAGTAACAAAGATGTTGGAGAAATGGATGAAGGAGACCAAACATCTTTCAAGTTATTCTCATCCTAAACCTAGCACATAAAAAAATCAACATGCTGCATTGTTCACTCATGAAGGATCAGTTTGTTATTTGAACTTTCTTGATCTGTTTTTTTTTTTTGTTTTTAGTTCTTTTTAATAGTTCTTCCAAATAAAAAGTCACTCGACATCTTACAAATCCTGAGTCTTATTAGCAACAGTCTCTGGCATTTGTTTTGCTTCATCTTCTAAACCGCTTATTCCCTACTGGAGTCACGGGGGTACCAGAGCCTATCCCGGCTGATTTAAGGCGATAGGCTGGATACACCCCGATCAGGTCGCAGGTTGTTATGGGACCACACACACACAACCATTCACACACATTCATTACTAGGGAAAATTTCTTAGTGGCCAATCAACCTAACATGCATGTTTTTGGCGGGTGGGAGGAAACCAGAGTACCCAGAGGAAACCCAAGCATACACTGGGAGAACATGCAAACTCCACACAAAAAGGCCAGTGTTTTTCAAGCCTCGTCCCACTTGGGATTCAAACTCCTTGCTGTGAGCCCATGTGCTAACAACCACTGCGCCACTATGACGCAGTGGTTATAAAAAAATTTAATTTTCACATCATAGTTTGCATGGGGTGGGTGATTCCTAAAATTGGCAAATAAAAGGTGCTTAATATGTATGGTGCTGTACAGCGTGCAGCTAATTACTCAGATGCTCTTTGCTATAATTCTGCCTATACTTTTACATTTATCGTTTCTCCGTGGAGTGTGCTTTGATTACTAGGTTGAATTGAAAAAACTTTATTAATCTCCGAAAAGAAATTTGATGCTCAGTGCAAACACTTCAATGTCCTTGTCCTTCCAGTGGTCTTTCCTGATCCGCCTACACAGTGTGAAACCTAGGGAATGAACAACTGCCAGTTCGGAAGCAGATTTTTGTGTAAGGTTTTTATTTTTTTTTTAACTTGGCTACATGACCCGAAAAACCTAAATAGTTCAGAATGGAACTGAGCAAGTGTGGGCAGTTTCACAAAAATCATTCGTTCATGAACTAACTCACATTTTGGGGGCAGAGGCACTGAAATAGAAAAGACTTTATAGCACACTGGGTTAGTGAGGTAGCTTGTTGTGTTAAGATAGAGACAGAAAACGACAGGAATAAATTGGAGTAAGTTTACATTGGTTTTAAAAAACACTTTCTAGGGTTTTTTTTTTTTTTTTTTGTAGGAATATCTCTGCAGGGTGGCTCGGCTGTCACTCAGAGATAGAGTCAGGAGCCATTGCTCCTCTGGGTCGAGAGAAGCCAGATGGGGTGGTTCAGGCATCTGGTAAGTATGCCTCCCCAATACCTCGCTGGTGAGGTGTTTCAGGCAAGTCCCATCGGGAGAAGAACCAGGGGGAGACCTCAGACCTGCTGGAGAGACTATGTCTCACAGCTGGCCGGGGAACACCTGGAGATCCTCTCGCCTGGGTTTTCCGTCTGAAGCTGTTGGCCCCGCAACCCGGCCCCAGACAAGCAGAAGACAGCTACAAGTAATTTAAAGAGCCCTTTTGCACCTCTAAAAATGGCCTATTTCACTCTGATTCAGACATTTTTTTCCTTCAGATGTTCTATCTTCTCAGTGCAATGTGACTCATTGTTTCTAATAAAGGGTCAAACTATCTCTGTGGTCATTTTAAATTTTGCTAAAAGCTCTACAGAATGATCAAGCAGGGGCTCGACTCAAAGCCCTGAGCTGCGCCAATACTGAAAGTACTAATAGAGGAAATAGGGTGTGTAAGATGGGTTTTCTTTTGTATTCCAACATTTCCAAAAGTGATTTGTGCAGGCAAGAACTTTCCGCTGGTTCTGTGATACCTTGGAGTAGCCATGAATAGTCTGTCAGTTACATACAAAAACCACTGCAAGTTTTTAGCTCACATCATTTTGTGCATATTCATTGTTTGAATCTGTAGCAAGGTTGCTACAATTACAGAAATAGATTTTATGAGGTGGTTTTGTTTGTATTTTCCAAGATGTGACCGTAGACATCAGAGTGATGTTGTTCTTAATGAGTTTTGTGCTTTTGCATTGAGGAAAAAAAGTATTTATTGTAGTCAGTAACCAAGTGTGCAAGTTCCCCCACTTATAAGGATTAAATAAATTCTTTTAAAAGTATGATGAATGTAATTTTTAAAAAATATTTAAAAACCTACCAGACAATGTGATTTTCTGTTTTTTTCCTTCTCATTTTGTCTCTCATACTTGCGGTATACTTATGATGAAAGTATTGGGCTCTTTCATCTTTTTAATTCTACGTTTTGTGATTTTAATGTGTTTTTCGGAACTTTAAATTACTTACTGTATCATTTTTAAATTTTGTTTGCATTGTATGTTTGTTTTTATTGTGCTGTACTGTTTTAATTGTCTTAAGTTTTAATGTTTTAACCTTGTAGCACTCTGAGGCTTGATTTTGGGTGTAGAGTGCATTACAAATAAAATTTATTATTATTATTATTGTGTATGACTTGTGCTATGCAAATAAATTTGCCTCGCCTTGGACAAATGGACAGACAAATATTAGACTGTGAATGACCACATCACAGTGACTATGGTTTTGTATTTATGTCATTTTTCAAACATGGTTTGACAGTTGGAGCAATATTGAATTTGACCCCAGTTTATATTCAAATCCAAATGATACGTTTAAAAAGAAAATGATTTTAAATCTGCTGTCGTGAAAGACAGTGATATTATACCTGCAGCGAGCAATACAACAATAGCAATTTATCATACCAGGAATTAAACTTAGCTCCTGGTACATACCTAGCTAGCTAGTTTTTAAATTTTGTTCTAAAAACTACAAAGAACTACAACTGTTTCCTTGGTGACGTACATCCGGTTGTTAGAGGCGTGTCTGTGTAGTCCCGTTTCACCCCCCTTTAGTTGGAGATAAGTGGTGGGTGGGTGTCCGCCTCCTCATTGTGTTCAGCAGAACACGCGTGGTCAGCAGCAAAATCCATCTGCTTGCCTGCCGACCGACTGGTAAGACAATCAAATATGGCTCCAAAGTTTCTTTTTTTCTTCCTCCATACTTGTAGTTAAGTTAAAAGTGTTTTAACGTCCCGTTGAGTGGTTTCCATCGTGTAAATCAAAGCTGGTGGGTTATTTTAAAACCACACTAACACAACATCTGGCGATTTAATTAATTGTTTTTGTCTGTTGTATTAAAAATTGAGTTGTTGCTCTTTTTTTCTACCTGATTTTAAATGTAAATCAAGCTCAACTCTTTGTTTAAATATTCACATGTTCGGCCTTCGACGCTAAATTTTATAAATAAGTTTTTTTCCCCCTTAAAATATATTTAAACTAACTTTGAAGACAATCAAAGGTTTAAATATTTCCTGGTATTTAATTTAAATAATATTTTTTAATGTTTTTGTTCAAATTTTCTTTTGGTTTCGGTTGCTGTGTCATTGGCTGGTTGAAATAAGCTAGTTTCTTTGTTGTTAAAAAAAGCTTTTCTCCTCAAATCCTTAACGTTTTTCTTATATTTTTGTTCAAAATTAATTTAATCTAGTACTAAATTGCATTTTGATTTCTATTTATGAGTTTTTCTTTCTAATTGCATTGAAAATCTTTGTAAAAACAGCAAAATAGGAGCTAAAATGTAAAAAAAAAAATGGAGGTCATCATTCAGTGTCTAATTTTTAGTTAAAATGTTTGATTTTAAAAAGATCAAGATCTAAATACAGTTTACTTTGATAATCATAATTTTGATTTAATAAAGCTTCAAAATGAGACATTTTTAGTTACTTCCTGTTTTAGTAAAATAAGTCCAAGAAGTGATCGTTCTTCCTGTTTTAAATCAAATCCAGAGTATTATTTTAATCTAATGAAGTGAATACTAATTGAATCGTTTTTTGTGTGTTTTTAGGTGTTGGAAGTTGAAAGTGGGCTTGATGGATTCTGAACAGGGAGCTGAAGTCTTAGATGTGGCAGAGGATCCACAGCAAGAGGAGGCCACTATGGATATAGTGCTGGAGACCACAGAAGAGTCCAGAGAGCCTGAGAATCCTCCAGCTGCTGCTGAGGTGGAGGAAACTGCAGCTGTTGCTGAGGTGGAGGAAACTGCAGCTGTTGTTGAGGTGGAGGAAACTGAACAGCTGGCAGTGAACGGCAACGCCACCGAAGCAGCAAGCATAAAAGCAACAGAAGAGCCACTTCTTGTAGAATACGCAGAGCAAGAAAATGAAGAAATAACTATTGACGAAAGATTGGAAAAATTATCTGTTGAGTCTGTACCCTGTGAGATCGCACCGGTAGAATCAGATGAGTCATCTGAAATAGTCTCTGGTCCAATTCCAGAACCAGAAAACACCAAACAAGAGTCCATGCCAGAGAATGAGCGAGAGCCTCCGCCAAAGAGTCCTGAATCAGAGCCAGAGAAGCTGCGTTCAGACTACGAGGTACAATCATCAACCATATCACTCGAGTTTGAGAAGCCATTTGTTGCCCAGCAGAAATATGGTTTCCAGCCACCATTTGATTTCCAGTCACCCAGACATGAGGAGGAGGAGGAATTTACGAGAGAAGCAGAGGTTGAGAAAGAACAGCAAGCCGCCTTGGAGCCTGAAGCAACAAAGGACACGACCGAAACTATGATGGTGACTGAAGTTCCTCCTAAAGAAGTAGCAGTGATAGAAAATGAGGCACCTGCTGGAGGTGGAGACACCACATACGAGAAGGAAGCAACTGCTGAAGAATCTCCTGCTCCAAAGGAAGTTGAGCCAGAGATTGAAGTTAAATCTGATCATGAGGCCAAACCTCCACGTGAAGATGTGATCCCTGATGCTGAATCTTTGTCATTTGCTCTTTTAGATCAGGAGCAAACCAAAAAGACCCTGCAAATCTCTCGAATCCTCGTTGTCCTCAGAGGACTTCCTGGAAGTGGTTTAAGCTTTTTGGCACGTGCCATTGCCGATTCCTACAAAGACCAATGTTATGTTATCTGTGCCGATGACCACGGTGTGAAGCCCGATAATCCAGAGTCCTCTGCAGATGGCTACAAGGCTCTGGATGAAGCACTTGTGGCCTACTGCAAAGAACGAGGAACATCCTCTGTGTTTATAGTAGTGGATGACACCAACCATACCCGCAGCCGACTGGCCCGCTTGGGGGCGATCGCTAAATCTCAGCACCTTGTTCCAATCTTCTTGGAGCCCAAAACCCAGTGGAGCAGAGACGTAGCTCAGCTGAAAGCAAAGACCAAGCACACGATTGAAGAATCCCAACTGAAACTAATGAAAGGCAAACTTCACAAAACAAAACTTCCTCTTTATTTCGGCTGGTTTTTCCTTCCCTCCTTTGAGGAAAAGCTTAAAAATACTTCAATGGCTTTCCTGAAAACCCTTGACACCTTAGTCGTCTTCAAGAAGCACGTTAACGACTGTGAGTGTCTCGTGTGTTGTTTAGTAACATTGGTTTGATTGATGTTGCTAATTTTGTCTAATTGTTTCTTTTAGTTACTGGTAATCCTGAGAAGGCTTTGGACCTGGAGGAGTTCTTTAAGCATAAGGGTCTCCTCCACTGCACTACAATGTATTGCAACTATGGAAAAGTTGAAGGTGCCCAAGAATATGCAGATAAGCCAGTAAGAACCTACAAGGCCTTATTCTTTAGTTGTAAACTAAAGCAGATGGTTTTTAATCTTATTGTTGTGATATTGGTTCCTCATTGTTATGTAATTTCTCACAGGCTGTCAAAAAAAACTACGGCTCCGTGTTCGATCTGTCTCTGACGGCTCTGTTTGTCACCCCTCGCACTTGTGGCGCAAGAGTGTCCCTCACCGAAGAGCAGCTTGAGCTTTGGCCCAACAACGCCGAGAAGCAAGTAGAGAGCCTCATCCCTGCCCCTGCCTCCGTATCCTTCGGAAGCCGTGCCCACGTTACATTTGGATGCGCAGACGGTGTTCAGTCTGTGCAAACCGGTATAGATCTGTTGCAGATCCTGGCCCTGAAGCAGGAAGGCAAGCACAGTGAGCGGGTGAATTTGGAGCTGGGCTCACTCACCTACTACAATGAAGGAAGGTGGCTGCTCAGCCTCAAAGAGCCCATTTGTATGCCTGCCTGCTTCTCCAGTTTCTACGGGCCCAAAGAGTCCAAGTCAACCAAAAAAGATTCAGAGAAGAAGAAGAAGCAAAAGTGTGCCATTCTGTAGATCTGAGTAAAAACCAATGTCTGCTCTTCAACTTGAGGCTACTTTCTTTTTTTTGTGTGTTTTTGCAGCATTTAGGGTTTCAGTTCTTGATATTCTAAAACTGCAAATTGGGGAATTTTTTTTTTTTAATTACATATATTAAGTTGATTTGCACCACAAGCCAAGATGCCTTCAGTTGTGTTAGCTTCGTATACATGTTCAGTATTTTGTTCTCTGTGCCCAGAATTGAACTCCGTGGTTTGCTGAGGTTGATATCAGCTGCAGTTCTACATAGCATAGCTTTCTCACACAGTACCGTTATCTACAGCTTAGATTTCCTCCTCTATCTCCCGGTTTATCAATATTTACATGTGATAAACTTGGTACATGTATTGCATGCTTCACTGGTTAGCTATGACTATTAATATATCACAAATCAACAAAAAAAAGTAGCTCAGCGTCTGACAATTTCTTAGTTTTTAGGTTTGAACCACACTAGCTGACATTTCTGTATGCCTATTTGCTCAGTTCAGGAAATTAAACTTCCTGGACCAAAGTTATCTTTTGAAGTAACGAGATGAATGTCTTTTTATAGAACTTCTTTCTTGAACTTTTTTTGCCTTGTTCAAAGTTTAGAGAAGGAAGGTTTTGACCAATTTGGTATTCGTTCCTAGAGCTTGCACTTAATACTTACGAAATGCTGTGAAGTTACATTCATGTTTTTGCAACTTTTTCTATTAATCTAGCGCTTCATGTGCCACATTTCAATTTGTATTTTCCTGTGACTTGTCATTTTGTCCAAGGGCTAGTCTTTACTCTGTAGCTGAATCAATATTTTTGCACTTGTTTTGTACACTTCAAGTAAAATGTGAAATAAAAAAATGATTTTGCATCAGTAAATTGAATATGGTTTTTACTTTTTTATTTACTCACACTAGGGGAGCATTTTTCAACCGGTGTTCTGAGAGATCGTGGGGTGTGCAGTTGGAAATTCACCTCCTGGTGATTGGGACTTACCAGTAGCTCCCAAAGATTATTTTGGTTGATCTCAAACAAAACGGGATTAAAGTGTATATATTATTATCAGTAGGAAATACTGTCATGTTATAGACAGGCAGGGCTGTCCTGTAACCATAATAACCCACTCTTTTTTTTTTTTTTTTTTTGTGTAATGCTGCTGTCCATCCATACCGAAAAGTCCCCCAGCAAGTGGATTGCATTTTCTACATGTTTTTGAGACATAAAGAGGAAATTAAGATTGTGTTTTAAAGCAAAAAAAAAATCTGGATTCTAATGAAATCTCATGTTTTCTGCAAGACATTCAAGATGAAAAACTGCACTTTTCATTTGAAAGAAGAATCATAAAAGATGACAAAGGATAGGTTTTGATGTGTTGATTTGATTCCTAATCAGGACACTTTGGTAAGAATTAAGATGTGTAAAAAGTTGGAAAACCCTGAACAAAGTAATGAAAATTAAAATAAATCAACAAGTGATTTTCTGGAGTGTCAATGTAGTTTAACCTCTCATCCAGTAGGAGGTGCTGATGAGCTTATTTTTAAAAATTTAAATCATAAAAAACTTGCTTAATGAATAAAAATTTTGATTTCAAGTTCAATTTGACTTTATTTACCTGTCATCAAAACATGGTAATAGCGATCACTGCCTTCACAATTTGTACTTCATGTTTAGAATTTTTTTTTACTTGTACTAACAGAACTTAATCACCAACAATGTACATAATGTAATCATAAAGCTATTTTTTTTTGTCACGCTTCCATCGTACTGGCGATCGCTGCCTTCACAATCCACCACCACTAAATTACCATGAATATAATATGTATGAACATAATGTAATAGTAATTAATAAAGAAAAGTTTATATAAATAGTGATTTTCAGTCAACGTGTAAAATTTTACCTGTGAGGAACAAGTACCTGAGATGGGTTCAAAGTGTAGAGGAATAAAGGAATTTACAGAATTTTCATGTCGGCGTTGCTGAACAGTAACTTTAAATGTTAACGTAATGTAAATTGAATTAATTTAAAGAAAATTATCTAAATCTTTGAGATGTTGTAATAATTATCAAGATCATTGGATGTCAATACTTTTAAGTTTTTTCTGTAAAGGTGCTGGAAAGTGAAATGTCCAGGTGTAAGTGAAGGCATCACAAGAAGAAGCAGCCATTCCGAATTGAAACCATTGAAACATCAGTCAGTAAAAGAAACGCTGCAGGTTAAAACTCTCCGGAAGATTTTTTTTTAACCTACTCAGCGAAGATTTGCTTTTCTTCTCCTCTACCCAGTCCACACAGGATTTTACTTCTTTTTCCTCACAATTTATCATTCCCTGAAGACATTTATTTACCACCGCGAAAAGTGTCCAAAAAACTACTAAAAAAGGTAAAATTCTAAAAGATTCGCTTTAAAATAACATTTGATCTTCCTTTTCGCATTTTAAATGTTTTTAATGAATGAGAAAATCTACTAAAAGCAGGCATATTAAAAGAATAAGGATTATTTTGAATATTTATTGAGTTTTTAGTGTGTTGACGCTCGTTTATTTGAATAGTTGATTCATGGTAGTGCTTGTTTAACAGGTTTGCAAATGAATAAAACAGGTTCCCTTTTGCAATCAAACTGGTTTTTCTGAAGAGAAAAGACACACAAACTACAGACAGTTGATAAAGAGCAGTTTGGCTGTTTTTTTTTTTTGTGGAGTTAATTTTAAATTAAATGTGTAAAACAAATCAATAATTGATTATTTTGCATCTGATTTGTCACAAACTAAGAAGCAAAGATCAGATTTTTTTTTTTTTTTTTTTTACCATTGTCAAATAAAATTCACAAATTAGGAACATCATAGTGTGCAAGATCAAACATCAAATCTGTCTAAAATAGTTCAACATTTACAATTTGAAGCTTAGATCTCATCTGAACAGATGAATAGGATGATAAATGGAGCATGGGGATAGAAACCATATCTGTGGTGATACAAGAATCCCAGTGATCAATAATGAAAAAGGTTCATGTCAGTTTTATTAATCCATTTAAGAAACTGGCTGGTAGTCACAGCACAGAAGAGATATTGGAAGCAAGACCAAAGCTTTCAGCTTAATGAAACATGTAGAATGAGCAGTGAGGGGTTCATCCCTGCAAGGTGAAACAGCACAATCTGGTTGCAGATTTAAGAGGTTGTTCTTGTTTGAGTCTAAATGTTATACTTCAGATTTGGCTGATATTGTACCTTTTTTTTTTTGGAGGGAGATGCAATATTTGTAATTTTCAAATGGCTCTTGGAATGCTCAGATCCAAACAATATAGTTTAATAGGATGTTTTTGTCTGGTTTCTCCAGACAAGCTGTGTAATGGTCTGGGGTATGTGAAGGAGAAGCTGGATCGTTACTCTGAAAATCAGCTGGAACGAGAAATATGTTGATTATAAAAACAATCCCATTTTTTTTCACCCATTCATGTTGATGTTTGCAGGTTTGTTTTTTTTCCTAAAGAAATACTACTTTTGCTGGTCTAATAACTTTCTGTTCCGTTGTCTTCCGCTTATCTGGGGCCGGGTCGTGAGGGGCAATACCCTCAGAAGGGAAACCCAGGCTTCGCTCACCCGGGAGGATCCTGAGGTGTTCCCGGCCAGCTGTGAGAGATAGTCTCTCTAGCGGGTCCAGAGTCTGCCTTGGGGTCTCCTCTTGATGGGACTTGCCCGAAACAATTCACCAGCGAAGTGCTCGGGAGACATCCTAACTAGATAGCTGAATCACCCGTCTGGCTCTCTTGAACCAGAGGAGCAACAATCTTAGCTGTGAGACATAGTCTCTCCAGCCAGTCCGGGTTCTGCCTCTGGATCTCCTCCCAGATGGACGTCCCCAAAACACCTCACCAGCGAGGTGCTCTGGAGGCATCCTAACCAGATGCCCGAACCACCCCATCTGGGTTTTCTGGACCAGGAGGAGCAACGACTCTATTCCGAGCTCCACCTTGATGGCAAAGGTCCTCGGTCTATCTCTAAGTGAGAGCCCAGCCACCCCGTGTAGGAAGCTCATTTCATCCGCAATTCTCATGCACCGAAGGTGAGGGTAGGCGATTTTTATTCTTTTTTTTAATTATAAAAATGTAATTGATCATTAAAATTATCACAACTAACGATGGTTGATAGCCTTTGTTGTAAATATAAGTTAAACACATTTGAGTTGTCTGGTTTAATGTGACAAAAATAACAGATGTAGGTTACGGCAACAATGTGTTTTTTAGTGGTAGCAAAATTAAACATTGTAATTTGTAAAATGACAGAATTTCATCCCTCAATTTGATTCATTTAAAAACCTTTCATGGTTAAATTGAGCGTAACTGGATTGAAGTGAGACAAACGGTATCTTTGTCTGGTTACTTTGTTTAAAAAATGCCTTGCAAATGAAATTTTATGGATATTGAGGAGATGGGTTCTATTTCTTATTTACACAAGGCTAAATCGTTCTTGTATGGGTGTGTTGGATTGGGAAAGAAGATCAATGGCCTTAATTCAAAGGTCAAAACTCCTCCCTTTAACTATAAAACAATTACAGACATGAGAAATACTGAAGATAGAATCCTTAATTTTGTTTGTTCATTCATTTATCTTCTGAACTGCTTATTTACCTGTCTGGGTCACGGAATGCCAGAGCCTATCCCGACTAATTACAGGTGAGAGGCGTGGTACACCCTGAACAGGTCACCTGTCTGCTGTGGGGCCTTAATTTTATTATTTAAAAAAAAAAGTACTACGGGCCTTTGAACTTTTTCATCGATAGTTTTAGATGATCACATTGTATATTTCTAATTTATTTTTCACATTTTAATGAAGCGAATGCTGACACTTCACCATGGACTGTGTTAACCTCTGGTTTGAAATATTCTGCTAATACATAGATACAATCGGCACGAACATACAAAACCTGAAATAATAACTTTATATTTTAAAAAAAAAGGCGATAGCTCAGTGGTAGAATGTTTGTCCTTAGATCGAAAGTTCTCTGGAAGTTCACAGGTTCGAATCGCACTGATCTCATGTCTAGGTGTCTTTGGGGAATACACGTAACCCCACATTTTTCCCATCATTGGCACTGTCATGGCAGGCTGCTGCGGTGTAATGCAGCACACAAATTTCCCTGTTGGGGGATGAATTAAGTATACATCTATTTCTGAACTTTCTCTCTCTATATTTAATTAATTATTTTAAAATCATGTACGTGTAAATTGTGCCAATTATTTATTGCACTTTTTAGTCATAGTTTATTCCTATTTTTAATTTAATTTTAAGAAAAATGTTCTAACCCACTGAGAACGCTGTATTTCTACTTCATGTAAGATCAATAAATTTTTACCTACAAACAATCCAAAATGTAAGGAAGAAGAAGGAATTTAAAAAAATGGATTGATTAACTCTGTATTTTTTTTTACTGTCATTTACAAGTTCAGGGGGAATAAAAACAATACAAGAAATGATATATTGGAATAAAAAGTATTAGATCTAATAAATTCTAAATAAATCACTCCAGTTTTCGGCATTGGGATTTCCCTCATCTCCATGCTTGGTCTTGCCTCTGGTGTAAGTGAGGAGATGGAGAGCAGTACCTGAGTGGATAGACATAGTATGAGTAGAGCACTTGTACTTCCTGCTTACGTTAGAATGTGGACATTTTGGGGAACAAAACATGTGGCAAAGAACAACCAGGCGTTCAAATAGTATAAGCAAAGTCCTCAAAAATGGATTGAATAAAATTAAATACCAAATTAAATAAGATTTTAATATGATGCTAATGTTTAAATATGGTATAAACCTCCAAAATTTTATCTTAATTTTACTTAATCTGTTCAAATTTAGATTTTGCTAAGTCATCATCTTCTCATCTTATCTCCTTTAGCAACTTAGACAGCAGTTTTAATCTCTTGTCTCCATATCTCAACATCCGTCTTTGTTCTTCCTTTTAGGTCAAGTTTATCTTGAGCAGCCATGTCGGCCAAAGCCATCTCTGAGCAGACAGGGAAGGAGTTCCTGTACAAGTACATCGCCCCATCAGCAGCTGTTCAGAACAAGTTTCGCTACGCAAACGTGACAGCAGACACTGACTTTGACCAGCTAGTCCAGGAGCACCAATGGCTGCTGACAGAGGTGAGAGAGTAGAACTAGGTGGGACTTTAATATATGCAGACGATGAGGTAATGTTTGCTTTAACTGCCTGAGATTTAAAGCCATGAATCTCTGGAGTCCCTTTTAAGCCAGTGGAAATGATCTCCTCTTTATAGAGACAATTACTTAGGCTGGCAGTGAAGTGATCTCCTGGTGCTTGTTAGCCAACATTACCCACAGTGGAGAGATCCATCCTGTTAGTGAATTGAAAAGCAGAAGAGCAGAAAAAAAGTCTTGTCCTCCCCACTTCTGCTTTCAAACGTTCTTGCGTTATTTTGAACCAAACCGCTTTTTTGTTTCTTCCTCAAGTTACCACAGAGTAAAAGTTGATGTTTCCATTTAATGTTCTGTTCAAGGATAAAGTATGTTTGTCTGTATCTCTCTTCCTTATGGCTGAGGGTTTTTATCTGGCTTTTGGAGGGCAGATCCATGGAGATCCAAGCTGCTGTAGAATTGATTAGAAAATCACATTAACTTTCACCCTCCGCCCCTTTCTTCTCTCAGCCATTGGCGAGCGCCCAGATAGTAATGGCCCTACTGTCATAACTCATTCTCCTTACACGACTTGTGAGTTAGAGGAAGGAAGCTAGACGAGAGTGGGTTGGATGTTTTTAGATGAAAGCGCGTGTGCAGTCCCCTATTTTTAGGTATAAAATTCTTTTTGAAAAGCAAAGAAATTTATTACATCACCACATTAACTTGTGCCTGCTGCATCATTGTAAAGTTTTAATGCATATGAGAAAATAAACTGAGGTATTTATAATGTGTGTTTGTTTAGCTTTTCCACAGGCAGGCCAGTACTCAGACGCCTACTTTCTTTGCACTGAAAATTGGAAACATTGGATGTTTTTGGTATCAAAAAGCACCTATAAAACTTTTACTGTGTTGAGGCAAGAGTCTGGCTTATTTCTAGATTATGATAATCCGAAAAACGCCCAATGTTGCAAATATTTTATATAAGCAATTATTTTTCTTGGTTGTGTTTTTTTTTTTATTATTATTATAAAACTATTAATAAATGTATGCATTGCGGAAAAAAGGAATGTGTTTGTTGTGGATGGAACAACAAACTGTCCTTATTGTACAGTTTTGTGAAATTAATTTGAGTGAAAAATTTGAGTGAAAATCTTGGCATTGTCTGCTAATTTTAAAACTGACTCATGCCTGTTTTAAATATGTTCTTGCTTTTGGGATCTTAGGTTAAGATATAAAGTTTTAATTGCCCATCTAATTGAAATTTCCGATTTACTAGAGCATTTTGTTGCTGAGCTGTACACGTCTCTCACTCTGATGTGTGAGAATTCTAGATTGACTATGAGAAAAAAGCTCCAACACGTGTCTGTATTGACATGCAGTCTCCAATGTAACAAAACCATGTTTTGCAAGGACTGTAAAACCAGTTCAAACACCTATCTGAAATGCACCAGAACCTAGTGGAGGGTTGCAGTGTTTGACCGTCTGAGTGAGACATGTAGCGCTACTGTTGTGTAAACAGGCGTGCATGATAGGAAGAAACACGTTGAGCACATGACAAGTATTTACAAAAAATAAGTTTGATGGGAGGCTTTTTGGAAAAGCAAAATATTTTGATTGTTTTACTTACATTGAAACATTTTTTTATTTTCCTCTGTTAGAAACTGGTGGTGAAGCCAGACCAGCTGATTAAGAGACGAGGGAAGCTGGGTCTTGTTGGAGTTAACCTGGACCTAAAAGGGGTTAAAGACTGGCTGAAAACCCGCCTTATGAAAGAAACATTGGTACGTCATCCACTCTGCTGTCTCTCCAACTTCTTTCTTTATATCCTTTCCTTCAACCTCGCTCTCCATTTCACTCAGATATGGTTGACTGTGTACTGTATTTATCTAAACAGCTGCTCTGTGCTTTTGTATTTGTACCCGGTAGTCCATCAGAGCAGCGAGCTGAGGCGAAGCTCTAGTGAAAAAACAGCCGTTCCGTCATATTCCCCATAAACCTAAGAGGCGAGTCGTGGAGATGCTCGATCTGTTCATAAATCCACAAATGAGAGTCTCCTCTCAGAGCTGTCAGAGCTGCTAAAGTGGCAGTAAATAAGAATAAATGAGACAATATTTATGCTACATTTTCGATTGTATCGTGAAGGAACTGGACACAAGCTACATCGGTGTCACAGCAAAGTCTTTCTAAAAAAAAAATGCTCAGAATTAATCTAAGTCATGGCATTCATGACCAAAAGAACCAGCTTTCTGTTTGGATGAGACAGCATTGTAATGTTAGCCTGTTTATCTGGATAAATCTGAACCCCTTGTGGGTTTTCCAGTCAAACAGCCTTTCTCTTTTGTGGTCTCGTCCTCTCCTTTCAAATGGCAGCTCTTACTCTTTTCTGCCTGTCTGGCTGCTCTCAGCCGGTCGCTTGTTCCACTTTGTGCCTAGTGGCCTTTATCAGAGAGCATTGACAGCTTCCTCTAAATGAGCTGCGTGCTAACGTGGCGTTGCCTGCAGGTCTACATGATGACTTTTTTTTTTTTTTTCCTTTAAGATGTCAGTTTATTTGTGTCAAATGACAGGCTTTTCTTTGTTTTAGTTTACTATATCCGCTTTAATTTAAATTCTGCAAATGTAAAAGTTTTTTTCTCTCAATATTGTAGTGATTGATTCCATTCTTTTATTTTCTATTCTTTCTAGAACTGGGTTACTGGGGCAAAAACCTAAGCAGTGAAATCTTATCTCTCTAAGAAAAGAGTGTGTTGATTATTTACAGGTGGGAAAAGCCAAAGGGATCCTCAAGAACTTCCTTATTGAGCCTTTCGTACCTCATAAGCAGGTAAACTACTCCCCATATGTATCATAAAATGTCCAAATTTATTTTACGATATAAAAAATTATTATCTTGCACAAACATTTCTTCATTTCTCCACTTTATTGTTTTTTCATTCAGGCAGAGGAATTCTATGTGTGCATCTACGCAGCTCGGGAGGGGGATTACGTGCTGTTTCACCACGAGGGTGGGGTGGATGTTGGAGACGTGGATGCTAAAGCACAGAAGCTGCTAATTGGGGTAGATGAAAAGATCAGTGAAGAGCAGGTGCTGAAGGAACTGCTGGCTAAGGCTCCTAATGACAAGAAAGCGTAAGTAGAAGTTCAGCAGAATCGTGGTCCATCAACTTATTTCTAATAATTGGGGAAAAAAGAGATTTTGGCTTTACAAGGACAATTTAAATTAATATATATGGCATGAGTCATTTTATTGTAAGCACTTTAAAACAATCAAGTTTTATTTTTTTACTTTGACTAGACTTTAACTGCAATTATCCCGGTATCCACAAAAAATACTTTCCAATTTACTCCTGTCCCATCCAGTACTGTGACAAGCAAATAATAATCTATGTGGCAAGTTTTGCTGGACAAATTTGTTTTGTCAACCATAAAACCAACCTTTGCAGATATAAAAATATTCAAATTTATAGATGTTGATGTCTACATGTCTTGATTTGTTTGCCAGACCTGACAGGGATAACAGGGAAGAGAGGAGGAAAAGAGTGGAAAGGAAAGAGAACGAGGAAAAGAAAGGAAAGGGTGCAAAGCTGTAATGATCAGTTTTAGTTACAATGTTAAGCATCACTATATTTATCGAAAGTTAATGTTTGGACATGGAAGAAAATTGAGACACACTACAACAAACCTTAAACATCTGACCATGAATTATACGTAAGGTAACAGAGAGCAGTAGCTGAGTGGAGGGACCACACATGAGTAGAAAGCTTCTACTTCTTGTTTACGTTGAATGTGGGCATTGTTGAGAACAAATGGTGTGGTGAAGAACAACCAGCCTTTCAAATATTATCCACAGATTCCTCAAAAATGCCTGAACAAAATGAGTAAATGAGACAATGTGATTATTCCACGGTATCACGGTCCATTGGGAGAAGGAACATAGCAGACAGGAAACAGTGTGACTGTGTGCATCTGCCTGTGTGGGTACATGCAAACCAGGTGTGCCCGACTTTTTTTGGCCCAAGATCTGCTTTTCAAGTATTAACAACAACATATTTTGTTGTTGTTACACAACCATTAGACATCACATATACCCTCTTACTTACACACACAAATAAATTCCTCTCAAATACACACAGAGACAAGTTCCTCTCTCTCAATCACACACAAAGTCCTCTTTCGCTCTTTTTTCTCTCTCTAACATACACAGAGGCTTTTTTTGCACGCATGCAGCGCTTTGGGGGTTGAAGAGAGGGGAGGGACCACAGCAGCATCACCAGGCGCTGCGCATTAAGAACAGACTAAACAAGGTGCTTTTACGTCACAGACTCCAAAAATCTCCAAAAACACTTGGAAAAAAGAAAAAAAGATTGTTAAATTTTAGCGACTCTAGCGGTTAGATGGTCTGAATACTCGCAAAAGATAGCATCAAAGATGCTAAGTTGATAACAATGACTTTACTTCACAATTTATTTTCCTAATCACCTGGTCGTCGACTTGAAATCAGTCCGCAGGTCACCAATTGACTACGATCAACTGATTGTGCTCCTCTGATGTGGGCAATATGCACTCTGCACCTTTGTGCGTCTCTTTTCAGCGCTTCACAAACTTCCTTGTCCTGCTCATGAATAGCAGATACTGTTTCTTTTTCTGCACTCCACAATGAGCACAGCGTACATTTACAATCTAAAAACCCACTTCATGTTTCCACTTGATGTTTTTTTTTTAGACATGACACAGATTTGTATTTATGAACTAGAGTATGCTGTTTCGGAGAAACAGCGCGTTGAATGCCTGCTCGCGGGGGGCGAGGACGCCGAGGACGCTGAGGACGCCGAAGCCCTTTTTTTTTTTTTTTTTCATCCTCTGATGCTGAAAATGACCTGAAAGCTGGCTAAAAAAAAACCTGAATGTACATATGTGCTGGAAAAGGATTTCAAACACATACAATTTTTATAAAGTTTTGTCTTTTATTGTGAAAATCTCGTTAAAGTTGTGTAATTATGCTTTAAAGTTAAGAAAACAAAACAGCGTTAAAGTTTTTTAAAAAAAATAATTTTAATGTAAAAGTGTGTAAAAGATGATAATTTTTCATTATTTTGGGTCTTTTATTGTGAAAATCTCATTAAAAATGGCTAAATATGCTTTTAAGATGAATTTTAAAAAAAAGACGAAGAATTATTGAAAAAAGAAAAAATTTAATGTAAAAATGTGTAAAAGATAGTAATTTTTTATTATTTTAGGTCTTTTATTGTGAAAACCTCGTTAAAGTTGTCTAATTATGCTTTAAAGTTAAGAAAACAAAACAACCCTAAAGTTATTTAAAAAAATAATTTTAATGTAAAAGTGTGTAAAAGATAATAATTTTATATTATTTTAGGTCTTTTATTGTGAAAATCTCATTAAAGTTGTCTAATTATGCTTTAAAGTTAAGAAAACAAAACAACCCTAAAGTTATTTAAAAAAAATAATTTTAATGTAAAAGTGTGTAAAAGATAATAATTTTATATTATTTTAGGTCTTTTATTGTGAAAATCTCATTAAAGTTGTCTAATTATGCTTTAAAGTTAAGAAAACAAAACAACTGAAAAGTTCTAATGAGCTGTCTTCCCATCAGAGCTCCTTAATTGCGCCTCAAAACACAGCTGATGCAGGTCACAAGACCACAGAAACAGAATCTGCATACAGCCAGCACAGCCTACTTCCAAATAAGGAGATGTCTGTGACATCACACAGACTCCCTCATTACCTTATAAGGAGATGAGGCTGTGAGTGCTCATTAATTGGGCGGCAAAACACACCTGCTCAGGTGGGACAGAGAATTTCTGAATATGCAAACAAATGCTAATTGCGCGAAAATGGAAACAGATAGAAAAAAAATTCTTTCAGATTTAGAAGCAGGACGATGAAATCTACTTGGGGATATAATTTTATTTTTGTAGCTCAAACAGAAATGAAATGGCAGCCATTTTAGTGTCACAAAAATGTCAGTTTTTGGGGGTAGGTCTCCTTCTGAGGACCATAGAGGAAATTCTGTTGGTCTGACAGATTCAAGAGTCACCTTGGATGAAAGAGGACAAGAATTCCTCCGTTTTGAGCTAAAATTTATGTTTGTGGGATAAAAACTCAAAGAGTTATAAAAATTTGTTTGGAAGGGTAAAATTTTAAAATCCGGTCAGAGGGTCAAAAATTAGACCTGACTTCTCGACCTTCGGGAGCCCGTAGCGGCTAAACCGTCGCTCTGACGAAAAAAATGCTCCATTCCAAAGTTGTTCGCAACGAAATTTCCTTCGTTTTGATATAAAGTTTTTGCAGATCGGTTCAGAAATGTAGGCTCTGACGCTCTTTGAACACAAATTTTGTGAATTCTGTTCGCACTCTGTTTTTACAGTGCGAGCGAGGCAAAAAAAAAAAACCTGATTTTTTCCATTTTTTCACTTTTTTTATTAAGTGATTGCTCTGAAACCGTAGAAGGTATGAAAGTGTCCTTTAGATGTTATAGAGGTCAAACCCTTGTGACCCGTTTAAACTTTAAATGGTGTTTCTAGCTAAAAGTATGCCAGAGCTGGAAAGCTTTGAAGAGCATGTGGTTTTTGGCCAAAATTACATTATTTCCAATGGGGCCAATTTTTGTCGTGTTTTTTTGCGATAAATCGGAAACCGATTAAAATTTCAAAAAGTTGAATAGATCCGTAAATCTCATTTCCGAGCCGGTCGTTTTGAGCCCTGAACGGCTGCGCTCGGGCAAACGGATCTTGAGATTTTACGTGTCAAAAAAGGGGCGGAAGACTACGGAAGATTCTATATAGCAAAACAGGATCACTATAGTTGAATGCCTTTTAGGCATTCAACTGATTATCAATTTTAAGAGTTTATGTTTATTTATAGTACTTGTCACAATTTTTTCAATAGGCAAAGATAATTATTTCAATAAATGAATCTAATGTAAAAGATACATATGTATCTTCTTGTGTCTTATTTAATAATTACATATTATTATTATTTTTTAGTTTATTAAAAGAGGATAGTCAGATTTTTTTCATAACACAGACGAAATCCACCTCTTTGGCTTTTCTGAAATTCAAAGCACGTCCATCGATGCTCTGTCTCCGCCACCCTTTCTATTTCTCTCTCCAGTGGCGCTCTGGTGACAGCGCATTGTGGCTCAGCTCGCCGTCTTGGCTGACATTGAAGGAGCAACTGTGGCACTCACTCGCCCAGCTTACCTCACCTTTCTCACCCCAGAAACACTCTTCAGATTATAAATCAAGTGTCTATTTTTTTCTGTCCCTCCCATCAAAAACAAACGCAAAAACGTTGAATCACTCTGAGTTTGTGTAACAGTTTTTCCCCCGAAGCGCCACTCTGTGTGACCTGACAACTGGATGGTGGGGGTTTGGTCTCATAGCCACTGGCACAACTGACTGATGGGACAGGAAAGCAAAATGCACCTCCTCCCCCACGCTCTTTGTTTTGATATGTGATTGAGGGAGCAAATTAGATTTTTCCTTCCCCTGCAGAATCTAATTCACAGACGGACTGCACACTGTCCACCTCTGCCTCAAACCTTTATTAGCTACAGTCTCCATCTCAGGAATTACATGAGATTTTGACAGAGGATGGAAAAATCTAGTTAATTTGCCTCTGGCAAACCATTAAACTTTTCAGAGGGTCTGCTGCAGAAAAACCCCTGCCAAAAATAGAAATTATACTTAAAAACTAACACTTTACATAAAGCAGTTTGTACATGTGAATACAAATGACTAATTACAAATTTTCCACGTGTGGGACCATTAAAGTATTTCTGATTCTGATAATCACATACGAGCATATTTATGAATATAGTCACATAAACATGACCACGATAGTTAGATAGATAGCTAGATAAAAACTTTATTAATCTCCTGCAGGAGAAATTCTGGTGTACAGCAGCAACAGAAATAACACAAACTGTACATACAAAATAAATAAAAACAACAAACGTATATAATAAAACAGGACTCAGTTCCTTCCAGAACCACCTGATTTATTAAATTGCCTGAGGGCTGAAGGGATGAATGACCTCCTAAAGCGCTCAGTCCTGCAGCACAGTGAGAGGAACCTGTTACTTTGGGTTGTTTTCTGGGTCGTGATAACATTGTGTAGAGAGTGACAGTGATTATTCAGGAAACCCTGCATTAAAGCCCTCATCCTCCCCTCCAAAACAGCTCACACAGAGTCCACATTTCTCCCCACCACAGATGCACACTTCCTTATCAGTCTGACCAACCTACTGCTGTCCCTTGCGGTCAAGCTGCCTCCCCAGCAGGCGACCGCAAAGAAAACTGCCGTTGCCACGACAGACTAATAAAAGATTTGCAAACTGATAGGTTTGCAAAATTTAAATTGAGCATCCAGAAAGAAATTTTCAAGTGGGTCTAAGAAAGTCACAGTATTGCTAGCCTACAAGCTGGTCTGTGTTTTTCACAAACTGCTGATTTAGTCAGATTTTAAAACATTTATTTGTAGTGAAAAGTCTTAAGAGGAAAAAAGGAAAAAATAGTGCCTTTCAGGGCTGTGGAGTAAAATATTCTTTTGAAGTCCGAGGTTAGACATAATTGAAAAGGCATACAATGACACGCAAACGGGTTACAAGAGTAGAAACTAATTCATCAGGTGTCATTCCTTTCTACCAAGGAGAGGAAATTAAGGCAATCATAGATATGATGGGAGGTTACCATCCCACTTGTAATTTTGTTGCCTACAGTGTTTAAACGTACTATGCAACAAATCTCCACTTGTTCTGTAGCAGTGACTAAGAAGTTACTATTACAGCTATCTGCTGTGTGCTTAAAATTCTTTTTATAAAAGATGTATTTGCGATGAGCATTTGTACTTTTGATTTTTATCTCTATCTTGTCCCATGCAAAGATAAAACTTTTTCCAGTTCTATGTTTTTCCACCTCTGAAGCCTCCTCTTGTTCCTCATATAACTACTAAATATAATGTATTTTATACTTTAATTTTACATATTGTAAGAAAACAGCTTATTAAAAGAGGGGTTGTATACTGTATGTTCATAAAAACAAGATTTTAATGAAAGAAAATGATGCTTTTCTAACATTTTGATTTTTTTCTTTGCAGTCTTCTCTCTAGTTTCATTGTCGGACTCTTCAACCTATATGAGGAGCTCTTCTTCACATATTTGGAGATCAACCCTTTGGGTAAGTTGAGGTTGGCTTTAGTTTTAAATAATAATACATTTTATATTTAAGACGCCTTTCTTGACACTCAAAGTCGCCGTGCAACATAAAAAATACAATAATCGTTAAAAACAACATTAAATACATACAAATTTAAATGATACATTGATCAGTATGAAATACATAGAAACAGAACAGTCACGTTAAAGAGAACAAGCCAGACAGAAATAGAGCTATGGTAAACATCCCCTCATCATTTTATCATTGTGTTATAAATAAGACAATACAAATAGTCAACGAGAAAGACTTTGAAGTGAAAACGTCATTGCATAAAACAAGAGAAGTTGATTATTACATTTTTAACACTTATGAAGGAAATCATTAAATAATTCATGCATTTGCTGTTTGATGAAGGCAGCATGTTTGTGATGGAGTAATTGGGTGCCAGTATAAACCCTCTGGCATATGTTCATGCTTATGTGGCAGCTTTCATGTTTAGCCACTTCCTTCCCATCTTTGCTCCTGCTCCATCTCCTTCTGGGACAGCAGCGAGGCTCACTTGGGGCTAAAATGAATCTTTCTTATTTTCTCCTTTTTTAAAAAAAAAATGTTTATGCCTGCAAACCTACAATAGCATAGACACATTTATATATACCCACATGCACATACACACACGCTTACCAACATGCTTATACAGCCACATAACAACATGCACATACACTCACATACACCTGCAGATCCACAAGCAAAAATATTGATGCACAAACATTCTGCTTGCATGCATACTCTTTGTATGGAGGTACATTTTAAAAATATATAGAAATTAAATCACACATCTCCCTTTTCTTTAAGTTGTCACAAAAGATGGAGTCTATGTTCTGGACATGGCAGCAAAGATTGATGCCACAGCTGATTACATCTGCAAGTCCAAGTGGGGAGATGTGGAGTTTCCTCCTCCTTTTGGCAGGGAGGCCTATCCTGAGGTGAGATGGGGTGTTGATCAGAAGCGGTACTATAACGGAGATTATACTGTAGTTGTGATTTTGTGTGGAGTTTGTAAGTATTTCAACTTTTTTCCATAAACCAAAGCAATACGTGTAAGAATGGTTGTTCTCTGTGAACTCTTTCTTTAAACTGGGTGTGACTGGTTGAGCTGTCTCTTCCTGCAATCTGGCGACCTGTCCGCACTGTACCCTGCCCCTTCCATTCGCTATGTTTATGTTTTCAGGAGAATAAGAGAGCATCCTAGCTGAGTTGGAAAATTTCATTCATACTTTCACCACTGTCATAAATAAAAAAAATAATCTGTACAGTGTGACATGGATGTTTACTCCTGCATCTGGCTGATGAGACAAGCTTGTGTGAGACAGACTGTCTGCAGAACAGACGGACCAGTTTAATTGGGCTCCTGTGTGTGGAAGTAGAAATGAGGGACAGCGGGGGCCTTTGATTTGGAGCCGTTTTTACTCACAGCCACCAGCTGTGACTCAAGACTGTCACAAACAACCAACAACCCTCAATCGACTGTCACTTTAATATACATTCAACTGGTTTTAAATAGTTATGTGCTTCTTATGTTAATTTGATTATCTTTTTTTATTTTTAGGAGGCCTATATTGCTGATCTCGATGCAAAGAGTGGTGCTAGCCTTAAGCTGACTTTACTAAATCCCCGAGGTAGAATCTGGACCATGGTGGCAGGAGGAGGTGCCTCTGTCGTGTACAGGTACTTGGCAACAGCATCATAATTGATTCAAAGGGCTTATTAAAAGAAATCCATACCCACTTTGTTGTGTCCAAACTTGTTTCCTCATTATGTGATTTCACCTCAGATTATTCAGTTGTTGCATCAGAAGAGGAAGCTAGTACAGTGAGACTGATGATGCGGCAGCTCAAACAGCTCATTCAGCTGCCTGCTAAATTGGTTTGGAAATGTTGCTGTTTCAGTGTGAGTGAAGGGGAACGAGTGTCTGTCAGAGGAAGCAAAGCGAAGCAAGTTGATCCATCAAGCATGGATAATCATTTCCCACGTGCACTGTTTAATTGTTCTACTTACAGTGTGGTAATAATTAAAAAGCTAAAAACAATTTCTATTCCTGAGGTTATTTTGTAATGATCTCCCACTTTTGTTTTTTATTCTGTGTGATTGACTAGTGATACGATCTGTGACCTGGGCGGGGTGGATGAGCTGGCCAACTATGGCGAGTATTCAGGAGCACCGAGTGAACAGCAGACATATGACTATGCAAAGACCATCCTATCGTTGATGACAAGAGAAAAGCATCCTGATGGTGGGATTTCTCATTTTTTATCCATATTTTTAATTCCAAAGGTCACATCTCATGCAAAATCCACTTTTCAAAGATTTGTACCTTCTAATAGTGCGATGAGTGGGTCTTGTAATTGTCACCACAAATTGTTTTCAGAATGAAATAGCATCTAAAAAAAAAAGTAATAATATCTCTGCCCCCCTGCTATGTAATAACAAAAAAGTTCTTGCTATGGCGATGACGCAATCAACTCCAGCCATGTTTTACTCCATGTTTTACCCCAGTTTTTATGTAGCAGAAAACTTTTCACACACTCTTGAAGTTGATAGTTTTACACAAATGTGATGTTCCCAAATCCAAACTGTGGTTGTTAATGTGCATGAGATGCAGTGAGAAAAGAGTTATCGTCCATGTGGTGGAACTTTTAAAAATTTTTTTTTTTTGTAACTCTATTCCAGGAAAGGTTTTGATCATTGGAGGAAGCATTGCAAATTTCACAAACGTTGCTGCAACATTCAAAGTATGATTCAACACGTATTTCATTCACTTGTCCGATTAATACATTTTCTGACTATTACGTTGTAAACATAGAATATTTGTTTCTGTCTCAGGGGATTGTTCGAGCTATCAAAGACTTTCAGGGGCCTTTGAAAGAGCATGACGTCGCCATTTTTGTGCGTCGTGGAGGCCCAAACTACCAGGAAGGTCTCAGAGTGATGGGGGAAGTTGGTATGTACTCGTAGTTAAAAAGCAAATTGATAACATTACACGCATTCTGAAATTCTTTTATTCCTATAGGAAAGACAACTGGAATCCCAATTCATGTATTTGGCACTGAAACCCACATGACCGCTATCGTCGGCATGGCTTTGGGTCATAAGCCGATCCCCAACCAGCCTCCTGTTGCTGCTCACACTGCCAACTTTTTACTCAACTCCAGCAGCAATGCATCGGTTCGTCACACACGGGATACTAGGCTATTGTGATTTATTCAGGTCATTCTTTGGTTTGAATACGTGACCAGGAGTATTGATGTAAAGATCATTACGAGTGAGTGGGAGAGGAGTCACAGGTGGTCTTTCATGGTGAATCGGATCATCATAAATGTTGGGCTTCATTTATACAGAATAACATCGCAGCCATTGTTGACAATCTCTCAAATAGTTGTGAGTCAGTTCGGTCACTTCAAAGAATTTGAGCAAAATGTTCACAAACACTTTTGAGTTTGTCATAAATGTAGAAATGAATAAAAGCAAAGTTATAGTGGACAGAGGCACATAGAAAAATTTTAATTTTAGAAAGCAAAAAAAATAATAATTTCCATGTATATTCTGCCAGGGCTTGTAAAAAATCATAAAGATTGAAGATCTAACTTCTGTTCTTGTATCAAATTCCTACAATCTGCTGAGCTCCTGTAATTTTCTGCATTTTAATAAGAATGTAGAAATCCTAAATCTTAATTTAAATGTTTGTATTGTTTTTAGACTCCGACATCCAGAAGAAAAGCTGCTGTTTCTGAAAACAAAACTAAAGTTGAAGGCTCACCAGCCAAGAAGCCAAAAACAGGAGCTCCTCAAGGTGAGAAGAGACAACATCACACGTTTATAAGAGACGTTGGAGAGAGGGGGAGACGGTGGCTCAGTGGTAGAGTGTTCGCCCGCAGATCGGAAGTTAACCAGAAGTTTGCGTGTTCGATTCCCACTGAGTGCATGTTTAGGGTCCTTTGGAGAAGACGCCTAACCCCTGGCGTCGTGGCAGCCTGCTTTTGTTTAGAAGTGCAGCACACAAATTTCCCCGGTGAGGGATCAATAGAGTATGTAAAAATAAATAAAATAGTAGGAAATACAAATTTAGCAAGTAGAGTTTTGGTGGAAGAGCGCCCTCTTCTGATAGTGATTAGAACTGCAAATCACACTTGATAAGATGACGTCATAACCCTCACACATGAATATTATTTTAAAAAGACTATTAGCTCTAAAAATGGAGGTACTGATCTGTCACCCCTGTTTAATTCATTTTTGATTGTGTCACGTTACAAAATTTTATACATGTTTACTTTGTAAAAATGTGATATCGTCAAAACTGAACAAAAACACAGATAGAACTTGTAAATATCTTGCAATTTTGTGTAACTTTGATGCCGATTTATTTATGTTTTTTATTGCAGCTAAGGCAACCACTCTCTTCAGTAAACACACCAAAGCGCTTGTGTGGGGTATGCAGACCAGAGCCGTACAGGGCATGTTGGACTTTGATTACGTTTGCTCCAGAAATGAACCTTCTGTCGCAGCTATGATTTATCCATTCACGTAAGAATTCCCCTCTTGTGTTCTTTCTATTAAACCTCTTTGCTTTGCATTTACACTTACTCACAAAACTTTTTTTGCTTTCCAGCGGTGACCACAAACAAAAGTTTTACTGGGGACACAAAGAGATTCTCATTCCTGTTTTTAAGAACATGGGAGACGCTATGAACAAGCATCCAGACGCGGACGTGCTCATCAGCTTTGCCTCTTTGCGTTCAGCTTTCGAAAGCACCATGGAAACCATGCAGTACCCACAGGTAAAGTCTTCCAGCTGCAAATTTCTTCCCACCGATTTTATCATTAAGTCGTTCTGCTTCACCGGTTTCAGATCCAAACCATTGCCATCATCGCTGAGGGAATTCCCGAAGCTCACACAAGGAAGATCATTAAAGCAGCGGATCAGAAGGGAATCACCATCATCGGTCCAGCAACTGTTAGTCTCAATTCGTCTCTCATGAGATGCTTGATTTTTTTTCTTTTTTTGCTGTTAAAGTAAATAATTCTGTATTTTGTGTTAGGTTGGAGGAATTAAACCAGGCTGTTTTAAGATCGGGAACACCGGAGGGATGTTGGATAACATCCTTGCTTCTAAACTCTATCGTCCAGGCAGCGTGGCTTACGTGTCCCGCTCAGGCGGCATGTCCAATGAACTGAACAACATCATCTCTCGCACCACGGACGGTGTTTTTGAAGGTGTTGCTATTGGCGGAGACAGGTTTGACTACTGGGTTTTAAATACTTTCTAGAAGTCTGATCTGGTTCATGAGACTAAAGAAGGTCCTCCTCAGGTATCCTGGGTCTGTGTTTACCGATCACGTTCTGCGCTACCAAGACACTCCAGGAGTAAAGATGATTGTTGTTCTAGGAGAGGTGACAAAGAAACACAGCTTCCAAAACAGTTTAATGACTTATGTCTTTCTGTATTAATCTTTTAATCTCTTCCAAATAGATTGGTGGTACAGAGGAATACAAGATCTGCCAGGCTATTAAACAGGGTAGAATCACAAAGCCAGTGGTGTGCTGGTGCATCGGGACCTGCGCCACCATGTTTGCCTCAGAGGTAACACAACAATAATACATGGATTTTTTTTTGTTAGAAAATCTGAAAAATGGTACAGTTTTCTTAATTTTACATTTTGCCACTAGGTTCAGTTTGGCCATGCAGGGGCATGTGCCAATCAGGCCTCTGAGACCGCCGTGGCCAAGAACAAATCTCTGAAGGAGGCCGGTGCTTTTGTACCAAAGAGTTTCGATGAGCTGGGAGTGATTATAAAGTCAGTGCAAAGTCCTGCTCATTTCTGTTTGTCATGTTAAGAAACACAATTCTTTTATTGTGTCTTTTTTTTTCCTCTCTGTCAGATCTGTGTATGATGACCTAGTTGCTAAAGGGGTCATCCAGCCTGCTGAGGAAGTTCCTCCCCCAACTGTACCAATGGATTACTCTTGGGCACGGGTGAGTCTATCAGCGAGTGTGTCATAGAAAACTAAATGATAAACAACACAAAGAGGGGAGTGTCTATTGTGGGAATGTTTATCTGTATTTGTCAACTATAAAAACTTGTGTTTTTTTGTGTGAACATGTCGTTACTCATACAAACTATTCCTATAGATTTGGCAAATATAATTTATACATATAAAAAAAAAGTAATTTTGCTGCTTTCCATCTTCGTATCTATTATTCTTCAGGAGCTGGGTATGATCCGTAAACCAGCTTCCTTCATGACCAGCATCTGTGATGAGAGAGGTCAGGAACTCCTTTACGCCGGCATGCCCATTACTGAGGTCTTCAAAGCAGAAATTGGCCTCGGGGGTACTCTAGGACTACTTTGGTTCCAGCGCAGGTTTGTGATTTTTGTAGAACAACTTACTCGTATTATGAACAGCTAGTGATTTCTCTATCTGAGTAAACATGCTGTGTGCTTTGAGTTCAGGCTCCCGAGGTACGCCTGCCAGTTTATTGAGATGTGCCTGATGGTGACCGCAGATCACGGCCCAGCTGTTTCAGGTGCGCACAACACCATCGTCTGCGCCCGAGCTGGAAAAGATCTTATCTCTAGTCTCACTTCGGGGCTCCTCACCATTGTAAGTTATTCTAACCTTTTAAATATTCCTGCTTTTTTATATATTTATACTTGAAAAAATACACATTTTTCTCAGGGTGACCGTTTCGGAGGAGCTCTGGATGCCGCAGCGAAGCAGTTCAGCAAAGCCTTTGATAGCGGCATGCTGCCCATGGAGTTTGTTAACAAGATGAAGAAAGATGGCAAACTGATCATGGGAATTGGACACAGGGTGAAGTCGGTGAGTCAAGGCAAAAAGCTGAAAATTAAGACTAAGAAGTCTGTGGTTTGGAAAGTCTGTCAGTTGAAGAAGGAAAGAAAATAATTAAAAAACATACACACAACGGGTGACAGTATGGTGCACTAAAAAGGTTTAAATACAATCTGTGCTTTTCCAGATTAACAACCCTGATATGAGAGTTCAAATCCTGAAGGACTTTGTGAAGCAACACTTCCCCTCCACCCAGCTCTTGGACTATGCTCTAGAAGTAGAAAAGATTACTACTTCTAAAGTAAGATTTTGAGTTAAGTTATAGCTATCACACTAAAGTAAAAATACCACATTAAAGTCTGACAATTTTCTTTCCTCACTTTGTGCTGATCAGAAACCCAACCTGATCCTAAATGTGGATGGCTTCATCGGTGTCGCCTTTGTGGATTTGCTCAGAACTTGTGGTGGATTTACAAGGTCAGCCAATTCCGTTGTTCATGGTTTGACAATAATAATGTTAAACTCACATATTTTAATAACTCACATTAAAACAGAGCTAAGATATTTCAAAAGAAGAGCACTTATTTCTGGGCACTTATTTCAGGCTTTGACTTTGAACTACAGACATATATGCTTTCGATAAATAACTCGTTCTGAAATAAACTTGTTATTGTTGTCTTTTCCTATTTCACCATACAGAGACGAGGCTGATGAATTTGTAGAAATCGGTGCATTGAATGGTATCTTTGTCTTAGGACGCAGCATGGGATTCATTGGTGAGTTCTTTGACTTGCTCAGACAATGTCTTCATATATGGAAATGTATTTATAATCTTTAACATATCTCCACAGGACACTACTTGGATCAGAAGAGGCTGAAGCAGGGTCTGTATCGCCACCCCTGGGATGACATCTCCTACGTGCTGCCTGAGCACATGTCTATGTAATCAAAGTGAATAAATCTACATGTAGCGCTTGTTTACAGTGCTTTAACACACTGTGATGTGCCATTTAAAAAAAGCAGTGTCGTAGTAAAGAGAAATGTTACTATTAATGTAGCTGTCGAACTACAAAAGCAAAGAAAAACTTTTCAGTGTCACAAATCATATCATGACTGTAGTTCTTTTGAATTTCAGCTAAATCTGCTTTCAGGGTCTTTATTTACGTAGGTTTTTAGTCAGAGTACTCTTGGAATTAAATGTGCAGAAAAAAGAGGTAAATTAACTATAACTAGTACTGAAGAATATTAGTGTTATTTATGAATGTATAGAGTTATTCTATTTACAGAGCATGTGTGTGTGTGGATTTTTTGTCTCCATTGAGCTTCTCACATTGTGCCATTCAGAAGCAGTGAGGTGATCATTTCATGCTATTTCACAAGATGAAGTCTTTACTGCAAAGTGTTGCTCCTGTATTAATGTAATAAAAAATAAACTGAGATGCTTCAGGTTTTTTTTTTAATCAATGCAGGACAACAGACACTATTATTTGTTTTATGATGAGGAACAGGACAACTTTATCACTCATTCTAGGAAAGTTGTGCAGATTACTGCATCTGGACTCTATTTTCTATTTATTTTGTTAATGCCAAATACTAAATTATTTATGCACTTAAGTTTATTAAGTCACATAATTCAGTGTTGAGAATCTTTCTCTAAGAATTTTCTTATTGGCAGCATGGTGGTGCAGTGGTTAGCACAGTGGCCTCAAAGCAAAGAGGTCAGCGGTTCGAGTCCCGGGGACGAGGCTTGGAACACTGACCTTTCTGTGTGAAGTTTGCATGTTCTCCCTGTGTATGAGTGGTGTTTTCTACAGGTAATCCGGGTTCCTCACACCCTCCTAAAACATGCATGTTAGGCTAATTGGCCATTATAGAATTGTCCCTTGGAATGAGTGTGTGGCCCTGCGACAGACTGGCGACCTGTTCAAGATGTACTTTGCCTCTCGCCTTGAATCAGCCGGGATAGGCTCCTGCACCGCGTTAGGGATAAGTGGTTCAAAAGATGAATAAATAAACTATTAATAGTAAAAAGATACTCGTATCGGACTTGGTTCCTTCCAGGCACATATGTTAAAAAAGATTGCCTGAATGCTGAAGGGATGAACAACCTGTCAGAGGAACCTGTTACTTCGGGCTAAGATAAGAAAACCTTTATTTGTCCCACAATGGGGAAATTGCACAATGCAACAGCATGGGCACAGGAAGAAAAAAAGGTCACGACAAGTATGCACAACAAAAACAAAAAAGGCAAAATTGACAAAGGACAAAAACATGCATTCAAAGTGACCGACCGCACAGTTCTGGTAATAAATAGCATAAAGAGCACATGGTTAAAATTGCTCATTGTGGAGTCTCACAGGACTCCTCAGGATCGCAGATACAAGCTGCCGAAATGAGCTTCCTCCACATGGTGGCTGGGCTCTCACTCAGTGATCGGGTGAGGAGCTCGGTGTCAAGCCGCTCCTCCTCCAGGTCGATAGGAGCCAGATGGGGTGGTTCGGGCATCTGGTCAGGATGCCCCCCGAGCGCCTCGCGGGCGAGTTGTTTTGGGCACGTCCCATCGGGAGGAGACCAAGGGGCAGACCCCGACTATGTCTCACAGCTGGCCGGGGAACGACTTGGGATCCTTCCGGGTGAGCTGGAAGATGAAGCTGGGGTGAGAGAAGCCTGGGCTTCCCGTTTGAGGCTGTTGCCCCCGCGACCCGGCCCTGGAACAAGCGGAAGATGACGAAACGGAATGGAGTCTCACAGCAGAAGGAAGGAAAGACCTCCTGAATCTCTTCTTCACACAGCGAGGGTGGAGCAGCCTGCCACTGAAGCTGCTTTTTAGTGCAGACAGTGTCCTGCAGAGGGTGGGACATGTTGTCCAGCATGGATGTCAGTCTCTTTAGAACCCTTCTGTCACCCTCCTCCCGCACTGATTCCAGGGAGCAGCCCAGGACAGAGCTGCTACTGCTACTCATCTGGGTTGTGACCCCACATCATGCAGAGGGTAACGGGGATTTTTAAGGATTCCCTGGATTAGAGCCCTCATCCTCCTCTCCTAAACAGCTCCCACAGAGTCCACGTTATTCTATAAAATGTAGAATTAACGTGTTAGAAAAAAACAACAAACGTTTGTGTTAAGTAAGCCCACTTGTGTGCATGTCATTTTCTAAATAATTTCTCCATGTTGAAGTTTAAAAAGTTGCTATAATGACAGTTTATTTACTTGAATTTTAGGTCACTTTGAATTTTCTGTCACTTTCATATCAAAATAAAAAAATTCACAATGATAATGAAAACGTCTAAAAACAATCAACTGTACTAAAAAAAAAAATGGGTTTAAGTTTTAAAAACGACATTGCAAAAAGAGCAATAATTATTTAAGATGTTGTAAACATAATGTTAACAGTATTTATTTATAAAAACAGACGTAAAAATGGCCAAATATATTTAAAAAAAAGAAAATGATCAAAATATAGTTTTTTAAAGACGTAATTTAAATAATACATTTTAAAGGAGAAAAATATTATTTAATTTTTTTTAATTAATAATTTTTTATTATTTAAAGTGTCAGACCTTTAAAAAGAAGAATATGCAAAAGAAAATTAAAAAACTTTTTTTTAAAGAAAAGACTTTGTAAAATTAATAATAACTATCTTTTAAAACATATATTTTTAAATGGTTTCTTTTTTACAAAAACAAGAAACTTTGTAGAAGTAATACTAATAATTTTCAACAAACATATTAAAAAATTTAAAAAAGAACGTGTAAAAAAAATACGATAATAATATTAATTTTTAAAAACATACATTTTTAAAATAGTATTTTTTTTTTTCAAAAACGGAGGAATATTTGTGAAAATAATCATGTAAATTTTTTTAAAAAAGATTATTTAGAAAAAAATTCTTAAAAAAGAAAACTTTGTAAAAATAACAACAATTTTAAATATTTCTAAAATAATTAAACACAATTGTTTATTTTTAAAAATAAGAGACGTTTAAAACTAACGGTTTCGTGTCAGAACCCGGAAGTGACGTCACTATTCTACAACTAGCTCCAACGGCTAACAGTTAGCGTAGACTCCGTGTATATGTGGCTGCGAATGTCGCATCTTCTTCACTAGTTTACTTTAGTTTTTAGTCTGGGGCGGGCAGCACAATGGCAGCGGCAGCCCCCAACCCGGAAGACCCCACCAGAAACTGCAGCGGTGGTAGTGTTACACCCAGCGCTCTGGCTGGAGACGGAGACACGGAAGAGGCCGAGGACTTCTCCTCGTCCTCCCACTGCTCGGAGCTGTCTCGGCGGCAGAACGAGCAAAGAAAGCAGGGTTTGTTCTGCGACGTGACACTGGCCTTTAGCAGCGGGGTGGCTACGGGGAACGTCCAGAGCTGCGAGTTTTCAGCCCACAGATCTGTCCTGGCTGCTGCAACAGATTATTTCACCCCGCTGCTCGGTGGACAGTTTTCTGAGTCCCTGTCCGGAAGGGTGGAGATGAAAGAATGGAGCTCAGAACTTGGACCAGACCCTGAGACCGTTGAGAGTGTCATCCAGTACATGTACATCGGAGAGATCCGTGTTAGCACCTGTAACGTCCATGAAGTCCTGGAGCTAGCAGACAGGTACATGTCCAATCCATCACATACAAATAATCAGTAATCAATACCTTATAGTTTAAGTCAAATCTGGAAATGATATTTTATAAACTGGACGCCCCATATTTTCTCGAACATAAGTTGCACATAAGTATTAGATTTTTTTTCTAAATGTGGAGTGTGCACTATGCACTGCACGTTTAGAAGAAAAGGAGTGTATTCCTTCTGGTGGGATGTGCCCGAAACACCTCACCAGCTAGGCACTCGGGGTGCCCAAACCACCCCATCTGGCTCCTCTCGACCTGGAGGAGGAGCGGCTCGACACCCAATCTCTGAGTGGTGTGAATTGTGTATAAAACCTGCGCCCTATGTGTTAAATACAGTAATGGCACACATAACTGAGACTGTACTTTATGGTCGTTAAAATACAGCACTTATTTTCTGGTGTTTTCATGCTGTATTTTGTTTTTCTACTTCATCTTAGGTTCCTCCTGCTGCAGCTGAAGGACTTCTGTGGAGAGTTTCTAAAGAAAAAGTTGAGTCTTACTAATTGTGTGGCAGTGCACAGCCTTGCCCACATGTACACCCTGGACCAATTGGCTCTGCGCGCTGCAGATATGATCCGCCGCAACTTCCACAAAGTTATTCAAGATGAGGAGTTCTACACACTCCCCTTCCACCTTGTCCGTGACTGGCTGTCCGATGCAGAGATCACTGTGGACTCGGAGGAGATTTTGTTTGAAGCAGTGGTAAAATGGGTGCAGAAAATCCCAGATGAGCGAAGCCGCTACTTTGAAGAGTTGTTTCGTCTGCTGAGGCTCCCTCAGATCAAACCCACCTACCTGACCAGGGTGGTCAAAAATGAGCGACTGGTGGCTGCTAATGAGGCCTGTCTCCGTCTGGTGTCGGAAGCCGTAGAAGGTCATGCTATTCGCTTTGAAAACCTCAAGTCTGCAGATATGGAGTTCTGGTCCTCCCACCTGGCCTCCTTCCAACCTCGCTTCGGCCAGAATATGGACGTCATTGTGGTGGTAGGTGGAGTGTCTGAGGGAGGGGACTACCTGAGCGAGTGTGTGGGGTACTTTATTTATGAGGACCGTTGGGTTAACTTACCTCACATCCACAACCACCTGGATGGCCATGCTATTGCGGCTACAGAGTCCCACGTCTATGTGGCTGGTTCTATGGAGCCCGGGTTTGCTAAGACAGTCGAACGTTACAACCCAAACCGTAACACCTGGGAGCAGGTGAGCAACCTGACCACCCGCAAGCACTCCTTTGGTCTAACCTGTATCAAGGATATTCTCTACAGCATCGGTGGCCATGGCAATTTCAGTCCCGGTTTCAAGGATGTTAGTGTGTACGAGCCTGAGCAGGATAAGTGGCACAATCTTGAATCCGCTCCAAAGATCCTACGAGATGTGAAGGCAGTGAGTGTCGAGGATCGCTATGTGTATGTGACGGCACGCACACCTGTGGATACAGATAACGAGGACGGACTGAAGACTGTGACCACTCGATATGACACAGAAAGCCGTCAGTGGCAGGATGTTGACTCCTTGCCGCTGATCGATAATTACTGCATCTTCCAGATGGCTGTGGCTTCCACTAATTTTTATCACACCGCTTCCTGCTGCCCCAAAAGCTACACTGTGCGCGATGAGGTCGCCAGGCAGAAGATAAGCACACGCATTTCTGACGAGATCCTTGAGAGCCTGCCACCGGAAGTAACCAGCATTGAGGGCGCCGCCATTTGCCATTTTGACGAGGACGTTTTCATCATTGGAGGCTGGAAGAACAGCGATGACGTGGATAAGCAGTACCGAAAAGAAGCCTACCGCTACTGCGCGGAAAGAAAGCGCTGGATGCTGCTGCCCCCCATGCCGCAGCCTCGCTGTCGAGCCACTGCCTGCCATGTTCGTATCCCATACCGTTTCCTGTACGGGTGCCAGCGGTATCCTATGCCGCAGAATCTGGCTCGTCAGAGAGATCGCATGCAGCAGATGCAGCAGCTTCACCGACGCACCCTCACTCTGCGCCGGCAGCTCCAGTCGCAGATAGAGTGCTGAAAAAGCCATTCCAGCTCCAACCACGGCCATCACCAACCACTCATGCTTATTTAAAAAATACACAATAGAACACGTGTTGCTCTCTCATTCATTGAAGCAGTCTCGATTCACTTTCATGACGTGTTTTATCAATAACCGTCTAAGCCATGACGCTTTGGTCCGTGGGAAGGGTTTAGGTGGATGTAAATTTAGCAGCCAAAAAATGTAAAATGCTTTAGCCATTTCCTTACGGACTATATCTCGTTGATCTATTTGTATATAAATAGTCTAAAAAGTTCTAAATGTATCCATTTTTACAACATTGACATTCCTTTTAACATGCGCCTGTAAGTGGGGGAAAAAAAATATGTGACATCAGTAATTTTAGCATTCCTGTATCCTTAATGAAATCTCATCATTCCATCGTAACACTGTGACAATCTTTTCATATAAAGTCTATCATCAGTTTAAAAGCCTAACTTAAGTACTCGGTGGAGTTATTTAGGAAGTTTTAAATGATCTTTGTGCTCCAGCATCTTTTATGAATTTCACTCTGAGTTTATTGTAAGTTGGGGTTGTCTCTTTTTTTTTTCTTTCCAATGCTTCCTTTGCAGTTTGAAAGAGATGATTTGACAAAAGCGAATATAAAAGTCATTTCTTTAATTATGACATTTAACATTCTTCTCTGCTGCTTCTTTATCAAGCGCCAAATCACTTATAACGGCTCAATCATTCCTACCTTTTTGCACTACTAGTGTGCTCTATTTATAAATGCTTTCCTATTGAAGATGACTTATAGAAAATGTTTATGCGAGACTGAGGGATCGATGGGAAACCTATTGTTTGCAAAGATTTAGTTTATCGCTTGGCGAAGAATGACTAAAGCTATCCTGGATCTGCACTATCTGACAGCTAATTGTTGAGTCTTAAAAAAAAAGTTGTACAAGATTGAATTGCTACTGCACTTTGACTTTGCATATTTCGGTTGTCATATCAGACAAAGTGATTGTATTTTGAAAATGCTTTCTTTTCAGTGGTTAGGGAATATCGTCCGTACGAGTGGGATTGTTTAAAAAGTTCAATGTTTTGTTAAATCCTCTTGTTCCTGTGGGGTTATACTAGAGAAAGAATATGTTGTTCCGTTGTCTCCTGTTGTTCACCAAAGAGACTTAGAGATTAAATAAAAAGGAATCACGAAAGGCAAAACAAAAAGGGAATCAGTATAAATATATAGATGTAATTTGACTGACATTCAGTAACTGCATGTGAAGTGCTGACTTTCACATCGAGGTTACAGAGCGAAGAAATGATATTCATTTCCACTTTCTGACCAGTATGAATAGCACTACAAATATTAGCTCAAATATTCTATGTATTTGCTTTGCATGTGATATCCTCATATTGTGTCCTTATAATGGATGTAAGAAATGCTCATATCAACACTTGCAAATAAAGTTGTTTTGTAAGATCTACTTTTACATTGTTTTATTCCTGCATGGTGGGAAAAAGCTCAGTGACACACTTTTAGAAACCTTGACATAAGCAAAATAAATACAGTAGATATAAATCACAACAATAGCTTAATCCTCAACTTTTTTGCACTATTTTGCTGTATAAAATTAAATTAATATTCTTTTAATCATTTTAAAATCAAAGTTATATTTTCAAAATATAAAATGCATAATTGATTTTATGTTTATTCTTTTCCCCAGCTCAATAAAACATTGTGTGTAACATTTTGATGGGAACCTTCAATCTCTGCATTTGTTTCAGGAGGAAGATTACACTGCGTCACCTCCCAGTTATAAAAGAGTACTGATGCTTTCATGTGTCTGTTAAAAATTTATACCACACACAAAATAAAAACTACTGAAATATTTTTATTCATATGAGTAACATGTCATCTTAAAACATGTAAAATGGCATGTGTTGAGGTTTTAATTAATTACAACCTGTTAAGTTGAATATTTCCCTTTTGGAATAATTACTAACTTTAAAAATCCCGACCTTTCAGAGGTACTTGAATGCAGCAGTGTAGCTAAAGCTAACTACAGTTCTGTGTGTTCATCAGAACCTGGCAGCTCATCAATCTCATTTATTTTAATATTCACAAGAGATCGGGCTTTACTTTCCTCAGAAAAATGGTAACGTTTGAACAAAATTGCCAAGTAACATAACATATAACAATTAAACGTACAGAAAAGACCTGGCATGCATGCTGCTTAGCTAGTGCACACCCTTGCTATTGCTAAGTCTGCTGTACTTCAGATAGCTGAATAAAATAGACAGGTCTTAGGGGGGTTTTTGGTCATTTTTATTTTTTTCTATGCAGATCCCAGAGCTGTTGAAGTCATCTGTGCACATGAAAGACCCCCAGAGGGTGCATCGTATCTTAGATTCTATGTTGAAGGCTGGATCCAACACCCTGCAGGTAGAATGTGAAACCATCAATCTGATCAGAAATCATATTTAATCTATGATCTAATTTGGTTCATTTATCCAGGTAATCTCAGATTTTGACATGACTCTTACAAGATTTTCATTCAATGGAAAAAGATGCCCCACTTGTCACAGTGAGTATAATATCTATAAATCACATCTATATTTAATTGGGTATTGCTTTTCAATGCATTTTTTTTTACACACACGTAATCAAATGCTTTCACATGCATCCCACATTAATGTTGCTTAAATATATATTCTATTTATCTCTCCTGATTGGAGATCAATACACTTGCTTCTAGTCTGGTTGGGATTTTTAGATAATGTGTCACGCTTTTATTTTGGAAATTTGCTTTTGTGGAGTTAAAATGAAGTCTCTTAGATGTCAGAATAGTTGTTTTCAGCCTAATTTTTCTTTTCGATTTTAATCCCAGATATTCTCGACAACAGCAGAGTCATCTCAGATGAATGCAGACACAAGGTAGGAATGAGGGACTCATATTCTTTGTCATATAATGTTATGGAGGCACAGTGGTTAGCACGGTTGCCTCAAGGCAAGAAGGTCAGGGTTCAAGTCGCAGAGTGAGGGCGAGACTTAAAAGACTGGCTTTTCTGTGTGGAGTTTGCATGTTCTCACTTGTATATATGAATTTCCTCTGGGTACTCTGGTTTTCTTCCCACCCTCCAAAAACATATTAAGTTGATTGGCCGCTTTGAAATTGCCCCTAGGAATGAGTGTGATCTGTTCAGGGTGTAACCTGCCTCTTACCTGAAATCAGCCAGAATAGACTGTGGCATCCCCTGCGACCCAGTTAGGGATAAGCGGTTCGTAAGACGAAACGCAAATGTTATAAGTCAGTGGAATCTGCCATGCAGCACAAAGTCTGTTTCAATTTAATCAATTTCAAAAGTTATCTTCTTAAAAAAAAACATTTCTTTGTTGTGGCGAAAGTCAGCATATAAACTGGTCTGTATTGAATAAAAAATTTTGAACCTTGAAATTGTCATCTTGACCTGACTGTAGTCAAATGGATGGCTCAGTGGGTTGATCAAGTGTTCTGTAAGCAGAAGGTTGCCAGTTCGATTCTCCGCCCTGAGTTCATGCAAAGGTGTCTTTGAGTAAGACACCGAACCCCCAATTACTCCTGATAGTGGTTGCAGCTTGCATGACAGCATCCTCCATCAGGTATGAATGTGTGTGTGAATTTGAACTACAGTGTAAAGCTCTTTGGGTACCGATGCAGGTAGAAAAGCGCAAAATAAGTAGTCCATTTACCATCCTGACTGCACTCAGATATTCACCCCGAAGCACATTATTCATACACAAGCAAAGAAACAGTCAGGATGCATATTCACATCAAGTCTGGACACGATCGGTGCGAATTTGATCAGTTGAAAAAAATATTCGTAGACATTTTCACACCAATCATAGACTTTACATTTACATTTGGGCGTTTTGGTTCAGTATATCTATAAATATATATAAAACTAAATTTCTCTAACAAAAAAAAAAGAGGTATATGTTCTGCACTGGCTTTTCTGCCATCTAGTGGCCATCATGAGAAACAACATTTTAGTAGGAAACACTTCTATTACAAAGTTTTCACATTTTACTTCTTCATTCTCAGTTGAATACACTTCTTAAAACGTACTACCCGATTGAGATCGACACCTCTCTCTCTGTGGAACAAAAGCTCCCTCTGATGGTGGAATGGTGAGTCTTCATCACAGCTTTAAGAAACTGTTACTCAAGTGTTTCTTTGCTTGTGTATGAATAATGTGCTTCTGTCATCTCACAGGTGGACCAAAGCTCATGAACTCCTTGTGGAACAGAAGATTAAAAAAGACCAGCTGGCCGCTGCAGTGCACGAGTCCGAAGCGAGATTGAGGTAAGAAAATCAAATCTTTCTTGTACTTATGTGATATTTAAATATGAAGTGAATCTTTCTGCAGAGACGGCTACCAGTTCTTCTTCGACCACCTTCACCAGCACAGCATCCCTGTGCTCATCTTCTCGGCTGGGATAGGAGACATACTGGAGGAGGTGATTCGGCAAAATGGCGTCTTCCACTCCAACGTCAATGTCTTCTCCAATTACATGGATTTTGATGAAAATGTGAGTTCTGAACGTTAATGACCCCAAAGCAGGAAGTTAAGCCAGAGTTTTTCAACCATATTTATGCCAAGGTACATTTTTCCATCAAAAAATTTTTGAAACACATCACCAAAATAGAGGAAATATAATAATTTCCCACGAAACACCTGAGGACCTCTCACAGCTCAGTAGCAGAACACTAGTTGAAAAACGCAGAGTTAAGCAACACTTTCTGTTTGGCAGGGGGTACTGAAGGCTTTCAAAGGAGAGTTGATTCACATCTACAACAAGAGAGAAGGTGCACTGCTCAACACGGGTCACTTCCAGGAGCTACGGACACGACCCAACGTGCTGCTGATGGGAGACTCTTTGGGGGATTTGGCTATGGCTGACGGCGTGCAGAACATGGAAAACATCCTCAAGATTGGGTTTCTTAATGATAAAGTAAGTGAAAATCTTTCATTTTATGACTCATTAAACTCAGAGATGTTCAGTAACGTAACGTTTCGATCAGGTTCAAGAGAGGAAGCAGTCATACTTGGACGCTTTTGACATTGTTCTAATAGAAGATGAAACGTTGGATGTCCCGAATGCACTTCTGCTTCATCTCACCGGCAACAACTGAACCGCAAATAACGACACACTCCAGGATTTTCAGCGGAGGAGTTTTCGCTCTCCGGCTAGGAGTTCTTTATTAAAAAACCAGCAAGGAATGTTACGTCATTTTCCATTTAACCCAAACCTACACACATCTGATTGAGTCTAATTGTTTTACACAATTCAAAGGCACACCAGCACTCCCCCACATACATACATCCTGCGTATTTTGGAGGTAAATTGTGTGTTGATCACAGGTTCTAAATATGTCGGATAAGTACATACGATGTAATGGTTGGAAAAAAAATCTGAACTGGATTTCATTTAAAAACTGTTTACAACTTTTTTGAAAGGTATTATATGATAATAATTCTAAGCTGTTTCAGACACTTTTTGTTCTAAAACAATTTTGAACTTTTACAACTGTTTGTACTTTTGGGAAAATAAAATGTTAAAGGAACACGTCATTTTAATTTTTATGATCCAAAATGTTATTCTCTTAATTTAGACAAGTTTATCTGTGTCGTCAGTGATTCAAAGTTAGCATCAATGTTCCCTCTAAGCTGCGCGCCTGCGCACTGCTCGCAGCCTACGGGAAAAGCCACAAGAAAACTTCTGCAGCGCACAAAATTAAACTCAATTTAAAGATGGGTAAATGAGACAGAGCTCCGCAGCATATTTCTTTCTCCTTTCTTTCTGAAACAAATTGCCTCAAATTGCTACTTTGGAGTTTGGCGCGTCGCTACTGGTGACGTCACAAGAGGTAAAAGTTTTTGCTCCGCCCCCTTCTGCTCAGGAAGCTTGTGTGTTTACTCAGACATAGAAAATTAGAGGGAAGATTTAACCATTTCAGCTTCCAAACAGAAATAGGTTTTTTGCCTATTTAGAAACGGTTACATGATTAATGACACAAATAAAAAAGGTGGTGCGACTATCTTTTAACAGGTTAAACCTGGATGTGGTTGATCTCACGTAGCAGTGAACTTGTCTAAATAAAGTGAATAACGTAGTGAGTTCTTATAGGACCATTAAAGTCTGCTACCTCAAAAGTGTAGTGGTTTTATAAAAAAAAAAAAAAAAAGAGTTGAGTGGTCACTAAGTGTCACTTTTTACACAACAAAGATTTCAATGGACCTTAAATTGTGTGGGTTTTTTTTTTTATTATTATTTCCAATGTTTTGGTTTCTTAATAAAATTGGGGATTTCATGTCTTTCTGAAGTTTGTCTAAAATTTTCTCTGTTCATTTTGCAACTGGTTGTGTTTACACGTGTGGGTCACAAAGACTTTTAAAATGTGTCTGATTGGACCAGGAGCAGATACAAGGTGGGTTTTAGAAGAAAAGAAAAACATACAATGGCTGTTTAAAGTAAGAGACTTTCCGACCAGAAAAATGTACACAAACCCTTTTTTTCTTTAGCAGGGGAACCCAGACCGAAGAGTTCCCAGGCTTAATAACTCCAGTGGGTCGTGGGTTTACCTCTGGGTCTCCTTCTAATGAGCTTAACTAGGAACACCTCATCATAAGATGCCTGAACCACCCCACCTGGCTCCTCTCTAAGCCCATCTCAGAGCTCCTCCCCCAATCTCTAAGAGAGGAAGCTCATTTTCACCACTTGTACCACAGCTTTTGCTGGCGTCGAAACATAGATCAATTGGTAAATTAAGAGCTTTGCTTTTTGAATCAGCTCTCTCTCTTACCACAACAAACTCATGAATCATTCTAATTATTGCAGACACCCAACCGATGTCCCTGTTGACCTCCCTGCAGCGGCTTCCTTTCCTTACTTGCAAACAAACCCTGGGATAGTTTGACTTGGGCATTTGAGATTTTTAAAGTTTATTTTAAAGGAATCCCCATGGACAATGATGTTTGCAGATGACATTGTGATCTCTAGTGAGAGGAGGGAAGAGGTGGAGGAAAAGCTGGAGAGGTGGAGGTTTGCACTAGAAAGAAGAGGAATGAAGATTAGTCAGAGTAAAACAGAGTACATGTGTGTGAATGAGAGGGATCCAAATGGAAAAGTGAGTTTACAGGGAGAAGAGATAAAGAAGGTGGAAGATTTTAAGTACTTGGGATCAACAGTCCAGAACAATGGAGAGTGTGGAAAAGAGGTGAAGAAGCGTGTTCAAGCAGGCTGGAACGGGTGGAGAAAAGTATCAGGTGTGATGTGTGACAGAAGAGTTTCAGCTAAAATGAAAGGAAACGTGTACAAAACCATGGTGAGACCCGTCATGCTGTTTGGTCTAGAGACAGTGCCACTGAGGAAAAGACAGGAAGCAGAGATGGAGGTAGCAGAGATGAAGATGCTGAGGATCTCTCTGGGAGTTACCAGGATGGACAGGATCAGAAATGAGTATATCAGAGGAACAGCACATGTTAGAGGTTTTGGAGATAAAGTCTGGGAGGCCAGACTGAGATGGTTTGGACATGTACAGAGGAGAGAGACCGAGTACATTGGCAGAAGGATGCTGGATTTGGAACCACCAGGAAAGAGGGCTAGAGGAAGACCAAAGAGGAGGTTCATGGATACAGTGAAGGAAGACATGAAGATAGTTGGCGTGACGGAAGAGGATGCAGCAGATAGGGTTAGATGGAAGAAACTGACTTGGTGTGGCGACCCCTGAAGGGAAATGCCGAAAGGAGAAGAAGAAGATTTAATGTGTAGCATCCTCTATGGGGAGCAGGCTACAGGAATGTGGCCAACTGGATGACCTGCCCTATATTACAAAGATTCCTGCTAGAGGGAAAGTCCTGCAACACCAACACAGCAGATCTCGAGTCAGTAACCTCTGACCGCTACAGGTATCATCTGCAACAAACAGGTTTTGGAAAAGGTCTATTTTTTTGGCTTAAACATGTAGTTCACTGAATCACACACCCAACTCCACCTTCAGTATTGCCAGTGCTTCAACTGGAAACGGGACCGCTAGATTTTGTGGAGCACGAACTGCCTGTGTTTAGGTCTCTTTAGTCTGATGAAGTTTCACCACACCATGTCACCACAACCTCATGACAGAATCCCACTTCAACACTTCACAGCACATTGCTTGCTGGTGAAATAGACAGCAGACTTGAAACGGGACCGTGAGACCCTGTTCTTCCATCTCCCGATTCCAACGACCTATTAGACCTCTGAGGCATGCCCACCATACTAGGAGCCCTATCAGTAGTGATGCTGGCCAGTTTTGACTAGTCCAGGTCCTGCTCTTCCATGGTTTGGTACATTTTGCCCCCGTGCAACTGTCAAAATCGGCATGAAGCAGCCCCAAGAGAACCACGCTGGATCTCTCCAGCACGAAGCCACATCATCCCGGAAACAGCAGAAAAGTCAGTCTGTCACTGCTCCCTCTCATGACTCGTACCACCTATCACATTTGCAGCAAGTGTGAAAGGAGCTGCAGCTCCCACATTGGCTAGCCACAATTGATGTTGCACAAACAGATAAATATTCAGGTGCAGATTTCATTGTCTCAAGAGACAAAAAGATGCCAACAAAAGAAAAATTTATTTCTGTCACTGGAAGGAAGTGGACTGATGGTAGTTTACTCACCATTGGTGATCAAATGAAACAATCTTCTTCTTCTTTCGGCATTTCCCTTTAGGGGTCGGCACAGCAAGTCAGTTTCTTCCATCTAACCCTATCTGCTGTATCCTCTTTGGTCACACCAACTATCTTCATGTCTTCCTTCACTGTAACCATGAACCTCCTATTTGGTCTTCCTCTAGTCCTCTTTCCTGGTGGTTCCAAATCCAGCATCCTTCTTCTGATGTACTCTCTCTCTCTCCTGTGTACGTGTCCAAACCATCTCAGTCTTGCCTCTCGAACTTTATCCCCAAAACCTCAAACATGTGCTGTTTCCCTGATGTACTCATTTCTAATCCTGTCCATCCTGGCCACTCCCAGAGAGATCCTCAGCATCTTCATCTCTGCTACCTCCATCTCTGCTTCCTGTCTTTTCTTCAGTGCTACTGCTTCTAGACCAAACAGTATCGCCGGTCTCACCACGGTTTTGTCCCTTCCCCTTTCATTTTAGCTGAAACTCTTCTGTCGCACATCACACCTGATACTTTCCTCCACCCGTTCCAGCCTGCCTGAACATGCTTCTTCACCTCTTTTCCCCACTCTCCATTGCTCTGGACTGTTGATCCTAGATACTTAAAATCTTCAACCTTCTTTATCTCTTCTCCCTTTAAACTCACTTTTCCATTTGGATCCCTCTCATTCACACATGTACTCTGTTTTACTCTAACTAATCTTCATTCCTCTTCTTTCTAGTGCAAACCTCCACTTCTCCAGCTTTTCCTCCACCTCTTCCCTCCTCTCACTACAGATCACAATGTCATCTGCAAACATCATTGTCCAGATCAAATGAAACAATAGAGGGTTTATTTTTCATTTTTTATTATAAAACTTTACCTTATTACACAAAATGCAATTTTTTTATAACATGCTGCAAGCGGTGTGCTGAATAGTTGTTTTGTGAGAATATGAATCTTCTGGAACTGGCTTGATCGGTGATTGTTAGAACTTATTTTCTTTTATTGTGCTTGAAGATGTGAAAATGTCCAAATAGAGTAAAAAAAAAAATCTGACTGCCTTAAAAATAAGGCTCAACAAACGTTGCCTAAACAGCAACAAAGTTTGATTCTCTGACCACACAAATAGCTTTCATAATTCATCTCGTATCGTTTGTTCAGAGTCCACCTTCACCTTCAATTCACTCTCCAAAATCCTTCCATCTTTATTTTGATCCTGGTGATCAAACATGTCCTTGATGATGCTCTCGGCGGCGACTCCTGGTCGAAGTCTACCTTTACCTTCTTTCACTTGAAGTTTGATGAAATCTGAAAACTATAAAAATAAAACACACTCAGCATTTTTAAATGATTCTTTGTCATTAACTCAATTATGGATGTGTTCGTCCACATACCTCCTCCAGTGGAACTTCTTTATTCTTGTTAAGGTCCATTGCATCAAAAAGTGGATCTGGGGTATCTTCTAGCCACACAAACATGTAACCGTCAGGTACACCTTTCTGCAACTCCACCAACTCCAGCTCAAAGAGGAGCACGGCACTTTTCGGAACGACTCCAGCTGAAAGGATCCAGTTAGAGAAAAACATTACTGTACCTGTCATGAGGCCCTCACTCGCCACCAGAGGGAGCCCTGGACCTTCCCTCATCACCCTGATTGAGACATCTGAGGGTGATTATTATGATGCCACCCACCTATGGACCCTGTTGCCTATTTAAGGGCAATCACCCTAAACATTTTCGTTGGGTTATATCATCCCTTCCAGTCAGGTCTCCCTGGTTGCCTGACCAAGAAAAACATTCTGAAACAATAACCTCTTGCCATTCCAAGCCACCAAAACTTTGTTATCCTTCCACAGCATTACTGGACTGCCATTCTCAAATAAACCATGTTTTCTGCCCTGCAATTGGGTCCTCCTCTTTCCACCTTCACACCACTTTATGACAGCACCCAATCAAAAGTATTTTTATTGGTCCCAGGGGGCGTTGGTCTAGTGGCAGAGTTGCTGTCTTTTGACCGGGAGAACCTGGTTCGATGCCCCCTGGGGCAGCTCACAGTCCAACACAATAAAAATGAAACACACACAAAAAAAAACAGGGGTTTTATGTTGATCAGAAGACGTCAACAAACTCACCTCCCTCTTCACCGTGTGCCCAGTGAGGAGGAACGACCACTTCTCTTCGTTCACCCACACACATGCCTCCTAAACCTTTTTCCAGACCCGAAATCACTTTATTGGCACCAAGAGTAGCAAAGGAGGGAGTCTCAAACTGGTCCCTGTGATGCAACAAAAAAACCAAACGTTATCATGTTTGATTAAATCAATTCTATTTGTTAAAGAAACCCATTCCTGTACCAAAACCTTGAGCCATGCAGTTATACGTGCTGCTGTCATGGAGAGAACCAGCAGTGAAACATGCAGGAAGCCGGCGGAGGATGCAGAGTGAACAGCAGAGTGCGCTCACGATGAGTACAGCAGCGTCCCGTCCATTAAGGAGCAGTTGTAACGATACTGAAGCAAATCATCAGCTTCACTGGTCAGATTACATCCCTCAGGCTTGTGGAGGACTTTAATTTCTACAGGATCTTTAGGATTATGGAAATCGATGATGTGAATGTCAAAAACCAGCACAGCCGAGCCTGGAATGAAGTCTCCTGCAACCAGAAGAAAAATAAATGAGTATAAACAAAAATGTGAATTTTTGCTTGATTTAATCTCACCGACTCCATCTTCCCCGTACGCCATGTGGGGAGGAATAGTGATCTTCCTCTTCTCTCCGATACACAACCCTTGCAGAGCTTTGTCCATCCCTTTGATGACATAGCCCATACCAACATACGTGTCGTATGTGCTGTTTCGATGGTAGCTGTTAAAGAAATATGGACATTCAAATTTAATTTTTTTTTAACTTTCTGAACTTTAAAATAAACTTTATTTGTACCTCGAATCAAAAGCCGTGCCGTCCTGGAAGGTACCATTGTAGTGGTAGCGAATAAAATCGCCTACCACCGTCCTACGAGTGCAGCGTTCCGGGGCTTCTTTCACCTCCACGTTCAGACCGTCTTTCGGGTTGAAAACATCCACCATCAGCACCTCAAACACAAGAGTGGCTTGAGGAGGAATGCTGGTTCCTGTTAGGAGAAAAAAGTAAGTCAATCAGACAGGAATGGGATCTACCAGAGTTCAAAACATGTTGACATTTGAAATGATTCAAAGATCTTCTGGTTGAAATTAGGAGGTCAAACAAACTCTGTAATTATTAAGTTCTTGACTTTGTAAGTAATGCAAACCAGGACTGCACACAGGTCTTCAGGAAAAACTGGTCACTCCCATGAAAAGATGTGCCTCTAAACAAAACCCTGGAAATACTTTGATATTTGAATAATGCAAATGCAGAATTTGTAACACGGACTTTTTAAACATCATCCACCTAATCTACCACAAACATTTACAAGTAGATCTAAGTATTCTACGATCTATGTTCCCACCCTCACCTATGGTCACCAGCTGTGGGTGCTGCCTGAAAGAATGAGATCACGGATACAAGCGGCCGAAATGAGCTTCCTCCGCAGGGTGGCTGGGCTCTCACTCAGAGATCGGGTAAGGAGCTCTGTCTTCTGGGAGGAGCTCGGTGTCAAGCCACTCCTCCTCCAGGTCGAGAGAAGCCAGATGGGGTAGTTCGGGCATCTGGTCAGGATGCCCCCAAACACCTTACTGGTGAGGTGTTTCACCTCACTCCCAGCGGGAGGATTCCAAGAGGCAGACCCTGGATTCGCTGGAGACACTATGTCTCACAGCTGGCTAGGGAACGACTCGGGATCCTTCAGGGTGAGCTGGAGGATGCAGCTGGAGTGAGAGAAGCCGGGGCTTCCCGTCTGAGGTTGTTGCTCCGCGACCGGGCCCGGATAGGCGGAACACATTAGTGTATAACGTTGCGTTACTTTGTCCTTATAGTTAAATATAAAAATCCCAACTTGTTTTTAATCATTAATTAGCGCCAAATCATTCATTTTTTTGCACATTGTCTCACAACTGCAACAGAATGTGTAACCATTCCAAAATGTTCATTCATCTTCAAAACAGTTTATCCCTGCCATGGTCGCAGCGTGTCGGAGCCTTTCCTAGATGGTTATAGATAAGAGGCAGGGTACACCCTGAACAGGTTAGTAGTCTGTTACAGGGCCACACAATGAGACAGACAACGATTCTACACACTAATTCTTAGGGGCATTTTCTCAGTGGCCAAAGGTGGGAGGAAACCCACATATACACTAAGAGAACATGCAAACTCTACACAGAAAGGCCAGAGTTTTAAGCCTCACCCTACCCAGTGCTCAAACCCCTGACCTTCTTGCTGAGAGATCCCGGTGTCAACCACTGCACTACTTAAATTCTTAAACTATAAATGAGTTTTTTTCTAGCTTATGATTTCATACCATGGCCGTTCTCTCCATATGCCAGGAAAGGAGGGACGATGAGGATCCGTCTTTCACCGACACACATTCCCAAGAGACCTTCATCCAAACCTTTAATGAGGTCACCTTGCCCCAGGTAGGTGTCGTAGGTTGAATTCTTCAGGTAGCTGCGTGGTACAGAAACATTATGAAGATACTTTATTAACAACAGAAGCAGGTTTCATTGCTGCTTCACCTGGAGTCAAAGACCTCTCCAGAGAGTAAGGTGCCGTTATAGTGGTAACGGATAAAATCTGAGGGTGCACTGATCCGACTGCAACCTGCTGGCTTGTTGAGCGTGCGGATTTGGACTTTGTCCTCCATGTTCCAGATGTCCAGGAGGACGACGTCATACACCAGGACTGCGTCTGGAGGAATGATCCCACCTGTAGAATCAGAACCAGAGAGGTTTGCACGAGACCATGATGCTCATCACTGAGATGCCGTAGGTCATCACCTGTCCCAATGCTTCCATATGCAAGGTGTGGTGGGACTGTGATCTTTCTCCGCTCATTCACACACATGCCCTGAAGACCTCGATCCATCCCAGTTATCAACCTGCCCAGGCCCACCTGGCTGATGAAGGCTTTACCTCGATCATGGCTGCAATGGCAGAAAAGTTCATGAGAAAATACTCATAAAACTGTCTCCATGGCAACAAGCATCACAGTAAAAAATAATCTCACAAATAGTATTTAGTATTTATAGAAACTATAAAATAAAAGAAATTAATACTGAGGGGATTTTTGGGAGGAATGAATCATCAACAGAAGAAAACCATGATGAGAACATCTGGATCTTCCAGGTGAAAACATCTGGAATTTTTCTGATGTTTACCTGGAGTCAAACTTTTTCCCATCCTGGTGGAAAGTCCCGTTAAAGTGATACCGAATAAAATCCTCTGTTTGCACTTCTCTGGGACAAACTTTAGGAATGTCGTAACGATCCACAACAACATCCACTAAAGGATTACAAAAAGCTGCATGAAGGAAGAACAACTCTAAGAATCCGAGCAACTCCATGGAAAAAAGAAAATGAAGACAAAAGAAAAAAGAGAGAGAAAAGACAGAAAGCCAGCTGCAGGCAGGGTGGATCATGAACTGGACAGAAGAGAGAAGCGCTGCAACAAGTCTGGAACCGTTCAGCTATCAAGTAACCAGAAAAATACACACCACTTCCGGTTTGGTGTTTCAAAATAAAATACAGTAAATAGATTGATGGGAAAAAAAACTACAGTAATCTAAATTCAAGTTCAATGTTTTCTAGAAAATACAAGAGTTTTACTGCACTGTATAAAATATTTAACTGACAAAAATTCAATGCTTCTGTAGCAGGTGGAGTAGTTTATTGCATGGTTTTTATAGTTTTATTCTACATGTTTTTAATGTCTTGTGTTTTTAGTATGTTTTAATCGTCTTAATTATTTTATTTACTTCACCTTATTGCTCTGTAAGAGGCAGCTGGGGGAACAGAAGAGCCAGACCAGAGAGAGGGAGAAGAGAGACACACAGTGGAAAGCCCTCCTGTTGAATTATGGTGGTGTGTCAGCCAGCACACCACCATGCAGCGCGGGGTCTTTCTGAAAAGAGACACGGGGGGGACCTTCACGGATCCCACCAAGCAAGAAGGTTCCCACAGTCGGTGGTGCAGATGAGTGGGCCCGTACAGGGCGGACCAGTATGACGAGTGAGCCCATAAAGGCTGCGGACCGGGACGAGGAGGTGACGGTGGGTCAAACCACAACATGTGAAATCTTTTTTTAAGGACCGGCATTTTAGTATATTTTAATAAATGTTAAAATGTTTAACAGGTCTGTGCCTCTACTTCCCTGGTGCTCTCTGCCGTGTCCTAAACCGGCAGTCCGGTCTGTCATGATCCCCTCTCCTGCTGCCAGAGAGAGCCCTGGATGTTTCTCATCAACCTGATCAGGGTCATCTGAGGATGATTACAGATTACACACATCTGTGCACCCCGCCAGCTATTTAAGGGCAATTGCCCTGGACTTCCCTGCCGGGTCATACAATCCCTTCCAGCCAGGTCCTCCTGGTTGCCTGACCAAGAACGCATTCTGTCAATAACATTATGCCATGTCATTGAAACTTTGTTTTTTTTCTTTCCACAGTATTAACGGACTGCCAAATAAACCATGTTTTCTGTCTGCAACTGGGTCCTCCTTTTTCTATCTGCACTCTGCATCATGACATGATAACACATGGGATTCACAATTATTTTATTAGGCATACTGCATACCTGTCAAGGCATTCCTCCTGCCTTCCATATCGGGGAGACTTTCACACCGTACTGAGTGCCTAAAATCCAAGTTAACTGTCCATTTTGAAAATCACAAAAGGTTGCACACTTGCAGTCAATTTACAATAATTATAGTGACGTCATAGGAGGCAATCAGTCTAGCTCTGACTGCACTGTAACAATGGCCGCCTTGAATGTCCCATAATCAGCGTGAAAGTGAGTCTCTTTGAAGGGGTTTTATTAGATGACAAAATTCTGTATTATTTTTTTGGGCATATGGAAACGACAATATCCGAAACCATTTTCTTGACAGCTATGATACTGTTTATTCCTAGATTATAAAAAGCCCATCAACCTTTATACAGATTTTTTAAAAAAAACCTTTCACTTGAATATCAAAACCTTCCAGATTGACTGAAACAATATTTTCTTTCTATCTTTATGGTTGCTTATCTGGTTATAATGTACTTAATCCAATAACAGTACAAATAAAAGAAAAAGTCGTTTTGATTTGATGTGTCTAAATGGAAATCACTAAAAATATTGAACTACAACTTGAACAGAAATAATCTAAAGAAAAAAACTTTAACACAGTTTTTAAAACAAAAATAAGTTATTGTATTATTTATAATCACCCTCAGAAAACTAAAATATATATAAAAAATTATTTAACAACACATATCTCTTTTTAGGAAATGTTTTTAGTCAAAATTGTGACAAAATAACTCATATCATCACTAATGTGCTTCTTTAGAATGGGTTTTCAATGCTTTTATTGCACCTCATTAAAACCTTTAAACTTCCGGTTACTTTGTCCACTTTACTTCTCAGGTTGCTTGACCCCCTCCCTCAAAAATCTGTTTGAGGAATTCTGCAAACGTGTAAAACTCAGGGGTCCTTCCTCTTTCTTTCTTTCTTTTTTTTTTTTGTTAAATTTAAGCATTGACAATGGTTTTTATTTTAATGAATTTATAGATTTTTAAAACAATAAATAAATACTTTAAAAAAACTTTCATAAACAAAACTTTTTGTGAACAAATCTGTATCTTAAAGCATGAATCATCTTTTTCTTCTCTAAGCACCAAGATATATTTTTTGTTTGGAATCATTACTTTTTGCATTTATTATTGCAGAATTAAAGTTTAAACTAGCTCTATAAAGTCTCAAATATTGATGAAACAGATTTTATAATCTCATTATTACTGTGTAGTAATTAAGTGTTTCTTTTAGTGAGTTGTTCTTTTAATTTTTTTGTTTTAAATTATTTGTTTTATGTTCTGCATAAAAATTTGATGATTAAAATAACACATTGTTTTAAAAAAAACTGAAAAATTGAACCTTTTCCTCCTTGTGGTCCAGTTTAGTGAAAAAGTTAAGAAAAAATATTTACAGATCAACCCGGAAACAAAAAGATCCCTTTCAAAATAAATCTAAATAACAAATCTTTTATGTCATTAATAAAGTTTCAGATTAGAATGCTTTAACTATTCTTTACAAAATTACAAGAAATTTGACAAATTAGAAAATCTTCTAAATAATTTAAAAAACAATCTCCCTTTTCCCGTATCTTTTATTTTGAAAGTCACATCCATTTACTTTTTTTTCCCATCATTTCTTTCCACATATTTCCCAGCCTACGTGCGATCAGACATGAGGATCCTCTCCTAGAAAAAGAAAGTAAGGGGTGGGGGTCTTTGTGATCCTTTTTAAATCAGATCAGACTCCAGTGGCAGCTGGTGGAGGGGATGATGCTCCTGAGAAGTGTTTGGAGCTTTTGCTTTGCCTTCTTCATCCCTACCCTGCTGGAGGCTCAGTATGAGAAGTACAGCTTTAAAAGTTTCCCTCAGAAGGACATCATGCCGCTGGAGTCTGCGTATGGTTACGCACTGGAGCAGTACTCAGCGGAGAACTGGCAGGAGAGCATCAGTTATTTAGAACTGAGTCTGCGTCTTTATAAACTCCTGAGGGACAGCGAGGCCTTTTGCAGCCAAAACTGCAGCTCAACCAGCAAAGAAATCCCTGATTTGTATCCTGACAGCAGCCTAAGAGTGGTACGACACATCCTACTGAGAGCTGCATGCCTCAAAAAGTGCAAATCAGACTTTCCGATCTTTAAACTTTCCTATCCAAGAAGAGATCTACTGGAATCCTTTGCAGCGAGGACACCTTATCGGTACATTCAGTATGCATACTTCCAGGTAAGAGCAATCTAACAACAGAAATGTGTTCTTTTAGATTTCAAATGTCTTGGATTTGATGTGAGAGTGTTTCTAATGAAGGTGTTACAGGTTGAGACCATGCTGTTTTATTGAACCCTCCTGCAGATCAACTTGAGCATGTGCCACGTCTCTTTCTTCAGTGTTCCCCTGAAGACAATCCCCCTCTTCTTCTCTGTCAGAAGAGCTGCTCACACTTACCAAACACCCCATTTTATTATATAAAAAAAAAAAAACACAGGACGCAAGATTTCAGTCCAGTCTTTATTATTTAATCTAATCAGGTAAAAATGCTGTGATCAAATTGTTTTGCAATATCAGTCAAGTTTGAACTTGTGCTTTTAAACAGTGCACTGAAAATCATCATCATTCATTCATTCATCTTCTGAACCGCTATATCCTAATGGGGTGCAGGAGCCTATCCCAGCTGATTCAAGGCAAGAAGCAGGGTACACCTTGAATGGGTCGCCAGTTTGTTGAGGGGCCACACACTCATTCCTGTTTTCAGTGAAACGTCCTGTTGTTCGCTTGAGGAACTGGAAGCGCACACTCGGACCCATTTCGCACTGCAGCTTTTGGGTTGCCAGGTTGCGAACATTTTTTTCCCAATCCGTTCGTCCATTGAACAATCTATCCCAATCCATTCGTCCATTGTACAATCTATTCAGTTCCTGATTGGTCGTAGGGAATACGCCCACTTAAATCCATTGACGCCCACTTATGCACGCCTTCAAAAAAATATTCCCTGCCAGGTTGGACACAGTGCGACCTGATTAGGACGCCGGTGGATGCGGATGAGGGCATCGAGGTGTTTGCGCTTCTGCACTCAAATTTTCTTTTGGGGATTAATAAAGTAAATTCAATTCCAAGAGCAATTTCGAATCAGCCAATCAGCTCAAAATGCATGTTTTTGAAGGGTGAGAGAAAGCTGGAGTACCCAAGAAAAACCCACACAAACACAAGGAGAATGTGCAAATTTCACACAGAAAGGTCTGTGTTTCAAGCCTCGTCCCCACCCGGGATTTGAACCCTGACCTTCTTGCTGTGGAGCCACTGTCTCAGCCTGAACTGAAAATAAATACATTTATTATAAACTGTGAATTCTGTGAGTTATTGAACTTGGTACATCTGACTTCAACAAACTAGTATTTCTAATCAGAATCAGAACTACATTATTGATTCACACGTGGGAAATTTGTGTGTTACAGCAGCAGCACTGTGATCAGAAAAAAAGAAAAAGTATTTTTAGAAAAATAAGAAAGAATGGGACAGTAGGGTTGGGTTTTATTGCCGTTCCTCGCTTCACCTTTCAAGCTATATTTTCCGCAGTGGATTCATTCTTGCATCCCAACTGAAACATTGAGGTGGTGAAGATGGAGACGAAGGACACCAATGCATAGTCAGTTGCGACTGGTTTATTGCAGTTAATCAGGGGTTAAGGAAGACATTTGCAGCCTTGAAGAAGACATGGATGGGACCAGACAATGTGGAGAGCCTCCATCATGGCTGCAGCAGGAGAGCAGGACAGCAGATGATCTGACAATGAATTAATGGACATTAGCAGTTAAATAACTGGGGGAAGATGAGACACAGGTGGAATAACCAGGGAGGAGACGTGGGATCAAAATATGCTGAATTTGGGCAGAGGACCAGATTTGGAGAATGGAAATGCGTCCTAAAGGAAGATGATCAGGACAATTGTGCTTTGTGTGCTAATTTGCTGTACACGCTGCATAACAGGGAGGTCAGCTCATACCCTCCCACCAAGTGCCATATATACAGACCTGCCTAAGGTCACTGTGACTGCAATATTTTTTTCTAACAAATACCCCCAAAAACGTTTGTTTAAATTTTGATGTATTTTTTATGATCTGACATGCATCGCCCGTCTTGAATGTAACGTAACTGTTGATAGTGTCTCTCTGTTCCGCAGAGTTTGTCGAACTTCTATTCTTTGCAAAATTTTTTATTTTAAGTAGCTATTAACTTGTTGCTGTCAGAGAGAAATGAGACCTAAGAAGCTAACCCTCACTGATACTACCAGCCAGAACCGCTTACATCCCACGATAAACGAGGGACCACTGCATCCACAAAGAGTTGCTAGAAAATCTACCATGGTTGCTTTAATTGATCAAATAACCGAAAGAATTTCTACTTAGATTTTCCAGATTCAATATGTAAACTGTGTTCCATGTTTGTTCCTCAGATTAACAATTTGGAAAAAGCAGTTGCTGCTGCTCATACGTTCCTGAAGAAGAACCCAAAAGATCCTTCTTTGAACAAAAACATGAACTACTACAAGACACTATTTGATGTGGAGGAGTATCTCATCGACCATGAGGAGCATCCGTATGAAGTTAGTACACATCTACAATGCTTAAAAAAAATGACAGAATTCAATCTTTTTATTTTAAAAATTATTTCTTTTTTTTTTTTCCCCAGGCTCTTTTTCTCAAGAGTGTAACGCTCTACAACAACGGGGACTTCAGCAGCAGTGCCAGAAACATGGAGCAGGCCATCTCAGAGTTCTTTGAAGTCTATAAGCTCTGCTTAGCAGGCTGTGAAGGTTCATATGAGATCTTAGAGTTCAAAGACTTCTATCCAACCCTAGCAGGTAAGAGGAAGGGTAACTCAGGAGATGCCAGAATATGTTTTAAGACTCAACATAATGCTCCTCTGTTCTGCTTTCCTCAGATCTTTTTATTGACGTCCTTAAATGTAAAGTTAAATGTGAGAAAAACTTAACCCCAAACGTCGGAGGCTTCTTTGTGGAGAAGTTTGTGGCCACAATGTACCACTATCTCCAATTTTCATATTATAAATGTAAGGATTTCTTTCTTTTTTTTAGTCTTGCTCTGTTTGATTTTGCTGACATCTTCTGTGTTCCTCAGTGAACGACGCGAAGAACGCTGCTCCCTGTGCAGCCAGCTACATGCTGTTTGACCCCAAAGATCAGGTCATGCAGCAAAATGTAGCTTACTATCGTTTCTACAAAGAGCAATGGGGTCTAAATGAGGAGGACTTTCAACCACGGCCTGTAAGTAAAGCCACAACCTCACCAATCCTGACCTCCTTCTTTAGGTTGTCTATAAATGTACCAGAAAACGATTACACTGGAGCAGAACATAAAGCAGCGCCGGCGTGAACATTAACACGATCTCAGGGTGGTAATTAGAGTTGTGTATTTGTGAGTGTATGGTTGAGATCAGAGCGGCTAAAAATACTCGAGCAGAAGGAGGAAAAAAAGCACAAACTAGAAGCAGCTCAAATTTGTACCATAAAAGTGTCGTAAAAGTCTCAGTTTGTTTACGCCTGCTGACTCAAGGCTTTTTCTTGTTTTTCAGGAAGCTCTGCAATATTTTAACCAAACAACCAAACAGAAAGAAATGATGGAGTTTGCGCTGAGTTACTTGCAAATAGACGATGAGGTGAGTTCCTGTTGTTACAAAAAAAAAAAACCAAGTGTGAGTTGTTCAGGGAAACATTTGGTGCAATTATCGTAAAATTTTACAGTCATGCAATACTTTTCTAGATGCCAATTATGTTAAACCTGCTCATTTTTTTGCTAAATTGATGACAAGATTTGTGAAAATTCTCTCAAATTAGCTTGAGATTTATTTTCTTTCAGTGCAGAGAAAAATTGCGATATAATGTAAAAAAAAAAAGCGGAAATTCTTCCTCTTTTTGAAAAGCATTAAAAGCATAAAGATGCTTTTCATGATATGGATTTAAAGAAAATTAGTGTTACTGCTAAAAGTTCTTAAGTACTTACGATCAAAAGTCCAGAGCAATGGAGAGTGTGGAAAAGAGGTGAAGAAGCGTGTGCAGACAGGCTGGAACAGGTGGAGAAAAGTATCAGGTGTGATGTGTGATAGAAGAGTTTCAGCTAAAATGAAAGGAAAAGTGTACAAAACCGTGGTGAGATCGGCCATGCTGTTTGGTCTAGAGACAGTGGCACTGAGGAAAAGACAGGAAACAGAGATAGAGGTAGCAGAGATGAAGATGCTGAGGATCTCTCTGAGAATGACCAGGATGGACAGGATCAGAGGAACAGCACATGTTAGAGGTTTTGGAGATAAAGTCAGAGAGGCCAGACTGAGATGGTTTGGACATGACCAGAGCAGAGAGAGAGAATACATTGGCAGAAGGATGCTAGATTTGGAACCACCAGGAAAGAGGACTAGAGGAAGACCAAAGAGGAGGTTCATGGATACAGTGAAGGAAGACATGAAGATAGTTGGTGTGACCAAAGAAGATGCAGCAGGTAGGGTTAGATGGAAGAAACTGACTTGCTATTGCATTTTTGTTGATAGTGGAGGAGCCATAGCTCAGTGGTAAAATAGCCAACTTTGGACCAATGAGTTGCTGGTTCAAACCCTGCTGAGCTGATGCCGATGTGTCCCTGGAGCAGACACCTATCCCAAGTTGTTCACACTGTTGGTGCCATCATCAGATGCTTTCTGCAGTGCAATGCAGCACAGGAATTTCCCCATGCGGTATTAATATAGTATAATTAAGAAAAAATAAAAGAAATAGGGTAAAGCTTAAAAACTTTTAACGTCCTAAAACAATATGCTGACTGTTTTTTAAACCATCTGTTGAGTCGGTCGCCATAAATACTTGGGGCGTCTCCGTGTCCATGTCACTTTTGTAAACGTGACATCTTCCAAATTGCTAAGGGCATTTTAATGAAACTGCCCAGAGTTACTCAATACTAACTACTGTAAGGATGAACTGATTTTGGTCAGTTTGCAGACACAAAGTCATGAGGTCTCCAAAACCAGTGAAGGGATTTCAATAAAAATGCACAACAATAGATGAACTGATGAAGTTTGACTACCTTAGCATCGGCTTGTTCTTGTTCGAATTAGTGACGTGCAAATAATTTTGGGTTTTCACTACTTTGACCAACTGTTAGGATCTTTGGTCCTCATACCAATCGTCTGGTATGGGTTTTATTTTAGAGTTGCCTTTAAGTTTTAGCATTCCCTGATCTTTTACGTAGTGGAGATGTCCTCTACTTTTTTTTGTCGGTGTTACTCCAATTCAGGAATACACCAGCCTTAATACGTCTACATAACTTCCACGGATCATTTATTAAGGGGAACTAAAGTATAACTAAAGTATACAGTATAGGAGACGGCAGCACAGTGGTTAGCGTGGACCGGAAGGTCGCAGGTTTGCGGCCCACAGAGAGCACGTCTAGGGTCCTTGGAGAAGACACCTAACCCCCGCTTCTCCCACCATTGGCGCCGTCGAAGGGCAGCCTGCTGCGGTGTAAGGAGTGCAGCACACAAATTTCCCCGGTGAGGGATGAATAGAGTAATTAATTATTATTATTATTATTTTTTCTTCCAAAAAGTTCTTTTAAAAATAGATTTCACCTTTCTTTTTGGTCAGTGTACACGTATCTACTCGCTCTGGTATTGAAATTTTTTCTTTAATAAAAAGAGAAAAATAAACCCAACTTTGGTTTCAAATGAGCTTGTAAAAGAGTGTAAAGGGTGTTTTATTTTTACAATGGACCAATAAAAACGATCCAATTAGCTGCATCATGCTTTGCTCATTTGATCTTTTCCAGTGATTTCATCTGTCCTAAAGTTTTTGTTTTTTTCTGGGTGAGAAGTTTCTGAGTCAAACGTTTCAATGCATGATAAAACGTTGCTCCTGCGTGACTGGACATGACGTTAAAGCACTGAAACACAACACAGCAAGAATGGTGCACACATTAAACACAATCTGCTGTAGCTGTAAAATAAGGATTTAAAGAGAACAGAGAGGAGAGGGTGGGGGTGGCTGTGTTTTCCGCCGGCACAGTGTGGTATGTGGCCGGGAGGTGTTGACCACTGAGACTGTGCCACATCTATTTAACTCAGGTCAGCCCCTCCCTGTCTCTCACAAGGGGAGGGAAAATGCTCTGGTGGAATTACAGGGTGCACAAACTGCAGATTTACAGGCAGGCGGAGGAAAAGAAAGGATTCCCTTGTTATGTGTTTTCCAGATGAAATAAAGAGAGACATTGTAAACTGTTTCTGCTTTTTTAATTGTTTTTTTTTATTTTAGGATGTAGTGAATCCAGAAGAAACAGGCAACTCTGACTCAGAAAATCTTGATGCTGAGTTTGAGGGCATCGGGGATTACGAGGAGTCCTTCCTGGCTGAATGGTGGCAGGAACCCAAAACCAAATGGGACACTGGAGAAGTTGCCGACTGACATCTGTCCTATTTTCCTGAGCAGAAAACTTTCCAATCAGACTCTTACATACCAAAGATTTTCCACCAAACTTCCAAAAGTGTTTAGCAGAAGACCAAATTCTCTCTCTTATTTTTATTTCTAATCCACATGCATCATGTTGATCAGACTCACAGGTTGACATGTCTAATCTTGGCTGTTATCAGCCTCCTTCATCAGAGTCATTACCTCGTTTGCTGATGCGTTAAGGAATTTTCTACAGTTTTTATTTAATAAAATGTGAGTGCTTCAGTGCTGTAGCATATGGACGCAAACAGGTTTTCTAATGCTACAATTAAAGGAATATTTTAATACAACATGTTTTGTCTTTGCGTAATCCTAAAAGAATTAAGATTTATAACATAGAATGTTATAAAACAGGATCTCATCATCAAATCTACGACTGTGATTGTTACTAAGATGAAAAAAAAAACTTGTAAATGGTTCCAGGATAGCTATGTAGAGACCATCGTAGAGAAGGCTCTGAAGTTGTTTTTTGATCAGTGAATTTTCTGTTCGAGATGTTTCGACTTCCATCTGGAAAAAATTTTCAATCAGAGATTATTTGGAATGGCGATGTTAAACTCCAAGATTGCATTTTATTTGTTTTGTTGTGCAGTGATTAGCACAGTGGCCTCACAGCAAGAAGGTCAGGGTTCATGTCACGAAGTAGGATGAGGCTTGAATCACCAGTCTGTCTGTGCGGAGTTTGCATGTTCTCCCCGTGTATGTGGGGGTTTTCTCTTAATACTCTGGTTTCCTCCCACCCTCCAAAAAACATTTGTGGGAGGTTTATTGGCCACTGTGTAAAAATTTTTCCCAAGGAATGAAATTAATGTGTATGTGTGGCCTAACAACAGGCTGGCGACCTGTTCTGGGTGTATCCTGCCTCTCGCCTTAAATCAGCCGGGTTAGGCTCCAACACCCCATGACCTCGTCGGGGATAATTGTTTCAGAAGATGAAATGAAAATAAAATTTCATTCTGATGTATCAATTAGAGAAAAAAAAAATCATTCTAATTTTTCTACTGCTTTAGTGAAGAAAAAACTAAACCCATGGAAACCAGTAGTGGGTCGTGGTTTCCACGGGTTGTCAGGTGCAAGCTAATTAACAGGTGAGAGTTAAGGTACACCTTGTACAAGTCACCAGTTTGTCACACAGAAAAATAGACATTCAATCATGCATGCTCAGACATTTGGTCAGTTAAAATGTTAGTGGTTTTGGAGGACGTTCAAGTTCCCAAATCACTGATAATTAATTGTTTGTGGAATTATAATAATAATGTATACTCTATGGATCTCTCATTGGGGACATTTGGGAACTTTGACATCTTGGCATTGACTTATTCTCAACTTCACACCAATTCTATGCCGATTTTTTTATTCGAACCCCACAAGAATTCTTGATCCAACCAATAACAAAAGCCAGAGTTGTTTGAGACAGAGGAATGGTTGTTTCATGTTTTATTTTTCCATCATTTCCATCCATCTACAGGCATCAATGAATTATTTTTCCATCGTTTCAATTTAAAAAGATAGTGTCTAAAAATATGGGCTAAGATGCATCTCATTTTTTCTTCTTTGTGATTGTATCAGACATACACTGTACATACGGTCACCATGACGACAGTGCATCTGCCATAGTGCAAAGCTCAGACAAATCAAAGCGACCTCTGACACGCTGCCTCTTGAACCCCAAAAAATACCAGATCTTCCAAATCCCATTTACAGTAAGGGTCAGTAGAAAGTTTCTGTGCCGAGGTTTCAAATAATAATAAAAAAAAAAGTAATAAAAATTGCGAGACACAAAGGGCGAGATTAGCAGATGCGGGTTGTGTGAACACACAGATAAAAGTCATTTTTAAAGAAATCTTCATAGATTGCATTTAACATTCAGATCATTTAGAAATCAAAACCAAAAGGTGTGCATACGGTGGGCAAGTGCTTTTCTTTTCTTTTTTTTTAGTAGAAACCTCGACTTAAACACAGTTTTGAACAAACAGCAGGTTGTAGAAAGAGACAATCCTTTAGAGGTAAAAACCTGCTTATGGACCGGTGATAGGAGTGCTCTGAGTGGCCCGGGCCGTAATGTAAACAAACACATTCTTCACTTTTTCTTTAAAAATCTATTTCATTCATACATTCATTCTTTTAAAAAGACACACACGGAGTAAACTTCCCACAAACTTTGGAAGTGGTGAGAATGCACAGAGAAAGTGGAATGTTGAGTCGGTCTGACAATAAAAACACAAAGTTTCGGTCTCTGCTGCTTTGTAGTCCAGAAGTTTTTTTGTTTTTTTTTTCAATGATCCCAAAACCATAAGACCTAGCTTCTCTTTTCAGACATGTAAACAGGAAGTGGTTGGTGTAAGTAGGACTCCTAATGGCATCTAAACTCATCAGTCTCTCTTTGGAAAACATGCTTAAACAGGACATCACTTTCTTTCCCTCTGTTATTTTCAGATCAATTTTTTTTAAATCCTTGGAAGAACTAAACAATCAGTTCTTCTTTTGAGTGAAAAAAATCATCCCAGCTTCAACCAGGTCTAGTCTATTCAGGCAGGAATAGGAAAGACATGTCTTATGTCATTTTTGATATGTTCTCCATCGAAGAATCGCGAGATGTGAACTCCAAAGTGTGTTGGCGGAGCTCCTGGCCTGAAGGAAGACCCTGACGTTCCCACCTGATCACTTTTAGACTGGACACAGTCCTTAGCGATGTTCTGGCAGGTATGGAGGAAAGAAGGTGTGGAGTTTGGCTGGTATGGTGATTGGAGGACAGACAGGAGTGTGGAGGAAAAAAGTTTTTCAAGAAGTTCGGCAGGAGTTTGGAGAGTGTAATGGAAGACTTTTTTTTATTCCTCTCTTCTTGGACGTGGAGACGACAGTGCGAGAAGGAAGACGAAAGTGGACGGTGGACAGACAGAAAAATGGACGGACATTATCCTCCTCCGGATCTGAAACACAGGAGTAAATATTTGTTAGTAGTTTGAGGTAAAAGCATAGAGATCGATGAGAAATGACAGAAATGATGAGCTTGATAAAAAAAAAAAAAAAATTATGTTCCTGTCCTGGGCGTCGCCAGACTGAGGAGGTCTCTGTGTTTAATCCACCATCCTGTTTCCAGCAGGATGAAGCCCACCTATTGATTTATTCAGATTTAAAGCTGGAGAGTAGAATAAGCTAATATTTAATTAACAGTCTGCTTGTCCCGAGGGAGAGATCTCCCTTTCGTGTGGATCCCCCTGAGGTTTCTTTTTTCCGCACTGCTGGGTTTTTTGGAGTTTTTCCTCACTGGGAAGGAGGGTCTAAAAGCATTTTTAAAAAAGGAGTCTTGGTGTTTTATGATGTTAAAATTTTCATCTCAAGGCACATATAAACAAACAAGGTGGAAATGCATTAACCACCAAAAATGCTAAAAAAAAATTAAATTTCTACGCAGATATGGTGTAACGTGCATCAAGTTAGCAAAGCAAGCACATGTTCTTTTCTATTTTCATTTATGTGTATTTACATAAAAATAACGCTTTTTTTGTACAATCGTATTAAAGTTTGTCCACAGCTGCTGCATAAAACACTTCCTGTTTATGTTAAAATTTGGGTGTGGCGGAGGACAAAATCCCTGGTCACGAACAAACTGGTGTTCAAATAGTATCCAAATACAACGGGCAGAGTTCGCAAATATAAATTAAAAATAAAAACACTTTTAACGTGGGAATTACATTCAAGCTGCCCAAAAAGTTCATTCCTTACAGTCTCCCCTCTTTAAAAAAACAATGTTGAAAGAAAAATTGTGAAAAGATGAGGTTTAATGGAAGCTGTAAGATGTAATTCGTACCTTCCTCTTCGAATGTTCCTGTATCCCATTATACGAAAATGAAAAGAGAAAAAAAAAATACAAAAAATGAGTAAAATATATCAGCAATCATTTTAAAAATCAGAGTATTGACGATTGACTTAAACTTAATAGGTGGCGACTGCAAAGTTTGTTTTCTGAATTCTCAGTAAAGGAAGTGTAAAAATGTCCAAAAATAAAAGTAAATGTTAGTTTTAATAGATGAAACGTTACAGTTTGTTTCTTCCTTCTGAAATGTTTTTTTTTTTTAATCTCATTTTAGTGCCGGTCTCACATGCAGATGAACTACTTAAGCCAAAACTCTCACCCACTAGAGAGATTTTTGGACATTTGATATCAAAAGTCCAACTTTCTGGTACAAAGGTCACAATTTACACCTCATGCAAACATGCGCTGACATTTAGTTCTGCCTCTAAAATGACCGCCTGCTACAAATAAACTTAGATAAAACTTTAAACGGGATGTTATATGTTATTAAAAGCAGTCATTTTAGGTCAGATGTGGGCAACAGCAAGCATGCACGGGTGTGGTACTTCAGCGAGATCATGCGGGGTTAGAGGCATGCTTAACGTACAAGGTTAAAAAATAAGAAAAGTGCACAAGTTAACCTAAAAGGATATAATTCTCATGAAGAATATATAAATAATATAAAAAAAACAAAGTAAGGTGTTGGAGGTAGAGTGCGGGGCTTCCAGATGTGGCACCAGTGGAGCAAGTCAGGTTAGTTTTCTTTTTCAGCAGACTTGAGAGTAAAACGTTGCATTGTGGTAGTTCCTGGCAGAGAAATTTCTGTCTGGTTTGTTTTTATAAAAGCCAGGGCTTGTAAAGAGGGATGGATTGTGTGGGGGGTAGAGTAAGGGGTAAGGTGCGGGCTTTGCATTAGGATTGGAAAATAATAAAAAAGATGTTTCTATTCTTAAAAGCCAAAAAAAAAGCATTCAAGCATCAGCGGGTCTCGGACTCAACTCTCCATTCCCCTCCCCGGTATTAAGAAATTGCGTCTATTAAAATGAGGAGGATTTAGAGGGAGGGGTCCTTTAGGTGGAAGCAGACAGGTACACAAAGGCATGCCAGAACTCTTACTTAAATCCCCATCCTGTTCCCCCTAGGACTATAGCTGCCAGGAGAATAGCACCTGCGATGGACCCTATTATGATATTGGTGCCACTGGGACCTGCGCAGAGGGAGGAGGGAAGGGGAGGAAAGGTGCGGAGGAGGAAGAAGGGCAGAAACAAAACAACACCACTAAAGAACACACGTCAGAAGACACCGTACATCTACAACATCTACCAGAGAGAAACAGGAATAGAGAAAGGGCAGGTGGAAGGGCACCTGCAGACAGAGACAGAGAGAAAGATGGAGGGAGGCGGGAGGAGGAAATCAGCACGTTGGGTGGAGATGGGAGAACAGGCGGGTGGGTGAAAGGGAACCAGGGAGACAACACTAACAAAAAGAAACAGAGGATATAGAGAGTTATATTACTTTGCTCGGGGCTTTTGATTTGGCCCTAAAAAGCAGTTATAGCCCTTTGCTCTGTCTGTGGCACACTGCAAGAAAGTATAAGAAAGACATTTGAAAAATGCCAGTTTTACTAAACACACATTCATTAAAGAAGAAGAATTGTGTTCTTGTGGGGTAAGAAAGATTATCTCATACTACATTTTAATAAACAGTATGTCTTTTGTTTGCCGAAACATGTACTATTTTTCCAAAAACTTCCGGTTCTGACAATGTGAATCCTCACATCTTCACTCCCTGCTTCATTCCACCTTCACTGGGCATGAATCTTGTTTGAGCCCACAAATACAAAGTAAAATGCATCAACATTTAAAAAAAAAAAAATCATATTTTTATGAATTTAAATAAACGTGGGACTTCCTGTTTGTTGTACAACTTAACCCATAAGGTCAATATGTTGCACACTACGCCAAAGCAAGTTCAGGGTTTGGGAATTTTCATTGACAATGGCAATAAACAGTTTTTGATTCCTTGAGGATCCCCCCTGCGCGGAGCATATGCGCTGCCACCGGAAAAAAATCCTTACGACTTGTGGTGGAGAACAAACTCTGAGGCCAAGCATTTTTAGCATTTCCATCATAACCTAAAACTGTATGGGGGGGCTCGCACTTGACTGCAATGGGCATAAATATCTTTCAAAAAAATGCTTCCTGAGTGTTTTTGATTTGGGGATAACATTCAAACATAGCTCAACACGCTGGGTTAGGGTTCAACATGTCTCAATACACTCATCCTCTTCCAAAAACAAATGACTCATCTAAGGGGAAAAAACTCAGGTGTACTTTCTGACTGTGCGCCGATAAGGGGAGTGAGGCTTATTTCTATCACACAGAGAAACTACACTGCAGTGATGATGAATAGAGACTATGAAAGAAAGGAAGATGAAGAGCAGACAGAAAGAGAAAAGCGAACAGGCTGAGAACTGTTATAGACCTTTCTTCTCAGGGCCTGTTGGTACCGTAGGCTCAGGGATGGGATCAAAGACACTGCAGTCCTTCCCTGTGTAGTCCCGGTCACAGATACACTTCACCTCATTACTGCAGGTCTGAAGAGGTCAGAAAGCAGAGCAAAGTCAAATAAAATGCAGATAAACGTGAGAATTTACAAGAAATTTATATGAGGAACAGAGAGAACTCTGAAACCACTCATATACTCTAGACTTTACCATCTAATTTCACAGTTCCTCTCTCCGCATCTGGCAAGAAACTTTCTGTAGATCTACAAGGAAACAAAGCACCTCTCTCTGACCTTCCCTGTACGCATCATCACACCTAACACTGTATCATGTTTACTACTATTTTTTTTATTATTATTTTGGCAAAAATAAACTCTTAGACCAGAGGAAGATGCTGATCAAGATGTGCAAGGTTCACAACAACCTCTCCCGACCTACGTATGAGATAGTGAAGGGCTTTAGTAACTCTTTCAACCAGAGACTGCTGCACCTTTCCAACAATTTTGTTGCATGGCTCAAGTTTTTTTTCTTCTGCAGTAGGCACAAGCCGCATTGTTAAACTACCCAGCTTGAAAATCCGCTCCCTGAGAGAATACTTGATATGCAAAAAACTAATAAGAAGTGCATTGCGTCTACTTTGTGAAGTTTTTTTTTTTTTTTTTTTACAGGGAATGGCTTTACCCCATGATCGGAGCAAATTCTTCCAAAATTTGATCCTGCACAGATGCTGAGATTGAACGCCGCCACAGGGAGGCAGCGTCTCTCCAAACACATCATGTTAGGTCCACAAGGTGTACCATCTTCGACATAGCCAAGGTCCGAACCATCTTCCAGCAAAGCATGGCCACCCCTAAGAGAAGCATTCAAAAAAGTAAAACAAAGAGACAGTTAGGTAGATCGAGTTTTTCCCAAACTGAAAGATTAAAAACTCAAAGCCCACCTGCAGTCCAGGTACTTGTTCTGATGGTAAAGAGTGAAGCTGGTCACCTCTCCTTGCAAATCACCAAACTTTGGTTTCATGGAAACGTTGGCACAGAATAGAAACCCACATAAAACATCCCTAACAAAAGAGAAGCACAAAAAAACACTATTCAACTAATTTACTCCTCACAAAAACATTTGAAAGAAAGAAAAGCAGATCGTTAGCTGCTTCAGTAGGAACAAACTTACGGTTTGTTGCATTGAAGCCATCCTTGCCCATCAGGATCTCGTCCACAGTTTCCTTTCTCTGTCCCCTCAGCATTGAGCTTCTCATAACAAAACCTGTCTGCTGAGTCTACGGTGATAAAAGCAAAGCAAATCATGAGTACAAATTAAAATAAAACATTTAAGCAATACTTATTGTGCTTTTCACATACTGTATCCCCAAAGTCCTTTACACTGCCCATCCCGAGTCCTGCACTGTCCACCGTAACATCGACCCTGTGGAGGTAAAGCAGTGTTAGACACACCTTGTCTGTAGGTATGGAAACATGACACACATGTCCTCACCTGGCTGCTGTCACACATGTAGCCATCTAGTTTGTGGACATTATGAGGACACTGCAAAAAAGAAAAAGAGATGAATATTTTGGTTTTGGTCAGAGAAATTTGAGCTTGCATAAAGTTTTACCTGACTTGAGTCACCAGAGCAGGTTTCTGGAATATCACAGTCATTTACAGCATCTCGGCAAACAACACCTCTCTGTTGATACTGGGAGGAAAAAAAAAAGACAAGTAAATCATTAAAATGGTTATTTTTAAAGTGTAACTTAAGAGTTGAGGGTGTTTTTAAAGTTTTAAGTTTGAACATCAAGTAGCTTCAGGGTTCAGATAATTACTAACTTTACTAATAATAATAATTACTAATTACTAACTTTAAGTAAATTTCACTTTATACATTGAAACATCATAGTTAATCAACTCTGTGTTATTAAATTTAGACAAACAAACAAAAAAAATAACGTGGGGAGTTCCTCAAAGCTCAATCTTAGGCCCTTGTTTGTTTTGTTGTTCCCACAAAACTGGTTCTTCCAAACAATCAATACATTTTGTGTTTAAACTAATAATACATATGTTTCTGAAATAAAACCAAAATCCCCCAGACCTTTTTGTGTCAAACTAAATGTTTTGACAACAAAAAACATCTGAATGTCTGACTTTAATTTAATTTAATTTAATCAAGTCAACCTGATTTTGTCATTTTTAAAGAAAAAAGTAATTTGAAAACAACCATGTTTTAAATTTCTAAAAAATGAAGAAAAAAAAATTTGAAAAATATATAATTGACGATAGAACAAAACTAAAACATGAACACAATAAAGACATGGAACCAAAATAAAAATGCTTTGAACTTTGAGGGAATAATTAATCAACTTGAGAATTTTCTATGATTCTAAAAGCGTAAAATTTCCAATTATGATCTGTACTAATTAAATAAGTGTTTCTAAGAAGCTTCCACTAAGAACTAAATTTGTACAACTAGTTTTAAAAATGCCACTGTGGCAAAAGAGTTAAGGACAACAAAAGCCGTGCAAATGACTCATCGTGTGAAGAGCGTATGAGTGAAATGTGCAGGCTTTCCATTGGCCCAGATGGCCCAGTTTTTTCCCAACACCTAAACACAGCATGTATTTCAGGAACTGTGAGGATCTGAATAATGCATGATGTGATCCTTTTCAGCATAAATTGTGATCACAGTTTCTTTATTCGATTATCAAATTAAACTGACATAATCCTGCAAAAAGTAGATCCCTTCTCAGACCATGTGAGGAATAAACTTACCTTACAGCCACTACAACAGAGTCCGTTACTGCACATGGCATCATGGGTAAGCGTGCATTTTTTACAGCAAGCTCCTCCTTTGCGAGCACACTCCTGTTGTCATGTCACAAGAAGAAAAGAAAACCCACTGAAATACCTCTGAACAATGCAAGCACATGCTTATTTAGAGGTGCAACCCAAATGTATAAAGCCTATCTTTCCACTCACCACCTGGGACCCGCAGTCACACTCCTCTCCTGGCTCAACAAAGCCATTCCCACATTCTGGAGGGTCTAAAAGCTAAAAACAACAACAAAAAACAATTTAAACTCTCTAACTCTAGTTGAATGAGTTTAGAGTATCGGAAATCAAACTGTGCATGGCCTTCACCTTATTGGGTTTGTTAAAAAGACAGCTTCCACCACCCTGGAGCAAGAACTGGACGTACTCATCAACACTGCAGCGAGAAAACTTTCTGGGCAAATAGAATCTGTGATCACAGACAGACACGGACACATTTAAAGAGCAAGAAATGAAGTAAAACGCAAACAGTGCTTTCCTTTTCTGTAAGGAATGCCAGACCCACCGTGGGTGTCTGCGCCATCGCTTTGCAATCTGATAGAAACGTTCCCATCTGCACTAAGATACTGCTTTAACAAGTAATTAAAATCTGTATACATCCATCTGTCAAGACAGGCTCAATCCAAATCATTCATGTAGTAACTGCTTTTAGCGTACTATTTGTAGTTCATATGCAGGGTTTTCGTATTTACAGTTTCAACAAATTGGCTTGAAACAGAAGTCGTTAGATTAGTAACTTGAGGGGTCTATTATAGCCTGAGCTATCAGACTGCTTTTTTTTTCATTCCGTGGAAACAGTCAGACCTCACGGCATTGGCTTTTGTTTAAAAAGAAAAAAGAAAAGCAGGTACATTTTACTTTCACCAATTGTTGCTTTCTGGTTGGAACTAGACATGACGTGCGTAACGTCCTAAGAAGGCTAAAAAAAACAAAAGTATTTCTCAAATAATGTCCGCAGCAGGGCAATCATATATTTTCCCTGAACAAAACTCTCTAAAAGTGGTTTTTCTTCTGGCTTTAAATTCTCAATTTTGAGAGTCATTACTATCACATGGCATTTACTAGTGTCTTCGAGCTCCACGCTTTAGAACCAAACTACAAAAATATCTGGATGGACAATTTTGCGTTTGACAGAAAATTGTCTTTTTTGTTGTTAGCTCAAAACGTATTATTTGCACAAAAAAACACCTTAAAAATACTGTACATTTAATCAGTTTGATTTTGGAACTCGCTTTTTTGCTTAACCCTACTCCTTAGGCATACATACAACTCATTGTAATACTCGTTTGAGGCCGCAATTACAAGACTAAGCAGAGAGTGTACACTGCTGCTGAAAAACACTTGCTGCTTATGTTAGAATGTGGCAGAGAACAAAATCCATGGTAAAGAACAACATGGCATGCCACAATTATCTGAATTACTTAACGGTAAAACTCGTAAAGTGCTCAAACACGCACGACTGAAATAGAAAACCCCTTCAAATAAGTTTTTGAAGTAGGGAATAACTCTCAAACATGTTAGAAACTTCCAAAAATATAATTTTGCATAAATTTCAATCAGTAAAAGTTTGAGTAAATATCCAGAGACCCCTCAAAAAGTATCAGACTGAGACAGAAATCAAATGAGTAAAGATGACAGCTTTTTGGAATGTTTACCCAGTGTCCTCCATGATGCAGCCCACCCATGCATCTGGGCATCGGCAGTCACCTGTGAGGAAGAAAAAAAGTGAGGATGAGGTGTTATGAGAACAAAAAACACTAATGAATCAGAAGCTGCTGCTTCACAACAACAGCTTTATCCAGAGCTTTTTAATTTTACTGGCGTCAACGCCTACCTGCAGAGCTCCGTGCATTATTCCACCTCATCCCAATGTTTTGACCAAGACTCTGACATAAAGTGATGGCCATTGCACCTACATTCCCATACTGCAACAAAAGCACACAAATAATGGACAGTCTATTACGTTGTGTATTATCATCGTTATTTCCTGAATCATCTGAAATGCTGAAACACATTTTTTATGACACTATAACACTTTGATAAAATATTGCTGGTTATATTATGTGATAATCTATTTACTGTAAAAGTGTGTCATGCAATGAAGTGTTTTGTGTTGTGTTTTGGGTCTACTCTAACTTTGGTCAGTGTTTTTTTTCTATTTTAATTTGTCAAATTTTTCATATTTTTCTGACCTCGTTTATTCCTCCTCCTCTCGTCAAAGAGCATACTCCTCCCGTGTAAGCCGTCCCACTGCGGCTACTGTAAAATGTACGTCCTCTGTGGACAACAAAGATACATTATTTTATATTATTCACACCAAATTAACCCCAAAAGAAAACTTATCTTCAATATTTAAACGTAAAATATTTATTGTAATTTTCTTACGAGAATAGGTGAACAACATCGCTTTGCTCTCGTATGCTGTCCTTCCTGTACTTCATAAAGTTCTGTAGTGTTATCAATGGGTCCTCAACTACTGCCATCATGTTTTTAGAGGTCCAGGTCTCCATGGCAACGAGCACAATCCTTGTGTTCAGTTGTTCCTGAAAGATCTGGGACCAGAAAATGTGTATTAGCATTGTTGTTCAAACCGTGGAGATAAACCATTTCCAAACGTGGTGCTGAACACACACATACACATACAACAGGTGGCCGTGTGTGTGTTTAAGCAAGAGGATTTCAGTTCTTACTGTATCTGCCGTGTTGACCACAGCTTTGGCAAAATTCTTTGTTTGGCTGCTGGAGCGTCGCAGCTGTACAAACTGTGGAGAGAAAAATGGACAGATGGCTGAGGAGAAGAATCTTTAACACAGAAATACATGTATTTGTACAGATTTAAAGTTTTTTTTTCATCTAATCAATCCTCTTGTTTTGAATATACTATTTTACAACGCCAGCCGATGGTACTGTTTTGTAAAGAGAAAAAAAAACAACTTAAAATTTTAATAGGCATACAAAATTAAAACCATTTTATTTATCGTCCGATGAAGCCAAACAACAGAAATAGTATTGATTTGATATGATTGATTTCACGGAACAATTAATTAAAATCTGTCCCTTAAAACCACTGAAAAAGTTATTTTATTTCAGGCTTTTCTTATTTTTCTTGCTTAAATGTAACATTAAACACATCGACTGACGTCTATCTGGTTTAGAAGAAGCTTTTGTTTTTTTGTTTTTTAATCATGACTAAAGAATTATTCATTTCTAGGAAGTTGAACAATTTTTAAAATTATTTTCACACTCATTGTTATCAAAGAAATTTACAAAAGCTAATCAATTTTACAACTCTACATGATTGATTGCCATAAAATTTTTCTAAAGATTACGCCTACTATTTTTACCTTTCTGATTTATACTGAAACACACCAGCAAACTGAATAAGGACCGTTTTTATAGAGATTCTCGCCAAGAAAACATATGCTTTTTCAAGCCCATTGAAACGGAAGTACATGGCATCTATAGCTGATCAATTCCAAATGTTTTTTGTTTTTTTTTTGCACTTCCACAAAAGCTAATTCAGATGTATCTTGAATTTTGAATAGATTCACACCCGCCTGGCAAACGTCACGGTCATGCAAAAGCAAAGTGAACCTCATATTCAAATATGTGTAATTCTGTATCAAAGTTTAATGAAGTAACTAGGAGATGAAAAACAGTCATCAAAACCTCTACGTGTGTCATCTTCTTTGGTAATCAGCCCATATATTCACACACATTGAGTTGCAACATAAAATTACTGTATAAAAAGATTAATAATAATTTATTTGTTATGTCAAAATGTCCTAGATAGATTCCTAAAATGAACTGTTCAAGAAAAAAACAAGATAACCAAACAATTTTTTACTCACCATGTCATTGTCGTTAACCACCATTAATTCAATATATTTAGTCTCAGCCTGGACAGAGGGCTTGCGAACAAATCTCTTGGATCTTCTCAGTCCACCAGACACCTGCTGCTCTGCCGTTTGGTCCAGTTTATCATCATCGCCTGTGCTTCCTCTGCTGTCCCACTCACTGTCTTCTGCACAATCTGAACATGAATACATCAAATACAGTGATTAAATTACTTATTTTTAGGATGTCTTTTATCACTTTTTTTTTCATTTTAGTGGGATCTCTGTTGATCTTTTTGAATGATGGAATTCCTACAGTTTTGGAATGTATTTCACAACCAGACCTTCAGGTGTAACCCATCTGCATCAATCCCCTCATAAGCCATTTTGTGGTTACAATCAGTTTGTCGCGGTGAAGCAAGAGTTGAGCCGAAAAGCTAGGCTATTAATTTACCAGTCGATCTATGTTCCTACCCTCACCTATGGTCGTCAGCTGTGAGTGGTGACCAAAAGAATAAGATCCCGGATACAAGCGGTTGAAGTGAGCTTCCTCTGCAGGATGGCAGGCTCTCACTCAGGGATAGAGTGAGGAGCTCTATCATCCAGGAGGAACTCGGAGTACTGTAGAACTGTTACTCCTCCGGCTCTGAGAGTTGAGAGAAGCCAGATGGGGTGGTTCAGGCATCTCATTAGGATGTGTTCCAAACGCCTCACTGGTGAGATGTTTTGGGCACTTCCCAATGGGAAGAGACCAAGACCAAGGGGCAGACCCCAGACCTGCCGGTCAAACTATGTCTCACAGCTGGACAGGGAACACCTCGGGATCCTCCGGGTGAAGTAAAAGATGCAACCGGGGGGATAAAAGCCTGGGCTTCCCTTCTGAGGCTGTTGTCCCTGCAACCCGGCCCAGATAAGTGGAAGACCCCAGAACGGAATTAACACAGAGAAAAATTGCTTCGGGCATCACGGAGGAAAAAGTCAAAACTTCAAATCTGATTAGTCGAAGCAAAGATTCAATTATTGTTAAGAGCCAGTAGAATGAACTTTGACGCCCTTTAAGTTTTCATTTTAAACTAATAAAATGTAGTTTATTTTAGCCTACTTGGCAACAAATACTAGCTGAGATGTGATTGATTGATTCAAAGTTTAAATGGAAAAAAAAAGTTTGGAACCAGTGCAGCCATTAAAAAGGTCAAAAAATTAAACAGACAGATCATTTGGAAATATTTTATAATTATGAAGGAACAAAATATATGTAACACCAGTTTGTGACTCAGATTTTTTTTAGGCCAGGGCTTGCCACCTCAACACCAAGAACATCAACATCAAGAACAAGTACCTTCACAGTAGGGAGAAAGTCTGATATCAGGCATCCTACGGATTATGTGAGCACCATCATCCTACAGAAAAAAAAATTGATTAGAAAATGGGAACTTCCAGATGTCATTAGTAGTCTATTCTATCTTCATCTTTTTTAACTGCTCACCTTTTGGCTCCCATTGTGAACAGGCTCAATTCCATAAGAAAACAAACCATCAGAGAACATGCCGCTGAGAAAGAAAAGCAAATGAAAGTTAGTAAGGTAAAGGGTTGAAAATCTGGGTGTTTAACCAAATAATGTACTCTTGTCCTCACCACAAGCCATGGCAGGTGGAGACTGCCGCCCAGGACTCTGGTAAACCTCTCAGCCTTCCCTGGTAGTAACAGTGCTCTCCTCCCTGTGGACCCAAAAAAAACTTGTGTGGGATTAAAATAACCACTACTGACCCACTCCAGACTTTAAAGGCAGGTTTTTACTCCTTTATGTTTCATATTAGCTCTGCATAGTAAAAAAAAAAAAAATCTCTCTCATCTACCTCTTTTCTCACTGTGGCACAGTTTGTGACCTACTTCTGTCCTCTGTTCTACTCTCATATGCTTCACTCACAATAGGGGCGGAAGAAAGCCCAGTTCAAGGACCCTCTTTAATAAATTAGCTCCTGTGTTACTCGGGTTTTTAAGAATGAAAAATACAGAAAGCAGACTGCATCTGAAGGACAAAGATCTAACCGGTGAGAGGGAAACACCAGTAAAAGAGAGAAAGTCTGGTTCACCAGGATCAAACTGAGCTCAACAGTATGCCTCTGAAAAACAGCTCATAGAGATATATGTGTTTTTCTGAGGGTTAAAAAAACATGTTAAGCTACCTTGAAAACACCTCACTCGCTGTGTCCTGTGGCCAGAGCATCATCATGTGAGCCCTTCACCCAGCTGAGTTGCAATCTGGTCTGACTGCAGGTCTGCTCTACCAGCCCTGCGTGGATCCTCTCTCACACCACTGTGAATGCAAACCAACTGTGCACGAACACACACAAATACCCCGAAATGCCAAGAGTTGTTGTCGTTTTGCACGAACTGGCATTTTAGTCCTTTTTTTCCCTCTCTTCCCATAGCTTCAGCTCATCTCTTCCCTCCCTCTTTGCTCTTCTTTTATTCTCCAGGCTGCCAAGAACTTAATGATACTACAGAGCCAACTGGTTGCTATGGAAACAAGCTTGTGATTGGTCAGGAAGATTGAAAGAAAGTTTAAAGCGACTGTGGGTGGGGACATGTAGTGCTGGCTGGCTGGGTGGGTGGGTGCTTGAGGGGCAGCGAATGACACATGTACAAAAAAAAAAAGAAAACCATTAGCTGCTCTTTTATTTCGTAAAATGACTAATCACAACCCTCTCGTGCATCCCGCTGCAAATGCATTACATTGATATTTTTTATCTGGTATCTCTGACATGATGTTGATTTGCTCAGTGGACTTTTGGGGTTTACTTTGCACCACTTTGCACAAACTTCCAGGTAAACCACTTTTCTGCAGTCCAGTGAGTCCTAGCAGCCTACTTTTGAAGCAGAGTACATGATGCGCTTTCTATAAATAGATAAAATAGGAGGATGGGATCAAACCGTAGCAATATCAATAAAACATCTCAACTATGCTAAAACTTAATGCAAGAAGAAACACATGCATAAATCATCCAAATGATTCCAACTGTACGAGACGTACAGTATTTCTTCTAGATAATCTTTATTTCATCTATATTCAAACAACAATGCTTTCTTATATGTCATCACATACTGTACATCTACAATAACAAATATATTATAACCCTGCTAGAAGGTGTCTGTCCTGGGAACGCCTCAAGCTGGAAGGTGTGGCTAGTTGTAGGAGGGGTTGGGTTTTCCTGTTAAGGCTCCGGTCGATGAACCAGCAGAAGACAGCATGGTTAAGACATATGCTACAAAACAATTTATTGTAGGGTGTCAAACATATGGTATGAGGCCGAAATAGGTTAGTCTGGGTACCAAGCAAGCCCACAGGAAGAAATAAATAAAAATAATATAAAGGCAGCTGATCTGTTTTGTAAAAATAATTTATTATTCACTAACTACTCAAGATGCAAAAAGTTTCCATTTGAAACCTTTTAAAAAAACACACAATTTACTTTAGAAAAACAGCTAAAGCAAGGATATTATAGAAAATCACATTTTTGGAGGTTTCTACCACGAATGAATGCTGCAAGCACTTTTGTTCGGTGTTTGGATACCATTCACTTGACAAATTGTTTTTGGCCAAGAATTTTGTTCTCTGTCACACTGACACTAATGTAAGCTGTAAGGTTTTTTGCAGTTTACACCTTCTCTGCTCATGCTCTATCCCAACAGGGAGTGCAATTTTTATGTAAATGAACCAAAAAATATATGTAAAAGAATATGCGTAAGCCTTGCTAATCTGATAGTGAGATTTACTCTGTGTCATGCACATACTTAGCAAGGAGCAAAAGGAGGGGGGAATCCAGTGTCAAAAACTGAACTGAAGCTTCATAGGGGAGTCAAGAGGAGTCAGTGACTCAATGGTTAGGGCGTTCGCCCGTGGACCGGAAGTCAATCGGAAGTTCGCGGGTTCGCATCCCACTGAGTGCACGTCTAGGGTCCTTGGAAAAGACACCTAACCCCCTGTTTCTCCCACCATTGGCGCCGTTGTGGCAGCCTACTGCGGTGTGGGAGTGCAGCACACAAATTTCCCGGTGAGGGATGAATAGAGTGAGTTAAAAAAAAATACTGTACATATACATACATGCTGTTTGTTTCTAAAACTTTTTTTCAGCAAATGTTGCATTTCGGCGCTAACAAATGGAAAGATCCAATTATCTGTTAATTGAACAAACATCCAGCGTCTTTGCAAATGTTTACAACCCACAAATAAAATCTTACCAGAGACTGCAGAGGTCTGCCATCATGATTAAAGTGCCGTTCTACATAATCTGAAGACAGCAGGTGACTGTGAAAGAAAAACATCATCAATATCTGCACGAACAGCAAAGCAATCAGAGAAAATTGAATCTGGTATAACTTCCATTTGAGGATTTCCCTCAAATGTATTCAGGAGAAGAAGAAAAAAAGCCTGCAGACATTATTAGCATGTGGTATTATTAAAATGCATGTGTGTCTGTGCCACATTGGTATTCCCCATCTTGTCTTGTAGCATAATAGTGGCGCTAAGTGCGTTTGTGTGTGAGCAGAGAAAATGCTAATCAGAACAGCTCCAGTAAATTAAGAGCACTTACTGATACAAGCATGATGAAAAAGGTGGAAAGAATATGATGGGATGATACTAACTGGTTTAGCTCCAGGTCTAGAGTGAAGTTGCGTCCGAAAGCTTCGACTTGGAAGCAGCTCTGGGCCAAATGGACGGGCTGACAAAAAAAAAAATGGTAAAGATTAGTTGTAGATTGAGGAGATAAATAACCTGCTCCAGGCTCAAGTTTTGTGAAAAAGATAAATAAATTTAATTAAAGAGTAAACAAAAATAAGTCCACGCCAAAGCATTGAACAATATGCCTCTGTCTGCCCTATATTAAAAAACTTTATCAGTTCATACATAGTTGGTATCAAGTAGCTGTGAGCAGTTTGGGAGATATTGTGTTCACAAAAATTCCTGACTTCAACTTTTGAGAAATTGACTTTTGGACACAAGATTTGGAAAAACAGATCAGTTCATCTATAGTTGCTACAGAGTAAATGTGAGCAGTTTCATTAAACTCCTCTCAGCGGTTAAGGAGATATCCCCTTAACAGTTCGATAGCACAGACACATGGACAGCCTGGGTGCTTAATACCTCTTCCACATTCTGTAGGCGGAGACATAAAAAGGGCTTGACAGAAGGAATCTAAGAGGAGGTGAGGAAAACTTGACTGGGATTGTGTGTGTGTGTGTGCCAATGTCCCCATAATGGGCAGCTGCCAGCAGTGAGAAGACAGAGAGACATTTACTGCAGACTAACAGTGTGTCTCTTCACCAACCTTCATTGTGCCAGAGCGGCTTTGATCTCAGTCTGGAGGAACCAGGCCGCAGTGAATCACCGGGCTTCTACAACGAAATGCCTCACTATCCGGAGATGATTCCCTCCAGCGGGTACAGACAACAAATTTCTTACAACTGTCTCAGAGAAGATAAAATATAACAAGACCTTCTATCACTGCCAGGATATTGTACTGCTGTTATCATACATTACTCCGGTTAAATTTATACCTCTACTAGAGTTGGCTGATAGAACGAATCCATCTGTGGGCCCTTTTAATAGCTTTCCCAAAGCACACATTCACACAGAAAATAAACTATCCACGTTTATGTAAATTATGTTAGAGAAATGTTTTATAGCTGTTACTGAATAAGCACTTAAAAATACATCACAAGTCTATTCACTTAGTGTGGAATTGTGTGAATCAGTTGTAACACTTTCACTTTTGTATTTTAAACGAGCAACTGAAGTTGAAGAATCTTAATTTCTGGAGGCTTAAAGTAAAAAGAATGAGAAGTACTTTATTTACTCCACACGTAGAAAATTTGTGAGTTTTAATAGTAATAATTACTAATAAATAAATGCTAATACTGATAAATAAGTATGAGGATAAATAAATAGGCGAATCGGTACGGCATCAGCAATAACTAGGACGCTGTATTAGTCCGTCGTGGTAAAAAAAGCGCTGAGCTGAAAAGCAAAGCTCTCAGTTTACAAGTCAATCTACATTCCCACCCTCACCTATGATCACCAGCTGTGGGTGGAGACTGAAAGAATGAGATACAAGCGGATACAAGTGGCCGAAATGAGTTTCCTCCACAGGGTGGCTGGGCTCTCACTCAGAGATCGGGTGAGGAGTTGTGCCATCCGGGAGGAGCTTGTTGTCGAGCGGCTCCTCCTCTAGGTCAAGAGAAGGGAGGTGGGGGGGCTCGAGATTTTGTTCAAGATGCCGCCTGAGCGCCTCGCTGGTTTGGGTACGTCCCACCGGAAGGAGACCAAGAGGCAGACCCCGGACCAGCTGAAAAGACAATGTCTCGCAGCTTGCTGGGGAATGACTTGGGACTCTTCCGGGTGAGTGGAGGATGCAGCTGGGGTGGGAGAAGCCTGGGCTTTCCGTTTGAGGCTGTTGCCCCCGAGACCCGGCCCCTGATAAACGGAAGACGATGGAATGAACAGAACGTTACTGATAAAGAAGGGCAGCACGCTGGTGCAGTGGTTGGCACAGTGGCCTCACAGCAAGAAGTTCGAGTCCAGGAGTATAGGCGAAGCTTGAAACACTGGCCTTTCTGTGTGGACTTTGCATGTTCTCTCCATGTAAGTGTGGGTTTCCCCCAGGTAATCTGGCTATCTCCCACCCTCCAAAAAAACATAAATGTTAGGTTGATTGGCCACAATGAAATTGCCAGTAGGAATAATTGTCTTTGTCGTCCCGCAACAGACTGGCGTTTTGTTACGGGTTGTATCCTACCTCTTGCCTAAAATCAGCCAGGATACATAGCATACGTACATTACCACTGAGGTTACAGGACAAGTAGTAAAATGTGACGTTTTATCTGTTTCATTACAGATGTCAAAAAAAGACTGTTCACAATAAAACCAACTCTAATCCAATCATATTTTTAAAAGTACCTTTTATCCCCATCACAGGGCAAAATGGTTTTAAATAACTACATTTTCAAACTTGGAAAGCATAAAAAAATCTGTTAAAAAGTTGTTTGATCTATTTTCATCCCAACTTGATGTGACAGTAAAGAAGAAATAAACTCAGCTCATCAAAACAGCAGGTTCTAAATTTATACTTATCCAGCGTATTTTAAAAATTAGAAGAAAAAGGAAAAGTAGTTCAGTCACCAGATTTATTAAAATAAAGCTAAAGGAATTACTACTCAAAGAATAATCCTTCTATCTCATCTGTTTCAGGTTATTTGCTGATGATTTGTCATTATTTCTCTCTATAAAAACAACATTAACTTAACAGATTATTTTAAATGGTGTGCTCGCTAAGCATTATCCTCAAACCAAATTAGAAAAATGAAGAAAAGACAAGTCTTTTGGACCATCCAGCACTACTCATACAAGCCTGTTTCATATTTAATGGGGACATACTTTAAAACACCACTGAATAATGAAGAAGTCGGAGGCTCAGCACAGTAACTAGATGAGACATGGCAGCTGAATATTACTGGGATAAAATAAGGATGGTGGCGAACACATTTGGAAATACCTAAACTCCTCTGAGGTACAATGCGTGTTTCAGAAAGCAGGACAGCAGGACCTTTGGTTTTGAAAATGTTAGGAAAAGCTTCAGTAGGAAAAAGAATAGGTTGTTACCAAACTGCTGCAAAAAATGGTCAGTCCTGCAAGGGAAAAAACTCCACTATGAGGTTCCCTCCAGCAGTATGTCTTCCTGCTGCCCACACAGAGATGCAATATGGCAAAGACTGGAAACTGCAATTTTAACTCCAATTTCAGTCCGGGAATAAGTACTCTACCATGATTTTGCAAGCTAATTATTGATTTTCTGATTAAAACTCCTACCCCGTCTAACACAATTCATGTGGGATAGTTTCTTTTTAATGAGATCTAGTTCCTATTTTATGGGAAGAAGGATCTCCATGCATTTTGGAAGGTCAAATTAAACTTGCCAAAGGACAAAAAAAAAAAAATCCACGTTAATATACAGTGTGAAAACAATAAAAAAAAAATTGTTATTTGAAAAGGGAAACAGGGAGTTTATTGTAAAAACCAACTTACCAAACTGTTCTCAGTGTTATTTTTTACCCTGGTATCTAGGTGGTCATGAGCCATTTCTTCCTCTGATTTGATTTGTTGCACCAGTCGTTTTGGATATGTAATATCTGTTGAAGCATCTCCATCATCAAGCTGGCCAGATGGAGACAACCAGTTCCACATGCCTCCATCCTCTACAGAGCTTCTGTCCACACCTATGTGGGCACAAAGAGGGAAACTCTCACTCTGCAGGATCATTAAACACATCGTAAAATGCACAGCAAAATCCCATTTAAGAATATTTAATAACCCAATTTACAGAATCTTTCCTGAAATAAGAAAAGCTGAGGATAAAATCAGTCTTTCATTAAAAAAAATAAATAATAAAAAAACTACATATAAAAGATAATTGTTTAAAGCCACATTGGCACATACATAAATCAGATCCTCATTGTGACTAAAGATGTTGCTAATTTGCTGGATGATGGATGACAGGGGCTTTTAATTGGATTAAACACTGCTGAAAAGATGCTGGGGTATGTTTGTTTCAGTGGGGAAAAAAGATCTGCTGTGAAAACGTGTTGATGCAGCAAAACTACAGCTTGGCCAGTGGGCTGGTTGGCACAGAAATCCCCAACAATCCCATCCCTGCCTGCTAGAAAAGTGCTATTCAAGGCAGAAAAAAAATGTGCATTGTAAAGAAAATGCAAAAGGGTGCTTCCACTGTGGATCCAAACCCCCCTTCTCTTCTCTCACCTCCCTCTCTCTTCTTACCTGAGACTGCAAGCCTCTCACCCACTGCAGCAAAGACCATGAAGCACCACACCGCCAGCATGATCTTCACATATTCCCTCGGATCACAGCATCGAGAGCCACAAGAAGGAATTCAACAAACGAGAAGGTGGAGAGGAAGGAGGGGGAAAAAGAAAAAAGGATAGAAAAATAACGCACAGCAAAGATGATGGCGAAGCTCCAAAGTTAATCTGCTAAAACATCTAATGATGCGCGTCCTCTCATCTCTGCCTCCCCCTTCCTCTCTACCTCTCACCCTCTCAGCTGTGACCAACACCACCACGGATCGTTTGGATTTGCATCTCAGAATGATGAAAAATGAATCGATCCTAAGCTGTGATCAGTCAGGAAAAAAAGGGAGAAATGGGAGAGCGCGCATAGCGGATGCATGGGTGCGCACGGGGATCAGGTTATATGTGTGTTATGTGTGTGTATCTGCGGTATGCGGGGAAAAAAGCGGAGAGAAAAGCATTTGGTGTGCGATGAGGAGGACACGTGGGCCCTAGTAACCTCCCTCATCCACAGCCTCCTCCTCCCGTTGCCATGCAGGAAGAGGATGCGACAGAAGCCAGGGACAAGATTCTGGAATAAACAGTTCAGTCATCACATAAAGTAAAGGTGTGGATGATGGAAGGAGACCATTCTATCATGATGACATAAAGATCACAGGTCTGCAGAGAAAAGGTGTGTCAGACAGGGGATCTCTTTCCCTTCTCTTCAAGGACCAAGTTTGTTTCTGTGGTAACCAGAGTTAGAGATATTTTTAATTACTTGGTATTTTTAACACAAAGACTCTCACTCTTGCACATCATATGTTCAGGTCACTTAGCTGCTTGAGAATAACAAGAAATGAAACTACAGAAGGAAAGAGAACATGGATAAATCACTTTATAGTTTTTGTATAAAGGTTTTATAACCCATCTATCAAGGATTTTGCTCTTTCATCATGATCAAGAATCAAGAAAACTTGTATAAGTCCCACAATGGGGGTAACGTACAAATTTGTGTTCCATACAACAAGATGACAAGTACAGCAGTTCAGTGATGATACAATGTGCTTCAAAACACATCTGTTTGCATGAAAAAGTGATGTCTAGCAATATGGCAAAAAAAAAAAAAAAAAGTCCGGATTATGTTTAATTTACTAAAGAAGGGTTATTGCGCTCTTGTGGGGTCGTAATTCTGCTCTAAAATCACATATCTATAAACAGGTTAACTTTTGTTAGCTCAGAAATGCAAAACTCACCAATAAAAGCTTCTAAATACAATTTGTTAATTTCACTAGTTTTTGATATGGTGAATTCCTCCCTCCTCTTGATCCCCACTAGTTGTGCCTCTTGGCCACATGTATGACAGTGTAAATCATGTTTTCCGAGTCATGATTGGAAAACAGGATTTCCGATCATGAAAAAAAAAAACCCATACAAAACTACATAGAGATCAGTTCACATTTTGATACCGCACATCTTTTATATTTTTTGTTCTGGTACATTACATAAAAACAACACTCTTCTGTTGTAATTGAGCGTGAGCAGAGCATGTGTGCTAAGATATTCTGTTTACATTAGAATAAAGGCCTGCTGGAAAACAGTTGTCATTGTAGAGGACAACTTGGTATTGAAATAGTATTTAGTTACTGCATGAGAGAGCTCTCAAAAAGCTTAAAAACACTTCAGGTATGGTTTAAATGTGGGAGTAATTTTCAAACATGGTGGAAACCTATTAAAAAAGTTTGTCCCACTACTTCCTTTAACTGTTTGGGCCCAATGAGCACAGTGTGAATTGGAACCATAAAGCTCTTTTATATGTTTTCAGGCTCAAACTTGGTGGTTTTAAAGCCTGCTAAATGCAGCAAAGTCTTCCAGGAGCCATCCTGTGATACATCCCACTAATGGAGGCACATTGTGCACTGACAGCCCCCTCTGAATATTTCATTTACCTCCCTTTGAGGCCGACTAGAAGAAAAAGAAGGGGATAGAAGAGTGGAGAAAAGGGAAAATGCAGTATCTGGGAGAAGTGTGTCTACCATCCATCCAAATAAGTTGTGGGGAAATCCAAGTCATAAACTAGATTCAAACACAAATAATAATGTAACGTTGGCATCATACATTAGTCCAGTTCATTTAGTAATTTAATTGCAATCTTAAGGAAGAGCAGCCAGAATTACAAAGGTTTTGGGGTCTCACTTGATGTTAGGGTCCATTTCAACCAAATTACAAATGATTGATAATCTATTTTAATTTTTTATATGGAATAAAAACATTTCATTAAGCTCCCCCAAAACTCTGGCCTTTAAAATGGAGTTACAGGTAACATTTCAGGTATAAAATTCTTCTTCTCCATTCGGCATTTACCTTCAGGGGTCGCCACAGCAAGTCAGTTTCTTCCATCTACCCCTATCTGCTGCATCTTCTTCGGTCACGCCAACTATCTTCATTTATATTTCAGGTATAAAATAAGACCCCAAAAATAAGACTCCATAAGACTCTCATCAAGCAGCCAATGCAGTCTATTCTCTGCCAAGCTTGTCAGCTTGATGTATCCACATCGCCCATGGCTCATCGCCCATCTCATTCATTGTTCTTTGGTGTCTTTTTACTTTAGTTTTACACCACTGGTTGGTACAATATGATCCCACATGTTGTCCACCTCTCTCTTCTTCCTCCTTGGGAGTGACAGTTTTTACTTAAGGTTTCTGTTGGATCCTCTGTGTTCCTGTCCTGGGCGTTGCCAGACTGAGGACGCCTCCGTGCTTGTTCAACCATCTCGTTTCCATCAGGATAAAGCTCATCTACTGATTTCTTCAAATATAAAGCTGTTAGAGTAGAATAAGCTGATATTTAATTAATAGTCTTAGACACATTGGATGCCAATCCTGGGAGAGGGATCTGTCTTTTCTGTGGATCCTCATGAGGTTTCTTCTTTTTTTCCTACTGCTGCTTTCTTTTTTTTCTCACAGTGAAGGAGGTTATAAGGGCAGGCATGTGTTGAAATTGTTTAGCTTGCTTTTGTAAGTTAGCTTTTAGCTATGCATTTGTGTTTATACATTTTTCTTTTTTGTACCTTGTTTTTGTACTGTTTTTTCAATCTGCAATGTTAAGCCCGTTGAGACTTTTTTGTGATTTTGGGCTACACAAATATAATTGAATTCAAAAGGTTCTGTTTTTAACCTCTTTTACAATATTTTATAACCTGCAATGCCACATCAGAACATATATAATCTGAAAATATAAGAAGTAAAAGAAAAAACAAAACAGGTTTTGCACAGGTACATAATGTACAGTTACTAGTAACAGTTAGGATTGACATTGCAAGCCATAGGCAGCCGACGGTTATCAAAAAATAAAATTCTTACAGATAAGAACACGTTTTTATCAGCCAGTGAATCTAGTTAGTCGCTGCAAGTCCTCCTGCAGGTGATTTTTTCTACATTTTACTCATGCTTGTGCCCTACTGTGCCTTTTTCAAGTACTAACAAGCCTACCTAGCATTTAAACTTGTTACACAGCGCCACCTTCAGGAGCTAAAGGTCAATGCAAAAAAAAAGAAAAGTTAAAAATGAGCTTCCAAATGACTGTGGAAAGCATTGGAATGATTTTATTCTTTCAATTTAACATTTGTGGATAAAACATCAGCATTTAATGACATTATCAGGGATATTTGAAGCTAAAAGTATAATTCTGATGCATGCTATGCTAAAATAGTTTGAAACACAAGACTTCTAAAAATCCTTTATTATTTTAATAGAAAGATCTCTCTGTATTAAAATGTTCTTTAGAGCAGTTTCCAAAAGTTTATTTTATTATTTGGAAACTAAATAGTTCATTACTTTTTGGCCTGTTAAAGACTGTCGTGTTGAGAATTTTATTTCTTCAGAACAATTAGCCTGGTTGTTTTCAGCTTCGTAATCTGACAAACCTGTATTCACTAATTAAAGCTAATGGCTTTCAAAATGCTATAAAAGAGGGTGAATTACGCAGCTTCTTTCCAACATTTCTCAAGATAAAAACTAACGAGTATTACATTTCTGAACTATGAACGGAGTTTTGGGCGGGAAGCCCACCGATGGACTGCAGGTTTATTCCTGCGTTTTTCCCTCATGTGGAGCAACTTTTAAGAAGGAATGGAGGCTAAAAGAGCATGAGACTGCTCACACCGGGGCGGTAAGAAAGAAAAATGCTGCCGTTTCTGGTTTGAGAATGTAAATCTAAGATGTAATTTCTTACAGCGTCCGTATCAGTGTACGGTGGAGGGATGTGGACGTCGATTTAAGAGGAAATCTCACCTGAGACGTCATCTGCTGGAACACGCCGGAAGAAAGTTTCCGTAAGTAAGATGAAAAATAAAAGTACTAAATTCAGTGGTTAATTTCCCTCTTTAATCTGACTAGGTGTAAATTTGTGAACTGCACCAAAAGCTTCATCATTGAGTGGAAGTTGAAGAAACATATTCGCTCCACTCATGGGGAGAAAACTTCCTACTTCAAGGTTGGTAATACTCGCATATCATCACAAGATGGCAATAAAATTGTACATTTGATTTAAAAACATCCTGATGCCGAACCAATTTATGTTCGTAATTTCTAGTGTTATCAGCCAAACTGTTCTTTAACCTTCAAGAAGCGAAGATTCTTCAAGTTGCATTTGCAGGAGCATGGTGTTCCAGCAAAGTTTAAGTATGGCTGTTAATACACAACAAATTAAACAAATTGTATGTCTATAAAGTGTGTAATCTTTTTGTCTAGGTGCTCTAAGGATGGATGTGGTGCTGAATTTGCCTCTCACATAGAACGCAAAGCTCACGAGAAGAAGCATGACGGTTGGTTTCAGCTAAAGGGAGGGGTGTCAAACTCTGATACCAGGGGGCTAGTGTCCTGAAGGTTTTTAATGTGACATTGAATTTGCAAACCTGATTAAAGTTGAGTCAATGTGCCAAAATTGATTGGCTGTTGACTTAATTTTGTATGCATCAGATGTATTGAATTACAACACCAGCCCTATAGAACCAGATCTTGACAGCCCTAGTCTAAGGTATTTAAACTTGAGTAAACAAAGTATTTTAGTAAGGTGCTTGAATCTCTGTATCTACAGGGTACCGCTGTCATCATGAAAACTGCCATGTAATTGAACACACATGGAGTAAACTTCAGAAGCACTTGGCGAAACATCCAGGTTAAAAAAAACACACTTAATAAGTTTCAAACCACTTGGTTGCCAGGCTGTCTTCTAAAGTGTTTTTTTTTTTTTTTTCTTTCTCCTCTCTCAGCGGAGTTCACATGCAGTGTCTGCAAGAAGGTGTACAAGAAAAAAGATGCATTGAGGAAACACAAGCGTATTCATGCTTCCCATAAGCCTGTGCTGGTTTGTCCAAGGAATGACTGTCAGGCCTACTTCACCACAACCTTTAACCTACAGCACCACATCCGCAAAGTACACCTTCAACTTCTGAAATATAAATGCTCCTTCCCTGACTGCCCTCGCATGTTTGCAATGCGGGTGGGTGAACTTTAACTTTAAAAATTTTTATTTTTGTCTAGTGGACTAAGCTTATTTATTCAACTCTTTTCAGGAGAGCATGATGAGACACTTGCTTCATCATGATCAAAGTGCCACCACCTTAAAAGTAAGTTTGACTAGAGTTTGAAACAAAAGGTTTATTTTGTCTCACTAAACCAACTTTCTTGCAGAAACGAACAAGACCCAAGAAGTTCTGGCAGAACCGTCTGAATGGAAACCAGCTGCCTCTGGTGGAGGAGAACCTGCATCGTCTCTTCAATCTGCGCATGCGAATCACCAGGCGTGCCAAAGTGGAAACAAACCTCCTGGGTCTCTTCAACGAACGTAAAATTCCTCACTACGTCGACCCAGAAACAAACCTGCGTGACTTGTTCGGAATTAAAAAACCTCGCCCTGTTGGGAATCTGGAAGTTGCTCCAGTGTAAAGTTTTGGTTAGTTTTTTTTTTGGTCCTTAAAAAAGAAATTGGGCTTTAAGTTTAAAATGTAGTTAAAATACATTAAAATTTTATTTGACTGTTTAAAAAAGATATAAGACAGAGCGTCTTATCTAAAATTGACTTTCTGTGACATTTTTCACCCAATAAAACTTTGTTTGAAGTGAACATTTGCGACTTATTTCTGCTGAATGTTAACTTGTCATTGGTACCTGAGTCAGTCTTTGATTTTTAATTACAATTTTTTTTTTTTTTTGGCCCACACAAACCTGCTCTCCTCTGGATCTTACTCTTAGTAGCACATATTGGTTGACATTTGCAGAACATGTTGGAGCTCATTAAGATGACCAATGAGCTGAATCAAAGACAGCAACTTAGTAGGTGGGTGACGTTGTCAAATGTGTAGTTAAAATTTTATGGTGTAGTTTGAGGAGAAATTTGGCTGACCGGATGATAACGGCTACTGAATCTCTTAAGGCTTTAAATGTGAAAATGACCTATAAGGTATCCTTAAGATTTTTTTTTTAAGCTCTAAAACATCTGCCTTTTTCTCAATTTGAATTTTAAGAATTAAAATAATGCTAAAGCCAAAAGGGCATAAAACCTAATGAAAGATTTTGAACTCATTTTGCTAATTTTATGGCTTTTAACAAATTAGGGATGGATTTATTTTAATTTTTTGAATTTTTAAAGCCCACTTCCAAGTGCTGAAAAATACCAATCTTAACAATGTATTTCTTTTAGTACAGTTTAAGTCTTGTTTTGCTCATCTGAAGGTCAATTTTTGCTTTGCAGCCTCAGGCTACCTTATTTCCTGTTTTCTCTCCAATCCCCCTTAATTTTGTCTCACAACCTCTTCTGCAACAAACCTGCATACATTCACAATGTAGTTTCTATCCAACATACCCTATTTGGCCACACCAGCCACTGTGCTGCCTAAAGCATTTGAAAGCTTGGTTGCAGCCACTCTGAAGCCCTGCAGTGTTTTAAGGTGATGAAATTGCATAGATGTGCAGTTTAAAAGCATCTCTCTACAGTCGTGTAAGACATTGAAATCATATTAATCTTGTAGATATGAGAGGACTAGTGCTTTGCAGATATCAAGGTGTGTATAAACACTGTTCTCGCTGTGATACAGAGTCTCTTGTGGGACTGCTGGACTGGTGCTATGAATCACATTTATTTGTACCCTCATCACCTCTGGCTGTCTGGAAAAGTCATGCCAATTATCCACAGACTATGTGACCTTTGAAACTTGTACAGGGAGATTTAAAAAAAAGTATCACAAAGGTAAACTGGGATTTGTTAGGTCGGGGTCTTTAAAAAAATGTTCAGGACAGGTTGGAAACTCACGTTTTTTTTAGAATTGTTTTGTACAGAAAATTATAAACAACTTTGTTTTACCGAACTGCTTCTTCTTTACGGGATTGAGGATGGTGCCAGAGCCAATCCCAGCTGATTTAAGGCGAGAGGCAGGGTACACCCTAAACAGGTCACCAGTTTGTTGCAGAGCCACACACACACACTCATTCCTAGGGGTATTTCATGGTAACCAATCAACCTGACATGCATGTTTTTGGAGGGTGGGACGAAACTGGAGTCCCCAGAAAAACTCACACATACATGTGGAGAACATGCAAACTCTACACAGAAAGGACAGCGTTCCAAGCCTCATCCCACCCGGGACTTTAACACCAACCTCTTTGCTGGGAGGTCACTGTGTCAACCACCCTGCCACTATGCAGCCCGATCGGAAATTGAACATGAAAATATCAAAACCACTTCAGAAGAGGTGCAAATTTGTGATTCTCAGAAGACTAAATTAAAGAGACTTGAAGGTTTTTTTCTTCTCACACTTTATCATAAAATGAACTTGACCTTTGGGAATTAGTATTGATAAAGTTAATTGATAAATGGTTTTATTAGCAGTCAAACAATTCACTTTATTCCCCCACAGAGTGTATATAGTCTTTAAGGTTTTACATAGTAGCTTTAGACTTAGCATGCAAATGGGCATGTGGTGTGTTTTTTTTTTTGTCCCCCAACATTTAATCTACTTTTTGCATTTGTAAATTGAGTTAAATAAAAGCATTCAGTATTTTAAATAACAGCAAACCACAAATACACAGCCAAAAAATACACAGCCAAAAGAGAGAATTAAGGTGAAATTATTGTCATTTCATCAAGATACAAATATAACTATGCAACATACGCCACTCATCTTTGTTACTTTTTCTTTTTAATTCCCTAAATATATTTTTAATCAGACTGTAGTAACCCACAGATCTCATTTTCATTCACAGACCATCCAGGAGAAAAACTGTCACACTCAAAGCGCAGAGGATGAAACAAGGAGATGAACTAAAATAGGTTAACTATACAGTCGTCATGTCCTGATTTAGTCTGCAGCCTCCAGAATACATGACCCAAAACCTTTAGACCGTCCTCCAATCACCCTGTTTGAAGGATTTTTGTAGCTTTAGCAAAACTGTGAAACCCCATTAAGCAGAATAATAACCAGAAAAAACTCAGTCTGGTCAAATTTAACCATTAAAACAAAACATAGGTAACATATACTTCTATTTTAATGTAAGTGTCCCAAAAGTGGGGACGAGGCTTTGAACACTGTTCTTTCTGTGTAGAGTTTGCATGTACTCCCCGTGTATGTGTGCGTTTCCTCCAGGTACTCCAGTTTCCTCTCACTCTCCAAAAGCATGTATGTTAGGTTAATTGGCTGCTATAAAATTGCCCGTGGGCATGAGTGTATGTGTGTGGCCTCACAACAGACTGGCAACCTGGTTGGGGTGTAGTCTGCCTTTCGCCTTGGATCAGCCAGGACAGGCTCCAGCACCCCCTGTGACTCTGTTAGCGAATAAGTGGTTCAGAAGATGAATGAATGATCTAACATATTGCTCGAAGTCTCTGCTAGAATATTTTTTCTTAGTTTCTATGAAAGTAAAGGTATCTTTTAATTACTCTCAGAACTTTATAATTAATACCCATAACGTTGTCTTAAAATGGCAATTGGATCCATTTCCATTAAGATTTTGTCAAAGTACAGTATGAACTTTGAAACTTATGCCATCTTGTTGTAATTTTTACAATAAAATTTTCACATGAGCATCACGTCAAATTAGAGTTTAATGCTGCAGCACTGAAAGTTTATGTTGCCACGGTGAGGTAGTAGGAATATAAAAATTCAAAATGAAACAGATACTTTTTAAACGTTCCCACTAAATGCAAAGTCAAGTTTTCAGAGTTTTCATCGCAGAAAGCGTTTCACACATGACCTCCTATTAAATACTCGTCCCCCTATCGCCTTTCCCCCAAGTTTTGGGAAGATAATCAGTTTTCTCAGGACCTTTTGCACATTTTGGAGGCAGAGCCTTTGCTTTCCACAACTTTCAGCCAGGGGGATGAGATGTAGTCAGACGTTCTCCCCAAATGGTTGGAATACCTCTCAATTAAATTCTGCTAGTTAGTAATTAATCCAGTTACAAAATGTAGTGGAAAGAGTTTAAGAAACATCATAGAATTATGATCAAAGGTCTAGTATGTAAAATGTCACTCCATTATGCTGCTTTAAATAGTTGCCGATAGATTCATTTTAATGATTAGATTTCTGCATTCAATCTGTGAAACTTTGAAGTACAAATGAAACACATGAGGTCCTATTGAAAGGAATCAAGATTAACATAAAGAGACCAATTAGTTCTTCTATTCAATCTTCAACTCTCTCCAAAGTGGCCATTAGTGACCTTTGGCTGAATATAAGTCTACTGAATGTGATTTAAACACATTTAAAAATATATATATATTTATTTTGCTATTTGACTTTTCACCTGCAGTCTAAAAGGAGTCTGATTGTCTTGGTAAATTTGATAGATTTTATTAAAGTATATGTATGAACAGCATGGAAACTGCTGTGATCCAGCATGGAAACATAATGCATCTGTTGGATTTTTGTACCATAAATGTAAAATAAAGGCTTCAGACTTTTATGTGAATTTTAAAAAGGTTTCCTGACAGAATGTATTTGTTCCTAGGAAACTGGATTTGAGACAGCAGTGACCAGCATGTTAAAGTCCTGCTCAAAAACTGGAATTATGATGTTTGTTTTCAAGCCCGGGGTATTTGTTAGGAGCCTTACTGACCACTATATAATTGGCTGTTTTGTTCTTCACATTAAATCCACTAGCAGATTCAACTCTTGTTCTTTTTTTTAAAATGAAACCACCTTTCAGACGTTTCGGTACAACCGCTGGATTCACACATATCAGATTTCTAAACAATTATATTGAATCTTTTAGCGTCATTGTTTTTGTTTTTGTTTTTTTGTTTTTTTACTAAACCTTTTTGGTCAAGGTGATTTTTTTTCTCTGGCAAAATATTTTATTTCTGACCTTTTACAACTTCTGTTTTTTTGTTTGTTCGATGGTATTTTTAGATCTTGTTTCACTTCTTGTCCCTGTGACAAATTATGGGTGAGCAAGAAATTACAAAGGAGGCACACTAAGGTGAAAACATTGACAACGGCTATTTATCTGTTCAACAAATTGTCGCACGTGTGGAAAGGATGCAGTTTTTGAGGAGAAATGCAGAGATTCAGTCTCTCTACTGATTCATTTTAGTTGAAGATTTAGTGAACCCACCTTCATGATCCAGCTACAAAAGCAAAGAGGAAACAGTAAAATAACTCTGACATGAGTTATCTTTGCAGACAATCAGAGTCGTTTTGATCCGATTAGCTATGATTCGTTCAGCCGATGATCTGTGCTGCCTGAAATGAGACCTGATTACCACAGAAGTAAATTTAGGTTTGATTATACTTCCCTTTGTTGACATGCACATTACAGCATCCAGTGATGTTCTCATTTCCTCATATTCTGTGTTTGTTGCTCCATCAAACACTCACCACAAGCATTACTGATATGTTCGAAAAGCCATCAGAACCAAAGTGTGACAGTTTGTTTTTGAATGAGACCCTGGTTACGGAAACTAATAATCCCTTGAACTAGATGGTTAGAAACTGACTTGCTGTGGTGAGCCCTGAAGGGAAATGCCGAAAGAAGAAGACTAGATGGTTAGAAAAAAGATTAAATTAAACTTCAAATGTTTCAGATCAACTCTGGTTTGATTGCTATGTCTGTATTTACATGCACCTTACTTTGAGCAGAGAACGGTTCGAGCAGAGAATGGGCTGCACAGAAGACGAAACAAAATACTCCACCACACTTTACGGAAAACCTAAAGTAGGAATTAAAAGAATTCAGGGAGTGCTTGAATGAAAATTCAAACCCAATCTTTCACACATCTTTCTCTACTAAGTTTTGATTGTCAAAGGTCATCAGTTGTGAAGCGCACAGTGTGTTTTCACTGTACCAGTGTCAGCAGTGTGTATGTGTTGGATCTTGCTGCTGTTCTGGCTCATTGAGCACCACCAGCAATGCCTCTGGCTGCAAACTCTTGAAGAGAGTGGAAAGAGCATGAAGAAATTGAAATAGGGCTCAGTGGGGGAGCTGAAGCTCATGTTTCTTTAATTAAGCACATTGTGCAATCCGCGTGTGTGTTTGCGTATTTTCACGAGGCAGAGAGTTCGAGCCAACTTTAATTAGTGAGAAATATTGTTGAAGAACTTCAGGGCAATCAGTAATTCGCAGGTGTATTCACCGTGGATACTCAATCACTACTGATGAGACATGAAATAGAACGATGAGCCAGTGACCACTCACCAGTATTACTCATCACCATCGACTGCATATTGAATGATTTCTTTTGCTACTTTCCATACAGGGAGAATAAAACTGTCAGGTCTTCTTCTTGTCTCCATCTCACACTCTCCGTCACTTCCAATCATCGAATCTGTAATAACCCTTGACTACTGTCAGGTCATGGAGTGACTGGTCTCCCCAGCCACCTGCCCGCTTCTCAATCCATTAGATGTAGCTCTGACACATCTAGTTTTTATTGAGCTGAAAAGCAATTACAGACTGTGTCTACAGTCTCTTAACAGGAATTTAGAAGTTTATTAGCTCATCTGTGAGGTATGAAAAGACGAATTGTTGTAATTTAGAGCAAATCAGGGCTTTTTTTGGTCTACATTCATTAAAAAAATATCTAAAAACACATGTAATGTTCAACATTTTCATCTTAACAGACAAACAAGTTTTATTTTTAATTGTAAAAACATATTTTCAGTCCCAGATGTAGATGACTCACTCAAGCCAAGATTAAAAACAGTTATAAGTTGGGAAAAAGAGAAATATCCTCAAACATTTGCTCTTTTAGGACTAAAATAAAACTCTGAGAAGACCTTAAAACAGGAAGTTGTGGAGAACCACAAATATTGCTGTGTTGAGAGGAGGGTAGAGGTGGAGGAAAAGCTGGAGAGGTGGAGGTTTACACCAGAAAGAAGAGGAATGAAGATTAGTCAGAGTAAGACAGAGTACAATTGTCTGAATGAGAGGGATCCAAATGGAAAAGTGAGGTTACAGGGAGAAGAGATAACGAAGGTTGAATATTTTAAGTTCTTAGAATCAACAGTCCAGAGCAATGGAGAGTGTGGAAAAGAGGTGAAGAAGCGTGTTCAGGCAGGCTGGAACGGGTGGCGAAAATATCAGGTGTGATGTGTGACAGAAGAGTTTCAGCTAAAATGAAAGTGAAAGTGTACAAAACCGTAGTGAGACCCGCCATGGTGTTTGATCTGGAGACAGTAGCACCGAGGAAAAGACAGGAAACAGAGATGAAGGTAGTGGAGATGAAGATGCTGAGGATCTCTCTGGGAGTGACCAGGATGAACAGGATGAGAAATGTGTACGTATATCAGAGGAACAGGACACATTTGGGGTTTTGGAGATAAAGTCAGAGAGGCCAGACTGAGATGGTTTGGACATGTGCAGAGGAGAGAGAGAGTGCATTGGAAGAAGGATGCTGGGTTTGGAACCACCAAGAAAGAGGACAAGAGGATGACAAAATAAGGGGTTCATGGATACAGTGAAGGAAGACATGAAGATAGTTGGTGTGACCAAAGAGGATACAGCAGTTAGGGTTAGATGGAAGAAACTGACTTGCTTTGGCTACCCCTAAAGGGAAATGCCTTCAAGACGTCAGTTTTATGTCCCTGCAAGGTCGACGAACCATTTTTCATATTCTTTTGTGCCCTTGGCAATTAAATTTTTAAATTCTTAAGTTAGTATTGGTTTACATGGGGGGTTTTAACTGGATGTTTGTATTGGGTTTCTTAACCTGACTGGTCTGACCCAAGCTGTGTGTTTTTATTTTCTGTTTTTATTTTTTTTATTATTTATCTGATTTTTATCATCTTTTGTTTTTGTGTTGGTTTAAATGAGATGTTGTGTGGTGCAGTAAATTGCCAAGGAAAGCTGTAAAACAATTGACCTCTGGGACTAACAAAGTTTTCTGATTCTGAAAGAAGATGAAGACAGAAACAGACTCACTGCCTCTCAGATTGTCAGATTTTTTATTTCCTCCAATGAATCATGTTTGCAGCATGATATTGCAAATATTCTGTAGGTGTCCAAACTTTGAACTTTTCGAACAGCACTGCAAACTCGGTTAAAAAAATGACTGTCCAGAAGGTTAGCTTTCATTTCTGATTTTTTTGGTCCCACATAGCAGAAAAAATCAGAGGCATCAGATTTCCAGCAAGCTTTATTAAGAAGCTTTTCTGTGGCGTTGACATTTAAACCACTTACAATTGAATTCTTCTCAAGTTTGACTATTTTTAGTTTGTAAATTTAATAGGTTTCTGCCTCAAGCTCCCAATTGGAGATTTTGTTTTCTAACACATTGTTTGGCTTTGTCCAACCTAATGTCATTTTGTTCTTCTGATTTGCATTGAAGTGAGATTGAAAATGGCCCCCATTCCATTTCTCAATTATATATCGGGCAGCGACACTATGCAATAAATTTTTCTCTTTCCTTCTCTCATTTCGTTTCTCTGTATACTCATTTGCATATGTGAGGTAGCTTGAAGTCAAAGCGCGATTATTGCACAGCATGCTCCTCTATGTACGTGAGGCAGAAAAGGGTGATAAGATGTATACATCACTGAGAAAATAACTCCATTTCATTTTTCTGCAGCTGTCAGTGACATGCCCATAAAAGTGTGTTTATGGTATTTTTTCCAATGAAATGGAAAATGAATGTGACTGGAAAGATTTTATGAAATTTTTTTGACAAAAGAGTTGGGCATAGTGATGGTTGATATGGAATGGTATGTTACGCCCTAGGAGATTCCCAATACACTATCTTAATATTGAGATATAATCTTTAAAATCATTCAGTCTGAATTTGAAACGCTGCAGTAATGATGCAATCAATGCAATGCAATCAATTTTGTATTTTGTTTGTATTGTTGTATTTGTATGCAATTGCAAGCAGTTAAAAGTGCATAAATGTTGGTCTGCGGGATGAGAAATAAAGATCTTGTGTGTTCCAGTAAAAAAACCCTTAGGGTTTTAGCTATTGAGGTACTTAAAGTAATGCCACAAAAGCTTTCTACCTAAAACTCTGTTTCCGACTTGTTTTAAAGGCACAGCGATGTTCATCCTGTATATTCCAGCATCACGGTGGCGCTTTACGATGTTACTAAGCCACCCATCAGAACTTTGTGTTCCAGCCCGGAGCATAATACCTGGTTTTCGGTGCTACAATGTATCACAAACATGCAAGTGAAATAATCTATTTGAATGTGTACCATTGCTGATTCCACTATGAGAATCCCAAGAGGACACTATGCGTTAAAGATGAAGTAAAGTAAAGAAAAGTCCACATATAACTGACTTTTACTGCCCGGACGGAACTCATGAAAGAGACATAATTCAAAATGAATACTGTAGAAGCCTTCCTAAGGGAACAGTATGGTGTTTTTCTATTTCCCCATGCTGTTGGAAGTATTTCAGAAACAAAAGCAGAGCTGCGTTGTGATGATCTGTCAAAGTCGCCTGCTCTCAGATGTTTACCTCCAGAGGGTAAAAGACCCATGCAGCTATGGCTTTGTAGATTATTAGAAGCTGTATGAAGTCCACATGTAGAAATGTGTTCAGACAGGAGACTAAACCTATTTATTCTCAATATGTTCCCCTTTGTAAATGTGTATCCGGCAGAATAAAAGAGTGTGGAAGAGCATTACAATGAAAAGGCATTGTGCTAATATGGCCAATGGGGTAATGCATTTTGAGTTTGTGACAAGACCAAAGAGGTGCTGAAGTTACACTTTAAAGAGACACATTGTGCTAAATATTTAAAAGAACAGAATTTCATCTCCTTTTACCAAGTTTGTCACAATATTTGTGGGAAATCAAATCTAATGATTTGTTTTGATTTGTCCTCTGAATTGCTGAATTGCGTGGGGGTGCCGGAGCTAATCTTGGCTGATTTCAGGCAAGACGCAGGGTACACACTGAACAGGTCAATAATCTGCTGCGAGGCCACATACACACAATCTATTCACACACACTCATCCCTGGGGCAATGCCATTGCAGCCAATCAACTTAAAAGTATTCTTTTTGGAGGGTTGGAGGATACTGGAGTACCCAGAGAAAACCCACACATACATGGGATGAACATGCAAACTCCACACAGAAAAAAACAGTGTTCCAAGCCTCGTCAAATACATAAATATTTATGTTAAATATATAAAATTTATTACACATGAACATGGTAATGGCGCATGTATGAAACTGCAACATTTAAGCCTGTTTTTTATGATTTTTGCATCCCTCTTGTTTTGCATCTTAATATTATTTTTTTCACTTTAATTGCAACAAAAGCTCAGGTTGTTAGCAGCCACACTTGCTTGGAGGCACCTCCAAAGGTCACAGAATGAAATAGTAACAGAGAATGCACAAGATAATGACGGTGGACATTTATTATACAAAAGCACTATTAGGCCCTGCAGGGTCCATGCGGGTCGGGGGACATCATGACAGATTTATAAATAAATTTATACCAAACTAAATCCCCTCCCTTTCTCATTTTCTCTATTTGCTGTATCAGAGAGTCACCATTTCAGCCACAATAATCCTGAGGCGCAATAAATCGTTATTAAAATGCTTTTTCACTTTTAGAACCCCAATTGTTTTCTTGCATTTTTTTTTCCAGGAAATTGAGCTGTTGATGAAAGAAAAAGAGCAGTGATAGAAAGCGACAGCTAAGGCGAGAAAGTGAAAAGACTGAAAGCTTGGTGGAACTCGCACAAGAAGTTGAGGGTCTGAGGTGGTGGTTATGTGAGTAAAGAAGGAGTCAGGGAGTGATGGAGAGGCAGATTGAGCCAGGAAAAGATTAAAAGACTTTCTTGGAGGAGGCAGAGAAAGATGGGACTGTTCAACACTCTCCCACACTGGCAAAATTTCATCAGCTTGAGAGGACTTGTCGTGCTCTGAGTCACAGCAGATGGGCAGACCCGTCAAGTGCAAATAGATGTGTGCAGGAGTCAGTCATTGTGGTAAAAATCCACCAGATTTTTTCTGTCATGGCTGTCTATTGTTTAGTAGCTCATCTTAAAGCAGATTGAGAAGATACTGTATAACCACTTGTTTAGACCAAAAAATTAAATGTGCTCTTCTATGTTATCTACCAGAACTTATAGCTCAAGATTTTTCTTGTATCTGTTTTACTGATAAAGATTAATTTAAATAGTTTGATAAAAACCCATTTCAGAAGAAATCAAATCAAAACTGAGATGTATTTGGTCTGTACTGCTTTTATGAAGCTTTCAATGATCTCAAAATCATTCTTCACATCCGATGAAAATTATTTGGTTTTGAAATAATCAGTCAAATCAATTTTAACTTCATGGTAGAGCAAGAAAGGAATATGATTTCAAATTTTGACATGGCAGCACATAATGTCATCTGACAGCTCCAAATGGCAAATGCCAATAAAAACTCTCCTACGGTTGGCTCTCATTCATCACTGGGATTTTTTTCCCAGTTGGTCTTAATGATTGAACCAAAAAACAAACCCAAACAAAGAAATATCTTTTTAAACATTATCATTAAAGAACACTGTATTGATTCAAGGCAACCATGTTTCATCAGTGAAAGCGGCATTGTAATTAAAACTCAACTTGTTGTTCAACTTGTGTTCACAAAACTACCAATTTCTTTGATTATTTGCCTCATCAGTGACCTCATCAACACAATCTGAAATACCATCTGAAGCACTCTGTCTAATGTAACTCACACCATCTCTCACATCTCTCACACCAGGAGTTTACCGTTATTTAGTGACACCTCTATTTTGAGGTTAAATCTAATGATGGCTGTCTGGTGTCAGTTGGTTTTTGGTTGTTTAGCCGCTAAAATGTAAGCAAGAATTTCTACAAACACTCTCAACCTGAAAATGTTATTCTTTTCAGCTCAGATTGCAGATATTTTGCTGTCTTGAGCATTTTGTGAAAGTAACATGTAGACTATTATTTGTGTTGTCGATGTTAACAAAAAACATTACTAATTTTACGCACCAAATGCCATTGGTAATTAAAAATGGTTATCTTTTTAATTGTGTCCTTTTCGGATTAAGCTTTACATTATTTTTCAATCGTACAACTTCAGATTTCCCCTCCAGTTATGTTACATCTAAGATTTTATTTTTCGATTAAACAATGTACAAACAAAACCAAGTATTTATGTTGCTCTGGTCCGTCGTCTTCCGCTTATCCAGCGCCAAGTCGCGATGACAACATCTTCAAACGGGAAGCCCAGGCTTCTCTATTCGTGGCTGCATCCTCCAACTCACCCATCCTGAGATGTTCCCCGGCCAGCTGTGAGACATAGTCTCCCCAGCAAGTCTGGGTCCTGCCTCTGGGTCCCCTTCCTTTGCCCCAAAACCCCTCACCAGCGAGGTGCTCAGGAGGTATCCTAACCAGATGCCCAAACCACCCCATCTGACTTCTCTTGACCCAGAGGAGCAATGGCTCTACTTCGAGCTCCTCCGGGATCGAGGACTTGGATTTGGAAGCATTGATTCCCATCCCATCTGCTTCACCCTCCACAGCAAATCGGTCCAACAAGAGCTAGAAGTCACGGCCTGACGAAGCCCACGGGATCACATCATCTGCAAAAAAAGCAGAGATCCAATCCTGAGATCACCAAACCAGATCCTGCCAACGCCTTGGCTTCACCTAGAAATTTTGAATAGGTGACAAAGGGCAGCCTTGGCTGAGTCCAACCTCACTGGAAATGGAATCGACATACTACCAGGCCAGCAGTGCTGGCAATACGAACTGAGCTCTGGCACCGGTCATACAGAGACCAGACAACTTATGTTGTTGATAAAAAAAAAAAATTCTACTTCAGCTCTGCTAAATATTATTAACAATCCTTGGAGTTGAAGTGTGTTGTATTTCAGCATACTGCATTTATTGTGTTCCTATCTCTGATTTCACGACGAGTGATGAATTTTAGAGATGAGATGTACACCACATGGCTAAATAAAAGTGACCAGCTGGACCTAAGCGAGTAGGCGCGATCTGGACCAGCGATCACGTAAACATTTGGTGAATTCAAATTTTAAAAAATAACAGTAGAACTCAGGGCTTCGGTTAAAGGTGAAAATGGAAGAATTTCCTTACAGGAAACACAGGGCGATCTCAAGAAAGTGGGATTGATGAACAGCTGTACAGTTTAAAAAAAAATTCACAATCAGGTGAAGCTTTAAAGGATCAGATGGAGCAAACAGGACTTCATGTGCAAAAAGCAGGACTCAAATGCTGAGGTTACAGTATGTAACCATACCGTATGGGACGCGATAGCTCAGTGGTGGAAAATTTGCTCTTGGACTGGAAAATCTTGGGATCGAAACCCACTGAGCTCATGTCAAGGTGTCCTTGGGGAAGACACCTAACCCCCTGTTTCTCCCACTATTGGTGCCGTCGTGGCAGCCTATAGCGGGGTAATGCAGCACACAAATCTCCCTGTTGAGAGATCAATAAAGTATATTTCTACTCTAATTGATTCACAGTTTGAGTTCTATAAGAATGTAGAGGTTGAAAATGATGGTAGAAGAAAATAAAAAACCAGGCCAAGGAATTGAAAAAAAAAAACAGCTTTTCTTTACCTGCATCTGATGTTGTACCTGGTTTGCTTCAAATTACTACGGGATAATCTCTAATAGAACAAACTTTAATGGATAACCCAACATTTTGAAGGTACACCAAGAACAGACTCAATACACTTTGTGTAGAATGTTCAATGAATATGCTAACAATATCAATGGTGATAATCAAGTTTTGTTTTGTCTCCTGAACTGCTTATCCCCAACGAGACCGCACTGGGTGCCGGAGTGCATCCCAGCTGATTTAAGGTGAGAGGCAGGGTACACCCGAACAGGTCACCAGTCTGTTTCAAAAGGCCACACATAGACAGACAACCATTCAAACACATTCATTCCTAACGACATTTTCTGTGTGGCCAATTAACCTGGCATGTATGTTTTTGAAGGATGGGAGGAAACTGCAATACTCGCAGAAAACCCATTCGTACTCAGAGGGAAGATGCAAACTCCACAAAGAAAGAATAGTGATTCAAGCCGTGCTTTACCCAGGGCTGTAACCCAAACCGTGTTGCCCCAAGGCTTGTTCTGAGGAAAATTGGTGAAAATTATCCTCAATTATCCATGAAAATAATAAAAAAAAAAAAAAACATTTTTCTTGGACACAGATATCCCCTGTTTAGGATTAAAACGGCAACAATGATATTCAAGTAGAACAATAACTGTCTATATGATCAACTTCAAAATAATCATGTTTCAAGTTTGAATCCAACCCAATCAGTACCAAGCAGCTCCATTTGTTTTCTTTTAACTAACTGTTTGCTGAGTTTAAAGATGTAATTACTCCTGGTCTGATTTATGTAGCCATGCGTGTGATAAGGTAAACAGGCCTTAATTACTCTCCTTCCAGCAGTGCTATTTATACTGTGGTTGTCTTGTGCATGGGCCTGGCATTCCTCTATGCACAGTGGGGCGTCTGTAGGGGTGGAGGACAGTGCATTGGGTCACTGATTTGTTTAAAAACTCCTTAGTTGGGGATAACAAAAAATATGTAGACACATATTTTTATTGTGCATGATAAGCATCTTTATTGTTCAAGTTGTCACATAAAAATGAGCAAGAACATTTTTAGTAAAGACAATTTTTTGAGGTAAATTGCTGAACAAGGACTTTAGACGTAGGCCACAAGAAAACACATTAACGTGACAAAAAAAGAAAATGCAGGATAAAAAATGGCCGCACCAACCCAATCTTGACCTCACATCCTATTTTCCCAAATTCGCTTCTTGTGTTTACTGCCATACAAACAAAGTCTCAGCTCATCTTGGAGTGAAGTTGCGATTAAATTATCGTTTAATTCAACAAAAATTACAATGGAGACACTTTGGGTATAAATTGCAACTTTGTACAAACGGCACGTAATAAAGTGTTATTTGTATTTTTCCAAAAAGATTTTCTTAAGCGATTTTAAGAATAAATGCTGTCTGAATAAATCTTTTAAAAATATACTCCATGATTTTGTAATTGTGATCTGAATGTGTCTCTTTTGTGTCAAGTCTTTTACTCCATCTCTCAAATGCAAAATAGCTGCGTCCCCTCTCTGGCATAAAAAAAAAAAAAAATTAGAAATGCATAAAATGTATAGTAAAGATAATAAATCAGATGCCTCAACTATCTAAAGCTTGCAGGAAAAAATGTGTTCACCTTATGTCAAAATTCCCCAGTCACATCAATAAAATGAGGACAACAGAGGCCAAATAGGGAGTGGAAGATGACAGCTTGACATTTGATCAATGATGACTTGTAAACCCCTGGGTACAACGTTACCTGACTCATACAGATGAGTAATTCCTCTTTCCGCCCTGCCTTCTTTCCCCTTCATCTAACAAACTGTCTGTGGATTTTTGACTCTGTGTCATGGCCACAAAGAACCCCGTTGGGTTATTGTTTTCAGGCAGAATGGTTGCAGTTTATTTCCTGCCCTTTAAGCTCCGACGAGCATTTTAAAACAGCAAAAAGTGCCGGAAACACCCGCTGAGGATCCTTAGGAAGTCTCCATACAGGACACCTTTTTTAAAAAACAGTTAGTTCTTTCACAAACAAACCAGAAAACTACTTCTCATGCTTGAAAATCTGAACTTTGAGACATGTTTTTATGTTTTCTCACCGCCACCCAACAAAGAATTCAACGGAAATGACAAAACATTTTTTTTTGACATACCACATTCATCCCTCATGGGGAAATCACTTTTGCAGCATTACACCACATCAGGCAGCCATGAAAGCACCAATGGTGGGAGTAACTAGGGGTTAGATGTCTTCTCCAGGGACATTTAGGCATGGGCCCAGTGGAAATCAAACCGGCTTCTCATTGTCTAAGGACAGACATTCTACCAATGAGCCAACGCCTCTCCAAACATTTGATTCTTTCTTCAATTTATTTTTTGTTATTCAGCATTGTTTGAACCAAAAAAAGGCAAAAGGACACAAAACAAGTGAACCGTAGAGACAAATTAGATGTGTTCAAGTTCTTTTTAAAACCCTAAAATAGCATTTGTGGAGTGCTAAGCAAATTATTGGGGTTTTAATTTTAAAACTTAAATGACACTAATGCACTTTGTAGAAACTTTAATCTTTTATTTACACAAAACACGTCAAATAAATTCAAGCTTAAATTTTATATTGCAAGATCTTCAGAGGCAACAAAATTTCTCAAGAGGATACTCTGCAAAATAATCTTTTTTTGAGGTTTTTACACCAAAACACAAACATACCTGAAGCAGTTTTCTATTTCATTCATGCATGTTTGAGCAATTTAAGAACTCTCCAGCCCAGTATTCACATTCTACTCGAACATCAGATTGTTCTTGACCATGGATTTTGTTCTTACAATTTTTTGCATAAGCACCAAAACAAGAATGTAAAAGAAGATGCGCTAGCTTTGTCAACTTGATGTCCTCGAGGCTGTATTTGTGGCCTCAAATGAGATTTATGCTGTGTCATGGGGACGGGACTTGGCAGGGAGCGAGAGGAGGGGGGAATTCACAGTGTCAAAAACAAAAGTGAAACTGAATTCATGTATTTATAAGCTATTTTTCAGCAAATATTGATTTTCTGAGCTAAAAAAAATCGGGGGGACGTTTATCCATAAATGCAATGCGATGAGAATTGTTAACTCCCATTTTTACCGAGTAGCATAGCCCAGCTTTACTTTTCTCTCCTTCTGAGTGGCAGTTTAGTCTTTAGAGATGGCAGTGGTTTTCTGAGTGTTGGCCTCATTTTACACAGCAGAGCGTAAGCTGCTAAATTGTCAGGTAAAAACCCTCAAAAGGTGAAAATAGAGTTGATACACATTGAGTGGGTAGAAACAAGAAAAGACATTGACACATGCACGATGGCTCTACTACGACCCAAAATTGAAAACTCTGCAATAAAGAAAAGCTAGACAAACATTTTGACTTGTGGTTTTCTGTTCTACTAAACAACAAAAACTCTGATAAAGATTTGACTGGAGAGAACCATTTCCCTTCTGCAACTGCATGACTCAGTTAAATGTTTTACAGTTCATAAATTCAGTTTGATGCTGTGTGTCGATCCTGGGAGGCTTTGTTTGCAGCCAGAGATGCTGAGCCAGTAATTTTCCAGCGGGTGAGTGAGGGAGGGTGCAGAAGGTTTGAAGATGTGCGCGTCTCTGCAGGGGAAGCGGAAGGTTGGATCAGATCTCTTCTATGGAGTCTGCTGGGACCAAACCTCTCTTCTTCCCACTGCTCAGCTTCAGAAACAGCTCGCCATCTTCCTTTTTTCCGACACATATCTGAAAACAAGTGAGCAAGGATAAGGTTTCTTTTGTAAAAGAGAAAATTGACACTGCGGTTCGTATCAAAAATGATCCATGCAGACAGGGTTTAGAGTGCAGTCTGTGCAAAGTCTTTCAAAGTTGTTAGGCAGTGAAACTTTGGGAATGATTATTAGAGACATTTTACACCATCTATCACAAGTTAAAAGCATTTATTCTAGTTGTGTAGAAATGGTGCCACATTAGGTGCAGTTAGTTGGAGTTTAAACATTACACATAGAGAAAGGTTTTGTCTGTATCTGGTAGATCCCTTTCTTCACTTTTGCTTTTTGTGCCACTTAATTAAATACTTTGTTTATTCACGTTCAATCTGCCCCCGAAATATTGCGAGGAGGCATGAAACACTTCCGTGCGTCCAGCCGCACTTCAATTTTTGTGAATGCAATTTCTCCAAAACTACTGAAGGGATTTTAATGAAACTGCCTACAGTTACTCAGTTCCAACTGTTGATGAACTGATCCAGGGTCATGCAATCGAGTCAAAGGCAAAAAATTTTAGGGAAGATGGAGGCTTTTTTGGCATCAACTTTTAACCTAAAAGTGTTAACTTTTTAACACCTAAAAGTATTAAAAAGTGTTGACACACAAAGGTATCTAACAGATTTAAATATCTTTTGGTATTTCAAGAGTGGTTTGATGTCTTTCAGTGAGGGTTTGGACCACATCAGAGGTTTGTTAAGACCATCTATCTAAACACAACATGAAATAAAGTTTACTTTTGCATTTATTGACTCTCATGATTGTGTGAGAGCAATCATGAGAGTCATGATCCAGTAGTTATAAATAAAAGTTATAACAACCAGTTATAACTTCCTTTTAGAATGACTGCAAAAATGATAGTGATTCCTGACTCTGTGTGAATTTTAATGAAAAGACAGAAACCAATTTTGTAATTGCTGGTAATTAGATCACCATTAAATCATGTCTTTGATTTTATTTTAAAATTAACAAAAATAATGGGATTCAGAAGCAAAACTGAGTTGTAAAAGATTATTGTTCGGTGTTGTAATTCATGATGGGATTAATAGAGTAGTCTTTGTGGTTTCTCCACTGGAAATATAAAGTGCGTTATAAATAAAATTTTTATTATTATTCTTCTTTTTAGAGATTTAAATTTTCAAAATGCTCTAGTTTATAGAGTGTGCTTTTTTTCTATAATATTTTGATCCTGTTTGAGTTTCTGTGAAGTAATCTGTGCCATTACCTGGGATTCTCTCACTGCCATGTGTCCTCTTTCTCTGTTGCCTGGGAAACCCTGGACGACACGCCACACTCGCTCTCCTGGTCGAACTCTTTGCACAAAGTTGGCGGGAAAAAAGCCAACTTTGTCTCCACTCTTTCCCTGGATTCACATAAGAAGAAGAATACCGGTGAATAATAATAGCTGTTATAACCACTCTATTCTCAAACCTTTTTAATTATGTTTAAAGAATTTTTTTAAAATTCAAAATTAAAAAAAGACTGGACCAGAAAAGCTCGGTAATACATTTATAGTCTCTCTAATTTATGCCGTTTTCCTAATTCATGGAGTCCATTGAGGATGCCTATTTATCCACTGTCATCATCTGTTTAGTTATTTAGCCGGCAAATCAGAATTAAGCATTCAATCTCAATTCAGCTGACTCATTAAGAGTAGATGAGTTTCTGATGCACAACAAAAACAACAGATTTTGTCCTATTTTTTTGCACAGAAAAACTGATCATCATGGTAAATAGCTCTGCATTACACCGCAGTATTTCACAGCTTATCACCGTCTGCCTCAGGTGTTTACGTGTTTATTAAAATGATTCACAAACTATGAATTAGTAATGAAGAGCACATTCGTAGTTTATAAATAATTTAAAGGCTCTTTGACATAAATTGGTCTGTTATGGGTGTTTAACAGCTGCTCTACTTTAAGCTGCATAAGTTCAAGGAAAATTCAGGGCCACTGATAAAAATACATGCTCTGAATAGAATCTGTTCAGGTGGACATGTGTATAACCAAGAGATATATGTCATTGATTACTTTTAAAATACATTTAAGTGTTTTAACGGGAAGGGAGGTGTTGGTTAGATGATCTAAAGTTTCCTACTAAATCTTTTGACCAATCACATTTCAGTCAGTATATGTTGTCAGATAGGCTAAAATTCCAGTAAGGCCTTCAGAGTATGTTCTGCTGGTTCTGTCTACTGAAGTAGGAAAACAAATAAATATGATTGCTGACTTTCTTTTAAACGACCCTAAAGCAGAAATGTGACAGGACAGGCTGGTTGTATAGCATTGGTGAGAATATGTGACATATGGTTGCATATTGAGGTTTTATTGAAGTTTATTTGGGCTTTGTAGATGTTTTCGTCATGGTTGTATGCACAATAAGAGATTTTTTTGCACTATTTGATTGTTATTTGAGCAAAAACATTATATGTTGGGTTTTTTCACCTGTCCGAGTGATTTTTTTCCCTGAATTAATTCAGTCTTCTTCTTTCGGCATTTCCCTTCAGGGGTCGCCACAGCAAGTCAGTTTCTTCCATCTAACCCTATCTGCCATATCTTCTTCATTCACGCCAAATATCTTCATGTCTTCCTTCTCTGCGTCCATGAACCTCCTCTTTGGTCATCTCCTAGGCCTTCTTCCCAGTGGTTCCAAACCCAGCATCCTTCTTTTGATACTCTCCCTCTCTTCTCTGTACATGTCCAACCCATCTCAGTCTGGCCTCTGTGACTTTATCTCCAAAACCTCTAACACATGCTGTTCCTCTGATATACCCATTTCTGACCCTGGTCGCTCCCAGAGAGATCCTCAGCATCTTCATATCTGCTACCTCCACCTCTGTTTCCTGTCTTTTCCTCAGTGCCACTGTCTCTAGACCGAGCAGCATGGCCGGTCTCACCACGGTTTTGTACACTTTCCCTTTCATTTTAACTGAAACTCTTCTGTCACACATCACACCTGATACTTTTCTCCAGCTGTTCCAGCCTGCCTGCACATGCTTCTCCACCTCTTTTCCACTCTCTCCATTGCTCTGGACTGTTGATCCTAAGTACCTACTTAAAATCTCCCTGTAATCTCACTTTTCCATTTGGATCTCTCTGATTTATATACGTACTCTGTTTTACTCTGACTAATCTTCATTCCTCATCTTTCTAGTGCAAACCTCCACCTCTCCAGCTTTTCCTCCACCTCTTCCCTCCTCTCACTACAGATCACAATGTCATCTGCAAGCATTATTGTCTATGGATCCCTGAACTAATTCAGTATAGTAAGATATTTTTAAAACAACAACATAGTAATTGAAATCTGATTGATGCAGATGGACCACAACCAAAGGTCTCGGGGTGAAACCCACAATCTGTCACTGATAAACACACACCAAAATCTCTTCCTTCATCTCTATAGTCCACCACAGAAAAATTCCAATCACACATATTTTAGCAAAGACCAAAACACGAGAACTGATTATGATTTTCATCACAAGGATTTAGGTGTGGCAATGTTTAGAAGTGCCACGTTTGTAATTAATTAGAGACTTCTCGAGTTATTTAAAAATCACATATTCTATTCATCAAATTTCAATAACTTACAAACACTTTTCATCCTTCTTTTGAAATTCTCTGTTACAAAGTAAGCATCAGTTTTATAAAAAGGTCATTTTCTGTTTTGATATTAATTTATTCTCAGTTATAAAAAGCTAGGTATTCCTCTTAGCTATTGACAGAAAATCTGAAACTATTCATTTTCTCGTCCTTCAGTCATTGTGCTTCAATAATAATAAAAAGGGCTATGGAAGGCTTAGGCCAAAAGAGCTATGTGCTCTTTTGGTAATCATTTTAGTAATTGCATGAATCTATAAGTTCATGTCACATACAAAACAATTGCTCTATTCCTACAGCTTCTCACAGATGCAGATTAGGCCTGCTAGAAGCCTCCTGAAACGCCACACAAAAGTCTAATTTGTTGAAGCAAAAGTTTCATCAACATTTACTTATTACTTGGAAGACAAAACATGTCATAAAGGCTTGACAGCGGACTTCTATTATTTTTTTGTTTGGCGACAAACAACGTCTGAAATGTGAATGAAACGTCTGAAAGCAGCACGAGCATCTGAAAAGCTGTGACAAGAAGAAGAAAAACCATTTGAAAAAATTTTATAAGTATTGATGAACGAACATGATCAACTTCAGTCTGTGATCAAGGTTTTTTTTTTTTTGTTTGACTTTAAATATCTTGATGGCTCTCCACTGTGTGAAACATGCATGTTTTAACACCACAGCTAATTTAGAAAACCTGGTAAATCGTGTAATGAGTCCCTCTAGTCACACAAACACACTCAAAAGGACATTTTTCCCCATTGGGAGAAAGTGAAGCTCATTAAAATCTCAACAAATACCTCTAAGATTGAGACACTGGTCACGTTCATTAAGGTAAAGTCTTTTGTAAATTTTCAGAGGAAATTGTGTTCTATTTTTATTTAAAGCAGCCGGGATGTTTGTTGAAAATGGAGCAGGTGTAATACATCAAAGATTCAATTTAAATCTTGAATTGGCACACGCGCACAGTTGGTACACGTTTTCTGAGCGCTTAGTGACACACAAAGACTCACAGATGTTTGCAAATGATCTATTACCCACCTTCCACCATTCTTCATTAGAGTCGTCTGTGACCTGCACCCGATCGCCAGGACTGAAAGAGATAAGAGAGAAGATTTTAAAAAAAAAAAAAAACGCATGATTGAGGTAGAAGCAAAAAGGACAGAGTGAAAAGAGAAAGCTACACGACCAAAAGCTGAGGTAATCTGAAAGCAGGGAAGAAATAAAAGAGCTGAAAATGACAAAAAATAGGAGTATCTAATTGCAACAAAAAGCTCTTTTATAAAGATGAACAAGGTGGTTAGTTTTTGTGTTAGATTTTATGAAATGACACCAGACTCATAAGGTCTGCTCTATACAACAAAACCCACGTCGATAATGGAGATCGGACTTGATCTAAGGCTGACCCAACCGCGGCTTGCATTTAATGTTGCAACATGTTTTTGATTAAACTTCTCTACACACACACAGACACAAGACCCACTGTCCTAGATATGAAGAAAGAAAGACTGTCCCAATTGCACGTCTTTATGTTGAGTCTCTTGGGTCTCAGCTCTCTCGACTGTCCCACGTAATCCCACCTCGAGCAGTTATAAAAGCACGGTTAACCCAGCAGAGCTTATGCTTCTTAAATTTTTAATGACATAGTTGGTTTTGAGAGCTATTTTTTAGATCTTACTCTGACTTTTGATGATCTCGGCATTCAACGGCATATAGTAAGGACTAGCCTGGAATCCAATATCTCCATATGTGTCATACAGAGACTGAAATATCAGTCTGATCATCATGAGGCTCAATCTCCTGGACCACTTATCACAGTCGGGGTCACAGAAGATGGCAGAATTCATCCTGGCTGATTACAGGCAGGAAGTGGGGTACACACCGAACAGGTTGCCAGTCTGTCGCGGTCCTTCAATTCATTTCACTGAAAATTGTTTCCTTGTTTTACTTGTAATTTGCAAACCAAAGAAATCAAGACGGTGCAACGACAACCTGCATGCACCATGTTACGAATTGTCGTTACATTCGCTGTAAAATCCATCTTAAAAGATTGAACACATGTTAAATTATTGAAATTGTATTAGCCATGTTTATTCACCTCTTTGTTTTCACAGTTGAAGCTAATTTATTTCGTTCAATGTACACATTCTGGATGCTTTTTTGACATTTGTGTGCAGTTTTCTGATTGGTTTACTCCGATGTCTGTTTACCAAGATGTGCTGCACCACTGAAATAGAGTTGATTCATTTCATTTGTCCACAATCACTTTTATTGCTATTTACTTACCGTGTTTTGTTTCTGTGTTTAAGTGTGTCCATGTGTTCTTCCTTATTGCTACAAACTCTTCACAACCATTTTGTTCCAATATGGTTTTTGTGTACTGCACATGGCAAATAAACTGAACTGGTCAATTGCGATATTAACACATGCGATCAGCAAAAAGTAGTGACTATCCTTTTTGTCTTTCAATTACACATCAATATTATCAATAAATGGATGGAAGATGCACCATTTAATTTTTCATTCTTGTTCTATTTTATATCATTTAAAAAAATACATCTTAGTGATAAGATGTATTTCGGTGGGACGTGCCCTAAACACCGCACCAGCTAGGTGAGGCTAACCAGATGTCTGAACCACCCCATCTGGCTTTTTTCGACCCAGAGGAGCAGCGGCTTAACTCTGAGCTCCTCCTGGATGGGAGAATTCCTCACTCTATCACTGAGTGAGAGCGCAGCCATCCTGTGGAGGAAGCTCATTTTGGCCTCATTTATCCGCGATCTTGTTCTTTCGGACACCACCCATGGCTGATGACGTAGGTGAGGGAACGTAGATTCACTGGTAAATCAAGAGCCTTGCTTTTCAGCTCAGCTCTTTCTTCACCATGACAAACTGATGCAGTGTCCTGATTGTTGTGGATGCAGCACTGATACGTTTGTCAAATCTTCATCTTTCCCTCACTCGTAAACAAGACCCTGAGATACTTAAACTCCTCCACTTGGGGCAGGACAATGTCCCTGACCTGAGAGGGCATTCCACCCTTTTCTGGGCGTTGACTATAGTCTCAAATTTGAAGGCCCTGATTCCCATACCAGTCACTATACACTCTGCAGCAAATTGGTCCAGCGAGCGCTGGATATCATGGCCTGATGAAGCTAACAGGACCACATCATCTACAAAAAGCAGAGATCGAATCCAGAGGTCACCAAACCAGATCCCTCCAACGCCTAGAAATTCGGTTCATAAAGGTAATGAATGGAATCGATGACAAAGGGCAGCCTTAATGGCATCCAACTCTCACTGGAAAGAAAATTGACATACTGCCGACTATATGGACCAAGTTCTGACACCGGTCATACTGGTTTGATACTTTTTATAATTTGCATTTTGTAGTTTTGATTTTAACTTTCGAAATTTAAAAAAAAGCACAACTTATAAACATATGAAGTAAAATGACTTTTGTTCAATTCAAAATTATTATTGCTTTGGGATCAGTTTCATCCTAAACTTAAAAAACTTAAAACTAGTGAGGCAGATTATTATTATTATTATTTTTACAGTTTCTAAGGTTAACATTTTATTACAAAGTGCTTGGTATAAAATGTGTATTTAATATTGAAGCTTGAAATAATATCACAACATCCAACAAAATTTGCAATGAGATATTTTGTCAATAATGTGCAGCTTTAACACTGGGATTAAAGTAATCAATTTCTGCAGGAGCAATACACTTGCTAATGACAAAAATAAATCCCCAGTGTTCACTCAATTCTCTCATAAAAACCACAAACAGGGAGTTTTATGTGCCCTTAAATTGACACTCTCACCAGTGATGTATAACATTAATTCTTACTCCCTGTTAAAACACATAAACAATTTGTTTTTCTTATCTTTCTTGTGTGTGTGTGTGTGCGCGTGTGTTTTTTAAAAGGAGATTGTGGTTTTATGATTGCAGAGTGGTTCAAATTAAAAATGCAATGCTGCCACAAGAAAACATCTTTATGCATAAATATTAAACACAGCTGTGGCTATTTTTAGCATCCACATTAATCCACGGAGGAAAAAAAACAAGCTCAGCAAAAAAAACACCCCAACTCAATTAGCTATTTTTAATGTGTGAATGATAATCTGTGTTTTTGATGCAGATGTGTGCAAAAATGAAGAATGTGCCCTTCGTCTAATTGATCTCTTGCACTACTAATTATTTTTTTCCTGCTATATTTGTATAGCTGTGTTTTCCTTGATTAGCATGCTTTCGTCTTTGGAAATACATGTTTGCATATTCTCCTGAGAGTGCTGCAAAGGCTGAGGAAAATTTTTGAATAAGAGTATTTGGTTTTGAATTGCCCGTATTGTGCCAGGATGTGTGGTGGACTCGGTGCCATAGGTTTGAAATCTGCTCATCTTGTCAAAGAAATGTTTTAGTGTGCCTTTTAATGTCTTTGGTCCAAAAGGTTCAGAGACAGAGAAGTATTGCCCTGATAAGGCAACTGGATTAGATGCCTGAGCCACCTCATCTGGCTCCTCTCTACATTAAAGAACAACAGTTCCACTTCAAGACGTTCGTAAAAGGCAGAGGTTCACTCTCTATCTTTGAAAGAGAGTTTGTATTCTAAAAATTTTTTTTTGGTTACAACCCACCTCTTGTGATTACAGGTGAGGATGCTATTAATTAAAGGCTTTGCTTTTCCGCTCAGCTCTCTCTTAACTACGACAGAGCGATGTAAGCTGTATTTTAATGTTTTTAAAAATAGAACAAAATGTATTTGGTTCGTAGTTGTTTCCTATTTCATTACAGTCTGGATTTTTAAAAATTTCTGGTTCAAGTTGTTCCAAATTTACATATGAAGATAATTACAAAGTAAAACTATTTACATTTTTTATTTATATGTTTTTGTCTTTGTGCAGCTTCTTCAAAAGCTTTCTATTCTCAAGTTGTGTTTAGATGTGATTATCCTGCCTTCTTGTTGGTTTAGCATAAATTTGTGGTCTAGTTGATGTGCGGCATGCTCCAATTTAGTATGACTCAGTGAAGGTAAGCGAGTACAAAGTATACTTGTGGGATTGTCGAATTGGTTTTGTAATTCTGACCAAAATGAGAAGGATTTATAAAAATGTTTTGGTCTGTTTGACTCATAGTTTTGTCCGTTTGATGATCTGCCTCAGTTGTAGTAAATCTCTTTAGAAAGTGAAGCTCAATTTATGTCTGAAATAATTTTACAATCATCAATTTCTTTTCCCTTGAAACTCATTGTCTTCCTATCTGCTAATACGTACCGTTTTACTCAGAGCTGCTGCACAGATGGCCGTTAACAATCCCACTGTTCTACTTTTATAAAACCTGTCCTCTAAACATCCTCTCTTCCTGACTTCAGTTTTATTTTCTGCACCTTTATCTTGTATAACTTCAACTTTGATATTTGCTCCTTAGATCCAGCGCCTGTTTGTCCCATTTGCTTTTGCTCTCTTTATGTATGTCTTCCCTTTTATCTCTCAGCTGTCTTTTTCCAGTACTCTGCTGGGAAAACAGCAGTACGTGGGGACAGTGATGTGTTCTGGGTTTATAATTAGTCGTCCTTAAGGGCGCCCTGCCATTGTCCTTTGCAGATGGCAGGGACAATTTCCTCCTCCAGGACCATCACCGGAGTAAACCTTAGAAAGAGACTCCGCGTAAAATTTACTTTGACAAATGGTGAGAGTAAATGGGATAGCATGCCAACGCTCAAGCAGTTAAATAAAACAAAACCACTAGGAATTAGTCGGCCATGTTAGCTTTTACTCACTGTAGTTCCAGGTCATTCTGCTCTTGAGGCATGAACCTGTAGAGAGCTACGTAGGTGTGGATGGAGTGGACTTCAATGCGTTTAGGCATCTGGATACACAAGGAGATACAGAGAGAATACACAATAGATTTTTTTTTTAAAAATGAAGGATGGCTTTATAAACAGGAACAAAGATTGAAATGCTGTTGAATGGAAATAAGCAGCATAACTGCAGGCTGGTTTTTCTAAATCCAATCAAATTCTATTTATAATGCGTCTGTCGTACAAAAAGTAGCACAAGGTGCTGACGTAAAATCCATAAGAACTGTTACGATAACACAAAACAGTTACACACTTGCATACACACACAGACCCATACACACACAGTCACAAAAAAAAAATCATGAATGTATAAACATCTGCATCAGCGTGACATTGCTGTAAGGAAATGATAACTTGGGACACCCTCCACCTGACACACACCAGGAGCCAGCCTACCCATGCCTACTAAAACCAGTCTTTTGAAAATAATGTCTCTGCTGCTAGCAGGTTCATCAGAAAAAAAAGTACTACTTTTAAATTGTGGAGGGAGGCCTGGGCTACCCGTTTGAGGCTGTTGCCCCCGCGACCCGACCCTGGAACAAGCGGAAGATGACGAAACGGAACGGAACTTTTAAATTGTTGGATGTTTGTTGCAGTCAGGGAGGTTTAGCTAAGTTTGTAGCTGCTTTTATGTAATTATTTGCTTCCTTTTCAGTTGGCGCTTCTTGTGTTACTGATGTTTAACTTTTCACTTCACTGACAAAAATGTTAAATAAGCAAAGACCAAGCCAGCAAAGTGATAGCAACATTGAAATTTAAAAAAATTAGAGATAGCTATGTTGAAATTAGAGCATAAGTAGATAAACCTCACAAACCTAACCTCCCAGACTAGGTCGTCCCAGCTCTTAATTAATGGCTGCCTGCTATGGCTCTAAATACAGTAGCTGATGAAAAAAAAAAGTTCTTTTATCCCCAGACTATGCACATGCAAGATGCTACTCTCACTGGCAGTGGATGGTGCGGTGCATACATCAAAACACGTGTGTATACAGCCCCAGGAACTCTTTTGGCTCGCCATGCTGGTGCAAGAAAAAAGTCAATGCACTGATTTGGAACAAACATTTTTGACAATACATGTTCACTTGTAAACCACTTATGTGCATCTGGTTTATAGATGAACCTAAGAGTGGGGTACCTTCATGCTGCTCTCCTCTGCTGGAATCTCAGTTTGCTCACTCATCTCCTCAGCCTCCTTCTCCATTTCTGTGTCAGGGACAGGTGCATCATCTGAGGGCAACAAAAATGTTTTCTTTAGAAAGCAGGACAACGAAAAGCCCTGACACACATGCAAATTGTCATTTCCTTTTCAAGCAAACACATTAAATCTCTCGCGCACACAGAGTCATGCACAGGTGAACACAGCAGACACACATGTAGGCATGGCAAACTGTGCATGTCTGCATGCACAGAGACACAAAAACACAGTGTTTACCCCCTGTCTCCTCAGTTATCTCTTCCTCCATGCTGCACTGTCGCTGCTGCTCCTCACCTCCCTCACCCTTTAAAAAAAGAAACAGACAAGTGGGATAAGTCTTAGCATAAGCCTGTTGAAGAAGAAACATTTTAATGACCTGCTTTTTTTTTGTCCAGGCTGAATACTGCATTTTCACACAAAATGTATTGCTCGTTTGATTTTGACAAAAATCCTCTGATAGACTAATTTTTGGGAGAATGCTTTGGAAAAAATCTCAAAATACCTTCTGTGAAATATCTCATTAGTGCTTTGAAATTTGGGATTGGTTAAGTTTATTTTTAAGTGTTTATCTGAATAGAAGAGGATTGCTTAAAATAAGCGGAAACAAGAAAGTGTGCATGTATGGTTAAATTAGTTTGTATGAAGTATGTGTTTTACCACGCGGTCGAAAGGAATATATATATATATATACAGTATATATATATAGTATATATATAGAAAGTACTAAATTAAATGGGGTTCATACAGTACTTATTAAACTCTTAAACTTATTAAAAGTACTTACTTATTAAAACTTAAAATCATGCAATTATACATGATTTTATTTAATAAAATAAGCAGCTGGTCTTCGATGTAACAGTGCCTGCCATAGCCACAAATTCTGTGACAACGTTAGTTAAGTTACCTGAGGGAGATCCACCAAACAGTTTCAAAGTGAAATTCAACATTTTAGCATGTGAACAAAACTGATTTTTTTTGTTCAAAAATGTTGCTCATTTCATAAAATGAGCAGATTTTCTAATGCCCATTTTATGAAATGGGCAATTTCACAAATTGGGTGTAACATGTAGAAGTTAGTTCCGTGAAGCTGGCCCCCCTTAAAAAAAAAATGGACAAAAATAAACAAAAAATATGTCAATCGTTTGTGCTGCATTTGTGCTTTTGTGCTGTAAAAATGTTTGTTTGTGCTATTTTAGTTTTTAAGATATTAATGATTCTTTTATAGGTCAATCTGCGGTCATCCAGCCCCTCATTTTGCTTAAAAATGCGAGAAAACTCCTGTAAATGGTGTCAATTGGTTGTGTTACGTTTGTGCTGTTAAGTGATGTAAAAAAAAAATTGTTTGTGCTGTTTTAGTTTTTGTTTATGTTAAGAAAGACAATTTGGACTATGATGTCATCCAGCCCATCATTCCACCAAAAAATGCGAAAAAAAACTCCTAAAAATGGTGTCAATCGTTTGTGCTGCGTTTGTGCTGTTATGTGATGTCAAAATGCTCGTTTGTTCTGTTTTAGCTTCCGTTTGTTTAAGAAATACAATTCGGCTCATGACGTCCTCAAAGATGGCGACGCCCGAAAATAAATAAAGGGCTGGAGGACTTCATCGCCTTTTACATGTAAGTGATGCAAAATAAATACTTTTTAACTGTGATTACTTAAATTTCTGTTTTTGAATTCATCAAACAAATTATGGTGTAAAAGAGGTTGGTAATCACACGGCAACAATTTAATCATTTGATTTATTCCCCTATGTAAATTAGCATATTCTAGTGGGATTGGATGGAAACATCCCATATTTGGTACCTCCTGATTGACTGCCGCTTCAACCATTGACTGTGTATTGTACATCAGATATAAACTATTTACAGAAAGTATAAACTACTGTTTAGATTTCCCACACTGCTACACGCTTCTATTAATAACTCGTGAACTTCCCGAACTTAGGATTTCGGGAAGTGGGTGAGCCAAGAAAAATTTGGGTAAAATCTGTCAAATACATAAAACGTTCCTTTCCACCCATCTCTACAGGATAATGCCGTCATACCACACTGCGTGTTGGTGATTCTGATAAACTGCCAAAACTGGACCGACTCATCTGTGCCAAAGACGTCCCGTAGCGTAAGGCAGCATACACAGGGTCTACACGCATCCTCAGAGCCTCTGAAACCACACACACACATTCACATTTGAGAGAAATTAAACATCTTAAGTCAGTCGAATCCTCCACTTCAGACACTTTACAGTGTGGACCACCTGCTGAGTTGATATTTTAAATCATGACTACTTGGCTCGCTTAAACAGGAGGAATCAGTCTAAGTATAGCAGTGAGAAACAAGCCAGTCCCAGATCAAAGTGACCCAATTAGAATTTAAGAAGAAGCAACAGCCAAAAGTTTAGAAGGCATCAAGACAGGCTAATGGATGCACAAAAGCACACCAGAGATGTTTTTCTTTCTGATGCATGAGATTTAGCTAGAGATTTGTAGGAGTAAAAACAGAATGAGAGATTACATTTAAGAAATGTGATGCTGAAACATCAGTCAGCACTCAGATTTTCTGTTCCGGCTCAGTACAAGCTGTATGAAGGAGTGAAGAACCCTTCAGGCTCAGATTGGTTTTATTTAAACGTGGACCTACTGCCAAAAAGAAATTTGATGTGAACTTTAAAAATAAGTTTCTGGTGTCTAATTTGACAAGTGATCAGTCCACAGTTTTATGAAAATATTATTTTGAAAAGTTCGAACCGTCACAATACTTTCCCCCCCATTCTTTTACTATTAAACATATGGCCCATTTCTATCATCAGCCCGAACCAATAAGAGTTTATGTTTTGCCTTCCAAAAACTGTAAAACTCCCGTATATTGTGATTATATTGTCGCGAGTTGGAACCTCAACCACCCTCCGTAAAGCTCCAAAAATTATAGCACTGAACGTAAGGACGGAGTATACTGTATGTAAGAAAAAACAACACACAAAATAACTGCGGTGCACAATGGTGGAGTGGTTTGTATAGTGGCCTTGTAGCAAGAAGGTTGGCGTTCGAGTCCTGCAGTGGGCACAGGGCTTGAAATATTGACCTTTCTGCGTGGCGTTTGCATATTCTCCAGGTGTATGTGTGGATTTTCTCTGAATACTCCAGTTTTCTCCCATCTTCCAAAACCATGCATGTTCGGTTGATTGGTGACTATGAAATTGCCCCTAGGAATGAGTGAGTGTGTGGACGGTTGTAAGTGTTTGGCCCCTCAACAGACTAGGGACCTGTTTGGGGTGTACCACACCACTTGCCATCAGCTGGGATTGGCTCCGGCATCCCCGTGGCCCACTTTAGGGAATAGTGATTTAGAAGAAGAAACAAAATGAAAATACTAATCATTTGTGGCAATGAATTATTGAATGCAAACCAATTTTTTTTTTAGCTTTCTACCATTTTTGAAGTTTGTTCTTGCATTGGAAATTTACCTGAAGGGACATTTTATTTCATTCTTGCATGGTTGAGTAATTTGCAAGCTCTCTTGTCCAGTATTTTTACACTATCCAGATTATTCGTGACTACTGAGTTTGTTCCCCCCCACGCCCATGTTCTAACGTAAGCATTAACAGCAGTGCATGCGCTCTGCTAACTTGATGCGCTTTTCACTGTATTTGCAGCCTTAAACAAGTTTTAAGCAGTGTCACACATGCCCAGGGGATAGGACTAAGCGGGGAGCACTTTGTAAAACAAAGTGCCTAAAACTTAAAAATGAAACTGAAAGAATGTATCTTATAGGACCTTGTCTATCTGAATAAGTATTCCAAGAGATAGTAATTAAATCCCCCCCCCCCCCCTTATAAACACAGTCCAGAGCAATGGAGAGAGTGGAAAAGAGGTGAAGACGCTTGTGCAGGCAGGCTGGAACCTGACATAACACATAACACCTGAAAAGAATCAGGTATTATGTGCGACAAAACAGTTTCTGCTCAAATGAAAGGGAAAGTGTACAAAATCGTGGTGAGACAGGCCATGCTGTTTGGTCTAGAGACAGTGGTACTGAGGAAAAGACAGGAAACAGAGATGGAGGTAGCAAAGATGAAGATGCTGAGGATCTCTCTGGGAGTGACCAGGATGGATAGGATTAGAAATAAGTGTGTTATAGGAACAGCACATGTCAGAGGTTTTGTAGATAAAGTCAGAGAGGCCAGACTGAGATGGTTTGGACATGTGCAGAGGAGAAAGAGAGAGTACATTGGCAGAAGGATGCTGGGTTTGGTAGCACCAGGAAAGAGGCCTAGAGGAAGGCCAAAAAAGAGTTTCATGGATACAATGAAGGAAGACATAAAGATAGTTGGTGTGATCGAAGAGGATACAGCAGATAGGGTTAGATGGAAGAAATTAACTGTGTCGACCCCTGAAGGAAAATGCCAAAAGAAGAAGGAGAAGAAACACAATACCCCCTTTTTAATATGAGATCAAGCACTGTAATAGCTACGCTTCCAAAAAAAAAAAAAGCACCCATTAAGATTAAATAATTTCAGGAAAACAAATTTGGGCCCTTTTTTCATTAGAGACAAAAGCGCACAAAATTTTATGAGTTAGGTACCATAAAATTAAAGCTGATTTGGAGCATGAAAGCACACAGAGCGTGTTGGGATTTACACCCATCAGCACCAAGGCTGTTCTTCAATGTTTATAAAGCTTTCCAAACCTCTTCACAATAACTTAACACCCTTCAGCAGTCTGGATGTACACATTGCAAATCTTGAACATGGATATAGTGAGATAAACAGTATTAGAGCTTATAAATATTTATTCACATACTTTCAGGGTGTGGACCGTCCACCAGCCTCCAAGAGAAGCTGAATTTGTTCGTCCTCTTTATTTCTTTCCACTTCATGCTGCTTGGTTGTCAGGTGAGAGGGAGGCAGTTGTGGTTTTTGTTACAGTACACACACACGGGAGCGTACAAAATTCTAAAAATAAACCAAGACGCTTGACAAGAGCAACGTCACAAAACAAAAAGCACACGAACGCAAATAAACCAGGGCACTCTCTTACACAAACACACTCACACATACATTGGCACCATGAAAACCCTCACCTTGGCTCGGCTGGACCTCCTTGACAACAGCCAATTGGTCATTGACGAGCATCGGCGAGCTGAAGTTTCGCTTGAAAGCACCAGACTAATGGAGAAGACCAGAAAGCAGAAAGACTTTTTCAGCTTTCATTACTTCCTGGTTACAGAGTCGACCCAGAGGAAAATGGAAATGATTGTGTTGTCATTTTAGGACCTTAATGGAGTTGTATAGAAATCACAGAATGAGAAACACATAGAGGCACACAGGAAATGTTCTCAGAGCCGTGCACCTGCAATCTGGAGTACACTGAAGAAAAGTATCTCCCATCTTTGCTGCTAAATGATTAATTCACTCAGTTGTGTGCATGCACAATCGTGTGTGTATCTGCTCGTTTGCAATTTCACACTGAATTTAACACCATAAGTGTTTCGGCCGAGATCACTTTTGTCTTGCAAATAGACAGGCCTCTTTGTTGTGACACCAAAACGTTCCAAAAAGATGCTCACATTTTGCTCTGATTAGATTTCTAGTTTGCGTTCTTTCCTTTTGTTTCTCTACTTGATTTTCTTTGTGTTCGTGCAACACCATAAAACTTTCACTGTATGTCTTTAATGTAATCTGAGGTGCTCTATGAAGACTAGTTTGCTGCTGACTGAGAACATCTTTTGACTTTTGACCACAGGAGAATAGATATCAGTGTTTTATGAATGTTAAACAGTAATTTTTAACCCCAAAAGTTATTTTCTGCATTGTTTAATTCAACCCAGTGCTACAAAATAAATCTAATTTAAAAAAGTACTTGCATATTTTTTAAACAAAAATGCAATAGAACATCCAAATTCAATTAAAAAAACTATTTTCACAATTCAACTCCAAGGTTGTTCTTAGCTGTGGAGTTTGTTCTCCACCACACCCACATTCTTACATAAGCTAGAAGTGTTTTAGTGCACGTATTCTACAAAAAGAAAAGGCTGCCTGCTTGACATAGCATCAAATCCCAATCTTGTAACAGATGATGAGTTCATGATTCAGCTTGTCGCCGACTAGATTTGAATCTTTTTAAATAAAACACAACATGAGTAATTATTTTTGTTTTTTCACTGTTTTTTCTTCAGATTTCCATAAGGGAGGTTTCAGATGCTGTTTTTCTCTGACTAATTGGTGATAAGAATTATTTATTGATTCTGGCACATTTTTATGGTAAAGCACCGCTAACAAAGACTAACAAACAGAAAAACACTATGACTGCACTTGTATCAGATGCCCTTCAGAATTTCACCTTGTAATTTGTGCATTCATTCAATCAACAAGATCTCACAAGAACTCAAAGACTGTGTTCTTTTAAAAACGAGAAGACTGACTTACACAAGAAAAGCATTTATTTTTCACTGAATGGTTCAGCATGTCTGGGAATGCTGAACTATTTCTTTATATTTTTCTAAGTTACTACATTTAAAAAATGCATTAAAAAAATAATGCTTGAAATGTGGCTGAAAGCGTATTCGAGCAAGCTGAGATATTTCTGTTTAACACGTTACTTAACCCAAACTTAGCGAGAGGTCAGGTACACCCTAAACATTTTGCTTCTTTGTTACAGGGTTCAAAGAGAAAATAATTCCTATTAAAAGGAAGTACTTTCACCTTTCCATGACACAGCTGCTGCGATAGCTCTGATGTGCACCACAGGTGAGCGGCCATCTTGCAAGTTTTACACCGCAGAGCTTGTTTGGAGTTTCCTGCAGTGAGAGAAAAAGATGAAAACAAGAGAAAATGGAACCAGAAGAAAAACAAAGAGAAAAGACCAGAGCCGGCTTCAGGGAAAAAAGTGTGAAGACAACAAAGTGGCCTTTAGATCACAGAAGCAAGTTTTTCTTCTGTTCAAGTAGTCAAGTGTCACCAAGCTGGTGGTGCTGACACAGCTTCATGATGAACAACTCCTCTCCTACAAAAACCTGGAGACGTTAGAAACCAGCTGGAGATACTTCAGTCATAATCGATTTGGCAGTGAGTAGCTGAGCTGTTGCATCTCTTGTTTCAAGTGTCGGAATGATAGAAGGAGCTTGAATGTTTTCTCCAATTTGTTTTGTAATGAAATTGACCACTTATTCCACCCAGAATGATAAGGATTTAGACGCCCTGTTATCTGACAACATTCCCACACCAAAAGTGTTTCAAGAATTAACAAAAAAGAAAAACAGTCTTTTTCTGTGTATGAATACAAAACAAGCAAGCCCAGAAGTAATTTAGATACCCACCAATAAACAGTGCACTGTTTGAGGTGCACGGAATTAACCTAAAATCGGAAAAGACAACACAGGTTCAGAAAAACCTGTTCATTGCTTAATTGGAGGATGATCATAAGTTGTGTAACCCCAATCTTCATTGATTGCATAAATGTTTAACTAAATTTAAAGGCGCCTCATTTAAGAAAAGTTGCATGGATTTCAAGATGGGCAAAAGATTTTGCGCCGCTCATGCATGAACAGCACATGTTAAAGGTTTTGGGGATAAAGTTAGAGAGGCAAGACTGAGATGGTTTGGGCATGTACAGAAGAGAGAGAGAGAGAGAGTACATAGGAAGAAGGATGCTAGATTTGGAACCACCAGGAAAGAGGACTAGAGGAAGACCAAAGAGGAGGTTCATGGATACAGTGAAGGAAGACATGAAGATAGTTGGTGTGACCAAAGAGGATACAGCAGATAGGATTAGATGGAAGAAACTGACTTGCTGTGGCGACCCCTAAAGGGAAAAGCCGAAAGAAGAAGAAGAATGCATCCTGCTCACATAGTTAAAGTATGGAATTCATAAAAACCTTCATGACTTCCTAAACTCAACTTAAGCGTTATACATCTAAACAGTGTCAAATCTCAACATCCAATCCAGAGCATGACTCTTAAGCTCGAAAGAGGGATTATGCAAACAACCCATGCAATAATGGTTGGGTGTCACCATTGTACAGCTGTGGTGACATCTCTCAAAAGCTAACGACAGCAGATGGGGAGGCGGTCACCATTACCTTCCACTTTGTGAGTGGCACACATTGATCTGTTGGTGAAATAAAAAAAAAAATGTTCCTATGCTACCAGGATTCCACGTCAGCCACTGAAGGCATTTTGAGTAATTCCCAATTTTATGCATTAATAAAACTGTTATTATTATTTTTCTTAAGGATGTGTAATTATCTGTACCATGTGAAATATTATGTGGAAACAGATAGGTGCACAACAATTCAGTTTAAATGTGGTGATTGAAAATGTGCATGTATTTTAATTGACTATTTTTTCCACAATGTGACCTAATTTTCTTATGTAAAATCTCACATAAACAGGAACGAGTGTTTGTTTTCTATCTGCTTCAAATGCTTAATTTAACTTTCCTTATTTCATGTCAAGTTCTGTCTGTAAAGTGTCGTCGTTTCCACACGATTTCCGATTTGCGTATGGCATTTTTTTTTTTACCTGGTCAAGAGTAACGCAATACCCTACCCACTCTGCTCTCTACTCTTAATAGATTGATGCTTGCAGTGCGTAGTTGGTGTACGCATAGATTTTGGCGTGGTCAAACCAGATGCCTTCTCGCAGTGAGGCCACAGGTCTAACCAACAACTTTTTTTTTTATCATAGCAGTAAATCTAGGGCTTGAGATATGTTAACCTTCAAAATGAAAGTCACCTATCAAGAATTTGCAGAGGAAGAGCAAAGCATCAACAGGCCCCTAATGCAATTGGAGTAAAATTGAAGAACCGGCTTTGACAATTTAATAAAAACTCATTTTTACTCTGAAGTGTAAAATGGATTTTTACTTAATCAGCTTAACAAGAAGAAAGAAACTAGACTTTGTTTTAAGCCTGCTAATGAGTGCAACTACAGCGAGGTGATGCCTCACATAAATAAACTCCCGATGCATGCAAAAGAAAACAGAACAGATGCAAACACAAGGGAACTGGCTGGAAACTGTAATCAATCACCCTGACAGGAAGTAGATTTAGCAAAAAATAACTATGAGCTACTTTGGCAAGAAGCTCACAGAGACCGTAAATTAGGGATAAAAGTCACACGTCTAAACTGAAACTGTCTTAATTAAACCAGAAAATTAATCTAAGAAGGAAAATAACTTCTCAACATTTGGTTTCAGCTCCCAAAATTTATTTGAATAAAAAAATAAAATATTGTTAATATGTGCCAGAATTAATGCATACACTGTAAATAGATTACCTGAAAAAAAAAAAAAAAAAAAATATATATATATATATATATATATATATCATTAGATATAAACTGTGGACTCTATGACATTAAAAGACCTCAGATGATCATTTTTGTTTGGTGAATAAAAACCATTGGCCCACCCCTATTTTTGGTGAAGAGTTTGGTTTTCTTTTGGTTGGAGACACAAACCCAGATGAAGCCAAAAAAAAAAAAAAAAGACTAAAATGGGTCTCAACCCTTATACAGTATCCACAAAGTGTTGCTGGACTGTCAGGACTAGAACATCTTCCACACTGACTTTAATTATAAAATGCTCATTTTAGATTTAGCAAATTTTTCAAACAGCTTTGAGAACCTTACCTACTATCATTTGCTTGCAGTGTTGGCAGTTTGTTGGCTTGCGAAAGACATGGTCCTGGAAACAGTGGTTGATCTGAGGCCGTGGAGGCTTGACGGGCAGCGATGGGGAAAGGCTTAGAGAAGGGGAATGGGAAGAGATGGAAGGGTTTGGGCTGAGAGATGGTGATATAGACGGTGAGCGCTCGCCAACAAGAGGAGAGCCAGGCGGCAAAGGTGGGGAGGGTGGAGGTGGATCTGTGATGAAGTCCGGGGGCAGGCGAGCATCACTGTAAGACCTCTGGAAGAAGTTTTCCACACTCTTACTGCGCATCATGGTCTTGAATGATAGAGAGCGTTTTAGCCTCTGGAGCTGCACACAGACAGACATGGGGAGGGATGGAAAATAAACACAAGATAAGCAAAGGGCAATAACAAATGTTCATTACACCCTCGGGACAAGACAAGCAATATTCCTGCGTTCATAAACACAACATATTTCCATCATGAGCTAAAGAGAAAAAAGACTTATGCAATGTAATATCAGCTCCTAAGGATAAAACACATTTATAGCAAAGCTACAAGTCTCCTCAGGGGTAAAGCCCATCTTTCACACATTTCACATGAGTGTATTTGGTCCATGGTTAAACAAGATAAGCTTCTCCTTTTTGAAACCGCTCGTTGTCAAAACATTGAACCCACACTGAGTGTGAATAGCTTTTCTTTGGTAATGGTGACAGTCTTGGCAACAGTCATTAGACAAAACAAGAATTTACAGTCCTCTCGGTCAACAGGGATTCATCAAGTTTTATTGTACTAAGACAGAATTTGCTTTTTGATGTTCTTATACTGTCATAAATAAATCCCACGATGTTTCAAGTCCAAATAAAACTTAATATTGAAGCTATTGTTGAGCTGGTGTTGGATACAAGTTTGTTTTCTTCTGATTATTAAACCCATAAACAACATATTTTGGGGAAGTACGTCAAATGTAGAGTGACATTGTAGCGTGTAGTTTTATTATTGTTAAAAAGATTTAGTCATTTAAGGCTAAAAAACAAAAAGCCTATCAGTGAAACCACAACATAATTCTCCATTTTTTGTTTTAAATTGTGAGACATTGAAAGACATTTGTAATTGACTCAAATTGGAAACATTTGGAAAAAAAAATGTATTGTGTGCAAAACACAACAAAATTACAGAAATGAATATGCCATGAAATATTTTGTTTGAACCAGACCAGTCATAGTGATGACTTTTTGATTCTTAATCAAATTTTATGAGGTACAAATTCCTCAAAAATGAAAACGTTCACTCAGCAGTGAAAAGATTTGCCAACCTCCATTTGGTCTCCAAAGTCTTTTAAACCTTTTAAAGGCTCTAACTGAATTGAGGTCCTGCAGTTTTAAGTTCATTGCAAACTACTGTAACCTGTAGGGGCAGAGCATTGAAATGCCTTTTTGTAAAGTTCACTGAGGGGGACTGTTGTTGGAGAAAAAAAATAAAGGCTGCAGACAATAGCGGCTAAACTGTGTTAAAGTACTTCCACAAATTTGAGAGGGGAAGACACTAAGAGTGGATTTCAATGGTTAGATGAAATGAGACAGATTTAAAGGTCTCTGTGCTGGGATAGAAGCCCACTAGATTATGGTATAAAAAGACAATAATTTAATTTTTTGAAAATGGTATCTAGAAAAACTAATAATAACAATTTCTTATTAAACCTCAACTTAAATTTATGTTTTCCTGCAAGATTTCTAATGTGAAATCTAAGATTTGACTTTTCATCAATAAAAAATACCCATATTTTTACAACGAGAAACAAATCTGTGAAATCCCTCATTCATTCAGGAGTGATGCATCTAAAAAAAGGCTTAGAAGTTTTCTTCTGGATAGTGTACTTTCTGATCAAGACGTTTTGACTTCCTTTCGGAAATTATTTTCAGTCTAATAAAATGGCCTGAGAACTGGTTCTATACATATTAAACTGAGTTCAAAACTCCCAAGGAGGTGCTAACCCCAACAAGCCTGTATTCAACTGTGATTGTGCAGGTATATAACTTGTTTACATAGGTGGGAGTGGGTCTGCTAACCTCTATAGTTGTCTATTGGCCTTCTATTGTCCTAACCGAAATTAACAACTGTCAAACTTGTTTGTCAGAAGTCGAAACATCTCGATCCAAAAATACACTGTCCAGAAGATAACTTTGAAACCTTTTCTACGACTGAGAAATAAGGTTGTTGCTGGTGGTCTTCAGTTTGGAAATTTTTAAGTCAACTGTCCACGCGACTTTAACAAACAACATCATATTAGATTTTAGTGTCATCATAAAGAACATAAAATAAAACAGTCAAGACAATACGAAATCACATCCACAATACAAGTTTGTGGTTGACCGAGCAAAATAAACATTGCAACAGTAAGCCACAGTATTATTGACATAAACAGGAATTTAATAAAAGTGGACCCATTACAGATCCTTGCGGAACACCCACTTAAACATTTAAAACTAGTGAAACTATTAAAATAATGACCTATCGTCAATTGGCCTATAGTGTCAAAGGCCTTAGAAAAAGAAAAAAAAATTTAAAAGCCAGGTTAAGGTTTTGTGTTCCCAGGCTGGATTTGTCACCATCTTCATATAGCATTGCGTAGAAGGGTGGGGCAGCATTGCAGGATGGTTAACGCACACCGACAGAAAGATAGATAATCAACGGGCCACAAACATTGTCTGCACATGCTCCCTCTGTCTGCTTGCCCAACACACTCGTTCTGCTCAGTGCCAAACATAATCACTTTACAGGGACATGTTGTTTACAGCTCCACATGTCTGGTAATAAGACACAAAGACAGTTTGTCTTTTTGAGTGTGTGTTTGTGTGTGAGGTAGTGGGAGTGCAGCTAGAGAATCAAAACAGTGTGACAACACAGAACTGCATTTGCTTCCAGCAAAACTTTGCTGCATTAGCATTTATTACGAGGCTTGAAAAAAGTCCTCTGTTGTTGGGCTCGCTTTATGATAAAAAGAAATGTGAAAGGTATTGATATCATAAATACTTTGAACATTCCTCACAGTAGACTATCCTTTATTCCTCAACCAATAAACAATACAGATACACATGCAGTTTAAATGTGTAAATCAGTAGCAAAACCTGAATGCTTTCAAAGAGTTCTCTGATGCCCTAAAAAATATCTGAATCACAAAGTGATGTTAATTATATTCTGGTCATTGATATTAATGAAATATTTTCAAATAGTCTGTCTGTTTTTTTCTATGGTTTTTCCGATGACTGTGCTGCTTCCCAATGTGTTGCTTTAAAGTATTTGCAAACAAAACAGTTGCAGCCTGCATTTGTTGCCAGGTATACTAAAATGGGCGGAGCTTATGTGAAGAATTTAAGAGTCCATTCTGTTGGGTGTTTTCACACAAAGTGAATGGCAATGAAACTTTTGCTTCAGATTGTGAGCTGGTATCCCCCTCGTCCACCACTAGAGGGAACCCGGGGCCTTCCCTCATTTGCCTGATTTTAGACACCTGAAGATCTTTGTGCAGCTGCCTTTAAATAGGCAGCCTGTCTTCCCTTCAGCTGTCGGTTCATTAGATTCTATCCCAATCAAGTCTTCCTGGCTGCCTGACCATAATAAACATTTAGAACAATAACTTAAAGACATTATACTGATTGACGTGTTTTTTCGTTACAGCTTTATTGGATTTCTTCATTAAATAAACCATGTTTCTTGTCCTGCAACTGGGTCGTCCTCCTTCCACCGGCATTCTTCATCATGACAGACCATCTCAAAGCCTTCATGAAGTCTCAAGGTGTGTCACCCATCTAACATCTCACCCAGCAAACAGCTCTAGTGATGGGCTACGATGTTGATGTGAATGAAAAATATTGTTTCAACATTGTTTCTCTGCTACAAAATCCTTTTTTGATCATCAACAACAACTGAAGTAGAACAAATAGATTTTATGGCTGTTTAACTTACAAGATCATTTTCAAGACAGACTTTTCAAAATAAGTACACGGTAACAAAATTTTTAAAAAATGTACAAATAATCCAACTTTTTTGTACAAGAAATTATTATATTCTTACAAACTATTGAAATTTATGAGGTCTTTGTGAAATGGTTTTGTTTGGATGGATGTGTGTCCACAATAGGACACCTATTTTCACACATTCTGTACCCGATTATTTTAGTATCTGAAAATGTATATATTTTGACATGAATATATACTTGAGTATAAAAATGTTTAAAATATATGTACACCATATACACATACAAACACCAGAACCAGTAAATATACCATAACATAAATAACTATTTTATAAAGTGATGTTGCGAAGTCATTAATAGAAATTGCAATGTCTCACTCTCTAATAAACTAGAATAGCTCCTAAATTAAACTAATGTTATTTATCAAATAATGTAACTCACTAAACTCTTCATCAAGACTCTTTACAAAGATGAACTCAGTAATTTTATCTTGTTTTGAGCATAGTGATTTGATTTTCTGTTTTATTTGCGGCATTACTTGTGCCAAGCTTCCTCATTCAGAGCGGTTGAGTGCTGGCATAACAGCTCCGGCTACACCACATGTCTCAATTACAGCTAATCTAATCATCTGTCAGTGTGCAGACCTAAAAAGCAGTCTCGTTAGCCTTTATTTCAGCATTACTGAAAGGCGTCTGAGTCAAAGCCGATCTGACCTCACGCTTGATGCGGGACATCATTGCACACTCGTGTGTGCCATTTCACGAGTTACCACAGCTGCTGGGGTGTGACTATAATGGATATGTTGGACTCAAAGACTTGGACAGAATAGTGGGAAAATTTCACAAGGCTCAACGTCCAATAATTGAATTTCTACTTTTCTATAACGGATGACCAAACAAAAAAATGTGAAAGAAAAAATTAATAAAGTTATTTGAATGTTAATAGTTTTTTAAAAACAAGGAGGCCAAAGGATCCATCCCGTTACGTTCTTCCACTTATCCAGGGCCGGGTCGCATAGGCAACAGCCTCAGACGGGAAGCCCAGGCTTCTCTCTCCCTGTCCACATCTCCCAGCTCGCCCAGGAGGACCCTGAGCTAGTCCCCAGCCAGCTACGAGACACGGTCTCTCCAGCAGGTCCAGGGCCTGCCTCCTGGTCTCTTCCTACTGAAACGTGCCCGAAACACTTTACCAGCAGGGTGCTCGGGAGGCATCCCACCCTCCCGAGTGCCTGAGCCTCAACCACCTCACCTGGCTTCTCTCGACTCGGAAAAGCAAACACTCTATTCCAAGCTCCTTGCGGTTGGCAGAGCTCCTCACTCTATCTCTGAGTGAGAGTCCAGCCACCCTGTGGAGGAAGCTCATTTCAGCCACTTGTACCTGCAATCTTATTCTTTTGGTCACCACCCACTGCTGGTGGCCATAGGTGAAGGTGGTAACATAGATTAACTTATAAATCAAGAGCTTTGCTTTCCAGTTCAGCTCTTTCTTTACCACGACAGATTGATACAGCAGCCTGATTACTGCGGACACTGTAATAACACTGGCTTTTATTGATACCATTACAAAGATACCATTTGGTGAATAAATACAAGATCCAAACATTCATTTTAGAAAGTAGAAAGCTCTGAAAAGTTGATTTTGCATTAGTTGGGAACTAAAAGTATTTTTCTTCACCAAGGAGAATAGATAAACGGGAACATCTGATTGTGTCTACATTTTTAATAAACTGCCCATGAATTCCTTTGAGAGAACTTTTCTTCTGTCATCAAAGTGTACAATTATGAAATCAATTGAATTGAATTTATAGTCTACAAAAGGATATTTCATAGCACTTCATTATCGGCTTGCCCTCTTTTTAGATCCCAATTTCACACTATTTATTTCCAAAAGGAAAAAGATATCACCTCAGATGACTTAACAAGACACACTGGTATATGATTTAATTTCAGTTCAATTTTAGATTTTTGGCAATTTCACACTGCTTGTTAAACTTTAAATAGTACCATCAACTGTGTTGTTGCTCCGCAGACTTCCATTTTCCACAAAATGCATCTCTCATTATTACACCATTGAGAATGCAAATGTTTTTGCTTTCATTCTTTTTCTGACAGGTCCAGGAAAAGAATTTGACAACGTGCCACAGAAGGACTGTAAAAGTTGATGACTTACGTACAATCCTCAAAAGCCATTCTTCCACCTAACCAAAGAGCTCACCAGGCCAGCAGTGAGAAACAAGAGCCCATGAATCAATGTTGAGACTTTTATTTAACTCAAATATGTGTCTTTGCTGCCTTTGTTAAAATTTAATGAGGTCAGACTGAGATATTTATGGGATGCTTGAGTGAGTCCGGAGGTCAAGACTAAGCTAGACAAGACTCATTTCCTCTGGGAAAGTGATGATAAATGCAGCCGGTGTTCACAATATGTAACATATTTTTTGTTATCTGACACATTCATCCAGTTGTGTCTTGCTGCCAGTTGCAGAAAATAAGACAAGAAAGGAAAAAGTTACCACTAGATCTACAACTTTTTCCCATTCACTTAAATTCCACTTATTTCCTTTTAATTTTTTTTAATCATTTGTCTATTTCCGCATTGACATTGCCATGTCCATCCTGTTCCATGTGGAAATGTTTCAGCTTTAAGTAGAATAACTGGTATAAATTTACCGAGAAAGACATACTTTCCTATCTTCCATCTAATTCTAGGTCATCAGCATCAACAGAGGAAATTTTCACCCTGCGGCACCATGTGCATGGAGTATGTGAGGACACACCTATTTACACCTTCGTAGTCTTGCTTCAACCATGAGATTTTGTTATAGAAGAGAACAGAATAGAAAAAAACCCCCACAAATTTCCACATATTATGCTTCCAATGGAAACACTTTTCCCATGGAGCGTAAGTGGAACCATTTTTTCTCTAAAATTTCTTATTATGCATGGTGGGATGGCAGATTCCTGCTTTGAATACAAGATAAGAGATGCATAATCACATGCTGCTTCCAGTTCTTATCACACATGCTTGTACACACACAATCAATCATCAGCTTACTCACCCCGAATCACATGCCATCTATCTCTGTCTCAGGAATGTTTGATGGAGGAGAAAACTCTGTGAAACGGAATTATCTTTTCTTTTCCTGTAGCTTACTTCAATAGCTCGCACCTTTTCTTGTAGTGTCACATCAATAAGCATCGCAGCGGTGGAGGTGTTAGATTAATTAATGAAGACCTTGGCCTACTTCAGCCACAGTTTGGAATCATTAAAGCGAGAAGCGGTTTCATGGTAAATTAAATTTTAGGTTTCTACCCATGTTTGATTGCTAATCCCAAATCAAAAACACACCTGATGTGGTTTTCTGTTCCATTTGGACATTTTTGGGTAACTTCCCTGCATTTAGATCCAATGTTTGGATACTATTTGAACGGTATTTTGTTGTCTCCGATGCCCACATTCCATCGTAATGCATGCGCTCTGCTCACACTTGGTCCCTCCACTCAGGTACTGCTCTCCTTCTACTTTCGCTTCCAAGCGCAGGACAAATAGGGGAATGAGGAGAGAGGAATTTAGCGCGTCAAAATTGAAGATGAAATTGAATGCATTTATTTATTTATATAGTTTTTTTGTTAGTTTGATTATTGAGTTTTTAACAGATTTTCAAAAATTAACAATAGTACAAATTACCAGAACCTCTTCTTTCAGCATTTCCCTTCAGGGGTCGCCACAGCAAGTCAGTTTCTTCCATCTAACTCTATCTTCTTCAGTCATGCCGACTATCTTCATCTTCCTGTCTTCCTTCATTGTATCCATAAACCTCCTCTTTGGTCTTCCTCTAGACCTCTTTCCTGGTGGCTCCAAACCCAGCATCCTTCTGCCGATGTACTCTCTCTCCTCTGCACATGTCCAAACCATCTCAGTCTGGCCTCTTAATCTATAAAACCTCTAACATGTGTTGTTCCTCTGATATACTCATTTCTAATTCTGTCCATCCTGGTCACTCCGAGAGAGATCCTCAGCATCTTCATCTCTGCTACCTCCATCTCTGTTTCCTGTCTTTTCCTCAGTGCCACTGTCTTTATATCAAACAACATGGCCGGTCTCACCATGGTTTTCCTTTCATTTTAGCTGAAACTCTTCTATCACACATCACACCTGAAACTTTTCTCCACCTATTCCAGGCTGTTAACAAATTACAAGAACAAATTGTGGAAAATAAAAAATAAAAAAATAAGGGGAATAAGAAAAATAAAATTAACCGTTTTTTTTTTTTTTTACTAACTAAATTTAAAACGGTGGACCAAACTGAGTGAATGTATTGAAAATCTCTTTTTGGCCTGCTCATCTAGCTATAATATAAGAAACATTACCTCCTAAAAAGCCCAATACCCAAACCCTATGTTGTTTGTGAAACACACGGCAAGAACTCTCGAATGCTGACACTTAAATCAGTTGTCTTTGACTTTGCTCAGCAATCGATGAACCTCCTTCACCTCCATGTTTTTCAGAACTCCTCATGCTGTCAACTGAACAGACTTTGTGGCATGTAGAGAAATTAGCATGACACACACATACACAGAATCTGCTCTAGGCTGGTGTGCTATTTACAAACAACTTCATGATATCAGATTGCAGCTATGTTTCAGATAGCGTACATCCCTCTTACATCATTTATATCAGTGTCACAGCTCCTTTATCCGGGGGGGAAGTGAAGGGATGGCTAATGAGATGTGAAGTGTACTTGAAAGAGTGCGTGCTTTCAAAGTACCGTTTGAATCAGAGGTGAACTTTGTAGTTCAGAAAAGTCTAGTCCCAGGTGACTAGTGCACTCAAGTTAGATCATCATTAAATTTTTAGCTTCCGCTTGGCTGTAGGATGTACCCCGTATACATGACGAGGGGAGCTGAATGTATGGCTTCTACTTTTATTAGGATAAGAGTGAAAACACTTTTTCACCTATTTACCACTCATGGTAACTTTATTCCCTTCCACTTTAAATGGATTAAGAAAGACTTTCTGAAGAAGTGTGGATTTTCTGAGAGCTATCAGCATTACGCAGACGTTCCTGGCCTCGGGAGCAGAGAGAAAATCCTTTTGAATTTCTCCTGCAGTTCCATGAAGTTTGACATTTGTGTCTTTTACTGTGGCTGGATGGATTGCAAAAAAAAACCCATTTTATTTTCCCCTCGAGATTTATGGTAATGATCATAGTATTTTGATGCTTTTACAGCAGCAGTGACAAATTTGTACACAACGCATGTCAGTAAATATGAGACAGGACATTAAACCTAATACTTATACCTTCTTAAATAAAAACATTTGAAAGCCATGATACAGAAACTGTTTTTACTTTACTTTAAAGTTCACTTTAGTTGTAAAAAAGCATCAATAATAATTTTTCAACTCACGACTACTTCTATGCAGTGAAAAAAAAAAAGAATATCATAGCATTTATGACTAAAATATTAAAGTGGAATTTTTAAAACTGATGCAGCATGTTTGTATTTTGCAGGAGAAGCCAAGAAAGGGATTTATTGTGACCCGTAGGCAATACAAAAAATCTATTTCAATCACGCTGTAATGTTGTAATGAATGCTAATTTAATTATATTGCTGAAATTTAAATATATAGTTCTAAATCTAGAACATTAACGTATACGAACATGTTTAATTAGTTCCAATGATAGAACATCAAAATGAACTCATGGCTTTTAATTACAATGTTTAAATTGTGGGATGGAAATTTTTTTAATTAAGTCACACCTGACGGCATGCATGACAGTTTTTTGTGCAAAACGGTGAATTCTATGCATTTTAAAAGCTGCTTCTTCTAATTCAGGATTTTTAAGGTTTGAGCCATTTCCAGCAATCACACCAGCGAGATGTTGACTCTTTGCTAGTTCATCACAATTATGTGAGTGTTTATGAGGTAAAAAGGAAAAAAAAATGGTGATTTGGGTCAAAGAATGTATAAGTGGACTTAAATGTATATCAATACTAGTCTGGGTTTAAACAAAAATACTGTTTAAGTTACAGTGTAGAAACTTGTCCAAAATCTTGAGCTGGAATCTGTTTTTTAAATGGGTATTTCTCTACGACTGATGATTGGCTTTTATTACATGTTTTGCAATCACAAATATTCACCTTATAGCTTTAGAAATTTGAACACAATTTCAATTCACCCAATTTGATGGTCGAGAACTACATTAGATGTGTCTCAAACTTCACACTGTTAGCCTAAATGAATTCAACATAAGTAATATCTAAACTACATAGACTTAAGTCATCCATGTCCTCAGACCCTCCTTCTCCGACAAGTTTCTCAACCTTCCTAGTGAGAAAAAAACTCCTTAAAAAAAGCCCACCCCGCTAACAATTTCACGTTCCTTAGAACGTTTTGGAAAGGTTCTTCAAAGGTTTGCAGAATGTTCCTTAAAGGTTATTTTTGGTTTTCCAAAGGTTCAAACAGCACGTTTTATGATGGTTGCGAAACGTTATTGTTTGGTTTCAGAACGTTCCTCTAACCTTAATTTTAATCATAACGTTTGGAATTTGGTACAAAGTACTTCCAACGTCCTGGGAAGGTTAGGTTCTAACATAACCATCAACTAGCGTTTAGGGAACGTTAGTTTTTGGTTAGATAAAAACAAACCTTAGAGAACTTCAGCCAAACGTTCCCTGAAGGTTCTCTGTTTTTTGGACAATTACGGAGAAAAGAATAAACTTCCTTCCTAGTGAGGGAGGACCATCTTTCACAATGTTAAAGAGTATTGAGGACTGTAAATTAAAGTTAAGCTGATTTCAATCTGAATAGTTTGAATTTCTACCATATTTGATATTTACCATATGTGGGAATAATACCACATCAAGCACACAGCTGAATTAGTTTTCTATTTTCCCTATTTTCCATATTCATGTTTGAGTCATTTGAGCTCTCCCATACAGTATTCAGACACGAATCAAATACTTGGTTGTTCTTGGCCATATATTTTGTTCTCTGCCACACCCGTAAGCTATTGTATGCAGAGAGTCTTTTAATCCACACACTCTGCTTATGCTCAGCCATTTTTGTATACATGCACCAAAATAAGAATATAAATTATGCGCTAGTTTTGCTAACTTGATGCTCTTAACAGTATCTCTGCCCTTTGTAAAAAAAATTCACGCATGCACTGACATTGGCACCTTTAAATTTCCAATAATTACTCAATTAAGTTGTTACTAGCATGGGCTACTTGGTGGTGCAGTGGTTAGCATGGAGGCCTCATAGCGAGAAGGTTGGAGTTCGAGTCCTGGAATGGGGGAAAGGCTTGAAACACTAGCCTTTCTGTGTGGAGTTTGCATGTTCTCCCTGCGTATTAGTGGTTTTTCTCTGGTTTCCTCCCACCCACCAAAAACATGCATGTGAGGTCAATTGGCTGCTAAGAAATTGCCCTTAGGAATGAGCGTGTGTGTGGATGATTGTGTGTGTGGCCCTAAACAGACAGGTGACCTGTTTGGGTTGTACGCTGCCTTTCGTCTGAAATCAGCCGGGATAGTATACGGCACGCCCACAACACCATTAGAGATAAGCAATTCAAAAGATGAAACCAAAGTTGTTACTAACTGACTTTGCAGTGCTCAGATGGCTCAAGAAATTCTTTGTCCTTTCTTGAGCAGCTAAGCTGATACTTGGTTGAATTCACCTGACTTCAATGTCTGCTTGTGAAAAAATATGTTACAAAAATGCTAAACACATTCCTCTACTCTGTCTGATTGCAGGGTTTCAAATAAAACCCTAAATAAAGAAGACTTAACTACGAGCTGCATGGCGGAGGTGAATGTGTGGTGTCAGAATGAGGCTGCAACAAATTGTTGTTTTTATACTGCAGAGCATTGCAGCTACATTTCATCACTAAGCTCCATGTGACTAAATAGTCGTGATGAAGTAAGCAGACTGAATGAGAATCCCAAACACGCTAGTGGATTAATGGAGGCATTGTCATCTCACAGTGGGCGACCTCACAAATGACTCAAAAAGCACAGAAAATGTGTTGATTGGCTTGTTTTCGAACATCTGAGCTCACAAACTGGAGAATCAATACTTGAGCTCCTGTTTCGCACGAGAAGCTAAAACAGCATCAACAACCTCGAGAGATCTTGCAGTTCTCAAATAAAGATCGACCCTACTTCTTGCTCAAAGCACGCCATTATACCAGCATGCATCGGAAGGTCAAGTCTTCCTATCCTCTGAGTCTTCCGGTGGTTCTTTTAATATTCCTTCATTGTTGTAACCCACTATCAGGGCTTTTCCTCCCGATAAACTGAGAATCCACAAAATACTTAAATAGGGTCTATTATGCTCCCAATTTCAGATTGATCCTTAAGTGGTGGACGGTCACTGAAGCCTATTTAAAGGAAGTTATCGGAGGATAAAGGTTAAAAGTTAATGCAGAAATTATTCAAACATGACCCTCAAATCCAATTGAGCCATCCTCCATCGATTGGAAGAGCAAGTAGAGGTAGCCAGACTGATGAGTTTGTTATGAAGGATGCAATGTGTTTAAAGCTAAGCAAGTGAATCATGTGAATACAAATCAGTCTTGCTGGCGACTGAGTTTCTACTGATTCCATTTTGTAGAAGCTAATGAGGACTATGAAGCTAAAGTGGATCACCCAAGAGTAAGTAGCGATAGAATTGCCTGTAACAATGTCAACTTGACTTCCCACAGAGGACATAAAATATTTAGTCGAAGCACAACCGAGAGTCTGAGTGTGCAAGTCGGTGAAGTGTCACCATACTTCAAACGTGTCATCACATATGTGTGAGGGGCATGGAAACCCACTTCACTGCAGGGAAAAAAGTTGTGTCTATAGTTTACTAATAAATGAAGTGTCTCTTTATGAAAAGGCAGACAGTTGTGAAAATCACACAGCTCTCGGAGGTCGGTACTTGAAATCTTTCTGTTTACAAATGAGTCAACAAATCGTATAAAAGAAGAAACACACTGTAACATGACACAAATCTGGAAAAATGAAGCAGAATGAGCCACTTTTTTTTTTTTTACATAAAAATCAGCTTGTATTTACATCTTCTTCTTCTCCTTTCGGCATTTCCCTTCAGGGGTCGCCACAGCAAGTCATTTTCTTCCATCTAACCCTATCTGCTGCATCCTCTTCGGTCATGCCAACTATCTTCGTGTCTTCTTTTATTGTATCTATAAAACCTTCTTTTTGGTCTTCCTCTAGACCTCTTTCCTCGTGGTTCCAAATCCAGCATCCTTCTGCCAACGTACTCTCTCTCTCCTCTGCACTTGTTCAAACCATCTCAGTCTGACCTCTCTGACTTTATCTCCAAAACCTCTCACATGTGCTGTTCCTATGACACACTTATTTCTAATCCTATCCATCCTGGTCACTCCCAGAGAGATCCTCAGCATCTTCATCTTTGCTACCTCCATCTCTGTTTTCTTTCTTGTCCTCAGTGCCACTGTCTCTAGACCAAACAGCATGATGAGTCTCACCACAGTTTTGTACACTTTTCTTTACATTTTAGCTGAAATTCTTCTATCACACATCACATCTGATACTTTTCTCCACCCGTTCCAGCCTGCCTGCACACACTTCTTCACCTCTTTTCCACACTCTCCATTGCTCTGAACTGTTGATCTAAAGTGTTAAAATCTTCCACCTGCTTTATCTCTTCTGCCTGTAACCTCACTTTTCCATTTGGATCCCTCTCATTCACACACATGTACTCTGTCTTATTCTGACTAATGCTTCATTTACTTAATTTAGCAAAAGACAGAAAATTGTGCCAAATTTGTGTTCACACTAAAAGAAACAAGCAAAAGTGTTTGAGAGCAGGAGAGAAGGAGAGGTGGGAAAGATGCAAAGGAAGACTTTGACATCATACATGAGGTCACCCCTATATATATATATTAACATGTATACACTACGCTGGTGACGTAGTGATTGGATTACTTGTCATCACTGTTACACCAAAAAGTAGAAACAGACCGAACAAGAGAGACCTCAAATAAACTCTGAGATGATCTTTCATTTAAATAATTTCGCAACAGACAGCAAATTGTGCCAAATTAGTATTCACACTAAAAGAAACAAGCAAAAGTGTGTGAGAGCAGGTGGGAAATGGAGGTGGGAAAGACGCAAAGAAAGACTTTGACATCACACATGAGGTCACTCCTATATAAATATTAATATGTATATACTACACTAGTGATGTCATGACTGTTACACCAATGGAAAAATACAAACACACCAGACATGAGAGACATCAAATTAACTCTGAGATGACTTCCATGTAGAACAGTACACTATTCATTATTTTCCCAAAGATCCCCCTGTTGTTTCTTAAAGTCTAAGTACTTGCCTTGGATGTCATGGGCTGGATGGGGATGTTAGTTGGAGAGCGTTGGAGATGAGAGTCACTCTCCATCTCACTGTCCTCTGAGATCATTGATGTAACAATAAGAAAATCAGTTTATAATAAAAGATAATAAATGAAGTTAAAGATTTGTTTTAACTTCAACTGTATCCAGTCAGAAGGAAATGTCCAGTTTTCTTGAAGCAAAAATCTGCAAGTGTGTCAAATCCACGTGAGAGGGGATATTGTCCACTGATGGTGTTTCAAATTATAAATTCAGATAACTCATAAATAAACCTATTAAAGTGTATTTAATTATTGTCCCAAGTGTTCAGGACGAGGCTGAATCCTGCAGTCGGACAAATTGATTCCATCCAAATTACGCACGACGTAAAGCTTAATACGGACAAAGTCAGTGATCCAAGTGCAAAGAAAAAGAATAAACTCGTTTTGTAGATACACCAGCTGGTAATTAGGACTTCTTAAACGCCAGAGTTAAAAATTTAGAGTCATCTCAGCTCTCCACAAAAACACAGACTTGAATTTATGCGCAATCAGAGGCACGCCTCTCCATGCGTCCAGAGCGCACGATTGGAAGATTTTCTTTTTCTCTTTTTTTACCCCCACATTTAATTCAAGGCTGACGAAGTCTAAATCAAGCCTCTTTGTAATCGTCAGAGACCCTTCTTGTCCTATAAATAGATTACCGTACAATTTGGGGACTCATTTTCTGCATGGAAGCCTGTTTATTTGCGCAGGAGCAGCTTTCAAATTATCACGGTGTTTAATTTGATCCCAAAATCAATTTAATTCAGCTCAGTCTTCTTTGAATAATCTCTTACAATTAAAACATGAAACAGAAGGGGACTTTGTTTGCATTTTGAATGAAGTTGGAGTTGTATTTACCTTCATAGTTTGACTCTTTAAGTTGTTTTCTTGGGTTCCAGCAGACATGTAGTTACTGTTCAGTTTTATTCATAAAGCCTCCAGCTTCTTTTTCCTTTCTGGTCTGCTGCAGTGAGATGTGATTGTGCTTCTCAGCAGATTACAGCTCCAAATAAAGCAAGGATAAAGCATTATTACCTCTGATTTTTATTCCTGTCCTAACTGCCTTTAGCAGACATTCTGCATGAGGTGCCTACTGATTGTCTTCACCTAGAAGACAAAAAACTCAGAGTTACTGGTACATTTAAGTCAGCTCTTTATAAAATCAAAGCTACTCACTTTTATGGCTTATTTTATTTCTTTTTCATTATATATTTATTATCAGCTGCCCCCTATTCCAGTCAATTTTGACATCAAAGTTTGCTGAAATCTGTCAGAAAGTCTTTGGGAGTGGGTGTGTTAGATAAAAGACACAGCAGACAGAGAGGGAGCCCCAGTTAACATATTAATTATAACTTCACACAGTGCCAGAGCAAAGCACAAAGCAGGGCACAAAAAACCCTCATGACAAAATAAAAAATAATAAAGCAAAAAATGAATACAATGGATTTATTTCGGCTCTGTGTTCAAAGTCTGAAAAGAGCTAGCAGAAAGAACTCCCTGAGAAAAACAGAGATGCCAATTTAAATTTCTTTCTCTGTGCCATCCTCCTTTCATCCTTCATGTCAAACCCCAGGTGCCAGAATGCTCTTGCTAAAAATGAACATTAAAACACGAGTGAGCACATGTGGATCTCTCTCTGTCATTTAGAGATGGAGAGCTGAGGCTAGTGAAACTGAAGGATGAGTGCAACTAAATGAGTCTCATGCGGCGGAAGACAGATCCCAGCCGAGCTGGCCGTCGTCATGGTGCAGCAACAAGACCAGAGCTGCTGCTCTTTCCACTGGGATAAATTGGTGCTGATTGTTGTCTGAGCTTTCACCTCAAACATGTGAACATCAGCACAAAAATATAAAAGCCTAACTCTGCATGTGGCTCAGACAGTAAGAGGCTCACTATTACACCCGGCAGTCAGCAATCCGTGATCTTAAAAATGATCCTTTTCCAAAATGAAATGTTTGGTTGCAAAAAACAACTTCATTATTTCTAAGAGATTCTAGATTATATCAATATTTAAAGAGTAGGTATTACTGGTTCTGAGTAGACTGTACTACCTGAGAAAGCTCAGGTCTTTCAATGTCTGCAACAAGACGCTCTCCATGTTCTACCGGTCCATCATAGAGAGTGTCTCCATGTTCTACCGGTCCATCATAGAGAGGGTCTCCATGTTCTACCGGTCCATCATGGAGAGTGTCTCCATGTTCTACCGGTCCATCATAGAGAGGGTCTCCATGTTCTACCGGTCCATCATAGAGAGTGTCTCCATGTTCTACCGGTCCATCATGGAGAAGCTCTACATGTTCCACCTGTTCATCATGGAGAGTGTCTCCATGTTCAACCGGTCCATCATGGAGAGTGTCTCCATGTTCAACCGGTCCATCTTGGAGAGTGTCTCCATGGTCTACCGGTCTATCATAGAGTGTGTCTCCATGTTCCACCGGTTCATCATGGAGAGTGTCTCCATGTTCTACCAGTCCATCATGAAGACAGTCTCCATGTTCTACCGGTCCATCATGGAGAGTGTCTCCATGTTCTACCGGTCCATCATGGAGAGTGTCTCCATGTTCTAAAAGTTCATCATGGAGAGTGTCTCCTTGTTCTACCGGTCCATCATGGAGACGGTCTCCATGTTCTACTGGTTCATTATGGAGAGTGTCTCCATGGTCTACCGGTCTATCATAGAGAGTGTCTCCATGTTCCACCGGTCCATCATGGAGAGTGTCTCCATGTTCAACCGGTCCATCATGGAGAGTGTCTCCATGTTCTACCGGTCCATCATGGGGAGGGTCTCCATGAAACACTTTCTGCCTATGTCAGAATGTACACATGATGGAGAACTAAATCCATGGCCACGAACAATCTAACAATTAAATAGTGCCTGAATACTCTGGGAGAGCCTGCAAATTTCTTAAACCTCCAGGATTGAGGTAGAAAACCACTTCAGACAAGTTTTGATGTGGGTATAATGTTAAAAAATAGTGGACATTTCTAAAAAGTTGATTTTACATAAAAAGCCCTTTAAGAAAATTTTACATTTTGTCAAAGTTTAAGAGGAAAATTGCAGTCACGTCTTTTCATGTGGGAAAGGAATTTGAATAAAAAGGCTTTTTAATAGAAAATTACTGATTGAAATATTAATATGAAATATGTGGTGACCCTTTTCGGCATTTCCCTTGAGGGGTCACCACAGCAAGTCAGTTTCTTCCATCGAACCCTATCTGCTGCATCCTCTTCGGTCACGCCAACTATCTTCATGTCTTGCACATGTCCAAACCATCTCAGTCTGGCCTCTCTGACTTTATCTCCAAAAAATCTCTAGTTTACAAAAATAATCTCACATCATTATAATCTACATGAATTGAAGTTGGGGCATCCCAAGACCAAAGTTATTTATTGCTTGAAAATTACTTCAAATTGGGACATCTGACGACTAACTGGGTTACCTGGCAACACATCAGCTGAGATTAAAAGAGCCAAACTAAAACCGAGCTCACAGATTTTGCAGGCCTTCATGCAGCAGTGTGATGAAAGAAAAACTATTTAACCAGAGGAAATACTCTAAGAGATGGACAATGTTACAAGTGAACAGTTTGTTTCTGTATCCACATTTACAGACTAAAATGATCAAACTTTGAAACATTTTTAAAGAGATTTTGATAAGCTGTTTGTTCTCAAATGGAGTTGGTTGAAGCTGCACCAGCGACATGGAAAACTATCCCATAATCTAAGTTTTTTTGTTTTTCTCTTTATTCAACCAGGAAAAAGATCCATTGAGATGCTAATCTCTTTAACAAGGATACACTTTATACCAACTATAAAATCAGACTGGAGCCTCAACCTGGACAAAGATTTCTTCTCTCTGTAAACAATACTCTACATTCCCCTTCTTAGCTGTGTAGAAATACTGAGTTAGATTTATTACTTGGTATACATGTGTAGTAACAATACAGTGTCCTACAATGATACAATTAATATGTCAGGAACCACCTTCAGGCTCAAGCAGAGGAGTTTAATAAAGTTGAGCTCTTGTTTATGGTTCAGCGTTTGCAACGATTAGGACTCTGCATAGGTAAGTCGTGGTGAAGAGAGAACATGGCCAAAATGCTTTCAATATACCAGTCGATATGCATCCCAACCTTTCTCCTTAGTCACTATCCTTGGATGGAGACCAAGAGAATTAAATAAAAATCGAGAGGAGCCAGATGGTGGTGTGAGACTATGACTCACAACTGACCTGCGTATGCCTAGAGATCATCCAAAAGAGCTGAAAGATGAAGCCTAGACGAGAGGAGTCTAGGCCTCTTTGCTGAAGCTGGTGCTAACCATCATCTTATTTGGTCAAACACAGTTTGCAGAACAATACTGTTTTGACATGAATGCAAATAAGCAACAAAGTCACTTTCATTCCATTGTCTTGTCATTGGTCAGGTCATGGGGGCAACAGCTTCAGACGGCAAGCCAAGGCTTTACTAACTCCAGCTGCATCCTCCATCTCACCCAAGATGATCCCAAGGTGTTTCCTGTCCAACTGTGAGACATAGTCTCTCCAGCAAGTCCGGGGTCTACCTCTGGGTCCAAGAACCTCCTCTTTGGTCTTCCTCTAGGCCTCTTTCCTGGTGGTTCCAAACCCAGCATCATTCTGCCAATGTACTCTCTCCTCTGCACATGTCCAAACCATCTCAGTCTGGCCTCGCTGACTTTATCTCCAAAACCTCTAACATGTGCTGTTCCTCTGATCCCATCCATCCTGGTCTCTCCCAGAGAGATCCTCAGCATCTTCATCTCTGCTACCTCCATTTCTGTTTCCTGTCTTTTCTTCCGTGCTACTGTTTCTAGACCAAACAGCATGGCGGGTCTCACCACAGTTTTGTACACTTTCCCTTTCATTTTAGCTGAAACTCTTCTGTCACACATCACATCAAATACTTTTCTCCACTCATTCCAGCCTGCCTGCACACGCTTCTTCACCACTTTTCCACACTCTCCATTGCTCTGGACTGTTGATCTAAAGAACTTAAAATCTTCCACCTTCTTTATCTCTTCTCCCTGTAACCTCACTCCTCTCATTCGGACACATACTCTGGTTGATCTTCATTCCTTTTCTTTCTACCTCAGACCTCCACCTCTTCCCTCTTCTCACTACAAATCACACTGTCATCTACAAATATGGTGATATTACAAACAAGTTTTAATTAAGGAAAGATTTTTATTCAATGCGTGGGACTAAATTTTTGTTGTTTCGTTTAATCTTTGTTTTGTTAAAGCTTCTGTAAATGTGAATTATTCTATTGCAGTTTATTTTGAGAAAAATAACTACTGTAAAGTGATAGTTGCTAATTATATAATAAAATATCTTTGATTTGTATTTTATAAAAGTAAGCACAACTAATAGCGGCAAAGTGATTCAAAGCATCAAATGCATGAACATCAGCAACCACGTGAAACAATACCTCACTTCAATCAAAAAGTAGAAATTGATCATTTTTTTACAATTTGTAAAAAAAAAGTTTAACCCAATCATTAAAACTGCTGGCTTCTTACTGCCCCCTACTGCCAGACTGACAAACCATCACAAACAGCAACAATCAAAGACACAATCTTAATAATATAGGTATATATTTATTCATACGTACATATTTATTCATGTTGGTTAATTGTAAAAAAAAAAAAAAAAAAAAACAGGAGAAAAGAAAATAAAGGAAAAGATTTACAGTAATTAAATTTACTACAGTCATTGTCAAAAACCTTCAGAAATTTCTCAGGTGCCATCAAACAGCAGCTCCGGCCCTCCATCATGACTCCAGTGTTAAAGACCAGACATGCCATTAAAACAAAACTGGTCCTGAGCACAAAAGCTGAAATTCTATTGAAACTGGTGGGAATAAAAAAAAAAAAACACCATAGAGGGGAAAAGTTTTACACGAAGTTTGTAGTGTGTTTTCAGACCACGAGATGAACTGAAAGGGTCAATTTCTTTAATGCACCTAAACCTTGTGTGCTGCTGGCTGAAAGCATGTAGAAAGCTGCAACAATAATTACCAGACGGAAGCAGTCAGATAAAACATTAGAATTTAAATTTGCTTCTTTTTTCCTTTCTGGTTAACAGTCAAAATCCAGAGTACAAAAATGGGGCACATAATGTTTCTCTGGTTAGTTTCTAATTCCCTGAAAATCCAAAGTCTCCTATCAAATAATAAAGAAAATGACACTGGATTCATTTCAGCTTTTCGTAGCTGTCAAAATTCACAATGAATAGAGTCATCGTTTGCTGCGGGTGTTAAACCAGAACATTAGTGGGCGACTGGCGTCCCGTGTTCACCACTTCATCTCTTGTTTAATGGATCTGAGCACGGGGCGTCATGAGAAGAGTGGAGGTGGAAAAATGAATATTAAAAGAGGGGGAAAAGCACTCCTATGAGACAAAAATAAATCAGGTAAAGCTTCGCACATCCTCTAATGATCTTTTCTTTTTGATGGAAACATTCAAGAATTAAACAAAATCATCGTACGTACAGATCATTAAATCCCCACATGGAATTTAAAAAAATACATTTAACATTAAGTACAATTGCACTGTTGTCAACACTTCCCCTGGACAAAAAGTTACACTTTTGAACATTTAGTAACATTAAACTCTTAATGGAAGCAAACTCCATCAGATTAAAACTAAAGAAGGGATTCAAACTCAACTTGGAGACACAGAACTCATGACTTCAAACATAAAGCAGGCAGAATCCAAACCACAGCAAAAAAAAAAAACATTGAATTGGAAGAAAGTGTGTAAAGAAGAAGAAAAAAAGCAGCAAAAGACATTTATATGTGTAAAAAAAAGAAAGACGGAATAAAGCAGGTGCAAGTGCAGGACAAGGTTTCCCAGAAGAAAAGGCTTCAATACTTCAAAAGGAAATGGGAGCTGAAGTCCTTTTTAGCCCTCTGTGACAAAAAAATCATCATTTCCATTGTCTCTGTCAGCCAGAATTGTGCGCTCAAGATTCAGTCATTCCACAAGTCTGATCCTTTTACTTTTTAAACCTCCGGCAGGGTCGCTGGTCCCCAGACAGACGGAGACGGGTGACAGGCTGAGTGTCAGATGCCGTCATCCCGTCTTTTACAAGGCCTCGTTGGAGCCGAAGAGTTGCAGGTTGCAAACGCTCCCCGACATCTTCCATCATCAGTTCCTTATTGTCAGACGCAAAAAAAAAAAAAAAAGCAAAAGTAACTTCACGCTGGTTTGTTTTTGAGTTTGCTTTTTTTCTTTCCAATGTCCTGGAAAGCATGGAAATCTGTAGTGGAGGTTTTTTTCACATCGAATAAAAGAAAAAAGTGTCATTTTGTGTTTTTGTTTTCACAGCCCCGCTCATCATGAACATGTTCATGCTGGAGCTTTGGATTTCCCTCAGAGTGATGCCTTGACAAACATCTGCCTCGTTTATCATCATCTTCTTTAAACTGGTTTTTACTCTGACTCATCACATATGTACAATTAGATCTTCTCTTGTGTAAAAAAAGAAAACTAGAGGAGTTGCATGCAACATTTGGCATCTTTTCAAGTCCCCATTTTAGAGTCTTAATTGTTGTCCATTTTTAGAAAAATATTCAACTTCGTAGGTTGTTGTTTTTTTTTAAACTCTTTCCACTGTTCATAATCTGAAGCTTGTGATTGTAACAGAGACAGAGAGAGACGGAGGGGAGAGAACATCACATCTGAAAGCGCTGCAGGGTGAAGAGGCTCATTTAAAATTGTTGCCTTTGCAAACAGTCTTATTTATCTGTGTTGGAACGGAAGTGCAATTAACTAGGAGTATTTTTTTTTTTTAAACTGAGGAAAAAAACCCACTTACTTTGTATGTTTGGTTCAGGCAGTAAACCAAGTGATGTCACCTTTTTGTTTCTTTTTAAATGAACAGCCTGCAAAAGCAAAGAGGTAGCTTTTCTGTGACCTTTGAGACCAACTAAACCGAGTCTATAAGGGATCTTTTTAAAGTTTCCTATCGCATTTTTTAAGTGAGGACCTTCTTAGTTCAATCAAAGGAAGTTTAAATCCCTTTTCTGCTGTGAGCACATTCTCCCTGTAATACTGTGGATCTCCTAACTTCCAGCCTAGGGAAAGAAGATTCTTCTGAGTCGATAGTGTTTGTGTTGAAGTGAGGATACGACCATGTGAGAATGCTTATCCGGAGACCCTGTAGCGCTGTTTGACTCTCTCCCTCTCTCTGCACTTCCTTTCAGCATTGTAGTCCATAGACCGGAGGCTGAGGGGTGATGAACAAGTGGAACCAGGGGGGACAGGGAATGAGGAAAGTTAAATGGGCGTGGGGGTTGTTGTCTTTACATCATAGCAAGACGCAGCAGCGGCAAAACCTCTGACGGCTCCCTCCGACAGAAGGAGGCGGAGTGACAGGAGCAAAGTATGCGTGCACTTTGATGTTGGGCAGATGAGTCTGAAGGGAAGAAAAAAAAAACATGGGAAATATGTTAATGGCACAAATGGTGGAACGAGATAAGCTTGACACATTTTCAGCATTGCAACTATTAGTAAATACAACTTGCTAATTTGACTTTTTTTTTTGTCTGGACAAAATCCATGTGCCTCAGCAGAGGTGGAACAAATCAGGCCTGACATGTGGTCCAGAAAGCTTTTAAATCCAGCCCAGTGGACTTGAATAAATTAAAGAGACCCTCCAAATACATGCATGTTAGGTTGATTGGCCATTATAAAATTGCCTCTAGGGATGAGGATGCGCATATGGGTGGTTTACTTTGTTTGTGGCCGCGCAACAAACTGGCGATCTATTCGCCAGTTTGATAATATTGAGAGGCACCTCAATGATAATATTGGCACCTCTTGATAATATTGAGAGGCACCTCAATATTATCAAGGTGCCTCTCGCCTTAAATCAGCCGGGATAGACTCCGGGACCCGCCAAAACCTTATTAGGGATGGACGGTTCAGAAGACAAAAAGAAACTTTCCTTACGGTTTTGTCATTTCCAACTAGATAATGCAAGAAACAAAATCTACAGTTTGTTTGGTTTTGACATTCATCCCATTTTATTGTAACGCAGTGCAGCTATCACCGTTTTAAACTCCATATTTTTTCTATTCTTTTGAACTTTGCGGGTGCTTCAACATGAGGAAAAGTGTGAAAATGTTGAAGCGTGTCTGAGAAAAGTCTATTAAGTGTGTAAGGAGGGGTTTCACCGCCTTAAAATAAATCTATTCTTTAAAAAAAAGTGAACTACTTTGCGGATTTCAGCTGCTGTGGGTTATTTTTAGAATGGAAATCTTACAAGTTGTTTGTACCAAAATGAGGAGTTTAACAAATTTTTTTCTTTTGGAAAGTCAATTTTTGTATTTTTTCTGACAATTTTAATGTAATATCAGACAGTGGGAATAAAAACTGAATTTAATTCAAATGACATCTTTCAAAGCAAAAACAAGAATATGAATTTAGATACAGTATGAATTAATTGGAATAGATTTGATCAGTGTGGTTAAAATGTGTGGTTTGATTCATCGCTTCATGTAGGTGGTGCAGTGACAAACATCAGCTCATTTTAGACTGAATCTGAGTCTACGTCATTTGGCACTTGCTCCAGGATTATGTTCAGTGTGGTCATCGGTGGCAAAATGCTACATGTTGACATATTTGAATTATTTTGTGTCATCTTTTAGAGATCAACACAGAAAAAGTTTCTCTTCTACAATCTTGTGTACAAAGTTCTTTTGTTTCTTTTGAACCAGAGAACAAACAGAAGCAGCAGAATGTGGGTGTAGAAAGTACATTTTCCTCTAAGATACGAGATAGCGGATACAAGTGGCCGAAATGAGCTTCCTCTGAAGGGTGGCTGGTCTCTCAGTCAGAGATCGGGTAAGGAGTTCTGCCATTCAGGAGGAGCTTGGTGTCAAGCCTCTCGACCTGGAGGTCAGGATGCCTCCCGAGCGCCTCGCTGGTGTGATGTTTCGGGCACGTCCCACTGGGAGGAGACCAAAAGACAGACCCCGGGCCCGCTGGAGAGATTGTGTCTCACAGCTGGCTGGGGAACGACTTGGGATCCTTCCGGGTGAGCTGGAGGATGCAGCTAGGTTGAGAGATGCTTGGGCTTCAAGTCTGAGGCTGTTACTCCGCAACCCGGCCCCGGATAAGCAGAAGATGACGGAACGGATATAAATAAAAACCACGATGGAAAAGTAGCAAATAAATTTAAACTATATTCCTAAGAATGTAATCATTTTATTGTTTTTCTGATTACTTCATTATATCCTGTGTTCTGGACTTCTACAGAAAAAGCGAGCAAGCAACACAACCCGTATTTCTCACCCTCATGGGATCCTTTGTACCTTATTGCTGTACATGTTCTCCATGTCACAGGCATCGATATGCTCTCATACCAATAACGCCTAAATAAGCATCCAATTTCTATTTGTCCCTGAAGTAGCTGAGATATTGATCATTCTGACCCCAGTCTGCGCTCCATCTGGCTTTCTCCTCACATAATACACATTTGAAATTTCAAGGAGGAAACTATTGTTTTCCAAAAATGGTTCAGGACTCATGTAGGATCATGTTGGCCTCACTGTTTCTGGTTAAAGAACAGCTATGATGACTAAAAAAAAAGCTGGGTTTTTTACTGAATTTCCTCATTTAGGAGTGAAATGAATCAATTATTAATTTCATTCAAAAAATAGTTTTAAAATTTAAAAATTACATTTTGTTTTATTTTTTTAAGTTTCCAATTACGGATGAAAAAGTCCCACCTTGTTTACATAAAATATGTCCTATAAACCAATTTTACTTTTTGCAACACAACTTTTTGCCTGTTGAAAATCAATTTTTTAACATTAAAGAAATATCTTTCGTTCCGTTGTCTTCCGCTTATCCGGGGCCGGGTTGCAGGAGCAACAGTTTTAGACTGTAAACTCATGCTTCTCTCACCCCGACTGCATCCTCCAGCTCCCCCGGGAGGATCCCGAGGTGTTCCCTGACCAGCTGTGAGACATAGTCTTACAGACATAGGGGAGACGGTGGCCGCGTGGTTAGAGCGTTCGCCCGCGGACCGGAAGGTCGCGGGTTTGCGTCCCACGGAGAGCACGTCTAGGGTCCTTGGAGAAGACACCTAACCCCCGCTGCTCCCACCATTGACGCCGTTGAAGGGCAGCCTGCTGCGGTGTAAGGAGAGCAGCAAACAAATTTCCCCGGTGAGGGATGAATATAGTAATTCATTTTTTTTTTTTCATTAGTCTCTGCAGCGGGTCAGAGGCCTGTCTCTGGGTCTCTTCCCAGCGGTACGTGCTTGAAACCTCACTAGTGAGGCGTTTCAGAGACATCCTAACCAGATGCCCAAACCACTCCGTCTGGCTTCTCTCAACTCGGAGGAGCAAAGGGTCTACTTCGAGCTCCTCCCTCTATGTCTGAGTGAGAGCCCAGCCACCGTGCGGAAGAAGAAATACCTTAAATCAGTTCATTAATTTTCTAACCAGAGGCTGACAAATAGAAGGGATAAGAAGAATGATAGAAGTACTTTTATTATTCCTTCCGAGTTACCATGGTTACATGGTGCAACATTTGGGTTTTCAATATTATCAAGGTGTAAATCTACTGAATCTGTTGCACATTCATAATTAAAAAATTTCACCACTACTTTTAGATTTGGATTTTTTAGAGTCTTTTAAAATAAAAGTAAATATTACACTCACTTCAAAAGAGTTTAAATGTCTAACGGAAAACACTATCAGTTATGAGAACCACAAAAACGCATTCATAATCGTGAATTATCACACCGACCTGCATATGTTCGTCCAACATGTATGTCAGCGCATGAATCAGTGCTTACTCACAATCGTCAGCCAACACAACTCACCCTTAGTCTCTTGATGCCTGCGCGGGTGATCTGCTGGCAGTCGTAGAGTTCGATACGATCCAGACTATGGCAGCTCTTTAGGTGCTCTAACGAGGCATCAGTGATAAGGGGGCAGTTGTCCAGCTCAATCACTTCCAGACAGTCGTGAGCGCAGGGGCCACTGCCGAGGTGCCGGATGCCATCGTCAGTAATCAGCTCACAGTGAGAGAGACTCTGCAGAGAGAGAGAGAGGAATCATGGGACTTGTGTTACCTAACCATCAGATTTAACAAGCTGTGACACACACACACAGATAAAAACAGAGGTACAACACTCACCAGTACTTGCAAACGAGGGCAGTGGATTGACAACTGGATGAGAGTTCCATCTGTTATCTGAAGCAAAAAACAAAAAAACAGACTGTACAAACGGCGACCATCATGATCACAGCACAACTTCACATCAACGCTGACTTACCTGCACACATTCTTCTAGATCCATTTTCTCAAGTTCATGACAATTCTGTAAAAAGAATTGAGAATTTATTTATTTAAGAAAAAAAAAAAATTGCTTTGACATGCAAATGTTTACTAGCGTGATTACTTACCCGTGCTAACGTTGTGAAGCCCACATCTGTAAGTTGGGAGCAGCGAGCAACTTCTAATATCCTAACGAGAGACAAAAGTTTTATTCAGTTATTTTTTAAATAATAATTATATTCATCCCTCAAATGGTGAAATTTCTTTGCCACATTGCACTGCAGGAGACAGCCATAATGGCGCCAATGGTGGGACAAACTGGAGGTGAGGTGTCTGAAGACACTTGGGCATAGTACTGGTCGGAATCGATTTGGCTTTACATTATCGACTAAACATGTACGTTTAGGTTTGATGATGAAGGGTGTGTGAAAAATAAATTACTTAAAGACCAGTTTTCATTCATCACAGACTGGTGTGACAGAAGACAAAAATGTACTTTAGTTAAAAAATTATTTTAAACTGACTGTAAGTTAAAACCATGCATTTATTTAACAAGATTTGATCCCCTTCAAAGCGCTCAAAATTTTATCTTTTTAATGTTTAAATAGTAATAATCATAATAATACATTATATTTATAATGCGCTTTACATTTTCAGAAAAAATCCCAAAGCGCTACATAAAAAACTAGGCAAGGTAAAAACAATAAAAACAGTTTAAAAACTAAAATCCACATTCAGAACCATAAAGTCAAAAATTAAAAACCTTATTAAAAATGAATGTAAATATAACTGCGTTACCCTTTTTTTTTTTTTACATTCCTTTAGCCTCTATTTGTTAAAATTACATGCAACAAAATTTTGGGGTACACGCGGCGTTTGACCAAACTGGCGCGTTCATCTGGGTATGTCAAAACAACGCAAGTGTGTAATGAGCACAAATTGCTGCAACAAATTTTGATGTTGATACATCAAGAGGATACATCAAAATCAAATAGGCACTGTAATGACATCACTTTGGGTCTCTTTGAGTAGAAAACGACTGATTGTAAAATTGCTTGACCTTTTTTTTTTTTTTTATATATATATATATATATATATATATATATATATATATATATATATATATATATATATATATATATATATATATATATATATATATATATATATATATATATAGAATGCATGTGTTTTAGTTTTACTGGCATTATTTGCAGATTTTAGGGTATAAAAATAGACAAATTGGTAAAAGTTTGAGCTAATCTTTTAAGGTACAGCTTTGATGTCATACTTAAAAGTGATCAGTCGGTAAACACATTCAGGTTTGCTGGGTTCTTTTCCTGTATTTCATAAAGAAAGGGGTTGTGACTGAGCTTGGATATGAATATAAGTGGGCATATTTATTTAAAATAGGCTTGTTTTCAGCCATCGCAGTTATAAAGCTTATGTCTTGCATATTCCTAAACAGGAACAGCTACACCCCTCTTCATAAATACCATGTTTATTCTGGGATATTTACTTTAAACCCCTAAATTATACACCCTTTTGTGTCCAACTTTGATAATTGAGGGCCATGTGAAAATGTAAGTCAACTTGACGCAAAATTAAAACCTCTTATTTCGCCACCTGAAAACATTTATATGCAGAATTTAGGAAATTGTTACTAGCCACACTGGCACAGAGGTTTGATGTGTGTAAATTCACCTGAGTCGGGGGCAGTTCTGTCCGAGGGCATGCAAGATGGCGTCTGTGATGTTGCCACAACCCGACACACACAGAGACTGCAGGCGGTGACAACCTCGACAAATTGTGATGAGGCCCTCATCTGTGATCTGCTGCTCGTAGAAAAAGAGAGGTGTTTGTGTGTGATGATGGATAGTGAGGGCTAAAAGGAGTGGAATCTGCTCACATCTGCATCCAAGGTTAAAGTGAAAAACATGCCATGCAAAACTTTCTCCTCTCTCTTGTAGTCTTTAATGGAAGTGCATCAAAGGCAAAAAATATCTATGCAACACCACAGCTAATAAGAGCAATTTTCTTTCTCCTGCGTTTTCAGCTCAAAGTTTTTGGAAAAACTTTGAACTGCTCGAAGAAGGATTTGGTGGAAAAAAAAACTAACAAAAAGAAAAAAATAAGACCAAAAAGCAGAAACTCAAATACTGTATGTAGGTTCATTTATTACAGATCTAGTAAAATGGTTCAATAAATGTAACTTATTCTCAATAAATGTTCTACAGTTTTACAGAAAAAAATTCAATGTTTGGTATTATGTACCACACTTATTTCTTTAAAGAAATCAATAAACTGTTTAAGCGCACTCTAAAAGGGTGTGTGTTACAAATAATTAATATAAAATGGCATAACACAAGAAAAAATGTTTCTGCCTCAATCATCAGTAAGCTGACTGTGTCTACAACCTATTTTTTGCATCTTCTTTGTGTCAAAAGTATTTGTTGATAAGAAAGCCTGACTTTTGAATAGAACGTTGTCAGATTGGGGGCAGTGGTTAGCACGGTGGCCTCACAGCGAGATGTCTGGGGGTTCCAGTCCAGGGGTGGGTGTGAGGCTTGAGTAACTGGCCTTTCTGTGTGGGGTTTGCATGTTCTCCACGTGTATGTGTGGGTTTTCTCTGGGTAATCTAGTTTCCTCCAAACCTCCAAAAACACGATTGGCTGCTACAAAATTGCCCCATAGGAATGAGTGTATGTGTGGATTGGTTGTCTGTGTGTGTGGCCTTGGAACAGACTGGCGACCTATTCAGGCTGTACCCTGCCACTTGCCTGTAATCAGCCGGGATAGGGTCTGGCAACCCCGTTAGGGATAAATGGTTCAGAAGACGAAACAACACACTGTCAGATTGAGTTCGGTAAAGAGATTCTCTAAGAAATTTAGGCTTTGAATTACATTCAGAAAAATTCAATCTTCAAGTTGAAAATATAAACATGCGCATCACCTGTAAAACATTAAAACACACACATCTTCTAAGAATCTGTGTAATAGTCATGAAAACAAAGCTTTGCATGATGACTGCTAACCCTGTTTATCATTACAGTCAGATGGGCCAAGTGTGTTAAAAGTGTGTGACACAAAGAAAGACACAACCAGAATCAGAATAGGTTTAAAATTAGTTTAACTACAAATACTCACTGAGCATGTCTGCAAGTTAAGGGTGACCAGCTCTGGACAGTGAGCTCCAATATGCTTCAGGGCTTCATCTTCTAACTGTGGAAAAGAATATCACAATAGAGATCAACAATTAATAAAGTAACAGCTCTATGCTTTTATCAAGTGGGCGAGTTTAAATAATGGTTTTCGGCTTTATGAGGCAATAACTTGTATGGCATATATTGATAAACATGGTACTTTTTGTTATCTCAAAAATACAATATTTGCAAAAATTTGTATAAATGCATTCGTTTTGTTTCACCTCCATTTTTCACCCTTAATACACCCCCCAGCTCAGAATAGAACTGTTGCTCCTCCGGATCAAGAACGAATGCCTCGGGAAATTCTGGGTTTTCCTGCAGAGGCTGCTGCCCCCAGCAAACAGACTCCGGATAATCGGAAGGCAACAGCACGTTCAAAATAAGCAACTAGTGACCAATATTCTTTTTCTAAAACCTTGTCATTAAATAATTTGCAGAAAGCTGCAGTAGTACCTGTGTGCAACCCTTGAGGAAAAGGCCTTTGAGTCCAGGGCAGGAACGCACCAAAGCCTGGATACCATCCTTGGTGACCTGATCACACCATGAGATGTTTAACTGTTCCAATAAGGGACAACCCTCGCTAACAAGGAGAAAAGAGAATTGAATTTAGAAACTTGTGAAAGCAAAAACCAGTATATGTGGCATTATTAACTTAACAAAAATTATGCTGCTATTTGCATATCAAACATTTTAGACCCACCTGAGAGCTTTAAGTGACAAGTTGGTGATGGAAGTACAAGAAGAAAGATCCAGATGCTTCAGCTTTGGGCAAAACTTACTGAGGCTATTACATGTGCTGCACATGAGGGGAAAAAAAGAACTATTTCAAGGAAAAAGCATTTGCAACATATTTGTAGCCTTTTTAAAGCAACCAAGTTGTTACCTGTCTGTGATCTTAGTGCAGCCGTTTAGACTAAGAAGCTCAATGTTCCTGCAGTTCTGTGCAAAAGTCCTACACAGAAAAATAACGTTGATTAAGATACATATTCTGTAAAGCAAATTGTAACTAAACTCACCTTAAGGCGCTGTCGCCCACACCGAGACACCCTCTAAGACTCAACTTCCTAAGGAACCCCCCACATCGCTTTGAAATATTCTCCACAACGCGGCCCTGTGAGTAAAAAAAAAAAAAACATTAAATCATCTTTTTTGTGTTTGCTTGTACGGTGGTCACTTTATATTACGTGATTCACTTTCTCAGCTCTTTTACAAGCAGTTTTCTTGCTTTACTTTTAACAGTGCATTGTTTTTTGTATGCCGGTTTGCTGTGCATACCGGACACCGGTAGAGGAGTGGGGCTGCCAAATTACACCCGTTCAACAGCCCATATGATTTCTACGAACATACTAAAAGTCGCATTACTGTCAATTTTTTTCCGACCAGGAGAGAAAACATGAAATATTTTTTCTATCTTTGATAGAAAATGCGATCAAACAATGTAAACTGTAGCTGATTTTTTGTTTCGAAAACATTTATAGTAAAAAATATACACTAGTCTCATATCTATTTTTGTCATACACTCACATAAAGGCGCATGCATATCATTTTAAAGGAATTGAAGGGTTTTAATTCAATATTTTTCTATGAAGATTTGAATGCACGTGAGAGAAAAGTGTGAAAATGTTAATGTCTGCCTCATAAACAGCTATAAACTTTGTAGTGATGGATTTCACAGCCTCAACATATCTACAATTCCTGGAAAAGAAATGATAATTTTGAGGAATTAACTTATGCGGGTCGTTTTTAGAACAGAGTGTTACTTCTGCGATGACAACTTCACTAAGAATTAAAAGGAAATATTTATAAGTTTTTACTCACTTCAATGTCTCTCTGAAAATCAAAGAGGTCGATTCTCTGCCAGTTACTGCCATCTAAAGCCAGGACGTTCCACGACTGGAAAGAAAGAGGAAGAAAACAACATTTAGAATTTTGCCTAGAATCAAAGAGGAATACACACAAATGAGAGACTGACCCGAGAGACTTGGGCACATCGACAGAGTGTCACCACATCCAGAAAGGAGAAGATTCTGGAAGATAGACAGGGATGCTTCAGAGACTCTTACTACTGCTGACAGAAGCTTTTTCCTCACACTGAGCTGACATCAACTCAACCATGTGTTCGCTTTCACTCACAGCAAAGACATGCGTAGAAAGCAGCTGATTTTGTTACTGCCACCGTGAGAGGTGCTTGCTCAGTGTGCGGGAAAAGATGTGGAAACTAAAATGCAGCGGAGTGTTTTTAAATTAAAGCAGCGTCCGCCAACTTTGCGAATCAACCCTTTGAGCAGGCAGCTTGTCTGGCGAGACTGGGCCTTGAATTACAGCCTTCATTTGCTGTTTACTGAGGGGGCCCTGGTGTTCTTTTGTCTGAAATCAATTTAAATGGTATATAGCCACATGCAACTGCTTTTAATTACAATTGTAGAACTGGGTGGAACGGCATATGTTGAAGAATCAAGGCGAAGATTTGCATTTTGGTTACCGAATGGTCGATTATGTACACGGTGACCATGAGATGCACGTGTGTGTATGTGTGTGGGAGGGCAGGCGGGGGTTGAGAGCGGCTCAATTCTAAAAGTGTCCTTGTAGATGAAGATCTATTGAAGCGTACAGCCTGATAGAAAGAAAAAAAACTCACCGTAGCAAAAGCTCCTTGGGTAGCTTCTTATTGATGACTGCCTCATCACTGTTTGTGAACATCTGGGAGAAAAATGCACACCAGAAGTACAGTTAGCTTAGCAATATAAATTTTTCAAGATAAATACGTGACAGCGGATTTGAAAAAAGTTAAAATTTTGTGCTTTTGTGGGGTAAATATTCTCATCTCAAAGTTGATACAAACATGGTATCTTTTATGTACAAAAAATGTATAAATTTATTTATTCATTTTTGATGCAGAACTGCCTTGCTCCTTGCTTTGTCCAACCCCTGAGGGCATGCACGCCATGGCGTAAATCTTGTTTGAAGCCGAGTAGATTGCATCAAGTTTGCAAAGCTAGCACATGCATTCTTTTATAATCATACTTTGGTGCATTGGCATTAAAGGAGAAGCTGAGGGATTCCCACTGGGCCCATGCATAGGTGTTCTTGGGGAAGACATATAACCCTCCGTTTCTCCTACGACTGGCACCGTTGTGGTTGCCTGCTGCGGTGCAATGCAGCACAAAAATTTCCCCATTTGAAGGATGAATACAGTACGTTAAAAAAGTGGAACTCCATGTTGCACTGCTGGCTGCAAAAAAACCTTCCTGTTTACATTAGAATGTGAACGAACTGGGGAATTAAACCTATGGCGTTCACAGTGCATCTGAATACCGAACAGAAAATATCAAAAATTGCTCAAACATGCACAAATAAAATAGAATACCAGTTCAGGTATAGTTTTGATGTGGGTAAAACTAACATACATGGTAGAAACCTCCCAAAAAGTTATTTTGCATATTACGTCCCCAAAGCAATTGATTTTTGAGACTTGTAAGCAAAACTCCAATGTGATTGAACTTTGTCATGTGGACTCTTGAGCCCAGACGATGTCTGTTTCCATGTTATCTGTCATGCATACATCAATATCTGTTTGCACAAATAAATTTGGACCTCAGCACTGAAACTTCTAGAAATCGTTTTCAACTCTCAAAACTTTTCCAAATTTAAAAAAAGGAAAAAAAAATTAACTTCCTCACAAATAACTGTGTGTGCAATCACAATTGTCAGGCTATAATTTAGAGAAGAAAACCTCAGTCACACCTAAAGACAATAAATTTGGGACTTATCAAGATGAAGATGCACACACCCACTTGGTTGTGATGAGGATATATCATTTGTGGTGAGATTGTGTAAGGCAAGACAATGATCTTTGGGGAACTGTGAAGCAACATCTGGTTTGTTACATTTTCACATCACACACTTGTAAAACGGAATCTGAACTAGTGGAGGGGTAATTAAAACTTTCAACAAACATATACATTTTAAAGGCAAATTCTCTAAATATAAATATCTGACATGATCAGTGATGAGTTTGAAAGGCCCTTGCAATATATTAGGAACACACACGAGATCCTTCAAATGAGAAAAAAGAAGGAAATGTATTGTGTGAAAGAGGGAAAAAAGAGAATGATTTGTGTGCCCCAAAAGAGAATTATTTTAATTAAAGGAGCCTATCCAAAACCAGACAATTACTTGGAATTTGGAGAGAACTATAAACTCATTCATCAGCCAGAAGATAAACTGACATGTTTCTCTCGGGAAAAATACCCGGACCTTTAAGAAACCCATTAGCTCTTGATTAAATATCTCTGTGTGCTTATATATGGACACAAACAGACACAGCTGTCTACGCAAGAGCTCCCTTTCAGCACAAATGTGTAAAATTTTACAGGAAAAAGGCAGAACAGACATCCTCTGTTTGGATTTGGGGCAAACCGGCTGTGGCAGCTCGCCTTCCAGGACGCTTCTTTCTGTCTAAATAATCCAGATTCATTTCAAAAGAGGCAGATGTGCCCGGTCAACAGGCAACACTGTCCCCTTTTGCCATTTATTCTAAAGTAAACCTGATGTCTCATGAATGTGAACATTATGTTTTCTCCACTGGTCAACAATAATTACTGATGTAAACCCAGCAGGAGGGTCTTAAAAAAATCTGGGTGGGCTTTTTCTCTAGATAGAAATCACAACAAAACTAAACCATTAATTTTTTTTTCCCTTTTGTGTGATAGAATAGATTTATGACCAGAAACCAACATTAAAACAGATGATCATTTATCGTATGAATCAATAAAGTGATTTGAAAGAAAGTAGAAACAAATGAATAAGAATTTGTGTCAAATATTTTGTGTGAATTTGAAAATTGTAACTATAATTTATTGCATGGAGATAAGGCTGCACAATGACATTGATGATGCTTACTTCAACACAAAAAAATGGATTAACGTACATATGCATACTCAAACACTCATATATACAAACACATATGTATGTATGTGTATATACTGTATGTATTATAACGGAGTTCAATGTGGTGCAACTCAGACCACTTTCTTTTTGGCTTGTTATTTTTACAGGCTTTTGTTGTGGTTTGATAAAAGAACAGTGAGTTGGTAAAAACACCAAACCAAGTACTCAACACTTCTGTCAAAAGAATTTCAAAGTAAAACTTCTGCTAACTTTTTTTTACAACTAATTTACAATCTGTGAACGTATTTGATTTCCTCAAATATAGGCTTTTTAAAAAACAAACTAAGCTTAAGTGTTAATTCATTCCATTTGTTTAGATCTTCAAAAACAGGAATTAATTTGGACTTTTTAAAAGTTTAGATTTGATTGGATTTTGATTAAACGGACTAGAATCAGTTTATCTCCATCATGTGCAACATGGACACGCAGCATTTGCCAAATTACAATAAAAGTTAACATTACAATACATTAAAGTTTATAAAACTCATTTCTGCTCTGTTGTTTTCCATTTATCCAAGGCCAGGTTGCAGGGGCAACAGCCTCAGATGAGAAACCCCGGTTTCTCTCATCCCGGCTCCATCTTCCAGCTCAGATGGGAGAACCCTGAGGATTTCCCTGGCCAGCTGTGAGAATTACTTTCTACAGCGCTTCCAGGGCCTACCTCTGGACCTCCTCCCAGTGGAACATGTACAAAACATCTCACCAGTGAGGCATTCAGGAGGCATCCAAACCACTTGCTTGAACCACCCCATCTGTCTTCTATCAACCCAGAGAAACAACAGATCTATTTCAAGCTCCTTCCGGATGGCGGATCTCTGAGTGAAAACCCAGCTACCCTACGGAGGAAGCTCATTTCAGCCACTTGTATCTGCGATCTCATTCTTTTGGTCACCACCGAGATCTGGTAAGAGTGGGAACCTCAATCGACTAGTAAATCGAGAATTCGGAGATGGCTCGACGGATCGGTGCAGTATCTGCAATAATCAGGACGCTGCATTCATACATTGTGGTGAAGAAAGACTCATTTTGCAACATCAAATCTCCTGTTCTATGCAAGTCTCTCTGCATCTTTGACTTTCTTTGTTACATTGTTGGATTATCTACAGTTTTAAAAAAGATGCAATCAGTTTAAGTGCGCAGCATTTGCCATTACTTATTGAGATGCACAAACTTATCAAAATTAATCTTCATTTTCCAATAAAAAAAAACCCAACACGATTTCAGATTTGCTTGAGAATAACCCTTTAACATTTTATTGTGAAGGCCATATTGAGTCACTTCTGGTTGCTTGTACCAAACCACGTTAGCTTAACAACTCCACCGCAGCTGTCGGGCCATAAGGTATCGGCCTGAGTCTTCTCAATCGTCAGCTGTTGCACCGTTAAAAATAAATAAAACCACACACAAATCCCACCCTGGCTGGGGATTAAACAACATTCAGTACTCAGGCTATATGGGCCAATGTCACCACTCAGATTCCTGTTATTTCAACACAACATTGTTCCCATGTATTCAGATACGCGTGTGTGGCTAAGACACAAAACTTTAAGCTTTACTTCTAATCAACATCATTGTTGCTTTTACAGATCAATCCAAATGTTCTTCCTGTGACCAACACAACATGGGTTAAAGTGTTATTTATGATGGATGAAGGTAAAAAGATTATTTTACAGGTTTTAGTCACAATCGAGGCCCCCCACCACCACAGCGTCAACAAAAACAAACCAATACTTCACTAAAAAAATCAAATACAACACAAATTATCACAAATTTATGATAAAAACCAAGTCTAAATGTAGTAAAGTAATTAGCTTTAGCTTGTGTTGATGTGTGCTATTGGTGTGCTCTCTAAATATGGCCTCATTGTCTTTGTTTTGACGGTGAAAAAAGGGAAGGAAAACACATTTAGCTTAAATTAAACCCCAAATATCTACAAAAAAAGATAGCGTTTGAGTTAGAGGAAAATATATGAAACGGTTTTTTAATCAAAATAACACAACAGGCCTCAGTTATATGAACAAAACAACAGTTTAACCTAATCCCAAACACTGCGGAAGCTACATCTTTAGCCTCCATTTAAACGCAGTTTCACAACAAATACACCAACACACATCTTATACGGACAGAAAAACACACCGTAGAGATTTTAAAAGCTTTTCTAAACATGTACAGATGACTGTCAGATAGTTTTTGAGTTAAACTCACCTCAAACCGGCTCCGGGAGACTCCATTTACCTCCTTCCCCATGTCGGACACTGTTCCCAGCTCAATGGACTAAATACAAGCCTTCTACAAGATTATCATCTCCTGGACTGCGATCTTGTTGTTTTACGGCCTGTAAGGTGATAAGAAAAAAAGACTTTGTTTCTGGTTAAAATTAAAAGAAAAATAGGGATTCTAGTGGCAGCAGCAGCCAATAAGGCAGATCTCTGTTCTTATCTGTTCACATCCTCCTCCCACTGGACAGATTATCCATCCACACAATAACACAACACAAATTACATCTAAGAGTCTAAAAAAAATTCTTTATGATTACAATCAATTCATATTAGTCACTAGCTATGAAAATCGTGATATAAAATAAACGTATACGCTAACCGATCCTCTCATAAATCCAGCAAAAAATATAAACCAACCCCTATAAAAAAGCATATTTAGACTTGGCACCTCACAAATAAAAGGTCTGTTAATATGTTTATCTTTTTAAAAAGCGATCAAAAGTCTTTATAGTTATACTATTTGTTTAGTTATCACTAACCAGAGAGCAAATATAGAACAAATTACTACAAATTCTGTTATTTATGTCTCGTTGTATTAATTGCTGAAATATTGTAAGTGATTTTTATTTAAATGTACAGCAACTTTCTCATTGCAACTTCCTGGTTTGAAAAATATAGCCAATGAATGCTCGTTGATTTGAGTACGTCATCACGCAGGGACGGCACGCTTGGCAGCAGCTGAATGTGAGAAAACATGCTGCTGTTGTTTTTATTATTATTTATGATGGACTTATTTACCTGTTGAACAATTTCTTCTTCTTTCAGCATTTCCCTTCAGGCGTTGCCACAGCAAGTCAGTTTCTTCCATCAAACCCTACCTGCTGCATCTTCTTTGGTCACACCAACTATCTTCATGTTTTCCTTCACTGTATTCATGAACCTTCTCTTTGGTCTTCCTAGAGGTCTCTTCCCTGGTGGTTCCAAACCAAGCAATCCCTCTGCCTATGTACTCTCTCTCCCCTGCACATGTCCAAACCCTCTCTGTATGGCCTCTCTGACTTTATCTCCAAAACCTTTGGTCTCCCTCTAGGCCTCTTGCCTGGCAGTTCCTCTCTCCTCTGCACATGTCCAAACCATCTCAGTCTGGCCTCTCTGAATTAATATCCATAACCACTAACATGTGCTGTTCCTCTGATCCTGTTCATCCTGGTCACTCCCAGAGAAATCCTCAGCATCTTCATCTCTGCTACCTCTATCTCTGTTTCCTGTCTTTTCCTCAGTGCCACTGTCTCTAGATCAAACAGCATGGCCAGTCTCACAAGGGTTTTGTACACTTTCCCTTTCGTTTTAGCTAAAACTCTTCTATCACACATCACATCTGATACTTTTCTCCACCTGTTCCAGCCTGCTTGCATAACTGTTTGCTGAAATGTTGAGTTAAAACTAGAATAAAAAAAACATATGAAATACATCAAAATAATAACATAAAAAAATGGTTTTGTCTTCTGAACTGCTGATCTCTAACATGGCTGCCGGAGGTCCAGGAGCCTATTTTGGTTGATTTCAAGCAAGAGGCAGGATACACCCCAAACAGGTCGGCAGTCTTTTGCGGGCCACAATCAGACAACCATCCACACACACACACTCATTCCTAGGGGCAATTTTGAAACAGACAGTTAACCTAACACACATGTTTTTGGAGTGTTGGAGCAAATAAGAGTACTCACAGAAAATCCAAACATACTGTAAACAGGACATACACTGGAAAGGCCAGTGTTTCAAGCCTCGCCCCCATTCCGGTACTCAAATCCCTGACCTTCTTGTTGTGGGGCCACTGTCCTGACCACTGTACCACCGTGCAACCCCTGTAACAAAATGATCATCTTATGAAGTAAAATTTGACTATTTATTATAAATTTCTTAAAGGTTTCTTAAAAAACTAAACAGATTTTCCACTAATCTGAATAGGAATACTTTGATTGTTGTTTTGTGTTTTCAGACACTTCAAAACATGAACTCATGACGAAAGAAACTTTAACAATCCATGAGAAAAATTGCCAGGTCTCAGCAGTAACGTTAACATCAAATAGAGAAAGGTGAGAGATAGAAAAAGAAAAGTTTTTCTCAGAAATCCCGGCACTTTAACCTTAAATGATCACATCTAGCTTCTGGTACAAATGCTCAAATGTAACATTTGATCACTAAACAGTTTCTTCAATTTTCATCACAAAATTTTATCTGAATTTGTTTTCATGGTTTATTGCTACATATCTGCAAAAATATTGGATTTCCAATCAGTCCAATCAGAATTAATCGACATGTGGCCTGGAAAATTTGCTTGTTCTTTCTGTGTAATATTGAGCAACTTCCATCTGCCAAAAACAAATCCATCAAATCAATTGATCATTTTAAATAGCCCCTGACAGCGACTGAGTATGTGTGATATAATTAAACATGTTTGCATTGTTTGCAACAATTTTCTAAAGAGCCGTTAGTGAATTGAAACTGTACAGATTGCAACGCAATTGTCCAAAAACTAGTATCAAATGAAGACCTGTAACATTTTTCCTTCACTTATTAAAATGTGCAAAGGCTCAAATAAGTTTGACATTCTTCTACTTTCATATCAAACTTTGAAATAGTAACTTTTTTGCCACTTGTTGCATTACTAATCCGGTCATTACTATATCATCTGTTGTATTAGCTATTTCCACTCACAATCAAAAAATATTGGACATGCCTGACATACCACTGACTAACGTGAGAACAATTGTTTTGCCTTGCTTTTAAAAAAAAAAAAAAATAAATAAAAATCAAAGACAGTACTTTGGGGTGCATTTTATACTGAAATGCATTGACAATAATTTGCCATGCTGCAGAAAGGGACCTGTAGTTCCCTACATTTCACAATACAGACTGGTCAAATCTTTGTTGTTCTCAAAGTTAAGGGATAGTAAGATTTGCGTTTTAGGTTCGGGCGCCCCATGATTGGAATTGTCTTTCAGATTATGTTTCTTTGTTCTAACTCATCTACAAAATCACTCCTGTTCCTGATTTTTGTGTATATTTTAATTAATGCCTATTGTTCTTCTGGGTGTGGGGAGGTTATTGAAAGCTTGAATGGGTGTGTGGATGTACGCGGTGTCTGTGAGGGTGTTGAAAAATTTGAATGTACTGTTTGCTGGTGTGTGTATGTTTTCTATTGTTATTTCTAATTGTAATGTGTATTCTGTTATGTGCTGATGTTTCCTACGGTGCTGAGTTGGGTGACACCCTTAAAATCGGAAGACACAACTCAAAAGGTTAATTCTCTTATTAATCATAAGAAGGAATTGTTGAAACATATACGTTAGGTTGTGGGTCATGGGTCGCAGGGCATGCCGGAGCCTATCCTGGTTGATTTCAGGTGAGAATCAGGATACACCCCGAACAAGTTGTCTGCGTCTTGCATGGACACACAGTAAACTGGAGTACCCGGAGAAAACCACACATACATTAGGAGAACATCCAAACTCTATACTGAAAGGCCAGTGTTTCAAGCCTCGCCCCTCCCTGGTACCCAACCGTACCTGACCGTCTTGCTGTGAGGCCACCGCTACTCCACTGTGCAGCCCAAATAAATGTTGCTGATGAAAATTACACCACAAATGGTTAGAATGGTTAGACTATATATATATATATAAATATATATATATATATACATACACACACACGCACACACACATATATATGTACACACACACATATATGTACACACACACACATATACAGTACATACACAAAGGATTTCTATTGAAATATTTCAAATTAACTTTAACTTTTATTATTTATTACTTAATCTTTTAAACTTTTTGTTGTTGTTTTGTAAGCATTTGACCTCTCAGTATATATGCAATTCATATATTAATAATAACGTACCTCTCACCATAATTTTGGAATTAAAAGCATAAAGTAAAACTTTAATTTCATGAAGAAAAAGTCCAAATTAAACTTTTTAAAGATTTAGGATGTTTTGTCGCCATCTAGCGGATAGATTAGTGGGCGGGCTCTTTCTTCTGATAGGAAGTTGCTAGGTTACACACAAGATTGACAACTCTCCTTCTTCCGGTTTGACTTGACGTGTGCGTAGAAGTTCCTTGACACAGGAGCCACAATGGCGTTTGTAGTCTCCTTCAGATAGGGCTGTGGATGAATTTAAATCCACTAGCATCGCCCTAAATACAGGCCTGGTTGATTTCCAGAGCCATTGATAATAAACTGGAACATTTACTGCACACGAAAATACTCTGATTTCTTATCAATATAGACTTTTTAAGGGATAAAAGTTACATTAAAGGGAACATGTAAACAGAACCAAGCGGGTCAAGTTTTCATTTTGTTGGAGAAACGAGCGTCTCTGATAGAAGACAGTTGCTTGTTTCTGAAAGCTAACAACGTTAATTTGTGGAATAAAACAGCTTTACTAAACTTGGTGGCGGAAAAGGACTTTTTTTCCTCTCTTTTTCACAATTCTGCTGTTAGCTGCTGAGCGTTAGCTCAATGCTAGCTAACTAGCTAGCTACGCTGAGACGGAGGACAGCACAATGCTTCCATGTTTCATTTGGATTTGCTTTCTACACAGAATCAACTAAAGTTTAAACTTCACGGTACAGTCAAACTACTTCTTTAATTCCTGTTTGGATGGATTTAAAGGAATGAATTGGCGCAAAAGAGGACAGAAGGCCGATTACGTCCTGTGTTTATTTTCATTCTCTTTTTTCACCACTTTAAATTTTTGATTGGAATTTTTTTCTACACATTTGGAGCTGTTTTTTTCGGGTTTTTTGTTCATGATTTGTTTGGATCACCGAGGCCCAGTTGGAGTGGTGGCCGGTGAGAGGAATGCCTGGGTCGGATCGACACCATGGGACCAAAAAGAAAGTGGCTTCTAACAGCGGTGTGTTGTACCAAAACCCTACCATTGAAAGCGACATGACGAGCAAAGACTGTAAGGTGCAGTTAAAATCTCCCATGCATTCATCTTTAAAACGCAAGCGGCATAAATCAGCGAAACATAACCGCGAGTTTTCTGCTGGGTTTACACTGGGAAACACAGCGCCCCCTGGTGTCCACACGGTGAAACCTCTGGTGGAGTATGACGATATCAGCTCCGATTCGGACACTTTTTCGGACCCTCCGTCTTCTCGACCTTCTGAAAGAGGAGTTGGAGATCGCCTGGATCTGTCTCCAGATTACTTTAGGGGAGAAATCGAAGTAGAAGATGACATTGAGGAAACTAGGGCTCGTAGACATTCCCGAAAAAAGTCGAAGGACCCCAATAAAGTTAGAGACTCTGGAAATGGAGAAGTTGTGTATAAAAAGAAGAGCAGTAAAGATCGGGAGAAAGGGAGCACCAAAAGCAGGAGCATCTATTCATCTAGCTCCTCATCAAAATTCCAGCTGCTGCCAGAGGTTGATGCAAAGCGTGTGGAGATGATGGTTTCCTCCCAGGCTGCTGCCAGTGTGGGCAGCACCACTTCATCCACATCTTCATCTCGCAGTAAAGAGAGCAGCCGATCAGGGAGGTCTCGCAAAGAAAGGCAGCAACGAAAGGAGGCCCGTGGAGAAGGAAGTCGTACCTCCTCACAGAAAAGCAGAACAGATAGGATCCACCGCAAATCTTCCAAGAGCCACAAGTCAAGCCCTAAGGGCAAGTCTTCGAGCAGAGGAAGCCCCCGGAGAAAAGGCACCACCAGCTCTGCTTTGTCCCCTAGTCCCAGAAGAGGAGGCGGCAGTGAGAGCCCACTAGGGATCAGCTATGGACAACAAGGGGAGGATGGCTACTCAAGGAGGAGGATTGCTCAGCAAAGTCCAAGCCCTCACAGGGATTCATCCAGACGCAGTAGGCAAAGATCAGAGAGCCCATATGGCAGCAGACACAGGTCTTCTAGTTTTGAAAGGGATACCAGCCCCTATGCAAGGAGGCGATCTATCAGCCCATATGGGAACCGGAGGTCCTCCAGCACCAGCCCCATGTCCAGGTGAGTACACCCAACTCTGAAAGATGGTGGTAGAGGTTTAGCTTTGGAAACATTGACAGTTGAATTAGTCTTTTATTTACTTTGGAGACAGAGTAGGTCAACGGTCAGGCTAAGCTATTTGTAGAAAGACCAGCAAGTTCAGCTGGTTTAGTGTTGGAGTTTCAACCTGTTGAATATGCAGTGTGTTGATTGCTGCTTGTTATAATTTACTATTTTAAACCTTGAAACTGATTAGATGTGACCAAGATCAGGTTCACTGATCTTAGTTTTAAGTTGCTATTCTTAAAAATAGTTTCTTGAAATTTTACTTTACATGCGCTGCTAATAACAGAAACTTGTTTTTGAAAACTCTGTCAAATAGATTCATCCTTGATGAGACATTAACAAGTCTAAGATCTTTTACTTGCAAAATAAAGCCCAACATAATTTAAATTTACACCTTTAGTTTAAGTAATTAAAGTTGTTGTTTGTTAAGTTTTAATTTTATTAAAGTTTTTAATGTTCTGCCTCATTTGACATGTGTTTAAATGTTTTTGTTTTTCAGACGGTCAGTCCGGTCCAGAAGTCGCTCCCCACTGCAGTACTCTTCATCTCATCGCTCTTCTTCTCGCTCTCGCAGTAAGAGGCATACCTCCTCAGGTGGAGGGGGGACGGGCTCCCACAGCAGCCGGCCGGGCAGCCATTCCCCTCCTTCATCCCGCCTGCCTCTCAACTCCAGTTTGGGGGCCGAGCTCACTCGCAGAAAGAAGGAACGCCAGGCTGCTGAGGCGGCGGCTCGTGCCAACGCGGTCAGCAGTGGATCTCCTCCACCATCGACTCGCAAAGTTGCAAGCATCCTGTCTGCTCGGCCCACTAAAGCTGGAGCTCCACAACTAGAAAAAGACTCATTGGCATTGCAGGGAAGTCAGCTCCCACTGACTGCACAGCCATCATCTAATGCTGAAACTCTAGCTCCAGCACCTTTACCTTCTTCCTCATCTACACCACCTCCACCCGAGCCCTCTCCACCTGCACCACCGTGTCCGACAGTTCAAGTGCCGCCACCACCTCCTCCGCAGGCGGAAGTGACTCTTCAGCCTCCTATGCATCCCTCATCTCTGGCTAAATCACCAGCTTCCGCACCTTTACGCAGCCCCGTCCGCCAGACACAACTTCACAAGACATCCACTCTGCCTCCCCTGCCTTTACCGCCTGTTCTTCTGGGAAATACTCAGGATAGGTAAGGAAACTCCAGAAACACACTGAATGCAATAACACAAGTTAAGAGTTTTAGATAAGGAGAATTTGAATGCGTGAATGTTATGTTGATGTAAATGTTAAGTGGCTTAGAAAATTGGCTTTGAGTAAAATTACATATACTGTATTATTCTGAAGAAACAAACCCTCCAGTTTTATGCACACTGTTTGATAACATTCCTTATTAATGTACAACATTTATTCGAGTACCATGTGCACTCTTGTATTACGTGCACCTCTAATTTCCTTTTAAAATTCTTGGCTCAGGCCAAGGTTTGAATTATCTGGAAGCTGCTTTAGTTCCATAAATTTCAGCATAATGAACAACTTTGAGCTTGAATGAAGCATCATATGTTTCATGTATATATAACAATTTCTTTGTAGAACGTACTTGAAGTGGTCATGTAAGCAGTAATCAAATAAAAATGTTAAACTAAATTGAAGCTTTATAACTCTGGATACTGGTAAGTGTGGAAGCAGGCAAAGCTCAACTCACTTTCAAAAGTGGTACACATATGTAGGTATTGTATATTCGCCTAGACTCCCCTTAGTGGATACTCTGTAAATACTGCATCTGGGCGCCCTCTGGCATAATTATTTAAGATCTTTAAGATCATAACACGCTTCCAAACTGAGTTAGTTTTTAGGTAGAACATTTTGCGTGGTACACTCAGAAAAATACTATAGTTCAATTACAGAATTGCAAGTGTTACATATTACGTTATTACATCTCTGGGAAGATTGACTATTTGAAGTATTTGGGCATTCACAAATAAGCTGTCTTTGTGTTGTCAGAAATCTCAATTATTTTCTTTTCTCTATTTTTAATTGTGATAAAACTCAAAAAAAAAAAAAAAAAATTCTACTAGTACCCTGTATCAGAAGCAAATACGTGCTTGGCAGCCAGCCATTTCTCTTTCTCTTATTTAGTTTCTTCAGTTAAATCGAAAGAATTTGCTATAATTTTTACATGTGCAAGTAATGTAATAAATTATCCGATTGTTAGCTAAACAGAATGTGCCATTATTTTTTCATTTTCTAGTATTTCATTCCCTAAATTCTACACATATCTGTATAGGTGTGCTTACGTTAGCATTTAGCTTGGCTCCATGTTTGAGGGTTTGAGAACACCTACAGAAGCTGTAGAGGTGTTTACAAAATGACATTGGATGAAAGGAAAAAGGTAGTGTGTAACATTAATTTACTCTCTGTTTGGACATGACTTTCATCCTTATGCTTCCTCTACTGAGAGCAACTTCTACAGAACTTTGTTGATTTTTTTTTTTTCCCTGCACGGGCACTTATGTCCATCTGGACCAAAGTACATGAAGTTTCTCCTTCTGGGAGAGTTTGTCTTGTTTTATTTTTACATCATGTCTGCAATGCTTTTGTTCATTAAGAAAAAAGCTGTTCTATTTTTCCATGACAAATGCACAGGAAGTTTTATTTTGATTTACATGCAGTAAAAAATATATCTTTTTAATTATTTATTGAAATGATTAGTTATTTAATTTTTTTCTTTTAGTCCAAAGAAATCCAATCCCCCTCAGAGGTTATCAAAAAAGGATAAAGAACTTCGCACACGACCGTCCATCATCGACCTTCCTCTACCGCCCACCCTGCCTGGAGGGGATGCATCCCCACCACAGTCTCCCACTCGCCAGCCTCCTCCGATGCTTCAAACGACCCTTAAGAAGAGACCAAAGTCTGTTTCTTTATTTTCTTTCTTCACCCTTATTTTGCTTTTGTCTTTATCTCATGCTAATTCTTTCGTAATCATGCTTTCTAGGATTTGTTGCCCACGTTATGGTGAGCGCAAACACAACCTGAGTGACTGGGGCAAACGCTGTGTAGATAAATTCGACATAATTGGTATCATAGGAGAAGGAACTTATGGACAGGTCTACAAAGCAAAGGACAAAGATACTGGTAAACATACTGTATTTTGGCTCAATAAGATTCAAAATCTTGTTTTTACCAGAGTAGTTGAATTATTAAAAATACTTCTTTCTCACCAGGTGAACTCGTCGCTTTGAAGAAAGTGCGTCTGGACAATGAGAAGGAGGGTTTCCCCATCACGGCCATCAGAGAGATCAAAATCTTACGACAACTCAAACACCAAAGCGTCGTTAACATGAAGGAGATAGTCACTGACAAACAGGACGCATTGGACTTCAAAAAGGACAAAGGTGAGGTTATTGGAGAAACGCAAAACTTGGGCCGAAATAAATCCTACACGGTTTGAAATTTTCATTACCACCAACACAGCTGAGATCAGGTTATAAACTTGTAGACCTTTTTGATCCTGACAGATCTTGCTATTTCTTTTTGAAGAATCAAACCAAACTAAGGGATCTAGTCACTTTGAGAAAATATTTGGCCAAATAGACGTTAAGTGGCATAAAACTGAGTTTTTAAAATAATTAGTTTAGGAATCCGACCACATGTTTACGTCACGCTGCATAAGAGATGCCTACAAATCTTAGCATTTCTCTACCAATCCGTCTTTACTGACAGAATGGAGAGTATGTCCTTGTAGTCGATTACTTGTATCACAAGAGGCACCGCAACGGACACTCTGGAGCTCTTAATTTCAAGACAATGATTTACCCAATCTAAACAAATTTGTTTGTTCGTGGAGAGACTGAAGCGGACGTGCTCACCTTCCTGTGTTTGCTCATCAGGGTGTAGGGAAAATGTAAATGCGCAACCACATAGAGCAGATTCTAGTTCTTTGTGGCTGGAGTCCTGCACGTTTGCTTTGCTGCTCCTACGTCACATTTAAAGCAAATGTTTCCAATGTTTGGTTCTCAGTCTTTAATCAAACCTAATAATTTGTTAGGCATATTGAAGAGAGGAACCATCTAAATCTGCGGGACGGCATTGCTCAAGGTCATTGGTTTAAATGTTTCTTCAAGAGTCTGACAATAAATTAAACCATCGAACTAAAACTTATATTTAGCATATTAAACATGTTTTCTGGGGTTTTTTTTGGCTTAAGCACTGTTCAGAGATTTCAGGCTGAGATTGTTAAATCTAAGCTCACTTTTCTTGTTAATCATTTCTAAAGTTATGACTACTATTTTGTTGTCTGAAGTTCATCAATTCTACTAGATCAAAACATGGAGATAGAAAAAGTGCATTCATCTACTGAGGTTAGTCATTGCAGGAAAAGTGTCTGCTCGGAATTATTACTAATAATAAATCCATAGGTTCATAATAATAAACCTTGTAGAACTTTTTTGTGCAACAGTTCAGAGTAGGTACTAGCACCAAAATACATTAAATATGATCAATAAAACATAAAGAGAAAATAAAGAAAGAACCTTACATAAAAATATTAAATGAACGCAGATTGAAATTGTTTTATCAAATAGACACAAACATATTTTAAGCTTTGTCATAGTAACATAAGCAAATAAAATGTAATTTGAGAGGATCTTTGACAATGTAACAAACATTTAACACTTTACAGGGTTAAATACCGGTTTGGTGTGTTTGCCCGGCACTAGTTGTCGGGCAAAATGTCCAAAAGCATCGGTGGCAACTCAAGTTAGAAAACAAGTCCTCACAAGATTATTTCCAGACTTCCTGTTGTTCAATTCCGGTCTCCTGTTAGTTGAAAGTGTGTATGCCCATTTTGGGTAAGAAAGGTGAAAAATGGGTGTCAAAGGGTTAAAATGTTCTCTAAAATCCACAACAGTGGTTTTACATTACAAATGACTTCTATTTTAGAGTTAAGAATCGAACAATATTAGTTTAATTTGAAAATGATTGCTGTTTTTTTTTTTTGTTCACTGCAAAACATTTGTATTCCTAACAAAACATAGCAGGAAGTTTGGTGGCTGATTTCTGCTGACTTTAATTTGGAAAAATGACAATACATTACAACAAATAAGTACTGTATTTTCCGCACCATAGGGCGCACTGTATTATAAGGCGCACCTTCAATGAATGTCCATTTTAAAACTTTTTTCATATTTATATTTAAGGTGCACCACATTGTAAGGCGCAAAGAAAGAAACTACCGTAGTGTGGTGTCTGGGGTTTTGTTATGCATCCACTAGATCAGGAATCCCCAACCTTTTCTGCAAAATAAAACATCGGTAGCAACACTGAACCAGTGTTGATCCATGTAAAAGGGGCACTGGACTATAAGGGGCACTGTTGGCCTTTTTTCTAGAGAATTAAAGGCTTTTAGGTGCGCTTTATTGTGCGGAAAATACGGTAGTTAAATAAATGAGGTAATATTTAATTAATTATCATAGTTCTTCCAGACTGGTAGTTTATGGCTTAATGTTTCTTTTGTTTTTAGGTGCTTTTTACTTGGTGTTTGAGTACATGGACCATGACCTGATGGGCCTCCTGGAGTCGGGCCTTGTCCAGTTTTCTCACGAGCACATCCGCAGCTTCATGCGCCAGTTGATGGAAGGTCTGGACTACTGCCATAAGAACAACTTCCTGCACAGAGATATCAAATGCTCCAACATACTGCTGAATAACAGGTAACAAAACTGCAAGCTCCAGCTGCAGCTTTTATAGAAACTCGGTCATTTTTTTGGCATGATGTTGTTAAAAGATGCATAAACTTCACATTTAACTCCACAGGGTTTTCACACAGATGAAAATTTGTTTGATTGAAATCATTTCAGTCTTTTATAACTCTACACTCTATAACAGAATCTGCAACCTTTATAAGCCAAAGATCCATTTTCAGCCCATCTAAAAAAAAAGTTCTTTAAAGTAGGTTATGTTAAACGAGTTCTTGAAAAAGTGTTTTGTCATAATTATAAAATAAAATAAACAAAGTATGAATGGTCAAAAAGTATTTTTTTTTGTTTCTAGCTTTTCAAAACAAAATAAGAGAAAAGAAAATAAGCATAATTTCTTCAAGCTTTGTATCTTATTTTTCAGGAGTTTTCAGTCATAAAGTCTGAATGTTTGTGGAAATGTTTAGAAATAAATTATTTTTCTATCCAATGTTGGTCAAAAAAAGTTTCTGTATATTTGTCTTGTGTTGAGTTCATACATGAAAACTTTAATTGATTCTTTATGTTTTCACAAGTGTCATCAAGAGATGTCTGTTTTGTGTGCAGAAGCAATGATTTACCCACACACTTGTGTTTTTAAACTATCACAGTAGATTGAAACTCAGCCTGCGTCCAAAAATAGGAATATTTGGAGTTTAAACACTTTTATGAGTACAGAGTAAAAGTGTTTAACTGTGTTAAACACTTGTTTTTTTTGTTTCTTTTTAAAAAATTCATTCCACCACATATAGTATGTTCGATATTTAGTCAAAACTATAAAATTGGAGTTTAAATCATCCAGCGCAAGGTTATTATTCAAATTTGAATCAATCTCAGTTCTTTTGGTAGCCTAATGTAAAACCATAATTGAATTCTTTTCAAAACAAAAAATTCTCATCTATGATTGCCTGATCTCATATGATTACATCATATAATCTAATAGGATCTACCGATATTAGAACATAAAATCATAATAACATAATATTCATTCAATCATATAAATGAAGATATTATTGAAGACATGATGCATTTGAACGTTAGTTCAACATATATCAAGAATTTTTATCACTGATGAATTTTATTTTAATGCTTTTAAAATTCTTATTTGAGATAAGAAAAGGATAGAATTCAGTTGATTTGCATCTTATGCAATTTAATACTCTGGATGATACATTTTTTTATTGGTCATAATGTCTGAAAATTATATCAGCAGAAAAGTGCCTCTTGATGTGCTTCCAATGACTGGTGAGACTTTGTTTCAATATAAAAATGTAGCAGTCAACATCACATTAAGCTGACCGCCACCAGCAGCTGTTAGTCTCCGAGTCTATTTTGGAACGTGGATCTTGTTGGAAAAGGATATTAATATAATTTATTGCTCTGATTAATTTTTGGTTTTGGGGGAAAGTTTGCCTGATTTTCAAGAAAGTTGTTTTTTTTCTTTTGTGTAAATACGATGCAAAATCTACAATTTATACATACTTTGATCAAACTGCTAACTTCTTAATCATTTAGCATAAAGTTTTGTACCAAATAATTGGCATTTAAATTTAAATGCAATGCATAAATCAATTTCATAGTGAAAATTATTCTATTGCTGAAACATCAAAATAAAAGTTGATGTTTGGTTTATTTTTAAATGGATTAAATATTTGTTTTTATCTGCAGAGGTCAGATCAAACTGGCTGACTTTGGTTTGGCTCGACTTTACAACTCAGAGGAAAGGTAGGACAATGTTTTTGTTATTTTATGTGACATATTGATTTTTTTTCTTTTAGTTTTTCTAAAATTAAATGTGTTTCAACTCAATATAATCAGAAAATATACAATTTCTAGTAATAGTTTTAATAGTTAGTAAATTGTTCCTCTTCAATTACTGCAGACATTTTAATGTTTGACATTTGTCCCCCTCATTCTCAGTCGGCCGTACACTAATAAAGTAATCACACTATGGTACCGGCCCCCGGAACTTCTGCTAGGAGAGGAGAGGTACTCTCCAGCCATCGATGTTTGGAGTTGTGGGTGAGTAGGAAGTTATCATCTTTTCTAATCTGTCATTATATCTTGATAATAAAAATCCTGGCTATAATGTGTTGTGTAGAAAATCACATGTTCATTGGATTTAAACTAACTTTGAAAAAATGTGAGCAAGAAACTACAAAACTGCCCTATTTTTGTTTTCATCTGAAAATGTGTAAAACTTGTAGAAAATGTCCTTCCCACAACATAAAACGTTTTAAAATCAAAGACGTTCCGTCTTCTTCCGCCTATCTGTGGCGCAGTCGCGGGGCAACAGCCTCAAATGGAAAGCCCAGGCTTCTCTCACTCCTGCTGCATCCTCTATCTCACCCGGAAGGATCCCGAGTCGTTCCCCAGCCAGCTGTGAGACATAGTCTCTCCAAGCGGGTCCGGGTTCTGCCTTCTTGGTCTCCTCCCGGTGGAACATGTCTGAATAAAAATAAATAATTTGTATAGTATGTTGCTGATCGTGGTTGTAACTCATCGGATTATCAATGTCTTCTTTGAAAACAAGCCTGAAAAGTCATTAGATTCTAACTTTTTTCTCTTACACCAGGTGTATTCTTGGAGAACTTTTCACCAAGAAACCAATCTTCCAGGCAAACCAGGAACTTCTTCAGCTGGAGCTCATTAGGTAGGTTACAAATATTTGGCATAGCTGCGGAAAAGACGAGCTGATCTATATAACTTGCCTGTACAAAAACATCAGAACCAGAAATACTTTTATTGCCATGGTCAATAAAGAGGATCAGAGTGGGAACTTTCTTTGGTAATAGTGTGGATAGTAGAAAAAGTTTCAAAAAGGTCTTCTGGACAGTTTAATTCTTGAACGAGACGTTTCGACTTCCATCCGGAAATCATTTTCAATCTGAATGAAATGGACAGAAAACTGGATCTATTTATACTAACCTGAGTAAAAGGTAAAAAAATAGTAAGGACGGGCTCGACCAATGAGCCCACAGACAGAGAGGGCTTTTTGGACATGCTGTGTCTCCTTCGTCCAAAAAGCTCTCTCTGTCTCTGGATACCCCAAATGGGCCCTAAATGGGGTGAGAACGTCCAAGAAACGTGAGAAGAGGGAAACAGAAACTTAGAAGAGGAAAAATGGAGTCTCTATTCCCTACGTGTCAGGACTGTCCGAGAAGTTACAGAGAATCTTCAGACAACATGACATCCCGGTTTTCTTTAAACCGGTCAACACATTACGGCAGAAACTAGTACATCCCAAAGACAAGATGCCTACAGAAAAACAGTGCAATGTAGTTTATTCGATCCGGTGCAGTGAAGGGAGCTGCAAAGAACACTACATTGGGGAAACGAAGCAGCCACTTCACAAAAGACTTTACCAACACAGAAGAGAAGCCTCTAGTGGTCCACAGTCTGCTGTACATCTCCATCTTAAATCCACCAAACACACTTTTGAGGACAGTGAGGTGAAGATTCTAAATAGAGAGAAAGGTTGGTTTGAAAGAGGGGTGAAAGAAGCCATCTTTGTGATTAAAGAAAATCCCTCACTAAATCGGAGTGGAGGCGTTAGATACGTTTTGCCCGGTATTTACAGTAGCCTTTTGAAGCCATGGGCTAAAGATGACACCTCGTGACCCAGTTTCACGCCTCTCGTTAGCAGGTATTTTCTATTCACTAGGCTTTTAGCATTTTTATAATAGGGTCGTTTACTGGTCTGTGGCTACAATAGGGGCCATTCACGGCCATCATAGGCAACACAGGCTCATTGGTCGAGCCCTTCTTACTATTTTTTTACCTTTTACTCAGGTTAGTATAAATAGATCCAGTTTTCTGTCCATTTCATTCAGATTGAAAATGATTTCTGGATGGAAGTCGAAACGTCTCGTTGAAGAATTAAACTGTCCAGAAGACCTTTTTGAAACTTTTTCTACTATGGATCACTCCTGGATGAATGAGGGACTACACGGATTTGTAATAGTGTGGAATTATTTAAAAAAATTTTTTTTTTTTACATACTCTATTCATACCTCAACGGGAAAATTTGTGTGCTGCACTCCTACACCGCAGCAGGCTGCCCACGATGGCACCAATGGTGGGAGAAACAGGGAGTTTGGTGTCTTCTCCAAGGACCTTAGACGTGCACTCAGTGGGATGCAAACCCGCGAACTTCCATACCGCGGGCGAACGCTCTAACCACTGAGCCACTGTCTCCCAGTTTATATGCATAAACATAAACCGTAATATAAAAACATGAAGCTTAAAGTTTCCGTAACAAGCATGGCAGCTTGTTTTAAAGAATGAAACTGGTCTTTCTGAGTTTTCATGTTCTCCCTGTGTATATGTGGATTTTCTCTGGGTACACCGTTTTTTTCCCACCCTCCAGAAACATGCATGTCAGGTTGATTGGCCATTATGAAATTTTCCCGAGGAATGAGTGTGAGTAGCCCGGCAACAGACTGTCAACTCATTTGGGTTGTACCCTGCTTCTTGCCTTAATCAGCTAGGATGGGATCCGGCACCCCCCACGACTCCATCATGAATAAACAGTTCAGAAGATGAAACCAAACTTTCATTATTTAAACTTGGGGTTTGCAGAAATTTGGAAAACTACTCCATTTGAAACACTTAGGAGTTTGTTTTTTCAACCTTATACGTCATGCTTGATCCTGAATGTCTTAATTTTTTTTTTTCCTTCTAGTCGTCTCTGTGGGAGTCCTTGTCCTGCAGTTTGGCCAGATGTCATTAAACTTCCTCTCTTCAATACCATGAAGCCCAAGAAGCAGTACAGGCGGCGTCTACAGGAGGAGTTTGCTTTGTATGTTGACGTTTCTTAACATCGCTGCAATCCACTTTTCTGGTTCCATTAGTGAACCATCTCTTCTTTTCTGTACAGTTTACCCATTCCTGCCCTGGACTTACTGGATAGAATGCTAACCCTCGACCCAATACGTCGCTGCACGTCGGAGCAAGCTCTCCTCAGTGACTTCCTCTGTGATGTAGAACCCAACAAAATGCCACCACCAGAGTCAGTTTACACAACAGTTTTACATGAACAAAAGCAAAAAGATGTTTTAGATTTAGAGAGCAGCTGTGTTTTGTTTCCAGGTTTCAGTTTTTCTCTCTTTTTTTGCCTAAATGTTCTTGTTTTCTTTCTTCTCTGTGTCTTCAGTCTTCCTCACCATCAGGACTGTCATGAGCTGTGGAGTAAGAAGAGGCGGCGTGCACGTCAGAGCGGATTATCTGAGGATGCAGTTGTGTCCAAAGTGTCCCGTAAAGACGCAAGCGGTTCAACCAGCAGTGAGAACAGCCGTCCACAGGCTAGCCCAGGAGTCCCACCCCCTCCACCTGGAAAACCATCCTCTACTGCTAAGCTAGAGAGTAAGTTGTCAGGAAAAAAAACTTTGTGAACAAATTGGAAATGTCTATGTTTTAATTTTATTATAAGCCATTAAAGTGTGTTTGATGTTCTTTCTAATTGTGTTATTTTTGGTTTCATAAATGTTTGCATAGGCCTGGGTGTGTCTGCAGAACAGCTGAATCAAACGGAGTTGGCCGTGCTGCTGAACCTCCTGCAGGGACAGACTGATCTCAACCTCCCTCAGGTCGCCCAGCTCCTCAACCTCTCTAATCCAGAGTCACTCGGGCAGTTGTTGTCCGCTGCCAACGAGACCTCCGACCACCAGGGGGCTCCAGTAGACCAAGCCCAACCCTCTGCAGTCTCCCAGCCCCCAGAACCACCTCCTGAACCCCCGGAGCCTTCACCCCCTCCGGGAGAGCCTCCACTGAGCCAAGAAGACCAAGCCAACCTACTGGCTTTAATACTGGGGCAAATCATAAAACCGCAAACGGAGGAACAAGGAGACGAAAGCAATGGCGTTCAGTCAGAGGAGGCACTTGCACACACTTCGTCCGCTTCTACTACTGATTCCAAGGGCAAGTCTGGGTTTAGTTTTTAGAGGAAGACCAGGGTGAGCTAGGAATGATAGAAACATGGAAAGCAAGTCTGACTGAGATGTAACCGAGCTTTCCAGAAACTATCAAATTAATTAGATTTCAGATGACCTTACGAGATTTCTAAAAACAAAAACTAATGTTCTAAATGAACGGGGCTTTTAAATGTCTCACACCCGACACACCACTTCCTTCTCTCAGTGCCTATTGTATAGGAAAAAAAAAACTTGGTCATATGTATAAACTTTGACTGCCAGGTGACCCTGGCAGAGAGGTAAAGGGTCGGGGTATGTGAGTGTCACTGGTGCATCACTGGTGTTGTCAATAAACCAGAAGAGAGTTTAGTGCTTCTCATTATCTGTGCTCCCTCCCAAGCCACTCCTTCTTTCCCGCTGTCTTTGTTTCTGTCTCATTTCCACATGATTTTTCTTCCTTGCTTCATTTTCATTATAAACCGGTGGTGTCAGCAGAAAGTGATGTTGCGCTAAACAGTCTGTAATGTCAGCCTTTTTATGAAGAAATAAATTATCAAGTGAAAATAAATGTTTTGAATTTTTAGATCTCACCTGCATGTTTCCTTTTAAACTTTGGTTTGTCACATTTTTTTTTTATTTTGTTTATTGTTCACTCGGTGTGTGTGAGATAAACTGAGCAGCTCTGATACTATAGTCCTGGTTAATTCACTCACTCCACAAAAGTAAAACCATTTCTTGGACTTCACAAAGGTTTGGAGAGGAGAAAAAATATTTAAAGTATCAAGTGTTAGATTTGCAACCGTAAAACCGTAAACCTTGTTTTTTTTAGGTGTAACTTTTTAATGGTCAGATAAAAAGAAAACCATGTCCCAATCAAATTAGACCGTAATTAAAATAATGATGAAATGGTGAATGACATATGCACATGTTTTAAGATTTGAATAGTTTTAGCAGAAAGTTATAGTTTTGCAGAAAAAAAAATACATTTAATAAGTCGCTAATGTAAAAGTGCTCCTTCTAGTGGTGAAAAAAATATTTACATTTAAAGTACCGGTACTTTTTCTTGGTTCTAGATTTAGTGAACAAATGTTTGATCAATTTTTTTTTAACTATTTCAAAATGTTTAATTTGTTCTTTATCTCTCTCTGATTTAATTAGATATCCCTGTGTCCAAAAAGAAACAACTTACCAATGAGGTGGCTTTGTGTGGTGAACAGCGCTGCCCCTCTCCACCTGAACCCCTTTCATCTGCTTCTCTCTTGGCGAACCTGCAGCAGACTGGGTCAGAAGCTAAGCCCGGACAGGAAATCAGTCCTGCTGTGGCAGCGGCCCTGTTGCAACTCATATCTCAGCAGGACTCAGAAACAGCACCCCATAAGAAAGCTGAAGACCCCACATCAGCAGCAGAGCCTCCAGGTAGAGGAAACTGTGTTCTTGACTCTCCACCAAAAACTTCAGCTGCACTGGAGACTGATGCCCCTAACTCAGCAGCACAGTTCCCTAAAGACCAGGACCTTCGATTTTCCCACGGTGCTTCTCATTGACCCATCAGTCCACAGTTGAGGTAAAGTTCTGTTTCATGGGAAAACTCCAGTAATCGTGATCCGATGGAGATGCACAGAAAGTGGCATATCGGCCCAGCTTGCAGGTAGAGAAAAACAAAAAAGTTATTTTCCCGCAATGTCCCCAGCTGTTTGGTCTTTCAGCTGGACAGTTTTAATAAATGGCTAAATTCAGAAAATCTTATCAATTTAAAATTTGCTCAACACATCTGGGATTGAATAAAATGAGGTTTTTGAAGTTATGCAGCTAAAAATTTTTTGGCAAAATGTACCTTTTCTTTCTTCCTAAAGGAATGAATGTCCTGTCTTCTACTGCAGTGCCCACTTCCAACAAGGTTATTAATGTTTTATGTTACATTAGCTGCTGTTCTTGGCCTTAAATCACCTCTATGATGCCAGTGACCTGTGAATGAACTATTGAGAAAGTATGAGTTGAGTTTAAGCTTCAGGTGGTAAATGTGTGCATTTGCAGATCCATAAATATATCTAAGTGTAGATATATGTCTATATGCTTTTCCTACTTCTAAACATGGATTAAGCCACCATCGTACCATGCAGTGTCCTGTTAAAGTCTATGTATAGAATCACGCACACACACTTTTCAAAACGTTTAGTTTCCTTCTCCTCCCCAACAACTTTTGCAGCAGTTTGTTTTGGTGCGTTCTTTTCTACGTCTATCTATATTTAAATTGCGCTTTAAAAGTAAGAAGAATTTATTAATTCTTTTTTTTTCTTCTGTTATGGAAAAAGGGAGGAGAAAAAGGTTTGAACACATCTGTAAATAAAGAAAAAGAGACTGAGAAAATGAAATTTTGAAATGTGCTTTCTCTGTCAAGTTCATTAAAAGAAATTCTGAGACGAGCTGCGCTGTATTTTTGTAAAAGTGGTCACTAGGTGGCAGTAAGGAGCCCAAGTTGAGCCCGACCCATCCGGGTTTTTTAAAAAGCTGAGAACTGCAGTGTGAATCGGGTCAAGCTTCAGGCTACTTGTGTGGGTTTTCTTTTTTTGTTTGTTTGTTTGTTGTGGTGTAATTAGCCATCTGTTTGTTCTCATTCAATCTATTTCATAAAATATCAAGAATGAAGTCATTGATGAAAAAGATATGAGTAAAAATAGTTGAACATGTAAAGAATAAATTACCTAAAGTTCTGAAAGAACGTCATTGATTTTTGGAAAATAACCAAATATTTATTCTCTCGTTAGATTTTTCTCTAGAATCTGTTTTATATAACACATCTGAAATGAGAGGGCGACACGGTGGTGCAGTGGTTAGCATAGTGGCCTCACACCAAGAAGGTCGGGGTTTGAGTCCTGGAGTCAGGCCGAGGCTTGAAACACTGATCTTTCTGTGTGGAGTTTGCATGATCTCCCCACAGTCTCCTCCAGTTTTCTCTCACCCTCCAAAAAAATGCATGCTAGGTTAATTGGCTGCTTTGAAATTGCCCTTAGGAATGAGTGCGTGTGTGGATGGTTGCCTGTTTGTGGCCCCTCAACAGACTGGCGACCTGTTCGGGGTGTACCCTGCTTTTTGCCTTAATTCAGTCGGGATGGCCTCTGGCATCTTAGTCAGGGAATAAGCAGTTTAGAAATGAAAGAAAATCTGAAATGCAGATTTTCTACCTACCTGCCAAATGTATGTCACCATGTGTGGTAAACACATACTAGCTGGTGTAATTGAAACCTAGTAGCAATGGTTTATAGTAGTTTATGCTTTATAATGAGATCTTAGGAAGACAGAAAAGATAAATTCAGATATTTAAAGTGCACTAAAACCACATAATCCACTTGTGAACACATAATTTAATCTGGGGATATTTTGGCCTTCAAAGACCATTGTTCATTCATAGCTTTGTAAATTAGAATAATTTCTGACGTCATTGGACGTCATAACATTTATGAACTTTCAATGTATGTATGAATTAAAAAAATAGGTACTTGTAAAGATGAGTTATAATTCAAATAGACTACAGGCGTTCTTTTGTACAGTCAGTAGTGAGATTATTTAATCCGGTTGTTTAAAAGGAAAAAGACTTTAAATCATTATCTTTTTATATTTTTTTGGATTTCTGACTGTTAAACTACTGTGAGAAATTATTTTCCCTCTGGGTATAAATAAACTCACTATCTTGTCTGTTTTGCCCAATTAAAGCAAACTAAATTTTATAAGGAGGGGGGTTTTATTCTATGATAAATCTCATTACCACATTTGAATCAAACCTGGAGTGTTTCTTTTATTTAATTCATGCAAGTTTGAGTTAGTTTTGTCAGTTCTCTCATCCATATTAAAATAATCCAGATTGTTCTTGGCCACAGATTTTGTTCTCTGCCACACCTAACGTGGTGCAGAAGTGTTTTGCAGCAGGTACACAATTTGCTTTACTCAGTCTCAACAAGGAGACCAAAGTTTATGCAAACGAACCAAAACATTTTGGACTAAATTTGATAACTTAATGCACTTAAGGGCAGAGGTGGTGGCTCAGTGGTAGAGCGTTCACCCTCGGACTGGAAGTTAACAGGAAGTTTGCGGGTTTGATTCTAACTGAATTCACTTCTAGGGTCCTTGGAGAAGACACCTAACCCCCCTGTTTCTCCCACCACACTGCCTAGGCAGCCTGCTGTGGTGTAATGCAGCACACAAATTTCCCCATTGAGGGATGAATTAAGTGTACATTATCATTATTTACACTTATCTGCTGCCTTGAACTAGATTTAAGCTGTGTTGTGCACATCCTCAAGGAGCAGGATTAAGCAGGGAGTGACTGGAGGGCGGGATTCACCGTGTCAAAAACGGAAGTTAAACTTTTGCAGAATATTGCATTTTTAAAGTAATTAAAGGTCAGTGTTGGATGGCTGATCGTATGTGACGTGTAAGTTTATATACGAGAGAGGGCCATATTTCTCTCATGGCCCTCTCTCCCTTTTATTTTGAATATATAAAAGGGATGTACATTCAAAATAAGAAGGTACCTGGTATATAGTGTACCTGCTACGAGATTAGAACTATTACATTATGAAAGTACAGTACCCTTTCTTTAAGGTTAAATTTAAACTATACAAGATAACACTTACTGGTTTTTTTTTTCCCATACAAATGGTGAAGAACTGGGTTTCTGCACCATTTTTTCCTCCACTTGGATTGATCTCTTTATGAACAACGTGACAGGTTGACAAGAATCATACACTGGCAAAGATAGAAGCTTGCACGGTTCATGCAGATAGACTGTGTCTGTGTGTGTACTGGATTGGCTTCACGCATATCCCTGTTCTTCACTTGGCAGGCTCACACAGCCGCTTACCCCTCTGGCCCGACGAGCAGCTGAGCCCTCTGGGTGAGCGCTCCTTTCAGCGTGGAGGCAGTGGGAGGCTCACCTGCCCTCTAGCACCGGCTCGATGTGAATGAGATGAGACACTGCTGCATGTGTGCGTTCTGTCTGATGCATCCACCCGTTGGGACTCTGTATAATAGCGAATGTGCCCGCTGGGAGTTTCTACTGGAGATGTAGTGGGCAATGCCAGCGCCAAGTCACAGAGACTAAATGAATAAATCAAGACTGAGGAGTGAAGAGAGGGAGGTGTGTGAGGCTGTGCCATCAATCAGAAAAGCACCTTATTGGGGGGGTGCCCATAAACGTAGCACGCTGCCAGTCTGAGGCATGTTTTGTCGTGACAGAGACGGATGGTGGCATTTCAAACAGAGCCTCCATTTTGGGTACAGCCATTTCAATGTCAGTAGTGATGATTTAAGCATACTACAAGACAAACAGAAGCTGATTGTCTTTTTCAGACGATTTCTGCTCATTTTTTTTAAAAGACATCTTTCTATTCTTATCTGGGTTTAAATTCTAAAGCTGATCTAAACATCAGAAGACCTAGAAAAATCAAACAGCAAGTCATGTTGATATTTTTCAAGCTGAGGCGTTGGCTCAGTGGTAGAATGTCTGTCCCTTGGACCAGGAGAAGTTGGTTTGATTCCCAACAGGCCAAGCCTAAGGCCCTTGGGAAGACACTAACCACCCGTTTCTCTCACTATTGGTGCCATCATGGCTGCCTGGTATGGTGCAATGCAGCACAGAAATTTTCCCATTTGAGGGATGAATACAATATGTTAAAAAAAACAAAAAACGAAGTCACTCAGTTAATTCCACTGCAAAAGTGTAAGATCTGTGCTGTGCAACAAGTCCAGTGACTCTTAAGTTCTAAAGAAAAAAACTAAATAGTTCAACCCACCATCTTCTTACTTTTCTCCTCCTTCCATCATACAAAGGGTTGCAAAGTTATCTTCTTTCTTAATGTACACTGTCCAGAAGATGACTTTGAAACCCGTTCCATTCCATCGTCTTCTGCTTACCCGGGCCCGGGTCGTGGGGCCAACAGCCTCAGACAGGTAGCCCAGGCTTCAGTCACCCTAGCTCCATCCTCCAGCTCACCCAGTAGGATCCCGAGTCGTTCCCCAGCCAGCTGTGAGACATAGTCTCTCCAGCGGGTCCGAGGTCTGCCTCTTGATCTCTTACCCATGGGACATGCCCAAAACACCTCACCAGTGAGGCGGTCTGGGGGCATCCTGACCAGATGCCCAAACCACCCCATCTGGCTCCTCTCGACCTGAAGGAGGAGCGGTTCGACACCGAGCTTCTCCTAGATGGCAGATCTCCTCACCTGATCTCTGAGTCAGAACCCGGCCACCCTGCGGAAGAAGCCAATTTCAGCCGCTTGTATCCACAATCTCGTTTTTTCGGTCACCACCCACAGCTGACGACTTTGAAAACCTTCCGACAATTTCTGTAAACACTCCAACACCTTATAGAAAGGTGGAGTTGAAGATGTTCTTGTTACAAAAGGTGGGCTGATGTCATATTGATACCTTAATGTTAGGAAGTGAGTGCACAAACCTGCTCTTATGTTTGTAATTTCCTCTTTGGTTTGATGTTAACTGAGACTAATCAATTAGTTTGTAATCCTCCTGCTTTTTAACCACATAAATACTCATTCTAAACTATTTTGTTCCAGTGCATTTGCATATTTTAAAACATTAAAACATTGATTCCTTTAAAAATAAGTTAACACAGAATCATCAGCCATTTTTTTTATGACTCTATGGAGTTTGATGTGCATATTTTTCACCCGCTGCTTGTGAAATATCTGCTACAGCCAACAAAAAATGCCATAACAAAATCTCTATTTCCCCTAATTTTGTAGTTTTCTGGAAAAACTGATCATAGAAATTACGGGTTAAATTTTTCATTCCATGAACCGCTTTCTTAGCTTCACTGTATCCATTATCACCTTAAACTCTGGATTTAAGCTTTTCTTGACTTGACATAAAAACTTGAACGATTTTGCTGACTTTTGAAGAAGTTACACCATGCTTTTTTATGATGCTACACTTCTGCAAAGCAAAGTATTTTTTTGATCTCTCTCCATCTATTGACCAAATCCATCCAGTGAAAGGCCTCATCAGCATGCCGGCATCATTGTGCGTCTCAGTCTGTTTGGATGTGCCGATGCTGCCTCTTTAAGGGCAGAGGGGCTTTTAGAAAAGCAGCAAGGGAAAAAGCGATGGAATAGTATGAGGAGGGGTGTGTGAATGTATGGGGGGGTTATGGGATGATGCAGAGTGGGGGGACGGGGCCCTGCAGGACCATTTGTGCTGAAGCTCATTTGCGCAGCGACACTTAATTGGCTACAACAATTAATTAATGTGTTGGAAAGTTGGCACAAAAAGTTCATTTAAGAGGGTTTTAATAAGCAATTAGAGGAAAAGCAGCGAAGAGGGGGAATTACTGGTGAGGAAAGAGAAAAGCAGAGATGGAGAGAACGCCCAGCTGGAGATGGCTGCTTCTCCTTCACTGACCCTTCACTTTTGGAAAGGAGATAAAAGAACGCCACACCTCTGTCTGATGTTTTTATCCCTTCTAAGTGGACTCAAAACCCAGGATGCCCTCATAGTGTACATGTCACCCTCGTGGCCCCTCCTCTTCTGTCTCCTTGTCCCAGTGCCCAGTGTAAAATATCACATGACTAATGAGTGGAGCAGGTTGGAATCCTGGGGAAGATGTCCTTGGAAGACGAATGCATTTTCAGCAGAATAATTAACTTAATTAACAAATTCACATGCATATTCATCAGCCTATTAATGTCTGCTCCGCGCTGCTTGATGAGCAATGCAATAATAACAGTTTCATTTGCATATTTGCGTTCACACTCACCCTCCTCAAAATAATTAAGGAAAGACAGAGAGTGAAGGAAACTCAAAAGAGAAGGAAGTCAATCTGCCTGGTGGTGGATCCAGCAGGTTTTTTCTCCACCTGCAGCAAGTCACAAGTCCATCTTAAAGCAAGAGCGAGGCATGTGGATCGGGGAGTAATAATTCTCATTGCTGCTGTAGATGAACAAGGTAGCTTTTGTTGGCTCAGAAATGCAAAACTTACAGTAAAAACTTGCTCCCTGCTTAGTCCCGCCTCAGCATGTGCACGACATAGCGTAAATATTTTTTGAGGCTGCCAACACAGTTTAAAGTGCATTATATTTGCAAAGCTATCCATTTTTTTTACATTCATATTTTGGTGCATTTAACATATTTACCTGATTAGAAGGTACAGTTTGGATTGGAGGTGTTTTTTCTGTTTTTAACACTTAAGAAATGTGCACCCAGTTTTAGGGCACCGGGATGTTAAAACAGACAGATAACACATACATGCTAGAGTAGGGGTGGGCAAACTTTTGTTCGCAGGCCACATTGCGTTTTAACATTTGACCAGGGAGCCAGAACAGGAGCAGACGGATGGCATGCTTTGGTAACTGCTGGGTTAGGCCAATAGAATGTAACGATAGATATTAAATAAGCGTGCTAAATGTTACATCAAGAGTGATAAATTTCAAATCTAGCGATGCTAGGTCTGAAATCTAGTGCGATAGTGCTTAAAAACGTGCATTCAACGGTGCTAGGTTTGAAATCTAAACGCTCAATGTAACATTTTGCTTGTCTTAATATCTAACACGCTTGTTTACGTGCATACATTGAGCCCAATGGCTTTCCATATCTGTGCGCACTGTTTATTTTGACATCACGGAGACACACACATTTTAATGGGAGCAGTGTTGTTGTTTTCTCAATAAAGCCAATATATCCAGAGTGCGTCATCTTGTGACAAAACATCGGAATTGCAGGGAAAATGAAATATGGTTTATTTACTTAATTTTTTCAAGTTTGGTGGGCCGGATTAAAACGTTTTATGGGCCGCAGCTTGCCCATGCCTGTGCTAGAGTGTGTTTTCAAAAAGGCAGTGAGAAAACAACTCAGTTCGGTTGTGATTTATTGAAGTATTTAGAAAAGTACACACTTTATTTTTTCAATCATCATTAAATCAGCATCCAAAAATTGATCAATGTTCTCATGTTCTGTAACTGAAAAGAACAGTTGGGATAGTTTTTATCAAACATGCCACATTTCGTTTTGTCATTGTCAGAGTTTGTCTCGTTGCCATGCGGCTGCTAATGAATGATGCTCTGTACATTTAAAATACAGAAAATAAAATCATACACAATGTTCTGACCGAGTGTGAGCAGAGCGTGTACATGCTGCAAAAACACTTCCTGCTTATGATCAAATGTGGGCGTGGTGGAGAAGAAAAGGTGGACTGAAGAACAATCTGGTGTTCAAGTGGCATTCCAAAACTGCACAGGATAAATTTAAGTTACTCAGATTTGCGCAAAAGAAATAGAAAATAATGTTCAAGCATGGAAGAAATTTCACGAAAGATATTTTGTATGAACCACCATCCCCCATTTGAAGGCCTGAATTGTGTGTGACACACACTTGCTACTTCTAACATTTCTGCATCTCTCTTCCAGCTTCCTGCAAACACCAACTTTCCTTCCTCCATCGCATCCCCTCTCTCCTCTTATTAATTAATCCCTTTCAGACTTGTCTTTTATTAATTAATTTCTCTTGCTTTTGAAGTTTGGCTCATCTGCCTGTCAGTGTGTGTATGCACACTTTACTGGAGAATCCCGAAAGTTTCAATCCAAAGATGCAGCAGTCAGGAGTAAACAAATATGTGGAGTGTTCGTGTCTTTTTACTTCCTTCATTTCTGTTTGTGTTATTAAGGGCTTGTTTCATTTGGGTGTTTTCTTTCCACACAGATTTGAATCAGGGATGCTGCTTCACGTCTCACAGCTACTCTCAATGAAAATGGGTGACTATGCATCATGCTTTCATCATAGTGCTCTACATCTGTAGATCCATCTAGTATAAATTCTTTTGAGCTTCTCTTTAATATCTACATATATTTGAAAACTAGTTGTGGGGAGAAATATTTTTTTTGACTGTCAGAAGATATTTTTTGGGGTTTTCAGGGGCAGGTTAGTAAAACCTGAAGTGTGTGTGTGTATATCTGTGTGCGTGAGCAGCTTGTCCTCAGACAGCGGCAGTTTGTGGAGCACGAATAAAAAGTAGGGAGAGATGCCAAGTGAGTCCCAGGAGACAGACATAGGAGACAGAGAGAGAAGAAACGGGAAATAAAAGGTTTCACACGCACACACAGAAGTAGTCCTTCTAACAAAGAACGGCTTTTACAAAACACACCATTTTTTGGTGTTTAATTCAGTAAAAATGTATTTTATTCCTTTCAGATGTATCCTTTTTAAAAAGAATATATATAGATTGCTATATATATAGCAATCTATATTGCTATATACTCTATATAGCAATATAGAGTATATACAGTATATATACGTATATAGCATTTAGGGTGGAGCGGGGGTGCAGTAGGTAGCACAGTGGTCTCACATTAAGAAGGTCAGGGGTTCAAATCCCGGGTCTTTGGAACACTGTCCTTTCTGTGTGGGGTTTTCTCCAGGTTCTCTGGTTTCCTTCCAAAAACATGCATGTCAGGTTGATTAGCCGCTATAAAATTGCCCCTAGGATTGAGTGTGTATGTGGATGGTTGTCTGTGTGTGTGACCCTGTGACAGACTGGCGACTTGTTCAGGGTATACCCTGCCTCTCGCCTTGAATCAGCCGGGACAGGCTCCGGAACCCCCGGTAATCCTGTTAGGGATGGACATTCAGAAGATGAATGAATATTGCATTTATAGTACAATCTCAGCAAGGCCTCAGGAAAGAGCTGGAGAAGGCTTGAAAAGTGAAGGTAACAGTGATACCTGTAGTGATCGGGGCACTCGGGGCAGTGACCCCCAAATTAGAGGAGTGGCTGCAACAGATCCCTGGAGAGACATCAGATATCTCTGTCCAGAATAGTGCAGTCCTAGGAGCAGCATGGATACTCCTCAGAACCTTCAGGCTCCCTGGTCTGGTAGAGGACCCAATCTTAGAAAGATAAGGAGACCACCCATGGAAGGGTGAGAAGGTTTTTTTTTTTTTTAATTTCTTTATTCCAACTTTAATTTCTTTTTAGTTTTTATGCAATGGGTTGCACAGCTTGGTAAAGATCTCTCACCTCCTTGTCCCCTGTCCAGCAGGCTTATCAGCCTGCTAAGGTGTCACTGTGTGTGCGTGTGTGTGTGTGTAGTCTGACACCATCACCTCCCACACACTGCATCACACTTCTGCCCCCTGCTGGGTGAACCATGCCATGGCACCAGACGCCCCTTGGAGTGCTCTCTTTCCTCATGTATGAGGTTACTGTGTTTTTGTCACTTTTCTTTTTCACTTTTTTCTATGTCAGTGAGTTAAAAAAAAATCTCTTTCAGAAAGAATTAAATCCCACCCTGATTTTTTAACGGCTGTTTTTTTTCAGGATCTGGGTTGAAAATAAAATAAATAACCAAACAATGTTCAACAATGTTTATCTCTCTATTTCACTCATCCTGACAAATTTGATCAAGACAGTAGGTTGAACGTCAGTCGTCTGAATTTGAGTTGGATGACTTTTTTGTTTTCATCCAAGATGCTTTTTTTAAATTCTAAAGTTAACTGATGCAAGAAATGTCCCCATATGTCAAAGATTTAAAATCTCAGCGTTCCCTCCATTTTTTTTTCATTATGCTTTGTTTGAGATATTAGTGTGTTATTTAAATTTCTTTGAACTGTGAGGGGTTTAACTTTTCTGTTGGCTTGTGTAAAAAATTTGTTTGTCAAATTTGATTGAACTAAATCAGATTGATAGGGATGGACGGTATGCCTTCTGAGTATTTATTCAAATAATAAAAAAAAAACACTTTTCCTGTCTTGCAATCCACTCCCTATATTTTTCCAATTATGTGCAGGATCTTTGTCAACTTCCTCTCTCAGCCCAGAAATAAGCACGTCAGCAAGATAATGCTTATTTTATGCTTTTTATTCCTTTAAAAAACGTGTGAAAAGACACATTCAGTGAAAAGAATTTTAGTCTGCTGGAGAAGAGTTAAATCATTAAGCAAAGGAAACATCTAGAGATTTCAGGGACTAATAGACTATCAAACAAATTTTTAAAACCCGACTGTCTTCTTCTACTGTCCAGAAGAAGACTGGACAGTAGGGAACACATCTTAAAGTAAGGAAGGCATCTAGAAAAAGATTGTTATTGATTATGATTGCCAATTGCTCAAATCTTCTTCTCCTTTCGGCATTTCCCTTCAGGGGTCGCCACAGCAAGTCAGTTTCGTCCATCTAACCCTACATGCTGCATCCTCTTCAGTCACACCAACTATCTTCATGTCTTCCTTCACTGTATCAATGAGCCTCCTGTTTAGTCCTCCTCTAGGCCTCTTTCCTGGTGGTTCCAACCCTTCTGCTGATGTTCTCTCTCTCTCTCTCTCTCTCTCTCGCTCTCTCTTCTCTCTCTCTGCTCTCTCTCGCTCTCTGCTCTGCACATGTCCAAACCATCTCAGTCTGGCCTCTCTGACTTTATCTCCAAAACCTCTAACATGTGCTGTTCCTCCGATCCTGTCCATCCTGGTCACTCCCAGAAAGATCCTCAGCATCTTCATCTCTGCTACCTCCATCTCTGTTTTCTGTCTTTTCCTCAGTGCCACTGTCTCTAGATCAAACAGCATGGACGGTCTTACTATGGTTTTGTACACTTTTCTTTGATTTTAGCTGAAACTCTTCTATCACACATCACACATGATACTTTTCTTCACCTGTTCCAACCTGCCTGCACATGCTTCTTCACCTGTTTTCCACACTCTCCATTGCTCTGGACTGTTAATCCCAAGTACTTAAAATCTTCCACCTCCCAAATATTTGATGAAATCAAATACAAGTAAGTGTATTTCCACAACATGATCTATTTGAAAGATTGGCACTGCGTAGCTATAAAATTTTAAGAAGGCTACTTACTCTATATGTATCTTCTGTATTTTTGGATGCATGGCATAAATATCTGTGTTTATTTATGTGGATGTACAGATTTATAGGAGAGCTGAAGAATCTCGTTGCTTTTGATACAGTTTATAGTCTTTAGATCATTGAGTGAGTTTTGGCAAGAAATAAAAAAGATAATTACCAGAAGCAACAAAACACCAAATTTCCAAGTATTTATTTTGCTTTTGCAAGATTTTCTTTCTTTAATATCTTCTAATTTACGTTCTAATGAACTGGAGAGGAGCCACACATTTTGACATCCACAGATGCTCTGGCATAAATTTGATAACCTCTTTCCGCTGACTTTTTCTGGCGTCTGCAGCACAGGTTCGATGAATATTTAAGAAGTTGTTGTAATTAAAAACAAGAAGTCAGGCTAAGTTGCCAGAAAGAAAACTGAGAATAATTTGTCATTTTTACGCTTTTGATTCAATTTTGCTTTACGGATAAAACAGAAAAAAAGATACAACAACCTAGGAAAAAAGAATGGCACAATTGTGTGTACATACAAACACATACATGTATTAATATGGTGTGTAAATAAATCAGTTTGTATTTAGAGGCAATCAGTTTGCATATCTGAACCGTTGCTCTACATGAGGACTTCATCACTTCCTTTCTCTACCTCCATTTTTGACCTCCTGAGTCAGATGGTGTGTGTCCAGCCAGACAGTCCAGTGGGTGAGGATACTGTGATTGAGATATAGAGCATTAGTTGGTGTCATGAGTAAATTAGAGGCCAGATCTGTTTTCTAATCAGAGCACAAGCACCGTGTTAGAGGAATTAGGGCGACAGCTGCTGGGAGCTTTTTATTCCTCTCTCTCTCAGCCTGAGACAGGCAGACCCCAGCTCAGGGACCACCTCTTTACCACAGCCACCTGTCAACAACAGTGTGTATGTGTGTGTGCACATCCATGTTTCATCCCCCCCATCTGACATGTGCGCGCACATACATGTGAACACACATCTACTATCACACATGCTTGCACACAAACATGCCGTCTGGTACAACTGACCTCCCTCCATCTCGGAAATTAATGACAGTGCAGGTTCCGTGCACACATGCAGCCGCTCACGGTGTGTTTATGTTTTCCGACAAGTGTGAAAAGCCCTTATGAGATATCAAATTCAGATAAGGTGGAGCTGGTGGGCGGCCTTGCATATGTCTGTTTACTATGAATCCCATCAAATGTCTCCAGCTAAAGCACGTAGCACATAGTCACTTATTCATTTATTCATCACATCAGGTTGGCATCTAAAGTAGATCCTTATTTTGATTCATTTGCATAAAAATGTTGCCCCTTTTAAAACCAAGTGTGTGCAATCATTAAAAAACTTACTGCTTGTTAGAATGTGGGTGTAGTGGAGAACAAAATCTATGGCCAAGAACAAAAAGTTTAGTACCGCTTAGTCCCCCCTAGTAGGCATGCAAGAGGCGGGGAGAGTCCCCCTCAGGCTTGGTTGGGGGGACCAAGCGTGAGCAGAGCATTTTCACTGAAGCATTCCCCGCTTACATTAGAATGTTGCGCGTGATAGAAGACAAAAGTATGACAAAGAATAACAGAGCGTTCCAATAATATCTGAATACTAAACCTTTCCGTTCCATCGTCTTCCGCTTATCCAGGGCCAGGTCGCGGGGGCAACAGCCTCAGACGGGAAACCCAGGTTTCTTTCCCCCCAGCTGCATCCTTCAGCTCACCCAGAAGGATCCCGAGTCGTTCCCCGGCCAGCTGTGAGACATTGTTTCTCCAGCGAGTCTGTAGTCTGCCTCTTGGTCTCCTCCTGGTGGAACGTGCCTAAAACACCTCACCAGCGAGGCGCTCGGGGGGCATCATGACCAGATGCCCGAAACACCCCATCTGGCTTCTCTCGACCTGGAGGAGGAGCGGCTCGACACCGAGCTCCTCCCAGATGGCAGAACTCCTCACCCTATCTCTGAGTGAGAACCCAGCCACCCTACGGAGGAAGCTCATTTCGGCTGATTGTACCCGCGATCTCATTCTTCCACAGCTGGTGATCATAGGTGAGGGTGGGAATGTAGATGCTCTTGTAAATCGAGAGCTTTGCTTTTCGGCTCGGCTCTTTCTTTACTGAAATACTGAACCTCAGCTTGCAAATTACTCAGACATGTATGAATAAAATAGAAAATTACTTCAGGAACTTTTTCATGTGGTAATAATGTTCAAACATGAGAGAAACTTTAAAAAACCCTCCTCTTTTAAGGATGATTGATGACTCTACAGATGACTAAATGAACGTCGTGAGCTACTTGAATTAAATTTAACACAGCAGAGTTTTTTTGTGGGTGGAATTGTGGGAGGGTGAGAGGTGTAGGAGGTGGTGTCGATATTCACACCTTGTCAGACACTGATTTGGGATACGTCACTTTTTTAGTGCAGATTTACTGAAATTTAGTGTTCATAGTTGGTGAGAACGGATTTGGGGGAGTCTTTTGGGAATGACGGTAATTGGGAATAAGATTTGGTTAAATTTGGCAAATTTTGATTTTTTTAATTGTCACTACATTCCTTGTTTTTTTTATTTATTTAACTGTTATTTTACAATTCTGGAGAAATTTTTTTCTCGTTTTAAGGCATGATGAAAACCGTTCTTCATTCTTCCACCACCATAATGTGTCTCCAGCATGATTGTCAGATGTTTAAAAATCTTTTGACTTGCACTTCTCTTCAACAAGAATCTCTTTGAAAAGAAGTTGCTGCAGCAAATTATATCAATGCGTTGGGGTTTTTTAGGTTTTAAAAAAATATATTATCACTTAAAACCATTGCTACTTTTCTAAAGACAAAAAAGCAAATAATGAAGGAAAAAAGAACCTGGTCCATCTTTCAATTGTGAAAAATGAAAAACGCTATGTACAATTTCAATAAAAAACTGGAAAGAAGAATATTTTTTAATAAATTAATAGAAATGGACGGCACGGTGGTGTAGTGGTTAGCATGGGGGTCTCACGGCAAGAAGGTCGGGGTCGGAGTCTCAGGTGGGGTTGAGGCTTGGAGCACTGGACTATCTACGTATGTGGAGTTTGCATGTGCTTCCCGTGTATGTGTTGTTTTTTTCCGGGTACTCTGGTTTCCACCCACCCTCCAAAAACATGCATGTTAAGTTGATTGGAATGATTGTGTGTGTGGATGATTGTGAGTGGCTACATGACAGATTAGTCACTCTTAAATATAAATCTACTTTGAAGAGATTCCAAACATCTATTTCTGCTTTGAAACAAGTGATAATCCCTTTTCAGCCAGCCTTTGTTGCCAAGTTGACAAAAATTTAGTAAAAGGCCTCTGCTGGCCCGCGGTTATTCCTCTTTACACAACTTGAACAGCAATAAAACTATTGCTTCAACCAATAAAATTTTGAGCTGGTCTTCCTGGGCTTTTGTGTAGGCTCAATGGGTCACCGTTTTCCGACCTGCCGATGGAAGTACAGCAACTCATCTAAACTGCATCTCTGACGGGCTGTATGGATGGAAATATTTTTTTGCTGGGAAACAATTTTTTGATCAGCAAATAACAATTTAAGTAGAAAAACAACTATTTTTGGTGGCAGGTTTACTTTTAAAATAAATTTTGAGACGGACTTTCCAAATAAAGTCGAACAAAGTAAAGAAATCTGATTTCCATTGGAGAGACAATTGTTCACATCTCTGGAAAACTTGTGCAATATGAATAGACACTCTAGATTTGGAGCAATGGTGAAAAGAGATAACAGTAAGTTTTATCTACTAATAATCCAAGTTGTCAAAGAGTAAAATGTTACATTCTAATATATCATTTAAGTTCACAAAATCTCGTTGGATGATTTTTTTTTGGGAGTTAATATGTTCTGTATGATTATTAGGAGTTTTTTGTTTTTTTTTTTTTTGTTGCAGCTGGACTATTATTGAGTAAAATCTTTATCATGGAGGGGTTCTTTTTATCTGTTATATCAGAACTTTGTTTTCCTGTATTCAGTACAATAAGATGGTGTTATAACCATAAAATAGTAATCATTATTGATGCAGGTTGATCACTATTGAAGTTTTAGGGGTGAAATGTACGGTCAGCCACTGACTTTTACATATTACTTTGTTTTCTGAAAACTATGTTACTGTTCATCCTCAGACAAATAAAAATCAGACAACCACCAAAAAGATCCCATACATGTAACTTTTTGATAGACTTTAAAATATATTTGATTAGTTTTCAAACTAAGAAAAAATGTGTCAAATGAGGAAGACAAATGTTTTACTATTTGTTGAATACATAAACATTTTATTTGATTTATTCAATTCTATTCTGTGAAAATAGCTTTTTTTTAAAACGCTTAATTTTTATTTATTTGTTTATTTTTTAATATACTTAATTCATCTCTCACTGGGAAATTTATGTGTTGCATCACACCGCAGCAGTATACCTTGTATGATGGCACCAATGGTGGGAGAAAATGTATCACCCATTTCATCATCATTATAAACTTTATGGTAGACTCAAGGTCCAACATAGGAATACACAACAACAAAATAGAAAAAAAAAAGAAATACATACAACATATCAAACCACTGTTTACATCAAACAATTGTAAAAATGGTTCCACAGTTCAGACTGGTACCATTTTCTTTGTCTTCTTTTGTTTTGCTGTAGATACCCGAGTGTTTCAGAAAGAATTGTTGAGAATGGTCAAGAATAAATGCAATAAAATTTACTAATGTTATTTTTTAAAAAGTAGAAAAGTTTAATTTCAAAAATAAAAATATGTGCTTTCCATTTGTATTTTCTAGATCACCAACTCCACTTTTCAGGAGTTGGGGAAATCATGACAGATGGAATTGTAAGCTGTAGATTACCCCAAAAAAACTCCACATAAAAATAGCCATCAATTATAAATAACTGGGCTTATTGTTTAAATAACAATCATGCCAACCTTATTCATAAACTGGAAACGATTTGGGGCATGTTCACTTAACTTTCTGTTTCTATAAATACCTTCACACCCACCATGGTTACATCACACTTAACAGAACTTGATAGTCCAGCAGGCTTTGATACAAACGGACTGAAATGGCCTTGAATTTTCACAATGCATGCAAACAGCTTTATTTGAGCGGGAAATCTTAACAATCCAGTCTATAAGTCTAAATCAAGTGGAGGAATGTGGATTGCTTAACACACATTCCTCTCTAACTTCAGCATAGGTGACAGTTTTGTGACTTCCAAGGCTAATTTGCTGTTGAAGTCTGGTAGTAAAGCGAGTGTTTGTCTTTGCACATGCTCACATGCAGTGCTCTTGCACATCCCACACATGTGCACCACCACACAAAGTCATAAATAGACAGACAGTGCCAATCGGAGGCTTGGATGGGAGCCAGCTCTGCAGCAGCTCAGTAGTTAAATTATTAACACCAACTGGGAGACAGACAAAGAGAGGAGCAGATTGGGCTCTTCAGCAGTGAGATCTAGAGAGGAGAAAAGAGGAGGTGAATCAAGATGAGCTAAACATTAGAGGTACTGACTGAAGTGTGTAAAAACTCAGCAGTAGATAAGAGAATTTAGAAAAGATTCTAAATACAAGTGTTTTTTTGTCTCTCTTTTAAGATTTTGAAACAAACACCAATAACTGCAAGTCCTTACTAAGAAGGTTGAAAGATGGATGTGGAGGTTTTTGAGGATGGTGGCAGAATATTAAGTCTCTACATGGATTTGTGTATTTAGCAGAATGAGGGGAGGAGATCTGGGCATGTTGGTTTGGATCCAGAGAGTTAATGTTGCGCTCATTGATGGATAGAGTGCCAGGGATGAAGTTCCACACACACACAAGATGGATGGATTACTCCTCCTTTTCTCCCTTACCTGTAGTTTGATGCATCTCATTTTATTTGGATCACTTTCCTGCAAATAAACAGCAACCTGGGAGTTTTTTCTTGCAAAGACATCCTTACAAATTTAGCGCTGGCATTTGCTGATCACGATCAGTTTCGTTAATCAGTTGTTTAAATGTATTTTAAAGGGATAATTCTTATCTCATAGCATATAGATAAATAGGGCACAATTTGTCAGCTCAGAAATGTGGGATTTACCAAAAAAAGGCCAAAAATCTCTCACTTCCCACCTCTTCTTGCTTTCCTCTTTGCCCCACCATATGGGTGTGTGTGTACGACACAGCATAAATTGATGAGGCAGCTCATCAAGTTAGCAAAGCTACCACATATTTTTTGAAGCTCTTATTTGGGTGTTTTCATATTAAAATGTCGCTCTCTGTTCTACAGCCTCACATCTGTAATTTCCATCCGAGACAGAACGCGTGTACTTCTTTTTCTTCTCCTTTCATCATTTTCCTTCAGGGTCACCACGGCAAGCCAGTTTCTTCCATCTAATTCTGTCTCCTGCATCCTTTTCAGTCATGTCAACTATCTTCAGTAGCGTGCATTGCTACTGCAAAAACACTTGCTGTTTACAAAAGAATGTGGGCGTGGTGGAGAACAAAATCCTTGGCCAAGAATAATGTGGCAATCGAATAGTACCCTAATACTCAGCGGAAGAGCTTACTAATTTCTCACTCATGCATCAATTAAATGGAAAAACATTTCAGGTATATTTTTATGTGGAATAACATTATTTTTGTATTCTTCTGTTTTATAAAAGGACTTCGCTTATGTAGCGTTTTTCTACCTGCGTTGGCACTCATAGCGCTTTACATTGTAGCTTACATTCACACACACATTCATACCTCATGGTGGAAGCCGACATGCAAAGTACAAACCACCATCAGGAGCAATTTGAGGTTCAGTGTCTTGCTCAGAGCGACATCAGAATGTCACCCTAGTCATGCTTCCTCCAGAAAAAAAGGGCAGTTACATTGTGAGGCCCAGTGTTAGCATGTGTGCTAGCACCTGTGTTAGCATGTAGCCTACTTGTAATTTCTAAACTTTGAAACTAAATGGTCTATTTGGTTATCTGTGTGTGTGTGTGTTTGAGTGTGAATGCATGTTCTACAAATAGGCACTAAGTTCTATGTGTATGTTTGTGCGTATGTGCCCACATGCTAATGCAAAATTTGTGTTTTTTGCTCACACATGGAACCAAACGCTTGTCTACTTTGTCTGTGAGGAGGCCCCGCTGCCTCTAACTCACACAGACATGAACACGCACCTTCCCCATCTTCCTTCTTTATCGTGGGGTATCGGGGGGTGAAGTGATCTGTGCGAAAGCCTCCTGTTCCATGCACCACACGGCTGAAGCAGAGGGGGATTGTGGGTAGCTGCTGTCTGCAGGGGTGGGGTGGGGTTGTATATGTATGTGTGTGAAAGATTGTGTGTGTGGGGTGGGGGGTGTTAGTGAGGATGGGGTGGGTTGCTGGGGCGGGCGGCAGCAGATGGCGTGCCACACTGTGAGGGCCGTCGGCTGGCATCCAGAGGAAGAGGGAGGGAGGGTAGAGTTGGAGGTGGGGAGGTGGTACGGGGATTGGAGGGGCACCACTCCCAAAGTGCCAGCAGGCATCAGGAGAGAGACAGACCGAGGTGAGGGGCTTTGGTGGGAGGCAGACTGGTAGACGGGCAGACTGAAGGGAACCCACAGACTCTGAGATTAGAGCTTAAGCACGGATTGGGATCGGGATCTCATTGCTAATTGCGTCTACTGAAAAAGAACCAAATTGGCAGATTTGTCCTTAAACCCTAATTCACCAGCGACTTTTTGACCTTTTCAACTTCCATGCCATGTCAGTCTTTCCCTGGAACTGAGAGAGTTTACACATCGAGGCCAAACAGAGTTCCTCTGTCAGCCTATTGTTGTCTGAGGATTGCCACCATTGTAGCATGAGGTTGGCATGTGGAGGACATCGTGCTGGCATATGTACACTGAGAAGTTGACACAGGGTCTGCTCTGATGTGACATAAGTTTGGCAGGCTTGGCACCAAGGTGGCACGAGACTGGCAGCGGGTTAGTGAGGGTGCTGATTAGATAGTGTCTATCAAAAAGGTCATGCATGGCCGAGTACAGTTCAGACAACAATGACAAGCAAGGGGAAAAAAAACTTTTAAATTTTGTGTTTTAATTAACTTTCCTAAAGTGAAATTCATATTCAAGACTAATCACAATCATTAGTAAAAATAACAAACACGTTTGAAGATTTTTTACCAGAAAAAATAAAATCCAAAAGAGCCTAAAGGCATCGCACTCTTTCAGAAAACACGCTTTTTGGTCTCACGGCTGTTTATGTTGATGCTCTAAAATTCTCGCGCAGGAGATGGCACACAGGATCTAAATATTTCATTAAAAAAAATCTTCTGTCGTTTTGAATTCACACGTGCACATGCCATGCTAATGCTAACCTACATCTTTGCACTCAGGCTTATGTTTACTAGCGTCGACATACAGGCCATTCAGGCTGACCTACTTGGTCTACAATGTACCTTCCTGGTTTGTACGTCTTCATGCTGATGCTGATTTGATAGAAACTACTTTTGGTTTTAGGCCAAACAAGTTGTTCTGTGTTATTAAAAAAATACATATTTTTTTTTTTTTGTAAAGGTGTTGAACTTGAGTTATGACGTGGGTCACCGTCCAGCTGTCAAAGAGTCCACCATAGAGTTTGTAGGTGATCGACTGTTTGCACATTCTCTGTGAATGCTTCATATTACCTGCAAGTATTGTTGAAAATGAGTCTCTGTCTCCTTCTAATTAAGGTACGGGTAACAACCAGCTCTTTCAACAGAGCATGAACATGTGCCGACACACAATCCCACAACAACAGACACACACAGGCATCTGCACACACTCAAACATGCGTGAACACGTACGCACAGAAATCACAACCCACTGCAGAGATGGGTTGAACAGATGTTGAGGAATTTAAGATGCAAAAGGGAACTGGGACTCCCCTCCACCTCCTCCTCCCACACACAGACACACACACCCTTGCCCCACCTCTCTATACCTACTTTTCACATGCACTCACAGCCAGTTTTACACCCTAACACACAAATCTCCATACATCACACCTTAAATTTTAAGATAAATCTCTCCTGTCTCTTTTGATAGAGTGTATATGGATGAATGGTCACATGCACACACACATTTATGCACACAAGCAACTATGAACACACGTGTACATGCATTATGGCCCACATCCCCCTCCAGGCTGGCCTTGCTCAAAAGGGGCACCATGTGGCACTTTATTCCCTCTGGCACGAGACAGCGACTCTGCCAGCTCTACATTGTCCTCTACCCACTGGAGAGCACGTGCCCAAACCGTGCACCCTCTTCCTGCCTTTCTTTTTGTTTACCGTAGACGAACTGAGATAGATGTGGTTTGCTTGCTTTAGGTCTCTAAAGTGCACCAAAAACTTAAGATGAATGAGTGTGTGTTTGTAATGAAACACTGTTGGGAAATCTCGCTCCCCATACCTCATTGTCTGTTTTTTGTGTCTACAGCCAACTTTCCAACCTCTATGTAGCTCAAGGAGTAGAATGATATATTAGGAACTGACGCTGTGAATTTTATTTCATAAAGACGATTTTGTATGCATTTTGAAAGCCACCATAACTATTTAAACTGGATTTATTAGTAGGAGGCAAAAAAGTTATTTAGGGAAGACAAGTTTGGGTTGTGAACATCAGTAATCTGGACTAATTGAGAAAAAGTCATTAGAGAAAGCAAAATAAGTGAAGCTATAATTTCTTTCTGCTTTGCTGTAGTTCTTCAGAAAGATGCCATTCTGTCCCTCCCGCCATCGCACAGCTGCTCTGAGTGAAGAGGGGCTCCACAGGCTCTGGGTATCCTTAGCTCTCTGTGCTTGGGTGAGAATTAGCCAGCTTTAGTGCTCGCCTTCGCTGCTAATCCCTTAATCTAGCAATGCTGAGGAGGGAGGCTTTGCAGAAGAGATGGCGTGTCAATCCACGTCTTCAGTTCTCTCTTGGCACAAAAAGGCAAACAGAAAGCAGAAAAAGTTTGCAGCTGAGAGTTTGGAAGTGGCATCACGAATTAGGTCTTGTGTGGTAGATGCCAATCATTCAAAATGAAAATCAACTGGACAATTCTAAATTTTGTGAATTGAATTCTGAATTTTTCTTTTTATTCACAACAAGAGTCGAAGCGTCCCCTATTTAACCCTGTCTTCCACGTCCTCCTTTCATATCTCTGTGTCCTTGTTCACTACACCCATGAACGTCCTCTTTGATCATCGTCTAGGCTTCCTGCCTGGCAGTTTTAAATGCAGCTTCCTGCTGCTGATTTGTTCCCTCTTCTTTCCTTTAGAACGTGCCTGAAATATCAAAGTCTGAACTCTCTGGCTTTATCTTTACATCCTCTAACAAGTGGTCTTTTTCCTCAGCATCTTCATCTCCCCTACCTTCAATTCCACCTCTGGTCTTTCTCTCAGTCTTTAGACCTTTAAACTTGTCTTCAGACCAGACAACATAACTGATCCAAGTCCAGAATCACTTGTCCAACTTATTCTGTTGCTGGTAATCACTATTGACTTGTTGAAATTAGTAATATTTTGCTTTTTTTTTTATTTGTCAAGTTATTGGATAGTTTGCATTTTCTCTCACGATACATGATCAAAAAACCAACATCACAATAATCAGTTTGATAGTTCATATCTCTCTGATATTAATGCCCCATGCAGGACGTCCAGGGCATCCCTTTGCAGCACCATTGGGGGCAAATTGGCTTAAACTTAAGTCAGGGGCAAAAACTGGCCTGCAGGACGACTTTGTTAAACATAAATAAACATTACTGGCTAAATTTTATGACTGAAGAATTTCCTTTTAAATTTTGCTGTCGTTTTGGTTCATCTTTGGTTAAAATGAATTCATTTGATTGTTTTTGTTTAAACTTTAATACTTAATTTTTATTTGTGTTCAATCCTCTTTCAGGTTTGCAGTGTTTCTTATATTAGGAGTGTTTTGTTTTTTTTTAACTTAACGTACGGCGCTCAGATTTCACAAAGCAAAAAAGTTTTTAGTGGTTACATGATTTAATCCTTATAGAGTGATTATTTGGACAATAAATAATATAATTAAATAGTTCTAGATGTTGGCGAATTGTTCTAATCGTAACATTGAAAGCTTTTTTTCTATAATTCCAGAAATGTGGAATTACACATTTTTTGCCTTCTTGGTCTTTTCTCACGTCGATGGGTCGTTAACATAAAGAGGTTGAATATTGTTGAAATTAATTTTTTAAAACTTTTTATGCAAAAGTATAAATGGGACTCTTTGGTTTTCAATATTTTTACATACTTTATTCATCCCTCAACGGGAAATTTGTGTGCTGTATTACACCGCAGCAGGCTGCCATGACCGCGTCAATGGTGGGAGAAATGGGGGTGTTAGATGTCTTCCCCAAGACACCTAGACATGAGCTCAGTGGGATTCGAACCGGCTTCTCCTTGTTTAACGGCAATTATTCTACCACTAACATATGGGCTTTCCCCAACATTCTGATACGTCTCCAAATTGACCCGTTTCCGGACCTTCAAAAAATCTATTCTGGACACCAAATGTTTTGATCTGTTTCCTGCTAAAATTATAAATATCCAGAAATGAACACCAAATGCTGCAAAAACTCCTGCAGTAAAATGTCTAATGCAATTTGATTACAATACTCCAGAAATTTGTGAGCGTTCATCATGAGACAAAAAATATTACAAATAGATCTAAACTCTTAGAATATTAGATATAGAAATGCCAGAGGTGTGATAAGTTTTTGTGATCCATCCTCTCAGTATGTGGGGAGGTTGTCTGAAGCATGAGTTATTACATTGCTTGCATCGACTGAGGTATTTTAGAAGTTAATGTTTCTTTGATGTGATCCTTCATCTTACATGCAATGTTAAGTTTGGTTTATCTGTCTTTCTCTTTATCATAACCCAAAGATTGTAATGTTACTTTTTCAAGATTTTGTTTTAAGTGATCCATGTGATGTTCTGAAATTCCAGTGCATCCTAGATTAACATGTATACACTGTTGCATCATCCAAAATTGTTAGATGTACATTTCGTACTTATTTTGAATTGCATTTCTTAATACAATGTTTATGTTCATTTTTTTCTGCACTAGTTGCAGCTTTTTATACCAAGTTCTGATTCAAAATTGTAATTTTATTGATATGTTGGTTAGGGATGGAAGTACAATTTTGTCATGTTTTTTCTTTTACTGAGTTTATTGAATAAAGATCATTCATTAATTAAAAAAAGTCATTTATCAGGACAATATTCCATTAAATATTTCACTTGTTTAAATCTGGTGCTTTTAGAAAAGAACTACAACCGATCTTATGCGTAAGTTTCATCGTGTTTATAATAGGCCTATTTAATTATGTGTTTAGCAGAAATAGTTTCACTATTTATTGTAAAAATAAAGTTAAAGCATCATCACAGCACATCTGAAAAGTGAGCAAAATAAGTTACAAAACAAGACTGGAAAAAGCCATGAAAAAACCTTTTAGATTTTGATTTGATGATCAATACTTTCTTTTTTGGTAAATGAGGATAAACAGTCAGTGTAAAACTTTTTATTTCTTAGGTTCACAGAGTTTTCCATTTTCAGGATGTTGTTTTTCTCTAGTTTTTTTTTAGGTTCACATGTTATATGTTGGTGCAGTTTCTATTTCAAGATGCAAAAACACCTTTTCACATTCGTTCAAACCCAACTCCACAACATATTGGATTGTTTTCCAATTTTTTTTAAGTAACAAGACTAAGTTTCTAACATCTGCAGGCTTAAAACACTTTTTTTTTTCAAAACAACAAAAACTAATTAAAATTAACAACAAAATCTATAAATGAACTTAGATTTCCTAACCTCACTAATCACACACACTTTTTCTCTCACAGTGTTTCTTTCTGTTTTCTAATTTTCTTTTTCTCTTTTTTTCCAGGAGTTTAAACTGGAAATAGAGCTCATACATGCGACAAAACCATCTGTAACAAATTAACAAATGATACAGCTATAATATTAATGGTTGGGTGCAAGGAACATAGCGGACAGTAAACAGTGTGGCACGGTGTGTGAGTGAAAGTACATCCAGGCTGCCGATGTGAACCGTGTGCTTATTTGGGCTAACAAATCTTCTCCAACCCCAAAAGACTGGAACGGTGGCGAGAGAAACACATGCAACCTGGGCCCATACTAATACCAATGCCGGGACTCCGAGGCCAAGCAGAGGACACCACCCACCTACCCACCCAGGTAGGTTTGGCGTTTCAAGTCATTATCCTTCAAACTTTCATCTTCACTTTTTCTTAAATTTAAATGTTTTAATTCATTATAAAATTAAATTTTAGAATTTTTTTTTGCATTTTTACATCATGTAACAAGTGTAAACTAATTTTATTTGATTTTCTTTAAATATTATTATTCTATTTGCTAACAGTTTACTCTCATAAACCCCAACCTCCATATCTTTGAACAGGGGCACGTGTGTGGTGTACTTTTTTACAACCCTTTGCAGAAAAACTAACCTCAAACGAGTCACAAATCTCTCAACTTGATTAATTGAGCGATAAGTAACTGAAAACACTTGATAATTGGCTTGATTAGCTGACATTAAATATAACTAGCAGTCACCTCATCATCATTGTACTTTCATATAATTAGATCTGTGGTAAGAACAAAGCAGCTCAGCGTGTTAACATCATGAATGCAATAACACAGAAGGGAAGAGATGAGGGACAGTCTGCTTACTGATTGTGCAGCCACACACTAATGAATGGCTAATGTGCTGGTGCAGAGGAGACATTAATGCCATCCTAATTCCCTTTTGCTCCGAGCAAGCCGTTCTCTCCTAAGCCTGTTAATATGAACCCTTTAAACCTTTCATCTGGGAATCTTTCACATGCACACAAACACAGGCGCAGACAACCTGTTATCGGCCTGTAAAATGCATGTCTCACCTGTCACACCTCTCTTTCTCTCTCTGTCTGTCCCTGTCTCAGGAACACGTGCGACATATTGAGCGCCTAGAGCGAGATTCTTCCCCTTGAGCGGCATTCCAGAGCAGGAGGTCCCAGGGGAAGATGAGAGTGGGGCCGGGCAGAGGTGGGTGGGGTAGAGGGCAAAGGGCAAAAGGCTTGTTGATGGGAAAACAAAGATGGATGAATGATTAAATATGATTGAGTGTTACAAAGGTGGGTCAGAAATGGGTAAATTTGGGTGAATATCTTAAACTGATGCATCATATATTTAATGACTTAAATGATTGGGAGCTGATGTGACGTGTGTTTTGCAACTGAATAGACAGTGTAGTTTGGAATACAAAGCAGAAAATCAAACTTTTCCAAATCCCATGGGGAGTCGGGCAATCTCCTCTTAAACACTGTCTTTGTCTCGTTTTTAAATCCTCAATTTCAGAAATCATTGCTTACACAGCTCAAATAGCTCGGTCGACCTCCATGCTTATCTATCGAGCTATGAACAGACCCAAATGGATGCTTGTGTTTGATATCAAGCGTCATCTCTATTTGCTGATCAGCCAATGATTATTCCTGGGTCTGGTTCCTAATTTGTTGGTACCTGACCTAGAAACTGCAGTGAAACTAAATTCAGCAAGAATACTTTGTGACAACAGACTGGCAAGTATTATCTGAGAGTTGATAAGATTAATGTGGTATTCTTCAAGTGGACGTTCACATACCGGTAAATCCTGAAGAGAAAGATTCAAATGTGTGGAAGACATGACAACAACTTTTTGGTAGAAATAGTTGTTTTCTGGCTTCTTCTTGGTTTGCATCTTACACAGATTCTGGTTCAATTGTTTCTGTTCACGGTTCAAAAATAGTTGATGGAGGGTTTTCAATTTCCTACAAAGTTCCATTCTGTCGTCTTCTGCTTATTTTGGGCCGGGTCGGAGGGGCAACAGTGTCAGACAGGAAGCCCAGGCTTTTCTCACCCCAGCTACATCCTCCAGCTCACCCGAAATGATCACGAGTTGTTCCCCGGCCAGCTATGAGACATAATCTTTCCAGCAGTTCTGGAGTCTGCCTGCCTCTTGGTCTCCTCCTGGTGGGACGTGCCCAAGCCACCTCACCAGCGAGGTGCCCGGGGGACATCCTGACCAGATGCCCGAAACACCCCATCTGGCTCCTCTTGAACTGAAAGAGGAGCGGCTCGACACCGAGACCCTCCCCGATGGCAGAGCTCCTCACCTGATCTCTGAGTGAGAGCCCAGCCACCCTGCGGAAGAAAGTCTGCAGGTTATTTATATTTGTATATATACAGTATTTTTTAATTTTCAGTAAAACCAGTGAAAATAGATTCAAATCAAGTTGCAAAAATAAATTAAAGTCTCATCTTCCACATCAACATCTTTCATATTGACCTTTAGTAAAATATAAACGATACATGATGTTATTATGTCTCATCTCTACAAACCACACTTTTTTTTTTTTTGGTGCCTAAAATACACATAATTTGCACAAAGTATGTTTAAATTCTTCTTGATATAAAAGTCAGTCCACATTCCAGTTTCTTTGAAGTTATTTTTTTTTTTTATGCACTGTGCCCTCCTCACCATCAGCTCAAACCTGAGACAGAGTGTGTGCCTTTTAGTCACATTTTATCAGATCATTTCTTCTCTTCTTCCTCTTTTGTCTTTGCTCATCGCCTTATTTTTCTGTCTGTTGGTTAATATTTCATTCCCTCCGCAGTGTTTGCGGGGTTGGCGCATTAACCAGCGGTGCCAGTCGTGCGCTCTGCTTGTGGCTGCTTGGATAAAAATAAACACACTCTACTTGTAATGAACAGATGTCACCGAATTTAAGCATGCACCCTTCCTCCCTCTTTTCCCTCCTCCTCACACACACACACACACACACACACACAAACTTCACCCCCCCTCTCCATGTTCTTGCTTATGCTGAAAGCTATGCATGCCAAGCTCACATATAGTGGGTATGATCATTTTGTTTTTAGAGCTTGCAGGAATTTTTTTCCAGGTTCTTCTGAGGTTTGCATATCAGTTGTCTCTTGCTTGGCTCCATCTCTCTGTCTCTCTCTCTCTGTCAACAGGATGACACTGTGGTCATTTTACAGGCTATTTTCATGAGGTCATCCCATCTACTTCACAGAATCAGCCTGTCATCCCAACATTCCCCGCGGGAAGAAATGGGAACAAGTGTACAAATGTGTGCATGTGTGTGTGTCCACTCCCCTTGTCATTCCCGCTCTTTTTTTTCCCACTGAGTGCGTGCCAGCTCTCTGTGTTTTCTGGCTGACAGAAGCGAAGGAGAGACGATTGTTCTCCACCTAACCAGAGGCCCTTCCCTGCCAAGGCTGCGATGAAATCCTCTCCACAGTGCTAACTCCTCACAGTCAGGCATCTTTCAAGATACACCATCACTGCTCCGGGTGGGAGGATGGCACACACACACGCACAAAGGCCTGTTTTTATACACACAAGTTAAAAAGCAACTTGGGATTTTGTTGGTTTTTTGTTAATTTTTTTAAAATGAAAACACAAATTTAAGTTCATTATAATTTAATAACAGCCCCTGGTGACAGGACTGGTGACATGTCAAGGGTGTACCCTGCCTAATAACTTTCCAGTTTCAAACAAGATGTTTATTTATTAAGAGAATATTTTTTCCAGCTCTTAAAAATGTTCAGTTTAATTTTTCATTTACTTTATTTTTACTGCTATTTTTTTAATACATTTGAATATTTAAATAATGACCAGATTTTTCTGACCTTCAGTCAGTTTGAATGACTATGTCAGGTTTATCTATCCTATAACTTTTTATGAAAGGTACACAATGAATAAAATAAGACATTTTTTTTTGTAATTTTGCAATAAAAAAGGCAACAAAAATAGATAAAAACATTTAGGATCTAAAGGAATAAACTTGTTTAGCGTTAAGTGCTTTGAGAATAATTGTTCTGTTTTAATGTACTGACCAAATATAATTTCAAGTGTAAAAATATAACTCAATATAAAAACTGCTTTAAACTTCGTTCAAGAACAAAAATTTGTTGCAAAAAAAAGGAAGAATTTTCTGCAGTGATCAGAATAGTCCTGCGGACAAGCGTTTCAAAGATGGACGGTGTGTTATTGTACTTTTGTGGGGTTATAATTCTTATGTCACAGCATGGACATGATACCTTTTGTAATCTCAGAAATGTGACTCTTCAATGTTCAAATCTCGCCTCAAAACTCACCTCTTCAAATCTGTCTACTCTCTTTAATCCACTTCATTCTTCTTCCTGTCTCTTCACATTTTGTGTTTTATATTTTTATCTATTTTTCTGTTTTTTTGTTGTACAGTGTCCTTGAGTTCCCACAAAGGTGCTTTTTAAATAAAATGAATTATTATTATTAATCAGTTTCACTTCCTTTTTTAACACTGAATTCCTCCATCCTCTCACTCCCTACCTATTCTCGCCCACTTGGGATTACTTGACACAACACAAATCTTTTTGAGGCTGCAAACACAGCGTAAAGTGCATTGAGTTAGCCGAACTAGTGCGTTTTGTTATTCTGATCTCTCCATTTGCATAAGCATGTACTGCTGCTGGACCAAATAGAGCAGAGCATAAAGACTAAAACACCTCCTGATAAGCTGGATGGTGGGCGTGGCAGAGAACAAAATTCATGGCCTAAAACAATCTGGAGTTGAAATTGATTAAATGCTGACTGGAAGAGCCTGAAAATTTCTCAAACATGCTGGTGTGTTTTGGATTTAGGAGTAACATTCACTCATGGTAGAAATCTCCCAAAATCTCCATCTTGCCTCACTTTAAGATCCAAATTAAATGTCACTTTTGCTTCAGTGATTCAAAAGAAAATAATAATAAAGAAAATTATTCTGATCAATGTATGATTTCCTGTACTTCGTTTCTTTGTCAAAGTTTTGGGGGAATCCATGAGGCTGGAGATGGACAGCATGTTGGGGTGGTACAGGAGGCGGGCAGCAGGAGATGAAAGGTGACGGAAAGAGGCGGACACAGAGAGATGAAGGAGAGCAGAGAGATGAAAGGAAAAAGGGGAGAGGTGTGGAGGTCGTCCTGGGGGTGATCAGTGAGGTGAACGGGATGCCATCTGACAGGTCCAGCTGGGAGACTGCCCGCCCCCCAGCGCTGCAAACTGGTCAATATGGAGGCCAATTACTGCTGCCCATGTGACCAGGGCATCAGCCAACCCTATCATAACACACATGCGTGTACACATGCCATCTGTGCAAGCACTTGCACTTCCAGTTGTGTTCCCTCGCATGCTGCTGGTGAACCTCCTAATCAGAGGGCAGCCATACATCCCGTTTCTGGACCTTTCTCTGTAGCTCCACTTTGTAGTGAGGGGTTCATTAAAATCAGCATCATGATTGAACATTATTGCCACATCAAAAACATAGCTGAAGTGGTTTATTTTATTTAGTCATTTGCATAATATTCTAAACAATCTTTGGATGCTACTGCAGTGCCAGGTTGTTCTTGACCACACCTTTTGTTCTTGGCCACGCCTACATTCTAACAAAAGCAGTTAGTGTGTCATATAGAGGTGTACCTGTTAGATTCTGTAATAGTGAGTGCTTGCATCATGTAATTTGGGGATGGTTATCGATACTGTCTTATCGATAAACGTACACTTATCAATACCGCTCCTCGATACGGTACTTCATCAATACTCTTATCTTTGCTTTTTTCATGTACAAACAAGTGGAAGAAGACAAACAAACTATGTGAATGCAACAGAAAAATGTAAAACAAATTGAAATGATTGATATTAAGGACGTTCAGTTAATATGTTGTTTCAAAATAAAAGGTTTGGTTGCATCCACCCAATTTGTTTGTCTTCTTCTGCTAATTTTTACACTAAAAAAGTATTGATAAAAATATTGTAAGAAACCGGATCGATGAGTGATATCGAAAAGAGTAGTAGTTGATATGTTGTTGATAATCATCCCTAATGTAAATGCACCATAATAAGAACGTAAATGAGTGTCGTCTAACTTTGCAAACTTGATGTGCTTTACTGCATTTGCAACATCGACCAAGATTTACACTCTGTCATGCATGCATAAAATGGGAACGAGAGGAGGGAGGAATTCAGTGTAAAAAATTAAACTGAAAAAAAAAACATTGATCCTTATTTTGTGAATATAGTATTTCTGATTTAACAAAAGATACCCTGTCTTTAGGAATTATTAACCCACGAAAGCACAATATCATCTTAAAAAAAAGAATAAAGAAGATTCAACTCACGTGTTGTGAAGAGTTTTTCATCTACAATAATTCACTGTGCAGCTAAACAACATCTGGCAGCCAAAAGCCACCTGGCCACGTGCCAAAGGCCTCAAACCTACCTGGCGTGCATTCAGATCTCCACCTCTGTCTTTCTACCCTCCTGCGCCCCTGGAGCCCCCCTTTCTCTTGCATTTCTTTAAAAACCCGACCTTCGCAGTAGATCCAGTGCCTGCACTCCTTCATAACCTATTGTGTGATAACAAACAGATGTTGTGGAACCTGGCTTCCTCTGTCTGGCAGGGTGTGTATGTTTGTGTATGTGTGTGTGTGTGTGCAGAAGGTGTTGCCTGGGGTTTGAGGGCATTGATAAGATAATTTACTCTACACACTTTTTGGGGAAGAGGTGTAAAAAAAAAAAAAAGCAAAACAAGTTCCTAAAGCTTTGAAAAAAAAGCATGGACTCTTTAAAAAGCATGAATAATTAAATTGCATTTTAAATGTGTGTTTTATTTATTTAAACAAGCTCATTTGAACTGTCTGGTCACACAAAATATCTCCTGAACAGGTTATTTCTTTTTTCTTTTTATGTTTTCTTACCTGATTTCTGAATTTTGCAGAGACATTGAGTTATTATTTTAGCTCCACGTTAATTAGATTTCACACCAAGTACTTGTGACATTTTGCTTATCGCACTATTGACTGTTATGTCGGACAAACACTCTTCATTTTTTTCCTCTATCAAGTTGAGTGAGAAAATGAGTGGGCATGAAGATGATAATTTAAACAGTGAGATTCATTCACTCACTTTTCATCCTGAGTAGAGAGAGCACAAAGTGTTTCAAAGTTTTTTTTTCTTCCAAATTTGATTGAAAAAGAAACTCTACATGATTTGTTGGACAGCAGTGGAAGAGCTTTAAACCACTTTTTACTCCATATCTTTTCATCTTGATGCTTTGAAATACATTTTAGAATAAAAAACTTCGTTTTATGCATTATGTGAAACATAAAGTTGAATATAACTCATAGATTTAGTATAATTTAATTCGGCAAAAAGTTTTTAATTGACTATAGAAAAATTGATACTAGGTAGTTTGCAAGTTAAGGGACAGGGTGCTCCCTTGACAGGTCGCCAGTCTGCCACATAAACACCACAGATTGGCACTCCGATACAAATCTTTTGTTTTCAAGCCAAAATATTTTAAATAGATAGATAGATAAAACTTTATTAATCTCCCGCAGGAGAAATTCTGGTGTCCAGCAGCAACAGGAATCACACAATCTGTACATACAAATAAATAAAAACAACATACATACATAATAAAATAGGACTCAGTTCCCTCCAGAAACATCTGATCGATTAAATTGCCTGAGGGCTAAAGCGCAGAGAAAGGAACCTGTTACTTCGAGTCGTCTTCTGGGTCTTGATGACATCATGTAGAAAGTGACGGGGGTTATTCAGGATACCCTGCATTAAAGCCCTCATCCCTCCCTCCAAAACAGCTCCCACAAAGTCCACATTTCTCCCCACCACAGATGCACATTTTCTTATCAGTCTGTTCATCCTATTGCTGTCCCTTGCGGTCAAGCTGCCTCCCCAGCAGACAACCGCAAAGAACACTACCGTTGCCACGACAAACTGATAACATATGGTAAATAAAATAAAATTTATTTAAATAAATAAAATCAAATTGTATTTTTACCTATTAGAAGAAACACAATCTTGCACAAAATTCTGGAAAATTGTTAAGCTTAAGTTTCAAATTTTAAACACACTGCATCTATTTTAAACTTAAATTTAACCATATTTATTTTTTATGGTTATTGTTAAATAGTTTGCAGCTGAAATTCCTGAGGATGCAACAGAAATGCGCACATTCATGCGTCAAGTCGCTTCAATAATGCTTTCTGTTGTGTGTCTACATGTGTGTGCGCGCGAAAAGGCTACTCCCGTTTTTAAATGTTCTGGATAATGAACAGATGCTGCAAAAATGAGGAAAGAAACATGGGCTCCTCCCAGCAGTGGTACTTTGGCTGGTGAACTGGGCGCACTGGGTGCTGCTGCTGGGGAGCATTAAGAGAGTTGGCAGCATTCAGCAGCAACCTGCCAACCTCTCACTGGACTGGAGGTACTGCTAGTAGTAGTGATGCTGCTGCAGAGGTGGTTTGGGAATATTTTGATAGATGCTCCACCGTTTTTGGCTTGCTTTAACTTTTGGATCAGCTTTCCCTTAAATTTTGTGCATTTTTTTCTTTTGCTGATGAGGCCAAAACGGAAAAGGACCCTGAAACTTACCTGAAAGTGAAAAAAAAAAAACTAGGCCTTTGGGCTGCATGTCTACAACTTCTAACCTCAGACACTATAGTAGAGCTGCTGGTTTGATTCCTAGGACCTAATGGGACTGCAATGTCCATGATCACTACACTGTTTAAATCACTGATTTGCAAAGAAAAAAAAAGAGCTGAGAACAAAGAAAAATTTAATAGAAATTCTGTATTACAATCTGCACATAAAAAATAGTATATATTTATATTATTTTTTTATGTGTAATCATATTTTCTCCACTAAATTAAAGCTTCCATCATCAGTTTTATTTATTTACTAAAAATAATTTATATTCCTATTTTTAATATTTAAATAATTCAATTTTTTCTATTGTGTTCAAACGCTTTTTGCAAGACTTGCTTGAAATTTTTTTACACATTTTAAATTAATTTTCAATGTGCACAAATAAAAATAACAGAAATTTATTGCAGTGTGTGCACATATTTATTACAAACCTTGGTTTATTAAGAGAGAAATAAATCAACATGCATAAAGGAAATGATCATTTTTAGCATTAAAAGCAGTGATCCTGGTGTTAATAGCAGCTTGGTAACAACCACTTGCAACCAAAGGCCTGTGTGTCCTTGCAGAAATTACCCAGGACATTTTGGGGACCATATGGGTCCTGGGGCACCGCTCCAAACCCACTGGCTAGCCTGTTTTTTTCTGTACGTACACGCTTGGTTGCACACTAGCCATTAAAAAATACAGAAATATATATAATGAAATTTCAGATATTATATTAATGGTCAAGATAATTTATTACCATTTTTATTTTTTTAAAAATGACACAAGAATATAGAAAAATATGCTATATATTTCTATATTTTTTGTGTGCATGTAAAGAAAAGCACATTGACATTTGTGTGTATGAAATCATTTTTTTTTCTGTGTTAAAAAAATCTCAATTTTTTAACACAAAAAGTAAATCAAATAAAGAGGAACATAATGCTATATCTGCATTTATCAGGTGCACAGGTAAAGTGGCATTTATGCTGCTAAATCCATAGGTTATGTGTGTTTTTAATTGAAAATAAAGCTATTTTTTGTCTGATTTTAAATTATTTGTGAGAAATTATTTGTATTAAAGTGTTTACGTCAGACATGAATTTGCAGCTACTATCGATTTGCAATGTTTTTTTTTTTTTTTTTTGGTGTCTACTGCTTAAATATAAATGTATGTAAATAGTTTACCTCTTGGATTCAAAATGCAGCAAAGATTTGAGATTTGAAGAAAAAAATAGCCTCCAAAAAATGTTTGGCTTCTGAACCAAACTAAAATGAAGCATCTGGTGTGAAAGCAGAAGTGTGACTGAGTGTACTCACAGGCCAAACTACAGGTGAAGGATTTTTCTGGTTCTTCTAATCAAATCTTGGCAACAGGAAGGCCTCAACACTGAAAACCTGATTCTCTTCAGCCAACTTGTAGATTTTGATTAAACATCGACTCAATATCTAATAAATTTTCTGTAGACTATGTTTAAGCTGATTTTATGAAGGTGATTTATGTGCCAACCCATCCCCAAAAAAATACATTGGCACCGTTTCACCTCATCTAAAAACAAAACTTCCCCCTCCTGTCCTCTTTTAAAAGATAAAGGCCCCCAAGGCTCAGATGGGACTCCTGCAGGTTGTGGCACAAGGCCCGGTCAGCCTCACAAATTACTGCTGGCTTCCTCATCTCAGCTTTACTATTTCTATTTCAAATCATTCCAAACACAACTAGATTCAAGAATAAAAATGAAAATTTAAAAAAATGACTTTTTAAAATGTTGTTTTATTTGACCACACAGTTGGTTTAATACAAAGTTTAAAGACTTGATTCATATGAAAAAAAAATCAGCAACACAAATTTGATTTCATTTTCAAAGACTATAGACATTGATTTAAAAAAAAGCAACACAATAAATACGTGCATGATAATAATCATAATAATAATTAATAATAGCAACAATAGTTTTAGATTGATTGTAGAAAAATTAAAAATAACGCAGTGCAATGGTTTCTAAAAAAAAAAAAAAAAGAAAGAAAATAAATAGTTAAATAAATAATTCTGATAAATGTAGGATTTAGGATCAGTTATTTTTAAAGAGATTTTGGCCAGAATTTTAGTGAGAGGTTGGTCATTAAGTGCTATGTGTGTGTGTTATATGTGTTGTTTTTTTCTGTGCTCTTGTTGGGTTTTGCATAGATGCTAAACAACTGATTCACTGACACTCTGCTCAAAAACATCCCAACAAGAACATTTATTCACAGTACAGACTTTCATTCTGATTTTTTTAAAGACTTTAAAAATAAAAATCCAACCCTAAGTCAGTAGAATTTATTTTAGCTTTGTAAGTGTGTGAGTGTGTGTTGATTGAATTTAAAATTTCTCTCAGAAATTTTCATTTCTGAATAAAATAGTCAGGGATGGAGATACAAGTGGGAAAATTGAGAAGTGTGTAAAAATCCAAAATGCAAACAACCACCAATACAAACACAAATCACACATGACAAATATTAATTATTTAAATTTTATGTCCTCATATAGGCCATGATATGATTTGTCAAATTTCAAAGAGGTGTTTGCTTTCTTTTATTGCGCATAATGAGAATGTGTGTGTATCTGATAGGACCCTTCAATACACCCCTGACTAAAGCAAAACACTTTTAATAGTGACACATTTTTCTTTCTTTTCTGGATGGTATGTCCCAAAGAATGCAGTGTGAAGATTGTTCCAATCCAAGAGAAGCGCAACACTCTTTTAATTGTGAAAAAAGGCATTCAGTTCATCATAAACGGGAGCTCGGTCGTGGTGTAAGTGCATGTCGTGGTAAGGCAGGACGTTTTCAGAGTGAATGCCGCTCCTGGTTCCTGAAGAGCCAAACACTAGGTTGTGCGCACCGGTTGATCTGGAACCAGGCAGGCTGGAATAATGCATAGAGTAGTGGTATCCCTTTTCATTTTCTGGTGATGTCGATCCTTGGTGCTTCAGGGAAAAGTTCCCATTGATGCACAGAGGTGGACTTGGAGCTCCTTCATATTCTGGGCTGTTATACTCAGGAGATCCGCTCCCAGCATACAGAGAATCATATGCAGAGCAGTAGCTGTGCGTCCTCAGTGGATGTGAATTGGAGCTGCTTTGGCAGTGAGGACTGGGCAGACGGGCGCACTGGTATGGATAGGAATGCATAAAAGAACCAGATCCATACCTGCTTCCATCCTGACACTGCTGCTCAGTCAGAAAGTTGCGCGAGTTGAGCTGCAAACATCCCGCAACCAGATTGGTTGTAGGTTGGGAGAGTCCTTTACACAAAGTCTGCACATAAGAAACCAGGTCCGGTCTTTTTCCAGAGCGCAGGATCTCTGAAAGCGCCCAGATGTAGTTCTTAGCCAACCTCAACGTCTCGATTTTAGAGAGTTTTTGTGTTTTAGAATAACAGGGCACAACTTTCCGCAGATTGTCAAGCGCAGAGTTTAGATCGTGCATGCGTGTGCGCTCCCTGGCGTTGGCTTTAATCCGCCTGAGTCTGGAGCGTTCAATCCGAGCTTGGGTCATTTTACGCTTCTTTGGACCCCTCTTCTTGGGCCTGTCCCCTTCTGTGTCCTCCTCATCGTCCTCTTCATCTACATCATCCTCATCATCATCTTCCCCTGCGTGCTCAGAGTGCGTCCTGCTGCTTCCATGCAGATCTGAGGCCTCCAGATCATCCTGGTGTTCCAGATCTTCATCTTTCATCTTATTATCCTCACTGTCACTGTCATCTGGCCAGGTTGAGTATTTCTGAACATCTGGAAGGAGGGATGGATCACTGAAAAGCCGGGTCAACATTGTGGCTCTGCAGAGAAAAAAAAGAAAAAAATCAAACTAAAGGCCAAAAAGCAGATCTGCTACAAACTGGAATCAAATTTAATGAAGAAAATAATCAATTAAAGCAATTGTTTAATTTATAAAATCCATAATATTTTTTAAAGGTTTAAACCCTGTAAAAAAATAAGATAAAAATGCATAAATGAGGATTTTATAGACAGCTATCATTTCCCTTTTGCCCTGTCGCGTCCTCTCGCAGCGGGTCCCACTGGCAGGGGCCACATTACAGGTCCCCTGGGGGCCCTCACTTTCACTCCTCCTGATGCCCATATACTCCTGGCTGAATTCCAGCACTATTCATCCCATCCTGCACATCTATCAGGGGGGGTTATTTTATTAATAGGCTGGAACTCCATTCATACTTTTACTGGTATTTGAATAAAATACATTTATATATAAATTTATTTAATTACACGATTAAAAAAATATCCACAAATCAATCTGGTCATGCATTAATGTATTTTATTGGTAACTTTTATGCATTTTGAATTGCATTGAATTTTGCTACAAATAAACTTGCATTACCTTAAAAGTATCTTTTTTTTAAAAAAAAAAAAAACAACTACATTTTAAAAAAGAACAATTAGTACGAGTTTGATTATTTTGCATAAAAATTAAATGAGCAAAAACAAATTATTTATTGTACCAATTTAGCTGCAAATTTAAACCCATTCTAAGTGAGAAAAAAATAGAAGATTTATATTTGTCATATTTTTTTCTGATCATAGTGCAGTAAGCAGCAGACAGACTGACAGCCTGTGCTTAAGGTGGGATGTGATGGTTGCTTAATTATCTCGTGGGGGGGGAAGGTGGAGGGTGGGTAGTGTGCCAGGGGCAAAATCTAGTTTTTAAATCTCAGGCTCAGGAGGTTTGCACAATTACATGGAGGGAAAAAAAACACCAGGACGTTTAATTACCAAAGCATGTAGCTTACATGAAATAGATTTCACACATAATTCAATATGCAAGAGAAAACATTTTAGATAAAAGCTGCAAATGGGTCGTTTTAGCTGTTATTAAATATAAAAAAGGAGAACATTTACCTTGGAATAAAAAAAAGAAAGGATTTTAGATTTTTTTTTTAAATGTGATGCTGCAGACTGCATGTGTCCCACCCTTTACACACTAAACCTGCAAAACATCGACTGGAATAATCAATACATCTATGATTTGATTTCTAACATTCAGGATGAGATCTTTATCCAATACACTCATTGTCTTTTGTTCTCCTGCTCAAAAGATCCAAAAAAAAAAAAAAAAAAAATTAAAAAACCTCGCTGGAAATCTTTGAATCAAATCAGTGTCCGATCCGATCTATTTTATTCCTTGCGCTGCATTCAGTCCAGTTTTTGAAGGAAAAAAATGAAATTGGGGAAAGAAGATGCTCGCTTTTTGATTTGGATTATCTGAGCAAACCTTTTTTTAAAAATCCAGGTAGATTTGGATGTCAGAAGTTGAAGGGCAAGCAGAGGAGGAGGAAAGAGAGAGCGAGAAAGAGAAAGAGAGAGAGGTGCCAATGGGATCCAATGAAGCTGGTATAAAGAAATGAGACAAAAAATGTGGATGATTTTTAGTAGAAACTGGATCCAAAGTGTGCGGATGCGCCTGTGATCGAACAAAGTCAGGATTTAATGAGAGGATCATCTAAACGTGAATCTAAAACGCGCCTCAGCATCATTACATCAAGATGCTGCAGCAATAAAGACAACAATCAAACCCAAATGTCCAAATAAAATCTACACCTTTCCTCCATTTAGGTTGGATTATTTTTAGTATCTAGATTTGTTCCAACTTACCTCTGGAAAAAATATCACTTTGAAAGCATCTCCAGAGACGCAGCAGGACTCCTCGGTGTGCGTACAGGTGTAGAAGATGCGCGGCTCTGCTTCCTTTTCTCAGCCAAGCAAACACTCCAATAACTGCGTCTCTGTGCGTAAACGTGGGAGAGAGAGTGAGTAGTAGATGTGTGTGAATGAGGGGACGGGGTTACATACCAGCAACGGCTGTGATGCCAGCGCCCATATGGCTGGCACGTCACCGGTAAGAGCCATCACATGAGAGCCCAGTGATTGACATGCGCCCGCATTCGGAGAGATTTGCCCTCCCGGGGGAAGAGAGACGCACATAGAGAGACAGGAGGAAGAGGTGGTGGAGGAGGAGGGCTCTGCCATCTGTCACCATAGTGCTAACACAGCCAGGAGAAAAAGAAAAGAGGCAGATAATCAAATGGAGAAGATCATTGTTGACCCTTGCTGCTGCTGCTTTAAGACATATAGACCACCCCTCTATATGTACCCTCCTGTATTTCTAATTCACCTGCCAAAATCAGCAGAAAATGACCAACAAATGAAATCGAAGTGGGAATATGTTTACTCTCATCACAAGGAAATTCCAAGTGTAACATATAAATATGTGGCATCACACTCTGTAAAACTAGAAATCTTTCCAAGGGTCTCTAGATATCTGAACATCTTAAAGTGACCACACTGTAAATAAACAAGAACCTGTGCCCAGCAAGCTCTGCTTTAAAATGATTCTAAGCAAGCAAACAAATCATCTCCTTGTTTCTACTTCTGATCTCCCTGACAGGGTCACGGGGGTGCTGGAGCCTATCCCGGCTGATTTAAGGCGAGAGGCAGGGTACACCCCTAACAGGTTGCCAGTCTGTCATGGGGCCACATATACACAACCAATTTCACAAACACACATTTCTATGGGCAATTTGGTACCGGCCAATCAACTTGAGGCTACTGCCCTGACCACCGTGCCACCTTGCCGCCTTCATCACCTTGTAGAATACAAAAAAAAATCTAAATTTATCCATGTTTGTTATACAATTGTTGTAATTGCCACGTGATGGAGATGGCAAAGAGGAACCAGATGCACATGTCAGATCCAATTTATTGATGGCGAGAAGGAAGGATAAGGAATAGTGAGAACTCAATCTCCTGGTGGCTAACCTGGGCAGGCTCAGGGTCCTGGGCAGGCATGGTGGTCCATAGGAGGAGGGAACAGACATGATAATACAGATTACATAACAGAGCCCTTATATGACAGGACTTATATTACACAATATAATTGCAAACATTATGAACATGTTATGTAGTTGGAGCCAGTGTAAGAAATTTGGGAAATTAGGACAAATGGCAGAACAAGCGGGAAGGAGAAAGGGCCAAAAGGAGGGACAATCATAACAATCCACGTTTCGTAGAGTGGTCTCTTTAGTTAGGAGTTCTCCTCCACATACCAGGTTGATATAATAACATCATAATAAGAAATTACTGGCAGTCGATCTACGTTCCTCCCCTTGCCTATATGGTCTCTTGCTGTGGGTGGTGACTGAAAGAACGAGATTGCGGATACAAGCGGCCGAAATGAGCTTCCACCGCAGGGTGGCTGGGCTCTCACTCAGAGATCCGGTGAGGAATTCTGCCATCCGCGAGGACCTCGGTGTTGAGCCGCTCCTCCTCCAGGTCGAGAGGAGCCAAATGGGGTGGTTCGGGCATCTGGTCAGGATGTCCCCAAGCGCCTTGCTGGTGAGGTGTTTCGGGCACGTCCCACCGGGAGGAGACCGATAGACAGACCCTGGACTCGCTAGAGAGACTATATCTCACAGCTGGCCGGGGAAGGACTCGGGATCCTTCCTGGTGAGCTGAAGGTTGCAGCCAGGGTGACAGAAGCCTGGGCTTCCCATCTGAGACTGTTGCCCACGCGACCCGACCCTGGATGAAGACGATGGAACGGAACTTGCAGTAGAAATAGAGATTTTTCTAAAGTCTGTTAACGTGACCATATTCCGTTCCGTCATCTTCCACTTGTTCCGGGGCCGGGTCACCTCAAACATTCACCTCAGTTTGCAGAAATATTCTAAATTGATAAAAGTTTATGATAAACTCACTTATCAAGAGGAAGCTTTAGTTGGAGTTTATCCTCCACATCATGCTTGAGTGGAAGTAGGGGGATGGTGATGCATTAGAAGTGCATTAAAGCCACCGAACAGAAGGCGTATTGTTTATTTATTTACCTAATTGGATCAAATTATGCTGCCATGTATTCAGAGGTACGGCAACCAAAACCATTTGTGAGTTTTTCTGACTCTAATGGACCTAAAATAACACCAGGTTGATACGACCTGATTGCTAAATCTTCAAATTAATTTGTTAGAAATTCTTGCAAGAAAAAAAAAAAAAAGGAAAAAGCTTTTACTGGTCCGATGCGTGCTTGTGTTTTTGCACGTGATGCTGAGTGAGGGGCGCCTGGAGGGGTAAGCATCAGAAAGACACACAGTGAGACCCAGGTGTGCAGGCCCACAAGGGATGTATGAAAAATGAGGACGAAGAGGGGGTGTATTGGGGATGACAGGGAATGGATGCTGGCGGAGGTGCCCATGCAGAATTTAGGAGGTTGGCACATGAGAGGCTGAGACATGAAAATTCCTCCCGACCAAACACCATCCATTTTGTCTGAGTCGCAGCATTGTGTCCATCCCTGCTCAGAGATCTCTCTATTTAGGAGGCATTAGTGAAGTTAATGTGGGAGAAATGAGCCTGATGACCACCAAGTCCAAGTTGGCATGAAAAGACCCACCGGGTTTGGAGAACGGGATGAGAAATAGCTGATAGAGCCTCATCATGTCCTTGGAAGCAGACATCCCTATAACTCCTCCACGGATGCACTTTGGGAGGTTGTGGGGTCATCTCTGAGATCACAGTGTGTGTCGCAGGTGGGGATAGGAAGCTACGGTGCCGCGCATTCACTAATGTGTCTCCTTCCTTCTGGGATCAGAGGGATGATAACCTGGCATCATACCAAGCCACGGTGGTGTGATTGTGTCAGTGTGGAGAGGCCACGGAGCTCCACCAGCAGCCAAAGTGGTGCCCTATCCCACCTCAGAGAGGGAAAGGGGGAGGGATGTTTACCTCTCAACAAGTTCCAGACAACCTTCAGCTCACCTTGCCAAAATAAATGCTAAATGTCAACAGCACGGCATTAGCCACCACTGCGCTCACAGGGAAGCCAATCAGACGGCTTTGATCTGACGGAGAACCCAGCTTAGGAAAATAACAATTTTGAAGGATTTTGCATCCAGTTTGAATTTGGATTAGTATTGAGTGGAAATCCTTTATTGGGCTTTTATTGTGATAAAATAAAACAGAGAGATTTAAAATAAGAATGTACTCAAAGGTCATATACATAGAAGATATTCTGTCACAACAGGGAGGAATAGGGTAGGAGCTGGATGCATGGTACAGTTTAACCAGTTTATTGAAAGAAGGAGGGCAAGGGATGAGGGACAAGTTTGTTCTTTTTTTATTATTGTTTTTTTTTTTAAGTTGTCCTTCCAGTTTTCAGTCCCATGGAGAGCTTTGGCCCAATGGGATTTGAACCCAGTTCTCCCATTTGAAAGACAGTAATTCTACCACTAGGCCAACGCCTCATGGGACCTTATTTTAAAGTTTGTTTGTCTTTTCTTAAGTTGTCCTTCCAATTTTCAGTCCTACAGTCCCAGGGAGAGCTTTGGCCCAGTGGGATTTGAACCCAGTTCTCCCATTTGAAAGATGGTAATTCTACCACTAGGCCAACGCCCCCTGGGACCTTTTTTAGAGTTTTTTTTTTTTTTTTTTTAAATTTGTCCTTCCAGTTTTCAGTCCTGCAGTCCCAGGGAGAGCTTTGACCCAGTGGGATTCAAACCCAGTTCTCCTGGTCAAAAGATGGTAATTCTACCACTAGGTCAACGCCCCCTGAGACCGGGACAAGCTTGTTCAACCTGGTGGTCAAACAGTGCAGACTTGACATAACCAAACATAGTCGGACCAGACATGGACAAGACGCCCACATGGAGAAAAGAATGAAAGACCTATTACTGACTTGTCACCAAAACCAGAAAGTGGAAGGGATTGACATGCTCACGGACAAATGTTTTTTTCTCACCGTGCCAAAAAGGTTGGTCGAGGTTTTTAATGTCCCACAGAGTCCGGCAGTTTACAGATATGTCTACTTTCAGTTAATCTCTTTATACACACGAGTCCAACCATTGAAGTCAAATTTAAATATTATAGTAAAAATAAATGAATGAAGATCTTCAAAAAAAAAATCTTTAAAGCCACAAAACTCATTGTCACTCCTTTTTTAATGACTAAATGAGCCCCAGACACCTCCATCCTTCCATCCCTCCATCCTCCACCTCTCTTCGTCACACTTGAGAGAAAACTTACAGTAAAAACTTCCACTTTCACACATGAGACACACACACACACATAAAACCTCACAATCAATTCCCCCCTTGTCCCCACCCTCCTCACGGTCCCCATCTGCACTCTCTTCTCTCCAACCCCGTAATTGCATATGCACAAATGCAAATGCCTATTAATTAATTACTTGACTAATTAGTGCAGTGGTATTTTAGGGCGATAAATCAAGTGGAGATGGGGGGCTGAGGATAGCGGGGCAGGAGGAGGGCCGTGTGGAGCATCCACAATGAACCCCCACACCAGAGGGAGTCTCCTCCAGCTCTACTATGTCTTTTGCGTGTGTGAGGAGGATCTGCACGGGCACAGTTCACAGAGAGAGGCGCTCCTTAAAAATGCTGAAGAGGTGAATGAAGGAGGTGAGTGAGTGTTTGGTGCTGTGAAAGAGGGAGGATTTAGAGGAGGAGAAATGAAAGCAGAGAGGTGACCTCTGCTCCTCCTACTCTGCTGCTTTCTGGCATGTGGCCAAGCTAAGGATGCTCATTGCATCTATTTTCACAAAAGAGAAGGGTGGAGATGGGGTGGGGGGACTGGATCGACTGCAGGGTGAGAGCACTTCTATTGATTCATATTTATATTCCTCTTGTAAATCGTGTCCAATAGTTCAGCGAGCCGAACAGCTGGCAGGATTTACACTGTGAAGCTGATGTGATAATTGTGGCATCTGCAATTGAGAGGTGAATAAATCTGGCAGCTTTGGTAAATGCCGTGTGTATGTGTGTGTGGGCGTCTGGCTGTAGGTGCGCCAGGCCCCTCACCATAGGCACCCAGAGATCTCTAGACTAAAATATTCATTCTTGTTTGCTCGCCCAGACAGTGCGGTCCTAATTGCAACATCAGAAAGCTCCACCTCCTTCTCTTGTCTGGCAAGGAAGAAGAACCTCATCTGGGAATGAGATATGTGTGTGTGTGTGAAACACACATCCGTCCTCCTTTCTGAGGAGACTTGATATGATTGGCTTGGTATTTCCACACTTTCTCACTGAGGAACATTCATGCATCAGATCGTAGTCTGACACACTTTTAGAGAATCTCAGCTCATCTTCGTGTCTCTTTCTCCACGTATGAGACAGTTTGGTCAGTGCGAGTCTGTCAGTCGATTCGTCTGTCCACAGGGTGAATGTGAGCTCTGGAGTTTTTCATCAGTTCCAGTGCCAGGCCTACCCCTTGCTTGGCCAAGCCGAACCATCTTGTGGGATTTTTGGCTTTTAATTATAGTAAGAGAGGATTAATTATGGCAGTAGAAACAAGGGGCCATGCATTATTGATGCTATGAGTGAAGGGCTGGAGGGGGTAGAGGGTGCTAATTAAATCACTGCCCCACTGCCATGTCCTCTCTGCCTTCACCATGTCCTCCACCTGCTACGTCTCCAGCAGGCCACCCTACTTTCCATTTTTATTCATTCATGTATAAGCAATCACAGCATCAGTTTAAGTCTTCAGCCTAAAATCTTTCTGTGGAAGTTTTAAAACTCCCTAACTGTACCTACCTTTTCATTTCAATCTAAGTTAGGGAAAATAATTCTCTCCATCACTTTTTTTTTTTTTTTTTTAAACTTATGATCAATCTCAGCATTCTGTATTCATCGTAATTGATCGTTGTCCTGTAGTCTTGATCAGTTAGATTTATTTCCATCCTAAATAAGAACCAACCTTCAGGATCAATCCGTTGGCAAGTTTAAAAAAAAAAAAAAAAAAAAAAAAAAAAGTGGGTTTTTCCGCCAGTCAAATATGGCTAAATGGCGTCATCTAGTGGAATATTAGAGAACTGCTTCATATCTTTTTTGCACTGGTCAGTTTTTTAAAAAAATAATTTTTATTTTTCTTTTATTATTCATTCATTCATTTCCTGAACTGCTTACTCCCTGGCAGGTTCTTAGGGGGTATCGGCTGATTCAAGGTGAGAGGCAGGGTACACCTCGAAGAAGTCACCAGTCTGTTGAGAGGCCACACACAAACAACCATCCACACACTCATTCCTGGGTGCAATTTTTTTGTAAAGGCCAATCAACCTAACATGAATGTTTTTGGAGAGTGGGAGGAAACCCATATACAAGGCGAGAACATGCAAACTCCACACATTAAGGCCAGTGTTCCACGCCTCGGCCCCATCCAGGACTCAAATCCTGACCTTCTTGCTGTGCTGTAATTCTTTTACTGAAGCTAAAACAAAATAAATAGAATAAACTTTAAAGTTTATGTCCAAGGTTTTAAAGCAATGCAACTCTTTTTATGCTAACAGAAGTTATTTTTGCTCAATAAAGACACTTCGGATTTTATCTGCTAATGCAATAAAGTCAGAATAGCAGGTGTTTGATATATTTTATCATGCAATTTCATCAAATTTGGATGCACAAAATAAAGAATAAAATAAAAAGTTCCTGCTTACATCAACCTTTTTCTCTCTCTTTGTCCCACAGAGTCCCACAGTTTACATATACTGTATTGTTTACTTTCATTTAATCGACTTTTATTGATAAAAGTGACAAGAAAAAAAAAAAGAAATTTAAACATTAAAGAGAAGAATAAATTAATGCAATCATTTCAAATACTGTATTTATTTAGGATTTTGCACCACTTTAGAACAGAAATTCGACACAACAAAAGTTGCAGTGGGTTTGAATAAACATAAAGTCCCAGCTTTAAAATGAACCTGCAAGTAAAAAATAAGAATAAAACAAAACAAAAAATCTGATGAACTTGCAGGTGCATCAAAAAAAGTAAACAAAAGATGGAAAAAAAGGTTCAAACGTGACTGAAACATGCAGTAATGCATGTCAACCAGCAGATGACAGTTAGATTACACACCTCAGACTACACTGTTACTTTGAGATTCCTAGATGTACAGACCTGGAGCTTTTCATCTGAAAACAACCTGTTTATTGTCTGACGGCAGGCTGTATAGTTGCATGGAGGTAGAAATCATGAGAAGAGCTGACTAAAAAGACTGTGTGTGCTCTGCTGAAAACTACCACCTGTTCCTCTGGCACAAAGTGTCTCTGTGATCCCCAATAATGAAAGATTTCACCTATTTATCCCTGAAATCCTCTGTGACTGAATCTGCTGTGAAAGATCTTGGCAGCAGGAGAGAGATTGGCCGTGTGAACCTCACTGATGTGTTTTGTTTAATATAAAGTACATTCTTTTTATGAATGTAGATCCCTGATTTTAAGCACATATAGAAGCTATCTTTATTGGGTTTTTTTTATCTGTAGAGAGTGTGTATGATACATTCATAACAGAAGGCCTATTGTGAGCTCTTTCTTTCTCCGCAGGCTGTCACATGGAACAAGATGCTGTATAGAATTAGATAGAATTACAGTTTTTACCCCTGATCTGTGTTTGGAGCTAGTTTGGAGGGCCTCCAGAGTGTGTGTATGAGAGTGTATTTAACACATGTACAGCTTGTCCCTACTTGCTACTGGAATGATTATATCTTTCCAGGCTGTGTGAGATCTATTTGCAGCAGGTTGAAAATAAAAAAGAGAATAAAAATAGCCATGTGCAATTTAAAAAAAGCTGCTGGAAACATGTGGGTCTGCACGGAGATGGGTTTAGCTTGTATCTGTAAAAAGAAAGTGACATATCCAACTTAATTAGAGGTAGAAACAAACAAACACCTCCCAAGGGGTGTTCATAGTGACAAACATAATGCAGGCAGACTTGAAGTAGTTGTATAACCGTGCAGTTTAAAATAGCAAATCAAATATTAACAAATCAACCACAAGGTAAGAATTAGGTCATTTTAAATGTCAAGATCGTCTATGGTTTCTTAATCCCTTTTGTTGAGGGGAAAAAAAAAATCCCAACTAAATATTGATTTGATGTCTAATTAGAGCAATTTGTACCTGTCAGTGTGTCAACAGTGTAGAGCGGTTTAGTTAATGTGACAGGCGGCCCAGGGATTTTCTAATGCCTGGCTGCTTCGCCATGTTTGTGTAATGGATTTGAAAGCTTACCTGACAATTTGCCTTTCTTGTAATCCACACAACCCAGCGGGTGGATGGAGGAGGTCTTATTTGCAACATTTGATACATTCTGTTGTTGTTGCTTTGTCATGATGTTGCTTGTCTGAGTTTCAGAGTAGGTGATGATGAGCTGACAAGCCAGAAAAGCTCATTGAGGGTAAATATGGTTGGATTTACATCCAAAAAAAGTGAAAAAAAAATGTTAAAAATCTGATTTACCGGTAGTCTAAATCAGATTTTCTGGAGCTTTAATCCAGGGCTTCATTATCTCTCCATTCTTAAGCGACTTTTGGTAAAAAGCAGGTTAAATGATGTTTGTATTTGTCCTTTTTTTAACAAGTGATTTTTTTTCCACTTCATGACGGAAAACCAGCTTATAGTCAGTGAATAATGTTGTTTCTGTTTTAGAATTTGACTTTCGATCTTTCATTTTAAGCTCCATTGCTAATATCCCAAAGCTTATGAATTCCCATATTTATGCCTGTTTTTCAGGGTTTTCATGCAAGTCGACTTTCTTCCATGCTTGAACGTTATTCTACATCATAAACACATCTGAGGGGAGGTTGTATTTTCTTCATGCATGTTTGAAAAATTTGCAAGCTCTTCCTTCTAGTAATCAAGAACTATTTGAACACCCGATTGTTCTTGGCCTTGGATTTTGTTTCCCTCAACGCCCACTTTATAACATAAGCTGTGACTTTGCCGCTTGCTCTGCTCACCCTTGGTCCATCTTTATCTAAATGCACTAAAATAAGAATATTGAAACTATGTGTGGTAGCTTTGCTAAAATGATGCACCTTACACTGTTTTTGTAAGCTCAAACTAGATTTACACTGTGTTGTGCATGCCAATAAGGGGTGGGCCTTGGCAGGAAGTGGGAGGAGAGGGAAGTCATTGTGAAAAAACAAATGTGAAACTGAATTATTTTATGTTAACCTTTTTTTTCCTGTGAATTTCCCATCTTCAAACTAAAAAAATAAAGCCTTCACATTTAAGAAATAAGTCCAAAAACTTCTTAAAGGATATGTTTCTTTTTTCTTCGTGTCTTATTTTTAGATATGAAACAGTTTGCATTATTGATTTAAAATGTAATTATGGTTTTTATGTCATTTATATGAAAAATAGCCCCCTTCCAATTGGAAAATTCTTTCAAATCCCTACTAATTTATTCAAGATCAGCTGAACAGAAATCTTTAGAAAATCAGAATATGACACATTTTCCTAAAAAAATGTCTTCCCAAACTACATATATTTTTTCCTCATTATTTTACTCTAACTACATAAGTATATGAATCAACATCACTGTATAACGTGTGCTACCTTGTTTTTAATAAAAAGAAAGAACTGAAAAGCGAGGATGTTGTTATCTAAAACCATCCAAATATTACATTGTCATCTAGGGGGAAACACGTTCTCATCTCAGGTCTGCTTTTCACGATACTTTGATAAAGATATCCCAAAACCTGTGATGGAAAATAATTTTGTTCCTGAAATGTAAGATATGAGGTCACACAGGCATCTCTGTAAGAAAAAAAAGGTGGGTGAAATTTAACTGAAATTTATTTTGTGTTACAAAAAAGAATTCTGAATGTGAAGAGGTGTAAAACATGAAAATATTTGGAGAAAGTGAAATGCAAATTTTTATGAAAAGCAAAAGGAGAGAAAAATGAAAAATCAAATGGGATTTCTGAAATTTAAAAAAAAAAGTCCCCGGCTGCAAAGCAAATTGATACTTGAGCTGGTTTCATATTCGACGGGTTGCTTTGACAAGCATTTTGTAATAAAAGGTGAACATGAGGATACAAAAGGAGAGCGAGCAGCAGAAGGTCTAATTTCAGCTGAAGCCATTTCCATTTCAAATCAGGAGCTGCTGGGGTTCTTACCTCAATGTGAGAACATTTTTATGCTTGGAAAGTAGATCAAAATCATTTTTCTTCAAGAATTATTAGAATATGCTTACAGAATATCTACCATTAATTTATCGTCTATCTGTGTAGGGGCCATGCACATATGCACGTGCACGTTTATGTACTGTGTCTTTTTGATTTGATACACTTGACCTAATCTGGTCCAAAGAACTGTTAAAAAGAGCTTATCAAACATTCCTTTTGAAAAATGGAGCAACTCTCCCTTTTGACACTGTTAACTTATGCAACTAGTTTGAACCAAAATGAAAAAGTATAAAGTAGCAGAAATGTTTTCATTCTGTCTTCCAACAATTTAGCCTAAAAACCTGTCAACTTAAAAAAAAGAACTCAACCGAGCTTGTGTTTGCAGATATGTGGAGATTCTCTGCACAGGAAGGGCTATGTTTAGCCAAGAGCTCTTGAAAAGTCCGCCCCCTCATTTAGTCCTCCATAAAACAACATTATTACATGTTTAGGTTGCCATAACCAGCTGGATAAACATTTAAATGACTTCTGTGCTCCACTGTGGATGGTCGAATGCTGCCACACCACAGCATAAATGACCTTCCATAGTGTGCTCCTCTGTCTTTTCTTCTGCTCTCATTATGCTCCATACCCTTCCCCATATACCATGTCAAAGATCCACGTAGCTTCAGGCCAAATTTCTCTGCTTTCCAAGCCGTTCCAACATATGAAGAGAAAAAAAAAATAGGAGGTAGCTCTACTTGGAGCTGGTTTTACACAAACAATATATTTTCAATATTGTTCTAATTTTGATTTTAAATCTTAAAGGGGAGTATTGTACCGTTATGAGGTAATAATTTTCATCTCATAGTGAATATGAATAAACATTGTACCTTTTATTAGCTTAAATGATGTAATATTTGCTGTAAATAGGTAATAAATACATTTATTCGGTCTCACTTCTCTTTGTGATACTGTGAATTCCCTCCTCCTCTCACTCCCCTCATGCTCTCTTGGTCCAGCCCTTCTGGTAGCATGCATGACACAGCGTAATTCTTGTTTGAGGCTGCAAAACCATTTTAAGCCCATAAAGTTTGCAAAGCTACTGCATGTTCTTTTCTATTCTTGTTTTAGGAGCATATGCACTGAAACATTTTCTGCCCGTGCTAGAATGAGGGTGTCGCACAGCTTAAAATCCTTGGCTAAAAACAACCCGATGTTTGAATAGTATCCAGAAACTGGAGAAGAGAGTTTGCAGTTTTTTCAAACATGCAGGAAAAAAGTAGAAAACCACTTCAGGTATGTTTTAAATCTGAGAATTGTTCAAATTAGAAAGAAACCTTTCAAAAAATTGATTTAGCATAAATCACTCCATTTGAATAAAATATTTTTATAGTTTTAAAAGTAAAAAAACTAACTTTACAATCTTGTTTTTTTCTCTGTTCTTTGCTTTGCTTCTGCTGACACCATCATGTGCAACACAAGCTCTAGATCAAGTGATGTCGGAGTGGATCAGCTGGTGTACATCCCCTCTCCATCCTTTTCCTCTAGTTTATTCCTCTCGTCTCCTCCTCTCCACCTCCCTCTCTCTCACTCCACAAATCTCTCATTCACAAATAGAGGCCAAAAGAGGCTCAGCTGATGTGATGGGATTATCTTTTTTTTTTTTCCTGATTACAAATCAACTCCAGCTTAAAAAGGTAAAATAAATAAAAAAATAAATGGAATAAATACACAACAGCTCCTCTTTTTGCTCCTCCTCATGGTTACTGTGACCCCTCCTCGTTCTCGTTCTTTCTCCTCCCACCTCTCTCCGCCCCCACCCCTCACAACCAGATCTGAGGACATGCCTCAGTCACTCCTGCACACAGGTTTTAAAAGAGTGCATGAGAGAGAAAGATCAGAAGTATAGGAGCACATCAGCAGCAAATCAGAGAGGTAAAGCAGAGAGGTGAAGAAAGTCTTTAGTTTTCCAGCTCAAGTCTGGGTCTGAATAGGTGAGGGACGAGGTTTTGAGGAGTGGGAGGATCCTCCAGGGTTTGTCATCAGAATATTTTTGGAAGTGTCTTCTTCTCTCTGCTGGGAGATAAACTTCCAGGATTCAGAACCATGGAGCCCTCCATGTCAACTGAGGTGGAGGGGGAGCACAAGGAGAGGAAGAAGATCCAGTTTGCTGTCCCTGCTTCTGCTCCGACCAACCTGGACCCCCGGCAAGTGGAGATGGTGAGCAGACAGAGCCCAGATTACTGTTTGATCCATCACAGCAGATCACAACTCTGCTTAAGCTTGATTGCATAAGTTAGAAACAAATTGCTTTTTTTTCCATGACCACAATTATCACTACATCTACTGACTATTGCTTTTCCCACTTTTTTCATTTAACCTCTTGAGAATCCAAACTGGTTTTGCCAGAGTTGATAAATTGCTGAGTCTGTGACCTTCTTTAGAAATTTTGATGACACTTTCCTGTGTTTCCTCATGAGGGAACGTCCTGCTGTCTCCTCTCAGATGACCCGTTTCAGCAAAGTGACATTGACACAAAACTTATCACCCTCCATCTTTGGATTTGCAACTGCAGCAAAAAAAAAAAAAAAGAAAAAATCATAACTCCCATCCTACTTAAATCCATGTCAGGTGCTCTGAGCATTTTACTGCTCAGAGTGATACATAAGTATCTTATAACCAAGTCAGCATGGCTTGTGTGTTTCTGTGAGAGATTTATGCCATTTTTCTCCTACAACACTGATCTTTCATTTTGGCCGTAATGCTGCTGGCTCTTATTTTAGATCAGGGATAAGTGGGCCAAAGTAGTTTGGTATCAAGGAAGATCGAGGCCAATGGCTCATTTCTCCTGAGAGCTTGAAGAGAGGTGGGTAGGACTGCAAAAGTAAGTTGTTCTACATAGAGATACCTCACCGGTGGGTTCACATCACCATGGTCTTCTCCCTCAGTGCCTGTTCTTATTTTATAGCTAGCAGGAATGCTACAAAGAGTCCTATTCTTTAAAGAGTTTACTACTCTTTACAAGAGGAGAGAGTTGGCAACTTCCTCCAACATGCATGAATGAAATAGAAAACCCCGTTAGGTATGTTTTTTATGTGGGAACAACTTTTAAACCTGATGGAAACTCCAGAAAGGGAGGAGTTGGCTCAGTGGTAGAATGTCTGTCCTTGGACTGGAGAAGCCAGTTCAATTCACACTGCACCCATGCCTGAGTGTCCTTGGAGGAGACACCTAACCCACCATTGGTGCTGTTATGGCTGCCTGCTGCAGTGCAATGCAGCATAGATATTTTCCCATTTGAGGGATGGATATAGTACATAAAAAAGAAGTTAATTTTGCATAAAACGTTGCCTTTAAAATGCTCTATTCTGATTTATTAGAGGATCTTTTTCTTTTAGTCAGTTTTTCAGTTAAATATGGCTTTTTTTTTTTTTTTAGTTTTTTAGACAGAAGTTTTGATCAAATCAAATAATTTTGCACCGTCTCTGGCATTGTTACATCTTCAAGTCTTGTCATCGAGCTCTGATCTCTATCAGCTCTTCCAAGAAGCCACAGCATATCCACCCGCCATATGTGCTGCTTTTTTTTTTCTTAAAAAAAAACTGACTTCCGTCTCTGCTGGGGTGGACCTTCATGCATGATCACCAGATGATCAAACAAAAATCCTGTGTTATGTATGGGACCAAATGGTCCCCACAAATAAAGTGGGGTTTATTTGAAGTTGTGTTGTGTGGGGGTGCTACTTTTTGCAACAAAGCAACATATGTGTAGAAGTAGGAGGATGGAAAATAAAAGGTGCATTCAGGGGACGACGTGTTTCTGTGAGTGTAGAATCAGATAGTATCTCCTTGAGTTGGATAAGGTCCTTCAGGGACTTGTGGGTGGGTGTTGATGGTAGTTTAAACCCTACTTCTCCTTACGAGTTCGTCTTTGTTAATGATTTACTTTGACTTTCCCATTTTTTTAAAAAAAACTTTCATTACCTGTAACCCCTTATCGCTTTTTCCAATGGCATTTAAATTGCAAAAAAAACACCCACAATTCACTGAATTACATAGACCTTGTTTCTATGGAGACAAGCTGTACAACTATGGTATTCACAGCTCTCTCACAGCTGGGATCTGAAAGGTCAACTTTAATGGACAGTTTTGTCTAACTGAAAGGCTGTTTACGACAATGTTTAGGAATATACATGCATGGATGCTTTTAGGCAGGGCAAAGAAAAAGATTGCACACGGTGAAAGATAACAGGAGCAATTTGTACACCTTGAAGAGATTTATGATGGTATTACTACCAATCAGTGTCTACTTTGTACAAATAATTCTTTGTGCTAAAATATGTGAGTTTTTTACCCAAAATCAAGAAGAAATCCTGATTGCAGTTAGTTTGAATGATTTTTTAATGTTTTACTAGCAGCTCAAACAACCGCAGTTTATTCAATCCACAGCTTCACAACATCTTTGATTTATTTTTCAAACATGAAAGAAAATGTTCTCACCCAGAAGATTAATTTTCCTCATTAAAAATTAAATGATTATAACTAGATTGCATCGTTGCGTAAACCCTCTTTTTCCAAATTAGAGGTTGTCCTGGCCTTGCTGGGAAACCACAGATTCCAACAGCGTCTCTTGTCAACAAGCCCAGTCCTAATTATACAATATGAAATTTATGTATGTAATATTAACCACAGATTTCACACAGAAGCAAATTAATTGAACGTTTTTTTTTCTTTAACACCAAATTTGAAAGAGATTGAGGAGTTTTTTTTCCCAGTGTAATCACATTATGTTTTTAACCATAGAATCGGTAATATTTTGTGAATTAGGCCAGCAAAAGCTTTTTATTTGATAAAGTTATAAGAAGATCATAATTAAAGGTGAATAGAAATGTTTTTCCAACCAATGTCACATACTGTAGTTCGAAAGCACATTGAAGCTGGAAGATACTTTGTGTGACATTAAAATAATGACGAAAACAGTCATCTTCTGTTGGAGAGACATAGTCTCTCCAGCGGGTCCGGGGTCTGCCCCTTGAACTCCTCCCGGTGGGATGTGCCCGAAACACCTCACCTGCGAGGCACTCGGGGGGCATCCTGACCAGATGCCCGAACCACCCCATCTGGCTCCTCTCGACCTGGAGGAGGAGCAGCTCGACACCGAGCTCCTCCCGGATGGCAGAGCTCCTCACCCGATCTCTGAGTGAGAGCCCAGCCACCCTGCAGAGGAACCTCATTTCGTCCGCTTGTACCTGCGTTCTCATTCTTTCGGTCACCACCCACAGCTGGTGACCATAGGTGAGGGTAGGAACGTAGATTGACTTGTAAATCGAGAGCTTTGCTTTTCGGCTCAGCTCTCTCTTTACCACGACGGACCGATGCAGCGTCCTAGTTATTGCTGATGCCGCACCGATCTGCCTGTCGATCCAGAGCCCCTCCCGGCCAATTTAAGGCGAAGGGCAGAGTACATCCTGAACAGGTCGCCAGTCTGTTGAAGGGCCACACACATATAACCATCCACACACACACTCATTCCTAGGGGCAATTTCTGCACTGGCCAATCAACCTAACATGCATGTCTTTGAAGGGTGGGAGGAAACCCACGCAAACACGGGGAGAACATGCAAACTCCATACAGAAAGGACAGCATTCCAAGCCTCGTCCCCACCCGGGACTCGAACCCACGACCTTTTTGCTGTGAGGCTACTGTGCTACTCACTGTGCCACCGTGCTGCCATGACAAAAACAAACTCAGGAAAAGTTTGAAATTGTTTGAAATAATGTATGAGGGTTGTTTTGGGATCTATTGGAGATAAAAACAACTTTCCAGATGAACACAGTGTACAGAATTATACCTAAAATAATATAGAATCTAGAATTTGGAGAGTTAATGGGTTGATAGACAACTCTCAAAAAATTATTTGAAACAAAATAAAGTCAAGTCGACTTCATGCAAGTTTAATTTTTTTTTTTAAATTTAGTGATAATTCAAATTTTTGTTCATTTAAATCAATACTTGTTTGCGTGTGGTACCCGTCTTCTGTTCTTGTCCACCACAAATGGATTCATTTCTCTATTGTACATTCATATACTGAACTGTATCCTACTGGTTTTTTCCACTTCGTCTGAAGTCCGTTTTGGCTCTGCTCTCGTTTAACCACGATATATCTTTGTATCAACTATGCAACTTATTGTGGGTGGTGCACCAATCCATGGAAATTAAGGATATTTGTTTTGTCTTCTGAACTGCTTATCCTTAACAGGGTTGCGGGGGTACCGGAGCCTATCCTGGTTGATTTAAGGCCAGAGGCAGGATACTCCCCGAACAGGTCACCAGTCTGCTGCGGGGCCACACACACAACCATGCACACACATTTATTCCTGGTGGCAAATTTTATAGCAGGCAATCAACGTAACATGCATGTTTTTGGAGGATGGGAGGAAACCGGAGTACCTGGAGAAAACCGACACAAACACAGGGAGAACATGCAAACTCCACACAGAAAGACCAGTGTTTCAAGTCTTGTCCCACCCGAGATTGAAACCCTGACCTTCTTGCTGTGAGGCCACTGCGCCACCATGCCGCCCTCCTCCAGATATAACAGTGGATGTGTTCGCGTCATAATTTCAACACCTAAATTTGACTTTGATGTAGACAACTCAATGGTTTTTTTTGTCAGTTTGTCAACAATATGTTGTAAACTTTTAAATTAAAAAAGGAATGAAAAGAAAATCTTCATTTTTGCCTGCTCACTGGCTGGAATAGGCAACAGGGAATATTAAAATGTGAACAAATAGTGTTGAAAATACCCAAAAAAACATCAAAAGTAAATATAATAAAAGTTTTTAGTGGAAGATATGATTCATATCTGTTGTTTTACTCAGTGGGATTGGTACCAGCACCACTCCGACCCTGACATTACTCTACCCTGTCAAACCTCGGAGTTAAACATCAAACACCGACCTTTGATGCAGCAAGTGTTTGTGGGTAAACATTAGCAGTCTGGGGGACTGTCAACATGTTGCCAGACGGAGCTGCAGGACGAGGGGCCGCGGTGAACTTTCCTCGCACATGTCCACGCTGCACGTCCATGCATTGTCATAGTTTGAGTCAATTTAGACGATGATGCAATCCAATAAATCTTTGGAAATCATTTTTATGATCCTTGAAAATGTTCCCGACAATTTTTTAAAAAACATTTGAAGTTGCACAAAACTAATTGCGACAGAAGTTTTGAAACTACTTTTAGGATCTAAGTTTGGCCGCCATCAATGGCTTTCTGTTCTCGGTTGATGACGCCTTGGCTTGTTCCGTCAAACTTCTGAAGAGGCAGTTATTTTGATTTGTTAATGACTCTGAAAAAAAACAAGCATTTTTTTCCTTCCACACTCTGTTTCCATGTTAATTAGCATTTCAGTTTCTGTAGGAACTAGTTTATTATGACCCCATAAATCCTTTTTTAATAGAGGCTACTGTTAAAATCACATTCTGTGTTCACTAAACACTTTATCATCGTCTTCTCCAGCTCAGTGAAGGCGATGTGTAATGTGTAAACAGTTTCACAACATAAACACAGAGCATGTGTGGAATGACTACTCACTTGATTACAGTACACACAAAAAGATGGAAAAAAATCCAAAACCATTTGCTATGCTGCTGTTTTAAACCATCTCAGATTCACTTTTTATTATGTTCACAATAAGAAAAGGATAAAAAAAACATCTTCAAATGTCTCTTCTTTCCTAATCTGTAGGGGCAAAGAAGAAAAAAAAATCAGAGCACATTTGTGATGAGACAAGAAGAGGATTAGAAAAGAAGCAGAGATAGAGATGAGAACAGGGAGTGGGGGATAAAAGCTGCTGAAGATTTGTGGCTGATCAGGAGCTGACTTGTCACAAAATCTTGTCAGACATCAGCATCTTCGCAGCAGCTGCGTCAAGGTCTGGACTCTGAACTCTACCTTCCAGTTATTCCCTCCTGATCTGACTCTCAGAACTCAGCTGCTTTTAACCTGGAGTCCCTTTGCTCATTAAAGGTCCACATGATTCTCACGCCGATTTGAACCGAGTACTGAAGCATGACTCCTGACAAATGGGATTGGTCCAAATCCCTGTTTCATCAACACCAAAGCGACATCACATTGTGTTATTGGCAAAGTGTGAGTTGTAATCTGTAACATTTGAGGCTTATCTCCCTCCACCCTGAGGTTGATCCATCTGCAGCTTTCACAGAAACACAGTTCGAATTGTGGAGTGATTAGGTTATGATAAAACAAAATCATTCATAATAAATGAAAAAAAAAAAAAATTAGGTCGAATTTTTGCATCCATACAGAATAAATGGGTTGCATAGTAACTGTCAACCAAAACCTGTTTGGTCATTTAAGACCTGTGGGTAAATGTGATGCTATAGGTGAGTAACCACAGTCTTTCTGTCCTCTCTGTGTCCGCCTGATGACCTCTGAAACAACCCTTTCCCAACAAAAATCTGCATAAGCATTTAATCTAAAAGCACAAAGAAGAAAAGCTAAATTATCGTAGCGATCACAGATTATAAATCATAGCATCGTCTTTATAAACGCTTCAATTGGCACCACCCCCTTTTCTTCTATCCATAACAAGTGGCACATTTTCAGCTCTGTTATGGTAGAGGGTTATGGAGGGAAAGGGCTATCTAAGAATGATATGCTGCCCGTTGGTGAAATGTTAGTACATTTTTTTGTTTCGGGGTCACTGGAGAGCCCTTGTAGATGCTCTCTGCAGCTCATCTGTTTATTTAGCTAGCTGGCGGTGAGGCCAAAGGTCTTAGTGATACTGGTATTCGAGCAGGGGGAGAGAAATCGCTTGTACAATATTTTAAATAGCAACAAACCCACCGAGCAGAAATATCCTTGACACCTCAGACATTTTTAAAGCTGCCTTGAAGCATTGTTTTATGATGAATGAAAGTAACCTGAATGATTCTGTTGGAGCTATTGGACAAAACAGATGATCTCTACTTTTTGCCAGTTCAACATAGTAGAACGGCTTTGCCTGCCAGCTTCTTTCAGAAGAGGCGGGGAGGTCTGGCGTCGTATTTGGCTCTGAATAGACTGGAGCTCGTGCTGTGCTCAGTTCTCTGACTGAAGTAAAAACCAGGTTTCAAATGCTCGTAAACCACCAGACGGAGGTGATGACGTCTGTCTCTTAAGTTTATGTTAGCTTGAGGTTGTCCCTGAAATGCTTTGGGAAATACAATGTGGTTTATCTCACCGGTCAGATAAGATAAGCAAAACTCCTCAAGTCGAATAACGACATTCTTTGAATTTCACTGGAAAAGAAAAAGTTCAAAGAAACAAAGTTAGAGCACTGAAGATGAATATATATTTATACATTACTATAAATTAATTACTGATGGATAAATAATCAAAGATTCCTCCCTTTTGCTGAGAACATTTTGAACTTCCTATGTGGTCAAGTTACCCTTTTTCCAAAGACCTGCTGAAGCCCTTATTAAAAAAGGTTGACGTAACATTTTTGAAGTGGAGGTTTTACCATGTATTTTGTGAGGTGATAAATCTTAACCCATTGCATGTTTGACTCAGAAATACAATATTTGCCAAAAAAGAAGCTTATAAATACATTTATTTTGTTCCACTTTCATTTTTGATGCGGAATTCCACCGCTCCTCTGACTTCTCACTTTGTTCCACTCCCTGAATGCATGTACAATACAGTGTAAATCTCATTCCAGGGAACAAATACAACGTTTACCTCAAGTTAGCAAAATAAGACAGATTAGTCAGAGTAAGACAGAACACATGTGTGTGAATGAGAGGGCTCTAAATGGAAAAGTATTCCCTGTAAGAGAATAGATAAAGATGGTGGAAGATTTTAAGTACTTAGGATCAACAGTCCAGAGCAATCGAGAGTGTGGAAAAGAGGTGAAGAAGCGTGTGCAGGCAGGCTGGAACAGGTGGAGAAAAGTATCAGGTGTGATGTGTGACAGAAGAGTTTCAGCTTAAATGAAAGGAAAAGTGTACAAAACTGTGGTGAGACCGGTCAAGCTGATTGGTCTAGAGACAGTGGCACTGAGGAAAAGACAGGAAGCAGAGATGGAGGTAGCAGAGATGACGATGCTGAGGATCTCTCTGGGAGTGACCAGGAATGATAGGATTAGAAATGAATATATCAGAGGAATAGCACATGTTAGAAGTTTTGGAAATAAAGTCGGAGAGGCCAGACTGAGATGGTTTGGACATATGCAGAGGAAAGAGTACATCGGAAGAAGGCTGCTGGATTTGGAACCACCAGGAAAACGGTCTAGAGGAAGACCAAAGAGGAAGTTCATGAATACAGTGAAGGAAAACATGAAGATAGTTGGCATGACCGAAGAAGATGCAGCACATAGGGTTAGATGGAAGAAACTGACTTTGGCGACCCCTGAAGGGAAATGCCAAAAGGAGAAGAAGAAGAACCCCTCGTTAATTAAATCCTTTTTTAAAGCAGCATGAAGTGAGTATGAAGCATCCAGGATAGAAATCATTATTTACGAATATGTGACCAAGGTCTCATATTTCAGTGGAGTGCAGTAGTGTGACTGAGTGGTCTGAGGCGCTAGATTTAGGCTCCAGTCATTTTGATGGCATTGGTTCAAATCCCACTGCTGCCAGTAACTCTTCTTGTGTGCTGCCTGTTCCAGATGCTCCTGACACTTTTGCTATTTTTAAAGTTTTCCCCACTATTTTTTAAACTTGTTTATGTTTTGATTTAATTTATTACTCTATTTTTCCTACTGTTCTCCTTGCACGGAATTTGTGCTGTAACAAAAGGAATTTTCCCTCAGGGATTTATAAAGTATTCTGATTCTGTATCTCTGTGTCTTGTTCACAAGAGAGTGAAGGATGGAGCGGCTGATCAAGTGAGAGATAGATGTGACATTTGTAATAATTGGGATGTTGGGTCAATGCGTCATGCTGAAGAGAGAGCTGAACCAATAGTGGCGAAACTCTGAATTTACAAGTCAATTTATGATCAAATTCTCACGTATTTTCAACACCGGTGATTGGGGACCAAAGGAACAAGGTCTTGAATAGTAGCAGCATTTAAACTCTCTCGGTAACGTGGTCAGGATATTGTGAGTAGCTCTGTGTGAGTGTGAGTAGCTCTGCCATCCAATTGGTGTTCGGAAAAGGGACATTGATCCTCTGGGTTTAGAGAAGCCAGATGAGGTGGTTTGGGCATCTGGTTAAGAGGCTTCAAGACGCCTTATCTGTGAAGCATTCCAGGTATGTCCCAACTTTTAAATGAGTAAGAAATGTAAACCACTACTTCAGATTGAATGGAAATGTTCTACATTTACAATAGAAGTGATGTAATGACGTTTTAAGGGATGACAAGACGTCTTAACTTTGAGAAATCTAAGCTAAACCAACGAAAAAGTTATCTTTATTTACCAAAATGTGACTCATTAACTCAAAGAGCAAAAGTCACTAGAGGCACTTAAAAAGGTCAAAAGCACACAAAAAAGTTCAACCTTCCTTTGGTGACAAAGCTTGTTTACAGATGATCAAATAAACTTAAAAAATGAGATCAATAAAATCTACTCCTCCTGGAATACTCTATCATGTCAGGACTCGCATGTGGACAGATGCCATAACAGCAAATCAATATCGTACAAATCTATACCCAAACATCAGGGTAGAAATTGATTTTGGCCACTAGAGAGTTGGTGCTTCATGTGTAATGGAACTGAGTGATTCTCGCACCATTTCACAGAAAGCTGATCGACATGTGATTTGATTAGTTGATTTGTGTAATTGAGTGTTTTATTTGGCCCAAAGTGATGATAGTAAAACGGAAAAAAAAATCTGAGCCTGCGTTTTCACATGAAGGTCAGCTCCATATAACAGACTTCCCTGGTTGATGAGCTTTCGACTGAACCTCTGGAGAACCCTGCGATCTAGTTTATGTCGTTTTACTGCAGCAGCTTTTTTTAGGGCTGGCATGAGAGCACCAGCTTAGAACACAGCCTCTGGGGAGCAGACCCATTTCAGCCAATCTGCACCCAGGCTGCTAAGCACGACAAACCTGAGCCAACACTGACAAACCGAGTGGTTGTGCACACTCAGTAACATGCAAAGTCAACAGTTAGCAGTGACTCATGAACTCTTGGGTCCACTGACCAATGCACTGTATGATTTCTGGTTACTACTTCTTGCTCGATCAAGGTGCCACAAGTTTGAAAAGACCTTTATGGAAAAAGGTCTTGAATTAATTGAACTATTTAGTATTTAAATAAAACACATTTTAATCTCTAATTTGGTAAAACATGGTCTGAGGGTTCATTGGCCTACTGGTAGAATTGCCATCTTTCAACCAGGAGAACTGGGTTTGAATACCAATGGGCCAAAGCTTTCCCTGGGACTTTGGAAGTGCACATTGAAAGGGACAAAATAAAAAATAAGCCAAAAAAAAAAAAAAATTTGGTGAGACACTTCTAATTCAGACTCACTTTTTCTTTTCTTTGTGTTTCTTCAGAAAATTCAAAGTCAAACTCACTCGGCTAGTTTGATAAGCAAATCCATCATCTTTCATTTTTCAATTATTCATGAGTAAATCTTTTATTATTGTGAGTCTTGGGGACATACAGTTGCTTTTCGGGGAAGTTTGAAGGTTTGCACCTGTACAACCTGTTAGAAGGACAGCGTACCTTCTTGCCAAGAGCAAATCCGCTGCAACTGGTTTTAGTCCAAAATCATGCTGGTGGTTGTGCAGAAGGGTTGAAAGATTGGGAGCAAGAGGGTTTAGAGATGTAGGAGTGGGAGGGGACGAAAGGATAAAGCATAGCTGGCGTAATCTCTCATGCTGTGCTCCTGTGTTGCCATAACTGAGCGAGTCACATACGATATTATGTAACCCGTGCAGAGCAGGGTGGTTTTAAGGCTGGAAAATTACTAGAGGCACCATGTTAATGTCCTCAACCACTGGCAATGTCACCACCAGCAAACAGTCACTGTGAATGACAAATGCAGAATTTAAACGTATGATCCCATCAAGTTTTATCTCCAAACTAAATGACAAATAATAAATGACATCAGGATGACTATCACTTACACACACACACTCATACAGGTAAATGGATCATGAGGTTGTGTCCCTCTGTGACCTCAATTATCCACGCAGTCATTTCACTTCTCATTTATCTCACTGTTCTCATTAGATATGATTAAGTGACAGCAGACTCCACTCCTTTCCTACTTTCATTTTTCAATGATTGTTTTCAGTGACACGCAGTGGAAGATAGCGGCTTTTGAGTCATTGAATAGATTTATGAGTATACAGTGTGTTTCTTTTCAATTTCAATTCCATTTTATTTGTATAGCCCAAAATCACAGAATTTCTGTCTCAATGGGCTTCACATTGCAGATTCAGAAGGAAGAAAAAAGAAGGAATGCATGAACATAAATACGCATAAAAAACAACAAACAAATGCTAGCTGGACAATATTAGCCCTTAGACTCTTTTTCATAGTGAGGAAAAATACCTTAGAAACCCATCAGTGGGGAAAAAATGAGAAACCTCATGGGGATCCACACGAAAGAGAAATCCCTCCCCTGTGACAAGATTCCAATGTGTCTAAGACTATTGTTTAAATATTAGCTTAATCTACTCCACAGCTAAATATCTAAAGAAGTTAATAGATGTTCTTCATCCTGATGGAAACATGGGGGACTCTTCAGCCCGGAGATGCCCAGGAAGGGGATGAGTACATGGATTTCATCCTGATGGAGTGGGGGTGATAGATGAAGCACGGAGGCCTCCTCAATCTGGCCATGCCCAGGACAGGAACGCAGAGGATCCATCAGGAATCTGAAACAAAGCTCTCTCCCAAAGAGGAGGAAGAGAGAGGTGGACAGCATGGGAATTGTACTGTACCAACAAGCAGTGTAAATCTTAACAAACAGACAATAGAGAACAATGAATGTGATAGAAAGCCAGATATCTGCCAAGGGGGATGTGGACACATCCAGCAGCCAAGGCAGTCTGGCAGAGAACAGTAGGTAAAATAAGAGGACAGAACCCCAATGTACCATACTTTCCCCAGCTTCAACTATCTAGCAGCCAACTAGTAATTATATCAGCTAAATGTCTCTGTTTCTAGCTGGACCTGGTGATAGGCTTGTTCAAAGAGGAATGCTTTAAGCCTACCTTTAAATGTAGGAACACTGTCTGCCTCTCTCACTTGAGCTGGGAGCTTATTCCATAAAACTGGAGCTTGGTGGCCAAAGGCTCTGCCTTCAACTGTACTTTTAGAAATCCTAGGAACTGCTAACAGCCCAGCATTTTATGAGGGGAGTTTTTGCTTGGTTGATAAGGTACTAAAAGTTCACTGATGTGGGATGGAGCCATGCCGTTTAGGGCCTTGTACGTTAGTAAGAGGATTTTGAATTTGATTATAAACTCAATTGGAAGCCAATGAAGAAGCTTTTCAGAGATTAAAAAAATAAAAGCACATTTTAATTCAGCATATAAACATTTGTACATTCTATAAAGAGATATAGAAGTATATAAAAGCCTACTTAAATATTTCAGTGGTGCGAGAACCAGCTGAGGTTGCTCTCCAGAGCAGGTAGCAGGTGCCAGACAAACAGAGCCAGCGCCATGACGCCCTGTGTATCCACACCTTTCAGGAGAGACAAATGGGTGATGGAGTGGTGTCAGAAGTGGCTTTGAATGTTTTTATTACGTCACTACAAAGAACAAAAAAACTAAAAAAGCGAAAAGCAGATATTCTGCAAGCAAAAGGAAAAACCAAAACAAAGTGACAGAATGATGGAAAGACTCGGGTGACATCAGAAGAGATGTGGAAGTAAACAGGATGGAGGAAGTAGAGGATCGAGTGAGATAGGGAGACGAGGAGAATGAGAGATAGATGTGTAATGTGCACCATGAGTGGAAAGTTGCGTGTTGAGATAAAAGTGTAAGACTAGTGTCAGAAATGCGGGGGGAATCCATGGCTGACTGCTTTGTGTTGTCAAACTGGACAGGGGCAGATCTCCAGCATGCTGCTTTAACAAGCTCCTGCTTTGGCAACACACACCTCGCTGTGATGACGCACACTTCACTGAACAAGACAGAAGCACAACAAACACAAACACGACTCTCTGTGTGGAGACATTTTACATAGCATTAAGTTCAGCTACTTAGCTCTCTTTCTATGCTATGGTGTGATGAACAGGTTCATGTCACAGGAAGGTTATTTAATTTCAGAGGACAACCTTCAGTACCTTTTCTGTTCCACTTGCCAATTCCTGACTTTATATTATGACTCAAAGCATTGAAGTCTGAGTGGGGGATTATTTTTGATGAATAAAGCTCTTACACACGCTGCTCAGAGCCGTGAAGTGAAACTCCACCCAGAACGTCTGCTTAGAGCATTAAACAGCTACTTCCTGTTTGGACCACAGGTGCTTTTTGTTACTTCTTCATGGAAACTGTTGTGTTGAGATTCTACATCAGTGCATAAACTGGAAAATCTCTGATTAGAGGTCTTCTCCCAGCGTTATGTAGGTTCATGCAAAAATTGACCCTTAATAATCTTGTCTTGAATAAAAATAGTGTCTGGACTTCTGAAAAGACTGTTTAAATTTTAGATGTTAGAACCTAAAAGCAAATAGAGAATTGCAATGTTTATTGTCATATTGAAAAGGATCTGAGACACACATTTGCAGGTTGTTAGTGCAATGTGTATGTCCTGGTGATCCAACTTTCTTCCAATAAAAACTACCTAAGCTGAATATTCATTGCAAGTGTGTGTCTGCGTTTGTAGTTTTCACTGTGTTTGCCTTTGACAAATTTGTGACCTGTACAGGTTGTACCCTTCCTCTCAGTTGCCTAGTATTTAGGATAGACTTCAGCGCACATTGTTGCCTTTTGTTGTAAGAAAGCATTTGTTTGGAGAAAATGAATGGATTTATGGATGGCTGTTTTTCTTACAATCAGGACAACGTACGTCACAAGAGCTTTTAGGTTGTAAACTTGTTCTATTATATGATAAAGTCAATGACTGAACAACTAAATAGCTGAAAAACTCTCCATGGTCAGATAATAAACCTGCTTTGACTTGGAAAAATCAACAGATGTGAGCATTTTAACAAAAAAGGTAAAAAAAAAGTCACATTTATTTCTGTTCCTTTCTGTTGTTTTCTACTTACTTTGGGCTGGGTAGCAAGCCTAGGCTTCTCTCACCCTGACAGCATCCTCTGGCTCACCAAGGAGGATCCCAAGGCGTTCCACAGCCAGCTGTGATACATGGTATCTCCAGCGGGTCTGGGACCTACCTCTGGGTCTTCTCTTGGTTGGAAGTGCCCAAAACACCAAACCAGCTAGGAGTTCAGGAGGGATCCTAACCAGATGCCCAAACCACCCCATATGGCTTCTCTCGATTCAGAGGAGCAACGGCTCTTGTCCGAGTTCTTCCCGGATGGCAGAGCTCCTCACGCTGTCTCTGAGTGAGAGTCTAAGAATTATATACTAGATAAATAGCTATAAAAATGACCTTCAGAGGTGTAGTAATTAGGGTCATGCATAATGACCACATACAATATAAATTTTCTTGGCTGTTAATTTTTTTTTTTGCATTAAAATGAAAGATAAAAAGCTTGATTGCCGTGATTTGTCTTAAAATGTGTGTTTCGTCAGTGCCGCTCTCAAAACTTAGAAAGAATTCATTGAAGTTAAAACCCTCTGCTAAAGAACGGTTTGTGATTGAAATAGTCAAACATAATCACGTCGTCAGGAGGAATTATGTTTAATACAGAACTGATAACTTGATGCAAATTAGGAATGGTCCATTTACTGTAGCCTGACAGGAAGGCTTTCTGGACACAGATTGGTGTTTGTTTTCAGGCACATAAAGACATCTATGTGAACCGAACTGCACAAGAGGTGAAGTGTACAAATACAGTTGATGTAGAAGTGCTCCTTTAAATTAGTCTCAAAGGAGTAATCTTTGAGGGTGGAGAGGCACACTGAGGTTTCAGCTGACTTCCTGTTTGTTAGGACACATCTTAGCGTCCACAACTCATTCATTCATCTCCTGAGCCGTCTATTCCTAATAGGGGTGCCAGAGCTTATCCCAGCTGATTTAGGGTGAGAGGCAGGGTACACCCTGAACAGGTCGCCAGTCTGTCACGTGGCCACACCCACACCCTCATTCCTCAGGGCAATTTTTTTTTAATAGCGGCCAATCAACCTAACATGCAACAGGGTTGAAGGAAACCAAAATACCCAGAGAAAACTCACCCCATACAAGTACAGAACATGCAAACTCCAAACAGAAAGGCCAGTGTTCCAAGCCTCGGCCTGATCCAGGACTCGAGCTCCTGACGTTCTTGCTGTGAGGCCACTGTGCTAACAACTGCACCACTGTGCAGCCCAAAACTAATGAACTATTGATCCAAAAAAAACAAACAATTAATTTTAAAGACAAAAGGCATGTCCACATATCAATTTGAATCAAAATGAATTGCCTCTGCCCCACTAACTCACCAGTCAACCCATAGTTATCGAGTGCTAAAACTAGCCGTCAGCGGTCTGTCCTTCAGTCAGCACTGATAAAGTCAGCAAAAGTCTACTGTACATGCATGACCCGTCAATATCAATGAGTTTTCTATTTTATCGATGCGCTGGTGTACTGGGAATTATTAATAATACAGTGTTTTTAACCACTTATTTATTAATGGATGACCTTCTGTTTATGTTTGTTTCTAGATCCGACGCAGGAGGCCCACACCTGCAACGCTCTTCAGAGTAGCCGAACAGTCGTCACCTGATGATGATCAGTCCAATCATCAGGTAAAGGTGAAGTCACAACGCTTTTTTTTAATTCCAATTGTGTGTATTTGTCCCTTGAAACTGCCAACCCTGTCCATACTAACAAGATAAACTAGTAGATCTGCAATCAGTTCTAAATGTTTCCCTGAACACCACCATCACTGCCTGGTATCATTTGTTTTTAGTTTAACTAGAGACGATGTAAAAACATTCAGATCTATAAATAAATTTTAAACACAATTAAAAGAAAGTAAATAGTTAAACACCTCTTTGTTTTATATGTGAACAAAAAAGTCAGGAAAAGAAAAGCTAAAGGTAGCAAAAAGGCTGCAAAAAGCTGAAAAATCTATACATCTAAAAAACGCTAACAAAAAAACTTGGGCTAAATTTAACAAATGACCATTCGCTGATGGAAAAAGTTTCTGGAGGTCTTGTAATGCTTGCTAAAAAAGAAAAGAAAAGAAAAAACACAAAAATAAAGATTGCTAAAAAAACTAAAAGTTTTCAGCATCATAATAAAGTGAAAAATCATAAAATTTATAATAATATTGTCATAAAAATTAAAAACAAAAAAAAAACCTGGCGATAGATAAAAAGGCCAGATGGTTTAAAGTTCTTTAAAGATTTCATCAGTTTTAAACTCAGCAGTTTAAAAAAATGTATTTGTATTTCTGCCCCGTTCCTACATCGCACCAAATTATTGCTAGTAACATTGATAAAATTTTTTACGTAGCAGCACCTATAACCTTTTACTCCTTACTGTTTTGCTGTAAGTTTGGGAGAATGGGCAGTATTTAAATCATGTTTTAGAGGGGGACTGTGCTTTCTCAAGCAGAGCAGGAGGATGAGCAATAGTCAAGCTTTCGTACTTCCTGGTCTGTAATACAGCTAAATAAACTAGTAATATTTCCTAGTGCAATAGAATTTCCAAAACCCAAACTGTGATTGTGTGCATAAGATTCAAGAATCTTGGAATTATTTTGCATAAATTGGAACCTTTGAGTTTTTGAGTTCATGGGTTTGAGTTTTTACTGGGTTTGAACGGTGGACTTTCAGAGTGAAGTACACTCTGGCCTCCTCACACAGTTGAAACACATGCGTGCGTCTTAGGTCCATTTGTCATTGCCTCCTTCCCCTCAGGCTCAGTCTAAGTGGTTGTTTGTCTTGGTGCGTATTTCTTGTAAAAACTTCTCCTTTGCTAATTGTTGCTTTGAGTTTTCCTGAAATTATGCATCAGAGGAAGTGGTAAAGAAATGCATTTTTAAATTAAACAACCACCAAAAGGTACTTTATCTTCGGATAAAGAATTGGAGAAGAAGTTTCATAATGTAGTGAATATCTGACGAGTTAAAAAAAAAAACTTCCATGAACATGCATCAGGAGTTTGAACGTGCCTCTAAATGTTGGCATCATAAACTGCATTTTATTCCAGTAATTTAAGATGCTGTTGGGTTACTCTATTGGAGTTTTTCCTTGTTTAAATCACTGTGAGAATTCCATTTTAGATGAAAAATGCTGTATTTCATCTCATGTTTGTCTTGTTTATTTTAAACTCAACCTGAGCTCCCTTTCAGGGCGGGTTTATTAAATCAAATTTGAACTACTGTATCTAGTATTTACCAATTATTTAACATAAAAAAAACACTAGAACACATGTATGAACTCTTTTTAAAAATAAATTCCAGCAATCCATGGTAATGTTTTTATAAGTTGAAAACGTTAAAAGCAACATGAACGACATCTAAGAATTTTTAGAAGATAAGCACAAACTTGAGAACTATTTCAATGGCAAAAGATTCTCATTTGTCTTTAATGTACAAATAGTTCAAATAGAAGATCCAGAATGAAGTTGAAAAGCAATGTCTCTCCGAGCTTGACATGTTGGGTCCTTTCATTACATACAATTAAAAAAAAAATCACAGAAATGAGGGACAAGGTCATAAATTCCTACATGACGCCACTCGTTTTCAAACCTTCAAACAAGACTGCATTACTCTTTTGAATAACTGTGGTTTTGGAATCTACACTTCTTCCACGAAAGCTCTGTAACGGATGTCATTTTACACCATAGTTCTGAAACATTATCATGGTCTACAAATCAAGTCTCAACTGAAATTAGTCAATTTTGCAGTTGAACCACTCCAGTTTTGAAAATCCCACTATTAATCGCAGATATAGTACGGCCAAGACAAGATTGTAAGAAAATTTTTATGCACATTATAGGAATTACAAGTACATACATTACGGGCAGTTTCTGTTCTGTGAAAGAAAATACAAATACTGTTTCGTTGTCTTCCGCTTATCTGGGGCTGGGTCAAGGGGGCGACAGCCTTAGATTGGAAACCCAGACTTCTCTCCCCCCGGCTGCATCCTTCAGCTCACCTGGGAAGATACCCGAGCCGTTTTCTGGCCAATTGTGAGACATGTTTGAATAATTTGCGTGCCCTCCCGCCCGGAATTTGTACATTATTCAAATGCCAGGTTGTACTTGGCCATGGATTTTGTTCTCCATGACCAAATTAGAATGTAAGCAGGAAGGGTTTTTACATCAGCTGGACAAACTTCTTTTTTTATGTGAATAAATGTTGATATTCTTATATTACGAGAAACGACGGAGAGAGAGGATGTGTCATAAAGTCAAACCAAGAAATGAAACTGATTTATGCACTTAAAAAATATCTCTTTAAGAAATGAATTAGTGAGTGAAAACAAACAAAAAACAATCATACTCACATTCTTGTCTTTTTTTATTTTAAACAGTGGGTTGTAGGAGAAAATGGAGTCCTCAAACCAAAGCGTGTGAACCCAAATGTGTATCAACCTCCATCCCTTAAAGGTCGGTATGAACAAACGTCAGCCTGGAGGTGGTGGTTGTGTGTGCTGTGATTCATCCTTGTGTTGAAATTCTTTTCTGTTTTACCTTGCTTCTCTGCAGTCCTTCCTGCTTCCATGAGAGAAAAAAAAAATGCATGTAACAGAAATGCGGATGCACATTGTGATGTGATTCAGCATGCTTATAGATTCTTTATTTTAATTCATCACAAAACCAAAAAAAAACAAAATCTGTGTTTTAGTGAGGGAGAAAGAGACACACAGAGATTAAAAGTGTGACAGCTGTGAGACACAGCGTGAGTCTAGGAAAGTCTGGATCATCCAGGATTACAGTCAGTAGTGTATACAGCTGTGCGGAAATGAACACACATAAAGCATCATTGAAACACAAGAATCATTTTCTTTTCTGTCTTTGCTGCTTATGGTGTTTCCTTTCAGCGAGAGGTGATATCATAACCCAGAAAACCCTGTTTTTCTGCATTAGAAATCTGTCCTTTTTTTGACTCAGAGACAAAAAGAGGATGTACAGACTCGTGATTTTTAGTTGTGTAACCTACCTGAAGCTTAAAAAAAAGTGACCTGCCAGGGCCCTGCGCTGGTGTGAAAAAGGGATTGTGAGAGAAACCAAGGTGACCGAGAGCAGGCTAGAGGAGGGAGGTGAGATAATATCACAGAGAGTCCACAGAGAGAGTAAGATAGAGCTGAAAAAAGTAAAGGAGACAAACAGGGTGACAAGAAGGGAAAGCTAGACCGGAAAAAAGAAAAAAAAATCAGAGCTGAACACTTTTCTTTTTCGTGCATGTGCTTCACTCGCTTTCTGTTCGTCTGCTTGGCTTGTTTCCAAAATCTGTCTTGAGGCCTGATGAAACCTGACGGTGCTGAAGCGTGGTAAAACCAAAACCTGTCCCTTTATCCCCCATGTCTGTGTCCATGTGTTTGTGTGGCCGTCTCCCTGTGTGTGTGTGTGTGCAGCCGTGCAGAAGATGGCTGAAGCACATATGCAGAACCTAGGTGTCTATCCTTTGGAAGACCCCTGTGAAGGGGAGGATGAGGACGACTGGGAGGGAGAGGATGCATCTCCCGCCAAAATTCCTGGTGAGAGAGAAGTTCTTCATCGATGTTTGGGATTAGTAAAGCTGTGGGAGCAATGACAACACTGTGCTGCTCTTCAAGGAAAATTACATCTCTGTTAATCATAAAAATATATGGATCCTTTCTGAGTTGCTAAATTGTGGCCACACTGACTTTCAACACCATTATGAATGCTTCATTAAAAATTACCCTTGCAATTTTGATCTATGCTTACATAATAGTCATATATATTCATCTAACTGATGTAAGAGTTGCTTATTGTTTATTTATTATGAAACAAGGACAGACATTTTTAATAGATGCTTTCTGTTGTCCTAAAACTCAAAGCAATAGACGTTACTCTGGTTTCTCCATCGCCATCCCAGGATGATATAATGGTTAAAATTTACTCGGAAATTCTTTAAAATAAACTTTAAAACGTTGGCCTTGTGGTTTTAGATCATAGACAAGAGAAAAAGAAAGGGATCTCCTTCTTTTCCCTTTTTAGGTAAGCTCAAAATTTTTTTCACAAGTGCCATTTTTGTTGATTATATCTTGGAAAAATGGGATAACTTAATTTTTTCAAGGCTTTTTGCTTTTGAAAAAATATATATAGGAAAAGTTATTGGGTCAACTGAGACCTTTGTCCAAACAAGGTTGTGACTGAACCCATGAAAGATTGTTCTGACTGGAAATCATCATAAATGGCTTTACCAAAAACCGTACATGGAAAGTTCTGCTGGAAGGTCAGCTCCTGGATCTCAGCTGCCAAAAACTGATTTCTTACTGGATTTCCTGGAATCAAATAATCTTCAATGTAGTCCCAAACTTTTTTGCTTAGGGAACGGAAAAAGAAACTTTACATTGACAGTTTGTTCTTCTTGGCCTAGTTAAATATCCCTATAGTGATTCTTAATGCCAAGGGACTCCAGAAAAGTTGTTTTATTCAGACTTAGCTAACCTGGGTGTCTTGTAGGTTTATGTTATTGGAACATGAATCCAAGTTTAAGTCGACTGAACTGGAAAGTGGAACTTAGTTTTTTTAGGAAGGAAGTTATTAACTTCCAATACTTTCAAGAACCCAGAAGAGGGAAAAGATGTTAACGCCTGTTTGGTTAATTCAGGAGTCTGTTTCAGAGAGTTTGGATGCAGTTTGCATGGAAATCAGTCGTTGCTCTTAAAATATATTGCCAAACAAAACATGGCACTCATTTTGCAGATGGATTCTAAAAAGGCTAATTTGTGTGGCTTCTTAAAAAAAAAAAAAAACTTAATCTCCAATACGCAAATAAGATTAAAGAAGTTACACCGCAAATAGTCTTTTTATTTTGATGAAAAAAACACTTCCTAATGTTTTTAATCAGCTTTACTTGATCTAATTTTACCAAATATTGTTTATATGTAACTTAGCATAGCTTTTAGATAAAATTATTCAAAAATGGCAACTTTTGCTTAATAAAGCTACTTTCTGTCTGTATTTACGGCTCAGGTTGGGGAATGTGACTTCTGAATTCTGAACTCCTAATTCAAGGTTTTCAGTTTTATTGGGTCAGAAGTAACAAGTCAAAGAATGACTTTTTGCATGCTGCCTTGCTCAATGTCTCCTCATGTTTGGTAACTTTTATCAGCCGGATTGCAAATCAGCATTTGTAATCAAAAGTTTGTTTTTAGTTCCACGACCAGACGAATTTCTTGGGAAACTTTACGCTCTATGACTTCTTAAACTTTCATAACCTTTGATCTTTTTTGTTTAGATCAGCAATTGATTTTGTCACCAGAAAGTTGTTTTATTTTTCTATTGAGGCTGCCATTCAAAAACGTACTATATTGATCCCTCATGCGGAAATTACTGTGCTGCATTGCATTGCAGCAGGCAGCCACAAAGGCACCAATGGTGGAAGTAACTAGGGTTAGGTGTGTTCCCCGGGGACGCCTAGGCACGGGCCAAATTGGAATTGAACCAACTACTTCCAGTTCAATCACAGATATTGAACCGGATGTTCTACCACTGAGCCAATGCCTCATTTAACATATAAATAATACAAAATATTCTAAACAAAGTCCTTTTATCTTTACAAATATACAACTACACACTTTAATGTATAATTTACAACCATTGAATGTTTATTGTAATTTCAGAGCTACTATTTTAACCCTAAAAATCCTTTTTTTTCGGCCTCAAAAAACCAAAGTGTGATTTTTTTCTTGTTTTTTTGCATCTTGTAATGATTCTTTTTTTTTCAATAAATGCCCTACAGATATAGACTATCACAGGTGTTGCAACTAAAATCCAACAAACCACATCTTTGAATTAATTTTTATTTTTTAAATGATTCGTCTATGGTAACTTTCCCCACAGTCAGTTATTTTTAACAAGTCACAGAAGCTACGTATACTTTAATTGAGGATGCTTACTTTTTTAAATGTTAAAGCTTGCAAAAAATTATATCAGAGTAAGTTTTTGTAACCTCCTTTGGTCTTTTGTATTCACTTGTGTTCTAGTTTCTGTAGAATTTTTCTTCCTGGGTCAGCGATGATGACAGTTTTCTAGGTTGACAAAAATATATTCTGGAGGCGGCTTAAAAAAATCATGTAAAAAAAATTCTAAAGAAGAATTTGGTGTGCAATTTTAAATTTGTTGCACATTAACTTATTCTGACCTCTGCAAACTCTGACTGGGAAAATGAATAAATGAACAATGACTATCTTTTTCAATTAATTTATATAATTTAGGGTGTAGCAATTTAAGTCTAATCTAATTAAGTGAAGGACCAAACTAGATTTCCAATTTTATAAGGTCTTTTTGTGAGGCTGGAAGACAGAAAGTGCAAAATATCACAAAAAAAAAACCCATCATTTTCTTTTTGCTCATTTTGCTCATTTTCTTTTGTAATTTAAAAGTAAAAAAAAAAATCTTTCTTCAGAATTAAAACGTTTTAAGATTGAACAAAATGCAAACGAGTAAAGAAAGAAAAATGTGCAAAAAGAAAGACTGAAAAAGAAAAAAACACAGACAAATCATCAACAAAAAAAATTCTTCAACAATTTTACTTTACATTTTTCTACTTGTAAAATACTTTGTAAGAAACTCTAACCATAATCTCTGGATGTTTTCATTTGAAAAAAAGTTAAAACTCTGTCATTGTGTTTACAATTTTTCTTGTTTTCAACGTACTTTATTCAACGCTCACTGGGGAAATTTGTGTGCTGCATTACCCCGCAGCAGGTTGCTACAACGACGCCAATGGTAGGTTAGGCGTCTTCCCCAAGGACATCAAGACATGAGCTCAGTGGGAGTCAACCCCGTCAACTTCCGGAGACCTTCCGGTCGAATGATGAACAATCTACCACTGAGCTATCGCCTCCACCCAATTTTAGACCCACTTCCAAAACCAGAATAAAACTACAATCCAACTGTAAATTCTATTATCATGACATAGTTTTTTTTGGTTGACATTGAGCTGTAAATACTTCACATATAAGCATATTTGATTCATATTCCCAATGAAAAAAACTTACCCTCATTTTTTGTAGTTTCCCATTCATGCTGTTTTTTTTTTGTTTTTTTTTAAATAATCTGTGTTATGTCACAGGAAGACATATTTCATTCTGAATTATTACTGTTGAATCAGATGAGTGAATTTCTCTGTAAATCCGTTTGTGGAAGTTCGTTGAAACACAAAGTGCCCAAATAAGACCTTAAAATACACACTGAATATGATTATTTTATTCATTCATTAAAGCAATATGAAATCACCCATGGGGCTGATATCACCAATCCGAATTGAAACATAGGTCAATTTTTTCTTTACTTTCTCAGCAAAAACAGCAACAGCAATATATTTATTTTAGGTAAAAGTTGCTGGAATTTAATTTGTTAAGGTGCACAAAGTTTTCTTACAACATTTTCCACTCAAGCCATGTCCACGTTCTGCTAGGGGAAACAAAAAACATTAAAACTGGGCCAAGGATTAAGTATAAAATTGATGGATTCAGTCAGCTGTCCAAAAACATGTCTGTCTGTGGCTTTAATTAGTAAAGAGTTGAATTGCTAGGTTGTTATTTTCTTTGGAGCAGTGTTTGGGCTAAAAGTCACGACAGCTCTGGCATCCTGGACTACAATGAAGCCAGGTTGGAAAATAGAGTTGCTACAGGTTTGTCCAGGTTTAGTTCTGCTACATCACAAATAATACTGCCAATATATAAAAAAAGGGTAATATTTGTTCTTTTTTGTCTAATCATTCTGTTCAGCGTTGTACCTGCAGATTGATGAATAGTAATAATAATAATACATTTTATTTCTAAGGCGCCTTTCCTGACAGTCAAGTAGCTTTTTTACGAACTTCTTCTTGAATTCTCATAACATATTTACCCAATTCTGGTAAAAGTTCAAATATTTGCCGCATTGACTAGAATGGAATTGGATGGTGACAAGAGAAAGGCAAAATCTTGAGCGTAAAAGATAAAAGATGGGGAAGGAACAAATAATGATGTCACGCATAAGGAATTAGATGCTTTTCCCATTTTGCTTCATTATGTTTTGTCCAATGTGGGAATGATTCAGGTAAAAAAAAAAAAAAAAGTTAACCAGGAGTTAATGAAGAGCTGCTGCTGAAACACTGAGTTAAAAAACGTCTCCTGGTTTGCATGTATTCAGTCATCTTGATTCTATGATTTGTGTCAAACTGTTTTTGTGTGTACATCTTGAGTCGGGTTGTGCTTGAATTGCAATTTCCCTTCTGGGAAAAAAAATTAAATTAAAATTAGTAACTAGTAACAAGTTAATCTGTAACTATTAGTCAACTGTTTTGAAAGGGGATTACGCAGGTTTAGTAACCATTGACCTTGTGGTTAACCTCCCAGACCATATTTCTGTTTATCTCTGATCAAGTCTTTCCAGGAAGTCGATTTTGAGAAGTTTTTTTTTCATATCACAAATCGAAAAAGAAAAAATAGATTTTTATTTTATTTTTTTTATTTTATTTTTTTAGAATGCTCCGCTCTGATTGGTTTGGTTTGATTAATTGATTTGATTAATCTCAAACCACACAAGACAAGAAACAACAAATGCGTGTTTAACTTTGAGAAATGTGACTTTTTTCCCAAATGAACTTATACTGCATTGATATAGTTTTGGGGGGTTTTTTTATGCGTTCCTTGCTTCTTTTCAATCCAGTTCTTTTCTCCTTAGGTCACCAAGAAACAGCCACAACGGAACCATTTTCAAGCATGAGAGAGATGGCAAAGCAGATTGAATCTGCAACAGAGGAGGACGGGGAAGAAGAAGAAGATGAAGAAGACACGGAGGCGAGCAAAACTGAGGAGAATAGTCGGGGGTCTAACTGAGAGTGAGATATGTGGAAGAGAGATGGTGTTGTGTGTAAAAATGGTTAAAATCTAAAGAACTCAAAGAAGTGAAAAAGTGTTTGGAGCCAGTGGCGAGATGAGGGCTGTGACCCGTCTGAATGATACAAAATTTCACCAACATACGAGTGAGAAAAGCTTTGTGTTCTACTTCCCCTCTAAAAGGTCTGAGCAGAGGACAAAGAGTGATTTTTGGGAATTAGAGGCAATTTATGAGCAAGTGATGAGTGATGTACTGACAGAGCCGAACATAGGCGCCACTTTGGCCCTCGTACCCATTTCTTTTCAGCAAGAATGCTTGGGCCAAGGTCAGTGTGACCAAAATCCTGACAAGTCAAACCCTCCCTCAGTCAAATGCTTTAAATCAAAGTTAAAAATACCCTTTAAAGAGATTAAACTCAAAAAGGTTTGTGGGTACATTTGAAGTTTTGTCTCCTTCGTGAAAGCACTGAAGTTCTTTCAATCTGTGTAGTATGTGTTCTGCTTTTTCAAATAAAGTTTGTCCAGATCCGTCCTTTGTGTGGACTGCCACCCTGTGGTAGAATGTGATTGAACTGGATCTAAAGTGCCACTTGAAAACTGTAATTATAATTTGTAAGTAATTACATCAAACTTTACATTCAAATATTTAGCTAAATATTTCAAATAGATATATATTTGATAAATGTTCATTTGTCAGTAATATAACCCTTCTCTAAATTGAGCTATTTCCACTTTTTGCATTTATATTTGAAATTTATTGGTCTAAATTAATTTCTTTTTGTGATTTATTAGGGCTATGAAAATTACATTTATACCTTGGAGTATCACTTAAAAACCCACAAGCAACAATTAACACCAAAAGGTATTTTACAGATTCAAATTTGGACGTATTATGACATGGGACCCGAATTTTATCATTAGAGGGCAAAGCTACATCTTTATTTTCCACCCACTCACTGCCTCCATGCTTCTTTCATTTGACCAGATTTCATTATAAAGTGACAAAAACAAATGGGAAATAAAAATCTACACTTTTAATTTCTCTTATTATAATCACTTTGGATTTTGTGTGGATTTCTCACATAAGCCCTTTTGTACATTGACTCTTATAATGTTATCTCTTTTCGATTGGTTCCTCCTGTATTTCAAAGCTACTTTTCTAACTCAGAGTGGGTTGTGTGAGGAGCTAGTTTTCTGTTATTAAATGCACAAATTACTCACAAACCTGCACAAAGATACAGCTTCAAGAAGCTACAGCCAAGCACGACATCCATAAATTAAACTCGACAGACTATTTGTTCTTTTTCACCATCAAATACGTGTTATATTTTACCTTTCTCTAAATTTAAAATGTTCCGCATCTTCGTTTTTAAAAGTCTGAGAACAACTAAAGTCTGAATCTGATAAATGGGAATTCTTTTCAGATGTGCCACAGGATGTATGCATTGTGCTTTCTGTATAATCTGGGCTGCCGTTTGTACATAAAACTTTTTTAATGTCTGACCTGACTGGATGAGCAGTGGCCTGTTTGTTTGAACTTTACCCTTCACCCCACATCCACCATGAAACAAGAGACATGTATGAACTGATCTACTTATTCTGTCTTTTTTTTCTCTCTTTTGTTTTCCATTCTCTTGGTCTCAATGTGATGTGGTTGTTTTTAAATGAGCAACTTGATATCAAATAAACCTTTTTCCTGCAACACAGAGTCTGAAAATTGTCTACACCTGTATGAGTGAAAAATATAATACTGTAGTTTTACCCTTTAAATCAATTGCTTTTTTTTGTACTAATTTCTTCCAATTCTTATATTTGCTACACTTCCAAGACTTATGCAAAATGGTCATTCTTCACTACTTTGAAGAACCACTTTGATTATCATTATCAAAGTTAAAGAAAGATTTTTCCTGGATTAAAACGTTATTAATCTTTATCCCAAAGCTGTGCTGGACCGGAGAACAAAACGAGAGACACTCATATTTTACTCGTCGGACAAGAATAGACACCCCAGCAGACTTTACCACAGTTTCTACAAGGGATATTTGTCCTGTCTACGTTATTTATGCAGTTGTGGAAACAAGAGGTGTGTTCTAACAGAGTAGTGGGGTACAGAAAGGTAAACCAAAAAGGTATCATTTTTACAAAGTAATGGAGACAAAGGTTACACCGTTATGGGTTTTACATCGTGGTGGAAACAAATACAAACAAGTAGTCTATGATGACCTATAGTACTTCATAGACTAGGCTGAACAGCAAGGAGGGAAAGATGGACCTCCTTGCTGTTTGTCATCTGCAAACATCATTGTCCAAGGCGATTCCTGTCTAACCTCATCTGTCAGCCTGTCCATCACCATAGCAAACAACAAAGGACACAGAGCAGATCCCTGATGCAGTCCCACTCCCACATTGAACTCCTCTGTCTCACCTACAGCACACCTCACCACTGTCTTACAGTCCTTGTACATGTCCTGCACCGCTCTAACATACGTACTTCTTTGTCACACCAGACTTCCTCATACAATACCACAGTTCTTCTCTAGGTACTCTGTCATACTTTTTTTCTTTAGATCTACAAAGACAGTGCAGCTCCTTCTGAATCCTTTGGATGTCAGATTATCATTTTATAAGTTACAGTGGAGCGAGAAATCCCTTTGAAGGGGCCAAAATCAGCACGAAAGTTTATTTTTATAATTCAATATTAAATTAATTAAAAAAAATAAAATTATGTCGCATAAAACCAAAATTTAAGAGTTTTATTGGAAAAGACTGTGGGTGGTTGTTTTAAAGCTTGGCAATGGTGGCTTGGTGGTTTTGTTAGGTTTCTCTAATATATGAAATTTGTGGTGTAATTTTTATTAAATACCACTCATAAATTATATGATTTTTATAGACGTTGTGTTAAATTAATTTCCATTAAAAATAATATGATTCTACTTGGGTTTTATCACGTGTAAAGTTGGGGCAGGAACTATCTTGATGTAACATTTCCTCTTTGTTACCCGGAAGTTTTACTTTGCGATGATATTGCGGTAAATCAAGTAAGTTTAATGCTTTACATTTTACTCCATGAGTTCATTTAAATCTTTTTTTGTTAAATCAATTTATTTTGCTTTTATTATCCTTGCTGTTCGCTGTTAGAATGATGTAATCGGGTTATGTTAGCATATAGTAGCAAGTTGTTTTTAAAGAGAAGGTAAGTTAGCCTGTGTGAGCTAACTTAAATAAGCTTTGCTAACAAAAATACTTCTTTTTTAATTGATCTATAGTTGATTGTCTTTTAAAATAAATCATCATGTGATCCTAACTTGTGACCGATCTCATTGTTACTGCTTTGTTTGTGTATTACAGAAGGAGGACATCAGGAGGATGTTGACATGCTAACAAATTTTGGTTTCTTTTTGGCTGAAATCAGACTCTGATCAGTCTCTAATTTTGGATTTTGAGGTGTTTTTAAAATTGATTTGCTCGATTTGTTTGGAATTTGTCCCCAATGCGTGATTGATCAGATATAACATGTAGGATTTAATGAGATTTTAGAAAAAAGTGAAACTAGCTTTTAGAACTGACTGTGATTTACTTGCACAACAATGGTAAACAAAGCTAATCTGATCTCACAGGACAACCATTTCTCAATAAATCACTAGAAAACTATGTGATCTTCATTTTAAAACCTTTCACTCACTATGATCTGCTACAAGGAAGCATAAACATTCTATTTTCTGTTTTTTAAAAGATCTTAATCAGCATTTAAAAAAAGATCCTATAACATTTCTATTTGTACATGGCTGCTTTTTAAAAGCTATTGTATTTCCATTTTCAAAGCAATCTAACACAGATCCATGCAACTTAAAAAGGAAACTGAAATCTACTGATTTAGTGAGATAACATCTTGTAGAATTTGTTCTTGAAAAGAAATTTTTAAGAAAAAAAAATGACAACACAATCAGGAACAAACAAGCAAAATCTGAGTGTTGCCTTTGGTTGTTTTTCATGGAAGAGTTCTTATCTATTTTTTTAAGGAATGAGGAAAAGAAAACCCAAAAGAAAGATTACATGATTAAACCAGAGGCGTTTCTGACTTTATTAGAGTAGATTTCTCAGTTCACTCTCAAACTTGTGAGTTAAACACTCTTTTACGATAAATTGATCGCACATTATTTGCATTGCACATATTACTTCCAGCGTTAACAGAGAAATAGATTGGTTACAGTCTTTTTTCTTTTAGATTTTTATACGTGCTACAGCTACAAAAACAAGAACTAGTGGTGGAAATCACACATTCTTCTTTTCACAAGTTCTACTAAAAGAGTTCAAAACACTTGAGCATAATTTGAGGTGACCGAAAGTCTCAATAAATTGAGATTCTATCTTCTAAACCACTCATCTGTGATGGGTTGCTGGGCGTACCCGAGCCTATCATTGCTGATATCAGACAAGAGACGGGATACACCCCGAACAGGTCGCCAGTTTGTTGCAGGGCCACACACACAGCCATCCACGAACACTCATTCTCAGGGACAATTTCATAGCAGCCAATAAACTTAATATGCATGTGTTTGGATGGTGGGAGGAAACTGGAGTATGTGGAGAAAACACACATACACGAAGAAAACATGCAAACTCCACACAGAGAGACTAGTGTGTCAAGCCTTGTCCTCATCCCGGGACTTGAACCCCTGACCTTGCTATGAGGCCACTATGCAGCCCTAAATTGGGATTTATCTAAGATTTTCATAGACGTAACGTGGAAGACTACCTAAAGGTGAAATTGCTGAAAAACTGTAAACATAAAGTGTAATTTAGCTTAAGTTGAATCTTTAGTTTTAAATGGTAATGTTGCGCTTTTGTGGTGTGGTTGTTTTTATCTCCGAGCATGTATAATTAATTATGAAACTTTTTTGTTTAAAAAAAAAAAAAGATCGTAAATATATGTTTGACACTGTAATTTCCCCTTCCTTTTGCTTCCTGCTTAGACCGGCTCCTATACATGTGCACACATCGTGCAAATCTCATGCTAGCGCATATTCTTTACCGAATTGTATCCAATGTTGAAGGGAGGGGCATACATTAAAAAACTTCCTATTTATGTTAGATTGTGGGCGGGGTAGAGAACAAAATGCATGGCCAAGAACAAAGAACTTTTCAGCTATCTTGAAAGAGCTCACAAAGTACTCAAACATGCACAAATGAAATAGAAAACGACTTCTGTAAAGCTGTGATTGAAAATAAATACCAGTTATTTCAATATTGATTTGATACTGATACATCATTTAAGCCATAGTAGAAACCTTCAAAAGATTTATTTGGTTTAGGCCTCCAAGACCTTTTTTTAAAATAAACATATATTGTGAACCAGTTCATTTTCTGTCTGTCATCAGGTATGCGGGGTGGAGAGTATGGGGAGCTCGGGGGGAGCCTCCCTGCCATCGCCTCTTTAAATGCTTCCTACTCCACATCACTATCTCTCCCTTCTCCATACCTGCTGGTTCCACCTGCGGAGCGGAAAGCCATCTCTGATGTCCGCCGTACTTTCTGTCTCTTTGTGACGTTCGACCTCCTCTTCATCTCACTTCTGTGGATCATAGAACTAAATGTATGGAAATGGTTAATAACATGTTTGTTTAGACTTTCACAGCGGTTGTTTCAACTCTAATCTGTTTCTCCTTCAGATCTCCAACTCAATCTGGGCTAGTTTACAAAAAGAAGTCGTTAACTATAACTACAGGTCTTCCTTCTTTGACATAGTGGTAAGTGTGTCACGTCGTTGCGCTTAGTGATCATTAGACGTCTTTTTAAATTAATATAAAAAATGAGTGTTTAAATTATGGTTGGGAAAAAGTGTTTGTTTATCCTTCCCATCTCAGCTCCTCGCTTTGTTCCGTTTCCTGTTTCTACAAGTTGGCTACGCAGCTTTTCATTTAAAGCACTGGTGGGTGATCGCGGTGAGTCAGTTCGGTCACACTGAAACATAAACAGATCCGATTCAATATAAGATTTTCTTTCCTTTTTTTTCTGCACATGAATTTGAGTTTATTTTTTCCACAGGTTACCACTCTAGTGACCAGTGTCTTCCTCGTTGTGAAGGTTATCGTATCTAATGTGAGTGATTCACTTTTGTTATGTATGTAGGTGGCATTTTATCAGCCAAAGGGTTTACTCTGAACGGGCCCACACACTTCCGAACTAACAGGAAGTTGTTCACTTCTTAAATAATCTCATTTTCTAATGTGAGTTGCTACAGGCGCTTTCGGCTGTTTTGACCAATAACTAGTACAGCCGCTACACCTTGTAAAGGGTTAAAAGATGGAGGAAAATACACTGAAGTCACTGTACTTTTTCACTTCTGCATTTAAGACTTTATTTACATTCTGTTGTGTGATTTCTATACTTTACATTTCACCAAAGTGAAAATTTATTGACTTTTATTGAGCTGTTAGAAATGATCGTAAACTGTGTTTGCGTCCGCCTCAGTAATGTGGAAGTACATGTAGAGTATGTTTGTTTTAGGAGTTGTGTCTTTGCATTAGTGTATTTATTACTTCTCGTTTCTACCTTTTGCATAGCTTCTTGCCCAGAATGCCTTTGGCTATGTTATACCCATCACTTCATTTGTGGTGGCTTGGTTGGAAACCTGGTTCCTCGACTTCAAGGTTCTCACTCAGGAAGCAGAGGATGCAAGAGGTAAGCAGAAAAAAAAAAGTAGAAGCAGTGTAAAAAAGATTTAACTTGTCTCTGAACCACATATCTCTAACGGAGTTGCGAGAGGTGCCAGAGCCTATCCCGGCAGATTTCAGGCAAGAGTCAGGGTACACCCCGAACAGGACACCAATCGGTTGCGGGGCCACACACACACCAAGCTAAACAGTCATTCCTATGGGCAATTAAGTGTCGGGTTTTGACCCAATTTGGAGAGTGGGAGGAAACTGGAGTACTCAGAGAAAACCTATGCGTACATGGGGAGAACATGCAAACTTTACACAGAGAAGGCCAGTGTTTCAATCCTCAGCACACTCTGGGACTTGAACCCTGACCTTCTTGCTGTGAGGCCATTGTGCTAACTACTGCACAGACCTAAAAGATTTAACTCTATTTATTTTTTTCTCTCTGTGATCCCAGCCTACTTAGCAGCTGTGAACGCAGCCTGTGAACGAGCACCTAGCCTCTACCCACGTGCCGTCTCAGATGGACAATTCTACTCTCCACCTGAGTCTGTTGCAGGTAAACGTCTGGATGAATTTTAATTTGAAATGTTTAGGCTTTTGAACAAGTTTTTAATTTAACCTGGACTTGTGTGGTCAGGCTCAGAAGAAGATCTAGATGAGGAAGGACTCGGACGCAAAGCAGTCACAACTCAGGTAACTCCATCTTCAAACGAATTGCTGCTCCTATCATATCCACGCTTTAAATTTAAAACTTTTCCTCCCATTTTCTCCTGCTGCTTTAGGAGAAGGAGTATGTACGACAGGGTCGAGAGGCCATGTCTGTGGTTGAGCAGATCCTCACCCAGGAGGAAAACTGGAAGTTTGAAAAAAACAATGTATGTCAAAGACTTTCTATTCTTCTTCCCTGATTAAAGACTGCTGCACACAACAGGCGTGAAAATACGTCCTGTGCCATCCTATTCCAAATGACGAGGAATTAAAACGAAGTTAAATTCAAACTACACACACATGCTCAGTTTGTTTGAACTGGCCGTAAAGAAGTTTTAGTGAGAAATGAGCTGCACATGTTTACCAGGAATCAGTGCTATAGTCACACTTTTTCTGAAATGAATCTGTAAACTAGACTTTCAAAATAAAAGTTTACTATTACTAGTACTTTTTGAAGTAATGATTGCTATATTTAGTTATGAGTTAGTTGTTTAGATTCAAGAAACGAGCTCATGCTTTATCTTATCTTGTTTCACTTTGTCTATAATCTTCCAAAAATGCTAAAACGTGCTGTGTATTTTCTTTGTTAACCATGCCATAGACAGTAAACATTTTTTTTTTCTCTTCGTCTAAAAGTGAAAGTAAAAGAATGAAAATGATCACTTGACTGAGACTGATGGGTTTATAATTCGACAGGAAATGGGAGACTCGGTTTACACGCTGGAAGTTCCCTACCATGGAAAGACTTTTATTCTCAAGGTATAAAAAGCACTCAAGCCTTTTTTCTCCCTTTAAGGTAACAATAACACAGACAGTCATTTTTACCACTTCAATAACTTTTTGGAGGTATTTATGTTTATTGATTGAGCCCAAATTTAATTTAAACTTCTTATTTCAGCTGTAATCATAAAACTTAGGTCATTTAATCTTACGGTTGAGCTAAATTAAACATTTCAACTTATTTAAACAACCTTTTAAAAAGCAAATTTAGGAGTGTTATTTATTTCCGTTCCATTGTGTTCCGCTTCTCCGGGCCGGGTTGCAAAGGCAACAGCCTTAGATGAGAAACCCAGGTTTCTCTCATCCCTGCTGCATCCTCCAGCTCATCAAGGAGGATCTCGTGGTGTTCCCCGACCAGCTGTGGGACATAGTCTCTCCAGCCGGTCCGGGCTTTGCCTCTGGGTCTCCTCCCGGTAAAATGTGCCGGAAACACCTCACCAGCAAGGCATTTGGGAGGCATCCCAACCCGATGCCCAAACCACCCCATCTGGCTTCTCAAGCCAGAGGAGTAACAGCTCTACTCTGCGCTTCGCCCGGGTGGCAGAAGCTAAAACGTCTTTCTGTGAGTGTTTTTCTGTGCAGGAACAAGCAGTTTTTAAAAGCAAATCGTGACTGAAATGCATTTTTAGACTTCTGGTTATCTAAAAGCTTTTGACGTCAGGTTATGGACTGTATCACAAAAAAATGATCCAACTCAGACCCACTCCAGTGGTCTCATTTACCAGTCTCCACATACTTGTTTCAGTCAGTAACTAAAATAGATGGTCAGGTAGAACAATTACATTCTCTGGATAAGTAAAACAGCAAATAGCAAGACTTTTATTATGAAAAACAAACATGTCGGTGTTCTCATTGAAGAAAAAGGGAATAAAGTGTTTTTAATATGAATGATTAGTTTCTTTTCTGTCAAACTATAAAAGCTGGAAATACCAGCCGAGCGATGTGGTTTTTAAAGTAAAACTGTGAATGAGGAACGAACTTTATTCATTTTATCACTCAAAGATTTTTGTGAGTGTTTTTTTATTAAAACACAAAAATAAAACCGAACCACAGTAGATCGACGTGACCTCGGGTTGTTTTTGTAACTATAATGAAAGAAATTATCTTTTTACGCGTTTAATTAGTGTAAAAGTTCACATTAAGAAGTTAGAAGATTTATTTGTGGAGCTGCAGAAGCTGTGCTGCAGGATATTGTTTGACTAGGTTAAAACATTTAGATTGTTGCTGTTTTTATAAGAAATGTTTTCTTGTTAGCTGGCGAATCCAATTACAGAATAAAAAGATCTTTTTCTGTTATTTGGTTCATAAATTCTATTTTTATATTTGGAACTAACAGATTTAATTAAATGTGCTTGTTTTAATCAAATTAAAAAAAAAAAAACTTCTCCATCGAAACATCTACATAGTTTTTGTTTCAATTTCAAAAAAAGTTTCATTTTTGCACAAAGTTTGACGACATGTTCTCATGATAAAAATCACACCCTAGTCTTTTACTAAAATCCAGAGCAATGGAGAGTGTGGAAGAGAGGTGAAGAAGCGTGTTCAGGCAGGCTGATGGGTGGAGGAAAGTATCAGGTGTGATGTGCGACAGAAGAGTTTCTGCTAGAATGAAAGGGAAAGTGTACAAAACCGTGGTGAGACTGGCCATGCTGTTTGGTCCAGAACCAGTAGCACTGAAGAAAAGACAGGAAGCAGAGATGGCGGTAGCAGAGATGAAGATGCTGAGGATCTCTCTGGGAGTGACCAGGATGGACAGGATTAGAAATGAGTATATCAGGGGAACAGCACATGTTAGAGGTTTTGGGGATAAAGTTCGAGAGACAAGACTGAGATGGTTTGGACATGTGCAGAGGAGAGAGAGAGAGTGTACATAGGAAGAAGGATGCTGGGTTTGGGACCACCAGGAAACAGGACTAGAGGAAGGCCAAAGAGGAGGTTAATGGACGCAGTGAAGGAAGACATGAAGATAGTTGGTGTGACCAAAGAGGATACAGCAGATAGGGTTAGATGGAAGAGGCTGACTTGCTGTGGTGACCCCTGAAGGGAAATGCCGAAAGAAGAAGAAGAAGTCTTTTACTAATGATGTGTTTAGAGAAGAATTTGTTTGTGTTCGGGGCAAAAAATTACGAGGACCAAATTTAACAAAATGCCATTATAGCTGTTTTTTTTAAAAAAGAGTAACTAAGCTTTAATTTTGATCCTTTAAATTAATTAAAAAAATTTTGATTGAGTTTTATTTGCTTTATTTGAGCTGTGAGATCGATTGATTAAACATACATTCTTCAGTTCTCCAGTTCAGATTTGTTTGCGTCTTGTTCGCAGGCTCTCATGCAGTGTCCGGCGGAGCTCGTCTACCAGGAAGTGATTCTTCAGCCGGAGAAGATGACTCAGTGGAATAAAACGGTTTCAGGCTGCCAGGTTGTGATTCTTCTCTTTAATATTTCTCCAGTTTGAATCTGTGCAGCTCTAACACTTCTCTGTACTCGTTAATAGATCCTCCAGAGAGTGGACGACAACACTTTGGTTTCACACGACATCTCATCCGGTGCTGCAGGCGGGGTCGTGTCTGCAAGGTTTATTAGAACGTTCATCATCTCAGCATCTTGGTTTTCTGGATTAAAATAAACTGATCAAAGTGTGTGTGGGTTTTTTTTTCTCAGAGATTTTGTTAATGTTCGACGAGTAGAGCGCAAACGAGACTGCTACATGTCTGCTGGTATGGCAACCGTCCATGACAGCAAACCGCCGTGTGGACGCTACGTCAGGTCAGATCCAAACAAACTTCTCTTGTGTTTTTTGTTCTACTTGTTTAACTTCTTTGACTGTGTGATGCATTCAGGGGTGAGAACGGTCCGGGAGGATTCGTGGTCCTAAAATCCAACAGCAATCCATCTGTTTGCACCTTCATTTGGGTCCTCAACACAGACCTGAAGGTAAGAATTTTAGGCTGAAAACACAGACAAGAAACGAGTAGATTTTAGGAAACATTCCTTTTAAAATGTGAGCAGAGCATAAGCATTCATTAAGCTGATACAGTTCTCTGCTAAACATTGAGGGATAGACATATATGGATATTAAAGCCTTCTTCAAGCCTGTGATGGTCAGCATGGAGGGGAAAGAAAAGCATTGAATCACTGGTTCTGTATCCACAGGGTCGTCTGCCCCGCTACCTCATCCACCAAAGCCTGGCAGCCACCATGTTTGAATTCATGTCTCATTTACGCCAACGTATCACTGAGCTCCGATCTTCCGTCTGCTCTCATCACCACTTCACTTAAAAAGTGTCGCCGATCAAATGGAAAAGCAGCTCTCGTGTGACGTCCTGAAGAGCTGGATTGATGTTCTGTTTCATCAGAACAGACTGTACTTCCAAACGGATCCAAATTGATCTGAAGAAGACATGGAGGATTATGCTTCTAAAGACTCCTACCTGTTTTCTTGTTGACACTCTTTTTTTTTGTGTGTGTGTGTTTGAACTTGTAATTTTCTCGTTCTCACCAAAAGCTCTTCCTGAATCCAGAGCAAAAGTGGTCAAAGTGTCAGACCAGTTTTTTGAGGAACTGATGCAACGGCATGACTGAAACAGCTGAAGCTGAATCTTTTTCTACATTTGGTTTCAATATAATTTGCTGTTTTTTTGAATACATATAATTCATGTCTATAATCTACTTTGCAGCCTTTATTTTCAACAAGAACTTTGTTTTTTTGGGGGGGGGGGTTCCACATGGTTTTGGTGTCCTTAAAACGCACTGATACAGGTGTTCACTACTAGAAGGAGACATTTCTGATGTCTGCAGTTAAAGCAGTAATCGTCTTCTCTAAAATGCAAAAAAAAAAAAAAAAAAAAAAATTGAATATTTTTTAACACTGTGGAACACAAAACGAAACAATAATGAAAGAAAAAAAATGATTAAGTGAAATCAAAATTTATCTTTTTTTGTGCCAATGAACTTTTTGTGGCCTTGAGATAAAATTGACAAATTTGTCAAAACTTCAGGGCTAATAACTCGTAAACTTTTATACCACTCAGTACTTTGGATTTAGAACAAATTCTTCTTTTTGTCCTTGATTAACAGGCAATCCATTTGGTGCTGTGTAGAAACATACTCACCTTCTTTTTTCTTCCTTTTAAGAGGCCCTGAAACAGTTTGTCATTCTTACCGCTAGACTACAGTTTGAATTCACCTAGACTTCTCTTTATTTCAAAGGAATTTTCTTTTCCTCTGTTTTCAGGAGGTTGAAATCAAATTAGAAAATGCTTCATGCTCATTATATTGTAAAAATGGTCATTTTCAGGAATATTTTTAGCTACTTCCTGCAAAGAATGTGAAATAAGAAAAACATAATTGTGCCTTTATCAGATAAAAATGACATATTTAGACACTTTTGTTGCATTGATTTCATACTGAGTTCCATGTTTCCATGTATTTTTTGATGTCATTCATAAGAATTTGCTTGCATTGTTCTTTATTGATTTTGTTTGCACATTGTTCATTTATCCAACACGCAAATTTAAAGCCATCACAAACTGACCAACCATTTTTACTGAGTCTTAAGTTGTTTCTTGTCTAATAAACTTCATTGTCTTATATCAACGCAGTGGCATGTCTGTTGAAATTTGGGTTTGTACCAGACCAGATTTCTAAAAGCTATCAAATTTATTTTAGAAAAAAAGTAAAGCCTTTTGTTGAGTTTCCCCCCCCTCATTTTTAAAGGAGTTGTGGTCTTAAATCACAGTTGTGCGGTTCACTGTTTCATATGAGAAATGATTACATTGTTTTACTTCCCTTCTGTAGTCTTCCAGAAGGCTGGGTGGCAGAGGCAACAGCCTCAGAAGAGAAACCCAGACTTCTCTCACTCCGGCTGCATCCTCCAGCTCACCTGGGAGGATCCCGAGACATTCCCTGGTCAGCTGTGAGACATAGTCTCTCCAGCTGGTCTGCCTCTTGGTTGTTGGGACGTGCCTGAAACACCTCCCAGCAAGGCTTTCAGGAGGCATCTTAACCAGCTGCCCGAACCACCCCATCTGGCTTCTCTTGACTCAGAAGAGCAACAACTCTACTCCAAGCTTCTCCGAGATGGCAGAGTTCTTCACTCTATTTCTGAGTGAGAGCCCAGCCACCCCACTAAATTTGGTCTTTCCACAGATTTTTTTTTGTTTTGTTTCAAATTTTTGATTTTGATACTTTTTAAGTTACTGGACAGGACTTTAACTGTGCAGACTGGAAGCTGACGGCTGAGATATAATTCCAACCCAGCTTGAGCGAAAACTTTGTACTTTTAACCACAAATTTTAGATAAATTTAGTTGGGTTTTTTTTTTCTTCTTCTACTACATTGATGACATGTAGGTCAGTGATTTGTTGTTGGGTCTCAGCCTTTTCTTTTTTCGTACAAATACATTGTATCTACTGTATATCTTGTCGCAGACTGGGCCAGGGACAAAAATGAGGGAAACAGAGACAAAGTATGGGCCAAATCAAATTAAGTTTATTAAAAAATAAAGACAAAATCATCATAAATACAAATTAATTATTGAAGAAACTAAAATACCAAAAGCATACCTGGCCTGCAGATGAAAAAAAAGAGAGAGAAAAACAATTAGTGCAAGCATCTTCTTCAAAATAAGCTCAGGTGGCTCCACTCAAAAGAATCTTGTCCTACTAATGAGTAGTGAGCACACTGTTGCTTTGAAATCATCACATTTTCTCTAGTATAATTCAGCGTTAGATTTGCAAGGTTCTTTTAGTGGTTCTCAATTTCCATCTTCTTCCTATTTAATCTAGCATGCACATTGTATTGTTCATTATTGCATCAATTACAAGTGGGGCTGCACGTTGGCCTCACAGCAAGTGGTTAACACACATCGGTAAATTGATGATCTGTTTGGGGTGTACGCTGCCTCTCATCTGAAATCAGTCAGGATAGGCTCTGGCATCTCCTATGACCCCGTTAGGGAATAAACGGTATAGAAGATTAAATGAAACTACAAATGATTTCATTTTACCATCTCCTCACATCCTTTTGTTTGAACTTTCCATTTAACTCTTTTTCATCTTTTTTTTTCACTTCATTTATGCAGTTATCCACGTCGAATCTGGCTGATAAGCTGTAAAATGTTCACAAGATGTTTGAAGAATTAAATGAAAATATACATTTGTGTTCTATTTGTCGCAGAACAAATCTGCCCAACAAAACTTGATCTAACTACTAACAAAAGTGCGTTTGTTATCTGACAATTTTATTGAAATGAGTCACTTTACTAACTCGGTTGACACTGTGTGACTTCTAATTAAAACGTCTCGCTGTACACATGTCTTCTCCACTGCATTGCGAGGGTGTTTGTGTTCTTGAACAATAGCACCCTGTGACTGAGGTCTCATGCATTACAGGCGTACTGTTGCATAAGAGCCACAACTTTAATGGTGTAGAAGCAGGCTGGATGCTGGAGGCCAGCTCATCCTGCATGTCATGCTTTCCTAACACCATGCAATGTGTAGAGTTCAGAGTGTGCAGAATTTAATTTAAAATAGATAGGAAGCATCATTGGCTCCTGTCTATTGATTCTTGTTCAAATGCTTTATTAGAGTCACGGTTCTTTGATAACTGGAACGATGTTAAACTGATACTGGGATGCATATAGCTGGTGCAAACTGGTCACAGTATGTGTAATTAGACACACTCTTATGCAGAAGAAGTCTCCAGGGCAAAACACAATAGTTAGGACAGAAGATGGAGCGCCTCACATGATTGTGCTGTGACTGTCTTCTGAGGGAATGGGTGTGTGAATATCTGTTTTTTTTTTCTTTTTTTTTTTTTTATAGTAGATGAGCGCTCCAATATCTCAGTGGCCTCATTGTCCTCGATGGAAGGCTGATTAGAAGAACCAGTCCTCGGACTGCCTTCTGTCGCAGCTTATCTGTCTGGTCAATGATTTGGAAAAGAAACTTCAACTGGATGTGGAACGGTGGCAGAATTCTGGACAATGGGAAGCTGAAAGTGAAGTAGATTCAGCTCACATTAAGGATCTGAGAACTTCCAGAAGTAGGTTCATTTGGCAAGAAGATCCTCTATTCAAGTCGTTCGAAGGATTAAAGAGGACATCAGCACTGCTTTTCTCTGGATTATTTGACTTTTCCGACACTTGGTGTTAGCTATTTTTTTAAATGGGTTCAGCCTTTAAGAGGTTCCTCATGCAGTGCTGCTGCTGCTGCTGTGCTGATGATGACGACGATGAAGATGAGAAGCAGCCATTAGTATCGTAAGATCAATTTTTTTTTTCCTGTGGTTTTTTTGTTTGTTTATATGATAGTGTGAGATTGTTTTCTGTTGATCACACAGTCCAGATCCACTGGACTATTTCACCCGAGAAGTCCAGAAGCGACGAGACGAGGAGACCAACCTGTGGAGCACACCAGGAGACCCAAGTCACTCAGAAAGAGATGATGACCGCACACTTTACACCTTACTCCAAGCCAGAAACAAAACTCCAGCGGGATCCAGGGTATGAAAGATGAAAGAAAGCCTTTCTCTATTTAACACAAGAAACCAAAATAATCTAAACTTTGTGTGTGTTTGTGTGTGTAGGGTTATCGTCGACTGAGTGTTGACATTGAAGCCATGAGAGATGTTCGCCGAGAAGTCAGAGACAAGTGGAAGACAATTCTGGAAAACCTAGGTCAGAAACCTTATCCAAATCACACCTATACTTTAAAGCAGTTTGAAAGATCTTCTAATGCCGACAGCGTAACAGCTCTGTGTAAATACCGGGCAAGCACTGGATTTCTGACTTCTTCGGGGTTCAAACCAATAGAAATACATTGTTGTCACCCAAATGAGATAGTTGGAATGATTAATGAGCTGTGGGCCAATGGATTTTATTCACTAAACTACATATTTTCAGTCCATCTATTATTAGCAAAATTTACACTTTTGAGTGCAATTTTAAGTAACATGGGATAAAAAAGGAATTTATAAAGATCTTTCATACCAACGTTAAACCACCAGAAGATATTAATCCTAATGTTTTTCTACAGGTTTCATGGCTGAGGCTGATTCTTTGCTAAATGTTTCTGCCGGTGCCTCACATGACCGCATGCGTAATGCTCCAGCAGCACGTGCCATGCTTCAGACCCTACACTCTGAGACCTCCATTTTTGCCACCAAAGAGCCACCGCCAGAGAGATACCTATTCATCCTGGTGAGAGGATATGGAGATCTTTAAACACAAACTAATGGGGCTCGCAGTGAGTCACTCAACATATGGTTGAGGAGTTTTGTGTAAAGTAGACACTGCAAGTTGGAATTTGTTTTAAAATTTGACATTGCTTGTCGGTCCTGAAGAGCAATTTGGAATAAAGTTACATTTAGTCAGGGTCAGTTGTTTGACCCTTATGACGTTTTATTAGAGTGATAAAGTCACCATGTCAGGAGGGTATTAGTAATATATTTGAAGCAAAGTCATAAAAAAAGATCGAAATGTCCTGGTTCAAGGATAAAATTGTGATTAGAAAAGGAGCTCCTCATCTTTGCAAAACTCAGGTCGAATAGGTTCATACAGATTACCTCGCTTTTTAAATGATTACACCATTGCCTTTTTCATATTCTAGTACGTTATCTGCTCAATTTAAATGAGTTGATCCTGTTCCGTTCCGTCGTCTTCCGCTCATCCATGGCTGGGTCGCAAGGGCAACAGCCTCAGGCGGGAAGCCCAGGCTTCTCTCTGTCTGGCTGCCTCCGTCAGCTCACCCAGAAGGATCCCGAGTCGTTTCCCGGCCATCTATGAGACATAGTCTCTCCAGCAGGTCCGGGGTCTGCTTCTTGGTCTCCTCCCGGTGAGACGAGCCCGAAACACCTCACCAGTGAGGCACTCAGGGGGCAATCCTGACCAGATGCCCGAACCACCCCATATGGCTCCTCTCGACCTGGAGGAGTTGATTCCATAAAGTTTAAAAAATCTCTTAGGATTTGGAAATGAGCATTTAGGTTAACAGCAAAATATGTTAACATCCTAATACTGACATGGTGTATAGACAGGAAGTATGGAGACTCATCTGGATTTAGGTAATAACATAGAAAATACGGAAAAAACTCTGATACTTTTCTCAAACTAAAATGTTTAGTGATTTCAAAGAGACGAATACACTGTTGAGTATAATTGTTCTTCATTTCCCTCCAGGATCGTCTCATCTATCTTGACATAGCTGAGGATTTTTTGGCGAAGGCGAAGCGCTTTTATCCTCCAAAGGAAGATTCTGACGAAGAAACACCAGGTCTTAAAATAAACCTGCCGCTGTTGCTGGCCAGGATGGAGGCCATGAATGGAGGCGGTGGTGAAGATGAGAGTGAAAGAGACGATGGAAACACAAGTGACTGAGATCTTCTACTTGTAGTGAGAGGAGCAAATAGGCAGGAGGCAGTAGTCTACAACCCTTCAAAACCCCACACATGTCTTTTAGCCTGTGAAATGGAATTTAATCCAAATTTTTAAACCTGTTTTCACCCATTTGCACGGCTTGAGTCTCATGTCTCTTCTCTAGTTTTCTGGTTTTTGGAGTAGATGGTGTTTACTGTGTAATTCTGTGTATTTTCGTTTAGCCTGTTCTTTGTTCACTTGTGAACCTTGGGGGTAAGAATGTTCTTTTCACCAGAGCGCCTTTATATTTTGTCCTATGATTATCAGCACTTTTTCATTCCATCACATGATCTGTACCAACTCTGAATAAATATCCCACCAACCTCAAATCACAAATAGTTTTTTTTTTTATCTCAAGAGGCAAAGAAAAGGTACTTATGTATTTTGTTCTTTTACACAAGGTACTTTGAAGCAATAAAGACAGTTCAGCATGTTGATGTTATAAACTGGTTTTGTGTATGATTGAGAGGATTTTTAGGTAACACTTGTGTTACCTAAAATTTAATGGGAACTGTGAAATGCTTTAAAGTTTAAATGAATGTGTCAGTTTGTTAATTTGTTCGTGTTGAAATAAAGCCTCAAGTTAAAGTTTCTACTTTTTCAAAATTTAACCAGTTGTTCATCTTCTAGAACAGGCATGGGCAAACTATGATCCGCAGGCCACATGTGGCGCGTTAAACGTTTTAATCCAGCCCCCGAACTTGAAAAAAGTAATAAATAAGTCTTGTTAATGTTTCCTTTTTCCTGCAATTCTTATGTTTCCTCCCTAGATGGCATAGTCTAGATTTATTGGCTTTGTTGAGAAAACAACAACACTCCTCACATCAAGATGTGTGTGTCTCCGTGAAGTGCATGTTGTCAAAATAAACAGCAGATGTGGAAAGCCAGCGGGGCCAATACGTGCACTCTTGAAATCAACAAGCGCGGTGGATTTCAAACCTACATTTTAAACCTAGCACCCTGGTGAAACGTTTTTATAAGCGCTACTGAAATTTGAAATTTAACGCGCTTGATGTAACATCTAGCTCACTTGTTTGCGTGCATGAAGTGTGGCCCCGATGGCTTTCCATACCTAGATCAAATACAATGTGTTCTACAAACTCAAGAGATCCACCATATCCCTAGATGTGTATTTTTTCACTTATAAGGTGAGGTCACCAAAGCATGCCAGCCATCTGTTCCGGCCCCTTTGTCAAATGTTAGAACTCAATGTGGCCGTGAATGAAAAAGTTTGCCCATCCGTGTTGTAGAACCATTCACTTGCAAGAAGGGGTACTATGGAAGATAAACTTCATGGAAGTTTGTACCACGTTTGATCTTATTCCCACATCAAAAACTTTTCAGCATGTTTTTAAAATTTTATTCAATCATCTTTGAGAAATTTATTGTAGTGCATGCATCCGCTCACACTCGGTTCCTTCCTTAACAAGGTGTCCCACTTTTAAGTAAATGCACTAAAATAAGAATATGTGCTGGCTTTGCTAAATTGATGTGCTTTACATTCTATGTGTAGTCTCAAACGAGATTTACGCTGTGCCGTGCACTTATCCAAAGAGTCGGGGCTACGATAAGAAATGAGGGGTAGAGGGCATCAAAATATGTAATAGAAGAAAGAAAGTGAGAAGTAATATGGAAGAAAGTGAGACTGAATCAATGTATTTATAACGTTTTGGGTTTTTTTTTTAGAATAAAAAAATACGCACACCACCAACAACCTAGACCACCTGGTTCACATTCACTAACTAAGCGCGGGGCCTGAGCTGCGTTTGTGCCGGAAGCCACGTCACAGTACCGCCCACCTCGCCCGCTTATCCTATTTAACATCCCATTATATAATACAAATATTAGACGGGCAACAGTAAATTTAATTTGATTTCATATAGAATAATAAATATTTTTCTTCTTATTTTTAAGACCTTTGTCCCCGAGGATACCCTAGTTAGGGACCAGCGCACTAATTGTCTTCTGTTTTTCATCTTGCCGTGGAAAGTACAGCCCATTGGAAAACAAATTTATTTTCTGTTAGCTCTGACTGTTGTGCATCACTCAAAACATTCCGTCTTTGTCTATTTTGAAGTTTGTTTTCTGTGTAGACAGTGTATCAATGGCGAAGCACGCAGCTTTCAAAAGGCTTCGTTTACGCCCTTCAATTTACGCCAATTTGTGATTGGCGGAAAATTGCTATCTTAAATGGAAAGTTATCACTTCATTCTATTGGTTCTCACAAATAAAAAGAGGCGTCACTTGTACATACAGACCAATCAGTTGGGGTGGTGGCTCATGCTCATGCCTAAAGTAAAAACTACTGTGCGTATATACGAAGAAAGTTTGTCTCTTTTGTTCTGTGTTTTTACATCTAAAAATGGCTAAGTAGGTGTAAAATAACCTTGGTGATTTAATAAACAATGATCTAACTTTTACATAATTGAAACGTAAATGGCACTATAGGTGCCAAACGTGTCAAAATGGAGGCCTAGCCTGATTTTCTGAAACTAAAACTCTCTAATTCCATGAAATTTCATCTAATCACTTTCAACTTTTCAAAGATAATTTTTACATGTTGTATCTCAACTTTAGGATGTAAACAGCTTATGTTTGCAACATTACAAAAAATTATTCATTGTAAAACATGTTTTATTTTATTTATTTTTTTTTTTTCTGCATGGCAAAAAAAATCTTTGCTTTTTCAGTAACACATACATGCATAGATGACATATCAGATTATTCTGACCAATGGACCTTTACAATGGTACAAAAATTATTCAAATACAGCCGGGGATGGTGGAAATATGCCAGTTCATAAACGGATATACAATTTTCGAAAATCCGTATTTAATATAGGTTTAGAGAGTAAAAGTTTTAATTTAATTTGAATATGTTTCTGAGCCAGGCTTTGTCCTAGGGCAGCCTGTTTGGCCTCTAACCATCCCACTGTGGGCATACTGGGTTGCAAACTGCATAGTGATGCTGGTGTTTTGATGATGCTGTTATGCAAGAGAGACATTTAGGGATAGCACATGTTTATACCCATCATAATCTGAATAGACATAGATAAGCAGCTCCACTAGGGAGTGAAAGATTGTGTGCAGAAATAAATAGAAAGTTAACTTCGCTCATACTTATCTGCACACTTTGTGTCAGGCTAACCCAAGCAGGAGGCATCCAGCCCCCATAATTTCATTCTGCTGCCACAACAAAACCAAACGCACTCAAACTCACAATATTTTTAAGTTTTTTTCTCTCCTCCCTCCCACTACCTGTCTCTTTCTGGGTGACAGCTCATTTAAATGTCACTTTTCAGCAGCTGTGGCAGTGTTATTATGCAACACAAAGTTCTCCATGCCTGAGCCGGGTGTGCTGCGAGGACAGGGACAAGGACAAGAGGCGTGATGTCTGTGACAGGCTTCACCTTCTCAAGATGCTTTACACCCTGGGTTTTGTGTGCAGGATGACTCACACATAAAACATCTGAGAGGTGAAACTGAGATGATGTCCGGCATTTTTTTCTTATTTTGGCACCTCGACAAACAAATAACTACTCATTAAGTTCTACTTTGACATCTTTGTATTTTTTTTTTATGTGAATTCAACCGATTTCTAGAAAGTGTGAATAGAAGCCACTTAAATAATCAAACTAATAAATGTGTTAAAAGTGCTTTTCAGATTTAAAAAAAATGATCAATTCAGTTTAATTCGTACAGCCTAATATCACGGCATTGGTTTCCAAAAGGGCTTCACATGGGAAGTAAAAACACACGAATGAACAAAACAAAATTGTCGACAATAGCTGATTTTTGAACAAACCAAACAAACTCAAAGTATTGCTGCCCATGGACCCTCCTTCTCAATAAAGATGATTAGTATCATTATCCCATCACTGCCCACCACTGAAAAAGAAGTCCCTTTTTTATCACTAGGCTGCCACGATGGCGCGCATGGTGGATAGGTGTCGTCTTCAAGGACCCTAGACAAACTCAGTGAGATTCGAACTCGCAAATTTCTGGTTAACTTCTGATTCGAGGGCAAAAGCTCTACCACTGAGCCACTGCCTCCCCCCAAAATTTGTGTGCTGCATTACACCACAGCAGGCTGCCATGACGGCACCAATGGTGGGAGAAACGAGGGTTAGGTGTCTTCTCCAAGGACCCTAGACAGGAACTCATTGAGATGCAAACCCGGAAACTCGCCTTTGCCTTCGCCTTCGGACCAGGCGAAACTCCTGGTCCGAAGGTGTTTCGGCAGTGGCTCAGTGGCTCTACCACTGAGCCACTGCCTTAATAATAAATCAGGATCCATTTACCTTCAAGTTCAAGGGTCTTTCCACATTTATTTAACACTTTCGTAGTAGTCAAGTCCTTCTGCCATGGAGAAAGAACAAAATGAGATCCCAGTAAAAAGCTAAAGACTGAAACAGTGAAACAGCACTTGAGGTGAACGTCTTTCATAGTTTTTTTTCCATCTATTCTTAAATTCAATTTCTGTTGCTTCAGAGATAAAGAAATATCAAAATTTGAATCCATTTTTGTTTATGACAAGACATGTTTAGGAAGTTGTTTACATCCAGGTGTTATTTTGAGTGGAGCATCGCGTTTAGAGGGTCAGGTTGAAGGCTTTGGCTGTAAATTTGCTGTCTTTAGAGTTTGCATTTTGAACGTTAATGGTAAGGGTCAGATGGGGTCAAAACATGAGAAGATGGAAGCAACATAAAGCTGTAGTCAAGGGTCAAAAGTTATAGAGGTCAAAAGAGGTTTGGAAACAGTTGCTGCAACCAAAGGGCACCTTGTTCTCATGTGTTGAAATAGAAGTCCCTAAAATCAACCAAATTCAGAGTTTTTGGAAAAACAGGAAAATTTCTGATAAGAACTCACAATCAGCTACAGTAAGTGAGCAGCCACGTGCAGCATCTGGACTTGTGAAACATTCTATCATACTGGGACACGTCGACATAGACAGGCTTTTAACTTATTGGGTTTCTGCTGTGTGGCATTTGTGGTTACCATGGCATCATAACACAACTTGACAAATGACCAGTAGGATGCCCTGAAGTTCTCCTACCCTTTCATCTCCATAATAATTCACATACCGCCTGCTGAGAAATAGCAACTAATAGCAGGTAACAAGGAATAGCATTAAACTGGCTTCCTTTTATGTCCAAAAAAATATTGTTGGGCGAAAAAATTTATTAAATTAAATGATTGGATAAAGGGCTATATTGTTTGGCGACAATAGAAAACAAAATATTATTGAAATGTTCCAAAATGTGTTTTAAAAAGTACATGTTTTTGTATATTGATGTCTGTATATACAGAGATTGATCTACGGTATGTAGACATTTGTAAGAGTATATCAACTGTAGATTTTTAGGAAATCTAAAATTATAATCTCGATGGACCGATAGCACATTTTGTCATGTGGATGACGATGATGTTGCTCCGTGCTGTGTGTGTGATAAGTGATATGAGATGATATCAGTGCCCCCGTGTAGACGGATGAGTCAGAAACAAGGAGCGGGAGTAACATCACACCGTCAGATAACTGTCAGAGGTGAGTCTGTGTGTGTGTGGGAATGTTTCACACTCTGTAACCTGAGTGGATTACGGGCTGCGTGGGGCTCTGTCACTGAGATAATGAATCACTTGAGACACAGCTCTCACTGGCCTCTAATGAGGGTCTTCTGTGTTGTTATGAGGTGAGGTTTCATAAACTCTTCATTAATCTTAATAAAATTCTTTGACTTTTTAAAACTTAAATCCCAAGTTACACCTTGTTTTAGCTGCTGTCATAATCCCACCTTTACACATTATTTTTAATTCTATTTTATTTATATAGCCCAATATCACAAGTGAGTGATAATGTCTCAACGAACTTAACACAGTTAAAGGTGATGTAGAACTCCTTTGCGAATTTGTATTGCTTTAATCAGCCCTTTATGGGCGGGTTTGTGTTTGTACGTAGGTGTCATGAACATAAAACGAATATCAATAAACTGATCCAGTACATTCCTGTTTTTAGACTCTCCTTGTAAGTGAGGAAAAACAGCCAAAAAAGATAGTGGGGGAAAGAAAGTAGTGGGGAAAAAAGTAGTAGGGAAAAAAAGAAGAAGCGCCATGAGGATCAGAATGAAAGAAAGATTGCGTATCTTATTTGTGTATCAAAGGTCAAATCTTAATAAGATCTCTTCAACATGGCGCTTGTGTGTTTTTATTGGATGTCATCATAATCTCTCTGTTATTCTTTCCTCTTTGTAGGTTCAGCTAAAATGGAAAGTGTTGGATTAAGAGCTTACATGAGTGATTGAAGATACTATTCGAAAACCAGGGGACTTTCCAACTCAATTACCCGTAAACCCCCCACAAACCTATCTGCTTTGGCGCTCAGCTGTCCGGGAATGAGACACGGAGGAGTTGGTATCGGGTCTCTTTGCGTTCTGATTGAAGAGTGACAACATGAATCAGAAATAGCAACAGCTCGGCTATAAAAGAGGGGGACAGACCCAGGTCCGGTACACACATCCCAAGCAGAGACGTGGATAAACATCTAAAATTTGAGATCTTCAAAGAAGTTGAACTTGAACCCATAACTGCAGAGAAGATGTCGATCAGTAGTGTGTTGCAGAAGAAAAACGGTGTGGTGGTGGGTGCTGAGCTGACCTGCAGCGTTAGGGAGGAGAACAAGGCTCTGAAGGAGAGCTACAGTGCTGACTGGATCAGTGTCACCTTCAAGACTCACCCTCTGGAAAGGTAAAGCCAAGAACTAAACATCTTTGTTGTGGCTAAGACTTCTAAACTAGTTTGAGCTTCACACTCTTATTTTGTCTAATTCCAGTCAGACCATGAACATGAAGGACAACTCACGCAAGGAGTCTCTGACTCGTTTGTGGCAAGTCCGCTCTCTGAGACAGAACTGCCCCTCAGGTGTCTTCAGAGTGGGCACGGTAGAACAAGGCGTGAGAGAACACCAGCTCTTACCGAAAAGACACACCCTCCCATTGCCCATCTTCACACCTGCAGAGCTGGGAAGCAGACTTGGAAGAGGAGTTGCACACACAGAAGAGGACCTGGAGCCTTTCTTCACTCCAGATGGTGTCTGTCCCGATAAGAGAAATGTGGATGAGATCACCAGAGACCTTCCTCCCGTCAAGCCGGCGTTTGAGTTCGCAATGGTGCCCAAAATCCTGGGTCGCTCGATGTCTCAGGAGGTCCAGAGAGGTTGACAGATGAAGAGGGGATGAGTAGAGAAGACAGGGATGACTGATAAGAAATTGTGTGTTGCAGAAGTGTACATATACCTAGATATGTTTGCTAAGTTAGAACTTTAGCATCCTGATGTCGCACTTTGTAAATGACCAAATGGACGGTCAATGAAACTAGACGTAGTCATGTGAAGATCTGTTTTTGTCGTGATTTAATAGCATTCTAACCATCTTTGCTCGGATTAGGCTGCTGTCTCCTATTCATCATGTGGTATCTCCATGTGAAGGTCCAGCTGCTCCTGCTGAGGCAATTTGTCATTGAAACGAGCAGATTTAGTGAAGGAAGAAATCAGTGAGAAGGGGATGTGATAAGATATAGAGAAGAAAACTAGGAGGAGAGGACATGTATTACAAATGTTGGAAAGAGAGAAACAAAAAGAATGTGGAGAGGTGAAAGGTGAGGAAACGTGCTTCAAAAGTTGGTTGCCCTCCAGACGCTTCTGCCGGCCTCTGATCTGCGTGGAGAGAACAGAATGCACTGGCAAACACTGCAGCTTGCACACAACGGTGTATTTGTGTGTGTGTGTTTATGCACTGACTGATATTTTCCACAAAAAAACCCCCAAGAAAATGAATAGTCCATTATCCCGCTGACTCGTTGGCGAAGTGGCAGTACATTTCTAAATCTGAAGAAGAAATATTGTAAAGGACAAAAATTTGAGTGAGTTTGAAATGAGTTGTTTGTATTTTTTTTGCCCCAGAAATGTATTTTTTCTACAAATAAAGATTTTTTTGTAACAGATTGCTGTGATTGTTTTCTTTTTGACCAAAATGAACTGCAATACAAATTTCACTATCCCATTTCCTTTTGAATTAAAAATACTTTGTTTATCCCCCGAAGGAAATAAAGTATTATCATACACCATACATTTTCTTGATGTATGACAGGAAAATCATACACCAACAGGATTTTTTTAAAAACTCTTGTTAGAGAAAGTTTAGAGGTTTGAAAGAGTTGAGTTAAAGTTTAAAGAGGTTGAATAGTTGGATGGAGGACGGCAAAAATTACTTTCTGTACCGTTCCTTTGAGCAGTGGGGTTGCAGGAGTCTGTTGCTGAAGCTGCTCATCAGATAGTCCACAGATTTCTAAATTCAAGTTTTAATTTTTTTAAGTTTTTAACTCTCTACACTAACTTGTGTTCGTAACTACTTAATAACTACATTTTTAAAAACAAGAACTGATAATAAGACCGTATTGCACTTAAAAAGCACATACAATAATATAAAGGTGACTTGTAATCCATCCAAACGGTAATGCAGCAGTTGCTTGCAAAAAAGGACAAGCTAAACCCAAAACCCTAATTTTTTAACTAAACATAAAAAAACAAAGAAAAAAAATGCTTGCCCATTCAATAAAACTTGCGTGATCATTAATCCCATTTAAAGCCACATTTTGTAACAAAAATGCTTTATTAATTACACTTTCAAAATTTTCAAAAACGTTTTCATTCCGTTTAATATTGAACTACACCAACAATTTTTATAACATATTTTGCGGCATTACGTAAAACAAGAAGATCAATTTGAAATGAACAATTTATTAAATAGAGTAGCAAAATGACGGAGTTATCAACGCCTTTTGTCCATGAGTTGGAAAATCTTTCATTTAAACTGACATCCTAAATTTAGTGTCATATTACTAATTTTTTTGTTATTTTCATATTCACATTTCTGTCCTTTTTCTCTGTAATCCACTGTAAATGACTTAATAGAAATTGTGACACACAAAGAAATGTACTTTGCTATTATTTGATATGTTAAAAACCTTGTTTTTAAAGCTCTAATATCAAAAACGATTGAAAGTCTGAAACCTAACAATTGGATTACCATGACAGAATTAACACTTCTTCTTCTTCTTTTGGCATTTCCCTTAAGGGGTTGCCACAACAAATCAATTTCTTCCACTAACCCTACCTGTTGCATCTTCTTTGGTCACACCAACTATCTTCATGTCTTCCTTCATTGTAAGCCCCAAAACCAACCTGAAACAACTAACAGCTAAGATATTACTGCTCGGACTGCACTCTGCTGCTTTACAGTATTTTCAGTGATCCGTCAACATATGAACAAATACAAACTTTACACTCACAAAAAAAAAAAAAAAAACAAGTGCCAAAATAAGAGTAAAAAATTGGAGGAAAAGTAGCAGTCTCCACCTGCAGTAAATAAAGTTTTGAATAAAACATTACGTTGGTACAGGAAGGAAAGGAAAAGAAATATGACAAGATTTTTACTCACAGTGTAAAAATAAAAAATAGGAGCAGATGGAAGAAAATACATTTTTCTAGCTTTATTCTTGTTACACTAACTTTAATAATTCCTCAAAAGTTTCTGATTGCCAAAACAATGCTTTTGTACTTTTTTTATTTGACACGATTACTTATTATTCTATTTTTTTCCTGGAGTTTCTTAAAATTATTTATTATTTATAAAATTATTTATAAAATTATTTATTCTGACAAAAACGTTTAATTAAAAAAACAAACAACACATGTAAGGTATGAGTTTTAAAGGAAACGATGAATAACTTCATGATTAATAAAATTCACGAACCGAGCATTCTGACTAAACCTGAAAACTGAAGATTATAGAAAAAACAAAATATACAACCATTTATATTAAGTTGATTTCAAAATCAATTCAATTTTATTTGTTTACCCCAAAATCACATTTTTTTTTAATCTCAACAGGCTTCAGATTGCAAATTCAAAAAGTACAAAAACAAGAAAAAAAAAGAAGAATGTATAAACGCAAATACACAGCTAAAAGCTAACCAACATATGATAGCTAAACCATTTCAGCAAATTTTTGCCTTTAGACTCTCCTTCACGGTGAGGAAAAACTTCTAAAAACCCATCAGTGGGGAGAAATTAGAAACCTCCTGGAGATCCAAACAAAAGAGTGATCCCTACCCTGGGACGAGCATCAAATGTATCTAAGACTGTTATTAGATTATTAGCTTATTCTACTCGACAGCTTGCTATCTGAAGAAATCAGTTGATGTTCTATGTCCTGATGGAAATGAGATGGTTAAGTAAGCACATAGGGCTGCTCAGCCTGGCTATGCTCAGGATGGTGATAAGTAGATGGGCTAATCCTAATGGAGGTGGGATGGTAGATCATGCTCCTTGGGCCCCCATGCCCAGGACACGAATGCAAAAAATCCATCAGGTATCTGAAACAGAGCTGTCTTCCAGAGAAGAGGAAGAGAGAGGTGGACACCATGTGAATTGTATTGTACCAACTAGTGGTGTAAAACACGAAATGAAAAGGCATTGTAGAACAGTGTGTTGACAGGAACAACACAAATGTTTGCAAAATGAATATTCATCTTCTGAGCCACCCATCTCTAACCGGTCACGAGGGTGCTGGAACGTATGCCGGTTGCTTTAGGGGGAGTGCTAGGGTAGACCCTGAACAGTTCGCTAGTCTGTCGTGGGACCACGCACACAGATTCCTTGGGGCAATTTTGTAGTGGTCAACCGACCTAACATGCATGCTTTTGGAGGGTGGAAGGAAACCGGAGTACCTGGAGAAAACCCATGTATGCACGGGGAGAACATGCAAACATAACACAAAAATGTCAGTGTTCCAAGCCTCATCCCATCTGGGACTTGAACCCTGACTTCTTTGCAGTGAGGCAACTGTGCTAACCACTGTGCCATCGTGCTGCCCAAAACGGATGTTCAATAAAAAGAAAAAAAGACCTAAAAGTAACGTTAAGGCAAAAGTAAATCTTGAATGGTTTTAAACATTTTGAGACTCTATTCTTTAAGACAAACCTGAAAGAATTGTCGCAGTGGAAGTGCAACTTCGTAACCCTTCACGACTGCCATCTTCTATGCGTTTGGCATATTTTATGAATGCAATTTAATATGAGTTATGATATGCAAAAAAGTCAAATCATTGTGTCGAAAAAAATGTTAAAAGTTTAGAACTTCAATCTTATAGATACATAGATAGACCCATTGATTGATTCATTTTTGTAAACATTTGAAGAGTTTTTAATTATTTCTAAGATTTTGGGTTATAAACTACAGTATGCTTTAAAAATCCAACATACACTGCACTGATGAAATGAAAGAATGGTGAACATATAATGATCATTATAGCTTTAAATAGCAGAGCAAAATTGAATAAAATCATCCAGAAAGTGTTTTCAAAAAGCAATTTAAAAGACTTCAACTGGTCTCACCTTGTCTCCTCCTCTCTGACCGCAAAGATGAGTTTAGTCAACTCATGTTTTCAGAGAGTGGAGCAAATAAAATCCTCTGGCTGAGAATCATAGCCGGCACACAGCCTCAAAGGTCACATAAATTCAGACAAATGAGAAGGTGAAAGGTCGTGGGGAGTTTTAAAAGTCAGTAATAAAATTTTAAAAACAACTTTAAAACCCACGAGGAGATGGTGAATGTGAGACAACTGAACTGGAGCCACCATTTTATTTATTAAAGTGATTTTGCAGCAAAAAAACAGCTAAATTTAGACGTGATTCAGCTATAAATACTAGTGTTTAAACACATCATATCAAATTTTATTTATAAAGCACTTTTCCAACATGAAGTTACACAAAGTTCTGAACAGAACAAATAAAAACTTAAACAACATTAAAATCTAGGTCATTAAAAAACAGTAAGTCAAAAACAAGCATACATCAAAAATCACACACTCATACAAAACACTGCACACACGCATCAACATTCACACAGCCCTTCTCGCCCCCCTCTCCCAACTCGTTCTCCCCCGATCTCTACTACCCCCATTTTACCTGAACCGCTAACTAATGTCTCTCTAACGGAAATAAAAATAAGGAACTGGCCTGATGCTGCTGTGAGGAACAATAGCTGGGGCTCGATCCACACCAGGAGTCGGCCTGCCCATGACAGCAGCGGCCAAAATCACAGGGGTCCACCAAGCTCCAGGAGACATGGAAACCCACAGAAGTCATCTGGCTAAAGTGAGAGACCCGCACCACGTAGGCCAGTCAGACAAATTTCAATAAATACATAAAATCATCTAAGCAAAAATGTAAATCAAGTAAAAACCAAGTTAAAAAGGTGGATTTTCAACCTTTTCTTAAAATATGAACAGACTCTGCGGCCCTGTGTTCATCTGGCAGCCTGTTCCACAGGCGAGGACCATAATGCTGGAACGAGGCCTCACTGTGAGTTTTTGTTCTAACATTTGGTATTACTAAAAGGCCGGTACCAGACGACCTCATAAGATTAGGTTATATACAGTGTTTTGATGTAACAGTAAATTACAATGATTTATGATTTTAAAGTAATTTTTTACCTTTACTTGAATATTTTGTTGAATTTGATAGAATATATGTATCTATCAGGTCATTTGCCGATCAATAAGCAGATATGTGTTTGTAACCATCTCCGTTAGCGACCTTTTCACCATGCAGTCTGTGTTAGGCAATAAGAAGGAATTTAATTTGATATTAATAGCTCTGTAAACACAGGCTGTACTCCAGAGGCAGTCATTGGTACTTTTCCCCAAGCGAGCTCTTTACCGTTGTTTTTTTTCACAGGTTTAGGTGTTTAACCTTCATTCCCCATCTCTAAAATTACCTGGTGAAACACCGCATTCCCATCCAGCACTGTCAGAACAAGCTGCTTTCCGAACTCCAAATGAACCAGCAAACCATGGAGCTATTTTTGAGAGAGGCCGAGGAATGTTGGATTTGAGACAGGCTGTTTAGTCACCAGCAAAGTGACAGAGAAATTCTTTCCTTTGCAGCAGCTGTGTCAGCAATGTTTCTCACATGTCTGCTACCAAGCTAATGGAGTTTTTTTTTTTTTTCTAACTGGGTCACTTCTTTATTCTCTTTAACCTGTGCTCAAACTTTCTCATTTGGGTTTTCAACCACATTCAAAATTGTACCTGTGCCATCTTTCTGCATCAGGCATCCCAGTGTTTTGTGTTACTCATCATCTATTTGAATCCTTGCTGTGTTTTTCAGGCCAAGTTAAACATAGCAGCACGAAAACAGATTTTATGTAGTGTCATCTTCTAGTAAAGTTGGAAACTGGTCACACCGCAATGACATTTGAAGTCATTTTGGATATTTGTCACCTCATTGATGCTTCTTTACATGTGCAGTGTGCATCCATTGCTGTCCTCTACTGGATCATGTCTGTGTTGCAGGCTAGACTAAACACGGGGATGGAGCCTATCCCGGTTCATTTTAGGTTTGAGGCAGGATAGACCCTGCACAGGTTGCCAGTCTGTTGCAGAGTCTCACACACAGACAACCATCCACATACACACAGTCATTACTAGGGGCAATTTCATAACAGCCAATCAACGTAACATGCACTCTTTTGACCAAAAATAATGATTAGAAACACATGTATTGATGAAGAATTACCATGTTCTTTGTTTCAGTGTAATTAAATTTGATTAATTAAAAGCCCTGTGTCACAACACAATTGTCCTGATGGGCTCCACATAAAAAAACTGAACTAAAATACAGAAATAAAATAAAGAACAAATGGTAAATTTTATCAAAAACTTAAAGCATGTGATTATTGAGACAGTTGGCTGTGAGTTTCCTGAGACATAAGGTATAAAAAAATTCTTGAGGTTGACTTATCCTGCTCCACATCGGAACATTTCCTCCCTCCAAATCTGGTCCTCTGCCCTAATTCCGTACAAGTGGTTACTTGTCTTTGATGTCTCCACCTGTGTTTCGTCTTCTCCCTGGTTATTTAACCCTTGGTGTCCATGACTCTGTTGTCAGATCATCTGTTCTGATCTCGTGCTGCAACTGGGGTAGTGTCCCCACACGTTGTCTGGTCGTCTTCCAGGATGCATATGCTTTCTCCTTTCCCCTAAAAGAAGAGTCACACCCAAGAAATTTATGTTGCTAATTTTCAAATACTTAGGCCGAAAAATTCTGCCCTGAAGCTTAATTGAATGTGTATTGATTTATTTGCATCGTCCCACCGACTTGAGACTATCAAAGACATTCCTGTGCTCTCGTATCTGATCTGGATGAGGAAACTTGCTGTGACCAAATGACTTTTTTGACAGTTCATCACATTTTGGGGAGTAATATCATTGAAGATTAGTCAGAGTAAGACAGAGTACGTGTGTGTGAATGAGAGGGACCCAAATGAAAAAGTGAGATTAAAGGGAGAAGAGATAAAGAAGGTGGAAGATTTTAAGTACTTAGGATCAACAGTCCAGAGCAATGGAAGGTGTGGAAAAGAGGTGAAGAAGCGTGTGCAAGCAGGCTGGAACGGGTGGGGAAAAGTATCCAGTGTGATGTGTGACAGAAGAGTTTCAGCTTAAATGAAAGGGAAAGTGTACAAAACCATGGTGAGACCGGCCATGCTGTTTGGTCTAGAAACAGTAGCACTAGGAAAAAGACTGGAAACAGAGATGGAGACAGCATGGAGATGAAGATGCTGAGGATCTCTCTGGAAGTGGCCAGGATGGACAGGATTAGAAATGAGTACATCAGGGTAACAGCACATGTTAGAGGTTTTAGAGATAAAGTCAGAGAGGCCAGGGTGCAGAGGAGAGAGAGATAGTACATCGGATGAAGGATGCTGGATTTGGAACCACCAGGAATGAGGCCTAGGGGAAGAGCAAAGAGGAGGTTCATAGATACAGTCAAGGAAGACGTGAAGATAGTTGGAGTGACCGAAGAGGATGCAACCCCCGAAGAGAAATGCCGAAAGAAGAAAATGAATTAACAAAATGGAAACACAAACCAACGAGGACGTCATTCATTCAGCGAAGAAGCTAAAATCAACTAAATTTAACAAAACAAACAATTAAATGTTGATTATTTGTGTAGAGTTGAGCGACACTGAATTTTTTAATCAGCTATGAAAATAAATTAGAATAATCTGTGTTTACAATTAGAATGATAATGAATATTTGTAGAAAATGTGTTTGGCTAAAATAAAGCAAAAACACAATGATTTATTTGATTAAACCAAATGTTTTGCAATCATCTGAATACAATGTTATCTTTTATTAGAATCCTAATTTAATTTCCTTTGAGACCACAAGAGAACAAAAACATTTAAAAAAAACAAAAAACAATTTCTCGGTTGTATCAGAATCAAAATATGAAAATAATGAAAACAACCACATGGGAGCTTTTAAAGTGAATATACAGTAAGTTCAATCAAAACATTGATCAAATAATACACAAGTTGGTGTAGGGTCCGGATTGGATTCACTGTTTACTAAACACACATTTTTAATGTTTTTTAATACTTTGCAGAGCAGTCCTGTCCACCAAGCTGTTGATGTCAAATATTGTTAGCATGTTCTATCTTAATGCAACGTATGACACATAAAATTTAATATCTTGGGGTTTTTTTCATGAGTGGGGTAAAGATGGAGCGAGAGATCGACAGACGGATCATTGCAGCGTCCGCAACAATCAGGATAGTGCATCGGTCTGTCGTGGTGGAGAAAGAGCTGAGCCGAAAAAAAAAACTCTTGATTTACCAGTCGATCTGTGTTCCTGCCTCACCTATGGTCACCAACTGTGGGTGGGGACCAAAGGAAGAGATTGCAGATACAAGTGGCCAAAATGAGCTTCCTCCGCACGGTGATTGGACTTTCTCTCAGAAATAGAGTGAAGAGCTCTGCCATCTGGTAGGAGCTCAGAATAGAGCTGTTGCTCCTCCAAGTCGAGAGAAGCCAGATGGAGTGGTTCGGGCGTCTGGTTAGGATACCACCTCGCTGGTGAGGTGTTTCGGGCAAGGAGACCCAGGAGAAGACCTTGGGCCAGCCGAAGAGACTACGTCCCACACCTGGCTGGGGAATGCTTTACGGATCGGTTGAGCGGAAGGATGCAGATGGGTTAGGAGAATGGGTTGTGTGATGTGTGTTGTGAGACATGCACCAAAAGCAAAAAAGAAAAGCTGTAAGTAGCAAATAGTTCCAAACCAGACCCTAAATTGTTAAAGGTTTCTGTATAATATTTATTCCCATGTAATCCCACTACCTTAATAAGTTATTAACAATTAAAATTTTGGCTGACAACAAGAATCTCCTAAAATTGGAAAGAGCAAGAACATGACAAAATGTGACAAGCAAAATTTGTCAGAAAAAAGGGCAAAAAATGTTGGCAGCGTGAGTAAAATCTTTAATATTTCCAGCATTTTTGGACTACAAATGCAATAATAACAACCAGTGCTGATAAACGTCTCCTAAATCAGAACAAAAGGATGTGATTGTCAAAAAAAAGTGTAGAGAACACACACACACATTTATTCATCAGCATCAGAGTTTTGTCTGATTGTCTAATCCATGTCATCAGCTTGCCATTCTGTGCTTTCCCCTCGGGGCAACCGGGTGATTAACTCACATTGTGTCAAACCAGGGTGGACATTGTGAGGTGCCCAGATCAATTTTCCCTCCTTCCTGTCACTCAGTGTTTGTCGACAATGACTCACTTTGCTAAATAATTTAAATCCTTTCCTCACAATATAGAAAAGAAAAGTATGAGTCAGATTGCCACATTTTTGTTTAAAATTTTCAATATTTTTACTGATTTTCTTGTGCAGATAAATTGAGTTTTTTAATCCAAAGTTCTACTTTTTAAATCTTCCGTCACAGAGAACTTATTTTGATTTAAATTTGTCCACCGAAGTCATACCACATCCTTTGAACTTTCTAAGCTTTTACAGAGACTTTGATTTCCACTGATAACCCGCATGCCAACCCAGATGTACCAGGTGGTTTCATTTCCAGAGATACGAAGTAAAAAAAATTAAAGTACTACTGCTTTCTGCACATCGTGATTATGTCTGTCTCTGCATTATCAGGTGATTTCTAGTAAGTTTTATTCTTTTCTGTCAGTCTGCAAACATGTTTTGTTATTCTTTTGGCATTTCTTTGCCATGCAGGCTCATAAAAAAGACGGGTAGAATGATGCAATTCAGTGAAAAAAAAAGGTATGGACGTGGATAGGCATTTTACCACTGAGCCAACGCCTCTCCAAAACATTAAACATTGTTAAACATCACAACTCCAATCAGTATTTTTAGGCTCACTCGAAAAATGGAGAAATGGTTTTGCAACATCAAGAGAAATGAAAACATTTGTGGGCTAAACTTTGAGTTTTTTTTGTCAGATGTGAATTCCAGTAACTTTAGAAACTTGCCCCTGACCTGTTTTCTATCCATGTTTTCCAACGTACATTTTGGCTTGAATAACTCAGATCCAAATCACCAGAAAACCGTATCAATCTCAAATGTGATCTACCTGTGATGTCTATGTGCACCTTTCAAATTTGGCACACACACAGAACAACACACCCACCCCACAGGTCTGCTAGGATGTCAACTGCCACTTCATTTCAGATTTGTGACAGTTCCTTCTACAGTATTTCAACAAAATTCTAAAACAGTTTTACCATTTTTAAAGTCTTTTTATTCTGCTCTAAAGAAAAATCTCAGGATTTTTTTAGATAAAGGTATCGCACATATGAGAAGTAGACATAAAATTAGAATTTGATGCTGCAGCATTGAAAGTTCTTGCTATCGAGGTGTGAAAGCAGAAATTCCCTGAACAGAAAAAAACTTGCTTTTTAAGATCACTGTTATCGCTGGATAAAATCTTTGTTTTCCGTGTGTTAAATATACATCCTGTCACGAAGTGATGTAGGTGGAAGGCGCAGGACCCAATTACAGGACAAGAAACATGATTTATTTAATGAAGGAGTCCAGTAATTGAATTGAATATACTTTATTCATCCCCGAAGGGAAATTTGAGTGCTGCAGTGTTACATTTATACAATCTCATACAACGTTGTGAATGGCAAGTAATTACAGGTTTGAAAGTGAAAGGTTAAAAAGTTTGATGGAGGATGGTAAGAATGATTTTCTGTAACGTTCCTTTGAGCAGCAGGGTTGCAGGAGTCTGTTGCAGAAGCTGCTCTTCAAGATGAATGCTGTAATGAAAAAAAACACATCAGTGAAATGTCATTGAAATATTGTTCTAAATGTTCATCATGGTCAGGCAGCCAAGAAGACCTGGCTGGAATGGAAGGTGTGACCCGACACTTCAAGGGAAGACAGGCTGCCTCTTTAAAAGCAGCTGCACAGAGATCTTCAGGTGTGTAAAATCAGGCAAATGAGGGAAAGCCACGGGTACCCTCTGGTGGTGGGCGAGGGAACAAAACAGTGCCTCCCCTCAATGACCACCTCGAAGTGGTCAATGATCATGTGACATGCCTTGACTCGGCGCGTGGTTTAGGCAGGGGCTTGACATGACGCACAGCTTGGGCAAGACTTTTGCAGTGAACCTGGGCAGAGGCTTTTGCAGGGATCTTTGCAGGCCGAAGACCTCTGTCCGCTGGGTCCGTTCATAGTCGGGTCATGCTGTCACAAAGTGGTGTAGGTGGAAGGAGAAGGACCCAATTACAGGACAAGAAACATGGTTTATTTAATGAAGGAGTCCAGTAATGCTTGTAACAACAACAACAAAAAACATCAGTGAAATGTCATTGAGTTATTGTTCTAAATGTATTTCATGGTCAGGCAGCCAGGAAGACCAGGCTGGAATAGAAGGTGTGACCCGACACGAGAAGGGAATACAGGGTGCCTATTTAAAGACAGCTGCAATAGATTAATGTTCATTTTCCCACCAAAGAAAAGTAAGATCCCACCATTTTTATTTTTTTTTTTTCTGGTTAAGTTTGAACCAAAAATAAAATTTAGTGAAAGCATTTAGAAGAAAAAAGGTGTACGAATAAGTTTTTTACTATTTATTATCCAGTGATGACTGCGTTTGTGAACACCAACACAACCAGTTTTGCTCATCCGTTCCAAAGGTTTCACACTTTCCACTTTTAAAAAAACACATATACAGTATATATAGTGTGTGATAATCAATGAACAAAATGAACAGCACTCTTTCACTTTTATTCCACAGCACATCGTATTAAGCTGTCCAGTCTCACAAGTTAAGCGTAAATAATGCATTAGCAACCTGGCTAACATGCTGGCAGTGACAGGCAGGTAGGAACAGCTGAGTTTGAAATCCCGAGCTTTAAATTGTTTGTGGTGACAGCCTGCTACTTTCTTGACGTGACCACCGAGCCTGATGGAAGTACAGGCTCTGGGATTCATTGGAAGCTTTTTCAGAACAATTGTGGGCGACCTTGGGAAGGAGATTGGGCTATAATGAGGCTGCAGAGGGTGAGTAAAAGTGAAAAGAAAGTGAAACTCCTCTCTAAAACATACAGAGGAAATGTTCTCTGCTGTATAAAACACTATTAAAAACATTATTGTGTCACATTAAATTTGCCAAAAAATGATAAGAAACACAGATTCAAGCTTTTTAAAATAACAAGCAGGCCTCAAACTATAAAATGTTGGCAACGTCTGAAAAACTTATAAATGGACATTTGGGTTAGAACTTTCTGTCTGAGTCAAATAAAAGATTTCCCTAAGGATGCAGATTGGAGAGCATGTACATTATATTATTTACAGAAGTCTAGAGGTAGTAGCAGGTTGCTAAGATGCCAAAACGTCAACGGGCAAACAACAACAGTATGCAGACACATATGCACAGACATTCACCCACACAACACTTCAACACATTCTATTCCTTAACGTGTGATCACAACACTTACCGACAGTGTGCTGCACAGGAAATGTATGTTTAATTAGACTCGTTAAGATGCTTTAGGCAGATTACAAGACGATTGAAGTAAATGAATCTCCATATTACCTATAAAAAGTGTCCACCCACTACGGGCTTTTTTAAAACTATCACTGGAGAAGGAATGAGGTTTTATGACACCAATCATCAGGAGGGGAGGAAACTTACTTGTCAGGGAGAAAAAAATAACTTCTAACTTCCATTTAAGTTGAAAAACTAAGTGCTATGCTCAATTTTAATGGTGTGAATCACGTTGCAGTAACTTCTATGAATAACCTAATTAAGCAAAAAGCAATCAGTGGTAATGAGAGGGGCAAACACTCTACTGGAAAGGAAATAAGTTTAATCACTTTACTGCTACTTAACACGTAAAAGTGAAGAGATAAACTTTAAAATGTTATTATTGCTACCGTATGAGTCGTGTTTGTGCAAACCAACATTTAAAGCAGCAGAGTTGCTAAATGCATAGAGTTGTTTTTTGTGAGAAAATTTAAAAACACTAGAAGAAAAGGGTCATTTTATAGTTTTGCTTCAGGAACTTGAACTGGGATAAGCTTAAAAAAATAAGTTACTGCTGTTGAAGTTCTCAACTTGGGTTATAAATACATAAATGCAAACTTTTTCTTTTATAAACTTTTATGGCTAAACTTCCTTTTGATTAAAAAAAAGTTTGTTGAGTCAAAATAAAAAACATTAACTTTTTTACTCACAGCTTTTTTCAAAAGTCATATAAATTGTGTTTATTTTTTTCACACACTATATATTGAGGGCGGGACAGTGGTGCAGTGGCCAGCACAGTGGCCTCACAGTAAGAGGGTCAGGGATTGAGTCCGAGTGAGACGAGGCTTCGAACATTGGCCTTTCTGTTTGGAATTTGCATGTTCTCCCCATTTCCTCTGGGTCATCCAGTTTCCTCCCAACCTCCAAAAACATGCGGGTCAAGTTGTTTGGCTGGTTGAAAATTGCCTCTTGCAGTGAGTGTGCATGTGAATGATTGTGTGTGTGTGGCCCCACAGACTGGTGACATATTTTGGGTGTACACTGCCTCTCGCCTTAGATCAGCCGGGATAGGCTTTGGCATACCCTCGACTCCGTCAGGGAATAAGCGGTTCAGTAGCTGAAACCGAAGAGTGAAGTGAAGAAAAGTACTCAAAATGTCAATTTTTAGTTGATATAGATTTCCAATGGATAAAAATTTTTGAAGAAAAAAGTAAATGTTGGTTTTTATCAAAATCGGCAAATACAAATTAAAAGTTCATCTGATTTTACAAAAACAAGTTAGACATGAAATTCTGAGGCCGTGTAACCTACAAGATTTAAAAGCTTGTCCAAACATTGTTGATTATTCTGAACTAATTTGTTAGAATTTTCCAAAAACTTCTAGCTGAACATTTTTAATCAAATCAAAAAATGAGTTTTCGATCAAACTAACTCCTCAAAACACATTTTCTTTTTCCAGTCCTATGGAAAAAGTTTGTAAGAGGTTTGTACTTTAAAAAACAAAAATATTAATAATACTCCCGCCACCATGCTCAAGAATTGAAATGACTTTTTTCTTCACACTATTTATGACATTCCTGCAGAATCATCATCGACTTCTCAAAGATCAAAAATCCTTTTTGGTGAAAAGTATTCTACTTTTAATCGCTCATCTAAGCTGTACAAATTCTTTATCCCTCATAATTAAATCCAAGATTAAGAGCATTACTTTATTTAATATGTTACTTATCTTCACCACAGGTGCTGTTTTAGCCTAAACATAAAAAATTCTGATGTGATCATGAACGCGTACTTTCAGTTTGCACAAACACAGCCAGTGATGGATGTCTAATAATGGGCTGCCGTGTGAAAACTGTGTAAGACAACACTAATTAGCACCCAGTTTAGATTCACTTTACCTTTCTGCTGCCCCCCCATTCTCTTTGCACGCTTGCTCGCTGTCAGCGAGAAAGGCCTCGACACCCCCACTGCATCTCCAACTCTGTAATTAAAACACTGTAATCTAGGTGGATCGCCTCTATTTTTAAAAGCACCCTGTCACTGTGCGGATAAAGTGGCACAAAGGAAAGCATTGAGCAATGGGAAGAAAGAGAAGCAAACAGCAGCAGGTGATGACCGACTCAGAGCAAAAATAAAGTCATGATTTAGAGAACAAAAAAACAAAACAATTTCCTTCTTAATTCTCAGTCTAACGACAATTTCTATCTTGAAAGGTAATGGAAATCTTTGGGTCAATAAAGATACTTAAGCCAAAATATTCAATTAATCTTGACATTTTGCAATAATTTGCATATAGATTTGTCTAAAAAGTCAGCATGGAAGTTCAGAAGTAATTTATTCCCACGTCAGAGGCAGTGAAAAACAAACATTTACCAGACTACAGTTGTCTTTTATTACGCTGCGGTTGCATTAAACATTATCAAGACCTTCTAACTTGGTCTTTTTTTGTTTTGCTGTTAACTTTACTTGTGATCCCATTATTTGCTGGAGTTGCAAGTAAACAGCGTCAGAAAGATGGAAAAATTCAAGTTAAAGCTCTTATCATTAGTCCTTAATTCTGACTCTCTTTCATTCCTTCTCACACACACCCCACTTTTTCCCACACCCCCTGCGGCATCAGCTCAAGAACATGGCCATTACCTTTTACTGTTCCTATGGCAACACCACCCTGCAGCCCTTATATGGGGTAGCAGTGTGTGTGCGTTCACAATCTTTTGGGTGGGTACGTGCGTGGCGCTCCGAGGTTTGTTAAGATAATGTCACAGAGGAGAGTGATCAATTTTTTCAGGCTTTAATGTCGTCCACGTCTCCTCTTTATCTGTGACTGATAAATGAGCATAGACTCTGGAAAAGAGGACCAAGCACAAGACATTTTAAGTTTGAAGCTACTTTCTTACTGAGTTTTTTTTAGCAGATTGCAAAAAAGACTCTCACTGGTTAAAAAAAAATCTTTGTTTTCCTCTTATTTACTCTATTAAGTAAAAGTTTGAAAGGATGCAAATATAGACAGATAAGACAATGAATGAGACAACAACATAGAAGAAGTGTGGTGTTTGAGGGATGAAATGGTCTAAATCAGGGCTGAGATGGTGAATCTTAGCTTCTCTTTGGTGGTCACTGTCTGGCTTTTGAAGAACAAGCCAGAAAGAGAGAGAAGCAAAGGGGTGATAAGGCTTTGAATACATCTTTTTCTTTCTCCTTGTCTCCCTAAGGAACAGGACTGAGTGACAGATTCTACCTCCTCCTCTGTCGGCTGTGGCCAAGTTATATATACCACCATCGATACCACCAACTTAAACCAATTATCAAACCCCTACACACTCATTTATTCATAAGCTTTGAACGATCTTGTCACACAGATTATTTAGCACTTGTCCCTCTGTGTGATTTGGAGATGTCTGTGAATGGAAACGGTTTCTAATGCTGCTGAGAGAGACAGCGTATCAGCTGATTTGAAGTGGAAATCAATGAGATAGAACTTCCCCAGGACATCATCATTAAAGAGAAACATTCAAACAGAACGAGCTCTCATTCTGTTAGATTGTTGTTTTTATTTTACTTGAAGATTTAATTAACCCCGTGATAATTTTATTTATCAAACAAGCCAATCTGGAGTTTCTTTTTGTAATGTCTCTCTAATTGCCGACTTAATCCAGCCCCATGTCCTGCACAGATATGTGAGCTGATGTTAGCAGGAGCTGTGTTTGAAGATTCAATGCAGGACTGATGTGAAGTGTACCTCATGTACACACGGTTTAACCTCTTTGCACCAGGTCTGTGCATACACAAATGTTTTATGCATTGTTTAGAACAGCAGTTTTCAACCTGTTTTGTCTACTTTTTTTAAGTATCAAAGCTCCTGAGTTCTACCAGTGCAGTGCCAACATCACAAACACACACAGATCATTTCCAGCCTGCAGTAAAACTATCCTCACAACATGTTTTGTTGTTGTTACACAACTATTAGACATCACACACACTATCTCTCAAACACACCAATAGGCAAAATCATCTCTCTCAAACACACACACTGAGAGATTCCGCACACATGCAGAGCATTGTGAGGCGCTGGTTATTGAGAACCGACTTAACAATGTGATTTCAAGTCACAGACTCCAAACATACCAATACACCTAGAAAAAGCCACTAAATTGTCGCTTTATTTGAAAAATTGTCCCTAACTTTTAACAACTCTACGGTGAGCAGGTCTGAATACCAGCTATATACAGTATTGCGACAAACTTATTGAGTTGGAAACACTAACTTCCTGTCATTTAATTTTTTTCCTATACACGTGGTGGTCAACTTGGAATGAGTCTGCGGGCTACCTGTAGACCACAATCGACTGCTTGGGCACCCCTGGTTTAGAAGTTTCCTCCAGGTTGGAATTTTATTTCAGAGGTATTGTACAAAATGAACTTTTTTTTATCATATTCAAATGTTATTTCATCAAAAACATACCTGAAATGGTTTTCTATGTCCTTCATGCATGTTTTGGACATTTGCAAGTTCTCCCATTCTGGAATCGGATACTATTCGAATGAAAATTTGTTCTTGGCCATCCATATTGTTCTCCACCATACCCACATCCTAACGCAAGCAAGAATGTTTTTGGAGCAGAAGTGCATGCACTTCCCTCATGCTCGGTTTGTCCCCTCAGGTATTGCTCTCCTTCACCTTACATTTTTATTTGACGCACCAAAATAAGAATGTATAGAAATATGCATTAGCTGTGCTAACTTTATGCATTTGCAATTATTACCGCAAAATTATTACCCTATAAAAGCACAACACCTCCTCTTTAACCTCTCTGCACAGACACGGCTGTTTGATGTACCGTTTAAAAGTTTCCTCCAGGTTGGAGGCTCATTAAACTATTTCATTCTGAATGGTTTATGATCTCCTTAGGAGGTACCGGGCATCAAACAAACCATGTAGTTGTGTATAGAGAACAGACAGAGGAGCCTGTTTCTTGCTCAGTGCACCAAAGCTGCAGAATAAGATTGTATGACCACCTGTGTTGTTGAAATCACACCACCACTGACTTCCTCGCTTATTTGTTTAAACACAGACATCTGTTTCTTCGGATTATGAGTAAGGTCTTTACACAAAACAGTAGAAGTGAGAGAAAAACCTGTGAATACCGAGCCATCATTTACAAATGCGGTGACTCACACAAAATGGACTCAGGTTTGGATTAAATAGTCTCACCCTTTAAAAATGAAAAAACACTGCCTCCTTGCTTCGCTTAACTAGGTCTTTTTGAATGCACATAAATAAATAAATATCAAAGCAGAAAAAGGATCATTAATTTCATTTGATGTGTTTGTTATTTTCAATTATTCTTCCATACTCTGAGCTATGCTTTGATTGATTTTTTTTTAAAACGTTCTCACCTTATTTGCTGTTTCTTATTAGCATATAATTTGATGCCATTTTAACGCATCATCGTATGTTAGAAACCATTTGAAATAATTTCTTGTTAATGTTATTTACATAAATAAGCAAGGCAAAAACAGCTGGCATTAGAGAAGGAGATGTGATTGCAGGGGTGAGTCTGGATTGTCAGCTACAATGTGTTAGGCTAAAAAAAAATACAAACACGTCACCAAAAATCCCCAAAATACATCTCAGGAGTTAATGCTAAGGGCACTAAACCACAAACAGTTAGACTGTTTTTGCATAAAAACACATTTGCAAGTGTGAAATGATGTAGGTGTAGCATTTTGTGGAGGAAATGCGTTAATTGGAATAAGTGTTCGAATGTGTCTCTGTGCCAACTTTTCTACATTGTGGTGTTTTAGAAAGAATGAGGAAGTTTTGCCATTCGCTGTTTTTCTGCCAGCACATAATGAGTTTATTTCAAATTTTATGAATCTCAGGCCTCTGTGACTGCACTGGAATTGGATGTGGTACAATTTGGAGAAGGAATATGGTAAAAAAAAAAAAAAAGTTCCACATTTATGTTTCGAAAAGTACTTTTGTCAGTTGATGTTTTTTTAAACTCATCAAAAGTGGTGCAAATATATTAAATCTAATATTTCTATTCACAAGATGACAAAACAAGTGTTTACTCTCCTATGAATGATATACACTCACCGGCCACTTTATTAGGTACACCATGCTAGTAACGGGTTGGACCCCCTTTTGCCTTCAGAACTGCCTCAATTCTTCGTGGCATAGATTCAACAAGGTGCTGGAAGCATTCCTCAGAGAGTTTGGTCCATATTGACATGATGGAATCACACAGTTGCCGCAGATTTGTCGGCTGCACATCCATGTTGCGAATCTCCCGTTCCACCACATTCCAAAGATGCTCTATTGGATTGAGATCTGGTGACTGTGGAGGCCATTTGAGTACAGTGAACTCACTGTCATGTTCAAGAAACCAGTCTGAGATGATTCCAGCTTTATGACATGGTGCATTATCCTGCTGAAAGTAGCCATTAGAAGTTGGGTACATTGTGGTCATAAAAGGATGGACATGGTCAGCAACAATACTCAGGTAGGCTGTGGCGTTGTAACGATGCTCAATTGGTACCAAGGGGCCCAAAGAGTGCCAAGAAAATATTCCCCACACCATTACACGACCACCACCAGCCTGAACCGTTGATACAAGGCAGGATGGATCCATGCTTTCATGTTGTTGACGCCAAATTCTGACCCTACCATCCGAATGTCGCAGCAGAAATCGAGACTCATCAGACCAGGCAACGTTTTTCCAATCTTCTATTGTCCAATTTCGATGAGCTTGTGCAAATTGAAGCCTCAGTTTCCTGTTCTTAGCTGAAAGGAGTGGCACCCGGTGTGGTCTTCTGCTGCTAAAGCCCATCCGCCTCAAAGTTCGACGTACTGTGCGTTCAGAGATGCTCTCCTGCCTACCTTGGTTGTAACGGGTGCTTATTTGAGTCACTATTGCCTTTCTACCAGCCCGAACCAGTCTGGCCATTCTCCTCTGACCTCTGGCATCAACAAGGCATTTCCGCCCACAGAACTGCCGCTCACTGGATATTTTTTCTTTTTCGGACCATTCTCGGTAAACCCTAGAGATGGTTGTGCGTGAAAATCCCAGTAGATCAGCAGTTTCTGAAATACTCAGACCAGCTCTTCTGGCACCAACAACCATGCCACGTTCAAAGTCACTCAAATCACCTTTCTTCCCCATACTGATGCTCGGTTTGAACTGCTGGAGATTGTCTTGACCATGTCTACATGCCTAAATGCACTGAGTTGCCGCCATGTGATTGGCTGATTAGGATTTAAGTGTTAACAAGCAGTTGGACAGGTGTACCTAATAAAGTGGCCAGTGAGTGTATATGCATTCTTGTGTGAATTATTCCTCTCTTCAATTCCTAAAGTACTATTTGAATCTAATTGTATGGGGTCAAAATCAACCGGCTATTTCTTAGAAATCTGACTACCCATTAGAAATGAAGCTTCTGTGTGCCCAACACCTTGTTAAAAAAATGCTGTGAGTAATTAAAAATGACTATTTTTACCATGTCTCCTTCTACTGTAAAACGTCTTCATCAAGCAAAGCAGAGCAGAAGAAAACTCAGACGGAAAATTAAACTAAACTGAGATGCATGAGCACTATCTCGATTCCTCTGTTGGCTGCGTCACCTTTATTTCACTGTTAATTTCTGGGCAGCAACCCGTTCATTATTTTGTGCAGGCTTTCTTACGGAAAGGTCAGTGGTGATGCTTCATGACAAGAAAATGCGCTGTTACGAGAAAATTTGCTGAATTCCAACTAAAGCCAAAGCAGAGACCACATGTTGATTGGGGTGAGGTGTTAACATGTTAATCTGTTGTTTCTGTGATGCTGCTGTAATATTAATCTATTAACATCCTCTTTGTGGTCCTCGGTAGAGTTTAATTCATCTCATCTTCTGCTCTTGCGGTCTTAGTCATGTAACTAATATTCTCAGTTATGGCCTTTAACAAAAATAGACTTTGAAGTGTTAAAATGAAACTTTTTACATGTTCAATTCAAGTTCAACCGACCTACATCTGATTGTTTTAACAATTATTTTTGTTTAAAAGGACAATGCATATTAATGAACACACACTGTATAAATACAGTATGCTGGGAATAGCCGAGCATACCATCAAGTATCCGAACTAAAATAGCACAATATTATGTCTTTTTTATGGAAAAAATATGTAGCTGTAATCTACCGTATTTTCACGACCAAAAGGCGCACCGTATTAAAAGGCGCAGTCACAGTTTGACATGCTCTGTATTTAGCACACACATAAGGCGCACCTGATGATAGGGCTTGGGTTTTATATACATGTTCTCTACTACGTACGTCCGCCTTACAACAACACACACGCAAGCAGACAAGTGTGCGTTTTTAAAACTAGATCGGGAGTAAAACTGAGTTTGGTTGTCTTTATTTAAATTTTAGTTACAGTCATCATAAAGTCATTTATCAAATCCATCCAGGTCCTCATCCTCTGTTTCGGAATCTAACAGGTGCACTAAATCCAATATAGCAGTTTCACTTTACTCGCTGTCAGGCACTTTCTGTAACATGTGGCTCCTCGAAAATTATTCCTGTTTTTTCAAAAGCTCGGACAACAGTGCCAGCAAACTCGTTAACCCAAGCATCTACAATCCACTGCCTTCCAACCTTCGTAAAGCTGTGGTTTCCTGTGGTCATCCATTGCTCCCAAGACGCTCGTCACCTTACTTTGAATGGCCAGTTCACGCCGATGTCCAGGAGTTGGAGTTTCTTTGTCAGACCTCCCGGAATCACAGCAAATATAGTGTTCATCTGCTTCACTTGTTTTTTCACAACACACATACGGTGCGCTGCTCATTTTAAAGAAAATCTAAGGCTTTCATATGTGCCTTATGGTCGTGAAAATACGGTATATATTAGTGTATTTGTATTAAAAAAGTGAAGCAAGAAAACCAACGTCAATGCTCACATTTCTGGGTCTCAAAAGCTCACTTTTTTACTTTTATTTAAAAAAAAGAAAAAAACGGAGGGGCTTTTCTCACCAGTTGGGCAACTGAATTTAGTGATGTGATGAATACAGAAGAATAGTTTTATTAACAGTGTAAAACATGTTGTCTGGGGCCCAAAAATTGTCCCTTTCCTCTGGGCTCCTACCAGTGGGACGTGCCCTAAACACATCACCACATCATCCTTTTTATGTATATCCTGTGCATATTACAGTATATATCAAGTCTGAAAATGTTGAACAAAATCAAAATATTGCATTTATATATATATATATATTTGAGTCAAATATACATATAATATTTTCTAGACCTTAGAAAAATGGAACTTTTTAAAAAGAGTGTTTTAAATATGAGTTTTATGTTGCAATTTATCAAGTTTATTACCTTTGATTTGAGAAGTTTGCAGTATCAAAAAAAGGCAACTTCATAACAAATATTGAGCCTGTTTTGCAACACCACAGGCTGATATTCAATGGTTATATGTAGCGTGCTCATATGACAATTAGGCAAATGGGGAATGACGCTAAAATTAAGAAAACAAATTTAACAACAGTGGTTGCTAACAATGTGAACAAAACGTTTCCATCCCTCAACCTTCTGAAGAGATTAACACCATACATTCTCAGAGTGTAAATATTGCTAATAGCTACATATGATTCATTCAAAGCAATAAGGATTATCTTGCTTCAGAGACCTGCGTTGCTGTCTTATTTATTTTTAATGCAGAGTAGCTGCAGATGAACAAAAGTAGTAAGCTTGTTGGTTGCAGTGTGTGCCACATAATGCTAATAACTCATTAGCAGCGGGTTGGATATATGAATATTTAAACACACTATGTTTCAGCATACTGTAGGACATTAATAGTAAAACAACTCGGCTCTCATGTAACATTTTTCATGTTAATTGGTGAACTGTATCGCATTAAGTTCGTTTTAGGTCAAACTTTTACGTTTTCTATTGGCTAAAGTTTGTAATATCCAACTGTGATTTTCTGAGCAATACTTTATAATGAGCTAAGCAGACGTATGCCTCATTGCTTTGGAACAACTTAGGAGGGTCTAATGGGTGCCAAACCAATACTTACTGGTAAAACCTCTCAGCCAAGGTTGTTAAAAAACTAATTATTAATCAGCAAGAAGATAAAGAGAAAAATGAGCAGGAACTGATGATTAGCGAGTACTTATCATGACAACTCCAGTCTATCCAAGTTCCATCCTAATGTGTTGGTGATGTTTGTTTTGCTCTAATCATGCAGCTGTTCAGGTTGTATTTGGAGACTTTGTCACATTGCATCAAAGTAGACAGATCAGGCAGGAAATCTGTCAATAAAAAACACAGTTAAGCTGGTCTGTTGCAGATTTCACTCTGCAACATCTATATTTCATCATACTGTGGCCATCTCTCACCTCTGTGCTTGATGCTGTTTAAGTAGTTGTAAGATTTAAAGGTGGAAAGTTTCAATCTTTGAAAATAAAACACATCTTTTCAAAGACTTGCATAACAGGACAGTTGAATTACTGTCTTGTTGATTTATTGCGCTGTTTAAAATTGGCTTCTTCTTTTGAATCTAAATGCTGATGTCACACTCACTACACTGAGTTACAAATTACAATGCAGATGAGTTTTTTCGAGTGAGATTTTTTTTATAGTTTTTGCAGAACTACAAACTTCAGGAGGAGCCCATATTTTGATATTAGTAGCACTTAGTGTGTGCTTCTTTGTAATGTCATTTTAGAAGCTGCTCTCTTGATATGCCATATTTGTCTGGTAGAATCCTATCTGCATGGTACAGAGTGGGCTATGATTCAGATACAAATCTCTTCAAACGCTTACATTTCTGTAAAATATGGAAGATCTTCACCCACCTATTTCTTGCTTTACAGAAACAAGAGTGATATTTCTTTTCCAGACTGCCAGACATATTGATCTGCATAATAATATGGAACAAACTTCAGGACTCTCAACTTATAAAACAGTCACAAAAATTCTGTATACAATACAATACAATCTAGTGAAACCAAAGAAATCATCTTGACTCCATTTGCATAATAATTTGGAACAGATTATAGAAGCCCTTCTTCTGAACTGAATGGCAAATTCTGAACTATTTAAATAAGTATCCCAACTATCAAATTTCCTCATGTAAATTTCCTTCTTTTAATTACTAGGTTTGTTTAATTTGCTTTTAAATATTTTTCAAGTGCATTGTAACCAAAATGTGTCTTGTACTCAAAAACGTGTATGTGCCAAATGATCCTTATTCTTGATAATCATAATTAGAACCCAATGAGTACAACCCCCAAAATACCAATTAATGTATAAAATCTACACAGTGTTCCACATGGGCATCAACACAAACTGGGAAGTTTGCTGTTTAAATTTATGCAAAATTAAAGAGGTTTTTTTTTTAATTCAATTTAATTTTTATTTGCATAGCCCAAAATCACAGAATTTCTGTCTCAATGGGCTTCACATTGCAGATTCAGAAAGACGAAAAACGAGGAGGAATGTATAAACACAAATACACAGCAAGAAAACTAACTTACAAATGCTAGCTAGACAATGTTAGCACATTCCTGCCCTTAGACTCTCCTTCACGGTGAGGAAAAACTCCTAAAAATCCCATCAGTGGGGAAAAACTGAGAAACCTCGTGGGGATCCAAACAAAAGAGAGATTCCTCCCCCGGGACGAGCATCTGATGTGTCTAAGATGTGTCTATATATATGTGGTATATATACGTATGTAAGATAGAAAAGCTGTACTGACTGGAGAACAACTCAGAGACCCTCATTTTCTTGTATCAGGGAAAAAGTTTATTAAAACTAGTTACAAAGAAAAGCATCTCTGTCTGCTGTATTTATACAGTAGGATTAAAGAGGTGTGTTTTAATCAGGGTGGAGTGAGGGGAGCCTGGAAATGTTCAGACCCCCACTTTCAGACAGGTAGAGACAGAATTGAGTGTTGTCGGCACATCTTTTAGATAACATAACATTGTGTCTTCAACCGTGTGGGCTCCCTGGAGTTGGGTGATTACGTTAACAAAATACACTGTTGAAAAATAAGAACAAAAGAAGTAATGTGAAAAGAAGTATTTACATTTTCTACCTAACAATAAAGTTTATACAGACAACCATGTTTAAAAAGAAAACGTCCTCTTCTCCTTTCGGCATTTCCCTTCAGGGGTCACCACAGCCAATCAGTTTCTTCCATCTAATCCTGTCTCCTGCATTCTCTTTTGGTCAAGCCAACAATCTTTATGTCCTCCTTCAATGTATCCATAAACCTCCTCTTTGGTCTTCCTCTAGGCCTCTTGCCTGGCCGTCTGACCACTGTTTTATTCACTTTTCCTTTCATTTGAGCTGAAACTATCAAATCATAGCATTTGGAATCTTCTAAATTTTTTATATAGCCTTTGAGGAAATCTATAGAAAATGAATGGTAAAAATTAATGAGCACCAGTGATCTATTTAACTTTTCTTAGAACTTGATGTATGATCGAATTTCATGGCTAATAAGATTTAACATTTTATAATGTTCAGAAACTAATTTGGAAGATTCCACATCACCAATTCTCCGTCTGAAGACATCATAGTGTTCTGTTTTGATTGGAATTTTGGGTATTATTATCACAATGAGATCAGGGGAGAGCGCGAACACAGTCCCCCACTACCAGAAATCATGCAGTCGAGATTCCCACATTTTTGGGAATTTGCAAGAGTCAGCAGAACCGTGGTGCAATGGTTTGAACTCAGCCTGGGTGAACCACCTTGTGGTGGTACAGACCACACACCTAACTCATTCACACACACAATGAACTCGGTCACGATTTTATCAGGAACTCACTAAATCACATCATACAGGCTTATTAGTACATTTAATTACTACCTAAATTTTTTTTAAAAAAGGAAAAATATTATTTACATTGAATGAATGTAAAAATGGATGTGATTTTTGGACCCACAATGCACTGCAGTGGCATGCTAACAGAAAACATCACTATTTGGTAAATTTATTGTTTTATATCACACTAAAAACAATCAGATTATCTAGGTAGATTAAAAGGAATGCAGACTTTAACCACAATCTCTTTACTGTTCATCTTCTTCTTCTTGTTTCGGCGTTTCCCTTCAGGGGTCGCCACAGCAAGTCTGTTTCTTCCATCTAACCCTATCTGCTGCATGTTCTTCGGTCATGCCAACTATCTTCATGTCCTTCGCTGTATCCATGAACCTCCTCTTTGGTCTTCCTCTAGGACTCTGTCCTGGTGGTTCCAAACCCAGCGTCCTTCTGCTGATGTACTCTCTCTCCTCTGTCCAAACATGTCCAAACAACCTCAACCTGGCCTCTCTGACTTTATCTCCAAAACCTCTAACATGTGCTGTTCCCCTGATATACTCATTTCTAATCCTGCCCATTCTGGTCACTCCCAGAGCTATCCTCAGCATCTTCATCTCTGGTACCTTCATCTCTGTTTCCTGTCTTTTCCTCAGTGCCACTGTCCCTAGACCAAACAGCACGGCTGGTCTCACCACAGTTTTGTATACATTCCCTTTTTTTTTAATCAGATGTCTAAAAAAGATTAAAAATAAAAAAAATCTAACAGCAAGCTTCTGTTAGTCACTTCCAGCTTCCAGTTTTTTAGAAATAGAATTTTTTTTTTTAAAAAAGCAAACAAATACTTCAAATTAACTGCGGTGGTGGAACCATACGATCTTAAATAAAAAGTCATCCGTATACCAAAGTACTCTGAAGTCATCTGAAGTGTGGAATTGATTGGGTCATGCATTATTAAAATCCCACTAAAACAGCAGATTTGAAGAATTGCAATGGATTAATGAATACTCAAGTTATTGCAATCAATCATAGAAAATTGTAAAATTATTCTTGATTACATAGTTTTCTGCATCTCATTAAACAATTAGTGAATCCACATGGAAATGAATTAATTTTTGATGCCTTGAAACCACAATGTGCAACAATTTTCTTTACAAAGTGCCCAAATTCAGTTTATTTTCTCGTCATGAATGTTTTAAAATGGTCTGAAAATAGAATTTATGGAATGCTTTGAATGATAATAACAAACTGAATTATGACTTAATTATGAGTTTAAAAAATGTTGAATAACACATAAATATTGTTTATTCGTTAACAATAATTGACTTATTAGCAGGATGAAGATTAGTTTTGCACAGTAAAAGTTGTCTTCATACATTGACTTGAAATCCCTGTACAAATTATTCTTTCCATCCCTTATTTCTTACGTTTTGTCAGTGGATCAGTGGTTTTAAAATTCCTCCTGTATGAGTTGGTAGTTTGTAGACCATGGTATTTTTTCTCTCCTCAGTAGTGTCCCCCTCCTCACATATACAGTACCTCTTTGTACTGCCCATATCCTTCAGAAAAGAACCTCTCAATTCCATCGGGTGAAATGTCTGCTTTTTGTCTGTCGTTGCCATGGTGAGCCCAGGTATTGGGGCACCATTGATAAGAGCTCTTTTACTCTGGTTCCCAAATCTGCGAAAGAGATTCAGAGAAACCATCCCAGAGTTTGTAGTTTGACTTTAAGAGATGACATTGTTTGTTATTTGTAGTTATTTTGACAAAAATGATGTTTGTATTTGATGTATTGCTAAGTCTCTCTTTTCTGCAAAAAAAATTTGATTTGTTCGAACATTCAGAAGACGGATGTCTACATTTGTTAAAGGACAAAAGCAACCAAAATGTCTTCTAACCCAATTGTCAGACTCTCTAATTTTATTCAGAAATTAAACAAAAATTCAACCCTCACAAATCTCTTAGCTGTCTTAAAGTTACTCATTGTTTAGACAAATTGACGACTCTGGAGGGAGAAATAAAAAATAGTACTGTGGCATCAATCCAAAAAAGAAAAAAGTTTTGGAGTAAAAAAATAGAAACTTAAAATGAAAAATTTGTTCCACTCAATCTAATCGGTGAATTTTAAACAGCTGGGGAACATGTCGTTCGTTTTATTTTCCTCACAGGAAATTACTTTGATGACTTTTCTTTTAAAAAATGTTTCTTGGCTGTGGTGGTTTTTACTGAAAAAGATTTTTTCTTCTCCAGTTTGAGGACAAACGTCCCCTACCTTTTAAACTTTTTTCCAATGCTAAATATTAGTTTTATATTTAATATTATTAACTTTAATATTTATTGTACTGTAATGCTTGGGCCTTAACTTTCACAGAGATAGAGAACATTTTATTGAGTGTTTCTTGCTTTTGGAATGATGGAGTCTACAAATAGAAATGATGAAATATTTAACGAAAATGAGTTTCACCTAGGTTTGTGTTTACAACAATAAAAGCGATACTAAGAAGCTGTGATCACACAAAGGAGACTTAAATGTTGCCAATTTGTGTCATGTCATCAATACTTTCAATGGCGTGAAAAACGATACAGCTAGATGTGCTAAGTTAAAAAGTGATGCATGTATTTACACACCCATTAGTTATGATATGGGTCACATTTTTCAATCTTTTCAAATCATTTAATAGTTTGTTTTTGTTTTTTTTTTGTTTTTTTTTTTATGATGACCTTCTAGAAAGCATTAGTGTGAATTTTCTGCTCTGTTGCACCTCCGTGTTGTACGTGCACATGGTGAATAGGTGGATGTGTTAATGCATGGGTGTGTTTGTAAGGATTCATCTACCCCAGCTCCCCTAACACATACTGAAATAATAATGAGAACATCAGTTGTGTCTGAGTGGTGTGTATGAAGGAAAGAGGGTCGGTCAGTATGAAATGAAAATAACTTTTCACGACAATATTTTGGAGACTACTGTTTGATTTATCTAAAATTTGGAAGGTTTTGCTCAATCTGCAAATCAGAAAACTATCTAATATCTCAGAACATACGTAACTTTGATTTTCCTCAGGAAAGACCAAAGGACTCCTTGTTTTGGTCAGCAAATTATTTTCACATTTATTTTGTAATGTTGCAAGTAATTCTTTGTTTGAGGAGGAAATACAAGTGCATTGAGTTATCAAGGTTCGTGCATTGGTGCATTTACATAAAATGGCTTAGAATGTGGGCGTGGCAGTGAACAAAATCCATACCCAGAATAGTGAGGGAATACTTGCAAATTCCTCAATTATGCATAAATAATCATAGCATAAATAAAGCATAAATAAACTCCAATGAAAACCAATTCAGTTTTTTTTTTTTAAATCTCAAAATAATGTTTAAACATGGAAGAAATCTTTTTAAAAAATATGCAATAAATCCCCCCTTCAAGAAACATTTATGTGTGCGTGTTTGCCACCGGCCATTCTTTTATTACATTTGATTTGAGGCTTAAAAGCCAACATGAGCTCAGACGAACAGTACCAAGTTAGTTTTCCCTCTCATCTAATAAATAAATGCTTCTCCCAGCTGCTTTATAAATCATCCATCTTTCAAGCTAATGTAACCTTTCCAGCATAACTTCTCCAACATTTATGAGCATGATCACGTCAGTATAAAAGTGCACCCTGTGTAGCACATTAATGTATTCATTTAATGTGTTCATCTAGTTAATAAGTAATGGTCGAATCTGATGAGGTGTGATAGAATGAGTGGTTACTTCACTAGTTTCGAAATGTTCCTGCAGTTTGGTAGCTTTAAATTAATCATGAATAATTTCTAAATTTTAATCATTCATGAAAATGAAAATTAAATAGCGCTCCAAAATTGAATTTTTGAAAGACAGTTTGCTGAGCTAAAATGTCACAAAGCTGCTGAGGAAGAAAGGTGACAAAGCTTTCTTTACATGTTTATTCCAATCATTTATTTGCATGCTGCAATTTCAAGAATGTATTACAAAATACTTCATGCAGCATTTTTTTTTTTTTTTGTGGTTTCAAAAGTGCAAAACGAGTCAAAAATTTTACTTGATCAGCGAACATGCCATCACAATCACTTCAGACATTTTTTTGTTTAAAGAGCCATCAAAATATATCATTATTTAGAGATTTTTACTAAACAATATCAAGAAAAATACTCTTAAGAATATCCACACATTCATCACAAAGTACACTTGCAGATGCAGAAGTTTTTAGGAATTCACAATCATGCTTGTGAACAGATTTTTTAAAGCTTTTTCAATTTAACAAAATAAATGAAGGACCAACTGAAACATGAGGTAACAGCTTGTAAACATTTTCATTACTGTAGTCAAGTTGGCAATGTTAAATTCACCTTAACAGATTGAACAATTCAGCCCACTTGGAAACAAATGCTGCAATTTTACGCACAAACATTGGTCGTTGAACTACTTTAAGTAGTCTTTCAATGGAAGAAAATCTTTTTCTTTGCTTATCATCCTAAGACGCAGTAAAATGCAGATGTGGATGTTTGGAATCCACATCACATCCTGATTTTGGATTTCTTTTTTTCCTCCATCTGACCTCAGTACACTAGCCAAGCCCAATCATGACAGTTTCCACATCCTTGGAGGGTCTCCGTTCTTTTACCAGAAAGTTGATCATGCTTTCTGATTTGATCATAAGGTTGCAACCAAGGAAAAATATCCCGAACATGACGGTGAGGGACAGGACGCACAGGACTGCGATTTGGACCACACGCGTAACGAAGAGTTTGCGCTCGTCTTGCTGCAGAACTAAAGATCCTCCACCGTCACCGGTCACCACGTTATCTGTACTGTTACTTGAGAATGTGTCCAAAGCCTCAGCGAGGGTCTGGCTGCCGTTAAACAGCGCGCCCTGAGTCAGATTGAAGAAGGAAACATTCATGATTGATTTATTTTAGACGCGCAATTCCAGTTGATACAATCTGATTAAAAAAACTGAACTCCAAACAAATGCAGTTGCATGTAATTTTTCAGATTAAAGGTAATAAAAAGAAGGCTTTCAAAGTCCAGATAAACAGACACACTTGGAGTTCTGTTGTTTCCTCAGTGCGTAATGATCCTGTCCACATGGTCGGACCGCTGCAGATGGAGCGCTGCATCAGGTGCGGAAAAAGTTTCAAATAAGTTAAAGTCCACGTTTTCTAGATGAAATAATGTGTCTTCTTAAAGGTGCGTAAAGTGTGGGTTAGTAAGATCTCTTTGTGAAATAGGAGACACTCCCAGTGCGCCTGTGGTGCGTTTTAAAGTGATGATGAGCTCTCAGTGGACACCAGCAACTCCCTCACTGAGGGACACACACACAGACACGCATACACACACTCTCAGATACTTGTGGACAGGCAAGAGAGTAAAAAAAAAAAAAACAAGGCAGGCATATTTTACTTCCTCTAATTTGATTGGATTGTGAATTTTAAGTTATAAAAATGATGATTAAAATCTCTTCCAACAAGTTTAATTCTATGCAGACAATCAGAGGGCTAGTTTTCAATCCAAACCTTTCCATATTTTTTTTAAGTAATGTGAACATTTCTTAGCTATATAAAAAAAAGAAAATAGTTTTAGATTATAAAAGCTTTTGGACATTTAATTTAGTTACAGCTGGTGTCAGTGGCAGCCTTAAAATGGGGGTAAAATTCTTGGATCCTGCGCATACAGTCTTCAAAGATGCTGTGATTAATCTTTAATTCAGTTCAAATTTATTTTTATAACCCAATATCATGGCTGCACGGTGGTTAGCACAGTGGCCTCACAGCAAGCAGGTTGGGGTTCAAGTCCTGGAGGGGGGCTCAATTATAAACAACACCTAAAGATAGTTAAAGGGGGGTATTGGGATTTTCTGTGTTAATATCTTGCCCCAAACCATATGAAGCTGCCATAGCTCTGAAATGTGACACTTGCCAAAAAAGTTTAAAAGTGCAAATTTGTTTTGAGGCTGCAAATTTAGTGTGAAACACATCAAGTTAGAGATACTAGCACATATGCCTATTTTGTTGTATTTACATAGAAATGCTCTGAGTGTGGGCAAAGCACATGGCAAAAAACGTTCTTGCTGCTGTTAGAATGTGAAGAACAAAACAAGTTCAGGGGTTGACCTTGTGTCCAATTGTCCAGCTTACCACCCAAACTCACTGTCCCCCACCTCTTCCAGGACTTAGAAAAAGCATTGCTGAAAGTGTTTGTTAAAGCTCTCAGAGTTCTCACCAGACCTCCTAACCTAGCATTTTGCCAGCAATTTTTTTTTTGGCAGGTGTTGCACTATACAGTAAGTCGACTAAGGTAGAATGGTTTCATTCTATTTACAGCTTGGAAATTAGCACAACAATGTTAAACTTAATTTTGAATTCAACTGGTAGCTGGCAAAGTAAAGTAAACAGAGTAGAGATGTGTTCTCTTCATCTAGTTCTTGTTAGTTCTTGTTAGTTCTTATTATTTTGCTGCCACGTTTTGGACAAGCTGAAAACTTAGAACTTTTAGGGCATGTTGCTACAACAGTCTAGTTGGGATGTAGCAAACACATGAATGAGTAAGGAGATAAAGTCAGTGAGGCCAGACTGAGATGGTTTTGACATGTGCAGAGGAGAGAGAGACAGAGAGAATGAGAGAGAGAGAGAGAGAGAGAGAGAGAGAGAGAGAGAGAATACACTAGGCAGAAGGATGCTGGGTTTAGAATCACCAGGAAAGAGGCCTAGAGGAAGACCAAAGAGGAGGTTCATGGATACAGTGAAGGAAGACATGAAGACGGCTGGTAGGACTGAAGAGGATGCAGCAGATAGAGTTAGATGGAAGAAACTGACTTGCTGTGGCGACCCCTAAAGAGAAATGCCAAAAGAAGAGGAAGTAACACTACTTGATTGAATATATTTCCACACATGAAGGGGGTAAAATGGTTGGATTAAAGGCTGTAGACCATGTAGCCTTCAGTTTTATTATGACTCTAAATTTACCTAAACAAAATGCATCATTGAATTGTTCAGTTATTGACAGAGAAATCTTGACTAAGATAGTTAAGGAAAGTCCTATACCTTAGTTCGAAAGATTCAAATTGTCTGACATTTATTATTCATGTACTCAAAACGTAATAGCTTTTGAAGCCACTAACTGTCGACATTCTGCCATTTAAATTTTGCCAGATTCATGTCTACCCAAGAACTTTATTTTCATTTTTTTACTTGAAGCCTGAAGAAACATTTTTAAACTTGAGATGAGCATCTCAAAGTCAAGAGCCAATTTGGCCAATTTAGGTCCAAAAAGAACTAATTTATATTTTTACAAAGGCGATCTTTCAACAATTATGAATATTTGATGGAGATATTATTGTGAAATATTAAGTAGATTGTAGCGTATGGTGGAATCCATAATGAACTAGACTCAAACATCAATCTCACTGTATTCTCATATGTATGAAACGTCATGTTGACAGAGTACAGAATTAAAGATAAAGTCCAAGAACTGATCGTAACCGACCAGATCACAAAACTTCTGAATGAAATTACTCCAACATGTATAGTTGGACTTAGTAGCCTTCAAGGACTTTTTTTGGTCGCTCAACTACCATTTAGACATCAAAATGATTGAACGATGGTTGAATTTTGACAAGTAAGCATTGAAGCACCTAAAGCCTCTGGCTGGGTTTTCCAAAGTCTGCCCCCTTTCTCTCCAAACAACTACTTAAACTATTGTTTAGAGAAATAAGACACTTTTACATAACATTACAATTAAAAAGAGAAAAGCAGAATTACATTATGTAACCCTCAACACGTGTGAACAATGCCTGTGAGCATAATCCTCTGGTTGGCCGTGAAAATCAATTTGCAACTGCGTGGATGTATGCGTAAACAGCTTTCTGCTTATAACTGACAAGCATGTGTACAAATAATGATTAGCTTCATCCAAAACAGGCTTTGTGAGCTTCGAGGTCCTTTGTTTTCAGATGAGTTAGTAATGGCTAGTTACAGAGGAACAATGTGTAACTCTTGGCGATTATGAGATACTGAAATCCAATTGGCTGGTTCACCTGATAGCAACAAATTCATCATCAATGCGTAAATCAGCTGCACCGTTCTCTTCCAATATCCACTGCAGGTTCATTATAAAAAGTAGATATGCTAATCACTTTGTTTCTATGAAAATCCTCTATAAGCGAGTGGTGCCACTGGGCGTAGCGTAGGGGTTTACAATAAAACTTTTAAGAATTCAGAAAAACTGAAAAATTACTGAAAATCTAAATAGAATGAAACTACTTGTTTTTTTAATTGAGCAACTTTTTCTGAAAATTTTGTTCTACAGTGATCATTTTTAAAACTTAACTTTTTTATTTGAATAATTTTATCATGAAGGTTTTTTTTTTTGTTACAGAAATAGACTTTTTTTTTTTTCCACTTAGTGGTAATTGGGTGTTTGGATACTGTAAATTCATATGAGGCTGCATACATAAACGTGACTCTCTGACTTGTTCCTAAGCAACAGAAGACCTGTGAGCCTGGTGACAGATGGTTGGTAAAGTTATTTTGGTTTAGAGGGGAAAGAAAGGGAGGGGCATTGAGGAGACTTTACTGAGAAACGGGGGTGAATCAAGGGCACGTTGACTGGGGAGGGATACAATGACCATGTGGGATGGCCCTGGCACAGTGAACATAAAGTCTTAATGAAACAGCAAGTGGAAGCTATTCATTTCTTATGGCTTTGATGTTTTCCGCTATAAAAAAAAACTAACTAAATCTTCCAAAGAAAACCACCGTAAGGTGTAAATAGTCTCTTTTCAAAACTTTAATGACAGTCATTGCAGTTACATCATCTTACACCATATCTCAAAATCACACAAAAAATTTTCTGCTTTTTCTTCTATTTTTAGTCATAATGGTGCCAACATTTCTAAGCGTCATTGATCAGTGGGTTAATTTCCCTCTGTAAAAACTGCCTGACCTCACACTAGTAGAGTTTTGTTTGCTCCATGGTGAACGGGAACTTTTATATTTTAACCAATCACTGCTTTCTAATCTGGTCTTCTTGTTTATTTTATTCATAAATTAAACCATATGGAAAAAGATTTAGACAAATAAATTGATACTTTTGATACTCCCTCATGAGACCTTTGGATTTCCAAGCTGGATCTTCTTTCTTAGTGGAAAAAATTACGTCTGGTTGTAAAATCATCTCTTGGAGAGTCTCACACACTTGTTGCTGATTTGACGTCTGTACTTGACGACAAGATGCTGGGTTAACATCTGGTGTTTGTGGACGCAACCGGAGCACAATTAACTCATTATGATGCTTTACACAGTTTAAGTTAATCTGAGCTTCATGACATGGCAAACCATTACAGCATTACTAACTAACATGATGGATGGTAATGGATGGTAATTACGGGATGGACAGGATTTTTCTTTTACAACTGGGGAATGAGACAAAAAGTAATGCAAAAAAAAGTGCTTTGTCCTAAAAACTAGAAATAATCAGAATTATTTTAACCCGTGTTGTTCATCCCTAGTGAAAGCATTAAGGAAGCTTCACCATACTAGGGAAATATTCCACACATCATTACAGAGTCTTGCTGTCATGTTGTTTATACCACATCCGGACACGCCTGTCTAAATGTCGCAGCTGAAATGAAGACTCATCAGGCCAGTCCAGCTTTCCGTGAGTCTCTATGAGCTGTCTCAGTTTTTTCATCTTGGCTGAGACACTGCATGTGGTCTTCTATTGCTGGAGTATATCTGCTAGATGATTTTCTGCAGAACGAATGCCATGCATTTCTTGGTTAAAACCGATGGTTATTTCAGTCACTGTTGTCATTTTATCATTTCCAACCTGCTCGTCATCATCTTCCGATTTCTGGTATTTACATATGACATTTTGGTGCAAACTGACAATAACCTGTTTTTTTTTACCATGTTATTTTTAAAAAAAATTTTTACCTTGGGAGGCATATCAGCCAGATACCCGAACCGCCCCATCTGGCTTCTCTCGACCCAGAGGAGCAACGGCACTAGTTCGAGCTTCTCCCAAACGGCACAGCTCCTCAGTCCTCTCTGACCTGCAGGAGTAACTATATTAAGTTAAAGTTAAAGGTCTATTACTTCAATTTCAATCAGATGTGATGTGTGATAGAAGAGTTTTTGCTTAAATGAAAGGGAAAGTGCACAAAACCGTGGTCCAGCCATGCTGTTTGGTCTAGAGACAGTGGCACTGAGGAAAAGACTGGAAACAGAGATGGAGGTGGCAGAGATAAAGATGCTGAGGATCTCTCTGGGAGTGACTAGCATGGACATGATCAATGGAACAGCACATGTTAGGGGTTTTAGATATAAAGTCAGAGAGGCCAGACTGAGATGGTTTGGACATGTGTAGAGGAGAGAGCGTGTACATTGGCAGTAGGATACTGGGTTTGGTTGGAACCACCAGGAAAGAGGACTAGAGGAAGACCAAAGAGAGGTTTTTGGACACAGTGAAGGAAGACATAAAGATAATTGAAGTGACCGAACAAGATGCAGCAAATAGGGTCAGATGGAAGAAACTGACTTGCTGTGGTGGGCTATTTTTAGAGGGCTGCTTTTGAAATTGCTGTAAAACCAATAGACTTTGCAGTCTTTTTTTCTGCTTGTGTACAGCAATTAAATAAATTCTTCTGTTTCATGGTTTAATTCTTCGGCCTCTTTGTCAAGTGACTATTTATCGTCCCTCAGTGAGCTGTTGTCATGCATACATCTTTTAATGAGAAGCTGCCCTCACACTCTGCTGACTCGTCTACAGAACTAAAAAAAAAAACCAACAAAATAACTGAGGCTTATTGTCAGTTCAGAAATTAATCCGAATTTTAAAAATTCCTGCAGTGAAACTTCTTTAAAGAAAATGCTTGTGCTTACAGATATTTTTGGAAAAAAATGTCAATCTCATCATGACCCGAGGATGTTTTCCCCCAGACGGTCATTGAATTTCTCGGTGTGACTTCATTTGTGGTGTGATAGCTCGGAACAAACTTTCCCTCTCAGCAGTTTCAAAAGAACAGTAAATCTTTTCATGTATCTGCAATAACACACAAATATAAATAGTTGTATTTCTTTGATTGTGTAACTTTTGACTTCATGGAACTCATTGGTTCATCATAAAATAAACCATGTGACCCTGTGATCACAAGTCCCTTAAAGAGGGGGTATCAGGCTTTTGTGGGATGATAATTTTTTATCTCATGGCACATTTAGATAAACATAGTATGTTTTATTGGCTATGAAATGCGATACTACCCATGTTTCACTTCAATTTTTTACATGCTACCCGCACATTCCCGCCCCCAAGGCTATTGAGTCGAGGGAGAGCAGTACCTAAAGGGAGCAATTGAGCATGAGGAGAACATGTGCGCTTAAAAACATCCTGCTTTTGTAAGAGTGTGGGTGTCACAAATAACAAAAGGTGTGACCAGAAACAAGCAAGGCTTTAAATAGAATTCAGAGGGTTCACAAATTGCTCAAACATGCATGAATAAAAATTGACAACCACTTCAGGTATGTTTTTATGTGAGAATAGCATACAGAAATCCCCTAAAAGTTGATTTTGCATGAACACTTCCTGTTCAAAACTACTTTCTTGCTTGCAAAAGACCTGCCAAATCTTTTTGTAATGCTGTCTTACAAGGAGAAACTTTTCAAGGTCATGTTATTTAAAAACAAATCAACTCTTCCATCTGGTATCTGCATTGGTCCAGATCACTTGAAACAGTTAGTCCAGAAAGATCTAAAATAGGGTGATGGTTTTGATTCGCTACTGTTTGCATGCCCCAGTCTTCCCATTTAAAACTGAAGCTGAAAAGGAAAGTTTCAACTTAACATGAGAACAGTGGCAGCCTAGCAACACAAACTAAGTCAGGACATCCTTAGCAACAGAGAGTTACCGTGGCACCCCAACCCCTCCCCACTACTTCTTTTTAATAGTGATGCTGACCCAAGGGCTCAAACAAGACACACCCTTTTGAGCTTTTTCACCTGGCATTCCTCACAGCATACCTCCTTTCCAATTATCTCCTTTTCCCAGGATGTCTTCGGTTTAAACTGATCAAAGCAAACACAGAACCGTGATGGTGCCTCGGTGTCTGATTGTGTGCTCGGAGGCTGTGTGTAGACAAATAAACCTAAGCTACCACAAAAAATACTTCAGAAAAAGAAAAGGAATGTTGGATGTGGAGATAATCTCATACCTCGATTTTTTTTATTTCCTCACCATTTGGGACTCATACATATGTAAATGAGGTATTTAAATAAATGCTAATTATTGCAGCATCACAGCAGTATTGTCCTCTATTAACCCCAGAATAAACAACCATCAGTCATTGAGTTACTTTAAAGAGATTACGTATGTCTATTTGTGCACAAATTTTTTGAGTCTAGTATTAAGAGGAGCACTTGGAGTTTTTTACTTGATTCTCAGTGAACACCCAGGTTGCAACTTGAAAAATAGCTAAACAAAGGATACATGGTCAAATAACTTATAGAAAAATCATCTATTCACCTATTATTTTCCAATTACAATTATTTTTTGTAATTATAGAGACTTCTTAATGCTGGATGAGTAAGAATGCTGAAGTAAACTGCCACATTATCAGTGATAAGGATCATTACTGCTGCTTTTGTTGGTACAAAATAAAACGACTTCTGAAGTGCTGAAAACACGCTAACAACCAGTGGTGGAACGTAACAAAGTGCATTTTGTTACTGTACTTAAGTAAAAAGAAAACAGTATATCTGTACTTTACTTAAGTAAAATTTGAGACCTGTACTTTTACTTCATTACATTTTAGAGCAAATATCTGTACTTTTACTCCGCTACTTTTTAAACGTGTGTTTTGCATTTTATTTTTGGTCAGGAATTTGGAAAAATATACAGGTTTTCTTTTTCAAGCGCATTTTGAACCAAAACCAACATACAGTATAGAGGGAGCAGTTGATCGCCTGCGGTCTCCAAGAGGTAGAAGAAGTAATGAAACGAGGACCAATCAGAATCGAGAGTAAACATTTTTCGCATTCATTCTCCGCCAAAAAACTAGCATCAAATATAGGACAAATTGAAAAAGAGTCAGAAGATTATTGTTTGTTTGGGGTTCGGATTACAAATTGTATTATTTTTTGTCTTTCTGATTCAGAGAACTCATGCACCGAGCCAATGCCCCTTACCTTCATTTCCACTTCTCCCAATCTCACGCCAGCCGAATGTGTCTTATCTCCACACAGAATTCAACCACCATGTCTTTTTGTTCATTCAATTTATTCCTTTCAATCTGAATGTGTCATATTTATCATTATATATTGTTAGATGTTCAAAAAAGTTTATTTTTTCCTTGTTCAAGCCATCATTGAGCCTCAGAGGGATCAGAGAATGAGCAAGATCAGTACTACAACAAAAATACACAATGTTCCACATCCATCCATCTCATAAGCCGAGTGACAATACACCTGAGAAAACTCATATCACCCCACTTGACCCTTCTCACCTGGCTGTTAAACCTGGCCAAGCAGCAAAGCATAAGCCTGCTGAGGTTGGCTAAACACGGATCTTTATCTGTGAGCGAGATTGGCTCCTTGCAACAGTATTCTTACACTAAAAAGCTTAAAAGGCTCTGGAGAGATCTGTAATGCAGGTCAGAACCTTTCCATCCTTCTTTCTTCATTCAACTCCTCATCCCCGCCCGTTTTACACTTGTTCTTTCTTAATTGGCTGCCATCTGACCTTGTCTTTGGGTTTTTTTCATGACAAGATTTCACCAAAATGCCATTAAATGGGCTTTTTTTTAAATAATAAATACAAATCAAAATGTGCTTTTTTTGGTCAACATTATCCAGATTCTGAAAGCTTTATTCTAGTAACATACATGGCCGTCATAGCTATTTTTGATTAATTCTATATTTCACTAATTTCTTCTTGTGGCACTTTCTACACAAGTACCAGTAACTTAGCAACAAGCCAGAGGAGCAGGGGACAGGAGAACAGATTCAATAAATGGACAAGTAGAGAGATAAGAAGCTTTGTCTGCTTCTAGTCTACCACACCCCATCAAATACTTCCTATAAGTTGATTTCAGAAGCTCATGAGATGAGTTTCTGTTCATCTGTGCTTTTTTTTTGTTAGTTTACAACACTTTTAATTCATCTAACTTGAACAATGTTCAGCACTTTTCCTAACTCTGGTTCATGCATAACCAACTTGATCATTTATTTGATTATTTCATAGATAGATAGATAGATAGATAGATAGATAGATAGATAGATAGATAGATAGATAGATAGATAGATAGATAGATAGATAGATAGATAAAAACTTTATTATCCCACGCAGGAGAAATTCTGGTGCCCAGCAGCAACAGAAATCACTCAAGCTGTACATACAAAATAAATAAAATCAACATATGTACATACATAATAAAATAGGACTCAGTTCCTTCCAGAAACATCTGATCTATTAAATTGCCTGAGTGCTGAAGAGATGAACGACCTCCTAAAGCTCTCAGTCCTGCAGCGCAGTGAAAGGAACCTGTTACTTAGGGTCGTTTTCTGGGTTGTGATAATATCGTGTAGAGCAGGGGTGGGCAAATCCGGTCCTCGAGGACCGGTGTCCTGAAGGTTTTCCATATGTTCTTACACTTTCACACCTGATCCTGTTAATTGAGTCACTGTGCCAAATTTTATTGGCTGTTGCTTTCACTTTTTGTGCATCAGCTGTATTGAACCAGGAACACAATGAAAACCTTCAGGACACCAACCCTCGAGGACCGGATTTGCCCACCCCGGTGTAGAGGGTGGCAGGGGTTATTCAGGATACCCTGCATTAAAGCCTTCATCCTCTCCTCCAAAACAGCTTTCACAAAGTCCACATTTCTCCCCACCACAGATGCACATTTCCTTATCAGTCTGTCCAGCCTATTGCTGTCCCTTGCGGTCAAGCTGCCTCCCCACAGACGACCGCAGAGAAAACTGCAGTTGCCACGACAGACTGATAAAAGATATCAGGTTTACATCATTTTGAATACCTTCTAATTGACATTTAAACTTTTATTTTTGTATACAAAGATATAAAAAGGGTAGTTAATATACTGACATTTTAAATGAGGTATGTTGAGGTGTTTAGGTCCATTTTCCATTTTCATATGATCTGTATTCTGTTTTCTGTCCAGAAGGAGGCATCATATGAAAAGTTTTTTTTTTCTGCAACACTGAAAATGTTCTCTAACTTTTTCAGTCTGTGATAATACAAAATAAAATCAGTTAAGCTCAAATTATGAAATTTTGAAGGGATTTTTATGAGGAAACTGTTCAGTGTCTAATAAGTAACTTAGTCATTTAAACTGATTTAATTGAATTTCACTTCATTTTGCGGTGATTTTGTGTTTAAATAACATCACATTTAACAGATAATTGCAAAACATTAGACAATGATGTCATCCAGATGTTGGCACACTGCTTTTCTACACAGATGATCGGGAGCAGATTTCAAAAGATTTATAGATAAACATTAATCCAGATGTGGTGTCAGCAGGGTGTGTGCTTCAGTCTACTCCTTGATTCATCATCACTAAATGTGACCACAGGTGGAATAGCAGTGAGGAGCGAGTGTGAGCATGTTGCAAAAGTTCCTGATGTCACACACAATGTTCAGCCAGATGCATACAGGATGAGGAAAGACTTTTAACAGCAGAAGGAGTGAAGGAATACCACTCTGTCAGCTTCAGTCATGGACTCATTAACACACATAATTCTATTGAGTCTCCTTTTTTCCTGGGTGTCCAACATCGGTGGTAAGAAGTTTTTTCATTTTTGTGACAACTTTTCAAACTTTCAACTGTTGGGAAAACCTGGTACTTCTTTTGTTTGGATTTATTTAAAATGGATTATTAAATGGTTGGTGATTGAAATTGATATGTTAAAAGCATTTTTTTAAAAAATGTATATCCTGGAGGAATTTGTTTTATGTTAAAGTGCCGCTCCTTAAACAGGCACACTTTTCCTTATAAGGGCTCAAAAACAGCTGGGATGTGTCTCCTAGGTTTACATGTTCCATCTGTCCAACCTGCTATTATATACTTTTCTTCTAACAGACGGTCAACGTTTCACTAAATCTACAACAAACTTCAATTTAAGAAAAAATGAGTAACTTTTCTAATTTTGTCTACAGAAAAAAATAATAAGTTGTATAGAATAAGTCCGAATTAAGCTCAGGGATCCAGCTCAAGAGTTGCATTAAAAACCTGCAAAGATTTATTTGAATGACTCTTTATTTAAATATGCTTCATCAAACTAATCCTATTATTGTACAACTACTTTTAGAACAGTCATTTGATGGATATTTGATTGATTTTGTCCCATTATTGAGGTTTTGTGAGATTAGTGAGCAAATTGAGACGTTGTATTCCACGTTTTATGCATACTCAAAACTTTGTTACGAAATGTACAATCCCACGATTTTATTAAACTATTCATTGATTCATCTTCTAAACTATCCAGTCCAATGGGGCCCAAGGGGTGCAGGAGTCTATCGCAGCTGATTAAGGCAAGAGGCAGGGTACACCCCAAACAGGTCGCCAGTCTTACGCAGGGCCAGACCTTACAATCCGGGATATTGTAAAAAGCTAAGCTAAAACTACAAAACCCACTTAAAGATGCACATTGACAACCTGAAATCTTCCTCACTGATAAGAACAAAGCTGAAGAATAAACTGATCAAAAGTGGAGATTGGAGTTAAATTATAAATGATAACTGGATGTGAAAATCTAGAAGATTAAAAAAATAAATGCGGTATTGAAAATTGGAATTATTTTCTGCAGTCTTATGGCAAGACTGTTGATGATTCAATCTTCCTGTTGGGTTGAGTGTCTGTCCAGCTCATCTGTGTGGTGTGACATGTCCTGTTTCATATCGTATGGGTTCTTTGTGGTGTCATCTTAGCCATCCATAAATGACATTTTAGTTTCACTTATAATCATCAAAAATGAATGGAGTGGTTGTTTGTCTTTCAATGTGGCTGTTTGACAGAGCACCGATGATGTGCACAGATAGACAACCGGAAGTGCTAAACCGCTTGCCCCTTGCCCTCTAGATTAGCATTATTCAACCAGTGTTCTGCTGAACCCAAGTGTGCCGTGAGAGACTGTCAGGTGTGCCACAAAAAATTATCCTATTTCACTTCCTACGGTAATCGAGATCTACCGATTGCTCCCAAAGATTGCATTGGTTGATCTGATGGTGTTTGTGTAAAAAAAAAAAAAAAAAAAGGTTACCGGTAATTTTATAATACTGTCATTTTATTTAGAGACAGACAAGGCTGTCCTGTAACCATAGCAACCAATTCTTCTACTCTTTTAACTTTAGATCATGCAATTCATCACCTCATGCCACTTTACATCACATTATGTCACTTTTTATCACCTTTATGCCCACTTTGTTTGTACAGCTTGTTAATAGATTTTTTTTAATTATATCACTTATTTTATTTCTTATTGTCACATTATTACTTTTATTTTTATTATTCCCTATTATTATATTTATATGTATACTGTATATGCTGCTGTAACACACAAACTTCCGACGTGATGTATCAATAAATACTTCTGATCTGTTTTTTTTGTTTTGTTTAAATGCACATTTTTAAAATGTGCAGCTTGTTGTGTAAAAACGATTTTTACACAGAGCACCCAAAACGTCTATGCATGCCCCTGTAAAGCTTCGACTTATCCAAAGAGTATCTTTTGGCTACTTAGATGATCTCATACTGATGACTGGGTGTATCTCTTTTTTTTGTTAGAGAATTAGCTCACACATGATTCCTCCAGATTGATCACAGCTTGGGTGGAATTTAGGTTAATTGTGATGGTTTAAAAGCTTTTTTAATCGAAATCCCAGAAAAGTTTTCAAGCATCTTAAAAAGTTTTTTGAAAGAATTAAAAAACCTGTCCTGAATAGGATGAATGAAGGGTTCGTGATAGTAGGTAATGCAGGTAGGTATCCATCACATATCAGGATCAGTGTAACGAGTTTGTTTTCTCCATTCATGTGAATTTTTTAGGTTCTAACATTTGTACATCCAGAGGAGCCACTTCATGCAAACAGTGTCTGGCCGCGCACCCCAGCTGCGCATGGTGCTTTCAGAAGGTGAGGAAATAAATGTTTTTCATCTCTTCAGCAAGTTGCAACAAAAACCTGTTGTTCACTGCCTTCTTATGATCTCTTTTTGGTATTTGTAATAAATCTTCATTCGTAACATTAGGGGAAAAAATTCCTTTGCAAACAAAATGATCATTCGAAAACTAAAGAAATGTGTTTTTTTTTTAGGAGTTTGGGAGAGGAAGTGTTTCTCGCTGTGATCTAAAACAAAACCTACTGAATGAAGGATGCAATGCGGCATCTCTGGAGTTCCCCACTAGCAACTTAATTGTTACACAGAATGATCCACTTAGTGACAAGGCTTCTGGTACAGGTGGTGATGTCACTCAGCTCAGGCCTCAGAAAGTCCATCTAACTCTAAGACCAGGTACACTGTTACTTTATCATATATTAACTAGCTTCTTTGTTATCATTATCACGATAAATACTGAGTCATTGTCTTCCCATCCTTGTTCTCCTTATAGGTGACTCTCAGTTTTTCACTGTGAATGTGAAACAGGTAGAGGATTACCCTTTGGACCTCTACTACCTGATGGACCTCTCGAATTCAATGAGGGATGACTTGAGTGTGCTGAGTGACCTGGGCAGCCGGCTGGCTGAAACTATGCGCAAAACCACAAGCAAACTGCGAATGGGTTTTGGTGCTTTTGTGGACAAAACGACCTCCCCATACATGTTCATGCACCCTCCAGAAGCAATCTCAAACCCCTGTTACGCGTATGTATTTGGCCTAAAGTTTTGAAGTATAGGATTCTGGTCAGAAAACCTAAACATCTCAAAATTTAATTAGTTAACAGTCTGTTATCTACAAGTACTTGTTTTGTCAAACCTTTTGTTGACAGGATGTCTACTCCATGTGAGGCACAGTTCGGGTACAAGCATGTGTTATCCCTGACTGAGGAGGTGGCTCGCTTCACTCAGGAGGTGGAAAAACAGAAGATTTCCAGAAACAGGGACAGTCCTGAGGGAGGCTTAGATGCTGTGATACAGGCCGTAGTGTGCAAAGTGAGAAAAGCTTGTCAGACACACATCATATGCTTTCACACTCACACATAAATATACCATTTATATTTTATTTGATCCTTTCCATTCTGGCTAGGACAAGATTGGCTGGCGTCCGGATTCCTCACACCTTCTTGTATTTACCACCGATGACAAAACTCACATTGCTCTGGACGGGCGCGTTGCTGGGATCGTCCAGCCCCACGATGGGCAGTGTTATCTCGATAAGAACAATTTTTATGACAAAAGCACTATTCTAGTAAAAACATTTTCAAATAATTTTCTAAATTTATCCAAATAAGATAGGCTAACTGATGCAAACTAAATCCTTCATTTCTTCTAGGACTATCCTTCCTTTGCACTTTTGAGAGAGAAAATGTCTGAAAACAACATCAATTTAGTTTTTGCAGTGACTCAGAGTTGGATTTCACTTTACAAGGTAATTAAAGTGTCCTGATTTGTTACTATGTAGTTGGAACGCACATTTGAAAAAATTGCGATAGCCAATGCTTTTTGTTCATGTTTTAACAGGAGTACAGTAAACTCATTCCTGGTACAACTGTGGGAATGTTGTCAAGGGATTCTAGAAATGTCGTGGAGCTAGTTGAGGAGGCATATACGGTGAGCATTAAATGTGGAAATTTATGAATTACACTTTGTGTCCTGATAAAATGTGGCTGACCGTAGGGGTCTTTGAAGATTATTGTCTTGCAATTGTTCAATTTCTAAAATTTTGATGGACTAGCCTGAAATTAAATGAATTCAAAAATCCATCCTTGACAACTCTAGGTCAAGTGTGGCAAAGCATGAGACACTTAAAACCTGCTTGAATGCAAGTTTGGATTATGAGTTGGGATATTTGTTTCACAAGCTAATATGTAATAAATACCTTTATGATGAGCAGAAAATTCGATCTCAAGTAGAGTTGGAGTTGTCAGGTGTCCCGGATGAGCTGGATCTCTCCTTTAATGCCACTTGTGTCGATGGACAAGTCACACAGAGAGTCAAGTCCTGCTCTGGTCTAAAGATAGGTGATGTTGTAAGTATCATATGAGAGGATACATGTTATATCCCTGTGCATGTTTCAAATTAGAAAAAAAGCTTTTTTTTTTCAGGTGTCTTTCAGTGTCGAGGCTCAATTGCGAGGATGCCCAAAAGAAAAAAGTCACACTTTCATCATCAAACCTATTGGCTTCAAGGATACCTTGCAGGTTACAGTGGACTTTGCTTGTGGTTGCAACTGTGAGGCAACAGCAGAGCCTAATAGTCCCTTCTGTAACAAAGGAAATGGAACGTACGAGTGTGGGGTTTGCGTTTGCAACGAGGGTCACTTGGGTCCGCATTGCGAGTGCTTAGCAGAGGATTACAGTCCATCTAATGATGCCAACTGCATCCCAAAAGATGGCAACAAGATCTGTGATGGAAGGGGAGACTGTTTGTGTGGGCAGTGCTCGTGTAGTCCTAACGACTTTGGTCAGGTTTGGGGAAAGTACTGCGAATGTGACGACTTCAGCTGCTTGCGCTACAAAGGAGAGCTGTGTTCCGGTGAGTAGAGGAATTTACTTCGACTTCTGTCACTATGAGCTGTTTAAAAACCAAGCTTAAAGAGGGGTTATGCAAATCAACTTTTTGGAGGTTTCTACCTTTCTTCAAAAACATATCTGTTTTTGTCTTTTATTGATGCATGTATGAACAAATTGTGAGCTCTCCTATTTGGTATTTGGATACAATTAAATATCCGGTTGTTCTTGGCCATGGGTTTTGTTCCACGTCATGCCCAAATGCTGTTTTTGCCGTGAGAATGTGATCTGCTCATGCTCAGTTGAAACAATGGGGTGTTTTTAATGTAAATTCACCTAAATAAAAATTTAAAAGAATCTGCTCAAACTTTGCTACCTTGATGCGCTTTACACTGTATTTGCTACCTCAAACAAAATTTAGGTTGTGTTGTACACACATCTAAGGGACTAAACCGCAGCAAGAGGAAGGGAAATTCAATGTAAAAAAATGTAAGTGGAACTGGAAAAAACTATTTATCAGCATTTTTGTTGAAGACTGCAATTCTGAGCTTATCAGGTATTGCCCACATATAGTGGGGGGAAAATGCTTGTTGTTGATCGAGTCCAATCTCAAAACAAAAAAGAGAAAGCAAGCAAGTAAATGTGGATGAAGGATGAAAGCAGCCGGATTGAGAGAAAGCTGACAACTGATCTTTACGTCTCGGGGGGACAGAATCCCTGCCAAACCTGACAGGCCCAAACCTGTACTGAAGGTCTTCTGGGAATGTCAGACAAAATATCTCCAACAAAACTACTTCCCACTTCTAAAATGACTTCAAACATGTCCCAGTCAACCATGATTTTGATGAACCTTGATATGAAACTTTGAGGGCGCCAACCAAACCTGTGGCCATATGATCTGTGTCTGCTTTCATGGAGGTAAACCGAAAAATTGGTGGACAAGAACATTGAGGGATACCATTGAGTTAGAGAATATCAAGGACATTAGGTTTACTAAATTGTAATTCAAATTAAAGCAAACTACTTAGCTTTACAGAAATTTTGGGCATTCCGTTCGATATTCATTCTTTCTGATGGTCCAGAGAGAATTTTTAATATTTTGCTCAAAAAGTTAATAAAATGCTTCAAATTAAATGTTCTCCAAGTGGAGTAGTTTAAGTATTTCTGGGTATCTTGGGGTCTTGTTCACAAGTGGGGAAGTATCTATACAACTAAGCGGCTGAAATTAGCTTCGTCTGCAGGGTGGCTGGGCTCTCACTCAGCAATAGAGTGAGGAGCTCTGCCATCCAGGATGAGCTTGGAGTAGAGCTGTCGCTCCTCTGGGTCGAGAGAAGCCAAAGGTGGTTTAGTCATCTTGTTAGGATGCCTCCCAAGCACCTCGCTGGTGTGGTGTTTCGAGCACGTCCTACCGGGAGGAGATCCAGAGGCAGGCTGAGAGGAGCTGGAGGATGCAGCTGGGGTGAGAAAAGTCTGGGTTTCCTATCTGAGGCTGTTGACCCTGCGACCTGGCCCCATATAAGCAGAAGATGATGGAACAGGAATATTTGAAATATTTGATCCCATTTTTCTCATAGAATTAGCTTTAACATACACAATCTTACTGCCTGAATCAACACTCTCCTGTAGATTTCTGAGAAGATTAATAGTTGCTCAATAAATTATTTAAAAAAAAAAAGAAAGTCCAAAAAAAATGATGAGAGGATTAGAAACACTGGAATTACAATCTGTAAGATTTGACTTACAGTGCTGAACCAGAATATCATAGTTTAAAAAGTTTAATTCAATGTAGTAGATAAAAAATATACGTATATTATAATTGTGAGTGAAACCTCCCATTGGGATCATAAACTTTTTTTTTCAAAACATTTATCTCTCAAAACTTCTTTTATCACCCAGGAAATCTCACTTCCTCACTTTCCGATCTGTACTTATGTTTTGGTGTTGCATAGTTCCAGTATCTCCTCAACAGTGTATCAGCAAACACAAGCAAGGCTGAGTGTGGCGGGATGTTAGTAAGCTGTTAGTGATGTAGCCCACAGAAAATGACAAAACTCAGGAAAGATTAAATAACCCAGCCTTTCCTGTTTCCTCTATGTCAGGCTTTTACTTGACTATGCAGGAACAGAAAGCTTTCTACACACTCTACAATTTATAAACACATTGTTTGCATAGTTTAACTGATACACGACATAAAAAGGTCTTAACGAGACTTGAAATTATGTCCTTAAAATATTTAGATATCGATGCAGTGATTGCCCTGCGGTCATACACTTTCAGACATGTATTCACAATGTGCATATTCGCACCACTGTTATGTTAGGCTGAGGTTCTTGTTATTTATAGGGAGTGCTGCGTAATGTGCTCTTGCATAGTGAATCTACACAGCTCGGCCCACTCTTACACAATTACAAGTCTTTACCAGCTTCCCAAGTTGGGTGTTTCAACATAAAAGCTGTCTGCAGGGTGTAAAAAAAAAAGAAGGGTGATCTGAGAGACCACAGGAAGCTAGGTCTCTCCATGTTTATTAGTCACAACAAGCATTGCTAGGATGAGTTGTGTAATTTGTTGAAATGATTTTGTAATATTTAAAATTACAAGTAAGGCACATAGTAAGATTTTTTAAAAACTGATATTAACACTTGTATACAGTGAAAACAGCCTGCAGGAGTGTGACCATCTGTGTGTTAATTAGTGACATTGTTGTGGGATTAAACTCACAAAAGGGCCAAATGAGTTGTTTTGTCTTCACTCCTTACTGTAATTAGTAAAACTCTAAGGGCATTTACCATCCTCACCACTGGAGCAAATATTTTTGTAGATTTAAATTTTTGAATAATTTTTAAGTGTTTTTTCTGATCTTTCATTTTCATGTCATGTTTTACCAGGGGATGTTTTCTCTGTAGGGTTGTGATAAAGTTCAGAGATATTTGGCCAGGATGTTGGCAGCAGATGTCTTGAATCAAATTAGTTACCATAGGGGACGTGTTGATGTGTGTTTTGCCACACTCTTGTGTTAGATTGGGTTTTCGTATTTAGAGAACTTTGTCAAGATTACAGACCATTGGGTCTGTTCCCAAAAGTCTCTTCTTCGATCCAGTCTTATCCTGTTTAGAAGGAAACACTGTTAGGAAGCACTGTTCCACTGGTGACGACCATTTGTTTAATGAATACCAGACTAAGTTTTTCCAATGAAATGTTGGCTTTATCAGAATGACCTCATACTCGTCAGTTAAAGAGAGGTATTGTGTAAAGTCAACTTTTTGGAGGTTTGTACCATGTTCGGGTGTTTTTCTCTCATCAATAACATACCTTAAGAGGTTTCCTATTTAATATATGCATTTTTTTTCTAAAAATTTGAGAGCTTTTCCATCTAATATTTAAATTTATTTGAATGGGAGGTTGTTCTTGGCCATGGATTTTGTTCCCCACCACACCCACATTTCGACATACGCAGGAAGGGTTTTTCCAGAAGCAGTGCACGTGCTCTGCTCATGCTTAGTCCGTCGCCTCGGGTACGGCTCTCACTTCCCTCACATTTTTATTTAAATTCACCGGATATATGCAAGCTTTTCTAACTTATTCCATTTTGTGGCTTCAAACAAGAAATACACTGTGTCGTCCACACACTACACTCAGTTGGGGGACTAAGTGCAGAGCCAGAGGAGGGAGGAAGTCACTGTGCCCAAAACAGATAAAAAATATTTTCAATATTTTTTTGGAAGCTATTACATTCCAGAGCCTATCAAATAAAAGACCATGTTTATTAATATTGGCTGAGAGAAAAATTATTTCCCCATGATAGCACAATACCACCTCTTTCATCTTTAACAAGCTGAGACTTTTCTTCAGAAACGTAAAGACCTCACTCAAGTTAACACTTGTGAGTATCAACACCCAAAAAGATAGATGATCTACAGACCTTTAGGAGTTGGAGTCACCGATTAACAATGCTCTTGTTCCACAAATATATTCTGAGGGTTTAAAGGAGGTTTTTCACTAATACCCCACAGTTATCTATTTTTTGTTACCGCAGGACTTAAGGATAGGTGCCAAAGAGTAGGACTCCTCAATGTCTGGCTCCAGGGCACATAACTAGGACAGAGAGCAGAACAGGGAAGTTTATATTTCCCTGTAGAAAGTTTGTCCTCCCACCATACTTCTTCTTTCTCAGAACTGCAAAGGTTAGGTTTTTCACCTTTCATGGTCTTCCTGGAAACTCTCTGAAACTGAAGCATGTGATTAATTGAGAAGATAGTCTTGCTGAGAGAGAAACATGCTGCTGGCCATAAATTTATTTGATGCAAAATCAGATCTCCTTTATAATTTATGAATGGTCAAGTTTGGCTTGTTCTCCCAAGCTTAAATAATCTCATTTGTTTTCTTGTTGAGAGACAGATCAATCAGTAGCAGGGCGAATTGGGTCTGTTAAACATTAAATGTTAAACAAGCTGCCCTCTGGAATCTGTCTGAAAGAAAAGCAGCCATTGACTGGGAGGATTCCTGGGCGTTTTTCTCCAGACTTTACAATTGCAAGTTTGTTTTGAAGTATTTTTAATCAGTAACCTTTGGATCTATTATGATCTTTCATCACCAAGGTTCTAACCGAGCCGGGTTGTGACTCATTTACTTCAGGACGTCCTCTGGTTTCTAATCTTTATGGTTTTCTTCAGTCTCTGGTGTTGCTATTAGGATTTCCTAATAAGCTGAAGCGCGATGTCTTTCAGCAGAACAAATAGTAAAACTCCACCTCAAATCAAGTCATCAGATGATTCTTTTTTTAATGAAACAATTTCCAAACACTTCTGAGCTCTGTGGGGTTTAGTAGAATCTGGAGATGTGTTTGTGCATGTCTGCATGCCAAGAAAAGACTGTTGCTTTTGTAGCAGAATGTCTTATTTTTCAACCAGTTCGAATTTATGTCATGTGTCAGTTTCCGGGTGATGCAGTACCAAGAATAATTAGTCTCCATAAACACTTATAATTAATGTTGAGGAATTATTTTTCACAAGGTGTGACAACTAATTTAGTCTGCTGTGTTGTCTGTGCATGCAACTTGTTTTTAAAGTTACTCAGACACTTGGATCCCTAAAGGTGCAGCCCACCCAAAGTCATACATAACATTAGAATCCAAACCTTTTCCTAGAGTCTTAATCCTCTTTCTGAGTAACAATGAACTTATTAAATATTAAATGATTCTAGTATTTGCCATCCACATGCACAGATAAAATAGCAATTTCTGGTGCAATTGCAATTTGTTTTTTGTCTCAATCTACCAACCCTTCCTTGAAATAAACTGGACTACAAACCGATTGTACTTTGTATGTAGTCTGTACCAATGGGCGGTGATCTGGGGTGCTATGTTTTTTCAGGCTTCCAATTCTGTGTCCTGTTCAGCAAGCCTGGGACATGAGTTATTAATTGAAATCAAAGTCTTTGCAAGAGTTAAGAAAGTCTAAAGGCTGTAGCACAATTTTCACAGGCAATGTCAATTCAAATAATTTTGCTTGATTGTGTTAGATTATAATTAGCAAATTGCTCTTTGGATGAAAAAAGGAGAACAAAAAGCTTATTATTGGGGAAACAATGGAAGCTGGAGATATTTACTCTGATTCTTTTGACTTTGAAATTAATTACAGGTATTCTTTCCTTTATTAGCAGCATTTTTGAAAAATTACTACCAATGAGTTCTTTAAATTTGAGACATTGCAATTTGTTTTAACATCTCAAAATAATTTAGAGACATTGAATAGAATATACTTGATATATTGAATTTCTATCACTTGACTTCCATCATCAGAAAAGGAACAAACTCATGGGAAAATATGGAACTTTTAAATGGTGTAATCTTAGGTAAGAGTTTCAGATCTTACTCAAATTTGTTTTATTTTTTCAGGTCATGGCAAGTGTGACTGTGGTTCCTGCCAGTGCGATGCTGGTTGGAAAGGACAAAACTGTAACTGCACAAAACGTACTGATACGTGCATGTCTAGTATCGGCCTGTGCAGCAGCCGAGGTTATTGTGAGTGCGGGGTGTGTCAGTGCACACAACCCGGGGCTTATGGGAGGACCTGTGAGAAATGTCCCACTTGTCCCGATTCTTGCACAATAAAAAAGTAAGTTAACGTAAAAAAAAAAAAAAAATGTTCTTTTTTAAATTATAACTTGATCTAAAAACATCAACAAGAAATTTTTTGAAAATTATTGGGTTTTTGCATAGAATGTAAAAATCATTCAAGGGTCAATTGATCACATTTTTTCTTCAGTTCTTTGGCACTGAAGAAACATCAACATTTCAGATGTTCTTTCAGTTAAACTGTTCAATCAGTCTATGTTAAGGTCATTGCTGAGCAAAGCGAGATGTGTGATATGTGTAATGCGTGTCACTTTTCTTGCAGGGAGTGTGTTGAATGTCAGCACTTTAAGAGAGGGGAGTATACCACAGACAACCAATGCAACAGAATCTGCAAAAATGAAATCAAAGTGGTGGATGAATTGGGTGAGAGCTCCTATCCAAATCCAAACTGTTTCTAAAAGCTTTAGGTCAAAGAATATCTACGATGAACAGTGTTTTTCACACGTAGAACTTCAGGAGTGCTCCATCTTCACCATCAGACCCTCAATAGCCACTTCATATTTTAAAACCACATGACTACAGTGACGGCGTATAGTGAAAAGTGTCATATTGTGAATACTGATGCTACACACAAAATTATTCATGGCGGAATAAACTTAAATAGTATTTAAGAGTATTTCAACAAGTTATTCACCTAAAATTTGCATTGTTTGTAAAAAAAAAAAAAAAAAAGTCAGTTTTCTGTGGATACCTGGGGATACATCTCGATTTTCTTCAACTTATTTTGAAAAGTTCTTCTTAAAAATAACCTTGAAAGTAAATCAGCCACCAAATCTATATTCTTTTCTACTTCAGTTTTTTTTTTTTTTTACTGATAAAATGGGTTTTACAGCAACATGTTGATATTTCCACATTCACTTTGTGTAGAAAGACTCAGCAGAAGAGACTTTGAGGGGTTCTATTGACGCTCTGGTCATTTTAGCCTATCTGGCAACAAATGCTGGCTCAAATGTGATTGGTCAACTGCTTGAGTGTGAAAATAGACGCTTGAACGTGGTGCACCTATAAGAAAAGTTGTGAAAGCAAGCAGAAAAGACCTTTCGGGAGTATTTTGGAAAGATTGATGGCTGAAATACAATCAGCTCTTATTTGTAATTCAAATATTTTTTAGGCCAGCACAGAAGGCTTTGAAAGTGTCCAGGGTTTGATACTACAAAATATCATTTAAATTACTTTTTATTATTCTCAAATTTTATTTTAATAGCTTGTTACAACTGATTTATACTAAACAAATGTTGGAGGTACATTTTCATATACTTTTTCAAACTAAAACCACAATCTAAAGACAAAACCCAGTGCACTCTGTTTCTGCTACCTTGTACTTTAAAGTTGTTAACGTTCTATTGACATCTATTTAATTACTTGTATTAGTAGCTAAGCAAATTTATGCTTTCACCAAGAATTTTTTTATTTTATTTTAAAATCTCTTTTCTGTCGCAGTTCACCGGGAGGAAAATGCCATGAACTGCTCCTACAAAGACGAGAATGACTGCATCGTAAACTTCCAGTATTACGAAGATGAACTTGGCACTTCTATCCTGTTTGTGGTAAAGAAACCAGGTATTGTGCCCATTTTGAACAAGCCTAAGAAATTTAAGGGACCAGAGATCTGCCATTATCATTTTGGCTCATCATCAGTGCCTAAACTAAACAAGACAGAAGTGTTTCACAAATGAATTTCCCAAAGTTGGCTTTGTAAGTAAGACGTTGCTTTTTTTTATTATTCCTCCCCATGCTCCTTTAGAGTGTCCTGAAGGTCCGGACATCTTAATTGTGCTCGCAGCTGTAGCCGGATGCATCTTTCTATTGGGCCTCGTTGGCTTGCTCATCTGGAAGCTCCTGGTCACCATCCATGACAGCAGAGAAGTCGCTAAATTTGAAGAGGAAAGAAGAAAAGCCAGATTCGAAACGGTTAGAAAAAAACAAACAAATTTTTAGGACTCCATGGAGAGTTTTTCAATTTAGCAGAGACATAAATTTTTGGAAAATTCGACCAAATTAACCAATGTTCCTTTATTTTCAATTTCCAGGGTAACAATCCTCTGTATAAAGGAGCTACCTCTACCTTTACCAATGTAACATACCGAGGAAACTAACAACTGAAAACAATGAGGAAAAACTCAGGGCTCAACATGACAGATGGAATGTAGCAGCAGAGAATTGGTTGGAGCAAAAATATCCAACTCTGGCATGAGATCAGCCACTGTCACAGAAACGTGGTTATTGCTGTCAACAACTCAGTGTAGTAATTGTATACACTGTATCAATAATTGAAATTGTTCACACTGGCCTACTGTCATGCTTTCTGCACTGAGTCACATTAAAGTGTTCATTACTCTGTGCATTAACAGTAGACTCTGCAACAATGTGTGAAGCATAGTTTATTGTTTAAGATCAAATGATTTGAACAGTTTGTGCTTATTTTTGCTACTGAAATGTGTTGGGGGGGTTTTATTTTATGACTTTGTGCTAGACTTTCCAAAGCGATTGACTTTAAAAAATGGTACAGAAATGTGGAGTTATCCTTAAAGATAGGCATCTGTATTTAATTCAAATACTGTAACTCTGTTATTCATTGTAACATAGTTTGCTACTTAGATTTGATTCGTTCAATGTGTTTGAATTTTTTTTTAATTGCTCATTTTGTGGTTTGATGAAAAAGCAGATTCACCCTTGCCTTTTTTTATTTTTAGCATTATCTGTTATTTTTCTGTGTGTGGTTTGTTTGTGAATTTCTTATTCAGGATGTGGTTTGTAAATTCTCTTATGCCTTTCACAGTCTAGATATGGTTTGTGACAGTTTTCACAACTAGTTTTTCTTGGAATGTTAATTTGTACCATTGCAAGGACATTCATGTTACTTTAAACCTAATCTCCAAAATGTCAACTCTTATTTAAGCCTTTATTTCAACACATGCACTTAAAATAGTTTGACTTTGATATTTTAGAGCCAAATGAGTAAGCAACAAAAGGGGAAAAAAAAGAACATTTCAACTCTGATCACTTTAAGATATATTTTCAATGCCTTGTGATGAGTATTTAATAAAAAGAATGTTTGCACATTTTTTTTCTTTTCAGCACAAAGAATAAATGCATCATTCATCCTGACTGTCGGTTGGCAAATATTGTTTTTATTTTCTGATTTTTTTTTTTTGCTGTACCAGTGTTCCAAAGAGGAGATGGATACCTGTCTGCACTGACACTGGGATTCAGTTGCATTCAACAAAAGTTGAATTCAACTAAAGTTGAATTCAACTAAAGTTGAATTCAACTAAAGTTAAATTCAACAAAAGTTGAATTCAACAAAAGATGAATTCAACAAAAGATGAATTCAACAAAAGTTGAATGCAACTAGGATGGAATCTAATTGTAGGGTTTTTATGAGTGAATTTAGTCCACTATATGAAAATTAAGTGTATAAATGCATGCATTTTCTAACAACAACAAAAAAAATGTTTTCAGCATTTTTCTGCAGACAAGTTTCAAAGTAGGAAATAGCTCTCTCTAGGGTTTGATTTGGGTACTACAACACATTGGTGCATTGACTTGAAGTTTAATTTGTTTGAATAATTTATGAAGATTACATTATTATTCTATGGTTATTTTTTTTCTCATAAAATTAATAACTCCACGTTTCAATAATTACTTCCATCAACTTCCGCATAACTTGACTTCCCGCTGCACTCGTCATAGACAACGCTCCGCCCCTTTTCGCATACGTCAGATCCATCATGGCGACTCTCCACGGTGTGGATGGAGTGGAGGCTGAAAGCAGAGAAACAGAATTTATTTTACCAAATTCATCAACAGGAGACACCAAAAGACCTCAATTTGGGACACGGTTTCTTACAGACCCGCGTCAAGTTTTTCAGCACAATGCGTGGTAGGTAATGTTCTGGACGGGACATGAATTAGAAGTTTATAAGTTCACTTTGAAATATCTTAAAATGATTTTTAATGCACAGTGGAGAAAAAAATCAGCACATTGGAGAGATTTTATATGTTTTATTTTTGGGTTTAATAAGTTTGGCTCACATGTTCATTTTATCCAAAAAAAAAAAGAGGCACTTTGATAAATAATTTCATCTCAATGTTATAAATTAAGCTTGAAATTTCTAGTTGATAAGTATTACCTTGGTGGGTTTATTTATTTTTGATCAAACCCATTTTATTGTATTTTTGGTTATTTACCACTACATTGTGTTTTCTGATCTTTAGGGACAATGTGGAGTGGACTGATGAACAAGAAGAAGCTGCAATCAAGAAAGTTTTAGAAAACAGTCAACCTCTTCCACCAGAAAAACAAGGTAATGTCCATCCAAATCATGGGTCACTGAGCTTATTACTGTGAGGGCTACATCACTTTACCATTCTCTGATGAGGGTTTCGGGGTCAGTTTGTAACAGAAAAGGTGACGATTGCAGGAGTGTCCAACTGTAAAAATCAATTGTCCAGAAAGCACAATCAAATAATCCTTTCCATTTTCCGGATCCAACATCCGATTAGACCATGACACGTGCTCACCAAGTTTTAGGAGCCCCATCAGTAGTGATGCTGGTCATTTTTTTTACCAGTCCAGGTCTTCCATAGTTCCAACAGTCTACTTTTTAGCTTTCAAAGTTTGTCTGCTCACATTTGGCCTGGCAAGTTATCATACTTTTCTGTATGACGGGATTCATAGTGTCACTGAAGATTAATTCTTTGAATTCCGCCACCGTCTCATCACAGATGACCCAGACAGTCTTTCTTTGAGTTGAACAAAAAAAACAATCATTTGTCCACTTCAGGTTTAATTGCCCTGCATTCTAAATCAATTTTTCTCTTACCTCATTTTTTTCACCATTACTCACTTTTTCTTTGACAGGTTATTTTCTGGAGTTTGTCAGATAAGGACACGCAGAAGGGTTAGATGAGATGTTATTTCAAACAGGTTAGATGTGTGTTTGAAATACCTACTGACAATTAATAATAAATATAGTTTATAACTAAGGAACCATTTTTTGTAAGTGTCCAACTTTTTCATCAAATACAAATACACATGTCAGAAAAAAAATCAAAATGCTCTCTGACATTGTTTGGGCGCTGGACCAAATGTGGAGGCAGATTGTAATTTGAGGACTACTGGATTAAAATGGAACTTTATAAACTTGTAGCGTGCAATAGATTTTTTTTAAAGAAGCAAACCATTTGTACTTTTTTTTATTTTTGAACCTGCTTTTGAGCAAATGTTTGCATTTCACATGTAGAAGTTTGTTATTGTTCATTTTTAATCCTGTATATGTTTAACTATTGAAATATTTTTTAAAAAAATTTAACAGTTGATTTACTCCATCAATTTGCCTCAAATGTGAGGCAGTTTTAGCATTATATGGTCTATGTTACTAACATCATTTACTGTTGTGTTGTTGTTGTTGTTACAGAGGAATACAACAGCCGGGCAAATGAATATTGGAATGAGTTTTACACAATTCACGAGAACCGTTTCTTCAAAGACCGCCACTGGCTCTTCACGGAGTTTCCAGAATTAGCTCCACAAAGTAGTGGGGATCAGGAGTCACATCTAGGTGTGTCTGCCCAACACAACAGCCAACATGATGATGTAGATCAGAAACGGTGTGGGGATTTAGGGAATTCTGATTTTCCAGGCTCCTCTGCTACACGTCGCATTTTGGAGGTGAGAGATTATTTTACTAAGCTTCTTAAAGTCTATTTTTAATTAGAGAAATGTTACAAATGTTAAATATTCCTGTTCTAATTTCACTCTGTGCAGGTTGGTTGTGGTGTGGGAAACACAGTTTTTCCAATTCTCAAGACTAACAAGTAAGAAAAAATAAGACTAAAAACTTTTGAGTTTTAAGAAAGACCTTCTATTTAATCTGGAAATATATTTTTTCTTTTTGCAGTGATCCTGGACTCTTTGTTTACTGCTGTGATTTCTCCAGCACTGCGGTGGAGTTGGTCCAGGTGAGTGATTCAATATTAACTAAATTGGGGTGCAGCAAATGTTTTTTTTCAAGTTGTAGCAATTTTTTTCCACAATTAGACAACAAATCTGATTATCTATCAATTGTATTTTTTTGTTTCATGCATGAGCTGCTTCTAGATAACCTTAGTCACCTTCTTGCCTGAAGCACTATGCAGCTAAATTATGAAAATATTTGTGTTAGTAAGTCATCTACAACTTTTTAACAACTTTGCAAGTTGCAAAATAGGAAAACCTCAATTTTAGGAGTAACTGTTTTTCAATACATGAGACTAGTTCACTAATAGGTAGCTAATTAACAAAGTGATTGTTGAGCTCTGTTGATGCTTCATTATGAGAATAAAAACTCATAAAAGGTGAAATGATTACATTTTCTAATTAGAAAGTGTTAATTATGATTATTAACACATCCTTGACTTGTCAACAAATAAGAGTGCAGAGTGATCATTTTCAGTCTCATTTTCAGTTTTTCTTTTTTTTTCTTAATTAGGCGAATCCAGAGTACGACCCAGAACGCTGCTTCGCTTTTGTTCATGACCTAAGTGATGTGAAAGCCAAGTACCCCGTTCCTGATGGAACCCTAGATGTTATAGTGCTAATCTTTGTGCTCTCTGCACTGCAACCTAATGAGTATGAGCCTTTTTTATTTGTTTCCTGTTCATCTGAATCATGGCAGTTTGATGTGTAAAAGTCTCTGTCTTCTCTCAGAATGCAGGAATCCATCAGTAGATTAGCACGCCTGCTGAAGCCTGGCGGGATGATGCTGCTCAGAGACTACGGTCGTTTTGATATGGCTCAACTACGTTTCAAAAAAGGTTAGAAATGCTTAAATCCATCCTGGAAAATAACAAAACAATGCCACACAAAGTGCCTATCATCCTAAATTAATACAAGACGTATCGGTATTAATCATCTGTCGTGAAGTGGAAGACGTTACTTCTACAAAGTCCAGTCATTTTGGACATTGGACACATCGAAGGACATTATCTCACCATTATGGTCATTTAAGAAGGAAAAAATATTAAATAGGATTATGATATAATACTTTATTTTGCTCCATTCCATTGTATTCTGTTTACCTGGAGCTGGGTCGCGGGGTTATTCCAGCTCACCCGGGAGGAACCAAGGCATTCCTTGGCCAGCTGTGAGTCATAATCTCTCCAGCAGGTCTGCCTCTGGATCTCTGGGCACGTCTCTAGTGGGAGGTGCCCGAAACACCTCACCCAACAAGGCGCTCAGGAGGCACCCGAACCAGATCCCCGAACCGCCCCATTTGGGTGGAGACGGTGGCTGCGTGGTTAGAGCGTTCGCCCGCGGACCGGAAGGTCGCGGGTTTGCGTCCCACGGAGAGCACGTCTAGGGTCCTTGGAGAAGACACCTAACCCCCGCTTCTCCCACCATTGGCGCCGTTGAAGGGCAGCCTGCTGCGGTGTAAGGAGTGCAGCAAACAAATTTCCCCGGTGAGGGATGAATAGAGTAATTCATTTTATTTATTTATTTATTTTTTATTTACTTTATTTATCTTTTATATTGGAAGTTATTTTTCCACATGAAAAAAAGGCAAATTATTTGTGGCACTTTTTAAGATTTTTTTATTGTTGGAAATATCCAAAAGTGTTAAAAGAAATTTGAAAAAAATTCCATTATTACATTGTAATAAATACCCAAAATATGTTTGTTTTGAGCTTTTATTGCCTTGGTTACCAGTCAGCTTTCAAGCATGTGCAATCATAAAAAATAGCATTATTTAACTGGAATATCTTCCAGAGGTGTACATTTTCTAAAAATAATTGACACCCTGCAGCCAATCAAAGTCATGTATTGAACCCGGCCATGGTAAAAATAAAGCAATATTTCTCTTATTTTGTGCAGGACGATGCCTTTCAGAGAACTTTTATGTCAGAGGTGATGGAACACGAGTGTATTTCTTCACGCAAGGTAACACTAAAGACAAACTATCAGCAGATTTATAAGATTATTCAGCAGATGTACACGTTAGTAATGGTAATGTTTCTGTTCTTTGATTCTTCAAGATGAACTACATGAACTTTTCACTAATGCTGGATTGGAGAAAGTTCAGAACCTTGTGGACAGACGGCTGCAGGTGAACAGAGGGAAACAGCTCACCATGTATAGAGTGTGGATTCAGTGCAAGTATCGCAAGCCATCTTGAGACATATTCGGTGGGTAAAGGAGGAAACCCACCAGACCTTCATCTAGAATTCACATCTGGAACTCTTTACAAAATATGGTTGCTACTGAAGAAGTTTGGGAAAAAATTGGAAAACACTTGGACTGTAACTTTCAACTGCTGTTGTGTAAAAATATTCTTTTTTTTTTAAAAAAAATATCTATTTACACAAACATGTTTTCTAATCAAATCATTTGAAATAAATGCATGATTTTCCAAATGCTGAGTGTTTTATTCCAAGACAAAAATAAATCATTTAAGTCTTTGAATTAGCACAAACTAAAAACCCAAATTAGGATATCTAAATCACTACATAACAATATCAAGGCTACACATTGAAGAAATATTCCTTAAATGTTGTAACAGTTGTTTGAAAATTGCATAAAGTAATCCAAAATTGCCTCTAGGAATGAGCATGTGTGTGTGGTCCCACAACAGCCTGGCGATCTGTTCGGGGTGTATCCTGCCTTTGCCTGAAATCAGCTGGGATAGGCTCCAGCATTTTTCGTGACGCCATTCAGCATAAGCGGCTCAGAAAACAAAACAAATCCTAATAATAATTTGTTTCCTGACATTCACTTCACTCTGGTTGAAAACAAGAAACCAGATATAAAAATGAATTAAAATGTTTGTATTTGTTTTGGGTGGTGCAGTGGTTAGCACAGTGGTCTCACAGCAAGAAGGTTGGGATTCGAGTCCAAGCGGGGGATGAGGCTTGGAACCCTGGCCTTTCTGTGTATCATAAACACTTAAAAACACACAATTTGGGTTTTGGGACATCCAAATGAGTAATCTTACTGATTTATAAAGCTTTGTCCATAGACCAGGAAGTATAAAAGTCTGACTATTGCTTACTCCTCCGGCCGTCCTGAGAAAGCACTGGCTCACTTTCAAAATCCAACACAAATTGTCAGTGAACTGCCCATACTCTCCCCAATTCTTAGAGGTAAACCGATTATGTGTGTGATGCTAAGAGTAATATAAAAAATGTCAATGTAGCGTGTTGTGTCATTGATGCACCAGGCACTCATTCATCGTCATATAGGAGAGAAAAATACTAAAACTATACTTTTAAAAAAAACACAAAATCATTCTAAGTCCCCTTTTATTGACAGATACAAGGCTTACGTCATTATTCGAGGGTAGAAAGTTCATAAAAGTTGACATTGCATGAGATGAGACCTATAATATGTGCTGCCTATTAGTGACTTTTAAAGATGTGTTGCTTCAATCACATTCAAGACCAGCCAGTAATCTGTATGCAAAGATTTTTAAAAAATGGGTCGGGGGAGGTTTGATCAACTGTTAAAAACAGTTTGTGAATGAGTGTTTCCTGGAATCACCCGTTCTACTTATAGTATAAATATCACAGAAACTTCAAGGACGGTAGACTTTGTGGGGGAGTTAGACAAATGTGTTGAAGGTTTGAAAGTTCAAGGTTTGAGTTGGTTAGATTCTCTAAAGGAATTTTTTAAGTGTAAAGAAGTAAACCCATAATTTTAAATTCAAATGTGAAAGCACATACAAAACTACTTGATGTTTACAAGTGAAATTTTCCTGGACATCAAAATTTTAATCGTAGATTTTAGAATAATTTAACAGAACACATATGTGAAGTCCATAACGAGTATTATGAGCAGACAAATGTGTCCTTTTGCATCACATTAGAAATGAATAGACAATGAGAGCATAGGATTGGTTTCTATTTACAAAACAAATAACTACATATTGGAATTTTAACATTGAGCAACTATTTGGAATAACTTTTTTATACTTTTGCAAAGAGTTTTATAAAAGCAAATGTTAAGATCTCATGACCCAACCTTGGACGATACGGTTTTAATAAGGGATGAATATATCAACTTATGCTGCATATTTAAGTATTCAGTTTGACTTTTGGTTTGGGTGTAATCTGATTAACTGAGAGCATGATGACACGTTTAAATTATGCCATCTTCTGGTACAATATGATATTTATGTTTCATGAGAGAGTTCACTGTAGTTTTTTTTTTCCTGCAAGACTTTTTGTGTGAGGAATGTCATTGATGGAAATATCCATTACTGGTGGAAATTTTTTGGGTGAAATTCCACTGTAAAGACCCTTTGAACTCATCAGATCTCATGTAGGCCAGTAACAAAACCAGCCTTTAAAGCTGTATGACAAAGCCATGGAAATAGATTTTTCTTAAAGACGGTCCCAAATTATCAAATGTCGTTTTATAAAACATACAACCCATTCTAGAAGTTCTTTCTAACTTTCAGTTTTATTGTCCAAATAATTTTGTCCTCCAATAATGTGTTCAGACTCACTGAGTCTGATTTATCTAGGATGTTAGAAACAGTCATTTGTCTGTTTGCAACATCCAAATACTCTGTTTAGAATTTTATACTGGATCAAAGCTTTACAAGCTTCAAAAAATTATTTTCTAGTCATGCAGCTCATTTGAGTTCTTCAGAAAATAACCTAAAAACATTAAACATGTTTTTAAGATCAGATGAGTTCATAATTAAACTGCTTTGGAGACAAATATAGGAGATGTTAAAAAAATAAAAAAATTAGATCAGCTATTATTATCAAAAACTTGGATATTATTGTTAAATAAAATGCTGACTACAAAGTTTGCTCAAACTTGTACTGCCTGGTGTCCCATTTGTTTTGTTCGGTTGTTTTCCACTTCTACCGGGTCCTGGGGTCAACATCCTCAAACAAGAAACCCAGGCTTTTCTCACCCCGGCTGCATCTTCCAACTCACCCGAGAGGATCCTCCGGCGGTCCTTATCCAGCTGTGAGATACAGTCTCTCCAGCGAGTCGGGTGCCTACATCTGGGTTTCCTCTTGGTGGGATGTTACCGAAACACCTCACCAGCGTGCTGTTCAGGAGGCATCCCAACCAGATGCCCGAAACACCCCATCCGGTTTCTCTTGACCTGGAGGAGCAACTGCGTATCCCATTTGGGTTACATACATATGAAAATGGTCACCTGCTGGTCACCAGCTGTGGGTGGTGACCGAAAGAATAAGATCGCAGATACAAGCGGCTGAAATGAGCCCTTCCTCCGCAGGGTGGCTGGGCTCTCACTCAGAGATCAGTTTAGAAGCTCTGCCATCCGGGAGGGGCTCGGTGTCGAGCTGCTCCTCCACCAGGTCGAGAGGAGCCAGATGGGGTGGTCCGGGCATCTAGTCAGGATGCACCTCACACCTCCCCCAGCGCCTCGTTGGTGAGGTGTTTCGGGCACGTCCCACCAGGAGGAGACCAACAAGCAGACCCCAGACCCACTGGAGAGACTACAGTATGTCTCACAGCTGGCAGGGGAACGACTCGGGATACTTCTGGGTGAGCTAGAGAATGCTCACCCGGGAGAGAGAAGCGTGGGCTTTTCGTCTGAGGCAGTTGCCCCCACGACCCGGCCCGGGATAAGCGGAAGATGACGGAAAAGATGAAAATATGTATAAAAAACGTTAGGAAATTAGTCCTGTTTACCATCGGAAACATCTAAACAAAAATACATATTAAAGTTTATTACAATCATTTTGTACATCATTAAAATTTTTCAAGGCAAGTTGATGTGAACAAAGTGGGTTAGGTGGGGTATTTATTTAGAAGGGTATTTAACTCTTGGAAAAGAATTTTAGATTTAAATTTTGTTCTTTCTCAACTTTTAAAAACTTTATTTAAATCAGAGTTACATCGAGAAGCTTAGATTCATTTCTGAAGAAGTGATGAATAGTTGAAGTAGTGTTTTTAAGAGTGACTAAATAGGATATTTTGGTAGTTACTGTATGTAAGATGGAAATCAGAGGAGATGGAACTTTCCTCTGATCATCTATCACTAGGTGTGTGAATGTGTGTGGGATGGTACTGTTAAATTGCATTGTATAGACAGAGATTTGCTATTGGTCCAGAATAGAGATTTAGAGCAGGCGTGGACAGAGAGAAGGTGAAAAATATTCGATCTCACGAGAAAATATGAGATTTTACTGATTATTGTTTACATTGCAAAATCACAAGAACCGAACCGAATCGATCCGGATTCAGCTGAAACGCTTCCAAACAAAACAACTTCCGAAAAGAGATTGCTTTATTCCCCCCCTCAGCTCGCCAGGAGACTGCACCCCAACTTTGTTTTGATCGAGCTGGATGCCAGGACCCTAAATTCATCTGATAGGGGGGGAACTAACATTAGCTTAAAGACATTATTTATATAGATTCTCCAGGGTCGCCATTGTGTGGAGAGGAGACAGCGACCAACAGGATGGTTCTTGGAAAGAGGAATAAGATGGGGATTCCTGTGTGAGGAGATCTCAACAACGGGTTTGGGGTACCCGGAGACGTTCTCGAGGCCTTTCGGAGGAATCCTCCACTGTCTCTTGATCGGTATCAAACACTACGCGAAGGTTCGAGGCTGTGGATGAGGCCTGGACTGGGATTCTCTGTCGGGGGAATAACAAAAACTATTTGGGGGATAACATCACCGGAGAAGGACAGATTCCATCTTAAACATCAGTGAGTATGAAGGGAATGTTTAAAAGTAGAATATAATAAATGTTATTTTCTGTATTGGCTCCAGATGTCGTGGCATGAGTACCTGGAAATGTTAAACTGGGAAGATGATGCTTTGGAATTGACGCTAGCTCATCGCATACCTTAAATCTAACACTTTTTCCACATAAATGCGACATTTTTATCAGATTTTACTGTACGGTCACACCTATAGTTACATAAATCCTCAAAACAAATGCTTGAGTATGTTAGTTTAAGTATTTCTTGTAAATAAAATAACATCTAATGTTGAAGCTAATGCTAGCTCTTGATGGCTACAGCATCGGTTTCCTCGTTTGCGTCTCTGACTAAAATCAGTTCACCAAAAATCTACTAATCTGTTTTAAATAGCAATTCTTAACATTAAGATGTGAATTGAGCTCCTGCATATAAGAAAAGCTGATTATTAAAATGTATTTGTAATTGAATAAAACCACAACATGTTCCTGTATGTCTCATCTGTGCCAGCAGCTATTGGTAGCAATCCTAGCAGCTAGTGTTGGGTGTGTAACTTAAACCTTCACATAGGCCATTAAACTAGAGACTTATTGTCCATTGTGGCCTTTTCCATTACTGTGACTTAACTTGGCAGTCCTTCTTATTGTGACCTTTTAATAACTACAGCTTCATGTAACTTAGATTTTTAATGCCAGTGTGTTTTTGAACTGCCATTATTTCACCAGCAGTGGCTTTAAACATTTGTGTTTGCTCTTTGATTCATATTAAATGAAATATATTGACTTTAGTTTCAATCAGATTGTACTCAGTGTTTTAGATTATTCTTGGTGAAGATAGATAATGGTGTAAAACATTTTATGATGAGTCAGAGAATGGATTTTCCACATCCATATAACTAAGAAGAGTCATGAGTCATCATAACTAATACCTTTTGAAACAGGAAGCTCCTGAAACTATTTAAATACTGTTGAGGCTTCATCGCTTTTCTTACTATGTGCTCTTGTCTCTGCAGCCATGATGGAAGAACTGCACAGCCTGGACCCCCGACGGCAGGAGCTGTTGGAGGCTCGCTTTACTGGGGTCGGTGTGGCAAAGGTTCGTATCATGGCAGATGTTTCGAAGATCAAACAATCTGATGTCTTGATCGTGGCTTATTTCAAATTTCTATCCTCTTTTATCTCACTTTTTTACTGAGTATTAGTTTTGCTTTTTGGCCTGAATAAGCTTGGCTGCACTCTTTTCTTTGTCTATCTCTAGAGAAGGTTTAGCCATGTCTGTGTTTTTTGGCTGCTATGACATGGCATGTCTCCTTGGCTCATGATCTATTGACTGTGTATGCAAGTAGTTGTGGCTGCCAAAAAGGCCACAGACGGGATGGGTGGTTGCGGTAGGAGGAGGGATGTCAGGAAGAATGCAGAACTAGTTCCTGACCAGGTGTAAGCGCAGGCAGTATTTAGCCTTCAACCCCCCTGTCTTATTACATGGATGGTTCTGTCTTAGTGGAAGGTGATCTTGGAACAGTTACGAGTCATCAGTGCCAGGAGTGGGCCTTGTGCCAGCATAGGCAGAGCGTAGAACATGGCATGGCTGCTGCCACAGAGGAAATGGCGGTACTCGCTAAGACATTCTGCCATAATCGTCCTGGATGACAGAGGATGCAATCTATGTGCGCGTCTGGAGGGAAGGCGAGGGCAAAGTTTGCGAGTAAATGACTGTCAAGAAATATGGGTTGGTGGTCTAAAAGCACTTCAATGTCACACAGTAGTTTGAAGTTCTTTTTCTTTTGACCTTGGTCAGCCTTTTGGCACTGGTCCTCTGTCTGTCATTACTGACAAAGAGAACATAGTGGGCATAAAAGAAAAGAAAATTGTCATCCTTTTAGGACAAAAGACAAAAAACACTTTTCCTAATGGAGCCTACAAAAGTTGCAAAGTGCGTTTCCTTTAGATCAAACAGTAAGGGGTGTGATTTTGTGGAAGGTTTGGAATACGCTGTAATTCTTAGATCAAGCAGAGCATCTTTCTGTCAGCTTTCTGTCGGGGTGGGAAAAAAGTGGTTAAGACTTCGGTGAACAGGAGGAAAAATAGATGACATTATCTAAAGGTGACAGACAGAGGGAGGAATACAGCTCTAGCAGCATGCCTAATGTTCAGCCATTTTAGGAGAGTTCAGTGAGAGAGAGCTCCCAGTGTGCTCTGAATGACTAAGTATCTCTTCCTGATTGGACAGTGCCTGCTGAATTCTGATGTAATTCATGTGAGTGACAGACATCACCTAGGGAACCGGCATTAGTGCTGTTGCAGGTTTTAAACTGTTTGGACTTTAACTGATGATATTTAGACAAAGTTAGGCGTCCTCATCTGTTCATTTTTTCTAAACATTATAAAGAACATAATGAAGTTTTAAAGTGTGATTTATTTTCTTTTTAATTGTTTTTTTTTTTTTTTTCCGTTCAGTCATCTTCCGCTTGTTCCGGGGTCGGGGTCGCGGGGGCAACAGCCTCAAGCGAGCAGCCCAGGCCTCTCTCACCCCGGCTGCATTCTCCAGCTCACCCGGAAGGATACCAAGTAGTTCCCCGGCCAGCTGTGAGACATAGTCTCTCCAGCGGGTCCGGGGTCTGCCCCTTGGTCTCCTCCCGGTGGGACGTGCCCGAAACACCCCACCTGCGAGGCGCTCGGGGGGCATCCTGACCAGATGCCCGAACCACCCCATCTGGTTCCTCTCGACCCGGAGGAGGAGCGGCTCGACACCGAGCTTCTCCCGGATGGCAGAGCTCCTCATCCGATCTCTGAGTGAGAGCCCAGCCACCCTGCGGGAGAAGCTCATTTCGGCTGCTTGTACCCGCGATCTCATTCTTTCCGTCACCACCCACAGCTGGTGACCATAGTTGAGGGTTGGAACGTATATTGACTTGTAAATCGAGAGCTTTGCTTTTCGGCTCAGCTCTCTCTTTATCACGACCGACCGATGCAGCGTCCTAGTTATTGCTGATGCCGCACCGATCCGCCTGTCGATCTCCCGCTCCATCTTTCCCCCACTCGTGAACAAGACCCCGAGATACTTAAACTCTTTTTTTTTTTAACTTTTTTTTTGTGTGTTTTTAATTGCTTTTTTTTGGCAGGGCTCAGGACAGAGTCAAAATGAATCTTCTAATCAGAGTCTGTGCAGCGTGGGTTCTTTAAGTGACAAAGAAGTGGAGGTTGGTTTCTGTTTTTTTTTTCTTGATGAATATTTATTCCGTCTGTCTTCTTTACTTCAACACAAAATTTTTTGATTTATGTCGCAGACGCCGGAGAAAAAAGCAAATGACCAGAGAGCGAGAAAACGCAAAGCAGACCACTTTGACAGCAGTCAAGGTACGTTTTTCTCTTTGTGATGGTCCTTTCATCATGTCTTCTATATTTTCTTTTCATCTGAACATCCTGTCTGTCTTTTTGTAGGTAAAGCAGGAGTGCGGGGACTTAAAATTAGTGATTATTTTGAGGTGAGTTGGAGAAAATTGTGCCATTTGTTACACTGTGCGTCGCACGGCTCATTTCACTCTACGGTGTATAACATTTCATTCCTACTCCTTAACTCCCTCTTTTTGAAAAGCCATTCTTTTCTTTCCATTAAATTTTCTTCTTTTTCGTCTCCTCCTGCTTTATATGTCTGTAAGTTTGCGGGAGGCAGCGGTCCTGGTACCAGCCCTGCCAGGGGAATCCCACCAGTGGTCCGCTCTTCCCCACAACACTCTCTCTCCAATCCTCCTGTCACGGTGAGCGTGTTCGCTTGGTGGTTTTTCTCACTTTGTTTTGTCTCTGCTTTCTTTCTGGTCATTTTCTATCCACGCTTGTTCGTAAGACAACCAGGTAACAAAGATTTAAAAACAGAGAGAAAGTCGTCCAGTTTGTATTAGGATTGGACCAAATGGGTTTTTCAAGGGAGTAGAAAGAGAAGTCTAAAAATTGTGTTTTGGAGACAATATTTAAAATAAAAGTGTAAGAATGTGCATAACACATTGAATTTGATGCAATAATTTGTAAGACATAATTTTGTTCTCTAAATATTTGTTAAATTGTTATTAGATTTTATTACTGCATTGTTTGGATTTCTTTGTATCTTTTCGGCGATGAGAGTTTTGAATGGAGCGAGCAAAGAACAATTTTGTCAAAAAATGGATTGTTTTTAATTCAATAGGCGTTATTAGTCTGATCAGTAAATTGATGCGTCGATGCTTCTTTGAATGCTAAGAAAATAACTTCTTGTGAAAATAATCGTCTAAAATAAAGTCATCTAAGTTTGATTTCTGTTGAACAAGTTAAGATCAGGTTTTATTATTGATTTTGAATAATGATATATTTATTGCTGGATTGGGAATTGATGTCAAACAAATAGCCAAAATTTGCTAATTAAAAGATTAAAATCTGGCTCACACAAGAAAATATGTTTGTTTGAAAAATACATTTTAATTGAACACAAATGCTAATTTTATGTTAACATTTGCTTTCATTTTTTACTTTTTAATTCAATTATACATATTTTGAATTCCGTTCCGTTGTCTTCCGCTTACCCGAAGGGGTAACAGCCTCAGATGGGAAGCCCTGGCTTCTCTCACCCTAGCTGCATCCTCCAGCTCACCCGGAAGGGTCCTGAGTCGTTCCCCAGCAAGCTGTGAGACATAGTCTTTCCAGCAGGTCGGGGGTCTGCCTCTTGTTCACCTCCCGGTGGGACATGCCTGAAACACCTCATCAACGAGGCGCTCAGGGGCATCCTGACCAGATGCCCGAACCACCCAATCTGGCTTTTCTTCTACCTGGAGAAGGAGCATAACATAAATAAAAGCAATATTTTTAAATTTATTTTTGGTACATAACGATTAAATAGTATATTAATAACATGTTTTTTAAAAGACAACACCAGAGGAACAACAGAGAATTTCTTGACATTGGTCAAGAAATCTGTTAATAGAACCAAAATTTTCCAGTGTTTTTTCATTGTTCATTATGTTTTTAATGAACGGACTCAGAATTCAAATAAAAAACTTAATCATTTTTTACTTAATTATAGATGTATTTGTTTTTGTTTACGTGATCTTTATTAAACCCCTAACCCTAAAATGAGTTTGACTTTTTTTATTTAAAGGGATCATTTCACACATGAATGTTTTCAGAGATCAGAAAGTAATTAGGGATGTGTCTCCCTTTCAGGTACAGCAGGGAAGTCCGTCCTCGGTCAGCTCGGTCAACACGGAGCACTCTTCGTGTTCCATGAAACAAACTCCTCTTCTCGTACTCCACAAAGCCACACAGGTACTTTACACTGCAAATACGACTGCCTGCTTGTTTCATTAACTCTATTATTATAGAATATAAATGATTTTTTTTAGGCTCATGAAACTGTGTTGTTTTTAAGAATAACTGAATGATTTTGGAAGTTACTAAATTGTCAGAGATTAGTTTTATTAACCACCACTTTTTTTTTTTATTTGCTCATTTTATCTGTAGTCCGACCTTACAATAGAGAAACTAACCGCAATGGAGAACAACAAGAACTCTGACCTGGAGAAGAAGGAAGGCCGAATAGACGATTTGCTACGGGTACTAATCTCATTATATTTCACCTCTACTGCTCTGCTTGCTTCTTTTTTGCAACAAATTTGAAGTGTTTTCATGTTCACCGTATCGATCTACTCAAAGCATGTTCGAACTTACAGGAGAAAAGTTAGAATGTTCTGATTTAATTTCTAACTTAACCATTTCTTTGTTTGCTCCGATGCAGGCGAACTGTGATCTCAGAAGACAAATTGATGAACAGCAAAGAATGCTGGAGCGATACAAGGAACGCTTAAATAAGTGTGTGACCATGTCTAAGAAGCTGTTGATTGAAAAGGTACACGAGTGAAGTAGAGATTGATTTTGTTCCAAAAATATTTTGTGTTAAAATATATTTTTTTCCCTCAAAAAGTCCAAACAAGAGAAGATGGCGTGCCGAGATAAAAGTATGCAGGATAGACTTCGTTTAGGTCATTTCACCACAGTAAGACACGGAGCATCTTTCACTGAGCAGTGGACAGACGGATATGCCTTTCAAAACCTTATCAAGTGAGCATCATCTTGTATTTTTTTTATTTATACATCTTTTTTTCTTTTATTGTGCTCGAAACAAACAAAAAAAGAATACATTCTGTATGTTTGATCAGATAAAAAAAGGGGGTACCATGTAAAATCAACTTTTGAACTTTATATTTTCATCAAAAACATATCGAAACAGTTTCTTTTTTTTTTTTTTTTTTTTTTATCATTTAAGCATGTTTGACTAATATGAGAGCAAATACAAATCAAGTGTTAAATTATTTATAGCCATGGATTTTAGCCGTCATATTGAATTGAAAATACTTTATTAGTCCCCGACGGGAAATTTGATTAGATTGATATCCACAATGTAACATAAGCTAGAAAGGTTTTAGTGCTCTGTTTTCTCCTCATGCTCGATCTCGCCTCTCAGCAAGGAGGGCTATTTTTTTGTAAATGCACTAACAAAAAAATATAAACGAATATGGCCCAGCTTTGCTGAGTTGGTCCGTCGTGATGAAGAAAGAACTCAGCCGAAAAGCAAAGCTCTCGATTGACCAGTCGATCTACGTTCCTTTCAAAAGAACAACATTACTGATACAAGCGGCTTCCTCCTGGGCTCTCACTCAGGGACAGAGCGAGGTGCTCTGGGAGGAGCTCGGAGTATAGCTGTTACTCCTCCAGGTTGAGAGAAGCCAGGTGGGGTGGTTAGGGCATCAGGTTAGGATGCCTCCCGAATGCCTCGCTGGGGTCCCAGAGGCAGACCAACTGGATAGACTATGTCTCACAGCTGGACAGGGAACGCTTTGGGATCCTCCCAGGTGAGCTGGAATATGTAGCTGGGGTGAGAGAAATGTGGGTTTCCCATCTGAGGCTGTTCCCCCCACGATGTGGCCCCAGATAAGTGGAAGAAAACGAACAGTCCTAGCTTTAATGTGATGTGTTTCACACTGTATTTGTGACCTCAAACAAGATTTCTGCTGTGTTGTACACACAAGGGGGTGGAAGGGTAAAAACAGGTGAAACTAAACAAATGTGTTTATAAAAAAAATTTTGGCAATTATTTCCTAACTGACAAACGTGAATAAGTTTATCTACGTACACCATAAGATTAGAATTATTACCTCACAAAATCAAAATACCCCTGTTTAGGAGTTGTTATGTGAGATTGTACTTACAGTACAGTGGGTGATACAATCAAGTGGAACATTTAATTTATTTTCTTCCCATCAATTTCTAGACAACAGGAGCGAATCAATTCTCAGCGAGAAGACATTGAAAGGCAAAGGAAGCTGCTGGCTAAACGAAAGCCCCCCTCCATGGCGCAGACCCCACCGCCCAGTTTGGAGCAAAACAAACGCAAAAGCAAAGCCAATGGGACAGAAAGTGAAGCGTAAGCTGCTTTTTGTTATTTCATCACTGCTCATGTTTTCTTTTCCTCAGCATTTTAATTTCTCAAACATAAATATTTAAAAGTTTACTCAGTTTCCATGTCTGTTTTTTTCTTACAGATTATCACAAGCGGAATACCACGAACAGGAGGAAATATTTAAACTCAGACTAGGACATCTTAAGAAGGTCAATATGAACATTGATTATAAGAAAAAAAAAATCTTCAATAACTAAATTTGTACATTTTCAATTCTTCTATTTTTTTTTTCAATTTCTTGCAGGAGGAAGCTGAAATTCAGGCAGAACTAGAGAGATTGGAGCGAGTTCGAAATTTACATATACGTGAGCTGAAAAGAATCCACAACGAGGATAACTCTCAGTAAGAATATTTTTCAAATAATTCATCCATGATATACAAGATTCGTAGTAGTTTAAATTTTTAATTTTCTCACATTAAAAAACTTTTAACATCAATGCTCTATTAACATAATGAAAAGGTCTGCATTAATTGTCTGGCTGATCTTAGACTTTGGGCATGAAATTGAATGTAAAGCGTTAATTTGATCATTCGAAATTAATTACAAAATTAGTGGTAATCTCACAAAAAATATTAATAATGAAGTAAACTTCCAATCCACCCAAAAATAATTTTCACGTGTAACAGGTCTGTGTTTGTGTGATTATATACTTTCATTTTAGTGAGATGTTGCTTTCTTTTCTTTACAGATTCAAAGATCACCCCACGTTAAATGACCGTTATCTGCTACTTCATTTACTCGGACGAGGAGGTTTCAGTGAAGTTTATAAGGTGATGTAAATCTATACTAACAGGCACATCATTTTTTTTCTTGTTTTTGGTACTAATTTTTTACTCAGTTAAATGAGCAAGTCCATGTAATCATTCATTTGTCCAATTGTGATCCATCGTAAAAAAGGCTTTAAAGTTGACTTCTGGACAGTGTATTTGATGATCGAGACGCTTCGATTTCCATCTGTAAATCAGGCCATTTGATCAGATTGAAAAACTTTTCTAGATGGAAGTTGAAATGTATCAATCATCAAATACACTGTCCAGAAAACAACTTTGAAGCCTGTTCTACGATGAGCACTTGAAGATATTACTTGTAGCACTGAGTTTGAACCTGCCTTGTAGAACAGCTAAACAAAGGACACACGGTCCAATAACTTCTATCAAAAGTTTTATGCTATCAATGATTAAATAACAGAATATTTCTAATAATTAGGTTTTCTAAATCATCTGATTGAAAGGTGTGTTTGACTCTAACGCAGTGATTTTATGATCATATTTTTTTGACAGTGCACACCAGTTATACTGTATGTGTATCACTTTTGTTATAATCTAGTTAAATCATTAGTTTTGATTTATTGAAACCAGACGGCTGGTCACGTTCTATCCCAGGATTATCCAAACCAGGAAACTTGAATTTCTTTTTATACAAACTGCTGACAGCAAAGCTTGAAATTTGATTGACTTTATCAGTTAGAATGAAATGGTTGAACTGATTAACAACCATTTAATGAGCGATAACTCCTTTCAATAGAAAGTAATATAAAATCTATTTGACAGATTATCTTTTCATTTTGTTCCAGGCCTTTGACTTGACAGAGCAGAGGTATGTCGCCGTTAAAATCCACCAATTAAACAAGAACTGGAGAGACGAGAAGAAGGAAAATTATCACAAGTGAGTGTTTAAATTCATTAGTGACGTATTACTATTGTGATTCTGCTTACTTTTAATTGAATCTAGTCATGTAATTGACCACAACTGATTTTCTTTCAGACACGCGTGCAGAGAATATAGAATCCATAAAGAGCTGGACCACCCACGAATAGTTAAGCTTTACGACTATTTTTCACTCGACACAGACTCGTAAGTCAAAGAAATTCTTCTTTTAGATTTTTTTGTCTAGTTTGAATTCTTCTGGATGTACGGTTTGTTGAATCTGTCCGTGTTGGGGTGCAGGTTCTGCACAGTACTGGAGTACTGCGAGGGCAACGACTTGGATTTTTACCTGAAGCAGCACAAACTGATGTCTGAGAAAGAAGGCCGCTCCATCATCATGCAGATAGTGAACGCCCTTAAGTACCTCAATGAGATCAGACCACCAATTATCCACTATGACCTCAAACCCGGTGAGAATTCACAGATTTTTCTACATTTTTATGACTCGCTTAGAATCGCTTAAAGCCGAACCGAAAAGAAGAATAAAACACTGAAATGACTTATTCCGCGTTTCCTGTCCGACAGGCAACATCCTGCTCGTCAATGGCACCGCCTGTGGAGAAATTAAGATCACAGACTTTGGTCTTTCGAAGATCATGGATGATGACAGCTACAACTCTGTGGACGGGATGGAGCTGACGTCGCAGGGAGCAGGAACCTACTGGTGAGATTATCATCTGATCTTCTCCATTATTTTTCTAAGAGTATTTTCTGTTTTGACGTCAGCTTTTTTTCCTGCAAACATTTGTAAAATTTTTATTTTAGCAACACAACTTTCTACCAATATTTGAAGCAGATTATTTTACCTGCTGTCTCTTTTACCAACATCAGAGGCAGCAGACTAGAACAGGCCGGTTATAAAAACCCTCTGAAAGCAATGTTCTACTTTAGGAAACTTTGGTAAAATTACTTGATTTTGTTGCCCACTGACATCATAGCCACCTTCTAAAAATCCCAGACTTGGTCAGAACCATTTAGTCATCGGGCTAGTAAACGATTTAACTCAGGGAAAACACACGAAACATAAATACTTTTTTATGAAGCATAAAAGTTACACAAATTCTCTATTTTTTTTTTTTTTTTTTTACTAAATAAAACAAGGTTATACTGTTGTTGGCTTTTTTATTTTGGAAATTAAACATCTCTATTAGTGCTAATTGGATCACAACTTTTTGATTCAATGTTTGAGATCGTGTTACCCATTTGAACATATCACTACAAGTCTACTAAAGCTGGGAAATTTTTAAACATACGATTGTAGACCAAGATCAATTCAATTATTTTCTGAAGGTGTGCCTTTCAATGATAAAAACAGGCATGAATTATTTATTGAATTGAAATTGAAAATAATCTATACATCTTTGCTGGAAAATTTGTTTGCTGCTGTGTCAATGACAAGGAAACAAAATTAACATATGAAGACTGAGACGTAAAAATATGTACAAAATATAAATAGATCAAGTAGAATGGACACGAAATAAAAAAGAGAACGTATCTACTTGGAGCTTTGCCATCTGGGTGGCAAAGCTCCAAGGTCAAGAGTAGTAAGATGGGGGGGTGGGTTTGGACATCTGGTTGGGATGTCTCCTGAACGCCTCACTTGTGAGGTGATGGCTCCTCCTGATCTCTGTCCGATCAGGAGGAGACCCGGAGGCAAACGCGGACTTGCTGGAGAGACTGTCTCACAGCTGGCCAGGGAACAACTCAGGTGAACTGGAAGATGCAGCCGGGGTGAGAGATGCCTGGGCTTGCCGTTTGAAGCTGTTGCCTCTGCGACCCTGTCCCTGATAAGCGGAAGACGGCAGAACATATTTCTAGAAGAAAACTGAATTCTATATGGGTGGGTTGAGAGCCCAGCCATTAATTAGAATTAATGGCTGGGCTCTTACTCAAAGATTGGGTGAGGAGCTCAGTGTCGAGCCGCTCCTCCTCCAGGTCGAGAGAAGCCAGATGGAGTGGTTCCCGAGCGCCTCGCGGCCGAGGTGTTTCGGGCACATTTCACCGGGAGGAGACCAAGGGGCAGACCTCGGACCCACTGGAGAGACTATGTCTCACAGCTGGCCGGGGAAAGACTTGGGATCCTTCCGGGTGAGCTGGAGGATGCAGCCGGGGTGAGAGAGGCCTGTGCTGCCCGTTTGAGGCTGTTGCCCCCGTGACCCGACCCCTGAACAAGCGGAACATGACGGAACGGAAAACTGAATTCTGAAACTGGATGTCAGTTATTAAGTTTTTTAGACTTGATGTATATTAATGTGGACATCTATTTATTTTCTTTAGGTACCTGCCTCCTGAGTGTTTTGTAGTTGGTAAGGAGCCACCAAAAATCTCTAACAAAGTTGATGTTTGGTCTGTGGGTGTCATTTTCTACCAGTGTCTGTATGGCCGCAAGGTAAGAGTCAACATTTTAGAATTTAATTACTAGCAGGATGTTTATTCAACCTACAATTTTTTTGTGTTACTATGTAATTGTAAATAGATTTGTACTATTAGATTAAAACCTTTTTTTACTATTGATTATAACAGAAAACAAGTCATTTAGCCATTCGTTTACATAACACTTCCACAACATTCACTCACAAATCCACTTATTTTTTCCTTGGATAATAATTGGATCTTAAAGAAGTTTTGCTGTTTGTATTGAATTAACTTCAAGAATTCAGGGAATCTTTTCAGTAACACTTCTTTTTATTTTTTTTCTAGCCCTTTGGCCATAACCAGTCACAGCAGGACATCTTACAAGAAAACACAATTTTGAAGGCGACAGATGTCCAGTTTCCACCTAAACCCGTTGTCACACCAGAAGCTAAGGTATAGAACTTCATTAACTCAATACTTTCCCACCAGCCCATACTTAGACTCATAAAAGTGTTCTTAAAGATCTTCATTCATATTCACAATTTGTTATTTTAATTCATCTCTGCGTCAGAGGTTTGACTCATAAATATGTTTCGTTCCGTCGTCTTCCGCTTATCCGGGGCTGGGTCGCGGGGGCAACATTCTCAGACGGGAAGCTCAGGCTTCTCTCACCCCAGCTGCATCCTCCAGCTTACCCGAAAGGTTCCCGAGTCGTTCCCCAGCCAGCTGTGAGACAGTCTCTCCAGCAGGTCCGGGGTCTGTCTCTTGGTCTCCTCCCGGTGGGACATGCCCGAAACACCTCATCAGCGAGGCGTTCGGGGGGCATCCTGACCAGATGCCCGAGCCACCCCATCTGGCTCCTCTCGACCTGGAGGCTCATCATCCAGGTCAATGCATGCGCAAAACACGCTATTTTTTGCACTTGCAGATTTTTTTTTCTGGCAAGGAGCAGCAGTCACATGCCTGCAACAAGTCCACGTATACATGCGATGTTTTGTTTTGTGCTCGGTTATAGTTTATGTTCATGTACTGTACGTTTGTGTGCGCTTGTATCAAACTCTGGTCTGCATGCCAAATTTGGCCTGCAAAGCTGTTGCGAATGACAGTTCAAGCTGGCCCGCTGGTATGATCTACTGTGCAGGAGCCATAAATAAACTGTTAATTTGTTGACAGTAGTTCTAGCGACCTAATTCTCGCTTCATGCAATTGTGTGTGTTTGCAGTGTAGTTTAGGAAAGTTTGTACTCAGTATTATTAATCTCTCTAAATCTATACTAAATAAAATCTAGACTTACTGATTTTGGAAACCTCAACCTATCATTTTTGCATGAGGGAGAAACCTGCTGACCATCAATCACTCCGCCTGCCTGATTTTGTTGGCAAGTGAACCTTTCTATTTTTTGGAGACGCAAACTCATAAGAAGCCAGGAAAGACAAATGTGGGTCTTAAAGCTCGCAGAGTTGTGGGTTAGGCTGGAAGCTCCTCCACACTAACAAATTACACTTATTATTAAATGTCTTTATTATGTATTTGATTTTCTTTTTTTTTTAAATGGGTGTTCTCCTTTTGTTTTGCAGGCCTTTATAAGGCGTTGTCTAGTCTATCGTAAGGAGGACCGCATTGATGTCCACCAGCTGGCCAGTGACCCCTTCCTAATGCCCCACATTCGCAAGTCGGTGGCCTCCTCGGGCGGCTCCGGCATGGCCGTTGCTTCCACATCCAGCTCCTCCAATAGCAGCGCCTCAAACTGAGCCCATACCTCGTAGGGGACTGACTGAAATGTTTTTTAAAAACGGGGTTGGATCTGGGAATGGGGTCGATGCCATACTGTCTTCCTCAGTGACATCCCACCGTGCCACAAAGAGCTGAAGGGGAGCCGGTCAAGTGGATGAGAAGTCACAGGGGGTTTTGCGAATAGAAGCTGATACTCTGAACCCACACTTTTTTATGAAGGGTGGCATTGGTCTGGGGGTCAAAGCCCCGGATGAGTCGCACAGAACAAGGAGGCAATTCAGCACCGTCTTGATAAAAAGCGCAGTTTAGTGTTTCAGATTTTTCTTTTTCTGCTTTAAGGAAAAAAGGAAAAAAAAAAGTAACACAACGCAAAAAAAAACCCTGCTTCAACATGGCCAGACGGAAGCAAGACTACAGAAGGTTTCACATCCACGGGCACTCCCACACACTCTCCAATGCATGAGCCATTCTGCTCTGAGCTAAATGGATACCCTCACCCCTCCCAAGTTTTAAAGATTTAGTTCCGTTTTCTGTGCACGCCAGTCCGGGCCGCATGGAAGCTGAAATAATCACAGAGCTGTCATCTAACCTGCCGCTCTGAAAACCTCGTCCTGGTAAAATGTCCAGATTCATTTAGAGAAGAATGGAAGTGAGTTACTGTCACCTCTCCCCCCCCACCCCACTTTTTTATCCTTATATCCTGTGACCAAAGCTTATAACTTCCAGCTGGTGGCAGTGTTCCACCTTAGTTTTTATAACGAATGGGTTTTAGAGTTGTACTACTTGATATGAAGTGGACAAACTACAGAGAAAAGAGCCCTTTTACCATTTTTTTTTTTATTTGTTTTTAAGCTGATAGAAATTAATCAGTTTTCTGGAGAAAACTTATTGTTTTCAAGTTGCCTTTTAATTATAAATGTTCCTGTTTTTAACTCCCCTCGTTTCTCTTTTCACAAACACATATTTATTTAGGTATGTTTGAATTTATTTTTGGCCAATAAAATGCAAAGAACTGGCTTGTCCGATATAGAAATCTTGGGAGAGATTGGGCCTTAGCAGAAAGTCGCATAAACCATTAAATACTATTGGTTAAAACGTGTTTGTTCTGTCTGACTTTGTTCTTAACACCTTTCAGGCTAAGACTGTGTTGATTAAGATGAGCGGCAACATTCATATAAATTAACACCAAACCAGAATATGCTTCAGTGGTCACTGCAATGTGTCAGCCAAATCAGTTTATAAATAAAGTTTAAGATTTTCTTAAACAGTAAGTAGAAACAGTGAGACATCCAACCTTTCAGTGGACCAACATTCTGTCAATTTGTCTGAAAGAGAAAGTGTATAAAACTTATGAGACCGGCCATGCTGTTTGGTCTAGAGACAGTGGCACTGAGGAAAAGACAGGAAACGGAGATGGAGGTAGCAGAGATGAAGATGCTGAGGATCTCTCTGGGAGTGACCAGGATGGACAGGATCAGAGGAACAGCACATGTTAGAGGTTTTGGAGATAAATTCAGAGAGGGCAGACTTATATGGTTTGGACACGTGCAAAGGAGAGAGTACATCGGCAGAAGGATGCTGGGTTTAGAACCACAAGGAAAGAGGCCTAGAGGAAGACCAAAGAGGAGGTTCGTGGATACAGTGAAGGAAGACATGAAGATAGTTGGCTTGACCGAAGATGATGTAACAGATAGTGTTAGATGAAAGAAACTGACTTGCTGTGGCGACCCCTGAAGGGAAATGCCGAAAGAAGAATACTGCTCTATAAATTTCTGACCTCAGATCTTTGGTGTAAAGACCCCAACAACCAAATAAAAAAATTGATATAGAGTATAATAAATACTATTGAGTAAATATGGGCTGCCTCAATAAAAGCCCTTCAGTCATTTGGGAAAGAAATATTGTGTTCATGAGGGTTCGACCTTTGTTTGTATGATGTTGAAAACTTAATAAGTTCATCTATACTTTGTACTAACTGGGCAGTTTCATTAAAATCTCTTCCATGGTTTGGGAAGAACTTTTAAGCTTTAATTGGACCATTTAGAGGAGCTTGAAAACATGCAAAGTAAAATCATAAAAATTATGCAATAAAGTACTGGTGACACAGATTCATGTCAAGTGGCAGCTTGGTTGTCTAACACTGACAGCACACTAACCTTTTGAAAATACTGGGCAAACATAAAGACCGATGCCAATGTTTGTTCACCTTAAAAAAGTGATTGGCCAATGTTTTCAACATCGGCTGGGTTTATATGTATATGCTTTTTATCACCAGAAGGATGCTGGGTTTTAGAACCACCAGGCAAGAGGCCTAGAGGAAGACCAAAGAGGAGGTTCATGGAAAGAAGACATGAAGATAGTTGGCGTGACTGAAGAAGATGCAGCAGATAGGGTTAGATGGAAGAAACTGACTTGCTGTGGTGACCCCTGAAAGGAAATGCCAAAAGAAGGAGTAGAATATATTTTTAGTGAACGATGAGTCCAACCATTGTAGGCAGATTGAATCAAAATTTGAAATCAAAAGCTTTACATAATGAAGAAAATGAGTAGCTTTTATCCAGCATAAATTAGTCAGTCACCTTCTTAACCGTCTATTCCTTGCGCGGGGTACCAGAGCCCATCCCGGCTGATTCAAGGCGAGGGGCAGGGTACACCCCGAATAAGTTGCCAGTCTGTCGCGGGGCAGCACAAATTAAATTTGTTTAATATGTTTTTATGAATATGTTGTTTCACGGTTTGTTCTTTTGCCAGTATCAAGATGCCTTTGCTAAAAGCTAAAAAAAAACAGATCATTGTTAGCCCTATTCTGATGCTACACACTGGACCATTGTGATTCCTGAATCACCCTCGTGCTTTTAGGTAAATAAAAAAATCTGCATTTTCTGCAGCTCCTTTGGAGCTTGACATCACGGTTTCGTGACATTCAGTCACACAGATCATTATTCGGTTGTTTCCAATCACTATGATTTAACAACTTGATCAACACAACAAAAATAGTGCTCAAACTTTCTCAAAGGAATCCATGAGCGAGTGCTGCTAAACCGTCTCAGACTGCAGTTTACCTACATGGAGAAAGCAGGTGTGGATAATGCCATCCTCTACCTGCTTCACCAGGCACTCCCACACCTGGATAAGGACAGTAACACTGTGAAGATCATGTTTTTTTATTTCTCTGTTCTTCCAATACCGTCAAGGCTCCACTAGTGAGTGACAATCTGAAGAAGCTGGATGTGCACCCAGACCTTGTGAGGTGAATTTTAGATTGCCTCAATGAAAGACCTCAGCACCTGCAGCTGAGGAACTGCATCTGTCAGCCTAGTATCATCAGGAGCTCCACAAGGGACAATTCTCTCACATCTGACTTCAAATACAACTCAAGCCTGTGTCACATGTTGTTATTCTCTGATGATACAGTACTCCAAGCAGGAAGACGAGTGCAGGAGCCTCTTTAGGGACTTAGTGAGATGCTGCAAGTCCAACAGTCTGCAGTTCAACACCTCAAAGACCAAGGAGGTGGTGATCGACTTCCACAGGCCAAGACCCCACCTGCAGCTAATGTGGTGGGGACAATTAGCTGCAGGACAGTTTTGTTTGATGGTGCCGACAAACAAGTGCTTGGGTCTGGAACTGGGCAACAGACTGGACTCAGAGAGCTGACTACTTCTTGGAGAGTCAGCCAGAAGTTGCTCTAGATGAGGGACGCCATCTGGCTGCACAAAGTGATGAAGGAGGTGGGACATATAGATGGTGCTAAGCTGGAGTCCCTATCATCTGTAGTTATAAAAAGATTTTTAGCAAGATGTTCTCCATCCTAAAGAATGCTCACCACCCTCTGCACCAAACCCTCAACAGGTAGAGGAGTTCCCTCAATGGCAGAACGTCCCTCACCTATTGCACCGATAGATTAAAGAACTCCTTTATCCGTCAAGCCGAAGAACAGATCCCCCTTCATTCTAGAACATTTCCTTCCTCCCAATCCTGCCCTCTTTCCTAATTCAGCACAGCTGGTCTCGATTGTTTCCCCCATACTGTTTGCACCTGTGTCTCATCTTCCCCCTTATTATTTAAGCCCTGGTGTCTATCGCTCTTGTGTCAAGTCATCTGCTGTTCTGCTCTCGTGCCCCAGCCATGATGGTCTCTCCGTGTTGGCACCTCAGCCTCGTGTTTCCTCTTCCATGGGCTCTGCTGTCTGGTCCTCCCATGGCTGCCGGCCTTGCACATCTTTTAGAATGCGAGTTTGCCTGCGCCCAGGATGTGAGCTTGCCGGCCTTTCTTCTAGAATTCGAGCCTGCCTGCCTTTCTGTTAAGATGTAAACCTGCCTGCCTTTTTTTCTAGCATTTGAGCCTGCCTGCCTTTCTGCTAGGATGTGAGTCTGCCTGTATGTCGCCAGAATGTGAGCCTGCCTGCCTACCCCATAGAATGCAAGCCTGCCTGCATTTATGTTAGAATGCGAGCTTGCCTGCCTCCAAGGATGCAAGTCTGCCTGTCTGTGCCCAGGATACAAGCCTGCCTGCCTGTCTCTAGGATGCAAGCCTGCCTGCCTTTCTTCTAGCATTCGAGCCTGCCTGCCTTTCTGTTAAGATGTGAACCTCCCTGCCTTTTTTTCTAGCATTTGAGCATGCCTACCTTTCTGCTAGGAAGTGAGTCTGCCTGCCTGCATGTCCCCAGGATGCAAGCCTGCCTGCCTACCCCATAGGACACGAGGCTTCCTGCCTGCCCCCCTGCAATGCAATCCTGCCTGTCCAGGTTCTCTTCCAGGCTGTACATGCCTGTCCCTCTTCCCTAATTTCTCCTGATTATCTGCATTAAATTGTTTTTGCATCTCCACATTAAATAGTCCTTTCTCACTACCTCCACCCTACATGACTAATGGCAGTTGAAGTTTTACTCATCAAGTTGTCATATTTGATAACATTTACTGGAAACAGACTACTATAAGACACTGATTAACATTGTGATTAAGACCAAATAAAAAGTTTAAATGTATTTATTGGTAAAATATGGGTTGAAAGAAAAACCTTTAAACAATCAGAGACAATCAAATTCACTTTAATTTGAATTTTAAAGTAATTTTCTGGACATTTTAAAGACATCTGAGGTTTATTATGTGATAAAAACCAGATTTTTTTTCTGTAAAATCCTGCTTACTATTGAGTTTAGACTCAGGCTATTTTACTGACGTGGAGTCAGTGAGTGTAAACCACACACACACACACACAGAACCAGAGTTGACTGCAGCGTGTGTGTGAAGGATCGCTACATCTCCGCTCGGGCTGCACTTCTTTTTCTGCCTCTACTTTCTTTTTTTCCTCTTTTTTTTCTTTTTTTCTCCGTGTTTTTTGCAGCCTGTGCAAACTGTGAGCATGCAAAGCAACGAGCGACAACGAAACAAGCAATCAAAGCCAACATGGACAAATCGACAGCTTTTATTTTACAAATGCACTTTATATTTATTCATCTTCAGTCTGGAACTGAAGAAAAACATCGCGGGTAAGAAGGAAAACTCTTCTGATTACAACGGGTTAAAGTTTACAGAATGAGACAGATCTAAAAGTTAGGCAGGATTTAAAAAAAAATGTTCATAACTTCTACTTTTTAAATGTGTTTTTAAAACTGCAAATCTCAGGATTTGGTTTTATGGAATGCTTCGAATCCAAAAGTCCGAGTTGTGAGTGGAACCAGATGTGGAGACAGAATGAGGGGAGGAGGCTCCAGAGGTTTAGTTTAAACACTAACTTTCATTTGAAAAACTAAAGCAAAAGATGCATTTGTGGGTTTTTTTCCAGATTCTTTTATTCAAAGTGTGCTTCTTTTAGGCTAGATTGTGAACCATAGACTGGTTTAATGCTTCATTTGGTACCCTAAAGGCAGATCTGACCTTTGCATCCTGTTACACACTGTAATTAACAAACCCAGGTCAGATAATTACACCTAACTAAACCCCATCCCATTCTGGTTTGACCATAGACAAATGCAACAATCTTGCTCAATAGCTTGATTAAAATCTTATCATTCAAAACAAGGCTTTTATCCCTTATACAAAAGAAAAAGATTGAAAGTTGAATTTATCCCTGTAACCCACTGAGTGCAGTCTATGGTCCTTGGAGAAGACACCTAACCCCCTGTTTCTCCCACCATTGGCGCCGTCAGAGGTGGCAGCCTGCTGCGGTGTAAGGCAGGACAGAAATTTCACAGTGAGGGATTAATAAAATATATTAAAACAAAAAGAAATTATCTTGGGGGAGACAGTGGCTCAGTGGTTAGAGCGTTCGCCGGTCTGCAGGTGTGCATCCTGCTGGGTGCACGTCTAGGGTCCTTGGAGAAGACATCTAACCCCCTTCCCCCCCACCATTTTTACTGTCGTGGGCAGCCTGCTGCAGTGTAAGAGCGCAGCACACAAAATTTTCCCGGTGAAGGATGAATAGAGTAAAAAAAAAAAAAAAAAAAAAAAAAAACATTTAATAAATACCGAATTGTCTTGTGCACAATTTATGCACAAGACAATTCAAAGTGTTTCACGACACAGAAAAAATTTATTAATACAACAAAACAAAAAAAGCTAAAAATAGTGGTTTACCTTCAGTCAAATGCACGCTAAAACAAAACTGTTTTCAGGCTATATTTAAATATTGTTGTCAGAGTTTGGGGATGTGGAAAGATGTGGACCCAAATGCAGGACATCAAAACAAGGTTTATTAACACAATTTGGGTAAGTCTGTAAAGCAAAGTTCAAATAACAGAGTCCAATCTTGGTCAGGCAACCAGGGTGACCTAGCAAGAAGGGACGATAATGACCCAACAGAGAAGTCCGGGGTGATTGCCCTTAAATAGATGGCAGGGTCCACAGATGTATGGCATCAGGAATCAATCTAAGGTGTCCCTAATCAGGGTGATGAGGAACACCCAGAGCTCCCTCTTGCAGCAGGCGTGGGGATCCTGACAATTGTCACAGTAGAGGCCTGTCTTACAGCCTCAGGTAGTTTATTCCAGAGTTTTACCGCAAAAAACTCAAATGCATTCTATGTTTAGTCCTGAACATTCAAGTTAATAGAAATTGTTTGGCCAGATCACAAAAAGTAGAGCCGTTGATCATCCAGGTCGAGAGAAGCCAGATAGGGTGGTTTAGGCATCTGGTTAGGATGCCGACTGAACACCTCACTGGTGAGACGTTCCGGGCACCTCCTCCCTCTGGGATGAGATCCAGAGGTAGAACCTGGACCTCCTGGAGAAACTACTGTATGTCTCACGGGTGGCCGGGGAACACCTCAGGATCCTCCCGGGTGAGTGGAGGATGCAGCTAGGATGAGAGATGCCTGGGTTGCCAGTATTAGGCTGTTGCCCCCACATCCCAGCCGCGGATAAGCAGAAGACAACAGAACAGATCACAAAAATAGCCGCTACGTTTTTTTTCCAGTCCATTAGCATATTTGGATCTCTTTAAAATTTGTAGCACCCATGTGTCATTAGACTCCTTGTCAGGGAAGACGACAACTCCTTGTCATTCATTTTACCCCAACTAAATGAGATTTGAAAATGATCCAAAGATTTGCTGATTTGTTTCTTAAAATGCTGTCTCTTTAGATTTGTCATGAGAATTGATTTATAATTCCCTGCTTGCAGAGTTTGACCTTCAACATCACCGATCAGGGTGATTTGCACTGGGTGTCACACACTTTTATGAGCTTTTTTTTTTTTTTATCTACTTAAGGAGAGATTCAATGTAAAAGTTGCTGATTTGATTCCTACATTTAAGGAGAATTAATTTTTTTGTTAACCGGTAGAAGTTTAATGCTAAATTTATTTGAACATGTGCAGACTGATCTGGACACTTTTGATCCTGTACGAATGCACCGATCTCTGATTGGTTTGAAAACTCTCACCTTACTCGACCTCTTTCTTGTGATAGCGTGTAATTGTCGTGTTGTGCACAGAAGTGATAGTATAGTGATACGATTCACACTTTCCTGATGATTCTGGTTTACTTTGTTTGCCACTGCAGCAAAATTCCTTTTTTGTCCTCTGTGCACCTCGGATGAGCTAAAATTTATCCACAGTTGGAATTTCTTTAGAGGTTGGACCACCATAAACACTGATGAAACAAACACAGCAGGCTGGAATTTCCTGCCTATTTGTTCGAAGCCTTTTCGTCACACTGACCGGTTAAAGGTCTGTTTTTTGTGCTTTTATTGCAAACATCTGTCAAAACAAGGCTCTGGGAAAAGGCTCAAGCGCTGAATCAGAGGAAAATATTTTTTAAATGAATTAATCAAACTGTTTCTGTGATATATTATTTGAATGAAGAGAAGTTTAGTTATTATTTATGACACTATAAACTATAGATTGCTTTTAATAAATCCACTCGTTTTGTCCACAATCTCTCAAAACCCAAGCCAATAGACAATAGCAAGAAGGATCTGTGAGTTTCTCTGTAGGCGTCTGCTTGATTTTTGCACCAGGTCAAAGCTCCCCCCTTTGGTAGGAAACTAGCTCCAGCTTTAAAAAAGAAGGGTGACAGGGCTAAAGGAAAAAAGAGGATGAGATCCCAGCAGGAGAGCTGTTGTGACTTAGTTTCCACAGGGCTCAATAGCTCCAAGTTAAGCTGGAATTCAACTCTCCTCCGATTGCCCAGGAGTTTTCTCACTTCAAACAGCCAGGCGCGTCCCGTCCAGAATAGAATTAAAACTCTCTTTTATTCACTTCTTGCTGTCTTCAAGTTAAGCTTCTGCTTGGCTGGTGGAGGAGAACTTCTCTGGCATCGTCTGAATACAACGCTCATAGTTAACACAAATAAAAGCAACGTAATGCTGATTTCTTTGCTGCTAGAATCAGTTCAACCCAATTTTCCTGGGACTAATTTATTACAAAATAGTTTATATGATTATATTCAAAATGACACAATGGATCATGATGATATAAATAGCTTAAACACCAGATTTTAAAATGAATTTTATGTTCTCATTTAATCTGGAATTAAGTTTATAGTAAAAGATCAATAAACGATCAACAATCAGTCCTAAAATTTGAACTATCCAGAATGGAAAACAGCTTCAGACCAATTTATTATCACAAATTTTAAATTTCAACTAATTTATTTCTACATGTGACCCCACATGCTGGAGCCTGTCCCAGCTGATTTAAGGCAAGAGGCAGGGTACACCCCGAAAAGGACGCCAGTCTGCTATAGGGCCACATACCCATGATCATCCACACATACACTCAGTTCTAGGGACAATTTCATAGTGGCCAATCAACCTAACAACCATGTTTTTGGACGATGGGAGGAAAAGTAGTTGGAGAAAATCCAAACATACACAGGGAAAACATGCAAACTCCACACAGAAAGACCAGTGTTTCAAGACTCACGCCCACTTTGGGACTCAAACCCCAACTAAAATTGAAAAGCTGAAACTTTATTGCAAACTTAATAACATAATTAAGTTTGCAATATGAGAGTTTAATTTGAAAAATGTTTAATTAACTCTATTTAATAACATTTGTAACCTGGATTTATTCGCCTAACCCAGGTTTTGTCAAGTTAGAAGCGGGGCAACACCCTCAACAAGTTGCCAGTCTGTTACAAAAATTTTTGAACGTTTGATCCAAAAAATTATAATAAATTAATCAATAAATGAGTTTGGCTGCATGGTGGCACAGTGGTTAGCACAGTGGCTTGACAGCAAGAAGGTCAGGGGTTCGAGACTTAGGTGGGTGGCTTGGAACACTTGTCTTTCTGTATGGAGTTTGCATGTTCTCCCTGTGTATGCATGGGTTTCCTCCCACCCTCCAAAAACATGCATTTCAGGTTGATTGGCCAGTGCCAAATTGCCCCTAGGAATGTGTATGCCCCTAGGAATCTGCCTGGTCATGTGTGTGGCCCTGCAACAGACTGGCAACCTGTTTGGGGTGTACCCTGCCACTCGCCTCGAATCAGCCAGGATGGGGTCTGGCACCCACCAAAACCCCGATGTGGATAGACAGTTAATAAGGTGACTGAATGAAAAAAAGGAATGAGTTTGTTCATTTTCATACCTTGTTCCTACATTAATCCTTTGCGTTCATTTTGTGGATCTGCATAGAAAAGATCTCCTTTAGAAACAAGTCTTGGCTTGTATTTTTTTCTTTATTTTACTCAGCTCAGGATGCTTTGGAAAGAATAAGGGCATCCAGCTGAAAGCTTTTAGGAAAACACCAGCGTACGTGTTTTTAATCCCTCAATTACAAAAAAAAAATCATGTTTTTGTTCCAAATGGTAATTGTTCTTTAATTTAATATCATTCAAAATAAGTTTGAAGAGTTCTTTGAAGAGTTATTAATAAACAGTTGATATTTCCACCTAAAAAATTTTAAATGTAAATGTCCTTGCGTGAATCGTCACAAAATGACTCCAGCAGGGCAGAACAGATGCTTTTTTTGTACGTGTCCAAAAATACAGCAGAAGCTGCACTTAATTGCTGCCTTTGAAAACGCACACACACAGACGCAAAAAAAAAATCAACATGAAATAGATGCATTGCTTCTTTGTTCCCACAAAGGCCTATATGAAGTTCCAAAGTACCATCACCATGTAATATGCATGACGTGTTATTTTTAGAACCTCTCAGTACAGCAAATATTCACTTTCTAGAACAGCTGGAACCTCAAAAATAAACAAGAAACAAGCAGACCCAGACATAGAGAGTTTTTATCTTTTTATTATCCAAACAATTTCCATTTTGCTCCAATTCCGAGCAAATTCAGTAGCTGCTCCAGTTATCCTGAACCCACCAGGAGGGATTGACCCCTGCTGTCTATGTCTGATGTTTCATCTAAAACATGATTGTTTTAATAACTGTTAAACTGCACAGAGAAGAATCTAAATTCATGTTGGAGATTTTAATGAGCTGTGACTGCATACCAGCTAAATCAGTGAACATAGCCTCTGGGAAACTAAACCACAAAGTGCATGAAAAGAGGCGTGTCGGTGCGCTCCTCTAGATTACAGGGGGTTTTATGGAGCGCTTGATGAGACACTATTGTCCGAGCATGTGGAAAATCAGAACAGAAACAGAATGGTTGAAACTACAGTGTTTGGAGTTTTTTTTTTTAAACTTTCATCTGATAAGTTTTACTCATCCAAGTGATTGTTCTGACAAGTCTGAACTTGGTTGTTTTGTCTTCAGGTTTAAAATCAGTTCTAACTACTCAGATGCCTCTGCCTGGTCAAATCCATCATTTTCTTCACTGTTTGGCCCAAAACGTCCAAATTGGTGATATCCACTGATATCCACTTAGAGATAATACTTGTCACATAAAAACATTTACTTGTGTTGTTTCTATAACTTTTCTTTTCTAATGAGATGCTCCCCCATCTCAGGAATATTTTCGGTTGTGTTAGGACTGACATGCTAACAGACCAGAGATCCCACCATCAAAACTAGTTCAAACCCAGCATAGCCCATTGATTTATCTTGTTTCCAGGAAATTCTGTTTGCGTCATTGTTATTGACTGCTGCATTTGTTTCTCTCTCTCTTTCCAGAACCCCGGGAATCTGAGGATTTTGCCTTCTTCCTTGAGGAGCATGACAGGGGGTGGGGTTGCCTGGGCGTACTGGGAAACTCTGTTATTGTGACACCTTCGTGTGAGGAGCCTCACCAGCGCTGGAAATGGGTAACTCGAGGACGCCTTTTCAATCTGGGCTCGTCCTTGTGCCTGGGTATTACTACCGGTAACGTTACCTTCACAAAGGACAAATCTCCTTTCGGTGTGTACACCTGTGATCGAGAGCCCCCCAGAGTGCGCTGGTCCTGGAATTGTGGTCAGGTGTTGGACAGTTTGAATACTTACCTTCAGTCACCTTCACTCTGGAACTCGTCCTTCTCCCCATCTCCCTCCACACTAAAATGGAGACTACATGGGGATGTGCAAGACCTGTGCTCCAAAACATATCAAGGTAGGAATCACTGAACTGGCATTCTGATTAATCATCAATCTATTTGTGTGATGGTGAAAAAAAGCACATAAAGTAAAAACAACAATGCATTACATCATTTTCTGAACCATTATTCAAATGTATGAAATGATCATATTGAGGATGCAAAAGGCGGGGCACACCTTAGACCACAAGTGGGCAAACTTTTCGGTTTGCGGGCCACATTGAGCTCAAACTATAGACAAGGGGGCCGAAACAAGAGCAGATGGATGACATGCTTTGGTGACATGCTAGATTACCAAATCTAGCGCGCTAGACTTTAAACAAGCACGCTAAATGTTATGTCAAGAGCATTAAATTTCAAATCTAGCGCGCTAGGTCTGAAATCTAGTGCGATAACGCTTAAAAACGTGCGTTTAGCGGCGCTAGGTTTGAAATCTAAGCGCTTGATGTAACATTTTGCTTGTTTTTAACATCTAACATGCTTGTTTATGTACGTGTATCAACCTGATGGCTTGCCATAACATATAGTGCGCCATCTAATGAGGAAACATCAGAATTGCAGAGGAAATAAAACACTAACAAGGTTTATTTATTTAATCTTTTCAAGTTTGGTGGGCCGGATTAAAACGTTTAATGGGCCGCATGTGGCCCATCGGCCGTAGTTTGCCTTATACAGTTCACCAGTCTGACCTGACACATGCCCACTGGAACAGCAGCAACACACATACTCCTTGACATATATAACAACCAATCAGCCTCGCTTAAATGTTTTTGTAAACGAGGGTGGGTGAAGAAGTAGAACCCACGAACGTGCAAGAGGACTAAGCAACTTGACACAGAAAGGCCTGAGTGTTCAAAGCATCACTCAGACAGAGACTCAAACCACTGACTCCATTACAGCAGTGCTAATCACTACACCACTCTGAAGCGGCATCTCTTTTATTCACAAATCGACCCATATCAATAAATAAAGTTCTACATCTGTTTTATTTAGAAACAAACTGTGATTGCTCATTTGAAGTTGAAATGATCAATACCACTGGCGAATGTTTGGAACAAACTTTTATTTTCTTTCATCTTCAATTGAGTGAAAACAACATTTTAAAGCTGTTTTTCTGGATGTTACCAGTTTTTTTTTTTTTTTACTTCAGTGCCTCCGATTTAAACTGATCTGATTTACACTGACCTGACCTTTATGTTGCGTCCTGTTTCTTCTCTGTGAACTCTTTTTTTTTTTCAATTCTTGTTGTTATTGTTATTGTTTCTCTTTCTGTGTTTCTTGCTTCCTGTTTGTCTTGTATCCTTTGTCGTGTTTTCTTTGGTTCCTTTTTTCTTTCTTTTTGCTTCCACTCCATTTGAAAAATTGTTCTTGCACCTCTTCTCGGACTGGACAGTGGTGCAGTGGTTAGAACAGTGGTCTCACAGCAAGAAGGTCAAGGTTGGAGTCCCAGAGTGGGGGCAAGGCTTGAAACACCGGCCTTTCTGTGTGGAGTTAACATGTTCTCCCTGTGTATTTTAACGTATGGGTTTTCTCCGGGTGTCTGGTTTTCTTCCCACCCTCCAAAAACATGCATGTTAGGTTGATTGACCACCATAAAATTACCCATAGGAATGAGTGAATGTGTATGGTTGTGAGTGTGTGACCCTGCTACAGACTGGTGACCTGTTTGGGGTGTATCCTGTCTCTTGCCTGAAATCGACCGGGATAGGCTCCGGCACCCCCCGTGTCCCCTCCCTTGCCATAGGGATAAGCGATTTAGAAGACGAAATGAAACTTCTACCCTTGACGGAATAGCCATAATACTTGTGCCATGATTAGTACGGATGTGGGAGATAGTCTGATAAAACAAACACAGCAGTAAATCACCAAAACCAAACAGTAGGGTGTGAAGAGGGGTCTTCCAACCTCAGAACATTGTGGTACAATGATGACACCACCAATACCAACAATATTAATCTTTGATTGATTGTCAGTATGTGGTCAAAATGAACAGTTAAAAAAATCAAATGAAATTGTTGTGTTGTTTTAAAAGAAAGAGACATTTTTAATTGCCAAACAGTTGTGTGTTTTTGTACCACTTAACCCGAGTCAGACGGGAGGCTGTCTTTCTGATCCCTGGTATTTCCAATTATTGTGTTGAATGTTTCTCCAATGACACATCTGGTCATATGCTGACCCAGTAAGCGTGTTCCTGTGTGGCTCTGGCTCTGAATAGTATAAAAACTCACTGTTTTGAATTAAATTGAAAATACTTTATTAATCCCCGAAGGGAAATTTGATACGGTTTACACAGCTGGATCTGATCAAATGGATGAAGAATAATTTGTTGTATGGCGGGAACGTCTGAGGATAAACAAAATTCTCCAAGTTCGAGTGCCAAAAGAACCATTACCGATGCTTGTAAACACCCAAAAACATTCGAATTGTCCTTGACCTCAAGCTATTTGCTTGTACATACAGTTTTTGTTTCAGATTATATCTAACTATTGTGGCTTACTGTTAAGCTCAGTTTCTGCTGGTAGAATGTATCAGATGTCATGTCTTTCCCCAAAGTTCATATTCGAGGCTCAACAAGCGCGTCAGTGATAGAAAGCCTCTTTAATTCTGCAGTTAAAACCAGATTAGCCATAAATGTGTGTGCAGAAGCCCTCCCTTCACTTTACTACTGTGGTTAAAAGAGCTGGCTGTTTTCCTCCTTGTGTTTTCACAAGTTTCTTTGTGAAGTCAGCGTTCTGCTGGCGAGGGATGCTTCGAACATTAGTCAGCTTCACAACAGCCAGTCAGCAATGGAGTTTCAAAAATCTTTGTTCCCTCATTTATTGTTTCTGTCCTACTTTCCATTGGCCTCGCTTGTTCTAAAAGCTCTACAAATCCAGCCTTTTAGTTTCTTGCTTGATTCCTGATGTCTTGTTTTTTTCACTCTGCACTAGACGTGGGGAATTTAGACCCAAGAAAGACAACCAAACACTCAATATTTCTTTAAAGTGTTGAAGGATCTAAGTTTGAAACAAACAATAATTTATTTTCCTACTTTCGTTTTTCACTTTTCCATCTGGGTGTTTTGTTTCACTAACTCTTGAGACCTTTTAGCTTCGAACCATATCTTTAAACGACACGAGCAAAACTTTCTAACGTTTTCCTTGAACTTCTCCTCAGAGATTTATACGATCCAAGGCAACTCTCATGGCCGACCCTGTTATTTGCCCTTCCTGTACGACGGTCAGTGGTTTCACAACTGTACAAGCACTGGTCGTGGAGACGGCCACCTTTGGTGTGCCACCACCTATGATTATGGAAAAGATGAGCTTTGGGGTTTCTGCCCTGTTAAAAGTAAGTTATTTGACTAAATCTTTCGGAACTACGTTCTTAAATTTTTTAAACAATCGAGTGAATTGCATTGATTTTGAAAAGACTTTGTCTTTACTTTCTATGCTTTTTCCATTCTTTTGCTACCAGGTCGTAGCTGTGAGACCTTCTGGGATATTGATCCTGTGACAGACAGCTGCTACCAGTTTAACTTTCAGGCTACGTTGTCATGGAGCGAGGCTCGGATCAGTTGCCAGCAGCAGGGGGCAGACCTTCTCAGCATCACCAAGCTGCATGAGCAGACCTACATCAATGGTAATGTTAGAGTTTGCAAATAGACATTTATTATCAGACGGCAAGCTTTTTGTTTTTACTGATGCATTAGAGAATACATAATTATACTTTGAGATAAAGAATCAGGAAGCACATGACAGCTGCTTAAAAAATGTTACTGAATTACACTTCTTTAAGTTCCTTTTTTGCTATTCAAATGTGTGTTATATTAAGATATTGGACAAAATTAATCCAACTGCATTTAGTCTTGATCATAGCTGTTGTTTTCATCAGAGTATTAGAATATCAAAGCTCTTAATTCACTTTTGCATGTAACATGCATTACTAAGATTATAACAACTTAGATATTGTCAGCTTTTTCTCTGTGATGTCCCGTTCCGTGCCATCATTTTCCGTTTATCCGGGGTTGGGTCGTTAGGGCTACAGCCTCAGTTGGGAAGCCCAGGCTTCTCTCACCGCAGCTGGGTAGACGTGTCCAAAACACCTCACCAGCAAGTCATCCCAACCAAATGACCGAACCACCCCATCTAGCTTTTCTCATCCCGGAGGAGCAACGGCTCTACTCCGACCTCCTCCCGGATGGCGGAAATAGAGTTGTTAACTATTAATTTTTTTAAAAGATTTTTTTTCTTAACAGCAGCAATAATTTAATACAACTCAGAAACTTTGTTCCTCTTTCGCTTGGGTGTGGTGGATGATGCTAAGATACCTTTGGATGCTTTTTTTTTTTTTTTTTTTGATGTTCTTTTTTTTTTTTCTCACTTTATCTCTGAGTGAGAGCTCAGCCACCCTGTGCAGGATGTTTATTTCAGCCGGTGTATCTGCAGTCTTGTTCTTTTGGTCCCCACCCACAGATAGTAACCGTAGGTAAGGGTAGGAGTGTCAATTGACTTGTAAATATAGAGCTTTGCTTTACGGCACAGCTCTCTCTTCACGACTGCGGCCCGATGCAGCATCCTGATTATTGCAATGCAGCACCTATCCGCCTGTCGATCACCAGTTCTATCCTTCCTCCACTCATGAACAAGACCCCGAGATACTTAAACTCCTCCACTTGGGGCTGGAACCTGTCCCTGACATGCAGGGGGTTTTCCACCTTTTTCTGGGCAAAGACCATGGTCACGGATTTGGAGACACTGATTCACATCTTGTCCAGACCATTGTGTTTTGTGAAGTGATTTTGGGCTATGCAAATAAAATACAATTGAATTGAACAACATGACCAGCTAAATCCCTTTGGAAAGGATTCTTCTCATTTTTAAATAAGTAAAAATGGCAGTCATACACAATAGGTTTAAATTATTTAACTGATCAGTCTGCGGATTATCAATAAATAATCTAGACATGTTTGTAAGTGAAGCAGCAGGTTCTAGGCTCTTAGAAGTCAACATTGATGTCAGGATGGATCCTGTGGAACCAGCACTCCCGCAAAGAGAACTGCTGCACTGATGATGCCATCTCATCAGTAGTCCAAACATCTCTCACTCATTTGGAGGGGAAAACTTCCACATGCAGCAACTCTTTCTTGACTTCTCCTTAACCCTCATTACCATTTCCTTACAAGACCTACTGCACAAGCTCTCCGCCTCCTGTCTGAGACTTATGTTGAGAAACTTGGTCCTGAACTTCCTGATCAACAGACCTTTAACTGTCAAAATCTAAAGCAGCACGTTCTCTTCTTGAACTCTTGGAGAGTAACCTTCCCACTACCTCGGACCTACGTATACACAGCAGGGTGCAGGAGCTGGGTGGGCAACTCAAACAATTCCACCTAAAGTCTTTTAGAGTCAGCATTCCACAAGTTTAGTGCTCAGAAAAACAAAAGATGATGAGAATGAAGCGCAAGGCAAAAGAATAACTGTGGTGAGCCCAATGTAGGGCTGGTAAAAGAAAAGATTTTTGAATCTCTATTGCTGACCAATATTGGACACGTTACTCTTGCGCATGATAGTGCATGAAAAAAATAACCTCCCGTATTTTTTTTAAACTTCATTCTTGGCTGAAAAGTGTCCACAAAAATAGTTTCATTCTTGTTATATTTGATGAAACCAACATTTTTCTCTACTCTTAGGTCTGCTGACTGGATACAGTGCTTCTTTGTGGATCGGCCTCAATGACTTGGACATCAGTGGAGGCTGGCAATGGTCCGATTCCTCACCACTTAAATATCTAAACTGGGAGCCAGGTCAGTCTGTAAAAACAATTCTGGTTTCTCTGTCTTTCTAAAGTATTTCTGATCTTTTTTAAACTCTTCGTTTCCCCACACAGTGCTGAGTGAGCATACATTCCTGCTTTTAGCTTCATTCCCGATTAACACATCTTGCTTGGCAGCTTTCCACAGAAACCACAAGGTTTCACCAGCGCTGCCTGTCGTGCACATGTGAACTGAGATGTTGGCATTGTGGATTTCATGAGGGTTTTTCTCTCTTGTTCGAATCCAGACCAGCCAATACATGAAGAGCAGGAAAACTGTGTGGTCATCAGAACGGAGTCATCAGGACGTTGGCAAAACCAGGATTGTTCTGTGGCTCTGCCGTATGTTTGTAAGAAGAGACCCAATGCCACTCTGGATCCTTTCACCACTGGTTGGTCTAAAAAAACTTTAAAATGCAGCTCTTCTAGCGGCCTGAATTTTATGTGATTACATTGTTTCCTTCCTCAGATTCATGGACTGATGATCAGAAATATGAATGTGATGTGAGTTGGCAGGCCTTTCAAACTGGATGCTATAAGCTGACCTCTGAGAAGACCGACTGGAATACAGCTCAGAAAACCTGCCAGAAGATGGAGGCAAACCTGGTCAGCATCCATACCTTACCGGAGTTAGAGTTCATCCTCCGCAATCTGAAGAAAGGTGAATTTTAAATTTTGTCACATTAACTTTAAATTGTTCAGACAAGAAAATCTTTTAAATACTTCACTCCCATGTTTTAGAGACAAGAAAAATTCAAAGCTCATTTGTCTTCTAAATTGGGAAAAATCTATTTGTCTCTTCTCTAGAAATTGATCAGTTATGGATCGGGCTTCATGACACTGAAATGCAGATGGACTTCCAATGGACTGACCACACACCTGTCATCTTCACCTACTGGCACCCATTTGAACCCAATAACTTTCGTAACACCCAGGAAGACTGTGTGTCCATCTGGGGTGCGGTGAGTGATCCCTCTCATCTGCTTCTTTACACTGACCTCTGAGGCTATAATCATCCCACAGTTGCAGACTCTTACTGTCAGCAAGCCTTCTTCATTTGTCTATATCCACCATCTGTGCTGTCTTTGTGTGGGTGAACCTTGCTGTTTGATGCAGGAGGGTCGTTGGGATGACAGCCCGTGTAATCTGACTCTGCCGTCCATCTGTAAGAAACCAGCGACAAAAAGTGATGGAAAACCACAACACCAAGACTGCAAACAGGTAGCACTACTCTCCTGTCTTTATGAGAATACTTGATTTCAGTTGTTCATATTCTACATGTGTCCTATTCTAACATTACATTTAGTTTTACAAACCCCAAAGAAAATGAAACAGATCGCAACACGTTTGCAAAAATCAGTAACGTGTACGATTCACAATTTAATAAATGTAAAAATTTCCCCCTGACTGAGAATTTTCTGCTTGTATTTGCCAGTCCTGTGTGTACCTCAAAGTTATGGTCAGATGGAAGGAGGAGGACCCAATTGCAGACAAGAAACATGATTTAGTGAATAAAGGAGTCCAGTATTGCTGTAAAAAAAAACCTCATGGATCAGTGGAAAGGTCATGAAGTTATTATTTAAAATGTATTTCATGGTCAGGCAGCCAGGAAGACCTAGCTAGGATAGAAGGTATGACCTGAGAGGCTGCCTTTTTAAAGGCAGCCGCACAAAGTCCTTCAGGTGTCTAAAATCAGGCAAATGAGGGAGGGCACCGGGTTCCTTCTGGAGGTGGGCGAGGTACCTCCCCCTCAATGACCACCTGCAGGTGGTCCAGGATGTTGTGGCGTGGCTTGACGTAGCTTGACATGACTTGACTTGGCGCACGGCTCGACGTGGCTATTTAAAGGCAGCTGCACAAAGTCCTTCAGGTGTCTAAAATCAGGCAATGAGGGAGGCCCCCGGGTTCCCTCTGGTGGGTGGGCGAGGAAACTGTGACAACGACATTATTGCTTAAAATGTTTAAAAAAATTTTTTATCCCTCCTGGGGAAATTACTTTTGGGAGCAAGTAGGGGGGTCGGTGTCTTCGCTAGGGACCACTAGGCATGAGCTCAGTGGGAATTGAACCAGATTCTCCGAGTCCAAAGACGGACATTCTACTACTGAGCAAACACCTCAGTATAACACCTAATCTAACATATTATTAGCACATCTGGCCAGATTTGTTGCTCAAAAGTTTAGGAAGTTGACGTTTAAATATTAAGAATAAAGTCAAAATTCAGTTTTTAACATATTTTATATAGAGAAATGTAGTTTTTTGTAATACAGCATGTGTGTGCTGTTTGGAAATCAACTTTATTCATTAAAAAAGCTACTTCCTCCAATTACAGATGATCTTTCTTAAAAATTGTCGAGTTAAGAGGCAGGTACAGCTTAACAGAGGACCAGTTTATCACAAGTCTGGAAAATAATTTTAGTATTGCTAAACTTCACTTTAAAAATGTTCTTTGTCATTAAATTTTGTATTTTATAGATTTGGTCTGGTTTGAAATATTTACGGATGATCGAACTTATTCTACGTGTTTTCACTTTCTTTTTGCCGTAAAACAACAACGCGGGGATAAAAAACAGACATACAGTATGTCTCACAATTTAGTAGCCTGACTCTATCATTGCTTTGTCATCTAATCTCATGAACAGCATGTTTATATGATTTACGACACGTTCTTACGTTGAGGGTCCTGCTGCTTCTCAGGTGTTACGTCTTATAAAGATTTCTCAGTGGACTTTTATTTTTTTTTTCTTGTTATGTATATGTAACCCCACCTCTCAGGGAATAAGACTTCATGGGTTGTAATGTGACACACGGCATTTGGCATGGCTCACAATGCCAGGTCTTGCCCGATTTTAATGATGAATTTAACCCATGATAAAATAAATCATGTATCATTCATTTTTTTATTCGTTTTCTACATCTTTACAGGCTTTGACAATAAAAACAATATTTATTAGGAGTCTTAGAAAGTCACAAAGTCTAGTTTTTATACATACCAGACAACAAAATGCCATCCTAGATTAGACTGAGTAAGATGACATGACCAACCTCTGAAAAAGCTTTTTACGAGGCTTTATTTTTTATTGTCAGAAAGGGAATAATAGAATCAATGCAACAATTGTTTATATGGTGCTTTACGAAACCAGAGCGCCCCAAAGTGCTTTCTAGTAAAAAAAAAAAGTTTTATTACAAAAAAAGACGAAGTTAGACAGGAATCTCCATGGACAATGATGTTTGCAGATGACATCGTGATCTGTAGTGAGAGGAGGGAAGAGGTGGAGGAAAAGCTGGAGAGGTGAAAGTTTGCACTAGAAAGAGGAGGAATGAAGATTAGTCAGAATAAGACAGAGTCCATGTGTGTGAATGAGAGGGACCCAAATGGAAAAGTGAGCTTACAGGGAGAAGAGATAAAGAAGGTGGAAGATTTTATGTACTTAGGATCAACAGTCCATGGCAGTGGAGAATGTGGAAAAGAGGTGAAGAAGTGTGTTCAAGCAGGCTGGAAAGGGTGAAGAGGAAGGGAGAAAAGTATCAGGTGTGATGTGTGGTTGAAGAGTTTCAGTTAAATTGAAAGGGAAAGTGTACAAAACCTTGGTGAGACCGGCCATGCTGTTTGGTCTAGAGACGGTAGCACTGAGAAAAAGACAGGAAACAGAGATGGAGGTAACAGAGATGATGATGCTGAGGATCTCTCTAGGAGTGACCAGGATGGATAGGATTAGAAATGAGTATATCAGAGGAACAGCACATGTTAGAGGTTTTGGGGATAAAGTTCGAGAGGCCATATTGAGATGGTTTGGACATGTACAGAGAAGAGAGAGAGAGTACATTGGAAGAAGGATGCTGGGTTTAAAACCACCAGGAAAGAGGCCTAGACGAAGACCAAAGAAGAGGTTCATGGATACAGTGAAGGAAGACATGAAGATAGTTGGGGTGATCAAAGAGGATGCAGCAGATAGGGTTAGATGGAAGAAACTGACTTTCTGTTTGGCTCCTGAAGGGAAATGCCGAAAGAAGAAGAAGAAAATAGAACCAAAGAACACACTTTAATTGTAAAAATATGAGAGCCTGCCCAACCATTTATACATCTGTCTGGAGAATCTGGAGAGGGAAGTAAACTGCATTTATCCAGGGTCTCCTGATGTTCTTATGAGATGTTCACTCTCTCTATGGCTGGTGCCATAGCCTGAGTTGTATTGCTGGTAGAAAGTCGGATTAATTTCCAGTAGGAGTCAGACTCTGCCAAGGATGCCTTTTGTCACCGTTTTGTTATCTTACGTTTATGGACAGAATTTCTAAATGCAGAAATTCCGTCTGTATGGTAGGAAAATCCAGCTAGGTGACCTCAGGATTGGTGCCCTGTTTTTTTGCAGATTATATGGTTCTGTCAATTTTATTGAACTATGGTCTCCAGCACTCGCTGGACCACTTTCACCGCAGAGTGTGAAGCAGTCAGGACAGGAATCCAAAATTGGAAAACGTGGTCCTGAAGCGGAAAAGGGTGCCATCCCCCTTGGAAGTCAATGAAAGGGTCTTGCCCAAATGGCTCAGGGTCTTATGTAAATGAGTGAAGAAAGCATGGAGCGAGACATTGACAGACAGATCAACGCTGCGTTGATTCGTTATGTTGAAGACAGAGTTGAGCCAAAAACCGAAGCTCTTGATAAACAAGTTGCTCTACGTTTCTACCCTCACCTATAGTCACCAGCCGTGGATGATGACTGAAAGAACAAGATCCCAAATACAAGCCACGGTCTCACTCAAAGAGTACTCAAGAGAAAGAGCGGACATTTGGTTGGAATGCTAACCGGACACCTCACTGGTGATGTTCACAGGACATCCCACTGGGAGGAGACCCAGTGCTTGTTGGAGGGACTATGTGTCACAGCTGGCCAAGAACATCTCAGGATCCTTCCGAATAATCTGGAGGATGTGGCTCGAGTGAGGGAAGTTTAAGGTTCCCTGCTGAAGCTGTTCTCCACGTGAGCCCACACCAAATAACCGGAAGAAAATTACACTGTAAAAAACAGTGTTTGGTATAAATTTGTGTTTGAATTTTCTCGTTTTGACAATAAAAAACAAGAGTCAGACAATTGAATCAGACTTTACATCAGTCTATTGTTAATATTTTATGTCTTTTACTCACAAAAAATTCCTCTAGATCCCAGAATTTTTATAATAACATAGTTTAATGAGACAAGAATCTACAGCTACATCTTATTAATTTCCTGTTCTCACTGCGCGGACACTCAACCTCCTGTGAATGCTGCTTTTTAAACCAAATAATAACCACGGTAACCTCCGGATGGCCTTTCAGATTATCACAGTGACTATCATCATTCAAAGAGGAAGTAAAAATTTAATGGGGGGAAGAAAGAAGTTGGGTTATCTAAAAATAAAATGGATTAAGGTCCTACAGTCTGTAAACAAAAAAAAAGAGTCTCAATTTTCTGATTTAATCATCCTTTAAGTTTGCTATTCATGTGTAAAGTTTGTTTGTGAGTAAAACTCCAAATGCTACTGCCTAAAAATCTCAAACTTAATGCAGGAGTCTTTCTCTGCACTTCAGCAATTTAGTTGAAAGTTCAGAATAAACAGCAATGGAAACAAATGTCACGAAACGTTATCTAACAAGGCCAGACTTGTTCATCTCATTCTACAATTACGAGTCATTTTACTGGAAAAAGAAAGATGTTTTTGTCTTTTATCTCCACAAAAATGTTCTCCCACAGATTCTCCCACAATGGATTGAATTTTTTTATTATTTATTTCCATAAATTCTGTTCTGTCGTCTTCCACTTATCTGGGGCCAGGTCGCAGGGGCAACAGTTTTAGAAGTGAAGTCCAGGCTTCTCCCACCACAGCTGCATCCTCCAGCTCACCCGGAAGGATCCCGAGTCATTACCCTCGCTGATAGTCTCTCCAGTGAGTCCGGGGTCTGAATCTTGGTCTGCTCCTGACCAGATGCCCAAACCACCCCATCTGGCTTCTCTCGACCTGGAGGACCAACGGCTCTACTCTGAGCTCCTCCCTGATGGCAGAACTCCTCAACCGATCTCTGAGTGTTTATGCTTATATTCTGTACTTTATTGATCCCTCACCGGGGAAACTTGTGTGCTGCATTACACCGCAACAGGCGCCAGTGGTGGGAGAGACGGGGGGTTAAGTGTCTTCTCCAAGGACCCTAGACGTGAACTCAGTGGGAATCTAACCCACGAACCTCCGGTTATTTCTGGTCTACGGTCGAACGCTGTACCACTGAGCCACCGTCTCCCGTTTTAATTGAATTGAAAATACTTTATTAATCCCCAAAAAGAAATTTGATGCTGCGGTGCTAACACCTTGATGCCTTCCCGGGCTGCTTACACGGTGTAAAAGCTGGCATCTGAACAGTTGAAAAAACAGTCCATAATGAGTCCACGGAGTCGGGCTACAATGAAGCACACCACAGTGGCCCCTCCCCATTCCTGCAGGATCAGAACGAGCATCCCCAGTTCCTCCATCTTGTCAAGCGAGCGACCGGACATTACTCATGACAACTGCAGGGACAAATTATTTATTGATATGACTTCTTTACTTCTTCATAGGGTTGGAAGTGGCATAGTCCAGCTTGCTACTGGGTGGGAGAAGATCTGCTAACATTCGACGAAGCTAAGAAAGCCTGTGAGGATTATGGAGCTGCGCTTGTTACCATTACTAACAGGTGTGTGAAGGAAACACATTGAGCAGTGAGTGTATGTCTAATGGTGGTGTCTGTTAAAAACGCTTGTTTTCCTGTGTAGGTTCGACCAGGCATTTGCCAACAGCCTGGTGCTCGGTCGCCTCGGAGATTACTTTTGGATTGGTCTTCGCAGTCGTGGTGATGTTGGCTCATTCCTCTGGCTTAGCGGAGATGAAGTTTCTTACACTAATTGGAACCGAGACCAGCCGGGTGGGTTTAATTTAACACAATCCAATAATGGGCTAATGTTTTTAAAATTGTTTGAATCGTAAGTCAGTCCGATCCTCATGCTCCTCAAATACAGATAAAAAACTCCTATTTTATCTTTATAGGCTTTTGTCAGAACACACCTCAGTTTGGTATTTCAGGGAGTTTGATCAGATGTTTCTGTATTTTTTTTGTGTGTATTTTATAAAATACACACATATTGAGACGTTTTGTTATGAGCTTAGGTTTAATTAGAACAGATAGAACCTCCCATTGAAAACAAATAATGACAAGAAAATATGTTTGTTCTTTCTTTTAACATCAATTTATCTAAACCTAAGATCTCTTTATTCATAACTTACAGTGACATGTTTCATGGAGTATTTTAGTGGATTTATAACAACCTAAAACATTCCCGGCAGTTCAAACCGATAAGATATAGGCGTACCGCAGGGAACAGTTTCATACCACTTCTTTTCCCACTGAACATTTCAGTCTTGCAACTTTGCTCCTTTCCTCTACAGCAAAGGTTTCAGATCAATTTTAACTCCAAGTGGTCTAAAAAAAGACAAAAATAATAAAATAATACCCGATTATTAAAAAAAAAAACCTTCTTTAATTCTTTATGTTTGTTCAATAAGCTCTTCTTATTGACATTGTTACGGGCAATCGCAAAAATGAAAATAAATGCAACAATTTGTGTTCATTCTTAATGAATTTAATTTAGAAAAATGTTACTTAAAGATTAGTTTACAAAAAATGTGCAAGTTGTTTTATTGTGAAATGATTAAATTATATTGAATTCTTAACTCTTTTTTTTTATTATTTTTGTGTATTTTCAATAAAAACTGCTCAAATAAATGCTAATAGAATGAACAGGAGAATTAGGTACATCTAATATATCCCTGTGTCATTCTTAAATTTACACTTCTTTTCATGTAGGCCAGACTAAATAAATGAATGGACCAATTTCGGTCCACGGACCTTATGTTTGCAACCTTTGTCTACAGCAGCACTGAACATCCCATGATTATTAGATTAATTAGTTATGAATACTGAATATTAAAACTATTTTGTGGACTGATGTAGAAGCATTCACTTCTCCTTGAACACAAACAAAACTACAGAAGTGATTTAGGAAGAAACAAAACAAACAAAAACAAGTGTAAAAGTGTAGGAGAAATGACCTTGGAGTTCAACTAAAGGATTGAGAAATATAACACAGAGAACAAATGAGGTATTTAACTTTAATTTCAAATCAAACTTTTCTCATGTCTTGATTTAACAAATGGATAAGGGATTTTTGGATGCTTCTGCAAGGCTCGGGTTGTAAAGGCAGCAGCTTCACCTTAACTATATCTTCCAGCTTATTCAGGCAAATCTCAGTCAAGGTTCATTGCTTCAGATTTGGAGGTTTTAGTTCTAAGCTTCCTCCCCACGGTGGCTGGGCTCTCACTCAGAGATAGAGTGAGGAGTTCTGCCATCCAGTTCAGCTCAGAGTAGAGCCCTTGCTCCTCGTATAAGAGAAGCCAGATGAGGTGGTTCGAGCATCTGGTCAGGATGCTTCCAGAGCACCTCGCTGGTGAAGTGTTTCAGGCGCATCCCACTGAGAGGACACCCAGAGGCAGACCACGGATCTGCTGGAGAGACTATGTCTCACAGCTGGCACCTCGGGATCCTTCAGGGTGAGCAAGAGGATACAGCTTGGGTGAGAGAAGCCTGGGCTTCTCAAGTCTGACGCTGTTGCCCCATGACCCGACCCCGGATAGGCAACGGAAGACAACGGAACAGAAAGAAAGTTCAAAGATACCCTTTGTTTTTATATTCTTCAGTGTTTTTCCCCTTTTCTAATGTTTACCTCCAATCTGCCTTTTCTAAAGAATTCTGTTCCTTCAAAGGAGTTTTAAATTTTAATCTAATCCATATATGGAGATTTTTATTCACCCTAAACACGCAAATTTGTTTGCATGAGATAATTATCTTACTGTCAGTGATGTGATGCTACTTTCACAAAGAAGACGTTAAAATTCTGCTTTTATGAAATAGACTTAAACAAACCATCAGCCTTTTTTTTACCAGCACATAATTTGAAAATGAGGACTGGAAGCAAATGTTGGCCTGATTTTAAAGCTGCTGATTGATCCAAAGCTATGAACATTTTAACCTTTAGCAACTTTAAATCTTTACTTTATTAGATATGGGTGATGAAAGGCTGACCTTTTACAACATCAGTGTCTAACTGAGAGGCCTTGTTGTTTGCTCACACTCTTATTTCTTTTAATGACATAAAAAAAAGCCATTCTGCGAAAAAAAAAAAAAACAGGTAACTAACAATGTAGAGAAATGTCAGGCAGTCTGTCACCTTCTTAACCGTCTATTCCTTACAGGGTGTGGGGGTGTGCCGGAATACATTCCGGCTGATTCGAGGTGAGGGGCAGGGTACACCCCGAACAAGTTGCCAGTCTGTCGCGAGGTGTAGAGAAATGGATTTATTTATTGTGACTCATAGGGTATCACAGCAAAACCACTGGATTAAAATCTTACTCTTACTAGAGTGGAGAAACTCAAGATACATCTTTTTAGTTTCTGATGTATTTTATCATAAATGTGTAAAGAGTAACATCAAGTAAAAGGCAGGGCGCAACCTGGACAAGTCACCAGTTTGTCATCTCATTCAAATGTGTTAAAATTTTAAACCTTTTAAAATGAGCTTATTTCTTAATTTTTTTGCTCTAAATTATTGTTGCAACCTCTGTCTCTGTCGGGCTGCACAGTGCTCCATTGGTTAGAATGATGGCGTTACAGCAACAAGGATGGGTCTCAAGTCACTAAGTGGGGGTGAGGCTTAAAACACTGGTCTTTCGGTGTGGAGTTTGCATGTTCTCCCCTTGCATGCGTGGGTTTTCTCCAGGTACTCCGGTTTCTTCCCACCCTCCAAAAACATGCATGCTAGGTTAATTGGCTGCTATAAAATTGCCCCTATGAATGAGTGTGAGTGTGGATGGCTCGCAACCTATTCGGGGTGTATCCTGCGTCTCACCTAAAATCAGCCAGGATAGGCTCTAGCAGACCCCCGCGACATCGTTAGGGATCAGCAGTTCAGGAGACGAAATGAAACCTTTGTCTCTTTTTTTCTCACGTCTATACTTTATGTCTGTTTTAGTGAACATCCAAGGCGGTTGTGTTGCCATGGCGACGGGCTTCTCAACAGGTCTCTGGACGGTTAAGCAGTGCACATCAACAAAGGCCAAATTCATCTGTCGTCAGAACCAGGACACGGCTCTGAGTCCCGAGCTGCCTAGCCCTCAGCCCACCCCGAGCCTCACCGGCTCTTGCCCTAGTGGCTGGAAGAGCACCAGCAACCTGCGCTACTGCTACAAGGTGCCTCTCACCAAATGGCTGGAGCCTTGAGAATAAAAAGATAATTAAACATCTTTTATCACCTGTACACAGGTGTTTCACTACTCGCAGTTGGAGCAGAAGCAGAGCTGGCTGCAGGCTCACCTGTTCTGTCAAAAACATGGAGCCAACCTGCTGAGCATCAGCGGCCCAGAGGAGGAACAATTCGTCCTGCAGATCCTTCATGAAACATTTGGGTATGAGTTATCAATACAAAAAGTTATAAAGTCTCATTAGACATTTTCACCATTCATTTTGGTTTGGGTTCTTTTGTGTTTAAGTAAAGATATGATTGTCACATAAACACAACAAGCATTTTTAGCCCGATCGACCGAATTGATGCAGGAATGGAACAAAGCCTGAAGAAAACCATCACATGAATTATGGTTAGAATGGGTGGTTTTGACAAAAAAAGGACAAAGTATCATTTTTGTTAATTTATTTCAACAGAATCATCATGTTTTTGCTTGTTTGACATGCATCATGAGCCTGGATGGGGGGATGATAATAATGGTTTTAATGATGATAACCACAGGGAGTCAGAAGAACATGAGCAGCACTGGTTTTGGATTGGATTAAACCGGAGAAACCCCATGGACAACGGCAGCTGGAAGTGGAGCGATGGCTTGGCAGTAAGTAAAAACCTGAATGTAAACCACTCTTTGAAATCTTTAAAATAATTGTTTTTACTTGTTTGTGGATCAGTTAACATACCAGAACTTTGGCCGCTATTACTACAACATACGGCAGTGTGCTGCGGCAGATTTGGGTACCATGACCTGGTTGGCCATGCACTGTGATTCAGAGTTAGACTGGATTTGTAAGATTCCCAGAGGTACCAGCACAGCATGCTTTCTTTGTCTTTTGCTGTAGTTTCGCAGTTTGAAACCTCTACAGGAAACTGATTTGTGGCTTTTGTTTGACGGTATTTCTCCTTTTTTTTTGTTGCCTTTTTTAGGAAGTGTTGAGAAGATTCCAGAAGATACCGAAGGTTTTTCTCATATAATAAAATTTTATTTTTTGTTTTTGCATTGTAAAACCTCAATTTTATTTCAAACATCTTTAACCCTTCTTTGTGTTTTTTCTTTGCCATCCTAGGTGCCAGTTCACCTGAATGGATCGCCTTTCAGGAAGCAGAGTATAAATTTTTTAACCACAGAACCACTTGGGATCAAGCCCAAAGGATCTGCTCCTGGTTTTACTCCTCGCTGGCTTCCGTGCACTCAGCTGAGGAGCAAGCTTTCCTGGCTAACACATTACATAAGGTATAGTTTATTTTTTTAAATGATGCCAGTAGTAAATCAAAGCAGGGTTTATATTGTTCATTTTCTACATCAGAGGTGCCCGTTATGTTGATCGCTATCTATTGGCAGGTGCAACGTAAAATCGATAATTTTGTTTCGATGTCCTACGCTTATCCACAGCCAGGTCGCGGGGGCAACAGCCTCTGATAGGAAGCCCAGGCTTCTCTCACCCCAGCTGCATCTACAGCTCACCCGGATGTATCTCGAGGCGTTCCCCAGCCAGCTGAGAGACATAGTTTCTCCAGTGGGTCCAGGGCTTAATTTTGGGTCTCCTCCCAGTGCGATGTGCCTGAAACACCTCAGCAGCAAGGCACTCTGGAGGTATTCTGACCAGATGCCCGAACCACCCCATCTGTCTTCTCTGGAGCAATGGCTCTACCCCAAACTCATCCCAAATGGCAGAGCTCCTCACTCTAGTATCTCTGAGTGAGAGCCCAGCCACCCTGTGGGGGATGTTCATTTCAGCCAATCTTGTTCTTTTGGTCACCACCCCCAGCCGCTGACTACAGGTGAGGGTAGGAACGTAGATCGACTAGTAAATCGATAGCTTTGCTTTTCGGCTTAGCTCTTTCTTCATCTCAATGAACCAAAGCAGCACCCTGATTATTGCGGACGTGCAGGAAGGGTCATAAGAGTCGGGTGAAGGAGGAGATGGGCGGCAACCGATGATGGGGACCCCGGCGGTCAGACCCTTGGCTGCATAAGCTAGTAAAAGTGACCATGACACAAAATTGCGAGCTTTCATTGTTGAAAGACATTTTTTATTGGTTAATTTCTGATGTATCATTGTCACGTTTCCTTTTTGATGTAGCTCTTTGAAAGCCTTCGCTGCAAATTCACACAACTCCTTGTTCACAACACAGGAGTAATTTTTTCCATCTTTTCATGACATTTTCCATGTCACCCTCAGATGGGAAAGGTGGAGGCAGACAGCTGGTGGCTTGGGCTTCACAGTTATGAAAACGACGGGCGTTTCCGCTGGTCTGACCACTCCGTGCTCAATTATGTTTCCTGGGCCCTTGGCAGGCCTCACCCGGTCAGCCGTGATCGCAAATGTGTCCACATCTCCGCCAGCAAAGGTGAGATCAACCAGAAACAGTTCTGAGAAGACTGACCATGTGTGATGTATTCATTGTATATGAGGATGTGCTTTCACTTCAACAGCTGAATGGGGAGATCAGAAGTGTCACTCTGACCTGCCCTATATCTGTAAGAGGGTGAATGTGACAGGAACCATTCCTCCGACTCCATCTTCCCCTCATCCACCAGCAGGCTGTCCAGATAAATGGTCCTCTTATCAGCATAAGGTGTGCTTATGGGTGATTTAGAATGAATCAAACAGCGTAATGAGAATTTAATCCCAGATTTTTATTTCTTCTATGTCTATAGTGTTTCAGGGTGTTTGATCAGTCCACCCAGGTAACGTGGTCTGCAGCTAAGTTGAACTGTGAAGCACAAGGAGGCATGTTGGCAGTGGTATCCAATCATTTAGAGCAAGGTAAAATACAGTAGAAAGAAATTTTAAACTCATAACCTGGGAGGTAACAGAAATGTTTCTCACTAATATGCACCTTTTTTTTCGAATCAAAGCCTTTGTCACCACCTTGCTAAAGAACACTACCATTGACCTTTGGGTGGGCTTGACATCTGATTCTAACGGTCACTTCCAGTGGAGTAAAACTGGTCTGCTGAGCTACACCAATTGGGCACCTGGAGAACCCCTGGATAACAGTGGACCGCATCACAATAAAACACCGGTACTCACAATTCATACCAGATACTTTTAGTGTTATATCTGTAATTTGTTGCTGTTTTGATGACTTTCTGTCTCTTCAGGGAAACTGTGTGGTCATGATTCATGGCAACCCACAGACAAAAACTGGAATGTGGGCCTCCCGTGCCTGTGAGATGGAAAGTAATGGCTTCATTTGTCAAAAACAACAAGGTGTGATAGTCTGCAAAGAATAACAAAAGTCACATTAGTTTGTAAAAAAAAAAAAAAAAAAGGTGTTGAAGTATATTCTCAAATCTGGTTTAAGATCAGAGCCTGCCTCCGGCTCCAGCACTCATTCCTACGTCCCTGTTGAAACCTGTGGAGCTGGGTGGAGTGACATACCGGGTGGTGAAGAAGCGTCTGGATTGGACAAGTGCTCTTCACCTTTGTGAATCTTTGAATGGAACCCTTGCCATAGTGAGGGATCCTTTCCAGCAGGCTTATCTCACGCTGCTGATCAACAGCTTACACCAGCCGGCCTGGATCGCCCTCTACAACTACGGGGTGAGAGAATAAACAAGCATGTCTCAATTATGCCAATTCATTGTGCACCATGTTCCAAATTATTATCCACTTGATTTTTTTATACGTTTTCTGGATAATACTTTTAAATCAGAAAGAAAATTGAGACTGACCAATACAACATTCTATATTTGATCATAAATTTTACTAGAGACAATGTCAACCCTGGATAGGGAGTAGTTTGGTTCTGGCAGTTTGATCCTCCGTGCACGTGCTGAGGTGTTACAAGTGTTTTTATTGAAGGTTTCAGGGGGGAGCCTTAGATGGCCTTTCAGTAAAGCGCACAACACAAAGTCCTAATAGATTTTTTGTTTTCAAAACTTTGACAATGGTCATCAGTTTAATTTGGAGGTTATACAATATTTAGGGCCTGCATGGTGGCACAGTGGTTAGCATGTTGGTCTCACAGCAAGAAGTTTGGGATTTAAGTCCCGGAGTGGGGGCAAGGCTTGAACAACTATCCTATTTGTGTGGAGTTTGCATGCTCTCCCGTGTACATATGGGTTTACTTAAGGTACTCCGGTTGGAGACAAAGTCTACAAAATTGCCTACAAAAATGCCCTGAGGAATGTGTGTGTGTGTGTGTGTATGGTTGTGTGTGTGACCCAGCAACAGACCGGCGACCTGTGCAAGTTGTATCCTGGCTTTCACCTGAAATCAGTCGGGTTAGGCTCAGGCACCATCCCATTGTGGATAAGCGGTTCAGAAAATCAAAATGAAAAACAGAATTTACTAAAATCAAATTTATTTCAATTAAAAAAGGTTGAGTTACATCTTAACACAACCCATCTTATTTGATATGAGCTTCATAACTCTTGCATTCTTCAAACTTTTGTGGGTTTGAAGAGTTTCTGGTGGAATTTCTTTGCAGGATGTTAAAATAGCCTCTGAGAGCTGCAGTTTGGATGTGAACTGCCTCCCATCTCAATAGATGTTTAGCTTGGGGACACTCCAAAGTTTCTCAAAATGGTTGAAGTCAGAACAGGATAGAAACCCGCAGTGAGTTTCTGTCCTTTATCCCCATAGCAGCCAGTTATGTAGAGGTGTTCCTTGCATTGTCATGTATAATGAACAAAAGCTGCCCATCCACATATATTTTACCAGGATAGGCATCATTATGATTTTATTGACGCTACCCCTTTTTATTGTGTTTCGATAAGATATTTTATCAATACAAATGAAGAAAACAAACAGTAAAGTAACTTGGATTTTATTTCCACTGGAAGGGACTTGCAGTAGCATGCAACAAAAAGCAGAGAAACCTGGGTTGCTATGGTTTCAGGACAGCCCTGCCTGTCTCTAAATAAGATGAAAAGATCTCATACTGATAAACAAAAATAAATACACTTTGATCCTTTTTTTTAAAAACACAAACACCATGAGATCAACCAAAACTATTTTTGAGATCAACCAGTAGATCAAGATCACCGTATGATGGAAAATAGGATAATTTCCTACACCACACCTGATGATCTCTCACGGTACACATGTGTGCCGTAGAAATGTAGAAATGTGTTTGGACTGGTTACATTTGGACTGTCTTACATTTTAGTTACATTTGAAACAGTGGCCGCTATCTCTGTTCACTTTGGAAAAATATGCCAACAATTTGGACCTTTCTCAGCCACATAAACTCAAAGTAGTGCACATAGTGCTTGTGCTGTTGCAACAACACTACGCCAGTTCCATTAGCAATACCGTTAAGACTGGAATCTATTGGTCTGGAAAAGATTGATGTCATGTCATCGAGCCAAAAAATACAGTATTCAATCTCTTCTTTTTAGAGGTTATTTTTACACTTTCATGGACACTGCAGGGGAAAACCAGCAGTGATTTGAACCCAAACCATGACTATGTCACCTCCATGCTGATATTGCGGCTTTGTTGGGATAAGGTGGGCATCCTGCTAGAGATCTTTTTTCTTTCTCATAGTGCTTGGAAATGATCTTTTTAATGGAACCTACTCTTTAGTTGACCTCACCTGGCAAACTGATTATCACTAGTGTTTGATTCTGACATCTGTGATTCAAAAGGCTCTGTGACACAAAAACATCCTTCAGTTTAACTTTAAGACAATCTGGATAATAATTTGGAATGCATTATGCTTTTTGTTGGTTTTAGAAAAACTAGAGGACTGTTTACTTTCTGTGTATTTAGGGACGGAGCTTTACCTGGCTTGGCGAAGAAGAAACAACATACTCAAACTGGAAAGATGGGGAGCCCTATCAAGTGTCTGCATGTGGTCACATGACCACCACTGGACAGTGGACGGTGACCCCTTGTGATACTAAATTAGAGTCGGCCATCTGTCAGATTAGCAGTATGTGTGTGATACAACAAACAAATAAAGCTTAGTGATTAAAACAGTGTAAACAGCGGTCAATATCTGTTTTTTTTTTTACTTTACAGATGAGCCTGTAAGCCACCAGTGGATCTATCCTGGACAGTGCCCCCACGGTGTGAGCGAGTGGGCGTGGGTGCCCTTCAGAAATCATTGTTATGCCTTCAACCTGCAAAGTCTCAAACTGCAGCAAGATGCACGCACATCCTGCAAAAAAAGTAACCTCACAGCTCACGAGGCTGCATCCTGACCTGTTAACAGAAAAACAATTGACCAAACACATCCACGTGTCTAAATTTAGAAACGTTTCATCGAGCGGACGACCCCGTTGTTCGCTTTCTCCACATGACTGATTCTGTTTCGCTTCATCTCTCTTGTGCTTTTCATCCTTTTTTTTTAGTGGGAGCAGAGCTTCTGTCCATCCTGGATGAGACGGAGAACAGCTTTATATGGGAACACATACAGAGTTATGCAGAACAGGCGCATGGAGCTTGGCTGGGCATCAGTGTGAAAGGTTCATTACAGCTTCAAATCAAATTTCACATTTATTTCTCTTTGAAGTGGAACATATGAATTAGAAAAACTTTTCGTGCAGCTAATTGAGTTACGTTTTTGTTTTTTATTTTAAAGTTTACAGTTAAGTAAGCCTAGCGTGGATTCAAAGTACATTTTTCAGCTAGAAGGCAAACTTTACATTTTCATGGGCATGAGGGTTGTGAATGTGCTGGTGTTTCTGTCACAGGTAGAGGGTTAGTGTGGAGCGAGGACATGGAGATGACGTTTACCAACTGGGAAGCACGTGATGTAGCTTTTTCTGTACTCTCTATCAACTCCTGCTTCTGGATCCAGAGCAACAGTGGGCTATGGAAACCTGGTTCCTGCAGAAACCGCACACATGGAGTCATCTGCAAACGGCCTCGCAGTAAGAACATGCTAATTCTTTCTTCTTCTTTCGGCATTTCCCTTCAGGGGCCGCCCCAGCAAGTCAGTTTCTTCCATCTAACCCTATCTACTGTATCCTCTTTGGTCACGCCAACTATCTTCATGTCTTCCTTCACTGTATCCATGAACTTCTTCTTTGGTCTTCCTCTAGGCCTCTTTCCTGGTGGATCCAAACCCAGGATCCTTCTTCCGATGTACTCTCTCCTCTGCACATGTTCGAACCATCTCAGTCTGGTCTCTCTGACTTTGTCTCCAACAACTCTAACATGTGCTGTTTCTCTGAACCTGTCCATCCTGGTCACTCTCGGAGAGATCCTCAGCATCTTGATCTCTGCTACCTCCATCTCTGTTTCCTGTCTTTTCCTTAGTTCCACTGTCTCTAGACCAAACAGCATGGCCGGTCTCACCACGGTTTTGTACACTTTCCCTTTCATTTTAGCTGAAACACTTCTATCACACATCATACTTGATACTTTTCTCCACCCATTCCAGCCTGTCTGCACACGCTTCTTCAGCTCTTTTCCACACTCTCCATTGCTCTGGACTGTTGATCCTAACTACTTAAAATCTTCCACCTTCTTTATCTCTTCTCCCTGTAACCTCACTTTTTCATTTGGTCCCTCTCCTTCACACACATGTACTCTGTCTTACTCTGAATAACCTTCATTCCTCTTCTTTCTAGTGCAAGAAAGCTTAAGTTTTTTTTTTACTGTAAAATTTCTCTCTGAATCAGTGCAGAGATTGGATGTTTGACTGTGACCCTATTTAGGGTGTACCCTCCTTTTCGGCTGAAGGATTGCTGAGAAAAAGTGTCAAAGTGGATTATTTAACAAGAATGATTACCTTTTAATTAACGTTACCAGAATATTTTTCTTACTCTTTCTTGTTTGATTAACAGGTCCTGAAACATCACCTGTCACATGTAAGTCTGTTCATCATCTGATTTCTTTTGGCTGAGTTCTGTAATGATCTAAAACACAATCTTCTATTTCTGCACAGTGGATGTGGACCATCTTCCTACTCTTATTGTCGTTATGGTGACGGGCTTAGTCTTGGTGGTGCTGATTGTTACTGTTATCTACCTGTATCGTCGGCGAACTGTGGGCTCACGGGGTTCCTATGAGGGGGCACGCTACAGCCGTACAAACTCCAGCCTGGCCGAGCAGGCGGAGAAGAACATCTTGGTGTCTGATATGGAGCTGAATGAGCAGCCAGAGTAGCCACCAGGTTGATGGATGGACCAAACCAAGACTGGACCGAGATTTTTCCAAAAGAGACTGATTGTAAAGTGCTGACTCAGATTTTGGTACTCTGTGTGAGTTTTGTGTTTTTATTTTCTTTTGACAGCAAACGATCCTCCCCAATTTTCTCTTGGCTGCGTAGAGCGCAGCAGATTATTAAATTGTGAATTTTAATTTTCGGAATACACATTTGCCTACAGAAATTGGAATTTCCTTTTTTATGAAAAAGACATTTATTTTTACCTGAAAATGTTCATGAAGGTTGTAACTGTTTGTTTCAAATGACTTTCTGATGCCAAAGTCCAGATTTGCACATTATAAATGTCAATTGTCCCTGTTATTTCATCCTGAAGACTCTTAACTCAACTTTGCATCTGTCATAATTTCAAATTTAACTTCTTTTTTTTGTCAGTATTTACTTGAATTGTGTGTTGGTTGTTTTTGTTTCATGAATTTTGTGCAGCTTTAGAGGAGTTTTTCTCATGATGTGTGTGTGGATTTGTAAGCCTGTTCCTTTCCACCTCCCCTGGCTGACACGTCAGCACCAGCTGTCCAAGCGAGCAAAGAAGAAATGTGAACGTGTGTGTGAACAGAGACAGACTGCTGGAAGCATACATTATGATCAGGCACATAAAAGTTTTCTAAAACAAATGACTTCTTAAACACATAGCATTGTTTTGTGGGGTTTTAGCACAAGAGGGCTGATGGTTGTTATCACATACTCACAATCTTTCAATTTGACTGATTTTTTTTTTTTTTTTTAAAGAAAAAGATTGATCTAGTTTTTGTTTTTCATTGTTATTTAGAATTTGCAAATTGGAGTTTCTACTTTCTGTTCCTCTCATAACCACCATCTGGAATTCATTCAGCAATATTCAACCCTGATCATTTTCTTTTTAAAGCACTAAAACAGAGGTTTGTAATTTGATATCGGTCTGATCTGTCATTTTTATGACCTGCAGTTCACTTCTCTGGCTGTTGCATCACTGAGATATTCAACTTTCTTTTGCACCCAGAATGTGTGAAGCCATGGCTGGTAGCTTGTTGTTGACTACAATTTTAAGAAGGGTTATTACACCAAATGAACTTTTTCAATAACATAGTACCTGAAGTGGTGTTAGTTGTGTCTGATAAGTTTTCTTTCCCCCAATTCTTTTCCAGCTTTGAAAAGAAAGACAAAAAATATGTGGAAAATGCCTTTAATAAAGTCAAAACAAATAAATTAATTAAATTTATGTATGTTTGAGTAACTTAGTTACTCTCCCGAATAGCATTCGGATACTATTTGAAAGTTGAATGGTTCTTGGCCATGGATTTTGTTCTCAGCCACGCCCACATTTTAACATAAGCAGGAAGTGTCAGGAAGTGTTTTTGCATGCTTCTTGTGAGGGGTGTGGTTAATACGTGTAACGTTCTACAACAATGGGTGCCATTTTATTTTTGTAAATGGACCAAATTAAGAATATAAAAGTTTATGTGCCCGCTTCACTAACTCGATGTGCTTTAAACTGTATTTTGAATTACATCAAATATATTTTATTAATCCCCAAGGATAAATTACACTTCCAACACAACCCGGCTTATCCCCGAAGGAAAATTTGAGTGCTGCAGTGCTACAATCATACAATGTCATACAACATGTTTTTTTTTAAACTGTTGTGAATGGCAAGTAATTACAGGTTTGAAAGTGAAAGGTTTAAAAGTTTGATGGAGGATGGTTACAGAAAATGATTTTCTGTAACGTTCCTTCGAGCAGCGGGGTTGCAGGAGTATGTTGCTGAAGCTGCTCTTCAGATGGTCCACAGATTCAAGGAGAGATACATAGTTACAAGAGGTAGGGAGAAATTTGTACTCTGAAAAAAACTAGCTGCACGCCCTTGTATTGTGAAAAAAAGAAACCAAAAAATAATTCACTCTTCGTACCTTCAGTCCTATGGCAGGCAGCCTCAAACAAGATCCATGCATACGTATAGACTCAAATTGGTTTGCTGTATTTTAATACTGAAAAAATGTGATTTTAGCAGATGCGCAGCATGTTGTCTTTTGCCCCCCAAAAAATTGCTTAAAAAAAAAACAAAAAAAAACTTGATTTAAAGTTTTTTGCCAAAGCGTGTCATGTATTGAAACACCGACAAAATCACTTTTTTTCAAGATGGTTATCAAATCAAATCATGGTTATGGTCAATTCCATGCATCCATTCTTATAGCGCAGTCGGAGCTAGACTGGTTACCTCCCCTCACATTTCTTTTGCTCATATTAAAGTGACTGCGCATGTGCAATCTTTTGTGATTTTCAAACTGGCCAGTTTTTAAGTACTCAATGCGCTGTGAAAGCCTCCTCAAAACGGGAAGCAGGAGGAACGCCTTGACAGGTATGTTTATGATGTGTCGTGCACGGGAGGTCGGGGCCAAGAGGGCAGGAAAAGAAGAAGGGAAATTCAGGGTGTCAAAAACAGATGTATTTCCAAGCTTTTTTCAACGAGTTAAAAAAAAGTTATGAGGCAAAAAATATCCAACTAAAGCACAAAATTTCTTCCTTAGCTTTTTCTGAAAGAAAATCAACCAAATTTATATGCTGATCTAAAAAAAATTTGGTGTGCAAAAAAAAATCATGATCAGATTTTATCTCCATGACTAACTTTGTTTTTTTTATGATTACATTTTTTATCTTTCTACTTGCATTGGAGATTTTCCAGTTTGACACTTTTGGTGTTTCACTGAACTGCTGTGAAGAAGAAAAAGGGGGGAAAAACCCTCTTGCTCCTTGAGTTGGACTCAAATTGAGGGGGATGGGATGAGAAGTGTGTGTATGTGTGAGTGCAGTCTCCAGCTGTGGAATGTTGAGTCGGCAAGAAGAGCTCAGTAGCATGTCTGGAACCAATCAAAGAAGGAGGGCTTATGGACACAAAGGGTCAGAATGAGAGAAAAAAAGAAAAAGAAGGGGAAAAGTGAGGAGGAGTCATGGATAGATGAAAGTAGAGCTTTGTAAAGAGCGTCCTCTGCTGGTAGATTTCTGCACACGTCAACTCTTCAAATAGTTTTTATGATATGAATAAAGTCTATGTTCAACAAAGTCTTTTGGATTGTATTTCTCGCTTGAATAAAGTTCTGAATGTGATCAGTGAACCATCTAGTCACCGGAAATAATAAATTAGTATTTAAAATCTTGACTTTAACTGTAACGTCTCCATATTACCACAAGAGGGCAGTCCTCACCTATAATATTCTGAATCAGAAATACTTCTGTTACCTCAACACTTAAAAACATGGGAAAAATAGTAAGTAAATATTACAAAAATAGGAATAGTGAAAATAAAAGGAATAATGTGCAAGTAATGAATAAAACAGGGGATATTATTTCAAATTTGTTAACAAGCAGGATATTACAATGTGCAGGAAATAGAGATGGAGGTAGCAGAGATGAAGATGCTGAGGATCTCTCTGGGAGTGACCAGGATGGACAGGATCAGAGAAACAGCACATGTTAGAGGTTTTGGAGATAAAGTCAGAGAGGTCAGACTGAGATGGTTTGGACATGTGCAGAGGAGAGAGAGAGCACATCAGAAGATGGATGCTGGGTTTGGAACCACCAGGAAAGAGGCCTAGAGGAAGACCAAAGAGGAGGTTTATGGATACAGGGAAGGAAGACATGAAGATAGTTGGTGTGACCAAAGAAGATGCAGCAGATAGGGTTATGGAAGAAACTGACTTGCAGTGGCAACCCCTCAAGGGAAATGCCAAAAGAAGAAGAATAAGATATCAGAATTTTCATAAAGTTTATAAAAGGAGTCATAAGGTGATAAGTTGTATGATCAAGTTATCTGTAATTCTGTCAGTTATTGTAAAGTGTTAATATCATATAACAACATTTTTGGGCAGTATAATAGTGCAGTCACAGCTAGAAGGTTGGGGTCAAGGTGGCACTAGAAGGTGGCACTAGGCTTGGAACACTGGTCTCTCTGTGTGGAGTTTGCATGTTCTTCCTGTGTATGTTCTCCCTGGTGCCAGGGTACAAGGTACCCTGGTTTCCTCCCATGCTCCAAAAACATGCATGTTAGATTGATATGCCACAACAAAATTGCCCCATGAATGCATGTGTGTGTGTGTGTGGCCCTGCAACAAACTGGTGACCTGTTCGGGGTGCACCCTGCCTCCTGCGTTGAATCAGCCGGGATAGGGTCCAGCACCCTACTCTATCCTACCAGAGATAAGCGGTTCAGAAGACAAAACAAATTAAGAAAATGAAGATGAGTTTTTTGTTTCGTCTTGGATTTACTTAAATTATTAAAACCATAAAAAATAAGGCTTTAAGGGGCAGCTTATTAATGTGAATTTATAACATTACCTCACTGTATGAGTCAGGATTGAAAAAAATAACTTTCTTGTGTAGACGTTTTTATTTCCTTGCTAAATGTAAAATAGGTGCAAAAATAAGCACAATTTAAATAAAAACCTGATGAGAAATGCAAATCTTTTCTGTACTCATTTGTCATTCAAAGTGGTTGAGTTTTATGATTAAAATCTCATAGAAATATACATTCACTGTTAAAATTCTGACATCTCTCACTGGACCGATTTGCTGCTGAGTGTGAAGTGGCCGGGATGGGAATCAGAGCCTCCAAATCTGAGACATGGTCCTCACCTTGAAAAAGGTGGAAATGCCCCGGGCAGGTCAATGACGGGGCCCTGCTCCAAGTGGAGGAGTTTAAGTATCTCGGGGTCTTGTTCACGAGTGGGGGAAAGATGAAGTGGGAAATTGAAAGACGGACTGGTGCACTGTCTGCAATAATCTGGACGCTGCGTCGAGCCGTTATGGTAAAGAAAGAGCTCAGCCGAAAAGCAAAGCTCTCGATTTACCAGTCAATCTACATTCATACCCTCACTTGTGGTCACCAGCCATCAGTGTTGACCGAAAAAATGAGATCACGGATACAAGCAACCAAAACGAACTTCCTCCAGAGAGTAGCTGGGCTCTGCTACAGCCGTTGTTCCTGTAGGTCGAGAGAAACCAGCTGAGGTTTCACAACATCTTTAACAAAATTTGAATAAAACTTGACTAACCTGTAGACTAAACTCTTTCCACGTTGGCTTGTTCAGCCACATTAGACACCACTAGCTACAAAAACACATGCCAGGTGGCTAAGTATTTTCAGGTGCTCTCGCTGAGCATCTTAGAAGCAGCTTTAATTAAAATGTTTCCTTGGCAACAGTAGAAGGAAGTTAAGTACCTGTTTCTACTGTTTTGACTATCTGTACACCCTACCATCATTTTTGTTGCTTTCTCATCCTTTAACGAATCAGATTTTTGTTCAAAATCTCTCTTATTTGTTTCACAAAGGATGGCTTTTTTTATGAAATGACTTGATTTTGTCTTTTTGTATTAAAGTTGATTTTTTTTTATGGTTGATTCCCCTAAAAACAAAGTCAAACAACCAACATCCATAATTCTAAGTGACCACAAAAATGCTTTATGGCGTCCACCGGTTCATTTCTCCTCACACCTTCTCAGATACTTCATAATTAATTAACAAACAAAAGAAGAGAGAAAGTAGAGCCGGTCCTGAAAGAGCCCCACTCTTGGCTAATCAATAATGCTCTTCATTGTGAGGCACTCATCTCATGCTTTTTGTGTCAATCGAAAAGCCCTGTTCACGCTCCCTCCTCTGAGTTTACACTCTTCCAAGTCTTTTTTTTTTTTTCATTCTTTTTGTTTGCCAAAGACAAAGCAGCATTAGTAAGTGATGTTACGAGCCATTTGCTGTCCTCGGTTGGTTCCTGTTTGGAGTTCGGCCAAATGTGGCAGTAGGTGTTGTGTGAAGGAGAAATACACAAACTAAGGGAAAAAGGGGGAAGAAATTCAAGGAAATGCATAAAAAATGTCCCACTTCTGTATGTTTAAAAGGAGGGTTTATGCTTTTGCGGGGTAATAAGTCCCCATAACTCATAGAGGCAAACAAGGCACCTTTTGTCAGCTCAAAAATGAGACATTACCCCCTAAAAACACAAGATAAAAAAAAGTAAAAACTGCTCATAAATTTAATTTTAACAGTTTCAGCTCATGTTTTTGACACATAATTGGTACCTGCTTATTCCTGCCCAACCATGTGAATTTCCATTTTCTGTGAGTCCATCCTCTCGCTCCCTGGTAAGAGGAGTGACTAAGCGTGAGCAAAGCCCATGTAGTAATAGACTTTCTGCCTAAGTTAGAAAAAAAAATGTGACAGACAACAAAAATTGTGGCCAATGCTATTTGAACCAGGGATTTGAATAGTATCCAAATTCTGGATGGGAGAACATGCAAATTACACAAACATGATTTAGATGTGAGAATAACATTAATATGACAATATAAATAGTTCTTCCATCTCCTCAACCACTTAGTCCCTAACGGTGTCCTTCCTGGATGATTACAGGCAAGAGGCTGGATAAACTCTCAATAGGTCGCTAGCTTGTTGCGGGGCCACACAAACATCCACATGCACACTCATTCCTAGAGACAATTTTCATAGCGGGCAATCAACCTAACATGAATGTTTTTGAAGGGTGGTAGGAAACCCCACGCATACCTGGGGAGAATATGCAAAGTCCACACAGAAAGGCCAGTGTTGCAAGCCTCGTCCCCACTCTGGGACTTGAACCCCGACCTTCTTGTTTTGAGGTCCCAGTGCTAACCACTGAACCACCGCAAATATTTTTTTAACGTACCATATTAATCCCTCAACGGGTAAATTACTGTTGCTGCATTGCACCGTAGCAGGCAGCCACAACGGAGCCAATGTGGCGAGAAACGACGGGTTAGGTGTCTTTTGCAGGGACACTTAGACATGAGCTCAGTGTCATGAGTCCCTCCCCTGCCACTAGAGGGAGACCTGGACCTTACCTCATCACTTTGATTAGGGACACCTGAGGGTGACTAGTCTGATGACACAAACCTGTGGATCCTGGTGCCTATTTAGAGGCAATTACTCCAGACGTCTTTGTCGAGTCATCGTCACCACCATCATTCCTTCCAGCCAGGTCTTCCTGATTGACCATATGTTGCATCTTCAAACTCTGTTGTATTATTTAATTTCTTTTGACCCTAAGTTAATCCTGTGCCCATGCCTTACAGCTTTATTTGGTTTGCTGGACTTTTGGTGAACAAATCTTGTCCTGCATTTGGGTCCTCCTCCTCCTGACACTCAGTTGGATTTGAATCGGCTTCTCCCTGTCCAAGGGCGGACATTCTACCACTGAGCTATTGCCTCCCTCCAAATAGTCATATTTTATAAATTGTTAAGTCACAAGGCATTAAAAGCAGTTTTAAAAGGTGATTTTTTTTCATGCTAACAGGTATTTTGTTAGGATTGTGACCAAAGGCTCATTTGATTCCAACACTTTTACCATAGGAAAAGATAAACATACTTTCTATTGATTCTTTTTTTAAACACAGTTCTTTTCACTAGTATAGAATAAGTATTCAGTGACAGATTATAATTTATCTGCGTGTTCAAAGGTTTTGAAATAATTGCTTGCATATTTTGCTGCCACTCAAGTACCAGTGGTTGGTGAGACACAGCAAATTAGTTTGACCTCCTCTAACGTTTTATAGAACTAAAAAAGTTTCAGCTAAATATGGATGCCAACAGTGACTGTTTCAATGTTTTGGCTCATGCTGGCAACACTACAAATTTTACATGCTAAACTGTTGCACCAAAGTTGAACTGATTTACATTATACAGTATTTATACAGTGACTGTAAGACATTAAAAATAGAAGTTTAACATTCACCTATAAAAAAAAAACAAAAAAACTTCATAATAGGACTGACATGTCTGAACATGTTAGATTTTCTCTTCTGGCATCTTTTATGTTTTGTTTGGAAACCAGAAGTCTTTGATTCTTCGTGCCTAACCAGACAAACTGGTTCAAACCGGAACAAACTCGACTATAAACTGTTTCTAATGAAAATGGATGCAAGTCAAACTGGTTTTTCAGTCAACTGTGACCTAATACCCAATTCTGAGTTTCAGCTTCTTGTATAGATGATTAGTTTGTCTGGTTTCACCCCACAAATGTCTGGAACACCACAACACTGAAATTTTAAGGCGTCTGGTTTCAGCTAGAATGTGTAAAATGGGGTGGAGAAGAACGCATGAAGGAATTGTTCCTAATAAAACAGGAGCAAAAGGAACATATTTGTTTGTTAATGGAGTGTACAGTCTGTTAAAAGTAAGGACAAAGAATTAATACACTGATGTTAAATTTGGATGAGTGAAAAAAAAGCATTATCCATTATTGTTATTGTTTTACTTTACTGGCTGAACCTCCACAAAAACCATTGGACTGCAGTCTGACCATATTTCTACCTTTTTAGTTTCAGTGTCACATGAAAATTCCTGTGAAACATGCATGTTTTAGTGCATGTGCATGTGTAAACAGTATGTTGTTGAAGGCCAGTGCTTGCATTGCCTCAATGTGGCTGCTGGGCTAACTTCTGTACATGCAGTCAGAGACACTGCCAGTCTGCTGTAAATAGCCAAATAACAGTGTGTACACACACAAACACTTGCTAATATCTGAGCCTGGAAATTTTGGACCAATTCAATATCCTCCCAGAAAAATTGCTATGTACACAATGTCTGTGGATCCTGCTTCATCTCATGCTTCTTTCTCAGCCAACAGAGAGTGCATTGCTCTGTTGTGATGTCCTTGACTCAAACCAGACAAGTTGTATTCTGTTCCGTTATCTTCTACTTATCCAGGGCTGGGTCATGGGGCAACAGCCTCAGGCGGGAAACCCGGGCTTCTCTTACCCAGCTGTATTCTCCAGCTCATCTGGGAGGATCCTTAGGCGTTCCCGGCCAACTGCAAGACAGTCTCTCCAGCGGGACCGGGGCCTCCCACTAGGTCTCCTCCTACTGGGACGTGACCAAAACACCTCATGACTGAGACGTTCGGGAGGCATCCTAACCAGATGCCCAAACGACGCCACCTGGCTTTTCTCGAACCTGGAGGAGTGTAGTTGTGGATAAGACATAAATGTTTGGTAGTTTGATTGCTATTTTTTGTAACTGTTGTAATAAATATATTTGTTACACAATTTTTTATTCTTTCCCTCCACCATCGTCAACTTATCATAAACGTTTGTGCCTCACTCCCAGACTTAAATGTAGAATATCACTTTCCAATGTTGAGTCTGACATACTAAGTAAGGAGTCAAATACAGTCTGTGCAACCGTAATTATGAACAATCACTGTGTAGAAGCACTCATCCAAGATTGCTTGGCAACTCAAACCTGAGAGACGTTGGAAAAGACCGAAGTGAGTATTGTTTGTTTGTATCATTCACTAACAGATTCACTAATGTCTTCATGGAGGGAGATGGTTGCTCAGTGGTAGAGCATTCACCCGTGGACCGAAAGTCAACCGGAAGTTCACGGGTTTGATACCCACTGAGTTCACATCTAGGGTCCTTGGAGAAGACACCTAACCCGCTGTTTCTCCCACCATTGGCGCCGTTGGGGCAGCCTGCTGTGGTGTAGTAGTACAGCACACAACTTTTCCCGGTAAGGAATGAATAGAGTATGTAAAGAAAAAAAATGTTAAACCAACATGAAGACATTTTTTTAATGCTAGCTTGCATAACATCACATCTTTCCTTCCACTTGTTGTTGCTTCTACTCTGTCAATATGATCATCTCGAAATAAGTGTGATGGCTGGCGGGCTCTCTACAGCAAAACAAGCATCACCTGAGACGAAGCACTCGACTCCCAGCCGAGAAGGCCCTCGTCCAGCTTTATCTATTGATTTAGAGTCAAAATCTTTTCATAAAAAAAGCACCACCTTCCTTTATAGAAGGATCAAATTCTCTAATCTTTGTCCAAATCAAAGACTGCAGACTTCAAAGAGCCTGGATCAGCACAGATACGCAGAGTGCCAACACTCTAACGCAAGAGGAAGAGAAAATGCTTTGCTCTCTCTGTGCTGTCCAAACTCGTTTTATCTGGTCTTTCTTCTAAAGCCTCGTGGTTCCAACGGTTCTGTGGTGACTGTGCGCTATCTTTCTGTAGGTATGATGGACAGTCAGATGTTTGGAAGGCCAAAGGGGTGGATCGTGTGCAGAAGAGGGACCGGTGGGTCCAGGGGCTCAGTGGTGGAGTTATCTCCTCTCTGCAGATGAGAACATCTCTCTGCCTGTGGGATGCTGCTCCTGCCCAGGCCAAGGACAGTAGTCATGTGGTGAAAAGGATTGTGAGGCATATTGTTTGCAGTCTTTGCCCAATAGGATGGCTTGTTTAGTCTGCTGGCAATGTTTCAGGTATATAATTAGCATATTTCGTTGGCCTAATTAGGCCTACATTGCTTTACTATTTTTTCAAAAGTAAACCAAATTTTGTAATTACTATAAAATAAATCTCAGATTAGACCAACTCAAAAGTCATGCAAAGACTCTTGTTCTATGACTTTTATGTTTTAATGTGACTTTTCTATTCTTATTGTTATTACTGAACAATGTCCTTCAGAATTTCAGACATTTTTCCCCTTCTTCTTTCAGCTTTTCCCTTCAGGAGTTGCCACAGCAAGTCAGTTTCTTCCATTATTGTTTTAAAAAAGCAAACTACAGCAATTACATTGCATTAATAACAATATAATAAGTTTCTGCATCCTACATAATGTCCATTTCGCCACCTGCCTGTCGATAATTTCTCACTGTGAACTGCAGCAAAGCACTATTATCACTCCTAAGCAGAAATAGGATTAGCTACACACTCATTTGCAGGGATTTTCACCAGAAATAATAAAAAGGGATGCACAACTAAAGAGAAAATGAAGACAAAAGGTGAAGTTACATTAATTTATGGAAAGCTATGGAGGCTTTTTGCTCACGGCATTGAAGCTTAATCTGCTATTAACCCTCAAAGTAATGAGCATGCACATGCTGACTTTCTCTTGCATATGCACTTTGAGGGTTTGAATCAGGGGAACCAGGTACAAGAAATATTATTACCCCTCTGGGAAATAAAGATAGGCTGAGGGTGCAGAAGCTAGGGTGTGAGGCCAGAATAAAAGGCAGCTCAACAGACCAGTTCTTTTGGTGTTTACTCTCGCTCATTTGTGGAGGATGGCAGGATGTTGCCCTCCTGTAGAGGAAAAAAAACATTTAAGAGAGAAATATTAGGCTTTGAGATTATATTATGAGCTAAAAACGCCTCATTAAGCGTAACCTCTGCTTCTTCTCCAGCGGATTTTCTCAGCATGTGTTCAAATATCAATGAACGTCTAAATCAAAATGAGTTGCATAGCATAAAATTCTTAGAAATTACATGTTATTTTCTTGTTTAAACAAGACTTAATTATAGTAAGCCATGCTTAAAACACATTTTCTGCACTCTGTAAAAATATTTCACACTTTTGAGGAATAAAGTCAACACGAAAGTGGGCATTTTCTCATAATTGTGTCTTGCAAAGGGTAAAGAATGATTCAACCAGCTAACCCTGCACTTTCCTACACTGTGATTTAGAGGCAGGATATGTAGAAATGAGCGCCATTGTTGGCATAAATTGCTTGGTCCATGCATGCTGCCATTCAACAAGGCATCTTCACTCTCCTGCAGATCGATCTAATCCCGGGCTATAATGAGTTTCCCCCGTCTGAGTGCTAGAAGTGGGCTTGACCATGACATGAAGAGAAGACGGCAATGCAATGTAGAGAAATCAAAGATGCCCATTGTGTAGGTGGAGATGGATGGAAGAATTGCTGAACAACCTATATGTCACTGAGGAATCTTCAGAGGCAGAAAACAATCATTTGATGGCAGATTTCTTTTCAGAGATGATGTTCTTTCATAGAATAAGTTAGAAATAAAAATCCCTTTGCTGCATGTTATACTGTATATAGATCGCAAAACATATTTTTCTTAAATTCCCCTCAGCTTCGGTTGTTTTTTGAACTCAGTTAAATCATATGAAATAAAAAACATCCTCATGCCACATATAAGAAGAGCGCGTTTGCCATGGACACAATAATTACCTTAGTAGCTAAATTTTCATTTTTGTTTTAAATGATGTTAACAAATACTGATGGACCATTTCCCACAGGAACTTAAAAAAAGATAAAATATCTTACCATCTGCAGAAGGAATGATGGTGGAATGATAAGGAAACTGGTGGAATGCCTCCTGCAAGTCAGGGACGGGGTTCTGCCTCCAGTGGAGAAGTTTGAGTATCTCGGGGTCTTGTTTACAAGTGGGGTAAAGATGGAGCGGGAGTGTCAGCAATAACTAGGACGCTGCATCGGTCCGTCGTGGTAAAAAAAGAGCTGAGCCGAAAAGCAAAGCTCTTGATTTACAAGTCAGTCTACGTTCCTACCCCCACGTATGGTCACCAGCTGTGGGTGGTGACTAAAAGAATGAGATTGCGGACACAAGCGGCCGAAATGAGCTTCATCTGCAGGGTGACTAGGTTTTCACTCAGAGATCGGATGAGGAGCTCTGCCTTCTGGGAGAAGCTCGGTGCCGAGCCGCTCCTCCAGGTTGAGAGCTGGGGTGAGAGAAGCCTGGGCTTCCTGTCTGAGGTTGTTACCCCTGTGACCCGGCACTGGATAAGCGGAAGACGACGGAACAGAAAAAAAAATCATCTGCATAGACTACAAATGAATTTCAGGAAGTCAGTTAATTCATCTTCTGAACCATCCATCCTTAACTGGGTTGCGGTTAACCCACGTCACTGGTAGTTCATAGCTAATTGATTGCATATCCCGGCTGACTTCAGGCGTGAGGCAGGGTACACCCCGAACTAGTCGCCAGTAAGTTGCAAGGCCACATCCGCTATCCACACACACACACACACACACACACACACACACACACTCATTCCTAGGGACAATTTTATACCGGCCAATCAACTGATTGCATGTGTTTTGGATGATGGGAGGAAATCAGAATACCTGGCGAAAACCCACGCATTAATGAGGAGAACATGCAAACTCCACACAGAAAGACCAGTGTTTCAAACCTCGTCCTACCCAGAACTCAAACCCCAACCTTCTTGCAGTGAGAACACTGTGCTTACCACAGCACCACCGTGCAGCCAGTTGACAACAAAGAAATAATAAAGAAATTTAATAAGCATGCTTTAGTTTATTGTACGACTAAAACTAAATGTTATTTCAGATGTAAGTGGCAAAAATTATATTTATGCCCACTTTTCCAACATTTTTTTTACAGTTATAGGCACATAAGTCCATTCAATACAATCTTAATGCATAGCTGTTAAAAAACAAGACACCCACGCAAAAAATTCTAGCCTTACACATAAAAAAATCTTTAGAAACTTAACTTTTCAAAACACGGAGGAACCTCTTGAGCAACTTATTTGCGCTGCTGGAAAGAGCTACCAAAGGTGAGGTAAAAGTGAGAGACAATGAGGCAAAGTTGCTTCACTGCTGAGACCAGAAGCACAGAACAGATGAAAAAAAAGAGATGCAGAGGCACAAGATGAAAACTGCTTGTAGTTCACAGAAAACTGTCCGAGACAGTACTCTGCACATCAAGCTGGAAGACATAACATTATTGCTCCAACGATAAATACTTTTGGATGAGTAGGATGTCAGTGAGAGTCAATGTTTCTGTAAGTGTGTATTATTCCTTTCTGAGAAAAACAACTTGTCTTCACATGGCTGGATAAAATTTTGTTCCTTTTTTTTCAAAGAAATTGTTGAAAAACAAAGTCCAAACTGTCCTTAAAAGACAGGGAATTGTGTTTTGAAAGGCGGTAAATAATTTCTCTTAGCTCAACAAGATAACAAAGATCGTAACTTTACTCAGCTCGGTTTTGGGATACTTGTCAAAATTTTAATAAATACATTTATTTTGTTTCAATTTTGTGCTGACTCCTCACTTACTGTGGACCTTTTTCTTAAGAGCATGCACAACACAGCGTAAATCTCATTGGAGGCTATAAATACATCAAAAGGTGCATCATTATAGCAAAGCTAGCAGACATTCTTTTATGTTTATGTTTTGGTACAGTCACATGAATAAAGTCACTCCCTATTGTACAACCTCACATGAATGATCATCAATCCAACGCAGAAGATGTGCACTGCTGCAGCAAAACACTACTTGCTTACGTTAGAATGTGGATGGGGAGGAGACTTTAAGAAATGGAACTACCTACCGAGTATTCGAGTCTACCATTCAAAAATTATTCAAATATTGGATGGTTAAGGGCTAGAGCGGAGGAGGTGTTGGCTCAGTCGTCGAATGTCCCCCTTTAGACCGGGAGAAGCTGGTTGCCCCCATTTGAGGGATTAATACAGTATGTTAAAAAAAAGCTTGCAAATAACTCAAGCATGCACAAATAAACAGAAAAACAATTTAGGTAAGTTTTTGATGTGGAAACTACCTTCGAACATGACAGAAACCCTTGAAGAGTTAATTTGGCATTAGACTAATTAGATATTACTCATTACTTTCCCATGTGTTCATAATTGGTAACCACTAATTCATCACAAAACAGAAAAAATATCCATTCCTGGTTCTCACAAATATCTCACACCAGAAACAATTTTTCATTTTCTCATATTCTCATTTATTTTGAATGACAAAGTATTCTTGCATTTAAATCCCATCCCTCAGTGGTTTTAGGGTTCAAAAGTACCTAATCTGACCACCACATGCCTTCGAGGCACTGGGCCAGCATGACAGAAGAGTCCATCTGAAAAGCTCCCTTTGGAGAGTCCTGTCATCATTTGTATTCAGCTACATCAGGGTCTAATTTAGAATTTGGCCCGTGCAGCTGAATCCCTGAATGACAATGTCAGACGGGTGCAGAAGAGTTGCAAATTTACATAGAAATGGTTCTTGATATGAATGTGTGAGGAATCAAATCAGTCAGCAACTGGGAATTGTGGGCATTTTTATGTGCTGCACTTATGCTTGCCTGCTTCTAAGTACGTTGTGTGTCTGTAGGGTAGATGTGGGTTCAGTCATGTGGCTGTGTACCTTAGCGTTTGTTGCCAGATGCAGTGACAGGGGACTTTGACTTTGGCTGTTTGCTTAAAAGAGACTGCAAAGCTCTTAAATGAGGCAATCTCAACTTTATTCTGGCAAGTCTCAGAGCGTCTGGATTTTTTTTTGCCCCTCTTCAATGGGTAAAAATTGCACCCAATAAAACAAATTTATAGCTTTGCATCATAAATTGTCAACTTTAATCTTACCAACCTGTACAAAAAAGATTTGTTTGTGTTGTCCAGTATATATGAAAGGACAGCTTAACAGCTATGACGGGTGAACAAAACTAAATATAGAAATGTTGGTGATGAAAACACACGTGTGAAGAGAAAATCAATTTTTCAAACATCATTTTTTGATTGCACATCATGCATGTGTGATTGCGTAATGAAGGAACAAAGGTTTAATACTCCAAACACTGCACATGCTTTGAAATGTAATTTTATGTTGTCTATTGGATTTCACTACTTGGCCTTTCTCTTTATCATTCAGAGAAAGGTTGCCAGAATATTTACTAATTTTGCCACGTTTGGATTGGCATTTGCTGTCTTCATTAAAATGGCAGACACTGCAGCAAATCAATGAGGTCGTGGTAAACTAAGTTAAGCTAATTTATCCACCCTTCTGTCTGATGTGGCATTCCGACATCAAGCCAATTACTTGTACTGTTATATAGAATCCAACCTAAGCTCAGGTTACGTCAATATCCTACCAGAAAATTCTTTTTTATTTGTGGAATATAGTGAAGTACTCTTTCTACTTCCTAAATGAAGTTCTGACACTCCTTTAAAAAAATTTTTTTAAAAAGTTTGGTTTTGGTGAAGCTAGAATAGATAAATCAGAAATTTCTATACATGAATTAAATCAGCACTAATGCCACTAATTGTACTTGTGTGTAAAGAGTAACGCTGTCCTGTCAGGATCCCTCTGGCTCCCTGCCACCAGAGGGAGCCATGGATGTTTCTCATCAACCTGATAAGGGTCATCTGAGGATGATTCCTGATTCCACACATCTGTGGACCCTGTCATCTATTTAAGGGCAATCATCACGGACTTCCCTGTTTGTTCACACTACCCCTTCCAGCCAGGTCTCCTTGGTTGCCTGTCCATGAACACATTCTGACAATAACTTTTTGCCAAGCCTCTGAAACTCTGTCTTTTCACAGAACTAAAGAAAAGAAAAACAGAAAACATAGTTCGCCAAATTCAAACAAACCATGTTTTCTGTCCGCAATTGGGTCCTCCTCTTTCCATATGCACACCACTTCTTGACATGTGCTATCCAATGTTCTGACAAGCAGAATGGTGATCTGTATGTCAAGCAATACTGGACAGTTTTGCTCTGGCATGCCCTATTTGGTTTGTTTATTTGAAAGGCTTTACATTTGAAAGTCTGTGCTTTTTGTGCTTCTTTTTGCTGGACCTGACAGGGTATGCTGAGGAGAGAAGGAGAGAAGGAAGGGGAAAGAAGTGAGAAAGAAGAGCAATAAGGTACAGAAGAAGAAGAGAGGGGGACAAAGTGAAGAGATAATTTGAAGTTACAGTACTCAGCATTACAACCAACTTGCAGGATTATCTAAGGAGAAAAAATAGTACAAACAAGAGTTTAAACCAGAGATAAAGCCAACACACACACAACAAAACCTTCTTTAACAAATGATGTAGAATACAAACATATGTTACTAGAGCTATAATAATATTGGTGGGGGACAAGGAGCATAGCAGACAGTAAACAGTGTGGTACAGTGTGCAAGAATGCGAACCATGTTCTCATGCTCTTAGGGCCAACAGATCCTCACCAGTCCCAAAAGACTGCAACGAGGAAGGAGAGATATTTGGGTGAATTTCTCACAACACTTTTGACATTTGCACAACAGTTAGTTCAGTTTACACATTTAGTCATGTCAGCACAATAGAGTACGGTAGCTCTTTTTTTTATTACTTTCATTAAATTACAAATGCTATGGGACATGTTTCAGTTATTTTCATACAATTTTACTGCTTTTAATAACGTCATAAAATAACGTCACAACGTTTGCTAATTTTTTGTATGTCAAAATTAACTCTGCATGTGACACTATTTCATTAGGGGTCTTGTTCATAAACGCTCGCATCAGAATTTTTTATTTTGATGGCACTTTTATCGACATGAAAATATATTGCAGATACTGTATACAGTACCAAAGTTGTTATTGTTGCATCTTGTTATTTTTGTTTTAAATACTCATCAGCAGTGCCTCTATTTTAATTGGCAACTAATTTGCTCATCCACCATCAAAAATTGTGACGTTCTTCATTTATCTCATATGGTTCTAGAAGACAAATGAGCATTAACCTATAAAGAAAGGATAAATCCTATAAAACAGGAACAGTGAGCAGACTGTCAAAATATGGACGAGGAGCTGGTAATAAGAGATTGTCTGAGTTGGAGTGGAAAGATTAAATTAAAACGGGAAACTGTGGAGGAGACTCAGCTCACAGCCACACATCAGATCAAAGACATTTTCAGCTTGTAGACCATTAAGATGCTTTGTGGATTAAAAATTCTTTTAAAGTTGGATTTCAGTCTGTTCAAAGTTTCTGTTGCTTTCTGCTTGGACAAGCAGGTTAATCTGCTGAAACCGGGCAAAGAAATATGTTTGCGCTTAAAGTCTGTGCAAGGCGCGTTTGAAAAAAAAAGAATGATTCCCACAAACTAAGATTTGGATACTCATTTAATTTATTGCAAGTTGTAATGTTTGACTGTGCACTAGTTCTTTATTGGTCAGAGGTTTGCTGTCTGATCCTGTTTTGAAGCACTTGTATGTTTTCCATTTCTTTCCTCTACTTTCTTTTATGAATTTTAATGTTCACTACCAAACTTGACCCATTGACCAGACTGTAAATCTCAGATATTACTCTGACATACTTTCCGCATGCATAGACTGTATCTTATCCAAACAGAGGAATAAGAGCATCCATTGAAAGTGTTCACTAAAACTAGAGTGTGGCCTGAATTATTTAGAGGAAACTAAAAGTGTGTGGTAAAAATGAAAGTATGTATCAGATGAAACTTGAACTAAAGCGTACTGATGCTTTGGTGGCTGAAAGATATCTAGTTCATTGTAAACCCCACCAGGTCGCTGTAAAGGCAGGAGGGTGAGATTATCTGAAAAATTCTTCGGAGAAACTCAAAATTTGAAGGTGAAAGGGGAAAATTTGGTTTAATTGGTTAAGAATATGAAAAGTTGATTTTGATTGGAGATCTATAGTTTTGTTTTGTCTTCTGAGCTTGTTATCCCTAAAGGGATCGTGGGGCGTGCTGGAGCCTATCTCAGATGATTTAAGGCAATAGGCAAGGTACACCCCGAACAGAGTGTCAGCCTGTTGCAGGGCCACACATTCACAACCATACACACGCACTCATTCTTAGGGGCAAGTTGGGACTGGCCAATCAACTTAACACACATGTTTTTGGAGGGTGCGAGGAAACCAGAGTACCTGGAGAAAGCCCACACATACACGGGAAGAACATGCAAACTCCACACAGAAAGGCCAGTGTTCCAAGCCTCGTCCCACCCAGGACTCGAACCCAGACCTTCATGTCGTGACGGCGGAGAACCATAGTTTTGTAATGGTAGCTTGTAAGAACAAATGGGTCATAAATGTGGAGAAATTTGGAGGATTGGGCTGGAACAATATGCCTGGATCATGTCGCTACTGTGGTGGTGTGTAAACTTTTTAAAATGAAATATTTGCACCATGTGAAAAGACTGGAGCACTTTTGCAGACCAACATAGCAACCCAAAAGACTTGAAACTTTAAATGAAATGTTGGTACAAAATCCCATCACTTCAACAACTTATTAATAAAACAAAATTGAAGAAAGCCACACTTAAAGGAAACACCAAAAACAGCTTTTTTTTTTGTATGACATGTAAAACAATTGAGTCAGCTGATCTGTCCACATACTCATGCATGTCCTCAACAAACTGTTGGATGTTTTCAGCTCTGACATGATCTTGTTTGAATTTGCAATAACTTTGACCACTTTCTGCTGGTTGCTGCAGTCCGATGATAATAAAATAATGTTCCGCTAGTTTGTTCTGGTTGAGACAACCAGGGGCGGATCCAAGATTTTTTAAGGGGTGGAGGGTGTTGAGGTTATTGACAAATCAGTATAAGAGGAACTGGGGGCATTCCCCCCTCCAAAACATTTTGAAAAATAAGAGTCATTTTCCTGCATTTTGGTAGCCAATTCGCTGGCCCTGCAGCGGGACAGCTTGACTAGTCCCCTTTCCTTTCTTTTTCTTTTTCTTTTTTTGTGGACCCACCCCCCTCTCCCCTTTGGATCCGCCCCGACAACTTATAAAGGAAAAAAAAAAACAGGAGTTTGGAAGGACAACTTTTCTCAATACTTGTAAATAACTTTTTAATAATACTTTATCTTTTTTAATTAAACCCAGTCAAGAAAAACAAAAAATAAAACAAAAAAAACACAACTTTGTCGCTTTTGTCTTCTTGGGTAATTTATTTCTAAAAAAAAGCTGGGAAAAATAACCCTTTTAAAAAGTATTCATATCAAATGAAACATTCTGATGACAAAAAGTCAACCTTTTTGACCAATTTACTATCTTTTGATTACTCTTTGACCTAACTTGCTAAAATAAATTCCTGCTCTAATCAGGCAAAGACCCCGGCAAACCTAAAACATATTAGACTAAGCTGCTTTATTCAGTCTCATTGTTCTTGTTCTTTTTTCTTTCCCCAATTCCCTTTTTCTGAGGGTATAATTTGTCCTGAAATTGCTGACCTCTGATAAGCACTCTGTGTTGTCATTATGTCTCTTCTCTCAGGCGGTAATTGGCAGGACAATGAGATTTTTTGAGGTTCCTCTGTTATAAAAATTTACTCAGCCAAAAGGAATCATTGACTTTTACCATCTACTGTTCTGTAGTTTTGACTTTGGTGAAGTGTGATGACTTAGATTAGGACAAATGGATATCTGTGAAATGATTAGTTAGTTTATATCTACATGTATGTAGATGAAGAACACAATTGCTGAGAGAAGAGCTCATTTTCATCTGCTTAATCTTGTTTGATTAACAAATTATATGAGTAACACACACATTCAGAAAAAGAGAATGATACACTTGTTCTAATCATAAAATCCAACCTTGTTCAGTAAGTTAGAGGAATTTTATCCGAAATCTTCTTAGTTCTCATACAAAAAACATTAGAATGACCATCATTTATCAAAGTTGCTCACAAAATAGTAAAAATCTTCATTGTACACAGGAAATATGATACAAAACATGTAATATTTATGAAGAGAGGAGTAGTTGTCCATTTTATGTCACGCAGGGCGTGATCTTTATAAATCCATTGACTCAAAACAAGCATAATTTCAGATAATATCCAGATCCGTGCTCAGTCACAACCTTATTTTAAGACAACTAGGAAGTAACTTTTTGGAACAGCTCTTGAAGGCGGAATATAGAATTTGATTGCTCTGACAATTAACTACTAAAATGCGTGTTCTGCTTCAATATGTTGCAGTAAAATCATTATGAATCATCAGAAATTGCGGCAATTAATGTCCAATTTTTATTTTACTGTCATTGCAGTGCTCATTTGATATTGTTAAATATTTAGAGAACATTTACACAACCTCTTGATTTGGTGCAATGATTTGTACGCATCATATGCTCACGTTGTTTTGATAAATCTGTGGTCTTATACTACATATATATCCGAAGTTTGGCATCCGTGACTTTAAAATATAAGGCCCATTAGGTTTACTTTACTATGGATTGCTGATGGCCCAAAGTTAAGTCTGAACCCCCATAGCTTACTTCTAATTTAATCATATTTTTAACTTTTGATGCAGCTTTTGGTCACCGTTTATGTTAAGTTTGTGGACGATCTTTTATCAACAACTTTCATGATGAAAACGAGCTCCGAATCCAAAGATAGAGTAATTTTAATTGTTTTGCTGTGTACATCAATGACTTTTGTATTTTCCTTTAAGCATCATATCTACTTGTGCAGGTGAGACAGCCTCACACAATTTGAGCCACATTTGTCTACAGTTTTGTCTGGAAACATGCAGTGTGTTTGCAAGTACGTATTGCTGTGCGGCTGAATGCTTTAAGAACGATTCTCGCAACAGGCCGGGAAATAATGAGATCCCTGGGGCTGAACGCTGGCTGCCTATAAAACAACAGATGTGACTGGACTTGCTCAGTCTCCCCCACGTTGGAACGAGAATGACTGACAGGAGAGACATACTCCTGTATGGGGCAAGAGAATGGAGCCAGTCACCTGGGCTGACATTTGATCCCACAGCGGGGTGATCTCTAAACACCCGTCTGACAGCTGAGACGTCCCAAATGTCAACAACACATCAAACTGTAAATATGACAGAGATGAAGAGACTTTTAACTTCTGTTTTTTGTTGGTTTTTTTTCTTTCCTTTAAAAGCAAAGTGGATAGATTTGACATTTAAAGGACGTTTGGAAATTTAGAGAAGATGTCTAATATTTATGGATTAACCACACCTAAACTAGTGATCTAGCTAATTTGAACAAGAAATGTTATTACTCATTAAAGTGGCCATTGTGCTTTTGCAGGGTAATAGTTTTTATCTTCTTCTTCTTTCGGCATTTGCCTTTAGGGGTCGCCACAGCAAGTCAGTTTCTTCCATCTAATCCTATCTGCTGTATCCTCTTTGGTCACACCAACTATCTTCATGTCTTCCTTTACTGCATCCATGAACCTCCTCTTTGGCCTTCCTCTAGTCCTCTTTCCTGGTGGTTCTAAATTCAGCATCCCTCTTCCTATGTACTCTCTCTCTCGCCTCTGTACATGTCCAAATCATCTCAGTCTTGCCTCTCGAACTTTATCCCCAAAACCTCTAACATGTGCTGTTCCCCTGATGTACTCATTTCTAATCCTGTCCATCCTGGTCAGTCCCAGAGAGACCCTCAGCATCTTAATTTCTGCTACCTCCATCTCTGTTTCCTGTCTTTTCTTCAGTGCTACTGTTTCTAGACCAAACAGCATGGCCGGTCTCACCACGGTTTTGTACACTTTCCCTTTCATTTTAGCTGAAACTCTTCTGTCACACATCACACCTGATACATTCCTCCACCTGTTCCAGCCTGCCTGAACACGCTTCTTCACCTCTTTTCCACACTCTCCATTGCTCTGGACTGTTGACCCTAAGAACTTAAAATCTTCCACCTTCTTTATCTCTTCTCCCAGTAACCTCACTTTTCCATTTGGATCCCTCTCATTCACACACGTACTCTAATTGCACATAAAAATGCTAACTTTGCAGAAATGCTAAAAGAAAAAAAAAGCTAAATGTTTGTAGAAAAGAGCTTATAATTATATTTGGTGCATTTACATAAAAATGGAGATTCCTGTGTTACAAGTGTAAAAGAGACCGTGCAAGGCTGCTGCAAAAACACTTCTTGCTAATGTTAGACTGTGGGCATGGCGGAGAACTAAAACTTGTGGCCAAGAACGACCTAGTGTTCAAATAGTGAGAACTTGCAAAAGATGGAAATGTGCATTACCGAGAAAGAAAACCACTTCAGGAAGGTTTTTGTTAACAAATTTCCCAGATGAGGGATAAATAGAGTAATTCATAATTCATAATAATGCTCAAACCTCCAAAAAGTTGATTTAGCATGAAACCACCTCTTCAAAAAAAAATGTCACATTTAATTTTATCTCATCCCGTCAGACGCACCACTCCAAAACATAGTTCAAGATGTAATATTTCAGTCATCCTAAAACCTGGCAGGAAAGTGGCAGAAGCCTCTTTTGTCAAATGTTCCTGCAAAGTGCCAGACGCGTCACAATGGAGGTTCTGTGTGAGAGAGAAAAGGAGCAAATGGGTTTGCACACACTCAGAAAACACACACACACACAGAAACCCCTCTGCTCCTGGGCAGGCTGCCACAGACTCAATGCAACCTCTTTGTCAATAGACGTTTGTTGTGTTTCCTGCAGCAGGAAGCTTCTGCAGAGACATGCATGGAGTTTAGTGTCAAAATGCAAATCATGAAATAAGATTTTTATCATGAATTTCTGAGCAATACTTCAAATGTATGACTTTAGATTATTTATTAATTTGTACAAAGTTAGTTCAGGCTGCCACAACCGCACGAACGGTGGGAGAAACAGGGATTAGGTGTCTTCTCCAAGGACCCTAGAAGTGCACTTAGTGGGATGCGAACCCACAAACCTCTGGTTGACTACCACTCCATGGCCAAATGCTCTGACCACCTCCACCATCTCCCCGTCTCTACTGTTTTGTTAGCTTTTTAACCTAGAGTTGGTCAGCATTGGTCATTGTTGCATTATGTGACAATTTTAATCTTTTTAGAGCCTTTCTGCAATGTTGTGCAAAATGCATTATTTGTGCTGAAGGCCGGTGCCGTTATTTGGTAGATAGCATGCCGTCAACAAGATAATCAAGTTGGTTGTCATTATCGATACTCATTTTAATGAAGTTTTAGCAGGAACAGTGAAACTCCCTCAAGACTACTACACAATAATCCAAACCTAATTCTACTGTATATCCCCACATCTACTAAAGCTAGAACTTTTCTTTTCTTCTCTCGATTTGCTAATTAAAGTATTTTTAATCCTAACTGTCTGAATACGGTATGGAAATTTTCTTTCAAACCCTTCTGAAACAGACATATGGGCTGCACATCAGCTCCATTTCTGCTGCACTTCCACTTCACCATCCAATCAGAACATACTGATGGAAATGTTCCAAAGGAAATATGCAGCGTTTTCTCCATCAATGATGCATAACCTGCTTAAGTTAGCTGGTAAATGTTCAATCAAAAAGCACAAGTCAGTCGTCTGGCAGAGGTCTGCAGACTTAAAATGTGTCTATAGTAAAAGAGTGGGTGTGCACGCTCCAGATGGTGTGGACAGGTGCGATTACCACTGGGAGTTAATCTACACTTGTGATACTCTGCCCGCAGTGTGTGATGTTTCTTCTCTAATTTCAGCCGCACTTCACACCCAAGAGAAAATAGTCTTGAACTCAAAACACCTTTAGAAATCAACAACAGCAACACAAGTAAATACCGTGTCAGCTGCTGACACATTTAAAATGAAAGTGAAGCTGAAAAATGTTTAAGTAGTTTTAATTCAGTAAAAGTGACGTAGGTTTGAATTTTAATTTACAAATAATTATGATGTTGGATTTATGAGTCAGTGAATTAATTCATCAGCTTATTTCAGATTGAAGATATTTTTGTACTAGAAGCAAACTCCTAGAACTTCAAATACGACTAATTAGAACACAAGATTATTTATTCACATATACAGAAATAGTTTGGTTGTGAGTTGAATTCCTCCAAATTAAAAGTTATTTTTCTGTCAAACCTAAAAAATATCCCAAAAATTGTCAAAATATTAAACATTTCCACAAAAACTATTATCAAAGGGACATACACAAAAGTAGTTTTGCAAACTTTATTTCATGTTTTTTTCTGAACCACTTTACTCAGCACAAGCTGACAAGAATGCCTTAGAATGTCTAAGCTGGTATCAGGTCAGAGGCAGGGTACACCCTTTACAAGTCACCAGTTTGTCTCATTGTTGCGTCTGAAAGACACACGAAAAGAAAGACTTACGGTATATGTTAAGTTTCGCCGTCTTCCGCTTATCAAGGGCCAGGTCGTCAGGGCTACAGCCTCAAGTAGGAAGCTCAGGCTTCTCTCACCCTAGCTGCATCTTCCAGCTCACCCGAAGAATCCCGAGCCGTTCCCCTGTCAGCTGCGAGACATATTCTCTCCAGCAGGTCTGGGGTCTGCCTCTTTGTCTCCTATATGTGAGAAATGCAAAATAATTGATCAACTTTAAAAGCAGATGGCACAGTGGTGCAGTGGTTACCACAGTGGCTTCACAGCAAGAAGGTCAGGGGTTCAAGTCCCAGGTGGGATGCAGACCTTTCTGTGTGGAGTTTGCATGTTTGTCAAGTGAATGTGTGGATTTCTCCCAGGTACTCTGGTTTCCTCCCACCCTTCAAAAACATGCATGTTACACTGATTGGCTGCTACAAAAATTTCCCCTAGAAATGAATGTGTGAGTTTGTGGCTACGCGATGGATAGGCGGCCTGTTTGGCGTGTACCATGCCTCTCAGCCAGGATAGGCTCTGGCACATGCTGCAACTCTGTTTGGAATGGACAGTTCAGAAGACGAAACAGAACTTTTAAAGCACAAGATTACAACTTTTCTATTATGGAGCTTTTTTTTTCTTTTTTACAAGGTTTCTTAAAAATGTTTGTCGTGAAATAAATGACAATTTTGGACTTAAACAAAATATAAGGATGCTATCGTCATATATATATATATATAAAAAAAATGGATTCATGTTTAAGAAAATATCGGTGAGGATAGAAACATAAGTGTTGAAAAAAAAATAGTTTAAAAGGCTTTTTTACTAACAAAAAGTCTTTTTTTTCTGTTGCTAAAGTTTGCATCTTTCCAACAAGCAGACAAGATTTCTCTATGAAACAACTGAGGTAAAGAGCAGACACATATTTACTAAAGTTGCATCATGGACAGTTCAGATGAGGTCTGTCCAATGAACGTTTTGGCACAGCAGAACAAATTCCTGCAGCATCAGGCCCTTTTTCCACGGTATTGAAGAACATTGCTGAAATATTTCTCCTGTCAGAGTCAAGAATGATGACTGCCTGAAAAGCACTTTAAATAGCCTGACAACACAGTTTTTTCTGGAGTGGACACATTCTTTGAAATGTGTACTTTCATACACAGAATTTATTTCCTAGTTTTAAAATAAAAGAAAGTAGTCGTAATTCAGTTTTTTAAAAATGCACGTCTATATTTTTTATTATCAGTAAATCAAGATGACCTGTTTATGTTTTTGCCAACCTTATTTGAAGTGGTAAAAATTATTAGTTCATTCAGTATGGTCTCTTCGTTACAACCATAATGCACGTTGGGGGATGGATGGCTCAGTGTGTAGGGCGTCCGCCCTGTAACAGGGGGATTGCCAGTTACAGGAACTTTGCCAGAAGTTCATGCCAAGGTGTTCTTGAGCATGACACGGAACCCCCAATTGCTCCTGATGGTAGTTTGCACCTTGCATGGCAGCATCCCCATCAGGTATGAATGTGTGTGTGATTGTGAGCTGCACTGTAAAGCGCTTTGAGTGCAGACACAGGTGGAAAAGTGCTGTCTAAGTAGAGACCATTTACCATTTGTATTCTTGATTACGCCAGTAAACACGATGTTTTTATTGACTACATGCTCAGTACTCCCCTGGGAACTGAAAGATGCGTTTAACAAAGAAGGTAGACTTATTGCACTCTGTATAAGATCACAATTAAGCAGTCAAGGTTGGTCCCAGGAGGCGTTGGCTTAGTGGTAGAGTTACCATCTTTCGCCTGGGAGAACCTGGTTTGAATCCAACTAGACCAAAGCTTTCCCTAGGACTACGGGAGTGAGAACTGGAAGGACAAACTGAAAAAAAAAAAACAACAGTCAAGGTTGAGTATTTAGGTTACATTTACTTGCTAGTGTTTGAGACTTTATCTGCACAACTGGATTTTCTCTAAATTCAATATTTTGTCTCAGTTGACTTTTTTCCGAGTGAAATAATTTATTCTCAAACAGCTCATCGTTACTGTACTCATTTGAAAACTATTCTCAAAAGCTTTTGTGTCCATGTTTTTCTCTTTTATGCTGTTAATTTGTGTCGATTTGTGTGTAAAGTCAACATTTTCACTACACACCTTGTGATGACAAGATAAGTTCACAGAGAATAAAATGAGAGAAATATGAGGTTCAAGTGGTGGAATTATATAAAAAAAAGGCTTAAGTGTTGTCCAACACTCCGAATGCAAATTGTAGCTGGCAAAAAATGAAAATGAAGTCACATTAAGGTTTAGCTCAGACAAATATGCTCCATTTGGCTTAAAATACAGCAGCTGCTTCCACTTCATCTTCATCTCAAAAACTCATTATAATTGGCAATAATTCAGTGTTAGAAAGCTGTGAAAACATCGTTCTCGAGTCAAGAGCTCCAATCGGAGCTTAGCTGGAGTGGAGAGCTTTAGACTGTCTCTTGAATTAGTTTTGGCTGTCTGAGATTGCTCCCACTCCTCCAGCCAGAGGAACGGGTTATTAGAATGATGGTAGAAGAGTCATACATGCAGGTAGAAGGAAAAAAAGATGGAGCAGTAGAGCAGAGAAATGAATGGTGGCGAGTTGGGGGAGTGAATCTATGGTAGGAAATTCTGTGTGCCACCAGATGATTTGCTTCCAAAAGCTTAACTGAATCTCATGGATCTTCTGGTGAAATCAACATTTTTATGACTGCGGGTTAACAATCAGATATTTCTATAATCATTTCAGATTATTTTTTATTGTAGAGACAGATGGTTTCTGATTAAATTCACCTCCCTGTGAGTTTGAGCTGCTATTCTGAGTAAAAGGCTTCAGCCGCCTCATTAATTATTTAAAGAAAACCAGTGACACTATTTAATGTGTGTGACGAAAATATATTTAATGCAATTCATAGTTTGCATCTCGGAGCAATCATGCACATGCTCTGTTGCTTATTTACAACTGCATACTTTCAGATCAAATTGGATGCAATTGTTAGTAATATTTCTGACTGCATGTGTGGAAATCGACCCAGTTCATGTTTATTTTATGCAAATTTATTTTACATACAATCTGTGTACACGTGTCTGTTTACATGTTTCCATAAAGATAGATATATTGATGTTGATATGTGCACATGCCCATTATATACAACTATATCTGATCAATAAAAAAAATCAATTAAAATCAACAGGCCGATCGGTGCGGCGTCAGCAATATCTAGGACCCTACATCGGTCCGTCCTGGTAAAGAAAGAGCTGAGCCGAAAAGCAAAGCTCTCGATTTACAAGTCGATCTACGTTCCCACCCTCACATATGGTCACCAGCTGTGTGTGGTGACCGAAAGAATGAGATCGCAGATACAAGCGGCCGATATGAGCTTCCTCCGCAGGATGGCTGGGCTCTCACTCAGAGATCGGGTGAGGAGCTCTGCTATCCGGGAGAAGCTCGGTGTCGAGTCACTCCTCCAGCTCGAGAGGAGCCAGATGGGGTGGTTCGGGCATCTGGTCAGGGTACCCCCGGAGCGCCTCGCTGGTGAGGTGTTTCGGGCACGTCCCACTGGGAAGAGACCAAGAGGCAGACCCCGGACCCGCTGGAGAGACTATGTGTCACAGCTGGCCGGGGAACACTGCTGGATCCTTCCGGTTGAGCTGGAGGATGCAGCTAGGGTGAGAGATGCCTGGGCTTCCTGTCTGAGGCTGTTGCCCCCGCGACCCGGCCCCGGATGAGTGGAAGATGATGGAACGGAATTAAAATCATTTAATCAAGAAAAAAGAGACAAATATACATTTCTAATGCAGAAAAAAAAACTTGCTTTTATTCTTAATACTCAGTATGAAAAAGAAAAACTATTTTTTTGTCTTTTACTCAATTTACACCTGATGTTAGGAATGTTGCTTTTTTTGTGGAAGATTTTGCCTTTTTTAATTAAATGAAACTCTAATTATTTCCTTTAGAATTTAAATTAGCTTTTTGATCTAAATTTTGATGTTCCTCTACAACCTCTTCTGACTTTCTGTCTTACTCTTTCCAATCTCTTTGTTGTCGGTCGGCTGGCCTTCTGCCACTTTTTTAAGATGTTTTGTGGGATTTCCTCGGCTAATTTTTCTGTCTAACTCCTCCCTGAACCACAGTCTGTGTGGTTTGGACGTCCCCTCTGGAAGACTGCTGCTAACTGGGCAATGCTGGCGAGTCTTTGTGTTTATGAGACAGCGGGCATGTGTTTGGTCCCACCTGGCGAGGGGATAGAAAGGAAAGAGGTCTGAGAAGGGGGAGAGAGTGTGAATGAGAGGCCTATTGTGACGCTGTGGGGAGCGGGTGGGCATATTGGAGAGCAGCAGGTGCTCAGCCAATATGGGAGATGGTTAGAGCCCCCGAAATGGCAACCTTCTAAGTGAGAGGATCTTCTGATTGGCTGCTGATCAAAAATGACAGGAGCAATGACCATGCTGGCTCGCCAAGGGTCCAGTCTGAGTGCACCTGGCCCACAGTCACATGACCGGAGATGCCTCGGACAGACCCTGTGTGTGGTGTTTGTGTGCAACCTCTTTGAAGTCTTTGCTTCTGGCTTGCTTGTGTTGTCACCACATGTGGAGAGAAGGCTTAGGTTTTTTTTTTCTTTCAGGAGAAGCAGTGAGAGGCTTTTCCTGCTTCCAGAAGACCTTTTTGTTTTCACTCAATCTTAGTTTTGCTTCTCCTGCTTTCAATTTTCAACATTTTTTCTTAAAGTTGTGAACAAATTATGTATTATTTCTACTCAAAACATCAACCGTCTTCCTTTTCATTTGTTTTTTATTCAATAAAAGGGATAGTTAGGTTTTTCCCGATTATTCAGACAATGTCTACAGTGCACATTCCGTCCATTTTTTCATTTGACCCTTATCAATCCCAAAGATCTTCAAGTTCATCCTCTTTCACATTCCTTTCTAACATTTCTTCCTGACCCTTAATGATCCCTGACCCCTCTGAGGCCAGAATCTTGGAAGATAAAATACCAAAAGGAAATAGTAGCTTCCTCCTTCCGAGTACTGATCCTCATCTGCAACTCGTGAAGAAAAACGGGGTTATTACCAGCATGTCATTACTCTCAGCCTTCACGGGAGATGCCTGGAGGGAGAATGAAGAGAGATAAGACCACAGGAGAGAACAGAAGGCTGAATAGTCTAGTTTATCGTGAAATTGTTCATTTTTCTACACAAGAACAAAAGAGGAATCAATAAGGAATATTGATGTGGAGCTGTAGGCTCACTTGTATCTCCGCTGCTTGGTCATGTTTCTCAGTCTCTCTAAATGATAAGAGACACTTTTGCTCGAGGAATCGATACTCTGTCCATCACTCACTTGTATAAAAAAGTAAAGAAGACGACAACAAGGAACTGCAACACTTGTTTATTGTTCATAAAGAACTTCATCTTAAAATGCTTAAAAAATACTAAACTTTAAATTAAATCAGCGTGTGTTCTATAAATGTGTTTTACGCTCATTTATCAAACTTAGGAAACATAGTATTTATTAGTCATTCATATTAAACCAAAGGGGTTTTATTTGGAAGATGGAAATAAAATTCCGTTCCATTCTGTCGTCTTCCGCTTATCCGGGGCCGGGTCATGGAGGCAACAGCCTCAGACGGGAAGCCCAGGCTTCTCTCACCCCAGCTACATCCTCCACCTCACCCGGAAGGATCCCGAGTCATTCCCTAGCCAGCTGTGAGACAAAGTCTCTCCAGTAGGTCCGGAATCTGCCTCTTGGCTCTTCCCGGTTGGACGTGCCCAAAACCGATCAACAGCGATGCGCTCGGGGAGCATCCTGACCAGATGCCCAAACCACCAGTCAAGAGGCAGGGTGCACCCTGAAGAGGTCACCAGTCTGTTGCAGGGCCACACTCACACTCGTTCCTACAGGCAATTTTAATAGTGTCCAATAAAGCTAATAAGCATGTTTTTGGAAGGTGGGAGGAAACTGGAGTACCCGGAAAAAAACTAACACATACATGGGGAGAACATGCAAACTCTACACAGAAAAAAACAGTGTTTCTAGTCTGGACTTGAACCCCAAACCTCTTGCTGTGAGGCCACTGTGCTGACCACTGCGCCACCATGCCACCCAGGAGTAAATGTCAACTGACTAATGTTTAATTGTGTTGACTGATCGTTATCGACTGTCACCTTCTTAACCTTCTATCCCTTACGGGATTACCGGAGCCCATTCCCGCTGATTCAAGGCGAGAGGTAAGATACAGCCTCAACAGATTGCCAGTCTGCCACAAGGCCAGATCTTTCTGTCACAATGTGGAGCTGAGGCCAAAAATATACCCTTGACACAACAGACAGGCTCAGATGAAGAAATCAAAAGCAGATTTATTAGATTTGATGTAAGGTTCAGATGAAGAAGATGAAGAAGAATTAGGCTGGTTCTGGTGTAGGAGCTGGAGCCAAAAACTGGATAGCAGGTCAAGCTTGATAAACAAACTGCCGAAGAGTGTGTGAAAAACTGATTCATTTATGCCGCAGCAGATGAATAGATGAGTTTCAGGTGCAACTTGTTGCAGCTCCCGGCTGAGCCCCCCAAACTCCAAACACACACAGACAAACAGGGAGGGGGAACAGGACACAGAAGGATGAGACTACTCTCCTGACTCAAACATACAACCATATTCAATCCTAGGGGCAATTTGGTACTGGCCAATCAACCTAACATGCATGTTTTTGGAGGGTGGAAAGAAATCAAAGTAAACCCATGCAGACACGGGGAGAACATGCAAACTCCAGACAGAAAGGCCAGTGTTCCAAGCCTCGTCCCCACCTGGGACTTGAACCGACAACCTTTTTGCTGTGAGGCCACTGTGCTACCCACTGCGGCACGTGCCGCCCTTGATCATTGTTGACCTCAATATAATTTAAACTAATTAGTTTTGAATATTCCATTATTCACAAATTATTTTATTGGTTTAACGACGTGTTACATTTACATGGGGAGTGTATTTTATCTCAGTTTGCCTTTGTGCTCGTCTGTCAGCCCCATTTTCCCTTCGCTTTCACCCAGTTTAACAGAATCCAAACACAACTTCAGCATATTCTTGTATAACAACCCTCATTACTTGTTTCACAGAGACAAACCAGAGTCGAGCTATCATTACCGGTACGGTCGTTATAGCTGCCCACGGATCTACCACAATACACTCAATCTACACCTTATTCTTTCAGCATAACAATCTTTCATAGAGCGCTGTCGAGGAACACAATAGAGCTCACACAAACATCTAAACGCAAACCTAACAACACAGAGCCAATTGTGGATCAGAAATTAAGTGGAGCATCTGAAATTAAAATCACAAACAGTTTAATTTGCTCAGTGATGGCTGCATGACCAACTCTTTTTTTTTTTTTTTTATAACAGGCTCTTTCGCTTTTGTTTTTGGTGAAAGAAGTAATCATGGTTTTGAAATAACAAGAGAATGAGAGATAAAAGAGGAGGGGAAGAAAATGGGTGGCTGACGAAGGCAAACAAAGAGAGTTCTTGTGTGGCAGATGTTGGATGTTTGAAACGGTTTAATTTACACGCTGTTCGAATAGAGAAGCTGTGTTTTAACCCAAACATTGTTTGCTGGAGGGTTGAAATTTTTCCTAAGATAATGTTTGCTATTTACCAGAGATTCTCTCACTTTTTATAGAGTAGATTTTAATCCTATGACCAACTTCAAACCTCACATTCACTCATAAAGTAGTCCTCACCACTCGGATGATATTTTAAGTTGAAATATAGGCACCATTTGTCAATATGAAGTAGAGTTATTAAAATTGATTTTTCCTTCTTCTTTTCAGTGCTCACCGGGACGCCACTGATGACTGGTTTAGAAATATAATAAAATAGGAGAAATCAATTCAGCTCAAAATAATAACTGCATGTTTTTATTTTCCTAGATTGAAATCATTAAAGAGTCTTGTAAGATATTTCTGAGCATTTTTATAAGATGTTTTTCTGAAAAACAAAGCTAGAAATGTACATCAAATTAGTTCTTCAACTTCAAACATCGTGTATCGAGCTCTTTTAATTATGAAGAAAGTTTTTGCCTCATAAAACACAGGCAGTCATGTCGTCAAGTTTAACCCAACCTGAGAGCCAAAAAATATCTGTGATACAAAAAGCTAAATAAATTAATATAGCCAAACATTCCGTTCTGTTCCGTCGTCTTCCGCTTATCCGGGGCCGGGTCGTGGGGGCAACAGCCTCAGATGGGAAACCAAGGCTTCTCTCACCCGAGCTGCATCCTCCAGCTCACTCGGAAGGACCCAGAGTCGTTCCCCGGCCAGCTGTGAGACATAGTTTCTCCAGCTGGTCCGGGGTCTGCCCCTTGGTCTCCTCCCGGTGGGACGTGCCCAAAACACCTCATCAGTGAGGCGCTCGGGAAGCATCCTGAACCACCCCATCCGGCTTCTCTCGAGCTGGAGGACGAGCGACTCGACACCGAGCTCCTCCTGGATGGCAGAACTCCTCACCCAATCTCTAAGTTAGAGTCCAGCCCCCCTGCAGAGGAAGCTCATGTCGACCGCTTGTATTTGCAATCTCATTCTTCGGTCACTACCCACACCTGGTGACCATAAGTGAGGGTAGGAACGCATATCGACTTGTAAATCGAGAGCTTTGCTTTTCGGCTCAGCTCTTTCTTTACCACGACGGATCGATGCAGTGTCCTAGTTATTGATGACGCTGCACCGATCCGTCTGTCGATCTCCCGTTCCATCCTTTGCCCATTCATGAACCACCAAGATACTTAAACTCCTCCATTTGGAGCAGGAACCTGTCCCTGACCTACCCATTGTCTCGGATTTGGAGGCGTTGATTCCCATCCCGGGCGCTTCACATTTATACTAACAATAGCTGAACATAGTTAGTGTAAATGTTAAAAGTTTCCAACTTAGAAATCCCTCTATAAATGGCCATAAAAAAGCATATTGTATGGGTTCACTCAACAAGATCATCACCATGGATACCACCTTGATCAAGCTGGAGCAGGTTCACTTTAAATGTGAAACCTCTAATGGGAACCTCAGAATTCTCAGAGTTATCAACCCGTTAGTTTAGAGAACAAAACCTCAACCAGAAGAACTGTTTGTTCAATTCATCATCAAACTTTGATGCAAGCAAAGTCAGATTTTAACTGTGAAAATTCAGCAAAACAAGATTTAAATCCCAGACACAGAAAAGGAGCCACATTCTTTTATCGCAAGAAAAAAAGTGTGTCTAGAAAGCACCAAAAAAAAGATTTTATACCAAAATAATTTACTTTGTGTTTGATTTCATTTTGTTTTATCTTCTGAACCACTTATCCCTAACAAGGTTGCAACGTAATTTCAGGCGAGAGGCAGCGTACACCAAGAACAGGTCGCCAGTCTGCTGCAGAGCAACACACACAGACAACCATCCACACACACACACACACACACTCAATCCTAGGGGGAATTTTGTAGTGACCAATCAACCTAACATGCATGTTTTTGGAGTTCGGGAGAAAAGTGGAGAAAACCCACACACGGGAGAGAACATGTAACCTCCACACAAAGAGGGCAGTATTTACAGGCCTCGTCCCAGTAAGGACTTAAAGACCTGACCTTTCTGCTGTGAAGACACTATGCTGACATATTGATGTTCTGACATTCCATGATGTCACACCCGTCAAAAGTCAACACCTGCCATGACAGTTGGCGTAAAACAAACCATTCAAAACACGAGAAAGCAGCTGGAAAATTGTATGTCCGACGTGTGTTACCACCTAGCGTTACGTATCTGTACAAAAAGGAATTACCACCAGGGATACACCCTGTACCGCTTGTTCGCGCTTTGTCATGAGCTGTCACATGACCAAAGCTCCCGGATGTCTGACTTCTTCCATACGTTCACAAAAAACAATACTGGCAATAGACCGTGCAGATCGCTACTAGCGGCTTTCAGATGCACAGCTGAAGTAGGAGGAGATGCCATGTGCTTGGCCTCATCATACCTAATCATGTTTATGGAATGCTCTAGAGTGTTCATCATGCAGGAGTTTTATTAGCCTTGGCGGGTGAGCGTGAGATAGGTCCCAATTGCGGGTGTCTCCCGTCCAACACGGGAGACCTGGCATGTCTGGGGATTCCAGATGCATGCATTGAATTCCAGGATGGTTGTAATAGAGATTAAACAGGATTTTTAACCAAACCCAGAGAGCTGCTTTTGGTTTGTGGTATACAATTTAGAATAAGGGCGACAAGCAGATGTTGAGTTCTGCTTCACATCCAAATTCAGAGGCGTAGCTGCAGCTTGAATGGGAAGGGGTCGCGAACAAAGAGCAAGCTGCTATTTTTTAACAATGCTTCTAACAAAAAATAATTTAGAACTAATTGTTTTATTTTCAAAAAATTATTATTTTGCCTTTGAATTTCTTTTAAGCGTAAAGAAAGTTTATTTGAGGAAACATCTGTCTTCGCTGTTTCCAAAGAAGAGATTCAGCTAAAATGAAAGGGAAGGTGTACAACACCGTGGTGAGACTGGCCATGCTGTTTGGTCTAGAGACAGTGGCACTGAGAAAAAGACAGGAAACAGAGATGGAGGTAGCAGAGATGAAGATGCTGAGGATCTCTCTGGGAGTGACCAGGATGGACAGGATCAGTGGAACAGCACATGTTAGAAGTTATGGAAATAAAGTCAGAGAGGCCTGACTGAGATGGTTTGGACATGTGCAGAGAATTGAGAGAGTACATCGAAAGAAGGATGCTGGGTTTGGAACCAACTGGAAAGAAGCCTAGATGAAGACCAAAGAGGAGATTCATGGATACAGTGAAGGAAGAAATGAAGACATGAAGTTGGTGTGACCGAAGAGGATGCAGCAGATAGGGTTAGATGAAAGAAACTGACTTGCTGTGATGACCCCTGAAGGGAAATGTCGAAAGAAGAAGAATGAAGACAACACAAAGAAAAATCTCAGCGAGGACTTCAACAAAACATAAAGTTATCCTCATTACTAGACACACACACACACACACACACACACATATGCAGCCAGTTACGTTTTAATGATAACCGTAAAACTCACCTTAACACTGTCTTTCTTTTTAACTCTAAAAACCAAATATTTATAGAATTTTTTGTCCCCTTGGAAGACTTCTTCTTTCGGCATTTCCCTTCAGGGGTCGCCACAGCAATGTCTATTAAAAGTACACAAAAACTCCAAAACGTATGGACTAGCTTTTACGCACAGCATGTTGAGGGGAACAAAGGCTTTACCATGTTTTTAACAAAAGATTGGCCGCACAGGCAAACATGCACATACAGTGAGAAACAACACACCAGATTGTCCTCTGAATAAACTTATTTTCTTACAATGTTATAACAGTAGAATTTTACCCTATTTTTTATTGAATTTCTCAAGGTTTGTCTTGTGCAGCATGATGGCAAGTAAAAACATAGGCAGGGTGCCAAGATGTGCTGGACAGATTTACTCCACCAGGGAGTCGCCGTGTCCAGAAGCCTGCCCTTCACACTGTACAGTCTTGTAATTAATATTGTTTTATTGCAATACTTTATTACTCTGGCTTGTGTTAAAACAGTCTCTTCAACTTGAGCAAAGTAAAGAGTTTAAAGAATAAAGGTTAAAATGTGAAAGAGAAAAGAATTTAACCCTTTGTCTCTTACTTTTTTTTAGGTTTTTCAATTATGCACAGAGAATTTTTAAAATAAGCTGTCCTATTACATCACAACTGGAATATTTTTAGTTTTTAAAAGGTTGAGAGCACTACAATTTTTCACAAATTGCTTCGTCATTTTTTTTTTTGGCAAGTTAAATTAATGGTCACCAAATTTGAGTTTATTTTAATTTGGTAGGAGGAGTTTGTGATCGCTACAGCAATTCAAACTTATCATATCCAAATTATTATGTCTTCATCATATCATTTTAAATCTTGTCTCATGAGTTATACAAATTTTTTAAATGATATTGTGAGCACCCTCTTTTCATTTGGTCTCAGTTATTAAAAAAAAAAAAAGTAGATAGTTTCAGGCTTTACTCACAACACTTTAGACTTTTATAATGTTGTCGTGTCAAATAGAGTAAAAAAAAAAAGAAAAAAAACTCTCTCTCAAAACAAACCTTATTTGTTTTGTCGTTTTCAACCTCGACAGGCCTGACCTCCAACATTTAACATGTCAACTCATGCTCGGAGACGTTACTCCTAGGATTTTGGCCTCTATCAACATAAAGTTCTTGTAAATTTTTTGAAATACAGGAAATGTTTTACTATCCAAGTGTAAACTCCAAACTTGTGGCTGACGAGTTGATCAATTTTACAAACCAGCCTCATGATCCTGCTCATCAAGTTTATTTTCCTTTTCCTGAACAGTCTTGGTTTCACGCAGTCTGCCTGTACAATGGGCACCGATGAAACCAACCTTCCAACCAGCTGGCACATCCCTCCTGATTTTTGAGGGTATGCTGATGCGGTTACCACCACCGAATGGATGCTCAACAAGATTCATACCCACACCTCGGGCGCGTGGCCAGCAGTTCCTCTTAGCCTTGTACTTACAAGGCATGGCAGGCTCATCCCCACTTTGGGACTCGAACCTCCGACCTTCTTGCTGTGAGGCCACCATGCTAAACACTGCACCACCGTGCAACCCTCATACAGTTTGTGTGTTGTGTAACAATACTGTACAATACCAACTCCATTACATTTATACTCGTTTCACAGATAATTTATGCAAATTTGACCACACAAAACACAAATATTTAATTTAGATTCTTTTAATCTGAAGTAACGACCGATGCTGAGATTTTAATGAGTAACATACTGTTCACTTCTTCCATGGTAATGCATTATATTCCTGTGTTGCCGATAAGGGAGTATATAATGGTAATAGATTAATTTGTAATTTGTAATGGATTACATTGTAATATATTACATTTGTAATAGATTACACTGATCAGCACTTGAAAAAAATTACAGTACAATCTTTTAATTATTATGTCACTAGATGGTATCATATACTGTATATCTCTGATTGGTTGCATATCCTTCCCTCTTGTTTCATTTTTTGTATAAGCAGTTGTGAGTGAGAGCCAGACTGTTTTTATGATGCTGTGTTTAACGGCTTCACCTAACACCCCCCACACCACCGTCCCCCACTGAAACACTGGTCCACATAACAGAGTTCCCATTCTGTTCTGGCCTCCAAGTCTGAAAGCAGTTGCTGCCAATTTGATGATATGCCATCTAACAGTGGCCACAAATGGTCTGTTGGGTCTGGAAAGCAGCCAAACCCCCTCCTCATGAACTTCTTATGCCCACAAAATAAGCCCACAGCTGTGTTTGCAAACCCAACGCTCACATGGCAAACAGGAGCGTGTTTCCATGTTCCGCATGAAAACCTGTCTGAGATCTCTGAAGAGACCTTAAAGTGGAGATGTTTTCAAAGTTTAAGAAATGCTTTTGCAGACAGTCACGAAGCCTGAGTAGCCGATCAGGATAACATAAGTGACCTTTTAGAAAGCAGGATGTGAATAGAAGAGGTTCTGAGCCTGCGTCATGTTGGATTGTGTGCTCAGGGCTACACAGGTCTGATTAGGAACGGCTCAGTGGCCGTTTCCGTACCAATAAACCATGTCCATGTTTATGTTTCTTCTTTGCTTGATTTTCTCCGTCCTGCTCTGCTGCCATTTCCTCCCTCCATGCTGAACTCCTCATTGTTGGTGTTTTGCTGTCATGTTTGTGCTCTCAGCGCCTGTGAGTGATTCACCAACGCCAGGTATCTGACTGCCCATTCTGGACATCCGTGACTCATTAACATTCTGAAGCACAACCACCATGGTTGCCATGACGTCAGTGTTTCTGTGGAAACTGATTTAGCCATCAGGGTAAGATTTCAGTTTACTATTCATTCAGTCAAGTTGTCAGAGAAAACGCTGAAGGATCGTTTCCCTTTGTCATTTTGTGCCACTGGTGATAGATAGTTTAGCAGTTTGAAGCACCTGTAGGGCAAACCTGGTGGAAGGAGAAGCACTGGTCCTCTAATGCAGGTTTAATTGTCCAAATCTGACCCGTTCGGAAGAAAAAGCCTGTTGGCTCTGTGTGCAGGAAGAGGGTTTTTCGGTATTTTGGTCTTATAGCTGTCAAACCTGCTGTTTGATGTGTGAGTGGACATGGGTTTATTACTCTATAATCACCCAGAGCAAGTGGCAAAAGCACTTTCTCTCAGAGAGATGGCAATTGGTGGCTTTGCCTCCTTTCTGACGTTGTATATAGATGGTTTAGGGCACTTACCCTCACATCTGTGGGAGCAGAAACACAATAATTGTCTAAAGTGCTGTTCCAGTACATACGATCAAGCTTTTATTTTTTTACTGTCAAGTAGATTGAGTCATTATACAAAGTTGCACGATTATTTCACTTTTTACAGCTCTGTGTGTCATGTAGAATTATAATGATAGCTCTCAGCTTAGCATGAGATTATATTATGTGAAATATTAGGATGTGGAGGAACATCGCATGTTAGAGTTTTGGAGATGCAGTCAGAGACACCAGACTGAGATGGTTTGGACATATGCAGGAGAGAGAGAGTACATCGGAAGAAGGATGCTGGGTTAGGAACCACCAGGAAAGAGGCCTAGAGGAAGACCAAAGAGGAGGTTCATAGATACAGGGAAGGAAGACATGAAGATAGTTGGTATGACTGAAGAATATGCAGCAGATAGGGTTAGATGGAAGAAACTGACTTGCTAAGGTAATCCCCAGAGGAAAATGTCGAAAGAAGAAGAAGATTAGGATGTGGAGCGGACACGGATGAAATAAAAAAGCTGAGATCATTGCATGTAATATTAAATTAACAATACTGTTGGAAGATGAACCTTATCTTAAATCTACTTCTTTTGGTTTTTTAAAACACTTTTTTGATTCATTTCAGCTGAAATTTTTCTAACCCATCTGGCATTTTTCTCAACCCATTCCAACTCGATCTAGGCTGTTCACCCTAAGTACTTCAAATTCTCCACCACCATAAATACCGGGTGAAAAATACATGCTACAATGTTTGTTTTTTTTTAACTTCAATCACTCATTTAGTCTATTAAAAATAGACAATCTAAAGGATTCAAGGGGCTGGACGGTGGCACAGTAGTTAGCACAGTGGCCTCACAGCAAGTTGGTTGTAGGTTTGGGTCCTGGGTGGGACGAGCCAAGAAACACTGGGCTTCCTGTGTGGAGTTTGTATGTTCTCCTCGTGTATGCGTGGGTTTTCTCCAGTGCATTTTTGTCCCACCCTCCAAACCCATGCATGTTAGGTTAATTGGCCACATTAAAATCGCCTCTAGGATTGAGTGCATGTGCAGATGGTTGTTTGTGTGTGGCTCTGCGACAGGCTGCCAACCTGGTTGGTGTGTACCCTGCCTTTCACCTTTAATCAGCCAGGATAGGCTTTGGCACCTCCCACGACCCTGTTAAGGAATAAGCAGTTCAGAAGATGAACAATGGAACAAAAACAGAAGAGTTTTTATGTCTTTGCCTCTGGAATGTAGAGGATGCATTAAGTGCTCGGACTGTCCGTGTCTTCGTGCTTCCATAATACTTTTGTAAATGTAATATCTCACGAACGCCTGAAGGAATTTAAATCTGCCCACAGTCACCAAGTACCAATGGTTGATGAACTGATCTATAATTGGTATCGGGTAGTAGTTGATAGTTGGTACCACACGTCGACGTCACAAAGGTTGAGGTCACAATTTTTTAAGGCAGACAAAGACACGCTATTTGACGCTCTGGCATGGACTAATTCTTTTTTCTCCTCCTAAGATTTGCTCATTTCTCATATTAACTACTGTTAAATATTGTCTTTTCATAATATGAGACAATGTTTTTGGAAGTTGAACGTAAATGTAATATTCACTTTCAGGGTTCAATTTAATTGCTATGCAGACATTTTTATACGTTAGGTAATGCTTCATGTTACAGCGTAATTGTGGCAAGGCTATAAAATGACATTGTTAAATCTTTACAACTTGTGGTTTTGAGAAGGAATTAAAAGAAATTGTGCCAAACTGTGCCGGAATGGCCATTTAAAAGTCCTTTGTCTTCACAGCCTATGTAAAAATTGGTCATTGAATTTTGTCATTCCAATGACTTTGGCAGAAACCATTCAATTAGTTATCTTTTTTTTATTATTATTTGTGCTGAAACTATCTTGTCTAAGCATAAAAAACACACACACTGTTTAAAATTTTGAAAATATTATAACTTGTAAAACTTTATTAAAATATTACATTAAAAATCTTAATCCTAAAAATCCTGACCTAGATCAAGTAGTCAAATTCTACAAACAGTAAAAACACATATTTTTCTTTAAAAACCCTCATTACGTACATATACAAGATTTTCTTTAACAAGACTCTTTGTCTTCTTTTTAAAAAGCCAATGTCTGTGCATTAGATCATGCTTTATGTGTCTGTTCTTTCACTAGAAAAAGCACCAATTTACCCTTGAGCATAATATAATGAAAGCTGAAATAGCGCCAATGTCATGAACACTTCCCAGGGTGTTCTGTCGTCTCTATAATAACTCTAATATAATATCAATTACCCGCTGCTTCCATTGGGGGCAATAACATGCCCCTCAACGTTATTGCTGGATTTTTCCAGTGTGATAGATCCAGACCTTGGTCATAGGTGGGTAGGGGCAGGTGAAACCACGCTTCACTGCAGGTTTAAGACCAATAGAAAATGCATTTGAACAAGACAAACTAAAATAGAAAATATGACAGATGCTGGCGACATGGTGCTGCAGCGGCCTCACGGCTAGAAGGTCGAGGTTCGAGTCCCAGAACGGGGACGAGGCTTGGAATATTGGGCTTTCTGTGTGGAGTTTGCATGTTCTCCTCACGTATGCGTAAGTTTTCTCCTGGTACTGCAGTTTCCTTCCACTCTCCAAAAACATGCATGTTGGGCTGTTTGGTCCCTATGAGTAAGTTTGTGTGTGTGTGTTGCCCCACACCAGACTGGTGACCTGTTCAGGGTGTACCCTGCCTTTCGCTTTGAATCAGCTGAGAGAGGCTCCTGCACCCAGTGCAAATCCAAACGGTTCAGAAGATGAATGATTTGACAAATGGTCAAACTTGAAAAAAAACAAAAAAAAACACAACAACAACTAAAAAGAAAAGATAATCATTAACTTTGTTAAATTAGTAAATAGAATGATTTATTTAAAATCTAGCATCACTTTTTCACCAAAATTGCAATCAAAGTGAAAACATGTACCACTTATCCCTGTTCTTCACAATAAACGAATCCGTTTGCTTGTTTCTGAATGGTTTAGAAACAGTGTTATTAATAAAACATATGGCTTGATTGGGAAACAAATATCTTGGCAGTCCACACTAGGATTAGGAGGGTCTCCACCCTAACTAACTGCAGGACCTCCCATCACCACAGTAGACGGATCACTATGGCAACCAACTTACAGTCTTTATATTGAGAATTCCCATGAGGAAAAAAATGAGCTTAAATGAAAAACTGGTTGGAATAATTCTCTTAGGTAGACTAACGAAAAGCATGTATTTGTAATTTATTTTACGTGAGAAAAAATCTTGAATTGGTCCCTCTGTGCTGAAAAGGGTAAGAAAATGTGAAACTTTGACAATGACTTTAATATGAACAAACGAGATTTGGTCAGATTTTTATTAGAAAATTTAGGAAAAAATCAGCAATGAAATGATTCATTCACTCCAGAGGAAAAAATGAAAAACTTTCTCAGTCCTTTTACGTTTAATAAAATCTCAATTGATCATGTGTAAATAACAGAAAATTAAAAAAGACGAAAATGAAAAGCAGTTTTTCATTTTTTACCATTACAACTGTTACTTTGAAAACTTTTCACATGAAGGAAATTAAGAAAATTAAATACGTATCGGGGCTGCACGATGACGCAGTGGTTAGGGCATTGGCCTCATAGCTAGAAAGTCAGGGTTTGAGTCCTAGAGTAGGGATAAGGTTCGAAACACTGGCCTTTCTTTATGGAGTTTGCATGCTCTCCCCATGTATGTGTACGTTTTCTCCGGGTATTCCAATTTCCTCCCACCCTCTAAATACTTGCATTTTAGGTTGATTGGCCCCTGGGAATGAGTGTGTGTGGATGGTTGTGAATGTGTGGCACCACTACATATTGGTGATCTGTTCAGGGTGTACCTTGCCTCTCTAAGCCGGGATAGCCTCCAGCAACCCCCGCAACCCTACTAAGAATAAGTAGTTCAGAAGACTAAATGAAAATGAAATTTGTGTCAAAAATATTTTCTGGAATATTATACAGCTAAGTCATTTTACACTAACTTATTTTAATGGATTTATTCTTTCTTTTTAGTAAATTTTTTAACCTTATTTTTTAACTCTATTACCTTTTTAACTTCCAACTTTAGGTTGTGGCTTGAATTGAACTGAACTGAATTGAAAATACTTGATTTATCCCTGGAAGGGAAATTTGAGTGCTGCAGCGCTACAAGACAAGACAATACTACATGCTACAATACAATATCTCACCACATCGTTTTTTGTTTGTTTGTTTGTTTTTAGTTGTTGAAAGTTGAAAGTGAAAAGGATTGAAAGTTAAAGGTTAAATATTTTGATGATGGACGGCAGAAATGATTTTCTGTACCGTTCCTTTGAGCAGCAGGGTTGCAAGAGTCTGTTGCTGAAGCTGTTCTTCAGATGGTCCACAGATTCATGGAGGGCGTACGAGGAATTTATCATGATTGATGACAGTTTTGCTTTCATTCTGTCCCTTGCCACCTCCTCCACGCAGGTGAGGGCTGAGCCAACCACACGTCCAGTTTTTTCTATCAGTTTTTTCAGTCTGTTGGCATCCTTTGTTTTTATACCAGCTCCCCAGGCGGCCACAGCAAAGAACAGGACACTCTCCATGATGGCATGGTAAAACATGGTGAGTATCTTGTTGCAGACGTTGAAGGACCTAAGCTTTCTAAGGCAGTACAGTCTACTCAGGCCCTTTTTGTAAATCATCTCTGTGTTGGTGGACTAGTTCAGTAACAATATAATTCAATGGAATTATCTTTAAAAATTTACAAAAGAAAGTAACTTTAGAAGTGCGATAAAAATGTATTTATTGAATAACTCAGTAACTCTTTTTGGAATAAATTTTAAATTGAAATTCTTTTTAATCATGTATATTTGCCAAATAAAACTAACTGTATGAGTTATGTAAAAAGAATTGAGAAACACTGTTATTTGAAATAGTCTATTTCAATGTTTCTGTAACTATTGCTCCAGATTAGAGCTACTTTAAAGCATTCCTGACACTTTTGAAATTTTAATTAACTCCAAAACAACTTTATCCCTTAAGAGTATTTCTGCAGACTGGATATAATAAAAAAAAACACTAATTATTCGAGAGTAGCTTTGCAACAATATGAAAAATGTTAGACTCAGAAAGGAAAACAATGCTGTGAATTGGCAGCATTTTAAAGCATTGAACGCCGTCAAATCCCATTGTCAAACATGGGGGCAAATTAAAGTCCATCTCCGCCACTGTCTTGCAGCAAATGGGAAAAGTGTCTCCCAAATGGTTTCAGAAATGAGTGTGCATTCGGTAGGATTGACTGACCCACTTCGAGCACCAGAGACACAGAGGAGATGGTATTGCAATTTCTTTGCCAGACACCCATTAGACGTATGGTTAGAGGCTAATTTAGTTATTATGGTGATGTTGGACGAATAGGCACCTTCTGTTTAAGTGAGACAAAGACTAAAACTAAAAAAACTGTACATTATCCCAAAATATAGAACAAAAATCAAGCAAAGTTACAATATTAATAATATAATGATGACACTTGGTTTGGTCAGAGATGGACCAATATGGACCAAAGATGGACCAAGAATGTCTAATTAGCCAACTCTATGTAATTTAAAAAGTCTCCAATCTAAACTGTAGTGAAACATCCAAACTTTTAACTCCGTTCCAGACTTAACATGTCATTGTTTGGGACGTCACTCTAAAACAGGGAGGACATTTTTTTAATGAGGTGAACCAGAAAAGGATGGAAAGTGAAACAGGTTGGCACACGAAAACGAAAATAAGAAGAATTTTATTTTAGGATATAATTAAGGAAACTGAAACTGTCATCAGGGGAAGGGAGTAAAGACGAATCTATCAAATACTAATGACAAAATTTACGTGCAGTGACCGAAAGAACAGGAAGAAAAGTACAAGCTGCCAAAGTGAGCTTTACAATGGATGGATTACTGTTTCAACATGGAAGCTTGTAGTAAAATAACCAAGTCCAAAAGGTCTTCGGACAACAAGAGAAATTTTAAATTCCAATTTTTTCATTTCTAAAATATACTGATGAGCTATAAGCAACGCTAGATTTTTTTTTTTTTTTGAGGAATGAAATAAGAGAAAAGCTTGTGACACAGGAGCAGAGAGGAAGAAAGTGAAGGTTTTTGGTTGCTGAGGTAACAGTGAAATGAATTAATGGGACTCTTTCTTGTACAGATTTTATATTGAGGATAAATAATAATAATAATCTGACCTACTGGTACTAAGCAGAGTGGCTTCACAGCAAGAAGATCAGAGTGGGGCGAGACTTCAAACTCTGGTCTTTCTTTGTAGAGTTTGCATGTTCTCCCCACGTATTTGTGTTTTTTTCCCAGGTACTCCCATTTGCTCCCATCCTCCAAAAACATGCATGTTAGGTTGATAGGCCACTATGAAACTTGCTCCTACAAATGAGTGTGTGTATGTACGTATGTATGTTTGTCTGAGTGCGTGGCCCCTCAATAGACTGGCGACCTGTTTGAGGTGTATACTGCCTCTTGCTTAAAATCAGCTGGGATAGGCTGCAATATTCTGATTTAAGCACTTTTTATTGCCAGATGTTTCAATTATTTATTCCAAACACCAGTTCCATTTTCAAATGTGCAAATATGTCTCATGACGGCATAGACGCAACTCAGTACCGTCATAAATATTGTCAACTCCACTTTGGCAATTGTCAGTGAAACACAAAATATTTGACAGTCAATATTCTATGTTGGAGGCTAAAATGACCTATTTTGACCATTTTATTTTAAACAAACAAAAAAACTACTTATAAGCCATTACAAAGTATACAATTATATTTCTGTCAAAAAATTATGAAATGAAACTTTACTTTGTTACTTTTTTTAAACCAGGGAAAATACAAAAACATATTACAGTACAATTGCATACATTTATTTACAGTTAAAAAAAATTTAAGAAACAGTAATGTGGTATTTTTATTGTTTACAGACTTTTACAACATTTTACTGTAAAATAAATAGATTTTTTTCATCCTACAGAGTAAAGCAGCTGATCCTCTTCCATTTAAATTAATTTGTTTCAACATGTGGTTGGGAAGGTATATCAATGACTTTGAAAAAGTTTTTTTTTTTTTTTATCATATAAAAAGAACACAATCCTAAAATGTTCTTCTTCTTCTTTCGACATTTCCCTTCAGGGGTCGCCACAGAAAGTCATTTTTTTTTCCCATCTAACCCTATCTGCTGCATCTTCTTCGGTCACACCAACTATCTTCATGTCTTCCTTCACTGATTCCATGAACCTCCTCTTTGGTCTTCCTCTAGGCCTCTTTCCTGGTGGTTCCAAACCCAGCATTCTTCAGCCAATGTACTCTCTCTCTCCTGCACATGTACAAACTACTGTATGTGCAGAGGAGAAAGAGAGAGAGTACATAGCTGTTAAAATTCACTAAAAAATACTTTTTGATTGAAACTCTTGATTACAAGCCTGTCCCCAAACTAAATAAAAGAAAAAGGTTGTTTAAACAACATGGAGACAGATGGGTGAGCGTGAGTCTGAGGGTGGACGTTATCAGTAAAACGATCAAAGTTTTACTACAAAACATAATATCCTCAAACTGAGATGAGTTTTTTTTTTTTTTTAGAAAATGAATCATCAACCTTTTGAAAGGGACCTTAAAACTGAGCTCTTTAAAAAAAAAAAAACTAAAATATTCACTGAAACTTCTAACATTCGTGTACTCTTTGATATGTTAATATCCCAATCTTTTTGAAAATTGCTTTTAAAAGAAGTGCATTTTTTTTCTTGCAATTTAACTTATTTCAAAAGGATGTCTCCAACCTGCTCAGTTTAACTTACAGTGGTGGTCAAAAGTTTACATACACTTGTAAAGAACATAATGTCATGGCTGTCTTGAGTTTCCAGTTATTTCAACAACTCTGATTTTTCTCTGATATAGTGATTGGAACAGATCCTTCTTTGTCACAAAAAACATTCATGAAGTTTGATTCTTTTATGACTTTATTATGGGTAAACTGAAAATGTGACGAAATCAGCTGGGTCAAAAATATACATACAGCAATGCTAATATTTGGTTACATGTCCTATGGCCATTTTTACTTCAATTAGGCGCTTTTGGTAGCCATCCACAAGCTTCTGGCAAGTTTCTGGTTGAATCTTTGACCACTCCTCTTGACAGAATTAGTGCAGTTCAGTTAAATTTGTTGGCTTTCTGACATGGACTTGTTTCTTCAGCATTATCCACATGTTCTCAATGGGATTTAAGTCAGGACTTTGGGAAGGCCATTCTAAAACCTTAATTCTAGCCTGATTTAGCCATTCCATTACCACTTTTGATGTGTGTTTGGGGTCATTGTCCTGTTGGAACACCCAACTGCGCCCAAGACCCAACCTTTGGGCTGATGACTTCAGGTTTTCTTGAAGAATTTGAAGGTAATCCTCCTTCTTCATTGTCCCATTGACTCTCTGTAAAGCACCAGTTCCATTGGCAGCAAAACAGGCCCACAGCATAATACTACCACCACAGTGCTTGATGGTAGGCATGGTGTTCTTGGGGTTAAAGGCCTCACCTTTTCTCCTCCAAACATATTGCTGGGCATTGTGGCCAAACAGCTCAATTTTTGTTTCATCTGACCACAGAACTTTGTCCATGTGATCAGCAGCGAACTTTAGTCGAGCCTTAAGGTGCCGCTTTTGGAGCAAGGGCTTCCTTCTTGCACGGCAACCTCTCAGTCCATGGCGATGCAAAACACGCTTGACTGTGGACACTGACACCTGTGTTCCAGCAGCTTCTAATTCTTGGCAGATCTGCTTTTTGGTGCTCCTGGGTTGACTCTTCACCCTCCTGACCAGTTTTCTCTCAGCAGCAGGTGACAGCTTGCATTTTCTTCCTGATCGTGGCAGTGACAAAACAGTGCCATGCACTTTATACTTACAAACAATTGTTTGCACTGTTGCTCTTGGAACCTGCAGCTGCTTTGAAATGGCTCCAAGTGACTTTCCTGACTTGTTCAAGTCAATGATTCTCTTTTTCAAATCTGTGCTGAGCTCCTTTGACTTTCCCATTGTAGCGTTTGTGGGGTTTTTATCCAATGAGCCCTTTTTAAATGGCCTCAGAGAAGTCACCACCTGTAGTCACTCATAATCACTCACAAGAAGTTAAGAGGTCATGCTATGAAGCTCATGTCATTGACACAACTTTCTAAGTCTCCAAAATTGCTCATTCATGTTGCTGTATGTATATTTTTGACCCAGCTGATTTCGTCACATTTTCAGTTTACCCATAATAAAGTCATAAAAGAATCAAACTTCATGAATGTTTTTTGTGACAAAGAAGGATCTGTTCCAATCACTATATCAGAGAAAAATCAGAGTTGTTGAAATAACTGGAAACTCAAGACAGCCATGACATTATGTTCTTTACAAGTGTATGTAAACTTTTGACCACCACTGTATGTGTTGCTTTGAAAATACCTCATCTACACATTTTCCAAAGCGTTTTTTTCTAACATGAAACTGTGGGGAGTCCACCCTGATAAGTATGCAATGAAAGGAAGGTTCACCCTCCACAGCTCACCAGTCTTTGCAATTATAAGGACTTTTTCAGTTGCTTTTATGAGGATTAATCAGAGCTAGAATGTCTTTCCTTGGACCAGGGGAAGATGGTTCAATTCCCAATGGGCCCATGCCTAAATGTCTCAGGCGAAGACATCAAACCCCCAGTTGCTGCTGCCATTAGTGGGGTCATGGGTGCATGCTTTGGTGCATTGCAGCAAAAGTCATTTCCCAATGAGGGATGAATATGGTATGATAAAATAAAACTAAACAACAAGAAAATTGACGTGTCCACCAATTCAAGAGGGTGCAGAGCAAAAATTTTTTGTCTTTGTGAAGTTTTGCTTCAACACATTTTAGAAAAAGTGCTAAATTGTATTTCAAAATAAGACACTTTTAATCCTATTTAATTTTTCTGTGCAATCTAGTGGATAATCTTTGATTTTTACAAAGCTGAATTGTCACATTATCGTGTTATTCAGTCGATATAGTGAAAAACAAATCGGTCGTCATTCAGCATTTTTTACATTTCAGAAAAAAATGACAACTAATTTAGATTTTCTGCAGATGTAAATTTACTATCATTTCCATATATGTGTGGGAATCACATTAAAAAAGTTAAGAAAAGGTATTTTCTTAACAGATGTCATTCTGCTGGAGAAGCAGGAGTCGTGCATTCAGATTATCACAGCAAAATCTCTCCATCTTTTAGTTTCTATCAAATCTCTAGTGGCACGGCTCAGTCACAAAAACACAGACTATGAAATCTCTACAAAAAAACAAATACAAAATGGGATTCTGTCAGTATAAAATATAAATATACCCCTGCATCTCCTTTTTTTTTCATTGTACGCCTACTTCGGATGGCAAAGAAATAAATCTTTCTCATACAATACCAGTTCTTACTTCCATAAAGACACACAAACACTGACAAAAAATGAAATAAATAGGCTGAAAAGGACTTGCATGCACAATTTAATTAGGAGCAATTTCAGTAGAAAGCTCCAAATCACAAAGTAATTAATCTCTATTGTTTGCATCTTCATTACACCTCAGGGAAGAGTCCATCTTCACACATCGAGGCCTGTCCGTTGGGAAATATAAAGCCATGATGTGGAATATATCTGGTCACATAGGGAAGTTTAAAAAGCTCCTGATGATGACATTTGCTTTCATGGTACACATATGGCTGAGTCCTGCATCATGAACTTTGAACACCAACAATCATGTGGATGTGAGTTCAGCCACAGCCGCACACTGCTTCTCATTACAAATCCCCTCATGACTGTATGCAATTTGTGGATGCACTCTGTTGCCTTTTGTCAGCAGACAGGAAGCGCTGTCTCTCCTCCTCGCTACATCTGTGTCAATCGCTCTGTCTCTTTCATTCAGGGACATGACCCTGTCTGCAAATTGTTATAATTAGTGTGGAACATCTAGAATTGTGTGTTTCCTGTGTGAATGACGTCAGCTCATCTCTCACTAGCCTCTCTGTACTTGTCTTGGAGCTGAAGAGAGCAGATGAAAAACTCAAGTAGTGAGCCCACAAAGGTACTTGTAATCCTCCTGCCGTCTCAGCGTAAAAGGGCAAACGGCTGATTAGATTGGTGGAATTGAGGTGATACATCCTGCAGTAATAATCCTGCCTTTGAGTGGGAGTAGATTGTCCAGATAAAAATGTGATGCAGCAGTTGATCTGTATTTATCTTGACAATATGAACACATAAGTGCCCTAGATGTTGCTTCATTGCTGGAAAAACAAAGGTCATACCCATATATTAAACATATTCATACACTGTTGCCATCAAACAAATTCTTTCATGTGTCAACAAAAGAATATGAATATGTTTATTAGTCCCTCAATGGGGAAATGACTTTGCTGCATTGCACCGCAGCAGGCAGCCACGAGAGTGGCATTGGTGGGAGCAACAAAGGGGTTAGGTGTCGGCTCCAGGGACACATAGGTGGCTCAGTGGGATTCGACCCAGCCTCTCCCAGTGCAAGGGACAAACATTCTACCACTGAGCCAACGCCTCCTGCATGACCATAAGAAAAAGTTCTGGGAACGTTTTTATCTTTTTTTTTTTTTAAATAGTCAGCTATCTCAAAATAAAGTTATTTGAAGTTTTCTTTGCAGCTTTCAGAGACCGTTTGAAATTTGGTTCTCTAAATGTTCTGGGAAGGTTAGGTTCTAATACAACCACCTACTTACGTTCAATGGGACCTTAGTTTTTGGTTGGGTAAAAACAAACCTTTAGAGAACTTCAGGCTAATGTTTTCTGGAGGTTCTCTGTTTGTTGTGTTAAATGTGTTTTCAGATTTCATGGATCCATTTTTTGTGGCTTGGCGCGATCATTGAAGTGATTTCTTTTCTTGAACACTTTGAGCAATCGGGTCCTTTTCTATTGTCCATGGTGAAGTTTTGGTTTAATATATATATTTATACATAACATTTTCAATAAATAAAGTTTGAAATAACAGAGTAAAACAACCAGAATTGCTGTTTTCACAGTAAAATCAAGCTGTTGCTTTATTTTAGATTTCAGTGAAAGTACAACAAAATAGCCCACTTTTATTTTCCACAAAGAAACAGCCTTTTACCAGCAACTTGAAATGACACAATTGGAGCAGATAGAAAAAAGCAACAATGTTAAATGGGTGAGATAAAACCCTTTTTCTGAAAATGCACTTGTGGTAGCGATGCGCACACACCCCTATTGTGAGATTTCATTTCCAGCTGTGAGATAGTCGTCATTCAGCGTCACTTGAATCCCAGTTTGGTATTAGCACCGATCTGCCAACAGGAAGCAACATCAGGCACTCTCTTTGAAAATAAGTTTCATTTGCATCAACCAGCTCCCTCTCACGTGCACGTTCTCCATTGTGGGACCTTTTGCCAACCTCTCTCGGGAAATTAATTTGACTTTAATTCCCAGTACGAGCACTTCCACCAACACAGCTTCCGCATGTCCAGGGGGCTAATCCAATTTGCCATCATTTAAAGACAACACAATTATGTAAACAGCTTATAAAATATGCACACACACACACATAAAAAAAGAGGGAAAAATTAGTTTCTTTCCACAGTTTTTTTTTCTTATCTCCCTCTTTTACAGTTGAAAAAAACAGAAAAAAAAAACAAATAATAAATAGACCTCCTCTTTTATAGAATTCTGTTTTTCAATATGTACATATTTACTGCATAACTCTGAGACTTCTACATGATCACGCAGCTTTTAGCTCGGTCCTTCCTCATGGCCGGGGTTTGATCCATTTGCTCAGTCCGACCCGGCAGAGGGAGCTGGGACACTCGCTTCAGACCTCTACGAGTGCTGCTTTGTTTTAGCTGTGGCACAGAAGCCAAGGTGGTGATGTGAAACACGTCGCGAACGCTGTTTTCAGAAACCTTGGAGGTGCACTCTACGTAGGCCACGGCTCCCATCTGACGGGCTATTGTGCTTCCCTGGAACAGACAGACAGACGGAAAGCAATTAGACTTCAGGTGATTCGAGGAAAAAAGTGACTGGCTTCTATTAGATGGAAATAATTTGTGAAAGTGCTTTTCATTTAGAAAATATCCATAAAAGTACTTGAGATTTTCATTTTTTAGAGGATGAATTTAATAGAATTAATTTTCCACAATGCTATATATTAGAAAAGATGCAAAACGTCTTTGTTCATCTCTCTTGCAAAAGATAAAAAAAAAAAATACCCTTGAAGATTAAGTTTTTTCCTTTGATACAATAATCAGTCTCTTCAACAAATTTGCAATTCATTAGTAAATCATGAGGTGTATCAGAACCTAGTTAGCAGGAAAGATGCGGAGTACAGCCAGCATAGGTCACCAGTTTGTCGCCAGGCACACAAACAGGCAATCAATTATGTGCACACGCACTCCTAGCTTCAATTCAAACCAAAAATCCATTTATTGCATTTTGATGATGATGGAAAACCGAATATGAAATATTATAACGATTTGTGAGACCCTAGTGTTAACTACTGCGCCAAAATGCAGGAACAAATTAGATCATTTGACAACAAAATTGTGCTAAAGGAGCACACCAAACAATTCCCAAATCTTCTGCATACTTGGGTGCAAACTACACGTGTTCAATGAGTGTTGCATGATCAAAGATGTGTTGAGGTACACACACTGATGTACAGAGCTCATGTCCAACCCACCAACAGGAAGTTATAAAAGGACATGGTGCACACTGCTCATGAAACTTTAGATTTCTCACATGGATTACGTAAATTACTTGTAATACTGCAGTATTTGATTAAGTCTATAAACTTTTTACAAGTATGATATCTTATTTAACAAATTCCGTAACACTTATTGTGCCAGAATCTACCCTGGCAAGTTCATAAATGTAAATTTTTGGTGCTGATTTTGCTTTTTTAATGCCATCTCTGAAAGATTTCTGCAGAATTAAGTGAATTGTCAATATGTAGTAGTTTGGACCATAAAAGTTGCAATTTTTAGTTGCAAAGTCAAGCTTTTTGGTTTGCAACAATCATTAAAAAATCCCTGCAAATTTGTAGAGGGACTGAACAGTACATGATGGATCAAAGCAGCTCAGATCACACTGAGTTGATGTGGCAACAAGCCATGCATGTACCACCAGACTCTAGCAAAACTTTCCGTTGTTTTCCGCTTATCCGAAGCCAGATCGCGGGGCAACAGGCTGAGATGGGAAGCCCAAGCTTCTTTTACCCCAGCTGCATCCTCCAGCTCCCCCAGAAGGATCATGAGTCGTTCCCCTGCCAGCTGTGAGACATAGTCTCTCCAGCGGGTCCGGGGTTCGCCTCTTGGTCTCCTCCCAGTGCGACATGCCCAAAACACCTCACCAGCGAGGCACTCATGGGGCATCCTGACCAGATGCTCGAACCCCCCTATCTGGCTTCTCTCGACCTGTAGGAGGAGTGGCTCTTCACCGAGCTCCTCCTGGATGGCAGAACTCCTCACTCGATCCCTGAGTGAGAGCCCAGCCACCCTACGGAGGAAAACTTTTTTAGCTCTTACGCCTTTCTCAGCAGCCAGGGGGATACAATACCAAACTCAAATAATTAGGACTTAAAGTTTTATACTTAAGATCAAAACAAGCTCATTTCATTTATAAATTTTCTTTCCCTTGTCTCAACTACTCCACAGTGAGACCTTATGTCTTATTGCCATGAAGTCTCACCGGATCCACGCATAAAAAAGTTGCAACAGATGAGATGGTGGGAAACTTCCTTTGGCCCCAAAATGACATGTTCTCTGAAACAGAGCAAGCTTTTTTATCCTCAGAGGTTGTGGTTTGATTTTTATCGTTTTTGCGCTGTAAGCTCTATGTAGGAAGAGATGAAGCCCTAATTAGGTGGAACAGCAGCTTTAGATCCAGTGGTGGTGGCTACGGGGGGGCAATGACAAGCAAACAAGCTTAGAGTGGAAAAATCTGGAGTTCACCTAGTGGTCACCCTCACCGGTGACTCCTCAACCCTGAAATTCAATTTAAGAACACCAACAAGATAACGACAAAGGCTGTTGGATTAGAGAATCAAAATAGTTACATAGGAGGACTTTATCATCTGATGCTAAACCTACAGGAAACAGTTAATACTTTTTTTGGCTGAAAAGCTGCTTTTACTTATGAAAGTCTTACACAATACCCAGTATGAGAAATTCTGCCTACTTGATCCCCAACAAGGTAAAACTTTCTCTTCTTCATATTTCCTCGGTTCATTGAGGTTTGCAGACTTTTTTCAGCAAGACATTTCAATCAACCTGAGGCCAGGATTTTACCTGGCTTACCGCCACACTTTGATTTATTCTTTTGGAATTCTGCTTTAGATTTGCTGACGTGCTCAGGATAACCGTCTTGATACATGACCCAGTTAAAAAGAGATTTTAGTCGTTAGAAACATGGATGTGCATTAAACTGAAGAAAATTTTTGTTTTCATAGGTAATTGTAGTTGATTAAATGACTGGTCTCTATGACATCATAACAAGCCCGGCTATGGTTTGCTGCTGACAGAAGTTATTTGAGTGAGATTTTTATCTGCTAACCTCAGTTGTGTTTTATTTTTTTCCTTTCTACTTTGGTTTGCTCCAACCAATCGCTGGTCCACTTCCTGATTTTTAAGATTCATTTAAAGTATTTAGCAGACTTTTTACAGACATGCAAAGTCTACCGCGTTGGGCGAGAAGCACCTGCAATTAGGACCTATTTCCCGCTCACCCGCCAAGGCTAATATAACTCCCGCATCATGAACACTCTAGTGACTTCTATGAACATGATTAGGTATAATTAGGCAAAGCACATGGCATCTCCTGGTGTTGCAGCGGTGCATCTGAAAGCTGCTAAAAGCGATCTGGATGGTCTATTGCTAGTTTTGTTTTTGGTGCACGTTTAGAAGTACTCGGACATTCGGGACCTTTGGTCATGTGCCAGCTTATGTGCGTGAGCCGCAAAACAAAGTGAAAACAAGCAATACAGGGTGTATTCTTGGTTGTAATTCCTCTTTGAACTGATACATCTCCTAGGTGGTAATACACGTAAGACGCACAATTTTCCAGCAGCTGTCTCATGTTTTGAACGGGTTGTTTTACACTAACTGTCATGGCGGGTGTTGTCCATTGGCAGAAGTGATGTCACACTACGTCATAGCTCCTCCTTTTGGCTCCGCCCCCCCAAAATCTCTCTCTTTGTGAAGCCAAAAACTTGGCATCTCTGTTTTTACCACTTGAAAACAAGGGGCTTTGATTCATTTGTAAATCAACGTGGCTACGGTTTGTTCGTAGTGAGAAAGAAAATGACCATGAATGGACCTAAACAACATGTTGCTGCTTTAAGCTGAGCTTCTAGAGAAAATTCTGTTTGGTTTGAACACTAAAGTAAAAACATTGAACTCTACACTTTTTCTTCTTAAAATGACTCGTGTATTTACTTTAGCTGACGGGGTGGCTTTGTGTGTCAAAGTGAAATATAATGTGAAACCAAACTAAATAAAGTAACAATACTCTATGAAACAAGAACTACAAATATTCCCAGTATGAAAGTCTGCGGAGAGTTTTAAATGTCACTTGGTTGCTTTTTTTTAAAGATCATTTCAAAACTGAAGATGATCAATTAATCGTGTAAATTTTATCTAGCAGAGCTAAGTTTTTACTTGCCTGGATATCTGTGGCTACAATTGCCAGATTGCAGCTACGATCTGGCCCTCTCTCCTTCGTTTTTGTTCTTCCCTTTGTTCTACTTTCTCACACATGGCCTCATTACTTCTTCCTAATGCTCACACCTAAATCTTCCCTTCCTTGGTATTTAAGCCACGATGCCCTTCACTCCTGTGTCAGGTCATCTGCTGTTGTCTTGGTGTGTTGGTGTTCTCGGTCTGCCTTGGCTGCCCAAGAGCCAAACCTGCCCAGAATGGCTACCTGCTGCAACTGTCTGCCCCTCGTACCTCACACCACCTCCGCCCCCTAATTATCCTGAATGAACAGTTTAAAAATGGCAGTGCGTCTGGGTCCTTCATCATCACCACCTTCACATGATAACAATGAGTGTTTTTACTTTTTCAAACACTCAGTTTTTTTAGGTAAATTATTAAAGACATCGAGTACTGCGTTGTTCCTCTGAGGATATGAGAATAGAACAAATTTATGTGAACAGATATATACAGTAGAACTGTGCATCTATACCAATGTCAACAATTTGAGAACATTTACAGCAGGAATTGATTTATATTTATTTTCTGCATTCATTGCTACTTCTAAAATCTTTCTTCCCCTTGTGCTTTTTCTAGTCTCTGAGCTTTGAGATACACTTTTATATCCGTGTTGGTCCCTCTGCTTTCACATTAGATCTGTGTCACCTTGTTCTCACCTGCTCATGGGTGACAGGAATGAGGCGCTGCTTGGAGAGTTCCCTCAGGGTGTTGACGTCTGTCCTCATGTCCAGCTTGCAGCCTACTAACACCACTTTGGCATTTGGACAGAACTCCTGTGTCTCTCCAAGCCACTGTGAATAAGCAGACGGAGGGAAAGAAAATCACTACTGAGAGCTGAACTGCTGGGGAACAGTTAAGACCTTTGGCTCCACCTGAGCTTCAGGGAGGCGAATCCTTCTTTTATAACATACATTTCATTTGCTGAGAAGTTACAATATACAAGGTTCACATGATATGAAAATAATAACTGGAAGCAAACTGGTAAAGTTAAACTGATTTAGACAGCAAATATAAATTATTCATTTGAGGCATTTATACCATGACTTAAAGAAATAAATTTTATTTTATATAAGCTTAGCCTGATAAAAATGATTACTAACATGTACTGTAGAAGAGTTTGGTTTGGACATTCCATAAAAGATTTGTGTTCACAAAAAACCTTTGTGATGAGCTTGGTTACAACTTCGTTTAGAAAGGCCAAGTCATGCGAAATTCAAAGCTGACTCTTCAAACCTTTTTCCATCAATCAGCAGCCATGAACTTTTCTAAGAAGCCTCCTAGCTAAAAAAATATGCTAATTAATTCCTCTGCAGCAGGGAAAAGCTTTAAAAAGAGTGAAACATTTTGTACAATGTAGACATAGCTCAAAATGTAATAAAGAAATGAAGGGTAATTGGAAAAGGGCCAACGTGAGTTCAGGAATATCACAAAACTTTTTAGAAGAATGAAACTCGACGTACACTGAAAATGACTCAGCAAACTTTGGAAACAGTGTGAACTTTAGAGCTGTACTTTCAGAAATACAAATGAACAAACATCAGTCATCAGCGTATCTGGAGTTCTATTTGGAGAAAACAGGAGTGCTGAGCTTGCTAAAAAAAACAACTTCTCCAGCTTTGCAATACTTTTAGTTGTTTTGCAGCCTTTCTCTAAGGAAGAAGCAATGTGTTTGATAACTAGAGGTTAGTGCATTCAGAGAAAATACCATGCAAAAAAATATTGTTTTCTGAAAGTTCTTTTGGTTAGTCAAGTAGAAGACTAGAACCTTAGTGTCAAGAATCAATCAAGAATCAGAAAAAACTTTATTGGTCCCACAATGATGAAATTGCAATGGATCATGGAGTGGATTGTCTTGGATTGGACTGAAGCCGTTGTTTTTCCACTGCATTTCTCTCTCCTGATCATCTCCCTGGCCTTTGTAAACCCTCAGCTTTCATCCAGCTCCTGTCAGATCGTCCATTGACATGGTAACTCAGCTCTGGTATCCTGAACATCTGTCTGGCTGGCTGTTATCAACCAGGACTGTCCTGGCTCTCCCTGATCTCCAGCCCTGGTAACCTGTCCTCTTGTCTGTCTTTGACCCTCTCTTTTGGAATTACCCAGTCTATGCCTCCCAACCAGTTCATCACTTTTGTCCTTGTCTATGTCACTTTTTTGGTCCTTACCTGTCACCACCATCACACTTAATGTTTATAATACACAAATTTGTACGTCCAAGTAAATTTGGGTCATATTTACAACCTCATAACCTTTAGGACAAATTTGTCATGTAAGTATGATTGCGTTATCCACAAAAACGAGCATCACAAAATGCTCTATGATATGTACCTCTTAGTGCAACAACATTGAAAAATTTGTCCAAACTTTTTAAGAGTCCATGCCATGCTAAAAGTGTCTGTGTTATGTTTTACCAACATTTCATTTAGCTTTAATAAAGCTAACCTCATTTAAATAAGCTCCCTACTAAAATGCATTGTCTTGGTTAATAGGATCAACAATAAAAAACTGACAGACAAAAAAAGAACCTAAGTCCCCGACATGATGATTCGAATTGGATGAAAGTCACCAAGTAGCCAAGACTCACGCCATGTGAAAAACGTTTCTATTTGCAAAAAAACTCTCCCTACTCTCCAATCATTTGAAAGGCATGCTTTGATTTGGAATATTTAAAAACTAAAAGCATGATTTTCCTCATTTTTAAAGTACGCTTTTGAAAATCAAACCTGGGGAGACGGAAGCTCAGTGGTTAGAGCGTCCGCGCGCGGACCAGAAGTTTGCGGGTTTGTATCCCACAGAGAGCACGTCTAGGGTCCTTGGAGAAGACACCTAACCCACGTTTCTCCCACCATTGGTGCCGTCGAAGGGCAGCCTGCTGCGGTGTAAGGAGTGCAGCACACAAATTTCCCCGGTGAGGGACGAATAGAGTAATCATTTATATATATATATATATGTATATATATATATATATATATATATATATTTATTTATTTTTTTAAAGTATGTTTGAAGTACATAGTACAATTTTTCAGATTTGGCATGCTGCCTTTGTTTTAAAAAAAACATTCTAAGACAAATCAGAAACGTTACATTTATGCAACAACAAACATGCAGAAGACTTTTTTTTCTCTAGCAAATATAATATTTCTGGAGATTTATAGCTAAATAAATAAAAGGAAATTGGGACATATGAGGATCATGTCCACAATCCAGTGCAGAGGAAATTATTACGTCATACTTGAAATCATCAGTTTGTTCACACGAGCTTGTCTGAGTTTTCTTTATGACACTTTCCTCACCCTGACTCTGTCAACAAATCTATTTCAGGTTCTGTTCAGAAAAGGTTGGCTGGTCTTTTTAAAAGCACCCAGAGATTAAATGTCACTTCGGAGATTCAGCTGAAGCAACAGTCTCTCCTTCCTGCGACCCAGATACACAGCAATCCTGAGATGTTCCACATGCCATGTGCAGAATGTCAGGGTGTCCATTCAGCCTTCACACGTAACACAACCTTTAACCTTTAAAAGCCGTCCTACTTCTGCCAATAACACCCATTCAAAAGCTTTGATTGTTTAACCCTTCCCCCCGACACCCTCGTCATCCAGAAACCTCTGAGACCTTGTCGTTCTAGGAGGTCAAGAGTCTAATTTGAGATGGTGATTGTGCAACAGGTTTTCTGTGAGCCTTGGAGTCTCAGGGATTACCAAGATGACAACTAGAGGGCAGAGGTCATGGCAACCCCCTGCCAAGTAATTCATGGGAAAAGCCGAAGCTGGATGTCAGCAATCCTCCTTCTTGTTGACAGAAGCCAGTGGAGCTTGTAAGACGTATGTGGTTTAAGAAAATGCTGTCTCGGGTTGGACCTACAAAAACTTCAAGGACATTTTCTCAGCTCCCATCAGACCACTAAACACGTCAAAGCATCAGTCGTGGGAACTGTGTTCCAAATCAAAGACGAATGCCCACACATGGCGTCAAGATGAGAGACCAGTAAAAGGTGGAGGGCTGTTTTACATCATACACATCCATACAAATAAACCAAGGAAGGCATTTCTCTTTACGTGGGCACACAGGCTGTAAAAACATGCCACTGACCACATTTAACATCTCCACCCATCTCATCCAGCCAAATTAAACTCAAACATAAGGACTTTACTATTAGCTACCACCATCTGTTTCACCGATTGGTGTAAAATTTTCGTTTTATCTCATAAAAATCTACAGAGACAAATTCTCGGCCATTGTCTTTTTTGTTATTTTTAAAGCTCATAAAGAGCGGGTATTGTCCTTAAAGTGCAATACATAATTTTTATTTCATTACTTTCTATAAAAAGATGGTACTTTTTCAAGCAAAGAAAAGCAAAATTCGCCCAAAAAGCCTATTTGACAGTGGGAATTCCTCCATGCTTATTTGATTCCCACCCCTTGAGCCTGTACACATCACTGTGTAAATCTTCTTTGAACAAGTACATATGTCTGCAAATACAGTGTCGAGTACATCAAGTTAGCAAAGCTGACGCGTATTCTTATATTCTTCTTCTCCTCTCGGCATTTCCCTTCAAGGGTCACCACAGCAAGCCAGTTTCTTCCATGTAACCATGTCTGTTGCATTCTCTTCAGTCACACCAACCATTTTCATGTCATCTTTCACTGTATACACGAACCGCCTCTTTGGTCTTCCTCTTCGCCTGTTCCCTTGAGGTTCCAAACCCAGCATTCTTCTGCTGATGTACTCGCTCCTCTGAACATGTCCAAACCATCTCAATCTGGCCTCTCTGACTTTATCTCCAAAACCTCTAACATGTGCTGTTCCTCTGATATATTAATTTCTAATCCTATCCATCCTGGTCACTCCCAGAGAGCTCCTCAGCATCTTCATCTCTGCTACCTCCATCTCTGCTTCCTGTCTTTTCCTGAGTGCCACTGTCTCTAGACCAAACAGCATGGCCGGTCTCACCACGGTTTTGTACACTTTCCCTTTCATTTTAGCTGAAACTCTTCTATCACACATCACACCTGTTTTCTCCACCCGTTCCAGCCTGCCTGCACATGCTTCTTCACCTCTTTTCCACACTCTCCATTGCTCATGGAGAGTAATGGGTGTTCTTATGTTGGTGCATTTAAATAAAAAAGGCACTCCGCATTGATGGGAGAGACTGAGTACATGTACTAAAATACCTTCTTAGAATGAGGGTGTGGCAGAGATCATAACTCGTAGCCAAAAACACCCTGAGATTTGAATATTTTGAAAGTGGAAAACCACTTCAGGTAGGTTTTGGAAAGGAGAATAAAGTTTAATCACTGAAGAGACCTCCAATAAGTCTATTTTGCATAATGGGTTTGATGTTCCTCGTGAATCCACTTTACGGCAAATCCCTTCTCACACCCTCTAAACTGACCTTTTTTTCCTCCTAGGGATGCAGGTCAAGTATCCACGGGCAATTTGATGAAATAAAGAAAGGGGAGGCATTAAAGTCTGTGCTGATTCGCTCCATTGTTGAGCCATGAAAAGCTGCTGGCACGCTGAATACGAGATGCTGATTGAGGAAAAAACTCAGTTCTTTTCTGCTCGATTCTGGATCACAACGAATAAAATGTGTCAAGCATCAAGACTGAGTTTTAAAAAAACTGAGACACTGACCTTCTTTATGACGCTGTCCAAAGTCTCGGGGCGGCTGATGTCGAAACAGATGAGTACCGCTTCTGAATCCGGATACGCCAGCGGTCTTACATTGTCGTAATAAGAAGAACCTGTGGACACACAAGAACATATGGCATGAGGTCACGGTGCCTTCTGAGGAATTCCTCTGATTATATTTTTTCTTTTATCAAACTTAACCTCATGAGGATGTTCATCCAAACCATATGGCTTATCCTGTCAATTAGAAACACGCAGCACATCTTTGGAAGGTAATCCAAAGGTCAGGAATACATGCATAGCACATTAAAGCAGTCGCCGTGACATGTACTTGGACATGCTGCAGCTTGACCCGACTCTAAACATGCAAATGAGTATAATCTTCATAGTTATGCATTTTTATATATATATATATATATATGTGAGTGATTTCTCCTGGGCCTCCACACAGCTGCGACCTCCCTTTATCACAGCGTTTTATGAAGAACATCGTTGAATTACTCAGATGAAAGTAAATTAAAAGAGGACTCGTCCATACTCATTTTGAAGCGTGCTGGTAAAAAGGCCAAACTAAAGGTTGAACTGCTTAATTTGGTCATTTCATCCTTCTTTTAAATTCCCAGGAATGTTTTTAGTTTTAACATTGTTCATGTTCTTTAGCTGTGAGAGTCACCGTTCTCTCTTTTCCAGTTTTTTTGTTCACGTTTGAAGACAGAATGGCGCCTTGGTTACACACTTCTCACCCTTGTACAGCTCTCATTAGGGGACTTGTAAAAATATCTGGATTGGATAAAAAAAAAGTGTGTGTGACCATGTGGGCACCATGCCTCCTTCTTCCAATAAAACTAAAACATGATGAATTTTACATACGTAATTATGGGGAGGAAAACACGTCAAATTACATTTTTGCTAACTTCATTTCAATATATAGGACTGTATTTTCTCTTTTTTTTTTTTTAATTTCGTGTTTCTTACCAGTCTGCTACAGAGCAGCTTGCTATTGTCTAATTTGCCAAATGGAGTTTGCATAATAGCACAACAGCGTATTTTAGCATCACTGGGGTCTCTTTGTTAATGATGGCATGAGACAATGACAATGGCTGCACGCGGCTCGCATCATTCAGCGGGCAGTCGGGTGGTGACCTGCCTTCACACAGAGAACAATGCAACATGCTCCCTGCAGCATCACAAGCTGCACAATGATGGAGTGCTCCTTCATTCCCATTTATATAAGAAGAAAAGCTTGCTTTAGAATTTGATTTTTGCCTGAACTTTCTTTGCCATTAAGGGGTATGTTTTCCCACATCACTTGTTGGAAATTACAAGTCAGCTTATATTGAAGGATTTGTACCCAGTGTAAAATAATTACAAAGCGTGAAAAGCTGATAGCAGATTAACTCTGCAAATTACTTCATTTACAGCACTGCTAGAAATGAAAAAGAAAATCAAGGATCTAATCAGAAAAACAGCTTTTAGCAGAGAAGTAATTATCCTAAAATACTGTAATCAGGCTTTATTATAAAGAACAATGTTCTTTTCACAATTTGCAGGTCAAGTTATCGTCATTTAGTTTAATTAAAATAAAAGATATTTCAAGTACCCGGTGTCGATTCAAGCTAGAAATTGGAAATGAAAAGGAGATGAGGAGAAAAATCCACATCACCGAAAATAGATGAGAACAAGCAGAAAGAAAAGGACAAGCAATGATGTTTGCTCAGCAACAGTGAATCACTGTCTGTATATTTATGTACATTATACATTGAGAAGCCAGTAAAAATAAGCAAAGAGTAAGTGGTTTGTGTTGCTACGGCCAAAAGGCAACAGGTCCTCCAACAAAAATACTCATTTATTCCCTTAAACATATTTCAATTCTGTATGAAACTACACCCAGAAACAGTGTGTTGTTAGTTTGCTTGCGTTTATATGTTTCTATTTAACACAACAGCCTATTACTAAGCCCTACAACACTTATAATCCTACTAAAAAGGTTTTAAAAAGAGGAATTAAACTAGTTTGTTTTTGCACAGATTGCTTTTTATATAACTGTACAACATATATGGGATATGTTAAATCGGGTGGATTAAAACTGTGTTTTGTGCCATGCTTTAGTCAGGTTTAGTGCAAGAATAATCCCTCCCATTGAAGAAAAATACTTATATTTTCTTCTGAAATGCAATGACAAATTTCATTATGTGCTCTCTAACCTGCAACAAGGCAATTGGCCTGCAGCAAACATCCTGACCACTCAGTTGGCTGCTCAGAGTGCACACAGAAATGTTCTAAACAAGTTAGGATGGAACAAAAACTAAAGGGAAAGTTGACCTCTTCTTTTTGCAATTAGCTAATTGCATATGTTAACATGCAAATTTTTTATTTTAGTGTATTCATGCCTCAACTGGAATATTTCTGTGCTGCCTTGGACCGCAGCGGGCTGCCAGGATGGCGTCAGTGGTGGGAGAAATGGGGAGTTAGATGTCTTTCTCAAGGACACCGACGCATGAGCTCAGGTGTCTCTCGGGGATTATTCTACCACTGAGCTATTGTCTCCTCCTGGATATTGATTTGATATCGATATATTGTCTAGCCTGACTAGGAATTGTTGTTGACTTCTTCCAGTGTCTGTGATCATTTTCAGAAGGGTTCTAATAATCATTATTAAAATCACCAACAAAAGCCAGAATAGCACATCTTCAAGCACAATTTGGGAAGTTGTTTTTCATGTTTCTATACAAAATCTATTTCGCCATCAAATATAAAATTACTGTAAGGTGAATAACATTTTTCCTCTATGTAAAACAAGTCTCTGATGCACGTCATTGCTCCTTTAAACTCTGCAAAAATTTTTGAGGAAAGCAAATGGTTTCAGTCAATATTTTACTGGCTGTTAGCAAGAAATCAGAGCGCTCGTGTTTATCTTAATAACACAAGATTGCTTCTGTTCTGAACTGCTGAGATAGCAAGAGTGGCACACAAACACACACTCAAACACTCACGCAGAAGACGGAAAAAAATTCCAATAACAAGGAAGTCCAGCAGTCAGCAAAGCTCAAATTCTATGAAAGAAAGCTGTGATTGGTGGAAGTTTCACATGAGGTGCTGCTACTATTGAAGCTAGTGTTTAGTATGTATCACCGAGTTGCAGATCTGTGGAAAAAGTGACACCTGGTGAATAAGAAGAAGGAGCATCTGGAGGATGGAACAGGGGGGAAAAAAATGAAGATTCAATGAGTTTGACAGCAGAGAGGGAGAGAAGAGAGGTGATGATGAGTAAAGCAATCAGGGAATAAAAGGTGAATCTATACAAGGTAAAAATGTCATGCAAAATAAGAACATGGGACACTTGAGATGTAATTAGAAACTAGAGTACACCCATTGGGACCAGTTTGTCAATCCCAGAAATAAAAATGATAGACAGGATGTAGTCCCAATTGGTATCGTCACAGCGCAGCAATTTGAAGCTCTTTCCACCTTGAGCGACAGAAAGTCCACATCAGCACTTTACAAAGTCTGAGAAAAGGTCCTCTGACGGCGTGAGGGAGGAGAAACGTGCTTGCTGAAGGAAACCAACAAATAAACTCAAAGAACCATAACAATCAGAAATACCCAAAGCTCAAGAACAGGGACAGAGTGGTTAACCCAACAAGAGCGCATAATCAGTGATAAAAGAAGAGATAGAGAGAGACAAGGTGGATGTTTGGGTAGGTAATGAAAGTACCGGATCAAATAAAGAGCTATGATCGCTCCAGGTTAGCTCGTCCCCATTCATTGTGAGGCAGAACAAAAGGTCAATTGAATTTCAGACGGAGGAAGAATGAAATAGATGGAATAAGATGGGGCACACAACCCGCCAAGAACCATTAAAACAATCATACCCAGGAAAGGAAGAAAAACCCTGCCAAAGATATTTAAACAGTTCCGACAAAATCTTCTGGAGAATCTGATTGAATACATGTGATTTTTCACACTGGAAAATGGATTTCTCTCATCATTTCTGAGGGACCTATTAAAGCTAAGCCACCTTGTAACACAGCAAATAAAATCTCTGCCAAGAGAAGACGACTACATTTAAAAAAAAAAAAAAAAACCAGAAATATCCCAGAGGATGTCGAGGTGGGCTGGAAGTTATTGGAGCGATAATGTAAGACCAGGAGGGGGGTTAGTGGTCTGACTTCATTCATGCCTCCTGACACATCCACTTTCCCTTTGGGAAAATCTGTCTGGAGCATGACAGCTCTCTTCTTTCTTAATAAAGAGCATGTCCTGAAGAGAAAAACTCATTTTGAGAGGACACATGACAAAAAACCCACAACGGTGCCATTTGAAGTAAAAACCAGATAACAGGATTCACCTTTTGTTGCCTGACTCTTTTGCAAATTTTTTGTATTATTTTGCAGCCTTATTTTACGGCGCATTGTTTTTGTCAATTGATTGTGTTCTGTGTGCTGATTGGTTGTACATAGAGTAGTACAGCTGAATAACCAACTAGTTTTCGGATGGACTGTAACTTATTTTGATACAAATTTCTGTTGTTTTCACATTTTCTACCATTAAAATCTAACAAAGCAACATTTTATTTTTCTATTCATTTCTGCCTAGTATGACGTGACTGCTGAATTTTTCCCACCTCGAGCATAATTATGCAAATTTTTCTCTTTGTTTCCCAAAAATTTCTTAAAACACAATAAATAGTCATTGAATCTCCGTCTTAATGCACACCATTCTAATGCTATTGACGCTCTCATTGTTTTGAGCTCCATATTTTTTGATGAAGTTTGATATTTTGAGAGTGTTTAAACAAAAAATAACAGTCTAAATATTATTTTCAGTTGATAAAAGTCTATACAATTTGTGTAGAACAGGGTTTTACACCCTTAAAATATCTATAATTGTCATGATAAGGAGCTGATTCCAAAAATATACCCATGACACAACAGAGAAGCTCAGATGAAGAAATCAAAAGCAAAATGATTAGAATGATAAAAAGTCCAAATATAGAAGACAAAAACAGATTAATCGGACAGGTTCTGATGTAGGAGCTGGAGCCAAAAACTGGATAACAGGTCAAGCATGGTAAACAAACGATCTGGCAAAGAATGTGTCAAAAACTGATCCATTTATGCTCCAGCAGATGAGTAGATGAGTTTCAGGTGTGACTTGTTGCACACACAGAGAGACGAGGGGGGGGGGCAAACAGGACACAGAGTGGTAACAGACTACTCTCCTGACAATAATGTTTGAAAAAATATATCTAGCTGAGTACTTTGCAGATTTTGCCGTTTGCGTGCAGTCTTTTTAAAAGATAACTCCAATGATCAACAATAGACCACTGTAATTGTGTGTAATTCCCAATCCAACAACCCCTCCTTGTTTTTCTACTTTAATCTGTATCATCTCAGCAGATCGCCCCTTCTATCTCCACTGAGTGATAACTGCACATGCAACTCATCCTGAATAAGAGGAAAAGAATAATCTTTGCCTCTAGGATCTCTGATGTGATCGTGCACATATGCCAGGGAGTCAACAGACTCTAACAGCCTCATTAGGCCCTACAGGAGCTCAGAAAAAATCATCCAAACAACAAAAGCCCTCTGAGATGTCACAGATTTGTCGGATTAAAGACAAGTTTTTCTGTGTTTTCTTTTCCTCTACAGCTGTTTTCCTCCTAAATTTCACCATCAAGGTACAAGTGAAATGTTTTGGGTTGGGTAGATGTATCACAGTAACCTAAAGGGATGTAAATAGCTTTACATCCATCCTTTAAACGGGGGAAGTCTGAAAGGTAGATTAAACGACGAGAGCACAAGATTCAGGAAATCATGAAGGAACTTTGGTAAGTTGGTGATTAGAGGGGCTAAAAGATATACACAGTAAGTATGCATTACAGTAGCATTTTCATTGCAGTGGTTGTTTTCTGCTTTATGATCTGTTTTTTACTTCAATCTCTGACTGCTCTGAAGGGGTCCTCTGGAATAAGATGGGTTCCTTTCACCTTGTGTATTCCTCTTATGTACAGCCTATGGTTTGTTTCATTATTTTTACACAAACCTATAGAGATTTTTTTTTAAATATCTCACATTGAGAAATAATGTTTCTCCCAGAAATAAAGCCACTGACCTTTTTCACACAAATAAAATAGACAAAACGCGTGCAGCCCAGAAAAAAACATCAGATGTTTGAACTGTGAAAGAAGTTCCACATACTATCTTTTTTTTTTTACTTTGAATTTGATCTCAAGTAAGAGGGTTCTTTTTCTTTAATTAGAAAGAAATTACAACAAAGTTTTGTTTTATTCTACAAATATAACTGGAGATGGAGGTTCTAATGAATAGAGTGTTTATCCACTATTTAAATTTATCCACAAACTAAATTTAAAATATTCCACAAAAACTTAATCCTTTAGTCATTTCTTTGCAGTCACAGACTTCTAACACAGATTTGTGTGGTCAAAGAAGATGTTTTTATTGATGCACGGAGCACAAATTGTCGGGCAAGCACAACTTTTCTATCTAAGACAAATCATTGATTTGATTTGTCAGTCAGTCACCTTCTTAACCATCTCTCCTGTACAAGGATCTGCCCCTGGGTCTCCTCCCAGTGGGATGTGCCCTGAAATACTTCACCAACGAGGCATTCGGGAGGCATCCTAACTAGATACCTGAACCACCTCATCTGGCTATATTCCGAGCTCCTCCTGGATGGCAGAGCTCCTCACTCTATCTCTAAGTGAGAGCCCAACCACGAGATCGCCCAACCACGGGATCGCAGAATTAGTTTCCTCTGAAGCTAATTTTTGGCCACTTGGATCTGCGAGCCCGTTTTTTCGGTCACCAGCTGTGGGTGAGGGTAGGAACGTACATCAACTTGTAAATCCAGAGCTTTGTTTTTCGGCTCAGCTCTTGTGTACCTCGATGGATCAATGCAGCATCTTGATTATCGCGATCTCCTGCTCCATCATTCCCCCACTTGTCAACAAGATTTTTTAGTCCTAAATTTTGTTTTATCAATTTTAGAAATAAATGAATACAAATCAAAGTCTGATTCAACATTTTTTTAATTGTATTGTACCATTAATTATATTCAAAGGTGTGTTTTGGTCAATAGTATGTATTAAAAAGGAAAATATTTAAATAATTTTTCTATTCAAATCCATAACTCTAGTTTGAAAAGCAAAACCAGTTTGAGAAAAAGTCAGGACCTGGTGTTTTACAAGATTTTTCTTTGGTGGTTAAAGGGCTTTTTACAAATATACTTTAAGGGTGTGACACCAGACTACAATAATGGTTCATAATACTTCCTTTGTTATTGAAACTTAGCTACACATAGAGTTTTCTCCACGCTGCCTTGTTCCTACATGCTGTCTGGGCCTGAACCACAAAAATATTAAATAAATGACTAAATTGTTCCAACAATAGCAATGCTCTGGCACGTCGTGGACATTAGTCATTACAAATAGCTAACTGTGTGAAAGTACATAGTAATACTGGAAGCAAACTACTGTAACGGATAGTAGCAGATAAAGATGACGATTTATGTTCATGGAGCATGCCATGTTGAGATCAGCAGACATCGTACTCTCACTTCATTCACTGAACACATTCTACAACTAAAATTTTTAAATTTGACACCACTAAATTGGATTTTTTGTTTCTTTATCAGAATCAGAAATGCTTTTATTGCCATGGTCAATGAAGAGGGTCAGAGAGTAGGAACTTTTTGTGGTACTAGTTTTATAAAGTGTTCATAAGTCCAATGGCAGAAGGGAAGAAGCTATTTTAGTGGCAGAACCTTCAGGTCCGAATAAAGTGCAATAAACTGCAAAAGAGAATATCATACAGTAACAGAACATTTGGAAAAGTGTTGTTCCAAACGCTGATCATTCTTTAGTAACATTCTGCATTTGCGACAATAAGTATCTTTTCAGGTTTTTTTCCCCTGTCCTTTCTTTGTTTTTGTCTCTTTTCTGTGGTCCCAAGGACGGCTTGAGCCCAGCGGGAATCCAACCAGGTTCTCCCAATCGAAAGGCGGTATCTCTACCATGAGACCGATGCCCCCTGGGACCACGACAATAAATATCTTCTTCTTTCGGCATTTCCCTTCAGGAGTCGCCCCAGCAAATAAATATAATTTTCTAAATAAAAAAGTAACCATACGAGTTTTGTTTCATCTTCTGAACTGCTTATCTCTAATGGGGTCGTGGGATTTGCCAGAGCCTACCTCCACTGATTTCACTGATTTCAGGTGAGGGGCATTTTACATCCAAAACAAGTCACCAGTTTGTTGTGGGGCCACACAAAGAAAGTTACACAATTTAAGCATGAGCAGACATTAGAAAAATTATAGCCTGTAAACATCTCAACTTAAATCCTTCATTCATTCATAAAACTCAAAGCTTTAAAATGCTGAAAGTCTTTAAACATACGACACCATTAAAAAGTGAACCTATCTAATTCCACTGTGATAGATTCAGGGGAGACTCTCCTGGTTACCAGCAGTTAGTTTAACAGAAATATTAACAAACCAATGTAATCAACAAGTCGCAGTAATAGTCAGGCATCATTTTTGTACCTATACAAAAATGATTGGTTGTGGTTTTTTGATGCCCAATAGAGCCCACAACTTATTAACATGATCTTTCTTTATCAGTTTGTATCTTTTAAGCACGAGTCCAATTAGAGATGGGAGTTCCTGACAAATTGCAAAAACTGCATTTAAAAAGATGTTCCATTCCACTTTTAGCTGTTTAGTTGTAGTTAAACAGCCAAACATAACTCAAGGTGAGGTAGGGCCTTATCTATTTAAGTCTAATGTGCAAGGCCCCCACGCATGCACATTTATATTCCCAGCAACAAAATCTGCGTTAAAGAATAAGTATACAGGCAGGGCAGAGATGCGTGGTGATCGGATTAAATAGCCATTAACCTTTCATGTCCACAGCGTTCTCATGGGAGACATTGATCTCCGAACCTGCCCCATGTAAGAAGTGAAGCCTTTGAAGCACCTTTCACTGACTTGTTATCTGCTCAAAGTGTCAGCCAATGTCCACGTCTGTTCTCCACTGTAGTTTGAGGACAGAACCGACCCAGGACAAGGCAACACAGAATGATAAAAAAAATAATTCCATACTATTTTCTTTTTCTTTAATAATCACACACTTTCATCCCACCGGAATAACAGTGATTCATTTCATCTCTTTTTGTCTGATCTTTTGGTCTCTCAAGCTCTGGTTCATGCCGCATGTTGCTTTGAAGCATCTCTATTCTGTCACTCACTTCTTTGGTTGATCTAAACACACATTCTTTGTCTGGTTCAACTTTGGCTTTCTCTTGTGAGTTGCTGGATGGCAGGCTGTAGAATTGTGTGGACGATTACTACTGTGACAATATAAAGTCCTTGGGGATGCTCATACGTTCAGGTGCGGGTATACAAATACCGGCTGGCATTTGTTTGCACGAGGAAAACATGAAGCTGTAAATTGCTTGTGGTGTACACTGAGCTCACACACAACCTGCAATCATACCAACAGAAGCATTTTAGACACAAAGTGGAAAATAAGGCAAGACAAACAGAATATCATGGGGATTTGTCTCAGTGTAGATATATTCCTGTAATATTTGTAGAAAAGATGAAATCTCAAAAGAATTCTGGGTCTTTTTCTAAAAGAAAAAAACTGGTCTTGTAGAGAAAGTAATGTTGATTAGATAGGAACAGTTCATCTTCAAAAGGGACCAAAAAGTTTTAAAAAAGCAGAAATGAAATGGAATAAAATATTAACGTGAAACCCGATCAAAGCAACGATTTACTGACCATGCCGAATATCAGACTTTGATCTCAGCTCAGTGTTCAGAAGGGCAGGCATTTTGGATACATGTGATAGCACGGAGTTCACTGTGATAGCCTTTTATCGGACTTGCATATAGAAGCCAACAATTAAATATGAGGAGAACATGCATGTTCAAATCCATTAGAGTTCAAAACATGCAGATTTAGCAAGTTTTCAGACACATAGAAAACAAAGCAGTCACATGATAATCCATCCATTTTTGGAAATTATTTATCCAATTTTAAGTCATGGGAGCTTGGACTTTATCCCAGCCAGGTAAAAAGGCACGGTACACCCTGAACAGCTCAGCAGTCTGGCACAGGTCCACATATACAAACACACATATGTAAACACTTTCAAGGGCCGATTACAGCAATCAATTTACCCAATGCATATGTTTCTACATGAGAAGAGCCCGCAGCATCAGAAAAGAGTCTACACAGACACAGCGAGAACATGCAAACTGCACACAGGAAAAAAAAGTTTCAGCAGGGGCTCAAAACTCACAAAAAAGTTGCGAAAGCAGTACTAACCACATAACCACAATTCACTGTGGAGCCCATGCAATGTGGTAATATTTTTGAAAAATAATTTAATAACATGTATTTTTAAAAATATTCAACGTGTGTCACACTTAAAGGGTTTTTAAATAAGCTTCTTGTGAAATTTTTTAATTAAGTTTTTTGTGTTAACAGTTATTTGAGGCATTTTAAACAGTTTTAAAGAGCCTTAAACAGTTCTGTTGCTAAAACATTAAATGCACATGAAACAAAAACACTAAAATTGCCCTGAAGCAAATGATTGTGTACTGTGCTCCAACCTGATACTTTGGAAAGTAAGTGCTGTTATTAGCAAAATCAAAATTCTGCAGTGTTGATTTCATCTTACACATTTTAACATCAAAACCTCTTTTACTGCTGAGGAAAATTATTAACACGGTGAGGACAAATACTTGAATGTGAACCTTAAGAAGAATGATAAGGAATGCCAACTGCTTGCCTGAAAAGAAGATGAGAAAACTATTTTTTTTTATTATTTTGATTATTTTGAATTACTCTATTCATCCCTCACCGGGGAAATTTGTTTGCTGCACTCCTTACACCGCAGCAGGCTGCCCTTCAACGGCGCCAATGGTGGGAGAAGTGGGGGCTAGGTGTCTTCTCCAAGGACCCTAGACGTGCTCTCCGTGGGACGCGAACCCGCGACCTTCCGGTCCGCGGGCGAACGCGCTAACCACGCGGCCACCGTCTCCACCATTTCCTGAAGAAGTAGAGATGCTTCTATATTTAAATATGCTCTTGTATCCCGAGCCTTGTTCACATGACAACATAACCATTTTCTTTGCATACTGATGTTTTTTATTAACTCTTGGAAATGACAATTTCCAAAGAGGAGGAAATCAAATAGGGATAGAAATTATATTAACAGCAAGTTTGGCCTCTGTGAGGAAGGTACGCTGCACAATATAAACTGCACCAAATTGTCATAACAACATAAAACACAACACAAGAGAATTCAGAGATAACCTATCCTTTGAACAGATATGTTTTGTGTTTTTGGTTAGTGTATCCCCCAAATGTGGTACCAGTATAACAAAGACACAGTAGGCCTTTATGGGGAAGGATGAATCAGTGGGTAAGGTGACAGTCCTGTAACCGGAGGATTGCTGGTTCGAGTCCTCCACTGGGAGCTCATACCGAGGTGTCCCTGAGAAGACACCAAACTCTCAATTGCTCCTGATGGTGGTTTGCAGCTTTCACCATCAGGTGTGAATGGGTGAGCTACAGCGTAAAGCACTTTGAGTACCAACACAGGTACTAGAAAAGTGCTGTATAAGTAGAGCCCATTTACCCTATATTTAAAAGAATGGCTATTACAAAATGAATGATTTTTGTAGGGTTGTACCATGTTAGAACATTACTCCCACGTCATAAACCTACTTGAATGGGTTTTCTATTTACTAAATTAAAACTCCTTCTTAATTGTAATATTTACCAACAGTGAAAATAAGCCCATAAAAGAAAATATTGCAAACATTACTTTAAAAAGGGGATACGGTGGCTCAGTGGTAGAGCGTTCGTCCGCGGGCCGGAAGTTCACGAAATTGATTCCCACTGAGTTCATGTCTAGGGTCCTTGGAGAAGACACCTAACCCTTCATTTCTCCCACCAATGGCGCCGTTGTCGCATGCGGAGTAATAGTGCAGCACACAAATTTCCCTGGTGGGGATCAATAGAGTATGTAAAAAAAAAAAAGATCTTCTTGCAGCACTTTGAGACTTTGAGTTAGTTTACTTTTTTCACCAAGAAAGAAATGAAAAAATAAATGGACCGTTTCATAAAATGATATACCAGCACTATTTATAGTATAAACTTTGAAAGCTCTTCAATTTGGCTGCCATCATTGCAAAGGACCCACAGAGAAGTTCTACTTTTTTTACAACTACTGATTAAAAATTGCACTCCGTAAAGTTTGCAATTTTACACAAAGACCACCGACACACATCTACACACTTTTTATTCAACTTTATATTTTCTGTAAAAGGCTATCTCAATTTCTTGACTCGTATATAGCTTTGAAATTCAAACCACCGTTTGAAACTTGTACCATAACAAGAAGAAATCTTGCAATAAACCCATGACACACAGATGCCTCTCTGTCCTTAGCTGTCAGTCGGATATGAAAGAAGAAATAAAGACTCATCTGTCAGCGACTTGCAGAGGCATGTGAAAGAAAACTTGAGTGCAATAGGACCAGTTCCATCAACTCCATTTTCTCCAGTATATAACCATCCAAACGCATCCCTATCATGGCGCTATCTATACCCGAGCCCACTTTGCTATCGCCGAGGGAGGCCACAAGGGAGACATGGCACCACTTCAAGTGCAATTTCACTGCCACAAAAGCAGCAGCGGCATCGAGAAAAGGGAGCGCTTTGGAAGCTGTTTATAAATAAAGTCATCCATAAATGATGGAACCTGTCGTATGAGCGAGGTGCAGGTGGTGGGTGAAGGATGGAGGCGAAATACGGTTTCACTCGCCGTATCTTCTTACGCTCGGATGGGCTGGAGATAGATGCTGAGAGGGTTTTGCTCTTGTAAAGGTGGGAGGGGGGCCTGAGGGACTGAGCACCAGCTTTGGGAGTGAGAGAACTAGTCAATGTGGTCGTTTGAAGTGAGCTGATCAAAGCTGGAGGAGCTTGGGTTACTGTTCCAGGGAGTGGACCACGAGAAAACACGAGAAGCCCTAGATCCCCGGGTGGGTTTCCCGTGTGCCTGGATGACTCAGTGATTCTTTACTGTTGTTAGTTCCAGTGAATGGGAACAAATATGTGGTGAAGTGTCAAGAAAGGTTAGTTTGTTATCACAACTGATGTGCGTGAAGATCACAGAAAGTTCTGGAAGTTTACACACTTTTATTTCCAAGTAACAGATCAGTTTGTCTTTTTAGAAATTGCAATTGATGAGAAAGTTAACTCAAAATCAACTTTTTAGAGGTTTCTTGCATGTTTAAATGTTATTCTCACATCAAAAACATATCTGAAATGTGAAGTGGGTTTTATTTCATTCATGCAATTTTGAGATAATCTTTGAGCTTTCCTGTTCATTATTTAGATATTATTCCAAAGCCTGGTTGTTCTTCTTCTTCTTTCGGTTTAAAGGCGCAAAGCACCAATACGGTTGCATTACCGCCACCTATTGATCCAACAAACAGAGAACCTCCAGGTTCTGAAGTTCTCTAAAGGTTTGTTTTTACCTAACCAAAAACTAACGTTCCCTAAACGTTAGTCGATGGTTGTGTTATAACCCAACCTTTCCAGAACGTTGAAAGAACCAAATTCCCAACATTATGGTTAAAATTATGGTCAGAGGAACGTTCTGAAAACCAAAAAAATAGCTTTTCGTAAAACTTTCCATTTGAACCTTTTGAGAACCAAACGTTCTACTAACCTTTGGAAAACCTTCTAGAACGTTCTGCGAACAATAAATTGTTAGCTGGGGACTCGCAAGAAACTCAATTCCTCCATCTTCTTCTTCTTCTAGGATCATTATGAAGAAAGTAGGGGCTTTTCTTCCCATGTACCCTCCACTCTACATGGCTTCCGTAGGAGCAATAATAGAGATGATCAGGGATCCGAAACTTCCCCTGCGATTTCAAAAAATAAAAAGATGACTATAGCTCGGAGAGAAGGCGCTTTTTAAGCAATAAGCACTTGGAGCTCACAAAAGCAATCCGAAGCTAGGTTGTTCTTGAGAACGCATTTTGTTCCCCACCCCGACCGTATTTTAACATGAGCAGGAAGTATTTTAGATGCATAAAAATATAAAATTATATGCTCTATCTTTGCTAAATGGTTGTGCCATACATTATATTTGCAGTCAAATGTAATTCACACTGTGCTGTGCACACACACAAGAGGCGGGACCAAGCGAATACCAACAGAAATGGTGAATTCACCAAGTTAAAATGGAAGTGAAACTGGAATGAGAATTTATAAGCTCTTTTGAGTAATATTGCATTTCGGAGCTAACAACAAAAGTACAATGTTTATCTGCACATTGTAAAAGATGAGTATTTTCAGTCCACGAAAAACAATACCGCTTCTACTTGTATAAAATACAGAACAAAGACATTTCCTGTTCATTTATTTGAAGTATGTTCAAGTACTTACAATATGTCTGCTCTTCAGTATCAATTGTTTATGTATGCTTCCTCCTCTTCCTAATACAACAGACTATAAAAACTACATTAAATTCCCAACAGGACTCTTAAATAACGCCAGATGTAGCCAAGAGTTCTTTGTGTAACAGGCAATGTTTGTGCCTGGCTCCCTGAGGAACACAGTAGGTCAGGTCCCCAGGGTGCCAGCGACAAACCTTACTCACATGACAAAGCCTGGGAGGGTGGAATGGTGGATGGGAGTGGGAAAAGCACAGATGCACATTTCTCCTCCTGTCTACTCCATTTGTTCCCTTTTCCAGTTTTCAATCTAGTGAGCATTTTCTGCTCTAAGTGTAGCCCACCCATGCCTTCCATACTTCTATGTGATTCTCGACCCTTAACTCCCGATTTTTTTGCCTTTTGCTCGGGGCAGCAGATGCACTTTCCAGCCTGATTGTGTTGGAGCCCCCACCCGGACACCCTTCAACACAGCCCCATTATGCCCGCAGCCAGATGGAAAACAATGAGAAGGGTCATAGGTTCCGAGATGGAGGAATTCCCAAACATAAACTCACTCAATCCTGCACATGCCAACATATACATGCATGCAGTCATATCTATTATGCACGGACGTTATCTTTTTTCTTTTCTTTGCTTTTTTCCATTTGTTTCTTTTATAATTAATTAAATGTGAGAAAAAAATAAAAATCTGAATTTTAGAAGATGTATTGGGCTATTATGGTGTTTTATGTGACTTGTGCAGAATAATTCACGGCCTTTCATCTGTCTAATCTCTTTTCTGTCACATAAATCAATTTGATTTCTGCGTCTCAACAACTATTTAAAAAAAATTCTCAAATTAAGAAGTTCTTGTAAAACTTTTAAGAGGTACAAAAAATTGGTGACTGTGGAAAAAGAAATTACAATGAGATTTTGTTTTTAGGTGAAAAAAAAAAAGCCCGAACAGAATTCTTATTTCATCACAATTTAGTTAACATCATACTTTTTCACTCTATTTTTTTCACTCATTTTCAAAGAGTCACATGTTTATATTGCCGGAGCAACCCTATCTGGCCTCTCTTGACCCAGAGGAACAACCGCTCTACACCTAGCTCCTCATGAAGGAAGCTCATTTTGGCCGGTTGTATTCACAATCTCATTCTCTCAGTCACCACTCACAGCTGGTGACTATAGGTGAGGTAATCGACTTGTAAATCGAGCTCAGCTCGACTCAGCTCTTCTCTCACCATGACAGACCGATCGAGTGTCCTAATTACTGTGGGCATCACACCGATCTGTCTGTCGATCTCCCGCTGTATCCTTCTCCCACTTGCGAAGAAGACCCCAAGATACATAAGCTCCTCCTCCAGCCCAAATGGGTAAATTTCACTGTTTCTATGTTAGCTTAAACCATGAAGTCTTAATGTATCTATTTTTTATTGCATTCTTTTTTGGTCATTTTAAAGCACCAAATTGCCCACAAATAAGACCACTTGAGGATTAAAGGTAAATCTGGCATCCAATTTTTTTTTACATACATTAAGTTAAAAAAAAAAAGTAAATACACAGTAAATACTAGCAAACATGCAGTGAGGGACTTTGTTTCCATTCACAAGTGTATCCATCATTGCATTTATAGGCTTATCAGACTGAAGTAGGAGGTCAGAAGGAACAGGGAGGAACATCCTCTGGGACCTCCCAGAAGTGCTTATTTTATTGTTTATGGCTAAGTGGAAATGTGGAGTATTCCAAACTTTTTGCCCGCGTGTAAAAATGAGTAGAGACATGAATGCATGCAGTAGGGTTTGAGTGAAAGAATCTAGGAGCTTGAGTACTATGTTGCTTTGTTTTAGTCAGCATAGTAGATATCACACAGTTCTTGCATAAAGCATGAGATGCTACTGACCTGAGTGTAACACTTCATAATGCATCTGATGCATCATCTGGCAAAAAAAAAAACACAAGCAACTTCAGTTCCTCTCTTGCTGTTTTACTGTCCTAGTTTATCTCATTTTTCCAGTGATTGTGTTTCTCAATTTTTAGTTTTTTTTTTTTTTTTTTTGGGATATTTAATTAAAAAAAATAGATTTTTAAAAATGGCTACTGAAACTGATATAATTCAATCTGTTAATCATATCACAAAATCCTGGGAAATAATCACTCCCTCCAGAATCATGCAGTGTTGTCATTGTTACTAGTAATGTAAAAATAAACCTACCTCCGCAAAAAAAAAAAAAAAACTCAACTTTATTGCAACTATAATGTCTTAAACTCGCATTTTAGAAGCAGTTTTGTCTCACAGATCTGATTGCAGAAGTGCTATGATTGCAGAAAAACTCAACCAGCACTGTGTAGTTGACAAATAGTCATAATAAAGAATAAATCTTTGACATAACATCTTATTTTAGATGAGAAACACTGTAAACATGAAAAGATTCATATTACTTTCCAAACTACTCATTGTATTATTGGGTCATTGGGGGTTCAGAGGCAGGGTACGCCCTGGACAGGTCACCAGTCTGTCACAGCACCACAAAGAGAGGGTAGCAACCAATCACACACACATTTAATTGACTATTGATTGACAATGTGGGGGAACTGGAATAACTACCTGGCAAAAAAGCTCAAATAGTTTAAATTAGATTGAGAGTGTTTTGTTTATTTGTAAAATATTCTGCAAAAAAAACTGACTTTATTGTTTTTAATTATCACAAAATGCCCACAACTCAAGCAGAAATTGAAATAATGAGTCAGAGACGTATCAAGAGAGAGCATTTTTTAAATAAAGGTAGAAAAAAAGTAATAAAATCTCAATGTTACTCATCATTGGATTTTAAAACCAATCAGTTATTTATAAAATGAGGAATGTGTGCGTTCATATTCCTGCGGAAAGCATTTCACTTTGCTTTTTAATTTATTTGCTGGTTAAGTGCTCACTTTAGTCCAGGGATTATGTTGAAGCCTGCCAGAAGGACTGCAGGCTCATCTTAAACCTGTTTCCAGGTGGAGAACATTAAAATCCTCAAGATATATCTTCTCTGTTGCTTTGTTATCAATCTCATAAAGTTCAGGGGGGCAGAAGGTAATCCTTATGTCCAAAAATACTCTTACAAGCATTCCAGCATCTGTGTATGCAAGCTAGAGCTCTATTTTAAAGTGTTGCAGGCATCCAATATGGCAGGTCTAACTTTCCCCAGTAGCCCTTTGATTCACAAATCAACTGCATGTAACAAAATGAAATCATCTAGGAGGATGCTTCCTTTAAAAAACGCAACATACAATATGTTCACTAGAAGATCCATTTGGTCTGTTCGAAAGGCTCTTATCCGATGTATTTTAAAAAGAGGAAGTATTGTTTTTACAGCTGATCAGGTGTTTAAAAAATGACTGTGAATACTCTTATTCACTTTCCTTATTGCATAATTCTCATTTGCATGTGAGGATCAGGTGATGTGTGAGTTTAGGTTCAGGATTGACACAAACAAAAACAACAGTACTGTAATCAATATGAAATGAATTACTCTATTTATCCCTCACCGGGGAAATTTGTGTGCTGCACTCCTTACACTGCAGCAGGCTGCCCTCCGACAGCGCCAATGGTGGGAGAAGCGGGGGTTAGGAGTCTTCTACAAGGACCCTAGAAGGTGGTCTCAGTGGGAGTCAAACCCGCAACCTTTCGGTCCGCGGGCGAGCGCTCTAGCGCCGATCCACCGTCTCCCACCATATGCAGTTTTTGCCAAAACCCCAATATGCAGTTTTTACCAAAACTTAAACAATTTTTAACAATCTATGTAAGTGTTTTTCAACTTTTTCATGTCAAGCTACATTTTTCCACGAAAAAAAAAAAATCTTGAGGCTCACCACCAACCAATACTGTTAAAAACAATTTTCTAAAGCCGCTTATATTAACAATATATTATCGCAAGAATATGTACAGTATTTTCAGTTTCAGACAATGAGCCTTTCAGAGCATTTTCCCAGAATGCAAGAGAAACTTTTTCCTCTTTTGATGTCTTGCAGAAAATGTGAGATTTTACTGAAATCCAAATTCTTTCTACTTTGAAGCACAACCTAAATTTTCTCATAATGTCTCAAAAACATGTAAAAAATACAATCCACGCAGTGGGGTAGTTTTGGGAGGGATGGACAGCAGCATGCAACAAAAAATAGACAAAAAGAGTTGGTTGCTATGGTTACAAGATGACAACATTAGATCAACCAAAACATCTCTGGGAGCTACTGGCAAAACACCATCACCTGATGATCTATCTCGGTACACTAGTGTCCCGCAAAATACTGGTTGAAAAAAAATGCTAATCTATGTGGTCAAAAGTCTGCTGACAAAATGTTCACACATCTTTAATAAAAATTTACTAAAGCTCATCTTCAACTAAAAAGCTTTTAACAGCTTGAACATGTTAAAAGTTTTACAGTAAAATGAAAAAGCAGCCGAGTTTTACTAGAGTCCATGTAAGAGGATTTTTTTTTTTTAGTAGAAAAGACATCTTTCTATAAAGGTATAGCAAATTTTAAAAATGGCTTAGAAAAAACATTTGTTCTTTTATTGGATGTTGTTTTTTGTTTGACAGTTCGAAGCAAGTTTCCCAAACTTCTGCCGGAGATTCTCTGACACACCCAAAACGAGGTGTGATAAATTACTTGTCAGAAGATTTCTTTAGGGCTTGAAAATTCACTCCGACAAGTTCTACCTGGAAACTATTTAAGCTGGTTCATCTCAGTGTAATGTGTTTTTGTTGTCATGAAAATGAGAAAAAATGTGTACTATCTTAAAAAAATGGATCAATTCTGTGCTTGATTTCTTATGACTCACTACTCAAGGCTCTGATTGTCGAAGCGCCACTTCAGAAAACAAGTGCAGAGCAACAATACACAGCAGAAAATCAAAGATAAATAAACATCTCAGAATATCTTCTGCACCGAATCCAGTTCAACGATAGCTTCACAGAAAAAGCTACACACAAAGATAAAAAAGAAAAAAACAACTGAATCCAAGAGATATAAGAGCTGTGACCTCCAGATATCTAAAAAAAATAAATAGACACGGTCACCATGAAGATCAAGTGTAAGGAAAAGATATTGTGGTTGTGTCGAGGAATAAATCTTATGTTATAGCATATATACATGATTCTTTTAACCATTTCTCAAACTTTTTCCTTCATAACTTATTCTTTAAGGTTAAACATGTAAAAAGTGAATCAGCATGTTTCTGAAATTTAAAAAAAAACGTATTTAGATCTTTTTTAAACTTCCAAGTCATCATTTTATGCTTTTTGTTTTCTTATTTAAGGAAACAGCCATGCAGACATTGTTCCCCAAGGGCAGAGGAGTGCCTTTGCTCATGACTCTGAGGCTCCAAAACAGGTTTGGTTCAGGCAGTCATGGCCTCGGGCAGATAAAGCAAAGAGTAGCAAACAATTTTCAGGGCTTAGACTCCGTGGATACATTGATGCTTTTGAAGTGCATTTGAAAGGACGTCCTTATCTTTCCTCGGGGATAGCAACAAAACAAACACAAACACCAAAAATGCAGCAGATCGAACCAGCTAAACTACAAGGCATACTAAAATAGAGATGAATACATGGAAAAGTAAAAAAGATGTTCATATTTAGTCACTTTACTCCAGTCTGGAGAGTCTAAAGATAATTATTCAGTTCCTACTTGCATCATTTCATTTCTCAGCACTTTCCAGCATCTTTCAGCTCTAGTGGAATGAAAGTCAGAGGGCAAAGGAGAGTGTACGTTAGTTTTATATCTGCTCTGCTCTGGTTGTAGTTCACTTACTGCCTATTAAAGATTAATCAAGTGGAAAGTGTTGAGTATCACAAAACTCACTGCACACGGCGTGTTTTTACAGGCCGATCGCTCCACTGCTCTGAGAATGTGCTGCTTTGAGAGCTTAAGGTTGTGTGGAATGTAGAAAAGTGGGCATCACAGGAGGAAAACTTAGTGTGACGCATTGGCATCGGATGTTGTGTTACTTCATCTGACTGTGAGTCACCGTCTCACAGGTTGAAAACAAAAACAAGGAAACGTCATAATGATTAACAGACATTTTTATTCTAAAAATTAAAGTAAGAAATTCAATTTTGGTATGTGTGACTTTTCATGTCAAAGTCATTTTCTGTTTGATGAGAAAATGACTTTAAGAAATCACCACCAGTCAAATTAATAACAAAAAATTCAAACAGTACACCTGATTTGTCTCAGTCTCGTATTTTGTCGGAAAAATAAAAATAGATTGACGCACAACATGAGCAGCATAATGAAGACTTGGAACGAAGAGAAAGAAAAGCTCACAGGCTTTGAATGAGACTAAAATAAAAGTGATTTCTAGGAAATTTAGAGCGCAAAACCAGCAAATAGCATCAAAGATAAAAAGAAAGCTGGATTCTTTTAGTTTGCTTCTTTGAAGTATGACTGCACAGGATGTAGCCTACACAATTTATGCGGGAATGAGGTCAGGCTGACATGGAAACTTCTGTGGGAAATTTGGGGAAACCCAACCTGGTATGACTTACCTTATCGGGGAGTGATACCCATCAATTTTCTATTTTCCAACATATTAATTTATCAATTTAGACAAGTTAATGCAAACCCTTCCTATCTCTGTACATGCCCTGGATCGCTTAAAACAGCAAATGACAGACTTCGACTCTAAGTATAAAAAAGACAAGTACAAGTATAAAAAATCAAGCTGAAATAAGTTGGCGTAAGTTGAAATTAGTTCGTCAGTGGGTTCATATTGAGGATCATCGAGGTTAAAAGTGCAATTTTGTGCACAGTATTTGAGTATTGGAGTATGGATACAGTATGGATTGGTTCATGGATACAGTGAAGGAAGACGTGAAGATAGTTGGCGTGACCGAAGAGGATACAGCAGATAGGGTTAGATGGAAGAAACTGACTTGCTGTGGCAACCCCTGAAGGGAAATGCCGAAAGGAGAAGAAGAAGATTTGAGTATTGGAGTATGCAATCAGTTGATCTGTTTGTGTCATCATCAACTGTTACATTATGGAAATGAATAAACCATTACTATTTCATTTTTTTTTCTTTCCAGTCTTTTACCAACTTTGTTATGCCCAAATATGGTCTGAATAAGAGCTGTAAGCTGTAACCACTTTTAAGTTAAATAGATTTTTAACTTCAATATTGTTGTAGATAAAATTCACTAATAATGTGAATTTTAACCAGAAAATATGCATTAAATCAATTCACTTGAACAGAAATATTAGAAATTACTACAACCTTTTTGTAAAGTTAAACTTTCCTCAAGGTTTTATCTTTGAAAACCTCATTATGAACATGTTTTCACATAACAAATATAAGATGGGGTGTATTTGCAGTTTAGAGTTTTCACATTTTTTTTTTGCATTGAGTGGAGTTTTCAGGGTTTTTGAAAAAATACTTCATTTTCATCCAATTTCTCAAGCATTTCTCCTGAGTGTTCTTCTTTGATGATGTTCAGTGACTTCTTCTGATTAACAGACTAAAAATTTAAACAAGTTATCAAACTTTTTCGTTTTGAATATTTCCAAGACAATTAAAAAGTCAGGCCTGGTTCCAATCGAAAATTGATTACTAATATCAAACCCTAAGGAGAGGTTTGCATCAACTTGTATAAATGGACTGAATAACATTTTGGAATGTGAAAAAAGACTGTAAGATTTAAAATAGATTTACAAGAAGTAGTAAAACGCTGTCCGTCGATCCTTTTGCGGCGGCACTTTTCAAATATTTCAGATAATAAATACTATAAAGAAAGCTAAACACACTGAAATGTTTAAAGGACATATATTTACCTTAGAAACACACAAGCTTAATCCTTGAAAAGGAGCTTTCAAGCTGCATCAATAAAAGCTAAAAACACTTTTTCATTTTGCAGCCCATGCAGCAAAACCCCAGCAGAAAGTCAGGCCAGAGGCCACAAAAGCCTCCCATCTTACAGCGATCAATAATGTTTTGTGAAGAGATTCGGACCACAATGGGTGGACTTTACCAGCAATTAAAAAAGAGACAATAAGTTTAAGGTTGAGAAAACATGAAAACACAAAAATAATCAGGAAAGGAAGACGTGGAGCAGGGGAGAAGCTAAAATTTCCTGATTTTAGGCTAAAGTTAGTCTAACACTGAACGTTGGGAATTTTCAAGATTTTGTTTGAATGATCACAGAAAGGTTAAACCAGACTTCACACTATTTCTAAGTTGACTCAAGCTGACATAAAAAAAAGAAAGAGACCATTGCAATTCAAAAAATCAATTTCTCAATCAGGACAGATAACAGAAGGCTTATTTCATACTGATAAAAACGTTTTCTCCTAAATGTTCAGCAGTTTTTGTTGAAAATATGAACATCTGTGCTTGCCGTGAATCAGTGAATAGTTACGCATCGCACAAGGACTTCTGAATGAACAAACACATGGGCACGTTCGCCCTAGGGGCTGGGCGGCTCCTCATGGAAGATTAAAGCTTAGCATTGCCAAAGGTGGTTCACGGTTTTAAAGATGGACAAAAGCCCAACACCCCCACCGGATCATTAGCCTCTTAAAGAGAAGCGATAAGGATCTCTAAATTATAGCCTCTGGGCCAAAATGGACCCAGCCCCTGAATGACAGGCTCCAGCAGATCTACCCTCTAGGCCAACAAAAACATTCTTAACTTGATATTCCCACAGGATTTCTATTTGAGTTTGAGAATGTTTATGGTTAAAAAAAATTCCCAAGGGAGGGTTCGATATTTAGTCGCTGAGCCTCGTCATTGCTTGTAATGGTAGCTGGTAGGAGCAGATCTGGCCTCAGATTGCTTTGACGAGTTGTCTCGGCGTAGCTTCGAGCTGTAAATCCATCTGCACTGACAAGAGCGGGTTAGTGAAGGATTCTCACTGTGTCTTTTCATCGCCTGCCAGGCAAATTTACATCCTCAGCATGAACACAACCAACAGTCTGTCTCATAAAAGTCCAACTTTGATGGCACCACACTGCTGACACAAAGTTAAAAAACATGCCCTTGGACTCATGTCACCTACAGTTGTGAATCAGCGTGTTTAAATAGGACACTTTAAAACGCCCTGGGAATTTTTTTTTTTCAGGGTTGGGAAAACCCTAGCAGAAACATTTTCAACATCACATGTCAGTAAAAGCCATCAGTCGAAACCATGATGAATGAATCCATTTGAATGAATTTCCTTTGGGGCTGAAGAATGTGGACCGGCCAGCTGCGTAAACTCAGCAGAAGTCGCCCTTTTTGATTAATGATTCATTAACAAACTAAATCAAATATGCAAAAGAAGTCAAGCTCAGCGACAAAGTTAATGGTCTTCGTGTTGAAAAATGCAACAGAGGAGAAAAATCAATCAGGATAAAAGTCCAAACATCAAATATTTGAGCCAACCGATAGATGGATGGAATTTAACTCGCATCTTTCCCCATTTGAGAAAAAACACTTAAACAATCAGAGCAATTACTGGTCCCTTCAGGCCCATCCTGTCTGAATTATCCATGCCCCCACCACTCCCTAGAGTCGCCTGACCCTGAGCCAGAGCATGGGAAGTCATCCACACAGTGTAAGGAATGCAAACACACACACTCACACACATACAGAAGCACGACTGGCACCAAACTCCCATACATAGAAGCCCATTACTCAATGTAAAATATATATAAAAATAAACACCCAAAGCTATTTGCAAGAGAGATAACTGGAAGAAAAGTTGGAGATGGCAGATGGAAAGCCTCACCATGAGGACCGGCTGAACAATAACTGGTATGATGTCAACATAAAAATACAAAGTTTTCTCACCTGATGTGTCCCACATATTCAACTCGATCCTATGCTTCTCTATCTCAAAACTGGCTGTGTAGTTTTCGAACACAGTGGGAACATAACTCTGAAACAAAGACATGTGGATCAATTAGTCTGAAGCATCTGATTAGAACATTTATTATATTTATTAGATGATTTTAATCAATGGTTATAATAAATTATTTCTAAAACTCAAAGAAGATTCCACTTTTATTTGTGTGGCAGGTGGATTTAACCTGCTGATCCAAAGTTCTGCTCGATATTTTTTTGTTATTACCTCTTATTATTCTTCTAATAACAACTCATTTTCTGCTTTCTTACCTCTGGATAGCAGTCTTTGGCAAAAACGTGCAGAAGCGCTGTTTTGCCACATTGTGTATCACCGACCACCACGATCTTACACCGGCTGCCCAGACTCTCCATGGTTAGTCTGTTACAAGTCAATTATTAACATGAGGAGAGATTATATCCAGCATCCGATTTCCACCTCCTGCTGAAAGGCGCACTGAGAATAAACGCGCAAAAGCATGCGCAAGAGCCGGTGCGCTTTATCCAGGTTCCAGCCCGATGCGCAACCCTGTGGTTTGTGACTCAGCCTGAATTGTGTGGCTCCTGAAACCACAAGCAGGACTCACACACAGACACACACATATTCTCCCCCTGGAAACTCCGGTACTTTCATTGTAAGCCACGCCTTTCTCATTAATGCGCTCTGTGTGCGCGTTGGGCGCAAAGGAAAGTGCGCACCGAGTATTTCTATGCGTTTATTATAACTAATATCATATTATTACGTATTTATATATTTTTTTAATTGAAAATGTTAACACAAACTAACAAAATTGATAAGATTGTAAAACTTTGACCCCCGCCCCCTAAAAATCATTAGTTGGACAGACTTATCAGATTGTTAATAAACTATTAATATCTCATAATAAAATTGATCACACTGGCTTCTTTCCTAGAAAAATGGACAGATTAATTTGAATGGTTTTAAGTTGTCGTTTATGTATTTGCTCCAGGGATCAAATTTAAAGTAGCTATGAGACTTTTGAGAAACTTTTTTTAAATGCCTGAATATAACAATCCATCAATTAAAGAATCTACATGTGTGACATGTTTTAATGAACTGTCTGTAATTATTTTGTAGTTCTGTTTGGTTTTTTTTTTTATCTTCGATGAGATAACGAAATAAAAAGGCAGCACGTGCTATCGGGTCATTGCCATGAGTCATCACTGATCCAAGCAGAGCAACACTGTCACCTTCTGGATTCTGTTGGTAAATATCCTCAGACACGCATGAATGATTTCTCACTGGTTGATTACGAGTTGTAAAGTTGTTCCTGATTTTATGACACTTTCAATAAGTAAATCTGATATTTTCAACATGTATGTTTAACTTAAAGTACTTTTATGGTACTTTCTAAATGAAGAATGGTTGGCAAACTACGGCCCGTGGGTAAATATGCGGCCCGCCAAGCTATTTAATCCGCCCCCCAAATGTGAATGAATAATGACAAACTTAATAATTGTATTTTTTCCTCCAGCAATTCAAGTGTTTCCCACGAGCCAAAATACAGAAAAATATCTTTGAAATGGCACGTACGCACAGAAAAAACAAAACAAACAAACAAAAATTGATCTAATAATGATATTTTATCAAGCATGAAGACCTCAAAACAAGAAGGTTGGGGGCTCAAGTCCCGTACTAGCCCAAGGCTTGTAGATTAGATTTAACACTGATTAACTAGATTAAACACTGTTCTTTCTGTGTGGAGTTTGCATGTTCTCCCCGTCTATGTGTGTGTTTTCTTCCATTCGCCAAACCATGCATGTTAGGTTCTTTGGCTGCTACAAAACTAACCCCTAAAATCCGGTCTTCAAGAGTTGGTGTCCTAATGTTAGATCCTTGCCGTTGAGCTATATAACCAAAATCTTTCTGACTGTACGGTCTGCTCCTAAAGTGTTTTTCTTTTCGTTCATAGTGTGTTCCTGGTTCAATACAGCTGATGCACATAGAGTGAAATCAACAGCCAATCAAATCTGGCCCATTGACTCAGTGACCTGGATCCGGTGTGTAGATGCAAGAACAGATGGAAAACCTTCACGACACCGGCCCTCTAGGATCGGATGTCGTGTTGAATTGTTATCTTTGAGTGTGGTCCCTCAACAGAATTACAACCTATTCGGGGTGTACCCTACTTCTCAACTGTAATCAGCCAGGGTACCCACGATCCCATTAGGGAGAAGCGGTTCAGAAGACAAATGAATGCTATTTTATCACTAAGGCTTTTCGTGGGCAAATAATTATTATTTCTTTGCATAAACATGGTAAGAACAAATTTAGCTCCAACATGTAATGTTCACACAAAACACATTTAAAAAATACACAATTCTCCTCTTCTCTCACTCCCCGTCTGGTTCCGCTCCCTTGTTGTGTGCACGACACAGTGTAAATCTCGTTTGAGGCTGTAATATACATCGAGTCAGTGAAGCTAGTGCATATTATTTTATATTCTCATTTGAATACATTTATGTAAAAATGACAATTTCCAATGCTCTACTGCAGCAAAAACCCTTCCTGCTTATATGAAAATGTGGTTGTGTAGGAGAAGAAAATCCGTGGTCAAGAACAACCTGATTTTTGAATAATATTTGAATACCGGGTGGGAGAGCGCACAAATTTCTCAAACAAGAGAAATAGAAAACCACTCTTGGTATGTTTTGATGTAGGAATAATGTTCATACATGCAAGCAACCTCTAAAAGATGATTTTGCAAAATATCTTCTCTTTTATGTCACAGAATCTGATTGAACACTAGATGGCAGTATTTACTCAAAAACGTAATTCTCATATTTTCTTTCACATACAATAACAGTGAATAATGACACATAAGATGTTGATTATTTGTATTTTTTCTATCTAAAATAAATTTGATATATTTTTCTTTCCAAGAGATAAATTCAACATTAACTTTCCTTGCATCTCAAAAAATCCTGGTGAAAGAAAAGTCTTGCATCACTATCTTTGATCAGTTAAATCACATTGTTCAGTTAAAAAACATTAAGTCATTTTTATGCATGCAAGGCTTCCAGATTTAATGAAGTAATAAAAGAGTTAAACATCTTCTCAAAGTCAGTGATGATTGATGAGTTTTCGCTTCCACATGAAGGTGTCTGCATCCTGTTTCTTGCAATAATTCACAGTGGCAGCCATGTGGGAGAACTGAATTTGATTTTCTCTTAGATTTGTTATTAATCCCAGTATTTGCTAGAATTAGTAGAAATGAAATGTGTGTGTGTTTGAGTTAAGCCACACACAAACTGCCGACTCACCATGTTCCCCTGGCAGACAATCACTCTGAAACTGCTAAGCATCATTATACACATGCTGTAACCTAGTTAGAGAGATACAAAATCTACAAACACCACCTGGTGTCAATGCCAGACAGGGATTATTTCTTTCAGCTTTGTTTGAACTCTAATCATTCGTCTGAAGTAATCTATCAGTTGGTGAAATCTTTGGCATCACAAAATGTAATAAATTTGCTTCTGCTATCCAAGTCAATCTTCAATGTGTCCCTCTTTAAACCCTACTGACCCCATGGTACATCTTTTTATCAGATATTTGTAAAGTAATAGTTTCATTGTACATTTTTAAGTAGTTTTATTGTTTCAACTTTAAAAAGGAGGTCAAACTTTGCCAGTGTTGGTGAGTCACCCATTAGTTCATCCCTATTGTCCAAATCGTTTCCTAGTGACAACACACAACTTTATGTACCTATTTGTTAAATATTAGCCAAACTTTTGAGATAAGAGGGTAGCCATGAGCTCAAAACTTAGTTCTTTCCATGTGTGAGATAACATGAAGAAAATAAATCCTCCCATTTTGGCTGAGTTTTGTTTTGAATCACTTGTAAAACTTCTTTATTCTTGTTTTTCTTTAGATGTACAGAATCTCGTATCTGGAAATTATGCAGATTAAATACGACAGCTTAATCCATGTGGTAAGAAAGTCTGAAAGGGAGCTGATTTACATAAACCAGTGAAGCAGCGTCAAAGATGAGCACAGTCCTGTTCAGATTATCAAACTCAACCAAAAAGTTGATGCTAATCAGTTTCACAAAGACATTTCTGTCAGATTAAATAGCAGCTTTTCAGAAGTTCACATCTGAGATAATCCTGTGCACCACAATCTGTCTGCAATGCGGTAGCCTGGTGTTGCCAGATTACTTCCTCACATCCTGTTTTTCTTAAAAACATTCCCCGTGTTTGTACAATTCCAAAAGTGAGTCTTTATTTGTAGAGTCGCTGCTTTAGTAAAAGTTTTTCGGAAAGTATAAAATGGTTTTATAGAACTGGCTTTAATAATAAAAAATCACTATGTGAGCACGGTGCACCAGTGGTTAGCAGTTTAGAAGGTTGTTGATTTGAGTTCTTCTAAAATTAAAGGCCTTTCTTAGAAGTTTTCTGGAGTATGTGCTTGGTGGTCTGTCTATCTGTGTGGCCCTAGGAGAGACTGGTGACCTGCACAACATGTGCCTCTTCTTTGCCTCTTCCAGGGTAACCTCTGGGATAACTGATTGTGAAAATTAAAATACAATCAAATAACTATGGAAAATATTTCAAAAGGAAAGCATTATTTTCTCAAACAAGCGGGTTGATCGGCATCTAAATCTGAGATTTTGCCTCAGAAAGAGGAGTTTCTCACACAAGTCTAACCAGGGCTTTGTTGCAGAGAAATGAACGATAATTCTGAGGTTGCGAATTTAAAGTTGACATAAAGAGAGGTTTAATGCAAAATTAACTTCTTAGAGGCTCAACCCAAGTTTGAACATTACCTGTGCATAGAAAAGTGTTTTTTACTTTGCCAATGTTTGAGAAATTTGTAAGCATTCTCATCCAGTATTCAAATATCATTCGGTTGTTTTTCACCACGCCTTTTGTTCTCTGCCACACCCATATTCTAATGTAAGCAGGAAGTGTTTTAGTGCATGCATTCTGCTCACGCTTAGTCCCTTTCCTCACCAGGCAATAACATTTTTATGTAGATGCACCAAAATAAGAATATTAAAAAAATACGTGAGAACTTTGCTAACTTGATGTGCTTCACAATGTATTTTGTGGTCTCAAACATGATTTGCACTGTATTGTGCTCGTCCCGAGCATGCAGGGAAAACTGAAAAGGGAGAAGAGCTATGGATTCAGTCTCAAAACTAAAGTGAAACTAATTAAATGCTTTTTAAGCTATTCGACGAATATCACATTTTTTGACAAGATTTGCCATGTTTATCTATCCACGCTATGAAATAAGGATTTTTGCCCCACAAAAGCACAATACCGCCTCTAAAATTTACAAAGACAAATTGAACATTTGACTTTCCGATTTGGCCCCCCATGACCACAAGATGTCTCTCCACTCTCCATGTGCTGATTCCTTCTGTGTGGGCCCTAAGCTAGTGTCAGTTCCACATCATGATTTCTTCTCCTGACAATCAATATCAGCACTAAGTAATTCTTTGATCCTGAAATATGCGCCATGCTACCGAGGTTTCTTTCACACGAGTCTTTCAATTCCACAAGAAACACACAAATGTCAATCAATAAATCCTACACATGAATGTCTGGGAACATACCCCACCTGCTCTCAAGAAGAGGTCATGCTCTCTTACATCTGGTCCCCCTTCAGCGGAGGCTAAAAAAAACAAGTCAGCTTGTAGAATTTCAGTCAAAATTTGGCATTATTTCAATATAAGTGCTTATTTTTTCTGAGTTGCTTGAGTGAGGAAGTTCCAACAATGAGTTATGTGTAAGCCAAAAGTTCTTGCAAATCCTTTTGTAGAAAAGGCAGCATAAACAGAAGCTTCCTCTGATTACTGGGGTTTTACAAACCTCATGTGGTACACCGACCACTTGATACAAGCGGAAATCAGTCTGATTGGTGTTAGGAAAATAAGCTTTAACAAGACTTTTTTTCCAATCATTCCTTTATGATTTTATTTTAAACTTTTTGTGTGTGTGTTGGTAAAACACACACAAGGTTTCAGCTTTAATGAGAGGAAAAGTGTACAAAACCATGGTGAGACTGGCCATGCTTTTTGGTCTAGAGACATTGACACTGAGGAAAAGACAGGAAACAGATATGGAGGTAGCGGAGATGAAAATGTTGAGGGTCTCTCTCGGAGTGATCAGGATGGACAGGACTAAAAATGAGTACATCAGAGGAACAGCACATCACATGTTCGAGGTGTTGGTGATAAAGTCAGAGAGGCAAGACTAAGATGGTTTGGACATGTGCAGAGGAGAGAGAGAGAGAGAGTAAATCGGCAGAAGGATGCTGGATTTGGAGCTACCAGGAAAGAGGCCTAGAGGAAGACCAAAGAGGAGGTTTACGGATACAGTGAAGGAAGACAAGAGGATAGTTGGTGTGACCGAAGAAGATGCAGCAGATAGGGTTAGATGGAAGAGACTAACTTGCTGTGTGGCAACCCCTGAAGGGAAATGCTGAAAGGAGAAGTGTGTGTGTTGGTAAATCTATCCACATCTATCCACTTGTTTAATATAATTGTCAAGAAATATTATTTTAAGAGATATTTCTTTTAATTATTGCACCACTGAGTTGTCCTTATAAGTTTATTTAATAGTCTTACAGTTAATAAAACAGACATTTATCCTCTTAGTCTCTAGAAAGTAACATTTAGAGACATTTATCTGATTAATTTAAACAGAGACCATTGAGCTTCAGAGAGGAAATCATTCTTTTCATATCATAGTTAGAATAATGTAGTACCTTTTGCTGTCTTAGAAATGCCATATTTACTGAAAAAAAGCTTCTTCGGTTTCACCTCGGTTGTTGACCATATAAATGTTCCCCTCTTCTTGCTCATCACTTAGTCCTTTTTCCTCCAAAGTGTGCATGACACAGTGTAAATCTCATTTATGGCTGCAAATACAGTATATTCTTCTTCTGTATGTTTTTAGTTTGTTGTATTTACATAAAAATGTCCCTCCCTGTTGAGGGGAGACACTGAGAGTGAGCAAAGCAGGTGCATTTAAACACTTCCTGTTTACATTAGAAAATAGGTGTGGAGGAGAACAAAAGGCGTGGCCAAATGCAACCAAATGATACCGAACACTGGTTGGGAAATTTCACAAAATCGATAAATGAAATTGAGAAACACCCGAGGCCTGTTCTTAGTGTGTGAAAAATCAGAAGGAAATACACACTAGAATCCTCCACACAATTGATTATACATTTTCATATGGTTTTGTGTTTGGTATAAACAGACATCTGTCCACTTACAATATTTAACTTAGTTGTCTTCTTCTTCTTTCGGCATTTCCCTTTAGGGGGTCACCGCAACAAGACAGTTTTTCCATCTAACCCTATATGCTGCATCCTCTTTGATCACGCCAACTATCTTCATGTCTTGCTTCACTGTATCCATGAACCTCCTCTTTGTTCTTTCTCTAGGCTTCTTTCCTGGTGGTTCCAAATCCAGCATCCTTCTTCCAATGTACTACCTCTCTCTCCTCTGCACAAGCCCAAACCATCTCAGTCTGGCCTCTCTGACTTTATCACCAACACCTCTAACATGTGCTGTTCCTCTAATCCTGTCCATCACAGTCACTCGCAGAGAGATCCTCAGCATCTTCATCTCTGCTACCTCCATCTCTGTTTCCTGTCTTTTCCTCAGTGCCACTGTCCCTACACCAAACAGCATGGCCAGTCTCACCACGGTTTTGTAAACTTTTCCTTTCATTTTAGCTGAAACTCTTCTATCACACATCACACCTGAAACTTTTCTCCACCTGTTTCAGCCTGCCTGCAAACGCTTCTTCACCTCTTTTCCACACTCTCCATTGCTCTGGACTGTTGATCCTAGTTACTTAAAATCTTGCACCTTCTTTATCTCTTCTCCCTGTAACCTCACTTTTCCATTTGGATCCCTCTCATTCACACACATGTACTCTTTCTTACTCTGACTAATCTTGATTCATCTTCTTTTTAATGTAAACCTCCACTTCTCCAGCTTTTCCTCCACCTCTTCCTCATTTAACTTAGTTGTCAAGAAATCAAAATGTAAAAAGCTCTTTCAGTTCACTTCCATTTTCTTTGATAGATTTGTGCACATCACCACTGCTCAATGCAATGTGGACTTAATTTATAACCCAATAAATGACCAATCCCATCAGCCAATCCCTGAATTTCATAAGCTCTCCGTGTTTTCCAGTCCACCCAGTCTCATCCCACTCACACACACACACTGTCAGAGCGAAGCGTTGATAACCACTAGCCACTGATCAGCCCACTTTGTCGGGGTTTGTGTCTCCATGCAAGACAGCTGAGAAAGACGCTCAGACTCTTACATTTTCTTAAACTTGCAAGGCAAGCACACGAAGCAAAACATCCAGCCAGTCCACGGCAACAACACTCACACTAAGTGAAAAGTCATTTCTCAGACAAGTCTCACAAAGATTTCTGCATCATGTCTGGAGAAGACGCACCTGCCCAGCAGCAAAACGCCGTGGACCAGAAGCAGGAGACCAAACCCACCGAAGAGCCGAAATCTGAGCAGCCTAAGCCAGAGGCTGTGGCCACCGGTGCCGCTGAAGCAGCCGCCACCCCAGCTACCGCCACGGAGAAAGTCCCTGAGGAGGAGACGTTCACCTACCGCGCACTGGTGCTCACCGGCTACGGAGGCTATGATAAGGTTAAGCTGCAAGTGAAGAAAGGAAAGCCAGCTCTGAAAGCTGGAGAGGTTTTGGTGAGGGTTAAAGCATGCGGGCTTAACTTTGCCGACCTGATGGCCAGACAGGGGCTTTATGACCGACTTCCATCCCCACCGGTCTCACCGGGAATGGAGTGCTCCGGAGTGATAGAGGCTGTGGGAGAAGAAGTAACTGACAGAAAAGTAAGCAAACATCCACTTTTACTTCTTCCTCTTAAATAAAAATACATAATTTTTTATAGATTTGTTGTAATTGAAGTGATGGGAAACTGCAGTTGATTGATTTGGCTACATCTGGATATGGGCGTGTCAGGCTGCGCAGCTACAATGTACCACTTTCGAGATGTAACTCATCAAATACAATTAAAATCATTTATAAACCAAGTATATTTGAATATGTAAGTAATAAAATAAGATGATTTTGCAAGATTAGTTGGTGCTTTGTTTAATTGCGTGGTGTTTAAGGACACTCACTTGTGCGTAAAAGGAGTGCGCACTGGTTTAAAAAGTTCACATCTGGGCATCAAATGTGAACATATAAATTTATTGTCTCTCATAAAGTGGTGGAAAGTAACTAAATGACACAAGTTGAGCACAATGCCTCCAGCAGCAGGCGTCGCCTCTCTTGTCTCCCCTGCAACCGGTGCGCTCTGATTTGGAGACACTTTACGCACCAAATAATTGCAGAAGGTGGTTTTTTATTTGTGCAACAAAAGCATGTGCTGCAATTTTAAGTCTAAATAAAAATGCAATTCTATGGGTTGATTTTAGTTCTTGTTGCCCCCACGCCGGTTTGCGCTGTGATGTGCGCCACGGTGCGAAGCGTTGCATCAAGTTAGCTAAAACGAGACAAAAAACGGAAGTGAAACTCTTTCAAAATTGAAGTTGTGACTGGACATGATGATTTATTGTTAGAAATAAATCTGATTTTTTAAAAGTTGTTTGTAAATAGGAAAATATTTCAAATTTGCTAAAAAGAATTAAATCCTTAATAACTGATCTTATCTTTAATCCATTGTGGATTATCCTGATCCCTGATCCTGATGTTAAGCAGTGAATAAATTACACCCATATTTTTGCAAATGGCTTTAAAAAATGATAGCTTTTTGATTGGACAAAATTAAATATAATCATATTAGATTCTCCTATAGATATTGTACATTTTGGTCTATTATTTTGAGAAGATTCAGGAAATGAATTAGTGTTACATTTCAGCTTGACTCTCATTCACCGACTCCTTTTGTTACCGGGAGCGTCGGTGGCGCAAACACACGCATCGCGTGGAAAGGGCGAGGCCACCTAACAGACTGTTGTTTAAGCAAAGGGATTGTACCTGTCAAGAAAAATCCATGTTGGTCAAAGTTAAACAGGTTAAAAATGTTTCAAATGTGGGGATTGGAGTTATTGTACAAACCAGTTTCAGACAATAAAGGAAAAAAGAATTCTAACAAGATAAAGAAGTGGAATAATGAGAGGATTACAAGTGTATTCTTACAATACATGATGAGTCACAGGCCTACAGTGTGTGCATGTCTCTTGCTGCATGGCATCACCATGGTAACACCTTTTTTGATTGACAAATTGAACTAACTAAAAGGTACACATGCTATGACTCATATGTTTGTTGGTCAGCTTGTACATTTAAGTCGATCAACCTGCAAATATCTGTGAAAAACACCCAGCAGGATCCCTTTTGATTCCACAGCAGTCTGTGCCTCTGTCTGTTAGGGAGTGGCACATGTCTGATTATACACTAGATGAAATAAATTAAATGATGGGTCAGCAAGCAGCAGCCAAAAGGTTAGAACCCTTGTGTTTCCAGGTTACTTTATTGCATCTTTCCACGTTGTCGACTATGCTGATTGGATTTAAAGGTCACAAACCACAAACAGATACACACATGCACAAACACACCGCCTATCATCACACTTCCACATCCTCCTGCAGGCTTTTACTTATAGAATTAAGAGCCAATCTTTCTAATGGATGACGATCTCGGGGATCTTTTGAAAGCTAACTCAAGGGGAATGAGCTAACAGTGATGGCAGAGAGTTTGGTAGGCTAAAACTGCTGCTTTATCAGCTTCTTACAAACAAAAATTTGCATACAGAGGCTTATATAGGTGTGTCTTTGGGTTTTAAAACCCTAATCTTGTTTAAATGAAGTCACATACTTTTCAATTCAATTGTTTTGGTACAACCCAATAGCACAAAACAGCTGTCTCAGTGGGATACACATCATGGATTGAAAAAAAAAGAGTATTGACAAATACTGTGCACTACTAAACGCTAACTAGCAAAAGTTAGATAAACAATTTCAGCCCATTCCTGCCTTAGATCCTGCTTCACGGTATGGAAAAACTAAAAAAAAAAAAAATTAGAGTGGGGAAAAAAAAGAAACTTCATGGGGACCCGAATGAAGGAGAGATCCCTCCCCTGGGATGAGCATCCAAAGAGTGTAGGACTGTTAATTAAATATTTGCTTCTTCTAGCTACAGCTTTATACCTGAACAAATAAGTAGACGGGCTTCATCCAGTTGGAAACAGGTTGGTAGATCTCAGTGGTAATTGTGACTGGTTGGTGATAAAGTCAGAGAGGCCACACTGAGATGGTTTGGACATGTGCAGAGGAGAGAGTACATGGGAAGGAGGATGCTGGATTTGGAACCACCATGAAAGAGGACTAGAGGAAGGCCAAAGAGGAGATTCATGGACGCAGTGAAGGAAGACATGAAGATAGTTGGTGTGACCAAAGAGGATACAGTAGATGGGGTTAGATGGAAGAGGCTGACTTGCTGTGGTGACCCCTGAAGGGAAATGCCGAAAGAAGAAGAAGTACAGCAATCTTTAAGCAACACTCATCACATCGTATGTTTTTGGGTTTGTTTGTTTTTTAATTGAGAAAAGTAGCTATTCATTTTGAAAATTTAAATCATAGGCCAACTTTCTATTCTGTTTAAACTCGTTTTAAGTTTTTTGCTGTATAGTTTTATTAAATATTTTAATCCCTAGTGTACTAAGTGTTATAAGAGAAATTATATGAATGCTTAATAATGCTGGGATGAAAACTTTGTAAGCTGATCCAGAATGACCTAAAGACGAAGTGTGAGGGGAAGTGTAACAGTCAGCTGAGAGCGGAAACATCACAAATCACACCAAGATTCCCTTGATGCCAAATATCAACACTCCCCCACTGCCCCCTCCCTCCAGGCGTGGTTTAGAAAAAATTAAAAGTTTTCCCTAGTTGAGTTTTGGAAGGATCTAACCCATCTGTTCTCAATTACCTCCTCTTGGCCTGCATTGTCAGTCTGGTATTTCCTCCATTAATCCTTCCCATCCCCCTTATCTATAGCTTCTTTGCTTAACATTATCTTATGAATCCTCCTTCAACCATGGAATTATTGTAAATCTTTCACAACATCAGCTGGGACACAATAAATACCAAGTTGAATTATTTATTTAACTTTTTTTTTACATAGGGTTAAATTGAATTTTTCTACAAAATTCTATGATATTAAAGTTTTTTTTAGAAAATATTGAGTAATCTAATTTTTGATACAATAAATATGTCTTCAAAGTGAGACATATTGATATTTCACAAAAAAACGTACCCATTGCTTAGGTAGGTGAAAAGCAACTGGTTGCAGGAGTTTTATTTTTGTAAAAATTAATAATAAGAATTGGTTCAAAAGGAACGGAACGTAAATAAAATTGAAACACATCTTATTTGTTGTCAGAATCAGAACAATTTATTATTTTCAATTCAATTTGATTCATCTTCTACTTTCGACATTTCCCTTCAGGGGTCGCCACAGCAAGTCAGTTTCTTCCATCTAACCCTATCTGCTGCATCTTCTTCAGTCATGCCAACTATCTTAGTGTTTTCCTTCACTGTATCCATGAACCTCCTCTTTGGTCTTCCTCTAGGCCTCCAAACCCAGCATGCTTCTTCCAATGTACTCTCTCTCTCCATAGCTCAATATCACAAAACAATTTTCAACAAGCTTCACATACAGTAGTTGTGGAAAAAGTAGAAAAAGGAACAAAACACAAAACATGTAAATACAAAAAAACTAACTACATGATTTCAGCACATTCCCGGCCTTATTTGCTCCTTCTCGGTGAGGAAAAGCTCCCATTCCCACGGGTCAAGCAGTTTGTATGACTCCTCCAGTGCTACAAACAGTCCCAAAAAAAGAGAACACAACAAACACCTACAAATATAGTTTTAAAATACACGTGAACTATGGTTAAAGATTGACGAATTTAATAACTTAATAACTGAGGCGGAAACAGAAGAATTTTAGTTGTGTTGTTATAAGGACGTGGGAGGATCCCACGGCCTTGAAAGTTGAATTTATAAAATAATTTTCAAAGGTATCTGTGTGTATGCAGTGTAAGCGATCATATTCAACAGGTGTGGCATGGGAGTAGGTGTATAAAGAGCAGTTTGGAGAGGTCGAGTTTCTCAGCTGATTAGTTCGTTTTGAAAATTGCCAAATTGTTTACTTTCTTTGTAAACTGGAATTTGTGTGTCCTTTGAACTGAACCGGAGAAAGACCGTTTAGTTTGTCCTGAGTTAAAAGACATGGTATTCAATTTACTGGTGCAGAAGGAGCTGAGTAAGCACCCCCACCTACCCTGCTGATTCATCCACAAAAGATTTCTCACAGATTGCATTAAGAAAAATTTTACCCATTATGTGGTAATCTTACCCAGTCCAGAAGAAGTATTGATATAATATCTGAGATTTAAACACTTATAGTCCCAGAGTGGGGGCGAGGCTTTAACACTGGCCTTTCTGTGTGGAGTTTGCATGTTCTCCATGTGTAAGTGTGGGTTTCCTCCCACCTTCCAAAAACATGCATGTTAGGTTAATTGTTCACTATAAACTTGACCCCAGGAGTGAGTCTCTGTATAGATGGGTGTTAGTGTGTGGCCCTGCAACAGATTGGCAACCTGTTCGGCCTCTCACCTGAAATCAGCTTGGATAGGCTCCAGCACCCCGCAAGCCCATTAGGGATAAATGATTCAGAAGACAAAACAAAACATTTTGATTTATGTAAAGACATAAAACACCTTACTGAGCTATTGTCTCTCAAGAGGTTCTTTGACCCTTCTTCAATAATCATTAAAAATCTTGATTCATTCACTTTAAAATTTATCTAGATGTGATGATTTTTTTTTATTTTGCTGAGCTCATCAAGAACAAAGCCAGCTGACTCAAAGCCATGCATACCTCAAAATTGAATCACTATCTGATTAAGTCCATTCACATACAGTTAACTGGAAGTGCCTTTGTCCAGCACAGTCAACTCCCCTACCAACTCTGTCCTTCCCTCCCACACACTCACACACACTCCTGACCCTGAATGTGGCTGTTTTTGATTCTTTATGAAGGCTGAGAAAGGAAATCTAAAAAGTGCCTGTGTGCTTTTGTTTCAAACTGTGAAGATGTTGAAACACAAGTGTCAGAAGACTTGTTTACTCAGCCCACATCTTTGCAATGAACACAAACTAACACGACACACACGAGTACTGATGTGTTACTTCATCTGACTTTGTGTGTCATCTGTGTTTCTTGTAAAAGCTGAAGTCGCCAACCAAGTTAGTTTGTACCAAAATGAACCCAAATTAAACTAAGAAGAGAAATGGAAAATGAGTCAGCATGGATAAAAAAGATGACCAAAACATGGCCAAAGTGTTGTTCAAAATAAACTAAATGACTTGATCTGGAATGGAGAGATGAGGACACAAAAAGAGTGAGACAGTGATGTCTCTAATTGGGATAGACGGACAGCGAGACGCATGGCTCCCTCCAGACCATTAGAGAGGCCCGGGTGGAGAGAGTTTGTTCCCAGGAGGAGAGAGCTTGTCTTATGCTCAACCATGGGGAAGAATCTGGCAGGGATGCTGATGAGTGGAGAGAAGCCAGGGGAGAAGATGAGCCCCATTGTCCTGCTTTGCTGATGAGGATGGGGGAGATTGGGGACACTCCTCACAATGGAGGAAAGAAAAGAGACAACAAAGAAAAAAACGAGAAGACGAACACTGACAGGATGAGACTGGGAGGATTGGAGTAAGGGAAGGAAGACATTCTAAAGTTGTAAGAGGAAAGGGAGTCAGGAAGTGAAAGAGAAAGAAGGGAAGAGAAAAAGTGAGGAGAATGGGGACAGGGCGGAAGGGAAGGCTATGTTAGGAGAGTTGGATAAGAGGGAGGAAGAAAACAGGAAGAGAGTTATAATGCTGCTGTCGTTTCTGTTTCCTGTGTCCCTCGAGTGAGTGCTCCTGATTGGTCGGTGAGGGGGTTGGGAGAGGACTTTCTATCATGTCTCATTCTTTTAGAAAGAGACACTTGTGTAGTAGAAAATCCTGCTTTGATAAGGATGGTTTGGTAGCAGCGGAGGGCGAGTTAATCAGGATTCACAGCAGGTTAAAATACGCAAATTAAAGGAGGAGGAAATACTTATCTACTAATGCTAATGATAATTGTGTTTTCTCCATGGTTCTATTCTTGTTCTCCTATGTGGTATTTGTTTGCAATTAGGAGTGAACACTTTGAGGTTTGTTGAGCATCTTGGTCACATGTTGGCATGTCAGCCATTGTTGTGAGCCAAACAATAAAAGTCATTCTTACGGTCCCTGCCATGGAGTTTGCATCACTCACACTGCACCACAGAAACCATCAGCTCCACATGGCAGGACACCAACTAAAATGTTTGTCAGTACAAAAGCTTAAGCAATCAGAGATGGCGGAATGTTTCTGAAGGAAGAAGACATCCCATCCCTTCTGCTGTGTTAGAAACAATAACCTTGTACGCAAAGCCAGTAAAAACTTGGCTTGTCTTCATATTTAATATAGTTAGCTTTTTTTCTTAGTTTTAGGCAATAAATCTTGGGTTGCTAATGCTTCGTGGGAAAAAACAGATTTTTTCCACTTATGTTGGACATGAAGCTTTTTTATGGTTCATTTTGGAGCTTCATCTTTTACTTTTTCTCGATATGATACAAATTTTAACTAAAGTTTGTAAATAAGCAGTTTTACTTGATTAGGTTTTTTGTTGCTTTCAAAAACCTATAAAAATGTAATTTCCAACTTTTCACAGTCTTTTTTAAGCATAGTATTAAGTCACTCGCAGAATTTGGTTCTCAATAATTATGAAATATTGCTCATTTCTCAGAGTAAACCCAAAGCCAGGAAATGAATATGACCCCATTTAAGCTTCTGTTTCTCAACAGCCTTCCTATGACATCATTTTTGCTGCTAAAATATTGTTGGCAAACACATTTTTACAAGTTTTGCAAGTTTGCTTAAATTAAAATTCAACCACTTTACATATTTGGTTAAGTATTTTGGAAAATTAAATGGAACACATATGTTTACAACCACAGACACACAGAAGTATTACCTCCAACTAAGAGAAATAATCCAAAACAGGCACGGTGAGACCTTCATATTCAAGGTGAGGCTGATTGGTTTATGGGAGCACTTCCTAGAGGCGTGGTCGGTGCAAGGTGGAATCATTCTTGTTTCTCAAGTACTCAGAGGAGAAGAAAGAACAAGAACTGCTCCTTCTACAATCAATGAGAAGAAAACAAACAGTGTTTCAATTTAATCAATCAAAAAACAAATTTGGACATTTTTATTGAATTGAAAATACTTAATCAATCCACGAAGGTGACCTCTCATCTCTCTGGGAGTAACCAGGGTGGACCGGATTAGAAATGAGTATATCAGAGAAACAGCACATGTTAGAGGTTTTGGAGATAAAGTTAGAGAGACCAGACGGAGATGGTTTGGACATGTGCAGAGGAAAGAGGGAGAGTACATTGGCAGAAGGATGCTGGGTTTGGACCAGGAAAGAGGCCTAGAGGAAGACCAAAGAGGAGGTTTATGGATACAGTCAAGGAAGACATGAAGATAGTTGGTGTGACCGAAGAAGATGCAGCAGATAGGGTTAGATGGAAGAAACTGACTTGCTGTGGCGACCCCTGTAGGGAAATGCTGAAAGAAGAAGAAGAATCCTCGAAGGTGAATATTATGAGGCACAAAAAACTCCAATGTTGTTTAAAAACTCTGAAAAGTTTATTTCTTTGCCTTCAACTACCCCTAAAACTGCTTAAAGAGCATTTATTTATGTCAAAGGTAACATTACCATTGTCTTCCGCTTATCCAGGGCTGAGTCATGAGGGCAAGGTTAGGGTAACCATATTTGAGTCAGCAAAGTCATGAGGTCATTTCCTTGCTGGTTCTTTTAACACTTTTGTCTCCTACTTAGGTTGGCGATAAAGTGATGGTGCTGAACCGCTTTGGGCTCTGGCAGGAGGTGGCAGTGGCACCAGCTACCCACACTTTCCTCATTCCCGAAGGGATGAGTTTTGAAGAAGCAGCTGCACTTCCTGTCAACTATGTCACCGCCTACATGATGCTGTTTGACTTTGGCAACCTGCGACCCAACCAGAGCGTTCTCGTCCATGCTGCTGCAGGTACAACCCGATGCATGACACATTTTGGGGGAAAATCTTGGAAATTATTAATCTTTTCAAAGTACATAATTTAATATAAAGAATTTACCATGTTTTGTCATCCTGGTTACATTAGATTAGTAAAATATGCTGCATTCAATCTTGTAGTTAGAACCTACATAGTAAAAATGAATAAAAATTAGGATGAAATCATGTTGTTCACTATCATTATGTTGGGAAAATACCATTTTATGTTTCCCATGAAGGATTTAGTCCCTCTCTGTGCCTCCAGTTTGAACATTTTCCATTTACATGAATAATATTTTTTGGAGAAGGTCCTACTCTTCATTAGTGTGAGATATGGCTCGATATTTTTCTCAAACCATCAGCAGTAAAACTATCTCACCTGCCACCTGGACTGTGGGGTTAAAGTTTAGAAGGAATGGGTGGGAGAAGGATGTGGATGAGGGAAAAGAAGCACCTGTTTTAGGGTGGGATGCATTTGATTTTGCTCTGTTTAGGCAGTCTGGCCAGCTGGAGAGAAGAGAAAGGCCTTCGCCAGAAAGAAATGGTTCCCTCTGCTATCTTTTGTCATGTAATAGACCTAGAAAAGGATCTTCTGCATCTGGGACAGGCCGTGGGTGTAAATGGCTGTGCATGTAATGAAACCTGACCTTTTGCTCACTGGAGACAAAAAAAAAATGACAGAGTTCTGGGAGGCAGCCAGCGCAGGTGCTTGTTTCCCCCTGACATTAGCTGTGAAAATAAATGGATTTGTAAAAGTAAGTCATGTGCGCACAGCTGAGCAATTGGTAACAGGCTCATAGCTGTGGGACTAGTGATCTACAGAGGAATTCGAGATGTTTGCCTTCATCTTATGCAGTTGTTGTCACTCACCGATGTGAGCGGTGTGTACGTCCTAAAGGAGAACTTTGAAAAACGTGGTTCAAGACATTTTCTGCTGGTTTAGAAGAAGCAGCACCTTGTTTCTCAGGGCGAGTTGCCAGTGTTTGCTCACCAGCTGTCTGGACATGAACATTGTAAAAGCTCATTGCCGAGCAACATTTTGCTGAGCAGTCATGGCTGGATTCATTCCATGTGTGAACAATTAGGCGGGATGCTTTTCAGCACATGCTCTAGTAATATTTCCAGCTTTGTTGTTGATGGCAGTGTTGTCTTTTTTTTATAATCGGATGTAAGAGATTGGCTTCATCTTTCAGCATCACAGGACTGCATGGCTCTCACGGTGCTGGATGCTGAGTTAGGGAGGATGATCCACATGGGAGGCTGTTAAAATTGTTCCACATGTTCACTGATTAGACAGATTAAAGGTTTCTGCTGGGAGAGACCTGGAAAGCAAGGGGTTGTGTGTGTTAGCAGAAGGCATTGGAATCTATTGTGTGTCATTAAAATGTTTACTAGTTAAAAAAAAAAAAAAATTCTGTTCCCATTTTACTAAGATTGTAAATAATTGTTCCTTTTCTTTTTTACAAATCAGACCATTCGTTATACTTTTAAGTATGACATATTAATACAAACCCTAAAATTTCAGAAATTCCGGTTTTATACTTTCAAACCATTTAAAAATCAAGTTAATTAAAATGCATGCCTTGTAATTGTAGAAAAACATCATTACAACAGATTACAAGAACTTTATCATGGTCGTTACGTTTCTAACTTGTACATCCAGCAAAAAACATTTGGGGTTTGGTTTGTCCGGTTTACATGCAGAAAAACGTACTCTGGATTCCTTTTATATCTGTTTACATTGAGTAAAGATAAAACACACATACATGAGATTTTTGAAAAAGGAGGAGGACCTGTGTTACCGAAGACGCATCATGTTTTCATCCCTGCTTGTGAGATTTTTGTTACTTTTATCATCTAAAAGAAGACAGCTTCTTATCTCAGGGGCCCCAAACTCTAAGCAATGTTCTTCTCTGGCTTCATGGTAATCCGTCCATGTCATAGTTAACTTGTTTGTTTAAAAGAGAACACAACCCTTGGATTTAATGATAATTTGGATCAAAACTGAACTTTTTTCAAGTACTGTGATCTTTACTTTATCTGCTTCTAGGTAGCAGGAGCTTAATGTTGAACTGATCTTTTATCATTCATTAGCTAAAATCAAATGTAAACAAGTCAAGTAATTGTTACCAGAAGTTGATCTACATTCCCGCCCTCACCTATGGTAACCAGCTGTGGGTAGGGACCGAAAGAATTAGATTGTGGATACAAGCGGCTGAAATGAGCTTCCTCCGCAGAGTGGCTGAGCTCTCACTCTGAGATCGGGTGAGGAGTTCTGCCATCCTGGAGGAGCTCGTGTCAAGTCGCTCCTCCTCCAGATCGAGAGAAGCCAGATGGGGGGTTTGGGCATCTGGTCAGGATGCCCCCCCGAGTGCCTCGCTGGTGAGGCATTTCGGGTACGTCACACCGGGTGGAGACCAAGAGGCAGACCCCGGACTTGCTGGAGAGAGTATGTCTCATAGCTGGCTGGGGAACGACTCAGGATCATTCTGGGTGAGCTGGAGGACGCAGCTGGGGTGAGAGAAGCCTGGGCTTCTTGTCTGAGGCTGTTGCCCTGTGACTTGGCCCCGGGTAATCGGAAGACGACGGAAAAAAGAAATCTTTTGTAACAATGAACTTTTATTTTGATATTTTAAATAAAGTGATTTTTTTTTTATTTGCAACAATACTAGTGTTGGAAGCTGACTTCCATTCTAGTTACAAAGTTCTTTTGACGTAGTTGTCTTTGTAACTTTATGCACAAAAATCTTTAAGACCAAACAGAGTGTTAAGATGGTACAGTAAAGTGTACACAAAGCATTAAAGGGGATGACAGTTGTGAATTTTTAAATGCTAACCACACAAATCGATGAATTTAATTTAGTAATTAGATTTTGGATGATTCCTTGCGTTATTGCAGACTCACCAGGTGATTGAGAAACAATCTTAGAGTCCAGCTCTCTGATCCTAGTCAGAGAACAGTCCAGTCCATCTAAACCGAGCTGTTTAAACATCACTAGCTCACTCTTGTGATGGAACTTTACGCACATAAAAAAGGGTGTATTGTGTTTTAATGGGGTATTAATTCTTTTTTCATAGCATACATAAATAAAATTAGTACTTTAATGCAATATTTGCCCAAAAAAAGCTGTAAAAAGAGATACATTTATTTGGTCTTACTGCTGTTTTTAACACTATAAATTATCCTCTCCTCTCGTTCTCTGCTTTGTCCTACCTTTGTTCGCATGCATAACCCAGCATAAATATTGTTTTGCGCTGCAAATACATTGTAAAGTGCATTAACTAAGCAAATCAGGTGCATAATCTTTTTTTTATTTCTATTCAATGCATTTGCATAAAAATGGCACTCTGTGCTGTACAAACTTACATGTACAATTCTGCACCTGACACGAAGCATGTGCGCTGTTACTGCAAAAACACTTCCTGTTTATGTTAGAATGTGGGCGTGGTGGAGAACAAAATCTGTGACCTAGAATACCTGAGCAGAAATACATGGCGATTGAATAGTATTCAAAATTTTGATGGGAGAGCTTGCAAATTACTCAAAGCCGCATGAATGAAATAGAAAACCTGCTCAAGTAGGTTTTTGATGTGGGAATCCCATTTAAATATGGTAGAAAGTTAAAAAAATTGATTTTGTATAATACGCCCTCAATAAAAATAACTATGGATGGTCAATTTTTTTTAATTTTCAAATAAAACTAGATTTTGTCTTTTTTTTAGTGAGTCGAAAAATAAGCAAACTAGCAACAGGTTTCAACAACATACAGTATGCGAGCGTGGATTTTTCTGAGCTTTCAAAATCGGGTGTCGAGTGTAACGAGAGGGGAAAACAAGAATATAATCATAAAACATTTCGCAAAATGAAACCAAACATCCTGCTAAATATCGTCGGGAAAGTTGATTAGTAGTCGTTTTGTTCCTGTTTGGTTGTTTGTTCCATGTGAAAACCTGATATCACATCAACAAAAAGCATCCTTTCCATCAAGTACGATGACCTTTAACCATAAGTATCAGGTGACTTGTTTAAAATGTCTGGCTGGTGTAAGTGTGTGTGTGTGTGTGTGTGTGTGTGTGTGTGTGTGTGTGTGTGTGTGTGTGTGTGTGTGTGTGTGTGTGTATGTGTGTGTGTTTATGTAAACTCTGGTGAATAATCCTCAGCTGCCTCTCTCGTGGCTCCACTCCTGGTTCTATTCTCCAAACAATAGCTTGTTGTACTTCCTCCCATCGTTCCTATCCTCTACACTGCAACCACACATCTGCATCCTCGGTTGTCCTCCTCTCTCTCTGGCCCTCTACAGCCTCCTCTGCCTCTGTGTGACCCTGCCACATCCGTGCTGGAGTCCTCGTCATCGGGGAACAGGGACATATTTCCCCTTTTGTTTCCCCCTGAGGGCTTGGATTGAGAGGAGAGCTGTCTGACATTCGTATGTCTTCCCACTGCCCAGCTGCCCTTCCTCTGCCCTCTCTCTGAACTGGTCATGATGTTTATGAACCTCAGCCAACTAAGCAGGAGCCACACCCACACTTCACATTCCTGCATACATAAGGGGCTCTGCTGGTTACAGAAATGACGTTTACCTCTGTTTTATTTATGAGCCTTGCCGTGTCCAACATAAAGTGTCATGCATTGTGTTGAAGACGTGGAATGCATAAAACAATGAGGTGGTGCCGCAAGAGTCATAGTCCCCTACAGGTTAAGACTTTGTGACATTTTGGCACCAACATTGCCGGAATTTAGACTCCCAAACTGTAAAACCACATTCCCACTTTCAACATGGTTTCGGTCTGCCAAATAACACATGTTAACAATCATCTTCTCTCATAAAGCGTCACAGAGATGTGTTTCAGGATTATAAATTAGATTTCATTTTTCCCACAAGCAAGATAGCAATTCGTCCATGCTTATTGTGCCGATTCACCCAGAAGGATCTTTACATAGGATAATATTACTTCAGATATTTCTTTTAGGTTAAAATGAGAAACTTACAGCTGCTACTTGTCCATCAATTATAACAATGAGTGTTAAAGGTGGCAAATTTTTCAATTATAAAGTTAAATAAATTGTTGTCAAAATGTATCTACAAAATATGCCAATTTATTTGAAAGTTTTTGGAAGTGTTGTAATTTACCATTTTGGATTTTTTTTTAATGGAATTTTAACTTTGGCACACAACTTTTTCCTTTTAAGATATTGTAGGAGATATTAATAAATTCACTTTTGTATAACTAACCGGAAGTCACCCGCAGACGGAAGTTAACTGGAAGTTCGCAGGTGAATACTAAAAAAAAAAGTCTGCCTTTATTGGTTTGACTCGTACTTATAAATCAATGACCTAAAAATAAAAACCTCTACCAAATATTTGTATACGGTGAACAAAAGCATCAATCTTTAACTTGTCAATTACTCCAGCAAACTGGTTTTAGGGACAATTTCTTTCTATTGGCCAAAAATGCAAACCCAGAAAACCTAGGTTAGACCAAGGCAGGTCTTAAATCTTGACCAGTATTCAGAAAGAGCTGTTTAGATTTCAACTCTAGAATATTTTCAGTAATGCCTCTAGGTAACCAAAAGATATATTAAATTGTAGGTTAAATTTTTCAGCTTTTGGGGGAGGGATGCACCAATCACAAGATAGTTTGTGAAATGTCCCATCTCTCGGAAAATAACTTATGCACATACACAACCACAGTTTGGATTTTACAACATCCATCATATAATACTTATAAAATCTTACTCATTGACAGAGGTTCATCATTTACTAGGAAGTGTAAAAGCATGGCTATTGCTCATCCTCACTGCCTGCCCTAATAAAGCACAGCCTGCACCTCTGAAATTTCCCAACTGATGGAGGGAGAGGAGCATTTAATAGGGGAGTGTGTTTAAAAATGCTTCCTGCTGGGTGAAAAGCGTCATCAGTATAGCAATTTGCGCCATTGCTGTAGCAGGTACTTGTTCGTTGTCATTCAGGAGGCTGGCAGGAATACCAATATGGTTTTGTAAAAAAAAAAATGCTGAATTGAAAAATACAAGGAATACACATTCCTATTAGAAGGTAGAAAGCTGACCCATTGCTCATTTTTACAAGCGATCAGTAGAAACAAATTTAACTGATTAAAACTGCAGGTCATAGAGAAAAAAAAAGTTGATTTTAAATCAGATCATTTGATAAATCAAAGAAAAACTAGTTGGCTATTTTTGCAATTTGGACTGCTAAAGGAATTAATGTCCATAATTCTTTTTTAAAAGCTGATACTAGTGCATGATCGATAGGATTTTTCTTCAGTCATGTTAAAAATCTGCCCTTTAGAAATAATTCCTTATCCTTCCAGTCTGACTGCTTACGAGACTTTACCCTAGTTTAGAGGAAGCTAATTCGCTCTGACCACTGAGCGGGAGTTTAGACTGCACGGTTGAACCGTCTCCGCCTTCCACCGCCAGTAGCAGATCAGCTCCACTGATAGCAGAAAAAACAGGGCAAACCCCCAACTTAACTTGCCACTTACATCACTTCTTCATGCTCTCATAGCTTCTACCGTTGGGAAATGACCCCGTCTTTGCCACATTACCATCCACCACATGCAGGTGTATGTAGAGACAGTCAACCACCTGTTTGTCTGTGGTTCCATAAAGCATGCACCAACTCCTTCTGGTATAAGACAGGAAAAGACTGCTTGTCTGCCTTTTGTACTCATATTTTCTTTTCACAAACGCAAATGAAGTCAAATTAAGTTGATCAAAAACAGCACAACAACTACCTCTTTAAAGTTTGGGCATGTTGGCATGAATGCACACAGTAGAAATCCCAGAAAACAAAAAGGTTACATAATACAAACCACAGGAGTTTAGCAGCTCCCTCCATTGTGAAGGGACTCGCATCTCGACTTCAAAAAGTAGCAATAAAATCATTTGCTTGTCGTAGATGTTGTAACATTGCCTCGGTAAGTCTGAGCAACAGAGACGTGCTTAGCTCTATGTTTGCTTTGCACTCACCCACCACCACAAGCTACAGTGTAATAACAGGTTTGCAAAAATATGAGTCCTTGAGGAAACACACTAAAATGAAGGGGAAAGAACCAGAAAAAAAAGCACAAAAGGGACTTGACTTCCAGACAAGGGACCACTCATTTTCTGGTGTTATCTAGAGAAATATGGTGGCCATATTGTAACCCTTAACGCCTTGGATCATAGCCTGGCTCATGCCGTTGCTGTGATGTAAGATCATGTTTGCTAGGCTGTTAAAACAGCCAGAGATGTTGCTCCTAAAATCGATTGACAGATGTTTTGATACATGGTGTGCATTCCTGATGTCCCAACCCACCCCTGCTGTTGAACTTTGGGTGTGGAGCTGTAATAGTGGCCTCAGTGTCAGTCTGGATTCCACTGTGTTTTGGAGAAAATTCCTCTTTGCTCCTAACAGCCACGTATTGGGAGCCAAGTGCAATTTGTGCCAAAATGCGAGAATGTAAGACTTCAGGAAAATACAAAACCCTACTGTGTATCCAGTTTCTCCCAAAGAAAGCAAAGCAGAATAGATAGGAGGATGTTTTTTTGACGTCTTTATTTCCATGTCTAAACAATTCAAATAAATGTAATTAGTAGCAAGAATCTGCTTAAGCTGCTTTATTTTTTTGTCCGATAAGTATTTGTGACTAGTCTGAAGTCACAAAAACTCTCTCAAGAGATTGTTCTACTCTTAAGAAGCAGACGTATTAGGGAGAAAATATGAGGTAGGAAACATGGGAATCACAGGAGCTAAAGGTGAATGAGAGGTTAATATTTTAATCTTTGCATATTTGTGCAGATTAGCAGATACCAGCATTGAATCCGGACTGTAGCCCGGCTCCTCTCCGCTTTCTGATCTTGGAATGTATGGATGTTTGCGTGTTGGAAAGAAAAAGGGGGAGAAAGAAATCTGATGTGGGGTCCAGTAAGGGGTTCCTGGCTCAAGTCAGAGATCTTGTGATGGAAGATCATAGAGTTTATTCTCATCGGGTTGTGAAACATAACCTTCTTCTGACTGACCAAAAACACATTTTTACTATCTAGTAACACACATGGTAAAACATTTCGGGTCCCATCTCATGCAGTATCAACCTTTCAGAACTATCTTCTAATAGTAATGTGATAGCGTTGTATTCGTCACCAGAATGGTTTTTGGAATGATTCAGTGGGTGTTTTATGGTTTTTCAAAAAAAAAGAAGTGTATCAGTACTTTTGCTTCTCTTTGATGTGACAACAAACCGCTACAGCAATGACACAATAGGCTATATCTATGATGCGTTTAACCCGGGAATAGACATATTTTAAATTGACAAGGATTTCAGAGACGGAGCATAGGAGGGTTAGGGCAATGAGCAATAGTCAGACATCTACGCTTCCTAGTTTGTGATGAAGCTTTATAATAATAAAAATGCATTGTACTTATAGCGCTTTTCTGGACACTCAAAGACACTTCTATATGCATTTATTCACTCCACACCAGGTAATCGTAAGATACTGTTGTAGCCACAGCTGCCCTGGGGCAAACGAACAGAAACGAGGCTGCCATTTTTGATCATCACCAACCAATCACACACACCACATCCAGACTAGGCAACGTGGGTGAGTTGTCTTGCTTAGGGACACACCGATAATTTTAATCTCAACAGCCGTCCCACTGTAACACCTGGAGTCCGGCAGTCTCCAATCCAAGTACTGCCCAGGCCCAGCCTGCTTGTCTTATAAATACGATTTCATAACTATTGTCTACTAGTTGTTCCAAAACTCAATTTCTTCATGTCAATTTGTATAAAACATAATGAGAAAAGTTTTATTTTGCATGAGATGGAATCTTTAAAAATCATTTCTGGATAATACAGTCACTTTCTTAACCGTCTATCCCTTACCGGGTTGCGGAAGTTGATGGAGCCCATCCCGGCTGATTTGAGGCAAGGGGCAGGTACACCCCGAACAGGTCGCGAGTCTGGCACGGCCACACACATACAACCATACACACACACACACACACACACACACACACACACACTCATTCCTAGGGGGAATCATGTTGTGGCCAATCAACCTAACATGCATGTTTTTGGAGGGTGGGAGGAAACCGGAGTACCTAGGGAAAACCCACGCACACACCGGGAACATACAAACTCCTCACAGAGTGGCCAGTGTTCCAAGCCTTGTCCCCTTCCAGGACTCAAACCCTGACGTTCTCGCTGTGTGGCCACTGGGCTACCCACTGCACCACCGTGCTGCTGGATAATACAGTAATTTTCCTTTTGTGGGACTAATAAAGGAGTTCTTCTAATTGGTACGCTCTAAAAATATATTGAGAGTACTCATCAATTTGGTTTTATTACACTCATTTTTTTTTACCGCAAGAAAATCTCAGTTGATGAAGTTGTTAATTAATAATAGGGTCCACCATCCTGTTAAACCATTCTACACATAAGTGCGGTCTCCAAATCATACGGTATTCACATGCTTTACTTTTTCTCTACTCACCTCATCACATAAAACAATTTAAAGCTAAGTCTGTGCATCAAATTAAATCAAAGTGTTTAATTAGCATCAGATTTTTTATTAAATACATGCACTTTAATAGATTCTGCTCCAGTCTGTTAAATCTAAAGAGAGGGCAAGCTTACAATATGTCATTATATGACTCTTCCAGAGCGAAAAGAAGAGTACTCATTGAAACAAAATGGCTCTCTTTGCACAGTCATAGCTGGTAAATTGGCTGAGGTTACCTTGGCAACCCAAACTTGCTTTCTCACTGAGAACAAAGAGAGGCGGTCGCTGCTATAACGCGGCCATGGCAGCACTCACATCCAACAGCAACAGCCTTGATTTTTTTTTTTTTATCACTTCCACTCTGTGTCAGCAGGAGTGTTTATAGTAATGCCGACTGGCTTGTTCGTCTCACGTGGACACAAGCTGTCAGATCAACAACCACAGCACAGAAGGAGGTCGATTTCTTTTTATCCCAAACAAATAAAAAAGGCATCTTTCTTGTTGTCATAATGTTATGTGATTCTTGCACATTGATGTCTTAAAATTGTTTCTTTTGATCATTTTTTTTCAGACAAAAATGTCAGAGCTGTTTGTGTACAGTGATGCTGCTGCATGGCTAAACTGCCTGGATGATGTTGGGAAAATTAGACCATTAGACAGGTTCAGTGGTTCAGAAAAAATATTGTGTTGGGCACAAGGGACGGCAGGTGCAGCAGGGTCATCTGAAGCACAACACCCCCACGTTGCAACAGGCAGAAAGGAAATAAATGCAAATAACAAGAAAAAAATCAATGAAATGTCTCGTCAAAATATGTCAAACAGATTTTGGTTTAGGGGCTAAAAAAAAAGTCTACACAAGCAAACTAATCAACAGGTCCTTCTTTTTTAAATGAACATCAAATGATTAACCCATAATATAAATAATCTAGAGATATATTTTGGCTTAGTTCACTGTCTTTATCTAACAATATTACTATGTATTTCATATAAAAAGAAATGTTCTTTATTTATTTTTACATAGCGCACATATTTTTTCAAGATAGAATGTCTTCTCCTTCTTCTGTCGGCATTTCCCTTCAGAGATCGCCACAGCAAGTTAGTTTCTTACATCTAACCCTATCTGCTGCATCTTCTTCGGTCACACCAACTATATTCATGTCTTCCTTCAATGTATCTATGAACCTTCTCTTTGGTCTTCCTCTAGTCCCTTTTCCTGGTGGTTCCAAACCCAGCATCCTTCTTCCGATGTACTCTCTCTCCTCTGCCCACGTCCAAACCCTATCAGTCTGGCCTCTCTGACATTATCTCCAAAACCTCTAACATGTGCTGTTCCTCTGATATACTCATTTCTAATCATATCCATCCTGGTCACTCCCAGAGAGATCCTCAGCATCTTCATCTCTGCTACCTCCATCTCTGTTTCCTGTCTTTTCCTCAGTGCCACTGTTTCTAGACCAAACAGCATGGCCGGTCTCAACACTGTTTCTACACTTTCCCTTTCATTTTAGCTGAAACTCTTCTATCACACATCACACCTGATACTTTTCTCCACCTGTTCCTGCCTGCCTGCACACGCTTCTTCACCTCTTTTCCACACTGAATGTGAAATATAAAAATAGTGGGGGTGTTTTGTTGTTTTTTTTTTATTTAATCAAAATGAATGGCAAATGGAGATCAAGAATATACCTGCTAAATTAGGAATTGATTTGTTTTAGTTACATAATTTCTTTTATCATTTTTATAGTTACCAATTAGCTCATGTAGGCCAAATACGATCCACAGACAGGCCGAATTTGGCCTCTGAATCATATGTTTGACTCTCATAGATGAGTCTGCTTCAAAATGTTCATTTTGTCTTCTCAACTACTCATTGCTAACTGGGTTATGGGGGTGCCGGAGCCTATGCCAAATAATTTTATAATACAAAATAATTTTTTTTATTACATAAAGTTAACATGCCAATTGCAATTGATTTAAACACTCTACAAGGACACATGTATCTTCCTGCTTCACCAATTTTTATCATTTTTTGCATTAAATTCTGACAAGTAAACCAGTAAATTACACATCAGCTTCACACCTTATAGTATCCCCCATATTAAATAAATTATAATTAAATAAAATTCATTTTAAAACACATGCTACTTTTGTGTCTCTTTATGTACTACCTTCAGATAAGATGTGCTCTTTACTTGGTCAGGCATGAACGACCTTTATGGAAGCCTTTCAGCTCAAGCTCTCAAGTCATCTTCAATTTCAAACAAGCCACTGCTTATCGGTAACCTATTACTTTTTGCTCTGGCTCCCTTAGCAAACACTGAGTAAAACCTTAGCCACCACTTTGTACATGTGTTCAAACACAGAACAAAAACACAGATATTTACAGCCTCCACTTTGTCTTTAAAACGACTAGCAGTAAAGTTGTTGTTTTTTTTGTTTTTTTTTCATGCTATGCAACCTATGATTCAGCATCATCTAGCAACATATGTTTTCTGAAAAACAGAGGAAAAAAAACAGATGTGATTGTGCGACAATGGCCACTTTCTCCAGAGACGTACAAGTGTGTCTCTGCATATGTGTGTGGGTGTCTATTCTCTGTGGGCCGGCTGGGGTAATATGATTGTGCCTAATGTGCTCCTGACATACCCCTGAGCAAAACACATCCACCGTGTCATTGACTCGCTTGTTTAGCACAATAAATAATGCAAATCCCATTTACCTGCTATTGAAAATATGCGTCATGTGGGAATTCCCGTCAAGCTGCATTATGTGTAGGTCTTGATACCTGTGACTTTAACCAAATAAGCTTAGAATGAAAATGCATTTATAAAAAAGACATTTTCTACGTCTTAACCCTTTGCTTGTTTATCCAGGTGGTGTTGGTATTGCAGCCACTCAACTGTGCAAGACAGTAAAGGACGTGACTGTGTTCGGCACCGCATCGGCCAGCAAACATGAGACCATCAGCCAGGGTGGGGTCACGCACGCCATCGACTATCGTACCAAGGACTACGTGGAGGAAGTCCGCAAGATCAGTCCAAAAGGTCAGGAAAATATTTTGTGATCTAAACGTATTTTGTCCACTAACTCAATACCCTTAAATAAAGAAAGCAAACTGTGAGTAAAGTTTGACGGAGTGTGCTCAGAGAAACCGGCTCATAAAACTAATAGCACAGATCGATATATTCCCATTGGCACTAAGCAATACCGGCTGGCAGCAGACACACACATGATGCATTTTTATTGGTCTGGTTGCAGATCGCAGCAACCTGACATCTACCAGACAAAGTGATGGAGCCATGGAAAATTAAGTAGATCTTCTGTCTTCTAAGAAGTGCACAGGGAGGATTTTTTTCAGCTAAATGAAACTATGTCAACTCACAAAAGCTCATTTTATAGTCTGTTCTTCAACTTGTCTCCATACTTTATAGAATAAGATGAGACAGACAGGCATTAGAGAGACAGATATGTTGGAAGCAAGACCTGACACTTCAGACAGAATGTATCTAATTAGACGCCTGGATAAATGTTCAACCCTGCTCTCTACCGACCCTTCTGTCTTTGGCTCTCTGTTCATCGGTACAGCGGTGAAGACAGAGCCCTGCTGTGAGCCTTCCCCAATCAATAGAACCAGGGTACAACCGGGCAAGGAGGGTGAGCTCAATTTAAGTAGCCCCTCTGGCGCACAAAGACACATCATTAAAGCTGAGCCCACATGGGTGGACATGAATAAGCTCTAAATAAAAGAAACGTATGTTTGCTTTGCTTTACCATCTGTTAAGTCGTCGATTGGTTATTTGGGAATTACAGCAGTGCAAAGATGTTTCAGAATGGAGAGAAATACAAAGCGAGAAGGATTTTGTGCTACTTTCCTTCTGTCCTTTATTGGCTTCTTTTTGTGTAAACATAGCTACTTGGCTACACTCGCTGCTCCCAGTGAACTCTGGCATGAGAAGACTTGGCATACTTCATCTGGTTTCACAGCAATCATACCCACTTTTTTCTTCTCTCCTGGTAAAGGGCTGGACATTATACTGGACCCTCTTGGAGGATCAGATACTCATAAGGCCTACAACCTGCTGAAGCCTATGGGCAAACTAATTACCTATGGTAAGTACAAACACAAAGAACGTGTTTAATTGAAATTGGACCATATTTAAATAATGTATTCTAGAAATGGCAGGTTTTAGCAGATGACGAGGTGTACACAACGTGGACAATGAAACTAAATTCTAACAAACATCAGTGTGCATTCCTTCCTGGATCAAATTTGATACAAATTGCAAGCAATAGACGAATATTCTCCTCGTTTTTTTAATGTTGCACTAATATCATTGTTTTGCTTTTGTTACTATTGTGAAAAAAAATCTGAAATATTTTCAACTGCTAGAAGATTTTCTGAGAGCTTCCTCGAGAGTGTTTGGGAAGCCCTTTCCTCTTTCTCCACTTAACCACCAATTCATTCAGTGGGCGGGGTCGGCATCCGGGGAGAACAGGGCCTTGCCTTTACATGTTGCTCAGAAATCTCCAGCTCAGCATGGTGCCCTCCACCCTCACCCTTTCACCCTCTCCGGTCTCTCAATGCTGGCTGCTTTTCCAGCTTATCAGAAGTAGGCATGGAGGAACAATGGGCGTTTTATCCGCACAAAACCTGGAATGTGTCTGAATGTAGCAAGCTGGGTCTCTGTTCTCTCAGAGCTCGCTTTGTGTCCCCCGTTTACCCCTGAGAGAGGCTGAGACCGAGTGTAAAGACGAGCTGTGTGAACACAGGATGAGGGGGGTTGAGAGGGAGTGGATGTGGTGACAGTGACGGCTGATGTGTTAGAACGGTTTGGAGGCTGTAAGAATAGGTGAGAGAGTGAGACTACAGGGAGATGGGGGTGGGGCAAGGAACAAGAGGTGTTTCATCTACTGTCGTGTTGACATGTAATCTTTCATTTTATACACACATGTAGGTCCTAAGAGGTTAACAAGCCAGAGAATATCGGTAAATTTTGAATGCACGGTATTAAAATTCAGCTTGTGGCAGTTAAATAAAGCTTTACAAACAACTAACGATTGCCTGAATATTACAGATTAGCAATATTTATTGATAAATAATTGATAATGTAATTGTTAGTGATCCTACCCTGAGAGGAAAAGTTTATACAATCATTTTTTTCGTTTATTCATTCATTTTCTGAACCGCTTATTCCTATCGGGATTACGTCGGGTGCCGGAGTCTATCCCGGCTGATTTCAGAGGAGAGGCAGGGTACACCCCAAACAGGTCGCTAGTCTGTTGTGGATGGATTTATATATATATATATATATATATATATATATATATATACATATGTATATATATGTATATATATATATATATAAATATGTATTTAAAAAATTGACACAACATTTTGTGAATTGTTTTTTAAAAAGCCGGGTCACTTCCACCTCCTTCTCAACAGGTGCAGCTAATATGCTAGCAGGCCAAAGGAAGAACCTCCTCGCTGTGGCCAAGAATTGGTACCACCAGTTCTCCATCCACACACTCAGCTTGATCCAGGGGAACAAGTCCGTGTGTGGCTTTCACCTCGGTTACCTGGATGGAGAGACGGAGCTCATCACCCAGGCCATGAACATCATTCTGGATCTGTATAAAGAGGGCAAAATCAAACCCCGCATCGACTCTACTTGGCATCTTGAGCAGGTTTGTATCACTTTGTTGTCCCATTTACACCTTCTTTCAGACTGTTTGTCGCACCCAAAGGGATAGTACTCCACCAGTAGTTTAGACGTCATCCTATTTTTTAGAGCAACTCGTCAGAATATAGCTCATACGTTTAGTTTTTTAAAGAGTAATAAACAAAATCAGGTCAACCATGTTCCGGCTTCTTTTGTTTTTAAATAAATCAATATTTTATACAATTGTTTAGCACAAAAAATGGTGTTAAAGTTATGATTTTAAAGATGATCTGCCATTAAAAAACTATCAGTGTATTAAAATATTTTGTTTCTGGTCCCAGGGAGCGTTGACCTAGTGGTAGAGTTAAAGGATAAAGAATTACTCTATTCATCCCTCACTGGGGAAATTTGTGTGCTGCCCTCCTACACCGCAGCAGGCTGCCCACGACGGCGCCAATAGGGGGAGAAACGGGGGTTAGGTGTCTTCTCCAAGGACCGTAGACGTGCTCTCTGTGGGATACAAACCCGCGAACTTCCAGTCCGCGGGCGAACACTCTAATCACTGAGCTGTCGTCTCCCCCAAAACGGGAGAGCCTGGTTCAATTCCCAAGTCGTCTCTGGAACCAGAGAGGCAACTTTGAAAAAAGCAAAAACTATACAGACAAAAAATATATTTTGTTTTGTTTGTTTGAGTTTAACATCCATCAAAATCTTTTCCAACATTAAATCAATCCCTTTGAGATGATCACAAACTAAATTATTTTTTTTTACAATCAATTTTTATTGCACTTAAACACCAAAAACAACCATTTATGACTTAAACTGTGTGAGAAGGATTAAAATGAGTGTTTGAGGATCCATGACTAATACGACTGTAAAACAGAGGTATGCATGTTCAACAGCTAGATTTATAGTCCAAAGTAAATCTAGTTAAAGCTTGTATTTGTCTTTTTTTATGGCTATTAGTGAGAACAAATCCAATATTTTTCACTCTTCTAGGAACGATTTATTGTCCTTCTGTTGTAAGCAAAATGTTACGTCCAAGGCACTTGGGAGACATGTAATTGCCAGGTGTGTTTGTTTGGTGGGATTTGCAGAAGCCTGGGCGTGGCAATGAGCTCCACATTCAACAAGCGAGTAAATCCATAAGAAGCCTCATATTGCTCCCTCAGACCACAGACTCAGATTGTTCCTTACTAAATGAATGCTGCTACCAGATCAGAATAAAGCGAGTGTGGAAAAAAACAGGAATAGAAAGAAAGCTTCTTTGGCTGACATCTCCTGTTGTCAGAGTCAGAGCTGGTCAGTATTTTTGGCCAGAAAGAAACACCCGCTGTCTTTCTCTGCCATCTGACGCTCTTTCTCTGCCTTTCCATCTGTCTGCTTTTTATATCAGATTCTTTTTCTGCCCTCTTTAGGTTATTGAGTCCCTCTTTCTCTATCTGGTTTATGTTTTTTTTTCTTTTCCATCCTCACAGTGTCTCTTCTTTCCTCTTTCTCTCCTGTTGCTATGGTGACATGCTTTAGTCAGCTTGTGCTTCTGTCTCAGGGAGGGGTCCTGATGCATGAAAAAGAAACATGGAGATAAAAAAGCAGACATGAAAGTGGATATCAGTTTGTCTTTTGATTTGTTTAAAGTTTTAGTGGCTATATCTGCAAACGTTTACGCTTCGGTTGGTGAAACTGTAAAAATGAAAAAGCAGCTATAGGTGGTTGTGGATCGATAATTACTTCCCGAGGACAAATGCCACGCCCTGACCCCATTCATCATAACCCTCCCCCGTTCTGTCAGTCTGGCTGTACTCATAAGGTCCATAAACCTTCTTGAGCAATGTTTGGATCTGCACAATGATCTTCCATTTGCACGGATAAGCAACAGGAGGATGACGGTAGCCACAAATAACACATGTTCTCTGAGATGCCCAGAAGCTGGATAGGTTGTTAGATCTTAGAGAGTGGCGGGTGGATGTGGGTGGAGTTGACAAGAAGCTTAGCTCTGATTTTTCATTCACACAGAAGATGATTCTTATAACTCCTCGATTGACCCCTCCCTCGCTTCAAATGCCTGCTCTTCATCTAAGGGATGCCAGTTGCTTTTCCGCCCCCTCTTCTCCATCCTCCATACGTCTGAGGCGTAAGAGCCACGTTTCAGGGAGGCTTTATGTTGCTAGGAGATGGCCCTGTTGCCGTGGCATTGGTCGTTAGGTGGTCTGTACAAATAAGGGAATTGGAGTGGAGAGAGAGAAAGAGGGAGACAGATGGGGTGGAGACTGAAACAGACAGCGGACAGAGTTCAGTGGTCAAGATGAGGGTGAAGGAGATGTTGGCGTAGATCCGCCACTCATTGTTCAAGAAAACAAAAAAAAACAACGGGTTGTTTCACATTGATGGATCAACACATGTGTTTATAAATGCAGCCGACATTTATAAAGAAAACTGCATCAGTGGTTCTGATTCACAACCTTCAAGAGTTCAGTAATAACACTTTTTTCATGCAAACTTTTGGTACACAACCAATTCTTGGGTATTTATATATCTCTTCAACAGAAGTTTTTTTCTTTTCTTCCTTAAGGACGTTAACATTAAATCATTTGCATAACAGCTGACAAGCATCTTGTTTGTCTGCCTAAATAAGGAATGAGAATCTGCTTGGAAACCATCTTTCCAGATGTGGACTTGTTATGTTCTGTCTGCAACATGAAAAAGAAGTGTGAAAGGAATCTTTCCACACTATAAAAGAAAGCTCATTTAATTTCACGCACTTTTTTTATATATACAAGCATATCATTCCATCAATTTAGACGAGACAACACAATCTATTTTATATCGGTACGTGCTTTTAATCCCCCTATTGAATCAAGTTAAGGTTTATCTTAGCACTACATAGGCATTACGTTGCTAACTAAATACTAGAAACATTGCTCATACAATGCCGGAAGAGATATGTATAAACTCGTCTAAATCAAGGGACAAACATATTGAAATACAGATAAAATGGGATTTGTTCAGAAGACAACACAAAAACCGGTTAGCGAACGTTAGTTATCATTAAGTCGTAAGACATCACCAAAAAACCATTGGCCTAAGATCCTGTCAACAAATAAGTATTTCTATTGGTTGGAGATACGAATACATTTGAAAACAACCTAGGAGAACTTGTTTCTAGTACTACGTAGTATTTGTTTTCATCTGGGAAAAAGGTGGGAGGGTAGGGCGGTTACACAGATGATAGGAAACAGATCCCGCTGAGGAATTGTGTTGTTGGAGAGGATGCTGGCCCTATCTCCTCATCCTCAACAACAAATTCCTTTAACAGCTTTATTACACATTTACTCCACCGTTCCTTCTAACCTTACCTCATTCCACCAGGTTGGCGACGCCATGCGGAAGATGCAGGAGAGGAACAACATCGGCAAAGTGATCCTTACTACAGAGCCAATGCCTGAGGAGGAGAAGAAGGAAGAGACCAAGAAAGAGGACAAGAAAGAAGACAAGAAGAAGGAGGACAAGAAGAAAGAGGACAAGAAGAAGGACGATGGCAAGAAAGAGGAGAAGAAGGATGACAAGAAGAAGGAGGAGGCCAAGAAGGAAGAGAAGAAAGAGGAGGAGAAGAAGGAAGAGCTGAAGAAGGAGGAGAAGTGAAAAGAAGGGATGGATGGTCGAGCAGATCATGTCCTGGGAAAAGGGAGTTGTGTTTGGGGGAAGGTTAAAGGGTGGGGTGAAGACGAAGAGGAATTGGGATAGATTAGAAAAAAAGGTCACACCATTCTCACACCCATCTTTCACCTCTTGTTCGCAGTGATTACTCAGGCCGGGCTCATCCCTCCTTTCTTTGCCCTCCTGTTTTTAAGGATTTATCTCAGTAAAAATTCCAGCTTTCTAAACTCCTCACATACTCCAATCTCATCTTCGCTCCATGAGTATTTAACATTTTTTCCTCTTGGGAATCATAGAAACAAGAAAGCAATGGAGGATGGTGGGTATGGTCCAGGCCTGGGGCAAATTACTGTCTCCTTGACAACCTTAATCCTCGTTCACACTTCGGCTTCACCCCTACAACCCAAGAGCCCTTTCGCATCTCCACTCCCACTGGGTCAAATTGTTCTGCTCTGACTTCCACCTGCCACCTCCACTTCCCCCCTCACTGTGCTCACTGAGTCCCCCAACCCATCCTTCCTCCCACCTCATTACACACATGCATACACATCCCAACACCTTCTACACCACCCGATGCACCCACGAGCTGGACCCATGGACCGGCATAAAACACAGGCAGAGATCAAGAACCACGCCCACCCACGCGCCGCTCTCACCGTGTCCAGCTCAGTTATGTCAGTAAGGATGAGTCATTATTGCTTCTGATTGGCTGATGCACCTCGCCTCCCTGGGAAATCTTCCCACTGTGGATTTGATGATGCCAATGCTCCAGGCGACATTATTGGTTGTTCAAATGATTATAAAGCACACATTTTCACCAGATTTCTTTTAGTGCTCGCCTGAATATGAATTTCCCACATAATGAGCCTTTCTGTGCTGCATAGGGCGACAGAAATCATCGCTCAGCTTCCTTCTCCTTAGTGACAGATTTTCTAGCTGACCAACTGTTGGCAAGAAGTACACAGTGCCAATTAAGAGAGAATTTGTTTCTGTTCAAACAAGCACACACACACACATACACACACTTTGCTGAATGTGATGAAAGAGCTACTGTCATGCCTCGACAGTGAAGTATCCAACATGAGCAAGTTAAAAAGGTGGACACCAGTTCTTTTCTCTCTCTTTTTCTCTTCTCCTCCTCCTTCAGGCGTTTCATGGCATTCTCCTTTCATACTGACCATGTCCATCCCTCTGACCTGAGTCAAAAAATTCAGCTGGAGTTTCTATCTACATTTCCCACTCCACTTTTTCTCTCTCTCTCTCTTTACTAGATCTCCCTCCTCTTTTTATTTTCCTCTCTACGGTCGGCATAGCAACAGGTGTCAGGCTTGTCAGAGATGGCACTGTGGTCGGTTCCTCCGACTCCCTCTCGCTGCATCTCTTTTTCTGCTAGAGAATGTATTAGGAATCTCAGATTACGATGGCTTTTGGGATGTTTTATCATTAATTTAAACATTGACAATGTGTGCAATTAGCATAAATATGGCTAACAAAGTGCACGGACCGCCCTAAATGTAACTATTAGCTTTAAATCTTAGATAATCTGCCTGCCTCAATGCCTGTCTATGGGTCTGGTTTCATTGATGAGACTCAGATGGTGACTAGTGACTTTGTAAAAAAAACAAAAAAAAAAACTAGAAAAAAAGTAAATCGAAGAAAAAAATTGAAAAAAAAAAAAAAAAAGAAAAATGTTGTGTTAGCATGAGTGGCCTCCCTCATGTGCTGTGTGTGGTGTGCCATTGTGTGTGAAGATGTGTGTGTCCTCAGGTCGTTTTGTCAGGTTTTAAAAGCACCCCATCCTTACCTAACCACCACATTACCACATTTACACTACAGCTACAACCCAAAGTAGCTCCAAACTCACCCTTCCTTCTCTATCTCCCTCCTGTCTGATAAGAGGCCTGTGTTACGAGGACAGTTGGTATTAGTATTTTGCACTCTGCTCGCTGATCTTAATGCACTTGCAAGCATGGCAGTCGCACTCCAGTCCTACGCAGGTTGGGATTTTACTCTACGTTTGCAGCCCCATCATCTCGTCCTAGTGTATCAGCAAAGGTGGCACACACTCATTCATTGCTCCAGCCAACTTCTCATGGGTAGCAGCTAAAATCAAAGCATTCATCATTTAACTGAGGGAAGTAAGATGTGGAGTGGGGCGATGTGGTCTGGAGTGTGACCGCCATGCTGTGTGTGGGGAGTGATTGTGTCCTGTCAGCCTCTGGATAGTGTTCTGTTCTAATCTGCTGGGCTCCCTTTGTGAACCTGTGGACGGTGCTTCTGTTCTGAGTGCCATGTGAGAAACAAATGCTTTGGTAAAAGAAAAAAAAAATGTTTTACTTACTATGTTATTTTGATTTATCTTTATATTTTCATTTGTTTGTTCATTTTGTTATCCAAGGGTTTAAAGTTCAAAGCTCATCCAGTACTCTTTTTGTGGGGACCTTCCAACCTGCACTCCTTTTAAATGTGACAGTTTTATTTTTCCGTTTGTTCGAACCATGTGTGCCAAATTGTATGTATATTCCTCTGTCAATGCTTTGATTATTAACAGTGCATAAAAATCTATAAAGACAATTCTGCTTTCGGATGCTTTTCCATCAACCTTGAAGAGGAAAGAAGATGCAATTGAGCTGACACAGTGTATCTGTTTTGTATCCCAAATGCTCATTGGTGCTGGTAGTTTTTCTCGTAGGGTTCGGGCTGCAGACCTGCACTGTGCCTCTCTCTTTGCACACAACTTACCTCAACATTGAGGCCTCCTGTTTGCATTTATCATTTTCATTGTGTCTTTCCAGCTTTTGCATCATCGTAACAACAATCCCTCAACTTGTAAAAGTAAAAGATGCATGTGAGACTCGAAGCTTCACTAATACGCAAGTCTGCACATTAGCAGAACTCTGCAGTTTCCCTCCAATTCCAAAGCTTCATGGTATTCCATTTTGTAGATGTTTCTTTCCATAAAGTTGCAAATCGTCCCCATAACAAGTGAGGCAACAGATGTTCTCACACACTAATGTGCAGGAGTGCCAACTCCATAACACAGCTGAGCAAAATCCAAGCCTATTGGAGGATGATAGCTCAGCTCGCTCAGCTCTGGCCTGTCCCAGACACAACATTTCCGCTTTACAGCTGGTCTTGGTTCACTTAAGGATCGTTAGTCATTCTTCTTTTCCCTATGCTGTATCTGCAGAACCTCTTGGCAAATGCAGCAATCTAGAAGCAAGCCAAATCTCCTCTCCATATCACCTCCCCCTCTGCACTCTGCATACGCATTCATTGGAAATAAACCACCACTCTGACATCTGGAATTTGCAATTGCATGCATTCTAGCTGCATGTGGAAAACACATTGGAAGCTTCATTAGTTATTTTTTTTCCCAACATTTCCCTTGGGGTTTTTTTAAGCTAATGCCTTTGAGATGAACTCAATCAGTTAGGCGGGTGTTTTGTGTCCGGGGTTGGAGTCTAAATGGGTGTGTTGGTTAGAGTAAAGCCCACACTTTCTTCTTTGGCTTGCTTTCTGACAGCTTTTTCACTATGGTGAAGCTGGATTGTTTGTCATCTTGAAATGGTTTTGCTGTCATCCCAGACATTTATGCAAGAGCAACTCAAAGATGCACAAGAGGAAAAAACAAGATGTTACATTCTCTGTCTCCTACTACTAATTTGTGCTCTAAGTTTTAAATCAGAAAAACACTGAGATTTTCAATAGCTTGTCTGTCTTGGCATGAAACTGAAGTCTCTCATAAGCTCCCATTACTCCGCTCTGAGGTGAATTTCTGTGGTATACAATTACTTAAGTCACTCCAAATAGTTAGGCTCAGTTGAGAAACTATTTCATTTAGCTGTCACACACACATTCCTTTTGTGGGTCCATAAAGTTTACCCATTCACTTTTTTTCCAATTCATTTAACTGTCACTAGTATTTCATGGTTCATTTTTAGGGACACACATTTCATTTCAGTCACATACGTCCGAGGTAGCTCACTTTTCTGTAAAGTAATACTTTAGCTTTGCAAGCAAAGTAAAAACGGTGTCATGGAAAGTACAGAAATGCATGTTCATTCAAACAGAAAATTAACTTCTTAAAAGTTTCAGTTACGTGTTGTGGGGTGAGGTTCTGTCCACTACACCTCATATTCCGCTCAAATTCCTGTTCTCACCTCCAGCACTGGCACTGCCATGGCCAGCAAGTCCATTTAAGAGATGTCTTAACCTATCTCTGGGAAAGCTTCTCCTTTTTAGGGATACGTCAGCACTGCTGGGAATTTTCTACAAGTCTTACCCAACAGTTTGATTTCTAGATCTCCTTTACTCTGTTAATGTGTTGATCTGACCCTCCTCCACCGCTCCGGTTGCAAACACACTCCCTAGTCTCAACTTTGTTATTTAAACCCTTTGAATTGATGCTGCTTCTGTGCTTGACTCTGGGTTTACTGCGTGATGCCATGTTGTCCACATGGCCTTTAGAGCTTGTAACGCTTCAGTGTGTAATGTTACCACATGCCTTACATGTTTTCCAGGACTAATAAATAAGCATAACAAAAACAATCAAATCTGGAAATGTGCTTTTTTTATTGTTTTTTTTTTTCATTTGTTCAGAACCCTCATTATTGTGTCCAATATTTCATCACTAACGGGTAACGACCCATACCGAAAAATACAAAGTGTCTATCACTATAGAACGATATACAAAATGTATAAAATACTTTTAGATTAAAATGACTTAAAAATAAAAAATACTGAACAAAATACTTAGTAGAAAAAAAATCAATCTTTAAGTGCATTTTAAAATAAAAGAAATTAAGAAAATAAAATCAAAATTAAACACTTTCAATGATTTTGAAATCAACATTTTTACAAATATCAAGTGCAAAAATGAATAAATCACGATATAAAATACATTAAAAGCTGTACATTCATTTTAAAAATGATCTGGAATGCTTGTCTTCTAAACCCCATGGGATGTCAACACTTCAGACAGTCGTGTCAAGTACGAGGAGTCGGGGTAACCTTTCCTGTAAGAAAGAAAATTAAGGTTTAGATCCTGATTTTTGTGACCTTTAATAGTGCAGTCTGCTACAAGATCTAGCCGGGGTTTACTCACTGCGCTTTGCCCCCTTGTAAGCTGGTTTTGTGTGGAATGGCGTCCCAAGTGACCCTAGCCTCTGTGCCCGTCACTGTGAAGGTGAGTCCCTGCCTGAAGGCTTCCTCCAGTCTGGGCAGCAGCTTCATTGTTGCCTCACAATCAGGAAGATAAGCCTCAAATGTCCCACCTTGGAATGGTTTTCCAGGAGATGGATGGTCCTTCTGATCAGAAAAAAAGATGCAAAATAAAACATGTTTTAGGAACTTAAAGTCAGGCTGAAAAAAAGCAGAGTCCAAATTCACACAGGTGGTTTTAGTTTAAAAACTAACCTTTTACTGGCCATAGCAGATGAAAGTTGCCTTACTAGTTATCGGGTAAGAAGGCAAAGGTGGCAGAGGCAAGTCACTTTAGAAGACGGGATTATTCAAAAAGTTAGTTCCCTGTTTTCGAAAGCGTGTGCACCTCTTCAGAGTAAGAGAAGTAAAAAACTTTTGCCCGTTAAAGGATCAAAACAAGCCTGTTTTGCCTCAAGTTTGCATTTCTGCATTAAATAACTGATCAAAACTACACTTTCACAAGCATGTCGCAAGTGGAACAAATGACTTTACTATTACTTTTGGTCCACAAAAAAAAAAAAAAGAAGGAAAGGAAAGGGGACTAGTCGAGCCTTCTCCCTTGCAGGGCCAGCAAATGGGCCACCAAAATGACTCTTATTTTTCAAAATCTTCTGGAGGGGAATGCCCCAGGCCTCCTATCCTGGCTTTGTCAATGAACTCACTGCCCCCCTTTAAAAATCCTGGATCCGCCCCTGCTCAGTACTCATAAAATTTCTTTAGTGTTGACTGAAATCTCAGCTTTAGAAAATTTCTTATAAAACAGAACATTAGACATTTAAAAATATAATACCACCTCATTAAAGATTACTCATTTTAACCCTTTATAGAGTGTAGCGGCCTAAAGCGGCCACACTAGTTATCAGACAAAACGGCCGAAAACATCCGTGACAACTTGCGTAAGAAAACAAGATTATTCGAAAGTGTGTGCGCCAGTTCAGAGTAAGAAAGGTGAAAAACTTTTGCCAATTAAAGGGTTAAACCAAATCAATGAGTGGAAAATTACTCCACAAATGCCACTTGTGTGGCCATTTGAAAAATCCTCTCTGAGGATCCTCTCTCTGATCAGACGCCAAAAAAATACCAAATTTTCTGCCTTCTTTTTCAAGACATGTAAACAAATAAAATAAGTACCGCGTAAGGTAGAAAACAAAATAATAAAACAGTATATAAAGTTTTTAAAGCATTGAAGTAAACTGACATGTTGAAAATGCTTTTTTTTTTTTCTGTACACCTACCTTAACTCTTCCAAATATGGCCAAAAATGGTTTTCAAGCTCTCTGTTTTGCTGTACTTGTGCATTTTTTAATAAAAAATGTTTTCAATCCATCAATAATTGTAACCATTAGAATATTAAATGTTCAAGAAATGTTTATGAGACAAAATTTCTGTTGGTCAGGCAAAAAACAAAACACAATAAATCCAGCACATCCTAGGAAGGGTTTCAAAGTTGTTTCCTGGACAGTGTATTTGATGATCGAGACGTTTGTCCAGAAGATTAAGACAACTTTGAAACCCCTTACATGATGGATCACTCCTGGATGAATGAGGGATTACACAGACTTGAATCCAATCATTGAAAATGCAGGTTTAGAGATTGCTGCTCATCGTCCGAATGAAGAAGGTTAGAATGATTGCAAAACTGCTGGTTTTCATGAACACCCCTTCTTATCGCTTCTGTAAATCTATGGACTAATTGAGGAGCAGCTTCAGCAACAGACTTCTGCAACCCTACTGCTCAAAGCAACGGTACAGGAAGTCATTCCTGCCATCTTCCATCAAACTTTACTGCTTATAATATTTGCATACCTAAGCAAGATTTATGCCTGGTCGTGCATGCAATGGGGGCGAGACAATGAGGAGCGATAGGAGGGGGAATTCACAGAGTCAAAAACAAAAGTGAGGTTTTTTGTCAGCAAATATCACATTTGTGAGCCAAAAAAAGGCACATAATTATCTATACATGCTAGTCAATTAGGCTTAATATTTCGCAAAGGGAGGACGGCACGGTGCCTCACAGCAAGAAGGTCGGGGGTTTGAATCCTGGGTGGGGACGCGGCTTGAAACACTGGTCTTTCTGAGTGTAGTTTGCATGTTAACCCTGTATATGTCTGAGTTTTCTCCGTGTACTCTAGTTTCCTCCCACCTTCCAAAAACATGCATGTTAGGTTGATTGGCCACTGTGGAATTACCCCAAGGAATGAGTGTGTGTGTGTGGCTCCACGACAGACTAGCACTCTGTTCGGGGTGTACCCTGCCTCTCGCCATGAATCAGCCGGGATATGCTCCGGCACCCACTGTAAGTTAGGAATGGATGGTTCAGAAGATGAATAATTAAATTCCAAAAAGGCACAAAATCTCTCTTAAATAATAATAATAAAAAAAAAACAATACTTATATTAATTTATCCTCATCTTTGGAGATTTTTTTAATGAACAATGTTTCACCTTCAGAGAACATTGTTGGAATTGTTGATTGGACGTTGGCTATTTTAAGAACTTCTGCAGAAAAAAAAATGTTCATATGCAAGAAAATATTAATAAAACGTAGCAAAGACACTGCAAGCTATTCATTCAAATCCCATTTAAAAAAAAAAACTCAATTATGTCTGAGAATAGCATATTGTCATTGGCAGAAGTAATTATATCATCATTTTTTTTAAAAACAAGAGTAAAGCAGCTCGTCATTAGCTCAGTGAAAGGTTTAAAGCTTAAGAGGCACTCTGTCAGTGTAAAGTGAAAGCTTTGGATCAGATACACCAGCTGTCAGAGAAAAAAAGGTTTAAAGAAACCACTCACCCCTTGGATACCATCAGGAATGCGATAAGTAATCTTGATAACGCAGTCCTTGTTGTGACCTGGTAAACTTATGCTCAGCCTGGAAGTCTTCATCTCACCCTGGATCCCTGAGGGTGTTGCCCACTCCATCTCATGACAAACTCTACAGTTGGTATGAACTGTTTCCATGCACTTTGGGCACAGGCTAGCCCCACATTTTGTTCTCCTAAATGACAGCCCTTTCTTCCCACACACACAGATCGACATCTGATTTGCTTCATCTCCCCTCGATTCTTCAGGAGTGCTTTGAATTTTTCCTGTGGTCTCTGTTTGGGTCCCACTTATAGGTCTCTCCTTCTCGTCACCATTCACAGGAATTGAGCTTGTTTGGTTATTTCCCAACTGATTGACAAAAGGTTTAACCTTTGCTCCATCCTCCACTTTATCAGCAATCTTCACTTTCTCCTTAAAGACAGGACCTTGGCTTGCTGATGATTGGTCATCAGATCTATTGACAACTTGTATCTCACAAAAATCACTTCTGTAGGTTGTGTTCCACTCCTGATTTCCACTGGTCCCATTACCTTTGCTTGTTTGGCTTCGGGGTAACGTCTTAGAAGTACTGCTCGGTGGAAGACTTGAGCTTTGGTGTTCACTTGTTTGTAAAGAAGAGGTAGACGCTTTTGAGGTTTGCGGCGCAGATTCTCCACAAAAGATCTCCTGCATTGCAGCACAAACCTGAGAACACAGCTGTTTCGGCCCAAAAAAATACAGGCTGTTTGTAAACAGCTTGAGTGTAACCTTATGGAAGCGGCTCTTCACTTCAGAGCAACACGCCTGTAAAGTTTCGTTGTTTATGTCAGGATTGCCGAGATCTGACAAACGGAGTTCTTGGATTGAAAAATCAGCTTGAACTGAGTCAATCAGCTTCTGTAAGCCATGCTGGCATAATTCAACTATTGAAGAGTCGGCTCCTTTTAAGATGAGAGTCACTTCTCGGCTTGTTTTGCAGAAGTTCTCCGACCATTGGATATCAGAAGTCAAGTCATCTATTCGTGTTCTGTAGGCCTCTTTTATATGCTCCCACATCATTTGGGCAACTGAAATTTCTCTCTGATAAACTTCCTGTTTGATAAACTCCTTGTTCCTTCCTGTTTGGTTACTGAAACTAGACGATCTCACCCTGGCTCTAACAGAGGACTTGCTGGAATCTTCATGGGTTTTCTGACCCAAAAGCTGAGTCTTCTGCTGAGGTGTTCCAGAAAAACTATTGGCTCGTTTCAGGTTGGATTCAAAGCCAGGAGGTGGAAGAGAAGTGCCTCCTAAATAACTGGTAACATTAAAGCTCGAAGCAGAAGTTAAATCCTTAGGTCGAGCATCCAACATGTCTGTGTTAACAGAGGTTTTGGTTGGGAGAGAAGCAGATGAAGGTACCGTAGACACGTCTCTAAACAACAGGTCCTCTCCTGTGTTTTGGGGTCCTGAGATTGTTTCAGTAGAAATCCCTGCTCTTTCTGACAGCACATCATGGCCGAGCATTGGTCCAACCCGAGTTTGTCTGCTGGATACCGAGTTTGTTCGTAAGGTGAAGTCGACTGGCCGATTGCCCAACAGATTTAGCCCTGAATCGATAAACCGGGCAGCTAGCTTACGCCTTTGATTTTTTTCAGCTTTGCTTTCATCTTCCTCCATCCTGCGTGAATATTCTCTATCATCCAAAGATTGTGCAGCAGATTGGGTTCTGAGGGGGATTTCTTCTTTGTTACCATGAGATAACGATGAATCCAAATGGTAAGATGAATATCGCCCAGCACTAGCCGCATCATCTCTGTTATCTCTCACTTCTCTGTGGTCCATGAATAGTAGAGCGTGTTTGGCTTCAGACACGTCACTACTGCCCCCAATAATGTAAATATTTTGATCATCTTCATTCAGGAGGAGTTTGGGAAATTTGACACATAAATCATCCATTGCTCTTTGCAATCCTTTTCTATCAGACAGAATAACTTTAGGAAGTTTGTCTCGACGGATCTCCTCATTCTTCTGGTAAAGTTGACTGATCGCCTTTCTTGCCAATTTCAAGCGCTCCTGCTCTCGCCCATCCTCTGTCAGTTCTGTTTCTGCAATTCGGAGAAACAAAGTGACCAAGTCTTCATTTGTCTCATCGATTACCTCAACATTGTACCGACTGAGGATGTCACGGTATTCCTTTTGGCAGCATTTCTGCAAATATTGGAACATGTCGGCATCAAGAATTAGAGACAAGTCCTCTTCAGACTGCAGAACTGCATCCTCTGGGTTGTCTCCAAATCCATAATTAGCAGCTGACACATTTTTGCTTGAACTCGAACTAAAATCTTTCGAAGGTCTTCCGTTGAGATTTTTTTCTTTTTGTTTGGTAGTTTTTCTGCTTTGTCCATCTGGTTTTTGCTTAGGAAGATTCTGAGAAGAGGAGGAATCTCTTGGGGTGGCTTGATTTGAGTCTTTATCTTCTGCTGCCTTTGCACCTTCAGTGTGACCGAGTAACTGAGCCAAAGCAGCCTGCACTTTAGAGTAAGGTCCCGACAACATGCAGTATGTTTCACTGTATCTCATCTTGACCTCAGAGTGGCTCTTAGAAAAGCTTGTTAAAGTCCCAGTGCCACCAGGAAGCCATCTGTAGTCAACAGTCGCTGATAAATTCAAAATAATCTGCAAGACAAAGAAAGACAGCACTTATTAAAGTTATTATTTAACTTTAATTTCATTCCCCAAAAACTGGGGAAGTGGGCTGCACGATGGTGGAGTGGTTCAACGCAGTAGCCTCCCAGCAAGAAGGTCAGGGGTTAGAGTCCCGGATTGGGGACAAGGCTTAAAACACTGGCATTTCTGTATGGAGTTTGCATGTTCTCCCCATGTATGTCCGGTTTCCTCTCACCCTCCAAAAATATGTCAGGTTGATTGGCCACTATATGATTGCCCCTATGTACAGTATAAGTGTGTGTTGACGGTTGTCTGTGTGTGGCCCTGCAACAGACTGATGACCTGTTTGTGGTGTACCCTGCCTCCCGCCTGAAATCCGCAGGGATAAGCTCCAGCACCCCACTGCTACTCCATCAACGATAAGCGGTTCAGAAGATGAATGAAAAAAAAAAAAACTGGGGAAGCATTTACCTTGTCTGGGTCTGAGTTTTCCCTATACTCTGTTGCGCTGATCTTATACTTCCTCCCATCCACGTCCAGTGAGTGCCAGCTGCGTTGAATGACTCTCTGTGCCACTGGGTGAGAGGGGTCATTGGAGAGAAATCAATCAGTCTGTGAGCAGTCCTGACTAAGCGTTTCTGCCATTGCCCAGTTCATTAACTTCCATGCCAGGACTGTAAATCACAAGCTACAGCAAATATAACACAATACTATAGCATAAAACTAAACCTAGAGTATGAGAGCCATAAAACTGATTATATTATTTTGGGAGACTCTGTTTATTAGTATTAGATTTAGTATAACAGTGATAAGGGAGAATACGTTCATGTGTTCCATTTATACGTGCGAACAATTTGGACTCACTGACCTGCACTGTCTTCAAAGACGATGAGGGCGGAGCCAGGCGTTGCCTTGTCAATGATGACGGAGTCTATTTCCCCTCCACCATTTCTAGACCTGAGGAAATGGATGGATAACTTGTCTTTCAGCCTGTCATCATCGATGTCTGTGGGCAGATCGTTCAGCCTCACAGTCCTGCCCGGCTGTGCCATCTGCTGGAACAAATAGTGCACTGAGAGGGAAACTCAAAGTGGTTGCAAAGAGACTTCAAAATAGTCTAGATCAGTGTTTTTCAACCTTTTTAGATGTTAAGGTACATTTTCTCATCAAAAAAAATCTTGAGACACACCACCAACCAAAAAATGTTTAAAAATGATTCTCTAAACAAATTTAAATTATTTAATTACTTAATCAAAAGCATTTTTGTATGCAACCAGGTGTCATACTGATCACTTTTGAAAGATTTGCACCATCTTTGCCATATAATCTTGTTTAGTTCCACACAATGAGCCTTTCAGAGGATTTACCCAGAATGCAAGAGAAACTTTTTTCTCTTTAAAGTTCAGCAGAAAACGTGAGATTTCCTTAGAATTAGCCGTTTTTGGCTTTAAAACGCCACCTAATTTTTCTCAGAGTAAATACGATCCACTAACTGGGATAGTTTTGGGAGGGATAGACAGCAGCATGCAACAACAAGACAGAGAAGAGTGAGTTGCTATGGTTACAGTAAGCAACCAATCACAGGAGTCCTGACTCTACATAAATGAAAGATTTTATACTGATAAGCATAAATAAATACGCTTCCACTTTTTTTTTTTTTTACACACAAACACCATGACATCAACCAGAAGAATCTGTCTGGTTGAATATCTGTAGATCCCAATCACCATATAAGGTGAAATAGGACCATTTCTGACAGTACACCTGATGATCTCTCACGGAACACTGGTTGAAAAACGCTGGCATAGATTAGCATAAAAAAAAAAAATCACAGTGGTAGATAAAGAAAAATACAAAAGGATGAGAGCGGCACAGAGGCGCAGCGTTTAGCGCAGTGGCCTCACAGCAATAAGGTCAGGGTTTGAGTCCCAAGTGGAGACGAGACATGGAACACTGGTCTTTCTGTGAGGAGTTTGCATGTTCTACCCATGTATGCATGGGTTTTCTGCAGGTGCTCCAGTTTCCTCCCACCCTCCAAAAACATGCATGCTAGGTTGATTGACCATGACATAATTACCCATAGGAATGAGTGTGTGTATGGTTGTATGTGTGTGGCCCCGCGACAGACTGGCGACCTGTTCGTTGTGTACCGTGCCCCTTGCCTCGAATCAGCCATGATGGGCTCCGGCACCCCCTGGTGCCTCATAAGGGACAGACGGTTAAGAAGGTGACTGACATAATGATGACATCCTTAGAGGAAAACTTAAACTGATGAAGGACCACACCCATTCATTTTAATCTACAAGTGATAATCTGACTCCATCTGTCGGTGTAAGTAGGTTACTACATCAATATAATAAAAACATGTTCAAAACTCCTGTTAAACATTTGACATATTAACAAAAGATTACAGTCTGCAATCAAAATATTCTCACGTATTCTTATTTAAAATGCAAATTAAATAACAGAAACAATCTGGACAGATCACCATCACCAATCAGATTGGTTCAAACACTGCACTACACTTATTTAAACCTTTTTTTTGTTTTAATTCATATCATTACTCCACAGAATCCATCACATGGCTGAGAAGGAGACACAAGTAATCCTCGATTTCCTCATTCGAACCGATCACCTAGTTTACAGCTAGTTGATCCTGAAAGCATGCTTATTTTTCCTCAACTTGTTGCTTTTCAAAATCAAAGAAAATCATTCGATTATCTGCGTTTATTTTCTGATCAGATCTTTTCTTGAGCTTTAAAACAAGCTAGCATTAAGAAAAACACGGTGTGTTGATTGTAGCGAGCAAAGAAAAGCCACATTGCAGCAAAGACTTTTCCAGGAAGTGAATAAATCAAACACGTCCCTGAACTTATTTATTGCCTAATTTCGGAAGCGCTACGTTAGGTCGAATTATTTTTTTTAAATTTAATAATCACTGACCTTCAAAATGTTTCAAAAAGGTTTCTCTTTTGTCGTAACCTTTCAAAGATCGTCACACTTCATAAGAAGAGGAAAGTGAAAGTAGCTACATGTAATTTGTCCATGTTTCGCAAGGGGGCGATAAAAACATGCTTTGAACATAGTATTTGAAACTTATTTTGTTAACTTTTAAACACTTTCATTCATTAAACAATTTATTTCTGCAAGTTGTAATAGTTTAAAACTCCCTCAAGACATCAATTATATATGGACTTGAGATTTTTTAGAGTTTTTAAAAAAGGTTTGCTGTTCAAACTTTTATGAAACAATGAAGAATGAAAATTATTGAGAGAATTTACACCAAAGTAAAAAGGTATTTGTAAACATTATTCTATGCATTACAGCAAGTACAGTTTATTACAACTTTGCAATATATTTCTAATAAAGAATCAATTTTTTTTTATGATCAAAATAATTAGATAGCATCTTCATGTTACAGAAAAAGTCAATATGAAATGGATTTAATTTTAGTTGTATTTTAACTGTATTTTTATTAATATAAAAATATAATACAAATTTGTTTGCAGGTTTAATAACCTGCAAACTTGCAAACAAAGTGTATTCTTTCCTAGACTAACCAGTAAGTGTCAGTATAGAGTTTTTAATTTCATACCGTAGAAGAAGATGTTCTTACAGCATGTGTGTACACATGCGCATTGAGGCTGTTTCTTAAAGCGTGTCCGGTGGAGGTCACAGTCATCAGAGGAAATTAAGGTGAGTTACATCGAATATCCTCATGATTTACGTACTCTCGTTACTTAATAGCTTTGCTTTTTTTAATAATATTTGCGACAAAGTGAAATGTAGATGTTAATGTGTTTTATCTTTACAAAATAATGGCTACACGAGTTGGGTAAGAGACAGGCTAGCAGCACATTAGAAACACGTTTATCTGCATGCTTCAACACTGATGAGCAATCAGGATGAATTTACTCTTTATTTAGGCATTTGTTTAATATTTTGCTTCATGTGCAGTAATTATCTCAAGATTTGTCTAATTTTTTGTGGATGTTTCACTTTGCATTAAGGTGAAAAGCTAATGCTAGTTAGCATTTAGCTTCACAGCCCTGCTATCAGTCAAGGCCAAACATGATTGTTCCTATAAACTAAGAGATCTAAGTTAATTTTTAAAAAATGTTCAGTGAATGATTCTGTTTTTAAAACTGCAGGATGTTTGACTGAAAAATGTGGTGTGCTTGAGAAGTTGTAAAACTTTGTTTTTTCCCTTATCTGAAGGTCGCTGTCCTGTCATGGCCAAACTATTTGAGTCTATTGGAAAGTTGGGGTTAGCCCTTGCAATCGGTGGAGGTGTTGTAAACTCTGCTCTATTTAATGGTGAGTACTTACCTGTTACAATAACTTATGGAGTCTGGATAGAATTGGAATGATTCATTTTTGTGACTCAATTAAGTTTTATGTTTTTAATTTGTTTTGTTTAAACTGTCATGAAAACACGTTCACATTTAAAGACTGGTTTTCAACTTATTTCCTCTTTAAAAAAAAAAAAAAAAAAAGCTTTTCATGATCATTTAAAATAAATTGCAAACCACAGAGACGGATTGGTGTGGCATCCCTGATAATTAGGACGCTGCATCGGTCAGTCATGGGGAAGAAAGAGCTGAGCCGAAAAGCAAAGCTCTCGATTTACCAGTCAGTCAATGTTCCTACGTGACCCATGGTCACCAGCTCTGGGTGGTAACCTGAAAAACAAGATTATGGATACAAGCGGTCGAAATGAGCTTCCTCTTCAGGGTGGCTGGGCTCTCACTCAGAGAGAGTGAAGAGCTCTGCCATACAGGAGGAGCTTGGAGTAAAGCCGTTCTCCTCCAGGTCGAGAGAAGCCACAAGGGGTGGTTTGGTCATCTCTTGAGTGCCTTGCCTTTGAGGTGTTTTGGGTGTGTCCCATTGGGAGGAGACTCGGACAGATCTGCTGTAGAGACCATGTCTCACAGCTGGGTGGGGAACACCTCGGGATCCCCTCGGGTGAGCTGGAGAATGTAGGTTTGAGAGAAGCCTTGGCTTCCCGCCTGAGGCTGTTGCCCCCGCAACTTCGCCCTGGAGAAGCGAAAGACAAGGGAAACCCTAATAAATTTTCGTAAGAACCAATTCAGACCTTTAAATGAATGTTACTGATCCTCATCATAAAGTCCACAACTGTTGGTTAAGTTGAAAGTTCCTCGCATGTATTATAAATATTTGGTATTGGCACCTTTTGCGAGTGTCATGTAGTTGGAGGGTCGTGGGTTCATTCACTTACCCGGAGTTTATGCCAATCTTTGTCTTAACTCCTCAAATTTAAAATATGTACAAACAACCTAATTGGTTTTCCTGCTAGTTTTTTTTTTTTTTTTTTTTAGATGTTAAGTAGGTAATGTATGGTTATAATCAAACCGACCCTGCTACGGCTTCCTCTTCTGCAAACAGAAAACAAAACCTCAGAAATTACACTGGGAAAATAATTTGTTGTCCACTGTCTCTTCTGATTTCCATGCCGTGATCACCCTGATCACAGAGGAACCATCACACCTTTTAATCTTCTCCGTTCAGGTTCAGGCTGGCTATACAAAATTCCATTAGCCAAAAAAAAAAAATCCATAGAAAATTATTTATTACAATCAAAGCCCTGAACTAAACCCTTCCATAAGTCTAGATGTGTGTTTTGTTTTTTTTTAACGTCTGCTTGTGTACTGTGAGAGCCCTGTTGAAGGAAAATTTCTCTACAATTGTGTCAGACAGTTTTCCATACTATTTTTAAGGTGCTATTTTTGATGTGGGAATAACGTTCAAACATGGTCAAAACTTGCAAAAGTTTATTTCATGATACGTCTTTAAAATGTAATTAAAATGACTGTGATTCTTTTCACAGTTGATGCAGGACACCGGGCTGTAATATTCGACAGATTCCGAGGTGTTCAAGATGCAGTGGTCGGTGAAGGTACTCACTTCCTTATACCCTGGGTACAGAAACCTATCATCTTTGACTGCCGCTCCCGACCACGCAACGTACCTGTCATCACAGGCAGCAAAGGTCTGATAATAATAAAGGAATTGGTCATACACTTCAGTAGTTTGTTTTTGTTTCATACATTTTATAGTCATTTCTTCATGCAAGTGGCTGATTTCACTGAACTATTTCTGTGCAGTATTTAATACATGTGAACTACTCTTACTGCACAGATCTGCAGAACGTAAATATCACGCTTCGTATTCTTTTTCGGCCGGTGACGAATCAGCTGCCACGCATCTTTACAAGCATCGGTGAGGATTACGATGAGAGGGTGCTACCGTCCATCACCACAGAGGTCTTAAAAGCCGTAGTGGTAAGTATCGAACTACAAGTCCATTTAAAAAAAAACAGCATGTAGTTTTGAACACTTTATACTTTTATTTTCAGATATCAGGTGCTTTAAATTAACATTAGGCAATAGGGTTTTTTTTTTGTTTTGTTATCACCAGCACTTTGTTCCTGCTTTTTGGATTGTGAGCATGTGTAGTGACTGTTGTTTCCTCTCAGGCCAGGTTTGATGCAGGCGAGCTCATCACTCAGAGAGAGCTGGTCTCTCGGCAGGTTAGCGAGGACCTCACAGAACGAGCGTCCACCTTTGGTCTCATTTTGGATGACGTTTCACTGGTATGAAATTATTTATGAATGTTGTGACATAGTTTTATTGGGGTTTTTTTGTTGACTTTTGTTTTAATGTTTCACATTGTTCTTCCAGACGCACTTGACTTTTGGCAAGGAATTCACAGAAGCTGTTGAGATGAAACAGGTGGCCCAACAGGAGGCAGAGAGGGCGCGTTTTGTTGTAGAAAAGGTACTGGTTTTTTTTATTTGTGTGTGTGTTTTTGCTCTACTTCCTTAAGTCAAACTTTTTATTGTAAAAGTGGGCTGAAAAGCAAATACCCATCATTTAAATGATACCACTTTCATAACATCAAATGTTGATCTTTCTTTTAGGCAGAGCAACAGAAGCAGGCTGCCATCATTTCTGCAGAGGGAGATTCCCAGGCTGCCTTGCTCATTGCCAACTCTCTGATGGAAGCTGGTGATGGTTTGGTGGAGCTCCGTAAACTGGAGGCAGCTGAGGACATTGCCTTCCAGCTGTCCCGCTCCCGTAATGTCACCTACCTGCCCTCTGGTCAGGGTACATTGCTCCAACTACCACAGTGATAGCATCCCTCTCAAAGTTCATCCCACTCGAGATTTTTTTTTTTTTTTGCTCTAACCAGGGCTGTGGATAGGGTGTGGTTGGAAGAGACAAGAGAAGTCTCTTTCTTCCATCTTCACATGCAATCCTTACAACTTTTTTTTTAATAGCCACCACTGGACTGACCCTGCCAAAAGCAGCATGGTGGGAGGTACAGCGAGAGGGATGTGATGTAAACATCTATGAAATCCAACCTTGTACATGAAGACCGAGGAGTGATTTTCTGCATTGATGGGAATCTACATATATAAAAATGGAAGTGCAAATTTCTTTCTAATCTTGTATGACTTGCGTGTGTGAAAAGTAACAAATATTGCAAAAGAATAGAAATGATTTATTATTCATTTACTTCAAAGTCAACTTTCAAATTATATAAAAAATACAACTGAAAGCTCTAAGAATGTTCCTTTTGGAAAATAATATTCACTCTTAAATATTCATCATCATGATTGAACCAGCCCATATTGATGGAATTGTGTCTGATGGTAATGGACGGCTCTTTACAATTGTGTGTAATTTTCCTCGGAGACATTTAAGTATCATGACCCAGAAAGATTCCAGTTTGTCTTGTCAATCGTCACTAGAAACTATTATGTACGGAACTTTTAAGGCTGATGATACTCCCACTGGGCGATCTTCAAAAATTCTAAATCAGTCACAATCATGGATGTTTTAAAAAGTGACAGTATCAATGTCCCCCCCTTTATTTTACATGTATTCTGATGTTTAGGCTTAAAAAAATTCTGTAAGACTTGTAAGAAATCAGTAATAAATTCAAATGAAACCCTCGGTAAATAATTCTTTCATCTATTGTCGCTCATTTAGATAAAAGATGAAATGAAAAATCCTCTAGTGTTGATTGCACTGCAACTCTGTGAGTGCTGAATATAAATTGAGAATAATCTTGATCTACTTTGGGTTTGCATCAGCAACCAATAGAAATTTTTCCAACCAAAAACTTACTGACATGCTGTGGAGCAATGGTTTGCATTCACCATGCATTCTTCTTATTTTCACTACACCTTTGTAGTATCAAGCCATCCTGCAAATGTGGATTTAAGTAATATTGCAAAACAAATTTACAAAAAACCATACCACCTTTTTTTTGGGATGACTGTTCTAATGACATAATAAAAATTTTAAACTAAGCTACAATCTACTTTTTGTCAGTATTTGTTCAAAACTGCAGGGTGCGTTTTTCTTTGGCATGGTGAAATTTATGAATGGTGGAATTTATCCCTTTCTGCTTTTTCAGTTGGAGTCAGATTGATGCCAGAGCCCATCGAGGTTGCCAGTTTATTCTGAGCCATGCGCAGGACAGACTCAGACACACTTGTTACTAGGGGCAATTTGCAAGCATTTTTTGTGGTATCAATTTTTTTATTTTTTTTTTAAAAACCTGGTGCTTGCATCCCAATAATTTAATGTTGGGTAAATTTTAAGACCCACTTTGGTATTTTTTGAGTTGTGGAAATGTCAAACCAAAATAAATACTTGTCACAAAACCAGGAATATAGAATTAATGACATAACAAAATTTTTTGTTCATTATACAAAAGTGATTGACCAAGGTTTTTATTGATCCATAGTCTACTGTTTGCATAATTATAGATACATGTCTAATCAGTAATGCAGATTTAAGTAACATAGCAAAAAATAAAAGCATAGATCTCCCATGACACATTTAATTTGTGGGTAACTTTTCTATTTATATTACATTAAAAAAAGTCAAACCAGTGCCAGATTTTTTTTGCCCAATATATAGTGTCTTTCTTTACCATGGACTAGTGTACATACCAGGGGCGAATCTAGGATTTTCTAAAGGGGGAGGCGTGAGGTCATAGACAAGAGGAGTGCAGGTGCTGCAAGTATTGAGGGTCTGGGGGAAACCGCCTTCCCCCAGTACATTTTGAAAAATAAGTAATGTTTCTATGTTTTGGTGCATATTTAGCCCAAAGTTTATTATAATTAAAGTAGTAAGAACACTTTTTTTTGTGGACCAAAAGGGGGGGCGTGCGTTCCCACACCCCAACCCTGGATTCGCCCCTGCATACGTTTCAAATTATACGGTTTCGCCATATAATAATACTGGAAAATGCAATTTTAGCAAATTCGAGCGTTTTGGCATTTCTGTACCCCCAAGAGTACAATATTTTGTCAATACGCAACGTTCATTAAAACACCCACAAAATTACTCACTTTCAAGTCGATAATGGTACATTTAGGCAGCCATTGTTACAGCGCAGTCAGAGCTAGACTGGTTTACATCACTCTGGCTCATTATAAATTGACTACTACAATTTTGTGATGTTTTAGAAGGACGATAAATACAATTTTGAAGTTCTCAGAAGTACAGTGAGAAAATCCGCCCAAATAGGGAGGTAGGGTGAATACTTTGACAGGTATGAGTTTACAGTCGGGTCATTTCTCCCCTAAAAAACCAAACAATTGAGAATTGTATAAAATTATTTTTAAAAATTCAATGTTCATTTTTTTTTTTTTTTTTTTTTTATGAGAAAATGGCACGATTTGGGACTTTTAAAACAATGTGATCCATAGATTTTGAGTTGTGTGTGCGTGTGTGTGTGTCCTGTTTGATGTGGAGGTTATAGGGAGAGAATCCGGTCAGACAGCCGCGCGTCGCCCAGACAGCGGCCTGGGATGAGCGCCACTGTTCGGCTAGGTTGAGGACACCGGTCCTCAGATCATCTCCACACAACATCACATCTTTTTTTTGCACACAAAGACAAGCGGAATTGTTTTTTTCCTCTCCCTCTCTCTCTCTAAATGAATGTAAAGGGAGGGATAGAAGTGCGCGTAAAACCCTGAATCTGTGCAACTCTGATTGCACGATCGCAAGCAGGAGATCGCTTCCCTCTTTCGACGAAGGTAAGCCAGCAAAGCGACAATAACAAAACAAGGACATTTTAATGAAATATGTGGGTTTATGTGAATGACATGCACCACCGGTAAAATACGGTGACCGCCAAGCTCATCTCGATCTGACTTTGTGACAGTGTCGAGTTGAGTGGCTTTGAAACCACAGCAAGCTTGTGTTTTTGTTACGATCAAGAGTTTAAAAAAATACATCACATCTGACTTTTTTCTTATCTTTGCAATAAAACTACAACTGTCATGACTTATCATTTATGCAACATATTTTTAAAAAAGTGAAACGTTTTAGTGTAAGAAAAGGTATCAGATCTCAGTGCTAGTCTGAAGCTAACTAGCCACAATCTGGGCGGTTTGCAGGTTAAAAGTTAAACTCATCTTCTCTGTTTTAGATCATGCATGCAAAGAATTGCGAGGCTTTAGGTGCTAAAGCTCATGCAAGGTTTTGTGGTTGATCTGTTGTTAAATAAAGATAGATCCCATCTTAGAGCTAATGTAGCAGAGTTAGCTTGTCATATGCATTCATGTTAGGATCTAAAAGCCAATGCTAGCAGGCTAAGTAGCCCAAGTTGATCAGGCCTGTGCAACATTGCTACTATTCAGTACAATGTTGACTTTCTGATTTTAACCCCTTCTATTGCACAATCAAGCCTCAAAACTTTCACCAGATATACTTAATTAAACAAAGTTGAAAAACACAAGTTGTTTCTGATCATGTTTATTTACCAATAACTACTTTATTTATTATTAATAACACACCTAAAAAAACTACTGATGTAGTTTAAGCCAGTAAAGTTTCAAATTTTACTATCTCATTGTTTGCATGTATAAATGCTTTAATACATTTCCATTTATCGTTAATACCCCTCGACTGATTTTACACAAGACAGAGACTCTTATGGTATCAGTTTTAAGGCCAAATACCTAGAGAGGCATGAAGCACCCTGCAGTGCAGCACAGTGAGCAGGTTAAGGTCTTATGAGTTTGGACAGAGTCAGGAATGTGAACCTTCACACTGTGCTCTGCAAGCTCCAGAAGAGAAAGCTTATTAGGCAGGTCTAGACTTTGGAGGTAGTTTGGGATTGAATGGATTTACTGTCTAATTGCAGCAAATGTGGGATCATTTCAACTAGAAATGATCATCTGTTTTTTACCACAAAGGCAAAGCTGTCTCTTTGTACTGTAGATGGTTTTTAAAAGTTTGCATTATTCCAATCCTGTGTTAAACTCGTCTCAGACTTCAGAGGTATCTATCTGGAACATGTCTGGGTTTGTGGATAACCCTATATAAATGAGTTTTGGTTTGTCAGCATATCTGAAAACCTAATTGAGTAGATCGTAGACAGCGTTTCGAAGTTGTCTTCAGGACAGTGTTTTTTAATGATCGAGACATTTCAACTACCACCCGGAAATCATTTTCAATATGATAGGATCTGATTCGCAGTCAGTCACCTTCTTAACCGTCTATCCCTTATGGGATTGCAGGGGGTGGCGAAGCCCATCACAGCTGATTCAAGGCGAGGGGCAGGGTACACCCTGAACTAGACTCCAGTCTGTTGCAGGGTCTCACACATACAACCATACACACACACTCATTCCTAGGGGCAATTTGGCACCGGCCAATCAACCTAACATGCATGTTTTCGGAGGGTGGGAGGAAACTGGAGTACCCGAAGAAAAACCACGCTGACACGGGGAGGAAATGCTAACTCCACACAGAAAGGCCAAGCCCCATCCCCACCTGGGACTTGAACCCATGACCTCCTTGCTGTGAGGTCACTGTGCTACCCGCTGCGCCACCGTGCTGCCCAGATCTGATTTGATATATTTGTATTCACTAATTTATAGTTCCGGGCTGCACAATGGTGCACTGGTTAGCATGCTCACACCAAGAAGGTTGGGGTTTGAGTGCCGGAATGGGGGCTAGGCTCGAAACACCGGCCTTTCTGTGTGGAGTTTGCATGTTTTCCTTGCGAATGTGTGGGTTTTCTCCCGGTATTCTGATTTACTCTCATCCTCCAAAAATGTATGTGTTAAGTTGATTGACCGCTACAAAATTGGCCCTAGGAATGAATGTGCGGAGATGTTTGTGTGGCCCCACAACAGACTTGCAACCTCTTTGGGGTGTATCTTGCCTCTCGCCTGAAATACAGTGGCACTGACTCTGGCTGCCTGCCGGTTCAGAAGATGAAACAGTTTTTAAGTTCCGTCTATCAGATTGAAAATTATTTACAGATGGAAAGTCATTCAGGTTGGAACTTGAAACATCTTAATCACCAAGTACACTGTCCAGAAGACGACTTTGAAGCCCTTTCAACGATGGATCCATCCTGGATGAATAAGAGATTACACAGACTAATTGAGTAAAGTTTAAATGAAGTCAAAATACTTTATTACAAGTTTCCTTCAGCATAACCAATTGACTAAATTTGTTTGAACAAATATACAATTTTCTTTTTATGCATCAAGATATTGGATAAATCGGTAAAACAAAACTGTCTTATGAGGTAGATTTACACATTATTTAATAGGTGTGACCCTAAGATCTAACATGCTGATTGCACAAACCTAGTTTTTAACGGTATTGAAACTTCTACAATCACCACATCAAAAGAAAATATTTTTTTCATTGTGAGTGAAACCTAGAAATGACTCATCGTGGATAACGTCAGTTCAAGAGTTACTCATGCATCTTGAATATGTTCAGTAAATCGAGGATATTCACCTTGAATAAAGCTTTATTATTATTATTTAAGGAACAAATTTGGACTTTATTAAGATTAGTTACTTTTATTTGAGTTAATATTGATCTTTTTACATGCAAGACAAAAACAAAAAGATGTCTGAATTCTGGTCAACCGCATATTGTACTACAAAAAAAACCTGAAAAGTGCATAAATTTAGGTCAGTGAGGTTTGGTGGGCTACATTTAAATTGTGTTATAAGGAGTACGTATAATCAATAAATTAGGATGCATATAAAGATGTATTTCAAAAGGGCGTTCCAGGAAAGGAAACTTGGTGTTTCTGTGTGGCGCTCGGGTCTTCTAGCAAATACACCACCTCTGCACTCTGAAGACGTCTAGTAGCGTGTTAAGATTGTCAGAGGCCAACCAAATATAGCCCACAAACACCTTAGCTTGGTTTCAACACCATGCAGCTATACGTGAAGAAAAAAAAAACAAAACTTCAGTTTGCCCCCGCATTGTGTTAGACTTTCACATTTTGATGATGTTGCTACTAAACGTAAGAAAAGGTGTACGCATTGAGCTGACTTACAGTTTCCTGTGGTTGGATCTGCAATAGAAACTTCTGGCTGTGGTTAAAATTTGCGCTATAACAGTGAATGGAGTCTACTTGCATGAGTTTGTAAAGTTTCTGCAACTTCAGATGATTTGGTTTGAGGAAAGTATTCAAGTTTTTTAAGTAGTACTTCTTGTTGCATTACATACAAATTGTCAATTATTTTTAAATTTTGGATGTTAAAGGACAAAAATGCATTCTGTAGTGACTTTATATATGATTTAATTGAGATATAATGGCCCTCATTTATCAAAATTGCACGCGCCAAAATCTGGATGTGAAGGTGGTGTGCAACCAAATTTTGCGCTCATCTGTATTTCTTAAATTGATCACTTTTTGATCACTTCTTGAACCAAAAAGTGGCTCCCTGCAAATAGTTGTTTGCCAATAAATGCATGACATCATTCTTTTTGTTTGCCACCTTCTGTTCTATAATTTCATGACACAGCATGAATCCGTATGGATACAGGCGTTCTGCTCCGTCGTCTTCCGCTTATCCGGGGCTGGGTCACGGGGGCAGCAGCCTCAGACGGGAAGCCCAGGCTTCTCTCACCCCAACTGCATTCTTAGGCTCACCCAGGAGATCTTGAGGTCTTCTCTGTCCAGCTGTGAGACATAGTCTCTCTAGCAGGTCCGGGATCTGCCTCTAGGTCTCCTCCCAGTAGGACGTGCCCATATACCTCACAAACGAGGTAATTCGGTAGGCATCCTAACCAGATGCCCAAACCACCCCATCTGGCTTCTCTTGGCCCAGAGGAGTAACGGCTATCCTCCGAGCTCCTCCTAGATAGCAGAGCTCTTCACTCTATCTATGAGTGCGTGTTTCTCTGAGTGCAATTGTTTTCCGTAATATCAAGATTATACCTCCCGTACACCTTAAAGAGACAGGCACACTCATAAATACTACGCACTTTCTGGCGTATTTTCTGTTTATGCCTGAAATTGACATCTTTTTGTGCGTAACTTTGATAATTGAAGACTATTGTGCTGTTTCTCTCTAAAATTTGTCTTTTTTTAATTACATCTGATTATGAAACTTAAACTTTTACTATTTTATTCAACTTCAGATATTTCACTTATTTAAGATTTACACAACTTGACTGTTTGTAGTTTTAAATTTTTAAAAAAGCAGATTAAAAAAAAAAAAAATCTTTTTTTCTCTCCTCTCATCACAGGTACCTCAGGCTAGATGAAAGTCCAAGCAAGATCCAGAAGTTCTTCCTTCTGTCCTCTCCAAATCGCCCCTCTACAGAACTGATTTTTTTTTAACTGTCAGACACCAACTTTGATAGAAATTTTTATGTCTTTTCTGAAGCATTTCCTGTGTTGGAAGACATGGATGGTCTATTTGAATCAGGTTGACTTGTTCTCACCTCATCCCCTCCTTCCTGTCTATTCAGAACAAGGAGGGCAGGGGAGCAGCGTGGCGTCCCCTGTCCCTCCTTGTAGGAGAGGTTAGTCTTCCTTGGCATCGCACTGGTGACTTTAAGGAATCATTTTTTGCTCTGGTCCTCAATTCCGTTGCGTCTTCATGAAATCCTGTCAGAGTCTAAAGGAGGAGGTTTCTATCCCCGGTCTTGGCGGGATGTCGCAAGAGGAGGTGCACAGGCCTCCGGTGACCCAACAGTTTTTTCACTCTGCCAACCCAGACCTGGACCTGCAAGGGAAGGTTTTTAAAAGGGAAGGTAGTGGAAAACCTTACTCTGTACTGGTGGACAATAAAATGGCGACCAAAGCATCTTCCGTAGATCAGAACGTCGGTCAGGTGCCGCCTCAACATGGGACTGCACAGCAACACCATCAGTACTTCAAAGAAGGAGGAGCCGTGCAGGAAGGGGGAACGCAGGGGTCTCAAGTGAGTAACGAGGGGTCTACTGATGAAAGTGAAGATGATGAAGATGAGGAGGAAGGGGAGGACTGTGAAGAGGGTTTTAAACGGGAGCAGATCATTGTAGAGGTCAATCTGAACAACCAGACGCTTCACGTGTCCAAAGGGGACAATAAAACCGGAACGCCAGACGACTCGGAAAGAGCTGGAAGTGATGAGGAGGAAGAGGAAGAAGAGGATGATGACGAAGACGAGGATGATGAGAGCCTTGATGAGGAAGAGGATGAAGACGACGGGGAAGAGGAAATGGAGCGTCAAAGAACTCGCCCCAAACGGGCTCGCCGAAGCGTGAGCAGCTCGTCGCCATCCAGCCAGCCTCAGAGAAAAAGTCTGAGGACAGGTCTGAGCGCTACGACTGGGATGACTACCAGAGGACGCAGGAAGCGAATGGAGCCGCCGAAGAGCAAACGCAGGTCGGTCAGGTCCGCTCCTACTTCTGCTTCTGCCACCACAACTGGCAAAACAGAGGTGGAGGAGAAGGAGATGCTGGCGTGTGAAAAGTGTCCCCGGGTGTTCAACACGCGCTGGTATCTGGAGAAGCACATGAACGTCACACACAGGCGGATGCAGATCTGCGACAAGTGCGGGAAGAAGTTTGTGTTGGAGAGCGAACTGGCGCTGCATCAGCAGACCGACTGTGAGAAAAACATCCAGGTAATACGACATCGTCATTGTTTTATACATCCCTTTGTCGGGGCTGTCTAACTCAGCCCTTTCTATTTGTGTCTGGTTCAATACATCGGATTTAAATGAAGTGAAATTATCGTCAAAAAATTTTGCACATTGACTTATTTAGTGTCCTCGTGAACAGATAGACGTCCATATACAAGCACTGGTGGTGCCACCTCTGATTCGATCTGCAAGCTGACTTAGGGAGAAGAAAAGTTGCGTGCACGTTCAGTCCTCCCAGTGTGCTCTTGGTGAGCAGAGGATTAGAGTAACTTAAACTCCTTGTGCCATTTAAATCTGTTTAAGAACATTTTGGCTTCCTTGTCAAATTCATTTCTGAAGAAAAGAGGCTAGTGGAAAAAAAAAACTGACTGCGTTTAGGCATCAAGGCACAAGACGGCCATCCGACAGTAGAAACACATCAAGCATAACCACGCATTTGAAGCAACATTCCCCTCATGTTTCACTGAATAAAGCATGTTCCACCACCGTGGCACAAATTTAAAATTTTGTGTCACCGTGACACAAATTTAAAGTCTTTGCGGCCCGATCTGATCAGATTTTTGAAATTCAGTTGTGCTAAACGGAGGCTTAAAGACATGGTAAAACGGCTTAAGCCATCTTACCATATCCTGTCGCATGCGCAGCAAAAAAAAAAAAGAAAGGACAGAGCCGCCATACCCTTAAAAAAATGTTAACTTTATAGCTGGATCCATCTCACCTCTCCTCCGCTGGAAGTCAGTGGTCTGTCTGTGTATGCAGGCAGGTGCTGTAGCCATTTTGATCATTAGATGTCCCAAACTCATTGTAATTAGAAATCAAACAGAAGGAACGATTATGCCACAAAAATATCTGAAAATTTTCAATTTGTGCTTCTCAAGTCATGCCGTTTTTCAGCTTACATTTTTAAGATGCCCGTTTTTCATTATAGCGTGAGACATATTCCATTATAACCATATAATATCACATTCTAAAGTGAAATACAGTCTGTATTTTGATTTGAAACGTATCACATATGTATGACATACCTATCATGTTATAATGTGGCACAATGACGCAGTGGTTAGCATGCTGGCCTCACAGCAAGAAGGTTGAGGTTTGAGTCCCAGAGTGGGGGCAAGGCTTGAAATACTGGCCTTTTTGTGTGGAGTTCACATGTTCTTCCCTTGTATGTGTGGGTTTTCTCCAGGTACTCACACCCTCAAAAAACATGCATGTTAAGTTTATTGGCCACTACAAAATTGCCACTAGGAATGAGTGAGTGTGTGTGGATGGTTGTCTGTGTGTGTGAGGCCCCGCAACAGACTGGCAACTTGTTTGGCGTGCATCCTGCATCTTGCCCTAAATCAGCAGGTATAGGTTCCAGCACCCCCACGACTTTGTTAGGGATAGGGGGTTCAGAAGAATGTTAATGTGTTATACATTTTAATTAAAATGAATTATGGCAGCTCTGTTTCCTGTCAGCGACACATCAGGGTGATGCGCTCGGGTTTTTACTAATTTGTGGCACGATCCGAACGATGATTTTTATATCTGTTGTACCACGACTAGTAACACAATAAAACCTTGTGCACTTTCACCCACAACGTACGGAGTTTGACATTCCTGCTCGCTTATTTTATAAAATAAAGTTGTTAACATATACATAATTAAATGCACAGAAGCAATCAAGGCAGATCTTTTGGCAAAGATAGCAACTCTTTTCAGAGTCCCAGTTTGTTGTTTGTTAGTGTTCAGTTCCATCGTGTTCCGCTTATCCAGGGCCGCGTCGCGTGGGCAACAGCCTCATACGGGAAACCCAGGCTTCTCTCACCCCGGTTGCATCCTCCAGCTCAGAGCATCTTGACCTATCCCGAGGTGTTCACCTGCCAGCTGTGAGACATAATCCCTTCAGGGCCTGCCTGTGGTTCTCCTCCCCGGGGAATGTGCCCAAAACACCTTAGTAGCGAGGCGTTTGGGAAGCATCCTAACCAGATGCCTGAACTACCCCATTTGACTTCTCTTGACCCAAAGGAGCAATGACTCTACTTCAAGCTCCTCCAGGATGGCAGAGCTCCTCACTCTACGTCTGAGTGACAGCCCAGCTACCCTGCAGAGGAAGCTCAATTCGACCAATCTCGTTTTTTTTTTCTTCTATTTGTAAGCAGGAGATTTAATCCATCAGTGACTCGTTTGTAAAACTGTAGATTAAACTTATGCACTTCAAAATGTATTTTGATAAAGAGTGCATGAATGAAAAGGGCTGCTGAGTAATCAGACACCGTGAAAGCTGAGATTAAAAGGTTTCTCATAAATTATTCATACCTGTTACATCTAAACTTTGAATTTTTTCGACTGAATGTTTAGTAACTGCTCATTTAGTTACTAGATATGTCCAAAAATTGTTCTTGGTTTGACGTTTAATTACATTTTGCAAATTAATTAGTTGTGAAATAAAGGATAACATATGTTTTTTATGTCTTGGGGTTCTGGAGAGGTTTGTCTGTCAGGTTGTATCGGATTGAACAGGAGCAGTGTGGTTCCCGTCCTGAATGTGGAACAACAGACCAGCTCTATACTCTTTTCAGGATCCTGGAGGGGTCATGGGAGTTTACCCAACCAGTCTACGTACGTGTACTTTGGGAATCTGGAGAAGGCATTCAATTGTGCTCTGGAACTACGGAGTCTCGGAGCCCTTGGTACGGGCTGTCAAATCTCTGTATGACCAGTGCCAGAGCTTGGTCCGTATAGCCGGCAGTATGTCGATTCCATTTCCAGTGAGAGTTGGACTCTGCCAAGGCTGCCCTTTGGCACCGATTCTGTTCATCACCTTTATGGACAGGATATCTAGGCGCAGCCGAGGTCGGAGGGATCTGGTTTGGTGACCTTAGGATCAGATCTCTGCTTTTTGCAGATGATGTGGTCCTGTTGGCTTCATCGGGCCGTGATCTCCAGCTCTCAAGCAGCCGAAACTAGCTTCCTCCGCAGGGTGGCTGGGCTCTCACTCAGAGATAGAGTGACGAGCTCTGCCATCTGGGAAGAGCTTGATCTTGAGCCGCTCCTCCTCAAAGTTGAGAGAAGCCAGATATGGTGGTTCGGGCATCTGGTTAGGATGCCTCCTAAGAGCCTCGCTGGTGAGGTGTTTTGAGCACATCCCACCGGATAGAGACCAAGAGGCAGAACCCGGACCCACTGGAGAGACTCTCTCTCACAGCTGGCCGGGGAACGACTCGGGATCCTTCTGAGTGAGCTTCCGGAGGATGCAGCTGGGATGAAAGAAGCCTGGGCTTCCCGTCTCAAGCTGCTGCCCCTGTGACCTGACCCCAGATAACGGAACGGAATATTTTTAGATACTGTGAGGATTTTCATCAGCAAAACCTCTATCAGAATGATCATTTATTGTTTTTTCAGAACTTATTTTTGTAATCTAATGATGGCATGAGATTATAACTCCCAACGGTCTGTGCAGGTTTGAATAGCTTTGAATAGCCAAGTTTGTTCACTTAATTTTTATTGAAATGGTCTTTTTACCCTTTAAATAAATAAAAAAAAATACACAACTATAAGCGTCACTAAAAGTAATATAATTATTTGATACTTCAGTATTTTTTAGAATCATGGCTACATATGCAGAACCTTTTTTAATAACCTGTTTAAAAGACCCCTTACAAATATAAAATGCTGACGTGTCATATGCTTATTTTCCTCGCTGTGCGTACAGTATATATTTACAGATGCGCACATAACTGGTGTGGAAACGTGCATACGTTGTCAAAATGTGCTCTGCACATCAGATCAAACCTGCTAGAAATGCTTGTGTGCAAAAACATTCTGTTCCATCAGATTCCGCTAATCTAGGGCCAGGTCGCAGGGACAGCAGCTTCAGATGGGAAACCCAGACTTCTCTCACCCCAGCTGCATCCTCCAGCTCAGGTGTTCCCTGTCCAACTGTGAGACATAGTTTCTCCAGAAGGTCCGTCTCTTGGTCTCCTCCTGGATGGACATGCCCAAAACACCTCCCCAGAGAGGCGCTCGGGAGGCATTCCAACCATACACCTGAACCACCCCATCTGGCTTTTCTCGACCCGGAGTAATAATGGCTCTACTCTGAGCTTTTCTCGAATGGCAGAGCTCCTCACTCTATCTCTGAGTGAGAGCCCAACAACCGTGCGGAGGAAGCTCATTTCAGCTGCTTGTATCCGTACCTGACAAGTCATATTAAACGGAACAAAAAACCTCTTAATAATCCCTTTAAAAAAACAAAACAATCTTGTTTGTTAGCTTTTTTTTTCCTACTCATCTTGCTTTAACTTTTTCAAGACAACCATCAGACCTATAGCTGCTCTGATGGAGCTTAACGCTTCCAGCGTGACATGAGTGTTCATGCATTCAACTTATAGTTTTATGTGAAAGAAAAGACTCACATGATGTCTTGGCTCGCAGTGCGAGAAAGCATGTGGGAACTCTTTAAAGGGACCAGAAAAAGTCTCTTTGATCTGATCTAACCAAAGTAAGTGATGTTGGCCGTCTTTTAAACTGTGTTAGTGCTGAGTTTTCTGCATGTTGGTACCAGAATGACATTTGTGCAGATGTTTCTCTTCTGTTAACCCTGCAGCAACGCAACACAGATGTCATGACAAAGCAGAATTTTTCTCTTTTTTTTGGACAGAAAAAACACTTTTAGAATAAAGTTTAAGCTTCAATCGAGAAAAATCTAGCTTACAGTTTAAATATCTATTGAAGTTTTCTTTAGTTTTTCAAGAAACTTGATCAATGCAAGTTTTTTATGTTTAAAAGAGAAAAAAAAGGAGCTTTGAAACGAAGTTTTCAAGGAAATACTCGCTTGATTACCAAGTTATTCATAATCGGAATGAAGCAAGGCAACGGTAGATAGTAGAAAAAAATTTGAGAAAAATTTAAAAACTTTTAAGTTCATAACTGCGGCACGGTGGCGCAATGGTTGGCACAGTGGCCAACCAGGTGGAGACGAGGCTTGAAACACTGGCGTTTTTGTGTGGAGTTTGCATGTTCTCCACGTACATGCATGGGTTTTCTCTGGCTACTCCGGTTTCCTTCCACCCTCCAAAAATATGTATGTAAGGTTGATTGGCCACCAGGAATGAGTGTGTGTGGATGCCTGTGTGTCTGTGGTCCTGCAACAAATTGGCAACCTATTCGGTGAGTACCCTGGCTCTTGCCTTGAATCAGCCGGGATATGCTCCGGCACTCCCCCGCAACCGCTTAACGGATGGACGGCTCAGAAGATGAATGACCAAAAGTTTACGACTAATTTTTTTCCCCACAGGATCAGAAAAACAAATTAAACATGTTGTTCCACTTATCCTCCTGCAGAGGGAGCTAATGTACAACTATTGAAAATTTGCTGATTTCTTCAAATTCAAATTTTTTTTCTATTTGCAGTGTGTTTCCTGCAACAAGTCTTTTAAGAAGCTGTGGTCACTACATGAGCACATTAAGATTGTGCACGGCTATGCAGAGAAAAAGTTCTCCTGTGAAATTTGTGAGAAGAAGTTCTACACAATGGCTCATGTCCGTAAGCATATGGTTGGTAAGTTAGTCCCCGTAACCCAGTTGTAACACCTCACTGTCAAGAGTAAGATACACACTTCCAAGCCGATGCAGATAAATTACTGCAGAGAAATGCACATAGTAAATATATTACTGGTAGTGGGGCTTTTGTTCTTTTTTTAAGATATGATTCTTTCTGTTGTTTATGACTTATAATTTCTTTCCATTGAAAAAAAATGTAATCAGTTTTTCTTAAAACTATTGTAGAAAAGGCTTCAAAGGTGTCTTATGGACATCAGATGCACTGTCCTGAAGACAACTTTGAAACCTTATCTATGATGGATCACAACTGGATGAATGAAGGATGTACACAGATTTGTTGAATTGAAAGAAAGCTTTATTAAAGATTCAATTTCAATTCAGTTTTTTTTTGTATAGCCCAAAATCACAGAATTTCTGTTTGAATGGGTTTCACAATGCAGATTCAGAAGGAAGAAAACAAGAAAAAATACACAGCAAGAAAAAACTAACAAATGCTAGCTAAATAATGTTAGCACATTCCTGCCCTTAGACTCTCCTTCACGGTGAGAAAAAACTTCTAAAATCCCATTAGTGGGGAAAAAAATAAGAAACCTCATGGGGATCCACACAAAAGAGAGATCCCTCCCTTGGGACGAGCATCCAATGTTTTTAAAATAAGATAAACCCTGTTCTTAATCACAAACTACATCTGTAATTAAATAATTAAAGCAGCTCAAAAATCAATTCTTTAGAAGATAGCAAAGTTTTTCTTAATCATTTGTCGCTTGTTTAACTGGGAAAAAAAAAACCTGTAGAATATGTTTTTTCATGTGATTTAAATGACTTTCTTTTTTTTTTTTTTTTAATTGTATTTATCCAATACTTTTTTGGTTTCTATTCACAAAACCTTACAAAATTTCTGATTCATATACACATAGTTTGCTCTGCCTTCAATAGTCAAATGTGATGTTTTCGTCTCCTCTGGAGATGGATCCGATTAGATATATGTGTTTTGTGAAATATTTTGAAATACTTGAAATATAAATTCAAGTTATTCCATTATTTATTAAAACACAGGAAGCGTTTCCCGAAAACAATTCTATCAGGGTTAACTTGTCGTAATAAATTAATTTATGTGATTGATTTATTCCAAACGAACCCAGATTTTTCATCTTTTTAAAATTGGGGTTAAATGTTTAATAATCAGCTATTTATTTTAAATTTTTTCTAATTTCTCTCTTTTTTTTTAAAAATTCCAGCTCATACTAAGGACATGCCATTCACCTGTGAGACATGCGGGAAGTCATTTAAACGCAGCATGTCACTAAAAGTTCATTCGCTCCAACACTCTGGGGAGAAGCCTTTCCGTTGTGAGGTGAGCTGTGTGAATCTGTTATGTTAATCAAACATGTGATAACCTCTGTTTGGGATATTTATTGTAATTATAGAGAAGGTGTTAACTTATTATTCAACGTATAAGTCACAGGATTTTTTTTATAGTTTGGCCGGGAGTGCGACATATATTCTGAAGCAACTTATTAACACATTATTACCATCATTTCACATGTTATTTTTACTTTAAACCACAAGAGGGTGCTCTAGGTTTTTAGTATTGAATTTTATCAAATAAATTTTCCCAAAAATTGCAACTTATAGTCTCTCTTGTAAAGTTTTAAAATGCTTTCAATGAGCCGCCACTAGTGTGTGATTTCAGTTCAGGTTTTTTTTTTTTTTTTTTTAATAAATGGCAGATGATGCGTCATAAGGAAGCTTTTGATCAGGTTTCCTTCCCGTAGGAAGTGAATAAACATTTAAGTTTAATGATCAGTTTGTGACTGGATTTGTTTCAACAGTCTGGTTGGAAAAAAGGGACTTTGAGTAAAGGGTTTAACAAAAAAAAAAAGACTTTATAGCTTTGTTCCTTGTGTTCTGCTTATCCGCGGCTGGGTTGGGGGCAACAGCCTTGGACAGAAAACCCAGGCTTCTCTCACCCTGGATACGTCCTCCAGCTCACCCAGGAGGATCCTGAGGTGTTCCCTGGCCAGCTGTGAGCTATAGCCTATCTAGTGGGTCTAAGGAAGTCCAGCTTCCTCCACAGGGTGGCTGGACTCTCATTCAGAGAAAGAGTAAGGAGCTCTGCCATCCTGGAGGAACTCGGAGTAGAGCTGTTGCTGCTCTGGTTCGAGAGTAGCCAGATGTGGTGAACCGGGCATCTGATTATGATGCCTCCTGAACACCTCGCTGGTGAGGTGCTTACCAGAAGGAGACCCAGAGGCAGACTGTACCGGATAGTTCATAAATGAGAAAAAAAATCTCTTAGTATTAAAGTGTTTTTGGTTTTTGTAAGAAACAAATTAAAGTATTTTTTTAGATTACGGTGGCTTTTTTTTATCGTATGTGTCAACATTAAAAAATCCAGTTTAATTTATCAGTATGTTGCTTGCAAAGAGAGTTTTAAATTGTTTTCACAAAGTTTCCAACAGTTTGTAGAAACTGTAGTTTGTAGATTTAATGACATTCAAACCAAATTAAAAATAAAATGGTAAAGAAAGCAAACAGAGTTTAACATTTTTGCTCAGCAGGGTCAAATTAAGTTGATGGTTTTAAACTTTTCTACTTGTTAATTTAGGAAAAGAAAATAAGGATCTCACACAGAGAATTTGTTTGGGTGGAGTCGCTCTAATTAGACGTTCAAAGTTCTCCCACAGCTCTTTATGTCATTACATGCTTATTAAGTGGCTGTAACATATGGGCTGCTATCTTCTTTGGCCTCGCTTTGAAGGATAAATGGAGACCATGTTAGTATAAAGGCAGACATTTATTTGGTCAGGTGGAGCCACGGACGTTATAAACACTCCACCTCCGGAAATCACCCTGTCAAAAAAAAACCTCATCTACAAACTGTTATCCCCAGGTTACAAACGATGGTTATTAGTTTTGTAAATTATTTTTTTTATGCTTGTGTACAATGTGATGAAACATCTCTATAAAATAAATGGAGATTAAAATGTTGTAGTTTTATTTGTTTGATTTGCAATCTTTTCAGATTATATTTAATTTTGTTTGTACATATTTTCTGTTAGAGAACACCTGATATGAGATGAGGGGCAGTTTGTCAGACCACCACAGCTCACCAGTCAGAGCTGATTGGTCTGCTGATCCGCTCATGTTTGTACAGAATGCTCCTGCGATCAATAACTACACTGCATAACATCTCATGTGACTTATTAATAGCAGTTTTTTAAAAAAAAGTGTGTTTCCTAGTATCGAGTTAGAATAAGGTTGTGTTTCTCGACACATGTGTGAGAGTATTTGATTCCGTAGATCTGAAAGCACTCGTTGTCTGTGTTGCAGAACTGCGACGAACGATTCCAGTATAAATACCAGCTCCGCTCCCACATGAGTATTCACATCGGACACAAGCAGTTCATGTGCCAGTGGTGCGGCAAAGATTTCAACATGAAGCAGTATTTTGATGAGCACATGAAAACACACACAGGTGAGAAGTCTGTGAGAGAGTCCGGCTGCATGAGTCCGGACTCTCCCCAAAAAAAAAAAAAGGAATTTAAATGCAATACAAACAAACATTAGATTGAAAAAAGGGAACTCATGGACCCTGACTGGTGTTTACATGAGCTCGAACATGCACTGAAATCTCATGAAAAACCAAATACCTGCCATTTTCACAGGTTGTAACTACGTTGTGCTTGTGTGTGAATACACATGCAGCCATTCGTAGGTAAAAGCTGTGAGTGTGCGACTCTTAAGATTGACAATACTTGTTACTGTGAGAAAAATAAACACGTTAAGTGCTTGCTTTTACTTGCTTTTCCTGAAGACTGGGATTCCATGATGGTATTGTTCTGCCTGGCATGTTAATGGTATGCCATTTGTTTTTTTTATGAGGGTGAGAAACGCTACGCCTTTTCATCTTTTCCGTCTTTGTTTCACAAAAAATGATTTTAACATGATTACTGTGTGACTCATTTGCAAATCCTCTGCTTGAATGCTCTGCTTTAACAAACAATTAAATGCCAAGAAAGGCTTCGCAAAGCAGATTGTAACTTGACAAAGATAAACCGACAGCCTTGTTGCTAAGGTTTGTAGCTGCTTTGCAGAGTTTGTGTCAATTGTGAGTAAAAGTTGTCGCAACAATTTTTTTTATTTATTTGCATTTAATCAACTTCCAATGAAAATAGTAACATTCGGTGTTCTGGCTGCACAAAATGATACATTTCTCTTTTCTAGCTCAACCATGACAGCATTTTATGCTAAATTATTTTCAACTTTCAGTCACTTAAAAAGGGGATGTTTTTCATATTTCAATGCATATATAAATAAACACGTACCGTTTCTTAACCAAGAAATTATTCATTTATGTGAGATGCTTATTACCTTATTAATTCAGTTACGTTTTTAACGTTGCAAATCCTCCCTTAAGCTGTGTCGACAAAAGATTTAAGGATAAAAATACAATTTAAAGTGCATCAAGTTTGCAACGCTAGTGCATATTCTACTAAAATTTCTTTTTGGTGCATTGATATAAAAATGGCGCTCTCTATCTTGGGGAGCGACCACGCATGAGTAGAGTAAAATGACCAACTTGGCACCAGAGATAAGAGGACCCATCTGGTTAATAAAACTTTCTGTCCCGCCGCCTGAAGACGTCGGAAAACAACCCTTTCGTCGACTGGGGAAGAAAAAGTATGCCCACTCCAGCCCGGCGCCTTTCATTTCGGGCAACTCCAGAATAGAACAGGGTCCAGCCCCTGTCAAGAGGCCTGGTTCCAGAGCCCAAGCTGTGTGTCGAGGCGAGTCCAACTAAATCTTGCCGGAACCGCTCAACTTCGTGCACCAGCTCGGGCTCCTTCCCCGCCAGAGAAGTGACATTCCACGTCCCCAGAGCTGGCTTATGCAGTCGAGGATCTGATTGCCAGGGTCCCCGTCATTGGATGCCACCCATCTCCTCCTTCACCTGACCCGTATCGCCCCTCCTGCAGGTGGTGAGCCCACTGGAAGGGCGACCCATGTCCCCGGCCAGGCCCCATGGGTAAAAGCCCGGCCATCAGGCGCTCGCTCTTGTGCCCACCCTTGGCCTGGCTCCAAAGGGTGCCCCGGTAACCCGCGTCCGGGCAAGGGCAACTTGGCCATGCTTAATGGCTTCATAGGGGTGTTTGAGCCACGCTTTTTCTGCCCCCTCACCTAGGACCTGTTTGCCTTGGACAACTTAGCTACCATGGTAACCAGGATCTACGTTCCTACTCTCACCATGGTAACCAGGATCAACGTTCCTACCCTCACCATGGTAACCAGGATCTACGTTCCTACCCTCACCATGGTAATCAGGATCTACGTTCCTACCCTCACCATGGTAACCAGGATCTACTACGTTCCTACCCTCACCATGGTAACCAGGATCTACGTTCCTACCCTCACCATGGTAACCAGGATCTATGTTCCTACCTTCACCATGGTAACCAAGATCTATGTTCCTACCTTCACTATTGGATCATTACGGTACACAAACCACTTCACCACGATAAGGTGGCAATTCAAGGAGGAGATGTGGGCGTGGTGAATATTTTTTTTTTTTTCTGTGCTCCATTGCACCGCAGCAGGCTGCCGGGACAGCGCCAATAGTGGGAGAAACTAGGGGTTTGGGTGTCTTCCCAAGTACACCTAGACATGGACTCAGTTGTTTTCAAACCAGCTTCTCCTGGTTGAAGGGCGAACAAGCTATCACCTCGTTCCTTGAAATAGGTGGCAAGAAACAAACTCATTTAAATAGTATCTAAGTATCGGATGGGGGAGCTTTCAAATTTGTCAAACGTGTAAAATTAACCAAGAAACCCACTTCAGGTATGTTTTTAATGGGTGGAAAAAAAACGTCCAAACATGGTAGAAACTTAAAAGGAAATTTTGCAGCGTCCCGCAGAATGGACATCTGATTAAAATACTGTTGTTTTCTGTGCTTTTTATAACCATGAACTAAAGTGAAGTTGGATTCAAATCATTCTGTAAAAAATGAATTTGTAATGATATACCAGACTGATTTTAAATTACTCTGATTTTTAAAAAGTATTTTTTACTTAAAAAAAACATCTATTTTAGACAATTGTGTGTTTTTTCTTCGAGCAGATTCTTGATAAATCTTTCCTAATGACGATCTATGCGAATGCTAAGCCTCCTAGCACCACACACCGCCTTAAAAAGAAAAACACGGGGTGTCACCCATTTTTTAAATGAAAGGGATGAACTGGATCAAAAAGAAGCTGTTGCATATATTGTGGTTTGTAATTACAACTTAAAACCCTACAGTTAGCCATCGCTCTGGCTTCTCTGCTGCTATTTCTAAGAGCGAGCTGAGCAGCAATGGCTGCCACTGTTTTTCCGAGCCGTGGGTGGACACACCGCACTCTGCTGGCCCCTCGGTTATATTTGCAATGTGCAATTATCCTAACTTCTCGTCTCCTCGCAGCTACCGACCAATTTAGTTCTTTTCAAAGCGAGACACACCCAGGCCAGCTACCAATGTTAAACAAGCAAAGCTTACTCGCTCACCATGTGAGTGAGTTCTCCTGACCGAATGTAACACTCACAAGAGACTGGCACATTAGCTGTCACCTTCTGATATTCAATTTGTGGCGTAGGAGCTTCACACATTACACGCCAGAATTAGGCATTCAGAGAGCCCTTCAGCAGCCTGTTAATAGACGGCTGTGTGGGCGGCACATTCGGTGGCTCCATGGAGGGAGGTTAATGAGAGCAGAATTCCACTGCTCACTTTCACATTTCCACTCCTCGCTGTGTGAATTGTAATAGCTTCCTGCAGAGTGGGTGGATTGATAGCAAAGACCCCTCACTTCGAGATGGCATTTTATTTGCATGTGTAAAACCGAACTGGGAAGCCAGAGTTTGTAGGGAGAGATTCAGCTGCTTTTCTGCAGCTGCTTTTTCTGATTTTTTAAACTGTCTTAATTGATGGGAGTTGTTTTTACTGGGAATTTCTGTCTCACTTTGGTCTCTCATTACGAATTTGTGCAGGAGAGAAGCCTTTCATTTGCGAGATCTGCGGGAAGAGCTTCACCAGCCGGCCCAACATGAAGCGGCACCGGCGCACTCACACCGGCGAGAAGCCGTACCCCTGTGAGGTGTGCGGCCAGCGCTTCCGCTTCTCCAACATGCTCAAAGCGCACAAAGAAAAGTGTTTCAGGGTTACCAGCCCTGTCGTTCTGCAGACTAGCGGACCCCCTGTGCCTGTCCGCATCTTTGCCAACGCCTTCTCCTCTTCTTCCAACCCTGGTCCCTCAGCTTCCACCCCGCCCACCACATCAGCCTCCCTGGGTCTCAACCCAACAGGAGCGTCCATTCCTCCACAAAGCCCTGTCGGACACACGTTTTCTCACGTGCATCTTCATTCGCCACCACCTCACCATCATTCGCACGCCCAGACGACCCAGCAGCACCTTCCAAACACACCTCAGCAGCCCCCACCTCATCCCCACCACCACATGGTCGTACCCCCAGTTTCCCACCTTCCACCCCCACCTGCTCTTTTTAAGAGCGAGCCTCTGAACCACTGTGGGCACGAGGACAACAGCTACCTGCATCACATGACCCCGCACGACAACAAAGGCCCTGGTGCTCCTCAGCACCATTGAACTTTGCACCTCACGTCGGTTCTCTCTCACAGTTCTGCCACCATTTGTGAATCATACACAGTAATGGTTAAAGGTAAACATCGGTTTTTATGTGAAACATTCAGACTAATGCACAGCCGGTGCACACATTTAAGTCCACCCATCCCCCTTCTTTCAACACATACTTTAAACTCTGATCAGAAAATAATGATTTTTTTGGGTCTCTTTCTACATCGGTAGGTGTAAACTCATTTTCATAAAGCTGCTGATGGAGATCAACTTGTTCCCGGACTTTTAGCAAACAAAGATAAAAACTATCTGAACTTTCCTCTTTTTTTTTTTAGCTGACTCAAAGTTGCACATTGTTCAGGACTCGGATTTCCTGTGCAAGTTCCCATAGCAATACGCCTCCTGTCCTACTAGCTGTACTCAGAAATGTCTAATGAATGTTGTTCTAACGGTTCTACCTGAGCCTTTTCTTTGTCTGTAGGCCAAGACCGAGGTTTGTGTCAGGCGGGCAGGGGCGATAGTCCAAGATGCAGTGCCATAGGTCACAAGAGAGAAAGTTGAACGAGAGAGGGGTGATTAGTTTGTAAAGAAAAAAAACTTTTTGTAAATGTTTAGTCAAATCTAAGACAAAGTCTCAGATTTCTTTCATGTTAAAAATGGTGCTTTTCATTCCAGTAAATATAAGAAATTCTTAATTTTGCTCTTTTGTTTGATTTTCAGATGTATGAAATACAAAAATAATGTCTTGTGTCATACTAAACAGGTCCAGCCTGGTGCCGCATTAAAAAGAACTTTAGTAAAGCAGGAAATGCCCAAGGCACACACACACACACATTACACAGTTGCAGGTTTACACACTGCTCCACCTCAGCTTTCTGGACTGTTGATTAACAGTTGCTTTTAGGTAAAGGATTACTCAAATACTGCCACTGTGAGGGGCCAAAAACATGGTCCCATCAGGATTTACCCCCACCTCCTTCGCTGCTGTTTGAAACGATACGGGTCACTATTGTCAAAGGTCATTCAACACACAGTATAGACAAACACAAGCCGGACTTTTTTCCATTTGAGCTCTTAACAAAACTTTTGCATATATTCCACAGATTGGTGTGGGGTGTTCTAACATAGTTCCTCTCTGACTTTGTGTACTGAGCGCTTGCCCACACCTAGCGAATGTTGCCTGAGGTGAACGATGGCCATTGATTTGAAGTTTTCTGATATTCTGCGCAGTTTTAAAACTTACAAACGGCTCTTTCATGGAGATTTGCTGTGTCAGCACGTGATAGGAACTAAGAGGATGATTAGTCATAACTTTTAATAGCGGGAAAATCTTTTATTTCTAAGCAGTTAGTGCTGAAATGTAATAGCAGATTGTATGAATGGAGAAGTGGGTGAGGAATGTGGAACAATGTGTGTATGTGTATCCATTTTGACCAGTCTAGTTTTCTCCCATGCTGTCATACCAAAAGCTGCTTTTAGGGGGAATTTCTGAGAAAAGTAACAGCAGTAAAAAAAAAAAAAAAAAAATTGACCTCCTTTGAAAATCAGAAATGGTTTTAAAGCTCAATAGTGCACCCTCTCCTCTACCCTCCCACTGTTTTTATTCAAGACCTGCGATAGTCCTGCCATTTCTTTAGGTTGTGAGACCGCTGCAATATTGTGCTTTTCATCCAGTTTCCCCCCTTTTGGGTTATTTGCTGTGATTTCGCATTTTGCAGTATGGATCTTTTTTTTTTTTTTAACAAAGCCTTTGTATTTGTATATATTCTCTGCACTTTACTGCTGCGTGGGCACGGCGCAGAGAAGGTGGAGCTGACAATGGAAAAGATGGAGAAGAGTTCAGGTGTGGAGGTGATGATTGAGTGAATGCTTTTTGTTTTTAAAAGGCAAGGAAAGGAGGAGAATCCTACATGGAGGTGGTATCGTGAAAGGGACCAGAGCAAATTAAGGACATTTCTTTTTTAACTTCTGTTTCAATTTAGCTAATTATATATGTATAAATATATATTAGTTTTCATCATTCAGATCAAATATTTTCTTAATCATGGACCTTTTCTCTTAGTGATGTTCTTCTGCTTTGGTTATCTTCCACCTGCCCCTCCATGCAACATCTAAAATGTACTTTTTTTTCCCCTCTCATGTCTTGTATGTGTTCACAGGATGATCCTCCTCCTCCTTTCTTTGTTATATAGAATGCACTTTCTACTAAAATCCTCGAGTAGTTAAAAGAGAATAACATTGTATATTCTTTAAAGATGTTTTAAAAGAAATCAATATACTTTCCCCTTTTGTATTTTTAACCACTTAATGTAGCATCGCGTATTTTTATTATTGTATCTGGTACAAAATGTGCAGCTTCATAATGTCCCAATTTGTTTTTTTGTATGTTATCTGGAAATGGAAGATAAAGTGGGCGGGGGGGAAAAGATGGGCCTTTTTTTTGATAATGTACATTTAACTGACTGCTTACTTTGAGAAGTAAAATCAAGTAGCCATGACTTTCAGTGTTTTGTTTTGTCTTCTGAACTGCTTATCCTTATGAAGTATCCTGGTTACATCCTGAACGGGTTGCCTCTCTGTTACGGGGCTACACACAGACACCATCTACACAGACTCATTCCTAGGGGCAATTTTGTTACAGCCAATTAACTTAACATGCATGTTTTAGGAGGGTGGGAGAAAACAGAGTACCTGGAGAAAACCCACACATACACAGGGAGAACATACAAACTCCACACAGAAAGCCCAGTGTTTTAAGTCTTGCCCCACTCTGGGACTCAAACCTCAATGATTTTGCTATAAGGCTACTGTTTTAACCACTGCACCACCATGCAGCAGATTTGGAGTTCCATTTTGTCGTCTTCCACTTATGCAGGGCCGGGTTGTGGGGCAACAGCCTCAGACAGGAAGCCCAGGCTTCTCTCACCCCTGCTGCATCCTTCAGCTAACCCGGATCCCGAGTCTTCCCCAGCCAGCTGTGAGACATAGTCTCTCCAGCGGGTCCAAGGTCTGCCTCTTGGTCTCTTCCTGGTGAGACATGCCTAAAACACCTTACCAGCGAGGCACTCAGGGGGCATCCTGCCCAGATGCCCGAACTACCCCATTTGGCTTCTCTCAACCTGGAGGAAGAGCGGCTCGACACCGAGCTCCTCCCGGATGGCACTGCTCCTCACCAGATCTCTGAGTGAGAGCCCAGTCACCCTGCGGAGGAAGCTTATTTCGGTATCGGTTTAAGTATCTCGAGGTCTTGTTCAAAAGTGGGGGAAGGATTGAGCGGGAGATCGACAGGCGGATCGGTGCAGCGTCGGTAGATTTTGAGTGTTTTTAAAAATAATTTTGCACTTAAGAAATAGACTTTTTGAAGAGAGAATGGTGGAAATGGACCAATTAGGGAGGAGGTGTAAGCTCAATGGTGGAATGTAAATTTATTTAATGTGAATGTACAATATGACCGAAATAAAAGATAAAAGAAGAATATGGGTCTTTGGATGGGAGAAACCGGTTTGATTCTCACTGGGCCCATGCCTAAGTGTCCCTGGATCAGACACCTAACCTTCCAAAAAAAAAATCCTGGTAGGGTTAGATCTTAAATGTTTCTGGAATGAGCTGTGAGTTGCAGAAATGTTGCTTTTCTGTTTCAGGTTTGCGTGTTATCTGAATACTTTTGACTCATTGCTGACGTCTTTGCTTTTCAAAAGTTTGAGGAAGTTCCAAGTTCAGATTAAGCAGAAATGCTACATGTCTCCAACCAATGTACATGTTTTTAAACTGTCCACCAGCCTGTCATGTAATCCTACACGGTTGTGAAGAGGAGAAAAATGTGTGTGACTCACTGTTGGTGAGTAGGTGGGTGGTCAGGTAGCAAGGCTCACTTCAGAAGCAGAAGAGATAATAACACTGTCTGTACATCTCTATTCCCACTTGGGCTTTGAAAGTACTCAACCCCCCTCAGGTGTTAGTCATTTTGCAGTGTGGTTTTATTGAAAAGAGAAGGCTGCATCTGTTGACAGGCAGATAAAGAAAAAATGGATTCATAATTTTTCTCTAAAAGTTTCTATTTTGTGGATCATTAATCGGATTCTTGCAGGGTTTTATCAGGATCTCCTGGAGAAATAAGCAGACGTTCAAGCTGTGATACTAATGTTTCAGTGTAGTTAATAAACTGAAACACACTATGTTCCTGATTATTAACTTTTCTTTTTTTATCAGAATGTTGCCCTCAGGAGGAAAACTTGTGGAGACAAAAGATTTAAAGTCATCAGGAACTGAAACAGAATTGATTTTCTTGTAATAAAAAATTGCATTGATAGAAATATCTACATACAGTATAAAATTTAGATACAAGATCCTTTAAATTTTGAAAAATACAGTAAGATCCATTTGGAATCATGCAAAAATAAATCCTGCAACATTTTGTTGGGCTGAGAAATTAATTGTATTTACAGAGAAAAAAAAGAAATGCCTGTTTTTTTTGTTTTTTTTAGATTTTGCCATTTTTCTTTCTTCCCATCACTGCTCACTTTGAGTGCAGGCTGTGGTTTAGTGGGCGGTGCTTAATGCGCATGCGCGTCCACATAGTCTCAGGTTTATTGGAAGAGCATAAAAATCCCTGAAACGTCGGAACTCCACATTCTTTTTAAATCAGACCTACAACAGCGATCAGAAGCACTGGTACGTTTAAGATTTTTATATCTTCTAGAAAAGAAACCAATCTTGCTCTAATTATATTTCTTCACATTATAAATGTATGTTGTTTATAATTTAAAGTTCAACTGTTGAGCATATTTTATAGTTTTTTTAAATCTTTAACTAAATGAAGAAGTGGTAGTTTTTCTTTTGTTTCTAGACTGTTGCGTCTAAAACTCATGTGTAACATTGTGATCGAGCTTTAAAAAGGTTTAAAATGTTTAATTGTTTTTCTATTTCTTTAGTATGAGTGTTATAAAGGTTCATTTCTGTTCCATTCAGAAGGGATCAGACTGCTTCAGAGCTGGAGGAGAGAAGAACTGATCCATTCCTGGCAGAAAGGACACTCTAAGGTTGGCATGCATTACTTTTTATTTGACTCATTTTTAATACTCATTTGGTTCTTTATTTCTACAAAAAGCAGATGATCTTTCCCAGAAAAGAATGAGTTTCATTCTGAAAAGGGAGCTGGTTGGATGATCTAAAGAGATCATTCATATGTTAATTTGATCTTCTTTTGATATGAATTATTTTTGTTTTTTTCCCACCGATAAAATCCCATCTTTACATAAATTTTGCACAATTATCCATAAAAACCTCCACTGCTTTCAGCAATGACTTGCAATGCATTGCGTGGGATGCTGTGAGTGGGGGTGGAGATTGGATGCAGTTTGGCATAAGTACCACATGTTGCAAAAAAAAAAAAAGGATAAATTCATCTTTTCTTGTTATTTTGTCTTATTTCCACGCTACAGGTCCAGCCTCTCAAAGATCATGGCCTCACGTTCATCTCACATCTCAGATAAGCGTTTCATCATCTTCTTTGACTTTGATGAGACCATCGTGGATGAAACCAGTGATGACATGGTGGTCCAGGCCGCCCCTGGTCATCATCTGCCCAACTGGCTGAAGGACAGCTACCAGCCTGGTCGGTATAATGAATACATGCAGCGTGTGCTGGCCTACCTGGCCGAGCAGGGAGTGACAGAAAGTGATCTCCGCAGCATTATGGAGAAGATACCTCCAACTCCTGGTATGCTCACCCTCCTCCAGTTCCTGCGCACCCGGCAGGACTTTGAAGTGGCCTTAGTGTCTGATGCCAACGTTTTCTTCATTGAATCGTGGCTCCGGCGTGCAGGAGCCCGCCAGCTCTTCCACAGGATCTTCTCCAACCCGGCCACCTTCAACAAGGATGGACGACTGGTCCTGCGTCCTTTCCACTCCCACGACTGTCAACGGTGTCCTGATAACATGTGCAAGCAGGTAGTCGTCAGGGACTATGTGGCACGCAGGACGCAGGAGCGTGGGCGACCATACCAGAGGGTCTTCTATGTGGGGGATGGAGCCAACGACTTCTGTCCCGCGCTTGCTCTCGGACCTCGAGACGTGGCCTTTCCACGAAGGGACTTTCCAATGCATCGGCTCATCACGGAAACCCACGAAGCCACGCCAGGAGAGTTCAAAGCAGTCACAGTGCCATGGTCCAGTGCAGAAGAGGTGGTGCAGCGGCTTAGGAAACTGGTGGCAGAGTAAAGCTCACAAAGAGGAGCACCAAAGCCTTTAAAAAGCCAGATTACACTTTAAGATATTTTCTCTGGTTAAAGGGTTTCTAATTGATTACAAAGCAATTCATATACAGCCAATATCCTCTTTGTCCAAAACTTAAAGGGCTTCAGTTGAGTGAATTCCAGGATTTCTCCTATTGAATCAAAATAAAACCTCAAGCTGTGATTCGAAGGGAATCCTAATAAAATGTAATTTATGAGGGGAACAGATTTGGATATCCTATTTCTTCTAGATTAGTAACTTATTCCGAAACAGCATATTTCTGTTTTGATCGTGATGTAATTGCGCATAAAAAGACATATGAAGTGCAGAAAACACTGATTTATGAAATCTGCTTTACCTAAGTCTGAATAATGCTGCCACCCAAAGGCAACGAGCCTTAAAATATGCCAAATATATATATGCAAATGTGTTTTTTATGTTATGATTTTGTCTCGTTCAGTGTTTTATTTTATGTTAGAAAGTTCTATTTAGTTTTGTTTTAAGATGATTTTATATGTTTGTCTTTTTTGTGTAGGTTTGACCTACTGAAATAAAAGAAACACCAGCAGGAATAAAGCCATCAACTAAAAAAAAAAAGCTTGTCTGAGTCATTAAATCAACAATATCAATCATATTGATGAGATATACATTTGTTAACTATCAGTTACTTACCAGTTATTTAATGTTTTGGAGTTTCTGGTTTAGTTGAAAAAAATTAACACACACAAGGACACAGAAGAAAATTACACGACGACATTTAAAGCAAAAAATTACGCAGGGAAGGTAGAATCTGGAACCTAGTTGAGATTACACACAGGAGGCATTTCTGTCTGCTTTGAGGATGTTGATAAAGAAGTACATGGAAGGCCAGAGGTAGATGCACTGTGTCCTTGATCTGGAGAAAGCTTCTCGAAGAAAAACTGGTATTGTATGAGAAATTGGCTGAGAAGAATACAGAAAATCAGTGCAGGACATGTAAGAGGACTAGATAGTGGTGGGGTGTGCTATTGGTGAGGCAGAGGAGTTCGAGTATAAGTGGGTAAATCAGGGATCAGCTCTGAGTTCCTTTGTATTTGATCATTTTATTTGACCTTTATTTAACCAGGTTTAGGCTCATTGAGATTAACAATCTCTTTTACAAGAGTGACCTGGCCAAGAGGCACCGGCCTCCAGGACCAAACAAACATTTCAAATTAAAATATATTTAAGGTAAAAGGGTAAAAAAAAATCACAGAAAGACAAAGGATAGTATTACTCAGGGTCAAAAGTCCAAAGCAAAAAAAGAGTGTGGAAAAGAGGTGAATAAGCATGTGCGGGTGAGCAGGAGAAAGTTTCAAATGTGATCAAAGAGTTTCAGCTGAAATGAACGAAAAGGTGTTCAAATTTGTGAGAACAGCCTTGTTGTTTGTTAAAGAATCAGTGGCTCCGAGAAAAAAACGGCAGGCAAACATGAAGGAGGCAAAGATGAAGAACCTGAGGTTTTTATGGGAGTGACCAGGATGAAAAACCCCAGAAGACCAGTACATGTTGGAGGATTGAGAGATTAAATCAGAGACCAGAATGAGATGGTTTGGTCATGTGCAGAGCGGCTGAAGGATGCTGAGCTGTGAACTGAGAGCATGAAAGGGTTGAAAAAGAGAATTCAGGAGACAGTGCTGGGTGGAGGAAACTCATTTGCTATAGTGACCCCTCAAGGAAACAGAAATAGATTTTTATTTTTCACATCATTTTTTTTCTCCTCAGGTGAGGACCATGGACCGGTAGTATTTTGTAGAAAAAAAATCAGTAGAAATAAATCAGATTCTATGAAGGTTTAAAAGGCCGCATAATACTCAATGAAATGACCAAATATCTTCATAAAATGGGCTTTGTAGTAAGATTGAGACTCTCCAAGCCAATAGAGGGCGACAAGGTCCAAATTTGTGCCAAGTTTGTAATCAAGCGAAGAAGAAAAGCGGAAGTACATTCTGATGCGCATGGCGCTGTTTTAAGTTATTATTTGACCTGTTAAGAACCAAAATTCTCCATACTTTTATTACCAAAATATACTGACTGCACTGTAAAAGAATAACGGTAAGAATTAATCAAGAAAACACTTCGACTCTATAAAGAAAGTGTTAAAGCAACAACGTAATACCAACGTAGCTTCCAGTTCATTCATAGTTAGCTTGTTAGCCTATTAGCATAATAAATTTTGTCTTAATTTGTCATCAAACTTGTTATTTTATACATATTGACCAAATTAATAACTGAAAACATCAATTGACTTTTAAAAAACTGGCATAGAGTTAATTAAAACATTGAAATAGCTTTTTGGTATTGATTGCAGGGACTGTTGTATTTGTCCAGCACTCATATTTGTTAATGAAGAAAAAACTAGTTTCATTTAATAGTTTTTTGCCTAGTTTTTGTGAAAATAGAAAACGTCTGTGATGCCGAATAATGCAAAGAACACTTGGTTTGTTTGTTTTTTTTCAAACATGAACGTTAGCAAACGATTTCAATTTTATAATTTTTATTGTGATACTTGTCTTTGTTACTCCATATGTAACAAAGACAAGGCATGTTTATTTGTAGCACAATTCATACACAAGGTATTCAAAGTACTTTACAAGACAGAAAAAAAATCACACAACAGATTAAAAATTAAAAAAGATCAAGTCGAGAGAAGCCAGATGGGGTGATTCGGGCATATATCGGATGCCTCCCGAACGCCTCGTTGGTGAGGTGTTTCGGGGACTTCCTACCAGGAGGAGACCCAAAGGCAGACTCCGGACCTGCTGGATAGACTATGTCTCACATCTGGCCGGGGAACACCTCGGGATCCTTCCAGGTGGAGCTGCAGGATGCAGCCGGGGTGAGAGAAGCCTGGGCTTACCGTTTGAGGCTGTTGCCCCCAATAAGATGAAGACAACAGAACCTAGAAAACGGTGATTAGCCTTTCGTCAAGTGCACGATCAAACAGAACTGTTTTCAGTCTAGATTGTCATGTTTGTCTTACAGTCTCAAGAAGTTTGTTCTCCAAGTTTAGTACTGACTGTTGACACCAACAGGAGGCCGGTCCTCAGAGTTGGTCTTAAAACACTAACATACAAGCAGAACAGCTTTAAAGACTTATTCTCTGAGCCACAGGAAACCAGTGCAGAGACCTGAGCACAGGACTAATGTCATCATATTTTTTAGTTCAGCAGCCTTTTGAATAAACTGCAGCTGTTTTAAGGCCTTTTTGTTCAGACCAGTGAGTAGATCGTTGTAATAATTTAACCTAATGGACACCAAACCTCTGATTTTGTCCATGTTTTTAAGGTGGTAAAAGGCTGCTGATGTGATCGATTTGATGTGACTGTTAAAGTCCAAGTCTTAGTCCATTATTACCTCCATATTTCTAACTTGGTTTGTCTCTCTAAAACCATTTCTAACTTGGTTTTAGAGAGAGAAATTAAAGTTAACTGATGACACTTTCTTTGTGAACGTTAATTTCACTTTTATCTGAGTTTAGCAGGAGAAAGTTGTTTTGCATTCAGACACTGATTTATCAAATACAGTGACCAAGTGAATCCACAAATCCATCAAAGCAGCGTTCATCGAAATCTTCTTACCTTTTATAATTTTTTTTTATACCTTAAGATTTCTAAACGATGGAGGCTGATCTGTACGATGAGTTTGGAAACTACATTGGTCCAGAGCTGGACTCAGATGATGATGAAGATGAGCTGGATGCAGAGGACAGAGATGTTGATGAGGTACACTTCTAATTTCACAATCCTGTTAGACTTCAATTTGTTTACTGCTTTCTCTAAAAACCTTTTGTTTACCTTATGCAGCGGGAAGAGGAGGAGGAGGATGAGCCTGCAGAAGCAGATGAAGATGTCCCAAGCATGGAGGTGGTATTGCATGAGGATAAAAAGTACTACCCTACAGCAGAAGAGGTTTATGGACCAGAGGTGGAAACTATTGTGCAGGAGGAGGACACACAGCCACTTACAGGTTTGAAAAGTTTAAAGTAAAAACATGTGAATTTAAAGAAAAAAAACTTTTTTGTGATGCTTAAACAATGTGGTTATTATTTTATATCTCCTGCTCTGACTGTGTTTGATTCAAATTTTATTTTTTATGTTTTTTCACTGTGTTCAACAGTTATCAGAAACCCTGTCATGCTATTATAAATCTTTACTAAAGCAAATATTTCACTGATTTTGTGTCATGAGAGTTGGGTTAGATGTTTGAGAAGTTAATTAGTGCATTTTTTTGATCAATTTTAAACAAATTTAAGGGTATGTATTTTTTTTTTTATAAAATAATTGAAAATATATAAATAAAACATTCAATTAATTCTCTACTTTGTTGGTATACCATAAAATATATTCTGTTAAAGTGAAAATCTTGATTTCTAATTACTTCTGTTATTTCTAGAACCCATCATCAAGCCTCTGAAGCACAGGAAGTTTGCTCTGATGGAGCAGGAGTTACCTGCTACAGTTTATGACATGGAGTAAGTAACGTATCACTAATGTAAAAGTGTCATGCATAGAGAACTCTTTATAAAAACAATTATCACTACACTGAAGTTTCTGTAAGACATCTTTACAATACGTTCTATCTTTTTGTCAGGTTTCTTGCTGACCTGATGGACAGTCCAGAGCTGATTCGTAACGTCACCCTCTGTGGTCACCTTCACCATGGCAAGGTCAGATGCTGCATCATGCTCAGTTTTATGTCTTTTAGTTATTTTGTGTTTCAAGAAGAATTTTTCATATTCAAGAATTTAAAAGATTAAATTGATGAACTGTAGCTTACTATTTTTTTTCCTCTTTTCAGACCTGTTTTGTGGACTGTCTAATCGAGCAGACACATCCAGAAATAAGAAAAAGGGATGATGTAGATGTGAGTGATAATTATAGTAGTTTAATATCCTTTTATGTAAACAGACTTATGTCTTTTTGCACAAACTTGCTGAAACCAAAATTATTTTAATTTCTTTCAGCTCCGATACACAGACATTCTCTTTACGGAGCAGGAGGTCAGTAACTTTAATTTGGGACAACAGTGAATCCTAAAATACCTTATTTTATAGATGGTGGATTTTTTTATTGCATAATTTTCTTTATTTTTCATAGAGAGGAGTCGGCATCAAAAGCACTCCTGTCACAATGGTCCTGCCCGACTCCAGAGGAAAATCTTACCTTTTTAACATCATGGATACACCAGGTATTGGATTGTAACTGGATCATTTATTTTCTATGTACATGTTACTCAGTGAATGATAATAATTTTTAAACAATTTTTTTTTCTTTTTTAATCAAAGGCCATGTGAACTTTTCTGACGAGGTTACATCTAGTATGAGAATCTCCGACGGCGTTGTCCTCTTTATAGACGCAGCAGAAGGAGTGAGTTACTTTCATTTTGGTTTCCTCCTAAATGAGTTCTAAATTCTGCATCGACATTGAGGAATTCTTCACTCGTCTTCTGATATAGACGTCTATTCTTCCCTGCAGGTGATGCTGAACACTGAGCGTCTGATTAAACACGCAGTTCAGGAGCGCATGGCCATCACCATCTGCATCAACAAGGTGGATCGGCTCATCGTGGAGCTTAAACTCCCTCCAACAGATGCTTATTATAAACTCCGCCACATTGTGGATGAGGTCAACGGTCTGCTCAGGTATATCCACTTAATTAACCTGGTGTAAATGCAAATTTTAAAGCATCCCACAATAAAAACAAAAAAAAAAAAGTAAAATAGTAATGTTGGTCCACTTGGAATAGTGCAGCCATTTCACATTTATGGGCTTGAAAATGTGAAATAGCTAAATTAGAATTTTGGCTTCTTTTAGAAAATTTCATTCACTAAAAAAAGATTTATTTTCTTCTTTTTCAGCACGTATTCCACAGATGAGAATGTGGTTGTGTCTCCTCTTCTTGGGAACGTTTGTTTCGCCAGCTCTCAGTACAGCATTTGTTTCACTTTGGGTTCCTTTGCAAAAATCTACTCGGACACTTTTGGTGAGATAAGTCATCTATGGACAAAACAATGAAAGCAAAGCAATTTGTTTAAATCATACTTTATCTCTTTACAGGTGATATAAACTATGCTGAGTTTGCCAAAAGGCTTTGGGGAGACATTTATTTCAATCCAAAAACGTGAGTATGAAATAAAATCAAATTAAATGTGAAACTCTTTTTTATTCTTCGTTCTACTACATATTTTCTCTGTGTTTAGTCGCAAGTTCACAAAAAAAGCTCCCAGCAGCAACTCTCAGCGCAGCTTTGTAGAATTTGTATTGGAGCCTCTCTACAAGATTCTCTCACAGGTGAGTCACATCCGTTCCCTCCATCTGCTTCCCAGTGAACCTGCTCAGTGTTTTTAATCCCTCTCTTCACCCAGGTGGTTGGAGATGTGGACACATCTCTCCCCCGAGTTTTGGATGAGCTTGGTATTCACCTCAGTAAGGAGGAGCTTAAGCTGAACATCAGACCTCTGCTCAGACTCGTCTGTAACCGCTTTTTTGGGGAATTCACCGGTACGCATTTTTTACAGCATCACACAGCAATTTTTGTCATTTATGGATTTCAGTTAAGATTTTACACAGATAAAATCTAAAGACACAAATAAGCTTCTAGATTTAATTACGGTCATTTAAGTAACTTTTGATGTTACAAAGTTTTGATCTTTTTTTTTTTAGGGTTGGTGGATATGTGTGTCCAACACATCCCATCACCACAAGAGGGCGCCAGGACGAAGATAGAGCACACATACACTGGTGGTCTCGACTCAGATTTGGGTGAAGCCATGGCCGAGTGTGATCCAGAGGTGATTACAAACTCTCTGAAGTGTTGAAAATAAACCAAACTCTTAGAAAGAATTGAAGCAAACTACTTCTTTCTTATTTGATGTGTTTGTTGTCTCTTCTCACGTAAGGGTCCACTGATGTGCCACACAACGAAGATGTACAGCACAGAAGATGGCGTTCAGTTCCATGCATTTGGCCGAGTGCTCAGTGGCACAATCCAGGCTGGTCAGCCTGTCAAAGTTTTGGGTGAGAATTATACTCTGGAGGATGAGGAAGACTCGCAGGTCTGCACCGTCGGCCGTCTCTGGATCTCTGTTGCTAGGTAAAATCCAGAATTCACTTTGTTGTGTAGAAACAGAAGAACCATATCTACAGTATGGTTCTCGTACGTTTCCAGATACCAGATAGAAGTGAACCGAGTGCCTGCTGGTAACTGGGTTCTCATCGAAGGCTGTGACCAGCCCATCGTGAAGACCGCCACCATCACAGAACCCAGGGGCAATGAAGATGTGAGAATTACCTGAAATCTCTACAAGCATGAACCAAACAGGCCCTCACAACTTTTCTTATTTTCTTTTTTTATTTTCAGGCTCAAATTTTCAGGCCGTTGAAGTTCAACACAGCTTCCGTCATAAAGATTGCTGTAGAACCCGTTAACCCATCAGAGCTGCCCAAGATGCTGGACGGCCTGAGGAAAGTCAACAAGAGCTACCCCTCTCTCACCACAAAGGTGCAACATGATTCACCTGGATTAAATACAATATATATTCCCATTCTACATGTTACTGAAGTATAACATTTCTTGCAGGTGGAGGAGTCTGGAGAGCATGTCATCCTTGGGACAGGGGAGCTATACCTGGACTGCGTCATGCATGACCTGCGGAAGATGTACTCAGAGATCGACATTAAAGTGAGTTTAGTTGCTCTACATACATTTTGTTTTAAAACCCTGATAATAAGATAAACTGTTAAAACTATTGTTCTATTAGATCAGTGTGATTAAATGTAACATTAAGGTTTTTATTTTCTTATTTACAAAAGGGTTGGTGTTTTTTTATTTCTCATCCATGAAAAATAGACAATGTTATGTGTTATTGCTATAATTGGTTTTACTGACTAATTTATGTAGTTATTAACGCCAGCGTTATTTTCTTCTTTTTATTTGTTTCTCATGTGAAAATTTGTGAGAATTTTTAGAATTAATAATTTTGGTCATTTTAAAGGATTCAATAAAATTAGTGATATTGTAGTAGAAATTAGGCTGCATGGTGGCACAGTGATTAGCACAGTGGCCTCACAACAAGAAGGTCGAGGTTCAAGTCTCGGCTGAACGAGGCTTGGAACACTGGTCTTTCTGTGTGAAGTTTGCATGTTCTACCATGCGTGGGTTTCCTTCGTGTACTCCGGTGTCCTCCCACACTCCAAAAACATGCATGTTAGGTTGATTGGCCACTATGAAATTGCCCCTATGTGTTTGTGTCTGGATGGTTGTCTGTGTGTGGCCCAGTGACAGACTGGTGACCTGTTCGGGATGTACCCTGGCTCTTACCTTAAATCACCCGGGGTAGGCTCCGGCAACCCCACGACCCAATTAGGGATAAGTGGTCCAGATGATGAGACAATAGAAGCTGTCTCAAATTTGATAACATTAACAAACTTTTGCTTTTACTTTTCAGCTGCTTTCAATTTTTTTCCTCTTTGAAAAATTCTGTTTAAGTGACCAAATTTATTACCAGTGTAATGAACGTACATGCATTCACCATCATAAGATCTTGTTTGATATTATGACTTTTCTCATTATTTTGTGATAATGATTATATTCTGATGTGCATGTCCTTGTGATAAGTTGTGAAATTTGCATCTTGTTACATCACAGATATTTTTACTTTTCTTTCAGGTTGCCGACCCAGTTGTGACTTTCTGTGAAACTGTTGTGGAAACGTCATCACTTAAGTGCTTTGCTGAGACCCCTAACAAAAAGTATGAATTTATTATTCTGTGGATTACACGTTTCATAACAAGGTATTATTTACAGCAGAGAGAAGTTATCTGAGTGTATCTTATAAATATTAACATCCAAACACACCGTGCTCCATCTAATGTACCACATTACACATGGCTGGTTTATGAAACTTTGGCCATTTTTATTGGCTGTTTTTATTTTTCCGTTTTTTTAAAAATGGTAATCCATCCGTTTTATTTATAGTTATAAATTTTATTAAAATGACACACTTTAAACCTGCATAAAAGTGTTTGCTTGAATTCCCAAAACAGCTGTTTTTAACAGAGACTTTTGTTAAATCTCAGATTCACTTGGAGAAAAAAATTACAGTATTTTGCTTTTTTTTTTTTTAACCTAATTTTCACAACTTAACAATTTTTTTCTGAAGTGTTTAGACAAAGTGATATTTAGGGTGTTGATTCAACACCCCGTCCCGTCCTTCCCTCTGGCCATGTCTGCACAGCCCTGGATCACTGATTGATAGCTGTGCGATGTAATTGACAGGAATAAGATCACCATGATTGCTGAGCCACTGGAAAAAGGCCTTGCAGAGGACATAGAGAACGAGGTGGTCCAGATCACATGGAACAGGTACGCTGCTAAAGATTACACTTCCAATGACTTTCTAATTAATGGAGGTGAAAGAACTGGCCTTTCATGTCAGACATGCTCGTTTCACTTTGCTGTCAGCTTATTAATTTCTTCACATTCCCGCGTCTTCCAGACGATCCATTTTCATTCCTGCCTGTACTGGGATAAATGAGCACACAGTTTAGAACAAGAATTGGTTCTTTAATTATATGCTGTCGTTGAAGAAGGTAGTGGAATATGGAAATCTCCGATGCTGAATGAGTCATTTTAAAAGTAGTTAATGGGTGTGAGAAATTGCTCCTAAATTTATACGTGTGCGCTCTGATGAGCACACTATTAATTATCATTTGCAGTGTCAAATGGAGAACTATGGATTGCAGTTTCACCCATTTTAAGCTAAAATTAAATTCTAGATTTCAGGAATTAACGCAGGGTATTAAAATTAAGATTTTTTTTTGAGCCAAGATTCATTTGAGATAAAAGTAAAGACATATATAGTTAAATATGAGCTGTAGAGCATTGAGATGTTTATTACAAACTTGGTTGATTTCTCTACAATTATTTTTCTCTCCCAAAAACTCTGTGAGGAGCTTCTGTGGCTCCTCTTGTCCCTTAACCAATCAGAAGACTCAGGGTGAAACAGAACACAGAAGAGAAAGATGCCACTGCACCCGATCTGTCGGTCCATCGGATTAATAAAGGCTATTAACGACATGTGCCATCTTCAAATATTGTTCCATCCTTTTAGATGTTTATACATAAGGAATAAGCTGTTTGTTAAGCAGTGTAAATAAAAAACAGGCTTTGATGTATAATGTAAAATATGTCCTCATGAGAAAAAAAAAGCCACCTCGGCATATTGATTAGCTGGTTGTAATCGTGCTAAAAGCCTACGTGATTTTTTTTCTGTCCCGCTCGTATGAAGCGAACGCTCAAATCCTTTTTCTGCCTAATAGAAGCTTCTTGTCTTTGAGGCCATCTGGACCCGGCACAGGAGTGATACACTTCAAGGATCCTCTCCTCCTCTTCCATTAACCCCTCTGGCCTCTCAATCAGCCAATCTCCTTAATGTTTCAGCTTACACACCGTGCAAACTCTGTCTGTTTTCTCCTCACAGGAAGAAGCTGGGAGAGTTTTTCCAGACCAAGTATGACTGGGATCTGCTGGCTGCCAGGTCCATCTGGGCCTTTGGACCGGACACAACAGGACCAAACATCCTCGTAGACGACACCCTGCCCTCTGAGGTCAGATAATGATACTATACAGGTTTACTTTAAAGCTTTCTGTTTCTATATCAGCAGTTTTTGGGGGGAAAATAGAAAAAGAAGAAGAAAAATTGTGCTTAAAGGTGCCAAAGACTTGTTATAAATTTGAAGAGACTGCTCCTTTCTGGCCAAAGCCCCCAGTCTTTGAACCGCCCTTTCATATTTTGATTTTGCATAAATGCAGTGGTCATTCCGTAATTATCCTGTTAAAAAATCTCTTTTTTTTAATCATCTATTGGTTGCAATATTGAGACAACACTTGGATTATTTTTTTTATTAATTTGAAACTTTGTATTTGTCTCATTTTTAGCTTTTTTTTCTTTTTTCTTTGAAAATAATGAAGCATGCAAGAAACTAATCATATATTTTTATTTTTTTTTAGGTAAAACCCCCACAATGATTAAGATTTTTCTAACCCGTTTAATGCATGTTGTTTTAGGTTGATAAAGCTCTGCTTGGTTCAGTAAAAGACAGCATCGTCCAGGGTTTCCAGTGGGGTACCAGAGAAGGACCGCTATGTGATGAACGTAGGTCATCTCTCTCATTTCTCTCCTTGGTCTGCGATGGCCGCACACAGTGTGAAGTGTATTTTCCTCATCGTTGTTGTGTTTCCGCCTTCAGCCATCAGGAATGTCAAGTTTAAGATCCTGGACGCTGTTATTGCTCAGGAGCCTCTCCACAGAGGAGGGGGTCAGGTCATCCCTACGGCCAGGAGAGTGGTGTACTCTGCTTTCCTCATGGTGAGCTCATTCCACCTGACCTTCTCTCCTTCTAACATCAGTTCCTTCAGACTTCACACTGTTTTAAAACAGTCCATTATCCTGATTACAGATGAGAATTCTGCTGATGCCTCTTATTTTAAATTGAGCTTCTTTTTTTTTCTTCCTTTGGCTTCTGTCCTGATGTTTTTTGGCTCTTGTACAGCTTTTATAATAAATCTATCAGCATCTCCACATACGAGTGCCACATTGTTCCTCTGGGCTTTCCCCCTCTTGTGTCACAGGCTACTCCAAGACTGATGGAGCCATATTACTTTGTGGAAGTCCAGGCTCCGGCCGATTGTGTGTCTGCAGTCTACACTGTGTTGGCTCGGAGAAGGTCGGTTTGTCACCGCTGCTAATGATCTGAATATTCATCTCTGAAGCCAAATATTTCACTTTAAAATACTGTTATCTTCTCTGGCTGACAGGGGTCACGTCACCCAGGACGCTCCTATTCCCGGCTCTCCTTTATACACAATTAAAGCTTTCATCCCGGCCATCGATTCCTTCGGCTTTGAGACTGATCTCCGCACACACACGCAGGGTCAGGCCTTCGCTCTGTCTGTGTTTCACCACTGGCAGGTGAGATTTATGAACTGAGAGCTGCTTCTTGGTGGCTTTTATCACAGCAAATTTCATCAAGTAGAAGATTCATACAAGTTCTTCCATCCTTTAAAAAAATGAAGTTCTACCTTTTCCTAGTTTCTGATTGATTGAGTGATGCTTTATTCATGCAGTGTAACAGAAGAAGAGGAGAAGAGAAGAGATAGGGGTATAGGAAAGAAATTAGTACAAGGAAAAGAACATTCCAGCAGGATTAAATAGGATGGAGGAAAGGATACACTCAAACCATGGTGTCAAACTCAAGTCTTCAAGGGCCGCTGTCCTAAACGTTTTCTGGTTTTGTTCAGAAGCACTCTAGAATGTGACTAAAAGTGAAATATACATCTGCATAAATTGGGCACATTAACCTGAATCAAGTTTTAAGACGCAAGAAAATATGAAAAACCTTCATCGACCAATTAAAGATCAGAGTTTAACATTCCTGCACTTAAACAACTTTCTATAACCAACATTGTGTTATACAATTTGATTAATTCATAGCAACACGGTGGATCAGAGACTCTGGAACATAGCAGACAGAAGACAGTGTACTACATGAGCATTTGTCAGTTCAATGACATGCAAACTACCATGTGCTCTTTGGGGGGTTGAATTTTTCTTTAGAGCTCACTGACACTCAAGTTTAACCAGAAGGGAATCAATAAAGTATTTTGAATTGATAATTCTTCTCAGTCTCAAATGGTCATGCCGAGGAAGGCGGGGAGGGAGTTGTACTCTCAGCACACAGAGGACTCTGCGTACACCGCCCTAGCATCTCCTGCTGTTCTCTATGCTCACTAGATGTGAAACTCAAACTATGGAACACATGACGAAAATTCAACAGCAAGTCCTCAAACAATGACCGATATCATTTCTGTGGTTTTTTTTTTGTTTGGTTTTTTTAATAATTTCCATCTCTGTAAAATAAGCTTGACCATCTTTTATTTTCTCAGTTGCAGTTTTGTCTGAAAAGCAGTGATTAGAATTTACTATTTATTTGCTACTAATAAGTTTCAGTTTATATTTTGAATCATCATAATTATACACAAGCAGGCTGGAAAATAAGCAGTCGGAACAGTTCATGGTTGAAATTTAATGCACATCATTTGTAATTATCTGAAGAAAATTACCTAAAATTTTTAAGTTTGCGAATCATATAAAATAATGCAAAAAATAATTGTCGGGTCTTTAAAAATGTACGGCCACATTAATTTACTTTTCATATGAAGTTTTTACATTTTGCATCAGATTTTAACTAAAAATCTTTGTGTCAGCCGTACATAAGCGTGCACGTTTACTGTCAACATGCAGTTGTTGCAGTTTGTTGTGCAGAGGAGGCAACCCATGCACGCCTGCCACTTTGGCTAAAGTGTCTTTTGATGAGGAGTGAAGGGGATTGTTGAGTCATTACTTTTAAAGTGTTATCTGGCTGTTTTGTGTTTCTGTCCGCTCCGTCCAACGTGTTTGTGTCTCCGCTGCAGAGCTGTGTCAGAAAAAATTAACTCCACTTAGCGGTGGATTAAAACTTGACTTCAAAACCTTTAATGTGCAAGTCGCAACGTTTTTCACATGAAGTGAGAATGTGAATGTTTGACAATAAACTGAGTGTAAATAATTTATTTACAGATGTGAGACATTGAGAAAAAAGGTAAAGATGGTAACTCTAGTTGTCCTGTGAGACATAAAATATTCATTTAATGACGAAGTGGGTTTTGTTGTACAAACAGCAATATGACCAGGGGTGCACATAACTGGTGCTGCACATCAAACGTAGTGAAGTGCTCCCGCACACAAACACAGCAGGCTGAAGTTGTTAACACTTTTTCACAAAAAGTGTCCTTTAAAAGACGTGAGTTAGAAACAACACTTTTTTATGACCTGAAAGGTAAAAAGTGGCATTTAATGACCTCATGTAAAAGAAAACTTTAGTCACATCTGGAGTTCGGATATTTAAAAGTCCATCTTATCTTTTAAGATCCACAAACACCTTTTAATTCAATCAATATTTCCAGTTATTTACAAACCACTTGTTTTTAGAACCCGAACTTGTTAAGTGCGGGTGTTGTGCAGCCAGACAAGATGCCTTGAGTTGGTATGTACGGGCTCTGAGCGCCTGGTTAGAGATTTGCTGAGGCACTTGATGTTTTTGATGGTTCAGAGAGCCCTGCTGTTGAAGACATTGATTCTAGCCGTCTGAGTGTTGTTCAAGGGCCACGTCTCTGAGCCATCGAGGATAGAGGGAACCGGGAGTTGTAGATCTGGAGCCTGTCTTGCGGGAGATGGATGAATCTTACCAGCAGAAGAGCCGGCCCAAGATCGCCAGCACTGGACAAACTTGGTTCGTTTGATCGGCTTAATGCACAGGAGCTGGACACATCCCTTTAACTAGAGATGTTGATTCATATATTGATCTTGTTAAGAAAAAAATCTGCTGCAATGCTGCTCATTTGCATTTATCAGCATTGTGGTCGCTGTTGGGACCGATTTCTAAGGTGCACATGTAATTTTAAAAAGTGAGTTTAGCAATAACACACTAAGTTTTAGAGGGGAACAGTAATTGTGATGAATATTTCCTGAACTTCAGAACTAGTGAAATAATTGATAGTAGTTGGTGGGTTCAGATAATTAATGACTGCCTTGTTGAAGAAACTTTCCATGAAAGCTGATTCAGGGCTTTTAGTTGTTAAACATATGACTCTGCATTAAGATCAAACTCATCTTAAGAGCAATGAAATTGTTTCCTGTGTCAAAGCAGCTTTAGGGGGAAAAAGCCCAACGTAAATAAAAACACATGGATTAAGTCACTGTGATGGGATCAAACCCATCCCTGGATTTGGTAATGTAGTTTTAAAAATGATAAGAAATACTCCTTCTTCAGCCACCTTGCGAGGCAGGTTGGAACTCAAAAGTAAAATCTCCAGGTGCTCATCTGAGTACTGGACCGAAAACCTGATCTCCTTTCAGCATTTACCTTCAGGGGTCGCCACAGCAAGTCAGTTTCTTCCATCTAACCCTATCTGCTGCATCTTCTTTGGTCACACCAACTATCTTCATGTCTTCCTTCACTGTATCCATGAACCTCCTCTTTGGTCTTCCTCTAGTCCTCTTTCCTAGTGGTTCCAAATCCAGCATCCTTCTCCCTATGTCCTCTCTCTCTCTCCTCCACACATGTCCAAACCATCTCAGTCTGGCCTCTCGGACTTAATCTCCAAAACCTCTAACCGAAAAGTTGATCTGCACCCCAGATTATGACTGTATCACCATAGTTAAAAGAAAATATGGAGAAAAGAAAATGTATTCATTTCTTTGTTTATATCACATTTGAACCTAATTTCAATTTTAATAGACTTTTATCTCCTCCGAGTTCAATTTTCAGCTCTAAATTTCCTGCTCTGTAGTAAAAATGTCCCCGTTTCCCACAGACCCCCTCAGGAAGTCATACTTGTGCAATCACCGTGACTATCTATCCACAAATGACTCTTTAAGAAGCAGAACCAGATAACAATCAGCTCACTGCCTTACTCGGATCTCAGGGAAATTATTCCTGCCGGCACATATTGATTCAGGTGCCCCGAATAATAGGAACAACACCGGAGTCCTTCAGCCGGGTTGTTCGCTCCATTAAACTCAAGAGGCCGTATTGGCCCGGCTCATTAGTTTGATCATCTTGTGCAGGTATCGGCATGCTAACAAGGCAACGCCGCTGGCTGTTCTCATTCATCTGTTGATTGGGCTTCAGCCACTCCATTGATCATGTTTAAATCCCTCCCTGAAGCTTGGAGGATTTTATTTAGTCTCTGTACCCCACTTATTTAAGATAACAAACCCTTCCTGCGTTAATACGGTAGATTCCTGACAATCAGTTGGGTTTTGTCCAGTAAACCAGATCTATATATTTATTTTTTCTGCACAGCTCTGTGTTCTGATCCAACCTACAGGCAGAACGTCGCTGCTGTCGGCTTCATTTAGACAGCCTCCCTTTGTCATGATGATGGATAATGTCCTGACTCAGTAACAGTGGGACAGACATGCAGCTGAATCACATAATAAATAAACATCTACTCAGCTTGTTAAACTCTAGTTTGATGAGTATGAATTGTTTTTACTCTGCAGATCGTCCCCGGTGACCCCCTGGATAAGGGCATCGTGATCAGGCCTCTCGAGCCTCAACCCGCTCCCCATCTGGCCAGAGAGTTTATGATCAAAACCAGAAGGCGTAAGGTGAGGCTTCCATCCACTTCTTTTGTTCATTTGACTTCTTTGTTTGCTAACTTTTAGCTGCTCGTTCCACAGGGTCTCAGTGAAGACGTGAGTATCAGCAAGTTCTTCGACGATCCCATGTTGTTGGAGTTGGCAAAGCAGGACGTGGTGCTTAATTACCCCATGTGAGACACAAACAGATGATGGAAATCTTTTTCAGGATGTTTGGAGTAGAACGATCTTTTTCTTTAATATAAATGTAGTTATTTTACATGTACATTGCTGTTTTAAGGACCTTTCTGCCAATTGATAGAAAAAAATACAACCAACAAAACTAGAAGAAGTCATTTGTTCTTTATTTTTCTTGTATTTTCATTTCACCTCCTGAACCACTTTTTCCCAAAGAGGTTGCTGGGTTCTTGTTTTTTTTTAAATGTACAAATGATGTTTTTGTAATGAAATGTCAATGTTTGATCTGAAATAAACAATGTTTGTTAATCTTTTGTTCTTTAATTATCTGGGCCGTGGGCGGGTAAATTTATCTCATAAATTATTTTTCTACTGGAAAACAAGTGGGAATTATTTTTCTTCTCGGGAGGAAGGAATGATGAAATTACAGTTCTAATGCTGCCAATTCCAGTCATTTTTTTTGAATAAATGAATGATTTGATGGCATTCAGTTACTATTAACCTAAAAAATACAGGGATACATATTCATTTATTTAAAGTATGCACGTAAGATTTTACTCCATGGGTGGAATTCAGCCTAGCAGCAAGAATGAGGCTTAGCAAACACCGAGCCTTGAGCAAGAAAATTTTTAAACATCCAGAGGTAGTGGAAAACACACATTTACAGATATGTATCACCAAAACCAGGAAATTTGATTTACAAGCTGTGAGCCAATTATTTTTGTTCATCATTCCAAAATGACTGGTTATGGATTTTAATAACCAACAGGCTTCACTGTTAAATGTATAGTTTTTTCTGTAAACTTGTTTAAAAGCACGAGTTCAACCAACGAAGGCAGATTTAATTTTTTTGATGATCTCTCATAACACCTTTAAATTTAGGCTGAAATTGACTGTAAAATATCAAATAAATAATTTAAAAGCTCATGAAATCGAAACGCTGAGATTAAATCAGTAAATTTAGTGTAGAATATTTATGAAGTTATTAAACCCAAAGCATTGAGAAAATGGACATGACTCAAAAAAAATGTGACTGTTAAAACATTTTCATTACATAAAGTATTTATTAGAGCTCTGAAATAAGTATCAGTGTGTCCAGATGATTTGCTGTGAAGCTTTTATAGGATGAGTTTGCAACATGAAAACTGCTTTAGCGCCTAAGAATTTTCGTATTAAAGTCATGCTTTAACCAACAAACAGCAGAGAAGTACATGATGCTGCTGAAGTGCTACCAGAGGGACTATTTACTGTGATTAGATTCAGTCAGTGTCAGGTTAACCACAGCTGCTGTTTGCGGTGAGGGATTAAACCCTGCAGAGTGGGAGAACTTCAGCCACTGGCACTTTATAAATTGAGTGGATAAACACTTTGAAGATAATTCAGCCACATTTCAGGATGGATTGCAGACACCTTCAGTAGACTTTGGTGTCTGAGTGGTTAAGACCTTCATCAATCACTGCTGACAAGCCTCCTAGCAGCCGAGGAGGAGGTGGAGAAGGCGAAGGTTAAAGCACAAACAAGAAGAGTTGAAAATGGCTTGAGCTGCTTTTGACATTTGGACTGAATGTCAATCCTTTCCAACAAGACAAGTTTTTTCAGCAGACACCAAAGGTGGGTGAGAGGGATTCTGCCCTTTTCAAATGTGGACAAGAATGAGAAATGAGATTGAGTTTCTACATGTGAAGACACCAATTAAAAAAGAAATGGACATGCTGGTGTCTTCACATGTAGTGGTGGACTGGTTTGCACATGTGATGAGTAAGCGTACTCTTAGATATGGTCCCATCACCATTCTCATGTGTTGGCATGTGCTGAGATCGTGTCTGGCCTCGGGTGTCGAGATGGATGGCAGCAGCTCCTGCCAGTCTGAACACGAAGCCCCGAGCACTCGTTCCAATCTGTGGTCCCTATGCTAAATATAGATCAGAGCAAGCTGTGGTACAGGGTCGGCTGCGAGCATCCTCCGAGCCAGGCCTTCTCTTAATGGTAACATTTGCTCTCAACCATCTCTGTCACCTTGTCCTGCAAAGCATTTGTATCTTTTGGACCTTGATCATCCATGTTCTTCTTTTTCTCTCTAGATATTAATATGCATTCCATCAAATTTTATACATATAAATAAAATCACGATAAAATCTCAAAGGGTTTCACACAGGGCCACTTAAATCTCAGTGAGTAAAACTCATTGAAAAAACAGTTTTAGGAAGAAATAAACTTAGTCGAGACCCAGTTGGAGAAAAATCCTTTCCCGGGATGAACAGGAAAAAGAGAGCTGCTGTGATTTAACTGATTTGATTGCTTGGACCTTTGCATCAAATTACAAGCGCTTTACTTTTTTTATTTTTACTTTTTTACCAGTTAGACTTATGAACTGTTCTTAACTGTGCATTCTGATGTGTGAACGGGTGCAACAGACGGCAAAATAATTTCCCTTGGGATCAATAAAGTGTTTACCTATCTACTCAATATATCGTAATTACTGGTAATTACAGGTTACATCATCATGTTTGTACGATGCCGCTGTTTGGCTTCATCTAGATGGAAGTGGGACTGATATGAAGAGATAATAAGAAGCCCAGAGGTCAGGTCAGGAGGACAGATTGTATCAAACTAAGATCTAGACATCAGTGAGACATCTATTAGGAGCCAGTCCTCACTCACCCAAAGGCGAATGGGGAAGTGAGAGAAAAAGATGGTATGTGAAAAGCTCCTGTTTAATTGGAGGTATGAAACATTAATTAAGAAAATGGTAGAAAATAATAGAACCTAAAAGAGAAGAGATAGATTGGATTGGATAAGAGATTTTCTGTGCACCATTCATCCCTTAACTAACATCTATTGAGCTTTCTCTGTTTCTGTCTAGCCTGGTTTAAAAAGAAACATAGGAGAATAGTTTTAGCTCAATCTTGCAAATATAGACTGTGTTCATGTCTCCTATCAAATAGGCTAAAGCAGGTATGGGCAAACTATGGCCCGCGGGCCACATGCGGCCCGTTAAACGTTTTAATCCGGCCCTAAAAAATTGAATAAATAAACCATGTTATTGTTTTATTTCCCCTGCAGTTCTGATGTTTCCTCACTAAATGATGCAATCTAGATATATTGGCTTTGTTGCAAAAACAACAACACTGCTCGCATTAAAATATGTGTGTTTCCGTGGTGCCCATGTTGTCCTAATAGATTGTCAGGAGATTTCAAATCTACATTTTAAACCTCGTGCGCAAGGTATATGTTTTTTTAAGCACTAGGGCCCTTGATTTAAACGTTACCGCGCTAGATTACGTGCGCATTGCGGCCCCACTTGCTTTCCATACATACCGCTCTTGTTTACCAAAGCATGCCATGCATTTGCTCCTGTTCTGGCCCCTTGATCAAATGTTAGAACCCAATGTGGCCCGTGAATCAAAAAGTTTGCCCACCCCTGGGCTAAGGGCACTACCTCCAAAATCAACTTTTAGAAATCCCAGAAAATATTACCAACGCAACATAAAAAGTCAGTAAATTCAAACTGTATATTTTATACACGTGTGAAAATTATCTAGATTTAACTGAGTAGATGTGGGGGGGTTTTTTTGTTTGTTTGTTTGCTTTTTCGCCAAAAGCGTAGGCGCTTTAAGTGTTTTAATTCTGTAATTTTTCTTTCAAAAGCATCGAAATGTCATACACACAAATTCTGCTTCACAAATAAATTTGCCCTCAATTATCATTCTTCTAAATAAAAAAACAGACAGAAAATTTGAATGAAGCTGAAGGTTCAACAATGGAAGTCAAGTACAAAATGATAAACTCAATTCAAATTTATTCCCTTATGAACGACTACATAAATGAGCCTCATTATTTTACATTTGGAGTGACTGATCTCTTATTTTCTATGTCTGTTTGTGTTTTACGTCAATCTAAAAGTGCCAGGGCATAAAAACTTTCTCCTCACTTCTAAATGGCCTTTGATTATAACAGTGGACAACACAATGTCTTTTAACCTTCCCCGAGTGCATCTTCGGTTTAATAAAGAGCGTTACATAACACCCTAATATCCACCAGCCTGTAGCTTTGTGACAATTCGAGGTTCAGGAAGGTCGAGATGTTTTGCCACTGAAATGTCCAGTCACAGAGAAATGTACCATGACATGCTGATGATCTTCCCCGTGGTCACCCAAAAGACTTTGAGTACTTAATCATTTCACCCAAGGGTCCAGACGTTTGTTCATTACAGTTTAGCCCATACAAAGTCTCCCTATCAAAGCCTGGGAACAGTAGATGGATTTGTGGAGAATCACTTTAGATATAAAACCAGCATTTTTCATTTACCAAATTACTCCTGGAGGTCTTTTACTAAACCAAAGTGGAAAACTTAGAAAGTGTTTAAACACCTAGGAGTGATGGGGTGAGATCTTTTCACTATCATCGTCTGTGATATTGTTTTCTGTGTGATAGTTAAATCTGTTTATCTTTTATTGTGTCACATCATTTTCCATCTAAAAGAATCAACTCATAAAATCTGCCCTTTATCTTTGAGAACAGCCAGAGGCTGAATGATGCATGCTGGGAAAGACTGTGTGAAGACTAAACAAAGACTTTTTTTTTTTTTTAGAAAAAAAAAAAAGACAAATTGAAGTAATTGTTCATTGACTGTGTTTTAACTTATTCAGAGCTTCATTTAAAAATTTCTTTGCATTCCTATTCATTTAAAGCTTTGAGGGTTATTAAAAGAAAAACACATTTGCCTTTTTTTGGAATGCATTAAAAAAAGTAGTCATCAGTATAGATCAGGGGTGTCAAGATCCAGTCCTGGAGGGCCCGGGTTTTATTGTGGTTTTGGGTTTTCTGTGTTTCTGGTTCAGTACAGTTGATGCACATACAATGAAATTAACAGTTTATCAAATTTGGCACACTGACTCAATAAGATGGATCAGGTGTGACGATTCAGTTTTTTTATAGCCCAATGTCACAACAGAAATGTCTCAACAGGATTAAAAAATGAAAAAAAATGAATCTACACAAATGCACAGCTAAAAGCCACCTAAACAGAAGCTAGCTAAACAATTTCAGCACATTCCTGCCCTCATACCCTCCTTCACGGTGAGGAAAAACTCCCGAAAAAAACCCCGCCCTTCCTCCGCAGGGTGGCTGGGCTCTCACTCAGAGATCGGGTGAGGAGCTCTGCCATCCGGGAGGAGCGAGGTGTCGAGCCGCTCCTCCTCCAGGCCGAGAGGAGCTAGATGGGGTGGCTCGGCGTCTCGCTGGTGAGATGTTTCGGGCACGTCCCACCGGGAGGAGACCGAGAGGCAGACCCTGTACTATGTCTCACAGCTGGCCGGAGAATGACTCGGGATCCTTCTGGGTGAGCCAGAGGATGCAGTGGGGGGGTGAGAGAAGCCTGGGCTTCCGGTCTGATGTTGTTGCCCCCAAAACCCAGCCCTGGATGAGCGGAAGATGACGGAACAGAATGGAAAAGCAGTGGAGGGGGTGGGGGACAAGAACACATGGAAAACCTTCAGGACACCGTCTCCCCAGGTCAAGAGTTTGATACCCCATGTTATACGAAGATTAGACATAGATGTAGAGGGACACCATCATTGCTGCATGAGAGCAGGACCGCAGAAAGACGATTTGACAAAAAAAGTGAAGGAAACTAGGGTTTAAACAATAAAGGGAATGACGAGACACAGGTGAAGACATCAAGGTAAAGGCACTGGGAACTGGTTTGTTAAATTAGGACAGGATTGGGTGTTAGGAAATGCTCCAGATGAGGAGGATTGTGACAGAAATAAACTCAAAATTTGCACTGCAACTTACAAGCGCCTGGACAGACTGGCGACCTGTTTGGGGTGTACCCTGCCTTTTGCCTTGAATCACCTGGGATGAGTTCCAGCACTCCCGCAACTCCGTTAAAGGTGGACGGATCAGAAGATGAATGAATGAATGAGTGCACTTACTGGCGACTTGAACAGGGTGAACCCTGCCACTGACTTGTTACCGGGATTAAACTGTATCACCAGTATAACTAAGAGTTGGAAAAATCCATATATGGATAATGAATCTATTTTGTGGAATTTTTAATCTCCCCTGATGTGGGTTTTTTATGATCTAAAATAGACTGAATTGATGTTTTTTGGACCCGGGATGTGTGACCTGTCGGGTGCGCGCACAGCAAAAGACGCGTGTGCGCAACATCCTGCTCTTGTGCAGACGTCGCCAGGCTTCCTCTGTGAGGGAATCCAGCTGTCACTCAGCCCTGTTTCCAACGTGGAGGAGATCTCTCATCCTGTTCTCTGCTGGAGGTGGACCTCGGATCAACAGATCGTTCTCCAACAAGAGAACACACTGAACGGATGATTTTATTACAGACAGTCGCAGAGATATGACCAAAGCAGCTCCTAGGCTGATCTAAGCCTCCAACCTACTGGATTTCTTTATTTTTGTGGTTCTACTCGTGCCAACATGACCCGACTATTGTCTCCGATCTCTGGAACGGAATGGGCCCTGAGGAATTTTGGCACCGGTTTTACGCAGCAGACCACATAGTTCAGGCGGTAGAAGGAGAGCGATCACGGAGCACATGGACAAAGACAGCTCCTAGAGATGCTCTGAAATCCAACTGAAAGAACAATAGTGAAGGAAAAAAAGAACTCCTGGTGATTCCTCTAAGAGAGGTGGAGAAGATCATCAACGGTGGGATTCAAGTTTGGACCTGATCAAGTCCAAAAACGACCTTCCCTTCCCAAACAAAGGATCTTCTTACGTCTTAGATCATCTTCACAGACTCGCATAGCGGTAAGAAATTCTTACACATTTTCTGATCCAGGCAGACCAGGGTCACAGACGGACCACATGGATCCATCATCTAGAAATCATACTGACTTCATTCTGGTTCATTTCTATTCACGTATGAACTAAATCAGATTTAGATTCTTTTCTTTGTGTAAAATCATGATGAAGATCATCATCAATGATCATGAGAAGTTGATCACCCAGAGATCAACTTCTCAAAGTACCTCTTTAGAGGAACATGTGTGGATGTGAAAAAAAAGCTCATTAGGAGAAAAATCCACTCATCTGAATGAACCTCAGTTCTTCATCCAAGTGCTCCCTGTTATTTCATGATTAAAAACATGCAGGGTTTCTGGTTAATTTTTCCAGATCAGAACATATAAAGTAGACTTTCTTATGACTTTGTTAGAAAATTCTTGTTATGAATTAATTATACATATTTTCTAAGTGCTTTAAAAAGAATACCAGTTCACATTTTAAAATTCCTATGATAGATTTTTTTTTGTTGATCTTAATTAAGATTTGGCCCTCAGGGTTAAATTCTAAGCAGCCCAATAAACAACCCACAAATAATTAAACAGGGTGTGATCTTATAATTAGAAGTTTTTTTGTTAATAGCTTTGAAATAATCATCAAGTAAAAAGCTGTAGGACATAATTCCCCTACAATATTATCTAATTAACTTTGAAATCAGTTTCTGTTTTTCTTGTAATTGATTTCTCATTTAAAATGATAAATGTAATACAAAGTATTTAAACATCTTTATTCATACATAAAAAAGAAGAATGTATTTATATGTGTGTGTGTGTCTTATATGTTGTTTCCTCGGGTTGGTTTCTTTTCGCCCCCCAAAAAAATACACATCAGGCTTATTGGTTGGCTTTTTTGCAAATAGTTATGATTGTGCACTTCACTTCCTCACGCACTCTCTGGCTCTCTGACAGACAATAATTAGCGACCTATCCAGAGTGTGCCCTGCCTCTCACCCACAAACTCACCGGGTCTGGCTCCGGTATCCCCACACTGCAGAAACAGGCAAAGCAGTTCTAAAAATTCAATTACATTTATTTTGCGCCCATAAATGAGTGTGTGTGGGCTATTGTGTTTCTACCTGTGTTGCCCTTCGAACCCTGACCCTTGACTGGTATCAGCCGGGAGAGGCTCTGGCATCCACCTGTACCCATGTACGTGATTCTTCTGCATTGTGATCTGATGTGTTCTACCTGCAATCAGCAATAAACTGTACAAATCTATAATTTAATTTACTAAAATATAAAGTCAGAGTTTTATTCATCTGGATTTTTGTTTCCCAAAGACTTTTAAATTACATGTAAACCATATTTTCACCGACAGATCATCTGATTTTATATATCATGTTAATATAAGAAAAAAGTTTTGTTCCATCGTCTCCCGCTTATCCGGGGCCGGGTTGCAGAGGCAACAGCCTCAGACAGGAAGCCCAGGCTTTTGTTACCCCGGCTGCATCCTCCAGCTCACCTGAAGAATCCCGAGTGGTTCCGCAGCCAGCTGTGAGACATAGTCTCTCCAGCAGGTCCGGGTCTGCCTCTCGGTCTCCTCCTGGTGGGACGTGCCCGAAACACCTCACCAGCGAGGTGCTCGGGTGGCATTCTGACCAGATGCGCGAACCACCCCATCTGGTGTGGTAAAAAAGTTTTTATCACAGTCTTTGAATGCCACTTTTTAAAATGTTTAACATCACAGAAAAAAACCCTGTTTTTTTACATCTTTTTTTTACATTTTTTACATCTTTTTTACACATCTTTTATTCACATCAAATTTATGTTTTTAGATGAAAACTACAAAAGAGGAATGAAGATATGTCAGAGTAAGACGGAGTGCATGTGTGTGAATGAGAGGTATCCAAATGGAAAAGTGAGATTACCGGGAGAAGAGATTTTAAGTACTTAGGATCAACAGTCCAGAGCAATGGAGAATGTGGAAAAGAGGTGAAAAAAACGTGTTCAGGCAGGCAGGCACGGGTGGAGAAAAGTATCAGTGATGTGTGATGGAAGAGTTTCAGCTACAGTAAAATGAAAGGAAAAGTGTACAAAACCGTGGTGAGACCAGCCATGCTGTTTGGTCTAGAGACAGTGGTACTGAGGAAAAGACAGGAAACAGAGATGGAGGTAGCAGAGATGAAGATGCTGAGGATCTCTCTGGGAAAGACCAGGATGGACAGGATTAGAAATGAGTATATCAGAGGAGCAGCACATGTTAGAGGTTTTGGAGATAAAGTCAGAGAGGCCAGACTGAGATTGTTTGGACATGTGCAGAGGAGAGAGTACATCGGAAGAAGGATGCTGGGTTTGGAACCACCAGGAAAGAGGACTAGAGGAAGGCCAAAGAGGAGGTTCATGGATACAGTGAAGGAAGACATGAAGATAGTTGGCGTCACCGAAGAAGATCCAGCAGATAGGGTTAGATGGAATAGGCTGACTTGCTGTGGTGACTCCTGAAGGGAAATGCCAAAAGAAGAAGACTTCTACCACTTAGTACCTTAAACTTTCCAGCATTCCCGTTATCCACAACAATGAGAAACTGCCTTTTTACATCCTTCAAATATGCCACATTAACTCCTGTGGGGATCATTTGTCAGAGCCATACCAGCACAAATATGAACCATCATAATGATTTTCTCCCCTGTGCTCCACAAAATTCCATGCGACACGTGAAGTGATTGTGATGGATTTGGGGTATTGCCAGTTGAAAGAGCTTAGTGTTAGTGAGTGATGCTTGCTTTCTACATAACATATGGATAGGATTGTTCAGAATTTATTCTTTGGTACGTCGCCAGCAGCATATCAACCTCCGTTCGCCCTCTATATCTTTGTTCCCATTGAGTGATGTGATATTTCTTTGCTTCGCATGCTGGGGATGTAATTAACATTTTCTCTGTTTCAAACTGTTTTGTGAGGCAGTCCATCTTTCTGTGATCCTCCTCCCATCTTCTTACCCTTGTACCCTAATCACAGCCCCACCACAGACCATTAGTTCACTCCCTGGGCTCAGAGAAGAATTGAAATCAGCCTTTATTCACTTCGGCTCCGAGAGAGAAATGAGGAGCACATTCGGTTTGGCAGCTGAAAAATGTCCATCACTTCAGAATCTGCTCGAGCTCACTTTCAATTTGAAATACAGGCTTTTCTGTATTTTTCTGCCTCCCTGAGGACTTAAAAAAAGCAGAAGAAAATCATGACCCGGCAGATACAAGTGATAAATTGTGCATAGATGTTTATTAAATGATCAGAGGACATCCTAGAAAAGTTGGAGAAATCACAAATAACCTCTCAGCTGCCTGGTGAGTTGATGTATTTCCAATGAATCCATAAAAATTTAAAACTTGTCTGGTGCTTTTTCTCTGATCCCAGGATTTATAATCATATAAATCAAAACCCAGAAAAGCAACTAAAAAAATGGTAAAAAACTGAAGCATGGGCGACGATGACTTCTAGTAGATGAAGCGCTTCTTTAAAAAAGCGAGTCATTTAAGTGAAAAACTCATGTTTTTTTTTTTTTCAAATCTTAAATATGTTTTATTAACTATCTCAAATTAAATTAAAAAGGTAAGATGCAAATGCTTTATGTTGATGGGATAAAATATCCTTTAAAATGTGAATAATGGCTTTAAATGACTGATTAAGCATCCTGATGAGATTGTTTGTGTCCATTCAAACACACTTTTCAGGGGGAGATCCATGATTATCTAAAGGTGGGGGTGTGAGGTCACTGGCAAAGCAAGCCACTGAGGGGGTAGCTCACTGATAGAGCATTCACCTGCGAACCAGAAGTTAACCAGAAGTTCACAGGTTCGATTCCCACTGAGTTGACGTCTAGGGCACATGGAGAAGACACCTAACCCTCGTTTCTCGCGCCGTTGTGGCAGCCTGCTGCGGTGTGATGCAGTGCACAAATTTCACCGTTGAGGGATCAATATTGTACACAAAAATAATACTTATAAAAAAAAGTATAAGGGAGCTTGGGGGCATTTCCCCCAGAACATTTTGAAAGATAAGAGTTGTTTTTCTGAATTTTGGTAGCTCATTCGCTGGCTCGCAAGGGGATAGCTTGACCAATCCCCTTTCCTTTCTTCATCTTCTTTTTTTTTTTGGGACCAAAAGGGGGAGGAGTGTGCACCCCGTACAACCTTCTCGATCCGCCCCTGCTATTATCTATAAATTACCTGTGATTTTATCTCAAAAGTACAGAAAAAGAAAACGAATTTGTACCATTTTTTTGTACTCCATTAATCCACAAAAAGTAAGTGTAATAGTGCTTTATTAACCTTTAAAAGTTCATCTCATAATCAAAACCAGATCCTTGAACAAGACAGATTAAAATACACACTACTTTAAATACAGACCACTTTTTAATAGTCATTCTCTAGATTTTAGGCATTTAGCTTTGTTTAATATCAAACTTATCTTTGGTTAAAATGTTGAATTTAAACTATTTGAAGATGAATTCAATTCAGTTTTTGATATCAATACTCTACTGGTTCTTTTGAGATTTCTATACTTAAAAAAAAACTTGCTGATTATGGGATCAGTTTATGTGCAAAACAGTATAATTCAAGACCATCCATTCATTTTCTAAACTGCTTACTTAAACATGAGATGCAGGCAGGGAACACCCTGCTCAAGTCTCCTAAAACGATATGCACGTCATATTTGCGTTTTTTTTTAGATTACAAATTTTGTGTCTGCTGTAATATTTAGGCAGTAATTTTATTTTATTTTTTCTGTTCCGTTTCGTCATCATCCGCTCATCTGGGGGCAGGTAGCGGGGGCTTACAGTCTCAGATGGGAAGCCCAGGCTTCTCTCACCCCGGCTGCATCCTCCACCTCACCCGGAAGGATCCAGAGTCGTTACTTTAAGATCAACCAGAACTCTTTAACTTTTTTCTCGTCATTTTCTGATATAAATTGAATGAAAAGCCACTCTAACATATGTTTGTCAGTGTCTTTGGTGCTTTTTTAAATCAGAGAAATCTAAAACAACTTCTAAAAATATTCATTTTGTTTAAATAAAGTGGTTAATGCCTTTTTTTCCCCCTTCCGGAACAATAAAAACTCTTTTGTCATTAAATTATGGACTAAAAAAATCTTAACAATAATAACAAATGATATAAAAAAATTATTAAAAAATATTTAAGTATAAAAATGTAACTTAAAAAAAAAGGAGTGAAAAGTGCTTCATATTTAAATAAATGAATGTAATTTTTTTTTTCAAAGTGTCTTGGAATGAGTAATATTTTTTATTAGTAAGTGAACACTTTTGCTTCTTGACTCCAATACCGTATGTGTGTGGCTTCGCAACAGACTGGTGACCTGTTAGGGGTGTACCCTGCCCCTCTCCTTGAATCAGCTGGGGTGGGCTCCGGCACCTCCCGCAACCCCGCCAGAGATATTTGGTTAGGAAGGTGACTGACTGATTTACTCCAAAACCCAGAAAAAATACTTTTACACATTTCTGCAGCATTTTAAAATGCTCAGATTCTGAAGTGTGAACGCGGTGAAAAACTGTAACTCAAATAAAACAATCTAACATTCATAATCGAAATAAAGTTCTTATTAAAAACACTTCATCAAAGTCGAGGGCTCCAAAGCACAAAAAAATTCAACATGAGAAATTTATGAAATTTCATTTTGCCAAAATGAGTTTCCTCTGTAGGGTGGCTGGACTCTCACTCAGAGATAGAGAGAGAGGAGCTGTGTCACCCGGGAGGAGCTCGGAGTAGAGTCAATGCTCCTTCGGGTCAAGAGAAGCCAGATGGGGTGTTTTGGGCATCTGATGAGGATGACTGCTGAACGTTTCGCTAGTGAGGTGTTTTGGGCACGTCTTTATGTGAGCAGACCCAAAGGCGAATCGCAGACAGGGAACACCTTGGGATGCCCCCAGGTGAGGTGGAGGATGCAGCTGGGATGAGAGAAGCCTAGGTTTTCCGCCTGAGGTAGTTGCTCCGGCTACCCGACCCTGGATAAGTGGAAGACAACGGAATGGAATGTGAAACTTAATCTAAAATTTTCCACCAGTGAAGTGTCTCTAAAACATCTTTAAACACATTGTGTAAACCTTGATCATACTTTGACTTAAATGTCCTTCACTAGAATTAATAACTACTCATTATATAAGGGAAATCAATATCATGTACACGGCAGAAATTATTAATCTGCTCTACTTTTAATTTAGAGAAAGAAGCCTGAAGAACTTCAGGGCTTCTAATCAGTGATGGGACATCAGACTGAAGATTGTTTTTTAAAGACTGTTAAAGATCAAATCATTCAATCTTGCATGGGGTAGTTTGTCATCAATCAATCTTTTATTTTCAATGCCAATAATTGACTTCATATTTGTTTTATATAAAAATAACAAAATGAACAGTTTACTTGTGGATGACAATAATCACATAAATTAATTTTTTTTTTTTTAATTATTGACCAAAAATGATTGTATCACGGGTGGCATGGTGGTGCAGTGGGTAGCACAGTGATCTCACAGCAAGAAAGTCATAGGTTCAAGTCCCGAGTGGGGATGAGGCTGGCCTTTCTGTGTGGAGTTTGCATGTTCTCCTTGTGTCTGTGTGGGTTTTTCCAGGTGCTCCGGTTTCCTCCCACCCTCCAAAAACAAGCAAGTTAGGTTGATTGGCTGGGGACAAATTGCTCCTGGGAATGAATGTGTGTATGGCTCTGTTTGTGTGTGCCCCTGCGACAGACTGGCAACCTGTTTGGGGTGTACCTTGCCCTTTGCCTTGAATCAGCCGAGATGGGCTCCGGCACCCCCCCGAAACCCAAAAGGGATAGACAGTTTAGAAGGTGACTGACTGATCATATCACTTTAATTAAGCGAAGTCAAGAATATTGTTGTCTTCCCATTTAATGTAGAAACCTGTAGGTCCGTCCAGCACTTTGAGGATTCAACCTGCTGTTTGCTCACATCTGTGAAGAAATGAGGAGATTCACTGTTTTTTTCCATTCTTTGTGACATGTGGATCCGTGACAAAAGGAACATTTTATGCTATTAGATGCAACAGAAAAGAAAACCTTTTCAAATATATTAGACCTGCTGATTTTAAGAGTAAATCCGCACATTGCGGATTTACATCTACAGTAAAACAATTGGTTCCACTGATTTTATATCAAGGTGGGCTATACGTGTAAAAACTGAACAATCATTCAACTGCCTCTGTGTCTCCTGACTAGCTTTTCACTCTATGAAGGCGGTGTGACTGTATCTTGTTTTGCAGACGTGAGCACACTGCCAGGTTTAATCCTCAAAGTGCAGCACGCTGAGGAAAAACTGTGTCCATACGCTTAACAAGCTGCTTCCCCGTGCTTCATATTTTCCTGTTTGCCAGTATCTGTAAGCTACTTTAATGCAACGGCTAGAGGAACGTGCTTTGCTCTCTTCCCATGTAATTACCAAGTGATTAGAGTTGTTAGAGGTCATCGGCTGCAGACGTTGGATGCAACAGCGTGGGTTTTAGATGAGTCTCTCCACCTACTTCAACTTTTTAGTTCCATGTTTGGTTCGTGATAACTTTCAGCTGCTCTGATGGCACCAACTTGGAAGCCCAGCTGAGGATGTGATTTGTGGATTTGGCGAGTCCAATGAGTTAGGGAGTGATAATTTTCTGGTAGAATAGCTGAAAATTGAGTTCATAATGAGAAATAAGTTCCGCTTGGTCGACACGGAGATCCATCTGACTGTTCTTAGATAACAGCGAGTATTAAAATAGTTTTAATTAAATTGTCATTGAACTCGTCAACTTCCCACTGTGAAGTACAAATGATAAAAACTCTGGTCTTTTTTTGTTTCTCTAATTCTGTGTAGATAAGTGTTTAAGTCTCATATTTAGACTAAATCTAAAAAATCTTTTGGTGATGAGAGAAAAAGGATGTGCATGCTCTTTGTGACTCAGGATGACTATTCTGGAAAATGAGCCCTGCAGTTGGCCCTGACCCTTCGCAAAAAGGCGTGTTGCCATTTGTGTCTTTGCACGTGTTGCATGAAGCCACTGCATAGCTATGAAGTCCACAAAACCAAGGAACAAACCCCTAAAAGTGTCTGGTTAATCGGACAAAAGGAACCCTGAGATCATGATTCATGTTGTCTGTGTGTTGTTCCTGCAGCATGTGGTGGTTGGAACACACACACGTGTTTGCTTTGTTTAAAGAACTGCAATGCAGCAGTATAGATTAAATGTGCAAAAAATGTCCAAATAATTTGTGCATTAAATTCATTTTCTAAATTTCATGAGTAGTAATTTGTTGTTTAATCTTTTATGAGTGTATTTTCAAATAAGATAACATCTACTATCAGGAATGAGAGCAAATTAGCTTTTGTTTGCACACAAATCTGGTGATTTTATGCTTTATTAAGCAATAGTTAAGTCATAAATTCACACAAAAATTAACTGAATGAAAAAATTAGTGAAGCTTTTTGTGCATGTTTTGTTAAAAACTAAAATAAAGAGAGAAAACCTCTTCTAAACGGGGCTAAAATCAGATGTCACTTTCACCTATCCCGTGCTCTGGAAAAGATACGGGCGGTCTAACAGATAAAAACAGTCATGAGGCTCCTTCCCACCGGGAATGTCACTGTTACATACCAGAATCAGCTCAGACATACATCCAGCATGCACATACACACACACACACACACACACACACACACACACACACACACACACACACACACACACACACACACACACACACACACACGCGAGTCCAGCGTACACAGAGATGTTTATGTTGCAGAGCAAGCTGCACATGCATACTCCACTGATATGTCAGGGTCATAAATCTGTGCATGCTGACACATTTCCATGTGTGTGGATGTCGTGGTCCAGGCCATGATGCGGGGTGACAGGTCTTATGCCACTGCCTTTAGGTCAGCAAAGGAGGCGGAGTCACAACGTGACAGCCATGAGGACAGTCTTGCGTTTCATTCACAGTCACCCCCCAATGACACAACCTTTTTTTTTTTTTGCACAGTACCAGGTTCAGCAATGCTGAGGTAACATTCGGACCTCTCTGAGTCCATGTTGCTCAAGCCTGGGGTTCCAATTTATTTTGATGCCCACATTTGACGCTGACAATTTCAAAAAGGGGTTTCCTGCTAAATAAACTTTTTGGGGGTTTCTTATGTTTGAATGTTGTTTTCACATCAAAAATATACCAGAGGTGGATTTCTATTTCAATCATGATGTTTTTTTAGAAATTGGCAAGGATTCCAGTATTTGGATACCAGGTAGTACTTGGCCACAGATTTTATTCTCTGTCACGCCTACATTTTAACACAAGCAAGAAGTGTTTTAGTGTACACATTCTGCTCATGCTTCCTTATACTTTGCTTAAAACTTGATACTTGTACATATACGTTGATATTGAAATTGATACTATATGGATTCCTGTTTTCCAGCATCGATTGCTCCCTCATCCATCAGTGTCTAGGAAAGCAGAAACATGCTCTGATTCCAGATTTGGTAGAATTTTAGAGCTATTTTTTACAGCCAAAGCAGTTTATGAGGTATTTCGGATTCAAGGCCAAAGATGAAAAAATGGCAGGTTAAATTTTACTTGCGAAAATTGTGATGATTAAGTACTCAGGAATTCCCACTAACCTCCGTGTTCACCAGGCCGACAAGGTAACATCTCCCCCGACAGCGTGAAAATCAGTAAAACAATGAATGAATGCAATTGAGCATGACTCTTAAGTTTTATTGTTACAGCATGTGCATCATAAAATTGCAATTTGTCAGGTTCATTACTCTTTAATAAACAGAAGAGAAATGTACAGACGAGTAAGAAGACAGTTCAAATGTTTCATTGTGCAAACACTTTTTGTTGGTTTTTTTTAACGTACTGTATCGATCCCTCAGAAACAAAAGGTTAGGTGTCTTCCCTAAGCACCCTGAGACGTGGACCCAGTGGGAATCAAACGTGCTTGTCCAGGTCCAAAGGTGAACAAGTTACATCTAAGCCAACACCTCAGTGGTAGTTTGAAGTTTGATTTTTAAAGTATCAAAACAAATTGCCATAAATAAACAAATTGAATCACATCGGACTAAAATGACACTGTTATTGAAATCCGAATGATATTGTGTCATTTATCGAGATACGCTTAGAATCAGGAGATTAAAATCAATACCTTGCTGTAACATGGGTTGCAATTTTTTATATACGTAGGTGCACCGAAATAAGATTAGAAGAGAAAATGTACTACTGTTATTGACTTGATGCACTTTACACTAATTTTCCAGCCTCAAAGAAGTTTTATGCTGTTGTACACATGTTAAGATGGTAGCAAAAGGAGGAGATTTACAGATTCAAAACCAGGAGTAAAACTGAATAAATGTAATTATAAGCTTTTAAAATTTGGTATTTTTGAGTAAACAAATATTTCCACATTTATGTTATTGTCTGTACTTTTTAAGAAATCAAAATTATTAGGCCGCAAAAACACAACATTCCTCTGAGATGAAGATGCTGAGGATGTCTCTGGGAGTGACCAGAATGGACAGGATTAGGAATGAGTATATCAGAGGAACAGCACATGTTAGAGGTTTTGGAGATAAAGTCAAAGAGGCCAGACTGAGATGATTTGGACATGTAGAGGAGAGAGTGCGAGTAAATCGGCAGAAGGATGCTGGATTTGGAAGCACCAGGAAAGAGGGCTAAAGGAAGACCAAAGAAGAGGTTCGTGGATACAGTGAAGGAAGAAAATGAAGATAGTTGGCGTGACTGAAGAAGATGCAGCAGACAGGGTTAGATGCAAGAAGCTGACTTACTGTGGCGACCCCTGAAGGGAAATGCCGAAAGAAGAAGAAGATTTATGACAGTTTCACTCCAGTCACATAAATTCAGACCTGATATGGTCACCAAGAACATAAGATCCTGTACACAGGCATCTTTTTGTAGTGAAAATTACTGCCAAATGTGAGGGAATTCTGGGAAATGTCACAAGAAGACAAAAAAGCAAAAAAAAAAAAAAAAAGTAGTAAACAAGTATCTTTTGAAAATTCTACTACTAGTTTAAAAAAAAAATTAAAGAAGAAAAAGTAGACAAGGAAGAGTAAACAAACTTTTAAAAATATTTTTATTATTTTGTTACTTTCTCATCCTCTTGGTAGTCACAACATGTTCTGACCTTGGGCTGACTGTCCATCTGGGCCGTGTCCGCATGCTGCTATGAAACTTAGCTAGACTTTGGTGTGTGCAGCCGTGTTTACTTTTGGTCATGTTAAACAGCTTTTAGACATTTTAGTAGATAAAATAAGAACACTGTCTACCACAGATTAGATACTTGAGGAGATTAACAGCATATTTACTGGAATTATTTTCTTATTCTGACTTGTTGAACCATTACCTCAAAACTAATCACTTTACCTAGATGAAGCCTATCTGCTGCATTTTGCAAAGCAGTACTTTGCTATTTGAGGTTTACATAATATTTGATAATAATTTATTAATAATGTTTGTTGTCAGGCTGTAAAGTGGTGCAATTGTTAACACGATGACCTCACAGCAAGTATGTCGGTGTTTGAATCAGGGAGTGGGGTCGAGGCATGAACTACTGTCCTTTCTGTGTGGAGTTTGCATGTTCTCTTCGTGTCTGCGTGTTTTTTCTCCAAGTACTTCTGTTTTCCTCCCACTCTCCAAAAACATACATGTTAGGTTGATTGGCTGCTATAAAATTTCCCCTAGGAATGCGTGTGTATAAAACCCTACGACAAACTGGTGACCTGGTCAGGGTGTACCCTGCCTCTTGTCAGCCAAAATAGGCTGCAGCACCACCTGCAATCCTGTTAGGGAATAAGCTGTTGAGAAGATGAAGCTATACTATTTTTTTATCTTTACTGGTAGTTTTTCTTTTTGTCAACTCAACCTCTATAAAGAGTTTTTTGCTCATTAAAAATTATCCAAAAAAGAGAATGCTCTGTTTTAGCTACTCTGAGATAAAACATTTCTGGTTGAAAACACAACAATAGCAAGCTAGTTTAAGGCAAACACATTTTTTCTGTGATATCGAGATCAATTCTGTATTAAACACCTTTTAAACCAGACTTTTTCATTTCTTACTGAGATTTTTTTTAAAAGTTGATTTGCAGTTTGACGCTTGTTCCCTGCAGGATTTTCCATCATTGATGCCTTCATGTTGTATCTAACGGGACGTGCATGTGCATTTCTAGTGCAGCCAACAAGGAAGCCCCAAGAGGAGACTGATCACTGAGCATCTGCTGTCAGAATTTTTTAAAAGCTTCCAAACAGAGCCAAGAGGAGATCAGATGTCTGGAATCATCTCAGACCACTTAGATTTCAATATGCCAAAAAAGTTATTGTGGTAATTTAAACTAAGCCTGAAAAAACAAGAAGGAAAGGGAGTGTACAGGTTTAAGGTGGGACCATTTAAATATTTAACTGCTGTCATTATTAAATAAATTCAATAAATTTATATAGAATATATGTGTATTACTTAAATATTAAATTTTTTAGAGATTCAATGCATCCTCTTATTTACATGTATGAAAAGTTCTTAAATAGTTTAATCGTCTGAGCTGCTTGTCCCTAAGAGGGTTGCCGTGGAGAGTGCCAAAGCCTATATCGGCCTATTTCAGACTAAAGGCAGGGTACATTCTGGACAGGATGCCAGTCTTTTACGGGGACACACACAACCATCCACACAAACACTCGTCAGTATGGGCAATTTCACAGTTGCTAATCAGCCTAACATGCAAGTTTTTGGAAGGAGGGGGGAAATCTATGCACCTGTAGAAAACCCACACATACACAGGGAGAACATGCCAACTCCACACAGAAAGACTGGCGTTCCTAGGCTCTACCCCACCCGGGACTCAAACCCCGACCGTATTGCTGTGAGGCTACTGTGTAAATCACTGCAGCACTGTGTAGCCATCTTTTAAATAGTATTTTTAAAAATACTTTTGAAAGTAAACGCTTTAAAGAGAAAAACTTTGAGTTTTTATCTCGTTATGCAAGTCTATTTATTTGTGATGTCAGCTCTGTGGGTTTGTGTCGCTTGCTTAATGTTGCTTGGTAATCGTGTGCAGGCAGGCTAGAACGGGTGGAGAAAAGTATCAGGTGTGATGTGTGACAAAAGAGTTTCAGCTAAAATGAAAGGGAAAGTGTACAAAACCGTGGTGGAACCGGTCATGATGTTTGGTCTAGAAACAGTAACACTGAGGAAAAGACAGGAAACAGAGATGGAGGTAGCAGAGATGAAGATGCTTATGATCTCTTTGGGAGTGCAAACAACAAATACAATCTTGTTTTTCTTGTCAGTTTTCGTAACAAAAAGAGGTCTGTTTTTGGTTGTTTTTGGATGGACAGGATCAGAAATGAGTATATCAGAGGAACAGCACATGTTAGAGGTTTTGAAGATAAAGTCCGAGAGGCCAGACTGAGATGCTTTGGACATGTGCAGAGGAGAGAGAGAGAGTACATAGGAAGGAGGGTGCTAGATTTGGAACCAGCAGGAAAGAGGACTAGAGGAAGACCAAAGAGGAGGTTCATAGACGCAGTGAAGGAAGACAGGACGATAGTTGGCGTGACCAAAGAGGATACAGCAGATAGGGTGAGATGGAAGAAACTGAGTTGCTGTGGCGACCCCTGAAGGTAAATGCCGAAAGAAGGATGTTTAAGGCAACAGGTTTGTGTGCTAAAACAAAACCCAAGGTTTTACTTGTTAAACATCTGAGACAAACCAATAAAAATGAAAGAGAATCATAACTAAGTTTCCTGGTATTTCTGGGCAATTTTGTTTCACATTGAACGTCGATGATCTTCAAACCCTTTCAATTTCTATCTGATGTTGCAAGAAACTGAAAACTTGATCTTGATTAAAAAAAGTTAAAGCAGCGCTTTATTTTATAAATCCAATCAGTAGGCGTGTTTGAAAAGAGTGAGTTTATTAAAAACACATAATCAGTTTGACAGTAAAGAGAACATATTGGAATACATCTGGGTATCCGTGGCATGGCGCTGCACATGGCAGAAGGCATGCTCTGATTGGACCACGAGGTCTCCTGCCTGATTGGCTCAGTTGGGGTGGCCGCGTCCAGGCCATGTCCGCACCGCTCTGTGTCACACACAGAGCTGAGCAGAACAGCCAGGTTCACAGACCGCAACGGACACCCTGTCACCGCCTTGCGAGGCACACTCCACCACACACACATACACACTGATATGCAGCGAAGGAAGAAAAAAACAGACAACAGAAAGTAAAAAACGCTAGATTTGCTTACAAAAAGCCTCTTTGATGAGAGGACATTTTTTGGCTTTTGTACAGCTTGCATAAAATGATTTGATAGTAAAACATTCACCAAATGAACATTATTTCTAATTTGTCAGCTATTTCTGCAACTCTACAACTCACAACAGCCATAATCTTAAATGCAAACTCATGTTTTTTTTCATAACGTTAAAAAAGTGCAAGTAGCTTCTTTATTGATGGAATTTATTATCTTAGTGGTTATCAAACTGTTAGAGTAAACCTCCATTTTTTATTGGCAATCATATTATCAGCTTTTTTTCCCTCACCCTGCTTATTTAATTACTGAGACTCTACGATATATGACGAAACAAGCATTTTAAAAAGCTCCATATTTCATTTATCTGCTGCTGCACAAGATCCACCAAATTACTCAAAAATGATGGTTTGATACAACTAAGAAAACCATATCTTGTTACAGTATATTTTTATGTTTTAGTAGCAGTTGTGTCACCTTTTATCGATACTTTAAAATTATATTATAGTAAATAAATGAACACAAAATATAATAAATGCATCTACTCATACTGACAATATTAAAACCACGTCCTTACAAAAAAAACAACATTTTGGACGTTTCTGCTTGTTTGAACCTCATACGTACATTAAAAACATATTTAAAGTAGTTTCAATTTTATTTGTGTGTTTTAAATTTGTGAACTCACCTATTCAGTATTCAAATATCATTTGAACACCAGGTTGTTCTCAGGCACAGATTTTGTTCTCCACCACGCCCACATTCTGATGTAAGCATGAAGAGTTTCAGGGCACACAATCTGCGCACTCGCTGCTAAACAGGAAGCGAAATTTTTATGTAAATACACCAGAATAAGATAATAAAAGAGTATGTGCCAGTTTTTGTGCCAGATCGGGGTTCGAGCCCACGGGTAGGCGTGGGGCTTGAAACACTGGTCTTTCTGTGTGGAGTTTGCATGTTCACCCTGTGTATGCACAGATTTCCCCAAGGTACTTTGATTTCTTCCCACCCTCCAAAAACATACATGTTAGGTTGATTGGCCCTTATGAAATTGTTCCTAGGAATGAGTGTGGATGGTTGTGAGTTTGTGGTCCCGCAACAGACTGGCGACCTGTTCGGGGTATATTCCCACCTCTTACCTGAAATTAGCTGGGATAGGCTCTGGTACCCACACCACCCAATTAAGGATAAGCGGTTCAGAAGACGAAATAAAACCTTACTTCTGATCCCAAGACTTGTCCCTGTATCAACCAAACCCAACCCTTGACCTTATAATTTTCTTTTCTTGGAATTCTACTGTACATCCAACCGGAAAACCTTTAACATCTTCACAACTGATTTAATTCAATTAAGCAGCCACACGATCATACAAAGCAAAAAAGACAAGCCAACACATGGTTATTTTTAGCCACTGTTCCATATGAAACATGTTCCTCCAGACACTCAAGATGCTGCAGGGTCATTCTTCACGCAGCCTCTTATAGACCTCAGACTGCTTTTTAATAATGCTTTGCTCCTGGATTAAGCAAATGCTGCAGGAGTAATCTGGATTAAGATTATATTTAAGCTTTGTGAATTGTGATGTAAAAACCTACTTGAATAGTAGAAAAGGCTAATTCTAATTCTGGTTTTGTTTTCTTTTTTTTTTAAGTCTGTTTACTTTTATTTGAACTTGTTGTTGCATAAAGACAAATCCTTCTCGATGATGCTAAAAGTTTATTCTTCCCTGTCACATTTCTACGTAAGTTTTTTTAAGTTTTCGAACTCTGAATGTCTTTATGAAGCTGTGTTGATTTTAGCCTACCTGGCAACAAATGCTGTCTGAAATGTGATTGGTCAAATGCTTTGAAGTGAAAACACCTCTTTGGAAGCGGTGCAGCCATCAGAAAAGCCCCAAAAGAAAACAAATTGGTAATTTGGAAAAATTTGATATAATAATGACTGAAATATAATTACCAGCCGTTTCTGATTGAGATATTTTGTAAGCTAGTAAGAGCGCTTCAGAGGTATTCAGAGTCCATCACTATATATTTGTTAAAAATTAGAACCCTAAAAACCCTAAAAATTTCTATTTCCCCCCCAAATTATTCTGCAAACCCACCTAACACTATCTTCATTCATTTTTCCGTGAGGTCACTTCTCATGGTGTGACTCCTAACCTCTCCTTTCCTAGCGTTTTATTGCTGAAGTATCTGCTCACAAATTCATACATGAGTGGGTTTCTATGACCACATGGCCTCAGGGTTAGTCATTCTCCTCCACGGTGTGATGGGTCGACCAAAAGCCCAAAGGCGAGCACAGATGTTCTCCTGCTTTGGGTTTAGCCTGGATGATAGCCTTACGGGCTAACCTTTCCAGACTCTAAGTCAAAAACAGAAAAAAAAACTGAGCAGATTTGCTTGACAGAAGTGCTTAAGGCCTAACCTTAAATAGCTCTGTTCTGTTTCTGTACTCACATCTGCTGTGTTTCGTGGGTTTTGAGTCTCTGTTGTACAAAATAATGTTCAATCTACTGAACAGTCGTGGGAGTCGAGTCTTTCAACACAAAAAAAGCCTAAGGACAGACACTTTATACAAAGATTTACTCAGATGAGGAGCTTGTTTGTTCAGAGAATGACAATAACTTAGTGATTGCATGTGCAAGCCGTAGGGTAGAGAGCGGCAGCACCTCGACAGACTGTTGTTTTTTTTTCTGGATTTCACCACGGTTTCTGTCTTCCGTTTGGCACAGGAGCATAGAAGCATCAATGCTGTTCATCCTCAACTCGTTTCTTTGTGTTATATCTCTGTTGAAGTCATTTTTTCTGCTCTATAGTGTACATTTTCATTGAGTCTCATTCTATCTCACCGAGTAAATAGTGTTGTTAAATTGAAGTTAAAACATGAAGCAGCCCTCCAATGACTTCAAGCTTTCACTTACGTTATAGTTTTTTTAATAGCACTTTAAAACAGGATGAGCAGTGTGCTTCATTTTTCCAACAACTGAATACATTTTTTTCCTCTATCGCTGTATCTGTTCCTCTTCTTAGATTTTGCTACCCCGTGATAAACTGGTGACCTAGCTATGGCATCTCAATCAATCTCAGTTGTGATGATTTTGTCCAAATGGAATATTTAATCTAAAGGTGCAGAACTTAACGACATGTTTGTTAAAGTTTATCATAAAGATTTTCCCAGAATGTGAGGTAGATCTCTTTGAAATGAGTTGGGTTAGTCGTAAGTGAAAACTGTGTAAATCTACCAGACATACTAGTGTGTAAACACGGCTATATATAAAGTCTGAGTCACTGAAAGTGAAGGCATTACCAAACATAAACTGTGTCAAATCCAAACAAATGTCCAACAGGATATTTATTACATAAACCCCATGCAAATCTTTTGGGATTTTCCAGTTGATATTGATAGAAAATAAACCAAAAGTGATCAATTCAGTCTGGAAAAGCCTGAACCCGGGAAGTTAGTCGTTTATTAATGCTGAGAAAACAGCTTGAGGCTGGGTGATGATGCATGCTGGGAAACCTATGTGAACCAAAGAAGACCCAAGAAGATACAAAAAGGCACTTTTTCTTAAAGAAAACTCAAACTCATTAAAGGCTTTTACTAATCCAAAGCTTCATTTCACAATTTTAGATGGTTTTTGTCTCCTTTTTGCTCACAAAGAACTTTAAGTCTTTGATAATCATAATCTAAATGCTCTTTTAACTCAAGGGAAATGAATAAAACACGTAGTCATCAGCATATATGTTTACTGTTGGCTCAGAAACAATGTAAGTTTATTGTTTTAATTATGTAACTAAACTAATCTTTTACATACAAACCAGCTTAGTCATTCCACCGTCTTCCGTATATCCAGGAGTTTCTTCTTCCACATATAGACCATAAAACAGCTGGATGTAGTGAATGGGATTTCACCGATAGCATTTGGCCATTTTGTGGAGGCAAAAAATGCAGTTATTGGTCCGGTTTGCATTCCTGTTGAAACAACCCTACCAACCAGGAGTGAGCTTTTTGAAAATTTACGTCTCAACCACTGGAGAGTTGCAAACAGCCAATCTGTCTGTCTCATGCGTTGGCTTCCTGTTGTCATTGGCTAAGTAAAATATTAATCAAACCAGATAAGCGTCTCCACCCACGTAGGGGTGGACATCTGCTACATTTTCATTTAATCATTATGTCCGATTAACAAGTTATCGGACACAATAACTTGTGTGTGTGGGGGAGGAGGGAGGGGGGGGGCTAAGTTTCCCCGGAGAAGACACCTAACCCCCAGTTACTCCTACCATTAGCACCGTCATGGCTGCCTGCAGCGGTGAAAAAAATTATTAATTACGCTGCTATATGTTGGCCAAATTTTCTGTAAATCATACACGTGAGCAGAAATTTCACTTTTTTTGCCATAACCAAATCCCTTCATCTGTGTTACATTAGATCTGTTAGTTTACTTTATGTGGTACTCTAACAGAGGCCAGGGACGAATGTAATCAAGACAAGAAGGAACTCTGCATGGGTCTTGTTAGCTGTTGTAAACAAAGCACTGTGTGGCCGTTGATGTGATGTGGGACATTTCATTAGCTTGTTGCACACACAAGATGCCTCAGCTTTAGGGAAAAGTCATTTAGGACCTCCCATTACAGAATCCTTACCGTAACATCTCCTTTGATGAATTTGCCAACATTGAACTATGTCTAAACAGTTTCCCAAAATAGTTTTTGAATAATTCTTGTGGTATTTAAAAGAAAAACGATTTTGCTCCATTGTTTTCTGTCTGTGGTATACCAGCATCTTATAAAGACATTTGTGACTGGCTATTGTTTCTTTAATTTTTTTGGTATTTTGTCTTCATTATCAGTACAAGAAGAAAACATTTGTTGTCTGCCAGCATGGCGAGCCTGATTGGATGATTAAAAATGTATCGGAACAAATGTAACCGAAGGGAAGAACATATTGCTGCATGGAAGTGCTATTTCAGCTTCTTCCCATCTCTCCATCTCAGCTCCCTTCTTCTTCTATGCATTCATAAAGGGTTTTGTTGGAAAGTTGATTGCTCACTTCCATTTACATTCACTTACCATCTGCCGGATTTGGCTGCATCCACGGCTCGATTCATAACGTTGGCAGCTTCGCATTCACTCGCCTCTTCTCTTTCTTTCCACCATCATTTAATCCTTCCCTGGTCTCTGGCGTGTATTGATCGCTAATCACTAAACAAAACCTAACAAATTATAGCTTTTAAGTTCCGGTATACATTAACTAGATTAAACTGTCTTCACTTTGAAGTGTGGGGAGTTAGGTTTTATTTTTTAATATTTTCGATGAAGTAATAAAGCTTTCATTTGCCATCAAGAGAAAGTAAAGCATCAAACATTTCAAATCTTCATAGTTTTATTGTTTGGAAATGGTTTTTTGTTTTGCTAGAATATCTCGTAGTTGGAAAGATATCAACCATGTGAAATAAAGATCAACCAATCAGCCCAGCACAGGAGTGGGCAAACTTTTTGATACGTGGGCCACATTGGGTTCTAACATTTGACCGAGGGACGGAAAAGATAGTTGGCATGCTTTGGTAAATAAGCGCGCTAGTTATGGAAAGCCATTAGGGGTTGCTACACACACGTAATCTTGCGCGCTAAATTTGAAATCAAGCGCGCTCAAAAAACGTGCATTGAGCGTGCGCTAGGTTTAAAATGTGGGTTTGAAATCTAACATCCTTGTTTACTTGCGTGTATTGGCACGCGCATCACTGAGTCACACATTCTAATGGGAGCAGTGATGTTGTTTTCTCAAATAAGCGCCATCTAGTGAGAAAACATCTGAATTGCAAGGAAAATCAAACATTACCGAGGTGTATTTATTAAATCTTTTCAAGATTGGGGACTGGATTAAATCATTTAATGGGCCGCATGTGGCCCACGGGCCGTAGTTTGCCCATGCCTGGCCTAGCATCATCATCCCCTTATAAAATTAAGGTTAACAACACCTGCAGTTCTTCATTTATTCTTTGACTTTCACTTGGTTTTGAACTCAACATTATTCTTCCTGAACTCTGTTTCAACTTTACCTTGATCCCTCCTTCCGTTAGGGTATTTACTCGGTCTCAGAGTAATGGTGTCCGTGATGCAGTCAGAGGAAAGTGAATGATGGCTTATAGATGTTGTCCACTGACACACTCTCATTACCTGTATATTGAAATATAATAGCACCGGGAGGTCCTCATCTTGGCCTGATCTTATTTCTAATATATCCTGATATAAAAATGAGTGATGTTCTGTGAATTTGTCAGGAGAAACCGGGTCAGGGTCAGTGGCTGCCAACATGTGTGCTTTTGTGCTTGCACATTATGCAAACGGAGAGATCTGCTGATGTAGCCTTGAGCTGGATGCTTAACCCCTGACAGCTCCTGGTGCACGGTGAATTATCCCTTCAAGGTAGCATAAAAATATTGTTTTAAAAAAGCAAAAATTAGCATTCATTTTCATGTTAACATGGATTAATTTGAATCCACATCACTGACTTCATCCACGTTATTCGTGCTTCATCTTAAAATCTAACACCTCCATCTGTCCCCTGTGCAACCTCAGCAAAGATCATCTTCTCAGCTTTCAGTTGATGCGACGACAAGGATGTCTTCACTTATCTGGACTAAACATACTCAGCAGTGTCTGGCAGTGGCATTTGGCCTCTGTGTGTTCTCCTGCGTGGCAGCATGTGTGTATTCGTCTGAGAGCTGAAGCCACTGGAGACCCTGAAGTTGCGAGTTTCGCCTCAGTGACTTGTCTGAGTTGAGTGACAGCATGCCGCCGGGCGAAAGCAACGTCTCATTATGCAATGCTAATTAATTTTTGCAGCAAGTCATGCGTGTTTTTTAGTAATTGAGTCATTGTTACATGATAAATAAAAGCATCGTAACTCCACAACTCATTACGTTGGAAAGTGGTAATTTCATGCCAGCTATTGTTCAAAGATCAACATCAGGTGTTAAAAAAGGGAGATTTTCATGTAACAGCTTCTCATAATGAACTTATTAGTATTTTAATTTTTTTTTTTTGCCCTCACTGACAAAAGAGGACCTGGTTTTGATTTAATACCACAAGTAAAGTCTGCCAAGGGTTTAAAAACAGGGTGTCACGCAAAATCAATTTTTTATAGTTTCCTCTGTGTTTCAACGTTATCCCCACATAAAAAAAAAAATACCATTTACATTCAAACATAAGAGACAGGAAGAATTTTTATAAACTTCTGCTTTGATACGTGCATGTTTGAGTAATTTACAAGCTCTTTCATCCAGTATTTGGAAACTATCCAAACAACATGTGGTTCTTAGCCATGGATTTTATTCTCCACCACGCACACATTATAATTTTGCAGAAAGTATTTTTGCAGCATGATCAGTGCCTCCCCTCAAAAGAGAGTGCGTGGAATGCACAAAATTAAAAAGAAATAAAAGGATATGAACTCACTTTGCTAATTTGATGGACTTTCCACTATACAGTATGTATGGCCTCAAATGAGATTCGCGGTGTGCCGAAGTACACACCCAGGGGTTGGGACTAAGCATGGTGTGAGGAGGGGAAAATTCACAGTTTCAAAAACAGGAGTGAAATGCATCTATAAGCTTTTCTCCAGCAAATACCAAATTTTTAGCCAAAAAATGTTCATCTATAACATTATAAAATAAGAATTATTACATCACAGAAGTAGCTCAGAATTTTGTTCACAAATGAGAGGAGCATCGAGCAAGAGATTGGTAGGTGAATTGGTGTGGCTTCTGCAATAATTAGGATGCTACATTTGTTCATCGTGGTGGAGAGAGCAGAAATAAAAAAAGAAGCTATCAATTTACAAATCAATCTACGTATCTACCCATTTGTTCACCAGCTGTAGTTGATGATGGAAAAAAACAAGATTGAAGCCGAGACAACTTTTCTCTGCATACTGGATGGGTTAGGATTAGGATTTCTACCATTCGAGTGGGTCTCAGGGTGGAGCTATTGCTCCTCCACTTAGAGAGGAACCATCTTTCCAGAATGTCCGTAGGACTCCTCACTGGTCAGGTATTCCAGGTAAAGAGGTAGACCAAGGACCCACTGAACGGACTGGGTTTCCCAGCAAGTCATTGAATCCCCCAGATGAGCTAGAAGACGTGGCCAGAGTTTGTTCCAGTGAGGGCTTCCAACTGAATCCAGGATTGTCCATGTTCATACTCTTCTCTTTGCTCTACTTTGCCTCATTCGGTTTATTAGTTTCGTCACTCTGCTGCCCAGCATCTTTCTACAAAAATCAATCTGCTCCGATATCTGTTTACCCATAAATCACAGCTCCAATCAGCTCCCACACACACCGGCTAAGAAGCAAGGACCCCCGAGCACAAAAATCTGTCTCAATAAGAAGTGAAGGTATTGTGTTTGTGTGTAACGACCAACCTTTGTGTTGAACACAGTTTATCTTCAGACTCTGAGGAGGGTTATTTCTGCTCTCACTGCTTGTTAGATGGTGGTTTCACGTTAGAGTTGTTGTTCCTGAATGCACACAAACCCCTCGTGGAAACAAATGAGACGGTTTGTCTGTTCTTTGGGCTTCTTACACACCAAATGAGACAGTTTCAAAGTCAAAGCTGACTGGCTTCAAACTACATCATTTAATCCATTCTTTGTAGAAACCACATTTCTTCAACAACAACCTAAAACAAAAAAACTAACTCAAAGATAAGATTATTGTTTTTTTATTCACAACTTTATTATTGATTTACTAGAGGAACCACAAAAAGTTTGCGCATGTTTCTTCTCTACAGCTCCAACGGGCTTTTGTATTCTGTGGTCAAATGAACTTAACTTTTTATCTCTCTAATTTTTCTTCATTGCTTTTATTTGACGGTGGTTGTTAAGGGAGGTTTTGATCTCAATCACAGCTACACACATCCTCACCAATCTCAGATCCTGGTGTATTTTGCCTCTCAGCACGGCTTTAGACAACATAGCAATTGCATTGCTATCTTAGAAATTCTGTTCTGTTCCGTTGTCTTTCGCTTATCCAGGGTCGGGTAATGAGGCAACGACCTCAGACGGGAAGCCCAGGCTTCTCTCACCCCGGCGACATCCTCCAGTTCCCCTGGGAGGATCCCGAGATGTTCCCCAGCCAGCCTTGAGACATAGTCTCTGCAACGGTTCCGGGGTCTGCCTCTGGGTCTCCTCCCCATGGGACATCCCTGAAACATCTTACCAACAAAGTGATCAGGAAGCATCCTAATCAGATGCCCAAACCACCCCATCTGGCTTCTTTCAACCCAGAGGAGTAACAGCTCTAATCCGAGCTCCTCCTGAAGGGCAGAGCTCCTCACTCTATCTCTGAGTGAGAACCCAGCCATCCTGCAAAGCAAGCTTATTTCAGCCACTTGTTTCCCCAAAATCTCATTCTTCATAGGTCAGTTTTAGAAATTCAAAGGACAAATTAGTTTAATTGTTTCTTATTTTTGACTTAGCTCACAAACTGTATTTAGCTGAAACTGCTTACAGTTACTCAGTAGCAAGTATGAGATAAGATTTAATTTTTTAATCCTGCAGAGAATGATTAGGTATTCAGAGTCATGCGACTACAGGTGAAGGTCACAAATTTATCGGGCAGACCAAGACATATTGTTCAACACGTTGGCTTCAACTTCTTGTTGGTTTGCCAGGATGATGAATTTTTTTTTTTTTTTTACAGCTAAGTGATGGATATGCAGCTTACTAGAACAGGAAACAGATGGAATAATTTATTCACCCATCCTTAAATCCATTTTTCCATTCATTCATGTAAATATTCATCTATTCATCCGTTCATCCATCCATCTATCCCTCCATCTATTTCTTTAACCATCTGTCCATAAATATCCACACATCTATCAATCTATCTGTCTGTTCATTTATCCATCAATCCATCCACCCACCATTCCTTTGTCTTGCCATCCATCTGTTCATCTGTCCAACACTATCGAGGAACCAGCCAAACCTTGTTTAGGCTGCTGGTACAAACCAAAGACCAAACCAAAGCAAAGATTATTTAATGTATGTACTAAATACATTTATTCATTCATCTTAAGCGCATTTTATGCGCTTATCCCTGACAGGGTCGCGAGGAATGCCGGAGCTGATTCAAGGTGAGAGGCAGGGTGCACCCTGAACAGGTCGCCAGTCTGTCACAGGGCCACATACACAAAACCATCCACTCACACACACTCATTCCTAGGGGCAATTTCATAGCGGCCAATCAACCTAACATGCATGTTTTTGGAGGGTGGGAGGAAACCAGAGTACCTGGAGAAAACTCATGAATACACGAGGAGAACATGCAAACTCCATGCAGAAAGTTCAGTGTTTCAAGCCTCAACCCCACTCCAGTACTCAAACCCTGACGTTCTTGCTGTGAGGCCACTGTGCAATTTGCAGCTTTAAATCTGTAAACAATCTCACTCTACCGGCGAGCTCTGCCATGCCATTGTTGAAATTATTTTTCTTTTAAATTCTCTACATGACGGATTTCATTTAATTTAATAAATGCTTGAATATTAAGATGTTAATCTAAAATTTAGGCAATGCTTTTCATCGATCAATCTAAACAGAAGGTGGGCTACTCATTGAAAGTCCACACGAGTAGCATATGTGAAGAGGTTTGGTTTGACTGCTTCGATGGATGGTATTGGTCATGAGGAGGTGTTCAGAGAGAATGAAGGAGGCTGCAGAGAAAAAAATCATTTTGGTTTGTGCTTAGGATTTGTGCTGGCAGGAAGCTCAGACCCTTAGGGACACAGAGATGGGGGATGGTGAGTTACTGGGGTCTCTTCCAGTTATTATAACCTCACAATACAGTTGGCCTGCTATGACTAGGCTCCATGTTCTTCCCTCGGTGACGGCGTATAAATGGGAAGTTGTGAGTTCTTTGTGTCTGCTCGCAGTTCGCTGCCATGAACTGAAACAAAGGAATCCATTCATGCACTAATTTTCCCTCATTACGTTGCGGGTACCATCCATATTGGACCCTTTGCTTTACATGTGTGGATATGTGACGTCTCTGTATCATCATTTCTCAACTTTTGTGGTCATTTTTATGGTTGTCTATTTTAACCGTTTTCAAAGCTCTCATCGGTGGAAGATGAGAATAATCAAGCAAGTAGAAAGGGGTTCTGCTTCTTTTTTTTTCCAAGTTCAGTGGAGATTTTCCAGTCCTCTGGTTACAACTTGTGGAGCTGAAACTCACTTGCTGATTGCATTTTCATGAATATTTCTTTATCTAAAAAACACTGACCCAAAGGCCGAAAATGACTCGTGACTTGACCCAGAAGCTCAGCTTTGATTCAGGTTCATCCAAATGTCGCCTTTCAACGATATAAAAATAAACATGTGTGATGAAAATCGTCTCACATCGGCAACCTTCTCTTTGTATGCATGTCTTTCAGAAAACCCAGTGTCCTCTACAGTGTAGATAGAGGCTGCAGCTGCTGCGCATTTAGAGCAGAGGCGAGGGACCCCGATCCCCACACACACACATACCTCTGCATAAACACAAACACATTGAGAGCATGTGATGATCCCCCCTCCCTATTTGTTGGATGTTTGGCTTTGCTTTAATGGCAAGACTGATGCCATTTAAATCTTTTGCTTCATTTCACTCAATGCAAATCCAGCTGCATAAGTGGGTTACCAAAGTCCTTTACTGATGCACAGGCATGGACAGTGAACGCAGCGTGCCCGTACAGTTCAGCGCAGCCTCATTTATTCTCATGTTTGATAGGTTAACAAATAACCAACTGTAAATCAGATGTTAAAAATAAATTTGTTGGGGTTTTTTGGGGGGGGATTTTTATTCTGAATTTACGTTTTCCTGATAAAATTGGAGGCTAAGAGAATTTTAGATGATAAAACTGTTTTGTTTTTTTTTGGGAATTTTAGATTGCATTTATTATTTCTGTCACTTTAGTCTATGATTCCCGTTTTTTGGCTTTGAGTGTCTTGTTCTTTTTCACAAATTATGTTTTATTTTGTCAAAATGTGTGTCAAATTTTTGGAACATCATCCATTCATACATGTTCTTAACTGTCTGGAACGAAATTAGAGTAGCAAGGTGTGAGATGAGGGTCAGGGTACACTCGTCTGTCACAACCACATGTTGAAAGTTAGACATTCTTTTACAAGGTGAAAATTTTATAAATCCAAATTACTTTTAGAGACATTTATATTTTCTTTGTTTCATTTACGGGGTCGCTGGAGTCTATCCCTGCTGATTTCAGACGAGGGGCAGGGTATGCCCCGAACAAGTCACCAGTCTGTTGTGGGGTCACACACACAGACAATCAACCACACACAATCATTCCTAGGGGTAAATTGGTAGCGGCCGATCAACCTAACATGCATGTTTTTGGAGGGTGGGAGGAAACTGGAGTACGTGGAGAAAACCCACACATACACAAGGAAAACCTGCAAACTCTACACAGAAAGACCAGTGTTTCAAGCCTCACCTCCACTCCGGTCCAGAACCCTGACCTTTTTGCTGTGAGGCCACTGTGCTATCTTGGAGCACTCTTTGTAACAATTAAAATTTTTTGGACTATTGAGTTTCATTCCTTTTTGTACATCTGCTTTCAATCGTTTTCTTTTTGCTTATAAGCTAAGTTTGTTTAACTTTTTATCTAGTCTTGGGCTGCATAAGATATCAATATCTAATTTATATCACAATATCAATCACAATATTAAAACTTGTGATTAACTAATTGCGAAAAAGCAAAAATTTTCTATTCATTTTTCATTCCTTTTCTTGTTAAACAAACAAATTGATTTGTCCACAGTTAGTTTCTTTTTTCCAATATCTGCTCCCAAAACGGACCAGTATCAGTCAGTTTAAACCTAGTTTGGGTCTCCTCAGCATCCTGTCCTGTAGTTCATCATCCATCAGCTGCTGTAACATTAAAGGTATTTCCAGCAAATGAAGTCATCCCTAATCCTACATGTGCTGCTCGGCTTCTCGGATGAAGACTCATCAAGATGAGCGCCGGTTATGATTTGTTGGATACCATTTGCATGGTAATAGGGTCTTGGAAGATACAGGACAGGAGTGAAGCAGCACGTGCTGTGCATCCAGGTGTGAGATATTTAGCAGCAGCAGTCGCCTCAGGAGCAGATCTGTCAGAGGAATGAACGCACACTGTAACGAAAAACCCTAGAGAATAGGAATAATCGGAGGAACACACGTACAGTAATACAGACACACATTTAGAGGTTTGAACAAACAAAATCCCACAAAAAAAAATTCCTTCTGCCACGCGAACCTGTCACCAACGGCAAACACACATTCACATCTTTAAAATATACTCCATCCACGCCTGAGGACACAACAAGAAACATCTACTACTGAGTCACTCGAACCTGACTCACACATTGGAATGAACAAATACACACATATTTACACAATCCCAGCAGATTTTCTGCTCCCCAGGAGAACCTCAGTTTTAATCCATCCAGTGTTATGTTCTCCAACTAAGTCGATAAATTGGTCACACATACTGTACTCATCTTCAATCACGCATGACGCTCTCGACTTCATCCCCAAACTTCCTCGTCCTTCTTCCATACTATAATGAGCTTCTTACTCCGCAGGTGAGCATGATGAAATAAAAACTGAGATATTACACGTGTCTTTGTGCCACAGTGTGCACAGGATTTAATGTTTTATACAGCAGCTCAGAAACATGTCCATTCACCTCAGGTTTGCCCGTCTCCTCCACACTAATTAAAGATGAAAATCTAATCTGAGGCTGATGAGTTCAATGAGACTTACAACCGGAATGTGAAGAAGTGTGTTTTGCTGATCCGCACGTGATGGAGAGATGCAACACATTTTGAAAACTTCACTTATGAAAAAAATAGAAATGTATTTATTTTAACTAAATAATGATTCCAAATCAAAATGTGATTTGAAGATGGGGAATCTGGCTTTTCTGGGTTATAAATTTTCTTCTCCAAGCAAATGCAAACGGGATACTTTTTGTTAGCTCAGAAATATTCACCAGAGGGAAAAAAAATCAGCTTATAAATGCAATTATTCAGTTTCACATCTTTGTAAGATGCAGAATTCCCCCTTCCTCTCGCTTCTCTCTCATCCTGTGCATGCATACAACATAGCGTTGATCAAATTTGAGGCTGCAAAAACGGTGTCAAACCGGTACAGTTGGCATGGGGAGGAGTTAGTGCAGCGGTAGCATGTCTGCTCTTGGACAGTGAGATGTGGGTTCAATTCCCACTGGGACCATGCCTAGGTGTCCCTGGAGCAGACACCTAAACCCCAGTTACTCTCACCTTTGGCACCCCTGTGGCTGCCTCCTGCAGTGCAATGCAGCAAAAAAAAGTTCCCCATTGAGAGATAAATATAGTAGGGTAAAAACGAAAAACTAGTGTTTGGTTGTGTTTTGGTTGATTTACATAAAATGTCACTCCTTCTTCGGACCAAGCCTGAGTAGAGCATATGCAAAAATACTTCTTGTTTACGTAAAGATTTGTGCATGATGGACAACAAAATCTGTGGCCAAGAACATATAGTTTTGTTGTTGTTAGTGTTAGTGTGTCTTTCTGTATTGGACCTTGAGTCTGCAAAAAAGTTGATGATGAGGATGATATAAGATGCGGGAATAATGTTCCAACGTGGTAGAAATGATAGAAACGTGAGCAGGTAGCTCAGTGGTAGAATGTTCGCGCTTGAACATTCCACTGAGTTCATGTCTAGGTGTCCTTGGGGAAGACACCTAACCCCCCGTTCCTCCCACCTTTGGTGCTGTCCTGGCAGCCTGCCCGCAGTGTAATGCAGCACACAAATTTCCCCGTTGAGGGATGAATAAAGTATATTTCTCTTTCAAATCTCCCAAAAAGTTGATTTGCATGAAACCCTGAATGTAAAACTATTTGTCATTGAGCTGATTGTATGAGTGTTATCTGCCTTTTCAACCTGTTTGACAATGACTTACACCAACAAAGCCGACCGACAGACTGTCTGAATCAAACAGCAAATTCTCTCTAAACTGCAAATATTTAGCACTCTAAATGTTTGCTCACACATAAATCCCTGAATGCTTAGCGGTGTGTTTGCATATAATGAACATGTAAATGGACCCTGCCATCTCCCGCTGTTGATTTATTTTATCCCAGACGCACATCAACATGAGCTTCAAATTCTAAATGTGTTGCTGTTTGGAGTGAAATAACAAATCTAAACATTTCCATTTGTGGTGTCAGGAGACATCAGTCCTTACAGAAAACCTAGATGCAAAACGTGCAACGTGACCAATACAGCTAATTGTTAAATCCTTGTTAGTGAAAGCCTGTTCTCAATAAAAATTTTGAGACTAATCGACCAAATGGTTTTTACAAACAATGCAGAATGTATTTTGTTGGTATGACTGGTTTCTTCAACATGAACAACAAAAAAAATTAAGTTTTTGTTCCCTGAAGATGTTTTTTTTCGTTAGACAATATTGTCCATGCCATTTATGCTTATTAGGAAAAATGATGTCATAAATTATTTAGTCATTTGGACAATCGAGGAGGAACCATCACTAATTTATATTCAGTTAATTGACCACGAAAACATTTTTAACGGGAAGGAAAGGGTCGAGTCAAATTTAATTAAATTTTAACGGACATTGTATATTAATGAACATACAATACAAATATACCAGAATTATTGAAATAGACACGTTTTATCTGTACCTGCATCTCAAATTTCCAATTGAATTTGGAATCGAGTTCTCAACTGCGAAAGGAAAGGTTCAATTAAACAAGTCTTTTTTCAGTTTGTTTTGGCGATACGTCGGCTCTGTCACCCAAAATACTGACCACATGATGAGAGATGAACACACGGGTCAGTGATCAGAACAAAATAATGATAATTAGGAAGGACACTGTTTACAGTCTCTTTGAAATGCACTAATAGTGTTTTAGTTTTTTATGTTATCGTTTTTCAAAATCACTGCAAGCACATATAGTATAATGAGTGTTTTTGGAATTTTTTTTGCCCATCATGGATGTAATTACATTTTTCTTCAATTTTTTTTTAAAAAGCACAGGGATTTAAACTGCAGCCATATTATTCTTGCAACACAAGCTTTATTTGTCAGCTGAATCTCCTTGCTGCCATTTACATACAGACATGTAAATTTGCCTACAAATGAAAGTATTCTTTTTTTTTTCTCCTAGAATAAAGTATTAACACTGCATTCATGTGAATAAGTATAACCTGTTTGTTTTCAGACATTGAAATTGTCATGATGGTGATGAGGATAGCAAGTAGGACCCGGATGCAAAACCAGTTTTAACCAGTGTATTGCAGAGGTACAGAATAAGACATAGAGCTTGGCAGGATGAGTGACCAGAGGTAGAGCTCGGCAGGGTGAACCAAAAGCAGGGTGAGGGACTAAAGAGAGGAGCTCAGCAGGATGGCAGGATGCACCAGGAGGAGGGTTGGGAGCACCATACCTCTAGCACCAGGAGCTAGAGGTATGAGCTCAGCAGGATGAAGGACCAGAGATACGAGCTGAGCAGAACAACCAAGAGCAGGGGTGCACCAAGAGCAGGGTGAAGGACCTTGCTCCTGATAGGAGGGAGGGGGTGTTCCAAAAAGGGGAGGATTGTGACAGAAATGATTAATGGGGGAATAAAAAAAAAAACATCCTCGCTTTCTTCCATTTTTGTTTGCAGCATGGCTCTCTGAGGTCAATAAGTTCTCTTTTAATTTTTGTATATTCTTTTGACTTAAAATTGGAAATTTTAGGGTCATATGGCAAGAACATGTCAAATATGTTAAATGTATCTTCGCTCAAAATCTAACTTTCCCTTGAAGTTTTAAGTCACACACATTTTTTAGCCACTTGGCAGTCTGGAAGTAAAAATTTCTATAATGACCTGTGTGGAAGTGAGAATAGTTGGATGAATAATGGACGTCCAGCTGATAAGGTTGTCACTTTTAACTTTTCATGAAGAACTTTGATGTTTACGAGCACAATCGTCTGTAAAAAATTAACCAAATTAGTTTGGTTTATGCAGACAGTCTGTGAGGATTATGGGAGTTAAGCTGTTCCAATCTCTTCAATCCATCTATGAGCTGTCTGTGTCACAGCACATGCAGAGGAACAACATTTTTTGTCACTTGCTTTTTTGGGTTCAAAATGGAAAATGGAAAAAAAAAGACTTACGAAATCTGAACTGCTGATGAGATGTGAGGGGTCTTTTTTGCCAGACACCAAAAATAACACCTTGCTGCTGTTTGGGGTGCAACTCTGGTACATTAAATGAGATTTAATAATTCGACTGCTCCAAACTCGGTGCATGTGTAATTACATTACATCTATAATTATATGCATGTAAATTTAAATTGCAAACTTTACAGTAAACAACGAGAGGGCGCCACATATCAGATGTTGCAAGGTCTAAATTACGGTGGCTGTCAAAGGTGACAATACAAAGAAAACTTACTTTCAATAATGTTTTTTAAATAAAACCAATTCTAATTTATGTGATAGATAGTGAGGTAGATGGCATGTCATTCCTAAATGCGATGATAGCAGAGAGATAGTACAAACTGATTCATAGATTGAGCGATAGAAATAATCACCGAATGAATTATCATTTACGGAAGAGAAAAAAAAAAAAGGGTGGCTGGGCTCTCATTTAGAGATAGAGTGAAGAGCTCTGCCATCCAGGAGCTCGAAGTAAAGCCGTTGCTCCTCTGAATCGAGAGAAACCAGACGGGATAGTTTGGGCATCTGGTTTGGAAACCTCCCTAACACCTCGCTGGCGAGGTGTTTTAGGCATGTCCCATTGGGAGGAAACTTGGAGGCAGGCCCCAGACCTGCTGGAAAGACTTTGTCTTACAGTTGGCCGGAGAACACCTTGGGATCCTCCCAAGTGAGGCTGTTACGCCCTCGACCTGGAAGACAACAGAACAGAAAACCAAAAGAAAAACCTGAAAGCTGAAGAGAGGCTTTTGTGCACCTATTATACTACTTTCAGGTTACTTTATTCAGATTGCAACTGCTATGTAAAGATAAAAAGGTTTACTCCATTTGTAGTACTCTAAATTCCAATCGCCTTTAAATAAACAGTTTCTCGAAAAATAATCTGCAGTGTTACACTTCAATTTTTACGTAATAGAGTGCTAAAACAAACATACTGTACAATACGATACACATGCATTCTAAACAATAATTCCAAAGACATACTAAGAACGAGTGAGAAAATAACTGTTAAATTAAATATCAGTCCTTTATGACAATAAAAAAGAATAGCACACTCTCACTGAGCCGCTCCTCCTCCAGGTCGAGAGGAGCCTGATGGGGTGGTTTGGGCATCTGGCCAGGATGCTGCCCGAGCGCCTCACAGGCAAGGTGTTTCAGGCACGTCCCACTGGGAGGAGATCAAGGGACAGACCCTGGACCCGCTGGAGAGACTATGTCTCACAGCTGGCCGGGGAACGACTTGGGATCCTTCCGGGTGAGCTGGAGGATGCAGCTGGGGTGAGAGAAGCCTGGGCTTCCCGTTTGAGGCTGTTGCCCCGGTGACCCGGCCCCGAACAAGCGGAAGATGACGGAATAGAACGGAACGGATATTACTGATTTGAAAAACGATTACATTGAAAGCAACAATCTGGGAACGTCCAGATTTTACCTGTGATGTACTGAACTCCATCACTACATTATACACTCTTGAATAATACACTCACATCAACAATGTTTCAGTTTTTGTTACAGTTTTAATCTGAACTGTCAATTCTAGCACCCATGTTCATAAAAGTATTTCTAAATCTCGACGTTTCCTTAAATATTCAGTTTAAATCAACTTCATATCGTGAGTTTTAAGCCATCGACAAAATTACAAAGCCAGTTTACACACATCATTTCTCATCAATGTCTCTTATTTTTTAAAGAAAAAAGGAAAGTCTGCATATCAAAGAAAACACATTAGCAAAAACTGGACTTTGTGTGACATGATATGGAATTTAAAAAAGATTTATTGGCAGAGCATGACTGTGAAATCTGGTGATAGCTGCTGGTCTGCTGACAGGCGAAAGATAAAAACGAAGCAAAGATGATTTGTGGTTTGAATTTAAATCTCCAGTCATAATCAGTTAAGTGAATTTTTGATGATATAAAATGAGTTTTTTCTTTTGTTCTTATGCTTGCATGACCATGCCCTAACAGGAAAGGTGTGAAGGAGGGAACATTAAAATGGAGAAAAGAGTTCATATGTAGGTTGAATGAAACAGAATTATGGATCAGTACATGTGACTTAAACAACGAGTATTGTGTCTTTGTAGGGTAATGTTTCAATTATAGCATAAAAAAGAAACATGGTACTTCTTTTAGCTTTGATATGGAATATTATAAATACATTTTTTTCTGTGAGACCTGGCCCCAGATTGTCAGGGTTTTGGGGATGTAGAAGGACGTGGAAGGATGAGGACCCAATTGCAGGACATCAAAATAAGGTGTATTAACACAATTCGAGTAAGTCTGTTTGCAAAGGGCACAGGATTAACTCATGATTTCAAAAGTTCAAATAATAACAGAGTTCAAACATGGTCAGGCAACCAGGGTGTCCCAACATGGAAGCCTGGGTTGATTGCCCTTAAATAGATGGCAGGGTCCACAGATGTGTGGCATCAGGAATCAATTTCAGGTGTCCTTTATCAGGGTGATGAGGAACATTTAGCGCTCCCTCTGGCGGCCGGCGAGGGAATCCTGACACAGATAAGCGGAAGACAACAAAATGGAACCCTTTTTTCCATTTCACAAGGCAAGGCAAGTTTATTTGTATAGCACAATTCATACAAAATGTAATTCAAAGTGCTTCACAAGAAGGAAAAGAAAAAGAATGCATTAAAATTACAAAACATAGAATCAAAAAGTTTAAAAATTAAATAATAGAATCATTAAAACAGTTAAAAAAAAAGAGCAATTAATCAAAAGCACAGTTAAACAGAACTGTTTTCAGCCTAGATTTAAACATTGTCACAGTAGAGGCCTGTCTCACGGCCTCAGGAAGTTTGTTCCAGACTTTTGCAGCATAAAATTGAAATGCAGCTTCTCCATGTTTAGTCCTGACTCTAGGCACCAGCAGGAGGCCGGTCCCAGAGGTCCTCAGAGTTCTAGATGGTTCATGAGGTACTAACATATCACAGATGTACTTTGGTGCTTTGGTTCACTTCCATTTTTGACGACAGCGAATTACCCCCTCAACTCAATCCCTCCTTTCTTCCACTAACTGGGCACATGCACAACACAGTGTAAATACTGTATTGTTGGAGACAGAAAATACAATGTAAAGAGCTTCAAGTTAGCAAAACTGGCACATACAATTGTGTATTCTTATTTTGGTACATTTACATTAAATTTCACTCTAAAAACTCTTAGATAAATAAATATATAAATTTCAGTCTAACATCTGATTTGTTTTATCAAGGAGATAATAAGAAAAATTTTAAAGATATATTGGAATTGAGAAATTTTGTAAAGTAAGTGTTTGTTTTTTTTATTTGATTTCAGTACAAAAATACAACAACTATACATTTTATTCTTTAAAGCACATTTTCTTGATCAGGGTCTTGGGTCTGACATTGTAGGCGTATATTAGACAGGGACTGATAGCCAGTACTTTACATTGCCACACAGACACAGATAAACACACGCACAATTACACACTCATCTTGGGGCATCTTGCAATGACCAATTATCCTAACATGCATGTTTTTAGCCGGTGGGATAAACTGAACCTTAGAAATCCATGTGCACACGAGTAGAACATGCTAACTCCTGACAGAAAGACCAGAGGTACTTACCACAACACCACCAGAACATCTCAAGCAACAACCAATCAGATTAGTAAATAACAAATCAGAATAATTGGTAGAGATACAACAAACATAAAGGACAACACCATTGGGGTTTTTTTTAAAAAAGAAAGAATTTGACCAACATGTTTACATACCATGTGGTAAATTATCTGAATTGATGTTGCACATTTTCAGTATATGCCAGTAACTTTTTTTTTCAATTCACGTTTTTAAATAATTTGTAGAAAAAGTTTAGATTCTTACATACTTTTTATTTTCATTTTATTTTGTACCATAGTGTAAGTCTGTGGGCGTGACTAAAATTACGAGATTGCTGGTACAAGCAGCCGGAATGAGCTTCCTTTGCAGGGTGGCCGGGCTCTCACTCAGAGATAAAGTGAGAAGCTCTATTATCTGAGAGGAACTCGGAGTGAAGCCGTTGCTACTCCAGGTCGAGAGGAGATAGATGGGGTGGTTCAGGCATTTGGTCGGGATGCCTCCTGAGTGCCTCGCTGGTGAGGTGTTTCAGGCACGTCCCACCAGGAGGAGACCAAGAGGCAGACCTCGGACCTGCTTGAGAGACTATGTCTTTCAGCTGGCCAGGGAATACCTCGGGATCCTCCCAGGTGAGCTGGAGGATGTGTCTGGTGTGAAAAAAGCCTGGGTTTCCCATCTGAGGTTGTTGCCTCTGCGACCCGGCCCCAGATAAGCAGAAGACAATGACCGAACGAACAAACGAATGAACCATATTCTAGTCATGTGGCGGAGAGATCCTATCTCTTTTGTACAATATAGATACACTCTTGGTTTTTTTCCTGGAAACAAAGAACTCACACACAAAATGAATAAAAAGTATACAAAGAAGATATTCAGAAAGAAATTTTAACCTTTGCTACTTCACAAATGATACTTTCCTTAATTTGAATTAAGATTTATTTTAGTTTTGCCCAAAAATGACAATATCCTGTTTTCTAATCACTACTCTTCTCGGTACCTGAATCCTCGTTTGCCCTCAGGTGCTCCAGTGTGTCCCACAGCATGCATACTTCCCTTTCCATGCCTCCAGCGTCTATCATTCCCAGACTCTTCCTTTCTTTACCCCGCCATGGGGTGTTAAAACCCCACCACCTCCTCTTCATCATCACCACCCCCAACCATGACCCAGTTCGAGGGCGTAAGTGAGGACCATTGTGTGTACCACAGGGAGAGAGACAAGATGCTCTGCCTCACTTGCTCGTCTCCTTTTCTGCTGAAGCTTGTGCTCAGTAAAACACAGACTGAGACTTTTGATGAGAAAGCAGTTGCCGATCGGCATGTTTTGTTTTAGGTTTCTTGCTGTTCGGATGCTGGTGTGAGTTTTAAGCCAGGGCAGGTTGAATTTAATTGGGGTTAGTGGAATGCATAGGGAGTTATGAGAGCAGAGGGGACAGAGATGAGGGGCCTCATGTGGAGAAAAAAAAGGACACCAAGCTGGAACCTTGGCGAGCAGTTAGCGTGAGTATGCTACTTCATCACTTCAAATATCTATTTAAATCTGATTTTTGTCCCAATCAAAGCATCTTTAACACTTTTCCATGTACTTTGTAGTTCAATATCATTCTGCGCTTCTTTAGATCTTACTTTCCTTTTGCTAGCGTGATCATTTTCAGATAATTTTCGCAGCATGAAGTTAAATAAAAGGAGCAGATGTACACAAGGAGGTGGTTCCTGCTTGAGAGATTTTCACTGAAACATATGGAACCCATTCCTGTTTGTATATCTCACTTTTTTTGACACCATTGAGGGATTTTACCCCCAAAACAATTTGATGAAAGCATACTGATTTAAAATCTCTTAGCAAAGAATAACTCATTTATTTCCTTATTGAACACCCTTCATTTGACTTTTTATTCGTATGACTTTTTCTCCTCTATTTCAAAGATATTCCTGATTTTCTGTGCATGTTTAACAAATTAAATGCTCAAAGAGTGCATTGTTTAATCTTTTTTAGAAGTTATGGTTTATTTCTGTATTATGGCTGCATGCATCGATCCTTATGAAGGTTGAAGTCTACGCTTTATTTGTGTAAAAGCCCAGAGCGGACAATCTGGAAGAGATTAAACCAAGAATAGTTTGAGATTAACATTCCTAATAACCTTCCATGAGTAAATTTTCAAAGTCACACTTGGCATGCATGTTTTAATCACTTTAGGAACTTCTTTGAACAAAGTTACTGTTTGATAAGAATTTCATTTTTAACTTTGCTGCAGCTCTTTTGTGATCATAGTCATTCGAATATCTATTTGCTTTACAAAAAACTTATCCAGACCCAATAAAACACACAAAAAAGAGGCAATCTGAGGAACTTTCGGTGCTGTTTTTGAATGCTTTTTTAAAAAGCAGAAATTTGAAAAATTTCAGTAAAGTTTATACCAGCAGAGCTGTTGTGATTAAAGCCGTGTGTGATGAGGCAGAAGTTAATAATGACCAGATGTTTGGACAGCTACCGTGTGAGCAGATTAGTTTGCAAAGGTTTACCTCAGATTAAAAAAAATATGTTTACACAGTATGTGGTTTCAGAATATGGTTTTAGGTGAATTTTAAATATTTTTTGCCATCGATACTTTCAGATTAACTTTAAAAGGTAAATTTTTATAGTATTTGATAAAAACTGATACATATTTAATGAACTAGATAGGTAGACATATTTCTCCTTTTTAGGCTTCAAATACTTATAAAAATCATTTGAAATTTACATATTTTTCTTTTTTTTTATTCAAGACATATTTTTCATTTTCTCTTCCAGCTTCTTACTTTGCCTTGCAGTCAGCTCCATAAATTTAGGAATGAAGTTCACTTGGTAACGGAAGATAAACAAGCAGCTCGGCTCAGTCATGCTTCATGGGCTTTCACTTTGATATGCAGGAATAGATTCATACTATTTTCTGGACTGAAACTTACTCGGTGTAAACAATTATAATGCACAAACTTTTTTTTTTTTTTAACAAAATACAAAAAGCAAGCTTAAAGTATAACAATCAATGCACGTGATTAGTTTTAAAACCCCAGAGCATAACTTTTATTGGTTTACAATTAGAGTTGCCTCTAAAATAAAATCGAGAGGGTTTTATTAAAGTGGGCGTTTTAGGTACTTAAAAAAAAAAGCAGATTAAGTAGGGTATTATAGTCTACAAACTGCAGGAGTACATCACCGTAAGGTAAAATTGTAAAGCGTAAATGGGGAGTGATTCAAGGCAGCAGTAAAATAGAAAATGTCCGGGATCTGGTGCCAAATCAATCTTGGCTGAAGAAAACGCTGATTGTGTCTTTACAACCACTTCAGAAACACTGAAAAACATCTAACAGATAGTTCACAAAAATACAAATCAGAAATATGAATATGGAGGTGTCATGAAGCGGTGTGCAGATGAATACTGTGAAAAGAAAAACAAAATTTCAGTGACATGGCAAAAAAGTTATTGTCAGAATGTGTTCTTGGTCAGGCAACTAGGGAGACCTGGCTGGGAGGGGTGGTATAACCCAACAGGTAAGTCCGGGGTGATTGCCCTTAAATAGATGGCAGGGTCCACAGATGTGTCACATCAGGAATCAATCTCAGGTGTCCCTAATCAGGGTGACAAGGAACATCCAGGACTCCCTCTGGTGGCAGGAGAGGGGATCATGACGGGAGGAGTTTAATTATCTCAGGGTCTTGTTCACGAGTGGGGGAAGGATGGAGTGGGAGATCGACAGACCACAATCAGGATGCTGCATGCGTTCGTCATGGTAAAGAAAGAACTGAACCTAAAAGCAAAGTTCTCGATTCACCAGTTGATCTACGTTCTCACCCTGACCCATGATCACCACTAGCTTCGTGGTGACCAAGAAAACAAGATCACGGATACAAGCAGACAAAATAAGCTTCATCCACGGGGTAGCTGGGCTCTCTGTCAGAGATGAGATCCAGGATGAGCTTGGAGTAGAGCCGTTGATCCTTCGAGTCGAGAGAAGCCAGATAGGGTGGTTTGGGCATCTGGTTTGGAGGCCTACCAAATGCCTTGCTGGTGAGCTATTTCGGGCACATCCCACTAGAAGGAGACCCAGAGGCAGACCCCGCACTCACTGAAGAGACAATGTCTCACAGCTGGACGGGGAACGACTCAGGATTGTCCTGGGTGAGCTGAAGGATACAGCCGGGGTGAGAGAAGCCTGTGCTTCCTGGTCCCACAACCTGGGCCCTGAATAAGCAAAAGAAGACAGAACAAAACTGAATAGAAATATGAAGTAATTTTTTTAATGTATTTTAGTGTGTTTTGGGATATAATCAAATCCCTGTCTGAGACAGAGCAGCAAAAAAAAAAAAAAACATTATTAGTGTATTAATTTTTTTAATCTAAAATTGGTAACATGGATATTTAAATAGCCTTGTTAATTTACACTTTATTAAGCTTCACTTGATTTAAGTTAAACTACGGGCTAATAAATCTATTAGCCTTACATAAACTCATTAGAGCATTTTTTCCTCATTTAGAACCCAAATTGCCGTCAGCCTTTGCTTTTTAATATGAATGAAGATTTCTGTTTATTTCTGCATGCCTAAATAGAGTTTTATTTACCAAAATGAAGCACGTTCAAGCTTTACAGTGACAGTTCTTATTTCCAAAAAGACATTTACAGGAGTCTTCTGATTTTAACATTGATTGGCCGAGAATTGTTTTTTATGTTGGACTTATGACCTATTGGTCTTTTTAATGATTGCCCCGACCTTTGAGTTTTTACAATATTATTAATTAAAAAAGATGTTTTTTATTTAATGTGCAGAGATGCATGTGATCTCATTTAATCAGTGCAGTTAAAGGTTTTCCTCTGAGTAAGTGTAACTAAATGTCACATTTAACATTTAACTCTATTCTAAAAAAAAAAAAAAAAATTTCAACTCAGATGTCACGAATGGTTCTGAATTCCTTGAGAAATCACAATTTGTCACTGTTTACTTGTTTTGTAGCAGCACATGTTGTTGAACACACAACACACACGCAGTTATGCAATTCGGTCTTGTGTACCTGCAGTGTTGCGTGCTCTGATCCGGTCACGGTTTGCTCCATCCTGGCTTCGTTCTCCTGGTGTTCTTCTATGTTCTTGAAGCCCTGAAGGTGTAGCAGCACGTTCTCATAATGAGTCACTACATTGAATGAGGAGCACCTCAGCTTACCCTCAATGCTTCTTGTAGTCATGCTGCTCGTGCATGCAGGGACATTGTAATGTGATGTTTTGTGGGGTTGTTTTTTTTTTATAGTTTTTGCACATGTGAGTGTGCCAGCCCATCTGGGAGTCTGCAGATGTTGCATCTGGCTTTCTGTACAGGTCCTCAGGGACTAAAAGCAATGACTGAGGGGATTCCCGCACTCATGCTGTTTGTAGAAGGCTCTTTCAGTCACTGCCCGTGGCTCTGATGTTCAAACATCATTCATCCACAAGTTTTGTTGACTGGTTTAAATCCAGAAAAAGTACTAGCTGGAAAGTTTAATTGCATTGTTTATGTTTTTTTTTTTAATCTGTTAAATTCACAATTTTTTTTCCACAAACCCTTATTTAATTACCACAAAAATAAATTACAATCCAGCGATTTCTTTTTACTTTGAGTCCAAATAGATTTCTATTTGATATTTTCCTGCGTGATGTATTGTCCACCAATTTGCTGTTCATTTCGACTTCAAAACAACAGACAGAGGAGTTGCCTGCTGTGTGTGTGGTGGATTCAGGAGTCTGACTCACAATAGTAACTTAATCCACAAAGTCAGCTTTTTACCCCCAACTGCCCCACTGGCTTCTGCAGACATAAATTGGATGCGAAAGCAAAATGCAAAATGCCATCCTAAAGTGTGGCTGAAGTTTCAGAATTACATTTGTAATTACTGGAGATCGTTTTAATTCGGTGCAAAATTCTATCTGATTACTTGTTTTTAAACGACATAAGTCTTGGTTAATTTAGCAATTTATTTATGCTTTTGTTGGAGCTGATGTCAAGGATATGCCTACCAGAGCCTATCCCGGCTGATTTCAGGCAAAAGGTCGCTAGTCTGTTGCGAGGCCATACACTCATTCCTAGGGGTAATTTTATAGCGACCAAATAACCTAACATGCATGTTTTTGGAGGGTGGGAGTAAACTGGAGTACCCAGAACATACTTACACATACATAAGAGGAACATGCAAACTACACACAGAAAGGCCAGTGTTTCAAGCCTCATCTCACATGGGAGTTGAACCCTGACCTTTTTGCTGTGAGGCCAATGTGCTAACCACTGCACCAGTGTGCAGCTTTAAAGTAACTTGTTTTATAACTAATAATGTCATAGACAACAATAAATTAAGCATTTTGGGATAAAATGGAACATTAAAAAATAAGGCACTTTTTTTATGGTATTGGATCTCAAGTAAATGGTAAAACACATCATTTGCATATCTACACTAAAACACCGACACTAGATGTTGTACCTCTGTGTGTTTAGTTTTAAATCGGTCGTTTGTTCAAATAAAATATGAATAATTAAATGATTGAATAAAGGATAATATACTGTAATATTTGCAGAACCGCAAAAATAATTTGAGCTGAATTCAGTGACTAGGTCACCAAACATAAACTCAACCTCGAGCAGCTGCATAAATAAAAGTCGCTTTTATCATAAATAGACCACATGCATTCATTCATTTTTGTGGCAGTTCTTCTACACAAGGCACATCATCAGTTAAGGGCTCCATTTATGGGTCAGAGCTCTTTATCAGAGTGATTATCATCATAAACTGTGAATTATAAACAGCAGTAGATCACCTTCAGGTCCAGCACGGTGACTTCCATTAAACCGTTACTTCTTCATAGAAGCTAGGTAAAAATCTTAAGCTGAATGCACTTGACATCTTTGCTCTTTGAAAATAAAATCCAAACACAAAATTATTATAAAGCCAAGAATTGTAGATTAGATTACGCTGCAAATGTACAAAATAATCTACTGATAACACAATTGATGCATTTATTTTAATTAAATAAACTTTCTAATTACTGTTTTTTTATTTTCATGCAAACTTTGGTGTTGAAAACCATTTAAATTGACAAATCAAAACAAATTGTTTACAGTTGATCACTTTTTGGCACGGAGTCACTTTTGGGGGTTGTGTGATCCGCTAGCACAAAATCACAAAACTGAGCAGTACAAGCATTAAAACACTTTAGATTAAAAAGAGGGCAGCAAGATTGCGCCGTGGCCTCATAGTAAGAAGTTCGTGGGTTCAAGTCCCTGGTGGGGACGAGGCTTAAAACACTGGCCTTTCTGTGCGGAGTTTGCATGTTCTCCTTGTGTATGCATGGGTTTTCTCCGGACACTCCAGTTTCCTCCCACCCTCCAAAAACATGTGTGTTAGGTTAATTGGCCGGTTAATTGCCCCTAGGAATATGGTTGCATGTGTGTGGCCACGCGACAGACTGGCAACCTGTCCGGCAACCCCATAAGGGATAGACGGTTAAGAAGGTGACTGATTAAAGAGAGTTTCTCAAAATTAACCAAATGCTTGCTAAAATCTTAATGAAAATATTTGTTTTTTCAAACATTTCTATAAATCTTAACAGTAGCTGAGTTCAGATAAAAACTACAGGACAACCTTACAACAGTTTCATCATCCCAGCCGCCTGTTTGTCTGTGTGTGAGTCTGGATTGTGTTAACAAAGGACAACAGAGCAGCTCCAAAAGAATTACGAGGCCGGTCAGTTTAGAAATATATGATGTAATGTGAAAAAGTCAGGCAGAGCTCATTTAATGGAAGGACTTGTGCTTGTGGGAGCTTGTTGTTCAGGTCCAGCTATGTCCTGCTTACTCACACATGTCGGTCACAGACACTCAGATTTACCTCTGTCCCACCAGCTTCCCACATTCTGACTGCACATTTTAAGTTGTGTTATTCACACATTCTTCAGTGTGCATGCTCGAGGAGAAGAACGAACGTCTCACTCGGGTGTCTCAAGCATTTCCTTATATGGTTAGAGTAATCAATACTGAACACATGTTTTATCACGAGCTCTTTTTACAACATTCCCGCCCCTCTGAGCTCTTACTGGAGAAACAAAGCAAAGAACTGGGACTTCCTACACATCTGGATCCCTTCTATTTCTGCATCTCTAAGCTCTTAACATGTTCAATAAGGATTTTGTCCCTGGAAGCCCTTCAAACCCCAACATGCGCTTGCATTCATGGCTGGATTTTCCCCTTGCTCAGGGTGACAATAAGCCATGCGTTATTGGTCTCTCACAGGAGGAAAGTTGTGTGAAAGTGTCATATTCATCCCCAAAAGCTTCCCTGAGGAATCTCAGTGTTTGGGTTCAGCGCCATTGCCTGAGCTAATGTGGGTCTGCTGTCTGAAACACCGCTTCAGCGGTTTGTGCCTGACCACCTGCTGATTCTGCTAGTCCGGATGAACTGCCTGGAGCCCAAACGTAACCTACATAGACAACATACTCCTCATCCAAAACTGCATATTAGAGAACAATGGTATTCTAGCTCCCAACCAAAGCGTAGCAATGAAGTTGAACACAATCCTGAAAACTGCACCTCTTCCCAAAGACGGCTTACTAAGAGGATTTATTTCTTCTCAAGGAGATAGGCGGTTAAATAAAATGTGTGTCTGTTAGTGTGTATTTAGTGATGGCGAATACACTATTTGGATTATTTCACTTCCTTCTCAGTGCTGCTTGATGGTATTTTTTAATACCGATATCCTCTTTCATGCCTGTTTGGTCTGCTAATTCCCCCAAAAGCTCAAACTTGACAGCAACCTCTCTGTAGTCTGGAGCAGATTTCTGCGTGTGTGTGTGTGTGTGTGTGTGTGTGTGTGTGTTTGAGCTTCAAGGAGCAACAGAGCAAATTATGAGTGTATTGATAGCCTGAATTCAAAGAGCAACAATCAGTTTAATTAACTCAATTAAAATGACATCCCTTTTCATGTTTTTCCGCTGAACTCTTAGGACTCAGACTGATTAAAAAGTCAGAAGCTTACATTTCTCTCTTTTTCTGTCTCTTTATCCATGTTTTGCAGAGTCTGTGAGCAGGTGAGAGAGGGACACTGTCTGCCCTACCGTCCAGCGACACCATGAGCTGGAGCTTCCTCACGCGGCTGCTGGAGGAGATCCACAACCACTCCACCTTCGTGGGGAAGCTGTGGCTCACCGTGCTCATCGTCTTCCGCATTGTTCTCACTGCTGTCGGGGGAGAGTCCATCTATTATGACGAGCAGAGCAAGTTTGTCTGCAACTCAGGCCAACCTGGTTGTGAGAATGTTTGTTACGATGCCTTTGCTCCTCTATCTCATGTCCGTTTCTGGGTCTTCCAAATCATCCTGGTTGCAATGCCTTCTCTCATGTACATGGGCTACGCTGTCAACAAGATTGCACGATTAGACGAGGCAAAAGGTGGATCTATTGGGGTAAGGACTGGAGGAGGGGGTTACACGCACAGAAAACCCAGGAAAATATGCTTTGGAGCAAGACAGCACCGAGGGATCGAAGAAACTGAGGAGGATCAGGAAGATGATCCTATGATCTATGAGGTGCCAGAGATTGAACCACCAAAAAGGCCTCGAGACCCACTGCAGCCCACACCAAGACCCAAGATCCGGCATGATGGGCGTAAGCGTATTCGAGATGAGGGTCTGATGAGGGTCTACGTTATGCAGCTGGTGACACGGACTGTGCTTGAGGCAGGCTTCCTTGCTGGCCAGTACCTGCTGTATGGTTTCCGTGTGAAGCCGGTTTTTGTGTGTTCGGGGAAACCTTGTCCCCACAGCGTGGACTGCTTTGTTTCCAGACCTACAGAGAAGACCATCTTCCTGCGTATCATGTATGGAGTCACTGTACTCTGTCTTACTCTCAACATTTGGGAGATGCTCCATCTTGGCATCGGTTCTATCTGTGACATCCTACGGCGCCGGCGCTGCCCACCTCAAGAAGATGAGTATCAGTTGGGTTTACTGGGAAGCAATGGAGGAGCAGAGGGTTCTGTTGCTGGGGCTGGACCTGAAGCAAGTTCTGAGGGAGGTGTGGGTGGAGATGGTGCTGCAGATTATGTTGGCTACCCTTTTTCCTGGAACACCCCATCAGCTCCACCTGGGTACAACATTGTGGTGAAACCAGAGCAGATGCCCTACACGGACCTAAGCAACGCCAAGATGGCGTGCAAGCAGAACAGGGCGAACATAGCCCAAGAAGAGCAGCAGCAGTTTGGCAGCAATGAAGACAATTTTCCCACTGGAGGAGAAGCTCGCGTGGCTCTCAATAAGGACATGATTCAGCAAGCTCATGAGCAACTAGAAGCAGCCATCCAGGCTTACAGTCAGCAGCATCGGGTGGAGGAGCAGCTTGGAGATAACCAGGATGACAAGCCTCAGAGTAACATTATCCAGGCCCAACCGCAGCCTCAGCCTCAAAAGGAGCGCAAGCACAGGGTAAGGCAGGGGAAAGGAGGCAGCAGTGGAGGAGGAAGTAGCAGCAACAGCAGCAGCAGCAAATCAGGAGAGGGTAAACCATCTGTGTGGATTTAACCCTACAAAACACTAACGCATGCAATATGCCGAGGAAAAGCTGTTGCAATCTTCAACATCCGAACAGCAATGTGCCTTAAAGAATCCTTCAAGCTGGAGAAAATGTGTGTTTGTGTCCAAAGTTGTGTAAAAAAAATATATATAAAAATGTGATAGTTTGTGTTTTCAAGGCCATCGCTCTCTGAGTTAAACAGGGGCGCCAAACTATGTGTCGTTTACATGTCTGGTTTTCCTCAAAGCAGATCATTGACCTCTCTTGTCTTCCTCTTCACCCTCTCCGAGGGATTTTCAGCTTTGACTCATGAAATGTCCTGAAATTAGTTTGATCTCTTAGAATTGTGCAGTTACCACTCTGGCTGCTCTGCAGCGTATAGATTATGACAAATTAGATCTGGGACAAAAAAAAATCACAACTCATGTCACCAATGTTATGTTAGGATAAAACAATAACTTCTCACCATTGTGAAAAAAATATGGGAAACCGTTCCGTTCTGTCATCTTCTGCTTATCTGGGGCCGGGTCAAGGGGGCAACAGCCTCAGACGGGAAGCCCAGGTGCATCCTCCAGCTCATCCGGAAGGATCCCTAGTCGTTCCCCACCCAGCTGTGAGACATAGTCTCTCCAGCAGGTCCGGGGTCTGCCTCTTGGTCTCCTCCCGGTGAGACGTGCCCGAAACATCTCACCAGTGAGGCGCTCGGGGGGCGTCCTGACCAGATACCCGAACCACCCCATCTGGCTTCTCTCGACCGAGCTACTCCCGAATGGCAGAGCTCCTCGCCCAACCTCTGAGTGAGAGCCCAGCCACCCTGCGGAGGAGGCTCATTTCGGCCGCTTGTATTCACAATCTCCTTCTTTCGATCACCACCCACAGGTGGTGACCATAGGTGAGGGTGGGGACCCATTACTTGCAAATTAGAAATCATCCACATGAAAATCTGTTACTCCTTTCCTGAAAAGAAAGTTTTATTCTCAAACTTTGTAACTTGTCAGTATCTGTGTGGGTATTTTTGTGCAGTTTTCAGGACATCAGCTGCTACTTGGGATAATACAGAGTCAACTGGCTGGTTTCGATGTTCCTAAATCAAATCTGTTTGCTAGCAGGGTGCAAAAGCAATCCAGTTTTTATAACTTATTCTCACATTTTTTTAGTGTTACTCTCTTGAGCAAAACTCAGTGCTTCATCGTTACTCCATCTGCCTTGTTATTGACTGCCCCCAGGTGGTAATTTTTATAAGCCTCAAACTTGTCGAGTTCCTTTTCTACTGAAAAAAAAATCACATCACGTAAGTCTTCCCAAAGCTACAAGTCCAATATTAGGCTACTATGATATCTATTTATACTGGTTAAAATGACAACTCTAAGCCATTGCTATGATATAGTAAGACCAAACACTGTTTGTGTGATGCAAGTGTCATTGCCAAGATGTTTCTAGGCTGCAATGAAGCCTGGTTTGTTTGTAGCTTTGGAATAATGTGGCCATCATATTCCAGCAATGGAACTTGCCTATGTGAGACCAACCCTTTTGAAAAATCGCTTTTTATACATGTATTAGTTTCGAGAATGGGTTTCAAAATAAGCAAAATCGAGTCAATTTTTATGTTAATGAAGTTGTTTTATATCTAACATAAAAAAAAGTTTTACAATAATTTCTTTTGTTAAGAAAATAAAATAAAAAAAAGTTGTTTTAAACGATGAATAAGTTGTGTGAATATTTAGGATTATTGTGATTTGAATGGCCTTTTAACTGTAAAAATGTGAAATAGGACAGAGTATATTTTTTTATGTCACCTTAAAAAATAAGCAGTCCTTTCCTTATGTGTGACCGTCTGAATATTTAATGTATGTAACAACCCTTTAGGCTAAAGTTTGATGGCGTTATCTTTTCCTGAGACCATCAGAACAGCTTTCTGACTGGTCAGAAAGTGCCAAATGATTACGTCAATTTAACAAAAAAAAGCACTTTTTCTGTTCATTCATCAAAAGGGGGGTATTCTTTTGATTTTTGACATTGTAAAATCTCTCTTCCTCTTACACTTTGCTTAGTCTCTCCCATGGGTGCATACACAACACAGCGTAAATTTTGAGTGCGTCCGAAAATACAGTGTAAGGTGCATCAAGTTAGCAAAGCTAGCGTTTATTTATATTTTGGTGCATTTACAGAAAAATGGTGTTTTTCATTGTCCAACCTTACATGTATGATCACCAATCTGACATAGAAGAGCTGCATCACTGCTGCAAATTATTTTCCAGAATGTGGGCGTGGCAGATAACAAAAGGTGTGGCAAAGAACAACTTGGGTTGCTGAACAAGAAATCTTGCAAATTACTCAAAAATACATGAATGGGAAAAAAAACCAAAACATTTCAGGTATTTTTAAAACGGAAATAACATTCAAATATGGTAGAAAGTTCTAAAAAGTGGATTTTGAAAAATATACCCTCTTTAAAAAGCAGGCATCAACAGTGAAGCTCTGCATCATAGAGTGACTCCTTCTGCACATGCATGTGAAAGTTGTAGAAAAACCTTTGAAGTTGACTTCTGGACAGTGTATTTTCTGATCGAGACATTTCGACTTCCATCCAGAAATCCTTTTCAATCTGATAAAATGGTTTGCGAACTAGTTCTATATTTAGTAACCTGAGTTTGGCCAAACCCCTAAAGGAGTGGCTAACCCCAACAAGCCTGTGACCAACTGTGTTTTGACAGGTTATGTAACTTGTTTACAAAGGTGGGGATGGATCTAACTAACCTCTATGGTTGTCTAATTGCCTTCTCTTGTCTTAACTCAAATTGACAAACCAGTTCAACTCTCCCCTTATTACACACTGTCCAGAAGACAACTTGGAAGCTTTTTCCACGATGGATCCCTCCTGGATGAATGAGGGATTACACAAACAACATGTGAGATCGTTGAGAAAAGAACGTTTCTGCCTGGGAGACTTTAGCTTGAAGAAGTCAGACATAAATCAGCAGAAATACATCAGTCAGCTGTTCCTGAAGCAGTGATTGGCACGCTGATGTCACAGCAAGCCACAGGTGATTTACTGGGAGTCACTCCACTCCCCACAAGCTCAATCAGCTCTTATTAAAATCTTTCCCTGTAAGCAGAAGTTTCAACGAGTTTACTGCCATGTGAAGAGATGAAAATAGACTAAATAAATTACAGGGAGGAGATGATATTGGACAGTTAAATTCCAGCTGGAGTCACAAGACAAGTTCTTGTGAGGAAAGGGCAATATGGGGAGGTGCTTGGGGGGTAATCATAGACCCCATCTGCTGAATTCTCCATGCCTTACAGCTTGGCCTCACATCTTCAAAACTAGGCTAGACTGCTCCAACTCTGATACTTAGTTATTTGAGCAAAGGGAGGAATTTGGGCAGCTATCCAGGTCAGAAGAATTACCCCGTGGCACAGCTATGGACTCGCCTTGCCCTGCTCTCCATTCTTTATTGAGAGAATGAAAAGGGAAAAAGTCTCAGTTCATAAATTACTTTTATAAAATGTTTTATAACTCATGGTTTTGAAATTCACTTCTTTTGTCTGTAGATTTCAGAGAGAGAGAGAGAGAAACAATAATAGCTTCAACATCTTGTTTGTTTTTAGCTTAAGAAATAATGAGCAAAGATACTCACAAAGCCATAAAGGGGGTTTATGGATTTAGAATTGTGTGAGAACGTAAAAAAAAACACAGCTTCCTTATAATATGAATGTTTCATATATTAGACATTAAAAACAGAACTTGCAAACTGTGGTAACAAAGTCATACAATTTCCATGTGTTTTTTTTTTTTTCACCACCAAATTTCGCAGAGGAAGTTTCATACACGTGCTTGCAAGAACTCGTGGGAACTTTTAAGGTGGCATAGGGTGACACCAGTAATCCTCTGTCTCTGATTGTGCTTTGTAAGCACACGGATGAGTTGAGGAACCTCATTCTTTCACATGTTGTCAATGTCATACTTTTACTGTCCGAGCAAAAACAATTGCCAGGAATATTATCTTGTCATTCATTTCTACACCAGTCGTATCAGATTAAATTGTCAGTAAATGTTTACCCTAAACATTGTAAGTAAGGACATGTTTCCTCTTCAAGTTTTCTGTATTTAATCATGCCCAATGTGACAATAATACCTGTTGTATTGCTGGTGCAGATTCAGGTTCATAGCCTCTATGTGTTTATTTTTTTTCTAAGCAATTTGTAAAATGGAATTTACTTTTTGTGCCATTCTGATATTCCTTGGCTGAGATTTTTTTCATATTCTTTGATTAAACTGTTGATATGCATGCATAAAAAGGCCTATTTTCCTAAAAAATATGAAAATAAAATATGAATAAAAGTTGTATGTGTTTGTGAATTTCTTGAGAAAGGTGGTCAAAGTTAACATTTTACCATTCCTCTGTGCATTTACTCTTGTTTTGTGCATGTTGAGAGATGGATATCTTCAGAAAGGAAGATCTACTGTCCTATCAGAAAAATTAGAGTCAAACAAGCTGATGTGTCTCTGAAAGGAACAAACCAGAAGACAGAAGAGACGTCACTTCAAGTTGGATCATGTCTCATTTTGAGTGTCATTTTGATAGCAAATAAACTTCAGCTCATAGGGAAACGTGTGAGTCAGTTAGATTCTGAATAACTTCAACAATAAACTTTTTCAATAAGTTTTCAGGATATTAAAAACAAATAGGCAGCACTTTTTTTTCTTTCTTTTACTGTATTTTTTTTACTTCCTGGCTCAGTAATTCATTCAAAATGAATCAATTAGAAGAGCAAATAGATAAAGTGGCTTTTTTTTATTCTTATAAAAAGAAAAAACTCCCTAGAGATAGAATTTTGGTGGGAATGAGTTGTGTACAGCATCTTCATGAGCTTAGAGGTCAGCAATGCAATGTGAGGAATCCCATGAGCAATGTCCAAGAGGCCAAGCTCTGGTTATGCCTTTATTCTTAAAAAAAAAAATAAGACAAGCTATGATAAAATTAATGAACTAAAGTATGTGGAAGCATAGATCCAAAGGATTTATTCTTAAGATAAATGTGTATTAATTAAGAATAAAACACAGGAAACAGATGTTTGTGGCAGAGATGAAGATGCTGAGGATCTCTCTGGGAGTGACCAGGATGGACAGGATCAGAGGAACAGCACATGTTAGAGGTTTTGGAGATAAAGTCAGAGAGGCCGGACTGAGATGATTTGGATATGTGCAGAGGAGAGAGAGAGAGTATATCGGAAGAAGGATAATGGGTTTGGAACCACCAGGAAAGAGGTCGAGAGGAAGACCAATGAGAAGGTTAATGGATACAGTGAAGGAAGACATGTAGATAGTTGGTGACCGAGAAGATGCAGCAGATAGGGTTAGATGCAAGAAACTGACTTGCTGTGGTGACTCCTGAATGGAAATTCGTAAAGAAGAAGAAAATTATATATTCTAATGATTGGAGAATAATAATAATGATATAATAAATTTTAGTCATGCAGCACTTTAATGAATACTCATAGACACTTACATAATTAAAACAAAACATAAACAAAATATAAATATAATATAAATATAGAAACACTCTATGGTTACTTGTAGTGGAAAAAAAGCTCAGGTATTTAGTTTGTTGAGTCATAACAAACTAAATACCTGAGTTTTTTAGACACACTCACATTTTAGACACACTCTCAGTTGCTTCTCCTTTTTTTTTTTTTTTTTTGGTCTACACCATCAAGACCAAAGGGGTGATCCTCTTCCTCGGTGTGTGAAGGTAATGCAACCCTATTATCAACCTTATTTCAGGGTTTACAGTCATCCAGATGAAGTCTGAGAACTCCTTGATTGTTTAGCTGCACCAAGCGCATAAACTCAGCTGGCATGGCGTGGATGTTTTTTGGAGTTTGTCTATCATCATAGTAGTGGTTAGGCAGCAAACATCTACCGGATGGGTGGAAGGTAAAGGGCCAGAAACCGTACACATGCACTTCTTCACATAGTTCCACTGCTAAACTAACCATCATCATCCCAGAGCTGAGTCGAGTTGGCTTTAGGCCTTGATTAGTCCAAAAGAGATGAAGAGCTGCAAGATATGCAGGGTTCATGAAGATGGGTCGGATGGAGCTGTTGAAGTTTTTAATTGTATGGAAAGCTCTTAATGATATCTCTGCTGAATTAACAAAAGAGAAAGCAGAAATAAAAAGCAGGGAGCGCCCGTAGACTCGAAGATCTTCCACAAATTTTTTTTTGTTTTTTGTCAGAGCACGATACCTTAGAAAACAAATCAAATAGGTGATGTATAAAATTAAATTGAAGCTTTGGTATATGAATATATGTTTCATGTCTCACTTTAGTCTGAAGATGCTTGGGTTTGCTGTGACGAGATTGGTCTTGGTACCAACCTGCTTTCGGTACTTCCTGGACAATGGAGGTAAGTTACACCTACAAACAAAACAAAGAGAATAATTTAACAAAACTAAGTGTTGACTGAGATATTTTTCTCAGTCATGGTTATTTATCCCCACCTGAAGACAAACTGAGCAGAATCGATCATTTTTCCACATTTGCTGTGTGCCAGGATACCCCCATTACCAACAACAGCACAGGTTTTAAGTCTTTCGTTGGAGAAAAAATTTCTCTGGAATCAACAAAAGAATCATTTCGAAAAGGATTTTAGTTTGTTGTGTAATTGTAAAAAAAGATTTTCACAGTTGTTTTCTGTTCGGTCTATTTGCTGATCGAGACGTTTCGACTCAATCAGCCATCAGATGAAATACCTCGATCATCAAATACACTGTCCAGAAGACAACTTTGGAGCCCTTTCTACGATGAATCACTCCTGGACGAATGAGGATATACATGGACAGGTAAAAGATTGCTCTTTTTCTTTTGGCATTCCCCTTCAGGGGCTACCAGAGCAAGTCAGTTTCTTCCATCTAACCCTATCTGCTGCATCTTCTTTGGTCACACCAACTATCTTTATGTCTTCCTTCACTGTATCCATGAACCTCCTCTTTGGTCTTCCTCTAGGCCTCTTTCCTGGTGGTTCCAAACCCGATGTACTCTATCTCTCTCCTCTGCGCATGTCCAAACCATCTCAGTCTGACCTCTCTGACTTTATCTCCAAAACCTCTAACATGTGCTGTTCCTCTAATCCTGTCCATCCTGGTCACTCCCAGAGAGATCCTCAGCATCTTCATCTCTGCTACCTCCATCTCTGTTTCCTGTCTTTTCCTTAGTGCCACTGTCTCTGGACCAAACAGCATGGCCGATCTCACCACGGTTTTGTACATTTTTCCTTTCATTTTAGCTGACACTCTTCGGTCACACATCACACCCGATACTTTTCTCCACCCGTTCCAGCCTGCCTGTACACGCTTCTTCACCTCTTTTCCACACTCTCCATTGCTCTGGACTGAAGGATCCTAAGTACTTAAAATCTTCCACCTTCCTTGTTTCTTCTCCCTGTAACCTCACTTTTCCATCCAATCTCATAAAGCTTTTTGACAATCACACATATTCATAAGATATTTTAGAGTTTGCAGTGATGTTGGTGATTTGGTGTTATAATTTTTTTTATATAATCTATATAAACAGACAGGAAACAGAGATGGCGGTAGCAGAGATGAAGATGCTGAGGATGTCTCTGGGGATGACCAGGATGGACAGGATTAGAAATGAGTATATCAGAGGAACAACACATGATGGAGGGTTTGGTGATAAAGTCAGAGACGCCAGACTGAGATGGTTTGGACATGTACAGAGGAGAGAGAGAGTACATCGGAAGGATGCTGGATTTGGAACCAACAAGAAAGAGACCTAGAGGAAGACCAAAGAGGAGGTTCATGGATACAGTGCAGGAAGACATGAAGATAGTTGGTGTGACCGAAGAGGATGCAGCAGATGGGGTTAGATGGAAGAGGCTGACTTGCTGTGGCAACCCTGAGGAGAAATGCAAAAGTAGAAGAAGATGTTACATATTTTTATCCTTAAAAAGAGACTTTTTTTAAGGATAAAAACCTTTTTTATTTTCAAATCACTTAGAGACATGTTCACAGAGTAAGATATGTTCCAAAAGTTTTGTCTTTTTTTTCTTTTTTGTTTTTAATTTAGGTCAATGTATTACAATGAAAATAACGAATCAATAGAAAAAAAAATTTACTTTCACAAACGTGTTGAAAATTTCTGGAGTCACTTTGATGCTCGTGCTATTTTGCCCATCACAAATCAGCTTAGACTCTATGGGAGTATTCATTTGGGTAATGATAGCATTTTCCCGGCCGTTACACTGTTTATGCAGCTGAAGCCTAATCAAGCAAATAAAAAAAATTAGTTTTGCTGGTCACAAATTATTGCTGTTGCTTCAATAAAAAAAAAAAGTTCAGACATGAAATGTGAGAAAATCAAAGATATTCTTACTACACATTCAGTTAAATCTTTTAGAGAGATTAAATCAAAGCTCTTTTGAAAGTAAAATTCCATTTTTGTTTGACATTACTTTAAAACTATAGTGTAATGTATTATATATACATTTGCACAGTATATCCCAAAACGTATGTGATGCAAGAGGAGAAATTAACCTGCCAAATTATTTACATTTGAAATATAACTCTGTAAATTTGCAAATCAATTGTGCATCAACACAACTACAAAAAAAAGCTTTGTTTCTTGATACATCATTGTCTGAAAATGCATCGAAGAGGCCTGAACTAAAAGCAACTTTAAGGAGTTTTAAAACATTTGTTCATACCTAAAGGGGAGATTTTTAATCTTCGTCTTCCAAGTTAGGAGTTTATAAAAAATTTTCACGCTGAAAACCATAAACACACACCACAAAGATAATAAGACTTCACTTAGACATTTATGCACATAAATACTGACAAAGACATTTTTGGTCACCTATTCCTGTCAAAGGCCAGAGATCCAGCACATGTTATTTTTCTGTTACTACAGTATGGATAGAATCTCACATTTCCTGTTCTGTTTATCATAAAAAAAAAAAAAAAAAAAAAAGCACAGGAGATTCAAGTAGGTATTTTATCATCAGAAAAGCAAGTACATAAATACATGTTTTTGGTTTTTAAATCTCACTTTTATGTGTTAATAATGTATAAATTTTACAACAAAACAGTAATATTTTTTAAGAAAGTGGCCACTTTCCTTCAGTTTCTCCAGAAAGAGGCGCTGTTTAGCTGATGGTTTATTAAAACATGAGGTGTTAAAAACTTTCATCACTTTGGCCATATGTCTTCATAAATAGTTTGGCATTAACCTTTGGATCAACTTAAGATTAAAAGAAACTATACATCTTCAAAAGATATAAAGGGCTGGGTTATTGGTTAAAATAAGGCCAAAAAAAGTTGAAATAAAGCAAAAACAAAATGAAAAGGTGACCATCACACAGCCTAGTTGGATGCCATGTTTAATTTGTCAGATATAAGACACCAAATAATATTGGCAGATCTGTGCTAGAATCTTTTATGACAGCTGATCTAATTGATTTAGTTCTAAAATATGAAGCATTTAAATATGAACTAAGATCAAAATCACCTTATAAGCAATAATATTGTTTCCTTTACGAACCAGTTTTAGAGGAAGGTCCCAATGTATATAAAATTTTAACCTTAAAGTCACTGTGATCAGGTGAAACTAACCCTGGATGAAATATAGTTCAACAGTTTATTTCTGGGTTGTTTTTTTAAAATTTATTTTAAAGATAATTAAGATAAATATTTTGTTAATTAATCTTTAATGGAATGTGTTAAGCTTATGCAGCCGAAGGTCTAACCACCAGGGTCCGTGTTGGCTGCCGCCGATGTCCTCCTTCACCTGACTCCTAAGGCCCTTCCTGCAGGCGGTGAGTCCACTGGAAGGGTGGCACATGTTCCCTGTTAGGGTTAAGTCCAGCCAAGCCCCATGGGCAAAACTCGGCCACCTGACCCTCGCTTTCATGCCTGACCCTCGAGTCTGGCTTCATGGTAGGGCCCGCATCTGGACAGGGGAAACTTTGCCACGGTGTTATACTTCATTAGGCGTTTTCATGCTGTGGCTTGTCTGGCCCCTCACCTCGGACCTGTTTGCCCTTTGTGCCCCTACCAGGGGCATTGAGCGCCAGACATCATAACTTCAAGGGTCATTAGGGCACGCAAACCCCTATGCCACGATAAGGTGCAGGCTCAAGAAGGAGGTTGAGAGGAGGGTGGCTGGGCTTTCACTCTGAAAAAGGGAGAGGAGCTCTGCCATCCAGGAGTAGCTTGGAGTAGAGCCCTTGCTCCTCTAGGTCGAGAGAAGCCAGGTGGAGTGGTTCGGGCATCTGGTTATGATACCTCCCGAATGTCTCGCTGGTGAGTTGTTTTGGGCACGTCCCACTAGGAGGAGACCCAGAGGAAGATGTGTAATTGATGGGTAATTGTGTTTGAAGTTAAACTGTACTCTGGAATTGCTTAAATTTAAAGGTAAACACAGCCTGTTTACATTAGAAAATTTACATTCAGAGAGCCACCCTCAATTTATAAGAGCCTTAATCTATGCACTGCTTATACACATGAGCTTATATTGAGTTAAAATAGGAGTTGGTTAACATCTAACTTTAACATCTAACTTGACAGACAAGATACCGGACTTGCCAACAGAACCAAATAATCAAGCTGAAACAAACATGTGCAAACAAACGTTCAAATCAGAGAGGCAAGACTGAGATGGTTTGGACATGTGCAGATGAGAGAGAGAGAATACATCAGCAGAAGGATGCTGGATTTGGAACCACCAGGAAAGAGGCCCAGAGGAAGACCAAAGAGAAGGTTCATGGATACAATGAAGGAAGACACGAAGATAGTTGGAGCGACCAAAGAAGATGCAGCAGATAGGATTAGATGGAAGAAACTGACTTGTTGTAACGGCCCCTGAAGGGAAATTCCGAAAGGAGAACAAAAAGATATATAGATATCTTACTTTTTGACAGTTCTGGACCAGTGGAAAGCGTACAGCATACATCCCACAATGAGCATAATGGTCATACGCTTTCTTTTAAACAACATCTTAATGGTGTCGCTCTGATAAATGCATCCTTTGTGGTGACCAGGCATAATTCACCAAACACTTAGTTAAATGTGCCGTTATTCCCCGTTAAGGAGGTGCGCGCTTTGGTGACGTTATACTTTAACGTCTGTTGTTTTGGATCGAAATTTTGCGTGGATTCGTGTGCTCAGTCCTTTTTTTTATCAAATCCACATCTTGACAATTTCACTCCACTTCTTTTCCCACGGCACACTATCTTTGATCAAAAAGTGAGCGTCTTCTTGTGTCAGTGTAAGTGAGTCAGTTGATATTGTTGATACTATCAGTTCTACGCATTAGAACTGATTACACATCAGTTCTAATGTGTAATGCGTTAGAACTGAAATAATAGACTGTAATGCCTTTCCGTTGAAAAGATCAACTGTAATGCCAAAATAATTCAAAATAAAGACTTGAAGAGGTTGGACATACGTAGCTTAAAAATAAAAATTGCTAAAAAAAAGCCTTCGGCAGCTGGAAAGCTTATCGCAGCTTAATGTAGTTTAATGTAGCTTAATACAGCTTGATGTAGCTTTTAATGCAGCTTAATACAGCTTAATGCAGCCTAACTGTTGCTTAATGTAGCTTACTGTAGTTTACTTTAGCTTAATGTAGCTTACTGTAGTACACTGTAGCTTTTTACAGCTTAATGTAACTTTATACAGCTTAATGTAGCTTAATACTGCTAAATGTAGCTTACGCTAGTTTAATAAAACTTAATGTAGCTTAACTGTAATGTACTGTAATGTAAACTTAAAGTAACCTAACATAGCTGAATACAGCTTAAAGTAATTTAATGTATTTTACTCTGGGTAAATATAGCTCAAAGTAACTTAATGCTACTTAATGTAGTTACTGTAGTTTAAAAAGTTTAATTCAGCTTAATTGTAACTTCATATAGCCTAATACAGCTCACAGTAGCTTAATGTCGTTTAATAAAGTTTAATGTGACTAAATGTAGCTTAAGTTAAAAAAGGCTTAATGTAGTTCAATAGAACTTTTTTTTAAAACTGTGCCAGCCCAACAGCCAGCACTTTCAGGAGCTTTCCTTTTGCAATCAAATTTAATCGTCATTCAAGTTTTCACCTCTTCAGAACAATTTAAAAAAAAAAAAAAGGTATGGTAGAAGTAAGAATAAATCAAAGAAAGAAAACTAGAAAAACAAAAGTTGGATGCCCCAACCAATTACATTTTCCTACATATGTGACAATGAAGTTTATTCAAACCCAACAATGAGGAGTTCTTCTTTTTGTTTTTCCAATTGTGTTACCATAAAAATAGCTTAATGTGTTGCAGATAGTTGGTTTCTTAAACTTTAACCCTGTCAATTTGTATATTTAGTTAATCAATGCCTTCTTGTATGGCGCTCAATCACAGAAACTTCATTTGAAGTTTGAACTCTTTAACTTGAAAAAGACACAAAATAAATCAATGATGTGTATGTTCTTATCTACAGTACATGTTTCTGTTCTCATCTTGCTTAAGGGCAAGATATCATTGATTACATTACTGTCTCCACGTAGTTTCTGTCCTAGGTATTCAGTATTTTATCTCTTATCCAGATAAGGTCCTTTCTGTCCATAGTTTGTGGTGGATCTCATATTTTTTTTCTTGCTTAAATCAGCTTGAGGCATCATCGTTTTGATTGCTGGTGGAAAACCACAGTCTTATTATGTTGTGTGGCATTGATACTAAAACATGAATACAGAAAAAGATGGCTGCACACAATTTAAAGGCAGGTTTTGAATGATCAATCTTTTAACAAGAGACCCACTCTGGCTCCTCACAACTAGATTTGGTGATTGTTGTTTGAAAAAGTTAAAAGTATTGTTCAAGATCTTGCACTGGCAACCCAACAATGCAGACAAGGTAACACTTACTGTAGCTCGTGTAACATTGATCTTTTCTGACTTAAGAGTTTACACCTCCACGTAATATTTCTATTACGTGGAGTTTTTCACACCAGGAAATTGGAGTGATTGATGTGCTGTGAGCCGTTTTTTCCACTACACATAAATAATTGGCTGAGGTTTTCAATGTGCCATGTAGTCTTGATTTCATTAATATTTAGTTTTATTTATACTGCTGGAAAAATTACACTTCCAGTGCAACCTGACTCCGAATGTAAATACACATACAGCCACACAAAAGTTACAGAATTGGAAAGACTGAGAACATGCTGCCACATTACAGCGCTTTCTTTCACAGACTTAGATATAAGTGCAAAACGTGGGAAGAATAATATGGTGTTTGGAAAAAATGATTGCACAACTTCATCATAAGAGAGCAATAAAGATGGACAAGTGGAAAAAAACCAGCACGTGGAAACAGAGCAAAACAACACAATCATAGACCTGAAAGGCTGTGTGGTCTCAGGGACATCACAACCAGCTGGGAAGTAGTTGGAGGTTGGGATACAGAATGACTTACTTGTGTAGCTTCGCAGGGGAATTATTAGATCATTTGGTTATCAAATCTCAGATGTTTTTCCAGTCTTACGATTGGCAAAATAAAATAAAACGTTTTCCACAGGTGATTGAGGGAGGTTTATTTGTAACCATGCACATACATTTTGTTTTTCAAGAAGTGAACTGGAAATTACTGTGACTCAGCTCGCTGAGCAATTATTGTACAGTCAATATTTGTCTATATTTCTTGCACAACTGTTCTTTTAAAAATAAAAGTGATTTATTTATTTTTTTTATGTTAATTTTGATTTCAGTTCTGTAAATTGATATTTAGAAATTTGTGGCCGCTCCACTTAAAAAGTTGATCGTTTATGACTGGTTTGTCTGCTAATTTAGTTGTCTAACATGTAAAATTTAGTCCCAAAACTAAAGCGGACTTTTCATTGGATTTCCCACAAACCATAAAACAAGTTGCTGTTCATCTATTTTCCTGTTCACACTCTTTAACACAGGATGTACAAACAAAAATAGGAAAAAATAGAAATATGTTCCAGAAGAGCAAGTCCTTAGCTTTGAAAGCAAATTTGCAAAATAAAATGTTGCCAGAAATCTATGAAGTTAGCATTTAGGGATGATTATTTTTTACTTCATCTATCCTAAACCCCACATGACCTTTTGAATTTTCTCAAATTTGCATTCACTGGAAAAACACCCACATATACACTGATGTACTATTAAATCAGTTCTTCCTCATTTATGTCTCAGGTTTGTTATAAAAATACAGTGTATTAAATTATCAGTAACAGTGATCACGATTACACGTTTTTTTTTACCCTTTCTGGAAAGTATTTTCATACTGCACAACATAAAGCTTTAAAACTTGTTATTTCCATTATGGCCAAAGGTTTCATATCTACTGGCAATTTGTTTCTTTATTTTTTGGGGGTGTTTTAGTTCTTGCAGCTTGACTACATAAAACCTTTCTATTCTTGGTTATCTGGCCTGCGCTGATATAGTTTTTTAAAGTTTGTATTCTAAGGAAAATGGATTCTGGGTCTATGAGCCATTAGTAGAGTCTGTGTCTAGATTCTGTGTCTGATTGGAAACTAGTAGAAAAACTGAAAATGGATGTGTTCCAATGTCCTAATCCCAGTAAAAATCTGAGCAAGTTTTTTTTAACAAAGGGGAAAACAGAAAGTTCAGCGTCTGCTGTTGCTACAAGAATGTAGCATAGTTAGGAAAGACTACTAAAATATATTGAAATTTGGCACATCATACCATTTCAAGAAAAAAAAACAACAAATATGTCAGAAAAGTAGAAGAGGTTCCCCTTCCAAAAAATTTTTTGTATCTCAGACTATCTGAGTAAAGTTTGTAAAGTTTGTAAAGTAATTTAAATCAAACAGAATTTATTCTGAACAGTGTTGAAAACAATTCTCTTGACTCCTTAAAGGGTTTTAATTTGACACTTTTTAAATACAAGTTCTACTTTCATTTCATCTTCAGAAGCACCTATTCCCTTATGGAGTCGCGGGGGGCCCGGACCCTATATCGGCTGATTCAAGGCAAGAGGCGAGGCACAACCCAAACAAGTCACCAGTCTGTCACACGGCCACAATACACAACCATCCACACACACAATTATAACTTGGGACAATCTGATAGAGGCCAATCAACCTGACATGCATGTTGTTTGGATGCTCGTTCCGGGGGAGGGATCTCTCTTTCGTGTGGATTCCCACGAAGTTTCTCATTTTTCCCCACTGATGGGTTTTTTAGGAGTTTTTCCTCACTGTGAAGGAGAGTCTAAGGGCAGGAATGTGCTAACATCGTCTAGCTAGCATTTGTTAGTTAGTTTTCTTGCTGTGTTTTGTGTTTATACATTCCTCTTTTTCGTCTTTCTGAATCTGCAATGTGAAGCCCATTCAGACAGAAATTCTGTGATTTTGGGCTATAGAAATAAAATTGAATTGTTTTTAGGATGGAAGGAAACCGGAGAGAACAAGTAAACTCCACACAGAAAGGCCAGTTTTCCAAGCCTCGCTCTACTCGGGGACTCGAACCCCTGACCTTCTTGCTGTACGCCACCATGTCTTAAATATGTACTTTGTGTTTTAATTTGATAATATGTTTGTTTTCTCATTTTTGAGATCGTTTGTAGGGTTAGGATTAGGCCAAAAATTGAATATTTTTACACTTCCACACATGAGCTCAAATGCAACAAAATGCCATCTTGTTAAAACTTGGTCAAATTTATTTTTTCCAGTGAAACAGTAATCCTAAAACACATTGAGTCTGTGAAATGTGTGTCTTAGATTTTGCATTTGTCCTATGGTGATGCATTGTCCAGATGTTTAACTGTACTAAGAATTACTTATGACAGGAAAGAGTGGCATTCATAGTGTAGGTTTAAGAAATCAAATTTGGTTAGAGTATAAGTAAATTAAAACAATGGTCAGAATCTGTTAAGTTTAAATTATTAAACTATCCTGTACAAGATTGTACAAGTTTATATTTAAAAAAGACTTACTCTGATGCTAAATGCAAACCTGAAAAACACATCCTGACTTGGAAAAATTGCTGGGTTGCTAAAAACAAATCCAGGCAATTTTTGTGGTACTTGAAAACTCCCCAAAGCCATATCCTCCAAGTTGTCTGGCCAGACTTTTCCTGAAATGTCCAACATATAAATTCCTCTCAAGCCATTGACTCACACTTTTTAATTAGGTAAAAAAAAAAAATTATTCCTCTTCATTTCCCCTTCTGTATTGTGCTGCACAGAAAAAAAAAAAAAAAAACATCACAAAGTTTTTAGACGTATCTGTAGCCGAGAACAGTCAAGTTTGGTCATTTTACAATAGCCATCTCATTTTCTTAAAAAAAAAAAAAAAAAAGAAAAAAATGGTCATTAAAATGACTTAAAATGTCATAATTAAAAACAGTACCTCTTCAATGCTTGTTTACAGACACAGAGCAGCACCTTTCACCTTAACAGCATTCTTCATGATTACATGATTTATCTCCATGTTTTTTCATCAAGTATCAGTTATAACTTCTGTTAAAACTAAAATTAAAAACACGTGTCACCACTTTGTGGCTGTAGTAAATTCATACCAGATGTTCATTGTGGGATTTCCGTGATAATCACTTTTTGGCTCCAAGCCTAACTTGGGTTTCTCTGTCCGGTTCAATCCACAGCCTACACTAACATGCTGGTTCTTCTTTGAGTCCATTCTCCCTGCAAGAGATTTATAACACCACAACTACTACTCCTATGATTTGACAGAGAGCTTCACTGGAGGGTTAAACAGTTCAGCAGGAACATTTTTTCCAACAAAAATACTAAAAGTTTGTTACATTCAGTGTGCTATTGTTGTCTTGAAGTGTTCCAGGTAGGCTAATGTCATGCAAAGACAGGATCAGATTTCTTTTAAATACATTCAATCTGATTCAAGGCTATCTGGTGCAATTATCTCTAAGGCACTAACGGTTCTCCAAAGGCACACCAGCTTAATGATCTAAGTCCAGCTTGTACAATTTTGATAATAAATATCATTGTAAAACAATAAAACTTCTTACAGGTTATTGTGTTTCTATCTCAGTGCAAATTTCATTTCAAGAAATTAAACGTCTACGTGAGCTGGTAAATCCAGAGACTACAGAGAAGGCACTTTTTTTCTTGCTTCATCAAACTTTGTCCCACTTGCTGCACAGTCTTCCAGATGAAGCCGGAGCACACCCTGACTGTGCAACTCTGATAAATGCTGAAACTCAGCTGGCATGGCATGAATCTTCCCTTTAGTTTGCCTGTTGTCATAATAGTGGTTTGTCAGACTGTGAAAGTCATGTGGATGGAAACTGAAAGGCCAGAAACCATACAAATCCACATTGTCACAAAGTTCAAGCGCCAGGCTGGACATGATCATGCCAGTACTGAGGCGCACCGACCTCAGGCCTTTGGAGCGCCAGAATCGTTCTAGGCTCTGTAGATACACCGGGTTGAAAAAGACAACTTGGGTAGGGCTTCTGAAATCCTCAATGGTGTAGAAAGTTCGTAATGAAACAGGAGTGTTGTGACCATAAGAGAAGGCAGGGATTAGCAGCATAGAGTTGCCATATTTGTGAAGACTTTCCACAAATGGACGTCGACGTCCCATCAACGCCCCAAACCTAAGAGGAAACATCAGACATATGAGGCCTAAATAAATATAGAACAAGGTGATAGGAACTGACAAACTCTCACTTCTCCATGAGGATGCTCGGGTTAGCTGTCACAAGATCCGTACGGTTACCGACATGTTTTTCAAACCCATCTGATAATGGAGGTAGATTACACCTGAGCAGGGCAAAAAAAAAGTTTTATGAGATTTCAACAAAGATGAAAAAAATGTCTTTATTAATGTTTTGGGGTTTTTGTTTTACCTGATGACAAACTGAGCAGCATCAATCACATTTCCACAGCTGCTATTGGCCAGAATGCCACCATTTCCGACCACAGCACAGGTGGGCAGGGTTTTATTTAGGAAAGGATGCACCTGGAAGAAACACAGATAAATATTTACAAAATCAGAATGAATCTAAAAATTTGTCAGGTTTCAAGGGCGGCGCAGTGGCATAACGGCGTGTTCTCCCCATGTATCCATGGGTTCTCCGGTTTCCTCCCACCCTCCAAAAACATGCATGTTAGGTTGATTGACCGCTATTAAATTGCTCCTAGGAAGGAGTGTGTGTGTGGATGGTTGTCTGTGCTGGTGGATACACGACAGACTGGTGACCTGTTCGGGGTGTACCCTACCTTTCGCCTTGAATCAGCCGGGATGGGCACCGGTGCGCCCCGCAATTTAGTTAGGGATGGACAGTTCAGGAGATGACTTAATTAATGTTAGGTTTAAAAAAAAGTCAATTTGACATAAAAACTTTCTTTAAAGTAAATTTCAAAACTATGATTTTGTCATTCTTTAGTTTTTTTCAGGTGTTTGTCTTTTCGTAGTTCGCCACGAAATCTGTGCCAAGTGTAGTGCAGGTATTTAAGTCTTCATAACAAATTGACATACTTTAAAAGACATCAAGCATGTTTTACATTCAAGCAAAAAAATACCCAGTAATTGATGGAGTTTCAAAAAGCAGACATAAACAGCCCTTTGACTTCCCCCTCAAGATGTACGAGACTCCACTGGTACCGTTATCTCCAGTGAGCACACGCCTCAAACTAAAATTCCTAAAATGTGATTTTTCCTTTCAGACCAGAGAAAATGGAATTTTCCAGTTTAAAAAAAACAACAAAAAGCTTGTTAATGACCCACTGATATACTTTCATCCATTCATCTATCCAACCATTAATCCAGGGTAACAGAAGAGGAGAACAGAGCTCTCACTTGTCCCTTATAAAAACATCTTTTCAGCTACTTTGTCATTTTGTAGAAGCCGTGATGCTTTCCAGATATGACAGTTATTTTTCTAAAGTTCTCTTAAGTACCTAAAGACAGACTAAACTTCTTTTTTTTTTAAATATATATGAAAACGAACAGTGCTAAATTCTTTCCTGACCATCTGACATTTTTACTTGAAATTAGATTTGATTCTTTCTAAGTCAGCATGGCGAGACCAGCCATGCTGTTTGGTCTAGAGACAGTGGAACTGAGGAAAAGACGGGAAACAGAGATGGAGGTAGTAGAGATGAAGATGCTGAAGATGTCTCTGGAAGTGACCAAGATGGACACGAAATGAGTACATCAGAATATCAGCACATGTTAGAGGTTTTGGAGATAAGTCAGAGAGGCCAGACCGAGATGGTTTGGACATGTGCAGAGCAGAGAGAGAGAGAGAGAGAGAGAGAGAGAGAGAGAGAGAGAGAGAGAGAGAGAGCACATCGGCAGAAGGATGCTGGGTTTGGAACCACCAGGAAAGAGGCCTAGAGGAAGGCCAAAGAGGAGGTTCACGGATACAGTGAAGGAAGACATGAAGATATTTGGCGTGACTAAACAAGATGCAGCAGATAGGGTTAGATGGAAGAAACTGATCCTTTATAAATCCACATGAATCAAAAAAAAATTTCAAGATTTGATAAGTTAATTTTACATCCACAACTTTGTTTTTTTTTTCAGATTGTATGTGAGGATGGAGAACTTTGAAGAGATTAAATTAAGCTTAGTTTTATTTTATTTTGAAATTTGTGCACATATTTTGGTTTTCATTGTTCTTGGGGGGTTTTTTGTGCAGTCCTCGAGGCAGAAGAACTGCCAGGTGGCCACAAGACAGCGTAAACACAGACAATGAGGTGTTCGTTTTATGGAGGGAAATGAGGTTTGTCTTTGTTGAAGATTGTGTTACCCTTTGTATCTCACCCTTTCCTGTACTTTGTAATGTGTTCATCCTCTATTCAAGTTGTCCTTTTTCTCAGGCTCAGTTTGGGAGGTCCGTTTGTCTGTATTACGTTTATTCTGAGAACTCTTTTTTTTTTTTTTTAGGTTAAGTTTTTTTTTTTTTTTTAGGTTTATGGATCACTTTGGAACAAATGAGGGAGTACACAAACTGTTCCAGATTATTATTTCACCATTTAGTCCATCTGATGTTTGAAATAGTTCAATTGGATAATCTTCAAGAAAAAAGTTTTAATTAATCTTATTTATACACAAAAACAATTAAAAGCATCAATGCATTTTTTTTATCATACTATATTGATCCCTCAATGGGAAAAATACTTTTGCTGCATTGACCCGCAGCAGGCAGCCATGACAGCACCACTGAAAGGAAACAAGTAAGAGTTTAGGTGTTCACTTCAGAAACACTAAGACATGACCCCTTTGAGAGGACGGATTTTCTACCGCTGAGACAACGTCTCTCCCAAACATTATTTTCGCTACATTGAGCGCAGCAGGGAGTAATGATGACACAAACGGTGGGAGTAACTGGGAGTTAGTTGTCCTCTCTTGGGCATGAACCTTGTAGGAATCAAACCGGCTTCTTCCTAATGCAGGAAGCTAATTTTTTTGTGGGCAATTTTAATTTTTGATCATAAACACTAATTTCCTACAGCAAATATTTTAGACTAACATTAATAATATATGTTTTTTAACAATTAAACTGCTTTGAAGTCATGATTGTATTTATTTGCTTTGAGACTACATCTTATGTGGCACGTGACATTGGAAAAAAAAAAAAAAAGTCTGAGAGAAAAGGAGAACCTTTGTTAACATCAGTAATCATAAAAAGTATGATATATGACTATTGTATAGTGTATTTTCTGGTTTGAGATTCTGTCAGTTTCCCATTAAATGATACTATATACCATCCAACCTTTCACCCTGTTGTAAAAAATATTCATCCACCACTAAATATGACCTTTACTTTGGAGGATGGAAAGATTTACAACTGTCAAGAGATAAAACTAGAGACACAGTGGTGGACAAGAGTAAATAATTTAAAAAAAAAAAAAAAAAGTTGAACTCCTTTTCCGTCATAGTCGAGGAGTCAGTGAAATTATAAGTTCCAGACTGTTTTTGAGGGGTTTTATTTCACTGAAGTGTATTATCGTCGCACATAAATATTAGTATTATTTTTCATTCTTGTAAAAGGATCTTTATTTGGAATAATTCAGTGACCAATACCAATAACATACCTTAGCTCTTTCTAGTAAAACCCTTCATTTGGATTTAGAAGCATAAAAAAAATCATTTAAAAAAGATTTTATTGTTAAAAAGAATCCTCCAAAAGGCCAGTAAAATAAATAGTGAGTTGATCAACTTATCTATCTGCAAGACAAACTGAATACTGAGCTGAATCTTCAAGAGTGTGGAAAAGAGGTGAAGAAGCATGTGCAGGCAGGCTGATACTCTCCGGAATGGAGTATATCAGTGGAACAGCACATGTTAGAGGTTTTGGAGATAAAGTCAGAGAGGCAATGGTTGGACATGAGATGGTTGGACATGTGCAGCGGAGAGAGAGGAGCTGCCAGGCAAGCAGCCTTGAGGAAGACCAAAGAGGACAGTGAAGAAGGACACGAAGGTAATTGGTGTGACCGAAGTGTATGCAGGAGAAAGGATTCGTTGGAAGAAATTGACTTGCTATGGTGACCTCCGAAAGGTAATGCCAAAAGGAGAAAAAGATCTGCAAGAAGACTTTACAAACCAAATCTGACTGTTTTTTATTTTTAGTGAAACATTCCAATTTAAAACTACCATCTTTTAATTAATCTCACCAGTCATGCCTCAATGGCAATTATTCCTCATTATGCACAAGAGTACAGCCTGTTCAGGTTGTATAACACCATTTGAAAATTTGTTAGGAACAAAAACATGAATTAAAAATCACTTAGTGAGTCAAAGGTTCAACAACTTATCAGCACATGTTAGTAGAAGAATGAAGCCAGGAGGTAAATTAGAATTCCTATTGAAGCCAGTGAGGAATTAAAACTTATGCAACACTGTTTACGGAAGATAAAGACCACCATTGTTTCTTTTAAGTAGAAAATATCCATCACTCAATACGAGATGGGTAAAGTACATATAGTTTGAGTAGATTCCCATTCTCTAACAATCTCCTATTATTTTTTTATCAGACACTATCTATCTACTCATTCAATGGGCCTCAGGACCAACATGTGTGCTCAGCATTTCTGTTTCACACAAACCATACACTATGTAGAACAGTTTTGTTAGCTGTTGTGTCGGCATGTGACTAAACACCTGACTCTATTCTAAAACAGCAACCAAATAAATCAGATGTTTGTGAACTTACTTTTGCAAAGGTGGAGAAAATCTCTGCCGTCACCTGGAGGGTCCTTTTCTTTTCCCCGTCGTACACGAGTTTCGTTCCAACTGGAGTGTTGGCCTGGGTGACGATGGCTTTCTCATAACCATTGCACTTGTTGCTCAACTGAGACCTAAAAAACCACAAAGACAACTGGGTTAACCTTTGCAAGTTAATAATAGCCGAAGCAGGTTTAACATAGCATCAAAGAATCTGGATGCTATCTTGGGTTTTTTGGCGGGGGAAATTAAATTGAATATACTTTATTTATCCCCGAAGGGAAATTTGAGTGCTGCAGTGCAACATTCATACAATCTCATACAACGTTGTGAATGGCAAGTAAGGACAGGTTTGAAAGTGAAAGATTAAATAGTTTGAAGGAGAATGGTAAGAATGATTTTCTGTAACGTTCCTTTGAGCAGCGGGGTTGCAGGAGTCTGTTGCTGAAGCTGATCTTCAGATGGTCCACAGATTCATGAAGCGGGTGGGAGGGATTTAGGATGATTGATGAAAGTTTTGCTTTCATTCTGTCCCTCGCCACCTCCTCCACGCAGGCAATGGGTGAGCCATCCACACTTCCAGCTTTTTTTTACCAGCTTGTTCAGTCTGTTGGCATTCTTTGTTTTTATACCAGCTTCCCAGGCGGCCACAGCAAAGAACATGACACTCTCCATGATGGCATGGTAAAACATGGAGAGCATCTTGCTGCAGACGTTGAAGGACCTGAGCTTTCAGAGGTAGTACAGTCTACTCAGGCCCTTTTTGAGCTGGTGGACCAGTCCAGTTTACTGTTTTTGTGAACACTCAAGAATCTGTATGACAGGACCATCTCAACAAAAGATCCATCAAGACAGACCGGTGACAGATAGGACTTCCTCCTGCCGAAGTACGCTACCATCTCTTTTGTTTGGGCCACATTCAGGTGCACATGGTTCTCCCAATACCACTGGATGAAGTTCTTCACCAGGTTCCTGTACTCATTCTCCCATCCGTTCTCCACACACCCAACCATGGCTGAGTCATTCAAGTACTTCTGGAGATGACAAGAACCAGAACAGTACTGGAAATCAGCGGTGTAGGTGGTAAAAAGGAATGGGGACAGGACAGTTCCCTGTGGAGCACCAGTATTACTGGTCAGGAAGTCAGACACACAGTTCCTCAGTCTCAGGTATTGTGGTCGACCAGTCAGGATGTCCTCGATCCATGAGACCAGCGGCATGTCCACCTGCATCTTCTCCAACTTCTCGTTCATTAGTCTCGACTGACGAGAAGTCAAAGAACATGATCCGCACTGAGGTGTTGGGTCTGTCCAGAGAGGAGTAAGCCCTCTGCAGCAGGAAAAGAACATCATCCACCCCAAGTTTGGGTTGATATGCAAACTGCAGAGGTTCTTGGAAAGGTCTCACCAGGGATCTGAGTTGTGAAAGCACCAGCCGCTCCATCACCTTCATGACATGAGAGGTTAGTGCTACTGGCCTGTAGTCAAATGTAAATGATTTACATATGATGTAAGAACATCATATGTAAATCACATGATGTAAATACATCATATGTAAAAATTTGGTTTCGATCATGCACACAACTTCCTGTAAAGTTAGTCTCCATGTTAACATTGTCTCACCAGTTTGTGCTTGCTCTTCCTGTCACATGAAAAACAAGAACTGAATCATTGTTTTGTCTATTTTTTATCAACTTTAACCCCCAGAGCAAAAAAAAAAAAAAAAGTGGAAAGAAAATTCATTCATTCAATTTAACTCAACAAAATACCCACAAAACTTTTAACATCTGAACCAGAGGGGCTAAATGTTTTACCTGAGTTTCTCGTGGTTTCCCTCTTCCTTTTTCCAGGGTTGAGCAAAACGATTTACAAGTTTTTGGATTTCACTGCAATACATAAATTAAAAAAAAAAAAATCAAGATAAACTTGCCTGGCCCAGGTTAACACAGAAAAAAATAGGCGTGTTCAGATGGGTGAGTTTGCACTTACCTGTGTTGTTTACAGTCTTTACAGGAGCTGGAGGAGTGTGGGACTTCTTTCTTTTGAGGATTTAGTGGGTGAAGTCTCTGATCGCTGCAGAAACAAAAAAAACATTCTCAACATTCTGGTTTTGGGGCAAATTCTGAATATTTACTAGTTTAGTTGTTTGTGGTATTTTTGAAACTCACTGTTATAGTTCCCTTTTTGTTACAAAAAATATCACATCGTCAAATTACTGTACATAAACACAACCCTTCTAAGAGTTACATATATTTTATTTTAAAGAGGGGTTGTTGCACTTATGTGGAAAAATAATTCAAATCTCATTGTGTATAAAAAATGCTATGTTTTTCTAAAATTACATGGTCTCATTTTTTACCTCAGAAATGTGATATTTGATTAAAATAGATTATTATTCAGTTTTACTTCAGTTTTTTAAAGACAGTGAATTCACCTATTTTTTTGCTCATTACTGGTCAGCGGATTAAATCTTGTTCAAGGCCACGATTATACAATAAGCAAAGCAAGATCCACTTATAATTCATTTATATACTTATTTGATGGCAAAAATGGTGTACTGTGAATGGAATGAAGAACAAAATCCGTGGCCAAGAACCTAGCATTCTAATATTGACAAAATAGAGGGTTGGAACAGCTTGAAAATTACTCAAACAATCATAAATAAAACTAAAAAACTCTAAAAGAGTTTTAATTTTTCATAAATTTATTTGAGTTGACAAATGTCAGAAAAGAAAATTAATTTTAATAGAACTCTATTTGAAGAAACTTTCATCTTTTAAATTTGTGGAAAAAAATGTGTCCAAAAAAGGAATTAATGTGCATCTCATAATAAACTTTTCAAATCAAAATGTTATTGTAAAATATTTATTTTTAATTCTAAATATGATCCAAATATTATTATTAATACGATCCAAATAAATAATAAAAGTCTAAATAAAAGATGTTGCTTTAAGTTTCTCTGTTCTACATGATCAGCATCTTCTACACATTCCTTCACCCTTACAGTATGTTGTCCCCAAAACAGATGATCCTAATGTGTGCTTTCTGTAGATAGAAAATAAACTTACGTCTTATCCAAAATGCAGGAAACAAAAACAATCAGGAAGATTCCCAAAAAAAGAAGGATGATCATCAAAAAGAAGACCGGTTTCAAGAGCGGTCCCCTCATAACTCCCTGCTCCTGCTAACCTTTCTGTTAGCCCACCTCCCTTTCTCTATCACACACACACACACACACACACACATACACACAATCTACAGTCTTTTATCAACTAACTGTCTGTAACGTTTGCAAGGATTTAAGTTTTTCTCCTCCCTTTCCTCTCCTGATCTGTCTCTGAGGAGGTACACTCACTCTTAGGTGGTAATGATTCACCTCTTTTTTTTTTTCTTATTCTCATACACTCTTCCTGTCTGACTGATCTGACTGGTTTACTCTCTCTTCTTGGAGGTGTGAGGATCATTCTTACTCATTCTTTTTCAGCAGATGTTCAGCTTCTCATTTTTTCTGATTCCTGTCTTGCTTTTAAAATCCACACCAGATAAGTAGTCCTGAATTAATCCTTGTCATGTCTGTTTGCTCCAGCCAGAGTCTTTCTTCTTTTTTTTTCTCCCCCTTAATGTGCTGCTTACTCAGACAAACTCACAAATCTACTTTCTACTGTGGTCCAACAGCTACAGCTCTTTCTGTTCTCCGCCCCCATCGTGGAGCCCCAGCCTTCTCACTTTGCTGTTCCCTCCCTCCCTCTGCCCACATCTCCTAAATCCCTCTCTGCTTTGTACAGAAAGAAGCCAGTGACATGAGTAGTTGCTACTGAATTAGCCTGCAGTTTGTGTATGTGTGTTAGAAGGCATATTCAAGCCAATAACAAACTGTGGCTTTTTGTCCTGTCAGATAAAGACAGAAATAAAAAAAAAGAAAGTCTTGAGAGCAACCACAAAAAATGCCTCTTTCAGAGCCATGTCAAACTTTCCCAGCTGACTCCTGTAATAATATCTGTCTCTGGGGGGTGGTTACAGGAGGTTATTCCCTCCCACTTACTAGTTGTTGCTGTTTTTTTAAATGCTTTTGTCTAAGCAGCACCTTGCTGGAAGTGGAAAAAGGTCTAAAAGGTCAAACTGGGAGAGGAGGATCATGGGAAATCTCCACAGCATAGTGGATCCTTCTAATAATAAATACACGTTTCATAAAACTGGTTTTGAGACCACTCTTTGATTTGAACCCATTATAATTCATTGTAGAAATACCATCAATTGTATTTGGACTGTGATCAGTTGATAGAATAATTAATAAAATTAATGTTTTGAAGTGGTTTGGACAGTGGCCTTAAAAGCAAGGTTGGGGTACGAGTCCTAGAGTGGGATGGTACTTAAATCACAGGCATTTCCGTGTGGAGTTTGCATGTTCTCCCCATTTATGTGTGGGTTTTCTTTAGGTGCTCCAGTTTCCTCCCACCCTCTAAAAACATGCATATGCAGTTGAAAGGATTACTCTATTCATCCCTCACCAGGGAAATTTGTATTCTGCACTCCTTACACCGCAGCAGGCTGCCTACATCGGCCCCAATGGTGGGTTAGGTGTCTTCTCCAAGGAGCCTAGACGTACTCTCAGTGAGATGCGAACCCGAGAACTTCCGGTCCGCAGGCGAACGCTGTAACCACTGGGCTACCGTCTTTCCGCTAGTTGGTAAGGGTACAAAATTGAATGAATGTGTGAAGGGTGGTGTGTGCAGCCCTGCAACAGACTGGTGACCTGTTTGGGGTGTACCCTGCGTCTCACCTGAAGTCAGCCAGGATTGGTTCCAGCACTCCCTACAACCCAACCCCATTACAGAAAAGCAGTTGAGAAGGCGAACAAATGAAAGCTTTGACCAAGTACGTTTCCAAGTTCGACTAATTTTTAAAATTTTTTTTTACAAACACGCACATTTATTGTATTAGATATTGAAAAGGTCTTTGGGACACTTTGATTCCTATTGTAGTTCATAAAAAAGAGAACATTGGTGAATCCCTAACAAAGCCAAAGTCTCCAACTGACAAAAATCCCTCTGAGGGAATTTAGACTTTCATGTTACCTTTCATGCATCACAAGATAGCAGAAGGAATGTGGAAATAAGTGGGAGAAAATTGGTTTTCCCTCAAGAGGAAATTCACAATAACACAGTTGGGGGCAAAAGGAGGTAACTACTATCCACAAAATGTTTTTTTTTTATTACAGTTGGTGTAACAAACAGGAACAAACATCCATCTCTTGCATCTGGATTTTTCTCATGAAGCCTCCTACATTCAGCTGTCAGTCATTAACTCATTACACACGCAGCCATTTCCATGTCGAGACCACATCAGGCACATAATTACATTAAAACCAAAGAAGTGATTTCTCAACATGACATATGTAATCTTGTAAAACAGGAAACTCCTCAGAATGCTGCTCCTGTGCTTGTGGAGAAGCTTTTGTGGTCACATTATCACCAATGAGGAAGGGATGTGTGATTAAAATGTATCCGTTCCGTCATCTTCCGCTTGTTGCGGGGTCGGGTCGCAGGGCCAACAGCCTCAAACGGGTAGCCCAGGCCTCTCTCACCCCGGCTGCATCCTCCAGCTCACCCGGAAGGATCCCAAGTCGTTCCCCGTCCAGCTTTGAGACATTGTCTCACCAGCGGGTCCGGGGTCTGCCCCTTGGTCTCCTCCCGGTGGGACGTGCCCGAAACACCTTGCCTGCGAGGCGCTCGGGGGGCATCCTGACCAGATGCCCGAACCACCCCATCTGGCTCCTCTCGACCTGGAGGAGGAGCGGCTCACCCGATCTCTGAGTGAGAGCCCACCCACTCTGCGGCGGAAGGTCTTTTCGGCTGCTTGTACCCGCGATCTTATTCTTTCGGTCACCACCCACAGCTGGTGACCATAGGTGAGGGTCAGAATTGGAGCATCTTACATTTTAAAACAGTGGATATTTTTATCCCTTTGCTGCTGAGTTTAGCTAAAAGAAAGTGAATGAGTGTGCAGTCAAGATATTTAAAGGGTCTATTCAAAATTTACTCAGAGAGTCCACAAGAACCTTGAAATGTTGCATTGGTTTTGCAAAATAATGTGTGAAAGTGGAATTCTGATGTTCATAGAAAGAAAGTCATATTGAGGTGTCACAAAGTGTCCTTGTGAGTGTGTGTGCATTTTGAACCTGACAGGAAGTCTAAAAGCAGCATGCATCCGAGGGGCAGACAATAACAAGATTGACTGGCTTTAGAGAAAAGAACATTTTCCAGAGAGCAACACGATCTCACATTAGAAGAACAAAAGTCTCCCTGTGTCCTGCTCTCTTCAGCACCGCCAGTAAATTACTTTTCTGACGTGGAGCAAAAGCAGGTAATGGTCTGCTTTTTTTAGCTATTTTATCTTATGTAACCAACATAAACGACAAGATATCATTCTGATTTGTCTTTTGAAAGTGCAGCAGGTTTCCTGTTAGACTAAGTTGTCATGGTTGCATGCTGCAAATGTCACATACAGAAATATCCTCATACTTCCTGCCCTTGTCAGTTCTGAGATTTTTTTTTTGCACAATGGCAACATGCATTTTTATATGCATTTATAATATGCATAGATGTATGCATATGTTGAAAATAATTTATATTGTTAATAATGTCTCTTGTCTCCAAACTATTGCTTTCAACCTTGATTTTTGTTTAGGCATGTTGTCCCCTTTGAGTTCATTTTAAAAGAACTTGCCTAAGTTTATTAACTCAATTTCCCTCTTCTTTGGTATCTTGAACAAAGGACAGAAGTCCAGTTACATAGGAAACTTGAGCAATAACTCAAACACTACTTTTCTTTCTGTACCAATAAATAATTCAACTAAAGAATGCAATTTCCAACAGGATGGGAATACTTAGAACTGCGTGATTTTATATAAAAAGTGGAAAAGAGAACTGAAAGGTTACAATTTGCATAAACTGCCATTCTTTGTTCTGTTGCTGAAAGTGAGACCCTCTAAATGATCTTACTTCAGTTATTATTTTGTGCTCCTTATTGTCTCAAAATAAAAACATTTGTAGTTGTTTCTGTGCTCTTGTTCAACCATTTAAAAAAAATTGTGCAATTTCTTGTTATAACTGGTTATGTGTACATTGTGAGTAGCTGTACTGCTTATCTCTAACAGGGTCACAGGGGTGTCGGAGGCTATCCCGGCTGATTTGCGGGGCCCAAAGAACTTGAAGAAAAATATTTAAGGGTAGTTAAAAAGGCAGAGATGTGAAAACTTTAACAGTCTTACAGCAAACCAAATAAATTATCAAAGTAAAGAAACTTAAAGAATGTCTGACAGGACCAGTTGCAACTAAGAACTCAAGAAAAATGAAAAAACAAAAAAAATGTTCATTTAACAGGTTCTTTCATTTGAAGACTTTCACAAACAAGAATAAGCTGACCTCGGAGTGTCATACAATATGCTGCCGTTTGTTCTATGAATTTGTGACTTTTGTGAACTTGCTTTTTAGTCACTTGACCCTGAAAACCAAATCCGTTAATCTATAGTTGGCTGTTGGTAACTGTGGGCGGATCATTTAAATCCATTAGGTGGTTTGAGAGGTATTGTGTTCAGATTAAGAAAAAAAATTACAGAAGCATGAACCTAAGGAAAGCCCAAATGCTTTACACCTACAGCAGATTTTGTGGACAGAGGCATAAAAAATTAATACTTACTTAAAGTGATTATCTCTAATAATTTGAAAAATGTTCTACCCGCCCTGAGTGAGAAGTGTTGATACTGGCACCGCTTTCTCAGCCCATCCCCCCAGGCTTTCAGATGGATTTTCCACCTTAACTCTGAACGAATATTCAAGACAAATCTACAAAAAGTTCAAATTGAAACTATATAAACTATTGTTGTCATGTGTACTACAGAAAATGTTAAACTATGTTTAACACAGTGGAAGATAATCATTTTGAAATGAGAGATACAGTATATTACTGCTTGAGGATTTACCCCCTCCTTTTGTGTTTTCACAGGTGTGGCTTTTCCACATTCTTCATAAGATTATTTTGAAAAGACAACCTAACTATGGCTTTAAGATCATTCTTTTGTTGAAGTGCAAAAAAAAACATGTAAAATTTGTTTTAGATTTACACAACTCTAAGAGAAAGACACAACTTCTGTTGATAGGGTTTATACAGTATTTTCTCTCAGCATACCACTGATATATTGGTATGACGGAATGTTTTTTTTTTCCCAAAAATTCAAATATCTTTTACAGATTAACTAAATTAGTGCTCATTATTGATGAAAAACTAGTTGTAGATTAGATTAATATAATATGTAATTAACATTTCCTGGCAATCCTAGTTGGTGATCTCTTTCTATCTCAATTGGAGGCTTCGTTTAGTTTCGTCTTCTGAACCGATTCAGGGGGTGCTGAAGCCTATCTTGGCTGATTTCAGGCGAGAGGCAGGGTGCACCCAGAACAGGTTGCCAATTTTTTGCGGGGCCACGTATACAGACAACCATCCACACACACACACACCTGGGGGAAATTTTGCAGCGGTCAATCAACCTAACCTGCATTTTTTTGGTCAGATTTAGAGGAAACCAGAGAACCCGGAGAAAAATAACACAAGCTACAATAATGTGTGGAAAAAAACAACACATACATAGGGAGAACATGCAAACTCCCCACAGAAAAAAAAACAATGTTTCAAGCCTGTCCTCCACTCTAGGACTTGAACCATCTACAGCCTCCGCAAGGTTTCTTCGAGGTTCTTTTGTTCACTACCATTTTTCTTTTTTGGTTCCTCTTTGAGGGAGACAGTCTATTGCAGGGGTGGGCAAGCTGCAATCAGAGGGCCATATGCGGCCCATCGAGCTTTTTAATCCAGCCTACCAAACGTGACGATATTACGAAACAAACTTTTTGGTTTTACCCCAATTACAAAATTTCCACGTAGACATGCCTGTTTGGGTACATTATTTTGTTGTTGAACTGCTAGACTTTCTGAGAGGTTTTCTTCAAAATTCGGGAATGTTTCTGTGAATTGTCCAAATTAAAAGGCATTTTTTCTGACCATTCATAGCCCACGTGGACACTTTTCCCTTTTCAATTTTGTTTATAGTTTTTTGTGTTGTTGTTTTTACATATCTTATTAATTTCTTTTCTTTTACAATTATTTGTAAATCCACACCACGTATGTCCTCTAAATTTGAGCCTTTGTTTACATGATAAGACCCTTTGTGGTCCACAAGTCAAAACCTTCTTTCGCCATAAGTCTAAGGCATCGATGTCCTGCATCTGTTTTGTTTAATTTTTACAATTATCTGTTCTTTATCTTACAATTGATTTTTGTGGACTTTTAGAGTCTGGGACTCGAAGCCGCACTTTCTTGCTGTGAGGCCACTGAGCTAACCACTGTGCCACAATTCCACAAGAAGAATAGTTTGATGTGCATATTACATCAAACTATTCTTCTTGCTCACTTCATAATCAGTGAGCATACGAATCTTATCAAAACATTTGCAAAGGGGCCAAAATCTGCACAGCTAAGCTAACAAACTTGTGTGTGTTTCTGTTTTGGATGGTGTGGGCATGTTTCATTTAGACAAGGTGTTGAAACCCCTGCTGAAAAGTATTTGTGCAATGTCATAAATCCAGACAAGAGGGTTATCAAACTGGCTCCACTGGTCTTCTCTGTATTTTTCTGCATGAGTGAACGCAGCTGACTTTTCTATCACAAACTACGACAAAAAAAAGTCAACAAGTTCACTTTTTGATGCAGAAAAAAGACATAAAACTAAGATTTTTTATGATTTAGAGATAAAAGTTTTATTGTCTACCAAATTGGCTGATATTGTGTTGCTATAATATTTTAATTTCTGGAAATTCTTTTTTGCTCCGAACAGGAACTCCTGCTACTCAGAGGACATGTAGAGTTTCAGTTAGAGCTGGCTTTAAAACTTTTGCTGCACTGTTTTGTTTGGAGGGTATCTTGTGCTCATCTCCCAAAGTGAAGACACAATGGGTGGTGACTATCTTGCTCCTACAGGGTGTTTCCCTCTCAAACCCAGCAGAGATAAAAATGACTATCAGAGCAGAAACAATGAAGAAATTTTACCTGACTTTCCGTCATGACTACAGAATCAACTTATGTAGATTGCATTGAAAATACTTTATTCATCCCCAAAGAGAAATTTAAGTGCTGCAGTGCTACAATCATAAAATGTCATGCAACAATTTTTTTTTGTAACTGTTGTTAGTGAAAGTGAAAAGGTTTGAAAGCGAAAGGTTGAATATTTTGATGGAGGATGGCAGAAATTATTTTCTGTACCGTTCCTTTGAGCAGTGGGGTCGCAGAACTCTGTTCCTGAAGCTGCTCTTCAGATAGTGCACAGCTACATGGAGGGTGTGGGAGGGATTTAGCATGATTGAAAACAGTTTTGCTTTCATTCTGTCCCTCGCCACCTCCTCCACGCAAGCAAGGGGTGAGCCAACTGCACGTCCAGCTTTTTTTAATCAGTTTGTATAGTTTGTTGGCATTCTTTGTTTATATACCAGCTCCCCAGGCGGCCACAGCAAAGAACATGACACTCTCCATGATGGCATGGTAAAACATGGAGAGCATCTTGTTGCAGACGTTAAAGGACCTGAGCTTTCTGAGGTAGTACTACCTACTCAGGCCCATTTTGTAAGTCATCTCTGTATTGGTGTACCAGTCCAGTTTACTGTTTATGTAAACACCCAAGAATCTGTATGACGGGATATTTTGTGGACCATCTCCACAAAAGATGCATCAATACAGACCGGTGACGGTTGGGAGCCCCTCCTACTGAAGTCCACCACCATCTCCTTTGTTTTGGGCACGTTCAGGTGCAGGTGGTTCTCCCAACACCACTGGATGAAGTTCTTCACCAGGTTCTTGTACTCATCCTCCCCTCCGTTCTCAACATACCCAGCGATGGCTGAGTCACCCGAGTACTTCTGAAGATGACAAGAACCCAAACAGTACTGGAAATCAGCGGTGTAGGTGGTAAAAAACTGACTTGCTGTGGCGACCCCTGAAGGGAAATGCCGAAAGAAGAAGAAGAAGGTGGTAAAAGATAAAGATAAAAAGATAAAGGTAGATAATAAATTAGAGGTATTTTTCACCTTTGATTAGTCATTATTTACACAAGCTGACAAAGAACTAGCATTATTATTGGTCCTGATGTTTCGTGGATCCTGATAAGATTGAGACTAATTTATGTAAAACAATAAAACTAAAACCATTAGAGCCAATCAATAGCGCCAACAACAGTTAGTCATAATTCAGAATTTCTCATCGACTGGACTTTGGACTCACACCCTGATAGAATTGTTCTTTTGGATTGCGGTAGTAACTATCCTATTATTTATTGTATCTTGAAATCTTTATTTCTTTGCCTCCCTCCTAAGTGCGTTATAATAATACATCAATCCAAATCTTTCAATGTTGATTTGTTTTTAAATTACTACAGTGAACAAAGACATGAAGATGCAGCAGATAGGGTTAGATGGAAGAAACTGACATGCTGTGACGACCCCTGAAGCGAAATGCCGAAAGAAGAAGATAAGCTGGTCCAGGCTTGGTCTGATTCCACATGGAAAATCAGCTTGGAATTTCTTTGATTCTGAATTCTTGAAAGTTATTGATAAACATGTCCCATGGAAAAGGGCTAAGATCAGAGGTTATTGTTTACCAGGGGTTAAAGGGAATCTATTTGCTTTTTTAAACATAGAGACACAGCTTGGAAAAACACACACAATAAAAAAGAAGATTGGGATCCAGTCAGATCCAGAACATTGGGAGAAATTCAAGCAATGAGAAATATTTGTACCGAAGACAAGAAATGTCAAATCCAACTATTTTACAAAAAAACAGTCTTACAATTGATCCCTAATGTAAATTGGGAAAATTCTTCATTTACTTGGGAAGATAGATTGTGTATTTGTTCATATATTAATGAATGATGTCATTGGTAATGATTTTTTTTTTTTAGGATAAAATGTTTTTCAAAATTTTGTTGCAATTTTGAACATTTTTACAAAACTAAAAATCTATGAAATCCCGACTTTTAAAATGTGTGCCTTTTCAGTAAAAACATGTGATAATTAAGCCACACAGGGATGATAAATTTATGTTTTGTGCAAAATAACGACTATATTGAACAAGTTGCAATATCAATTTGGAGGTCCTATCTTTTGGGTGCATGTGTTTCAAATGAATAATTTAGATTTTTTTTCCAACCAGGAAGTCCCTTCAATATGTTCTTCTGTTTGTGACAGGTGAATGATGGAAGATGTGTGTCTGATGAGGGCTGTAATAGGGCCATGTGACTGTGGGGGGATAGCTGATCCCTGTGCATTCCTCAGCTGCTTACCATGAGGCCTGGTGCCCACTCTGGTAAGCTAAGACCGCTCTGAATGTCTGAGAAGTATGTAACCAACTACAAACCTTAGCATACACACTTTATCAAAATCTGTAGCCCTACATACTAGGTATAACTTAATGATCTTTTAAGAAGCCTCATCCATTATTGATATTTCCTGTAATGGCTTTAATGGACTTGACTTTGTCTACTTAAACATATAAGAAATATGAATTTTTGATGAGGTGGACAAAGCAGGATGGTATGTAAAAACAAAGATGTTCCAGCTGTTTTACTGCTGATGCATTTACTATAAGAGGCAAAAAAATCAAATACTCTAACAAAAATCTGATATTTTGATTAAAAATATGTTATAGTCAGTCAGTCACCTTCTTAATCGCCTATTGCTGGAGTGCCAGAGCCCATCCCGGCTGATTCAAGGCAAAGGGCAGGGTTCACCCCAAACAGGTCACCAGTCTGTCGCATGGCCACACACACACTCATTCGTAGGGGCAATTTGGCACCGGCTAATCAACCTACCATGCATGTTTTTGGAAGGTGGGAGGAAATCGGAGTGCCTGCATTAAGCCCACGCAGACATGGGAAGAACATGCAAACTCCACAAAGGCCAGTGTTCCAAGCCTCGTCACCACGTGTGACTTGTACCCAGGACCTCCTTGCTGTGAGGCCACTGTGCTACCCCCTGTGCCAAATATATTATAAACAAATTAAAAAATTAAGTTTTTTTATTCATAATTTTTACAATTTTAGTTTTTATTTGAAAGAAAATGCATGGGGCTGCTCTGTGGTGCGATGGTTAGCACAGTGGCCTAAAAGCAAGAAGGTCAGGGTTCAAGTCCTGGAGTGGGGGCGAGGCTTGAAACACTGGTCTTTCTGTGTGGAGGATACATGTTCTCCCCATGTGAGTGCGTGGGGGGTTTCTCCAAGTACTCCAGTTTCCTCCCACCCTCCAAAAACATGCATGTTGGGTTAATTGGCAGCTATAAAATTGTCCCTAGAAATGTGCGAGTGTGTGGCCTTGCAGCAGACTGGTGACCTGTTTGGGGTGTACCTTGCCTCTCGTCTGAAATCAGCTGGGATAGGCTGGCACCCCCTGTGGCTCCATTAGGGATTTTCGGTTCAGAAGATGAAAAACAAAGGGTCTTTGAAGAAAAAAAAAAAACATCTTCATGTTATCCACCTCCACTAGATGGTAGTGACTGCGTGAAAATTCTACAAATATATATTTACAAAATGGGAAACAAAACTATTATTTTATGCTCTAATTAGAGGTAAATTATGAGAAAAAAGTGGATATTTAGGGAGGAATGTGTATTTATTCATGTTAAGAATATTGTGTTTGAAGAAAAATTGCAATATAACAACTAGAAAAGTTTTTTTTTTTCTTTTTTACATGTCTTGATGTTTAAAAATAGTTTTCTCAGTCTAGTTTAAAACTTGACTTGCTTCTTTTAAAACATGCCTTTTCTATTTTTAAATGAGAATGTTGATTGTTGGAGAGGCAATCAAACTATTCCTCCGATTTGCTAATGATTGTAAAGGCCAGGATTGGAATCAGCGCCTCCAAATCAGAGATCTATGGTCTTCGCCCGGTAAAGGGAGAAATGCCCCCAGCAGGTCAGGGACAAAAAAGTCCTACCTCAAGTGGAGGAATTCAAATACCTCAGGATCTTGTTCACAAATAAAACTCAGTATTGAAAAGTTAATGATTAAATGTAGTTTTGCAAAAGTTAAAAAATTTTGGGGGTAAATTTTCTATAGAAACCCCCGAAGATGAAATGGAATTTGGTGAATCTTCAATTTTAAAGATTATAATATGGAGTCAAATTTAATTTGATGAAGATATAAAACCTCTTAAATGATTCCTCTCGTCGTGGGGTCCTATTGGTGTAATTTCCCACACACACAGATGAAGGAAACCTTTTCTGATTTTCTGTACACTTTTATTGTCAGCACTTGACAGTTTGAAGTCACGCAGGACACAAAGAGCCAAATCACTTCTTGGTCGTCTCCTCCTCCTTGGACAAGTTCTTTATGATCTCCTCCTTCTTGGCCTGGAGACGTTCCTCTCTGCGTTTGCGAGCCTCCTTTGTCTTGGTACGACGAGCCTCGGCCTGATCGCTGCACGACAAGACAAAAAAAAAGGTGTCACAAATCAACAAACATAACATCATGCTTTCATCCACTTATTAAACTTGTAAATTAGCTATACTGATTTTCCAAACATGTAATTTTTATACAATATAGCAGAAACTTTGTGCCTACTTAACTTACAATGAAGTAAAATAGAAAGTAATGAAGATTGTCAACCTCACAATTAAAAAAAAAAAAAAACTTACGCCAGCAGCTTCTTGCGTGCCTTGTCAGCCTTCAGTTTGTGGATGTGCTCCATAAGGATGCGTTTGTTCTTGAACACATTACCCTTTGCTCTTAGGTACAGGCTGTGGTACCTGAATAAGAAAAGTAGGACGATATTATAAGTTTTTTTAACTACTCCATTGCCAATGATGACTTTCTCTTGTTTTCTGTGACCTACATGTGCCTATCGATCTTCTTGGACTCCCTATAGCGACGCAGCAGTCTGCGTAGGATCCTCATGCGGCGCATCCAGGCCAGCTTCTCCGGCATTCGGGCGTTAGCTGTACCCTTTCTCTTACCTTAAAGACAAAAAAAAAAAGCACACATTTCAGCATTTTCACACATTCAGTATTTTTCTTTTTGTTTCCTCATCTTCAATCAGCTCAGGTTTATACCTACCAACTCCCATGTGTCGTCCCTTGCGGCGAGCAAGAGTGTTCTTGCGGCAGCGGGCCCTGGAGTGGACCGTAACAGGTTTGCGAATGATCAGACCATCCTTCACCAGCTTACGGATCTGCTGCCCTGGAAACAACAAATAGAAAGTCAAAGATCTGTTATTGTTGCTTGAAACAGAAATTAAAACCACCAACAAAAAAATATACAAACATCAAAAGTTCCTTGTTTTGAAATGAGATAAAATCAAGACACATTGTTTATTTGGGTTTTTTTTTTACTAAATCCTCAAGATGACATACGTCTAGATATTTACACCTCACATGTAAATTGTCTAACTCACTTTGAAAGCTATGCATACAACAAATCCCTGCTTTTTTATTAACAATGCACTACTCGTGATGGCAGCAGGTCCATGTGGCACTTCACATTTTTTGACGTTTCATTGGAGTTTAAAGAGATGAGCTGCTTCAGCAGCGAGGAATGTCAAGTCACAGAGGACGTGCCAAGATGTTCTGTGCTGGAGTGAAGCAGAAGGAATGGAGACAAGATCTTCTGAGTGCAGCTTGATCTTTTTTTACAAACTTGAATGAGCAACATCAGAGGTGACTCCTACCTGAACATACCTGGCTTCACTATGGTGTGTGCAGACAGATGTCGAAAAGGATAGCTCCAAAACTGGTGGTGTTTGAGGACAACAAACAGTGTTGTTCCACCCACAGTGAAGGATGTGCGTTGCTATCAAGTTGTACAATTTTTAATGGCAGTTAAGATCTAAAAATGATTCAGTGAAGCTTCAAACATCATTGCCAGAGTAACCCACATTCTGCCCAGTGAAGAGCCAACTCTCATGTGTTCCACCAACAGCTGTTCACGCTCTATTCCAACAAGCGGCTGTTTCACATAGCTGCTGTTCCAGCTCTACCCCACACAAGTCAGCACCATCTGGCAGCTGTTCTGAAGGTCTCTTGGACTTCGAAGTGTTACAGGACACAAATTTCCCCATTAAGGAGTAATACAGTATCTGTATCTTTTTTTAATTAAAAGGAAACTGTTACCTGCTTTTTCTCCTGATATAAACCCATTTTTTGTTTGTTTTGTTGAGCACCTGTCTGGTTCCTCACTTCAAATCTGGCACTCTACCCTAATTTAACCAACCTGGTCCCAATTTGTCTTTCCCTGGGGTTCCACCTGTGTCTCGTTTTTCCCCATTACTTAACCGCTGGTTAGATCCAGTCAGATCATCTGTTGTTCTGCTCTAGCCGTGATAATGTCCCATTCAGTCCTCTTCCAGTCTAAACATGCCTGCCCCTCTACCCTAGCCCCTGATTATTTGCAATCAACTGGCTATATATTACGAGTGTAATACTCACTAGAATTGGCGTTGGCGATCTCATTGGTTTCATTTGGATCCAACCAGACCTTCTTCTTTCCACATCGCAGGACACTGGAGGCTAACCTCTTCTGGAGCCTGAGCATGCTGAAAACAACAAAATCACACCAATCAGAAATATGACAACATACATACACACAACCACACTGATCTATGATCAATTGTCACATCTTTGACACTATAAATGTGACTATTCACAACAGATACCGGTTTTGTTACTAACTTCTAGCCAACATGGCTTCCATGTTAGCTACATGTGATTCTCAAAATTTGGCTTTTATGAAGGAATCTGACTTCATTATCGGCGATCGTACGGTGAGAAATGGTGTTGGAACACTTTAATATTCTTAATCAATGATATTTTGTCTTCTTGTGTGTTTTATTACTGTTAAATCGTGACTTTTCACAAGCTAACGTCATCGCTCCTACCTCATGGCTGCTACTTCAATAGGAAAAGGAACGATGGAGAGAGAGAGCAGGATGAACCATTAGAAAGGAGGGGCGATCTGATTGAATTAAATAAATTAGAAGTCAAATTAAACACTAAAGTTATTAATCATGTTTTAATGTTTAAATATTAATTTGTATCAAATTAAAAACATACGGTGAGAAGTGGATTTAAAGAGAGTGTATTTTTTCCCGTTATTTCTGAAACCCTCCTCCAAAAATAATGGTATTTACCATTACAAAGCATTATGGGTAAAGTAGTGGTATTGTGTATTCTGCATTTTAACCACATGAGGGGGGTGTTTACCACAGAAACATTATAATACATTTATTTATTTATTTATTTCGGTCACAGTGTAATTTCATATTAATGAAAGAAAGAAAAATAATTGTATTTTAGCAAAGGACCGAAAAGGTATCGGCTGAAGCAGACGCTTATTTCGCCGACCACTTTTTTTTTTTAAATAATTATAAAAGCAAAAAAACATATAAGTAAATACTTACAAATCCATCATAATACATAAAATGAAAATTAGAACATCAAATGAAAAAGTAATACAAGTACAAAAGTAATACAATTGTTACAATAATTGTTTACATTATATATAAGCTTGAATTTAACCATCAAGACTTGCATATTTTTTAAGTAATAATAACTTAAATTTCTTTTTTAAACAGAAAAGATTTAAACATAATTTAAGTTCATCATCACAATTATTCCAAAGATCCACACAAATACAGATTTTTTTAACATTTGTTCTAAACTTATTTTTAATGAACACAACATTTCCTCTTAGTTCGTATGGACTTTTCCTAATATTAAACATATTTTGTTTGACATCACATTTTTTTTATCTTAAACATAAATTTTAAAGTGTGTAATTCCACTAAATTGGACTTTATTGGATTTTTATGTGTTATTTTACTCAATAGGTTTAATTTTTCTCAGTTTGTTTTGTAATTTAGAAGAATTTTAAATATCTGGCTGAGATTTTTAAAGTATTTTTTATAGTTTCTTATTTTTGTGTATTTACTCACTAATTATTTCTTGTAATTACAGTGTTACTGTTACATACATATTTCCCATATGTGGGATCATTACAGAACTTCTGATTTTTTATTTAATTTAAGATATGGATCTCCCTCTGTATTTATTTTTTTAGGAGAATGTTGGAGGATCTGAAAAGAAAACCAATGCATAAATGAGGAAAACATGCTACATCCCCACAGAAAACCAAAATCTCTATTCTCATTTCCCCTGAGAATCACACTAGCAACCTTCACCCACCCTTGCGTCAAACCCTGACCTTCTTGCTGTTAGGCCATTGAGTAAACTATTGCACAACCAGTGCAGCTCAAGACAATAATCATTTAGAATATTTCTTTTACCCAATCGACAGTTCTCTGTTGTACTATTTAAGAATGTTTTTTTACATCTGTTTTAACAAAAGTTTTGTTTAAGCCACATTGAAAAAAAAACCCTTTTGAACAACTCAAAATATTTAAAGAGATTGGAAAACTGTGCTTCTGCATCTTTGAGTGGCTACTCAGAGAGAAAAAGTGGAAACAGTGTGTTGGTGTAGTGGGTGGTACTCATAGAGACTCTTGTAAAAATAGCCAGCTGGTATGTTACCTTTTGAACAGCTATTTGTAAAGGTTAGTGTTTTTACACCCTTAACCGTTTAAACCAATCGTCCATCACCTTAACACTACAGCGTGGGAGATGGACGACCACATGTTGACCTAGAACACCAAATGAAATCATCAAGACTTAAAAAAGCTTTAAGTTTTGAAGAATGAATCAAAGTAAAAGCCGTAAAGAAGCTAAAATTTTTGACACCTTCGTGTCATCCAAAGAGCTTAAGAAATAACTTTTGAGGTAAACTGTTGAGGTAAAATAGTCCCACATATGTTCATTCATTCATCTTCTTAACAGTCTATCCTTTATGGGGGAGTTGGAGCCCATCCCAGCTGATTTGAGGCGATAGGCAGGGTACACCCCAAACAGGTCGCCAGTCTGTTGCGGCGTCACACACACACATTCCTTGGGGCAATTTGATACCGGCCAATCAACCTAACAAGAGTTTTGGGAGGGTGAGAGGAAACCCACACATTGACAGGAGAACATGCAAACTCCACACAGAAAGGTCAGTTTTCCAAGCCTCGTCCCTACTGAGGACTCGAACCCCCGACCTTCTTGCTGTGAGGCCAATGTGCTAACCACTGCACCACCATGCTGCAACATATATATTAGATTGTTGTGTTTCTACTACGAGAGAAAAAATAATTAAAACAAATAGTACCTGATTGTCAGATTTTCATCAATACGGAAAGTCGTGGAGGCGTTGGCTCAGTGGTAGATTGTTTGTCTTTGACTAGATGAAACTGGTTTGAACCCCAGTGAGCCACCTCGGTGTCCCTGCAGCAGACACCTAATCCGCTGTCATGGCTGCCTGTTGCGATGCAATGCAGCACAGTTATTCCCTGATTGTGGGACTAATAAATTTTTTCTTCTTCATATCCATTGGCTGGTGAGTAACAGCACATTAATCCCATCGCCTCTTCAAAGGCGAGAAGTCACCTATTTCTCAAAAGATGTTTTCTTGATATTCAAACAACCATTGCAGCGAAATGAACATTTTACTCCGCTATTATCACACGTTGAAGGCATAAATCTTTCAATTTGAGATTAATGGCATCAACATTTTTGAAAGCGGCACCTTCTTATTTGAGGGGTCACTACTTATTCAGAAACATCATCCATGCTGCTAAAATGCTCAAATGAGACGAAGAGAAAAAAATATCTGATCGGGTGACAAGAATATTCATTTAGTGGCTAAATGATGTGATCAAAAATGTCCTTTTTAAACTTCATCAAATAAAAACAAATTTTGTTTAGCTTTAAATTTAAGTTTGGACATGAAATAGAATCTACCTTTAAATTTTTTCCCCTTTATATACCTGTTTCTGCTGCAGGAGTTAAGGGTGGAAACACAGACACAAAACCGTCAACAAACCCTCCAACTATGAATCATTCTTTTACAAAAAAAAAGCAGAAAAACTTTGTATGAAGCTTCCTCCCACCAGCTCACCGGAAGAATGAGCTGCAGCAGCAGAGGAGGATCATGTGGGGGTCCAAACATCGTCACACAGACATCATGTCACAGTGAGAGGAGGAGGATGACCGATGTTGTGCTTACGTCATCCATATCTCTGATGCTGTCAGGGATTTGAAAAAAAAAAAAAAAAAAGCATATTTCAAATTTGGACCTCAGAAACAAACAATAAAATGCATTAAATATATTAATGTTAAAAACGTTTTGAAGTTATTCTTCATCTTCTTAACTGCTTATTGCTCTTGGAGTTACAGGGGGTGCCGGAGCCTATCCTGGCTCATTTCAGGTGAGAGGCAGGATACATCCTGAATAGGTTGCCAGTCTGCTGTGGGGCCACGACAACACTCATTCCTTAGGGAAATTTTATAGCGGCCAATCAACCTAACATGCATGTTTTTGAAGGGTGGGAAGAAATCAGAGTGCCTGGAGAAAACCCACACAAACAAGGGGAGAACATGCAAACTCCACACAAAAAGGACAGGGATTCAAGCCTTGAAGTTTTTCCTCTACATCAAATACATATCCGAAGTGGTTTTCTACTTCATTCATACATGTTGGAGGAATTTGTGAACACCATTCAATAATCTGATACTATTTGAATACTAGGTGGTTCTTGGTCACGGATTTTGTTCTTTGCAAATCCATGTATGGATGTTTGAGAAAATTGTAGGTTTTTTTACATAATCTTTTTTTGTCATTTAAGCAAATCTTGGCACCATCTTGACAAATGTCACATTTCTGGGGTAACAAAAACAAAATTTCTTATCTTTGATGATTTGTTCCTCATGTCTCCCGGAGTTTATGTTCATTGACTAAAGTTTCTGGAGAGAAGGATTCCTCCCCGTCCCACAAAGTTGGAAGCGGGATGTCCCACCTTTGTTTAGTTTAGCAACACTTACTTTGGTTTATGTTATTTTTGATTGTTTGTTCCTGTCTGATTACTGTGTGGGAAAATTATAGTAAAATATAGAAGTAATTCCGTCCGTTCTGTCGTCTTCAGCTTATCCGGGGCCGGGTTGCGGGAGCTACAGTCTCAGACGTGAAGCCCGGGCTTCTCTCGCCCTGGCTGCATCCTCCAGCTCACCTGGAAGGATCCTGAGTCATTCCCTGGCCAGCTGTGAGACACAGTTTCTCCAGCGCAGGGGTGTCAAACTCAGTTCCTGGATGGCCTGTGTCCCTGCAGGTTTTCCATGAGTTCTTACATCTACACACCTGATTCAGGTTAACGAGTCATTGTGCCAAATTTGATTGGCTGTTGATTTCACTGTATGTGTTGAACCGGGAACACATGGAAAACCTGCAGGGGCACCGGCCCTCCAGGAACTGAGTTTGACACCCCTGCTCCAGCGGGTCCAGGGTCTTCTTCTTGATCTCCTCCCGGTGGGACATACCAGAAACACCTCACCAGCGAGGCACTCGGGGGCATCCAGACCAGATGCCCGAACCAGCCCATCTGGCTTTTCTTGACCTGGAGGAGGAGTGGCTCGCCACAGAGCTCCTCCCGGATGGCAGAACTCCTCACACGCGTGAGAGCCCAGTCCCGGGGGTGGATGGGTTTCAATGTCAAATATTGATTTTTTTTTTTTTCAATATAGAAATTAGCCTATAGACCTAGGCTAATTTGTTTTGTTCAAATCATTTCTTTTTTCTAAACTATCGAGCAAGACGTTCTTTGTTAGGATTGAAATATCTATGTATTGATTGAAATCTTCATCCTGTCCTGATTTCGTCCGGACTGTAACACCTTTTCGTTTGTTTTTATGATGATGCACTTTGACATAAATCCTGATACACCAATTAATCTTAAACTCACACAAGTGTGGGGATTGATTAGTCAGATAGCCAGAAAGAAAAACTGACCAAATCTTTTTTTCTTTTTGGTGCTGACGTGGTGGCAAAAACAAATAAAATATTGAGGATTAAAGTGTGTAATTCCTTATTCGTCCAGGGGATATCCATCGTAGTAGGCTTCAAAGTGTCTACTGGACAGTGTATTTGATGATCAAGATGTTTTGACTTCCATCTAAAAATTATTTTCAATCTGAATGAGATTAAATAGGATTCAGATTGCAAATTATTTCCAGATGGAAGTTGATACGTCTCGATCATCAAATACTCTGTCCAGAAGACAGCTTTGACACCCTTTCTACGTAGAAGGACTAAAATAAAAAAATTGGCCTCATGATTGGTTCTTTAAAATCTTGTTAATGTAGAGCAGGAAAAGAACAAAACAAAAATGATGATAAAATTCACTCAGGAGGGGATTTTTTTTTTTATTTCCAATATGTTTTAGGACACCAGAAAAGCTGCATTCGATGTAAAATTCAGTCATCTTTAATCTGATCCACAGTGGGGTCAGTGTGAGGTCAGATGTGGACCTGAGTCTCTGGGGAGTTTTTGTGTTTGGCTCAAGGCGACAATCTGAGCTTTCTATTCTTTAAAACAACACCTTTCTGCTGATAAACCTGACTTTCACAGTCTTTCAACCACTTCTAAAGGATGTCAGATCTTTAAATCTCACAGTGGATAAAGAGATGAGGTCTAGATCTCTCCATCCTTCATCCGTGGAGCTCTTCTGTTTCTCCATCAGTCACAGAGGAAAGGTGGGGTTTATTTAACGGGGCGTGGACCTTCCAGCTGGAGTATGAGGACTGAGAGCACTAAGAGACAGAAACGTCAAGATGGAGAGAAATCCATGAATTTAAACCGGAAGTAATGAAGACTTACCTTCACAATAAAACCTCAAACATGAATGTTCTTGTAATCAGATCTGATTAGAAATCTATAAATGGATTTTTTTTTCAAATTTCCGTTCCGTTACGTCATCTTCCACTTATCCGGGGCCTAGTCGTGGGAGCAACAGCTTCAGACAGGAAGCCCAGGCCTCTCTCACCCCGGCTGCATCCTCCAGCTCACCTGGAAGGATCCCGAGCCGTTCCCCGGCTAGGTGTGAGACATAGTCTCTCCAGCAGGTCCGGGGTCTGCCTCTCGGTCTCCTCCCGGAGGGACAAGCCCAAAACACCTCACCAGCGAGGCCTTCCGGGGCATCCTGACCAGATGCCTGAACCACCCCATCTGGCTCCTCTCGACCTGGAGGAGGAGTGGCTCGACGCCGAGCTCCTCCCGGATGGCAGAGCTCCTCACCCGATCTCTGAGTGAGAGCCCATCCACCCAGCGGAGGAAGCTTATTTCGGCCGATTGTATCTGTGATCTCATTCTTTTAGTCACCACCCACAGCTGGTGATCATAGGTGACCATAATTTTTTTCAAAATTACAGTCATGTTGATTTGTTTTGAACTTCTCAAGCTTTTTCTCGTCAATTTATGTAGTTTTGTAAACAAAAAATATTTTTATATTTTTTGTACAAATAAATTTTTTTTAATTTTATTTATTTAAATCTGTGTATTGAGAAAATAACCTGTTTATTTGATAGATTATACAAATTTATTTTATGTATGAAGCCTTTTGTTTTCAATTTATTTGGTTTGTAAACAAGAAATAATATTTTTTTTATTTGCAATCATATTCATTTTATTTTCACAAAAAGTTTTTGCATGACTTTTATTTTCATAACAGGATGTAGGTTTGAGTCACTCTGTTGTATTGACTACGCTGGTGGCGCTCAGTGCGCTAGAGTGTAAAGATCCATCCAGGCAGCTGTTGCCATTATTTTACCAGTCTGACCAGTTACATCAGAGGCTTCATTCAATCTGGACGCGAAGGGGAAAAAAAGATGAGACAATCTGCTGCATCATAAAACCACAAATATCATTTTCCATCCCTCCACAAAGTGAATCAAATGGTCCAGAAAAGTAGTATGTCCAGGACGCCTTCCACCTCAACCCAGGAGATCCAAATGGACATGTTCGACCATCACCCACACACACAGGTAAGACCTTAAAATAAAATGAATATTTCATATTTAAGAATATAAAACCCTTCACATGAAGGTTTTTTTCCTTCATGCAACAGATGTTTTTTTTCTATACCAGCAAAGATGCTCCACTTGTGGATTTATTGGTTTTTCATCCATCAACTCCTTAAAAAGAAACAAAATAACATCCAATCAGTTATTTCTTTATGTCTTAACCAGGAATCAATCAATTACAATTTTCTGATCAGATCACATTAAATCTTTATTATGTGATAATTATGTGCTATGATGTGTTGATGCTGTCTGACCTGAAGCTGTTTCAGAAAAAACCACACCTAGGTTTAATTAAACTGGTATGAAGCAGATAAACTGAAAAAAAATCAAAAAGATTTACTCGGAAATCTTTTTTTAATTAGACAAAAAAGTGGGAAGAATTTAAAAAGATAATTTTCTTTATTTTGAATTAGTGTCCACTTTATGAAAAGTTAATTAATTGATATTCATTTATTCATTTCTAAACCATTCGTTCCTAAAATGGGTCAGGGGGAATGCCGAAGCCTGTCCCAGCTGATTTAAGGCGATAGGCAGGGTACACCTGAACAGGTCGTTAGTCTGTCTGTCACACACAATCATTCGCACTCATATATAAGATATAAGAAATTAATTTATCATTTCCACGTATAGAACCAGTTCTCGGATCAATTCTATCTGATCAAAAATTATTTCTGGATGAAAGTCGAAACGTCTCATCATCAAATACACTGTAGAAGACAACTTTAAAGCCTTCTCTATAATTAACTGATTCATTATTGTTTAAAAATGTTTAGTGTTAAAGTTGTTACTGTTGATTTATTTAATTATTTTTTGTAGTTTTAGAAGGTTCTTGATCGTCAGAAGTGACTTGCATGTTGTGGGCATGTTTAGTCATAAATCTGTAAATGGATGACAAAAGTAAGATGAAAAAATCTAGAACAAACACACCCACGCTCAGCTCAGTCATTGTCTCTCTGGAGATAGAAAAAAAAAAAACATCTCGCAGACATGCAGCGCTTCAAACCATGCCAAGTCCTGCTCTCTCCTCTTTACTCCCACACTTCCCAGCTCACTCTCATCTCCTTCTAACCCCCAGCTTTTATCTTTCCTTCTCCATCTTTTTTGGAGTTTGCCTCCCTGTTCTTGCCGCTCTCTCCAAATCATCTCGTCATATCTGTTTTTAGAAGTCCGATCTTCATCTGCTGAGAGGCTGTAGTGAGAAGCAGATGGACGACCTCCTTGCGCCAGGCAGCAGGGGTTGTATGCTTGTGTGTGTGTGTTTTTTATGAGTGTGCCTGGCACCTCGGATCAATCAAACACCAAACTCATGCTGACATGCGGAGTGTGGTGGATTTGTAGGAAGAGCAGGTGTGACATCCTGGAAAATAAGAAGATTCTCTGTTTTGCCTGAGAAGGTATCTTAGATTAACGATAGAGGCTGTAGAACTGAGGTGTCAAACGTAAAGGCTGGGGCCCCAATCATGTAGCACAGAAGCCTAAAATTTTTAAAACAAAAATCAAATCTTCTACGACATGTCTTTGGTGACATACGTCTTTAAAGTGCGGCCAATGTGCTTTTGTGAGGTACAAATTCTTAAAGCGCATATAGATAAAAACGGTCCGTTTGGTTTGCTCAAAATTGTTATATTCACCAGAGAAAAGCTTATAAATTCCCCTTCTTCTTTCTCCTTGTTTAGTCATGCTCCCTGGGTGTGTGCATAACACATTATAAATCTTGTTAGAGACCACAAATAAAGTTAGGAAAGCTAGTGAACATTTAATATGTTCCTATTTTGGTGCACTTACATAAAAATGGCGCCTTCTTTTGTAAAGGTTTGCAAGAGCGCACGCACTGTGACTGCAAAAAACACCCAAAAAACACTTATTGTTTATGTTGGAATGTGAGCGTGTCAGAGAACAAAGTCCATGGCCAAGAACAAGTTGGCATTTGGATGGCATCTGAAAACTGGACACAAATTTTTCAAATATGCAACTTCTTCAGAGTGTACCCTGCCTCTCGCCTGAAATCAGCCGGGGATGGGTTCTAGCGCTCCACCGCAACTCGATTAGGGATAAGCAGTTCAGGTGAAGAAATGAAATTAGAGAGAAGTATACTTTATTCATCCCTTAACAGGGGAATTTGTGTGCTGCATTACACCGCAGCAGGCTGCGACGACAGCGCCAATGGTGGGAGAAACAGGGGGTTAGATGACTTCCCCAAGTACACGTAGACTTGAGCTCAGTGAGATTCAATCCCACGAACTTCTGGAGAACTTCTGGTCCAACGACGAACGTTTTACCCGTTGAGCTATCGGAAATGATTGTATGATCGTTTCATGTGGGAATAGTGTTCAAAACGTTTGTTATGCATGATACCCCAACAAACGTGCCTTTAAAATAGTGTGAAATTTTTTTTTTTTATGACAAGTCACCAAATATTTAACTTTTTTAGCAACATACGTGTTAAGTTTTGGTGCCAGGGAAGGAGGAGGACTCAATTGCAGAACTAAATAGAGAGTTATTAACGACACTATAGGTATCTACAGTGATACTGGTAGAAAAACAAAAGTTGAAGCAGTCCTCTAAAACTCTAAAAGTTCAAAATGATATAGCTAGAGAGCAAGGGAACAAGCCAGGAGGTTAGGCAAGGAGACAAACAATGAAGACTAGGCGAGGGGAAAATACTTTAAATACGAAAGAGTGTATGTGTCCTCTCACCCAACATGAGTTTGAAACCCCTGCTGTAGACCAAAGTCAGCGTGGGTCTCCTGACTCCTGTTCACTAACAACAACCTCTTTAATCATAATGTTAGTCTAGTGGGGTGTCTACCCACTGGAAGCCCCTCCACCCACTTCCCGTGGCATTTCTCTGCCCTTTTAAGACAGGGGCCATCTTTTGGCTGCATCCGGGAACATGTGGACTCAGATTTCATTACATATTGAATTTATTCCCATTTCATTTTCAATTCAATTTCATTTTATTTTGTTCGCGGTCAGTATCACAACACTGTTGTCTGAAATGCTGCCACACACAGTTAATCATAGAAACACACTGTCAACTTTTGCGCACAAGTAATAATTCAGATAAACAGACCCAGGATATTCTTGTCATTAGACCTTCTTTCTCAGAAAGAAAAATTAAAGAAGAAAAAGAAAAAGGCTCATCAAATGAGTACCACTACACAATTTACATTTACGTGATCAGATGTTCACAGGGTGGATCACCCTCCCTTTTGGTCCACGAAAAAAAAAAAAGAAGAAGAAGAAAGAAAAGGGGACTAGTCAAGCTATCCCCTTGCAGGGCCAGTGAATGGGCCACCAAAATGCAAGAAAATTACTCTTATTTTTCAAAACGTTCTGGGGGGAATGCACCTTGCCTCCCCTATACAGGCTTTGTCAATGACCTCATGCCCCGCCCTTTAGAAAATCCTGGATCCGCCCCTGGTAGAGGATGAGATTTTTTTAAATTGAAATTGTGAGCTACCTTCAAATTCTTTTAAACACATTTATTTGTTCCTATTTGTATGCATTTACATAAAAATGTCACTTCCTGTTGTATAAGTGTACAAGAGTGCTTACACTGCTCCTGCTCTTGCTTCTATTAGAATGCGTGTTAGTCTAGTGAACAAAATGGAGAACCTAATGCGTGGTCAAGAACATGCTACATTTTAAATGTACTTGAGTACCGCATATTTATTTTTATATACTCTATTCATCCCTCACCGGGAAGATTTGTGTGCTGCATTGTTACACCGCAGCAGGCTGCCACGGCACAAATGGTGGGAGAAACAGGGGGTTAGGTGTCTTCTCCAAGGACCCTAGATGTGAATTCAGTGGGAATTGAACCCACAAACTTTCTGTTAACTTCCGGTCTGTGGGCAAAACCCTTTACCACTGAGCCACCGTCTCTCATTTTTTAGCAAATGTCTCAAAATGTTTGGAATGACTTGAAGACTGTCAATGTTGAAACGGATTATAATTTTTAGAAGGTAGGAAAGGTATCGCTTGCGGTTAATACAGTAGAGCTGCAAAATGAATGTGTCATGTTGGGAAGAAAATAAAAAGAGAACTGAGATGTGAATACTTGAAAATAATTGCAGTGTTTTGGAAATTTTTAAAATTAAATTTCATTCCTGCTTCAGTTTGTTCTTCTAATATGATAGAAATCATAATTAAAGTTTAGTCTGTTTAGCAGAGACATAAATAAAAAAATTGTCTTCATTTAATCAGTCAAACGAAAAATCGCAGCCAGTGCCCGTTGGTACAGAAATGTAATGCAAGTGGTCAGACTCGCCAACTATGATGTCATACTGAACATCCCCACTGGAGAGGAACACAATCAATGCTGCAGGAGGTTTTCGAACAAAATCAAATTAATTTAGAAGAGCAGCCATGTTCACCAGATGTGTTTCTGTTTCATCTTGTCTCACTACAAAAACCTCTTGGCTGCTGTTTGTTTTCAACCTCAAACAGCAGTGTTTGTTTAGAGGCAGACCTCATTCATCTGGTGATCTCACTCCGTCCAGCTGAACATCATGCGAAAAATACTGAGTAGAAAACTATTATGAAGAGTTATTTGTTAATCTGTTACCTGATATTGCTTCCAAGTCTCTGAACCACAGACATTCAGGTATATGTGGGTGTAGGTGTGCTTGTGTGCGTGTGGGGTTCTGGGTGAACGTGTTTCTGAAAGCATATGTGATCAGTTGAAGACAAACATAATTGCTTTTTGTGGTGTGAGTGAAAAAAAAAAAAAAAAGCAAACACTGAACAGATTGTCGCTGTGAAGTGACTCATCATAAATAGTTGAAGTATTTCTCACTGAGGGCGGCTTAGATTTGTTTTATTCCTCAGAATTTGATCATGAGTCAAATTAAATGCAGGCGATGTGTGCAAACATGACTTGATGTGCACTATTTTTAAACCAGTAGGTAAACAGGCGGCAAGAAGATTTTACCTAAAAATCCACACACCATTGTACTAAAATTTGAACCACCAATCCTCGTACTGAACTTCTCTGAAACCGCGCATCATGAGACCTGCTCTTTTTTTTAACGTTTGAACTACTATTTTTCTTCACAAACGACAAATGTTGGTAGTCAGCGTCGTTTCCATGGCAGTATGATGAAAATCGGGTCACACATTGATCCAATTTATGGCCTCTGCTGAACCCAAATAGACAATTCCAACAATCAGATTACAAGACCCCAGTTTGGAAGAGAGCGTGTAAGAATCCCTGTTCATGAACTCATCATATCTATTCAACTGGCTTGCCATGTGGTCTGTAAAACCTGCTTATTTATCTGCTCAACCTGACGACCTACCGTTTTTTCTTCGGCGTATAAGTTGCATTTTTTTCATAGTTTGGTCAGAGCAACTTATACTCCAAAAAATAGGTAATTATGCATAGAAACTTTTACAGACAGTACTGTGAATGTTAGAAGTGACCGAGTTCCCTGAAAAGGGAGTTTTCTAAGAATTTTGTTAATTATTGGTGAAAATGAAACATCCTTTGTTTTTCTCTTTTTTTTCAAACTCTTTCTTCTTCTTCTGCTTTTTAATTTTCCAGGGAAAGTATGCCAAAAGGAAGAGTCGATTTAAGCGCTCGGACGGAAGCACCTCCTCCGACACCACCTCCAACAGCTTCGTTCGACAGGTAATAAAAACTTCCCACTAAGTCCTTCTCTTAAAACTCCTTAGACACTTAGATTTTAATTATCCTTTTAATCTTTTGTCCTCGGCTGACTTTATTAAAAGTTATGTTTTAGTAGAACTTGCCTGTCTTTAGTCTTTGCAGCTTTATGGTTTTGTCAGCTGAACTCTCTGGAAGAAAAACTTTTAAAATTCTCCCAATGAATGTTTTTTAACTTTTCAAGAAGAAGAAATCTCACTCCTTGCTGTGTTTCTGGGGCCGTTCGCAAGACTCTAACACTTCAATAATTAAAACCAGTTAGAGCCAAAAGGAGTGCCTAATTGCCACTTACAGTTTCCATGGTTACAAGCCACTAGATGCAAAAGAGCATCTCACTCCACAGAGGGAGACTTCTAGGGGAAGAGCTGAAGCACAGCAGAGAGGGACAAAACTGAACATTATCTGGTTCTTGGTGTAGAGGGAGCATGGAAGAGCTTCTCATTGAACAGTGCACATAAGTTAAATCCCACCTTGTCTTTAATGGCTTCTTTCAGCTTTGCATCTCCACGCAACTCACACGCACCTGAATACTTCGATCGGCCTTTGCGTAGACCAAGTTAGGCTTGTTGCTTAGTATGTCAGACTTGTCATCGATAAGTATCATTCTGTATTTACCAAAAACAGACATAACTTTTTACATATATAAAAATGCAGCTGCTCAAATAAAATAAGTATTTGCATTGTTACACATTCACAGATATTAGATTGTGCACGTGTCAAATAAATATTTACATGTCACCAAAAACAATAAGTTAGAATGATCCAGAGGCTGTGGGCCATCGATTTTTGATCAACATTCAATTATGACTTGTTTTTAATGTTGAGTGACTGTGGCCTGTTTATTAGATATATACATTTTTTATAGGCAGTGAAGGCAGTTTTACATTAGGCTAAAAATTTTGCATATCACCTTTATTTACTTGCAGACTTGGCTATTATTAGCACAAAGGTGTTACAGGTCACATAAAACGTTTACGATATCAATATATCTACATATAGTTGACCCTTTTAATCAATTTACTCCTGTTACCTTAAATTAAAGTGAGAGTTGAGAGGCATTGACTCAGTGGTAGAATGTTTGCCCTTGAACCGGGAGAAGTCAGTTTGATTCTCAGTGAGCCATTGACTAAGTGTCCTAGCAGAAAACACCTAACCCCCCTTTCTCCTATCTTTGGCACCGTCGTGGCTGCCTGCTGCGGTGCAATAAAATTTGCACAAATGGGAAATTTGTGCAAATTACGGCTTTGCACAAACAAGATGAATACTGTACCTTTAAAAAAAAGTCTGGAGAAAATTTATGACAATATCTGTAGGGAGGAAGTTTGGTATCACATGAAGAATTCTAGAGGGACAGAGAACTGCGCAGGATAACTGTAAGACAGTGGTAAGGTGGTGATAGGTGTGGCAGAGAATAGAAAGAAGATATTTTGCAGCTATACTTGCATACTTGAACATTTCACAATTTCTTGAATCATCTGAAAGATTAAATCAAAAGATCAACATGCGAAAAAAAAAAAGTCTCTCCAACTAGATTCACCTTTGAAATCAACTCTATTAATAGCAGTACTTCTCCTAAAGCTGCAAAATTACTGACAAACTCCACGTATTATGGCTCTAACATCATTAAAAATCCCACATAAACCATCCCCCAGGTGTTTGACCCACCCGCTATTGATTCGATCTAACCTTGACCTCTCCTGGTGGTGGACATATTGGTTCTGAAGATCGATAGGCTTCGCTAACCTGTAAATTATCAGCTGTTGAAAAGATTTTTTTCTAACATGTAGTGGTGAAGAAGGAATTTAATTTAACTATCTGACCCCCAAGAAATACTCCTTCGGATGTGGCATTTGTGAAAGCCGGGCTGTAGTCGCGGCTAAACGAGTCCCTTCTTTTCCACCTGACCTCTTCATTTGTGAGAGCAAATGATGCGCCCCGCGCTGAATGACATTTACTTGTTCATCATTGGTGTTGCTTTAAAAAAAAAAAATCCCATCTCGGCTGATGAACACAGGGATCTGAACTCTCCTGTGGTTTCTAAAGGTTAGCTGCATTCACGCCTGCATAGATCTCCTTTCCCACTGCCTTGTCCTTTATTAACTCAGGGTGGAGGAGAACCCCACGCACTGAAGTCTGCAGGTCGGTAGAAATCATAGCCTTACCCTCCGTATGGGGGGTAGTGTTACCTATTCGAAATAATACATTTGCTCTTATATTTAAATATAGTCTCATAATTACATATTACTCATGGTGCTTAAGGGAGTGTCACTGCATGCAGCTTTTCTACATGTGAATAGAAACCATGGTGTGATGGGGGTTTATGCACATGTAGGTGAAATTACCGGAATAACTGAAAGCAAAGCCCGGTATAGGCTTTACAGTCTCACACACACCTACGCAAGCACACTCTCTTTGACCGCACACACAAACGCAGGAGAGCCACAATCAACCGGCTGGTACACTCGGCTGGGTTTCCATAGCAACCAGGCAACCGAATCAAATGTGCAGGCACAGTGGGATGAAGAGATGGAGCTGAGGATGTTTGGATAGGGTTGTGTTTTGTATAAATGTATACTTTGTTTCTATGTTTTTGTCAAGTTGAATCAGACCACACTCGGTTTCCAGATGCGATGACTGATGGTGTTGGGTGGACTGGGGAGATGTTTGGAAGTTTTAGCTAAAGTTTGAAGAAAAAGAAAAAAAATCAACATGTTTGTACCGATAAACAAAAATTTAACATGTAGTAGCAAATACTAATGTTAGGAACTAGTTCTAACAAGTAGGAGAATATTTAAATGGTTAGAAGCCACTGAGTTCTGGATGGAGAAGAGTATCAGGTGTGATGTGTGATAGAAGAGTTTCAGCTAAAGTGAAAGGGAAAGTGTACAAAACCGTGGTGAGAGCAGCCATACTGTTTGGTCTAGAGACAGTGGCACAGAGGAAAAGACAGGAAACAGAGATAGAGGTAGCAGAGATGAAGATGCTGTGAATGTCTCTGTGAGTGACCAGGTTGGACAAGATCAGAAATGAATATATCAGAGGAACAGCACATGTTAGAGGTTTTGGAGATAAAGTCAGAGAGGCCAGACTGAGATGGTTTGGACATGTACAGAGGAGAGAGACAATAGCATGCTAAGCTAACATGTTAATGTGCAAAAACTTATTAATATTTTCTTTTATATTTACTTACTTATGAATGAACGGTAGGAGGGCGAGGAGTAAGTAAATGACTTTAAATGAACTTTTTGTCTTCTGAACCACTTATCCCTAATGGAGTTTAAGGGGTGCCGGAGCTTATCCCATCTGATTTGTTCAGGGTAATCCCTCAACAAGGTGCCAGTATATTGCAGGTTAAAATTAACTTTTTTTTTTTAATTATTTATTAGAAAACTATCTAGTTCCTTAAACGGTGCTGTCTTTGAAAGTAAAACCTAGATCACCAAACAATTTTAGGATTAATTCTTTCAATTGTTTTTTTCGAATTGTAAATTTTTAGAGCCATCTCATTAATATTTCGGCAGCTCTGAGGCTGACTATGGATGTGTATTAAACAGCACCGTCTAGTGTTCACGTTACACTGCCCCTCCCACAGCCATGTTCACACACCTTTTCCCACATTTTTCCTGTTTGAATCGTATTGATATATGTATCAATTTAATGTCTAGACTATGTTTAACAACTAAAATTGAGGAGACTTTGTGTTATGTAAAAGAAAAATTATGTTCATGATCTAACGTTTGAGCTAAAACTACCAACTGATACCCTCAAGATTTATGCTGTCATGCACCCGTTGCTTTAATGTGTTAGAAGCTCAGTTTACTCGAGAAGTAATAAACTAAATCCCATGTTCCTTTCTTGTCTTGATGAGATGTTGGGAAGACTGAGATCAAGTTATGGGATTAGAAGAATGGCACAAAAAGTGGTGGTTGATGTGTTGTTGGGTGGGGGGCTTTCCCTGGGCACTGCCCAGTTCTCTCTCTCTCTCTTCAGTTGGGTCATCGAATGGCTGACGGCTGCATACCAAACCTCCTTCTGGGTCTCAGCCTGTTCACGTCCCTGTTTCTGCCCAGGCAGGGCTAAATATATTCCCCCAGTTTGCACATGTAGCACAAGTCCTGCAACCTGACCCCCTGTCAGTTTCAACTCTCTTCCTCTACACAAGGTTCACGTTCCTCTGAATGCTGGAGGGGGTGGGCATGTGTGTGTGTGTGAAGTGGTAAGAGGTTAAGCGAACGGTCTCTTAGTTTTACACAGACAGTGTTCCTTTCTGACTTTCTCTTATCTCACACACACACATTCACAAACACACTCATGCGCTTACTAAGCTGACAGGAAGATATTTCACACACACACGGTTACTGTCCGTGGAGTCTGGCGTTGACCCCTTGGTTTGCCGGGGTTTGGCAAGTGTGGCAAAGGAAGTATGGAGAGGACCGAGAGGATTCAGAGGCCTGTAATGGTAAGAAGACATAGTAAATCTACGTGCTGTGGACGTTTAGGTGCTTTCCAACTGGAATCTTTTCCTAAAACTTTACATTGTGTTTCTCTCTAAAAAACTTAGCTTGAGAATTTGGTTAACACTTTCACTTTGAAATCTAAGTGTGTGTCATGTACTGATGTCATTTTCCATCTCGCTCTGCAACTCTCCCCCTCTCCTAAACGTACAGTGTGATTCCATTTTGGGCCACAGCTGCTGAAAGGCACCGTGGTTTTAATTAGACTTCCAGCCTTTGCTGGTTGGCTTGCTGCTTTATACACTGCCCGCCATACCCCAGCACTGTGGCCATTACACTGGGCTCCTGTCCACACTGACTATCCAGACCATGGTAGCTTGGCAGTGGATCTGGTACTGAAGATAATTAGTGAAGAATTAGACAATAACATAAAGTTTTTGTTGAGTGCTTCTATTTGTAGTAGAATTTACCATTTGTTTTTTAAGTTGCTTTTTTGTAAAAGTATCATTTTTCTTGTTAAGAAATAAAGAACTTGCTTAAATACTTGTATATAAATTATAGATTGGTCGGTAGGTATGTAGATTGATTGAAATTGAAACTCCCACAGTCCACCATTAACATAAAAAAGGAAACCAAACGGGTGTCAGCCAAGTCCAAGGCTTTTAGTCTGACTCTGTTTTTACAGATATCACATCTACGTACCTTAAATTTATGGAACTTGTCAAAGAGTTTTTGCACTATTATCTGATTGTTATTTCACAATCGCAATTTTTTCTTACATTTGTTCATAAAATGTATTTATTTAAACATATTTTAAAAAATAACTACTTAACACATAACTTTAAACATAAAAAGTGCGATATTGAGGCTGACAACGCTACATCATAAAATGTGAGGGCACATAATTCAGAAAATATTTTGAGTTTATATACGGAGAGGTCTACAAGGTGGTACAGTGGGTAGCACAGTGGCCTCACAGCAAGAAGTCGGGGTTCGAGTCCCGGAGTGGGGCAAGGCTTGACTCACTGGTCTCTCTGTGTTGAGTTTGCATGTTCTCCCGGTGTATGCGTGGGTTTTCTCCAGGTACTCCTGTTTCCTCCCACCCTCCAAAAACACGCATGTTAGGTTTATTAGCCTGTCCTAGAAATTGCTCCTCAGCAAAAGTGTGTGTGTGGCCCTGAAGCAGAATTGCGACCTGTTTGGGGTGTATCCTGCCTCTCACCTGAGATCAGCTGAGATATGCTCTAGCACCCCCGCAACCCAGGGATAAGCGGTTTAGAAGATGAAACAAAATAATATACAGAGAGTACTGTGTATTACTGTACTCTCAAAGAGGCACGTACTTGAAGAGTACATGCCACTTTGGTCAAAATGTAAATAAAAATTGAGAAACGTGTATTTTTTTACATTTTCTTGAGTTTTATTGAAAGAAGTTTGTGTCGTTTCTGGTGATTGAAAGCAACTTTGAGCCAAAATTCTGAGCTTTAACATCAGGTACGACTTTGTTTTTCTGAAACAAATCTTACAATACAGTATTCACTATTAAAGTTGATAAATGCTCCCAATTGCTTAAAAATAGCGAGAAAATCCACATTGTTTTGAATAATCTTTCAGCATGTATTCTTTTTAAAAAAAAATAACTCCAGTACTAAGAATGAACTGTAATGTCACCAGTTTTCTACCTGCCATTTGTTTCTTCTCCCATCGAGCCTGAACCTTTAAAACACCATCAGTTTGTTGGCCGGGTAATAAAAGCAGCATGTTCACCATTTCATTTAGTCACACTAACACAACAGGGTGGTTTAAATGCTCGGTAAAAATGTTAATAACATCACTGCCTGCTGAATATGTTCTGTCCAGGCTGTCCATTAGCCCAGGAAACGATTGTTGATAATATTCTTTCCCCTGTGGGATCAATCCATTTGTACATACATTTGTATTTGCTCCTAAAAACGTATTTTTCTTTAGACTTTTTATGAATTAATATCAATATACTGTATATTTTTATATTTTTCTCTCTTTTCCTTTTTATTGGTTTTCTGCATGACTGATGAAGAAGACAGTGATTTCCATGGGGGAGGGGTGCCTGTTTTTCCATGGAAACCTCTAGAAACCAAAGCATTCACCCAATAGTATATGCCATGATCCAAAGTAAACCGTTTCAGTGTATTGCTATTTATCATAGAAGAGAATTCTACCTCATCACGAAAACCTTAAGTAAATTCAGCTATAATTTATTTTCTAGATGATTCTTATGGTTTGATTATATTTTGTTCCCTAAAGTCATTAAATCTAATTGATTTGCCCGTCAGCCGGATTCCCTCTAGTGTTTTGTGAAAATGGGGATTTTAGCTCTGGTCAGAACATGACTCATCTTTCTGATTATTTCCACAACATCCGTCCGGTTGCCATGACACTGCCGTGACAGAAAAAGCAACATGGTCATTTGCAGTCACAAGCCAGGAACTCCAGACAGAAAAACTGTCCTTTGTACATGGAATCGTCTTGTGAACCGGAAAGCTTTCTGTTTTTTACTCTAGCTTTTCTTTTGCTCCATCTCGTTAGGAGTACATCTGTCTACATTATTAGGAGGGTAGTGTGTTATTCTTGGTGTGAAGCTGTTTTGTTTCTTCTTTTTGAAAAGTGTGATCATCACATGTCTGAAGCTCAGAAATAAACCCCGAAAATAGACAACTAATTTTCTCGCTTTTTTTTGTTGTCATTTTCACATCATCTGGTGTGTTAAATGGGAGGATATTTTTATGTTTAATTATCAGGGCAGAAGGTTGCAGAGTGTGTTAGCTCTCAAATGGTGATCACTTCTTAGTCATGCACTGCAAAGTCTGACAACACCTACAGAAATGTTCTGCTGCTTGTGGCACCAACAGATTCAAATCTTTACACTCCGTCTTGTTAGATGGCAAAATGAAAACATTGTAGATGGAAATTGCTGTGAAGGAACAATAAAAACGCTATCATAGGTCACGCTTTATCAGTAAAAAAAAATCCTGTATTATGTTTAATGGTTCAATTTCAAAAGTCTTCTCTTTGTTCAAAGTCTTCCTTTTGCTGGAGGGCGACCCTTTTCAGCTCTGATTATTTTGAACATTAATCTGTAACCTTCCTGCCTTTTCTTCTGATCCATTACAAAACTTTGTTCTTGTTCTCTCATTTCTTGGATTCGTTTTGTAAACCTATCACAGTTTTTTTTTCATACCGTTTTATACTATTTATTAATATGGTTTATTCATTTTAATTTGATACCGCTTGTGAATTCATACCATGGCTTAGTACAAACCAATTAGGATTTAAATTGAACCACTGACAGCTTAGCAACTCATTGTGACGTACTCAGCAAATGTAAAGACCCATCTTGGTGTTTTTGATTTCTTCTGGGTCTGGGTCTTCAACCAAAAGAAATACTTACTTTTTGTGAAAAAACAGAAAGTTGGAGTGATGACACAGGATGTGTGCCAACAGTTTTATTCAAAGTTTTATTCAAAATATAAAAATCTTTTTTTGGCGCCACAGCAAGTCAGTGTCTTCCATCTAACCCTATCTGCTGCATCTTCTTCGGTCACGTCAACTATCTTTATGTCTTTCTTCACTGTATCCATGAACCTCCTCTTTGGTCTTCCTCTTGGCCTCTTTCCTGGTGGTTCCAAACCCAGCATCCTTCTTTTGATGTACTCTCTCTCCTCTGCACATGGCCAAACCATCTCAGTCTGGCCTCTCTGACTTTGTCTCCAAAACCTCTAACATGTGCTGTTCCTCTGATATATTCATTTCTAATCCTGTCCATCCTGGTCACTCCCAGAGAGATCCTCAGCATCTTCTACCTCCATCTCTGTTTCCTATTTTTTCCTCAGTGCCACTGTTTCTAGACCAAACAGCATGGCCGGTCTGCCACGGTTTTGTACACGTTCCCTTTTATTTTAGCTGAAACTCTTCTGTCATACATCACACCTGATACTTTTCGCCACCTGTTCCAGCCTGCCTGCACATGCTACTTCACCTCTTTTCCACACTCTGGATTGTTGATCCGAAGTACTTAAACTCTTCCACCTTCTTTATCTCTTCTCCCTGTAACCTCACTTTTCCATTTGGATCCCTGTCATTCACACACGTACCCTGAAATGATAGGCTGATTTTGTTTTCGATTATCCACAGAGTCGGCTGTTTTTTCATATATAAATTAATTTACCAATAAACATGAGTCCAACCAGAGCACTAAAGGAAAAACTACAAAAAGGGAATTTATAAATCTCATCCATCCAAACTTGGAGCTAATTGATTTCAGGCGAGAGGCAGGGTACACCTCAAACAGGTCCCCACCCTACTGCAGGGCGACGCATACACACATTACCCTAGGGGCAATTTCATAATGTCCGATCAACCTGACATGAATGTTTTTGGAGGGTGGAAGGAAACCGGATTACTTGGGAAAAAACACAGGGAGAACATCCAAACTCAACACAGAAAAACCAGTGTTTCATTCCTCGTTCCACCTGGGACTCAAACCCTAACCTTCTTGCTGTGAGGCCACTCTGCCAACCACTACACCACCATGCAACCATTTTTTTATTTCTTGTGAGAAAATATCACAGCCATTTCTCAAGAATTTTTTGGGAATGCTTACTATGCCACTGGAATCTTTTTTGTGGCCGAACTAAGAGAAAAACAATTTCTTTTTTTTTATTAGGACCTGTAGTTACTGTCAACAGGAGTTGATTGTCAGGCAAAGCAAGCAACATATCAGAATAATGTTGTAAACTAAAACGTGGAGTTTGGGCATGACTTAGAGTAAGTAATAATTAAATATCTAAGTTTTATCTATTCAGATTTGACTTGTTAACTATAGAAGTAATCAAATAGTCATTTCTGTTCATTCTTCTGACTACATAGTTATCTGTGTGGGAAAGTGTGAGGCTCATCTACTTTTTTGATCTGAAAACGTCACCATCCACTTGAGATTATACGTATATATACATAAACATGACTGAGTCACCATGCGGGGTGTTTTGTTGTCAACCTCTGTATTTTCCCAAATGACACTCACATCATCAGCCCTCCTACTTCAGTGGGAAGCTGATCGTCCCTTTGATTTCCTGAGTGAATGAAACAGGAAGTGAAAATGGCTGTGTATGCTGGAGGATGAGCTGAGTGGCCGGTAGTCGCCGTGGTAACAGGGAGTGTCTACATTCAGTGCCGTTGCCATGTCACAGAGCGCCTCGATGCGACAGGTGGCGGGGCTAGAATCAACATTAGTGTTTGTCGTTTCACTAAGAGTCATACACGCATGGATGGAAAGCACAGACATGGAGTCGGATTATTCACATGGAAATTCATTTAAAGCATAAACACTCAATGAGATCTTTCACGTTACTCTCTGGATATTTTTAAATTTATCACTCTCTACAAGTCTTACTTTACTATGTGTGCATTTGATCAAGATGGCATTAGGCTTCTTCTATTTAAAAGTGTTAATAGTGTTACTGACGAAAAATACAAGCATCCAGAGAAGATATACATTATGTGTTGCAATAAAGACCCTCAGCTGAAGTCAAACCCAAAGCTTTGCTGGAGCAGAGGATGCATCTAACCAAAAAGGCAGCAATACATCTAATAAAAAAGACAAAACTAAGCACAAAGATTACAGTAGAATCCTTTTAGGTACCTTGCAACTAATATTGATAAATCTTCCGCTCCATTGTCTTCCGCTTATCCGTGACCGGGTCGCGGGGGCAACAGCCTCAGATGGGAAGCTGAGACTTCCCTCACCCTGGCTGTATCCTCCAGCTCACCCGAGAGGATCTCGAAGTGTTCCCTGTCCAGCTGTGAGACATAGTCTCTCCAGCTAGTCAGGGTCCTCTCTCTCGGCTTCCCCCTGGTGGGAAGTGCCCGAAACACCTGACCAGCGAGGCGCTGGCGCAAGGCATCCCAACCAGATGCTCGAACCACCCCATCTGGCTTCTCTCAACCAGGAGGAGCAATGGCTCTACTCCAAGCTCCTCCTGGATGACAGAGCTCGATAAATGTTTAATATATAAACACAGTATATATATATTTATTTATTCGTGTTCTCTATAAATATATTTACTTAATATAAGTCCATTAAATGAGCTATTTTTAGAGTCTCAGTCCATGTTGAATGTTTGCCTTCCTGTGGTGTTTGACTTTTTTCCATATTACTCTATCAGCAGCAATAAAACATTTGGAGTCATCAAACTGTTCTTGTTGTTAATGCAAGACATATATTAATGCCCCATGAATGCTCACAATAGAAGACATGCCAGAGAACTTGTTCTATTCCCTTAGCAACACATGTTTCTATATCCTTGAACCGGCTAAGTTAAACACAGAAGAACTTAACAAGGACCAAAGAGGAGGTTCATGGATACAGTGAAGGAAGACATGAAGATAGTTGGCGTGACTGAAGAGGATGCAGCAGATAGGGTTAGATGGAAGAAACTGACTTGCTGTGGCGACCCCTGAAGGGAAATGCCGAAAGGAGAAGAAGGAGGATCTACAACAAGATTAAGTTTTTTAAAACTGCAATGATCAATTTTATGTTTTTTTTAATTACATGTTTTATTATTCTGAACAGAAGGAGATGCAAATATAACTCATTTCTTCTGGGAATTGAATGAACAATTTTTTTCAAAAAGGTTAAATATTGTAAGTTAAAAGTCACAAGTTTAAATACAATATTAAAGGTTACAATAGTACGATAATTGTCCACTATGAAATTGCCCCCTAGTAATCAGTGTGTCTGTTGATGGTTTTGTGTGGCTCTGCAACAACCTTTTAACTTGTTCGGGAGTACCCTGCCTCTCGTCTAAAATCAGCCGGGATAGACTCCGGCACCGCTTCGGTACACTTTAGGGAGAAGCAATTCAGAAAACAAAACAATATAGGCAACATATTAGTTGTACAGCTAATTCCACTTGAATATTTATCTAGTTTAAATGACTAAAATCACCAAAAAAGACAGAAAAAAACTAAAATAACCAGGCTTCAAAGCAGTGGACAATTGAAGAAATTTTGTTCAGAAAAGAGTAGGTTCAAAAGAGGCAGCAGCAAACTTTTTTAAACAAAGTTATACAAAAATGCATCGTTTTTTCACTTAAAATAAAATTGTGTTCTTTCAAAATGTACATTGAAACTAAACCTCTGTGAAGTTTACTCGCAGTGTTTCTTGAATCCCAGCCACCTTTGGAACCAAAAAAAGTCCATGTTCAAAGTAATTTAAATGCGAACAAAAACCCAATCAAATTAAACTCAAACAACAAATACCACATTTAATTAAAAAAAAAAATTTCAAGCCATTTCAAATGTGTTTCGCAAAAATTCCCACTTAGAAAAGAGCTCACTAATCACAAATACCCTAGCGATTTCCAGCAATGAACATTGTTTTATTTACCATTTTTACTTTTTTTTCAAACACATAGACGCATTTAAGGTTGAACTGTGCCTTGGTTTAACTTTCTTTTTAATTGTATGCGTAGGAACTCTCATTCCTCTTCTCAGGTTAAGGTTTTATATGTCGCCTCAGTTTTAAAGTACTACAGTAGAAGTTAGAGGCAACAGAGTTGTGTTAACATCAGTGTCGTGTGTCGTGTACAGGGGTAGTTCATCAGATCGGTGTCCAGTGTGGCACTGGACACAAGTGTAGCTAATCAAAATGTTAAAGGGGAAGTTTGTGTAAAAAGCAACATTTCGGGCGTTTCTATAATCTTCGAATGTTGTTCCCAAATCAAAAATATACACTTGAAGGGGTTTTCTATTTTAATCAGGTATGTTTGAGCATGAACATGAACCCATTATAAAAGTTCTGAAATAAATCATCAAACAAACAAACTAGAAACATCTATTTTTCTCACCTAACATAGCGTCGATACCATCTTCTTGCATTCTCACCTTTATTATAAAATCTACACCCAGTGACTCACTTCTTATGCTTTTCACATTCTTTTTCAAACCTTTCACGGAAGTATTAAACGGTCTGTCATTTGGAAAAAAAAATCAACCTGCAACAAGTGGGATTGTTATATAAATTGATCAGTCAAACTCTTGAGAAGCTAAATGGTACGTTCAGATGCGTTTGCAGGCTTCTGAGAGGTGCAGGGCTTTATTGTGGCATGGGAGTCTGGATCAGGGTCAGCAGGAGAGTGTCAGCTTACAGTACATGAGTGGTGGATGAGTTGGAAACTGTAGCCACTTCATGAGAAATTTATATCCTGGCTGATATTATAAGCGGTCCTTAGAGCATTTTTCCCTTCATGTACGTGTTTCTGTACTTGGCGCGCCCACACGCTGAATCTATTTTCACTTTGCATACAGATTGAAGATCTTTTGGACCCGAAAGTCTTCAGAGAAGCTTTGCTTGGTTGTTATGCATCGTTTCCACCTCAAATTACAAAGAGTCAGCTTACATGCCATATGAAGGTCCACATGTTGTGTTTATGTAGGTTTCACTTATTGAAGGAGTCTTGACATTTAAGACCAGGATGTGTGTGAACGTACAGTAAGGTGCAACCGGAGAACAGCAATCTAGTGGGAGGAGAAGATGAACAAACAGGTCAACTGGTCAAACTTTGTGAAAAAAGATACACTCTTATTCTTATGTTTCTATTTTAGCATTTTTTTCCATCCATTGTGAATTTCAGGGCTCTGCAGACTCCTACACCAGCAGGCCATCGGATTCAGATGTATCCCTGGAGGAGGACCCGGAGGCCTTGAGGAAAGAGGCTGACAGACAAGCCCTAGCTACGCTTGAGAAAGCAAAGGTCAGCAATCTATGGAACAAAAATATATGCCGTTTGGTTATTCTGTACAGTATGTCGACATTTGTGACCTTTCTGCATCCCTTTTTGTTTTTAAATACATTGTTTCAGACCAAACCGGTGGCATTTGCTGTGCGCACAAATGTGGGATACAACCCTGGCCCCAATGATGACGTTCCCGTGCAGGGGATGGCCATTTCCTTCGAAGCCAAAGACTTCTTACACATTAAAGAGGTTTGAACGTCACACTTTGTGTTGTAGGCTCTGCTGGGGATACTATTTCACCTCGTTAAAGTAGAGTACTTTTTCACCAAAACCTCATCTTTGATCTTTTGATGTAACCTCTTTTTGGAAGGAAGGCATACAAGTTCTGTTCTATCAATATTTTACATACAGTATTGTAGAACATTTGGATACAGCAGTTTAAAGTATTAACTTTTTTTGATGGTACGATATTTATTCCTTAATGGGGAAATTACTTTTGCTGCATTGCTCCGCAGCAGACAGCTATGATGACGCTAATAGTGGCAGTAACTCGGGGTTAGGCATCTTCTCAAGGGACAGTTAGGCATGGGCCCGGTGGAAATGGAACCAGATTCTCCTGTTCCAAGAATGGGCATTCTACCACTGAGCCAACGCCTTTAGAATGCACTCTACTCTTTAAAAAGATCTTAAAAAGGTCTTAAAGGTTCACAGGTTAGTAATAGGGTTTTGGGTTATGGTAAGTCGTAAACTCAACTCTTAATTATTACTTAATTATTATCACCAGCCTTCAAAGCGTCTCCCTATAAAATGCCAATTGTTCCATAGCTTTATAGACACAGGTATAGTTGGTTCTGTTTGGTTCCCTTTTTCCTCTTTTTTCTATAGCCAGTGTGTCCAGTTATGAGGGTGGTGTATACCAGATCCAAGTAAAAGTAGCATCTTATCTAATCCAATCCTTTTAGACATAGAAACAAACTACTCCATGACTCTATCATCTCCCTACGTTCAACAGCACCCTATGTAATTTTTATCTTTTGTCATTTTTCCCCCAACAATCAGCACCTTTTATTGTTCTGTAGTAAACATGGCGACTCTATGTGAAATATTCCTAAGTACACACTATATATGAACTGAGATACGTGTCTATTTGAGCTTTAAAAGCATACAGAATTTTTAAAATAGTACATTAGCAATTTACATTGTGTACAAATGCACACACCTAATAAATCTAATGTACGATCAAAAGCTTTCCATGATTCTTCTCACCTAATTGCAGAGTTTATTGTTAGCTTCTTTAGCTAGGAACTTTGTTAAAATGTTCAGGCAGCTTGCTGTCTGTAGGCCTTCAGGCTCGAGTCCATTTTAAACAAAACTAGTGGGTGGAAATCCAATGAAGGTTCATGCTTTGCTGCATCTTACTGCTCAGCCTCCTTCGGTAGAAACCAAGCAGGCTATGAGTGGGTGTCGGCAGCAACACAAGCTGCAGTGCACCAACAGGTAGAGGCAACACATATAGGCTCTGAATTTTCACTTTCACATGGTGATAATTTCTTATACTGCCTGGTTGTTTGTGCAGAAATACAACAATGACTGGTGGATCGGCCGTCTGGTGAAGGAGGGTTGTGAGGTGGGCTTCATTCCCAGCCCCGTCAAACTGGAGAACACCCGTCTGCTACAGGAGCAACGCATGAGACAAAACCGGCTCAGCTCCAGGTGAACATGAAAGGCTCTTTTTATCGCCCATGTCAGCAGCGCAAACATGATTCACTCATCTACACGGCTATGTAAATTATCCTGAAATAGACAGAAGTGCTGCTGTGAGTCACTTGGATGGTGAAACTATGGCATACATGCTTCTGTTTGGCTTCTTCTTGAACGGTTTCAATCGAGAAACATCTGTTTTAAACAATTGTTACTGCTTTCTTATTTCAGTAAATCAGGAGGAAGTTCTAGTCTTGATGTTGCTACAGGAACACGCAGGCCCACCCCACCTGGCACAGGTGAGATCACACAGTCTTCCTTCAAGTTTTAGCACTTCTTTACCGTTTTAATGGAAAAAGAAAAGATTGGACTCGTGCTGGGTATGTAAATGAAGATATGGATTGGTTCATCTTTCTCGGTCGGTGTGTGAAGTTTTGGGAGGTTTTGTCGTACGTATCCAGAATGAAACCCAAATAGAAATGTGAATTGTGCACACTGATTAAACCTGCTAAGACACCTAGAGTTTGAAGGTTTACATCCCTGGAATAACACGAAGATCCTTCCTGGGGAGAAAATGTAAAAAGTGATTTTCTGAATGGACTTTAATGATGTGATATTTTTTTTTAAAAACCCACTAAGGTTAATTTGATAGTTTCAAAACAGAAACTCTCATATTGGGTGTAAGGTTACAGACACAGGTGCAGGATAGTGTGCAATTTTAAACTGAAAGTAAATTTATTTCTAGAGACAACTTAAAACATCTCCAAAAATAAAATAACTTTGGTCGGTCAGATGTTAAGAACATCTAGCGAGAACAACCTGTAGTTTAAAAGAAGACAACAGACAACCTGGCGAAAAATCAAAGACACATGTATACAGACGGGAGGGAGAGACAATAAGACACACGTGAGACACTTTAGGAAAGACAGGCGAAGGGAGGACACGAGGAGGGGAAGTCGAGACATCTGGAATGAGAGGGAGGTCAGACTTTCAAAATAAGACAGGAATAAAACCTGAAACCCTGACAGATACATCTGACACTTCTAAAGTTGCTTATTTGTACCATACGATAACATCATCTTCTGCTTTTTTAAGAAATTTATCTCCAAAACTCTCAAAATGAGCCTTAAAAACATTTTATTTAATATCCAATTATAATAAACAAAACTCTGCAGAACTTCTTTGATGAATTCCTTTTCTTATCCATCTACCTTCTGTTATTCATTGCAACTTTTCCTCCTTTCCACACTTTTCTCACATCGACACTTGAAGTTTCGGTATTTTCACACTGAATTTACTCCTTTTGTTCTCATCGTTTGATCCATCTGTGCTTTGCTTTAAGATCTGATGTGTTTTCTTTATTTAGTCATGGTGTTTAAATCCTGTTACATCTTTTTTAAGTAGTTTTCTTGCAATCTGAAAACATCTTACATCCTTCATTTGTTCGCTCTTTTTCTTTCTTTCCTTTCACCCCGTGCTACCTTGTTTTCTTCCTCGTCCTCCGTGCTGTCTGATCCACCCCATCATCAGCTCACGTGGACATATCCACGGCAGCCCTTGACATTGACCCCCTTGACCTGGATGGCGAGGAGCCCCCTGAGTCCCAGGGTGATCCTCGCTCCTCCAAAGTCATGTCAGGCAGCGTAACATCCCCCCAGGCCAACGCACACCGACTGCCCTTCTTTAAGAAGGTAACACAAGGTGCCAGGAGCTCAGAGCTTCTGTCCTCCGTTCTGCACGGGTTCTTGTTGAACCTTTGCTCGAGTTTATTTACTAAAATCTCACAATTTCATTTTTCCCACAACTTTAACTGATGGATCTTACTCTGTTTGGCCTCTTGAAGTTGTGATCTTGATGGTTTTGTTGGTTTGAATGTGTGTTTCAGAGCTTAGGACTAACTCTGGAATCCCTTTTATCAAACTGGCTGCGTCTAAACTAACCAATAAGCATTTTCTTCTATGATTTACTGCCTGATCCTAACCTGGTAATAAATAAAATGTGCTCTTGTGTTTTGTGCTTTTTTGTCTCCCCCTGCTTTCATGTGGAATGATACTTTAGGCGGTCCAGCTAAACAGAAACAGAAGTCGGTGAGTGTGGTTTGTTCACATATTAACCTCTAACATTAAATCAGTTCTTCCTTATTCACTTTTTCTCCTTTTTTATGGTTTTCATCACACTTTTTTTCTTTATTAATAATGATCACGATATCCTGTAAATAATTTGTAAGTCACGTTGACACTTCCATCACGTCGGCTTTGATCGTCTCACAGCTTTTAGCGTGAAGATGCAGGTGCAGATTTGCACTACTCTATTTTAGTCACAGTAAAGCTGTAAATCCTCCTGACATTCTCTCATTTTCATTTTTGACGGCTGCTTTGAGTGATACCAGCACACACTCTTGTTTTTAATGCATAATTCATAAGCAACAAATCATATTCTGAGGTTATATTTGGAATAAAAAATATGCGCAGTAAAACTTCTGAAAGAGTAGTGACTACATCAGGATAACGTTGGAAGTTTTAAACTGTTCCAATCACAGTGACTTATGACACAATTTTAAAAATTGTTTTTTTATATTTGCACTTGAGAGAAAAGTCAGTCAGTCAGTCAGTCACCTTCTTAACCATTCATGTGGAGATGCCCAAGTCCATCCCGGCTGATTCAGGGCAAGAGGCAGGGTACAACCCAAACAGGTCGCTTGAAAGAAAAGTTGAATGCTAAAAAACAAAAATCATGTTATTTACTTGTGAGATACAAAAAAAAAAGTGTCTTTAGTTTGCGTTTATAGCTAAAATCCATGATAAGATTTTTAAGTATTATTTTTTTTTTAGCTTTGCAAGTTTTTATAAGCCATTCAGCACACTTGTGACCTGTACAGGGTGTAACCCGCCTTTCACCTGCTATAAACCTGGATTAGGCTCTATGTTCCTTGTAACTTATTGTCAGACTAAATTATTTTGATGAATCGACGGTTCAGTTTATGAGCGGTTATTCTTCTATTTTCAGTCAATCAGAGCAGACCAGTGGTTTTCTTTCCGTTCTATTCCGTCGTCTTCCACTCATCCGGGGCCGGGTTGCAGGGGTAACAGCCTCAGACGGGAAGCCCAGGTTTCTCTCACTCCAGCTGCAACCTCCAGCTCGCCGTGAAAGATCCCGAGTCGTTCTCTGGCCAGCTGTGAGACATAGTCTCTCCAGCGGGTTCAGAGTCTGCCTCTTGGTCTCCTCCCTGTGGGACGTGCCCAAAAACACTTCACCAGAAGACGCTCGGGGGGCATCCTGACCAGATGCCCATCCTGACCACCCCATCTGGCTCCTCTCGACCTGGAGGAGGAGTGGCTTGACACTGAGCTCCTCCCGGATGGAAGAGCTCCTCACCCAATCTCTGAGGCAGGGCCCAGCCATCGTGCGGAGGAAGCTCATTTTGACCGCTTGTATCCGTGATCTCATTCTTTCGGTCACCACCCACAGCTAGTGACCATAGGTGAGGGTAGGAACGTGGATCGACTTATAAATCGAGAGCTTTGCTTCTTAGCTCAGCTCTCTCTTTACCACAATAGACCGATGCAGCGTCCTAGTTATTGCCGATCCGCCTGTCGATCTCCCGCTCCATCCTTCCCCCACTCGTGAACAAGACCCCAAGATACTTAAACTTCTCCAATCCTCCATTGGTTTTCTGAAATTTGGTTTCACAACCTTAAGATTTTACATTTCACATTTGTTTTGAATATGTTTCAACATCTGGTATTAATGTTTTTAGAGCCGTTTTTTCACGGCAGTGTTGTGAACCTGATATTACAATTTACAAACCCTTCATACCCTACTTTGAAGCATTTAGGCACAGTTGGGTTTCAGACAAAATTACCATACAGGTATCGACACCAAAGTTACCTAACACTAAAACTAATTGAAAAAAACGCTGCTCATCTGCAGTAGTTGGTTTAGCTCAGAGGTGGGCGAACTTTTTGATTCGTAGGCCACATTGGGTTCTAACATTTTGACCAAGGGGCCGGAACAGGAGCAGATGAATGGCATGTTTTGGTAAACAAGCGCGCTGAATATGGAAAGCCATTGGGGCCGCCACACGTACGTAATCTAGCGCGCTAAAGTTTAAATCAAGCGCGCTACTGCTTAAAAAACTGCGTACCTCGCACGCTAGGTTTGAAATGTAAGTTTGAAATCTAATGCTTGTGTTTTTGTGCGTGTTTTGGGCTGGATGGCTTTCCATATCTGTGCCCGCTGTTTATTTTGACAACCTGCACATCACAGCAGGATGGAAGCAGTGTTGTTCTGTCTAGAGTTCGCCATCTAGTGAGGAAACATCAGAATTGCAAAAATAAAACATTTACGTGTTTTTTTGGGGGGGGGTTTTTTGGGCCGTGTTAAAACATTTAATGGGCTGCATGTGGCCCGTATTCTCAGTGGATTTTGTAGGTTTGCCTACGAAACTGCAGCTGATTTTTGAATGGTCGATGGCACCTGCTGTCGTGCAATGCAGCACAGAAATTTTCATTAATCCTATTCCAAAAATTTTGCATTATTCTTTATTTTTCTAAGTCAGTTTTAATTTGCATTCAAAGGCAATAAGTTTAAGTTAGCTTCAGTGTAAAAAATACAAAAAGCAAAACCACATCAGCTACTGGAAGAGCAGCTATAACAAAAACATGTAAAGCCTCAAGATACTGCTGCAAAACAACAGCTCTTTAAAATACTAAAACAGTTGCCATCTCGTTTTTGTATGAGCATTTAATGCATTTAATGAACATTTAATTTGGGAGTCATGTAGTGCAACTTTAAAAGAACTTTAAAAGAAAGAACCTATAATTGTACCATCCTGCAGAGTGAAATAAATAGTTATTTTTGATTCCAATTCATTCTTTTCACGTATCAATTCTCCTGGTATTTAAAAAGAATGTGTTGCAGTGTTTTGATAAACTGTCGAACGCTTATAGATTATAAATACATATTTAGCTCCTATGAATACAAATGAGATGCAGGATGTGCTGGAGCGGGTCAGTTTGATGCTTTCTGCTACATAAAGTGCAGCAAGCAAAGAGAATAAGAATAAAAATGAGCTTCATTGTTGTCGGACTAAATATAGCTGTATATCTGAAGGGCCTTGTATAAAGATCTGGTCATTTCTTTCATGATTCATGATGTTCAATGAGGCTTAAAATGATGATCAGTAAAGCCTGTTTTTGTGTGGGTGTTTCTGGAAAAAAAAAATATTTGCTGGGGTGAAATCATCTCATATTAAGATTGTGATGAAAAATCCACAAGTGTGTTTGTTTGATATAATTATTTTGGCAAAAAATTATGATTTTTTTTTTTTTTTTTTTTTTTTAAAGGTGGTCTGTTTATTTTTGTCTATTCTTGATTTGATTAATAATTTCTGACACACATTTGTGTTTCAATTTGCATGCATGAGTTTTTCTTGTTTATGTTGCTTAAATTTTAAAAAACAAAAAATGTCAATTAGAAAAAGTTTAAGATCAAAGTTTGATGCTTTTTTCTTCCGAGAGCTCTCTTACAACCTGGCGTTAGTTTTAATTATGGTCTGTTTAATAATGCACAACTGTGGAATTAGCAATAGAGGGCACTGCTCTCCATTCAAAATTAATTATATCCACTAAACACTCAGTGAAACATAAGAAACTTCAAATCTAACTTCTCAGAGAAAGTGAAGAAGAAGCAGAATGATGCATGTGTGTAATTTGATTTTCAAAACCGTGTGAGTTTTGTGAAAGTTTTCCAGCAAACACCTCATGACGTGACTCAAACCAGTCCTGTTACTGCCTTTTCTTGTCCAGATGGAGCATGTTCCTCCTTACGACGTGGTTCCCTCCATGAGACCTATCATCCTCGTCGGACCTTCACTCAAAGGCTACGAAGTAATGAGCTACACACAGGTTTTATTAGAATAAAACACACTTTTTGATTCATTTCTAACACGTGACGTGTTTTAGGTGACGGACATGATGCAGAAAGCCCTTTTTGACTTTCTGAAACACAAATTTGAAGGCAGGTAAGAAGGAGATCACCATATAAGCACTAATGTTCCACTAATGTTCCACTAATAAAAGATAAGTTCTGATAAATCTGCTTGCATGTTCACTCTCTTTTTTCCTCCTAGAATATCTATCACCCGGGTGACAGCAGACATTTCTCTGGCCAAACGCTCAGTTCTCAACAACCCGAGCAAGCACACCATCATTGAGCGCTCGAATACGCGCTCGAGTCTGGGTGAGATGAACTACTATCATATAGTCATAGTGACATTTAGATTCAGATCTTATTTACAATTCTCTCTCAATATAGAAGAAAATGAAGGGAAAAAAATGTGATCATGCTGTGTTGCTGAACATCTTCCACTATCTATGTTTCATATAGATTTAGCTTTAAGGTTTTTAGTTAGTGTTTCAGACTCAAACTAATGTTGAAGTAATAAAATCATAATTCCAAATGCAGAAAGAATGTGTGAAAAGATTTGTTGAAGAATGGGTGAAAACTTTATTAATATCGAGGAAAATTGTAGAGCAGTCATCACCCAAGCAGTACAACATTTTTCATAAAAAAATATAGTTCCGTTCAGTAGTCTTCCACTTATCCGGGGCCTGGTTCGCAAGGGAAACATCCTTAGACGGCAAGCCCATACTTCTACCATCCCGGCTGCATCCTCCAGCTCACCCGGGAGGATCACAAGTCATTACCCAACCAGCTGTGAGACAGCAGGTCCAAGGCCTGCCTTTGGTCTCCCCCCGGTGGGACGTGCCCTAAGCACCTCACCAGCGAGGCATTTGGGAGGCATCTTAAACAAATGCTCAAACCACCCCATCTGGCTTCTCTCGACCCAGAGGAGCACCGGCTCAACTCTGAGCTCCTCCCGGGTGGCAAAACTCTTCAGTCTACCTCTGAGTGAGAGCCCAGCCACCCTGCGGAGGAAGCTCATTTTGTCTGTTTGTATCCGTGATCTTGTTCTTTTGGTCATCACCCACAGCTGGTGACTGTAAGTGAGGGTGGAACGTAGATTGACTGGTAAATCGAGAGCTCTGCTTTTTGGCTCAGCTCTTTCTTCTCCACAACGGACCGATGCAGCGTCCTGATTCTTGCGGTGTCCGCAAGAATCAGAACGTCGCAAGATTCAGGACGCTGCACTGATCTGTTGATCTCCGTCTCCATCCTTCTGATAAATAAGATGCTATCAAATGTTGTGCAAATCAACATTTACAAAAATGAGTTTAAATGAAGTTTATATTAGAAAAAAGGAAATGATTAAATTTACTGTATTATGTGATTTAATATATCACGTCCAATTTCTTGTGTTTTAATGGTCCAAATTTGTTTAAGTTGCTTTTATTTCAACATCTTTTAATTAACAAGGTAAAAATAGGAAGAATGAATACATCATTAGACATGATCGATGTGATGACATTTGTAGCATCAGTTTAGTTTGCTGATAAGACAGAGCATCCACTTAGCTCGTTATAAAACTGCGAGCTATTCTTCCTACTTTGAATGAGTCTGATTAGGCCTCCTCTCTTTTTTCATCCTGTCTTTTCTGGCCTTCACCCATCCTCCCTCTCGCTCTGCCACCACTCATCCTCCTCTTCTGCTTTTTGACTCAGACGTACTGGGTACGTATGTGAAGCACCTCTTCTTCAACCTTTTTCCTTCTAACCGTTTTCATCCTCTGCTCTGACATCGTTTGTCCGCTCGTCTGCCTGACAGTTTCTCTGTTCGTCATGCTTCTGTGTGGCAGCCTGTAGTTTAACATAAAGAAATAAATAAAAAAAAAACCCAAGCAGGAAGCATTCCGTAGGAGGAAAGAAAGAGGAGCTCTGTGAATGCACTGCTCCGTCACCTTCATCTTTCATTCAGTCACCGCAGGTTCAGTTGAATTCCCAAAGATCATGTTGAAGTTAATGGAAACTTTACTCTGTATTTGATGGTCTGAGTTAAAGTTGTTATTTCTTATCGGTCTACAGAGAATCCTTTCACCTCAAGCTTTAATTCATTAGTCCCCCATCTTTCTGAAATGGACAGTGTGTGATTGGCTTGTTCCACTTATCGCCCTCACTGCACACTTTAATCACAGAGGTGACAATGTTTAATCAGTCATATGTCCTTAATTTAATATGAAATACAGATTGGTGTCCAAAATGCTACATTTCTCCCCCAGATCTGGTAATTGCTATCGTGCTAACAAAACCTGTCATCCATGTTTGTTTGTTTTTGTTCTTTCTGTTTTTAGTGATCAGTGTGCCCTCACAGTAAGCTAGTAGTACAAGCAGCTCATTTCTAAGTGCTTCTTTCCTTCTCAATTTTGAATTGGAAGCAATCTGAAGCACTTAAGTGAATCTGAAATGTCTGGAGGTGGCGACTGAATGAGAATGCCGCGGTGCTCCATTTAGCTCTGTGTAAATGGAACAAAACGTGTGGTCCAATCGGTTTTATACGCCTTCAAACTTTTTTTTATTTTATTATAAACACAGACATGCATGAGTGAGTACTAACACGTCTACTGTATGTATTTGTGCACAAACTGTAGGAAGAGTGACTTAACATAAAAATATGATTATTTTTTTCTTCTATTTTGTAAAAATGTTCTTTTTTCTGGATTTCCAGCTGAGGTGCAGAGTGAGATCGAGCGTATTTTTGAGCTGGCCCGAACCCTGCAGCTTGTTGCTTTGGATGCAGATACCATCAACCACCCCACTCAGCTGGCAAAGACCTCGCTGGCACCCATCATTGTCTATATAAAAATAGCTTCACCTAAGGTATAAAACACTTCTCATGACAGGGGTCATTTTGTAGATTAACTCATTTTACGTGTTTGTGGGGCTTGCACAGTGGCCTCGCAGCTGAAGGTTGGGGGTCCAAGTCTTGGAATGTGGGCGAGGCTTGAAACACTGGTCTTTCTGTGTGGAGTTTGCATGTTCTCCCCGTGTATGAATTGGTTTTCTCCAGGTACTCCGGTTTCCTCCCACCCTACAAAAACATGCATTTTAGGTTGATTGGCTGCTACAAAATTGCCCCAAGAAAGGAGTCTGTGTGTATAGTGGGGTCTCAAACAGAGGTCCTCGAGGGTCAGTGTCCTGAAAGTTTTCTATGAGTTCTTGCATCTACACACCAGGTTAATGCGTCAATGTGCCAAATTTTATTGGCTGTTGATTTCATTTTATGTGCATCAGCTACGTATATTGAACCAAGAACAGATAGAAAGCCTTCAGGACACCGGCCCTCGAGGACCAGAGTTTTTAGACCCCTGATAGTTGTATGCGTGTATGGCCCTGCAAGATACTGGCAACCTCTTTGGGGTGTATCCTGCCTCTCGCCTTGAATCAGTTGGGACAGGCTCTGGCACCCCTCTTAACGCTATTTGGAATAAGTGGTTCAGAAGACAAAACTAAATGAAATGTGTTTGTGTTTTTTGTCAGTGAATAATGAGTTGTTATTTCCTTTAAGGTTCTCCAAAGGCTCATTAAATCCAGAGGGAAGTCCCAGGCTAAACACTTAAACGTGCAGATGGTTGCAGCAGACAAACTGGCTCAGTGCCCACCTGTGAGTTAAACACCTACGACCTCATTTCTAAAGACTTGCATGAATTTTAAGTTGTCCAAGCATTTTGCCCAGTTTACGTCAAGCAGATTCGATAGTTACAAAAACACCTGCAGGTCCCTTTGCACAACTTAAACAGTATAGATCACATCTGCGACAAATCTCAGGCATAAGCGAACTTGGGCACAAGGCCCACTTGAACAGATGGGGTGTTTTCTAATTGTTTCAGGTACTGTCCACAAGTATTTTCTTTTCCCCATATCTTACAATTTGTGTATGACAGCATCTGACTTTGTTAAGGGCAGTACTTCTCAATTATTTTCTGTCACGCTCCCCGTAGGAAGAAGAAAACCTCTCATGCCGCCCGAGCGGTTATAAATAGTATCATTTGTCTATAAAATTGTTATAAGTACACCTTGTCATAAAGGCGGAGTGCAGGTGGAAAGAGGAGGACCCAATTGCAGACAGAAAACATGGTTTGTTTGAATTTGGCACTCCATTAATACTGTGGAAAGAAAAAAACAAAGTTTCAGTGGCTTGGCAAAAGGTTATTGCAAGAATATGTATTTGGTCAGGCAACCAGGGAGCCCTGGTTGTAAGGGATTGCATGACCCGACAGACAAGTCCGGGATTATTGCCCTTAAATCGATGACAGGGGGCACAGATGTGTGGAATCTGTAATCATCCTCAGGTGACCCTAACCAGGTTGATCCAAAAACATCTAGGGCCCCTCTGGCGGCAGGAGAGGGGATCATGACACACCTCTGCATAACACTGATAAGAGAATTAAAAAAAAAAAAAAAAAAAGACATATGGATCAATTTACAACAAAGAATAGCTTTATTAACTGTAACACCAGGAAACACCTGGAGTGGTTTTGCATTTTATTTGAGAACAGTAAAACAAATCAAAATAGAAAAATAAAAAAACATGTTCCCCAAGGTCAAATGCGCCCTCCTTGACTGAGCCTCCATATTTAAGAACCACTTGTTTAAAATTATTTAAAAGCCCAGGCACTCCGCCAACATGACTCAATTTGAGTAGAAGTTGGCGTAAGAATGGATTTTTGCATGACTTTGCTTCATAAATGAGGCCCCTGATGTCTCTTGAATTAAATAAAACATTATCACTAATCGTTACTGTATGTTGCGACAGGAACTATTTGACATCATCCTGGATGAGAACCAGCTTGAAGATGCATGTGAACATCTGGCCGACTACCTGGAAGCCTACTGGAAGGCTACACATCCTCCAAGCAGTAATCCTCCAAACCCTCTGCTCAACCGCACCATGGCAACGGCGGCTCTTGCTGCCTCTCCCGAGCCGGTCTCCAATCTGCAGGTACAGGTGCTTACCTCCCTGCGCAGGAATATGGATCTGTGGCCTGACATGGAAGGCGCCATAGCCAGTGAGGGAAAAGAGGAAGAGCATGCCCTTTGAAGTCCAACAAGACAGAAAGGAGCAAACGGATGAGGGAGACACTCCGGCAACTCGACCCAAACTCTGTTCGCTTTAAATGAGAAAAGAAGAGTGAAATAACATCTGTTTATTTTGTATCAAATCAACACATAGCGACAAACACAGCTGTATACATGATTTGACACACATCTGTCTACATGGAGCTGATTCTCCACACATGGACAAGTAATTAACACCAACCAGCATGTTTTTGCTCACTGTATCAGTAGTTAGCACTTTCTTCTGTGCACTGATAGAAACTTTTCAAACAGCTCAGGACTCAGTCTTTCTGCCCCTCAGATCTTTTCACTGCAAGTAAAATCATTTCTGCTGCTTCCACCCTGCCCTTGTAAGCTTTGTGGCCTCATTTCTCTAGCACTTTTTTCTTTTCTGTGAGGCTGCATCCAGTTTGCTGTCCTCCTCCAGGTTGCCATGGTACCGCCCCTGAAAACAGCAAGTCATGTCCGCCTCTTCCGACTGAAGCGCTCAGAGTTTGGTGGAGGCTGTTTTTCTAACACAGCATTTTGTTTAATCACTTTATTATTAAGACTAATCCCTTTTGTCCTTACCGGCGTCTCATTTTTATAATGAGATGCGAAGTGTCAAAATTATTGATATCTTGACAGCATGGCACAGAAAAGGATGCCACCTCTGTCTTTTTTTGACAAAAGCAGTTTTGAGAGCATCGGCTTTAAATGCAAAGCAGTACATGAATTATGTTTTTTAAATGATTAATTATATGGTTATTTATGAAGACCACTGTGTTTTTGTGAATTAAATGGAAATATGCAGCTGTCTTGCAATGTGCTCAATTTGCCAACAGATGGCATTGTTTAGCATGATGAACGAGATGTTTGATTGCAAATAAGTGAAATAATTTTAGATCAATTAACATAATTAATCAAATCATAACTGTTGCTGATGCTTCTAGGTACTCTTTGAGGTGACTAATGTGTACATAGTGCTAATTTATTTTTGTTTATTTTTTTGTTTATTTTGAATTACTCTATTCATCCCACACCGGGGAAATTTGTTTGCTGCACTCCTTACACCGCAGCAGGCTGCCCTTCAACAGCGCCAATGGTGGGAGAAGCGGGGGTTAGGTGTCTTCTCCAAGGACCCTAGACGTGCTCTCCGTGGGACGCGAACCCGCGACCTTCCGGTCCGCGGGCGAACGCGCTAACCACGCGGCCACCGTCTCCACCCATTTAAGGATAACTTTTATTGTTCTTCTGTGTTCTAACTCTACTGACTGACTACTGACAGTTTGGTTTGCTGTTTCTTGTGTTTGCATGTATTTTTTGTCGCATGGATGTGACTCGCTGCAGGGTCCATACCTGGTGCATGGAGAGCAGAAGCGGGAAGGAGGTCTGTCAGAGTGTGGTGGTAGCAGCACTTTGCATGAGTACCAGGCAGACCCGGGAAGAAAACCTCAGCAGCACCAGGCGCACCTGCGATCATCTCGCGGCCAGCTGCGACAAGGAAGCGGGAGAGCCCTGTCACGCCAGGACACCTTTGACTCAGAGACCCAGGGCAGTCGAGACTCTGCCTACACCGAAGCTGGTGACTCCTGCATGGACATTGAGACTGATCCGTATGAAGAGCCAGAGCCCTACCATGGAGGTGGGGGCAGTCGCCTCCATCTAGCTCAGCATCACGGTCGTCAGGCCTCTTGGGAAGATGAAGGTGCAGAGCCTGACCAGGAAAACCTGAACCACCCTCCTATACCAACCCAGACACAGCCGCATGGACGCGCCAAGCTGAGAGAACGTTACTGTCAGGACCCCGGGGACACAGGGGCCAACATAAGCCACAACAAGAACCAGGATGACTGGGGGAGGGATGTATACATCCGCTGAGCTCTTATCACTCACAGATGGAATTTACAGACTGAGGACAGTGGAAGGGGGAGATAAGGCTGTAGTTCTGGGGTGTAAAATGAACTGAAATGCTGGTTTGGGGCCAACCAGGCTGACTAAAACAATGTTTACATCCCAGTACCATGTAAAGATATACATCAGCTGCCAGTTGCCATTCTCATTAAGATCTTCTTTAAAAATCCTCTCATTTGCATTTAAAGGAATTTTATTCTTCTGTTTTTCTTATGTTAATACTGCATGAATATCATGGATTCTATTTTGGCAGCACGAGGGCAGTTTTTAGTTTGATTGTGAACCTAAATGAACAGATTTCTCCTTTAATTGTTGCGTGTGAAGAGTTGTGGTGTGTCATGTCTGTCCTCTGCAGTCTTAAACAGGGTTTAACGTCACTGTTCCCATTGGTAAGCCGGTTCAGGGTTTCTCTTTAACACCTTTGCCGATATTTAGGCTTTCAGGGTTTTCCCATTAAGAGTTTTTGAGTGTCTTGCTTCCACTCGATGATCACCTCGACCTTAAAGAGCTAGTGGAAAATTCGCCATGTTGACACAAAAATACTACTGTTGCTACACTCATTGCCGCTCAATCAGTAGTTCTACTCCAAAGATGTTTACTTCGTCCCTGACCTGGATCAATTTCTCATTTCTGATCCAGTCCTCATCGGTGCAGAGGGCACCTGCAGTTTTCAAAGCTGCATCTAGTAAAAGTTGTTTAAATGACATATTCTGCCTTAGTCTATACCCTCACAAAAACCCAGAAAAATCACCTTTATTTGAAGAAAACACCAATCACAAGTGCCGGAATGTTTCGCCAAGCCATGTCCACCTTGAGTGGGATGTCTTAACTCTTCTTATTCTGCTTTTCACAACTTGTCTCTTAGTGTCTTGCAGTTTGTCCTTCTGTACGTTGCTCATGTTGTTTTGTTTGCACTAGCTTCACTGTCTGTTTTTTCAGGGCTACTGGTTATAGAAAGTGTGTTTTGTGTGGTTAATCACTACCAACTTCCACATAAACTGTTGGCTTGTTGGAAATTAAGGATCACTCTGATCTTACTCCTGATTTCAGACCGTTTTAGGCCTTGTTTACAGCACAACACTGAGACAGAAAAACACGTAAGTTTGGTGGTATTCCGGCCTCCTGTTGATACAAAAAACAGAGTTTTGGAATCTAAAGCTTTGACAATTGCTTTCGTATTTCAATTTTTCCACAACACAGTCCCGCCAGTGGAAACTGGACTTGCAATCCTTGAAAGACCATGACGTATTTAACATTAATGTACACATCAAGCAAAAGTGCTGTACTGTGGTGCAGTGGCTAGCATTGTACCCTCACAGCAAGAAGGTTGCTGGTTTGAGCCCTGACTGGGGCGAGTCTCAGGACACTGACCTTTCTGTGTGGAGTTGGCATGACCACTCCAACATATGATTGTGTTCTCCGGGTTTCTCCCACCCTCTGAAAACGTGCACGTGAGGCTTATTGGTCACTAGAAAATTGCCCATAGTGTGTTTCTTAAATATGCAATGGCCTTTTGACCTGGACATGGTGTACCTCTTGCCTGACAGTTGAATAAGCAGTAGGAAACTTGAAACACGATAAGTGTCTATTTATTGGTCCACTGAAGCAAAATGTGTTTGGTAGAACTAACAACCCATCAGTAATGAGAGTATTATTACCTATCAGAGTATTTATACGCAGAGAATTATCACACATGTGAATGACGATACCAGTGCCAAGCACGCTATGCTTTGTCTCTACTTTGCTTTTTTGTTCGTTTGTTTTCAGCAGTCACAAGAAGGTGGCAAACAACTACACGTTTGTGTCCGTGTTGTAAAGCCTCACTGCATACTAAAGACCTAATATGCCCATAAACTGTCCTACTTGCTTTTTTTCTGCACAGGAGTGGATGTAACTATTTACTTGTGCAGAACAACTCGTTTCAGAAAAAAGGTTTTGTGGGAAATCTTGTCCTGTAAACAAGGCCTCGGTTTGTTTTGTTCGTTTTATTCCTGTGGACATTTCGTAATTTTCTTTTTAACCACTTCAGTTCTTGTGAAGTAGAGAGAAGCATTGTGCAGAAAAAAATGAAGAGGTGGGATCTGCTTTGGTCTCTTCTTGGTTGATCTATTATAGAAAATTCATGAATGTCTTTGATGAGCTGCTCAAGCTCACTCCTGTCTTCAGTTGAATAAATAAATATTAAATGATGAACAGTTAATAATGTTATTGTTGCATTATCGCAATTGTTAAAATGATTAAATAACATGTATCATTGGTGCCTGATTGTAGCTGCATTTTGCTTTTTTTCTGCCTTTCATTTTTAATCTGTGGGAAAATTCGTATTTTAATTAAAAATGTCAATTGTAATCAGAAGATGTGTCCGTGTCCCGTGATTGATGTAGATTTACTCACAATATGTTTTTCATTTGTGTCAGGACAGTTGTATAACTCTAAAAACAAAAGTGTGAGCTAGTTTAAATCACATTGAAATAAGTGGAAAGTGAGGTTACAGGAAGAAGAGATAAAGAAGGTGGAAAATTTTAAGTACTTAGGATCAACATTCCAGAGCAATGGAGAGTGTGGAAAAGAGGTGAAGAAGCGTGTGCAGACAGGGTGGAACGGGTGGAGAAAAGTATCAGGTGTGAAGGGAAAGTGTAGAAACTGTGGTGAGACTGGCCATGCTGTTTGGTCTAGAGACAGTGGCACTGAGGAAAAGACAGGAAACAGAGATGGAGGTAGCAGAGATGAAGATGCTGAGGATGTCTCTGGGAGTGACCAGGATGGACAGGATTAGAAATGAATATATCAGAAGAACAGCACGTGTTAGAGGTTTTGGAGATAAAGTCAGAGAGGCCAGACTGAGATGGTTTGGACATGTGCAGAGGAGAGAGCGAGAGCACAAGGGCAGAAGGATGCTGGGTATAGAACCACTACGAAAGAGGCCGACGAGAAGACCCAAGAGGAGGTTCATGGATACAGTGAAGGAAGACATGAAGATACTGTACTTGGCGAGACCGAAGAAGATGCAGCAGATAGGGTTAGATGGAAGAAACTGACTTGCTGTGGCGACCCCTGAAGAGAAATGTCGAAAAAAGAAGAAGACGATTTAAATCAAACAAGTGTTCATACGACAAAGAAAACACTCCTTTCTTAAATGCCTCTATTTTGTTTTCTTTTTGATTTGTGCACACAGAAAATAATTTACCTCAAAATTCTGCCCCACAGAGTTTGAACCGATTTACACTTCTGGTTTTCTAAGCAATTAAACCAGATTGATTTAAACTAGTCATATATAGATAGATATAACGATACTTTACTGATTCCTTATGGAAAACTTTGTGTGTCCGGTAGCGCTCTGGAGTCCAAGAGAGATGTTCAAAACGGCTGCGAGGTGGTGTTGAGTTGGGTGGGGTGGTTGGTGGAATAGCCGCTTGGTGGAACAGAGCTGGACAAGAAGATGGTGAAACACAACAGTAACCTCTGTTTGGTGGTAACGATGTTTTAAAGCTCCAAGAATCATAATGAGATCTCTAACTGCGTCTAAAAGCTTCACATCCTGACAGCAACTCACACTCTCCATCGTGGTTGGTTGGTAAAGGTACTAAAATAAAAAAGTAATACTGAAATATTAAAAAGTAAAACATCTCAAATGACCCATTTACAAAGATTTATAATCAGTTTCTTGTCTTGTCTTTACCTAAACTGTCGAGGCATTCCTCTTGCCACCTGTAATGGGGAGGCTTTTACACTGTCCTGAATACTCAAAAACCGTATTCAGCATCCATTTTGAAAAATCACACAAGATTGCGCATGCGCAGTCAATTCATAATGAGCGAGAGTGACGTAGGGGAGGTAGGCAGTCTAGCTCTGCCTGCGCTGTGACAACAGCCACCTGGAATTTGATCTGCATGAAATATAGTCATTTTGTAGACGTTTTAATGAATGACATGAGTTGACAAAAACTTTTTTTTTCCTGGCCATTTTTATTGGCCGTATAGAAATGACAAAACGCCCGTATTTGTTAAAATCCCTTTTTTTTCGTATAAAAGTACGCAAAACCGTGTAACTTGACAGGTATGCTTTACCATCAATAGCCTACGTGAAGCTGGAAATGTAGCATAAGGGTTTTGCATCTAAAGTAAACTTTTATCTTAATACTATTTTATAAGTTGAAGGATTGTAAGAAACAACACCAACCTGAAGTTTTTCAGACCAATTCAACCAAACATATTTCTTTACTCACTTTTATCTAAAGTTGCTTTTAAAAAATGTTACTTTCAGGATGTGATTGGTATGGTATTGTAGTCGTTGGACTTTCTTCAAGGAATTTACACACTTTATTTCACTAGTAAAAGATTTTATGATTACAGTAAAAGTTTTTTTTTTCAACAAAAGTTCATCTAATGACTGAAATCCCGTAAAAATTCCACCATTGACTGGTAAACATTTTTAAGGGAACTTCTTCTGGGTTAAATTCGACAAAACTGTTTTTAAACACAGAAAGGAAAGTGATTGTGGCTGCGTTACTGGAATCAGTCTAGGTTCAGGGTATACCAGTTAAACCAGGTGAAACTTTGTTTTTTAAGTATTTTTGTTTTGGTTTGCTCATGAAATACGTAGGGGGCGGAAACAGTTTCACTTCCGTTTCCATTGTTGGTACAGAAACGCACGTCTGTGTCGGCTACGTAGTCAACTACGTGTGACGTTACTTTATAGAAACTTCTCAGCTGCGTTCATGGTCTCCTGTCTGATGTCGGTCATCCAACTACTGCACAAAAACAACGAACGTCAAAGTAATTTTTTCACCTTCGTGTTGAATTTTTTTCTGTTTAAAACATGTGGCTTCGACTTTAACACAAAATAAAAAGGTGGTTGTATGAGTTTTTTTTTCAGAAAAATATATTAAAATATCTGGCACAGATTAATTTATAGAGACTAACTGAAAAACTATGATAATATTTAGTGATTCCGTTGCGTAGAATTTCGCTTATCCTTGGTCGGTTCGCGTGGGCAACTTAAACACCTCACCAGTGAAGGCGTTCAAGAGGCATCCTAGCTGTATGCCCGAACCACCCCATCTGGCTTCTCAAAACTATGAATAATGATCATAGTTAAGAAAAAAACAACACAAATTTCTTTACAAAATATCAAGACAAACTGATAGATGATCTTGTTAAGATATGACATTTTTTTAAGGGAGAGTTTATTATAAAGAAAAATATTGTCAATGTTCAGCATAGCTCAGCACAGATATTTCCTTCCTTTTAATTTCTCATTTGCTATCATTTTTAGTTTAGTTTCAGTAATAAAACAGCCATCCTATCAGAAAGGGTCTTTATAAATTCGAATTAATGAAAGCTTGAATGAAAGTAAATAAACTGACTTTGAAATCAGTGTTCACATATTTCAGTAGCTTTCAATATCATTTACCATAAAATTTTAAAGTAAAATAAAAACAAACATAACTTTTTTGTCAACTAAAGTAAACCTTTTTTTAATCGACTTTTTCTTCAGATATGAACGCCAACTTTAAGGTATTTTGTTTGTTGACAACATTTTGCTTCAATACTGATATATCCCACACTCCTTAAAGGCATCATTTCTGAAAAGTACCTAGGACTTTTTTTGTTAGACAGAACCTCCCAGAAGTAAAACTCAGATATAGAGATACAGGTGTCTGATCTCAGACAGAGGTTTTCTGACAGTCAGCTACCAACAGTAGACGTTTGGTCCTTCAAAATTTATTTTGTTTTTGAGCTTTTTTCCTCTGTTACAGATGGGATTCCTACTGACAAAGATGATGGCTGTGTTTGGAGACTCAGGTAAAATTGAAGTACTTTGTGTATATATATATATATTTACATATATTTATTATTATTACATATAATTAATGTGTATATATTGTAGCTATAGTGTATGTGTGTATATAGGCAAATATATTTTTATACAAATGTGTTTTTATATATTTATATACAAAAAAATATAAACTGATATATATATATTGGTATATGTTGTATTTTGTTTCAAATTTGTTTCCCAAATAAGCTCAAATTTGTATTTCTGCATCTAAAACAATTACTTTTTAGAAATTTAATTTTTTTTTAATGAACTTAGAATCCTTTACTTGTCAAAATTAACTGAGAATCAATGCTGAACTTTCATTTCTGTTGTGCTGAAACATGACATTTTCTACCCCACTGCATTGGTACACCACATTCATGTACCTGATGTAATCTTATCTGTGATTGTAATGTGGTGATGCTGGAACTTTCAAGCCACTTGTTATGCAACTTCATCAAGTTTTTCTTTCTTTGTATTCTTCATTAAAAGTATGTTTCATTTTCCCTTAGAACACAAAGTCATCATTGTGGGTTTGGACAATGCTGGAAAAACAACAATTCTCTATCAATTGTAAGTATTTCAAAAACTTTAAGAGGAAGTTATTTTTTCATCTGTACTTTTTTGTGATTTCATTTTCATGTGATTTTCCACAGTTTGATGAAAGAGGCCGTCCACACATCACCAACTATTGGAAGCAACGTTGAGGAAATCACAGTTCGCAACACACACTTCATGGTTTGGGATATCGGAGGGCAGGAGAACCTCAGGGGAAGCTGGTATTCCTACTTCTGCAATACAGAGGTACAAAGGATGACATTTTACATGTTCAAGGACTCAGAATAAAAAAGTCAGACTGAAGAATATTTAACCTACACTGTACATTTGTAACTATTAATTATTACCTTCATCTCCAATGATAACACATAGTATAGGTGATCAATTTAAATGACCTGGGTTAAATCACATCAGTTCTATATAACTGGTGAATGATTGATGCAGTCCAGTTTCAGACCAAGTGAGTTTATGTAACACACTATGTACTTTTGTCTATCCAGATCGTTATTCTGGTTGTGGATAGCACAGACCGTGAAAGACTTACTTCATCCAAAGAAGAGCTGCATCGAATGCTTGCACATGAGGTATGGTAATCTCAATATTCATCAAGTACTTGACTTCATTTTCTACATTCTATATTTGTCACATAGCTTGACCTTGAACGTCATGGTAATCCTGAGGGTGTATTGGTTTAATTGTTGAGTCTGCTGTTGTTACGTTGTGACTTCTATATGAAGCGAAACTCTTTTGTTCTCCCATAAAGCTTTTACGCACTGGTGTTTGGTATTAAATGTTTAAAACACTCCCATATCTGGTGACTAATTGTGGGATATACTAAGCAGTACATTGACTCATGACAAAGCGTGATGAGGAACTGAAATGTCTGAGCCAGCGTCTGCTGAGTTGCAGTTTTAGACATAATATTCTGCATATTGTAATGGCATTAATAATAATCTGAAGTTATATTAGAATCCCATATTGATTCTGCTTTTTGTATCCACAGGATTTACAAAATGCAGCTGTTCTCGTTTTGGCCAACAAACAAGATATAAAGGGTTCCATGACAGCAGCAGAGATTTCACAATACCTCACACTTGACTCAATTACTACACATCCATGGCATGTCCAAGCCTGCTGTGCTCTAACAGGAGAAGGGTGAGAAAACACTTTTAATGATGGGTTTTGTTCCAAACATTAACCAGGTGAAAGTGCAGCTTTTTAAAACTTTTACTTTTTGTCCCCATACAGTCTTCCTGCTAGTCTAGACTGGATGAAATGCCAAGTGGTTGCAAATTAAAGCCACCAAACATCTTCAAACTGAGCCGGCCAATACACCGTTGAGCCTTCATTGACAGTATGATTTAAAGTGTTCAATGTGTGTGAATGTACCCCGATGGAGCCAATGATGTTTGTGTTGCTGTCTGAAAACAGCTGCTCCATGTCTCTCTCAGGGTAAAAGAACAGCAGTCATTGTAATGATTTCAGAGTTCAGATATTTTTTAAAGTTTTTCACATGTAGCAATCCAGTACTGTTCACGAGATAAGGAAGAAGGAAAAAACGAGATCAGTAGAGTTTCTGAGTTGAAAACATGCCTCAGGGAAATGATGACTTAAGACTTGCTAAAACTATTTTATGTATTTACTTTTAAAGAGTCTTTCTGTCTGTTGACTCATTTGAGATTTCACTAGAAGTGGTAAGTTAGAAAAAAATGATATCATGTTCTTCTTTATTCTTTTATTATTTTACTTGTGTCTAAGTTTCCCTCAAGTTCAAATTTTAACCTGCCACTTGAACAACCTGACTTTATCAATTATAGAAAAACTTGTAAATAATTGTACAAAAAAAAAACTCAAAGCAGAACATGAGTCTTTCTGTGTGGAGTTTGCATGTTCTTCCTGTGTATGCGTGTGTTTACTGCAGGTAGTCCGGTTTCCTCCCACTCTCAAAAAACATGCATGTTAGGTTGATTGGTCACTATGAAATTGCCTCTAGGAATGAGTGTGTGTGTGTGTGAATAGTTGTGTCTGTGTGTGGCCCTGCGACAGACTCGTGACCTGTTTGGGGTGTAACCTGCCTCTTGACTTGAATCAGCCGTGATAGGCTCTGGCATTCCCCATAACTCCATTAGGGATGGATGGTTTCAGAGGATGAATGAATGAAAAAACTCTAAGCACTTATTTTATTTTCTTGACTTCTGCACTGTTTTAAAAAAATGTTTACAACTTATGAATGGATCGTGTTTTGCTGGCTGTTTTGAGAAGAAAAAAATGTCCTACAGTATGTTTTGCTAAAACATTGATAGCTGCTAATATGTGAAATATATATAATGTGTTTTTTAAGAAATGAAATATAAATTATTTGTGAGATTTGTTAAAAAATGTGGCAAAATTAAATGACGTCAAACCGTTTTCTGTTTGGACATTATTTATGATTCAATTTAGACAGTAAATATAATATTTTCGATGAAAATAAATTTCAAATAGGTTAGATTTTTACACAATACACTCACAAATTGTAAAAATTTTTAAAAATCATATAAATAGAAAAGTTTGTCCCATTAAGGGGGCATCCGGATTTGAACCGGAGACCTCTTGATCTGCAGTCAAATGCTCTACCACTGAGCTATACCCCCGTATGGCAATCGAAGCAAAATAACGATATAAATTCTACACTGTGTCCTGTTTTCGCGTCTCACGCAACACACGTTTGTATTTTATTCATGTATCTCAAAATTTTATCCTCAATATTTTTCTCTTTTCTTTTATTTTCTTTTTGGCAAAATGTTTGTTGTTCTTGTGACCACTAGGTGGCCAAACATACAATTCTCTACATACGCCGAGCAAATGTTCTTGTTCTTGCTGCCGTGTTTATTCGAGTTGAACGCGCAAAATGCGCTACCTAAAAAAGAACTCAAAGTTTAGATGCGCGTTATAAAGAGTGGGTCCTAGCTGGTTAGACGAAGGCATGGTCCCATCTTTGAAAACAAGATTTAAGTATAAACTTTTAAATATTCCATTAGGTTATTTCTAGAAATAAACAAAATATGAGATCTGATTTATTGGCAAAAAAACTTCTTTGTAAAAAAGTAAAGGATTTTTGGAAAGAAGTACGGTACTTGTCCTCAATAATAATGACATATCCGCCCTGTACTGTAGGTGGCATCTTTGGAGCAGAGAACATAGCAGAATGTTGGAGGAAGCACATTAGTAGTTTTTTTTAATAGTTTCCAGAGTGATGTTTTTAGTGTAGATAGAATTGATGAGAATGAACATATGACTGGAACTGCTCATGAAGTGTACCAACCAAAAAAAAGTTATCTCTTACTAAGACCTGTGGGGCAGATGGTATTTATGTTGAGCACCTAATACATGCCAGTATGAAGCTGTCTCCTCTACTGGCCATTTGTTTCTTTAGCTCAGGCATGGACAAACTACGGCCCGCGGGCTACATGCGGCCCATTAAACATTTTAATCCGGCCCACCAAACTTGAAAAATTAAACAAATAAATCTTGTTAGTTTTGTTTCCCCTTAAATTATGATGTTTCATCACTAGATGGCGCACTCTGGATATATTGGCTTTGTTGAGAATACAACAACACTGCTCCCATTAAAATGTGTGTGTCTCTGTGATGTGCTCAATGTTAAAATAAACTGTACACAGATGTGGAAAGCCATTAGGCCATCCATAGGCCTGTTTTACACGCACGTAAAAAAGCGTGTTAGATGTTAAAACAAGCAAAATGTTACTTCAAGTGCTTAGATTGGCTGTACGTGTTTGTCACTTACAATTCTTGGTCCGTGCCGAGAAAAAGTGAATTAAAATTGTAGACCAATTTTTTAATAAAAAATTAAGGGTGCGCGTTATAGTCGAATAAGTACAGTATGAATAATAAAATAAATATGGAAAATTACATCTTTTAGTACTATACTTTTACTAGATGTGGTGTCATTGGTATAAATTTGTCCAGGTTATATAAACTTACATTATAATACAAGTAAGAAACAAATAAAGGCATGATACTATGTTTGAAACACACCTTGCCTCACACCCACTCACAACATTCTCACAATTCATTCAAGGAAACAAAATCTGGCTTCCAGAGAAGGAAACAAATCTTTTCCCATGTAAAATACAGCAATGTGTTACAAACCAGTCCTTCTAGATCAGAATCTCGACCTAGAAGGTATTTCTGTACTTCATGAGAACTTTTAGACATTGCTACACTGACATCTTCTGAAAGAAAATGTATGTTTTTAAGTCTATACATTTTTTTCAAATCTAATAAAATGCAAATTATTAATTATAATGTTTTTTAAAAAACAATTAAAACAGCTGGAATTTTTTAAAAGAGATTGATATCTTTTCCTTGAAAGGATTACTTTTAAACTCCATCGCCAATATAATAAAAGGGTTATGTATGGGGTAAGTCACAAGAATGCTTTCATTTCCCTGACCTACCATCACTGACTTAATTCTTCCAGAGTGTCCCTGATCTCCTATAGTATCTTCTTCCAGTGGGAAGAGATATCCAGGGGTCATCTTAAATAGAGAAAATTGTACGTTTATGGATACAGTGAAGGAAGACATGAAGATAGTTGGCGTGAGCGAAGAAGATGCAGCAGATAGGGTTAGATGGAAGAAACTGACTTGCTGTGGCAACCCCTGAAGGGAAATGCCCATAGAAGAAGATAAAGAATTGTGTATATATGTAGTAGTAGTAGTAGTAGTAGTAGTAGTAGTTTATTTTTTCCAAACATTTATAGCGTTTGCTTGCTCAGAAATGCGATATTTGAGCTTTTTGTGGTCCGTTTACGATCTTATTATGATCCACAGGAGCTTTCAAACATCATTGCCACATTGACTCACATTTTGCCCCTCACACGGCCGATTGTCCTATGTGATGTCCACCGGCTGTTCCAACTCTGTTCCACCAAGCAGCTGTTCTAGCTCTGTTCCACCAGGGAGCTGTCCAGTTCCTCCCCAACCAACTTGGCACCACTTACCAAACCTGTGTCTACTGAACCAGCTGTTCAGAACTTGTTTGGAGCTCTGTCTTGGACTGCTTGGAGTTACCATACACGCAAATTTCCCCAGCAGGGAATTAAAAAAATAAACTGAATTGGATATTCTTATTTTTTGGTGCATTTACATAAAAATGGCTCTCCCTGTTTTAAATTCTTACATGAACAAACCTCTGTGCTGCCAAAAGCACTTTCTGATAACATTCGAATATGGGCGTGGTGGAGAACAAAATCCACAGCAAAGATAAAATTTGCTTTCTGATAGTATTCAGTTACTAGACGGAGAGCTTTCAAACTGCGCAAACATAAAACAGCAAAATCGCTTATAGAATAATCGTATGTAGAACAACATATGTAGTTTGGTTTTAAAGTGCAAAGAGTTCCAAATACACTCAATAAACTATCAAAAAGTTTATTTTATGCAATTCCCCCTCTTTAACTACATAAATTAACCATCTTATCTTCCCCTTCTCTGCCTGGCATGTCCTTTCCTCTCTTCATAAAAAATAGGTCTTAACAATGTTTCTCGACTTTACTAGGTTCGGATTTATGTTTAGATTTTGGATGTGCTGATTCTCATTACGGCTGTGAATCTCCAGTGAAAGCTGTAGATCACGACAACCAGAAACCACATCATCTGCTAGAGGCGAAGTCCCTATGCTGAGGCCACTAAATTGGATCCTTTCAACACTTTGACTGTGCTTAGAAAGTCCGTCCATAAGAGTCATAAACAGAGTCTTTGACACTGGGCAGGCTTGGCTGAGTCCAGTCCTCGCTGGAAACAAATCTGAGTTTTCTGCTGGCACTTAATACTTGGTTCTGGTAATTCCCCTGAAATGTTTTCACTCGCCTTATCTCTGGACTTAAATCATGCATGAAACTAATTTGTTCTGTGCAGAAACATGATAGTTTTCAGCTTGATCAACATAAAAGTGTGTGTGTGTCTGTGTGATGACACACACCTGCTGCTGTGATACTGTATCTGGACATGATTGCCTTTCCAGCTGTGAGGTTCAACAAACCCTAAGCTGCCTTGTTCTCTGCCAAGGACTACACATTTGCTCCCAAAGAAAGAAAAAATAATGACAGTGGTGACCACGGGAGGTGGTGAAGTCTGCCACAGAGCTTGTAAAGTTAGCTTTTTGTCAGTTTTACATGACATAAAACACGCCTTTTACATGCCTGCTGGAAATTAAACTGTAACAAAGACTTTTCCATTACGGAGTGGATGTTAGAAACTGTTTTGAGGAGCTGTAAACAGGCTTGAAATAAAACCTAAATTTGAACTGGCACTATGCTCAAACTTGATTTTGTGAGATTAATCATTTGTATTTTCAAAGTAGGATTTCTCATGTGAACAAACGGCGGTGCAACACAGCTGGCATCTGAATGCACCATTACTTTAAAAAATAAATACCTTCGACAAGAAAAAATTGGAAGAAGTTTACTGTTGTTGTTTTGGGTTTTTTTTGGTTGCTGAAGTTGCATAAAACTGCAAAAGTCCTTCTCTCTTTCTTTCTTTCTTTCTTTCTCTTTTTCTAAGAGTCATTGCCTAATTCATTTTTGTCTTTAGAAGCTGTATGGTAACCAAGGAAACCAGTGAGGAGGAGAGAAGAGGTGTAGCTATAGATGGGTGGTGCATTTCCAAGAGAGGACCGGGTGCATGTAGGAGAAAAAGTTTGTTTTTGGAAAGAGAAGTCTGGGAAGAGAGAACATCAGGAGTCAACATTGCATTTTTTTTTGTCTGACATGTGTTTTGGTTTTGTGATTCTTTTACTCTGTCTCTTCCGAACAGAGTTGGCTGAAGTTTGGACTCACCAAGAGACAGGTGAGATGGGCATTTTTTTCAATGGAGCATTATTTATTAACATTGCTTTTCTTAGAATTTTTGTGCATGCTTTGTAGATTCTTAATGCTATAATGATATTTTTTATGGATAATAGTCATTCACTGATTTGTAAAAAGGTAAAGGATTTGTTCGTTTTTCTGCAAAGGCTTCCACATGTCCCACTTTGTGTTCTATTTTAATGTACTTTTAACCACACGGCTCCTGTCGGAATCTGGAGCAGCAAATACACATGCCATGCCTTTTCACATTTTACACACAAAAAGATATATAACCAGCTTACAATCAAGTACACAATAAAACTACCCTTTTCCACAAGCATGCAACTCAGTTGAAACAACAACCACAAGTAGCCTGCCCGAGAATAAAAATAGGATTTGGCTTTCTTTTTTTTCTTTTTTTTCCCTGTCCTGCTTCAATGTAACAGTCTGGCATAAATTTTAAGGTGGGAAGAACAAACAGAAAGTTTATTTTTAAGTTTTGGCATTAAGTTAATCTTTATTGAAAGGTTATCATTGTGTTTTTTTTAAATAAAGATTTGTCACCTTATGTATTAAAATATTAAAATACTTCTTTATATTCTGTTTCATGCAATAAGTGCTTTTGAACATAAGTTTTGGAGTGAAAAAAAAAACTTGCCTGGAAATGGGTTTAAAAAAAATAGGCTAATTTATTAGAACATTGTTGGCAATGTCTGCATGACATTTCCACATTGGGAAATGTCTTGTAGATGAATTGCAAAACTTGCAAAATAAGGAGTCAGCTAATGGGGCTGACCCAGAACACCACTCCTTTATTTTCCCCATTTTTCTTATCACACTTGGCACTCAAGATGAAGTCCAGTTTGAAACTTGGATTGCAATCCAACAAGAGTCATTGACACCATCTTGCAAAACTGTAAAAACAAAAGAGCTTTTAGTTGAATAGAAAATGTAGATTATACCATGACCTGAGGGCTTTGCTCAACCAAAATTCTCGTATCCGTCAGAGTTAACCAAGCAAATAAGAAACACAGTTCAAATGTTGTTTTGTGAGATTAAAACTTTGTTGGTTTGTTATTGCCAGTGGGTCAAATAAGCCTCACTTTTATTTGTAGAAAACATTTCTAATTAGATTTGTGATACAAAAAACTTACATGTGTTTTAGCCAAACCAAAAACATCTTAACTCATTTTTGGAATAACAGGATTATTTAGAACAGAAAAATAACAGAGAATCAATTTGTACTGAAACATGCGTTTTTCATTTATTTCACTTGTCAAAAAATGAAAAGCATAATCATCCATCTCTCCCTGGGCTCTTGTAAAAACAAAAGTGACACAATCAATGTGTTCGTGTGTTTAATACAAAACAGCAAAAGGCTGTTCTGCTGTGAAAATGCCATGCATAATTTACAGATTTTTTTTTTCTTAAACGTGCTAGTTTCAGTCTCAAAAGACTCCTATTATGGAAACATTTTGAAAAATAAGAGTCATTTTCCTATATTTTGGTGGCCCATTCGCTGGCCCTGCAAGGGGATAGCTTGACTAGTCCCCTTTCCTTTCTTCTTCTTTTTTGTTTGTGGACCAAAATGGTCCACAAAATGCCCTACCGATCCACAGGATCTTCCCCTGCAGAGTATTTCTCTGTGACCGTAGAGCACAAAAAATAAGATTTGAATTATGGTCGAATACTTTTCATTTTTACTTAAAAAGTAAAATTTACACCAATTACTTTTGTACTTTTACTTAAGTAGATTTTTTATTGGCACTTTTACTTTTACTTAAGTAATTTTTTTGCCTAATTATCTGTACTTTTACTTAAGTACAAAAAGTGAGTACTTCATCCACAACCGCTCCTATGCCATATTGTTAATCAACTATGAATTGAGATTAAAGTTTCTCATTTGTTTACCGATGGTAAAAACATTTTTTGAATTTAGTGTCACATCTTTAGAATTGGTTTGGCTCTTAATTTAAGCTACAGTCAATTTAGAGACTGGGGAACAGGTAAAATAAGCATCTACATGGCAGACACCCTTTTGCAAAGGGCTGTAATTGCTTTATGTGGGTAATGGAGTCTGTGCCAGCTCATGTAGGTCGTTTTCCGGAAGGGTGCGTCCACTGTAACCAAGCTTAGCTGACCACTCACCAAAAAAAGGCAGCAAATTTGAGTTCCAAGAGCTTCTAAAGGAGCAGGCAGAGGTCAGATTTTGAGCCAAGACATCTGGTCATTTTAGTGTCTGCATGTTTAAAAACTGGTTCCTCTTTTACCTCACAACTACTTCCCACATGCTAATCTTGTGGTGTCTTAGATTGTTCAGTTTATTTGTTGTCAATGTACAGCGTTGTAATTCTTATCCAAGCACTCAAATTTCATTTAATCCGTGAGCTGAGCCACAGCCCTAAAGAAAAAACACATGTACAAATCTAATGCTCACACTGATTCACCACTTAGGTGTTGAGTTGCAAAACCCTTCTACTTCAATGTTTTGATGTGTTTTTCGTTATTATTCACTCTACCAAATGGTAACGAGATTATTTTGATTTCCGTACAACAAAAATAAATTCCTACATACAAAATGAAAACTAATTGAATTTATTCAAGTTTCAGGCTTAGTGATTTGATTTTGTCAGTATGAATTGAGATAGTGTGTTTACGAAAAAAGAACAACTCTCAAAAGTTTTTGTATTTTAAAATTTGCACCTATGGCTCATTTTACGTTGTTTTTACATGAACGCACCATCATCAAGGTTAATCGACTTTGTTTGGTACTTAAAACTGAACAGAACTGAAAAATTTAAAATAATAATTTTACTTGTATACAAAGACAATTGAGAGCTTTGCTTGTTCCCACCCTCACCTACGCTCACCAGCTGTGGGTGGTGACCGAAAGAATGAGATCGCAGATACAAGCGGCCGAAATGAGCTTCCTCTGCAGGGTGGCTGGGCTCTCACTCAGAGATCGGATGAGGAGCTCTGCCATCCAGGAGGAGCTCAGTGTCGAGCTGCTCCTCCTCCAGGTCGAGAAAAGCCAGATGGGGTGGTTTGGGCATCTGCTCAAAATGCCCCCCCCCCGAGCATTTTGAGCAAATGCTCAAAATGCTCAAAAGTGTTTCGGGTGATGCATCTGAGCATCAGATGCATCACCCGAAACACCCTGGTGAGGTGTTTCGGGCACATCCCACCGGGAGGAGACCAAAAGGCAGAACCTGGACCAGCTGGCGAGACTATGTCTCACAGCTGGCTGGGTAACAACTCGGGATCCTTCCGGGTGAGCTGGAGGATGCAGCTGGGGTGAGAGAAGCCTGGGCTTCCCGTCTGAGTCTGTTGCACAGTGGTGCAGTGGTCAACACAGTAGCCTCACAACAAGAAGGTTGGGGTTTGAGTCCCAGGTGGGACAATGCTTGAACCACTAGCGTTTCTGTATTGAGCTTGCATGTTCTCCCTGTGTATGTGTAGGTTTTCTCCAGATATTCTGTTTTCCTCCCATGTTAGGTTAATTGGCCCTTGGATTGAGTGTGTGTGTGGCCCAGCAACAGACTGGTGAGCTGTTTGACATCTTCCCTGAAAGCAGCTGGGAAAGGCTCTAGCCCGTAATAGGGATAAGTTCAGAACACAAAACAAAACGGAGGCTATTTTTCTTCTATATCAAACTCAGTGTGTTTGCAATTAATCCAAGTGTTCATTTGTTTTCACTAATACCTCCAAAGGGATTAAATAAAGTACTGCCTGTTCTATTTTAAATTAGCCCCTGAGTCATGTGGTATGTCACACATCTGAAAAAAAAACGTTGCAAAATTTGAAATAAATCATTTTCGTAAAACTAAACTGCATGTGCTGATAAGGAAAGATGTGTGACAACTTCATCTCCACTTCAACTCAAGCTTATCTTCTGAAAATGATTTTTTCTCTTACTTCATGGTTCACAATAACTTATTACCTCCAAAAATGCTTTAACCACACCTGCTAATTCAACAAGGCACCCTAACCAAATCAAAACATTTGAGTCTTCAAAATGTTCTGTTAGGATGGTGGAAAACAAAACATTTTTAACCGTGTGCATGTAGAGTGAAATTAGAAACAGGCCTTGGTGATGTTTTGTAGTTGGAACATTGTGGTGTGCTCCTACAGCAGGAAAGATCAGCTAATTACTGACGTGAAAAGATCTTTATTGGATACTAGGATAACAGAAATTACTGAAATGCCTTGTTGGTTGATGTATCCACATCAACCTTGGCTGACTTCCTGGTTCTTCTCACCTGTACTCTCAGCTACTGCTCGTTTTTATCAAGATGAAGCCCGCCTGCTGACTTCTTCAAATGTACAGCTGTAGAATAGGATTAGCTTATATTTGACAGAGCTAGGTGCATTGCCTGCTCATCTAGGGGGATCTCTCCTTCGTGTGATTCTCCATGAGCTTTCTTCTTTTGCTGCCCATTACTTTTTATTTTTATGCTCCTCCTCACTGAGCAGGGAGGCGTAAGAGCAGGAATACTCTGAGTTTGTATAGATAGATACTTTATTGATCCCGAGGGAAATTACTTTGCCGTCTGTTGCTCTCATTCACACATTAACGCAACAGTTAACTCAAGATTTAGGCATTGTTTTGCTTTGCTGTTTTTTTGTGTATTTATGTGTATATTATTTTCATGTGTGCAACCCATTGAGACATCAGTATTATAATATTTGGCTATAGAAATAAAAGTGAATTGAGCAGAAAAGCATCAATAAGAATTTGTGGATGTTGCATGTAGTCAGGTTGTAGTCAGACCAACTCTACTTTAGTCTGACTCAGAGGTGTCAAAGAAGTTCCCCAGGGCTTGTGTCCTGAAGATTGTCTTTTCCCTCTATGCACTTGATTCAGATAAAATAGTTGAATAGGATCATCAGTTTTAAAATAGCTGCACAATGAAAACCTTCAGGACACTGGCACTAAATGACCTGAGTCTGAGACCCCTGAATTGGTCAGTTTCAATTGGTTAAAGGTGAGAGGGCACTTGTGATTTGTTGTCTCTGTGTGGCCCAAGTACAAACTCAGTATCTACCCAGAAAGTCGCTTTCCAGCAAACTAGCCAAGATAGGAATAAATATCTGAAAGAACACAGCAAATTATATTGCAATTTAGCAAGACAGGTTTATTTATTGCACAATTAATAGACACCACAATTTAAAGTGCTTTACAAGACAAAAAAAATGTATTAAAATCACAAATCATAGAATAAAAATGAAGAGACAAAGAGTGATTAATCGCTAGTCAAATATGCAAATAAACAGAACTGTTTCCAATCTAGATTTAAACATTGTGACAGCAGAGGCCTGTCTCACAACCTCAAGAAGTTCTCCATGTTTAGTTCAGACACCAGCAGGACACCGGTCCTCAGAGTTCTAGGTGGTTCATAAGAGACATTTCACACACAGGTCATGGTGAAACTTGAACACAGGCAGAGCAGCTTTAAAATGCAATGCTCTTGCAATTAGTTGCATGGCTCCATGGGAAAAAATATAAATCTGCATACAAAGAATGCAATCTACCATTACTAAATAATAGTGAAAATAAAATGCACTATTTATTCCTAGAGGGAAATTGATTTGTCATAGAAGCTCAATTAAGAAAAAAAAAAAAAACTAAGTCTAGAGAAGAGCTAAGCCTCCTGACCAGATTGATCTTGTCCCAACAAGACACCGAGTAGAAAGTTACTGATGGTTTTAAGAAATATCCTCACCCAACTTTAAAACTAGATCTATGATATATATTTTAAAACTCCCAAAAGACCAACCTTTTCATGCTGATCTTGAAAAAAATATTGATTCACAAATAGAGCTAAGAGTTTGTCTCAAACCAACAGGCCAGGTGTTCTGCTAAGTTAGCTAGCACATAGCATAACAACAAAACAAAAACACAAAGGAATTATTAATAAAGTTTATTTGTAGAAGAAATTAAGCGTGTTTGAGCGGTGGCTTCCTAACTGAATCACTGCAGATCCAATAGGTTACCTTGCTCAGTTTTGATCTGCTCAGTAAGTTAAACTCCCACCACACACCGTTGCAGCAGAGACTAACTCTTCGCGGCAGCCGGGCTGACCACGGTGAAACGCACGGTGTTGTAGGTAGGAAACTGAGCACGACGGGGTGATTTTCCTAGCTTTTTTCGCCCCAACCGAAGCCATTCATACCGAAACCACCTCCTGCAGCCTGCTGAAAACCAAGAATAGAAAACAGCAGCTACTCAGTACAGGAAGCAACCACATGTAGGGTTAGATTAAACACCCCGCATTGAACATGCGCAGACTCAGGTTTATATAGACTGACTGTGACGTCAGTACGGTGTCCCGCAGAAACCAAAAAGTACTGCTGTTATTTTTATGATCATTTTTTTTAATTCAATTTCAGATTTTTATTTAAACAGGTGACAGAACCTTATTTTGGTTTATTAGACAGACATACGTTTTTCTTGACAAACTTACAATGTAATTTCAATTTAGTTAAATTTGTACAACCCAATATCGCAAAACAACTGTCTCAGTGTAGATTGAACTAAAAGAACAGAAAAGCTATATACGCAAATTACACAAAAACTAACTAAACAAAGTGCATTCATTCGTTTAGAGTCTCTTTTATGGTGAGAAAAAGCTAAAAAAAAAAAAGTAAAAAAAAAAAAAGAAGAAAGAAACCTCATGGGGATCCACACAAAGGAGGGATCCCTTTTCCGGGGCGAGCAGCCAATGTGTCTAAGACTGTACTCTACAGCTTCATATCTGAATAAATCAGTGGATGGGCTTTATCTGGATGGTGAAGAATCAAGAAAACCATTATTTGTCCCACAATGAGGAAATTACAATATGCAACAGCATAAGTACAGGAAGAAAAATATAAAAGATAAAGAAAAAGATCAGTATGTGCAAATAAAATAAAGGTCATATGGAGGCATCACAGTAGTGGATAGCACAGTGGATAGCACAGTGGCTTCACAGCAAAAAGGTTGTGGGCTCGAGTCCGGGGTGGGGACGAGGCTTGAAACACTGTCTGTGTGGAGTTTGCATGTTCTCCCTGTGTTTGCGTGGGTTTCCTCCAGGTACACCGGTTTCCTCCCACCCTCCAAAGACATGCATACTAGGTTGATTGGCCGGTACCAAAATTGACCCTAGGAATGAGTGTGCGTGTGGATGGTTGTATGTGTGTGGCCCCGTGACAGACAGGCGACCTGTTCGGGGTGTACCCTGCCCTTCGCCTTAAGTCAGCCGAGATGGGCTCCGTCACCACCCGCAACCCCATAAGGGATGGACGGATAAGAAGATGACTGACTGACTAGATAAAAGGAAAAAAAATATGCAGGGATGGTGGATGAAGCACAGAGACCTCAGTCTGGTGACACTACTCTAATTTGTACATTAGATAAATATGTACATACAGATGAGCAATAACTGAATGTATCTATGTACAATATCTCTTACTTTAAATATATAGATTTTTTTACTCGACAAGAGTTACAAATTAAATTTTTATAATTATTATTATTTCTTTTATTTTCCTTTCTGTAGCAAACAGCGTACGTGGTTAGAGGCGTTAACAACTGCAGGGTCCACATTGCAAAATTCCAATTGCCCAATTATCATAATTTTACAAATTTTAAAGTTCTGTCAATACTGTAACTAATTTAAATAACTCTCTTTTCATTCTTAGATCATGGCTCGTAAATCATTCTTGTACTAAATTAATATAAAAATAATTTTAGAATGGCAGCTTCTCATTGAAAAGCAATTAAACATATATTGGATGATTAGTACTGTTTTTCAGTCACATCCAACTAAATGAAACAAAATATTGTGATCGCATTGTACCAGAACGCCATGTTAACTTTCTGGTCTTTTATTGTTTAAATTTTGCAAAGCAACAACGAAGTAAGTCCGTTGCAATTGAAACATTTTTTATTATAAAATTAAAAAAGGGAGTATTGCATTTGGCTTAACTTTAAACAAATAGCTCATTTAAGCCCAGTCAAGACTGTTTTTGTCCAGCTGCATAAAATTAAGTTTTGTAAGGACGAGATGGCCACAAGTCTAAATTCAATTATCCCTAAAAATCTGCCAGCCGACATTTATTTACTACATTTTATAAATCACAGCATAGTGAAAAAATAAACATCTAACATAAGCTAGGAAAATCTGGTTTGGAGGCATCAATTAAAACACCCACAAAGGTTACCTACCTCAGTTTGCTTACTACATATATTTCACTTTGCTTGTGGCCTTTGACAGTTCCGTCTGAGAATCAGTAGATCAGCTTTGTATTGTTTGTGCCTTCATTCAGCAGTGGCCTAGGCGAACACAGACAAAAGCAGACCAATACCAAAACAAATTCTGCTTACAGACTAAGCTCAGAACCACAATTGTGAATATCTACAGTAAATAAAACAAGCACCTAACAATTTAACTGCAAATGTTTTGCATTTTGTTCTTAGACATCTTAAAAAACAAACAAACTGGAATCTCAAGTTAAAATTAGATGTATAAAATAAACTCTAAAACTAACCTGTGCAACATCCAGAGCTGACGTCATTTTATTTTTTTTCCAGCAGATGACTGGTACGGTGTAAACTCTCGACAGCTTGAAGAGTCATCTTTCGATGATGGAGCTCAAAGATACTCGACAGGCCACACCAGGAAAAACAGAGCTGTCCTGGGTGGAGGAGTGACAATCACTACACTTCCAGACAACATGACACGCGTAGTGGTGAGAGCTGAACCTCAGAGTTACTTCTGATTGTAATGATTTAAGGCATTTATTATGACTGGCATGACATACGATGTGTTTATTTTAGTAAGAGTTAAACACTCCCCGCCTTTGGATGGAAAGGTTTACACTCCTCCACTGACTTAGACAAGCATCAAAGAATATACCCATGATGTTTAAAGTCACTTCTTTAGGGTCCACTGTCCTGTAGGCATCAAATTTATGTTTCAATAGCAATATCTCACAATAAGTTGACTTGGATGTGCTGAAAAACAGAAATATGTGATATACTTGTAGGATTTTTTTACCTTCAAGGATCACAACACGTCACCCTTAAAATTTACCACAATCGCAAAATCACTGTTATATTTTAACTACATCCTCACTGCACACATATTCTGGCTTTCAAACATGCATAAAAATTGTTGTCTGAAAGGAGGATTCTGGGAAATACTACACATGGCAAAGCTTTGGCCCTGAAGATCGGCGGACGCAGGACTTGTGGGTTGACATGGGTGATGTCCGGCACGGCCAAGTCAGAGTCCATGGGATTTTGTCTAACTCGTACAAACAAGCCGTGGTGAGTTTCACACACAACATAAAACGACTTAATAAGACAAATAGAAACTAAATTTTAATTAGAACAATTAAAAAACATTCAGCATACACCTCGTGACAAACATTTCCTCCAATAACGAATTGTTGAAAACAATCCCAACTAATTATACAAAATCAAGAAAGTTGCCGATGGCTATTTTAGCAATTTAGCAGTCACCGCCTACGTCACCGCCCACGTCGCATGCCCTGTACTTTACATCTGTAAAGATGATACACAATTTTTTTACTTAAGTACAGTAACGAAGTACATTTACTTTGTTACGTTCCACCACTGCCTGTGAGCAAATTAAAAGACTCATGTTTTGATATTTTAGTCCGGTATTAAGATTTAGAGTGGTCTAAAGAGATACGTATTTAACTGAAAGACATGGACTTGTACATCTTGTGAGGATTTTTCAATTGATTCCAGACTTTCTGGAAAGAATCGCAACCAATCTCTACATCAGATAGAGGTTTAATATTTCAGTTATTGAGGTCATGGCAGTCCCGATATTTTATTCAGGTTTATCTTTTATCCAAAAGAGTCCTTGTGAACTTCTGATGAAGTGACATTGTTAGAGGTGTAGATTCTTGCCAGTAAACCTTCAAGAAGAAATCCCTCACAGATGACTTGATCACACCAGTGAGGACATAACTAATCCATACGGAGTATTAAAAACTCATATAATATTTGTTCATCCTGGACAGCTGTTCAAAAGATTTCTCATAACCTGGGTTCACCACCGTAGGGTATTTGAATCACTAACAGCATCTCCTGCAATTGCAGCACAAGCACACCCCAGCTTAGTGTGCCTAAGCCCACACCTGTGACTGTCATACAGTAAAGCTTACAGAGCAGCAGTAGCACACGTCTCTAATAAAACATCTGATACAGTGATCCAGAAATATATCCTGCATCACTGTGAAAAAGACCAAGGAGATGGTAATGGGGTTCAAAAACCTTCTCCCTAAATAATATACACAATTTGAACAGAAAAAGTCATAAATTAAAGAAGTCTGAGAGCTCAATTCTGGTATTTACCTTTATGCCTCATTCATTTTGCAAAATTGAATGAGGTTGCTTCATTGAAATCAACTTTTTGGAGGTTTCTATCATGTTTGAAACATCCCAGAGGTGGTTTTCTATTTCATTCATGCATTACCTAGAAATTTTCGAGCTCTGGCACCGGTATTCAGATACTATTTGTAGGTATGAACTGTTTTTGCAGCATACACATGTTCAGTACACACTCGGTCTGAAACAGGGAGTGCCATTTTTATGCTGCTTCTTCTTGTTTTGGCATTTCCCATCAAGGATCGCCACAGCAAGTCAGTTTCTTCCATCTAACCCTATCTGCTGCATCTTCTTCGGTCCTACCAACGATCTTCATGTCTTCCTTCACTGTATCCATTAACCTTCTCTTTGGTCTTCCTCTAGGCCTCTTTTCTGGAGGTTCCAAACCCAGCATCTTTCTGCCTTTGTACTCTAGCTCCATCCTCTGCCCATGCCCAAACCATCTCAGTCTGGCCTCTCTGACTTTATCTCCAAAACCTCTAACATGGGCTGTTCCTCTGATATACTAATTTCTAATCCTGTCCATCCTGGTCACTCCCAGAGAGATCCTCAGCATCTTCATCTCTGCTACCTCCTTCTCTGTTTCCTGTCTTTTCCTCAGTGCCACTGTCTCTAGACCAAACAGCATGGCCGGTCTCACTACGGTTTTGTACACTTTTCCTTTCATTTTAGCTGAAACTCTTCTGTCACACATCACCCCTGATACTTTCCTCCACCCGTTCCAGCCTGCCTGCACATGCTTCTTCACCTCTTTTCCACACTCTCCATTGCTCTGGACTGTTAATCCTAAGTACTTAAAATCTTCCACCTTTTTTTATCTCTTCTCCCGATAACCTCACTTTTCCATTTGGATCCCCCTCATTCACACACTTGCACTCTGTCTTACTCTGACTAATCTTCATTCCTCTTCTTTCTAGTGCAAACCTCCACCTCTCCAGCTTTTCCTCCACTTCTTCCCTCCTCTCAGTACAGATCCCAATGTCATCTGCAAACATCACTGTCCACTAATGCATGTTTTACTTTCTACGTATGGCTTTAAGTCTAAGTACAGTATTATAAAACTATTTTATCCTGTCTACCCTTCTCTTCTTATGATGCATCTGCTCCATATGTAAGCTCTTTTTTTTCTTGTTGCAGAAGGTCGTCCTGTCTTTTGGCTTCCCTTTTTATGGACATTACTTGAGGCAGATCATCATAGCGACAGGAGGTAATGTTTGATTGCAGAACAGATGCTCAAGTAACATTTTCTCCTCAAGTTCAGAAATGTTTTCAATTTTTTTTTCTGCTGGTCATTTTTAGGGTTCATCTTCACAGGAGATCTCACCCACCGTATGCTGACCACAACACAGTACATAGCCCCTCTTATGGCCAATTTTGACCCAAGCTACTCTAAAGAATCAACTGTGCAATATCTGGATAATGGTATGATAATATCTGACATATTTAAGCGTTTAAAGTTAATTATTGTGCCTCACTGTTTAAATCTGGTTTGTATTTAGGAGAGGTGTTCGTAGTCCAGTGGGAGCGTGTCATACTCCCAGGGAGAGAGTCAGAGGGTGCCTTTACATTTCAGGCTGCTCTTCATAAAACAGGAAAAATTACTTTCAGCTATCGAGATGTGAGACTCTTCTCTCCCATTTTACCAATTTTTTCAAATCTGGTCACACATTTTTTGTGTTAATAAAAGCACAAATATGACTAACTTGTTCTCAACAGATACCTTTGTCATTAGATATGATTGAATCAACTGACCACCCAGTAAAAGTTGGTTTATCCGATGCCTTCATGGTTGCGTCACCCTCTCCTCAATCAACAGGTTGGTTTTAAAAACTATTTGACTATGTATCTACTATCTCGCCATCTTTTCTTGAATCATAATCATTTGTTTGCAATTTTAGATGCTGCTCAAAAAACTATTTATGAATATCATCGAGCTGAGATTGATATGAAAACAATCATCAGTTATTCTGCTGTTGAGTTCACACCTCTGCCAAGTGAGTAAAACATTATAAAACATCAACAATTTAGTCACAATTTAGGATGTGTTGTTAGCATTTCTTCTTTTTTTCAGCCTGCCTTCAACATGACAACTGTGATCTATGTCTCTCATCCGCCAAAACCTCTGGCTGCAGCTGGTGCAATGTTCTCCAAAGGTGAAGAAATGATCCCACAAATCTGACATGACTTCATAACATCATCCTCATTTTAACTGAAAGATGTGTTTCAGGTGTTCAGACGGAATGGATAGACATAGACAGGAATGGCTGGATTTTGGCTGTTTGGATGAGGTAGATTTGAAAATTTACTAGCAACAGTACTAGAAGTGAACATTTGAGTCATTTTAAGTGTAAATTAAAAGTTTACTTTGATGCAATGGGCAGAGCAAAGATGCCTCCTGTGACAATTACTTCAGGGATGAAAATTTTACTGGGACACCAGAGATGGTTGACGTTACTTCTTTGACTCCTCAACAAAAAGAATGTAAAGGATATGGTAAGATATTGAACTGAATTGAAAATACTTTATCCATCTCCGAATAAAGTATCTTGCTGTGTTACAATCATAAAATGTCATACAACATAATTTTTATTTTATTTTTTAATCTGTTGTGGGTGAAAGTTTAAAGGTTTGAAAGTGAAAGGTTGAATATTTTGATGGAGGATGGCAAAAATGATTTTCTGCACAGTTCCTCTGAACAGCAGGGTTGCAGGAGTTTGTTGCTGAAGCTGCTCTTCCGATGATCCATAGATTTATGGAGAGGGTGGGAAGGATTTAGCATAATTGATGACAGTTTTTCTTTCATTCTGTCCCTCTCCACCTCCTCCATGCAGGCGAGGGGTGAGCCAACCACACGTCCAGCTTTTTTTTAACAGTTTGTCTAGTCTGTTGGCATCCTTTATTTTATACCAGCTCCCCAGGTGGTCACAGGAAAGAACAGGACACTCTCCATGATGGCATGGTAAAACATGGAGAGTATCTTGTTGCAGACAAAATTATGTCATTATTTGGATTTGACATAAATGTAATATAATAAAACTGAAAGATCAATATAATGTGTGCTAGGACAAAAAAACAAACCTCCACATTTTTCTCTTTGATTAAAGATGATGCTACACGTCACACCTTCAACTCTGGCAATGGTGAGTTATTGTGTCGCTTATGAAAAATATTTGTATCAAATCAGATTTTGTGCTCTGATTTTTAGATTATGACACGTTTTTTCTTTGTAACAGATGTGAAAACGGATTTTTCAACTAAAAGCACAGGAATGTCCAATGCTGGAGTGATCGTAGGAATAGCAGCTGCTTTGGTGCTACTTTTGGCTCTTCTACTTGTTGCTTTGTGCATCAACTGTCATTCTGTTGCATCACCATTTTACCTCATTCAGGTGAGCCTCCAAACAGTACCTTACCATTACACTACATAATCCAGTATAGTGTGGTCACTTAATTATATTTTCTTTTTGTTATTTCTGCTTGACAGAGGCGGAAGTGCTACTGGCCTTCATTCAAGTTTCAAAAGCAGCAACCTGGATACACAGAGGTGGAAGGAGAAGGGTATAGAAAATACAGCACAGTTGAAGCTGGGCTATTCTGAAATCACATGGAGAAAGATATTGAATAAAATAATTATAATCAAATGTGTAAGACAGCGTTGATAGAAAAATGGCATCGTTGGAATCTGGTTGTGTTCAGTGCATTGTGTTTTTAAAATTGTAAAATGACAAATAAGGCCAATGTATCACTGGTAGCGTTTTTAAAAAAAATAATTACATTGCAGCCGACAATGTGTTTTACATTACATGTGTACATATAGGAGAGGTGTGGGTTTGCTTGTGGCCAATTCTTGAGTTGTTTCTACTGAAAATACATTTTTTAAAGTTTACGGTTCTCTTTAAATATTTCAGAGTTGTTATGGGATAAAAATGAACCAAATTAAATATTTCTTTTTAAGCATTGCCCAAAAATGAAAGACATAACATTAGGTCATCATGTCATGATCCTTCCTCCCTTCTGAAACATTTCCTTCCTCCAAATCTGGTCTTCTCCCCTAATTCAGCATACATGGTCCCAATTGCCTTCCCCTGATGTCTGCACCTGTGTCTCGTCTTCCCCCTAGCTATTTAACCCCTGATGTTGATCACTTTGTTGTCGGATCATCTGCTGTTCTGCTCTCCTCCTGCAGCCATGATGGTGCACCACCAAGGCGTCTTCCAGGCTGCACATGTGGTTCCTTTAGTTAATCAGGGTTAATTAAACAGAGGTTCCTCATCCCCTTATTAACTGCAATAAACTGGTTAAAATTGGATATGCTTATGTGTCCCATATCTTCACCTTCAGCACTTCATGACACATAATTTTTTTAAACGGTATTAAAGGGATTTTTACCTGTCATTGGTTTGTTTTTCAAATCAGTTTGGGAAAATAAAAAAAGTATATGGCAAAAAAACACTCAAACAGAATTAGCAACGTCCCATAAAAAACTCTTGTTTACATAAATCAAATATGTAAACAAAATCAGTTATGTTCACGATTTTTTACATCATGAACATAACCTATCAAACTTTAACTTATCAAACAAACAGACCAGAAATATTACTGCCTTTATTTTTTATACAAAATACATGATTCTGAAAATAGTCAAGACATACAGTAAAAGACCACGAATGACGATGACACAAATTACCAACAAGGGTAAAAAAATATTAAAAATGATGAGGAAGCACTGACCAATAGATGAAATACAATATTGAACTTGTTTCTTGACTAGTGGTTAGCACAGTGGCCTCACAGCATGAGGGTCAGGGGCTCAAGTTCTGGGGTGGGAGTGAGGCTTGAACAGGCCTTACTGTGTAGAGTTTGCATGCTCTAACAGTGAATATGTGGATGTACTTCAGTTTCCTCCCACTCTCAAAAACATGCATGTTAGGTTAACTGGCTGCTAATTAAATTGTGCATAGGAATGAGTTTGTGGATGGTTGCCTGTGTGTGTGGCCTTGCCACAGAGTGGTGACCTGTTCAGGATCTAACCTGCCTCTTGTCTGTAACCAGCCGAAATAGGCCTCAGCACCTCCTGTGATTGGTTCAGAAAACAAAAAGAAACTTGTTTCTTGCTGTTTTCTAGTTAATATGTTCATTAATAGGCTGCACGGTGGCGCTGTGGTTATCACAGTGGCCTCACAGCAAGAAGGTCAGGGGTGCAAGTACTGAAGTGGGGGCGAGACTTTGAAACACTGGCTTTTCTGTGTGGAGTTTGCATGTTCTCCCCATTTATATACATCGTTTTTCTTTGGGTACTCCGGTTTCCTCCCACCTTCCAAAAACATGTTAGGTTGATTGGCTGCTGATTAAATTGCCCCAAGGAATGAGTGTGTGTGGCCTCACAATGACCTCTTCAGGGTGTACCCTGCCTCTCACCTGAAATCGGCTGGGGTGGGCTCTGGCCCCCTTTGAGGCCCTCTTAAGTGGTTTAGAAGGCGAAACGAAACTTGGTTTTAGCTATTTTTCAGTTAACACGTTCATTGATTTAATGATTTCAGCATGGGTGAATAGTTAGTGTCATATCAAACTTCCACCAGGTGGCGCCCTAACCCAATGCGTCACATAAAACCTGAAGTAGGCCATGTAGTGAACGTGGCAGATGTGTAACACTTTGACTTGAAAGCATTTCGTTGGTAAAGGCCCAGAAAAAAACCTCCAAGATGATCGCATGAGTTTAGTACGCAAGCAAAGATGAAGGACGCATGTTTCATAGCGTAGATCTATGAAACATGCACGTGTTCACTGATTGCAATAGTATTTCTTCACCGCCCGTGTTGTATTCGTCAATCACGCACGAAATATGCACATTACACTTCCCCATTTTGATCGAAATCCAGTGAAGGAGGAAAAAAAAAAAGATCCTCCCACAGTAAATCTTCTCTGTTCGGACGTGTGCGCGCTTCAGGGAGGGCATCGGGAGCGCGCTTTGTGGTTACTGTCTGCTTAGTGGACTGACAGCCAGCTGTGAGGCTACATCAACAATCTACTGGAATTACTTCTTCTTAGCTTTTTACGATCCCAATCAGACACTCTAGCTGTGTTTTTAAAAGTGATTACTCGAAGGAGAACACCTAAAAGCAGTCGATCGGTGGGTTTTTTTGAGCTAACTAGTCCTCCAACATGAATCCGTTGTGTGGCAGATGTAATCTAGTCGTTTACCCCACGGAAAAAGTCAATTGTCTGGACAAGGTAAGAGCAAAAACACCTTTTTAGATGATTCAATCGCTCTATGTAGAGATGTCAAATGGGATTTTGGGATTTTCTAAAACGCATAACACGTTCAAAATGACGGATTTCACAAATCTCATGTTTTTGTGAATGAATTGATGAAACCAAAGAGAACAGGTATGAGGCTAGCTCGGTATGCTAACACCAAGCTAACGCCTTGAAAAACAGTGGATATAAAACCTAAAATTACAAATATAAAACAGGTAATGAAAGAATTTGAACATAAGAGTGTGTTCGATGTGTTTTAGTTATTTAAATTTAGTTTAAAAGTCATTTTTAAGGCTTAAACGTCGCTTCACGTTGCTTCCTATAACCGAGCCTTGGTTTAAGGCCTGAGTAACACCTTTAATGTTTCTGATTTTTAATCTTTAATTATTATCAGAAAAAATATTTCCTTTCAAGTCAACGCCAAATATTTCTTAAAACAAGAGATTTGCCCACAGATTGGATTTTTTGTGATCTAATCTACTCACAACATGGGGTGGTCTGAACACATTTAAGCTAATCTGTTGTATTTTTTAGGTTTAGTTTCACCATAAAATCACACTTTTAATCTCTTTTAAAAGGTGATCATCTCACCATGTTTTTAATCTTACGTGCCTGTGTTGGTCAGTAGAATAAAACCAAAGTTAGCACTTGACGAGTCACATCCTGTTTTGGTTTCCTCTCAAACTTTTGAGAGCATAAATCCTTCAAAATGAATTTACAGGAATTTGTTCCACCCAATTAAAGTGTAATTTTATAACAACATGAAGCACCTACCAGATCCATGAATGGTTTGTAAAGAATGGAAAAGCTTGAGTGGAATAGAGCTGTTGGTCCTTCAAGTAGAGAGAAGCCAGATGGGATGGTCAGGGCATCTGGTCGGTATTCCTCCCAAACGCCTCACTGTTGGAGTCTTTCAGGCGCGTCCTACCAGGAGGAGACCCAGAGGCTGACCCCGGACTTGTCCGCAAGACTTTATATCACAGCTGGATGGGCAACGTTTCTGTATCCTCCAGATGAGCTGGAGGATGCAGCCAGGGTGAGAAAAACCTGGGCTTCCCGTCTGAGGCTGTTGCCCCCATGTCCCGGATAAGTGGAAGACAACAGGAAAAAAGAAAAGGCTATCTATACATCATTTGATACATTAGCTTTATTTGAGATGAGAAGGAAATAATTGGGTAATGTACACCTCAATGGCTACTGAAAACGTATCGCTGCTTAACTTTAATAGTCACTTTTAAAGAATTACATTTATACAATTGTACTTTTTTGTATATATGGAAAGGTTAACTATACATATTTCAACTTCAATTAAACCAAAACTTTATTTGAGATAGGAAGAAAATAATTGGGTAATGTACACCTCAATATCTGCTGAAAACCCATCCCTGCTTATCTGTAATGGTCGCTGTTAAAGCACTTTTATCTAAAGCAACATCTACACCTGACTGAATGCATTACTGCTGTGCAACAAAGGTTTTGAATAGTCTTTGCAATTGATTTACCGCCTAAGCCATAGAATATGAAGACACACATTAAACTTGCTCATCAGAGTAATGTCTGCGTTGGTTGGTTGGTCGGTATTGATAGAAAATCTAATTGCCACAAGTGCAGCCTGGGTTTGCAGTGGAATCTGCCCTGAAGCAGGGTGCATTCCAGCAGACAGACACTCCCATGAAACGTGCTCCGTCAGAGGCCTGCTATCCCATTTCCCCTTTTTTTAAGCTCACAAAATAAGAGTTTTCTTTTTGTGTTTGTTTTCTATCGTTCAGTTTGAACCTCCACTTGTACATACTGTGAAATATTGTGCTGTATATTTCTTTGGCATCTTTTGCGTCCTCCTTTGCAGCTAAAGCTACATTGTTTAGCATTTTCCCCAGTGCTTGCTAGTCCAGGTAAAAGCTAAAGAAGTGCTTCGTTGGTTTTCCCATCAACATGTGTCTGATTTTGTTCTGTAAAAGCTTTTCCACTCAAGCTCCTCTGTCTGCTGCATTCCAGTTTTGTGTAACAGGGCTGGGTCAGGCTTCAGGGTTTAGCTGTGAACATGTAAAAGCAGGAAGTGAGATCTGATTGGTGATACTTTAACCATCTCATTTGCTTTTGTATTTTAAAATAGTAAATGATACCATTTTTTTGTTGTTTTTGTGGATTGTTGATTAGGATGCTGTTACGCTTTTTAAAGTGTCACATGAGTAATCATTACAGCTTAAAAAGGAAGATACCGTGCCTTTGTGGAGTAATAGTTGTTGCACCATGTAGAGGTGAACCTTTTCTTCACTTCAAATGTGATATCCAAAAAAAAAAGTTTGAAAAAAAATGTATTCAGTTTCACTTTTGCTTTTAACAAACTGATTTTCCCTCCTCTTGCTCCCTACTTAATCCCGCTCAATATACATGTGCATAATACAATGTAAATCTTGTCTTGTAAAGCCTGCAAATACAGTGTAAAGTGCATCAAGTTAGCAATGCAAGCGCATATTCTTTTATATTCCCTTTTTGTTGCTTTTAAACAATGATGTTACTTCATGTGGGGGGAGGGATTGAGCATGAGCAGAGTGCATGCATAAAAATCCTTTGGTTATTTTAGACTTTGGGTAAAGCGGAGAACAAAATGCATGATCAAGAACACCCTGCAATTTAAATTCTGTATTATTGTGTCTCAATCTGCTCTCACAAAAGGTGCTATTTTCTATTTGGTAAAAGTTTTAAAAGGCAAGGAAACATTTAAGAGGAGCAATATTTTCAATTGTGTCAAATTCAACTGATGAATTCCACATAAACGCAAATTTATTCGTTTAATTTTAAATCAATTTCTCAAGTTCATATTTTAATTGGTAGTTATTTTTATGTCAGCGTGTAAAGCTTGTGGTTTAGCTCACCTTCAATTCTGGGAATTCATCCTAAAAAGAGGAAAGAGTTGATGTGTCACTGTATAATTTTATAATGTGTCATGCCTCTCATAAATTCAGGTATAAATGTAAAAAAAGCTCATCTCGATGATTAATACACTGTTCAGTTCAAGTTAAATCTTCCTCTTAAGTGTTGGAAAGTTTAATAATTTAACACAAACTTGAGTGAATATGGTTTGGACCAACTTATGTGAACACTTTTCACCTGATTTTGATTTCACAGGCATGTGTCTGCTAAATGCTCTCTATATTTAGTCTGATTATTTTTAGAGCCGAGTCATGTCCAAATGGCAAGAAAGGTGAGGAATATGTGAATCCACAAAGCATCTCCTCCCTTTTGTGACTCAAGTCTCAGTCAGAATCACTTGTGATGTTTACTCAACAACTTGTGGTCTGATGCATCATCATATTTTTTTTTATTTTTATTCTTTTATTAGTGAACAAGTTATGTTTGCTGTCTTAAACTTTTAGTGCTTTAATTGCTGTAATCTCGATTATGGCTTTTAGTCTTACATCACTGTCATAGTTTCTACAGGCCATATGATAATTTGAATTATGATTTATTAGATAACTTGGAAATAAGATTTAAAATCAGTCAAAGTACAAGTGTACATCTGGATTTTTTTTTTTTTTTAAAGGAAACTGAAACGGAAATGTGTAACTACGTATTCATGCAACACAAAGTTATTTGTAAAGTTAATTTTAAACTTTGCGGTAGCGTATCTCTTCAAGGCACTGTTTTCCTGCAGTGAGCAATGAACCCCTTCAGAATGATTAAATTAATCCCATTAGGTGGTTTGATAATTAACCAGCTTTCATAATGAGTTAGGTCCTTCTTTTAGCACCAACCAGATGTTGGTTTCGGTTGGCAGACCGGATGCTTTGTTTGAAGCATATTCACATTGTCAAAATTAGTTGTCCTATTTTATTAGTAAATGTATATAATGTGACATCAAGGCCATATATTTTTATTTACTCATTATTAGAAGATTTTTTATGTACTTGTATGTTAAAATGAAGCTAGTTTTTGTTCATAATGATTTTACATATATATTTGTAAACAAAGATATGTGTGTCACAAGTTCACAAGTCTGATGTGTGATGTAAGATGTAGGATTATTCCGTGCTGCAGTTTCGATTTCCTGTTTTCTCCATATATACAGTGACCCGAAGCCTCGATACTTCGCGGTTCGACCATTGCGGATTCACGACTTTGTGAATTTTTTTTCATTACGTATGTAAATTATAAGTGAATATATATTGCGGATTTTCCAGAAATGTCAAAAATAAATGAAATGGGATGAATGTTCATTTTTTCCATGAATCTTTTGTACTGCATCCAATAATATTGTTTGTTGCAAAAATCGCATCTCGAATAAGCCTATGTTACAACAAAACAAGCGTAAAATAGCTTAAAGCATGTACCGCTTGTATTTGAATTTGTAACTAGCACGTAAGATGTACTGTGATTGGTTCCAAATGTTATAAATGACCAATCAGCTCCCAAGTTTTGTAATCTAGCCTCTGATTGGGGTTTTGACCGCTTCTCCGACCTGCAACAGCTTCTAAATACTGTAAACATGTCCCTACTTCACGGATTTTCAACTATCGTGGCCTGTTTTGGAACCTTTCTACCATGATAAGCAAGAGTTCACTGTACTCACACAATTCAATTCTAGTATTCTACCTTTTAATTATCATTCCTTTACACAGTTGTTGCTGCCTGGTCTCTAAAGTTATTATTTAATTTTCATCTAATTTTTTGGCATCGGAAGAAGCCATGGGTTCTGTTTTTTTCTCTAAGCGTGAGAGCATCGAGGCTGACTGAGCATTTTTACTCTCGACCGAAGCCTTAGATCATCACTGACACGCAAAAAATCCAAAGAAATAACCTACATACAGGCCTACACACGTCTTTGAATCCATCATTTCTTCTCTTATACACATAGAAGTATAAATCAGCCCTGGTGCCCTTGAGCTGAGCCGAGCCAATGCAGGAAGACTGAACTTCTTTTCAATTGCTATTTGATTTCTATGATTTCATATGGACTCAAAGATTTTGTTTGTCTGTAATGGAATAGAGGTTGGACTATTGTCATCTCGCTCAGGGCTTTACTGAACAAGACTTTTAGTCAACTCAGTGGGAACGTTCTAGTTATTTTTAATGAACTAAATCCTCATTTTTCCTGCTGGTTTTTAGATCCTGCTTGGCTCTGAAAAGCCAGGGAAATACACACTCCTAATATCTGAATGGTGTCTGAAATGTTTATTTTTGTGCCTTTTGCATCTGTTCCTCTCCTTAACTAAATGTAAAGTCTCCGAGTAGACAAATTGAAGATACACAGTATTCAAGATGCCTTGATTTAGTTGAGATCAGGTTCTGTTTGTTTCTGCAATTTAAATAATCCTACAACACAAACCATGTTCATTTATATTTACAAGTAAGTGCATATTTGTTTTGCAAATGTCTATTAAATCCCATTTAAAATTTCTTTTCAAACCCTGTGTTTTGGCAGATGGCGTGTGGGTGGTTGTAACAGTGAGGGAACCTAACTATCAGTTCTGAATCAGGATTTAGCTTTAGTTTTGTTTGATTCTGATATTTTATAAAAACAATGCGTAGTTTATTCAGTTAGGGCTTAAAGTATATGGTTGCTCTCCGGGTCGGGAGAAGCCAGACGGGGTGGTCAGGGCACCTAGTTAGACTGCCTCCTGACCGCCTCGCTGGTGAGGTATTTCGGGCACGTCCCTCTAAGAGGAGACCCAGAGGCAGACTGCAGACTTGCTGGAGAGACTATGTCTCACAGCTGGCCAGGGAACACCTGGCGATCCTCTCAGGTGAGCTGGAGGATGCAGCCGGGGTGAGAGAAGCCTGGGTTTCCCAGGTAAGCGGAAGACAACGGAACGGATTGTATTGAAAACAAAACTCCTAGTTGCACAGAGAATCAACATACTTTTATTTGTGTGTAACTTCAAATCCTTGGTAAGTTTTTATACTTTCATGGTTCTGAGAGTAGGATGAGTTATTTTAACCAGGTTCAACTAATTTGTCAAACAAAGCTCTATTTTTTTATTAGATATTTAGGAATATTATTAGAGCTTTTATATCTAGATCATTTACATGTACAAAATCAACTAGAGGAGAAATAAGAGTTTCCTAGCTGCTTGTTTTGATACCAGCATGAGTCCTCATTGGAGGTTAAAAACCTGCTGGGCCGAGGCCCTCATGTAATTGAGTTGAAAAGCCCTGACTTAAAGGAATAAACTGTAGAGCATGCTGTGATTAAACACACCCAAGACTTGAAAAAATGTTTACATTGTCTTGTGGTTATGTAAAAATATGTATATTGATTTCTATCTGTAATGGTTCATTTATTTTCTGTGAATATCTAAAGACATGATTAAAAACTTTAATTTCAAGCCAGTCTCTTAAAAACACATTTCTGCAAGATACGAAACACCAGTTCAAATAAACACTTTGCTGTTTTAACATTTAATTTATGTGCATAACCCCTTATAATGTAAAGTGGCATGCACATAAATTAAATGTGCAAGACGGTCAACCTAGTGATCTGCAAGAGGGAAAATAATAAAAAATATTGAGGCCAAGTGGTTCTGACAAAAACGACTTAGGACAAATATGTCATTTCTCTCATGGGACATTAATAAAGTAATTTTTTAAATAATAATTATGCATTGAACTGATATCAAGCTTTTCTGGATACACAAAGACGCCTCACATATGCATCATTCATTCACTCCATACTGAATACACACATTCACACACACATTTATTCCTGATGATGAAAGCTGCCATGCAAGGTGCAAAACACTATCACCAGTGTGTTTTGCACACCCCAGTGCACCCCCCCAGTTGCTTATTGTCAGAAGCAACTGGGGGTTCGGTGTCTTGCTCAAGGACACCTAGGCATGCACTCTGGACAGGGCATCGAACCTTCCGGTTACAGGATGGTCGCCCTACCCACCGAGCCATCCTTCCCCCTTTTCAAAAAGTAGAAAGGTGTTCACATATAGCTCTGTCTATTGGCATTCCTCTGTCTCTAGAGACAATGGAGTCTGTACCTGGATACATATCTGTTTGTGCAGCATCAACTGTGGCTAAATAAGCTGATGCGGGAACTGCAGCTCCTACCAAACTTGCTGTAAATGTGATAGATGGTATGAGTTATGGGGGGAGCAGTGGCAGACTGTTAGCAATATATATATATATATATATATATATATATATATATATATATATATATATATATAAATAATATTTATATATATATAAATAAAAATTCCAGGGAAAATCTAATGAGAACAAACTTAGTGCAAACTCATACTAGGATAAATATGGTAGCATTTTTTTTTTAGGCTGACTCAAAAAGTAAAATTGCACAAAACATTGTTTTAAAATAAATAGTAAGCAGTGTCCCGTTGTGCTCAGTTGGTGATGGGAACAAGTTGATCATGTGAAAAAATATTTTCAAAAAGTTGCCAACAGCAAATAAATTAAAGTCTCAAGTTTATTTGTTTATGTAATTTTATTTTTTTTTTAATATGCATGATAAACAAAATATTAATTGAGTGTAACATTGCACCAAAATGTGTTTTGATTGGCACACGTTTCTTTTTAATCATTTAAGTAGGATGTCTACATGTCACCTGAACCGGTCATGATTGGAGACAGTAGGCGATCAGAGAGATCCTGGTGAGGTTGAATGTGGGTAAGCTGGTTTGTTCAGACATATATGGAGTTTGCTAAATAGTTTAGCAGGGTTTCTGTCAAAAATAGATCTGAGGTCAATATTTTTTTCAAAGAAAGAGTTGGAATTTTCCTTCTATGTCAAATATGTCACATCACCTGACCCCTAAACCAGGGGTGTTCGATGTTCGTTCTAAAGTGCCATTCTCCTGGAGATTTTCCACAAATCCTGCTTTAACACACGTGTTGAATTATATTTATCCAAAAACAAACTTTTGCACAATTACCCAGTAAATTGAATCATGTATATTGAAACAAATCCAAATTGAAAACCTGAAGTAACGTGGCTTCGGGGGTCTTGAACTGGACATTCCTGCTCTAAGCAGTCAGATGGGTTTAAACTTCATAATGATTTTTTTTCCTCCTCTAAATGGCCAGTATTTTAAATGCTGGCCATTTAAAACAGTGTTTTGTTTTAATGTAAATTTAAAGGCAGAATGGAACATTTTCTTTTAGCAATAATAATTTCTTTAACTTTTTGCGTTACTTTTAAGTGTTAAGACCCATCTTGGTCTTTTCTTCTTGGTTTGCATCTCCGATCATTGGAGGTACTTGATGAAAAAACAAAGAAAAGTCAACACCAAGGATTCTAACAACATGCCTCCACCTGCCCTCTAAAAATGTCACGCTGGCCATAGTCGTATGACTCTGAAAACCTCATCAGTTATTCAGTAATAATGGTGGGCGGTTTCAAAGAAATTTATTCAGTGGTTCGGGAGACTGTGTTTGCTAGGGTTTGCGACCATGACTTTAGTCGTATACAACGCAAGTGCTAAATGCCTCCTCTAGAAAGTCAGAGGCATAAAAATAGGGAAAGAGCACCTAATAGACCTTGTAAAAAAAAGGGGGGGATATGGGGCTTATAACAATGTGGAAAAATGAAAGAGATAGTTAACTGAAATACTGACTTTCTGCCATAATCAGGAAGTTGGAGTTATTAGCAGGGTGTGGGCCAATGATTTTTGATCACCATACAAAATTAATTCCCTGTTGTTTTTATGTCCCAAACAGTTTGAATCTCTTTAACAGATATACTAATAAACTTCAAACAATATGGCAAAATAGGAATTACAGTAATAAACATCTTCTATAACACTTTAAGTGTACTGCATAACTGCACAAATATCTCTGACCACAGCTGCTGCTCCTCAGCTCAAACTATAGGCAACACAATCTACCTGGATGGTGTTGTTTGCAAACAGGATTGGCCTTCACTGTTCCAGCCAAAACGATAACAGGGAGCAATAGAAAGCGTAAAATGTCTTTCTTCAACATCCTCACGGTCCAATGGAATAGTGGTGCGATAAGGACTTTGCTTTGGAAGCTTTGTGAGTGTTTGACTGTTGATCACACCTTTGCTGATCAGAGTCGAGGCCTGTTCTCACTGTCAGCCTTCTCTTTAAGGCGCTTCAGTGTGATATTGCACGCCTGCAGCCACAAAACCGATCTAACACCTGTGGGTTCGTAGCCTTGTGGGAGGTTCAAACTTGCAGAAAAAAATGGTTTTGAAAACGGTCTCTCAGTCACACACACATTGAAAATACTTTATTGATCCCCAAAGAAAAATTTGAATATATATTCAAATGCCATCAAATTGTTTAGTATAATAAAAAAAAACTGTTCATTTATTGTTAGAATCCAATTCCATATACAGTAAGAGCATATTAGTGTTAGCTGCCATCTACACTTTTCTAAGGTCCTAAATCTCCACAAGCTGATTTTCTTCCCAGATGTTTACAGACATTTAGGATTCCCCAGCAATGTCACTTCAACCATTTTTAATGACAGTTTCTTGTTACTGAGCCCACTTTTTTTTTTTCGGTAAAGACTTGTTGAAAACTAAATTTGCTTTAAGCCTGTGAACATTTACAGAGTTTATTGCGCTTTAAGATCATTGCAGATGAGCGTCTGTTTTCAATCACGTGTCTCCAGCTGTTATTTGAAATGTTCATTTGGGAAAAAGAATGAGAGTTTTCATTTTGACCTTGAAGACTTATTAATAATGTCATTTTTTATTAAACCTTTTTTTTTCTTCTCTCTTTGCTTCTCTGCTCTGCCAAACATTGCTTAATTCTCTTGTGTGTCCTGTATCCCCCTCGCCCTCTTCTACTTTTCTTTCTTTTGTGTTCTCCAGCTTATTACTTTTAGCACTTTTTTTTGGTTTGTCCACTTCTCTGTGTTTCAGTCTTATTTTGAAACCGTAAAGTCACAGATCAATCCTATTGGTTAGAGGATGAAAGAAAAAGTTCTTTCATTTCTCTATTTAAACGTGAATATTTCCATTATCTTGGGAGAATTTTTTTTTTTTTAACATTCTGTATTGATCTCTCAATAGGCAAATTTGTGTGCTGCACTACTACTATACCGTAGCAATAGTCCAGCCCCAATGGTGTGAGAAACGGGGGGTTAGGTGTCTTCTCCAAGGACCCCTAGATTAGAAGTCAGTGGGAATCAAACCCGCGAACTTCTGGTAAACTTCCGGTCCGTGGGCAAACGCATAATTTACATGACATTGTCAAGTTACGATTTAAAAAATGTCAACTTCAGGCATGATCTTGAGCCTTCTGCGGTCATGGACTGCATTGCTAGTAGTAATTGCATTACCTTTCTAGTGACAGTTGAACCCTGCCTTGGCTGTCGCTTTGTCCCCAATTCTGTTTATTGCTTTTATGGACAGAAAGGGGATATCCAGTTTTGGTGACCTTGGGGCTTCTTTTTGAAGAAGTTTTTGATGTGTAAGGCCGGGATCTCCTACCTTCACTGGAAAGACAGCATGGTTCTGCCACCAAATTATCAAGCTTCTTGCTGGAAAGGTTTTTCGGTTATTGATCAAACTACGGGAGGAGAATCGAGGGTAGGCCCAGGACCTGCTAAATTATATCTCAAAGCTGGCCCAGAAACACCTTGCGATCCCTCGGATATGTTAAATAATGTGGCTGGGATGAGGAAAGTCTGGGCTGTCCCACAACCTAATTTTATGTTACCAGAAGATTGTACTTTGTAAATAACAACTTTAAAACTTGCTTTTTAAAGAGAATCTCCCGTCTTTACTCAGTTCCAACTCATACAAGCTTCACATTTCTTCACTTCAGTTTCAGACAGTCCAAATAAGTTGGGTTTCTTTATTCATAGTCAGATATGATCATTTTAAAACCTCAGAAGAGAATAAGTCATTGTTTTTCTCATTGAGTTTCCTTGTGTAGGGTGATGTTTTTAGACTGGTTCTCTTTTTCGACATGTTGCGCATAAGAAAATTTACATTTTTCTCCTCCTTAACCAGTCATCCCCTTTGTTCTTTTGACAGTACTGGCATAAAGGATGCTTCAGCTGCGAGGTCTGCAAAATGACTCTAAACATGAAGAATTACAAAGGCTTCGAGAAGAGACCATACTGCAATGCGTAAGTCTCCCCTCCCATTCATTTTTCTCCATATGACAGTGGGCATGTCTCATGTTTTAAATTCAAGGACTCCAGCCCGAAGCCCAAAGAAGCTGTCAGCAGCGTTTAATCTGTCCACGACCTGAAATAGGACTCTAAACATTTGTGCAAGAGTGTGTAGAAACCCAACAGTGGCCTCTCTCTCTCTTTCTCTGCCCCTCTTTTGCTGTTTATCTGTAACTCTCGCTTTAGAAAAAAGCCAATGGGTGGTGTGGGAAAGTGCATCCGTCCCTTCTTTTCTCATCAGCAGGGAAGGAGGGGGAATATCAACAAAGGAAATTCCTGGAGTTCCTGTACAGTGACAGAGATGGACATGCTGAAAGTAACATGTCCACTCATGCTTCAGTAGTTGGCCACATAGTACTAACGGTTCATCAGGAATCTAAGGAATCCTCTTCTCTCATTACTAGTAATGATTCTTTCCTGCTCTGAGTGCTCGCCAGAGTTAGAGCAAATTCTCAATTTAAGTAGGATTGAAAGAAGAAAGCTTCTTTTCATGTTCTGACATGTATGCTTGCTGAACGCCCATCTTATTAGTAAAAAGAATCAAAAAGTTATAAATATGCTGTCCATTTCAACCCTGGGAAAGTCCCCCAGAGAAATTAAAATAGGCCTTCATTCATTACTGACATCACAGACAGATCAGGAGCATTAGTCATATTTCTGCTAGTAAAATTTATGAAATACCAGTGAAGTCACGCTGGTTTACTTGGTAACAGTACACACTCACAATATCAAAACATTTAATTTGAATATGCAAATAATTTGCGTTTAATATGTCAATTTTTTTCTTGGGAATGTGTCACATTGCTGCATTAATGGAAAAAGGAATATTTATAATATTAACTTGTTACCTTTTTAATACATTACTTCCAACACTGGCCAGGAGACGAGGCTTTTATTCTTGTTTTCTCATTCAGAACATGATCTGCTGCATTAGCCGTTCAGTGTAACTTATTGTGGGATTATTCAGGAAAAAACAAACCATCAGATGGAAAATTCAGTTTTGACCCTAAAATTACCTTGACAGGAGAAAATCCAGCTATGAAATGGAACTATCTGGTGTTTTCTACTCCTAACGTCCCCTTTTAGTGAAAGTAAAACCCTTCAAACTGTTTATTTGGCCTCTTTCATTTGTTTAAAACAATCCTCCAAAGAGTAAACTTCCTTAGTGCTCCTTCAGAGGAAGAATTTGTAGGCTACATTATTTGATGGAAATGGCTATTTTACGCTACCTCCTCTAAATTTGACCTTGATAAGTGAAATAGGCGCTGTTTGTTTTCACAGTGCTGCCACCCTGTTCGCTCAAACTTCCTCCCATATTTAGATAATATGGTGGGAGACTGATGAGGGTAAATTAGCGAGCAGAAAAACCTTTACTCTAACCCTGGAGGGTATATAAGGCAATGTTGGTACACTGATTTACTGACTTAGAGAGGTAATCATTTAATTCTCAATTTTGATTACAAACATGTTGCAACCAAGTGTGCTCTTTGACATCTAATGTTGCAATGTTTGTAGAGTTTTGTTTTCCTGTTTAATGATGCATTGCAACCTTTCTAGGTCCTACATGGTCAAGCAGGTCTCAGCACCTCTACATACAAACAGGCCTGTCCTCCTGCACAGTAGGCAGCTCGCGTGTGTCCTTACTCGAGAAACCTTGTTTGCCTAAAGCTCTACTTCTATTTTTTAAGCCTGTTCTTTTGGAGTGTCGTCATGTTTTTGATCACTGAATTGCGTTTGTGCAACTGACTTCCACGGTTTCAGATTAATACACACACAAGACACAAACTGGATTGCTTAACATTCATCCACGCCCTTAATGTGCACTTGCAGAGCATTTGACTGACCCACTGCTTTAACAATGTTAAAGTATTTTCTATCCTCATTGCATGTTGATAATGATACGAACACAGATGCTGATTGTAATCATGCATGTTCGCTGTCCACACCCACAGTCTTTGGCTTCCAGGGGATTTCGGTGGTTGTATGTGCGGGAGTTTCACCACAAAGTAGACACTCCCAAGCCCTGAAAAATATCAAAACTCCCCCCACTTTGTTCAACAAGCAAAGCAAGGGAGGAGGACTGATTATATGTGTAAGTGTGCATGTATTCCCCTGCATGTATTTATAAGTCAAAAAGAGGCTTTCTTGCATTTTTGGGGTCATATTTTTTCTATCTTTTGTAACAGTAGCCTTCAAGCTGTTCATGAAAGAGGGGTTGCTGTGTTTTTGTTGGGTGATCCTTTTTATTTCAGCATATGTGATATTTGCCGGAAAACCCCCCACAAATAATTATTACTTTTTAATTTTGTTTGACCTCCTTCCACTCCCCACTTTGTCCCGGCCTCTGGGTGAGGTGTGCACTCCTGCCGCAAAACATGCTCTGCTTATGTTAGAATGTGAATGTGGAGAAGAACAAAATTCATGGCCAAGAACAACCTGGTGTTGGAATGGTATCCAAATACTGAATGGGGTGGCTTGCAAATTGCTCAAACATGCACAAATGTAATAGAAAACTACACCAGGTGTGTTTTTAATTTGTTAATATTGTTCAAACATAGCAGAACCTTCCAGAAAGTTGTTTTTGAATGAAACCATTTCTTGATTGAAAGTTGGAAGCGTTTTTGAGGATGCTTTGAACCAGTGGTCAAATGGGAAAAGATAATTTTCCTTGTTGGAAAATACTTTGTTATCTGATACTCTAACGCTAACAGATGACTTTAATTTGCATTGTTAAATTTGACGGTTAAGCTAGGAAAGCTTTACTTCTAAACATAGCCGCAAAAAAAACATCCATGCTGACTCACTAAAATTAATTAAAGCAGTAGTAAAAAAAATTTTTTTAGAAGACGATCCAATGTGAACATAGACCTACTTTTTCTTAAGAAATTACATTTTTCCTCTTCCATTTAGACTGAAAGTCTTGGGTAAATCTCTCTTAATGCCAAATTGTTCCTCATTTAAATATTTTACTTTCCTGGAAACTTGATTCCAGTTTCACATCACCACATTTTTATTTACATGTGGTAGTGAGACTCATAAAATCAGATTTTTTTACACTTCCCATTTTAAAGTTTTTCCTCGAGTTCCCCCTTAAAGACTTCCACCATTTTCTCAGCATGTTAAACCCATCAACCACAGCTTCTTCTTAGATACTGCACACTTTAACCACATCAGGAGGAATGCCGATGGAGCTTGTTTACTGTGTTGTCTTGGAAGCTTGAGACATATTGCCTAAGTGGGTTACCCAGAAGCATGGTTTTTGAGAGCAGTCAGGACCCTACGGCAGGACTGGAACTACACACCATATGATAAACAAAAAATGGCTCTTTGCTCTGGTTTTGCGGCCTTAGCTTGCACCGCCTGGGGGACCTTATGGGCATCATTTTTAGCTGACTTGGGGGTGCCCCTGATTTGGAGTTTTGAGTGCATAATAACACTGACATACTGCATGGACTAACCAAGATATTTATTAAGGTAATTGATGACTTTGTGAGGAATCGTGCTTGGTGTGATGTTTACCTGCTTAGGTGTTATTTATCTTCTGTATGTATGGTAATATTTGTCATATTTGTTGCAGAATTTCCCCTGGGATTCCAACTGAAACCATCAAACATGCTCAGAATCCATTCATAAAAAGACCCTCATTCATTCCCGGCTAAAGGGAGCTGCTCATGACATCATCTCGTTTGCTTATGATTCGTGTGACCCCGGTAGTTGTGTGTGCCGCACGCTCTTCCTGCCATCCCATCATACCCTTTTCCCTCTTGCCTGTGCTTTTGTCTGCTCAAAAGGCTTTTTGTTCCACACCTGCCATACCTCAGGAAACTTTGAAGCTCTCATCCCCTCACACAGCCCCTTCCTGCTCCTAGTGTCTCACTCACCGAGGGTTGTGTGTAACACGAACATGCTTTTTGTCGACAGGGGCTCCTAAACTCAACTCCAGGAGCACGTTGAATAACAACTGCCTCCACAATGAGGGCACAGTGTGCACTGCTTGATTTATGCTGTTTCCCTCCAAAAGCCAGGCCTGAGCTTCACTTTGGGAGTCTGAGTGGAAGTTGGCATGCCCTTGTGTGCGTTTGTGTTTTGAATTTCCCTTCACTGCTGTTTTCTTCATTCACAGACACTACCCCAAGACAAACTTCACCTGTGTGGCTGACACTCCAGAGAATCTTCGCCTCAAACAGCAGAGCAAGATGCAAAGCCAGGTAAATTTGTTTCACCATTCTAAAAACAAAAAAAGGTTTAGTTGAACAGTCACTTTAACATATGCTTAGGTTAATTTGAAACAATCAGTCTTAGTTTATTGTATTCAACCCTCAAATGAAAAAAATTCTCTGTTGCATTGCACCGCAGCAGGCAGTCACAATGGCACCAGTGGTGGGAGACACAGGGGGTTAAGGGGTCTTCCCCAAGGACACTTAGGTATGGGCCCAGTGGAAATCAAACTGGCTTCTCCTGGCCCACGAACTGATATTCTACCACTGATTAGAAAACTATAAAGGCAGGGGTGGCATTTATGCTCCTACCTGCTCAAATGAGCAACAACATTGAAAAAAATGAAAGGCTTCATCTTACTATTCCTAATGATACCTCAACCTGATTAAACTTAATCCTGAATATAAATCATGGGCAAGGTGTTCCTTTTTGATAATTGGGATGTTTGGTCTAGAGACAGTGGCACTAAGGAAAAGATAGAAAAAAGAGATAGATGTAGAAGAGATGAAGATGCTGAGGATCTCTCTGGGAGTGACCAGGATGGACAGGATCAGAGGAACAGCACATGTTAGAGGTTTTGGAGATAAAGTCTGAGAGGCCAGACTGAGAAGGTTTGGACAAGTGCAGAGGAGAGAGAGAGAGAGTACATCGGCAGAAGGATGCTGGGTTTGGAACCACCAGGAAAGAGACCTAGAGGAAGACCAAAGAGGAGGTTCACGGACACAGTGAAGGAAGACATGAAGATAGTTGGCGTGACCAAAGAAGATGCAGCAGGTAGGGTTAGATGGAAGAAACTGACTTGCTGTGGCGACTCCTGAAGGGAAATGCCGAAAGAAGAAGAAGAGGGGATTTGGTTGAAACACTGCTGCTGGATTTATAATATGTAACTTTTTGTCTCCCACATAATTCTTTTCAAATGAAAACTTCTTTTCATGCACTTTTGTATTGAAGCTCCAAGCAATTTTGTTTATGTTCATAGAAAACGTCTTGTTTATGGTTTGGCTGCTGTAATAATCGACAGATTTATAAAAGACTTGGCTCATCCGCAACCTGGAATATAGACAAAAGATTTGCTGTGGCGACAGTCTTGTTTATCAGCCTGAAGACTACCACTATGTGACTACTAAAATGACAAGAACCAGTTATGTGCCAAGATTTAAAGCAGAGAAAAAAGGAACCTCGATAACCAAAATATCCATCTGAATTGGGTCACGTGTTATTGCCTTCCTAAAAATGTCCCAGATGGAAATTTACACTCCCCTCTTAGACATGTTAACAATGCTGCTTTGCCTTAATTGCCTGTAGTTATATGGAGAGCGATGAATCAAAGGCAGGGTATGTCTGGAAAAAAAATGTTGGTTATGTCGACAAAGCATTCATGCACAACCTTAGACTCTAATGTAAGGTTTGTCTTCTTCTAAGCACGCTAGATCTCTGGTTGAGTTTAAGAAATTAGTCTAGGAATGTAATTAGTAACCATGAGAAAATCAACTTTACAAGTTTAATATGTAATGAAAATCTATCGATGAAATGTCCTCCATGAGGAGAAAGTGTCCTGGACTTATCAATAAGCATTGTTCTGCTCGGATATTATTGTCAAACATGAGAGAAAAAATGGGGGCAGAAGTGGGTTTGTGGAGTGGGGGTGTACAGGTCATATAGGCTGGGGGATGATGGTGATTGGAGAACAGATGGTGTTTTTCTATCAGGTCATTAGATCTAGAACAGGACTCTTAAACATATTTAAGATTATCTTTGTTTTGTGGTATCTGTTACGAATTAGACCTAAAATTTCAGAGGTGTGATCATTATTTAACACCACATCTGAAAAAAAAAAAAAAGATTTAAAGGATTAAAAATTGGCAATTTTTAATCAAAGTTGGAACCAAATAACCAGTTTTTCAACTTGATAACTATTTAAGGTAAAAGTGTAAAAATTGACATAAAAATTGTGAATCTGTTGTGATCGGGGGAGACAGTGGCTAGAGTGTTCGCCCGCGGACCGGAAGTTAACCAGAAGTTTGCGGGTTCAATTCCCACTCGATTTTGTTTTCCAAACTCTTAACAAACTGCAGCACAGTTGCCTGGAAACACAGCTCAATGCTGTGCAAGCGTGTTTAACAAAAACAGATGTATGTCAATCTGGATTCCAGTTTAGCTAATAACATAAGCCAAAAATAACACTGAAAACCAATACAGACGTTATTTAAATTATAATTTATCATATCAAATTTTTAGTGCCAGTGTATTTGATTCTAATTCAGTGTCCTTAGTCCACTGTAACGTGTTTAGAAATCTAATTGGTCTGACAAGACTCGATGTATCAATAGCGTAAAACCAGGATGCTTTAAGCATGTATACATCAGCTACATCAGCATGTATACATCAAGCTTTTCTTGTTGGGCTTTATTTATTTATGTTTATGTTGTCGCAGACGTGCAGGAAGGATAAGGAACCAGGAATGTATTGCATTGGAGTGTTTCTTCTATTCTTTCACGATTTGAATTCTTTAACTAATTCTATTGCATTTACAGTAATTTCAGTTAATGCACATTTATAATATTTATAAATGAATCAAATAACCTGCAACAGTTATTTTCTAATGTTGATATTTATGAACATCCATAGTTCCTTCTTGTGGGTCACTTGATACAAGAAACCAGTCAGAAATTGAATCGCATGTTTGATACATTGAAGTAAATATATGTGAGAAAATATATGTATATGTTCGTGTCGGAGCCTGCATTTCACACCAAGGCCGTCATAAATTAACCACTCAAAAACTATTTTATGGTTATAAAACCATCTTAGCTTTGTAATAGACTGGCAACCTGTACAAAATGTACCGTATTTTCTGCCCTATAAGGCGCACTGCATTATAAGGCGCACCTTCAATAAATGACATTTTTAAAAACTTTTTCCACATATAAGGTGCACCGCATTATAAGGCGCTACCGTAAAGGCTGTTCAACTTTGTCCTCTAACTGTGGCCATCTCGCTTTGTTCCGCGGAAACTCTGTTTAGTCTTGTTTACTTGGCGCAGCGCATCCTCTTGCTTCCTCCACTTCCTCACCATTGATTCATTGATGTTAAACTCTGTCGCTGCGGCCAGAGGTAAGATCTTAAGCCCGACCCAAAATTCGGGTCGGGTCGGGCCTAAAAATGTCAATCATTACGTCGGGTCGGGCTTCTCTCTCGCTGATTTTTTTTTTTTTTTTTTTAAATAAATATATTTTATAAAATGTAAACTAAAACGATGTGTGGGTACTAAACTAAGGAATACTTGTTAAAAAATTAATAATTTGGATAAAACAGAAAAGTAATGTTTTACTACTAAACAGGATCCACAGAGCCAGCTCATGCTCTGCGCACGTGAACGCCTCCTCTTATTTTGGTAATCCTCTCCTGCGCACGTCTTTGTTTTATTTATTTTGAACTGCTATCCCCATATGAAGGAGTAAGAAGTTAAGGATAAACTAAATTGCTTTCATACGACACCAAAAAGACTGGCACCTCGACGCTGAGCAGGCATTTAAACAGCTGGACTGGCAAAAGTGATGATCGCTATTTTATCATTTGTTTCAAAGACCGTCCCTCCTCTTCGCGCTAAGCAGGCCATCACAGACAAGTGTGTTAGGGATCCCATAGTGTGATGTGATTTTTTTTTTTAATTAAAAAAGCGTGTTCTTGAAAATGTTCCAATTTATAAATTTTTATAAATGATATATTTATAAAATATATCGCGGGCTCGGGTCGGGCTGGATTTTTTTAGGCCCGATCTCACCTCCGGCTGTGGCTCTATTCCCGTGTTCTACTTCATGACCGATCGCCTTGAGTTTAAACTCTGCGGTGTAACAGTGTCTCTTGGTAGAAGCCATTTCCGGGTCTTTACGCAAACACAAATGGAAATGAGACGCCCTTTCATATATCCCAGCATGCATCGCGCACTACTTCTTCTACGGGGGAAATGGAGTCGGCGGCTGCTTACCGTAGTTGCGACACCTGTTGTAACTCAATATTAATCCATATATAAGGCGCTCCGGGTTAAAAGGCGCACCCTGGACTTTAGAGAAAATTTAAGGTTTTTAGGTGCGCCTTATAGTGCGGAAAATACAATACTCTGCCTCTCACCTGTAATAAGGCGGGATAGGCTCCGACGTCCCTCATATCGCCAACTATGATAAGCAGTACAGACGATGAGTGAATGAGACTAACTTAATTATTACAGTCACATATGCACACATGTCCTGTCCCATGTTACTCAATTTTCTTAGTTTGTTCAACTTTTTTTCCAATTTTGTCTTAAAAATTTGTTTGAAAGTAAATCAGCCACCAGATCATGTAGTTCTCCTCGTTCAGTTGTTGTTTGCAAATAAAACAACATTTCTCAACTCAGACCTTGTTTACTAGCTTAGCTGCCATGCTCTATTATTGTTCAAACTCCTGGTCTGAAAACAGTGACATAAAAAAGCCTACTAGCAGGCTCAAGAATACCCAGAGAGGCCAGCTTGAAATCTGACTGGTTGAAGAAGAAAGGCCATTGCCGTTCACTTTGTGTAAAGAGAGCAAGCAGAACGAACTCTGAAGGGCTTTACGGAAACAGACAGACAGACCGTTCCGTTGTCTTCCACTTATTCAGGGCCGGGTCATGGGGGCAGCAGCCTCAGACCGGAAACCCAGGCTTCCCTCGCCTCGGCTGCATCCTCCAGCTCACCCGGCAGGATCCCAAGGTGTTCCCTGTCCAGCTGTGAGACATAGTCTCACAGCTATTTTGCAACACCTCACCAGTGAGGCGTTTGGGAGGCCTCCTAACCAGATGATCAGACAGACTATTTGGAAATATTTTATATATTGTAATGGCCTAAACATATATTATGATGGCCTAAACAAAATCAACATCGGATTGTGATCCAGATAATTTTTAAGCCAGCAGAGAAGCCAACAAAGGGGCGGGGGGGGGGGGGGGGGGGGGGGGGGCTCTCCTGTTCTCTCCTTATTGACATCAAGAAATGTTTATTTTTATTTTGGTATTTTTCAAGTAGTTCTGATAAAATTACCCTTAAGTACAATTTGTGATACTAAACCACTTTTCAGTCATCAATAAGTTAATTGTGCCTCCAGCAAACGGTGACTATCATCATCACAGACGTGTTGCCACGGGAACCCTATTGCTATGGTAGCAGGGTAGAGGTTTGTCACACCTCATTACAAGTCTTACCAGAAGGAGAGGGGAAACGAGACACAGAAAGAGAGGAAATAAAAAGAGGAGAGAACCAATTGAGAAAGAGGGGTGCCCCACATGGACTGAGAAACGGGGGTGAATGAGACAGGAAGGCACCATCAGAAAAAAAAAGTGATTGTTGCATGAAAGAGGAAGAGATAAAAGTGAAATTCTAAGAAAGGGAAGCCTAGAAGAATGCATATGCAAGTGCATATGTATGGTATATAATGAGGAGGCTTTAGCTTCATGACTTCAGTGAAATATGAATGAATGAAAAAGGAGCTTTTAAGAGGAGGGATAGTGGGTGGGGAAAGAAAGCAGGATGGTGATTGGTGCAGAGGAAGCTTTTGCATAGACCTTGAAAGACAAAGGAGATGGGGGCTTTAGAAATGGAAAACTAGGGAGGGGAGATCATATATTGGCTGAGTAGAGCTATACTAAAGGTCAAAGATGTGTATTTGTTTGGTTTCTCAATGACTTGCATAAAATTTTACAAGCATCAGAGATCAGCTGGATATTTATTTAGCTGAACGTGACACCAGAAAGGATAATGGATACCGCATCACGTATCCACCTTTTCTCATCAGCTGTGAATCAGAGCCGTGTCATCTCACCACAGGAGAGAGGGAGATGAGAGGAGGATAAGTCAGCACGCTGTGAAGCAGAGTCAGACATTATTTAGCTGTAGGAAACACAGCCGTGGCCTTGTTTGCTTTTCATGTGCCATGCCAGTCTCAAAGGAGGTAGTAACTAGGTGGATTGTAACATCTGTACGTCAGATGTCTCACTATCTAGCAGTTACCACCTGTAGATGTTTTTCCTGTTTCTGTTGAAGTGGTTTTGGGGTATTTGCAGGACAGCCGTGTGGTTGGGCACCTTTCATTTCTCATGCTTTTTGTGCTCTGGACACTTCCTCCTTTGAACAGAAACGCACAAACATCGTCCCTCCCTCCTCACCGCTCATTTTAACCTTATATGGTTTTTACCACGTCCTGTATGAAAGGCCTTTGCTTGTAACCAAACAGGAAGTAAACGTCACAAAGCCAGTACGTGCAGGATCCACCTCATTTCACTTCTAACAAGAAAAAAAAGCTTCATTTTTTTTGCCATTCAAAATGTTCTATATTTGATATAAAAATACATAAAAGACAAGACAAACATCTATTGTAGCATGTCAGCTTTTACCAATTATGAACAAAAACATTTTAGAGATATAATTTCCATTGTTGTTTTTTTATTTTGCTTTGACAGATGTTGGGCTTTAAAACAAGCCACTAAAAAAACCCAAAAAGTATTTTACTGCCGTAATAAAAGCCAGCGAAACATGTTAATGTTCTAAGAGTAGCACTCCATTATATCTGCAAGCCCCTTTGGGTGCTGTTTTGAATTCTTTATGTGTAAGAATCTAGGTCGAAGCATATGTGAATAATAATTGGCTCTAAACTGTAGACTTGCTTTTGCACCTTGAAGAAGGGTTGATTTAGAGGAGGTCGATTGATATGGAATACTATCATATCATCAGCATGTGTTTAAACTTTCCATTTCTTTTGCAGGTTCTCTACAAGGAGGACTTTGAGAAGAATAAAGGCAAAGGTTTCAGCGTGGTCGCAGACACGCCGGAGCTGCAGAGAATTAAGAAAACACAAGACCAAATCAGCAATGTAAGCATCAGCTACACACAGACACACTTAAATAAAACAGATGTACTTTAAGCTCTATTTTTGCTGAGTTCTCTCTGAAAGGCCTGTTTGAAACCAGGAGGCTTCAAATTGATTAGTTTTTCTACTACCATGATTTTGTTGGTTTTCTGCTGAGGAGGATCATTAGTGCATGCATTGTTTTCTAAAGGGGTCTGCTCATTTTTAAGAAAATGGATTTCATTCCAAAGAAAATGCTTTGCCAACTTGTTGTTGGTTAACATTGCTTTGAACAAACAAATTGGATTCAGTCTTTTATCATTGAAAATTTCATACTCGACCATTTTCATTTGACGTGAGAGTATCTGCAGGAAAAAGATTCAAGTTAATTCATTGGCACATATGTTCAGTTATCTTAAATTGTCTAGTTTTTCTTCATGAAAAATCATTTCCTTTCATCTTCATGCTGCTCTCTTTGCTCCCTCTAATTGATTTGCCATAAAGGGTGAGCTGTAAACACAGCTTCGGCACAGTAGGAGTGCAGAAGGGGTTCACCTTGGCCGCTATACATAAATACAACTGTGAAGGGCTTCATTTGTTTGTGAAACACCCTCATGCACAAAAATGCATGATTATACTTTACCAGGTCTGCAGCGGCCTTACTAATGGCATAATTAGTGTGGGGGGTGACGGATAATTACTGCTTTCCTGCAGCCAACGGCCTGGCATGTCTGAGACGGAGGAAATGCATAATATACATGCATTTATTTAGAGATGCACACACAAGCCACAGCGATGAAACGACGGCGCCGCTTCGGCTAGTGCCCTAAATACATTTTACAGACAACTGATAAAACATTTGAGTTCCTTCACTGCAGCTTTATTATTCATTCATCTAGAAAACCTTCCAGATGAAAGCTAATCTTTCTAATTTATCTCTTTTGAAATTAAGCCTTTTTTTTCCTCCTCAGCTTCCATTTCTGTCTGAATTCCTGGTTTATTTTATTTACACCAAAGAATCACCAAGGCTGGGGTCAGCTGCAACCAGGGCACTTCCTGTTTAAAAAAAAACACCAACAAACACACCATCTGTTCAACCTGCTCTCTCAAAACAAACTAAAATAATCTCCTACACACACTCTCGTTCAACATATTGCACTTGAGAATAAGCGCTGTGTTCTCACATCACTGTCCTTTCACAAACACACACATCTCATCCAGAGTGAGAGTCTACTCCCCACTAACACCACCAGCACAGTGGGCTCTTTCAGCCTGAGTGAAAGTAGGGACAGAATCAGGATTGTAATTCTTAAACAGGCTCTGTGACCCAGTCTGTTATCAAAGAGGTGAATGGGTAATAAGAGGATTTTGGGGGTATTTAGTGGAAACATTGAGATCAATTTCACTACGTAACCAGTTCAGTTTAAAGAGCATTTTAAACATTTTGTAAAAAATATGCTTTTCCAGAGGTTGAGTTACTGTGTAAGCAGGAAAACCCAGACTTTCCTCACCCCAACCACATCTTCTAGTTCATCTGAGTGAACTCCAGGTGTTCCCTACACCCCTTTGAGAGATAGCCCCTCCAGCAGTTTCTGGGTCCATCACCAGGTCTCCTGCTGGTGGGATGTGCCTGGAACACCTCACCAAAGAAACATCCGGGGAACAGCTTTCTCTTCACTGCAACAGACTGATGCAGCATGCTAACTACTGCAGACGCTCCACCGATCTCCCTGTTGATCACCCACTCCATATTTCATTCACTTGAACAAGATTCAAGATTCTTAAACTCCTTAATTTGGGGCAGAACCTGTAGAAGACACTCCACCCTTTTCTATACACGTATAATAATTTTGAATTTGGAGATGCTGATTCCCGTTCTGACCACTTTTCACGGTGCAATAAAGTCAGTCCGGGGAGAGTTGAAAATTATGACCAGATGAAATCAAATTTTGATAACAAGTTGGATTTGTTATCATCTAATTAAAGTTTTAGTTTGTAGATATTTAGTTCATTTCCACATGGACTTGCACGTTTAAAAATCTCTCAGGATTGCAAATATTTTTTCTCGGGCCTAATTTTATCCATTAAATCAGTTACAAAGACTGCGATCCCTAAACATGATAAGTTTACCTAAATATTTTATTTACTTCTTCATCAAATCTTTTTAGGAGAGAGTTTCATGCTTGCATGAAAAAAACAAAGCAGTTCAATAAATGCCGGACTTGTGATTCAATTTTAGGTTCTACATGAACTTTTTTTTTTTTCCTTTTGTCTCACTATGTTGCAAAGATAAATCAGACTTCTGTATCAAATGTTTGAAAGTTCCACAAACTGTGTTACATCTCTTTCTTTTGAAACTCCGAAATGTACATTTTGCAACTCTGTTTGATTTTCTCACACAAGTAGACATGCCCTGGTAAATCCTGTTACTCCAATGTCATTGAACCTAGTCGCAAAAAGAGCGAGGTACAGTTAATTTCTTGTTGCACTTTAATGCCAAGAACGGTGTTGTTGATGTGTTAGAGACCAGATGGACCTTTTTTGTTTGATATGTGGTTGAAAAGAAATTAGGAACGTGCTTTACTTAGAAAAAATAAGATAAAGAGGCATACTTTAAAATCTGGAAACTGGTCATTGTTATGTAAACCTCAGTGAATATCGCTCTGTACTTTAGTTGTACTTTGAATCATTTTCCATGCACCACCATGTTTTTGTTTGTTCTAATCGGTTAAAAACTGCTATTTACATTACATGTTGTTTGTTTACTTGTGTTCTCTCGGGCTTCCTGTTGAATCTTGCTGGCTCATTCTGTCCCTGAAAATGAAGCGTCTGCTCTCGTCTTTTTCCCTCCTTACCTCACCTGTGGTTTGTGATGTCAACCGTAGTTGCCATGGAGTCATTAGCTCGCAATACATCTGACTGTTGAGATGTCTTTTTCTTTTAAAATCAAGTGGTTTCCCTTGAGAGTCACGGCTTCCCGCCCCACCTACCCACACACTGTAAGGAGGTGGAGATCTCTGCTGGAGCAAATAGTGAACTACATGCACTCACTGTTTTTTTTTTTTTTGTTTTTTGTTTTTTTTAAAGAAAGCTGTTCAAGCGCTTCGTTTGTTCACTTTAACACTCTTCATGCTTTTGTGTTTCAGATTAAGTACCATGAAGAGTTTGAAAAGAGGAAGATGGGAGGAGATGGACCACATCATCCACCCACCACCCCAAACCAAGGTCCTTCATTTTTCTTTCATCAACAGCGACAAAATAACCCAAATTTAGGCACTTAGTGTCGATGGGTGTGTGTGTGGCCCCGCGACAGACTTGTCGCGTGACCTGTTTGGGGTGTACCCTGCCTATCGCCTTGAATCAGCCAGGATAAGCTCTGGCACTCCCCGCAGTCCCTTTAGGGATGGACGGTTCAGAAGACAAATAAATGAATGTCTCATTACAAAACAATATTTTATTACTTTAACTAGAGAAGAGGACGCCAGCAGATAGGGTTAGATTGAAGAAACTGACCTGCTGTGGCGACCCCTGAAGGGAAATGCCGAAAGTGAAGAACTAAACAAATATTTCTGCACAGTATTAGCTACCTAGCTCCGTGTGTGGTGGTGAAACTGATCAGTGTGTGCCAGAAATTGAGTGTTAGTTTTGGGGGCAATAAATTAGAGACTCTTTTAAACTCCAAACTTGAAGTTTTTCTACTTCCGAGGTCGCTCCACACAGTTAGACTGTGATTTTACTGATATCTTTAAAGGAGGAAACGTAGCCGACGGTTCTGTTTTTTCCTCCAAGCTGTAGCACACTGCTGTAGATTAGAAAACAGTTTCTGACAAAGAACAACGAGTCCCCTCAATGATATTTTAAAGTCATAATTTGCTAATTTGAAAATTAAACCTGAGGGGGAAATGAAGACAAAGCAGGTTTTTGTTTGACAGGTTGTGCAATATGGAGTTCCATGTTTCTCTTGGCACGTCCTGATTCGCCATGTTTGGTTTTTTAATAGATCTTTCAGAGGAAGCACCAAAAGCAAATGAAGAGATGTAATTACTTTGATTGAAAGGAATTTATTTTGAGAATTGAAGTTTATGTTAAGTTGGAAAAAATATAAGAAAACAAAATTTACAGTTAGATCGTTGTTTCTTTAAACAGTGGGCGGGACAAACCCTGATTAACAGGTCTGTGATCTTTGAGCCAGAATACAAAAAAAAAAAAAAAAAAAAAAAAGGACTGTTATGTTCAAATAAAACTAAATCTGTCATTCAGCATAGATTTTTCACCACAATAAAAAAGAGCAACCAGCACAAAGGCTAATAAAGCAAGCTAATACAGTAGAGTAGACATGCGGTTAGGACTCGCTCTCTCTTATTGTTTCATCATATTTATGTAATGCTGATGATTCGATCACCTCCACGCTTCTAAGTAGGGATGATGTTCTAGAGATGATGCTAGTTTGTCTTCCTCCAAACACAGCGAGTGGAATTGAGACCAAAAAGTTCTATTTTCTATCTGATTGCATGAGTTTCTGCCATGATTCCTCTGGATCATCCAAATGGTTGTTGGCAAATCTAAGATTAATCTGGACATATGCTGGTTTATGGAGCGGAACCTTCTGGTTTTGGTGTACGGTTGTCCCAGCTCTTTTCAAGTCATTAACCAGCTCCTCTTGTGTAGCATTGGGTTGATTCCTCACCTTTCTTCGGCACACAGAGACTTTTTAAGGTGTGATCTCGTACTGAGGCGAGTCTAAATAAGAATTGACAGTTGTGTTTCAGTTATTCCATTTTCTGATAATTGCTCTAACAAAGATCTGAAACGGCAGAACATCATGAACTGATGTTTTTCATCAGTTCATGATGAAAAACAAAGAGTACAAATAAAAATCTATTAGTTTGATTATTTTTTCATTCCTCCTCCCACTGAATGTGGAGGAGACATTACCAGTCGAGCTATCCGTGCAGTAGTCTATGCTTCTGCGACATTTTTGTGAACGCAATAACTATTGAAGCACTGAAGAAATTTTAACTACCTGTAAACTGCCCACAGTTACTCAGTTCCAGCCCAGGAGGAGGCATGTTGTTTGACGCTTTAGGATTGTTGCTCAACAAGGTTTTTTTAGTTCGGATTTTAGTGGATACACGTGTTTAAATTACATCAGTAACATACAAATAAATGATTTTTAAAAATGATACAACATCCAGATTTATTTTTAATTATATCCCGTCCCATCAGACAGTGGCTCAGTGGTCGCGGGTTCGTCCGCGAACCGGAAGTTAACCAGAAGTTCCCGGGTTCGATTCGAACAGAGTTCACGTCGAGGGTCCTTGGAGAGGACACCTAACCTCCTGTTTTTCCCACAATTGGCACAGTCATTGCAACCTGCTGTGGTGTAGTAGTGCAGATCCCAAATTTCCCTGGTGAGGAATGAATAGAGTATGTAAAAAATAAAAAAATCACTGTGGACCTGGACCCAAGATGAACATTTTATACCGCACCATGATTTCTAAATGAGAGAACTTACAATCTCACAAGTTGTTCCAGTTCATTTACAGTGAGGCCAATAAGCAACGTAACAATATTCAGCAGTGCACACTTCTTTCTCAGTAGATCTTGTCTCACACACACGTCGAGCCACTTACGTTGATTCTGCACATCTCCCAAAGGCCTCCATGTTTTGGATCCCACTTTAATAAAACTGTGTTTCTAGCTCATTCATTTGGCCTCTTTTTCGTTTATCAGGAGCTTACCAGCCACCAGCCGCCTCTCAGAACTACCACTATGATCCTACTCCTGAACCAGTGCGCCAGGCAGCTGCTGCTCCACCTCCTAGCTCCGGGGTAAGTCCTCAAGAGCCTCCTCCCACCTTTCGGCAGTTCCAATCAATAACTGTACACAGAAACAGGACATAGGAAGTTCTTTCTGTCTGCCAGCAAAATAGAAAGTAGTCATTTGCTTCAATTGAGAAGTAGAAGTTTATGGGCGTCTCTATAACCATTTTAGCTCTTGCACCTCACCTATAACCCATTTTCCAAGGTTAAAAAATGTTTTTATTATTATTTTCTCTATAGCTAGCCAGGCACCATCTGCTTGATTTCCTTTTACACCAGCAACCTGTCAGGGGGTTGCAGGCTTTTGCGACAATCTGAACACGTTTGGCTAATCGAGGAGAGACGTCACCTTGACGTGAACACAATTATCTGTCTGGGCCATGCTCGTAGCTCTGTAGCTAAACTTTGACGTCGACCAATGACTGCATAATTCTGGTTTCAAAAAATTTAACATGGTGATTGAATAGGTTGTGCGTCACATCACACAGTCAGTGTTTCCAATCTGTGCTAAATTCATATCCTAACAGAGATGTTGTTCTCCATAAAGTTAGTTATGATGATTCTAATTTGTTTCGACTTCCTGCCTATGTGTCCAAACAGAAGCGATACCGGGCCATCTACGACTATGCGGCGGCCGATGAGGACGAGGTGTCTTTCATGGACGGAGATGTGATCGTTGACGTGCAGCAGATTGACGAGGGCTGGATGTACGGGCGCGTAGAGCGCACCGGGCAGCAGGGGATGCTCCCTGCTAACTACGTGGAGTCCATCTGAGCGATTTAAGATGAGGGAGTGGGGAAGAGAAGGAGGAGATAGAAAGGGAGGAAAAGAAGGAAAGCAAAAAGCCCAGTGCCATCTCATTTTAACACCGCTTTCTCTTAATTTTTACTTTTGTTCCTGCTCTGTCCTCGTGAGTCCCTACATCCTTGCCTCCCAACCCCTTTTCCTTTCTGCTTCCTTGCTCTTCTCTCTCTGTATGCCAACCTCAGTTTATCTGCCTGCTTCTTTCTGTCCACGCTGACATTTGTCTCCTTTGTTTTACTGTTACGAGCCCACTCCTGTGCAGGCGGAAACAAAAAGTCTTAAATATAAACTCATAACTGTAAGTTCAGGATAATCTCACATCTATTAAAAAAAAAAAACATGAAATATAAGCCCCCCGCCCTACATGTGAGACACTGCAGTTTCTTCCGTTGCGTTTCTTCGCTTGGCTGTCCTTATTCTGCAGTCTGATCTCGGCCAAACTGGAAACTCCATCAGGTGGATTTTTTTACTTTAACTTTCTACATTCCTTTAACCTCCAAATCTGGATCTGTAGCACCGATTTAGCCACTTATCAGTGAGAACAGAGAGGTTTTTTAATATATTTATAAATAAATAAAAAAATACATCTCAATATTGTCTGCATATATAGGCACCCTTCAGCACTGCATTGTGGGTATTGTAGTGAAACTGGAATCGTAGCCTAACTGAAGAGCTCTTTCTCTGGCATCTCAGGAGGGATCAGGGATGAGTCAGGAGACATCCTCAGTATGTCATTATCTCAGTATGATCCCACCACCTCTTTAGTGTGGTGTTTCTGTGAAATAAACCCTTCTTTTTCTGACCTAAATGCCTTCAAAGTCCTAAAAGAATCACCAAAATGTCCCAGTTTAGGTTCAAACAAATTAATGAAAAAGGTTATTGTAAACAAGTAAAATGATCTCCAAGCACAAATTTCTATTTTTATTTTAGATTTATTTAATTATGCGTGGAAACATTCCAACTTTTTTTTTTCCATTCAATGTGAGACAAAGTAAATCTTTTGCTGTGGTAAATGCTGATTTTCATGCTGTAAATCTTTTTTTTTTTTTTAAATCAACCATCTTGCAAAAGAAAAAAATCTCCTGTTGTCTAATTATGTAAAAGAACATTTGAAAATTGTGAAAAGTTACAGTGAAGTCACAAGAAAAAAAATTAGTATTGCCTCACAAATTTACATCTCATCAGTTTGTCTAAATTTTTCATTTGAATTCTTCCTCCTTTGAAATGAAATCATCACAGGACATGTGTTTAAACACGTAACATGGATTATTTTTAGTTTGGTGAGTTGCTGGTAAAACTTTTTCACTTAAAATGTTGAAACTAAAACAAAAAAAAACTCATTTCTTTGTGACGTAATAAAATCACCCTCTTGCTAATCATGCAAAACCTCATCCTCTATATTTTTTTTCGTATTCTTTTTTGATGCACTGTGATTATTATGCAGGGGATTTAGTCAGGGCAGGTTGACATGAGGAGCTGTTCAGCTTTATCAGACACAACACAGCTCCTACTCTGTAGCTAGAATAAAATGTATACCTTGTATATGCATCACAGGTTGAGGAGAAAGGTTACTACAGGTCACGGTGCTTTGGAAAGACGCTTGCCTGCAGGAGAAAGTGGAAAAATGTTTGAAAAGTATTCCGATACAGAAATTGTGTGTTGATCTTTGGGGAGTCTGATGGAGATGAAAAATGAGGATTAAACAAGAACCTAACGAATGATGAGAGACAAAGTTGGAAAACTGATACAAAGTTTTTCTTTTATTAAAGAAAAAAAAAACTTTGCATAAAATTACTTTGAGCATATTCAAATGATCCAGTCAGTATAATGAATTGTTTTCACAGTGGTGCCCACCTTTCATGTTCAGATGTTTTATCTGAAGGCTTTTAATAATGATTTGGATAAAAGTGGCCAAAGTATCCAATGAGGCCCAGTGAGTGAGTGGTGTGTGAAGGTGGGGAGGGGGCTGTAGTTGATGGGAGGGTACGTTCTTCTCTTCCCCCTCCCGCTCATATAGGAAGGGCAAGTTGTTTGTTTGACCTGGATTTTAGTCAGGAGTTGACCTTTTTGCACCAAATGCCGCTCCTCTGCTCTGGCATCACTACTGAACCGTAACTTATCATACTCCCCCCTCCGTGCTTCCCAGCTAGTAAATCCTCTACCGTACCCTCTCCTCCCATCATTAGACTTCATTCCCTGCTTCTATCATACTGGTTAGATCATCATCTAGACTTTGCAGAGTGAATTGTATAATCCACCAATGCAGGTTAAGCATTCAGACCAGTTTTGTGCATTCCATCTTAATTGTTTTGTTTTTTATATATAATTTTGTTATTTTTTAAAATAAAAAAAGTAAAGATATCATATGCATACTGTCGTACACGTGTATTCAAAGCTAAGAATACATCCTCAGATTAAGGACCTGATATCATTTCCTGTTGCCCTGTTACAGCACTTCAAATTGTACTTATGATTCTGCAGATTCAATAAAATGTCATTTTTTTCTCAAACCATTGTTTATTATTGTGTTTTTGATGGTAAAGATTTTACCGTGGGTTGGTAGAAAATGTTCTTGTGGTACTTCAAACATGTCTTGAAAAATTTCGTTCTGTTATCTTCCCTTACGGTGGGCCGGGTCGCAGGGTTAACATCCTTAGACGGGAAGCCCGGGCTTCTCTCAACCCGACTCCTTTCTCCAGCTTACCCAGGAGAATCCTGAGGTGTTTCCTGTCCAGCTGGGATGCAGTCTCTCCAGCAGGTCCGAGGTTCTCCCTCTGTGTCCCCTACGGGTGGGACAGGGCCCTGAAACAGCTCACCATTGAGGCGCTTGGGAGGCATTCTAACCAGATGCCCAAACCACCCCATCTGGCTTCTCTCGACTCTGAGGAGAAATTACTTCAAGCTCCTCTCGGATGGCAGAGCTTGAAAACTTAGAAAAGTAATACTTAGATACATTCAAATATTTAAAATGTGTTGCAAACTTTAAATTACCGACTACGTAAATTATTTTCAACCTAACTCAGAAAAATTGACTAAATAATACTGTATATTATAGATGTAATCAGTATGTTCTTCCTACATTTTTGCTCAAATCTCAGAATAAGTGGATAGATTTTTTTTAACATCTGATTTATTTTCCTGTAAATCCACAAGTAATTTTATCAACTTTACAGAATTTGGTTATTTATTTTTTTTTTAGATATTTCAGTTCACAAATAAACAGAAAAAACTTCTTAAAACTGCAAAACCGTGTTTTTTTGTCAAATTTATAAAAATATGCAACCTTTTTAAGGTTTGGTCATTTATGGCTTTAATTTATTTGACAGATTTAAAAAAAACACGCTAAAAATGACAGATTTTTTTTTTCTGTTTTGCATTGAGTACGCGTGGTCTCTGTCTTTACTTCCGAGTTTTATCGATCTTATCCGAACACTTCCGATCTTCTGCACAGGCGGTGGAGCTCTTTCTGTTTTCTCCATCATCTCTCCACCTCAGTGGGAACACTTCCATCATGGTGGACATACTGGTGCTGATGTTTTTCGCCATCATGGGCCTGGTTTTCCTCTCTTACATCATCTACATGCTGTGATGGAGAAGATCTGGCACAGGAAAGATGCAGGATCTTCTGGATCTCTGCTGTTCATCCTGGATGCAGGTGATGCTCTTATTTGAATGGTTTTATTTTAGATCTGAAAGCAGGAATAACGCATAGTGATGATGACGTAATGCAAACTGAAGAATGCATGACAAAAATGGTGATTTATTATCATTTTTTGCTTCAGATGGTTCTTGTTCTGTTTTTCAGAGTAAAGAGCATCATGATGGATCTCCTCCCTGGTATCATGTGGGATGTGAGGAGATCAGAGGGAAATAAAAGAAGGCAACCAACCTCCTTCTTAATCCCATCATTTCTTCTCCCCCCATCAGGCCTGGATCTTCAAGATAAATTTACTCTGAAGGAGTCCTTTTATAACCTCAAGAAGACTGCCTGATGCTGGTTTTAATGCTGCTATATATCTCTGCACAAGTCCAAGAAATCTTATTCATCTGGATGCAGAAGGATTTTTTATTTAATCAAAGTGACAAAGATGTAGATTTTACTTTTTATTTGTCTGATTATGTTGGTTTATTTAAAATATCTGCATTATTTTATGTATAATTGTTGTTTGTGTTCATGTTTTTGGTTTTTTTTGGGGGGGGGGGTGTGGGGGAGGGTATCAATTTTTATGTATGAAAATTCTGTATCACTGCAATTTTCTTCTAAACACAGTTTGCATCATTTGTTCCAGCGTTTTTCAACCTTTTTTTTTTGAGTGAAGGTACAATTTTTTAATCTATAAAACATCTGGAGTGAATTACTATAGTTACAGAAAACAACCTATCGCAGGACAGCACGGACAAAGATAAATAAATAAATAAGCTTTAATCCCCTGCTTTTAAAACACAAACCACGAGAACGACCAAAACAATCTTTGGGAGTTATTGATAGATCGCGATCGACGTAGTAGTTAAAAATATTTTTTATGGCACATCTGATGATTTCTCACGGCTCACTAGTGTGCCGCGGAACACTGGTTGAAAAACGCTGATCTGTTCTACACCTTTTTGTTCCACATATTTAGCAGCAGATTAAAACAATTTTTTTTTCAATTCATCTGTACATCAGATTGAACTATAAGCCACTTTTTATATGATTATTTATTAGATATAAAATGTTTTTAGATTATCAATGATGATTTAAATAAATATATTTCACTATTTAATAAAGATGATTCCAGTAGAAATCCGCTTTTGTGCTTTGTGTTGCAGGGATGTAAATATCTTGATTTGCATTTACAATGAAAATGCATAGTTTTTGCGTTTTTGTTTTTTTTTGTCTTTAAAATTATTTTTGTCAAACAATTTTGGAATGTTTAACAGTTTCCTTTTAAAATGTGTTTTGATTTTCTGCTGTTAGTCCTGCAGATGGCTCTGTTTGGCTTGAAAACACTGATGGAAGACAGAAAGGAAAAAGAGACTTTAGAACGGTTTCCCCGACCAATTTTTTGTCCCAAGATCTACTTTTCAAGAAGCAAACGTAGTAGCAACAACATTGCAAACCACGTCACGTGAGAATCTAATCAACTGTAGTTTTTTAAAACATTATCTAATTTTTTCCCGCTCCAAGACCAGTCAATTTTTCTGCCATATCACGCTAATTACGTGAAAAACTAATTGCACCTCTCAACAGTACTTCAAGATTAAAAAAATACTGCTTTCGGCCAGTTTCAACCTGGCCGACCAGGTTTTAGTCACATCCGTTAATGCGCTCCATAATACAAGAAAGGTGCTAGATTGTCGCTTGTCGCTTTTTTAGGGACTGAATGGTCACTAAATTTAGCGTCAAAGTTGCTAAATTGCCAATACTGACTTCCCGTCAAAATAAATAAAAAGTCTTAATTTTTTTCCAACACGTCTCACGGTGGACTCGAGATCAGTCCGCGATCTACCGGTTGACCGCGATCGACCGGTTGGGCAGCTCCGCTTCAGAATAAATGTAGGAAGACAAGTTTTAATTACTGTCACACCAGTTTTCTGTTAAATGTATCAAAAGAGCTACTTGGTTTGGTTACAGCTCAGAACTTCTCATCTCATTTATCATTCATTCATCTTCTGAAGCGTTCCTAATGGTGTACCAGGGGTGCCGGAGCTTATTCCTGCTAATTCAAGGTGAGAGGCAGGGTGCATCTTGAACAGGTCGCCAATCTGTCACAGGGCCACACACAGACCCATTCCAAGGGGCATTTTTTTATATATAGTGGCCAATCAACCGAACACGCGTGTTTTTGGAGGGTGGGAGGAAACAATCCAACAATCCAGGAGAAAACCTTCACATACATGGGGAGAACAAGCAAACTCTCTACAGAAAGACCAGTATTCCAAGCTTCGTCCCCACCCGGGACTCAAACACCGACCGTCTTGCTGTGAGGCCAATGTGCCAACCACTGCACCACTGTGCCCCCCATCTATTTTATTAGCCCAACAAACTATTTAGTTTGTCAGCCAATCTTATGACAGATGGTCAAGATGACTCACAAGTTCAAACTAAGAAATTGTCTTTCTTTTTTAAATGTGACATGATATCCAGTCCAAATTTTTCACAAAATGGTCATATGTCTGGATTTGATGTCTTTTGGTCAATGACCAGGTCTGATGGGTGTTTAACCTGTTGTATTTTCTGTAACCTCCACATCCTACGTAAAAATGGCTCCTGATCATGTTCATCTCCTTCTGATGAATGCATAATCTTATTTTGCTGTAATGGCAGACGTCTTTGTTCCCCTCTTTCTTTCACATGACCATGTTTTCTACAAACTCCAGTAAACTCTGTGTTCACCAGACCGATGGAATACCTCCTGCTTCTGTGTGATGCTATCGTGTTAACATGCAAAAACATCTCAGGAATGTTCCCTAAAACTTGTTTCCAACATGTTTACTTTAACCCACCAGAAGTCAGGGCCGAAATTTACTGACCCCGTAAAGTTTACTTTTTAAATTATAAGAAAGTAGAATTAACAACTTGGCCATTTAGAGTGTTTTGGCTTTGGTTTTTTATATGTTTAGTTGATTAAATAAAATTAATATCTGTAAAACAAAACAAGTCATTATTGTGATTTAATAACATGACTTCCTTTAAGCATTAATGTTACAAAAGTTTGCACACAATAAAGCCCAATTCAAATGGGTTTATCCAGATTAATTACATTTTTCTTCATTTTTCAAAAGAAAATTACCAAAAAGTAGAGGAAATAGTGTTTTAATGAACACTAACTTATAAAGTGATGAGAAAGATCGTATTTTTATTACAAATAAAAGTACATGGATTTTATCTGGCAGATAAAGACAACCCTTCTCATAATCTTTGGATTGCATGAACTTAATAAATGAGGTGATTCTTGTTGATTCATAGCTTTTTTTTTAACTCTTCTTTTTCTTTCGACATTTGTTTTTTTAAACAACAACCTGATATTCCCGCCATCTCCACAGCTGTTTTTAGCCTCCATGGTACAACGCAAATCAATCAACAGCAGGATTTATAAAAATAATTTAAAGCACTATCAAGTTTCCGATCCATCTTTCAGCCATAAAGAAATACACGTAAGCACATTTCCCAAATGAAACACTGTTATTTATTCATCCCTGACTCTCTACTTCCTTCCTGCTTTTCTCTCTCCTTCTGCAAACGATTAAAAAAGGTTTCCCTCACATGTGTGCATATGGCTAATCACAATTCCTGCTGATAGCATAATCTGTCACCACACCACTACAATACACCCTCTGTTTAATCTGAGAGCATACACACAAGCAGAGTGAGAAGTTGTAGCAAACAGTAGCAGTAGCTTGGTTACTTTTTTTGCTCCACATGTTGCATGAGCAGCTAATGTAAACCTACATTCCTGACTCTACTGACCTCTTCCAAAACCCATGCCTACCACAGATTAAATCAAGCCCCTTCTATGCCTTGTGTCTTTTGAATTACAGCAACACAAAGCAGGTGCACTCATGTTTTTCAGCTGCACAGCCCTTGAGCTTTTCCCGGGAGCCATATTTCTGGCTGCATTCACTAATACATGACATCTTTATGTGTTTATAATTACTCTAAAAGGAAAAAAAAATCCACCCAATGGAGCAGAGTTTTTTTTTTTTACAGCTGCTGGCAACTTTCCTTATATTAAGTTTCTTTTTTGTATTCGGATTCATTTGAGCGTGCGTAAATCTGAAGGATGGACAGTGAGAATCGGGGTTAGGTGAGTGCACAAAAAGAAATGATGAACGATCTGCTGTCTTTCTAAATATAACAGGAGGGATTTTGTTACTTTTTTTTAACATATTACAACATTTTTTGCTCAGAAAGAAAACGAGGCTTTAAGTTGACAATTAAAAAGCATTATTTAAGGAGCGGTATTGTCACAATGTGTGTGTCGAAGTGGGACCCAAGTGCAGGACACAAACAACATTTTTTATAAAGGAGTCCAGTAAAGCTGTAAAGTAAAAACACATGGGCCAAAGGAATGGCTTGTGGTTAATGTCTTTTGGTTGAGCAGAATGTCTCTTGGTTGAGCAGCCAGGGAGACCTGGCCGGAAGAGATCATGACCTAACACTGGAGGGAAGGCAGACTGCTTTTAAATATACAGCTGCTCAATCACCATCAGGTGTCTTGAATCAGGGAGATTCAGGAAGGTCCCGTGCTCCCTCTGGTGATAGGTGAGGGAACCATGCCAGGTATTGTGTTTTTCTGGGTTAGTCTTTCTTTTACTTTTTGTTGATCAGATATTGCATATTTTGGTGCATTTATATAAAAATGGCACTCAGAGCAGAGCTCAAGCGTGCTGCAGAAACACTTCCGACTTATGTTTGTTTGTGGGTGTGGCAGAGAACAAAAGGCATGGTGAAGAACAATCTGGCATCTGAGTAGTAAACAAATATTGTTTGCAAATGTCTCAAACATGTACAAATAAAATAGAAAACAACTTCAGGAATGTTTTTGATGTGATAATAATGTTCAAATAGTGTTAGAAAGCAACAAAATGCTAATTTGACATTAAATCCCTCCATTAATGAATTTCTAATAAACTTTTCAGATGCAATCAGTATACGTGATGAATTGTCCCAGTGTGCCTTTTTCTTATTGAATTGATGTGATCCATCCCACATGTACCAACATCTCCCCTTTTGCACCTGTAACCTCCTGCAACCTTCTCTGGAGTTTATGGAGACGATTGTAAGCCTGGGCTGGAGTGCAGTGTTACTGGTACAATAGATGAGGCAGGAGGAAAATTGGAGGGGGGCAGAAAGAGACCAAATTTTAAAAAAGAAAAAAAAAACAGGACAATGAAAGAAAAGATGAAAAGGGGGAGGGTTTGAAGCAGGGTTTAGTTGCTATGGCCTTCAGCTGAGGAGTTCCTGTTGACTGCTGGGAGTTTCCCTGTGTGTTCAGGACGTGGAGGGAAACAGAAGAGGATGTCCAAGGATCTCTGAATTTTTTTTCTGTCCTCTTGTGTTTGTTTAAAAGTTTTTACTTTATTTGTGATGATTATACGGATAGTGAACAGTGGTACTCTTTGAGATGAATGCAGGGTGAGGCAGTGATGTCTCTCCTCCACACGGATTGGACTACACGTCCCAACATGCGTCCCACACAATAGAAGGAGGGCCCCATAAATCCTGCCAGCCAATGGCTTTGTGTGCCGTTCTCTGGTTGGTGGGTTGCACAGCAGCTGTTGTCAATGGCAACAGAGGTTTGCAGGGAAGCATGAGCTGGACAGCTGGTAGAGGGCCCCTTGGTCCCCTACCGAGGGTCACATGACATCCTGGTAACCAATCTGAGCCTCTCGCCCTCCTCTCTGCCTCGCTCCTTCTTTCCCATTTGCTCATTCTGGTTCTCTCTAGCTACAGCAGGAGGGGGAGGGGAGCTGGAAAGAGAGGAGGGAAGTGGTGACAGAGAGGGAGGGAGCGAGGGGATGCAAGGGGCCAGCTTACACAGGGAATGAGTGAAAGAGCTTGAGAACGAAAGCAGAGAGCGGGAGACTCTTCCCTCTGCCTGATTATTAAGGAGAGAGGTGAAGATCTCACATACACCCAGTGCATCCTCCATTCCTTCCATCTGCCACCTGGAGCAGCCAGAAAGAGGAGAAAAGATGAGTTTGTAGTTGGATGTACTGTATCAGGCTGTCAGGAGACAGGGAAGCATGGATGAGTGGAAAGGTGCAGCAGCCGGCTGTCACACACCCTTGCCTGCGTGAGGAGAGCAGAAACTAGAATTCTGCTGGAAATACTGAAGGAGGACAGAAAAAGAAAGACGAGAGGCATCCAGGGGACCTTACGCCATGAGTGGGAGCAGGATCAGGGAGGAGGCGTGCTGAAACCATGGACCAGGTGAGGATGGAGAGAATGCAGGGAGGGAGGAAGGGAGAGAGGGAAGAGGAAGGGACCACAACCTTTTTCTGCACCACACACATACACACGGACAAATACACCTCTATGACATGACACACACTGCAGCTGGTGTGTTCATAATATCCATCATCCCCCTTTCCGTTTCCTCAAGGCGAAAGCAAACAGCACAGCGTGCTACTCGTCCTCCACTATCTCATCCTCTCTTCCAGCCGGTTTGTACTCTACGCAAGGGGGGGTGGAGGACATTAGAGGTGAGGCCAACTGACAAGTGCAACCTCTCCTGAGAGATGACACAGTTTTTTTTTTTTTTAAAAAAACACCACCAGTGGAGGCTTTTAGATGCAAAACAGAAAGAAAAATGCAGGGGGAAAGCATGAAAGAAGGGTGTGGCTGTCAGAAAACAACATGCATCCTCATCCAGACTCTATCAGGATGTCATGCCACTATAGAGAGATGAGTGTGCTCATTTAGAGGGTGTGTTTACTCCTCTGTTGCATTGTACACTCATTCATAAAGTATCATCCCTTGCTCCACTTGTTTACTTCATGTCAGCAAGGATGTTTCTATTCAAATCTCTTCTCCTACTTGTTAAATGTTTTAAAAAACATTTGTAGTGTCTGGCAGCTTTTTTTGGAGTTTGGCGAGAAGCTGTTGAGCCAGGCTGAGTTGGACAATAAAAACTATCCCACCTCAAATCTTCCCTCCATTGCCCTTCATGTTCTACCCTCGTGTGTCCCGCTCACTGATGACCTCATCGCACGTTTCACCCTCCCTTTCTCTCCTCTGTTGCCCGGCAGTGTCTTGTCTCATGAGGTGGAAGTGGAGTGAGCATCAGGGTTGTAATGAAAAAAGGAAAGGAATGAATGGGTGACACACCCTAACCAAACCCTTCCTCTGACTAAATGATGTATTTGGAGGTTTGATGGAGGTCTGACTGTGTCCAGGTGATGTCAGTCTCATTTAAGGCAGACTGTTAGCTTAAATTATGTTTAATTTTTCTGTTTAAAGATGTAATGAAAGAATCTTATTAATTCATTTTTTTATTTGCAATATTGCTGAGTCTTTTCTGGTTGGTGTCGTGCTTCTAAAAGAATGTTCTGAAAAGAAATATATATGTATTAATTTACTGCAGATTTTAAGACATCGAAAACATCAGCCAATCATTTTCTATTTGGTAAACAAAAACTATTACCGCACACACTGTCAATTATTTGAATTTCCTCGTTTACAAATAGGTATTTCTATTGGTCAGAGATGCAAAATCTGAAGTTACCAGAAAAGACCAAGGTGGGTCATGACTTTTGCCCGGTGTTCACAAAGTTGCTGGGCTGTCAACTAAAAAAAATTGCCCTTCCATCCTGTGTTCAGTCCCTCGAATTAGTGATTTGGTGGTAATAGATGCTGTTGTGCTAGTGTTTTTCTCATTGGGACACAAACAGAAACACACACAAAGTATTGGTTTATATTCTAAACCAAAAATAGCTAAGATGGTGTGACTTACCTCTGAGCAGCTCGCAGGAAACAGAAACCACTTCTAAGATTGTGTGGAGCTGTGAAATGCTGACACGGTATGGCCTCGCTGCAGAGCTCTGCCAGGGTCATTGTCATTCTTATAAATGGACCATTCTGTCACATAATATGATTATAGCACTTCCTGTCCATTACGTGACTGTAAATTATTGTCCTTCAGCAACAAGATGGTAAGGATAATTCATCTCTTTGTGTTTCCTGAGAAACATCTAAGGATCTCCTGTCAGATGGAAGTCTTAAACATTCACCATTACTGCTCTGCTAACATAAACTAAGATGTGGATTGTTTACTACATGCATGGAAACTTCTGAACTCCTCTTCATGGTTTATTCTCTCTGTGTGATATAAGAGCAAGAGCTCAAATGGAAGCAATAACAGACTAATGTGGACTGTAAGTCCTTCCTCCATGTCGGACTCATGCTGTTTTCTCTCATCTTCACGTCCTATAAGTCATTCTCTCTAGATCTGTCTAGTTTTACAGATTCATAGCCATTTTCACAACAAAACGATTGACGATTTAAAAGTCAAACTGGGATCACTGGAGCTTTGTGATCAATAGTCATTAAGAGGGTAGGACGGTGGTGACTCTGGGCCATGACCACATCCATTAGAGAGAAACATGTAGCAGTATCAGCTTTGAAAAGCTGGATTTATAAAAGTTGGAGGAAATGTCCTTTTACGGACACTTCTGGATGGAAAGTTTTAGTGAGGACATGAGGAAATCCCTCATGTTTCTCATTCCCTTCAACACGAGGAACGTTGTGTTTATACTGCCGTCTGGACGAGATTCCCCTGATACCGAGTTTGTTACAGACGAGGCGACATGTCAAAGTTTAACACGTGCACGCTGGAGTTTGTGTTTGTGTGTTGTTGGCTCCGGGCCAGCGTTATCTTGCAAACAGTTTTGTCTGTTTCCCATAGATGAGGAATGCAGTCAGAGTTAGCTCAGAGGGAGATGTTTTATGAGAGTGAAAGTATGCTTGTGTGTGTGCTGTTACAGAAAAGGTCTTATTGAGTTACAAGCAAGATAGTGAAAGGAAATGTGAAAAGAAGCATGTGTGCAAGAATAAAGGAGAAGAATGAGTAAGGAACAGGTGGTCTAAGCTGAGGCCCCACCCGGGCCACCCCAACCCAGCCCCTCCTCTTTTGGCCTTCCAAACTTTTCACTCTTAAAAATGTCTTTTGGCCACAGTAGCTATACTTTGTATTTCTTTTGGTACTAAAGAGAATATTTCTGTGGCATCTTCAACCAATTGCTTGTTTTGCACAAGGAAGAGTTAGTATAAGATACAGTGAAAAATATTCATGCTATAGTTCATTCATTGGTATTGATATGTGCTCATTTTCAACTTGCTAATTCCTTCTATGAGCCATGGGGCTGCAACCATCTGGGCCAGGGACCTTCCTTCATCTCCCTGATTCGGGACACCTGAGGGTGATTGGCCTGCTTTTCAGTCAGTGTCGGGTCATCATTCCATGCCTGACCAAGACATGCTTGTTGAACCTTTATCATGAGAAATTCCTTTGAACCATGTTTTTTTTTTTACAGCTTTACTGGACTCCTTACTTAATAAATACTCTTTGTTGTCCTGCACTTGGGTCTTCTTCATTGTGATAGTCTTTTTCTAGTATTGTCAGATATAAGGAGTTGCAGTCTTAGCAGGGAAGCTCAGACTTCTGTATCAACGGCCACATCTTCCAGCTTATCACAGAGAGGACCCAAGGCGAGCCCGAAGCCTCTTGCTCTCTTTCTGGTGTGACTTACCTGAAAATTCTCAGCAGCGAGCCATCTGGGGAGCATTTTAATCAGACCCTTGGGTCTTCTTGACATGTAAGAATGATGACTCTGCTTCAAGAGCCGTTATATACACAGCTATCCACATCTAAATGTACATATACTACATGTGCACACATACATTTAGAGAGAGAGTTATGGATATATCTCTGTAGTTCATAGCTTTTGAAGCTGGTTTTGTATGTGGTGAGCTAAAGTACTCCGAGGTCTCAGAGGGAATATAAGTAGTACATGAAGCTTTGGGACTTTACGATTGACCCTGTTGACCATTAAATGTCTCTGTAATAGATTAAAGTTGTGTATGCTGCTTTGGCGAGCAAGAAAAAATATCAGTCAACACTATTCTATCCAGATCAAGGCACCGGGTTTAAAGAGTACATCTGTGTGAGTGTGGTACTTCTCATGCATGACCACAAGACCCCTCACAAACCTCTCAAATTTTCTTTTTGCCTGAGAAGAAGCAATCTTTTGCAAGAACCTATGTGATCGCCAGCTCAGCTTGTCATGGCAAATCTTATTTAAAGAAGCATGTAAAGAATGTTTCAGTGTTTGTTTATTCTGTTTCACTGAGTTGTGGCGAATGACCAAACGGCTGATCCCTCCTGAAAAACAACTAACAGATTGTTCCATTAAAAACTAGGGGAAATAAACATCCCAGCTTCGTGCAGCTGTTTCAGACCTTTACCTACTTGCTCTGTCAGATGGCAGCAGCAGGACGGTCAGAGGTCAACCCGCGTGGCTAAAGCGCTTCCTGTCAGCAGCACTTTGCATCAGTCAGAATACATGGGATCATGATACAGGATGAAGCGGGATAAACAGAACAAAACAAAACAGAGGGATGAGTCTAATTAGATGCATGAGACAAATATCCAATTAGGATCATGTTTGCTACTAAGTCCAATTTGCTTTAACAAGCTTGTTTGGAAAAGTTTTTTGTTTCATATTTTTCCGAAACATACTTTACAAACCACCGTTTTAAATCTATTGGATATATTTGTACCTTTTTGCCCTACTTTATTTTTCCAGCTGTTCACATCAAGATGTCTGTATGATGGATGCCGCAGGTTTCATAACTTTGATCATTAAACTGGCTTCAGAAGTGCCCGTCTGGAAATGTACATCCCAGCTGCGTGTCAGTTATGATCATAACTCTATGTGCTACTGACCTCTTGGCCTATTTTCCAAACTGGTGGCCTTGTTTCTAACATCATCTCTTTCCAACATCCAATCTGACCCTGTTAAACCAGTTTTTACTTGGAAACTTTTAAATATTAGGAAGAATACACAGAGATCTACTCTTCTGTGTCCTATTTTGTGAAAATTATTTATATCAAATTTCACAAATTTGGAGCATATTTAAACTCTCTTGTCTTTTTTTTTCTCATAAATTCTGGGCCCTCTTGTGGCATCTATATACAACTACTGCTCAGCTGGGGTGATGGAGGATTAACTGAGACAATCTGGATAGAGAACAGTTCACGAACAGATGGTCGTCTTCGCACAAAATTTACACTCCAATAAGAAGCTGTTTGCTTATTTCGCTTTTAACCATGATGACAATGCAAACTCAGAAATAAATCCACGCGAAACACATAATCCTCTCAGGACTCATTGCTTTTCAGATCACAGCATAATTATAGACACTGGAAGTCACTATTTTTCATCATTTTGAGAAATCAAATAAGAATTTTTTTCCAACTTTATCCAACTGTATTTATTAAATTAAAGCTGCATTTATGTAAGTGCTTGAAATCTTTTAAATTGAGAGTACACATGATTTGTTTGAAAGTTTTAGATGTGAGAGAACGTTTTTTTATCCCCTCTCTGCCATTTCTTTTTAGATCTAAAGTCTACAGTTTTATTATAATCCCAGGGGCATCATTTAAGATGTGAGCATAAACATTTTTTCTGCATTGTAAGAAATTTTGGACTCCTTTGAAGCATTCCTTTTCTACAGGCTTCCGTCCTCCAAAAGAAGAACACCCTGTTTTAAGGCTGTGTCTAGACAAACTTATCTCTTAGTTTTAAGGACAGAGAAACCCTGGGATTAGGATATGATCCCTCCAGGCGATTAGGATTATTCAGTTTACTGTATATTGTGTCAGAGGTGTGGTTTAATGATTCTGTGGCTCCACATACGCTTAATGACCATAAGGTCCTATATTACGACCTTAAATCTCATCTAATTACAATCAGAAGCATACATACAGTATTAACTATTCTTTTTTGATTAGTTTGGGGTTTTTGTCTCTGCAAAATTTTGTCCTAAATTCTGAATCCCGAATCATTCTATTTACCCAAATCAGAATAAAAGGGTGAGAATAAAATTTAGATTTTTTTGTAAATGATTTGTTCTTTTTCGTGACTACTTTTGTTGTTGGAGTTTTTTTTTGTTTTTTTTAATTTTTTGACACATAAAGGCGGACAAATATGACACAAAACTTTACCAAACTGAAATTTAGAAATTGAAATGAGGTTCTTGCAAAAGATTGCCAAACTGAAACAATAATGACAAAGCAGTAAACTTTTATGTCTAACCAGAAAACTCAGCTACGTTGCTTCTAAAATGTTTTATTTTGTCTTCTGAATCACTTATTCCTAATAGAGCGTAGGGGGTGCCGGAACCTATCCCGACTGATTTTAGGCAAGAAGCAGGATGCATCCTGAACAAGTAGCCAGTCCACTGTGGGCCCACACATGCACAACTATTCACAGTCATTCCTAGGGGCACTTTATTCGGAGCCAATCAACCTAATATGCATGTTTTTGGAAGGTGGGAGGAAACTGGATTACCTGAAGAAAACTCACACATGCATGAGGAGAAAATGCAAACTCCACACAGAAAGAGCAATGTTTCAAGCCTCGCAAGCCTATGCCACCGTGCAGCCCCCTCTAGAATGTGTTATCTTTATTCCATGATAGTTACCATTCCAAACATAAAAGTTTATTTATTACATTAGTTTTCAGTGAATCAGTCTCTGTGGGGTGATCCTCCTCTCTGGTCTTCCATCAGGCCTCTAACCTGGCAGGTTAAATGTCAGCACACTCGGCCTTTCAATTACGGCAAATTTTAAGTCAGACAATCAGCTGAACCACTGATCCCAGTTGTAATTGTGAGGTGCCGGAGCCTATCCTAGCCGATTAAATAAAAGGATCAAAATTTGTATTCCACTGCATAAAAGTCTAGTGATGCCTATAGTTAACCTGTGGCTGAGTTTGGCTTGCTGAAGCTCATAACTAAAATATAAAAAAAAATTATACATAAAAGAGAAGTGATTAAATCCATCAATTGTGTAAAGCATGAATGACCGGACACACCCACAGCCTCACCCAGGGGGAATTTAATGTAGACCAATCATCCCAACATCTACAATTTTGGCAGGTAGACAGAATATAAAAACTGGAGAGTACCCATACATACATACATACATGAAAAGAACATGCAAAGTCTTCACAGAAAGACCAGGGTTTCAAGCCCCATCTCCTCAAAAAAGCAACCATTTAGTTACAAGGCTGAGGCACAAACTTTACACCTTGAGTATACTTCAGTGCAAATAATGTGTTTTATACACGTTTTTTTTTTTTACATACTCTATCCCTCTCCGGAGAAATTTGTGTGCTGCACTCGTACACCGCAGCAGGCTGCCGCAACGGTACAAATGGTTGGAGTAACAGAGGGTTAGGTGACTTCTCCAAGGACCCTAGATGTGAACTAATCCATCCTGACGTAGTGAGATTGACACAATTTAGGACTTTCCCACAAGTCTGGTGGAAGTCTGGTATGTCTGTATATTAGGAAACATTACCATGAAATCTATTCTTGGTCAGACTTAACATGATTTATTTTAGTACTCTGAGGATGTTTTCATGTCTCATCTGTGTCTCGTTGAGAAATTTATTGTAAATTAGTCAGATGAAATATAATATGTTATTTCCCTAAAATGTCTTGAAAAGTGTTTTGAAGCTCATTTTCTTTGTCAGGCCTGATCAGGAAGCAGAGTTGTGAAAGGTAAAGAAGCTGGGCTGTGAAGTGGTGGGCAGAAGGAAGGAAACCCACTGAGCTGCTACTGGAACCCTGAGACACTGTTTATTTTCTTTCTCTGTGTCCAGCAGGAGATTTAAGAAGAAAGAAAAGGCGATAAAGGTCACTGCCTGTACGGGATGTCTTTTGAAGAATGTGTGCCAAGCATTTATAGTAATATTAGATATTTATAGAAACAGTGGAATTCCCTGCATGCGATTCACTTCTATTTTTCATGTTTGCCTGGAACTTGGGGTAATAATAGACAACCTGGAGATATTAAAGAGATAAACCAGCATTTGCTGAGAACATGAAAACATCTGAACAGCAAGTGCTTCCTTCAGTTTCTTCCTTTATCTCAAAACTCTCCCACATGGCTGTTCTAATCAGCTTGCTCCATGCTGACTGTTTTTTTCTACAGGAGAAAGAAAACTAGATGGTGTTGAAGTTCATGTTTGGAAATGAGATAGTAAATTGTGGTGGGCAGAAAGATACGATAGAAACTCCTTTTGGACACTTTAAATTGAAATGTTTCATCATGAAACTATGATCTTTTAGCCAATGCTGTTACTAACCAAATAAGAAAATCTATATCAGGATAAAGTAGCTCATTTTGGCCGCTTGTATCCGCAATCTCAATCTTCCGGTCACCATCCACAGCTGGTGACCATAGGTGAGGGTTGCAATGTTGATCGACTTGTAAATCGAGGGCTTTGCTTTTCGGCTCAGCTCTGTCTTTACCACGATGGACCGATACAGTGTCCTAGTTATTGCTGACGCCGCACCGATCCGCCTTGTTGATCTCCCGCTCCATCCTTCCCCCACTTGTGAACAAGACCCTGAGATACTTAAACACCTCCACTTTGGGCAAGACCGTGTCTCTGACCCACTTCCTTCGCAGGGTGGCTGGGCTCTCACTCAGTGATCAGGTGAGGAGCTCTGCCTTTCGGGAGGAGCTCTGTGTCGAGCGCGTCCTCCTTCAGGTTGAGAGGAGGCCAGATGGGGTGGTTTGGGCATATGGTCAGGATGCCCCCCGAGTGCCTCGCTGTTGAGGTGTTTCGGGCATGTCCCTTCGGGGGGAGACCAAGAGGCAGACCCTGGACCCGCTGGAGAGACTATGTCTCACGGCTAGCTGGGTAAATGACTCTGAGATGTTTCATTGCCTCAGTCTGTATAACAATCCATGTAAAAGGCTTCAAGAAATATAATTCATTGTTCTTGAGTAATGTTGCACATTCTCAATAAATTAGGGGGTTTGCTCAAATCTAAGAATTTAATAAAACGATTAAGTAATTGGAAAAAAAAGTTTCCCAATCGAAAACCAAAGATGAGCTGTTTGGGTATAAGACTTCTGCATCTTTGATGTGGTAATATAGAAAAATGATCTGGCATTAACTCAGGATGAAGAAATGAAAATGTCCTTAACAGAGATTTCAAGCTGTTTGCCCAAGAATTCACATAGCTGTCTAAACTTTTCACCCTGGCTTGTGTTTGTCTGCCGAGTTCTCCTATAAGACCTTTTCCCCGTCTGAGCTGACTAGTCAGCTGCTTCCTCTTCTCGTGCCAGTTGTCGAGTCGAGACAAAGAGGGCTCCTCTGTCAATGCGAGGCAGGGGGAATTTACAGCTCAGACTGGAATCCATGCTAGGCAGGGATTGTACCTCTCACCCTCAATCTTCCCACAACCCTCTTCAAAGGAGTACCACTGAGGTCTTAATGTCCAGCGGTACTCACCAGGACCCTTATGTTCCCACCTCTGTCACATAAACATCTTTCTCTCACAACTTTTGACATCTTCATCACAATCTCACCAGTCATGCACACATCCATGTGTACATAACAAAAAGCAGTTGAGCACTTAGAAACTTGAGCGTTTGTGTATGCGTAGTCCTGTTTCTACAGATTCTGACTCTAAATGACCACTTAGAGCTTTTACCAAACACGTTTTCCATTATGGAGGCCAGACGGCGTTAATCAGCTTCTAATTTCACTGGAGACAAAGATTGGTTGGCGTCTGCTTGTTTTTCTAGATCAGAGATCAAGAAATTGAACCTACAGCTTGATGGCATTTACTTAAAATGCTCTTTTTAAAATTGAAGTTTTGAATTGAAGTTATAAGTACAAACCTAGTAAAATGAAGGAAGTGGAGTAAAAAAATGGAATCACAATAGAACGGGGAACTAGAAGCTCATTCTATTGTGATGAGCTTTGAAGATGGATTGAGTTGGAATGAATGGAGTGATCAGAATTATTACTAGCACACGAGACTCTGTGAAGTGGCCTAGATTGGGATTAGCTATGCCCACCCACTGTTTCTTCCGCCTCCGCAGCCTTAGCACCTCTTTCCACCCAGCCCGAACCACTTTCCAATCTACTGGCCAGAAGAGCAATGTAGGGGCACGCAATGAAGTGAGCAAATGGGGCACTGGTCGTTTAGGGTTTGTCCTACAAGTCTGCATTACATAACAGTCGAAGAAAAACTGAATGCTTCCTTCCACAACTTGCCCTTGAGGGGAGAAAATCGGAGGGAGTCAGCTCACATCAGCCTCAGATCTGAGGCTTAGCCAGTCAATCAAAGGAGACATTGGCAACGCCTGAGGGTGTGTGTCAAGAAGTAGATCTGACCCGGAGAAGGAAATTGAGTCGTTCAACATCATGATGAGCTCTTAAGAAAAGTAAATGAGAAAAAAGACAAGAAGAACCTGTATAATTCAACTAGATAAATAACCTATAATCCCCCCTTCCCCATAGCTGCTTTGAAGTGATATAAAACACAGAAATCTCCCTCCCTTCCTTGATCTTCCCATCTGCACTTCTCACTCTCAGCTGACCAGCTGCCATCAATAATAGAAGACCAATTTTGCTCGACTCACTGGCTTGTTGCGTGAGTTTGTTTCTGCCTGCAATTAGGAGATGTGGACAAACCTCAATGCAGAAAGAATGCTTTGGCATGCGATCAGTCTTCCAGTAAAGTGTCACAGGCTGCTTATCCTGTCCGTCTGCTGGAAGAGAAAGCACTCTGCCAAAAGAAAAAGGTAGGGATGTTGGTAATGCAGATAAAAACAAACAGAAGATGGGACAGTTGCGACATTCCTCTCACGGAAGAAAGTCTCAGAAATTGCATCAGTGCCCCTCTTAGTAAATCAAATTTAATTTATAATGCTTCTTTTATTAAAAAAGTAGCTCATTCACAGACAGCATCTGTCCTCTTCTTCAATGTCAAGGCCAGGACATGACATTGGTCTCTAAAGGCTTTTCCTTTGGTGGATTTCCAGACGATCTGGACTCCACACAATCCATACTCTGGCTTTACTGGATGTGTAACCTCGGGGAGGGGAAGGAGGGGGGGAGGCTCCATGTGGTAATTATCCGTGTGAAATAGGAGATAAGTGAGGATCACACCTCAGATTTTTGCAGAAGTCTTCGGGCGACTCCTTGAGAAGGATTTTGGTGTTGTGGAGAAAACCAGAAGCTGACTTAGATGGTGAGCAGACGCAGCCCCCATGTTGTGAAGAAGGCTAACTTGGCAGCTGCAGATGTTGGCATGGGACAACTCCTTTTCATTCTTTATTTTCTCTCTAAAACTCCAGACTAATTCCCCATAGGAAGGCTTTTGAAGTGGCTCAGATACTGATACCTCTCCGGGTAATAGTACCCACATTGGCTCAACTACGAGCCACCACAGCAGATAAAACCAAGTTTCCTTTTGAAAGATGTGGACTTATAATGAAGTATAAATTGTGGTAGAACTTCTTGGTGACACTCTGAAGTTCCTTTCCTGTTAATGAGTCAACTTCCTCTGACTGTGTACCCATTGATTTAAACGGTCACTACTTATCTATGACCAACACACCTAAAAATACAAGTCGGTCATCACTTTTCCGAGAACTTATCTGTATATTTTTTTTTTTTTTTTTTGATTATTTTGAATTACTCTATTCATCCCTCACCGGGGAAATTTGTTTGCTGCACTCCTTACACCGCAGCAGGCTGCCCTTCAACGGCGCCAATGGTGGGAGAAGTGGGGGCTAGGTGTCTTCTCCAAGGACCCTAGACGTGCTCTCCGTGGGACGCGAACCCGCGACCTTCCGGTCCGCGGGCGAACGCGCCAACCACGCGGCCACCGTCTCCACCCACGCGGCCACCGTCTCCACAATGGAAAGAATGGAAAGAATGGAAATGTATTTTAGCAAATGACTTTTTTAAGCCTGTGTTCAAACCATTTGTCATGTGTCCATGAATCCCACAAAGGGGATTTACGTCTCTGTTGACCTGTAATTTATGCACCCACACAAAAAAAGTCATTTACATAAACACAATTCAAAGATCATAGCAAGATGGTCTGGGTTAGAGTCCCGGGTGGGACGGGGTTTGGAGCACTGGCCTTTCTGTGTGGCGTTTGTATGTTCTCCCATTATATGGGGGGTTGACCTGCGGGTATTCTGGCGTCCTCCCACCCTTCAAAACGATGCATGTTAGATTGATTAGCTACAATAAAATTGCTCGTAGGAATGAGTGTGTGTGGATGGTTGTGTGTGGGTGGCCCGTGACAGACTGGCGACCTGTTCGGGGTGTCCCCTGCCTCTTGCCTGCATAGGATCAGGCACCCACGCGACCCCGTTAGAGAGAAGCGGTTTAGAAGATGAAACAAAACTTACTCCTAGGGGCAATTTTATAGTGACCAATTAACCTAACACACATGTTTTTGGAGAGTGGGACGAAACCGGAGTATCTGGAGGACACATACAGGGGAGAACATGCAAATTCCACACAGAAAGACCAGTGTTCCAAGCCACGCCCCCTTTCTAGACTCCAACCGCCGACCTCCTTGCTGTGAGGCCACGTGCAGCCTGAATATTTATATTTGTTATATTTACTTAATTTTTATGTTTACACTTATTCGACCAATTGTAGTTTGTAGATTTTTTTTTAAAAAAGAAACATTTTTAAATATCTAACTTGTACAATTTTATTGAGATTTTGAAATTACAACTACATTAGTTTGTAACACGTTACTTTTATCATAATATACTGACTTATTAAATCAGTTGCTTTTTAAGAGAGATCATTTGTAATGTAACTAATTACACAACAGTGGAAGCAGCTCTACAGTAGTTCCTCACAATTCTTCTCTGTTTTGGACATTCATAAAATTCCGTTTTTTTTTTTTTTATCTGATGTCTAAAAACTAATTGTAGCACTTTTTCATCCTGTAAAGTTACTATTGTTTGTTTTTTGTTTAGGGTCTACTGAGTGCTTTCAAAGGTTTTGGCGCAGTAGAGGGAGCCCGCACGCTGTTGCTTTGCAGGGCGGAGTGCAACCCTCCCAACTTCATTTTTATGTCAAGTTAAACAGTATATGTACAACTTCCTGTTCTTTCAGCATTTTCAAAACAAAACAAGATTTTAGAATTTGCATATCTGTATATATTTATATATAAAACAGCTTTTTGACTCAACTAATTATTTTTTCAAATCAATAACTGATTCAACTGATCAATAACAATTACATTGTTATAGCCAGATATTATAAAACAATTGTCTCAACGGGCTTCACATTGTAGATTGAAAAAAAAAAAAGGTATAAAACCAAACAAAGTACAAAAAAAGAAGAAAAATGTATATTAAAAAATACACAGCTAAAAGCTAACTAAACAAAAGCTAGCTAAACAATTTCAGCACATTCCTGCGCTTACACCCTTCTTTATGGTGAGGAAAACTAAACAAGAAACAGCAGTGAGAAAAAAAAGAAGATACCTCAAGGGGACCCACACGAAAGAGGTCTCTCCCGGGTCAAGCCGCCAATGTGTCTCAGACTGTTATTTAAATATTAGCTTATTTTTACTCTTCAGCTATGTATCTGAAGAAATCAGTAGATGGGTTTCATCCTGATGGAAATGGGAAGGTAAATCAAGTACGGCCACTGCATGACAGTCGAGATTCAGGTGGTATAATAAGAAGCAAAAATATTTTTAAAAAACCCAACAACTTTATTCCATTTCGTTGTTTTCTGCTTGTCCGGGGCCAGGTTGCGGGATCAACAGCAGCAGATGGCAAACCCAGGATTCCCTCACCCAGGGTTTAAACAAGAGTTTGAACCAGAGATAAAGTAAAAACAACATTCTAAAACAAATTAACAGATGATTTACAACACAAACTAATATTCCTAAAGCTATAATAATATTGTTGAAAGGAACATAGCGGACAGTAAACAGTGTGACACAGTGTGCATGTGGGAGTGAAATTACATGCATGCTGCCAATGTGAACCATGAGCTTATTAGTTGTAAAAGATCTTCTGCAACCCCAAAAGACTAGAACAGGGGAGGGAGAAACACATGCAACCTGGGCCCCCACTAATCCTAATGCTGTGACCCTGAGCATTAGGATGTGAGCATTAGGCCAAGCAGAGGAAACCGTTCCCACTCACCCAGTCAGATGTAGAAGAGTTCCCATCAAGAGGGACAAGCATCCTTGATGCCAGGATCCCCAGGCTACGGGGCATTCTCGCAGGATGCCCGAGCCACCCCAGCTGGCTCCTCTCGAGCAGCAGCTTTGCTTCGAGCTCCTTAATCTATCTCTGAATGAGAGATAAAGATTATACCTGTGGCTGTAAATAAAGAAGCAAATGAAAGAAAAATCAATAATCAGTTACTTATCTATTGATATTTCCCTTCATTTTCCCGCCAGAATGACACATTCTGTTCTTCCATGACACATTGTTTTCTTTGTTTTATTTTGAAAGTTTGCTTGCCTCATTTCCTTGCGTTTCCACGCTGCTGTAGTCATTTTCCAGCCAAACACACACACACATACACACAGGCAGGGATTTAGAAATGCACAACTGATGCGGTCTGGTGGAAGAAAAAGAAGAAGAAGAGGAGGAGGCGGAGGGCTTCCTACTGGACGTCCCGAAACAAGGTTTTTTTCTGCTTTTAGAGGGAAGAAAACTAGAGAAGTGTTGAAGGTATAAGTTTGTGGAGGTTTTGCTGTGAGAACTGTCCGCCTGTGTCTCCACTTTCCCAATGAATGGAGTTGCTTTTTGCCTTGTTGGAATACCACCCTACTCCCAAAACTATGTAAGTACAGCATGAAATGTAAAGGTTTTGTTGTTCACATGGAGTTTCTTTGCCGTGGGGCTGGTCAGAGAGCGTGATTTACTAAGAGGCTTAGCTAACTCTAGTTTACACAGCTACACACACGCGCGCACACACACTGATACTAATAAACTACTAAAAAAAAACATGTTGTTTGCATATTTTCTTGACGTTTTACCCCCAAATTGCTCAGAAAATTGAGTCAAAGTGGGTTCCACCACTCCTTTGTCCCAGACAGGAATGGTACCCTCAACTTTTTTCCACTAGAGTGTTTTTCCCCCCTCATGCACAACTCATAATAGTGGTGAAATGTGACAGCAACTAGTTTAAGAAAGTCTGGGGAGCCTTTGCTGTGGAGCACCTCAGCAAATGAGAAGATTAGGAATGTATGACTTGAAGACAATTCTCATCACAAGATGATTTCTCAGAGTCCTCTTCAAAGTCAATGAGGTGGAATATGTCTGAGTGGGGCTTTGATGTTAGTTGTTAAAAGAAGACACGTGGTTTGTATGGTTTGGTGTGCGTTTATTCAGATGAAACTTTTAGCTGTGTCATAATTGAAAGCATGAGACAGATTTTGATAGTTGATGTGTGTTTGTTATTAGGTCGTGTTAACCACTCGGTTTTGTGCTCCTTTTTGTGATAAGGAGCATGTGTGTTTTTCAGACAGTATCTTTATTTGCCAGTGTTGTGTCCTCCAGCAAAAACTAACATTTCCTCTTTTGTGGTCACACCCGGCTTCTCTGGGTCGAGAGAAGCCAGATGGGGAGGTTTGAACATTTGGTAAAGATGCCTCCCGAATGCCTCGTGTCCCACTGGGAGGAGAGCCAGTGACAGACCTCGGACTTGCTGGGGACTATGTCTCGCAGCTGGCCAGGGACTTCAGGATCCTCCTGGGTGAGCTGGAGGATGCAACTGGGGTGAGAGAAGCCTGGTTTTCCCATTTGAGGCTGTTGCCCCTGCAATCCAGCCCCAGATAAGCGGAAGACAACAGAACAGAAATTTAATTGGAACCTCTACTGTGGCTTTTTGGTGACGACAAATTTGTGAGCATTCCTTCAAATACTTTGGATTCACTTTCATCTCCTGAGTTTTGTCTCTTCTCCAGAGATGAAAGACTTTGTTGGAAACCGCTGCCATGTGTGTACCCACAAAACTGTCATTTCAGTTCACTTGAGCCCATAAAACGCCTACAAGTTGTTAGCATGTGTCTTTTATCTTTCCATGACCTTTTTCATACATGATCTTTGACCTGAGCTCAACTTCCCTTTGCTCACTCGCAAAAATATTGTTAATAGAGTTAGAAAAGAGGAATGCATCTGATGGGAGCAGTTGTGATGATACCCGGTGGGACAAGTGTGATGATGTTAGTGGTCCTACTATCATGTAGCATTGTGTTTGTGTGTGAGATCAATAAAGGCGGAGCTCAGATGAGCATCGCTGCTAAGGTCCAGTGCTGCATCATGCCTCATTACGCCAGAGTAACCTGATGATGGGAAACACGAGAATGCTTTTATGAAAATCTCAAGCTGAGGCGGTCGATGGCTAAAGTTCCTTGAGTTATCTCTCAGCCTGTTTCTCTATGCTAATGCAGTGGCATCGTACTAACAGCCTCCCAGAGATTTTATAAACCAACTTTCTGATCAGGCTGATCACAGGACAGTCATCTCAGAAAAGCTACAGTCCTCAGAAACCACATATCAGCTAGCAGATCCAGGATCAGCTCCTGGTCAAGGCAACTGTAACTGGAAACAGCTGCATGATGCTGCAGAGAAAAGCACTTTAGTGATCATTAGCAGATGGCTTCACTGTGTAGTTGGGCACATACTGTACTGTAGCAAGTACTGAAAAATGGGGGAAATTTTAGGAAACACGAGTGTTTTCCATTGTTTGGCTTCAAATTGTGTCACTATATTTGAACTTCTTGAGTCCGTTGTTATTCAGGTTACTTGTTACATAGTAAAGGAACCGATCTATGGATTGTCTTTAGTGTGGTCATAAAAACTCCTGACTCATTTAGGGTCCTTCAAACAGCTCCAGGCAAAGCACCCAATAATCAATTCAACATAAAAACTCATCAATATGGCGTTGTTTTACACACTCATCTCTTACACAGTCTTCTAATTTGTGTCTTCTCATAGATTTAAAGCGGGGGAACAAATGCCCAATCCTTTTTTGGTGGGTTTTACCTTGATCAAACATTATTACCACATCTAAAACATATCTTAAATGATTTTCTATTTCATTTGTGTATGTTTGAGCAATTTACATCCTCTCCCGTTCCGTATTCAGATCATATTTGAATGTTTTCATTGCTTTGATTGGTATAAAATAATGATCTGAACGTGTTAAATGGAAATTTTTAGTTAATGTCCCAATCAACATTTCCGACCATACTTGTAAAAGTGAACTCATTGGGATGGTTGTGCCAAGTTAAACAGTAAATACCAGTGGAAAAACTTGTGTGTTGGCTCTAAGTGAGTTTTTCTAATCAATAAAGTGTTTGTGCAACAGTGATTATAACCATACGATGTTGGATTGAAGTGAAGTGTTGTTGGAAAGAAATACTTCATGCAAAATATAGACCTTATTTTTAACGTTTTTTTTCAAAAGTGGTCTTTATAATCTAGTTTGTGATTCATGTGGTACACTAACAATACATATAAATGTAGTTGGGCTTGCTATATGATTCAATTCTTTGCATTTTAACCATATTTGATTTAAAAAAGTCTTAGACAAATTGTCTTTACTGCGTTTCTATCGCTGTCTTGCCCTTTATAATTGTGCGGAATATTTATTTTCAGAGTTAGATTACATTCTTTAAGTTTTCTGTCTTTTATTTTGAAGGCCGTTTCCTGTGTTTTATTTTGAAGGCTGAACTAGAAACAGGAAGTTGTGAGGAGAAGTCAGCAATTTTGCTTCCGCTAGTGAGTTAGCATAACAGTTAGCTAGCTACCAGTTATCCACCGCCTTTCGTCTATTTTTTCTAATCCCCTTTTGACATCACAGTCTGTAAGTTTGTTTTATATGTTCATAAAGTACAATATTAATGTCTCATTTGCGTGAAAGGACGCTTGGAAGTGTGTATTTTGCTACTGCTAGTTTGTATGTTTATTACCGCATGTAGGCCTATTTTCATGGTGATAAGCTACTTTAAACATACTTTTGCACTATATTAAGTGTATATTTTCTTTCTGTTTTACAGTTTTACTCTGTTCTGAAGACATCTTTTGCATACAGTAGTCATTAAAATGGAGCTTGGACGCTACATCCTGACTCTGCGCATGTTTTCCAGAAGGAGTTAGGCTTACTGCTGAGTTTATGTTAGATACGCATAAATGAGAGCAGGAAAGTAAAAAGACTTTTTGTAAAAGGACTTTAGAAGAAAAAAGGACTGTTACAGTAAAAAGACTTTTTGTAAAAGGACTTTAGAAGAAAAAAGGACTGTTACAGTAAAAAGACTGTAACAGTAAAAAGGACTTAAAAAAAAAATAAAGAGACCTTACGCAATCGGATAACAAAATAGGACAGCACGGCACATAATCAAACATGGACGAAGTAAATCAGGAATTCACTCCGGAGCCTACTCAGTATTCTAGACCCAACAATAACTCCCAAGATGGCGGGTCAGTGAAGACTTTCAGAAGTTCCAGTTCCAATCGTTCATCTGTGAGCACCGCAGCAGCTAAAGCCAGAGCAGATGCTGAAGCCGCTCGCGCTCGTGTAGCATTCGCTAAAAAAGAAAAAGCCATAAAAGCTGAAAAAGCCAAATTGGAAGCTGAAAAAGCCAAATTGGTAGCCGATCTGGAGGCCGATCTGGAAGCTTTACAATATGAAAGAGAGGCTGCAGCCGCTAACGCCAAAGCAGAAGCACTGGAAGCAGCAGCAGATCTAGAGGACAGAGAAACCCGTAGCACGAGAAGCTCCCCTGTTCCAGCCCAAAATACACATGAACGTGTAAGCCATTACGTCGAACAACAAAATGGTCACCTTGACGACAGGCCTGCTCCAGTCTACCGTCAGGACACCCCAGAGCAATGTATTGAGCCCCAGTATAACCCCCCAACACCACACATCTTCAGAGCACAGGACTATGTTGTGATAGATTCCTGGTCAGCATCATCTCAAAGTCCACAAAGGACAGTACCCTCTCACCCCCACCAGATGGCGCTCAACTATCATCCGTCTCCACAACAGCACACTAAAAACCCCACTCAAAGCAGTGTAAAGACAGAGTTTAAACCCAAGTCAAGCTTTCCAAACTACGCGGACATATCCCACACACGTAGAGCAGAATTTTCAGTAATGATGGATATGGCAAAATATTTAGCTCGTAAAGAACTCGTATGCACTGGCCTATCACGTTTTGATGACCGGCCCGAAACATATAGGGCGTGGAAGTCCTCGTTTTTCAACACGATCAGAGACGTGGATCTGTCTGCGAGTGAACAGTTGGATTTGCTCTTGAAGTGGCTGGGAAAAGAATCAAGTGAACACGTCAAACGTCTCAGAGCGGTCAATATAGCCAATCCAGCCGCCGCATTACAAACAGCGTGGGAAAGGCTCGATGATTGCTACGGTGCTCCAGAAGTCATCGAGAGTGCTCTCTTCTCGAAGCTTGATAATTTTCCAAAGATCTCTAATAAAGAAAACTACAAGTTGAGAGAGCTCGGAGATCTACTAAACGAGGTGCTCGCAGCTAAAGAAGATGGATACTTGTCAGGCTTGTCATATCTGGATACCGCACGTGGTATAAAGCCAATTGTGGAGAAGTTGCCATACAGCCTACAGGAAAAGTGGCTCAACCAGGGATCTAAGTACAAAGAAACGTCTCGAGTCAGTTATCCACCATTCTCATATTTCACCTCTTTCGTCTGCTACCAAGCTAAAATAAGGAACGATCCCAGCTTTTCATATTCTGGAAACAACGTTCGTTCAGAACAGGTTGTGCAGAGGCGAGTTAGTCCAAGAGGTGCGGTTTCGGTGCACAAGACCAAGGTGACAAACGACGAAAGTCCAACGGAAGTGCCTTCTAAAGACGATTTAGTCAAGCAGTGCCCTATCCACAAGAAGCCCCACCCCCTAAAGAAATGTCGAGGATTCAGACTTAAGACTCTCGAAGACAGAAAGGCTTATCTAAAAGAACAAGGCATCTGCTTCAAATGTTGTTCATCTTATTCTCATCTCGCCCGGGATTGCAAAGCCACGGTGAAATGTGATGAGTGTAACAGTGAAAGTCACATATCGGCCCTTCACCCTGGTCCGCCTAAATGGGCGAACAAAGAGTCAAACCCCCCACAAGATAACGGCGGGGAGCAAGAAAAAGAGGCAAATTCAGTAGTCAGTCCTCTCTGTACCGAGGTTTGCGGAGACGCTCTGAAGTCAAAATCTTGCGCGAAGATCTGTCTTGTCAAGGTTTACCCAAAGAACCACCCACATGAAGCAGTGAAAATGTATGCAATGCTCGACGATCAGAGCAACAAGTCTCTAGCCAGGTCGCAGTTTTTCGATGTTTTCAAAATCGAAGCCATCACTTATCCATACACTCTGAGAACGTGTACTGGACTGACCACAACATCTGGCAGAAGAGCAACTGGATTTCAGATTGAAGCAATTAAAGGCGGAATAAGCTTTTCACTCCCAGAACTGATTGAATGTGAGGACTTACCGGACAATCGTGAGGAAATACCAACACCTGAGGCTGCCTTCCACCACCGCCATCTCAAGGATCTCGCCATAGAAATCCCACCTCTGGACAATGATGCTCAGATCCTTCTACTTCTGGGTCGTGACATTCTTCGCGCACATAAAGTGAGACAACAGATAAATGGCCCTGGAGATACACCATTTGCTCAAAGACTTGACCTTGGATGGGTGTTGGTCGGTGATGTGTGTTTGGGAAAAGTCCATAAGCCCACAGTTCACAGCTACAAAACAAACATACTGGGAGATGGCAGACCAACACTTTTTCAGCCATGCACAAGTCACGTCCATCTTAACCAAGTAATCAGTCCAAGCCAAACAAACGGACACAGAAACGGTCGCTTGCACATGGACGCTGACTCCCTCGGGCTCACTGTTTTTGCTAGAACTGCAAATGACGAGAAACGTGCCTTCTCTGTAGAGGACGAACAGTTTATCAAAGTCATGGATGAACAAGTTTTTCAGGATGAATCCAACAGTTGGGTCGCCCCCCTTCCTTTCAAGTCTCCAAGACCACCTTTGCCAAACAATCGAGACCTAGCTATGACACGTCTCTCCTCACTGCTGCGTACGCTAGAGCGCAAGCCAAAGATGAAAGAACAGTTTGTCGCTTTCATGCAGAAGATCTTTGACAACAGTCACGCAGAACCAGCGCCACCTCTGCCGGAAGGACACGAGTGCTGGTATTTGCCATCGTTCGGAATCTATCACCCCAGAAAACCTGATCAAATCAGAGTCGTGTTTGATTCCAGCGCACAATACAACGGTATTTCACTCAACAACGTTCTTCTCACTGGACCAGACCTGAATAACAGCCTGCTAGGCGTACTCATTCGGTTCAGGAGAGAGAGAGTAGCTGTAATGGCGGACATTGAACAGATGTTTCATTGTTTCATTGTAAGGGAAGACCATAGAGACTACTTACGTTTCCTGTGGTTTCAAGATAACGATCCCACCAAGAACATTGTTGAATACAGGATGAGGGTCCATGTGTTCGGCAACAGTCCTTCTCCAGCCGTGGCAACGTACTGCCTCAGAAGAGCAGCCAACAGTGGAGAACTGGAATACGGGTCAGACATGAGACACTTCGTGGAGCGTGAGTTCTATGTAGACGACGGACTTATTTCAACTCCCTCTGCGCAAGAAGCCATTACTCTTCTGCAGAAAACGCAAGCTGCACTATCTGAGTCAAATCTGAGACTTCACAAGATCGCGTCCAACAGCATTGAAGTTCTGCAAGCATTTCCAGCAGGGGACCACGCAAGAGATGTACAAGATCTCTACCTGGGAACAGAAACTGTGCCCACGACGAGGAGTCTTGGTCTGAGTTGGGAAGTCAAGACAGACACATTCACCTTTCAAGTGAATATCACGGACAAACCGTTCACACGTCGAGGAGTACTCTCTACTATAAACAGCCTCTTCGATCCGCTTGGATTCGTCGCTCCTGTGACCATACAGGGAAAATCTCTATTGCGAGAACTTACGCTGGATGGAACAGAATGGGATACCCCACTTCCTCATGACAAACATAGTGTGTGGCAGACATGGAGAGATTCTCTACAGGAACTGCAACAACTTCACATTCCTCGTGCTTACACTACAACCTCACTTGCAAAGGCTAGCAAAAAAGAAATATGCGTCTTTTCTGATGCATCCACAAAAGCAATCGGTGCGGTAGCATACCTAAAAACCACAGACGAAGATGGCAAGGTTCACGTAGGTTTCATCTTAGGAAAAGCCAAACTAGCACCTGCAAACGGGCCCACCATCCCAAGATTGGAACTTTGCGCAGCAGTGCTAGCCGTGGAAATGGCAGAACTCATTGTTCGAGAGCTCGACCTCACACTGGATGCAGTCACCTTTTATTGCGACAGTAAAGTGGTACTCGGATATATACATAACCAGTCCAAGAGGTTTTATGTTTATGTCCACAATAGGGTGCAAAGGATTCACCAGTCCACGGAGCCAAAGCAGTGGCGTTATGTGCCCACAGAACATAACCCAAGTGACCATGCATCCAGATCCGTTCAAGCCTCTCTGCTCACCAAAACAAACTGGTTCACAGGTCCAGCATTCCTTCACAAGCCTCAAACAGTATGTGATCAGCAACAAACATTTGAGCTTATTGATCCAGAGTCGGACATTGATGTCAGACCGCAAGTGACAAGTTGCGTTACCAGCCACGATGATAAGTCGCTCAATCCGAAGAGATTCGAAAAATTCTCAACTTGGAAGTCATTGCAAAGAGCGGTTGCAAACCTCATCCATGTAGCTCGTTGTTTCAAGTCAACAAACAAAAATGTTATAGATTGTACTGGCTGGCATCAGTGTAGCAAACCTCGCACAGCGGACGAGCTATCTCAAGCAACTTCAGTGATTCTTCTTGCTGTACAAAAGGACTGCTTTAATGAAGAGTTCACTGCCCTCTCAAAAGGAGTTGACGTAAACCAGAAAAGTCCACTGTCAAAACTCAATCCAGTCCTTGGATCAGATGGATTGTTGAGAATCGGAGGCCGGTTGAAGCAAGCTGATCTCTGCGATCAGGAGAAACATCCAGTTGTTTTGCCAGGCAAACATCACGTCTCCACTCTGCTCATAAGCTACTACCATGACAAAGTGGAACATCAAGGCCGTACCTTTACAGAAGGCGCTGTACGAGCTGCCGGCTTCTGGTTGATCAGTAGCGAAAGACGCATAAGTAGCATTCTTCATGGATGTGTTACCTGTCGAAAGCTCCGTGGGAAAAGAGAGAACCAAAAAATGTCGGACCTCCCTCAAGAGCGGCTGAGCACTTCATCTCCCTTCACATACACTGGTGTGGACATCTTCGGACACTGGCTTGTGACAGCCAGACGGACAAGAGGAGGTGTTGTACAAAACAAGCGCTGGGCCGTTCTCTTCACATGCTTGAGTACACGTGCTGTCCACATAGAGGTAATAGAGGCGATGGACACGTCGTCGTTCGTTAACGCCTTGAGGAGATTCTTTGCTATCCGTGGCCCCTCTGAACAGCTTCACTCAGACTGTGGAACCAACTTTGTCGGCGCTTGCAGAGAGTTGGAGTTTCACAAAGTGCTGAAGGGATCAGACGTTCAGAAGTACACAAACAATCAAGGATGTTCATGGCACTTCAACCCACCACACTCCTCACATATGGGTGGTGCGTGGGAACGCATGATCGGAGTCGCAAGGAGGATCTTAGATTCAATGCTCATGCGAATTCACTCGTCAAGCTTGTCCAATGAAGTCCTGTGCACTCTCATGGCAGAAGTGACATCCATCATCAATTCCAGACCCCTGGTTTCTGTATCTTCTGATCCAGAGGTTCCTCAAATACTTACCCCTGCGATGCTTCTCACCCGGAAACAGAGTGTTCCACCTCCATCAGGGAAATTCACCGACAAAGACTTGTTCAAGCAACAGTGGCGTCAAGTACAAAGGCTTGCAGACCAATTCTGGAGTCGTTGGAAACGTGAATATCTGCATACACTACAAGTACGTCATAAATGGCAAACGTCAAGTCCCAACATCGAAGAAGGTGATGTTGTTTTACTGAAAGACACCCAGACATGCCGCAATGAGTGGCCCATGGCTCTTGTGACTAAAACCTTTCCAGGACGCGATGGAAAGGTCCGAAAAATCGAGATTAAAACGACCAAAGATGGATCTACAAAGACATTCCTTCGGCCCGTCACCGAGGTCATTCTTCTTCTGAAATCAAAGGACTGAATGCATGTTTTAGGTTTATATGGCATCTTTACAGACACCAGGCGGGGAGTGTCTTGCCCTTTATAATTGTGCGGAATATTTATTTTCAGAGTTAGATTACATTCTTTAAGTTTTCTGTCTTTTATTTTGAAGGCCGTTTCCTGTGTTTTATTTTGAAGGCTGAACTAGAAACAGGAAGTTGTGAGGAGAAGTCAGCAATTTTGCTTCCGCTAGTGAGTTAGCATAACAGTTAGCTAGCTACCAGTTATCCACCGCCTTTCGTCTATTTTTTCTAATCCCCTTTTGACATCACAGTCTGTAAGTTTGTTTTATATGTTCATAAAGTACAATATTAATGTCTCATTTGCGTGAAAGGACGCTTGGAAGTGTGTATTTTGCTACTGCTAGTTTGTATGTTTATTACCGCATGTAGGCCTATTTTCATGGTGATAAGCTACTTTAAACATACTTTTGCACTATATTAAGTGTATATTTTCTTTCTGTTTTACAGTTTTACTCTGTTCTGAAGACATCTTTTGCATACAGTAGTCATTAAAATGGAGCTTGGACGCTACATCCTGACTCTGCGCATGTTTTCCAGAAGGAGTTAGGCTTACTGCTGAGTTTATGTTAGATACGCATAAATGAGAGCAGGAAAATCGCCTATACTTGATCATTTCATGTTAATGTAATCTCCTAATCTCCAGTTTAATTAGGAATCACTCAAACACACCGGGTATGAGGACGCAGGCCGTTCTACACTGGCGGGGCAGCAGACCGAGCAGGACAGTGAAGTGTGTGTCACAGAGTCGTGCCACAGTCCATTAACACCATGAATACATTTGTCATGCTTCCACGCCTTTGTCGCTATGCTCAGACGCTGTCACCCCTGCTGCATTCCTCTGCTGCAGAGACAACAGCTGCCCGGCCCTTCAGACCCCACGTCCACAATCATTAACCTGCACAGTGTGTGTGTTGACACACTTAAATCACACATACAGGCAAACACAGGTGCTCACACATAGTACCACTCCAGAGGGTCAGAGGTGCACATGAAGCTCGTAACCTCAGTGCAGGTGCATGGGAAATGGTTACAAATGCAGATGCTTTCTGAGCGGACATCAGAGGCATGGTTTTTTAACTTTCTCTGCTTATGTTTACTCGTCCTTGTGATTGTACAAACATGCTGCCTGTAAAGAGGTAAACGAAGGACACCCGTCATGGTTGACCTTGTTCGTTGTGGGAAAAGGGAAGTAGCTGCTGTCGTGAGCAAAAGCAGTTGTGTTGCTAATGGTTCTTTATTGATCTGTTTGATCAATTCAGTATACTGAGAAAAAAAACTGCACAGGAAAGTTAAAGGCTTTGATTGCTTATTCATTATTATTCATATATCCATCAATTCATTTTTATCTTCTCATCTCTTTGTCTCTGGATGTGTTCCGGGCGTCTGACTGGCAGGCGCTTGAGGTTTGGTGTGAAACAAAGACCCTCTCAGAAACCAATGGAAGCTAATTAGATTCAGCTCGGAGAGGGTCTGGTATGTGTCAGTGCCTCTTTGTGTTTGTGCCTGCGGAGATGCTGTGTGTTGTTTCTGCAGAGGAAAATATGAGGTCGTCGTACAGTATGGGATGCCCCACATCCAGAAAGAACAGAAGACGTGTCAGATCTTGTTCAGCAATGTAGACTTGACTTGGTTTTATCTGTTTAGAAGGGTTGCCGTCAGGCAGGTACGGGTGGCTATAATAAAGGCCAAAGATCAGAGGTTAGAACCCCACTAACCTCTTCCCTTTTCAACTCTCTTTCTTCTTGGTGTCAGACTTGGCCTCCAATAAAGAAGCAAAAGAAGAACTCCTGTCACAGTGGGCGGCAAGGGCCAAAAGGGTTAAATAGCGGCTGCCTTTTAACCAATTAGCATTCAGATGATCTGATTTCACATCCTCATATCACTTTATCCCCACTTCCATATCAATTTGAACAAACTTGAGTTAGCTGACATCTTATGCCTCCCTTTCATGTGCACATTTATTTCATAAACAGGAGGGATTACACAAGGATTACAAAACCCAGCAGTAAGAAAAAGAACAGAATCAAACTAAACTAAATTGATTTAAAAAGTTTTGAAGTACTGGTGAACATTAAGCAAACAAAATGACACGTTTTGAATTTTTTAAAAGGGAAAAACACAAGTAAAGAAGTAGATGTGTGTCATCTAATTCAGCCAGGGGACATTAGGTTAAGGCTTAGCCTTTCTGAAAATCATTCAGATGAGTCATGAGGGGAGAAAATGTCACTGAGAAGTAATAAAAGCAAAAGGAAAGCTTGATGTCCCCTTAAGAGCTGCCATTTGTTCTTTATTACAAAAATACACCTCTTTCTTGAAGCAAAACACTTAAGCTCAGTAAATGAGCTGTTCAGCATTGTAGTTTAGCCGTAATAATTTTTATACTAAATTGAGATAATCGAAGTACTCCTGAGCATGGCTGCAATGGACTGAATTCAACTTTTTTTTCCGTTTTAAAATGTAATCAGTTATTTGTGGTTTTGAGCAACTCTTTTGTAACAGTAGAGTTAAAATTAATGCAACTATTTCTTTTTGTCTGTTGTAATGCAATAGATGCGTATTTGCAGTCATTTGAAGTTTTCGATGACAAAAACTTCTGGATAGAAATTAATTCAATGTAACTTTTGAAGAGTCATTCTGTATTTAGGTTTAATGCAGTTTAAATGGTTTGCCACGTATTGCCCTAATAATGTGTTATACTGTAGGTAAATAAGGGTTTTAAAAAGTGGTTAAGAAAGAATCCTGGTTTGATTGTTTTTTTTTTTTTGGTTCATTATTTCTTAGATGCACCATCCATCATCAAGCATTCTTTACAATGTGCCTTCTAGAGCTCCAGAAGTCATCACCTTGATGTTTTTGCTCAAACTCTATGAGTAAAGGGACAGGAATGCAGTGATGGACAATTCCCTGTAAATGATTACACATACCATCATATATATGTCATTTGCACAAACCGCTGGAGTTATTGCATCACACAGAATTTTAAACAATGAAAAATAGCCTGGTTAATTAAAAAAGATGTCTTTTTGATCGCTCTGAGTCCTTATGAAAATAAGCTGTTGCAACATTGAGCTGAGAACTTGTGAGATGTTCTGTACATCAGTGTCCTATCATGTTTGTGTTTAAAATGGCATCGAGCCAGTTTCAATCCATCAAAACTCCCCTGAGGTTGATGAACTGTGAAATTATGGGTCGCACACTGGGAAGTTTGATCAGGGTCATGGTGCATACTCACTGACCTATGACCTCGATCTCTGCATCATTGTGTAGCAAAGCGCCCGATAAGCCATGAGGACACCGTGTCTTACTGTTAGTAAGCAGTCTCAGGGGCATTTAAGAGGAGGGGGTTGTTTTGACCGTCTGGCTAAAATCATGAGACAGAGATTATCAGGAGGCTAATGAGTAGTTGAGGATGTTGGGTAGAGATAGAGCGCTGTCCGCTTTTCAAACACAACACCGTCTCTGTGCACACGTCTGCTCAGAGGAAAAATTACATTGTGCTGAAATCATTTCTTGGCAGATAATCCTGGAGTTTCTAGCGACTGTTTTTTGTCTTACGATGAGCTTCCTCAACAAATATTTGGCTTCTTTTTGTTCATTTGTTATTAGCTGCCTTTCAGTGTGGACCCGTTGACCTCTAAGCTTAGTTTTCAGCATTATTGGTCATTTGCATTTATTAATGTATTAATTTATTCAGGTCTTGGTAGGAATTGCTCAAGACTTTCCTCACTCCAGGCACATCTTTCAGCTCAAGTAGTACCTCGCTAAGGTATGAGAAACTGCTCCATCCTCAGGTCCTGTGTCTTTCTCAAAATTTCCTCCTGCTGGCTGATCGTAGAACACCTGACCAACCAGGTATTTGGGAGGCATCCCACCAAATTCTCAAACCACCCCATTTTGCTCCTCTCAATTTGGAGATGCAAAGGTTCTTTTCCAAGTCCCTTCCAGTGTCAGAGCTCCTCACCACTATCTCTGAGCGACAAATTGGCCACACTGGGGCGGATGCTAATTTCAGTGCTTGTTTTCGCATCATTGTTCTTTTGGTCACCACCCACAGCTGTTGGTTGGGGTTGTAGGTTGGGGTATGTTGGGGTATGTTGGTTGGGGTATGTTGGTTGGAGTTGTAGGTTGGGGTATGAACGTAGATGGATTGTTATGTGAAAAAGTTTGTTTTCTGGATCAACTTTTTTTTCATCGCAATAAATTGATGCAGCGTCCTGATCATTGTATCCATTGTACGGATCAATTCATTTAAACCAACAAAGAAATAACATCACTCTTGATCAAATAGACCTCTTTAACCTCAACTCAATAACCACACATGTAAAAAACTGACAAAAAAATTAAATATTACCTGTATTACCCAACTTTATGTGTTTTATGTTTTTAGGATCTTAAAGCCAACATAAAATTTTAAAGAGATTTTGTTCCTATCAAGTTCTGATTTAGGAGGTATAACTTTTAAAAAGTCTCCCCAAATTACAAGTCAGTTTCCCACATCTTCAAACTCAAGACCTTTAGAGGAGCTAAAGGAATGAGCCTTAAGAGTTTGGAGTTTCTAGATAACACGAATGAAAAAAGAAATCAAACTTTTTAAAGTGTTATTATGATTGGAACAAAGAGACAATAACATGAACAAAATATTGAGATTGTACGCTCAGAATCAAAGGCAACAAAAGGTCATGAATTTACAGCGCACGCAACACATTCTTTTAAACCTAATGATAAGAGTAATGACTCCCTCATCCTCCTGTACTTGAAGTTATCATAAACAGACAAAACCCACAAAAATAAGGGCAAGAATGGAACCACATAACATTTAAAAACAAGATGTAACTACTTTTTTATCAGAGAATTGCATTTTTCATTATCACAGTTTTATGCTTTTATCACATAAAACCACACATAAATGACTATTCAAATTACTTAATTAAATTTTGGCCCATTTCCATTTATTCCTGTGTAAAATTATTCCTTTTTTAGGTTTCTTTTATGTTGTAATGAGATTGTGAGATGAGGTTCAAACACCGGTTCAATCTAGGGTTTACTTAACTCTAAATATTCATTCACTAGTAAGATTGTTCAAGCAAATCCACTCCATGCACACAGCACATCTCTTACAGCCTCTTCGTAGAAGTTTTCTCTCCTTCATGTTACCCTGTTTCCCTCTGACCTGGAGCAGCTGCCTTCTTCTCTGTTGCCTTTTTAGGTCATCTGCTTTCAGGATACTCTTGTTTGCAGTTTTGACTGAACATGCACCCAGAGCCTTCTTCTTTTAAAGTTAACTCAGATTGAAAGCAGAAGATCATTTAAAAAATGAGTTTTGGTATGATTCTTCTATTTTCCTGCATTCACTTCCTTTCTTTGAATTACTTTAGTTTAAAGGTTTGTTACCCAAACAAGCTTGAAAAACTAAAGTGATGCTTTTGTCACTGTTCCGTGTCTCATTGGGTTTGCAAAACATGGAGACCAAATTGGCCTGTTGGGAACGAGTTTGGCCTTTTATTTTGGGGTGAAGCAAAACATTGAGGTCATTTTATTTCTCCAGGGTTATTAAACTGAATTTTTGAGCGTGAACTAATCCAGATAGACAGAGGCTAAAGACAGAGGCGGTATCATCATGAGCTCGACATATGAATCCCATTATCATGTTAACTATACAAAGAGTACTGCCTCTGGGACCATCATGTAAACTACAAGGAAACCAGCATCCTTTCTTTGGTTGGGTCTGTCGTGTGTCAACAGGAAAGGAGGAGATGAAACGATAGCTTGGTACAATCTGCCTGTATTCAAAATACAGCAAGTGGTATCTCTGAAGCATCTTTGTGACGTTGGTGGAAAATAAAAAAGAAACATTATGGCTCCTTTTTCGGTTTAATCTGAAGATCAGAGGGATAATCGGTCCACACGCTATGTGAGAATACCGTCTGCTACAGATGTTTTGCTTTGGATTTTTGAGATCTGGATCTTTTCAGGCTTCTTACTTGACCAGACCAGGTTGTAATTAAATTTCACAGAAGAGAACTACAAATTTGTCTGCCCTAAATGTCAGTGTGATTATGTAGTATGCATCCTAATCTGTGCCTTGCCTAAATAGATCTTCGCAATTCATGTGATTAGAAAACTAGTGGAAGCCTGAAAACATGAGGCTCGACAGAAAACCGAGACCGAAAACAACATTTCAGAAAACCAAGGATACTGAAACCACAGCTTCTGTTAGGAAAAATAAAAATAAAATAGACTTGTAAGAATAAATCAGGAAGCAGCAAAAATAGGTAGTAGCATTTTGGAAAAATAGGAAATCCCCCCCAAAAAACAACGCTTCTCAGAAACTTTGCAGCTTTTATACATGCTTTCCTTTCTGTTTTCTTAAACATCAGTGTCCTGCAGGATTTCCTGCTTAAACACAACTGGACAATTGGATGAATGCTTCATTAGCAGATTTGTGTTGAATTTGACAAGTTGTTGCAAGTATTGAATAAACATTGAATAAATTACATCTAAAACCTACAGTACTCTGCGCTCCAAAATGACTGGTTGTAGACTGCACTGATGGGATGATCCATTTCCATCTTTATAAAAAAACTTTTGAGGCTTGAATTGAAGCAACACATCTGGAAATCCCATTGAACATGCTTTTGTATCCTCAGATATTTGAGCATAGTCCAATTGATTCCCTTTATGAAGTCTAAATTTAGGGTATTTTTGTTCCTCACCGCTGCAAAAAAAAACCTCCTTGAATGGTTATTGTGCACTTTAAGCATTGCTGGGCTTTACAGTTTTGAGCTAATAGAGCAGTGGAGGACTTCCTCAGCCTGGTGTGAGCCACGGTGCATGGCAGGAATGTGAAAACCAGATGACCTCAAATGGAAACTTCGAGGCTGAAGCAGGCCTTCTCATTGCTCTGATAATTACACAAACTTCTCTTTGCCGGCTTTTTCTCTCTTTCTTTTCAACCACTTGGCTGTTCTTGCTTCCCGACCTGGCTGAGCATTACCCTACCACGCCCCAGTTACTGGACTGCCGCCTGTTTTTTTTTTGGGGCCTACAATTCAAAGACAGGGTCAGGTTTTACCCGCGGAAAAACGCAACGTCATTTTTCAGTCCCAAAGTTGTAATTTTCATGTTAATTATACAGAACCAGAGAAGCAGCTAAATATATCCATGTGGGCTTATGGAAGGGGAGTTGAACAGAGAGGAAAAGGGGGCATGGGGTAGATGTTCCCCAATCTAGCCAAGGCAAAGGGGGTGGGGGCGTTGGAAAGAGGCAGGCTGCTTGCTGGAGCCCTGTGGTTTTTCTTCTACTTCTGAAAACAACCAGGAACGAAAGAGAAGAAAAGAGAAAACGATGAGGGGTGGGGTCTCCTCTTGCAGTGGAGCTCAGACGTGACATTCTGATTGCTCCCAGCGGTTGTGGTCAGCACAGAGGAGGTTGGGGGTGGAGGGGAATACAGTGCAGGGAGAGGAGGGTTAACTCTTTGCCAGATGCCGTCATCTTCATAGGCCTCCATGTTTTATGGCAGTAGACATTCATCAGGAGACAGATGTACTCCACTCAACATCCAGTCCAGCTGAGGATTTACCTGGCAACCCACATCAATGCAGTAACACCAGGATGATCTAACTGTGAGGGCATCCTGCCCCCATCTGCAGCACTTATTAGCTGAAACACATTTCTCTTGATTCAAGCATTCGTGGAATCCGGTCACAACATCTAAAGCACGAGAAAAGCAGCTCATCTTGATTTATTGAATTCAACATGGGTCTGCAGACCCATTACGGTCAAACTTGGATCCTAAACACAGCAAATACTTTGCAGTGAAAGGTATTTAAATGCTGAACTGTCACAGTTTTGAGGGGAAAATCCGTAAACTCAAGTGTGCAAAAGGCACAAATATGTCAAGCATCTTGTTTATTTGTTTTCAGTTTGGAATGAAGGCATCTTGTTCATTCTCATGGCAGCTGTCTGGAAAAAGATGATGGATGTCAGAGAGAAATTTGACAACATGGGGTATCTGTGGATTTGTATGCGTACAGTAGCTAGTAGACAGAAACAAACCCCTTTTCCTTCAGGGATTGTATCTTTTCGTACAAAACCACCTGAAATGTTCAGTTAGGACCACTTGGTACTTTACTTTCCAAACCTACACTTATTAGTTGTTTCTCTGTCATTTTTGTTGAAAATATTAATTTCTTTACGCTATTATAAAAACTTAACATAAAACGTTTTTTTTTTTGGTTTGGGAAAATTTTGTCTTCATTTCAGCTCTGATTGCTTTAGTGAAGACCTGAGCATGAGGAATGCGCTCTGCCAGAAGACCACTCCCTGTTAATTAGGTTAAAGTGGAACACCATCTCTCCACTTAGTCTGCTGCAGAGCATGATGTGTGTGTATACAGCTGTGTGTGTATCTACAGCTGTACGTGACCTTATTTTTACTTGTTAAATACATGCTCTCCTCATTTTTCTTTGTCATCAGTGTAAAATTTATCAACTAATTGTGCAAGAGGTGGTTAAATCTATCTGTTCCCAGGTGCTCCTTTCTCTTCAATCTCCTTAATTTTATTTGCATTTCTTGGCTTAAAGTTACTCAGGGGATCTTGTGCAATCAAAAGAAAATAAAAGATGTGTTTTTGCAATAATTGCTCTATTTTTTGGGGGGTAAAAATGTGTCAGTGTTGTCTAAGCTGGTCTGTATTTTCCATCATTTTTTGTTGCAAGACACTGCACTCTGACCTTCATTTTGATCATTCTTGAACGCCTCCGTTATGCTCCAGCATCTTGTCGACATCTCCCACCTCCATGTTTCCTTCCCACTTTCTTATCATTGTTTCGACGTGACCTCCGGGCTGGATGGACATCTACAATCTTGACTTGTTTGCAACATTTAATCTAAAAAATGGTGTTTTGTTTTTTGGATTTATGGAACATAAATATCAGGAAAAAATATTTTTATTGCTTTTTAATCTCCTTGACATATTTTTGGATTTTTAAAAGTTTTTAAGATTCAACAAGTTTTACATCAGTTTTTGTATTTTTATTTTGACATAAAATCAAAACAACAACATAGAATCTTTGGCTAGTTTTTTGTATTTGTCTAAATATTACAATTAATTAAAAATATGTGAGTTTACGTGTTGAGTTTGCATGTTCTCTCCGTGTATGCGTAGGTTTCCTCCAGGTACTCCGTTTTCATTCCACCCTCCAAAAACATGCATGTAAGGTTGCTTGGCCACTACAAAATTGCCCCAAGAACTAAATGTGTGTGTATTGTTGTGTGTGTGGCCCAGTAGCTGACCAGGGTGTACCCCGCCTCTTATCTGGATAGGCTCCGTCACCCACTGCAACCCTGTTAGGAATTGGCGGTTTAGAAAACAAATGATCTAACATGAGTTTGCATGATTTAGAGAAAAACCTCTCCCACTTAAATTAGTATGAATGAGAGGGTGGTTTTAGGAGTTAACTTGTTTTTAAAACCTGTACTTCAGAGAAGTGTTTTCACACCACATAGCTCACACATGGTGCATTAGTATGCACATGTAAAGAATGCATGCGTAATGGGTTAGCTTCCTACAGAGGAAAACGTGGTCAGGTGGGCTGCTTTAATACTCAGAGCTCTGACCAGTCTGTTCAGGAAGGTGGGAGGATACTGGACCACCCAGCTCCCCTTCAGCTGTGGGTTGATGGAATATTAGCCTCCAGAATATTTTGCCTCCACCTGCTATTGCCCTCCAGACTTTGCTTGCAACCAAAAGCCCACAACAGGTGTGACCTCTCTGATCTCCAACCACCATCACACAACCAAGGGATTTTTTTTTCCGAACATTATTAACTTACAACCATGGGTTATAGGTTAATGCTTATTGGTCACCATCTCGTACCCTCTAGTCCTGGATTTTGACCTTCACAGCACCTCTTTTAGTACAGTATAGCTATCTTATTTTCATCCCGGTGTACCACACTGGACTGAACTTTCCCAGTTTATTTGCTTTCAGACTTTGTGTTCTAGCTGCCCTCTAGTGTCGTCAAGCTGGCAACTACATCCTGATTGTTAAACGCCTATAGGTTCACTGGGACAGGGGATTTACAGAAGATTAAAGTTAAAATTAACCTTCTTTAAACAGCTATGTTCTTTTTCTCCATGTGTTTGCTTTTGTAGTGCCCACCATGACAGATTACTAATCGGGGCTGAGAAAATATATATGACTAGTTGAGGACGGTTAGTTAATTTATTGCTGCACCTCTAAATGAATTATTTTCAATAATTAAATTGTTGATAGCTTGTTGTTTTTAAGATGAGAGATGAGAGTGACTCTGGAAAAAAGCTCGATTCATTTATCCCACCTGCAGGTAGAATTTCTCACCTTCATGCTTCACAGGTGTTGAACGCAATTTTTCTATAAGAAATGTGTGAAAAAATGTTATTTTTATTTCCTTCTCCTGCAAATTAATTTTGTAGTTTGATTTTATCCCTAGGGCAGCATAGCGGTCCAGTGGTCAGCACAGGGGCCTCAGACCAATAAGGTCGGGTTTCGAGTCCTGGACAAGGCTTGAAAAAAGTGGCCTTTCAGTGTGAACTTTACATGTTCTCCACGTGTATGTGTGTTTTCTTCGGGTCATCGGTTTCCTCCGACCCTCCAAAAACATGCATGTTAGGTTAATTGGTCACTATGAAACTGCCCCTAGGATTAACCTTGTGTGTGGATGGTTGTATGTGACCCTCCGATAGGCTGGCAACCTGTTCAGGTTGTACCCAGCCTCTTGCCTTAAATCAGCCAGGATAGGCTCCACCACCCCCCACAACCCAGTTAGGAGTAAGGACTAAGCAGTACAGAATTTCATTCCTTATGTTGAATCAGGTTGTGTTCTTCATACTTATAGAAGATTGGGTAGGTCCATGTCTTGTTTTTGTTTCTGTAGTGTTCTACTTACGAGGTTTCCTATCTTTTTGGAACTGCAGGTTTCCTAAACGATACTTTTCTGATCACCCTACTTGAACTGTTTTTCCTTATGACTTGCAAACTGATAAATTGGTTTACAACATCATTTTAAGAGTTGTTAGTTGAGAGCTCATTCAACAGTTTCAAACTTTTCAGTCTTTTTCTGTGGGGTTCTTTTCCTCGGCTTTACCCTTCAGAGCGGAGCTAATGAGGATAAAGAGTTTGTTTTGTCTTGAGAGGAAGCTGTTGTGGGGAAATGTGCTGCTGTGTAATCTACCAGCTAATGGTCATGTTTAGGTATGGAAGGGATTAAAATACATCAGCAGTCTAATCTGACCATTACACCAGTAAATGTGCTCGACTTTATCCCCACTCCCTCCCTTCCTATCCCTTTCACTTTCCACAGATGTGTTTGTTGACAGAGCAGGAGGCACGAGGCATGAGATTAGCAGCACATGTCGGCCTTTGATTTCCTGACTTCTAGAGATTTGTGTCAGCAGGTTATGATAAAAGCAGCTAATAAAAAACCTGACAGTCTTCAAGGCGCTGTGAGGCTTATTGCGGGTCAGCTAAGAAAGACTGATTTCTCTAGGCATGTTAGAGCCATCTTGCTCTAGCATGTTTCACTCAAATAGTAAACAGTGGCTCACTAGAGGGAGGTATGCTATTGTCACAGCTCTTCACCTGTGACTGTGTGTTCATTATGTAAACTGTAACTCAATCCCTTTTTGTTCTTTTCCCTCAATGTTTTTCTTTTCACAGGCTCAGACATCTTCTCTCCAAATGTCCTCATGGTCCTTGAGGAAGACAAAAAGAAAAAGAGAGAGTGACTGATTTAGATAACTTCTTTCCTAATTATGACCCCAATTAGCCCAGACTAGTTATCACTGAAAGTAATGCAGATGTAGAACTTCCCTGATCTGAAAGATCTCTCTGAAAAATTAATAAGCTGATTTACTTGTAATCAGAGCCCACGGTCAATTGCTTCCAAATACCATGACAGGTTTTGTCATTTTTACAACAGAACTGTGGGTGTGGTCTTTTCTCACACGTTTATTACCCATCACACCCCTTAACAACAGTCAGACCAACTCCTGCACCCCCAGGATGGTGAATTTGCAAGGGCTGTTAAAGCTCTGGTCTAAACCACAAAAAAGAACCACAGCCAAAGCTTTCTGACTTTAGGAGCGACCATAATTACACAGGGTTGTGTATTTATACTCAGATGTGACTCAGAAGGACATGTGGCATGTGTTTGTGTAAATGTCCTCACACAGGATAGGTTGGCTTTGTGTGCATGACTGAAGGAAAGCTGACTCAATAAACTATTTAAACAAAGGAAAAGAGATATAGTTCTCTATGAAGGCAGAGAGGGGTCTTTAGAGTTAAGATTTACAGTGGTTTAGAACGTGTGATTTCTCCATTTGTAACATTAGCAGGCTGTTTTATTTATACTTAAAATATATTTTGTTGATTTTGGTTTAAGTTTTGCCTCCTGATTCCATAAGCTGATATCTTATGTGTTAAAATGTATATTTTTAAGCTCCTTGAAGTCAAAATTACATTTGAAGAGTCACTTTAGTTAATTTGTTAGCTATTTGTTGAAATTAATTAATTTTTAAAAAATAGTTACATGTTGCCTAAAACCCTATTGCCTGATCAGTTTTTTTTTTATTCATCTTCTGATGCATGCCAACTAGCATGACCGTTTTAATGCGGTTATTAAAGTTTAGCACAATACCGCTTGTCTGGCTGAAAAAACCCCACCAATTCACCAAATTTCTTTCTTTTAGTAAGATTTTGGTCATTTTAAAGTTTTGTGATCAACAATGACAGCATGTTATTATATTGTCAAGTAACGCACTAGTTACAAGTGGTCGAAATGAGCTTCCTTTACAGGCTGGCTGGGCTTTCACTAAGAAATAGAGGAAAAACTCTGGATCTTGGAGTAGAGCCGTTGCTCCTCTGGTTTGAGAGAGGCCAGATGGGGTGGTTTGGGCATCTGATTAGGATGCCTCCCCAATGAGGTGTTTTGAGCATATCCCACCAGGAGGAGACCCAGGGGTGAAACTGTTTCACAGCTAGTCAGGGAACACTTCGGGATCCTCCCGGGTGAGCTGGAGGATACAGCCAGGGTGAGAGAAGCCTGAGTTTCCCGTCTGAGGGTATTGCCCCTGCGACTCGGCCCTTATAAGTGGAAGACAATGGAACGCAGGGTTAGCTTGTGTAGCATGCTTTTACATGCTGCTGAATATGCAGCAATACAAACATTAACGCTTGAGTTACAGTTAATTCTATATATATGTATAAAGTTGTGTGTGTGTATATATATATATATATATTATATATGTATTTCAACTGGAAGTTCGCGGGTTTGCATCCCACTAGTTTCCTTGGAGAAGACACGTAACCCCTCGTTTCTCCCACCATTGGCGCAGTCATAGGTGGCAGCCTGCTGCAGTGAAATGCAGCACATACATTTTCTGGTGAGGGATTAATAAAGTATATTAAAAGAATATATATATGTATATATATATATATATATATAATGTATATATATATATATATTTTTTTTTTAATATATTTAATTTACATGTTGGTCATCTTTAGTATGTTTTCTATTTTTTCCAAACTCTTTATGTTGATATAACAAAACTGAATTTTTTGTTATATCAAAATTCAGTTTAAGCCTACATACAAAGTTTAAGTCTGTTGTTATATGTTTTCTTGTTGCTGGTTGCAGCATATCCAGAGGGTACAGTCTTTGTATGCATGACGGCCCTTTTTAGTCAAGTTGAAACTTGTCCCCATGTGTGGCAGGTGAAACCTGTCGAACCTCACCAGTAACGGATGTACAGCTTATTGACAGTGACGTGCGTTGGAGGAAAGCAACATGGTCACCTGTATGCCAGTCTCGCACGTATCTTGGACTTCCGGCTATTTGGTGAGAACTTGAATGGGCAACTAAACTGGTGGGTGGTTTTAGGGCAGGCCACTTTCTCTGACTTTTCTCTGACTGGTGATATCCACTGTGCTAAACGGGTGTGTTATTACAACGTGAACATAAGAGAGGATTTTGAGGTTTGACAGAATGATCGGGTTGAGGTTCTGTAGGTTTATTTCAAGATCTCGAAGGCTCGTGGTTGTAGTAACTTGCTCAAACTTTTCACAATACAATCATTCTTAACCAAAAACGGGGGAGTGTGACTAAACGTTAAAGCAAATGTTTTTCTTTCTCTTTGAATGAAAATTGGCTCCTTTTTTCCTTTCTCTCTTTTTTATCTCTCTGGGCTCTGTGTCGACGGAGGCAGGACTGACATTTTTGTGAAGTTTATCACCAGGATCACAGCTTTATCACTCTGTTTGCGCAACTTCAAATGCAATAGATGTGCAGACACCAGAGGTTTTTTTTCTTGAAGCAGGAGGAGGATCTACAGAGGATTTAGCCAAACCAACAGAAAATATCTTCATCAACAGTCTATACATCTGGCCTTGGCGATAGCTGAAGGTGCAGTTATTTGCTGGGAAATGACAGTTGAACTGGTTTATACAGAGGTGCTGATGTGTAGTGATTAAAAAAAGAGAGAAACACAAAAAGAAAAGGAAAGCATAGGAGAAAAGTTTGGAGAGTTGAATGAAGAAGTTGATGTTTGCGGAGATAAAATTACAACTGTTTGGGATTGGTACAAAAACAAGATGAAGAGATTTGGTTGGAATTAGAGACACAGAGGGAGGGTGAAAGAAGAGAAAAGGCAGTGGGAGGGAGGAGAGACTGAGGATCCAGCCCTATGGGACAGCAGTGTGTGTTTTGGGGGTGGACAGAGCAGCTTTGTATGCAGAACATCACCGGACACCAACGGGAGGCAGGCTGTCAGTTGTTTTCTGTGTGTGTATCTGTAGTGCAACCAGACCTACCTCTGATCCCTGTGCCACACACACCCCTCCATCTGCTGCCCAGAAGTCTACCTTCTGTTTCCACTGGACTAAACTCCATCTGAAAGTTTGAGAGAGTCCTTCTGATTTCATCCAAAAAAGTCAGAAATGACCGGTTACAATGTGGAAAATGTGGGATTGAATCTTCTGAAGTTGCAATGGAGCCACGAGTTAAAGAAATCAGACTGTTGAGTGAATGACTGGAGGATCCCAGAGGAACCTTTATGTGGATTTGTCTTTTTTGCTTCTGGGCATTGTCCACGACCCTGTTAGTTCTTACGCCTGTGGTGTAAAGGAACGATGTTGCTCTAACTAGAATCGCGCCCTGATGCCCGCTGCTATGCTCCCCTGCCCTGCACCAGCGGGGTCTGACTGGAGTTTCCAGAACCCGGTGGGTGTAGACTGCAGCTCCCCAGAGCCTCGCTGCATCTGGCTGGCGGTTCTTCGTGGAACCACGAGCCCATTGTCATCTGCTTCTCCACCCGCCATGCCCGCTGAGCATGGTACGGAGTCTCACCAGTTCAGGGTAAGGGGAGGTCACAAATTCTCACCAGTCTGATGACTACACATGAATCCCGGAACCATCAGGGGCCGCTGTTAAATGACTAATTTATTTTCAAGTTTTCAGGATAAAAATGAACTGATATTGATTGCACATAATGTGAAAGAATATTGGAATTTAAGACAGATTTTCAACCTATTTGTCAGAATTTGACTTACAAAAAATATAGAGAGGTTTTTAAATGGATTCATTTTTTTCCCATCGGTAGGTTTGAGAGTTTTAGAGTTGGAACAGTATAATATTACAAATAATGTGAGTAATTTGTCCGTTATGGACATCAGCAGAGTTACTGTAACTCTAGACATTGTTTGTAGTCTGTTCACAACTCAGGTGTTGACAGATTTTTAACCTCTCGTGGTTCCCAGCAGGTAGCTGTTGCCTTTGGGCAAATTTTTTTTTAAAACTTTTTTGTCACTTATGCTGATGAACTGATTTGTTGTCATACGTTTATCTAGTTCACCTATTAATAAAGTTATAGTTGTTTTTTTTGCAACTTTTCTTTGAAACAGTGTTTGGATGCGTATTTAAAACATTTTTTTGTCTAAAGCTGTGGATCTAATTGAGTCCCATACAGGAAAATAATACCTGGAGAATCTTTTTTTGTCTTCCTTAGCTTGACTGATTTTGAGTTCTTGTTTATTGTGATAATTGGAGTTTTTTTCTTTGGAATTGAATGAAATAAATCATTTGCATCATCTATTTATTGTAAGAGAGACGTTTAAATAAGGTGGTAACGGATCTGTACTTCCAGGTAACTTCCTACAGGTTTTTCACCTCTTGCATATTTGTTTTTGTGAGCACGCGGAACGTCAGTTTTTTTTTCTTCTCAAGGTTTCTAGTTGGTACTTAAGTAGATGAAAGAGGCTAATAAGTGCCACTTTTCGTAAAGTGTTGTAGAAGCAGCAACATGTTGGAGTTGTTTGATTTTTTTTAACCCCCACTTGCTTTAAAATGTGCTCACAATTCAGTGGATTTACTTCTAATTATCATTTAAATAAGCATGTATATAAAAAAATTCCCTCCTCCCATTCTCTACCGGTCGCCACCCCCCTTTCTAACTCATTGAGATAGTTAAGAAATGCCACAATCAGGAATGTGACTGAGAGGGAGGAGACGATTTATGGAGAAGCTCTACACAACACAGCTGCAACACACACACTCACTGTAACCTGTTTGCAATCCAGGAGAAAGATCTGTGTTAGAATTTCTTTGGAAGGGAAGAGGAGAAGCAGTTCTGCATAGTTTACATCTTCAATGTCTGCTTCAGGAAATATAGTTTTTGTGTTCATATTGTCTGAGCAGTTTGCAATTATTAAATAAAATGGGAATTTATACAATTAAAGATGCCATAAAGATTATTTATTTATATAAATGGGATAAAACACATAAAAAGAATGCATAGTCAGATGTTTCTTTTTTAAAATGTTCCCAAATTTAGTTTTCCTGTTTTTAAAAAACAAAACAAAAAAAAGGTAGACACAGCATAAATAAAAAAAGTCCCTGGCCAGATTTAAATCTGCGTCATACAGTAAATGCACGTTTCTGCTCACCATGCAACCACCAAGTCATGTTGTAAAAGTTATTCTAAAACTGCAGCTCCTCCTGGAAACAATTCTGGATCCAGGACTAAATTAAAATAGTCAGAATAACCATCATCTCCTGCGGTGTGGTGCATGACAGTTAAACTCCCACAAAGTACAATACATTGTGTTGTTTTAGTAGAAAACCCTGTTTAACTGACATTGCCTCATCACCTGCAGACCTGGTTGAACTACGGATGGGGTTAGACTGGTTTTAGAGCACACATACTAAATTCATATTGGCAGAGAGGTGCAAATGTACACATGCATGGGTTAGACAGCATCTTGTTTCAGTTGCAGTGCTTCTCTTTCGAGTCATCTCATTGATTGCTGAGTCGACAGAAATAGCAGCCGGTTATTTAGGCATGCATCTCCTTCTGAAGATGTAAGATGCATGTGGACCTGAAAAGGTGCTGGAGCGTTGCTTCTGTGTTTCCGGTGAGTTCAGACAGAGTTTGGCTTTTTAACTTGCCTCTGGGCTCGGCGCTGCCGGGGCAGACTGTCAGGATTAAAAGCTCGTCAGCATTTGCACCGGCCGTAAAGCTCCACTTTTCAAACAGGTTGCAGCTCTCAGCTGTTTAAAAGAGCATTATTGTTCTGTCCTGGTGGGGTTTTAGGCTCCGTGATGGGTATTGCATTCCTCTGTTCCTTTACGTTTGGATGGAGTGAGGAGTGTGTGTGATGAGTGAAAATGCAGCTGCAAAACTTTATCATGCCGCATTAGTTTCTTTAGGTGTCATCACGTTCTTTTAAATTTAAAAAATATAGATAACAATTGCAAATTTTTAGCTTTTTATCTTCAAATGATGCTATGCTAGTATAACTTCAGATGATTTGCCACACGAATATAAAACTCCAGCATCACTGTTGTGTGTAAAAAAACTCTCTGGTTAATTTTTTCATTCATTTAGTCATTTCTGGTAAATATATGTCCCGAATGGAAAACAGGAGCAGCGGGGAGATTTTGATACTTATATTCGTTCTAAGTACGTGTGTCTCATCTACAGTAAACATCCACGCGGATGTGGTTCAACAAGTTTTAGTTGCAAAGGTTTTGTGTGTCATTTTTAATGATGCAATTATCAGGTGTTAATTGGAACCCTCTGGGATTTCTCCAAAGAACTATCAGGTGGGGTTTTACTGTAATTGTCTCCAGGAGCCCATTTCTTTTGCGTTAGCAACAAACTATTAAGAAACTGTTGAAATTGTTTTCTTCCCTGAGGAAAAGTTGATTTTCTTTACTTAAAAACCCACAAGAAAAAAAGCTCTTATAAACATTTTTTTTTTTTTTTCTGATCCAATGAAACGATGCCCTTTGGTCGTGATTGATAACTGGATCGCTCCTTCTTTGGATTTTCAAAGAATTTTGTCTGATTGGTTTCAAGATGAACATTAGTTTGAGTAGAATTGCTGAGCAGAAATAACCAGCCCACACAGTCCAGGACAGCAGAGTGGGATTGGGTCCTGGCTCAGAGATGCAGTCAGACCCTCTGTGTTTTGGGTAATCACAGGGTTTGGTATTCCCAGCGCCGGGAGGGACCATGTGGTCGAAACTGGCGTGCTGGAGCCTGTCTTTCGCCGGGGCCCGATACTCCTCCTCCTTTTACTCCATCATCCCCATCTTCTTCGCTCCCCTCCTGTGCCAGTGTGTGTTTCAACTTGTCCAAACCAAACCGCTCCCTCTGAGGAATTCACTCTTAGCCTCTTCCTCCTTTCACCCCTCTGCTCTTTAATTTCATCTTTTCCTTTTCTCTATCACTGAATGATGTTTCCGTTAGCATCTCACCACATAATAAGTCTCAATGTATGACTGTGTGAGATAATAGCAGGAGGTTTTACTTGCATTGTTTATACGAAAAGCGTTTAGCATGGCATCAATTTATGGATCTCAATCTACAAAACACAGTATGTATTTGCAAACTCGAGACCAAAAACTATTTTCACAAACACAGACTGGGAGGATATAAGTCTTGGGGAAAAAAGAAATTTCCACTGGTTGAACCCATGTGGTCAGAAATGACGAGGAGAGAACCAATCAGATTTGAACGCAGTGATGTATATTTCTCTATTCATCTACATAAATAAGACAAATGTATATATGGATATTTTTAGGGAAAAAAAATGGTTTTCCCACCCAACTTCCTGTGCCGAGCCTGCCACTTCCTGTTGTTGTGTGGCCGTGCTCAGACCTGCCAGGTCAAGTGTGTTCTTTGGCCTGGTATGTGAGCATATGGTTTTGCAATGTACTGGGGTGTGTGATTGTATGTGAAGGGTGACAGGAAGTCAAACAAAGATTATGGAGCGATCCAGACATTTTAACCTCTTTTATTTCATATTAACATATTTTTATTTTTACAATTTAAACCAGCTATAGTTTAAAAAATAGTTTGGAATCTGTTTATTCTGCAGCATTTTTGTTTGCTTTTATGTCAAAACATCTTAAAAAGACAAATTTGTGCAGAAGTTTTCTTTCATTTGCATTTTTTTTTACCTGTCGGAATGCAAACACGGAAAATTACAGTTTGTGTTTTCTAGGCATAGCATTACCTCGATGGAGGAACTGATATCGGCGTTCATGTGATTCTTGTTTGTTGAAGCGGGGTTATCTGTTGCTCAATGACGTAAAAAAAAAAAAAATGAAAGAAAAGATAAGAAAACTATAGGTTTAGGGAATTACAACTGTGTTCAATTGAAATCAATTTGATTAATTTTGTTCAAGCAATTATTATACAACAAAACAAATAAATTAGATTAGTTTAATATCTATTCATTCAAGCCAAGTCTGAAAAATAATATTGTGTTTGTTTGATAAGAGCAGATATAGAGACAACTTTAAAAAAAAACAGCCATATTTTGTGTCATTGTGCTTATAGTTGAATTTTTTTGAACTGCTTATCTTTAATAGGGTCATGGGGTCCTGGAGCCTATCCCAGCTGCTTTCAGGCGAGAGGCCTGGTACACCCCGAACAGGTCGTCAGTCTGTTGCAGGACCACACACCCTTAATCCTAGGGGCAATTTCGAGTGACCAATTAACCTAACATAGATGTTTTTGGAAAATGGGAGGAAACCGGAGGACCCGAAGAAAACCCACACATACATGGGGAGAACATGCAAATTCCACAAAAAAAGGCCTATGTTTCAACCCCGCCCCCCCTCCGGGACTCAAACCCTGACCTTCTTGCCGTGACGCCACTGTGCTAACCACTGCATCACCATGCAACTCATGGTGCTTATAGCAAAAACTAATTTCCCCAAAGGGCCTTTGGTGATGTTTTTGAAAGTGATTACATCATTGTTTCTGATAAGGCCAGATTTTGATTTGGTTTTTGAACAGATTAAATCTGGTCGCAGACTTTAAGTGAACTGAAGTAAATAGATTTGATCATCTGTTGCAAAGAAAATAGAAGGAAAAAGAAAAAAAAATCTTTTCACACAAATAAATTTATGAGACATGTACTGGTGTGGAAAAAAACTCTACTTAGAATACAGTTGTTGCATTAACCGAACAAATATTTCACTTTTATTCATTCCTCTTTATTTCTTAGACTTTCATTTTGAAGGTTTGGTCAGAGATAATTAAAAAACAGCATTAAACAACACCAATTATTTATTGATTTGACATATTCTGATGGAACATAGCAGACCGCTGTCATGCTCTCCCTGCTGTCCTACGCTTCTTCCCTGTTTGGTCAGGTGATGGTGTTTAACTGACAAATGTGGGCCGTCGGGGCAGCATGGGGGTGATAGTTCTCACGTGTGTCTGTCAGCTGAGCTCGCTGGGCTTATTTACACAGCAGCAGGAATGAGTTATTTAGAGAGTGGGTGGAAGTCTGCCTTCTCTATGAGCTCAGAGGAGTTTGGACTTCATTCCTTGTTAATCAGAAGACGAACACTGTGATCTAAAGGGGGTGAAGCATCACATTGTCTTCGTGGCCCCATTTAGACAGAAACTCTCCCTGATTGCACCCCATTGATGGACTATTGCTTTAAGATCAGTGGGCGTGGAACTGACCTGCCAATATTCAGGAAACACCTAATGAAGCATTCAGGTCTTCAGGGTTATAATCACTGAGTTCACAGTCACCCATGGGATACTAAAAATACAAGATTGGAAGTTCCTCCTTTTGAACAAACATTTCCCGTTTTCCACTTCTATAAATAAAGTTTGAATCCCTCTTTTACAATGTAAAGAGATTCTTATTCTTCATCTCCTGGTTTTAGTTTCTTCTCCTGAGTCTCCTTGTTTGTGTTTGCAGGGTAAAGGGCGGAGGGATGGTTTCTCACCGGGAGGCGAGAACCCTCGACCTCCGATGGCGACCCGGCCGAGGAAGGAAGGGGTCGGTGTGGGCTGGAAGGGTCCCCGAACGCTGGTTCTGCGTAAGAATTCTCAGGGTTTTGGTTTCACGTTACGCCATTTCATCGTTTACCCTCCGGAGTCAGCATTACACACCAATCTCAAGGTGAGGGCTGGAGATGTACGCAGCAAAGTGTTCATATCAGAATCAGAATCAGAATGCTTTTATTGCCATGTCAATGAGAATATCAGAGACTAGGAACTTGCTTTGATACAGCTGTGCAATATTATAAGATGAAAATAATAAAAAATAATAAAAAATAAAATAAATTAAATAATTTTAACAAAACAGAGTGCTCAGAAAGAAAAAGAAAAGTAGTGCCATGTCATAGAAAATAATAAAAAATAATAAAGATAGTAAAGTGACAAGAGGGAGGTGACTAAGAGATGTGGGGTTCAGGCTACAAAGTATTAATTAGACTAACGGCAGAAGGGAAGAAGCTGTTTTTGTGGCGGGACGTTCTGGTCCGAATGGACCGGAGCCTCCTGCCCGAGGGGAGTCGCTCAAAAAGTCCATGTCCAGGGTGGGAAGGGTCAGCTGCTATCCGACCTGCACGCCCCCGAGTCCTGGAGACGTACAGGTCTTCGAGAGATGGAAGGCTGCAGCCGATCACCTTCTCTGCAGAGCGCACAATGCGCTGCAGTCTGTGTTTGTCCCTGGCTGTGGCTCCAGCGTACCACACGGTGATGGAGGAGGTGAGGATGGACTCGATGATGGCTGTGTAAAACTGCACCAACATCTGGGCGGGCAGCTTGGCTTTCTTCAACTGCCACAGAAAGTACATCCTCTGCTGGGCCTTTTTGATCAGGGAGCTGATGGACGGCTCCCACTTTAGGTCCTGTGTGATGGTAGTGCAGAGGAAGCGGAAAGAGTCTACAGTGGTGATGGGGGAGTCTGTCAGTGCAAGGGGGGTAATGGGTGCTATAGCTTTCCTAAAGTCCACGATCATCTCCACTGTCTTCTGAGTGTTGAGCTCCAGGTTGTTGTTGCTGCACCAGGACACCAGCCGGTCTACCTCCATCCTGTAGGCCGACTCATAATAATAATAATGCATTGAACTTATATAGCGCTTTTCTAGACACTCAAAGACGCTTTACATTTACATAGATATGCATTATTCATTCACTCCATACAATCATTCACACACACACAACAGTCATTCCTGATGATGGGAGCTACCATGCAAGGCGCTGACCACTATCATCAGAAGCAACTGGGGGTTCGGTGTCTTGCTCAAGGACACCTCGGCATGGACTCTGGGCGGGGGATCGAACCTGCGACCTTCCGGTTACGGAGCGGTCGCCCTACCCACCGAGCCATCCTTCCCATCAACATCAGAGATGAGCCCGATGAGAGTGGTGTCGTCCGCAAACTTGATCAGTTTGACAGAGTCATGGCTGGAGGTGCAGCAGTTGGTGTACAGGGAGAATAGCAGGGGAGAGAGGACACAGCCCTGTGGAGACCCTGTGCTGATAGTCCGAGAGGTGGAGACATTCTTCCCCAGCCGCACGCACTGCCTCCGGTCTGTTAGGAAGTCAGTAATCCACCTGCAAGTGGAGTCAGGCACGTTGAGCTGAGAGAGCTTGTCCTGAAGCAGGGTAGGGAGGATGGTGTTGAATGCAGAGCTGAAGTCCACAAACAGGATCCTAGCATAGGTTCCCGGGGAGTCCAGGTGCTGCAGGGTGAAGTGGAGGGCCAGGTTGATAGCGTCGTCTACAGACCTGTTGGCTCTGTAGGCAAACTGCAGAGGGTCCAGAGAGGGAGAGGTGAAGTGCTTGAGATGAGGGAGGACCAGGCGTTCGAATGACTTCATGACTACTGTGTGACTACTATATGAGTCACACAGTCTTTACCCTAAACTTTTATACTGATTTTCTGGTTCCAATTGTCTCTGAAAGCTTTTCTGAAAAGTCACGGAACACATACCACATTCAATTCAGAACTTTGAGATCAAACCAATCATTCTGCACCAGAGGGTAAATAAGGTTTAGCTGAGTAAAATCACAAAGTGGTAAATCAAGCTTAGCTGATTAGAGACAACAGACTGAACAAAATGTGAGATCAGGAACACACTTTGAATTTTATATAATAGATAGATAGAAAAAAAAAAATCAATTAGGAGCATGCAAATATACACATATGTAAACTTCTATTCATACATATACAGTAAGTATGTGTGTGTACCCACACCTTTGACAAATTCTGATTTAAAAATACTATTATTAAAACACAATAAAATGTCTGAAATGTAAATTATTCAGGTCTTTTTGTACTATAAGAATGTTAAAGAAGTTTAATTGTGGAAAAAATATTTGTCAACTTCAATTTTCATTGAAACTAAAAGTTTTTGTTCAGAGTTATTACTATACTTCATTGGTCTTAAAAACTTTTTTAAAAAGATCCAAATTTGCAGAAATAGGTCATTATGATCTGTGTGGTAAAAATACAAATCTACATGCACATTATTTTGTAAATGTATGTATACACATTCATATGTGTACAAAAACACATTTTCATTAGTCTCAGCATGTTCAGATGCATATTTTTAGCCCTTGCACCCTGATAGAAATAAGATACGAGTTTTTATGTTTGTAAAGAAAGAACAACCAAAATTCCCCTCCATAACTCACTGATCTCTCTAAAATGTCCTATTTTTGTTGTTTTCCCATGGATTTTTTTTTTCTTCCCCTCTCTCTGTGTTTTGTGAAATGCGCCTCGGTCCGAGTGACTGCTTGCTTAGCTCTCTGAGGTGTGAGGGCCAAACGACTCCAGATGTGAAATTGAGGCATACGAAAGCAAGGGTGGGGTGAGCTGGCCGAAACAAGACGACCATTATTTATCCACCACCCCACTTTCAGCAGCTGCAAATATAGTAGCTGGTATTGAATGAGATCTGTTGTGTTTCCGTGGTACCACTCAGCCGCAGCCAAGCTGTACCAGGCCAAAGCAAGACAATGGGCCCACTGCTGGCCTTTGGCCCGGTTCTGTCCCTCTGTCCTCTGCCTCAGAAGAGACATGGATCACATGGTGTTTTTGGGCAATTCACTCACAAAGGCTGTCGTTCTCTATTTGAGGAGCCCACGTGGAAGTCTTCAAAATTACTTGCATACATCCCAATTACACAAATATTTACTGGGCGACTCGACCCGTTGGTGATGTTTCTGAGTTGTTGGAGGTCATTTGTTGTGAAATTCCTCAAAAATGTTCAGTTTTATAAAAAAAACAAGTCTTTTATCAAAAATGATCAAGAAGAAAATGTCTTTTTTTTGGTCTCAGAACTAATAAAAAGAAACTTTTCCAAGTTTTCCCCTCGCTTTAAGAAAGTGGGACTGAAACTGGAAAACAAAGAATAGAGTCCTATAAAGAGTGTTTATGTTTTTGAATCATTAGTACACTTTGTAGCTTTTTTATGATCTTGTAAAAGAGATCTTAATAGGTCCTTTACCTGGATAAATAAAAACTGAATGAGTTAAAAACTGCTTGGAAGGGGTCATTAGGTTTAAACTGCTTTACGACTGTGTTATGTTTTGCATCTGCACAATGGAATGTAGCTAGTAAACATCACGCTGTCTGTGCTGAAAGCTCCTTAAATGTGTGGAGGTGGAAGTAGAAATGAGAGTAAGAATAAGATTTAGTTTTCTGGATTTGCTTAAGATCAGTTAAATAAAAAACAATCTTTCACAAATGGGATCATACGATATCTAAAGAAATGAGGGTTAGTAATGAGTACCTCTGTGAATGTCTGGACTGCCTCTGATCTACATGTGTGGAAGATGGCGCTGGGTTGGGAATGTGTGATGTGTATCCACAGCTCCAGGTTCTATCATGAGGCCGCCAGCTTTCCTTTCTCTGTCCCTAAAGCCCCCCATCATTGTCTGCAGAGCCTGGAATGAGCCCACTCAGCGCAGCATAAAGCCAGGCAGCAGTCAGCCCACTGGTTTCTAACTCCAAACTGCCCACTCAGCTCAGCGTGTGTGTGTGTGTCTGTAGGTGCAGCTATCAAATCTCACCTTCATGTGTTTGCTGCAGGGGATGACGTCATGTTGACTTGCAAGCTGGAAGTTTGAACTTACGCACTTTGCTTAATGACAACTAACCGGTTTGTCTGGAAGTTTGATTAAAAGCATCAGAAAGGCTTTTAAAGATGGCAATAAGCAGAAAATACGCACAAAAAAAAAAGCGGAAAAAATTTACAGATCTTTAACAGATAGTATGTAGGGTTATGGTGTAAGAGTTAAAGACATTTCTTGCAAGATGCAACCTTGTATCTCCATGTTTTTTTTTATCCGGTATTATAAAACGTATTTGTTTTCTTTAAGAGAGACATAAGTCTTTTTCTGTGTCTTGCAGGATGAGGAGAACGGTAACGGAAAGGGTAAGTCCTCTTTAGTTTCACCTTCTTTCAGTTGAACCTGCTACAGTGGGATCATTATGATGTAATGACCTAGGACCAATTGTGCACACTCCTGTCACCTCTGCCCCACCTACAGGATACTAGCAGTACTTCATCTTTCCACTGCTATGAACACAAGTCTTTCAACACCAAAAATTTCCACTGGAATCTCTAAATAATTTGAGTTTTATTAGTGTGAATAACAATCTTTAAAAAAATATCTTGCTTTTCCAGTTTGTTTAAGATAATGTTAAAAAAAGCATTAAAAATGAGATGTGAAATGTCAATTTAAAACCACATTGCTACATGCCAATAGTAATAAATACATTTACAGACAACAAGCATCAAACTTGTAATTATCTGTCTACCTTCTGAACCATAAAACCTTTATTTCCTGTAGTCCATGACAACTCTTGTGTGCAAATAGTTTCATTTGCACACGGTTGTCAACGTAGATACTCAAAATCACATCTATAAACAGCAGGACTGTCCCACAGGAACAACCTATAACATTTCCAGTCATCATTAGGTAGTAATACAATCTAGGGTGTCTAACTAACTGTGCTTTGTTGTTTATCCTGCAGGGAATCAAAAAGGCTGTTTGGAGCCAATGGACACCATATTTGTAAAGAATGTGAGGGAAAAAGGCCCAGCCCATCAAGCGGGTTTGTGCACAGGTAAGGAGCACCGGCAGTGGGATTTGCATGGGAAATCTGATGTGAAGCGCCCTGGCACGAGGTGCAGCCATTTCACTGTTATTGGCATACAGAAAGGAGCAATGCCTTAGGGGAGAAGAAAAAGCCCTAAACAATTAAGACTTTTTAAAAACGAATAATTAGTGCTATTGAAACTTCAAGTGTGTGAATGTTCATGCTGAAAGAATGTTCCCGTTATGTTTTGCTGCCTCAGCCAGTCATTTTAAACTAACCAGTTTCGTCACATCTACTGAGTTACATGCATACCTGATAAGTGGTAGACAAGTAATCCATGTCTTCATGCTTTACCTGTATTAGACTTGAAATTACATTATTAGACGCAAAGATCCTTTGCTGTTTGCCCTTTTTTGTCTTCCCGGACTGCATACACAGCATAAACCCAATGTTTTGCCTGCATGACTTTGGTTTTGCTTAAATTATACACAGAAATATTACTTCCTGGTGTGTGACGCCTGCCCTAATCTCTCTGGGAATAACAGTTCCGGCTCGTTGTCTCTTTTTCATAATACTTCAAAAGCTTTGTAATCAAGATAACCTCAGAGGTGTTAATTATAGCATGAAATTTTCTTTTTCTTCAGGGGATCGTTTGGTGAAGGTGAACGGGGAGAGTGTTTTAGGGAAGACATACTCGCAGGTGATCGCACTCATTCAAAACAGGTAAGACCTCCTGTCAACCAGCCGAGGACGTTTTTTACACAGATGATTTATTGGAGCACTTCTGTATTTTACTTTCTGCCAGCTCAACATAAAAAGACAACATTGTTATTTGTAGAGTTACAGTTTGTGTTGGATACCCTGAAGCAGTAGAAGTTACACGCTCACATATTTTACACAATTCCAGACTGTTTTTCTCCGTTTGGAAAATTCAAATGAGTTTCTGAGTTTGAAATTTACTTTTTAATTGAAAAAACAGTGACTATTCGTTAAGTTTAAATTTAATTTTGTACTTCATCCCGAAAATTATTGAAGAGGCTATTTCTATATTTCTAATCTACAAAAACCTAAAGAAAATGATTAAAGTTGATAAAATTTAGACCAAAAGTCACTCCAGAGACAAGTGAAAACAAGAGGGTGGGGGAGAGCAAAACCAGACGTGTTTATGCTACAATATCACTTGATTTGCTACTCTTATCCTTCACTGAAATTGTTCTTTTGTTTTTTGTTTTTTTTGCAAAGATAATTTCCATTCACTATTTGTATTTTTTTTTATAGATTCAATTCTGTTCAGATTCATTTGGTTTACAACATCTAAATCAGGAATGTTTTTAATTTGTATTAATCATTACCAAACAATCTTGCAATGGCATGATTAGAATCAATGTTTAAAAAAAACGTTGTGGTTGCAGATTTGACTCATTTCATTTTGGGTGTGTCATTTTCCAACAAAATGCTAAAAATGGGCTGAAGGCAGAAATGTTTAGAGCTGTTAAGTTATTAATTTTGCTTCAGCGTTGGTCTAGATTTTGTCAAAATAAGAACATTTGGTTTCAAATAAAAGAAAGAGAACTTTAACTGAATTAAGTTTGTGTCAAATATACAATTTGAATTAATTATGAAAATAGAAGAAAAATACAGACCTTTACAAACATTTCAAGATTAGCAGTAAAAAAGGTTTTGTTAGTTTTTAGGAAATCAAATTTTAATCTTTTTTTTGTTTGTTTGTTTGTTCTGCAGTGAGAGTGTCTTGGAGCTTTCTATAATGCCCAAAGATGAAGATGTGCTTCAGTTGGTAAGTTTTCCACATTAAAAACTCATGATCAACCTTCATAAACAAGGCAAACAATTCTTCTGGGTATTAATCTATGGCTCTGCTGAGCGATGAGGATTCTGCTTGTTTACAAAGTTTAATGTGTAATCAATCCATCATTGTCCAAGAATGTGAAGATTTTGTTAGAATGACTGGAGAGTGACTCAGTGCCTCTGCTATGTGTTTAAATGACAGCATCCCACTGTGAAGAACTTTTTTTTTTTAAATCCCTTTCCTCATTTATAAACACTTATTTGCTGTATGAGCCATATTTGTTGCTCCGCAGGTTGTTCCACACACACATGACCCGACATGTATTGCCTCCTTTCAACACACATTTCAACATGTTACTCCAGATTAAAGCAATTCTGTTCACACTTGTAGGAGCAATCCTGAAGAGGAGCTGAAAAATCCTTCCTCACTGGAAGTGTTGTGCATTTTTTCTAAATGTTTTAATCCGTCCCTCCGTCCTCACGCTCCTCCTCCCCCCCAGCCCGGTCGCTATCTGCTGAAATTCCTTTCATGACGTCGCTGGTGCTGCGCCTTCCCTTCACACTCCTACTGGGTGGAGTAAGTCATAGAAGCAGAAAGAGGGAGAAAGGAAGATCCTCAGGAGAAAACGAGTCGCTCAAGAAAGAGAAATAAGTAAAAGAAAGAAAAGTTTTTAAAGTTTTCAAGAGGAGGAACGAAGGTAAACATGGAGGAGTGCAGGCTGTAAAGCATCAGGAGTGTTGTTAAGAGGGAGGTCTATGCTGGATTTTTTTGCTTCCGACAAGCTCGGCGCGCAATCACTGGAGACACTTTGACTTCTGTTCAGCTACTCAATCGATTTGTTGGATCTTCAAAAGAGCGTTTGTGTGATTTCAGGTCATGAGAGTTGGGGGGAAAAAGTCCAACAAGCTTGTTTTTGTTCTGCTGAGATTCCAGCAATTATTGATGAAGCAATGGAGAACATGAGCTTGTTATTCACATTGGAATCTTCGTATATCCTCATACTATTGGCTTATTAGCAGCTGACTGTTGTGTAATGAATGTTGTGGTTTTACAGGAGAGTTGGTGTATTTGGTCCATGTCTGTGTGTGCCAAGAGCAGGAGCCCCAAGGTCAAACTAAGACATCCAATCAAAGTTTTAAAGGCAGTTTAGAAGATCTAGTTCTGACAGCCGGGCAGCTCTTTGTGAATTTTGGGCATCTTGTTCTTTTCTGCTTGTTATAAGTTTTCAACCAACAGAAATCTTTACAGTACTTGTCACCAAAACCAGCAAGTTTGAATGATTTAAAGGCTCTGGGCAAATGTTTTTTAGTCACAGTACAAGAATGATTGGTTGTGTTTTTTTAACATCCCAGAGTCCTCAGTTTTTATTTCAAATCACCTATTTGTACGTGAAAATCCAACCTGTGAAGGCTGTTTTAAGTTATACTGCAATTAATTTAAGGAATGGGAGCTATCTAGAATCGGTTTGTTTTTGTTGTCAAACTTGTTTGGAGAGCGCACAAGCGGCATGTACATATCCACTTCTCTGACGTTTTCGTTTCTCTTTCTGTTGTTTCTCATATTTCTGCTATTTCTCTCCGTTCTGCAGGCTTACTCCCAGGATGCCTACCTGACCGGTAACGAACCCTTCTCTGGGGGAGCAGAGAACCTTCCACTGCCTCCCTCACTCTGTTACCCACGTACCAGGACCACGTCGCTATCCGGTGCTCCTTTGTCTTTCTCTATGGGCCAGAACCAGCTGGATAACTGGAGTCGCTGGCACGGCTCCTCCAGCCCATCTTCACCATTGGACAACCGTTCCACCGTGGGAAGTCCGGCTAGCTGGCAAGAGGGGCGAGCAGGAGAGCCGGGTGGCGTAGGCCACAGCAGTCCAGCACATCGTACAGAAGAGATCCAGTACGGTATGACTAGCCAGCAGCCACAGGGTCAGATCAGAGGACGCTCGTACTCATCTTCTTCCTCATCAGGAGGTCCTCTGTCCAGTCCACTCCAAGTTCACCACCCTAACCACCACAGTACCAGTTCCTCTCAGGCTCAGACCCATAAATCCAGCCCAGCTTGGACCAGTCCACCAATGGCCCAGGTGGGGTCTAGTCGCAGTGATCAGTGTCAGCAGGCGCTTTCTGATTGGTACTACAGCCAGCTGCCGGAGCGCTCGGGGCGCCGCATGCAGATCCGCCACCGAAGCTTCTCTCAGGACCGGCTTAGTGAATCTCGGAGGCAGCAGCAGCGAAGCGGGGGCTGGCCCCACAGCGCCTCACAGGATACCCTGTTCCTCCTGCAGCAAGCAGGTCCAGGACCTCACGGCGATCCTTACTGGTCCTACGGAGACTGGGAGGCGGGGCCCGGTCGGGGCCGACAAACTTCCAACTACACTCGCACACGTTCTGAGAACCTGCTGGCCCAGTATAATCGCCATGGACGCTCATTAGAGATGTTAGACCAAGCAGCTATGGTCTCACCTCGGTGTGATCGGCCGTCATGGTCCCAGCAGTCCCAGCCACCCCCCAGGACTGACGCCTACACAAGGCAGGGAGGACATTTCAGTACAAACTCTCAAATCCACAGACAACCCCAAACTCACAACCAGAGCCACTCGCAGGCCCAGCAGGCCGTTCCTCAGAGCAGGCGGCTTACTGCAGGGCAGAGCGTGGATGAGCAGCAGATGGGTTACCGCAGTTACAGCCCCTCTTTCTACCGTAAGACTGGCCGCATCATGCAGCAGGCCCACTCCTTCAGGGACCCCTCATATTCCGGACCCCACATGAATTGGAACACAACATCCAAAAGCAGCCCAGAGGGATCATCTGTACCCCACGCCGCATCTCCTCTCACCTCCATAACCCCAGACTCCCAGGATAGAGCATACAGACCGACAAACCACGAAAGGGAAAGAGGAACACCGGAGGTGCAGACTGAGATAGCAGCACAGACCCAGGAGGTGGTGATGAGACAGAAACCCCCCGCAGGACGGAGGAACATCCACGGCATGCGGCATCCCCATTACGCCCTGCCAGTAGACGGGCTGGAACCCTCATTGTTCTCACCTGATCCCAAAGATCCAACCCCGGCCCACTCTGCTTCTAATGATGCAGCGCCACGGAAACCAAACGGCAACCTGGCTGCTCTACCCATCGAGGACGACTCGCTGGCTTCCATTCCTTTTATAGGTAGGTTTAACCTTCTTCTTCTGATCGTCATTAATGACTGCTTCTCCTTTAAATGGAATCTATATTAGAGTAGAAATGAAGATCATAATTGAAATCAAATTTAGAGTTTGGATAAAAAACTTTTTCAATGATTGTATTTTATGTTTCTGGAGATTAAAGGTGATATTTTTATAAATTTATTTTTGGTAATATTATTCGAATTTGTCTTCACTGTTTAGACTTGTACTCGTAAACACGCTAAAACAAATATATATATATATATATGTGTCGTATATATACACTGTACAGATATAGTCAATGGTCCATCACTAATCGAGGGTGTGAAAGATGAACCGTCTAGTTACGAAAAAACCACTCTGGACTCTGCCACATTGACGATGTCAGCTAATCATTTTGTATGGTGAGGAAATAACCTGTCAATTCCTCCAACTTCCTGATTTCAGAAACAGCTAAGTATTTTTTTGGTTGGAGTCCAAACCCAGAAAATAACCAGAAAAGACCAACACAGGTCTAAACACTTGCCCATTAATACAAAAAGTTTCTGGGATTTTGTCGCTAAATGATATTCCATGCTGCCTTTAGAACCTCTTGCCGTGCTAAAAATGAGATGGAAATTCTTAGTTTCTTATTATTTCTAAATTCGTCTCCACTATTTGATTTGTTACCATATATGTTTTGACATAACACTGTGTGGGCGTTTTTAAATCTGATTCACCTTCCGAATGCTTTAAAAATGACCGAAAATACTTGAAATGTGGTGATCATGTGTCACAGTTTTCTTACATCATTTCAAAATTGCTCACCGCTCGCCTTGTGTGTGTTAGTTTCTCCTGGCGGGGAGTGTGTGTGATCGTGTCCTAGCTTGTGTTTTACTCAAAGTCACGATCCTGCAGCTTTTGTGTGGGTTTCTTCCATTCGAAAGGGACAGGAGCTATTACGTCAAACCTAAAGGCCTCCCTCTCCCCCCCCCTCATCGTTCAGAGAAAAACACACAGTGCACACTCATGCTAAAAAGATTCAAATAAGGTAGAATGAGCTTCCATATACAAAGTTGTTTTTTCGAAGCGACTGAGTTGATCGCTCCCTGTCAGAGCACATTCTTCTACCTTCAGATGAATTAAACAAAACCAAGTAGTTAAATCTGCAGGTCAGGGCATGTTTACAAGCAATAAACTCAAACAAGGCTAGTTTTTTCCTCATAGATTAATTTTTTCCTCTAAACTTGGATCTTTTTTACTTAGTGATAGAATCTGTGTTTTTGGAAACGTATTTAATCACAGTTTCTCATTTCAAAAAGAAAAACATATTATAAAGAAACCAATTTGGATATTTTTTATGTCATGTAGCAGAGAAAAAAGAACATTTAAGCTTCTATGATCATCTTCTGTGACTTTCATGTTATTTGGAGAGTTTTATTTCTCTAATAGATAACAGAAAAGGTTCAAACACACTACCATGTTCAATCCCACCGTTGTGCTGCTCTGGCAAATGAGCGTATAAGACTGGGAATGAGACTTCCAGCCATCTTTGTTTTCTCCCAAACATCAGATTTTCATCAGAATGGTTTCAAAGGTCAAATTTTGTTCAAATTTAATTGATTTATTTAGTTGTGCTTTTTTTATTGAACCATTAAAAATTCATAACAAAATAATAGAAGAAAAAGTTTTGCAATGTTTTTGGTAATAATAAATATTCTGAGGGAACAAAAAACTATTTCTGATACTTTCACATGCCAATCCTAATCTACGTTCCTCCCGTTAGGAGAAGTTGGGGTGTACAGCGGTGTGTTTCCCCTTCTGGTCCATCTCTGTCTCTCTGTGGCTGCTTCTTAATGACCGCCTTTGTTAAACCCGCAGCCTGGCTATTTCTGGGTCACGCTGTAAACAGGCAGATTCCATATCCTAAATTAGGAAGATTTTCTTGCATTATGTTGGACTCCTAATACGGAGAAGTTTGGAGATGAAGTTGAGGAAACATGTGGGGGTTTGAATGGGATATTGTATTTTGAAAAAGGACATAATGAGGGATTATGTCAAAAGAAAGAGACATTGAGTAAGAATAGTAATAATTAAGATTGACCACTATGAAATTGCCTCTAGGAATGAGTGTGTGTGTGGATTGTGGCCCCACAACAGACTGCAGACCTGTTTGGGGTGTACCCAGCCTCTCGCTTCTAATCAGCTTGGATAGGCTCTAGTACCCCCTGAGACCCCATGAGGAAGAAATAGTTCAGAAGATGAATCTAAACAAAACATAGTATTGATGTTTCTGTAGCAGTGCTGTCCTCTAGTGTTTAAAACTCAGTACTATCTATCTAACTACTAAATGTTTAAGTACTGATTTCATACAAATAAATACCTTGTATATCGTTCTTTTTTATCAATCAGGAAGAGTGAGTGTGTGCACGTGTGTATTTGTCACAGTTTCATTTCCTTTGTCATCAACTATAAATTCTTAACATCTCATTTAAGTCTGACTCAATAAAATAATTTATTCGTAAGTTTGTTTTATAGAAACAGAAAGCCCCAACATTAAATCTTTAGTTAATCAGTTTACGGTTTCTACTTTTAAAAACTGAGCTTGTTTGGTCTCATGTCAGGAACATGTCTAAAAAAGAACTGAAACTATGAGCCTCTCCACCAAACTCTCCCGTCCTGTTAGGTTTACAGTAGATTTGTCAATGGCAACGGTCGATTCAGGTAACGTTTTGTTTGTAAGATAGTTTGTCTTTTTGGTTTTTCTTAAGTTTAAGAATATTTAACACATTTTTAATGGTACATAGAATGTTTTAGGTCTTTAATTTCCTATGGATTTGTTCATTTAGACGTAGATGTTTGAGTTGATGCTTTTTCAAGGCAATCTTCATATTTTGTTTTGGGTTTTTTTTGCATCTTTTATCCTATGAAAATCCTACTGTGATACCTTTAAAACCTTTCTCTCCTCACCTTCCTCTTTTTAACCTAACTTAAACCCCTCTTCCACTTTCTCCTTCCCTCCTTTTTTTTTCTCTAACACCTAACCCTCCTCTCCTCCCCCCATCCTCTTAAATCCAATCCTTCCACAGACGAGCCAACCAGTCCGAGCGCCGATTTGCGTGCCCGCCACGTGCCCGCGTCCTCTGTGGTGTCCAGCGGCATGAGTTCTGCGCCCCCAGTGGGCACGAGCCCCATCTCCCCCACCTTCACCTTCCCCCTCTCTCGGCTGTTCTCACATGACTGCAGTGAGTTCTCCCCCTCAACATCCGTTGTCCCCCTCAGACCTTTTACCGCTGCATGCAGAGAAATGATTTGTTGAATTTGTGGAGCATGTGTTAGTGTTTTTTTATTTTTTTAAAAACCTGCATGGTTGCTGCACTTTTTCGTTTTGATTTGAAAAGTAGTTTAAAGACATTTCTTGTTGTATTTGTCAACTTTTATTAAAAAGTTTGTGATGCTGTTTTGCTCGTATTTTGTGTAAAATCAGTTTTATGACAGAAAAAAAAGAAATTCCACAGTTTTTAATCACTATTGCAATTTGGTCTATGTTCAAGGATAGTTTCAATTTATATGACTGTAAAATATTTGCATGCATGGTTTTGATTTGTAACCGTTTAACGAAAAGTTAGGTAAAAATTGATCTTTGCATGAGTTTAAAAAAAAAAAACTACTTTAATGTTAAATTCCACTTGTGTCGCTATGCTTATTGCACAGAATGCACCTCAGATTGTGTTTACCTGCATGCAAGTGGTAAACATCAAATTAAAAAAGATCTAATCCACCCTGTAGATCACACACCCTTCTGTCCATCGTCCACTTGTCGGTTAAAACGCCGTCCACTTCCACCCATCCCCATCCTCACCCACTATCCTTAATGAAACACCATCCTCTTTGTGATTTGCATCAACATCACCATTTCTGTCTTTTCTCTCTCTTTCTCTCTGTCTTTTTTTTTTATTTCTGTCTCTCTACTCATTCGTCCTCTCACCGAGCAGGCAGTATTAAATCCACTCGCCGTTCCTCCTATCTTCTAGCCATCACTACCGAGCGCTCCAAGTCATGCGATGAAGGACTCAATTCGTTCAAAGAAGAGGGACGAGGCCTGTGAGTAACTTAGAACACATAAAAAAGGAATTTATTTGAAAATGTGATCCATTTACTGGTATTTATTGATTTAAATGTATAAATTTGTTTCTACAGAAGGTTGCCAAAGCGAGTGAAGAGTTTCTTCACTGATGGGGTGAGTTCTGCACTTTACTCGTTAACTTAAAAACTCGATTAAACTGCATCTAGTTTTTGTACATCAGAAAAAAACAGTGCAGCAACTTTAACAATGATAATTTACAGAATATTGTTAAACAATTAAAAAAAAAAAATACAAAGGTATGAAAATCTATTTTTAATTAAAACTTTTTGAGCCTGTAAATGCTTGAGAGTTTTTTTTTTTTAAATTCAATTCAATGTTTGTTCCGAGAGGATTTATGATGAGACGTGTGAATCTGCATAGTTATTAAAGGATTATCTGGGATTTTGTTTATTTTGTGTAATAATTGAGCATCCTCGTGAGTAGTCGTGCAGACAGAAAGGAAGTCTTTCATTAGGCTCCTGTGGCTTTTATTTTCTTCTAAATTCTACTATAAATTTGTAAAATAAAATAAAGAATACAGTTTCTTTTACTAAATGGAAAAATAAACATTGAACAACTTAATAAAAATAAGTAAAAACCTTGTCATGTTTAGATGATCAATAGTCATTAAATGATCAAGTAATGCACATCTTGTATCACGCTTAGAATTTATTGGATTTTCTACAACGATTGGAAGCTTTTGGCGATTCGTATGCCTCAAACGGGTATTCTTCATTGTTTTGCTAAGATATGCATTATCAATCATTTATAAGACTTCCTATAATGAGCATATCCCTGAAATGTTTCTGAAACCAAATTTTTAGAATCAAGAAATCAAAATTTGAACAATATCAGTACATTATAGACACCATCATTTCTGTATGAAGCAGAAAACTTTTTTTTTTGGCATGTGTTTTACATAATCTTTTTGTTGTAAGTGAAGAAAAAAGTGGAACAAATATTCATTTTTAAAGCACCTCAATCAAAAAGTTCACTTTCACAATAATTTTTGTCCATTAGGAAGAATCAATTAAAACTGAATAAATGAATGAACATATTACAGGTAAAATAAAAGTGGACGGAGTGGGAAAAAAACAGAAAAAGACAGCATTTTTAAATAGTTTATTTGATCATTATTGAAAAAAAGAAACATAATTCGCAGTCGTGAATTTCTTGGTAATTTTTTTTTGTCCCTTTCAGTCTCTAGACAACATTGAGACGGCAGAGGAAGTCCGCTCCAAACGCCACTCCACCTCAGAGCTGGGAACCATAACATACAGCGACGTGCGGCGACAGGGATGGCTCCACTTCAAACAAATCCTCACAGAGAAGGGCAAGGTAGGCCCACCACGAGGAGACGATGAGAAGCATTTGCAGGACAGCGTGTGACCGTTTTTCTCTTTTCTCTGCAGAAGGTGGGCAGTGGCATGCGTCCCTGGAAGCGAGTCTTTTCCATTCTTCGATCCCATTCGCTGTTCCTCTATAAGGACAAGAGGGAGGCGGTGCTTCGAGGTGCCACCATCGGCGGTTCTGCTGAAGACGAGCAGCCAATCAGCATCCGCGGCTGCTTGGTGGACATTGCATACTGTGAAACCAAGAGGAAGCACGCTCTCAGACTGACCACCCAAGACTTCTGCGAGTACCTGCTGCAAGCGGAGAGCCGAGAGGACATGCTGGAGTGGATAGAGGTCATCAGAGAGGGCAGCAAAACAGACAATGAGGTTAGAATGAGGGCACAATCTTACATAAAAAGACTTTTTAGTTAAAACCGTCAGAATAAAATATGTTTTTAAAATGTGTTTTTTCTATCCTGCAGGACCTCGGTTCATCCAGACAGGCACTCATCAGTAAAAAACTCAATGACTACAGAAAACAAAGGTGAAAAAAGATTTGGATTTGCATAAAAAATTGTGTCTTTTTCAACTGAATCAGTGAAACAACAAACTGCACACCTATTGGCTCAAATTTGTATTTGCATTTGTGTGTATATTGCTGAATCAAGAGGTTGAGTAGGTCTAGATCAAAGTCAAATGAGTATGGAATATTATAATCTGGACAGTGATTGGTACAACAAATAAAAGTCTTATCGGAACATCTTAGACCAATTACAGTTTATTCTTGGCCAACATGAAGGAAATGCTTCTGGCTTAACTGATAATATACTGACTATAAAAAAGAAGAATTCAACTTTCTTTTTCTCACTTTAGTCCCACATCTAGTAAACCAGACTCATCTCCTCGTTTGCCTCGGATGAAGCCTGGGTTCATGTCAAATAAGACTGAGAATACGGCCGGTGCTCCTCGCTCACCAAAACCAGGTAAAAAGCAGCTTTAAAAAAGTTTGGAAAATCTTAATCAGTTTGAATGTTGTAAGGATTTGTTCTTTTTTTTATGAAACCTCTAATCTGTCTATTTTATCTCCAGATGAGAGCCCTCCGAAGTCTCCATGGGGGATAAACATTATGAAGAAAACAAAGAAGGCTGGACCCAAAGCTTTTGGTTTGAGGTTGGAGGAATGTCAACCTGGTGCAAAAAATAAGGTCAGTTCTAGGTTTTTTTTAAATCGTGAACACAAGTTTATTTTCATTTCTCATGAACTCCGTTCATTTTCTATCTAGTTTATCCCAATGATTGTGGAGATCTGCTGCGGCCTTGTGGAGGACATGGGTTTAGAATACACCGGGATCTACAGGGTTCCAGGGAATAACGCCATGGTTTCGCTGCTTCAGGACCAGCTTAACAAGGGCGTGGACATCAACCCTGCAGAGGAGGTGAAAGGAGAGAAATAATCTTTAATCATTTGAAACAGCAGGTCTATTTTCTAACTCTTCTTTGTTCTACTTACAGAAATGGCAAGATCTCAATGTCGTCAGTAGTTTATTAAAATCTTTCTTCCGGAAGCTTCCTGAGCCGCTTTTTACCAACGGTGAGCTCCATAAATTTCAGTATCTCATCTCAAACACTTTATCTTACTTATTAATCTTTCTAATGTCTCTACAGACAAATACAATGATTTTATTGATGCAAATCGAATGGAAAATGCATCAGAAAGACTGAAAACCATGAAGAAACTGGTACTTTTCAAAATGTTTTTAATTAATAAGAGTAGTGAAGTGTAAGCAGATCTTCCAGGATTAAATGGTTCTTTTTTTTTTTTTTCTTCTCTCACAGATCCGAGACCTTCCAGATCACTACTATCACACTCTCAAGTTCTTAGTTAGTCATCTAAAAACAGTCGCTGACCACTCTGATAAAAACAAGGTTTGCACACATCATTTCAAATCAACTCACTATCCTTAAAAGGTTTTGGTTTTAATTATAGTTTTCTTTGTTTAGATGGAGCCTCGTAACTTGGCCCTGGTGTTTGGACCCACATTGGTCCGGACTTCTGAAGACAATATGAAAGACATGGTCACACACATGCCTGACCGCTACAAGATAGTAGAAACACTCATCCAACATGTGAGAGAAATAAAACACACACTTATTTCTGAGTTTCACCAAAATGCTTTAAATAAATGTTTCCCTGCTTGTTTTTGCAGTGCACCTGGTTTTTCACAGATGAGCTCGACAAAGATGAGAAGGTTTGTTTTCATTATCGTTTTGAAGCAAATGACGTTTTTTTATCAACTGATTTTTTTAAGGTTTATCTCATTTGTAGAAAAATTGCTCGACAAAATAAGAGTTTGATTTTATTCAGTTTTCTTAACACATTTTCATTTTGAAGCAACGTGTAAAATGATTTAAAAGTTAAATAAAACTGCTAAAAAATTCACTGCGACATAAAAAAAGGACAAAAAACACAATCAACTTAAACATTTTTGTGAATATAAAAGTCCCAACATTTTTTTGCATTGATATAAAATATTGGAAGGACTGAGTGTATGGTGGCACGGTGGTTAGCACGAGTGGCCTCACAGCAAGAAGGTTGAGGCTTCGTGAGGCTTGTATCACTGGTCTTTCTGTGTGGAGTTTGCATGTTCCTCTGTGTATGCGTGGGTTTTCTCTGGGAACTCTGTTTTCCTCCCACCCTTCAAAAACATGTGTTATGTTGATTGGCCCCTAGGAATGAGTGTGTGTGTGAATGGTTGTCTCTTTGTGTCGCCCTGCAACAGACTGGGGAACTGTTCGGGGTGTACCTTGCCACAACCCAACTTGATGTTTCTAAACTCTCAGCAGTCTATAACAACAGAACATAATCTATCCAAATTTAATCAATAGTTTCTACTCAACTAATTAAAATCCTTTCCATAAAAAGTTGAGAACTAAAGTAGCTACATCTCTTTAGACGCCAGTGGACACGGAGGACGTGCAGCCCGCCCCAAACATCGACCACCTCCTGTCCAACATCGGCAGGACCGCTCTGCTCGGAGAGGCTTCAGGTGAGAACACATTTTTCTTTCTTTTTTACTGACTGAGGTGCATTTAAATCAAAATCCAAATTTCATGTTGCGTTTCAGTTTTAGCTGGAAGTTGGAAATGACCTTTTTGTTTCAGGCTGAATCAAAGAAGTTATTACTCATTTGAAAATCAAAGGTTTTACCAAATCTAAACTTAAAAAAAAAAAAAATTGTAAGTAAAAGACTTTTTTAATTAAAACAGCCGGAATTTCTGTTTCGTAGCAAAACTGAAATGCAACATAAAAAAAAAAAAAAAAAACACATGGTGGGTTTCTGCGTTTCATTGCGTGTCGTTAGACTTCTCTTCTTTTCTGCTGATCTCTTTATATTTTTTTTTCCTTTCACTTTGCTCATCTTTCACTTTCTCTGTACGTTTCTGCATTTCCTTCTCTTAGCTGAGCCTGTGGAGCAGCCACTGCGGTAGGATGGGAACTCCCCTGGCACTATGTGTGTGTGTGTGTGTGTGTGTGTGTGTGTGTGTATCATGCTGTGCAAGTGAAATAATAGTTGTGAGTGAGTGTGTTAGCGGTGGTGATGGCTTGAGTCTCTGTGGTCTCCATTATCCTCCTGAAAGTCACATCTTGCTGTCACAGTGTCAGAGCGAGGTCTCTTTAAAGCCGTGTCACATCAGTCTGCGTCTAATAAGTTCCTGGCTGACTGGGTGGCTGTTAGAGCTGCCGGATCTGACACTGGACGTGTAAACTGTCACATGAGAGACATCTTCATCTATCTATCGAGCACTGCGCTCCTCCTGTGGGATATTTTGGTCGCTCAGGTCCAATCAGTAAGGTTTTCTAAACCCCCCACTTGTGGCTCTGAAGGGACTGGGTGGTGCCGTTTCAAACGTGCCATTTTCTTAGTCTGAGTGATTTCAATTCAAGAAACAATGTTTTTTTTTGTAAAGCTTCCAGATGGCAGAAGTGGGCCAAACCTTCCTTCTTGCAGCTGAAGTGAGCTGAGAGGTAAAGGAGAATGGAAAAAAAAATGGCCTCTCACATGCTGTAGGTAACAATAATAACAAATATGGAGTCGTACGGGCTGTGGGATCCTCATTCATACTCGCAAATCAAACTGGACTTTTATGTCTTTTCTTAAAATAATTTTTAAAAAATCAACTAACATTTTCTTTAGTTCTATACCTAATTGAAACGTGGATCTCCAAACATTAATCACTTAATCAATAAAGTCCCCATGGAATCAAATTTGATTTATAATTACAGTACATTTTATATATATTTTTACTTCTGAACAAAAATGAGGATTAATAAAGATAAAATTTCTTTTGACGATTGAGATTTAAAAAAAATGTTGTTTTGGGTTATAATCAGTTGTTCTTTTGGAATTTTCAAGTTGTAAAATGTATTAAATTTACTAATCTATAATATTTATTGTGAAGTGTTAATTATTCACATTTGTTAGACCACATAAAATAGAAATAGAATAAAGAAATGAATCATTTTTAACATACAATAATAAAAAATATATTAACTAAACAACTCTTTTAGGACCTTTTCCTTTTCGTTGTCTTCCACTTATGCGGGGCCGGTATGCAGGGGCAACAGCCTCAGATGGCAAGCCCAGTCTTCTCTCACCCCGGCTGCCTCCTACAGCTCACCTGAGAGGATCCCGAGGCGTTCTCTGGCCAGCTGTGAGACATAGTTTCTCTCCTGGGTCTCCTCCTGGTGGTACAAGCTCAAAACACCTTATTGGGGAGGCATCCTAACCAGATGCCCAAATCACCCCATTGACCCGGACGAGCAACGGCTGTGAGGCAGCTGGTTGAGAAACAAGTCCAGGGTCTGCCTCTGGGTCTCGTTCTGATGGGACGTGTCTGAAACACCTCACCGGCAAGGTGCTTTGGAGGCATTCTAACCAGATGCCCAAACCACCCCATTTGACTCTTAAGTCTGAACAATAAATACTTAAAACAAAAAAAACGCTAACAAACCATATGCTAGTATACTATAAAATCTTTTGTAAACAGTAAACTTACAAATTCTCATTATTCATCCAATAATTACATTTTAGCAAATATTCCTAAAAGTAGTCTGTTTTAAATGAGAAATTATAAACTTCTGTTTAACCTGAATAATTCTCCAAGTAGCCTCATAATTAGCAAAAGCACTACTCAGAATACTACATAATGTGCTACCCTAGTAGGCTCCATCGTGCAGTATTGCTGAAATCTCTTCTGACAGTTTTGTAACCCTTTCGAAAAGCACATTGCAATGCTTAATGCAGTGCAGACTAATTTGATAATGGAGTTCAAACTAGATTCCTCAACCACCCCATTTGGCTCCTCTCAACCTGTAGGAGCAACCACTTTACTGGAAGCCCTTTCCTGATGGCAGAGCTCCATACCCTATCCTGGCTGCGCTTCAGATTAAGTTAATCTCAGCTGCTTGTATAAAAGATTTCTTTCGGTCACCACCAACATTTGGTAAAAAATATTCCTTTCAACATTCCTATCTCTAGGGATAGGAATGTTGATCGACTGGTAAATTGAGAGCTTTGCCTTTTTGGCTCAGTTCTCTTTTCACTATCACGTGTCAATGCAGCGCCCTGATTAAAGCAGACGCCGCACCGATCCGTGTGTCTATCACTCGCTCCCTCCTTTCCTCACTCATGAACTGAAACTTCTCGGCTCATCAAAAGTTGGATTAGGACCTAGTGAATCCAGTGGGATCACATCATCCACAAAAAAACAGAAACCCAATCTTGAGGCCACCAAACCAGGTCCTCACACCGATGCAGCTCCAATTAGATATTCTCTCCACAAAAAATATGGACTGAAATGTTGATAAAGGTTAGCCTTAAAGTCTGACTTTCCTCAGAAATTAGTCAGACCTATTACAAGCAATACAGACCAAACTCTGGCGCTGATCAATTACTGATCACAGTAGTTAGTGTTACATTTTTTATATTTTGTGCAGGCTTTAAAAACTGTGATATGTATGTGATCAACTACTGTTTTCATATTTTTGTCCAAGGACCAGATCTTATTGTGCTCTAATCTGCCCCTCTATTTATGTTTGCATGTTTTGTGTATTACTGCACAAAGCGGAATTTCTCACTTTAGCATACAAGCCTCCAAAACTGTCCTCACAGCAAATAGATGAGTGTAATACAACCTTGCAGGACATTTCATGGGGACTTTATCATTCTATTTTGGGTTATTTTAATTCTTTTTTTTTGGTTACATAAAAACCTTCCTCTCAGCCTGGGTTAAATAAACTTTTTTCCTTTAGAGTTCACTGTGAAAATGACATTATTCAATGAAGCAGTTATTGATAGTTTTAAATTTTCTGATTTGACTCGATTGTGTGTTTCTTCTACATTTCGTCGCTCATTCATCGCTCTCCTTGAACTGATTCAAAAAGCGGCAGATTATTAATTACGACCAAATGAGACTGCATTACTCTTCTTTTGGCTTCACTAGATTCCTGTTTGATTCATAATTCATTTTTTTATCATTAGTTTTTTAAAATGAGTTTTTAAGTCTCTTAAAAGCTTCGTGCCCTCAGTGGCACCCAGCCGACTACCTACAGTAACTCTCTCAGTTATTAAAACACAAAAAGAATATTGTTTCCAGTGGGAATCACGTTCAGACTATGAAGATTCTGTTTCGTTGTCTTCCGCTTATCTGGTGTCGGGTCGCAAGGGCAACAGCCTTAGACTAGAAGCCAAGGCTGCTCTCTCCCTGGCTGCATCCACCAGCTCACCTGGGAGTATCCCAAGGTGTTCCCTGGCCAGCTGTGAGACATGGTCTCTCCAGCGGGTCCGGGATCTCCACCCAGTGGGACGTCCCCGAAACACCTCACCAGCAAGGCGTTCGAGAGGCATCCCAACCTGATGCCCGAACCACCCCATCTGGCTTCTCTTGACCTGGAGGAACAATGGGTCCACTCCGAGTTCCTCCCGGATGGCCGAACTGCTTACCTTATCTATGAGTGAGAGTCCAGCCACCCTGTGGAGGAAGCTCATTTCGGCCACTTGTATCCACAATCTCATTAGTAAAAGATAAAGCTATCTTTCATCTGCCTCGTTATGCTAGCATATCAGTTCATATCAATGGTAACAAAGAAACGGCTCCACCTACAGCACCCGACCAGCCCGCCCATCCCTGAGACTTCCTCGTGAGGTTTGGATATCAGAAACAATGTGTGAGAGATGAGTGTGTTCAACCTGCGTTGGTGTGTGTGTGTTTCTGAGAGAATGGCTTCCTTTTCTCGGTTATTTCTGTTTCTGTCACTTACTGATGTCATCGCTCTTCCTGTTGATGTCATCCACGTGTGCTGTGCATCCCATAAGGAGCTTGTTCCTAAAAACACCAATCACTGTCTCCCGTATCATTATACTTCCCCCTCAATGTACCAGTGTGTAAATGACTGCTTTGTCTTGACATGATGAAGGTACAGAGGAAGAAAAGTTTTAGAGAAGATTCAGACTCATTCCAGGACTAAATTTCTGCTTTTATAAGAAGACTTTTTTCTTTTTTTCCTAAAATAAAACCAACCTCTGTGTCCTTCACCATGACTTTTATTTTTTTTAACTTTTTTTACCTCCAGGTCTTCTCTGACCTATCTTTATCTCCTTTTCTGCAGACTCAACCAACAGTGACTCAGCAAAATCGAAGGTAACTTCCCCCGAACAACCAAAACGTGCACGTAGAAGTTGTTGTTTGCAGACCCTGTGACACGTTCTCCTTCTTTAGGGCTCATGGGGATCTAAGAAGGACCTCACGGCTAAAGACTTCTTGACTCTGTCCATTATGTCCGCCGTGACAGGGCGCAAACGCAGAAAGCGTCACAATGCGCGGCGTGTGGGCAGCAGCACCGACGATGACTCGGAGCACGAGCTGATCAGAGCCGGACACCGAGCGACGACTGAGGAGGAAGAAGAGGAAGAAGAGGAGGCGGAGTCGCCGGTGGCAGACACTGCTCCTCAGGCAGAAGGAGAGGACGACGACGAGGAAGAAGAAGATGAGGAGGAAGGTGTAGAAAGCGGAGTGAAAAAGGAGGTAGAAGAGGAAGTCAAGGTTATCATTTCCGGCTGTAAAGAGGAAGAGGAGAAAGCAGGAGAAAGGCCGGTGTTGTTACAGGTGGAGGTGAAGGGAAGGCCCTGGAGAGCCCCTGAAGACGCTCGCTCTATCGTGTCCGGTTACTCCACTCTCTCTACATTAGGACGAAGTTTGCGGTCAGAGGGCAGGGGGGACGATGCCGACGATGAGAACAGTGAGCTGGTGAGCGAGACGGACAACGAGAGTGGCTTCGCCTCGCGCTCCCTCACACAGGAGAGACCTGACAAACACCAGAAGTCACCTGTTACCCCACAAGCTCCACGCAGCTTCCTGTACACACAGGGCAAACCCCTCATCCCCACACCCACCAACCTACTGGCCCCGCCCACTCCTCTCACACCAGAATCTGGGAGCAGGAGTCCTGGGAGGGCGCGCTCCAACACGACGTCCACCTCGTCTTTCTCCTCCACCTCCACCACACACAAACTGCACTCACGTCCTTCCTTCAACTCTCACAAGTTGATCCAGTGTGACACGCTGGCCAGGAAGAAGCTCAAGTCAGAGAAAACCAAAGCTCGCTCTCTGGACCTCGGAGAGTCGCCATGTGAAGGAACGGGCTCCGCATCGGAAGGTTCTTCTAAAACATCAAAGAGGGAGACCTCTAGAGTCAATCCCTCTACAGGAAGCAGCCAGGAAAACCTGCGTGTAGCCAAACCTAGCGAGGCCGCCTCCTTCACACCAACCGGACCGAGCAACAAATCCCTGGCGGACCACGTCCGAGCCCGGCTCCTCGGATCGGCGGACGATCTGCGCAGCGTTGGGCTACGGAAACCACTGTCTCCTGAGACGCGTAGGAAGAGACGGGCGTGGCGCCGACACACAGTGGTAGCATCCCCCACAGAGACGTCAGATAAGAGACCATCACTCACTAACGAGTCTACGTTATCACTAAACAATCCAAACCAAGTTAAAAACCAAGGGCTGCTACCGAGTGAAGACGGCTTCGACCAAGAAAACGTTCCACGCCAAACCTCCACCTCCAGATTTCACCAGTACTTATGAGCTCCATCAACACAGCATCTTTTTTGTTAACGAGAAGCTCCGCATGCATGGCACGGAGCCGCTCAGCTTTGCCAAAGCTTCATGTTTTCTTACGAACACACAACCGAGTAGCAGATAAAACTTTTCTGTCTTTGTTTTTTTTTTTTTTACTTTTCTGCACGGCTTCCAAACGCAGCCTCGTTTTGACCAGACGTAGAGGTCTTCATGTCCACGCAGAGAAAAACTCTTATACAAAACTGCTTTTTGTTGAATCGTCATAACCAACCAAAAGCAATTAGATTTAATAGTTTTTATTTTGACTTTTTCTTAAGCTTTCATCCAGCTCCATCGACTCCTCCCACAGATCACACACTCACTCCCACACACAACGCTATCCAATTGCGTGTGACGTTTGTGCGACTGTGTATTCGTGACCACATCAGTGTGTGGTTTTGTGCTGAATTTTGTAACATTTGTACAAAGCCTTGTTAAGTTAACCTTTTGGGGTTTTTTTTTCTTGTAAATTTAAATACTTTGTTTCTATTTTTTTTTTTTTTAGTTTTTTTTATGGTTTACAAATTGTGCGAACGAGTGCACAGTTCGTTTCTTTTCAAGATGTTACTTGAAAATGTTTCTCTTAATATATGCTTTTTATGTTTATATTCAATATATATATCTATTCTAATAGATATATATTTATATAAAAATATCATATTTTGTATTCAAATTTGAAACAGTCCGTTTGTAATTTAACCTCTCGGGCGTACTCGTTTTACGGAGATGAAATAGGCTTAAACCTGCTTCCTCGATGGCCTCCGATTCACAGCACTGTGAAAACATCCTCTTCAGATAGTCTTTTATAGTTTCCGAAAAAGTGCAAAAAATAATCCAGGAACTACACGTATGTAGCAAGTTCTAGAATAGATTCTATTCTTTTGCGAGCACTGAATCTACACATCTGTTAATAGTAACGGTGACTTCATCACCTTTGTCGTTTGGGATTTTCTTGTTTTTTTTCAGGGCGTCCCCTCAGAGGATTCCTCTGATAACACATTTACTACCTTGGGGAGATGTGATAAGGGTTCAGGTTCTACTAAACCCTCTCAAACTGGAGAAAATGGTACAGATTAGGGATTGAAAATCAACCTTTTTATGTTAATTGTAGCCTCATTACGACACACCAACTCTTTCTATCTTCTTTTAAATCTGACCAAATGACCCTGTGAAGAATTATTCAAATAAGTTTTAGTATGTCTTACCTCAAAATTTCTCTACAAAGTGCCTGATTTCTGGAATGTTTTTTTTGTTCTGCTGTGCCATGTGCGATTTTTTTTTTTTCTTCTTCTTCTGTCTGGGTCTCTTCCTCCTCTTCTGTAGCTATCGGTATGGCTAACGCAACCGACCCAAAGATGTGTACACTAACCTACAAATGCGCTCAGTGAGAGGCCGTAGGAAAAAAAAGCACACTTCAAGCCAAGGACACATCTATGCACTCTCTTTGCCTATGGACAGAGACAGAAAACAGCTGTTCCAGATGCTGCTAAGAGAGAAAAGGGCATAGTTACTCTCAGCTGCTTTTTTTTTTCTTATCAAACTTCGGGTCGTCCCTTTGCCTAGTGATCCACCGTGTGAATATGGTACACTCAACATTCAGTCTTTGCCACAAAACATCCCATTTCCTTTAACGGTGAACAAACAGCCCATCGGAAAGGAAACCTCATCGCTATGTTGTCTAAAAATGTAATTTTACCAAATGTCTTGTATTTTTTAAATATTTCTCCTTTTTTTTTTGTACATACCATTTTAATATGTAACATATTGCATTGTGTACATTTGGAATTGCTCTTTAAGTATGACTAATATGAAAATGACTTGACTAAAAAGATTGTCCGCCTGAGATCATTTCCCTCGTTGCTGTTTGCTTTAAAGTAAAGTTATATGATGTAAATAAACAGAACTATGTTTAAAAAGGTGTGAAGTCCATTTATGACAGGATAGAAAATCACTCACAATATTTAATGGAGTGAAATGGCGCCCTCTGGTGGCCTCAGTGAGGATTACGTCGGTTACTACAAATTAATATTTTCTCCTTTTTTGAGCAAGAATTTATTTTTTGTAAATTTCTCCTTTTTTTCTAGAGTTTTGACCCATCTCTGCATTTTTTTTAAAAAAAATCTAAGCTTTATAAAGTTAATAGTATCTCTACGCCCCACCCCTTCCTCATGCCTGCTTTTTCATTCTAATGTTGCCCACTGGTGTTGGCTGTTCCATTTAGAGAAAAACCTTGTGATCTGAGCCACGGAGAGCAAAAAACTCCTCTGGAGATTTTATTGAACACTTCCTGTATCAAAATAAGCTTCCTCCACAGAGTGGCTGGGCTCTCACACAGAGATAGAGTGAGGAGCTCAGAGTAGCGTTGGTAATCTGGGTCGAGATAAGCCAGATGGGGTGGTTCAGGCATCTGGTTAGGATGCCTCCAGAACGGCTCGCTGGTGAAGTGTTACAGACATGTCCCAGCAGGAGGACACCCAGATCTGCTGTATAGACCATCTTTCACAGCTGGACAGGAAATCCCTCAGGAACCTCCGGGGGGGGGGGGTGCAGCCGGGGTGAGAGAAGCCTGGGTTTTGACCCTGCAACCCAGTCTACGTGGAAGATGGCAGCAACGACAGCTCTAATGGTGGGAGCAACTAGAGGATTAGGTGTCTTCTTCAGTGATATTTAGGCATGGACCCAGTGGGAATCAAACCAGCGTCTCACAGTCAAAGTGATTTTAAAAAATTCGAAATGGAACTTTTTTTGTTCTTTTTCTAAAAAAATGACACTTTTTTTTCATTCAGAACAGTTTATTTAATCTTAAACTAATGTTTTTGACACACAAATAGTAAAACATTCACTCATGAATTTTTTTCTGAGGGGGAAAAAAAGTATTTCATTTTCTAACATGTCTAAAGATGAAAAAAAAAATTAAATTAAAAAAAGAAGTTTTTTCAGAGATAACATCTACAAAGTTAACCAGGAGGGGAGAAAAATCTGGTCTGAACATATTTTAATATAAAATCAATCTTAAATTTTGAAATATTTACAAGTTTTGAACAGTTCTTAAATCATTTCCAAAGACACTTAAAAAAAATCTTTTAATTGGTTGTGTCCTTTAGATTGTCTGTGGTTTGGTTTTTGAGGATCAGCTCAGAGTTTTCAGCTCTGAGTCTCTGTAGTTCCAGCTCCATCTCTCTGAGACGTACCACAGAGCCTTCAGGTTCCACAGCCAGTCTCAAACGGTTGTTTTCCTCCTCTAACCTGGACATACACTTCTCCAGCTCCAAGTACTCCTGCACCAGCTCCTGCTTGGTCATGTTCTGCAGACTCTCCACATGGTACATCTCGTATGTCTCCGAGAAGTCTCTTTGGAGGAACTCTCCACCTGCGTTCCCTGCTCTCCCGATCCCATCGCTTCCTCCTCCACTCCCATCATCCTCCTCTTCCTCTTCGTTATCAAACATCTCCTCCTCGCTGACAGTGTCCTCCATGCGTCCTGCTACACTCAGCGATCTTTTAACTCCTGTTTCTGTGTTCAGATCTGGCTCTTCTCGATCGTGTTCATCCATCAGAAACTGGGTGGTGTTATAAGGAGCTACAGGGAGTCCTTTGGCGAACATCTCCTCTCTTATCCGTGACGCTCGGACTGTTTCTCTCTCTTCCAGAGCTTTTTTTTCCTCCCAGGAAAGTTTATTGTACGGTTTCCAGTTGCGTTTCTTCTTGGAGTTCCCGCGCCTGTGCTTTTTCTTCCCCAGACGTGAATCAACGCTGGTGTCCAAGTCTGCGCGTAAACCAGCCGCTTGGACCTGGTTGAAGCTCTCCTGGAAGGCTCGGTCTTCTCCGTTTTTCTCACGCAGGCTGTGTTTACCGTCGTCCGTTTGGAAAGCTGTTTTCTGAAGAGACTGGGATGCAATCTGGCACTTTGAGAGCTCGTTTCCGGCTGTGAAAAGAGGACGCACCTCCTTCTCTCCGCTCCTTATTCGCCACAACTTGCCCGTTGTGTTGATCAGTTCTCTCTGGCGCCCCTTGTCGGTTGGTTGTGGTACTGCACGTTGTGGGAGATGCTCCAAACTGCTCCCACCTGATGGTCTCTCTAAACTTTTCCTGTTTCTTTTCATCTCTTCTCCTTCTGACGGATCCATTTCAGCGCATCTTCGATTGAAACAGTCCCAAAAATTCTGCTTTTAAAACTTCATAATTTTTTTTTTTTTTGAAAAATCCGACGAACTATTTTTTCTTTCAATTATTAGTTTTTTTGAAAAAAAAAAGTTTAGTTTTGGGAAAAAAGTTAAACTTCCGATCAATAAAGTCTTGTTAGTTTTCCAAAAGGTTTGTGTCTCTGATTAACTGTTTCAGTGCTGTCATAAGTTGCGCTGAGCAGCAAACAGAGTTTCAACGTCACATCACAGTGCGTTCTGCTGCACAGGAACACACTGCTGCTTGTTTTATACCAACCCCGCCCACTGGACTGCGCATGTTACAGCTCCACACACCCCATGCATTGTGGGAAATACTGTTTCACCAGCCTTCAAATCCATTATCAAACCGGGACAATAAACTACACTACCCATAACTCAAACACAACAGACTCGTTTAGTGACCAATCAGATTGTCGGATATGAAACATAAAAAAGCCCACCCTACTCTTTTCTGATTGGATAAAAAGAAAACTTTGCTGTTGCTAAGCATAAATTATTTTCTTATTGGGCAATCTGAATGTCAGTCACAAGACGTGTCCTACACAAGAAAAGAAGTTCCGTGTTTTTCTGTTGGACGATTTCATTTAGACAAAAAGGGGTCACAAACAAATAGAACGTTTAAAACAAGTTAAAATGGACAATTATAAAATACCAAATTTAATCAGATCTTCAAAGTTATCTAAATTGATCATATATTTTCTGACTTTGCTGTTGATTGTCAATAAAAGTTTAAATAAAATTGAAATGTAAACATACCCCCCTGTGTTTAAGCTGTAATGCAATGATCTTCTAACGGAAAGTAGTCCGTTTGGAAAGTTTTTGTTAGAAAATGATTAAAAACGTTTGTTTTGTCTATTTTAACATATCTTATTCATATGCGCAACAAAATCAGATGTTTATCCTGCATTTAGATTTTAATAAATGGCTTATTTATTCTTATTTTAGGCACGGCGGAGTGATACAATGAAGGGTGAAACGTGAATAAAGCGTAAACAAACTTCAGTTATTGTGAAGCTGCTGCTGTGATCACATCTCTGCGTGTCTCTGAGGAGGTTTTAAACTCTGAAACCTGTTTAATGATCCTCTTCCATGTGGACGCAGGGATGTAGATGATCTAGATCAGTTTGGACCAGTTTACAGCTTTTCTCGAGTTGTTTCTGTCAACAGTTCAGTTGGATCAGTTAGCTAGCTAACGTTGACGTTGGTTGGTCAAAATCTGTGAAGTTAAGCACTTTTATCAAATACCTGAAAGATAAATTAACAAAAAATAATAGATTTAACATTCCGTCACAATATGTGAGAACATTTGTTTGAAAAAATCCTTTTTAGATCCAAAAATCACACTATAAAGCTATGCTAGCTAATGCTAACTAGCTCAGGAGATCTGGCCTTGTGATTAATAAAAATGAATAAAAACACCAATATTAATTTTAATAGGGTTTTCTTTTATTGATCTCATCACACGATTAGTGTCCGTTTGATAAAATTTACAAATACAGTGTAATTTTATAGAAATGAGTTGTGACTATTAGCAACATGCTAACTAGGCCAACGTGTTCACTGGGCTACGTCTATATTCTGGATTTGAGTGTTTCCATTCCTGCTTCATTTTCGGTTGTTTTTAACGATCAAACAGTTGATTGCGATTCAAATTTTACGCGTTTTTGTGAAATATATTCCAAATAAATGGACCAGTGATAAACTGAAAACAAAACGTGTTTTGATTGTTTTATTCGATTTAGTCACTATTTCAGGAAGTAGATGGAGACCGATGGTAGATTTTTTTTTCTCTCACAACAATGTTTTATGAATTTATTTAATTTGATCATATTTTTTTCAAGCTTTTGTTAAGCGATCGCCTTATTTTAGGAAAAACAACATTCACATAAACGCGATCTTGTAAAAAAAATCTCCCTTATTTTCTATCAATTCTATTTATCAAAATAAAAGTAATCAATATAAAATGTGGTTATTGTTTTTAATCTTTAACTTTTTTTTTTTTAGAAACACATGTCTTGTCCACACACACACTGTTAGATTAGATTGTGAGGAAGATTTTTTTTTTTTTGACAGTTTTGAAGTATTTGGCAGACTTTAATAAATAAATGAACAATCTGGAACTGACTGATTTGTTAAAACTTGCAAACATCAGGACTCCAATGGCTACAAACAACACACACACTGTTTCTACTAATAGAAGCAGGCTGAGTTTCAAGTCCAGCAACTTGGATTCCTTTGAGGTAAAGAATCCAGTTAATAAGAAACCTAATGACTGGGAAGATTGGGAAATCCTGGACCAGGACATTCATTGCTATATTCTGCAATCAATAAGCAATGCAGCAACAAAACTAAATCTACTCCTGCATAGATCACAGCCTGAAAGGATTAGCAGGCATGACTTAATCTCTCACCCTGTCTAACATGGTTGTTGCAGCTTTTCAGATGAATTGAAAGATGAAACTCTTAGGTTCAGATGCATCATTTTTTAAAGTGAAACGGTGTGTGTTTGTACAAGAAAACACCAACCTCCTGTACCCTTTCCCTGTGCAGATTGCATAGTAGATCAGAGAAGCTTCCATTTTATATACTGTTGTAATGATGATCCAGTTCTGCAGACCACACAGCTGCATTTTGGGATGAATCTGACATTTTGGGGTTATTTGGGTTTCTGAGCTGGAGGGTACATTTTATCCTCATATTGCACACAACCCCCAAATGCACGCAGAGGCCGTAAAATATGGATTTCAGCATCAGAGAGATTATTGTTTCCTATTTTTTGCCCTTCTTTTTTAAAAAAATGAGCAGTTACAACAAACAACCACAAGGAGGCACTGCCGCCTTATTCCCAAACAGAAAGAATTTACTTTAATAATTGTCTTGAAATAAACAGTTACAATTTTCCTTTTAAAAATACATTTTTCTTACTGTTTATTGAACTAACAAAGCCTGAGGCTCTCAGATGTTATTTGATCTTAACTGTGAGTTGAAAATATGACTCAATTCTACAAAAAAAAGATAAATTTAGATGAAAAGTGTGCTACTTTAATTTTTAAACATGCATAATAAAACATACATTGGATTAATAAATAAATTGCAGTTTGATGCAATTTTAATTAAAAATATAGTTAATCTACCATTGCAATTAGTGTATTTTTTTGGCAAAAAGAAACGTAATTTTTTTCTTTTAATTTTTGGATCCGCTGTTCAGCTCCACCCCTTCCTTCAAGGAATTGATCCAGAATGCAACAGAAACTTTTTCCTGTTTAATGTTTGAAAATAATATAAGATTTATTAGATTCCGCATTTTTCTTCTGTAAAGCGCAACCTAAAAATTCTCGTAATGTTTCAGAAACATGTAGAAAACACTTTCCACTAGGTATTTTTGGGAGGAATGGACAGCAGCATGACAGAAAAAAAAATCAGAGAAGAGTGGGTTGCTATGGTTACAGTAAATAACCTATCACAGGACAGCCCTAACAGTCTCTAAATAAAATGACAAGATTTCATTCTGATAAACATGAATAAATACCCTTTTAATCCATTTTTTACACAAACACCATGAGATCAACCAAAACGGGTAGATCCCAATCACCCTATGAGATGAAAAAGGATTATTTCCAGGGGCGAATCTAGAATTTTCCAAAGCGGAGCGGGTTGCGGGAGGGGGGGGGGTGCGTGTGTTTATTGGCTAAAGGAGCGCCTGTGGTGCTCGCCAGTATATGGGATTTTGGTGGCATTCCCCCCAGAACATTTTGAAAAATTAGTAATTTTTCTGCAATTTGGTGCATATTTTTGCCCAAAGTTTATTATAATTAGAGTAGTAAGGACACTTTTTTTTTCCTTTTTTTTTGTGGACCGAAAGAGGGGAAGTGCGCTCACAAGACCCCCCCTCCTTCTTCCCCCTGGATCCGCCCCTGATTTCCCACTAAACAACTGAGGATCTCACACGGTGGTACACTAGTGTTCCGCGGAACAGTGGTTGAGAAACGCTGCAACAGGAGAAGTATTTGCTCGTCATGCTCCTTGTTTGGAGCGCTGATCCGCCCACATGGAAATCAGGTCTGGGAGGGAGATCTGCACATGTCGAAAAAGAAAAAGATCAGTTTCTATCAGCTGTTTCTTTCTGCAGAGAGATCTACACCTGCAGACACACACAACAAGTTTGATTTAGTTTGTAAAAGTTGGTGAAATGCTGGGCAGTGGAAAAGCAGCTTCTAGAGATCAGAGGGAGAAACTGGCGGAAAAACCAATGGATCCAATGAAAAGACTAGGTAAGAAAACTTGGATCATTTTGAAAACGTTCTGGATGATAAATCACTTCTGAATGAAAGGTGTAATTATGACTTCACATTCATTTTGAAATATTTCAGTTTTGATCTTTTTTGATGGTCTTTTTCAAGCCTTTAATACATCATACATGTATGACTTTCAGTTCCTTAAGTTGTGATGTAATCTAAGTTTTTTTGTATGAAAGTTTAATCCATGTGCAGATCCGGCCAGGTCAGTGACATACAAGACATGAACTATAATGACCATCTATTCGTGATTCCAATAACTAATTCCAATCTCCATCCTAGCCTCCATCTGCCCCTCCACACACCACATTAGCAACAGTTACCATTCACCCTAAAATAGACACCTGCTGAGCAGCAACTGAACACCTGTCAGATCTTCTGACAAGACGCTGCATGTCTTCTAATCAAGTTTAGATTTGATGCCATATTTTCTATTTGACCCAAAAATTCCAGAGTTTTTTTTTTTGGGTTGAATTAAAGAATTTACTCATCCAATAAATTGTGAATTTCTGCTTTGAAGCATCAATTTGTGCTGAATCTGCTTGTTTGTGCCACAGTTTGACACCATGCAGACCTCAGTTGAGACTTGATTATGTTTTATTGATGAAACTATATCTCTGTCTGAATCTATAACACGCAGACACTCCTGCTATATTTGCATCTCCTGCTAATATAAAATCACAGAGCGAGTGAGGTCACCCAACACCCACCTGACTCCTCACGGTAAACAACTCCAGTGATCTTCAGCTCACTTGGGCGTTTAATCCCTTTACATCAGAAGAAAACCATCTTTTAGCGGATTATTGCAGTTCAAAAGTATTTCTGTCGTGTCATGACTGTTTCAACCTCCTCGTGGGAAGATTTCTCACTCGCTGTAATCCTTTTCTCTGCAGATAAAAGCAATGCATGTGACCTTGGAGGCTTGTTAGTTGTTTTTTATTTTGTTTTTTAAAAGATAATCCATGTTTGATTCAGATAAGCTTCCACATGAACGAATAGATGTGTTACTACAAACATCTCTGGAGTTTCATCTTCGAAAAAATAGGAAGATATAAAATAACATGGTTGATAAAATAATTATTTGCTTGTACATTTATGTTTTAGAGGGTGTTAAAGACATTATTCCGTTTCATTGTCTTCCGCTTATCCGGGTCGCAGGGCCAACAGCCTCAGACGTGAAGCCCAGTCTTCTCTCACCTCTGCGTCATCCTCCAGCTCACCCGGGAGGATCCAGAGGCATTCCCTGTCCAGCTGTGAGACATAGTGTCTCCAGCAGGTCTGGCGTCTGACTCTGGGTCTCCTCCCAGTGGGACATGCCCGGAACACCTGAACAGCATCCGGGAGGCATCCTAACCAGAAGCCCAAACCACCCCATTTGGCTTCTCTTGAAGCCAGCTGGAGCAACTTTTCTATTCTAAGCTCCTCCCGGATGGCAGGGCTCCTCACTCTATCTCTGAGTGGGAGCCCAGCCGCCCTGCGAAGGAAGCTCATTTTGGCCGCTTGTATCTGTGATCTTGTTCTTTCAGTCACCACCCACAGTTTGTGCATCGGTCCATCGTTGTGAAGAAAGACCTGAGTTAAAAAGCAAAGCTCTCGATTTACCAGATGATCTTCGTTCCTACCCTCACATGTGGTCACCACCTGAAAAAAAATTAGCAGGGCTGTATTGAGCAGAAAATTTAAAATGTTTAACTATTGACAGGAATTTTTAAGCATTTGGTTTCTCATTTCATTATAAAAATGCACGTTGGTACAAATTTAACTTTTTAAATCACTGTTACTTTTGATATTTTAATAGATCTGTTAGTTTGATCTGTTAGTTGGGGTTATTTGGGTTTCTGATCTGCAACTCAAGTCGCAGATCTTGAGTTGTTCTTTTCTGCCTTTTCCCCTCACCGGGGAAATATGTGTGCTCCACTCCTACACTAGAGCAGGCTGCCATGACGGCGCCAATGGTGGATGAAACGGGTGGTTAGGTGTCTTCTCCATGGATCCTAGGCGTGAACTTCTGGTTGACTTCCAGTCCACAGGCGAACACTCTAACCACTGAGCCACCGTCTCTCCCTAGTTGTAACAGTTTAGTTTTATAGTTACATAGTTTCGTTTTATAGATGTGAGGGGTTTTTTTTCAGGCCAAATGAGATTTTTGGGTTGTTTTAGACTTCATGTGGGAGGCTGTTGCAACTCAGGAAAAAGAGTGGTCATTCGCTTATCATGCCTAAACCTCTGACATTAGTTAGCATCAATATCAGTAATAATAGTATTTCTCATCAGATGAGGAAGAACTCCTCCCTCCACCCACAAATTCTGCATTTAAATCAAAGTCACATTTGTTTGTGCACCGTTATGTAGGACAGATGTTACCAAAGTCTACTGAAAGTAACGCAGCATCAAAGCTGCTGCAACTTTAGTTTAGACTCAAACATAATCATTCATATTTAATAAGCAAAACAAAATGTTCAAATCCTATTTCAAAGATGTGTCAGTTCACACAAAGAAGATTCCAGTAAACCAAGAGGATGGATGAATGATTCAGCAGGGTGACTAAAAACATTGCATGATGCTCTTAGTTTGGTAATATTTAGAGATCAGGTTATATGAAGAAGAACAAGTCAGAGGTTTGTCATATGCTAATTAAGGTTCTTTAAGTTTTCTCCAAAGTTCTTAGAGGAATTTTGCAGTGCATTTTTTTCATTGAAAGTTTTTTAATGTCAGACTTTTACTGTTAGGTGTTAAAATAAATGAGGGCGGTAAGGGTTCCACCTGTATGAGGTTGTCCTGTAAAAACACTTCTTAGTATGCAGTAAACAATACGGACAAAAAAAATCCCAAGTCCCTGTTCCAAGAGCCTGATGGTTCAGTCTTGTTTTTTACTTTGATTGCAGGTAAACACATTCTGACCGCTTTCGTCCTCAGTTTTATGACACATTTAACCAAACAGACGTTACTCGTCAATCTATCTTACACTCCTTTTGCTAATTTGGTGGATTTATCTGGGGTGTGTGGATGATTGTGTGTGTATGTCCACAAAAAGGTTGGGGTTTAAGTCCCAGAGTGGGGGCGAGCATTGAAACTCTGGTCTTTCTGTGTGGAATATGCATGCTCTCTCCGTGTATAAGTTGGTTTTCTCCAAGTACACCGGTTTTCTCCCACCCTCTAGAAACATACATGATTGGAGGCTTATCCCGGTGTTATAGCAAGATTTGCGGCCTCATCGAGATCCGCGACCAGTCCCAGACCTTGATAGATCGGAGTTCCGAAAACTAACCTTAACGCTATAATAGAAGTATGGCAGGTCTCAAATCTTGTCAGGATATCGGTCGCAGATCTCGATGGTTAGATCATCTGGAAGGGAGGGGAAACATTCTGGGCATGCACAGAGGTGCGAAGTCGCAGATCTTGATGGTCAAAGATCTCGTCAGGACACCGGCTGATTTCAGGCAAGAGGTGGGGTACATCCTGAACAGGTCACCAGTCTGTTGCAACCATCCACTCAAACTCATTCCTAGGGCCATACACGTAGCAGCCAATCAACCTAACAGATATTTTTTGGAGGGTGGGAGGAAACAAGAGTACCTAGAAAAAACCCACACATACACGGGGAGAACATGCAAACTCCACAGAGAAAAGCCAGTATTTCAAGCCTCGTCCCAACCCGGACTTAAACTTTGACCTTTCAGAAAAAACACCAGTAGAAATTGTTTAAATAGTCTTTGATACTCAGCTACTGATTTACATATTTAGGAATATTTTTACTGTCAAGCTTTGATTAAATCAATCTATTTTTGAAAACGGATCTTCACCACTTGGTATTGTTTTCAGAAAATGTCTTAAAAAAGATCTTGAGAAATCCTAGTAGTCTTGACATTGGTATCTTATCTACAACACCTTGAATTCTCTTTCTAAATGAATGAGGAGGATTTTCTCTAGCCTGCTCTTGAGAAGGTTGTTATGTTGAGAGAAATATGAACCATGTCCCCAGAGGACCTGGTATGTGGCTGCAAGTGAAGTAAGTAGACAGAAGATATAACATGACCAGCCGATATGTTATTTAACTTTTATCCTCTCAACATGAGATTATCACGTTTTTACAGCCGTTCTTACATGAATCAAACTGTGGAGTTGGACTAGCAGTGTTTATACTGAAAAAATCTGTCTAAACATCTCTTCAGTTCAGTTTTATGAAGCATAAACCAATAATATACTTGTGTGCTCTGGAGTAAAGCTTCAAAAGTATTAGTGCCACAAAATTCAGTCTTTTGTTAGCCCAGAGGGATCATTTTTCAACACACGAGCAGGTTTTATGCTAAATCAACTTTTTACAATACAATACAAGGTACTCTTTTAATCCTCTACTGGGGAAATTCGAGTGTCCGGTAGCACAGTCCAAGAAGAGCAGCCCACACCATGAGTTCTATTCAGCTTCTGAAAAACCACTGGGTGGTGTTGTGTAATGGAGCAGGAACATGTGCTTAGTGGAACGGAAGGGAAACAGTCGCTTGGTGGAACGGAAGTGGAACAGCCTCTTGGTGGAACGGAAGTGGAACAGCGTGTCCTCTGCCTTTCGCTTGCTACCGGGGGAAGGATGGCTCAGTGAGTAGGGTGACCTCCCTGTAACTGGAGGGTTCCCGGTTCGATCCCACGCCAGGAGTTCATGCCGAGGTGTCCTTGAGCAAGACACCGAACCCCCAATTGCTCCTGATGGTGGTTTGCTCCTTGCATGGAGGCATCCCCATCAGGTATGAATGTGTGTGTGAATGGGTGAATGTGAGCTACACTGTAAAGCGCTTTGAGTGCCGACACAGGTGGAAAAGCGCTATTCAAGTAGAGTCCATTTACTATTTACCTAGCTGGGATAAGCTGAATCCCTCTCACAACTCACTAATAAATTTGGAAGATTAAATAAAATCAGTTATTTCTAAAGCCTGCCGGAGTTTGATGATTGAGGACGGCAGAAAGTTTTGTGTTGCTAGTAATAAATTTAAATTTAGTTTTAGTCTTAACTTTGGATTATTTACATCTTTAAAAAAAAACTTAATGAAGACTTTTTTTTATACTAATCAGATTTTAATCAGAAAAAAAGCAACTTTATTAATCTCAAAGAAATTTATTTATCTTTTTTAAATCCATTTTTACATTCTCTATTGATCCCTCACCGAGGAAATTTGTGTGCTGCACTACTACACCACAGCAGGCTGCCGCGACGGCGCCAGTGGTGGGAAAAACGGGGGGGATGTCGGTGTCTTCTCCAAGGACCCTAGACGTGAACTCTATGGGAATCGAACCCGTGAACTTCCAGTTTACTTCTTGGTAACTTCCAGTCCGCGGGCGAACGCTCTACCACAGAGCCACCGCCTCCCTTAAAAGTTAGCTTAGTTAGCCTGGTTTAAACTCAGTTTAAAACTAAGCGAATTAAAAAATGGGTCTAGTTTTAATTCATTCTGCTAATTTGATTGTAACTTTAGCCAAATGAATTGGCTTGAACTTAAAAGGTTTACTTTCAAGAATAATGAAGCTTTACTCTCTGCAGTTCTGGCAATAAAAAAATTGTCTTTGATGAAACAATAACATCAGGTAGCACAGGATATTTTGATATTCATGTGAAACACTAAAGTGTTATATAAAATGACTTAATTATGGCTAAAAATAACATACCTGGGATGTTTCTGAGTTCAATTGCAGTGTACTGTTTGACACCATGAAGCGTTGTTGCTCCAAAGGTCAGGAATTTGTCTTATTTTAGATAATCTATGGCGATAAAGTTCTTTTCGACTCATAAAACAGCAAAAGGATTTTTACCCACAGGATTTATATCACCAGAGTCCCCTGAGTGTTATTTCAGTCTCATGTCATTGCTGAAAAAGACAGAAATACTTGGTATGCACCACAGATGCTGTGGTGTTCCTTCTAAATCATTCCAGTACTTGTACAATAGACTCAAGCTGCCAAAATGGTTGTTTTCAGTCCCCCGGCGTTTCAACCTGCATTAGCTTCTATCATTTTGTTGATGTAGTGAATATTTATGTTTAACTTCTTAAATCCAGAATGAATTTAAGCAGATGGTTTGTGATATTGTCTAATGTATGCTAATCAACAACACTGAGCACATGTTAGCATCTCCCAAGTGCTAATAGCTCACTTTAATCTTTTTTTTTTTTTTTTTTACCAAAGTAATTGAGACTGTCACACGAGCTAATGCCATTATAATCTTGATTAAATAATCATTTTTGTAAGCATCAGGATGACAAAAACAAAATTATTTGTAAAAAATGCAGGTTTATTGTTGCATACTGACATCTCAAAGCCCAAGAGGGTGTAGTAAAAAGACCATTTGCTTAATATAGACGTTATTTGAAGGCCGAGTTATTCTTTGCCAGGAATTTGGTTTTCTGCAATGTTCATATTTTAATATAAGCAGGAAGTGTTATGGTGTAAGCGCTCTTCTCACACTTGGTACCTCCGCTTCTTCTTCTTCTCCTTTCAGCATTTCCCTTCAGGGGTCGCCACAGCAAGTCAGTTTCTTCCATCTAACCCTATCTGCTGCATCCTCTTCGGTCACGCCAACTATCTTCATGTCTTCCTTCACTGTATCCATGAACCTCCTCTTTGGTCTTCCTCTAGGCCTCTTTCCTGGTGGTTCCAAACCCAGCATCCTTCTGTCGATGTACTCGGTCTTTCTTCTCTGTACATGTTCAAACCATCTCAGCCTGGCCTCTCGGATTTGGTACCTCCGCTTAGTTTAGGTTATTGTCTTTCGCTTATCTGGGGCCAGGTTTGCGGGGGCAACAGCCTCAGACGGGAAACCTATGCTTCTCTCACCTTGGCTGCATCCTCCATTTCCAGAGATGCCAATTTTTCGGCTTCACAAAGAGGGAGATTTTGACACAGGGTCATAAGGAGGAGGGCTAAGACATGACGACACATCCCCCAATGGACAACACCCGCCATGACATTTGGCGTAAAACTAACTGTTTTAAACATGAGAAAGCAGGTGGAAAATTGTGCGTCTTACGTGTGTTACCACCTAGCGTTATGTATCAGTACGAAAAGGAATTACCACCAGGATTACACCCTGAACTACTTGTTCGCGCTTTGTTTTGTGGCTCAAGCACATAAGCTGTCACATGACCAAAGTTCTCGAATGTCCAACTTCTTCCATACGTTCACCAAAAGCAAAACTGGCAATAGACCACGAAGATCGCCACTAGCGGCTTTCAGATGCACAGCTGCAGCAGCAGGAGATGCCATGTGCTTGGCCTTATAATACCTAATCAGGTTCATGGAATGCATTAGAGTGTCCATCATGCGGGAGTTTTATTAGCCTTGGCGGATGAGCGTGAGATAGGTCCTTATTTTGGGTGTCTCTGCTCAATGCGGGAGACTTGGCATGTCTGCATTTCACCTGGGTGGATCTCGAGGTGTTCCTCCAGCTGTGGGACGTAGTCTTTCTAGCAGGTTCAGGGTCTGCCTCTGGGTGTCCGCCTGGTGAGATATGCCCAAAATACCTCACCAACAAAGCATTCAGGAGGCTTCCTAACCAGATGCCCGAACCACCCCATCTGGCTTTTCTCGACCTGGAGGAGCAACAACTCTGCTCTGAGCTCCTCCCGAATGGCAGAGCTCCTCCTTTTATCTCTAAGCTAGAGTCTCAGCCGCTCCGTTCAGTGAGTGGCATTTTTATGTAGGTGCACCAAAATAAAATTGGCTTACTTGAGTTGCCCTACGCTGTGTTTATGGCCTTGACCCACATGTATACTGTTATGCATGCGACCAGGGTGCGGGAGGAAGCAATGAGTGGGAGAAAAGGGGAAATCACAGCTTCAAACACTATAGTGAAACTGGATTATTGTATTTTTAGGCTATTTTTTTGGTGATTATCTTATTTCTGAACAAAATAAAAAGGACCATGTTTGTTTAGTAATGCAAATTCCCCCTCATTATTTCGTGATTTATGCAGGGAACACAGTGAAGTTTTCAAAGTTTTCATTAAAAACAGATCAGAATCATTGCAAATGAGTAGGCATGCAAGAATTTGACCAGCAGAAGTTGCTGTTAACCAGATTTTCTCCTGGAGAAAACAAAAAGAAACAAAACTAAACTTTGAGGCCTCTGATCTGTACATTATGGAGAAAAGTTTTAGAGTTTTTTTTGTTTGCAGAACTCAAGTGTGCAAATGTAAAAATGAATTGAAAGATTTCCAATTCTACAGCCTATACTTTTCTGTCCCGACCAGTTCTATTTGGTGTTTGTAGCTAAACAAAGCAAGTGAAAAGTTCAAATTTTTTAAACGTGTGTGTTTGGTGGTAGACAAGCGAAGACTTGACGTGGAGCAAGTTCAGGCTGTTTGGGCAACTGGGCTTGGTGTGGTCAATGACCTGCTGTTAATCAGGTCCTTGTGCTGCTTGTGGGAATGTGTTGCATGTAGTAACAGCTTGGAAAAACAGGGTTGTTATGGATGGAGGTCTGCTAGGGGATTCTTTGTATTCAGCCTGCATGGGGTGAAACCCACTGTGGCAGGGAGGGTTGTGGGGCTGAGAGTTTCTCTGTGCAGTTTCTTTGTGAGGAACTCTGTAATCTGTTTGGCAAGGACGGGCTGTAATTTAAAGGAAAAGAAAGAAAGGGATGCCAACTGTGTCTGCACAAATCTTTCAAAGTGTGAAGTAAAGAGTAATCCCATTGGAACCATTTAATGACTGAATGCTTATTCGCAGCATTTCCGTGGACACTAAGGACATTTCTGAACACTCTTACTTAATTCAAAAATTCTTTCAAGCAGAGCTGAAGTTACAAGTAGAACCAAACTGATTTTACATCCAAATTTATTGTAAAATATCATTTATACATTTCTAAATTTGGTCTGATGACCTCATTTATGTAATTAGACAAAATTAGAAATAAAAACTCATCCACAAACATATTCATAGAAAAAATTTTTATACTTTAGATCAGTGTTTTTCAACTTTTTTTTTGCCACGGTACAGTTTTTCATTAAAAAAAAATCTTGAGGCACACCACCAAACAAAAATGTTAACCACTGTTCTCTAAATGAACTTAAAATATTTGGTTAATCAAAAGCAGTTTATTATGTAACCACGTGTCCTAATGAGCACTTTTGAAAGTTTTGCACCAACATGTTTAGTTTCAGACAATGAGCCTTTCAGAGAATTTACCCAGAATGCAAGAGAAACTTTTTCCTCTGTATTGTCTTGCAGATAATGTGAGATTTCATTAGAATCCAATACTTTTCTGCTTTAAAATACAACCTAAATTTTCCATAATGTCTCAAAGAAATGTAGAAAATATAATCCACCAGGTGGGGGAATTTTTGGGAGGGATGGAGAATGGCATGCAACAAAAAACAGAGAAGAGTGGGTTGCTGTAGTTACTGGACAATCCTTCCTGTCTCTAAATAAAATGAAAATATTTTATACCGATCAACATAAATAAATATGCTTTAATTCACTTTTTTTTCTTTGCACAAACACCCAAAACAATTTTTGGGAGCTAACAGGTAGATCCTGATCACCGTATGAGGTGAAATAGAATAATTTCCCACGACACACCTGATGAAAACAGGGTGTCCATCTCCAGTCCTGGAGGGCTGGTGTCCTGAACGTTTTCCGTGTGTTCTTTGGATGTGTTCACTCAGTGATAGTAAGTCTGTCTTTGGACTGGAAGAAATCAGTTCAATCTCCATTGGTCTCATTCTCAAGTGTCCTTGCAGAAGACACCCAATCCCCAGTCTCTCCCACCATTGGCGACATTATGGCTGCCTGCAGAAATAGTTTCCTCATGAGGGATGATTACAGTACAATGAAAAGAAAAAAATAATCAGTCAATAAAATTTGGCACATTGACTCAATAACCTGGATCAGGTGTGTAAATGCAAGAACACATTGGAAACCTTCTGGTCATCGGCCCTCCAGGACTGAAGTTTGACACCCTTGCATCAAAGTGTAGTAAAACAACACATTGCAACACGCACTTTCCATTGTTTTGTCACCCCTCACCTTCTTTCTTAACTTTGTGGAAAAAATATTTCCCTTCAATGTGAGCTCATATCCACCATGCGGTTGCGTCATTTTTAACTCAAGATATTCTCCGCTAGATAATGCAGTTTTCCCCCTGAAATTTCCAGTAATGTTCTATTTGTTAAATTCCCATACAATGATTTGACCTTTTGAATTTGTGCATAATTTTACTTTTCTGTCGTGTTAAAACTAGCATTTGACCTAAACTGGAAAGATCAAAAAGCCAGAATATTGATTTGGACTTTGAGCCCAGTTTTGATTTGTTGGATTTGAACTTTTGGAATGAGGTCTGAGAGATTACTTTGTAAATACTTGGGAGCTCTGCTGTCTTGAATGTGTTCATGTAATGTTGTCTCCCAATTATTTCTTTCTGCTAGGTAGAACATTGCAAATACCGGGGACAAAAAAGATATGAAAAGTCATCATATTCCATTTTTAAAAATGCTGTCTAGATAATCTTCCTTCAATAATTACTCTATTTGTAACAGTTTCAGGCATTTTTAATGTAATTTGTCTCTTTTGACGTCATGCTTAGTAAGTTGTGAATGCAAAAAGAATAACTGCTACAAAGTAAAAAAAAAAAACAACCCAAAGAACATTTTAAAAACTACTTCTTTGTCTCTCACACAAAATAACTCTACGATTAGACTGATTTACAACCAAGCAATCATTAGGTCTTTTGTTTTCAAGTAGATTTACTCTTGCTCTTTCAAAGCACAAAAGTTCTTTTCAGCAGTCACTTTAACAGATTTATCAGGAGCAAAGTTAGTTCTTTTGGGATTTATTTATCAATCATCCCTCAGTTTTAAGGAGCAGGACAAGAATGATGTCTGAATTTCAATACTATTAAGTTATTTTTAAAAGGTTTTGCAAAGGCTGAGGTAAAGCACGTTCTTTTAAAAATGTATGGAGCCTCCCCATGAGAAAACACTAGAATAAGACACAGAATAAAACAAACGAATAACAAAAACCAGTGAAACAGATTAAAAACTGTAAGAAAATAATCTTGTAACTGAATCAGATTAATAAAAACGGTGTAAAAATAGATAAGTAAAGAAATAGATAAAAGCACACTAAACAGGAATAAGGATCAATTAAATGGCAAGTTAAAAACGTGGGTTTTCAGCCTTTTCTTAAATATATGATCAGACTCTGCGGCCCTGAGGTCCTCTGGCAGAATGTTCCACAGGCGAGGATCATAACGATCCCTCAATGTCAGTTTTTGCTCTAACATTTGGTATTAACAAAAAGCCTCAAGATCAGTGCGGGGCTGTACCTCACAAGGAGCTCAGATAAATAAGAAGGCCTATTAAGACTTACAGGGAGTCAATGCAGTAATTTAAAAACTGGTGTACATGTTCACCCCCTGGTGCTTGTCAGACCTGGGCGCCGAGTTCTGAAGTAGCTGTAAACTATAAAGTTATGAGCAGTTACTTAAAAACTTACACACAACACAAATCGATCTTGTTTTGTGTTTTCTCCAGGACTTTTGGACAATGAGGACATTCGTTTTATGATGCAAGGCTCCAGCATGGTGAAAGTTCGTTCTTCGAGATGGAAGAAAAACCGTAACATGCGTCTTCTGGAGGATGGACTCAGTGTCTGGTGTGAGTCCACAAAGAGCTCCCGCAAAGCCAAATCCCAGCAGACATGTGAGTCTGACTAAAATCTGCTTTTGCGCTCATTAGAGGGAGTCCGTGCTTGGAATAAGACACAACAAGAGGAAATCAGAGGATCTGATCAGGAAAAAGAGCTCAGACATGTTTAGAAAGAGATTTTTTAAATTTGATGTTTAAAAGAAAATAAAGTCTAAATGTGTTGAATGAGTAAAAGATTAAATAAATAGATCCAAGGAAGTCATTTAGCAAGCTCTTTACCAGCTTTCTACTAGCTTGCATGAGTCACTGTGATTATTCAGCTTGCACATTGTTCAAAGTTAATGAGCCGTGTGTCTTGGCTTTCTTTATCATCCACCCTTTCCTTCATTTTTTGGGTTTGATAACTTGCTTGTTTCCCACCCGTTCAGGGAGTAACAGCTACTCAAAACCTGCCTGTATCCTTTGATCACAATCTTTCACTTTTAAAACAAAAGAGAAACATCAAAAGCTTTTCATGAAGGGTTTGCTTTAAGTTACTACTTTGATTTCATCAGTATTTTAAAAGGAAACTTTGTAAATCTTTCTTGTGGGCTCTTTACAATTTTGTTTGAAAAAATATGTCCGTTTAAGAGATCTCTATCTATTATTCCACAGACATTACATCTGGGTACAAATCAGTTAAACTAAGTATTAAAAGATCAAGTTTAACCTGGTTTGTTATCACTTGTTACATAGACTAATAGGCTTCATTAAATCAATTCAGATCCTAATTTTTTAAAAATTCCTCACTTACCTCAATGCAGCTTTTTTTTTAATTTAATTTGATCTCAAATATCTTCTTGCCCTGATCTGGCGGAATATATATATATATGTATATTTTTATTTTAATATACTTAATTCATCCCTTATTGGGAAATTTGTGTGCTGCATTACACCGCAGAAGGCTGCCATCTATGATAGCGCCAATTGTGGGAGAAACGGGGGCTGAGGTGTCTTCTCCAAGGACCTTAGACGTGAACTCAGTGGGATGTGAACCCGCAAACTTCCGGTTAACTTCCGGTCCGCGGGCGAACGCTATAACCACTGAGCCACTGTCTCTTTACAAAAGCATCTTTTTTAAAATAACATTGTAAATTCACGTGTTTTCTCATTATGCGCTTACAATAACTTTTTTTTGTTCAAAAAAGTAAAATCACTCATATTAACAGATAAAACTCACAAGGGTTGGTGGTGTCATGTCTGATTACATGGATTTAGCATGATTATAGGATTTACAATGTGAAATTATATAGGCTTCAAGTGTGTTTACGTCAGTTCGGTGACTTTATAATTACAAAATGCTACGGTTTTTAGCTATAACTATGTATTCTTCTACATCTACGCATTCTGCAGTGAACGGTTTTAAGTGCAGAAGAACCCAAGAGCAAGAGCAAGGTTAGAACCAGTTTATTTTGAAGACAAAGATGGTCAGGGAAATGAGGCAAGCAGGTTGAAGAGGCTTAGAGATAAGCAGGCTAGAACTAAATGGAAAACTAAGCAGACAGGAATTGAGAAGATGGGTAGCCAGTCTCGGTGGCGGTACGTGGGTGTGACAAACAAAAGCAGGTGAAGGGAAATAGTGTGGATTTGTGATGCTGAACCGGGGAGAAACTAGAAGTGGAAAAGTGTCAAGAGGGGAAGGATATTTACACAAAATGCATGACTATGTAGGGTTAGTGCCGTGCTTCTCATTTTTTTTCTGTTATAAGAAGAAAACAACTTGCACCTGCCACTCATTTGTTCGTTTACTGCACTTCCTGTGACCTGCTCTGTGGAAACATCCCTACACCATAGAACCAAACCTCCCTGAGCACACTCTGAGAATGAGAGCACTACTGCCTACTACTGTGGTGGATGTGCAATTACACTTTATTCAGTTTTTTTTTTTTTTTAATGTTTCCTGCGTTTACACGGGCCCCCTCTGGCATTACACTGCGCCAGAAGGACTGGATTAATGAATGAATGAATGAATTATTCTAGTCATCTCTCATCGGGGAAATTTGTGTGCTGCACTCCTTACACCGCAGCAGGCTGCCCTTTGACGGCGCCAATGGTGGGAGAAGCGGGGGTTAGGTGTCTTCTCCAAGGACCCTAGACGTGCTCTATGTGGGACGCAAACCCGCGACCTTCCGGTCCGTGCGCGAACGCTCTACCCACTGAGTTGCCGTCTCCTCCAAGTGTGATTAGTGTGACTAAGTTACTTTCAAGACTGATTTTACTTCAGTTTGTATCTAGAAAATTTCACTCAACAACCAAAAATAAGTACAGTCATACATGTGGTGAAAAACAGAAAAGCATGTACAAATTTTTTTTAAAAATGGCATTGTGGCTGCACAGTGGCGCAGTAGAACAGTGGTCTCAGAGCAAGAAAAATGGTGTTCTAGTCACAGAGTGGTGGTGAGGCTTAAAACACTGGCCTTTCTGTGGATGGTTTGCATGTTCTTCACATGCATTCAATAAAAATTGGCATTATGTGTTCTTTTACATATTTTTTTTATGATTTAAATCAAATTTACAGAAGTGTCACATCAAAAACAATTATTTATGCCCGATCATGCGGTTTTCACAAGCTGATTTTAAGATGATATGATTTTTACATGTGGATTTGACATAAAAAATGTATTTTTGCTCTTTACTACTATATTGTTTTAAATTTGAATATTTTGCAAACCACATATTTTTATGCATCAGTATCAGATATTCAAAACTGCGTGTTACGTTAAAAAGAAAAAGAATTGTATATAATTGGATGTTGCAGCAAACTGAGGGAAAGCATGAACACCTTTTGATGGAGTCATTCAGGGAATTGGTTAGACGATATCAGTAGAGTATGTAGGACACATTTTGCTGGAGCTCACTCTATCAAAGCTACTCAGAGTCACAGTGATGGCCTAAATTACACATAATACACAAAAGCCCAGCAGAGGGGTTCGAATTGTAATGAAGACAGAAAAACTCTCAATATAAAAAAACCCGTCAGACTATTTCTGGCTATATTTGTCTTCAATCAAAAATTTATGAATAGACAATTGTCAGCTGTCTTGAAGGAGAACAATATCTCTCTTCTATCACCGTCCTTGTTGTCTGACCTTTGACTCCCCCACCACTGATGCTGGAATGCAGTTTAATGTTAACCCTCTGCTTGTCTTCCAAAGTTTGTGACTGGAAACTGGTAATAAAAGCCCTTTCTGATTCACAGTCTGAATTAGACGTAAGACAGTTTGGGTTGGAACACCCCTGTAGAACAATGACAGCTGTGTGAGTGCAGGCCAATCATTTCAGCAGATGGACATTATTAACGTGGCATCGGTAGGATCACATTTCTGTGCAAAGAAAAGTTTGGCTTGATTCCTCTATTCCAAGTTCCAGGCGGCCCTCCAACCTCTGTTGGATTCAACGGCTGTTGTGCCATTTTGTCTTCTCTAAGAAGACTCCTCAAAGCTCTTGGCATTCAATGCACTACTTAAATTTTTGCTCTACACACATGCATGTCACTTTTGCCACGTCTCTGGGATAACCACAAAGGAGGAATGTTTGGTAATTCTGAAGAGGTGGGAAGCAGAGGCTTTTACTGCCTCCAGCAAGAGAATGAGGCCATTGTCAAGACAGACACTTGTCCATGACCAACTGAGCAATCACAACATTACAGGCTTCTTGCAGAAGAAATAACAGCAGTTCCTGTTCTGAATAATGATGTTCTTTTAGACTCAACAAGTTAACAGTTTGCGACAAGCTGTTTTTCTGGTTTCTGGAAGGTCTCCATATAAAGAAACAGAACACATAAAAAAAATCTCTATAGATTTATGTGCATAGAGGTATGCATCAATACATTGATTCACATCTACATTCTAATATTTGAAGGAACAGCATAGAAGATTCTTGGTTAGAAGATTACCGGTTTGAAACTTGATCAGGATAGTGGGTTTTTTTTCGTATGGAATTTGCATGTTATCCTATAATATGTGGATAGAGATTTTTCCTACTCTGATTCCCTCTGCAAGCATGCAAATTAGGCTTGTAATTCTGTCATTAAAACAGACCTGTACATGTTGTATCCTGCCTTTTTCCTACTAACTTGCTGGTTAGGCACTGGTAGCGATAGGAATATCCTCTCTACATCATGTTTAAAGGAATGCTACACCTGCTAATGTGTCTTCAATGCGCTGATTTTAGTGGTAAATCATTATTAAAAACAAACACTGAAAGAAATGTTGCTTTAACCAATAGTGTGAAAAAATATTTAAATGTTTGCACATTACTTTGTTGCGTCCTTCAACTTAGTGAGATTTATGATCCTCTAAACCACACACAGCAACCCTGACCTTTAACTGCACCGCATGCTCTCAAGATCACCCACTGTTGTTTACTCCTGAACACAGGTTGAACCCTGCTGCCCATTCTCTCTCCCAGTTGCAGTGACAGAGGTCGAGTGCGTGCGAGAAGGTTGCCAGTCGGAGGCGCTGAAGCGGCTATCCGGGTCTGTTCCAGAGAGCCAATGCTTCACAGTGGTCTTCAAAGGTTCAAGGAAGAGCCTGGACCTGCTGTCCACCGGTGCAGAAGAAGCGCAGCGATGGGTACGAGGGCTCCGCTTGCTGAAAGAACGAGTGGCCAACATGACACAGAAAGAAAAGCTGGACCAATATCCTGTCATAATGGATTCCCAATATGGGAATAAATATAGCGAGCCGTAAAGGCAAAATAAAGCAACTCTACCTGAATATAGTTCAGCTTTCAGTGTTAAATTTATTGCCTTATAAAGTAAGAAATCATTGTGGGAAATAAATGTGCATTCTAGCTGGGGTGCTTTTTTTATCTTCATGACTAAAATATTTTATTGTGTGTATAGAAAATTTTAACAACTATAGGTTCATATATTTTAAACCAATAGAAAAATGAAGGGCAGGAGCCCTATTCTTATAGTACTGAATGAATATTTTTTTAAGCCATATGGGTGATAACAGACTTGTCAGGCTTGTTCTTAGTATTATTGGAACTTAGGTAAAACCTTGGCCTTGATTTTTTTTTTTTAACAACAAAATAGTTATAATACAAAACAATTTCTGCATATTTTCTCATTTATAGATTAAATCCCAAATTTTTAATAATAGAACATTTATAATAGGAAAGAACGCGGATACAAGCGGCCAGAATGAGCTTCCTCTACAGGGTGGCTGGGCTTTCACTCAGAGATAGATATGATCCAGCCATGGTTAAGCGGTAGACAATGGAACAGAATAATTTAAATGATGCCGTTAATTATTGTTTCTGAGCAGGACACAAGCCAGTAAAAGATGAAACCATTTGGCCAGAAATAAAAGTGGAATATTGTGGCTCATTAGTGTACGATGGACACTGAAAGTGGCAGGTGTAAAATGTAATTAACTTATAAATGTTATTAAAAACTCCAGGGGTGCTTGATCACTTGTAAAAAATAATCTAGACTCCCTCCTGGTTAGGAAAGATGATCTAATGATGCATGATAAGTGATAATGATGCATGATAAGTGAATCTAAAGTCTGTCTTTAGCTTTAAATTTCTGGTCTGTTTTCCTTAACTCCCTATAATTGGATTCGTGGCTATCTGAGAAGAGCTGATCAGAACCAGGATGGAAAGATGAGCTACAACGAGGTCCAACAACTTCTACAGATGATCAACATTGACCTGAATGAGCAGTATGCCTACTGTTTGTTCAGGGTAGGTTCACATGAGACTCAAAATCCACATCCTCGTTATTAAAAATATCAACAGATTTCTTTGAAAATGTAGAAAAAAGCTCTTCGAAGGATAGATGTTTATTATCTAGTTGGTGTGGGGTTTTCTTTCTCCAACAAAGACTGTATTCAATCGCAGACCCAGCAGCAATCTAATCACAATCATTCCCTCACGTCCTCATCATTTCCAACACCGAACCTTCATATTTTCACATTGTGCACAGCTGGGGTGTGTTCTCATAAAGATCTCTTTCTCTCTGACATTTCAAAGCACTCCCAAAACAAAATCTCTCTCTTTGTTTGGAATAGGCGTGTTTCTCTCAGTGTGTGTGTTTAGTTGCTTTTCTTTATTATCTCACGCCTCCTCCTTGAATCCCAGCGGTGCGACCGATCCGGCGATGGCCGTCTGGATCACACAGAGACTGAGGAGTTCTGCAGGGAGCTCCTGCGGCGGCCTGAGCTTGATGCTGTGTTTAGACACTATTCAAGTAACGGTTGCGTGCTTTCCACTGCGGAGCTGCGGGACTTCCTAGGAGACCAAGGAGAGGATGCCTCGTTCAATCATGCTCAGAGTTTGATACTTACCTATGAGCTCAATGACTGGGGTAGGTCTGCATAAGCAACCATTAGAGGAATTAAAGGATTACACAGTGTAATAAAAACAGCATTTATCTCCTTTGCTTTCTGCTTATGATGTAAATTTATTATTGGTTCAAATCTTACTGACCTCATATTTTTGCTGCAGCTCAGAAGAATCTGTTCATGACCCAGAATGGTTTCACTATGTACATGCTGTCTCGAGAGAATGATGTCTTCAATCCCGACCACTCCAAAATCTACCAAGACATGAGTCAACCTCTGGCCCATTATTTTATCTCAACATCACACAACACCTACCTCACCAAAGACCAGGTTACCAGCGCCAGCAGCACAGAGCCATACATCAGGTATAATAAAATCTATCATTTGTTTTTCTCTGAATCCTCCCATCAGGGTTATTTGTGATTTAAAACAGTGGTCATAATTCTTTGTGTACTGAGACCAACTAAATATTTGATTCATTTCCTGAGGACCTGCTGGACAGTCATATTTTTAATGCACTACTTTTAGACCGAGTATTTCCACTTTTGTGGGGTATTGATTCCTGTTTTGTGGCTCCGTTCCGTCGTCTTCCGCTTATCCGGGGCCAGGTCGCAGGGAACAACGACCTCAGACAGGAAGCCCAGGCTTCTCTCACCCCAGCTGCATCCTCCAACTCACCCAGAAGGATCCCGGGTCGTTCCTCGGCCAGCTGTGAGGCATAGTTTCTCCAGCGGGTCCGGGGTCTGCCTCTTGGTCTCCACCCGATGGGGCGTGACCGAAACATCTCACCAGCGAGGCGATTGGGAGGCATCCTCAGAAGATGCCTGAATCACCCCATCTGACTTTTCTCGACCTGGAGGTGGAGTGGCTCAACACAGAGCTCCTCCCAGATGGCAGAACTCCTTCCTCGATCTCTGAGTGAGAGCCAGAGCCCAGCCACCCTGCGGAGGAAGCTCATCTTGGCCGCTTGTATCTGTGATCTTATTCTTTCGGTCACCACCCACAGCTGGTGACCATAGGTGAGGCAGCATCCTAGTTAATGCTGACGCCACACCGATCCGCCTGTCGATGCCACTTCATCCTTCCCCCAGTTGCGAACAACACCCCGAGATACTTAAAATCCCCCACTTGGGGCATGACCCTGTTCCAGACCCGCAAGGGGCATTCCACCCTTTTCCGGGCGAGGACCACAGTCTCGGATTTTGAGGCACCGATTCCCATCCCAGCTGCTTCACACTCGGCTGGATTGATATAAACATTATTCTTAAAAATCAATTTTAATATAAAAAAAAAAAACAGATCCTATGCAATGATGTTGTTGACGCTAAATGGGTTTTCTGTATCTTGGTTTGGGAGAGACTGATTTCAAATGTCTTGGCCAGGGCTCTGAATCAGGGCTGTCGCTGTGTGGAGCTGGACTGCTGGGATGGAGATAAAGGTGAACCTGTCATCTACCATGGCCACACCCTCACCTCTAAAATCCCCTTTAAAGAAGTCATTGAAACTATTGCTTTGTATGCTTTCAAGGTAACTATTTTAAATTTAATTCATTGCAATTTTTTTTTCTTTTTATTTGATCATTTGTGTCTGATTTTCAGAGGCTACCAAGCAAATAAAGGTTGCGTAACAACCTTGAATAAACGTACACTTTGCTCACAGAAATTTTCTGTAGCTAATTAATCAGAAGCTCTTTTCTATAATTCTAACTGATTTTACATTTATTGCCTATCCATGAATTATTTTCTGTTGCACTTGTTTTTGTGTGTCTCAAACATTGGTTGTGAAGTTAAAATGTATCCAAAACTGTAAAAGACTGGGCTGGTGAGGGAGCTTTGTAGGGTTCCGATTATATAGGAAGTGATTAGCTTAAATTGGAGTTTAATCATAGTTCAGTTCTCTTGTCTTCCACTTATACAGGGCTGGGTCGTGGGGGCAACAACCCAGGCTTCTCTCACTCCTGCTTGATCCTCCTAGGAGGATCAAGCAGGTCTGGGGTCTACCCCTAGATCTCCTTCCAGTGTGACATTCCCAAAACACCTCACCAGTGAGGCGAATGGGAGGGATACTAACCAGATGCCCAAACCACCCCATCTGGCTTCTCTTGACCCAGAGGAGCAATGGCTCTACTCCGAGCTCCTCACTCTATCTCTGAGTGAGAGTGCTGCCACCCTGTGGAGGAGGTTCATTTCAGCCGCTGGTATCCGTGATCTCATTCTTTCGGTCAACGCCCACAGCTGGTGACCATAGGTGAGGGTAGGAATGTAGATCGACTTGTAAATCGAGAGCTTTGCATTTCGGCTCAGCTATTTATTCACCACGACAGACCAATGCAGTGACCTGATTATTGCAGACGCCGCACGGATCCATCTGTTTTTAGTCCTTAAAAATAAAATAATATAAAAACAATTTCTAGAGGTACACTTGTTGACTGAAGAAAGCTAGACTTACACGGTGTGACATCACATAGCATTTTGGTATGCTTGACGCTGATTTTGTGGAGGTGGAAACATACAGTCCTTGCTCTAGTCATCAGACCACATTGCCCTCCAGAAGTGAGCTTACTTGAAGGTACAACCACAAAAAAAGCAACCAATTAATCTGACTCATGGTCTGTCATTAACTAAGAAAATTCTGTCTATCAAGGTGAAAATCCTCAGAATTTTTTAATCAGTGTAACTGATTGGCTAATTAAAGTTAATAAATTGTGGGCAATGTTAAAAAAAAATTTTTATTATCATCATGAATGCGTATTAATTAAGGTAACAGAGTCAGAATGGGTAGCCACAACAGTGAATGAGTAGTAGCTGCCAATTTTCAAAAGAATTCTATGGGCACTGAGACTTTTTGGAGCCAGAACTGACTTGCTATGTCCAGTTTCTATATACAGTCATTGGATGCTGCAAAATTATTTGCAGCTCCATAAACAAATAGTGTAAACTCATCCCTGGTGATCTCCTCTGCAGGCTTCCCCGTACCCTCTCATCCTGTCCTTGGAGAATCACTGTTCTGTGGAGCAGCAGGCAGTCATGGCTAAACACCTCCGCAGCATCCTGGGCAGGAAACTGCTCACCAAGCCTCTAAGTGACCTGCCACTGAGAGAGCTGCCATCTCCTGAGGTACTCTCTCTCAAATACACACAAACACTGAACAGAGGCTCTCTGGGTGTCTGCTTTTCTAATTATGTCATTTGTTCCGATGACCTTCCCGGCAGGAACTCAGGGGGCGTATTCTAGTAAAAGGGAAAAAGCACACTCCTCACTTAGGTCAGCTGAGCAAGAACGGAAGCTTTGCAAGCTTTTCTTCGAGCTCTGAAGATGAACAAGCGGGCACAAACAAGAGCACACCCAAAAAAGATCCAATGAAGGTCTGCTCAGAAGGACGCAGTGTGATCATTTAAGTCACAATCATCAATAATATTTATCATTTCTTTCCCCAGCCCTGCTCTAAACTTAGCCCTGAGTTATCAGAACTGGTGGTTTACTGCAAAAGTGTTACTTTCCAAGGGTTTGAAAGTGCATCTAAAATACCTCCAAATGAAATGTCTTCCTTCTCTGAAAATGATGCCCTCAAGCTGATCAAAGACTCAGGTACATCACAGGCAATTATCACATCTTGGGATCACATGAGGAAGATTATGCAGTTAGATTTCCACAATGTCTAATCAGCCTCCAGTGTATCATTGCATGTTCTTTTCATTTGCAGGGAAGCTTTTTGTGCGACACAACAGCAGGCAGCTGAGCCGGATCTACCCCTCTGGCCAACGGCTTCAATCATCTAACTATGATCCTCAGGAAATGTGGAACGTTGGCTGCCAGATGGGTTTGTACTCGACATTATTAGGTTGAAAACAACTCAGATTAAAGAAAATGAAGTCAATTTATCCGAAAGAAAAAATTGGTTAATTTAATGCTAAAAATATGCTAGATAAATTTCTGTTGTTCTAGTTTTAAGAAAAATATCTGGATTGGACATTTTTTACTGGTTCTGCTCTTTTTTTTTTACTATGTTCAGTGGCTCTCAACTTTCAAACACCGGGTGAGCAAATGGATCTCAACCAGGGTCGTTTCCTTCCCAATGGTCGCTGTGGATACACCCTTAAACCCAACTTTTTATGCAGCACCACTTCCAGCTTTGATCCAGAGAACACAGGAGGAGGGCCTGGTCACACCCCGACCCAGCTAACTATACGAGTAAGGATTCATGTGGATGAAGATCTATAAATCACCAAAGCTTGATTGTTGGTCAAAATTAGAGCAAAATCTTTTTGAAGCAACTGCTCAGATTGTAAACAAAACAAAAACTGATTACTTCCATTGTTCAGATCATATCCGCACAGCAGCTACCGAAAATCAACACAGAGAAAGCAAGCTCCATTGTGGACCCACAAGTGTGGGTGGAAATTCATGGGGTGGCTATTGACAACACCAGAGGAAAAACCCACCGCATTGACAATAATGGTAATCCTGATTATTTATACATATTATCTCAACTAGACCAGATGCAGCACAATCACACTCGAACGTGCAAAGATGTAGTCAACAAATCTATCAATGAGATGTTATGTCTTTGTGCTGCATCAGTGTTTGTGGGAGCCTCTCTTGTCAAGTGCCATGATTGATCTGTTTGAAAGGTTTAGGCACTAGTGTAGAGGATGTATACATAGCTCTCGTACGCCCTCTGCAGGTTTCAACCCTCGGTGGGACTGCACACTAAGCTTCCAAATTCAAGTCCCTGAACTAGCGCTGGTACGCTTTGTGGTGGAGGACCACGATCACACTGCCAAAAATGACTTTGTGGGACAGTTTACTTTGCCTTTCACAAGCCTTCGCACAGGTACGAGGAAGGATTTTATTTGAATTCCTGCACATGTCGAGTCTAAAACAATCACAATTTGGTATTTCCTTGCAGGTTATCGACATGTTCACCTCTTGAAAGCAGACGGCTCCTCTCTGTCCCCGGCTACGCTTTTTATCAATGTGAAAGTGAAGCGAAAAGGAGTTCCTGTCAAAAGTGTGTCAGAACGAATGGCCATGTCCAAAGGAAAAGCCTGAAAAGGAACTGGATGTGAAGAAAACTAATCCCTTTACCTAAAAGAAAAGATTTAAAAAGAACAAGGTTAAAATAAGAAGGACTTCTGAGGTTATTTTCAGCCACACTCCCAATCCAAACCTCAGATTGATCTGATTTCATATCAGCTGCTCCCTAACAGCAGGAATGAGATGTTCATCAGATGTAAAGAAGAGCTTTGGTTCTCAGATGCAGAACTGTGGAAAATAAATAGCAGAGTTTAAAAAAACACACCAGTAGAACAAAATATCATTTCAGTTTTAACTAAATATTTCAATTTTTAGATACTTTTTTCTTACCATTTTTAACATTTTGTAAGATCTTAATCTTTTTAACATATACAGTATATACTTGTAAGTTTTTGCTTGTCACGTGACTTAACTAAACAAGTAACTCCTGTGAACTTTGGTGCAGGTAAGAAATAATAGTATTATTTAGTAGTTTTATAATCTGACGCATCTTATTGTTTTAGATGTGTTTTTTTAAGTGCTAAAGTGTTTAAAAGATGAAAAATGTCTACTAGTTTGTATTGATCATGAGCCAAAATATCAGTTTGTGTAATCAGTTGTGATTTTTTTTTTTTGTACTGTAGCACTTTGAATCTTTTATAGAAGACTAATTATCACTTACGACTTGTACAAATTGACTTAATCTGTATTGTGATTTTGTGCAGATCAATTTACTTTGTTTAGGCATCACATAATATATATTCTAGGAACAAACTGAGTCAGATGAAATTGATCATCTTAGAAGAAGAAAAAGGATTTTTTTGCTAATTTTTTTCACACAAGGTAAATTGTAGTTGAGCACCAACCTCCACAGCCAGCAATTTCTGCAAGCAACAGTAAACCCGTGTACTGATGATTAAATGATTTAGCAATAGGCGATGAAGCTCAAATTGGCTTTAATTACAGTTTATTCACTGGAGGTGGTTTTATTAGAATCGAACATGGTGAGTGAAATCACGCTTTGCAGTATTACAAAGTTAACTCTTGTGTGCATGTGAGCTGCTTTTATGTTCAGATGAGAAAATGTTGCTTTTATAAATCTTTGAAAACAACGTGTGAGATCTGGGGTTTTTTATTTAGTAATTGTTCTGGTACTATATAAAGAAAACATGAGTGGAGTGTGTTACAAAGAGATCAATACAAACCTGTGCATCTATATTTTATTTGTTTTATCTCGACTGCTAAAACCCAACAAGAGACGAGTGAACAATGTCTTGACAGTCTCCTTAATAAGAAAACAGGACTAACACATCAAGATATGCTCTTTTGCTGAATTACCAACAAACAAGGACAAAAAATTTAAAAGATTCATAACCGGCCATGCTGTTTGGTCTAGAAACAGTAGCACTGAGAAAAAGACAGGAAACAGAGATGGTGGTAGCAGAGATGAAGATGCTGAGGATCTCTCTGGGAGTGACAAGGATGGACAGGATTAGAAATGAGTATATCTGGGGAACAGCTTATGTTAGAGGTTTTGGAGATAAAGTCAGAGAGGCCAGACTGAGATGGTTTGGACATGTGCAGAGGACAGAGAGAGCACATCGGAAGAAGGATGCTGGGTTTGAAACCACCAGGAAAGAGGTCTAAAGGAAGACCAAAGAAGAGGTTCATGGATACAGTAAAGGAAGACATGAAGATAGTTGGCATGACCGAAAAAGATGCAGCAGATAGGGTTAGATGGAAGAAACTGACTTGCTGTGCCATCCCTTGAAGGGAAATGCCGAAAAAAGAAGATTTATCAACATAAAAGCTGTCACCATTTTTTCTTTTGGCTTTAAAAGGTTATGAGAAATTCATTCAACATTCCTTAATACTGGTTGGACTAGTTTCGTCTTTCTAAACCGCCTATCCCTGATACAGTTGATGGGGGTGCCGGAGTTTATCCCGGCTGATTTCAGGCAAGAGGCAGGGTACACCCCGAACAGATCACCAGTTTGTTACTGGGCCACACACACACAACCATACGCAAACACTTATTTCTAGGGGTAATTTCATAGTGGCCAATCAACCTAACTTGCATGTTTTTGGAGGGTGGGATCAAACTGAAGTACCTGGAAAACACCGACTCATGTATATGGAGAACATGAAAAACTCCACACAGAAAGACCAGTGTTTTAAGCCTCGTCTCACCTGGAACTTGAACCCCCAAATTGCTTATAAATAGGTGCGCTGAAAATTAAAAAATACTGAATGAAATGCAGACTTGTGAATGTTAAAAACTTAAGCCAATCCTTTAAGCATGAGTAAAATACACTGGCCACGGCATGTCAATTTCCCTAACTTCCCAATTTATGTGTAAAAGTTTTTTGCTTAATGCATGCATTTTAATTTATAAATTCACTACCATTTACTTGCTCAGCTATTTCTTTTTTGTAAGCGCAAATAGCAAATTTGAGATAAGCCAGATGGGGTGGTTCGGGCATCTAGTCAGGATGCCCCCCGAGCGCCTCGCTGGTGAGGTGTTTCGGGCACGTCCCACTGGAAGAAGACGATGAGGCAGACCCCGGATCCGCTGGAGAAACTACAGTATGTCTCACAGCTGGCTGGGGAACGACTTGGGATCCTTCCGGGTGAGCTGGAGGATGCAGCTGGGGTGGGAGAAGCCTGAGCTTCCCGTCTCAGGCTGTTGACCTCGCGACCCGGTCCCGCATAAGCGGAAGACAACGGAACGGAAATACAGAAGAAGGCGAGGATAGTCTTGATGGTAAATCCTCATGATTTAACAAGAACCCAAGGGATCTCAAATCTTCCATACACTTAACTACATGGAGGCAAATTATACTCTGACCGTTTATTGGTACATGGATGTAATTGATTATTATGCAATGGATATTTAGGCCTGCCAAAATAATTAATATATATCTCCACAGGAAATAGTCAATCAATTTGGTGGGATAAGAAATACTGGTCTGTGTATGTGCATACATAAAAACAAACACAATGTACAGAGTTTGGGGGTAAGTGGAAAAAAAAGAGGCTAATTTAATCTTTACAAAAATCATAGACCTATGATTAGATTAAAGGCATATTAACATGTTATTAAAATATTTAGGGTGTTTCGATCTACTTGATTGAAAATCTATTTGGGTCTACTAAAATTGTACAGATAGATTTTATTTCACTGTTAGTGAATATTGTGCATGGGTTAAGACCTGACCCGATCTTTTCTGGCTTCTTCTGTGTAAATCACATAAAAATGTAAGTGCACAAATATATGATAGTTTATTTTATGCATGTGCTTTTACAAGAACAGATACTTTGTACAGATTTTTTTTTTTGTAGAGCCAAATCGGCAAGTTGGAGGTTGTAATGAATGGTTTTTGGTGACCATATGAAATGATTTGTTGTGGTTTTTCAATATCCCAGGTCTACATTTATGCATTTTTCAAATTTTCAGTCCACCTATTTCATAGGCATCAGTACAGCTAGAATAGGCAGTTTTAAGTACCTTGGTGTTGCAAAAGAAAAAATCCAATACCATCTTTGAAAGCACCAGATCTTCTTGGCAGGACAGCACAGTTACTGAAAACTGGCCTAATTTTGAGATCTGCCATGGTATTTTCAAGCTTATTCTAGGTCCAATAAAACCAATTACTTATTGCCAAAAAAAAACAAAAACAGAAAGTTGGACCATATGTAGAACACCACGGACACTGTAGTGACTCTGGACCAATTGGTTTTTTTTATACGTTTTCAATGTTCATCAGAGTCTGTAGTTTATAAGTGTATGATTTTATTTTTATGAACATCTTTTTATAGACAAAAGTCCAATTTGTGAAAACAGACTTATGTAATATGAAGGTCACCCATAGTGTCTTTAAGTCTGTGAAGGGCCAATGTATACAAATATGTGTACATAAGCAAAACGGAGAGATCCAGCGCAACAAACACCCGGAAACAGCAAAAAAGTCAGTCTACCACTGCTCCCCCATGACTCACACCAAATACTACATTGGCAGCAAGTTTGGAAGGCGCTACTGCTCCTGCATCATCTTTTAAGCTACAGCCGATGTTGCACAAACATAGGTATCGAGGTGCAGACTCCATTGTCTCGAGAGATAGAAGGATGCCAACAAAAAACATAGTATATACAGTACATACATATTTAATTATACATATATAAACCCTAGACCCACATTGTTCATTTATACTTATACCCATTTTTGGTTAATTTGTCTCTTATTTGCATTTGATTTTCAGAATAATCCAAGCTTCTCACATGTTTCTAATCTGTCCAAACATGCTTGAGTTTGAGGTTTAATGCAGATCACATGGCTGTCATGTCCATGTTTTTTTTCTGTGTAGGTAGAAGAAAGAAACCTGAAAATCTTAACGTTCATTTAGTTTTTTGGGACATTAAACCAAAGCCAAACAACATTTGTTGTTGTTGTTGTTGTTTTTTGTATCTTTTTTTTACAGTAAATAGTTTGACAGATGCAGAAAAAGACTGTCTGGACGTGTGAACCAATAACATTGCAGGATCTTTAAACAGTGCTGGACACGCGGTGGACGATCACTTCCTGGTTGAAGATGGCGGATGAGAATGAGACAGCACCGATCCCGGAGAAAGAAGATGTAGAAGACCACGGACACTGTAGCGACTGTGAAAATGAGGAGCACCATTTCGATGATGGGTGAGAATATGTCGTGCTTTATTCTTGATTTTAAAATGTTCCGATCTTATTCAACCGTGTGTCAAAGTTAAAGCTAACCAAAGCCACAACAAGCAGCAAGCATTTGTGGTTGTCCAACCCACTTGCTTAAATTCTATTGGCTAGCATTGGTACTGTCTTGAGATTTCGCTGATCTGATTGGTGAAGAGGGGTGTCATTCTAACGTGTGGGCAGGCTCTAAATCAGAATCACTCCAGCTACAATGCGTAGCATTGGTCTAATAGACAAACACAAGCTAATCTTCTCAGATTTATGTCTACTTTAGCCACTCACAGTAATGATTTAATCTAATAAAGCTGTCAATTTGATAAAACTACAAACAGGCCGTCTCAGATTTACTGATCCTCTTAATATGTAGCGAACTAGCTCGGATGCTAACCTAGCTGTCAAATCGCTATTGTCTGCTAAATCAAAAGTGAAACAAATAATCTCTGCATGTTTTTATAAAAGTATATTTAAAACAATATCTGTGTTTAGTTTTTATTCATAAGAGGCCACAAATCGTTTCCTGATCTCTACATGATCATGCATTTACTTAGAATACAACAGCAACCTAAAGCAGGCTTTAAAAGAAAAGCTTTTTACATAAAAAATGACACATTTTTCCACATTTTGCATGTCTTTAATCTTTAAATTAGATGCTTTCCTTGTCTCTACTTTTATTTTTTAAATGAGAATAGTCCAAAATATAGATTGCCAACTTTTCAATGAATTGATTGCAGTTCTATGACAAAGCACTCTTTTTTTTAGATTTAATGCACAATTGCTTTAAGTGGATGAAATCCTTTAGTTAATTTCAGTGCATTATGTTAGATTTTTATTCCCTGCAGTCCCCCTCCAGCCAATCCCAAGAACAAAGACCAGTTCTGATTGTTAGCTGATCCCACACAGAATCCTGGAGAACAAACTATTGAATGTTTTGTTGTCCATTGTCCCATTCACTCACTGACCTCTTGTACATGCTCATTTACACATGCATAGATGTCATATCCTCATCTCGAGGTCATGTGATTCACCATCTGTACCGGGGTTACAAATACAGGCCACTGCTTGGCTTCGTTCCTCTCTGGGACACTAAGAGATTATCCTCTGTAAGTACGTTGTTGCAATCAGGATGTATACGGGCAACTTTGTTGGCTACTCAGTTCTGAGCTCATTAAAAAATGCAAAAAGGGAATTGTTGGACAAAATAATAAATTTATGAATGTCTTTGCAAAATTATTAAGAGATGATGATTGTAATCAAACGACATATTGGAAATGATTCCCGTATGGAAGTTGAAACGTCTCGATCAGCAAATATATTGTCCGGATGTAAATTTTGAAGCCTTTTTTTCGATGTATCCCTCCTTGACGAATGAGGGATTACGTGAACTTGTGATCAAATTACAGTCAATGTCAATAGATTTAAGACTCAATGACTTGAGAACGGTTTTTATTTTTCGCTTGAGGCCAACTACAGTTGTTTCTTGACGGTGTCTTATGTTACAGACTATGTCATAAAATCTCAACAAGTTTTCCTCGAAATATTTTTTTCTAAAATACCACTTGTGCAAAAAAAACTGGTTGTTTGTGTTTAAAACCTTTCAGTAAAGCATCAACTACCTGCCTAAATAATGTGTCCACTTACTGAATATGGGGGTGATCTGTCAGCACTTCTGAGCATGCCCATGACACATTCAAACTTTTCCCCTATGACGCTATCCCTGTCAAACTGAGCTTCTGTTTAGGATGAGGGTTGGGTTAAGGCATAAATAAGGGTAGTGGGTTAAAGTTAGAGTAATCACAATTAGGTGGAGATAAATATGTGTCAGTGAAATAGAGGAGATCACATACAACTAAGACGTACAACAGAATGGGCCGGCGTTTGGTTGTGTCATGGGCATGCATAGAGACGCCGAGTCTCACATCTCGACGAGGCCTCGCAACTCGACAGAACAGGAGAAGCTTTAAGCACTTGGGCTGTTCTTGGGACCGTATCTCTCAAATCGCTGAAGAGATTTCCATGCTATTTTTGATTAGTACCAGCCATTCATGGACTTACTAGGTTCTCAGAGTCAGGTGCCCAATGGTCAAGGTCACATATATTCCTACATCTCTCAAAGGAGAAGTCAATAGCTCAGTGGTAGAGTATTCCCTTTCAGACAGGGAGAAGCTGGTTTGATTCCCACTGAGTCCATGCCTAAGTGTCCTTGGAGCAGACACCTGACCCCCTGTTTTTCCCACCATTGGCTGCCTGCTGCGGTGCAAGGAAGCACGGAAATGTCCCCATTTGAGGGACAAATGAAGTATGTTTTAAAAAAAAAACACTGAAGGAATTTTGATGAAACTACCTACAGTTAGTCTGTACCAACTTTGGGTTTTCAGGGTCATGCGAGGAAATGTTGAAGATCACAAATTGATGCCGAGGCATATTGTTCTAAGCCGTCTTGTTTTTCGTCATGAAGTTTTCTTTGAAACGTGTTCAAATCAGTGAACAACTGGCTAATGTTTGCTTTGATAGGATATAATTTTAGTTTGTTTATAAGTCACAAAACATTTAATTATCTCCACTTAAATGATGTCTGAGAACTATAAATTATTGAAATAATGAAAGTGTCTTTTTTTTTTCTGTTCCAGTTGAATCAGTGTTGCATTTGTTTTTATCTCGTTCCAGTGACCGGTGTCTGGGTGACGACACTGGTGCCAAGAAGAAGAAAAAGAAACCAAAAAAGAAAAAGAAAACTGGCACCACGGAAGCAGCTCAGGATCAACTTGCCAAGGCAGGTCAAACTGTAATTTCATATAGAAAAAAGGCGGTTTAAGTTTCTATTTCTCTCCCGACGCAGTGTTAATACAACTAGAAATGCATCATATGTACTTTCTCCCAAAAAAAAAGTAAAAACAAGAGTTTTTTGCTTTAATACATTGTGTTATTCATCTAAAATATTCTTTCTTCTAAACAGGTGAATTCACTGCCTGCTGATAAGCTTCAGGAGATCCAAAAGGCCATTGAACTGTTTTCCGTTGGACAAGGTCCAGCAAAAACTATGGAGGAGGCGACCAGGAGAAGTTACCAATTCTGGGATACACAACCTGTACCCAAGTTAGGTGGGATAAGTCTCATTGCTCAATGCATTTAAAATCTAATGCATTGATAAAATTTCATGGATTGACTTTATTTTAATTTTTTTTTTTTTTTGCAGGAGAAACTGTGACTTCACATGGCTGCATCGAACCTGATAAAGACCACATCAGAGAGGAGCCTTACAGTCTGCCACAAGGCTTCACGTGGGACACTCTAGACCTGGGAAATGCAGCCGTGGTAAGAAAGGGTTAAAACATACTTGGATAGATTTTATGGATCAAATTCAGGGTTATTTGAATTAATGGTTCAGAGAAAGAGAGAGTACATCGGAAGAAGGATGCTGGATTTGGAAGCACCAGGAAAGAGGCCTATAGGAAGACCAAAGAGGAGGTTCATGGATACAGTGAAGGAAGACATGAAGATAGTTGGCGTGACCAAAGAGGATGCAGCAGATAGGGTTAGATGGAAGAAACTGACTTGCTGTGGCGACCCCTGAAGGAAAATGCTGAAAGAAGAAGAATTCATTTGAAAGTTTAATTTTTTAGAGTAAAGTTTTGTACCAGCTTTTGATCTTCTTGTGTCTTATTTTTCACACTAGCTAAAGGAGCTGTACACTCTTCTGAATGAGAACTATGTTGAAGATGATGACAACATGTTCAGATTTGACTACTCACCAGAGTTTCTCCTCTGGTAAGTTTTCTAATTTAACATCTTTTTTACACATTAATAAATTCATCTTTTCATTCAGCAGTCTAAATAACGAATAAACTCGTCCTTTGTTCCAGGGCTCTGCGGCCTCCAGGCTGGCTGCCTCAGTGGCATTGTGGAGTGAGGGTAAACTCAAACCAAAAGCTGGTTGGATTTATCAGCGCTATTCCAGCAAATATCCGAATCTATGATATGTAAGTTTATTCATTGAAAATCCCCGGAAGTTACAGTTCTAAATGCCAGTGCTGCTGTCTTATCATAACACGAGAAAAATTTTTCATGTCAGAAGAAAATTTCAGACTGAATGGAATTTTGTTCCATTCTTTGACAATTTTAAAGAAAATCTTGTCTGTCTTTTTCATGTTTCGTTTTTTTTGTATTTAAAGAGAAAAGAAAATGGTCGAGATCAATTTCCTCTGCGTTCATAAAAAGCTCCGTGCCAAGCGAGTGGCACCGGTGTTGATCAGAGAGATCACCAGACGGGTCAACCTGCAGGGTATCTTCCAAGCGGTTTACACGGCTGGTGTGGTGCTGCCCAAACCAGTGGGCACTTGCAGGTTTGTCCAGCAGAGATGTGCTTTTCTTGTTTAAAGTTATTTATATTTATGTGAATTATTCTGCTTCTGCAGGTACTGGCATCGCTCTTTGAATCCAAGGAAACTGATAGAAGTCAAGTTTTCCCACCTGAGCAGGAACATGACTATGCAGCGCACCATGAAGTTGTACCGCTTGCCAGAGGTTAGTTATAAATATCACATTTTAATAATGTGCACTTTTTTATTATTTTAGTTTTATATCCTCCACTTTCTCTTTTTTTTTCCTCTTTCTAGGCCCCAAAGACCTCCGGTCTGCGGCCGATGACAAAGAAGGACATCCCAGTGGTGCATCGCCTCCTCCGTGAATACTTGAGCCAGTTTAACCTCGTGCCTGTGATGAACCAGGAAGAGGTAGCACACTGGTTGCTGCCCCGAGAGAACATCATTGACACATACCTGGTGGAGGTAAATAAAGGCTGAAGCAGATAAAAAAAATGCGTGAATTATCCTTGCATTCATTTAAATTTTATTTTCTCTCAGAATGATGGAAAAGTGACAGATTTTCTGAGTTTCTACACGCTGCCCTCTACCATCATGAATCACCCAGTCCACCGCAGTTTAAAAGCAGCATACTCTTTCTACAACGTGCACACCACAACACCCCTCCTCGACCTGATGTCCGATGCTCTTATTCTGGCAAAATCGGTGTGGTTTTTTTTTTTAAAAATTTTTTTATATTAGATTTTAATTTTTACAATTTTGTAAATTCAAATTGTGCAGACCCTCACATACACTTGAAATAAATGTTGTTTTTTGTGTGTGTCTCTACAGAAAGGCTTTGATGTCTTTAATGCACTGGATTTAATGGAAAACAAGACTTTCTTGGAGAAGCTGAAGTTTGGCATCGGTGATGGAAACCTCCAGTATTATCTGTACAATTGGAAGTGTCCCAGCATGGGATCAGAAAAGGTACAATTCTGGGATCCTCCTGAAAGTATGAAAAGTTTGACAATACCTTCTTGCCTATTATTTAATGGGGTTCTGTTCCGTTGTCTTCCGCTTATCCACGGTCCGGTCATGGGAGCAAGAGCCCCAGACAGAAAGCCCAGGCTTCTCTCACCTCAGCTGCATCCTCCAGCTCACCTGGGAGGATCCCAAGGTGTTCCCTGTCCAGCTGTGAGACATAGTGTCTCCAGCAGGTCCAAGGCCTGCCTCTTGGTCTCCTCCAGGTCAATGTGCCCAAAACACCTCACCAGCGAGGCGTTCAGTGAGCATCCTAACCAGATGCCCGAACCACCTCATCTGACTTCTCTCAACTCAGCTGAACAACGGCTCTACTCCGAGCTCCTTCCGGATGGCAGAGCTCCTCAGTTATTTCTGAGAGAGAGCCCAGTCACCATGTTGAGGAAGCTCATTTCAGCCTTGTATCTGCAATCTCGTTCTTTCCATCATCACCCACAGCTGGTGACCATAAGTGAGGATAGAAACATAAATTGAGAACATATCTTTTCGGCTTACTATAACTTACATTATAAATATTGAGTACCTTGAAAAATCTTATGGTTTTTTTTGTAGAAAATTTCTTTTTTTTTTTATATTTTCTAAGATTCTTTTTTTTTTTTCTCTCTCAGGTTGGGTTGGTTCTCCAGTGACATTGTCGCTCCGCCATAAGCACGCGCCACCAACAGGCCGGCAGAACACACCGCAAAATGACTTTCTGCATTTTATGGAAAGGAAATCACCACCTCTTTTTTTTTTTTTTGTCTTTATGACCGTTTGAACCTTGACCTGCACTACCGCTGCCAGGCAGGGGGGCAAGAGAGCACGATCAGCTTCTCTAACTCTCTCAATCACATGGACCTTTAAAAACAAAAATAAAGCCATTGTAATTACCATCCCAAACTGTATTTAACCTGAAAGCTGTCTCGATTGTACCAAATTACACTTACACACGTGAACGGTTTGCATAGACTGAGTCGCTCTTTTGTTGGCCAATCTAGAAAAACCTACTGTACGTGTAAATAATGTCGACACAATGGAGTATTCTGCTCTAACACACACAAACTAGTACCTACTGCTCTGTTCATAAAATGTTGGAAGTGCTACTTGATATTAAAAAAAAAAACAAAAACCCTGTCATCAAGTTTTAAAGAGAGAATTTCTTTGAGCTCAAATATTTTAACGAGATGAGGTAATAAATACCAAAAGTGATAAGGGCTTCTGTTCAGAGTTTCTTGTCATGCTTTTCCATCACTCTTTAGTTTTGATTCCTTTTCATTGCTTTTATTTTTTTTAAAACAATCAGAACTGCTAGATGTTGACAAAGTCAGCTTTCATCTTCTGGTGTTTATCAATGTTAACTTTCAGGTTCTCTTTTCCTACTCTGCTTTACGACGCTAACAAAGGAAACCCTGGCTGAAACTACAGACTGACGATTGAGATAAAACTAATCATTTATCGCGTTAGACTGCTACTGAAAGCTTTCTGAAAGGGTTTGTTCTGTATGATTATCAGTAAAAATGAAGGTTGGAATGATACATCTTAATTTAAATATACCCAGTTTCCACATCTACTCTCGAGATATCTCCTAGAGAAGGTTAAATTTAAATAACTCAAAAATTTAAATTCAAATAACGTCCATCCCTGCCGATATGCTTTCTTTCTGCTATATTTGAGTAATTTGAAAGTGTAAATCTAGTGCAGCGAGCAGACATGCAAATTTTGCTGAGTCAGTCTAATAATTCTATCAAAGAGGAGATGCTTCATCTCATGGTGGATGTTGGAGCTGGGTGGGAAACGCAGACTGGACTTGTGCAAGAAGAAGGGTTTGAATGATAAAAACTGGGAACATGTTCCCTATTAAAGTGTTTCTTATGTGAGAATTTGTTTGTGTTTGCAAACAAATGTTTTAAATGATAAAAAGAAAAAAAAAAGGTAAAATAGCTTAAAAAACATAAAATAATTATTTGGTCTGTTGCAAGCAATGAATGTGAAGATGCAGGGATTTTTTTTTTCCTCTTTTTGAGCAAAAAAAAATAAATTCTAAAAGATGGTGTAATGTGTTCTTTTTTAAAAAAATCTTTCTTAGGACTTTGTGAGAGCATTTAAATGTTGGATGAAATCAGGGGCAGATACAAGTCAGTCAGTCAGTCATCTTCTTATCCGTCTGTCCCTTTCGGGGTTGCGGGGGTTGCCGGAGCTCATCCCGGCTGATTTAAGGCGAGGGGCAGGGTACACCCCAAACAGGTCGCCAGTCTGTCGCGGGGCCACACACATACAACCATCCACACATACACACTCATTCCTAAGGGGCAATTTGGCACCGGCCAATCAACCTAGCATGCATGTCTTTGGAGGGTGGGAGGAAACCCACAAAAACACGGGGAGAACATGCAAACTCCACACAGAAAGGACAGTGTTCCAAGCCTCGTCCCCATCTGGGATTCGAACCCACGACCTTCTTGCTGTGAGGCCACTGTGCTACCCACTGCGCCACCGTGCTGCCGGTGGATACAGGATTTTCTATTAAAAAAAAAAAAAAAAAAAAAAAAGGGGAAGGAGGCAAGGAGGGTTGAGGTCATTGACAAAGCCAATATAGGGGGGGCTGGGGACATTCCCCCTAGAACATTTTGAAAAATAAGATTAATTTTTCTGCAATTTTGTTGCCCATTCGCTTGACTAGTCTCCTTTCCTTTCTTCTTTTTTTTTGTGGACCAAAAGGGGAGCACACCCTTCCCTGGATCTGCCCTTGAAAATTGGACAATTGGATACCCCATCCTCTGAATTTTTTACAAATACCGTGTTTTCACGATCATAAGGCACACATAAAAGTCTAAGACTTTCTTCAAAATGTATTGCGGTGCAGCGCGCCCTATAGTGTAGTTTCTCTTTGTTGTAAGACGGAGGTAGTATTGTCAGCTCAGTGTGGGTACGGATTTGTATGAAACCCGCGCCCTGTAATCAGGTGCGCCTTCTGTATTGTCTTAAATACAGAAATGGCACACCTAACTGAGACTGCGCCTTTTAGAACGGTGCGACTTATAGTCGTGAAAATAATGTAACTGGCCATTGAAAAAGAATATAACACATTTTATTGATCAAAAAGGAATTCCATATTTGTCCAGAAATGTACTGTCATTTATTTTTCTAGAGATTCTCAGGGGAAAAATTGATACTATTTAAACTTGGTTATTTTTATACAAAGCTGCACATTGATGAAGCTAAAATAGATCATAGATGAGTAGTAGTGATAACTATATTGGTCACTTGATGTTTTTTTTACATTCTTGCAGATTGAATCGTTCCGTTCCGTCATCTTCCGCCTGTTCCGGGGTCGGGTCGCGGGGGCAACAACCTCAAACGGGCAGCCCAGGCCTCTCTCACCCCGGCTGCATCCTCCAGCTCACCTGGAAGGATCCCAAGTCTTTCCCCGGCCAGCTGTGAAACATAGTCTCTCCAGCGGGTCCGGGGTCTGCACCTTGGTCTCCTCCCGGTGGGATGTGCCCGAAACACCTCGCCTGCGAGGCGCTCGGGGGGCATCCTGACCAGATGCCCGAACCACCCCATCTGGCTCCTCTCGACCTGGAGGAGGAGCGGCTCGACACCGAGCTCTTCCCGGATGGCAGAGCTCCTCACCCGATCTCTGAGTGAGAGCCCAGCCACCCTGCGGAGGAAGTTCATTTGGGCCGCTTTTACCAGCGATCTCATTCTTTCGGTCAACACCCACAGCTGGTGACCATAGGTGAGGGTAGGAACGATGATTCATGATTCTTTCAAATAAATGTATAGTTTTTCCCATTCAACGAACCAAAAAATTGTCTAAAGCACTTACACACCACATTTGACCAATTTGCCTGACATTTTATCGGGTTTCGCATGTGATATTTGTATAGAACATGTATTAGAACAAGACTTTTATTTTTTGTAAATTGCTATTCTTTTGCAAATTTCTTTTCCTTTTGACCAAGAAATTTTGGTCAAAATTTATCTTCAAGATGCAAAGTCTTTACTAAAAGTAAATACATCTCTGATTTTATGTTGGAGAGAAAAGGCTTTGCGTCAACCTTGACCTGGAACATTGTCTTATCTGCGACATTCCTTCTCCACTGACCATCAAAACTTGCTAACTTGCTTAAACTGGTGACCATAAGAAAAAAAGTGTCAGAATGCGCCATTTTTTTTCTGATCATGCTACATTGTACATTCAATTTAAAAGCTGCATTCATATTTTATGAACACGTCGAAAATATTTATTGTTAATAATCAATGATCAGCCAAAATACTTGTATGTGATAAAAGCAAACTTAAAAAAAGAAATACGATAATTAGTATCGTCCCTATTTTAATAAAGAAAAGTATTTTAATAAAGAAAAGTAGTTTAAAGGTTTAAATATAATAATTACATGGCAGTAAAATTGTGTAATAGTCGAAGAAACGAGATATCTCGTCCAGCCACTTCCAACAAGACGCTGATTGGTCAAAAAAAAAACAAGGAAATGTCAACTTTCTCCCCTCTGATTGATTCCATTAGTTGTCAATCACTTTAGTGGGCGTGTTTGAATGAACCCAACTAGGAAGTGCATTCAAGCAGTTTCAGAGTTTCTTAGCAGTTGGAGTGAAACTCAGCTCTCAAAATGTGGGTTATTTGGGCCGTAATTTCTGTGGCATTGGTGATATTTATTTTTAAATATGTTTTCGGGAGCTGTGGACCAAATCCTTTTGAGAAGGACACTCGAGAACCGTTGAAAAAAATGGTTTTCGATAGAAAAGAAAGAAAAAAAGTACTGAGACAAGGTAAGTTTCAACTGTCACATAGAAGATAATTTAGAAAATTAATACAAATTATCGTGGAATTCTTAAATTATTAAGTAGAGATGGCAAAAGGTCGACTTTTTTTGTGGGGGAAAATTAAGTTACAAAACTGTCACGATCATGTGCTGGATTTATTGCTAGAAGGGACACATGCACCCAGATTTGGGGACTTCAGACAAGTTTTGCAAGAATGAAACAAGTGTGTGCTTGTGTTAATTGTCTCTGAAGATGGGAAAGTATTTAAAAAGGTGTGAATGCTGCAGGGGTCGAATAAATGTTGCATAAACCTAATTACAATGACATAAGTCAGTTTGATCACATTAACAACTCTTTTGTTTTTAGTCAATGAGATTAAAAAAAAACATTGCAATCTGAGAAGATTTTGCTCAAATTTTCAAGGTGATCGTATGTTTTTCAACAATGTACTTTTTTTTTAGGAGCCATTGCTCTTTCAGGTCAAGAGAAGCCAGAGGTTCGGGCATCTGGTTAGGATGCTTCCTGAATGCCTCGCTGGTGAGGTGTTTCGGGCACGTCTCACTGGGAGGAGATCTAGAGGTAGACCCTGGACCTGCTGTAGAGACTATGTTTCAAAGCTGGCAGGGGAACACTTTGGGATCCTCCCGGGTGAGCTTGGGGAAGCAGCCAGGATGAAAGAAGCCTGGGCTTCCTGTCTTAGGCTGTTGGCACCACGACCTGGTCACAGATAAGCGGAAGACAACGGAACGGAAAATTTTTTTAAATTAAATTACTAATAAGAATAATTTCTTTCTTTCTGTATTTTCTTTAGGTTTCCTCCCCAGTAAAGTCCCAGACAACCTTGATGCTATCGTCATTGGCAGTGGTCCTGGCGGTCTTGGGATTGCCGTACTCTTAGCCAAAGTTGGAAAGAAGGTTCTGGTTCTAGAGCAGCATGATTTGGCTGGCGGATGCACACACACTTTCAAAGAGAAGGGCTTTGAGTTTGATGTTGGTAAGTTGAAAAGCTCTTCAGTGATTTGTGAGTAAAATGATTTTTATTCATGTCTGAACCTCTTGTTAACCACAGGAATTCATTATATTGGTGAGCTGTTGGATCACAAACCATTTCGCTGTATGCTGGACCAAATGACCAACGGGCAGCTGCAGTGGGAACCTCTGGAAAATCCGTTCGACCATGTTGTGCTGGGACCTCCAGAAAACCAGCGCAGATATCCCATCTATAGTGGTCGTACTCGCTTCCCTGAAGAGCTGAAGAAGTGTTTTCCTGGAGAGGAGAAAGCAATTGATGAGTACTTGAGACTGGCGAAGGTGAGATCATGCGATCAAATTGAACGTCTTCAGGTTACATTCAGAATATATACAGCAACTTTTTCAAAATAGTTATTTTCAAGAAAATATGAATTTTTCATCTAGTAATCTTTGCATCTGCACTTTGGTACTGTGGAATCTCTTTATCCACATTTCAGATTACAAGCAAAGGTCAGAGTACATGCTGGAGATTCCAAACAGCTGGATTATTACATAATCTGACTTGTAGATGATACAAACACACAGCAGATCCACGTGGTCTTCATTTTTGTTTACAGTGTCACCTCAGTGCGAATTACCATTATTATCAATCATACAATTTTATTATCATGTTTTATCTGATGCTGATTGGATAGTTTACAGACAATCAGTTGTCAGTTAACCATAAAATATTATCTTTACATGCTGAAAGCATAACTAAAAAAAGAAAAAAGTAAATATAGATGGAACTTCCAGAAAAAAAAAAATCAGACGAGCTTTAAAGCCCCAGTATCTTTAAAATTTATGGAAAAATACAACGTAAAGATCAATAATCTGAAAATAAATGTTTGGAGAGGGGTGTTCCAAATCAAATAGTTAGTAGTGTTAATAGCTGACATGTATTGAGGCTGCAATTTCTGATATTTTTTACAAATTTAAGTTCTACAGCAAAACAAAACAGAAAAAAAACATTTTTTTTGAAGGCAGATGATTTTCGAGCAGAGGATTTAGATTGAAAGTAACAGATGTTTGAGGCACAAAAAGTAACCAAGAAAAAAAGTTCAAATTTAACAGTGTGCAAAAATGAAACACAGAAGTAAATGTAAAATTGCTTATCCTGCTTAAAAGCAAGACAGTGTTGTTTTCATGCCTCTTTAACTATTGTTTGTTGTTTTCTGTCCTCAGAAAACAGGAAATGGTGCTTGGCTCTTTGCTATGCTCAAACTCTTCCCTCTCCCATTGTCCAAGTTTCTAATTTACACCGGCCTTGTTAAACATCTCTCTTTCTTCTTCAAAATGGCTCCTCGGAGTTTAACCGATGTGGTCAATGGGTTAACTGAGAACAAGGACCTGAGAGCTGTTTTTTCCTACATTTTTGGCACTTACGGTGAGCTATACTTTTGTTCTCTTCTTTTAATTAATTTTCAAATAATATAAAGCTCAGTTTTTTTTCTTTTTCTTTCTAATCATGCAGGTAACATACCGAAAGATGCAAGCTTCGCCATGCACAGCCTGCTGATCACTCACTACCTGAATGGTGCTTGGTACCCTAAAGGAGGCTCTAGTGAAATAGCCTACCACATGATCCCTATCATTGAGAAGGCGGGGGGTGCTGTATTGGTGCGAGCTGAAGTCAACCGGATTCTGTTTAACGCTGCCAATGAAGCCTACGGTAAGAATGCTTCTTTCAAGGTTTAAAGCATCTCATAGGCTTCCCTGAAGCAGGGATGTAAAACTCAGGTCCTAGAGGGCCAGTGTCCTGAAGGTTTTCTATATGTTCTTGCATCTACACACCTTATAGAGTCAATGTGCCAAATTTTGGCTGTTGATTTCACTTTATGTGCATCAGCTGTATTAAACCAGGAATACATGGAAAACCTTCAGGACACCGTCTCTCGAAGACCAGAGTTTGACACCCCTGCTCTAAAGAATCATTTTTAACATCTGTTTAATGGTTTCAGGTGTGAGTGTAAAGAAAGGCCAGGAGGAACATCTTATTCATGCACCCATCATAATTTCTGACGCTGGGATCTACAACACCTACGAGAAGCTGCTGCCCAAAGAGCTTCAAGCCACACCTGGTAAGACCCCTCACTCCTCATCTATCGCATCATTTCAGTGATTAAACAGAACATTTGAGGAATTTGCAAAAAATGGCTAAAATATTGAAATGAATTTTTTCTTTCTGCTTCTTCTCATTTGTAGAAATCAAGAAGCAGCTCGGTATGATGAAGCACGGCGAGGGCGGCCTGAGTTTGTTTGTCGGTTTAAACGGAACCAAAGAGGAGCTCGGACTGAAAGCTGACAACTACTGGATCTTTTCAGAGAACAACTATGATGAATTGTACGTTGATTTTGGTTCTATGATTAGTTTGTGAGGCTCTGTGTGCTGCAGCCTTTGGTCTTAGCTTTACCAGGACATTTGTTCTCAACTCTAAGGGTGGAAACCTACATGAAAGGAGACAGAGATGAATCTTGTAAGAAGATTCCGCTGCTGTTTGTCGCTTCTCCATCTGCCAAAGATCCAACCTGGGAGGAGAGATCACCTGGTAAAGATGCTTGAAAAAGTGAACATCTCGCATAAATTTGACTCTCCTAATTTCTTTCTTCTTCTTCATTAGGAAAGTCCACTTTGAGTCTGGTGAGTTTTGCAAACTATGCGTGGTTTGAAGACTGGAAGGATGAGAAGGTTGCAAACAGAGGCGAAGGGTACAAGAGTCTGAAACAGCAGTTTGTCGACACGGCCTTGGACGTTGTTATGAATGTGTTCCCCAAGATCACCAGAGATAAGGTGAAGCTTCAAGTCGATCTGTTGTCTCCTTATAACACTGCTTTTAAATGGTTTCCTCAAGTAGACAATAAACAACCCAAACAAAGGTGTGAAGGGCACCACGGCTTATGTAGCAAGGGTAATTAAGACACAGGTGCAAACATTAGGGAGAGGTGATAGGGAACTGGTGTGAGCAATCAGAAAAAGACAAATCATTGGAAAAGGAAAAAGAACCAGCATGAGGAGGATTGTGAACATTACAGTTTGAAGGATCTCATTACATGGACTTTCTAAAAAATTAAAAAAGAGGGCAATTTGTAATTTAGCTGGTGGTCGACAGAAACGTGCTCAAAATATGTAAGATGTGTTTAAACAATAAATTACTTCATTGGAAGGTTATCCATGATTTTAACTGAATTTCTGTGAGTTAGAGAATAGTATAGCATGTAAAACACTGTGATAGCCATTAAATTGGTCCATCCTTTTTTTTTTTTTTTTAAATTCTAAAAAGGTATCATCAGCTTAACTTGTATCTTTATAGCTAAGCTGGTTAATCGCTTAGAATGACTACTTTGAGATAGCATCTGAGTTTGTTTACATAGGATCCAATTAAAGGGGGTACAAACTTCAGCCTGGGGGCCATATATGATCAGTTTAGCAATTTTATTCAGCTTAAATTAAAGCTTGGTCTTTTTTTGTCCCTACAATTCAGCATTTTCAGTAGGAAACTGCTGTAGCTGTAAGGACTTGTTTTGAGTTGTGATGCATTCATGTTCCGTTGGAAGATTTGACTTCCAACTTCTTTTAATGCTAGGGAAAGTTTTTTTAATTTGTTTCAACAGCACTTGTATTCTTTTACATTTTAAATTGGATTTAGCCCCACAAACGACTTGCTCCCTGGTCAGGGTGTACCCTGCCTCTCACCTGAAATCAGAAGGGTATGGGTCCGTCACTCCCTGAGACCCCATTTAGGACAACAGTTCAGAAACGAACACAAAATTGGATTCAATTTAACTTTATCTATAAAGCTCAAAATCTCAACCATATTGTGTTAATATCGTCTCTTTATGAGACGAAAGTGATGCAAAGATTCACCTCAGTTCTTCTGGAAGGGCAAAAAAAAAACCCAAAGTGAACACTTTTTTAAAGAATTGCTTGTAATTAAGGCACATATTTTATACAAATCTGTGTTGTTTTTTTTTTCTCTAACAAGTTTGTTACCAAAAAATGCCGCATTTTACAACTCATTTCAGACCACACGTTGAAAAGTTTGCACATCTATGACTCAAACCATACATGGCTTAAGTCTTATCATACATCTAATATCAGCGTATTTATCAAAGCTTTTTCTCTGTTTGTATAGATTGAGTACATCGATGCTGGAACCCCCCTCACCAACGTGCACTACATCGCCTCACCCAAAGGCGAAATATACGGAGCGGATCACGGCCTTTCTCGCTTCACCCCTGAGCTCTGTGCCACAATAAGACCTCAGACACCGTTCAAGAACCTTTTCCTGACAGGTAGATCTACGCATTATGCCATCCATAGTGAATTGATCTAACTTTTTGCTGCTTTGTTTTCCACAGGCCAAGATGTGTTTTTGTGTGGTTTTGCCGGCGCTCTGGCTGGAGCTCTGACTTGCGGCTCGGTCATTCTCAACCGAAACCTTCATCTGGACACCATCGCCCTGGCCAAGAAAACCAAATATTTTAACAGTAAACTGAAAGGCGAATAATTGCTGTTACAGATCACATACCTGTCAACTCATACCTCCTGCTTTTACACCTTACTTAAAAACTTTCTTCATCAGCCATTTTCAAACTGCAATTTTGGTTCCCCTTGAAAACAAAATACTGCTTCTCAATCGGTTTTCCATTTACAAATTTTAAAATCCTAAAAGATTGCACATGCGCAATCAATTTATAAAGAGCTGAAGTAATGTAAGGAGAAGTAGCCAGTCTAGCTCTGCCTGCACTGTAACAATGGCTACCTTGAATGTACCATAATTGGCTTGAAAGGGAGTAATTTGGCAAGAGTTTTAATTAAAATTTTGCTAAAGTTACATTGATGAAACACTGTATTTTTTGTTTTAGATAAATTTTTAGACGCCCATCTTTGATAAAATTCCTTTTTTCCTCTGTATTAAAATTCAGCAAAACCGTAAAACTTGACAGCTACGAGATAATAATGTGCCACAAATTTACAGCATAAATAAACATCTTTGTGCTGTAGTTTTTACATAAACCACTAACTTCTAAGGGAATGTCAGAAAAACTACACTGCATTCGAAAAGGTTACAAAGAAAACACTTAGTTTTATTGTTTAATATTTAGCACTTTTTGTGTCACTAATTGTGCAATCTATTTGTAAACAATAAATTGTTTATAACCTTAAAAAATGTGGTGTTTTAATACATATTTTTCTGTAAACAAAAACTGTAAAAAGTTTTAACCATTTTTTTAAAACATATTTTCAAGTTTATGTTTATTTTTCTGCACTGCAAATTTTCTTCGTGCAAACCGTGAATGCACCATGCGTTGTGAAAAAGAATGACAGCTGCGTGAACACTGCGTAGCGAATGATCCGACAAAGTTTGAATTTAAAGGCTTTCTGATTAGTTGGCGAATGAAAGGGGTGTGAATTAAGTGATCGGTGTAGAAGCTAGTTCCAGAAACTCAGGCACACTTTCCGATCGTCAGGTTACGACGGTAGTGTAGCAGGCTGAGGTAAGTTTCTTTGTTTTTTTTTAATATTTATATGAAACAATAACAACAGAGATTGTAAATATTTACCTGCGCTAGCTAAGACATGCCGATCTAGTCGCTTTATAAGCCGCAGCGAGGTTATTACTCGCTTCTTAACCCAAAGTTAGCATACCGTAGATGCAACTAATGGCAATGAGATTACGTGTTTTTCCCCAGCAATTGTTTGTTTTTGTTTATTTCAGTTAAATTGAAGGTGGATTTGTGACAAAATGAGTCATTGTAGTTCAAGTTTGAGCTACGAACTTCTTGTAGAAGTTGGAGAAGGTTCCTTCGGGAAAGTCTACAAAGCTAGAGAGATTGGGGAGAACGAGCGCTACCTGGCGGTGAAGAAGATACACTTAGGCTGGGATTCAACAGCGTCTGGAGTTCCTGCCTTCATGGTCCGCGAGGTGGCGCTGCTGCGCAAAATGGCTCATTTTACCCATCCCAACATAGTCAGGTAAAGTTAATGAGGATTAACCCCTTTATGAGTAAAGAAAAGCCTATTTTGATTACCAATTTTTGAAAAATGTATATTCATTTATAAATTGACCCATTTCAGCAACTTCAAGGTGTATTTGAATAATTTTTGTGCCACTGTAAAGAAAACATTTGGCAGAATAATTTGATGTAATTTATTAATGTACTGTTTGTGTTAGTGACAAAAAGAAAATGAGGAGGAAACACAGCAAAAATGTAGTTTTTTTAAACCCACCTAAAATATTAAATAAATATTAAAAAAAAAAAAACAGCTTAATTTCTAATAAACTGACTTTAAAATGAACCAAGAACAGTACATTCTTGGACTATGTCCATTCTGGACTATGGTTGGGACTCCTTTTGGATTTCTGTCATGTAAAAGTTACATGATTGTTCATTTGATGACTAAGGTTTCTTTTGCACCCATTTAGCCATTTTCAGATGTAAAAAAAATAAAACAGAAAAGCCAAACTTTTGCCCTTTTGTTGCGCTCTACGTCCTGCTTGCAATGCTGTTTGGATGAAGCAGAGGGGATTCTACTGTACGCGTGGAGCCACCACCCCCAGCGGATTGGTCTGTATTGTAACTTGCATTACAAGATTGATAACTCGGTCAAAATATGAGAAGGGGGTAAACGAAGCCATTTGTAAGCTACGTGCTTTGGTATTGGTACACTGTAAGCGATCTCTTGAAAACAAATTTCAAGATACACAAATACGAAATGTTTTGATAAATGAACAACAGTTAGAGCGAACAGAAAATAGATTTTGTTTATCAATGGGATGCACTTTTTATGGCATGACGAAAAAGGTAAGACCATTAATCCACAGAGTCCACGGATGAAAGTACCTCACTACATAGGGGTTAATCTCAGTTCTATGTTTTTAAAAATATATTTGAAATATGTTCAGACAAATTAATCTATTTGTTTTTAGTTCTATTGAGTCATCTTCCGCTTATCAGAGGCCAGGTCGCAGGGGCAACAGACTCAGACGGGAAGCCCAGGCTTCTCTCACCCCAGCTGCATCCTCCAGCTGACCCGGAAGGATCCCGAGTCGTTCCCTGGCCAGCTGTGAGACATAGTCTCTCCATTGGGTCCAGGGTCTGCATCTTGGTCTCGTCCCGGTGGGACGTGCCCGAAACACCTCACCAACGAGGCACTCGGAGGGGATCCTGACCAGATGCCCAAACCACCCCATCTGGCTTCTCTCAACCTGGAAGAGGAGCGGCTCGACACCGAGCTCCTCCCGGATGGCAGAGCTCCTCACCCGATCTCTGAGTGAGAGCCCAGCCATCTTGTGAAGGAAGTTCATTTCGGCCACTTGTATCTGCGATCTCATTCTTTCATTCACTTGTTTTTATGTAACAAGTAATTTTTTTCATTTAAAACAATTAGGTCATATGGAATATTGGCCTTTCTGTGTAGAGTTTGCATGCTCTCCTTCCCGTGTATGCATGTTTTTTTCTCCGGGTTTTCCAGTTACCTCCCACCCTCCAAAACATTCAGGCTAGGTTAATAGGCCGCTACAAAATTGTCGCTAGGAATGAGTGGGTGTGTGGAGCATTGTGTGTGTGTGTGGCCTCGCAACAGACTGGTGGGTTGTTTATGGTGTACTCTGCCTCTCACCTGAAATTAGCTGGGATAGGCTCTGTCATCCCCCGCCACCTCGTCAGGAATAAGCAGTTTCCTGAAAGTTACATGAAAATGAAAGTTCATGTGGAACAAGAATCAGGTGATGTCAAAGCATCAAACAAAATGCCCTAAGTTAGAAACTGTATGAATAATGAATGTTTTAGGTTTATGGAAAAACTAGATAGAATGTATTAGGTCTTTAAATCTGTGATCCTGACTTTTAGTTTCAGGAATTAGAAAATAAATAATTGTCCAAAAAATAATTTACATTTATTTTTTTAGTAGGTAACATTTACTTATCTGGAGATCCAGTGCCCTACAGTTCTGGAATTGTTCTTTTTTTGCACAAGAATTAAGTTGTCTGTTTTTCAGGCTTTTGGATGCAACTGCCGTGCCGGAGGGCAAAAGTCTGGACCTCACTCTGGTGCTGGAATACATCGACCAGGACCTAGCCACCTTCATTTCTAAAGTCCCTTCATCCGGATTGAGCCGTAACTGTATTAAGGTGCCAAATCATGATATTTGATTTAACTTCACAGAATAGTAATAGTTGCCATTTCGATCACAGGATGTGATGCAGCAGCTGCTGCAAGGCCTGGACTTCCTGCACGCCAACCTGGTGCTGCACCGTGACCTAAAACCAGAAAACATCCTGGTCAGCAGCCGTGGTGAGATTAAAATCGCCGACTTTGGACTTGCACGGATGTATGCGTTTAACATGGCTCTGACTCCTGGAGTACGTATTTGATGTTTTTATCTTAAAAACCATTTTTAGTATTATATGATCCTTTAAAATTTTTTTAATGGAGAATATATTTATTCCTGATTCTGCTCAGGTGGTTACACTGTGGTACCGAGCTCCAGAAGTGCTGCTCAACTCCGTCTACATGTCCACTGTGGACACGTGGAGCGCCGGCTGCATCTTTGCTGAGCTCTTTCTGCTCAGGTGAGAAAATGGAAAAAAAGAGAAGAAACTTTTTCCATTTGGTTTAATAGAAATAAAGAAGACCCCCTGTTTTTTGTTGCGTTGTAGACCTTTATTTAAGGGATACTCTGAGGTGGAGCAGCTGCGGAAGATCTTTGAGTAAGTGTTTTTTCTTTCTAAAAGTTTGTGAAACGATCTGGATGTTGTTAAATTAGGCAAATAAATATCCAAGGTCTTCAGTTTATAAAATCCGCTGCTACTTTTAGTGCTTTCTTGTTTTCTCCATCAGGGTGATTGGTTTGCCTCCTGAGGAACACTGGCCTCAGGAGAGTCCACTCCCTTTTTCGTTCAACTGGGCACCCAATGGCAGCCGCCCTGAGCTGCTGCCCAACCTGGATCCACTTGAAAAGGATCTGTTATCTGTGAGTACATCTGGCTTAATGACTACAAATGCGAGAAACATTTACAGGTGTTAGCTGTTTTAAAATGATGAAAGCATAAATCTTTTTGATGATTTACATATATTTTGACAAATATTAAATAGAAACTCATTTAAATTAGGAGTTTTGATTGATTTTAGTGGAAATAAAAAGTTTTCTGATTATAAACTAATAAATTGTCCTCAACTTGTTAACAAGATGTGACATCTCTTCACCCACAGCAATGCTTGCAATTCCACCCAATTGCTCGCAGCTCGGCTGCCAAAGCCCTGGCCCATCCTTTCTTTGTGATGAACTGAAGACTTCTGTGGAGTGCAGAGGAGGAGAAGAATCTGACCTCCTGCTGCTTTGGAATTCTGGAAAGCTTGGAGCTTCACCCTGAGAGTTGAGATGTCCTCTCAGCTGGCTGGAGAGTGCAATCTGTCCAATCTTTTCACTAAGTGAAAGGATTGAGAATATTTAATTTAAGTTATGATTTATTTATTTTTATTTCGCTTGAGATTTTTAGTTGTTTTTTTTTTTAAAACCGTAAAGCAAAGGCACTTTTTTTCCCAAAGTTTTTTTTTGGGAAAGGATTTAAGTTTTATTAACAGATTGCACAAGATATGGGACTTGAACTGTTAAAGTAAAATAAAACTTCATCTGTAAAATGTCATTGAGTTGCATTTTTAAGGCCTGAAGAAAGAGGGCACAGTTGGAGCAGGTTTCTAATAAAACAGAGTGTGTTTAAATTAAAACATTCCCAGATATAGGAACAAGGTAAGAGTTAAATAACAACCAAAAACAAAGAAATAGAAAAGAAACTGACTTGCTGTGGTGACCCCTGACGGGAAATGCCAAAAGAAGAAGAAGAAGACCATAGTAAGATAAATACAATCTAAAATGATGTGTCTATAGGGTATGGATAGATTACAATAGTCAGAAAACTAGGGAAAAACCTAAATTAGAAACATTCAATGAACAGATTTATAGTTGTTTTGTGTGGAGTCTACATTTCATGACAGTCTACATTACATGAGCAAAAAGGCGATTATAAATTTTAAGATGTAAAGAAAAATAATTGTAAGAATTTATGAAGAATAAAAAGTTTTTAGACCAAGTTCAGGATAACTAAAAATGCACCATTTTCACTTGATTTTTTAAAGCTAAATTCAAACATAATTTAGCTCCAAAAATAGTGTACAGTGACCTGAAATTTAACTAAATTCCAGGAGCTCTGACCAAAAATTTTGCAATTGAAAATAATAAAAACAGTATGACAATAAAAAATAAAATATGATTAAGTTGTAGTAATTTGATTTCTGTCTCTAATTCCACCAATTTGAACTAAAAAGAAATGTGGCCCTGTGCATGGCCAACTGTCGTGTGTGATGTCGACCCAGTGGCTGTTTCACCTCCATTCCACCAAGGCAGCTGTTTCACCATGTTACTGTTCCAGCCCTGTTCTACCATGTGGCTGTTCCATCAAATGACTGTTCTACCAATTGCCAGTCCAGCTCCTACCAACCTGGTTTCACCTATTTAACCTGGACTTACTGACCCAACTGCTTAGAAGCTGCTTGGAGCCCTATTGTACACTTACATTTCTGATAAAGGAGATTAATAAAATAAATTAACTGATTTTTTTAAAAAAAGAAAATCCTGCTACAACCCGACTGAACCTAATAGTTCAAGATTCTTTATTGTCACTGTTCTCACAGCAAAATTTAGACAGGCATCAGGCTGAAAAAACATATACATAAATAAAAATAAGAAGTAGAAATAAAAGTAGAAATAACAAAAACACACATAAAAACACACATAAACAGTATAAATAGGCAACTGGATGATTTAACAAAAAAAAATCATCAACAGTGCAATGTTGTTAATAGTGAATAATGGATGTAATAATAATTTTAATAATATAAAGATGAATGAGCCCATATCCATAAGATTCAAATTTCTTGTTTCAAGAAAACACTCAAATCGCACAATTGCTGCTCATAATTCAGGGGCGGATCCTTTTTTGGTCCACAAAAAAAAATAAAAAGATACTGGCTTTGTCAACGACGTCACGCCCCCCCACCCCCTTAGAAAATCTTGGATTCGCCCCTGCATATGAATAGAAAATTGTGACTCTTAGCCAAAACGTTTTCACTTTACATTAAAATTTAGTTTCGTCTTCTGAACCACTTAAACCTAACGGGTTGTGGGGGGTGGAGCCTATTCCGGCGAGAGGCAGCGTACACCTTGAACAGGTCGCCTGTCTGATGCGGGGCTTACATTAATATAAATTTACAAAACAAAAAAAATGAATAAACTTTTTTTTTTTTTAATTAATTTAGACGTTTACATTTTGAGAACAACAATCACTTATTTGGACCAGTTTGTCTACATGTAGTTTTTTTTTTCTATGTGTGTATTTTATTTTATTTAAAGTGTTTTGAAACGCCTATAAATGCAACCATAGTAAAGAAATCCTTCTCAAAAGGTGACACTGCTGTACTACCATGGCCCCTGTGTTGGATGATCTATTTATATTCTCCCCTCCTTAAAACGGAGAGCTGTCCACTGCTCTGCCTGTGACTACTTTTGGACAGGCTGTCAGCAGGGAAGGACCAGTGGGGAAGGAGAGTACACCATGTAAGTCGTCTTTTATTCATCTATTTTACTTTAATAATTTGAGTCACAGCCAGGCAGAGAGCATTTATAAGTTTATTAGATCAATGAGACACCTGTTGCGGTGTCCCAGCTTCAACAAGTCAGACAGAAGGAGCCGCTCAGAACTGGAAACCACATCTGTCTGTTTGGTAAAATTTACATGTGCGCTTTAACTTTTATTTTTGTGAAACATTATTTTTTTATTGTTTTCTTAGGTGTCAAATTACACATTTTCCGGTTATTTTAATGCAGATTGCAACCTTTTAATTTGTTCCATCTTCTGAACCGTTTATTCCCAATGCCGCAGGCTATGTCGGCAAATTTCAGGTGAGTGGCAGGGTACACCCCAAACAGGTCACCAGTCTATTGCGCTACTCACCCTTTTCATGACATTTTTTAAAAAAAGTCAAATGACATACAATTCAGTCTTTTTGACAAATCAATATGTACAATATTATGTTAAACTGTCCTGTTTGATTCCTTAAAGATAGAAATACATTTGTTTATGGTTCATGTGTACAGATTAGGGTGCATCTATGTTTTGGATGAGCAAAGCTCCTCATTCATCTTGTGTAGCCACCTCTGCAAGGCTCAACATTTCATTCTACTGCAATGCAACATGGTGTAAACCCATCTGCATTAAAGATTTATTATAAGACAGCCATTGTGCAAAGTATTAATGAAAGAATTTGCTCTTGAATTTCCTGCTGTTTTGCAGCTATGACTGCAGGTATAGAGCTACGGTAGAAGTAATTAGCTGGAGACTTATAGATGGTTAACCTTTTAATCTGGTTTAATCTGCTGCAACTGAAGGCTGAAGTGTTGATCTCTTTAATTTTAGCTGGAGACCATCATTTACCTTCATTGGTATTGGTATGGCTTGATGTTTGGAGGATCAGGGGTGAATGAATTTTTAAAATCCAGTAATAAATGACTTGGTTTATTTTAATGTTGTTCCACTATAAAATTCAGATCCATGACAGGAGTTAGAGGTGGTCTTCTCTACTCATTCATTGGCTCTCTTTCAAGCTTATGTCAACTAACGCTGCTGGATTAGAAACCCATGATCCCAGTTGAGCCTCAATGGCATTTTACCCCTCCCATCCACAATCCTGCAAAGTCACATGACTTTTGCTCTTTGGAAAAGTCTACCCAGACTGAGGTTTAAAATGTATTTAGTTAACTAAAACATGTCTTACTCATTTGTCATTTGGATTGAGGACATTTTGCCCTCATTCCATGCTCACACAGATTTCATTTGTTGCAAAATCCAAAATGGAATAGTTGAGTCTCATTCAGGGATCACTGCATCCACAGTTCAGTTATTTAAACTTCTGCCTGGCATGAAACCTCTGGGTGATCTACCATACACATCAAACTTGGATCTATTTGTTAAGCCGAGTCCTTATGTTGTCATCGGTTCTGTGAAGAAGTGAAACTTAAACAGAACAGTGTCTTTACTTTTATGGACTCTCTTGGCAACGTTTTTATTCAACCCTGCAGGTGATCCATCTGTTGCACTGGAGTCTGGCTTGTGCCTCTTTGTCCTGGCTCCATTGTGTTTCCCGTGGCTGGAATGCTGACAACTACAGTTCAGAAAACACACAGACATACACACTAACACATTTTTTAGTACAAATTTGTGAGCTGCGTCATCACTCATTCACAAGATTGATGCAAATTTAGCCAATTTAGCACTGTTTATAATTAGCTTTGGGTTTCCTGTCTCATTGGTAACAGTATACCATGCAGGGACTTCTTTTGCTTGTGTGAGATCATGTTGCCTAGCAACATGGAACCCCAAATAGAAGATCACATAGAAGTTTAGGCAACTTTAAAACCAAAGAGGTTTAAATTAGTCCTTTATGTATTTTCACAGATGGTTTGCAATGTGCTGACAATTCAGCAGTAAAGATGGGAAGTGATTAGATGACAACTGAGGTAGAAAGTAGCATGCAATTATAAAGACGTGCCATGGCAGCCTGGACTCAAAGTTGAGCTGAGCTGTGGTGTTGAGTTTCAGTGCAATGAGAGATTTCTGCATGGCACTGTTGGCAGTAGCAGGTAAACTTACGTGAACCTGAGAATCAAGAAAGAAATTAAACATGGATTAAAAACAAAATGCTACCTGTACATTTACAAAATTTCTATGAAGTTTATTTTGATCTTGGCCCTGAAGAATCTGGGCCAAGATTCTTCTCCTAAAGTTTTCCATTGTACGTATTTGCAGGAAAATTAGAGATTGGGTCAATTTTTTTGACTTATGAAGTTACAAGATTTTTTTTCTCTACGTCCAACATGCAGTTAGGCGGAAATACTTTGACCTTAAGCACGGTTTGAAAAAAGTTTGCTTTTTTTTTGGTTCACTGTAAATAGTTATAATTTGATTTGGTTGATTGTGAAGAAACATGATCAAAAACAACCACTCCAATTAAGTTTATTTTTAATCTTATCAGAAATTGCTGTTAAGGCTACCTGGTTGTGCATTGGTCAACGTGGTTGCCTCACAGCAAGACGGTCAGGGTTTGAGTCCCAGAGTGGGGCGGAGCTTGAAACACTGGCCTTTCTTGCATGTACTCTTTGTGTATGTGTGGGTTTTTTCCGAGTACTCCGGTTTCCACTCGCTCTCCAAAAACATGCATTAGGTTGATTAGAAGAACGAAAATTTTTGCTAGGAATGAGTGTGTTTGTTGATGGGTGACCGTGTGTCTGGCCCCGCAACAGCTTGGTGACCTCCTCTGGATGTATCTTACCTCTCGCCCAAAATCAGCCAGAACAGGCTATGGCATTCCCGTTACAGATAAGCGGTTCAGAAGATGAAATACGATTGCTGTAAAGTAGATTACACTCTGTTTGATCTTTTTTATATACATATCACAAGTCCTGGGGAGTTTTGCATCTCTTGTTCTTGTACCATAACTTGACTATACCACTGATGCATGTTTGATATAACTTTTACATATCGAACAATGTGAGTTGTATGTATGTCAGCAAAACTAACATGTTAACGCTGTGTATTAATTTATTGCATTAATTTCACAATTTTTCAGTTTGTATTTTAACACATTCAGGTGTGTGTGTTGTGTAAAGCTGCATAACCTGCATTCTCACTTTCTTAGTTTCTAATTCCAACCCAGTTAATATTTTTCTCTGATCAAAAGTGTTGTCCCTCATTACTTATTGCAGCTTTTAAAGCCAACACATATGCTATGCTTTCAAAATAGAAACCAAGTGTTTTTCATTCCAAAAAACAAGACAGTGCTTTTATCAAAATGAACAAATTTGAAACTTTGTGACTTTAGGGTTTGATGTTTTTACTCAAAGTGGATACTATTTTTATTTCTTCTATTACAGGAAGAACATCTCAGTCACTGGCAAGCAGGACTGGTTTCCAACCTCTCATCGGTATCATGCTTAAACTGAAACAGTGAGTGACCTCAAGGTCTGATGGAATCTGATTTTCCTCCAACACAGTTTGTTTTTACTGGAGTTTGCTTTGCCCCAAAACAATTTGAGGGATACAACATCTGAATCCTTTTGAGGGACCATGGATACTGTAGGGAACCCTGTATCGGAACCCCGATCGGAGCGAATAGCTCGCTACAAGGCCGAGAGGAGACAAGAACTGGCTGAACGCTTTGGCAGTGCGGATGAGCGCCCCTCTAAGTGGGTGAGGTGGGATGAAAAAGAAGGACAAGAACATGCAGGTCCACCTCAGGAGGGGATGAAGAATACAGACGGGGTCTGTGAGAGGATGAATGGTACAACACAACGGGTGACAAATGGAGTGGAAATCGATGCCCTAGCAGACTCTGGCTACATGAGGTGAGTAGTTCCAGCAAACATCTAACGTTAAAATAAAAGTGTTAAAATAGTTTGCCTGTGGCACATTTAAGCGAAGTGAAAAATATCTCAAGTATTTGTTGCAAGGAGCTAAACATAAAGTTTTTCCAACTATAAGGTGTTGTTGAAAGATTTTTACAAATTCCTTTTTTGCTAAGCCGTAGACTTGTGGGACATTGAAAATATTTTGACGCAAGGCTCTTCTTGACTGTAGAATGCATAAAGTAAATAAGACAAGACGCCCCAAGTTTATAATTGATTTTATGCATTTTAAATAAAACACTAAAAATGGAATCCAACAGGTGCATAAAATTTGTGTAATTTTATTTGTTTTTAGAATTTATAATTATACTAGCAAAAGCAGAAAATAATTTTCCGACTGCAAGTTCGACATACTTAGTAACAAATCCATCATGGTTTGAAAACATGCTGGTGTAAATAGACTACTGCTGCTCGCACGATTGCTTAGTCACCTGGCTAGAAAAGACTGAGGCAAGCCTTACGTTCACTATTTACGAGTAGTACGTTCCCAGTAGACCAATGTTTGATGTATCAAATCACACACACTGCATATTCCATATGCACCAATAAAGCAGATTAACCTGTTTAAACAGGCATTTTCCCAAAAGATTGGAGTCATAGCTTGGAGTCAGCGTGGAGTCATAGCGTGGACAGAAATGTTGACTATGTCACAGCAGCGTAGCTTGGGATTGTTGGTCGGTGCCGCGTGTTCTAAAAAAACATTTCAATTTTCTAAGTGCCGCATTTTACGCAGCTGACAACCAACACAATACCTTGACGTGACTTTGATCAACTGATGCAAGTTTCCAATGTTTTTATTGACTACACATTGAAACTAATTTTTTATGCTAATCATTGGTCAGGAAGGAATCATCTTAAAAGTTGGTGAACACTGAGTGCTAGAAAAACAAGGGTTGGGGTCACAAAGTTTGGGATCACAAATTCTTGTGTATGCAATATACTCCAAACCATTGAAAGGATTTTAATAAAATGTCTCACAGCTACTCAGTACCAACTGTACATACAAACCGGAAGTATAAAACTGCTACTACCACCATACGTTTAGATTAGATAATCGTCCTGACTACAGTAGTTCCTGTGATATGGAAATACTGAGGCATAATATTTGACTGTGAACAGGTTTGGTAAGATTGTAGTGGTATTGAAGCTCTGCTGGCGTGTACGGGTGTGGGTGTGTGTTCTTGCACAAGAGTAGCAGGTGCTTTGGTTCTATTTTATCCTAAGACCAATAAAAGCACAAAGCAGCTATTTAATCCTGATGACCCTGGTTTTCTGCTTCCAGCTTTTTCACCTTGACAACGAAACAGACTGACCTTATCTATTCTAATGAATAAAAGAATTGTTGCTATTTTAAAGTTTTGTGTCAATGGAACTAGACGTGTAAAAGAAAGGAAAGCAGCACAGTAACCGCCCACTTTTTGCCATTATTATGCATCTGTTTGCAGTATGTTACTGCAAAATTACTGCACGTCTGTCCTTTTTTCTGGCATTCAAAGCTACAGAGATTACTGACAACATCTTTACCGATCAGTCAGTGACTCTATTCAGGTATCAGGGTAGTTTTTTTGTCATCCCAGCTTTTTTAAGGATCCTCACCTGCTTTCGTTCCTTCACAGACCAGGTGGCCCGGGCCCTGGCAGCAAGCGCAGTGGGGATGGGCACCTTCTCCCTGATGGAGCCAGCCCTCCTCAGCTCCACACTCGGGTCTCAGTAGGTCAGCTGAGAAGCGCCCTCCTACAGCAGACTGAGAGCGGAGCGCAGCCTGAGAAAGCGTAGGGTCTCCTGCATGTGTGTGGTCCAAACCATTGCTCAATATGTCAAATTTGGCCTAATCTAAGAATAATCCTCTCTTCCTCCCTCCAGATGTGTATATGGGGATGTTTGTGAGATGGATGCAGGGCGTGGCACATCATCCTTGGACCTGGCTGTGAAAGCGGGCTCTGATGGAGGCCGGCGGCGCACCCGGCGTTACGTGCCCGGTGGATCGAGCAGCAGCCGCAAGACCAGTGAACGTTTCAGGACACAGCCAATCACAAGCAATGAGATGGAGGAGAGCTGTGGGTGGGTCCTGTTTTTTCTACGAATATTTCTTGCATTGATTTGTTGAAAACCTTGACAATGTTTCATGTAGTATTGTAGACCAAATTAGTGGGCACGCGTTAGCTCAGTGGTAGAATGTCCATCCTTAGACCTGGAGAAGTCAGTTCTATTCCCATAGGGTCTATGCCTAAGTGTCCCTGGAGCAGACACTTAACTCTCTAATTACTCCCACCATTGGTGCCGTCGTGGCTGCCTGCTGCATTGCAATGCAGCAAAAGTATTTTCCCCAGTGAGGGATCAATATAGTATGACAAATTAATGTCTTCTGAGGCCACATTCTTTTACAGCATTTCCCCCAACTTTGTTTTATCAGTGTTTTTTCTGCTTTTCATTCAGTCTGTCTGTGAAAATAAACAACCGTCCAGCATATGTTTGGCAGTGACATAGTTTGCATCAGTTCTTCGTAACGTTTTTTGCTTGTCATGAATGCAAATATGACACAGTGTGTACAGTGTGTACAGACGATCTGCAGATCAAAGCAGAAGCACCTGCATTATGAGTTTGTTTCTGGATCTGAGAGGAATTAAAAATTAAACTTCTGTTTAAAATTTCCAGGATGACTTCATCTGATCTTTTTGAATCTTCTAGAGTTTTATCTGCAGAGGAAGAACAGAACAAAGAAGGTACAGTCTTCTACTTGTTTGTCATATGCTTCCTGTTTTATGGATTTCAATTTATCTAATTAAACATTAAATATTGCATCAAAGCTGAAAAAAACAAAAGAATTTGGACTCCAAAAAAATGTGTTTGGACAATTTTTTGCGCATGCTGTACATTTTACTGCAGTTTCAGCATTTTGAGTTTAATTTAGGCTGTATTTTAATCATTTTTACAGTTTTTATTACTTGGAATTAAACAGAACATAATCTTGGTAAAAGTACTTTGTAATAAGCTTCCAAATAAAATTGGAAGCAGATTGTGACATGGTCTTTATGCTGAATAAAGACTGTGCTAAATACACTCAAAAATTGGTCTAATTTGAAAAATATTGGTTGGATTAAGAAAGAAATTGAGAGATCACAACAATTGAAAAATATATATCCTGTAAAAAGAAAAGGGCCTAATTAAAAAAATCCAATTCCACACGAGTCATTGCTGAATTTTTTTCTCTCCTCAATATTAGTTTTTTTTTTTTTTTCATAGCGGATGTAAAAACAGATGACAGAGCAAAACTGAGTGTGGCCGCCAAGATGTCTCTGTTTAAAGTAAGTCACAATGAGTCTCAATCCTGACACCTGATACTCTTGTTTTATTGTTTCTAAATAGAACTAGTATGCAGGGGATTTCTCAGTGGACTCCAGTGTGCTCCCACCCTCCGTAAACATGCTTGTTAAGTTGATTGGCCGCTACAAATTTGTTCCTTGGAATGAGTGCGTGTGTGGATGGTTGTGTGTGGCCTCGCGACAAACTAGCAAACTGGTCGGGGTATACCCTGCCTCTCACCTCAAACTTAGCCGGGATGGGCTCCGGCTGCCCCCATGACCACGTCAGGGAAGATGAATGAATGAATAGGTCTAACAGTGCAGAAAATATACAGCCACAAATAGTCAACACCAGTGAAAGCAACTGGTGTTGAAGATGTACAGTATTAAACAGATTAAGAGAAAGATCTGTTGGGCACTGCTCAACTGATCAACTTTCACTCTGCTAATTACACTTAATTCAACTTGATCATGTGAAAAAAATTAAAAACTAGGGCTTTTGTAATAGTATTCAGTAAGCAAATGCTCAATTAAAGCACCAATAATGTTTTTGGTCTTAAAATCTACATTTCCTGTACATGTGTTTGTTTGTTCTGAGTCTTCAGGTGAAAATGTGCCAATAGCAACCTGCAGCTGTTATAATTAGCCTGTTTCCCTGCCCGGGTAACTAAAGCCGCCAGCTCTCTGGTTACATTGTGACCTGTTGAGCTGGCATGTAGCAAAAAGCCAAGATGTTCCACCTTAACACTGGTGGCTTCATATCCCTTCTCCCATCTGTTCATGCAACTGTAATGACCGACTTCAGGAGTTAGAGATGACTGACTGAAACCTGAACGTTGGGATCAACCTGCTTCACAGAGTGTTCATATGTTGGTCCTAATGTTTTTATTGGTTCTCCTGCAGGAACTGGAAAAGACGGCTCCCCCTGAAACTGCAGTCCTCCTAAAACCTCGTTCAGCAAGCATCAGTCATGAACGCAGGGTGCGTCGTAGCAACGATCATCGCTTTCTCACCCAACCAATCACTTGTGAAGAAATGGGGGTGATCAGGTGCGAGAAACTGCCCCAAACTGTTTTCTATTCACACAAAGCTGTGAAACCTTAGACGGTGGGAGGTGTTGTATACAACCGACACACCCATATGACGCACAAAAAAAAGTAGCCTTTATGAGTTAATAGGGGGTCTTCACGGTGGTGCAGTGGTTAGCATTGCGGCTTCACAGCAAAAAGGTTGGGGGTTCGAGCCACGGGTGAAGCAAGGCTTGATTTATTGATATGTCTGTGTGGAGTTTGCATGTTCTTCCCGTGTATGTGTGGGTTTTCTCTCAGTATTTCGGTTTTCCCCACTTTCCAAAAACACGCGTTTTAGGTTGACTGGTGACTGTGAAATTGCCTTTGAGGAATGAGTATGTGTGGATTGTTGTCTGTCTTTGTGTGACCCTGCACTAAACTGGTGACCTGTTTAGGGTGCACCCAGCCTTTTGCCTGTGTAACAAGCCTGCATAGGATCTGCTACCCCCCACAACCCTGATAGAAAATAAGCAGTTGAGAAGATGAATAAATGAATGTTTTATAGGGCTCTGATTAGTTTTAGAGCAGCTTTAATTATCTCAAACAATTGATCTGATTTGTACAAATTAAATCAAGTACAACTATTTATTTTCCTATGTATAATCTTTCATTAAAAAAACAAAATACAGCTGCCTCTGCTCATAGCTTCAGGGTAGAATAAAATATTTTCTGGTCTTTGCAAATGCGGGAGTCTTTGGAATAGACTACAAGGACGCTAATAAAGAATGAAAGGTTTGACAGTTACATTGGGCTTATTCACATTCACCTCACGCTTTCTGAACATTTTTTTAGACAACTTTGTAAGGTTTTAAACACTTTTTACAACTAAAAGTAAAGTTTTATGCAGTTAGTTTATGCCTTGGAGGCCTCGAAGGGCCAGTCTATTTTTTAGTTTCACCAACTAAACCTTACATCTACTAATCCTTAACCTTCCACCAACCATTACTTTTGCTTTTCATTTTTGTTTTCCGTCCCATCGTCTTCCATTTATCCGGGGCCAGATCGCTGCGGCAATGGCATCAGACGGGTAGCCAGGCTTCTCTCACTCCAGCTGCATCCTCCAGCTCACCCGGAAGGATACCAAGTTGCTCCCTGGCCAGCTGTGAGACAGTCTTTCCAGCAGGTCCAGGGTCTGCCTCTTGGTCTCCTCCCGGTGGGACGTAACCGAAACACCTCACCATTGAGGTGCTCGGGAGGCATCCTGACCAGGTGCCTTAACTACCCCATCTGGCGTCTCTCGACCTGGAGGAGGAGTGGTTTGACACCGTGCTCCTCCCGGATGGCAGAACTGCTCACCTGATCTCTGAGTGAGAGTCCAGCCACCCTGCGGAGGAAGCTCATTTCGGCCGCTTGTATCCGCGATCTGATTCTTTTGGTCACCGCCCACAGCTGGTGACCATAGGTGAGGGTAGGAACGTAGATTGACTGGTAAATTGAGAGCTTTGCTTTTCAGCTCAGCTCTTTCTTTACTTCTTTTTTTGTTTTCCATTCAGCGTTTTTTCTTCTATTATGTCATTTGGTTGTGTTAATCCTTTCCATGATTTGTGTTCAGCTTCTTGTCTCAGTTGAGGCTGTGTTAAAGTGCTGTTGTATAAATAAACATCCATTTTCAGAACTGCTCTTTCCAAGTTAGGGTCACAGGCTGCTGGCCTGATCCCAGTTGCTAAACAGGTAAGAGGCAGGAGAGGACTCAGGACAGGTCACCAGTTTGTCACAGAACCACCACACTCAAGCAACCACACACAATCAGTCCAGGAGCAATTTAACAATAATCAAATTGCTTAACCTGCGAGCGTTGAAAGAAATTCAAACATAAATGGGGAGAACCGTTTACTATAGAGAGGGTGGAGCTATTGGGTGTTCCTTCAAGCCAATTCAGCTTTCTTTTCTTGCCAATGACTTTATGTTTAATTTATGATGCTGCAAATATGTAGTAATTGGTCTAGGTTTTTGTTTGCATGACAAAGCCGTGCAGCCGGACAATCAATGGCAAAAAAAACATTGGAACTATCAAAATGTTGTATGACTAAGGTAACTAACCTATAATAGTTTCCATTACAACAATAGTGACTGAATTAAAACTGCCAATTTTTTAACAAGTAGACTGTGAGCGCTCATACATCTTGAAGCCAGCTTTTCTTCCTGTTTGGCATGCATGGGGATACTGATTTGCTATGTCTAGTTCTCTAACAAAAATCTACACAGAAAGGTTTGTGTCTCAACCAGACTGGATTTTGAACTAGTGACCTTCTTGCTGTATAAAATAGTTGTGTATTTAGTGCACACTATTTTCAGAAGCATGTAGTCTTTATTTATAGATACCAGCAACAGGGCAGTGTGTCTGATCTAGTAAAAAATAAAGTTCCAGGGGTGCACAGCTGAGGAACAGAGTGTCCAGAGCTGTCATGTTCCCTACAGTTGTCTTTTTCAAATCAGGCACATAGAGAAAACTATAACATTAGAAAGAGATGTTGTGGTGCTCTCTTGCAGGGCTCCTGTACCTATGGAGGTCCATTCTGATCAGACTGAATCGGTGGAAGATGGTGATGCTAGCTGCAAGATGAGCATGAGTGAGAAATTAGCACTCTTCAATAAACTGTCCCTGCCTGTAAAGCAAGAGCCCGCTCCGGCCGACGGGCCGCTAGAGAGACGTAGGCAGAAAGGAGCCAGATACCGCACACAGCCCATTACTGTGGAGGAGGTCAATCTGGTGAGCGTTAGAACATCTCAGTCAGAATAAAGAATACAATCAAATTGTTATGTTACTGTTAACCTTTTTCTTTCAGCTTCAGAAAGGTCCTATTCATCTTCCTGCCCTCAATTTGTCTTCCCAACTTGCCGAAAGGCAAAGTACTTCATCTGTCCACCTAAAGCCGAGTGAGGTGTGCCTCTCACAGCAAAGACCTCATACAGAACTAGAGTCAAACCCTGCAGCAGGTCTGAAAGGAATCCTAAAAAAGACTCGGAGCTCAGAGTGGAGCAGAACGGAACAGGATCACATGGAGGTTCTGACTGGACACGAACAGAATGGAGGTGGAACAGAGCTGGACAGGAGCAGGGAGGAACCTTTTGGAGTACCTCGTAAACTGGAAGGTTTAGGTGGGGAGGGAGGCTCAGGAACTGCTGCTCCTTGGAGGCAGAGAGCCCGAAACAGAAAGGAAACCAGAGCCTGTACAACGCTAAAATCTTCTTCAGAACAGGAAGTTCCTCATGAGGAGAAACCCTGTGGGGGGTTACCACGGGAACACATGTCCTTTGATATAAGCAGCACAAATGCAAAAGGACACATGCAGTAAGTCATTTTTTTTGGTTAAAGGGCCTGAAATATGTACTCTGATAATAAATCAAGAGTTTATTAAATGTTTATTTAAATGTTCTGAATGGGAAATGTATAACTTTTATTTTGCTGTTTCAAGAAGGATGCAGGAAAATGACAAGCACATAGGAAAAGAAAATGACCAGCTTATCCCACCAACATGCTCGTCCAAACCACTGGAAACCCACAACGCAAATAAAAACGAGGTATAACTTTTAAATGGATAATTATTTTGTTACTTATACAAAGTAGAATATTAGTTTTTTTTCCCTTTATCTTTTCCAGTAGTTCATTTCATTAGTTAATTTTCTGCCTGAGATTCTCATGAACAATGGGAAGGTGTCACCATTGTTCGTGATGTTGTCCACAAGCGAAAGAGAATGAGAGGTGGTCACCTTTGCGACTCTGGGATTGACACACACTGATCTGTCAGTGAAATAAAAATAATTATTGAACATTAACGTAAAGGGGGAAAAAAAGTTGCCGCTCAGAATGTGTGCACTTGTTCCATGCTGTTTCAAACACTTCATTTCACTTTAGCTTTTATCCGCAGCCATTGTCTTTGTCCCACGTCTTGAGATTTGCGTCCAGCAAAATCTCAAGATTTTGCTGGATCTTGAGCAGCAAAATCTCAAGATTTTGCTGCTCAAGCTTTAAAGTCTTCTGACTTTTTTGCTTAGACTTCGCTCGACTTACGCAATATTCCATGTTCTCCGCCACTCAATTTACGTAGAAGTTGGCGGACGCACGGATTTGTGGGGGGAAGCATGATTTGTAAATAAAGCCCTGATTAAATTTTTTTTAATTTTTATTTGCTCTATTCATCCCTCACTGGGAAAATTTGTGTGCTGCACTCCTACACCGCAGCAGGCGGCCACGACGGTGCCAATGGTGGGAGAAACATGGGGTTAGGTGTCTTCTCCAAGGACACTAGACGTGCACTCAGTGGGATGCGAACCTGTGAACTTCCGGTTGACTTCTGGTCTGCGAGTGAACCCTCTAACCATTGAGCCACTGTCTCCTCATATATATTCTCCCCTATATATACATACATATACTGTATATTATATATACAGATTCTTATTACCAAATAAACCAATTGCTGAGGCATTATTTATCAATTTGGTATTTTTGTTGAAATCTGGATTAATTTTTAAAAGTCAAGATAAAGTAAGTGGGTAAAACTTTTTACTGTTGGTCTAATTTAACCTCTAAGCCTGTAGCTCAGTGAGTTGAGTTTCATAATTAGGTGTAAAAAAGACCCTAATTTATGCATCATACAGGATTAGTAATAATGGAAGCTTGTCTAAATTACCCGCTCTATTATAAACCATGACAGGTGTCTGCTTTTTCTCTTCGTCATGTTAGGGGTTAGTGAGTTCATCCATCTGGACAGATTTAAATGGAGAAAGAAATTGGAGGGGGGTCAGTGGATAATTTGGCCGCTTGAAATGCCATTGAAACCAGATATCTCTTAGCAGGAGCTTTTTGGACTTGGTATGTGCTTAATGCCTAGACGTTTGACTGGTTTCAGGTTGTTTCCCAGTAACCAGAGTGTGTGTTAATGGCTGAGATTTTCTTTCATGATGTGAGTGGGAATGAAAACACACCAAATAACTGCTGTTTAAAGGATGATGTCTCCGTAGCCTCTTTAAATTTAAGAGACTGTAAAAGAACAATAAAAACATGCCTTGTATAATCCATCCTGAAACATCTTAATTTTCTAAAATCCTGACCAAAAGTCTTTAACGTAAAGAAAGGGGGAAATATATTTTGTGAGAGGAAAAAAATACATTTGTGCTCTGCTCTTGTGATGAAGGGATGCATGCAAAAAAACACATGCTCGTACCTTCAAATACTACAAAATAAGATCTAGCCATTCAGGAGACAGATTACCGTACTTTGAATGCTTTATGGGTGGACTATTTCAAATTTTTACTTAAATATTTTCATTCAATTTGTATTATTTTCCTTTTCCATATCAATTCTTTTTTGTAGGAGCCACAAATATCTCATCCTGATGGTGAAATCCTTCAACACTGGGTAAGAGTTTTTAAAAATTAAATCCACCAATCTTTTTCTGATCCCTTTTTTATTTAAGTACAAAGAACACACAGACACACACAACTGTTTTTGAACAGCTCCAGCCTCCCCCTGTCTCTTCTCTCCCAGGAGCCCATCTTTGCCTCTGTCTATTCTTTCAATGCGCCCCAATATATCGTGTGTTTCAACCAGGTAATTGTGTGAGCTGCTGCATGGCAGGTTTACCCTGCTGCTTTCATTTGGAGTGTTCGGAATGCAGTGAAAAGTCCAATTCAGGTTGATGGGACTTATAGTGAGTTTCATTCATGGTTAAGATTGTAGGTTGAAAAGTTATTAAAGAGTCCCTACTCTACTTCTTATATGACACGTTGCAGTTTTCACCTCAAAACTTTGACTTAAATGTTCTATTTTACTTGATATGGGAAAAGAAAAATGTTCTTTTTTAATTTTTTGTGCCCATGTTTGCCTAAGTTTGTTTGACATCTTCCATCTCATTTTTTCTGAAAGTGCACTTTTCCCAAAAAAAATGTTCTGTGCCAGAACAAAAAGTTTTCACCTCTTGTGATATTTTTTCCCCTCAGACCAACTTGTCCTATGAGGCTCAGGAGGTCTCTTATCCCCAAAAAACCTCAGCCCAGCCTCAGTGGAGACAGAAGGTGACATTGGTGCACTTTCATTTTTGTACACAAGATATTTTTTGTATCTTTTATAAGCTTTTTTCCCTCTAACTGTGCAGGCCGGAGGAGCTAAAAAGGAACTCAAAACGCTTGAAACTGAAGAGAAGAAAGAAGAACTGCAAAGCAAGGCACAACAGGGTGAAACAAGTACCAGGAAAGGTGCAATTTCTCAGAACTGAACAAAAAACAGAAAATAATCAGACACACTCTTGACTTTCTAACACACTGATTACTCATACACTTATTTTATTTTTTTTAAAAATCTGTAAAGAACATCTTGGAGGAACGTAGAGGCTAATTCATGGAATTATTTTCTGTTTATCTCCACTGTAGCTTCCCTCACCACCTTATCCACAGAGGAAGTGAAAGAGGATGCACCTGTCCATGCGTCCAGCACATCAGTTGGAGATTTCTGCAGATCTCCTCCTCCTCCTCCTACATGTGTCCACAGGCCCTGTGGAGCTGTCGCAGCTTCAGAAACTGAACAGGACCTGGATATTTTCTGGCAGACTAACACACCAATGTGAGTGCAGATGGTTACTGAATACTATAGTAATACCATTTCAATTGAACAAAGGGCTTTACTAAAGGCACAGGTAGGCTCTGGTACCCCCTATGTCAGAGAGATTAATTCTTAGTTTAACTTAAGGTGCTCTGACGACTGAGTGAACCTTTCCAGAAAAAAGCAAGCTATTCCAGAGAAGCTTCCTGCCTTCTTTGGATCAGGTAACAGGAGCTGGGTAGATTTAAGTCATCTGGGCAGAGCTGTGCGTCTCATTTATCAGAGTTTTCTGTTTCAGCCATGAGAATGTGAACTAATTGCGCAGTTCAAAGAACTCAGTGAAGCCTAAATTATTGGAACTATTTAAAATGGTACAAACGCAAAACTTTGAACTCTTCATTTGATAGCTCTCACTGCTGAGAATGGTGACTATCAGTTCTGAAATATGATTACACTACTCTGAACTGATTAAGCAGGGCTGCAAATATTTTTAGTAATAATAATAATTCAAACCTTTTATTAGTACCACAATGGGGAAATCGCAATGCTGCATTGCACCCACAGCAAGCAGCGACGACGGCGCCAATGGTGGGAACAAGTAGGGGTTGGGTGTCTCCTTCAGGGGCACCGAAGCAGTTCAGTGGGATTTGAACCTGCCTCTTCCAGTTCAAGGACAAACACTCTTATCACTTAGTTAATGCCTCCCTCTGTACTTTGGGGTCTAGTACAGAGAGGAACACCCTGAAATGTTATTGCTAACCTTTCCTGCAGGATGGCTGACCAAGTTACAGATGAATATTCAATTATAGATGAATTAACAAAATATTTCTTATAATATATATATTTTTAAACTAACTTTGACTTCATTACAATGATGTTGTGGCTATGTTTATGTACGTTGGACCTTTTCCCCAAATTGGTTTGACACTGGAAGCAATTTTATTGCTTCAAGGATAAGTTTGATCTTTAGTGCGGATTCAAAAACATCATTTTTAAGAACTCAATAGATTGGATCAGCTGTTAAGAAAGATTCTTCAAGAAGCAGATATTATCATCTGAGGTGTTAAGCCTGCCATCGGGATTACATTGGTATTGCATACCAATCTTTCAGTTATTCAACCAGCATCTAAAATCAGAGTTTGAGCTTGTTTTTGTTCCCTGACACTATTTAGGCCAGGGGAGGGCAAACTTTTTGGTTTGCGGGCCACATTGAGTTCTATTATTTGAGAAAGAGGCCGGAACACCTAGGTTGTTCAAGGGCCCAACAAGGTACATGGACACATCAGTTGAGTCCAGTTTTTTGTGCACCTAGTTGTTATAAAATGCATTTCCTTCATGCCACATTTTACATATACAAAAACACATTTTACGACCAAGGTCAAATTTTGACAATGCATGCTCACTTGCTCAAAAGTTATGTACACCACCAAAGTTATGTGCACCTAGTCTTCTTTCAGCAAGACTATTAATTCATTATTATTATTATTTTGTCACTGATCACAGTTTTTAAACTTAGAAAAAAAAAAAAGACTATTCATTCAACCGCTTATTCCCTGACAAGGTTGTGGGGGATACCGGGGCCTATCCCGGCTGATTATAGGCGAGAGGCAGTGTACACCCCAAACTGTTCACCAGGCAGTCGCGAGGCCCCACACACACACTCATTCCTGGGGGCAATTTCATTGTGGCCAGTCAACCTAACATGCTTGTTTTTTGAAGGGTGGGAGGAAACCCACGCATACATGGGGATGGGGACACGGGGATATAAACTCCACACAGAAAGGCCTGTGTTCCCATTCGGAACTCAAACCCCCTGACCTTCCTACTGTGGGGCCACTGTGCTAACCATTGCACCACCGTGCCGTCCTCAGCAAAACTACAGTTTTTCAAATCTGTTTTAACATTTAAAAAAGTTATTTAAAATGCTTGTATGAATGTGAACTGTCTTCAGACTGAGTTCTGCAGTTGCTGAGCATAGGCGAGCCGTGCGGCCGTCCAGGAGGACGCAGGGCTCCAGGAACCCTCTGCGGGTTCTGGCAGCCAGAGAGGACGTTAGACAGGACTACATGGGAGAATTATCCAACTCCGCTGCTGATGAGAGGGGGCAAGCCGAGAAAAGTATGCATGCTTTATTTTCATTTTCCTTTCCTCAATACATTTTTCAGCGACCTCACAAGATATATTCTGTCTTTTTACAGAATGTAAAAACTCTCCAGCAGCAAATTCACATCCTACCACATCAGAAGACTTGATCTCTGGCGTGGATGCTGAGATCTCCTACCCTCCATTTAAAAACCTGATGCTTATTCACATCAAAGGTTCGGAGAGGTTTATCTTCTAATGTTGTTTGTATTAGTATGTGTTACTGTTTTTATTTGAGCAAATGACTGTAATGACAGGTAAGCGGCACGTCCAGGTTCGGTTGGTCCAGCCATCAGTGCACTCACTGAACAGTGGAGACTGCTTTCTGGTGGTCAACTCAGAGCATTGCATCGTCTGGACAGGAGAGTTTTCTAACCAACAGGAAAGAGCTAAGGTACGGAATAGGAATCATAAAATCTATGATGTTTTGATTAATCTCTCATTTCTTAATCATTTCTATTCATTATATCGACTTTTCAATTAATTCTTCAAGTAATAATCTTTCTGGTTTTATTTCAGTAACTAATGTTTCTCTTTCAGGTCTCTGAGCTTGCTGTACACATCCAGAGAGAGAAAGATCTTGGCTGTCAGGCTTCCGAAGTGGTCCACCTGGAAGAGGGACTGAACTCTGAGAGCAGTCTGGCAGCAGACTTTTGGGCTCTTCTGGGAGGAAGAGTTCAGTATAAAGGTGAGTGGAAAAAATAAAACAAAAAAAATTAAACGTGATCAAAGATTTGAGTACGTTTCAAATTTCAATCAAGATAATTCTTTGTTTACACACAAAATTCCATCTTCCAAGGAGTAAGGATGAACCGGAGGAACTTCCACACACACTCATGTTGCTTTTATTTAAGTCTATCGTAAGGGTGACCACCTGGCTAGATAATGAAATAATGCTGATCTTTTCTTCCTACAGGAGCCGGTGCACCAGATGAAGATGACATCTATGAGCAGGGCGTGGTGGAGTCAAACTGTGTTTACAGGCTGGTGGACACCAGGCTGGTGCCTCATGAAGAAGCATGGGCCTCTTCACCTAGCACCTCCCTTCTAGGTCCCACTGAGGTCTGAGCAACAATTCTCCTGATCGCTGTTAAACCTGATGCCAATTACCTCTTACTTTTGTTTTCAGACTCTGGTGATGGACTTTGGCAGCGAGCTGTACCTTTGGCACGGTCGGGACGTCTCTCCCAGGAGGAAGGATGTAGCACTCCAGCTGACTCAGCAGCTGTGGGCGGGAACGTACGACTACAGCAACTGTCCAGTCAACCCTCTGGATCCCACTCAGAGTGATCCGGACACCAAGCCGTATGTCCTCGTTCAGACAGCAGCACATCATTTCAGTTGGTTTCACACTGATGTCATGGTTCATGTATAACCCACAGGAGGGGAGAAGGTCGCCCCAGCTGGGCCCTGCTTGCTGTTGTGTCCCAGGACAACGAGACATCTCTGTTTAAAGAGAAATTCCAGGACTGGAGATACAGCGTGGAAGAAGTGAAAAGGGAAGATTTATTACAAGATGAGACTCAGGTAAATCAGGACAGCTTTGTAAATAAGGACATACTATGTCTCACAGATGGCCAGGGAATCCCTCTGGATCCTTCCACTGAGCAGTAATATGAAAACTAAAACTTGAAAACTGAGACTTTTCTTTCCTCCACACAGCCCACATCTCCACCACCAACTCACCCTGAATCTCCACTAACAGACCTAAGTCCCTGTGATGCCAAAGCTTTGGTGTCTGGCGAGTTCACGGAAGGAGATGGTTCTGTTCACACTGTTCTTGCGGGAGTGGACGTTCAGAGAGGCCGAGGTGTCCTCATGCTGGAGGGGGGTCACCAGATGAAGCTGACAACAGTTGCCGTGGACACCTGGCATGTTCAGGAGTTTGATGACAGTGAGATCCCAGTGGAAAGCAGTGGACAGCTTCATGAAGGAGATTCCTATGTAATCCGATGGACGTACACAGTCACCACAGCCGGTAAGATCTAACAATGAAATCGTTTTCATCATCTAACTTTGACACATTGTCCTTTTCCCTGATTCAGAAAGCAGCTCCGATGAGTCAACCCCTGAATCTGAACAGAACACAGCTTTCTTTTTGTGGCGGGGTCGTAAGTCCACTGTCAGCGGACGGGATACGGCGGCTTTCCTGTCGATTGGTATGAGAAACCAAGAAGAATCACAGGTTAGATTTTGTTTTAAAAGGTATGAGGCTTGTTCTTTAAAATAGTCTAAAGCCTTTGTTTTTATTGTAGGTGGTTGTACCTCAAGGAAAAGAACCCCCCTGCTTCCTTCAGCTTTTCCAAGGTGGCTTGGTAGTTCATAAAGGAAAACGAGAAGATACTTCTAACAACGCAGGTACAATTAAGTTTACATTTCGTCTTCTGAACCGTTCATCCCTAACAGGATTAAGGGGTGTGTCGAAGCCTATCCCGGCTGATTTAAGGCGAAAGGCAGGATACACCCTGAACAGTTCGCCAGTCTGTTGAATGGGCCATACACATACACTATCTGCACACTCATTCCGAGGGGGAATTTTATAGTGGTCAATTAGCCTTAACACATGTTTTTGGAGGGTGGGAGGAAACTGGAGTACCTAGAGAAGACCCATGCATACATGGGGAGAACGTACAAACTCCACACAGAAAGGCCATTGTTTCAAGCCTTGCCCCCACTCTGAGACTCGAACCCACAATCTTCTTGTTTACATTATTTCAATTTTTTTTGTTTATTTATCCATGGTGTTTTCTTTGTTACAGAGTGGCGTCTGTTCTGTGTACGAGGAGAACTACCAGAAGAAGGTTTACTGCTTGAGGTGGAATGCTGCTGTGCAGGTCTGAGGTCAAGGGGTTCTGTTGTTCTGCTAAATAGCCAGCAGAGGTCGCTGTTTCTCTGGACTGGTTGTAAAGCTCACAGCACTACCAGAGAAGTCAGCAAGAGGGCAGTAGAGCGTCTCACCCAAATGTAAGAACCACGTTATAAATGTGAACAATGTCCAGTTCACTATTGTTTATATATTAATTGTGTATTTATCAGATGTCCACCAGAGCTGGGTCTCACGAAAAACAACCCTGTGAAAGTTCATTCAGTGGAGGAAGGTTCAGAGCCTGCAGATTTTTGGACAGCAGTTGGACAAATGGACAGAAAGGCTTATGACTGCATGCTGCAAGGTGCATTATAGAACACAGTGTGTTTATCATTAAATACCATTTAAAAATACATTAAGGAGCTAAACAAGTATTCTCTCACAGATCCGGGAAAGTATAACTTCACACCTCGTCTCTTCCATCTGAGTGCCTCCTCTGGTAGATTTCAGGCCAAAGAACTCCAGAGTCCTACAAGGCTACCTGGGGCTGTGATGGCAATGCCTTTTGTACAGGAGAGTTTGCACGCTACACCACAACCAGGTAGACTTACAAAGAAAATACTGTTCTACTGTATTAGTTTCTGAATTTTGTTAAAAAAATGAAGAAATCGATCATTTTAAGGCGGCAGAGTGGTGCAGTGGTTAGCACAGAGGCCTCACAGGAAGTAGGTTGGCGGTTCGAGTCCCGAGTGAGGATGAGGCTTGGAACACTGGCCTTTTTGTGTGGTATTTGCATGTTCTCTCTGTGTATGTGTGGGTTTTCTCCAAGTACTCCAGTGGCCTCCTGCCCTCCAAAAAGTGCGTGTTCGGTTGATTGGCCACTGTAATATTGCCCTTAGGAATGACTGTGTGTGTGGCCCCACAACAGACTGTTGACCTTATCGGGGTGTACCCTGTCTCTGACCTTGAATCAATCAGGTTAGGCTCCCGCAACTCGTTAGGGATGGACAGTTCAGAAGATGAATGAATTTTATGTAAAACAAGAAATATTATTGAAGAACTTTACCAGATTTTAAAACTGTACTAAACAATCTCATTGTTTTTTTAATCTTTTCTCAGCTTTATTCTTGCTTGACAACCGACTGGAAGTCTACCTGTGGCAGAGAGGTCAGCCTGAAAAAACAGAAGGTCCTGCCTGGAGCCTCTGGCAGAATGAGAGAAAGTGTGCCATGCAGACAGCGCTGCAGTACTGCAAAGGTCAGAAAAAATGTTCATCAAACATGTTGAAATATAAAAATGACAAAGATTTAGTTTTTGAAAATATTTTTTTTGTCTTGCTTTATTCTTAGAAATAAACCCAAAAAGGCCACCACAGGCCTACCTCATCTTTGAAGGTTCAGAACCTCTTACCTTTACTAATATTTTTCCGTGCTGGGAGAAAAAACTCAGATCACACCCACAGGTAAAAGCATTTTTTCTCTCAATAACAGCATGATGTACTCTATACTATGGCAATTAGAAATTGGTACAAATAAACTTTTACGATCCGGTTCAAATTGGTTCTTCGGATTACTAGAATGCTTGGATTTTTTAAAAAAAAATCTACACAGTTGAGATCAAATCTAATAAAACAAAGCAATATTGTTCACCACCTGGAGAACATGGGGCTACATGGTGGTGCAATGGTTAGAACAGTAGCCTCACAGCAAGAAGGTCAGGGTTCGAGTCCTGGTTGGGGACGAGGCTTTGAACACTGGCCTTTCTGTATGGAGTTTGCATGTTCTCCCTGTGTATACATGGATTTTCTCCAGGTACTCCAGTTTCCTCCCATCCTCCAAAAACATGCATGTTAGGTTGATTGGCCACTCTGAAATTGCCCGTAGGAATGTGTGCGTATGTGAATGGTTGTGTGTGTGTGTGTGTTGCCCTGCAAAAGACTGGCGACCAGTTTCAGCCGGGATAGGCTCCTGCACCCCAACGCGACCCTGTTAGGAATTAGGAGCTCAGAAGACAAAGCAAAACCTGGAGAACGTCCTACTGTCTAATCCAAAATATTTCTGCATCGTAACCTAGAAATCTGTATGTTTGTGTTTTAGGAGGAAAAACAGCATGCAAAGCTGACCTTGGTGCAGGACGCCCTGGCCCAGCTCATGAAGTCTCAGTACCCTGTTGAAGAACTACTAAAGAACCCATTACCTGAAGGCGTGGATCCTCAACAACTTGAGGTCTACCTGTCTGACCAGGGCTTCCAGGTAAAGACATAGAGTATCTATAAACCATGAGGCTCTGGCATCGCTTCAGCGTTTAGTAAAGTTTTAAAGAAAACATTCTTGTTTTTTTAATTAAACCTAATTGTGTTTCAGACTATTTTGGAAATGAGAAGATGAATGATCTGAAGAAGAGCAAAGGGTTTTTCTGTAAAACCCCCAGCTGACATGACGGCTCAGTTGCAGTTAGTGCTTTCTCTTTTGAGAAGGAAGACATGACATTTTTGTTCGATTTCGTTGCAAAAGACGACTCCCATCGTAATAAAAGTAAAGAAAGTCATTATTTATGTCAAATTGATATGAGTGTGTTAACTTTTTATTGGACGTGGATTTCTCTGTAGAAACATGGTTCAATGAAAATAAACATTTTCCTATGAGAGATAATTGTGTCTTTACAAGTCAATACGATACAAATACGCAAGAAGGAACATTAACAAGAAAAGAGATGATTCAAAGATCATAAATTTTAACAATGTAAACAAACAGCCTAATTTACAGAATCCTCCTGGATCGACATTTGTGAACTTTTTTATTATAAAAAGATTCTGAACCAAATAGCTTCTCATTCTGTAATAATATCAGCTAAGATGCTCAATATTTATTTTACAATGTTGTCATCCATTATGCTCATGTTCATTACAGGCTTGTGTGCACTGAGTATTTGTGTAGTGTGTAGACAAAGCCAGCATGTGTGTGTGTGTGTGTGTGTTACCTTATTAGAGCTCCTAAGGGGTTCTCAATTAGTTATGCATGACTAAACTGGTAGACATGCTCCAGTAACATCCCAGCAGCTCCAAAACAACACGCTAATTTTTCCTCACCTCAACACACAACACCAATTCACACAGCCTCAAACAGGCTCGTAATAACACTGCATTAAAATCTACTGGATAAAACATAAATCTATAAATGTAACAAATGTTAACGAGGCACTCAAAGTCGAAGATTTACATTTATAAAAGATACAAATTCCACAATGTCTTTCTAATAAATTTTGCAAATGGTACAAAAAGGGTGTTCAAATAGAAGTAGGCTATGCTAACATTCTCATGTGCTGAAATCGGGCTATTTTGTCAAATTTCTTCATTAGTAGTATACCTACATATTCTAGGGTCCCAAGATTTTATTTCCAGATTAAAGGGATAAACTAAAATATTATAATATTCAATTTTTTTCGCTGAGGCGGTGGTTGCGTTGGTTGCAGTGCTGAGGCAGTGGTAGTGCAGTGGTTTGCACAATGGCCTTACAGCAAGGTTAAGGTTTGAGTACTGGAGTGGGGTGAGGCTTCAAACACTGACCTTTCTGTATTGAGTTTGCATGTTCTCCCTAGGTATGCGTTGGTTTCCTCCTACCCTCCAAAAGCATGCGCATTAAATTAATTGGCCACTATAAAATTGCCCCTCGGAATGATTGTGTATGTGTGGCCCCCGCAACAGACTGGTGATTGTTCGGGGTGTACCCCACCTCTCGCCTGAAAGCAGCCGCAATAGCCTCCGGCACCCTCATGACCACATTAAGGATAAGTGGTTCAGAAGACGAAACAAATTCTTTTTCACTCTAGCAATTTTTTTTTTTTACTGTACTATGTTTATCCCTCAATCAGGAAATTACTTTTACTCCATTGCACCACAGCAGGCAGCCATGACGGCGCCAATAGTGGGAGCAACTAGTCTGCCCCATGGGCCAACGGGAATCGAACCGGCTTCCCCCGGTCCAAAGACGGACACTCTACCACTGAGCCAACGCCTCAAAATCATTCTGTTAAAAGTGAAAATGCAGTTCCCATGCATACCAACAAAAACTCCAAGAGGCAGAAGGCTTGTCCAAGCTTGGTACATGATGTACATTCAACACTTTTTCTAATCATTCCATCCTTCAAACAAAAAGAAATTAAAACCAAACTATTAAACTAACACTCGGCTACAATGTTTAAATCACACGTCGGTAGTTCAAACATTCAAGGAGAGGATATTTTCTAAAAGACATGCCTCACTTTGTCGGAAAAAATTCAATGCTAAAATAATTTGTCAAAGCAAATATAATATTGTAAAGGTTCCTATTGTTAGTTTTTGAGGTATGTTTAATTCCAGCTTCCTGAGCTCAAATTGCTCTTTTGCATTGTCAATAAATCTCGATTGTCCTACGATGGTCAACTAAAGGGATGACCTTCTGGTTCTGCAGCTAGTAGATCTTATTCTCTTCAAACTGAATATGGTGATTGATTCGTCCATGTGATTGAGCAATGATGGTTTGTCTTGATTTTTGCTTGTTGTGAGATAAAGACAGTCTTGGAAGAAATTCTGTCTCATAAAGCTCATAAAATATCTACAAAGAGCTTCATAAATGCAGATGTAATGAATCTTAAAGTGTCAGGCACAGTGAGCAGTATTTTGTACTTCTGGGCTTATGTCACGCTGTCTTCTGTGAGATGGAAAGACAAGGGATACAGTTAAATCTCCACATCCATCGCAACACAACCTGCTCACTAAGAAGAATCGCAATTGCAAACTGGATGGATTCATGGAGATTGCCTTATTTGTTTTGTACTGAAAATGTTTCCACAGATTTCTGATAAGAAGGCTGATATCCTGCAGTAACGATCATTTCAAATGGCCTGTTCTCTCTGAGTGTCTGCTCCAAGTATGTTTCGTTCTGGTTCAGATGCCAGTGCTGCTTCACGTAAAACCACCATGTGATCTTCTGCAGCGTGGAGTGACTGGTCGATCCAGTCCATGCTGCCAGACATGTGACAGGCGTTACGAGTAACCAGCACCAGGTGGCTGACTGAAAGAAGCAAAGCAGTGGCCCTGAAAAAGACAACATGACAAATTGATTAAAGAAAAAACAGAATTTATCAAATAAACAGCTAATTTAACAATGGATAAACAGATTTGAACATTTTATTTTGGATTTAGCAGGAATTTATAATTGATTTTCTATTATCTTTCTTAATTGGTTCCTCCAACATTGTGGGTTTAATTATCATTGTTCAATTGTTTAAAGCCTGTGCCATCATGTGTGGTTACCTTGCATCGAGGAGGATAGGATCCAGAGGTGGATACATAGATCTGACCACATCGTCCACTCTGTAGAAGACAGGAAACTATTTTTTCAAAAAAATATGACAATAGGAAGCCTTAATTAGTTTCATGAATACTGTTACCTTGGGCTGATGCGCTTGGCCACAGTGATGATGTCACTTAAGCTCGCAGGCGCTTTGACTTTGGCTCCTGAGCCCATTGTCATGGCAACCAGTTTTTCCGTCAAAGTGTGGCAAATCTAATTGCGAATAGTTGAAGAAGAGTTTTTTTTTTTCTTTCGAAAGTACAGAAAAAAAGCTCGATTTCTAAACGTGATTGCTCTCTCTTACCTTTAGTATTGAGATGCAGTGAGACACCAAACCTCTGTTGGAGACATATTTAAATACATTTAAAAAACACAACACATCATACAAATATAAAAAACGTCAATTTAAATGTTCTTTAAAAGCAAATTTATTTACGAGGCATCTTCTATCCAGTCTTCATTTTCTAGAATGGCTTCAATGTGTGGATTAGTGATGACCACATCATCCAGTTCTAGCTCTGATGGCTCACTTTGGGTCTCCATGGCTCCAATTAGGTCCACTGTGGGCCTGGATAAAGAAGAGAAACAAATAAAGGAGACATTCAGATCAAACCGTTTCAGACCAAAGTTCCATTGTTAAAACTTAAAAAAGTCTATTTTTTCTGACTAAAAAATTTAAGTTAAAATCTTAAATATACTCCCTGCTAAAGCTATCATATTTGCCATGTATTTGTAAGAAAGATACTAAATTTAGTCGAACTTATGTGGTCAGTTTAATCTTGTAAGAAGGCTTTGCCAAGTAGAAAGCATGACGGAACTGTAGTATTGAGTATTTTAAGTCTTGTTTATATAAGCCTCATCATTTCAATCAGTTATAATCACACTAATAAGTAATAATACGTAATAATAATACATTTTATTTGTAGTGCGCCTTACATTTTAAGAAAAAAATCCCAAAGCGCTACATAGAAAGGTAAAAACAATAAAAACATTTTAAAAACTAAAATCTACATTCTGACAACAAAGAATCATAAAATCAAAAATTAAAAGCCTTATTAAAAATGAATGTCTTTAGGCCTTTTTTGAAAGTGTCCACACTTTGTGGGGCCGTGAGGAGTTCTGGGAGCTCATTCCACAGTCGTGGGGCAACAGCCTGGAAGGCTCGGAACAAGTAATCAAATGTTCCGTTGTCTTCCTTTTATCTGGGGCCGGGTCGCGGGGGCAACCACCTCAGACGTGACGCCCAGGCTTATCTCACCCCGGCTGCATCCTCCAGCTCACCCAGAAGGATCCTGAGTCGTTTCCTAGCCAGCTGTGAGACATAGTCTCTCCAGCGGGTCCGGGGTCTGCCTCTTGGTCATCTGCTGGTGGGATGTGCCCGAAACACCTCACCAGCAAGGCGCTCGGGGGGCATCCTGACCAGTTGCCCAGACTACCCCATCTGGCTTCTCTCGACCTGGAGGAGGAGCGGCTCGACACCGAGCTCCTCTAGAATGGCAGAACTCTTCACCCGATCTCTGAGTGAGAACCCAGCAACCCTGTGGAGGAAGCTCATTTTGGCCGCTTGTATCTGTGTTCTCATTCTTTTGGTCACCACCCAGAGATGACCATAGGTGAGAGTGGTAATCAAATGTACGTCAGGTAATTTTTTTTATGCCAAGTTTCATTACAAAGTTAACAAAATATCGTAAGTGGGTGGCTGTCATGGAGTATTGTTTATAAGTGGTCGAGAGAAGCCAGATGGGGTGGTTCGGGTATCTGGTTATGGTGCCTCTCGAACGCTTCGCTGGTGAGGTGTTTCAGGGACATCACACCAGGGGGAGACCCAGAGGCAGAACCCGGACCTGCTTGTAGAGATTATGTCTCACAGCTGGACAGGGAATACCTGAGAATCCTCCTGAGTGAGCTCGAGGACGCAGCCGGGGTGAGAGAACCCTGGGTTTCCCGTCTAAGCCTGTTGTCTCCGCAACCCGGCCTCAGAGAAGCAGAAGACAACCGAACGGAAAGTGGATTTTCCTTAACTATAACTACCAAAAAATTACTTTAAAACTTTTTTAAGCTATGCAAATTCCTAAGCCTGTCGAGGAAAATAAATCTTGTGGTTTTAAATAATGTACTAACTTGGAGTCAAAGTGGTGAAGCAGGTTGTGAGGATGGCAGTAGCGGTGTCTGCAAACCACAACCAGGGCAACAAACGAGGCTAAGAAAATGGTGGCCAACACCCCAATTGCAACAATCACCACCGTCTCCATGGTGAATGTCCCCTGCCGACAGGGTGTTGGCAGCAACTTCTCAGGAGGAAAATGAGTCCAATCAGGGGTCGGCTGATTGTCCAAGCTCAAATTACAGATGGCGGCTCATCTGCTGAGGAGAGAATAATTGCTGGTTTCAGTCTGATTGGCTCTGACTGAAGCACAGTAACATTACAGGATGTTTCTATCAGTCATGTCATTTCGGCAATGGCAGGAATAATAATTATTAGGCAAATGTAAACATGAGTAATCATAAATTATTACTTCTCATAGACACAGGTTTACTTTAAGAAACATAATTATAAAAACTTGCTAAACCCAAAACTAAAAACCAATTCTGACCTCTTCAGGAGTGCTTTTGGATTATCCACACATGTCATTGACATTTGGCTTCTCAGAAAATTGTAGACCCTCTGCTACTTTCATTAACCCACATGTGCATCCCAATTGATCTGCGCATGTATACACAATCTATGCAACTCTGACTCTGTCCAACTGTTTGTGATGAGAATAATTAATCTGTAATTAGCCGTGACACTTAAAAAGCAGCATAACTGTTTAAGAAGCTCAAAACACACAGTTTTACAACCGAGCAAGTAAATTTCCCACATTACAACATGACAAAGCTGCATTCTTTTCTGGATAATTAGATGAGATTGTTGCATGGAATGCTATAATTCCATAATCTGATTAATTTGTGTTTTACATGCCGTAACTTACCGAGATTTCTCCTGCATGAGAGCTTTTCTGACCGATTTTCAAGGAAGCTCGATGCTGGGAAAAAACATAAATGAAATAATGAAATAATCTATTTCTCTGTCTGTCTGTACGTCTATCCATGCATCCAGAAAATTTTTAAACAATCAAAAGTACAGTCGTCATCAAGAACAAACTGCACATTGATTTAAATGGAAATGATAATAAAATGTTTGCGTGTAAATCTTTAATATTTCTAATTAGACAGTTATAGCATCTGTGAAAATAATTAGTAATAAATTAATTTTTTTTCACTTTTGCACAAGACTGTATTTTTTTCATTTCACAAACATTACAAAACAAACTAAAAGAAAAGTTTTGTTTTCAAAAAAGTTTTTTTTAACTTTCATAAACCAAAATACATTTTATACACATTGTACCTAACATTTAACATCCAAGACATCAATTAAAACATACTTTTGTAAAATATTAATACCATAAATTCATATTTAATCCTCACATAAATATTTTTTTAAGGTTCAAAGCAGTAAAAAAGTTTTCTTTGCATTTTCAGATTATTTTTTTTCAGAACAATGAAACACATGCACACAAAACCAATCAGCTGCATAGACCTCCTCCAACTTTGAAAGATCAGTAAAATAACATAAAAAGGTACTTTTTAACTTGATTTTTTTGTATTTTTAAAAGATAAAAAAGTTTGTTTTTTCTAAGACTCACCCAGCAGCAGAAAGGGAGCGCGGAGACAGAGGAGACATCTCTAGGACGGGAACGCGCACAACGGCTCAGAATGGAGCTCATGGAAGGAAACAGCAGTTTTTTTCCTTTTTTTTTTTTTTTTTTTTTTACAACTTTCCCCCCTTTTCTCCAAACTTTTCAGCATGCCTTTTATAGGTAAAGCTCGCCCGAATGTTACGCGTCCTTTTACCACCACTTGGCGGCGCACATCAACTGTTTTACAGTTTTTTTTTTTTTTTTATTATTATTTTTTTTATTAAATGAGGAGCTAATTTATTGTAATTGCTCAGTTTAAAATATTTCAATCTATTGAATTATTAACATGATAAATTATTGTGTTAGTTTGGAAACTTTTTTTTTGTCTTCTGAACTGCTTATCTATAATTGAGTCTAGCCCAGCTCATTTCAGGCGAGAGGCAGGGTACACCCTGAACAGGTCGCCAGTGTGTTACGGGGCCCAACACACTCATCCCTAGGAATAATTTCAAAGCGGGTTTTCAACTTAACATACATGTTTTTGGAGGTTGGGAGGAAACTGGACTACCCAGACAAAACCCACACATACACAAGAAGAAGATGCAAACTCCACACAGAAAGACTGTTTATTCAAGCCTCGTCTCTGGGACTCAAACTCTTGACCTTTTATCTTGACCGTGCTAACCACAGCATTACCATCCAGCCTATTGATCAGGGGTCTCTAACTAGTGGCCCACGTGCCAATGGTGGCCCCTTAAATGATAATTTGTGGCCCCAGTCTAAATATAAAAGATTAATGTTAGTGCGGTCCATAAGAATGATATGAATGACACTTCTTGTGCATGGAGCCCATTATTATTATTATTATTTCTTACTGATTTATTTATTTAATTTATTATTTTGTGTTAAAAATAAAAGTATCTGTGAACATCAGAATGTTTTAATAGTGCTTTTCTTGAGAAAATTTTGATGCGGCCCTGCCTCTTTGGACTCTGCCTCCAGCCGCCCCCAGGTAAATTGAGTTTGAGACCCATGCGATTGATAAATGCATCTAAGCTCTTATCATCTGAGGGCGAAAAGTCGCAGAAACTTTTAAGCCAATCAGCAGCTCAGCTTTTAGCTTTGTTTTCTTAGCTGTAAGAGAACAGATTATAACCAGTTTTAACCAGTTTATTGCAGGGAATCAAGCTTTTAGGGAGGAGTAGACAGATGTTGTCTGGAAAACGAAGTGAAGGCCCACCATCATGGCTACAGCTGACTATCAGATGATCTGACACACCGGAGTTTAATTAATCAGGGAGAAGACGAGACACAGGTGGTGACATCGGGAAGAGGCAATTGAGACCAGGTGTGCAGAATAAGAACAGAGGCCCAGATTTGAAATGAGGAAAAGTTTCGAAAGGAAGAGGGATCATGACAGTTGGAGCTGTTTTTCTGCAAGTCAATTAATGTGAAATTTATTTCAAAACAAGCCATTTTGGGAAAAAATGTTCAAAACAATTGAACAATTTGACCATCATTTTCCTTTAAGATGTCAGGTAAGACAAGTAGACAAAAATCATTTTAGCCAGCTTCTTTTTCTTCTTTCGGCATTTCCCTTCAGGGGTTGCCACAGCAAGTTAATTTCTTCCATCTAACCCTATCTGCTGCATCCTCTTTGGTCACACCAACTATCTTCATGTCTTCCTTCACTGTATCAATGAACCTCCTCTTTGGTCTTCCTCTAGTCCTCTTTCCTGGTGGTTCCAAATCCAGCATCCTTCTTCTGATGTACTCTCTCTCTCTCTCTCTCCTCTGCACATATCCAAACCATATCAGTCTGGCCTCTCTGACTTTATCTCCAAAACCTCTAACATGTGCTGTTCCACTGATCCTGTCCATCTTGGTCACTCCCAGAGAGATCTTCAGCATCTTCATCTCTGCTACCTCCATCTCTGTTTCCTGTCTTTTCCTCAGTGCCACTGTCTCTAGACTAAACAGCGTGGCTGATCTCACCATGGTTTAGTACACTTTTAGCCATTAATTTGTTTTATTTTTTGTACATCTAAATAATTCAGTATTGGGTGAGTATTTATAACAGACCAATGTAAAACTAATTCTAACGTTTTTAGATGTCACAGCTTGAATTTATTAAAAACACAAGTTATAAAAATTTTCCCAATAAATATGATTGATGGTCAGTTTATTGTTTTGGCATGGTAGGATTGTCCCGATGCAATCGCCTACAGTACTGTTTCAAACTTTGATAAATTTGCTATCAGCTATGAGTTTGAAAATGATGCATTCTTTCCCCTTTTTCACAGCTTTCTGTGAATCTCTGGATGTTCCTTGGAGATGTTTTCCACTGTGAACACCCGGAGGACAGAATTCAACACGAGTAGGTACTTTCATTATTTTTTTCCATCTTGTGGACTCTTATTTTTAAATCCTGTCCTTGTGGGAAAAGCTGCAACATGGTGTTGTTTATTGTTGTCAAAGCTGAAGCATTTTTGATATGCTGGGTGCTCATTTCTGTCTCTCATCTATTAATTCCCTGCATTCACAGTTTCTCTGCAACCAAATTGAATGTAAAAGTGGTGTAACTCAACCTAGAAGCAGGCAAAGTTGGTTTAGGTTGAAGTAACACTGTCAATCACAGAAATGCATCATTAGATGGAGTAGGGTTCTGTTGAGATGCAGTCTGAAGTTTCTTCCAGAGTGAATGGACCACTGGTCAAGCACTCAACTGAAATAATCTTTTTTAAAGCTGAAATATTGATTTGCAGAGTTTAACTGCTTAAAGCCACGACTGTCATGAGAGCTAACAATTTGTTGTTGGTGTTCTTCTTTCGGCATTTACCACACCAACTATTTTCATGTCTTCATTCACTGCGTCCATGAACCTCCTCTTTGGCCTTCCTCTAGTCTCCTTTCCTGGTGGTTCCAAATCCAGCATCCTTCTTCCAATGTACTCTCTCTCTCTCCTCTGTACATGTCCAAACCATCTCAGTCTTGCCTCTCGAACTCTCGAACACAAAGTACTTAAAATTTTCCACCTTCTTTATTTCTTCTCCCTGTAACCTCACTTTTCCATTTGGATCCCTCTCATTCACACACATGTACTCTGTCTTACTCTGACTAATCTTCATTCCTCTTCTTTCTAGTGCAAACCTCCACCTCTCCAGCTTTCCCTCCACCTCTTCACTCCTCTCAATACAGATCACAATGTCATCTGCAAACAACTGAACTTTAATTTGTTCATCCTTAATCCAAACGAAAACCTGTCAGATCTAATTCACCTCATCAGGAGGTGGTTTGATTTTGCCTTTAATCTCATGCATGTGGAACTCACTGCACAGCTATTATTTTTCCATCTAAGAAATGATACATATAAGTTAACATCTATTTGCAAATGAAAGAAAATGAGTTTTTCTGAATAATAAATCCAGATGGTCTTTGATGTTTTCCAATAATGGTTTCAGGTAGAAAGGAGTCATTTCTCTGCTTCAGTAGGTTTTTATTCCATGTTGTCCTTGAGCATAGTGTTGTTAGTAGAACAATCTGTTTCTTGTGTTCCTTCAAGGCAAAACTGATCTAATTTTATTTTAATGATCACCTCAAATGTCTGTTTTTTACTCTGCAGTACATACGAAGGTCTGATCGCTGTTGATGTTGCAAAAAGTTTCTTTTTGTTTAGAAAAAGATAGTTGCCTTTGATATGCTACAGTGGTGATTAATTTCTGGTAGGATACATTTTTCATCACCACTTGACAATGGTTTCTGTGTGTGTATTTGTGTGTGTATGGGTGCTGAAGTTGACAAAGTTGCCAGCTATGCAAATGTTTCCTCTGCCTTTCTGGCAGGTGTGGTTGTTCATGTAGAAAACCAATCAATTTTTCCATGTTTGTTCATATTTTACTTTAATTAGACTCAGCACCCCAACACGAGGCCATTTCTTTATAGTGCTTTCTCTCATTTAAGATAAACATGTTCATTTTTTTGTCAGTTTTACTTTATCTCCCTTTTTTGTAAAAGTTAAAGCTTCATTTAATTAAAAATGAAAGTGATCATTTTTTTACACTAAATGGCACATGGAATAAACTAATCCCAATTAATAAGTACTGTATATATAATTCTAAATGAATACATGGTTTTGAAGCCTGTCGCCTCTTTCATATTCTTCATGTTTATCTCAGTTTGTTTTGTGGGGGTGGAAATACCGACTAGATTAAAGGGGTGATGGGTTTTTCTTCTTGCTTTATTAGAACTAAGAAGCTAGAGGCAAAGCATGGCAACAATAACCAAAGAAAAATCACCACACTGACCATTGAATCTTCAAGAGTTTGGTCTAAAATAGATAAAAATAAGTTATTTTAAATGTGCAATTTGGGATTTATAGCAGAGTCACAAAAAAGTATCTTAGTGAAGCCGCATTGGGTGTAATGGTTTAGTAATGGTGTAAATGTAAATGGTTTTTCACCCTTTTTGGAAATAAATTTGATCTAGAACAACATGGGTTATATTTATATCATAGTAGTTACACTGATTTTTTTTTTTTTTTTTTTTTTTTTTTTTTTTTTTTTTTTTTGTTCAGTTCACTTGCTAATTATTTTGGAGGACATTCTGGTGACATGTTCGTTGTGTACCCTGCCCTTCGTCTTAAATCAGCCGGGGTGGGCTCCGGCACTCTCCACAAAAATGAATAGTAACGTTGGATTATATTCCGATACTTAATCATTGTTTATCAGTTTTCTTATTTCGACGTAACATTAGTTTATATAAAACTTTTCTGTAGTGGGTGTAAAGGGTATTTTTTAATTCTATTATTTATAGGGCAGGTGACATGAGGAGCTACACTGCTTCATTTTGAAAGCTTAATGTAGTCTATTTTCTGTTGACAGTCAGTTGCTGTTAAGTTTTTCACATCAAAATATAAATTGTTATTGCAAATTACTAAGCAATTTACTACATTTTATTACATTAGCTCCTTCTTCTTCTCCTTTCGGCATTTCCCTTCAGGGGTCGCCACAGCAAGTCAGTTTCTTCCATTTAACCCTATCTGCTGTATCCTCTTCGGTCACGCCAAATATCTTCATGTCTTCCTTCACTGTATCCATGAACCTCCTCTTTGGTCTTCCTCTAGGTCTCTTTCCTGGTGGTTCCAAACCCAGCATCCTTCTTCCGATGTACTCGGTCTCTCTTCTCTGTACATGTCCAAACCATCTCAGCCTGGCCTCTCGAACTTTATCTCCAAAACCTCTAAAATGTGCTGTTCCTCTGATATACTCGTTTCTGATCCTGTCCATCCTGGTCACTCCCAGAGAGATCCTCAGCATCTTCATCTCTGCTACCTCCATCTCTGCTTCCTGTCTTTTCCTCAGCGGCACTGTCTCTAGACCAAACAGCATGGCGGGTCTCACCACGGTTTTGTACACTTTTCCTTTCATTTTAGCTGAAACTCTTCTGTCACACATCACACCTGATACTTTTCTCCACCCATTCCAGCCTGCTTGAACACGCTTCTTCACCTCTTTTCCACACTCTCTATTGCTCTGGACTGTTGATGTTAAGTACTTAAAATCTTCCACCTTCTTTATCTCTTCTCTCTGTATCCTCACTTTTCCATTTGGATCCCTCTCATTCACACACATGTACTCTGTCTTACTCTAACTAATCTTCATTCCTCTTCTTTCTAGTGCAAACCTCCACCTCTCCACCTTTTCCTTCACCTCTTCCTTCCTCTCACTACAGATCACAATGTCATCTGCAAACATCATTGTCCATGGAGATTTCTGTCTAACCTCGTCTGTCAGCCTGTCCATCACCATAGCAAACAGCAAAGGGCTCAGAGCAGATCCCTGGTGCAGTCCCACCCCCACACTGAACTCCTCTGTCACACCTACAGCACACCTCACCACTGTCTTACAGCCCTCATACATGTTTTGTAAAGCACAGATTTATAAAAACTGTTTTAATTGGTCACTCCCAGGACTCCTCATACATGTCCTGCACTGCTCTGACATACTTCTCCGTCACACCAGACTTCCTCATACTACATTATGAGGACGTATGTAGTACTTCCTCATGCTACATTACATACCTATTACATTAGCTCCTAAGTTAAAAAAAAAAAAACAACTGTATTTTGTTTAAGCCACATAAGCATCAAACAATGGAAAGTGTAAAAAAGAGGTGACGAAGCGTGTGCAGGCAGGCACAAAAGTATCTGGTATGATTCGTAATAGAGTTTCAACTAAAATCAAAGAGAAAGTGTACAAAACCGTAGTGAGACCTGCCATGCTGTTTGGTATAGAGACAGTGGCACTGAGGAAAAAACAGGAAACGGAGATGGAGGTAGCAGAAATGAAGATGCTGAGAATCTCTCTGGGAGTGACCAGGATGGACAAGATTAGAAATGAGTATACCAGAGGAACAGCACATGTTAGAGGTTTTGGAGATAAAGTCAGAGAGGCCAGACTGAGATGGTTTGGACATGTGCAGAGGAGAGTGTATTGGCAGAAGGATGCTGGGTTTGGAACCACCAGGAAAGAGACCTAGAGGAAGACCAAAGAGGAGGTTCATGGATACAGTGAAGGAAGACATGAAGATAGTTGGTGTGACCGAAGAAGATGCAGCAGATGGGGTTAGATGGAAGAAACGGACTTGCTGTGGCGACCCCTGAACGGAAATGATGTAAACAGAAAATAAGCGTCAAACCTTCTTGTACTTTAACTCATCAGCTTGAAACATTTTAGCTGCAGACATGATTTTAATTTAACGCCTTACACAAAAATAAGTGGACAATCAGTGTGTGAAAATCTGAGCTGCTGAAATTTTGTTTTTTTTGTCTGTTTTTAAATGAACGCTAATGACAAACAGTAACTTTTCTTAAACTTTAAGTGACTATAAAAGTTATTAAAACACTGATTGTAAAAACATAAAACTCGCAAGTGATGAGAACTTCTCATTATAAACCTCATTGGCTGGTTTCAGCATCTATGATGTGAAAAGGTTTTAAAATACGGTTTGGTGATTTTTCATGAACGCTCTGACACAATGAGGAAGATTTATGTTTTATTGAATAAATAGGGATCAGGAGCTAAAACACTTTTTGTCAATCACACTTTTTAAAATCCCAATAAAATTTAACTCTTGACTCTGATGCACACAGTGCTGGTGAATGGGATTCATTTTTACAGCTTAGATTTTTAATATACAATACTTAAACCTCATCTTTTCAGGATTAGTAAGCTTTTGGTTTGAAAATATAGGATTTTAATTTTGATTTGTGAAACTTTTTTTTTTGTAGCCAACTTTCTTGCCAAAACAATAAAATTGCAACATTGTAAAATTCTTGCCGGTGGTTTGATATAGCATGCTTTTTTAAGTTCTAAATTACAGTTTTAAAAAAACAACCTTCTATTTTTTTCATATCATTTTGGTGACTTTTTTTCAGACTCAGAACAAGGAGTTGTTCCTGAAGATTATTATATTAATCGACATCAGTAACTAAAAGCGTATTTTCTGTTACAGTGGCTTGGAAGGAATAAAAATGTTAAGACCATCAAACTTTGTCCTTTTTACATAATATTTCTATGAGTAATTAAAATAATTACAAAAGCCTGAAGTGACATTACTAAACTCTCTCAGCATGTCACTCTCTTTTCAGTATGACCATATGATGATGTTTTGTTCAGTTGTATTTTGCTTAACCCGAGGCAACAACCTCAGATGGGAAACTCGGGGTTCTCTCACCCCAGCTGCATCCTCCGGCTCCCCCTGGAGGATCCTGAGGTGTTCCCCGGCCAGCTGTGAGTCATAGTCTCTCCAGTCGGTCAGGAGTCTGTCTCTGGGTCTCCTCCCAGTGTGACATGCCATAAACACCTCACCAGCGAGTTATCTTAACCTGATGCCCAAACCACCCCATCTGGCTTCTCTTGATTTGACCAGGTTTTCCTTGTCCGGATGTGGGACACTGCCATGGAGCCAGACTTGAGGGTGGGGTATGACAGCAACACCTGGTGGTCAGGGTTTTATGCCACGGTCAGCACAAACAAGGAACATGGGCTGCCCTTCCAGTGGACTCATCATTTGCAGGAGGGGCCATAGAGGTTGGGTGATGGAAGAGATGGGCGGCAGCCAACGGTGGTGACCCTGGTGGCCAGACCCTCGGCTGCATGGGCTAGTTCTGGGGATGTGATGACATCGTGTTCATAAACTTTATAGAAAATCTCTAAAAGTTGGCTGAAACTGAAAATTCAGCCATGCATAACACTATGGAATATGCAATCAAATTATTGGCATTATGACTGTATTTTATGTTTAATCCTCGTTTTTTACATTGTTACATTTTTTTTAAAAACCATATTGAAGCTGAAATTGTAAATATTTCTAGACATCTCCTGAATTAAATATTACCGCAATACGACCCAAGTTTATTCCTGACTATTTTTCCCCTTATATTTTTTTAGTGTTGCTGTGTGGAGTTTTTAAAATATTGCTTTTTTTTTTTCTTTATACCCGAGTTGTGTTCTACTTCTGAGAGCCCTCTTGCCAAGTGTTTACGTGTAAATCTCTTTAATATGACACACATTAGAGCAATTCATACTAGGTAAGCATGAATAATAGTCTTTAAACTGATAAAATGCTTCAAGGTTTCACAGTATGATTAACATTAGCTGAGTTTTTGTCTTCAAGAACAAAGCCATAAAACTTTTTTGAAAAATTTTATTATTTCCATTTGTTCCCATCTACGTCCGGGGAATTTCTCATCCCTGCAGCTCAAAAAGGCTTAAATCTTTTCTGTTTCACAAGCAGAATGCATTGTTGAAAGCTCTCTGAGACTGAAAAATGCACAATGTTGGTGGACTGGGTGGATATAGATAAAGGGTGCTCGGCCTTGTGGAGGAAAAGACACAAAAACGTCCTTGAGAATCAAAGCATGAAGCCAGCTTTTATTCTAACGGCTCTGCCTCTTTTAGTTTGCCCCTCTTAGTTTCTTCGTAATCCTGTTCTTGGCAAGCAAACAGAGAAACACAAACAAATCTTTTCTCATGTTAGTTTTGCTGCAGTTCATTACATAATGTGTAGTTCAGAGTTCAGTTTGTCATACAGTTTAAATGAGTAAATGTGATGTTCTCCCACATCTACCAGCTCGAATCAGAAAGATAAAACTCTTGATTTTACTTAAAAATCAAACAACAACAAAAAATAAATTCTTAACAGTATGACACATCATGATCAGAATCAACCAAGATTAAGTTCATTGAATAACTGGTTTTAGTTTTTCTTGTCTACCCACTGACTTATAAACCTGCTGCTTAACCCAATGAACTTGGAGAATGAGGGTTAAAATGCTTCTTTTGGTATGTCGGGAAAATATTTGGCACTCCAAAGCGGCTACAAACAGAAATGCAGTCTGAAAAGAACAAATTTGTTGAACATCCTAATGTCCTTCAGCCTTAAGAACATGATGCGATTCTCTTCTATATCGATGTAATGTTCCAACACACACGGAACGAATTGGCTCGTAACACTTCTTGGAGCAACATGACATGTAGAATACAGTTTAGGGAACAAGAAATGAGAAATAACATGGGATTCACCAGTCGACTGGCACAGCTTTCCTTAGGGACAATGGTGAAATCCATGTCCCTAACAGTCTATCCCTTACAAAGTTGCAGGGGCTGCCGCAGCCCATCCAAGGCCAAGCTGAGGCCACACACATGCCACCATACACACACACACTCATTTCTAGGGGCAATTTGACACTGGCCAATCAACCTGACATGCATGTTTTTGGACAGTGGGAGGACATGGGAAGAACATGCAAATTCCACACAGAAAGGCCAGTGTTCCAAGCCTCGTCCCCACCCGGGACTCGAACCCATAACCTTCTTGCTGTGAGGCTACTGTGCTACCCACTACGCCACTGTGCCGCCCAATGGATTTCAATCTTTTTCTTATTGGTAACACGTAGTTTTTTGTAGAACCACATTTTGCTTTTTAAAGAAATTTGATAAATATCTTATTTGGAAAACTGAGAACTGCTTTTTTTTGACAGTCCAGTATTGGATGCAGTTTTTTGCCACCCACCAACAATGTGAAATAACTGGTTACAGTCTATTTGACAGAAATTTCCTCCTGTCTGTCAATCCTGTCATCTTGGCAACTTCCCACACATGGCATAGCATGGCCGATTTTAAATTCTGCTCTCCTCACTTTGCATCATCTCTTCCAGTTTGCAGCCAACAAACATTTATGAGGGGCTAAAACTTTTTAGGATTTGTATCCTGCTGCTTTCTTCCGCCTCATCCGGGGCTGGGTTGCGAGGACGGTAGCTTTACCAGGGTTGTTCATCTTGTTCTTTTGGTCAACACCCAAACTGATGACTGTAGCTGATGATAGTAAAACAGATTGACTGTAAATTGAGGGCTTTTTGGCTTAAGTCCATTATTATCGTTTTTCTGTATGGCAGACCAAAGCAGTTTCCTAATAACTGCGGATGTTGCTCCAATCCACCTTTTGATCTCTTTCTCCATTCTTCCCTCTCTCACGAACAAGACCCTAAGATACTTAATTTCCTCCACTAGAAGCAGGACCATGTCCTTGACCAGCAGATGGCCCTCCATTCTTTTTGGTTTTAGAAGTTGTCTTCTTCTTTCGACATTTCCCTTAAGGGGTCACCACAGCAAGTCAGTTTCTTGCATCTAGCCCTATCTGCTGCATCTTCTTCGGTCACGCCAACTATCTTCGTGTCTTCCTTCACTGTATCCATGAACCTCCCTTTTGGTCTTCCTCAAGCCCTCTTTCCTGGGGGTTCCATACCCAGCATCCTTCTTCCGATGCACTCTCTCTCTCTCTTTCCTCTGTACATGTCCAAACCATCTCCGTCTGGCCTCTCTGACTTTACCTCTAAAACCTCTAACATGTGCTGTTCCTCTGATATACTCATTTAATAATAATAATAATAATAAAAATTTTATTTGTAAACAGACTTTATATCTCCAGTGGAGATCTCAAAGTGCTACAATGACCAAAAGAAACAACAAACAGCAAAATTAAATAAAACCACAACGCAAAAAACAACACTAAAAACTTTGCTGAAAAGCCTTTAGAAATAAAAATGTCTTAAGTCTTTTCTTAAAAGCCTCAACGCTCTGTGGAGCCCTCAAGCTCTCGGGAAGATCGTTCCAGAGCCGTGGAGCAGTTGCCTGGAAGGCCCTGTCCCCCATAGTGGAGAGTTTGGTCCTTGGTTGATGCAGGCAGTAGGAGGAGGAGGAGCGCAGGTCTCGGACAGTTGTGTGGAGGGTTAGGAGTTCTTGGAGATAGACAGGTGCAGTGCCGTGTATGCACTGATGGGTGAGGAGGCAGATCTTGTTCTGATTTCTAATCCTATCCATCCTGGTCACTCCCAGAGAGATTCTCAGCATCTCTGTGGGATGTTTTTAGAATTTGTAAGTTTGTGTAATGAAGGTGCATTAATTTCTGAAAGGTACTTAGTTTTTTATTTAAAAAAAAAAAAATAAATTGATGATCCAGGGATGCTGTAAATTTGTTTTAAAGCTACACAAGTTCTCCTTCTTCTAAGTAACACATGGAAGTTTTGTTTTGTATAGCTTTACTTATTTAAATCAGTTTATGCAAAAAAAAAAAAAATGTACCTGAGCAACACCAATTTTACCTGAACATATTTATGAAGGGATTGAGAAAGAACACACTACCTTTTAAATGCATTTAGTGCATTAAATTGATGTCACCTTCTTGCAAAAGCATTAATGCATTGCTCAACAACAGATTTAGAAAAGTTTGTTTTGTGGCCTTCATCCAACTCCTTTATGCGCATTTGTGCTCTGTCAAGCCACCTACTGTTAGAAAGCATGTTTACTTGTACCCAGGAGTACTCCGGTCAGTAATTTAGCTGCGTATTTTGGTTGAAGTAACAAACATGTGGGCAAAAAGTTAAAAGCCGCTCTGTTAGTCACCGTCCATTAAATCTGTTTTGGTCCTCAGTTGTAATGAAGAGTGCTTGAAACCTTGTGAATCTCAACACCTTTTTCTGTTAATTGCTGCTTCTGAGCATAACCCTGAAAGGGCTGTGGAAATGAACTTAATTATCTTGTTGAAAATGTAGCAATGTTCTAACTTTAACTTGCCTCTAGGGCCTAAAATGAATTGATGTATTTGCTCGGGACTCTCACCACACATTCAGCCAAATTCTTAATAATGGTGAGGAAATTGGATTGAATAAAGAGAGTGGTTTTCATTATCCAGCTGTGTTCAATAAATGAGAGTTGAAATGAGGATCACTGTTTCACTGCAGCTTTTTCTGTTTTCAGCCCATCAAAGCATAAATATCCATCTTTTTGTCAGTTTAAGTGTCATTAATGTTAGAGATCTAATTAGTTCAATTACACATTTCCTCCTAACTTTTCTATTTGTTTATTCGTACAGTTTGATTGACTACGGTACTACATAATGATAATGTTTGATGCAGAGGAGGAGGAACAAACTGGGTACTTGCTGTATGTGTAAAAGGCGTAACATTATTTTATTTAATGTTGGCTTAGTTTTATCTGTTTTAGTTTTTAAAATGGACCAGCTCTATACCCTCTTCAAGATCTTTGAAAGTTCATGGTAGTTTACTCAACCAGTCTACATGTGTTTTGTCAATTTAGTGAAGGTATTCGACGGTGTCCTCTGGGACTGAAGTGGGGGTGTTCCAGGAAAACGAAGTTTCTGAGCCCTTAGTATGGGCTGTGCGGTCGATGCATAACCGGTGCCAAAGCTTGGTTTAGAGTGCCAGCAGTATGTCTACTCCATTTCCAGTGAGAGTTGGACTGCGCCAAGGCTGCCCTTTGTCACCGATTCTGTTCATCACCTTTATGGACAGAATATCTAGACGCAGACCTCAGGATCGCTGCTCAGATCGCTGCTTTTTGAGGATGATGTGGTCCTGTGGACTTCATCGGACTGTGATCTCCAGCTCTCACTGGATCGATTTGCTGCCGAGTGTGAAGCGGCGGGGATGGGAATCAGCGCCTCCAAATCCAAAACCACGGTCCTTTCCCGGAAAAGGATAGAATGCCCCCCTCTTGGTCAGTGGCAGGGATCTGCCCAAAGTGGAAGAGTTTAAGTATCTTGAGGTCTATACAAATGAAATTTAATAGATGTTGCAACCCATTGTTTTTGTCACAGGATTGATTATTCAATGCCACTTTTCACTGCATTTTGTCATGCAAACATATGGTTTTTATGCTTTCCTTTTAAATACACAACTGTTTACGGAGTTGTTACTGCTAAACATGTTAGTGTGGAGCTGTGGTTAAACTCAACTCAGTTTGATTATTTTGAACCAGCTGAATTACAGTTGGGGTGAGTTGTTGTTTTAAACTGGAGCAGATAACGACAGTGAATGACAGCCTCAGAGATAGCTGGAGTCAGACCTTTTATTAATGTTTTCTCTTGAAAGTAAAGCCTTTGTCCTCTTCATCCTATAGATTGTCATGGCCATTTAATCTACAGTGCATCCAAGATTTTATAAAGCATGATTTTATTTAAAAAAAACTGTTATTTTTAATTTTCTTTGCAGTCTTTACTTTCTCACTTTATGTCAAATTAAGTCAAGTTTGAATTTTGGTGATTTGGTTTCTTTTCATTCCTTTTTACTCTATTACCTAACAGAGCATGACTCTCCGTAATTTGTGCTTGACAGTGATAGATCTGTCAGATCTATGAGTCTATAGATAATCCTTCATTTTACAAATATAACTAAAATAACAAAATATTGTTGAGGGATTCATCTGGATATTTTTACATGTGAATCACAGATAGAAATATTTCCAGCTCTGTCTGTACGTCAGTTCTGTCAAGCTAAATCTACAATTTATCTTGTCCTCAGCATGTTGCTTTCCCAGAAAATGACATTGTAATGACTACTTGAACAACCAGTCCTGGCAGATGGGTTTCTGATGGATGCTCACAACGATAGCTGTGTTTTGACAAAAAAATAATTTAAAGAAAAATATGTATGGAGCTATTTTAGTGAAAACTATACCAAATGTTGTTCAGGTTCCCTGATCAGTTATATATGGCTCAGTATACCCATGGGTCACTTAATCGTTGTGACAGAGATATTCCTGCATCTTTTCTAGAAATACTGATTTGTTTTCTACTTTTTTGGCAAGTCGTTTTTTAGTTCAAGTTTGGTTTGGTGCAACTTACGGAATAATTAGGTGAAAAGAAAGCTGAACCATGAAGCCAAGCCCTTGCTTTGAAAGTTGACTAACATTTCTACTGGGGTCAATACAGAATATACCATATTTTCACGACCATAGGACGCATATAAAAGTCTTAGATTTTCTTCAAAATGAGCGGAGCACCCTATGTATGTTGTGAAAAAAACAAGTGAAGCAGATGAACACTAATCTTGCTCTGATTCCGAGAGGTCTGACAAAGGAACCGCTGGACATCGATGTGAACCGGCCGTTCAAAGTAAGGCTGCGAGCGGCGTGGGAGCGATGGATGACCAGAAGACACCACAGCTTCACGAAGGATGGAAGGCAGCGCTGGGCGAGTTACGCCACAGTTTGCCAGTGGATTGTAGATGCTTGGGCTAACGTGTTTGCTGGCACTGTTGTCTGACCTTTTGCAAAAGCCGGCATCATTTCTGAGGGGCTGCACGGTACAGAAAGGGACTCTGACAGCGAGGAAAGTGAACCTGCCATGTTGGATTTAGCGCACCTGTTAGATTCTGAAACAGAGGATGAGGACTTGGATGAATTTGATAAATGACTTTATGATGACTGTAACTAATATTTAAATAAAGCCAACCAAACTCAGTGTTACTCCTGATCTATTCTTAAATATGCACACTTGTCTGCTTGTGTGTGTGTTGTTGTAAGGCAGACATACTTAGTAGAGGATATGTACAGTATATAAAACCCTCGTCATATCATCAGGTGCGCCTTATGGGTGTGTTAAATACAGAGCACATGAAACTGGGACTGCACCTTTTAATACGGTGCGCCTTTTGGTTGTAAAAATACGATAATATTATTTCTTTAAATGAAGGGACACTTAATAAATGAGTGCAAATACAATTTTTACGTGTGAGTGTTTTTTTTTTAATTTTTTTTTTTTATTTTGCGGAAATTGTTTTTTACACTTTTAGGCAAAGCATTTAGTCTCACATTTTGAATCAAAGATATTTCAGGAATAAAACTTACCTTGATGACTCAGCGGCTCGGTACGGCTGGTTGCAGTGAAAGTGTTTAACAAGCCCACTAGCATGTAGGTGGTTCTTGTACCAAAACCTCTCTCCTGTGCACAGATGAATTCTATTTTGTGGTCTATTGATCTGGACCACAGTTTGATTGATGCTGTCTTTAAAAATTCATTAGTTTGAGACACGGGGGAGCCACAGGGTAGCAAGCGATCCTGTAGGTCACATTTGTCTGTATTTACAGAACCAGGAGCGTTCAGTCAACAGCAAGAAAAGAGGCCTGTCACATCCACTGGGGGGGCCATATGAGTCACATCATCATGCACTCCAACAACCTCATGTAGTGACAGAAGATGATGTTTAGCACATTCTCTTGCATCAATTTATTCAAGTTTTCTCTTTTTTGCTTTGTGTGAAGCAATGGACTATTTTTTTTTTTTTTTTGTTGTTGGTTGCTGCACAATTTATGTAACAAATTTTAGATAAACTTAATTTGTAGACTGGTTGATCAACTTTAATCAATCATCATTTCAGGATCATTAATCAGCTGAATGGAAATGTATGGGTTTGCATGAATAATTTATTATTTATTAAATACATATCATTTATCAATTCATTGCATTATTTGATGGATTTCTTTTGAGACAAAAATTTCAAACCTAAAAACAGTTGGGAGCAAATATAATTTTTTATGACTTGTTTGAAAATAAATTGATAGCGGTCTCTCAAAACACGACTTTCCTGCTTGCACATTTTCAATTGTCATTCTAAAAACAATAATGTTTGAACATCAGGAGGATTGTTTTTTAAATAGCTAACAAATCATTTCTAGCATTGCTTGCAAATGAATGACAACATTTTTGCAAGGAGTGCTCTGCTCTGCTTTATCTTTTAATTTTTTTTTTCAATGTTTTGTAAGGATTTTGCAATAATATTCTCAAATGGTAACTGCTTTTTACATTAGGAAGCTAAATTTATTACAAAATGAGTTTGAGCAATTTATTACAAAATTGAATGAAAAACACATTTCAGATTTTTTGTTGCGTTGTTGTTTCAAAATGAACATATGAACGATTGAGTTTTTTTTTTTTTTTAATAACTGTAAAGCTGCTTGATTGAAAACAAGCATTTCTACAGAAAACATAAAAAAAAACAAAAAAACAAAAACAAAAAAAAACTAGGGTCTAAAGGGGAAAAGGAACTGAGTTCTATACTTTTTAATAGAAGTTTTATATTAATCAGTAGAAGTAAAGATTATTAGTTGAGTATTAAGATCTGAATATTTTAGTTTCTCATGATGGTGTAACAATGATCCTGTGTCTTGCTATGTTTCTTTGTTGTGTGGAATGCCAGATGTTTTAGGGAGTGTGAAGAGACAGGCCACCAATCTCCCCATCCTCCACGTTTTATCAGATTCTGAGGTTGAGATTACTCTGAACTTTAGTTGAACTGATTAGGGGCAATAAACTGATAAACTGGCTTTGTTCCACCACAACTTATATTTACATAATTACATTAAAACTTTGTATAACATTTTTATACTTATAATACACGATAAAAGTAATCATGTTTAATCTGCTAGATTTTCTGACAGCGCTCTTAAGGCGCTGTAGCTGCGCTAACGCCTGTGTGGGCAAGATATACTTTTTCTGTGTCCAGGTGTACCCTGCTCATGTGAATTGCCGACGAACACAGCAATTGCACCCTCCTGCTCATGAATGCTGTCACATCAATCAACTGTTACCCCTGCCTGGAAGAGACATCTAGAGAAGAGAAACTCCATGAAGGACTGCAGCAGTTGGACTGTGGGGCGGGGGGCATTCTGATGACAAACTGATAACAGAATAAAAACCCTGTGTTACCGAGCCTCGATGCCTCTTCAGCTCAGACGGGAGAAGGCACACATCACGTGCACCCTAAAGAGGTTGATAAGGCCCGGACGTCTGTATACTTTAATAAAATAGTTTTAATGGTACCCTATTGAATCCTGGTCATCTCTCGATATATGAATACGCTGTGTAGGACTAGAAAAGTAAAAAAGAATAAATCCTACAGGTCACACTTTATATTTAAAGCCCCTCAAACTGCTTTATGTGGCTTTTGCAAGTCTGGGGCTTTTCATTTGAGTTTTGTCCACTGAGAGCTAAATGAAAATGTGTGATAATCACAAAAGCTGTCCCATGGTGTGGATAGTTGTCTTGATTTAGTAAGCAGGATGTCTGGATGTAGCAATTATGGACCGTTGTTAATTACACTTGTTTTTCAATTAGGATCAAGCCTAGGGAGAAATTAGTGTTGGACAAGAGGTCAGCTAGACTGAACTGTTTTAGAGATGAGAAGTTGGACAAAGAGTGATTATGATTGATAACTTATTGTACTGCTGGAACATGAGAAGAATTTAGGGGACCTAAATGTGAAAAAAAGTACAAAGTATCTTTTGTTGAAAAATTGCGTTATCTTTTTGTACTTTACGAACTAAGTGGAAACCCTTTAACGAATAAGACGCAGTCAAACTCCCACAACGCTCTCACTTCCTGATGAAAGCAGAGACTGAACAGAAGGCGATCCCAGCAGCCTCCTCCTGCAGTCCACTCCAGGTCAGGTTGGATTCACCACCAGAGCAGAGGGAAAACCTCAGCTGCCAGAACATGAAACAAAAGTAATGCCGGCTTTTCAAAGCTGTGAAGTAAGAATTTCCCAGTGCCTGAGCTTTTCTCACATCGGTTTCCTTGTGTACTCCTGCTGTGAAGTGGTGAAAAGTTCAGACACATTTGTCCACTTGGCTTAAAAGAGCTAGATTTGTTTCTTATTTTTTAACCATAACCTTGCATTATTATTATTTATAACATACTTACAACCATGGTGAATAATTTAACACTGACACACAGTCCATTTTTACATTCTGAACATACATGTGTTCTCAATGTGTTAGAAAGCCTGCTTTTAGATTGCATCATCCCACTCGTGTTTCTTTCTGTGCAACTCAGTGGAATAAAACAACACCTTTTGGCTTCAACTTATTACACAAGAGGCTCGGGTGAGAATGCAGCAGGATAATGACTTCTCTTTTCTGCAAATAGGATTGTGCATGAGGTGTTCTCTAAGGTAATGCAGGGTAGAAATAAGTGAGATTTTGCTCATATAGAAAGCAGTTCTCTAAATATACGGTAGTGAAGTAGTCTTTCATATTTGCAAAATTTAAATGTCGGTAGGTGGAGGATTTATTAATCTGTGTTTATGCCGTAGGGAACAGTGGTGGAGAGAGTTTGATACAGGGTGTGAACGGGTTCTAAGGAAAGAGATAAATTCACATTAAAGAAATATGGGGTTGTTTTTTCTGCTGTTTTGAAACTCAATCGAAACCTATACTTTTCCCACAATTTTGCAAAATATGGCCTCTCATGTGTGTTAGTTTTTCTCTCTAACTCTTCCACCATTTGGTCATTTTTTTTTTTGTAGAATATGGGATTTATCCGTGTGATTGATTGGCAAGATTCCTGTGCTATTTACTATACAAAATTGTCAACAATTGTTAACCTCTGCACAGTGGTGCAGTGGTTGGCACAGTGGTCTCAGAGCTAGAAGGTCAGGGGTGAGAGTGAAGCTTGAATCACTGCTCTTTCTGTGCAGAGTTTGCATGTTCTACCTGTGTTTGCGTGGGTTTTTCTGGGTACTCTGGTTTACGCCCAATTTTCAAAAACATGTGAGGTCAGGTTAACTGATCGGTAAACAATTGCCCTTAAGAATGAGTGTGTGTGGATAAGTCTGTGTGTGTGTGGATAAGTCTGTGTGTGTAGCCCGCAACAGACTGGCAACCTGATTGGGGTTGATCCAGCCGGAATAGGCTCTGGCACCCCCCGCAACTCGGTACATTTTCTTACACAAACAAAACCACGGACAGAAAAAATATTTTGTCTCCATTTTATGCTGACAAAATAAAAATCTAAGACTAAAATGAAATAAATGCATTCAAAATACAAACACTTAAAAATTGTTTTAATCGTATAAAAAAATGTGATTTGAAAAAAAACAATGATTGTGTAAATTATTTTCCAATAACTGAATTTGATATTTACATACAAAATGTTCCCGAGCTCCAGATTCGTAATCAAATGGGTCATCACTGACAATTAAAATAATTTATTAGGACTAAAAATAGTTCTTAGATTTCTCTTGGCGTATTTTCATTAAGTGTGTTTCCTCTTAGACACATACAGATGTTTGAATTGTTTATGACTCATAAACAAACAATATGTTTGTCGGAATGCAGAGAATCATGGAGGCACTTGGTTTAATGTACTACTTATTGATTCCAAAGAAAATTGGATGAGAGAGATGATTGGTTCACTACCTGACAGCTTCTTTAGTAATTTTATTCTAAATAGTGGAAATCTGTACTAAATCACTCTGTGGACTCCTAAATTACATAATCAATTTTTAATCACCATTACCGGTTTCTCTATGTTAAAGGTTTAGTGTTTTTTAATGAACAAACACAAATGCCTTCTTTTAAATAATGAGTTGCACAAAACTGACAAAACAAAAAAAAAGTCTTTGAGAAATGAATACAGATATCAGAAGAAATAAATCTACTTCTTAGAAATATCACACACACTTCCCTTTCTTACAAACCAATCACTAATTACTACAGGTTTTAAGACTTTATACAGCCCAGTGATCGACGACCACCACTGAAATACACCAAATTTAAATGAATGGATTGTTGATGAGCTCGTTAAGAACAAGTTTTTCCTGATTTATTAAAGGTGTAATCCAGGTCTGTGTAATCTCTCATTCATTCAGAATTGATCCATTGTAAAAAAGGCTCTAAAGTTTTCTTCTGGACAGTTTATTTGATGATCGAGATATTTCAACTTCAGTCCAGAAAGTAAGATCAATCCATTTTCTTAGATCCTGATTGACCTGCACATCATTTGTATAAGTCTTAAGATAAATTGAAACAATCTCTTCTCAACTGAAACCAGGTTTTTGTTGTGGTCTATTTTCTATGAGGAGTAGGGATGTCTTAAATAAAGCGAAAGATAACTTTAAGGTATAGAAAATTGTTATTTTAACAGCACCATTTTTCTTTTGAACCATACCAGCCTGTCAATGCCTTACCCCGTCAGACCTCAGAAGCTAAGCATTGTGGGCCTACGCAGTACTTGGATGGGAGACTGCCGGCTAGATAGATATTGTTGAATGCTGCCAAAACCATGTGAAACCAGGTCGGAGTATGCTTTTTGTCTCTAGCTTGGTTTCCCACTATGTAGGAACTCTTTATTCCTTTAGAGGCAGAGGTAAAATCTTTGCCTTAATTACCATGCCACAGGGATATGCAGCTCAGGATGCCCAAATTAGCAAAATTACCGCCTGTGGTGTCACATTATCTGTAGAGCAAACACTTCTCATGTTTGGAAGATTGCAGAAGCCTGAAAATGAAGGGTAGAAGATGTGTCTGGATTTGAGATGGACTGCTGAGGCTCAAGCTTTTTGTGAGGCGTAGAGTTGAACATCCCTGAACTAATGCTCCTGCTGTGCACAGAATTTACAAGTAGAGTACAGAGAGTTTGGATTGAGTAGGAAATGTACAGAAAAACTTTTTATTTCATATTTGAAAAAGTTGCAGCATCCTGGATAAAGTTTGTCTTTGAACAGAGTTTTTTTTTTTTTTTTTCTTGAATAACACTCTCTAATTAATTTTATTACTTCTTTAAAAAAAAAAAAGCATCAGGTTCTTATAATTTAAAACAAGATTGTCTGCTTGCAAACCAAAGTACTACACATTTGTTTAATGTAAACTCCGCAATGCAAGCGTGGCAAAACACTACCTGACAACATAAGTGTCAATGTTGTGCCCTCAACTGTGATAAATAAGACTCTTCTTATTAATTCCCACCATCAATTTTTTTTTCCGCAACTCACAAGACAAATTTATTTCCACTGGCTAATTTCCAATTTAACTCATGGAGCTGAAAAAAAAAAATTCACACTGCTAAAATTGAGTGTAATTAACTTGGTCACAGTGGCTTTATTTGTGGTCACTGATTGCTTGATTTTACCCTACAGCACGGTATAGTTGCAACAAGGAAAAAACTTTTTTGAAAGAAATGCATCAGTACTAAACTAATTATTATATCTATTACTGGAAAAAAAAAAGTAAAGTGCTTTTAGTTTGTCAAATAGTGTCTCCGAAAAAGTTCCAACTTCCCAACTAGATTTTCTGAGTCCACAATCAGCTCCACTGTTTTCTGGGTGTTAAGCACCAGGTTGTTGATGCTGGACCATGACACAAGCCGGTCCACCTCGCTTCTGTAGGCTGACTCATCTTTGTGAAAGATGAGCCCGATCAGGGTGGTGTTGTCTGCAAACCTGTGATTCGAGGTGCAGCTGTTGGTGTAGAAAGAGTTGCGCAGAGGGGAAAAGACACAGCCCTGTGGAGAGCTTGTGCTTGATAGTCTGGGATGATCAACTAATCATCACATTATATTAATTATCAAACTGACCATTCAACAGCGTGAGCCTGACCATGTGTGCTATTTGTCTAATTTGAAACCCTTACATGTTCTTATCACCTACTGTTGCCTCTCCCTCCAAAAGCCTTATCACTGCTGAGAACAAAATTTGGTTGAATAAAAGATAATCCAGGAATACGCCAACCAACAAACTGCTTATTATAAATTTTAAATGACCAAAACAAGCGGTGCAGGGTTACACGGAGGGAGATGGGATGTTTTTCTTGTCCACAGTTTGACTCTGGCTCATGTTCTTCCTTGTTTTTTTTGGGTTTTTTTTTTGCCCCCATCTGGGGCTTTTTCCATACAGAAATAATTTATTCATTTTTTTCAGGAAGACCAGATGATACTGGACTAAACCTGATCTGGAATAATTTGGCTTTGCTCATTGTATGTTAAGCTAACTTATTCCTGTGTTAAATGCTTCAGATTAGTTAACCATATGGCATAGATTTACTGACTGAAATAGAAATGTGCTCACTTTCATGTAAACTGTCAGTGGGGAAATAAAGCCGAGCTGAAAACATATGTATAGAAGCAAAGAAAATGTGCATAAAAGTATTTTTGGGTTGGTTTATCTTAAGCAATGAGTGAAGTAAAGTGTTTGTGACAAACGTACATAATACAGTCTAAATGAGGGAGGGCATTCATTTTGATGCAAACCTTCTTGGAGCTTAAACATACTGTGCATACGGAAAGTATTCACAGCACCTCATTCTGCTCAATTTTGAGCTTCACAGCAAATCTCGTGATTATTTATGTCCATATTATTTTTCAGATGTGTTCTAAAAAAATTAATTTGCAACATTTTTTCTTTAAAGAAAACTTTTTTAAACTGTTGTTTTGGGGTGATTAAGAAATTTGATTTAATCCACTTTGAAATAAGGTTGTGACATAAGATGTGGAAAAAGGCGAGGCCCTGCGAAAACTTTCTGGATGCACTTTATCCGATGTCATTTGCAATCTCACACTTCCTCATGTCAATTATGAGAGTTGTGACAGCACGGCGAACATGTCAGCTGTAATTTACATCTGTACAGACAGAAACAGAAGAATTACACAGTTAGAGGTTAAACCGTGTGTATCATTGTTGTTTTTGTTTTTTTTTTTCCTTTTGCCCTAGTTTTTCCTTCTACATTTTTTTAAAGATAGACGCAGGTTTAAAATAATGTAGAAAAATTTCGTTTCATCTTCTGAACTGCTTAACCCTTATAGGGTTATGGGGAATGCCAGAGCCTATCTCGGCCCTGTACAGGTTGTCAGTCTATCACGGCTCGAAGGACATCTTAATTCTCGATTGTGGTTTTCCAAAAAGGAATGTAGAAACTCTGTCATTCTCACATGAATGGAGAGAATATTCCATAAAAACGACAAACTTTGATGGCTTAGAGCTCTACCTTGAAATGTAGTTTTAGGTGTTAAGGGAAACACGGACAGCCCTGCATCTTTTAAGCAAAAATGTGAGCGAAAAAACCCCATCCAATACCTGCTATTGGAGATTTACAGTCTTTATTTATATGGGAATTACATTCTACCCCATACCCATTTTGGTTGCTTGAGCAATAATCATCAGCAGAATTGTTGATGTCTGCAACCTAATGCATCATTTATGTTGTAAATAAAATGCTGCTTTTCCTCTGATTGGTGATTTTTGGATCTCTGCATGCCGGTGGATGACATTTTATTTTGCTATCTTCGAATACATCTCCTGCTGAGGTCCAATAGGCCGCTTGATAGATCAGAGAAAAAAAACATGCTCACAATATTTGTCTCTTTATAATAACTATATCGTTCCTTTATTATTTCTCCACACAATAAGGATCTAAAATCAATCCCCACAAGCAGCACTCCCTGTTCATATTTAACTATTCTCATTGGTTTGTATTTATCTGGACAAAATGCATCTGCACATACAAAAGATGAAAACATAATGCAACACTGACTCCCACAGTGATCTCAGCAAGGCACCGTGACTCATTTTCACCAGAGTAATGAGTGAGACGCCACGTAAACAGAAAAGGAAAAGCATGCAGGCCTTTCAGTTTTTATAAGGATCATCCTTCCTTCCACACTATTTGTATGTTTCAGACCTCCAGCTGAATGCTTTTTGTGAAAATGTGTTTGTGACAAATGTGAAGACAAAGACAAGAAGACCTATTGAATATCAGAACTCTACTATGGGGTTGCTGCAAATTGTTGGCTTTTCATTCTGTCCTTTAATCTCCTCAAATAATGAATGAGCTATCAGTCTGCATCAGCTTGTTGGTTTCTGATCTGATCACAGTTGAGAGGTCCACAAAAAAGCAGTGGTTCTGTTTGAGCGTAAGGGTTGTCGTGAGTTAGAAATTGTCCAAGAGCTTTAAAAGAAGATGAAAGCACCCTGGCCTCTCTGTTATAAAGATAAGTAATTCTGATTTTTTTCCTGGAAGTTCTGTCTCATACTGAAGCACGCAGGCAGGAGCTCGGAGTCTCAGGTGCAAAGTGTGCAGTGAAGCAGAGGGGAGCTGTCTGTTTGACTGGAAATTTCCCTTCTTGTTGCTTCAGTGGATGTGTTGCTTTGTTCATGTAGTTTTTAGTTGCTCATCTAAAACCATATTGGGTTGTAAATGTTGCACCTGCAGAACTTGCCATTATTTAAATGTGTTGCTTTGCTTCAGGAACTGGGTGGAAATGCATACATGTTCGTGCTGGTTCTGCAAACAATACCCATAAGGGAACAACGGTCCAATAAAAGAAAATTTATCTCAAGGGACTTTCTGTCCATCTGTCTGCAAGCTGAGTCCTGGTGTTCCTGAGAGTACACGGCGGCAATGTTTTGTTTACTTTTCAAAAAGTCCCCGAGGGAATCACTTGAATTGTTCCCAGCATATCTCCAACAAAAATTCTCATTATTTTAACAACTTGTAAACCCTAATCTGTTTTTCTTGTTGCACATCTTTAGTGCAGTTAAAAGGATAATGTTCACAACAGCTTTAAGATTTTTTTTTAGATTGTCATTTTTTGTACTTCTGTAGTATTTTTTGTTTAAATTGAAGATTGGAGGACACACGCCACGGTCTCCAAAAGTCTCCTAAAGTTTGGACCATCCAATGTGAGCCTACGACTAAAGCAGGTGTGAATACTGAGTGAAACAGTCTTCCCTGCACTGTGCAATCAATCCTTTTTGTCTACTGCCGTCTTTGTTAATTAGCCCTATTTACTTTCTTTGGGTCTTCCCTTTGTTATTTTTTTTATTATTATTTTATTAGGAGGATAAGCTCCTTGAGATGAGACCTCTCATTTTCAAGGGGGTCCTCAACCTAACATTCATGTTTTTGGAGGGTGTGAGAAAACCAGGCAAGTGTTTCAAACCTCACCCCCACAGGGATTTGAACCCATAACCTTCGTACCCACAACCTTGTTGCCGTGAGGCCACTGTGCCATCATGCTTAATACTTTTACAATTTAATTATTTTCTCTTTTTTTCAAGAAACATCCCAAGCTTTCATTCAAAACAGTTTGTGCATTTGCACTTTTGATTTCTGCAAGTCATCTTTTTTTTTTTTTTTTTTTGAGAGGCTAAAAACCCACCTTTTTAAGTCGGCTTTTACTTGATTTTTATTTTTTGCTTAAGATAATTTTATGTATATAATAAAATCTGTTTACTTTTTTGTTTTTACACAATTTTATTTTTCTGATTGAGTTTTCTTACTTGATTTCTTACTTTTTTTTTTAACCTGTTTTACTGGTTTTAGTTTTTCTTCTATTCTTTTATTCTGTGTCTTCTGCTAGTGTTTCCTCATAGGGATCCTCCATCTGCCTGCTCAGTCAGTGGGGTCTTCTCTGTGGGGGTCTGACTGGCCTGGGTGGTGCAGGTCCCCACTTGAGCCAGGTGGCTTCTGTGGGTGCCTGTGTCTCTTGGAGCTGGGTGGACCCCTGTGGTTTTGGCCGCTGCAGTCGTGGGCAGGCTAACTCCAGGTGTGGATCGATCCCCAGTTATTATTTCCTCACAGCCGTATCAGGCCAGATGCTTATTTTTATTTCAGTTAAAGAGACAGCAGCTAGCGGTACAGGTGAAATGGGGCTTTGGGAAGGATAGGAGTTTGGGGTTGAGGAACGGAGGGAGGGACCATGTGAACGTCGATGCATGTGTGCAGTTTTTTGTGTGAGTGAGTGATTTTTGATGAATGCTTGTGTTTTGACTTGCTGTTTTTTTTTTTAATGATCTGGATTTTGATGTTGTTTAAGTTTTTATTTGTTTTGTTCAGCACTTTGTGTAACTTTGTGTTGGAAAAGTGCTATATAGATAAAATTTGATTTGATTTGGTCAAAGGTTGTCATTGTAGTGTCATTGGGCGAACTTGTTTCTCTTTCATAGTGACGCTCTATTGTGCTCTTTGTGGCCTGAAGGACTTCTTAATTCTCGATTGTGCATTTTTTTGTTTGCTGCTCAAACAGTGTTGAATGAGGACCTCTGTTTATGAGGGAGAGAAACCCACTACTCTCTGGGATTAATTACATGCAGACATGTGGATGCCGGTGGACAGCTTTGTTGACTGATCTATAAATATTACAATAAACTGAATTCTCAGCTGCAACTTGTGTTGTAATGACTTCTCAAACTTGGCAAGATTAAATATCCATCTCATCCACTTCCACAGCACGGGATTCTCAGCGAGACATCACTGTGGTTGGTCAGGATGTCAAGTTATAAATTCATCACAAAAAGATAAAAAACAAACTTGTCATCGTTGTAGAAATAGAACTGAGCTGGCAGCACAAAAAAGCATTAGAGCTATGTTTCAATATTCATAGTAATCATCAGATTTTATTCCAGGAATCCAAGCCAGAGTCAGGAACTGTAAGCTTGTGTAAATAGCTCACTGTGAAGCCTCAATTAGACACGTTTCCAACTCATCCACATACACACACATAGACACACAGCATGCCAAATGGGTTTTTGTGTTTTCTGCTGTAAACTTCTGAAAACCTCAGAGGCTTTACACAGTGTGGAAACAAGTTTTGTTTTAGCATAAGTTCATTCCCAACCTTGGCTCAGTCTCCAGGTTCTCCAATTAGTAAAATTTAGCTGTGAAGGTGTGTACACAGTACTGGCACTGGGAGTTTGCCTCTTTTTGTGCTGTGTATTTTAAATAGCTTTCCATATGTCTCCTGCCTATCCCCTCACTAGTTTAAAGAAGCAAACATTGCAATGTTTATTTCTATAAAAAATGCAAGACACAATGTGCACTATCCTTCCATCCAGTGAGATTCAAGCACAAGGATTACTGGTTTTAAGCTTGGTGGTGGGAAGATTTTAAATTGCTGCTTCGGCCCGTGTTGCATGTTTTCCCTTTGTACAAATAAACTGCTTTAGCATACTGTAGCTTCCATGTACCGGTTAGGTGGAATTTTAAGCCAAATTTTCACAAGGAGCAAACTTTTTTTTTTCTTTTCTTCGTTGGCCCTGGAATGAATTGCTAACTAATACAGGGTGATGCCTGTCAAATAGGCTTGGCTGCCCATAAGGGAGAAGCGATTCCAAAAAAAAACCCCAAAAACAAATCAAAATTATGATACCATAAAACTTCCTTTTTGTTTTGGAAGTAGATTGGATCTCTGCGTTTTGCGGATGATGTGGTCCTGTTGGCTTCATCTGATTGTAGCAAATCGATCCAGTGAGAGCTGGAGATCACAGAGTGTGAAGCGGCAGGATGGGAATCAGCACGTCCAAATCCGAGACCATGATCCTGGCTCGCAAATGGGTGGAATGCCCCCTTCAGGTCAGGGACAGGGTCCTGCCCCATGGTGAGGAATTTAAGTATCTCTGGTGGATCGGTGCGGCATCAGCAATAACTAGGACGGTGCATCTGTCCGTCGTGGTAAAGAGAGAGCTGAGCCGAAAAGTGAAGCTCTCGATTTACAGGTCGATCTATATTCCTACCCCCCTCTGCAGTCACCAGCTCTAGGTGATGACTGAAAGAATGGGGTCGCAGATAGAAGTGGCTGAAATGAGCTTTCTTCGCTGGATGGCTGGGCTCTCACTCAGGGATCGGGCGAGTACTTCTGCAATCTTGGAGAAGGTCGGTGTTGAGCCGCTCCTCCTCCTGGTCGAGAGAAGCCAATCAGGGTGTTTTGAGCATCTGGTCAGGATGCCTCCTGGGAGCCTCGATGGTCAGGTGGTTTAGATATGTCCCACCAGGAGGAGACCTGCTGGAGAGACTGTCTCATTGCTGGCTGGGGACAGCCCAGGTGAGAGAAGCCTGGGCTTTCTGTCCGAGGCTGTTGCCCCTGCGACCCGGCCCCGGATAAGCGGAAGACGACGGAAAAAAAAAAAAAACATTCTTTCAGATTTTACTGTGGCATACATTATCAATGTCACTAATTAAAAGTGATGACATAAAACTTGAGAAATGTTACTAAACTATTGTCTTGTACCATACATGTTTAGAAACAAAATACTATAGCAAAACCGCACAACTTGCTGTGTCCAACAAAGTCGTGGGGTCGTCGGTGCTGAGTCTTGGGGACAAAAGCCGGGGTTTCAGATGGGAAACCCGGGCTTTTCTCAGCCCGGCTGCATCTTTCAGCTTAGCTGGGACGATCCTAAGGCGTTCCCCCGCCAGCACGTCTGGAGTCTACCTCTGAATCTCCTCCCGGTGGGACGTGCCCGAAGCACCTCACCAGAGAGACGCTCGGGAGGCATCTTAACCAGATGGCCGAACTGCCCCATCTGGCTTCTCTTGACCAGTAGGAGAAACGACTCTACTATACCGGTTGCCAATTTTTATTCTCGTTGCCGGTAAATACATTTAAAAAGAAAAGCAGACAAAAAACCCCAAACTTTTTTTCTTCTTTCCTTGAAATAAAGTTTTAGTATGACTTTCACTTAATTTTGCTGAATTAGGGGCAGAAAACAACTCTACATTTTCCTTTCCTGTTAAAATCTAAATATTAGTATAAAATATAAACTCAGATTTTATGTTTTATGAGCCAGCATGCAGTTAAAGAGGTCATTTAAAGTTGTAATTTAAAATGTGTGACGAATGAGCTCATTTATTTAAGTTTCTTTAACCATTTTTCAACCCAAGTTTAATAATTCCATTTTATTGGACTAAAGTAATTTTTTTTTCTAATTTATGTAAAGGATTATCTTTAAATATCTTAACAGGAGCTGAGACATCTCTAAGAGAGTGGGAGCTGCCTGATTGAGGCTTTTCCAATTACATTTTATTTGTAACCATTATCTAATCCATAATAGTGTTACATTGTGAATAATCCTGTATTGTTCTTTGATTTTGTGCATTAAAACACGTTGTTCATTCTCACAACCTCATCACACTCTTGCATCATTTGCATTTGTAGTTTTATTGATTTTATTGTATTTCCTCGGTTGAAGGATCTCATTGGCCCAATCCCAAATCGACCACTTGAGCACTCGGGTGCTTGAGCACTGAGCCCTCAACGACGGAATGACGTCACGTGCGTAAGTGCTCCACTGTGAGAGGCTTCAAGGACTCCAGGTGTTGTCAATAGAAATGGGACACCCCTTTAAAAACCTGCACCTCAAGGAGACAAGTGAGAGTGGGCGAGAAGTTGGAAGAGAAGGTAGTGAGCGACAACTTAAAAGAATAAATGGAATCACAGGATAAAAGGGCGCGTCGGAGATTTGTTTGTAAGTAGAAATACACTGCGACCAATTTATTATTGATATGAATTTACACAAAGTTGCTGTTAAATAATCCCAAATAAACAGGGACGGATGAACAAACAATCGTCTTTATAAGACTACGAATGCAACATGACTGTTTATTTACGGGGTTCCGGAATTCTTCAATGCACGGCTACAGGTAAGCAGTCTGTTACTGTAATTTATGAAAAATCAATTTGTTCAAAACAGTTTGTGAGAACAAAAGTTAATGTGTTTAACTTCTTAACTTGTTTTGTGCGCTCAGTGTAATAATTTCGGAAATGGGTCTGGAGAAAAAAGTGAACCCCAGCCAGGCTGCCAAAAAATGGGACAACTTAAAAAAAAGATATAGGGTTAACTATCTTTAATGTGTATGCACTGGTGAATGGGTTGCTGGGTCACATGTGGAATGTTTGTCTGTGGTTTCAATTAAATAACAATGGAGATTCTTCCTATCCTTTTAAAATCATCAGCTATGTGTCACCACACTGAATTTGATTTCTTTTCTCATAGGACCTCATCTTACCACGCACAGAGGATGGACAGGTCACTGCTGCATCTTGGCCGTTTTTTGAGGTGATGCATGAGGCCATGGGAGCCAGGGACTCCATCAGGCCTCTCAACCTAATTTCTACATCGGTGGACACAGAGCCTGAGGAGGATCCTGATGAGGGCCCCTCAACCCTGAGGGATGACCTGACCCTTGTCCCATCTACCAGTGGTGCCTCACAATCCATTAGTGGACCAGGAGAAACCCTGACCCTCCCTCAACCTGGGTGTTCAGGAAATGGGGGAAGAGGAAAAAGAAAAAGGGACACCAATAATGAGCTGCTCGAGTTCCTTAAAGAGGATGCTGCCAGACGGGATGCCCGGGAGGAGGCATGGGAGCAGGCCAGAATGGCCCAAACGGACCGCCTTATTAACATATTAGAGAAGTTAGCAAATAAAGAATAATATATCATTTTTCTTTACTATTTTCTTTCCAATATCTAATCCTTTATTTTCATTAAAAATATTTTGATTATCAGTCTTGTGTATTATTAATAAATGAACTTGTTCATTAGCATGTAAGTGTGTGTGAAGATGTTTACAAATTACATTCCATTGTTTTAAATTATTTATTTGTCAGATCAATGTTTCAAACACAAATCCATGCAGTCACAAACAGATCACAGATAGAACATGTAGATTCATTCTTTATTACCAAAGAATAAATATTCAACCAGTGAGTAAATGTTGTCAGAGGGTGATGGTGACAATAGGGGTGAAGCTGGGGGATCACTCTTCGTCTGGTCTCTACCCTTTGACCAATTCGGCATGGGTGTCCCTGCCAGGAGTGTAAACTCCAGCCGACATAGCTCTAGGGGTCATGGAGACACACAAACTGCCCCACCACGATAAGGTGGTGATCCCTCAGGGGCAGAAAAAGTAGCATATCTGGAAAAAAGAAGAGGAAACTGAAATGAGCAATCAAGGCAACCATTTGGGTCAAAATCAGTTATAAAATGAGTATATCACATTTTTTTAAACAAAATTAGTTTTGTGTCTTCCTCAGACATTGATGAAATAATTAAACAGGCACCTGCAAAATGAAAATCATAAAGATGGGTAGTTATGGTCCTGTAAATGTGCCTCAAGATGTGATGGCGCTGAGAGACGAGCAGAAAGCCTGTCCCTGATGTATGACCCACAGCTCCCCTGGACATCTTCAGGTGGGACAGGGACATCAGGGTCAGGTGGCTGTTGCTCCGGCTCCTCAATAATATCCCCGCTGGCGAGACACAAATTATGTAGGACAGCACAAGCCAGGGCAATCTCCGAGCGGAAGTGGGGCTTCACCTCCAGGGCTTTGAAGAGGGTGGCCCGCCACCGTGCCTTCATCATCCCAAAAGCCCTCTCAATGATGGAGCGGGCCCGGCTATGCCTCTGATTGAAGCGCTCCTCCATCCTTCCCTGCAGAGGTTGCCGGTAGGGGGTGATGATGGAGATGGGCCCTTCGATACAGGGGTAACCACCGTCTCCCAAAAGAAAATAACCAGGTGGGGGGTACAATGCTTCAACATAAACGGGATTGTTCCTAAGAATGCGGGTGTCATGAACAGAGCCGCAATACCCAACAAAAACATCTAGGAATCTCCCGGCAGAGTCACAGATAGCTTGGAGCTGAATAGAATAAAATTGTTTGTAATTAAAATAATCGGTTTTGTTGCGCTTTGGTGGTTTGATGCGAATATGGCAACAATCTATCGCTCCAACTGCCCGGTTGAAGGCATCATGCTGAGCAAGGACACCAAATCCCCGCCCAACCTCATCCAAATTGTCACGTCTGGGGATGTAGATCACTTTAGAACGGACCTTTCGGATCTCCAAAGCAATCTTGTGGACAACTCTGTGGACGGTCGATTTCGGGATATCAAATACCTCAGCTGTTACACGATAGGAGGTACCATGGGCCAACCAATAAACAAAAATAAGGACCTCAAGATTATGGCCCCAGCCATGGTCCTTCTCCTGCTGCAGGGTAGCCAGCAGGGCATTAAATGACCTCCTGGTCAGCCTGAAGCTGGGCTTCATGTCCTGCTCTGGATCCATATAGATCCTGAGGACAGGAACCCGGGCATTAAGCCGAGTGTAGCGGATGGCCTGAAACAAACAGAAACAAAAGTAAAGAGATGCTGCAATGGAAATACTGTAACAGGATCTTAAAACATTTTTAAAGTTTCAGATTTATTTGTTTGGAGGTAAAGCCTCTTGAGTTAAACCATCTCATTTTTGAGGGGGTCCTCAAAAGACCACAAAACAGACAGATATGATTGAGTAAACGTTAGGAGGAAGAACAAAAAGTATTATTAAAAAAATCAATTACTAAAAAAATAGAGATCAGAACAAAAGAAAAGAAACTGAGGGAACATAAATTACTATCATGAATGAAATAGGAGAGAGAAAAGTGAATGTAAATTTACATACTGTACATACATGACAAACATGCATACATACTGTATATAAATATGCAGAAACACTTACCTCAATATTTATAGAACAAATTCTAATGAACAGAAAACTTAAAAATGATAATTTAGCAAATAAGTCTCATAACATAACAATCATAATGTAGATGATGTTTGAAACATCGTGGTGTGTATAAATGCAGTGACAGGCTCTGAATAGTGATTATAAGAACAATCTTATCTTAAAAGTTGGATCTTGATTTTTTTTTATAACATACTCAGTTCACCGCACACATTACTAATAATTTAATGTGAATAAAATATGATGAGCGATAAGTTTATAAACAAATAAAACCATACAGACAAGAAACTCAGAACATTCATCTTATAATTACCTCTCGTCCATGTAATTCTGTGAGGACATAACGAAGGTAAAGACGCTCACGTCGGCGTGGAGAATTTAACAAACGAAAAATGTAGGCAGCTAAAGCCGAAAGCGTACGGAACATGTTTGCTTCCTTTCACTCCGCAGTTTGAAAGAAGTTTCTTCCTCCTACCCTCAGTCGACTCCCTCTTAAACGTCACACCGCAATGATTTATGGGTAATTCTTTGTTGAAAGTGGACTTTGATGCCCACTTACTGAAAGAGCTCATAAAGGAGGCAAAAATGGCCGCCGAGTGCCCTCGATTCTCAAGCACTTTCAAATGGGACAACACTACACCCTTAGCTGCTCACAGGAACGCGCACGTAAAGGAGTCAAGGACACGTTAAGTGCTCAAGTGGTCGATTTGGGATTGGGCCATTATGTTTTTCTCCTGTGAGTCATATAAACAGTTTCTGGTTATCACGTTGATTGTTTGGGTGACACATCCCATTGCTTTTAAAATGAATCTCACACAATTATCTACCAAACATTTTCCAGATCAAATCGATCTTGTCTAGATGGGAACACTTTATTTTGCCATGGTGATGATGAAATAGTCATTATATAATATTTAAATGGCATTCAGATGTTTTGTGCCATTAGCATAAGAATACAGGCTTTCTTTATTGTTTGCGTTCCCTGCCGCCCGGAGACAAAGCCGTCTGAGATTATGTGACGTCCCCAAACGCCTCCTCAGAGATGAACTGCGGTTTCGCTCAGTGTCTGGACAGAAAAAGATGAAGGGAGTTAGTTTTTCTGGCAGATGCTGGGATGTCTCATTATCTCACTCGGGACTAGGCACATTTAGTACCCCACGGGACTCAGCAAACAAACATTGTCTCCTCTAAAAACCCTCCGACACATCCCTCAGCTGCTCAATAGGCAGCTTCTTTTTATTGTGAACTGGATATTTTTAAGATGATTCCCCAAAGTGCTACTCAATGCCCCCTGAGGCTTTCTGTGCACTACAGATTGTTTCCTACCGCCTCTCTGGACACTACAATACTGTAGCCTGTAAGCAGTGTCTGTTCCAGCTCCTCCATCCTGCCATCTTCTCTCCCACTCCAATATAGAGATGCCCTGACCAGCTGGTGGAGCTGGGTAGCTGCAGGCTGCCTTGGATCCAGATCAACTATTGATGTTTGGCTTCCAGTGTTGCTTGTCTCGGGTGGAAATTTCTACATGGGACAGAGATGGGAAAGAGCTCCAGTCTGGTCAATGGAAAGCTAACAAAGAAAGTGGGCATTAAAAATAGAAGTGGTAATTGCACCTTTTTTTTTTTTTTTTTACAGCCAGAAACATTCTCACATTCTTATTTAAAAGGGGGGTTTCAGGCATAATCAACTTTTCGGATGTTTTTATCATGTTTGAATATTCTTCCCAAATTAAAAAATATACCTGAAGTAGTTTAATATTTCATTTATGCAGCAATTTTGAGCCACCTGTCCAGTATTAATTTACTATGCAGATATCAGTTTGTTCTTGGCCACACATATTGTTCCCAGCCATGCCCACATTCTAATATATGCGGGAAGAGTGTTGGTTTACTATGTGCTCTTGTACGCAACGCTCACATTTACCAGGGAGTGCCATTTTTATGTAAATGCATCAAAATAAGAGCATAAAATAATATGCCCTAGTTTTGCTAACTGGAAGTGCCTCACTCTATACTTCTAACTTTAAATGAGATTTACCTTGTGTCATGCATAAACTCCTGGGCAGAATTAAGCAGGTCGCAAGAGGATGGGGAAATTCATTGTTAAAAACAGAAGTGAAACTGAACAAGAATAACTCTAACGAACAATGCCTAAGTGTCAATCAATATATATATGCCTTAGGCTGTTCTATAAATTTGTGACCTTTTTCTTTGGTCACATGACCATGAAAATATAATCAGTTCATCTATAGTTGGTACTGAGAAATTATGAGAAGTTTCACCAACCTCCATTCTCAGGTATACGAGACGTCATGTTAACAAAAATGTTATAGACGGGTAGATGGATGGCGGAGGCAAATATACACTTTTTCAAGTTCAGATAAGATTGAATTATTGTTTCTATTTAAAAGAAAAAAGAAGTTTGGCAAATATTCGGGGCATTTCTTAGCTAATTAACAATATCATGCTTATCTATTTAGTGAATTGAATATACTTTATTTATCCCCGAAGGGAAATTTGAGTGCTGCAGTGCTACGTTCATACAATCTAATACAACGTTGTGAATGACAAGTAATTACAGGTTTGAAAGTGAAAGATTAAATAGTTTGAAGGAGAATGGTAAGAACGATTTTCTGTAACGTTCCTTTGAGCAGCGGGGTTGCAGGAGTCTGTTGCTGAAGCTGCTCTTCAGATGGTCCACAGATTCATGGAGGGAGGGAGGGATTTAGCATGATTGACGACAGTTTTGCTTTCATTCTGTCCCTCGCCACCTTCTCCACACAGGCAATGGGTGAGCCAACCACACGTCCAGCTTTTTTACCAGCTTGTTCAGTCTGTTGGCATATTACATTATGTACACACTTTATGTACGTCATATGGATTATTATCTGACAAAAGCACACTACTCCCTCTTCAAAAAAATTTTTTTTCACATTGTATTTGTCTAATATTCTAATTTTTTGGTTTGTTTAATGTGTAAATGGCGACGTTCAGTACCGTAGGAGTGTGTGATTGTGTAAGCGGTAGCTGTAAATGTGAACACACTGACCTCATGCTACTCCATTCACACCACGCCGAGGCTCATCAGTGACAGGTGCTTTGGCAAAAACATGTGAGAAACTAATCAGAGTCACTGACCTTTTCCAGTTGTATCACGCCGTGCATGGATAATCCCTGTTCAGACTGTCAGTATGTATGGGTCAGATGAGACAACCCGAGGTTGATACCCTCGCTAATGCTTCGGGGGTCATTTCACACTCCTGACCCACTGATCCCATCACACCTGAACTGTTTGCTTATTCTTTTATTATAAACTGCTGACCATTTGCACCATCGCTGGAGGTCAGAAAGGTTTTTAGTCTAACTTTAGAAAATAGTTGAAGTCGGTATAGAGCGAGAATAGTCAAACAAAAAGTAGGTCTTCATTTGATTCATTAAATTATTATGGTAAGAATTAGTAATTGTACACAAATAATAAATATCGATGACAAAAAAATGTGTTATTTCACAGTGGAATCATTTTAAAATGATTTTGGATAGAAAAAATAATTTATTTTTACATACTCTATTCATCCCTCACCGGGGAAATTTGTGTGCTGCACTCCTACACAGTAGAAGGCTGCCACGACGGCACCAGTGGTTGGAGAAACGGGAGGTTACTTGTCTTCTCCAAGGACCCTGGATGTGAACTCAGTGGGAATGAAACTCGCGAACTTCCGGTTAACTTCCAGTCCACGGGTGAACGCTTTACCACTGAGCCACCATCTCTCCTTTCTGCAATGTTTCCAGACATCCCGGTTAGAGACTACCGGCATTGTGTCTGAGCTAAAAGCTTTCACCAAAAAGTGAAATAATGTCTGATGTACAGTAGTTTGATTTCTTCTTTTGGTGAAATATATACTAAATAAGTAAGTAGATTTTTCCCCATGTGTCTCTGCCCTGTTTTTTTTTAGTTATTGTTGTTTAAAACTGATTGTTTTGTATGATGTAGTTTAACTGGTTATATTGACTATTTGGACTAAAAAATATATCTGAATAATTTTTGGTATTTTACTACAAAAATATTGAAAGTGACACAGAAACACAAATTGCACTTAATCCAATTTTCAAAAATACATTGACATCATGCCGCAAAGCAGGATGGAGTTGTCATGCAAGCATTGCCATGGCAACGGGTGTTTCAAATTGTGTGTCTCTGAGACATTTTTTTTTCTTTTTTTTTTTACTTGATATCATATTCCTTCATGTTCTCATGGGTAAACCTTTTTTTTCATTGCTAACCACAACCCAACTAACTTTAAGTATGTGCTCCTCAGTCAAAACAACCCCCTTCATTTTTATTTCTGGCCATACACAACAGTAATGTATTTTACATACCACTTCTGGACATAAGAGTGTTTCAGTTTTAGCCTTTTAATCAATTGTGTGACAGTGTAGTAACATCACACGTAAAGCAGGCTATTAAGCCTGAACCTTTTTACTATCGCACTGTTACCAGATTAAAAAAAAAAAATCACTGGATAATGGAAAAAGAAATTTTCACAACTGTTGGTTTCAAAACTTTCACAACAAGTTTTACAGTTACTATTTCTAAAAAAAACAAAAGGCACAAACCAGGGATCAGATTTGCTTTGAAAGTAGTCTTTTATTGGGTCCTCTGATGAGACCCCAATCAAACAATGAGTAAAGTCTACGATCAAAGTTTTATTGATGAATTTCTCATTAGCATCTCATAAAGATTGTGAAGATTCTCTCTTTTGCACAGGCAGTCAAAGCAGGTCATCACAGATCAATCATTTTATTCTCTTAGTTTTTTTCAAGTAAATTTGTCTTTCATTTAATAATTGTGTGAATTATATATTTTGTTTTTACTGCTTGGGGTCTAATTTCCATCGTCTTAGATTCTTTTAGTTTTTGTTGTCTGATTTTTGTTTTTTCTCTCAGTCCTGATTTGATCAAGTTTTTTAAAAAAGTTTTTGTGGTTGCTGATGTTGCTTTTGGCATCCTTCTGCCTCTAGAGACAATTAAGTCTGCATCTGGAGAGTGTCAGCTGTGGCTGAATAAGCCGATGCATGAGCTGCAGCACCTACCATACTTGCTGCAAATGTCATATGTGGTATGAGTCATGGGGGGAGCAGTGCAGACTGATTTTTTTTTTTTTTTCATTTGTTTTTTTTTTTTCTGTTTCTGGGTCTTTCTGGCCTCGTGATGGACCTCTCATTACTCCTCAGCCTGCTTCATACCAATTTTGACAGTTGCACTCCAAGTATAACAGTCAGAGGTCACTGACTCGAGGTCCGCTGCATTGGTGATGCAGAGGTCTCTGAAAATGTTTTATGTGTTTTTTCAGCACTTATGAGCGAAGAAGTAAAAGCTAACCAACTTTTTGGGATAACAATCTGATTCTGATATCTAAACACAATTGTTATTTAGATTAATGTTATTTTCTGTGACCTGGTGGAGATGATGGTAGACTTTAGTTTGACATCTTAACCATTGAACAAATAATCACCGGAGTGTGGCGTCAACATTAGATCACATGAGAATTATGAATATTACAACTGTGGAACAAAAGCACAATTGTCTAAATTTAAGAAGCTGTTACTGTGATGGACATTGGCAAATTCAATTTTTAAAAATTCTCCTCCTACGCAAACCGTTTAGCTCTCCAGTGAAATGAGCAAATAAAAATCAGCAGACTTAACACAACCCTTTATTCTTGGGTGGGACGGTGATACAGTGGTTAGCACAGTAGCCTCAAAACAAGAAGGTTGACGTTTTCGACCCAGGTAGGACGAGGTTTGGAACGCTTGCCTTTCTGTGTGGAGTTTGCATGTTCTCCCCGTGTAAGCATGTGTTTTCTCCAGGTTTTTGTCACTGTGAAATTACCCCTAACGTGTGTGTGTGTGATTCTGTGTATATATATTGCCCCGCGACAGACTGGCAACTTTTTTTTGGGGTGTATCCTGTCTCTCGCCTTATAAACAAGTCGAGATAGACTCCAGCAGCACCCGCGACCCGTTCAGTGATATATAATCTAGATGATGAAGACAAAGACTTCATTCTTGCATTGGGTTTGTACGAATGATCAGAAAACCATCATTTTCACACTGTTATTTCCTGTGAAAAAAGTCCATGTCTTCCATCGCACTGGATAGTTTTTCTGAACTGCGACACAAAAGATAAAATTCATTTATGTCTTGAAAGTCTTCAACAATCATCTGAACATACTGTAAATAATAAATGTGAAGAATTTGCTATTTGCTGTTTTCTAAATAAATAAAACTAAAGTAATTGGGTTATCATTCATAATTTACTCAATCTTGGCAGATTTGGTTTGATGCTTTTTGAAATATATGGGTGATAGCTGGAAAACAATAAAATTTGAAGTGTATAAAACAACAATGATCTTTTTCTTGATTGTTTGCAATTGACAATGAAAGGCTGAACTGCATAAGAAGAACACATTTTAATTCTGTTTTTTTTTTGTTTTGATTTCTCTCTGTCAGAAAGCTTTAGAGTTTTTTGTTTATTCTTTTATAGGCACTGTTTGTTCACCCCGATCACACCACTGCCTCGTTTAATTAAAGCTTGCAATTAGGCCCTCATTTTTGGCACGCCTCAATGGAAGAATGTCTGTTGTTATGGCTACTAAAATCAAGTTTGTATTAATCCTCCTTTAAAAACAGGTCATCAATAAAGTCTATGAATCAAATGATTGTTATGGGCCAAGCCATGGTGGGGATGTTTAAGTGCGTTTATCAGATGAAGGAGTGCCTTTCATGTTGTTTGTCGTCAGAGATGCAAGCCTTTAAGTTTAAAGGCTTTAAGCAGTCTTTAAGTTTCAGACTGCTGAACTACGTAGTTTTCGGTTGTCGTCCACGTGATCCTTGAGAAAGACAACTGTTGCTCTTTAAGGATTTTCAGAGTCTTCAGAAAGTGTATCAGAGTTTGTTTCCAAGTGTTGCGAGTGGCTGAGACGTATTTCTGAGTTAGCTACAGAAGTCCTCTCCTCTTCACAGGCTGCCATGAAGGAGTGGTTTGATGGAAAAGCTGTAGCTCATAGTTTTAACCCTGGTGATAAGGATGATACCTACCTTTGGCTTTACTTTATCTTCCTGTTTTTCTGGGCCTTATGTTGTAGAAAAAAACTATCTCATACTTACCCCAGAGAGACGGAGACAGAGAAAAACTAGACTTTTCTGCATATTGGTGCAGAATAACGTCCCTAACAGTTATGTATACTTGGACGATATTGTCATCTAAGTATTCTAACACCTGGTCCGAACATATTTCTACTTTACATAGTGTTTTTGAGCAACTCTCAATCACTAACTTCACTAACTCAATCACTAACTCCACTAAGGTGGAGACGGTGGCCGCGTGGTTAGAGCGTTCGCCCGCGGACCGGAAGGTTGTGGGTTCGCGTCCCATGGAGAGCATGTCTAGGGTCCTTGGAGAAGACACCTAACCTCCGCTTCTCCCACCATTGGCGCCGTTGAAGGGCAGCCTGCTGTGGTGTAAGGAGTGCAGCAAACAAATTTCCCCGGTGAGGGATGAATAGAGTAATTCATTTATTTATTTATTTTATTTAACTTGACTCTGAACCAGTCCAAATGTGATTTTGATAGAGCCACTGTTACCTATCTTGGCAAAGTAGTTTGGCATGGACAAGTTAACTCTGTTCACGCCAAAGAAGAGGCCCTAGTCCTACCACACCTAGAGAATTGCATAGGTTTTTAGGCCTAATTGGTTATTACCAGTGTTTTTGCAGAAACTTTTCAGTGCTCGTGGCACCACTTACTTTCCTCTGCAGTTCTTCAGTTCCTTTCATATGGACGGGAGAGTGTGAACAAGCTTTTCAAGCTGCAAAGTCTTTTTTTTTTTTTTTTTTTGTGTAGTGCTCAAATTCATTCTGCTCCTGACTACACCAAACACCTTTGTGTGGAGGTGGACACTAGTGCCACTGGAGCTGGTGCTACTCCCAGAAGATGAAGCTGGTGTCCCTCATCCAGTCTCATACTTGTCCGCAAAAGTCAAAAAGCACCAGCTAATCTACTCCACCATTGAGAAGGAGACTTTGACAATGCTCCTGGCTCTCCAGCACTTTAGTGTTTGTCGGTTCCACTACTGTCCTAGTCTTGGTCTTCAGACCACAACCCCCTTATATATCTATCCTTGATGTACAATCAGAACTGATGGCTGATGTGTTGGGCATTGCTGGCTCAAGAACACAATCTCATCATCTGACACAAGACAGGAGAGACAATGTGGCTGATGCCCAATTGTGAGACTGAGGACCACCATCACCGCTTGATTGCAAGTGGTGATAGACGGCTACAGTATATGTATGCCTTTTCCATGAAACCTGACATCGTGTTTTGACCTTGACTTTACGAACTTGGTGCCAGGCTCATGAGTGTGTTGGTGTCTGTGTCAGATGTGTGCCTGGTTGTGAATGTAAGTTTAGTGATTGTTGTACGTTGGGATTGTGGGTAAGAGCGTTTGTTGTATGGGGGGAATGTTGTGGGACAAGCCATGGTGGGGATATTTAAGTGCGTTCGTCTCCTTCTTGTGTTGTTTCTCTCGCCTCCTTCACCCAGGCTCCCACCTTCCCTAATAATAATACATTGAACTTGTATAGCGCTTTTCTAGATACTCAAAGACGCTTTACATGTGCGTCATTCATTCACTCCATACAATCATTCACACACACATTCATTCCTGATGATGGGTGCTACCATACAAGGCGCATACCACTATCATCAGAAGCAACTGGGTGTCTTGCTCAAGGACACCTTGGCATGCATCTGGGTGGGGGATTGAACCTGCGACCTTCCGGTTACGGGACGATCGCCGTACCCACCGAGCCATCCTTCCCCCCCTACCTTTGTCAATCACAGATTCAATTCAAGGGGTTTGGTTTTTGGCTCAAATTTATGGCATCCTAATCATTGTGTGTCCGGAGCGATCTTCGTGTTGACACTGAACTACACCCTTCCACTAATTCTGCATGTAATGCAGAGCAAGATCAAGAATGAAAAGAATACATATGCTTGCATTGCTAAAAACGAGAACGCTTCAAATAGGTTTGTTTATTTTTCTTTGAAGACATAAATCAGTTTAAGCTTATCTGTCTCAATTATTTTTTATGAATTTAAGAGACACAATAAGAAATAATAAATGTCCTATAAATCCAATAATCTTTATCATCCACTATGGATGTGTTACCTGTTTCATCATCAGACTCCATTGAGATACAAACTGTATTCTTTGTGTTTTCATCTCTCTTTAAAGACCTTTCTCCCGTAGGAGTGTACGAGCAAAATTATAAACTCCCCTTGAAGAACCAGTTGAGCTGCTTCTTCTGAAGTATTGTTTCATTTAAACCTGCAGATGAAACATGTGCACCTTTGGTAATGTTTATGTGAATGTCTGAGTCCCAGCTGCACTCCTCCCAGAGTGTCTGAATCTTGACGTCCGTCTCAGAAACTCTTTCATGTGGCTCGGAAGCAGTAGACAAAAACGCCTTTAAAAGGGGACTAGAAATGGGTTATTTTTTCTTGCTTCTTACATCTTTTAAACATGGGGAAAGAAAATATCTGATTTAGTTTGATTTTTGACTTTGTTTAAAGAGGATTCCAATCACACCCCACGTGCTTCAGGTGGTGAGTCAGACGGTGAAGAGTGATGTGAAAATGCAGGAGACCTCAAAAAATAAAGATACATGCACTAAAGCACCCAGGCTTGCTTGGGCGAAATACGAAAACTTCTCTGTGAGGGGTTGTGTTGTTTCAACTCCCTGCTGAGTGTAAATTTTCCACTACCACCACACTAATAATCCTCAGGGTTGCAATATTTGAAGCAGCAGGGGGGAAGGAGTGAATCCGCATCACTGATGGGGAGTGTTACCCACGTGGCACCAGAAGCTTCTCTCGACTCTTTGGCTCCAGAGTACAAGGTTTACTGACTGCATTTGTAGCAACATTTCAGGGATTGTGCGTGGCAACAAATCTGATTTCCTAATTATATTTCTGTTGTGTGAAAACACACCTAATGAGATCATTTAAGTTATATTTGAAGCTCAAATTTTTATACAACAAAAACAGATCGGAAATGTATGTAAATGAGGTTTTGTAGTTACTAAAAATTTACATCCTGTTCCCACATGAGAAGGAAGTCACTGGTTGTCATTATTCAAGCCAAGGAAGAATAATAATAATAAAAAAAGCTTTTTGTGTTAAACCTGCAATAAAAGACAAAATAACCAGACACTGTTGCATGCTTCTAATTTAATTCACGCCAAGGCGATATTTACGTATGGCAAACACAAGGCTGATTATCAATGTCACTGTTCCAAACAAACCCAAACACCTCCAAGTTTCTATCAAATTAATTTAAAAGCACTCTAACTTATTGAGCTGATTGAAATGTGAAAAACTTTTAGGAGAGGAGACTAGATAATAAATACTATTTGTTTTATAAACAGACAGAAGCATTAGTGAATTGGAAAGTTGAATGTCGAAAATTAGAAGGATGGAAGTCTACAATATAAAACATCAAATTTTTTATGACTTCATGACAGAAACTTTACATACCGACACAAAGTGACTACTTTTCTAGGGCTCGACTGTTTGAATCAGCTGATATCAAATGCATTCGAGACATGAGTAAAATGTTGCTGATTGCTTGCAGATGGATTTCTGTCTGAAAAATTACCCCCACTATCAGCAGCGCACTGTTTTTGTAAACGCAGACAGGACACGTGACATCACACTGCAGGAAATGCTGACTCTGCTCTGACTTGGAGGAGGAAAGCAGAAACAGAGCCTTTTTATCTTGTTCAATGTTCCGTGTGCATGATACGAACAAATAGCTTTTATGTCACAGGATTTGAATGTTAGAATCCTTATGTGTGTTCATTCGATCATCTTCTGAAGTGCTTATCCTAGACAGAGCCTGGGGGGGGAGGAGGGAGGTACTGAAGCCTTATCGTGGCTAATTACAGACGAGAGGTGGGGTACATTCTGAACAGGCCACACATCTGTTGTGCGCCACACACAAAGAACTATAAACATTTATTGCTACAACTTGTAGGAGTGTTTAATCTAGGTCATTGAGATCTATGATATTTAACATGAACCAGAATAATAATAAAAATCATATGAAGGATATGAGTCATTATCCTCTCCTCTAGAACATTTCCTCTCTTCAAAATCTGGTCCTCTTTCATCACACCTGGTCCCAACTTCCTCTCTCTGAAGTCTCCACCTGTGTCTCATCTTCCCTTGGTTATTTAATCCCTGGTGGACTTCACTCCTTTGCCAGATCATCCTGCTGCATGGCTCTGCTGCTGTCCTGATCTCATGCAGCCATGATGGTGTCCTACTTTTATGCAACCATGATGGTTTCTGTCATCTTGCCATCCTCCTGCCATCCGGCTGAGTTCTATGTCAGGTTTTGCACTGCTGGTACCTGCAATAGACTAGTTAAAACTGGCTTTGCATCTGAGTCCTACTTCTCTACCTTTACCACCATTATGACAATATGAAGTCTATACTCAGCCTGCATCGACCAAGGTTAAGAATATTCATCGGTATGGTTATACTATTTGCCCCTGCTGAACTATGAAAGCATTATATCACAGATGAGTTTATTCTGTATTTCACTGAGCCCAGACAGAATAAACACATGAAACAAATACAATAGTGGGTGCAACAAGAAGCTAGGAAGACAGATAGAGCCTCTAATACCTGGCAGTCATGAAGCTGTCAGAATAAATCTGATTTAGAGACTTTCCCTTAGGTAAGTTTACAAATCAGCCAAAGGATGAGCGTCATCCTCATTCACATCCACATGGAGGGTTATACCTGGATGTAAGAGTGGTGGTTAGCAATGAGCAGAAAGACAGAGATTCGGATTCTCTGAGATGAATGAAATGCTTTTAATAAAAGGTGACAATACTGAATGAAATTAATTCAAATGTAACTTCACATTAACCTGCTTAATGTGAAGCAGCGTCAAGTGCTGCTTTTCAACTTTTCAATGCTTCCTTGACTGACAGAGTGACTTCAGGGTGGTGTTATGTATGAGCAGGACTGATGAAAAGAAAGCCCAGCATGCTGCCAAACATCCAACTGGTTTTTCTGTCCCTTCCTGTCTATGTGGACTCTTTTGGTTCTGCATCCAGCTGCTGAATCACAGCTGAACAGCAGCTGATGGGAGTTGACAGCCCGCCTGACTGCCCGTGGACATGCTAAATGTACACACACACATACAACCCACTAATTTTGAGGTCAGAGGTCTGCTGAAAGTAACACGTGACTTTTGGGGCAATCAAGCAAAACCTGACACAGTATAGAACAGTTTTTGTGTATTCTGCATTTTTGGAATACTAATCACGCATTATTTTCTAAAATTGAAAAAACAACCCAGGATATTTGCGAGTTTAAAGTGAGGAAATGAAATGCTGCATCATAAAAGAAAAAAGGTACAAGATATTTGATTTTTAAATAATAATAAAGATTTGTCAAGAAAGTAGGAAATGCATTGAAATCCACAACATTTCTGCATTTAAATTAGTGAAAATCCAAGTATTTTATTTGACAAAACACATACTTTTCATTTGCTTCATTCATGGTCTTTGTGAATTTTTGCATTGGAAATCACTACAACCTCTTCTCGGAAAAGATGTCCGTATAGACAAGTAAATTATTTCTGACAGAAAAATCATGTCCAATTTTCCTTTGACAGTACCTTTGGTGAGCCACTGCAAATTCTGCTCGATACCATAGGCCATAAATTCTGTCCTTTCTTCTCATTGTCTTTGTCTTTTCCATCTTTTCCTCTTCACGGCCAGAGTTCTGCCGGTCTCAATAAGATTTGCCTCCTCTCGATCATCTCTGGAGGCATCTTTCCTACTGTCAGGAGTTTTGTCTTTTCTCTCTCATAGATTGGCAACTCATAGCATGCTCAGGACATGTTTCTGTTAATTTTCCATATTTTAAAACCACACCCTATCAAAATCACATTAGATCATATAAATTGTGTGGATTCCTCCCAATCCAGCACTACAGCAAAATTATTCACGCTGAAACTCAACATGGAAAAAAAAAAAGCAAAATGTCACAGGAATACAAATTATTTGATACAACTCAATGTTGGCTTCCGAAGATGTCCAAGTTGCAAACTGCAGTCAAAAAATTCTCAGTAAAAACATCATCAAGATGTGTTGTCCAGATTAACATGCATCCCAAAAAAATTACATTTTATGAACAAGTTATGAACCAGGGAATAATTGGGTTCATTAGAAAGCTTTTGGAAATCTTGAAAAAAAATCACATTGAAAGTTAGTTAAAATACATTTGTGTAAAATGTTTTTTTTCTTCATAATTATAATGTATTAATTATTGCAATATTTAACATACAAATAATTTTAAACCATACCAAAAGTGGTATTGTTGAGTATTAATCAATAATAACTTTATTTATCCATGAGGAACTTCATTTGCAGACAGAGCGCCGGGACAAACACAGACAAATGCATAAAAACCACATTCATTAAACCCATCATAAAACAATAAAATATAAATAAATTAAATAGAATAAAACAATAAAATCAATAAACAAGAACATTTACTTATCATTTCTTTAGTACATGGCCACCCCTCACAAGGCCGCTCAGCCATTCAGCAGTCGGATTGAGGTTGGTATAAAGCTGGATGTGGCTCTCTTGGTCTTAAGTGCGAGGGATCTGAACCTACGACCGGATGGTAACAGGGTGTAGTGTGAGTGCAGAATGTGTGAACTGTCTATGGAGATCTGAGTACCTTTTCTCAGGACTTGGTTATTGTAGATGGAAGTGAGTGATTCTTGTTGATGTCCAATGATTTTACTGCTGATTTTAATGATCTTATTGAGAGTGTTGTGATGTGAGTATGGTTGGTAAATGTTTTTTTTTTTTTTACTTGTCTTTTCATCAGACTCTGTTAGCAATGCCGAGAGGGTGATCCTGGAACTGGGCACTCAAGGATCTCCATACCACTTGCCCTGGACTGCACCTAGGAAGCCACCCCACCTTTGCTGTCTCGGCGCAGACTCAACACGGGGAGCAACAGTTCCCAGTTATAAACCCAGGCTCATTTGGCGTAGAGCTGGCTGCCAGGGGTTTCTCTCGACGGTAGGAGGAGTTCTATGACTCCATGGAGCTACAGCACCCCTATTAGCTTATGCAGCCACAGCCAATGCTGCACAGACAGGTAAGAATCTAGGTGCACACTCCATTGTCTGGAGAGACAGAAGGATGCCAACAATATATAATCATTTTAGACCACACTCATTGTTTAATTGGATTTAAAGACTTGAAACAGAAATAATTCCTCTTTTGAACATTTATTTCACCAAATTTAGTAGATTTTGCATACTTATTATTTGCTCTCAGTGCTTTTTAAGTGCCTTCAATTACCAATTTTTTGGTGGAAAGCTTTGACTACCTATGCAACTTCAGATCAAAGTGATATAAAATAAGTTGTAAACCACCGCTATGTGTGACAATAATTCTTGAACTACAGCAGGTCTCTTATGTTCATAAAGTCAAGTTTAAAAGAGAATTTGGGTTCTTGCTGTGATGGTGCTTCGTTGCATATGCTTGTGCTGTAATGATTTTTATTTATGCTCCATAACAGCTGGATGAGTGATAGATGCTTTCTGTCCATTGCTTCTTGAACCTGCTGGGAAGTGGTTATGTGGGTGAAATGATACTTGAAGTCTGACTCAGACCCTTCATAACATCTTGAAAATGTTGCACTCTAAGGTTGCAAGTTCCTTTGAAGCAGAAGCCCGAAGAATTTCTCTAAAAACACGTGGCATTTTGATACTTTATTTGTCTTTCTTCTAACTGTACAATAAATGCATTTGTCTGTAATGTATTTTCAATTCAGGCGGGCATTCGCATCCATATGTCTATCTTTTCCTGAAAAAAATCTGGCATAAATTGGTTGGATCATACGGATCTGTGCAAAATAACCCCCACCTTTATTCATTGGGGAATATTGTATCATCAATGATGATTTGTTGAAACATCAGCATGGATGTTGACATACTAAAAGAATGGCAGAGGGGAAGCACGTATTGGGAGGTCAGGCAGTGAGGCATCATGTGGAGATGAAGATTTAATACGTGATGCAGCGTGACATGTAGCTTTTAATGTGATGGTGCTGGAGTGGCAGGACCCAGCGGTGAGCCTGACAACCTGCTGAACATTAAACATTTGCTTTAACAAAAGGAAACTAGACTGACACAGGAACATGAGAGCACTGGGAAATTGTAATCTTTGTGTCCAATTCATAATTTGCATTGTTGTTGTTTAGTTTTTTAAGATAAGAAAAAAAAGCTCTCTGTAAAGATTGGTTTAGTTAGTTTTACATGTATTCTATAGAAAATAGAATGAAGCCAAAATCCTAACAAAAAGAAGTGTTTCTCTTACAGAATGTGCATTTGGGAAATGTACGGTAGTTGCAACCCTCTTTAGAATATATAGTTAAAGCAATATGTTTAGTTTTTGTCTTCTAAACCGCTTCTCCCTAGCAGGGTTGCACGGGTGTTGGAGCTTATCCTGGCTAATTTCCGGTGAGAGACAGGGTACACCCTGAACAGGTCGCCAGTCTGTTGTGGGGCCACACACAATCATACACACACGTTCCTGGGGGCAATTTCATAGCAACTAATCAGCCTAACATGCATGTTTTTGAAGAATGGGAGCTAACAGGAGTTCCCAGAGAAAACCCACACATACACGGAGAGAACATGCAAACTCCACACAGAAAGATTGGTGATTCAATCATGGTACCACCTGGGATTCAAATCCTGATCTTCTTGCAGTGAGGCCATTGTGCTAACCATTGCACCATTGTGCCACCAAGCAATATGTATTTTCTTTTTTATATTAAGCGTCTTCTCCCCCCCAAAAAAAGAAAAGTTTTTAACACCTTTTATGACGAAAGATTTAAAAGTCAGTTTTGTCCTGATGCTATAAAGGCTTTAAACAAAAGTGGTGAAGATCATCGCTGAAGATCATTGTACTGAAGCCTTTTCTTACTTTTACGCACATCCTTAATTTTTGTCATGTTTTGATTGCTGTACACCATTTGTTATCCCTTCTATGTACAAAATAATTCACCCCCTGATTGAGGGAAGGACAATTGGAGTTTTACAGTGACGTGTACCTTTGAGCTTTAGTTTGGGGAACAAGTTTTAGGTAATAAGTTAATGTCTTTTTTTTACCTTGAAATATTTGACTGTTTCTTTCACTCCATAAAAACTGTCTGTCCTCCCAGCTTTGGGGTTTGTTCACTCCACTGTGGTTACCAGTAGTTTTTGCTTTAAACAATCACTGCTTTCCGATTAGGACTAGAAGTTATGTATGTGATACGCCAGAACAGTCCGTATAATCTGGAAAACAGAGCGTTAAACTTTTCAAGTTGGTTGCAGGGCATTCACATCTTTCTACTGAATATAAGTTTCAATGTCTAAAAGCTGAGTAGGTTTATATATATACAGTATATGTTTAGAATCTAATTTGGATGCTACCGTGGTACTGAGACATTTTCCAAATTTATTGCTCACAGAAACATGATTCCGCATTTGTTTCGATCATTGAATGATGATTAGCATGTACTTGTTTCTAAATTTCCTAGAAATTCAGTTGACCTTTGAATGAAAGCAGTAAACCGTAGCAGCAGTCTTCTCTTCTGTCTGACTTTGTAGCAGCAGCCCTGGAAGATACACGGTCAAATGTTCTTTTATTGAAGCTAATGGAGGCTCTTTTGAGTGGAACTCTGAAGGTCACCGCCTTTGTTTTGAGTGCATTCGCGATCTATTTTCAGTAGATCTTGTCATTTTAGCTAAGTGCACCTGTGATGTTGGTCTCTCCTCCATTAATGGGACCCCCTGTTGTGACTTCACCCTTGATCAATTTAATTGTCAAAAAGATTTCATAGTATTCCATGAAAAGGTCAGAAAAAGACCAAAATGATGTTTTCTATAGGAAAACATAAAGAAAACACAAAACCATTCAGAGTTTTGATAACTTTTAAAATGATCACGTTGGCAATCGTAGAGTAATAACTTTACTTTAAACAAAAAAAATGAAGGGATGTCTGTGAATGTTGCAAATATGTAAAAAGGAAGAGTACTAATATTTAAAAGTTGATTAAAAATAATTGGTAAAAAAAGAATAGGCTAAGGAGTTGAGGTACTTCAGGCTAAGGTCTGAAGTAAGAATTTGTGAACAGCAGTATGGTTTCATGCCAAAAAGAGCACTACAGATGCAGTATTTGCCTTGAGGATGCTGATAGAGAAGTACAGAGAAGGCCAGAGGGAGCTGCACTGTGTCTTTGTAGATCTAGAGTAAGCGTATGACAGGGTACCTAGAGAAGAACTATGGTATTGTATGAGGAAGTCTGGTGTGACGGAAAAGTATATTAGAGCGGTGCAGGACATGTATGAGGGCTGTAAGACAGTGGTGTGGTGTGCTGTAGGTGAGACAGAGGAGTTCAGTGTGGGGGTGGGACTGCACCAAGGATCTGCTCTGAGTCCTTTGCTGTTTGCTGTGGTGATGGACAGGCTGACAGATGAGGTTAGACAGGAATCTCCATGGACAATGATGTTTGCAGATGACATTGTGATCTGTAGTGAGAGGAGGGAAAGGTGGAGGAAAAGCTGGAGAGGTGGAGGTTTGCACTAGAAAGAAGAGGAATGAAGATTAGTTAGAGTAAAACAGAGTACATGTGTGCAAATGAGAGTGATCCAAATGGAAAAGTGAGGTTACAGGGTGAAGAGATAAAGAAGGTGGAAGATTTTAAGTACTTAACATCAACAGTCCAGAGCAATAGAGAGTGTGGAAAAGAGGTGAAGAAGCGTGTTCAAGCAGGCTAGAATGGGTGGAGAAAAGTATCAGGTGTGATGTGTGACAGAAGAGTTTCAGCTAAAATGAAAGGAAAAGTGTACAAAACCGTGGTGAGACCGGCCATGCTGTTTGGTCTAGAGACAGTGCCACTGAGGAAAAGACAGGAAGCAGAGATGGAGGTAGCAGAGATGAAGATGCTGGGGATGTCTCTGGGAGTGACCAGGATGGACAGGGTCAGAAATGAGTATATCAGAGGAACAGCACATGTTAAAGGTTTTGGAGATAAAGTCCGAGAGGCCAGACTGAGATGGTTTGGACATGTACAGAGAAGAGAGACTGAGTACATCGGCAGAAGGATGCTGAGTTTGGAACCACCAGGAAAGAGGGCTAGAGGAAGACCAAAGAGGAGGTTCATGGATACAGTGAAGGAAGACATGAAGATAGTTGGTGTGACCGAAGAGGATGCAGCAGATAGGGTTAGATGGAAGAAACTGACTTGCTGTGGCGACCCCTGAAGGGAAATGCCGAAAGGAGAAGAAGGTAGAAAAAGAATAGGTTTTAAAGATACAAGTGAAGGAGTTTCGGCAGACGAGCAGCTTTTTAAATATTCGCTAAGTAAATTGAGATGATCAACAAAAGCATATAAAAAAAGAAGAAATTTAGAATTTAACTTGTAAAAAGCTAGCCTTTGCAAATGAGAGACCAGAAGTCAGTGCGACCAGAGAAATGAGAGCTGGAGATTCTGTCCAATAAGCTCAATGGCTTCCTTAGACAATTTTATTTAAAAAAGAACAGCCCATGTGTTGGTTATTGCTAGAGGCTTTTTTTCTTGCATTGGCATCGGAGTATTTTTGTGGTATCTGAATTTATTGAACGAACAACATATACCATCCAACCAGTCATTCCAAATTATTTACCAATATAGTTTCAATTGTCAATTTTCAAAACAATTTTTTGAGATTTTTAAAAGCGGAATTTAATTTTATATTCAAAATCTTAAAAAACGTTACAATACAAATAAAATGTTTTGTTTCATCTTCTGAACCGTTTATCCCTAATGACGTCACTGGAGCCTATCCCGGCTGATTTCAGGCGAGAGGCTGAAATCAAACACCCAAACACTTATGCTGTGAGGCCACTGTACTAACCACTGCGTCATTCTGCGGCCCTCAGATAAATGTAATAACTTAAATATAATAAAACAAAAGCTTGTCTTTTTAAAACAGGCATAGTGTAACACTGAGATAATTGGGGACAGATGTGAAACAGAAAAGCGGAAAATATCAGTAATGTTATAAACAAAGGGTCTGTCCTTGTTTTTTTAAATTAAACTGATCAATACAACAAAAGCTACTGTTGTGGAAAATTTTAATTAATAACCACATGAGCCAAGTGTCACACATTGTTTCTTGTTTGAAGAGTACACACACAAATATCCACAGAGCTGCACCCCCTCTGGTTCCTCTGGGAGAAACAAACAAGTTGGACTTTCATAAAATGATGCAGCATGTATTCGAGGCATGGGAATACATCTGGTAAAGGAGCTTCAATAGACACGTCAATGCAGTGTACTGGATCAGTGGTCTTCTTCTTCTTCTTCTTCTTCTCCTTTCGGCATTTCCCTTCAGGGGTCGCCACAGCAACTCAGTTTCACCAACTATCTTCATGTCTTCCTTCACTGTATCCATGAACCTCCTCTTTGGTCTTCCTCTAGGACTCTTTCCTGGTGGTTCCAAACCCAGCATCCTTTTGCCGATTTACTCTCCCTCTCTCCTCTGCACATGTCCAAACCATCTCAGTCTGGCTTCTCTGACTTTATCTCCAAAACCTCTAACATGTGATGTTCTTCTGATCCTGTCCATCCTGGTCACTCCCAGAGAGATCCTCAGCATCTTCATCTCTGCTACCTCCATCTCTGTTTCCTGTCTTTTCCTCAGTGCCACTGTCTCTCGACCAAACAGCATGGCCGGTCTCACTGCCATGCTGTACACTTTGTACACTTTCCCTTTCATTTTAGCTGAAACTCTTCTATCACACATCACACCTGATACTTTTTTCCAACCGTTCCAGCCTGCCTGCACATGCAGCCTGCCTGTATGTGCAGGCAGGCTGCACTCTTTTCCACACTTCACATTGACTGGATCAGTGGTGTTGGACTCCACTAATTTCATGAATTTCAGAATGTTGGAGTTTTAATGCGTTAATCAACAGGACACATTCTCTGTTGACTGCTGTCATAGCAACCTAGTTAAGTCAGTGTAGTATTGCGTGTTGGCAGTGTTTAGTTACTTACTGTTTATTAGGGTTTTAAGCTAAACTTGTGCGAAAAAAGGCAATATTTACATAACGAGCGACAAGGAAATTACTAACATTTTTAGCAACAGCCTCATATCTGGAAAGGATACGCTGTCCATCTATCCATCCGTCTACTCATCAATCCATCACTTTTCTGACCATTTTCACAGTGTAACTGCTTGTGCCGTGAAGCTGAGAGGACAAGTTCCATCAGCATTTCCTGTGTAATCCCCCTGGTCTCCTCCTGATGGGATGTGCCTTGAACGCCACATCAGGGAGGCACTCAGGGTGTCTCTTGACCACATACTAAAGCCATCTCATCTGGCTCCTCTCATCAAGGGGAATTTGCTTTACTCTGAGCCCCACTCAGATGACCAAGCTTCTCCCTCCATCTCCAAGGAAAAGCCTGACCACTTTGGAGAGGAAACTCATTTCCTGCTGCTTTCCTGCTTGTACTTGTAATCTCGTCTCTCGGTCACTGACTTCATCTCACGACCAGAATTTTCTGTTATATTCCTTCTATTTACTTTTCTTGTCAATACTGAAAGCAAAACTTTTCAGAAACTTTTTAAAGAAATGCATACTTGCATAATAGTGCAGGCTTTTAAAAATGGTTTGATGTCTCACACAAAAGGTAGATTTGATAATCTGTGAATGTTTGTGGATGATAAATTGTTTACAACCTGGAAAAATCCCCCATCAGAAATATTTTTTCACTGTCTACATGGCTGATGACTTTTCTGTTACACTGAAATGGAAACAAGATCTAAAGCTTCTTTCTTTCTTTACTTTTTTTTTTTTTTGTCTTTTTTTTGTCGATTCTGTAAAGAACAAGTTCACTTTTCCTTGTTCAGCTGCAGTATGGCGGACACTTTAATTTACACCATTACTCCAGAAAGTACACCAGAGAGCAAATCCCATCAGGCACCTTGTCTCTTGTTTAACAAACAGCAAGTAACAATAAGAAGTAAAGCGAATTTCTTCTCCATTGTATCCGGGCTGGACTCAGCCAGAATCAGTACGAGAATTTTTTTTTTTTTTTGGCGGTATCCCAAGGAGGAGTGCACTGATAAATGAATTTAAGAAGAAAGTGGAGATGAAACCCGCCCTTTCTCTTTACGGTTGTAGTTGATAACGTTTCTGTGACTTTAGTCATTGGTAGACATTTTATCTTTAAAAAGTGTCACGATTGTTGATAAAATCCAACTTGCAGTTTTATCCATAACATTATTTCCACCATTGGCTTCCAATATTAGCTTGTGAATGTTTTCCATGTCATTTTTACAAATTGCTTCCCATTCGTATCTTCTCATTCCCTGGTTTCAGGAAAGTTTGATTCAATATCTAAAATATTTTGTTCATACTTCTTCAGTCATATCTTTCTTTTCTGTCTAACTCGCTCAATATTTGGAGGGAAGATTGAGTATTTTCAACATGCTACATACATTTTATATAACTGAAGTGACAAAGAAAATACTGTATAAACTTACTGTGTATCATGGATGATATTTATTTATAGCCCATTGTCTTTTACTTATCTGTGGCTGGGTCACAGTGGCAACTGCCTCAGACTGGAAACCCAGGCTTCTCTCACCCCGGCTGCATTCTCCCGCTCACCCAGGAGGCTCCTGAGGTGTTCCCTGGCCAGCTGTGAAACAGTCTCTCCAGAAGGTCTGGGTCTCCTGCCGGTGAAATTTGCCTGAAACACCTCCCCAGCATAGACCACGAGAGTCATCCTAACCAAATGCCCGAATAATCCCATCCGGTTTCTCTCGATCCGGATCTCCTCCTCGATGGCAGAGCTCCTCATTCAATCTCTGAGTTAGACTCCAGCCACCCTGCGGAGGAAGCTCATTTTGGTTGAACTCATGCTATTAAATACGTGTAATAAAAATAAAAGCAGGCATAAGTAAATCTTCACATTAAAAATCTCAATAATTTTTGTGTGCTAGATAAAATCATTTTACCCATAAACAGGCACTCATTCTTTTAGATTTTCTAGTTTTGCTGATGCATAAATGTGAAGCGTGCAAATTCTGGTGTCTGCTCATACTTTATAAAAACATTTATTTATTTGCATAGCTTTTTTATTATTTTAAAAGTCATATTAGTTGGAGAAAATCCAAAATGTTACTAACAAACAGTGAGTCCAAAATGGTCCGAGAAGATGGCGGTGTAAATAATACATTTTTTATCACCATTGCTTGAAGAGATAAATCTTGGAGAAGCCAGACACATCTGCACAATTCAGTAACAGTTATTGAGCGTGCTGCACTAGAAGGTCTTACTTCCTTGAAGTGCAGTAATCAAAAGTTGTCATAAAAGTGTCTGCATACCGTAATACATCTTCATATTTTGTACATTTGAACAAAGTGATAAAAGTAGTCTGAGACACCAAAAATTTTACACAGGACTTATAAAACTGATTTATGTCTACTTTCATCAGATGTTTCCTAATCATCTCACAACAATCGAACGTGAAGCATTAAAGTGTAACAACATGACATACATCTGTCCTTTGAGTGTGCTATAAGATAACAAAGATGAAATCTAATATGTGGAGCTGACAGGTTGATCTAACGTCTGTTAAATTGTACGCATGTTTACGTCCTTATCTGTGTTTTTTCTGTTCTTTCATGTTGGGGTTTTTGTTTGACACACCTGCTTCTTTGTAATTGGCCCCTCAGCATATGATCTGCCTGGTTTCCTTTGTTCCTTTTCCAGATCATTATTGTGTTGCTTGTCTCATTGTTCCAGCTCCAGTCACTCTCTGGATCTTGTCAGTTTTTTTCACCCGGATTTTGTGTTGATCTTTATTTGCCTCACATCTCCTGCATGTTAATTTCAAAAATATTGTTTTTAGAGTCTGATCAGCCACTTGTTTCAAATAAAATTTGGATTTTGGCAAATTTTTATTTCAGCCTGTGAACCTTGAGAGCTTTGAAACATCTTAAATTGAAACTGACTTTACTGACACCCAAACTAATGGCTCGTTAATCTGTTTAGACTCCGAGACTCTGGAGGAGCTGATTTTCAATGAGTAATTTGGCTAATGTTGCACACCCGAGGTTTCCGACTCAAATAACTTCTTCAGCTTTAGAAAATGTAGCAACACGTGCCACATCAGATGATCCTTAAAACAAAATTTTCTTTGTTTTTATCTTTATCCTGTTTTATTTCAGATGTAGAAAAGGATTCACCTGAGTTTGAACTCTTGGTTGATATTTATGTAGGTTTTGCTTCCACTATACCTCATTCAGTGTGGAATGAAACATACCAACGCCAACGTTCTTGTTACGCTTCTATGGTTATGTTTTTCAGCTTTGTTGCACCTCATAACTGTTCACGTTGTCAATTCTTTTCAGTAAATCCCAGCAGTGAAAATAAATGGTAAAAACATTTCTTTTTGTAATGTACTCTTTGTGTTACTGTGGTTGTATTTGCTTTGTGAATTGTGCAGAAGAGGAGAGGGCTGCAAGCGCACTCTGCAGGGGCTCAGCCTTTTTTTTTTTTGATGGGACGTATTTATGAGCCAGACTGTGATCAAAGACCAGGCAGCCAAATCATAGACAGAAAACCGTTTGATTTTCTGATATTGCTGCACAATCTTTGGAGACATTGTGTGCGGTGGGCTTTTTCTTTTGGAACGTTGAATGAGTGGAGTTCATGTCAGAATAGTTTAGATTAAAAGGAGATAAGATGGCAGGCTCAGAAATGACCTGTAAATTTTCTCCCCCAAATCAAAACTGCCGAGCACAGAAAACACATTGTGCACCTCTCTTGAAAGACAGGTTTGCTCTCTAGCAAAAGAAACAAAATCATTTATTTACTTCACATGTTTTATGTCACAAAAATGTTCAACAATAAGAATGAACTTACCAAGCAGGTCAATATTTTCTTGTTTAATGTGTGAAACCTAGCTGAAACAGTTTTCTTGGATGCTGCATTTCTTATTCTAACCAACACTTTTTAATTCTCCGACACACGTAGGTGCATAAAGATGATTAAAGTTTCAGCAAAGCTGTAATATTTTATATGTATTTACTGTCAGGTCCATAAATCTCAGGACAGCCACACAATTTTGTCATTTTTGGCTCTGTACACCACCACAATGGATTTGAAATAAAACACACAAGATGTGCTCCAACTGCAGATCGTCAGCTTTGAGGGTATTTACATACAAATCAGGTGAATGGTGTAGGAATTACATCAGTTTGCATATCTTCCTTCCACTTGTTAAAGAATCACAAGTTAATGAGACAGAACAATAATCATGTATCATCTCTGCATATTTTTCTTTTTTACCGTGCTATATTTATCCCTCAATGGGGAAGCTACTTTTGCTGCATTGCACTGCAGCAGGCAGCTACGACAGCAGCAAAGGTGGGAGTAAGTGGGTGCATGGTATCGACTCCTTTGACACTTAGGCATGGGCCCAGCAGGAATCAAACGAGCGTCTCCCGGTCCAAGGAGAATAATCATAAATCAAGTTTTCACTTTTAATATTTGGTTGCAAATCCTTTGCAGTCAGTTAATGTCTGGAGTCTGGGATGCATAGACATTACTTGACGCTGGGTTTGATCCCTGTTCATGCTCTGCCAGGCCTCCAATGCAACTCCAATGTCTTCAGTTCCTGCTTATTCTTGCGGCATCTAAGCCATTGTTAGGCTGACAAAACAAAAGAAAACCATCACAAAAAAAGCAAAAATATTTGCAGCCAAGTATTAAAAAGTGATTATTGAGGCGATAGCTCAGTGGTAGAATGTCAGACCTCGGACAAGGAGAAGCTGGTTCAAATCCCACTGAGCTCATGTCTAGGTGTCCTTGGGGAAGATGCCTAACCACTGTTTCTCCTACCATTTCGGCCATCCTGGCTGGCTACTGCGGTGCGATGCAGCATAGAAATGTCAAGAATCAAGAAAACCTTTATTTGTCCCACAATGGGGAAATTGTACTCCCCATTTAAAGGATGAATACAGTATGTAAAAATAAAGTATTGTTCTATCTCAATACTTTTGATTCACCTAGGGAGGCAGATATGCAAACTGCTGTAATTCCTACACCGTTCCTCGTATTTATATGTAAATACCTTCAAATTAAAGCTGACACTCGGCAGTTGAGGCACATCTTATCAATTTCATTTCAAATAAATTGTGGTGGTGTGCAGAGCCAAAAATGTTGAAATTTTGTCAATGTCCCAATATTTATAGTCCTGGCCGTTTGTGTCTTATTTCTGCCACTTGCTGAATGTGATGTGTTGATCCTATTTTGACTCCAAAACACATTTGGAAAACCATGCCAAAAAAATCGGCGACAGAAAAAGCATTAATCAATACACTCTCGGTGCATCCTAAATAGTTAAAGTCAAACAAATAATGTTTTACCTCCAAACTACGATTTTAGGATGTTGGTAATTCTATCTATTCAAACTGATTAATGGAAATTGAACCCATTCCGTTCCGTCATCTTCCGCTTGTTCCGGGGTCCGGTCGTGGGGGCAACAGCCTTAAACGGGCAGCCATTTCAATTCGGAAATTGAAACCAATAATAAAATTTTAAGCAATTTTGTCTTAATTAATGTTTAGTTTACAGTTACCATCTTCATTCATTGCATGTCCTCTTTTTGGCAAAACATCAGGGTAATAATTGTTAAGTTGATATGCCAGCTGCAGAAGTTGATTAGAAGCACTTGTTTTAAGCAAAAATATGATGCCATCGATCGTGTAATGTGACTGAAAAAATATGGCACAGTTTTACCATCACCTCATTGTCAAATCGCTCTTGTTGTCGTATCTCTATTCATTTCTCTGTTTGATGCAACACTGAAAACTTTTCCAGTCCAAATGTGATTGTTTTAATGAGTTCTGAGTTCAGCAATTAATATTATGTATTTGTGTACCCGTGTTGCCTTGAAGCAGTCATTAGCGGGAGTCTATTAATCAGAGCCAACACCATTGTGTTTTACAAGGATATTCTCAAGAATCCGTTTTGGCTCCATATCTGTTTAAATAAACCACCAATACACAGATTGAAAAACTGATGATTTAATGTCACATAAAACTGTGTCTTAATAATTGTTTTCAGATAGAAATTAACATATAAAAGGAAAATAGTGGGCGTCTTGTGAGAAGGGATTCCCTGTCCTTTGATCTGTGTAGTATTGTATTTACAGTATATGCTAATGTTTATAGAAATGTCAATTACTCCCACTCCAAATTATGATTAAACTGTCAGATTATGGAGAAATGGTTACTTTTCCTGTTGCACTGCAGAATCTTTGAGCTGCACACCGTCAAATCATCCACCGCCCAATGAGCAGTCCAACGTCCAGGACGATAAGTTAAAACTCATTATCCTCTTACATTAAAAGCTACTTCTTCTTCTTCTTTCGGCATTTCTCGGCAGTTCTTCCTCTAGGCCTCTTTCCTGGTGGTTCCAAACCCATCATCTGTCTTCTGATGTACTCTCTCTCCTCTGTACATGTCCAAACCATCTCTGTCTGGCCTCTCTGACTTTATCTCCAAAACCTCTAACATGTTCTGTTCCTCTGATATACTCATTCCTGATCCTGTCCATCTTGGACCCGGAAAAATTAGCATGTTATCCTATGTGGATTATGTGTCGAGGTTCGCCTTCACTGCGGTACTCGAACCCCGACTTTCTTGTTGTGTGGCCACAATGCTAACCACTAGACCACCATGTAGCCCTCCAAATGAGAATGATGAATATAATTTTAACCAAAAAATGATGCTTTAAATCCCATCATTTTTTTTTCTCTAATTACCTTATTTGATATTATTGAAATATTTGGCAGTGCAGGATGGGTGATGAAAAAAGGACAAAATGTAGTGGATGTCTTGTTTTGGTCTGTTGATGTGGAGATGATAACAATCTGTGTGTTTTAGCCATAACACCTGCTGCAAGTGCCATTTCTCATACAGGTGGGAACACAATCATCTCTTATCTGGTGTCTAATACAGATTTTTTTGCTTTTAACTGTCAGTTGTTTTCTGCATAAAAGCTACAGTTGTTCTCCAGTTGGTAATAAAATGACAGGAATCAATGCAATGAACATGTTTTAAATCCCAGAATAAAAGTGTGTTCGACTCTGGTCTGACAGAACCAATACAATTTATTCTTATTTTTAAAAAGCTGTCAAAAAATGTTTCTCTTGACATTTTTTTATTGAATGGCAAATAAAACAGTCCCTAGTGCATCAACAGAAGCTGTTTGCTGTTGGTAGCTGGAGACTGATTTCTTCACACAGGTGCAAACATCAGCATTACTTGTTTTTCCGTAACAGGTCTCTGCTCTGAATTTGACATTTTCTACTACTTATTACTGAAGGTGAAACATGGCTGGAATGACTTGGTACTCTAAGGAACGCTAGTGCATTCTTTTAAAAAAACAGACTAAAAGTGATCCGAATTATATCCAGCTGTGGACAAACTGAAACTCATTCAAACCTTTTCACATCTCGTAAATTTTGAGAGGATTTGTTCAAACTCTGGAGAGTTTCCATCAGTTTTCTGTAGGCTGGCTCAGCTGCTTTAATTACACTTTTTATCTGTAAGTCAAGATGGGGTAACTCATAAAGCACCCAGAGAGATAGGCTCAAAGTCACACATCATCCTGGCAGGATTTTTTTTTTGAAAGAAACTGAGATATGGACTCAGCAGGCAGCCTACGCCATCAGCCACTAGTTAGATAATCTGACTTATGTACAAGCCACCACTGGGTGTCTGCTTTGAGCGTGACAAAGCTGATGTGATACCTTATTACTTTCACATCGTCATGTTTCTTACAACACACTTTGTTCTGTTTCTTTTTGTCATTGCTGCTCCTTCTGGTTGCCGGGAAACAATAGCATGCGAACGCTTGGTCTTATCATGTCACACTACTAATTTCCTGTTGACCAGTCTTTCCTTGTGGCTGCTGTTCCCGTGTTGATGAAAAGGAAATAAAAGGGGCGAGTGTGTGTGTCTATGTGTGTTTGCACAGCATTGCTGCTTCTGAGAATATAGCATTGCAGGCGCACACGGGGGAACAAGTAAATGTACGACAAAGCCAGTCCCTCTTCAAGTCAGGATTTAATAGAGTCCTACATCATCAGAAACATACAAATATCTGACAGTTTGGAGGGAATTCAGAACATTAAAAGAGTTGTGATGTTTTCTAAAATGTCCCAGGATGCATTACGACCAATTGAGTTCTCATCGTTGTGTTAACACAGCGAGTGTTTTGTTGCTGTCAGGGTTTTTCTACCTGCATTCAAGGGTCATTTTCCCATCACTGGAGCTGCCTGTAAATACTATTAACACCCCGCTCTAAGACGAACAGCCTGGCCAATTTTGAATCATGCCAGAGATGGATAGATAGTAGAGGGTTTTTTAGAGTGGGCTGCAGCTAGTGAGTGAAAACTTTGATGATAAGAGCAGAGTAATGGCTTTCCAACTGCAATGCCTCTTCTGGATCAACAGCACTGACTGAAATCCATCTGGTGCAGGATGATATTCTCCTATTTTATACAGAAAATTGAGAGTTTAAGAAAAGCTGCAGCTTCTCCATCCTCGGATGAGTCATAATGTTGTATTTAGCTATCTTTACTTCTTTATTTCGAAACTTTGTGGTTACCTGTAAAAAATATTGCTGAAATACACAAGATATAACTATTTGTTGTACCGTACTATAAAACCAATTCATGGTTTGAATTACTCAACATCTTAACTTTCATTTGTTGTTGTGGTGAGGTGTGGTAGAATCCAAGCGCGGAACACAGGGTGAACAGAAAAAAATATTAAAATTGAATTCTAATTAGGAAATGAGGCGGGTTTTGTATGGAATTCAACAATATGACACAAGCTGTGAGGTGGAGGATGGCTTATGTAGCTTGCCGATTGCTGATCATCTGCAAGAGGTGAGCAAGTTGCCTCGGAGACAGACACCCTCTTAGAAGGAGGAGCCGGGATCACAACATTTGTCCAGTAAAAAATTTACAAAAAATGAAAAATGCAATTAAAGACCAGCTTAGAGAACTTACCAAATGATTAAAAGGAATACTCACACTAGGCAATATCTGTTCCATTGTCTTCTGCTTATGCAAGGCCGGGTCGCTTGAACGACAGCTTTAGATGGCAAGCAAAGGCTTCTCTCACCCTGGCTGGATCCACTAGCTCACCCGGAAGGGTTCTGAGGCATTTCCCGGCTAGCTGTAAGACAAAGTTTCTCTAGGAGGGGAAGAGCCTGCCTCTGACAGTTAGGATGCTTTGGAGGCACACTAACCAGACTCCTGAACCACCCCATCTGGCTTTTCTCGACCCAGAGAAGCAAAGGCTCAATTCCAAGCTCCAGCTGGATGGCAAAGCTCCTCACTCTATCTCTGAGGGAGAGCCCAGACACTCTGCGGATAGGAACGTAGATTTTTTTGAAGTAATATAAAAAGATAAAGCATTTCAAAAAAAAAAAAACCAAGCAGATATTATGAAGATTTTGTCATTTTCTCTCTATATATGTACATTTCTGTAAACCCATATTTACATCTATTAATTTGATAAATCATTTATATTCTTCATGTCATTCATTTATTTAAAAAATCCCAGCTTATAGAGATTATTATTATTGATTCGTTTAAAATTTTATCTAGTCTTCTGAGCTGCTTATTCCTAACACGGTCATGGAGGTGCTGGAGCTTATTCCAGTTGATATCAGGTGAGAGGCGGTATACACCCAGAACGGGTCGCTAGTGTATTTCGGGGTAAATTTTGTCAACCTTCTAAAAACTCATTTAAACTTTATCTGTCCAACTTTTCCAGTGGTTTCTAAGTGTTAGGTTTTGATTACATCAATGCTGAATACTTCACTTATCAGTCTCTGGATTAAAATGCATTTGTATGCAAAATATCTTGCTGAAATATCGTATAAAACTCTTCACACATACTTCTCTTCAAAAAGACTTTGCGCTGATCATCCATAGCTGGAATAACCTCTTATGCTCTGATTGTCGCATTCAAGCTGCAAATGTGTAGCGAATGAATCAGAATTTCAACATCACAGTGACCCAAACAGACTAGCTTGTTGCTTTGTGATTGTTAATGTTCCCTTTTGGTCTCATGATTGCGGATGTACCGACCAGTTGTTATTATACTGTAGCTTGATAAAGATCTAATGCAGCACACAACACAACAATTCAATTACAAAAGCATATACTCATGTCTACACGAAAGCTTGCTTCTTCTTGAACCAGTATACCACTTGATTACATGCAAACCATCAGTCCTGCTTTCAGACTGACTGAATCTTGCCTTATCAAATTGAAAATAAAATCTTGCATGTAATTTTTCAATTGTGTGCATCACATATTTATGCATGCATGTTCGTGAGCGGAAACGCGGTAATAGCTTTTAGTCAAACTGTAAATAACTCCACCATTTATTCCTTTTTTCTGCCTCAGTGCTGGTATAATAATTACAGCGTGTTCACAATACGGGGAAGCAGCTTTCATCCATAAAGTCTTATTAAATCATGGCAGAGCTTGTGTGGAATTATTAAGTAGTCTGTTCTAGTTTCTGCAAGCATTATACATTCTGCTCAGCTGCTCATGTTTTCTGTTCGTGCTAGCTTTTGCAGTGATTGTGTATGTTTCTGTTGCTCTTTTCATGACCTTTGTTGGCTTTTCTCTTTAAATATGTCCATTAGCATCTATTTCTTCATCATCTCTATGTTGAACTTTATTTCATAGCAGGAATTATTTGTCAGGATGTTTCAATCAAACTAACACTTTAATTTAATGCATTCTACAAAAATATTTGTGCAAATTGACAAAAAGTATTTAGTAATTTAAAGATACCATAAATTAAAGCAGGTGGAAAATTTTAAATGAAACATATGAGGCAAGATAAAATTTTTACTTAGTAATTTAAAAGTCTTTAGAAAATTTTAACAAAAGAATCATGTTACTTTTTGTTGTGCTTCCGAATATAAAAATTCTCTCTACGATTCATATCAAGCTATGCTTAAAAGTCACACTATACGTCTGTTTTGACTTAATGGTACAAAGTCACAAATTTAAACCCAAGAGCCCAACATACTTAAAGTGGTTATCCATTCCATTCATGCATGATTGATTAATTTGTCCGGTATTTGGATATCATTTGGAAGCCTGTTTGTTCTTCACCGCAGATTTTGTTCACTGCCTCACCCATATTCTAACATAAACAGGAAGTGTTTTGTGGCATGCTTTCTTTTAACAAGGACTGTATTTTTATGCATATGTACTAAAATAAGAATATTAAAGAACATGTGCCAGTCTTGCCAACTTGATGAAATTTACATGGTATTTTGATGCCTCAAACGATATTTGTGCACGCACCCACAAGGTAGAAGTTTTATTAATCCTCAAAGGAAAATTTGAGAATTGAAGGGGAATTCAAGCTGAAAAATTATGGGGGTGGAGCTTAGTAGTAGAATGTTCGCCCTTGGACAAGACGTTCGCCGGGTCGAATCTTTGGGGGTTAGGTGGCGTTGGGGAACACCCGTTTCTCCCACCATTGGTGCCGTCCTGGCAGTCTGCAGCAGTGCAATGCAGCACAAAAATTTTTCTGTGGAGGGAGGAATCAAATATGTAGAGAAAAAAAAAAAAAAAAAGAATTCAGGCATTCCTGAAATAACTAAATGGTCCATGTTTACCTAAAAATGCTGTGAGATAAAAATTATTACCTCATAATTGCACAAAACTCTCTTTTTGAAGAATGATATTGTTCTTTCTGGTCTTTTTTGTTAAGGCGTTGATTTTTTCTCTCTCACACAGATGCTGCTACAGCTGCGTTTAAAAAAAGATATAGCAAGAGAAAGATTACTTTCAGAGTCTGTATTGCTAATTAACAATCTCATTTTGAGCCATCATCAGCTGTTACAACTGTAAATTACCGTGAAAAGCTTAGAGAACACACATTAGAAATATACAGTAACAATCCGATCTTTACTGTCCCCCGTGTAGTGGCAGAGATGACCCAACCTCCCCGTGTAGCCATAGTGATGGACCTTGTAATTGCTTTATTCAGATAACATGTCACAGCAGCTCCATGTTCACACACTGACATGTGCTAATCATGTGTCCAGCTGCTGTTCACACATCCTTCTGTTAATCCAGAGGATCTGGTTGCCTCTTGGTGTTCTCTGTCTTCCCACGAGTCCTTCTGACTTTCCGTCCGTGTCTTTTCCTCATGTGATTCTCCTCTGTAACCACACCATATTTAAATTTCTTTCACATCACTTTTCATCTCTGCTTCACAGTGACCATATCTCTGCTCTCTCTTCCCCTCCTTTACTCCATGACTGATGATTCAGTCTGATCTGCACAGCATGACTGGATTGGCTCACGATCAAAGTTTGTTTAAAATTTGTTTTCTCGTTTTTTGTTCCAGCCTTTGTTTCTGTTCAACACGATAACGCTGAGCCGAACAAATTACTCCCGAGATGCATTGGGGGAAAAAACATGAGATGATGGGATAGGTCTATTCGCAGTTCACAGAGGTCACACAGTCTATTTAAAAGGAGAAAAACAGTGGTGATGCACAAGTGGTTCACCAATCTGTTGTTTGGCTTGTTTTATTGTCTGTGCTTTGATTCCCATTATATTCAATATCATTCATTATTACAATATTACTTATTATTTTCAATACACTTTGCCGAACATATAATTTTATCCTAATTATTAAAATGATCCTTATTATTTAATAGAAGCCACATTGTTGCATTTGATTCAAGTTGACACGTTTATCATTGATGCATATTTTTGCAGCATTATTTTCAGTGACTGCAAAGAAATAAAGTAAACTTTTCAGCTTCAATTATTATTATTTTTGTTTATATTCTTTTAGCAATCTGTTATTACAAAGGCTTTTTAAAAATTATTATCAGTTTAATTATTAGTTGAGTTAAACCAGAAGAGCATTCTTATCTTCTGTATTGCTAAGTGTAACGTGTAAAAAACAATCGGTACGTGTAAGTCCATTACACATACAGGATGTCAAATGTTTGCCATCAAAATCAAATCAAACTTTATTTTTGAAGCACTTTTCAAACATAACGTTACACAAAGGGCTGAACTGAAGAAAAAAAACTCAGACAAGAGTTCATTCTTGAAATGTTAAAAAAAAAACAAAAAAAAAAAAAAAAACGACAGAAGGCATCTTATTCCGAGCATGGAGCGACCTCTTGTTTATAGAACTGGCTGCATATGAGGAGTTTTGGGGAAGTTTTAGTTGGCAGTTTTACAAATAATATGTAGCTTTAACTTTCCTAATGGTACATTAAACTTTTAATGCTACCCATTACGCACTCAGTGCTGGCCACGTGACTAGTTAATTGCAATAAAAGTGTTTGCAGTTTTACAAACAACATCAGTTATTTTCCTGGGTTTTTTTTTTTTGTTTTCTTTTTTTTTGCAAATTAATAGTGGGCAATCTGTTGTGATCCCCTCGTCTGGCGCCAGAGGGAGCCCTGGATGTTCCTCATCACCCTGATTAGGGATGCCTGAGATTGATTCCTGATGCCACACATCTGTGGACCCTGACAAATATTTAAGGATAATCACCCCTGACTTTGATGTCGGGTCATCCTGTCCCTTCCAGCCAGGTAAACCTAGTTGCCTGACCATGATTGGACTCTGTTATTATTTGAACTTGAGTTAATCCTGTGCCCTTTGCTTTATAGACTTACCTGAATTGTGTTAATATACCTCGTGTTGACATCTTGCATTTGAGTCCCCTTCTTCCACATCACAACACAAACAACTTAACATGCATGTCTTTGGGGTGGAAGAGAACCAGAGAACCCAGCAAAAAAAAAAAACACACATACAGGTGGAACATGCAAATTCTACACGGAGAGGCCAGTGACTCAAACCCTAACTTTTTTGCTGTGAGGCCACTGTGCTAACCCCTATGCTACCATGCAGTCCAAAACATGACAATTTTGATACACCTGAGAAGGTCATGTTTTCTGTAAAGATTAACGCCCTCATGTATGCTCTTTTACCTCACAATTCAGGGACTTTTTTCCCCATTATTTAGTATCTGATTTTGAAGACTTGGGAACATTTATGGTTTGGTCTGACATAGGATTGATTTCCAACAGGAACTGTGTGATAAATGATATGAAAAGGACAAACAAGGTGTTTTTGTTTCTGATGTAAATCATCTCTTATCATCCTGTGCAAATGTACGAGTTGTGTAACGGTGTCTTCACACTCTCTATGCATTCTTATCTTAAATGTGTGTTTGTGAGCTATGAGAGGTGTGAGATGGATGCAGTGATTGTTTATGGATAAACTTCTATAGCTGTAACTGCATGGAGCCCAGCATTGAGAGTCTGACGAAGCTTTAAACGATGGCTGTTGTCATTCGCTGTGAAATGGTTGGAAAATAGACTCCAGTCTCTTTAACCAGGAAGTTTGCTTCCCTTCAGTCCTAAAAGATGTAAAGTATTTCTCTACAAAGTGTTTGTAGAGAGATAAGTGTTTGTATTGTTTTTTTAATATAGTGGTGTCCTGCAGACCTCTGCCATATCTCACGTTTTGCATGACTCTAGAGGACGGTCAGTCGACCAAGAGTGTGTTACAGATCTCCACTTTCCAATGATCAAGGGCACCAAGTGCTGCCTTTACGTCTTTTTATCTCCAATCTTGATTATGTCATTTCCTTCTTCCTTCATTTATCAGCGAGACCTCTTCTGTTCAGCCCACAAACACATCCGGTGATAAATTACACAACCCACTGTGGGTCTGTCGGCATGATTCACTGTTGCTTTACTGTAGTGTGACTAAAGATATACAAAAGTGGCCGCTGCTACTATAGGAAGATGTTAAAGATCGCTGGATTTATCTTATCACCGTGGTGAAATGTCTTGTGGTCAGCAAAGAACAATAACACATCGGGTGTTTAAATACTGTGGAGTTAAAACAGTGACCGTTTCAAGTCCATCTCAATAACATGCACGTGCATCTATGTGAATGTATGAAAAACATAAATGAATATTATGAATAAATTCTTTGTTGCTCATCAGTTCTAAAAAAAAAATGAATAGTCTGAAGCTGCCTACCTTGGATTATTTAGAGCTGAATGCGTAGCATCGACATTTTTTTGCTTTGTCTATTATTTATGTCTGGTGGATAATTTTTCCCGGTTGATGGATGCACCGTGGAAAAATTGCTCTTTTGTACAATTGCAAAGACTTTAAGCCTAAGTAAACCATGTTAGACATTTCCGGGTAAGGCAGAATCTTTAATATATGCAAAGAAAACAGAAAAAACTCAAAGAAAAAACACTTAGCATTTAATAAAAGTACTTTTCCTACATTGTGAATTTGCTCCTTTTCTTTCTCTTTTCCAGTTTTCTTGTTTTCATAAAGCAGGATTCCCATTTCTGTCTTACTATGAGCTGGCGGTTTATGTTTTATTCATTACCGCCTCGGTGAATACAATGCCTCCCAAGCCCTTAACTAATCACAAACTCTCAGTGGGCTAAGTCTTTCCCATCATCAGTCTTCACCTGTGCTGAGCTTTCCTCGGCTTCGGATGCTAATCTGGCAGTGATGAGGTTAGATACACAACACCCTTGCCCGCACATGTAGCTGCACGTTGAAGGATGACACCTAATCACCAAATCATGTCTGTCATCTTCTCGCTGCTTTTGCTGGAGGCGAGAAAGCATCAGGAGTCCCTAATTGGCAATCAGGGATGACTTGAGTGCTTTGGCAAGGCTATTCTAAATGTGAGGTAGCAGAGAAACTACAAAGCAAACTGGAACCTTCCTTAGACAAGTGGAAACTTCCAGATAGGCTGAGGAGAATAAATTCTTAGGAGCATTTTTTTTTTTTTTTTTTGCCAGTCTGGTAGGAACTGTGAGTTTTTCTTCTCTTTTTGGTGTTTGATGTCATTTTGCAGATGACTCTAAGCTCATTGAGGAGTGATGCAGTTCTGATAGGTGGTCATTTTTTTTTCTCTTCCCAACAGCGCATTCTCCATGATTTCAAATGCAACTTTTCAAAGTTTATCTAAAGTTTGCAACTATAGGCTAATACAGTTTAATTCAGAGCTGATCTTGGTGCTCAGGCTTGCTCGTTACCAGCAGTGTTTGCTTTCAGAAACAAATAGTGTCTGAATATCAAAGTACAGCATAAACATTCACACCTACTCAAATCCCTTTTGATTTTAAAAACCAAATTAATTGGTGGCCATGGTGTTTGCTGCATTTACAGATCCCAACAAAGAAGGTGGCTGGAACATATACAATATAATTAGTAGGTAAAAAATTAAGTTATTTAAAGAATAGTAACGTCACAACTGAGTATAATAGTCTGGTTCATAGCAAAACGCACCGTTTGGTCTCTTAGAAATAAAATCACATTGAATTTAATTTATGTTATTTCATTTGTGTGTGTGTGTGTGTGTAAGGAGGCTTACTTTGAACGCCATACGACAGAAAAATATAATTTAGGAAAATGCATTCAGAGTAAATTTATTCCAGATACATTTTGAAGCCCTGCAATTCTGAAATAAAATAAGCGGTTCAGAACATAGAGTTTCTGTTTGGAGAATATCAGTGCTGTTTGATGAATATTTAAAAGCAAAAAAAAAATACAGGACGAAAGGGACATGAATGACCCCCGTTCGCATTCAACACACGTTTTTTAAACTTTGATTTTTAGAGATAAATTTCATGCTGGTAGAATTGCAGTTTATTGGTTACAACACATATTAACTCTTACAGTTACTCTATGAAACCAGAGGCTTGTATACATGTAATTTTGCTACAACTGATAAAAAAAAAAAAAAAAAGCTGGACGTGTGGTTGGCTCACCCCTCACCTGCAGAAGATGGTGGGGGACCAAATGAAAGCAAAACTGTCATCAATCATGGTAAATCACTGCTCTATCCACAAAAGTCCAGCAGCTTCTGACTTTGTTTATTGATATGTAACAGTCCACGCATTCCACCACCTTTGTAAACGACTATTTAGGAAGAAGTAGGCAAATGCATGGATTTGGGCTGTAGTACTCTTAATAAATGACCCTAGACTAATTATAACCAGCTAGGTGATTCCTTTAAAACTTAACATATTCCAAAGTTTATTGTATTTAACCATTATTTTTCAATACATCATCCAGGAAGAGATGATGGTGACAGGGAGGATAAGGAACATGAGGTTGCTTGGCACGTTCATCCACCGACTCGGCTTTGGCAAAGAGACTTTTCGCCTCAAACGACGTGCCTTGCGCAAACATATTGAGAAGCGTGAGACTATGCCGTGCCACAGCATTCATCACTTCGAGAACACGTTTGTGGTTGAGACTGTCATCTGCAGTCCTTTCTAAATCTAGGGTGGAAATCACAGCCATTAAACTATGAAGCTAACTTCAATGCAAAAATTAAACTTTGTTTTTTAAAATTAAAGATCACTCAATCAAGGGCTTTAGCCGCAGCGGAGAAAAAAATCTTGTTTATGAAATTGCTAAAGAAAAACTAGCTTTAAGTCAAACTAATTACTGCTCAGTTTGGTCTCTTTATTTTATGGCAATTTTAAGATTTTTTTTTTCTCTCACAACTTGTCAAACCTCACTGCAGAACGGGATTCACATTAACATGTAATTTTCTCTTTGACTTACCAATAGTTGTAAAAATAAATCTTAATAGCTACAAGAAGAAGCCCCACCAGTACTCATGGTAACTCATTAAAATGTAGAGGAAGTTAATATCATAGAGGAATTATTATTCAGGTTTCCAATTAAACAGCAAATGATAATGTTGATGTGCATGTGTGATCACAAAACCACCACCATAAAAATGATTATCTGTTGGGTCATATTGGGTTCGCCAATAATGAGTATCCATGTACTGCCTCCAAAACTAAAATTAAATGCTCATTATCAGTTCTAAGAAACAGAACAGGGCACAAAAACAGTTTAATTTTACTCTCAGCCGTCCAAGAGTAATGTTTAATATCACAACTTTATATTTTTCTTATTACAATTTCAGCAGTTACCGTTTCTGCTACAAGTTTTTACTTTTCTCTGGTGATCTTTTAATTTTTTTTTTCATGACATAGAAATTCAAAATCCTAACGTATTAAACGCTTTTGATTTGCTGAAACCCATTTGCATCAAATTACAGCTCAGCGTGGGCTTTTAAAATCTTTCTTCTTTCTCTTAATTCGAAGGATAAATTCTACTATCTTAATATTTAAATTTGATCCTACAAGTTGAATTGCAACTGAAAAGTTTTTTAAATGTTCTGTATAAATTTCCCCCCCCAAAAAGAGCTGCCTTTCTGTATTTACTGTCAAATTTGATAAATGTTTTTGTCAAAGAAATTTTTAAATATAACATTTATCCAGTGAAATTAAGCTAGAAATTGCCTGTATGATAAAGCTACGTTTTGAGCGGCATGAAATAAATGGATCTTTTTGCATCTCATACAAATTTGACTTTGCAATAAAATTTAAGTTTTTGCTCATTCAATATAAGAAATACTGCTCTTTTTTTTTTTTTAGAAAGAAGAGGAATGAAGATTAGTCAGAGGAAGACAGTACATACAGTATGTGTAAATGAGAGGGATCCAAATGGAAAAGCGAGGTTACAGGGAAAAAGAGGTGATGAAGCGTGTTCAAGCAGGCTGGAACGGGTGGAGAAAAGTATCAGGTGTGATGTGAGATAGAAGAGTTTCAGCTAAAATGAAAGGAAAAGTGTACAAAACCGTGGTGAGACCCGCCATGCTGTTTGGTCTAGAGACAGTGCCACTGAGGAAAAGACAGGAAACCGAGATGGAGGTAGCAGAGATGAAGATGCTGAGGATGTCTCTGGGAGTGACCAGGATGGATGGGATTAGAAATGAGTATATCAGAGGAACAGCACATTTTAGAGGTTTTGGAGATAAAGTCCGAGAGGCCAGACTGAGATGGTTTGGACATGTGCAGAGGAGAGAGACCGAGTACATTGGCAGAAGGATGCTGGGTTTGGAACCACCAGGAAAGAGGCCTAAAGGAAGACCAAAGAGGAGGTTCATGGATACAGTGATGGAAGACATGAAGATAGTTGGCATGACCGAAGAGGATGCAGCAGTTAGTACTAGATGGAAGAAACTGACTTGCTGTGGCGACCCCTGAAGGGAAATGCCGAAAGGAGAAGAAGATCTTTGTACAAATGAGTCCAGTTTACTTTCTTTTTGACCAACCGGGTCACCGTTTATTTGCATTCAGTTCAGTTAACTCACCAGGTCTCACTCTCTGGTATCTACACAAGTAATTATACACATGATCACCTTCTAGCGGCGGATCTATTGAACCCACTATTTACATACAATATCATATTTTTATACTTCCCAATATGGAAGGCAAGAGGAATACCTTGACAGGTATGCCATATTTATAAATCATCACAGTGAGTTGTTGCTATATTAACAAGAATAATAAGAGTTGGGACAAAAGTATCAGTGTTCCATAGCTGGTTTAACTAAAACCTTCCAAATAAGAAGGCTGAAACACTTTTAGTATATATTCTGAAGCAGTGTAGTCTGAATGATTCACTCACACTACAGCCACCTACACGAAAACAGTAGTGCACATCCAGAGCTTCATTTGTATCTAAATCCATAACACAGAACATTTCTCAGCTTTGACGTGCCGCTTTTCTACTCGGCACAAACCCAGCCTTCAAAACTGATGAATAAATAAATGATTAAAAAGAAATAGTCAGAAGAAATGTGTTCCAAGACGGCGATGCACACTTTGAAGATTTAACAAATAAGCTGAATGTGCTGGACAGATTTATTACAAACGTTGCATTTTTACAAGCATGCTTCTTTTCATTTATAACCGTTCAGAAAGTATAACAGAACATAATGAAGCTCTGGTGTTTTACACTTCAAAGGCTCCTGCAGACTGGCTGTCACTCGGCCGACAGTTGGCAGCAGAAAGCCTCTTCAACCCGTCTGTGACAGCACATACGGCGACCCAGCAAGGCTGTCATTGGCAGAATTTCACACAAATCATTTCAAAATAAGTAATAAAATTAGATGAGATGCCTTTTTTTTCTATTATTTAGTTACAAATACGTAACTTGGAGACATAAAAGTGCAATAACTTTAATATTTTACCACTGAGACATCCAGACCACAGGTGCAAGTCCTTCTAGAAGTTTGCTATAGTTTGACCGATTAAACCAAAAATTTAAATGGTCCTGTGGATCATATAAAATCAGCTCATTGAAAATTAAATAATTACTTAATTAAGTAATTCCCAAGGCCTTGTCCTTATCTCTGCTATTATTCAATATTCAGTCCAGTTGTCTGGCCTTGGACCGGGAGAAGCTGGTTCGATTCCCACTTGGCCCATGACAAAGTGTCCCTGGTGCAGACACCTAACCATCAGTTGCTCCCACCATTGGCGCCATCATGGCTATTGTTGTGATGCAATGCAACAAAAATAATTGAGGGATGAATTGAATTGATCATACTTTATTTATTCCTGAACAGAAATTTGAGTGCTGCAGTGCAAACATCACAATACCCCTGCGTGCCTATCTACCAGTGTCCAAGTTCGGTCGCACTGTGAATACAGTACGTTAAAAAAACATGAAGCCCTTTCAAAAGTGGTCACCACATCCTCTCACTAAATCGAACATTTTTTATAGAGGGGTGGGTTTGGGTGTAAATTTTACTTCAGTTTATTGATCAAAGATACACAGTTTGTTGGCTGAACATTTTGAGACTAAAATAGAAACCTTTCTATATCGAACTTTTCTCATTTTCAATAATTTAGCATCTCAGCTCTCTTTTTAGATTTCCTTTCCGTCATCTTATTTTTCTTTTCCCCCTCTAGTCCTCATGGAGGTTTGAGATTATATTAGCTATCATTTATGTCGGGCCTGGGAGGCTGTGAAGAGCAGACTATCAGATGGAGAGATAATGATACTCTCTGATAGATCCTGGCTAATGAAATGCCACTGACTGTAATGAGATAAGTGAAAAGTGAGCTTTTGACCCCCGAAAAAGGCAGACAGTATGTCGAGAATATCCTCTGAGAAGGATCTTGACATCTAAGACTTTTGTCCTCTTACTGTCCTCTTCAGGACATTGACTTTTCGGGAGGTTGTTGGAGAGTAAAACTTTCATGGAAAAACATGTGAAAAGACACTGCAGGACAGTACACATTGCACATACAAAAAGCACAAACAGTGCAAATGGCAAAATGCTAATGGCAACATTTACCAGAGGCTATGAGGTGGGGCTGTTCAAACAGGAGGAGCTGTGTAAGGTCAGGATGTGGATTACTCATTCACACTGCACCTCAGAGGCCCGGCATCTGTGAATGCTGTGAATACAGATTAATTTCCCTGACCTCAAGCGAGATACAGAGCTTGTGCATGCTCTAAAATAAAATAAAATATTGCACTGCTTTGGTGAACGATCTGTTTCATCTTTTTGTCAGATGGCACATTGGCGCAGTGGTCAGCATAGTGGGCTCACAGCAAGAAGGTCGGGGTTTGAGTCCCGGAGTAGGACGAGGCTTGAATCACTTATCTTTCTGTATGGAGTTTGCATGTTCTCCCTGAGTATGCATGGGTTTTCTCTGGATACTCTGGTTTCCTCCCATTCTCCAAAATCATACATGTTCAGGTAATTGGCCACTACAAAATTGCCACTAGGAATGAGTGTGACTGTGAAAAGGCACCCCCTGCAACTGTGCTGGGATAAATGGTCCAAACGACAAAACAAAACAAAACTAATCTTCTTGTCAGATCATCTGGGGTTGTACTCCATGAGTGTCAGCCTTAGCAGAGAAGCACAAACTTCCTCTGCCTTAACAACTTCTGCCAACTCATGAAGGGAGATTCTGAAGCTTTTCTCCAGACATTGTCACTTCAACGAATCCCAAGTCTCCATCTGATGGAGTGCTACTGGGTGCCTGTACCACTTGTACCACTGCTCCTCTCTACTGTATGTCGAGGACCAGCAGCAATAGTCCAAACTCCTCTCTGTTGGTGGATCTCCCCACCCTTTTGTCAGAGAGACTGCAAAGCCACCCTGCAAAGGAAACTTATTTTGTCCAGGTTTATTGTCTCGTATCATGTCTCGTTCTCCGAGTCACCACCCTCAGCTGGTGATCATTGGCCCAGTGCATCAGATGATTTCTTTCACTACATGGAAATAGTCTGACCTCGCACCATTGGGACTTGTTCACTCCACGGTGGGATGGATATACAGTATATATTTTTTGCTTTAACCAGTCACTGCTTTCTGGCCGGGGCTGGACTTGATTGTCATGTTTCTGATTCTGAATTATGTCGTAAAAATGAATCGATTCCTCAGAATCAACCATCCATTTGAAAATGATGTAGATGATATCTTTAAAAATACATATTTACCTCATTGTATCTTTCGTTTTTGCATATTAACAATACTAACTCTGACTTCACAGTCATGCAGTGGTCAGCACTGTGACCTCTAAACAAGAAGGTTGGGGTGTTGAGTCCCGGGTAGGATGAGGCTTGAAACACTGTTTCTTTATGTGTGGAGGTTATATGTTCTTTCTGTGTCCGTGGGGGTTTTCTCCAGGTACTCCAGTTTCCTCCCACCCTCTGGTGATTGGTGACTACGAAATTGTCCCTATGAACGAGTGTGTGTGTGGACACTTGTCTGTGTGTGGCCCTGCAACACACTGGCAACCTGTTCAGCGTGTACCCCGCCTCTTGCCTGTAATCAGCCAGGATAAGCAACAGCACCCTGACTGGGATAAGTGGTTCAAAAGATGACAGACTAAAATACTAACCCATGCATTCATTTTTATTGAACCCTGCTACACACACAGAACAGTATATTACTACTGTAAATATAAAACAAGACACTTATAGGCTGTTTTCAGGTTAATTTGGTTAACGTTTTCACATTTGTTGGATAAGTATTTTCTCTTTATTTCATGAGCACTGGTCATCCGTATCCTCTAATTCTTCTCAGACTCATTTTAATAACAGAAGTTACATTTAAAAGACATTTTTCTCTTTTGGTCCTCAGGAACTTGTCTCTGTGGAGGGATCAGAAGTAAAGTGCTTCAGACAAGTTTTGAAGGGCTTTTACAAGTTGGCTGTCTTTTTTTTACACCTTTCACTTCAATCACAAATTTATATTTTTATCTTTCTCTTTCTCTCTCGCTTCCTTCCAAACAAGCAGGGTTTAAAAGAAGAGATTACCTAAAAGGTGCTACCATTTATTTAACTTTGAATTTGACAAACCACTTCTTTTTAAACACATCTCCTGTCTGTTTAAATTAGTTTTTCTCTTGTTGTGCAAAAGATTTAAAATTCACCTGACTGTCAAAAGACATCCTGCTTTTACTGTTTATGAGATTATTTCCTAAGCACACACACTAAATTAATTTAAACCAGCTTTTCAGCTTTCACTGTCTGACAAGAAGCAAACCTGCTGGCAGGGGAAGAAAAAACTAGAGAACCCTCGATTATCTGCCCTCTCTTTTCCTACTCCTATTATTATCTAGAAGTCATTTCCGTGGCTAATCTCCTTTTCAGATGAATAAAGTGAAGTCACATAGAGTTACGTACAATTTTCATTTTTAGAATCTTCTTTAATTGAAGAGTCATGGCTTGGTGGGATTAAATTTTATTGGGTTGAGAGAAGCAGTAGGTCCTGGTGAAGCAACAAAGGAAATTGATTTTGCGCCCCACATCCTTTCCCGCAGCTCTTGGCTTGCACGCGGATGGCACGATGCCGTGCCATGTTCAGGTGAGCTTGGCTGTAATTTACTTCCCTTCCTTTTTCTCTGAGGTGAAGGTGGCTCGACATTCATGCTATTAATAGGGATAAAATATGGATGAAGAGCATGTGAGGAAAAGTGGGCTTGATATGGCAGGTAGTATGTATGGTAATTTGGTGGGTCAGAGGTTAGTTCAACAGCCAGAATAAAAAACAGATATATTGCATATGTATGAACTAATAACGTGTAAACCTTTTTCTTTGTCCGAAGCTCTTTAGTTAAATAATTTATTTTATGAGACTCACATCTTTTTATTCATTTGTAAGCCTTGTGTAGATTCATATCGGGTGTTCATTGTCTCTATCCAACTATTGTTTTATCTGGTTACAGGTGCCAGGACTTAGATTGGCAAGTTTTAAGCAAGAGGTAGGTGAACAAGTCATTGTACTGATAAAAAAAAAATTAAAAATATACTTTATTAATCCCTGACCGGGAAATTTGTGTGCTGCACCACCTATGACAGCACCAATGATGGATGAAACAGGGGGTTAAGTGTCTTCTCCAAGGACTCTAGACATGTACTCAGTGGGATACCAAACTGCGAACTTCCAGTTAACTTCCGGTCCGTGGGCGAACACTCTAACCACTGAGCCTTCATTTTCCCCCTTTTTTTAACGGATTGAGGGGAGACATGAGGTTGTGTTGCTTAAAGGTTCCTTCTCATGCAGTATTGACTTTTCACATGATGTGTAGCCCTTCTATTTGTCACCAAAACAGTTTTTAGAATAATTCAATGGGTTTTTGAAAAAATTGAGCTAGAGTTTCTACCCCTCCTCATGAAAGACGGCTTTCTATAACGATAACATGACTAGCTAGATGTATGACACTTCATGTAGCAGGAAGCATTTCACACATGCCATTCTTCCCTCTCAATAAGTTGGGTGAGACATGAGTGGCTCACTCACAGCTCATGTCAAAACTTGGAGGCGGAGCCTGTGCTTTTCCCCAATGGGTGGCAGGATGAACAATATTCAGGTTTTCACACTTCCTAGTCTGTGATAAAACCTTCAAAGCAACTGCAAAATTCACAGAGCATTCAATGAGAAAAGAGTTTTTTGCTCAAGATGGGACCTTTAACGGTTAATGAGGAAACTTTCTGCCAGACAAATACATTTGATGAAAGAGTAATTAAGTACAAATTATTTTTCTTTCATTTTCAAGTGTGTGGTGACTTCACAAGGGACTAAATTTAAATACTTCATTTGTTTTACATGTTGGCCAAGATTTATATTTACAGATCAATTCAAATGCAAATAAATCATTAAATTTCTAGTCATTTAGAGTTTTCCGAAGTCACATCAGGCAGAGACAGATGGTGATAGTTTGTCCAAGTTAATATGATGGCAAAAGGCAAACATACCCTGAACAAATGATCCGTCTATCTTGGAGCTACATGGAGAAATGGTCAATCACTGACACAAACATCACTCTGAGAGTGGACAATTAGCCTAACAACCATGTTTTCAGCCAGCGGGAGGAAGTGAGGGTACTCGGTGGGAGTCCACACATACATGAGAAAAACATACAACTTCACACAGAAAGACCAGTGGTTGAAGGCTAGCATTAGAAACCGATTTTGCTGCGATGGTAACCATCACGTCACTGCTCAGATCTGCAGATAAATTATTAACTGACATATATTTTTATTCCTTTTTTTGTAGCCAACTGAGATAGTAACATTTAGAAACCTTTGTTTGTCATATTTTCCTTTAAAATCAGGCCACAGCTCCCATGCACCAACCTTAAATGGTCAAAACGGTAAAACCATACTTCAGAAGAAACCCTTTCCCATCCATTGAGCCTGAAGGATTCCTGGCTTGAGTGGACACTTGAAGGCGAATTGGCGTGCTCGTAATGCCACCGTTTACACCTTGGGCGATCCTGGCAAACCGAGATGTGCAGAGCTGACCTTTTGCTTCTAATTAGAGCATGTTTCTTGTGGCCAGATGTGGCAAAGCGATCTCCGTCCATGGAGAGGTGCTGTCAGGAAGCTTGTGTTCCCACGACAGCACATTATAGAAGCTCATCCTTCTCACTTTCACCCCCTTAATGTCACATTTGCCTCTTCACAGACGTGTGAAGTCCCGACACTCAGCTGAGTGTTTCACAAGTCAGAGTCCAAAAGAATTTTAAACGTATGACAACACACATCTTTAGATAAGCCATGAAAGGAGAATATTTCCACACAAGCTGGATTTCACTTATATCTCCTAAAAGTGAACACGTTAAAATACGCACCATACGGAGGTGTCTTAGTCCAAATGTGTCAGAAATGTTAGTCTTCCATATGTAGGTCTTATCCTTATCAACTTGAGAGTATATACGAAGAGCTCTGACCAGTAGTGATGGACAGAGAAACCATCTCATGCTTGTAATGTTTGCTGTGTTATTTGTTGACTAGGACTGTGTCGAGCGGACGGAAAGAGAGATGGCTTTCAAGAACCTCACACTTATTACAGAGCTGTCACTGGTGGGAGTGTTGACAGCTGATTCCTCTGGATGTGCCGAAGCTGCCAAGATACCGGTTGTCAGAAAGGTGAAAGGTGGACACACAGAGCTGTCGTATGATTATGTTGATACATTTGGCTGCCGTCCATCTGCGGCCTCAGAAGATAGACCAGGAATCTGCCCACTGCTAAAATTAATACTGAACAGTTTGAGACACATGTGGCACAACTTACAAAGTATTATGAGTTCAGCTCTTTTTTTTTCTTACAAGATTTTGAGCAAAATGAGCAGGGAGTGCATTGTTGTTTTGTCCCATTTTATGCAAAAAAGTTGTTTGTCATTGTATCTTACCACAATAAGGGGTATGGAACATCTAGTACAAATCATTATGACATTTAAAGAGTACTACCAGTAAGCTGAAACAGGGAGAAGAGATAAAGAAAGTGGAAGATTTTAAGAACTTGGGATCAACAGTTCAGAGCACTGAAGAGTGTGGAAGTGAGGTGAAGAAGCATGTACAGGCAGGATGGAACGGGCGAAGAAAAGTATCAGGTGAGATGTGTGATAGAAGAGTTTCAGCTAAAATAAAAGGGACAGTGTACAAAACCGTGGTGAGACCCGCCATGGTGTTTGGTCTAGAGACAGTAGCACTGAAGAAAAGACAGGAAGCAGAGATGAAGGTTGCAAAGGTGAAGATGCTGAGGATGTCTCTGGGAGTGACCTTGATGGACAGGATCAGAAATGAGTACATCAGAGGAACAGCACATGTTAGAGGTTTTGGAGATAAAGTCTGAGAGGCCCGACTGAGATGGTTTGGACATGTTTGGACATGTGCAGAGGTGGAAGAGAGAGTACATCGGCAGAAAGAAGCTGGGTTTGGAACCACCAGGAAAGAGGCCCAGAGGAAGACCAAACGGGAGGTTCATGGATACAGTGAAGGAAGACATGAAGATAGTTGGCGTGACCGAAGAAGATGCAGCAGATAGGGTTAGATGGAAGAAACTGACTTGCTGTGGAAGAAGAACAAGATCAGTAATCTGGAAATGTGAAAGCAGGAAGAGAAGAAGAGCATGGCCTAAGTAGCTAATTTCAGTACTGTTTGTCCCCTGTACCGTTTTTTTTTTCTTTTTCTTTCACCTTTCAGATAAACTTTGTGGCAACAAAGTTAAAGGTTAAAAGTTTTTCAGGTATTATTAGCTGTAAGGTCACTCTGCTAGTCGATAACAGGGCAGGACGGATTGTTCCAGGTAATCTATAGAGACCTGAGTGTCTGACAGGATGAGAAGACAGACAGTAAGAAGAGGACAGGGTATGACTGACTCGTAAACGGACACATCAAGGAGAACTGGATACATTAGTGGCTGTTGTTCAGACAGGAAATGACTGACTGAGGTAGAAGGAGATTTTAATATCTCATGCTTAAGTTGCTGGTTGCTTGTCAAGCATGATCGAAATAACATTAAGGTATCTAATGACAAATGTCTCTATTTGTGGAGTTAATATGTAAATACTGAACGTGTCTTTGAAGTGATGCTGGTCATGTTTTAGAGATTAAATAGTTTTATCTAGACTACCTGCTGAGGAAAAATGGCAATTTAATTCTAAATTTACAAAGTATGTTTATAGAAGCTTGTAAATTGATACAGTTTCATTTCTTACTCTTCCAGCCGGCATTGAAGCAGATGGGAAGTAATCTCTCTGATATGGCCGCTCTGATATCACTACATCAGCCATTTTAATTAAAAAGCTACATCAGTACATTAGAGGTAATCCTCAGTTCAGATAACAATCTTTTTATTGTCATTTTTTATTACACTCAGTCATCATCTTAAATGAAGCTGTCACTGTGCATTACAGTGCAAACAAATCTGCCGTAGCAGCCCAGTGATCGTTTCACCAAATAGACTCCAATCTTGTCTTTGTGGGGAGACGGTAATTGCTTCGCGTTACCTTCAGGAAATACACACCTGAGGGTGTCCATCCCAACCTGAGATGGGGTTTTTTTCTGTTTATTTATTTTTTTAACTGTGCTTACTTCCAAAATGCTTTTCTCTGTTGAATACATTGTAAAGTGAAGAGTAGCACAATGACAAAAGCTTTTCATTGACTCTTCCTTAGTGCCTTATCAGAGATGCCAAGTTTTTAGCTTCACAAAGAGGCAAGATTTTGAAGCGGGGCCAAAAGGAGGAGGAGCTCTTACGTGCCATTGCGTCACATCTGCCAATGGACAACAATCTGCCATGACAGTTGACGTAAAACAAACCCTCCAAACATGAGAAAGCAGCTGGAAAATTGTGCGTCTTGCGTGTGTTACCACCTAGCATTATGTGTCAGTACAAAGAGGAATTACCACCAGGGATACACCCCTGTACTGGTTGTTCGCGCTTTGTTTTGCGGCCTATCCACATAACCTGTCACATGACCAAAGTTCCCGAATGTCTGACTTCTTCCATGCGCTCACCAAAAACAATACTGGCAAAAGACCGTGCAGATTGCTACTAGCGGCTTTCAGATCCACAGCTGTAGCAGCAGGAGATGCCATGTGCTTAGCCCTATTATACCTAATCATGTTAATGGAATGCACTACAGTGTTCATTATGCGGTAGTTTTATTAGCCTTGGCGGGTGAGCGTGAGATAGGTCCTAATTGCGGGTGGCTCCCACCCAATACGGGAAACTTGGCATGTCTGCCTAATACGAGGATGCAGCTTTACTGCATCATTTTTGGAATATCGTTTGGTAAACTTATCTTTACTTTTTTTGCTCCAAAATAATCACTTCCCTGTGTATCAAAAGAAAAAGATATACTGTATCTTTTCATTTGGGATTTTAGTGGGATGCTAGTATTTTAGGTAGCTCCATGTAAATTATGTAGAAACGGAATAGCAAAATCTTTTCACACCATGATTGTTTCTTCGGTAAAAACCCATTTTGGGAAGTTGGCATCAAAATATTGTTCAGCAAAGTTTTGTCCTGATGCCAGTGATTTACCATTTTGATGGTGGTAAAATTACATCTAGTAAAAGCAAAGATAAAATCTTCTTCTCCTTTCGGTATTTCCCTTTACGGGTTGCCAGAACAAATCAGTTTTTTCTATCCAATCCTGTCTCCTCTCCTATTCGGTCCCACCAACTATCTTCAAGTCCTCCTGGGTCGGTTAAAATAGGCCGAACATTTATTATTTTGTCATACTGTTACGCACATCCATAAAATCTTTCAAACTCTTCCAGCTTGGAGGTAAGATGCCCAGATGTTCTTGACTGAGTTCTTCATTAAGTTTAAGCGCTTAAACTTAATGGTTGATTTGTGTTCCTGTTAGGGTCTAAATGTATTTCCTTAGTTATTTGGTCCTATGCTTCAGTTTAGTTTGATTTCACAATCTGAAAAAAATGAAAGACTTTATAGAATTTTGTGTATTAAAACATCGGGAGGAAATTTTTCATCCATCATATTGATACTCAAACTAACATGTGAGTTTAAGAATTTTTTTTTTCAATCAAACTTCTGCAGAAAGTTGAGTGAAACGTTTGGCTGGTATTTGGGGCAGAACCCTGGGGTTCTTCTGGCTAGCCCACAGATGCTTGCTAACTTTAGGCGCACATGAGGTTTTTCCGATTGCTTTGCTCCACTTCAGGAACTGATGAAAGTTTCTCCTGGAAACAGACTGATCATATCAGACCCAACTCTTCTTCCTAATGACCCGAATACACTCCACATCAGTCGCTTCTGACTCGACTGTAGTCTGAAACAAGCACGGTGATGGAAAAAAAGGATTAAGACGCAGGAATCTAAGTTTTTACTTTTGGATAAATCTGATCACATGATATCTAATTCAGGTCTCTGGAACTGATGTGTGAACATTTATCTTGAGGTAAAAACTCCAGAGTGCCTATTAAGATTAAAGTAAAGAAGATCATAAATTGCTCCTGACTGAAATACTGATCCGGGATTTAAAAAGTGCTTATGAATCTTTTATAGGTAAGGAACTAAAATCAAATCCAAGACTGGTGCTACAAATGGAGTCTTGGCCGACCGAGCTTCAGTGGTCCCAAAATAAAAACACAATTTAGTTAAAGCATTTTAAAGTAGACTTTTAAAAAGCATTTTAAGCCTCAGTGATCATCAGTTTTATCTTGAAATGAGAAAATTGGTTGAGAAAGTTGTTTTGTTAAGCAAAGAGCTGCAGTCTTTGGTTATGATGTTATGATCCTAGGACTTTGCCAAAACAAAGACATGGGTGGAAAGTATTTGACTAAGTCCTAAGATGAGTTAAATGTATTCCCTATCTTGTAAATTCAAGATGACTATTTTGTGTTGTTTTCTGTCCAGAAGTCAACGTTGAAGCCTTTTCTACCACGGATCACTCTTAGACAAATGAGGAATTAAATAGACTAGAATCATTATTTTATGACGTTTACACTGTGGGACCATTCATTTTGGATATTATTGCAGTCATAAATACTTGTTGGAAGTAAAGTGATTGTGAAGCATTAACAGAAATCTTATGACAAAAAGGGCCCAACCTAAATTTCTCTTTTCATTTTTTATTTAGAAAAAAAGAATCCATACTAAAAACAAAATCCCAAATCCAGAGGAAAAACTTCGATAATAATAAAGCTTTTTGAGGTAGCAGAGATGAAAATGCTGAGGATCTCTCTGGGAGTGACAAGGATGGACAGAATCAGAGGAACAGCACATATTAGAGGTTTTGGAGATAAAGTCAGAGAAGTCAGACTGAGATGGTTTGGACATGTGCAGAGGAGAGAGAGAGAGTACATTAGCAGAAGGATGCTGGGTTTGGAACCACCAGGAAAGAGGCACAGAGGAAGACCAAAGAGGAGGTTCACGGACGCAGTGAAGAAAGACATGAAGATAGTTGGTGTGACCGAAGAAGATGCAGCAGATAGGGTTAGATGGAAAAACTGACTTTCTGTGGTGACCCCTGAAGGTAAATACCGAAAGAAGAAGAAGAAGAAGTTTGCCTCACACTCTTGTTCTGAACCTTTTTTCCCTCTATTCTAAATTATAAACAATAAAAACAAATTTTTATCTGTCCAACATTTAATGCAAAGACCTTTGATGTCACATGAGTTTAAAGAAGAGTCATTTTTCACTGTAACAAAATAACAACATCAAAAATACTGTTGCCACAGTTGATAAAATAAACATGAATAACCAAGGAAAAACCCAAAAAGAACTTATTCACTGTGAAGCATGGTCAAAAGTCTTTTCGGCATCCAGGCATTCCCTCTGTGGAGGCGATAAACAAGCGATGGCCAATCCCATCAGCAGCAGAAAGTGTCTGCACACCATGTTCCATGTGTGTTTGACAGGGCTAAATACAGGAGAGCTGTGGTTTCGTCTCTTTCCACACAGACCTGTCAGAATCATTTTAAAAGCAAATCTCATTTTGTAGGCGAGGAGCTTTGCAGCAGTTCAGAAGTTGTTTCGACTTTCTCCCAAAGAAAATATTCTCCCAAATTATTCTCCCCTAAAAAGCCAAAAATGACCAGTTTGTGTACTTTAATGAGACTTGTGCATAAATGAATAAAACAGTGCAAAGCAAGAGCCGGCTTATTATGTGGGACTAACTTTGAATCTTTTTTGTGCCTATGAAAAACAGGTTTTGATGCTGCAGAGAACAGATGTGAATGGGATTGCAGTTACTTTTTTTCTTAGTGAGACTCACATCTAAGAGAAGAAGACACGGAAAGAATTTGTTTATTCACTAATGAGACTGACATATTCTCACTGGTGGGTCTTAGAGAATACCAAATGCTTAATTTCCTGTACATATTGTTGGGACCCTCGGACCTCATAGAAACATACACTCTAATCCACTCAGACCAGCTCTTGGGTCCACTTTCCAAGCTCACCAGAAAACAGTTTCTTAAGATGATTCTGAACCCCATCTGTTTTATCTCTATTTTCAGTCACTTTCAAAATTACTCCAATTTACTGACTTGTTTAAATTAGTGTGATGAGGGGAAGTTACAGAGTATTAAACTATACAAGTTTTAAAGCAGCGGTGCCCACACTTTTTTTTTTAGCATTAAGGCTCCTTTAAAAAAACCCTGAATCAAAGCGAACATGAATTAGGTGAGCATATAACAGTGCCCGTGTTCTGCTCACACTCCGTCCCTACCCTTCACAAAGAGTGACATTTTTATTAAACCACACCAAAGAAGAATCTAAAAGAATATGTTCTTACCTTGCCAACTTGATCCAAACATACAAACAGTATAGCTGCTCACCAATACGTATTATTCCACTTAAAAAAAAAAGAAAAGATTTACACTGTTTTTCAACCCCAGAGATTCATGTTATCTGGTGCACGAGTGAGAGGAGTGACACTAAAGATTTATAACATTTGTTTGAAGCTTTATTTAGTGAGCTAACACAGTACGTGTGTGAATGAGAGGGTTCCAAATGGAAAAGTGAGGTTACAGGGAGAAGAGATAAAGTAGGTGGAAGATTTTAAGTATCTAGGATCAACAGTCCAGAGAAACGGAGAGAATGGAAAAGAGTTGAAGAAGCGTGTGCAGGCAGGCTGGAACAGGTGGAGAAAAGTATCAGGTGTGATGTGTGATAGAAGAGTTTCAGCTAAAATGAAAAGAAAAGTGTACAAAACCGTGGTGAGACCGGCTGTTTGGTCTAGAGACAGTGGCACTGAGGTAAAGACAGGAAACAGAGATGGAGGTAGCAGAGATGAAGATGCTGAGGATCTCTCTGGCAGTGACCAGGATGGACAGGATCAGAAATGAGTATATCAGAAGAACAGCACATGTTAGAGGTTTTGGGGATAAAGTCCAAGAGGCCAGACTGAGATGGTTTGGACATATACAGAGAAGAGACACCGAGTACATCAGCAGAAGGATGCTGGGTTTGGAATCACCAGGAAAGAGGCCTAGCGGAAGACCAAAGAGGAGATTCATGGATGCAGTGAAGGAAGACATGAAGACAGTTGGCGTAACCGAAGAGGATTCAGCAGATAGGGTTAGATGGAAGAAACTGACTTGCTGTGGCGACCCCTGAAGGGAAATGCCGAAAGGAGAAGAAGAAGATTTAGTGAGCTAACAAAAGTTACCTTGTATCCATGCGTATATGCATGTTGTGAGATGGGAATTATTAGCCCTGTCAAGCACAATTACTTACATATAAAAATTGCTGGTACCATATTTATTATTTACTAACAATGACAATAGTGACATTATATGTTTGAATGTAAACAATTTCATACCTCCTTTTTTTCTTTAGGAATTATTTTGTTAGCTTGATATATTGAACAATTACCGTAGGCTTTTTTTTTTCTCATAAAGTTTACGTAGATCATATTTCTATTTTTATTTCCAGTTGTTAGGTTACCATGGTTACAGTTAAATGAGTCAACAGCTGGTGTTTCTCACTGGACAGCCATGCCTGTACGTAAAATGAAATTACAAATGTTCATACGTGGAAAAGATTATCTGTCAAAGTTTTGTTTTAAGCTAAACTTTCCCTTGCAGCTATCGGTGATGTAATGGTCATGACTGTAAAGAGTCATGTAATTTCATTTACCGGAAATAACATTTTACCTTCATAAATGTTAACAAATCCGTGTAGTCCCTCATTCATCCAGGAGTGATCCATAGTAGAAAAGTTTAAAAAAAGTCTTCTGGACAGTTTGATTCTTGAACGAGACGTTTCGACGTTTCTTAAATCTACCAAACACACTTTTGAGGACAGTGAGGTGAAGATTCTATGTAGAGAGAAAGGTTGGTTTGAAAGAGGGGTGAAAGAAGCCATCTTTGTGATGAAAGAAAATCCCTCACTGAATCGGAGTGGAGGCGTTAGATACGTTTTGCCCGGTATCTATGGCAGCCTTTTGAAGCCATGGACTAAAGATGACACCTCGTGACCCAGTTTCACGCCTCTCGTCAGCAAGTATTTTTTACTCACTAGGCTTTTAGCATTTTTATAATAGGTTCGTTTACTGGTCTGTGGCTACAATAGGGGCCATTCACAGCCATCTTAGGTAACACAGGCTCATTGGTCGAGCCCTTCTTACTATTTTTTTACCTTTTATTCAGGTTAGTATAAATAGATCCAGGTTTCAGTCCATTTCATTCAGATTGAAAATGATTTCCGTATGGAAGTCGAAACGTCTCGTTCAAGAATCAAACTGTCCAGCAGACTTTTTTGAAACTTTTTCTACTATCTTCATAAATGGTGTTGAAAATTAATGATGCAGAGTGTGAAAAAAAACAACCAAAAAAATGTTGGAGGATAAATGTTTACCTCTTTCCTGTGTTTTTCAATGTTGTAGTATCTGTGGAAATGTGAAATTATCCAAGGTTGCGAAATGTCATCTCAATACTCGCCTGACATTAAAAAGTCTCTGATGGTGAGCCTTGTTTTTCCAGTGAAAGAAACGCTGCTTCGCACCATTAAACCGTTGCCATGTTTCAGTGATATTTACACCACTCTTACCCACGATGACCTAATGATCCCAACTAAGTGCTCTAGCAAAGTCCATGCACTCCGATGGTGCAAATCAGCCTCCAAACAGACACATGACTGAACATTGTGTAGCAGATACCTGGAAACAGGTTCCCTCCTATTTGATAAGATTAGACCAGTTTTTGCGGGTTTTTTTTCATCAAACCCTGCTGCTTTTCCCACAAAACTATTTCTGAGAAGTTTTTTAACTTTATGATATCTATCAGCAAAATAAATAAATATACAAATAAATTTTGAATCCTAAAATCAAGTTCTCCAGATGCAGCCAGTTTGAGCTGTTTTTCTTCCCCAACACTTTTGGTCTGAAAAATTTTCTGCCAGCTTAAAAAATCCAACTTTATGGTCCATTTGGCAAAATAAAATTTTTATTTTTAAACCCACAAGTTTGAGGTCTCAAAAATGGCTCTTCACTTTTCTCAACTTTTTCTGTTTTACTTTGCTTTACAACCATAGACTTGTTAAAAGATTTTGTTTAGCCATCTGGACCGCCTATAACAAGATGGTGCCGGAGTGTATCCCAGCTGATTTTTTGTTTTTTTTTCTTTTTTTTTTTTTTTTTTTCGAAGATGGCGCCGTGTACGGACGCCTGTTACAGCAGCTCCTCGTCTTTTGCTAACTGTCATCCAGTCGTTATTGGGTTCTTTTTCCAAATTTTTTTAGTGTTAGCTAGTTTATTTTCCAACTTGGAAACTTATGTTTTCTTGAATGTTTTCTTTAAAAACTAAGTCTTTTTTTTTTATACTAGAAGTATGGCTATTGTTTACACTCGCGACCAACTGTTAGCTATGAGTAAACCTAGCCTGCTTCATGGAGCCCGGCATGTAATTCCAAGAGAGATCCGGAAAAGACGTCGCGGACGCAGAGCCGGGGCCCACGTTAAAATGAATAGGAGGAGATTCAAGCCTGCTGTGCCTGCAGTTATAATGGGAAATGTGCGCTCACTGGCTAATAAGACCGAGGAGCTAACGACGCTAATTAACACACAAGCGGAATATCATGAATGCAGTTTACTGAGCTTCACTGAGACATGGCTGCATTCCCACATCCCAGACAACAGTGTCGAGGTTCCTGGTTTTGAGACTGTGCGGGCGGACAGAGATGCAACCAGCAGCTGTAAGAAGAGAGGAGGTGGGATTGTGCTCTATGTGAGTGAGCGCTGGTGCAATCCCAGACATGTCTGTGTCAAGGAGCGTCTCTGTACACCGCATGTGGAGTTACTGGCGGTTGGACTTCGGCCTTACTATCTGCCGAGGGAATTTACATCGGTTATGGTGGTGACTGTTTATGTTCCTCCGTCGGCTGATGCTGAAACTGCTGGTGACGTCATTTTAACCACCGTTTCCCGCCTACAAACACAGCAGCCCAACGCCTTCTGTATCATAACTGGTGATTTCAACCACATCAACATGAACAGATCACTTGTTGAATTCACCCAGTACGTGGACTGCCCCACGAGGGAGAATAAAACGTTGGACCTTCTGTATGCAAACATACAAAATGCATACAGAGCCACAGCCCTTCCTCCCCTTGGCAGGTCTGATCACAACCTGGTCCATCTAAAGCCGTGTTATGTCCCAATCGCCCTGCAAAAACCCGTGTCCAAAAAGACTGTCAGGAAGTGGACTCCGGAAACAGAGCGGGCTCTACAGGACTGTCTCGGATCCACGGACTGGGATGCACTCTGCACACCTCACGGGGAAGACATTGATGGCATGACAGACTGCATTACAGAATACATTAAGTTCTGTGTGGAGTCTGTCTGTCCCACCCGGATTGTTCGATGCTTCCCCAACAACAAACCCTGGATCACCTGTGACCTGAAGACGCTCCTTAACCGGAAGAAAGCAGCCTTCAGGTCTGGAGACCGGGAGGAGCAGAAGATGGTGCAGCATCAACTCCGAGACCAGCTGAGGAAGGGAAAAGATGCATACAGGAGGAAGCTGGAATCCAAACTGCAGCAGGACAACATGAGGGCGGTGTGGTCCGGAATGAAAAAGATCACTGGATATGGGGGAAGAAGCAGACCCACTAGTGGTGGCAAAGATAGAGCTAATGACTTTAATACCTTCTTCAACAGGTTTAGCTCTACAAATGCCACCACCACTACCTCTTCTTCCCTACCTCCACCACACCTGCTACCAGCGTCTGCTCCTTCTCAGCGATTAAATGGACTAGTGCCTGAACCCCCCCCCACCCAACCGTTTGACTGTGACCACCTTTCAGGTGAAGAAACAGCTGGAGAAGCTAAACCAGCACAAAGCAGCCGGCCCAGATGGCATCAACCCCCATACCCTGAGGACCTGTGCGCTCCAGCTGTGTGGGGTTCTCCAGCACCTCTTCAACCTGAGCCTCAGGCTGGAGAGGGTTCCGCTTCTCTGGAAGACATCGTGCCTGGTCCCTGTACCCAAGAAACCATCTTCATCTGACCTCAAGGATTTCCGTCCAGTTGCCCTCACATCTCATGTGATGAAAGTGCTGGAGAGGCTGGTGTTAGCCCACATGAGACAGCTGGTGAATTCCTCTCTGGACCCCCTGCAGTTTGCCTACCAGCCACGCCTGGGTGTTGACGACGCTGTCATCCATCTGCTGCAGCGAGCTCATTCACATCTGGATGGCGGTGGAGGCATGGTGAGAATCACCTTCTTTGATTTCTCTAGTGCCTTTAACACCATCCAGCCCTCATTACTGGGTGATAAGCTGCGGCTGATGGGTGCTGGTGCGTCCGCCGTCTCCTGGATCACTGATTACCTGACGGACAGGCCACAGTTCGTCCGGCTGGGGAAAGTCCGGTCTGATGTGGTTTTAAGTGGTGTGGGAGCCCCACAGGGCACGGTGCTCTCTCCATTCCTCTTCACATTGTACACTTCAGACTTCCAGCACAACTCCGATTCATGCCACCTACAGAAATTCTCTGATGACTCTGCAGTTGTAGGGTGTATAAGTGGTGGGCAGGAGGAGGAGTACAGGAGGGTGGTGGATGGATTTGTGGTGTGGGCGGGAGAGAATCACCTGCTCCTCAATGTGGACAAGACCAGGGAGATGGTGATTGACTTCCGGAAGAGGAGGAGGACTGCTTTGCAGCCGCTCTGCATTCTGGGTAGAGATGTGGAGGTGGTTGAGGAGTACAAATACCTTGGAGTGACCATCGACAGTAGACTGAGCTGGAGGAGCAACAGTACTGCTGTGTACAAGAAGACTTGCAGCCGACTTTACTTTCTAAGGAAGCTGAGGTCCTTCAATGTGTGCGGCAAGATCCTGGAGACCTTCTACCAGTCTGTGGTGGCCAGCACCTTATTCTTCTCTGTCATCTGCTGGGGGAGCAGCATCGCAGCCAGTGACACCAACAGACTGAATAAACTAATCAGACTGGCTGGCTCTGTCATTGGCAGCAAACAGGACTCACTTGAGGCAGTGGTAGAGAGGAGGTCACTGAACAAACTTTTGTCCATCATGGAAAACCATGACCATCCTCTCTACCCACTCCTGGACGAACAACGGAGCTCCTTCTCCAAGAGGCTCAGACAGCTCCGCTCGAGAACATCTCGTTACCGGAGGTCTTTCTTTCCGTACGTGATCGGGCTCTACAACGACTCACTTAGCAGATAGGAAGTTGTTGCTGTGACACACAAATTTCCCCTGTGTGGGATCAATAAAGTATATTCTGATTCTGATTCTGATTCTCATTCTGATTTCAGGTGAGAGGCAGGACACACGCCAAACAATTTGCCGGTCAGTTGCAGGGCCACACACTCACAGCCATCTACACACAGACACCTGTTTTTAGAGGCAATTTTGTAGCGGCCAATCAACTTAACATGCATGTTTTTGGAGAGTGGGAGGAAACTAGAGTAACTGAAGAAAACCCACGCAGACACTGTGAGAAAATGCAGAATCCACACAGAAAGGCCAGAGTTTAAAATATTGCCACCACCAGGGGAGTCAAACCCTCCACTTTCTAGCTGTGAGGCCACTTTGCTAACCACTGTACCACCATGCAGCCCTTTGTGGGAAAGTCTTGCGTGTTTGATCACCAACTTTAGCTGAGTTTCTGTCCCTTCTTCTGGCTATGTTTTGTTTCTTTTTGAAGAGGCCCTGTGTTTTTTTGGTTTCCATGGAAACGTCCAGTTGCTCACTTGAGGAACTGGAGGCGCACACTCAGACCCAGTGAAATACAGAGAAGCCAGTTTGGTGTTCTTCACCGTGGCCAGGCTTTGTGCCCCATTCCGGACTCCGGTTTTTGGGTTGCCAGGTTGGACACTGTGCGACCGGACTGGGACGCCGATGGATGAGGCGAGGGGGCATCGAGGTGTTAAACACCTGGTGTTTGCACTGCAGCACTCAAATTTCCCTTTGGGGATGAATAAAGTATATTCAATTCAATTTAATGACTACAAGAAAGTAAAACATCCACATAAATTATTTTTCTTGAGAAAATTTTTCAGTAAAAACTATGATACCAAAGAAACTAACTTTATTTGTACTTTTGTAATATGCTGTTTCAACTGATAAGTTTATGTGATCCTAAATACTCACAAATACAAGTTGAAATGTTGCTAAAATATCAGGAATAAGTGCTTGTTGAGTCAATAGATCTTAAAATGAACTCTTAAATCTGAGACGCTTTTTAACCCCAAAAGACCTTTTTTTCCCCCTAAACTTTTTTATAAAACATGGTAAAACGATAAGTATAAGAACAAAAACAGACAGAAAGTAAAGCAATATTACAGTTATGCCCCCACGTCAGTAAGGAACATCTCCTGAGAGGTCTTATTGTGCATTTAAAGAAGAAATGGCTCCTTTTTCTGATTGTAATAGTTTTAGTAGTTTAGGATTGAAGTGATGATCTGATGGACATTGAATCCTCAGGCAGGCCATTATAAAGCTACAAGAGCTCAATCACACTTTCATCACATGATCTGTCACATCTCTCCCTAAGCTGTTTCCATTATCTTGACAGGAACACTCAGTTTACTTGGGAGGGAGAAAAATCAGCTTTTTGAGCTCCACATTGCAGCACTGAATCAGTCTGAGCAAACTGTAGTGGCTTCATCTTTTACTAATAAGGCTGTAGGTTTATTTATTTAGATATATTTATGAAAAAAAAGTCTTCTGGCTTTCTCTCTTTGCCTTCCTGTTCCCCTGAGAGGGTCCGGACAAGTGAATGTGCATGAGAGTGTGTACTTAAGCAATTGTGGTGAATGTCAGCATTTTTGGCAGAGTAAAGAATGGATCATCTGGAGAGTCATCTGTTTGCCAGACAGCAAATGTTTCCTTGCATGTGCAAAAAAAAAAAAAAAACCACCAAAAAGCTCAATATCGTTTTGGTCTACTTTCTTATTTAGAAACATAAAGATTTAACAAATATTTTTATATTAAATTCAAACACATTTTTTGACACACGTGTATTGAAAACCATTTTTTACTTTATTGATAAAACAGTAATTTTAGAATAATAATAAAAAAGCTATCTCTGTCTTGACATGCAAGTTTGAGGGTAAGTTTTATTTCTTTGGTTGGTATGCAGAAGTGCTTCAGTGCATCTGGTGTCTGGTGCAGAACATATTTTGTCATGCATGCACACTGGTGCACCAGTAATGTGCAACTCTTTTCTATAAAAATACATTTTACAATCTTTTTACATTTAAAATTGAGTATATAATCCTTTTCTTAAACTGTAAAATATTGCTTATGTATAGATTGGTGGTTTTTCTCTTTTACTTTTAAAAAAAATAGTTAAAAAGATGTTAAATTGTTAATAATTCGGTCCCAATGCAACCAAACAAAGCCACAAAACAAAATTTTATTTTTCTATTTTTTTTTTTTGTCAAAATACCCCGTTTTCTTGGTTAGGACAGCTTTTGTTGTCTAAATGTGGGTATGTGTGTCTCTTTGTATAACAAAGCCGATCAACTGATTTATTTCTTGACCGCATGCTGCAAATAGAAACTGGACACAGTGCCAAACAGGAAGTCACCACCGGCTTAAAAAAGTCTAGCACCCATAGAATTCAATTGAAAAATTGGCAATAATTACTCAGTCCCGCTCATGGTTGGAAATATTCCAATATAAACTCTATTCATTATTGCCAACTAGGAGCGACACTGAGTAATGGTTAGTTATGTAATGAGTAATGGGGGGAGGCAGTGGCTCAGTGGTAGAGAATTCGCAGTCGGACCAGAAGTTCGTGGGTTTGACTCACTGAGTTCACGTCTAGGGTCCTTGGAGAAGACACCTAACCCACCATTGGTGCTGTCATGGCAGCCTGCTGCAGTATAATGCAGCACACAAACCCCCCTGGTGAGGGATCAATAATGTATACATTATTATTATTATTATTGGTTTCCATGCGTACCCACATGTATTCGGCTTCAAAAGTTTAACATCAAGCCATTCACATTGGTAGAAAATAACTGCTGAATTAGCTTTATTTGGTCAGAACTGAATGCTATGGTTGACGTCACTCTCATTAGGTCCACCTTTAGCACAGTCTGTGTACTCCCTCTGTTGACCTTTTCAGTGTGTACCCTACCTCTCGCCTGATCCTTTCTGGGAGTGAATTCAGAGTTGGACAGTTTAGAAAATGGACAGATGGATGAATGTCATATTAGCATGATAGGTAAAAGAGTGCCAATTTGATTGCTCGTGTTAAAAAATAGCAAAGCAAGGCCAGCAAAGTGAGAGAAATGTCATTTGCTCCAACTTTCTTTTACGCTTGTGCCTAAAAAAAATCTTGTTTTTTTTTCCCCATGTGAAGACTTAAAATTTTCCATCTTGGATTGGATTTCCAAAAAAAATATACAAAGTATATATAAAGTTTTTTTCAGTGCAAATATTGTACAGTAAACATTAAATTGGGAACTGTCTGAGTAGTGTAGTGTAGTTATGGTACACAAATGGATACGATATATATATATATTTTATTTGATAAATCTGTGAAAGAAATACCAAATGACCCTTAATGAACGAGGATATAGTGTGAACATCAGCTTGCATATCTTCAACATTTTCCACTCATATCTTGTTCTGCTCCTAATAAGAAAGTAGAGATACATTTCTCTGCACATAGAGGATATTGTTTCTACCCCCAAACTGTGTCAAACAAGCTCCTGAGATAAAAGCAAAGTAGAAAGCAGGAGATGAAACAAAAGTAGAAGGATGAGAACAATGGCAGGTCTGATGTTCTGCTTTTCCTGCCGTGTTTTCATAAAGATTAGATTCATGACAGGAAGTCACTCTGTACGGAAGTATTATAGCGGCATAAGATTATTTGAACATGATTTATTGGCACGTTTCATCAGAAAACAGCTAGATACCTTCTCTGAGATGATTGAAGACCAAAAAGTCTTGTTTTTCATTCAGAATTACATTCTTTTTTTAAAAAAAAGAATTTTCTCTGCACATAAACCTCTTTCAACCTGGTGGGAGAATTTCATCAGAACATCTTCTACACTGGATTGTGATAAAAAAATAATTCATACAACATCCATCCCAGTGAGAAACACTCTTCATCAATGAGTGAACAAGTTCCTAAGTCTAATAGGGAGAACAAATACAAAAGTTTTACCACAAGGTACAAAACATTCATCGGCTGTGGGGTTTGAAAGTCCAGGTTTGTTCATTACAAAAAAATCCAAAGAAACTGAACAGCTCTAGAAGAAAAGCATCAAAAGGCATTCAGAATGAAAATAATTAGGGGGTAAGATCCTGTGAGGTTTTGTTTCAATGATGTAATTATTTTACTGTGGAATTGTATGTTATGCAAAGTGATTTGTGAACCAGGAGCACTTTGCAGAGTTTAGACACAACTTCAAGTAAAATACAAAACCTCTTCTTTTTAATTCCTCATCAGTTTTGATTGAATTGATTGAAAATACTTTATTTGTCCCCTAAGGAAATTTGAGTGCTGCAGTGCTACAATCATACAATGTCATACAACAACAGGATTTTTTTTTAGCTGTTCTGACTGAAAGTTTAAAGGTTAGCAAGTGAAAGGTTGAATATTTTTATGGATGATGGCAGACATGATTTTCTGTACCGTTCCTTTGAGCAGCGGGGTTGCAGGAGGCTGACGCCGCTCTTCAGATGGTCCACAGATTAATGGAGAGGGTGGGAGGGATTTAGCATGATTGATGACAGTTTTGCTTTCATTCTGTCCCTCACCACCTCCTTCACACAGGTGGGGGTAAGCCAACCACACGTCCAGCTTTTTCTTTTAAAAAAAACAAACATTTTTATGCCTTTTTTTGTGTAAATAAGGCAGAATTAAAAGGTTGTTTTTTTTAAACTCATATTTTATCATATTCAGCAACACTCATTGATATTGACCAAATAAATTTCTGCTTTGAATTATTCACATGAACACTTTAATCTCTCCAAACTGTAGAGGTTTTAATTATATTATCAACAGAAAATACATTTTTACAAGAAAAATGGTTATTGTTCAGAGAAATGCTGAATTTAACCTGGTGATGAATTATAAAGCTCAAGGCCATGATTTGATTTAACACTTCTGTTTTTGTTCTTCTAAAAAGCCTGCAGCAACATGGTGAATTGATAAATGTTTTGGCCACAAAACTTAATAAATCTTGGAGTAAATCATGCACAAATGGACAAATACAACATCAGCTGACTAGTTGACATCAAATACTGTTAGGTATCCAAAATGTAATCATGCTGAGATCTTTAGTTGTATGGAAACAATCACTCTTTGTGTGTATTTAAATGCTTACCAAGCGGTGCACCCATGGTAAGGTTTTAGTGCAGTCCACTTTAAAGCTGAACTTTAAATTATTCATGGTGTGAAAGATCTAAACTCATTTCTACATGTGGAGTCAGTCAGCCTGTCAGAGTAGCAGATGTTCCACCTGATTGTGTATTCTTCTTTTGTCAGGAAGGGTCTCATGTGTTTAGCTGCTTTAAAATGAGAGGTAAGCAAGCTGTGAAACTGGTGTTTAGTGGGTTGACCAGGCGGGAGGGACGGGAAAGGTTTTACATATCAAAGCAGTGTAGGCAGAAAGAGAAGAGCGAGCATCAGGAGGGGATCCTGAACAACCCACCGTCCATCATGGCACAGAGAGCGAGAGACTGCTTGTGTGTGTGAACCCAGAAAATACACAGCAAGTAGATTTACTGAGTATCAGTGGTTAGCAAACAAAGAACTGGTTTTTATCTTGTTTAAACACCTTGTTGACCACATATCCTGCCAAACACTGGCAGTGATGTGCACACACAGAGATTACACCTCACAACTTGTTACAAAGCAGATGAATGACAAGACTGATGTTCAGAGCTTATCTGATGCCCTCAGTAGAACTGCTATTCTTACAGACTAGTGTTCCTCTTTTGTTAAGATGAAGACTTCTGGGAGATAATGACTTAATTTGGATCTTCTATCAGAACGGGGTTTAATTTAAAGCTATCAGATTGGATTGGTTATACTGCAGAAGTATACAGCTGTTTAAACTCTGTGTAAGCTCATCTTTTTTATATGGTTTCATGGCCTAAAGAGTAAAAAATATTTAGGCATTGTGGGATATTTAATATTTTTGCCTTAATGCTTAGCCGAAATTTGTATCATCTTACTGGACGCTATGATCTGCTCACACTGCACTTGGAGTGTCTCCCAAGACCAGATAATCAAAGCGAAATCCAGATATTGTCAGAATAACGGGAGATGTGTCCTAAAATACCCTACTCAGCTGATGTTAGCTGATTAGTCAGAAGCTGCAGCCTCTTAACCTCTGTCTAGCTTGGAGCATAAAGCCAAATGATACATTTTTCTGCAAGTTCAAACATATTCTTCTCAGATCATCAGGCTGTTCCAATAGTTTACAAGTTTGATACCTTAAGCACTGTTCAAAAAGATTTAAAGAGGTTCAAATGTTTCACTCAAAGTATGAAGGATCAATTTAATGGACAACAAAGGGATAGCTTGCCAGTGTGATACATAAAGACAAAGTTGTAATTTAACACAACCTCCCTCAATGGGAGCATCAATCAATGACTGCTTGGATTTGAGTCCAAATTTGGTTACACGTTCAATACATCACTTGGACTCCAGATATTTTATTCTGCAGCTCTTATCAGCCGTGCCCTCAGTGACTTTACACTCATGCTAATAAATCCCTCAATGAAATAAATTGTTGTTCCAAATCATGCCTGCATTGCGGGGATTGCCTGAGGACAAATAGCAATCAGATAAAAGACCAATGGGTCACTCGGTCCTCATCCAACATACAACCTGAGAAAATGGCCCCATCTATAACTTAATGGCACACGAGTGTTATTATTCTCTGTGCAGAGTTGCAGTTATGCAGCGATGACCATTAGTGTGTGGCACAAAGTGTTATTATTTCCCGTGGAGGCTGCAGGGTTCACTAGCTTGAGGGGTGGGCTCAAAGGGAGGGCTGCTGAGAAGAGAATAAAACAAATGCAATTTTACTTTGACAAAATTTTCCTCTGAAAACCCAATTATATCTGCAGGGAGGACAGGGTGATCGGGGTCATTTTACTCTTTCTAATGGACCGACAGGATGTAACGATGGGGTCTCTTTTTATTCACTTACCCCTCACTCACTGCCCACACCACCACACCACCACTCCAGCACACAGACACACAGATTAAAACTCTACTGAGAGTCTGATTAAAAAGTGCTGCTTTCAGTGTGTGCAAATGGATTTTTAGAGGAAAAAAAAATCAGCGAAATCTCCAAACTATAAAGTGAGGAATTGAAAAGAGGGGGAGGAGTGTTTCCAATCTTCCCCACAGTCCAACCTATTGTGTCGAAATGTGTGTGCGTTTGAATTTGTGAGATCATATTTTGTCAAAGTGCACGCCTGCATCTGACAAGTACAATTTCACAGAAGAAGTAGTGTTAGACCAGTGATTTGTCCCGTGAGCAGAAAGTGCTTAACCGGCACAATGTATCCAGGAGAGCAGTGTCATAAAACACAGCAACCTAGACCACACAACAAGAGGAAGAAGAAAAAAGGAGTGAATGTAGAAATGAAGCATGAAGGAAAGCTATTAATCATGTTTACAAGTTTGAAGTTACGGGTTTTCATTTATGAGTTCAGTGTGATGTGATGATAGTCTCCCAGCTCATAGATTCACACCTGACAGGAAGTGTGTGTGCCACTGCGGGCTTTGATAAATGGACAGATTCTAGAAGTGTGGCCACAGGCACAAATTCTCTCTTTAGTTCAGCTCATTATTTCTGTGTAGATCTTTGTGCATGTGAAACATTAACAGCACCATCAGGTTTAATTTGTTTTCACATTGTGTTTTTATGAAACACATGCTTGAACTTTTACTCATCAACATGTCTGATATAGTTCATTTACAATCCAAATCACACAAAAAACCTATCACCCGGTTTACACATTCAAGATGTCTTTACCTTCCACTATTTTAGCAATTTGATGAGTTGTGTCTACTTCATTTTTAAAAAAAAAATAAATTGTTGTGATGTGCTCACACCAAATGAAAGGGAAAGTGTACAAAACCGTGGTGAGACCAGCCATGCTGTTTGGTCTAGAGACAGTGGCACTGAGGAAACGACAGGAAACAGAGAAGGAGGTAGCAGAGATGAAGATGCTGAGGATCTCTCTGGGAGGGACCAGAATCGACAGGATTAGAAATGAGTATAGCAAAGGAACAGCACATGTCAGAGATTTTGGAGATAAAGTCAGAGAGGCCAGACTGAGATGGTTTGGACATGTGCAGAGGAGAGAGAGAGTACATTGGCAGAAGGATGCTGGGTTTGGAACCACCAGGATAGAGGGTTGGAGGAAGACCAAAAAGGAGGAGGAGTTTATTGGAAAAATCAATTTTTGGAGGTTTCTACCATGTTTGAACATTGATACTATATTAAAAAAAATACCTGAAGCGGTTTTCCATTTAATTCATTCATGTTGTGGAGGCTCTGGGCCTGTTTGAATACTATTTGAACGCTAGATCTCAGTTTGTTCTTGGCCAAGGATTTTGTTCTCTGCAACACCCAAATTTTACATAAGCGGGAAGTTTTTATGCAACAACAATAAGTGACAATTTTATGTAAATCAATATAGATTCAATTACCATTCCATCATCTTCTGCTTATTTGGGGCCAGATTGCAGGTGCAACAGTCTCAGACAGGAGGCCTGAGACTGTTGCCTCCCCTCAGTCTCAGGCCTCCGTTCTGGTTGCATCCTCAGGGTTGCAACCCCTCAGCTCACCTCGGCGGACCCCCAGGTGTTTCCTGGGCAGCTGTGAGACATACGTAGTCCCTCCAGCGGGTCTAGGGTCTGCCTCTGCGTCTCCTCCCGGTGGGACGTGCCCGAAGAACCTCACCTCACATTCAGGAGGCAGCACACCCAGATGCCCAAACCATGATCCGGAGGAGCATCGACTATACTCCAAGCTTCTACTGTATGGCAGAGCGCCTTACATGATCTCTGAGTGAGAGCCAAGCCACCCTGATTAAATATATTTTATAAAAATCTAGATTATCAATATTTGGACCACTAAGCCATGCCAATCTGTGTCTGATAAATTATCTGCACTGTGTTACGACCCTGGGGTCGTGGCCCTTTAAATCTTTCTGCCTGTCTGTTCTCACAGGAACTGGAGCTGCGGTTGGCCCCGCCCTCTGAAACAAGATGGCTGCTGGCTGTTCTCTGCTCACGACGCCAGTCTGATCCTCTGCCATTCTTTTGTTTGACTGTACCTTTAGTATTATTCTTTGTAATAAATCTCTTTAAACCTTTTACTTTGTGTGGCCTTCCCCTTATTGTTACTGCTTTTGAGTCAGAGTAGTAACAAATGGGGGCTCGTCCGGGATCAGATCAATTGGGTAAGTTAAAGTCTGTATAAAATTTTTTTTTTGTTTTGAAATTGGAAATTCGTCTTCACTGAATTTGGTTACTTTGGATTGGTTTTGTCTCATTTTGAGTTCAGTTTGGAGACGTTTGGTTATTTAGTCGGTTGTTTGGCTATTTTGACTGCTAATCAAATCAGGCTGGGGGAGACCACACAGGTGTGGGTGATTTCTTTGTTCTGAGTTAAATTGAGTTTGGTTTGGCTGTTGCTCAGGGTGTGTGGGACCAGTTAACACTTTGTGGCAGACCTTAGTTTTGTTTGGAATTTGAAGCCTACATTATTTTTTTTTGTTAGTATTTTTGAGCACATGCTGGGGGTTGGGGCTTACCCTGTTAGGATTTAGAAGTGTTGTCTCCTTATGAGATTCACTTGTTTTTTGTTTTGCAATAGGCATTTAGAGTGGAGGTACGTGCGGGTTGCAGCATCCCACTACCCTTACCCTACGTCGGCTCGGGAGCGCGCCGTGGTATTAGTACTTGTACTGTACCGCTGGAATGTATGGGGCTGGTTAGCAGCCTCAAGCGCATAAATACCCACCGCCAGGCCTCCTGAAGACTAGGGGTGAGTTTAGTTAGATTCTGGTTAGGTAGTTAGTGGGGAAACCTCAACTCTGTGCTCTAGTTAGTTTTTTTTTACATCAAACATGTCATCTGTGGAGGATTTTACGGAGTCCCCTACTGAGGAGATGTTAAATGGCTTTACGAGGGAACAATTATTGCAGTTGGTTGACTACTATTCCGTTGATATTGGTGCTAGAAAACTGAAAGATGAGATAAGGTTGTGTTTGTGGTCTGCTTTGGTACGTGATGGGATTTTGCCAGGGAAAGTTGGTCTAACCAACCCTGAGGTTAAAGATATTATGACATTTGAACAAAAAAGGGAGTTGCTTTTGTTAGAAATGGAAAGGGACAGGGTGCAGTATGAGCAGCAGATGGAAAGGGACAGGGTGCAGTATGAGCAGCAGATGGCTATGGAGCAGATGAGAGTAGCTTTGGAAAGGGACAAGTTACAGTTTGAGAGGGAGAGGCTTAGTTCTACTTCCGTTCGAAGTGAGTCTGATGTGGTTTCTAATTTGCGTCTTGTCCCAAAGTTTGATGAAAAGGATCCGGATACATTCTTCGTACTTTTTGAACGTGTTGCTGATTCCAGAAGTTGGCCGGATGATTTGAGGGTTGTAATGTTGCAGTCAGTTTTTACAGGGAAGGCCCAGGTAGCCTATTCTGCTTTGAGTGACCACGACAGTCAGGACTATAAACTTGTTAAGGAAGCGGTGTTGAAAGCATATGAGTTGGTTCCAGAAGTTTATAGGCAACGTTTTAGATCTTGGAGGAAGGGTGAAAACCAGTCTCATGTTGAGTTTGTCAAGGACTTAAACAAGCATTTTCACAGGTGGTGTTCTTCTTTGGAGGTTTCTTCGTATGATAAGCTTTGTGATCTTATGGTTCTTGAACAATTTGTCGATTGTGTTCCGCCAGAAGTTGCCACTCATATTAGAGAACGTCGAGTAGTTACTGTTTCAGAAGCTGCTACGATAGCTGATGACTATGTTTTGGCTCACAAGGGTAACTTTAGGAAGAGTGTTTCTACTACTTTTTCTACTGGTACTTCTGTTACTTCTACCAGGAGTAACAACTTCGAGACTAGGAGCCCTAGTGCTTTTAGACAGTCGGGGCAAAGTTGTAACTACTGTCGTGGGGAAGGTCATTGGAAGATTGATTGTCCCGTTTTGCAAAGGAAAAGTGGTCAAGTGAGAACTAAGACTGTTAAACCTGCGGTTTTCACTGTCCAGGCAAAATCTCAGTGCTTGGGCCCAGTTGTGGAATCCAAATGTTTTTCTGGTCTTGACTCTTTTGTTTCTGATGGGTTTGTGTCACTTTGTGGTGATCATAGGAAAGTCCCAGTGAAAATTTTGAGGGATACAGGTGCTACAGACTCGTTTGTTCTTTCTTCGGTCTTGCCTTTTTCAGAAGAGACAAGTACAGGTGATTGTGTCCTGGTGAGAGGTGTTAGTTTGGTACCACTTAGTGCCCCGTTGCATAGGATCTTTCTGTCTAGTGGTTTTGTTGAAGGAAATGTGCAAATTGCTGTTCGACCAGAATTGCCAGTAGAGGGCGTTGCTGTGATCTTGGGTAATGACTTAGCTGGTAACCAGGTGTGGCCTGTAGAGTGTCCTATCAAAGTTTCAGTTCCAGCAAAAGTTCCTGATTCCTGTGGGCGGAACTTTCCTGAGGTGTTCACTGCTTGTGCTGTCACCAGGGCCATGGAAAAGGCTAAGTCGGAAACATCAGAAGAATGTTGCCCTAACTCAGATGTTCAGTTTGATTTACCTCAAATGTTTTCTATTTCCCAGCAGGAGTTAATTGCTGAACAGAAAGCGGATGTGTCACTGACTGCGCTGTTTGATAAAGTCCAACCTTCATCGGAACTTCGAAGCTCTGCATCTGGGTATTTCCTTCAGGGTGAGGTATTGGTTAGGAAATGGCAGCCTCAGGGTTCTGATCTTTTGGGTAATCCGTGTTTGCAGATAGTCGTTCCTACAAAATTTAGAGAAAGGGTGTTGTCTTGTTCGCATGACCAAACAGGCCATTTGGGAGTAAAGAAAACCTATAGTCATGTGCTTAGGTATTTCTTTTGGCCCCTTCTCAAACGTGATGTTGCCAAGTATATTAGGACTTGCCATACTTGTCAAATTTCTGGCAAACCGAATCAGGGAATTAAGCCTGCACCTCTTAAGCCGATACCTGCTGTTGAAAATCCGTTTGAGCATTTGATTATTGATTGCGTTGGACCTTTGCCAAAGTCTAAATCAGGCTCTCAGTATTTGCTGACGGTTATGTGTTTGGTCACTCGGTATCCCCAAGTCTTGGACCAGCTTAAGGTGAAACATAATCAGGCTTCGGCTTACCACGCCCAGAGCCAAGGTGCTCTGGAGAGATTCCATCAGACTCTTAAATCATTGTTTCGTTCGTATTGTACAGAGTTGCAGAAGGATTGGGAGGAGGGTTTGCCGTGGTTGCTGCTTGCAGCTAGAGAAGTCTGTCAGGAGAGTACGGGTTTTAGTCCAAATGATTTGGTGTTTGGCCATAAAGTTCGGGATCCATTAGCAGTATTTCACGACAACTGGGTTTCAAAGCAACCCCCTGGTAAGGTTTTGTTGCCTGTTGTAGGGTCACCGTTTCAGGCCAAATTTCATGGCGCTGGGCTCTTTTCCTTCAGCCCTACCACCTGGATATCAAGCACATCAGGGGCACGAATAGTGTGCTCGCTGATGCTTTGACTCGGGCTCCATTGGATTGACTTGGCCCCGTTGGCTCCAGGTGGTTCCCACGAATGGCTTGAGATGTGGAACTGGAGGTTGCACTCTTCAACATTATGATAAGTATTTCACACCTTGATTAACAGGGTAGAACCCTGTTCTTTAGGGGGGGAGTGTTACGACCCTGGGGTCGTGGCCCTTTAAATCTTTCTGCCTGTCTGTTCTCACAGGAACTGGAGCTGCGGTTGGCCCCGCCCTCTGAAACAAGATGGCTGCTGGCTGTTCTCTGCTCACGACGCCAGTCTGATCCTCTGCCATTCTTTTGTTTGACTGTACCTTTAGTATTATTCTTTGTAATAAATCTCTTTAAACCTTTTACTTTGTGTGGCCTTCCCCTTATTGTTGCTGCTTTTGAGTCAGAGTAGTAACAACTGTCTTATGATGACATTTTTTTACTTGCAGGTTGGGTGAATTTGACATCTGTTTGTGTAAAAACCCGTCTGGCAAAATAAAACTCACAATGATGAATGTTTTGCAGATTATTTGGCATCCATCATAAGAGCAGAGAAATTAATTATGTCAAATGAATTGCAGCTGCTCGGCTGCCCACCCAAAGCCGTTAAGATGCACGCATACCGAAGACTGCATGTGACACTGAAAATCAGAGCAAATCATATCTTCCTTGTTATGATGCCCCGCAGCTAGCTGAACTAATTGATTAATTTTCTTTGATTACTTTACAGAGGCTGAGTAGCCTCAAGAACAGCTGTGTGCCAAGTGGAGATGACACAGCTTTCTGCAAAGTGTTTAAAGTGTGTCCGAGGTCGGAATAAAATGCACGCTGACAGTCTTGGTGTCTATTCATGCCTCTTGTGTGCTAAAGTGATGAATAAAGCCACAGGGTATTGATTTTTTCTCAGAGAGCGTGGAGCAAAGTTCTCAGTGAGAAATGCACCTCCACATCTCACACCTGCTGGAAAGACATTTTGATCCAAGGTTTTTAGAGAAGGATTGTGCCCCAGTCCTCAGCCCGGTTGAGACAAACAGATATCGATTAACCCTGCAATCTTTTGCCTGTTAGGCAGAATGATGAGTAGGTGGTCCCAGGGGTGTGAGTGGGCCTTTAGTCTGAAGAAGTATTTCAAAAGTACTGTTGAATACTTATTATTTACACTTCCATTCAGTCCGAGCACCCGGCGAGGAAGGTTGCATTGCATGCATAAAAAAATCAATCGACAAGTCATTCATTATTTTTTTCTTTGGTTAAACAAACCATCACATTGAAAACCTTCACTGGATGACTTAAGATTATTTTTGCTGTCTTTTCTTCTCATTTCGTTTTTGCTTTATTTTTTTGTTTTCTAAAACATGATGGTGAATTTCTGCACTTTATATTAGCAAGCCTCACAGGGAAACTCACTTATACCAAATTTTAATGCAGACACACTCACAAACATGCCGTCATCTGTTTGCCCTGGGGATCAACTTCTGCATTTATTGGACAAAAACATTCTAGGTTGCCATAAAGATTGTGACAGATGCTGTTATTGTAGTTGAAAATGAGTGTGTCTTTTTTTCTTACATAAGTTAGTTCAGTAAAATATTTTTATCCTTAAGAAGCCACCTGTAGTGACAAATAGATGGAGCAACACAAAGAATCTCATGGTGCCGTTTTTTAACACCAAAAGAATTTCAGATCAATCAAAAATAAAAGGCTAGATGTTGTATGATCAAAAATCTGTCATTATGATCACGGCAAGGTTAATTTATTATACATTTTTTCAAAGAATTTTTCTGTCCTGTTTAGCATTGTGACAAGCAGAATGTGATCTGTATGTAAAGTACTGCTGGACAATTTTGTTCACCCAGGGTTAGTGCCTTGTGCCAACCCTGACCAGCCTGATTTAATTTGTTTATTTCAAAATTATTTCATAAATCTCATGAAAGTTTATGAATTTCAACCGTGGTGAGACCGGCCATGCTGTTTGGTCTAGAGATAGTGGCACTGAGGGAAAGACAGGAAACAGAGATGGTGGTAGCAGAGATGAAGATGCTGAGGATCTCTCTGTGAGTGACGAGGATGAACAAGATTAGAAATGAGTATATCAGAGGAACAGCACATGTTAGGGGGCCAGACTGAGATGGTTTGGAACATGTGCGGAGGAGAGAGAGAGTACATCGGCAGAAGGATGCTGGGTTTGGAACCTCCAGGAAAGAGGCCTAGAGGAAGACCAAAAAGGAGGTTCATGGATACAGTGAAGGAAGACATAAAGATAGTCGGTGTGACTGAAGAAGATGCAGCAGACAGGGTTTGATGGAAGAAACTGACTTGCTGTGGCGAGCCCTTAAGGGAAATGCCGAAAGAAGAAGAAGAATTTTAAATTCATTTCATCCTAAATGTTTGTGCTTTCTGTGGCTTTTTTAATTTTTGTGGAACTGATAGGGAATGCTGAGGAGAGAACGGAGAGAGAAAGGGTACAGAAAAAGATACTCAAACTTTTGGAGTAAAAAAATTTCAGAGTGCGTGCATGGCATGTTGGGGTAAAAAATCTGATGACTTGTATTTTTTACTTAGGTGTAGATATCAGACAATAAACTTCACCAGTTCCCGTAGGAAAGCAACAATAACTGCCTCCATGGGATTTATCTTTCAAGAATTCCAAGTTTTACCAAAAGTAATTTACTTTCAATTCATCTTTTAAAATATATGATGTTTAACTTTTACACACCATTTGGCACAGAAAGAGTGCTGGTTCCTGTTTGCGGTGAGTGGGTAGAGTGTGAAAACACCTCATTCTCTGCAAGCAGGAGTCAAGTGTAGGAAGCAGTTTTAGGCTGTGTGTGAAGAGAGTGGGTGGTCGACGCGATGGACTGATGGCATGTGTGTGTGTTTGTTGGTGGGGCTTTCCGAATGTGCATTGGAAGGAGAAGAATTGTTTTTATTATTGATTTTTTTTCTGTGTGTGAGTTTGTGCAGTTATAGTAGGAAAATGAAAGCTCGGGTCCTGCCAGTACTTGAGGAACACTGACCCTTTTTGGAGTGTTTCCATCTGCACGGCATGTTGAAATTTATTCCTGGGTTTTATTTAGCTTCCTCAGTTTTGTTACACTAATGAAACCACAGGGAGATGCTTCAGCTTTAATTTGGAAGTAGAGATTATTCTACCTCATAAATTCCACATTTTATGGCCTTTTCCCACTTAATCAGTTGGATAAATCACTAAAAAAATTGCATGTTTATATTGACCTAATAAGGTATGTCATCATTTTTATTGGAGGATGTGTGAACAAACATGTGTATTTATGATGTCTTTACAGTTTATTGAATGTGATGCCTCAACGACCACTGGATTTGTTTTTTGTCTGTGATAATAGACTGAAAACAATGAGGCTCAACAACCCCATTTGTCCTGCTCAAACGTCTGTTTTTAGCCCTGACAGATCTCATTATCCTTTCACTCTTCTGCTTAACTCACTGAGCAGCAATTACAGGTTTCATCCTACAGGGAGCCAAAATCTTCTTATCCATAAAGCTTTAAATGTAAGCAGACACAAACATTCAGCAGAGGATGCAGTAAAGATGTGTGAAGTGTCAGCATTGCTCATTTTTAATTTTAAAAAACCTCAAAAGGCTTAAATGGTATATGTTCACATTTTCCATCAATAGATTGATGCAAAGGCATTTTTGGATAAACTGAGTGTTACATTAGGAGTACCTCTAACATCAAATAGATTTAAATAAAATTTCCATTCCATTGCCTTCCACTTTTCCTGGGCCAGGCCGTGGGGGCAAAAGCCTCAAACGGGAACCCCAGGCTTCTCTCACCCCGGCTGCATCCCGCAGCTCACTCGGAAGGATCCAGAGGTGTTCCTTGTCCAGCTGTGTAAGACATTGTCTCTTTAGCAGGTCTGGGGCCTACCTCAGGATCTCCACACAGTAGGACGTGCCCGAAACACCTCACCAGTGAGGCGCCCAAGAGGCATTCTAACCAGATGCCCAAACTACTTTATGTGGCTTCTCTCGACCCAAAGGAGCAACAGCTCTACTCGAACTCCTCTTGGATGGCAGAGCTCCTCACTCTCTCTCTCAGTGAGAGCCAAATTAAATTTCTAGTAAAAATAACATATTCATTTGACTGCAAGAAGAACACAATGAAAATATGAGAGAGCATTTATTGTCATGTTTGCATCATCTAATCATTTATATTTAATCAAAACTAAGATCGACTATTAAATATATTAAATATTATGTTAGATGACAGTGAAAACATGCACATATCTGGTAGACTGATAGCATTATGGAAGTTGTATGTCTTGTCATATTGTATGTAATAAAGCCTGCATGAGTGTCTTTGCTATGAAACAAAATCACAGTAATTCCAGTTCAAGTTCTTTCTGCAGAAAAAAAAAAAATTAAAAAGATAAATTGTCAGTGATCTACCTATTCCCATACTGTAGCGTCCTGTGGTGTAGTGTGCCTCTAATTCTTTGGCACCTCTTGTGCATCTTGTGTCATTTCAACGATCTGCATTCATCTTTCGTAGTTTTGCTGGCAGGTTGTCCTCTAGCCTCGCTCCAGCAGACAGAAGAGGGCTGTGCATGGGGGCTGGAGCAGGTGCAAGCCCGCTCGGGGGGCTGTGTTGGTACAGATCTCCTGTGGACTGGGTCATGGGCTCAAAGCCCACCTTCAGGGACTTGAGTTGCAGTCGATCCTGCGTCACCGGACTGTTTGAGGCACTGAGGCGCTGTAGCTTCATGGGGAGGTCCCCTGTGCTGCAGGCCTTTTCTGAGTGCTGTGAGCTGAGGAGGAGCACCTTTCTCTGCAGGTCCTCCTTCCCGGATGAACTCATCCTTTGCAATTTGCTCGGCAGCCTGCCTGAAGTTCCCCCCTGACGGCCCTTATCCTCTGAAATGTTGATGCAATCCACGGAAAATACCCGATCACGCCGGGCCCCATGACTTTCAGTCAGTGCGGGGGTTGGGGTGGACAGAGGAGAGGGCAATGAGTTTTTTTCCTCGTGTTCTTTGACACTATACGGTGGAGTTGGCACCTCGAATGTGCTGTGGAACTGAGAGTAGTCCACCCTGAAAAAGCCTTCCTCCAGAGACATCACCGGCAGAAAACGATGACCCCATAACACCTCATCCTCCGTGTATGATGTCCGAGCCTGGCACGTCATGCCTACAAGAAAATAACAGCTTCAAATGAGGAAAATGAAAAGATAACAGGCTGTCTTATTAGTGTCTTCCTGTTTTAATTGGGAGAAGTGCTTCCTGCTGCTCTACATAATGACTCAGTTAATTACAGTCAAATACCAGATGTAAACACAACAGAACTTACTTTGTAAAAGATTTTCAAAGCTCACCTACACCTGAAGTTTTGGAAACCTCTGATTACCTCTTTGATTTTCTTTTCAAGTCTGATCAATGTGCTTATTGTAATCAGTAGTGGGTGACATTCAGAAATTTAGTACTAAGTGGTACAGGCAATGGGGGGGAAAATTTTTATGTAAAATCAAAAGTCCCAATAAAAAAAATAATACATAAGTAAAAGTACTAATGGAACGCTGTTCCACCCCACATTGCGGACATTAGACTCATGTTGCTTTGGTGTTACCTTACTAACTCTAAACTTAAGAATATTTTTAATAATTTATCTCTGCTTGATATGAACTGACTTCCTTGACAGTAACTTTATTAGACTTTCCTTCGAGATCAATAAGCGTTTCGTCCATATTTTTTTTTGAACCAGCGGCTCTGTAGTTGCATGAGCTTCTCTGTTGAACAGACCATAATTCCATGCAGTAAGAGTCTGGTTTTGTGCCTTTGAGCGAGATGAGCAGTATTATGTCATAGTTCATTGCTATTTCTGCCTGACTATTTCATCTTCAACTACTCTAAAAGTCCAACATCTACTCAAAAGTCTGTTTTTGTTCAGGTTAGCCTTGTGTTTAGGTTTTGTTTCGTCTTCTGAACCGCCTATCTTTAAAAGGATCGCAAGAAATGCTGGAGCCTATACTGGCTCATTTGAGGCAAGAGGCAAGGTACACCCCCAACAAGTTGCTAGTCTGTCACGGGGCCACACACACTCACAACCATCCACACACTAATTCATTCCTTGGGGCAATTTTATAACCGAACATGCATCTTTTAGAGAATTTTTTTATATACCCCTCTTTATGTTTTAAAATAACATTCTTTAGAAAATTATTCACATAAAATTTCTCTAAACTTGATTTCAGGCTGCAAAATACTGGTAAACAAACTCTACTTATACAGCGCTTTTTCCCCTGATTGTGCTCTCAAACACACTTTTTAGTGTTGTTCACATAGATCTTTACACACACATTCACACCTGATGGCGAGAGCTGCCATGCAAGGCGCATTAACCACGACCCATCAGGAGCAATTACAAGTTCTGTATCTTGCTCAGGGTATTCGCCTTGGGCGGAAGATCAAACGTGCAGCCATGCTGAGTTAACCGAATGTTTGTATCTTAACAAAGCTTTTTTCAGAGTTACATAACAGTTATTGAGGTGCAATAGTTTAAGCATTCAGTCTGATGTCAGACAAGCATAATGATATAAAACATGCAAAATAATAAATTGTAAAATGTAGTTTTATTCTAATATCTCTTGGAGCATATACATTGTTTTCATTCAACTACCTTTTTGGGAGCTCAATGGACAGTTTATTTGTCTCTAAAAAGAATAAATAAATTGTTTGACTGTTGATGATGGCATTTCAACGATGAATGTTGTTTGAAAAATGAGTAATTGCTGTTATTATTGGTGGTGTATTTTTTCCAGATATAACACGACAAATAGAGCTGAACTAGCACAACGAGGGACCTTGCTGACCTGATTTTAGCCCTTAGTTACGGCAGTGTGGTCTTCCAATCATCTCTTTAGTCTGCCCTTTGTCCTCTGACATCAGTAAAACATTTTTCCGGACAATTCTCTCTATAAACCTTAGAGATAGTTGTGTGTGAAGATTATTGGGGATCAGCAGCTTCTGAAATACTCAGATCAATAATTATAACACAACTACTATGCAGTTAGTGCTGCTGGTCTTATTTGATATTTTTTATATAAATATAGAAGTGTTGTTATTGAATTTTTGGTATCTTCAGTCTTTTCAACTTTTGAATCAGTCTGCTGTGAATTGTTTTTACGTAAAAGTTTGCACTAAACTTATAGAAGGATGTTCTGGGATTGATGTAGTTGGCTTCTTTTATCCTACTTTTAAAAGTTGTTCTCGGTGTGGGAACATAAAACATGTTTTTAAAACTTCAAAGTATTATTGAGTGATAATGTATTAAGTCTAGTTGAAAAAAGAGAAGGAGCCAACTTTGGTCGTGTAGAAATTACTGCTTGTGTGTTGCAGAAAATGGGAACGATGTTAGTGTGAGGATGGCAGTAAAATCCCTCCTCTGGTCTTCAAACTTCTGGCTGCACCCTGATAAATGGTATTACTAGTCGAGCACAGCCTAAGCATGCCTGCTTCCTTCTGCTTCTCTGCTGATCCCTCCTGCTCTGAGCCTTATTCAGCTCTGTGCTTTCTAGGACAACAGTGACAGAGTAGAAGTAATGGGGGATAGACACAAGCAGGCTGAGAAAAAAAGAGGAAGATAGATTTATTTGTATTGGACTTAAGGGAAGAATTGTTCTGTTGAATATGCAACAGTGAGAGCATGCTGGTGCTGAGGCTTCTTCAGTGTGGCTGCTTACCAAGCTCTGCTTCCAGGTGTCATCAGTTTGGCTAAAACCTCAACTCATTCATCACAACGACACACACATCTATGAGTCCTGACTTATATGCACACATCCAGAGTTTTTCATTGCATATCAATGAAAAACTGCCTGGCGGTTCAATAAGAAAATTATTCACCCAATTTCAAGATTAGATTTCAGAATATGGTTACAACACTCTATTTCTAGTGATGATGTGCATACATTTTATGTGCATAAATTTTAACGATTACATTTTAAATTCAGCTGAAAGATTTCTTACCAGTAGTCTCTACAATGCCCTCGAGTATAACGACAATCTCAAACTGTTCGTTCATGAGAGACCGCTGGGATAAGTCAAAGAACGGACTTTTGGGATTAATCTCGTGGCAAATGGTGAGAGGTGACACTAAGAAAAGCTGGTCTGCACCCGTCCCGAAACCAACGTCCAGCTCACACTGATCCAGAGGCAGGAACTCACCCTCAGGGGTTTGACGAGACTAGAGGAAAAGAGCGGGAAAAAATAATAGATGAGAAAAAAGACATGAAACAGAGGTCAAGGATTATGTTACATCAGTTACTGTCAATATGACATCAACCCGAACCTGGAAGGAGTTTTGGGGCTTCTAAAACATCTTTCTGTTAACACCTCTATATCGGGTATGTACAGTATTTAAACACAGTATCACTCTGTGACCAGCTAGCTACTTCACTCTCTGTTTCTCCTGCTGCAAATTTAATGTGTTAATGTGAAAACCCTGCATTGCTTTCCAAGTATGTCATGTACAGACCAAACAAAAGGAAAGCACATTTTGTCATAAATCTTTTAAGTATTTTACTTTCTTATTTAGGCTACCACTGATACTTTGAAGTTTATTTCTTGCGATCATCTGTAGAATGGCTTTGCACTCTTTTCTTTTAAACTCTAGTTCTTGCTATCTTTTTATTCTTTAACTTTTTTAACTCTTTCTTCACTTTTTTACCTCTACTTTTCAACTTTTGTTGGATCTAGTATTTCTGAATTGGGATAAGCCAGGGCAATAACAAACCATCATGGCAATTTTTGTAATTAATTCAAGTTTTTCAGAGTGTCAAATGATCAAATTAGTATGAAATTGGTGTGTATTTATTTCTGTGTTTTATTTCTGTGTTCAGGTGTGTTCATCTGTCCTTCTTGTGTCTTGTATTTTGTATATTTTGTCTATTAGACAGACAGGGGTGTGATCTCTTTCCAACCAAATTGCAAATAAACTGAACTGAAAAGAAAAATTCTGGACAACATTTTTAGCTTCGTTGACAGAATCTGTCCAGCACACCTCTGGGTTAAAAAAAATGAAAGAAAACACTCTTTAAAACACACACATAGACAAATTCCTCGTTCTCTCTCAAACAAACACACACACAAACACACACCTTTCTCCATCTGTGTCTCTCTCACACACACTCTTCAAACACACACACATATTTTCCGCACAGTGCATCGGGAGCTGGAGCGGCCACAGCAGCAGCAGGTGCTGCTTATTGAGAAAAGGCTTAACAACGTGCTTTCACGTCACAAACTCCAAAAATCTCCTGTAACACTATAAAATCACAATACAAGTTACTTTATTGCTCCTAGGTGTGGCATTGTTGCTGTTTAAAAAAAAAAAAAAAAAGAATAACTAGAGGGTCTGAATACTCGCTGAAAAATAGCGTCAAAGTCTCTGATTTGGCAACACTCACTTCCTGTCATTTCATTATTGTTATTTTTTTCCCCCTACACATCTAGTGGTCAACTTAGGATCAGTCCTCGGGCTACCAGCAGGCAGCGATCAACTGGTTGGGCACCCCTGGTCTAGTGTGTTTAAATCTATGGTTGTACAAGTTAGAAACATGCAAGCAAGTAAGGGTATGAACGGTCTCACTTGTGTTTAAAGAGAGCAGCACAAAACAAGCTGTGGTTTTTCAGTTCTTGACCAAATGTTACAAAAAGTAACGGGAGCACATAAATATAAGAAATTACAACTACACAATATGATATTACCATTATTATGATTAGAAACCTGACAAATATGTTTTAATGTGTTATAAACATGTGATATGTCCCCTTTGAACTTGAGGAACAAAAGAAAAAAAAATCTTTTTTTTCCCTTTCTCTCACCCTCTGTCTCTTTTTGTCATTCATCAACATCCTGTTAGCTAACTGAGGGTAACAAGTTTGTGTTCCATGTTGATTTCTTGTAGAATTTGCAGGCGTACATATGGGACAATAATGTCCAGACAAAATTTGCCCATAGCAAGTTGACTGATGTGGAAACATTTAATTGTCCAAAATATGTAAGAGGCCAATTCCTGGATTATTTCATTTGTTATTTTTTTTCAGATTCTGTCAGATCGATTTGTTCATTTTATTTTAGTTCTGAGTTTTGGAGTCATTTTCTGCCACATTAACTTTATGGTTGTTTTTTAACAAGATGTTTGACACACACACAAAAAAAAATTCTACTCTGTGCTTTTTAATTAAGTGGTTCAAATAAACCAAAGGTGCAAGTTTTCTTGGGATTGTTTTTTTTTTTTGTCTTGACTATATTTGATACCCTCTGAAAACTGACGAACTGTTCAGGGTGCACCTCGCATCTACAAAATATGTGTACTTCTGTTGAGCATTTCTCTCCTATATTTGCTTCCCAGGCAATAAAGCTGGGGCCAACTGTTACAAGTTCACCACAACAATATGACAACCTGGAGTTTAACTGGAATTTCTTTGAAACTCGCCATTTTTTTTTATAGTATATAGTTTTAAGTTCACACACAAGGTTTATGATTTTTCTTGCAACATATTTCCTAGTTATTTGGTCTGTTGTAGTTTAATGGCATTGGTGAAACACATGACTTCAGCAAAGACATACTAGAGTCAAGTGATCCTGGCATATTGAAAAGAGTTACAGGCCAGGTAAGACTGATGAGGTTGACTCATGATGTGGGTCATTGCAACATACTGTATTACTGCAGTGCACTATGTCATGCACCCACTTAGATTTTTTGTAGTTTTTTCCCTCTTTTGTGTAAATTTTAATGTTGTCATTGACGTTGTCAAGTGCACAAGACTTCAGATGCATTTTTGCTTTCTGTACATTTAAAGAACAAATTTGTTGACACGTAATAGAAAATTGCATTCAGAGGTGAATGCGACTATACAGACTTGAGACACTCCAAATCTAATTGAATACTTTTTTCCTAATCCTATCAACAATAAAATTTAAAAACGGGATACAGAGTAGCTATGTGTCCAAACAGAAGCCTGTTTTTACAAAAAAGCTAAATCAAATAAATGAAAAGATTTACTCTGCATGGTGGCCTCACAACAAGAAAATCAGGGGTTTTAGTCCTGGGTGGGGAGAGGCTTGAAACACTAGACTTTCTCTGTGAAGTTTGCATGTTCTCCCTGTGTAATTGTGGGTTTTCTCTTGGTACTCCAGTTTCCTTCCATTCTCTAAAGCACATTAAGTTTGTTGGCCACAATGTAATTGCTCTTAGGAATGAGTGTGTGTTTCAATGGTTGTGTGTGTGTGTTGTCCCGCAGCAGACTGGCGACCTGTTTGGGGTGTAACCTGCCTCTCACCTGAAATTAGCTGGCCTATCTAAGTCTATTTGCTTGTTCTTCTGTTTTCATTTTGTTTGTTTTTGGTTTAAACTTTAATGCTCGTTGTCAGACTCTAAGTTTTGCTTGATGTCTTTTTTTCACCTTGGAAAGCTTTTAAAAGCCATCTGTTATTTATACCTGGTTGTCTGAAAAGAAAAAGACTTCACAGAGTTTGCAGAAAAGTCGTACTAAATGCACATCTGTTTATGCTTCATTTTGACGTGACAGCTCATCTGGAAGATGGCTATTTAATGAGTCACAAAGCTGCCAGGAGGAAACACGACAAGAAATCAGTCATCTCTGTAAAGTTTAATATTAATGTGAAGTCTTTGTTTGATCAGATTTATCCACACAACACCATAAAACATACAGTGAGGGTTGTGTTAAAACACACATAGACACCCAGTTAGTTCTCAAGTTTCTCCTACACTGCAAGTGGTATCCAGTCCAATTTAATCATGATGGCGATATCACCCTGTGGTTTCACCTTCTGAGATAGAAACTGCAAATGAGAGGTGAGCTGAAGACATTGGGCTCTCTTTCCTGTGCATTTCTATAAAACTCTCCATTAGGTTCTTGTTGGAGGTAAGACACCACCACCGATGGGGAATTGTTCATATGCTGGACACTCATTGCTGTTTAGCATCATTCCACATGAGGGTTATCTTGCTCTAGCTCAGGGGAATCTACATTTCACTTTCTCTCTTTGTCGCTTAGGATTAGAGAGATGGATGACGGCCGGCAAATACTGACAGGCAAAGCTCCTGGTATCCCTGAGGGCACTGTACTACACTCCTTCGTGCATAGAGCTTGTCTTCGCTTTTTTTTCTCTACATGTTTGACAGGCTGTCCCAATAAGTGAACTGATTTTTTTTTTGTAGTGCTGACATCTCAAGGCAAAGACTCTTTTTTTCCAGTTTTAATTAGTTTTTTTTTTTAGAAAATAGTTTTAAAATATTGATTGCCAAACTTTAGTTTTTAAATTCCCCCTCTGGGCTTCATTCTAACCTTCTGATCTGTAATATATCAAAAGAAAAAAGAATTTGTAAAATTGATTTGCTTGTTTGTGTCTTTAGGCCTCATTTGAAAGAAAAATTGCTTATGTCAAAATTTGTTTGTCCGCTAAGCTCTATAAAGATGTCGGAGAACGTGGACTATTGCGTAACTCCAAGCAAAGTTAGGAGCTACAATGCGTACATCATGAGACGGAGAAAAGACAGACCTTGAAGTGAAATGAAGTGACAGTGAAATGAAGATTGACAATTAGGATAAATGTACGTTGTCAACCATCATATTTGAAATTATTTTGAAACTGTATCCATCCTAGGTGGTACGGTGGCGCAGTGGGTAGCACAGTGGCCTCACAGCAAGAAGGTCATGGGTTCGAGTCCTGGGTGGGGATGAGTCTTGAAACACTGTCCTTTCTGTGTGGAGTTTGCATGTTCTCCCCCTGTCGGCGTGGGTTTCCTCCAGGTACTCCGGTTTACTCCCAACCTCCAAAGACATGCATGCTACGTTGATTGGCTGGTGCAAAATTGGCCCTAGGAATGAGTGTGTGGATGGGTGTATGTGTGTGGCCCCGCGACAGACTGGTGACTTGTTCGGGGTGTACCCTGTCCCTCGCTTTGAATCAGCCGGGATGGGCTCCGGCACCCTCGGCAACCCCAAAAGGGATAGATGGAAAAGAAGGTGACTGACTGTATTCATCCACTTGTGTAGGATATTTAATAGGAATTAATTAATAATAATAACATTATTAGTAACCCATCAAGCAGGAAGTTATCTCTATCTCATTTCTATGGAAGAAAAACAGACTACTCATATCAATGAGTGCCTACTGTGGTTGATATGGATTCCCAGTTTGCAGCTCGTTAAATTTTTTTGACTCTAAAAGTCCCACCTCCTGATAACGAACTCTTTTGTCATTGTATTCCACATACAGAAACAGCCACAATATGGGTTTTGAAAAACAATAGTTTCACAATAGTTATGACATCTTCCTGATTTATAAATCTTTTCAAAAGACCAGGGGATGTAAAAGCCTGACTATTACTCATCCCCTCACCTGTCCCGAGTTGTTACTCAAAGCTGGAGAAGCATTGTGAGAGGAGAGCATGTGTGAATGCTTTCTGTTATGTAAAAAGCGTCATCAATCTAGCAACCACTTGTTCGCTGTCACATGGGAGTTGGGCTGAATTACAAATCCATTTTTTTCCTAGAACAACAGAATTATAGAAAGCACTTTGATGACAAATACAAAACCCATAAATCACTGTTGAAAGAAAGATCACTATTGAAAGACCTGTTTTGGGGGTCTTGAGATCTGCACTTTAAGGTCAGCCCATTTGTTTTTAATTTCCATGACAGATTGGTTTGTGCAACTCTCAGAGTTGCTGACCACCGTTCCTCTCCACTGTCTTTTTGTTGGGGAGATGCCACCTCCCTACAAAGACCTACAAAGAGTACCACGTTATGCTTCTTTGTTTGGGAGACCAGCATCTCTGCTTCGATGACATCTCACTTCCTTGTCATTGTGAATGAGTAGTAACAGGCAGCACCAGCTCTTATGAAGAACACCACATATACGTACATCATGTAATTTGCCTGATCCATATATAGAATTCTAGAGGCATGCTTCGTGCAGGATGAAAACCAAGTTTACTCACGTGTAATCTAGAGCTTAAGTTATGTTAATGAACTTCAGGAGTTTTTCACAAGTTTTCAAAAATGCTTGCACAGCTTAAGATCTAGAAAAGTCTTTCCAGATCAGGTCTCAGGTCTGAATCTTCCTGCTTGTTTCTCACTTTAGTTTGCCAGGTTAACATACATCTGTATTCTCAGAACAATAGAAGTGGATAAGTTTTCTGGTAGAGAAGCAGCTCAAAGCCCACTGATTGTTACACACCATATGGCTTCAGCTTGATCAGCACAAGAAGAGTCCAGCCTGACATTTAACGACACACTTTCAGATTAAACAGAATTAACTGGTGGGTTAAACTTTATTTAAATTTAATGAAGCAGAAAACGAAGTAATCAGAGCCCAAAGAAACATGTTAAAGCAGCAGCATAACTTTTAACACTTCCTGCGGTCTCATTAAACTCTATCACCAAGTTGTGCGTGTGTAAAATAAATCTATAATATTGCACCTCACGTAAAAAAACATACCGGTACGATTTTAACTTGCTGGGACATAAAGAAAATTTACATTTCAGACATTTAAGCCACGTAGTTTTCTACCTTATGGACACTTTTTACCTTTACAAATAGCATTTTGTCTACTATACATAGAAAGAAATTCAGAGAATTCCATTCCGTTGTCTTCCGCTTATCCGGGGCCGGGTTATGGGGGGAACAGCCTCAGACAGGAAGCCCGGGCTTCTCTCACCCCAGCTGCTTCCTCCAGCTCACCCGGAAGGTTCCCGAGTTGTTCCCCGGCCAGCTGTGAGACATAGTCTCTCCAGCGGGTCCGGGGTCTGCCTCTGGGTCTCCTCCCGTGGGACGTGCCCAAAACGCCTCACCAGCGAGGCACTCGGGGGGCATCTTAACCAGATGCCCGAACCACCCCATCTGGCTTCTCTCGACCTGGAAGAAGAGCGGCTCGAACCTGAGCTCCTCCCAGATGGCAGAGCTCCTCACCGATCTCTGAGTGATGGCCTAGCCACCCTGCGAAGGAAACTCATTTCTGCCGCTTGTGTCCGCAATCTCATTCTTTTGGTCACCACCCACATTTAGAAAAACAGAATTTTGTTCAGATGTCTCTTCATAATATTTATAGTTTTCACTCTTGATTATAACAGGATGAAAACATCTAAATCTCATGATCTTCTATTTTATGTTTAAAAATTGTTAACTAGTTTTTAGGAAGAAACAACGTGTAAAATATCATCAAAAAGTATCTTTAAGGAGGCTTGTTTGGGTCCCAATTTAAAAAGTTAGGCGGTAACACTTTTTTTTTACCTACTTTTGGTTGCTTTATTACACTTTTTTGTTTGAACGGCCTTCATTTGTTTTGAAGAAATAAGTGGGAAAAGTCTACAAATATAAATTTATATGAACTTTTGGCTGAAATTCACTGTTATCATTTTTTTTCTTTACTGAGATACTACTGAGCTGAATCTTGTATTTGTGCATCTAAATCTCATCTGCAAAGGAAAAATCTATGTGAGAAAAATGATCAAACTCATCCCACACACACTCCTGAATTACTTTTAACTCAAGCCATTTCATCAATACACAAGTATGAATCAAATAACAAGAGTTCAGATTCTTCAGAAAAAAAGAGCATGAAGATTAGAGGTTGTGCATAGTTATTTAACATTTTGTTTTTAGTGTGCACACCTGCGTGTGTAGAAGAGATGTTTTCCCAACTCACACACACTAATCAATGACTGAAATCAAGAACTCTCACCAGCCCTTCTGATCATCTTATTAGACAAAAACAAAGAAATCGATTCTAATTTTAGGCCTGTGTAGAATCTTGTGCAGGGGGGTAAAAAATGAATAATAAAGTCTGTTATCATGCTTTTTCTTTTCTGAGCATGTTTCATCCCTTTTTCTCCACTTTTCCCTCGGAGAACATTCCACCAACTTGAACAAAAAGCAAACAAATTTCTAATTTTTGTATTTTTAATCCCACCCAGTCCCTCTGAGGCTGTCATCAATACTCAGCAAAGCTTATTGAGCTGTCTCACCAGCCTTAGTTTAGTTTTATTTAAAGAGACAGGGACAGTGCACAGTAATCATTAACCTCACAAAGGAGACAGGAAGGTTTAGTTCCTATCAGGTGTAGCTCAAGTGTTGATTTTAACCTGTACCACCTAGACAAGTTGATGCCTACGTTGCCATCAAGCAATTGCCCACCACAGCAACGCAAGGCTAAGGCACCAAAACAGACTGCTTTTTGCAATAATTTATTCCTCCTTCTTCTTTCGGGATTTCCCTTCAGCGGTCGCCACAACGAGTCAGTTTCTTCCATCTAACCCTATCTGCTGCATCCTCTTCGGTAACGCCAACTACGTATCTACATGTCTTCCTTCACTGTATCCATGAACCTCCTCTTTGGTCTTCCTCTAGCCCTCTTTCCTGGTGGAACGATTTATTCCTACAATCTGAAAAAGGAACTGTTGAAAATGATCAAAATTGCAATTTTTACGGCTATTGTATGTATTGGCAGGAAGCCTTAGTCACCGTCTTAACCGTCTATCCCTTATAAGGTTACAGGGGAGCCGGAGCTCATCCCGGCTGATTTCAGGCAAGGGCCAGGGTACACCCAGAACAGGTCGCCAGTCTGTCGTGGGGCCACAAGTATACAACCATACATACACGCACTCCTAGAGGCAATCATGTAGTGGCCAATCAACCTAGAATCCATGTTTTTGGAGGGTAGGAAGAACTGGAATGCCTGAAGGAAACCCATGCATACAAGCGGAGAACATACATATAAACTTCACACAGAAAGGCCAGAGTTCCAAACCTCATCCTCATACGAGAACCCGCAACCTTCTTGCTGTGAGGCCACTATGCTGCCTACTATGACAGTGCTTCCTACTGCATCACTCAGAGGAAGCCATCCAGTTATAATTTAAAGAGAGGGTGTTATAAAATTTCTTTTTCTTTTTATTGGTGAGATTTCAATTTCATTTGAATGTTTTTACTAATCTAAAAACATATCAGAATTTTTTTCTAATTTTATTTGTACATGTTTGAGTTGTTTGCAAGTTCTACCGTCCAGTGTTTGGAGACGGTTTAGATGCAAGAATTTTTTTGGCGATGGATTTTGTTCTCCTCCACGCCTACATCCTAACATAGTCTAACAGGCTTTTTGCGGCAGCAAAGCATGCATTTTGTGTTGTATTTTGGACTTTATGTCTTAGGTTGTACAACAGGAAGTACTATTTATATGTAAATGCACCAAAATAAGATTATAAAAGATTATGCTTTAGCTTTGTCGATTTTGATGTGCTTAATGTGGTATTTTCGGCATCAAACAGGATTTATGTTGTTGCGGATGTCTGAATAGGGCGACACTGTGTACAAAGTGAGAGGATGGGAAATTGATAGTGTCAAAACAGAAGTTAAACTTATTAGATGTTTTTATAAAAAATTTGACAAATATTGCAATTCTTAAATTTACAGGAGACCCAAATATCAATATGTGCAACGAGATAAGAATTATTACCCCAAAAAGGCAAGTAAATGAGTTGTTATTGGTGCTCATTTGCTCTCTTTTTAAACCTCAAAGGCAAAGAGGGGAACGATCCATCTCTGTGAGGATTGTGCCAGAAAGATTGTTTTTGCCAACTATCTCCAGAATATCTTCTTCATCAATCCCCGTTGCCGAGCATATTGCTGCCTGGCTCCGCAGTTTGTGCTAAAACACTGCCAATCTGCTCTCTACGGTTTCCTGGGCATCACCGATGAGAAAAGAGAAAACCAAAACTCTGCATGCAGGCGTAGGCAGATGGCTGCAGGCCCACTTCAAACCAAAGGTCAGTGAGTCTGTAGAGTGGTGAAAGACTGGGGCTTTTATCCTACATAGCCAAGCACTTCTGTCTGCATTAACTACACATTACAAGTGTTCTGCGGTGGTTATTTTAGTTGACGTACAGAATAATGAGAGGCTCGCTGCGACAAGAAGAGTGCTGCTTGCTTTTCTCCTTCCATCACATCAGAAACTAACGACAGGTAGCTTTAAATGCCAACCGTGGGGGCAAAAACAGACTTTTCTTGTGGTTTTCTGTCTTTTAGGCAAAGTTTTATACTGATTGAATAACTTATACCAAACTTTTTTAATCAGGCAATGATAGAATTATTATAATTTTATGCTTAAATATATAAAAATGTACTTTTCTTATTTTTGTCTGGAATTATCTTCATTGGGCAGCTTTTATGTCCCATTGCATTCAAAATGACTATTTTCTCATCATATGTTATAAACAACCACAATTAGCATTTTGTTACCACCATCAAGCAATGATTGTGACATCCTACTGATTTATTTAGTTTTATCATAAACCAGAAGGTGTGAAAGCCAGACTATTGCTCATCCCATGCCCTTTATGCAAATGCAAAGTCTCTGACCTGGAAATTTGGCACTGGTCATTTTCAACAGGGAAATTGAAAATGAGTAAACTGCTCACCAAAAGGAGGGAAAGACCGTGTGTAAACTGCTTCCTACTGTGTCAAAACTTTCACCAATGTAGCTAGTCACGACATTGTCGTAGCAGGAACTTGTGTGTTGTCAGGTAGGATGGGGGCAGAAATACTTATCCCCTTTCCTTTAAAAAAATTACTCCAAAACCCACTCTGTCAACAAATACAAAGCTCCCTCATCACTATTGAAAAGTAGAAAATGCTGAAAATTTGATTTAGCGTGAAATAGAATCATTAATAAAATATCAGTTCAGATTAGGGCTGCCCGATAAATCAATGCTGCAATATTATCGCCTGCGGTTAGTTCATAGAAAAAGACACAATTCTTCTTTTATTTTTGGTTTGTCTATTCCAGAAGACATTGTCGCAGCTGGTTAGTCAGCTGGTTGTAGCTGCAGGGGTTACTGGTGAATTTTTTCTGCTCTGCTGTAAACATTGCCATGTGCTTAAGAAGGGTGAAAAGTAAAAAAAAAACACAGGTAAGAATTAGTCAGTGACTTAGTGTGATACAGACAAGCTTCTGGAACATAAAAAAAGGTGGAAGTTTCATATTGTGAAGCTATTGTGTTGCTAGTTTAGAGGCTATACCAACGGTTCCATTAATAGGAGAGTTTCTGTTTTCTACTTTACAATACACAAGAAAATGACCCCCTTAGGAATTTAACCTCTTAACACCCACCTATTTTCGGGCTGTGCACAATAGTTGGACATACCCAAATGCCATTGCTTATTACAGCAGCATCTTTCAAGTCACATGCTTGTACTATACATCAAAATAAAGCTTAGACCTTCTAGTTTCTGTAGATATGTACATGGAGAGTGTCAGAATTTCAGAGCCTATCCTACAGTAGTTCAAACATAAAAAAAATTGTAGAATTTTAGCCTCGCCTAATTTTTTTCATTTTCCAATGTCCCTAGCCAAGACATACTTCTTAGTAGGCATAATTCCTTCCATTTGTATGACAAAAATCTTGTTGACAACAACTGTGTAAAGTTTCAGATCTCTAGGTACAAGTGTTTTTGACCTATTGACCTTTTACTATAAAAAGTGTCCATTCGGCACAAGCTGTCCAAATCTGTGCCAAAATGTGCCAAAATGTGCCAAAGTGAATTTTTGCCATTCTATCACTTTTTTAGTCATAAAAAATGCATATTAGTGTTTCTGTGACTTTGAATGCCTCCCACAGATATTTTTTTTTCATAATTTTTTAAATGTATATTTTAATATTTTTTACTGTAATTATAAATTTTTCCATAAAAATTATGCACAAGAAATGAAATATACAACTGGATAAATGATATGTTGTGTATGACAACAACTGTGTAAAGTTTCAGATCTCTAGGTACAAAAGTTTTTGATTTATTGACCTTTTAGTATAAAAATGTCTAATCTGAACAAGCAACAAATTGAATTTTTGCCATTTTATCACCTTTTTAGTCATAAAAAATGCATATTAGTGTTTCTGTGACTTTAAAAACATCCCACAGATCTTTTTTTTTCCTTTTTTTTTTTTTTTATTATTTTTTTTTATTTACATAATTTTTGCTGTAATTATAATTTTTTTTCATAAAAATCATGCACAATAAAAATTTTTCGGATAAAAAATATGTTCCAAAACCCCAGAAATATAGTTTGCTAAAAAAAAAAAGTTGAAAATAAACTAAAAAATCTTTCTATCTGTGATCACCTCACTCACTCAGTGTCTGCTCCTCATTCGCGTCATGACGCACAAAATGGCGCCGTTTGTTTTGATAAAATTTCCCGTTACGCAGTTGAATAACACGCGATTCTATTGGTCCGGTTTTGAACCAATCCCCTCGTTTTGAAGGTGGAAGTATCAGCTTTCTTTATTGGCTAATCATATATTTTTAAATGACGTCGTTAGCCTGCTAGAAGCTAACATGCTAGCAGTGCTGTTAGCTGAAGGAGAAGCGCTTGCTTCTTTCAAAGCCTTGTAAAAACCAAACTCTTTATCGGAATATTTTGCGAACGGTCTCAGTTTGTAGATAACTTCGTAAAGAAAAGAAACATACCCAGGATGAACTTAAAAACACAGCTAGGCAGTTATTATGGAGATTGGAACGCGACCGCTACTATTTCTCGCAGAAAACAAAATCACGTTTTCTGGAGTTTTTCTCCAAACTGGTTTACTTTTGAGAAAATACAATTTTATATAGTTATTCTGTGGATTGTTACGGACAAAATGAGACCAATCAGATGAAGATTGAACCTGTCTGAGCCCATTACGACTGGATATAGGTGAGAAATGCGCTCCAAACAGTTTGATTTTATTTGCGAATAGTTTGCTATTTCTTCTTGAAACTAGTGAAAACATAAGAATGGATGCTATGATCGTTTTCTTGAAAGTCTAAGCTTTAAAACGAGGTATAACTTAGTGGAGTTGAACAAAGAATAAGTGTCTTTATGAGTGAAGAAAAAACAAAAACCCACAAACGTACCGTGGACGGGTCAGTGGATGTTAAGAGGTTAAAGTTTGTACGATTGCTATTTTTAAAATTACGGTGAGGGTTTTTCAGTTTAAAAGAAAGTTTTTGTTTCAAATTTAAAGGAAAAATGTGTTAATCACACTTTTTAAGCCCCGGGATCCTTTAAGCGAGTTTGTGGGGTCTGTTGTTACTCAGAACATTTGAATTCAATTTACAAAGAAACAGCAAGATTATCTTGGCTAATTCCAGGCAAGAAGTAGGATACACCCCAAACAGGTCACCTGTTTATTGCAGGGCTACACAATCTCTCTGGGAGTGACCAGGATGGACAGGATTAGAAATGAGTATATCAGAGGAACAGCACATGTTAGACGTTTTGGAGATAGATTCAGAGAGGCCAGAATGAGATGGTTTGGACCCCTGCAGGGAAATGCTGAAAGGAGAAGAAGAAGATATTTTTGGAAGGTGGGAGGAAGAAAACCCATGCATACACAGGGAGAACATGCAAACCCCACACAGAAAGGCAAGTTTTCCAAGCCTCATACCCACTCCGACCTTGTTTTGAGACCACTGTGCTAACCACCGCACCACCTTGCAGCTGTATTATGAATTTTAAGTATTAAAATAAAATTTTACATAAAGAAAAAAAAAGGTTTGTAGTCATATCTGGGTGTGTTCAGATGGTATGAAGCAACTACTCTGCCTAAACTAACTCCAGTCAAGGTTCAGCGGAAGTTTCCAGTTTCATTGGTGCTCATTTGCTCTCTTTCTAAACCTCAAATTACATCTTAAACTCTCTCTTTATCTCCGAAAGTGATCCTATCAATAGGCAATCAAAGATGATTTTCTACCTGTAACTGAAGTATTTTTGATGCAGTGTGACAGAATGAGAGAGCATGCAGCTCAACAGCACCTCCAACATCCTTTCTACACACACTACACTGCAAGCATTGAAACGTAAATGTCATCTCATCAGTTATGGCATGTGTTAATGTATTACTGTAAATGTGTTACTGTACTTAAAGTAAGTTAATAGTACGTCTCTGTGGTGACTTTTTTCAATTTTTTTTATTTTTTGGTATATGGTACCTATATTTTGGGGTCTGTGCACAAACAGAACAGCACAGAGTTTCTGAACCAGAAGAAGATTTGAGCATAACACCCTGCAGCAAATATGTATATAAAACAAGAAATAAACAGCAAAGAGGTGCACGTTTTTTATGTTTATGATATTTTTTATTCATAACAGAAAGAGAACAATTATGTTACCTTAAGAGACCAAAAGGTGATTAAAAAAGCCACAAATTAAGTGAAGCATCCTTTGTTAAAAAGATTAAATTAGATCCACACAGTTGACAGAAATGGTCAACCAGTTGTTTTTTGTTTGTTTGGATGGGCATACTGAACAAATTGTGAGATGTAATACAGTTGTGTAATGAAACGATTCACCTCCACGCTTAGAAGTGTAAAAGCTCGGTCTTCCCCTCCCTCTCTTCCTGCCTGCATGCATCATTAAGCTGACCAACGCTGTACTGGATGTGGCTGTGTGCTGAAGAACATGAACATAAACAAGCTCCAAGCACCTCACTAATGCTGTTTGTCTTCTTTATGGCCCATTTTGTTCACTGAACATGTATGTGGCTGAGAGGAGCTCAATTATGGTAATTAAAAGAGGAGTCCGTGGAGTTTGCTGTTAGTGGGGATTTTCTGCATTGCTGCTTATTTTTCAGAATGGTAGGTTGAATAGCTACGTTTCCAGCCGAATTCTCCAGAGAAAGATACTGTTACCATTACTTTCTGCTTATCTGGGGACTGGTTATGGAGGCAGCAGCCTCAGCAAAGAAACCCAGTCTTTCCTCATCTTACCCAGCTCATCCAGTAAGATTCTAAAGCTGTGATGGCTTTCCCTGGCCAGCTGTGAGATATCATACCTACAGCAGGTTCCAGGTCTGCCTCTGGGTGTCCTCTCAGTGTCAGCGAAGTGTCCAGGAAGCACCCTAACCTGATGTCTGAACCACACCATCCAGCTTCAACACAGAGGAGCAAGAACTCTACTCCTAGCCTGTCGTGGATTGCATAGCTCCTCATCTTATCTCTTAGCAAGAGCCCTAAAGTACAAACTCATTGTGACTTGTTTTTTCAGTTACCACTCACAGGTGGTTGCCATGACCATAGAAACGTAGACTAACTGTTAAAACAAAAGCAATGCAGCATCCTAACTGTTGTGTGAGTTATACCAATCTGTATCAATCTCTCACTCCGTCCCTACCTCACTTGCAAACAAGACCCTGAGATGCCTAAAGGTTCCAACTGATGCTAAATCAACTTTTTAGAGCTTTTTACCTTCTAACAGTGATCTGTGGGACTTGTATTTGTAGCTAAAGTGATTTTTAGAATGATTGATCGAGTTTTGGGAATGGCGTTCTAGTTACTTCTATGAAACTTTATAAATAGCAGAATTTATGCTACCCTGCACATCCTACCACCCTCTCCTCTATGAGTTGGGCGGAGGATGAGCAGTTCATTCAAAACTTGACCAGTGTCAAATTTTTTAGGCGGACCCTGAGCTTTCTTAGGACAGGCAGATAGATGAGCAATACTCAGGCTTTCACACTTCATAATCAGTGACAAAGCTTTATAAATCGAGGTTTCATCATTTTTGCGTACTGGATGTTTCAACCCAAACTTGTGGTAGTTTATCTGCGAAAAGAGTTATTGTGTTTGAGAGGAGATCTAAACACATCTCTACTTGGGACAGGACCCCATTCCTGACTTCCAGAGGGTAGCCCTCCTTTCTCTCTCTTTTGGATCCAAAATGGGTTATATGTAGGTGCAAAGTATAGAAGAAAATCTACAGAAGAAAAGATAAAAAGGTCTTTTAGGCTTCTGAACGTTCACATTCTCTTTATACCACTGACTTACCGAGCTAAACTTTCTCTCTCTATCACACCCACTTACTGATACAAGCCTATCTTCTCCAGCTGACACCGGACAGAGTCCATCATTCACACTGCAGAGCTCCAAACAAAGAGCCAGCTCTGTCTCTGTTCTCTTATCTCAACGCTTTGAGGTGATTCTACCTGGCTGCCAGTCACAACCCCACAGCTGGAGGGATTATGGTAATGCTACTTAAAGCCTGCTTTGTTAAACAAGGCATATATACAGTATGTGTAGCAGACCTGCTTACAATAAAAACCTGGATGAAAAAATGTAAATTTTAACCTTTGATGTGCAATTTTGCAGCTGTTATTTTCCCCTGTGGATTCAGTGAGGAGAATAAGAAGTGGTCAGAGATAGAAGCTGTCAGTCAGGAGTGCGGCCATGCTGCAAGAAAAAATGACTTTTTTTGGTCTTCTTTAGATAAGCCTCTATCATTTGCATAAAGTCCGTTCTGATCGTTCCGTTGCCTTCCACTTATCCGAACTGGGTCATGAGGGCAACAACCTTAGATGGGAAACCTAGGCTTTTCTAACCCTAGCTGCATCCTCCAGGAAGATCTCGAGGTGTTCCCTGTCCAGCTGGGAGATATAGTCTCTCTTCCTGGTAGGACATGCCCAAAACACCTCACCTGAGAGGCGTTCGAGTACTATACTAACCAGATGCCCTAACCACCCCATCTGTCTTCTTTCGACCCAGGGGAGCCCCTTGCATAAAGTCACTGAAAGAAATGTAGAATTGTTTCTAAAAACTTTTAGGTTCAGAGTTATTGTTTGCTTTGTGCAAAGGATCACTTTGATGGATCTGATTCTTACCTTTATGAGTTTACACCTGATCTGTGCAGACACCATGTGGCTGTTCCGCAGGTTCCCCACACGGAACATCAGACACAGTTTACCATCTCGTTGGGAAATCACTGCGTCCTGGCTGAACATGAGAGTCTCTGCTCGTTTCTTAGGTTGGGACATCTTGATGAACATGCAACCGATGAGGAAAGCATCCACGATTGATCCAAGGAGAGACTGGAACAAGAAGAGGATGATCCCCTCTGGACACTTCTCTGTAATATAACGGTATCCATAACCGATGGTGGCTTCAGTCTCAATGAAAAAGAGAAAAGCTGAGGGGAAGTTGTAAACATTTGCCACACATGGGGTGTAAGAAGAGTCATGGCCATGGTTTAGATCACCTCTAATGTAGGCAATGATCCACCACATTGATGCCATGACCAGCCAGGCTATGGTGTAAGTCAGGATGAAAATCAGAAGGTTCCATCTCCACTTTAGATCTACTAAAGTGGTGAAGAGGTCAGAAAGGTACCTGCTGGTTTCTCCACCAAGGTTTCCATGCTGAACATTACAGCGGCCGTTCTTCTCCACGAAGCGTTGCCGCTTCTTTTTAACGGGTGCAGAAAAAGTGGTAGCTCTGTTTGTGTTAACCACCTGGTAATCTTCTCCAAATTTTCTTCGAAGTGCTGCCATTTCAGCTCAGATGGAGTTTTAAAAAATCCTCTCAGTTTAATCCATGTTGGGTTAGTTGTAGTGTCCAAGAAGAGCGCTTATTTGGAGTGCGTAAAATGCGCCATGGCCACTTTAGCGCACACTGAAAAACCATGTGAGTTGGTCTGAAAAGAAAAATTTTGCATGCTTCTTGGCTTTAGCCATTTCATTCAAGTAAATCCAGTAGTTTTACTATTTCTTCTCTCATTCTCTCTCTCTTTGTAACATGACAGCAGAGGATCTCTGTGCGCTCCTCTCAGCCTGTAAGCACTGGAGCGGAAAAGCGTAAGAGGAGCTGTCTACCATTCACAGCTTCTGGTGGGATGTTAAAGATAAAGAGAGAGTGGAAGAGTGATGGGCAGAGAAGGAGAGAGAATGGTCAGGGAGGGAAGAGAGAGATGGAGGGGAGGTGGGCAGTTCATCTGGTTAATTAGATAAGCACTGGGTTTAATTCTCTATCCATCAGCCAGCTGATTGATTCATTCCTTCATTAACTTCCAGACTCTGAAAAGTCTTTACATTTTAATTGATCCTCCAATTAAACAGCTCTGAGATGAACACATAGAAAGTAACGGAAATAAAAGATTTTATCTTCCAACAGCATCATCTAGTGGAGTAAGAACGCATGTGCAGAGCAGTGTGTGTTGGGACGGTTTGTTCACACTCATTGCAGGAGTTTTGGAGATATTTGTAAACCATATAGTAATTCTTGCAAAGTAAAGAAGAATTCTGTAAAGAATTCAATCAGACAATTAAATTAGATTCTATTTTTTATAATTTTACATTTGCACAAATGGGCTGCATGGTTGCCTCACAGCAAGAAGGTCAAGAGTTCAACATCCATCATGGGGATGAAACTTGAAACTCTGAGCTTTCTGTGTGGAGTTTGCATGTTCTCCCTGTGTATGTGTATGTTTTCTCCAGGTGCTCCAGTTTCCTCCCAGTCTCCAAAAACATACATGTTAGGTTGATTGGCTGCTACAAAATTGCCCGTAGCAACGTACATGTCTGATTGTCTGCGTGTGTGGCCCTGCAACAGACAGGTGACCTATTTGTATCTTGCCTCTCACCTTAAATCAGCAAGGATATGCTCTGGCACTCCCGGCTGTCCTGTTAGGGATAAGCGGTTCAGAAGACAAAACGAAGCTATTCATCCAAATCTTTTTTTCTGTTTTCTAATATTCACTTAAGTTCAATTCAACATTTTTAATATTAAGCAAATGCAGAACAAAGTGTTTTATATTAAAAATTACATGCAAAAACCTTTCACACAATGTTTCCTCCTTCACATTTGTGCTAAATATTAGAATTGAAATGCCAAAATTGAAACAAGAGATTGATTTGTAAAATCCCAATTTTTAAAAAAACCCTCTGTGTTTCTGTTTTCTTTGACAAAGCTTGCATTGATTTCGACATTGACTGGTTGGTGCAGAATTTTCTCGACCGCTTTATCTTCCAAAGACCAATCGTAAAAGAGATGAGTCACCCTTGGATCTTGTTTGCTCTCGTTTCAGTCAGACCACACATAAAACTCAGTCCTCCGTGAAGGTGCCGGCAACAAACGACTAATTGTGTTTTCAATCAGAGCAGAAGCATGAAAACCTCCTCATCTCATTCCGTTTTACGGCCTTTTCCTGAGGTTTTTTTCCTCCAGTTTATGGACGGGTGATGAGATCAGAAAGAGATGTTCTCTCTAAAATAAAACCTCTTAAATCTGATTATGTATTGACAAAATGTTCCTCAAACCCTCTAGTTGTTTTAATTAATCAATAAATGATATCATAATCTCATTATGGGTCAGAGTTTAAATGATAGCTGGTTTTATCTCATCCTAAGAGATAGGACCAAAATAACTGTTCATCAATTCAAACTGATTAAAATAAAATGTCTGAATTTTTTTATTCAGCGCCGTAAGGAAAATTTATATTTCATCTGAAATAAGATGAAAAATCAGAACAATTACAAATGGAAACACTTACGCTTCTTTGACTTGAAATTAACACACTGTTTTTACTGTCCACAAGTTTTGTCGATTCCCAATGTCTCACAATTTCCATGCAGCAGTTTGGAGTTATAGAAAAGTCCACGTTCTCCGCCCCGTTTATAGATTGCTAAGTTTGCACGGTACTTATTTGCACTCTTGAATTTTAGCATTAGCAAGCTCTATAAATGAGAACCCGGGTCTCTAATACCCCTTTCTTATTGTCTTGCACCTGTGTCTCATTGTTCAAACATTATCAGACCGTTCTGCTTCCAGTTTTCCTTGCCTTGTTTCTGAGCCCACGGTCAGACTGTATTGTTAGGATTTGGTGGAAGGACCAGTGAATGGGATCAAGGGTTGGTAAGGCCCAAAGAGAGAAGTAGGCATTTATGGTTCACCAGCTACCACAGTTTTTTTGTTCAGAAAGATAAGTTAGCAGTACTTTCTGTTCATCATCATCTTCATCAGTGCTGAATTGACAGTCAAAAAAGGTAATGAATTCATGTGGGTCAGTTCTTCTCCTCGATCTTCACCAGTTTCATTGCAATCACTGCCAAATTGTTGACCCTCCTCATTGTGTAAGAAGCCTGGCCAGGTCTTACATATTTGGAGAGTTTGCTACATTGTCTTTTATTCATCTACTTATTCTTATTAATTCAGAATCAAAATCAGAATCAGGATATACTTTAATGATCCCACACATGGGAAATTTGTGTGTCACAGCAACAACTCAATGGCTTAAGTGGATGGTCCACCTGTCTGCCTCCTTCTACTGGTCTCAAGTTTGCACCATCACCATGTACCATTTGTGTTTCCCGGCTTGTTAGCAGATCTAAAAGGCTTTAGCAGTTATGTTTAACACAGGAAGGAATTTACTGCATAAACTCAGATTAAGATTCATGCCCATTTTTGCAATGTCATTTTGTACTTTAGGATTTCGGTTTTAATTTAGCCTTTTTGGGAGTTGAAGGGGAATAAAAGACACAATTATTTTGAATGCAGGTAAAACTTTTTTAAAATATTAAATATCCTGAAGTCAAATTCTCGTTTTTAAAATTTCCACTGAGATAAAAACTAAACTCAAACAAAAATTTTCAGTGCAGATTTTTTTGTTTTCTGTCTTTATTTAATACCCACAGTTTTAAATTTGATGACATTCTTTTCTATTTCTACATATTTTTTTTTAGGTTTGGAAGTTCAGCACCCTTAGAATTTTCTTTTTATCTGACATGTTACCACACTTTTTTACTTTTTATCTCTGGATATTACACACTTTTGACTGGATGAAGTCCACCTGCTACCTACGACATACATGTACTTTAGATTTCAACTACAGTATCTAATCGAGTGAATCTCTCTTTCAACTGGGTCTCCTTGAGGTTTTTTCTCCTTAAGAGTTTTTTTTCCCATCCTGATTCACACTAAGAACAGGGATGTTCTGGGTCAGCTAGTCAGGCAACTCTTGTGATATTTTTTATATTTTTTAAATCAAGTCTTGTTCTGTGTGGATTAAAAACTGATTTCAGTTTATATATATATATATATATATATATATATATAAATAATAAAATCATTGACCAGCATTTGAATTACGAGTCTAGTTTGTTTGTGCAAATAATAGTTACTGGTTTATTACGTGTGTGATTGTTTATCAGGACTTCATTGAGCATTCAAGTCACTCAAGCGGAGTAAACATCTCTGCAGTATCTTAAAGCCACATATGGAAGATAAGGATGGAAAGGAGAGCTTTATAGAGCAAAGAGATGTGAGATCACAAACTAGCTTGAAGGTTATTTTCTTATGTTGTGATCAAGGCAAAAGAACGTGTCCCATTTGTCCCAAAATGACAGGTTTACGTTTTAGATAATCGAATGGTTAACGGCGGAGGTGTTACAGGAGTTACATTTTAACTAATCAAAGCGCAGTCAGAGAAAAACAGTTAACTGACTCCTTCTGATGTTATCATTGTCAAAAAGAGTTGTTTCTGCTGGTGACTCGGAGGCCTAAGTGATACAAGAAAATATATCTCTGTTCTGACTGACCAGACTGCAACAAATAAATGGTTCAAATTTCTTTATATTTGACAACCAGCATTACTCTACACACATGGTGACGTTTTCTAATAAATGAGGGACTTGTATCTGAACAGAGGGAGCTGCTGTGATCCCCATGAGAATAGAGGATTAGTGCGGAGGCAGCCAGAAATGCCATCTGTTCTGTGTGTAGACATCAGGCTTACCAGACAGAAGGATCCAAATCAGCCAACACAGGAGTCCACCAAACACAGTGACTCTCAGCTGTACAGATAAGGAGACTGGATGGAAGAGCAGCTTCTACATACTGATCATATGTCCTGGATGTGAGCTGGGACAATGGCAAGTCGAGTGACGAGGTGCTATACCCAATAAATTATTAATATGAAGTTGGAGTTAATGATTACATATGAAGCCAAACAAAAAAAAAATCTTTGATGGATTCTTTATTTGTCGCTCTTATCTCTATGGTGGTGTGTTCAATGATGGATGATCATTAAGGTTTTTGTATGGTTCAATCAGGAAGGAATTCTTATGTCTTTGACCTCACAAACCCCAAACAATCTGCTGAAAGGAAATGGAGACATGCATAGATGTTTCTTGTGATCAGCTGAGGCAAACATAAAATATTCAAAGCATGTTGCTGAATAAACACCTTACAGGATGTCTTTTCTTTGTTTCAGGTGATACGGGTCACTCTATATATATTTGTTCGGCTTGAAAGGATTTTTCTTTTAACTCCTTGTATGCTGTCAGAGTCGAGGTCACAAACAAAGCATGGCATAAAAACCAAGAAAAAGAAAGCGTTGTTAATCTTTCCAAAGGTAAAAAACTGCATTGGATTAGTTTGTGAATTGTTTCTGACCACAAATGGTAAAAATTAATAACAAGAGACAAATAAAATAATTGGCAAAATATTGTTTAGGCTGCTTGGAACAGTTTTGAGTTTAATTTGATTTCTGTTTTGCTTGATAAAAATATCAAATTTTTATTCCAATGCAATAAAAAAAAAAAAAATCAATTGAATTTTGTAAAGAACAATATTGCCTTTTTAATAAAATAGGCATTTTAATAAAATAGTCATAAATCAGATCATTAAAAATACAACTTGCCGTTTTACGGTCAGGTTCTTGGTAGCTGTAAAAAAAAGCGTCATGATCCCCTCTCCTACCTGGATGTTTTTCATCAACCTGATTAGGGTCACCTGAGGATGATTACAGATTCCACACATCTATGCACCCTGCCATCTATTTAAGGGGAATCACCCCAGACTTCCCTGTCTGGTCATACAATCCCTTCTAGCCAGGTCTCCCTGGTTGCCTGACCAAATACACATTCTGACCTTTTTGCCATGTCATTGAAACTGTTTTTACCTTCCACAGTATTAATGAACTACCAAATTCAAACAAACCAAGCTTTCTGTCTGCAAATGGGTCCTCCTCTTTTCACCTGCACACCGCTTCATAACAAAAAGTTTCAATAATAAAGTTAAATAACTTTATTATTTATTAGTTTTTATGGTCTTCAGATTTAATCAGTTCAGCTCTGTTATGCAATGTAAATAGCACAGGATGGAGATTTTTTTATTTTTATTTTTTTTTAGAAATTTGCCACCTGCTGTGAGCCTGTCAGCATAAACTAACTAACGTACATAGTGGAAACAGTAAAAAAGATGCACGCTCAGATCTTTATTTTGCATATGTTTTTCCTTTAATTGATCCTTTTACAGATGCAGTCAGAAGGCCTGACTCTGATGTGCTCTTAGATGTTTACATAATCTTTCATCCTGCAGATCTAAAAGCTTCTGTTAGAATAAAAATTCTGATTTGATTTGTTAAATAGTTGGAATGACTCATAATGAAAGCAATCAGGGTCAAAGATTTTTTTCTTTTTCACCACTGCTGAATTATCACAAAAAACAAAGATGAAAAGGGAGAACTTTTTTTTTTCAAGTGACAGATTTAAGTAAGAAGTAAGTAAGAAAGAAAACCATTATTTGTCACACAATGGGGAAATTGCAGTATGCAACCGTATAGAAAAAAAGGTCACGAAAAGTATGCACAAACAAAACAAAAAAAAGGCAAAATAGACTAAGGACAAGAGCATGCATTCAAAGTGAGTGAGCTACTGCATAGTTCTGGTGAGAAATAGCAAAAAGAGTACATGGTTAAAATTGCTCATTGAAGAGTCTTACACCAGAAGGAAGGAAAGACCTCCTGAATCTCTCCTTCACACGGCGAGGGAGAAGCAGTCTGCCACTGAAGCTGCTTTTTAGCGCAGACAATGTCCTGCAGGGGGTGGGACTTGTTGTCCAGCATGGATGTCAGTCTCTTCAGGACCCTTCTGTCACCCACCACCTGCACTGAGTCCAGGGATTTAAAGACATTTTAACAATTTATTGTCATTTTGAGTTAAAAGTGTGCAGTGACTGTTATTGTCATCTTTTTTTTTCCAGATGCCCCAATTAATAAAGCCCTCTAAATACTATAATAAAACATACCCCTCCTTTAACTAATGCTTTAATTTAGTTAAAAATGTGATTCAAACACAAGTTTTACTTGATTTATGCAGATTATAAATTGAAATGGAGGAAAACACCAAAAAAAAAAAAAAAAAACACTGAGAGATGTAATTTGATAAAACTATATTCTGCAAAAATAATACTAGCTTTCAATCACACTTATGATGTAAAAATAAAATCAAATCAAACAATATGTTTTTCCATCCTTTGCAAACAAGCCTGTAAAAATGGTGAAGTAATTATTAGTATGCATGGAGGTTTGTTGTTTCATTTTTTTAATTAAAATGATTAACTACTGTCATGTATCGTCATCTTACCCATAAATTTTCAGGGCTGAATTAATTAATTTCGGTTTAGCCTTTCCAATCAATATGAGCTTGACTAGATTTGAGTAACATATCAATCAAAATAGTTAAAAGCAAAGCATCTTTTGAATAAAGAAAAAAATTACTGGAAAAAAAAATCACATATATTGGAAGCTGCATGTTTGTAATGTTAATAATAGTTGTTAGTTGACATCCTTTTGTCTTTAGAGACATGGAGTCTGCAACTGGATACTTATCTGTTTGTGCAGCATCAGCTGTGGCTAACTAAAGCCGATCCGGGAGCTGCAGCTCCTATCACACTAGCTGCAAATGTGATGGTATGAGTCATGGGAGGAGCAGTGGCAGACTGACTCTTTTGCCAATAATACAACAATCTGAATACATTAAAGCTCCACTAAGTCATTGATTTTTGAGGTATTTCTCTTTTATTAAAAGATCTGAATTAAATGATATTCAATGAAAATGTGTGGATTTCAGTTTTTGCATCTCTGCAATCAGTCTTGGTTTTCAGAAAACCTATGCATGAAAGTTGTCTATTAGTACCCAGAGTATTGAACATGTTGGTTGCATCACACACTTGTATCAGTGTGTGTGTGTTTTTTTTACTTTTACCACAATACAATCAATTGCAATACAGTCGTTGTCACAATGCAATACAATTTTACTGTTATAATCTTTGTTAATAATAATTAAGAAAAATATTATAACTTCAATTATTTTCGATTAGTGGGGAAAATATTTTAATTCTATTTTCTAAATCGAAGAGACACATTTTTAATCCTAATGAATGATTCCCATAGGCCAGGCGAAGTGACTACAATCCCCAGCATGCTTTGCGCCAAGCCAATATGGAAGAACCCAGCTGCTGCGAGAGAACAATGTTTTTGGCTCAAGATATTTAAAACGGACAGCTTAGGGTGATCAACGCGAGCCACAGCAGCGGGTCATGATCCTGCACCGGTATGATAAATGTCTGATTTTAAATTTTAGAGCTTATTAGAGTTTATTTCAGTTTAAATGTAGTGTTTGGAGACAGACAACAAAGCAGAGAGCTGTTCTGCTGCGTTACCGCTAGTTAGCCGCTAAGTTAGCTTCTTCTGCTAGTCAGGACGAGCATCATTGTTCACGAGAGTTTTCTAAATCCATTTATTATCAATCAGAACACAACCTTAATCAATCAGATCACTTTTAATTCCGATAATACAAATAAAACTCCAACAATACCAACTGAATTTATTTCAGATCACTCCTCTTTAATTTTTTACAATGAGCGATTTTACTTGTTTGAAATCTGTTAATTGAAATTTGACCATTTAAACTTATCTGAAGTATTTGAAAAAAAATAAGTGATCTCGCGTTTAATTTAATCGAGCAGGTTTTAGATGATATGTAGCTGATTTTAAACTGTAAAATTGTGATTTTTGGGTCCATCAGTAGAGATGTTTGGATCTTATTGCATGGTCATATTAATTATTGCCTGATCCTGCATCACAAAGAAGGGCCCAAAATCTTTAGCAGCATGGCTAATTTTACAACTAGGAAAAAGCGTTCTGGTTTGATTTAAATATAACCGGAGAAGCGTACGATTATTTCCTCTGAAATGAAATGTTTAACGTGTAAATGAAAGAAGTAAATAAGTCTTTATTTAGTGTTTCTCCAGCATGTGCTAGCTGAGATGATGCTAACGCTTTATCATAGCTTCAGGCTGTAAAGACTTAATAATGAATGACTCACTGAAATCTCACATTAAAACCCTTTACATTTGATTTATGATCATTTTATATTAAATGAATATATTAAATCAGATGATCAATGTTTGAGAGGCTATTGATCTCCCACTTTTATCCCAAGTATTTTTAAAAAATTGAATTAAAAACAAGCAATAAAACCCCCTAAAAACAAATGTATTAACTGTTTTTTAAACTTGTTTAATAGCTACTAAGTATAAAATTTTTTCTAATGATTTTTTATTTTCTTTGTTTGTATAAAATTAAACCTAAATAGGCTAATTGATGTGATAATTCTCACTATTTTGCCAGGTTTTTAAGCAGATCATTTTAATTCTTCAATTCACTCATATTTTTCTAGTGCCCGAAACATCACCGGCGGGACGTTCGGAAGGCATCCTAACCAGATGCCCGAACCACCCCATTCGGTTACTCCTCTGAGTCGAGCAAAGCCAGATGGGGTGGTTTGGGCATCTGGTTAGGATGCCTCCCGAACGCCTCGCCGGTGAGGTGTTTCGGGTATGTCGGGAGGAGACCCTGGACTTGCTGGAAGAGACTATGTCTCAACAGCTGGACAGGGAACACCTCAGATCCTTCCGGGTGAGCTGGAGGATGCAGTTGGGGTCTCCCATCTGGGGCTGTTGACCCGGGATAAGTAGAAGACAACGGAACGGAACCAATATCTCAAAACAATTGCTTCAACATCGTAGATTGAAAAAAAAATTGCAAAAACCGAGGGAAAACATTTAGAGGCACAAATACACATGAAAAACTAACAAACCATAAGCTAGCTAAACAATTTCAGCACAGATCTCCCTGAACAGTGAGGAAAAACTGTAATAAGAACCTAATAGTGGGAAAAAGAAACCTCATGGGGACTTACATGAGGGAGGGATCCCTCCTCCAGGCCGAGCATCTGATGTGTCTGCTCATTAAATATTAGCATATTAGCTTAGTCTACTGGTCTTTATCTGAATAAATCAGTCGATGAACTTCATCCTGATGGAAACAGGATGGTAGATCTAACACAATGACCTCCTCAGTCTGGGGATGCCCAGGACAGGAATACAGAGAATCCATCAGGAATCTGAATCAGACGTGTAAATGAAGTCAATAGAGAACAATGAATGAGATGGGAAATGGGGCACAGGAAAGAAAAGTCGGGGATCAGCCAAGGGTGATGTGAATAGATCGAGCTAGCAATTTTCTTGAAGAAAACGCGTTCCGATTCATCGCTATCCGACAACTAAACATAGATTTACACACAGTCAAATGGGATCCAGTCTAATACAGAGATTGGATCACTTAGAATAATTTACCTCGTTTGGTTAAAAAGATGGAATTAGTTGTCCCTGATTATGTTTTTAACTTTATTTTATTGATGCGAGAACATTCAAACTGGAATAAAGACACAATTAAATCAGTTAAAAATTAAATTTTTAAGTGACTATTTATGTGATCATTATTAAAATGAGATTTTATTTTATTCATTTTAATTGCGTTCTTCATCAAAATTGAAATACAAATTGAATCTTTTTACTGCCAGCCGACACGTCGTTAAACTGGACTAATTTAGAACTCTTAACAAGACAGTTGATTTGTTTGTGAAGCTACACGCGTACGCAGTCAGTGTGCGCTCTCATTGGCAGATAAGCTCACATAAATAGGATGACTGGGTCAGATGGCTCCATCAAAAAGATTAACACACAACTTCAATCCTGTCATTTCTCTTCTGTTGTGTCTGGCGCTGCAGTTGTTTTGACCTTTTTGGCCTCAAAATGCCAAATACTCATACTGTAAGTGATCCGCAGAGTGTTAGAGCTCAGTTTCTCCACCTTGTTTCTATGTGTAACAGACTGCTACCCTTTGTTGACCCACAAACCATCAGTTTAATCCGACTAAGAGCCTGGTTGTGAGATCAGAGGCACTGATTCCTGAGACTGAGCTTAACTGGCTCATAACTTGTCTGTTTACAATGATTTGTTTACATGCAGACAGGAAATGATAACATTTCCCAAAATTGTGGCTTTTATTCAGTATTTTTGCTATTATAAAATAAACCTTCCTTGACTTCATTATGTCCTAAACACTTATTTTCATCCCATAGTTTTCCTGCTCACCAGCCTTCACCATGAGCCTCATTCAAGACAAGCTGGGAAATGAATTCCTGCGCTCCAATGGGAGCATGGATTCCAACTTTGGAGCCGGCATGATCATGTTCAGCCACCTTCCTCCGGTGACCAGCTTCACCCGGCTCCACACGGTCATGCAGGATCTCCCACCACAAGAAATGATCCTAAAGAAGGAGCGCGACTCGCCCGACTGCAGCATGGCCACGCAGGGAGACGGCCTGGGGTGCGCCGGTGTGGCAGACTACGTTCACACCATGGGCATCAAACAGGAAAAGCTGTCGGAGCACGATTACCGCCTGCCACTCTACCCCGGAGGTCCGGAGAAGGGGACAGAGGTGCTGGAGGTAACTGTGGGAGACCAATACAACCTGCTTGTGCATGATCTAAACATGGTCAACGTAAGTAGTACACATAAAAGCAAAATGTGACATTTTAATCATACAAATGTTTAAGAATAAACTGTATTTAATCAGTAGAAAAAAATAGGAACACAATTTATTCACCAAAGTGGTTTTAGGTGTAAAGGAACAATGCATAATCATTTGATACTTCTAGGTTAAAGACAGGAAGTTTTTTCCCTAAAGCAAACACAAATTTTTAGGTTTATTGTCTCTTTTTTTTATATAGTCAGGATTGCACATAACTGGTGCACAAGTGTGGATGGTTTTTAAAAAATGCATGCTGTGTTTGACATCGAACATATTAAACCGCTTTTGTGCACCAATATAGCGGTCCAAGTGAGTCAAAAATCATTATTCTCAAAATGAAACGTTGATTTAGAAAAGGGAAAATTTCACCATTTTTTTTTTTTTTAAATCTAAAACCACAATTTTGCTCTCCAAAAACACTATAAATAATTGTGTTTAAACGATGCATATGAGAGACGGTGCATATGAAACATATTTAATTTCTGCTTGGAAAAGAAAAAAATGTCCAGATAGACAACATTTCAACATTTCAGATAGACATTTTTTTTTTTTCCAATATATAAGAGTAAATTTGTTCATTTATGTTTTACTAACTGAATGTTTTGGCTAGAATTATTCAACCACGGGCGGCACAGTGGCCTCGCAGCAAGGTGGTTAGGGGTTCAAGTTCCTTGTGGAGGCTTGAAACACTGTCCTTTCTGTGTGGAGTTTGCATGTTCTCCCCATGTATGTGTGGGTTTTCTCTGGGTACTCCAGTTTCCTCCCACCCTCCAAAAACGTGCATCTTAGATTGATTGGTTGCTATAAAGTTTTCCCTAGGAATAAGTGTTTGTGTGGATGGTTATGTGTGTGGCTCTGCAACAGACTGGCGACCTATTCGGAGTGTACCCTTCCTTTCGCCTTGAATCAGACAGGATAGGCTCTGGCATCCTCTGGACCACCATTTGGGATGAACGGCTCAGAAGATGAATGAAATGAAAATGAATATTCAACCACGTATGCCTTGTTTAGCCGTCTTATGAGGCAGGTTGCAACTTAGGTACTTCATGAGCACCAAGTAACATCTGCAGGTGCTTATTGTGAGTTCTGACCAAAATAATTAGCTGTCCTCTTGATATAAACAAGATTGAGAGTGTTTTGCTCTGGCCGTAAAGCGTTTTCACTACGCAACTGATGTTCTGCGAGTGTTTTGCACCGTAATGCCTTAGAAATAAGAATCTTGTGTTGATGGGATGTGGAATACCAGAGGAAATGTTTTTAACAACTTATTGTAAACAATAAATCCCAGCCAGCTGTAGGTGGGATGTTACTCTGCTAAGAAGAAAAACCAACCAAATCCTTTGGAGGCTTCAACATGTGAATCACAGCTGCTGTTCATGGTCTGACAGTTTATAAGGAAGTCAAGCAATGGCTCTGATTTAAACAGTTAAAAAACAATGATCAATCCAAAACCAATACATAAATTTTCTTTCCAGAAAGAGTCTCAAGATTCTTATTCATTTTGGCTCAAAATTAATTCTCTGCAATTCAATTTCTGCTATTTCAAATAAAGATTCATTTGGGAAAATTTTTAATTCATTCTGAATCCCGACAGAAAGGAGCCTCATTGGTGCTTCATGTGAAATCGTTTACGGACACATAAATCTCTTCGCAGCTTAACATGCAAAGTAGTTCCTCTCTGCGTGCGGAGGGGTGATGTCATCCAGCCTGTCCGTGATAGAAAAGGTCCCGGCAGGAACACAGCTGTCTTATTTGAGTTCGCACTCGATTTCAGACGTCTTTTGTTGCTCATTCAAACAGAAATATACACATCCACACTCTGCTAACAAAAGCAAGTCATCGAAGGTCAGCAAGGCTTGAATATTGAACGGATTTAATTATTGTCCTCGTTTTGCTGCTTTTCTTCTTTCCAAGGATGTTTTTTAGCATTTATTTGGGTTTGTTTCATTAATTGATTTAAAAAAAAAAAAAAGAGAGAAATTTTCTAAAAATTAGACCAAGAGTGATTGTTTTGATCTAGAATTTTTTTTGTGTGTGTGTGTTTCATTTTTATTGAGTTGGAGTGTGAGCGGTCCCAGGGGAAATCGACCCAGGTTCTCCTGGTCGAAAGACGGCAACTCTGCCACTAGGCCAACGCCCCCTGGGACCTAGATCTAGAATTTAATGTACATACATTTTTATTTCTTTAGAAATTTATTTCTCACACTTTTAGTTTTTTTAAAATAGTCTTTTTCTCTCAAACTTCATTCACAAACTTGGACTTCCTTTTTTGTCTTTACTTGATTTCTGTTTGTATTCTAAACACCAGGGTGATTTCATGCTGAGCAGGTGGACCCACATGAAGGAGATAAGATGTGTCCAAACTGCAGGAAAACTGAGATTTTTCCTGTTTTTATCCTTTTGTGCTTCAATTCCCATTCCCTCCAATCATGTCTAAGCGTGTTGTCTTTGTGATGTTTACGTCGTTATGAAAAGCCAGTAAATCGTGCGCCTTGTCACCCGCCCACAAGAAGCTCATCTCTCACAATGAACCTCCAACAGAACGTCCTTGCTCATTGTTGAAGTGTTTTGTTTGTTTGCATGAGCAACAAACCTGAACTTGTTTTCCTGATGCTTTGAGACCGCAGAGCCCTAACCTTTAAATCAAGTGATTTTCTCGTCCCTGCTCGCTCTCACGGCCGTCTGCCTCGTCCTTTTGTCACCACAGCAGCTGCCGACTCCGTCAGAAAAGGAGGCCGCGGGGAGGAAAGGTCGAAGGTCAACTGGTGACGGACAGGAGGGTAAACCAAGAAAGAAGAGGAGTGAGGCCAAGGTTTGTTTAGTATTTATCTGTTAATGTTATTTAGTCCCTTCGCCAGTCGTTACGTCAGACAGATGCTAAATCAGCATTTTGTTCAAACTCGTGTGGATTTTAATAAAAAATATTCTGCTATTTTAAGCATTTATTTGCATGCAAATAATATTTGAAATTGAATTTTAAGCTGAGAAAAATAGATTGTGGTACAAATCCTGTATTTATTGATAATTTTATTTAAATACATCAACTTAAAAGAGGAATTCTATCCTTTTATTTTATTTGAAGAGATTGCATTGTTTTAATGTTTCAATTGTTAAACGCGTTTGTTGGTTGTTGGTATAATAGCAGATTAGCAAGAGAAAAAGTGTTTTCTAAACACTGGTTTTAACTCTTCTACGCTTGTGTTCTGCAGCAATCTGTGATTCTGGACGCAGACGGAAGCAGTTTGTCTCCAGGCGCTAAACCCCACATCTGTGAATACTGCAGTGCATCCTTCAGAAGCTCCTACCACCTCCGCAGACACGTACTCATCCACACAGGTAACTCGTTCATTCAGTTTTATCTGTAACCGACCAAAAACAAGCGGCGTTGCTTGTCTTAGTTGTTCTGGATTGGTGGATGAAAACTAAGCAGTAGGCTTTTTATTTGTCTAACAATAAAAACTCTAAAAAAAAAAACACTTCTTCTTTCGGCATTTTCCTTCAGGGGTCGCCACAGCAAGTCATTTCTTCCATCTAACCCTATCTGCTGCATCCCCTTTGGTCACACCAACTATCTTCATGTATTCCATCACTGTATCCATGAACCTCCTCTTTGGTCTTCCTCTAGGCCTCTTTCCTGGTGGTTCCAAACCCAGCATCCTTCTTCCGTTGTACTCTCGCTCCTCTGCACATGTCCAAACCATCTCGGTCTGGCCTCTCTGACTTTATCTCCAAAACCTCTGACATGTGCTGTTCCTCTGATCCTGTCCATCCTGGTCACGTCCAGAGAGATCCTCAGCATCTTCATCTCTGCTACCTCGATCTCTGTTTCCTGTCTTTTCCTCAGTGCCACTGTCTCTAGACCAAACAGCATGGCTGATCTCATCACAGTTTTGTACACTTTCCCTTTCATTTTAGCTGAAACTCTTCTATCACACATCACTTCTGATGCTTTTTTCCACCCGTTCCAGCCTGCTTGAACACGCTTCTTCACCTCTTTTCCACACTCTCCATTGCTCTGGACTGTTGATCCTAAGTACTTAAAATCTTCCACCTTCTTTATCTTATCTCCCTGTAACCTCACTGTTCTATTTTTTGAGAGACTCGTTACACAGACTCAAACACTGATTTGATTGGACTCTGAGGGAAAGCAACACAACTAAATACACATTTTGTTGTTCTAATTAAGGTGAGCGACCGTTCAGATGCAGCCAGTGCAGCATGAGTTTTATACAGAAATATCTGCTCCAGCGGCACGAGAAGATCCACAGCGGTGAGACGTTTATTTTTATATGTTCAGCATATACGGTTTCTGGACACAGTGGCAGGGGTATTCATGTTTGTCGTCTCTAACAGGAGAGAAGCCGTTCAGCTGCGACCAGTGTAACATGCGCTTCATCCAGAAGTACCACATGGAGCGGCACAAGAGGACACACAGCGGCGAGAAGCCGTACAGATGTGAGACCTGCCAGCAGGTGTGTAAAACCTACTTTTCTCCTTCTGGGTTTGATCTGACAAGACACCGTCAAACTGTTGTTTCTCTGCAGTATTTTTCCAGGACAGATCGACTCCTGAAGCACAAGAGAACGTGTGGCGAAACCATAAAAAAGGGTGTGGATCCCAGCCTCGATGAGATGGGTTGCGTCGACATGGGTCAGGGCAGCTATGCGGTAACTCAGGGAAACGCCGGGAACTCCGGTAGAAAAAGAGGAAGGTCAAAAAATTCTGCGGAGGGCAAAAAAAAAAAGGGAGACGTTAGAGCAGTGCACATGCACGGTGGCTTCGGCGTCCACGAGTTTCCTGAGGAGAATCGAATGGTGACCTCATCCTCTGAGCACGCCCACCACCGAGCACCGAAGATGACCTTTAAAAAGGCTGGTCGGAAGAGTCCGGAAAAGTTCAAACAGGAGCCAGACGGGATGATGGATGGCCTCATGCAGGAGACAGAGGCCAAGGTGGGCTCCACAAGCAGTAACTATGACGACGCCATGCAGTTCCTAAAGAAGAGGCGCTACCTTCAGCCTGCGAACACAAACGGCTCCGGGCCGACCACAGCGGTCAGCAGCGAGTACGACATCCAGCAACCCTCCATCATTCAGGGAGGATCGTCTGCCATGGACGCTGATGCTTCTCTCAGTCTGGATAAGTCAGGGATACCCGATGAAGTTCTGCAGAGTCTCCTGGACCACTATGCCCACAAGCCTGACGTCCACTTTGACCTGGGTGACCAGCAGGTGGAGCTGACCCCTCCGGCAGACTCAGACCACTCAGGAGACAAAAATGTGATGATGAGCGAATACTCCCGCTTCCTGCTCCAAGCATTGGAGCGCACCAGCCACAGTGCCAGTTTCCCTTTAGGCCCCGGGCCTCCTGCCTCAGGACACTTCACTCCCCCTCACCCGGGAAACATCTACGTAACGTCCTCGTTGGAGTGCGGCTTCGGCCCATCGGCTTCCTCTTCCGTGCCAAAGTCTCACTTCGTTATGCTACCAGGCTCCTCGCCGCAGCACGGCTTCCACCTGAGCGGCCTGGACCCCCAGCAGCTCACACCTTCTCAGGAGCTCACCGAGCAGTTGGAGAAGCAACACACCCCTTCCTCATCCTTCCAGATCAACCCGTCCGACCTGAAGCAGCCGCTGGTGAAAAACGGAACGGTGGTGGTCTTCCCTCTGGTTCCGTCACAGGATCTGGACTCCTCCAAACCTTCGTACCAGATAGAAAACTTCGCGCAGGCCTTCGGCGGCCAGTTTAAATCCGAAGGCCACGATTTGTCCTACAGCACTGACTCCAGCGGCGAGGTGGAGCACAGGATACGAACGCCTGTGTCCGAATTCTCAGGGTATAGTAGTTTGTTATCAGATGTCAGCGAGCCGGTGAATTCAGGCTCCAAAACACCAACAAGCCAAAGCTACAGATGAGAACCTGAGATGGAGAAAAGGAAAAAAAAACAAAACTCTTTTTTAATTATTTTTCTCCTATTTGAAGATTTTTTAAAGTGACTGATCTCTATCTGACTTTGTGCCCACTCCTCGTCTCCGCAATAAGCCTGCATGGCCTCCTGCAAATGCAACTTTTTTTTTTAAAGTATTTTATTTTTAACTTAAAATATGTATGTTACTGTTCACTCTTGTCGACTCAGTAATTCTAAATGGAAAAATAACATTTCAAGTAACTGTAGAAGAGGATTTTAAAGGTGTTTGAGCAATTCACCTTTACGATGTTAGTATATTTAAAAAGACAACAAACACAAGGGCAGGGAAATGCCTGGAAGAGGAAAAAAAAAAGTGTCTGTTACAAGTTTTACTCAGGAAAAATGTAGGAAAAGGGGCAGAACTTATGGGGGAAGTGAGCACTCTTTTCAGTGTCAATTTGCATATTTCCTACGTTTTCTCACTTGTCGAATGAGTGCGACACAAACTGCTGCCAGCTGAAAACAACACTGAAAACACTTTTTCTACTCGGCTAAATAGAGATTATGGTACTGTCAAGTCAATGTGAAGTTCCCATTTTCCTCCATAAGGGCCACAGAAATGAATTCATCTATATATTTATAAGGAAATATAATGTGTAAAAAAAACAGTTCTAATCAAAATCTGCTGGTTGAATGAAATGGAAAAAAAAAACGAGCTCAAAGGACTAATGCGATGTTTGTTTTTAAAGAATTAAACCGATCATGTTGGCCTTTTTTGGGCCACTAAGGGTCACTGTCGGACTGTCTAATCTTTCCGATAATTTATACAGGAAAAAGTCGGATTAGCACTTTGAGCTGCGTTTAATCTCACCTGTCAGATCAAATTGAGTTATGAGACATAAACTTTACTCCCTAACTCTTTTTTCTAAAGATTTAATGATTCGGTGCATCAGGCTTGAGTTGATTGTTGGGTGGGAATGCCTTTCGGTTGGGATGCATGGTTTTTTATAAGACAAGGGAAAAAGAAATAATGAAATTTGAAATGTTTTCTCTTTCTCCTTTTAGCTCGAGAGGCTTTTTTAAAAAAAAATACAGCCATATTTATTCAGGATATTGTAAATGTTATTCAACCCCCATAGGTTTAGTTGCCTTGATACTCAAATTAGCAGCTTTGCTTCATTGAGGACACAAATGCATTAATGATCAAGTGTTTCTGCAGATTTTGTCTTGTTAGAAACTCTGTGCCTGTTCCTCTGGAGAAAAGGTGCAAGAAGTCGTCTAGTAAATGTTAGATTTCAATTTTTTTTAAATTCTTATTATTTTGAAGATTTTTTTAAAATGTTTTGTTGCTGTCTTCCATTGCAACAACTGACCCCGAGTGCTGGAAATGATCACTCTGCTGCTCTGAATGAGTCTTTGAACCCCGTTCTAAAGCAATCAGTAAATAAGGTTACATATACCTCATATCACTGTAAACCAGGGACAAAGGTGTGAAGGTTTGTATGAAGCAGTTTTGTGTAAGATGTCATATTTAAACTTTTTGTATACGGCTCAAAAGGTTTCCCGTAGCGTCTCAAGCTAACCAGTGTTCAGCTCGTTTCTCCACTTTTTTTATTTGCATTGTTTACAAAAAAAGTACAAAACACTACGTCTGATTTTTGTTCGCACCCTGGTGTACACGTTTTAAATTTATCATGTTAATTTTCAACTTTTTTTAAAAGAATATTTTTTTAAATTACCGCCAAATTTTGTAGCTGTTTTTTCTTTTAATGTTTGTGACCTGTTTTAAAGTCTGTCCAATGAGATGAAAAGTGACTGAATGGAGACAAACCAATAAAAACTGCTGTTACCAGAACGGGTTTTGTTTTTGTTGGTTTTGTTGCCGATTGATGCTGCTCTTTATGTTGTTCCGTTTTGTTGTCACCTGTTTTTTCGTGGCCGGTTCATGGGGGCAGATGGGCCTCAGATGGGAAACCCAGGCTTCTCTCACCCCAGCTGCAACCTCCAGCTCACCCGGGAGGTTCCTGAGGCGTTCCCCAGTCAGCTGTGAGACATAGTCTCTCTACTGAGTCCGAGGTCTGCCAGTGGGTCTCCTCCAAGTTGGACATGCCCGGAACGCCTCACCAGTGAGGCATCCTAAACAGATGCCCAAACCACCCCATCTGGTGTCTCCCGACCTGGAGGAGCAGTGGTGTTACTTAGAGCTCCTTCTGGGTGTCGGAGCTCCTCTTTATTGCTTTATGTTTATCAAACATACTTTAAATGTTTTCTTCTCAGTGCATATGTGGTTGGGTCCTGAGGGCTGGTGCCTCAGCCTCACCTTGATAACATCTCCCAGCTCAACCTAAGGCGTTCTGCCCAGTTCTTGTTTTTCGAGATCTTGTTCTTTTGGTCCCTACCTAGAGCTTGTGTGGAACATAGTTCGATTAGTTAGTAAAAACCAATGCAGCGTCTTTGTTATTGCGGACGTCACACCAATCTACCTTGCAATCTCCCTCCATCCTTCCCTCACTCTTAAACAAGACTTAAAGTTGTTTGAGGGCAAGGGACAAACAGCATGTCCCTCGCCCGCTTAGTCCCTAAACAAGACTTTGTTGTTTGAGGATCACAAAACAAAATCTTGTTTAGATCCTCAACTTGATCCTTAATCCTCAACTTGACCCAGCAATCCTGTACCTCCCCTGCAGAAGGCACTCCACCATCTATGGCTGCTTCACAGATCATTTACTGTAAACTACAACTCTGTGTAACACTCACTTCCACCACTAGAGGGCAGTGATGTCCTCTCAAATGTCTTGATGTAGGTGTGTGTATTTGTAATTACACACAACCTTCTTAGCAGTCCAATCAACTTGATTACTAAGCAAATGAAAAAGAAAATGTTGAAAACTTGTGATCAAACAACTCTTATTAGTGATTTTACTTTGAACATGGATCATGAACATTGGATCAAGAGAAATTGCATTTTAATGATCTGCTTTTTTGCTGGCTGATTAAATACCATTTAAATTAAAAATTCTTTAAGTGTGGACATTCGGTGACATTGGATTTTGCGTTTGATTTATGGGAGTGTTGTAACATTGTTACAGCAATGTACCAAACCACTCTCCTATTTGAAAGCAACAATGTTAAAGTACTCACTTAAGAAGGCAAGCTTTAGAGAGAATGTAACTTTTAAAGCTCTGTGCTGAGCTCGGTGAATTTAGCTCATTATTTTCTGTTTTGTAGAAGACCAAAAGCTGAGCCGAAGAGCAAAGCTCTCGATTTACAAGTCAATCTACGTTCCTACCCTCACCAAAGAATGAGATTGCGAATACAAGTGGCCGAAATGAGCGTCTTCCGCAGGGTAGCTGGGCTCTCACTCAGAGATCGGGTGAGGAGCTCTGTCATTCAGGAGGAGCTCGGTGATGAGTTGCTCTTCCAGATTGAGAGAAGCCAGATGGGGTTGTTTTGGCATTTGGTCAGGATGCCTCCCAAGCGCCTCACTGGTCACGTCTCACCAGGAGGAGACCAAGAGGCAGACCCTGGACCTGCTGGAGAGACTATGTCTCATAGCTGGCCGGGGAATGACTCGGGGTCCTTCCAGGTGAGCTTGTGGATGCAATTGGGGTCAGTGAAGCATGGGTTTCCCGTCTGTTGTACCCCCAACCCAGGCCCGGATAAACGGAAGATGACGGAACAGAACCAAAATCTGGTGCCAGGTCATTTCTAATGTAGTAATAATTTTGCCTTGAACAAAATTTGTCTTCTGAACCGCTTAGTCCCTAAAAAGATGGCAGGGTGGGGTGGAACCTATCTTGGCTGAATGAAGGCGAGAGGCAGGGTACATGCCAAACAGCCCGCCCATCTGTCAAGGGGCCACACACAAACAACCATGAATCATTGCCGCTATCATTGCCCCTAGGAATGAGTATGTACTCATTCCTAGGGGCAATGATAGCGGCCAATCAGCCTAACTTGCATAATTTTTGGAGCGTTGGAGGAAACTGGAGTACCTGGAGGAAACCCATGCATACACGGGGGGAACATGTAAACTTCACACAGAAAGGACAGTGTTGCAAGCCTCACACCACCCGGGACTTGATCTCCGACTTTCTAGTTGTGAGGCCACCTTAAAAACAGTGTTTTTCCGATAGTGACTAAACCATCTTTCAAGTCTCATCTCAGATGTCGTTTCAGCAGGTTTTGGGTTCTTTTTCACTCAATCATCTCATGTTTTTTTTAAGGTAATTTATTTGACATTGCTTCTACATTTTATTTTAAACTTAGTTCCTATAAGTTTGCTTTCCTTTTGGTGTAAATTTTGTTTTGTTAATGAGTTTTAATAAACTGTAGAGGATGTTATTTCTACGAGGAATCTTCACAGTTATATAAGAATATATTAAACCAGCTAGACACATAAAACCGACTGTTTATAGAAAGTGTTGGCTCACTTTGACGAACACGCTTATTCAGTTAGTTTTATTGGGTTAATTCAACTGCACAACAGGGGATTAAAAGGAATGCAAGCATTTTCTCCTCTTCATTTATAATGAAGCTTTCATGAACTGAATGTTTTACAGTTCTGCAGTTAAAATCACAAGAGGCCTAATAAAAACGGCCCTAACCTGAGAGTTGGTGCTCTGGGATGAGAAGGTTATCTTCTAATGGGTTTTTCCCATCTTTTCAAACTTTTCAAACTGCAGTTAGTTTAATGATTTTATCATAATTTGATTTGAGACATTCCTGTATCTTCTTTTTCTGTTTTTTTTTAAAGTTAAGTGGGAAGTTTTCTTTTAAAGGTAATACAGAAAAAATGTGATAGTATATAAAAAATGTTTTTGTTTTTTTTTAAAGGACAAGAAAAACTTGTTATATATTTAAAGAAATAAAACAAATGTGTGGTATGTATTTTCAATATTTTTGAAATTCAAATCGAATAGAGTCTCAGGTGGGGCGAGGCTTGAAGCACTGGGCTTTCTGTGTGGTGTTTGCATGCTCACCCCGTGTATGTGTAGGTTTTCTCCGGATACTCTGATTTCCTCCAATCCTCCAAAAACATGCATGTTAGATAATTGGTGGCTATAAAACTTTTCCTAGGAATGAGTGTGTGGACCTGCTGAGTGGCGACCTCTTTGGGGTGTACCCTGACCCTCACCCTAAATCACCCAAGATCTTCTTCTTCTTTCGGCATTTCCCTTCAGGGGTCGCCACAGCAAGTCGGTTTCTTCCATCCAACCCTATCTGCTGTATCCTCTTTGGTCACACCAACTACCTTCATGTCTTCCTTCACTGCGTCCAGGAACCTCCTCTTTGGTCTTCCTCTAGGCCTCTTTCCTGGTGGTTCCAAATCCAGCATCCTTCTTCCGATGTACTCTCTCTTCTCTGCACATGTCCAAACCATTTCAATCTGGCCTCTCTGACTTTCTCTCCAAAACCTCTAACATGTGCTGTTCCTCTGATATACCCATTTCTACTCCTGTCCATCCTGGTCACTTCCAGAGAGATCCTCAACATCTTCATCTCTGCTACCTCCATCTCTGCTTCCTGTCTTTTTCTCAGTGCTACTGTTTCTAGACCAAACAGCATGGCCGGTCTCACCACGGTTTTGTACTCTTTCCCTTTCATTTTAGCTGAAACTCTTTTGTCACACGTGATACTTTTCTCTACCCGTTCCAGCCTGCCTGCACATGCTTCTTCACCTCTTTTCCACACTCTCCATTGCTCTGGACTGTTGATCCTAAGTACTTAAAATCTTCCACCTTCTTTATCTCTTCTCCCTGTAATCTCACTTTTCCATTTGGATCTCATCACACACATACTCTGTCTTACTCTGACTAATCTTCATTCTTCTTATTTCTAGTGCAAAACTCCACCTCTCCAACTTTTCCTCCACCTCTTCCCTCCTCTCACTACAGGTCACAATGTCATCTGCAAACATCCTTGTCCATGGCGATTCCTGTCTAACCTTGTCTGTCAGCCTGTCCATCACCACAGCAAACAGCAAAGGACTCAGAGCAGATCCCTGGTGCAGTCCCACCCCCACACTGAACTCCTCTGTCACACCTACAGCACACCTCACCACTGTCTTACAGCCTTCATACATGTCCTGCACTGCTTTAACACACTTCTCTGTCACAGCAGACACCCCCTGTGACACTGTTGGAGATAAATGGTTCAGTAGGTGAACGAACATTCAACTCATAACTTTTAATTTGAGGAATTGAAGCACTTCCTCAAACTAAAAAGAGAACTTGTGCCCCTTCCCTTTAGCCTGGAATAAACCTGACATGATCAAAGTAAAGAACATTTTTATAATAAATCCTCACCTGAAACTTCCACCAAAGCATTTTGTTAATAAATGACTGTCCTTTTATTTTCACAATGCAGTTCCTTTACTTTGTTGATTTTAATATTTTTTTCTCCATCATTGTGACTCAGTGTTGAGTGACTTATTGCCACATAAACTAAATATTAAAAAGTTTAAGGTGTGACTGTGAGGAATTTGACGTCATTTCATTTAGAAACAAAGAAGTTGTGCTGCTTTTATTAAAGCTGCTTTGGGATGCTGAGTTCCTGCTGGGTCTGGACTTTGTGTGCATGTTTTGTTGACTCATGCTGCTCCCAGAAGGTGCAGGTCTGTTGGCAGGGTGGAGGAGAGAGTGACACGAATGATGTTCTTATCTTTAAAGCAGGTAAATGATAACATGGCGTGTACACAGTGAAAAGCAAATAAGAAACCGCAATAAAGAGAAGGAGTGAGCTTTAATGAGTCATAAGCAAAGATGAATTAAAAAAAGAATGCAAATCTTTGGTATACAGGAGGACATTAAAGATTTCTTTGTTTGAGCCACATCCTGAGCTGGTGTAGTAAAACTTCTTTACTTAGACAACGAGATGATTTTTATTTGTCCTTTTCTTGTCACTTTTTTTTTAGAGAGATGCATTCATTCATAATTTAAAACATTTGAACTCTTTTTAAACTGATTAGTTATAAAGGCTGTCTCTCCAGAATAATTGTTAAATCTGGAAGGGTGGCCCATGTCCCCTGTTCGGGCTGAGCCCGGCCGGTGGCGGGTGTACAAGCGTACACTTGTACACGTGTACGCGTGCACTAGCGTGTACCCGTGTACACGTGTACGCGTGCACAAGCGTGTACCCGCTTGTACCCGTGTACAAGCGGCCGAAATGAGCTTCCTCCGCAGGGTGGCTGGGCTCTCACTCAAAGATCGGGTGAGGAGCTCTGCCATCCGGGAGGAGCTCGGTGTCGAGCCGCTCCTCCTCCAAGTCGAGAGGAGCCAGATGGGGTGGTTCGGGCATCGGATCAGGATGCCCGCCGAGCGCCTCGTTGGCGAGGTGTTTCGGGCACGTCCAACTGGGAGGAGACCAATGGGCAGACCCCGGACCCGCTGGGGAGACTATGTCTCACAGCTGGCCGGGGAACAACTTGGGATCCTTCCAGGTGAGCTAGAGGATGCAGCCGGGAAGAGAGAGGCCTGGGCTGCCCGTTTGAGACTGTTGCCCTCGTGACCACAGCAAAGCGGAAGATGACGGAACGGAACGAATGTGATTGCCCAACTTCTTGAAGAAAAAAAAAATCACCGGAAATTTCCTTTAATTTGTTAAACTGAGACATATAAGTTTTTTTTTTTTTTTTTTTTTTTTAATTTTGAATTACTCTATTCATCCCTCACCGGGGAAATTTGTTTGCTGCACTCCTTACACCACAGCAGGCTGCCCTTCAACGGCGCCAATGGTGGGAGAAGTGGGGGCTAGGTGTCTTCTCCAAGGACCCTAGACGTGCTCTCCGTGGGACGCGAACCCGCGACCTTCCGGTCCGCGGGCGAACGCGCTAACCACGCGGCCACCGTCTCCACCAACATTTCCCTATAAAATCAATTTTTTTCTCATTTCCTTTCAACGACTCTTTTTGGTGTTCCAATAAGTCGTTTCTTATATAGTTGTTGTTTTCTAACTCTGTTTTACCAACATGTGGCGTTCTACAGGGTTCAGTTCTGAGTCTCTTAACATTTCTGTGTTTTTCTGCACATTCTTTGCTATCATTTAATGTTTGACCAAAAGTTGGAAAACAGCAGTTACAGCAGATCAAGTTTCCTCTTGATCCTTCATCAAAATATTTTTTAAAAAGCTGAAAAACTTTGTGCTCCTTTGGTCCGTTGTGGTGAAGAAAGAGCTGAGTTAAAAAAGCATGGATTTGATTCACCAGTTGGTCTTTGTTAATACTATCACCTATTGATCTCTACTTGTCCTAAGTACAAACGGCCAAAATAAGCCGTCCAGGCTCTCCTGGAGAAACAGTATGAGGTTCTCTGCCATCTGGGGACGGGCTTGCTGCGAATCTGTTACCATTTTATGTAAAGAGGAGCTGGATGGGGTGTTTTTGGCTTTGAGTTTGGATGCCTCATGCTCACCAAGCTGGTGAGCTGTCTTCATTTTCAGGCCCACAAAATATACTGTTCTCTGACAAGTTAGTCTAACTACTCTTGTGCTGGCCTCTTTGACTTGTGGACCCAAGCTGCAGGAAAACTTGTCACTGTTTGTATATTTTTTTGTCATTTAAAGTTTACTTTATGACCAATTTTTTTGTTACAAATTGTCATTTTTGATCCACTGGCAATGTAGTAAAAAAGGAAAAAGAATTTTCATTATTAAAAATCTTGGATATTTCTTATTCCCAACAATGGCCCTTTGGTTCTATGTATACTCATTTCAAAGCGTTACTCACCTTACATTTATTGACATCCAAGTTGTAACGAAGTATGAAACAGTTAATACCAGGAAACAAAGTTAATGTTTTGACACAGTTAAAAATTTACTTTGTGAGAATACTTTGCTTGCTCTTTGCTTCAAAAATCACCACTTCTTTCCAATTTTTTCAAATAACTATGACAGAAAATACACTGTAAATGACCAAAAATGAAACCTCCACACGACCGTAAATACAACTGTGAAATCTCAACAACAGAAAGATTTTTCTCTGACTATGGGAATAGACACATTCTGTCAACTCTGACAGGTTCTTTGGTGGCCGAGCTGAAAATTAACAAAGGGTTTTGAAATATGTTGCAATGTCTGCAACTATTTGCAAGAGATAAGAATGAGGTCAGAAAGGTGTAAGTGTTTACTTATTTGCTGGTTTGGTGTTTGTTATGTCTATAATAAAAAAGTCTTGTCTATAATAAAAAAGTCTTGGAAACTACGTGATGGCCACACAAGGAGAATGCAAGAAGATTCTGGGACGAGAAATTAGAGAATTAGGGAGAAATGAAGCATTTCAGACACACATGAGATCAGCATCTTAGTTAAAGTGTAAAGATCCGCGTGCACTGGCAGCACAAAAATACTTTCTTAACAGTTTTCCCTGTTTTAGGTCATGACAAGTATATTTTTTAACTAGCAGTTTTTGATAAAGTTCTTGAAAAGATTTTTGGTTTTACTCCTTAATAACGTCATGAAACCAAAAATTTTTTTCAGTCAACTCCCGAAGGTTTTAGTGGCAATTTAATAACTAATGAGGGGAGTATTTCATTAAAGAAAAAAAAAAGTTTTTTATTTTCTGGTTTTTCCATTTTGAATCAATTTTCAACAAATTTGCAACAATTAAAGAAAAACGTTTTGGACATCGTCATTATGTGTGGTTTTTAAAAAAGAATTTTTCAGCAAGAAAACTTGTTTAGTCCATTTTTAAATAATTCTTGGACATAAAAAAAAGTAAAAAATGAGGTACTTTGAATACTTTCCGGATGCACTGTAAAGAATTTTGGCATAATCTGAAACATTGAACGTTTATCACAACAATCTGACACCCGTCCTTCCAGATAGCACATTTTGAATCAGCCTTGATGATATTGTGTTGTGTTTTGGTCATCTAATTTATTTACTCTATCCCTAAAGCCTCTCTAATATATTCTGATATTTCACACTGTTAGCACATGAACTCGGATGTCATTATTTAGACAAACCTTAACATTAAAAAAGACTAGTGAGGAAGAAATTTTAGCAAACTTTTTTCCCAAGCTTGTAACATTGTTGGGTTTTTTTTCAATTGAAATGGAAACATTTCCCCATTTCTGTCATTCAATTAAAATGAACTTCTCTCCTTTAATTGTGATTGTAAGGGAAGTTGTCCAAATTAAGTTCTGTTTGTATATGCATGTCAACAAAATGTTCAGCCAGTAAGAGATGGTAGTGATTGCTCTTTATTTCTTAGTTACATTCACTTTTTAATTGTAAGTTCTCATTTTTCGGACCCAATACGAAAGTTTGTTTCAAAACTTTGATATATATGTATATAGTATATACGTATATACTTATATGTAAATATACAAACATATATACGTGTATATATATAGTCACATATATATAAATATATACTGTATATACATATATTTATCAGCATATGCAATATATTTAGCTTGAAGTTTTACTTTGAAATTTTGATTAGGTCAACATTTAAAATTTCCAACATTTCCAACCTTTACAATTTAAGTTTAAAAAAGAAAAGGGAAGGTTTTATCTAAAAAAAAAAAAAAAATCTGAGAGACCTTCATGAAGAACCGCACCACTATATTTAAGAGGTTCAATTTTTTATTCAGACAGCCGGGTCTTCCAACTGTCAGAAGGGGTTGGCAAAAAGAAATTAGTTCTGTTTTCCGTGAATGTATTTATTAAAGTACAGATTGGATCAATAAATGAGGGAAAAAAAAATCATCATATAAAGTAACACATTTTTAAGAACGTATCTGAGGCAATAAGGTATCATCTGTACAGAGGAAAATCTTTGTCCCGGTTGATACATATTTTAAGACTATTGCTGTTTTCAGGTGTCTTAGTTTTGTCTGGTTAATTTTAATTCTTGATGCTGAATTATGATTGCGATATCCAATATTTTAAAAGATCAAAGCCTAGCAATCAAGTGCTTTTTCAAAAGACTGAATGTTACAGCTTTAATTAGGGTATGAATGGCTCAGGATGAGTCAAGGTCAGGTTGACTCATCAGAGTTCCATAACCAACGTCAGAAGGCCCGGTAAGATTACTTCATCTGCTGGACGAGATCCCTCACCACCAGTGTCCACCAGCGGATTCAGGTCTTTTTTTTATTTTTTTATTTGATCATTGTAATTGTGAACATTTTTTAAAAACAACTTTAAACAACCCTTGTTATCTTTTTAGCCTGCTTTTGAAGTTACTCAATAATTTCTTGATAATTCAATTGAACTCATTTTCTCATGTTTTCAGTAAAAATGAAGAAGTTGTAGTCAGAATCAAGTGCACTGCAAAATACAATAAACACTTTGATTACAATTAAGCTCTTGCAGCTATTTCTGCCAGGAGCCTAAATTTGCTCACATCAATATTTTCCAAGACATCAAGCATCAATAAATGTGGTATGAGGATGTGAAATAAAATACTGAATCTATTAAGTCAAGTGGGTAGGGTTGGTAGGTGGTTGGTGCTCATTGAGCGCCTGAGATCTAACCTGCGACAAGGATACACGGTTGATTAGATTAGAGTTTCGAGAAACTCTCTAAACAGTGTTTAGAGAGTTCATTCATGGAAAATATTTTATTGCATGGATCTTATGAGGTTTTTCTGCATATTTTAATCTGCTCCACCTGTGGCCAAGAAACGGTGCAGTACCTAGTTGTTTTTAAGGGTCAACTGGAGGTAGAGCAGACAGACATACTTAGAGAGAGAAGTTGCAGAGAAGTACAGTCGCAGTCGCTGTGGAGGTGACAGCACTGGGGAAGGTCAGCCTGCACACTACTGTGCTGTGACGAATGACACCACCCTCATCAAACAGCTGCAGCTGGAGATGATGACACTCAGTCAACCCTATGCCAGCCGATCCCGTCTGATCTCAGGGGTGATGCCCCAGAGCAGTGGTCCAGGTGAGGCGATGGTTTTAGGCTCCACACCAGGCTATGCAGTCTCAACTAAGAGCATGTGTTGTTTAATTTATATATTTTTTTGCTTATTTTGTGTGTTTGATGGTGAAAATTCATACACTTTTTTTTTTTGTTTTGAGAATTGTGTTACTGTAGATATTTCATTTATTCACCTTTTGAACCACCTATTCCATTGCAGGGTCGCGGGGGTCGACGGGGCATGTTGGAGCCTGTCACGGCTGATTTAAGGCGAAAGGCAAGGTACACCCCAAAAAGGTCACCAGTCTGTCGCGGGGCCACACACACACAATCATCCATACACGCATTCCTAGGGGCAATTTTGCAGCGGCCAATCAACATAACATGCATGTTTTGGAGAGTGGGAGGAAACCGGAGTACCTAGAGGAAACTGCCATACTGTGCGCAGGGAGAACATGCAAACTCCACGCACATAGGCTAGTGTTCCAAACCACGTCCCCACATGGGATCCGAACTCTGACCTTCTTGCTCTGAGGCCACTTTGCTGTCTACTACGTCACCATGCCACCCGGTAACTATTTAAAAAGCCAAATTGTCCAGGGCCTTTCTGTTATAGAGGCAGAGTACAACCAAACAGGTGGTTAGTTCATCTCACTGCCGATAGACATTATCTTTGCCTCAAAACTAATTACTAAGAATGCAGAAAAACCTAAATTGAGCAAAAGCCAGAATTTGTCGAGAAGTCCTAACTGAGTTGAATTTTGCAAGTTAGCTGCTAGTGAGCTGAATGAACAGATCAACTTAATCCATGTATATGTCTATGTTAATCAATGTCTTTGAAGAAGAATGCAGACCTAATAGGAAATCCTTCACTCATTACAACTTAATGTAACATGTGACTTTGCTTTGACTTGATCAATCAGACTTGAGACCCATGCAAACATTACTAGATGCTTCTGTTGAATTTACTTCTGATATGACGTAACAAACACCAACTAACGCAAATGAGTTTAACGTATACGCAAAAGTGTGACTGTATGTTTACTTTAACATTCGTCAGAAAATTAATTGGATATTAACTTTGCATGTTTATGGTCACAGGGTAAAAGTCCTCCCAATCCACCCAAAGACAGAAAGTCTCCTCCAAGTCTTTCTGACTCAGCATTTGTTGCTGTGAAGCGGAAAGAAGTGTGTGTGCACTACTGTAGCTGTTTTCAAAGATTTTTCTTTTTTTTTTTTTTTTTTTTTTTGTGAATTTATTTCAAAGATAAAAGTAACTGAGATGTTTTGATAGTTCAAAGTGGAAATGTAAAAAGTATGAAAGTGACATTTGTGTGCCAGGCACCCTCCCTCCTTTGCCCTTTGTAGATATAACCCTGCATTACTTGATATCTATCATTTTTCTGTAAGTCTGTATTTTAAATTAATTATTTTGTAAATACGTCTATTTAGTAATATTTTCCCATTTAATTTGACATAAACAGGATTTGTGCTAATTTAATTATCAGTCAGTAAAAAATACTTGATTGAATCGAATTATAGATAGTTCATTTATGCTCAAAAGGAATTTTGAGACCTGCAGTGCTACAATCATACAATGCCATACACCATGATTTTTTTAAGCAGTTGTGAGTGAAAGTTTAAAGGTTTGAAAGTGAAAGGTTAAATATTTGGATGGAGGATGGCAGAAATAATTTTCTGTACCGTTCCTTTGAGCAGCAGGGTAGCAGGAGTCTGTTGCTGAAGCTGCTCTTCAGATGGTCCACGGATTCATGAAGGGGCTGGGAGGGATTTAGCATACAATATTACAATATATGTAATTAAAACTAAGAATAAATACCAGTCAGAGTCTTCATTTATTTTTTTTAGTCTGTTCCCATCGAAAAGAAGTTACAAACTCTCTCTGGCCAAATAAGTCATTGAAAGAAAATGTTTTATTTTAACAGCAATCAGAATCCACAACAATACATTTTCCTAACCCAGTGTGGATTTTATTAATGGTCTTGAATCTTTTAATTTGTGTCATTTTGAGTCTAGTTTTATTGTGATTTGAAGTGTTTTAATGTCTCGTACGTGTACGTTGATGTTGAGTATCATTGAAGACAAATTTTTCTTATCTTTGGGGTCAAACAAATAAAGATACATTAATCTATCGTGTGATTCCCTAGAGAACAAATGTGAGCTCTTGTATGGGTTTAATTGGAAGCCATAAAACTGGATACAACATAAATTCAAGCCCAGAAACTTTGAGAAAAATTGGAACAAAAAAAGTTTGACGTAAACTTTAAAATATCAAAACTAAAGACTAATAGGAGATTTCAAAGGGCATCTGTCTCGTCTCAGTGGTTATGTAACAACTGAACATATTACAGAATGATGTGTAGAGGACAACTAACTTAGCTTTAATGCATGAACTCATTTAGTGATGCACAACAACATGAGAAGAAAGGCTAGTTTGTTTTATCCTCAATACGCTTCTGCTCTTGTGCCCTCATTTTGGAACAAAGACTTTCTTTAGAAAAAGAAAAAAAGAGTCATTATTCAATAATACATGTTCTAAAACGCACCGACCAAACATGCTAAACTAAAAATAAATTAAATACTTTTACTACATTCTGTTTCTGTGTCTGGATTACTGTAATTTTCCAAATGCCGAGACTGATATTCTTTTCAGACCAAGGTGAAATGGTTTAGTTCCTGGTGACACTGTAAAGGGCCTAAACCTAATATAAATCAGACGTCATAAAACTGAGACGTAAAACACAAACGCAAGCTGACGACACACACCCATGAAAAAAAAAATCTTATCTAATAATAGATCAAACTATTGTTACTTGAAGTGAAGTTAATACATCAGCTGTGCTTTTTTTAAAAAGTCATATTGATTTTTTTTATAGTTATTAAGTCACAGTAAAAAAAGTTGTACAAGTTATTGAAACCTTATCAATGAACAAAAAAAGATGTAAAACTTCAAAAACGTATTCCAACTTGCACAACTTTAGATTTACTGACTTGCACAATTGCCCAGTAATAAATTGATGTAATTTATAACATTGTCCACTTCTCCTTGAGGATGACATTTATTTGAGTTCTATTTATTTTAACCCTTAGCTAAAAATACACTTTATTGCAGTGCCATCCTGTTTGGTTTTGTTGCATTGAGGTTTTTACAGTTTTCTGGGAAATCATTGTAGGCTGGACTCTATCCCTCTGACAATAAGTGACAGATGGAGCAGCCAATCAGAAGACACACTGTAGTTTTTAAAGGCGTCACTGGTGGAGTGTGGGATCATTGTGTGTGAGATTGATCAGTGTGTGAGACACCTGCACCGTTATAGCCAGAGAAATTGATTTAAATAAGGAAACATGTCTCTCAACTTTTTACAAGTCCTGATTCTCCTCTGTGCTTTCCTCAAAGGTGAGTAAAGCATGTTTTATTCTTTCTGTTCAAGTTCAAGTTACAGTTTAAATCAGGTCAAAAGCTTTAAAATAGTCACATACATCTTGAAATCTGACATTTCAAAAAGAAATATTTAAGATTTGTGATGTGGAACAATACTAAATCTGTACAAACATTGCACCTAAATATGATTAACGGATACATACAGATTTGTCACTATGGTCTTCTTATACCTAATAAATAACATCTTTGGATTTTATTAAATATTGGAATGCTGGTACAAAATAATTAATTACTAATTATTCTCAGCAATACTTTTAGCTCCTTGTAGAATTTAATGGAATTAAATAATGATTGATAATACTGTTGCTTGTAAGTAACTATTACTGGTTATAACATAGTGGAGTTTTTTGTGAAGATAAAACTTGATTTTTCCAAGTTATAGTTGAGATTTTAAAAGTAGCAAATATAAAATTGAGATGAACTTGAAGTTTTACTTTTGAACGATGAGCTGAGATTTTTTTTAAATTAATAAATATATACATTTTTAAACTTTAATGGTTTGTACAAAAAAGCAAAGTATATTCAATTATTTGTAATTACTTTTTTTTTAGACCATTTTTATATCATTAAATAAAACGTCCCCTATCTTTATAGGTGTTTTATTTCTTTTAACTTTAGTTTAACTTTTGACCCATGAAGTGTAGTTTTCTAAAATGACTCTTTGGGTGAACGCACTCCTCCCTCCCAGTTTACTCTCTGCCTCCTGATCAGTGTGCCAAAGCCTCTTGGGGAATTTGGAGTGACTCTTCTGTGTGCACTTTGTTAAATCCATTAGTCACTCTTTTCGTTTTGCTGCCCACTTGTCTGTTTCATGCATGTTCATATGAAAAGAGACGGTCATATGCTTGAAGCCTGCAGGCTGCGTGTCATGTGTTAGAATGTGTAAAACAGAGGAGCCAGAGAGTTGAGGGGTGTGTGAAGGAGAAATGGTAAAAATGAAAACATCCTAAGGGGTCATCCTCACTCTTTCAAGTCTGGCGCCACACTTTTCAAAGCCCCCCCCAAGAAGAATTATATCGGATAGAGGAGTAGATTTTTTTTTTTCTTTACACGCTCTGTCATGACTCCTCCACATGTGCCATGTCAGATCACCGGTCAGTATGAGGTCATAGCTACAACATGCACAACCTGCCATGGAGTAACAGGACAGTCAGAGATTTATCTCACCCATGACGGGTTGGGAAAAAGTCCTTTGCTTCACGCAAGAACAGATTTTTAGGAACTTTTCAGAATAAACTAGCCTCAAGTTTTCTTTAGATGTTTAACCATAACCTTGATAATTGTTTTACTGCTTCACTGTGTTATAACATCTTCCTCATTTGGTCCACACCTGCTGGTTTATATTGTTTTTTTTCCCCCCAACTTGCTTCTCTTGTCTTTCCCCTGGCTTTCTGTAGCCTGCTGTATCCTGTTGGATTAAACCTGCTCCAAGCCAGTAAATCTCGTTCTGTAATTGGAAAGCATGTGCTGGCGGAGCTTTAATTGGATATGATATGTGCAGAGGCCCTGCGAGCGAGCTCCTGCTCCTCTCAGCCATCTGTTACCTCAAAGATACAGTTTGCTTATCCATAGAGTAAGAGAGAGATAGAAAACCAGCTGGAGTTAATACAATATTTCCTTAATATTTTCACTGATAATTTATTTGCGCTTCCTTCCGATCTGGGTGTTGTCCTGCACATGTGTGTGAGGCAAACTAGTCTCAGAAGCAGGAAGATGTTTATGACAGTTCATAGCTGCTTCAACAGCTCAGGCACCTCTTCCCTCAGGCTTTCAGCCCTCTTTAAATGAGCTTAATTTTCTCAGGTATGTGTGGATGACAAGAAGTTATTATTCCAATGAGGATCACGGGTTGTTGTGTCTGTATCTAGGACATTAGATTAAGAACGATCATCGTAAAACAGCAATGTCTGCTTAACTTTTCTGATTGGTTTTGTATGTCATTGTTGCTGTGATCACACATGACTAGAAATTTAACCACTTAGAAGAATACATATGAATATTTAAAATGCAGACATGTACTTTGTGTATATATGTTTTTTTTATGTGCACAGCTTTTATTCCTCATGGTACAGATTAGTTATTTCCATGCTGCGTGACACATTTATTTTAGTGAAATGGCACCTCTCACTCCTTTTCTGCTTCAATTGAAAAAAAAAAATTGTACTATTACTTTTGCTGTAGTACACCGCAGCAGGCAGCCATGACGACACCAATGGTTGGAACAACTAGAAGCCAGGTGTTTTCTCCAGGTATACTTAGGCATAGGCCATATGGGAATCGAACCGGCTTCTCCCGGTCCCAAATCTGGTAATATTTGTTTCATTAATATTTTCTAAATGTACCGATAATTAGATAATTTGAGTATAACTGACAATTATGAATGATTCTGAAGCAGAAAAAGTGAGTTTAGACCCTTTGAAAAATTTTCACACTTCTTTCACCGACAGAGATAATTTATTTTCGTGTGTTAACACCTTCAGTATTAAAAGTGTACTCAAGATTACTTAAGTTATCAATTGGACAAATAAACGTAAATAGAAAAGTCACATTTTTACACGAAAATATACTGAAGAATCAACAGTTTGAATAAATGAGAAGAATGCAGCTGGTAATTATTTAAAAAAAAAATTTCTTTGTGCTTTTTCTTATTTATTTCAATTAAATCTCTTTTCATTCTCATATAAACTAATTTAAAAGTTTAGTTTCAGCTTTGACCCGTTCATGAGTACTTCCTACTCCTTAATGAAAATAAAAGCTCCCTTTCTGTGCTGCTCCTGTGGAAACTGGCGTCCGTCTTGCTTTGATCCGGCGGCACTGAGAAGACCGGAGTACATACGCTGGGCTCTAAAACACAGGAGCAGACCCTTTTAAACACCAGGAGGTCCTAAACGCTCAGTCTCATTAGTTGCAGAGAAACCTAAAGTTGTCGTCTTCGTGTCTTTGATCAGCTGGTTTAGGTCGTAATGCGTGGTTCTAAAAGCAGACATCGAAACCTTCACAAAACTCCTCTGCTCTTAATGAGTTGTGGCTTTTTGGCCTCAGGCTCCACTTGACATTTGGGTCACAACCTTTCAGTACAGATTCTGCTCCGTGTGCAAGATTTAATCTGTCTTCTGCTTCATGGAGCACAGCTGGATCTGATTGCGAAGTATTTTAGGAACTTACTTTTTCTCCTTCTAATAGCAGGAGCTTGTAGCAGGCTGGATGTTTCAGGATGATCTCTATGGGTCAGAAGGTTTCAGATTATCTTATGAGAACTGAAAAGGTTTTGTTGTTCAGGTGCAGCATGGGCAGGAAGTTTAGGGTGTGTGAATGGGGAAGTGGATCAGTTCATAATCAGGTGTGTCACAGGAGCGCCATTGTGCTGGTTGAAAAGAAATCCTTTGTGACACGGAGAAGACCTGAAACACAAACCCAGGCTATGCTTTTGCGACTGTCATTGATTTGCAACGTGGCGTAGGTTTGACGGGAAGCAAATAGATTCATACTGCCATGTTTCTGTTACATAATTAAAAATAGAGGACATACGTATAGGGAAAAGTAAAACAACTTTGAATCAGAATATGAGCCATCTTCAGTGGAGCAAAGCCGGACCTCCGTCCTCCTCAGTGGGCGCTCACTGATCGACCTTAGACCCACTTGTTACCCTGCCTGCTCCAGTCATCTCTTTTGTGTCTGCAGGAGATTATCCGGCTGTAGGTTAAATCCTTAAAGCCAGAGCTCTGAATAAGACCTGTTCAGAGTGTGCTCTTAATTATTCTCTTGTTTTAACATTAATACAAACAACTATCAGTGTGTCTATTGGGTCGGAAATGACTAATCATGTAGAGTGGGTTCATTATTATAAATCAAATGAAGGTGATATGTGGAGTATAAGATCAACAGCTAGTTTTTGTTCGCTGACTAAAAGAACATCCCACAGACCTGGAGTGTTGAACTCATGTTGGTTCTAGAGACACATGCAACGCATTTTACGTGAAGTGAGCCGGACCAAAAACAAAATTGCAAAATAGCCTTCTTCCGACTCTTTCTAGCTTATTGTTTTAGTGCATTACGCTTAATCCTTTGGTTTGCAGACATGGCCGAACACTCATCCCTAGGGATCCTTATTAGATCCTTGAACATTTGTTTGCGTTCACCTATATCCTATCAAACCAGCTGATGATCATTTCCTGGTCGCTTGATGCCTTTTTCTACATTACGCTAAATGGCTGAATAAAAAGTTTCTGTATTTCATTGAAAAACTACAAGTTACCAAATGATATAAAGATTTGGCTTTTTTTCCTCTGTGAAGTTGGGCCTGGATGAAATGATTTAGTCAGGCAGGTTTGGCTCGAGTCTCATGTTTGACACCCTTGTTTTAGACTGATAGCGGAAAAGAATCAGCATGCTGTTTTATTTTTATGCTCTATTAACTTTCTTATCTCTTTCTTTGTTTTTTTTTTTTACCATGACGTCTCTTTGTCTTTTACTAGTGTTGCTTGTTCAACAGTGTCATTATATGTTTATCTGGATGTATTGTTATATTGTAAATATAAATGAATGCAAGCATATAAAAACGTCAATGTACCAGAAACATTTCCATAATGAGATAATGTTAGGATGGTAGCTTTGGAATTGTTACATAAACCAGTGACTGTAGAGTAAACTAAAACTAAACATCATCACAAAAAAAATGAGTTTAGTATATATTTTTTTTGTTGGATTGAACTTTTCTTTTTTGCCAGTTTAACCAATTTTATCTCATCATTGTTGGGAAAATTATTTATGCAACTAAACTGGTCAGGTAGCACGGTGGCGCAGTGGTTAGCACATTGGCCCCACAGTAAGAAGGTTGGGGTTTGACACTCAGGTGGAACAAGGCTTCAAACACTGGCCTTTCTGTGTGGAGTTTGCATGCTCTCCCTGACATTCTGTTCTGGGTCTTTGACTGAGAACATTGGTTTCTCCAGGTACTCTGGTTTCCTCTCACTCTACAAAAACATCCAATCAAATTTTATTTAAAAATTACTTTTCCAACACAAAGTTACACAAATTGCTGAACAAAACAAATCAAACAGGTTTGATTGACCAGCCGCTATGAAAATTGTCCCTAGGTATGAGGTTGTGTGTGTGTGTGTGTGTGTGTGTGTGTGTTGCCCTGCGACAGGCTGGCGACCTGTTTGGGATGTACTCTCCCTGTAGCCTTAAAATCAGCCGGGATAGGCTCCGGGACCCCCCGACACTATTAAGGATAAGAGGTTCAGAAGATGAAATGAAACCAAACTGATCATATTTCTTTGCTCAGTGCAGATCTATAGGGAATTGGTATGTTTGAAATGTGAACTTTTTCTTTTAATAGTTCAACTTGTGTAGTATCAGTAAAAAATGGTGTGAACTTCACCAGCCTAAGATTTACACATGTGATATGAACAGGTATTCTTTATATACAGTAGCTGGAGTTATATTTACCATCGATATCAGGTGTTATTGTGTGTCTTAATCTCTGAAAATGTAAGAAAAAGTAAAGGATTGACTATATGAACTAGAAAAATTTGAGTTTTGTGACATTTCGAAGATCTTTTGACCATTTTTTCTCATTTTGCCATCATTATACCATCATTGATTTAGCAGTTTTTTTTAAAAAAAAACAAGCATCATTATGTAATGAGTCTATCAGTATACCATTTCAAGTTTTTTAACTTATTGTATATAATAATGTTTTAATTGACTGTATACTTATGTAAATTGTTGAAACATTTTATTTTGAACTCTTGGCACAGCCTGAATCATTTGGCTCAAAGTAAGTATAATAAAGAAACTCCCTCTCAGTGAAAACTAAACATAGACTCCCAGAAACCTAAAAAATGCCTCAAATGAGTCAAATTGTTCTGCATGGCGATAAGGCACGATCCTGTAGTGTTGCATTATGCCATTCTTGACCTTTACACCAAACATTCATGAACAATGATTCATTGCCAATGACACAGCAGAGAAAAATTTAATGGACTGATCAAAGCAAGGTCAGAATCAAAACTTATCTAAGATGGTTTTCTATTAATCTTTCTTTTTATCTCCAAAAGATTAGTCTGATGTATTTAGATCTTAATCTATGAAAGCTTGTCTGAAACTGATGCATGTGTTTTGCAGCATCATCCTAACACACAGCATATTCTTAAAATGAAAAAACACTGATCCCGACCCCAAACAACTATTACCTTAAATAATCCATCCGTCTTTCATATATCTACTTTCTTATTAGGTTGGATTTGATAGCAGTCTTTGTCCTTTCTGAGTATGCTTGTAGGTGAAGAATGTGCACAGAAAACAATCTATAAAAAGTATGATTTCTTTCTTTGTATAAGGGGTGTAGCCATACTGGATTCTGAAATGAAATCTTTTTCTGGATGCAGATGAGGAGCTTTAGTTCACATGCTGAGCTTTAATCACAGACCTCCTACTGTTCCTCTTCAAGCTATCCTGTTACGTTTCCAGAAAATACAAAAGAAAAACGAAGGGTGGAGGTGCAGCAATTGAAGCAAACACTAGTATTTGTTGTCTTTTTTTATGTTCAAGAGTTTTTGTGCCCACTGTAGTGACAGCTCACCGTGTTACAGAAACTTAGACCTTTTATTTTTAGGACTTTTCCATGACATGGTTTGACCTGATTTTGTAGCCTGGCTGGCTACCGTCATCATGGATCAAATAAAAAATATATTTGTTACACGGACACAAGAAGGATTTAAATTCCTTAAATTCTCAAGGTTTCACATGCACGACAAAGAGAAAAACAAATGATATGATGTCAATAAATTGACATCACACCTCTGTCAAATGAACATAAAATAGTTTTACCATTGTCAATTTAATACTCTGACCGTAATGAGTGTGTATAGTTGTTTTCATAAACAAATACTTCCAATACGCTGGTTTCCTTTTGATCCCAAAACATGCACATCAGGTGGATCCGTTCAAGTTACCCATAGATATGAGTGTATCATTTTTATGACACTATGTGACAGACTGGCAACCTATACAAGTTGTATCACCTGGTAACCACCCTGCTAAAAATCCTGGATAGGTTCCCACATCCTCTGTGACCCAGAAATGGTCGGTCAGTCAGTCATCTTCTTATCCGTCCGGGTTGCGGGGGTACCGGAGCCCATCCCAGCCAATTTAAGGTGAAGGGCAGAGTACACTCCGAACAGGTCGCCAGTTTGTCGCGGGGCCACACACATACAACCATCCACACACACTCATTCCTAGGGGCAATTTCTGCATGTCGTTGGAGGGTGGGAGGAAACCGGAGTACCCGGAGGAAACCCACGCAAATACGAGGAGAGCATACAAACTCCACAGAGAAAGGACAGTGTTCCAAGCCTCGTCCCCACCCGGGTCTCAAACCCACAACCTTCTTGCTATGAGGCCACTGTGCTACCCACTGCGCCACCGTGCTGCCATACCCAGAAATGGATGCAAAGTAAAATTATTTGTAAGATTTTTTGTTAATGTACTAGTTAGATTAAATTTTCTTCTAGGTTTTCTGGCCAAGGATTTTTTTTGTTGAAATAAAGGAGGAAATCCTGCATTTGCAAAATTGTCACTTATTTGTCACCATTATGTGGCTGACATACTTCTGTCAATTATCAGTACAGAAAGTCAGAACTACTGTATATGACCATGTGTGTTCACACTTTTTCTCGGGACATATTTTTTAATAACAAACTTAATTTGTTTCTGTACTTTTGTTTTAAGTTTCAGAAATGACACCAGTAGAGCCAAGCACTTCTGCAAACAGCAGAACAACAACAACAGCAAACTCCACTGACTCATCATCAGTGCCAGAGACAAACCCCACATCTCCAAATATCAAAACTAATGTTTCTACTTCAGCGTCTCCAACAGCAAACATTAGCGCAATAACAAGCACAGGCGTTCAACCAGCAATGGATAGTGCTATAACTAGTGCACAAATTGGAGATGGAACTACTTTACCTCGTATCACACCCACAAGGGGTGATAGAATATCAACCTCATGGGTCACATCAAAAAGAGGTGACAGAATAACAACTACAAATATCCCAAACTCAAGCAATAACACCACTAAGGGCACTAATGACACTAGCACAAGTGGTCCAACGACACCTATAGGCAATGAAACAACAAGCAAACCAACCTCTCCCACAAACAATGCAAAAACAAGTGAACAAATAACAACTGCCAATAGCAGTTCTACAGGTGGGCAAGTCACACCAAGCAACACTGCGACAACAAATGGACCAGCCACACCTGGCAACAATGTGACTACAAATGGACCAGTCACACCTGGTAACAATGTGACTACAAATGGACCAGTAACACCTAGCAACAATGAGACTACGAACCAACCAGTCACACCTAGCACCAATGTAACTTCAAACGGACCAGTCACACCAAGCAACAATGTGACCACGAACCAACAAGTGACTCCAAGCAACAATGCGACTACAAACGGACTAGTCACACCAAGCAATAATGTCACTACAATCGGACCACTCACACCAAGCAACAATGTCACTACAAATGGACCAGTCACACCAATCAACAATATCACTACAAACAGACTAGTCACACCAAGCAACAATGCGACTACAAACAGACCAGTTACACCTAGCAACAATGTGACCAACGATATGACAACAGACGGACCAGTCACACCTAGCACTAATGCGACTACAAACGGACCAGACACACCTAGCAGCAATGTGACTACAAACGGACCAGTCACACCAAGCAACAATATGACAACAGACGGACCAGTCACACCTAGCACTAATGCGACTACAAACGGACCAGACACACCTAGCAGCAATGCGACTACAAACGGACCAGTCACACCAAGCAACAATATGACAACAAATGGACCAGTCACACCTATCACTAATGCGACTACCAACGGACCAGACACACCTAGCAGCAATGTGACTACAAATGGACCAGTCACACCAAGCAACAATATGACAACAAATGGACCATTCACACCTATCACTAATGCGACTACCAACGGACCACACACACCTAGCAGCAATGCGACTACAAACGGACCAGTCACACCAAGCAACAATATGACAACAAACGGACCAGTCACACCTAGCACTAATGCAACTACAAACGGACCAGACACACCTAGCAGCAATGCGACTACAAACGGACCAGTCACACCAAGCAACAATATAACAACAAACGGACCAGTCACACCTAGCAACAATGCGACTACAAACGGACCAGACACACCTAGCAGCAATGCGACTACAAATGGACCAGTCACACCAAGCAACAATGTGACTACAAACGGACCAGTCACACCAAGCAACAATGCAACTACAAACGGGCCAGTCACACCCAACAACAATGTTACCACAAACGGACCAGTTACACCTGGCAACAATTTAACCACAAACAAACCAGTAACACCAAACAACAATGCAACAACAAACAGACCAGTCACACCAGGCAACAATGCGACTACGAACAAGCCAGTCACACCTAGTAACAATACGACCACAAACAAACCAGTCACACCAAGTAATAACATGACTACAGACAGACCTGTCACACCAAGCAACAATGTGACTACAAATGGACCAGTCACACCAAGCAACAATGCAACTACAAATGGGCCAGTCACACCTAACAACAATGTGACCACAAACGGACCAGTTACACCTGGCAATAATGTGACCACAAATGCAACAGTTACACCTGGCAACAATGTAACCACAAACAGACCAGTCACACCTAGCTCCTCGACACTTGAGGCCCAATCCCCACCGGCTTCTACCTTTGCAAGTTCAAGCCCACCAGCCACCACTGGAGCCATGGTCACCATTAACTCTTCAGCAGCTACATCTGGAGGTAACTATGCCCAGGAGATGAGTGTTGATGTTTATTGATACATAATTCTGGGGCTGAAACAATTCCCTGAGTAAATAGAGTAATTTGTTTTTTTAAGAAATTCCCAATTTTTTTCTCTCGAAGCTTTGTTTTGTCTCCTTCAACGTTTATTTGTGAGCAAGACCTGGTTTTGTTCTTTCAGCATTTATTGAATGTAGTTAATGCCAAAACAAAAATTTGAAAACTGTAAGTTTTTAACAGGGTTTGAAACAGTTGGTTTCTGGACAACGTTGGTTTCTTCACAAAGAGTGTATCAATTTAGCAAAAATTCATTTGGTACATTTAGTGAGAGTGTTTTTAATTTTTTTAAACAGTGTCGCTGTGACAAGCTTAGTTACATTGATTAATTGGATGTGAGGAGGCTAAAAATGTGATTACCAGAGGCTGGCATCTACTAAAAATGTATACATGTGACATGGTGCACTGGGATGTTTATTAAAATCTCCGAAGAGTTTTCTACATCCGGAGATTATTATATGGTGAAAAATGTCCTCTTCACTTTGTTTGAGAAGCCACTTTGATGATAATTGAAAGTATAAATGATTACTTTCTCTTGGTCTATAAGAATTATACCAAGATCAAAGTTAAATTTTCAATTATTCAAACCAATAATCTGCTCAAATGATAATCTACCAATTATTGGTAGTTTTTTTCTATAACGTTTGATAAATTGGCAGCTTAGTGCTTTGTTGTAATAGGTTTAACCTTGGCGTTAGCAGTGTATTACTTTGTTTTGACGTATGCTTACATGTCAATCTGTTTATTGCTTGATGATGGTGATATGCCTGTCCACAGAAACCTCAAAACCTCTGCCACCAACAGCCTCGCCCAATCTCACCACCATCCTCACCCCTGTCACCAACAACGGCACCACCATCGACTCCTCCACACCTGGCCCAACCACTCCCAGCCCAGTCGTTGGTTTGTATACTTTCGTTTTTTAACTACTTTGGCAGTGGGGAGGCTTCTGTTGTTCTTATCAATATAGTGTGTTTTGATTACTGACAATCATTGAATGGAAATTTGTAACAAAGTACCCAGCAACTTTTGAAGTATTTTTTTTTTAAAAAAACTATATACAGTGTCGACTTTAGGGAGAAAAAGAGACAGGACGGTTTTATTCAAATTCAGACTAAATTTTTTTAAGTGTTTTTAAATATTAAACACTTATCATTATATTGCTGTAGTATATTCATTTGATTCTTTCTGTTACGCCAAAACCGTTGAATCACACTAATCCCAGGCAGTGCACCAGTCAGTACATGCTTTCATTCTTTCATGCAGCCATCCACTACCTGAATATGAAAGAAAAAGTTCTGACATTGCATAGTTGACGTTTTTTGTTTTTTTTGTCATCAGTGTGTCCCGCCACCCCATGCCCTGCTGAAAGCACATGTCTGAACGGGACATGTCAGTGCCTAACTGGGACATACCTACAGGATGGACGTTGTACACGTGGTGAGAAAATTTAGCATACTCATATTCCATCTAATGTAGTGTTGTCACGACACTGGAAAAACTGGACTTTCTAACTTCGATACAATACCCTATTGAAATATTGATGATATAGTATTAATTATAATATTGATATATAATATAATTATAATATTGATACCATTTTTGATACCACAGAAAAACAAAATGCCACAACATCAAGGGATTACTTTTTTAATCAATGAGAAATTTAACAAGCCTTGAACCAATTTATATGACATAAAAGTGCAAGTTTAAAAAAAGTGTAATCTTTTGTAGTAAAAGTATCTGTCTAGAAATGTTATCAAACAAAGATTCGGCTACAATTTGTTCTATTTTATAGCATTTTGTCTATGCTAAAGAATGCAAACAGTGCACAATGCACATGAATAACGTAAAATCATTCCTCACGAGACAACACTCATCTCAGTAACATTGGCGTGTACGTGCTTGTGATTAACATTACGGATCCAGTAATGTTAAATTAAAGCAGTCACCAACCTCTTGGGAATTCAATGTATAAATTGTGGTGTCTGTCCATCGCACCATTCTATGCTTGCATGCCGGTTTGCTCATGCTTCTTAGGTAAAATATTTCCAAACAGCAATCCGGCTTGGTTATTTATCAATCAAAACTGGGCACAGGGGCACTGCACAAGACAACCTGATTGAATGAGAGCTAAGGTGAGAGAGACACTGCCACACATTCACTTTTCTGGCATAGAAGCCACACGTTCACTTTTTTAAAGAAAAGTGAACGTGTGGCTTCTATACATACAGTACTTTGTGAAATAGTATAGGTTTAAATTAGGTATTTTAGTATCAGCGATATTGATATTTTTACAACACTAATTCCATCTGAGATTAAACTTCAGGTATGGTGAAGAGATGATTCATTTCTGTTCTTTTCTTTCTTTCTTTGCTCAGCCCAAGTCTTTCCAGGTAAACTTCATCTCAACTCTTTGACATTTGACACTCAAATGAGCGACAGATCTTCGAATATTTTTCAGAGTACAGCAGCAAAGATCTCAGCAGAGGTAAAAGCGTTTTTTTGTCAAAAATTTGAATCACTTTCTGCTCATGACTCCTTATTTCTCATTTATTCTGTTTTCCAGCTGAGAGACGTTCTAAAAAGCCAGCCCGGCTACATTCAGACTGATGTTATTGAACTTCAGTGAGTCTTTTTGGACATTGACAGATACCATAGCTAATGGCATAAATGGATCTTGTCTCATCTCTGTTGCTGTTCATTCATTTTGCAGACCAGGAAGTGTGATTGCGTCTGTGAATAACATCTTTGAAAACACCAGCGCCAGCCAGAACTCCATCGATCAGGTCATCAAACAGGCCATAAACAGCTCAAGTGGGCTGCTCGGTAACGCTACATTCACAAGTAAGAATTTACTAGAAAAGAAAAAATAAATTAAATACTTCATTACTTCATGTTGGATCTTATTTATCTTTCTTTGTTGTGCATTTAAGGTATAAACTTGTGTGATCAGCAGCCTGTACCTTGTGAAGTCTCCAGCACAACGTGCACAAACAAAGAAGGTCAGGCAATTTGCTCCTGTAGGGAGGGCTACATCTCCACTGTGTACTCGAACACCAGCTGCAAAGGTAACATCTATCATTTCAAGTAGCTTTTTTTAAGTTTCCTCTTACAGATAGAAATATTGAACCTACAGTCTAGAACAGTGCAACAAACTCTCAGTGAGAGGATGTGTGTGGGAATTAGGGAGAGAAACAACAGGGAGTGAGACTTCAAGACGAGGTCAAGAGCTGCAGCTTTTTCTCCACGCCGACCCCCGACCCTATCTTCATTTATCTTTTTAATCTAGTTTCATTTAAACCGGGATGTAACCCCGGATACAGAGAGGAATTACAGCTTTGCTTCTGTGTGGATCAGCTGGAAGAGAAATTACTAAAGAAAAAGTCTGAAACAAACACAGCATACAGTTCCTTTGTGGAGCGAAGCAACCTGAGTTAAAATGTGCTTGTTTGTGATGCTCAGTGTTTACTACGTGTGCAGCCAAGCGTTGTGAGTCTAAAAACTGGAGCTTGTTAAGTTTTGGTCATTTGTTTTAAACTTTGTGTTGTCTTTTTTTTGTAGCCTGTCCCAGTGGTGAGAAAGCACAAGGAGACTTGTGCATGCCGTAAGTATGCACCTTCATTTAAGAAAGTTGAAAACAAAGTAGTGTAAATTTTAGTTGTCTGCAAAAAAAACAAAAAAACAAAAAAAAACCAGAGGCATTTGAGAAAATGGGTGTACTTGTCTCTGATAGCAACAAGCAAGGCTGAAAACAAGCATAATCAAAGTTTGAAAATTGAGGTGATCACCACAGAGGTGGACCAAAAATAAAGTTATATTATTTGGAAGCTAAAACTTTGGGTTATTTGTAAGCTGTTAACATTGTAATTGACATTGTGAGCACTGTATGCTCACATTGTTCTGACAAACCTGGATGAGCGCATTGTTTTATTTAAATTTTATTGTATGCAATTTTGATGAATCAACATCATAGTATATTTATGTGTGTCTGCGTGGTGCAGAACTCTGGCTCCCCTTTGTTCAGTATCAAATTCTATTTGTTTTTTCAGATGTCCGTTTGGATACGCAGGCTTTAACTGCAATGACTGTGAGTTAGATCTTTGTTACAGAGGGAAATGATAAAGTTACATATCAACTTCTTCACTGTGTGTTCACAGCGTCTTTGCTGGCAGTGGTCATCGTCTCATGTGTGTTGGGAGGAGTTTTACTCCTGCTTATTTTGGCCATGCTCATTTACTGCTGCTGGTGAGATTTTTGCATCACTAACCATAACAATGCCACATCTCATTATTTTCTTCCCACATATGATTCGTCATTAAACACAATCCTAACCTGCATGCTCTGTTAGAGATGATCACAGAAGCCTGAACCACTTTTATCTACCACACCTGTACAGACGTTTTTAGAATTCTGAGGTTGAAGAAACCTAGTCTGACTCCAAAACTAGACTGGTCTCTCCTACCTGGAAATAAGTAAACAAGGCATAACTTGATAAAAAAATTATAGCACCATGTGGAATAAGTAGACATTATTATATTTCATTCTACTGGTCTTTCATCGTATGTCGTGTTGATGCTTGCTCTGAGCCAGTGTGACCTCATCCTTACTATTCCCTGTGTGAAAATCCTTAAAATGACATTTTATATAATTTATCCTTTGATTTTTAATTGAAGGTATTTTGCTTTAGCGGAGTAACTCTTATGTCATAAACATGACCTTCTCTTAGTTCAGAAATATGATGGTCGTCAAACATTATTCTGCCTTCTCCACTTGTGTTCCAGGAGGGCTTGCTCTAAGAGTGACAGTGACGTACACACCAGCCCATACTCCTCACAGGACTCTAACAAACCCTGGCCCACCAGGATCACCCCAATCCCACGGGCCTCTACCAACTGGGATCCGTCTCCTTCCATAGAGATGACAGAAGGTGGCAGCACTAACACCCTGGTGGAGAAAAAGCCTCAATCCAACGGCTCAGTGAGTTTCTCTATTTGATCCTGTGGACCCCTTGAAAATGAGATGGTACATCTCAAGGGGTATTCCACTTATAAAAACTAATCAATCATCTGCTTCTTCACTAACCAGCCATCAAATCAGCCACTAACTCCTTACTAACTCACCTACCCAAATACACGTAGAGAAAAACACCTCAATAAGAAAACTTAGAGTGTGTAAGAAGATTCTGCTTTTCTGTAGATAACTAGATGTTTTGTCTCTTTATTCACCATAGCTTTCTGAATAGCTCACATTTTGCACATGCTTCACTACTGCTAGCATTTGTCCCACTCACTGCTCCCTGCTTTGCCTGACTCACAGTGTGTTGCTTTAGGGGTTTCACCTGAGGCAGAATGGATGGAAGAAGGTAAGGCATGGCTTTGCTTTTAGCTTTACTTTGCTTTGATGGCTGCTGCTTATATGCTGTGAAGAAAACAATGCACTAATGGAGATAAGACCTCTTCAGGAGTGTCATGAGGTGGCTGTGGGGAACGTTCTGTCTCCATGTTTACACTAAAGCTAGTAATCAATGAAAATATTTGATCTGGCATGAATTCTGGTACAAAGCTATAATTGGGTGTGCGTTGGGCTTTCTGGGTGTTGGCATGACAACATCCAAAGTCAAACACACTAAAAAATAATCTTTGCTTTTGCTGATGTTTCAGACGGGATCGTATGATCTCAACCCAGAAGGAATGAAGACGTTCAAAGGTAAAAACACCTCCAGGTATTCCTATCTGGTGCAAGGCCACGAGAACCCGTACTTCCTGCCAGGAGATGAGAAAAAAAACTGAGAAAAATGGACGTACAATATTGGGAAGAATGGGATTCCAAAGTCTAAGTTATTTATGAACATGTTTGTTTTATGAACTTTATGGAATCACAAAGGAGAAAAATAAAGGAACTTTGGAACGTTCATATTTCTTCAGAACCACTTTGATTTAAACATATGTGAGATCTTTTAGCACTGACAGCATTGAACGTTTGTGAATACTGGGCAAGCGTTTTGACCTATGTTGGTCTTTTCTGACTTCTTCTGGGTTTCTGTGTCCAATCAAAAGAATTACTTAAACAAAAACTCTATAACCAGCAAGTTGAACTGATTTGTAAGGGCCATGGTTTTGCACACCATACAAAAGGGATGTCGTCCAGAATTCACGGTTAATAAACCTGCATTTATTTTTTCAGTGTCCTTTTTATAAGCACGAGTGCAACTGGGTTTGACTGAAATTGCAAAAAATATTTGAAAAAGATCTTCAATACCACTTGTAATATTTTTCTGAAAAGGCTTTTACAAACAGCAGATGTCACTGTTGCTTCTATCTTTTTCTTTTTTTTTTGGTTATAAATGACTTTTTTTTATTACTTTTTATTTTTTGAATAAATCACTGTAGTTTTCTAAAAATTGAGCTTTTTCGCTGATTGCACTAAGGTAAAGTTTACCACAACTTTGTCTGGAATCAAAGGTGAATGAATGTGGGCTTTCTGGGATTACTCTAGCAAATTTTTTTTGGAATCTGATTATTTTTTCAGACAAATCTTGGTTGACTAAAGGGGCTGGATCCCCAGTTTGAACTTTTTCTAAAGGGAGTTTCTGTAGCAACAGTTTAATGCTGCATATTCATTGCTACACATGCTATATGTGCCTGTTATTATGGTCTGTCTGACAAATAGGAAACATGATGCAAATCTGGTGATAACGTCTTTCTCTCTCTCTTTCTCTCAGATGTGCCAATTATCACTTACATTTATTTTTAAAGATCGATATGAATATATTTATCCCTGAGTGAGAGACAATGCACTGTTTTCTAAGTGTGTGAAGTTTTTTGTAAAAAAAAAAAATCTTTTTTTGTCTGAAATATACATATGCTGTAAAAAAATAAATTAATTTAAAGTAATGCAAAGTTGAGTTTTATTGTATGTATGCTTTATTTTATTGAACCGTGCTTACTTTTTTCCAGGGATAATGCACATTTAATAACACTAGAAAGTGCTGTTTTAGAAATGCTGAAATGGTAAAAAAAAAAAAACAAAAAAAAAAAACTGTTGAAAATGGACAACAACCCCATCAGGCCTACCGCCTATCACGCCTGCGCAGAGTGCATGTACACCAAAATAGCTCAAACTCACCCAAACTAAACACAAAACAACCACAGCCCCTCTGTGGCATACACATGCATGTGTGGCATACACATTCTTGCTGAAAGTATGCTCGAGATTTTGAGGTTTGAAAAGCATGGTCATTTTGGGAAAAACTTCCAAACTTTATTCATGGCAATTTTTTTTTTTTTACTAAGACTGAAATATTAAAAAAAAACTAAACAAACAAAAAATTAAATATGAGTCAGCCATTCCTAATAAACCTGATTGTTTTCAGATCAAAATCATCTAAATCGGACACTGCTGCTGAGACTTAAAATGTACGTCCTTCAAAACCATACAGAAGAATAGGTAGATAACAAAGAGAAACAGTAACATTTACTTGAATTAAGTACAAATAAACATAATATTTAAAGAAATTTTGTATATTTTATATACTTTACTTAAATCATGTAAATTTAACCCTGAAACTGTTTGTATCCTTAGTAAATTCAGACATAAAGTTACTTTTAGAACTTTCAATGAGAACCTTTGTTTGAACTGTAAATTACACAGACATCTTTTTTTGAAAAAAGACAATGTAGAAGATTTTATTGTAGAAACTAAGTGTTTCTCAACTTTCTTTCAACTAACAGACATGTCTATAAATTTATTCTAGTCCTCTCACTACTCAATTGAAGAGCTTTTATCAGGGATTTAAAATTATAAATCAATTACCTCCTATGATTGCTGACCACCTTTTCGGTTTTATTGATGGAAATATTGTCTTTTTGATCGTTAGAATGAGCTCCGATTCTTTAATCACATTCCACCTTGGTTCAGATTTGAATAAAAGTTGTAATAAAAATCTATACAATATTTTCCTTCACAAAAATAGCTTTTAAATATCTATCGGATAAGCTGCTTACTTATTCAAACCTCTGAAAAGTTTTAACTTAAAGTTTTTAATTTTTTTGTGTGTAGGAAGTTACACAGGCTTCTTCCAAAAAATGACAAATTAATACTTTGTGTTAGATTAATATTTCTGTCCCCTATTTGCAGATGTTGAATCTGTATGTCTGCTGTTTTCTTTCAAATTATTAACTGTGCTTTTGCAAATATCTTCTAAAGCTGGATGAGTTGAGCTGCTGCAATCCATCTGCTGAGGCTCTGTCCATTTAGCTGAATTGCTTTATGGGAAAGCACCCTGACGTCAGGACATTTCTGATGGCCAGTGTGTAGCTGTGGTTCTTCACGAGCTCCTATGAAGTGGGATTTGTTTTGCACGGGATGACAAATCTGGCTTTACCAGGCCTTAATCTTGGAGAATGGGTCAGTGGAACAAAATCAAGCAGAGTTTAAATCAGATGTGAGGTTATGTTGGCATGCAAACAGAAAACATATCTGTGTGTGTGTGTGTTACATTCCTGTCTTGGATTATATGAAATGATGGTTCTGATGTAGTGTTTTATGTTTTCAAATGATTACATTGGAGAGGCTTTTTACCTTGTGACATTTTTTTTTTTGTTTTATTATTTTTCTTGGCTTACTCTGCACAATTTCTGTGGAAAAATGGGTTATAAAGAGTTCCCTCAAACTGCAGCATGTGAAGCTACTAAGAGTTTGCAAACACTCAGGTTTATTCAGTGCAGCCGCCAAACAAAACAGTGACGTAACTTTTTGCCAAAAGACCCACAAAGGATGTAAAAGCCTGTTCTTATTTGGCACTGCTGTTTTTCTTCACCGAGCCACAGATGCAGATGAAAGATTCCAGCGATCCATCATTTCATTTTAACTTCATATTATGTATCAGCTTTTCTTCACATGTGAAGAACATTTAAGGCCCCAAGATGAAAATATGTACAGGAAAAAATACTTACCGTGTAATTCTCAATATACATGTGCGGCTCCACTGTAGGGGTGCTTGTCTAGGAATAAGCTATTTGCAAAAAATAAACTAAATCTGCAGGGCAAAAAAATTTTGCTCGGTATGGTACTCGTACCAGCACAAGCTCTGCACATACGCTATTTAAAAGGACAAGGACATGTCAGACTTGAGCCTAAGCTGCATATGGCAGACTTATTTTTTTTGGACTGAGCTTTGCGGTATTCAAGTTTCAGGAAAAATGGGGTGCCTCTATTAGAAAGTGTGCTACCGTTGTGAATAACACGGTACATTGAATTTTTTTTAAAAGTGTATTCTGTAAAGTTTTCAAAGTCAGAGCTCATAAACTGTGCCCGATAAATATTTTTTTTAGTATTGATACAAGTGTATTATAGTGAGATAATATTAAAAAGGTCCTGTTCACAGTTAAAAAAGTAACAAGATTAGTGGATACTAGTGACATTGGTAGGTCTTTGAGTCTGCTTTATTTGCAAGCATTTTTTTTACATTCATCATTGTGACTTTTTTGCAGCATCCGTTTGGTTTAATTGTGCTTTAGGGAATGACTGTTTGCAAACACATGATTTAAAGACTTTGAACCGATAGAACAGATCAATCTTTTTGTAAAATAAAGCAAAACACATTTACTCATCCCACAAAATCTCTTAAAGATGTGTTCTTACTTTCTTTTTCTTTAAAGTGTTCCTCAAATGAACTCTTTTCAGACCTTTAAAGGAATCAGAAATCTTTTTCTTTGTGTCTGTAGTGGTCTAAGTGAGCTCCAGATGGGGAGATGTGTTAATGATTACCGTCTGAGGTAAGAGTGAGAAGGTTATGGCGCCTCGTAGATGTAAAAGGACATTAGGCTTCCACTTCCAGACAAACGGCAGCGATCTGCTGAAAGAGAGAGCAGTAAATATGATTTCAGAGAGGTGATACCTGCTCTTTTCTTAATTTTCCTCCACTTAGAGGCCAACAGCAACCCTTTCTCCTTATTTCTCAGCAGTGTGAATCATACAGAAGTGCTGGATATGTTGAGATGAAAGGTTCTAGTAAGCATCCACTATTTATCACATCATCAAATAATAGGTTGTTAATTAATTTGTTGAATCATACCGATTATGTTAATATTTTATCACAAATTTACATCTAAATAAAAAGTATGGCTTGTTTTAATCAAATAAACTACAGCTTTCTTTAAATCCCCAATAATTTACTTGTTTTTTTTTTATAAGAAAAACAAATTACTTGTATTCTTAAGTAAGAACATAAAATTAATTTTACGTGTCATTAGAGGGACCAAACTGGTTTACAGCTTACCAATTACAACGGCAATTTAAATATAGATATCATCTGATCATTTTTTGCATGTGCATTTCATTCAGTTCCTTTAAAAAAAAAAAAGAAAAACAGAAGAAATGAGGGGCTATCAGAAGATCCTGGTTTGCTTTATTGCTTCCGTAATGAGTAAATGAGGCAGATGTGTCTCACTGCGGGCCACGTCTGGCAGCTGCTGTGATCTGAACAGAGTAAACGCAGATCTTAGTTTCTTCATTCAGGTCAAACTGCATCTGCACATGGCCCTCTGCCTCTTTATGTGCCTATTATCTTATGACAGATCCTTCCATTCACCGTTTGGCTCCTGAAGAAAGGAGACTAAGTTTATTGCCCTTTTGTTGGGTCAGTGAACAGCCAGAAATCAACATCTAACTCCACCCACTCAGAGTCAACATTGGGACATTTTATTTCTATCCCTCTGAGGAAGAGGTGAACAGATGCTGCTGAATCAGTATGGTAAACGTCCATAATGAGCCCTGTTTTGGAGTGTTCAGCTGACCTACTTAAATGTCCAGCGATGAAATAAATATACACCAAATATAACTTTTAGTTTGACTAAAAGCAGAACTCATACACAAATTAGCTGCATGATCCAAAAGTGCCCTAGTTTGAGGGCACGAACTGATGGCCAGACATTCTCCTTCACAATTTTCAAATAAATTGCCGAATTCTGTGTTTTGTCTAATAATACTCTTTCCCACAGGGCCAGGTAGGTTTGGATATATGGCCCTGACTATATTTAATTTGCAATATTTAAATGCAAATTAATTTTGTACTTCTTGGGTTGCCTTTGCATACTTTTCAAATTTTCAAATAGGTTTGAAAAGCTAGTACCTTTGTGAGTGATAAATATGCAAGAAATCCAGAAATCAGGCAAATACTTGCCCAACAATGTCGACAAAAATGTTTAAAAAAAACTCACACAAAACAACAACAAAAAACAATTTTCCCAACGCTATCCCCGCTTGACTTGATCACCTCGTTAAAATTCTGGGAAACAGAACTTACAAATACACTTTGTCTTGAAAAAATAAGATATGTCATGGCAGTTTTGACAAAATGGAGAACTTTGAAAAAATTGTTGAAAAATTTTGAATGAGTGAATGAATGAGACGCTTAAATATGAATCAATAGATGTAAAATAAATGTCCAGATTAGTCACTCTCTCCATACACATAGATGGATTTGTGTGTGTGTACATATGCCTATGAATACATTTATTTGTGAGTATAATTGTTTCTTTTCTCGGCCGTGTTGAATGTTATTTTTAAAAGGGCCCTTTTACATTATTGTTAGTTTTACATTATTATTTAGTGTATTTTTCCTCCTTACCAAGCAGGGATACATTTACAAGTTCTCCTTTTTAATCCCCGTTGAACACTTTGATCACCTCTTTTTTGTGTAATTCTATTTGTGTACATAACTGTTCAACATCTTCAAATAAACACATTTTAAAATAGTTACTAACCAACTAATACTGACTAAAAATAGATTGAATTAACATGTCAATGCTGTGTATGTATGTGTGTTGGTCTTGTAGAGGTTGCTGGAGGGGTGAGGGGGGGTCATACTGGCACCAAGATGCTGTGTTTCTGCTACATGTGGGCAGACAAAGAGCAGCAGACGCCGTGTTGCTGGAGGAACATTTTCACAATCTCAGCTTCAGTCTGACAGGAGGGGGAAGGGAGCTCTTTGCTAGAAACAGCCAATCAGATCAAATTAGCCGCCAAAAGATGGGAAAGTGAAAAATAGATAGACAAAAGATAAAAGAAGGTTCTCATTTGCAACAGTTTTTCTTCTCTTTCTTATTTTATCTTTACATCAATAGATCTGTTCAAACATCAATACACTGTTTGATAGATAAATAGATAGATGGATAAATATAAACAGTACCTGTTCAGATCTGCTTTTTTATCAAACCAAATGTCTGGATGGGACTTTATTTGCTTCAGCAATGTCATTTTCTTTTCTTTCTAATTTTATATAACTTTATATATCCATATATTTGCATCTATATATACAAACACATACAGTATGTGTATATATATATAAATATATGTATACAGACAGATGGAAATATCTCCTCCAATCTGCTTTTTCTAAAAGCAGAGGCTCAGATGGGACTTAAGAGGAAGGATGTTAAAAAAAACCTCCTCTGTGCCACTTTTTTCCTGATGAGCTGTAGACATGAAGAGGAGAGAGAGAGGATGAAAGGGAGGGGCTCTCAGAGGGGGAGAGAGAGAGAGAAAAGGGGAAGAGGCAGCAGGTTTGCAGGAGGAGGAATCAGAGCGAGAGAGGGACGTAAACACTGACGGAGGAGGAGATCCAGAGACAAGAGGAGGTAAGGAAGCAGCTGCTGCACACATCCGAACACATCCACATCCATCCTTTTCAGCTGGAAGACAGAGAGCATCTTTTCTTTTTTCTCGCCTGCTGACAGCTCACTGAGAGGGGAGAGAGGAGAGCTGTAGCACTGCGGAGTGATGCAGAGATGGAGATGGAGGGTGGGGGTAGGTGAAGGAGGGAGGGATGCATCCCGATCAGAGATGAAGAAGTAGGGAGGAAAAGATTAGAAAGATGCAGGAAGAAACGCAGACATGACTCTCTTTGCATTGTGTAAGGTGTGAGGGAGGGGACTGTCTTGGTTAGTGTGTCAGTTTTCAGCTTGTCTCAATGTTGATGATAGAAGTTTTTACATGTGGCCACACCCGCTATGTTATGTGTGAATATGATGATGGGTGGAAAGGCAGGGGGGCTTTCTATTGCTCCGGTGTGTGTAAATGTGTGTGTGGCATGTTGGAAGCTTGCCAAACACGCTCAGAGCTCCCATGGCTGTCAGACCAGTGGATTAGCTCTGGTGCTGGTTCTCCATCATGAAGATGCCGTCACACTCAGATGTGCGTGTGCGTCTGTGTGTGTAACCTCATCCTCTCTCCATATCCATGTCTCACCACAGCATATTGCTGAAAGTGTTGTTGTGAGACCCCCGCAGCCCATTCTGTGGGAAAGTGACAGTATTTATTCCCTGAGAGGTTTCCTCCTTCCAACAGCTCGGCCGAGCATTTGTTGTTTTATTGTCAATCCACTCACATTAGAAGCTCTTAGCCAGGAGGATGTGTGGAATGATCTAAACACACACATGCACAGGAGCCTCAGCAGATGGCTTATTTTCTGTTGTAACATCTTTAGACAGTCATAAGAGAGAGAGGGCATATTCTAGCAACACATAAACAGCAACAAGCAGCACCATGGTAACGAAGAAGGTCCTTCGACAACAAAAAGACAAAAACAATGCTAAAATGATTCAGATTAACTGTGTCACATCTCTGATCCATCTATTCAAACTAATGTGATGAATGAACAAGATGAACAGGATCAGGAATGAGGACATGTCGTAGGTTTTGGAGATAAACTCAGAGAAGCCAGGATGAGATGGTTCTGACATGTTTAGATGAGAGAGTAAATAATACATCTAAAGAATGATGCTGAGTTTAGTACTGCCAGATCTAAAAACAATTTAATTACTTACTTATATGTTCAAGAGACAAAAACGAGAATTTGCTTTAATATCAATATCTAGTGGAGGATTATGAAAGTAGTGAAGGAGGAACAGATGATGTTAAATAGAGGCTTAATGTGAGGCAAGGACTATACTGGTGAGAATTCAAGTTGGATATTATGATGTAGATTTAGTTGAGATGTTTAATGATGCTCAGATAGAAGCTCTCAGGTCAGAAAGCTGGTTAATTTTACTTACATAACTGCATATATGTGGTCTGTAAAGAAAGAAATGGGAATGACAAATTAGCTCCTACAAAAATAATTTACTTTAAATGAGATACAAATATAACTAAACCTTGTAATGAGATACCTAAAGGTTAAGTATGATAAATAGTAGCCGTAGATGTAAAAGTAAAAAGAAACATGTATAAATAACAGAGAAGAAAGACAGAAGAAAAAAAGAGAATTGGCTACAGAAAGCGTGAAGCACCAGAAATTTGCTTTAGCGCTTAAGCTAAGTTTCTTCTTCTTTCGGCATTTCCCTTCAGGGGTCGCCACCAGCAAGTCAGTTTCTTCCATCTAATCCTATCTCTTGCATCTTCTTCAATCACGCCAACTATCTTCATGTCTTCCTTCACTGTATCCATGAACCTCCTCTTTGGTCTTCCTCTAGGCTTCTTTCCTGGTGGTTCCAAACCCAGCCTCCTTCTGCCGTTGTGCTCGCTCTCTCTCCTGCACATGTCTAACAATCTCAGTCTGGCCTCTCTGACTTTATCTCCAAAACCTCTGATATACGGTGTTCCTCTGACATACTCATTTCTAATCCTGTCCATCCTGGTCACTCCCAGAGAGATCCTCAATATCTTCATCTCTGCTACCTCCATTGACAATGTTAAATAATATTGTAAAATAATTTTTCAAACTAAATCTAGCTAATGTTAATTAGCTGTCTTAAATACAGCGCTGAGTTTTTAATCAAGTAAAGATTCTCAAAACTAAGTGAAAGGTACTTGAAGATTGGAAGCAACTTGTCCAATTTCCTGCCTGGTTTTAAAATCAGAAGTCTACTCACTCAGTAATTGTCCCATACGGTGAAAACATACAGTGAACATTCACCATTTTTATCTTACATCAGAAGGAATAAAACACTGCTTTGGCAGCTAGCAAGATAAGTTCAAACAAGGGAACACAACAAGTTATTTTTTTACATCAATGCACAAAAATTAAACACACAAACACAACAAATTTTCAGTTTTAAAATCACCAGAGCAAGTCACCAAATAACTTGCAAGCAATAGCTACAGTATGTTCTCTGATTTCTTTTTAATTGTGTTGACTTGCATAATTTTTTATTGAAATAAAAAAAATAGATTTTTTTTTGCACTCATTTTTTTCCAAGTTCACATTAAAACCCTTGAGATTAACTCAAATTCATTTATGAGATCTGATTTATTCTGTATACCTCAAGTATGAACATACAACTAGAAAAACAATTTAATTACTTACTTATATGTTCAAGAGACAAAAACGAGAATTTGCTTTCGTATCGATATCTTGTGATAACTCTTGCTAATTCAGTGTACATGTTTCATTCATTTGCATTTTAGCAACACATGTCCAGGGAAAAGATGACGTATGATGGAAAAGCTTGCCCAATCAGCTGAGGCCTATGTGATTTGCAGATAAGCTCCTGAACAGATTTAAACTGTAAACGTCATTTTTGCTGGAATAAAACACACAAAAACTGTCATTTCTTGGTTTATTTTTAGAGCAGTGACATCTGTTTAGTTATTTGAGAAGAATTTCGGGATTTAAACCAAAAATGCTTCAGCAGGTCATTTACGGTTTAGTTGTGCAATTTTTGCATCACTGTAAATATGATGACCGACTTCTAAAACTTTTACACATTATTTTGCAGTTAAGATAATTACATTTGCACTGTATTTCTTCACTAATCTTTAATCAACTTAAGGTGATGACATTTTATTGTAAAAAACATTTTTTTACAACACAGTTCTAAAAAAATTAATGGCCAATTGCATTATTAGTGAGACAGATTTGTGGGACAAGTTGCGGGATTGTACTTTTCATAGGATCAAGTTAAAACTTCCATCTAAATCTTTAATAATGTTTAAGTACACGTGTGATCAATAAAAAAGAAAAAGTTTGAGCAAATGAGCAAAAAATGAATAAAGTTATGATGTCTGGGTGAAAAAATAACTAATGTAATTCAGAGGTAATCACTTCCACAATGGGCTGCTGGTCCTCATCAGTTGATGTTTTTCTACAAATCTGTCTGTAATCTTTTGGCTAATCCTGTTGAATAGGCAAGCAAATAAACAAACAAGCAAACTAGGTGGTTGCGTGTTTGGGATCACTGGATTACATCATTTCAGTCAGATGGCCAAAAGAGTTGCAGACTGCCAAACAGGGACTCCTGTCTCTCGTCTGAGACCTGATATCAAACTCAGACTTTCAGACTCAAAAATCAACATGCACAGAAATTTGAAACTCTTCTACATTTTTTGAACGATATTTTCCTGCATCTAATCTTTCACTTGTTCTCATTTACCAAGCCATAATATTACAGGCAAAGTTGTGATGTTAGGATTAAAAAATTGCAAAGACATTTACAGATTTTCTAAGTCAAAACAATTTATGTTTTTCTCAAAACAGTCTCAAAACAGAAAAATGTGCATTTTCTTCACTCAGATGTGTCCTGACAGAGATGTGTAGAAATGATGTACAGTGTTTGTCAGGTGATAAGTTCCAACACATAATGCAGTGTTTTTACACTTTACAGTGCACATGTCTGCCCAGAGGATTTTAATTTTGCAGTATTTTTTTCTTTAGTACAATGCTATGTGCACATTGGAGCTGTAAAGAGCATCTGTAATATAGAAATCAAACTGCTTGTATTTCTTTTGTTATATTTGAGTCACTGTACATTATTCATGATCTCATTTCTTGATGATATGTGGAATTGTTATTGTTTTTACTGTGCTATATTTATCCCTCATGGGAAAATTACTGTGCTGCATTGCACTGCAGCAGGCAGTCATGATAGCGCCAATAGTGGGTGTAGGTAGGGTTTAGGTGTCTGCTCTAGGGACACCTCGGCATGGGCCCGGTGAGAAACAAACCGGCTTCTCCTGGTTCATTGATGAACATTCTACCACTGAGCCAACACCTCCCCGTTTGGATTGAATATTTTATAATAATAAAATTTTAAAGAACATAGATCCATACAGTAGAGGAACTTTAACATGAAGAGGAAAATACAAGTCTAACCATGAAGTTTCTAAATGAGTGGTCACTGTGTTAAGTTTAACCAAGTGGAAAAATTGTGCATTATTTTTTTTTTTACCAGGGAGAACAGAAGCTCTAGTTTGGTGTGTCCTCATTCAGCATCTCTTCTTGCTCTGCTCCACATCGATGGTGATGTTTTTGGGTTAGGAATTCTATTATTGCAGCTTTGCACTTGTAGCACACTTAGTATCCATACCAGTTTACGTCACAGCAGTAGATCTTCAAACCTGAGCAACACTTAATCTCGACATCTGCAAAAGAAACAAAGTGACTCTTGATAAGCCGACACCTATCTAACGGTAAATGCTTTTTGTACTATTTTGCTTTTTCCCCTCCCATTTTTCTGTTTGACATATGTTTTTTTCCAGTTAGCTAGGATTTCCACTGAGAATATGTGGTGAAAACTAAGGGAAAATGACAGGTATATTGATCTGTAGAGGCTACGGTTACGCTTTAGAACATCTTTTTTTAAATCGCTCAGAAAAACTGGAACATTTGGTCTTTTTGTTTTAATTTTGCATTCAAAGCAATTTTTCACATAATTTTAAAGAAATATGTCATTATCGTCTAAACAACCTTAAACTAAAAGCAAGACTGAGTTATCACTGCATATTTATCCCTTTCTTCCACAAGATACACATGAAAGGGAAAAAACATAAAAAAAATGGTGCTTTTTTTTTCTACTTCTGCCTGCATACATATTTACATTAGAAGTTATACAACCTCAGTGGGAGCACTTGACATATTGCTTAATTGGCTTGGGGCCAGATTTATGGAGTACATATAGTACATCAAACATAAGTCATACACTTTGCAGATTGAGATGTTTTCTGTCTTATCAGCAGGTTTCACCTCCTTTTTTTAAATCAGAGTTTTGACACAGTGATTGTTTCGTTTCTGCAGCTCTCTAATAGCAACTTAAAGCTCCACGGGTTTGGTAGGAGTAGGTGTGATTTATAGTAGCAGCAGCGACTGTTTATGTGAGAGCAAATTTGTGCTTACAAATTCACACCTCCATAGTCACATCTAAGGTGGAAAAAACTAAAACCGTTTTGCACTGAAAACGAGGCTGTAAATACATTATATGGAAACGGCATTGCTTCATTTTCTTCCTTGGAATTTTTTTTTCAGCCTTTCCCGGAATGAAATATCTCAATTGTGTCTGAGGTTAGCAAAGGCTAATTAATATTTTCAAATCTTTATTCCTCACAGATTTGCCTTCTTCACCCCTCTGACCCATGAAAGAAGCCATGCCAGTTCTCACAGCAGGAGCAGGTAAGACATCTTGACACAGATGCTAGATGCAAATGCTTTGCTCGGTTTAAAGGTGGTGGCTTTCCATCTGCTCACAGTAACACACAGGGGGTTCTTCTCCTGCTCAGGGCTGCACGAAACGCTGGCTCTGCTGACCTCCCAGCTTAGACCAGATGCCAACCACAAAGAAGACATGGTCTTCCTCAAAGATGTCTTCAGTGAGAGAAGCTTGGGCTACCTTATGAAGGTACAAAATAGTTTTATCAGCAAAACTTTCATGTGGAAATAAAGGTGAAATGATCACTCACGCAGAGTTACAGTGAGTCAGGATTTTTTTCCAGCATGGGTCATTGTTTCAATGATCAGTTTGTTTGCTGGGCATGACAGGGTTGACAGAGGAGAAAGGAAATAGAGAATAAGAGAGAAGTGAAAAAAAATGAAAGAACACAGGAAAAAGAAGTGAGAGGATTGGGGTCCGAGTCAATATTAATCTGTATGAGTTACAATGTTACGCATTACAACAACCATGCTTGATAAAATACGAAATAATAATCTCTATATATATTTATTCTTTAAAAAGAGTATTGAGAAAATATAAAACAATCCACTTTCTAGGCTTCAAATTATAAGGATACAGTGTAGTGATTCTGTAGCAGTACTGTGGATAGAGAGCAGAGGGAAATAGCGGACAGGAAACAGTGTGACTTGTCTCTACAGTACATAAACACTGCCACAGAGCAACTGTGTATTCATTAAGAGGGCTGAATCCTTCCCATTCTTCAATGACCAGCGCAGATAGGAGTACAAGTCCCAGAATTCCTCTAACAAATTTACTAGTTTCTTCTAACCAGTCTCTTTTTCTCCTTTTGGTGGTTTGGTTTATTTGGTCATGAACAGTAGACAGAAGACAGGACTTCCCAAACCAGACTATCATCCACATCGATTTACATGCTGCCGAGTTCTGATTCAAAATGATAAAGCTCTGTACTTGTATGTAACCTCATAGTACCCATGGCGCGCAACATTGGTGCAACAATGATGTAGGACTGGACCAGAAAAAAACAACAGAACAAACTAAGCTGTACTATTCACTAGGTCACACAGGTATAAAATCAAACGGGAAAAAGATTTTTTAACTTTGCACAACCTGTCTTAGAAGTGATGGACTAAAATCGATTAGTCCATAAATTCATAGGTACGTAATTAGGTCCAAACAATTTTCTCTTCTTTGGATGGATCCAGACTTGGTCAATTAACTCTGCTTATGAACAATTAAAAAAAAAAGATGATTGATGATCTAATCAGGTTGTTGCATTTCTGCAATAGTCAGAAATTTTGTTTATTGTTTAAATTTAACAACAAAAAGCGGTATTAGAATTTTTCATGATGTTATCTCTGAAGAGCCTTTGACTCATAAAAACGGTTATCTTGTAATTTGGTCATTATTTTTATCAAGGTCAATGTTTTTCTCATCAAGGACACTGATTTTATGCAGATGAAATGTCTTAAGTTACCTTTTCAAATTATGTCATTTCTCAACATAAAACATTGTTTGTATTGTGTCGCAATTAAAGACTCTTTACATATTTAAATCTTGGTTATGTCCATGTTTATGTTTGGCTGAGCTCCTGAATGAGACGACCTTTTCAGTTGGCATACTAGCAAATATGCTAATGTGGCAACTCATATCAAATTTTGCAGACTGCACTGTTTAAATCTTTTATTCAACAATTTTTCCACAGATACACGAGAAGCTGAGGCAGTATGAGAGGCAGAGTCCAACTCCTGTCCTCCACAGCGCTTCCACTCTGGCCGAGGACGTAAGTTTGCACTCTTAAACGTCACGCAGAAGTTCTTCTCAAGAAGTTTGTTTGGACAATGAAACGTTACAACAATCAAATGGAAGTTTTTAATGTTGCTAAAGTGCTGATTCATCCTGATGCTGGATCTCCACATCCTGCTGCTTCCTCACCAGTTATCAGTGGGTGGAAACTGCTGACCTCAGCAGCTTGCTACTTATCTTCCCCCATGTGCATGTCTGTCTGCAATCCTTCCTCAGCTAGTTGAGGAGCACATTACCACGCTTCAGATGTGATGTGTGTTCTGCAGGTGGCCGAGGAGCTGCAGAGTGGACCGATGAGCAGCGAAGAGAAGGAACTCCTGCACCTGCTCACGTCACCACATCTTAAAGTAAGCACAATTATTGGATGTTAAAAATATTATTCAGAATGTTGATGTAGCTTTCATCTCTAGGCTGTCCTGTCTGTGCATGACACTGTGGCTCAGAAGAGCTTCGACCCCGTGCTGCCTCCGCTCCCAGATGACTTTGAAGATGAGCTGGATGAGGAGTCTGTGAAGATTGTGAGGCTGGTGAAGAACAAGGAGCCTCTGGTGGGTTGAGATGGGAGGACAGAGGTGGAAGTGTGTAGGTGGGACTGAGGCTTTGCCTCTGTTTCTTTTCCAGGGGGCGACCATCAGGCGGGATGAAACCACCGGGGCTGTGATTGTAGCTCGGATTATGAGAGGAGGAGCTGCTGATCGGAGTGGTAAGTTACCATATTTTTCTTTTTTACTATTGAAATGAGTTTTAACATGTTTAATATGTGACATTGCCCAAAACAAACTTTTTTCTTCTTCCACTTTTACTCTAAACTTCATACAAAGACTGTCAGTTTTCAAAGTTGAGAATAGAATTATGTCAAATTTAGGTTTTCACAAAGTATGTAACTGTCTTTATTAAATGTGGTCTTGATGAAAACTATGATTGAAAACAAACAAAATGATATTGAACATGCCTACATATATTCATATCCATACTTAGTCACATCCTTATTCTATGACATGAGAATGAAAGGTTACTTGGTTACAGGTTTACAGGATGATCACTTGACAGCGAGTCACATCATAATTTATGTTCTTTTCATAGTGCCAGTGCTCATTTGATTCAGCTATATTTTTATTCATACAATATTTACACATCCGCTCAATCTAATTCAGCGATCTGTGTGCACGTCATTTTGATAAATCAGCATGAGTGCACTTGTTCTGGTCATACATAACATATACTCCAAAATTTTGCATAATCAACTTAAATTTGTGAAGACCAAAAACCATTTAGATCAATTTCAGTGGCAAAGTGAGATGCTTAACATCTTTGCAGGTTTACTATGAATAAACAGAGAAAGGTTTTGTTGCCAAACACTTTGTTTTAGTTAAACAGTTGGATTCCCCTGTTACGCACCAGTTCTGAGTCAGCTGCTAACACATGGCAAAGCTTCTACAATTCCAAAAGTGGAGATAGTCAGTCGTGATGAGAAAATGGCCTCAGGTAGGAATCCATACATTCTACATTTATTGGGATATATAGTTTCTTTTCTGGATTGTGCAGATAAATGAGGAATTGTTCATGCAAAGCCCCATTTTTGTGGTTTGTTGTCAAAACACCAACAAACTAGATGATGTGCAAGTTTGTCAGCTATTCATACAGATACATCAGAGCTCTCAATATGTTTGAGGCCCCTACTCATACCAAAGTCCTCATTAACACCAGATTTCATCAAGTTTGTCAGTGACTTCGCTAATCTTTCCTTTCTAGAAAATTTTTTTTCTCTTTCATCAGCTTTTCCCATAAATTATTAAACTATCAGATCTTTCAAAGGAAAAGTTAGAGAAAATAGAATGTTTGTATCCTAACAACTTTGTGACTTTTTTATTTTTTATAATTTTATTTACCGAAACATTGCACAGAAATGATTGCAATTTTCTGCTTTGTCAAACTTCAAGTATTTGAAGTTGTCAAATGACTGAAAAGAAGTACCTTATTTTGGAACAATTTTTTTGTTGTTTCCAAACTGATAAAAATGACAAGAACACAAGTCAATGATTTTAAATTTTAAAAAGATTTATTGAAAGAAGCTGTTCATTCTTGATCCTCTGATGTGGAAACATTTTGTATATAGACAGAAACAACAACAACAAAAAACCCTGATTTGTGAAAACTAAGCCTGAGATGCCGCAGCAGAAGAAAAATTAGAAAGATGCAGCCATTTTCAATAAAATACAAATCTATCTGTGAAAATTCATGGCAATACATTTTCTGAGGAAGTACTAAGGATCAACAGTTTAGAGCAATGGAGAGTGTGGAAAAGAGGTGAAGAAGCGTGTTCAGGCAGGCTGGAACGGGTGGAGAAAAGTATCAGGTGTGATGTGTGACAGAAGAGTTTCAGCTAAAATGAAAGGGAAAGTGTACAAAACCGTGGAGAGACCGGCCATGCTGATTGGTCTAGAAACAGTAGCACTAAGGAAAAGACAGGAAACAGAGATGGAGGTAGCAGAGATGAAGATGCTGAGGATTTCTCTGGGAGTGACCAGGATGAACAGGATCAGAGGAACAGCACATATTAGAGGTTTTGGAGATAAAGTCAGAGAGGCCAGACTGAAATGGTTTGGACATGTACAGAGGAGAGAGAGAGTACATTGGCAGAAGGATGCTGAGTTTGGAACAACCAGGAAAGAGGCCTGGAGGAAGACCAAAGAGGAGGTTCATGGATACGGTGAAGGAAGACATGAAGATAGTTGGTGTGACTGAAGAGGAGGCAGCAGATAGGATTGGATGGAAGAAACTGACTTGCTGTGGCGACCCCTGAAGGGATAAGCCAAAAGAAGGAGAAGACGTTTTCTGAGGAAATTTTTGCATGAGCGTTGCCACGTGTGAGTGTATGATGTGGTACCATACATTTTGAGTCTCACTAAATTAGGTAAGCAAAGAGTTTTTGGGTGGATATTTTCACTCTTATCCTCTGTCTATGTGTGTGTGTGATCGATACACACGTCTATCTGTGTAATATTGTCGGCCGTGTGCTTCTCTGACCTGAGGGGAAACCACATCGATCTCACTCCTCAGAGCATTCGGTTTCATTGTTGTGGCTGTAGCTTAACAGAGCAAATCTGAGGACAGAAGCAGCTCTAATGAATCTGTAGCTTCACTGATGTCAAAATACAAGCAAAATACTCACGGAGACATCTGTCTTTGTCCACCTACTCCCAGGTTTGGTCCATGTCGGAGATGAACTCAGGGAAGTCAACGGAGTCTCTGTGATCCACAAAAGACCTGATGAGATCAGTCAAATGCTGGTAAGAGACAGCATGCAGGTAAATCAACAGTGCTGACATTTGCTAACATTTTATTTTGATGTGGTTTTTTTTTTTTTGAAGAGAAACAGTCGAGTTTGAGGCGGTGTGTTCTGAGATGTTACAAAATGGAGACTACCAAATCTGAATGTCTCATTCTCCTCTGATTGGTCAGAACTTTGATGCAAACAGGATCAGGCATCTGCTCACATTCGCTTGGAGCAAAGAAGTTTTGCTAAAATAGTTCACGGTGACCTCGTCTAAAAGAGGAAAAGACTTTCACATCGGAAGAAAGTATTCACACGCACGCACAAAAAGAATGTTATGAAATGAATGAGAAAATAATAGAAAAACGCGAGATCGAATACAATGTATTTCATGCTTATTATCTCACCTGAAAATGAATAATTTTCAGCTCATAACCAAAAGTTGAGCATGCCTAAAATACAAGACCAGCTGAAAAAGAGGAAACAAAATGCCTTAAAATAGAAAATGCTCAACAGCAAAAAGAAAATGGGCAAAAATAGAAGAGAATGTTTGTGAACAAAATGTGAGAAATCAGTTTCAAATCAATGACAAATAGGGCTTATTTAAAGTAAAATCTACTGATTAATCACACATTTTTGTATGATTGCACAACACTTTAAGATTGCTTGAACAAGATGAGGACCAATCGCTTTGGTGACAATTATATCAACAACAACCGTCAGGATTGGACACAGATTATTAGAAATATCCCCAATCATAATTTGATTGATGAAGTTTTTGTTCATGATGCATCAAAAGAAAGTAGTGTTTGAAGTTTTCTTCAAGTAAAGCATGTGACTGAGTTCCACTGTTCGAGTCGTCAAACTTCCCAGGCATCAATGTCATTGGAAATTTAAAAAGAAGATTAAAAATACTGTGTATTCATGCTCTAGTGTCCATTTGATCTGTACACTTTTCAAACAGAAGAGCAACTGGTAAGTCCTAACAGGCATGGTTATGGATGTAGTGAAGGACATGAAGGTGGTTATTGTAAGAGTTGAGGATGCAGAAGATAGGGTTAAATGGAGAAAACTGATTTGCTGTGGCACCTCCTGAAGGGAAATGCAGAAAGAAGAAGAAACCTCTACTTACCAATTCATCCAGTTTGATCCTCATTCTGCTTTTTTCTCTCTTTTTTTATTATCAGTCTCAGTCCCAGGGCTCGATCACCCTGAAGATAATCCCAGCCATCAAAGAAGAGGACAAACTCAGAGAGAGCAAGGTAAGAGAATTTTATTGTGTAGTTTTTTAAATCCAACTTCCCAGGAGTCAATTTAATGTTCTTCTAATTTTGTATTTAAGGTCTTCATGAGAGCTCTGTTTGACTACATTCCTCTGGAGGACAAGGCCACACCCTGTCAGGAGGCAGGACTTCCCTTTAAGCGAGGGGACATCCTGCAGGTGGTGACGCAGGATGACCCAACGTGGTGGCAGGCCAAGCGGATTGGAGACAGTAACCTACGGGCCGGACTCATCCCTTCTAAGCAGTTTCAGGAGAGGTGAGAACCTCCAGAGATTTCTGTCATTTGCTTCTCAAATCTGTTTCAACCAGTTCATATAAATGTCATTGACTTATTTATAATCTTTTGCTGGAAAGACTGGTCAAACTGGACATATGCCAACCAGAAATGTGATGATAGGAAGGATGGAAATTCTTTAGAGCCACCAAATGAACATACAAACCACATCAAAGATTAAACTAACAAACACACACTGATGTGTCTGAACTTTGTAACCTTTTATCTCGTAATCCTTCCATGTCTGTGCCTTTTTCAACTTTCACTCTCGACAATCCCCTCTTACTTTATGCCTTTTCCGTTTATGATGTTTCTCATTCTGCTTTTATCCCTGTGGTGCTTTGTTGTGCTGCTTGTTCCTCTAGGCGGCTGGCCTACAGGATGAAAATGGGCACGCTCCCGAATCCCAAATCACCCAAAAAAGCTCTCTGTAAGTTTGTATTTCTCAATTCCATGATTACAACTCATTATAACTGCAGTTTAAATTTATCCTCATATTGATGATAAGATCGGCATCAGAGATGCAACAATAATGACGTTTTTCCAACATTGTGTTGGTAAATTGACACAATACTGTATATTGCTGATTTGGCAAAATTAGTGCACTATAGCATTAATGTCAGATGTGAAAAAAACAGGTCATAGTGTGACAAGAAAACAAGTCACATCCATAGTCGTTTGGTTCCAGAAATCTGTCGTTAACCTGTCGTTTCCTCACAACAGCCAAGACGTAACACATCAAAGAATACATACTGACTAATTCAAATCTGTTTTCTGCAGTAGCTGGATTTTACAGATGATGTGTTTTTTAATTATTCAAGGGCTAAGAGCCGATTTTATTTGTGTGTTAGCATGGAAACTCTCACAACTCTCTGACTGGCTTTACTTGAACTTTGTAAGCTGCTCTCTACTATAATTCTGTTTTTTATAGATTTTTATGACGTTCCGTTGTCTTTCGCTTATCCGGGGCCGGATTGCGGGGGCAACAGCCTCAGACCTCGGGAAGCCCAGGCTTCTCTCACCCCAGCTGCATCCTCCAGCTCATCCGGAAGGATACCGAGTCGTTCCCCGGCCAGCTGTGGGACATAGTCTCTTCAGCCAGTCTGGGGTCTGCCTCTTAGTCTCCTCCCGGTGGGACGTGCCCAAAACACCTTACCAGCAAGGCGCTCGGGGGGCATCCTGACCAGATGCCTGAACCACTCCATCTGACTTCTTTCGACTTTGACGCCGAGCTCCTCCAGGATGGTAGAGCTCCTCACCTGATCTCTGAGTGAGAGCCCAACCATCCGGCAGAGGAAGCTCATTTCGGACGCTTGTATCCACAATCTCATTCTTTCGGTAACCACACACAGCTGGTGACCGTAGGTGAGGGTTGGAACGTAGATCGACTTGTAAATCGAGAGCTTTGCTTTAGGGCTCAGCTCTCTCTTTACCACGACGGATCGATGCAGCGTCCTAGTTATTGCTGATGCCGTACCGATCCGCCTGTCGATCTCCCGTTTCATCCTTCCCCACTCGTGAACAAGACCAGATTTTTATCACTTTAAAAATTTGTTTCAGTGACTAGCTTGAGGGATGTTGTTTCTGAAAAAAAAAAGTATTTTAAACATGCAAAATTTGACCAACTGTTTACAGTGTATACTGCTCAAATATAACATCTTGAAGAAAATATTGTAATACTATTATAAAATCATTTCCATCCCTTGGAACTGCAGTTACAGAAAAATAGTTCCACCTCTAATAAATGTTTATTTTGCTTCCACACGTTGCATATTTAAATATCTTTAAGGGTTCATCGACGATCCTGTAGAGCGGGCACTGTTTTTTGAAGGGATGATGAAAAAGAGCAAGCTGGAGGAAGGGATCACAGATATTAATCTCCTTCATGTTTAGTCCATCTGGCCTGCAAGTGTGCTTGTAGCTAACAGTTTAGCCTGAGTGAGCGTCCACTCGCTTATCTGGAAACATCCAGGTGAGTGGTTGAGTGTTTGGTGATTTTAGAAGGTTAGAAACAAAAACTTAGGAAGCAGTGGCTATCCTTCAGGGCCTCTCCATTTGGCCTCTATCCAGCTAAAAACCAGTAAAGTGACACCCCCTCCTTTCCTCTGACGTGGGCTTAGTGACATCCTTCTTATTTTTAGAACCAGTAAAATCTTGTTCTTTCAATGTGAACGTCATGCTCTCGTCTGTCTTTTATAATAATGTTGTGCTCTTTTTTATCTCCGCTGCAAACCATCAGCTGAACAAGGATGTGACAAAGGTGGGTTGACACGCATTCATGTCCAGTCAATATAAAAATGTAGATGGTACAAACACACCTCCTTACGTGTGTGTGAGACAGAGAGGGAAGTGTGCATGTGTGAGGCAACTTCCCTCTTCCTCCTGCTGTAGAACTAGCAGACCAGATGAGATGCATGCAGCAGGTGATGTGCAGCATTCTGCACCCCTCAGGACTTTAACCCAACCAAGCAGACGTTCTTAAAGATAACAACAGTGATTCTTTTTTTTTGGCTAACTTTACTTCATTTTTATTATCTCTTTATTTCTCTGCTTTTAAGACTTTTTCTGCTGCTTTTGTTACTTTTTTTCTACTTGATGCATGTTTTTGCTAACAAAATGAACATTTTACATCCAGATGGATAGGAATACTTTGTTTAGGGACTTGTAGATATCTTCCTGGGGTCTAAGGTGGGGATTTGACTCTCAGCAGGTGGATCCTTCTCTCTGTAGGAAGCATTTTAGTACTTCTTGCCTCCTGCAGTGTTTCTTCTCTATCTCTGGGCTTCCGTTCCATCCCTTCCTGCTGCTACCTGCTGGATCCTGCCTCCTCTCTCGAGTGTCCTCAGCCAACCCGCCTGCTCCTCTTTTTGCCTCTTCCAGGTTTCTTACCCCGTGCTTACCCTCCTCTCTCCCCTGCTTGCCTCCCTACAGAGGACTGTGACTGTGAGGGCTATTTCAATGGACAGTATATAGGTGAGACCGTGCACATGTTTCTCCTCCGCCTTTCCCCTCGCTGCTTTTTTGTGTGTTGCAGACTGGCTGTGCACTGCTCCTACCCCACCCTGACACGCTTCTAGGTTGGGGGTCTAAATGACTGCTCTGGTTCGACCTGTCTTGTATTGAAGGATGAAAGAAAGGAGTAGCGGTTTAAAGAAATGCAACAATGATCCAAACATTTCTTATCTAGATCGGTGGGGGAAATGTAAGCTGAAAATAAACTTCAGGAGTTTGAGTTTTAGAGAATTAGTACTGAAGAGGAAAAAAATTCTTGCACTATATACTACTCCAACTTGCTCAAATTTAACTTCGAGCAAGGACTTAAAGTTAATTTTACAAAAATACTCAGTGTTGCCTTTGCTGAAAAAAATTTGTTCTAGCAGTAGATTGAATAAGATTTATTTACAACCCTGTTGTGAAGGACATCCTGCTCGGACCGTTTCTGTGCTGCAAAATGCATCAGCTTTCTTTTCCCCCGTTCACTCATCTCCAACCCAACCTGACCCTAACGCTCATCCCTGGATGTGATGCAGCTTCCCAGCATCCTCCTTCTGACTCCTTCTCACATGCTCTTTGTCCTCCTTGTTGGCGTGTGAAGCTGTAACCCCCTCCAGCCTTCGCTTATACCCCTGCTGCCTCCCTCCCTGCCCACTCTATTCCCCCATCCCCTGTAAAGAGAGCCCTGCTGCGTTGGATGCATTGCACACTCAACCAGGCACGTTTGTTGCTCGTTCACCCTTGTGTGGAGGTGTGAGGCTGGGTTGTGTGATGCTCTAACGCCAGTTACAGTCTCTCCTAAGTGTAAAGCAGTGGCGCCCTCCTGTGGCCAGGTCTTTTCCTGGGAATTTTATTCAGGTACAGTGCCCGGCTCATTCCTGCAGGTATACACCTCTAAAAGGCTGGGGTCCAGATGGTGATGGTGCCAGGAGATCCTATGGTCCTTTCGTATGGAGTCTCCTGGTGCCGGACCATCCTGGGTTCCTGCCTCAGCACATGTTGAATGCAGCATGCCTCAAACATCAGGTCCATATGTTGTGTTGTTGAGATGATTTGAAATGATGTTCATGCTTACATGAGGGTCTGCCTCGGTTTCAGCTTTTAACAAAAAGGTGCATGTGCTCCAGGTTTTAGCCGAAGCATGACTTGTCTCAGAGTTCATTAATACTCACATTGATACGTATTCCTGGTTTAGAAAAGCGTGAGTAGTTCCACATGCATGACAGTCAGACCTAGTCACTGAGTTCATAACAGTTGTGTGCATTCTGTGTGTGATGTAGTTAAATGTTTTACCGCATCCTAACCAAGCCTTTTACTTTTGTGTTCCCACTACTCCTCCATCTATCTTTGACATGGATGTAGCTGGTTTACGGCGAAGCTTCAGGCTGAGTCGAAAGGACCGACAGGGATCATCAGGAGAAGGATTTGGTTCTGGTGACCCTGATTTTCTGACCTATGAAGAAGTGACCCGCTATCAGCAGAGGCCAAATGAGAGAGCCCGTTTGGTGGTTCTCATAGGTATGAGTTCTGATGGTGTCCATGATACAACTACTAGACTTCGACACTAGCCAAGTTGTTGACAGTGAACTACATGTGATCCCAAAAACTCACTGGTAGTTGTTTTTGTTGGGTGAACATCTAAGCCTGGTGAATATTCTTTTTATGAAGTAAAGTACGTCTACATGAGCAGATCAAAATTGCTATTAGGATTTCTGATGATTGCCCACACATCCTAGTCGTTGATTTATCTCCCATTAAACTTTTTATGTGCAGAAGACTGAACTGGTCAGTTCTGGTTGGATCTAACAATAGCCCATCAATTTAATTGCAACATCATTCCTTCTTATTTCAAGGATCCCTCGGAGCACGAATTAATGAACTGAAGCAGCGTGTGATTGCTGAAAACCCACATCGGTATGCTGTAGCCGTTCCACGTGAGTCCCTCATTTGTTTTCCCAGCTGGACACCTTTAAAGCTCACCTTCTGGACTTAACGCCAAGAACTAATTTAAAAAACTTTAGTTTAGACCAGCTGTGTACATCATAGTTCAAATAAAATTGATCTTTAATCTATTTTCAACAGATACCACCAGGCCTAAAAAACCCCACGAGAAGGATGGTGTAGAATACCACTTTGTCACCAAACAGCAGTTTGATGCAGACGCTTTGAACAACAAGTACGTTTCTATTGCTCATGTTGAGATTAATTAAAACCGGAATGGGTTAATTGTAGAGTCGACATAACGTGACCATCTTTCCTTCCAGATTCATAGAGCACGGGGAGTACAAGGAAAACCAGTATGGTACCAGTATAGAGGCAATCCGCTCTGTACAGGCCAAAAATAAGATGTGTATAGTCGACGTGCAGCCTGAGGTGAGTTTTACATTAGATTTCTGTAGCTGTTTCTTGGAAAGAATCATACTTGATGAACCTGGAAGTGTGCATGGAGCAGAAGTGCTGAGCAGGCAGTCACACACAAACAGTCCCTGATGACTCTATTCTGATTTCTTCCTGACATCTGTTGTTTGTATTTAATCATTCTCTGCAGGCCCTGAAAAGACTGCGGACAGCAGAGTTTAAGCCGTATGTTATATTTGTTAAACCTCGTGTTCCTGAGAGCAGACGTCGCCGCAGTGCTGCTACTTCACCAGGAGGGGGCGATCACAACCGCATTACAGTGAGTTTGATTTTCTTCTTCTAGGAATGTCTTAACTCGGTGTTTTCATTGTGTACTTTTAATATTACCACAATAAAATAAATAACTAATGCAAAGAAAATGTTGCATTTTAAACTCTAAAGCAGATTTTTTTAAGTCTACGTTTAGGTAAGCTAATGCTAGTAGGCTAGCAAGTGCACGTGGGTTTTCAATATGAGATATTAAAAAACGACAAAACAGCTCATTGCTTGCTCAATAAGTAAGTCTTGTTTTTAGCGTCAGATTATGGGAAACAAAAGTCAAAACAGAGGTGTGGTTGAAACCAAACTGTCTTGCTGACTCAACTCAGATGTCACAAAGAGTTAGCCTGCATTTTCACGACAGGGGTGTCAAAGTCTGACCTTAAGGGCCGGTGTCTTTAAAGTTTTTATTGTGTTCCTGCTTCAACACAGCTGATGATGAAGTGAAATCAATAGCCAATAAAATTTGGCAAAATGACTCAAATACCTGGATCAGTGTGTGAATGCAAGAGCACAGAAACCTTCAAGGACACGAGCTCTCGAGGACCAAACTTCGACACCTGTAATCTAAAGCATGGCTGCAAGATATTGTCAAAGTATAAAATCCCAATTTTTCTGTTTGATATGGCAAAATCAGTTTAATGTTTGGTGCACAAAACAGACGCTGTTTGAAAAAGACACTGTTACGAGCAAACAATAGAAGGACAATCACAACTTTTTGCAATTAGCTACAGTAAATGCAAGTATTGATATTATGATATCGATTCAAAGTATCGTGCACCCATTTTATGAAGTAACACAAATGCTTCTCCTACTTGGACAATAGATAACTATCTCTTTTAGTACACACTTTATTCTAGTTCGTTCTTTTTTACGTGAGGAATTTTTATGTTGACACACATTAAATGCGTTGGCACAGTTGGTTGATCATCATCATTAAGTAAGATGGTCAAAACCAATTAAAATGCAACAAGGCAGGAGTACTTCACAGTCAACAATCAATAGTCAGCATCTTTGGAGAATTGTCAAGTGTTGGCTAACCTAATTTGCATGGCATAATGGTCTTTGATTGAGAAAATGCATCACTTTGGTTCTTTAGAAAAATGTTTGCACACTGTGGGTATATTTTTTTTCTCCCTTCAATAGGATGAAGACCTTCAGGAGATGCGTCAGTCTGCCATTCAGATTGATCAGCAGTATGGCCACCTTGTGGACCGGGTTCTCATTAAAGAAGACTCAGCCAGTGCATGTTCGGAATTGCGAGGTATTTTGGAAAGGCTGGAACGGGAATCTTTCTGGGTTCCTGTCAGCTGGGTGCGGACCTAAACAGAACAACTCTCCATAAAATCCTGACGGAGGATAGAAATAATCTGCTAACCCATATCTTGCTCTGGTCGTGTCTAAAAGAGTTGAAACTCCTCCAAAAGCTGATCAAAATGATTTACAGAGCACAGGGATGGTCATCCAGACTCACTCAGAGGCACCAAAGGGAAAGAATGTCAAAGATATACCTCAGAGGTTGATCAACCCAACTGTTCCAAATAACTAGTTTAATATGTCTATGTACCACTCATTTTACAACCTGGTAATTCAAAGAAGGTTTACAAAAAAGTCCAATGCATCCTAAAAATTATTGGAAAAAAAGATTTGTTGTTCATGTTTATTCAGTTCCTGGATTCGGATTTTGTGATGCAATTTGTTTAAAAGTAAATATATATTCATAGAAACTTCTAGCACTTTGCAAATGAACATTTTATTTTTCTTTCTTCTTGGACACGATGGAGACCGTGATCCTCACACTGCTGCATTTGGAGTTTAATGTCCCTGGTTTGGGACACACTCTCAACCTTATCATGACTCCTTTTGGAGTAAATTTTAGTAGCATGGTTTTTCTTCATTTTGCAGCTTAACTTAATGCTTCCTGTTCTAACCTCGTGCATCTTGTACAGAATAAGTTGATTTCTTTGAATGCCATTCTTCTTCTTCCATATCATAGTTATTAGGTCAACTTAAAAAAAAATATCCATGCGGAATGTAGGATCTTATTTTCTACCAAGAAGCTTTTAGCTGATGCATGAGATGTAACCTCATTATGTAAATACTATAAATGTTTCTCCTCATGTGCCAACGAATGATGTCGTAGCACTTCAATGCAACCTGTTTACCGTGGTTCCCCGGGAAGCCACATCAGTTTGAGTGTAAAACAATCAAATGCACTTGTGTTTTTACAGTATGTGGGTGAGTATTGCAATGTGTGTTGACAGGAATCAGAATTAAATTTTGTACAGTTTCCCTGCACACATCTGGATTCCTGTCTGTAGAAGTCAACGTGTGACCAAAATGTTTTTTTTGTTTTGTTTTTACACATTTTCAACTTTTGTCTCTTTTACAAGAGTCTCTGCCATTAAAGATGAGAGGAATGATTAGAATATCCACAAGCTTTTCTTTGGCATGAGTTATGTTAAAAATAAAAAGCAATGATAACTCCTAATCTGGCAATTGTTTGAATGTGAGCATTTAATAGCTCCAGTTTATTTCTTTGTTGACATGTTGTGACACATGCAATGTTTCTTTTTGGATTGTTTAATATCCCGAATGAACCAACAAGCCCGGAATGTTTCATTTGTAACCTGACATGTACAAAGTGCCATAATAAAGCAAGCTGAATCCACACTTTCATGGAGGTAGTTCTTGCATTTTTCAGCATGTTGGAATGCAGTTTGATACATGCCCTCTGTATTGGCTTTGTCAATGACCTCACGCCCCTCACCCCTCTTTAGAAAATCCTGGATCCGCCCCTGTACATGTACGTATTATTTGGCCTGGCTTCACATGAATAAAGTTTAGTTATTGTATTACGACCAATAGATTTTCAAAAGTTGATTATTAATTGACTTTCCGATGACATAAAATTGCTGCAGGTAATTTGAACATTTTCAATTAAAAACTAGCTTGCCTGAAACTGATTGTCAAAATTACCTTCCCATGCAGAGGGGAAATTATTCCCAATTCATAACCTGAACATACATATTTTAATTCTGCCAATGCGTTCCCTGTAATTGAAAAAAGATATGAAGCTTGTGGTGCTTGTGTGAAGTTGGTAATTGCAAAAGGCCGTCAACAATAATTTGTACTCTTTCAAAATTCAGAGCAAACAGCAGAATAAGTAAAAATAGGAAACATGTTTCTTCAATGTTGGAAAACTGCAACTATTTCAACAGTATGACCCAGTTAATAATTAATTGTAGTAATCCTCATCTGCAATCATAAACTTTCCATTAAAAAAACAATTTTTATACGAAAAGAAAGACATTTTTACTAGGAAACTCTCAAATTTTCAAAACAGGTGATTAACCCTCCTATTATGTTAGGGTCCAATTGACCCGTTTTCAACATTCAATAATAACAATTTTAAAAAAATACTTGGAAGTGTTTTTACACTTTGAACTTCTGCTTGGCTTATTTAGTGTAATCAAACCACCCACTCCCCCCTAAAAAAAGATTAATTTCACATATTGTAATTCCTCCGACATGTTTAAATTACAAAAATACTGTTTGTGAGTCAATTTGATTAATCTGCGAACAGTACAGCATATCAATGAACTAAATATTCATTAAAATGGTTATAAAAAGAGTTAATAATGAGATGTAAACATTTTTTTTTTGGAACTTTCTGGTTTCTGACACTTACTGTATGTGCTAAATACATATCCCCGGGTTACATTGACCCACGAACATCTTTGTTATTCCTCTAAAACGAACATAACAGGAGGGTTAAAAGAATTCCAGATCCTACCAGCCAGTATTTCATTGACATAAATGTAGGAGATGTCCACTTTTTTAAAGTTTAAAAGTTTAAATGGAATGTTTTATGTCGTGAAAAAAGCTCAGACACCCAAATGTCTGCTCATAGCAAATTTGAACAAAGTTCTCAGAAGATATGCAAAAGTGTACATTAAGCGTTCAATACTTTCAAAAGAGAGACATGAAACAAACCATACTCTTTGGAAAAAAGCAACTTGTACTTGGTACAAAGACAAATAAATCCCAATAAACTCCCTCAATCTCATCCTAGTTGTCCTCAAAGAAGAGGAGGGACATCGTGGAGACAAAATAAAAACTGTGTTTTTAAGAAAATCTGTAAGGAGTTGCTGTGAGAGATGAAATCTGACTTATCATGACAAAGTCAGGAGAGGCTGAGGAAAGAAGTTTGAAAAAAATGAAGCGTAAGAGAGAGATACATTTCATAATCAACATAAAAATGAGCTACAGCAATTGGACACAGAACATTCTTGTCCTTAGATACATCTGCTCTAGAAGGAAGAAACTTATTAAAAAAACAAATCAGATGCAGGGGCGAAGAACAAGCCCCAGGAAGACTCGACAGGAGCAAAAATCAATATACACAGTACTGGAAAATAAAGATAGCTTAACTTATCCTAAGAATAAACAATTGAAGAATGTAATACAAAGTATATTGGCTCCTTCATTTAGATAATTTTGTACCTCATTTCTTGTCCTGATGTTCTCGTGTCTGCCTCTCTGACCTGCTCAGCCTGATGAGGCAGACGGTGTTCATGATCATCTGATTCCTCATTCAGATCAACATCTCATTTGCCCGTTTCTGCACCTTATTTTTCAAATGTTTCTGAGAACTGAAGATTAATCTGTCTTTATGTCGATACTTTCATCTTGCTGATTATTTAAGTGACAAAAACTTATATATTTAGCAGGGTGTTTCCGACCGTAATTCAAGAAATGATGAGGATTATTTTAGGGTTTTGAGATAAGTCATCTTAAAGGATGACCGAGAGATATTTAGACAGACAGATAGATGGATATATCGATAGATTTCTGTACCATGCTGTAATTTTTTTTTTTATATATCTTTAATAGTTTCCCGTCATACAGTACGGAGAGAACTGTAACATCAGTTTGTTGAACTGAGTTCCCTTACCAGTAGATGGCAGAAGCAGAGCGTGGACATTCCTCTGTGGATGCTGAAGACGTTTCCAGTCCACATCTGTAATGTGATGATGATCATACCATCTCAGGGATAATCGCCTCCAGGCACGCCGCACTGTCGGCTTGTTCTATGAAATATGGGATGAAATAAAAAGCCTGTAAATACAAATCCCTCTGAGATGATGCTGATAAAGGCCGTGTGTGTTACTGAATCACCACTTGGCATCTGCTTCTAATAACACACACACAGTCTGCCGTCCTGCTATCAAGTGATAGAATCTAATCTGTGCTGCCTTTCAAGTAACACACAACAAGAAACCTTGTTGGTATCTCCCCGGATGACATTTTTTATGACGCAACATTACCAAACACATTCCTCAGTGATGGATGAAGCAGAAAAGAATGATTGCAATCATGGAAGCTCCTTTCTTCTCTGAAGGTTTCCCTCAGGTCATCTCTTTCATTCCTCCCTCCTCAGGTTCCCCTGCAGGTAGCGTTATCTGTCACCGGCTGGCATCATGCAGTTCACTAAAGAGGACAAACACATACCTGCATGCAATGTGAAGACCATCGAGACAGAAATTCTATGATTTTGGGCTATACAAATAAAATGGAATTGAATTGCATACAATTGCACAATAACATATGAACATGTTTTATCACTTAGACTGTTCTGCATAGAATAGCGATAATTGCTCATTAAAGTGTATTTCATTTGGTTTAATAATGGGACTACCATAGCTGTTGGCATCTACCTCACCCCTACTCCTCTGGATGAAGCCCATCTGCCAGAAAAAGAAAAAAAACTGTGAAGCACTAAATATATGTTAAATCTCCAGTCCTGGGTATTAAATAAGAAAACCTTCCCTTCAACCAAGTCTCCATTGAGTTTCTGTTGTTTATTCAGTGCTGATGAAGAACTTTTAGTTGCATGCCATCTATACATCCAAATTTTGCCATGTGCAACTTTTTTCCACCAAATCCCGTGAGGCGTTATGGCAAGCAGAATGGTAATCTGTAGATCAAGTATTGCTGGACAGATTTGCTCTTCTAGGTTCAATACCATATGATGTCCTTGGCAAGTATTATTTGATTTATTTATTATGTATATTTCATTTAGGATCCTAAATGTCGGCGTTTTCTGTGGTGTTCTTTTACACTGACTCACTCAGAGTTTAACAGTCACTCTGACTGATGTGCTTTTCTAACTCTGTCAAATATGTTTTTTTAGGGGGTTAGAAAAAAACTTGTAGGAAAACTTTTAAAAATCTCCAGCAACACTCAACAAGGTTTTGCTCAACAACTTGTGTTCCATGCTATTTTGCTCGATGCAAAGTCAGTATAAAAAAGAAATTAAATGTACACATATTTTCTGCAACACCTTTAGGCGTTTACCTTGCTTCTAAGTAATGGTTCTTCGACGGAATCTCCTTCAAAAAGGTCAAGAAGAGCAAGCCAGCAGATCCAGATCGTGTTTTAGACCAATTATTGCATTTTTAAAGCTGCTTTTTTTTTTAACACTCACCGAAGTAAAAGAGTTTCTGAGGCATTGAAAGCATCCAGCCCCGCAGCCTTTCTGTGTAGTGTTAACATGTTCTTTTTCTGTGCAAGTGCTTTCTGTCTGAGAGGTTAAAGCCACAAAGGTTAGTTTTCTGGGTCACTCTAAAACCACATGGGAGTCAGAGTGAGTGGTTGTTTGTCTCCATGATGAACCTACAACCTGTCCAGGATGTACCCTGCCTCTTACCTTTTGACCCTGTGTTAGACTAAACTGAATGAAAAATAAGTGGATGGATATTCTTTATACAAGAAAGAAGAAAAAAAGAAAAGCAAGAACAGCAAACCAAAAAAAAAAAAAATTCCTAGATTTTTCCAAATGGAACTGTTGGTGGTGACCGAAAGAAAGAGATCGCGGGTACAAGCGGCCGAAATTATCTTCCTCCGCAGGGTGGCTGGGCTCTCACTCAGAGATCGGGTGAGGAGCTCTGCCATCCGGGAGGAGCTCGGTGTCGAGCCGCTCCTGCTCCAGATTGAGAGGAGCCAGATGGGGTGCTTCGGGCATCTGGTCAGGATGCCCAGGATGCCCCCCGAGCGCCTCGCGGGCGAGGTGTTTTGGGCACATCCCACCGGGAGGAGACCAAGCGGCAGACCCCGGACCCGCTGGAGAGACTATGTCTCACAGCTGGCCGGGGAAAGACTTGGGATCCTTCCGGTTGAGCTGGAGGATAAGGAAAGGTGATTTTCTAAAAATTTGATGGTAAAAAGTTTGCACTGAAAAAAAAATCAGGGCACAATAACGTAACAACTTAATATCTTATCCTTTTTTTTAAACTCAGTAAACTTCTTTAACCAAAGACGTCTTGTTCTATAAAAGACTTCAAAGTTCCACTGGGTCTAATGTTAATTCATTCATCTTCCTAGCTGACCATCTCTAATGGGGTTGCGTGGGGTGCCGGAGCCCATCCTGGCTGATTCAGGGCGAGAGAAAGGGCATGTCCCGAACAGGTCGCCAGTCTGTTGTGGGGCCACACACGTTCTCAATCTTAGGGGGAATTTTGTCATGGCCAATCAACCTCACAAGCATGTTTTTACAGGGTGGGAGGAAACCGGAGTACCCGGAGAAAACCCACACATAGACGGGGAGAACATGCAAAGGTCGAATATTTTAGTGAAAATTGTTAGATAAAAGCAATTTGGTCTTTTTAAAAATAAATCTATCAATAACCTGATGTCTTATGAACATTTCAATGAGTGAATTAAACACATCGTGTCAACATTGGGTTTCATGCTGACACGATTCATGAATGTATCATCTGCATAGAAGTTGAGCGTTTAATGCTGGTTTCTTCAGCACTATTTTGTTTGAAATCCAACTGATACAGTAAGGTGTGCATGCTGTATATGCATACCATAAATATTAAAATATATTTAATTTGTTTGAATGTAAATGTAAAACTTTGTTGCTGATCTCCAAGTGAGGATGCATCACACACGTGTAACCCTTTCTTTGCATCATTGATATAATTGATAGCTCTGGTGACTCATTTATTCTGAGCTGTGACTCCACTTACTTTACACTTAAATTAATTTAATAACAACTAATACATTGCTTTGAATAGATTTTTAAATTGTGCATACACTATTAAAATGAACTACATAAAACTACACCAGATTTGAAATACCATACACTAATTGCCTTCTTTATTCCCAATGATCCTGTTTTACTGATTAAATATGTGAAAATCAATTTTAAATACAAAGTAAATTCTGTTTGAAGCCCCATGCTGAACTTTTATTCAGAATAAATCTAGGCACACATTTTAATATTTATGGCAGGCAAATTTTTGACATGTAGAACTGCAGTGATCCCAGCAAACCTGGATAACAAGACCATTAGCTGCCGAGTCCTGTGATGTCATGAATTTGAAGCTTTTGTGCAAAACTAAAACCTTCCACATTTGTTTTGATGAAGCTGTCAGAAAATTTGATCTTCCATGTCGCCTTGTTCGTCAGATTTTTGACAAACCCAATTAAATCTGATTGACACCAGCTCGCTATATTTGGTGTATTTTATCTTTAAACAGGTGAAGAAGCTGACATGTGAGTTACAGTCAGAGAAACAGAAAAAAAAAAAACAGAATTCAGAAGGTTGAAAGCTAAAGTAAAGCATCTGTCAGTGAATTCAAAATGAACTTTTTTCTTTACATGGTCATAAAGAACACAATTACAACCTAGAAATAATCCTGCAGTCAGATTCGTATGGTGTCAAATTTATGTCTCTTTAAAGTTTGACTTTCAAAGTTCTCATGTAAATCTCTTTAAGGGAATTTTACGGTGCTTTAACTCATCAGGCCATGACAGTTCACGGGGCATGTGGGATATCTCAACCTCATTTCAGTGATTATCACTGCACCCACAAACTCCCGGTGCATTTGCAAAACTATCCTGAAGGAGCTCGGAAATGTTGACAGACTTGTTAGGCGAGTCGGTGAGGTGGTGAGGTGGTTGTGTGTGGGTACATGAAGGGATTATTAGCCTTGTTAACTGTTCTGAATGTCACTGATTTCCCCAGAGCAGATTAGACTCAGCTCCCGGTTGGCTTTGTGGCTTGTGATTCAATTAGTGATCGGCTCTCTCAAGAAATAAACATAGTCAGCAGGTAATTCTGATCCAGCGCCGAGTAACAGACAGCATGTGTTTGAAAAGAAACCTTAGAGAATGATGTAACTAAACCAGATCCAGGCTTTACTTTCACATTAAAATGATCAGAAATGATCAAATATGCAGATGATGATATTATATATATATTATATTATTTATTGAAAAATCCCCACTGCTGGTTATTAAACACATTTTAAAAATACTATGAATGTATGCAGAAGGAGAATTACTTATTCATTAGTTCAATTCTCACTTCAGATCCCGGAGAGTCAGCATGAAGGTCCATTTTCATCCCAGTCACACTTCAATCAGATCTCATGTTGAAATTCCCACTTTCACGCCACCTTCCATTAGTCGATTCAGAAATTCTGCACCTCTAATTTTCTTTAAAAAATTCCTAGAAATTGTAAAGTCAGCTAACTTTTTATTCCAGTTTTAGATTGAAAAATGTCAAACTAAATTAAACAAGTAATCATGTTCATGTTATCATTGATTAAATCAGTTTAATGAAGTAAAACAAAACTTTTTTTTGATTCATAATGTTATAGCTGGTAGCAAGAAGGACTAAAGAAAACATTTTGAATATATTCTGACATCAGGACACATATGGACCATTTATGATTTTATAGTTTTATGTTTATGGGCGATGGGTCTCTATAATGATTAAATGGCGATGGCATTCTATATCAACCGATAATTTCTTGTATAACTTAACATTTGTAAATGGTGAAATGTCCTACTAAGCCTAATCCTTCATGCTTTTTTGGGCCTCAAACAGCGAACATCTACCATCAGTGATTCAGAGTTGTTTGATCTCTGTAGTTCAGGAAGAGAAGGAAATCTAGCTTCAAATAATAAACACTCAGTTCTACCCACTGCACACTGTCCATCCTGGTCACTCCCAGAGAGATCCTCAGCATCTTCATCTCTGCTACCTCCATCTTTGTTTCCTGTCTTTTCCTCAGTGCAACTGTCTCTAGACCAAACAACATGGCCGGCCATCAATAAGGCCATGTTAAGTTAAAAAAAAATTCAATAGATTCACAGTCTTAGCAATTTTTTTTTGCTACCTCAAGAAAGATTACAAACAATTTTAAATCCAATTATTTCAAGAAGTATTTAATCATTTAAGCTGTTCTTAAAAAGAAAGAGAAGCCCACCCCTCTCCACCAGTTAACTAAATAAATAACCTTCCTAAATAGATTAAAAATGTCATCAGATCAGAGGCTTAGAGAACAAATTACGATCAAATAACATTTGAAAGCATTTTTCGGCACAACTGAGAAAACGATCTTTAATCGGCATTACTCATTTATACTTCCAGCAATAAATTCTTGCCACACAGAAATGCAACATATCCTGCACATATTTTTCTGTAACAGTCCTTTAAACACTTATCCAAACATCAGTTAGTGAGACTTTGTTCTCAGTTCAGCCAAACAAGTTTTTTTCAGTGTGTTTCTAAAGACCTGTGGGTGAATTCTGATTGTTTAAATATAAGTTGATGTACTGAGAGAAAGAAAAGTCTGAATCCCGCTACAAGATAACAGCCTTGAGTTACATTCAGATGATTGTTTTATGCAAGTAAACATGAATCATCCTTCAAAACAGTTCATCTTGAAGTGGAGCACTTAAAATATAAATAACATTTTAAGCATTTGTAGGGATGATTCATCTTGGATGGTGATCGAGAGGTAAACCATGTTTCTCTTTTCTAAGAGTCATCTGACCAATTAAAGGTGATTTAATAAAACAAATGAGAATTCTTATGTAATGATCAGACTAACGTGGGTCCAAAGGTTCCTGCTAACACAGCAGCTTTATTTAAAAGCAGCTCTGCCCAATGAACCACCAACCCTGCAAAAAGAAGCCTTCCATTGATTTTTTTCCTTCTAAAGTTGCAGTTGTGTGACTCAGCCTTTATCCAAGTTACAGTAATCACCTCTGGCTGAATGAGGGAACGTGCCAGTCGATTTTAGGAGGTTGTAGAACAGATGTCAGGGAGCGAGGTGAACTCTACTGAGTTTCTTTACAATTGATCCAACATGGTTTGTTATTTCTCAGAGTTGTTTCTGAGAGTTGTGAGACACTTGGTGGGGACTTTGCTTTGCCTGTAACTTCAAAAAGTTTTTTTCTTTTAAAAAAGTTGTTTCTATGAACTTAAATCAGTCAATCCTCAATGAGAAATTCTAAACCTGCAAGGGGCAAAAGTGAAATGTTAGCTAGAAACAACATCAAAGGCCCTGGGTTCACGCGAAATCAACTCTTCAGAGATTTTTATCTTCTATTACTATCTTCTAATCATGTGTGAGTCGGCCTGTATGTGCATGCAAAGGTTTTTTTTAAAAAAAGCAAAAAAACAAAAAATGCAGCGGTTTTTAGAAAACATTGTATCATTATATTTTAACTTCATAAATGTTTGTATTGTATTGAAGAGGTGGAGGAAAAGCTGGAGTGGTAGAGATTTGCACTAAAAAGAAGAGGAATGAAGATTAGTCAGAGTAAAACAGAGTACGTACATGTGTGTGAATGAGAGGGATCCAAATGGAAAAGTGAGGTTACAGGGAGAAGAGATGAAGAAGGTGGATGATTTTAAGTACTTAGGATAAACTGTTCAGAGTAATGAAGAGTGTGGAAAAGAGGTGAAGAAGCATGTGCATGAGACTGTTCTGTTGTGTGGTTTTTAAGCTTATCGAGGTAGGTTTGAGGTATGAAAGAGGTTTTATTACTACTGTAGCATATTCATAGCGTTTTCAAATCTTAGTCAGCATCATATGTGATTTATAAATCATCTCAGTTAGCCTTTATAGCAAGGGAAAAAAAATGTCTCCAACACAAGCCAAAAGTTAAGTGCCATCCTGCTGACAATGCTCTAAGTGAAAGCACAAAAGTAATCTTTCATAACTTTTTATCAAACTAGAGTTTTGATGTAGGATGTTGGAGTTTTTTAAAAAATATTCCCCTTAGACATAAAGAAAAATTCTCCAAAAAGAAACTCAGTTCAAGAAAATTAAAAAAAACAACCAAACACTGAGAAATCAGGTGCTTCGTCATTCTGGACATCTTGGATATAGACAAATGAGGATCAATGCATATGTTTGAGCTTTATCCAAATTGGCCATCATGTTAGCCCATCTGTCAAGAAGTTCTAAATGAATCAAACAAAGGAGAGAAGGCAGAGAAATGATGAATGATTGTAGTAATGGACTGAGAATGAGTGATAGTAGGATGTATGCAGTGAATGGCCACAAAACGGCTTGTGGTGGAGGATTTCCAGATTTTCATCAAGTCAAGGTTTACCCCTCAACACTCCTATTAAAAAAGCTGGTTCACTCCTTGGTAATCTGAGTCAGTACTCTTCATTGCTCACCTTTGGTCAAACATACCCTTTGTCTCCTCCTGGAAAAAGAGTTTAAACTTTGGGTCTAATCACTGCTTGATATATCTGCACAGAAACAAAGCGGCCAGTTATCGACCAAAAGCAGAAATTTATAGCGGAACTCGAGGAGGCATCGTTCATTATTAAAAGCATTTTAGCCTGGATTCTGTTCCCCTCACTGGTGCACAAGAAGCCATCAGACTCTAACTTTAGTGTGAGTTTGTAGAATGCTTTGATTTAATGTCCAACAACTTTAACTTATCCTGGAATTGATCAAAAAGATAAAAAGTTGCTTGAAACTTGACACAAGGGACAAAAACTGACTTCTCTTTGAATTTTTCTTTTTAAAAATATGCCAAGGTTTTGGAGAAATCATAAAGCTCACATTGAGATGAACTGGATAAATTTAATGTATGGGGGAGGAAATGGAGTTTGGAACTGCCAGGTAGGAAGCCTGGAGGAATATGACGTCAGTATCAGTATCATAGCGTGTCATTGTTTTTTGTCTGGTCTGGAATTCCCAGGTTTGGTATTACTGTCTTAGGAACATGAGAAAGGCTGCTTCATCGTGAGAAGCGTCTGCTATTCAACAATGTCTTCATCCCTCTGAGGCTCATGAAGGGCTTCCTGAAGAGACTCATTTAATAGTTAATTTCATCTGCTCATTTTTTCCATCTGACTTTGGAGGAAATAAAATGTTCCGTTCTGTTGTCTTCCGCTTATCCGGGGATGGGACGCGGGGGCAACAGACACAGATGGGAACTCTGGGCTTTTCTCACCCTGGCTGCATCCTCCAGCTCACCTGAGAGAATACTGAGGCGTTCCCTGTCCAGTTGTGAGACATTGTGTCTCCAGCAGGTCCAGGGTCTGCCTCTGGGTCTCCTCTGGTAGAACATGACTGAAACACCTGACAAGCAAGGCGTTGCTCCTTCGGGTCAAGAGAAGCCAGATGGGGTGGTTCAGGCATATGGTTAAGAAATAAAATGTTTAGATGCTAATCTGAAAATGAATATTTTTAGATTGAGTTTGTGTCAAAAAACATCAAATAAAAATATGTATTCTTATGTTCATGCCAGTTGTACAAAATTTTTCTATATTATTTGTACAAATCATTTGTAAATGGTTTGCAAATTGTTTTGTGTCATTTCATCGAGACAGCACACCAACCACTGCAAAACACCTTTTTCATTTAATCATTTTCACATTAAAAACACACACTGTATGCGGCATCACAAAATGAGAAATCACTGTCCCCACGGTAACGATTGAAGCCACAGTAGAAAGAGGAAACAGCCACCAGAAAAACCGGGTTGCATTAGTTTTGCTTCCTCACGGCTCGGTAGACTGTTTGTCAGAAGGAGGGTACACAGAGACAGCAGGTGGAGCCACAGATGGGAAATCACAATCCGAATCATATCACAAAGCTCTGGAATTCATTCCTAACCTGTGATGTACAGTTTCATGATGGCAGAGACCATGAGAGCATGTCAGGATGATCATGGACCATAAAAAGAAAAGTCAGACACACTTATTCTGCTAAATAGTCTTACAGAAGCTTTTGGTATAAAGTATAAGCAACAGTCTGAACCCTGAAGGTTCAGAGAGACTTTTTTCTTTCAGCATGACATTCAGCTCATCCAAAATGTGTCCGTTTGTTCCACTGCAATGTCAGAAACAATAGTAAAAAATGATCAAACCTCTTGACCTGAATTTAATATTTAAATAAGGTTTTCTTTTTTTAAATCACTGATAACGCCATGAGAAAAAAATTAACAAATTATTTACAGCATAACACTGCAAATTTTAAAAGATAAATATCTTGTTTCGTTATCACGCTGTTTTAGTCATTTTATAATTGCTTTGATTAGTTAAAATTTTAAAAATTGTTTGATATAAAACGCTTAGTGGGCCAATAAATTCACATTACAAGAGCCAAACACTAATTTGGAGCCACACAGGAGTCTCTTCGTTTTTCTAAGAGATCAGTTTGATAGCTGCAGGAGATCCAATTGTTCTGTTTAAGTCTTTAAAAAAGTCTATTCAGGTGGTGTGTTTTTTTCTGTCATGCTTCTAAACCATCAAACCTTTTCTTTAATAGGTCATTAATAAATGATCAATTGCACTTCAGACTATCTTTTCAGTGATCGATTGCTCACACCTGATGTGTGATTTAACGTATGTACATTCGAAGGCCCCCATCGTGGGGCTGATCCTGCAGTTACAGAGATGAATGGCACACATGTACGGCAAAGCAACACCGTGATCCAGCGTAAAGAAAGCAAGATAGATCGACGCATGCACTTTAAGACCAACTTTGTACACTCCATTTGGCAGTGAGTGACATATGAATGTGTTTATTAAATAGTTGTCCTGCGCAGCGATAAAACCACAAAGTTTATGGTTGCATCATTCAGTCTTAGAGTTTCTGTGTGCGTAGGAATGGGGACCCCCATTCGAGATCCATTCCCCTCCAGTACAGTAAGAGGAGACAAATAGTCCTCAGAAGTCCAGCTGACACATCCTTTATCCCTATCAGTGTCTCAGAAAGAGAGGTGTGACAGAGCGCAGAACACATCCTGCACTCGTCTCGTATCATCCCCTCTTCTGGTGGGGTCCTGCAGACCCGGTCAGGCAGCTGCTTGGTTCTGAGAGGTTAGGAGGTGGGAGGTTTTCAACAGGCGATCTCCTCCAAGGTGCCCAACGTAGTCTGTAGAGGTACTGTCACTGTGTGGCTGATGGACTCGGAGTGGTTCGCCACAGGGTCACAGGAACTCTGGAGAAACAAAAAAAGAAGAAAAAGTTCATTGTTATTGAATCAAAGAAGTAGTTGAGATTTGTAAAGTTTACTCGATTTAAAAGATTTAAATCAGGATACAATTTTACAGAATATCAGGTCTTAAAATGAGATTCAGAATGATCAAATGGACATTTGAAGATAACTGGGAAATAATATGGTGGCCTTAAAAACTTTCTCCTTGGAGAAGACACCTAACCCCCCGTTTCTCCCACCACTGGCGCCGTCATAGGTTGCAGCCTGCTGCGCTGAAATGCACCACACTCATTTTTTTGTTTTCTATAATTTATTAATCCCTGACCAGGAAATTTGTGTGTCGCACTTCACTGCAGCAGGTTGTAACCTATGACGGCGCCAGTGGTGGTAGAAACGGGGGGATAGGTGAGCTCTCCTAGGACCCTAGACGGGAAGTCAGTGGAATGCGAACCCGCAAACCTCCGGTAAACTTTCGGTCCGCGGGTGAACACTCTAACCACTGAGCCACCGTCTCCCCCTTGTTTCCTGGTGAGGGATGAATAAAGTATATTAAAATAAAAAAATAAAAAATAAAACTAAAAACATATTAAGTATTTGAGTTTCTCTGATGGAAATCTTCAGATTATCAGACATCGCGCTGTGAGGAAACTTGTAGTCTATTTTTTTTTAAGTATTAATGTTGACAAGCAAATGAACTTAAGTGACCTGCAATTTTCACATTGCAAGCTTCAAGTTGATGTTGATCTATATTGCTGGTACAAGTTTAATTCTTTTACAATGCCTATGCACAAGCTTTGGCGGGATTTTTTATTCTTCTTGGAGTGCATGTTTGAGGTCACACTGATGTTGAACAAGAAGGTCTGGCTTCATATCTTCTCTCTAATTCATCCTAAAGATATTTTATCAAGTTGAGGTCTGGTTCATTCACATGGGCATGCTTTGAACCACTACACCAGATCATTTCCATTGCACTATTGGTGGCTTGGTGCAGTTGATTGCCATGGAAACTTGTATGAAGGTCTGTGCGCTGTTCTCAAGCTAATCTGAAGGTCACATAAAGTTTAGAGGTGTGTAGCAATTGACTCAGCAGAAATGACTCCCTTCTTTGCCCTATTAGTCTCATTATTCTCTGACCTTTATCAGATTATGATCATTCAGTGACACAGTAGCTATCATTTTTAAAGTCTTGTAAAGAGTTCTTAAAGTTTATTGTGGGATATTTATGAGCTGGAAAATCTTGCAAATGGATTTGTTGCGCATGTGTCACTCACCGTGCTCCAAGAATCAATCCATTCTTTCACAACTTTAAAAATAGTCTGTGGGAAAACTCAATTCTGGGGTTTTTGGATGAGTGAGCAGACAGGTCTGTCTGGTAATAAACTGTAAGTAACTCCTGGAGGGAAAGCGGTTTTGATTGTATGGTATTATGTGGGATGAAAAAAAAAAAGCAAGTGTCTGACTAAACACATCGAAACCTGAAAAAATTAATCAATTTTTTTGAGCTCCCTCTTATCTTTACTGCCTCCAGAAAACCCCACCACTTGTGTTTACCCTGCTAAAACATCCCTGCAGTTAATTATTGACCTTTTCTTCTACTTCTTCTACTTGGTATTTCAATATTTAGGATTCAAGATTTTTTACTCTCAGCATTTTCATAGTGAAATTTAGACAGACTTCAGCCTAAAAACGCATATATACTGTCTATATCTACATGGGGAGGCGATGGCTCAGTGGTAGAGCATTCGCTCACGGACCGGCAGTTAACCGAAGTTCGCGCATTCGAATCCCACTGAATTCACATCCAGGGTCTTTGGGAAAGACACCTAATCCACCATTGGCGCCGTCATGGCAGCCTGCTGCGGTGTAATGCAGCACATACAAATTTCCCCGGTGAGGGATGAATAAAGTATACATTATTATTATATATAAATAAGAAGTAGAACAAAAAATAACAAAATCAGTATAAAAGGCACAAAAACAGTGCAAATAGACACAAAAAACTACAAATAGGCAACTGGATGATTCTTACAAAAATAATTCTTCTTCTTCTTCTGTCGCATTTCCCTTCATGGTCCGCCACAGCAAGTCAGTTTCTCTCCATCTAACCTTATCTGCTGTATCCTCTTTGGTCACACCAACTATTTTCATGTCTTTCTTCACTGTATCCATGAACCCCCTCTTTGTTCTTCCTTTAGTCCTCTTTCTTGGTGGATTCAAGTCCAGAATCCTTCTTCTGATGTACTCTCTCTCCTCTGCACATGTCCAAACCATCTCAGTCTGGCCTCTCTGACTTTATCTACAAAACCTCTAACATTTACTGTTCCCCTGATGTACTCATTTCTAATCCTGTCCATCCTGGTCACTCCCAGAGAGATCCTCAGCATCTTGATCTCTGCTACCTCCATCTCTGTTTCCTGTCTTTTTCCCAGTGCTACTGTTTCTAGACCAAACAGCATGGCCGGTCTAACCACGATTTAACAGTGCAATATTGTTATCAGTATCACTAAAAATTCTTTTAGAACTTGGTAAACAGGAATAAGTTGATTTTAAGACATAAAAAAAATGCGCATGCCTGCTTAAAATCCTAAACTTTATTAGTAATGAATGGTTGAGGTCTATGTGATAACTAGTTACACAGTTTTAACAGTTATCTTTGTAAAAACTTTACCTCGAGCTCTGTGAACTTGATATTTGGTCGCATGACTCGGAAGATGTAATCAGTTCATCCATAGTTGGCATTGCGTAAGTATGGGCAGTTTGCAAAACATTCAACAGGATTCATTATGATCATCCATGAACTCAAATATAGATGAGGGAAAAAAAACCGCCAAAAACTCAGCAAAGTCTGATTGTGTGAAAAACAAAGACTAATGTGGGATTTCACACTAACGGTATGTCTCTCTATTTTTTTATGATCACTAACATTTGATTTGTGAATGAAACAAAAAATTTAGATAACCAGAGCTGTGAAAATCTAAGTATTTTCTTAAGACAGCGTTTTAGAGCCTGAAGGTTTTCTGACAGAGCCGCTTTGAATCAGCAAAGCTTTGTATGGAAATCATTCTTATTGTGTCTAGAAAACAATAAAACTGTGCAAAAAAGCGCTGACATTGCTTCAAATAGAAAAGAAAAAATCTTGAAGTGACTGAAAGTGAAACACACTTGGATGTAAAGCAATTTTCTTTAAGCGCATGATTCCACATGTGAGGAGCAACTGGATGAAGGTACTTAAATAAAACTAGGACGTCTATGTCGGCTTTTATGTTATCAAGTTCTTTAAATTTTCACAAAGAACAAGTATCTTCAATTGGTCATTTTATAGTTACTATGAGGACGATCCGAGCCTCTCTAAGGCACAATTTCAATACAAAGTTTTTTTTCCACGGAGAAGTTAGTTACACAACCTAAAAACAAGTCGTTATGGAGAATTGGCGGGCACTTCCCACACGGAGCTTTCAGTTAAAAAATGGAGCATAAAAGATGATAAAGAAGCTTTTACCACATCCTCTCCATGACTCTCCTCCTCCTCTTCTCTGCTCAGTAAGTCCAGCAGACGCTCTTTCACCACCTGCAGATCAGAAAATAAGTCAGGAAGCTTTTATTCTGCTTCTAAAAGAAGATTTTCACGAGTTTATTTTGTAATTACAAGCTAAAAAACCAAAGACATTTGGCTGCAAAGTAAAATATAATTGGTGGCATATGGTGCAACAAACCGTGGTTACAACCATTTAGGTGCTAAGCCTTTCAAAGGTTCTTTTCCCAATTACTCAATTATGGTTATTAGATGAAAAAAAATGTTCTTGCCACATCTGAATGGGAAACAAAGACTATTTGGTGTTTGTTAGAAGCTTAAAGAGCCAGAGAAAATGCTTTAAAAGCACGAGTACGTTAGAGAGAAGATGGAAAAGTCTAATCACACAGTTTTTCATCTCAGCCAATGTGGAGTTCTTCATTGCTTCTTATCAGCCTTTCATTTTAGAAATATTATGTCCGTTATCATCTGTCAGCGTGGTGGGTGTTTATGTTCACAGAAAAACAGAAACACGGGTCACTAATCTTTTATTGCTGGAAATAAATGCAGCTTTATTTCTCATTCACATTTATCATAACCAAGCTCTCTGTATCCATGGCTACACTGCCATTAGCAAAAGAAAACATCTGTTTTTCCTTGTTGCAAATGCAATTTGTGAGAATGGATGGGTGGTTTGTTTAAAACAGACTGACCTCATAAGCATAGTCAAACAGCTCGAGGATAGTGAGGATGCTTGCTCCGATGAATAGACCCATCTGACCCCCGATGTCACCTGCAGAAAGACATGAACAGAGCGACAGAAAGAAAAAAGAAAAGGAATAGTTACAGCTATTATTTCACAGCCGAGAATGAGTCTGGTTTTGAATGTGCTGACAACACCCACGGCTTCATTAACAAGCACAGCCTCACTAAGACGGATGAAACAGTTCGCTAGCAAACTATGTAAAACTATGCCAGGAAGTGATTACATCACATTTATGGTATAAAATGATCTAAATGTTATTTTAAATGATCAAATGTTTTCAGGAACATCTGATCATATTAATATGTCTCCATTTAATGCTCAACATTCATCCTTTTACACACTAATGGACAGGTATATCTACGTTCGTCATTTAGAATATTGGTTACATAAGCCTAAATTTTAGATTATTTGGTGTGCAAGTTTGATAACGAGTGCCTTAGAAACGAGGGTACATTTTTACTTTCTATTGCCTTTCTGTCAACTCGAACCATTTTGATCACTCTCCTCTGGACTTTAACACCAACAAGGCTTTTTCTGCTGCTCAACAAATTTCTCTTTTTCTTCACTTCATTCTTTGGAAACCCTCGGGATCATTTTGTTTCAAACCTTCTGTAGATCTACGATTTTTAAATATTCAGACTGGCCTATATGACACAAACAACCATTATTCTCTCCAAGTGACCTAAATTCTCTTCTCGTCTCTTCTGATGCTCCGTTTAAACTTCATCAACTCATCCTAACCACATCTATGACTGAACACACTGACTGAGCTGATGAATTCATTTTTGGCCGTTGGACTGAATAGTGATTCTAACAAAGCTTCTCTTTCTAAGATCTCATAAAAGCATGGCAGACCTCAAAGTTAATGACTAAAAATGAAAAGATACTGTGAACCAAGTCGGTCGGCGAGTTCATTTTCAGAGTAAGTCACATCTTTAGAAAGGCCTTGTTGTGCAAATTTTTCGCTTCAGAAGCGGGCAAGAAAAGAGCGGATTTAAAATAACTCCAATTTGACCCCAGTAGTTATTAATCATAAAGCTTTATAATAAAAATGAAGAAAAATAGTATTTAGATGAGGGATTTTGGGCACTTTGACAGCCAAATGGCAAGCAAAACTTCCATTCAGTTTGGGTGTTTTTAGTATAAAAAAAAAAAAACCTCTGAAACCTAAAAAAAATTAGGATACAGGATTTTTTTTAAACCATGTCTTTTTGAGTTTATGACAAGCAGAATGCTAGCACTAAAACAACTGTCAATACATGACCATGAAATACACAGGAACATACGGTGACCGGGGAACATAGCAGACAGGAAACAGTGTGACTGTGTGCATTACTTGATTTCCTTTCTTCATTCATTAATCATTTTTCATACTAATCTTTAATTAATTTACAACCAACACAAACTCATTTTAGATTTGGAAAATTGAGATACTTTCAAGTAAACTCACCCAGCAATCCTGCCACCTCGTATGCTTTTTTCTGCTCAATGGTTTCATAGTTGAGAGCTTCAAAGAACACGTCCAGCACCAGGATGTTGTCTCTGCAAGGAGAAATGTATAATTGATGAGTCTCACCTCTGCTGATCAGTTAGCAGCAAGCTCATTTTGTCATTACTTTTTGAAAATGAAATCAAATTAAACATTATTTGATTCTTCCCAGGGGTGCATGGTGATCATTAGAAAAACCTAAATTTAATTTATTTAATGACTGCAGGCTGGTGATTCGCTGTCAATCAACACTTGCAGAAAAAGTTTTTATTCTTTCTAATTAGCATAAATAATTAGAAAAGACTTCATAATTACAGATGTTCTTTTTATAAAAAATTTTTTTTTCCCCCATTTCTTTTTGACAAGCACAAAACAAAATTAAAACAGTCTCCAACCAAAAATGAAAAGAAGAAAAAATTGTTCTTGTACAAAGAATCTTTGGAGATGATTCTTTTTTAATTAGTTTGACAAATTTAATTAAAAGTGCCATCTCACACAAAATCATCTTTTCAGAGTTTTGTACCTTTGAACAGTATTACAACCCCGTGTGATTTGGATGGAGGACAAACGGCTTTCTCAGAACTTGAATCAAATTTAGAGGCGAGCAGGGGGATGAGTATTGGACAGGTTGTCACACTTCTGGGTTTGTGATAAGGCTTTGTTAAACCAGTAAGATTTCATAATGGTTGTATAAAGATGCTCCAAAACCCAAACTTTTGTTTTCTATGTGCACAAGATTCTTTAAAAGAGTACTGTATTGACCCCTAATTGGGGACATTTCTGTGCTGCATTGCACTGCAGCAGGCGGCCACAATAGTGCGAGAAACAAGGGTGAGGTGTCTTCCCCAAGGACACTTAGGCATGGGCCCAGTGGGAATCAAATGACTTTTTATGGTCCAAAACGGACATTCTACCACTGAGCTAACACCTCCTCTTTTCAATGAGAAAAGAGTTTTTTTTTTTTTTTTTTACATGAAACGCAACCATTAAAGATTAATTAGAGTTACACTTTTATAACCATATCAGGTGATCATCACTGTAAGAAAAGAAAAATCCATCACTTACGTGATGTATTTCTCTGACTTGTTGAACTTCTTTTGCAGGTAGCGTGCGGAGGTCTTGCTGGGGATTTTCACCATGGACAGCTCCTTGTTGTAGCGGGTCATGTTGCACGGCGTCCTGCACATGCAGCTGCTGCTCTCCGCAGAAGAAAGTTTTGCTTTACACAGACATGTTGATGGAGAGGCGGGGGTAACGTAATGTAATTCAGGAGAATGTGGTGAAGATGGTGGGAACAGAAAGAGAAATTGTAGGAGAACAGTGAGTCCTCAGCTTCACATTCTTAAATATCTATTTTAATAAATGAAGCAGAAGGTGGAGGTGGGACTGTTATCCTCTAAGGTTCATCAAGTTTTATAATATTGATTGTGAAGAGAACCTGATGACTGTTCTGCTCACAATGTTCAAGTTTGATTGAGGCCCACGGCTCTGAGATAACTTGTAATGAATCTTATTAGAAATCTCTTCAAAAGAGAGAGAAAAAAATGTTCATGTGGCATCAATATATTGTTTGATAATATTCTTTAATCATATAAGTAAGGAAAGACTAAAAACTTGAGAACATGGGTTTCAAAAATCTTATTCTGGAAAATATTGTTTGTGAACAATAAAAATAATGCTACAGAAAGGACAGCTTCTAAAAATTGGGGCTCACCTCACAATTAAATTTCTCTGGACAAGATGTCCAAATGCTCTTCACTCAATGAGCACCAAGACCAGAAGATCTCAAATGACGGTGGCCAGAACTTTTTTCCAAACTCTTAAATGCAGACAAACATTAGGTAAAAACTCCAATAAATCCACCCAAAGATAAGAATCTGATTCAGTATTCCACAACCAGGACTGAAACTGTATTTCTTTGTCTGAACATGGAGTTTGACCAGATCTGCCCAAGAGGCCTTACACAAAGCTCCAGTCAGTTCTTCCAGATCTTTTGATATGAAGATGCATCTCATAAAGAATCTCTATTTGGCTGTGTATGCATTAAATCTCGGGTCATGTGGCTGTTTACTCTGAAGTATAAATCAGTCTCAAAATCACCAAAGCAGAAAATACAAACAGACCCGTGAGCGGTGTGGCTGAAGAAGCCTTCATTCTGGCAGCAACTTAGTCCCACAGAAAGCCTGGTTCAAAGCCCTGCTCTGGCAATTTGAAGGAAAAAAAATACATGAATTTTAGTGTGCTGGAAAATTTTGTGTGAAGCCGCCAGCCTCCTACTTTGTACATCCACTAACTCTCTCACATGGGTGATGCGAACTCTAAGCGACAGAAGCCTCTCAAATATAACTCCAGGAGAAAGAAGGTGCTCACAAATCACTTCCTTTTCTGATGCTTAAAAAAAGAAATATCCTATCCATCTCACCATAAATCGGCACAACATACGTGGCTATCAGGAAGGAAAAAAAAATCGTCTTGTTTCGGACTGAGGCAGCTCTTTGGTAGACACTGAGCAGGAGGCATGTATCCCCCATGGTGCACTAATCATTGGCAGGATCACACAGTCATGTAATTGTAAAAGGAAATTCTCACCATGTTCTCTTATTTGTATTTAAATGAGATGCTATTGGATTCATGAGAGCATGTGTCATGCATTCAAATGATTGATTTCTCTTTCATCTCACCTATGTCCACCACAGTTAGATCTAAGAGGAACAAACTAACAGGAGCACCATCATAAAATGATTTTAACATGTTTAAATAATTTAAAGGGGTAATTAGGTTAAAGTTTCTGCTTGATTGATGTTTTCTGATTTGTCAAAAACAAAAAAACAGGATGGTAAACCCTTAGTAGAGCTCAGTTTGAGGAGAATTCCTTCGTGAAATGATATGAATAAATTGTCTAGTCTGTTTCCAAAACTCGAGTGTCATGGTTACAGACGGAGAAGACCAATCAAACTTTCCCTGTTGAGAAAAGCAAATTGGCATCTGGTGGTTGAAGGAGAATTTATTTGCTTTTCATGATCCGACCTGATCAGCTCTGTGTGTGTATTTGGAAGGATGGAAACAGCTTTTCAGTTCTAAAAACTAAGCCAATTACAGGGCGAGTGCAATGTGGAACATTCGGCAAAGCTTTCATACATCACACGCAGCACCTTGTGCCTGTGAGTGCATGTTAATGACACAGTGAGCTACACTGAATGCCCTCCCGGTGAGGGAGTTTGTAGCCTTTTATACTGATTGCCTGGAAGTTTTGTTGCTGTAGGCTACATCTTTTTTCCGCGGCCCTTTCCCCGCTTTTCCCTCTGGCGTTCCAGAAATAGCTTTACTACTGGGGTGAACAAAGCAAACAGTGTAGGAGGTGAAAAAGTTGTAATGATGTGACTACAACTTTTCATTGGTGTTTATACAAACCTTAAAAGTTACATAATTTAACTTTGAATCATGACAAAAAATTTGACTCAATAAATCACTGCTTAGGTAGAAGACTCAATTTCTTTTTGAAAGATTCCAACAAAAATGTTCATTTTGATAACTAAAGTTGATCAAAATGACTGTTTTTAGTCACACTAACACACTAGAAGGTCAGTGTCTTTGCAGTACTCTTTAAACTCCATCAGATTGGATGCAAAGCGTCGGTGTACTGTCATTTTTACATTTCTTCATAAATGTTCAATTGGATTCAAGTCTGGGTTCTGGCTGAGACTCTTAAGGACATTCACAAAGTTGTTGTGAAGACACTCCTACCATATCTTGGCGGTATGTTTTGGATCATCATCCTACTGAAAGATGAACTAGTCTAAATTCAAGAGTGCTTTGGAGCAGGTTCTCATTCAGGATGAGTCTGTGCATTGTTGCATTCAGCTTTCCTTCTATCATCATAAGTCTTCTAATTCATCCCCACAGCATGATGCTGCCACCACCATGCTTTGTAGGGATATTATGGGCCTGGTGATGAGCGGTGCATGCCTTTCTGGAAGTACAACACTTGCCATTTACTCCAAAAAGTTTAATTTTGGTCTTGTCAGACAACAGAATTTTGTTTCTCATGGTTTGAGAGTGATTCAGGTGCTGTTTGTCAAACTCTAAACGGGCTTCCCTGTGGTATTTAGTAAGACGAGACTTCCATCTAGCCACTCTATATAGAGGCCTGATTGGTGTATTGCTGCAGAGTTGGTTGTGCTTCTGTAAGGTTCTTCTTTCTCCACAGGGGAACGCTAGAGCTCTGACAGAGTGACCATTGGGGGATTGGTCACCTTCTCCAATCACCTAGCTGGTGGTTCCAAACTTCTTCACCTTATGAATAATGGACACCACTGTGCTCATTGGAACCTTCAAGGTAGAAGAGATTTTTCTGTACCCTTTCCCAGCCTTGTGCCCCAAGACAATCAAGACAATCCTGACTTGGAGGTCTGCAGACTATTCCTTTTCTCTCATGCTTGGTTTGTGCTTTGACATGAACCGTCAACCCGGCACGTTGTATAAACAGGGGCTGTACCTTCCCAAATTATGTCCAATCCACTGGATTTACCACAGGTTGCTGAAAGATCTCAAGAATCATCAATAGAACAGAGCAAACCTCAGTGAAAATTTTGAGTTTCACAGCAAACTGTTGTGTTGGCAACAGCCTCAAACAGGAAACCAAGGCTTTTCCCACCCCAGGTGCATCCTACAGTTCTCCCGGGAGGGTCCCAAGGTCTTTCCTGTCCAGCTATCCCCTTTTTATATTCCTTTTTATTTTTAGATTTTTACTATATAAAAGTAAGGAGGTGTTGTTTTGTTTTAATTTCCCTTGGCACCAGTGTTGTCGGTCAGGCGTTGCACACTGTGCACTCATAGACGCCTTTAATTTAGGATTTAAAGTTCATTTTGAAAGTTTGCCTTTAACACATGGAGTTCTGAAGATATAAATACGTGGACATTGTTACAACTATCAAAAGGTAGCCGAAGAATTTTCTGTAAGAACAGTAAAGTAAATTTACAGTTAGTAGCACAAGGTTGTTTTCCATACACTACATCCTATTTTATATGCGTTGATGTGACAATAAGTAACTTTTTCAAACATAGTGGTTATATTGTATTTTCTTTAGTGGAGCATAACTTTTCATCACAAAGTTACTCAAAATGATACCTTTTGAAAAAGTCTCTTCTGCTGTGGTGCTATGGAACATTTTTGGTTTATATACCACTTTTGAAATCATTGGCCTTTCCTGTTTGTGCATGATATGCTTGTTTAAGGCGTATAATAAAATCATTTATTTGTAGGGCAAGATAAAAACCTAAGCAACACAAAATGCCATGAAATCTGCACAAACAACCATGAGACCACACACTGATAGAAAAATGTATTGTTTCCCTGCAGGGCTGTGTTTGATAGAAAGGTCTGAGTTTATTTTTGCCAATGTAGGGGTTTGTCTGTTGCCTCATCAGAGAGCATGATCTGGTCCTTGCAGGTCTATTTACATATTAGTGGAAGCTGACAGATTTTCATTTAATCATGTTTGGCCTTGAAAATGAAACAGCCATCCAAAAATATGGCTGCAAATTTCAGAGAAAAAGGGTAAGACACTAATCTACAGTTTTGTTTTCCTGTTTCTTTTCCAATTGGATTTGATTGAGACAGATGAGCTGGTAAAAACAAGCATACACACGTAGTCCTGTCCAAATGCAAAATTTTGAAAGAAAAAGTTCTCCACATGACAAAAAAAAGAACACTTTCATGAGAAAATTTTGACAACCCTGGTTTTCTGACAATCTGTGCTTTTTTGTCCTAATAGTGAACTTCTTGCAGTTTTGCACACAGTCCTAGATGACTTACCCAAAGTTTTAGAATTTTTTTTATGTATCTCATGTGTGGATGCGTCACAATCTTCTCCATTTATACACCTCCAAACTTTTCCTCCCTGCGCATTTTTATCCTACTCTCCTCCTCAGCCTGACTCACCACGCCCACTCGGGCATCTGCTCTTCACTCTTCACTAGGGGTGTGCGATACCGCAAGTTTTGGTATCGATCCGATACCAAGTAAACACCACCCAATATCGCCGATACCGATATCGATACCGATATTTAAATTTTTTTAAACGACTATTTTTGCATCAAGGGTTAGGATCATATATATAGTATGACCAAGTATATGTATAAACACAGGTTGGTAGGTATATCCATAGAAGTGACCAGTTGCACACAAACAAATGTTAACTAATGTTAAAAATGATTATGTTGTACTTTCATAATTAAAATTGGAGCGTCTCTGTTAATGAGCGCTGCCTCTTGGAAACAGAAGGGTTCAGGGTTTTCTCCTCCGTTTCTGAAGTTTTTCTTTGGGGTGATTCTTTAATTTGTAGTGTTACCCCTATATTTAACAGCCTTTCTGCACATGGTGTCTCAAAGTACAGCCACACTCTACTTCTCTTTTTACCATCTCTCTCTACTTTTACCGACTTGCGTTTTTTTTTTTTGTTTCTTGGACCCGAGTCGCTGAGTCATGCGACAAGTCAAAGCGAAAGAGAGGAGGGAGGGGGCGGGCCGCCTCGCTTTAGCATACAGGCGTGACACACAGCATTTACGTATATTTTGCAGACAAATCAGTTAGGTTAATTTAAAAAAAAGAGAAAAAACAGAAGCAAAGTGCGAGGGGTAAAACTTCAATCCCAGTATCGATATTGTAGTTGGAGTATCGATCGATATCGATACTAGCGTTGGTATCGATATTATCGATATCAGGATCGATCCGCCCACCCCTACTCTTCACCTGCGCACTGCAGTACCAGGACACTTTATAAAAATGTATTTATGTTCTGTCCTCCCGTGTGAGATTTCTATTCACAGAGGTGATGATTATGAAGTTCTTCTTTGATGATAGGGGAGCAGGATCACAGCCAAAACTTTCTTCAAAACATCTAAAAGCTTCCTATTGATTCTTTGGAGGCTGATTCCTGAAACGTGCTCTCACAAGATAACCTCCATGACTCATGGCTTATTCCTCTTGAAATATGGCCATAGACTACCAAAGTTACTATAGAGAAAATCATGAAGAATCAATCTCATCTCCTCATCCTGATATTCTTTTAATGCTGAGTCATGATGAATTTGGTCTCAAGTTTCCTCCATTTCATTTCATGCTTACTCAAAAAGTTGAATTCATATTATTTTGAAAATCCTGACAGGTAATTGGTTTACTTGAGGACACCCAGCTGTTTAATTCTCATCCCTGAAGAGCTTTTCAAATTGTTCACGGGGAGTGGGTATCAACAAATATAACTGTGAGTCCTAAAAGGTTCATTTTTATCTGCAGAATTTTACCGCTTCAAAGTCCAATAAGAAGGAGTGTTTATTTTCTTATTAGGACCAGAGGTCACCATTAATCTGAGGTTTTAATAGCGGAGTGTTCTGAACCCGAGATGCAGCTTTTACTCATTTTTTTCCACACTGATGCCGATGAAAAAATTCAAATCATTTTCACTACATGATGCGTCTTTGGACATGGTTCTTTAGGAAGCAATCAGGATGTTTCAGATTACTAATCACCAGCTTCATCATGCAGATATTCCCCTCTGGGAAACTCTATCCTGTTAGTTACATGGCTCTCTTTTCTAAGGATATTTAATTTTCTTGTCTGGTTGGAAAGAAAAGACAGTGCTGAGATTTTTTTGCTCTCATTGTTCAAAAATACGTTAAGAGACAAAAACGGCTAAATATTGGTTTGATAATTAATCTTTTATAATCTGAAAACCGTATGATTTCCAATAAAAGCCCATGTAGAAGAACACCCCTGTTTTTTTTTTTTAATTTTGAAAGCTTAACCCGACAAAAATAAGTCTTTCATACGAAACTTTAGGTCAAGTCAGACAGGTCCTTGTCCTCTTAAATAGCACTAAAAAGTGCTTTAAACAGCACTACGGTGGATGTGCAGCTTGGAACCGTACCGTACCAAGCTGAATATTTTTGCCCTGCATATTTTTTTACCTTTTTTTTGCAAATAGTTTATTTATAGAAGCGCACCCCATCAGTGCGGCCGCACATGCACGAGTATTGGAAAAATACAGTAATGAAATGGTTTTATGTATTAATGGAGGCCCCACCTGTACCTTCACTGCACATCTCCAGACCGTCGTTCTGGTTGTCGTTTATAATGAGCTCTGTTATAAATACCTGCTCTTTATCCTGTCGGCTTAGAGGTCCTAAAGCCATGACTTTCAAACATCTCTTAGGGAATTAAATTTGCATTTAAATTTAAAATAAAATCAGTCTGATCTGACTTTTATTACCCTCTGTCATGTTACTGGTGAAACACAGCAGTGAGATCAAATAGTGGTTTATAAATAACAAAAAGAAAAGGAAAAAAAACATATCTGATCAATATTTCAAAGCAGCTGGATTAGCCTACATAAAACTGATATTCTGTCTGTTGAATCTGAAAGAAGGAAGCTGCCAAACGTTCAACTTTTGTGAATTTGCCTTAAAGCAAGTAATATGGTGCATTCACTCTCTGGGTATCCATGCATTAAATGAAACCAATCCAGTTGGCTCTGATGCTGCTTTGTGTCACAATGAGGCCGTCACACCAAAGCAGCAGTATCAGGATACCTCAAAAAGTTTAATAGGAACAAAAAAAAAAAGAACTTGTGCTACTTATGATTGATTTCAGTAATAGGATTTCAATTTTTATATTTTTTTAGTTTGACTGAATGCATGTAAATCAAATTAGAAGCAAGTTTAGCTTAAATCCTTTAATAAATGAATGGATGCATCTGTTATAGTTTGCAGGTCTGGTGAGAATGTATGACTGTTTACAATGTGTATGTGTTACTTAAAACTGTTTGAAGTGTACGGTGTCTTACCCAGAGCAGGCTCTGCACAGTCCTTATACTGCTCCGGTGTGCAGTACGAAGCATCACCTAGCAGATTATAAATAGTAAATGTCAGAAAAGATTGAGTCAGAGTCTATTATTAAAATTCAAGTTGTTAAAAAACGCATATACATGTGCATTAAAAAAATAATCTGTTTTTTCCCCTCAGTGTCCAATACAAGATTGTGTATCAGACTCAAACTTATGTAGAATTTACTTGTTAAGTCAAAATAAAGATGTTAAATCTTTAAAGTATATGTGACTCATGCGATAACTATACATAGAACATATGGAGACATTTAATATTTAATAATGCCATAATAATCACCCCCATTACACTTCCATACATCATGTAGCTGGACGTATGTAGCTAAATACAGAGAGAGGAACGGTGGATGTTTGCTTCCAGAATAGCCATACAATAGCCATATTTCATTCAATGTAGGTGTTATTTTGCTGAAATGCCTCGACAATGTGTGGCACCAGGCAGTTCCAATGTGCCAGGAGAAGATCTTTTGGTATTTCTATTCCCAAAAGAGGGGAAGCCGAGGAAACAGTGGACGAGACAGATCCAACAAACCAGAGCTCCCTCGAAGCCCTGTATATTTCCATCTGCTTTCACATTGGGTCACATACAGTTTAATTTTCTATAATTAACGTGGTAAAAACTTTACTGTTCTAGACGTGTTATCCACACTGTGAAAAAAATTATTTGCAGAAAAATTGTTTGCTTTTTTTGTTTTACAGGAAAGTAACATTTTTACAATTTTTTTTTTTTTTTTTAAGAAAAAGTGAAAGCAAGTTTTACAGAAAACTTACAGTAATTACAAACATTTTTTCAAGAAAAAACATGTAAAAAGTACATTAATTCAATTTTAGTCAACAGATTTGTACTTTTTTACAGTGCACATGACTAAACTTACCAGGCATGTGTACCATTCTGCAGTTACAGTTCTCCACGATGTAGCGTGTTTCACAGTCGATCCTACAGGCGGTCACGCTGTACACCTGGAAAAAACCCGACTTCAGGGCTTTGGATTCACACTCTCCCCACGGGGGAGGCAGGTAGGTCAGCTGCAGGTCAGAGAAGAAATAAAAATTGTTTTAGAAAACCAAAAGACTATTTGCTACTAACATATGTTTATAAAATTTCTTTATTTCTCTGCGTGGGTGCAGCCATAAAGATACATTCTCATTAAACTGTGTAGATGTTCTTTAGTTTTTGTAAAATATTTTCTACATTTATTTATTTACAGATTTTATTCCATGAAAGAAACCGAGAAACCAAACCGCTCCAGTTAACAAAAAACCCCCCAAAAAAAACAACAACCCAAAAACCATTGCGTAAACTTATACAGTACTTTTCACAGACACAAAAAACACAAAGCAAAAAAATCCCAAATTTACAAAAACTATTTAAAAACACAGCTAGATTTTAAAAAGGCATGAAGCACAACAGTCAGACACTCAAAGCTAAAACAAATCTTCAAAACAAAGTTAGAACATATTCAATTTTTCCAAAAACGGTCTGTGTAAAAATGTAGGCTTTGATCTCAGGAGGCGTTGGCTCAGAGGTAGAGTTCAATTCTTTTGACCGGGAGAACCAGGTTCAAATCTCACTGAGACATAGCCATCCCTAGGACTACTGGAAGACTAACAGAACAAAAAAAAAAAAAAAGTAAGTTTTACTCTAAAAAGCAGTACTAAATTTTGGAGCCAATTTTAATGTTAAAAAAAACACATTGAATCTTATTGATGATTTTTTTATTTAAAATAATCAACTTCATATGTAATTGATCATTTTAAATAAAAGGTGATATTACCATGTAAACGTACATTTACCAACATTTACGATTTGAAGAAGCACTTTGCGTGACAAATAATGAGTACTATTCATTTTCTATAACTAACAGCTTCTCACAGCCCTCCAAATAATTTCCCCTGGAAATGAAGGAAGCAGAAGTGTCGCAGCGGACCAGGTGCTGAGAAAAACAATCCAACAGATAGCCAGAATGTGTCATCTCACAGTGATGGGAGAACATCCAAATGTTCTGCTCTTTCTCCTGTGGTTCTGAGGACTAGGATAACAGATGAGAAGCCAGGGAGAGCGCACCGAGCAGAGAGGAGACCCATCTGCTCCACAGCAATGCCATTAAAATCTGCCCATCACCCTCTGTTCTCAGTTAGCATCAATGTCACCACAAACCTTTTTCCCTTTTTTTTCTCCTTTGGATGAGGTGACGAGCAACATCTCGCCTTGATCTGATATCATTTATCAGATTTTTTATACACCTGTTTTTTGGATGAAGCCATTTTACTATCAGGGTGTGGGACAAGCACTAAGAACGAAGTACAAAAAAATTCCTCTATGTTAAATAAAATAGAATCCAGAAGCTTCTAACCATCTGGAAGGAGCTTTAATATTTCCTGTGATAATTAAAAGTGTCTATCTTAGGACCGGCAGAAAGCCCGAGCCGAACCACGACATCCATTAATGTCGTCAGAGACTCGTGAAAGGTGCTCCTGAGCAATCCTTAACCTTTACAGTCACCTTCAAACCTCGGCTAATCGTCACTCCTGGCATAATTGGAGTCAGCCAAATCTGATTTTAGATCAGATTATTTCCCTCTAATCTGATAACCCAAAGACCTTCAGATTCCTTTTCACTATGTTCAAACCTGCTGACCTGATTATGGTCACTTTAATAAGAGCAGAAGCCCGTACCATGCTAAGGATGTTATTAATCAACGCTCCATTCTCCATTTTTACCAGAGTAATACTCTAATTAGGCTTCAGCACACAGCCAACCAGGGACATAGTTAAAAAGTTGAGAGGAGAAAGAGTTTCTTTGAGGTCGCTTTCTAAGCGATGGTAGTATGAACTGTATCTCAACAACACATCTGAACAAAAATACCTTTGTTTTTATTTAACTAAATGGAGCTAAACTGCAAAACAATGACCCCAAGACGAGTCTTCATAGACTAATGACTTTTTTTCATCCTTGAGATGAATGGCTTTCTAAATAAAAGGAACCACATGGCCTTTTAGTTTCAGTAAAATTCCCACAGATGGGCAATTTCTGTGTCTGGAGAGCTTAAATATAAAATTGCTTTGAGGGGATTCATCCATCCTTTGCTGTAGGGTCTGCGTTTTGTGCCCGAGGCTCAGATTGATTGAAGCTGCTTTGATGTAGACCTAATACTATTAGCAGAAATTAGTTCATTTGTTCTCTGTTTCATAGTCGTTTTCCCAAGCCGATTCATGAGAATGCCTTAAAAAGACTCACTAATCATTGGTTTTCTTCTCTTTTTCTTTTTTTCTACTGCTTCACAGGGCTTTATTGCAAATATTTGTCTAAGATATTTAAATGACTCATCATCTAAATGGCTTTGTTTTTACATATTTAGAAGTGTTTTCAGTGTTTTGAGGATGACTTCTTGAGGAAAGAGGTTGAGATCCAAAAGCATCTCTTTGCAAAAGAGGCTTTGCTGTAATTAGTTGCAGCTAATTTGTTTTTTTCATCTGTGCAGGGTTGTGGAGAGGGATACAATTTTCTCAGAAGCCAGGCAGATGAGGTCTTGCCAACATCAGATCAGAGCTGACAGAAAACCCCTGGAGGGTAAATATCATTTTCCTGATTTCTGGTTGCATGATTCAACAAATTTTGTTATTTTAAAACCCTACGATGTCCACCAACACGACATGCAGAACGAAGGTCCATGTGCCAAATTGTGCTCTGCCAAGCAGGCCATCACATGCATATGCATGTACTTGACAATTTAAAGGCTTTTTATTCATTTATGCACTGATAAACTCACTTTTATGACATGAATCGTAATTAGATCTATAAAGCAAAAATAAATATGTTTACTTGTTCAGAGATTTTTGACCTGCATTTTAAAATCTCACAACTTAAACTATGGAAATAGTTTGCTTATTAATGGGAAAACAAAATAAGATTTGCTTATTTGAATTGTTAAACATACAACAAAGTAAATTGATTGAGTTCTCGAAAATGTGTGGATCTTTGTTCAGTCTAATTATGCGAAACTCGTCAAATAACTTGTCAAGTATTACTTTTGACCTCCATTGGTAAAATGGATTATGTTAAAATTATTTTCAGAACCAACCTAGACCTGAGAAACACTGACATTTTCTCTTCTATCCTTTTTGTTTGAGGGGGGAAAGGAGAAAGTTAATTTCAGCTAAATAAAGTAGAATTTTATATTTTACAACAAGATTAGGACAATAGCCAGATTTCATTTAAACTTTAAAATGTCCATCTTTTATTTCTTTTTTCAACTTTACACATCTTATAATTAAACCTTTAGATTTAAGCGGACGAGCCTCTTGTAACAAAGCTCTTTAAAGACTTTCAAGCTGTTCTGCTGGTGTTTAAGTCTCTCCATGGTCTAGTACCAAAGTATTGTACATTTTTGAAAAGTTAGTACCTTATGAACCATCTAGAACTTTGAGGACTTCTGGGGCAGGCCTCCCACTGGAGCCTAGAGTCAGGACTAAACGTGGAGAGGCTGCATTTCAATTTTATGCTGCAAAAGTCTGGAACAAACTTCCTGAGGCCATGAGACAGGCCTCTACTGTGACGATGTTTAAATCTAGGCTGAAAACAGTTCTGTTTAAATCTAGGCTGAAAACAGTTCTGTTTAACTTTGGTTTCGATTAAATACTCTTTTTATCTGTTTTAATTATTTTATTATTTTTTTTTTTAAACTTTTGGATTCTATGTTTTGCGATTTTAATGCATTTTTTTCCGCTTGTGAAGCATTTTGAATTGCATTTTGTAGGAATTGTGCTATAAAAATAAACTTGCCTTGCCTTGTGGAATATTAATTTTAATAACCTCAAAAAAAATCCCACAGTACTGATGTTGTTTTTCTTCTCGTGTTGGGCAATAAAAACTTATCTTTCATGTGTACTTTAAACACACATGTAACATTTACCCTCCTGTAAGTCTCTAACAAAGCCAACGATTAATGAGCCCGTTTAACTGGAAGTGTCCTGTGTGAGGAGAGGTACAAAGGTTGTGTGTCTTGTTGTTCAGCTGTTGACAATGATGGAGCTCTCTTGCTACATTCTTTTTCTGCCATTATCAGAGATAAACCGGTGACCTTTCCTTCCAAAGCACCTCTCAAGCCTCCCAGTCACAGCTGCCTGTTAGTCTTGATTTGTGGGGTGGACTTATCAAACACAGCACAGGGTATCCTGTGTCATCTTATAGATCTTCCACAGGACCGACTGCACGCCCAGATAAACAAAATCAAAGCTGATTTAAATAATGGGAGAATTTATTTGACTGTTCAATCGAATGCAAGAAAATAAGAACTGAAAGTTGGCCATTTTAGAAAAAAAGCAGTTAGGAGCTATCAAAGCCCTTCCAGACGAGCAAATAGGTGTGATTCTACAGTGTTTTGAGGTCCTGAGAGCATTCGAACAAGACGTCTCTATGTCTGCTCTTTTCATTGTGGAGCAAAGCATGCTTACCAAGCTCCTATATCTCTAAAAGAATCCTTGAACTCTTCCTTCAATCTCACACTGGCCATTCAATCTGGCCATTCATTCCCATTCAGAGAAAATAGGAATATAAAACACAATCTTCACCTTCTGGTGCAGTATTTCTTTGACTATGACCAAACTTCTTTGACTATGACCAAACAATGTAGAGTCAACATCACTCCAAATGCAGAACCAACATGCTTTTTATTTTCTCAAATAGAATTTCCCCATTTGTGACCGAAGTCCTATAGTAGGGTTAGAATCCGAGAACAAACTGCATGGTTTTTTACTGCATGATTGGGTAAGCTACATGGGACTCTTCAGAGACCTTAGAGATACTTTACTGAATTCTACAAGTTCAACTATTGAATGGAGGCACTTCTTCGCTAAGAAAGAAGTATGAATCAAATGTATTTGGTACAAGCAGTTTAGTATGGGGCTGGACGGTGGCGTGTTGGTTGTCATGGTAGCCTCACAGCAAGAAAGTTGGGGTTTGGAGTAGGGGCTAGGCTTGAAACACCGTCCTTTCTGTGTAGAGTTTACATGTTCACCCCATGTATGTGTGGGTTCTTATCTGGGTACTCTTTACTTTCATCCTCCAAACACATGTGTGTTAGATTAATTGGCTGATACAAACTTGCCTGTGGGTGTGTGTGTGGCCCCATGACAGACTGGCGACCTGTTTGGGGTGTACCCTGCCTCTCGCCTTAAGACAAAACTTCAGTTTGAATCCTGAACCAAATACCACTGATAACATTAAGAAGTTAAAATAAACCAAAAAGTTTATCTAATTTATTCACAGTTTGAATCAAAACATGAGGGCATAAACAAAATAAGAAAATTAAAGAATTAGCTGAAGAACTTAAAACAAATGAGCTTTCTACTGTCTTAATTTGTTTATGACTAGAGCAGAAATCATTTCTTTTCAGGTTAAAATAATACAAGAACATTGCTTTGTCTTTCTTTTTCTTCTGGTTATTTACGTTCTCATTTTAAAGTGTATTTGCAGTAATGCAGCAAGACAGCGACATGCAATCACAATGTGAAACATCACTTTCATATGTCCTCGTTTTCTTTCCATAATCCCACCCTGTATGTCTCAGCATTGACAAGTTGATGGATGACTCCTTCACAGGCTCGTTCGTGCTGTTTATTATATTTTGTCAACTGCCATCAGCGTCTATCAATGGTCTTTTTTCCCCGTAAGCCTCTCAAAAAAAGTCCAAATCCTGCATATAGTCTATCCATCATTTATGTACTGCTTATCGAGCTTGGAGTTGTGGGGATAGCAGAGCCCATTGTAGGTGAGATGCAAGGTACTCTTCAAACAGGCAGCAAGTCTGTTGGAAGGTCACACACGCGACATACAACCACACAGACACGCGTTTGTTCCTTTGGGACTGTTTTTGGTGAACAACCAATCTAACATGCATATATTTGGAGAGTGGGAGGGAGCTTCGGTACCTAGTAAAAACAAAATTGAGTGTGGAGACATGGTATATCTACACAAAAGCCTCACCTATTCAAATAGTGTTCTATTTCTTCTTTGCTGATGATAAATGAGTATCTGTGACTGATCAACCAACTATACATTGATTTGGTTTTTCTTTATTCATCAAGTGAAAGGATTGTTCTTCTTTTGGAATGTTAGAATTTTGTCTACATATTTATTGATGGATCATTATGGCATTTTTAGAGAACCTTGAAGATCTAATTTCATTCTGTTTTGTTGTCTTCTGCTTATCCAGAGCCACTGGTGCGGGGGCAACAGCCTCAACCGGGAAACCCAGGCTTCTCTCACCCCAGTTATATTCTCTAGCTCACCCGGGAGGATCCCAGCTGTGAAAAATAGTCTCTCCAGCAAGTCCAGCATTTGCCTCTTGAAGAACCCATCTCATGCAATACAGACTTTTCAGAGCTTTTTTCTAGTGATGTGTTTTTTAAAAAATGAGATACAACTTTATTTAGTTATATGTTAGTGTTGTACTGTTGCTTGTAAACCATGTCTAAAACCAACATTGTCACTGAAATAAAATTTTTTTTACCATGAGGAAGTTCAAGTTGATAACAGTCAAGTCGTTGCCCACAGTTTTACTATTTAGCAGCTGGAGACAGAAATATTTGTCTGGCAGTCAACGGGGTCAGAATATCGCTGGAAGGAAAACAACACAAAGCCTACAACTTTTGCTGGATTCTGTTGTCTTGGCATGTTCGCTGCTTATTTCTGCCTCGAGTTGTTCAGACTACAAACTGTCCCGGCACATTTTACGAACACTGACAGCCAAGGTGAAGAAGGAGGGGAAACAGAAGCTATTTCAAAAACAAGAAAACAATGACTTTATCTAGACAGAAACCTTTTGAGCTTCCACATTTGGACTGAACAAAGTATCTTTCAAAGCTTAGCTCAAAAACATAAAGGAAAGAAGGAAAGACAGACACCCAAACTGGAAAAATGTGACAAAACTAATAACTAGGGTGACCTGACAGGACTCACAAACAGAAAATACGAAGCTGTTCAGCTTGACAGTGACTAAAATCAACAAGGGTAGAGTTTGTTTCACTTCAGGCAGGAGGACAAACAAAGAAGAAAAACATCTGTAAGAAATAGAGAAAGGAGCACTGTCCGTGTCTACAAAAAGACTGTGTATGAGTCCAAGAGCTTTAATATTGGTTGTCTGTGATAAAAAGAAACTGTTGTATGATTGATTGGGTTGAGATTGTATGGAGAACACCTAAAGAGAAAAATCACTCAGATGACCAGGAGTCCACGAGAGATTAAACCAAACATACAATTCTCCTCTGGCAGGTTTTTAATCATATTATCTTTGAGCCAAAGTGAAAAGAAGAGAAAAAATAAACAGACATCAGAGGATATTGGGGACACCTACCCTCTGCTCCTGTGTGGCCACAAAGGTCTGGAATCCAGGAGCCACACCAAAGCCGAGCTCATGAACGAACGGAGGCTCCGCCTGACTGTGGATCTGCACCCGAACACCTGCTTCAAAGGCTGTATCCTCTGCAAAGAAGAAAAGATGACATTCGGTTGTTTTCATATAAATGCAAATACGAGACAACTAGCTTCTTTAATACTTTAAATTGAACTGTTTACAAAGTAAAGAAGTGAGAGAGGAAAGTTGTTTTTTGGTGTTTAAATCTGATTTTCATGTTTGGAAAAACCTTTTAACTGCAATTTTTAAAGCTTTCAACTCAAAACCCACAGCTTGCTAGATCCACCGTTTGATAACAAACACATTTTTAGGAATCGTATTTGTTGTGACATCAAACATGGAGAGTAAATAAGAAGAACTTGGTCCAGACTCCATAGATGAAAGGCCTTTTATCATTCTAGTTAGAGGGCTTTTCTACGCTCACACACTCACATGTACATGCAGGTAAGAACCAACTGAGCCATTACTTTTACTCAAAGAGAAGAAGAAGTGTTTGCAGGAATCAATAAACCCCTGATATGCACACACGCGCACGCTTGCACGCATACACACGCACTTAGCTATGACTTTCCCCAGGAAGCAATTCAGTCTTTAAAACCGATTCATTGGGATTTCTCTGCGACACAACCCTCACAAACCAATAGGTTGCAGCACCATCATCCAGTCATGATCCCCATTAATAAAAAAGGTGTTTTGAGTCTTAATTATGTTGGTGCTGCTCACTTAGATGGAAAGTAAATTATTGTACTTTGTATATTTCAATGAATAATATCAATTATGTGAACATGAATTTGTGGAAAGCAACAGCAAGACTGGTAAATAGTTGGGTGATTTTTAAAAATCCAAACAGTGGAGCTGGATAAAGGTGTGACAGTGTTTGAAACATAAGTTATCATGTTAAATTAGACAACATGGGTAACATCATGTACAATTGAAATCCTCAGGAATAGAAAAATAAACTAGGCAAACACCAGCTTGAGCCACTGTTATATAGTGAATGCATTGTACTTTTGCAGCACGCTATAGTATCTATACGGTATCCCAAAGTACTTTACAATTCATTCACATTTGGTGGAACCTGCCATACTAGAAGGTAACCATGACCTTTTAGAAGCTATTACTGTTAATACTAATTAAAAAAAAACGGGTAAACTCTTTACAAGTCCCACATTTTGCTCAACCACCCAAAAAAATTAATAAATAAAAGGCTCTCTACAACTGAATTTGAGCCATCAACTTGCTTGCACTGCAAGTGTGAGTCACATGTTGGTGCGACATCCAAACAAAACATGTTTGTGCTGACATAGCAGCAGTGTGTCTGATGACCAAGCTTGATTTCTTTGTGCTAAAACCAGGACCTAGCAAAGGCAAGAGGAACTTAAAGATTAGGTCTCACCATGTTGGTGTTTATCCAAAACGGACATTGATTTGATATTGATAGCATCAACATCTGGTTTAATCCACCCACCACTACCTATGGCTACAGGATTCAGAAACTAAAATTCCCAAGTATAATTGAAATTTAAACTCTTTTTTTTTTTCATTTTAATGTTACTATAAAATCCAAAACTAGCATATCTATAAAAAATGTCCTTGTCTTAAATGTAAGTAAACAGTGTAAACTGTTAAAATATAAAGTTAGTTTGGGGCTATAATAATCACAATCAAATAAAGGAACCAGGTACAGTGATTTCTGCGTGTGTGCATCTCTCTCAATATGTGTATGTCTGTTCGTGTGTGCAGAAAAAAATTGCAAATTTGTGTTTCCCACTTTACAAATTGACTGGATTTGCTTACATGCGACTGCTTTTCAGCATCTGCACATTTGGTTGACACCATCTGGCTGGTGGGAAATGAGGATGTGATAGCTGCACACACGGTTGCTATTTGCTCACATCAGCCACAACCATGTGAAACAGACCTGCAGCTGCTAGTCTGCACACAGCCATCTTTTCAGTAAAAACTAAACATAAATCAGAAACAATTTTCTCTCCATTTTAAAGGGCAATTGCTGTGCATTGATCTGTAAATGAATGAAATATTTTACGTGCCTCATAACTTTAAAGCTTATCAGAATCAGAATGCTTTTATTGCCATGTCAATGAAGAATATCAGAGACTAGGAACTTGCTTTGATACAGGTGTGCAAAAAAAAAAAAAATTAAATAAAAATAATTTAAACAAAACTAAGAGTGCTCAGAAAGAAAAAGAAAAGTAGTGCAATGTCATAGAAAATAATAAAAAATAATAAAGATAGTAAAGTGACAAGAGGGAAGTGACTAAGAGATGTAGGGATCTAGGTTATAAAGCATTCATTAGTCCAACGGCAGACAGGAAGAAGCTGTTTTTGTGGCAGGACGTCCTGGTCCGAATGGACCAGAGCCTCCTGCCCGAGGGGAGTCGCTCAAAAAGTCCATGTCCAGGGTGGGAAGGGTCAGCTGCTATCCAACCTGCACGACCCCGAGTCCTGGAGACGTACATGTCTTCGAGAGATGGAAGGCTGCAGCCAATCACCTTATCTGCGGAACGCACGATGCGCTGCAGTCTATGTTTGTCCCTGGCTGTGGCTCCAGCATACCACACGGTGATGGAGGAGGTGAGGATTTATCTGAGGGATTTTATGTTTTCACCATGTTGAAACATTATTCTGACATCAAAAACATTCCTGGGGTGGTTTTACATTTCATTTGTGTATGTTTGAGAAAATTGCAAACTCTTCCATTTAGGATTTGGCTACTACTTGAATTCCAAATTGTTGTTTTTGGCCATGGATCTTGTTCTCTGCCACATCCACACTCCAACAAACAGAAAGTGTTTTTGCAGCGTGCACATGCTCTACTCCGTTCATTGAGGTACTGCTCTTCCTAACATGCCGAAGGAGTGGGACAAAGCATGAAGTCAGGGGAAGGATGATTTCACACTGTCAAGTTTTACTAAAGTGAATTTGACTAAATGTATCTGCAAACGTTTTTTTTTTTTTGCCGAATACCTTAACGTATTCCTGTGCTTACAGAAAGTACTACGTTTATCAATGTACAGTATGCTATGAGATTAGAATTATTTTCCCACTATAGTACGACTTTCTGCAAAACCAAAAAAAATCTGCACTTTTTAGTCATCTCAGATTTAAGTTCAGGACTCAGGTTTATGAGGTGATCTATCAAAGGATATATCAGGTTGCTGCCGTATGTCTTTAAAATAGCTATCACAGAAATACCTCATTAACGTCTAAGGTCCTGTTAAATCTTACATAATCAGCCACTGTTTGTCCAGTGGTAATTAAAAAGCCATAAAAATCCTATAAACCACACTGAGTGACAGATTCCTTCATTAAACCAATGGAAGCTATGTAAACATGATGACGGCTTTACACAGCATGGAAATAGGAACTTTAGAAGCATTGTTTAATAGAAAGGAACACATGTGGCTAATCACTGGAACAGTATTTAATATTACAAGATAGAGATGACAGGATTTGTTAATCATCCTTTTCTCTCTCTTTGTTTTACAGAAGTTAATTAAGAATAAATACGATGTAAACAGTTCCTGTCTGGATACTGGTTGCATTTTTGTGTGCTTGTGTTAGTTTTTTTTTTTTTTTTTCTCACCAAGAAGGATGTTTTAATGACAGGGATGTTCTAGGTCTGTTTATTCAAAGCTAATTATTTATCTTACTTCTTAAATTTCAGTGGGAGTTTCTGCTTGATTACAATCGTTTGAAGCCAGTTGTAGTGAGACTGGGCTATGTATATAAAATTTAAGCTGCATTGATTTTTTTTTCTTATGTATTCATTTGCAAAACCAGTATTTAAATTTTCTGATGTGGCTCAGTTTAGTTTTCTATCTAAATGCCGCAATTTTCAGTGTCTATTGTTGTAAAAAGTGGAAATAAACAATAACAAAAACTCACATACTTAAAAACTTCAAAAGAATAGAATAAATACTTTTTATGTATTTTAGTAGTACAGCTTTAGTCCAGGGCTGCACGGTGTTACAGTGGCTAGCACAGTGGCCTCACAGCAAGACACCTGCAATTTGAATCCCAGAGTGGACGAGAGGCTTGAAACACTGGCCTTTCAATGTGGAGTTTGCATGTTCTCCCCATGTAATGTGTGGGTTTTATTCCCACTCTCTAAAAACATACATGTTAGGTTGATTGGCCGCTATGAACGTGTATGTGTGTGAATGATTGTCTGTGTGTCTGTTGCCCTGCAACAGACTGATGACCTGTTTGGGGTGTGTCCTGCCTCTCACCTAAAATAAGCTGGGTTAATAAATGAAACTTTATTCATCCCTCAATGTGGAAATTTCTGTGCTGCATTACATTGCAGGAGGCTGCGACGGCGCCAATAGTGGGAGAATCAGGGAGTTAAGTGTCTTCCCCAAGGACACCTAGACATGAGCTCAGTGGGATTCGATCCCGCAAACTTCCGGAGAACTTCCGGTTGAACGGCGAACGCTTTACCACTGAGCTATTGTCTGGCACTCTCCATAACCCTAAAGCGGTTTCAGAAAACGAAACAAAACTTTAGTTCACGAATACAATTTCATTTAAGTTAGCATCTGAATGAATATAGCCTTTGAAAAACATCTATCAGCAGCTGTTACTTATCTAATCATTCAATGGCTAATTTGCAATTTTAATATAAAACGAAATACGTACTGTTGTGTGTAAGAAGGTCCATATAGCAATTGTAATTTGGTGTTTTTAAAGTGATCAAATTGCAATTTTAATACACTATCTGAAAACACTAAAGTTTGTTAAAGTGCTCTTATGCTGCAGTATGTGATAAAGGTCTGGACTGTTTAGTCATGTTGGAAATGCTGATGCATAATTATGAACTGTTTTACTCTTCCACATGACAGATTACTTAACTTTATAAAGCGGAAAATTGCTTTAGCTTCACTCCACGCCTCATTTACCAGAAAAACATGTAAAAGAGAAATAAAGCGATGGCAAAGGTCGTGTAGTTGTGAATGGCTGGAATTAAACTTTCTTTTCTCAAGGCAAAAATCTGAAAAAAAAAAAGTTTCAAAGTAATTATTTAAGTTGTGTCTTTAAAATCAGAACAAACTGAAGTACTCTTACTTCTCTAAACTCGGTTATTTTTGTCAATAGATATTAAAAGAATTGTGAGTAAATTATGCTATTTGGACCTGAAATATGGCAGGATATTTTTCGGTTCCTGCTCTTGCTAATTCAAAGTCACAGTTTGGTTGGAAAGTGAAGAAGAACATCCTATTATCTGAATGAATATGTGTGTGAATGGTTGTATGGAGTGAATGAATAAAGCATATGTAAAACGTCTTTGAGTATCTAGAGAAGCACTATACAGTGGGGGTCAAAAGTTTACATACACTTGTAAAGAACATAATGTCATGGCTGTCTTGAGTTTCCAGTTATTTCAACAACTCTGATTTTTCTCTGATATAGTGATTGGAACAGATCCTTCTTTGCCACAAAAAACATTCATGAAGTTTGATTCTTTTTATGACTTTATTATGGGTAAACTGAAAATGTGACGAAATCAGCTGGCTCAAAAATATACATACAGCAACATGAATGAGCAATTTTGGAGACTTAGAAAGTTGTGTCAATGACATGAGCTTCATAGCATGACCGCTTAACTTCTTGTGAGTGATTATGAGTGACTACAGCTGGTGACTTCTCTGAGGCCATTTAAAAAGGGCTCATTGGATAAAAACACCCACAAACGCTACAATGGGAAAGTCAAAGGACTTTCCCATTTTGAAAAAGAGAAAATTATTGACTTGAACAAGTCAGGAAAGTCACTTGGAGCCATTTCAAAGCAGCTGCAGGTTCCAAGAGCAACAGTGCAAACAATTGTTTGTAAGTATAAAGTGCATGGCACTGTTTTGTCACTGCCACGATCAGGAAGAAAACGCAAGCTGTCACCTGCTGCTGAGAGAAAACTGGTCAGGAGGGTGAAGAGTCAACCCAGGAGCACCAAAAAGCAGATCTGCCAAGAATTAGAAGCTGCTGGAACACAGGTGTCAGTGTCCACAGTCAAGCGTGTTTTGCATCGCCATGGACTGAGAGGTTGCCGTGCAAGAAGGAAGCCCTTGCTCCAAAAGCGGCACCTTAAGGCTCGACTAAAGTTTGCTGCTGATCACATGGACAAAGTTCTGTGGTCAGATGAAACAAAAATTGAGCTATTTGGCCACAATGCCCAGCAATAAGTTTGGAGGAGAAAAGATGAGACCTTTAACCCCAAGAACACCATGCCTACCATCAAGCACTGTGGTGGTAGTATTATGCTGTGGGCCTGTTTTGCTGCCAATGGAACTGGTGCTTTACAGAGAGTCAATGGGACAATGAAGAAGGAGGATTACCTTCAAATTCTTCAAGAAAACCTGAAGTCATCAGCCCGAAGGTTGGGTCTTGGGCGCAGTTGGGTGTTCCAACAGGACAATGACCCCAAACACACATCAAAAGTGGTAATGGAATGGCTAAATCAGGCTAGAATTAAGGTTTTAGAATGGCCTTCCCAAAGTCCTGACTTAAATCCCATTGAGAACATGTGGATAATGCTGAAGAAACAAGTCCATGTCAGAAAGCCAACAAATTTAACTGAACTGCACCAATTCTGTCAAGAGGAGTGGTCAAAGATTCAACCAGAAACTTGCCAGAAGCTTGTGGATGGCTACCAAAAGCGCCTAATTGAAGTAAAAATGGCCAAAGGACATGTAACCAAATATTAGCATTGCTGTATGTATATTTTTGACCCAGCTGATTTCGTCACATTTTCAGTTTACCCATAATAAAGTCATAAAAGAATCAAACTTCATGAATGTTTTTTGTGACAAAGAAGGATCTGTTCCAATCACTATATCAGAGAAAAATCAGAGTTGTTGAAATAACTGGAAACTCAAGACAGCCATGACATTATGTTCTTTACAAGTGTATGTAAACTTTTGACCACCACTGTATAAGTTCAATGCATTATTAAATAAAATAAAATAAATGAATTACTCTATTCATCCCTCACCAGGGAAATTTGTTTGCTGCACTCCTTACACCACAGCAGGCTGCCCTTCAACAGCACCAATGGTGGGAGAAGCGGGGGTTAGGTGTCTTCTCCAAGGACCCTAGACGTGCTCTCCGTGGGACGCGAACCCGCGACCTTCCGGTCCGCAGGCGAACGCTCTAACCACGCGGCCACCATCTCCACCCAAATTAATATTATATTATTAATTATATATACACTCAACAAAAATATAAACGCAACACTTTTGTTTTTGCTCCCATTTTTCATGAGATGGACTTGAAGATCTAAAATTCATTCCAGATACACAATATTACCATTTCTCTCAAACATTGTTCACAAATCTGTCTAATTGTGTGATAGTGAGCACTTCTGCTTTGCTGAGATAATCCATCCCACCTCACAAGTGTGCCACATCAAGATGCTGATCTGACATCATGATTAGTGCACAGGTGTCCTTATACTGCCCACAATAAAAGGCCACCCTGAAATGTGCAGTTTTGTCTCACAGCAAAATGCCATAGATGCCACAAGCATTGAGGGAGCGTGCAATTGGCATGCTGACAGCAGGAATGTCAACCAGATCTGTTGCTTGTGCATTGAATGTTCATTTCTCCACCATAAGCCTTCTCCAAAGGCATCTCAGAGAATATGGCAGTACATCCAACAGGCCTCACAACCGCAGACCACGAGTAACCACACCAGCCCGGGACCTCCACATCCAGCAGGTTCACCTCCGAGATCGTCTGAGACCAGCCACTCAGACAGCTGCTGAAACAATTGGTTTGCATAACCAAACAATTTCTGCACAAACTGTCAGAAACCGTCACAGAGAAGCTCAACTGCATGCTCGTCGTCCTCATCGGGGTCTTAACCTGACTCCAGATCGTCGCCGTAACACACTTGAGCTGGCAAATGCTCACATTCGATGGCGTCTAGAACGTTGGAGAGGTGTTCTCTTCACGGATGAATCTCGGTTTACGTTGTTCAGGGCAGATGCCAGACAGCATGTGTGGCGTCGTGTGGGTGAGCACTTTGCTGATGTCAATGTTGTGGATCGAGTGGCCCATGGTGGTGGTGGGGTTATGGTATGGGCAGGCATCTGTTATGGACGAAGAACACAGGTGCATTTTATTGATGGCATTTTGAATGCACAGAAATACCGTGATGAGATCCTGAGGCCCATTGTTGTGCCATACATCCATGAATATCACCTCATGTTTCAGCAAGATAATGCACGGCCCCATGTAGCAAGGATCTGTACACGATTCTTGGAAGCTGAAAATGTCCCAGTTCTTGCATGGCCAGCATATTCACCGGACATGTCACCAATTGAACATGTTTGGGATGTGCTTGACCGGCGTATACGACAGCGTGCACCAGTTCCCACTAATATCCAGCAACTTCGCTCAGCCATTGAAGAGGAGTGGACCAACATTCCACAGGCCACAATAGACAATCTGATAAACTCTATGCGAAGATGTGTTGCACTGCATGAGGCAAATGGTGGTCACACCAGATACTGACTGGTTCTGAGTCCCCAGACCGTCAATAAAGAAAAAACAAAATGCACATTTCAGGGTGGCCTTTTATTGTGGGCAGTATAAGGTACACCTGTGCACTAATCATGATGTCAGATCAGCATCTTGATGTGGCACACTTGTGAGGTGGGATGGATTATCTCAGCAAAGCAGAAGTGCTCACTATCACACATTTAGACAGATTTGTGAACAATGTTTGAGAGAAATGGTAATATTGTGTATCTGGAATGAATTTTAGATCTTCAAGTCCATCTCGTGAAAAATGGGAGCAAAAACAAAAGTGTTGCGTTTATATTTTTGTTGAGTGTAAATTAATATACACATTAATATTATAAATTTTAATGTCACTTATACAAGTATAACAAATCTTATTGGACAACTATTTTTTTAAGATTCACTTGGGATGTAAAATAAATTTATATTTTTTTAACTGATTTGATTTGACTGCATTTATCAACAAGTTACCGCTGAGAATCCAAAAATAGATGTATACATGAGTATTTATCTGAAAACAGTGTAAAGTATACACAATCACCAGCTTTCGGTGGGTGGTAACCGACAGAACAACATTGCGGACACAAGCAGCCAAAATGAGCTTAGGTTGAGGAGCTCTGCCATCCGGGAGGAGCTCGGGGTAGAGCCGTTGTTCTTCCGGGTCGAGAGTAGCCAGATGGGGCGGCGGGGAGACTAAGTCTCACAGCTGGCCGGGGAATACCTTGGGATCCTTCTGGGCGAGCTGGAGGATGGAGCCGGGGTGAGAGAACTCCAGGTTTCCCGTCTGAGACTAATGCCCCCGCGGCTTGGCCCTAGATAAGTGGAAGATAACGAAACAGGACAGCCTATTACAGTTTTGAGTTTCCATCCACACATGTATTTTGTGTTTCATAATAAACAAGATGGGGTTACATTAAAATGTTCAGATACTTAAATAAGCTCTTTTCAAGAGTACATCTGATCCATATTTATAGATCTTGTTGAGTCATTCCTTTTAAAACCCAGCCAAGATTAACAATCTCAACAAGGCAATAAACTCAGTGCCAACTCTCACCATTTCTGTACCAACTCAAAACGACATGGATTCTCTGTCTGATCACGCTTCCCTTTGAACGGTGTATGCACATACATATTTAGTTATCCACTCCTAATGTGGTCCCATATCTCATTGGCAAACAATCCAACTCCACCAACACAAAGTTCAGATATTTTTCTTATTGGCATAAACTTTCGAAAGAAGCTGCTATAGAGCCATGACTCTAAAAACAGAAAAAGACGCTTAACTAAAAGTTTATAAAAATATTAGACATTCAATCCATGATGCAGCCTAATTTGCTTGCTTATCAGATCATTTTGAGCAGTAACCATGTCCGTGATTGGTTGAGAGCTGCATTTTTTAGCAAACAGAGTGTGCTTCTCAACTTCAAACAGGAGTTTGTAGATTCACAATTCCCCAAACAAAGCAGACTTTCTGAGAGAACATGAATCATAAAGGCTGGTGTGAGTGCATCCTCAAAAGGTTCCACTTCAAAGTTGTTTGTGTATGCAGACAGCTCGCAGTACACACAAAAAAAGATCACATCCGTGTCTGTGAACCCACAGCAGGTAGATAAAAAGATCTCAATCTAAATTAATATGTTATTTTACTGAAACAGCATTTAAATTTTAATCAGTAAACCCCAAATGTAACCTCGAACAATAATTAGAGTTTATATTTTACATGCTAACTGAAAATTCCGTCTGTTATGCTAATACAGTATGTCAATTAGTATTTTGCCAAACCAACTTTTTAAAGTTCATGTTTGGAAATTATTCCCACATCAAAGACATACGCAAAGTTTTTTTGTGTTTCATTCATACATATTTGAGCAATTTGTGACTTGTCCTTTTCAGTATTCAGATACTACTCGAATGCCAGCTTGTTCGCCTAATTTCTGACATAAGCAGAAACAATATAAGTTGCGCTCTGCGTACACTACGTCACCACTTTCAATTACTGATTTCTCTTGATTCATATTTTAATGTAAATTTACTAATATAAAAATGTACTAATTTAATGTGCTTAACACTGTATTTGTGGTCTCAAGCTAGAAGTTACGAAGTTATTCTGCCGTGGACATGCATGTTGACATGCGCGACCAGCTTCTGGCTCTCGGAGGCACATCCGCGTGTGGCTGGAGGAGTTGGTTTTGTCCCGGGAGAGCTGAGGAGTAGGAGACAATCTGGAGGACGTGTGGAGAAAGAGACGGTCTAGAGGAGGTGCTTCAGGCCCTGTGTTTTTGTGGTTTTTGTGGAAACGTTGCTCACTTGAGGAACTGGAGGCGCACACTTGGACCCAGTGAAATACAAAGAGGCCGGTATGGTGTTCTTCACTGCGGCTAGGATTTGTGACCCAATCCAGACTCCAGCTTTTGAGTTGCCAGGTTGGAGACAGTGTGACCAAACTGGGACACCAGTGGATAGAGGGCATCGAGGTGTTTGCACTGCAGCACTCAAATTTCCCTTTGGGGATTAATAAAGTATATTCAATTCAATTATGCTGTGTTGTGCATACACCCAGGTGGTGGGATCAAGCAGGAAGCAAGAGGAGGAGATAATTCCTAGTGTCAAAACTGAAGCAAAACTAACTAAGTGGGTCTAAATGCTTTTAAAATGACTTCTGTTTGTTTGAACCTGCTACCAGTGCTTTTTAGCGGAAAGACGAAGAAGAAGTGTGGCAAGATTTTACCGTTCTCTCTGTACCTTCTTGAACTTTACTTCTCTATTTTTCTCTTTAAATCTGAGCCAAAGTTTGAGGCAACAGTAAACAAAAAGTTAAAAAGTGGAGTCAGGAGGCGTAGAACACCTCTGCAAGTGTTCTGCTTACTGTTCAGTTCTGAGGCTATAAATAACTTATTACAGGTTTGTACAGAAAAATAAAAATAACTTAGAAAGGTTGAAGGAGAAGCTGCTTTGTACGCAAAATGTGAGGGTGAAAAGACAAACATGCAAAGTTGAAGGAAAAATATGAAGTTAAAACATGTGACACTTCAATTGCAAAAATAAGGATGACACATGGTTTTTGAAAAAGGAAAGCTCAGCAGATTTGTTTTACATGTTAGTTTTGAGTTGGAAGAAGAGAAAATAAGTGGGTTTTATGTAACTGTTTTTTATACCCACACGTTATTTACAGTGTGTGCTTCAAGACAACAGCCTACCAAAAGACCTGTAATCATAACCTTAGAGTGACCTCACTAATGTGGGATAATTATCTATTCACTATTTGTTATTCAAGAATCTGAGGAACAAAAGAGGGTGCACTAAGTTTCTGTTTAAATTGGTTGATACCAGAAATCCTCTGTGATGGATTGGTTAACCATGCAAAACTGTTGCAACAACAAAATAGAAAGATCTTTGGCTAAAATCGATCTGCATATTTACCGCCTAAATCTTCTTCTACTGTCGGCATTTCCCTTCAGGGGTCACCACAGCAATTCAGCTTCTTCCATCTAACCCTATCTGCTGAATCCTTCGCTTCGGGTACACCAACTATCTTCATGTCTTCCTTCACTGTATCCATGAACCTCCTCTTTGGTCTCCGTCTTGGCCTCTTTCCTGGTGGTTCCAAATCCAGCATCCTTCTGCCGATGTACTCTCTCTCTCTCCACTGTACATGTCCAAACCATTTCAATCTGGCCTCTCTGACTTTATCTCCAAAACCTCTATCATGTGCTGTTCCCCTGATGTACTCATTTCTTATCAGGTCAATCCTGGTCACTCCCAGAGAGATCCTAAGCATCTTCATCTCTGCTACCTCCATCTCTGTTTCCTGTCTTTTCCTCAGTCCCACTGTCTCTAGATCAAACAGCATGGCCGGTTTCACCATGGTTAAATGTAGTAAATATTTTATATTCAATATCTCTTATGTGCCTGTGTTTCTATGTTTTTAGACAATTCTCTACTTTATAATCACTTGCCATGTCATTCCTATCCATCTAACTCTTAAAAAAACATATTAGTACATATATACAGATAAATATACAGAAACACATACAGTACATACATATTTATATTTTGGGGCTGGGAAAATGAACTATTTAACACAGTTAACTAACTCCTAATACAGAAATGCACCATGGCCAAGTAAAGATTGAGCTCAGAACGAATCACTCTATTCAGAGCAGGTAGTGCAAGGCTAAGCTAGCTTTTGGAAAGGGTTTTTTGATGATGATTATTGTTATACATTTTTCAAACGACTAAGCTCGTTCTTTGACTTTGAAGTAAACATTGTCGTTCTTTGTTATTTTGAAGACTTTAATGAAAAGAAAAAAAACAAAACAATATAAAGCTGTGACAATTGGACAAAGAAATCAATGCAGCGCACAAAGAAAGATTTAATAAGAAATAAAACACCTTAATTAATGAAAAACAAAACAAGTGGTCACAAGAAAGGATGGATCTGAGCTGGGAAGTCAATGACAAGAACCTAGAAAAGAAAACATTTTGTGCACACAACACAGAATTATTTTCAAGAGTAGGTGTACTGGGATGAAGCTCAAGGCTCTCTGAACATGGAAGTAGGTGGACTTCATTAAATGTATCAGGAAACCAAACAACAAAACCCAAAGAAAAAAAGAATCAGAGGCAGTAGATTAGAAAAACAAAAACAAAACAAGGAGGAAAGTAGGAATACAGAAAATGAAATCTAAGACTGATAGTTTTTCAAATATGGTCTATTTCTGCTCATCCTTAAAATGGCAAATCTCAAATATGTGACACAACGCCCCGAAATTCACATGCAAGGTAATAGTAAACCCCTGATCCTACCAGAGGTGTTGCAATGACTGAATTCTCTGCAAAGCTTTTTGGGTTCAGTTTCTTTGCACAGCACTGTTTGCACAGAAAATGTCCGTAAAACAAGCAAATAAAGGAAGTTGTGTTAAACAAAAAGCTGCACGCAGCAGCAGATAGCTGCTAGTTTGATGTGCAAGTAAAACAAATGTAATCATTTTGTACTTCAGGACTTTTATTTATGTAAACAGGATCTAATGTTATGACTTGTAAAGGTCAATGGATGTTAGACGTTACTCGTGTGGATACGTTCATATGTATGATTATTAAATGATAAAATCTGTTCTTTCTCTATTTTAATATATACATTTGAGTACCGTACTTATATTTGTCTTTTTCTGAGATTACGAAAGACCAACCAATCTCTCTAAATCCCCTATTATACTTTTCATTCCTTCTTTAGTCACGGGGACTTGCAGATAATAAAAAGGAAAGAAAAAACCTGGAGAATGAGTTATGACCTGATTCTGCATCCTAATCACTTAACAGGATTGATTTACTGTTGCTCTCTGAATAATTATTGACATAAAACTTGATTTTTTTTCTTATCTTGACAGCCATAGACGTGTAAAATTCATTTAGTTTCTCCTTCACTGTTTGGATAGCAGCAGAGTAAGACGAGAGCTTAGTAACCAGGCAACAAACCATCTGTCCTTTCTAACCATCCAAACATTGATCAGTTTTAAACATTACATTTTTCATCAGGTTTGTCCATCATGATAAAGTGAGGAGTATCAGGTATAACCTGCTGTTTCCTGTCCGGTAATAAAACTTCAGAGACCAAACGTTTGTCTCTGGGTGATGGACTGGAAAGAAAATGAAGGAAAGAAAGATGTGGACATTGATTGCATGGCTGGTTGTTACTGGGGGGAGAATATCGGGTGGCTGGAAGAGTCCCAGAGATGAAGGTGATAATCATGTGTCTATGTTGTAAAGACCTTCAGCTCAGGAGGCAGGACACTTCCTGCAGAGAACGACTTAGACCATCCAGACTAATTAAACCACAAGGGGTATAAACTCGTAGACAGAAAATTAGTGGAAAAAAGGAGCGCCACAGTATGTGAGACTATCCAAAATCCTTTTCTATCTTAAACTCGCTCAAATTTCTGGTGGTGATGAGTTAACACGCTACATTGTAAAAATAAAAATGGTATTCTACTGTGAAAGATTCCTGATGGATCCTCTGCGTTCCTGTCCTGGGCATGGCCAGACCGAGGAGGCCCCCGCACTTGATCTACCATCCCGTATCCATCAACATTAAGCCCATCGACTGATTTCTTCAGATATAAAGCTGTTAGGGTAGAAGAAGCTAATATTTAAACAATGCTCTTTAGACATATTGGATTCTCGTCCCGGGGGAGGGATCTCTCTTTCATGTGGATCCCCATGAGGTTTCTTATTTCTTTTTCCCCACTCATGGGTTTTTTAGAAGTTTTTCCTCATTGTGAAGGAGGGTCTAAGGGCAGGAATATCCTCATGCCTGTTTATGTGCCATTCGTCAAATGTCAGATAAAATTCAAATTTTTTGACAAACTACTGTATATGGCATGTTTGACATGTTTTTGTTGTAGAAAAATCTATGAAATAAAGCTTTACAGAAACTTAGTGTGACTTTCTTAAGAAAAATGTGTAAAAGTTATAGTTCTGTTAAATTAGAAACAGTGTAATATTTTTTACTGCTGTGGTTTACAATATTTTACTGTAGAAATGCAAGGCATTATTCATAGTGAATTAGAAACATCCATCAGAAATGTTCTGCGTATCTCTATGAAGGTGTCATACAGTTAGTGAACATCTATGATGAAGATCTTCTATTCCACCAAGCCCCTCCACTGAGGGACAGAGAGCTCACTATCCTTTTTAAGCCTCTACAGGTAGGCAGTAAGTCATTTTGATTTGCATAATCCCATGCAGGTTTAAAAATGACTGAAATATTTTAAAAATAAAAACACAAATCTAGCAGGATTTGGAAAAAATATATAAGCGAAGTTAAAATATAAGAAGGCATAAAAGAAAGACAAGAACAAGAGAGGAAGTGAGGTGAATTGAGGGATTCTAGAAAGGGAAGCACAAGGTTGTAAGGCTTACCTGTGTCCCCCCAAACTGGTAGGTACTCGTCCTGTTCAATGTCCAACATGATCTCTAGACCGTTCCCTGTCCCTCCCTTCATGGTGGTTCGAAGAGTCTTCCCCTCCTCTTCAGCATTGAACATGTAGCACTTCCCGTATCTGGTGAATACCTGAAGGGAAAAAGAGTTGTGAGTTCATAATGTTCATAAAAAGAAACCCCAAAACAACTTTTCTTTTATCACAATGCGACATGCTAACTAGTCACCAGCATATTTCAGAAGGAAACAAGAAAAAGTTGCACATAAATTTATTTTTGGAGGAAAATGCTTCAAACAAAGTTTCAGACGTCTAGAAGGATGACTCAGTGCTTCTAATGAGAATTGTCTGGTTTTATTGAGAGAAAACATTTACTCTACTTGAGCAACGGCAGATTTTTAATAGGTTAAAATGCACAGTTAATATATTTTCACAACCCTTTCATGATGATTAAATCCGGCATCTGAACTTTCACTTATGGCTTATTCAAAGATGGTACAAAACAGATTTCTTATGAAATTAAGTGTTTACAGTGAGTAAACAATCTGAAAGTTTTTCTCGTTGATGTAAAATGTTCGTCATAACAACATCAGTTGCCAGAATTTCATGTATTAAAACTTTTTTTTAAACTTCTGACATGTTTTTTTTTTTTTTTTTTTGTGTATGTGTGATCCGAGCAGGTTTATTTAGTCTTCAGCATGATTTATCAGAAGATTGAGTGTTTACTTGGTGTAATCCAGCTGTGTCAACCCGAAAACTACATCCCTCTTAAAAAAAAAACAAACAAAAAAAAAAAAAACAACCCAAAGAGAACATAAAGTTGAACTTAAATCCTATCAAACTATTTTTATTTCACTATTAATAATACAATCAAAAAAAAAAAAAAAAACCAAACAAACCAAAAACCAACAACAACAAACAAAAAAACCCGCAATAGCATGTGTCTTCAAAATTTACAAATCACTTTGATAATGGCTTTCAAAAAAATTCTGCTCAGGCCATTAAGAGTCTAATGCCATAATAAAAGAGGTTGGAAATTTAAAAGCTTCTATTACAGACACTATAGCATAAAAGATTCTTTTGTTTGTTTTCAAAATCCAATGTTCTACTGTCAGCTGTACTCTGTGAGATCCTTTTTAAAACTGTTTTTGAAAGAAAACAAAACAGACCACTCAAAATGTGTTTGATTCATTATATTTTCCAGACAATTTTTTTACCAAAAAAATAATACAATAGTAATTACGGTGCCATAATATGATAACGACTTCCACAAAATGATATGTTATTTGTTGTTGTCATTGTGCACTTTTTCGCACAAAGGAGATTAGGATGGAGATCAGAGAGGAGACAATGAATAGAAAGAAAATGAGCAGTGAAACAGTAGAGAAAAGCTCAAGGATTTGATTTGTACTTTTTTATTTTAAAATCATAAATTTGTTGTCTCTCCTGGAAAAAACTGACTGACCAAGATGACCAAAAAAAAAACCTCAAAATACTGCATTTCCCTCATCACCCTGATTAGGGACACCTAGTCTGATGACACTCAACTGTGGATCATTCCACCTGCTGCCTATTTAGAGGCAATCACCCTGGACTTCCATGTCGGGTCATCGTCATCTTTCCCAACCAGGTCCTCCTGCCTGCCTGACCAAGTTTAATTTTGAACTCTGTTATAATTTTGGACTTAAAGACATTCCTTTGGATTAATTCTATGCTTTTGCCTTACAGACTTCTGTTAAACGAATCTTGTTTATGTCCTGCAATTGGGTTCTCGTTTCACATCTCCACATCACAACAGTATCCAGTTTGACTTGACGCAGGGGTGACCAAATGCAGTAGTGGAAGATAACAAGTATGCTTACTTTGTTATCTTGCAATAAAAAAAAAAAAACACTTACCACTTACCACTTGAATCACAAATAATATTTGAATCACAAATATTATTTGTGATTCAAGTGGTAAGAGTCAAATGTACACTGCAACGGATCGTGTTAGCTTAGCTTATAATGTGACATAATGATTGGTCACGTTTACAGTTTTACGCAGATGTCATTCTAGACCGTAATAAAAGGAATGAATGAATAAATTTAGCATTATTGACAGTTATATGTATGCCCAACATATATGTAAGGACACAATGTTCTTTTATGTATCTATATCCGTCAATAACACCGAACATGTATGAAAATATGGAAACTGGCATGTCAGATGAGCACGAAGATAACTTTTTTCTTTTAAGAACAAAATATGCAAGATAAAAAAGAGCACTTTATTACAAACTGCTATGCTAATATATTCTCCTTTTCCAATTAGACTGATAACAACCAGACACCGTGAATGGTATTCATCACTTCCAAAGATGACCTTCGACATCTTCAGAAGAATAACTGACATCAGAAGGATGATAAAATTCGACACTTAGAGACTGATAAATTACATCTGTGATGATGTAAAGTTCAAGTAATGACTTTGAAACTTCGGTTTTTCTGAAGGTGGTAGCCTGAGTAAATTATAAGGGAATGAAAATGGTTGACTGGAACTGTCTTGACACGAGTGTATATTGGTTAAATCTTGATAAGAAGCAACTTATATTTTATTACTGCAGAGCTTTGACAAGATGAAAACAAATCTCCAAGAAAATTATATTGAAACGTAAATTGGTATAAACGACCACAATTTAGGATCACAACATAAAACAGAAACATACAAATAAACTGTTGTTTGGTTCTAAGAACCATCAAGGTCAGGTAGAATGATTGAATGAGCATTTTCACTTTTGCATAGAGTCTAAAGAAAACCAGCTCCTTTAATTTTCTTACAATAATATATCAGGAAGTGCATAGTAGAAAAATTAAAAATGAATATTCACTTTGACCCCTCACCTCAGAAAGAAAACATGTTCCTGAATATCCTATGCTCCTGATTTGCTAGCTGCTAGCTCGCAAACAGACTCAAGGAGACATTTGATATGTTTTTTTGCAGTTCCAGCAAGAAAACATTAGTGTGAAAGCACTTATATTAAGAAAATATAAAAACTGTACAGACACCGTCCAGAGACACTGTCCAGAGACACTGTCCAGGCAGTGGTACAGCATTCGCCCTCAGACCGGAAGTTAAACGGAAGTTCGTGGGTTAGCATCCCACTGAGTTCACGTCTAGGATCCTTGGAGAAGACATCTGACTCCCCGTTTCTCCCACCATTGACGTCTTTGTCACAGCCTGCTACAGTGTAATGCAGCACACAAATTTTCCCATTGAGGGATCAATAAAGCATACATTATTTTTAATAATATTATCTCTCTTCACCGAATGACCCAACGTTTTCCAACTCCTACAATCACAGAATCTTGCCAGCACACCCTGACCTAGTACCTGGAGTAAAGTAAAATTGAGTGAAGGCACTACAAGGCACCAGGCTGGAGAGTATGAAGACACATTATTCATTAAACACACTTACAATGTAAACAGTTTCAATTTTTATTATGAAAATTCACCCTAAAGTTTGCCTCTTGACTTTCTTGAATTGCTGGAAATGTTCAATAAATAAAACCTCTCTTCTTGTGTAGATTTGATGAAAACTACAGTAGTAACGCAGATGACTGATGGTGTTTTCATTTAGTACTGTACGATGCCTAGATGAGATTTTCATTTCATTCTTCTTTCTCTTTATTGACACCGACCCTCTCGTGGATGATTTACAGACATGATTGATCGATAGCTAACGCCATCCTGCCACCGAGGAGCTGCACATCAGAGGATTATAGAGTACGGTATTAAGAGTTCACTCACCTCTGCAAAATAGACGCAGACCTGACAGATTCTTGCTTTCACTGAATGAATGTCGACATGGAAAGTTGTTGGAGCTGGTTGGAGAGGACAGCAGATGCATTTTAATGCCACTGCCATCTCTCATTTGCAAATCCTGGACGTAGGTGTTTGTTTTTACTGTGTGTGTGGTGATTTAACATCAGGTACTCGTTTGTCATGTAATTTTCATTAAATGATAAATGTGTGTCGACATTTGGCCTCCTCCTGAGTGAAAGCCTTTTCTGATAAACCTCATTTACACAGCTGTCCAAACCCTCATGAGATTGAAGTATTCCAATTAACCCTCTTTAGCAGACTGGTCAGGGCGTGCAGCATCAGCGGTAATTACCTGGCAACCATTTTCTATTGTGTTCCCAGTTTGTGTGAGCATGTGAACAAAGCATAAATTGGGTTGTACATTAGTCTTTGCTTCCCAATGTCTACTCTGACCATCTTCACATCTCTGTGGCTCTTTTATGTGAGAATGAATTGCTTTCAGCCGAACACTACTTGCCCATTCTTCATTCCTTTTGTCAGGACTGATGATGCTCGACAGGCAGCGCAAGGGTCGGGTCAACATCCCATTAGACCTCAACCAGACAAAAGACTTCCTCTTCAGCCACTGGAGGACGGAGACTGAGAAAAACCTCAACAAGAGCATCTTTTCTCCTCTTTTTAAAATTTTCCTGACACCGTGGGTGGAGTTGTCAAAGGGAAAACTGCAACAACTTCACAAAGTAGTACAAAAATCTTACAGAAAGCCAAGAGTAATCAATTTTTAAGATTAACCACCTGATAACAAAATTGTATTATTATTAAAAACAAGAAATGCTAGAAATGTCATTTGACACACAAAAAAACCCCAAAACTTTTTGCATCCTTAACCCTAAATGGATTAAGTTTAACATCATTATTCAAATGCCCACTAAACATTTTAGAAGGCAAAATAGTTCAAATGTCAGGCCTAAAATTAGTCATAAAACATTGAGTCTAAAGAGTCTTGAATCTTTTAAAATCTTTGTCTAGTTAAAACATTTAGGATTCTCCATTGACATACTGTGATAGTGCTTCTTTTTTTTAAATATAAAGCAACCCTCAACTTGTTGGAGAGACCATGTCTCACAGCTGGACAGGGAACACCTCGGGATCCTCCTGTGTGAGCTGGACGTGAGAGAACTCTGATTTTCCTGTTGCCCCCCCGACGGCCCCGGATAAGCGGAAGACAACGGAATGGAAAGCAATCTCCATGTGCAAGACAATTCAAAGTTACATAGTGCTGTGGAGAGACGGTGGCTCAGTAGTTAGAGCGTTCGCCCATGGACCGGGAGCTAACCGGATGTTCATGGGTTCGCATCCCACTGAGTTCACGTCCAGGGTCCTTGGAGAAGACACCTAACCCCTGTTTCTCCCACCATTGGTGCCGTCATAGGCATCCTGCTGCGGTGTAATGCTGCACAAAAGTTTCCAAGTGAGAGATTTACAAAGTATATTAAAAAAAATTTTTTGTAGAAATAGCATAAAACAAAGAAAAAAGCATTTCAAATTTTTATAACTATAAAACAAACTGATAAAAAACGTGCAAATTTAAAAGACGTCATGCCAAACTCTTTGCATGTGTAAAACAGACTTGTTTTTATGGGTGTCCAAATTGAGAGAAGTTTAACATCAGCTCACAGTTTGTTTCATTAGTTTGCAGCAGAACGGCTGGAAGCACTTTCTCAATGTTTAGCCTGGATTAACTGACCTGAGTCGGTGGATATAAGAGCTCTACTGGGTTCATATTCTCTGAACTCATTACCGAAATATACTGTACTTAACCTGTTTGGCAATTTATAAAGAAACAGCAAAGTTTTAAATTCTGTTCTTTGTTTGACTAAAAACCAAAGGGGTTACTTTAAGACTAGTGTCGAATGTTTTTAGTCCTCATTAATTCTGAATTAAAATAATCCAGCTCACTTGAGACTTACTCAGGGTTGTTACACAGAGTGTCTGGTTGTAGCCTGTGTTTTGGGTCCACGTCTGTGTGCCCAAAAAACAACCCAAAATGTGTTGTTTTTATTTCCAAGCTGGTTGCTCATATTTGGATCGTCCCTGGCCAACACAACAGTTGCCATCTTTGAATTTCTTTGCCAACAACTGACATCTGGAGCAAACATGGAATGTGCAACATTTGCTTGTGTTGTAACTGAATGAAAATAGCACGAAAAAACTGGGTTATTTTTTATTTTATTTTCTCTTAATTCATCCTAAGCAAATTTCATGTGCATTTTCAGTTTTAAATCCATCATAAAATCAAGTTTGAGATGTTGAATCATTTTCAACTTGGCTTAGAAAACAAGAGGTTTTATTCTGGTCAGTTTTGGCAAAGTGTCCAAACGAAGACTCCAATGAAGTCAAGATGTACTTTCATGGTCATGTTTTGAAAACTTCCCAACTAGAAACTTTATTTTAAAGAGATTTAATATATATATTTTTATATACTGTATATTCCCCCTTTCTTTCAGGTGGCATGGTAGCCTCACAACAAGAAGATTGGGGTTTGAGTCCTGGGTGAGGGACGAGGCTTGGAACGCTGACCTTTCTTGTGTGGCGTTTGCATATTCTCTGGTCAACAGAACAGTTGCCATCTTCTAATTTCTTTGCCAACAACTGACATCTCTGACGTCTGCATGCGTTTTCTCTTTGAGTTTTCTCCACGTACTCTGGTTTCCTTCTACCCCCCCCAAAAACATGTATGTTAGCTCAATTAGCTGCTACAAAATTGCCCCTAGGAATGCGTGTGTGTGTGGCCCCGCAAAAGACTGGCGACCTGTTCGGGGTGTACCCGGCCTCTCAGCTGAAATCAGCTTGGATAGGCTCCAGCCCCCCTGTAACCCCAATAGCGATAAGTGGTTCGGAAGACTAAACTAAAATTTTCCCCTTTCTTCCAGGTCAGAGACCATGATGGTCACTAAGTTACTGGCAAGTTTGAGAGCAAATAATCTTTGTTACCATAGCAACTGAGTAAGACTAATAAGATTTGAGTAGTATATATTGTACGTTTTTGTTTCACAAGTCTTTTTTTTTAGCTTTGTGACTTAAAAACCCTCCTGAATTATTTTGAAAAGTCGACAAATCATATGATGGTTTTGTTTGTGATAATTAAAGTCTATCATCCAAAGTTTGCTGCAGGTTAAAAAGAGACAGACTGAAATCTGCAGTACTGCTGTGTGTTTGATGAAGGAAATCTGCGACTGTAGAGCAGCCATCTCCGATATCATTAATATTTTCACATAGCAGATTGGAATATGCATTGATAATAAAGCACTCTGAAGAGACACCGTTATTAGCCTGCAGAGCTTCAGGTTATAAACCATAAAACAGGTTATATAATGAGTCAGAGTCGGTTCATTTAAAGGGCACAAAGAACTACGAAAGTACGATTACACTTCATATCATTTCACTTCAAAGAAAAAGCAATAAAAATAGGGTCGTTGAGATATTGTTTTCCCAACGACATAATAAAAACAACAGTTGGACTATTAAATAAAAATTTTAAACACATTACTGGATTGGCTGATGAAAAAACACACAGCATTGTCTTTTTGAAGAGGGTAAAGCAGGTCACAAAGCAACGGAAGAAAGATAAAAGATAAAGTTAAACTAGAAGACAAACTTGGCTTCGAGCTCCGGTAAACATGTGTTTGATGAGGTCAGTGTTGTGTTCACCTTCTACCAAACAGAATTGATTTAGAGATGATTATTTCTGCATTAGCTTCACTGCCCTGTAATGAAAGATAGCAAGAGTCTCCACTCAAGCTGCTTTCTTCTTCTTCTTTCTCAACTTATTCTCGTTGCTGTGAAGATTTATGATTGTGTCGGGGTAGTGTGTGAAATGCCAGAGAAGTCAAATATGTTTGCTGCCAACATCACATTAGCTTGCTTCTATTCAAGCCAGAGGTCTGAGCACCAGTGCACACACATCTCAGCTGCCAATTAAAATGCCTTCTGACCAACAAAACACATTTCATTAGTATTCACAGCTGCAAGTGTGAATGTCTGGAGCGAGCAAGTTGCAAACATGGCATGACCTCGCCTGGTTGCCGTGTAGTGCCTCCTACGGAGCAGAAGTCGAGGATGACACAGTCATTAGTGTGGATCCTCATCATAATAAAAGGTCAGCTGTTAACACCAACCACCCACAAATTAGACTTTGCAACATGCACCTGTATAAAGCAAAGAAGTTTAACTACATGTGGACATTAAAGGGAGAAATTATACTTATAATTGTCTTCTAATTTCCAACCTTTCTTGCCAGGTATCATATGCTGCACCAGCATTTTCTGGCCCTCGTTTTCAAAGTTTCGTGTGACAAAATTTTGGTGTATAGGTAGTATATGACCACAATAATTAGCTCATCCAAGTTTATCCAAAAACAACGTGAGAGTAAGGTGCGCATATCTAGCTGCCAGAGATTGACAGGTATGTGAACATATACAATCAAATACAACAAAATCGAATTAGAACTGGGATGACCATAAAATTTGATTTAAAGAAAATATTTAACCAAAACATGAATAATAATTGTCAGAGCAATAAAAATAGGTTACTGGCTGATGTGGAGCAGGTTGTAGCGCATTATCAAGAAGGAAACGTGCTAATAATAAAATTAATATAATATATATTATATTATATAACAAATAATATAAAACAGAAATGGAGGTAGAAGAGATGAAGATGCTGAGGGTCTCTCTGGGAGTGACCAGGATGGACAGGATTAGAAATGAGCATATAAGGGGAACGGCACATGTTAGATGTTTTGGAGATAAAGTCAGAGAGGCCAGACTGAGATATTTTGGACGTGTGCAGAGGAGAGAGAGAGAGTACATCGGAATATGGATGCTGGATTCGGAACCACCAGGAAAGAGGACTAGAGGAAGTACAAAGAGGCCAAAGAGGCCAAAGAAAATTTATTTAAAATTTCAACATGTTTTTTGTTTAATATATTTTAAATGAGTTTTAAGACTTCAAATTAGTAATGGTCTTGCGATACAGTCTTATTGTTTAATGAATCAATCCTTGTTAATAAAAACATTGGTGAATGTCGCAGAAATAAGGTAAAAAGAACATTGTATCCCTGGAACTATCATGTCGAAAAAAAAAAAACAGTAAAGTTTATGAGAGGTCTTTGAGGCGCAAGGTGGGCATTTTCTCTGTTGTGTGGCAGCAGTAAAAGTAGTTGTACTGCTGAGAACATAAATAATGCAGAGGACCATTGTGTTAGGGACGGCACTGGCCGTGAACATGAGAAAGGAGAGTTTTATGCACACACAGACACACTCTTCTTACCCTTCATTACTGCTTCCAACACACCACCCCTCCATCTGTAAGTCAGGTTTTCTATGCAGCTTAAACACCCTCAAACCTGCATTCATCACATTAAACAAATCTTGTCATTTATGAGACATGTTGGGAGTTTTATAGAATATATTTATCATTGCACTCTAATGTAATTTAACCATGGCGGTGTACGATATTTCATTTTACAAGGCAGGACGTAAGTGAGGCAGGAGTGCGATAGGACACAAAGGATTGCCGTTAGCACTGCCAGCAATATATTTATGCTCCTGGGGAGAGAGGACAAGGAAAGTGAACGATGAGGGTACAGAGAGAGGAGGAGAGATAAACGAAGAGAAAAGAAATAAAAAAAACAGCGTGAAACCTAGAGGGACTACAAGGGCAAAGAAAAAAGGGGGAAAAGATTAACCTTACACTGTTCACACACAAAGAATTGAGCGTTATGTTGTCCCTACTTCTTAATAAAATAGAAGTGTGCATTTTCTTGAAAGAACAAACACAATTTTTCAACCTTTGATGGTACGAGACTGCAACAAGTCACTTCATATGAACACTTAGGTATATGGCTGGATTGTCATTTTTGACACTCATATCAATAGCTAGTATTAGCTAGCTAATACTAGCTAAGGCTAAATCCCGACTTGGCTTTTTGTATCGTAACAAATGATCTTTTACTTATTCTGCAAAACTTTACGTTCCGTCGTCTTTCGCTTTTCCAGGGCTGGGTCGCAGGGGCAACAGCCCCAGATAGGAAACCCAAGCTTCTCTCACCCAAGCTGCATCCTCCAGCTCATCCCGAAGGATCCCGAGATGTTTACCCAGCCAGCTGTGAGACATAGTCTCTTCAGCAGGTCCAGGGTCTGCCTCTTGGTCTCCTCCCAGTGTGACAAAACACCTCACCAGCGAGGCGTTCTGCGGGCATCCTATCCAGATGCCAAAACCACCCTATCTGGCTTCTCTCAACCTGGAGGAGGTGCGGCTCGACACTGAGCTCCTTCCACACGGGTTCCTAAGCCGATCTCTGAGTGAGAGCCCAGCCACCCTGTGGAGGAAGCTCATTTCGGCCGCTTGTATCTGCGATCTCATTCTTTCAGTCACCAGCCACAGCTGGTGAACAAAGATCGACTTGTAAATCGAGAGCTTTGCTTTTCGGCTCAGCTCTTTCTTTACCAGGACAGACCAATGCAGCTAAACTCAATTTGGTAAAATTGACTGTACTACCCATTCTATGTCTATGGAGACAGCATCTACAGATCTGCTCTCAAACTCTGCTCCACAAACTGTACGTTCTTTATCACAGTTGTATCTGCTTTGTCACTGCTGCGCCATTTAACACTCATCACTGTCATTTGTATTCTCTCATCAAATGGCCGTAGCTTCATTGTCACAGGTTGTCGCATTAGTATACTTTCATTTATAAGACCCTAATTGGTAAAACTCTGGATTACATTCACTCTGATTAACACCTCGACTAGTGTTCGCAGTTTGCGTTCTGGTGACTTCATCACCTTGGTTGTTCCCAGAGTTCGTAGCTCTCTGGGTCGCTCCTCATTCTTTTTTTCTGCTCCGATTGACTGGAATGAGCAGCAGAAAACATTAAAACTTCGCACCATGGTCGTTATGGTTACAGTTGGTTTTTTTTCGTTTTTTTTTTTCCTTGTATATTAAATAGCCATCTCTTGTTTCTTAAGGACTCTCATTTTAAAAGTGTATTATGTCATGTTTTATTTGTTTGTAATCATATATTGTTTTTATTGGTTGTGTTAAATATTTTTTTAAAAAGATTGTTAAAAAATTACCTTATTCAAAAACCTCATTTCATAGATATAGATTTATGCGGCTGCCATTTTTACACAAGGCTTTCTTCCAAATAATCACATTCCTTTCCCAAAGTCTAATTCCCTGGTCCTAGTGAGAGCCAACATGGCGTCAGAGGGACAGGATGCCCATAACAAGAGTGCACGCAACAGAGGCCACAAGGACGTGGAGATGTGAGTGTGCTGCAGTGTAATCCATCATCATGTGTACAGGTAGTGGCATGTTGCTTACCAGTATGCAACAGGACACTCACTGGGTTACAACAATGTCTAAAAATAAGAGTTCAAGATGTACAGATGACTTTCTTCCACAAAAAAGATGAAACATGACCGATTTATTCTGTATAATGTGTCTTGGGTAGTTGTTTTGCTGGTGTCAAAAATAAAAATACACATAGCTTCATACATTTCCTTACACTTTGGGAAACTCAGACGGCTTGGACAAAAACTTTAAAATCAATGACTTTCTTATTGACATCTTTATTCAGATGAGTAAGACAAAAATAAAAGACTTTTGAAGATTGTGAAACTAAATCTAAAAGGTTTTACCCAAATGGCCTTAAAACGTTATAGGGCCATTTTACGTGCGCCTAGCACAACCTGAGCAAATAAAAGGGAAAGCAAATTTTGAACATATGTTTTATTTCAGTACTTAATAATAGTATATAACATAACTTTAGTAAATGCAGACAGCCAGAAATAGTGTCCAGATTACTGGCTGGTGACTTAGAACAGGACTCATTCCGTGTTTAATTTTTGAGACCTGCAGATCATCTTCCACATCTAGTGGAGACCTCTAATTATTCTCAATGTAAGTCAGTGTAGAGAAAATCTTCTTCCATAAGAACACTCAACTAAATGGCAAAATAAATTGCGAATAAGTAGTGCAACTTTCTTTTTTGTTGGCATTAAACACCCTTTTCTTTTTATTAGCATATTTATAACATACTGTTACAAACAGCCTACAATCTCCAGTCATCAAACGGAGCTGACACTAACACCTCTTGTTGTGCAATAAATTGTGATTGATGTCCTACTGTCTCTTGACTGTCATAATTAATTCAGCGAATGAGCTGTAACTAGGCTCACACTTTGTTCAGCTACTTAAACTTTCCTGATACCAATTTTTATATCAAATAACTTTGGCGTAGAAAAACAATTAAATATATAACCCAGGGAAATATAAATATTCAATTGATTATACTTTATTTATCCCTGAAGGGGAATTTGAGTGCTGCAGTGCAAACACCAGGTGTTTAACACTTCAATGCCCCTATGCCCCTATACACTGGCATCCCAGTCTGGCCACACTATGTCCAACCTTGCAACCCAAAACCTGAAGTCTGGAATGGGTTCACAAAGCCAGTCCGCAGTGAAGAACATTAAACTGGTCTCTCTATATATCACTTGGTCCGAGTGTGCTCCTCCAGTTCCTCAAGCGAGCAAACAAACGTTTCTATGAAAACCACAAAAACACAAGGCTCGTAGCATCTCCTCTATACAACAATATGTGATATTGTATTTAAATAGTGAGTTCAATAGATCCGCTGCTAGATAGTGAGTGTGTAGATACCAGAGAGTGAGACCTGGTGAGTGAACTGAAACTGAATGTAAATAAACGGCGACCCGGTTGGTCAAGTAGAAATTAAACTGGACTCATTTTTACAAAGGTAACACTGTTGACCTTCTCCGCACCTCCTCCAGATCGTCTTCTTCTTCTTAGCTCCCCGGCACCAAATCCACTCCTCCAGCCAAGATGGATGTGGCACCAAGAGCCAGCAGCCTGTTGTGCATGTCAATATGTCAACATGCATGTCAACAGCAGAATGACTCCATAACCAGCTAGCTCCCAACAATTTATAAAAACAGCTCTCCGACATAAAACAACAAAGTTCAAAATGACATCCAAAGTGCGCTCAAAATAAAATATCCAGAATGAGACAAAAATATAGCCAGATTTTTGTCTTATTGTCTTCAAGGGACAGAAACTCAGTAACAGGGAGCAATGCAGCAGGCAGTCACCCGGGGCAGCGCCTCAAAGGAAAAGTAGTTCAGTTGATAGAGGTTAAAATAGTTCAGTTAGTAGTTAATTTGTTGAATATTTTTTTCTTATTATTTGCTGATTCTTGTTCTCTGAGCCAAGTCTAGCGTTTTGGAAGTGGATGTTGTCCAAAGAAACCAAACCTTTCGGTGACATCAGAGTCATAGTTTGGATTGTGCTGCTTTGTATGCATCACCATCAACATTTGATCTGGGTATGGATTCATCCAACTCCTTGATTTTCTCTTCATTAGCATGTCCAATGGAATGGTTCTGGAACGCTCCTGGCTATTGCTTTGTGCCACATCCACGAACCTGTAACACCATTGGAATCTCTTTTCCAACTAAAGAAGTTCTTTTGGCTTAGACTTTTTGTCATTTCAACTTTAACTGTTTTTGATCTGGAAAAGATTTCAATAATTTAAAAATATAAAATCCAAAAATACTTTGGAGTCAACTCAATATTACTCCTCGATATTGGGAAACCATTAAGTACGGCGTGTCCCCATGTTCTTTTGTTCTTCGCTTTGTCCCTCCTCACACCCACCGTCATTCCAGTCCAGTAACACAAACAGCACAAACACGATTAACAACAGTCAATTTGTTCCTTGTGGTGGTTGAACCTTATGTTTCAGGCCGAAACCATAAGGGAAAAGTCTTAATAAAGTTGTGTTGACTTAACTGTTCTTTTTCCAAAGAGCGTGCACCTGATTAGCCAATAAATACATAACGAAAACGGTAGCAAATTTGACTTCACTGAATACTTGCAAATGAGACCGTTTCCGGGCTGAAAATTGTCCTTTGAGTCTGTGAAAAGATGAAAAAAATTCTTGTCTTCAACCCTTAGGCAAACGGTTAAAAGTCCTTTTTTCCACCTTCTTTTCTGGTTTTAAGGCGTCAAGTTAGTTCAAGAAAAGACAGAGAAAATAGCAGACAGAGCAGACAGCACAATGACTATGGAGTAATAAATCAACTGAAAAATGGACTTTTACATTATTTAACTGATTACAGAGTTTTCAAAAATAAGCAAAATATATCAACTGAAAAAATGCACTTTTACATCATATAACTGATTACTAGGTGTTGCTTTTTAAAAAAAAATAGTTTAAGCAAATTAACTACTAACTGAACTATTTTAACCCATAGTAATTGAACTATATTTATATTTCTCTGGGTTACAAATACATAAATGACAAAAAAAAAAAAAATAGGCCAAAAAAAATTACCCAATTTAAATTTATGGAAATAATCTTTTGACCCCTTGTGTGATGTTTTATGAAGCTTTAAGTTTGTTGTTATAGTTACAAAACGGGGAAAGTGTGCCACAAGCACAGTGCCACAAAAAAGTACCATAAACTACAAGCACAAAAAAGTACTTGTTTGCTGTATACTTTGTTGCACAACAAGCACAACAAAGTACTTGCCGCGCAAGTAAATTTTTAAGATAGTGGACCCGAGACAGACCCTTGAGTCACACCATCACATACGTTTTTAATGAGTCCTTATTCCTACACACATAGATCAGTATAATGAGAACCCTTTTTTGCCAACACAGATTAGACGTTTATCATCTCATCATAGTGCCAGAGCTGTTGTGTTTAACAGCATTACGGTATTGAAAACAAAGATGGGACCCAGCAGCACAGAAAGACGATTAGTCAAAAATTTGACAATCTTGTGCAATTATTGCAAGCTACCTTTGGTTGCAAAGGGTAATGTCTGCTATCTTTGAACTTTACTCATGGTATCCTACACCAATTATTCAAAAAGATCAAAGAGATTTTATCAGGCTCGGTCTGCGCATTGCATGCCTAACAATCCAAAGTGAATGAAATAGTTCGAGCTGTTTCATTTCCACAATAGAATTTTTTAAACTTTACTTAGGATCTTCGCCTTTACAAAATAAACTTGGACAGATAACATACTTAACTGATTCACATAGAGCAGCATTTAGTCTAACAATACTTAAGCCCCACCTCATTTGTTAATTCATTCACGGCCTAACCCATTCTATTTTACTGTTGTGTTTGAGTCCATTTACCTTCTTTTGTCACTCTGACTATATTCAGCTCGGTATCAAATTCAGCACTTCTCGTTCTGAAAAATTCTAACTTTTATTTGAAGCAAAAGTAATTTTCTATCATAAAATCTCCTTTTGTGTGTCAATCGTGCACCAATTCAGCAGTGCTGACAAATTTGCTTCTACACCCTTTAAATAGCTGCTGTTCAATACTGAAAACAGAAATTAAAATAAAGAAATACAAAAACTATGCAGCGCTGCATTTTTGTCTTTAATAAAGTGTACTCTTCAAGGTTTTCTGGATCAAACACATAAAGACATGAAAGGAAAGCTATTTTAGGTTAAACGCCTTAGCCTCCCTGAATAACAATCGCACCACTCTCCTTCCCCTCAATCAAAATCTCCTCTTGCAGAAGGAAGAAAATGAAATATTAAAACTACATGTTCTGTTTAACCCTCCAGCTCCCCCCAATGTGCCAATCACATCAGTGTGCAGAAGGGTTCAAAAATAGCTATGGACTACTCTCTGTCACCTCTCTCATCAATCACTTCACACACTGAGTCATTATTTTTAATAAGTCACCTCTCAGAAATGGCCAGTGGGGATTCAGCTCGCCTGTCACAGTCTTCCTGTTTGGTACGGGGCAAAGTAATGGGCCAGGGAACAATTGGTAGACCCTAATTACAAACAGGAAACTAGCTAATCTGATTGGAAGGCAGGTCTTCTCTTCATCACAAAGCGACATGAGAAGTGTCAGGTCTAAGATGTGTTTTGTACACCGCAAAACCCATGATCTACTTTTTAGTGGATGGAGAAATGTCAAATAAAGAAAAAAATATATAAAAAGGCCCAGAAGTTTTCTGATACTTTGCTCTGATTCATACCTACGACACATCATTATCAGTGGTATCGTTCAGTTTGTAATTGATAGATATTTAAAGATTCAAAACAGAATCAAAGTTTCCTCAATGAAAGAAAATGATTATGAAAAGCAAGAATGGAAAAATAGAAGTTCTGAAGAATTTGCTTAAAATATACTTAGCTTTGACACATTTTATGTTTTGGTCAAATTAATTTTTCCCTCACAGTTGGTGCAATAAAACTATTTGGTCTACAAGCAGAGGAGTTAAACTTAGTTCTTCCTGGGCCAATGTCATAAAAGTTTTCTATGTGTTCCTGCATCTACACACCTAACTCAACCTAATGATTTGATGGGCAGAAAATTATTGGTTGAGGACTTTACTTTGTTTTATTTAGATGTGTTGCCACAGTAACATATGAAACCTTCAGGACCTTATTGGTCCTCGAGGAATTGAGTTTGAAACCACTAATTATGTTGACAACTAAAATTATTGACAACATTTTTAATAGTCATAACGTCTCTTTTCTTTGTTTTTTTTTTTTTTTTTTAAACTCTAAATTGCCTCAGCCCCTTTTCGGGTCAGTCGTAATGTCAAAGGAAGTCACAGACAGAACTGGTTATGATGAATAGCCAGAAATAGAGCTCTCAAAGTGAGATCATTTTGAGAAAAAAAGTGTGCGGTGCAATATCTTTAATGCAGAACTTACTTTCCTTGACAACACAACCGCGATGAGTGATCACCTGGAATACAATCACGTAGTGGCTGAGTGTGACAATGATGAAAAAGGACCATCTAGTAAGTTAGCTAAAAAAGCTGGAAACAAAGAAATAACTTAGCACTTACGTTTATTAATAACTGTAAGTAATAAGGAGGTCACATTCATCAGGCTAATTACAAATATTTTATCTGCTCTCTGTAATGTTATCACAGTGATATGTTTAACAGGAAATGAGGCAACGCTAATGTTTTTTATGTTGTGTTTCTCTGTTAAACTACAGATTGTTCTTCAATGAACTGCTTTTTTTTTACTAACAAAGCCAGCTGTATAAGCACCTTGCAAAAGCAACTTGATTGGGCTTTCTACTATATTTGAGTGGTAATCCTACATCAAAAACACACCTGAAGTAGTTTTCTATTTCATTCATGCATGTTTGAGTAATTTACGAGACATCAATCCAGTATGTGGCATTAGACATTTGGAAACGTTCATGAAGATGGATTTTGTTCTACGCCATCACCATTTGCTAACGTAAGCAGGAAGTTCGGAAGTGCACATTCTCAGCTGACTCTCAGCCCCTTCGATCAACAGTAAAAGAATATGCACTAGCTTTGCTAAGTTCAACGTTGAATGTGCTTTTAGATATTTTGTTCGAGGCTTCAAAAAGTTAATGCTGTGTTGTGCATGTGTCCAGTGGGCAGGACTAAGTGGGGATCAAGAGCAGGAATTCACAGTATCAAAAAAGGAAATGAAACTGAATAAATGTACCTAAAAACTTTTACTGTGGCAAATTTATACTATATTTCCACTCAAATGTCCCTCCGGAGATTATTAAAGTATTTTCACTTCAAATCTTGAATTTCCGAGCTGGCAAAAGGTCTCATATCTAGCTATATAAAATAAGACTTACTTAATCCTAGAAGAAAATCAAATAAGGAATAAGAAAAGAATAATAGTCCCAAAAACCTAAATACCCTGTCTTTGAAAGAAGTTGAAATAATCAGAAAGATCTCTATGAAGTGTCTGGTGGATCCTTATTTTTCTGTGTTCAGCAAAAGCTCTAAATAAGAAGATAGTGGTGGTGTATCTGTAAACTGAAAAGGTGTTTTAACTCCTTACATGGGAGCATTTTTCTATGATGTCTGAATTTTGGTCTGTTTTTCAAATCCATGTGAAAGTTACTGTTTGGAGAACCTTTAACCTTTTAGAATCAGCAGTAAGTTTCACTTGTTACCACACTTGTTTGTGTAGAGTTTTGCTGTGTTTCTTTGCAACTCTGCAGGTCTGAACTCACACAGTAGATAACCTCCATTTCAATTATCCTCTAGAACCAAGACAGCTAAATAACAACAAAAACAACAACACAAAAAAACCCCTTTTTTTCCCCAACTCTCTAACTCTTTTAATTTCAGATTTGGTGAAAATATTTTTTGGAGCAGTCTTTTTCATTTTGCAGTGTATTTATGGCATAACTAAAAGTTTTTTTTAATCTGAAGATGATCATTTAAAAGTGTTTTCACACTACAAACTTAGATGGAAATAAAATCCCACTTAGAGGGCAACTGTTATTTTTCCATAGTAGTGAGTCATAGATATGATGAATAAGTGATATAAACCCATTTTTACATATTATTTTGATGTAATTACATTCTAGCATGCATCATTAGTTTATTTGTCAGAAGATACTTAACCAACTTATCATTCTCTGGGCAGATGCACAGGGCGAGAGACACCCACAATTAGGACCTCTCTCACACTCAACCCCGAAGGCTAATAAAACTCCCGTATAATGAACACTTTTGTGCATTCTATGAACATGATTAGGTATAATGAGGCTAAGCACATGACATCTCCTGCTGGTGCAGCTGTGCATCTGAAAGCCGCTAGTAGCAATTTGCATGGTCTATTGGCAGTACTTGTTTTGGTGAATGTATGAAAGAAGTCAGACATCTGGGACAGCTTATGCGCGTCAGCCGCAAAACAAAGCGCGAACAAGTAGTACAGGGGTGTATTCCTGGTGGTAATTCCTCTTTATACTAATCCATAACGCTAGGTGGTAACCCACGTAACCCATGGCGGGTGTTACGTCATGGCAGATTATAGCCCCTCCTCCTTTTGGCCCTGCCTCAAAATCTCCCTCTTTGTGAAGCCAAAAACTTGGCATCGCTGTACATAAAAATGACAGATCTTCATTACTTTCTGCGTTTTGGTCATCACTGGCTTGTAGATAATGAGATTAAGTTACTAAGTAAATCCTTAACCTTTTTTCTTTTAGATAAGATTCAATTGACCAACAGTTAAAAAACAAGTTAAACAATATGATGGTAAAGTCATTTTATAGTAACTGTGCATACTTATCTTGACAGCCAAATAGCTCAACTCATCCCAAACTCAGCAGGCCACACCACATAATATGCCAGTCTACTTTATACAGTCGATTAACTTACAATAGTTTGGAGAATGGTGTTCACATTCCTCTTAGGAAGGCTGATTTCAGAGGCCTAAAAGCAGGTTGGCATTTATAGTCTGCAGGAAAATGTCCTCATTGGTATGAACTGTGGATTGGACGTGTTTCAGGATGAAATCCACCTGCAGCTATTTTTTTTTTGTTGCTATTCTTTTAACTGCAGGCGAACAAAAGGTTGTAGCAATTTCAGAAAAGTATTGCACTTCAAGGTAATCATGTTTTTTTTCTTGGGTGAATGAATTGGTTTTCATTATAAACCTTATCGTAGAAGGTCATTCATGGTACAGCACACCTGCTAAGACCCCCGTCGCTTTCCCTCACAAAGACCACAAATCCATAGATTTGCAGAAAAACCTAGGGCTTTTCTAATGGAGGTTACTGGTTTTAAACTATTCATTGGTTACCTCTGTTAGCATCCTGAGACCTGTAAAACCTTTATATGTGTGGAGGGCGAGAACGGGACATACGAATAAATTCCCACATAAACTGTTTGCATGACCTCGCCTTCAAGGTAAATGTGTTTGTGAGGGTTAATATTCTGGTCAAGAAAGCTGAAATGTAAAACCCGTTTTATGCTTTTGGCTTGAGAGTGGACCATACATAAAATAAAATGCAGTTTGAATACATTAATTCACAACTCGTTACTTCCTTGTTCCCTAATATTAGACATGAAGCATTATATTTGACTTTTAAATAACTCCTCTACAAAATCATTAATCATAATCAAAACTTCAACAAGGACAAAAAAAGTTTTTCTTACCATCTAATTGAAAAAAAAAGAAGCACATACATAAATACATAAATATTGTTTTCTTTTTTTCTACTGTGGAAAATTACAGACTAAATTAACTTCAGCAATTGAGACATTCATTCAGTTGTCTTCTGAACTGTCGATCCCTAGCTGAGTTGCAGGGGCTACCGGAGCCTATTTCGGCTGATTCAAGGTGAGAGGCGGGGTAAACCCTGAATAGGTTGCCAGTCTGTCGTAGGGCCACACACACACACATTCCTAGGAGCAATTTTATAGTGGCCAATTAACCTAACATGCATGTTTTGGAGGGTGGGAGGAATCCAGGGTACTTGGAGAAAACCCACACATGCATATGCAGAACACGCAAACTCCACACAAAAAAGGCCAGTGTTTCAAGCCTCTTCCCGACACAGGACCCGAACCCCCGTCCTTCTGTGAGGCCACTGTGCTAACCACTGCGTCACCATGCAGCCCCAATTGAGACATTTGTTTGGAACAAATTAGCACAAAAGTTTAGAACCTGAATCACCAAAACATTTGGATTTTTTAAGGTAAAAGAACAAAATCTACTTTGGAAAAAAATACAACAAATAAATGTAAGGGAGGGAATTTGAATTGCTGAGTACTAAACTGCTCTTTTTATTAAAAAGCAGAAAAAACATGAACGTATATAACTTTAATTTCCTTTTATTTTTTCTTCACTAGAAACCTTTGCTCACTTCCATTTAATCCAGAGAACTTGCGTCAGATGAAAGAAAGCAAACACAAAGACAAATTTACACACTTTTTCCTCCATTCATATTCATAAAGTGTTATCCCTTTAAAGAATTTCAACAGTTACTCTCTAATTGCTCGATGAACATCTACAAAGCAGTTAAAAATTGGATGGAAAAAGACTTTGTTTTGTAAGACTTTTGTGCAGTCCTTTGAAAATAAAAGAGAATGACCCTAAAATAATAACGAAGTGATCTTCAGTGACCAGCTTGTAGCATGCACAAGATGTTTGTTTTTTTTTATATCAGTTGTGCAGCAGCACTGCCGATCCATAAAAGAAGAGTGAAAAAAAAAAACCTCAACAAACCGCTGATAACAGAAATGACTTCAGATTTTCTGAGTTCAGTTTGGAAGATTTAATCACCACAGAAAAGACAGGAAGACATGTTTTATGCGTCTTATTGCTAAGAATAAAACAAAAATTGGAGAAAAGAATGTAAATTGTGTCTAACTGGTGATTTTCAGTTTATTGTTCAGGTTACAATAAATAAATCGGATGCCAAGAGGATTTACACACACTTTGAAGATTATGCTAAACACCAGCAATTGTGTGAAGCTTTGATTACAGTGACAGAAGCAGGAAAAAAACCCTAGAAAAAAATTAATCAACTTCACGCTAAAGCTATTTATTTTTTTAATTCAACTGAGCAGCAAGGCGTGGCTCGTTAATCAGAGGAAACATTAGCATATATGTAAGATTGTTAGGAATGAAAGAGTTTCATGTTTGGTGCTAGTTTTTCTGATCAGATTCTAAATATTTGTTCTGGTTTTTGCAACTAAATCTGCTGCTTCTGTTGTAGGCAAATCTGTAAGTTTTCGACAGGAATTTGGAAAAGTGAAAAAGCACAAAACATTGAGTGTAACTTCTAGCGACACGCTCATGGAAATAAACTTAAATCCACATCAAATTTGGCCTCTATGGGTACAAAAAGTCCGTTTAAGTATAACAAGGCCTTATTTTTGGATCGTTCCGTAAGAGCTCATCCCTGAAGACAAACCACATTTTATACACAAATAATCTTTAAAGCAACTTTAAAATCAAAGCAGAAAAGACTGTTACCCTTGCTCATTATTGGTGGTCTTTAAAATCAATTTTTGTTTCGAACTCAGTACAGCTAGAAAAGAACCAACACAACTGAAGTCTATTATCCAGTAGAATGGTCAACTCAACCTTTCTTATCAGGTTCCAAATTCATTGGGTCTAGCTGGCAGCAAAGCAGGTGTAAAGTTGTCTGATTTCAGGCACATTAAACTACTCAATTCAGTTCACTCACTTTTTACTACGGCCATGTTTATGTCAAAACCAAGCTGGAAAGATGATGAAATTTCCTGCACAACAGTGTCGGAAGTCTTCACCGTGATATTTAACAACAAGATCTAAAAGCACAAAGAACAGGATTTGATCGGCTGTCTTGTGGATGAGGAATGATGGTGTCAGAGGTCAGAGGAAAGCTAGCAGATATGCTACTCTGAATCAGATAAATGCTTCTCCCAACTTAACAAAATTTGAAGAGAATTGTGTTTGACGGGTGCAGGTCTGATCCTGCCGGCCATAACAGAATCTCTGGCTGTGCTTCACGCCTGGAGGGCAACTAAAGTTTGCGATGATGTAGCATTGTAGCCTTACATAGCGCATCCGAATTCAGTCTGGGCTGCTGGAGATGCTGTTAAAAAGTGTTTTTCTTTCTGCACAAATAGACGTTCTTTCTTTTCTATTTCAAATTCAATGTTGTGTCAAATAGGTTTTATATAAAGCCAAGAGATAATTGGAGTAAGATTGGATCTACTTCTATTAAATTGATTCCCGGATGTTTCCACATGTCGAAGGATTGTTGTGGGTTTTTTTTTTTTTTTTTTTTACAAAGCATCAGACTTGTGAGACATTACAGATTTAAATAAAAATAATTTTCTTCATAAGTTGAGTAGTGTTAGCGTTATGTAAAGTAGAATCAATCTAAAATTCTCGACGGCATGTTCTTCTTACTTTCCTTGCAGACCACAAGGGTTTGTTTGCTTCCCCACTGTAGACATACTCAATCAGGGCTCACTTGGAAGTGTCTGGTACACAAATTTAATCCTGACCAAATGTGCAAATGAGCTTTAATGAAACTCTAAAAAAAAGTGACTCTTCATAGCAGAAGGCACAGTTGTTCTAAAAGTAGTGAGGAAGATTTTCAAGTGCTCAAGACCCAGTGATTGTGGATAGTAAGTATTCATTAAACCACTCCCAATCTTTTCTGGCTTTTTCAGAGTTTGCAAGTCCAAGCACCAGCATGTGGGCTGAGTCCATATTGGACTTGTTCCTTAGTATGTTGGACTCACTGTCAGGGAGAAATATTTTCGTTTTGTCTTCTGAGCCGCTCATCCCTAACAAGGTTGCGGGGTTGGCGTATCCCGGTAGATTCTAGGTTATAGGATCCCCTGAAAAGGTTACCAGTCTGCTGCAGGGCCACACACACAGACAACCATCCACACACACACTCATCCCGAACAAGTCTCCAGTCTGCTGCGTGGCCACACAGACAACCATACACACACACTCAATCCTAGGGCAATTTCGTAGCATGAATCAAAGAACAGGGACTAAAGAACAAGCCTATGTGTGCTGAATGTTTGGTTCTCTTAGGGGAGAATTGAATCGTTCATGTTTTTCTTGTGAGCCGAGCCACGCATGAGAAGAATATGATTCACAATCAAATTACATGGCGGCGAACCTCCTCAGATGTACGGATAATTTTACAAAATCAATGAGATGAAAACTGACATGCAGGCATAAAATGCAATTGGGGAGGCATCTGTGGAAAGAAATATAGCTGATCACGCATTCCCATTATGTCACAATGCTGCATCGTCATCCTACATCTTAAGGAGGAAATCTTGCTTTGCTTGCCTCTACTTCCTGTAAATTTACGATTGAAGCAGAAATAATTTATATGTTGTCTCATTCAATGAAGTGAAATTGGGCAAATTTATAGGAAATAGAGGGGTAATGATGTTATGGAGATAGCCGTGCAAATAATACTAAATAAATACAGCCTTTATCCTTTGTGTGTTTATGAGTGTGTATTTGAGCAGCGTGTTGAGACTTCAAAGTTTCTTGGATTGTTGTGCGGCATTGTTAAAAAAGATTTATCAGCAGGAACATGGGTGTCTGGACTGCAAATATTTACTAGGAAGATTTTGGCTGGGTTTAGATGTAATGAGCGAGTGTAAGTGTGCATTTACAAACATATGCGACAAGCCTGAGTCCTCTTTTAGGTTTAGTTAGAATCAACGCATAGCCTGGGGTGCATGTGGTCTTGTTTCATATACTTAATGAGTGTGTATCTAATGGGAATGTAAAGTACGAGCAGGAAAATTACCCAATGCAATCATCCAGAATTTTAAAGTTTGCCGTATAGCCAATTTGCCGCTAATCGAGTCATTACTCACATCTGAAATGATAAATAATCCATTCATAAAGCATATACTTCATATGAAAAATAAAGAAAGAACATAATAAAATTAAGGCATTAGACTGTGACGGTGATTTAGCTTTTATTGTTTATAACCTTTTACCAAAAAAAAAAAAAGACAAAAACAATCTGAACTCCTTTGCTTTAAATTCTTTACATTGCTCTGTAAATTGGACTTTCAAGTTCATTAACTTTGTAATCTTTGAAATTGAGGTCACTAATTTGATTTGTTAGAGAGCTTTAGGAAGAGCTACGCTCTCTTTGGAGAGTCAAACACGAGATTCAGGCCAAGAAATGCTTCTATAATGTTGATGAGAGAGGATTTTATTTTCTTATAAGAGCAGCTTTTTGCATAAAATTAAGGATGGAAAATGCATTGATAGCCAGGGGTTTGATGAACTGATGATGACAGATTAGGCTCTAATGTAACCTGCAATCACCTCTGCTGCATACAGATTATCTGTTATTCTTCCTGTTGAACTATTGAAGAGCAATGATTGAATAAAAGATAAATAGTTTATTTTTTACACCAATGGGATTGTAGGTATTTTTAAGTAAACAAGAGCAGAAAATGGGGATAAAAGCGAGACGATCACGTTTTAATTTGAAGGATTCAGCAAGCAAAGAATGAAAAAAATCATTTCTAATTTTAAGAAAAGCTTATCCAGTTTTGTACTTGTTATGCACAAAAAATAGTAGAGTTTATTAAACAGCTCATTGACACTTTGCCCAAACATCTACCTGCATTATTTTCATCAAGAAGCTCAGAAAACTGGTTTAAGATTTAAAAGTTCACATCCATCTGGTCTGAAAATACATTTTGAGAGGGAATTCCAGAGATATAATCAACTACAGCAGCCAACTCGATCTAAACATGACAGCCTAAAATATAGGGTTTTAGTTTTCTTTCCTGGAATTAATTTTGCTTCATGTCACTACAATAGCTGCGAAATGAGTTTAAACATCAGCTGCAAAAGTATTGGAAGACATAGAGAAATCCATCAATATTGCCAAGTCATCCTCCTTTTCGACATTGCACACCACATGGGACAGAAGAGGACAACCTCGTGGGTGTTTTTTCATGTGGAAATATTCCAACAGAATAAATACTTCTCAGGTGTCTGCCTCCAGCAGGGCAGACAATGACAAATGTTGAGCCTTCAGTCATGAGCTACTGGCCTTACCAAATCAAAGTAAGGCCAGACACATTTTTTAAACCTCTGCAATGTTCATGAAAAGAAGGCAAATTGTTAAGATTTACAAATGTAAAACACAGTCATCTGCAGCACATTACATTCTTATGAGGTCACTCATCACAAACCAAAACTTCTTTTTTGTCAAGAACAAGAAGTTAGATTTTGAGCCAAACTTCCAAGATTAAACAACTAACAAAATCCAAGTGTTATGGGTGGTGCCAGAGTTTTTTCTTTTCTTTTCAGCACACCTTCTTCTCTGACCACCCGTAATCCAATTTCCACCAGCACCCTTTTGTCAACAGCATCTATGGTGGTCGATGTTAACCTGGGCCACGGCCGATCCGGTATGGTCTTTTTCTTACTGACTTGCATAATTTTATTTGGCATAGTTTTATGTCAGCACACTTTTCAGCACACCTGCTGCAGAGTAAATCACTAAATGCACCTGCCCAGCTAATGGGCCACCAGGATAATAAAAGCATGGACATGGCACTGATGAGGAGGCAGGGGTCCTCAATGGAGTGTTTTTTGTTTTGTCTAAGTCATCTTGAGTTGCAGTTGTTTTTTTGTCATTTTCACTCCATCCCCTGGTTGATAACATCAATGTGCGTGCCTGCCCAAACTCATAGACTTGGCACATAACACCAAGTCTCACACATAAGTTTTGATTTAGGAGTTGTTTTTTTTTTTTTTGCTGTCAGCAGAACTTGACTTAGTGGCTTTGTCCACTTCGTAGCAGCTCAATGTCATAAGGTTTCATCCTGTGAGACATGGACATGCACAAAGGTAGAAAGCAAGTCCATCTGTTCAACCATCTGCTCCGAAAAATGCTCCTTTCCATCCACATCACCATCTACGTACATCAGACTCCTTCTTTCAATGAATGACTGGTTCTTTTTCTGAGTCTTTATGCATAAACTTGTAAAATATAAAACTATTGAAACAAAGAAGTATTTGCTCTATTTATTTAATCTGTGTCGCACAAAAGTTCTAATAAAAGTTTTAAATAAAAAACAGGACCACAGACAGGATCAGATAAATTCTAAATGTCACATCTTGAAAGAGTACTTTAATTGATATATTTTCAGGAATAGTTCTAGGTTTCCTGGGCAGAAGTTTAGGAAGTATAAGCAAGGACAGTATTTGAAAAGTATTTGACTAATTATAGTGTGAAAACAAAAGTGGTTCATGGGATCAATGGGGTCATTTCCACATTTCACCATTCCCTCAGCATCTCGTCATTCAGTGACTGACTGGTGTTCACTTATGGGTGATAAATTGGCTTTAATTTTAAATAGTAAAGCCAAGTGAGGTGAAGCCCGGAGTTATTTCATCTAATTTGTATGTATAATGTATACATGGGTTCATATGAGTCAGAGACTGTTGGAAGGCACTCTCATGACCTTCCACATGGGCTTTCCGTTAGCATAATTGTTAGACAACATTCACTAGCTTGTATTATTACCCATCTGTACATTTTCAGAAAACAAGCAGAAATGTCCACAGAATTAGCATGCAATGGACACTGGATTCTCTCTATCTGCATTACAAATTCATAAAATTGAGCATAAATGAGCCCTTCGAGGGCAATACAACCACAGACCCGAGGTTAGGTCGGGCAGCTTATTTATGGTTAGTTATTGAGGCTTTTCACACAGATCATTCATGCCCGAAGGAAATAATGTATTCTTAAGAAAGATTTGCGGTGACCAGATGTGAACAAATTTACAAACTAAATCCATGCAGTGCACAAAAGTTTCTAAAAGAAAATTACAATTTTACAAATTACAAATTACAATTTTGCTTTTCAACAGAGAAAGTGTAGAGTGTTCGCCCGGAGACCGGAAGTTCGCGGGTTTTATTTCCACTGAGTTCACGTATATGTTCCTTGGAGAAGACAACTAACCCCCGTTTCTCCCACCGTTGGCGTCGTCGTGGCAGCCTGCTGCGGTGTAGTAACACAAGCTTTCTCGGTGAGGGATAAATAGAGTATGTAAGAAAACAAAAAATCTAAGTACAAAAACTTAAAAGTCCAAAAAGTTTTCCAACAGAATTAGCCTTGCTCTATTCCTTATTTCTTTTTCTCACTTGATTGTGCTTTCATTAAAATTCATTCCTGTCAGATATTACAACACCAGCACAACAGGACCCAACAATTATTTTTACACTAAAATTTAGACACATTATTGCTGATTAGCACATGTTTTGGAGTTGAAGTCTAAGGCCAGGCTGAAATGGTTCATTGATGTCCAGAGGAGAGAAAGAGGGTATCCATCGGCGTAAGAAATGTTGAGTTTGGAACTTCCCGGCAGGAGGCCAAGAGGAGGGCCAAAGAGAAGAGGAGGTGAGAGAAAAGGATACAGGACATAGGATTTGATGCAGGAAACAGAAAAGCTGAAAGGAGAAGAGTGGTTCAAGTGGGCATGAAACTCGGTCCTCCTGCCATGTCCAGCAGCTGCATGCTGTCTGAGTACAACTCCAGACACTGTATTGTATTGCATTCTAGCGATTTTCTCGTATAGATTAAGAAATTGTTGCTGTAGCATACGGCGTGAGAGGGTAAATCTTCTGATATTTGCTCTCCACTGAGCCTTTATCACTATCAGCAGGTGTGCCACAAACAGCTACAACAATTCAACAAAGCGAGAAAAACTGTTGCCGGTAGCATTCAACAGGAGCGAAAAAGTTGGAAAAAAATAAAAAAGCACATACTGAATCTTTATGCGCTCGGGGAACGCAACGCTTCAGCATGAAAAGTAATGATCTTAACTAGAAAAGAGAATAAATAATGAGCCTCACACAGCTGGGTAAGATGGAATCTGAGTGTTTGAATTTGTTAGTCTGCTCGTATCACGAGCAAAATGTGAGAAGCATGCGTGGCTGTGTTGGCTAAGGTGATGTGTGTAGCTTTAAGTTTTATTATTTCTTTTTCAAAAAAATCTCAGACAGATTTAGCTTTCGATGATTGTAACTTTAAAAAAAGGCCATTGCTAAATAAATGACACTCAGACTGCCTCCAGTTGGCAGCATGGTGGCGCAGTGGGTAGCACAATGGCCTCACAGCAAGAAGGTCGTGGGTTCGAGTCCCGGGTGGGGACGAGGCTTGGAATACTGTCCTTTTTGTGTGGAGTTTGCATGTTCTCCCTGTGTTTGCGTGGGTTTTCTCCAGGTACTCCGGTTTCCACCCACCCTCCAAAGACATGCATGCTAGGTTGATTGGCCGGTGCCAAATTGCCCCTAGGAATGAGTATGTGTGTGGCCCCGCAAAAGACTGGCGATCTGTTCGGGATGTACCCTGCCCTTCGCCTTAAATTAGCCGGGATGGGCTCCGGCAACCCCCGCAGCCCCGAAAGGGACAGACGGATAAGAAGAAGACTGACTGACTGCCTCCAGTAAATACTGTATTAAAATGATTCATTAACCACATTTACTTACAGCTTTAGAGATCCGAACATCTTATTTATTTTTTGTATGTTATGTCATTTTCCACTCTAACTAAATTACTGTCTTATCATCTTTAAAATGGCCCTCATTTGGAAAACACACATTTCGTTAATCATTTTATCCTTTTGATGTTAGCTTAAAGCTAACTTCAATTATGACGAAAGGAAAACTAGCATCAGATTTTGATGATAATAAAAATATAAAAATTGTTTTGGGGGTTTTGTCTGATTTAATGCATTTATTGTGATTTTTTTCATTCAAGACATTTGTGGTTTTCTGCTTTTGAATTGATCAAACAAAACCAAACATGTTTGTCCTTGCCCTGTTAAAAAATACATTAAAGCTTTTTTTTTTTTTTTATCTTGCTCTCATGCTGTCAGCTGGTTGTCATTTCACCAGGGAGATTATTTGGAATTCATACAATCTCTCTGGTCCTGCTGCCTTCATCCCACATTAGGATGGTTCTTTATAAAGCTCCTTCATACCCTGAAAAAATAGCAGCGTCCTAATGTGAGTCATTCATTTCTGTTAAATATTTCAACACCTTAGCTCTGTAAATACCAAGTGTTCCAAAAAAAAAGGAAAATGATGAATATTACAGTGAATATTCGTAATGCAGAGAAAATGTGCACATCTTTGGAAACACCTTGTTCCATTTCTGTCTGTAATCCTCATCTCCTTGGGTGGAAGTTCATAAATAACAAATAAGAAAGGTAGAAACATTTGCCATTAACTCACTCTTGCTGCTAAAAGAAAAAAAAAAGCATGATGATCCATTTTTGCAGAGCAAGGTAACTGTGGTGTTTCATGGAGACGAGGAATGTTAGGAAAAGAACGGGATGTCTTTTTAGGTTTCTGAAAGGTTTGTGTCAAATTTTTTTGGACATTTTTATGGCTGGATGGAAAGTCTTTCTCAAGTGGTCAATTTACCAGAGTGGAGAATCCCGCTTACTTCCAGTATCTAGAAGATGTTAAAGGAACTCTTAAGGCTTCATTGTTTAGTTTTACTAAAAGATGGATTTTACAAACAGGTGTGAACTTTCTCTCCTGCTGCAGCTGCACAAAGAAGACTTCATTGGTATTCTGTAGGTGCCGTGGAATTTCATTTCCAGTCAGGAATCATAATGATCCACTTCTCCAGAGACATTGAGTTTTTACCTCGTTAAATCAAATGTTATAAAGACAGTTTTCAATCTCTGATTTACATATTTTATTTAGTTTTACATGGTATTCTGTTGCCATTTCTCTCCAATTTCTGTTGCATATGATCCAAATGTCCTCTAGAAATGAACTTTTCAGGTCATTGGAGATTTTATGGACAATAAAGTGAGTAAATTGTGGACCAGAGAACAACATTAGCATTTTTAGTGGAAATATCTATCAGCCAAAGGAAATTAAATGTTTGATTTGCCTACCAACATTAAAAAAAAAAAAAAAAAAATCAATTTTTAATTGAAAGTCGACCAAATGGATTTTTCTTCTTTTTTGTGATACAAACTTGGCCATCATCCACAAAGTGAATTAATATTATATTAACTTGTTTTACACTCACCTGTCAAACCTAATACCACATGCACACAAATAGAACCTATTTAATAAGTCCAACTAATCAGAGCCAACAGGCACCATGGAGACAAGATTAACCGCTGCAAGATCACCTATAAGCGGGAAGGTTATTAGGACTGCACACCCACCCACTCTTTAGAATGTCTGCCAAACGTTGGTCAAAATATATTTTGCCTGCTAGTTCTGGAAGTGAAAAATATATGTAATCATTTTGCTTATTTCTCCTTGCTGTCCTACCGCTTGCGGCTCGCATAAACACTGTTTTATGTCACGTCATCCATCCATTTACTGTCTGACTTCATGGTGTGAGGTGATACCGCCTGGTGGAACAAAGTGTAGCTCAGTGAAGAGTGAAATTCAAATAAAGTAGGGGATGTGTAGGAAGAAAAACAAAAATGGGGCAGTTATTGTGCAGTGAGGAGAATGACGCGGTTCACAAAGAACTAAAACTGTAAAAGGACAATATGAAGAGCCTCTCTGCCTATACAGAAATATATCTAGATCAATCAAAATACAGAGAATTCAACATTCAGATGTTTACAAAATTTGTTTAAATAGATGATCTTCTTCTTCTTTCGGCATTTCCCTTCAGGCGTCACCACAGCAAGTCAGTTTCTTCTATCTAACCCTATCTGCTGCATCCTCTTCGGTCACACCAACTATTTTCATGTCTTCCTTCACTGTATCCATGAACCTCCTCTTTGGCCTTCCTCTAGGCCTCTTTCCGCTTTTTCTTCCGACGTACTCTCTCTCCTCTGCACATGTCCAAACCCTCTCAGTTTGTGCTCTCTGACTTTATCTCCAAAACTTCTAACATGTGCTGTTCCCCTGATATATTCATTTCTAATCCTGTCCATCCTGGTCACTCCCAGACAGATCCTCAGCATCTTCATCTCTGCTACCTCCATCTCTGTTTCCTGTCTGTTTCTCAGTGCTGCTGTTTCTATACCAAACAGTGTGGCCGGTTTCACCACGATTTTGTACACTTTCCCTTTTATTTTAGCAGAAACTCCTCTATCACACATCACCCTTGATAGTTTTCTTCACCCGTTCCAGCCTACCTGCGCACGCTTCTTCATCTCTTTTCCACACTCTCCTTTGCTCTGGACTGTTGATACTAAGTACTTAAAATCTTCCACCTTCTCTTCTCCCCGTAACCCCTGGTTATACACTACAGTATGCTTTATGTATTTTAATTATTGTTTCAAATACTTATACTTTGGGGGACTTGACAATTTGATCAGTATCCTTTAAGTTTAAACTCCTGCTTATTGCCTTATGTTTAATCTTGTTTGGCATTTTTATTCAATTTTTCCATTCAGTATGTGAGTGTTGCTCCTCCTGCTGTGCGGAAACATAAAAAAATTTAGCTTGCAATTCACAAATTCAGTCAGTATTGATCTAAAAATAGAAATGCACAGGACAGATTTGCAGCATGCAGCAAACAAGCCTATTCCTATCCGATAGAGACCAATTTATATCCAGTTAAAACCCAAATCAGTTGGTTTTTATTACGGCTTAACATGACATTGTTACTTTTCTCTTTTTAATCTATGTCTTTCTAAGGCTTTCAGCTTTTGGCATTAATCCCTTGATAACCTTTTTGTCTGTCTTATATATTGAGTCCCAGAAAACCGAAAAGAGATGGTAAATGGTCCCAGGATGAGGTTTCTAATCCGACTACACATGCAGCTTCTCCGACCCATGTCAGTGCAATGGGTAATTGCCGATTCTTGAAAGTAAATGGTGGTATTAAGTAGTATTAACGATAAATGGTTGGAATGGTTATGATGAGAGCTGCACATTTTGCCTGCTTTCCAAACAACAATATGACTTCTGAAAGCAAGAAAAGAGGTTTTCAGTCAATCGATTTCATGATGATGAAGGAAAACAGCCTGAGAGAAAGATTCAGTCTTTGGAGGACAGCTCTGGAGTGAAGACGTTATCATCCGCAGATTGTGAAGAAATCTTCACCATGTGTTCTTTCTGTCACATGTTAACATAGCGTGTAGACAGACAGGTGTGCAGACGGGAGGAGTTTGGATAAGGACACTGTCACTGTAAATAATGAGTTTAGGGAGTTTCTCATTTCCCCAAACCTCCTTATGTTTAAAGAGGCCAGTCACTAATTGAGCTGCAGGCTAATTGACTTTTAATTACTGTCTGATCAAGCACATGTGCACATACACACACATGCCACGTTGTCATAAAATGTCCATCTGCATCGGATATGGCTTCATCAAAGACACCCGCCTTTTACAAGAAGAGGAAAAAACACATTTACACCTAAATTCCTTGTTGTTAAGGAGAGTAAACAGCACTTTAAAATGGTTTACCAAGAGTCTTTTCTTGGCACTAATTAATTTATTTATCTATCTCTAACTTAGTTAAAAACAATTACACGCATAACAAAACCCCTACAATTCTCAGTCTTTTATGCACAATTTTGAGCGTGTTCAGTTAAGTTAAAATGGAAGAAAGTATTTCCGTTTTGCAATAGTTTGCATCAAATAGTAAAATATCTTTTTAAATTTTCCGTGACATTATTCTTATGTTTAAACTTACAAGCCTGCTGGGGTTTTTCTAACAGTATATTCTGAAAATTGCTCCCACTTTTTGATATTTTGTGTTTTTCATATCACCTGGTGTCAGGTAGGTTGCTGCGGTAATGTGCAGGTTACAGACACACACTGTGTCACTTGTCTGGAATAGGTTCTTAGAAACTGATTCAGTTGAGTTGCTGTTTTTTTTTCTTCCTTGGTTGTGATGATGGGAAACTATATGTCAGAGTGAAACTGCAGCCTAAGAACAGATTGTCAAAGATCACTGATTTCAATCTTTTTTTGTTTTATTTATTTACTAAATTTAATCTAAGGCAATTTGTTATAATCTGAGTGAGAGGATAATGGGAATCCTTGTGATCTGAAGAACAATTTTCTATAGTTTTGGTATCAAGTTACCCATGCTAATCAACATTGGAGTTCATAAATTCCTCTTTAAATTTCTCACCATAGGGCCATTTTCAATGAAAAATAGTGCATAAATTTTTTTTAAAACACTGTACCACTATGTAGTAATAAATGCCAGGATTATGCCCCGTAAATTCTTACTCCCCAAAGTAACATACACCACAGACACTGCTAGTATTAGATGGCCTTTTGTTGGTTTGTCTTTCTATGATTTCGTGCAAACATTTTTTTCCTGTTTGGAGCTATTTTCCTTTTCTGTGCTGACCCAACAGACAATGTTGGTTGGTTTGAGCAGGTTATGCTAACTAACTCTTCTGTTTGATGCTAATAATTGATAAAAACACTTGAATTGGAGGAGAAGGGATGAGGAGGGAGGAATTTGGACTGAAATCATTGCTTCTCCATGTCGAGAGAGGCCAGATGCGGTGGTTCAGGCGTCTGGTTAGGATGCCTCCCAAACACCTCGATGGTGAGGTGTTTCAGGCATGTCCAACTGGGAGGAGACTGAGAGGCAGACACCGGACCCGCTGGAGAGACTACTGTAAGTCTGAGAGCTGGACAGCAAACACCTTGGGATCCTCCCAGGTGAACTGGAGCATGCAACCGAAGTGAGAGAAGCCTAGGTTTTCCATCTGAGGCTGTTGGCCTTGGACAAGCTGAAGACAATGGAACGAGACTTGAATTGAATGTGTACGCCATCTGAGAGGTTCTCTGAGCCAGACCAGTTCAGTTATTTGGTAAAAAAAATGTATTAAAAATACAAATCTAATTAAATGTAACCCATCCTCTACCCTTGGCCATATTAAATACTGATGAGGACAAATACAAATGAACATGGTTTATTTTTTAGGGGCGGAAAAAAGCATCTTTTTCCATTTAAATTTTTCTATTTTTCTAGCATAACTCAATTCTAGAGCTACTGTATGTTCTGCATGTTTTAATAGGGAAAAAAAAAATGGTCTGCTATTACTATTTCTAAAAACTATCTCTTTATAACACAGTATCTCATTTTAATCAACATATCCTTATAACGCTGTATAAAATAAAGAAAAAGAAATTACACAAAGCATTGAGATGTTTTACTGGATTTAGGAAGAATCTGAGAGGAGCATACAGAGGAGACATTTCTCTCCTCTCTCTCTGACTCTTCTGTGTCCTCTCATTTCTTACAGACCCACAGAGGTGAGTTTGAATTTGTCATCTCTGTGAAAGTCTCTGTCATCAGCAGTTCGGCACCTCCACGCTGAGCTCAGTGTCCTGTCACGCCCACTGTAGTCCGAGCGTGGCTTCGGGCAAACAGAAAATAGAAATGTAGCGACAGCTGAGTGGCACGTCGAAGAGCAGTTTGAAATCTTTTTCAAATCAATCCTGCCCAACACGACAACCTCCATGTTCAGTTTGAAACAAAAAAGAATTAAGTTTTTTGTTTTGGATCCTTTTAAAAAGTCATTAAGCTTTTGTTTAAAAAGATGAATGCATGATGTAAAGCTGATTGGATTGTAATCTTCTTTAAAGTACATGTCTTAGTTACTTGTCCTCCATCACCGAAGTTCAAATAGTATCCGAATACTAGATGGGAGTGCTCGCAAATTTCTCAAATGTGCGTCAATGAAATAGAAAACCACTTCAAGTGTGGTTTTGGATGTGAAAATAACGTTCAACCCCAAAAAGTTGATATTGCAAGATACCCCCTCCGTAAGGAAGCATCATGGAGCTTTCATTACAGATGGTATGTACATGAGGGTAGATGAATCATCTAAGGGTAATTGGATGGGTTTGCAATCTCTTTTAAGGTGCATGTGTAAGTGTAGTGGTGTCCTGTTGTGATTGGCGCACCCCGCACGGCAGTGTCACTGACATTTAGCTGTGACAGGCACAGATGTGCTGCGACTGATGATGCAGGCCAGCCTCCATGAGTCAGGCTCACTCTGCTGAGCTACGATAGCAAATACAGAGGAATCCAACCGTTTTCTCTACCGAAACAGAGAGAACACACAGTGACACGAGAACAATCTGCTGCACCGCTAAGTCACTTTAATCATCTATAAGGTAACACAGCATGCACAGAGAGCTCCTCCACATGACCGCCGTGAGCAGAACCGGTTCGTTTGTGAGAAACGAAAAAGTGGAAAAAGTACTATCACTGAAAATAGATCTTTTTTGCAAAGGACTCAAACAACAGTAAAGGTCAAGAGTTTTACTTACAGCGTTTCCTCATGGGCATAGTTTATGGGTTTGATCGAAGGGAGGATAATTTATTTTAAGCTTTGAAAGGTGGGGCTCATAAAGCCATCTACACTGAAAAAGGGTGTCTGAGGTAAATGAGAAGGACAATAAAGGGTGGAACGATAATGGGGCAATCATATAAAATCAAAGACAGACATTGTTGTATTTGCAAGAAATGATTTTTCAATAATTGCTGAAAAAAAAATTGCCTGATTTTATGTAAAATTTTTCTAAACAATTGCAAGAAAAAGAGGCAAGTTTTTTAAGTCTTTTTTTTTTTTAAATAAATAAACTTTTTCTTTTATTTATGATACGTATTTACTTGAGATGTTAAAAAAAAAAAATGACCAAAACTATCACCAGAAATATAATTTTATTGGAATAATTATTTTATTATTTACTGTATTAATCCCTCATGGGAAAATTCCTGTGCTGCATTGCACTGCAGCAGGGACACCTAGGGAGGGGAAGGATGGCTCAGTGAGTAGGGTGGCCACCCTGTAACCGGAGGGTTGCCGGTTTGATCCCCCGCCAATAGTTCATGCCGAGGTGTCCTTGAGCAAGACACTGAACCCCCAATTGCTCCTGATGGTGGTTTGCACCTTGCATGGCAGCATCCCCATCAGGTATGAATGGGTGAATGTGAGCTGCACTGTAAAGCGCTTTGAGTACCGACACAGGTAGAAAAGCGCTATATAAGTAGAGTCTATTTACCATTTATGAGCTCAGCAGGATTCAAACTGGCAACTCTTCGTCCCAAAGCTGGCATTTTTACCTCTGAACCATGCCTCCCTTAATGCTCTGCATGCAGAAAAATTCTGTATATTTTTAAGAGATTTTTTTGCTTAAACGCAAAGTCTTTTAGATTGAGGAAGAGTCATTATCAACAGATTAATCTGGATACAAAATTTTCTTATTTTCAACATAAGATCAAAAGTGGGTTGCACAAGTTTGAGTCTTGCCCGGGTCTAGGCTTGAAACGCAATATGTGTATTTTCTGTGTATTAATTGCATCAAGTCAATAAAGGCAACACACATTCTGATTTTGGTGCATTTACAAAAAAAAATGGCACTCCTTGTTAATTTGCATAACTCAACTGGCGGACTGAAGGCCGTGTAACTGAATTATTTACATTGCAGTTTAAGATCTCCACAAAACACAGAAAAAAAGGCAGTCATTAGCTTTAAACATAATACAACCTAATAAACCCAAGATTACTTAGATTCGCACAATGGGACGGATACTATACACTAAAAAGAAAAGTTTGCAAATATCTGTGGCCTGAAGGTCAGATAGCCATTACATTTTTTTATGTTCTATCTTGTATTTTAAAATAAGATTGAGCAACTCTAAGAATACAAATGAGACTGAATACACTCGCTCTAAAAAAAGTGTCTTACTGTACACTGGGACGTACTTATAAAATGAAAAAAAGAAACGTATGCATTATTCCACTTTGAACTAAAACTTGTAATCAGTTCCTTAATATTAACATGCGTCTTCAAAAGATTTTTAAGTTTATCTAAGGATAGAGAAAAGCTAAAGAAATGAAAAGAAAAACAGAACGAGCACTTTTTTCCTTGCTGCACAAAACTGTCAAGATCTTGCTGAGGAGTAATGAAAGAAAATTCTTAAGATGGTGTCAAACTGTGGAACAAGACTTGAGCAGAGCTGGAAATGTTTATCTCGCAACATGAAGAAATGTTTACGGGGCAAATCTAGGCTGAAGGGAAGAGTCCCAGTGAATTCCCACCATTTTCAAAATGGCTTTCTGGTAAATTTGCAACAAAATGATGCAACCAAGCTCATAAAAAAAAGACAGAAAAATGTAATTATTTATTTATACAGAAAAGAGAACTTTGAATTTTAGAACTCATTTGACTTTGAAAAAAGAATGAGCTGTTTTAATTTCCACTGGATCACACAACCTTTTTCTTCTGATCTCTGATGAAAATAATGAGTCTTTTGATTTGATTTTGCAGACAGAAACATAGAAAGCAGTGTCATGTCAGAGTACACCTTGACAAAAATGAAGAATGATTTCGAGCTGTTTAGCATGCAAATTTATGCAACAAAGTTCCCAAAAATCTCCTCAAAAAATCCTTTGGTTCAGAGAAACTATTTTCTTCCTAATTTTCATCTTTTCTTATCTCATTGCGTCATATTAGGTAAATCAAAGGATAAGGAGAAACAAAAAAAGGAATATGTTTGGACCTGGCATCCAGTGAGTCAGCCTTGAGCTTTTCGTGACCCGTGCAGTCATGTGTGCACATGCTTCACTTTCTATAGACAGATGGATGGTGAGAGCCACAGCTAATGGATTCTGGGCTTTCACTTTGTCCTCCAGCATCACATCTGTTCACTTTGTCCCCGAGCTTATTGCGCATCCCGTTAAGGCTACCGCTTTACAGTGTTAGTGGGGAATTTTATACACCTTTTGTTCCTGCAGTAACCACAATAAACGTGGTGTAATCCCACCAAGACCTGACTGCATTGCAGATTCCCAAAAGTGAAGGGCTATGTCACCTCATAAATGTTTTATCAGCACCTGAGCTTTGAGGCAGTTTGGTTTGTTTGCATATCTCTGATATGAACAAGCAAACTATGTCTGACTTTTTTCTCCTTCAGGGTATTTTTTTTTTCTTCTTTGGAAGAGAATCCTTTTCACGCAGCTCCTCACAGTTTAGGTGCAGGAAAAAAATTAGGAACAAAGCTACATCAAATTCTCTCTTTCCAACTTGTGGAAAAATTGGGAAAAGTACAATTTTTTAAAAATCCGGACTGATTTTTGTTTCTGAAATGTTATGAACTCATTCTATAGAAATGTTAACAATATAATAACTGAGTGGAAAAAATGAGATTTTTTTTCACCCTAACGTCTTCTTTTTGCTCATCTGAGGTCAGCAGCGTAAGCAGTGAAACTCAGACATCTCTCACCTATTCACAATTGTCTATTCACAAAGTCCTTTAACAAACAATAATTAAGTGCAACGTTGTTAACGTCAGGCCAAAAAAATAAGAAGTAACCTTTAAAAGAAAGAAATAGACTCTAAAACTCATCTGATGGTGTTCAGTTCAGTCCAAACCTGACGGGGTTGAGAAAACGGTTTAAAACAAAAGGAAAAGACAGTTTTATTGATGCTGCCGCATAATTCTTTAAAACAGAGAACTTTTGTGTAACTCTAATTCCATTTCCATTTACACTTTGAGTCCAGAAGCTTCAAATGATTACTAAAGCCACAGCAGAGAGAAAAAACGTGTTAGTTTCATTCACCTGCTGCCCCAAGGCTGCTGCCAGGACTGTCACTGCAGTCCTCTTTTCTACCTGCTAAACCTTCTCCTCCTCCTATTGACTTTGTTTTGAGGGATTGGAATACAAATGTTTCGCTGGGTCTTTTGAGCTCTTTCAGATTTGACATTTGAGAAAACAAAAGCGTTCTGAAGCTGATGAAGAAGAACGAGAGAAATTGAAAGCAGCTTTGGATAAGCGTCTCCTCAGGAGGAGGTTCCGTGTAAATACACATTTGCATAATAACTTGGAGGGTTTATGGATCAAATTGGAAGCTGAGAGAATTACTTTTGAAAATAAAGGTAACTGATGACAGGATTCAGAACAAAGATAGTAAAAAAAACAGGTGTTGTGTTAAACTAATTTTAGATTTTACTGTGTGAGTCCTCTGAGAAAATAAAGAAATCTGATCATTTATGAAATCCTATCAGTGGGCTGATGTCATTTATTTCCTCTGAGGTAGCGAAAGTGGTTTGGATAATTAGGGTTGTTAGCGAGTTAGGGGTGTTTTAGCTTGTTTAGTTTACTGAACAGGGACCATTTACAGCAGCACTGATCATAGAGGGAAATATGCTCTGCACCAGATTGAAACTCTCACAGCCAATTTCCATCTGCAGCTTTACAGATGCTGCAAACTAGAAGGTGTTTTGCCATTTTTCCCTGAAGTACCAGCTTCACAGGGTCCTCACTCAGCAATCCAGCAAGTTAAACACTTTCAAAAAAAGACTTAGGATACTAAGCTGTGGCCTTAAGCACTTCAGAGAACAGTGAGAAACTAAACTACAGATTTAAACATTAAGAATTTTAGGTTTCATACATGGTTAGAGTGTAATCTATGAATGTCAGGGAACCCATTTTACAATATAAATAGACAGAGAAACTACTGAGTGCAAAAAGATTTATACAAAAAAAAAAAAAAAAGAAACCAGGAATAAATGTATTGAAAACAACAAAGTTTCAGTTTCAGTGCAGCCCTACGCAAGGTAGAGACACTAATAATTACACACACGTTACAGAGTGGATACAAATATTACAGCCCTTCCTTTGAAAGAAATGGAGATACAAAAGGGAGGTAAGCTTTCTGGTTTGGAGCTAAAATAATAATTAAAATATATACACTTCCATTGCTGCAGGCCAATGCAGATGGACGAGCAAAAAAACGACTATGAATTCTCTTTAATACTTTGCCATGATTGAGGCTCTTATTCAAATAAGTTATATTAATATTTATTTTTCAAATTATTTTTTTTTCCAAAATGTAGAAATTTGTGGACACAAAAATGTTTGTTCCTAGTCCGCTAGGGTGGTCACAAAGTTTGTTCACCCCTGACCGAGTTCAGTTAGTGTGCTAATTGGGGTGAAGAGAAGGAAGAGCATCTGATGCACACAGCTTCACAAGAGAACACTAGATAATCGAACATGGCCAAGGTCGGAAAAAGGAAGATCATATATTACTGTAAAAAAGTTAAGAACGACTTGTCCTTTCATAGTTCAACTGTGTAGTCTGTATTGATGAAGTTTCTGGTGCTCATCTTGGCTCATCAGCAGGAGAAAGACAGGGTACACCCTCCACAACTCACTAGCCTGTTCTAGAGCCAATTGAGCAATCACATATATGGGTGCTATCTTCTTCTTTCGGCATTTCCCTTCAGGGGTCGCCACAGTAAGTCAGTTTCTTCCATCTAACCCTACCTGCTGAATCTTCTTCGGTCACCCAACTATCTTCATGTCTTCCTTCACTGTATCCATGAACCTCATCTTTGGTCTTCCTCCTGGCCTCTTTGCTGGTGGTTCCAAACCCAGCATCCTTCTGCCGCTGTACTCAGTCTCTCTCTCCTCTGTACATTTCCAAACCAATATAAACCAACCAATCAGCCATACTGTATGTGCTTGTTTATTCAGAATATAGTTTATATCATGCGACGCTCTGAAAACATTAAACAAATTAAATGACGTAAATGCATAAAAATGTTCAGAATTGAAAAAATTGATTCTCTTCGAGTTCGACAACAGCAAACACTAACATGCATTAACAAGTTTTACTCAAAAACTAGGACTAAAAAACTGTGTTTTCAGTTTTTTCTTTGTTCACCCCACTTCCTGTTTCCTCCTTCCTGCTGACAGTTTGACAACTGCTTACAATGGATTTCTGCTTCCTTTAAAAACTAAATGTTTAATAGTTTTGTCATTTTGTCACTTTTAATGGCTTTTTGCACTGCCTGCAAATATTTTTGCAGACATATATTAAGTTGGTTTCTGCTTCATTATTTCATCATCCAGTAGTCTGACGGAATCTGGCACCAAATAACTTGGTTTTGTGTTTATTCATTTTCCATCTTTAGGCTGTTTTTCACTTAATTTTTTTATTTTTCAGTGGTAAGAAAAAAATTGTGAGATTTTTTTTCTTTTTAATTAATGTGGCTACGTGTTTAATAGAAAGAATTACACATTTACTATAAAATTTCCAGATAGTTAAACAGAGTGGGAGTAGTTTTACTATGTACGTTAAGGAAGGAAACTAATTTGTTCTACAGAAATGAAACAATAACAGATTTTTTCTTGTAAAAAAAGAATTTTTTTAAAACAAAGAGCAATTTACCTTCACACAAAGTTTGTTTTTCTTCTTTTAAAATGTATAATATACATATAATAAAGTATTTTCTTATGTTGCCCGCAGCTCTGTAATTGTAAATCTGGTTTTGACCTTCTCTACTGGGAGCTGACCTCAGAAACACTTGACTAAATTTACATGCTGACTTTGCTTTTAATCTCCCCATTTCTTCATTTCTATTTGTTGCCAGTTTTCCTCCTACTATATAAGACACATTAACTGTTCCCCTCCCACATCTGGCCACATTTTTGACCTCCTCCGTGCATCTCTTTATAATACTTGCTCATGCAACAACAATAGAAAGCTCCTTCTGTCAGAGAGGGACAGACAGAGAGAGAGATCTTATGTAGATACAAGTTTTTATCATTTAATGAAAATGTGACGAATGAAGTGATAAAAAACAGTGATGGAAAGGTTTACTTTAAAGCTCAGCGAGTTCTGAATGAAAAACCCTTGGAAAAATGAAAACGATTTCAAAATAAACACAGAATCAGGTGGAGAGAAAATAAAATCACAGAGAAAGAAGATGGAGCGGTTCGGCTAACAGTTGGATTTGAAAGGATACGTTTAATAGATTAAGTAGTGTTTAGGTGTCTTTTGCTCATTAAGAACATGATTGATTTCCTTTGAAGCATGAAGTCATGAGCTAACCTTTTTATGTAGCTTGTAGAACATTAGCAGCATGCATTTAGCTTGTAGGTTATTGCTAATTGTGAGACAATTGGTATTTTATCCATGCTTAGAGGACAAAGTCACAAATATAGAAAGATTATTTCCTTCTTAAAAGCTCAACATAAATTAATTAAACAGCTCAGAAATGCAATGTTTCCTGAAAAAAAAAACAACTTATATTTATTCAGTTTGACACTGTGAAAACCCCTCCTCATGCTCCTCACTTAGTCCCACCTCTTGGGTGTGCACACAACATGGTATATACATCATCTGTGGCCACAAATGTGATCAAATAAGCAAAGCTAGCACATTCATCTTCTAAACTGTCCATTCTTATCGGGATTGCGGTCGGTGCAGAAGCTTCCGGCTGATTCAAGGTGAGAGGCATGGTACTCTCCAAACAGGTCGCCAGTCTGTTGTGGGGCCACACAAACACAACTATCCACACACACATTGGTAGGGGCAATTTTATAGTGGCCAATAAACCTGACATGCATGTTTTTGGTGTGTGGAGGGAAACTGGAGTACCTGGAGAAAACCCATGCATACACAGGGAAAACATGCAAACTCCACACAGAACAAACAATGTTCCAAGCCTCGCCTCCACCCAAGACTAGAACCCCGACTTTCTTGCTGTGAGGCCACTGCGTTAAACATGGCAACACTGTGCCGCCAAGCTAGCACATATTCTTTAAAATTTCTATTTTGGAGCATTTACATAAACATGTGACTGCCTGCTGAGGCGAAGGGCCGAGTGAGAGCAGAGGACATGCAGTAAAACACTTTGTAGATGTGGTGGAGAAAAAAAGCATGGCCGAGAACAACCTGCTGTTCAAATTAAAAAAAAAAATTCAAAACATCAATATCACCTCACGGTTCAGTCACTTGGTCATATACATGAGCAATACCATGCTTTTCATCCATTTTTCGACCATGCACAAACACCCACACACAGTCCACACTCATTGTATATAATGAAGTCAGATGCACCCTTAACTCCAACCTGATATGGAACATATGGTGTGTAATTCATTCCAATATGTTGTGGGTTTGTTGTGATGTCTCACACCCGATGAGTGTGCCAAATAAACCTCAGCTCAGCTCTTCCTTCATCTCACTCCAGATGTCTCTGGTCCTCACCAGTCTTTGGAGTCACTACCCAAAGCACATGGCCTGAGGTTAAAGCTGGAAGCTCTGTCTTCAATTTCTTTCCAGCCAAACACGTAATCTTTTTAACCCACTGAAACACGGATCAGCTTTCTTTATTTTGATTCCATCTGTAGATGTTTTTTTTCTTTCTAATTTTATCTGGATTTTTATTCAACCTGACATAAAATCTATTGTATGAAATTAGATACTCATGTAGATTTTTTTTTTTAAAAGGATGCAAGGGGTGTATTTAGAAAAACAACCATCATATTCTAGATTCGCTTTTGTTTGAAACTTGAAGTTAGGATTATTTGAGCTAGTTTAAAAAAAAATGCATTCTCCATAGTTGTTTAAGTATCAATGTGGCTAATCCCCGTTTAAGCAAAGCTATCGCACAGAAAAGGGTATTTTTTGGTTTTTTGAAAATTAAAGAACCTGTTCTTGGTGTATCCTGCCTGTTCATGGTGTACCTGACATGTTGTGTTCCTTCTGTCTCCAATCTCTCTTACATATTAAATGAATTAAGTTTTTTTAAAAACACCTTTGAGGATTTATGTTTTGTTTTTTTTTCACTGCCTTTTTTTGAAAGTTTGCGTGGGGCACAGTTTATGCATTGTCCTAAACAAAAGAAGGATCCCTTTCATCTTATGTGAGCTAAACAGATGGCTAAAAGTGAGGAATGGAAGATAGTTTGAGAACTATAGCAAACTATATCTGAGAACCAAAGCAGTCCACAGACAGAAAATATGAGGGATTTTTTTTCTCCAGGTTTTGTGGGTCTGTTCAGTTTTTGGTAACAGTAATTATTTTTTGAGTAATTATTTTTACTAAAGTAATTATTTTTATAAAACAAAACAAAAAATGTTTTAATTGGCAGCTAAAAAGTGTAAGACATACAACATAAAAATGTGCGTATGTTCATTAAAAAAAATTGTAACAAGAATTTTACAACATCCAAAAATTGTCATTTCTTCCTGGTATTGGTTCATTTTTACATCAACATGAAATTCATCAGAAACTGAATTCTTCCATTAAAAATAGTTCTGCATGTGGAAAACTGTACAAAACGGAAACCCTCAGCTTCAAGATTCTTCAAAACACCATAAAAATTCTGTGGAATTCAAACTGTTAAATGGGTATAAAAAGAACATCATACATCGCACATCTAATCCAGTAGAAAAGACAAACCTAATAAAATTGTTTTACCAAACAAAATCAGCATTTTTCAATTTGATTTTGAAATCTTTGAGCCTCGACTTGACATTTTTGTTGATATTTTTTAATATACTGAGATCTATCTGTAGTCCTTACACGCAACACTCCCAACATTGAAAGCAACAAAGAGGAAGAAAGAAGTGAGGAGATGTCCTCATCTCCTAGTTCTTCAATATTAAATTGCAGCAGGATTCAAAACAATTCAACCTTTCATAGCATTCATTCTCTGGCAACCTTTCATCTTTCCTTCATCGGTCCTATTTAATTAAATGTATTTTATTTCTTCTTCTCTTTTATCTTCTGGCCAACACATATCAATTCTTCATTGCACCCATTTCTGAACTCTACCAAAGAACTCTGAGAAGCTAAAAATACAAATAAACCAGAGTGGCGTTCACACATATAAACCTACTTAAGAAAACGAGTTTAAAGAACAAAAAGCTATCGTGTTATCAAAGTTTTCATGTCACCTGATGGGTGATCTGTAAATGGGATGAAGCTGGAGAAGAAGAGTGGCCTTGTTATAGTGTGATGAGAGGATCGGGAGGAAGGCGAATGAGGCAATCATTGAGAGAAAAAAAAGGGATGTCTGGATGTGTGGAGAAAATAAATCAGCGAGTGAGAGATAAAGAAACAAAAAAAGAGCAAAGAAGGATTGAACGAAAAATGAAAATCCGTGAGAATAATATTCCCTCTCTCCATGCTAATTGATTTAATTACCTTTGTTGGATTTGCATTGTGAAATGGGATTTGCATCCATGTGACTCGAAGTCATGGTAATCCCACCAACGTTTTAAGAGTGTGAGAGCAAGCAGGCCAGGTTAATCAGAGCACATTCATGCTTTCAAAGCATTTTAAGTTAAAGCTGAGCCACTGTGGCAGTGGGGCAGTATGGCGGCAATGCTTGCATCATTTCGCTGCATTATGCCAAAATGAGAGCTTTGTTTCATCAGACTAACTTTTAGATGTGATACTGCTGGAGAATATTTGGTGGTGTTTGTGTGATGCTGTTAGTCCTGCTGGATTAGCCTCTGACATGGAGACACTTCAGATACTCTGTCAGAAACAGGAGGTCTGCAACATTTCTCTCATCCATCAACAACACCAAGACGCAGACAGAGACATGGAGAGGGGCTGACATGACAGTCCAGAAAGCCTGAGAGGAGATCCTCGCCTCTGTGGCAGCAGAGTGTGAAGGTGTCGTCCTGGCAGCTTAACTCTGCAGAACACAGGATGAAAACCTAATGATGTCTCAGTCTGTCTAAGTCCTAATCTCCGATGACATTTCAGAGAGGAGATGTTTCACTAGTCCAGCTCTAATATTGGAAAAATTTCTCTCCTGGAGAGATCACATTTAAATCACAAGAATATAAAAGGGAAATAGAATTAAAAGGTCATATTTTACTCATATGGCTCATTATTGGTTAAAATATCAACAGCCTTTGATAAGGTAGAGTTGGCCTTATTTTGCCTTTCTACATAACAATAATAATAATAATGTACTTTATTGATCCCTCATAGGGAAAATTTGTGTGCTGCATTATACCACAGCAGGCTGCTAAGACGGAGCCAATGATGGGGAACCGGGGGGTTAGATGTCTTCTCCAAGGACCTTAGACGTGAACTCGGAGGGAATCAAACCTGTGACTTTCCGGTTAACTTCCAGTTCGAGGGCGAACACTCTACCACTGAGCCTCCCCTCGCGGAATTTGATCTCTAACCCACCCACATTCTAAAATAAAAAGGAAATGTTTAAGTGCATGCACTGTGCTCAAGTTTGGCCCCTCCCCTCAGGTACTGCTGTCCATCTCCTCATATGCTGATTGGGCTGAACTAAACGGTGAGCAAGAGAAAGTAAGAATCCAGTGTCAAAGACAAAAGTAAAACTGAATAACAGTATTTATAAGGCTTTTTTTTTTTTTTTGGCATATATCACATTCTTTTAGCTAACAAAATGTATTGTGTTTATTTGTTTATGACATAAGAATTGTTATTTTATAAAAACACATCAGTCAGTCTGTGATGCTTCTTTGTCTCCGTTTAAAAGTCTCTCAGTTGGATGTGGTCAGCAATTGATTTAATTGCTCAAGTTGTTTAAGTTCTTTAGAAGTAAAAACACATTAATTTGAAGCTTGGTTTACACCCCAGCAGAGACTGAGTAATTATTGGTTTCACAAAGAGGAGATGTGCGTGATGAAGTGACTGGATGTCCAGACAAATTAGAGATAAATTAATGTGCATAGTAGGAGAACTCTGGTCCAAACTGATTAGTTTAAATGCATCACAGAGTCTACATGGTGTCTCCAGGAACATCTCCCATATAATAAGATCTTTTTTATTAATTAATTTATTAATTATTTAATTAATTGAATTAATTGCATTTTAACATCATATTTGCTAAAGGTATCCTGATAAAGAATTTGAATTCTAGGATATTAAAAAAAAATTACTGTATGACTAATCAATTGAATACAGTAAGAAGAAAATATTTTAAATTCAAATTATTATTGGTGAACTGTGCCTCATGAGGCCAAGTGCATCATTAAAAAAGTAAAACAAGAGTTAGGGTTCCTTCTTATCTTCAAAGATAGAAATTGGCCTGCAATTAGCAGCAATCCATGTTGCAGAAGGATTTTTCAATTTCTCTGTTGTGAATTTGCTCATTCGCTTGCCAAATTCAGCTAGCTTGGTTTGGCGGAGCGAGCTCCTGGCAGGCACACACGCAACAGAGGAACTTGCCTGAACATGTTTTACGTTTAGATGGTATGTCAGGCTGGAGTTGCTGCGGTGGTAGGCGAACTCCTTTTAGCAAAAGCTACAAATGACTGAAACTTGCCTTTCAGTGGCTCGACTCAGGGGCGAATCCAGGATTTTCTAAATCCTGTGGGTGGGGGTGAAGGTGTGAGGAGGCATCCCCCCAGAACATTTTGAAAATCAAGTAATTTTTCTGCATCTTGGTGCATATTTTGCCCAAAGTTTGTAATAATTAAAGTAGTAAGAACACATTTTTTTTTGTGGACCAAAAGGGGTGGAAGGTAGGGATGTGCGCCCCCACGCCCTCCCTGGATCCGCCCCTGCGACTGTCTCGTCCTCCTGAGTCTTGTCCATGTCTGTTGTGTTGGACCAATGCTGCATTGTTAATTTGCCAGCACAAGCGATGTAGGACGGCCGAGAAGATTACGGGTCCTTCAATTGGCCAAAATTCAAATTGCAAGCATTGGCTCACCACCGTAATTACGTTATAATTAATTGCGTTGATTTTTTTAACGTGTTAAAATGCGGCATAATTAATTATTTGAATTAACATGTTAAAATGACAGCACTATTTTAAACACGATATTGAGTGGACAAAGACAAAAATATTTACGTGTAATTTTAGCGCAAAGATTTAATTGCATCTGAAATTGATTCAAATTCATTTTAATCGGAGTTACATTTATTACTACATATATTATATTATTATATTACTTATATTAAAAGAAATGATCAATACACAATAGTCATTGATGCATTTATCAAATAAATCTTTCTACATTGTAGTGGGGACATAAATTAACTTTATAATTTATCGTCATAGCTACTATTTTATGTGTAGCACATATTACTTATTACTACAATGGTGAGTCTAACATACTAAGCAATGAGTCCAACACAATCTGAGCAGAGGCTGGTGTAAAAAATATATTGTGTATCAGCATGTTTGGCCGGTTGCTTGGAGATGTGAACCGGGAAAAAGCTGAAAAAGAGTGAATGGGCCTTGTGATCTGATAGGGAAAAATCCACCACAATTCAGGGCTGAATAAAATGATCAGAAAATATATTTGACTTGTTTGTGAGGAAAAATGCTGTAAATAAGCATGTCTTTACTGATGGAACAATGAAAAGTTTCAGTCTTAACACAATAACTTATACAGAATTAAACAACAACAACAACAAACAAAGTTTATACACTATAAATAATGTACAAACTAAAACATCTGACAATTTCAGTCAAAGCAACTCTCCGACAGTATTTGAACAGACTTGGCCGTGTTATTTCCGTCTTTTGTTTAGCCAGGACATTATTATTCATTAATTCACTTCGTATCAGTAATTCCATCAGAAGAATTTTCCAAGCCCCCGATATTTGGATTAAGTGATCCCACACACACCGTCACAGTGCACCGGTTTCCCTTTAATCAGTGTTTCCAATCTTCTGCTGCTCATTTTCTGCTTGTAGGCATGAGTTTTATAGCTAACAGGCTGCCAATCAAACATCTCCGACAAGCTTAGCCAAGAAAAAAAACATCAAGACATCAGCTGGATCTGTGATGAAGAACTTTTGGTATGGTATGCAATGTTTTAGAAGGTTCATATTTTATAGAAACTGAAATAAAGAACATGGATATAGTGGAGAGTGGGTGTGTTTTTTTCTTTCTTTTATCATTTTTATATTCTGGAATTTTAAGACTGAAAAGTAATTTTATTCAGTGGAGGAGGTTAAAAGATTGGGGCAAAATCTCTGAGATAAACTTGAGAGCGATGGGGGGATGTGGGACTGTAGCTGGCAGGCAGCAGGAAGCAGAAGAGAAACAGGAAGGAGTGAAGTCTGACTTCCTGCCTTGTTCACAGAGCACAGAAGGAGGTCTGTTCACAGGTTTCACATCTTTCACAAAAAGCCTTTTTGCATAAATTCCCACTGGACTTAGATGTCAGAGATTTGTGAGAAAATGGTTTTATTTAATAACATCTTTTATTCTACTATTGATTTCTGAAAAGGCAGCAGAGCCAGTTTTAATGCATGGATCCTTTCAGTTTGACACTCCATGGAATTCAGTGAAAATAAAAATGTTTCCTTTGTGGTCATGTGAAAACGTGTGCTACAACTGAAGACAAGTAAGAAAAGACAAAACTAGATCAATGTTTTATTTCTTTGGTAATTTGACTTTCTGTTTTTATTTCACAAATAACTTCATTCTTTAACTACTCTTTCACTTATGAAATATTTATAAGATAAATGACTTCACATTTTCCATGCTCACAGCTGAAATGAGAAGAAGAAACACCTGCACCCAGTCTTTATCATTGTTTCTATTCTTGAGTTCCCAAGGCTCACTGGTGGGACTCCTTCTGTTTGCTTTGTGACTTTGTCTTGTACTTGTAATTACGGCTTTTCATCTCACTGCTATGGAGATTATATTCAACTGTGTGCAACATTCCCAATGGAAGAGCCAATGATTTCAGTAAGTCTTTCCATGAGAACAGAGAAACTTTACCAATTCAATAGAGTGCAACATCAAAAAAATAAAGTCCCATTTGCAATCCTTTGCATCAAATTATTAAATTTTCCTGCTAGAAATCTCCCAAAAGATATTTAGTACATAGACAAAAATGTCTGAAAAAATATTTTGAAGTGAATAAGATGAATTTATTAGAACACTCTTTTCCCCACTACCTGACCATTAAGTTGCCATTACAAACTGCAGCAAAAACTCAACCCCGGACTCACAAGTGCCATTAGTAAAGGTCCTTTTATTAAATATGAGATAAATATCTATTTTTTTTATCAACTAACCATCATTCAGAAGTGTAATGTATTAATGTTTGTGAAAGAATTTAGTCATTTTTAAAGCTGATCGGTTGTTTCAGAGGACATTGTCTGTCCTAAAACGATGACCAGGGTTGGGTTTTTCAATCCAATGAGCTATGTTATATATTTTTTAGTGTTAAACTCTATTAATTTGAAAGTTCCACCCTCGGCCGCTCCATTCCCCTCATCTGGGAGGATCCTGAGGCATTCCCTGGCCAGCTATGAGACATAGTCCCTGCAGTGGGCTATGTCTCTGCCTCTGAGACTTTTCTCAGTGAGACACCACATCAGCAAAGTGTTTTATGTCACTTACATATTTTAAAAGTTTTTAATGTAATTTATATTCAGCCATATGTTTTTATGGTATTTATATAAAACAAAAAACAGTTTTTTCGAACAAGAAAAACTTTTAAGTGTTGCCGTTTTATTGTGACAAATACAAATATTTGTGTCTGCCATGACATAGTAATTACAGATTTAAAATGTAAATGAACAATCTAAACCTACATTTAAATATTTGATAAATCTCAGAAAAGATTCTGAGTTCTAATTTGTGAAATTGCAAAGAAGAGAACTGTAGACAGTGTGAAATCTGCAAAGCCTTCATAATGGTGGACTGTTTTCTTCTTTAAATGAAGATTAAGGCACATTTCCTAAAATTGGACATGAGTATTTAGGACAAAACTCCATGGAAATAGAAGTCAACACAGTTAAAAGAAAGTTACTGCTTTATCAGAAGAAGAGCGAACACTGGATAGAGATGTACCCACAAGTCACAGAGACATGAATCTGTAATAAATATATTGTACTGCTTGAACTAGAAATACTGGGAATTTTAAAGACTATTGATCAAACACAAAAATACATCATATATCAAGATAGGACCAAGTTTAATGACTTTGGCAGGAGGAGTGAAAGCATCGATAGCAATCAGACTTATCCTGCAGGAAGAAAAAAAAAAATGCTTTGTGGACTTGGTTGCATATTCGTTTTCTTTATGATTGGCTGTTTCATCATTTGGATCAAGAAACCCCACTCCTAGGCCTTACTTTTTATTTAGAATATGTATAGTATTAAAAATTTCTAATTATTCATACTATTTTGTTGATTGTATTTTAGGGTAATAAGAACCTATAAGTTTTTCTTTTAATTTTTTTGTTCTTTCTCATTTTATCTTTAGATTGGAAATTGAAGGAAATCAAAGTTGATTTATATTGCATTGCATTACATTTTCATGCATAACCAAGACAAATTTATCTTTGAGAAGATGGGACAAAAGAAAACCATGACAAAAAAAGATGAGATGAAACAGCAGAGATGAAACATAAGCACTCATCAGAATGGATAAATTATGAAACAATAAAAAAAAAAACGAATTAAAATAATTTGAAGCAAAACTATCTAAACTAAAACTCAAACAATCTGTTTTAAGATGAATCAGTGAAGAAAAGAAGGATGACCATTCCTTGGCTCAAGGAATAAAGTGAGAGAAAGTTGGACGTTGACTGGAACTCATTTTGTAATAAGTTTGTGGGAACAATTTAAAAAGAAATTACTTAGCAACACACTTCACACACTGCCTTAAAATAAAAGTATGGGAAACATTCAGGATAAAAAAAAAAAAAAGAATGTTTATGGAGTTTGTAATTATACCTCCCAGCCAGAGGGGGTGTCATTTCGTGTTTTGTTCTTTTTTTTTTTCTTTTTTTAACGTTTCATATCATTGCATCAAAAAAAAAAATAAGTCAGTGTAGTCTTATAGTCACGTTCTTGTTTGGTACAAAAAAAATACAATTATTACTTTTTTTTAAAAAAAAGGATGCTCCTGATGTAGTTAAAGTGGTGAGTTTGTGGTGTTTGGACATTGATTTTGTGATTTACCACCATTTTACAGACAGTTAATTTAAAAAATGTGGCATTAAGACGCTCTGGCTTTTTTAGAGTGAACCTTAGTTTCCGATCTGCATAATCCCTTTCTGAAAAGGTGAGACTCATAAAAAGCTTTTGGGTTTAGCTGTTGAGATTTTCAGACGTCAGCAGTTTTTGTCCCAGAGGCTCGCAGGTCGTGTTCTATGGGCAAACATAAAAGCCCGGAACGCAGTGATAATGGCCGGACAGGCCTGCTGGGGACAGCCTGATGATAGACATTCATTAAAACAAAAGAAGAAGAAATACAGCCATGTCGAGCTCACACTGCAGCTTGGTTCTTGGAACCTGCTTCACAGATAAAATGTAATGAGAAGCAGAAGACTGCGGGCAGCTTATCTCCCTGCGGACCAACCAGGCGAAGGTACCTCTGACCCTCACTGTCAGGATACTCCTTGAGCTGCCCAGTGGGAATACTGTTACTGTAATAAAATAAGCTCAGAGTAGACTCTGCCTTAGTCCTCAATGTCCAAACACAAAAACCCTGTATAAATACTAACAAACTCATTACAAGTTCATGTCAGAGAAGACCTCGGATGGAACAAATGCTGCAGCGACTTCTTTGTACTTTTTGCAGGTTAATTGATCTCGTTTGTCATGCCACCGAGCAACCACACCCATCCCGAAAAGCCACATGAAAGCGGCCCGACAACAGAAATATATTGGCAATTTGCAGGAGAATGTCTCAAACCAAAGAACTTATCGATGACCATCTTTCCAATAAGCCTATTTGTCAAATCTTTGTTCTTCCAGATTTGGCCCTGTCAGGCCAAGTGGAGCTGTTATTAGGATGTGAAAATACCTCTTAGCCAAACAGCTCAGTCATGCCACATGAGCTTACAGTCAGGGCCTGCTGAGTCCTGAAGCCCACACAGGGTGAAAATAATTTGTCCTTGCATGTTGCAACACTTACGAGCAAGTTTCAAAGCGCCCGAAGAAGCAAAACCAGCTATCTGCTTCCAGATTTTCTCTCACTATACAGGAGCCAGACCACCATCAGATATGCTAAACTCTGCCAATAAAGCACAGGAAAAAAATATTTTGATGCAACTAGCCTCAGAATATGGCTATTTAATGGATTCATCTAGATTAAGTGGATACCAGGAGACTGGAATCAATCTGAAGAATGTATTCGTTTGACCAGACAAAAGCATCTTTTACAGAGTGCACTCAAATGCTCTCTGAATACGGAAACATGTCTTGAGAATGAATAATGTGAACAGCAGTTCAACATTTTAACATTGATATAAAATGTTCTGTTCTGTCGTCTTCCACTTATCTGGGGCCGGATCGAGGAGATACAGCCTCAGATGGGGAGCCTAGGTTTCTCTCACCCCAGCTACATCCTCCAGCTCACCCGGAAGGATCCCGAGTCGTTCCCCAGCCAGCTGTGAGACATAGTCTCTCCAGCGGCTCTCACTCGGAAGGCATCCTGACCAGATGCACAAACCACCCCATCTAACTTCTCTCGACCAGGAGGAGGAGTTGCTCGACACCGAGCTCCTCCCAGATGGCAGAATACCTCACCCAATCTCTGAGTGAGAAGCTCACTTCAGCTGCTTATTTCTGCGATCTCGTTCTTTCAGTCACCACCCACAGCTGGTGACCATAGGTGTGGGTAGGAACGTAGATTGACTTGTAAATCAAGAGCTTTGCCTTTTGGCTCAGCCCTGTCTTTATCATGATGGAGCAATGCAGCGTGCTAATTATTGCTGGCGATGCACTGATCTGTCTGTCGATCTCCGGCTTCATCCTTCCCCCAATTGTGAACAAGACCCCGAGATACTTAAACTCCTCCGCTGGAGGAGGTATAAAATGTATTTATGTGAAATTCAAGGTTTTCAAAAGAAAGTTTCTTAAATGCACTGCTGCTCATTTTTAGAATCTCTTCAAATCCCAAGCTTCCCTCTGAGGTCTACTTCACCTCAAAACACCTTTTTGTGCACAGACTTTCTGCTTTTCTCATGCTTCTTCATAAAGCTCTCAGATTTATACTGAAATTTAATTTCATCGTTTTGGAATGTCAAAACAACAACAAGAAAAAGATGTTTCAAATGTTTCATGTAAAAAAGTTCTGTGTTAAAAGATAAAACTTTACTTGGTTGAACCTAACTCTTGTGAGGCAACAACTTACACAAAAAGGTGGTGTACCTATTGCAGTTAGGAGAAGTAGTAGAATTTGCTCAGAGGTCTGACTTCAGCTCAGCTCCCCTGGGACGGTCACACAACCAAACCAAACATCTACACCCAACACGACTTGTGCTATCAGTCGGCATGCAGCAGCTCCAGAGTGTTTCTCTTTCTCAAACACCGCAGCAGCAGATGAAGGAGGGAAGAATGAGCGCGCTGCTGACATGGAAAAAAAAAGCGATAAGGGGCTCCTCAGAGAAAATTCAAATTACACAGACAGGCGGGTCTATTAATATGGAAGAAGAGGAGCCCTTATTCTGATGCTGTCTCTACCTGACACACTCTGTGTTTCTGTTACTAACACACACTGCTAGTCCCTAGGGAGAGGCGGTTGCCATGCTGCAGTGTGGATACATGTTGCTTCATACTGTAAGTACACAGGATGAAACCAGGAAGCCTTTGAAGTTTCACCTGCAGTGTTGCTCAATATGACCTCAATCCACATGAGTTTCATCCTCCCCTGCCAATCCCAGTCAACATAAGAATATGGACATGGAGATAAAAAGTTAGGAAGCACCAAAATATTCAAAAGACTGTCCACATCTCAATGACAAGTCCATTTTCTTGTTATTCACATCAAAACAAATTCATCTGTTGACAAGAGGAGTCAAGTGAGCACCTCTCAAATCCCTTTTTTTTTTTTCAGATTTACAGCTGCTCTGCTTGTGATAAGGTAAACCGGACTGTGATTTATTCCACATTCGCTGGTGGAGTTTGCATAGCTGTCATTTAAGCTTCTCACACCTGCTTTAATACGCAGAAGAATCACATCCAAACAGATGCACGTTTCATCGGCTCAGCACATCTTCTCCACCTGCTGATGGATTGACTGGTCATTTATAACAAACATCTGTGTCCATCTGCTGGAATCATGAAAAAAAAAAATCAACAGAAAAGCAGCACAAGAGAGGGGCGTGCATGAATAAAACCTCACTAAAATGGAAGGGCGGAGGTAAGAAGGGGCGAGCAAACCTGCTCGGAGTCAGTGAGGGGGAGAAATAATAATGATGAGCTCAGGCAGGGAGGACTATTTTAAGACCTCCTAAAAGTGAAACAGCAGTTTGAACAGAGTAGAATATTATTGGTTTTCTGTGGGAGAATATTCAGTTCATTTCATTTACATGACCGACACTAAACAGCAGCATTCAATAAACTAATAAAAAAAGGCAGGTGTTCATAAACACAACCCAGCCTGCAAATAGGATTGAGTATCCAATTTTCACCTGTTGAGGATGATCCTTTTTTTAAAAGAAAAATTAACTATTCAAACCAGTAAATATTTGAAATCCGGTTTGATTAATTGCCTCTCAAAGAAATAAAGAACTCTACTACACATCATGCAATATTTACCCTTTATTTGGTGGCACATTATCATAGATGATGTTAAACACCCAGACAGGTCTATTTAAATCAGCTCACACCTGCCATGAGGCTCTGTCTTATGTCCACCTGTGATTGGACCAAAGTTCTCACTACATCATGCAAATGAAGGTGTTTGCAGTGTATATACGCATCAGATTCCCAGCCAACAGCCCGCCCACTCATTGGAGCTCACTAGAATGCTGGTACACAACTTCTAGCAGCAATCAACCCAGTGACCTGACTTGTGAATATATACGTGTTACACAGTCGCTAATTTCAAAGCTTTATTTTTACTTGCTTAAAGGCTAAATTTCCTTATAAAAAAAGGAAATTGTGCTTGAGTGAGATAATAATTGTTGTTTTATAAGATATAAATATGTGGAACTTTTGTTAGCTCAGAAATATCGTGTCCAAAAAAAATAAAATACAAAATTACAAATGTATTTGTCAAGTTTAATTTTTGACACTGTAAATCCCTCCGCCCCCTCTCCATAGCTACGCCCCCCATGTGTGTGCACAACACATCATAAAGCATAAATTTGAAGCTAAAATACAGTGTAAATATTGTGCTTTTCTTGGCACTCTTGGTCGTGCAGTTTCTAAAACCTCCACATTGTACTTTACTACTTAAAGAAGAACTTTCCAACTCCTTCCCACTGCTGCAGTCATTCATGCCAACTTTGGAACATCGGGTCAAAAACAGCAGCAAATCTGCTGACTGCTGCCTTTTAAATTTAAGCATGGACTACTCTGCTTTTCTAGTCAGAAGAAGAAGAAAAATCTCAGTCCAGTCCAGCAGGGAGTTTATATTTTAGAAACTCAAGGCAGATATTTAATCACTGAACCAATCAATGTCATCTGCTTTGGAGGTGGATTGGTTTGTTTAATGATGTCTGTAAATTATTTCTATTACACCATTGATTTTAGGTCCTTTGAAAATTCAGTTTTGGGTAAAAGTGCTGCTTTATTGTGAGTAAAAACTTGACTTTTTATCAGTGGGAAGAACGGTGCAGCATCCACAGTGATAAGGATGCTGCATCAGTTTATCGTAATGCAGAGCTGAGCCAAAATGATAGAGCTCTTCAGGGTGGCCGAGCTCTACCTTAAAAAAAAGAGTGAAGAATTGGCTATCCAGAGAGAAGTGCACAGGTAGAAGAATAGAGCTGCTTCAAGAGGAGCCAGAAAGAGTGGTTTGAGCATAAGAATGGGGCTAGAATTAAGACTTTATAATACTTTTATCTTTCTCCTTTATCTTTTCTCTTTCTCTCCATAAAAAACAACTAAGAGTCAAGGTCAAATTGTCTGAGAGTAATTGGTAAAATAAGAATAAGATGTTAAATAATGAGACAATTTAAAAGACAAAAAAGTTAGACATTTTAAAAAGAAAAAGGCAGCGTTTAAACAAGAGGGTTGACAAATCAAGTTAAAACAGATTTATATGACAGCATCTGAATGGTTGGCAGCTGATTTTGTTGTCTCTCACAGACAAGCTCTGCACATCTAAAATCCATGACCTCTTTTTTCCAGTGGACGTCACATTTTATGTAACACGTTCTGACAGGAACATCACACCCTCTGGATTCTTAAATTTAGGCAGGCACTCTAGCCATACACACAAACACATGCATGTATTTTCACTAGACCTCACCAGGTCGGGTATGACTGACAACAAACTGATAAACAACCTGTAAAAAAATCCTTTCAAAATAAAACAAGGTGAGATCTGTCACCTTACGCAGCCTGCTGGAATATAAAACAAACTCCAAGCTTTGCAGATAATTGGCGGTGAAATATTTAGGTGCGGGCGTGTTTGTTGGCTGAACTCAGACATAAACACGATGTGACTTTGCTTACTCCCATCTCTCTCGGCAGACAGGCATGCTGATGACAATGCTGCTGTTTGCCCTGAAACAGGAAGCCTCGGTAGGAGAGTTGTTTGTTCCCTCAGATCTGTCTCGTGTCCTTTGAGAGATGTTGATAGTTGAGCTGCCTGACCTCCTAGGGTGCAGAGCAGAGCCATGTTGACCTGATTCTGATGCCAACAAAGGGATAAACATGGCGCTAATGACAAGAAGGATTATATTTAATGTCAATATTATTGCAGAGTTATAACCATTGGTGTTTTTAAAATTTAATGGATGTCTTTTCCAAAGGGTCACATAAGAACATATTAGTTCCTGACAGCATATGTTGAGAAATAGTAAGTCTAACTTGAGTTTTACTCAAGATTTACTCAAGATATACTACACATTGATGCAACATGCAAGCTAATTAAAATAGACCAAGTCAAATCGATGCACTGACAGTAAAAACTGTAAAATATTTGTATCTGTGTCACATTATCTATATTATCTCAATAGTCACACATTGGGCATAAAATCACTTTAAACAGTTAGTTGTTTTAGTTAGTCAGTACCAACTCTAGATGCTTCCAGGCTCATGTGACCACAAAGCAAATATTTATTTTGTTTATAAATGCATCACCGCTTAAATCATTAAAAGGGCATTTAATGAAACTACCCAAAATAACTCAATATCAACTACAGATTAACTGAATAGGTTTTATAGTGTGATGTGAGACAGAAATTTTGTGATTATACAATCACAATTTGTATGAATTATAAACAAAATCATGTATTATTTATAAAATTTGCAAGATTATACAATCTTTTAAAAATTATACAATCTTGCAAATTTATAGAGGAGTTGGAGGCATATTAATTCACACGTTGGCACTGACTTATTCTTGTTTGCATGATGTTTGGTTAAATAGAACTTATTTGTGACATTTATGTATTTTTTTTCTAAATTATCAGCTGAACCTTTGATAGGTTTATTTAAAACGCCGGAGGAACAAACTATATGAGTCTAATTATGTCGAACTTTAAACTTCTAATTTTGGGTGTATCAATAAAATCAACAAAAGACTGTTTTAACATAAAGTATGAGGACGGAGGGCTCTGAATTTGGCTAAATTTTCTGAAAAAAACTTTTCATGCACCTTCAGCGTTAATAGGCATAAAACCATAATATAAACCACAAATGTACATGTCTTTCCAACACTTCATAGAAAATTTTGGTCAAACTGTGAGCTCTGGACATAACAGGGAGGCAGAGAAGAAGAACATGCTGTTTGATTGCTATGGATTCACACAAATGAGACGATGGGTGATCTACATCATTGGGCAGAAATAAAAAGACAAATTTATATGCAAGAATAGGTATATTCCAAAGACTATTTTTTGAACATAATCTACCAAACATGATCTACCAAAACTTTTCCTGAGATTTACTGATGGATATTCTGGGCACTCCTGTACTACGCCATTTATTTATTTATTTTTACATACTCTATTGATCCCTCACCGGGGAAATTTGTGTGCTGCACTACCACATCGCAGCAGGCTGCAACGACGGCGCCAATGGTGGAAGAAACGGGGGATTAGGTGTCTTCTACAAGGACCCTAGTCCCTTGTTGAATATTATTTACCCAATGTTCAACGAAAAATTTAAAAACTAATTTTGGCACAGCATCATAGCAATATGGTTGATAGATACAACAAGTACCTGTCGTCATGCAGAAAAAACTGAAGTGTCATAGGGTTTATTATTAGAGCACATTTTTGGTGTTGTGGGCTGTAGAATCAGGGTCCTGTATCCTACAGATGCCTTCCATCATGATCACTGTGATGTTTTCCTACAATGCATGTGGTTTTGGTTGAGGACGTGTTTCTTATAGCCTGCAGGTAGAAATTCACCCATTCCAACACAATATATGCTTCAACTGAATAAAACTGACATGTCTATAAGAGTGTTAAGAAAAATGACACCGTTTTTTTTTTTTTTTTAGATAATCCTGCAGGTTGGATGTGATTCTGAATATTGGAACTACAGATTATCTCTTCACTTTGTCTCCCTCTCTTCTTCTTCTGAACCCTATTCCTCTTCTTTTCTACTTCTTTCCCTCATCCACCTCACCTCAATATTTCGTCAGATCCAGGAAAAAGAAGCACAGAAAGCGCGGACATTTTGAATGTAAAGTGTTTAAAATAAACAAATAAAGCTTGCCTGGGTAGGCACATAGTGTTAACTCTGGCAGAGTAAAACTGTCCAGCAATACTTGACATTCAGATCATCATTCTACTTCTCATAATGCCGGACAGGGTTGAAAAATAAATAAATAAATGAGATGAGACCAACCCTAGAAACTATAAAAGCCAACTATTTTAAAAAACAGTAAATAGCTACAAACCCAGAGGATTTATTGTGAACAAATTACCACATGTGAATAAAGAACAGGTGCAATCGGAGCAGCAGGTATTGAACTGCTGCTTTAGGTTTTAACCAGCTAAAAGCTGATTGATGATGTGTGTGTTCGCTGAAAACAAAGCAATTAGAAAACTAATCTATGAGAGTATCACTTCAGTTAGAAACAAAGACATTATTAGTGGCAAATCTCAAATCGCTTTGAAAGAAGTTCATAGCTGAAGAAAAATGTATACATTTGATGTGTGGTAATCACTAATTTACTCATTAGTTTAAAAATAAATATGCACTGTAATAAATATTCTTTCCTCTAATGCAAATGTCACATTGCATAAAACAGTTTAAAGGGAATATTTTTAAATAAATGAAAACAAGGTATTTGTAGTTAAATGTCATCATTCAGTCACCATTATTAAATATTAAGAGAAATAGAACGGGGTGTAGGAGGTGAGTAAACAAACCATAAGTTACAAAGAAAATTTGGTTGAAGAACCGAATAAAGAATATCATTTAATAAAGCATCTTTGAACCAGCAAAGAAAGAATAATTTACCAGATGTCATAAAAAGCCATTCAATCTATCTTTATAATAATCCATTGAACAATAGCAACCAGTGAACAGGAAGCAGGTTCCATTTTAACAGTTTTTATGCAGATATACATCAAAATATTTCTGTTACTTGAGCTTTCGGAGGGACATCGTCCAAATTCATCAGCGAAACATCACAAAGTTTTTAAATGTGCACATCTGTACTGATGTTTCTGTAAAATGTTCAAATAGCTGGTTGGAATTTGGAAACACGTTCAAAATCTGTGTGTCATTTTTAAATGAAACATATTTGTGTGTCTTACAAAACTTTTGTGTTAACACAGTGGTTTTAAGCAAAGTGACACTAAACCTGTGGATGAAAGAGCCTCAACTAAAATTTGAAAACACATTTAGGTCACAAATTATCAGTGTGGACAGGCACATTCTGGAGCCGCTGTTTCATTTTCTATGCTCTCCTGCAGGCAATAACCTCCATTTCTGCTGCTGTGGCCAGAACTGTTTGGGTCACAACAGAGACTAGATTAAAAATGATGAAACATGTTTAACTGAATTGAAGGAAGGATGGGCAGTTCTGAATCACAAAAATGTGAGCTGCGGTCTCAGAAGAACCCAACCATGTCGCAACCTGTTGAGGTGCAACATGGAGGCTATTCATTTCTAACACTCATTCCAGGTTTTAGTCGCTGTTTCTGAAGATCTACTAAATCAGTGCAAAGAACAGATTTGTAAACATACATTGAAAGTTGTGCCATCTTTGTAAAGTATCTGACAGAAAGTTGATTCAAGGATTGCCAAAAGAAAAAAATATCATTTCACAGGTTAAGTACTTGACAAAGCTCTTTTGTCATGGACTTAATGCAAACACACGCCTACAAGACTTGCTTGTGTCTAAATTCAACTTGGACTCAATCTCTTACCGAGTTCCATGCTGTTTCCAAGAAGATATAAAAAAAAACAAAAACAGGGCGTCTATTCTATTCAGGGCGTTTAAAAATTCTATTTTTTAAAAAAGCACAATGTCTAATTTAAAAATTAAAGGACAGGGAACTCAAGATGACACACGCAACGTGTTTTTCAGATAATTCAGAGAAGCGGAAAATGTTCTGCTCTGCCTCAGTGCTTCTGCCTCCTGACTAAACCGATACATAGCAACATGGTCGTGATGGAAACAAAGGTCAGAGCTCTGCAGGTGAAAAGAAATAGGTGAAGCCACAAAGGACCGTGCACACAAAAATATCACAGTAAACAGTCACGACTAAAACAGGTATTTGGGTTCAATAAGATTTAAAATGACTGCTGTAGGGAGGTCTCAGGGGTTTCGCGGATAAGCCCTCAAAAATCCAGAAAGAATAAAAAGACTGACAGGCAGACGAGAAACATCCTTCTCCATTCCAAGCAGCTGAGTAAAAATAAGCACAGCTTTAAAAAGATAAAGGCACTGAAGCTTTCAAAATGAACTTTAAATGCATGAAAAGAGGGAAACTTCCAAAGTCCCATTTCTTCTTACAGGCACAGAAATGCATCATGCATCATACCACGTCTCCAAGGATCAGCACTGGGAAGGAGCTGCTGTACCATTACTATTCATTTATTCAACCTTTGTTCAAATTTAAATTCAATTTATTTATCTTTTACAAGGCAGACCAAAGCAGAAGAGCAGATTTATTATCATAGACACAATACAAACAAATCAATACTCCTTCCCGAGAGATGAGATGTGGAAGAAATGTTACAATGCAAATACCATCTGTACTTAGAAAACAAACAAAGACAACAACTTATTGAAGGTCTCTTTACGTATGCTCTCCATAAATCCCACATTTAAGTTGTAACTTTACAAACAGATTATTTCTGACTCAGAAACCAGAAACATGATTTATTCATTGGAGAAAGATCTAGAAAGTTCTCATCTGGGACAGAGACGACCACACTGCCACAACACGAGTAAACTGCAACTGTGTCTTTAGATTTCAAAAAGTTATTTCCCACTTAATGATCTGATGCATTGTAAAATAAACTTTTCAGATCTTTCTACCATCAAATAGAGACATGTTGGCTATGTATTTGTCACCAAATGATTCAATGTTTTTTGTTTTTTAAAAAAAAAAAGAATTAGTATGTCTACCCTCTCCAGTGTGACAACGAGAGCAACAAGCTTTAGCCATGATACGTTTTATGTAACAGAAAGCATTTCACACAAACTCACTTTAACCAATGCTCCTACCACCACGCTATCATTCTATAAGTTGGATGGAGAACGGGCAGTTCAAAATGGACTAATGAGAAATTTTGGAAGTGAAGTCTGTGCTTTCTCAGAACAGGCAGTAAGAGAAGCTTTTAGACTTTCTGGTTTGTGAATAAAGAAATAAGTTAGATTGCATAAGTATTGGCTTATGTACCTTCTAACACACACATTGTGGTCACATATGAGCACAAGATCCAATGAGAAAATAATTATTTAGAATGAAATAAGACTTTTCAATAATCACATATTTACGAACAAGATGAGTCCAAGTCGTTGAACGATATGCCCCTGCCTGACTTATAAAACACACTTTTTTAATGATGAATGTTGAGGTTGGGCTGCATGAAGTGTGCAATCGGTTAGCACTGTGGTTTCACAGCAAGAAGGTCAGGAGTCCCAGGTGGGGTAAGGCTGAAAATGTTCTCCCCGTGTATGAGTGGGTTCCATCCTTGTACTCTGGCTTTCTCCCATCCTCCAAAATTATGCATGTTAGGTTAATTGGCCACTGGGAATTTGCTTCTATGTACGAGCATGTGAAAGTCTGTCTCAATGTGTGGCACAGCAAAAGACTGGTGGCTTGTTTGGGGTGTACCCATCCTTCTGCCTGGAAATAACAGGGATGAGTTGTGTCACGATACTGACTGGGATCAGAGATTCAGAAAATGAATGAGTGAAATATTGTGTAAGTAAGCTCGATCGAGAATGAGGTAGTCTCAATAGGTTTTTCTAGATTACATGAAAGTAAGAAAGATTTCCTTTGATGAATGTATTTTAATGTATTCTGAATCTGAATTGGTTTAAATTGTTTATGTTAATCAGAATTATTGGTCAGATAAACCCATACTGACCCGAACAGCCTCATCTCCTTGCAAAGAAGACATAGGGCTGAAGTCATTATGGTTTTTGGTCTGTGGGGTATGTTTCTAAGGAAATGTGAATTTAACATTGGATGAATGGTGTGATTATGTGTGAGCTCAGGGATGGTGTTATTAGCTCAACATGATAGGTGCTGCGAATTAACCTAGGTACCTCTGGTGAGATCACTCCTGCATTCATTATGAAGCCTATAATGCTGCAAGTTACGTCTTTTGAACAAACAGCAAGAAATGTGTGTTGATTGTATTCTGTGCATGTTTAGCTAAGTTTTCACTGCAGAAAATGCCATCTACAGTATATTTATATAGAGAACAAGGTTTTTTTTTTACTTGCATTACACAATGAATTGTCTGGTGGTACATACCGAATGCAACATTATGATCCCTTGAATAGACAATGACTTTCATAGTCTTTTAGTCACGGAAGTCTACAAATGTCACACTGTGAGGGTGAGGCAGTGTTAAATCTCCTAAGAGGTTAATATATCATGTTTATTAGCTTTAAATCAAATTTATAGTCTGCTGCGCTCAGGCAAAATGCTAACGTTTGACTAATTGGAAGTGTGATTTTGGGAAGAGCATTTAGTTTAAAAGAAAATCAGCTGTGAGGTGACTTGTCAATCCCCTGGATAACAAGCTGAGAATGGGTCATAAACAGAATGCGTTGCTGGATCAGCTCTAGAGCGCTCGCCCGCGGACTGGAAGGTCGCGGGTTTGATTCCCACTGAGACCACCGTCTAGGGTCCTTGGAGAAGACACCTATCCCCCGCTTCTCTCACCAGCGGCGCTGTCGAAGGGCAGCCTGCTGCGGTGTAAGGAGTGCAGCACACAAATTTCCCCGGTGAGGGATGAATAGAGTAATTTATTTATTTTTTTCCTTTTTAATAAAACCAATTGTCTGGGATGCTGTGGGTATTCTGAACAGATGAGATCAGGCTTAGAGTCTGGGTATAAGTTACAGCAGTAATCAACATGAAGGTTGTTTGCTGTGATGAATGTCCTGACACATGCCATGGAGTTTGTTGGACATCCATGTGTCTTGGTAATGAGGCTTCAGAGACAAGAAGGCAAACCTTCAACATGACTTGTGAAGATAAATTTTTGGGGCTTGTCTGAATAAACAAAATCTGAATGATAGTCCTTTCAAAGAATGAAGACAGTGAGTTAAGCTTGAAAGATCTTTTAATTAAATTGTTGTACCACTTTCTTTAACAAATGGGTTTTTAATGCATCACAGGTTCGATATATCACCCAGGTACAGTTAGAGAAACAAATCTTTCGCTTGGTGTAATGATGGAATCTGATTAAAACAAAACTGATATTGCAGAGCGCTGATTGTTTTCAGGTTTTGTAGATACATCAATGTGTAGGTGTGCAGAAGAGATTGAGATAAAGAACATGTTCACATGTGGGAGTGAACACAGTCAGATTTGAATAAAACACTGATTTAATCCAAGTAATGATGTGAACTGCTTTGAAATAAATCATCTGCTTGTAAGTATTTCCAAAGAAACAAACCTCCCTCTCGAAGTAATCACAAAGTTATTGTAAGAAGAAAAATGACATTATCTTAACACAAGTGTTTTTTTTCTCTTTGACATTGCTTTTCTCTTTTTTCTACTTGAGAGATAATCGCTTCAGCATTTTTGTGTGCATGCTTTCATGCCGCCATGTGAATATGCACAAAGATAAGACAGTATGAAACCTTATCATAGTTCCTATAACTACTAGATAAAGTTCTTCCTCTCCTTTCTATATGTGCGCATATAGATACAAGTAAACAGGCTGGGCAAGAAAAAACGACATTGAGAATTGATTACATGTTCTTAAAATCCAACACCCATCAACTGGCTGTACAAAGTCTTTATCTTTTGTGTTTAAAGGGACCACGGTTGTGCTTTTGTCTTTGGGAAGACTGTTGTTGACCTTCCCTCGAATGATTTGAGAATTTTCCTTTAAAATTAATGACTGCATACAGGAACGGGACATAGCAAGCTGCTTATGCCTTTGTGCCAAATAGGAAGTAGCTTCTGGCTCCAAAAAGTTTCAACGGCCAATGACTTTTATTGAAAAATTGGCTGCTTTCACTAAGTCACTATTGTCACAATAACACTTCTGGCGAGCTACTTTTGTAATAACCCATTCTCCATTTTACAATTCTTTGTTTGTATTTTAGATTAGTTAGATACTTTATTGAGCTTCCTCCGCAGGGTGGCTGGGCTCTCACTCAGAGATCGGGTGAGGAGCTCTGCCATCCGGGAGGAGCTCGGTGTTGAGCCGCTCCTCCTCCAGGTCGAGAGGAGCCAGATGGGGTGGTTCGGGCATCTGGTCAGGATGCCCCCCCGAGCGCCTTGCAGGCGAGGTGTTTCGGACACGTCCCACCGGGAGGAGACCAAGGGGCAGACCCCGGACCCGCTGGAGAGACTATGTCTCACGGCTGGCCGGGGAACGACTTGGGATCCTTCCGGGTGAGCTGGAGGATGCAGCCGGGGAGAGAGAGGCCTGGGCTACCCGTTTGAGGTTGTTGCCCCCGCGACCCGACCCCGGAACAAGTGGAAGATGACAGAACGGAACTTTATTGATCCCTGTGGGGAAATTCAGGTATCCAGCAGCATCGTTGATAGGCAGCAACAATTTTCTCCCATAGCAAAGTTTGTCAAGTCAATAGCTGGCCATTCAAATGCACTGACTAAAAATCTAGTATGGATAGAAGGACCCCACATTGGGTGAACACCCAATGTGGGGTCCTTCTATTGGGTGACTTTGGGTTTAAATTCATCTTGGGGAGGAATCTAAAAGAGGTGAATCTTTACAATTCAGGGGAACTGATAAAGCAGTCAAGGTTTCTGCTCTTCTCTGTAGCAGGTACTTGTTGCAAAGGCAGCCTGTGGACTGGATCTCTGGACCACCTGGGAGGTCTTCTTAAATAAATAAAGGATGAGACAGCAGAATCTTTACCTCACTATGTCATACAGTTTCTGTCTAATGACTTACTGAATGGCTTGGACCAGCTTGTTTATCATCAGATTTTGCTTTCCATCCCACTTAATTCTCAGATGGTTATTATTTCTGTGAATTTCTAAATTTTACCCTTTTGATCTTTATTGATTTGTTAATTCATAGTTTTTCTGCTGGTCCTTCTATGGTTCGATTTGAAGGGTGGTGCAGTGATTAGGACATTTATATTGCTATGTCATGATAACATGAGAACTAGGCCAAAAAAGCAAAGCTCTTGATTTATCAATCTATTAACATTTTTACCTATCCCTACAGTATAGTCACCAGCTGTCGGTGATGACTGAGAGAACAAGACCCCCTAAACAAATGGCCGAGGCTCTTCCCCACTTCTTTGAGTTGAGAGAGCAACATGGAGTGGTAACGTCTGGTATCTCCTATCTGGATCGCTTGCAGATGAGGTGTTCTGAGCACATGCCACACGAGAACACTCAGCGATAGACCCAGGACCCGCTAGTAGGACTCAGTTTCACAAGATTTTCCCAACTGAACTAAGATGTGACTTGAGGGAGGCATGTCTGGGCTTCACATGACAAAACCTAAGAAGAAGCATCGGAACACGGTACAGTAGGACAAATCAAGAACATAAAGACTAAACATTTATCATTTCTTCTTCCAAACACTCACTTAGAATAATTGCACGGTTTTCTAAATCTGAGAATACTGAGACTCTGGAGGAAGAGCAGTCTGCTACTGACCCAAAAGTCATAAGATCAATTAGGGTCTTCCTCTGACTACTTGCCAGAAGGTCGAAGGGAAAGACTGAATCTCACATTGCCTTGATGTGATAATCAGGGTTAGTGGAAAGCAATTAGTTTGGAGTACAAAGTGCGTAGAACTGTATGAATGTGTGTGATTGGGCAAATGCGACATGTAGCACGAGGACTGGACAACATGACAAGAAGGAATTTTGTACAGCCTATTTTTATTCATTATGCCTGGTTAGGTAAAGAGATAGCAAATTAAATACGAAGAGAAACTTGGTTCAGTCTGTAATGTTTTGTGTTTAATTCTATTTTTATTGGATGCAAGATGGATGCCAAAATCAGGGGTTTTGCCATGAATTACTTGGGTGCTATAATTGATCTATTTATACATTTATCCATATATTAATAACTCAAAACGTTTTCATCCCAGCCTCTTTTGTATCATCAAAATCGATCCCACGTGGTAGCTTGAATTTTTTTTCTAAAAAGGCAGCAATTATATTTATTTAAATAAACAGAATAAATTAAAGCTAAATAAACATAAAACTACAGCATCATTTTAAGTTAAGGTAATTATTCTTTTGCAAATAACAACTCATTTCCATAATTGTCGTTCATATATTTATCTTCAGAAATGAGCCGTGTTCTCCAGAACTCGGCTTACAGTAACCTTTTATCAAGAAAAACAAACCCTGTTCCATCAAAATTATGAGATGATTATGATGAGCTCAGTAATTACAGTTTTATGTATAAACAGCTAATTTTATTGTTTATTGCAGCTGTCAGAGCAGCTGGGGAGGAGTTGGACTAAAATCATCTGTGAGCAGGAACACTGGCATCAAGAAAAATTTGTCCAACAACTCTTCAGCTTGAAGCAGCGCTGCTGGGTTTTCTATTTATAGTTTGTAGAAACAAATAAAAGTCAGAAGAATATAAGAAAAATATCCACCTACAATTAGGCGTTGGTATCTGGAAATAATTACATAATATTTGTTAAAATTTGAAACTATGTACAGCTCTTTTATGGGTTAAAACAAGATTTTTTGTCAACATTACATAGGTCAATCTTTAATCGAGGGGTCTCTGTTTTAAAAAATGACTCGTTAAATCTCCAATCTAATAAACCACTTTGTTAAAAAATAATTACAGATATAAAACTCAAATATTTAGGAGTTTATAAGCACCACATTTTGGTTAGAAGAAGCTTTTCAAACCGTTCAAGTGTCTGAGTCCCACCACATCTCCTTTCCTTCCTACATCTGAATTAATAATTCATACGTGTAGACGTGCATATTTTCAACAGTTTCTCTCCTCACCACACTTCATTTCAAACTTGGACTGAATGAGTCCTAGAAAAAGGTCATGCTGCAAACGTTTGAGGAAAGAAGCAAATGTGTCAAAACAGATCTTTTTCTCAATAAATGAAAAATTCCCTTCATGTAATTTCTGCATTGACATTACAGCTCATTTTACCAACCCACACTGGTACTGGAGGAATATTTGAAGAGCCGACTCTATGTAAACAAGAGCAGACTGCCATTAATATTTTTAAATAAATGACAGGTATAATAGGTGGTATTATAGAACAAAATATATTTTTATATACCTTGCTGGTGAGGTGTTTCGAGCACGAGGCGGGCCCCGGACCCGCTGGAGAGACTATGTCCAATAACTGGCCAGGGAACACTTAGGGATCCTTCGGGTGAGCTGGAGGATGCGCAAAAGTTCTCTTTTGCTTCATTTCTGCCTCTATTTGCTTTATATAAAGGTTTTGTTTGCTCGCCTGGCTAAAAGTGTAGATGTTCTGCTGCTCCACTGGATCAACCAAATAAATTTGATTCAATTCCTTTTTTGTTTCACAATAGATGAAATATCAATGTTTTGCCTCTTACTTTTTCCTTTGATACGCTTCAAGATGATAACAGTCGGGTGGCTTCTCAACTATATTGATACTTATTACTCTAGCACATTCATGCAAAGATATCACACCCTGCTTTACAGAAAAGACTGAATCAGGAGTTTTCTGTAAGAGATAGCAAAATAAGTTCTTAACATAGCCTAGACATAGATCAAATGAAAAAAAAAATTGTTTTAATAAAAAAAATAATAAACCTAGGGCAGCATGGTGATTAGCAGAGTGACCTCACAGCAAGAAGATTGGGGTTCAAGTTCAGGGTTGGATTAGCTTGAATCACTGAATTTTCTGTGTGGAGTTTGCATGTTCTCCCGTGTATGCTCGGATCTTCTTCGAGTACTCTGGTTTCCTACCACCCTCCAAAAACATGCATGCTAGGTTAATTGGCTGCTATTAAATTGTTCCTAGGAATGAATGTGTGTGGATGGTGGTGTCCGTGTGGCCCTGCAACAGATTGGCGACCTGTTCAGGGAGTTCACTGTTCTGATGTCATATCTGAAATAAATGTTTATAAATTCTCAATATTGGCTTGTGCAAGTAATTCAGAAAACACATGTTGAGGGTTATTTTGCTGAATTACAGAATTAAAAAGGGTAATATTTTCCCTACACAAACAGGCTAAGGCAGCACGATGGCGCAGTGGGTAGCACAGTGGCCTCACAGCAAGCTTGTGGGTTTGAGTCCCTGGTGGGACGATACTTTGAACACTGACATTTCTGTGTGGAGTTTGCATGTTCTCCCTGCATATGCATGGGTTAATTCTGGGTACTCCGGTTTCCTGCCACCCTCCAAAAACATGCAAGTTAGGTTGATTGGCCACGACATGATTGCCCCTAGGAATGAGTGTATGGTTGTAGTATGTGTGTGGCCCCGTGACAGGCTGGCGACGTGTTCGGAGCATACCCTGTCTCTTGCCTCAAATCACCTGGGATGTGCTCCAGCACCCCCCATAAGGGATAGGCGGTTAAGAAGGTGACTGACTGGCACAGGCTCAAGCTATCACTGAAGAAGACAGTAATGGCCATTTGTCAGATGAGAGGTCCATAAAAACACAATGAAAACCAGATTTTATAAATGATTTCTAAATCTCAGATTAGATCTTAGATTCTTATTCTTAGATTAGATCTCCTTAATCTCCTTAATCTACTTAATCAGCTGGATTAATGTCTCAGCTGAGAAAAAACCCCCAGTAAAACAGAGTAATCTGGAACAAACTACAACATTGTTGCATTTCGTTTATTCAAAAAGCAGGTCATGACTAATTCATCAGTATACTCTTTCCCTTTCTCCCAAAGCTGCTAAACAGAAACAACCTGGTCTGGTAAGTACGAGGAGCTGGCAGAAAAGTAACAGAGAGGTGCAATATTTTATGTGGATAACGATGTGAGACAAAATGCCTCCAGAACGATCGAGGCTAGGTTGAAAAACTCTCAACCAACTTCAAAACATAAAACTAGTAAAGTTTTAATGCTACCAACCAGCGAAGAAGACATCAAAGAGGCTGTTAAACTTAGAAAAAAGGAAACATTTCTTATCATCAATCAGGTTTTGCGCTGAAAAGTTTGATATGACTTTGCTACGCCGGTAGGTAGCCTCACACAGCCCACTCCTCTCATGCTCCTGAGTCTCAGTTCTTTTTATGTCTGCATTTGGTTAACACTTTTAGAGAGCTCCATCATCAATGAGGACAGTTCCAGCATGTCCTCTTCCTGTCCTCTGTCCAGCAAAGCCCCGGAGGGCTTTAAAGCACCTGTCCTTCAGAAGGACGCCTCAGCCTCTGCTGAACACCGCTGTCAGGACCCACGTTCTTTCTGCTCATCAGAAATCCTCAGGGGAACAGGTGAGGTAATGATGACAGGAGATGGAAATTCTAAGTGAAAGCAGTAGCTATTGTTGCTGAGACTGACTGGAAATGACTAATTGCTGCAGAGTAGATGTCCAACAGACTCCATCGAGTGGATAACGTTAAAACTGAAGTTTGTTTCTTAGTTGTAAATAAAAGGACTATAAACAACGTGCATTAATTCTGCAACTATTTCATTTGCATGTAAAAACCATGTTTAAAAGTTGCACTAAAGGTGCAGCAAATCAAAACAATTTAGTAACTCAAACAAGCCTATGAAGTTAAAATAAGAAAAAGCCATTCATACAAACATAGTGAGAAAAAATAACAGGTCTTGATAAGCTATTTTTTAAATAATAATTAACTGAGACGGTGGCTCAGTGGTTAGAGCGTTCGCCCGCAGACCGGAAATCAGCCGGAAGTTTGCGGGTTTGCATCCCATTGAGTGCATGTCTAGGGTCCCGGAAGAAGACACCTAACTCCCAGTTTCTCCCACCATTGGCACCGTTGTGGCAGCCTGCTGCGGTGTAGGAGTGCATCACACAAATTTCCCCGAGAAGTGACATCATCAAACTTTTGTGTCACTATGGCCACGAACAAATCCCTGAAAAAAAAAACATATAAGAAAGGATTTCTCATAGTCAAAACAACTATTCTGAAGAAACCATTAAACTTTAGACTGAGTTGGCCTAAAAAGTTTGCACTCGCTTTGTTCAAAATTCAGAATTCTTTATTGTTCCAATGTGAACATTGTGGAACTTTTACAGATTTTGGCTGTAAATATAAAAAGGATACAGAGGAGAAATATAAGCGAAACGACCGTCAGATAAAACAGCATAGATAAACACTGTACAGTAAGACAACTTGAGAGGCATTAGATGATTAATATTAGAATAATTATTAAAGTATTAAAATGACTGCAGTTTTATAGTGATAACTGCTTTTATGGGGATTGTTGTTGTAAATTGTCCTTGGTGTCAGTTTTTTGGGTGTGGCGGATGCAAGGCGATGGGGGATGTCTCTAAGCCTTGAGTGGTCGTCTATAAACTCCTGTACCGGTTTCTTCATGGGAAAGGTACAAAAAGTCTGTTTCCTGGGTGAGTGGGGATGATTACTACGCGTCTGGCCTTCTACTGAACCCGGGAGCTATAGACTGAGTCCAGATCTAGCAGAGGGCAACCTACGGTCCTCTGTGCGGACCTGGCTATCCGGGCCAAGTCCTTTTTGTCCTCTGTAATGCAGCTGCCATACCACAAACTTAAGCTGAGAGACAGGATACCCTCAATGGTGGCTCTATTTTAGCTCACTAGAAGTTGGGAGGGGAGTCCAAAGTGCCTCAACTTCCTGAGGAAGAAGATATGTTCCTTCTTCACCAGGTGTGATGTAATAGTTGTTACGATATAGATGCCCAGAAACTTTATGGCGTCAACACACTGCACAGCCTTCCCCTGTATGCAGAAAATACATACACTATGACCTTCTTTGTCTAACCGGTGTAGAAGATTTGGTTGTTCTCTTAACACCCCTGTGTGGCTATAGACTGGCTCTCTATAGTGGGACTCATCATCGTTGGATATGAGACGCACCACTCGTCTTCACAACCGTGTTTGTAGTATGGATGGCAGGGCAGTAGTTTGTGAAGAGGGTGAAAACTGTGGGGCTGAGCACAAAACCCTGTGGTGTACCAGTGTTGGGGATCAGTGGTATAAATTTAAGCTCTCTTTTCCTCACCACCTGGGGCCTGTTAGTGACTTGAAAGGTTGTATTAGTAGAATTCCTGCTAATGTGATTAAGCTCTTTACACGATCATTTATCTTGGTGGTTTTAACCATTCAGTGCCTTTGGATGTCCTGAGAGGCACTTTTAAACAAAATGTATTATTATGGATTTGCTAGCGATGGTTTCAACAGTCAAATCCTTCTTACAATAGTTTACAAATGTAATACCAGTAACACAACACAAGTTTTTATTAGTTCCACTCTGAGTGACATTGAGGTACATTCACCTCAATGTACGATCTTGGTACAGATCGTGTACCAAGCAGTGAAAAATATAAGACCATCGTGCTCCTCCAACACTTAAAACTTTGCTGAAACAGGCGAGACTTCTCACACTCCTCACCGAGCAGCTCCTTCCTGTGACTTATGAGCTAATTATGCTAAACATGTTGCTGGCTGAGGAAATTGTGATGACAGCCCAGCACCCGTCTGTTACAGCAGTAAACAAGAGATGTCAACCAGACCGTACAAGAAGAGAGCATCAATGGAAATAGAAACACAAAGTTGCATCTGCTGTTTTTGTTTTGAATAGGACAGATAGATTACAATAACTTTTGCTTTGTAGTTGTTAAGTTCTAAAACTGTTTCAGAACTAAACATATCAAAACTTATTAGGTTGCAAAAGTATTAGACATAATGTAATTGAAGACCTCATTTCCAACAAACTCCAACATGACGGCCATGTTCATGTTTGCTGAAATCATTTCAATATGAACACAAACTATTATTCTTGCCGTTACAAATACCCTTTTAATTTATTAATTTAAAAAAAACAAGTATCTAATCTAATTTCTTAATTTTCCTTTCTCTTCCCTTGAGTTTGGAGCTCTTACTTTTAAACTTGTTCAGCAAAGTATTTGCGTGTGTGAACAGTAGGAAAATAAACCCCGCAGGACAAATAGATTAAAGACATTACAAAGATACCACTCTGCTGTCTCATGTCCCATGTTTGAAATGAACACGATCTGCATGCACCTGTGCATTAGATAAGCAAGACTGTGTTGCGCCTGCAGGGATGTGTTCCTAGCTAATGCTATGTATGACTTTGCGGTGGGTATGAAAGCACCACGGAGAGCGACAGCTTCAAGAGCACTTTGATCTTGCAAATTCTGACACCAACCCCGTCAGTCGATCAAGCTAGCTTGGCCTTATTCCTGTGCATGAAATGCCTAATTTTATCTGCATGATTTCTCTCTTGGTGCATGTTTCTATATTTATACTGTCTGCGAAAGTCTGGCTACAAATACAGATGAATGCCGAGTCACAGCGGTTAGCATCTGATTTATTCAGTCTCAATATGCTTTGCAATTTATTGTGAAAAGAAATATTTTCCTCCATAATGAGAGATATATTTCAAGACTTTGGAGTTCTTTCATAAATATTTTATTTTCAAATTTCTTCTTTATCGCTTCCCAGTGGAGTTTCAACCAGCACAGCAACAGTAGGGTTGTGCATAAATAACCCCACCCTTCCTTTTACCCATGAAAGATTAGCAATAGTAGTTAAAATAATGAACCAGCACCACCTGTGCCCATATTGTCAGGGGAGATGTGAAGCATGATGTTGGTAAACCTCTAAAGGCCAGTATGAAGTCTACCTCTTCGCTCTCATCTCAATGGCCTCATTTATCATAGAAATGGTTCTGGGTGAAGGAAACAAAAAGCCAAGTCTCACGGAGGAGAGAAATTAATACTGACACAAAGCTAATGACATGCGGGTTCTTCAGGAAAGAAAAGGAGACTTTCTATACGCTGAGCTAAGGGAGTAGTGATCAGCATCCACGGACTGCTGAGCATTAAATATTCACCAGTCAAACAACATTTTTTTTACAGATGGAACGGAATGTAAAATGATCGACGGGTACTAAACCTTTCAAAATAATCAACTCCATGGGAAACCCTGATATTTACAGCATATAAACAACATCTCAGAAAGCTTCAGTAATGTGTCATTTATTCCGGCTTTGTATATAAACAAATAAAAGGTCAATGCTAATGTTTAAACCGCCCCCATTTCCCATGAATAGAAAGAAAAATATAGTTCAAAAGAATGGATAAAAATTGAAACAATCTTAAAAAGTTTGTTTTGAAAACTCCAGGTGAGCTTGTTTAAGCTTCAGTGGTACCATAAACCAGGCTACCATGACATCACCTTGATTTACTGATCAAATTTATTAGTGTAATAAAAGGTGCCATTTTAATTATAAAATACCCCATCTGGCAGGTGGGTCTGGGAGTCACAGGTGACTTGGACTTTTATGGATTGATATTTAGCTCATTCAGCAGGAAGCTCATCTGGCTTATGTGGACTATATTTTCTCAGATCAGCAATAAAATAAAATCCCCTCTTGACTGTGACTTGTTTATAATATAATAATTTGAATCCAATCAAACTTTATTTATGTAGCACCTTTGGATTAAGAGAGCAAGTCAAGACTCTATACTTGATCTACAGTATTCTTCCATTTTTTAACCACTAAACCAACCCTACGCTGTGTGAGAGACAGCTTACAGTGGAATGAAAATCAAATTGATACAAAAAGGCACTTCTAAGAGGTTTGCAAGGTTGAAACATCTGGCTTTGTTAATGTCCCATGGAGTGTAACACTGTGATCCAACCTGAAATGGACTTTTTCCATGTTATTATGGATCTAAAGATGTGTTTAACCTTACTGTCACTGAAAGAAGACCACCCTCATTAAACAGTCTTGTATGGTATGAAACATCAACCTAGACTTTAATTTCAAACCCCATTTTCAAGCAGCTAGTGAAGGAAGACACAGTGTAAAGACAAAAAGAGGAATCATCAGTTTGAACAGACACATCAAACAGAATACATTCTGGCTTGTCTTTGTTCAGACAGAGAAATCCTGAGAAAGCAACAGTGACGTCCTATTTACATCTGCTGATAGTTCAAGAATGTTTGAAAAGTAGTAGACAATATACAAATTTGTAATGCATATGAATAGAACAACATTTTATGATTTGTGCTTAAAGGTAGTCTAGAAAATCTCTAAAAACTATTTTTTTGCAATATTGCTCGTAGAGCCAATTACTGCCATTGGCATGCAGACTGACAGCCTTTTCAGCGTCAAGTAAGTATTTTTGTTGGTTGGAGACGCTAACTCAAATGAAATTAGGAAAGACCAAAAGGGTCTTAACACTCCTCCAGTATTCACAAAGATTTGTTTGAGCTACTAGTGCTACACGATCTTCCGTCTTCTTCTTTCGGCATTTCCCTACAGGAGTCGCCACAGCAAGTCAGTTTCTTCTATCTAACCCTATGTGCAGCATCTTCTTCGTTCACACTAACCATATTCATGTCTTCCTTCACTGTTTTCCTCTTTGGTCTTCCTCTAGGCCTCTTTCCTGGTGGTTCCAAACCCAGCATCCTACTACCGATGTACTCTCTCTCTCTATTCTGCACGTGTCCAAACCATCTCAGTATGTCCTCTCTGACTTTACACACTTTACTACACGATCTTCCATATTGCCTTTTAAACAACCTATGAATATAAAAAAACAAGAGGGCATAAAATAAACCCTGTTGGACACCATAGGTCAAACATGCAGGGAATGATACCCGAAGTCTTACTTCCTGGGCCAACTGTGTCAAAAGGACTGAGTAGTTCATATTTAGAACTTGAATTTAAATTAACGTGCGAAAAAATGTAAATTTATTGAACAGCAAAGAAGGATGGTCATTTATTACTGAGATGTGCTCATTAGAAAGAACCTTTCGCAGGTAAGAAGGTATTACATCAAACGACAACATAGAGGGAAAAAAAACCAACAAAAAAAACAAGATTATTGTAGGAGAGAGCATCATGTTCATCTGCAGAAATACTTTTAGGGGATCTGGCTTTCAGGAAGAGAGACAGATTTTCACAAAAATGTGCCAAAAGACCAATGCCCGTTCCTTATTTTATCATTCAGACTGAAAAAAATGTAGGAACCTCTGTCTTCTCGTATTTCTGCCAAAAATCTATTACTACAACTGTAGTCAGCAGAATGATACACATTAAAATAGACAGAAACAAAACTGTGTGCACTTTTCAAAGGCTAAGGTTGATGATAGACACAAACTGGTGAATGTATTTGTTCTTAACTAAAGGTTAGTCAGCACATGGAAGACCTTTTATATCTATTTCTATTTTCTTTCAGATGGTATCATCCATCAAGATCATTTGTGATCAAGAGACTTCTTCTAAATGCCAATAGAGATGCTATGAAAGTGTTATTATGAAGTAAGAAATGAAATTTTCAGGGTTTTGTCAGCTTAATTTTTTTCATAAAAAGATCTATTTAAGAGCTCTCAAAAATCCAAACTTTTTTCAAAGTAAAATATCAGTTTTGGAGAATGATACATGAACATTTCTATACACTATTGAAAATTTGCTAATTATTTTATCAACCCATTAAAACAGTGCGACACTCATTCAAGGCTTGTCGAGTTTTTAAGTGTTTTGTCTTTTAAAGCTCATAAAAAAAGGAGTGACTATTTTATTGGCCACCCAGATATCACACAAACTCAGAAAATGATTAATAACTAAACCTTGAAGTGTGTTGTTGAAGAGAGAAGAGGAATTGGTGAGAATTGCTTCCTGTATTTCTATCATAAATAAATCCATTCACGTATGATGAAGAGATACAAACAACAGTGAGGCTTTCAGCATTTTAAATTATTGATGAAACTTCAACTTCTCTTTTTTTTTCTCTCTCATTTTCCATTCAGCAGAAACCTGGAAAGCCACTATGCTCCATGTTGATGTCCAATTCTTTAATTTGTTTAGGCATTGTTTTATGTGTAGGTTACCCGCTATCATTTTTAAAAAAAAATTAGCCACGTAGAAGCAAACTGGAAGGAAATTGGTAAATGGGGGAGGCGATAGCTCAGTGGTAGAGTGTCCACCCTAGGACCGGGAGAAGCCGGTTCAAATTCCACTGTGCTCATGTCTAGATGTGCTAGGGTAAGACACCTAATCCCCCGTTTGTCCCACCATTGGCGCTGTCGTGGCCGCCTGCTGCGGAGCAATGCAGCACAGAAATTTGCCCATTGAGGGATGAATATGCTACGTAAAAACAAAAGCCATAGGAGTGAACAAAGTGAACAGGATATCATCTGTGGTGATCAGCTCTTTCAAAATGAAGCTGAAGTCTGACTGCTGAGACTTCTCAGAGCCATTGGAGATTACGTACTTGAAACATAGGGACATGCTGGCTTGCAATGTCGAGTTCTGACAAACAGTGATTGATAAAAGCAAACAGTGGAATAGATGCTTCATAAAAAATATAGAATCCTCAAAATCCAAAAAAAAATCATCCTATAGAAGAACACAGAAAGGCCACAAAGACCAAGAGACTGAGGCATCTAACGAGAAACAGGAGTGGCTCAGTGTGAACGTGTTAATGTTTAAACCATGCATACTGCAGGGGTTCACTGTGTGCTAATAGGTAGGGGATTCATTACCACACAGACCTTACGGCCTGAGAAAGGCAGGGATGAAGCACTGACCCAAGATTAAACCGTTATCTCCTCAGACATTTGATCCTTGGTGCAAGCTGCATGATGTTTGACTGACGCACCTAAGAGCTATCAAATGGGCAACAACTTTCACCTGTTCACCGCAGAGTAGCTTGACTCAGGCAGCAGCATTTTAAGTGGTTGCTGAAAGGCATACGAGCAGAAATAAATGGCGGGGTGTAGAGGCAGGAATTCAATTTTCACCTCTTTGAGTGTAGTTCCTGCTCAAAAAGGAAAACAAAAACTGGTGTTGTAAGAAAGAATAGAAAAATCTGGATAAAAAGCAGATAAAAAAGATAAAAGCAGAATACATAAAAACAATTTCCTTGGTTGAATTGTTGTGGCTCTTATCAGGAAGTGGCTTTATTTTCCAGCTGAGTCCAGAAATGGCTGTCCTCAGACCAGAAACGGATCTAGCTTGTTTCGATAGTGCTAAAAAAAAAAAAACAAACATAAAATTATCTATAAAAATATGTATTTACACATCATACCTGTCAAGGCATTCCTCCGGACAAAAAAGTAGTCAATCATTTCTGCTTAAACAAAAAGAGCCCAGAAAGAATAAAACATAATGTAAACAAAAATAGTGTCAATTTGGCAGCATGTTTCTGTGTAGAAATAATTGTTTTTCAGTTGTTTTTTCGGAGGGAAGAAACTTATCTACGAGTGTTCTTGTAGGTCATTTGATTGATTTGTAAACTCCTTCTGATGGCAGCAAATCCAATAGACTGCTTGCAAGTTGTGAGAGGTCAATATTGATGCATCTTTATGGTTTATCTCCTCACAGAATATCAGCAGGTTGGACAAGTTTTCATTTCAACTATAGTTCAAGGTGATAAACTCTTTCAAAAAATTTTTATCCTCTACAGAAATCTCTAACTGGCAGTGGCGGTGAGTTAAAATAGAAGTACAGCTGAGCTTATGCAACCATAATGTAGCACGCAAGTGTGATGAATTACCTCAAATATGTACATTTTCTTTACAGGACAAAAAAATATATCTTATATCTAAAAACAGCATTAATATACAAGACAGAGTATTACTTTTAAAGATCAAAGATTCAGCAATCATTAAGCATTCATTGTAATACTTTCAAGGATTAAACATAAAATCCATAGAAACTTTCACAAACATAAATAGTTGAAACTCCAGGACCTTGACATGGAGAAGCTCGTAAATTGAAAATATTATATAGAAAGGATTTGCACATATTTAATGTATTTAAACGGTGATCATTTGAAAACATTCTGGTAAAATGGGGAGAAAAATCAACTTTACGTGAGAGATTATGTTATTTGAACCTTATAACTTCTATTGATGCTGCAATAAAATACAACACAGGTATTCTGCAGAAACAACCACCACATACTTTTAACTGTGACTTTTACCTGAGGCTTGTTGATGCAACTGAGAGGAAATCATTGAGTTCGTTTTATTGTTAGTATTCCCTGTAATCACACCATTCTCAAAGCTTTTCCTTCATCTAGTTGCATCAACATTTAAGAACTCATCACAAACAGAGGCACTTGTAAAAGTGGTTGTCTGTTGGTTGATTTGTGGGTTGCATGTATATTTTAATAAGCTCACATATTTGTGTGACTAAAAAAAGTTTTAAGAAAAAGCAAAGGATCGGTGATACTAATGGCAATGCAAATGTCTCACATTTTGCAGACACTGCTTTTGTAATGATAAAGTTCCCGGCAGCTGAAGACCTTTCATTTCTCACAAACCAACAGTGTGCTTATAATCCAATACGGCATTTATACTGTATGGATCAATATTGGTTAATAATAGCTCCTTTGGTCAGAAGGTGTTAAAGTACCAGCGGCTAAAAAAACAGCTATTCTTTCCTATGTGTCTCATATGTCGTTGCACCATACGTGGTAAAAAGGTTCAAAACAGGCCATTCATTGAGAAAACACAGTGCACATATTGGCCCTCATTTGTCAAAGTTGTGTATGGCAAAATTTGGGTGTGGCAAAAGTAGATGGATGAGTGCATTGGGGGAAAAGGCACTCATCAAGATTTATAAATCTGTAAGCCTTGTGCATAAATCCTTGTGTCAAATTGAGAGGTTGTGTATTATTGTGTGACAAGAGATCAAAATTCAAAGAGCACCGGAATGATGATAAAATGTAAATTATGAAATGAACAAACTTTGGATTGAAAAAAAAATAACCACAACATACTTAACCTGAACATGCATTTGAACAGTTGATTGTCAAAACAATGAATGCATATTCTTGGCCGACAGAGCATGTTGTGACACACCTTCACAAAGAAAAGCCATGTGGTAAGAGCCAGGGTTGTACTATAATATGACTCAAAAAGTGATCGTGTGGCTGAAGAAAATGCTGCCCAAAAAAGTGGATTAGACTTTAAACACCTAATAACATTTTGTGAAATTTGCCATTTTTAATCCACGTTGGAAATTAAGTGTGACTGAGCATGGATCTGAATATAGGAATATATGTGGGTGTGTTCATTACATTACATTTGTCTTTAGCCGCTTCACCACACCCTTTACATTGACTAAAAAGGGACAGCAACATCTCTCTCCATAAATGCTACATGCTCTCTGGTGTTTTATTTTTTTTTATTATTATTATTATTACATCTAAAATTTGCAGCATCCTGTGAGAAACTTTGATAAATGAGGGTTATTGTGCGTTTCCCATAAATACTGAGCAAAAATAGTTTCTCTGTCCTGCATTTAATTTTTTACCATTAACAACTAATTTATCTCTAGTTAACATGGCCATTTTTGCTGCGACGGTGATTAGTTGCAGCTGCAGCTAACAGCATTCATGGAGCGGATCAGCATCCATTAGCCTTCTTTCAAACTCTAACCTTTTACAAGTCGTGTGGTTTATGCATCAATGTGACCTCATGAATACTAAACAGGTACGATCATCTGCATTCAGGTTTTGCATTACATCAGCAAATTTAAGAGACTGTTCTTTGTAGCCGTCAGGATTACGTCTGACATTACATGTTGAATGTACCCAGCTGTTGTGCCTTGAGAATGACAAAATCTATAGTTACTGTAGTTTTCTAATAAAAAGATCCAGTTGAAATAGGATTACTGCTGAGGAGTAAAGTTTGCAATGGGAACTCCTGTGGTAATTTAATTTCATTGGTTGATGTTGCAGCTTCTACATGACTTTTATTCTTCTTTATTTCAGTCTAAACCAATAGCCTAGGGTTTGACTTCACTGAATCCAAAAACTCGTAAACAGCAGCAACACCAGAATATGTTTAGATCGCAATCAGTGGCTCCTATACTTTTTACTGCTGTTTCAATAAGGTTTAGGAAACAAGTTCCTTTTTGAGCGTGTTTTACCTTTGTGATCAAATGTGGTCTGAAAGCAACAACAGTAAATTACTATAGCTGCAGGATGGAAATAAAATCAAAACTGACATGAAGTACTGTGAGCTGTTCCCGGGAATTAAATTCTGAGTACCAAACATTCTTTCCTCACAATACCAATTCACAAAGCCTTTTATTACACACGCCATGCTGTTTAATTCACAAAGCTCTGATTATTAATGTGAAACCAATGCAATTTCTGCAAAATGTTTTACTGTGTAAAACACCTAAATTAAAGAGGGAGCAGCTGTAGACAACTATCCATCGATATAGTTTCAATCTATCAAACAGCTAAGCAGTTGCAATAATTCTCGAATGAAAACGAAATAAACTAAATTTAAAAACATATTCCTCTCATGCTGAGTAAATTGTTTCATTTCTTCAACAACTTTTATTTCACACTACTATTATTAAATCTCCAATCAGATTATTAAGACTGAAGATACCAGAACAAATGTTAATATGCCAGTCAATTCCGTATATGTGCAAAGAAGTGTAAAAATGCAGACAGCATGATGATATCTTAATATGACATTTGTCAGCGCCAGGTTGAGCTGCTTGTATCATAATGCTCTCCCTTCTAGCCAATTTCCCTTAATTGTTCTGTGCTTTGCTCTAATATTTTACTCCTGGTCGCACCTGCCTCTCCCTGATGTCCTCACCTGTGTTGGGTTTTCTCTTTCAGTATACAAGCCCTAATGCCCATCACTCTTTTGCCTTTAGTCTGTTCCGATGCGTTAGTCATGTCTGGTATTACCAAGCCAGGTCTGAGTCCCTCCTCACCTGGAAGCCTGCCCAGGACCCAGGTGTGCTCAACAGGCTTCACAAACCTGCCTCAATTCCCTGACCTTCTCTTCTTCAAAATAAACTATGTGTCTAACTTTCTAACTTCATTGTACAAGAGGATGTTTAAAATTAAACTTTCTAACACAAAACTTTAAACTATATGTTTGACTCATGAATGTGAATATGCTGAACAGGTAGTAAAACGAACGAATACGGGCAGAGCCTCAGACTCTAAACGAGTGCTGTGCAGCATCTGCAGATATCTCTAGAGATAGAGCTGATGCATTACGCTTTCCAGACTCCGGCTGCCTAGAGCATGATTAGCTGCTTCTCTCTAGCTCGACCTCACTGTTTAATTTGTCATTGCAGGAGCAGTTATCTAGTCCTGATGGAGTTCTGAGAATCAGGGTGGAGATGTGTATCTGCTCCACATATGGAGCTTTGCCTCAGTCTTCTGTACACTTCCCCCCATTCCGTTGTATCCTCACTGTTGGGACTCACTGCAGAGTACAACACTATTGCAGAGTAAAATAGACCCTCATAAAAGTACAGCACGAACCCCATAGATTTATCGATTAGCTGGCTAGCTACTAGCTCTCAGGAACAGAGTAGATTCAGCACATGGAGCCCTGCTGCTAAGGGACTGGCCGGAGTTATGGGACCGATTTATATTCCCACTCAGCTACCTTTCTTTCTCAAACATTCAGTCATGTCTTTTGTCTATTTCTCCCTTGAAACCGCTTGCTGTGTTGCCGTTCAAAGCATCCCTAGACTTTAAAGTCTGTAATAACCGGCTCCTGCTGAAAGTAGATTTCACATTTCTTTTGAACAAATATGTACCAACACAAGGAAATCTGCTTGTTTATTTCCTTCCGCAAGTACACACCTGTGTTCCCTGGTGTCCTGTTTTCTCTACCTGCTTCCCACTTTTAGGTAGTGGCTGATAGCGCTCTGAAAGCTAACAAATGGGCCTTGGGGAGTCTTTGCTGACTGCTGCTGGACACTAATGAGATTATAAAAACAGAAAGACCCCCAGAACAGCAAAAAGCTTCCAGGAAGGTAAAAAAAACAAGAGAAAAGATGGAAGAACACTTCACATATGGTGTTGATGCAACAGTGTACTTGTTTGAGAGTTTTGCTAAATTTAAAGACCTTAACTTGTGCTCCATTCATTAATCTTGGTGTAAGAACATAAAAAATGCAGACAAAATGAGAAAAATGTGAATAAAAAAGTCAATTTACTTAATTCACTTTTCTTTTCTCAGCTCTGTTCATCTGTACAAAGGGCATCTCTGTAATTATAACAACTTTGTTGTGGTACTGGCAACATGGATCAAATGAAACTGAATTGAATCAACAGTAAAAAGTAACAAGATCAAGAAAATATTAGTTTGCAAATGAAAACTTATGACCTGAGCGCTTTATGTCTGTAAAAACAACTTGAAGAGTCTTTTCTTCAGAATATGCCAACGACAGTCAATGTGTCTTCAGAATTCTGTTAAAATTAGCCACTATTCAAAAGAACAAAAGGCATTAATTAATGTAAAGATGTCAGATCAAATTTACAGATTTAATAGCCACATGTGAACCCTGGGCCATAGTTCACCCAGACCTGGTCTAAGGGCAGAGATGTTCTGGTTTGAGTAGTTTACTTATTACTTGTATTGATTGTTAAGTTTGACCTTTGATACGACATGGTCTGATACCGCCAGAATAAATTGAATTGAACTTTTTAGTTTGTGGTGAGATGTCAGATGCTGCGTCTTCTGACTTGATTTGATTCGACTTTTTAAAAATTTTTTTTTTTTCCCTCTGGAGAAATAAAATGATAAATTTTAAGCATCGTGGTTGCTTTCAGAAAGTATTTCAGAACTGTTGCCGCACAATTAAAAAAATGTATATTCAGGAGAAACTTTTGATTTTCACACTGGAATCCACACAGAAATGGAGTTCATGAAGGGATCGTTATCACTGAGTTACATGCTCAATCCATTTCTACCAAGTTGAGAATCTAAAGGTCTGAAAATGTTTTATTTCAAGCAGTTTAGTGAAAGGAAGGGAGTCTTTCATGTCTTTAATGGTTTTGCTGTTTTATGTTCAGCACTTTCTTTGGTTGCAGCAGCTGCAAAGTGCTTCATAAATAAAGTTGCTGTGTTTTGTTAATCAGGCTGCTTTCAATCGGCAATCACAAGTTTGTGAGTCTAACACTCGTGTATCCTCACAATAAAATGTTTTTTATTACTTTTCACATTCTTAAAAATAATAAATGGTTATTTGTTTGCTGCTCTTAGTTGTATAAAGAAAGAAATGTAAGAGGTCTGTTGCAGTTATTTGTGCACACCTTGAATATTTAAAGAATAAATTGCATTATTAAAACATGAACATAAATTGATTACGAAGATATTAACTTCAAAGGTCGTTTCAATGTATTTTATGTAAATTATTTATCAAGATACTTACATTCACTTACAATTTAATTTTCACATTTATATTTCTTTAATTTTCTATTTGAACATTGGTTTTTTTATTTCTTTTTTTTAAATATACTTTATTAATCCCTCACCAGCGCTAATGTTGGGGGAAACGAAGGGTCAGAGGTGTCTTCTCCGAGGACCCTAGATGTACACCCAGTGGGATGCGAACTCGCAAACTTCTGGTTGACTTCCGGTTCGCAGGCGAACGCTCTAACCACTGAGCCACCATCTTCCCTGTTAAAATGGTGTTATAAAACTATTCCTGTAATAATGGTTCAAAGTGGTTACAATGTAGTGCAAGTTGGTTTCCTAAAAGACTATTTAAATGATAAAAGAAAAGGAAAGAGGTACAGTAGATTTGTCTTTTTGTTACTGTGATGCCTTCATGCCGTTTGTGACTGTGTTTATGAAGGATTTCCAAATGGAATCATGTAGGTGTATTTTCTCTACGAAATTCAACACAGAGAAAAAAAAACTCAAACTGGACTCCAAAGAGACTGGTTTGGGGTCCAAATTGAGTAAAATTCCGTTCCATTCCGTCGTCTTCCACTTATTTGGGGCCGGGTCACGGGGGCAACAGCCTCAGGTGGGAAGCCAGGCTCCTCTCACCCCGGCTGCATCCTCCAACTCACCCGGAAGGATCCCAAGTCGTTTCCCGGCCAGCTGCGAGACATAGTCTTTCCAGTGGGTCCGGGGTCTCCCTCTTGGTCTCCTAAGTGGGATGTGCCCTAAACACCTCACAAGCGAGGCGCTCGGGGGTTATCCTGACCAGATGCCCGAACCACCCCATCTGGCTTATCTTGACCTGGAGAAGGAGCGGCTCGACACCGAGCTCCTCCCGGATGGCAGAGCTCTGAGTGAGAGCCCACCCTGCGGAGGAAGCTCATCTTGGCCGCTTGTATCCGCAATCTCATTCTTTCGGTCACCACCCACAGCTGTGACCATAGGTTAGGGTTTGAACGTAGATCGACTTATAAATCGAGAGCTTTGCTTTTCGGCTCAGCTCTTTCTTTACCACGATGGAGCGATGCAGTGTCCTAGTCATTGCTCAATTTACCCATTGAGTAAAATGTGTGGGGAAAAAAGGCAGAAGCACACATTTTACCACTGTTTCATTGATTAGTTTTACAGACAGAATTATCTAATGTGAGTTTGATTACTCCATTAAACTTACTTGGAGAAACACATTTGTTCTCCAACAATATTCTAAACTTTGTTCCACCTTCTAAAACTTGTCACTTAAAGAACAACATTTATAGCTTTAATGTTGTTCAAATGTTTTTTATATCTGAGTCAAGTTTGTCTTCATTTCTGGTTCAGTTATAAAATTATTCCTGACACAAAACCTCCCTGAAACGATTAATAAGTAGTGGTTTTCAACCATGTTGTTCAGTTCAATGAAAGTTTAGCGCTTTTTAACATTTCTATTCCATAAATAACATAATTTTCAAACCTTTTTACTATATTCTTTCAGTAACTTGACATTAAAACGAGCGCGGGATTCAATCTAGAAAATCGTACATGAGATAAATATAAAACGAAATAAATGGCAGAAAATATCTTTTCAACCTTGCAGATAATAATATGCTTTGTTAAATTTCACGTGTGACTGGCTGTGTCTTTGGAAGGAGGACGATAAAAAGAAGAAATTCATACAAGGTTTAAATGAGCTGTAAGATGAGAAACTGAAGCGTGTGATGTAGTTGGAGAAAAACAGTGCAGGTCTTAGATGAAGGCAGAGTACAAGACCCACAGCATAGATCAGCTGGACCTTGTAAAATGTCAATGAGCTCCACCTCTCTTTCAGAATCAAGCAGAGCTAAATCTAAATAAGGCAATTAAAAACCAAAAGCTTGTAGTTTGGTAGGAAGAATTAGACATTCTAAAATTTACATTTTATACAATTCCACTAAGAACAGCTTAGAGCCCATTCTGTAACTCCATTCACCAGGTATGCAAATACAAAGGGCTGATGAATTCATTTCTCTTATACTCAAACTGGTCTCTTTGGTTTGCAGCCAAAGCAACATCACTTCAGGTGATTTATCTGATCTGACACAACATCCTTTTGAGGTTATAAATCAGCACCAACAGGCCACATTAGGGTTTTGTTCTATGTAACCTTCAGAGTAGAGTAGAGTTCAAATTCATACATGAACAGGTGTCATTAAATTTCAGTCTTTAACCAATTAATTTATGAGTGTGTAATAGCAAACACTTAAAAATAGTTGTAAATTTGTAAAGAACACTCATATTTAAATTGTATAATTTCTTTTCTATTATGTTTTTTTTTTTTTACAAACATAACTTTTTTCTGCTTCTTTTTCAAAAACTTGACATTTTCTTCAACGTCAAATCCAAATTTTTTAACATTTTAACACTGACAATCCAAAAAGATATATGAACATCCAAACAACAAAATCATCACCTTGTTTTTATTTGTTGGCTTTGCTCAACTCTGTGGCAATGGAAAACTTTCAGCTGTGACTTTTTTTTCCTTCTGTCGCTCTCGTTCTACTGCACAAATTTTAAAAGTTACACATCTGAAAAACAGTTTTGTAGAAATATTGACTTTATCAAGACTACCTGTTTATCCAGGTGTTTTCTTTTTTTACCTGATGCAAGTTTGTGCATTTATTTAGGGTTTTAGATGATTTCTGAACAGGTCAATGAGTATTCAGTGTGCAGCATCCTCTTCCATGTTTGCAGGAGGACAACAAGAACGAGACACAGGTAGTTGTTCCGGTGCACAGTTCGGGCTAATTTATATTTTTGCCTGAATTTGTTAAATTTATGCTAAATTATTCTTTTCCTTGTTTGACCAAGTATATCAGAGTAATCTACCAATTAGAGAAAATCACATGCTTCAGACACTGTTGGGAACACCAAAAAATGCATAGAAGTAATATTCCACATTCTACATCTTACTGAATGTCCAGGAGTTTAAAATGAACTCTTTCATCAGTCTGTTTGTCTTCAGCCCTAACCAGTTCTGAATCAAGCTGGAAAATGACTTCTAATTGGTTGAGTTTAATGGGAAATAACCAGAATAGAAATAGTATAGTATCAAAACTCAAGTTTTTGACACAAGAGAAAGAAAAAAAAACCAACATCTGTTAATTCAAAAGCTCTACTTTAGTTTTTCGTGAACATAATAAAGTTCAAAACTTTTTCATTCACTGCAGAAATGCATGACTCATCTTATTTGTCATTTTCAACCTGAGGCTGAGATGATTGATGAGTACCATAGAGTTGCTTAAAATATGGTGTTGAATGATAAACTTTCCAGATGGACTTACCGAAGAGAAGTTGTGAGCTCCACATGGCTCTCCTCTATACCTGCATGACAGCAGCATGTCCTCCAGCTGGTGACTCAGCCTGTCCATAAATTCAAGGTTGGTTCCCTCAAAGTTTCTGGGTGGTAGAAAGAGCCTGAAGTCTGACAGTTTTCTGAACCAGGCCCGACGGTCTTCCTGCAGGAGGTCCAGAACCATGGGCCGGACTGTCCGATTGGCCAGCAGGAGACCCAGCCAGTGACCAGCAAAGTACAGATCACTTTTGGTGAGTTTGTAGATGCGGATGGGGTTGTTGTTGCAAATTGTGACCGTGGGGAAGGCCAGTTCTTTGGCCCATTCAGTGTGAACCCGGGTGTATGTGGGGAAGGAAAGCCAATGAAGTAGACGATTGGAGGACCAGGATAAAAGCAACCCCAGGGAGGTGCAGAAGGCCAGCAGCCAGAAAGCCCTGCGGCTCGCCGAGCCACCAGGGACACAAACATATCTCAGACCATGTAGACGTGTCCTCGATAGCAAGGTGGACGTAACCTGTGCCAGAGTCGGCTTTGCGGGACGCCGCTGACGACCTTTTCTGATCATCGCCGGGGATCCCCTCCGGAGACAGCGCCCCTCCAGGGCCATTGCTGCCCACAGTGCTCCTACAACCTCAGGAGAGGAATCATTTCCCAGAAAGGCCACCGGTGCTGGGGCCAACATGAAGCTCCAGAAGAAATCCACTACTGTAATCCACACATGAGTATGTGCATTGCCTTACGGACACAGTCTGTTACATCAATATCTCCACTTCAGTGCTGCACCTTCCTGAGTTGTTCCTTTTCGCTACTTGTTGGTCTTACCTCCTCAGCTCAGTCCGAACATGCTCCAATCATTCGACCCAGCAGGGGAGAGAGGAAAACATCAGAAAGGCAAATATGCTCTGAACAAGGTGTCTTCTACATGAGTGAGTCCAGCATCACTGTGGTTAGTGTGACAGAGAGCATGAGACAGAGAGAGCAAAGAGAAACCGGGGGGAGGGAGGGCGGTACAGATTCCTGAAGGCTTGTTGGGTATGGCAGGAAACACATGAAAGAAGAGAAGGTTAATTAAAATAATGAGATGATGGTAAGGGAGGGGTGGGACGAGATTCTCTCTGGTTCCAAATGCTATAGATTCTCCTCTGAGTTTCCCCCACTCAGACTCACACAGGTTTCCTCCAACCGGCACCTTTCTGTCCCGCTGTGGATGTTCTCCTCATGTCCTCATGCGCTGCGCTGCAACTGGTGCAGGTGGCTCCTTCAGGTGGCTGCTGGGTAGTTTTATCCGGCCGATCAAGGCGCCGCACGGTGGCACTTCCAGAAGGCACTCATGCACAAACACGGACACGCTCGCTAGTTTCCTGCAGGAAACCAAACCAGCTGATCTGCTCTGTCACACTCTCATCCCAGCATTCCTTCTTTTATCTCTCTGTTATCCTTTCTTTTATCTCTCGACATTCCTCATCTCAATATTCCTCTCATGTCTGTGCTTCCTCTTCTAAAAATACTCTCTCAAATCAAATCCATCAACTTGCCCTCGCACTCCTTCTCTCCTCTCTTGTGTCAGTCAAGCGCTGTAATCTCGACCTCCTGTCGGGCTCCCTCCACTCCTCCTCTCCTTCTTCTTTTCCACTTCATGCGTTTCTCCCCATCAGCTCATCCGTGCGCTTTCCTCTTCTGCGTCCTCTCTCTCTTTTCTCTGCTTTGAATGACTTCTCTCTCCTCTATGACCGCTCTGTTTTTCACACGTGCACCTTCTCTTCCAGTTTTTGGGCAGTTTGTACCCCCTCCCCCGTCGCACTTCTTCTCGCCCTGCGGCTCCGTCCACGCAGCCAGTGATCTCGTTGCTGCTGAGAGCGTTTGTCTCTCTCTCCCTCTCTGCGCTAACTCGCCCTGTCCCTCCACATCTCTTACCCCCCCTCCCTCCTTATCCTCTATTCCTCTGCTGCTGAGCTGCCACACGGCCAAGAAAGAGCGCCGTGCAAACCACATGCACAGTCTCATCTGCTACCGGGTGGACTCCACAATTTCTGTGTGGAAAATTTAAATGTCTTCACCAATCTATATGCAAGAAGTCTTTGGGTTCTTTTTTAAACTTTACCCTAAAACTAACTCAACTTTCAGCATCACAATGTTTTTCAAGGTCAAAACTCAATCACTTTCTATTTTTATTGACCATTTTGAGACAAAGCAAACCCCACAACCTTTGGACCTAAAATTGGTATGCGAGAGAAAACCCGAAGCCACTTTCAAGAATGGGTATTGTGCTTTTGTGGGATGAACTTATTTCATAGCATATGTGAATAAACATGATTCCTTTTGTTTGCACACAAACACTCATAAATACATTTTTTAGTTTCACTTTAATTTTTATACTGAATTTCCGCCCCTTCTCGCTCCCTAATTAGTGCCGCCTTCTGGGCGGGTGTACGAGCCAGCATAAATCATGTTGGGGATGTAAATACAAAGTAAGGAGCATCAAGTTAGCAAAGCTAGTTTCTTTTACTTTGGTGAATGCGCAAAAAACCTCCAAACTTCTTGCTTACATTACAATGTGGGCATGTTGGAGAGAAAACTCCACGACCAAGAACAACCTGGTATTCAAAGAGTATCCATATACTGACAGGGGAGCTTGAAAATTGCTCAAACATGCATGAAAGAAATAGAAACCTACTTCAGGTATTTTTTTATGTGGAAATAATGTCCCCATCCCCATTCAATAAGATCCTACAGCATAAGAACAATCACTACCCAAGCGGGTGTGCCTACGCTAACATCATGAACTTGGAGTGAGCACATACTGTGGGATTGAAGGGGCCATTGCTCTAAATTTGACTCAAATGAATTTTCAGTTAGCACAGTATCAACACTTTAATTCAAGAACCAACATTAAATTTTAATTAAAATGTATTGCTCTCCTACCTTAGGTTTTATTATCATCGGTCTGCTCTGTGAACGTTGGTCTATTTGCTTCATAAAGCAGCATTTATCATCAGCTACATATTAAAATATAATAAGATGTTTCTTATTACAAGCTGACATTTATAAAACCCCAATGAAACAACAGTCAGGGATGGAAGCTCCAATCAGTAAGAGGGTAAGAGGAAAAAAATGAACAGTACAATTTTAATAAAACTTTTATTAAAATGACAAAAAAGGAAATAGTCTACTTGTAATATATTTTTACAACTGTATTAACATAGTTTTTTGTTACCTTAACAAGTTTGGAAATTTGAATTACAAAGTCTTGGCATTCAATGAGCTCTGACTTTATCTCCAAAACTTCTAACATGTGCTGTTCCTCTGATACGTATATTCATTTCTAATCCTGTCCATCCTGGTCACTCCCAGAGAGATCCTCAGCATCTTCATCTCTGCTACCTCCATCTCTGCTTCCTGTCTTTTCTTCAGTGCTACTGTCGCTAGACCAAACAGCATGGCCGGTCTCACCACAGTTTTGTACGCTTTTCCTTTCATTTTAGCTGAAACTCTTCTGTCACACATCACACCTGATACTTTCCTCCACCCGTTCCTGCACACACTTCTTCACCTCCTTTCCACACTCTCCATTGCTCTGGACTGTTGATCTTAAGTACTTAAAATCTTCCCCCTTTTTTATCTCTCCTCCCGGTAACCTCACTTTTTCATTTGAATCCCTCTCATTCACACACATGTACTCTGTTTTACTCTGACTGACCTTCATTCCTCTTCTTTCTAGTGCAAACCTCCACCTCTCCAGCTTTTCCTCCACCTCTTCCCTCCTCTCACTACAGATCACAATGTCATCTCACAATGTCATAATTAAATCACCACTCTTTTCTGAAACAGGTGGAATTCCCCTCGCAGGTCAGGGATAGGGTCCTTCCCCAAGTGGAGGAGTTTAAGTATCTCAGGGTCTTGTTCATGAGTGGGGGAATGATGGAGCGGAAGATTAAAAGACAGAGTGTGGTGTGGCATCACAATAATCAGGACGCTGCACCGGTCCGTTGTGGTGAATAAAGAGCTGAGCTGAAAACCAAAGCTCTCAGTTTACCAGTCAGTCTACGTTAGTATCCTCACAGATTGTCACCAGCTGTGGGTGGTGACCGAAAGAACAAGATCACGGACACACGTGGGCAAAATGAGCTTCCTCCGCAGGGTGGCAGGCGATCTGGAATCTTTATTATTATTTTTTTTGTAATTGAAAAGAGGAAAACATTTAGCCTAATTTGTTTGATCAATAATTATTCCAAGCGATTTCATCTAATGCTATCCAATATTCAGCTCAAGAAAAGTGCAACCAACTTTTATTTGTAACTTATTGACATTACATCACCAAGAAGAGAGCAAACTGTCTGCACACACATACACGTCAAAAACCAACTTCTTTCTTGCGTATGTGTATACATGTCCTCATTTGTTCACAACAGTTCACATTTCCCAACTTGGGACTGTTAGTTTCCCAATGTGAACAATGAATGTCAACACAGTAAGTTTGATGTCACAAACAAGAAGTTTGTCAGAAATAAAATGGGTCAGGAGCTATATTTACTTTTTTTTTACTCCATGGATTTTATAATAACTTCTTCAATAGAGAAGGTTTTGGTTTCAGTGTTTTTAGAATCTGATAAATATAAACTAACGAACAATATGTAATTGGTATAGCAAACAACAAGAAACTTTCTTATTGCAGGCAAGCACAAACTTTTTGCTCATAAAGAGCTACAATTTCTATGAATTTTAAAGTTTTACTCATTAACCCGGCCCTGGATGAGCGGAAGATGACGGAACGAACGGAACGTCATTCATTTGATTTTTTTTTTTAAACAAGAATGATGACGAGCAAAACTGTTGAGAAAACAAGCAAAATATGTGTGAAAGAACCTAACCTAGCTCCCATCAAAGAGGTAAATCAGATAATAATCAAAGCAAATTGGACTGATCAAATTTATTTCCAGAAAGTGTGGCACAAATCAGCTATAACACGAATATACTCACTAAATTTACTAAAGCACAATGGTAAGCGGAGTCAACTTTGACTAAATCAGTGAAAAGTGTAGGTACTGTATTTATGACCTTGGTGTTCACTGTAACCATCTTCCAAAATGTTCCGCAAACATGATTGTTTTACAGCAATAAAGTTCCGACCTTAGACCTTCCTTTAATGTCATACACTGACATTTATGATATTTAATACCAGACAGTTGTTTCTCACTAAAATTACCCCAGGCCAGGAGGGGAATTTCAGTTATGTTTTCATCTACAATAAAATAAAAAAAAAGTGGCATGCATTTGGATAGCTATACAAGTCTTTAAAACTCAATGAAACCATTAAAATGATCTATGTTCCCCTTTTTATGTTAAAAGTTGTTTTTTACGATGTATCTGGTCTTTGGTTATTGGTGAGAAGTCTGCACAACTTTGTGACTTCATTAGGAACATGACAAGAATTTTTTGGCGTGAAGAGATCACATCTGACAAACTGTCTTCGGATTTTATTTTCTTTTAAAGACATTTGCATCTAACACCTGATCACTACTAAATTTTAATTTAAGCGGACGCTTCTTGCAAAATCATCTTTTTCGGAGGTTTCTACCATGTTTGAACACATCAAAAAGATTTCTGAAGTAGTTTTCTTTTTCATTCATGAATGTTTGAGTAAGCGCTCCAGTTCATTATTCAAAAGGTTTGACTTTTACATTTATGCATTTTTATGAATGTTATCTATGCCATATGATAAGAATCAATACTCCACAAACACATACTATCACCTCTTTAAGGTAACCTATTTGTTTAGGCATCTCAAATGTAGAATGAAATGTAGGTTTTTGGCCTCTCATTAGAATCAGAATATACTTTTATCATCCCACACATGGGAAATTAGTGTCACAGCAACATTAGAATAATTATCCAAATACGGAAACCCAAAGAAGCACAAGATGCGCCTTTTTTTCTGTTAAAAAAAAAAAAAAGAAAGCTCATAAATTTTACCAAGCTTATCCAATAATATAATTTGATCGTTAAAAAGACAAAAAAATACCCCTTAGAGCTATGATTAAAAAATGATTAGTATTTGATGCTCCAATACATTATCCTAAATGTCAAATTTACTCTTAGGTCAGTCAGCCAAAGTCCTTCAATTTCAACTAATTTTACTCCTAGAAGAAAAGTGCATTTAGCAACATTGATTGCCTTTCGGCTTCATGTGACCTGATTTTAAAACTATAAAGTCAAACAAAATGATCACTGCTGCTAGTATAAAACACCCACACAAGCTAAAAATAAAAGATTTTTTAGAAATCTTTTAGCTTTTTACAAAGAAGATTATCATAAAAAAATCCAAAAATGGGATGTGATCATATGCAAATTGACTTAAACAGTCAGACAACGAGGTAAGTCATCCTGAACAGTAGAGCCGATGAAGAATTGCCTACAGAACAAAAGAGAAACAAAGTACCAGGATGGTAAATGCATGCACACTTTTAATTCCTCCCACAATGACAGTGCTGTGGAATCTACAAGTAGAAACACATCCACACATACATACAAACACACACTCATCCAGCCTAAAGCTAGAGTGAGGATGCAGCCTTCCAGAGCCTGGATCCACAGGCTGAATAATTAGCTTAGAGCCATGAAGAGGTTTTCTTGATCCAACTCCCCTCAAAGGCTGAAGATTGTCAATTTGCAATTCAAAAGCATGGAGAAAATGGTGGATTAATTAGTGATATATCCAAGCCAAGCATCAGATAGGGTTTCACAGCAGCCAGCAGCTTTATGCCATGCATTGCTCTCACTGTATTTTATCTCCAACACTGTCTCAGATACAAGGACATGTTCACATAATCTGCTTTGGAAATAAACTATAAAGCTCAATTTAACATCCAAATATTCAAGCTAATGATTCGTTGAGTGTTTTGGGAAATGTTAGGCTCTGAACATTTAGCAGAACAATGGGAGTCTCTGTAGACATCCCGCCTGTTACAAGCAAAACGGTGTTTGTAGATGATTAATCAAGATTGGAGCATCACGCTGGTCACATCAGCAAATGCTCAGGTGAGCTCGTGTAAAAGGCAGGCAGATGACGGATGAGAGAGGTAAGAAAAAAAACGCACTGGGGTGTGTTTAATCAAGATTCAGCTTGATTTAAAACGACAGTGATGGCAGGGAGGCAATCAGGCTTTTTTTTCTGCTTTAGAAGTTCTCTGAACTAAAAACTATCAAAGCTCACTAACATCAGAAGCCAGTTTCAACTGCTTCCTTTCTCTGGATCTTACACCAAGTGAATGCAACTCACTGGCAACTGATTAAATCATAAGATTGATTACAACCACTCAGGCGATCAACACCACATGGTGGTTCTTGTTGTTTGGGTTCATGAGGCCGCCATGACTCTGCTTCCTTTGTAAGTAGAGGTTTCGTAGGAGCTTGTCTGTCTTTTAAAAGTCACTGTTGCAGATAATAACTCAATGTGTTTGCAGAGATTTTGTGATTAGAAGTCTAGTATCATTTACAAATTGACTACTTGTAGGTTTATTATAGGGTTTATGCATCAGGAAAGAAGCAGAAAGTGCTGCTGTGCTGTTTTATATTCTCCAAATTTAACTTTAAACCAACAGCTTGCTTTGCATTAACATTGAGGAGGCTGGAAGAAAATCGTCATGTAGCTGAGGCAAGCAAAACTGTCCAGCTGCATTTTTCTCCTACTGAACAGTATGTCTTCACTTTAAGGTTTAGCTGGTCTGGTTATCAATGTGTCATGCAGAAGCAATATCTGTATTGAATCTCTTCTAAATACTCTATGATAATGCTGGAATTCATACCATTAGCCTGTTTATCTCACTTTTGGTGAAGTATTGTTATTTGGTCTTGCTTAACATTTAGATGACAATTCAGTTAATAGACAACTTTGCATTTTAATACTTCAACTTGTTTATTTTACCGGGTTATTCCCAATACTCGCACATCCCCGGCCACGCTGACAGCATGCGCATATTGTACATAAATAAGCTATTTGCAAAAAAATCTGCATGGCAAAACCAATTGGTCTCAGTACAGTACTGGTACCAGCACAAGCTCCACATGCACAGTTGCAGTTGTACCAGCATGGCAACTGGTGTAAATTTAAAAGGACAAGGACATGTCAGACTTCAGCTAAAGCTGCATATGAAGACTTATTTTTGTTGGACTAAGCTTTGCTATATTCAAGTTTAAGAAAAAAACAGGGGTGTGCTTGTATTGGAAAGTGTAATTCTATTGGGAACAGTACAGTATTTTATTTATCATACTATATTCATCCCTCATGGGGAAATGACTTTTTCTGCATTACACCGCAGCTGGCAGCCATGACGACACCAATGGTGGGAATAACTGGGGGTTGGGTGTCTTCTACAGAGTCACTACCCAATGGGAATCAAACCAGCTTCTCCCGGTCCAAGGACGTAACACTGAGCTAACACCTCCCCTCGATGCTAAAAATAAAAGAACTTTATCTCAAGATTTATCTGTAATCATGCTGCTTATTTACTTTTACCACTTTTTCAGTCACTATTGGGAAAGTTTTTAAAGAAGAATTGGGTTTAATTGTAGTTTAAAAGGTGACTATTGAAGAAACCTAGGGAGTCGAAATGGGAAAACAAAAAAAAAAATTGGCAAGAAAAATACATGTTTGCAAATTCATAATACATATAAAATCAGTAAAGTAGTTTTACAAATTCAGTCTATCTATTAGAATGAAGTGGGAGGTGTTGCTATGGGTAAACTCATGAGTGGATGAAATGCAACATTTAAAATGAATTAGAATGCGTTTTTGTTTTAGATAAAGTCCAAGAAAAGAGAATATTCTTCAACATGAGTTGTTTTTCTCACAAGAAAATATCTTGGCTCAATATAACTCAATAAATTCAATGTGCTACTATGCAGCTACAATTTTGGAAGAATTTTGTCATTGTCTCAAACAACTTTGCTATTATATGTTCAATACATGTCCTTTACTACTTGTCAAGGATGAGGTAATACCAATAATGTAATAGTAATAGGTAATAGAAGACATTTACTGTAATAGTAATAAATTGTATGTAGTAGATCCCATCCCTGTTGCTCGGCTTTCTCACTCTCAGGTTTTCTCAGTCAAAATTAGTTTGATTTAGAGACAACCTTGAAACAAAGATTTTTTGTTTCCTTTGCTTTTCAGCTGCTATTTCTTACATTTTTCTTAGAGGAACAAACCACAGAATCTTTACCAAATAAGGAAAAAAAACTTATTTTAAATTGCTGAAAAGTTGACTTTTTTTAAATCATGCAGTTCGGAACTTCCTTATGCGGAATGTAAGAAAAATCCCCTGAAGTCCGACTCAGCATTTCCGAAGAAACATGTAAAATATACAACTAAAAAAAGCTTTAAAACTGAAATATTTTCATATGTTTCTGATGCAAGGAGTAAAGGTTATTCACTGAGAAAAGAAAAACAGCAGTTGGGCTTTTTTTAGTTGCTTATTTAAATAAGCGCATTAAATGGAAATATTTGAAGCCCGAACCACAGCTGACCCCAAAACAGCTCACTGTAGGAGAAGGGTCAGGATTAGAATTAATTAAAGAAAGCTCTTATTAATCCCTGCCAAGATTTAATGACTAAAAAGAGAAACAGGGTAACTTGGACTATGGAGCAGTTATATAAGGAACAACTATGAGCATTCAAATATATTCCATCTGGGAATATAGTTTGGTTGGGGGTGGGAGGGTGGCGTGGGGGATTTATGCTACTTATGAATCCTAAACTTTCATCCATATTTTTGAATTTTGCAACATATCTCATCAGTCAATAATAAAACATAAAAATAACTCTTTTTTTTTTTTGAGCGAGTTTAAACATCTGCAAAACAGTTTTAGTAACAGTTAATATAAATATTTTTTTTAAGGTTTACAGAAAAAAAATGCTCATACTTCTGTAATGAAAATCAAAATCCTGCTGAATCTTATTTTACTATGAGAGGCTAATTAGGTTAATTTAATCGGAGCCAAAAAAAAACATATTTGAAATAGTTATAAAGAAAAATTTTGCATCCACTGAATAATTTCTTTGGATTAAGTGTTTATCTACTGAAGCAAGGATTCCCCCAGATGTAGCTAAAGTTAAATCGTTTTAGACCTGCTGTCTCAATGATGCCTATAGGACACATAAAGCTGCTGATGCTGCACTGCTGCGGCATTATCTAAGTCAATATGTTTTACATTAACAGTAAAATGGCAAAATTTAATTATGAAAAACTAACTGGCGACCAAAGGTCTGATGATGTGGATCGATAAAACATATGCAGATAAACAGGTTTCGTACCGGTCTGTTTTAGTAAGAAGGAGTTATCTGCACAATAGCAAGTATAGTGTTTAACCTTCTTCACAGAGGAAAAAAAAATAATCTCCAGCGTATGCTGAAGCTCATAAAGCAAATGGGTCAATTTTCTCTTCAGAATTTGTTTGGTTTGTTACAAAAGCGTTTAACAAAGTACATATATTCATACTTATTAAAATAAATGAAAGCCTTTGGATGTGGATCCATATTTAGTTCTTTTTATGTGATTTTAACTTCTAAATCAAATGTGCCAGTTTTAGAAAACCACAAAATGAAAACTTAAAGACTGTGAAGTTTCAAAACCATTTTCAACTTGTAGGCCTAACTTCAGAATATTTTCTTTCCTGAACTCATATTCTTTCCTGAATATGGAATGAAAGACATTCCATATTCATTTGCAAGGGTTGTAAGGTTACATGCTTAGAGTTCTAAAGAAAAAAACAGAGCAACATTTACTGACTGTAGTGATATTTTATATCAAATTAAACAAATTAAACTCAGCTACAAGCACAAAACATCAAGTTTTGCATAAACCAAACAACAAAAATACCTACTGTACAATAATAAGGGTAAAAAGTCTCAGTCAGAAAAGCGTTGGAAAGTCAACCCAGGCTCCACATTTGATTGAGTAACTTTCTGAAATTTAAATCCACCCAAGCAGTGCATTCTTTTAAAGCTAACATCTTAAAAAATTCAGAGTTACTAATATATTTTTCTTTATGACAAAAACTCAGTAAACAAATGTGAAATATACGTATTGATTAGGACACGAAAAAAAAAAAAAAAAACACCCACAAATGGTGCAGATTGTGCTAAACTGTGGAAAGCAGTCCCAAATTCTTCAAAAATTTTCCAAACCTGAATTAAATACTTAAAAATGGTTGGAAATGAATGTAATAATTAGCAATAATTATGTAAATGTGAAACGTTTTGATTAGAACTCTAATAAATTGTGTCATGGTGACTGTCCACCTGACTAGTTGGACTAAACTACATGTAATTCCAGTTGGTTTCAGTTTTTTGATGATGAAACTTTACAGAATTAGTGGTCACATATTGGGTTACGCTAAAATGCAGACAAAAAGCAACATCAGCCTTATTTCAAAGAAATATCTGAAAATTGAGTTTTTTTTCTGACAGACATGAAGTCAGACTTTTTTTTTTTCATTTTTTCATACTACATTTAGTTTTAATCTGTGACAATAAAACTACTAATGACACATCCTTGACAGTCGTGACGCTCAGTAGAAGTCATGAACCAATTAGATAAGTGTTCCCTTTACTATGGTGTGAGATTATATAATCGATCTTGTAGGTGCAGAGATTACACACCTAACTTCAAGTGTGTCACTTTCGAGCAGAAACCCAGAAAACTGAACTTGAAGATGTTAATCAGATATGTGAGCTAAAGGGAGGTGATAGCTCAGTGGTAGAAAATTCACCTTTGGACCGGAAGTTGTCCGGAAGTTTGCGGGATCAAATCCCACTGAGCTTATGTCTAGGTGTAATTGGGGAAGACACCTAAACCCCCATTTCTCCCACCATTGGCACCGTCGTGGCAGCCTGCTACAGTGTAATGCAGCACACAAATTTCCCCGCTGAGAGATGAATGAAGTATCTCTCTCTCTCTTCTTCTCCCAAAATTAAGCTTTGCCCAACAAGAATACTGTAGCATCAAATTGTTGGTAGTTGTTTTGCAATCGGGTTACATTGATGTCCTACTTAAACTGTGTCAATGTTGAAACCTCTAATTGAACCATTCATTGAGTCACATGTCAAAGCTTCAAACTTGCTTCGATCAGTCTTCTTTAACCAACAGTTTCGATCAGTCATGTAATTACTCTTCTTTTTTAACATCTGTTTTAGAGGCTCTTACATCCTCCTTTGTCGGTTGACAGGGTTGAATAGATTCTGAGATGACTCAGATCCATACTAGTGGTCCAAAAGTAAGAGCTATACTGTCTTTTTCTTTAATTTTGCCATCTTCAAATCTCAGAATTGTGTAACAAGACATTCATGTAGTTATAAAAAGATCGAACTTTCAGTTTTGTTTGCTTGATTGGGAATGTTCAGTTTGGAAGATGCAAAATCATTCTGAACAAAGTTTTCTTTAACAGTGCAAGACTAACAGTTAAAAACAGTCTTTAAAACAGTCTTTTGACTGTTTTAAAAGGTGTTATCTATCCGTGGAAAGGTATGGCTGCATGCAGCAGCAAAAGCCTTGGCACATTAAAACAAAGATAACTCATCTAAGAGTAATTAAGGATGGTTTCGGAGTCTGGCCTGAGGACACTTTGGGAGCTAGTCAGCATACAGTGTTAGAAAGCCCGAGGTGTAGAATCAATGCATGCCTGATACACAATGATATGCAAATGAGCCTCCACCAGAGCCAAATAAAGTTACTGCGATTAGTCAGCAAGTCCGTAATGTAGACATTAGAATAGTTTGGTTAATTTTGAACTTTATTTGTTCTTCTCCTTTACACACTTGTACAGCGGTGACACACAGCCATGATGTCCAATAGAACTCATTTTATAAAAACTCGATAGAATGAATTGTTTTTATTTTAGACATTATATACTACTTAGGAGAAAACATTTCCTGCAATAAGCTTATGCTGGTGCGATAAGATCATAAGATAAGATTATTTTATCAGTCATACAAATGACCAATGCGAGACTTTCCATATGTTTATTAGAATGAATTATTCTTTTGCTAACTTTTAACATCATGTTTACAGAGTGGATTCTTAAAAATATGTTGCTGTATTCAAAGTTATAATTTTGTATTTTAGTTTTTTTTATCAAGTACTTTGTTTAAAGCAGATGAACTTTGATTTCCCCAGAAATATAACTCTATTAGGTCATTTAGTCCGACTAGCGGATTTATGGGAACTGTCTGACTGAATTCTCAAACCAATAAAACGGAGAAGTCAATTTCTGTCAGAAGATCGACTGGATGCTAAGTGTTAAAGACACGAACAAATGAGAAGAACCTGCAGTGAGTCCTCCAGGTGACAATAGATCACAGAAGCTATGACAGAGATGATCATCCACCTGAACCTTCTGACACCTTCCAAACCACAAGTCATTTCTTTTTAACCTCAAACAGACCGAAGACCAGCCTTCTGCTAATAGTAGCCCTTACACAAGAGTCTGACATCCATTTCAGTTTACACCTTTTGCTTTTTGTCATCACCCTCTCTCTGCACCTCGGCTGTCAAACAGGGTAAATGACAGGCTCTACTGTTGACAACCTGCTTGACAGCATCTGCTGTCTGGTGCTCTTTGAGGAGAAACAACGCCAAACACTATAAATGAACGAATAAAAAAAAGCAAGCAAATAAAGGTGCCAGGAGATGTGCTGCTGAGAAGATTGTTGTCACCGAAAAATGAGTCAGATAAATTATGCATTGATACACACATCTATCAAAGTTTGGGTCAGAAACCTCATTACTGAAATGCACATGGGACAGAGAGCAAGAGGACACAAGTGCTAACAGAATGACCACCGTCTGATACACAGAAGGAAGGAAGGAAGCTGATGTAAGACTGGAATCACTCTGAGACGCCTCCTGAGTGTCCTCTGGTCTGGTGGATTTCTGGCTCTGTGGATTTCTAGTAGAGAGAAAACTCTTAGGAACATCTTGAGGACATGACTCAATTTACTGTGTAGCTCTTCCAAGGAAATAGTTTTCTATTGGTTTTCAAAACTGAAATGTGCCATGCATCTCAATAACTGTGTTGAGATGCATCATTTAACAGAGGGGGTTGATTTTACATGAAAAGCACCCTTAAAACATTCTCATATAATTGCATCTATGCACCGTGTTTTAGTCAGCTGCTTGGTGTGTGAGATTGTAGCATTCAAATCATTTTCAGAAACTTTAACGTCAGAAAACCAGTGCATGAAAATGAAAAACCGATAGAATATCTGACTTGACTGCAAAAATTTTGTACAAAGTAAACAGTGGCAACATGGAAATTGAATCATTTTAAAAACTATGTCGTTCTCCGCCAATACAAAATAACATTATTAAATTTGCATGCACAAGAACTACAATTAAACATGATATTTTACCATTCAATGGAACACAACTTTAAAGGAATCTAAACACTAAATGTCTTGCTAGCAGGAAATAGTGTCTTCAAAGATACAGTGAGGAGCACAACAACTTTTTCTTTTTCCAATCAAGTAGAAGACAAACTCATCATTGGAGGAGACCACAACACAGTATTGGATTCAGAAACAGACATACTGAGGGAAACAGGTAATCATCAACTCTTACAGGGTGGGTTTGATAATCTATAGATAGATTTTATTTATTTATTTTTTTTACTGTTGGCATGCTTGGCCGAGCTTCATGCAATGCATAAAAGTCAAGCACTTTTCTCAGTAGATTAATTTTTTAAATCATTTTGTGTAGCTTATTCCAAAGATTTGTGATATGCTTTCCATCAGAATAGATTTAATCACTAGCAGTGACCATGGATTTGTTTCAGTAGGTGGGAATCTAATACCTTAAATATTACAAACTGAATCAAACATAGTTTTAATCCATCAGATGAACTCACCAATACTATGTTAAGAAACCCAGATTTTAAACGCTCATGTCCAGTTGAATTTCCAGTTAAGTTTAAGAAGTGTTCTCTTATATTTTCTATGTTACAGGGAGAATTTAGAGTGCCGTATTAACCTGTAGGATTTTGGTCCAAACACATGCTTTAGGAAACCTTACAAAACAGCGGATGATTGCTTCATGACTCAGTTTTGCAAGATCAAGAAATACACACTAAAAAAATTCTCATTTATGAAGCATAAAAACAGACGTGAAAATCTCTCACTGACTGGTGAGTGTTATTAAATCTTTTCTAAAATGACCCTCATTTCATCATCCTCTACTTGATTTAAGTCATTGGTGTGCCATGAATCTTATTTTTTCTGAGCAATGTGAAAAAGAACATAAATCTAAAAGAAGAGGCTTTGAGTTATAAAAATTCCATCCTTGTTTTACGAGCAGACTGTTACATATCTCAAAAAGCCTTGAATTCAAACATTTCAATAAACTGCAGTTCAATACAGTACAAGTACTCTATGTTGACCTGGTTACTTCCAACCCTCCATGTTCTAGCTCAACAGTTAAACATGATAAATATTTTAAAAGCATCAACATCAGCTTCTCTTCAACGGCCTGGCGGGAATTTCTCAAAATAACACACTCACGTTCGCCCATTTGGAAAAATGTTGACATGATTCAAATAGGAAAAAGGGTAAACAACACTTGTTAAGGAATGAGCATTTTGAGCAGATAATAAAAAATAACTTTCCATCACGTCAAGTTTTTTTTAAAAATGGACTTTTAAAACTTGATTTTTTTAGACAATCAACCATGGCTTGAGGAGGCCAATTTTCTTGCTATTATTGTTAATATACGTAATATATATTTTCATCTTGCCGAGGTGGCTGATTTTTTGGATTTGATTTCACTAATTTTGTTTTCTCTTCTATTTGCAGACAATTATTAAGTTCTAGAAAAATAAAAGAATTTTTTTATTCCAAAGAAAGTTTAGTCACAAAAATGCCCACTTTGGCAAGAAAAAAATAAATTTCAAAAACAAAAAAAACTCCCTTCTCACCCTTCCACGGGTGGTCTTCCACACTCTCCAAACTCAGGTCCTCTACCAGAGGCCAGTAAGCTTGATGGTTCTGTGTAGTATCTTTGCTGTTCCGAGGACTGCACTCTTCTGGACTGAGATGTCTGATGTCTCTCCATGGATCTGTTGGAGCAACTCCTCTAATTTGGGGGTCACTACCTTGAGTGCCCTGATGTATACAGGTATCTCTGTGGCCTTCGCTTTCCGAGACTTCTCCAGCTCCTCCGTGAGGCCTTGGTACTCCTCCAGTTTCTCCTGCTCCTTCTTCTGATCATACTATCACTTGGTATCACCACTACTGATTTCCTCTGCTTCTTATCAACCACCACAATGTCTGGTTGGTTAACCATTACCATTCAGTCAGATAGAAAACATCTACAAAGTAGAAGAGGTTTTTTTGTACTCATACAAGATGTCACTCTGACAATCTGGCATTTTTTTAGATAACTTTAAAATAAATTTATCCCTATTTTGTGGATGTTTTTCTATTTATATTTATTGAGAGATTCTAATGCCTTCCATGCCAGTTCAAGTATTTGACTTTTATTTTTGTGATGTGATGTAATACTGTAATATAAGATGTAAACCTACTATTGAGATTTGCTGCTACAAAAAGCTTCCCAGCCAGCTAAAATAAAATAAAACTTACTATTGTTTTGTTCTGAGCAAGTTTTTTTTTCCTAAGTTGCACTTCAGCGTGACATTATTTTCAGACATGGAGCCACTGGGAATTGTTAAAGAAGATTGACCTTCCTCTGCGATTTGAGCACTTTGTAGTTTATTTAGCTAAATTCTCGTCCACATAATCATAACATCAGCTTCAGTTACGCTAATATACTTTCCCGGCTGGGATCACTTAAACATTACCTGACAGCTGGCAACATCCCAGCTGATGTCTGCAAACAGTTTCACTGTTGCCAGCTTATGAGATTAAAATATATATTGGCTTTCCCTAAAATCACTACATAATGTCATGGTCTAATTACCATAATCCATGTGATACACGCATTAGAAATGGATGCACAAATCACACACATACTACGTATATGCAATATACAGACTTTCACTCCCTCCTTATCTGTGATAAAACTCTATAAATTAGTAAGATTCTTTAACTATTGTGTAATGGACTTTTAAAATGATTTTGTCAGATTAAAACCGATGCATATATAGCATGCATTAAAATGCCTCACCAGCTCATCTTTTCATTGCAATAAGTTTAAATTCAGACTTTGAACTGCAGGTTTTCTGCTTCATATTAAACAGTGACTCATATTTCAAATGAACAATCATGGTTAAATGACTAAAATATGCATTTAAAGGTTGTAAAATCACCTCATGTGGTAATTAAACAGAAAATAAACTCAAACTAGATGAAAGAGTTTTTGCTGTTTACAATTTTTATACACTAGACCAAAACCTGAAATGTGTAAGCCAGCACTGCTACATGAAAACCAGTGGCTCAGGTGTTGGAGCAGGCTATTTAATAACCAAATTATCTCCCCTCATCTTAAACAATTAGTAAGTGGGATGCTGATCGTGGGGGCAGGGTGGGTCTATATCCAGCCAAAACTGTCTCCAATGTCAAATGCGCTGGTGTTTGAATGCACATGGCGATCAATGGTGGTCAGAAAGCATCTTGGCAAAGACTGATTGTCCTGTTTCTGTATGCTGTGTTTGTCTATTTTGATCATCAAAGCAGATTATGATTGTGGTGTGAATGAATAATCTACTTGGCATTAGCTATTTCACTGCCAAACTGTCGCTGATTAGATCGTTTGATTCCAGAAACTCAAAACTAATTTCCTATCATCACATTTACATGTAATGATTTGACAAATAAACAATCTTTTGAGGTTTTATTTTTTAAACTTTTGGAAAACATGACAGAACTTTTATTCCTCATTGGTAATAGTTTTATCACAGCTTTTACATATAAATAAAGGTGAAGTTCCAGTCCTTTGAAAGTATGACTCTAGCTTTTATCAGTGAAGTTTCTATACAACATTCTGTTCTGTTGTGTCCTGCTTCTCAACCCCAGGTCGTGAGCCAGACGGAAAACCCAGGCTTGTCTCACCCCAGCTGCTTTCTCCAGCTCACTCGGGAGTATCCCAAAGTGTTCCCCGGCCAGCTGTGAGACATAGTTTCTCCAGTCGGTCAGGGGCCTACCTCAACAAGCTTTGTGGGTCTCTGGGTCTACTCCCGGTGGGATGTGGCGGAAACACCTCACAATCGCAACACTCTACTCCGAGCCCCTCCCGGATGGCAAAGCCTTTCACTCGATCTCTCAGTGAGAGCCCAGCCACCATGTGGTTTTCTACATACCTCAGTCAAAATTAACAAACTTAGATTATTAACAAGGTGGTGCTAAACTCTTCCTTTTTCTAGCCTTGAAACTGGATGTGCTAGTGCACACTGTAAATAACAGCATGGATGTTGACATACGTAGCCAGCCTTACCTTTACATGTTTTTACAGAGTTATCGACTGTGGAACCCATCAGGAACATTGATAAAAAAATACAAATCAAACAGTATCTCATGCTTACCAGATAATAAAAATACATTTCCTTTCTAAGGCGCCTTTCTTGACACTCAAATTCAAGATATTAGCTTGTGCTCAAAGCAATAGCAATAGCGAAAGAGGGGAAAAAATATATTCAATTTCATAAGAACACAAATTATTTCTGAAAGTGTCATCAAAAATTCCGGGAAGATGAAGTTTGCTTTATTATGCAATGTTTTCCCATTTCTAATATTTTGAATGGATTTTTTTCTCAGGTGGATTACCCTAAAATAATGTTAAACATTTATTTATCTACCTTATTTGTGCACACTATGCTGTACGGTTTAAAATTTTATTCAAAAAGTTGACATCTGTAGTGTTCATATTTTTGTTTTTTATTATTTGAATATTATTGTGATCCTCATTAAGAGTGCTCACCAGATAATAACATTGCTCACTGTTTGATTTGGCTTTTTTTTTTTTTTTTGCATCATTTTCCCCTAAAAACCTCTGTAGTAGATCTTTTTTTATTTTTAAGTTTTTAATTAGTTAGTTTTCACTTTTCCAATAGAAAAAAAATAACATTAACATTAAAAACTAAAAACACGACAAAAGGTAAAGTTATGGTATTTTCATTTTAGAAAATAGTCAAAAATTTATGTTATTGATAAATTATTTAATGTAAAAACAGAAAAAAAGTTGACACTGTGATTCTCAAGATGATCTTAAGAAATTTCAAACTTGCCAACAGTAATAACTATTATTAATGAGGCTATTTTGTATCAACCCAGAGGAGCCAAACCAGCACATGTTAGTTCCTTCTGTGAACGAAGACTTTTAATCTTATGGTATCACAAATAAACCTCCAGCTGCTTCCTTATCACTCCACCTCTAATGGTGTTTCTAATGCTTGCCAAAGCTGGCTTGTCATTATGTTATTACACAGTTTTTCCCAGGGTTTCCATAGCAATCCCCACTCCATTTTAACCCACAAAAGGTTGTCTGAATGGAGAGGGGTTAATGAAAAGTCTGTGCTTTACAGTGATTTATGATTTACAGGTTATTTACTTAAATTTAAAACCAATTACATTTAAAATGAACCTGTCCCAAGCTGTGTTACAAATAAAAAAAAGAGAAGGATTAAAAAAAAAATCTGAGCCAGGGAATTAAGAGCTCAGAGCTGAGACTGCCACAACAGTTCTAGCTAATGATGCCATTAGTGCTACGGAGCAGCACAATCAATCAGAGAAGTGATTAGTATGGGCATGTAGAGAGAGATGGGCCATTAGTCAGATGTGCTGTGTATAACCTTCAGGATTTTGCGTCCTGAGAAGTGCTGCATCACAGTGTTATTCTGCACAAACGGTCACTATGATGATGCGTGAAACGGCACTGTCTATTGATGATGATCTTTAAGTTAATAAAACAATGACAAACCCTCAAAAACAGTATGGACTGCTCCGGGATGTTTAAGAACTAGGAAAAAGGTGACAAAGTTGTTACAATAATGATCATCAGAGGAATGCTAACCAGATGACTGAACCATCCTATCTGATTCCTCTGTGCAAAAAGGAGTTTATTCTGAGTCCCTGTTGAGCCGCATTTTGTAATAACGGTGCATTTTGTAATAAATGACTTTTGTTTTGAGTGACTTTTGTTGTTTTTTATGCAATTTTATGCAATTTCCCAAATCTATGTATGACAGAATACTCCAAATATAACTTTAGTTGCCTATTTGAAATTTGGAATTATATAGGCCAATAACTTGTGGCCAAATTCAAAGCTCTACATGGTCTGTCACTCAGCCAGGGAGGGGAGGGCGGGCTGTAATCTGATTGGCTGCTGCATCAGTTCTACAAAGATCATGCGCTGCTTGCATGCTTAATTGAGACAGCCAACAGTGTTCAACATGATGCCAGGTATGAAAAAACTGTGCCAAATATTATCTGTGTAATTGAATATATGGAAGTATAACGACATTTTGGACGTTTATTACAAAATGCACCGTTATTACAAAATGCGGCTCAACACCCCCTAACGGTTGGCTTAGATAAAGGTTGAATTCCTGAACCTCTTTTTGACTGAAGGCACAAACACCCTACATAAGAAATTCATTTTGTTTGCTTGTATTCGCAACGTTGTTCTTGCAATAGCAATTTAGACCAACTGGTAAGTCAAGAGCTTTGTTTTTTTTGCTCAGCTCCTGCTTTACCATGACGGACCGATGTAGTGTTCTAATCACAGACTATGCTACACTGAACTACCAGATGAATCTCTATTCCATTCTTCCCTCACACAGGAACATCACCTAGAGATACTTAAAGAGCGGGTATTTTGCTATATCGACTTTTAGCGGTTTTGTCGATATTTTTTTCAATAACAAACTTAGATCATAGATGACATCATTCATTTATGTTTGAGACATTTGTGAGCTTCCTCTTGTCCGGCTTTCAAATACTTTTCAAAAGCCAGGTTATTATTCACAGATTTCTTTCTCCGCTTTGCCAAAATTCTACAATAAGAAGAAAGAGTTTTTGCAACAGTAGTGCACTCTGCTCACGCCGGGTGGCTCCTTTCAGTTACTGCTCTCCCTCCCCTTATAGAACTGCTGTGAGCGATAGCAAATTCATATCAGAGTAATTTATGCTATTTTTCTTTTTAGCATTAACTGAGTCCAAGTAAATTGTGCTTTCTGACGGCCAAAAAGGGACACCACATTTTACGTTGGCTAAAGACGAGGTGACCAAGGGAAAGGTGTCTATGTTTGACAATTACCACACGTACAGATGTAATCATAACACATTTATGTCAAATCACAGCCAGTGGCAGGATTTAGCATTTTAGGATGCAATCTTACAAACCAATGCATCCTGCAACTGCCTCCGTACTTTGTCTTGTACCTGTAAAAATCCAGCTGCTGTGTTCAGTGGGGATTGTACAGTAAGTGTAATGTTGTTCTAGTGTTCTTAACATGATGCACTTTAAACTGTATATGATGCCTCAAACTAAATTTTTGTTATGTCATGTACGCGCCCATGAAGCGAAAGTAATGGGTGAGCAAAAAGAAGCAGAAATTTCACAGTGTCAAAAGCAGTAGTGTAACCGAATAAATGTAGTTAGCCTTTTTTTTTTTTTGGCAAATACTGCATTTTGAGTTAGCAAAAAAAAAAGGAAATTATATCAATATGTGAATGAGATGAAATATAATATTGATTCGGAAAATATGATGTTGAAACATTGCGAGCTGACTCTGCGCCCAGACCAGATGAGGGTGCTGAGGTGAAGCAAGAAAGGATAAAAACCCACCTCAGCAAGGCTGCTTTTAAGATGTAACCATGGCAATCCATCCACATTCATTCCTATATCTTATATTCAGCTATTCATGTCAGTTTCTGGTCTACAGTAACACAGAGATAAAGAATCTTTGAGCAAAACGACACCAGTTGAAGATGGGAAAGAAGTTTCTGATTAAAATCTGACGGTGAATATCAAAGCAGAGAAGGAGTTCATTTTAATCAAATGGGAAATTAAAAAAAGTTATGAAATATTATTGGGTCGTAAAATACTACTTGGTTGATTATTTCATTATGAGAGCAGTTTAAATGATGCGGGAATGATGAGACTTGGAGATGTTAAATATCTAATCATTTTGCCAAATTATGAGTTTAGTGTCTCCTTCCGTTCATAACTTTTATTGCTATGAAAAAGAAGAGAGAGAGCTTCGTATCTATGGTAGAAAGGTATCTTTTTCACTACACTAATGACGTTCTATGACCAATACAGAACTAATATCCACCATCTCATGACATTGCAGTTTTTACTTTCAAGTAGCTTCAGTGTAAATCCAAACCAATGACTATTATGCTTAAAGATTGGAGTTGATCCAAGACAGGACTAATCAATGTACAAGTCACCACAAGGCTGTAATCACAAACTGAGGTTAGTGAGATTAGTGATCTTCACAATGAAACCATGAGGGGATACAAGTTGGATGAAAAATAGTAAAACAAACAGAACAGGGAGAGTACAAAGCTAAAAACAGGGTTGCTGCAAAAAAAAGAATGATATTCACTTTTAGACAGGAAAGCAGCAAAACATCATGTCAAGACACATACTGAGTTCCAAATTGTTACACAAATGAGCTTTCTCCTTGGTGGCTTCTGAAGAAACTACAAGTCTCTGGAGAATCCTACACACTTCCTGTTTGCTGCTTTGCAATGCCATCTTAGCAGCTGCATATTTGTCTGCCAGAATTCTTCCTCATCACACCTTCGTCTGCACGGCACACTGTGGGTTCTGAATCAGACTCAAATCTCTTTAAACGCTCTCATTTTTGTGAAATGTAGAATGTTTATTCCTCCTATTTTCTCCGTACCTGCAGCAAAGATCATCTTCTTTCCCAGAAAAATTGATCAGCTTAATAATGAGGAACAGCCTTCAGGAGTTTTTCCTCTAATTGAACTCAGATGACAAACAAATTTGATTTCATAATCCAAAAATTCTTTGATACAATACAGTCCAGATAAACCAAAGCGATGGTTTTGATGACGCTTCAATTCCATTTGTATAATAATTTGGAACACTTCATACAAACAGTATAGAACGAACTGAATTGCGATGTTTTGATTACATAAAAGCAAACTTATTTGTTTCAGTGGGAGGTCATATTTAAGGGGCTCAAACATCTTAACCATAAACAAGAAAAAAATTTAATTTATCTTTAATTTGACTAAACTGGAGGTTTTTTCAGCTTAAGTTTTGAGTCCCGAATGGTATTTTCTGCCTCTAACATTCATTTGAGAGGGTTTATGAAAAGCATAACCAAAGAGTCCCAAAGAATAATATTTCTTTTGAAAACAGATGCTTTCTACAATGCCTCAAATTTTTTTTTATTAAGAAATTGGATTTTGATAATAAAACTGTGTCTTAAAAGGCATTTGAAACTTTTCAAGTCAGTATTTTTTCAGACAGTGAATCCGAGAAATGTCGCTAAAATGAAGGCTATACAAAAAAAAATTAAACAACTCTGAAATCAGTTTTAAAAACAAAGGAGAAACTTCTTCACAATGCCAGAAATTATTGGCATTTTTTTAATCTTTTTTAGTTTCCCTTGACAAATCCACACTATTTACACTGAAGAACCAATTAAAGGATAAAAACTCCAATAAAACCTGTTCTCCTGCAAACATCTCCAAACATTTTTTCCACTGCTTTGCTTCCACATTATAGCAAGGAAATGATTCCTTTTTTACTTTTTTTTCCCATGTGCTGTTGCTTACCAACCAATAGGAAGCTGCAGCAAAGGGAACTTACTGAATCCCTGCTCGCAGCAGGAGCAATGTAGCTGGAGGTGGAGATCATTCCTGCACACCATCAACACCTTCAACCAAACACCCCCACAAAGTCTGCACACTTTGATCTCTCACTAAAATTAATTTTGCCTGGTGATAAAGATGAGGAGGTAGACACGTCAACATCTTCCTTCTATGTTAAACTGACTAAACTCCACAACAGCTTTGAAGTTTTTATAAATGTTATAAAAGCGATCAAATTAAACTTCAGACTTCTCATACTTGGGTTTAGTTTCACTTATGGAAGAGAAATTTGTTTCTGAGCTGCAATGAGAACTTGTGGACCATATTCAATAGAAGCTTCCTCCAAGAAATTGTTGACCCTTCTGGGAATTTCCTATAAACTGGGTGCAGAGGAAGATGATTACTCTGGCACAGTTCTGCAGATACTCCCATGAATTAAAGATGAGCTCAAGTTATGTTTCAGATTTGAAGCGACAGTAACAGATTTACTGGTTTTATTTTATTTGGAGGACCATAATCTCTAACCTTTATCTATGATAGAATCGTTAAAGAGTGATGTTGTGCCTTCTTGGGGTAATAATTCTTTTCTCATAGCATATTGTTAGTGCAGAAATATGATTTTCACCAAAAAAACAATAAAAGCTCACAGATAAACGCGATCGGTTTTACTTCTATTTTTGGCATTGTGGATTACCCCTTCCTCTCGCTCCCAGCTTAGTCCTGCGCACCGGGCATACTAATTAAATCTGGTTGTAGAACATAAAAAAATTGTGTTAACTACATTTAAAAAAAAAAAAAAACAGGTTGTTTTTTTGGCTACAAAGAGGGCACATAATGTTTTATATTCTTATTTTGGTGAATTTACATAAAAATGGCGCTCCAAATTGAGCAGAGAAACCAAGCGTTAACGGAACAAAAAAACGTTTATTTGGGTGTGGCGAAAAACAAAACGCTTGGCCAAGAACAACTTCGCTTTGAATACCATGAAGAGCCTGCAAATGACTCAAACATGCAAGAAAGCAATAGAAAAATTCCAATACAATACAATAATTTTGTATGCGACATGCGGTCAGTTTACAGGGTTGGTTTGAGAATAAAAGATATATTTTATTGTGTGCATCAAAATTGGTCCCTTTTTCACATTCTTGGCAAAAAAAAATGTTATCAGTGCTGGTAAAATTATATAAGATAAATATTTTGATGATGAAAAGAAATCTTGATTTTCTCATTGGCTCACAACAGCAAGAAAAAATGCGACAAGCTTGTAATGGTTTCATATTTGACGCAACTTGTCGAACAAAAGTAGCTTCTAAGAGCCTGTAACTTCCTGTGCCCATTGACTCTAATTGGTATAACAGAAATGTAAATGAGTTTCCAATAAGCATGTAGTGGTGATGTTGAACAGTGAAGGCTATTAAAAACACCATCTTGCTTCCACACTGTATCTTTTTCCTATACAAAGAAAACAAAAAATGTATTGTATACATTGCGTTGATAGTGTGGAGCAGTGGCGGTGAAATTTAGACGATTACCTAACCAAAGTACAAGCCAGAGCGTTTCATGTAGACAAATCCATTCTCCCAGGCCCTTTTAAATCCTCATTAGATTGCAGGGTGTGTAAATTCATGTTCAAAATGTGAAGTGAAATCATGAAGCTCCATTGCTTACAGCAGGTTCAAAGACCATCTAAAGGTCCTTTTATTTTGATTCTGAAGATGGATTACAATCATAACCAAAGCATAAATTTTCATCCCCAGGGTTAGTTCCCGCCTAAAGCTTCACTGATAGGCAAGGCAGCTTCAAATCTTCTTCTGAAGAATCCCCACTGCTGGACTTTCATGTCCTTTGGACATTTATTCTACATCTATTTAGCCAGAAAACCTGGTATAAAATAATTACAATCAGTCCTGTACTGAGTTTTATTGCTTTGGGATGGATTCTAAGCTCTTCGGAAGGGTTTTTCGTTCGGCGCAGTTGTGTAATTTTGTAGTTATCCTGAAGGTCTCCTAGTGACTTTAGATAAAAGCGTCCCGATGGGGGGGCGGTATATGTGAAGAACTGTTTAATGCATCGGCTCTCCGTGATGAGTTTAGGCAAACCGTCACCAATCATTCACGACACTTTTATCCTGGAATTGCTTCTGTCAATCTACTTGGACGTGAAGCTGTGCATCGTTCTTCCGTCACCACATCTCATTCAGGAAGACCACTTACTTGTTGTTTGCCTGTCTGACTGAATACTGGGCTCTTCTAAAGCAGGAAATAATTGAGTGTGCGCAAAGTGAACCAATGTAGACAATTCCCCACGTCTACAACATGTTTGTAGCTCACTGCATCATTTAGGTTAAAGCAGTTAAAAGTTTTGAAGCAATCTAAGACAGATAATTTAATGATGGAAAAGCTTTCAGTATTTTACAAGCATGCTATGTTTATTTTACAATTTGGCACACAAACAGTTTTTTTTATATAGGTTAGAGGAAATGATACAAAAAAAAACCCAAAATGGAGATAAAACTGAATCTGGCCAAAAGAAATAAAAAAGAAAGTGACCTGAAAAACCTCTTCAGTCTGAAATTCAGGTACGGACTTGCATCTTTTTGAATATGAAGCAAAATGTTAGAGTTAATGGAGCAAATGCGTGGATGAAATAAAATATATTGGAAGTACATGAGGAAATGAATTGGTCAAATGCACAGAAACTTTTGTGTCTAAATGAAAAACTTAGCTTTATGACAAAAATATAAAATGTTGCACTTGTTTTTTCTCTTTGCAGATGATGTGATACTGTTGTAGGAATCAGTGATATGAATCAGTACCTCCAAATCTGGAACCAATTACCCAATCAGGACCCCCACAGTTCAGTGGTAAGGCGAACATAGGGTCCCGGCCCAAGTGGAGATTACAATACCTCAATACAATACAATATCACCCTAAATAAATACTTATAAAAAAAATCTAAGTCAAGTCTCCTTCCAAAAGCATAAATAGAAAAAGCTAGAATAAATGCTGCTTTGCACTCCACAGGTTCACCATTCAGATTCTTTGTTATCCTGACAGTGAATGCAACTTGCAAACTTATGAGCTGGCTCATTTTCTTGGCAGACTTTAGTCAGAAAGTGACATTGGCAGCACTCCTGGTTTGGCTCAAGAGCTTCTACTTGTTCCAGAGTTACCAGTAATACTCTGGGAGATCCTGCGGGATACCATGTTGGCATCACAGTGGGATTCCTACCCATTAAGGAGCACCAGATGCTGAACAACCTTCACACACAATGGAGGATGGAGCAGATTTATTGCCAAGAAAATGTGGTGGGGAGAGTGGATGCTTCAGTTATCCAGACTAATGATGGAGGTGTGCCCTACAAATCTTACAACCTGCTTTTCTTATTCGAGATATGATACATAACGTTACAGCCAACAAAGTCAACAAATATAAAATCAAGCAAACAAACATACTTGAACAGAAAGAAATGTTAATGTCATACTGTAAAATGGCAGATAGTTGGAAAAACAGCTTGTAAACACATCTCTCAACAAAAACTCAATCCATTAAGTGGTTTTTAGATGTGACTAGGGGTGTGTAAGTACTGGATATTATCTTTTTGTGGCTGAGAATAAAAACCTCACAGAACTCATATAAACTCTAATAATACCCTAACCAAACACTAGAAATGCAATACATTTTTAAACACATATCTGAAAGACCATTTAAAACATGCTGGATTTTTCTTTTCATAGTTATCTGATCGTTATTCCTCTAAATATTCATAAGTTGTGCATTTGCAGATACAGAGGTTTAAATTATAAAGGTGAAAGAGATTAAAGTAGTTCTGTAATGGGGTCTTATAGACAGCTCGCTGAATTAAATGTATGCTAACACATCATTTTATAAAATTGTAAAAAGGCCAGAGGATATGCAGTATTTGATCTCTTTTCTAAAAATCTAAACTCAAATGCAGCAGGTGATGGAAATTAATTGGCATGCTGGGAGTTTGAGTTTCAATGAGGTTAAAAGCTAATAACTAAAGTGAACTAAAGGCCAGTGCTGCACCATAAATTAAAGATTTATATTCATTGTGATATACACATGCTAAAATGGCCAAATAGGAAATAATATTTTTTTTACGTGTTTATTTATGTGACCATACAGTGTTAAGCATTCATGCTCTTTGTTGCAATGCAAGGTAAAATGGTCTCCTTTATCACTGCATGCTTCATGTTACTACAGGTACACTACAGGTACAGCACAGATGTACCAAGACGATACAATTTATCCCAATATTTCTGTATTCAGTATGATAAAAGTACAAGGACGACAAACACAAATAGCACAGTTTTTGAAAACTAGATTGTGACAGCAATGTAGGGGCAAAAGCGTCCAGGCATCGTCACAGCAACGAGTGTGCCAGGGTATGCCTCAAAGAATTTTTACTTTGCACCATCTCCCATTCAGTTGTGAGTCGTTTGTCACAACTGAAAAGATGGCTAGAATGCTGGGTTGCTAATTAAAAAAGCCCCCGGTATGTGCTCTTGATTTAAAATACTCCCTCCATTTCAGTTCTGAGCATGCACCACCACGTGGGAGATGGTGGACATGTAGACCCAGATGCACAGCAAACATTAATTAGCATATCGAGACACAAGTTGTGAGGAAATAGGGGCAGGCAAGTGCAGTTGGTAGTCAGCTGGGTCAGGCACAAGTCCTGAACAGACATGACTTGGGTGGTTTTAAGACATGGATGGATATACTGGGACAAGACACCACATCAACAGAGTCCTGACACAAGAATAGAGGACACAGTGGCTTAAAAAACAAGGGGGAAGATGAGACCGAGGCGCAAACATTAGAGAGAGGCAAATGGAATTTGGCCAAAGGGTCAAACAAGCACAAAGGAGAACGTGTTATAAGGGTGGGAGGATTATGAGACACGTGTATCAAATCAATTCAAACAAAAGGGTATGGAAGATGTTTCAAACGTCTCTGTTAAACTCAAAAGGACTCTCTTTCCAAGGCAATTTCACTTTGATTTCTTGGTACAATATCTGTTGGTGTGGACAGTAGAAAAGGGGGTTGACAGTTACTGATAAAGATAACCTATCATTTGTGTCTACAACATTTGTTTCAGTGATCTTCTGACTATTTTTTTGGTTTGGGGAAAGTTCTGCAAGTTGAGAACAAGTGGAATACTTTGCCTCACCGCACCTTAAGTTTCCCGTTCCTAAAGGCTTTATCACAACAATCACACCTTGACGTCACATTATATCTCATTACAAATGGTCTCATGTACTAGACATCACTACAGATGTAAACTTTGAAATTAAATAGAGAGTCTGTGTGTTAAAAAATTAGAATATGCTATTAAGCTGCATTAAGTAGCATGTGTTTAGAGTTGCCCCCAAAAACAAAAGTGACATATTATCTTTTAGTTTGCCCTGCAAGAGCTTGCCAACGCTGCTTTAGGAAAAACATCTCCTACACTGAAAAATAACACACAGATTTCAGACAAAACCAATTGGCCAACCACCTCTCAACGAGTTGTGGTAAAGCACTAAATAAAACCAAAATAGTTGCGGGGAAAATAATTCACCACAAAATGAAAAGCTGCTGATAAATTTAGAGCATTTCTGTAATAAAACCTCAGCTCGGCAGACAACCTTTCCATGCAGATTCATAATTGTGTTTGCAGCCAATCTAAACCCACACATAATGAAATCATGTTCAACACAATTTCAGCATCTCATTATCTGTGACAATGACAATTGTTACCACAACACAAATTATTCAGAGCCTCACACACTCATGTGGGAAACACTTTAGCTAATCACTCATCAGAAATTCATTTTCTTTGTGGTTGTGAAACTTGTAGAACATGAAGTCAAACTCAACGTACAAAGAGAAACAACTCAGAGAAAAGCCCAAAGAAACTGAACAACCATAAAAAACTCTGTTAAATAACTCAGAGAAAAACAAGGTCTTTGCTTTTAAAATGAAGTATAAGCGGTTTGTTTGTGATGTTGTTGAATGCCAATGTTAGATTCTCTAAAGCGCTGGGTGAAAATCACTCAAAAAAAAATAATCACAAGTGGCTGATTTGCAAACATAAGAAACTTATGATTCTCAAAACCACAGGTGTTTGCTGTAATCACAGCAAGTAAATGATGTCTCACTCTGCAAGTTGTTCTGATCTAATGCATGCCTGATATCCTTCCAGGGGAGGTGAAAGCTTTTAGGAGGAAATGCATATAAATTGGGCATACGGCCATCATGACACTCACCAGTTTGTTGACTCAAACTTAGCTGTTTGTCATTTTAGTAAAGAAAAGAGTGAATTTGCCAACGATTAATCTGACTGATGCCTCCGAGCCACAAGATAATGCCGCACATGAAAATGGTACCTCGCCAACTAAGTTTTAGCTGAATGTCCAAAACATCACTTGACTCGCTTTATAAAACATTTATAAAATAAAATGTTACTGAGGGCCTGTGGGGCACTAAAAAAATTTGCTAATTTTGTGTAGTCAACAAAACCATTGACCTGCTAATCAATCCATCTTCCTGTTTTCAGCAACACGGAGTAAAACTGTTTTTGCAAAACATGTGCTTTCTAAATAACAAGTAACCATCTCAAAAAGTTGTATTTGTAGTAGCGAATGCAGAATATAACTTTCCAATGGTAAGTCCAACATACTAAGTAACAACTCCATTAAAGTCTGAGCAGATGCTGGGGGTGTTAAGTCTTGCGTAAAAGTACGTATACATTTGTTTGGCGATGAAAAGCCAAACAAAGCCAAAAAAGACAGCGAGGAGTTTAACAGAAGCACAGTATTCCCAAACACCCATTGAACTGTAAAGTATACTGTAAAAACTTTATTTTTACTTTGATGCGTAATTATGTTTTAAGTGTTGTTCTTTTCGTTTGTTGCCACCACCCATTGCTCTGCATTATTTTGTTAACTTACTCAGAAAAACAAGTTGTGCTTCAATAATTAATGCTGAGACTGATAAATGGCTCCTGAATTGATGGATGTAATCTTTTAATGTTTAGATTGCAGTCACTGAAGAACTTGGCTTTGGTTGATGCTGACATATCAGGAAGCATCATCAATAAAAGCCTCAATGCCAGCTAAAAACGTCTACCTAACTCACATCCACAGTAAAGAATGAGCAAAATGGGATGGAAGGCTTTCTGACATGCTCCTGATTGCTAAAAAGCCTTTAAGACACTGCAATCTCCAATATGTGTGAAGCTAAAGAGGTGCTCTGTCATCTTTCTGTCAGGCGTCATTGTAACACTCCCAAAGATGGCATAAAATCAAAGAAAATGACTAAGAACTTCAATTTCCAATTCCAGACTTTCATCTTTCCCTTTAAACCACATTGAAGAGAAGATCTTAACTCCAGCTGAGCTGAAGTAGCTTGAATTGAAGTTGTTTGTTTCCTATAAAATGTGCTCCAATTTGCCTCCTTGTTCTAAAAGACCACAATGCAAACACAACATACACGCAAAGTAGCTGTGGTGTTGTATCATAAGGGAACAGAAACAAACCAAGTCTTTTGAATTCTGCCGGCTTCCTACACAGAACCCTCCGGGCTTTTCTAACTCATCAACAACACGAAACAACTTCTTGAATTCGTAGCGCTGACAATCAAAGCGTATCTCTTCATTGTCTCTATAGTTTCTACTTTTTACAAAAACTTGGACTACATCTCGCTCTGTGGTGTTTACTCCGTCAACAAATTAGACATTTGTCTGGATCCAAAAGCCATGCGTGTTAGGTTGAGGACCCCCTCGAAAACGAGATGTCTCATCTCAAGGGGCTCATCCTCCTAATAAAATAAATGAATAAAAAAAATCAAGTGCAAATTACGCAAATGCATAAAAGACAAAATGTTGGTTGTGTGTGGAGACGGTTAATTAGACAAATAAAATCAGTGTGTTAATGAACTGAATGAGTTGCTCATTTCATACAACTGTACAGTGTGTTTTGATTCTGAACAAGTGAAGTGTTGGGAGAAGTCCTTGGGTCATGATGCTGATATTTTTGTTATAACAATGACTGACTCATATGACCTACCTGATTACGCAATGACCTGAAGGTGTACAAAAAAAAGACCACACATGGATCACACAAGACAACGAATATGTTGAACATCTGTGTAAAATTCAAACTGACATTTTTCTTGTTTCTCTCCTTAATCTTGAATAATTCAACCGTGTTTGTGAGATAATTTTAAAAAGAGAAAAGAAAATTGTCCACATCCTATTAGTTATAAAGGATAGTTAAAACAGTATTCTGTTTCAATAGAAAAACAAACAAAAAAAATGCAAATTTTACACCAAAAAATTATATCTGTCTTTTGTTAAATATTTTGATGCAATAGAACAGTTTTATGTAATCATTTTCTATAATAAATATAGTAACTGAGTTTTGAACATTTTTGTCTTAGGACGACTGGGAGTGCCGGAGCCTAGTTTTAAAATTATTTTACTATTTTATTATCCTTTCGTATATATACTCTCTATTGTTTTCTTTCATGTTAGTGCTCCTGTAGCACAAATTTTCTATGTGTGGGATCAATAAAGTAATTCTGGTACACCGGCTGCTTTGAGGCGAGAGGCAGGGTAGACTCTGAACAAGTCGCCTATCTGGTGAAGGCCCACATGCACATAACCATACACACACACACACACACGAGGGTGAGAGGAAACTGGGGCACCTGGAAAAAAACACGCATCCACGAGGAGGACCCAAACCCAACACAGAAAAGCCAATGTTTCAAGGCTTGCCCAAACTCTGGATCTCGGACCCTGATCTTCTAGCGGTGAGGCCACTGTGCCAACCACTGCTCCACAGTGTAGCTGTTTTAAATATTTTGAATGTTAGAAATCCACTGATGACTCCATTTTTTTTTTTTTGTTTTACTCTCAATTTTTTTCTTTACAGTTAAGCAAAGAGATTACCAATTATACTGGCATTTAAACTAAAAATAAACACTTTTACTGCTTCTGTTATGTGTTACTACACCTTAATTCGTCTTACTAATTAAAATAATAATTTTGTGCCACCAGCGGCAGATATGAGGAGACACCACAAACAAACACAGCAGGAAAGGAAACATTAAAAAGTGCTAATTGATGCTGATTAGAAATTTTTTTAAATCCCACACACTTAATTCTTGTGAAATTTTCAAAATGTGGCTCGTGTACCGAGATGATGAAGCTAAGTTTTATTGTACCAGACTATTTCTAAATGTCAATAACAACTTTCTTTCAAAAAAGGACACTTGTACGGTACCTATAACCATCTCATTCTATTCAGCTGACTCTTCATCCTCTGAGGATGGAGGTAGCAATCTTATCTGATCCCCTCCAGCTTTTTTCTTTAATAGCTCCATCACTCTACCATCTAGACCTTCATTGCTCTCATAGAAAATGCATCTATCTCAGATGCTGTTTTTCGTTTTTCTTCGTTTAGGCCTTGTGCCATTTTTCATTTGCAGTTAGAGGACATGCAGAGCTGATTATTCATATATTTGGCAAAGAGGGATGAGATAATGTGGATCAGCCATTGGCTGAAGGGGAGGCCAAATGAGTGGGCAACAAAAGCCGACTCTGATCTCCATTTGGGGTGCTTTTGTTTGCTTCCACTGCTCATTAGCACCAATAATTACCATAAAGTGGGCTTGGCATGGCAAAACTTCATCTATCTATTCTTTTTTTACCTCCAAGTAAAGGTGATTCATCTTCAAAGAGAACCTTGCTGGACAATTACCACTGTGCTTTTTATGCTGCTCCGCAGCAGAAAGGAGAGATCTGATGAGGCCAGAAATATAACGGACATCATGAAAGGAAAGCATCCAATATCATGTGGAACTAAGTACAGTCCACTTGTTTCTCTGGTTTTTATCTTGCCATCTGTTTTAGATGATGACATGAGGTCGTCCTTTGATTTTAAAAGGTTCATGCTCTCTGATGAAGCCCACATCTGCTGCATCAAACGCAGCGTGTTCAACTCAAAAGCTTATTTTATAATTGTAACAGAATCCTTCTGGAGACTTTTTCATTCTAAAATTGGCATCAATCACGCTACTGGTTTCTCATTATAAAAATTTAAGTTATCAAAACTTGTCTCCAACTGCTTTTGCAGACATCATGACCAGTTGCTATGAGTTAGCAATGTGTTTATATAAAACTAGAGAAGATAACAGTGTTTTTATCATTTATTTTCCACATCAGTATTTTTGATGACTGTCTTCCTCGCTTTTAATTTCTTTGAATTTAAACTGTTAGTGGTTTTGCCAAAATCTTTTTTTCTTTTAGAATTAAACTGGAAATTAGCATTTATGAAACGTGTAGACTGCTAACGTTGTTGGTTTTAAAACACTGACTACACACTCCTGGCATGTACATTCATCCATGTGTGAATGCTGATAAGCAGACAAACAATGATCAGGCATGCGAATGGAAACAATGCTACGCCATCTCTGGAGAAACTCTGATGGAGGCTAAAATTAGGATTCTCCTCATGGATTTCATTTCAGTCATTGTATTTTCATTCAAATTATTAGTTTCTGTTTCACAGTCGTGGGGATAGGGTCGACAATATTCTCATTTGGGTCGAGATGAGGGTTTGCCTGGTGATTTAATTTTCTTTGATGGTGTCTTGTGAGGTCACCGTCACTGAGCTAACAGCTGGCTGTCCATTAATTCTCACAATGCAAGAAGTGAGTTTATCAAAGTTAGATTGGCATTTCAGTCCACTTCTTCAATAACTTTTAAAGGATTTGAGATATGCAGACTTATCTTTGGAAGCAGAAAGGTCATTGTGCTCAAAGAAAAATTTGGAATGTGTCCGTTTTGGTTTATTTTAATGAATATTTTAATTTTCCTAAAAATAATTATAGGTAAACACGAGTTTTTACAATAATAGTAATGTGCTGGCACCAGTGAAATGACCGTGACAAAAAGGTGGGAATCAAAAAGTTTTGGTTTCTTATAGAGATGGTGCTGTGCTTCAGTAAGGGAAAAAAAATTATGAACATGGAACATTTTGTTGGCATAGAAATTTAATATTTGCCAAAAAAAAAAAAAAAAAAGAAAACCTTCTGTTTCACTTCTAAATCTGACATCTGCTTACCCGCTTCCCCAACACCAACAGTTGTGTACGCATCACAACCTGATTCTTGTTTTAGGATACATTTAGAAGTACATTAGAAAGAGTATCAAGTTAGCAAAGATAGTACATGTTTTTTATATTCTTATTTTGTAGGATTTTTTATCAAATGGTTTTTCTTGATGGAACTGAGTGAGCATGAGCGTTATCTTCCTGTGCCAGAATGTGGGCATGGCCAAGAGTAACGAGGTGTTCAGATGGTATCTAAACGGGGGAGTTTGTAAATGACTGAAAGATTCAAATAGTCAAACACTTCAAATATGGTTTTAATGTGAGCAAAATTCAAGAGAAAAACCCAAAAAGTAATTTTTTTTTCAAATTATCAGCTCTTTCCGCCAAATTTGTACAGTTTAAGTATCTTCAAAGCTCTTAAATCTGGAAACAATGTTTACTTCTATATTCTTTGTAAAAAAAGTTTTATGGTCAGTTTTTAATTTGCCTTCTGAACTGCCACTCCCTAACGGAGTTGTGGGGTGCCGGAGTTATCCCGGCTTTTTTAAGGCAAGAGGCAGGGTGCACTCCGAACAGACCGCTTGTCAGTTGCAGGACCACAAACTGTGGTGTGAGGCCTTTTAGGCCTGCTTGTTTGTTTTTTTTTCTCCCCCAAAACTCACAGGTGCTGGATGGCTTCTAACGGGAGGATTGGCTGATTGCTCCCAGCTGCACAGACTTACCGGTGGCTATAAAAGACCTGGTGTCACCCACAGTCTCTGTCAGGTCTTCAACGATTCTAGTGGTAAACTGACCACCTCTAAGCTGAGTCAAATTTTGATATCAGACTAATTTTCTTATTCTCCTCACAGGAACCTTCAGCCCTTCCTCTTGGCCATCCAGCACTGCCTGAAGCCGTTATCTCTCTGCTGTGGATTCCTTTGTTCAACACTTAATAAACTGTTAAACCTGCATTTGGATCCTCCTCATTCCCTCTCCTACACAACACAAACACTCAACCATCCACACACACAATCAATCCTAGGGGCAATTTCACAGTGGCCAATTAGCCAAACATGCATGTTTTTACCTGGAGAAAACCCACGCATACATGGGGAGAACATGCAAACTCCACACAGATAGGCTAGTGTTTCAAGCCTCGTCCCATCCCGGACTAGAACTCGAACACACAGCCTTCTAACGGTAAGGCCAGGTCAGTTTTGATTTACTCTTAATATTTGAATATTTGATGGCCCACATAAAAGACCAGTTACTGATACTAAAAATGACTCATTTATCAAAACCCTTCATTTTCCAACTGTAAATAAATTCACCAAAGTGACAAGTAATTCTAGGCATTTAAGGTAAGACCTGCTTTATAAATAAAGCATAAAAAGTACAGTACACCTTCAACTAGCTGATCATTTTGTTTTTGTTTTTTTTGCTGGATCAATTAAATACAAGCAACTAGAGTGTGAAACTTGTTCAGATTAGCACTTGAAAGTGAAACTGTTAATTTAGTCAATGTGTCTTCTATCTACTGAAAAGTAAGAAGTGATTCATTAGAAATGTTGTCAAGGCTTTTTTTTTTTTTTTGTTATTTAAGCATTTTTGAGTAAAGAACACATTTATGGATGAATTGGATTGGATGTGGGTGAGTTCGTTCAACCAATTATCAAACTATAACTCATTATCAGAATAAATCGTTTTGCCTTAAACTTTGCCAAATTTAAATGATAGTAATTACATTCCAATCTTATAAAATTTTGTTTCTGTCTAATATTATGATTGATTTTGTGTCCATACTTAAGATTGTCTAAAACAACAAAAATGTACTCCTTGCACATGGAAAGCGATCACATAGTGAGATGAAAATATTACATGTTTGCATGATTTACAAGGTGGAGGGCTTAAACTTATTACTTGGCTTTGGTTCGGGTCTTCGTAATCCCTTCCTGGTTATCACTCTGCCACAGCTGTAGCTAAACCTCTAAACATCTAATGGAATAATCTTACTTATTAGATAAGTCCATTTTTTTTTCCTGAAGACATGTTTTTCCCATCACGGCAACTTTAATTTGATCAATATCTCTGTTTGTATAGGCTAAATAAATATGATCCAATGTGGCCTTGCATATGAACACCCAGATAATCAGTGATGTTCAGATAATCCATCATTTAGCAGTTTTCACAGAAGCAAATAAAATGGTTAGAAAGTCTCAACAATATTTTGCAGATGACAGGGTCCTGCTGGCTTCGTTAAGCCGGGATTTTCAACTCTCACTGGACACATATGCTGCTGAGTGTGAAGCGGCTGTGATGGGAATCAGTGCCTCCAAATCTAAAATTATGATTCTTGATTGGAAAAACTGGAGTGTTGAATCTCTGTCAGGGATAGAATTTCACATGACTCTTAGGCTTGTTCTTTGCCAACTTGCAGAAGTTTTCTAAGTGAAGCATAAAATAAGCAGAAGAAACACAAGACCAGCGAAGCTCACTGAACCAGCTCAGAGTCTTACAGGTGTGGACGTTAACAAAAAGAAAGTGGGCAACAATTTTAGAGTTAATGGGGCACAAACGGAGATAATAGAAGTTTGCCTTTCTGCTGATAAAGCAGCTGCACCTTTTGCGAATTTTAAGGCAGTTCAGTCCGATTAATAGCGGGAGAAATGGTTTAGTCATCAACCATGGGTGGCCTCGTTTTTAAAAAGTGCTCAACACAGAAAGAGGAGCTACTTCACACGCAGGCATTCAGCTGCTTTGATCTTGTCAAAAGAGGCGGAAGAGCTCTCACTCTGAATTTATTCAGCTTTTTTTTATTAAAATGAGAGGAAAAAAGATGTGACTTATGACTGGTGTGTGATTTTATTGGCAAAGCAGAGTGATTGAAATAAATCTGCGGGTAATGTGAAACAGAGAGGGACGCTGTGGGTGGTAATGAGTCCCTCAATGAAGAAGAAAATGAAGGTCTGTGCATTCTTTGATGATTTTGATTGGCCATCAGGAGGTAAGGAAATGATCAGCAATACTGTAACAGGTTTAACAAGTTCAGAAAAATGAACCAGAACAAAAGCAAACTTTTAGAACTCTAGTAGGAAGGTATTTTTTTCAATTTTAAACTCCTGTGAATGATGACCTTTATATTTCTGGACTGATTATATTATGATTAGAATGTCTGAAAAAAAGTCATTTTTAATTAACTTTTTGAAGTTGCAATCAAAACTCAGAAGCCTCATCAATAAGATTTTATCTAATAATTGTCTGATTAGCTGTTGAATAAAAAAAAAAAAAAATCTACAGAAAACCTTCAAACTATATGAACAAAACAGCAACATGGTGCAACAGCAACGCATCAGCAAGGCGAGTTGTTTTTCCGTGTTAGTCAGAGATAAATACAAGAACAAAGCAAAAAAAAGAACCGTGGGGAAACAACACGTTTGTATTCTTCAATGTTAAATAAAAGTTGCAGTGAAACAGAAATAATTTAAAAATAATAATATTCAAGCTTAATGGAGGCAAAGCCCGCTAGAAATTCTGACTGGTCTTTTCTGTGAGATACGAAATGTCATCATCAGCATATAAAGGTAGAGATTTCTAGGAAGAAAACATTAGACTGACTGGTAATTGTAGAAGTCAGCATGGTGGTGCAGTGATTAGGGTGGATATGGCCCTGCAACAGACTGGCAACCTGTTTGGAGTATGCCCGGTCTCTCGCCTTAAATCAGCCGGGATGGAATCCGGCACACTTTGCGACCACGTTGGGATAAGTGGTTTAGGAGATGAAACAAAAATAAAAATTTATATAAGGTGTAAATGGCTGCACCAATAAAACAATCCCTTTAACTAATTGCCATCTTTGAATAAATAATAACATCCAAAATGAATTTATGGATGTAGTAAATGTTTTAAATCCACTTATCCAACAGAAAACAATTTGTTTTTTAACAAAGCCAAAAAAGACGAGACAAAATGATGAATGGTTGAAACATGGTAGTCCATGGAAACCTTAATGTATTCAATTCAGACCTCAAATTGGTTCCATCAACACGAACACATCTCGGGTTAAGTGTTTTCCCATTACATTAAAATATATGTAATTAAGCTTACGTATTTGTCCAGGCTGTTTAAAAATAGCTTTGGTTTATGCAAAAATTACTAGAAAAAAATGCTTGTTTTCCACGCCATCCTGTTTCCCATCATTCATTTTGCACCATCTACACCTGAGAATTTTATGCACCTGAGGGGAATGTCGGCTGTTGAAAAATACAGTGGTGGTATTCAGAGAAGTGCTAAATAAATAATTGCAGTAACTACTGTCAGACTGTCAATCAGAACGGTGCTTTTCTAAAGGCTTTTCAACAAAGTTTTTAGTGGGGTTTTTTTTTTGTGTTTTTTGTTTTTTTTTTTAGTGTTTTTTGTGTTGTGGTTTTGTTTAATTTTGCTATTTGTCGTTCCTTTTGGTCATTGTAGCACTTTGAGATCTCCATTGGAGATATAAAGTGCGTTACAAATAAAATGTTTATTATTATAATTTTCTGTTTGGTTTGTTCTCTTTTTTGCATGCACAGCTTTGAGCACTTGGCTTGATAAACTTACACAAGCTATGTTGGGATGTGACAACAAGCCCAACAAACTGTCGCCACATTGCTTTTAGAATTAAGGAGATGATTTCCAAAATTAGTTGTGGTCCTTAAATCGTAAAATGAAAAGAGGTGTCATGATCCCCTCACCTGCCACCAGAAGGAGCCCTGGACCTTCCCTCTTGTGGATTTCAGCCTGATCCCAAACACCTATGGTGATTAACCTATGCTTATCATCTGTGCATCGTTAGCATGATGCCTGTTTAAAAGCAATCTCCCCTGACTTCCTCGTCGGGTCATTACCACCCCTCCTAGCCAGGTCTTCCTGGCTGCCTGACCAAGTCTATATTCTTGAACTCTGAGTTATATATTTTTTTTTAACTTTGATCAGAAGACATTTCTTTGTGTTAATCCTATGCTTTTGCCTAACAGCCTAGCTGGACTTTTTTAATAAATCCTGTTTATGTCCTGCATTTGGGTCCTCCTCCTCCTTCCATATCCACATCATAACAAAAAAGACATGCCATGAGTGTGTTACCGCCTGGCTTTGAGCTCATTTAAATCCCTTTAAACAAGTCAGCTGTTCATTAAAATGTGTTGTGACTACTCTCTTATAAAAGCTGTTTATTCATTTCCTTGTGCCTGATTAAACAATTTCAATAAGTAAAAAGCCATTTTACTTAGTAAGGTATGCAAATCAGTAGTTTGAAAGCAAAACTTTATAGGATTAATTATGTTTACTTCTAGAGGGGTATTGTGCCTTTACGGGTTGATAATTCTTATCTCAGCACATACAGTATATGTATACATAGTATACAGACACAGAAATTGTGCATGACACAAGTGCGTCAAAATAGCAAAGCTACTGCATGTTCATTTGTATCCATATTTTCATTCATATGTACATTTAAATATAAAGGGGAGGGAGAGCAGTACCTGAAAGAAGGGACCAAGCAAGAACAGAGCACATGCACCGCTTCTCTAAAAACACTTCAAGCTCATGTTAGAATGTGGATATGGCAGTGAACAATAGGTGTGGCTAAGAATAACCATTTGTGTGTGTAATCAGATGGAACTGACTAATCATAGTTAGAATTCAATCTAATTAGAGTAATCTGACCAAATGTAGTTTAAGGATTTTTTAAATATTTTCATAAGATCAGAAGAACCCACATTGAAACACAGCATTGGCCTCAATCGAGATGTTCTTTACTCACCAGGTACAGTTTGATGGATTGGAATAAAATGATATTAAAACCCCTCAAGTCAAATAGAGGGTAAAAGTCATTAGTTCTGACAGATAGTTTTATCAAAGTTTGAGCCAAACACCTCTAGATTTTCTGGTTTCATAAGTCACATTTCAGCTTCAGTTTATGGTTTTTATTTGGTGTCTGTCACATTTACAACCTGGAATACTGGATCATCTTTAGCTAAAAAATTTAAGTTCAACAATTCATTAGAAAATTATTTGACATTAATATTAACTACAATGTGGCCTTGAAGGACTCTGAATGACATATCACACATATTCTAAGTGATATCTTCATATTGCACAAAATACCAACATACAGGTGTAAACAAACCATTCACTCGTAAAACGGTTTGAAGCAGTGATTATCTATCTCACAAAAGCTGGAGTTTCAACATAAATGATACAATTTTACACCACATTTTTCAATTTCCGTCAGGTCAGGGAAGGAGTGAAATGAGTTTTAATGCTAGTTACTGTAAAATTCTTACAAGGAATTTTTAAGTCAGCCAACCAATATGTTATATTAAAGTGGTGTAGTTCATTTAATTGTAACATAAGGCCTGCGTGTATTTGGTATCATTAATTACCCCACTGAGCAGGTCTACACTTTTTTATTAATTGAGTTGGACCATTCCCTGGGGCGCAGAGTTATTAAATATTTCAGATGTACTTTGCCACTATGTGCAGCTAAAATAAGGGGAAAAAAATATTCTGTGTAATAAATGTAACACACCTCTACAGTATATAGTGCATATATGTATATATGGACTGATGGATCACGCATACAAAGTAAGTTTTCATGTGGAAAGAGAACCGCAGGGCAAAATAGGCCACGCTTTCCTCTGTAGTGTCCTTCACTTCGTCCCTGCGTTTGTAACATTGCCCCAGGCTGATGGATGAGTTTCCATTCTCTTCATTAGGAAGCTGGGCTGTTTCAGAGGTAAATCACTAAGGTTACCTTAACTTGGCACATCTCAGGAAGGTATGTTTTGACATGTTTGCTGCAGTGTGGCTTCACAACTGGCAAAACCTCAGGATGGAATGAGATTGACTCTATTAGATGAAAACTTTACCCATATAAAGACACAGTTTTGATTATTTTAATTTGATATGTGAAGTGTCATGTTTTGCAGTATTGAGTACTTTGCGTTAGAATTGTTAAAAGTTTTTCCTAATTGTAAATTCTTGTTCTCCTAAATTGAGAAATAAAGTTGTTTTTTTTTTTTTTAAATCTGATAATGAAGGTTTTATGTCATACATGCTGGGGTTTTATGTCATACATGCTGGGGTTTATGAAAATGTTGCACAGTTAATTCAACCATGGCATTAGATTTTTAAGTTCAGTTACTTTCAATTGTTCAGAAAGATTTATGAAAAGGAATTTTACATTGAGATTCCAAAAAATAACGAAGAGTAAATATTGTTGGATATCCATAATTTAGAAAGATTCTTTTTCCGTGTTGTTGTTTATCTTGGCTTCATTCTCAACTTAATATGATGAAGAGCAGCCATTGTAGATATCAACGGTGGTCTTAGCAGTTACTTTAGAAATAGTAACAATTTTCTCAGATTTATTCATTTATGTATTTCAAGAAGAGTCCATCACAGTAGACAAAAATTTGAAATGTCAGGATTAGTCACTGGTCATATTTCGTTTGCGGTATCGAGACAGAGGAATCTATCCACCTAAAACAGTATTTAAAGCACACAATATTAAAAGATAAAAGATACAAAAATATAGGATACACTTGGTCAAGTGCAAGCAATTATACACACTATTAACAATAAATGTCAGACCAATATAACAATTACACAACACAGACTGTCTACACATTACAAACACAAACACATAACAACACAGGTAGTTGGCCAGGAAGAGCAGGATCAATTTTGGTCAACGTTGCAAATATGGTTTCCAGTGGTACTACATCCACTCATTAAGGGAACAAATTTATTACCAAGATAAAAAATGATTGCACCACATTTGATAGTTTTTTAAATGAATTTAGTCATTTATGATACTAAAAGTATCATAAATTGTCTTGGCGTAGACTGCACTAAAAAATGAGCTTGATGAAAACAAAACTTTTAGGGCTATTTTTCCATATTTGAAAGCACCAGAAGTTTCTACTTTATTCATCAATTTTTTGTCATTTGTAAGCTTTCCCCTCCGGTATTTCGATACCACTCGGATGCAGGGTTATTCTCTGCCACACCTTTTGTTCTCCACCACACCTATGTTTCAACATTAGCCTGCAGTGTTGGAGTGCTCAAGCTGTGCTTACACTTACAACAAATTCCAATTTACACAGTAGATTGTCAAAACATTTTGACATTCTTGTGCATCAGTCAAACACAAGTACACTTCCACCATTTATTATATGTATACAAAGAAGACTCCTACATGGGATCTACATGACTTAATAAGATTGCAGCTTAAAGATTTGATTTCCATTTACTCTGATTAGCTCCCATAAGGTCTTTTTAAGAGTCTGTAATTAGTTTAATCACAACTATTTTTATCATTATTAAATATCATGAGCATATTAGCGATATTACAGGGTTCATGAGCATTTAATTAGACTAATACTTAGACATCAACATGCAGTCTAATGGGCTGTAGCTGAGTGGTTAATTTCAGGCTTCTGATCTTATATTAGCGTCAAGATTTCTTCATTGAAGGTCAATTTCGTAACTTGTTGAATAAAATAAGATGCAGAAGCAAGACAGGTTCAGATGCATTAGAGTTGCACGGGGAAAATGGCCCAGAGTTTGTGGAACTGAACATTTGATTTGCCGTTTTCTTTAAATTACATTTTGGAAAAAGTACACACATAAAAGGAGCAATGTGACTTCAACACAACACAGTGTCCTTCAGACAGCACACATGATTGCAAACGTCCTTCCCGTGCTTGGACAACAGATCATTTTAATGTCCGCTGGCTGTGTACACACAATCAGCTGGAGGTTGTGAAGCTTGGCTTCTTCGTGTCTAAACAGCTCACTGCTGGCTGACCTTTTTGCCTTTCATATCACAAAGCATCCAGTATATTTTATTCCTTCTTGAAGACAACTTAGCTGATCCAAAATGAGTCCACCAATGAAAAACATTTCATACACAAACCAGATACAAGCATGTATGAAAATACTTAAACCGACACACACTTTAATTACAGTCCTCCCTGCCAGGGATTATTCTGTGTGTTTGATCAGTGCTGTGATGTTTACACAGAGGAGTTGGTCCAGACAGCTTATTGACCGTCCCTGTGGCTGATATGAGGGTTAGAATAAACTCACTAAGCCCGGAGGACACTGCTGCCTCTGTGGATGTTGCTCCCTCCACAACAAAATTTTCTCAGCCCTCTCTTCCTTCTACTCTCTTCCTGCTTGTTCGATCTCCCAGACACAAATCAATGGTCTGGTTTTCCTCCTGGAGGCAAAAAGCCTGAACACAATAAGAGAGTGTCCCTAAAAGTGGAGTTTCAGGAGCATTTTAAAGAATAAAATACAAAAAAAAAAATAAATGAATAAATTATTGTCACTAAAAGCCATCCAAGTTCAACTGACAGTCTTCACAGATACCATGGGGACAAAATGATGTGGCTTGATAGCATAAATCAGTCAATTATCACCACCAGCAAAAAAATAAAAATCAATAAAAATTCGGAGAAAAGTTCGTTCAACACTTGACAGGTGTACTAAACGGTTACACTCACACACGCAAACCCAACCATGACAACATTTTAATTAAATTGAATTGGCAATATAATTGAAGTTTTACAGTGAACTATTTAACTTTAAAGAAAAATGTATTTCTTTTAACGGAATCAAATTATTCACATAAACAATAAAATAATTATTCAAACAGACGACAAAGCTGTCATCTGACATCTGACAGGTACTATTCTGGTTGCAGAAATCCACAATTTCCCCACTTTAAAATATCTACATAATTTGATTTACTTCTTAAGCCGGTTTGAACAAGTGTAATTAAAAACGCACAGTATTTTTTATATCTTTAGTTATTCATTAAACACTAATATGTTTATTTTCATGTTTGGTTGTTTGAAAAGGTTGTGTTTGTTTGGAACGCCTACAAATATTGTCCCCAAAAAGTTAAAGGTTAAGAAAATATCAATTTTAGGGGTTTTGAAGGAAACTAAAAGACATTACTTGAATGAAAATAGCAAAAGAAAACCGGGACTGGAAGTTAGCCAGAAGTATGCAGGTTCGATTCCCACTGAGTTCACGTCTAGGGGTCCTTGGACAATACACCATTTCTCCCACCATCGGCGCCGTCGTGGCAGCCTGCTGCAGTGTAGTAGTGCAGCACACAAAAAATTTCCTTGGTGAGGACTATTTTACGATAGAGTACGTAAAAATAAAATTAAAAATTAGAGAGAGAGTAAAAAAGGACAAAAAAATCTAAGGACAAAAAGACTCTGGAAGTCTTAAAAAAAAAAAAAAAAAAAAAAACTAAAGTGGAAAAAATTTTAATTAAATTATGAAAGCACACAACTTGACATGTAAAAGGAAAAAAGGAAAAAAGATATCAAACTGGCAGTGACATGAAATGGGCTGTAACTTCTTCTAGAAAATAATTCATTTCTTTTCAGACGAGAACTTTTGTGTTCAATTTTGACCATTAAGGTGGATTATATCAAATGAACAAATCATTGGCAAAGAAAGTCACACGTTTTAGAGTTTCACTTTACATGTCACATTTTTAAAACAGCAAATTTTACTGCTTTTTATTAATCCTACTGCACCTTTTTTTTTTTTTTTTTTTTTTTTTTTTACAAAGTTTGGATAGCAGGATCAATGAAAAGCAGTAAAAAAGTTCTGTGCCCTTCACATGAACTACATACAGCATGTCATAGTAAAGTGTTTAAGAGTAAGGAATAAACTGAAAATAACTAAAATAGTAACGTATGACCATCACAAATCTCTTTAAAAAATTCTGATTCATCAAGAACAAACAAAAACATAATAAAAAAAGTCTGTCTCTAGGAAAGCAAAGATTCGAAGCAGTGTAACATGGAGATGTTTGCTCCACTAAAACTGTTTGCTCCATGTTTGCCTTGGGCGATGATCTGCTGAGTTTGTGAATCCTATCATGACTCCCATAAGTAAGACGAAGAAAACTTGATTCAGTACAACTGCCTGGTTCAGCTTTGTTTTTGTGAGACGATTCATGTAAAGTTTTTTCTCCAAAATTTACGGTACATGAATTGAAAATGTATTTGTCTTTTTCCTTAATCCACATTCACACACTTCTGTAGGGAAAAAAAGTTCATTTTGAGAATTAAGTGCAGATTTAACAAACAGACAGTGACAAACAGACATCTGATTGAATTCATTCTAGGACGACAATCAACATGCAAAGTCATTTAACTACTTATCACTCAGATGACTGTCAGGAATCTGGACCAGGTTGAAAAACTTTACCAGAAGCATTTTCAGCAAAGATTTCTCAAAACAACGTCATCAGCCAGAACATGGTTTAGTGTGAGTCTCGATGTTGAGATTCTGTTGAGATCTCCTATGGTACTTCTGTCAAAGTGCGGTCCTGCGGTCCTTCTGTCAAAGTGGCGTAAACGTTTTTCATGTGTTCTTGCATCTACATTCCTGATCTAGGTTATAAGGTCAGTGTGCCAAATTTGATTGGTTGTTGATTTCACTTCATGTGCATCAGCTGTGTTGAAGCAAGAACACAATGAAAACCTTCAGGACACTGGGCCTCGCAGGACCGGACTTTGACACCCCTGTCCTACGGTATCACGACTCGATGAAATTGTCTCAAATATGCAATTGTGACCTTAATATTGTGACATCACACCATGTTTTTACAAATTGTTATATCGTCATTGTTTTGTTAACCCAAAAATGTTTATATGCTTTGACATTGAACTTTGTAGAGCATGCATGGTCCCATAGCTTGTATACAAGAAAAACTCAAGCCAGCTTTAGCTTTAGTAAAACATTTGCTTATCGCATCTAGATTACTCTATTCAGTTTTATTTTGACTTATTATCTAAGCAGCTCATTGAGACCCCCCAAAAAACTAAAAGACACACACATTTTGCTAGCATTATCCATTATCGTGGAAGATAAAACACACACAGGTTTTGTTTTTTTTTACCTGATCTGAATGAAAATCACATCATCGTGTATGACCCTGTGGGGCTAAATGAGTGTTCTACCTCAAGAGTGAATAGAACTGGAGGAATTTTGGTTTTCTATGACTTATTGAAGAAAACGATGGCATAATTTTAATTCCAGGCTGAAAAAAAGACATCAATCTACTTTTTGATGTAGATCAGAAAAAGTTTATAAAAATATATTTCATAAAAAATAAATAAATAAGATAATGAAAGTCACAACCTAGTAAAAAGTAATGAAAACCACATTGGTATAAAAATAATTCCAAGTTTGAATGTGAATTTGGTTTTTAATACATTTTTAAAAAAGCCTCTTTAATTTTCCGTGTCAGAGTGATATTCGCTGACACATCACACTTGTCTTTAAAGCTACACATCAGAAATTCAGACAGTTGAAGGAGTGCAAAGACAAATTCAATAAAAAAAAAGTTTGTATCCATGCATTTTAAAGGCTTCATGTCCTTTTTCTTCTCAGAGGAAAACTTTTCTGCCTTGGGGCAAAGTTCTGATAACCTCCCACTAATGACTCCACATGAGGTTATCCAACTTGGACCAGTCGGACAGAATTAAGGAAGTATTTTGAAAGAGTGGAAAATTATTTTTTTCAGAAACTTCACCTGAGACGACTGATACCAAAAACTCTTGGTCTTCTGGGTAAAAACCAAAAAGATTGAGATGCTTTAATGCATGGTGGAGCTGATTAAAAATAAATGGAGCTCTTGAGGGGTTTGTGATTGAAAACAGCCAAGTTAGTGACCCACCATCCCCAACTTAGAGACCTTTTAAACATACGGGAAGAGTTTAAGTCTGTTAATCGACATAAGAAACACCAACTTTACATTGCTATCGAGAAATATTCAGTATTTTAAATTTGTCAAAAAAAATGTGCGAAAGTATGTGGAAGTTTTTTTTTTTCTTCTAATATCTATTCTCTATCTAAATCTACAATATTTAAAAAGTCAGCAGAAAACCTTATTTTAAAACTTAAACTAAATCCATCCTACTTTGTAAGAATGAGTACAATACAATATGCCAGTCGTCTGTCTCCAAAATCACACGCTAGGTGCAGCTTGGTATTAATCTGGATGTGGGCATTTCATTTTAAATACTTTTTAGTTGTAGAAAAGGCATCAAAATTGTCTCATGGACACTGTATTTGACGATTAAAAGACATTCTATCTCAAAGCCCAACGCAAGCAGGAAAGAAGTTAAAGAAAAAGAAGACAATTATATCTTGGAGCTTGGTGCCTCCAAGACGGGATTATATTGAAGCATGTGGCTGGGAAAGAGTGCGAAAAAAATTCTGCTAACTTGAAGGTTCCAGTGAGCACATTGGCTTCCATCATCAAAAGTAGAAGAAGTTTGGAATCACCAGCAGCCTGCCTAGATCTGGATGACCATCTAAACTGAGTGATCGGGAAGAAGGGTCACTGTCAGAGCTCTAGCGTTCCTCTGCTGTAAGAGGAAAACCTTCGAGAAGGACAACCATCTCTGCAGCAATACACCAATCAAGAAACCCCTTCTTCTTCAAAAGCCAAACTCCACAAAGGCTCCAATGTGGTCTGTGGTCTGTGCTCATCAGACCACAAAGCAAAATTCTGTGGTCTGATGAGACCAAAATAGAACTTTTTGGAGTGAATGTCAAGCTTTATGCTTAGAGAAAAACATGCACCGCTCACGACCAGGCCAATAGCATCCCTGCAGTGAAGCATGGTGGTGGCAGCTTTGCACTGTTGGGAAGAAATGCAACACTCGTCAGGAGCTGAATGTAACAATGTACAGACCCATCCTGGATAAAAACCTGCTTCAGTGCGCTCTGGACCTCAGACTGGGGCAACAGATCATCTTTCTGTAGGATAAAGATCCAAAGCACACCTCCAAGATATCTTAGGAGTGTCTTTAGAACAACGTTGTCAATGTCCTTGAGTGGCCCAGCCAGAACCCAGACCTGAATCACACTGGACATCTACAAAGAGATCTGGGAAGGTTGGTTGCTTCCCATCCATCCTAAAGGAGCTTAAGTGGAACTGCAAAGTGGAATGGGTGAAACTGTCCAAATAAAGGTTTACCAAGCTTGTGGTGTCATATTCAAAATGACTTGAGGTTGTCGTTGTCAAAGTTGCACTAAGCATTGAGTAAAGGCTATGAATAATAATAATAATACATTGAACTTATATAGCGCTTTTCTAGACAATCAATGACGCTTTACATATATATGCATTATTCATTCACTCCATACAACCATTCACACACAACATCCATTCCTGATGATGGGAGCTACCATGCAAGGCGCAGACCACTATCATCAGAAGCAACTGGGGGTTCGGTGTCTTGCTCAAGGACACCTTGGCATGGACTCTGGGCGGGGGATCAAACCTGCGGCCATCCGGTTACGGAGCGGTCGCCCTACCCACCAAGCCATCCTTCCCCCAATACATACAATACATACAATGAATACATACAATATGTACATGTAATTTTTCAAGGTTTTTAATTTTAATTAATTTGCAACAGTAATCTAAAAAATAATCAACTTTGTCATTATGGGGTGTTTTTTGACAAATTTTTGGGAAGAAAATGGATTGAATCCATTTTGAAATTAGTCTGTGACAAATGAAAATGTGGGAAACTAATTTGTTGACAGATTTTACTCATTCAGCAACTTTTCGCAAAAGGAACAAATTGAAAAAAAATGTTACAAAGATAAAGTGGATTGCTCTTCCTACTGGGTGGTCTTATCGGTTGTTCCGGAATCGCTGCAGGTTTCAAACGACTGACATTTAAAATGGCTTTATATCTTCAAAATACAACTTTTAATGTTGGACAGAATGAGTAAAAACCACCGTGACATGATAAAACTTGAATTTTTAATAGTTCACATTTGCATGCTTAAGAAAAGCAAGGTCTTTTTTTTTTTCATTTCAGAAGGTCAAAAGCTATTTCTATCTTACTACTTATGTTTTTTCTTGTATGCTTTTTAAAATCTATGACAATATGATTACTGCATCTATTTTTGCTTGATATGCATGATCTCATTAAGATGGCATAGTCTCATGCCAGAACTTTGCAATCAGGAAGTAATTAACAAATTGCTTTTTGACATCTTAAGTAATTTTAGGACAAAGTTTTGTTCTGTTTCAATTTCAACATGTATACAGTTCATGGTAATCAAATTGTCATGTCTCTGTAAGAATTTATCAAAGACCTTCCCATGGAAGGCAATTGATTGAAGGGATAAAAGACACCTAATCTTGGATAATCTAATTTGTGTACTATAGAGTGAGTTGTAAAGGGAACGAATACAGTTGTTCAGGCTAAAAGAGTTTCCCTTCTAGATTACTTTTGGTTTAAGTTCGGCCTTAACACCCAGCTAATACAAATAGAAGTCCTTGAGTCTGATGAAACCCACCACTAGACACTGATGGGAATCGATTTGGTGAGAGCTATTTATTTGTGACTTAGCCTGGTGAAAGTCTATTTAGGAGAAGCGAGCCAGTAATACGACGCAGACAGGACTATCAGTCAATAGTTAATTGTAGCCGTGCATTCTGCCATAGAAAAGAAAGTGTAAACATGCAGTTTAAGCTCTGATTTAGAGATGTCCAGCGCTTGTTAAAATAAAGGTGACATTTGTTAAGCCATTTAAGCTGCAGCGACATTAATTATTTGTGCTTAGTATACAAATGAAAAACTAAATGTTGTGCTCTATTCAGTTTCTTTGAAGCCAAAAGAAGCATTCCAAATGTAAACCAACAGTAAGAGAACCTTATTTTTTCTTTGGCCCAAAGACATCCCACCTTACTTAAACTACAGATAAAAAAGTAACAACAACAAAAAAACAAACAAAAAAAAGTTGTTTTTTTGTTGTTGTTTGTTTTATTTTTAGCAATTACAGGGCATTGGTTACTGCTGTTGTAGGTAGTTTTTCACACCATCATAGTGTGGAATTTTTTTTCAATATTTTCAGACCTCCATGTTGGGGACTTAATGGGAGGCACACTTGTTAGCCGAAGCAATGAGAGGCTTTTGGGGATTGAATTCATCACAGACAAGTTTCAACAAGACATAGAAAAAGCTTTGCTTTTGAAGCCTTCCAATAGTGCTCCGGAGTCCAAAAAAAAGAGTTTCAAAAACCACTTCAGAACAGCTGTTGGGTGGTGCTGACTTGGGTGAGGGGGAGCTGGAACAGCCATTGATGGAACACACGACAATTGGCACTGGGTGGATTGTGGCGTACCGTGGGTTACAAGTTCTTAACTGCCTCTAAAGCTCTCTGTCTTGACAGCAACTCACATCCTTGATTGTGTTTGGAACAACCCCATTTGTTGTTCTCAAACATCACTATTCCACCAGCTTTAGTTTTGCTTGCTGTTCCGCACACACCATGGTGAAGCTGGGTTTGTTCAGATAGGAATCAGCATTGATGTTGCTCTGCCAAGTCTGACTGAGCTGCACTTGGGAAATTCCGTCTTTATTCCCTCGCCTTTTGTTTCACTCCAGCACATAACATCTTGACACGTCTACTCTGACTTGACATTCCTCGCAGCTGAACTAGCTCTCTTCTTGAAAGTTATAGATACACTCACCGGCCACTTTATTAGGTACACCATGCTAGTAACGGGTTGGACCCCCTTTTGCCTTCAGAACTGCCTCGTGGCATAGATTCAACAAGGTGCTGGAAGCATTCCTCAGAGAGTTTGGTCCATATTGACATGATGGCATCACACAGTTGCCGCAGATTTGTCGGCTGCACATCCATGTTGCGAATCTCCCGTTCCACCACATCCCAAAGATGCTCTATTGGATTGAGATCTGGTGACTGTGGAGGCCATTTGAGTACAGTGAACTCACTGTCATGTTCAAGAAACCAGTCTGAGATGATTCCAGCTTTATGACATGGTGCATTATCCTGCTGAAAGTAGCCATTAGAAGTTGGGTACATTGTGGTCATAAAAGGATGGACATGGTCAGCAACAATACTCAGGTAGGCTGTGGCGTTGTAACGATGCTCAATTGGTACCAAGGGGCCCAAAGAGTGCCAAGAAAATATTCCCCACACCATTACACCACCACCACCAGCCTGAACCGTTGATACAAGGCAGGATGGATCCATGCTTTCATGTTGTTGACGCCAAATTCTGACCCTGCCATCCGAATGTCGCAGCAGAAATCGAGACTCATCAGACCAGGCAACGTTTTTCCAATCTTCTATTGTCCAATTTCGATGAGCTTGTGCAAATTGAAGCCTCAGTTTCCTGTTCTTAGCTGAAAGGAGTGGCACCCGGTGTGGTCTTCTGCTGCTAAAGCCCATCCGCCTCAAAGTTCGACGTACTGTGCGTTCAGAGATGCTCTCCTGCCTACCTTGGTTGTAACGGGTGCTTATTTGAGTCACTGTTGCCTTTCTATCAGCCCGAACCAGTCTGGCCATTCTCCTCTGACCTCTGGCATCAACAAGGCATTTCCGCCCACAGAACTGCCGCTCACTGGATATTTTTTCTTTTTCGGACCATTCTCGGTAAACCCTAGAGATGGTTGTGCGTGAAAATCCCAGTAGATCAGCAGTTTCTGAAATACTCAGACCAGGTCTTCTGGCACCAACAACCATGCCACGTTCAAAGTCACTCAAATCACCTTTCTTCCCCATACTGATGCTCGGTTTGAACTGCTGGAGATTGTCTTGACCATGTCTACATGCCTAAATGCACTGAGTTGCCGCCATGTGATTGGCTGATTAGGATTTAAGTGTTAACAAGCAGTTGGACAGGTGTACCTAATAAAGTGGCCAGTGAGTGTATAATGTCTAGTTATTTAAATCTTTCAACATTTTTTAGATACATTTTATTGCTCGGAAGTAAAATTAAAATTGTTTTAAAATAGTCTGAAATCTTTTTTTTTCTTCTAATGACAAACTGAAGAAAAACTTAAACACTTTTGGAAATGTTTACCTCCAAGAAAATCAAATTAAACATCTCCTAACTCCTCCACTGATGTTGGCAGTTTTAGCTGGAAAAAATCAGACAGATGAAAGACAAAAACTTTAAGATGTTATGTCATCCCACTTAAGAAACCTCTTTCATCTCCATGGAAACTACTGGGTTTCCATTGCAAGCTAAAGCAGAGGAGTTTATCACTGATTACATTAAACTTTTGACCTCAAAACAGATTTAATGAATAATGATAAGTAATTTTTTTTTTGTTTAGTTTAAATTAAGGTTTATTTTACTGCTTGAATTGTAGATTGTGAAACTTTACTCATTTATGTTAGTTCTGTTTCGTATATTGGAGTTTTTTCACGATTCTACTAGTTAGTGCAAAAGCTTGACCCTGCACATGACTACCATGCAGAGGTCTTTTCACATGCGAGTTACCAAAAAAATTTGAAAAAGAAAATTTAGCATGCTTTTTGTGAATATTTGTCACCTTAGTTTCTTTAAAACCTTCCTCCATCTGCAGGAAACAGATACATTGGAAATCATCATTCTAATAACACCAATAAGAGACTTTTTTAAAACTTCTAACAGAAGTCTCACTGGTGAGGTGTTTCGACCCCGTCCCATTGGAAGGAGGCCAGAGGGACGCTCTGAACCCGCTGGACAGACTATGTCCAACAGCTGGCCAGGGAACACCTATGGATCCTTCCGGGCTAGCTGGAGAATGCAGCCGGGGTTAGAGAAGCCTGGGTTTCCCATCTGCGGCTGTTGGCCCCACAACCCGGCTCCCAGATAAGCGGACGAAAATGGAACAGAACAAACTTGTTAACAAGAAGTATTTACGTATATTGAGGTAAGTTTGTGTCACTTCTCTAGAAGTCACAGAATAAAACAAAATACAGATAAAGGCCATCTTCAAAATTATTTAAATAACCAAAAAGCTTTTTTAATTTTAGAAATTACTAATAGATGACAACAAAACTTAAATAAAATGTCTTAAATGTGTTCCATTCTCTAGTCATTGTCTTCTATTTATTTTTTTTAATATCAAGTGAATTTATTCAAGCAGTGGAAACAAAACTTGCTGAAAAAAAATACGAGACCATCCATTAAAAAAAAGAAAAAGAAAAAAAAAACATCATTAATAAATAATTAGTTACTTTCAAACTGTATTTAAATTTTCTTTAGCAGAACCTATCCGGTACGTGCCTGAGGCTGTTCCATTCCATCCTCTACTCTACAATGACTTAATCTTAATTTTACCAGCAGCTGACCACAAATGCGCCCCTGTAAGTGAGCTCCTGAACTCAGCAGGTCTGCCCCGTGCCGATGCTTTATCATTGTCTTTGCAGCTGAATAATTTTATTATCCCACCTAAAACACGTCATGGGTAATGGATGGTTGGCCAGTCTTGCTTTTAAATTGTATTAAAAAAGTACAATCTGAAAGCAAATTTACAGGAACTCAGCAAAAATCTGGAATAAAATACAGATAAAAATGTAGAGATGATCAAGATATTGGAGAGTAAGGTCTATACCTGTAAAAGCACACTGTGAAATGCTTCTTTTTTTTTTTAACATACATTTTTAAAGGTTGTTTTTGTGTTGCAGGAGATCAGCAGAAAAACTGCTCATTGTCCAGCTGCTGCTTCCACTTACACTCCCCAACAACACCAGGTTTCATTTCACACATCACCGACCATTTCTCAGCAACACCAAACAAAAGATAATCCCATCAAATGCCACTGCTGAGGAGGCTTCAAACTCCAAAGCTTTCACATATGGAGCTGTGTAAGGAAATAGAGACAACAGGAGATAAAACATCCACAGGAGAGGAAAGTGAATAAAGTCATGCATGGCCGTGTGTCAGATTGCTAAAAAGAATGAAGCAGAAATATGTTTGCAGGAGTGTCGATCTTTCACAGAGCTTATCGTCTGTAACGATAAGATACCAGATAGATAAGTGGTATCAATAAGAGTACTAGTATTGATAACTATCCCTATCTGGCATTTCAAGATAACCCATCACTACTGTGAAACCAACCCTAGTGTAAATTTAGTGTCAAGATTCATTGTTGATCTATAGTTTCAAAAAAGAAAAAAAATATTTTGGTGGATTTATATGTTTGAAATATTATTCTATAGTATATACTAAAATAATATTATCTTTCAGCAAATGTCACATTTCTGGGCTGACAAAAAGTACCATGCTTATCTCAGTATCCTATGACATTAGAATTATTTCTCCTCAAAAGTACAAGACTGAGTCTTTAAACATCTGTTGCATTTTTCTATTTGAGGTGTCTCTGGATAAGCAGAAGATGGCGGAACAGAACGGAAGGTGTCTGTAACTTAAATTTGAGTAATTCCTAAACTAATTGTGGTGCATTCTACTTTTCTTTTATTGCTTTTGCCTGACTGTTTATTTGCCAAAACAGTTTGATTCTGCTTTGTTAGTTTGATCATACTTTATGTTTAAAGGAAAAAAACAAAAAACTTTGAATAATCTGTTCAAAGTTTCTTTGGGGTGAATGAACTCTTTCTTTTGAAGCTATACTTGTTTTATCATCAACCAGCTCAGACCCTTCCAGCAATCAATCAATAAAAACATTTTATACATGAATCATATTTTAGAAAAATATATTTTTAAAAAATCCATCCCTCTGAACCAAACAAGTTGAAATAGAAGCATAAAAGTATTTTTTTTTTTTTTTATAAAAGCAATAAATGGTGTTCTATTTAAGAATAAAAGAACATTATCCAAGTCTGTCAATGCTACTGTATGTTGTAATAAACTCGGCTTTCAACTTTGAATAATAATGAATAGGTTAATAGCGCATTTAAGTGCTTCATGGTGAACCAAATACAGATATATTAAATGTGAATGAGAAAAGTTACTTCGAGTTTTAAAGATGTCAAGGTTTAAAAATCTCAATAGTAATGCAGTAAAATGTCTGATTTACTTATTCAGGCATCTACAGCTCATAAGACCAATAGAACATTTCAAATGCTGTTTGAAGGTGTTTTAGTAGAATATATTCAGACAGGTAAAAAATGATTATAATGCACACTGATTGCAAATGGAATTACTGTATTAGAAATTACTGTGTAGAAACAGTCCTAAGGGGGTTTATTGTATCAGACTTACCCATGCACATCAAATGAAGCTCGATATCTCTGAGTGATGATGGACATTAAATTTGGGTCGTTCATGATCAAGAAAAGTAGCTGAGATAACACGAGATTTTCTTTTAAAAAAAAAAAAAAAAAAAAAAGTACCAAGAAATTATTTTCTTAGGGTGCTACACTTTGGGCAAATTGAAGTTGAACATAAATGTAAAGATTTTGGGAATTTTTCAACCCTACATCTCTCAGAGATTTAGATTAATATATAAGGGAATTTTATTTAAAAAAAGGTTGAAAAGTTAAAACTTTTGGGGGTTTTTTTGTAAATAAAGTCAAAATATCAAGAATAAAATGGCAATACAGACACATTTTATATTATAATCACTCAGAGGAGCTCAGACTAGAACACAATATTTTCCAAATACACATGTAGTGGTTCAGGCATCTGCTAGGATGCCTAGAAGCCTCGCTGGCGAGTTGTTTTAGACACATCCTATTCGAGGATGCCCAGGACTCACTTGGCGAAGTTTGTCTTAAAAGTAAGCAGGGAATACTTTGCGACCCTCCTAGATGAGCTGGAAGATGTGGCCTGACTGAGTTTTCCTGCCATAGCTGTTGCCACCTTGGTACACTAAGATAAATTCATTTTTCACTCCTCACTCACTCCTGACTTCCCTCTTCCCACAACCTCTGATTGGTTAAGCAGCAGACTTTGGAAAAGTTTACCTTGTGTGAGAATCATTGGGGAGAAATATATACACGAAAAACTCACCTATGGTTTGTGACAAACATTTCAGTGCTTTGCATCTCACGACAACTAGATCTGACAGTTTTTTTCTCATGCTTTGAACCAACCTGCACAAACATAACAGTGAATAATGTTTACATTTTTAGTAAACAGTGAATTCACGCCATTAATACATCTAGTAACAAAACATCTGACAAGTGAAAGAGCTGGGAGCGAGAGTTTATTCTGGAGGTAAAATCAGAGGTTTTCAGTCTTGCTTTATCTAAGGCCCTTTCTGTCCTGTATTCTGCTCTCACTAAAATCTTAGTCCTGTTACCAGCTACGTAGACAGCTAATAAGTCTTTCACAGATCACTCAGGAAGCAATAGATGAGAATACTTTTTGTAAATGAAGAAAACAACAATAACAGATTTTCAGAAAAGGTAATCAAGTCTCGCTTATCCATCACAGCTCATCTTAACAGTGTGTAGTCTGGACAATAGTGTATATTTAATTTTAGGTCACATGAAAAACTCATCAACACTAGTATCGCTGGGAACTTTCTGGTTGTATCATCTGAAAACTAAGTTACTAACTTACAATCAGAAACTAGCATATACACATTAATGTACATTTATTCTAAGTATAACTATAAAATACTAGTTTTGAGAGGTTTTTTTTTTTAAACTGAAAATACGTAAATATCTTCTCCAAAAATGGGTTAAATGCTTCCTCTAACTGTTATTAATTGGTATAAAAACCCTAATGTGTGACATTTTGGTCTGTTTTCCAAAAAAATGTAGACTTTATTCATATTAATAAATTGTATAGGACATTTAGGAATTGAGAAAGAGAGGGGAAAATTACCCTCCATAATTTTAGTACTCTGTTCTAATCTGCATACAGAAATATGATTAATTTTCTCTCTTTATTGTTGGAAGAAATTGCATGCTTTAGACCTTTTGAACATCTTTGGGGACCAAAATAACCCAAATGCAAAAAAGGGGTGAAAAGGGATACAAAGAAAGGTGGCCATTATCGCACTTTGCTTGAAGCATACACTCCAGCTTTTTACCTTCAATTAAACATGAACAAATTGGATTCCTGTTGTGTTAGGAAGAAGTGTACTCCCGTATGAATGTGCAGTATGTCTATGAGGCTTAGAGACACACTCGAGTTTGGAAATGAACAAGCATGACTGCAGGAAAATTAAAAACGTGATAACTCACCAGAGGCCCAGTCATTAGCTTTTTCTTTTCAAAGCTCCTCTTTGCTGATGTTCATTCCTGCCTGGTTTAAACTGATCTGACAACGGTCTAGCAAACTAAAATTTAGTCTAATCCTCAAAGTACTTCAAAGCTGTGCATGAGTGTGGGGTCTAAGTTACACTCCGACAAGGTCTTTCAGATGGGAAAAAATGCTTTTCACATTTCTCATTTGCTCTGAGTTTAAAGCAGAACACATATATTTTATACATCTCCGAGCGCTGACCTCATTCGGCTTTTGATGCCTGATGAAATTGAGGAAGATGAGAATAAGATACCCGCCTGCATAGATAGGACTTTGACATTTTCAATCCTAGTCTAAGCAGGTTTGATGCTCCTCTAAATCTAATAGCTCAGCATCAAATGTCAGAGAATGTCTGAATTAAAAAAAACACATCTGTCAGTCTCAAGTTTCTGTCAGCATCAAGAAGCCTCTGGACAATTCTGGCCTTTTGTACATAAACTGTTCAAATTTTAGATTTTATTATCGCACAACCAACTTTTGATACCGTTTTCACTGTTTTTTGCAAACCAAATTATTCCCCTAAATGTTCCATTTTCAGTGGTACAAAAGTCATTCAAATACACCTCAGTGTTGTTTTTGTCAACAATAATAACAACGAAAAGATTTTGTTGACGAAGCTTTTTGTCATGACGATGACGTAACAATATAGAAATAAATGTGGCTTTTTGGTGACTAAAATGTGACAAGACTTTTGCAAGTTTCTGTTGACAGGACAAAAATGTAAAGAAATAGGTGTCAGAATTTCACATTTCTGTCTGTGAAAAGAAAAAACCACAGCGGCTACATTCTGTCTCTCACGGCGGCACGCCCCCCACAATGCTGCACGTTCACACCATCAACACAATACACTTGCAGCCACGAGAAAGTCACACACCATGGCGGCACCAGCAACAAAGGGGCTTGGTGGTTGTAAACTTAAATTTTAAAGTGTCCAACATATTTTTCGCAACGGCATGTTGACTTTAAGCTAATGCTAGCTTGTTGGCGCTGCTGACTTCCTTAGTTAGTTTAGATGCGCTAATGACTGCTTTAAAGACACAATGCAATGTTTACTTTGTTTACAGAGGTTATTAAGAAGTGTCATTTTTAAGTTTGCATAAGTTACAATGTACCTCACTCACTGAAGAATTTGTATTTATTTTACTTTTACCATGTTTGCTGTTTTGCACAAGTTAAAAGCTACACAAGGTTGTCTTTTTTATTATTATTATTTTTACAAATGACCAGTAATAAAGCCATGATTGTTAAAGTAAGAATATTTGTTGTTCTTTGCTTTTTTACTCTAACACTAGACTAAAAACGTTCTAAGTATTCGCCGACTAAAACTAGACTAAAACTCTTGAGTTTTTCTCGACTAAAACTAAAGTATATAGAGATGACTAAAATGTGATTAAAACTTAACTTGATTTTCGTTCCAAAGAGTAAAACTAAAACTCAGATGGCTGCCAAAAACAACATTGATACACTTTAGGGTTGCTGAAAAAGGCCAATTTATATATAGACATACATTTATTGAAAATTTGTGTTCATAAAAGGTTTGATTCAAAAAAGCAAAAAAAAAAAAAAAAAAAGATAAATTTAGAGAGTGGGATGCATTGACAGATGAAAGCGAGATACACCCTCTATAACCTGCTATGTCAAAAATCTTCAAAAGAATTAGGCTATTTTTTTTTTTTTTTAATTAAATCAAAATTTTACATATATCGGAGAGTGAATTGAGGTGATGCTAAACTGTGCCCACTTCATTTAACTGAGCGATACAACAAACATACTACCTTTATACGAGTTACCAAAGGACTTTGGGGAGGATTTGTTGTCTTTTTCTGTAATGCAGATAATTAAAGCTGGGTCATTTAGACTAGGACCTTCAGAAACATGGGGAATTGTTTCAAGTAAATAACAACAAAATTAACATAAAAGCCCCAGTGCACCACAGCCTGAAGACGAGGGTCAAAAACAATTATGGCACACGGTTTAAAATGTGCTCATCTTATTGTTAAAAGTGGTCTTACTTTTGAAAAAAATGTTTGTACTCACATAATCCTCAAACTGTCAATAATGCATATACTTGCGCACTTACATGTACAATGTAGTGGACCCATGACATTATTGTTCCAATTGTGTGCCAAAATTGATACATTTGATGCCAAATTTAAGAAAATAATCCATGGTCAGTTAACTGTGTGTATATTTTATGTTAAACTAAAGATATCTTCAACTAGAATTCCTAGACAATGAATATCCAGGAAGCTATTGAAACTAAAGATAAATATGTTAAGACTGCAGTTTTTATTACAGTTGAAAAAAATTAAATATCTTTTTTCCCAACTTTGCTGGTGTTATTTAAATAAACATTTCAGAGGTTTCTTCCATGCTTGAGTAATAATCTGTCAACAAAACATACCTGATGCAGTGTTTTATGTCATTCATGTATTACTGGGTAATTTGCATTTACTCAATAGGGTATTCAGATAAAACTTGAACGCCTGGTTGTTCTTAGGCATGAATTTTGATCTCTCTACCACGCCCCCATTCTAATATAAATAGGAACTAAATGGGTACGTAGAGGGGAGAGTATTGATATTCTATGTTAACAAAATATATGTTTACCCAAGCATGTAATAAGATGAAAATTATTACTCGACAAAAAAAATATCTCTTTCCCTCTTTTGAAAAACACATTTTTGAGTCCCCATTTTCATCAAGACTGGGCTTATGTCTACAAAAATACTCCATGGTTAGTGCCAATGAAAACATTAGGTACAACAGAGGAAAAAAGCAGAGCAGAATAAAATTTGAAAAAAAATCATTCAAAGTAGTAACTTATATCAGGTTGCAAACAGAGAGAATAATAAACTCTGTCATTTTTTAATATAATTGTAAAAACTTGTTACTAAAATCTTAAGCAGATTTTTGTTTCCATATGGGAAGGTATTTTATTGGATATTACTTTTACTTCAGAATGTCCGAAAATACCTTTAACAACCGAATGATGTATGAAAACGTCCTCTGAAATAAGTTTGGAACTCGTCATTGACAAGTTGGCAGCACAAAACACTTTGTTCCAAAAACTCTGAAGGCAAAAATTCTCACTGGAGCTAAATATTCTAAAGCTTGAAGGTTATGAAACTAAATGAGAATATATGCAGGAGTGGTACTTGTCTGTGCTTTTCTTTAAACTGACAAAACACATTTTAAAATAAACTAAACGACCTGAACATACGCACAAGGACGTTCATGAGTCTGAATGCAGGTGAGAAGCTTTTATAGAGAATTTATGGGTTGGAATAATAAATAGCTTGATTGTAAAAACAAAATATGTTTCAAAATTAATGTCAACTATTAGAATTGCTGCATAGATACCTTGCAAGCTGACTGGATTGGAAAGGGTTGAACTATCTCAGAGTTTGGCTTGAGTTGGATGCAGTTATCCCGGGTTTGAATAAATTGCAAAGTATGACAAAAACATAAAGTTTGATTTGTGCACAAAATTGATTTTACTTCTACAATTATATTTTTAAAAATGATGAAATGGACTTTACTTGACAGTTTGATGTGTTTTCTTTTTTGATTTGAAACATTTTCCTCGTCTAATCGAAATTGGGGAAAAAGATATAAAAACAAGCGATAAAATAAAAAAGTTTTCAAATTGTGTTTATTTTGGCAAGTGGAAGCAAGCTGCGGTAGTTTGTCACTTCTGGAACTTCCTAATCAAACTGGTGGCTTGATTTACAGAAAATAACTCACACTCACTGTCATTTTCTGAAAACTGGTAATAAAATCTTTATTGGTCTGCACAACTACAACCTGAAAACACAAAAATGAAAACTATGTTGACTTGGTAGCATTCCAAAGCTCACACAAATGCATGATGCACTAAACTGGGTGTAAAAACCAACAAAGCTGCTTCTCTCTTGTTGTGCTTCACCGAGTCAACAAAACAAGCTTGAATTATGAATAAATCATACTGAACAGATGGAGAGTATTGCTCTGTTACCACAGAATTTTACGTGTTCGTATAATTCATTCTTTGTCCATGTTATTGAGATGTGGCCATGCTCCAGCAGCAAAACAATGATTGATGACCTAAAACTTGCAGTGGTGTATAAAACCCTTCCTCAGCTTCATCAAATTGTAACTTCCACATCTGGCGAAGAAGGGGAAAAAAATTGTTGCAAACATAACAAACATAATAGTGTAATAAGGGAATCCTGTCCCAGGCTGACATGATGGTCACTGACCTGACAGTAGATGAAAGCCTCAAAGCTGAAGCCAAGTCAACACCCCCGCCCGGCCTCATTACGTTAAGCTGCAACTGTAAACTTCAGCTCATTAATGCTGCTCTGCAGAATAAACAAGGAGTGAACCATCTTCAGACCTGACCAATAAAACTATGCTCAATTTCCCATCCTCAATGGCTCGTTTGCACTTCTCTTCAGACAGCTTTATTAATCTAGAGCTAAGATAATTAAAACTCTTCCCCCTTCTTTGTGAAGAACTGAAAAGTTCTTCACCATCGACATGCATACAAAAGCTTTCAGCATGATGTCAAATTAAACCCTTGCTAGAGTAGACAGTAGACAGCTGTGCTTTAAAAGATTTAAGCCAATGAAACATTTTTCAAATAAAAATCTAGTTAAAATAAGAGTTAATCTGTAACTTGTTTGTTTCACTTTGTATTCATATTTAGAAATTTTCTCCTGTAATGTTGCTTTAGTTTAAAGAGTGGATTGTTTTGATTATATCCTGCAAGAGAAAAAGCAGAGAGGTAGACATCTGATCAGTCCATGGATGTATCCAACTGTTACCATTTAAAACACATACTGAGTGTACAACACGTGTCTAGCCAATAAACTACAGGAGTTCTGAAAAACAGCAGCTTTTACACAAGAACCCACTGCCCACCGACAGACAGGATGTTGTCAAACTGTGTTGCAGCCTCCATCATCAGTGTGACTGTGGCAACCGTTTTATCTCAAGGCTGAATTCACAATCTTGTCAAAACCGCTATAAAGTAAAAGCCTTTTACCCAAATGTGAAATAAAGATTTATTATCATGAATAAAATGTAAACTACAAGCACGCCCGTGGATGAATTGGGTTTTAACTTGTTATTATCTATGATATTTTGTTGATAATTTACCTGCAAATAAAATTGAAATAACTACAGTACTACAGAGTGTGTTGGAAAGTTTGCTTGACTTTTCAAGACCTTTTTGTTGTTTGTGACGTTTTATCACCTCTGAACACTAAGAATGATGCTAGTCTCTCTCTCTATTACTGCTTCAACACTGCAAAATGACAAGAAACGCCTGAATGTTGATGCTGTAGAAATTTCCAGATTAAATGAAGTCTGATTTTAACTAGATCATTTTTTAAGCCTGGATGTGTGTGGTAAGCTACAGAACTGGACAACTGAATTGTCTGAAGAAAATTAGTCTCCCTTTAATTCAACTCAAATGGATGCTCCACCCATTTATGCAACAAACAAAAACCCCTGCACTAAAAAGTACCACTAAACATAAACCAGGATTTTAGAAATCCTTTTATCCCTGCACTTACAAAACGTTAAACTCTTTCTACCCTGAAACACACAGCAATGGCGTTCCGCTCGCTCTGCGGTTGGTGGGTACTTTCTTTATTTGGGACCAGCAGGGAATATTTAATGTGCCCAAATAATCAGGTTAGTCCAGAAAACGGAGCATAAAGATAATTGTTTCCATCAGGACCAGGCTAACCATGTCTTCGCCTTGAGTAAAGTTTCTAAACATAGTATTTAAATTCTAAATCTCAGGAATTGTTGCCAACACAAACCAATAGCTTGGTTGACTTCCTTTTTTCAGCAACAGAACTACAATTATGGGCTGGACGGACGCTTGTGTTCACGTCACAACACCATCTTTATTAGCTGGTTGACCCAACAATTTCTGATCGCTGTCATTTTAAGCTAATGTCTGCAATACCCACTGTGTTTTGTTTTTTTTTGCAAAAGAACACAATTTATTAAAAACGCTTATGATACAAGAAAAAAGCCGATTCAAAATTATTGTTTTTCCATTCCAAAACATTAGGGAGGATTTTTACGTGTTTACAGCCAGCTTTCTTTAAATCATAAATACAAAAAACTCTCAGGAAAGTGGTTAAACTTTTCATCAAACTTTTTTACTATTTTCATCCTTTTTTGAAGTTTCACTTTTTGATTAATTATTTATCATCCACATTAAAGTTGTCTGCAAAAGATCTTGTTGAAATAAGGAGTTCCAAAACTTTCACAAGTTATTCAAGCTTACGTGGGTTAAGAATCAGTTGATGATGACAAGACAGATGAGACTAAATGCCTTATTAACCTGTCTGAAAGAAATGTGTGGGCTGAGGAGAGAATAAATTACATCACAAAAGTCTCACTTACCAACCTACACAGCACACCTGGTTCAGCTGTAAATCATCAATTATGCATTGGAAGCGTAGTGAATTTGATGTTGCATTGTACATTTTAAGAATTCTTCTGTAATTCAATGTACTTTTAATAAAACTTAACGATTCTTGTGTTTTAGTTATTTTTCACTGACATCTTTCAAAGCCATAGGTTGAATAAAATTAGTGCATACGGTATATCACACTGTTTCCCATCTGCTATGTCCCTTTCTCAAAATCTACAATATTGCTAAACATCATATTGCTTCCTGTTTAATTCATGGTCAGTTATGGAAAATTATTTAGTGTGTCTTGATTTCTGTTCTCATTTGAACCTTTTCTTTTCTAGAGGAATGTAACTATGCTTAGTATTGTAACTACTATTACAGCTCAGTACTCACGTACCCTCATTACTTTCACTTGTTCTCTTTTCTTTCTGTTTCATTCTTCTTTTTCGTCCTTCACTTCATCTCCTCTTACCACTGTCAGCCCCAACAAACATACCAAAACTAAATCCTTATTGTTTAAAAATTTGAATAGAAAAAAATAATGGATATGGTGCATTTCTTGGCAGAGACAATCTGACCAGCAAGACTGATAAGTCAGAATACAGATTTTCATTATTCTTCTGACAGCATCAAACAGGATAGGATAAAAAAAATATGCATTTGCTAAACAGGAGGGTGGTGTGGCTCAAAAACATCTATAAATTTGAATAAGACTAACACATATACGTAGGTGATTAATAAAATATGCTGTATATTTGTATCTGTATAAACATGTGCAACGCCATTTTCCATGTCTGACTTTTCTGCAGGTACAAGTACAAGCTTTCTAGAAGAAATAAGTTTTGAAAAAGCAAAGGTAGCAAAGGTTTTGAAGAAATTCAAGGCCAAGATCACTTTTTGAACCAAATTTAACATGAAGCCTCAGTACAAATACTGTATATTTCTGAGAAAAGCCACACAAACTCATTTAGAAAGACTAAAACATTTATACAAGATAGCAAAAATTTACCATCTTCTCTTTCGACTTTCTTATTAACTTTCAAATATGTGAGTATTCCATTAAACTCAGAATGAAGGTGAAATAGTTACATTGAGAACACAATTTCATTATTTGTGTGGACTTCAAAAGTAAAAAGTAATTACGTCAAACAGTTTTTGATGAAAAAGAAACAAGAGTGAAATCTCTTGTTGATATTGAACTGGTTAGTCAAATAATAATTGCAGTAGTTGATGCTAAGCTTTTAAACCTTTTGATTAAAGTGGTCCCTTGATATTAAGCAATGCTAATAATGACTTTTTTGAGGACAGAAGGAGTAGATAAAAACTCAGCTGAATTTTCCATTAAATATTTTAAAATACATTAAAACTAGCAGAACATTTATAATATTTAAAACTAAATTGAAACCAAATAAACGAGCAGCTTTTTGTGGCAAATATTACAATTCTGACGTAACAAGAAGGACTATGTTCACATATTCCATAAGATTAAAATTATTACCCCACAAAACTACAATACCCACTCTTTATATACATTTGAGGTGATTATGAAAGAGAAAATCATGACATCCGATCAAAATGGTGTCGATAAGATGTCCACACCTTCACTTGACAACATGTAATTTTCTCTTGTTTTAGACTATTACAGCATACAAGTGGAGTTTTTCGCCAGATTTAACCATAATATTCAAAGCCATTTTACTCTTATTTATTTTCACATCATTTGTGTTGTTAAATTGGAACATTTTCACCACCTGCTGTCTTCAAAAGTAACACAGTGGGAAATAAAGAATAAATTAGCCTCGTTTGAAGGAACATATTAGGAAGAAATTCTGATAAACATCATTAGTGTGGAGGAGAAGCAAGGACAAAATAAAATATCTAAAAACTCTAATTCTGTGGAGATTTTTTATATATTGCAAGGTTCAGTGTTTGAATAATAAAACGCTAGTACTTCCTGAACAGAAACTTTTAAGAGAAACAGCTGCACCGGACTCAAGTGTCTATTGAAATAACAACTTAATTATAAAAAAAAAAACAAAAACAAAAAGACTTGTATGTTTTTCTCTTTCACGCAATTCGTTTGAACTTTAACATATTTAAAGAGCCAATTCCGATTAACTCTCTGTGCTAGTTTTAGTTCCGTTACGTTGTCTTCTGCTTATCCAGGGCCAGGTTGCGGGGGCAACAGCTTCAGATGAGAAACCCAGGCTTTTCTCACCCCGGCTGCCTCTTCTAGCTCACCCGGTAGGATCCCGATGCAATCTCCGGCTAACTGTGAGATATAGTCTCTCTAGCAGGTCCAGGGTTTGCCCCTGGCTCTCCTCCCCGGGTTTCCCCAAAACATCTCACCAGCGAGGCGTTCGGGAGACATCCTAACCAGATGCCTGAACGACCTTATATGGCTTTTCTAAACCTGGAGGAGCAACGGCTCTTCTCCATGCTCCCCCAGATGGCACAACTCCTCAATCGATCTCTGATTGAGAGCCCAGCCACCCTCTGGAGGAAGCTCATTTCAGCCGCTTGTATCTGTTATCTTGTTCTTTCGGTTACCAACCACAGATGGTGAGCATAGGTGAGGGTAGCAATGTACGTAGATCAACTTTCTATGAATCGAGATCTTTGTTTTTCGGCTCCGCTCTTTCTTTACCATGACAGACCGATGCAGTGTCCTAATTATTACGGATGCCGCACGATCCATCTGTCAATCTCTCACTCCATCCTTTCCCCACTCGTGAGATTCTTGAATTTCTCCATTTGGGGCAGGACCAAATGCTCACTTCCCACGTAGTCCTACTTCCTGCCATGAGCATAGCATATATTAGCATAAATCCGGTTTGAGGCTATAAATACATTGTAAAGCCCAGGAGAAGCTAGTGTATATTCTTTTATAATGCTACAAATATGGTATTCCCTGTTGATGAAGTGAAGGACTAAGCTTGAGCAGAACGCCCGCACTGAAACACTTCCTGTTTACGTTAGAAAGTGGAAGTGGTAGAGAACAAAAGGCAGGCCCTAAAAAAACCCTGCCCTTTTCTTTCTGTATTTTCCTTTCACTGGTCGCCACAGCAAGTCAGTTTCTTTTTTCAATCCCCATCTGCTGCATCCCCTTCAGTGAACGCCACAACTTCCGTGAAATCAACTAAGGTATGTTTTTTTGTTTTTGCAATAAAGTTCAATCATGGTAGAAACCTCCACAAAGTTGATTTAAAATAAAAAAAATAATAATAATTAACTAACATTAGCTTCTTTCTGGGTGGGGTCAACAGTTTTTTTAATCATTTTTAAGAAACCATTTATTTAGCCAGCCAAAAAATTGTGTTGCACACAATCTGCACAAATATTCCAAAATATTAGTTTTTTTTTGCAGTTTTCCACGTGATCCAGTAAAACTCATTTATGCTTCAAAAGTCAGGTGGTGTTTCTAAAGAAAAATATTGGTTCTCAAGCGTTTCATCCGGTGGATCAAAACTAAAGCAGGCTCTATAATGATAGTTTAACACATAAAAATAGCATTTAAACACCCAGTTCGCTGCCTTCAAAGTGACAGCATGTAACCCAGTTAGACACAAACAACACGAGATGATCCAAAATGACACTACGATTGTAAGCATCTGTCCTTGGGGGTTTCTAAATTGGATTGATTAGATCTGAGAGTGGCGTCATGCGTGACCAACATGTATGTGTGTTGCAAATGAATTATGAAAGGATTTTTAAAATTGCTTTATGAGTTATGGAAGACAAAGTGTTCTGGACATTTTTTTAGATGAAAAACAAACAAAAATCATTTTAAAAAACATTGGCATAAAACAAGCATACCGACGCAAAGTTGAAGCAGAACTTCAAAGAGCCATCAAACCTGATTAACAACATTGGCATGCATGATCGGCTTTGCTTCACTTGTGTGGCAAGGGTCCTCGTGTAAATCGCCAACAGTGACTGACAACCCCATGTCCTACTTTAGGTGAGATGAGGTGAACATGGCAACAACTTCATCAGCAACAGGCTCACCAGGCAACCACGTTAGCTTTCAACTGGACAACATCAGTAACAATAATAATGTTGTGTTATAAATGCAGAGAGTGTCTCTCTTTGTTAATCTGTAAAGGCTTCACACTGTCACACCCTGTAAAATTAGGTCATTATAAACTGAGAAAATGAAAAGCAAAAGAAAGTGAATTAATCATTTATTTCACTGTTGAATAAACAAACTGAAATTACCAAGCCCCGACTGTCAAACAGCGATGCACACTGGCTTTAATGAATTAACCAGCCGGGAAAGAAGATGTTCAATTTTGACGGCACAAAAGGGTCTCGTGTATAATTGATGAGTGATTCAGTGAAGTAGTTTCATGTTGAGGATGGCTGGTGTTAGTAGTTGGAGAGTCAATGCACAAGCACAGCAGGATGTTTCATAAAAAGGTTTGTTTCTTCTCTAAAAGCTAAAAAAATCTGGGAGGACTCTGGCTGGGACTTTGGGGTACTCATTCTACTAATCAGAAATGAGTGCACTGTCTGTAAACATTACCATGTGCTTTCTGAACTGTAATTTTTAAAATTTTTTTCTAATAGTAGAAGAACCATCTTCAGTTGACACAATGAAGAAGAAGTTTCTAAGCCCAGACAAGGTGGAGGCTTTGGTATATGAAACAGCATTGAATTAAAATAATATCTTAATTGAGGTACACATTTGAAGCATTTGCATCGAATGGCTGCATTGTGTTTACTGCTGGTAATTACTCGACACTGGGGACCGAGAGTAGAACTCAGAAGTGCAAAAGGAAAAGAGAGAAAGAAGAGGTGATAATAGGAAAAAAGGAGTTACTGTGTATGCATGTTAGACTTTTGTTAAAGTTCTACAACGTGATCGAGTACAGTTTTGCTACCCTCCTCAGGCCTGTTTATTTCTATTACTGCTTACATTACATACAGGCTGCTAGCTCACAAGGTACATACAAAAGATTCTGTTAATGTGGAAGTTTGTGTTTTCACACTTTAACATATTCAATTCCACACAGTCGGGCTAGTTCCACCTGGTGTCCTAGCGCAGTTTAATTTTACTGCAGACATCTGAGAGACCTGGAACATAAATTGTTATTGCACCAAAAAGTTGCAGCCAAAACTCAATCAGGCGGCTGCGCATACCAAAAACCTTCATTTCATCTTCTGAACCACTTTTAGCTGGCAGAGTTATGTGGGGTGCCGGAACCTATTCCGGCTGATTTTAAGGCAAGAGGTAGGGCACACCCCAAACAGATCGCCAGTCTGTCATGGGACCACACACACACACACACACACACACACACACACACACACACACACACACACACACACAAACATACACACATTCCTTGGGGCAATTTTGTAGCGGCCAATAACCTAACATGAATGATTTTTGAGAGTGAGAGGAAACCAGAGTACCTGGAGAAAACTCATGCATACACGAAAAGAACATGTAAACTCCATACAGAAAGGCCAGTGTTACAAGACTCGTCCGTGCCTGGAATTCGAACTCCGACTTTCATGGTGTAAGCAAAAATGCTACCGTGCAGCCCACAAAAACCTTAAAATAAAAAATTTACAAAATGGCCACACAATAAAACTGTTTTAATACCATAACAACAATATTTGGCACAACACGGCCAATCAGCAGAAAAAGAAATGGCACTGTGATGTCAAACGCAATTGTTCTTACCTTGGTAGCTAAGCTTGAAGGCCAAGCTGAAAGCTTTCACTGTTGCTCCACAACCACTTATCGATGCAGCATCTAAACAACTCCTTGCTGTAAAATCTCATTGGATTTCAATGTGTTTACGGGTACATAAGTATGCCTATATGTAGTTCTGCAAAATGAAAGCTAAACATCTGATGAAAGAATTTAGGCCACTTTACAACATCAACAACAGCAAAAACATTTTACCAAAGAGGGATGCACCTCCATTAAAAAAAAAAGGTAATTTGCATGTTGTAAAAACATGATACGTACATTTCACATCATAATATTATAGCGTAAAAAACATGTGCATTTCATCTTACAATGTGAGGTTCGTTCTAAAATCATGATAGTTTTAATTTAAAACAAGACAATGTCAAAGATGATTGGACATTTTTTGTAGCCTAGACTTTTTTGTAATTTATTGATAACATAGGTACTCTTTAAATTTTAAACATAACACATCATAATTTGAAATAAGACATTTTTCCCTGCTCCCACACTGATCCAAAAATTGGCCCAATCTATGACTCTGATTTGGGTAAGAATCCCATCTGTGAGTTTTTTCATTTTATTTATTTTTTTCAGTTTCACGCCAAGTTAATAATAAAAGAGCTTGAGTAAAAAAAAATATCTTAAATATTAATTTGCTATCGCAATATCAAATGGAAGCATTGTAGTGGAGTCTCACAGTGATACTGTAGTTATCAGTATCACAGTTTTGAGGATTTTTTTTGTGCAATTATGCACTTAGTTTAAAAAGTCTGTTGTGCTTTTCATCCTGTTTAGCTGAAGAACACAGTCAAATCATTTCTTTGTTCCATGTTCCAAGAGCTAAATTTGCTCCACCAATTTAAAGAACCCTGCTAGTTAACTACGAAATAAATCAACATTCAGATGTATAAAACTGAAAAAGTTTTCAAAACGCTTTGAAATCATTTAGAAATTCCAAGACACAAAAGCTGGTGTTCCATGGCCAAAACTTAGTGCACTTGAAGTATTAATCTATTTTGTCAAGTTTTTGTGTTCAAAACTTCTCAAAGATTTGAATCATTTACTTTTAAAGGCACAAAGTTTATGCTGAAGACTTCTGGTTATAGTCCTGTGAATTACAAACATTGTGTCTCCAACAGAAGCAGAAGAAATACTTTTTACATTCGTTCCATGAAGGCTGAAGTATTTGTAAGACATTGCTACCCAGGCATCCCAAAACTCTCACAAAATATTAACCAGAAGTTGAGCAAATACCCCAAATAATGAAAAAGAAAGATTGCAAAATTCTAAATTTTATTTTCATAGACTAGCAAGGTTCATGGTTAGACTGAAAAAAAAATTTGTTCCACTGAAAAGAGAGAAGCACAAGCATTGATGAGGTGTAAACACTATTATTCTATTTGACTAAAGTTTTCCTTCTCAAGTCACCTGTGAAAACCTAATTATTGTGGTATTGAATCATTGAGCGCGGTGTGAAAATAAGGAATAGGAACAGATGAAGCAAAGACTGATTAAAATCATTAGTTGTTCCGTCAGTGGTACGGCTCGCAGAGCCTGACTTATAAATGGGCTTCATCTCCACCGCAGCTCTCTGAATACTAAACATCTCGCCAAAATAAACTCAGATTCAACAGCCAAATACAATTTTAATGGATTCTGCATTACACCGGTAATTCCAGTTTACCAACGTACCAACTTGGATTTTTTTTCTTGCTTGGCGCAAATTTGACTTTAACAATTTGCATAACAAAAAAGGTTGTTAAAGAGCAATCTTGATTGAAATTATTTTGATCTTAGAAGAGAGTGGAGAGTTTTCTGTCAACTCATTTTCAAGTAGAAGATTCTTTTGGGTTCTGATCCATCTTTCAAATTCTACGAATTCTACGAATAGACCAGTTATTTTTGCAAGACACCATATGAAAGGTCTGAACAAAATGCTAAATTAGCTTGTGTGATGCACAGGACTACCGCACTTTCACATCTATAAGGTGCACATAAAAGTCTTAGATTTTCTTCAAAATGTGCGGCGTGCCGTATACTACAGTGCACCCTGTGTGTGTTTATGTATGTGTTGTTGTTATAAGGCAGACGTAGTAGAGAACACCATGAGAAAGTTAAAGAGGGGAGTCTGGATTATTTATAAAACTCACACCCTATAATCAGTTGCGCTTTATGTATGTGTTAAATACAGAAATGGCACACATAACTGAGACTGAACCTTTTAGTATAGTGCACCTTGTGGTCATGAAAATATGGTAGTTTGCCATATTTTACGGCGAGTTCAACATATTGAGTAATGAGTATACACAATGTCAGTATGTGCCAGTGCTAACAAGCCAACAGCTTCATCCACGGTTGCAAAACAAAAGACTAAACTAGAGTATGCTGTTTCGGAGAAACAGCGCGTTGAATGCCTGCTCGCGGGGGGCGAGGACGCCGAAGCCCCTTTTTTTTTTTTTTTCATCCTCCGATGCTGAAAATGACCTGAAAGCTGGCTAAAAAAAACCCTGAATGTACATATGTGCTGGAAAAGGATTTCAAACACATTAAATTTTCATAAAGTTTTGTCTTTTATTGTGAAAATGTCGGTAAAGTTGTGTAATTATGCTTTAAAGTTAAGAAAACAAAACAGCGTTAAAGTTATTTAAAAAAAATAATTTTAATGTAAAAGTGTGTAAAAGATGATCATTTTATATTATTTTAGGTCTTTTATTGTGAAAATCCCATTAAAAATGGCTAAATATGCTTTTAAGTTGAATTTTAAAAAAAGACGAAGAATTATTAAAAAAAGAAAAAAACTAATATAAAAATGTGTGAAAGACAATAATTTTTATTATTTTAGGTCTTTTATTGTGAAAATCTCGTTAAAGTTGTCTAATTATGCTTTAAAGTTAAGAAAACAAAACAACCCTAAAGTTATTTAAAAAAAATAATTTTAATGTAAAAGTGTGTAAAAGATATTAATTTTATATTATTTTAGGTCTTTTATTGTGAAAATCCCATTAAAAATGGCGAAATATGCTTTTAAGATGAATTTTAAAAAAAAGATGAAGAATTATTAAAAAAAGAAAAAAATTAATGTAAAAATGTGTAAAAGATAGTAATTTTTTATTATATTAGGTCTTTTATTGTGAAAATCTTGTTAAAGTTGTGTAATTATGCTTTAAAGTTAAGAAAACAAAACAACCCTAAAGTTATTTAAAAAACATAATTTTAATGTAAAAGTGTGTAAAAGATAAAGTTTTTATAGTATTTTAGGTCTTTTATTGTGAAAATCTCATTAAAGTTGTGTAATTATGCTTTAAAGTTAAGAAAACAAAACAACTGAAAAGTTCTAATGAGCTGTCTTCTCATCAGAGCTCCTTAATTGCTCAAGACCACAGAAACAGAATCTGCATACAGCCAGCACAGCCTACTTCCAAATAAGGAGATGTCTGTGACATCACACAGACTCCTTCATTACCTTATAAGGAGATGAGCCTCTGAGTGCTCATTAATTGGGCGGCAAAACACACCTGCTCAGGTGGGAGAGAGAATTTCTGAATAGGCAAACAAATGCTAATTGCGCGAGAATGGAAACAGATAGAAAAAAAATTCTTTCAGATTTAGAAGCAGGACGATCAAATCTACTTGGGGATGTAATTTTATTTTTGTAGCTCAAACAGAAATGAAATGGCAGCCATTTTAGTGTCGAAAAATGTCACTTTTTGGGGGGAGGTCTCCTTCTGAGGACCATAGAGGAAATTCTGTTGGTCTGACAGATTCAAGAGTCACCTTGGATGAAAGAGGACAAGAATTCCTCCGTTTTGAGATAAAATTTATGTTTGTGGGATCAAAACTGAAAGAGTTATAAAAATTTGTTTGGAAGGGTAAAATTTTAAAATCCGGTCAGAGGGACGAAAAATAGACCTGACTTCTCGACCTTCGGGAGCCCATAGCGGCTAAACCGTCGCTCTGACGAAAAAATGAGCCGAGGTGCCAATTGTTCCTGACAAAATTTCCTTCGTTTTGATATAAAAAAATTTCCGGTGCGCCAAAAATTGTGGGAGCTAGAGCCTTTTGAACACAAAGAGTCTGGTTTCTCTCCACACTCTGTTTTTACAGTGCGAGCGAGGCAAAAAAAAAACCCTGATTTTTTCCATTTTTTCACTTTTTTTATAAAGTGATTGCTCTGAAACCGTAGAAGGTATGAAAGAGTCCTTCGGATGGTAAAGAGGTCAAATCCTTGTGACCCGTTTAAACTTTAAATGGTGTTTCTAGCTAAAACTATGTCAGAGCTGGAAAGCTTTGAAGAGCATGTGGTATTTGGCCAAAATCCCATTATTTCCAATGGGGCCCTTTTTTTTCGTGTTTTTTTGCGATAAATCGGAAACCGATTAAAATGTCCAAAAGTTGAATAGATCCGTAAATCTCATTTCCGAGCTGGTCGTTTTGAGCCCTGAACGGCTGCGCTCGGGCAAACGGATCTTGAGATTTTACGTGCCAAAAACGGTACGGAAGAATGCGGAAGATTTCTAGAAAGTAAAACAGGATCACTATAGTTGAATGCCTTTTAGGCATTCAACTGATTAGCTTTTGTTACATAAATGGGTGCATTATTTAAACAATGCATTTTATTACTTACTGAGAGAAAGTCTGACACAATGAGTGATGGGTTAAGTACGGTAAATGCAGACCTGATGTAAACATGTAGCGACACTCATGCACCATTGCTAAGGTTAGTAAATCCGAAAGAGGCTGAAAAGACTAGGTTTTCAAGGATCTTGATGCATGTGCACTATTAACAAAAAGTCGCTAGGCTCTAAATGCTGAAAGATATTCCATTGTGTCGTTAAACTTCATGGGTTCATTTAGGCTTTGCAATTTCAATGACACAGTATGATGTAGTCTTTTTTTTTTTAATTCATGCTCCTACATTAACACAAAGTGCAACTGAAAATATTACATCCTGTTCAAATCGTGCTAAGCTATGAAATTACATCCGCTTGTACTATAGTAGTTCAGACAAAATGTTTGTCTGGCAGTTTTTCAGGTTAATATTCTGAAGTGCTTCTGTTTATGCACTGTCGGCATTTTCACACAGAATAAGTGTTTATAATTGTATTATGTTACAGCATAATGGCCAGATGCCTGGTGGCTGACAAACACCAATCAAACTCTATTATTTCTGTTCCAGCTCAACACACTTGGACAGATATGTGTGCCTTTATTCAGAGAAAAATGTTCTGTTCAGTAGCATGGACACAATACAAACACCATGGGACATGTTGGGCAATCTACCAATTAAAATGGCCGCTGTGAGACATGAGACATAAATGTAGAGGCCAACTTTAGACTTCAATTTCAAATCTAATGGAAAAATCTAGACCAAAAGACTTTCAAAATTATCTAAACAAGTTTCAAGCCAACTTTTAAAGAACATTGCCAGTGAAGCACTAATCCGGTTAATACATTTTCTGTCCTTTTAAATCAAATACACAAGCATCTTTTTATTCTTCAGTCCCTTGCATTCAATAAAATTTTTTTGTAAAGTTGACTTTTGTAAAAAACTTTGGAAGTAGCTCCCTCAATGGCGACATGAGTCAGGCTAACAGCAGTCAGGCAATGCTACTTCCCCTCATTTCTCAGCCTAAACTAGAGGGACCGCCAAGCTGCTTCACTTCATCCATTTGGATTTGTTTGAGGAGTTAAGTTCTGGTGCCTTGCTTCTCAGCAGGTTAATGGGGAGGAAATCAATTTGTTGACTCAACCTTAACACAGAGACACATCGTTTGTTAGAGAATACTGAAAGACTCTTAGAGCTAAAGCAGCGAGATGCCGTGTATCCTTCTGCAGTACATGCACACTAAGTGGACTGAAAGTAAAGTTTCTTTTCACAAAGAAATGGCTTTGGATTCTTTAAAGAAATAAATGAGGTGACTGTACTTTTGGTTATTTAGTGTGGTCAGACGCTTTATAAGCTCGCATAATACAATTGGAAATATATAGTTTATAAGAGAAACTTTTTTGTACATACTTAGATTTATGAATACATCTACAGATCCATTGAGGCAGTGCTCACTCAGTTTCAGCAAATGCACTGCTAATAACATTTCCAAGCCGATAATGTATGCACATTGCAGGTGCTTAACAAATACATTATTAACAATATATCAATAGTATTTCTTTTCTTCAAAATGTGTTTCACTTAACAAAAAAAAAAAAGATATTTTGATAGTAACAGGTTATGCTCAAATTTAAATAATTTTGATTAAAGATCAAAAGCAATTTCTTTGTATAGGAAAACTGTTTATTTTTTGTACTTTTGAAAGTTTTGCATAATCAGACCATTTATCGTAATATGTTTGGTTCCAAATAAAAAGCCTGCACATTTGAGAGAATTTTAACAGAAAGCAAGAGGAACTTTTGCATACTTTTAATACTATGGAAATATGAGGACTGATTCAAGCCCCAAATTTTTATATTAATATACTTTATTAATCCCTGACCGAGAAGTTTGTGTGCTGCACTTCACCGAGGCAGTATGCCACCTATGACGGTGCCAATCGTGGAAAAACGGGGGCTTAGGTGTTGTCTCCGAGTACCCTGAATGTGCACTCAGTGGGATACGAACCCGCGAACTTCTGGTTAACTTCCAAGCTACGGGCAAACACTCGAACCAGTGAGCCACCGTCTCCCCCACCATTCCTTTAAGGGGACTGAACCACCGTCACCAGTCACTGAGCCACCGTCTGCATCAAAACCTTAGTTTTCTCTTGATGTCTCAAAAGTATGTGTAACATATTCACTGTAAAGTCTGCTGAATTTTTTTGGGGGGGAGTAGGTTGGTAGTTATGGGTGTGCAATGGGCTCAACAGTGAGACGTAGGAAAAGAACGGAGAGGGTTGTGTTGTTTGCTTGCCTTTGTTAGAGTAAAATAAGGCACGAGCGATCTTTCTCGCCAAACAACCCACCGGTCTGTAAATTAGCAAACAAGATTGTATAATAAGAATACATAAATAAGCCTAATTTTTTAAACACCAAGCACTAGCAATCCTTGAGAATTCGTGGTCAGTTGAAATCTATATTTATAATTAGAGGAGCATACATATGGATATGCAGTATGTATGTACAGTATGTATGGATCTGTATAAATTAATACAACCTGTTCATAAGATAGGCACCATGGCAAGAGCAGTTGTATTACTGGCAAATAAAGGAAGATTGAAGTAATGATGTGAGGCACCTTTTTATTTCTCACCTCATTTAGTTAAATGCTGCCTCTGCAGTAAGCCAGGCCATCCACACACTCCTCAACATCATAAAAGCAGCAGCAACAAGGACGCTGCGCTCCATCTGTCCATCAGCTGAAAGCCAGCTGGATGCAAGTGAAATGTGTGTTACCGCCAACAAAAGATGTGCACGCCACGAAGATTTGTCCCTGGCTGAAAGATGACTGACAACCATCACGACACAAGAGTTGGTATGTTCAGACATGGAAATTCTTAAAAGGATGAGAGGACAGACTGACATTGTTCAAGTTTTAAAAAAAAATGCTGGAACATCCAGAGCCTTGGGTGTAAAAAAGATTATTGATGATGAGACAGGCGGTGTTACTGTGGTCTTTGTTCTCTGCGCCTGTCTTCCATCTGGCAGGTAATTGCACTCCGTGTTTTACAGCTGAAGATAATAATAAACTTTTAGGGAGTGAAATGAAAAAGAAAAAAAACAGCGTGAGGGTAACAATGGGCCGTATTTGAACAGAACTGTGCAACTTATTTTCAATTAAACATATAAGCAATTAGAAAAAAAAAGTTCTGTGGATTAATGAGGTTAAAAGTGAAACTTTTTGAACAGAATGATCAAACATATGTTGTTCATTACATTAGAAACGGAGCAGAATTTAATGAGAAGAACTTTTGCTCAACTGCTCAACACAATGAAAAAAAAAAAACTGAATTATTTACTAAGAAAGCTCTGGTATGTAGTATACTAAAACCTAAACCAAACCAAACAAAAGAAAACACATTTCGGCCTGAACTTGATGACCACAAAACTTTTACTTCCATGCCAATTATAAAAGAAATTTAAATCAGATTCTCATTTCTCACTGGAAGTTTGACAAAACTTGATCAGATGCAGTTTTATGTTTGAAAAATAACTAATTGAAGTTTGACCTTAAGTTTTGAGGAGAAACTTTGAAGAATATAAAAGTCTTGAATTCCATCTGGGTTTTAAGCAAACACCAAAATGTTTAATCAACTCTCAAAGGCTTCAAAGTTTTGATTTTATTTTTTTTTATTTTTTTCTCCCAGTAAGGTCCAATTCCTTAAAACAAAAAACAGACAAATTGATTCCCTTTGTTAGATAGGTTTTTAGAACATATATTTTAAAAATCTTTGATAATTGTTAGGGTTTTTTTTTTTTTTTTTAAATTTGGAAAAAAAAATGCACAAAAAGTGGGAAAGTGTGGGTGTTCAGTTTCACAACCATAAAAAAATGCATTCGTTTCTTCCTGTTTACATCATTCAATGTCAAACTATAAACCTGTCAAATGTGTATGATTGACAAATTCCAACACAGTTTGCGATGATACAATAAACTGAAACCTGCTGCTTTAATTTTATTTTTCAGCTTTTTGAGGTTTTAAAGAGAAATGACACTTTGCTTTTTTCTTTTTTTATCTTTTGTTCTTTTGACTTTGTGGATTCTCTTCTTTTTGTCCTCAAATAAAAACCCTCTAAATGTGTTTGCTAGTTTTATCATCATGCTCTAAAGTGACATCATCAAAGAAAGTGAGAGAATTTCTGTCCTTGCATCCATTTTTTGCCTCAAAAGTTGATATTCAATCATAGTTTTCTTTTGTGGACTTGGAAGCTTAAATTAGCAGTTTTCCATTTAATAATTGATCATCTGTTTTTTTCTTGAAACACAGCAAATTAGTCATGTAACTTCATTTATTTGAATTATCTCAACAAAACACTTTACCAGAATTTTAATTAGCAAATTTTCTATTACAACTAGTTTTCTGCTATCTTGATGTGTAATAGAAGTTAAACACAATCATTTTAACCAGAATTATTTTTACAAGACCACTCTGTCAGTCTGAAAAAAGAGCACTGCTTCAGCTTCTCTCACCATGGCAACACCAACCGACCGCAGGTCTCCGTACTTCATTTTGTCTTCATCGCAGACATCAGCTCATTTACACTTAAAAACAAAGTGCAACTGAGGTTAATTGGAATAGAAATTAGTTTTAAAGGCTAATATTCCTTTTTGTAGGAGAAGGTTAAACTTCAACTTGATAAAAATACAAAATGGAAAGTCTAAAAATCCCTGTGATGATGATGAACCCTGAGGGATGAAAGACTGTTTTTGCGGAATTTTAAAGCAAGTCTAACATATTATTTTTCATTTTAAATAGTAGGAATTATATTTTAAGGGTAAAATAAGCTTTCAAAATAAGAATCGGGTTTGTAACTGAAAAAAAATCAATTTATCAAATATCAACAAGCAGCTTCACTTAGGATCATTTAAAAGTGTTGAACACAGAGAAAACTCCATTCAACATCTAGTGTTAGTTTTATTTTGGACAATTTAGTCATTTGTTGTACTCTTAAATGCTGACTTTAAGGTCTTCTGATTTTTCTAATCCTGTGTGAATCTCCGTGTATGTAATTAAAACAGTTTCTCTTCCAGCTAATTGTATTCCACTCATCTCATGAAACATTCCAAACATCTTAGTCTACATATCTAGGATGTCCCTGAGACCATCCTCTTCAAAACCAGTAACATTAAAGTAGAACAAACTGAGAAAAGTTAAACACCACTACTTCAATTTCACCAAGTCAATATGTGCCTTTTTTGTTGGAAACCTCAATTGCTTTAGAAAATGGCAGCCATGAGTTAGCATTTAGTCACCCAATTAAAAATACCCGATTGTCATCAAATTCGGGAAGTTTGAAGGATTCCCAGTCTCTGAGTCAATGGTTTTTTTTGATTGTATTAAATAAAATGATTGCCTGAGTTTTTATCTTTGGAAGGAAAACAAGCAATTTTCAAACAATGTTTTTGTCGTCTTGCGCTCATCTGGAGCCGGGACAAGACATAGTCTCTCCAGCAGGTCTGTCTTTAGGTCTCCTTCTGGTGGTACGTGCGCAAAACACCTCACCAGCTAGGCGCTTGGGAGCCATCTTAATCAGATGCCCAAATAGCCCTATCTGGTTTCTCTCGACCTGGAGGAGCAATGACTCTACTCCAAGCTCCTCCCAGACGGCAGAGCTCCTCATTCTATCTCTGAGTTAGAATGAGGAGCTCTGCCACTCTGCGGAAGAAGCTCATTTTGGCCAGTTGTGTTTGGGATCTCATTCTTTTGGTCGGTCACTATCCATGGCTGATGACCATAGGTGAAGGTAGGAACCTAGACCTACTGTTAAATCAAGAGCTTTGCTTTAAGACAATGTTGTAGAAATTAGTGTTTTTCCTCCAAACTGATGTATAACACCATGTTTCTTTTCCACTTAATCAAACAGAACAGAAAGAAAACACAAACACACAGATTTCATTCGATTACTTCTAAAGAGACATTGAGGACACACGCTGACTGACATTTAAGTAACACAAGAAGAATTATTCATGCACCTGCTGTGAATAGAAATATATTTTTAAAAAAATCTATTCACACACAGAACTGTTTAAGCTCTTATGGTTGCATTTGCATCACTGCTAGGGTCCAATTCAAGACAGTATTAATAATCTGCTTTAGCACAGCGTGAATAGAGTCATCAGAAATTTATTCCAAGAAAGCAAACCTTTGTCCCTGCAGCCTATTCCGGTTGACATTTTCTCACAGTGGGACAGCTAAACCGGGTCAGATCTCCGCAATTACCTGAAAATACAAGACACTACTGGGACTCCAAAAAAAGATGGGTTTTAATACTGTGAAAGATGGAGTACCATCTCTACAAAACTTTAAACTCCATGTTCCTGGAAACAAATCAGAAAGAAAAAAATATTTCAGAGAAGGTGCTTGCAGGTGAAACCGCGGTGCAGATAATGGCTCGGCAAATCACTTGACAGAACTGGTAAAAGCGATGGAAAGTGTGATTTGTTCTGGAAAATGAGAAGGGTCGTACACCCTCAGGAGGAGGTAGTACCAGAGAGGAGATGCGGAATATTTTTTAGACCTCCTGTTGCCTCTCCCTGCTGAGCATCACATCAACACATAAATAACAAAAAGCCCTAACCTTCTTCTCATTCTCTTGTTTACAACTATTTAATCTCTCGGGACAAATCTGAGACATCGCTCGGCTCCATTTTGCACCAATTAGACAGGCACGGTGACATTTTTACTCCTAAAACAAGGAATAGGACCAATTAACATTTCAGAGATCCAGCAGGGTTTAATTAAAGTTGAGTGTTGAGCAGATTATTCCACACTTTGTTTTAAAAGATAAAGGTCAGCTGCATTCTAAAGGTGTTTGGTTAAAGATTTGAATGACTTCTTGGTGATTTACTAACCAAAGATGCTGATGAATATAGACTTCACCACTTGAATTAGCAAACACAGGCTGTTTGCTTTGTTTTAGCCTTTGCTGGATGAAAAAAAAAAGTTCTTTAATCAAACTCTGAGATTTTGAGAAAAATTCTTTGATGTGTACAAAAAGATCAGGACCAAAATTACCTCTGGGTTGTTGCTTGATTGCTTTCAATGAAGTACCTGACCAGAGGATTCGATTCTGAGCAGCGCCAAGAGGATTGAAGTTCAAAGAAAAGGAAAAAAAAAAAATCCACAAGGTCTCACTTGAGCTGGAGGTTGATTAAAGTTTCTAAAACATTTCTTTTTCTGAAATGAGTTCCATGAACAGCGGAGTGGTACTGATACAAAAAAGTGGCTAAATTAGCATAAATCATCACAAATGAATGGCCGTGGATCTTCAACTCAGAGCGAGATGCCTGGCCCTAAAAAATACTTGAGAAAAGATAACTCTAGTCCTAGGTGAGTCTGATGAGGATGTTTGCAAAGAGACACACCCTAAAAGTCAAAGTGCAATAGTGTGAGTCTAACGTAAAAGATAACCCTTAAAAATAAAGATAGTCATCTTTTAGCAAATATAAAAATAGCTAAAGGTTTGGAATCTGTAAAAGGGTTGATCAGAGGCTCCAGAGTCATCTTAATTGGTGCAAAAACAAATCCTGGTTAGAGTTGACCAGTTAAATAAAAACTTATTGTGACACAGACAAAATTTCCAATTGAACTCTGTTTGAGAGGCTACATGGTGGCGTGGTGGTTAGCATAGTGGCCTCACAGCAAGAAGTTCGGGGTTTGAGTCGAAGGAAGGACAAGGATTAAAACACTGGTCTTTCTATGTGGATTATGCATGTTGTCCCTGTGTATTTGTGACTTTTCTCCAGATGCTCCAGTTTCCTCTCATCCTCCAAAAACATGCATGTTAGATTCATTGGTCTTTATGAAATTGCCCGTGGGTATGAGTTTGTGTGTGTGGCCCTGCAGTGGCAACTTTTCAGGGTGTACCCTGCCTCTTACCTGAAATCAGCTGGAATAGGCACCGGCACCACCTGCCACCCGTTAAGGAATGGGCGGTTTAGAATATGAAACTAAACCCTCTTTGACAACAAGCAACTTCAAAAGTGACTTTGAGAAAAGTTTATGTGCAATAATTTTTTAAATGCATGTTTCATTTTTAGTTTTTAAAACAAAATGACCATCTATTTCCCCATTTAGATAGACCTTAATTAAACCTAGACAAAGAAATATGAAGTTGGTAAGCCAATTTAAAAGACTGTACTGCAGTCAATCAGAAATGACGTTATAACTTTGCATTCCCAAATGTATAACGATCTCACAAAAAAGGGGGAAAAAACATCCTAAACGTGTTAAAATTGTAGAAGAATTTTTACATATTAGAGTAAAACAAATTCAGCTTCAAAAATCATTTAATTAGAAAATTAAGATGTTCTTTTAGGTGAATATTTTCAAGCACAGTCATTATTTTAGCACTCGTTTGATTCCTCCTAAATCGTGTGGATTTTTTTTCTTAGCAAAACATTATATATATATGTATATATATATACATACTGTATACTTTTTTTTACTGTACACTTTTTTTTTTCTTTTTTTCTTGTTTGCCAATTGCGCAAAACATACGGTTAAGGATTCATTACTGAGAAGTTTTCAGTTTTACATATTAGCAAAACTAACAATGTCACAAGAAAAAAAAAATCTTGTAACTATGTAGCAGAATAATGAAACTAATTACGACCACCTCTGCTGACAGCATGTCTGAAAGTCAACATCTACTTTCCTACAGAACAATTACTGTAGATTCCATATTGTGCACAGCATGTTGCATGTTGTTTACCAGAAGTCAGCAAATAAATACTGGTATGACAATGTTAGTGTGTGCATACATAAGTAAAGTCAATAAGATGTTATTGTGCATGAAAGTTTGAAATATATAATTTATTTACAGGATTTCTATTCTGACCTGAAACATATCAATTTGTTGACTGATGAGCATATAAAAAAAACATTTATCGTCAAAATTTGTGCATAAAAAACATGTAAAACTATTTATCTGAATAAAGTGAGATGAATGCTGACCTGCAGTGCATTGCAAAATTATTCCCCCTGCCCCAGATTATCAAAACATCCAATCATTAACAATTAAAACTTGCCAAATGAAAAGTATAAAACCCATTGATCCAGAATTGACAAGAAAACATTTCTCAGTATGTCAGATTAGGTTTTGTAGATCTCTGCCTTTGGTTGGTTGTATTTTTGGTTTACAGTCTGGAATCAGGACAGAATGTTTCAGAGTTGTAGAAAAATACTTTTATTTTTCCATCTGTGAAACGCTGAAGGCGAGCAGCTCTGTCAGTTACAATCACATGTGGATGTGTGAGGATTATTCATGTAGCAAAATCACTGCGATGCCTCTGCCAGGCCACGCTGGGGTTTGATTTGAATCATTTAGATCTTTTTAGAACTCTACTAGCAGATGTTTCTCCTTTTTTTATTGGCATTTGTAGGTAGAAACAATGCTGGCTTTTGCACAGCACCTGGCTGAATTTAGTTAAATATGTCCCTGTTAACGCAATGAGATCCAATCAGCCATCGTGGTCTGCAGGACGGACTAATTAAACCTAAAACTACTCTCGTCTGGATGAAATTACTTTGTCAATAACAAACTTGTTCTAAAGCACTGTTAAACTTCTAACTATTGTAACTGATTGCGTTCCTTATTGCATTTTAAAATCTTGCAAAAAGTTCTTGCGTTTCCTTTATTACGAGCCAATTTCATTAAAGGTCCCCTATTATGCAAAACTGACTTTTATGAGGTTTTAACCTTTTATTTTACTTAGTACTACCCCAAACAATCCCCCAAAGTGTGTTTTATTGTGATTCATGCTATTTTGAGATATTTAAAGTCAAAGTAAGGGGCGTGTTCTCCAAACCTCTAACGACTGGTGTAACATAGTGACGTACATCTGTTTTTTGTTCAGCCCCCTGCAGCTCAAACACCCTCCCCCACTTCTACCTGCTCTCCACCCTGATATCCACCCATTTCCGTGCTTCACTCTACTGTGAAGCACACCTCGCCCCTCCCGCTCCACGCTGTGCTGGGTGGGTGGGGAAATCACAATGAATGACAACCAATCGCAACCAACGGGGCGGGTCCCGGGAAAAAAAAAATAAAAAAAGACTGAAACAAGCTGTTTTGACTTCCGGGTCTGAAACTGCGCTCCTAAACAGGGTAGTATTTAAAAACTATTGTGTTGAGATTGTGGCGGAATGTAAAATTATGCATATCAGATACATAGCACAGGATAAAATAAGGGAAAAAAAGCATAATAGGGGACCTTTAAGACACTGAATGCACCACAAGCTGTTACTCTAAAGCAATTTTTAAAGACATACGCAAAAATAATTGTGCTTGCAATTGAGTAAAGATTTCCAATAAATTTGTGTCAAATTAAGTATGGATGAGAGCGTGTGTAGCACAGATACAAACATACTTAATTTCGGTTTTGTTAAACCACATAAAAGTACGTGAAACATTTCAGGCTTTTTAGAACAAAGTTGACTAAAAGTAAAGTAGACAGAAAACCTCAACTTTTATATTGGAGTGGATAAACCCAAATTTCATCTTGACATAAAATTTAAAGTCCAGGTTGCCAGTCTGTGACAGGGCCGCACACAACCATACACACACACTCATTCCTAGGTGCAATTTTCATAGCGACCAATAAACCTAACATGCATGTTTTTTTGCAGGGTGGAAGGAAACCGCAGTACTTGGTGATGATCCACTAATACCTGGGGAGAACATGCACACTTCACACAGAAAGGACAGTGTATCAAGCCATGCCCCCCACTCCTGAACTGGAACCCCCACTGCACCATCGTGCAGCCATACAATATTTTTGATATGGAAATTTGAAAAAAGGAGCTCAGCCGACAAAATCAACCTTCACATCTGGAAAATCAATTTATAGATCTTAACTTGGTGAATGTGAACATATGACTCATGTGAACCTGAAACTAGTGCAGAGGCTCACAACAAACAATGAACATTGACTGGCTGCCGTTCAATACATGGCCTTTTTTTTTAATCATCTGACATAAACCTTTCATCATCTCTACAGAGCTTTGCCATAATTTTTAAGTCCACGACTGTCAACAGGACAGCTTAGAGACATATAAAAATGTGCTTATAGTTTAGAGATTTTAAATTTCAATTTAATCAAAGTTAAAAGTATTGTTTTATTAAGATTTGATAAAGAAACCTTTTGGTAGTTACCATTTTCTATTATTTTATTCTTGCAGTGGTGCAGTCACTGGAGCGAGCATGTGACCGACATACTAATAAGCAGGTAAAATCCGTGAGGCTGAGCGAGCACACCTATAGGAATCATGCATCATCATAACATCATCTCTGCAGCCTGGTGGCGGCGCAACACACACTGAAATACCATGAGCAAGGGAGATCCCTCTTTTTACTTCATGGATTGAATTCAGATTTTCTGAGTAACTAAAGACCACATAGACTCCCCAAAAGGTATTCAAGACCTAAAAAAGAGGTAGATTTGGGAGAATTTGTCCAATTTAAACACTTTAAAGAACAAGTTTGCTCCACACTTCAAAAAATGGGGAGAGTCATAGAGATTAAGAGTAACTGTGAAAGTCTTTTGTTATTAAATCACAACTGCATCAAAAATGTAAGTATTAAAAAAACAACAACTTAGAATTCAAGAAAGGAAAAAAAAACCCAACCAAACTTAAATTTAGAGATTAAAGTACAAAAAAAAAAAAAATTACATCATCAACGCATTTTTAGTTTTAGGTTATTGAATGAGAACACTAAAGCACAATGACATCTGTTTTTTTTTTTTCTTTCAATTTATATTTACGTACTAAAAACAGAAGTTAAAATGAGAACAGAACATTTTAAATACTTTCTATTATGATCATACTTGCAGGCAAATTAAAAGTAAAGAAAATATCTATATGATTTGTGGAAGTAAACAATAAAAACAAATTCATTAGCAGGAAACAAGCATTGTTTTGCATCTTTTTATGTGATCCATTTTTTTTTCTTTTCATTAGAACTTCAGGCAACTTGTGGTGTAAATATAATTACTCATATCCTTTAATGAAGGTGAGACACTTAGAGAGCCGCACATCTTTATTACTCCAACAGAAGCGAGCACTTACTTGAAAAATGAGTTAATTTTTCATTCCACACAGCTTTGAGCAAACAAGAAAACATTAGCAACCACCCCATTATCTTACTGTCTATCGTCTTTCTCATTACCTTGGATTACTAATGTTTGGTCTCTCAGCAGGGTGTGTGTACATATTACTAGGAAGACCACAGTGACACAAATGTATCATCTATTGGTAATAATTTATTTTTATTCTGAAGTAGTTTTACACATTTAAAATAAGTGAAAGTGTTCTTCTCCATATAACACTTTGAAGTTACTCTTATACTCTGAGTTACTCTGATATTCAAGAAAAATTGCACTGAAAAGCATTGCAAAGCGTCCAATACTGGCAAAACCCTAAACCCATGTCAAACAACAAAAAATTCCTGTTTAACTTTAATCATTCCATTGTCTTCTGCTTCATCTGGGGCTGGGTCATGAGGCAACAGTCTCAGATGGGAAGCCCAGGCGTCACTCTCCCCGGCTGCATCCTGCAGCTCCCCCAGGCAGATCCCAAGGCATGAGACGTAGTCTCTTCTCGGTAGGATGTGCCGAAACACCTCGCCAGTGAGGCGTTTGGGAGGCATCCTGACCAGATGCCTGAACAACCTTGTCTGGCTTCTCTTGACCTGGAGGAGCAACAACTCTACTTCGAGCTCCTCCCTGATGGCAGAGCTTCTCAATCTATCTCTGAAAGCCCAGTCATCCTGGAGTACGCTCATTTTGAGTAAGCTCACCCACAGCTGGTGTCTATATACGTAAGTCGAACGAAAATTGATTCTTGATGATCAACCTAGGAATCTAGGATCAACAGTCCAGAACAATAGAGAGTGTGGAAAAGAGGTGAAGAAGCGTGTTCAGGCAGGCTGGAACGGGTGGAGAAAGTATCAGGTGTGATGTGCGACAGAAGAGTTTCAGCTAGAATGAAAGGGAAAGTGTACAAAACCGTAGTGAGACCGGCCATGCTGATTGGCCTAGAAACAGTAGCACTGAAGAAAAGACAGGAAGCAGAGATGGAGGTAGCAGAGATGAAGATGCTGAGGATCTCTCTGGGAGTGACCAGTATGGACAGGATTAGAAATGAGTACATCAGGGGAACAGCACATCTTAGAGGTTTTTGGGATAAAGTTTGAGAGGCAAGACTGAGATGGTTTGGACATGTGCAGAAGAGAGAGAGAGAGAGAGTACATAGGAAGAAGCATACTGGATTTTGAACCACCATGAAAGAGGCCTAGAGGAAGGCCAAAGAGGAGGTTCATGGACGCAGTGAAGGAAGACATGAAGATAGTTGGTGTGACCAAAGAGGATACATCAGATAGGGTTAGATGGAAGAAACTGACTTGCTGTGGTGACCCCTGAAGGGAAATGCCGAAAGAAGAAGAAGATGATCGACCTAGGAATGTAAATTAGACTAAATAAATTGAGATTTATCGAGATACAAACAGAGTTGTAAAATTAATTAAAAAAAAAAAAAACAACAAGCATATAAGTAAAATTCCAGATTTTACTTCTACTACTTTTTTCAATGTAATCCTCTGAAAAAATAATTAACTATGTCCTTTCATATAGCGAACAAGCAAATGCCAACAAATTGTCAAAAAAGTACAAGAGATGCACTGAGCACATCAAGCTACAGTACTCAAGAATATATTTTTGTGGTCAATCAAATCTTAAATGACCTGACCTTCATTAAATGTCTGAAGAACGAGTAAGAGCAGTTGTTAAGAACACCTTGGTGGGAGATTGGTCATCTGAGAAAAGGTCAGACATTTCAAATGTAATTTTAGTCATGGTAATGGAGAGAGAAGACTGTGATCAAGTCTGACAGTTCAAGAAGTGAAATGTAAAAAGAATGTTTGGCAGACTTTTCTTGGAGCTAAAAAGCTTGATGCTGTTCGAGTTGATCATAAGCTCCCATCGTCTATAGTTTACTGACAAATTGTGCGAAACAAACATTGATTTATGATTGCCTTATCTTAGAGTATGAGCTGACTGGTAGAGATCAAATTAAAATCTCATTTTTGAGGTATCTTCACAATCAAACGCCTCAGGCTGTCACACCAAGGCGTGTGATTTATGCAGCCATAAAAAGTGTGGACATGCCACAGTGAGTCACAGGTGGCCTGGAGAGAAAACTCACCAGCTTTTCATCATTGGCACTAAAGCAGCGCAGATTTCTAACACAAATCCGCCCCATTAACATAAAACAAACCAACCGTAGTAGGACGAATCCCTCAAGTTGTTTGTTTGCTTCGTGTCCTGTTACTGTGGTGTTCTTTTTGTGCAATCCTACTATTCAATTTGCAAGCTGGATTTGTTTGTGTAATTGTGTGAAACTAAAGTCCAAGCAAGTGTAGTGAATTTAGAGAGCAATACATGCTTAAAAAAACATTAAAATGGTATAACTGCTGGAGGAAAGCAGCCAAAAATCAGTGTATACCCTCATTGTGAAACAAGCCAGCAAATGGTTATCCAGCTTTTCTTGTTAGATATAGACATTTTGCTAATTTAACCACTTTTTTTTCTTCCTTCATGATCACTATTATTAAATAGTCATGCATTAGAACGAGTCTGTCTTACTAGCTGCGGTCTGAGCACAGAAAAGAAAATTCGATCTGAAATTTATCACTTTCTTACTCGTCTTAATGCATCTTGAGACAATGCCCGTACTTTCAGCATCAATTTTCTTTGGCATTGTTTTTATTTGACAACTCGTATTGAGGAAGCAATCACCTGTTAAAGCCACTTCTCACTTTGACTTTAAGAAATTACCTCTATCAAATTGTAGAAACCCATTTAAAGGAAAGAAAAAAAAAATTATTGGTGAATTGTATTTATCTGTAGTAAGTAAAAACTGAATTGTGTTTTTTTTTTTTTTCTTTTTAGAACCAATACTAAATATTAGTAGAAGAAACCAATAACCAATTTTTGTAGCCGATGTTTGGAAGAGGTTAAAACTGCCTTTTTCAGGTTTTTTTTTTCTTTTTTTTCCACACACATGCTACATTAAAAAAAAAAAAAAAAAAAAAAACATAACGGTGCAAAAAGTCAAACACAAGTAAAGAAGGCAAAGAAAAAATGTTTGCATCAAAACACTACTTATAGATAATGTGTTTTAAAACAGCGGCATCCAGTCTAGGGGTACAAAAAAAATGAGGATATGATGGACAAACAGCAGCTGGAAACTAAACGTTGGTATTTGTATGCATGGGCATGTAACTGCTCCTCAGTACTCCATCTGGGAGCACCAGGCAGGTGTGAAAGGTGTGAAAAATAACCATCCTCCTTCAAGAGCCTTCTCTCATAAAAGATTCCAGCTCTTTTTTTTTTCCCTGCAGGGTTTTATTTCTGAATAAGAGTTTAAACCATCGCACATGTGAGCCGACTTCATCTTGACAGCAACTGATCTTTTAGGCCACAAAGCACCCTGGGAAACTCTGTTGGACTGTAACGATAATAAAACATCACACGGATTCTGAATGAGCAGACAATAACGGTGATACAAGGAGGTATTAACGGAACAACGGTGAAAAAGGACAAAGCTTTAAGTTTGCTAGAGGAGTGTTGAGAACTCATTCTATAGCAATGCTGCCTACATTCAAGTCTGCTTTTCTCCCATAAGAAATAAAATTGAATCAATAAATATATATATTAAAATATAGAACTTTTTTTTTTTTTATTTGGTGAATCAAACTGAAATAAACAAAAGTACCGCTACCTGGCTGATCACTAATGAGTTAAAACTAGGAGAAAATGTTTGAATTTATGTTAACGTTAATGAAAATATTAGCAAAACATCCAGTGTTTGCATTATAGTTGTAATGCGAATTTTCCGATGTGCAAAAATTTAGCATTTTTTATACAATTATTTAATGGTGAATAAAATTAAATGTGAATTAACCTGTGTAAATTCAAGTTCATTAAACTTTCCACCCAAACAAAATGTATACATATATTGGATTCCGTATAGTTTGTTGAAGGAAACAAAATAAAGCAATAAAAGTGTGTGCTGATACTTCTTACTGTTACCCGAGGTGCTAAGAAATCTAGATTGAACATACTCCCTCGACATGAAGGAGGCAGAACATATAATCAGATATTAGACTCATATTACCACAACACACATGCCCTTAGATGTAAAAGACTGTGCAATGCTTCACAAATGTACACAAATAGGGGTTTCACCTGGGGGCAAAGTACCAACAAGAGTGAAAACAGCAATTTTAAGCTAGGTGACAGCCTGAGAATTACATCCTGTGGATATACGTCATATTTGCTCCTCATCAGTGATACCTCCCCTGTGTTTTCTGCCATCACCCCGTAGGCATGACAAGTTCAGGATGAATAAATTTATTAATATATTAGATTTCATCAGACTGCATATCATCATATTTACTCACATAAACAGAAATGGCCTTTGGGAGTTACAAGAGAGCAGTTTCCCTCAGCTTGGGGGTTGGAAATGGTTTGGAGCCTATTCCATTTAGCAGTGGTGAACCATGCATTTCACACACAGACCTTCAGTAGTGCTGTGTCCAAATCAGTCAATCCCCAAACAGTCCCTGAATAACTATTGTATGATTACGATGAAATACAATATAAACATCACAGATTAAACATCACATAATACATTTCAATACTCAATAGATGACCCAGTGGATAACAAATCTTCTTGTACAGCAGCTAGAGCCACCATAGAAGAGCCATGCATGATGTCACCATCTTCAGTTGTATGTAGGGAGATTTCTCATTATGGGACGAAAAAAATAAAAACCCTTTTACACCTACTAAACAATATTTCCAATCACACAGCATATAACAAAAGCAGATTGCTAGCTTTAGCAGGTGTGATGCTTGACTGTCCAATCAGCAGATCTGAACAAGATGACATAATCTGGCAAAGCTTGAATGGTCAGAGAAACCAGGTCAAAATCTGATTGGCCAGCAAAATGTGCATGGTCTCTGGGTTTGGCTTTACCTTGTAACTGAGAATCGCTGAAATGGTATCAGTCAATTGCTTTAGTGTGAAAACACACCCGGAGAAGCAGCTCAGCAATAATAAAAAGGGGGTAGGGGAAACACTGAACATTCAAACAGAACATGTGAATTTGTTTAAGATTTTCACACACAAAAAAAAATAGTTTGCTGTTTTAAATTGTTTTAGGCCAGCAGATAATGTTTGAGGTGTTGATGGAACAGTTGTTGAGGGAACAGTTTCAGCTTTTGCCATCCGAGCGGCTCAATAGTGTTCCACCTAGTAGAACAAAGAAGTTGGAGGCTACCTTTATCAATACAGCGATTAAGTATTTAAATCACACTTGGTACTTTTTTTGTATGCCAAACTATTTTTCTGTCATTGTTTGTCTGTTTTTACTGTCTCTTTTTATATGATCATGCCGCAGGACAAATTTCCTTCCCTTTCGCAGGGACAATAAATAAAGTTGACCTGATGGCTCAGTAGTTCTATAATGTTTTAACACAAATAAAAGTATCAGACCAAACTTAAATCTTTCCTTTAAGGACAAGAAAGCTCTGGCACAACAAAAAAAGTAACTCTTCAAAAAGAAGAATTTTAAGACTGATTTAATTCTTTTACAATTAATTTGACTCGCTTACATAAAGTAGTCCTTCCTTTGTAAAAAAAAATAAAAATAAAAAATGCCATGAGCTTCTTTTTAATATTCAAAGATGGTCATAATGACACATACCTGTATGTGTTTACACATTCCAAACACTTTGATTAAAATTTTAGAAAAATTTTCAAAGTACACTTGGATGTTCGTCACCACCTCCGGTTAGACCATTATTAAATGACACTCCAAACAGGTTGAAAGTGTACCCTGTGGCTCATATTTATCATACATTCCTCCGCTGATGCCTGCTAAGTGTACTTATCTGGTTTTAAAAATGCAAAACACACTTGAGATGTTTTATCTCATTCTGAAGGGTTTTCTCACACAGAAATTGCATCTTGCATCATCATTGCCAATGTGAGAGTGACAAAAATAACTAAACATTTTTAAAAAAAACCCAAAACCTTTCTTCATATTGCATAATTTAAAATTTAGCAAAGTAAACACTGAGTAAATGACTGACAAATAAATGACTATGATGCAACCAAATTCTGACCCACCAGCTAAGGTTTTGATGGGTCCGAATTTGGCTGAATTTCTTCTTTTTTTATTTCTATCTTTTATTTGAGCACAAAAATACTTCTAGAAAGAGCAAAATCTCTTGTGCATATCTAAAAAAAACAGGCAAGTCACCCAACAGTATGACCTTCAACATCATCAACGTAGGGCTAGCACTCTTGCTAGCATCAATAAACACTTTTCTATTTCAGAATTTCTCATCCATCCATTTTAATAATGTCATTGATGGGGGCTGAGTCAACATGCAGCCCTGCAGCGACAAATTGCTTGCTGCTTCTCATCTGCTTCCCATCAACTTCAATCATCACCTCCTCAGCACGGCTCCTCCACGTACCAACCTGTACCTAACAGCCTCAGAGAAATGCCTCACCAGCATCCGAAGATGAAGCTGTGATGCTTTTACTGAAAGTGGGAAGAGCATAAATCATCGGCGCATGAGTGTGAAGATACTGTGCTGGAACAAAAGACCAATCTAATCACACCATTTAGTTCAAACGACAACCCATATAACTCTTGAGAAAGGATGGTGATAGGAGGGGAAGGTTATGAATTTGTTCTCACTTTGGCCCCTCTTTCCTTCATTCAGAACCATCCCCTGCAGTTCTCCTAATCTTCCAAAACACAAGCCAAAGGAGAAGCATTTATTTCTAAATGCAGGACGCTGGATGAAAGAAAAAGATGATGTATAAAGTGTGTAAATTAAAGTGTGGGAAGACAGGAAAGACTCCCGCTGGGCCACCGCAGGGGTGTGTATTGAATGGCTTCAATTCCAAAGTGCAGCGTGACATTAAAGAGCTGATGGCTTTTAGTCACAGAAAAGCAGGACCTCAAACATTACTGGTCCACGAGGAGGTAGGGTTTTTATCGTTTCACTTTAAACTGTCTTTGACCTCATCTCTAAAATGCACAAAAACTGGGGAGTTTAAAGACTTGGTTTTGAATGGTCTCAAAAGAAAATGAACTTTTGAGTGACATAAAGTGCCACATTCTGACAATCTAAACTTTTTTCTCTTAAACAGACATAAACTGTGATCAATTAGATATGTAGAAAAAAGCTGCTAAACAAGGAGCCCTCAAAACTCCGATCAGTATAATTTTACCAGTGGTGAACAGTACTTCCCACCTAGGCCGTCAGTAGCGTTTCCATCTACACTGATCAGTCAATAACTATTAAAACTGCACAATAAGTCATTTTACTAAATTAACAATCCAGTGGTGAAAAAGTCGCCTACTGCACAAACAGCTGAGACAAAAAACACCTATAAAAACCTCATAAACTTCATTAATATGCGGGACTAAAACATTTTTATTTAAAAAAAAAACTTGGATTATCGGCAAATGAAATCCAACTTTGGTCTCCTCACTGATGCTTGAAGTCCAGCCAATCCTGACATATTTCTATTTACGTTTTCCACTCATTTGCACACCTGTTAACCATGTTAACCTGAGTAAACAGGTTACTCAGATTTCTTTACTTTGTTCAACTTTGTTTGAAAAGTCTGTCCAGAAAATCAGCCACTATATCCATTTGTGCTCCTCCGTCAGTCGTTTGTTGATTTGGTTTTATTGCAAATAAATATTTTCATTCACGCAGCCTTCTACTGAAAATGTTTACTAGTTCAGCAGATGTTCTGTGACCATCCAATCAGCAGGTCTGAAAACAATGATGTACCCTGAGCCTTTGAGAAGAGTCTGGAACAGGCATGGACAAATTGCGGCCCGTGAAACGTTTTAATTTGGCCCACCAAATTTGAAAAATTAAATAAATAAACCCTGTTAGTTTTATTTCCCTTGCAATTCTGATGTTTCCGCACTAGATAGTGCACTCTGGATATATTGGCATTGCTGAGAAAACAACATTGCTTCCATTAAAATGTGTGTGTCTCCGTGATGCGCACGCTGTCAAAATAAGCAGTGTGCACAGATTTGGAAAGCCACCAGGGGACAATACACACACGTAAACAAGCGTGTTAGATGTTAAAACAAGCAAAATGTTATATCAAGCGCTCATATTTCAACTGTAGCGCCACGAAATGCACGTTTTTAAGTGTAATTGCACTAGATTTCAGACCTAGCACGCTAGATTTGAAATTTAACGCTCTTGATGCAACTAATCTAGTGGTTGTTTAAAATCTAGCGCGCCATTCTATAGGCCTAATATAGCAGTTACCAAAGCATGCCGTCCATCTAGTCTAGAACCAAGCTAATTCTGGTTCTTGAAGCAAAAGTTAAATTTTCTATCATCACATGTAACATTACAACTCTTCTAAACTAAGATGCCAAAGGTTGAGCTGTTGTTACAAACTTAAGTTGGAGAGAACTCCTGCACAAAGAAGAGTGATGTTCCAAAACAAGCACCCCCACCAACTCCAAACCTGCTATTTACTCCTCACCTGCCAATCTGCATTGCTGCTCTCAGGAAAAACTATGAAAAATACTAGTCTCTGCCGGTTTCTGATGGAAACTGGACAAAAAAAATGACAACATTTGTCCGATGACTTTTCAAAAAGAGGGTTGCTAGGCAGTAAGTTACCTGCAGTCTCCATAGTAATGAAAGAATGTATTGGCCAGGACAAAATGTGATGTTTTTTGTAAACATGAGATAAAATCACAGAGCCTAAAACTGCTAAATTGTTTTAATATTTTTCTCACTTTCATATAGCTAAATTGCATATGAAGTGCTGTTCTAGCAGAGATACAAAGAAATGTCTATTATTTAAACTTTAATCAACTTGATTTTTTACAGCTTTGACAATAACACATTTAAGACCCACACATGAAGTTATAAATTAAAATAATCACATTTTGATAATATATTACTCTTATATTTAAAAAAAATCTAATTTTTACAATATAAAAATTACATTACAAAGTCATACCTTTAAAAAAATACAGCAGCTGTGTACATCTGGAAATTTTTGTTACCAAAGTAGATGATGTAACGTGGTATAAAGACTTTCACCGTGTGTTTATGCCCTCATTTTGCACAACTGATATGAGCTAACTCATGCGTGTAAATATAAATAGAAACCTGGTCAGATTGCACAGCAAAAAGCTTTTTAAATGTTGCTGTTACGAGCAGTTGTTGTCAAGCAGTGAAACAAATAGGATGAACTTGCTTCAAATATGCCATGGTCACTGAGACAGTCTCATCCACAAACCTTTTTCTTTCATCAACAAATTTGACTGGAAAGCCAAAATGTTCCCATGCAAGCAATTTAAAAAAACACAGGGTGTTCAAGCTCTTCCACTCCAAGTGACCACGATATGTAACTGATTGTGCACACTATTTTTCTTCTTCCAAAATGAATCTGCGGAACATTCTGATCTGAAAACGTCTATCTGAATGGATCAACGATGCTCACTCCTACAGAGGCTCTTTGCTTGTGTACAAAGGGTCACAAAGGGTGTGTTTTGGTGTACAAAAGAAAAAAAAGATCAAATGAGAACTGCAGAAAACAGACTCCCTTTAAATGAAAAAAAAACCCTCCATATTTTCCATCCACTTATTTTTCTCTACAACCTCTACACTAAATTCAGCCCTCTGAGCTCTCAGGCCGTAGTTTTCCCACCTCTGGTCTAGATTAACTAATGGCCCTATATTCAATCCTGAAGTGGTTGAAAAAGAAGGTTCTGCCATGGTGGTGAAGGCTACACAAGAAAACGTTGAATATTAGCCCTCCCATCATGCCAGACTCTTGTCTAGCATGGTGCATGGGGAAAGCTGCGCCCTACTAAACTAGTACATGGACTTTTTTAAATGCTCTCATTAGGCATGTACATTTGTACCCTGAACATGTGTCTTTCATAGTTTTTGTAGACATAATAAAATTGCACAAAATATCAGGCAACAAAACTTCATACAAGAAAATATTTTAGTTTTTCAGACAAAAACCAACAACAACAATGTCACCACCTGTTACCATTACCTGGCTTAAATTGGGGTGATAATTTCATAAATTATCAAGTGTTTTATCTGCTTCTTCTTATAAATTGAACTGCTCTAATAAAATGCTTCTATGATTATATATTGAGCATAAGAGACACATATGCTACATCATCATTAGGGTAACTCCTGTTGTTAGAAACCATGAATCTCCATGATTTCTGGTCTTTATTTACTGCTGCACAGCAAGAAACAGGGAACAGTGACGTTTGAGAGAAACAATTTATTGATTTTGTTGCAAAGGAGCAGACTTAAATCTGTTCTTGGATTTATGTACGCATTTCTTTTTTTGTATAGTAAAAAACAAGAATACGGTTTAGGTTGGAATAATTTTCCATAATCATTCAAAAGCCACCAAACCACCACCTACTGCTAAAATAATTACAGAATCAACAGCCACCACTGCTCATGGATGCACAATCCCGTTAATGCCCCCAGTAGCAGAACTAGCTGTTAAATGAAAAACTTTCCCTTTCCTTTGAAAAGACCTCTTGTTCAAATTTTAAAAATGATTTAAACAACAGAAAGATCTTTTTATTCAGCAACTGCCAAACTGAAAATGTTACCAAGCAATCACAAGCTCTATCAGGTGTAGACTGCACAACTGTGACAAATAAATAAAAGTTTACAGGCCATTTTACTGGATTGAAGAAAAATAAAAGCATGAGTGTTAAAGGATTGTAAAGACATTTATTCAACTTTTACTACATCCACAACAATTTTACAGGTAAACTATTTATTTGCACAAATTAAATGCTTGTGAGTGAGAAAGGAAATGATGAGAATACATACACTCAACAAAAATATAAACGCAACACTTTTGATTTTGCTCCCATTTTTCATGAAATGGACTTGAAGATCTAAAATTCATTCCAGATACACAATATTACCATTTCTCTCAAACATTGTTCACAAATCTGTCTAAATGTGTGATGGTGAGCACTTCTGCTTTGCTGAGATAATCCATCCCACCTCACAAGTGTGCCACATCAAGATGCTGATCTGACATCACGATTAGTGCACAGGTGTGCCTTAGACTGCCCACAATAAAAGGCCACCCTGAAATGTGCAGTTTTGTCTCACAGCAAAATGCCACAGATGCCACAAGCATTGAAGGAGCGTGCAATTGGCATGCTGACAGCAGGAATGTCAACCAGATCTGTTGCTCGTGCATTGAATGTTCATTTCTCCACCATAAGCCGTCTCCAAAGGCGTTTCAGAGAATATGGCAGTACATCCAACCGGCCTCACAACCGCAGACCACGAGTAACCACACCAGCCCAGGAAATCCACATCCAGCAGGTTCACCTCCGAGATCGTCTGAGACCAGCCACTCAGACAGCTGCTGAAACAATTGGTTTGCATAACCAAACCATTTCTGCACAAACTGTCAGAAACCGTCTCAGGGAAGCTCAACTGCATGCTCGTCGTCCTCATCGGGGTCTTAACCTGACTCCAGATCGTCGCCGTAACAGACTTGAGTGGGCAAATGCTCACATTCGATGGCGTCTAGCATGTTGGAGAAGTGTTCTCTTCACGGATGAATCTCGGTTTACATTGTTCAGGGCAGATGGCAGACAGCGTGTGTGGCGTCGTGTGGGTGAGCGCTTTGCTGATGTCAATGTTGTGGATCGAGTGGCCCATGGTGGTGGTGGGGTTATGGTATGGGCAGGCATCTGTTATGGACGAAGAACACAGGTGCATTTTATTGATGGCATTTTGAATGCACAGAGATACCGTGATGAGATCCTGAGGCCCATTGTTGTGCCATACACCATGAACATCACCTCATGTTTCAGCAAGATACTGTAATGCACGGCCCCATGTTGCAAGGATCTGTACACAATTCTTGGAAGCTGGAAATTTCCCAGTTCTTGCATGGCCAGCATACTCACCGGACATGTCACCCATTGAACATGTTTGGGATGTGCTTGACCGGCGTATACGACAGCGTGCACCAGTTCCCACTAATATCCAGCAACTTCGCTCAGCCATTGAAGAGGAGTGGACCAACATTCCACAGGCCACAATAGACAATCTGATAAACTCCATGCGAAGAAGATGTGTTGCACTGCATGAGGCAAATGGTGGTCACACCAGATACTGACTGGTTCTGAGTCCCCAGACCGCCAATAAAGCAAAAACAAAATGCACATTTCAGGGTGGCCTTTTATTGTGGGCAGTCTAAGGCACACCTGTGCACTAATCATGATATCAGATCAGCATCTTGATGTGGCACACTTGTGAGGTGGGATGGATTATCTCAGCAAAGCAGAAGTGCTTACTATCACATGTTTAGACAAATTTGTGAACAATGTTTGAGAGAAATGGTAATATTGTGTATCTGGAATGAATTTTAGATCTTCAAGTCCATCTCATGAAAAATGGGAGCAAAATCAAAAATGTTGCGTTTATATTTTTGTTGAGTGTAATAAGCAGCTCATAAATGACCTCCAACAAGTAATTGTTTGTGCAGTGTAAGTACGAGTCAGCTATATTTGAAGAAGCCAAGAACAAAGGAGCTGGTTTGAATCCACCTGGCACTTCTGAAGCAGTCTGTAACTGACCTTTTAGATTTCTGCAAGCATTTTTTTTCTCAGTCTGTCATACGGACATACTTTATTCTAAAACTTCTCTAAAAGATGAGTTGCTGTCTTTGTTTTAGTTTAGACAAACTAATTGTTCAAAGGGGTCAGTAAGTATTATGGTAATTGTATTTACTTTGATTTACTGAATAGAATAAAGAACACCTGTGTTAACTCGATTAAAACAATATCAAATAAAAGTATTATCAAATAAAGTGTTATCCTATTAGAGTTGTTGCAACTCTAAAGCAGAGATAACTTTAACGACGGCCTGCTGACTGATCATAGAACTGTGGTAAACTTTCATCGTTCAGCATATTAGATTTTTGAGCCAAAATCTGGAAAATTTTACAGATCATACCCTCATTTGTAAAGCTCGCCCATCCCACAATATATGCATATAGCAACTTCTATGCTAGCTGCATGATGCATAAAGGTGGTGACAATTCTGTATCTCAAAGCAAACTCACAAGCTGCCCTACATATGTCCAAATATGCAGAAAAACAGTCCTTGTGGACAGAACTTGATGTGACCTGACCAGTGAAATGAAGCATTTGAACCAGTGAGTCAACACTAAAAAAAAACAAAAAAAACCACCAACAAATTATCATCCTCCCATTAAGCTCAGTGTGAAACGAACTTTTGAAGATTTTTCCCAGAACTTTGATTTCAGAGTTAATTGAATTGCATGCCAGAGCGATCAAAAAAACTTCACTTTTGCCAAGGACATTTAAAATCTTTGTTTGAAAACTACATTTACAGAAATTCTCCAAAAACATCAGCAACAATGTAAGAATTTCTACAAGAAATGCCTGTATTTTCAAATGACTTTTTAGTGAAAATAGAGCAGCAGAATCATCATCAACTTTATTGCATACTCAAGGTCCAATGTAGACAGTATAAATATAAGAATATGTTTTTTATGCTTTTTTTTTTTTTGGTTTTGTTTTTTATGCCTCTTCAAGGTCTTCCATTAGTTTTTCACTATTTCGGGGAACGAGTCCAAAACAATATTTTCAAAATGCAATATTTTCATGTTACAACTAATGGTTAAAAAGAAATTAAACTTTGTAAATGTCTGATTGTAAATCCTAAATTTGCAAATCAACACAAATACAGTTAGTTTAAATGGTCAAAAAGCCCATTTTCAATAATCTTTTTAGAGTCTCTTAGAGTCTTTTATTGTGCTCAGAACAGAAATGAAGAAAAAAAAAAAGTCTTGAATACTTTCTCGGATGAATTATCAGCGAAGACTAATTAAGGCTAAGTCCAATTAAATTTAGTAATGGACATGAAATTGAATGTTTTGATAAAATCTGAACAAAATTGCTGTAGAGCAACAGTGTTTCTGCGCCGTGAGGAAGCATTAACACCACTGCTGCAGAAATCAGGCTTTCATTATTTCTGCAGATAAAAGGTTCCATCTCAAATCGTTAGATTCTTCTCTGTTTTTTTAAACACCAAAAAAAAAAAAAAAAACATGATGTGGCTTTGCAATGTGGAAGACTGTGTTTATTCCAGACAGCTGAATTCTACATTTAAGTTTCCATAATTATCTTCTCACCAGGAATGAAAAAATGAATAATGTTAAGATGATTAATTAATGACAAATTTGCATTTGGTTTGCATAATTAGATCCCCATTTAATCATTAAAACAGTGGCTCGCTCTTCTTTATAATTTTAGTTATTTACATAAGTTTGAAGTCATAAATAAAAACACAAACATAATAATACAACAGATGAAGTGAAAAATTGCTATATTTATTAGTAAAACAATGAATTTTCCTTTTTTTTTTCCCAGCCAAACAGTCAAAGTAATGCTGATTATAAAATATGTCAACAAACATCATTGAAGTTTTGTTGAAAAATCTTAAAAATCTTTTGTGAAAGTTTTTATAAAACTATGAGCTAAAAAAGTTTGATCACAAAGCAGAAGACACTGCATCCCACTGATTTCAATTGAAAATCTTTATTTATCCCGAAGGGGAATTTGAGTGTTGCAGTGCAAAACAGAGAACCATAGAAGAACCCACAAATAAGGAGAAATCCACAATCATACAATCTATAACTTAACATATGTATACGTTTTGTTTGGTTTTTTTTTTTTTTTTTTTTTTTTTTTTTTTTTTAAATAAACTGTTGTGAATGGCAAGAAGTCACAGGTTTGAAAGTGAAAAGTTATATAGTTTGATGGAGGAGAGCCGAAATGATTTTCTATACCGTTACTTTGAGCAGCAAGGTCTTCTGAACCACTTATCCCTAACAGGGTCGCAGAGGGTTCCAGAGCCCATCCCGGCTGATTGAAGAAGAGAAGCCTTCATTCAGGTGACCTGGCAAACAGGTCGCCAGTATATCGTGGGGTCACACACACACTCATTCCTGGGGACAATTTCATTGTAGCCAATCAACCTAACATGCATGTTTTTGAAGGGTGGGAGGAAACCAGAGTTCCCGGAAAAAAACCCACGCATACATATATATATAAATGTTTAAAAAGAGTTTTAAGTTTAATAAAAGTCAGTTTTGTTTGCAATTACAGGAGAAGAAATAGAAGAAAAATTATGTTAGGATAAAACTAAATGTGTCCAATGCTTAGTTATGGACAGTTTCTCTGTTTGATTTCAATTTCATGTAAAATTAAGTCCACGGAATGACCTTACTTCCCTGTGAAATAAATCCACCGACTAAATATAAAAAAGACGACTGTGCAAATAAATCAAAGACAGTCTTCTCGTATGTGTTTGGACCAACACGTAATCCAAAGAAAAGTTTTCTTAAGCCCAAATTAGCATATTTTTTTCAGTTAATGAGAAAAGTCTATTTGCTTTAGAAGAAGTTGCTTCATGTTTTCACTGATTACTGCAACTAAAAATAGTTCTTTTAATCAAATCTGCAACTTAGGAACTGTGAGGAGATGTTTTAAAATACCTCAAACAGGCAGAAACTTTGACTTTTTTTTTTTTTTTTTTTACTGCTAAAGTAAATCATGTTTAAGGCACCAATAACATTGGGGTGAAAGGAGTCATTCTTAGAGCAATAGAATAAAAGTATTGGCACAGCAAAGTGATCTATGTGAGACTAGGGTATACCCCACAGAGCACAAAGGCCACATGACTTGTTTTCAGAGCTTTGTTCACTGATCCCGAGTGCACCGTAAATACCGACACATCACCTGATGAGATTTTTTTCTGCCGATTCGCATGAGCGCAGCATTGAAGGCTACTTTTTTTTTTTTTTCATCAAACTACAAAAGCTGAACTTATATTTTTCAGCCATGGAACCTCTTTGTGTTTAAATATTTACTCGATATGCAAAAAAATGCTTTAAAATGTGTCAATAATACATATTTTTCTATGGAAAAAAGTTTCCTATCTATTCTTTTTCTTTTTGGAAATATTACTGAAGAAAATATAATTAAAAGTGACTTTTACCCAAATGTCCTTAAACAAATTTATGTCCTCATTTCGTTTTATCATTAACAAACTATTTTGGAATCTCTGAAACAGTTCTTGATAAATATGTTATATTTATATTTGACAATAACTGACAAATATGACAGTTGTTGTTTAGTTAAAGTACCATTAAATCAGTCATGTTTAGTATTTAATTTGAAACTCATCTTAAAGGATGTCTCTTTTTCGCCCACTTTTTCAAAACACAGTTGATGCATTAGGCAATAGATGTCAAGAAATGTCTTCAAATCTCTGGAACACACATTTATATCTGTCTTTTATTTCCTTACTTAGCATACTTGATGCGTAGCTCTAAAAAATAAATATTCATCTTTATTCAGTAATATATGAGTCTTGAAATAAAAAACCCAAAAGCTCAATTCAGCTAATAGTCCTGGTTTACTCCTACTACTCAGTGAATGAGGTCATGCTCCAGTAGAAGAGGTCATGTATCTCAGAGTCTTTCTTCACAAATAAAGAAAGAATGTAGCAGACAAACATTTGGAGCTGAAAGTTTTCAGCATTTTCATCTGATATTAAGACTCATTTCTAATTACCAGGGATTAATTTATGTTCAGCTGGGGGGAATGCAAAGCATTTTTTTTTCCTTTGAGGTAATAAACATAGAACATAGACTTACTTCTGTCTCCAAACAAACAGTTTCACTTATTCACAAGAGCAAACCTCAATGAACTTCACAAGGAAGAATGAGTACAAAAAAACAACTTTTTTTCCAGGGCTTTCGGTACGATGATGAATTGCTTCAAGCAATGTCCAAAACTTTTCCTGAACTCCCACAACAGCTCCCACTGAAAGCCTGGGGCGTTCGCTATGTGGGACCCATCCAAATAAACAAATCAGGTTGAAGAGGATTAGCCAGAGTACAAACAAGTAAAACACACAAAGGAAAGAACTTGAGATTCTTCCAGACTATAACGCACAGCTACAGAATAAATGTGTTCATAAATTATGGCCAGAAAACTTTGCCATGAGCATTAATGTCTTGTTTTAATCATCAGAAGACACGAGCCAAGAGCATTTGCCAGCCCTGTTTTTTAGTGTTTAATTTTATGAAAGCTAATGACTCATTTTTGGACAAGAAAACAGATGTTCTCTCTTAAAGATGTACCACAAAATGCATGTACATTCAGACCAGTGAAAACGCTTCAAGGATGAGGTCATGCTGTGTGTTATTAGCCAGCAGAGGAAACAACACTTACCTGTGTAGCTTTGGTGCATCGATTTGAAAAATTGCTAGAATGGAGGAGTTCAGTTACAATTTAGATGTTAAATTTGACTGTCAAATGTGTATTTTTTTTCAGAGCACTGAAAAGAAAAAAGTTTATAATAACCATCTTTCTATTTTTTATTTTTCTGCAGACATCTCCATTGTGACTAACTCGGTGGTAGTTGGATCCATTAGAGAAAATGAACTTCAGTGGTGGTTCAGCTGCTCGTTCTAATCATAATTAGCTCTGATCCCGACTGCGAACATGAGCACTGATTAGATGGAACAACGCCGACTTGAACTTGATTTATGCTTTTGTGCAAGCGAGTAACCTTGAAAAATCCAATGGTGGTGAATCAGTGTTTGAACATCGACTGAATAGGGGTTAACGTGCTTTTCATAGAGTCCACCTAAAGGTTCCAGATTTGTTTGAACTTTATTTTATTTTGTTGATTAGTGAGGGGGGAAATTACATCATTAACCTACAGATTTTAATGTGAAATTAAATCCTTCTTGAGGTGAACAGATTTATGCTGATGTAGACAGCTTTCATAATGAGGCACCTATACATAGGTTGCATCCAAACCAGACATGTCCACCTCGAAACATAAAACATAAAATTAATGCATATATGCATTAGTATTAATGCATATAATTATTCCTGTTCCAATTTGCTGCAGACATCATCATTTTTTTTTTTTTCTCAATTGCAAGTTTTTATTTTATAAAACCTTTCATTTTTTATGAGAGATGCCAGGCAGACCGAATGTTCACACAGGTAAAGTGTGAATACGTGGACATGTACTTTGTATAAATACTGACAGAAAACATCATATATGTCGGAGCTGAGTTTTGGCATGAATGCAACAACAAGCAAAGCCTTACACATGCTAATGTTTACCCCAAATCTCCAGAATAAGAAGCTGCATCGTGTGATGAAACCCTGAGACATCCTGCACACTGCATCCCACCAACCACTAGTAGCAGGTTGTGTTTTACTTTTTGCTATGCTCTACCATCTAGTGGAGCGGTGTGGGAAAGCAGGAGAGGATCGACTCACGATAGGGTCTGGTAATTCATCAGAAACTCTGATAAATTGGTTATGAGAGCGGACAAGTTTTAAAAGATCCCATGGGTGAGGCTATCACTGTGTGATTGGCAGAGTGGCAGGAATTATCTTGGGGTTGTTCTGAATGAGATATGAGGATAAATTGAACGGATTATTTAACTGAACGGAGCTAATGCATCTACACCAGGTAGGAAATGAGAAAGTAAACTTTTAATTCACACACCACCAGATGGAGCAGTGATCGGATTAGTGCTGCAATAATTAAATTTAATATTCAGAAGAAGATCAAATTCTGTTTCTGTGTGTTTGTGAGAGTGTTGAGGAAAAAGAGAGAGTCATGCATTTGAGAGTCAGTAAATCTAATTTTTATAAAGTTCTGGATTTCCCAGCGAAAAAAGAAAAGTTATACGTAAAGTAATAAAAAAAAAGTAAAGTCATGCTTTAACCTTTGACCTTGTGCAAAAGAACAAGGTTGAAGCAAAAACAAACCTGGGAAAACTGAACAGTCCAGGGATTCAGTGTGGAGAAACATCAATGCCAATCTTCTGGTCAGATTGCCCTACATCCCCTGACAGAACACATGACCTGCACCTGTTCTCCTTCACTTTAGTTGATCTTCAAGCCAGATTTAACTCTTTACTTCTGTGTCAATTGAGATTTAACACTTTGCTGCAACCACAACCTCCTACTGAGCGTCTTCTTTTACCCGAAATTAATAAACTCAGATACTACTCACTTATGACACTCTGTGTCATTTTTGCATAAATGAAAATCTTTACAATTTAAGATCTTAGATGTCTAAGATTTAACTTCAAAGTGCAGTAAATTGTATTTAAAACTCGACGTGTGAATATCTGCATACGATGTTTGAGTGAGACTCAAACACATCATGTTTGAAGGAGACTCACATCACATCACACACATTATTCCCAACACAATAACACTTTTTAATAACTCACAGAATAACAAATAACTGGTTCATGCTCATGTAATTCATCACTGTTTGTCACTTTATGCTTCTTATGTTACTTTTTTTTTTACCCCCTTTGCACTTACAGTCTGTATTGACCTCAATGTTTTGTCACATTATTCCTTCTATTTTATTATTTTAATATTTTATTTTATTTTTTTTTTTTTTTCCTTCTTGTATATCTACTGTCTATTTCTTTCTTGTTGCTGCTGTAACGGACAAATTTCCCAAGTGTGGGATCAATAAAGTAAATCTAATCTAATCAAAAATGTAATCACAGAAAGAGTAATCAAACATAAGCCAAAACTAAGAACCGCATTGAAATCAACGAGTATGTCAATCTAAAAAAAGTGGGATTGTGGAACAGTTCAAATAAAAGCTATAATCTTGAGCAAATAAGGAAATTCTATATGTGTATGTATAATTTTGTCTACATAAAATACACATTGAGTAAATATATTTCTGTATCTATGCATTTATTCATAACAAACTTATGTAAATACAGAGTGGATATGACATCATAAAAAGTGCATGTGTAATAAGCCTGCTTCTTTTTGGTTGATTTTGTGTTTTGAAATGTTTTCTAGATATTCATAAAAGCAAATTGAAGATATTTGAATGGGAGAGCATCCCACACTGCTCCTCAGTCAGAGGAGGCAGACTGTGAGTGATACTTTAAAGAAGAGCACTTACCTGAGAGCCGGCAGGATGGTAGTGCAGCCGATCAGAAAACCACATTCAGAAAAGGTGACCATGGAGAGAAAAACAGAAAGAGACAAATAAATTAGTCAATTTTCCACATTTTATTTATTGAATCACAAAAAATGAGTGTGAAAAATAGAAAAACAGAAAATGAGGAAAGGTGCTAATCTGAAAAAAATGCTGCAGTAGAAGAAGCCTGAACAAACAACCAGTGATCATAACAAACACAAATGATCTGTCGTTTAATTAGACACACTCATTACATGCTAATTATGTCTATTCGTGAAGCTGCAAAGCATTAGAGGAGCTAAGGTTTGGTTAGCACAAAAAAAAAAACGGCACCATTCAGAAGGTCAGGGTTTCAGCCCAGGGTGGGGCGAGGCGCATAACACTAGCCTTTCTATGTAATGAATGGGTAATGTAATGGGTGGGGACGGTGGCCGCGTGGCTAGCGCGTTCGCCCGCGGACCGGAAGGTCGCGGGTTTGCGTCCCACGGAGAGCACGTCTAGGGTCATTGGAGAAGACACCTAACCCCCGCTTCTCCCACCATTGGCGCCGTTGAAGGGCAGCCTGCTGCGGTGTAAGGAGTGCAGCAAACAAATTTCCCCGGTGAGGGATGAATAGAGTAATTCAAAATAAACAAAAAAATAAATAAATAAAGTTTGCATGTTCTCCTCGGGAGGTATGGGTTTTCTACAGGTAGTCTGGTGTCCTCTGCAATTTTAGTTACTGCAATTTCCCCATTGTGGTACAAATAAAGGTTTTCTTGTCTTGTCAAACCCTCCAAAAACATGCATGTTAGGTTGATTAGCCACTATAAAATTGCCGCTAGGAATGAGTGGGTGTGCGAATGGTTGTGTGTGTGTTTGACCCCACAATAGACTGGCAACGAGTTCATGGTGTACCCTGCCTCTCGCCTTTAATCACCAGGGATAGGCTCTGGCATCCCATGACACTGGTAGGGATAAGCGTTTCAGAAGACGAGACAAAACTCCAGAATTCATCGTACAAACATATCATCAGCAAACATGGTGAATGGAAGGAGTTTGTCGAAGAATTAATCTTCCTAAACTTCTACAGATTATGAGTTAAACGAGATTAGTTTGAAGAATAGATGACAATCAGCCATTAAAATAAAGCATTGCAAATTGTTCATTGTTAGTTTAATTTTAATTTGCTTTTACCTTTTACAAATACAAAGGAGATGAAATTGACAGAAAAAAATAAATGAAACAACCACTTGTATTGAATATATTTGCAAACAAGACAAGAAGCCAAAATATAATTATTTTTCTGAGTATGAAAGTTCCCCTTTCAGTGTTTTTTTATATTTAATTTAAATGTATTTTTCTGCAAAACTCTGCTTAAAAATCGCAACCTTCATCTAATGAAGATCAAGCTAGAAACATCCTGATAGATCAAATTTAATTTTCTGCTATAAATAATGTCATGAAATCATCTTTTATTTCATGGTTAGGATTTTCAAACAATATTGGAGCAAAATGTGTAAAGATTTTTTTAGAGCTGCGGAGTCTAATTTGTATTGTTAATGTAGGCAGGTTGCAAATTGAATGTAACGTGATCAATAAATTAAATCAAAAACATATTTTGATCAACAAAATGGGGAGAAAGATGTTTGAGCCTCAAGTCTGCTTCTTTGGTCTGAGCATGGAGAACATGATTTAAAAAGATCATCAGTATGTGCTGTTCCCAAGGTAACGCTCTTCACTTCCCGTGGAGGATATGCATCATTTGGCAGAGCAGACAGTCCTGAAAGCCGAAGACCAAGAAATTGGCCAAACAAAGAAAACAGAGTTGACCAAGTTCCCTCTTCACCTCAACTTTACCTTTTCATTTTGAAAAAAATAACCACACAAACAACCGCAGAGCTGCCTTTTTTGCAGATATGTATGACCCAAAAACAAACTGAGTTTTATGACATATGTACACAGTGGGAACGCAGGCAATCCGGGCAGATAAAGCATGCCTGCAGCTGGGCTAAGCATCATCACTATAGAGAAGGAAAGTGATTAAAGATGAGAAGGATTGGCTCTCCTTGTCTCATAATTGCCTCCCTTACTTTATAAGGCACCATCTATCATATTTTACAGCCAAAAGGCTGAGTGTAGAAATTTCTTCACCACTGAAGATCAGACTGAAATCCCAAATATGAAATACTCACAAAGAAAGAGTGATGTTTAAAGTGGGGCTTTCATGCAAAAAACCCGAACTTTTTTGGAGGTTTGAGTCTTGTTTCCCCAATAAAAACATACCTGAAATAGTTATTTATTCCATATTTTGTCCACACAATATCCACCCCTGGAGATCTCTCCCCGAGTTTCAAAGAAGACAACTCATGGGTTATAAAAGCAGAAGCAAATTTCTGGTGTTTAAGTGTCAGCATCTTTATTTTTCCAAGGGTCGATAAGAATCATTGTTGTAGCTGCCAACACACTGCATCCAATCTCCCCTTGCCAAAAATTTAGCGTTTTATCGCACACTACAGTGAATGTGTGGAAGATCATTTAACAATATCTGTGCCAAAATTCATTGTCAGGCATTTCAAATATGCAGATGAGATTTTTAAAAACTATTTCAGTTTTGCACACTTGCAGTGACGTAAAACACAGATTGCAGGGCAATAAAGATTTTCTAAACCGAAACAAACGCACCAAAGTTAAGGCAAGTTATAAACTCTGAACTTTCATAAATTATTTTTCTATTTTGTCAAATATTCGTCTTCTCCTTTTGGTATATCTTTTCAGGGGTCATCACAGCAAGTCAGTTTCTTCCATCTGATCCTGTCTCCTACATTCATTCTCAACTATCTTCACTGTGTCCAGGAACCTCCTCTTTGGTCTTCCTGTAAGCCTCCTCTGAGTAACGTATAAGATCCACAATAACCAACTCCCAGAATGTACTGAGAAGAGGTTTAAAGTTAAGGAAACATAATATAGCCTCAGCGGAAGAAATTTGTATCAACAAAACCTGGTGTAAACCAATACTAAACATAGATGTGTGTCAATTAGAGGTGTAACTCTGTTACTTGACGGGTCTCTAAAAATTCCACCACTTTAAACATTTAAAATAAAGTATAAAAGCAAACTAATTACAAAGTATACTATACTGGAAATATCCGGTAAGTAATATCAATATCAAGTTAATCAGCACATTTAGAAAGAAAAAAGAAAAGGAAAAGTTTGTTGGTGAAGATCAGGTCCAGAAAAGTACTTTTTTTTTCATTTTTACTGTACATATGTGTGTATATGTTTATGTTTGACTGTTATTGTTACGTTTCAGCACATGTTTTCACTTTTGTCTTTATTATCATTGAAGTCTAGCCAAATGCTTAGTTTCTTTTAAATAGAGATGTAAAGTGGGGTTAGGCTTAAAATAGGTTTTTATTTCTGCCTAAAACTCCTTTCAGTTGTTTTTTTTAATTTAAGAAAACTAAAAACATGAAAACTACAATTATTATCCAAATGGAATGGATCATTTCCAATAATTTCTTTGAGTTTATAAATTTATTGAGCATACTGTAGGTATTAAAATAGAGAACACGCTTCTGGCAACTCACTGTCTAGTTCTGCCACTAGATATCAGTATATTCTTACACACTGCTTCTACGTATACCTGGTAAACTGTGTATTGTAACACTTTTACAGAGTTTTTCTAATAAACTCACCATTCAGCTCTATGACATGCTACTACAGCTTGGGTGTTTTTAGGTTGTTTTTTTTTAACCTCATCCCATAGGTCATGTACAGAAGTGCTCACGTGTACAAATAAGATAACTCAAAATTTTCAGGATATATTCACAGAGGGAAAATGAAGATGTCATAAAATTTTGGGTTATCCGAGTCAATGTTTGGGTCCATGAAGGTTTTAAATATTCTAGTTAACATTTTCATTCAGTCTTGTCACATGCTGGCCCTTAAAGAGGCGGAGCTGAGAACATTGGAACTCTGGTCTCTACAGAAATCTCAGGATGTCAAGTTCCTATTGGTTCAATTAGTTTGTAACGTGTACTTATTAACTGGCAGGAAAAAGCAGCAGCCTTTTTCCGCAGGCATTGGTGGAGCTCTGTGCTGTCAGAGTGCCTTTCTAGTTTTATAGAGATATTGTTAATGATGTTAACGTACCTTACTGTTATGTTTATTGTACAATATTTCTCTGGAAAACTAACCAAATCAATTTCAAGTTGCGATCAAGCCTGTGTGGTCAAAAATGAACAATATAAGTCCAACACTAATATAGAAAGTTGATCATTTAATTTATTTTTTTTGGTTCATAAACAATGCAAATATCAGATCAATTAAAGTTTATTAACGTATCAGAATCAGAAAAATAAGAGTCTTTACCATTATCACTCAGAGAAAATCCAATATTGCAACTATCAGACATTTGGAGTTTCTTTAAAATCTGACAAAGGATGCTGCTGTGTTGTTTGTGTTCTGATTGTTCAGGGGGGTTGTCTTCATCCCTCAACTACCCTCTTCATTGATCCCCAGAGACAAGGGTTTAAAGTTAAGCTGTGTTGTTACCAGTGTGTGTAAGTACACATTTACCTCCACTTGTGTGGAACAAATCCTTCTGTCAGGTCTTGAGCCATTGACGCGGCTCATGCACTGTAGGACTGAACAGCATTAGCTTGTCTCCACAGGGTGAGCGATGAGGCTCCAGCAGAGCCAGATCAGAGACCGGCTGCTGTGTGAGGAACCCCTTTACTGAACATGGCACGAGAATATAACAAACACACAGCCAGAAAAATCCAGCTTAAAGCTAAAGAGGAGTTTGATGATTCATTGATTCTGTTCAATAAAACAAAAAGTTAGGCAGTAAAACCAACATGTTAAAACTTAATATCTGTATTAAAAATTCAAAAGGTGCTCTCCAGCTACTTTAAACATTTTCATTTTATTTATTTTTTTTACAAATGTAACTACCAGCATGCATTACAATTTATATAACTAACTTTTAAGCATGCATACATTTGCAAATAATAGAGTTTTTTTGTTTGTTTGTTTTTAGCAGGTTTGATTAAAGTAAATTCAATAAAAAATGAACACTTGTACATTTTTTTTTTTAAAAACCTTCTGCATTTTCTTGAAATCTCACATCCCTAGGATAGTTTTGAGTGCATCTTTACCTACCCGAGTGAACAAATTTCTGGACACAATATAGTTTATTTATGAAGACAGGTTTGTGAATAAAGGCCATTATCTATGGTACATTAAAGGTGTTAGACATGAGGCTTGGGGCCTAGACTGTCCAGTCAGAGTCTGATTTGGCCCACAGGAACAGATTAGTAAATGTAAAAATAATGCAAAATAAATTCCAATGATAATAATAAAAAAAAATAACCTCTTCATGTTTGTTTTAATTTGTTGAAGTTTCATATAAAAGTACACAACAATTTTAAAGTCATCATTAAAAAAATTATTTGATAATAATATTACAATCTTGGCATCATAAATACAAAATAAGTTTCTTTAAATAAAGTTTAAATCAAGAATCTTGAACAAATATCAAAGCCAATTTAAGCCAACACGCTCTCATCTCGGCAAATCCGGTCTGTGGGAAGTATTGAGCATTTTTATACACAAGTATTTTCAGGAAAGAAAAAATTAGGACTAAAACAGTTGATTTTTTTTTTGATTGCTGTGAGACTTGTTGTGAGACTATGTCTTACAGTGACGATGTCTCACAGCAAGTCTCATATAGTTTCACAGTCATAGTCTCACAGCTAGACAGGGAACACCTCGGGATCTACCCGGGTGAGCTGAAGGATGCAGCCAGGGAGAGAGAAGCTTGGGCTTCCCGTCTGAGGCTGTTGCCCTACAGCCTGGCCTCGGATTAGTGGAGGACAACAGAATGGTTTAATGTATCTAAACAAAATAGAAAAGTGTGAAAATGTTCATACCTGTCAGAAAAATAGTCTGTAAAGTGTGTAGTCAGGTGTTTTACAGCCTTAAACATTTATAATAATTAAATATGACTATTTTGTGGGTTTTGTCAACTGCGGGTTTAAAACAAAGCTCCTTCATTGATGAAGGACCACTATATTTATAACGCTGAATGTGTATGACAGCAGTGTGTTTGATCATGAGCAGTGGTGAAAAAGATTCAAAGTTCAGACTCCCTCTGACGCCAGTGTAGCTTTGTTTGTATTACAGGAGCTGCCACACACCATCATGTGCTAAACCTAAACAAGCAAAATCCTGTGGAAGGTCTTTGCTGTGTGGAGGACGGCCACCATCAATCTGGATTACATCACTGTCAAGAAGCCCTTCTGCAAACACATCTGCCACCCAACTCCTCCCACCAGCTAACATTTGTGCTATAAATGATGTGTTACACCACATCTAACACATTTGATATCGTAAACAAAAGAAGGAGAAAATTACATAAAAATAGCAGCTATGAAATCAAAAGTTGATGAAATTATTTAATTTTTTCCTGAACATGAACCATTAGGTTAAAATAATACACATAGGAGAGAACTTTAAAGCATCATGTAACTGAAAAGTCTTATCAGTAAATTAAACCTTCCTCCCTGTGTTTAAGTAATAATTGCATTTTTACCACTCATCCACCTGATTATCACCATTAAATGAAGTAAAGTACCTTCACAAAAACTAAACCCTGCTCTACTGATTTTATTTTATCTTATAAAATAAAAAGGATTCTCTAGAAATAGTTCTACTTTTTTCTCTTGCTGCTTATTCAAAAGTCTTTTCTGACATATTCATTTTGAAATTCACTTTTTAATCCGTTACGAGAGGCCTCTCATCGACCGGCAAAGCTCCACGTTCTTCAGTAACAGACAGATGAAAATGTTGAGCTGACTGAAGCCGATTTAAAGGAAAAAAAAGAAGAAAGATAAGTCGGTGAAGAGGAGTCAGGAGGGACATCAGAGCCTTTAACAAGTCATATTAACACATTTTTTTCTTGTTCTCAGAAAGAAACGTGTTTTTTTTTCTGTGGAGAAGATATGAGTTTCCTATTAGACTTGATAAAAACTGTTTCATATCACAACTTTGGAAGCGGAACATGTTTTTGCTGGCAGTATTTATAGTATATGAATAAAAATAAATCAATAAGTTTAACAAGTTTGGATGCTACACAAACACACACATCTATATAGATATACGCATGTAATATACTGTATATCAGGGTCATTGACTTGATCGTTCAATGCCCTGCTGTAACTACGCAATTTGCACATTTTTAAAAATTCATATTCACTTTTTTTTCTCAAACTGATTTTCAGAAAGTAAATTAAATTGAACAAAAATAGGACATAAAAATATTAAAAAGAAAAAAATATATACAGCTGCATGTAAAACCGCACCTTTTTCTGTTTCTGTTTGCTGCAGTCAGTTTGGCCAATAAAATGATAATTACTTTTTACGTACTGTTTAGCAGCACAATAATAATTTAGTCTCTTTAAAAAAAGAGGCAAAAAGTTTTCTGTTAAAGTAAAAATTTGAAATAAATAGCCAAGAATCAAAACAAGGGTCACCGATATTCCACATTTTGACATGCTCAAGGATTGGTTGTGACAAAAAAAAAGCTTTTACACGTAAATGAGACCAAAAAAAAACATTTGTCTTTTGAGATTGACTTTTTCAAACCTATAGTAGTCAAAAGAGAAATTATCAACAGGATGCTGTATGTTTTTTAAAGGGTTGGTTGGTTTTTTTTTTGTTTTTTTTTAATTTGGCTGTTTCACCAGAGGTACCAGTTGAGAACAGGACGTCAGCCAACTGGAACTATTTGTACGCAGCAGAAATGCTTGTATAGACAGGAGTGGGGTTTCATTACCATAATGTGAAAACAAAACCTCTTACAGACGCATCATTTCAGTGTTAAAAAAATAGGGTTCTGTAAAAAAAAAAAAAAGTCTTCCAGAATGAATCCATGCAGATGCTGAATCACACTCAGTGAGGCAAATAAACACCAGCCATGAAATAAAAAACATTAGCCAGTTAATTTACCTCTAGCTGTGCACACACACAAACACACCCGATAGCAGTCTGCATCTTCTGAGTCTCTTTAATCTGTAACTGTATCCTCTGAGGAGCACTCAGTCAACCCGGGAGCAGGATTATGAATTGAAGCCTCTTAATTTATTGAAGCTCTGTTGACTCTAGATACTTGACTCTGGAATTCTAGTTTACACTCATGCAAATCGGCTCCAAATGAGACAATACCCAGTAAGGAGCTGATGATACTTTGCATTCAGGATGAGAACCTGATAAAAGGCCTGCTGTGTAAACAGATTACATAAGAGATAAGCATGGAGGACATGGTAAGAGGAATGGCGGTTTGTCTACTTGTTTGTGTTGTCGAGCAGATGTGGCTTTATCATTTCTAGTAGAGGCCATAAACCCGAGATGATTCCCGGGCCATTTGGATGTCACAGCATTGCTTTATAGCTCACTCTGCAGCCACTATGTGCCGAAGATGTTTCCATTGCGGATTACACTCGGTGTACCCTGACCAAAGTGACACCTCGTAGAGTCGGTATGAATTATTGGGTTTGCAAAATACTGACTCTGGTTTATCAGGAAACAACAAAATCATCCTAAAAGATCTTTTATAAAACTAATATTTTGTGCTCATTCTGACCAGAAGAGAACGCCTTTATGCATAAATCACCCAGTAGAGCAAAAAAGTGTTGATTCATCGGATTCTTATGAAAAACTTCAAAACAATATGTGGGAGGGAAAAATCCCATTTTCTGATTTATGGCTATGTTACGGGTATGACATAGCTTGTATTTTAATGTATTTTTCTTCAGCTTGATTGTGCACTGCTGCTGCTACTTCCACTTCTTCTTACTTATTGAGTCTGGGAGGGGAGTCAAGTTCACAAAGAGTAGATGAAAACTTTCCACTTTTACACACGTTCTCATTTGTCATCTATAGAGGGTACTTTATAACTCCACAGAAAGATTGAGCATGATATTATTTTGTTTCCGACTACACCACACTGCCTCAGAAGTTTCCCCATAAACTCATCTCCCAGAGAAAAAGCAAAAAGAAAAAGTAAAGACTGATTGCATTGTGTGACTATCTGAAGGCAAATAAATCTTTAATTTTGAAAAAAAGAAAAAGTGAACCATTCAAAATAAAAAAAGAAAAGAAAATGTGCTTTTTATGACATTTTTTCTCAATATTATTTTGCTAAGAGGATTATTACCATAAGTACATAATTAAGTAGTGGTGAATATAAACCTAACCAATTTGCTGTCAAGTTTGAGCACAGATTAGGAAGAAACTGCACGGAAATCACAAAAAATAAATAAATTAATTAAGGTCTCGCTTAACATAATTCAATTAGTTTGGTTATTTTCTTTTTCAGAAAAATGTTACTCAACTAAGAAAAACTAAAGTGAAACCGTAAGATTTTAAACTTTCACTGTGTGATTTTTCCATCCTCACCAACATGTAAATGAAATCAAACACAAGATTTTCCAAACAATGACCTAATTACAATTTGCAAAAAGTTTATTTGTAACTGAGAGTATTTTGTTACTGAGCATGTTGTTTTTTTTGTTGTTGTTGATTTTCTAATTATATATTTGCAACAGTTTGGCTACTGTAGTGACCTTTTTTCTGCCTCCCCTGAGCTCTGGAATAGCCTCCAGGTCAAGGACGTAGGTGGCTTTGATGGAGTTTGTCCTAGTTTGGTTTGACAAATGTTAAAAAAAAAACCTTGATGACAAGACAAGATAGAATAGAATTAGATCTTCAGTCGACTGTACCCTATGCATCCTGCATTGCAACCAATCCATTTTCTATACTCCAGTCCACAGACTAAATTGTACTGGATGTTTAGTTTATGTGTTCAATTTTGAACTCAAATAGAGTAAAAATACCTCTAAGTGGATAAAATTTATCTTTTTTCATCCTTCATTTGGCTTTTCATCACAGTGTCATTCTTCCCTTAGCTTAGTAGAGTCTGAAATAAAAGAGAAAAGCCTTCTAGAAGATAAAAGTACTTCATCTTGATTCTTAATGTTTTCTGAATGCCTCGCACACACCAAAGGAGCATTTCTATCCAGAATGTTAGTGTTCAACCAGGAATCAATCCGTATACTATTGCCTCAACTGCCGCTTTTATCCCTTTTAGACATTCATAATTAGCAGCATGCAAACATTTAACCTACAGTGTGCTCGCTTAATATTAACAAATAATGTAGAGATAAATCAACCCTGCAGCAGGTTATAAAACAAACATACTGGGTATTTAGGATCAAAACAAGTTGAATTGCATTACAATAACAGGTACTGTAGCAAAAAGAACATACTGTGAGCAGGACCCATTCACTTTCCAAAATGAGTGCCTAATGTAAAACCCAAACCACAAAGATTTACTATCAAGCTTGGCAATCTACAATGTTTGGGTGTGGCCTGCTAACGCTCTTGTGTAGAGCATATTAGTGCATTAGTTCCAGTCAAATGTGAAAAATGATTAGTTTCGTCTTATAAACTGCTTAAATCAAGCAATCCTGGCTGATTTTAAGGCAAGAGGCAGGTTACACCCTGAATAGGTCATCAGTCTGTAGCAGAGGTGTCAAAAGTACCAACATTTTCTACTTAAGTAGAAGTATAAATACAGAGTTAAAAAACTACTTTAGTAAAAGTAGAAGTATCAACTCAAGTTTTCTACTTAAGTAAAAGTAAAAAGTAACCTATTTTAAAACTACTTCAAGTAAAAAAAGTAAAAGTAATTTTCAGAAAAAAAAGGAATATTGTTAACAAAAGCGTATGAACATATTTTTAAACTATTATCACATGCTTTAAGGAGCAGAAAATATGATAATAAATGAAAGTGTTTTGGTGTTAAACTTTATGAATCAGAAACATTTATTTCTTAATCTTTATTGGAAATCGATTAATTAACACAATCAAATGTATTAACATAAGCAGGGCATTATGTAACGTCCCTTCAGCTATCAAGCTTCACTCTGCATCACCTAATTTAACCAACTTCAGCAGACACAAACACACTCAATGTAAAAAAATAAATAAATAAATGAAAAAAAAATGACCAAAAGGCTTTTTTAAGCCTTGAAGGCAGCTAGTTTTCAAAGTTCTTTGAGGCAATACTGAATAGTCTTTAACAAGTTGGTAAGTATGGGAGTGCCACATACAGCCTGGGCAGCGTTGCCAGGTGGGAGGTGCTGGCTTATCGTACTAATGACGTAAAATTATCGTATTTCACAAAAAATATCGTACACCCAGTAAAACCACGCCCATTGACAAAATAACACCCTTTACATGCACTGGTAAGGCAGTGGGAGTGAAGGAAACACACAGGAGGCAAAATCCATGGATTCTTTTTCTAAAATTTTAAGAACTGTAAAAATGAAAAAATAACCAGGGAAACAAGATTTTAAAAAACCAGTAGGGGCGGGACCTAGGAGACGGTATACCGTAATTTCACGGCCATAAGGCGCACCTAAAAGTCTAAAATTTTCTTCAAAATGAGCGGTGCGCCCTTTCGTGCGGTGCGCCTTGTGTGTGACCTAAAAGAAAAAGCGGTGCCCGTGAGGCGAGGCGGACCTGAAAGAAAAGCATGAGAACGTTAAAGAGTGAAGTGTGAGCGTGGATTGTGTATAAAAAAGGTATGTGCTGTATGCACAACATTGCTGTTTTAACCCTGAAAATGGAAAAGAGACACACTTATGACGCTCAGTTTAAGCTGAAGGCAATCAGCTACGCGGAGGAACATTGGAATCGAGCCGCCGCGAGTAATTTCAGCATAAACGAGTCAATGGATTGTAGATGCTTGGACTAACGCAGTGCTTCTCAATTATATCCTGTTGGCCCCCCCCCCTAGAAAGAAGAAAATATTTCGAACACCCCTCTCCCCCACTCTCCGCCATGACCATAATTAGTATCATTTGTCTATGAAATTGTTATAAGCAGTGGTCCCCAACCACCAGGTGGACCACCCCTGGTGTGAGGGGCCTAACTAGTATTTTTATTCACTTTGTTTTTGTGATGTCTTTATTTTGAAGGTATGTTTACCGTTACCAAGGCAACCAGAGTGCGTTCGAGCAGAGAGAATGTTTCCACGTTATAAAGACGCTGCTAATAAATTTTCTCGTGAAGACAACGTGTGTTTAAATGTATTATTATTGATTAAAAAAGCCAGTTTTTCCGGCTGGTCTTATCACCTGTAGACCGGTCCATGAAAATATTATCAGACACTAAACCGGTCCGTGGCGCAGAAAAGGTTGGGGACCCCTGGTTCTAAGTACACTTCTGCATAACATTGTATCCTCATTAACATTAAAGAAAAAAAAAGAACATCTTTATTAACATTGTTTTTTAGTGTGTAAAAGAAAATATTTAAAGTGCATCAATTAACTTGAATTTAAAAAAAAATAATACTTATTTAAACTATAAACTACAACTACTGTAGTGGATGTACAATTACACTTTATTCTAGTACGGCAAAAAAGAAAAACGTGTTCCACAGGATCACACGCGCCCCACTATTTGAGAAGCACTGGACTATTTTTTTAATACGCACATTTGCATGCTTGCGTGTGTGTTGTTGTAAAGCGGTGTGTGACTGAGACTGCGCCTTTTCGTACGGTGCGCCCTATGTGTGTGTTAAATCCTGCTACGGCGCACAAAACTGAGGCTGCGCCTTTTCGTACGGTGCGCCTAATAGCCGTGAAATTACGGTATATAAATTTACATAAATACTTATCTACACATATATGTGTACATATAAGGTTTTTTGTTTTATGTTAACCCAAACATCTACATGATACAAAATCTAAGTGATGTGTAGTTTTAATCTCCTCAGTCAGTCTTTATAAACTAATCAATAACATTTTGGATGCTTTTAAGCACAAATACTTCATCCACTACTATTTATGGATTAATCAGTTCAATTAGCTTTGTTTCTAAAGATAAAATAGTGCGTCACAGATCAAAGTTATTTTTATAAAAATACCATCTACAACATTTTCAGCAAAGACGCTTACAATAACCGCAGACTGAAAATAATAATAATAATAAAAACATTTCTTTGCTGTTGTTTTTTTAAAAAATTGATAATTCAATCAAAGTTCAGTGTTGCAGCATCAGAAACACTTTGATTTCCGAGCCCGAGTCTCAAACACGGAAATTGACGTCCCTGCTCTTTAAAAGTTTGTGGGCGGGGCTACTCGCCCCAAAGTAAGGATTGACTGGACCTTTCAGCCAATCATTCATCTGTTCCTTTGTTTGATGCATTCAGGGTTCATAAAAAAAAAAACACTCCGACAAACAGTCGCGGCATTTTAACGGTGACAAAATGGCGAAAGTAGCGACTACTTTTTATCAAATGAACGAAGTAAAAGTACAGATAATTGCATAAAAAAGTTGTGAGTAAAAGTAAAAAGTAGACAAAAAAATAATTACTTCGTTAAAGTAAAGATAACGAGATTTTCTACTTGAGTAAGGTAACGAAGTAGACTTACTTCGTTACTTGACACCTCTGGTCTGTAGTGGTGCCGCACACACGCAACCATCCACACACTTACACTAATTCCTAGGGGCAATTTTTTGGAAGTTAGGAGGAGACCGGAGTATCCGGAGGAAGCCCATGCATATATGGGAGACCATGCAAACTCCACACAGAAGCCAGTGTTTCAAACTTTGTGTAAAAATGTTTTAGAAATATTTTTTATAAAAACACAGTTTTGAACATGTGCTTTGTGAATTAAAACCACGTCCTTCCAAGACTCTTGTGGGGGGTGCTTCAGGAGTACGGAGTCTCGGGGACCTTGGTAAGGGCTGTCCGGTCTCTGTTTAACTGGTGCCAGAGTTATGTATGTATTGCCAGCATTATGTCAATTCCATTTCCAGTGAGAGTTGGGCTCTGCCAGGACTGCCCTTTGTCATCGATTCTGTTCATTACCTTTATGGACAAAATTTCTAGGCTCAGCCGAGGCATTGGAGAGATCTGGTTTGGTGATGTCAGGATCAGATCTCTGCTTTTTGTGGATGATGTGGTTGTGTTAGTTTCATTGGACCGTGATTTCCAGCTCTCGCTGGATGGATTTGCTGCCCAGTGTGAAGCAGTCAGGATGGGAATCAGCGCCACCAGATCCAAGACTGCCCCCTGCAGGTTGGGGACAGGGTCCTGCCCCAAGTAGAGGAGTTTAAGTATCTTGGAGTCTTGTTCACAAGTATGGGAAGGATGGAGTGGGAGATCGACAGACAGATCGGTCCGGTGTCCGCAATAACCGGGACGCTGCATTGTTTCGTAGTGGTAAAGAAAGAGCTGAGTCGAAAGGCAAGGCTCGCAATTTACAAGTCGATCTACGTTCCTACCCTCACCTATGGCCACCAGCTGGGAGTGGTGATCAAAAGAACAAGATCGGGGATACAAGCAGCCAAAATGAGCTTCGTATGCAGGTGGCTGGGCTTTCACTCTTTGAATATGACCGATAAAAAAAAAAAAAAAAGATAGAGCGATGAGCTCTGCCATCCGGGAGGAGCTTTGCGTAGAGCAGCTGCTTCTCCATATCGAGAGAAGCCAGATGGGGTGGTTTGGGCATCTGGTTAGAATGCCTCCCAAGCACTTTGCTGGTGAGGTGTTTTGGACATGTCCCACCGGGAGGAGACCTAGAGGCAGGCCCCAGACCCACTGGAGAGACTTTGTCTCACAGCTGGCCGGGGAACATACCAGAATCCTCCTGGGTGAGCAGGAGGATGCAGCCGGGGTGAGAGAGGTCTGGGCTTCCCGTCTGAGGCTGTTTCCCCCGCAACCTGGCCCCAGCTAAGCGGAAAAAGACGGAACAGAACAGTTTTGAACAGTAAATTCATTGACTCAATCATTATATTGTGCTTCTCGACCATGTGTATCTATTTATGCAAGTACAATAACCCCTCTGAAGATTTTAATGGTTTAGATTGATAGCATTGGTACATTTTGTGCTTCAATCATAAAAATGTTAACTTTATGACCACTAATTTAAGCCTCTTGATTATTTCATTTTACTCATGCTAACAGTGATTAAATTAAGACCGTAAAGATTCTATTGTCAATTAAATCACCTAGAAGCTTCCTGTCTTTGACGAGGGAGGACGCTTTGCTGCTTGCTCTGTCGCTTTTTTCAATTCTTTTGCTTTTAAATCACTTTGAAATCATTTAAAATCATCTTTATTTTTCTATTTTTCTTTTTTATCACCCTAAAATTGTGGATTACCTGAGATTTTATACATTTTGACCATTTTTGCATCTAACGAGACGGCAATGGCAGAAAAGAATGGGAGAAACTGCTGCTATCAGTGTTGGAATTATAAACAACAATGCTGGGACTATGAACAACAAATTAAAGCCCTACAAGCACGGATAAATATTTTGGAGTCAGAAAAAAGTCTTGACAAGACGCTACCTTTGGGTAAGGAACCCATTGTTCACAAGAACGACTGCGACTTTAGTTTGAATGATACAGTTAGTTTTCTGAAACTCTTTAAGGACCAACATGGTGCTACAAAGAAACAGAAAGATATTAGAAGTAGAAACAGCGCAGCTACAATTCCACTTAAAAACAGATTTTCTGCGCTTTCACAGTTAGAGTTTGAAAATGTGGGAGATAAGAGAACGGAATGTGCCATATCAAATGTTGATACCAGGCAGCAAGTCAGAGAATCTGTGCCACAAGTCAAGGCCAAAGACTCAGTGTTTCTTCTTGGCGATGGGTGCGTAGCCCAAATACGAGATAAGAGATTCCAAGTGCTCTGCTGCCCTTCGGCGGTAGTCACGAACATTACAAAATTAGTCAAAAATACAGTGCTTAAAGGAGTAAAGCAGTTAATTGTACACGTGGGAGCGGTTGACACAAAAAGAGAACAATCAGAACTCTCGAAGAAAGATTTTTGTGAACTTTTTAATGAGTTGCAAAGAGTACCGGCTAAAGTTTATATCAGTGGACCTCTTCCTAACATTGATGGAAGGAAAAACAAGTTTAGCCGCTTACTCCAGCTGGACATATGGCTCTCCAAAGAGTGCACATTGAGAGAACTGAATTATATTGAGAACTTTGATCTGTTCTGGAAACGAGAGGACCTGTTCAAGGGAAAGAGCCCGTACTTGAGTAGAGATGGAGTGAGAATGTTGAAGAAGAACATCCTCCATGCTCTGAGGATCAATGAAAGGCTGAGGCAGGTGCCTAAACAGAGAAGGAATCAAAGTGGAAAATGTGCTCCTGGAAAACCTGGAGACCTAGCCGGTGTTCCAGCAACTGCATCAGCTCTACAGCAACAACAACAACCCATGCCACCATCACCAAAACCTACCCAGAGATCAACACCTTCAATACGAGAGTCTCCACCTCAGGTTGTCAGCCCTATTGCAGTTCCAAGAGAGGGCTCACATTTGGATGTTTCCCCCTTTGCCACTGGACAGCCCCTCCCTGCTACATCCACCCCTACAAAAGACTCTTCCTCCTTTTCATCTCCACCCTCACCACTGGCTCTTCCTCGTCACTTGGAAAACTTGATTAATGAAGGTATCAAGATGACGCCATGTACTCCTGTGCCTTTTCCTAAAAAAAACACCTGCACCTCCCCCTCCTCGCCCCAAACCTATCTCAACCAAACTCTACCGAGCTCCAAATCCACCTACATCATCCCCCAAACTCCTCCCCACTCACCCTCCCCCACCTGCTCCTGAAGCTACCATTCCTCAGAGCTAGGATGCACTGGGCCTCTGCTGTCTCAGGACACACAGTCATGATAAAGTTCAGCTCAGGCTGGGGCCCTGTGACAGAGAACAGTCTGCGGGTGCTATAACTACAGTCATCTCCAATCGAATTCATCGCAATAGAACATGAAGACTGTCCAAACACAGAAGTTTAATTGAAATTCCCTGTAAGAATATAACATCTAGTCCTACTGAAGCTAAAGTGAAACTTGCTGTGCTCAATGTCAGGTCCTTATGTAACAAATCATTTTTAATTAATAATTTTATCTCTTCTTTTAATCTTGATTTTATGTTTTTAACAGAAACTTGGCTTGATAAAAATACAGGTAATGCAGTTCTAGTAGAAGCAGCTCCACCTAATTTTAATTTTGAATCTGAAATAAGAGAAAAGAAAAAAGGGGGAGGAGTTTGTGCGATCTTTAGAGAAAACCAATACACCAGGAAGCTTTCGTTTGGGACATTTCCATCTTTTGAGTATTTGTCATTTAAGCTTGAGCTAAAAGAATCCTCTGCCATACTATTCCTAGTTCTGTACAAGCCTCCCTATCACTGCCAAGATTTTATTGATGATTTTACTGAAATTCTTTCAATCATATGCACAGATTTTGATGGTTTAGTCATAACAGGTGATTTTAATGTTCATGTTGATAACATCAATGACAAAAATGCTAAAGAACTCAACAGTGTTTTAGAAACCTTTGGTTTGACTCAACATGTGAAGGATCCCACTCACAGCAGAGGTCACACACTGGACCTCCTCATTACTAAAGGAGTTAATGTTTCTAATGTGATTGTGTCTGACGTTGCCTTATCTGATCATTTCTGTGTCTTCTGTGACCTCACTGTCGCTCCCAGGCCACTGACTGGACCGGCAGTTATTCACAGCAGACACATAAATGACAACACACGTTTACAGTTCATGGAAATGGTTCATTTTGAAGATTTCTCGAGTTTTGATGTTAACAATTTGGTTACCTCTGTTCAGTCTAGTGTTATGAATGTTCTGGATGCCATTGCCCCAATGAAGGTGAAAACAGTTAAAAATAAGCAGAAAGCACCTTGGAGAAACGATGAGTCAGTCAAAGCACAAAAACGGGAGTGCAGGAAAGCTGAGCGCAAACTTAAGCTCCAGATTCACTACGAGATTTATAGAGAAAACTTACATGTCTACAATCAGATCTTACTTAAAACTCGAGAGATGTATTTCTCTAAAATAATTGGGAACTGTAATAATAACTCACGTGTACTTTTTGCAACAATAAATAGATTAACAAATCCTCCAACTCAAATCGTCGCTGAATTGGTTTCGACTTCAAAATGTAATGAGTTCGCTGTATTTTTTAATGATAAGGTTCAGAACATCAAAAATTCCATCAAAGCCACGGTTCAAATGACAATCTTACCGCCATCCAGATTGTTAAACCTAAATGACTTCACCTCAGTAACAGAAACAACTGTTGAAGAAATTATCACTAGTCTGAGTTCATCTACTTGCTCTCTTGATATATTACCGACCAGATTTCTAAAATCTGTGTTAACCAGCATGTTGACACCAATCACTCAAATAGTCAATGTGTCACTTCAAACCGGAACCTTCCCAAGTGCCTTTAAAACTGCGGTCATCAAGCCACTCTTAAAGTAGAGTAGTCTTGATGCTACAGTACTTAAAAACTATCGGCCTATTTCAAACTTACCGTTTACAGGAAAAATTCTTGAGAAAGTTGTTTACCAACAACTGACAAAATTTATTTTAGTGAACAACTCATTTGATGTCTTCCAGTCAGGTTTTAGACCTCATCACAGTACAGAGACAGCTCTGATCAAGGTAACAAATGACATTTGTATGAACACTGACGCTGGCAAAGTCTCTGTTTTAATCCTGTTGGACCTGAGTGCTGCGTTTGACACTGTAGATCATGGGATCCTTCTACAGAGGTTAGAGAACTCGGTTGGTGTTTCTGGTACTGCGCTTAGTTGGTTTAAATCTTATTTAGAAGGACGCAAGTATTTTGTAGAAATTGGAAATTGTGTGTCATATCACATGCCTTTGACCTGTGGGTTCCCCAGGGGTCAATTCTTGGACCCCTGTTGTTTAACCTCTACATGCTGCCGTTAGGGCAATTGATAGCCAGTAATAACGTGTCCTATCACAATTACGCAGATGATACTCAGATCTATGTGTCACTGACAGCAGGTGAACATGGACCTGTGGATTCACTCTGTCACTGTATTCAACAAATCAGAGTCTGGATGCAAAATAACTTTCTCCAGCTAAACTCAGACAAAACTGAAATCATTGTCTTTGGCCCACAGAAACAAAGAGAAAGTGTCATCAGTTACCTTCAATCTTTCTCTCTGGAACCGACAAATCAAGTTAGAAATCTGGGAGTAATAATGGACTCAGACTTTAACTTCAACAGTCACATCAAATCAATTACATCAGCAGCCTTTTACCACCTGAAAAACATTACCAAAATCAGAGGTTTAGTTTCTAAAACAGACTTAGAGGTTCTTATCCATGCATTTGTTTCCAGTAGGTTAGATTATTGCAACGGTCTACTCACTGGTCTGAACAAAAAGGCTTTAAAACAGCTGCAGTTTATTCAAAATGCTGCGGCTCGAGTCCTCACAAGAACTAGAAAATACGATCACATTAGTCCTGTGCTCAAGTCTCTGCACTGGCTTCCTGTGGCTAGTTTGGAACTAACTTCCTGAAGCCGTGAGACAGGCCTCTACTGTGACAATGTTTAAATCTCGGCTGAAAACAGTTCTGTTTAACTGTGCTTTTTATTAATCGCTCTTTTTTTAATCTGTTTTAATGATTTTATTTATTTAATTTTTAAACTTTTTGATTCTATGTTTTGTGATTTTAATGCATTCTTTTTCTTTTCTTTCTTGTGAAGCACTTTGAATTACATTTTGTATGAATTGTGCTATACAAATAAACTTGCCTTGCCTTGCCTAAATCTCATTAAATAAGCAAAAAAGAAAAGCCCCGGACTTGTGAGGAGCAAATACAAACTTAAGAGGTTGTTGAGAGATTGACTGATTGGTTTCATTTGTTGGGTTCTAGGAGGAAGTCTGCAGCTTCCATTTGTAGAAAGTCTATGACATGTACCTGTTCCCATCCATCAATGGGAAGATGAGTGTTTGGATGGTCACAGTAACTCATAGCTACAACATTACACCAGTGCACTACCTGAATGTGTAACTATAAAAAAGTCACAAAGAGGATTCAAAGCATGCACTGATCAAAAACAAATCTCTCAAATACCTGCAGACAGAAAGCTCTGTTGTTACATTATACTGTCTCGAAGGTCCGACAGGTAGTTTTTCTTAAGGTGAAGAAAAACTGATAAAAATAAGAATGTTTGTGTAGACAGAAATATTTTTGTTTCCTTGAGATGTAAGCTTCCTTTGTTTATTTTGTTACTGTAATTTGATAAACTGTAGAAATATTTTTAGTTTTACTGTTAAAATATCAGCGACTGATGTTATCAAAATACCAATGTAAAAAAATTACAGGTTCTTCTTCTCCTTTCAGCATTTCCCTTCAGGGATCACCACATTAAGTCAATTTCTTCCATCTAACCCTATCTGCTGAATCCTCTTCGGTCACGCCAACTATTTTCATGTCTTCCTTCACTGTATCCATGAACCTCCTCTTTGGTCTTCGTCTAGGCCTCTTTCCTGGTGGTTCCAAAACCAGCATCCTTCTTCCAATGTACTCGCTCTCTCTTCTCTGCACATGTCCAAACCATCTCAGTCTGGACTCTCTGAATTTATCTCCAAAACCTCTGAGCCTATCCTGGCTGATTTCAGGCAAGAGGCAGGGTACACCTCAAACAAGTCGACAGTCTCTTGCAGGGGCACACACACACTCATTCTAGGGACAATTTCATAGTGGCCAACTAACCTACCTTGCAGGCTTTTGAAAGGTGGGAGGAAACCAGTGTACCTGGAGAAAACCAACACATACATGGGGAGAACCCACAAACTCCACACAGAAAGACCAGTGTTCCAAGCCTCAACTTGAAAACCCCATCATTCTTGCTTATAAATTATAAAAACAAAAAACAAATGCTTTTTGATGGGTTTTTTATATTGCAATAAACTGTAACAAAAATAGCTATTTTTAGTGTCAAAACACTAGAACTTTCGCACAAAAACAAATACTTTCGTTACAGTTACTACAAAAAGATTCCTTATCTTTTCTCACTGGAAAACAAAGTCATATACTGGTAGTATGAGTCATTCCTTTAACTAGATGTCTAAATATTTTATTTTTTTCTCTACCTCCTTATACTTCTACAAACTGTTAAATATGTTTCTTCCGGCAACCCTGAGATACTGGTTGATGAGTTGAGGCAGACATGTAGCCTCTGGCCATAACTGTCACTGCTGCAAACACAGTAAACAAGCAAGAAAAGCCCGACAAATAAGGAGAGAAACCAAGCTAAACAAATAAAATGTGTCTTTAATTAGAGTCTTGCTGATATAATTTGATATAAACTACTTTATCTGGTTAAATTAAAACGATTTTATTGGATTAAACTCACAGGCTATTAACTCATCAGGACTTAGGGAATTTAATGAAAGGCAGCATTAAGAAAACGCAAAGCCTGAGAAGAGTTGAAAGGGTTTGAAAACTGTCAAATGTAGAAGAAATCACTTGCATAAGGGGTGTTTATTTAATTTGTATTGCAGATTGTAAGCATAAAAAAAGCTAGTCTGAGCCATTTTGCAAAAACTGTAATCAGATTTCTAAAACAAAATGAAGTACTCTTGCGGCCCTTTTGATATACTGTATGTTCACACTTTTCCCATTAACCTTTATGTCCCAAAACAGTTGAAGCAGGATGCTGTGAAGAATTATTGTTGAATAACCTTCCGGCAAACATCCTGGTATCCTTGTAGCCAGGCGTTTTTAAAGAAAATATTTTGTACATTCTGCCAGTGTTAAAAGTGCAGCAGTATAATACATTATCTGGAAACTAATCCACAGTGAGTCTGCCATTCCGGTAGCACTTTAAAAATGTAATATTTTGGATATGTTGTTGAAATAATACAATAGATGAACTTTCAAGGATTGTGTCAATAGGGCTAAAAGGACGACACAGAGAATCAATGCCATACGAAAGTGGCGTCCAATAGATTAAAACTTCATGGTTTGGTTAGATTTACAGATTGGACTTTTTTTAAATAAAAAAGTGGAATCACACCAGTGTTTTACTCTTTCATTTTATAGTTAATTTACAACATTTTTTTTTCTCGTGCCCACACGCACCTGTACCATATAATGAAAGTCCTCGTTTTACCCAAGGAAATACAGGCTCAAGTATGTACCTGTAGACACTACATACAAAATCCAATCTGATTTCTGCAGCAAAGGGCTGTTTTAACATGATGATGTTAAGCAGCTGTAGAGCAGATTTTAATCTTGTCTGTCAGTGAAACACTGCAGTGATGTCGCTTCAAATGCGTCCCCCATGCTCACTTTGCTTCAGTTGTCATATTGCTTTCTTCTGCCATAGTCAAGATTCAAAAAGAAGGCGCTGTTCTGGGCAACTGTCTGCTGTGCTGTCTCCTGTTGTGTTTGGTTGTCCATTTTCACTTTTTTCTACTCTGTTTCTGTCCTTTCTTTTGCCTGTGTCTTGTCCCGTTCTAGAGGTGTGACTTTGTGCGCTCTTTGGACTGCATTGTTTTATTTCGGATGACTGGTTTTAAGCTAGTCGTTTTTTTCAACGGCTAACTCCCAATTGGCTTGTTTCGCTGGACATGGAGTTGTCCTGCTTTGTTCGCATTCACGGCCAGCTGCTAGCTCCTGGAACCAGATCCACCGTGGCTGGAGTAGTTGATGTAGTCCCAACAGAGCTTAGAAGAAGATGATCAGAAAGGAAGTGCTGTGAGCCCAATGTCCCTATAGTTGTCATGGGTAACATTCGGTCGCTTGCTGGCCAGATGGAGGAACTAGGGACGCTCACTCTGACCCAGCGGTAATGTGGAGGGACCACTTTGGTGTGCTTCATTGAAACCCAACTCCGTGGACTCATTCTGGACTGACAACCATTCAGACATCAGCTTTCACATCGGACGACTGGAAGAACGAGGGCATTGGGGTGTTTGCACTACAGCATCAAACTTCCCTTCGGGGATTAAAAAAAGTATTTTAAATTCAATTCCATCCACAAATTCTTTGATTTGTTATTAAATTAGACTAAATGTTCCCGTACAAGCAATTTAAATGGCGTGGATTACATTGTTTTGCCATCACCACACAATGCACGGAAAGGAACAGGTGGTCAACTTTTCTTTAACCTTAATCAATCCTGGATCACATGTGTGCCAAACTAAAAATATCAAACCGAACTAAAAAGAGCAACATTAGTAGTAAGAGTGAGGGAGCTCATACCTATGCTACTCCTACAGTACATGCTGAAAGGAGCCAGATGGGATGGCTTGGGGAAAATATCAGATATTAAAAATATATTAACTGTCAAAATTAGAATCCAGTAGCAATTTAAATCTACCTTTTAAATGCATCAGACACACTTGAACTTTCTCAAACATACCCACGTCATAGTACAGTATGATGTGACATGCACATGCGTCTATACATAAAATCCTGGTGAATTATTTCCATTTCCATCATTAGATTAAGAAGTTTGTGAAAAAAGAATAATCTCCCTGAACTGATCTAAAAATGGAGCTAGAAATTAACAAATGGAAATATGACTTTTCATTCCATTAAATTAATGTGAAATAAACAAGTTTTAAGGTATAAAAGGGTTTTTAAAGCTCAAAATCACATGGGCATGAAAAACAGTGAATGTGGACTCCTGCCAGAGAGGTGCACAGTGTTATTGCACGTTTCATCTTGCACTATGAAGTTACAGAGCACTCCATCTCTGATGAACCCCCGTGACTACTACTTATTTTAGCTCGTCGCTTTGATGCTTCCTCACAATCTCACAATTGGAGACACATTTCCACAGTATGAATTCTGATTTTTCATCTACCAACGCAATAGGATCTTCACTGTTTTATCTCCCACATGATTTCAAAATATAATAATTATTTTAAAAAAAAAGACATTTAGGAAGGTTGTTTGTGAACTGCCACATTTCACTTTCCATGGAAATATAAATAAGAACTTATTTTGAGTTCCTTATCAAAGACAAGATGGAGATTTGCGGTAAATTTTTGGGACTGTGAGATTTTTTTATAATTCATTTTCTGTCTTGTTGTCTTCCACTTATCTGGGGCTGGGTCGTGGGGGAAACAGCCTCAGAATGCATGCCCAGGCAGAGTTCCTCACCCTATCTCTGGAAGAGAGCCCAGCCACCCTGCGGAGGAAGCTCATTCCGACCGCATGTGTCCGCAATCTCGTTCTTTCAGTCACCACCCACAGCTGGTGACCATAGGTCAGGGTGGGAACGTAAATTGACTCGTAAATCGAGAGCTTTGCTTCTTGGCTCGGCTTCCTTTACCACAACGGATCGATTCATTTTAAGTGGTTAAGTTCATTGGGCTTCGCAGCTTAAACTGTATTTACAACACAAAAAAAGAGGAGAAAGAATAAGAACAACTTGAGCATTTTCACTGGAAAGACAAACAAACAATCAACTTGTTTGTACAAAGAGTTTTAGGATAGAAACTTGAGTATCTTACTGTTTTTTGTTGTTGTTTTTTATTTATTTATTTTAAATGCAACAAATTCAGTTACAAAACCATTGTGAAAAAATGCATTTCAATAAAAATAAAATAATTTGAATAACCAAAAGCTATTTAATTGCTATAATTTATTTAATAATCAATAACTCTTACATGTGATTGATTTTTCAGTTTTACTGAAATAGTTTTAGCCAACATTTGAAGATGGTCCTTAAAGCTTATGAACAAGATGTCCAAAAAGAACTGAATTTCTGCAGATTGTGGGTATTTTCAATGAAAATACAATGTATTTTTCTGTTTAAACTAACTGCAAACACCTGGCAAATTGTAAATGCTAAATGTCAGATAATGTAAGTAACAAAGATGTGGGATGGTAATAAGCTCATTTTTATTGGTTCAATAGTTCATTCATTTAGATATCCATGTGTTTTTCTTATTTATTTCACTGACTGATTTGTATCGTAATTAATTTATTTGTTCAGACGTCGACAGGTTTGCAGAAGTTGCATTATTTAGCTAAGTAACTTGTTTCTCAATCATGAAGACAACAGTTGTGAAATGTCACCTGAATAATAATTATTTCTAATTATTGTCAAAAACAATACAGGTATACAATCTACTATAGTGTAACAAGAAGGAAGTTTGACTATCAAACTTTTTGATACCACCAAATCATAACACAAACTTAATTATTTAGAGTTCTTCTCTATTCTACAAATTAAATTATTTCTTTATATGTTTTGGCCTAAACACGCATTCCTTTAAACCCATTTCGATCTGCATGTTAATTATGGTAAATAAAACAGATGAATGTTTATTTCTCTTTCATTTTTCTTTGTGCACAGAAAATCAAATGTGCAAATGTGAGGCACTGGGATTTTCAGGTAATAAAGCAGGAAACTAAGAAACTGAAAACTCAATAAATCATCTTTGATAGTATCTGTCATGCCGTTTCTTCTGTTTGTTTCTTTGATTTTGGTTCGATCCGTCTATATTCCACCTGCCAACCTGGGCAAAAAATCTTCTGTATCCAAGAAACATCTTTATTTGTTATCTCCTGTATCCCAGCTGACAGAGTTTAAAAACATCCCTGGAACATCGACTATATTATCAGCCAATTCTTCACCTTGTTAGTGGTTCAGGCCGCGCGCCACAGAAAGTCATGAAACCAATCAATCCCAAACAAACAGAAGAGTTGGTGTTCGTTTCAAAGCTTGAAACAGAAACTGGATCCCATGTGGCTTGTTGACCTTGTTTTTTGTTATTACTCCTTGTGGGTTGTTGGGATAGAAATTGTGTGCGAGCTTAATAAAGAATTCCAATTTTTCCCCCCGCCGTGTTCCTGTTCTCTGTGGTCGACTACATCAGGCTCGGCGTGAGGCAGTAGGTTCAAAACAGCATATACACGTCTCAATTTCAGTCAACACACCCACGTGAATTTATATAAAACTTCTATCTAATTATCATGCAGGAGCCTAATAAAAACACCGATTCTCGTGTACGATAGGAAAAAAATGGAAATAACAGATAATAAACTATGACTTTGAGAACTGATGGTGCTGTGTCTTACAGCAAGAGTCGCTGAACATTCACCACATTATGACAGTACATGGTCTCTAATGAGGCATGTCAAAGTTACATCAGCTTCAACTTTCTTCAGTCAATTTGAAGTTTTTTTCTCATTTCCTGAAGGCAGCGTGGCACCACTTTCTCTCTGAAATAGTGTGATTTACCCAAAAGGTCAAGATTGCAGGGCACAGGGAAAATGAGAAAAAATGTCCACAGCGTGAAACCTCTAGCAATAAATTGGCCTGTGTATAAGGGCCTCTCATTATGACTCGTGTGAAACTGCCGGCTGCTTTCTGAGGCAGTAAATGAAATGAAGCAGAGGAGTTGATCATGCAATACCTCTGACTGACAGCACTGATTTATTATGGCATTGAGTAACCCAAAATTAGACATCCTAATGAAGTGATTAAATCATAATTAAGTGAAGATGTTGCATGCGTGACAACATGAAAATGAACTATATAAAGTGCTTTGACTCCAGTTTCTGACACTAATCAAGAAAGTTTACTTAATTTGATGCATTTCTTTCTCAGATCCGCAGTGGAGATTGGAAACGTTTCCATCTGTCATTAGCAAGCCTTTTTCTTGAGAAGGGGTGAAGAAGTAGCAACGAGGAACTCATCTGAAGATAGACAGCAGTGATATTCATCACACCATTCTGTAACCTCCCAAAACTGTTTTAATGATGAAACGCTACAGTGACTTCAGACTCGTGACACAAACCTCACAGCTCAGAGAGATGTTTTAACAACTTAAAATTCTACTGAGTAATGTCTTGAGTTTGCAAAAAGAAAAAAAAAAAGTTGGAACCCAGGAAGTGAATGGGTGTGTGGATGAATAAAAAGCTTGGTCTATCTGTTAAACTGCAATCATACTTACAAGAAAGGTCAAACTGTAATGTATTTAACCTTTGCAGAGGCTTGTAGCAAATGCTTATTTTTTCCAACCAAATGTTCATTTTTGAGTTGCATTTTTCTCTGAACAAAAGAACAAGAAGTGAAAGTGTTGTGGTGAATAATAGACCTGGGATTTGTTGAATTGGTTGCATACAGGAGGAAAATGTCACCAAAAGGAATGATTATCTTTGAATTTTATCAATAGTTCTTCTCTTATTGTATCTTTAATTTAATTTTTTTGGTGTCTTATCAATACTTTTTTGTGTGAAAACAATGAGAGGAAAAGTCAAAACTATTTACATAAAAAAAATTTATTTTGGAACAATTTATTAATTAAATATCTTGCGGTGCTATTTTACTATCTCCTCAGACGTTCTATTGTTTGCTACTGCTGCTCTGGTGAAGGATTTCAGAAGACCACTGTTAACCATGAGGTATATGGCTGCATCTCTAAGAAGGTTCAGAACTATTTATATAGATTATTCTTAAATGATGACCGAAAGAACAAGATTGCGATACAATTCCTCCGTTGGGTGGCTGGGCTCTCACTCAGAGATAGAGTGAGGAGCTCTGCCATCCAGGAAGAGCTCGGAGTAGAGCTGTGGCTCCTACAGGTACAGAGGAGCCAGATGGAGTGATTCGGGCATCTGGTTATGATGCCTGCCAAGCACTTTGCTGGTGAGGTGTTTTGGACATGTCCCACCGGGAGGAGACCTAGAGGCGGGCCCCAGGCCCACTGGAGAGACTTTATCTCACAGCTGGCCGGGGAACATCTCAGAATCCTCCCAGGTGAGCGCCTTGTTGGTGAGGTGTTTTGGGCATGTCCCACCGGGAGGAGACTAAGAGGCAAGCCCCGGATCTGCTGGAGAGACTTTGTCTCATAGCTGGCCACGGAATGCCTTGGGATCCTCTCGGGTGAGCTGGAGGATGCATCTGGGGTGAGCGAAGCCTGGGTTTCCAGTCTGAGGCTGTTGCCCTCATGACCCGGCCCTGGATAAGCGGACGACGGAAAAATTAGACCCATTTCTTTTCATACGTGTGCAGACTATTAAAGCAACTGAGTCTAAAATTAAGCTATTAAGTTGTATTAGCCTGGAGTAGGTTGACGAGCCTTTACCGTGTTGCCTGGGGTTGAACAAGAGGCCAACCCCAGACCTTATAAAACTCATGGTTTAACACGTCTTACTTAAAAAAAAAAGTCAAATCAACAGCCTAAGATGTTTTTGAACATGAGCTGTGAAGTGAGCTGTGTTTCTCTTGAAATAATTTTTTTAAAAACTTCAGGGCTCCCGCAGGAGCACCTTGGATATCAAACTCAGGAGGACTAGAGTTTGATATCCAAGGTGTTGATGGTGTTTTGGAGTATTGTTCGGAATTTTTGCAAAACTACAAAATTACTTCTAGTTAAAAGAACTCTGAATAATGGTTTGCCAAATCTTAGATTACTAATTCTTTTTGTTTATTCTAGTCTGTTCTAATTTATTCTCATCATGTCCAATAAAAATAAAGTATCAACCATAATCAATTCTACATCACAATCAAATCCTGAACATGAGAGCATAAAGATGAACAAAAAGACCAAAACAAAGTCTGCGTCACCACAATGAATGTTAATCTCTTTCTGGATTCATTTCAATCTTTCCAACAAAATACTTGAGTACTTACACACAAAAAAAAATATTTCCAGTAAGCTTATTATACTTTCTGGTCTTTTGTTTTAGAGAGACATCTTCAGAATTTCCTGGCTGTGGCCAATACAAATGACATCAGCTTATTTCTTAGAGTACATCTCATCTTTTCTCTAACTCACTTAGAAAAAATTAAAACGATCTAAAAAGATTAATCACCATTATATTGTGTTTTTGGCAGTGGATATTGGACCACCTCGTCCCCCTGATTTGAACTTCACCCACATACACTCTGCTGAGCCATCATCATGCTGGTAAAACACCCGCTGGGTCCAATTTGCAACAATGACGCGTGCGTTTCACAAAGCCAAACGAATTAACAGCCAAATACAGCTTACTGTGTCCTCAATTTTTCCTTCAGAAGCCCACAGATCAAATAAAATGCAACCAAAAGTTTGTCTTTTTACAATCTAGAAATTTTTGTCAGAATATATAAATTCCCTCCTTTTTTTTGCTGAATGAAGGACAAAAAACAGATCACACAAAGGAGATAGAAGCTACGTTAAAAACAGAAAATTTCCAGAATGTTAGAACAACAGTCTGATGCTTCTGCTATCACCATACAAGTAGAAAATGGTCTTTATGAATTGCTGCAATTCAAAAAGCACAATCCATTCTTGTGGCATTGGTGTACAGTAACACAACTTCAATAATCACAACCACTAAACAGCCTGTGTGAATAGACATCCATCACAATTGTTCCATGTTCTCTGGTCCAGGCAGGTGCAGCCTCCCATCACACTTCAGTCTTTGTGTAATTACATCAAGAAGTCTGGAAGATGCCCAGGTGCTTTGGCTGAGCTGCTGTCACTACAGGACAGCACAATGTGTCAGGTTTCATTTGCTCTCCACTCCCACAAGGTTTCTACCAGGCACAAGGATGACACGCCCAAGTTCGCCTGCAATCTGTTGACGGCTTGGCAGAGAAAAATGAAAACCCAAATTACTTCCCACAGTGCTATCATGCATCGACACTTTACAGAAAGACCACAAAGTGTTCCTCCCAAAATTAGATAGTCAGTTGTCGAGTAAACATTCATTTAAAAGGGCCGAACCGATTCGCAGCACCAAGCGCTGCAAATTAGGACGTGTTGCTGTTTGCCCCGCCTACCACCAATGAATATAATATGTTGCATGAGTATATTTGGCAAAACATGACGTTTTATTATTTATAAGCTACTGTATTTGGAGGCATTTACACAACATTCTCAGAACAAAAGCTGGGACAACCTTGTGTGGAAGGTTAGGGTTAGCATCTAATGCCGGCTGGCAGCTGTGGCTGTTACTCGTTGAGGTTTAGCTTGAGCAGCGATTACCTTCTTACGTTTTCATCTTTCCATAGTCATAAACATAGCCACAAGTAACAGCAATTTAAGTAGTTTTAGCATTTATAAGGTGAAATTAATGTTTTCTTTTTTACAGGGAATGACTCGGGATCCTTCTGGGTGAGCTGGAGGATGCAGCTGAGAGGGAGTGAGAGAAGTCTGGGCTTCCCGTCTGAGGCTGTTGCCCCTTCCACCTGGCCCCAGATAAGCGGAGGATTACTGAACGGAACAAAACTCTACAAAACTTTGTGGAAACAGTGGAACAACGACTAGCAACACGTATAGACACGTAATGATGTTTGATGTGGACGTCACATGTATAGACCATTTGCAAACATTTAGATTTTTTCTAATTCTACAACAGTGCATTTTTTTTCAACTAACTTTTTTAAATAAGAGATTTCGGACATCTAACGCTAATGGGATTTTTTGCAACGTCAACTTCTGAAAATAACATCATTCCATGTGTTCACCTTTTATCCATTCACCTTCACAATCTCAATTTATAACCTTCCAAGGCTCTTTATGGGTATAAGGAACAGAGAAACGTTTTATAGAACTTCAAGTTACATAAATTACCTCCACCAGCTGCTGGGGGATAATGTCTGAAACTCAAATTTTAATGTGTGACCCTCCCATTTACTCTACGATTGGCCATTTTTGACGAGGCAATTACTAACTAAACTGCTACAAGTCAGATGGGCCATTTCTCTTGAAACCAATCAAGAACTTTAAAAGGCAGGTGCATTTGGTGGATTTTTATGTGAAACACTAAACCTTTCCAGTATTTCATTTCCTGTTCACACAATCAAACAAAATGATAAATGGAAGACTTAATAGACACTAAGAAGATTAAATTAGGACACATTTCCAAAGATGGATTTTATTAGGAACGTAAGTTTACTATATACATATTATCCAATCAACCGGCACTTGATTTAATAAAATGTGTAAAATATAGAAGTCTATGTTTACCCGATAAATAATCTAAATTGTGTGGAGTTAAGAAAATGTGGCCACATATAAGTACAAAAATGTTTTGTCCAAATCAGTCAAAAATAAGAGATGAAGAAAAACTTAATGTTGTTAAGAAAAAAAACAAAAAAACATTGCCAGAAAGTCAGAGAAATATTTTGAAATACTGAGACAGAGATGACTACATAGAAGCTGAGTTCTTTCTGTTTTCCGGAGCAGCATCAGAACATCAGTCAACTTTTGAAAATCAGACAGTTTCTTCCAGCTTCAGAAGAGAAGGCATTGATCGGGGTGTGGAAGAGTAAGCAGAAGACAAAAAGGGTGACAAAAGAAACTAGGAGCCCAGAATTATAAAAAGTCAAAGCAGACAAACAGTGTGATTAGCATCTGTTGGAAGCCATCGTTAGAAGACTACATTTATCTGTTTAAACTATCCTTCACACCATGCTGATTTTTAAATGAGTATAATACAACCTAAATTGACTTTTAGAGATTCAATACTAATTGACATCTTAGGGAAGCTGAGGGGAAAAAAAGCCAAACATCAACAGCAAAATGCTAACAAGTCAGACTGATTTTCTTGCATGAAAATTTTATTTTACCCAACCTAGATTCGAATTGGGCTGTTTAATAAATCTAAAAGGAAGTTGAACTGATCTGTTCGCAAAGATACATAATTCTTTGAAAAGTCATTTTTTCTTTTCCTTGAAAAACTAAGAGTTCATTTTTAGTACAGTACTCAAGAAAAAAAATGCAGTTGATGATGAAATAAATTATTATAAACCTTTCTTTTTTTTCTTGATGATTAAATAATAATCTGCAATAAGAATGAACTTAAAAATAACAACTGCTGCCCATGATGTAACAGCTACATCAGAAGTTTTTCTTCACATTTCCAAAGAACAGTGTTTGTATGAAGTGTAAAATGATTATTTTAAACTGATGTCATTGAAGCGTAACCAGACCACTGGAACCTCCTTGTTAATCTTATTTTTCTGACGTGACAAGGCTAGATGTGTTGATAACGCTGTAACCTCATCACTAATTTTATACAACTTACACGACAAGTTACATGTATAGATTAGCGCGTTGCTGTTTGAGCAGTATGTCCGAAAAAATTTGTGGCTTTATGCCGACAATAACTTCTGGTGAGTCACCTGACCCATGGACCCAATAAGACTTGTATCACTTGAACGATACAAGTCATTCAAGTGATACAAGTCCAAAAGGACTTCACTACAAAACTTAAGTCCAGAACGTTTGTAAATAATAAGATAAAAGGATATTTCATTACCAACTCAGATGAGTTTTCTGAGTTTTTCTGGGTCTTGTAAGGGGTCTATGAGAACCTTCATGAGCACCATCTCTACCATTTAACCAACCAAAGGATGCAGAGTGAAACAGAAGACCAATGAGAAATGTGACAAAACCCATTACGAAATATTTTCCTGTCAAATTTTAAAAAATGACATTTTTGATGAACGTAAAAATTTCAAATATTGGTCTGACACGGAAAATTGTTCAAACTCTACTAAACGCCAACACAAACATAGTGTGTTTTTGTTACAGCATTTGTGTTGCTAGGTTGGACACAGTGCGACCGGACTGGGACGACAATAGATAGGGGCCACGGGGCCTCGAGGTGTTAAACACCTGGTGTTTGCACTGCAGCACTCAAATTTCCCTTCGAGGATTAATAAAGTATATTCAATTTAATCACCACCTGCTAAGTATTTGGCTTAGCTCTGTCTTGGCCACTTAGTTGAAACAGTTTCACCAACATTATATATTGTTATACCTTCTAACTTACTAGGCTCTATTATTATAACTTGAAAAAAAACACTTTACTGGTGAGCAAATAAAAATCAGCCACAGGTTGAGGACCTTTTTTTTCCTGAAAAAAGCAAAACGCAGCAAGCATGTATTATTTAGTTAGAATTGGGGGAGTGGAAACATTTATAAGAGGAGAGGATGCATACTTTGAATATGTTATATATTTAATTCTAAACGTTAAACTATTTTAATTAGAGGGAAAACAACAAGCAGAAGTTTGCTAAATAGCCAAGCAGAATGTATGGGGCATAACTAACGAACCGTGACAATAAACACAATCCATTAGTGTCTAACTGGCAGCAATAACATTTCTTTTGTTAGGAGCTTGAAAAGGTCATGTGGTGGCATGTTCTTTTCTCTGAATCATGTTAGGGCTGAGCAGGTGGCAGCCGACAAGCAACGCCATCTGTGGAGAACATTTGTTTAAATGTGAAGGTCTCCACCTCAGCAAGGGGAGGGGCTCAGTAGGATAACACTGAAGCAAAAAATCTGTCTGCTTTGCTAAATAAAGGTCAGAAATTATTTTTATGAGAAATAAATTGGCAGATGCCAAACAGTACAAAATTAAGGTTTGTAGATAAATTTAGTAGGCAGCTCCCGAACGCCTCGCTGGTGACGTGTTTTGGGCACGTCTCAACGGGAAAAGACCCAGAGGAAGACCCTGGACCTGCTGGAGGGATTATGTCTCATAGCTGGACAGGGAATACCTCAGGATCCTACCGGGGGAGCTGGAAGATGCAGCCGAGGGGAGCTGGAGGATGAACCCTACCCTGGACAAGAGGAAGGCAATGGAGTTGTTTAAACAAGCATTGAGGAGCAAACTTTTGATAGATTTCAGACCACTTTGCAGTATTATCTAAAATGTATTTTGTTTTTTTTTTTGTTCTCCATAATATTCTCCACATGTCCTGGCTCTGAATGTCAGAACACAGCCTCTGCTTTGAGTCCCATCAAAATATTGAACACAACTGGACTCCAAAAAAAAATTGTAGAACCTTGTCAAAGACAATAGGAACGCCTACAGACATACTGTATATAAAAACATATACATGTGTGTGTGCAGTATTTGCTCTGAGGCTGTAGATAGAAAAGTACAGGTCAGTACAAGGTCAGTGGAATCTTCATTGTGTATTTGTAGATCACGGAGAAAGCTTATAACAGGATGACCAGAGGAGACACGTGTTATTGTGTGAGGAAGAGTAAAGTTCAGGTTTAATGTGCGATGGAAGAGTTTCAACTAAAATAAAAGATATAGAAAACTATTTGTGTTTCTGAAGATTCACAGGTACAACTTTGTTGATGTAATTTGCACTTGTGGCTTTAAGAAGGTGGGGCCAAGAAAGAATAGCTGCTGGCATTTCTGTTACCAAATGGGGATCATTAATAAAAAGAAACACATAATATTTTGGAGGCAAAACTTGTGTTTTTGAGAAAAGGAGTAGCCAGGTTTTTGCACTTTTGTTTTGTGATAAAACTCTATGAATCAGCAAGATTTCATAGCTATTGTGTAATAGATGTTCAAAAACCAAAAGTGCGGTTGTTTAAAAAGAGACACAATGAGAAAAGTTATTTTGCATGAGACGGGACATTTAAATGAATCTGGCAAATAGCGGAAAGGTTTCAAATTCAAGCAATTTTGACACTCTGCAGTATGTCATCCTAAAAACTTCTTCTATTTCTCAGATAAAAGCAGAGCACAAAAAGTCAAATCTATAGGGCACTGCAGAAGTTTCTTCTCAGGCTTTAGAAGTGCAGACACCTTAACAGGCTGATGGCATGGCAGTGGGACTCAATGTCCCACAGGCACTCAGATCCAGTGACATCCTCCTAGAGCCTCGTCTTCAGCATGCCGCGCAAACCAAGAGCCGGTGTTGCATCAGGACTGTTCAAGACAGCAGCTTTCCTCAGAGCTTTACTGATCTACTTTGTTTGCAGTGGATACAGACTTCCACAAGAAGCAGGTATTTCTGAGAAGTGGTTGTATAATTTAAACTCAAACCTGAAAGAAAGAATCAAAATGGGCCACTAAAAAAGGCTTTGAACATGTTGATTTTTATGTCTATTAAATTATCCTACATATAAGGACACAAATGGACGCGCATCAGATCAAGGTAAACATTTTTACTCTGTTTTGTTGTTTTCGTTTTTTGCCACAGCACTCAGAGGAACATTCTTTCATAACAGCAAACACCTTATATAATGTATTGATATTAGACAAAAAATCAACTTGTGGGGTCTCCTACCCTTAATAAAAAAAAAAGTGCTGCTTTAGTGTTTAGAGCTTTTCTGATTTCTAAGAATTTAATTTCACATTGAACATGTTTGATAGTGACTGTTGTGGTTGTGTTTGTCCTCTGAGGATGAACAACTGAAACAAACCTGGGTAAATGTGTTAAATAAAGACTGAAACACACATATTGCTGAGTGCAAAAGGCTAAATACCTGGTAGATGCGGTGTCTATGCTAGACATCTATTGCTAAGCAACAGCAGCCGACATCAGGTGAGCTAAAACATAGTACATTAGGACTCTTGTTTTATACCCATGAGTAAAGTATGAGGATATATATAGTTATAAATATCAATTTAAGTAATAATAAAACTAAGAAACATCTTGATTCTGTGCACTTTGTTTCTTAAATAAATAGTTTACATCATAAATGCCCTTTTAAATGTTTATTGATGTATAAATTGTTTAAAAATGTATTAAAAGCAACTTCACTTAAATGGATAACAAGAGGACACATTTCTAATTTGGAGATAAGATAATTATTTCATCATTAATTTACTATAATTGTGTTGTGTGAGCAAATACAGTGTTACACTGTTAGTAATGTCACACTGAATTACTAACACTGATCCCATTATATTTTCTATGGGATCAGTCATAGTAAATTCAATTGCAATTTTTCTTATCATGCCTGTTCATTTGTACTTTCCCCTGCATTAATGACAATATTCATCCAGGAAATTCTATAAAGTTTCTCATTGGGTACAGATATCAAGATGAAACGGCATCAATTGTGCTGCCAGGAAATCTTCAGGAAAAAAGAAAATGTGAGCAACTGGTGCGATCCAGCTGGCTAGTGTGTGAAAAGCTGAGCCTGCGTGAAATAAAGTGATGGCATCCTCAGCAACACATCGTCTGCAGTGAAATTTATCTTAACAGGTCAGCAAGGCCATGTCCACAGCAAGATTCTTACAGGAGAAGTGCCAAATACAAACTTGCGAAATGTGGAAGAATTTATGTTTGACATTTTAACAACTCAACAGGAATTAATCAAATCTCTTTTTTATTTAACTTTCAGAGCAGATTTATAACAGACTTACCATCAAGTTTGGGAACTGATTAAAAGTAAATGCAAGTAAGAGACATAAAGAATGATTATATCTCTTTAAAAGTTAGGTACAGACTTCTTCCACAACTTTAGTTAGATTTATTTGATTAGTAAAGGTAGGGAAAGAAACTGAAGCAAAAGACAGATCTTCTAAACAACACAAGTTAAACAACCAAAGTTATGAAAAAGCTCCACAGTTTTAAATTAAACTTTAGTAACATCATAGTAACTTTGTTCAGGCATCAACCTGTCGACCCTAAACAGGACTGAATACCTACAGATTCTCAAACACGTTAAAAGGGTTTTCTGTCCTCTGAAGAAGCAAAAAAAAAAATCTCAGCTATTAGAGTAAGAATTTAATTAAATGTGACATTATTTTATTAGTCATTCAAAAAGTCATGAATGATTCAACTTTTTTGTTAAAATGACTACTTTTAATTAATTATAAATTAGGCATTAAAACATGAGAAATAACTACTGGCTATCAAAGCAAATAAAGTAACACACAAATGAACCCATAGCTTGTAGTATTTAGCACGTGGGACAGCTTTAACTGTCCCTGCGTCTGCTGATGTAAGGGATACCCTTCTAATTAAATACCCAATAAACCAAAGTCAAGCCCTCGCTGTGAGGATGAAGATTATCATAACACAGGCAGGATCTTTGCGAGCCATTAAAGAAACAGGCTGGAGGACTCGTAATGACCCTAACAGCTTGTGCAATTACCCACGGATTAATTCCCTATTAAAACATCCGCTGCCTTGTTTGCATGCACATGCAAACACACATGCTTCAATGAGAAATTGAAGCTCTATTTTGATAGCCTTTTTTCACAACAAAGTAACAACATGCCGAGGAGGATCGCTTCTGATGATCAGTCAATTTTTTTTTCCAAGAGATGTGTTCTTTTTGACCACAACCTCGAGTAGAGCTACAGAAAGATCCGGAAGCGCAGCTAAAATACAAGATGCATTTTTACTAAGTCTAAGCTTGCTCTCAGATTTTTAATGTTTCTGTTTTATTTGATGCTCTCGTCTTTTTTTCCATGACTGATCTGACTCACATAGCATGTGTGAACTTAAACTAGCCTTTAAAAAAAGCTGTTTTTCTCTCCATTTCCTGCTATGACCGGAGTTGCCTGCTTGCTCATCATTAGCCGGCAGCCTAATGCTGTGTGTCACCATCTTTACATTTGTTTCTCACCGTGCAAAATGGAAGAAAAAAAGTTGGAAAGCTTCCAGATTGGAGGTCGTGATTTTAAATTTCACTAAGCTGAATTTGAGTTTTTTCCTAATCTCTCTTGTAAATTTGACTCAATTGGTAGATTTAAATATTTTGCAATGCAATTCTCAACTAGTGAGAGACTATCAACTGTTCATAAACAGTATGTGATTTAAAATAAAAAAAAAATTTGATCTCTCATTTTATTCAAATGTATATTTGTATCCCATTAAAATCTAATCAATGATATTTTAGTGGAGGCATAAAAGTTTCCGACTGGATTGTTTAATGGTATCTTATAAAGTGTGAATATGTGTGGAGTTTTGGTAACAACAGAGGAATAAAGCCTACTAATGAAATTAAGTTTTGGGAAAGAGTTGTTGAAGCTACATCAAGTGCAGAAATGAGCATTTGTGAGTGGTGTAAAGGTTTCATGCCAAAAATGGGTGTAGGTACAACTCTGCAATTAGCAGTCCTTTAAAAACACCAAGATTGCCTTGATATGTTATATACAGTCCAGTTTTTTTATTGCAATCTCTTGGAAAGAATAAAGAATAAAGTGAAGAGGTCGCTAAAGAGGATGAAGAGAGGAAAAACATTCGGTCCTGATAATATCCCTCTGGAGGTATGGAAGTAGTAGAGGAAGTGGAGCTAATTTAGTTCCTGGCTGGGTAATTTAACAGTATCCCAGTCAATGATAAGGTGCCCGATAAATTGAGAAGTGTAAAGAAGAACAGGGAGAAGTGGTGGCTGTTATATTGGCCCCAGCACCTCCAGTCTTTTTTAAATTATGTTGCCTAGTGAATGTAGTGTTGTTTACAATGTAGCTACAGGCTACAACCAAATTGTGTTTCATCTAGCACAGATGTGTCAAACGTGTTGGCCTGAGGACAAAATTGTCATGCCCAAAGGTCAGATCGGACAGGATGATAAAGATGAAAATAACATGACAAAAACAAATAAAAAGTAGATTCTCATTTATTCACATAAGTTTCTGTGTTTACCCTTTCAAACAAAAACATAATAGGTTTAATATAAAATTAATCAAACAGATTTATTAAATACATTTTATATTCTAAAAATGTTATGCTATTTAATGAAGACGATGACACAATATTAAGAAACAAAACTTGTAACGTCTAGAAATGATTTAAATAAGTTAACTATGCTAAGCTTTGCATTGTTTTACATACTATATTTTTACAAGTCCGTAATGTGCAAGCTTTAATAATTATGAAAAATGACAACAAACCCTACTTTCTTTGCTGCAATTAAAATTCTTTTTCGGAAACTGCTGCGTTCTAATTAAAAGACTTCACAAGAACAATGTCTATGATTAATAATTTACTTTAATAATTAGCTGTAAAATCCTTCAGACTTTCCTCATCATCATCACGGTTAACTAAACAACATTGCCCCACACTAAAAATAATCACCTTCTTAGGATGTGACACCATGCAGACAGTTAGGGGGACGTGAACTCTGGCCAGGATGATGTGCTAACCTTTGAACAGGCACTGCAGCAGTGCAGTGCTCAGAAATATTCGCACAGAGAAACTCTTTTACATGATGGCGAATGTGGATCTGTCTCCCTGCGGTGACATCAAACACACAGTCTGCCAAAGGGAAGCACTTTCATCAGATTGGTGACATTTTAGTGCTCCGTCACTGACAGCCCTCCGTAAAAACGCACTGATATCTATGCGCACATGTGGCAATGCAGCATGCTAAACACCATTATGACGTACAAAATGGTCAAACAAAATTAATGAGGTTATTATCCTCTTGACGTGGATGTAAAAAGGTAATTAAAGCTTTTCTGAGTTTTGTAAAGTAGTCAGAAATGCTTATCGTACCCTGGAAGTGTGGAGATGATGATAACAAGAAAGCAGGTGCATCTTCTCACAGCAGGAGACGAATAAGTGGAACAAAGTTTACTCTTTCGAGTGTAAAAATCCTAAAACAACATAAAATGTTCTCACTCTTATAGAAACTGCCTTGATCTACTTTCCTTGCAGGTTTATTTAGACAAACATGAGTTTAACCAGGAATCCTTTGATCCTGATAAAACGGAATTACCTTCTAGCATTTTACTAAAAACATTTAAAGCATTCTGTTTCACGTAGAGCGCTGATGTTCAACTGCAAAGTTTGGAAACACAAGGGGTTTCTCTGCATTGAGATAATTCAGTATGCTATTCCTATCAGACAGTCAGATCTGCACGGTAACGTTTAATCCCACAATCAGAGCTGCACAGTCAATTGCTTGTATTCCCCTCTTTAAAGAGAAGACAGATTAGAAGTGACATTTGCAGACGTTCTGATAAAGATGTTTATTTTTCCCTCCTGTCTTCAAAACAGCTCAACGGTATTGAGGCACCACCTGTCCAATTTCTTAACTGCTTAATACTAGGTTGCAAAGGGTGGGGAAGTGGGATACAATCTTGCGTCGTCTCCAGTTTTTTGCAAAGCATGTTTTAGAAGTCATAGGTCAAATGTATTGCACGTGCTTATATTCAACATGTGTAGTTGAAGTGTATTAGAGTAAATTAGGAAATTGTGCAATTGTTTTATAGTGTTTAATCAGATTTAGAAGAAAACCTGATATGTAGTCAGTCATGCAGCAGGATAATTCTCTAATGAGGAATACATTTTTCAGTTTATATTCCCTTTAAAACCATATTATCACCAAGGTACTATAAAAGAACTTTCAGCGCTGGGAGTCGAATAGTGTCACATTTGCAAGTATGTGCTGGCTACATCCAAAAATGTGGGCAAAATTTGGGGATCCATACTATATGTGGAGAGTAGAATTTGGGACCATGCAGAAATATCGCAGCGCTTTTGTGGACAGGGAACTTTTGCTGCGGTCAGGTTACGTATTCACCCAAGAAGGGGTGATGTGTGAGCTGCACACTTAATAATTGTGTGGTCCACATTTACCCGGTGGAGGCACACAGAACTCAAGCAAACTGTACGGGTTAAGTATGTAATCTGCACTTACAACACATATCTTTCCCCCTCAACATCAGCTGGACAGAGTTCACAGAGTTGCAAAATGCAAGTGAGTTTGGACACTTGGTCTGAGTGGTGTGTTTAAATATGCCTTTGGTGCAATAATGTGGCAATCACACAGAGATGATACATTGTAAATACGGTGTACGTACATATATCTCACTTCCCATATACACAATGAGCAATGCTAGCAACCACTCTTGATCAGATGCTGGGTCATGTTCTTACACTTTGCACAACTGTGAGAGAGTGACTGCCAACATTTTCAGAAAAAAATCTGGTGAGGAAAACATGGACGGCAACCAAAAACACAAATGGCGGGTTGTGACTGAAGCTTAAATAGTGTGGCACACATTAATAATCACTCAGTATTTCTGGGCTTATAAGTGAGTTTATTGTCAGACATTCCCGGTCACTAGAATGTTTTGTTTCACATGTTTCATTACAAATTGATTGCAAGCATTTTCCTGACTAAATTCACTACATGTCTGACATCCTTTCCCAGAACAAGGTATGTATACTGGTAGTCAGTTCCACTGGTTCAAAAAACCTTCCTCGTAAATGACTTATTTCAGTAACCGTCACTTAAATCATTTTATCTTTTTATTTTATAGTAAAAAAATAGAAAAGTCAAATTTGTTTCTACTTTGTACTTGTTTACATTATGCAGCCAGGTGGATTATAGTGAACATTAGCCACTAATTAGATGTAACACCTAGAAATGTAAGCCAGCGAGATATTAAACAAACTACATTTTGACATTGACAAAACTAAAGGCAGATGAGGTCCCATGACTTGAGAAACTGTGAAAAACTAATGGGTCTGATGCTACTTGAGGGGAGGTGAAAATTCTAAATTATATTCAAACCGAACAGCAGGAGGGAAGAGACAATAGTGTGGAATGGGAGACGCATACTCAGAGAAAACTAGCTATATAAATTAAACAAAGCCAGGCGTATTACAAGAGCAATCCATACTTTCAGAACAGTATAAATCATTATGGAAGTTTTATAAATTAAAGCAAAACAAAGCTTAATCACAAATCTTTGCAGGATAAGACAGAAACTCAATATATAAGGTTACTCTAATTATTTTACAATAGAGAAAAAAAGATCACTGAATTACTTTTGAAAATATAAAACTGTGTTGTTGAATAACTCCAACACTTGAGGATATGAAAATTATATGAAAATAAAAGGTTTGGATTGTTTTAAAAAAGAATAGATCAATAAAAACACTTTCTCATTAACTAGATTCAAATATTGCAGAGGCCACGAGTTGTTGAATAAAACTAAAGGATAAGAAAAGTAAACTAATTGTAGAGAAAAAACAGATCTTATGACTACTCTAAGGCAAAAAAATAAATAAAATCAGAGCAGTAACATTTTTGTACAATTATACCAAAATATTAAGTCATAATCTGGGAAAATAAGATCAAATTTGGCCATTTGTATCAAATATTTAAAAAAATTACTGGACTTCCCTACACTTGAAGAATTTGTGAGGAAATAAAAATAAAATAAAAAAAAAAAAAATCAATAATTAAAGGTATTATTGTTTTTGTATTACGATCTGAATGTTACTGTCTATTGTTAAAAGCGAAAGACAAAAAAAACACATTTTGTATTTATTTTTAACGCTACATATATGTATTGAAGCACATGTCTTAACACATGGATTATGTGCACATATTTAAATTGTACAAAAACAGAATATTACTTCCAAGCTTCATTGGTGGAAAGAAAATTGGTAAAAAAAAAATAGGAGCTTTAGCTCAAACAATGTCCACTACAATTGTTTTAAAAATAAAGTCTCATTTTGTTTGATCAAATCTTGAAAACACTTGTTTTTGAGCCGCAAAAAAAACAAAACAATAATAAATACTTATTTATATCTAAATGAAAGTATTGGTCATGTAATCACTGCATTTGTAAAAATGGTGGAGTTCATCAGTATGTATCAGAAAAACATCCACATTTGCATTTAGCTCAGAACACGCAATCAACCCATGCATTAATTTCTTAAATGAGCTGAAATTGTTTTTAAATAAGCAAGGAATTAGCAGAGGAGGAGGATGAATACAAATGAAAAGAAAAGATTGCCTATTCAAAAAAAAAAAAAAATTCTAAGTTAGAAGTAAATACCTTGACTGAATTGAAATTTTAATGTATGTGAGATTTGCTATAATTATTACAGATTCAGAAGACAAATGTGTGAATGCAAGAAACACTGAAGGGTTTTTTTTTTTGGACTCACTTATTATCAGCTGCTGACCTTTTTGTGACCCCATTCTGTCCTGCAATCAGCTGTGTTAACATTGAATCTCCTTTGCACTTGGAGGATGTGAGGTGTGTGTTTATCTATAAAGTGTTCACTAGGTTGGTAGATAAGAACTTAATGGCTTCTCTTTTTGTCAAAATCAGCTTTTCAGGGTTTGGTTGACCTATCTCTGTTTTTTAAATGAAAGAATTTTTTTTTTAATTGAACACTGTGCTCAAACCAAAGTCTTATCTTCGGTGTCCTGAGGGGCACTTTGAAATAAAATGCATTTGTATTACTGTTGTATTACTTTCAAATAATACAAAGGTAAGACAATGAGGAGGCATTGGCTCAGTGGTAGAATGTCCTTCCTTTGACTAGGTGATGCCGGTTTGATTTCCAGTGGGTCTATGTCCAAGTGTCCTTGGAGCAGACACCTGACCCCCTAATTGCTCCCACAATTGGCACCATCGTGGCTGCCTGCTGCAGTGCAATGCAGCAAGTCATTTCTCCATTGAGGGATGAATATTGTACGTTAAAAAAAATAATTGTCACATGCTGCTGTGTGCATAATTTCAAAGTATTGCACGATGAGGTTTAATCTGACTCACACTCTTTCGGTTATGACATGTTTTGAAGATTTTTTTTTGGTGGGGGGGGGGGCGCGCAGAGAGGGGGTTGTTTTATTTTTCATGAATATAGACAAATCTTCTCCTGTTTTCAACTGAAAGCCTTTGTCTCCAGGTTTAAAAAAGAGGAATAAAGAGCAGTCGGGGTTCTTACAATGTACCAATATTCACATTTGTATGGAATGGTAAGTTGAAATTTCAGTTCAGAACACTTCAAAATCTAAATGACTAAATAAAGGTTTAGAAAGTTATGAAGTTAAGAACTCCACCTCACTGCTCATCAATGATTAAACAAATTATGAAAAGCTATGAAAAAACTGTAATTCCGACGGTATTTTTAAATAATGCAGAGTGCTGCTGATGATGTCTCATGCAGAGTTAATATGCCAATCAGATTTTATTAGTGCCTCTTGAGCCAATGACAATGTGCTTCCGACATTGTGAGAAGAACAGTTTGCAACAAATATTGTGGTGAAACTTCTAAAATCATATTGAAAAAAATAGCAAAAAATAAGATGAAAGACAAAACTGCATCAGAAAACTTTGTCTACTTCAGTTCAGAAAAGTTACATGATCTCTGTTAATTACGTGAGAAAAGAGGAAGAAAAAAAAAGTCTTTCACCAACTTGTAAGATTATTTGGGATGAGGCTGATACATTATTAAGTAATTTAAATCAATTATTTTGTAAGATTTAGTTTTACTTTATGAGGATGTTTCTGTCCAAAAAGAAAAAAAAAAGTATTCAAACTTTAAGTTATTTTTCAAGTAAAATTTGTCTGGATGAGAGAAAACCATTATATACTGAATAAATTTCAGGCACGAAGCATCATTTTTTCCTCTAACTTTGAAGTTTATTAAATGAACGATCAATTCAACTTTTATTTTGTTACTGACACATTAGACAGTTTTTTAAGCTCAAGTTAAGTAAGTTCAAGATAGAAGTTGATGCTTTTTTCAAAGTTGTTGCATGTTGGTTAAATACGTTACAATTCATAGATTGGAAGTCTACTGTAATTGCTTGCCTGTCAACATAATTAAGCGGCTAGTCACCAATGAATAATCTATAATAAATGAAGCAGTTTGTAAAGCAAAAATTTGTGTTAATTTTTTGTGTGTGTCTCCAATAGCTCTTCTCACGTTCTGTTTGTCCTCGTTTCACATATTCAGCAACTTGAGGTGTCAGGGAGAGCTACAAGTTAATCTCTCATGAATGGTGGAGGTGTTGAAAACAAAACCATTTCCGTTCGTCTATAATGAAAATAAAGAAATGCCAGGATGCCAGATGGACAATAACAAACAAGGTCAGTCAGTCATCTTCTTATCTGTCTGTCCCTTTCAGGGTTGCGGGGGGTGCCGGAGCCCATCCCGGCTGATTTAAGGCAAAGGGTAGGGTACACCCCAAACAGGTCGCCAGTCTGTCGCGGGGCCACACACGTACAACCATCCACACACACACACTCATTCCTAGGGGCAATTTGGCACCGGCCAATCAACCTAGCATGCATGTCTTTGGAGGGTGGGAGGAAACCGGAATACAAACATGGGGAGAACATGCAAACTCCACACAGAATGGACAGTGTTCCAAGCCTCGTCCCCACCGGGGCTCGAACCCATGACCTTCTTGCTGTGAGGCCACTGTGCTACTCACTGCGCCACCGTGCTGCCCTACAAACAAGGTTAAAAACTCATTTTACTGGATTGCCAAACAAAATTTAAATACAACAAATATTCAGGCTAAAACATATTCTGCCAGACATAAAATACATAAAATATAAACTAAGTAAAAGAAATTAGTCTTTATAATCAGAATAAAAAGTAAAAAAAAGAGCAACTGTAATTTTTAATGTATGAGCACAAAGTAAAAAAAAAAAAAAAAAAACACTTAAACATTGTTCGAAATCAATCTGAAATCAGTTCAAATGAATCCCATCAAAAGTTTGTTCTGTGACTTCAAATAAACAAAAACGTGAGGCATCTTTGCAGCTAGTAAACACACAAAAGATTTATTGCCTGCAATAAAGACGTGGAATTTCATTCACAGTAGCTTATGCACACTCATTCTGATGGTGTTTCTTTCAGAATGAGATCAAACTTTTATCTTTGCATGGGTCATTTTTTCAAAAAAGTTACATGCACCCCTGTTCAAAGTTTGCATAAATAGCGATAAACAAAGTTTGTAATTCTTGTTTTTTTCAGCTCTCTTTGGAGTGCTCACGTCAGGATGACTGTAAGTTGCATAGTGAGTGAAGATATAATTAGTTTAACTTTCTTAATTCTCAGGTACACAAACATAAGAATGGGTTATTTACTAAAAAATAAAAAAACAAAAATCCATAAAGTGCTAGCCATTAATTGATTTGATTTCACTACAGTGAGGTACTTCAGTGTTAAAAATTATTAAATTGCTCGTGGGAATAAATCCACTGCAGCGAGCCAGAACAGACTAAATTCTATTTAATATCTGTATATATATATTTTTTACAGTCAGCAGTCACCACAAGTGGAAACTCATATTTATTATTCTGTCCAAAAAGTTTCAACTGCATGAAATCTGGAACGAAGTGAAGTACTTCCATGATGGAGCCACAATACAGCCATGACAGTATCTGTTAGCGTCACAATGTCAGCAGTTTGCGGGTGAGACGATGAGGTGAAGCGGTGAAAAGAGGCATTTAGAACTTATCCACTTTTACAGACAACTTTTAAGCCTTTTAGAAATGGATCCGAGATATCAAGTGAAATATACGAAAGTAAAGACTTCTATACTTTTAAAAAAAACTTGACAAGAATCAGTAGCTATAAAAAACTATAGTTTTATTGACTTAAAAAGACAATTTCAATTGTCTAACTGAATCTACACAGTTTTAGTTAAAGATTGATCTGTGTTTACACTTTAGTTTAAATCTTTGAGTTTTCTCTTTTGGAATCTTAAATTGACAAAGTCAAATCTTTTATCAATAGTTCAAAATTAGAAATAGTGCTCTTATTGTACTCAGTTCAACTTGTTTTATTTTGATGCAAAATTGTTGGAACAAAACTATGGAAGTCATGGGAAATTAGCTTGTGTTTTTTTTTTTATTAACAAAGATATTAAAAAAATGCTATTTGCACAGTGTCAGAAAAGACAGAAAAGTCTATATTGGTTCACAATCTGAATTGAACAGATTCTTTCAAATCTGAGTGACCTCATCATTCTCTCATCATTTCTATTATGCGAAATGTAGCATTCTTTCAGATCAAAGCAGCTCCAGGCTCCTGTGGATTCTTTACAAGCATAAAAAAGAGTCAGAGAATTTTAAATTACTTGTAAAATTCTATATAATAGAGATTCTGGAGCTTTGATCTCTAGAAGACAAAATTCTACTCTGTACCCTCTAATGCACTTATTGTTCTCATTGACATCTCGGATCAAGAAAACTACCAAAACAGTCCAAAAGAAAAAAAAAATCACACCGAACAGCGTGTATATATATATATATTTTTTTTTTTGCAACAATGTCAGTCTTGTTGCTATTTTGTTCATTTGCTCGAAACAAATTAAAAAAAAAAAAAACGACAAACTGTCCAAAGGCATTAAAACAGCAAAGTGGCAGGAAAGAATGGTCTTATCGTTTAGTTTATTCATTTATATCAAGCAACTTTTACAAAGAGAGAAACAATAAGTACAACAAAGGTAACAGGTAAATCCTTATTAAGCTTGAAAAGGAGTGTGAAGGAGAAAACTTATTTAATCCCACCCCCAAAATACACAGAACAAATCAAATAGCTATATTTAGTTGGTGTGACCAAAGAAGATTCAGCAGATAGGGTTAGATGGAAGAAACTGACTTGCGGCGACCCCTCAAGGGGAATGCCAAAAAGAGAAGAAGAAATCAAATAGCTATATACTGTATATGTAAACGGTATAGTTAAATATATATCAGTACATTTTTTAACGGTGGGAAAGGGATCAACTTTCTGGAGGTTTCAACAATGTTTGATCATTAATCCCTCATCAAAAACATACCTCTAGTTGTTTAGTATGTCATTCATGAATGTTTAAGCATTTGCGAGCAGTCCAGTCTGGTATTGGGATACAAGGACGCCAGGTTGTTATTGACCTTGACTTTTGTTCTACGATATTATTACTGTAGTAATATTTTTAGGGAAATGCTAATATAAAACTTAAAAGAGTACATACTAGATTTAACTACTGTATATTGACCTCAAATGAGAATTATGTTGTGTTGTGTACATGCTCTGGTGGCGAAGGAATGTGGGAAGAGAAAGGAGGAAAAGTTTCGTGTCAAAAATGGATGCAACACTGAATAAATGTGTTTACATGCTTTCGGTGAACATGGCATTTCTGAGCTAACAAATTATACAGTGGGCCTGTACAGTGGCACAGAGCTTAGCCCAGTGGCCTCACAGCAAGAATGTCCAGGTTCAAGTCCTGGGTGGGACTAGGCTTGAAATACTGGCCATTCAGTGTGGTGTTTGCATGGCTCTCCCTATGTATGTGTGAGTTTTCTCCAGGTACTCCAGTTTCCTCCCACCCTCCAAAAACATGCATATTGGTTGATTGAAATTGGTTGAAATTTTCGCTAGTAATAAATGTCATTGTGGATGGTTGTCTGTGTGTGTCAACCCGCAGCAGACTGGCAACCTGTTTGAGGTGTACCCTGCCTCTCTCCTGAAACAAGCCAGAATAGGTTCAGGTACCCCTGGCAACCCCGTTAGGGATAAGCGGTTCAGAAGACTAAACAAATTATACTGTGTAAATGTCGTGAGATAAAAATTATTACCTCACAAAAACACAATACCGCTTCGGAAAAACATATGTGAAGCCCAATTTTCAAACATTTCTTTTTCTTATAATAGAGAAAAGTAATTTTGCTACAAACAGGTCTATCATAGTTTCAGTAGCCCACTCGTGTTCTTTTAAGGAGAATAATGTAAGCGTTAAATCCTCATTATGAATTTTGGTGCTTTAGTTTCTGTTCAACAAATATTTTGTGACTTCCAATTATTGATTTGATTACTTTTACTTCTATTTAATCCAACAAGTAGATCAAATGTTTAAAGTAGAGTGCATTCAAAGTAGAGCAAGAACACTGAAGGGTTGTTTTGGTTGAAAAGAGCTCAAATTGCCTATGAAATAGTATTTCGTTGTCACAAACTTGATTTCAAATATCAGATGGTATCTAATAGATGAAGTAAACAAAGATGACAGGCCTATGATTGTTATAAAAATGACAATCATTAACTATCTGTGACCAAAGAAAAACTGACTGGTTTTTAATCTAGAATTGTTTCCAGGATGTGTTGTGTGACGCACCTATTCAAAAAAATTTTTAACCTTTAACAGCTCAATACTGTAAACATCTTGTTTTTTCATGTTCATTCGTACAACTTTTCTACCTACAGACTAGTTTGTTTTCTTCATATTATCAAGGTTGTTCAATTGATGTTCAATTCATCACAAACAGTCACCTGGGATCTACTCATTTTGTTTTTTTGTTTTGTTCATTTTTAAGAGAAAAAAAATGAGTGAAATTGGACAGGCTCGTCGAACCAGATGATTTTTTTTTTTTATCTGTGCAGCAGTTGTTGACTTTGAGGATCTGATCTACTTCTCTAAAGTGTCAGAGAAAATGCTAAAACAACTTTTTCTGATCTCCTTGAGTTCGGTGCTCATTTGCACTCTGAAAACGCACTTGTCCCCAAAGTATTTCCGATAATATATTTCCGTCCTTTGCCAATATCATCAGCACAAATTGAGCATATGGATGAGCAAGTGTTCTTTGGCAACATTGTTAATAAATCTGTTCATGCAGAAATGCTCTGTTTTTCTCAAGAGCTGTTAAGGAAGCAGCTACTCTTCCCTACCAGACTTCTTAGACACAATAAAACTTTCAAGAGTTTTGTAGAAACATTTTATTTCAATACTGAATTATGTCTTTATTTATAAATGAGATTTATTCACACAAAGCCCTGGGCTAAAAGTTTTATTTCCTAGCAGTACACGGTTATGTATGGAGTAACACAACTTCATAATTTGAAAAATGTAGCTCTCCTACTCGCCTGCTCCCATCTTGTAGAACCCTGGAAAGTCTAAAAGTAAAAAACTTGAAGTTCTCAGGTGTTCATTTCTTCGTGCAGTCTAAGTATGAAAAATTTAAGTACATCTTTGTGTGGGTTCCAGCCAGTCATCGATGCCTTATTAAGGTTTCAATTGGATGCTAGTAAAGTGCTCTCCTGTATGCATAATGTGTTATTTAATGTGAATATGATATCAGATTATGTCTTCTGAGATCATATAGAATATCATATCCATTTGGATTTTTTACAACACAATATGGCATTGTCGGCAGAACCACGAGTTATTTCTTTTTTATACAGTGTAACATTACTCCTGCCTTCGGCTTTGCATCAACTGAAGTAGATTGTATCCAGCAACTGCCAAACCTAGGATGGAAGGGTCAATCTGGTGATAAAGATCAATAAGATTTCAATATTTTTTACTAACATGTAAATGTACAACTTTTAGAGCAAATCATGGCCATATTACTGCATTGAGCAAGCTAACTGAATAAACAAGTATTTAAATGTATAAATCCATATATTAGGACCAGTTTTCAACAAGGAACCATAAAAACAATCATTTCTGAAAGCATAACATTGTTTTAAAGGATTGGTAAACAACAGAGGGTCCGCAAGCATTTGTACATTCATGTATGCCTACTGTAAATTATTGCATGAGCAGAGCTATTTACTTCCTTTCGGTGTCAACTTTAGGGACTGGTGGGATATTATGTTGTATCTTTTATGAGTGGTTATAAATGTGTATATATATATATATATATATATATATATATATATACGTATATAAGCATTAAAACGTTTTTTGCACACTTCTAAAAAAAAATTCTAAAGTTGAGCTGATTATGTTAACGTGACAATAAAAACACTTAACTTGAATAATTTGTTTTCTGGGAAAAAAATGGGGACAAATGGGTGAACTCCCAAGAAAAGTTTAAATCAAATCAGAGGTTTTTGTATTTTACAATTGGACCGAAAGAAGCATTCACGAGTTTGATTTCATACTTTGACCTTCAACTTCAGCATGCGGCAGGTTTGGCTTTCATCTCAAATAAGGCATTAATTATAGACTAACTCGGGAAGATCTCAAACATGTTTTCAAATATCTGAATCTGTAGTCTGAGTGGGCTTTAAAGACATCACAGGGAGAATGGTAAATATACACATGGAGTTTTTTGTCCTGTCCTCTTATGTATAAGCTCTGTTCATGTTGTGAACACAGTACATTGTTTTTGCTAACTTATTGGCACTGACCGTAAGACTTTCAATTTTTGCAATCTTCATTTGGCCTCCACATCCATCCATCTACATATGCTTGGAAAGGACATACAGCACAGAAACCCAATCTCCAGTCGAAATGGTCCACAATGTTAATTCAAGCCCCTAACTTTCAACAGAAAACCTTTTTTACATCATCGCACAACCACCTCAGAGTTTTACTGGATACTTCATTCAAGTCAGGCTGGGCAGAATTCAGGTATATTGACTTGCTAGTTAGTTCTGTTCCGTTATCTTCCACTTGTTCCGGGGCCAGGTCGGGGGGGCAACAGCATCAAACGGGAAGCCCAGGCTTCTCTCACCCCAGCTGCTTCCTCCAGCTCACCCGGATGGATCCCAAGTCATTCCCCGGCCAGCTGTGAGACATAGTCTCTCCAGCGGGTCCGGGGTCTGCCCCTTGGTATCCTCCCGGTGGGACGTGCCAAAAACACTTTTGTTATTTTAAACTATCCGTGATGCATTTCATTTTTACTCCGTGGCTCTGTGACAGCCACTTTCAAATTACAAAACAGAGGTGAGTCTTCTTAAAGGTACTCCGGGGCCATCCTGACCAGATGCCCAAACCACCCCATCTGGCTCCTCTTGAGCTGGAGAAGGAGCGGCTTGACACCGAGCTCCGCCCGGATGGCAGAGCTCCTCACCTCTGATCTCTGAGTGACAGCCCAGCCACCCTGCGGAAGAAGCTCATTTCGGCCGCTTGTATCCACAATCTAATTCTTTCGGTCACCACCCACAGCTGGTGACCATAGGTGAGGGTTGGAACGTAGATCGACTTGTAAATCGAGAGCTTTGCTTTTCGGCTCAGCTCTCTCTTTACCAAGACGGACCGATGCAGCGTCCTAGTTATTGCTGATGCCGCACCAATCCGCCTGTCGATCTCCCACTCCATCCTTCCCCCATTCGTGAACAAGACCCAGAATACTTAAATTCCTCCACTTCGGGCAGGACCCGTAGGGGGCATTCCAACCTTTTCCGGGCGAGGACCATGGTCTCGGATTTGGAGGCGCTAATTCCCATCCCGGCCGATTCACACTAGGCAGCAAATCGATCCAGTGAGAGCTGGAGATCACGGTCCGATGAAGCCAACATGACCACATCATCCGCAAAAAGCAGAGATCCGATCCTGAGGTCACCAAATCGGATGTCTCCAACGCCTCGGCTATGCTTAGATATTCTATCCATAAAGGTGATGAACAGAATCAGTGACAAAGGGCAGCCTTGGCGGAGTCCAACTCTCACTGGAAACTCTCATCCATCATGGACAATCATGACCATCCTCTCTACCCACTCCTGGACGAACAACGGAGCTCCTTCTCCAAGAGGCTCAGACAGCTCCGCTCGAGAACATCTCGATACCGAAGGTCTTTCTTTCCGTACGTGATCGGACTCTACAACGACTCACTTAGCAGATAGGAAGTTGTTGCTGTGACACACAAATTTCCCATGTGTGGGATCATTAAAGTATACACTGATTCTGATTCTGAAATGGAATTGACATACTGCCAGCTATACGGATCAAGCTCTGGCTCCGGTCATTCAAAGACAGGACAGCCCGTACTAAGGGCTCCGAGACTCCGTACTCCCGGAGCACCCCCCACAGGGGTCCCGTAGGGACACGGTCAAATGCCTTCTCCAGATCCACAAAACACTTGTACATAGACTGGTTGGGCAAACTCCCATGACCCCTCCAGGGTCCTAAAGAGGGTATAGAGCTGGTCCGTAGTTCCACATCCGGGACGGAAACCACACTGCTCTCCTTCAATCCGAGACTTGACAATTTGACGGAACCTCCTCTAGTTAGTAACCCTGCTAATTAGCACTTGTCAGAATTTGGAAGATGGCTAAAATGCTAGAAAGTAGAAATGTGTCTTCCTGTGGGGCAATCAAAAAAGTTTGGGCATGATTTGCAAAGAAAACAAAGGTTAACCGTGATGATGGAAAATGATACAAACTGAACAAAGATCTCGGAGCCTCAGAACATTTGTTGCCATGACAACACCCATCCTGCATTTGCAGCCACATTGCTTTGCGGCTGGACGTCAATCTTCTTTTGTAATTGGTGAAGGTAGAAAATTGTTTATTATTTTTGTTTTTAATTCTAATATTAGAAATTATTGGGATTATTTTTTTTGTTCCCACTTGTCCATCCTTTACAGCCACAATGACTGTTGTTTGTTTCATCATATTTCACACATTCAGTTGTCAGTCATTCCTAAAAGGCTGAAAAGACGGACTGCCACACACACTGATGGCACTTGCCTCATGGTTTTCTGAAACAGAGTAGTTTCTACTTTAAGTGTAATATCTGTCTCTGGGCAAATGGATTTTTCTTTGAAGATTGAGATTTTTTATGTGAAATGGAAGAAAAAGTATGGCCCCTTCAAGAGACATCAAAATAAGCTTCTTTTCAGACACCAACACATTTTCACCTTTGATTTTCAACACAGGGTGAAAGATGAGTGATGTATCTTTAAGTGGTTTAATGTTAAGCACCAAACAACCCAGTAAGCCAGCAATTGGCTCTCCGCCTTTACAAAATTTGGGACTGCTTTGGACTCCCAGCATGAAACCTCTGCAGACGGTTATTGATGTTCAGGAGAAAGATTTAAGCCTTCAAGGAGATCTTCAACTCATGTTGAAATGGGTTGGACTTTTAACTCTGCTTTAATTAAACCAACTAGATTCCATTTTACTTTTTTATGATTAGCCTAGCAAAATAATTTGTCATTTACTTTCTAAAATTTTGCAACACAAATACACACAAAAATATTACCACAGACCTACTTTCTATTCTCCATTTTGATCGATTTAGTTCTTTTTAAAAAAAAGTGCTGCCAGCTCCTTTTTCCACTCCATTCAAATATTTTCTCTTTCATCACTCCTTAATGTGGATCAATTTGTAAACATTGCAAAGATTCTAATGTGCTTCTAAATTTTAGGAAAACTTTTGTTTTGCTTTCCTCAAGTTCTTATATGTTGTTTGATCTCATCTTCGCACTCCCTTTGTCAATATCATCAGCACAAAAAAAAAAACAAAACATGGGGTCAACTTATTAGCTTTCCTCTATTTGTTATAAGCACACAGTATTTATAAGAATTCGAATGGGCCTTTCTGAGACCTTCATTTGAAAACCTTTTTGTTGGAAATTTCATTTTCAGTTGCTTGCTCTTTTTATTTGCAAAAATATTTTTCAAAATTTTCTGAATGCTGCCCTTAGTTTTACCTGTAGACCTTTCTTTAATTGTAAAGGTCTTCTATGACTGTTTTTCTGTCAATTTGATAACCAGTAAGCAGAATTGTAATTTGTGCTAACATCAAGGACTGTTTCAGAAAGTTTGATCATATTCTGTTAGGTTTAAATCAAGTGTGTCGATCATTTCTGAGAAACTCGGGGCGCCTTTGTGTTTGTTTCTGCACACAAAGTGATGTTTCTGAAATACCATGAATTAATTTACTCACATGAATAGGCCCCTGAGAAAAGAAATTTGAGAAAATTCCAAACAATCAAAGCTTGGTGATATCATTTAATTTGTGAAAATAGAGCTAGAAACATAATAAGGTGTAAAAGGATGATTTAGAGCCATTCAGAAGTATTGTAAACATTTTTTTTACAAAATCCTGTCTTTAGAATACTAGATAGCCCACGGTGGGGGGTTGGTAGTTTTATTCAGTTCTCCCATTACTGCTCTGTCACCATTTTCTTAATAACATGCACTTGTGATCTTTTATTATTGCGGGGCAATCAAATTACATGAGAATTTATCACAAGTGTCTGCAAACAGCATCCTGCCAGTAGTTTCAGTGTGTCTGAGTCTGTTAAATAAAAATATCAGATTCAAATAAAAATGATGCAAGCTCTTACATCAGCGCTCCTAATCAGGCAACGTAGGTCATAAAAAACACTTCATATCAAAGCAGCATAATCTAATCAAATTTTTCTATGTAGGTATCTACCACGTAATTAGGTCTTAACTGTGGGTCTACCAGTTTGAAATACTTTGTTCAAACCAATAGGGCTTCAGGCTAACTTGTTGCGCTGGTGCATTTTACAGTTTAATTGTGCGCTTCAGAAAAACATTGAGCTGCACCCATTTTTTTTCTCAGCGCTGCTCTCAGCCTCACATTTGAATTCATTTAGAGCTCTGAATTTTGATCATAACCCACAGACACCATTGGTAATTTGAATATACGCTGAATAAGGTTCATGAAAATATTTAACTTTATTCAAACAAGGAAGCAGAATTCTTCCTTGAAAACACATTTAATGGAGTGTAAACTTGTTGTGGACCGAGTACATCGCCTAAACAACTTTTAAGATGTTGATTATTTAAATTTTGCAGTTTCTCCTTCCACATCCCAGCCAGATAAAAATATCCAGATAACATTGCATCAGAAGTAGCCCAAGTCCAAAGGCAGCACAGCCTATCTAACAATAAAATTGAAAATTCTTTATGGCCACGGGGTCTCTAGTCTAAAAGTCTGCTCATGTTACTTCAAGTAGTATTGGTGCTCACTAAATGCTAATAGGGATTTTTTTTCAAGTCCACAAATCATGGACAAAAATAGTCTGTGGCTATCAATCCTTTGAGGAGTTGTTTTGCTCATTACACCCTAATAATGCAAATGAGTTTTCATTCTGACCAACGGAATTATTTCAGAGATGTGAAACTGGTTGTGCTACATTCTCATAACAAATGTTTTTTTCTTACAACTCTGTTCGCCAGATGCTCCTCTACCTCTACCACTTTCTACGTGAGAAAGATAAAAGACATCTGGTTGTATCAGCAACAATGTAGCATTAAAGGACATCTTTGACATTCCAGAAGTGTTTAGTCGTCATAGTTTGAGTAAGGAATGCTGTACATTATTGAAATGTCAAGAATTTGATCTTTTTTCTGCATTAGTGTACAGCAGAGTTTACAGACTGAATGAAATATTGTCATTTCATCCGCATAGCAGTTGAGTTTCTGCGGTTAATTAAGTTTTTTTCTTCAATCCAACTTAGCGCAACCTTGATCCCTCTTTCAAATCTAAAATGTCTATGAGATTTTGTTAGATATTTCACATATCCTTTCTCTGGATTTACATTTGATTATAGTTCTATAAGAACATTTTCTAGATGGCTGTGACAATGACATCAGGCAGCCTCTTTTCAGCTTTTTAACACCGGATCATGATTGCTCAACTTGACTCGTCATAAACGTCCTAATTTCTATCACTGTTTTTTTCTCTTTTTCATCAGTAGATGACTGATTGATAAGGGTTCAGTAGGTGAGCTTTTAAATGAAAAAAAAAAATGAAAAAATGAATTACTCTATTCATCGCTCACCGGGGAAATTTGTTTGCTGCACTCCTTACACCGCAGCAGGCTGCCCTTCAACGGCGCCAATGGTGGGAGAAGCGGGGGTTAGGTGTCTTCTCCAAGGACCCTAGACGTGCTCTCCGTGGGACGCAAACCCGCGACCTTCCGGTCCGCGGGCGAACGCTCTAACCACGCGGCCACCGTCTCCACCCAAGTATTTCAAGTATTTAGTATATCCAAGTATTTACAGTATTCTTTTCTCTTTTCTTGATTAAAAAATTAGGCCATACTGTACGTAGTTTGGTCAACACTCAAATCTTTGTCTTCAGAAAGCTCAAACATCTAAAGTAAGTGAGTAGGAAAGATTCCTTTTTTTATGGCAGAACTCTTTTTTTCCCCCTTTCAGAAGCAACCACAGTCACACAATGTCCAAATTTATTACACAACAAGAGAGAAAATGACAGGACAGAAGAGAGAAGCATGCAAGAAGGAAAACAATCAAGCAACAGAACCAACAAAAAAAACAACAAAATGAGATGGGGTGTTTTGGGATTGTCCAAAAAAAAAGTAGATTTCCTCTTATTTATGAATGGAACAACTTTTGTTTCATAGATCTTTTGATTAACTAATCAAATCAAATTTTATTTATAAAGCACTTTTCAAACAAAGTGCTGAACAGATAATAAAAACTTTAACAGAATTAAAATCCTTTAAGATCATTAAAAATTGTAAGTGAAAAACAAACATACATTAAAAATCACACACTTAGACAAAACACTGCACACATGCATCAACATTCGCACAGCCCCACACTTCTCCCAACTCCTCCTCGCACCTTCCAGCACCCTCATTTCTCCTGGACTGCTAGCGACTGGTTCACTAACAGGTTTTCCAGAGGGGGGTTTTTCATCAATATCTTTTTTTCAAGTTTAGTAGGGTTTTTAACTTGGCAACAGCTTGGGCAGTAAACAATGCAGTTTTAGTGTCATTGTGTAATTTTATAGATGACACATCTCATAAATGAGTTGTGGGAATTGGGGGATATATCATAAATGTGATAAGTATGACTTGTCCAGAAATGTCAAATCTGGTGTTCAGTGCCAGAAAGAATGAATCAAACTGTCAGCGGTGAGAAATGTGTAATTACTGATGTGATGTGGTAAACCCTATTTTATGTCACTCCCTCTTATGTAGTGTACCCCATGCTAAATCAATATTAACTTTATATCAAGTGAAACTTTTTCTAGAAAACACTCCATATTCCATTTTTAAAAATTGGTGGATCTTTAATGGCTGGTGATGTCAATGTACAGTGCCGTGAAAAGTATTTGACCCCTTCCTTGATTTCAGTGGGGGTTTTTTTGTTTGTTTGTTTGACATATTTGTAAAACAATTTGTAAAACATTTGTAAAAATATTGTGGGTGGAGACGGTGGCCGCGTGGTTAGAGCGTTCGCCCGCGGACCGGAAGGTCGCGGGTTCGCGTCCCACGGAGAGCACGTCTAGGGTCCTTGGAGAAGACACCTCACCCCCGCTTCTCCCACCATTGGCGCCGTTGAAGGGCAGCCTGCTGTGGTGTAAGGAGTGCAGCAAACAAATTTCCCCAGTGAGGGATGAATAGAGTAATTCATTTATTTATTTATATTTATGACAAAGGTTTCAGATCATCAAACCGATTTTAGTTGGACACAGAGACAATTCAAGGAAATTGAAAATGCAGTTTCTAAATAGTGGTTTTATTTACCAAGGTAGAAAAAATTACAAACTAGTCGGTTGTATAAACTTGAGGATTGTATAATCTGTACAGCTGTGTGCCAATTGATGTTTTGTTTTGTCTTGTAACCTGCTTATCGCTAATGGGGTTGCGGAAAATGCCGGAGCCTTTCGCTAATGAGTTGCTCAGGATGCCGGAGCCTATCCCGGCTGCTTTCAGGCGGGAGGCGGGGTACACCCGAACAGGTCGCCTGTCTGTTGCAGGGCCACACACTCACAACCATCCACACCTACACACATCCACACACACATTTCTAAGGGCAACTTCATAATGGCCAATCAACCTAACATGCACATTTCTTTAGAATGGGAAGAAACTGGCATACCCAGAGAAAAGCCACACATACAGGGGAGAACATGCAAACTCCACGAGAAAGGCCTTTGTTTCAAGCCTCATCCCCACTCCGGGATTCGAACCCCGACCTTTTTGCTGTGGGCCCATTGTGTTAAACATTGTGTAACCATGCGGCCCACCAATGGAAGTCTTGTTGAGTTCTCCCCAGAGAAACAAGAAAGAGTCCATGCTGACCCCATGCACCAATCCTAGGTAGGCAGAAGATGACACCTGTGCGTTGATCACAGTTTTGTTTATCCTGTTGTAACCAAGTGTCAAGTTTCATTATAATGGTATTCAAGTAACTGCTGTTCCTGTTTGTTTTTTCTCTCCAAGGCTCAGGGTGGAATACCGCTGCTCTGCGTATCAGTCATGAAACTTTATATCACTCTCAATCTTTGATCTTAAGTAAAGAAACGAGTTACTGAATATGTGAACAGACATACAAGAAGATTAAAGTCAACTACCTTGACCTGCCTATTGTGTACTAAACCAGAGACACTAAGAAAATCTTAAGCCCATGTGGCTGCACTCCAGAGCCCAACAGTCTCATACAATTTCTCCATTTTTCACAAGACTTCATTTGAACACCAGATCTGAGAAAACACTTTAAGGCAGCTTTGTGTTCCTCCAAGTGCCCAAACCACTCAACCTTGACTTTAAACTGAATTTTAAAAGTCCTCTACATGCCTCAAGAGCAAAATGTGGCAAACGGAAAAGAAATTCTGCTTCAGATTTTTTTTTTCCCCACAAAAACCTGCCCTCAATCCAAACCATGCGCGAAATAGACCTAATACTCTGACTGTGGAAAAAAAAAAATGAAAATAAGATCCAAAAATCTTCAAATTATGTTACACATTTGTACAAAAATGAATAGACAGAAGAGTGTGAAGGTGTCCTATGCTCGGCAATGCAAGATGATGAAGGATTTGAACATGCTTAAGTTAGTTAGTAATGGAAGCGTGTGAACTCCTGGAGCATAACTTCGAGTTAAAGGGTCACACTTAGGCCAGACATCGTCACCATAACACCTGGAGCCAAAGAATAAACCTAATTACAGAGCTGACACCGTGTCATGTAACTGACATGTCACTCTTCTGTTTGATGTCAGTGTAAATCATCTTACAAAGATGGTGCCGCATGACGGATTGATGAGACAAATATCTGGCAGACACATTGTGTCATGGAAAAAGACCTCACTTCTCTGTGTTTTGGCCGCCATGCTTGGTAGGTCAGATAAAAATAGTACAAGTGTGAGGCTAATCTTTGCGGATGGGATGTGTGCAGCACAGCGGTGGAAGCAGTGGGACTGAACGTCTTCTTGGGCTGCTGCAACAGAGCATGCTAACGTGTCCACACATACACATCACACAGAAATGTCAAAGCTTGTCGTTCTCTGCACCGCTGGTAGAAATTCTCAGTCAAATGGCAATTTTATTTCTAATTCACCAGAGACGAGCAGTTTAATAAAGTTACTAAGGAACTTTCTTACATTTCTTTTGCGCATTAAAAGTGTGAAAAGTATTAATAGTCTGGTAGTTGATATTTCAAAATCAAGATGAAACAAATAAATATGAAAGATTAAAAACTCAAAGGGAAATTATTTCTGTCCCATATGGTAAAACAAATGGCCAGGTTTGTTAGTTTAAAAGTTCCATCTCTTTAAATGGAATTCTTTTCTCATTCTGTTTTGTACACAAACAACCACAAATTGGGTTTTGGAACATTCGTTAAACAATATGAAATCTTACAGCGTTTCAAAACTTCATCACAGACCAGGAAGTGTGAAAGCCTTACCGTTGCTCATTCCCCATCCTGAGAAAACACACACTCAAGAGAGGTCAGTAAGAAGAAAGAGAGAAGAAGCACAACTGGAGGAGAGAACATGTCTGAAATTATTCCTGCTACGTAAATTAGGGAAAGAGGTGTTTGCCAAATGCCAGAATGTCCATCTGTCCTGGAACCAGTTAGATTCCCACCAGGTGCTTAGGTGCCTGGGTCAGACATCCAACTTCTGCTATTGGCTTCAGTATGACTGCCTGCTGCGATGCAATCCAGCAGAGTAACTTACCCTTTGAGAGATAAATATAGTATGGTTAAAAAAAAAAATAGTGTCAAAAAAGTACGTAGTGGGTCATTATGATAGCAACTGGTCCATCATTGTCAAATAACAGGGAGAGAGAAATACAGTTGCAATTTCTTTCAAAAACCATTGTATCATTCTATGAACCATTTGAAGATAGATACAAGACCCACACATCACTGTTGCAAGGTAAGAAGGAAGAAATATGATTTTGCATGAGATGGGACCTTTTAGTCTGTTCTTTCATTTCTGAACCTCAATGGCTTGTCGGCACTAATGGAAACATACATTTTTAATTGTATCAGGATATTTCTCAGTGATTAACCTAGTTCAACGTCCAAATCAAATGCAGCAGATCTCAGAAACTATATGTGAGATCAAAGTTTCTAAACTCTGATGTACTGTATGTGGTCTCGAAAATTCCTACTTCTTTAGTTTAAGGAGGTTCAGATTCTTTATGTAGCAACATAACGGCAGCTTTACTTCCAATTCCAGGAACTTGTATCTCCTCAGGGAGTCCTGAGAGACAAATCCCAGACTCCCTGAGCAAGGGAAAAAAGAGAGAACTAGTTTTGATGCATTGAGCAGCTTCCCACAACAAACGGCTTTGAAGTTTTTAAGATAGACTTATGTGAACACCATAGGGGTTTTAAGGTTTTAATGTTTGTATAAAAGGTGGACTCTGACTGAAAGCTTCCCAACAAAATAGGTAATTAGAAATACATCTTTATCCGTAAAGCCGTTTGAGTCATTACAGGCCCTCGGTAGGAATGTCAGAGATTTAACCCGATGAAGGAGCTCCCTGAAGGATGCCCACCAAACTGCTTGAACTAATTCTAATTAGCTACCTCAACTGATTGCAAAGTAACAGCCTATTTGGCCTCATAATGATTTTAATTAACAAAGACTGCAGGGTGAAATTAAAACCACATTGTGAAAGCAACATTTAGCACTAAATCTAAACAAGGAGGTGAAATTACAACATTATATCAGTACTGTCTCACCTAAATAAATACTTAAAGAGTTTTCTTTTTCCTATGGCTTGCACTGATTTGTGGTTTTCTTTTATAATTTCTTTACTAGCTACAAAATCTCTTTGGGGAGATTTCAGAGAAAAAGAAAGAACAAGCATGACTCTGATTACATATGCGTTCATGCATATTTAAAACTGAAGTTGAGCATTTTCAGATTAATTAAACATCATCACGTAAATCCACAGAAATCCACAAAGTCACAGCAAGCAAACAAGAGGATCACTATACGGAGAAGAAGCCCCGACACAATGCTGGCGTTTGATGGTGCAACAGTAGCTTGAGATTTGTCATGAGGAGGCAACAAATAAGCTTAAAATCCGGTCAGATGGTGGGAGGGTGAAGACAGGGAATCAAACATGTTATTTTCTTTGTCAAGACAAGAAACAAGTGGTAGTGAAACAAAAACATTACAGAAAACTTGGATTTTGTGAGCAACAATCAAACATGATGTAAAAACATTCTTAAACCTTTTAAGAACATTTGTATGACTACTTATCTCTTCAGTTTTTAAAGACTGGGGAAGGATGGTTCGGTGTGTAGGGTGACCATCCTGAAACCGGGGGATTGACCGTTTGATCCTCCACCCAGAGTTCATGCTTAGGTGTCTTTGAGCAAGATGCCTAACCCCCAATTGCTCATGCTGATTATTGATCTGCACCTTGCATAGCAGATTCCATCCTGAATGGGTAATTGTGAACAACAATGTAAAGTACTTTGTAGAAGTGGAGCGCTATAAAGAACTTACAACTTAGGCTTATGCTAGTAGTAGATGGGGTTAGACCTTTATTTTACCAAATGGTATTTTTTGTGATATCCTCGTTCATTGTGGGACAAATAAAGGTATTCTTATTTACTTACTTACTTTCCTTTGTCTGTGTATTGTGTGTTTTTCTGTAAAAAGTTGTTTTCATGAGCACACAACAATGCTGCAAAACTATTTTCCCACTCATTTGTTGGACAATACTGTAAAGATATGTAAACAAAGGACAGTGAAACGTGGATTTGGAGTTGTGTTTAAGAAAAAAAAATCCGAACAACAGATGTTAGATTCAAAATATATTGTGCCAGAAAAAAACAAACTTAGACCACATTATAAATGTGCGCCAAAGAGAAAAGGGTTTTTTTCCCCCCATTTTTAGTAGAAATCCAAACTTTGCATCATATTTAGTAAACCTATTTTCTTTATGAAATGTGCTATTTGACTTGAGTGTGAAAGTTGGTAGCTTTTCTTCAGGATTGCTGTGAGGGGTCAAAGGTTGAAGTCCAATTAAAAAAAATGATCAAGCCTAATTATTTCAGAAAGCTGGACTAATTTGGTAAACTAACACAACCTACGCGATGACATAATGTTACAGTTCCCGACCTTTTTCAGGCTTACATCCAGAGTGAACCACCTTAGTTAGTTACCAGAAGAAGAGAAAAAACTGTACAACTATGGATCTGCTTCTCATTCATTGTCCATATTAATAACAATATCATGTGGCCATCTTCTAATCTATTGAACTGTACTAGTTGTGACTTTCCCAAAGATCTGTTTTCTTTTTCTCTCTCCCTGACTCCCTCTGACCAGAACCGTGATTAGATTTTTCTGCTCTTTGGTGAGCTCAGCATCTTCATCCAGACATCATTTATCAAGTCAAATAGACTGGTTACAATTTTTCATCATCCTTTTCTGTTCCTGTTTGGTTCCTGCCATCCCATGTTAACCGTGGCAAGGTTGGAATGTGATGAAAATAAAACAGGTCATAACCACACAGGTGGTTGGAGGAAGCACTGAAATAAACATCTACAACTCACTGAAAGAAGGGGGTGAAAAAACATGCATTTTCGGAACACATCCTTTCAATTTTCTGTGGAAACGTTTCAAAATATGAATGACTGTCTGCTTGCTTGGCTAGAAAAAAAAAAAAAAAAAACAGCAATCATCACTGTATCCCCTCTAGGCATGAGTGTGTAATGAGAACAGATCTACAGTAATAACACAAAGTCTGTGTCTGAGTGCGCGCAGGTCTCCAGCAGCATCTTTTGGTGTGTTTGCATTCGCCTTCCATTTCTCTCCTGCCTAATGAGGCCATGAAACGTTTATAGGGGACGGGGGAGTGGAGGAAGGCAGAAAGCAGGAGGATGCTGGAAGAAAACACAGTTTGTCCTCAGAGGGATTACAAGATGAATTTTACATTCACTGTGTGGAGGAGCCGATGTTGGTTGTGTTGTCACATCACACAAGCAAAGACGAAGGTAAGGGTCACATATCTGACTGCAAAACACAATTCAAACTAGTCTCTGAGCCCCAGGTTCCTCAATGTGTGGTTTCTTTTTTGGCATCACCAGATGTGTAGCGTTTAGTTAGAGCTCCCATAAGTACTGCAGATGAAGGAATCTGCCAAAGGTAACATTCCCGCTGGAAAAAAAAAAAAAACATCCATCTGCCTTCTACTGCGGTTAAAAGCAAACAAACCGATAATCCTACGTTTATTAGTCAAATAGTTAGTACTGAGTACCTGTGGGCAGTTTTATTAAAAGCCCCTCACTTGTTAGGAAAATATTTTGATGAAAAAGGTTTTATGGAAGCAAGGATGCAGGGAATCGGGACAGACGTAACGACAGCTTGAGTGTCTCACTCATTTTGAAGGCATAAAAATTAAAAAATGAGTGAGAAATAAAGCAAAAAAAAAAATCACAATTAATATACTCTTCCTGTTGACAGACAAATCAAAACTTTTGTGTTTTTTGGAAGGTTGCACAAACATCCAATATCAGTATAGAAGCATGTCCTTCATCACAGCAGCTTTTCAAGCCCAAGCCTCTCGTTCTGTTTCTGTTATTTCTTGTTCTACCAGCTGCACAGCTAGATGCTGGGTGAAAGTCATTGCACACAAAAGGGCACAAGGCCCTGGACTATTGGGTCTGCAAACCAAGAGGCGCACACTCGTGGCAAAGAAAATGCCCTACACTGTGATAAGTGGAGGACAATAGCTTCTTGTAAAAACTCATCAAGAAGTTTTGTTCAAAAACTTAGCTGACAGAGGACTTTCAAAGGTTTAATCATGTCCTGGTTTTAAAAAAAAGTAATCTATAAATCTTTGGTAGGTTGTGAGATTCCTCTATCCCTTTTTTTTAATGTCAGAATCATCTTTTTCTTTCAGTTTTTCCCTTTTAGAGATCACCACAACAAGCCAGTCCCCTCCATTTATCCCAGTCTCCTGCAGCCTCTTCTCTCACACAAGCTACCTTCATTCTTCCTTCTGTACATCCATAAACCTCCTCTTTGGTCTTACTCTAGAGTTCCTCCCTTGAAGTTCTAAACTCAGGATGCTGCATCTGTGCCACTAGAATTTCATGCTTCCCAAAACTAGTGAAAAGTCATCTTTTAACATCCAACAGTCTCTGGGTTTTTTGTTGTAAAGGCTTTTTTCTTTCCTCACAGAGGATGTGAAAACATGATCCAATAAGAGATGAAACTGTGTATTTATTCTGTTTAAACACAATAGGATTTGACCATGAAATAGGCCATCTCTGCACAGCTTCTTCCTCGTGATGTCATACCACCGAGCATGGCTGCAGCAGATGTAATTAAATGTACAAGTGTTCAATAATTTTTTACCTGAAGCAATTTTCCACATCAATTCTTCTTTTCAGCTCCAATTTTCAAGCATGTGAAAAAACTCACTTAGCACATGATGGAAAAAGAACACATTTGAACGCTATTACATAACATAATTAGTCTGTATATTAAATACATCAGTATTGCCTTGACTGCCTGTGAGTATGTTCACATTCTGTATAAAATAATCATATTTCTACCAACTCAAATGAAAGTATGAGAAAGAAAAAGATATGTTTTAATAAGAAGGAAATTATTAGTATTCTGACTGCAGGTCAGACTTTGAGCATCTTTATGTTCTTGGTTATTTTGAGCGTAATAAAGCTGCATAATTTTCCTCAGCTGATGACAGAGGTCATCAAAGATCTAACAACTCTGCTGTTTTTCATTGAACATCATATTTTCTACCAACACAACTTCATCAACGTGAGGCTGACTGGTTTATTACATACTGTATTAATATGTCAATCACATCAGATTAACTATAGCACAAAGAAAAATGACAAATTTGACACCTACGTAAATTGAAAACACTGTTACACAAATGGAATCCCATGAGATAATAATATAGTTTTATTTAAAATTATTTGATTAAAGATGCTACAGTGTGATCAAATCCATAGCAAGACATTAAAACAGAAAGTACTGCATCTGCAAAGTTAGATGGAGGTTTTGTTTTGTCTTCTAAACCCCTCATTATTATTATTATTGTTGTGGGGGTTGCAGTAACCGATCCCCGCTGATTTGAGGTGAAAGGCAGGGTATACCCCAAACAGGTCACCAGTCTTGTTGCAGGGCCACACACGCAGACAACCATCCAAACACACTCATTCCTAGAAGCAATTTCATGATGCCCCTAGGCATTATGTCTTTGAATTAGTTATTTTGATGGCCAATCAAAATAACATGCATGTTTTTGGAGGGTGGGAGGAAACCAGAGTACCCGGAGAAAAGTGGGTAGAACATGCAAACTCCACACAGAAAGACCAGTGTTTTAAGCCTTGTTCCATCCAGAATGATGTAGTGGGAGAAATTTAAATTAACATGGAAAGCTTTAATATGCTTAAATCTAAAAAAAAAAAAAGACCCTCCCTGCTCACTGTTAAACCTACTGACAAAGGCTGCACCATATCGACAAAAATTTGAATTGCAATTTTTACATTTTTTGATATTGCAATATCAATCCAATATTTGATATGTTTTTAATGTGCACAAGAATATGGAAGAGAAATGCTGTAAATTAGGAGGGGAATAAAACGTATGACTAGTACCGATTGAGTTTGGTGTCAAGATTTTGTGTCTGACAATTACTCAAAGTAAAGTTTCAGTGAGTACTGTGGATACAGTCAAGGAAGACGTGAAGATAGCTGGCGTGACCGAGGAAGAATAAGCAGATAGGATTAGATGGAAGAAACAGACTTGCTGTGGTGACCCCAGAAGGGAAATGCCAAAAGAAGAAGAAGTACTGTTTTCTTTTTTTTTTTTTTTTTTTTATGTAATTTATCTCCTAACTTTAACTTATCTTGCTTTTTCAAAGTATGCCATTTTCAAAAGCACGCAAAACCTTTTTCCTGATTTGAAATATTTTTAACCAGCAAAATTTTTCACTTGTCACTTAAGAAATAAAACATGTTTTGGTTTTATCTCATAAATATTGTATTTTAGGTTTTAAAATCCTTACTAACGGTCCGGTTTGAATATTTCTGTGCATAGTTTTGTGTGTCTCTTTTTTTTTTTTACATTTTTCTGAAATATTGTTGACATTTTTTTATCTGTTTCATGAATTCTTTGAGGCTTTTTGGTGGTGCTGTAAATGGACTGCTCATATTACATGACTCCATGTGAGCTAAGAAAGCACCAACCCAAACACAAGGGGGGAAGTGAATATTAGGCAGTACAGATGATCTACTCATGTTGTTCTGCAAGTAGGTTAACAGATTAATTTGCAGGATTACTTATTTAATCATATTTGTGGTGACAATCTCACCAGGTTCCTCTGCAGCTGCTCGCTAAACAAGCAGTAATTTATTAGCTTCTTAAGTAAACCCTGTGGAGAAACCACATGCTGGAAGAAATACTAGATAGATATAGTTAGATGTATTATCACAAATAGATGACAGCGTCCTGGTGATTTACGATCATAGTAAATTACATATCGTTAGGTATCGTCTCTAATGTATAAAGTAGAAATTGAGAAGTTTTTTTTTTTTCCACTGTGGCAAAAGAACAACATAACAGCAGTTAATCATTTAGTGAAACTGAGTTTCCCACTAAGAGCAGCTGCTCCATCTTCTCCAGTGCAGATGTTGATCTCGCTTCCACTGTTTTCTGCAATTGTCGAAATTATGTGTTGTACTGACAGAGTCAGTGAGCATGAAGAAGTGCAGCAAACAAAGAGTGATTTTACATCACCAGTGCAGGACTTCCCCACTGTGAAGAGCATGGAGAAGCAAAGCTGCTGAGGTGTCTGAAGCAAAGTGTGTTAAACCTCCAACTGAGAGAGAAAGACACACACAAACAACAAGAAGTGGAAACATCACACACGCCTTTTAGCGCTCCAACATGTTCCAAAACTAAGATTAAACCTTTTCTTGTCATTTTGTAGCTTTTTAATGTATTTTATATCACTCTATGAGAAAGATAAAGGAATAAACAATGTTTGAATTTGCCTTTGGGGGCATTCAAAGTTTTAATATTCAAACTGGGAAATAGTACTTCTCACTGAACCCGCTTCAGGCTATGTTCCCATTGTGAACAGTAAAGAAATAAAGACACTAAATTTATTATGAAAAGTGAGAGCAACAGGAAATGTGAATAAATTATCATAGAAAAGACACAAATAATTATTATTTTCATTCCCAACGACAGACTTACTGAGCCCATTTCTTTGCCTCCAGGTTTTTGTTGGGTTTTTTTCTTGTTGGATCCCAAACTCTATGACTTGCATGTCTACATGTAATGTCACTATCACACCTTCTGTTTCCAGGTAAAATAAAGATGCTGCAAATCCTCTCCACTGTTTAAAGGGATTTAAATCTAACATTTCTTTAGATTTGATATTATTGTATTCGGTCTCTAAACAAACTGATAACTTTTTCCAGTCCCACACTAGAAAAGTGCCATCGACTTGTCGGAATTGAGATCCTGTATTAAGTGAAGGAGTTTAAGAATCTTAGGGTCTTGTTCACGAGGGAGGAAAAGATGAAGTGAAAGATTAACAAGAGAATTGGTGTGGCATTCGCAGTAGTTAGGATGCTACATTGGTCTGTCACTGTGAAGCGACAACTGAGCCGAAAAGTGAATCTCTCAATTTTATCAATCAATCTATGTTCCCCAGCGAAATGAGCTTTCTCCACAGGGTGGCTGTGCTCTCAGTCAGAGATAGAGTGAGGAGTTCCTCCATCTGGGAGGAGCTCAGAAAAGAGCTGTTGCTCCTCCGGGATGAGAGAAGCCAGATGGGGTGGTTTGGGCATTGCTTCAGGCCTCTGATCAGAATGTTTACCACACAGCTCACTTTCAAAGCACAAATTCCATTCAGCTCTGTGGGGACTGGACATCCAGGCCCCAGCCGAAGCCCCTGGGAGATGCTGCAAGTTACATCAGCCACCTGCCTTCAAAAGGTGAACAGACTGCTGGAAGAGCTACAAATAGAGAGACCACGTCGTGGAAATGTACCATCATGTAACAGGCATAATCTAAGTACACTTACATCGCTCTGTTCTCATGCTTTTTAACATACACTTCATGCAATGAATTAGCCCTCAATGAACTGATCCCGGAATAACCCCATTAAACCCTTATGTTGGTCGCTTCAAGATCGCTTCAACTTCAAGATCAATTTGCGTTGTTCTTTCACTACTTCTGTTTGATCATTTCTTTGTCGGATTTTATTCTAACCTTTGTGTTTAAGAGCAATTATGATGCTGTCGGTGCTCCAGTGGAGCGCTCATGCAGACACTGAAGAAGGCAAATGGAAGGGATGGTGAATTCCAGCCGCGCTTAGCACTGCTTAACTGCTCTGGAGTTTCACTACATCCACTCACCCTCAGCAATCTGTAGATGTCAAACCACAAGGCCGGCGGGAGGGGTGAGGTCCCCTGGGTGCCCAACATCCACAGTCAGCAGCAAACAGCTTCCATTAAGGTTTCGACAAATCAACTTCCGTGACATAAATACAGAGTGCTTATTGCCTATTGATGTATAACACCTGCAGAGAGAACCTCATTTTTATTAATGAATGCTAAGATCAATCTGCTCCATGACAGAAGGAAGGATTAGTCTGCACGTGTGTGTGTATGACTGTGTGTGTGTATGACTGTGTGTGTGCACAATTTCTTTAATAAAAGAGCCAAGCTAAACGAACTAATGCTACAAATCTGTGCATGTCTTCGTAATTTTATGCTACAGTCAAACTAATTGTGCCAATTTTTTTCTAGAATAATTGAGATTTTTGTTGTTTTTGAAGTTTAAATTTACCCAATTTTGTCTACAAAAAGGTTACAGAACTACTTTTCAACAATTGCTAATTTAGAGGATTTGAAGAAAAAAGAACATTTACAGGAGGATAAAAATTTTACTCAAGCTACGCATATCGTTCTGTAAAGCTAAGCAAAGTCTTACTCCTTAAAATAAAAATTCAAACATGGATTCACAACATCTAAATGGTCTGGACTTATTTTTTGTGTGTGTGTGTGTGTGTGTGTGTGTGTGTGTGTGTGTGTGTGTGTATGCATCCAAACATGCTCATTTTTCCACCCTTTTTTAGACCTGCCGAGTTCCAGATGGTTCCTTTACAACTTGAAATATGAGCAGATTACAAAGCTACAATCATATATAAATCAAACAGATAACTATGGGATCTAGATCCAAAAAAAAAATGTACTTTTTGAGGAAAAGAAAAGGAGATTCTAATGGAGGACTAAAGGATGAAGAGCGAACTGAAAATGAAAAGGTGAATGAGACGAATGAAAGGCTGGGAGGATTACTGAAACGTGAGGCAGAGCAAATGTAAAAAAAAAAAAAAACAAAAAAAAAAAACATCATTATGTGACACGCCAGGAGAGATTATATTGAGATGAAACCTCAATAAGTATCGACTCCATCAATAGAAATGAGAAGCAGTGTCTCTGATGCTTTTTGGTAGTAATGCACTCTGGAGTTGTCATGTCATAGGGGATTATATGAATATCAATCCCACCCAGAGGTGCTTCTTATACCTCCATGAAACCTACATGGTATGTATGGGAATTTCCTTCTTGGCTGCATCGTTTTCATTCTCATTTTATTTCCTTCCTTATGAAGAAGAGAACTACTTCCATCCTAGTGATTAAATCTTAAAAAGGAAAGAAAAAATTCAAGTCATAATTACAACCAATGGGTTTAAAGGGCAAAATAAATGCTTTAGTAATTGGTTGTTTTCTTGATTTCCTGGAGAAAGACTCCGTAGTATGAGTATGAAGAAAATGAAACATCTTCATCATTGCTGCGACAGAGCTGCCAACCAGCACAGCAGTGAGCCAATGATGTAATAAAAGGTCTTCTTCAAAAATAATGTCACCGGTGACTAATCTGTGGAGACATTTAATTTTAGCAACGCAAACTGCTGTACAACTCTCACCTGAGCAGCTCCAACGTCCTCTCCTCTACTTTGCACACATCTCAGCCCCATTTCAAAATTCATCATGTTTAAGTAGGCGTGCAGTCAGTCAAGCCAAGCGTGGCCTGCCTTAACAGAGCAGGGAGCAAGAAATGGCCCGGGATGCGTTCATGGTCTCAGCTGTGCATAGCCGCACATGGAAGAAGTCAAACGTGTTCATTTATGTATGCTTTTGATTGTGCTTTTGATGGGTATTAATTCTTATCTCATAGCATTTATGATAAACATGGTAATACATTTATTTGTGTGTTTTTGAGTATCGTGGGGTAAAAAAAATATTGAAATTGGAAATCAAGCCATTGGTTTTGTGTAAAACCACATTAGTTTTAGGTCATACCATCCAGGTCTATCAAAAAGTACCAAAGTACTGGATGAGAAAGCTTGCAAATTTCCCATTCATGCATGAATAGTGAAAAAAAAAAACATTTCAGAAATGTTTTTAATGTGATAATTATGCTCTAAAATTTGATCTTTGGATGAAACTGCATCCTTTAAGAGTTTCACACATGCACAACAAAGAATAAAGGCTGATTATATATATATATATATATATACATACTGTAGATAAAGTACTGATATAGAAAAAAAAATTAATATATACGTGTATATATATATATATATATATATATATATTATCAAACTTTTTTTTATGATTTTCTAGATTTGTACAAAAAAAGGTTCAATAACAAATGTTTGTTGCCATGTCGAAGGAATAACTTTTGAAAAAAAAGAGAACTTTGAAAAGTTTTTTTCAACTTGTTGGAGCGTCTCATTTTGCAAATTACAAATTGAGCTAAAGTGTGAATTAAAAGCCCAGAGTGTAAGGTTTGTGGGGACACATCTTTCCCTGACTGCATTCAAATGTGAAACTACGGTAATGATTTTTTTGTCACTCTGCCTTTCAGGAACAACAAAAACAGAATCCTGGTTACTTTCTGTGTTTTACTGAATGAAACCTCATGTTCAATTAAATACTCTCATTTATATAGAAATGTTTTTAGAGAAAATAAAAAGGTCAACAAAAACTTAATTAAGAGCAATAAAATTACGACTAACTATTTCTCATTGCATGCAATATTATCTTCAGAGCTTTTTTCATAACCAGACTGGTGTTTCTGGCTCTTTACTTCGATAGCATGTGTACTATCAAAGTACACATGCTGACAAATGTCAGGTCAGTAGCAAGCTCACCTTTCCTCTGCCTCTTTTCACTCTGTAGTTTCTGGCCACAGACTTGCTCAGAGCAGCCTGTTGGCTTTTTATCATGTCGAGGTGGTGTGAATGATTTAACATGTGCCCAGTCATGTCCTGGAGCGGGACAGGCCAAGAGAGGAAAATGCAAGTTTCATTACACCGGCACAGAGCTGTAGGCAAGTAATAACACCCACCTAACAGAAGGATTTACTTTTTTCTTTGGCAGACCAGGCTGAAAGGTCCAAAATCTGCCTATTTTGCAAAAAAAAAAAAAGAAAGAGTTTTATGCAAAAAACTGGGATTTATGTCTCCTGACCTTAAACAGTAGTTAAAACTGTAACGTAAAGGCAAATTAACACTTTTTTGGGGCGGGGGTGTAAAAAATAATCCAAAGATGTTTTTGTTTTTAGTTATTTAATCTAGGCAGTAGTTTGGATACGTCATCTTTTATAAATAGACACAATAATGTCGTAGATTACTGCAAAATGGGGAGGAAGTTTGACAGTATAGAAATTTTACAGTACACACTAGTAGGCCTACTAAGGAAACAAATGGTTTCAACTGAGTCCATATTTTTCAACCTTCTTCATGCCAAGATACATTTTTCCATTGAAAAAAGTCTTGAGGCACACCACCAATAAAAAAAACGCTAAAATGATTTTGTAAACAAATTTAAGTAATTCAATTGCTTAAAAGCAATTTATTATGTAATCATGAGTCATAATCAGTTCTTTGTTATACTTTTGTTCTATGTTATTCAATTTCCCCACTGTGGTACCAATAAAGGTTTTCTTGATTCTGCACTTTTAAATGTTTTGCACCTTATTTGCCATTTTTACATATTTTGTTCCGGTCAATTGGCCTTTCGGAGGATTTATCCAGAATGCAAGTGAAACTTTTTCTAATGAATTTTTGCTGAAAATGTGAGATTTACAGTAATTAGAATCCGTCATTTTTCCCCGCTTTAAAACACAACCTAAATTTTCTCATTTCAAAAACATGTAGAAAATACGATCCACTGGGTGAGATAGTTTTTGAGAGAAATGCACAGCAGCATGCTACAAAAAAATTTGAGAAGAGTGGGTTGCTATGGTTACAGTAAACAACTAAAAATATGATCAGGCCCCCTACGGGCCCTCCCTGTCACTATATAAAATCACAAGATTTCATGCTGATAAACATAAATAATTATGCTTTAATCTGTTTAACAAACACTGTGAGATCAACCAAAACAACCTACGGGATGTACAGGTAGATCCTGTTCATCGTATGAGGTGAAATAGGATCATTTCCCATGGCACACCTGATGATCTCTCACTGTAAACTGGTACTTGTGTTTCCTGTTAGAATGTGCAGATCTTAGTCAAACAGAATTCAAGATCTAAAACCTGAATCAGAGCATCAGCAACAATAATTTGAACAGTAAATTTTGTGTCCAAACTTTGCAGTAGAAAACAACTTAATGTGTTATCATCTCTAAACAACATTAAAAAAAAATAAAAATACACTAAAATTTTGACTTAACTTTTCTTTGTAATCAGTGAGTTCAGTTTTAAGATAAAATAAAAAAGGAGGACATGTTGGAGCTATCCAGATGTGGTGAGCAGAGGTCAGACTTCTGGTGGGAGACTAATTATGCTAGAGTGATTTAGACTAATAGGATGCGAGTATCTGTCCTGGGGTCAGCTCCTCTGAGAGCAGAATGAGCAGTTCAGACTATACATCTCCTTGTCGACAAAGCCAGCACAACAACCCTACACAGATATGCTCATTTTGCATGCCTCACCTTGACCACTTTCCTGGTTGCAGTTGCCAAGTATCTACTAGTCTCATATTCTCTTTTTCATCTTACTTTCTCTCATTCTTCTCTTTATGCCAGCCCTCATGGTTGGAGTGTTGAATAATTGATAAGATGTTGAGCTGGTTGGATTTTTCCCGCTGTGGACTTATTTGTTTGTGTGTGTTTATGTTGTTTCGCCTTCCCTTTGTGATTTGAAGAATACCAAAGAGAAACATTTGTGAGGATAAATTAATTGTGCTGGTTCATTGCCACACCACTTCTTAATCAACAAGCTGTTAGAATTTTTTTTGATATGCAGTGTCACATTTTCCAAGAGCAATTTCACACTCTGCTAATAGTCTGCAATTGACTTTAGATATGTTGTATTTTTATGCAAACGTGTTTGTACAGGAGATGTTTTAATTTATTTTCTAACTTCTAGATAGCTGAAGTAGAGATGGAACAAGAAGCAAATCTCGCAAGGTGACATGTATCTCAGTATCGTAGAGATGTTGACGATATAAGAGATCTTACAATGACATGCATATAATCATAATAATATTGACCCTGTATTACTTTAACCAAATTTCCCAAGTGTGGAATCAATAAAGTCATTCTAATCTAATTTACATAAACAGCTGGTCACATGTAGTAACTTTACTTTTTCACGTTAAGTCAGAAGTAACATTATAGTTGGCATCCTTTCTCATCCGGCCATCTCCCATTGGCTTGTTTTACTGGTTAAGGAGTCATTCTGCTGTTGACATGCATGACCAGCTACTGGCACTCAGAGCCACATCCGTCGTTGCTGCAAGAGTTGGTTCAGTCCCGAGGGAGCCGAGGAAAAGAATTCGATATAGAGGAGGTGCTTTGAGCCGTGTGTTTTTGCGGTTTCTTTGGAAATGTCCAGTAGCTCGTTACGAGATTGAGGAACTGAAGGTGCTCACTCGGACCCATTGAAATACAGAGAGGCCAGTTTGGTGTCTTCACTGCAGCCTGGCTTTGTGGAGCCATTCTGGACTCCAGCTTTTGGGTTGCCAGGTGTGACACAGCGCGAGCGGACTGGGACGCCGGTGGATAGGGGCGAGGGGGCATCGAGACATTTGCACTGCAGCACTCAAATTTCCCTTATGCAATTAATAGACCATGTTCCTCGCCCAGAAAAGGGTGGAATGCCCCCTGCGGGTCAGGGACAGGGTCCTGCCCCAAGTGGAGGACCTTAAGTATCTCGGGGTCTTGTTCACAAGTGGGGGAAGGATGGAAAGGGAGATCGACAGGCGGATCGGTGCGGCATCAGCAATAACTAGGACGCTGCATCGGTCTGTCGTGGTAAAGAGAGAGCTGAGCTGAAAAGCAAAGCTCTCGATTTACAAGTCGATCTACGATCCTACCCTCACCTATGGTCACCAGCTGTGGGTGGTGACCGAAAGAATGAGATCGCGGGTACAAGCGGCCGAAATGAGCTTCCTCCGAAGGGTGGCTGGGCTCTCACTCAGAGATCGGGTGAGGAGCTCTGCCATCAGGGAGGAGCTCGGTGTCAAGCCGCTCCTCCTCCAGGTCGAAAGGAGACAGATGGGTTGGTTCAGGCATCTGGTCAGGATGCCCCCCGAGCGCCTCGTGGGCGAGGTGTTTCGGGCACATCCCACCGGGAGGCGACCAAGGGGCAGACACCGGACCCGCTGGAGAGACTATGTCTCACAGCTGGCCGGGGAAAGACTTGGGATCCTTCCGGGTGAGCTGGAGGATGCAGCCGGGGTGAGAGAGGCCTGGGCTGCCCGTTTGAAGCTGTTGCCCCCGCGACCCGACCCTGGAACAAGCGGAAGATGACGGAACGGAACGGAGCAATTAATAAAGTATTTTTCATTTAAATTCAGTTCTGTCTCAAGAGACAATGGAGTCTGCACCTGGATACCTATCTGTTTGTGAAGCGCTCACTGTGACTGAATAAGCCGATGCAGGAGCAGCAGCTTCTACCACACTTACTGCAAATGTGATAGGTGGTATGAGTCATGGGGGGAGCAGTGGCAGACTGACTTTTTTGCCTTTTCTGGCCTTTGTGGCCTCGAGCTGAGATCTCTCTGTTCTCTTCAGCCTGTTTGATTCCGATTTTGACAGTTGCACGCCACCTGTAGTGGGCTGAAGGCATTTGATCACCGGTAAGATACGAGACTGAATTCTTTCAAAATGTATTAAACAACAGAAGTAGTAAAGATCATGGAAATAGTAGTTTGATTTATCAAAGCAGACAAGGGACACTTCTTTTTCATGGAAAAATTGCATTCTGTTTCTTCTTCTTCTCTTTTTGGCATTTCCCTTCAGGGGTCGCAACAGCAAGTCAGTTTCTTCCATCTAACCCTATCCTGCTGCATCCTCTTCGGTCACGCCAACTATCTTTGTGTCTTCCTTTTTTTTTTTTTTTTGTTTTGTTTAATACTTTATTAATCCCTCACGGGAAATTATTGTGCTGCATTTCACCGCAGCAGGCTGCCACCTATGACGACGCCAATGGTGGGAGAAACGAGGGGTTAGGGTCTTCTCCAAGGACCCTAGATGTGCACTCAGTGGGATGTGAACCTGTGAGCTTCTGGTTTGCGGGCGAACGCTCTACCCACTGAGCCACCATCTTCACTGTGTCCATGAACCTCCTCTTTGGTCGTCCTCTAGGACTCTTTCCTAGTGATTCCAAACCCAGCATCCTTCTGCCGATGTACTTGGTCTCTCTTCTCTGTACATGTCCAAACCATCTCAATCTGGCCTCTCTGACTTTATCTCCAAAACCTCTAATGTGCTGTTCCCCTGATGTACTCATTTCTGATCCTGTCCATCCTGGTCACTCCCGGAGAGATCCTCAGCATCTTCATCTCTGCTACCTCCATCTCTGTTTCCTGTCTTTTCCTCAGTGCCACTGTCTCTAGACCAAACAGCATGGCGGGTCTCACCACAGTTTTGTACACTTTTCCTTTCATTTTAGCTGAAACTCTTCTGTCACACATCACACCAGATACTTTTCTCCACCCATTGCAGCCTGCTTGAACACCTTGATCACCTCATTCTGTTTATTATATATATATATATATATATATATATACACTATATATACATATTTTCTAAATATGAATATATTCATATGCAAGATATACATTATAACATAACGACATTATATAATATATATTGATTATTCAAATTATATTTCCTTCAATCACAAAAATGTCAGTTTCAGTCAGTACAATAGACTGTAATAAGTCCCTGTTGTTGAATAGGGGTTATGCTCGGACCCACACTTCCATTGTTAACAAATTACATAACCTTTCAAAAAAACAGTTTGTCAACAAGTTTGTTGGGGTAAGCTCCTTCTTAGGAGTTTGGGCAAATCTAGGTTAGTTTATATTGAGCCAGTTCTCAGGTGCCTTCTATGAGTTTCAAAACGACTTCAAGAAGTCGAAAAGTCTCCATCATCCAATACACATGCCAGAAGACAACCTGGAAGCCTTTTTTACAATGTCCGTATCATAATTTACATTTTTAATCGCTGTTCCAATTCGCATTGAATTTTGCTGTGTATTTACATGTTTCGATCTGGCACAGTGATTTGTGCGTATCGTATGGTCACGTCGCTTAGATAAACCTGGATGAACAGATTGTTTTGGTTGTGGAAAGTAAACAACCAGGCAGCAATAAATCACAGGAAACATCAGACTGGATCAGTCTTGTCTTGACTGCACATCTTGGTTCAAACACTATCTGAGTGAACTCAGTTAAAGGGCCTCATTCAGTCCAAATCCTTTCTTACCCGCACAGTCTGGAGTTCAAATCTAACCTTGACGGAACACCACAATCAAACACACACAAAAAACCTAAATGAAAATCCAAACCCTCCAAATACAGTAGATTGGTTATAAAATATTTCCTTCCAGACATTAATGCAGACAGCAAACCAACCTGTATTGTAAGTGTCTGTATTGTGAAGTATAGACGGTTCTAGACATGAATACAAGAAAACTTCTGATTTGTTGAATTAAAATGAATGAGAGGTTTTAGGGTCTCTTTTATGATTCTGAGTGGAACTTTGTTTTTAAAGAGACCTTGAAAAATAACAAAGCCACAGGGAGACTATAGTAGCAGTGACCATCATCCAGATTAGTCTACACACCACATCTTCATTCAAAAGGACAAAGGCACAGACTGCTGAGGTCTGAATTTTTAAAAAGAACTTTTGGGATCCATTTACATACTGAGCCTACAAATGGTGATACATCTGTTGCCTTTTAATTAGTTTAACAAGGACAACAAGAACAAAATAACGAGTATAAAGGATAGAAAAATGAAAAATCTTCAATTCAGTTTGAGAGATGTTGCAGATGGGCTTCATCCATACAGTTTAAGAGGAACATCGGAGTTCATTTGAAGTCCATTTGAGAGAAAGTTAGCTGCCAGTATCTAGAAAACTATGCATTTCAAGCAGAGATGCATTTCAATGAAATGCCAAAATAAAAACGAACAGTTTTATAGGGTTTTGTTTAATCCCTGGGACAGAGAGAGCACCAAGTTGTTCTTAATTGCTGGACAATAGTTAAATGTGATACAAATTCCCTCCAGAGAGCCAGCTTTATAAGACCATTACACATCTAGTTAACAGCCCTCAGCTGTTAACTAGCAAACTCAAAATAAGATTGAAGGCATTATTTGTTTCGAAGACATTAACAATCATGATGGTCATCAGACTTATGAAAAAATACAGTGAAAGAAGACAGTAGCCAAAAATCCAGATGAGATAGGTTAACTTTACACTTCAGTTGCTGTCAATGAAAGTTTTTATAGCAAAACGAGGCAGTGGGATTCAGCAAAAAATTAAGTAAAAAGGACAAGCACAGTGTTTGTAAACTTCCCAAATAAGAAATAAAACTGCTTTGTCTAATCAGCAGAAAAAGAAGAATCTCAGCAACAGTAAAGGGAGCATAAAAATGAAGACTAATGACACTTAGTGCTCCAGTTTTTCCTGTGCCATCAAATAAGGAAAGACAAGCTTATAATTTGTGTAGCTACAATGGCATTTTCAGACAGTAAAACTTAAATTAACATGTCAAACACATACTTTGGTCATGGTCATGTAAAAAGAATGACTTTACAGTAGATTCTTAAATAGTTTTAGATTGTGTATTTTATCCATAAGCTCATTAGTACAACACTAGCTCCTGCCCACTTCACACATTGTTCATCCCTAAGAACATTAACAGAAATCCAAAGTGAAAAGTAGATTTGCCAAAGTATCCACGCTGGAATGTGTTGAGAAATTTCTAAGCCTTGATTACTTAGTTTTATAGAGCATCAACACCTTGAAAGGCAAATGTTTTATCTTTTAATGCACTTTTTGGTCTTATGCTCGTTGTACCCTACTCTAGGTTTTACAAACCTAGAAATATGTAAGTCGGACCATTGCTGATACCCCTTCCCAGCCTCAAAACGTGCAGGCTCTGCCTCTGAGATTTAACACAAGTTCTAACAGAACCCATCCTCCTTCCAACTCATGGATAAGCAATGTGAGGTGCAGGTGAGTGTGTCTGAAATGATTCCTGCTACATAAAAAGCATCATTAATGTAGCTATTACATAATTGTTGTAGCAAACATTCATTGTCACTTAGGATGAGGACAGATATACCAATATGATTTGATTTAGGGGTTTTTTTTTATTATTATTTTAGTTTTAGTTCAGTTTTTTTAGTCTGTTTCAAAGTGTTATTTACATTATATACATTTGTTACTACACAACAAATAATACAAACCAAAAGAGAAAAGGCAGAAACTTGTAAAGTTTATTTAATGCCTTTCCGGGAAAAGAGAGGGAAAAAAACTCTCAAAAGAAAATACAACTTAATAATAATAATAACCAAAAAACAAAATTGTTCATAAACCACTGAAGAAATCTGGGAAACACTGGTGAAAAGCACAAAACCCAAGATCTGAAAAATTCAGCATGCAGGAGGAGATGGTACTGACAAGCTGATGGTTATTTCCAGTACACAATTCTAAGTCTTGCTAACAGTACAAATTTTATTTAATACTTTTTTGTTTTAAAAAAAACTGAATTGGCTATTTTTGTGTTATTAGACACATGATTCATTGCATTTTGGACAGATCACTATTTTGGAATCCTCTGTATAATAATTCTGATTCTATATAAGAAAAGAAAAAGTGTGTGAAATCTGTGGGAGGGCTCTCCAATTAACCATGACCCCCTTCACCATTCTTCTCCACATTACTCCATCTGAATACCTAAATAGGTGTGAAATTATTTGAGTCGCCAATAAACAGCATCTGTCTCATTTTGATTAACCACACATTTTATCAAATTCTTAATTTATTTCAGTTTGGTAAGAGAAACACAATTCCTAAATGGCTACAAAAGATGGATTAAATATTAATAATATGATTACTTACTTAATGACCACCAAATAAATTTCAGAGTTTTTTTTTTTTTTTTTTTTAAGTATTATTAAAGTCCCGGGCGGCACAGTGGCCACACAGCAAAAAAGTCGGGGATTCCAATCCCATGTCAGGAGTAATGTTGGAAAATTGGTCTTTCTGTGTAGAGTTTGCATGTTCTACCCATGTGTGTAGGGTTTCTCTCCATACACATGCATGTGAGGTTGATTGGACACTATGAAATTGCCCTTAGGAATGAGTGTTTGAGTAAATGGTTCTGAGTGTGTGGCCCAATGGCAGACTGCTGACCTGTTCGGGGTGTATCCTGCATCTCGCCTTGAATCAGCCGGGATGGGCTCTGGCACCTCCGCAACCTGTTCGGAATGGACGGTGCAGATGATGAATGAATGAGTTTAAAGCCCTCTACAGTGTGTTGGACAAGGTAGTTTAATACGTGCGGAATGTTTTACAGGGAGGGTTCATATACGAATGTTTAAAGTTAATATTGCTTTCTACACGTGAAGAGAATCCAACCTTTTAAAGCACTTTTTGTGTTTGCTTTTCTTATAAACTGTTAAGATTTTTACAACTGTCAAGAGACTCCCAAAACATGTAGATCTGTTTACAAAAAAAAAAAAGCTGTAAGAATATTTAATTTTCTAACCCTGAAGGAGAAGATAATTCTGCAGGTTTGGGGTTAAGAGGCCAAGTGTGAGGGCGGGTTCCTGTCTCACAGGGAAAGACATCTGGCCTTTCACCCTCAATTTCTAAACTGAGCCTTCTCCAGTTCAAAGACTGAAGTTTTGTTTTGATTTTTTTTTCTTTTTGCACATGAACAAAATTAATATTTGAATTAAAAAAAAAAAAAAATTTTTTTTTTTTTTCTAATAAAATTTATACAAGCAAGTTTTGTGTGAAATTATGCATTTTTTGTTGTAAATTAATGTATTTAATTTGTTGTGATTAAGACATACCTTAATCTTAAAAGGTTTTTTCTTGCTTCTGTCAAGACAAACTGGATGTTTAAATATGTTTGCACTTGCATTCAGACTCTCTTCTAAAATTCCTCCACATTCACAGCTGCTGTCTCAGCTGACAACTAGCATGCTTCACACTCAGTTTTTATTGTTGTGCCTTCACAGTCTCAGCTGTGTAACCCAGGAGCAAAATGCACACTAAAGGCAATTTAATATGAGCATTTCACCACAAACTGTGAACATGCGGGTAAACAGAGTGTGAGAAGTTTGCGATTGAACCATCACCTCTTCATCCTGTTTTCACTGAATGTAAACCAACACAAGGCATCGTTCACTCATCAGTCTAAAAGATAGAAAGAAAACCACCTTCACAACAATGATACACATACAAAAATAAACATCTCAAATGCAAGCAGGAACAATTCTTTTCTGCAACCAATAATCTGGTGTCCCAGTTAATCCACCAGAGGCTAATAAACTAACCTGAACATTTAGCTGCTCAGCCAAAACTCAGCTGTGAGATTTGAGGGGAAATTCCAGGTTCAATTAAAAAATAAAAGCTTTACCATATTGAAGAAAAAACATCAAATTTCTATCCGTTTGAGAGAATGTTTTCCAGCTTAAATAATTGTATTGGGTTTAAATGCTTAGTAATCATCTATGAAATAAGAGTCAGATCATATGTTCTTGAATGGGACCACATACCTTACCAGATCCCGAAGCTGAAACATTCAAACTTACAAGTTTAATACAGGTAGAAGCTGGACCATGGGAGAAAATTAAAGGGTGCAAAACCCTATAAAAATTCATTTTCAATGGGATGAATTTATTTTTGTTTAGTCAGTGACAGAGTGCAATAACCCATCACTGTTAAGTGGCTCACTGTTTGCACCTTAACTCTTAGTGCAACTTTGTTGCTTCATTTTCAAGAGCGTATTGTTTTCTGCATCCAAGTTGACACACTGAGAATACTCTACTATCTATACAGCCAAACAGCATGCAGAACACAATCAATTACAGTAAGAGGAGCTGTGAAATATCTCCATGCCGATGTCTTGAGACACTAATAAAAACTTCTTAAGTCCAACTTTGTAGATTCATTGTAAAATGAACCCCAAAATAATTACTTCAGTGGAAATAAGTGTTCCTCTATTGTCGTAACAAGAGGAGTTTATGACCTTAAAATCCAACTCCTTCCGGGTTTTGTAATCCTCCTCATGGTGGAATACTTCAATAAGCCGATGTATAAAAAATTACACTCACAATGGACCTTGGCTACGTATGTGATTGTAACAGAAAAAAAACAGTAAAAGACACTTGAAATTATGTAGTTGCAGGGCAGATTCTGTGTGAATCAGCTTATGGTTGTGTTGGGAACACATTTAAAGCTCTCGTAACTAGCTAAAATAAAACAACAAATTATCTGCAATAAACTGGAAGGATAGTTTTTTTCCTCCAGAGTAGCAGTAACATTAATCATCATGACATGCAGACATTATGAAGATAATTCAGGATACTAACGGACTGGTTGCTTAAAGGACCAATCATCACACAATACTTTGAAACAACTAGACACTAAATACTGATTTGAGGATGTTGTTTATTTCCCTAAAACAATGTCGAAATTAGCAATCCGGGGTCTCTTTTCTTCTATACCACGATGTATCTATTATTGACATTTGACTGTGTTCATATCCATTTGTATCAACAAGAGAAATAAAGAAAACTTTATTCTAAAACTCAAACTGAGAACAGGATCATTCACTTCTACTGAGCCAGGATTAGCCCACAGACATACGACCTTCAGGACCTTCTGTTCTTCAGAAGACCATATGGATTATAAATTGTGGATCTATACAAGCCAACACATTTCAGCAAGGGTAAAGTCAGAAACATACGTAAGCCTGCTACAAAGTTTGTCCCCGCAATGGCTTTCCAGGGCCTGGTATAAAACATCACAAGAGTTACATCACTTTGGAGTTTATTCACATGTCTTACAATGTGTGAATAAAAAAAAACATATTTGCCTCTCAGAATATTCTAAATCCAAATGGTGCAATACCACTGTGTCATTTAAAAGACTCATTTAAATTCCTAAATAAGCGACTTACTGACACTAACCATTATTCAGTTAATGTCAACTTGGGAGAAACAATACAAACTTCATAAAGTTCATCCATTCCCTGTGATCAACCTGTAAAACTAACAGAACCATTCTGTTGTCTTCTACTTATCTGGGGCCGGGTAACCAAGGCAACAGCCACAGATGGGAAACCCAGGCTTCTCTCATCCGGCTGCATCCTCCAGCTCACCCAGGCAGGCAAAATGAGCTTCCTCCGCAAGTTGGCTCTCTCAGTGGGGAGGTCTGCTACCTAGGAGGAGCTTGGAGTAAAGCCATTGCTTTTCTGGGTCGAGAGAAGCCAGAAGGAGTAGTTCGGGTATCTGGTTAGGATGCCTCCATAGCGCCTCGCTGGTGAGGTCTTTTGGGCACGTCCCACCGGGGGAAGTCCCAGAGGCAGATCCTAAACCTGCTGGAGAGATTGTCTCCCTGCTGTCCGGTGAAACTAACATAACCAATCTCACAAATTGACTCCCTGGTGCTAGCTAATGCACAATCCTCATATGCAGTAGTAGTCAGGGGAAAGAAAAGTGTCTCCACGTGAATACTCTGATTTTAAATTAATTCTTCACACTGTCTTTAAAACTGTAGATACAAAAGAAAGAAAAAGGCTTGACTGGTTTTCATTCTGCATTTGATAAGAAACCGCATGTGGCCACATTGAGTGACTAACATAATATTTTTTTTCATAATAGCAAAAAAATTTGATAGGGGAAAAAAAAATATGCTCAATCAGACCCAGCTGCTTGTTCACATCTCCTGCACTTTTTTTTTTTAAGATTATGGTATTCATAATAAAAATAAATCTTCGCTTTATTGGCCTTGGCGTGTTGCAGAGAAGACCAAAAAAATGGCAAACAAGGACAAAAAAAAATGAACAAAAATGACTGAACAAACAATATAATACAGAAAAAATTATGAAATTAGTGGATTTAAAAATGGCACGTTTAGTTTGAAAATTGCAGTAACGCCTTTCAAGGCAGAGAGACAAATTTGAAAAATAGGTACAAGAATATCTAATTGCATTATTTAACTTTAGCTGGTTGTAAATAGCTGTGATTCTGATATTTATGTTTAGCTATATCACACAAATTGTCTTAATCGTGGAACTGTTTGGCTTTGATTGATTTTGTGAGAATACATTTTCTGTGTGTCAGCAGCTGCAGAAATGTTGTGTGATTAATCGCTTTGGTTCCAGATGTATATAATTGTTTTGTTTATCTGTATGAAGCTGGAAACAGAAGATGACAAACCTACATAGTTTAACAATGAAGCGTGAATGTGAGGCACATCAATCTGTGTCGGGTAATGTTCTTTAATTTCATTCACACGCAAACAAAAACACATTTTCTTTTTTTTTTTCCACTTGGAGGCCGTTATACACTCTCGCTCTTTTTATAACAAGCACGCATGCAAACAAACACGGTTTGGAAACTGTCTGCTCATCTCTGGTCCTCATTAGTAGGCAGGACCCCCAATCATGTTTGCACACTCCACTGTTCAGGCTAAATGAGAAAATTAATGAGCTGGGTTGAGCTGGAGGGAACATCACAACCTTTAGCACCTCAGTTGGCCTGTTTTACTCTCTCACCACCTCCTTCCGTTTCCCGCCTCAGATAGTCTTATTTACTCTTGTGCAGTTGCTGAAATCTGTCTCAAATGTGGATGATTATTCAGGACTGTTAAACTAACCCCAGGACCCTTCCTGTGCGGCTGGGGGGGAAAAAAAACTCAAGTTGAGAAAAAATGTAGAAGAGTGAATAAAAATAATGACGTAGCAAAGTTATGTAACTTCAGTTTGATCAAGAGGTGTTTTCAATTGACCTGTAAAAAAACCCCAATTGAAACAAAATTACACACAATAGTATTTCCAATAAGATTCCTTTTGAAGAGAAATTGATCATTTCTGAGATAATGTATAAAATGTATCTAATATGACTGAATCTAATGTATTAACAACATGCTAACATACAGTGTGTATTTAGGTTCCACAATTTTCACCAGGTCTAAAACTGCTTTTAAATTAAAAACCCACATGTTGCCTAAATCATACAGAAACTCTGTAATTCTAAACATTACCATTAGCAATGCCAGGATGTCTTTTGGATATCGGATAGAATTAGAAATGAATACATCAGAGGAACAGCACATGTTAGAGGTTTCGTAGATAAAGTCCGAGAGGCCAAACTGAGATGGTTTGGAAATATACAGAAGAGAGAGAAAGAGAGAGTACATAAGGTGGTGCTGAAGGATGCTGGGTTTGGAACCACCAGGAAAGAGGCCTATAAGAAGACCAAAGAGGAGGATCATGGATACAGTGAAGGAAGACACAAAGATAGTTGGCATGACCGAAGAGAAGGTTCTCTTCCATCTAACCCTATCTCTCAGATAGGGTTAGATGGAAGAAACTGACTTGCTGTCGCGGCCGCTGAAGGGAAATGCCGAAAGAAGAAGAAGAAGAATGCCAGGATGTCTAATAAACTGAAGCTGTTTCTTTTCTAGTTTTTAAAAACAGTATGGCCTTGATTTAATATATACAGTATATATACAGTATATATATATATATATATATATATATACAGTGTATATATATACTGTATATATAGATATATATTTCTAATATATTAGGACTATTTGAAATACTGCTGAACGTTTGGAGACCTGCTGTATGTTTGCTGCAAAGATGGGCTATTAATACCACATTGGATCAATCCTTGCTGAACTTTTTGCTTAATTTTAAAAGTAAATTTTGTCACATAAATTTAATTATCTGATATTTTATATATGTATATATATATTTATATATATGTTCATTTTAAGTTGTGATTAGTCCATATGATCTGCTCATTCTTGGTCTTAAATTTTGTTTGTTCAAATTGAAAAAACAAATTAGCAGAATTTGCTGTCGAGGTAATCCAAATCAGGTCAATTATCCACTATTTGGGTTCAATGTGACTTATTTATTCCACAGCAGTGACTTGTTAGCAGCACAACTTGAATCCATATTGTTTCTCTGTGTTAACACATAGCCTCGGGGAGAGAACTTGAGGATGTTCACAGTTTATACATAATAGATGTTGTTTGACTGAGACACTGACAGACAAAGCATACATGTGTCAGAAACCAAAAAATTAGAAGGTGTTTGGATCAATCCCAACCAGCTAAAAAACACTTTTCTCTTCAGAATGGTTGTTTTATGTCTTTTCTTTCCACGGAGATACTGCTATTTTCACAAAAGCCACGTTCTAAGACATGTTTTTTTAAAGTTTGCATCTTAGAAACCCACAAGAGTAAAAATATCTTTTTGAACAAAAAGCAGAAATGACTACAAAATATCAGAGTGTTTAAGCAGTTTAAGGTATTTGATTTAACTGAGACCAAAAAGTTGTTTTCATGTTTAAAGTAAATGCTTGTAGCTCCTTTGTTCTTAGTCAAATAAAGAATATCAAAATAATCCATGACTAATTTTATCGTTCATGTTTTGGGGGGATTGGGTTTTTTTTCTGTTTTTCTCAAAATGGCTGCAGTACTGTGTCTTCCTTTGAGTTTGGCACACATAACATGTATTTGAGTCGTAATAATCGGAGTCAGTCATGATGTCACAGGAGTTTTAGATGGAGCTCAAAAGTGTGTGATCATTTTAAGAGTACAAAGAATGTGCAGCGTAGTATCTGCGAAGCAGAAGTTGTTTTCCATGGCAACCTAATTGCAATACTCTCGCACCTGAAAAGAAAGTGCTTCGTGGTTGATTGTGACCAAAAAAAAAATAAAAGGATCGATCTTGAGGTTTGTCTTAAAGATTGGGATATCAGTGGGGATATCTAAGGTGTTGAGGATGAAGCAGTGTTCTGCTTCCCTTGGTTCGGAGCTGGGTCCTGCAGAGGGGGGACAAGAGGTTGCCATCAGAGGCACGCAGAGAGCAAGACAGAGTTTGACAAAGGAGCAAATCTGTGAAGCAGAATGGGGCCAACTTTGAAGGTTATGAAAAGAACTTTAAACTAGATCCAAGGTTATGTATGACCAGTGAAGCAGGGAGTGAAGTTTAACTGAAAGTTTAAGACAGCTTTTGTCATGTTCTTTTGATCCCATTAGGACTATTTCAGTTTTGTCCCGGTTGAGTTTGAGAAAATTCTGTCATTATTGTGTATTGCTGTGAGACAGCAGAGTTAGTACTGAGTGAATTGTGGATCAAAGGAATTTGGTGGAGAAGTACAGTTGTATGTTATCATCATAGCTAGGGCTGAACAGTACAACCAAAAGCATCTACTATGGTGTTTTTCAAAACAATAACAAAATTTGACAGGTTATTTTGACCCTCATGCATAAGTGTTTAGTTGCTGTTTGACATTTTGATTTCAAAGTACCAAAATGTACTTTCACCTTCCTTTTTTTTTAGGTAAAAAACTATTCCAGATCATCATTGTTTACATCAACTTTTTTAATTTTTTTTAAATATACCATGGTCTGGGTGACTAAGTTGCAGGGTGTCTGGTATTTTCGGATAATGTACATCTCTGAAAGATGTTTCGGTTAAATAGCTTCTGCGTTCTATATTATTGCATCAACCTTAATGCTGGCTGGTAATCATAGCAACTGGCCTGATGCATCATTTTATTTCTTTCAATTTGTGGAACCAAGGCAAAAACAACAGCATTAATCGCTTTGCATCAGATGATTCACGCAACCACACCGTTCATTAATTTCAGATACATTATACCGCAGCGGCCAATACCCTTACTTCAGTATTGGTACCGTCTATTTTTACTATGCTTAACAACTGTACTGAAATTGGTGCTCCGTGGTGACTGATGGTGTCCAAATATTGCAGTGAGGTCCAATAGAATAAGGAGGGAGAGCTGTCCAGAGTCAGAGGAGAAAAAAGTTTGAGCAGAGTGGTCTTTATTTTTAGCTAGAGTATAGCTTATAGCTTAAAGAGGGGCATTGTGCTTTGTGGGGTAATAATTCCTGTCTCGTAGGGTTTAGACTCTGACCTGCAAGCAACTTAAAGTGACTCAACAAATTAATCCCAGGCAAAAGAAGAAAAATCCCACTAGTAGTTGATGAGGAATTATCCTGGACAAGGTTTGAAGGAAGTCTCGCTCTTTCCAGATCGATTCTCAGAGTGAAGCAAAGAAGAGAAACAAATGGGGACACCATCCAGTCAGCCCCATTTATCCCATACTCCATCAGCACGATAGAGTGCATCACCTGTCAAGACTTTGCTCCCGCTGACCCCTCCGTCTTGTCCTGAGCCCGTTATTTATTCAGACGCTGCTTCACTGGTGGAGAGACTCCAGCATCTTCTCCCTCTGAGCTGCTGATGGATTATTAACTGGAAACTGTCAAGAGAGGAGCTTCACAAACTGGCAACTATTTATTTCAATCTGTGAGAATCATCACTACGAACACAAGTTAAAACGACACAAAAAATCTAGGTTTACTGTATAAATTATTGTACACATCTGATTAAAAATAATGTCAGAGAGTAAATGTGATTATGTAAAGTGTGTTTTAATCTGGATAAAGTTAATTTGCTGCCGAACCAGTTTTATTAACAGTGATGAGAATGAGTAGTCAGGCTGAATTAGAAATGTATTCATATACCCGTTGTCATATATCAAAGTGATATTACGAGGTGGAAGTGAAATTATTAAAAGGCCGGGGGTAGAGGAAGTGTCATTGAAGAGCAAAATGGAAAGTATAATGAAATAGTTTAGGTGGGACGTGTCAGAAACGCAATGACAAAAAAAGGGATGAGAATTTGAGTAATCCACAGGAATTATGTCCTCGGTTTCTCAATTTCTTCCTGCATCAGTGACAATTTTATGTTGACCAGTTTTTGGTTTGATTTTGTTTTTACAATTTATTTCACAGTTAAAGCAGCACAAATACCAATAAAAAAAATATTTTAGTGCAAAACCTGACTTTGACCTCACATTTACAGCCTTATTTTGAACTTTGCTGCTTTTAAATGTTCTTTGAAATGTATGACTGAATGTTCTTCAACAGAAGAACATGTGAATGATGTGGTTTTATTAATATTTTTGTTTCATGTAAAAGCTGAATAACAATTACTGTATGAAGTTGGAATTGGCGAAAGCACGTCTAATCAGCCTGTCTTTTCTTATGTAGTTATTCTCAAAATATTTTTTTTGGTTTCTATATTAAATATTAACAAATAAATTTACTACAAAAATGGAAGTTCACAAACTTCTGTTTAGTCTTCTGAACTGCTTACTCCTAACAGAATTGCGGGAGTGCCAGATCCTATCCCCACTGATTTTAGGCAAGAGGTCATCAAAAAATATGCAAATGCACACACCAATGACTCTTAATAGAATTGATAGCATGTGTCTCTCAAACAAAACAAAACCTGATGTTGTCCGTGGGCAAAAACAATTCCAAGTAACCTGAATTCCTGGTTAATAAATGTCTTTGTTATTATTCAGAAATGAGTGTGCTACAAAATATATCAGTAGCATTTGCAGTTGACACATAATCTGTCACATTAGAGGGTTCAAGATTTAATCTAGCATCTGTGCTTTTTCGCAGCTTTGACAGAAACTCATTTTTACAGTACAGTTTTTAATAAATTGTATGGTTGTAAACGTTTGAAAGAATCTATGTTGGTGTAGATTTACAAAACTCAGGTCAACATTCAGATAGTTTGGGATTTCTTGAGGGTTCTTTTGGTAGAAAATTCTTTCTAGTTTGACACCCATGTACAGGGGTGTAGTTGTGTATCACACTACTTGCTGCACTTCAAAGGAAATAAACCCAATGCTTAATTCAAATAAACACATCCTACTTTGAGTTAAAAATAAAATAAAAAGATTTTGAAACTTTTTTGCAATAAACTTATTGCGGTCCAGCCATGCCCAGCTCGCCTTTTAACTGCTCACTGCTAATTTGAGTCTGAAAACCTGCCAAAGGTATCCATTAATCTTCATTAGAGAATTTCTACGTAGACTATCGCCTGATTGGCATAATCCAATGTCAGAAGCAAATCTATTTTAAGGAGGAAAATTCGTGTCTAAAAGAAATCCAAAAGCAGATTGAAAAGCATACTGTATGTTGGTTGGAAGAAACCCTGCGGAGCTATATGATATAACTTTAGTTTATACAGATGGATCATTAAAGTAATCAAATCAGTTTCAGGTGCACATTGGTATTATTTTTCTTCATGGTTTTGGTAAAGAAAATCTCCTTAGTTACATTTAATATTCTTAGTTTTGATCTATTTGTTGTTCAGATCTCTTTTTACCTGATGGTGGCTTAATTTCTGACTTTTTTTTTTCTTTTTTCAGAAAATTTAATCTCGATAAATCTACGGCTAGGATACTTACACAAAATACATATGGTCACATTGGCATTACTTCAGACGTTTTATTTTTATATTGATTGCATTTTCTAATACAAATCAAAATCAAACTAAGTTAATAATTGTTGCGTTAATTGTTCCATTGAGATTTTCAAACTGCTGCAAATCTCGTTATTGCAAAAGAGCATCAAAATGTCCTTTTCATGATCCTGTTCATGATTGGGTGTAAAGTTTAACAACAAGATCATCCCTGTGATTACAGCGGCTGATAACATCATTGTGCAGAACAATCTGTAAATTGGATTACACCATTTTGCATCAAAAAGACATCACCCGGTATGTCGTAGCTGGACTAATCAGCCACTTCATTAAACCAATTTTAATGATGTGCTTATTTATCTGTAACAGATCTAACTGTAGCTCTCGTGGCCATTGCCGTGGCGACATACCATACTCCACAGCACACACTTCATTATACACGCACACTCCACACACATTCCCATCCTCTATTTCGAGTTATTTTCTCTCCTCATTTCATGTTGTCAGCTCAGCACAGCTAAAAACAATTGAATCAGACATCAGCACTCTCACAGCAGAGCTACGTGCAAATATGAAGAACAAATAGGTCCATCACACGCACTTGCAACACACACTTTCACACACTTGCAACAAACCATCTCACAGCCATTCCAATTATTTAAAATGTGAGCAATGGTCTTATTTCTAATACTTTGTGACAATTATTACAAAATAAAAAGGCTACAGAATGACTCATTGTGTTTTGTAACTTCATACTAAGACTTACTTCTGAATATTTTTTTTTATTTGTAAGCATGATTAGTCTTCTCTCTCTCTAACCATTTTTTCTTTGGCTCAGCGAGGTAGTTCCCAGGGTGCGCCAATGCCAGTTGATGGATGTATTCCCTCCCGCCTGACCTTGGTCTCCTCCTGGTGGAACAACATCAAACTGGGAGTGTGTCCAGAAGACATACTGACCTGCTGATTCCTCTTAATGTCAGGGACCAGAGGCTCTAAGCTACTCTGGGATGTCCAACCACCCCTCCCAGGTCTGACGGAAACCCAGGAGGAAACTAAACTTTCCTATGTGACGATGGCCTAGCAGGTGACATTTGTGAGGGACACTCATTAATCAGTAATCCGTACATATTCATCCTTCCCAAACAAAATGAACAGTACTTGAAAAGTGCTTTTCCACCTTTTCTATGGCGGTGAGAGCCCTCTAAACTGTACCACAACACATGAGGGGAAATGAGGTCAGCAGGCAGAGAATAAAGCCTACAACCCTTCAGCTACAGGATGGTTGCTCTACATGCTGTTATGAACGTAACTAAAAAATGAGATCAGAGGACATTTCTCCACTTGGAAGTAAAAGACCTGATTCCAAATCTAAAGAGGTAGAACTGGGTGATACAGCCTAAAACTAAAATTTTGATTTTGTTTTTACACAAAAATCCAATTTCAATCAAATTTTTTTAACGCTACTTAAAAACAAATAAAAGATGTCTTTAAAAAATTCTCGGAACAAGTTTTAAATGTTGTTAGTTTTACTTTAGGGTAAACATGCAACATGCTAACTTGAAACTGAGGTAAACCCCCTGCAAGACCACGTAAAGGCAACAGGGCATGTATTATTTTTCATACACCAATGACACAATGAAACTATGACAAAAAAAATCAACTCCAGGGACATGTTAGAGAGGGAGTCCAAACCTAGAGACTTTAATGTGGACAGCACCGCTACATCAATGCACACAACTTTCTTTGTGTGATACTATTTCCTTTTAACAGTCTGGTATTCTGCAACAAACAGACATACACAGCTTATTATAGTGCACACTTATGTTTAATGTGTCTTAGAGCTCAACAGTTGGCTAGCATCAGACGTCAGTACGCTGGCTTGTGTGCGTCTCATTAGCTTAGCTGTTTAAAGCATGGCTAAAGCGTGGCTGTGCAAATTCCATAAGCATGTAAATAATTATTTAAAAAATGAATTTTTACAAACATACATTTTAACTGTAAATTCAAATGAATAAATTTTACTGATGTATTGGACGCCACCATTTTTCAGCTTAAAGACTAATAGGTCCAGATTCTTAAGACAAAAGGTCCGGATTCTAATGCTAGCTGCTTCAAACTTCACTCCACTGGATGGATGGCTTCATGAAGTTCCCAAAATCCAACATCGCTTAGCTTCTTGTATTATTTTAAGAAGTTATCTTTAACAACATCTAGGTTAGATACACCCAAATATTACCAATGATATCTGTATAATATGTGTGTAAGTTTGGAGTTGTTTCCGAGGTTTTTTTAACTCAGGCGGCTTTTTCTGTGGTACTTATAATTCTGCCTGGAAACTGGGCTCAAATTAGTTTTCTGTACTTGAGTTATTTTCTCTCATGCAGACGTTGAGTGCAGCTCCTTCAGTCTTTACCTTATGATTTGAGAAGGTTAGAGTACTTTGTGTGTATTTATATTCTTGTTTTGTTTTTTCCTTTTCTGTGTTTCAGACATCTGAGGTTTTCTGTTAACATTGGTGCCACGAGGTGACTTGATGTACTGACTTTCTTTTCTCCTGCTTTTGTTGACACGACAGGAACATTTTTGTTGATACAACAGCAACATTTCTGCATCTGCAAAGGAACTTCAGGTGATTCTGTCTTTTTTGCTTATGTGCACAAATACGTTCCAAATACAGTGGCTATTTCTATAATGTTTAGACTTGACTATTCTTGTTACCGCTGATTGGTAGTGAACGCCCAGTCTTCTCTTGTGATGACTTTGTGGACCATTTCCTCATAGATCTTGCAATTTACCTGATCTGACCAGAGCTGAGCCCGAAATCAACGGCTTTACATCATAAAACTTCTTAGGATGCAGTAAGATAAGGTTTATAATTCTCATAAGTAGCTGCTTTTTAGTAGCTGCAGATTTCAATCTAGCGGTATCATAAACTAGCTGTGGATAGAATCTGACCCAACAAGATTGGATTAAAGCTTAACATGGTGGGATGAGGTTTCATTCGGTCTACCAACTCCATTTATATGCCATAAACAAGAACATAATTGTCAGATTAATAGTCAGATTCGTTTAGATTAGTAAATTGCAGGACCATGGTTTCACCAACTTCAGCTAGATGAAGCCCTTCTGCTAAATCCCACAATCAAGAACTATGTTATTTCTTACAGACATCTTTCAATTTATTTGAAGTCGGGTTGCAGAAGCAGTGGCATCAGCAGGGAAGCCCAAATTTTCCTTAATTACTGAGTCTTGGTGGTGTTGGAAAAAAAAACCCAAAGGAGGATCAATATTAAGATTAAAGAGATTTTTCTCACCACAAACAAAAGTCAAATAAGATGGATGAAATAATCAATTATGCAAAACAGTTCATGATATTCTCACCCAAAAGTTTTGGCAGTGTTAGATCATAACGATTGTGCCTATTTGTATCTATCTTTACATCTTCATAACTCGCTTACTTTTAAAAGCTTTTCATCCACAATTTTGAAGCTGTTCTAGAACCATGTTTTTATCAGACAGATGCTGGCAAATAAGGTCCAACATCAAGCATCTATAATAAATATATCATATTTTAACAGCATTTTGAGTCAGAATTGTCATAAATTCTCTTTGCATTGAGGCACTAAAATTCTCAAAATTTCTTCATAATTAACCAGAGACATGAATTAGCACATTTGATAGATTAGAAGAAAAAAAATATTTAAAAAAAACGTGTTGCTCAGTGTATCTCGAGAGATATGTAACATTTACAAATGTTCGTGGTAAAAAACTATTCAGTAGGGAAAGATGAAGTCTTAATCAGAGTCTTCAGCTATTACTCCCTGGAGAAAAACTGCTCTGGGCTTGTGCAAAATGAAAAATGATCAGAAGCCTTCTTCAGGAACTAGTTTTACCTCAGAGAATATCTGGGAGATTAAATCACATCAGCTGGCCAGTTTGCTCGAACAAAGAGCCAGTGAGTTATGTGTTTGTGATGTTCTGACATTCTTTGGGTCAGAGGTTTGTGACTGTGTTACACCTGATTAGATGAGGCTTCAAAGCATAAGTTTTGAAATTATGAAGATACGTTTCATCTTCTGACCAGCTTATTCCTAATGAGGTAATGGGGTTCCGAAGCCTATCCCAGCTGATTTCAGGTGAGAGGCAGGGTACACCCCGAACAGGTCACCAGTCTGTTGCAAGGCCATACCTAAAGTGAATGTTTTTGAAAACAACTCAAGTTGTTTTTTCATTTTATTCCCACATGTTTGAGTAATTTTTGAGCTCTCTTGTCCAGTGTTCGGACACTATTTGAATGACCGGTTGTTCTTGGCCATGTATTTTGTTCTCTCGCTGACCCATTCAGTATTTTGATATGATTTACACTTGGTACCTCCCTTTATCAGGAAGTGCTGTTTTCATTTAAATGCACCAAAATGAACTCATTTCTCCCCAATCATCGTGTGGTACATAGTACAAGTGGAGACAAATTTGAAAGGGGAAAGCAAAATGTTAATAATTCAGAGTTTTAAAAGTTTTCTAAAGCCACAGGAACATGAAAGAGACTACCTACACAGTCTTAATACAATCAGGCTCTACCATTGGGATTTTATTTGGGCTAAATGTTATATATTAATTTAAAAGTTGAATTATTCCTTAGCCCAGCCTGCTCAGATCCAGGTGGTCTCCTGTGGTTTTAGCCTCATTAGAAACAAGTTGGGTTATCTCCTGGTAAAGATGAATTCTAGAAATATTGTTTAGTAACAGAAGCATCAATCTACACATTAATTATATTATTTTTATAGTTAGTGAGAGCAGCTGCAGGTTTAAGGGTTTAAATAAGTGCGTTTGTATGCGTGAATGCAAGAGAGAAAAGATACATTTGTCGCTTTCAAATGGTAAAGTCTAAAAAAAAAATTTTGGTTTTTAATAATTGATTTTTACGTTACAGACTGAACAATATGCCACAGTAAAAGTTTCAGAAAATAAAAAAATAAAGTCTATTTCATTTGCACACTGAAAATTGAAGCAAAAAAATTGAATACCATTAATTCAACTTTTGTATCCAGACGAATAACAACACTGCATAACATCTGGTCCGTCTGAAACATGCTAAAGAAAAACGTATCCACTTCTTATGGCCACGAGCTGGAATATATCACTGGATAATTAAATTAATATTCTGCTTTTAGCAGTTTAAACTCCATCCCAGTCTTAATTCACACATAAGACAAAGAAAGAGAAAAGAGAAAAATAAGTCCAAAGATTCATTTAAGTTGTTTAGTTGCCTTTTTAAAAACTAAAAACAACTCAGCGATGAAATTGTTTAAATAGTCTAATCTAATGATTAAAAAGAGCAGTAGCAGAAGATCATTACTGGATTAATTTAACACTCAGTTACATCACAAAGATACACAATCCTGAACTAATACCAGGGTGGCATAAACATGTCACTTTTTAACAAAGCAGGCTCTATATTCTGACATTTCATCTGGAAAATACTGTTTTGATTTGATTGAAGTATTAATAATTAATACTGTGTGGTTGTTTCCTCCTCTCAGGGCGACACACTGAGATTCCAGTAGTTTACTGCATGTAGCACCAAAGCAGCCTCCTTCAGGCAGTGTGATGGAGAATAATTGATAAAATGCCATCAGTGTGTTAAAGACATGCTTACACACCTTGGAGTCACATTAAGTCAAGTTATTCATTTAAGATCTGATGAGCAGATTTTCAACGGCACAACCAGAAAATCTGCACTGAGGATGGAAGGAGTGAGAGGAATAGAAAACAAGAAATAAGAACTGAATTTAAGCAAACAGGACATGGATATAGCTTATTATGCAGTATCAGATGGAGCATGGGCATGAGAGAGTGGTCGCTGGTGTGTTACAGCCGGTTCATTATGTTCTTACTGCAGCCTCAGTGTCTGTATTATTCATTGGCTTGCTCCAACCCTTTCGTCATATCGGGCCCTTGGTGGGTGTTTTTGCCGCTGGTGCTAAAAAGGAAAAATAGTCGAATCATAATCCTCTCTGATTTTTTTTTCCTAGCAGCACTGAATCAGAGCAGCTGCCCGTAGCTGATGAGATAACCACTTGGGTAACTCGAGGATCGATTTGGGCACACGGTGCTGTAACAGGGGTTAGGATGTGTTGGCATGTTCATTGATTGTTACAGATTACAGAGGACATCAGGATAAGACCTTTACACCTGGTTTAAATGATTGTATTAATTTCTTAATGTGCCTGATTTTACTTTTTCTTACCTGAAACCATGTTTTTATCTGTGCTTTACAGAAGTATGTTGAATATTTTGCTGAAACCTGCACACAAAAGTAGTGATCTGAGAACATAGTTAGACAATGATACAATATATATATATTTGTCATAATGTTGTCATTTTTAACTCCATGCACCCGTTGTTGCAAATATGCAACATATGATGATTCTTTTCAATGCTTACTGTACGTATTTCTATGTCTTGATTCTACAGGGTTAAGTTAGAGTATACTGTATATCTGCCGAAAACAAGTGTCCCCAGTCTGCTTCATCAGCCGACAGATCAAAATAATGACAAGATTCGTGTCACTATTTAGCCAATAGAAACCTACGCTGCATGTTGCTCACACATACAAACCTGGGAATAAAGAATGTGAATAGTTGAGTAAAAATTCAAAGAAAAATGCTGTGATAGCACATTTTGAGCACCCACTGCATTTAAGTCTGATGTGCTGGGAGATTTTGGTTTTGTTGTTTCTACAAACATTAAAAATTACTGTACGGAAACCTTGTTACTCAACGTTTAAACAATTTAGGGACATGTGACTGTAATTTTCTTTCTTAGCTTGAAAAAGTTGTTTAGTATAAAATGTGACAATGGCTAATAACCACAACATAAACATTGCCAGGATTGTCATGTACATACAAACGCAATTGCGTTCTATTGTCAATATTATGGGATTCTTCATGATATTGTGATATATATTGTATTGTGAGGTTTGTATAAAGTAACATCTTTGGAATATTTAACTAAAAAATGCTCAGTTTTAAAAATCAGAGTATTTTGTATTTCATTTTAATAAAAAGAACATTATAGAAATACTTTAACAGTTAGGTTTTACAACTTTCATGTTTAACAGAACATCTGGAATCTCAAATACTAAAAGTTCATTTTCTGACAAAAGGGTTTTTATCTGCACACAAAGGATCAAGACTTATTATTAATGTTTAAAAGAAGGACAAGCAGGACACGCTGCTTTTTGTAATAGGCCGTGCTACTTGTCATAGAGATTTTTACTGGAAGATTTCCTCAGGGAGGGCAAGGTATTTCTGACATCACACCACTGACCTAGATTTGAAGCATCCGCATGTAGGGATGTATTACAAGCTCCTCCTCCACTTCTGCATTCAGATCGCCAGCTTACTGATTTTCTTTTTCCCTGCTACAATTATCAGAATTCTCAAGTCACCGTCTTGGACATCTATCTGTTCATCCGTACCCTTGTATCTATTTATGATCATTGTATTGTATTTTATGTCCGTGTAAAGGTGTTTATCACGTACTGTCGAGTACTTTTCTAAAACTGTTCTGATGATTATCAGCGTTTATTTCAGCTATTTCTCTTCAAACATCTAGTTCTACAGCATTCACAGCCTCAGTCCCTGTTAATTATATTTGAATTCATCCCCAATTTAAACTTTCTCGTCCACTTTTATTTCTTTGTTTTCCATTTCTGTTCCTCTCATTGTGCGTCATTGTTTTCTGGAGCACTGCAATGCAGAAACATCCTTTGGGGTTAATACACGAGTTCTGAGTTGTTATTTAAGTACATCTTGAGCATGCAGTGAGCCAGTGGCTACAATCTGATGGCGTCAGACAATAAAGACTGGCACAACTCTTTCACAAGTATGAATTATTAACATTCACTGTATGAGTTAGTTTATTTAGTTTTTAGTCAGTTGTTATCAAAAGTTTGGTAGATTAAACAACATTTTGTTTTGCGATCATAACCGTCCATTGTATTTTTGCATTAAAAAGATGCAACTAGAACCAGATGAACGATGAGAAACAGTCATCCCTTGCTAAATTTTTAACTTCATTTGACATTATTTTGACATTGCATTGAATTTGTCAGCTTGTAAACTAGTTACTTTTGCTGCTATCTTCTGTGATGGTCCAATGCGCAAGTCTGAAAAAGACCAGTTAGAAATGTATTTTTTCAAAATATCAACAGCCTGAATATAATTAAGCAGCTTGTGATTCAAATATTTCTAGCCCAACAATGAAGGCATTCAGAAACAAAAATAAAAAATAAAGTGTGAATATAAAAACAAGTCGTGAATGATCAATATTTTTTCAAGAGAAAAAAGTAACATAGCGGGGGAGAATATTAAGCCTCCCCTGCATGAGGAGCTTTGCAACTAAAATTTCACCAGAATCATTGATATTCACAACAGCGCAGCTACAAATGACTTTTTTTATGCACACCTCACAAAGCTGAAACAAAGCAGATCGCACCATACACCATAAAAATATATATGCGTACAGTAGATTTGGAGACACTAAGTTGCTTTTTTTGCTGGCTTTATGCATGGTAAACTTGGCCAGTGAGTCATTAGGAAAAAAAACAAAAATATGTGACAAAGACACAGTGATAGAGGGAGGAATATACAAAATGAGAGGAAGTGTGATGGAAGGCTGTGTGGTAGTCAGTTCTGTGGATCAGGCTGCCCACCGTCCAGCTGTCAGAATCCTAACATTGGTCTCCTGCTCCTACCAACATAAAAATATTTATTTTAGGTGGTTTTTAAATTTAAACAAAAAATTAAGTTTTATTACAACAACAAAAAACATTAACTGTTTTAAGACTTACAACCAACGTAAGTTTGTGCATGTCACATTAAAAGTATTTGTGACATAAAAGTTGCGACTAAAAACAAAGAAATGATCTGCACCAAGAGTGCCCAATTTTTTTGTACCAACAGATACTTTTCAAGTACTAAACCTCCTGAGATCTACTAGTACAGTGTCAACATCACAAAGACACAGATCGTTTCTAACCTGGAGTAAAACTCCTGGAGTAAAACTCCTGGAGTAAAACTCCTGGAGTAAAACTCCTGGAGTAAAACTCCTGGAGTAAAACTCCTGGAGTAAAACTCCTGGAGTAAAACTCCTGGAGTAAAACTCCTGGAGTAAAACTCCTGGAGTAAAACTCCTGGAGTAAAACTCCTGGAGTAAAACTCCTGGAGTAAAACTCCAGGTTAACAACAACACAATTTGTTGTTGTTAAACAACCATTATACATCACATCACAAACCCATCCTATCTCAAACACACAAAACGACAAATTCCTTTTTTTCCCCTCTGTCTCAAACACAAACACATACAGACCAATTCCACTCTCTGAAACACATACACACATACATACACAGAAATTCCTCTCTCTTACACACAAACACATTCAGACAAATTCCTCTCTTCCTCTATCTTTATGCCCCTCTCTTCAACTCTTGCTGTCTCACTCATACGCACGCTCTCTCAAACACACACAGACATTTTCAATATGCACGGAGTGCTTTCGGAGGGCAAGGGGTTACAGCAGCACCAGGCACTTCTCATTGAGAACAGGCTTAACAACGTGCTGTCACATCACAGACTCCAAAAATTTCCTATAGCATGAGAAAAAGCCACTAGATTGTCACTTTTTTGTAAAAAAAAAAACAAATAAATAAAAAAGGATTTTGTAAGGGGTCTGAATACTTGCTAAAAATAGCATCAAAGTCACTAAGTTGGCAACACTGACATCCTGTCATTTTTCTTTTTCCTACACACTTGGTGGTCAACTTGTGATTAATAGGCAGGCTAAGTTTCTGTTTTATGCAGATTATGTGATCGTGTTGGGTTCTTAATCTCCAAATGTCACTGGACTGATTCACTGCTGTGTGCGAAGTGACGGGACTTCCCTGCTAAGATTTCTGCCCCTGCGACTCCAAACCCCAATGAAGTGAATGATGATTGTAAGATACACTGTTGACGTAGTTTTTTATGTCATGCAAAGAAAAATCCACATTTGCATTATTTACAGTTCTTTTTCACTTAATATTACTACATCATAAAACCAGAAATATACTCTGTTGGGCGTATACTCCATGAAGTTCTGCCAAAGAAATTAGAACTTAAACTTTGTCTCGGACAGCAATCCACGTGTATTGATCCATGTGAGCAAATTGCACAAACACTCAGCTAAAAACTACGTCTATCCAGTCTGCTGCTTCTGCTGCACTTTTTATTTTAACAAAAAAAATCTCTTTTCTGTTTGGTTGTAATGATTCACATCCAACCACAAGCATTTACTGGTGACAAGGGAGGAAATAACAGTAATTTAAGCAATCAGACCGTCTATCTACCTGTTGTGTTTCTCTTTTTTCATTCAAGTAAAGATACATAGCCACACAAAACATCTAGGTCTGTCAAAACTTTCACCTTGAAAATCATGAATGGGATGCTAAGTTTTATTAAATCTGTAGCCAAGTTTGATACTAAATACAACAGCAATACAGGTTTGAACATAAATAAATGAAAATCTAAATTATGTAACAACTATTTTCTTCAGAAATCTATTCTTGAATTCCCTTTTACTTATTTGTAACAATAGTTAACAGTGAAATATGTTTCTTATCATTCCGCTGCTCGTGTGTGTGGACTCATATTTAACCCCACTCTAGTGGTTAGCATTTAAAAATCCGAAGCAAGCAAGCCGAATAAGATGTTGAAGCAGTGACATTTGCTCCTTTCTCAATAATCTGTCAAATGCCATAAGTTACAGTTCAATTCCTGTTTCTGCTCCTGGTTCATATTTAGCAAAACATGACCTGAATATAACTTTACGACAAAGAGGGAGGAAAACATTTCATTAAATCACATCTCCTGGCATGTCTAAGGTTGCAAAAACTGCTGGGCAACATAGTAGTGTGATACAATGACACACACAACTAAAACTGAAAAGAAAAAACATACAACATGAAAATAAAATTGGCATTCTTAAATTTAGATAAAACAGTTAAAATACTCATAACGTTTCAACTACTGTATCTATACCAGCAAGTGTTTTACGTCAACGTTACACAAAAGTTTTCAGAATTATTCTAATCTATTATTATAAAAATTGTTTCAAACTTCATAATAAAAAGGTTTGCAAATATAATTTTTTTTGTTTGTTTTTGCTTCACTTAAACATTTGAATTTTTAACTGTTCACCTTGAAAAGTTAGTTTCTAATAAAACTTTGATCTTCACAACACTTGTTGTCAATGCTGTGACATTTAAAACATTGGGCTCTAACATATTTTATAATAAAAGTGTTTTCTTTCTTACAACAAACCAATATTTTGCACATTTATCCAAAACGTGTGACAAATTATCTGAAAACTTTTATTCAAGCCACAAGAAGAGAATTTTTACATTTTGGTTGTTGCAAACATTTTTATTACTATTTCAAAAAGAAAATGTATTTTCAAAAATAGATTAAATAATTATATATTTAATCAATACTGATGGATATTGATGTGACAGAGTAGTAACATATAGCAGCTCTTTATGAACCGAATGATAATAGTAATAATAAAACTCCCCTCATTGATAGAAAAGCCTTTTTATTGGTTATTTTATCTGACAGTCTTTTAGAAAAGCCCCGTTTAGTTAGCTTTTGATTTGCTAGCAAAACAATGAGAAGAAGAAAGTGAGGTCTAAATTGGAACACAGGTAAAAAAAAGAAGTTGGGACCATTGTAACTCATAGGTTTAGAAAATGTATCTGTAGTTTTGTTTGTAGAAATAACTTTTGCAAATGCTGTAATAGTTTCAGTGACACAGGTGAAAGGAGAGAAAATAAATAGCAAAGTATCCAAAATGCAATACGATGACAAAGAAAAAAAGAGACTTAGGCTATCAAAGAGAAACGTATATTCAAGGACAAAAATAACAAAAACTTTATTTTGTGGATATTTTGGGTTTTGGTTTAATTTGCCAGCCATCTAAGATGATATAAATAACTTTTTATTTATCATAACAGTGATTAAAAGTACTCCTACAGTATGTAAATATTCTTGCTTCTTCTAATGACACCTGTGGTTACTCCTGCAGTGTAACCCCTACACTACGGCCAACAAACCGGCTATGAACTTGTAATCCTTGTCAAGAAAACTAATTTGGCAGCCACATCTTTTTTTTATTCACATAAAAACACGGTGCAACGGATGCAACCTGAAGAAAAAATAGTTTATGTATCCAAGTAATAAATTAGGATGAAAAAATAACCTGAAGACAGGTTATAAAAACAAGTTTGCTTCCAGATTTAGACTTATAAAATCATATCTTGACTTTTAGTACCTCTTATATCATAAAAACTGAGTACTACATTTTTCTTCAATAAAAACTTCCCAATATTTCTCACATCGCCCTGTTGGTGGATGCTATTCTTCCCAACTTGATGTATTGGCTTTCTCTCATAAATTTGTTGCCTTTTGGACAAAGCCAGAAAATTTCTGCCAAGGTCATTTTTACAGTCTTGATAAAAAAAAATAAAAAATTTTATAAACTTCCCAAATACAAGCAAAGCAATGATCAGGAAGAAATTCCCAGAAATAAATTCTTAAAGCAAATTGACAAACTTTTTCAAAGCAAACTATGAAACTAGCCAAACTTGAAATAAATTTCACTGATTTACCTGCCAAGTCAATCATTTTTTGGCAAGTAAAATTTTTTGGGGATTTATAACCATTGGCAGATTTTAACAACTGCTTGAATTAAAAAAAAAAAAAAAACTTACAATCTTTATCAACCTCGTTTTCCCAAACCTGTAAATGCTACCACTCACCACTCTTCACAATGTGGTTTTACGTGATATAGATTTCACCAATCTATTTATTGCTCGGGTAAATAGATGTCTACATATTAACAGAACCATTTAAACACAGTTCAAGTAAATCTATTTGCATTCAAACAATATTTTATTTTCTCTACAGACATAGTTGTGCTTTAGAATTTAAGAGTAAAAGTAGACATTTAGTTTGGCCTGAGGTGATCATTTTCTATGCAACTCATATAGAAGGACGTCAAAGGAAAAAAGAAGATTTAAAAGCACCCTGCCTTCTTTCAATATGTTTAACCAGTCGGCTTGCTTATCATTGGTGCATTCCTAAAGAAACATGAGTAATTGAGTTTTAATGGACTTGTCTATTTCTCTTCTCGTTATTTTACTTGCATGTGTTTACTATTTCCTCTGTTAGACTTTTCCTCTTTTGGTGTATACTTTAGGTCTAATTGTGAAAAGTTCTTTTTGGGAACAGTGTTGTAAATTAGCAATGGCTTTACACTCTGTGATACAGGTGTCAAGATTATTTTAACACAATGATCTATGTTTGTTGGTTCTGTGCTTTTTAAATAAGCAATTAATAATGTGAATAAAAACAAACCATATGTAGTTTGCCCTCATTTGGCTACAAGCTGAACTCGAGGAGCTGAAATATTTACCACCGTTATAATCATTCCAAAAAAAAAAAAAAAACTACTCTGATCTGTGAAAAGAATCTGATTTTTGAGGGGGCGGTGGTGGGGTAATCTGTTTTACCCCTGGTGAAAAGAATTACTAGTGGAAAGAATTACCAGAGGCAGATTTGTTTTGCCTCAGTACGACTCCAAACAGTAGAGAAATCACTCATTAAATTGATGCCGCTGTGCTCATGGAAATTAGTAGTCTTTAACATAATTTTGATGACAAAGTCATCAAGAAGATAAAGTAAATTATTATGTATTTGGTGCTGCCAAAAGTATAAGTGTCTCAGAATTCACAAGTTAGAGAAGGATCTGCTCAGTGCATCATCCACAAGAATTATAGCTCTGAATTGGTATTCCTATTAGTTTATTGTTATTTTATATCATTTTAACAATTCTTATGAAGATTACTTAAAATTACCGGGATAATATTTACTCCGTGTTCCCCATCCCTAGTCTGAGCTTCAGAAACGTATTTTCTATCATTTTACATTACATTTGGTCACATGGTATAGCATCTCTGGTGCTCTTTTCATCTTCACCCCATTTCCACTGCCTGTTGATGACCTCTTCCAGTACAATCACTGTAATGACTTGCCAACTCACTTTCTGTCATTCCTAATGACAGTTTATCTATTTGCCTTCTCAAAGTTGATTCACCCTAGTGATATTGATGCATGAACTCATCCAATATCCAATCACATTTTTTTTTCTTTTCCAAGCTCTGTAATTGTCCCTGAAAGTGAATATTTTTCATTTTCTTTTTCTGTTGCCCAAAGCGTCTTGATCCTTTGACTACAATCTATTTAGAATGAGCGAGGGAGGAACTTGGAGAATAATTATTCCCGTCATTTGCATTAGAATGCCACAGCCTTCAGCAATCCCCTCACATACAGCAGTCGGAGATTATAATTTCAGGTCTCCTTTCGATTGATTGTAGTTGAGAAAAGCACACCCTGAAAGGAAAAGGGTATCAATCAGCCGAACTACCTGCTGGTTAGATAGGTTTTCTGATTCTCAACAAAGAAGCCGACCAACTAAAAGAAATCAGTGTGTTTGATCTTTTCTGCTCAGAAAATACATTTTTCTCATCAAATAAAAAATAGCATCCAGAATAGTCTAATAGTCAGAGGGCTGTTTCTGGGATGGAAAATTACAGAGTTAGATAACTTTGTTAGAAAACTATTAAATAAATATAGCTTTATATGCCCTTCATTTATGATGTTATTAAACCTCATTGATGCAATTGGCCAGCGACAGAAAGAAAAAGAAATAACTGAATTTTTTGTTGGCACAGAGAGCAGAAAAGTTACTTGTGGACTTTCATTACTCTTATCAACTTCCAAACAATTTGACAAGATGTTATTTTAAAATCCATTGAGAGACCCAATGCTATGAGCTTCTATGGCAGGGTATTTTGTCCCTATTGATCCTCCAAAGATATTTAATCTCAATGTCCAAACCTCATCAAGTTTATATTTCTCAATTACAACAATATTTCAAAGAAACGGTCAGTAATGCCAACACAAAGAAACGTACCGTAATTTCACAGCTATATAAAAGTCTTAAAAGTCTTAGATTTTCTTCAAAATGAGCGGTGCGCCTTTTCGTGCAGTGCGCCTTGTGTGTGAGAAAAAGCGGACCTAAAAGAAAACGCGGTGCCCGCGAGGCGGACCTGAAAGAAAAGGCATGAGAATGTTAAAGAGTGAAGTGTGTGCGGCGTGGGAGTGATGGATGACCGAAGGAGACCACAGTTTCATGAAGGGTGGAAGGCAGCGCCGGGCGAGTTACGCTACAGTTTGCCAATGGATTGTAGATGCTTGGACTAACATGTCTGGTGGTACTGTTATCCGAGCTTTCGCAAAAGCTGGTATCCTTTCTGAGGAGCCGCACAGTACAGACAGTGACTTTGACAGCGAGGAGCGAAATAAACCTGCTCTGTTAGATTTTGCGCAGCTCTTCGATTCCAAAACAGAGGATGAGGACTTTGACGGATTTGAATAAAGACTATTACCGGTAATGTGCTTGTTTATACTACTTAAATAAAGTACAACCAAACTCAGTTTTGCTCCCTATCTATTTTTCAATACGCACATTTGCATGCTTGCATGTGTGTTGTTGTAAGGTGGTGTGTGACTGAGACTGCGCCTTTTGGTACGGTGCGCCTTATGTTTGTGTTAAATACAGCAATGGCGCACATAACTGAGGCTGCGCCTTTTCGTACGGTGCGCCTAATGGTCGTGAAATTATGGTAAATGGACTGTACGTACAGTTTATAGCAACATTCTACATGGATGGACATTCAAAGTGCTTTACAATACACTTCACATTCATTCATTTACACACACATTCACGTCTGATGACAGAGGCTTCAATACATCCGCTAACAATAACTTGTCTGGATTATTTACTGAGTTTGATATCCTACCCAAAGACACACTGGCATGAGCAGGGGATTGAACCGGCAACCCTCTGGTTAAATGGCCACTATACCCACTGAGTAACCACCCCAGAAAAAGAAACTTGACAAAAATTGTTCTGATGAATGATTTTTCACCTGCAACAAACTGGTGGCCTTTGTGGAGTGTATCCCATCTCTTGCCTTGAAATAGCCGGGATAGGCTCCGGGACCCTCACGACTGCAAGTTAGATTAAGCAGTACAAAAATTGAATAAACGACTTAGTTATAATTCAGCTAAATTGTTAAAAGTAATTAAATAGGTACCTATCCCGGCTGATTACCCATGAAAGGCAGGGTACATCCCAAACAGGTTTCGAGTTTGTTGACACACCGATACACACACTCATACCTAGAGGCAATTTCTGAGTAGCCAATCGACCTAACATGCATGTTTTTGGAGGGTGAGGGGAAACTGGAATACCCGAAGAAAACCCTCACATTCCTGGGGAGTACATGCAAACTATACACAGAAAGGCCAGTGATTCAAGCCTCAACCCACTTGAGACCACCAATATTAAAAGTATTCCGATATTGTCCAAGAGCAAACACAGGTGCTTTATCAAAACTGAACACTTTTGAGGGTTTTTTTTTTTTTTGCAATTTGAAAACATTCAAGCCATACTGCAAAACCGGCAAAAAATACACAGGTTTTTTTTTTTTTCAATAATAATCATATATAGTTTTTCCAGTGACACCAAACAACAGAAACAGCAAAAACATTTACCCTCCATACCAGAACAAAACTGAATTTCCTCCTGAACTGAGTTTCTCAAAAGGTATGAAGTATAAAATGTGGTTTGGTGAACAGACTCTACTACAGTCTGTACTGGGTATTTAGTTAGCTAACAAAGACTATGGTATTTCTGGAGAGAAGAAAATGTATTTGTAACACACACAAAAAACAACAACAACAAAAGAAACCATGCAAATGCAAAACTGTTCCACTGCCTACATTATGCTCTTAAAACTGAAAAGAAAATGAATATCTCAAATACAACCAGAGTCTGATACCCTCTGACTTGAATTATCTAGTGATGCTGCTTCCACAGCTTTAGGGTCAACTAAATCATTTTTTAAAAATTAGTTTTCACCTTGAAAGGTGGAATACAGGAAGCACATCAGACCAGATGTTGCATTATACAGAAAACATGACAACTTGGCTCAATAATGATAGTTTCAATTTTTGTAAACAAAGTTTTCTATTGAACGGGAAAATGGCTGAAATGATTAACAACGCATTTCTAAGAAAATACACTGTGTTCTACGATCACACCTTTTATTGTTTTTTGAAAATAATCTTATCAATCCACCTCAACAATGATGAATAACTAATTGCAGCTTTAAATTGCTCAAAACAGAAGATGCATTTTTCTAAGGCATCAGATAAGGGGAAATGTAAAACAAACATGTGTTCCCCTGCAACATCATCAGATAGACCATCAACATCATCATCAAATAGCAAAAAGAGTTTATAAATAAAGACATCAAAGCATTTGCTGATTTTCAAACATGCGCAAAACCTCTATCCAAAATGTTCCAGATGTTTTATCCACTGCAGTGGTTTCTTTGTGAAATGGAAAACTCACAGCATACATATGTTTTTTTTACACCTTGGGTATAGACTCAGCGGACACACATAAAAAAAAAGACTTTCCCAGTGTGAGGAAGAAACAAAAAAAAAAAAAAAAAAAAAAGAAATCCTATAGACTAAGAAATAAACTCTACTTGCAAGCAGGATCTTACAAATTTTCCCAAAAAATTATTAAAAGATATCAAATGAGTGTCAACTCCATTGTCTGTAGAGACAGAGGGATGCCATCAATAGAGGTGAAGTTTAGAAACAGTTACATACTGAAGGTGCACAGTCTTTCAGTAATCACAAAAATTTCCCACTAGCATCTGTTTTGATAAAAGAATGAACCATTACAAGGTTAACTAAGTCAAAATTTGGCAAATAACACAAAATACTTGACACACAAAATTCTTAGATGACAAAGTCATCAAAGCTTGCTTTTTTCTTTTCTTTTGTTTTGTTTTACCGTATTTTACTAAATGTAGTTTTCACTTTTACCAAACCCACTCTCATATGAGGTTTGTTTGCCGTCAGTGGTACCAACTTAACCTTCCAGCCATTTTCTACAGCCACCAATACAGGGGATTGGAACCTGTCCCAGCACTTTCTGGGCATAGGAGGTACTGAACGTGCACCATGGAAAAGTTGCTGGTCAATCAGAAGCCCGACATGGGGATGAAAAGCACGCTCTATATGACAATGAACTTTGCAACAGTTTATCCATTTTTAGAGCACGAAAATGCAAATGCAGCGCAGAAAAGAATCATTTACGGTTTGAGACGGTATCTTATGAATGCATGACAAATAAAAAAAACATCCAAATCTATCCTAACCTATTGAATTCCTTATCAACACTAATTGACATGATTTCAAACTCCAACAAGGTCCAAACCTTGGACACTGAGACAAATCAGCAACATGGCTAACAATGTATTTTAATCACAGTAACTCACTGGCTTTGGGAAGCAGTTCAAGGTTGCATATGAGTCATAAATTCAACATGATAATAAATATTTTGACAAAGCACAAAGGCTTTTTACACTTTTGACACTTTGAATCCTGGTTGATGTTTGGCTTTCCAATGATGTTTTGTGTTTTTCCAATATGGTTTTATTTCCTGCAACACTCAATTATAGCATCTTCCTTCAGAAAAAAATAAAATCCTCAAAACATCCAGTGGATGGGTAGTTTTCTTTGTTTATTTGGAAGCTGCAGATTTTATTTTTTCACTACCGGGATTTTTTGCTGCTGAATAAAATTTTCTAATCTTCCAAATTGCTATATTTCCTCCGTAAGTGAACTGACCCTGCACTGAGACAGCAGCAAACAGTCACAGTATTTATCACCAACAGTGCTGGAACATCTAATATTTATTCACTGCACAGATGCATGGTTAAGGCCGTTGGATAGCGAGCTTTTTACCTGGGGTCAATGAAAAGGACACCACCTCGCTGACTCTGTCAAAGTTTTAATTTAGTGCAGTGAACAAAAATAAAGAGGAACATGCTGTAGCTAAGAACAGAAAAAGAAGCAAAGGATTAAAGGAACACACAAAAGCCACAAAATAAAGAGAAAATGTTACACTAAATTGCAATTGTTTTGATTCTTAGTCATTTAATTGCAATCATCACTCATTATGCTCCACAAACATTTGGCATTTTATTCATTCAAAGCTAAAAAATCTCATTTTCAAAAAGCAGGAGAAAGTCAACTGAATTCATCTTCAAATGAAAAAAGAACATAATTAAAGCTTGTTTAGTTATTTTAACAACAAAAGGTCAAGACTGGTGTTCCCATCGTGAGAGCTTGTCAACCTCAAATGTTTGATGACCTAGATATCGCCTGCTCTAATATTCTATCCTCTGCTACATGCGATGGAAGCTCTATTACAAACTGAATTTAATTTTAACAAAACAAACCAGGCTCAGCTGGTATCTGGAGGTGTGTTTTCTAAAGATAAAGGGTTTATTTCTGTTGGCTGAAGCAAGGCAACAATGTATCATAGTCTGAGATAAATCTTGCTTTTAGAACAATTTTATCAGCTCTTTTATCCAGCGGAAAAGCTATTAGAACAAAAAAAGATGCTGTTTTGGTGACATGTACAGACTGAGTATGACAATGTAGCTGTCTCACAGAAAGCTGTGTTTACAGCTGGAAAAAGTGGGACAAGTCATCTGTTCACATAAAAACCATCACTTGATGTTCACTGACCAAATAAATTCAGCTGAGTCTATAAATATCAAAGATGAACAACCGGTAGCAAAAACATTTATCCAATAACGATATATTTGTTATAATATATATTTTTTTAAAACTACTTTTTTGATAAGTTGCTATTGAGTAAGAATGTTAGACAATACGTCTTCAATCTTTTCCTCGACTTCATTGTTAAGCTTTAATGATCACTTTGAGATCATATTAATCTCAACAAGGTTTTTGGCACAACTTGTCCATATACAGTATATACTTTAAGCAGTAATTAATCCATTTGCCACACAGTTGTCAAGTAGTTTAGTTTGCGCTGTGTTTTGGATTTACTGTTTAATACACTAGAGATTTCTTTATCCTTTTTAATTGATTTGAGTTTAAAGTATTTTAGGATCTTTCCTTCAAAGAGACTGTAAAATACTGTAAAATAATTACATGTAATACCAGTGGCTTCTAAACTGATGTTTTGATATTACAATTACAGACATAATCCCAATGGTAACCAGCATGGTACAAATTGACAAAAAAAATGCAACACACACAATAAAATATCTCCACAAGAAAGTTTTCTGACAATCAACTTCCACAGAGGCTGATGGCTACTAAAAAATAAACTTAAGCCAAACATCCTTCTGAGCTTTTCTAGACTAACACCCAGCCGCAGGTGCAGCACAACCACCCATACGTCCGACAACCACACTATTTTCAATTCTTTGAACCATAAGCTTAATAGGCAAAAAAATCTGTCATCAGCCAAGATTTTACAACATTAAAAACTTATATAAAAACTTCAGTCCTGTCCAAAGTTATACATTGGTGTGCCAGTTTGTCCATGATGAAATTAGTCACTTTACCCAGTTTAGTTACTTCAAGTACATTCATACAAATTTACATGATTTTGTGTATTTTCAACAAAAAATGCAAGAGAAGTTTAATTGATTGGGAAATAAAAAGCACTGCGTGGTGTGATAAACATGCACTACAGTAACAGGCCACGGCAATCTAAAGTTCTGAATCAGGGTCAATGAGTAAACAATTTATTCAATAAGGAGTTGTCTTTTATAAAAGTAGCGTGAAATCCCTCTTGTGAACAAATTAAATGCAAATCCAACACATAGAGAAGGTGTTATTGAGCTCAATTCATCAGTGCAAAAGCAAGGGAAGACATTATTGGTTGTGTCATTCATCATTGACAAAGAATGAGGAAGACTGATCATTTACAGGTTTGTTAAGCTCAAGAGTACGTTAACCCAGAAAGCCTCACCATTAGAAAGGTGTATGTAGAATGATTTTAAGAAAATTAGACATTCAATACATCTAAACACATTTTATACCGTTAATGTTTATAGAGCCACAATTACGTCTGATTTGCTCTCAATATTACCTTAGAGTTCATGATGTAAAATACCAAAGATTGGCCTGAGTAAAAAAAAAAACAGACATGTTTAGAAAGTTGCTTTGCTAAGGAGAGTTACAGAGTTATGGAGCAGACTGGACGTTAGCAACACTCTACAGGTTTGAGCCAAAGATCTAACCGTCTGATTGCAGCAAACCATGCTCACTTCTCTCCCTGATTAAGTTTTACTGTCAGGAGCCTCACTAATATTCTATGCTCTTTGTTTTGAGATGACATCTCTTTGTCATCTCCCGCTATTGCACTAAGTGTGGTAGGAGCTGCAGTTCCCACATTGGCTCATTCAACCACAGTCGTCACTGCTCAAACAGATGTCACAGTATCTACGTGCAGACTCCATTGTCTCTAGAGACAGAGGGATGCCAACATTTGGATTTAAAATATATATGCAATTTGTGAATACTTCAGTTTAGGAATTACAGGTAAATGAAAAATGTGTTTTTAGTTTAAATCTTTACAAGGTAAGGCCTAAATTACACCAAGTTGGATTGGGAAACTATGGCTCTAATGACCCCTGCTTTTTCTTTAATTACTTCCTAATTCGCATGAGATATTAGTGTGTTTCCAACCGTCTATACGCCCAAACCCAATTAATTCAACATCTAATTGTCTGTTTAATCCAATATCCCATTGACCAAAGAGGTCATCTCAAACTTTGGAAAGGAGTGTTTTACCCTGAAGCTTTTTATATTAAAACTGTTCAAAGAAAAGTTCTATCTCTGACTTTGAAAACCAAAAGCAATAGAGTAAATATATGAACGAAATATTATTAGTGTGTCTTGTGCAAAAAGGCATTGAAACCAAAGTTTGCAAAAAGAGCGTCATGGGACGTTAATGCATGAATGAGAGCAATAAGTTTGGAAATTTAAGAACAATGATGGCGTTCAGTCTCAAATTCCATTTAGTCACATCTGCATATTAACCTTTTAGAACAAACACTGGTCATTTTAACTATGTAGGAATCAATGTAGTGCTTATTTCTGGCATTTGAAAAATAGTGAAATTGAATCAAAAAGTCAGTCACATCAATAAAACTAGTGCAAAAAGTTACTCCAGCATCCAATTGGATTTACAGTATTTCAGCTTTGTTTCCCTCACATAAATACTGGGATTGTTTTAGCACAAATCCCATAAGGAGGAAAAAGCAACAGGGTTATATTTCTTCACATTTTTATTACCAATAGGGAAAAACATTACAATGATAAACTTGTTTTCTACTGAGATAAAAGATTTTATTAGATTCAAAGTTTGTCAAATTTACTGAATTACGCCTCATCAGCAATTTATTTTCTAATGCAAATACGAGTTGGAAATGTAAATAACAGATTTAATGCAAAACTATTCATGTGCAGATATTCAAATAGCTTGAAAGAAGATGTCAGACACCTTTGAGGGATTTGTAATTCTAACCACACATTAAGTTTGCTGCAGGCCTCTCGGATTGTTTTCCTGAGAACTGATGCAAGTTATTGTCTCATTAAATCTGATGAGCTGTACAGACACTTCACCGAGTCCAGAGCCCTGATAAATTCAGAAGCAATATCTCTAACAAGACAGAAAATTCATAATTTGGGTTTCCACCTGGGTCATGGAGATTGCATCAGTGGGAAAACAAAATTTACTACATATATTTTGTCATTAATTTAAAAAACACGGCAGCCCTTGAGACATTAATCTTGTTTGAATGATTACAAGAATTGTCACAGGACAAAAGCAACAGGGACATTTCAGACAGAATGTTACAAGAAGATTCTGAGTGTTTGTCAGTGTGTGTGAGGTCCTGGCTGTGTAGGAAAGCAGATTAAAGCATTTACGCCGTATGAGCAGCACTGATAAAAAAAAAAAAAAAAAAAAAAAAATCAGTTTCGGTCCAGCTTTAAAGGCTGAATCTCCCAGCATGCCATGGCTTCATCTGCAGCACTGCAAAGAACCATTTGAACCACCAGAGAGCAGCTAAATGAACACAAACAAACAATTATAGTGGATTATCAAAAGTTTGTGTGAAAAATCTCACCATCCAACATGTTGTTAGATGATAATCTTCCTGACAACAACCAGGTACGATGCAATCAGAAGGAGAGAAAAAATAAGACGTAGAAGCAGAATAAAAACTAAAGAATGCTACTTCAATTTATCGAGAGAAACATCATGAGTGGTTAAAATTGGACCTGTCATGTCAAGAGAGAACACCGGAGCTTTATCTGACAGCTTTTCTTCCCCCGAGCAAGCATTTGTCTTGTTAAATTCAGTTCAGTAAAATTTGAAGTTATTTTAGCAGATTATCAAGCAAATTTAAATGTTACAAAAAATTGACAGATGTGTCCGACAACATAAAATGCTCAATAACTCAAAGGGGTTTTTAAAAAAGAAAAAGACGCATTTGTCACAAACTTCAAGTTTGCCAACATTTCAGCATTTTTTTTTAGGTTCATTGTGGCAAGGAATTTGTAAATGTTTGACTGGCTGAGATATTTTTTTTTTTTTTTTACAAAAAAAAAAATGTATTTTGCGCAAAACAGGATACATCATCAAAACACAACCAATAGAGATGGTCAAAATGATATTGTTTGTGATACATTATCAAACCCATTTTCCACCGTATGAATGTGTCGTCTTACATTAAAAACAATAATAAAATTTCTATTGATTACATATTAATAAGGACTACATACTTGCTGACATGCAGCAAAGAGCCAAGCTGAAATGGAGTTTTAGATTTATTATCTGGAGATTTTTGTAGTTTTGGTAGATTTATATTCAAAGAGATTAAGCTGACTAGCCTATTAAACAAATGGCGTTACTATTCTGGCAGGCAAGTACTGCTGGGAGCAAGATAGAAAATAGTACAATAAGAGAAAAAACAAACACACTGTGACAACATGCAACATTCATTTTCAAAGGTTTCCTGTATCAATGTTGAGTCAAAGGACACACTGGATGTGCGTAGTAAAGTTTGGCCAAAATTTGTGCACAGCATGCATCCAATTTACTCTGGCCAAAACATCCAACTTTGAACACAAGAGCGTAAAGTGAAAACATATCCCAAACTACGCTGCCCACTGATTTTGAATCAGACCATTTGGTTAGATGCCTGTAGAAGCGTAGGAATGTGCTCAGTGATGTGTATTGCTCAATTCTGGTATGAATGCACATTCAGACATTCGAGAGACGTTCATGTTTGTTACACCTGCTTGAGTCGTGCGCTCACATTGGTCCTAAGAATGGTCATGGGAGAAGATAAGGACATGCACAGGGACAGTTGCTATACAGTCACAATGAAGAGACTCAGATAAGGGAGGAAACTGAGAAAAAGGAATATCTTCAATCTAAATTGAACAGTCTGAAGCAATGGTGCTTTCTGTCACCTTGTTTCAACATGATTTGATCAATTAAAAAAGTAACTCCTACCTTTGAGCTATACTCAACATTTATCAACAGTTTGCATTTGCAATGCTTTGCGACATGGCATCCCGTGGTAAAAGAATCACACACTGATTGGTGTTTGTTTTGGTATTTTTCAAAAGTATTTTTTATTATTATACAGTATACAGTATATGTTAAAATCTGAGCAACCACATGCCACTGATATGGAGCTATAAATCAGTCAGTCAGCAGGAAGAATGCTAAATAAACACATTGGGCTGTACAGTCTGTGCACCAGCTGTTTGCAAAAGTTCTGTTTTTTTTTTCTCTCCCTGCCATATGGCTCTTTTTAAAAACCAAAAAACCTTGGTAGAAAATTGTAGGTTTTGCACGGCTGAAAATTGACTCAAATTGACTAAAGAAAAAGATCAATGCTTTACCAGCCAGGTTAAAAAAAAAAAAAAAAAAAGCAACGCAAACTTACCACTTTTGAGACTTTAAAATATCGATAAAACATACTAAGTAACATATTTCAGGGAATATTTTGTATGTTATGCTTCATGAGGGTAGTATTTACCACCGGGTGGTTTTAAATTGCATTAGTTGTAGTGTGATGTGCACTGCCAGCTGACAGCCTTTCAAGTTTATAATTTATCACTCCTGCCACTCTGATTTCTTCATTACATTATTCATTTGTGGTCCTATTTACTTGCCTGCAGCATAACCGGATTGTTGCCGTGTCTCTCTTTGCATTCACAATTCCTTTCTACAAATCAACGAGGACAAAATAAATTCTGATGAAAAAAAAACCCTCCATGTTTTCTGACTTATTTGAGGCTGACGAGGGCAAGACTTAAATTATAAAAGAAGATTTTAGTGGTAATTCCTTTAGTTTTTTATGACTTACAAGATCTCAGTGGGGGTTTTTTTTTACGTCTATGTTTGAGGAGGTTCAAACTTTCTCTCCAAAGGGAGGAAGTCAGTTTTCGTACAACACAAAGTAATTCCAGCACTGATATCCCAGTGATTGTTACAGAAAAGTGGGCGAGCATTAAGAACTGACTCATTTTTTCCAGCTTCTAACAGGTTTGCTACCAAACACCTGAATTATTTACAAATGACTTAAAGCAGGAATCTTAAGTGATTGACTAGTTGTGAGCCAGTAGCTTTTGCTCCTCTTACAAAAATGATTGGCGGAGGTTTTTAGACTTTTCTCAGACAGACATTCACATTTTTAAACTTTTCTTTCTTCTTTGAATACACTCAAAGTTCAACCCTTCATAGAAAAGTAATACATGTTTAAAGAGTGGCAGCTTCAATTGCATTAGAATGGCAAGTGTGTGCTTCAAAGTGAATATGAAAACCAAATGATTTTTGTGAAACTATTGTGAATGTTTCTTGCAAGAAATGTTATTTAAAGAAAAAAGATTCCGCTATATTTTGTCCTGTTTTATTAAATTTTCTTCTGATCAAAAATATAAGACTGAAACTATTTAACTAAATTTGGTTATTCAATTATTTAAATTCCTCAGTTATTGGAAGTGTGGGAAGGGAGTTTGACAAAAATACACAGTAAAAGTGGAACAAAACGTGATAAATAAAGACTAAATCCATCTAAAGTAAATTAATTTTTTTAAAAAGGCAGACAACTATGCGCAATTAGAAAATGTTGCATTAAGCATGCAATGCTTAAACATTTGAATCATACAGAAATCTGCGAGGTAAACCAATGTTTGCCTTTTTATATTTCTAAAATGTGAGTAAAGCTGTCAACATTTAGAAATCTAAATGGAATAAAGTTATTTCATTTCAGCAGACTAAATTGATTTCACTTAAGTTAAGTATCTACAATTAATGAAGAAATAATTATTTCATTCTCCTTCATAAATGTAAGTCTTGATTTTTTTTTTTTTTTTAGTAAAAAGAGTTTTTAGAAAAAAATTAGTTCTGTTTATAAATATTTTCACTTGATGAAAAATATCTTCTAAGATTTAACTGTTAAGTTCAATAAATTTGACCAACTGTAGATATGAGCTCTTTGTGGAGGTTTAATTACAGCTTGACCTTGACTTTTTGTAAAATGTACCTTTAATAAAGTAAATCAAGAAATTTATTTTTATATTAGTTGTTTTATATCAGCTTAAGTAACATTTGAGATTGTAGTGGTAGTCTCTTACAATGTCAATGTTTTTTTATTATTACTGTTTTGGGGTTCTTTTTTTCTCATTTCACTTTGTCTCCAAGTTGGGAAAAAAAATTGGCAGTCATGTGATCGGTACACTATTGGTACACAATGCACTGCACTGGAAAATCACTGCAAAAAAAAAAAAAAAACACAGAACGTATATATACGTATATATGTATATGTAAAAATTTTCCATTCTACCTTTAAACTATGCATTTTACCCACGCTCGATCAGAAAATTCTTCCTCTGAAAGTCCCTGTCTTGATTGTTCAAGGTGTTCCCTCGAGATGCTGTAAAACCAACAATCCTTCCTCATTCTTCACCAGCGTTACTGTCAGTCGCCTTCACAGTAGGTAAATGTGTAATAAGATCACAAATTTTCATGCACATATCTATAACTCTCTTCCTGCCACCACCCCACTTGCCTAATTACTTCATAAGGATGCGCTCTTGGTGTCAGAAACAGCAGCCGGTATCACTGGCAGCGGTATGGGACGCGATGTTGTTGCATGACATGACAGAGATGGTTGCTAATGGTACTTGTCGCGTTACACTGCCACTTGAGTATCTCAGGAGGAAGTTTGGATGTGGATCCGTGGAGGTCCGTGCAACAGCTCTCTGAATAATGAATGGGGAGGGGAAGCAAGGCACCAAGTGCCACAGTAGAACTATGGAGAGCTGAGGAATGAAACTAAAGAAGGCAATGCTGACACAAACTTAGCAAGATATTATTAGACAGGGATCATCTGCGAGTCTTGTTCTGCTTACCTCAGTGGCGAGTATCTGACTCACTTTGTTTTAGACAATATTTAATGGAAGCTTTTGAGCGCAGAAAAGGGGAAGAACAGAAATACTGTATTTACGCAAATGAGCTCTCGAAGAAAACTTGGTACGATGGAGAATTGACTGAGTAATAATAATAAGGTATTGTACTTCTATAGCATTTTTCCAGGATGCTCAAATACGCTTCACACATATGTATTATTCATTCACTCCATACCACGTAACTGTAAGCTACTGTAGTAGTCCCAGCTGACAGAAGCGAGGCTGCCATTTTTGCACCTTCAGCCCCTCTGACCATCATCAACCAAATACACACACATCATCCAGACAAAGTCGGTGAAGTGTTTTTGCCCAGGGACACAGCGACAATTTGATCTCAATGGCCTTCCCACTAATGCATCTGGGATGTCAGCGGTCTCAGCTAAGTACTGCCCAGGTCCAGCCTCCTTAGGTTCTGAGGTCTGACGGGATCAGGCACTGGTAGGCTGGTATGGCCACGACTAAAATACCTATGGGAGGTTTTTAGTACATATATCCAAAAACTGTTTAAACTTTTCCACTATTTAAACCAGATAGCAGCCATTTCTGTTGTTTATTTTGTTGAAAGTATTTCTTGCAGTAAGAGTTTGTCACCCCACAGTAGAGACAAAAAATAAATTCTATTGATGAAGTATTTATAAATGTGTGACACACCTGCACCCAGACCTTTGTGAAATGTTGACAGGAATGATGGCGGGGAGAGCAAGTGCATCATGCAGCGTAGAGTGTCTTCAAAAATGGGGCTCTAGCTCTGTTATTGGAGCTTGTTTTATTAATTGAAATTACAGCTAAAAAAAAAAAAATAAGAGCGAGAGAACCTCAGCTTTAAAAATGACGTCACTTCTCTGACATATAAGAGCTGCTGGCAGCAGAATACACACAATACAGAACATGATTGATCAGTAGGCACAAACTATAAACTTAAAAGCTCTGTACTGGAAGAATTGGTGTGTGAAGTCACATAAAAGTTACAAATGATTAGAGCTGAAAAAAGAGGAGTTTATTTTGATAGATTAACATGCATCACACATTACCATATACTGCTTGTTAGCAACCCTGCTAATTATTGCTGACCTTGCCCTGCAGCAAGCAGCTATGATGACACCTGTGATGGGAGCAATTGGAGGTTTGGTGTCCCTGGACCAGACAAGTATAGAACCTGGAACTTTCTGGTCCAAAGACAGCCACCAACCTGACTGTCTACATAAGAGAAGTTTCATGTCTAAATAAAATACCAGCTAACCCACTCTTATGTTTCGTTTTGTTTCTTCTTCTGAATTACTTATCCTTAATGGTGTCGCGGGGGTGCCGGAGCCTATCCCGGCTGCTTTCAGGGGAGAGGTATGATACATCCCGGACAGGTCGCCAGTCTGTTGCTGGACCGCACACCAACAAAGAGCCATCCATAGTCATTCCTAGGTGCAATTTCATAGCAGCCAAACAACTGCATGTTTTTGGAGGGTGAGAGGAAACTGGAGTACCCTGAAGAAACTAACTACACACAGAAAGGCAAGTGTTTCAAGCTTCGCCCCAGCCCTGTATGTATCAGACTGAAACATAAATTGTATCGCTACCCTACCAGCAACATCAGAAAGCCCTTCTGTTTGCATTGTTTCCCCTCAGTCCATCTATACAGATGATTTTGCGCGCTTTCTACAGAAGTAAATTTTCTTTAAAGAAAAAATTGAAAGAATTTAAAAACAAAAAAAACATGTACTGTGTTTCATTATTCATTTTAAATCGGCTTTGTTTCCATTCACATTTATTAAAGTTACAAAAGGCAGTTATTTCACATTTTCATTTAACTTCACAATATCCTGCAACGGTATACTGAAGTCGTAAAAAATACAAGATTCAAAGGACCATTTCCACTAAAATTCACTCCACTACACAGTAAGTAAACTTTTCAGTTCACTAAACTGTGAAGTTTTTATTTAAATGTAACTACTGGAAGCAAAACGTATTAGAAAAACATGCTAAACAACTACGTCTTCCACTTTCCGCACAAATCACCGCTTCCTCCACATGCAAATGAGGTCCCACTTAATTGCCTTTGAGTGCTTTTTTCATGCTGGTGCAAAGAAAAGCAGATGAAAAAACTATAAAATTACAATAATTAAGCTGGCCAATTTATGGGTGGTAGTTTTTCAGCGCAGCGTGAGAATTGCTATTTAGCATCGCTTCGCATGAGGAAGAAAAGGTCTGTCTGTGTGAGGTGACGAAGGGGCTCCAGTTGATGCCGTATTTCAAACAGCGTCAATAAACCACCAGGCTCAGATTATTTACCTGCTTTACAGTTCTATTATGCAAATCCAGGCTTCCTGATTCCCTTTGCTGCTGAAAAATATATTCTTTATTCAAATCTAGCAGAATTTTTTTCAGTAGACACGTGTCAGTTTAAAAGGTCATTCACATTTACACCACGGGGGCCTGTAATGCCAAATGTGGTCAACCCTGGGAAAGTTTAGATAGCGCTCATGTTCACAAAAAAAAAAAAATAGGTAGAGCAATCTGTCCAGAAAGATCGCTCGCTGATTTATTGTAACCATAGCAACCAAAATGCAAGATGATCATCCCGACAAATGTTTGAGAGAAGTGAGAAGTATAACTGTACTGCACATTATGCAGTATAAAATTGCCGCTGGTTGTGTGTGTGTGGCCCTGCAACAGACTGGCGAGTCTGGGGGATGTACCCTGCCTCTGGCCTTAAATCAGCCAGGATAGGCTGAGGCACCCTCGTGTTTATTCAAATATTCACATCTGACAAATAAGCCCTGTTAACTAAAATGTTATAGTGCAAAACAACACGTAACGTATAATGTGTAATAAATAGACGCTAGCGGTGTAAACAACAGAATAGACCAGATGGAGAATCAATCTAACGTTGGCCTTGTAGAACCTCTGAAAGTGATTTCCAGTCATGCTGTCCAACACATAAGAGCATCATTTTGACAAAAAGGCCGTGCATTGTGCTGACACTAATCTTTAATCCTTCCCATTGGGTCAGAAACGGTACCTGAGCTCTACAAGAGCTGTTGAAGTGATATCTTGACATTTTCAAGGTTTAGTTCAATATTTTTAGTCCTTCAACTGAAAAATCTCCCTCAGAGGCAAGTAGTTTTACATTTTATGCTAAACCACAAAAAGTAGCAAAAACATTTTCTCTAAATAGTTTTTTTTTTTATCTGTATTTGTAAAGTGGCTGAAAAGCAAAATGTTAAATGTGTTCCTTGTGCATATAAAAAGAGCACATGGAATGTAACAAAAAACTAGCATGAATCAGAACTATTTCAGTTTCAGTAGGTAGGGGTCACTTTCCATTAAGGCAGCTAAAATCTTTTTATTCAGACAAACCTGGCTCTGAGCACACAGCTCACTGGTGAGGAGCACCACTAGATCAAAAGAGCTCTTGGGATCTTACAAAGATTAATGAGAAAGGCAGGTTGGGGGGAGGGGGGAGTCTGGTAAAAGTCCTTTGGCCTCTTTAATGCAGTTTTGTGGGTGGGGGGTGGAGGGGCAACTAGAGCTTTGGTTTTGTCACTTTTTCTTAAATCAGAGTCAAAAGAAATAATAAGACATAACAGGTGATAGAAATACAAAATAAGAATGAGGAGGTGCAAAATCTGATATTTTATCTCTGTGTTTAGACACAGAGCTTGGAAATCAAAGAGTTTCACGTTATTATACTCCAAAAAAAAACAACCCACAAGCATCGCGGGCAGTTGTTTCAAACGTCACATGTTTTTACCAAAGAAGAACAACGCAAGAACGAAAAAGAACTCTAATGGGGTTTTTGTTTTTTTTCTTTTATTATTATTTAATCATGACCACACAGACCAAATTTGAAGCATATTTGCTTAATGGGTGTTAGGTTCAAAATCCACTTATAACATTTTTAACAAAAGAGAAGCGAAGACAGAGACGTAATCCAGACATAATTCTTTATTTTCTTTATCGTGCACGGAGAGCATACAGGAAAGTCACCCAACTACGAATTTCCCAAGTGCTCTGAGAGAGCGCTGTCTAACCCCCTCTTTTTATCAATGCTATCCTAATCTATTACATTGTGCTCTTTGAAGAATAAAAGGAACTTCCATTTATGGAAATCTAATGTCTACATCTGACTCTGTAGTAAAGTTATGTCTTAATGAGGAGAGAAGAGCAGAGACAGGAACCACTTAATTGTCAACATGATAAGAACATCAAAGAACAAAGTTTTCTTCATTAAAACATTCTTCTCAGGTCGAACTGTCAGGTCAAAAACCCCTCCTTTGTCATAGAGCTTTTAGAGACAGGAAAAGTTAACACCCAGTAAAATAGAAAAGAATATATCAACTCATATACCATAAAGAATATGTAATACATGATAACTCATATACAGTTTAATTATTCCAACATTTCCCTCCTGTTTATCAGGTATTACACAAATTTTCTCACATCCCCATTATACAGCCACTTCTTGAAGATTTTCAGCTGCTGGTTCATATTATTATTTGGCAACACCTTTACACTCAGAGTTCAATGTCAATTATTTGATTTACAAAATGTGTACCATTATCACTGTAAATTATTTCAGGTATCCCATATCTAGGTATTATGTCTTTACATAATGCTTTAGCTACTGTAATAGCATCTGGAGTTTTAGTAGGAAATAGTTTTACCCATTTAGAAAAAGAATCTACTATTACCAAACAGTTTTTTTTCCTTTCACCTGGAGTTAATTCAATATAATCCATGTGTAGATGTTGGAATGGGTATAATGGTTTGGGGAACTACCCCCTTTATGGCCTGAGATTTTCCTGAGGACTATGTTTTGCGCAGATGAAACATGTTCTACAAAAAGTTTTTTTTTATTATTTTTTTTTATTTTTTATATATAGATTAAATCCATAAGTAGTGTAACATTTGTTAATTAATCCTACTCTCCCTCCTGTTGAGACATGGCTACGACCATGGCTCAATATTGCAGCCCATTTGTAGAGACTTTTTGGTAGTATTGGTTTATTTAGAGTTCAGTGATAAATATCATCTTTTAATGTTACACCTTGTCAAATCCAATCATCTGTTATTCGTTCTGTGGCCTTGAAGCCTTCTGTATTGCAATCTTTCTTTTCTCCACTAATGACCTTCCCTTACTACGTGGCCTGCCACGTAGGAACAGACTGGTACCATCCCCCGGTGTCTTATCTGACTCTAATGCTGAGATGACTCTAAACTTTAGTTGTAGGGGGGGTCAAACCTTCAGGACTGCAATACATCAAAGGTGGTATGAACAGAACTTACAACACAAAATTAGTGGTCATGTCTGACTATCACAATAAACACTTATCTGCAGATTTAAACTTCCTTTATTAGTCGTTACTGCTATTAATTCATTAATTCATTTACATATTTCTTTATTAACTGTGCATAGTTCAGCGCAAATGAAAATATTTTCTCAACAAAAATTATTACTGATCCTGTACAATTCTCTCATTTGACCATATCTAAATTACTGTGCTGAGATATGGAATGTCAGTAGCAAAAAATCAACTTCTGCAAATTATTTGATTAGAGAAAAACATAATTGTTGCTAAAGCTGAAGTTTTAGATCATACTAATGCTCTGATCTTAAAGACAGAATTTAAAATTGTTCAAATTATGTTTCAAGTTCATCAAAATGCATCTGTCTCAGTATCCAAAAACACTTTATCTACCACCACATTAATCTTAGAGACAGCAATACTAACTTCCTTTTACCAGGTTTTAGACGTAGATAAAAATTTTCTCTATTATGAACAAACTTGAGTTCGAAACTAACACAACGCTCCAATCTGATGATGTTTAAAAAGAAATATTAAGGAATGATCTTCACTAAATATGAAAACAATTAATGTTAATTTGTTTCTCTCATTTACTTTGTCCTACTTTTTTTTTTTTCTTTTTAACCCAAGACAAACAAACAAACTGCATTCTCTCTCTCTGAACAACAATCATATCACGTAACCATTCCTACAAATCAAACATACAATCATACAATGTTTAGATATATAAACTTCTTTACAATGAAGTCACACAGAAATGCAGACCTTGCCCGCTCACGCACAGGCTTACACACACACTTACACACACGCTTGCACGCACGCTCACAAACGCACCCAGCTGCAGCGGAACAGACACACACACACCCAGCTGCAGAAAAACAGAGACACACAAAGATCCATCTTTTTCACAATCACAAACTTTAGTGAAAAACTAGCATTTGAGCCATTTTAGAATAAATTTGTAACAAAACAGTTAAACCAAATTTAAGGCTCTTTTTACTTCAAACTTTTAAAGTTTATTCATTCATTTACTACTGTTTTCCCATTTACACTAATTTGGTTTTGATGAGGTAATAATTTTACAAACTTGTTTTGATCTCCAAAACTGGCATCATAAACCGGCTTTCTGAGTCCCAAAAATTAACCTGGCCAGGGTCAATTCTTAGTCATTCAGCGAGATGATGTGCCAGTCTCACAGATCTGCGCTTCTTTTTTTTAAATTTATTTATATATATATATTTTTATCATTATTACTGGCGCCGTGCTGGCAGCCTGCTGCGTGTGATGCAGCACACAAATTTTCCCAATTAATTTTTTAGTCTCTTTGTTCAATTCTAAGACTTCTAACTCTACTTTTCTCTTTTTCTTATTCTAAGAAAGACCTCTAACTTTAGACGTCCCTGTATCTTAAGAATTTTGGAAATAACCAGATTTCTCACAAAACTATGCTTTTTAGTTCATTTAAAACTTATACAAGTCCAGTAAAGAAGTTCTTTGGCATGAGACCGGGGATAGGACACTGATCCGGCCTTCTACTGTGTGCTACTCACACAGCGGAATCAGTTTTCAGGGATGAAACCCATCCTTTATCCACAAGTCACCAATACGTCCTTCTTTACAGGCAAAACAATAAAATTAAGAACTGGTGAGATTCTGCTAGAATCCTTAAAACACTCAGTTCTTTAATTCACACACAAGACAAGACACACAGACACAACGGTGGTTTACGATCAACTCTGACCCAGCGCATTTACCATTTATTTCTCCTGGGGTTGTCTAAACACCCCCTGCTTGAACTTCTCCCTTCCAACCTGGCTGAATCCCGTTTTTCCTAAGATATGTCTACTCTAACTTCTTTTTTGAACTTTCCCATTCTTGCTGATTCAACTGCAACTCGAACTTTAGGGTTTTAAGGTCAACCTTTAAGCATGATAATTAAAATTATAGAATGACATCTGCCTTTTTCTTCTCAGCCTGATCCTTCCACACTTTCACATCTTTATTTCTTCTTTTAACTTTCTTCTCTTTTTAACTTTAATCTCGTTTGAGGGTTTCCGACCCATTTTGACATTGCTATACACTCAAAATTGCAAACAATAATGCTAACTTTCTTTTTTTTCTTTTCCTCTCGCAGCTCCGAGCCACACACACACACAACCACTCTGCGCAGACAGCCACACCCTTGTCAGCTCACACAGACGCAGTGGTTTTGCGTTTCTCTTTCTCTATACCATTCTTTTTCTTCTTTTTCCCATTTTTCTTATCAGTCGTTTAAGTTCAGTAGAACTAAGTTTTCTATCAGATTTGTATTTTTTTATTCATTTTGACAGATACTTTAGTTTAGTTGTTTTGAATAAATTTCCAATCTTTGCACTCCAAAGTATCAAAGGGGTAATTTTTGCTATGTCCTTTTACCATTTGAACTGTTTTAGCTCCGATATTTTTCAACACATAGGGTATTCTAGTACCGGAGAGGTTATCAACAGGACAGTGGTAATTCTTTTTGTGGCAAACCTTTCTTTGGACCGTATTTCAGATGAAGGTTTCTTGCCTCTGCATCCACAAAAATTCACTGTTTACTTTCCTGTTGTTTTAGTATGAAGCAAAATTTTCTAGTGAAAATTGTACTTCCAGTCACTCTTCACATTCACTCTTTTAGGTACCTTTTTATTTCACAGAATTTAACTGTACAGAGGACTCCGTCGTCCTTTTTTTTTTCTCTTAATTAACCTACCACTGACCCTACTGCTTAACCTACACTGACCCTATGTGCACAAACCTCACACTTCAGAAGATTTCCAGAGAGCCCCACCTCGATAGCCGAGAATACGACTTTTACGGACTACTTTTGCCCACCTGTGGTCTCTTTAAAGGGAGCCCCACCTAGATAGCCGAGAATACGACTTTTACGGACTACTTTTGCCCACCTGTGGTCTCTTTAAAGGGAGCCCCACCTAGATAGCCGAGAATACGACTTTTACGGACTACTTTTGTCCACCTGTGGTCTCCAGAGAGCCCCACCTAGATAGCCGAGAATACGACTTTTACGGACTACTTTTTGTCCACCTGTGGTCTCTTTCTTTATTTACCTGCCATTGTCTAGAATATCCAGGGTTTTATTCAAAGGAGCCCCACCTAGATAGCCGAGAATACGGCTTTTACGGGCTACTTTTTGCCCACCTGTGGTCTCCAGGGAGCCCCACCTAGATAGCCGAGGATACGGCTTTTACGAGCTACTTTTTGCTCACCTGTGGTCTCCTTCAACCTACACTTCTGAAGTTAACTGTCTCAACCCTACACTTAACCTACTGCTTACCCTACCACTTTTTTTTTTAGATACTTATTTATTTGTTCTTCTACACACTTTTATGTATTTATTTATTTCTTCCTTTAAAACCAAAAAAACTGTCTCTTACCGTCTGTGTCTTCACTCCCTCGGACTTCCGTCAACCATCAAGGCCCATCTGGCGGGACGACCTCCAGCCCTGGAAAAGGTCTCTGTAGAAATCCCAACCTGGTGGGAGATCACCGTGGCCACGGCTTTTTCTGGTGTCGGCCCGCCCGATGGATCTCTCAGGTGTATTGGAATCCGGCTCTCGAAGGACCAAGTAAATGTTAGGTTCAAAATCCACTTATAACATTTTTAACAAAAGAGAAGCGAAGACAGAGACGTAATCCAGACATAATTCTTTATTTTCTTTATCGTGCACGGAGAGCATACAGGAAAGTCACCCAACTACGAATTTCCCAAGTGCTCTGAGAGAGCGCTGTCTAACCCCCTCTTTTTATCAATGCTATCCTAATCTATTACATTGTGCTCTTTGAAGAATAAAAGGAACTTCCATATATGGAAATCTAATGTCTACATCTGACTCTGTAGTAAAGTTATGTCTTAATGAGGAGAGAAGAGCAGAGACAGGAACCACTTAATTGTCAACATGATAAGAACATCAAAGAACAAAGTTTTCTTCATTAAAACATTCTTCTCAGGTCGAACTGTCAGGTCAAAAACCCCTCCTTTGTCATAGAGCTTTTAGAGACAGGAAAAGTTAACACCCAGTAAAATAGAAAAGAATATATCAACTCATATACCATAAAGAATATGTAATACATGATAACTCATATACAGTTTAATTATTCCAACAATGGGACAATATTAGAATTACCACAGAGAACACCATTTCTTTCTATTTAAGTATTGTAAATGTTAACTTTGCTTTTTTATTCAACATTGTTAAAATTTCTGACAAAAATATTTTTTGATAAGATCAGCTAATAAAAGAATAAAACCAAAACTTTCCGGTCAGGTTCATGGAAAGTGGGTTGAAAACCACAGATGTAGTTAACAGAAGACAGGTGAAAGTAAATTTTATTTCACACTTTGGAGGCCAAGAGCTAAGACAGGATGGCTTTTAAAATACATAATTTCACATTTTTACTTATTTAGTTCCTTTTTTCTGTGGTTGGTTTTCAGTCATTTTAATCATTAAATTCCAGCAAATACTCAAAACTTCACAAAAACTGCTACTTTGGAAAACACACTGAATTGTCAATGGTAGATCCTGCTTTGCTCTGGTTGTAGTCAGTCTCTATTTATTGGATTCAATGGCTGGTTTAGCTGCTCAAAATCTACATTTACAGCTAAGAAAACCCCTCAGAAAATCTCAAATTAAAAAAAAAAAGTATGAGGATTCCACTAGAATAGATGACAAAGGTTTCTGTTGCTTCGGGAGCAGACAAAACTTTTTTTAATCACTCTTCACAAAAGCAGTCGAAACACTTCAAGGAAAAAAAATATTTTATAAGATAACAGCTAAAATCATGAGAATTAATCTCTCATCATGTAACAGTAAAGACAATAAGGGTGCATTGTTGTGTTTAAAAATCTCTGAATCAAAATCAAGCGTAAATATGTTACTTTGTACTATAAATACGAGGTATTAATTGTTCTTCCAAGTATATGCTTATACGGTCATCTTTAATGGTGTTAGATTTATTATTAATGTGTCTTAACTTTTCTGGTTGCCAAACAAAGATTCTTCTTGGCCAATCACAGCAAAAATGGAATGATACATTTTAAATGTACATTAGATGGAAATGCAAGCAGCACAGTAGGTTGTTAATAAGATTCACTAAAAAACTACTTACACTGCTGCACATATACAGTACAGGGCTGTACTGAACTGAATGCCCCATATAATTGTTTGGATAAATTCAGTAACAATATAGTTACATTTACTTCCATAAAATGATCCTGGCATTGTTCTACACTGTAGTACTAACATGATATACAGTAATTTAATTGGTATAGTCATTTATTTATGACCATAGTGGACCTTTTTAAGCTGGCACTTCAAGCAAAATAATGAAAATGAACACTTATTCTTTTTATCTCAAAAAGTTGTTCACAATAGGAGAAAAAATTAATAGAAGCACATTGATGTGCAAAGCACAGGATGGCCAACCAGTCAGAGATCAAGAACTACATTTTTTGTGGGACTGGAAATGAACCACTTGAGACACATAACATCACCTTTCCCTTTGTATCAAACATTCAAACACCTCTGTTTAGCTATTTTTATTCTAAATCTCAAACAACAACACAATGACAGAAATTGACTTCTAATGTCGAGACGTAAGGGACGTTACATGTTGCTGCAAATATTAAAATAAAGTTCAGATAGTGTCATTTCAAATAATGCTCATGTGTGGTTGTGTGCACACTTGTCTCCCCCTCCGAGCGATCCTAACGTACTCCAATTCTCGTTGCTGTGGCAACATTTACACGTGTGTTCAAAAGAAGTCAGAGACACTATTAAATCAAATATGTTGCGGGTTCTTTTTTGCTAGTTTTTTTAATCTTTTGAAATTGGGAAGTAGTATTCAAACTTGTATAAAAGAATTCTTAGTGTGCATGAAGAGGCACCTCCTCATAAAGCTGCTCAAACAGGTGAAAGTTGAGCTTGAAACCAGGCAAACAGCTGGATATTAGTAACTCCTGCAGCAGCACGTCGTCTTTCTGGATTAACTTAATCTATTTCATTTTAAAAAGAAATAAATGTAGTCCCAATGGTTACTTGGTAGCTTGTCAGCTTCTTTACAGCGAACAGACAGTATAAAAGCTTTGAATACGTTAATTAGCTTAGCCACAGCTGGTCGTACGACACTTGCATGCCAAGAAAACAAAAAGTTTGATTAGTTTTGTCAAAACATATGCTGTTTTAATGAAAACCATTTTAGCCAGTTGGTTTTAATAGTTCTCTGCCTTATCCGGACTTGATAAAACACATTGAAGGGTTAAAATTTTCAGGAAAAAAAAAGGAAACTCAAAATCATGCAGACAACTCTAATGTATTTTTCCACATCATCAGGATTTCCAGCCTTTGAGCTGATCGTGGTATTTTTATCTTGTCCCACCGGGCTCATCTGAGGTTGGCCTTACTGTCTGTACACAAGTAAACAAAAAGAGCTTCTTCTTCTTCTTAAAAAAAAAAAAAAAAAAAAAAAAAAAAAAAAAAAATCAATAATCCACACGAGACGTCTTGTCTTGAAAGCTAACAACGGTGTATAATTTTCACTGAGTGGCATCTAAACAAGCCAGGGGAATTCCAGTTAACCAGCCACTTGACCTTTCATTTCATACACATTAGTCAATATCTGCTGAAAGCAATTCCTGGTAAACCTCCGGCATCCGCATCTCTGCCATGTAGGTCCAACCAAGACTGACTGCATGTGACAGTGCAGAAGCAAACCCACACATTTAAAATATAAACACTTCCTACAGCACTCAAAAAATATCAAATATACAAACACGCGCACACACACACACCCACATAAACATGCTTTATCTCCTCCTACTCCTGGGGCTATGATGAAGTGGGTCTCAAGACAGTGTGGTTAGGTAATGGGCCGTATTTGGCTCTTCTTTTCTCTTCCTGTATAGATTCTCTCTTCTTTTACCTGGTATGAATGCAATCAAAACAATTCCAGGCATGACTTCATTCCCCAAATTTATACACTTGCTCAGACAGATTCTTCACCTTGCTTCAGGAACTGTAAGATTTAAACGAAACGAGGAGGGAACTCATTTTAGTTCATTATGCTTCTCTAAAACATAACAGGAGTTTAGGTTGTGTAGGAAGTGTTTGTGTAAATGCAGCAATGTTCTTTCAATTCTTCATATTAAACTTGACACTCGCAAGCGGAATTTCAATTAGCGTTCCAACTATTGAATCAGTGAATTTACAGGCAGAAGTATTTAAGCAAAATGAGAAATTAATGACAGCTTTTCTTTATCTGGAACCACTTATTCATCAATTAAACGGCTTTTTTTTCTACATTGTGCTGTCAGAGTTGCACATTGTTCGGACAAAGCAAGATGAATGGGATGTCAGAAATAATGTTAAATAATGTTAAATAATTTAAGGGTGGAGACGGTGGCCGCGTGGTTAGCGCGTTCGCCCGCGGACCGGAAGGTCGCGGGTTCGCGTCCCACGGAGAGCACGTCTAGGGTCCTTGGAGAAGACACCTAACCCCCACTTCTCCCACCATTGGCGCCGTTGAAGGGCAGCCTGCTGCGGTGTAAGGAGTGCAGCAAACAAATTTCCCTGGTGAGGGATGAATAGAGTAATTCAAAATACAAAATACAAAATAAAAAATGTTAACCTGCATTAATGTTTTCTCCCCTTGGTTATCTGACAGCTGCAGACATTTTTATGCAAAAAGCCCACATCAAATGAGTAGTTTAGTTATTTTTTGTGAGCTTAAGATCAAACTTTAAACCAAATGGGTTTATGTTTACAAAAAAAAAAGATACTTTCAAAACTAAACCTACTAATTCTTGCTAACAAATTAACATTGTGGCCCCTGAACACGACTCTGGTGGCCAGAATCGATGGCTTTAACAGCAGGGCTCTCTGAACCTTCAAAAACATCAGGTGGTCCTAGCGAGTTTCAAACCAGGCACTCAGAGCTTATAAGTGCCAGCCCAAGGCATCTTGCGTGGCTCCACAATGCCGCACTCGCTGCTTCGGCCTTGTCCTCTGCTTGCTTGCCTCCCAATCATCCTATGAGAACAATCCTTCAATTCAACCCAGAGGTCGCAGGCTGAAAAAGACCACAAAGTAAGCTCCATACCTGATGGCTCAACGTAATTGTGGGCGACCTCCAACAACTCGGAGTCACAGTCGAGAAACCAGAACAGCTGGCCCAAGATCACCAGCACTGGAAAAAACTTGGTCCTTCTGATTGGCTCAACACAGTCTGACTGGACCCACCCCTCCTGCACTTGAGCCCGAAATGATTGAGCCACTGACACAGGTCTTTTTTAAATGACTTAATGAGTATTTGCACTTTGTTTGAGCAAATAAGGTGCGTTTTCATTGTAAACAAATAATTAAAATAATGTCAAATTTTTCAAAAAATTTAAAATTAAGTATGAATTTACTTTGTGAGACCTGAATAAGAACAACTTTGTTTTGAATATTTGCTAGATCCGTTTTTAAATTGAATCATTGACTAAAAGAACGTTTATTAACAACTGAACTGACTTTTTTTTTAGAATTTATGTCCTTAGTAAATCTTGCGAATTGGAGGTGTCAAGCTTGAAGATTTGCTTTTTTCAAGTAATGAGATTTTTTAAGCAATTAGTAATGAATCCTTCAATTCATTATCAATGCAATTAATTCCAGTAAAGCCCACTGATTTGGTAATGATGAACAAAATCACTGAGATGACCACTTTGTTCTCCAATGACAAAACCATGTTCTCAACCCGATGTAATCCAGCTTCACAAACAGCTGCAGTGTGATTCACGTCAAGCTGTTTGAGGCTGTTAGTCCGATTTTCCTCAGAGTCTGTTAAACAGCTCAGGTTTGCACTCCCTGCATGATATTTTAGGCAATAGATCCATCCATGGCCTTTAAAAGACTGAGCCATCGTGCCTGGCAGGAGTCTAAAATGCCAGTGTAATCCCACACCGGTGGCCGATGCAGGAAATCCATTAAAACCCGATTTGATAGAATGAGCTTTCAAATGTTACGAAATGAATATGAAGGTGATGAATTGCTGTTAGTGAGAAGACAACAACAACAAAAAAATGATTGGCTTGTTTTGCTCCACCGGAAGGAGTGAAGGTCTACAGGTTGCTTGTAATAGCTAATTACTATTGGTGTAAGCAGCCGCATCATTATGTTACACGGTTCTGGTCAAAGGAAGAAAAAAGTGGCTAATTAGTGTCCGTGTGATGCCGGGCTGCTCTCAGGTCCGCATAAAGCCTGGGAGTGTGATTAGATCCTCAACAGCCAGCTTAGCTAGAAGGAGATTTAAATATATTACTGGGACATTCAGTCAGAGTTGATGCACTGTGGCAGACACTGATAGGTTCCGTCAGTGGGACCAATCTGCATTTAATCATGTCGCTAATCACACCTCACAAAATAAACACAATTAACAACGAGTACATTAAAGTGCATGCGGGTGTCGCTGCAATGTTTCTTTTAGACAATAGTGTTTTAAATCTTGTATGTAAGTTAAATATGGTCGTTAAGGCAGCACAATTGATCATTGTCAAATCAATATTGCAATATTAGCCCCTGGGAATAATCTCAAAGAGCAACCATTTTTCTTTCATGTTTGTCCATTTGTAATTTTTTGTGCATCTTCATCTTGTATCTGGAGTACTGGAACAGTAATTTTGTTTTTCACATGTCTTCCTATGACAATTAAACCTTCTGATTCAGGTCTTTTTATTTGCTCACTGAGCTATCAGACATATGTAACATGTATCCAAAAATAATTATAAAAAATACCTTAAGGGTTTTTTTTTTTCACTTTTTAAGATAGAACTATTACAGAATCGGAATGACATTTTTTGCCATGGTCAATGAACAATATTCAGAGACTAGAAACTTGCTGAGGTACTAATGTGCAATACTAAACATAGCAATAAAAATAATAAAAATAGGAGATGTAACTATGGTAAAAAGAAAAAGAGAAATAAACAAAACTCATTTAAACAAAACTCAGAACAAAATTGTTACTGTAGTGCACTGGCATAGAAAATAATAAAGACAGTAAAGGGACAAGAGCAAGGTGACAAAGTGATGAGCAGGTTATAAAGTGTTCATAAGTCCAATGGCAGAAGGAAAGAAACTGTTTTTATAGCAGAAGGTTCTGGTCCGAATAGACTGGAGCCTCCTGCCCGAGGGAAGTGCCTCAAAAAGTCCATGTCCAGGGTGGGAAGGATCAGCTGCTATCCGACCTGCACGCCCCCGAGTACTGGAGCCCTACAGTTCATGGAGAGATGGAAGGCTGCAGCCAATCACCTTCACCGCAGAGCGCACAATGCGCTGCAATCTGTGTTTGTCCCTGGCTGTGGCTCCAGCATACAACACGGGGATGGAGGAGGTGAGGATGGACTTAATGATGGCTGTGTAAAACTGCACCATCATACGGGCGGGCAGCTTGGTTTTCTTCAGCTACCGCAGAAAGTACATCCTCTGTTGGGCCTTTTTGAACAGGGAGCTGATGGACGGCCCCTACTTAAGGTCCTGGGTGATGGTGGTGCCGAGGAAGCGGAAAAAGTTCGTAGTGGTGATGGGGTAGTCTGTCATTGTGAGGGGGGGGCGATGACTTTCCTGAAATTTAGAATCATCTCCACTTTCTTCTGAGCACTGAGCTCCAGGTTGCTGCTGCTGCACCGGTCTATCTCCTTCCTGTAGGCCAACTCATCACCATCAGATTAGAGCCCAATGAGGGTGGAGTCATGGCTGGAGGTGCAGCAGTTGGTGTACAGGGAGAAGAGCAGAGAGTATAAAAGCCCTATGGAGATCCTGTACTGATAGTACGAGAGGTAGAGACATTCTTCCCCAGCCGAATGCACCGCCTCTGGTCTGTCAGGAAGTCAGTGATCCACCTTCCAGGGGAGTCAGGCACGTTGAGCTGGGAGAGCTTGTTCTGAAGCAGGGCAGGGAGGATGTTGTTGAATGCAGAGCTGAACTTCACAAACAGGATCCCGGGGAGTCCAGGTGCTGCAGGGTAAAGTGGAGGGCCAGCTTGATGGCATTGTCTACAGACCTATTGTCTCTGTAGGAAAACTGCAGAGAGTCCAGGGAGGGAGAGGTGAAGGACTTGAGATGAGGAAGGACCATGCGTTCGAATGACTTCATGCCTACTGACATGAGCGCCATAGACCTGTAGTCAATAAAGTCCAGTGATACTCAATGACTACAGTAAATATTAAACAAAAACTATCTTATATCTTCTTTCATACCTATTTGAAGAATCAGAGTGAATTGTTCAGTTTTTAAAGGTATTTTGTTTAATTTAAAATATTCAGTTACAGTTTTTAAAAAAATCTTTTCTGTGATTAAGTGCAATGTGTTTTGATGTTGTCAAGAAATAAAATTGGCTTTCTGATGATCAGATCCTTTTCAATTAAAAAATACAAAGTATTATGCATGTACTAATGTTTTACTGCAATTTATAACTTTAAGATTTCTCAAGAGACCAATAACAATACCCAACAACAAACTTATTTCAAATATGCAAATTAGTGCACAGGTATAAATTTTATTCACAACTTTAAAGTTAGACAGCTGAAGTCAGTAAGGTAGATTACTTTTATTATATTTCAAGGTTAACTTTTTTCCAAGTACTGTATTACTGTTTTTTTGCTATTTTTGTTCATTTTTAACAGCATACTTAAAATTTAAATGTTTATTCCTGAATATTGGACAAAAAAATTGCAATTAGTTCTTTTGCCAAAATAGTCCAGAACAGAATTCTCAAATGACATAATAATTACCTAAATGAAAGGGACACATTTTGTATAGAACATTGGGCATCTGTGCCTTTTCCCCTTAAGGCTGAACTTATATTTATCAAAGTATGTTCTCTGAACTTATGTCAAAGCTACCCTTTGGCTAATGGATGTAGCCTTCCATCATATCGCAAAATAATCAGAAAAGAGCCACACAATAACAATATCTAACTACTTGTGCTGTGATTCATGCCAAACGAGCAGCACAACCGGTATAAATTTAGTTTACTATAATTACATGGTTGTATGACATTTAAAATCTGTTTCCCGACAAAAAGAGAAGCAGCAGCAAACCAAAAACAATCACTGAGAGGACCAGAGATTAACTTACTGGAGTACAGGATTATGAAATCAGCTGTCAATACCTATTTAGATTAAATGTAACGCAACTCAGCCATTTAATGGCACTTACATTACCAAAACAGTTTCATTTCACATGCAGAATAAAGCACTAAAACATTTGTATTAATAAAGTAGTAAAGCTATCTAGAGTGACAAACATATCTCAGTTTTGTGTTACAGACCAACATTTCAATGTGCAATTACTCTTTGTAGGAAATGACCTGCCACCGTCTGAATGATCAAAATAGCAACTCCGCACACAAAATGTGCAGTGAAAGGAGGAAATATGTGGTGCAATGTTCAATGAAGCATTAAAGTATCGGAACATGCCTAGTTTATTTGCTGATGACCTGATTGTATTTCTGCCTAAAAGCTTCTACTGGAGGGTTAGAGTCCTTTGTGATGTGAAAGCCTTTCCTCCCGCACCTAGCCTTTCACCCCCTCAGACTGTCTAGTGGTCTGAGGGGGTGAAAAGAATGCACATTTCACCCCCTGTATAGTCCTCTCGACCTCCTTTCTCATTGTCACAATTCTGTCATCATTAAGAACAGAGGCTCCAACTTCAGCAGCTTCTTTAACAAGGGTGAGGTGCTGGTAGGGCTTCCCGACCAGACAGGAAGTGTGTGGCACTCAGTACACTCTGTATATTCAGTTCAAAGGTGGGAAAAACGAAGGGTTAAGAGTCTTCCCCAAGGACACTTTGGCATGGGCCCATTGGGAATTAAACTGGCTCCTCCCATGGTCAAAGGAAGGACATTTTACCACTGAGCTTACGCCTCCTCCTTGTAGCGGGACGGTACTTTATAACCGGGCTTCCCAGGTTGAGGCAGGCAGTCACTTTCCTTTGGAGTCACAGGACTCCTACCATTGAGAGCAACCCCTAGTGCTGGGGTCATCACCACATGAGCCTGGGCTTAAAACTGGTATCCCTTGCTTTCTGTGTTGAGTCTGCACTGAGACAGCAAAGCTGGGGTGACCTCCCAAAGTTCTGGCCTGGGCAAGTGGTATGGTGATCCTGGAGTGCCCAGTGCCAGGATGCCCCTCTCGACATTACTTTGCACAAACTTGTAAATAAAAGCTGTACCGGTCTAGGAAAGACCTTCCCTGCCCCCCTCCTTTTAACGTTACCTCTTAAATTCCTCAAAAATGTTATTTTTCCATTTAGTTCATAACTTCTCTCACATTCTCAATTTTAATAGTTATATTTTTCTGTCCAAAAAAAATTAGCCTTTTAAAACTCATTAAAAAATCTTTTGAGATAGAAATTATTGATAGCTAAAATTTAATATCAAAATCCAACAAACCCCTATTGCTTATTTCATATTTCATGTTTATTTTAATTATTGTACTAGGCTTTGAATATGAAATAATTTTTTAACAGTCATTGTGTGAAAGTAATGAATAATGAATCAAAACGGTGAAAAATTGTGGAAATTTCTTTGGTAAAAGTTGTATAACAGAATTTTTTTATTTGCACCATAAAACTTGCTTTAGTTTTCTCAGTATTAACGGCAAAATGGAACAGACATTATTTTGAGACCAGGGTTTGGAAATAGCTTTAATTAGCACCAGTGGTTATTTTTTTTCCTCGTAGCAGAACAAAAGGAAGGAGTACAGATAAGCTAAATATTTATTGTGTGAAAATGAGCTCTGGCATAGACCTTATGTGTGGGGGAGATTATTAAAGCATCCATCTCCTCTGCTGTTCAAGAGATGGTGATTACCCTGTTTGAAGATCGGGGGTGGTATCCGTCACAGAGCCTCGCACAAACAAAGAGGAAAAAGAAACTCTCCATTTCAGAAAGAATGGTGAGTTTCAGTTGTTCTGAATGTTCAAAATGTCATGCACTGCATCTGTTTGAAAGAATACAATCAGAACACGACTGGCTTTTGTTGCACCACACAGATGGAAAACCGAAAGAAAGCCCACTCAAAGTCTCAACAAAACACGTCATCTGATGGACAAAGTACCCTTCTGCCTGCTGCTACCTCAGCGTGAAACAGCACCAAACAGAACAAGTGAGGAATCGGAGATGATAATAAAATTCACTGTGACTTATGGCCTGAGAGACGACAGTGAGACAAACAATACTTTTAATTTAAAAAAAAATGAGACGGTGAAAAGTAAACTCAAGCTGCTGCAGTTAGCAAAAAAAACGAGGCCAAAAACATGTGACTGATTGGACTGATTTGTCCACAACATTTGCGGAAGATGAATATGTCCACGTTCGAGCATATTCTTAGTAGTTGGACAATCACATTTTTTTTTCTGTGATTTCTTTATTTTATTGAAAGCATTTATTCTATGCCAGCATGTTGCTGTATTCTTCACTTGTGTATTAGACTGTTAGAAGGATTTTTTTGGTAAGTTTATACAAATTTTTGGCTCCAAATAAAGCAACTTCAAACAGGTTTATCCAGAAACACATGCAACAGAGGAGACGAAATGGTTTGGTTGCTACAGTTACAGTAAAGCCGAGTCAACAGGTGAACTTTCTCTCCGGGCAGCTGTGCTCATGTGTCTATATTATGTATTGTCATTTTTATATAGATGCAAAATACCATTAAATCTATCAAAGCTTTTCCTTAAAGCTAGCAGTCCATGATGATTGACCGGAGTCAAAAATTCATTATGACCGCATGGCAAAATGAAAAAGTAAAACTGGAATATTTAATCATTTTCACACAAAACTGATCCTGAAAAAATTCAATAAGATGTCTTTACTAACCAGATAGATACTAAATAAAAATAATTTGATCATTTTGAAAATCTTTTTCAACCTAATTTTAGAAATACTCACATCTCCCTGCCAATGATGAGCCGTCATGCTTGAGATTTTTTCAACAAAAAAAAAAAATTTAAAAAACATAATTTGTTTTTTTTTTTTTTGTTTTTTACTGCATGTCCTCCCTCTACATCTCATACAGAAATGGCTGCGTTAAGTAGGTTTCAGATGCGCTCACGTGTGAACATGAATTAAAAAAAGATGATCAGTCTGCACATTTGGAAAATGCTAAAAAAGTATTTAAAGGTAGCACGTTTTACATGCGGGTGGGAAAGATGATGTTGCTGTTTCCCTTTTTGTGCAGAGCGCTGCTCCAGTTCCATCAGTCACATCACACTGACTACCATCTTCCCGCAATCCTCCCCACGGTCATTCATCACAATGCCACTCAAACGCTGACTCGGGTCCCTGGAGTGGCATGGTAATATTGTCCCTCTGTGCATGTGTGCTCATTCATGAATGCATGTGTGTCCCTGGGATTATAAGGATATTATTTTTAATCCAGGCTTCTGAGTTTGTCCATGCATGATTTTCCATGGAGAGGAACATGAAGGTGCACTGCTGCAGTGACATGTATGGAGAGGATTTGGGAGTCAGGAACTCAGCAACAGGCAGAGGACGAAGAGGATGACAGTGCCTCCAAGTAGCCTTTCTGTCAAGATGATTATCTTTGAACTCAGCTTGAGGTGAACGATGTGTCACATAACATGTAAGACCGTCGCTAAGAGGAGTAAAATAAAGACTCATCGGGGTTGGTGGAAAAGCAGAAGCTGAGAAAAACTTGTTCCGCGTAAACACTTTTGTTATTTTTCTAAAACTGCGTCGTTAAATTCTTGAAAAAAAAAAAAAAAAAAAGAGTTAAAACCCCTCAGTCGTGGTTACATAGCTCTGCGATATGAATTGGCTATAGGGGAAGTGTCAGTTTGAGGGTGTGAGTAGATTTTTACTAAAACATAGACCTGATTAACAATCCCAAATAAGCTTTAGCAGAGACAACAGTCCAACAGATTGAACCTAAAGGCTTTTAAGACTAATTACACACAGATGAGGTGTAATAAATGCTCAGTGTGAATAACAATGGAGCAAACTCCACAAAACAAAGAGTTTATCTAAACAGATCAAATGTGGATTGAGGATGATTGGTCCTCTCATGCTTCTTCATTCGGCTCAAAGGCCTGCCAGAAACAGAAAAAAAAAAAAAAAAACAACTGAATGTAATTCTATCCAGTAACCTCATTATGTGCATATATTCTAAAATAAAATGCCTACAGATAAACAAAAGGTCTGTAAATGTGGCAACATAAACATTCTATTTTTCTGCGCAGGGCATACCCAGATGTGATGTTTCTGCATGTGCAGGTGTGCACACTCGAATAGAAAAGAGGGTGCTCAAACGGAGCGTGGAGAGTGTGCACCGTTACTCTGGTGACATCTGTGTTGTGGACATCTGTTGCAGAGGAATTGAGTCATGCACAAATAAAATCCCGGACTTTTCTCGCCCACCTAAACTTTCTGTTAAAGCTTGATTCAAATTTGCTTTGTCGTTTACATATAATAGAAGCTCTGTCATCAGACACTGAATAAAACAGTACAACAGGGTCTTTAGTGTTTATAAGAAGAGTTCTTTTCTGGAATATTGGAGACAAGGCTTACAATACTTTCACACTTTAAAACTCATGTTCGTTGCTCAAACCATTCAAGCAGCTCATTGTCAACCAGCAGCTTAACTGGCTCTAAAACAAGCTGGTTCACGAGAAGCATTTCACATTTTAATCCATTTAGCAGCACCCACAGTGAAAGACAAGCAACCAGCATGAGAAATTGGCTTTGCTATGAAGAAAATTTAAGTCTTTGTATTTTTTTTTCTAATTTCTTCACTTTTAAAACAGAAAAAAAAAAAATCTGCTATATCAACTATGTAAAAATAAAATTTAATGAAATAAAGTAGTCAATTATCAAGTCAGCTATTCTGCAGATATTTTCTAAATTTCTTAAATCATCTGTCTCGTGTTCTTCATTGATCGAACTAATATATCCGTTTTGATAAGCAAATAAATATTTTAAAGGGTGGGTTTAAATGTATGTTTATAAAAGGTGTGACTGTGTATTTTACACTTCGACCTTCAGCTGTGCGCCACCTGAGTCAGTCAAATCCTCACTAACTAACTGACATCTTTCCCATTCAAATTTGTTCACTTTGCACATTTTTAAGTATGCCTTTGTAAACTTTTCATGACCTTCAAGATAAACCTGCAACCAAATTGAATTCAATTTTATTTGCCCTGTTGCATTTTGTTCTGCTTAGGGCACAACAGCCTCAAGGCTTGCCCCCAATCGGGCCACATTTCTCAACTCAGCCAGGATGATCCCAAGGCAATTCCCATCCAGCTGTGAGACATAGTCTCTCCAGTGGGTCCAGGGTCTGCCTCTGGGTGTCCTCCTGGTGTATCATGCCAAGATCACCTCACCAGCAAGGTGTTCGGAAGGCATCCTAACTAGATTCCCGAACCACCCATCTGGCTTCTCTCGACCCGGAGGAGCAACGGCTCTACAACGAGTCTGTCACAGATGGCAGAGCTCCTCACTATTTCTAAGCAAAAGCCCAGTCAGTGCAGCAATCAGAAAAGCTATGAAAGTAAGGAGAGATCATTTGGAATTATTTAATAAATGTTAAATGGCAAATTAACATTCTGTCATTCAGATTTATTTTTAGGCTGACATGGAAGTCTTTCAAGGACTTTGGCAGCTCGGCACAGCTAAAATTCAACCAGTCGAACGTCTAACTGTGCAAACCAAATTTTTACTCCTCCTCTGTGTCCAGCAGACTGTTTCGCAAAGTACAAAACTCCTCAATCTTCACCTCACAGGACATCTGTATGGTCTGCTGGCTGAATCCCACTGGGACCAGTTTTCTGCTGAGCGACATGAGCACAGACAAAAATGAGCAAACTGTCTCAGAAAAGGTTGTGCAAAGGCAAAGCACCTGAGCAACTTATGGTCTGTTATGATGTGTCCTGGTAATGAGATATAATTATCACAAACATATGTGTTCAGAGCCCGCTAAACAGTGGACATTCAACAGCATTTCTTGAGCTGAATAGAGACTTAAATATGGGGTAATGCAAGCTAAATTAATGTTGTTTGAGAGCCAGATTTGTGCTGATAAATCTGGATGTAATAAAATGTCTTCTAAAGGTTTTTTATTCTTACATTATACAACCAGTATACAACCAGTCTTGGACCTGTTTGGACATTCCTAATAATCTTAAGCCATAGTGGAGCTGAACGAGAGGAAATTATGTAAACGTTATATTCAGAGTGATGAATCACACAATAAATATGTCAACCAATAAATCAAGACATAAAAAACTCAAACTGGGGTTCAAATGGCTCGCAAAACTATGATTTCATTTTTAAAGCGTGCATGGCAAGTGCACTCTACTGATTGATGGACAACAGTTGGAATAAGCAACAAGTATACCGTATTTTCCGCACTATAAGGCGCACCTAAAAACCTTAAATTTTCTCTAAAGTCCACAGTGCGCCTTATAACCTGGAGCGCCTTATATATGGATTAATATTGAGCTACAACAGGTGTCGCAACTGCGGTAAGCAGCCGCCGACTCCATTTCCCCGTAGAAGAAGTAGTGTGAGGTGCATGCTGGGATATATGAAATTGCGTCTCATTTCCATTTGTGTGTTTGTGTAAAGACCCGGAAATGGCTTCTACCTAGAGACACTGTTACACCGCAGAGTTTAAACTCAAAGCGATCGGTCATGCAGTAGAACACAGGAATAGAGCCGCAGCCAGAGGGGAGATCGGACATAAAAAAAATCCAGCCCGACCCGAGCCCGCGGTAAAAAAAATTATATTATATATAAAATTTTATAAATTGGAACACTTTCAAAAACACGCCTTTTTAATTAAAAAAAAAAAAAAAAAAAAAATCACACTATCGGACCATTAACACACTTGTCTGTGATGGCCTGCTTAGCGCTAAGAGGAGGCCATTTGAAACAAATGATAAAATAGCGATCATCACTTTTGCCAGTCCAGCTGTTTAAATGCCTGCTCAGCGTCGAGGTGCCAGTCTTTTTGGTGTCGTATGAAAGCAATTTAGTTTATCCTTAACTTCTTACTCCTTCATATCGGGGATACCAGTTCAAAATAAATCAAATAAAGACGTGCGCAGGAGAGGATTACCAAATTAAGAGGAGGTGTTCACGTGCGCAGAGCATGAGCTGGCTCTGCGGATCCTGTTTAGTAGTAAAACATTACTTTTCTGTTTTATCCAAATTATTCATTTTATAACAAGTATTCCTTAGTTTAGTACCCAAACATCGTTTTAGTTTACATTTTATAAAATATATTTATTTAAAAAAAAAAAAAGTCAGCGAGAGAGAAGCCCGACCCGACGTAATGATTGACATTTTTAGGCCCGACCCGAATTTTGGGTCGGGCTTAAGATCTTACCTCTGGCCGCAGCGACAGAGTTTAACATCAATAAATCAATGGTGAGGAAGTGGAGGAAGCAAGAGGATGCGCTGCGCCAAGTAAACAAGACTAAACAGAGTTTCCGCGGAACAAAGCGGCCACAGTTAGAGGACAAAGTTGAACAGACTTTACTGTAGAGCCTTATAATGCGGTGCGCCTTATATATGGAAAAAGTTTTATAAATAGTCATTTATTGAAGGTGCGCCTTATAATGCAGTGCGCCTTATAGGGCGGAAAATACGGTAAGTTAAAAGCAACTTCAAGTGAAAAAAAAGACAAGCTTTAGTTTTCCTACTTTGTTGTACCAATTAAAAAAAGAGTGCTTTATTTTACCAGCAACTAGCTGTAGCCAGCTAGCTCCCTACAAGAACACAAAAAGTACAATGTTGTCCATCAGGTTAAATAAGACCTTCAGCTTCATAGTTTTTTAGATGTTTGTGCCAGCATACCATTCAGAGGGAAGAAAAATTAAACACCACTTACTTCTGAGAACCAAAAAAAAACCTTGTTTGCAGAAATAAAAAGGTAATGCATAAGTTTTTGTTTGTTTTTTTTAATCCAGGACAAAATTGTTAGCTCACCCCACTGGGTGAGCTAACCCAGTGGGGTTAGCTCACCCCACTGGTTAGCTGGTAACTAACCTAAGGGAGGTTAGTTACCATTCAGGAGCTGCATTAGTTGTTTTACACCGAAGTATTAGGAATATATTTGAAGAACAAAGCCAAAGAAGCAGCTTGTGAAGCACAACAGAAGCTTTAAATGGAGAAAAGAGACTCCCTGCCTCGCATGCAGCACACATCAATTCATTTTGCATTCAGAGGAAGAAAAATCAACCGAGCTGTGCAAAAGCTCCAAGCGGAGAACCTGAAGACTATAAAATCAAAGTTTGCGATAGAGAGGAAACTTCAGAAGGCGTCTGACCCCAGCGGGCCGCAGACCACAGCTGACATTTAAAGACATGAACAGACTCACGGTTTTGAAGTCGCTGTGGCTGCAGTCCTGGCCTTGGTATCTGCAGTAGAGCATCATGTCTTTCAGGTCGTGGCCGACCCTCTCTATGAACTCCTTCATGCTGAACGTTTTGGGCTTGTAGGCCGTGAAGTTGGCCTTTTCCTGAAGCACGGCGAGCACCTCTGGTTCAGCCAGGTGAGCCTGTGGGATGGTCAGATGCACGTCCAGCAGGGCCAGCAGCTCCCCAGCGTGGTACAGGTCATTCCGAGTCAGACGGCTGAAACGGTACGCATTGAGGTTGCAAATGGTCACCGCAGGGAAAACCAAGCTCCCAGACACAACGGCATCCACGCTGGTCACATGTGGGTAGGACAGGAAGTAGGCCAGCCGCTCTGCGCTTTCCAAAGCGAGCAGTCCCACGCAGGCCAGAAGAGCTGCAGCCCAGAACAGGCGGCGCACGCCAGCCGGTCCATATGGGAAGATGAAGCGGAGACCATGGAGCGTGCTGGCATGGGCGAAAGCCTGCCAGGAGGTGGGGTGCAGACTGGAGCTGTCGTGACTCCCCTGACTGCCACAATTCTCTTTTAAATCCATCTTATGCCCACCACCTCCTGAGCCGGGGAGCCCCCTGTCCACTTAGACCTGCAGGGAGAAATGAAACACCAATCAGAAGTGAAGTCAACCACATTACAGATGAAATAAAGTTGGAGGACTCACTCATTTCAAACATGTTTTAAAAACTGAATTTATAGTTACAAACCATGGACAAAATATTGATTAAGCAACTCATTAAACATGAGAAAGGAGGTAAAGTTTTAGGAGAAAACTTTTAAGTACCACAAAGAGTCAATGAGAAAGAGAGGGAGAGATGCTCCTTCAGGGCATCCCTCTTCTCTCAGCCTCCACTTTCAATCACTCCCTGAACTGAGAGTTACTGTGGCTGCCAGCCTGCCTGTGGCTCCCACTACAGCCCTAACTAACACACACACACCCCGACATGCTCCCTGTGTGGCTGCTATAGTTCACTTGGAAAAATATCACAATTAAGTCCTCTGTGACATCCAGAGCAGGTGAGATTCACTTCCAAACCAAAGCTGTCCCTGTCTGTTTAAAGTCCAACCCCTCTACATACAACACATACACGCAGGACGAATGACACACAAACACACATCAACGCTCCCTCACAGTTACCCATGCCCTCAACTAATGCCAAGCCAAAGCACCTCTGTGGTTCTGCCTAGCGAGGAGACATCCAGCCGCTGTGAGCAAGCGTCAATCTGACAGCGCACGTGTGTGTTTATGCGTGTGAAAAAAGAGAGAGAGAGAGCTGTAGATGATGAGAGCCGTCGGTCAGTCTTGCATGCAGATCCAAACTCCTCCCGTTTTCCTCCGGCCAGATCCATCCGCTTTACCTCCTCTTCCCGGCTCATCTGTGGCGGCGGTGAACAGCAGCGGAGCCGGGAGAGACGCACGCACACACACCGACACACACACACTTGTGCTCGCAGTGAGATGGGGCGGAGAGAGAGGGAGAGTGGGAGGTAGGGATGGGGGAGAGAAAAAGCAGGGAAGCCGACACTCTCCTCCCTTGATCTCCTCAAAGTGAAGCCTATTCCTAAATCCCCCCCTCCACCACCACCACCTTTCATTTTATTTATCTCTTCCTTGTCTCCACACGGAGTGATGGACAAATGCAAACCAGGAGTTAGAGAGGAGGGGTGAAGAGGAAGGGATGGGGTATGTGTCATAGGAGGTGAAGCAGAAGAACAGATGGAGGAGTGGAGGCAGGAGGATGTAGGTTGAGGACAAAATGAGGAGCCTAAAAAAGGGAGAACGGGAGTAAAGGGTCATCGAGGCCACTCAGCATGTCACAGAGGGATTCAAACTTACATCTCTATGCCTATCCTGCTTGAGAGTTGCAAGGGGAAAGAATAGAAACACACAATGTGTTTGTAAGAACGGATGTTTCTGAGGAGGAGATATAGGTTCAAAAGAAACAGGTGGTCAAAAAATTTAATGTGGATTATCCCAGCAAACTTTTAAATAACTCAATTTATTAGATTAATGAACCGTTAGACGTTGATGCCATTCAGTGGCTTTAATAGGATCTATTGATCTTTGAAGGGTGATTAAATTAACAGCATCACTAGGAATTACAATTGACAAGTTTATTGTCACATTATCCTTTCTGTGTGGAGTTTGCATGTTCTCCCCGTGTTTGCGTGGGTTTCCTCCGGGTACTCCGGTTTCCTCCCACCCTCTAAAGACATGCATGCTTGGTTGATTGGCCGGTGCCAAATTGCCCCTAGGAGTGAGTGTGTGTGTGGACGGTTGTATGTGTGTGTGGCCCTGCGACAGACTGGCGAACTATTCGGGGTGTACCCTGCCCTTCGCCTTAAATCAGCCGGGATGGACTCCGGCACCCCCCGCAATCCCGACAGGGACAGACGGATGATAACTGACTGAAGTTTACTGTCTATTTTTTTTTAAGTTTCTTAAATCTTTTCTTTGGTAAGTCACTGATTTTGCTAATCTACTTTTTTTTTTTTTAACAAAAACCCAATAGTAATCATGTCAGTTTCACTCAACTGTGAAGTCATATTTCTTCCATTAGTGACTAAAACACAAAGAAAAACACACAAAGGACAGAAAAAAAAATGCAGCTTAAGTGTGTTGAAAAAATTAAATGAGGAAAAAACTTGGCTGAAAGCAGCAGTAAATCAAACAATTGTTCCGTATGCAGAATCATTTCTGAATGCAAAACCTGCTAAGCCTGAAAGCGGAGCACCGGTTGTCCTGTCAGCTAACAGTAAAAACCGTGGTTTCCATTCAAACTCACTTACTAAGACTGGACAATACAAAATGAAAAAAATGCCTCGTGTGCTGAGTGAGCATATTTCAAGAGTTTTAATCAAAAGTGAATGTCATGAGAAAGGAGACCACGAAAATATGGAAAGCATCAGGAAATGGGAAACCGGGAATGCTTACATAAAGAAGGACGTCATCTGCATAATAAGACACTATAGACATGGCAAACTGTTTATCAGCTAGTTAAAAAAAAGATGCACTGCAGCTGAACTTAATTTGTGTGCTTCATAACACAAAGATAAACTTAATAACAACTTGGGCATATTGTGTGTGTGTGTGCGTGTGCGTGTGTGTGTGTGTGTGTGTTCTTCTATTGCCATGGAAGATATAGTCTAACCTTTCTGTCATTATAAACTCTTTTGATTAATCTTTTATGCACACTTTTTTTTTTTTTTTTTTTAAATTGTGGCAGTTTGATTTCTTCAGACAAATATTTTTCTGTATGAGTTGCAGTATGAAGCGGCCGGGATGGGAATTAGTGCCTCCAAATCCGAGAATATGGTCCTCGCCCGGAAAAGGGTGGAATGTCCACTGCGGGTGGAGGAGTTTAAGTATCTCTGTGTCTTGTTCACGAGTGGGGGAAGGATGGACGCTGCATCAGTCCGTCGTGGTAAAGAGAGATCTGAGCCAAAAAGCAAAGCTCTCGATTTACAAGTCGATCTACGTTCCCACCCTCACCTATGGTCAAGCGCTGTGGGTGGTACCCGAAAAGAATGAGATTGCGGATACAAGCGGCCGAAATGAGCTTCCTCCGTAGGGTGGCTGGGCTCTCAGCCAGAGATCCGGTGAGGAGCTCTGTTGTCCGGGAGGAGCTTGGTGTCGAGCCTCTCGTCCTCCAGGTCGAGAGGAGCCAGATGGGGTGGTTAGGGCATCTGGTCCAAATGCCCCCCGAGCGCCTCGCAGGCGAGGTGTTTTGGACACGTCCCAACAAGTTATCATTTCTATTAAATTTGTTTGCTATTGCAATTTTAAAAAGTAATTTTGTAGAATTACTTTTTTCTTCTCTGAATTTTCAACCTTACCTGTTACACCGACACGTATTTAATCCCAATGTTTCCTCTGTTAAGTGGCTTCAAACCACAAAACATTCAACCTGAAAGATACTAAATCAAGATATCACCGCCAGCCCATAATTAACACTGACAGTTAGATAAGGTTGCATTAACCTTGTTGGGAATAGTGTCGAGATTTTTTCAAGTGCAGCCTCTTCTCATTCACTTGAGGTTGGATTAAATAAGAATTTTATATATAAATATGTATATAAAATATATATATATAAATTTTTTATTTGTTGTGATTTGATTCAAAAAAATCTTTTACTGACAAGTCTCCTTGATTTGGCACAACATGAATAGACAAAGGAGACACTTTAGATTCAGACCAATTATGAAAGAAATACTTTATGTGGAGTACATTTAAATCATATCATAAGACAGCTATTGAATGGTTCATTTACGTATCTACATTTCGCTTGCTTAGTTGCTCAGATGGCCTCAAACACTCTTGGAGGCTATCATGATGGACTAATGTGGGACTCATTTAGGATAAAGCTAAATGAAGCATTCACCATTAAGATAATCTAAATTTATATTTTTTTAAAAAAGATATTCTGCTAAATTTACATTTATCATCCACAATTAAGGAAAATCTGAACACCTTAATGTAGCTTGAGTTTTGTTCATTTGTTCCGTTTTCTTCCGCTTATCCGAGGCCAGGTTGCGGGGGCAACAGCTTCAACTGGGAAGCCCAGGCTTCTCTCACCCCGGCTGCATCCTCCAGCTCATCCGGAGGGATCCCGAATCGTTCCCCGGCTAGCTGTGAGACATAGTCTCTCGAGCAGGTCAGGGGTCTGCCTCTTGGTCTCCTCCTGGTGGGACATGCCCGAAACACCTCACCAGCAAGGCATCCTAACCAGATGCCCGAACCATCCCATCTGGCTTCTCTCGACCTAGAGGAGCAGCGGCTCCCGATGGCAGAACTTCTTACTAGAGTTCATTGTTTACTTACCAAAACAATATATCTATTGTGTCTAACATCCATTTTACCCATCAACCCCTATGGAAAGTTTTTAGTACTAAGATTCAACTAGTTTACATCTCATTTTTATCTCAAATGTACGGTACAAGAAAAAAAAAAAACGGCAAAAAGTAAACAAACAAGTTTTTTCTAAAATGTGAATTCAACTTATTTGAGTCGGCGAAACTTTATAATAAATGAATAACAAATTATTTTCCAAAAGTTGTCATGCAATTAAAATTCCACAAAATAAACAATTGTAAAAAAAAAAAAAAAAAAAAAATCCAAAATAATCATAAAAACTGTTTGTTTTGAACATTTTCTGCAAGTTTTTCACATTTTCTTCCCCCTTTTTACACTGAATGTGAAAAAATGTATCAATTCAGTTTAAAACATGTTTTAAATCATTTTTTTATTTTGACAAATTTTCGCCAATAAAATCTCATCGCTTACCACGCCTCAATTGTTGCTCCACAAACCACTTCATTCGACCAATTTTTGAAGATGGAATTTCACTTTTTCTTACATTTTTAATTACAAATTTAAAACTTTAATAATGTGTTTTACACCTCTCCAGCAAAAAGGAGGGAAACTGGATTAACATCGTTAGCCAGGTGTGCTAATGATAGTGTCATCAGGCACCTGTGTTAATGTTACACAATGCACACCTTGAAATTCCTGCCAAAAATTTAGTTGTTCTTTTATGTTTTTTGCTAAAACAAAAAAAAAAACTATTTAAAAGACTTTTTAATGGTTTTGTTTCAGAGCTAACATACATTAAAATGATTTAGTTCTACAAACTTAGTGATAGCAGAATAAAAACATTTGTCATATTCAGGTAGACTTCTATATGAAAGGTCATACTAATAATATTTAACTGCTATTTTTTCCTTTAAACCTTTAAAAAAAAGTTATTGTATCAAGTTTGATCATTTATTTTGAGGTTGTGTGGAAATAGAAATACAAAAGAAATAGTTTTTAGACTCTTACATGCCCTTTCTGGTTGTTGCAATTCTCCAAAAGTTAAGTATTTATCAGAGAAGATAAAAATTTGATCTTTTGCTTTCAATTGTGTGCAACATGGGACATAAAAAAACTTTCACCAGACTTTTTCAATATCATCCTTATCCTTTTTCGATTTGATTGATTTCACAGCACACCAATATGTCTGTCCATCACATTACACTAAGAAAAAAACCAATGGGGCGGCACGGTGGCACAGTGGATAACACAGTGGCCTCACAGCAAGAAGGTCGTGGGTTCGAGTCCCGGGTGGGAACGAGGCTTGGAATACTGTCCTTTCTGTGTGGAGTTTGCATGTTCTCCCTGTGTTTGCTTGGGTTTCCGCCAGGTACTCCGGTTTCCTCCCACCCTCCAAAGACATGCATGGTAGGTTGATTGGCCGGTTCCAAATTGTCCCTAGGAATGAATGAGTGTTTGTGTGGATGGTTGTATGTGTGTGGCCCCGCGTAGACTGGCGACCTGTTCGGGGTGTACCCTGTCCTTCGCCTTAAATTAGCCGGGATTGGCTCCAGCACCCCCCGCAACCCGAAAGGGACAGACGGATAAGAAGATGACTGACTGAAAAAACCAATGGTTTAATTGGAATTACAGATACAAACTCTTTTCTCTAATGTGTTGTGCTCTCTAACAGATGTAAGGCTTTCTGCTTGCTAAAGACTTAACTAAGCAGATCTCATCTTCATGAAGAATTAAGCATAGTTGTACAGGGATTAAACAAATTCCTGAATTGAAAATTAGGTTTAAGATTTTGGCAGTCTAATCTGCCTTCACTCAATCCAAATAACTAGCCATGCAGAAGATTAGTAAAGGCCTGACAGCTGGCCTTGCCTCATGCTTCTGTTCTTTTTCCTGGAACGAAAGTTCAACCATATGTGGCTCAACTATCTATAGATATATATGCGTGTATATTCATAAAAATCTATGCAAATTTATATTAGAGTATATACAATAGATTCACACATACATGTATATAAAAAAAAACACCAATCCGATAATAAATATATTTAGGAAACCAGTATAAGTACTTATAAGTATACATCTATTGGTTTGTACTTCCCCGCTGCCATAAGACATGACCATAGACATCTTGTCTGAAATTCATGACCATACCCAAGGAGAAATTATTCCTGCAGGCCATCTTAGTAGATTATGAAGAATAATAAATTCTTGTCAGTAGATAATTAAGAAGCGAGAGATCCAAAGTTGACATAACTTCTTAGCTCAGCCAGTAGCAAATAGAAGGGCAGTGTAAAATGAGTGTGTCGACTGTGCGTGCAGACATTGTGGACCTGAACCTCTCTCTTTGCATTCTGCTAATTGGTAAATGTTAAGACAGATAGTCCATCCTCTAATATACCAGGGTAGCATTGGCAGAAAGTCTTTCAGCTTAATTTTAGGAGGAAAATGGCTTCCAATTAAAACTTTCATTGTAGAGTCTTACCTGGGTTTCACATGACTGTATATTCTCATAGTCATGAAATGAATTAATGTTAGCAAGAACTTCATCTACCAACGACAGTATTAATCAACACTCTTCTGGCATTTACACTTGCACGGTATTAATATCACTTTAAATCTTCCATCCAAGATTGTGCATTTTAAGTTTTCTTTTTGTTTGAAATTAAATGAGGTATAAACATTAACCTGGAGGCAATTTTGTGCAGCTATCTCCAAATCACCAGGATAGTGCCTTGAGGTGCACCAATGGAGCTTTCCATTTTAATTTATAGGGTTAAGAAAACCAGTCGACTATTGAGCCTAAAACTCAAACTTTTAGAGAAAAACCGATGGGGAAACAACACCAGAAAAGCTTGTTATTCACAGTGAAGCCCACCCTGGTGAAGAAGGGGTAAACACCTCTCATTCAGTGTAGACACCCGAGGTTGTGAGGACGTCTCCTGTCAGGCACTGTAAACAAGCTGGGGGAGGTTTATTCGCCCTATGTGGAAGCTCGGGGATGTAGATAATGACTGGAAATTCAGATAGAGGACAGAACCAAATAAGAAAAGCCTCACCTTCCATTCTTTTTGCATAATTAGCCAATCAATGCTGTGCAGATTAGCTTTCGACTTCAAGGTGAGAGCAGCAAAAACAGGAATAAAAGCAAGCAGATCATTCTTAACATGCAAATAAATTAGACTTGACAAGGATATGAACCATTTGAAAGTTAAAAAACAAGAAATATTCACAAGTTTCAACAAAATTAGAGACGACTTTGCTTTTGAGGACACATCAATTATTTTGTGATAAAGATTTATGGATGAGCCAGACAGAAGGCAAAAAAGGACCACTTTTTTAACATATTTTGTACATTTTTTTACAAGTTTTTAGAAGCGCGTAAGTGATATAAAATAAAAAGAGCGAGAACAGGGAGGACGTGTTTGAAGTCTGAACAGAAAATTTGACGTGAAGTCAACATCAGAAGGTGTCCTCAGGTAGTTCCCCCAGCAATGTATCCAGGTCATCATCTGCAAAACAAACATAAAAACATCTGAGGGACATTAACTATTGCAAAAAGTAATTTATACCTACTTAGAGGTGGCGTGGAAGATGCTTATAAATTCACTTGTTTTCAGTACAACTTAAATTTGCCTTATCTGATTGGACTCCACAGTCTGTAAATCACTTTCTGGTTTTGTTGACGCACGCTCAGTAGAAGCCAGAAAAATACCAAAGGCAGCTGTTAATGCCTACCTATTATAGTCATCCTTCGTTCACTGCAGGAGCTGTGTTCTAAAATTAGCTCGCAATAGGCCAAATCTGCTAAGTAGTCAAATTTTAGTTTTCTATTTTATGCATATGTTTTATGGCTGTAAAACCCTTTCTTACCCTTTATAGACTTTCCTCTGACAGGTGTTACTATTTTCACATTCAAAAGTCAGACCTTCATTGGCAAATATGAATTTAAAACAGTGAGAGCTTCCATTGCGTTGGGATGCCAGGTACGCACTGACCTGTGTTTGTATGACAAAACCAAACAGACATTACAAGACGATAATGAAAATGTCTAACTAGAAATGCAATCAAAAAGAGTCTGCAACAATTTGTCCTGTTTTATTTCATTTTCTCCCAAAAATAGTCAAATGTCTTCCATTTGTTTCCTGCAGGCCAGTAAGAATTTGGCACTCACGTGAAATTAATTAGGTTCGTAGAAACCAATAAAGTTGCAATTTTAAGTTTTCAACAATAACTATGAAAATGCACTTCATTAATTCCTATAGCAGTCCACCTGGGAAAGTACACTTTCTTGAACCATTAACAAAAAAAAAAAACACTAACAGAAGAAAATAAAGCGCCCACTTCACTGTTCTTATGGTTAGCGTCCTTCAACGAGGAATAAAAGACCTGGAATATCTCTCAGCCCTATTCCTGGGATGCAGTCGTTTGCTGCTGACTCAGCTTTTGTGGTTGCTGAGTACAGCATGCCGTAGGTGCCCGCCACTGTACAGAATGGTCTTCAGGTTTGCGACAGTTCATCTCTTTTACAGTCAACACAAGTTCAGTTTCACGTCGATCACCAAGCCAGCCTGCCTGCACAGTTTCTCCAGACTGGAGTGGTCTGGCTTTGATGCACTCCCACCACAGGACAACCAATGCAGGACAGAATAGAGTCTTCATCAAATTGAACGTTAGTGCTACAGGATTAAAGTCATTCAGCTCGCTAGGTCGTGTTTTTTTTTGTCTTTTACTGAAACGTTGTCTTCCAGAGGGTGGGCATTCTCTAAATCGTAAACTCTGATTAAAAACTTCTAGGGTCTCTCTGAGTTTAGCAACACAGGCCTTGAGTAGCCAGGGGAGTGTGATGTCCAGTTCTGCAGACTTCTGGACCAGAGCCTCCTTGATTTAAAGACGGGTCAAAAAAGCCATGTTAATCCTGAATCTACAAACAAAATTTACTTTGTTGAGAACCGCGTCATATTGATACACCGTTGTAATCACAAGAAGTTGCTAGGTTGTCAGCACTGGAAGATCTATCATACTGCTTCAAATATATATAAATTCTAGGATATCTGTTAGCTCTGGTGGAGACCCAAATATTTTTTCCATCGTTTGATCTGGCTCTGCGTGTAAAAGTGTGTCTTTAAACACACTACTGACTTTAAGTTCCTTGAAGATGAAGCAACACAAATTTTACAACGCTTTAAAGGTCGTTGCGTCTCACTCTGATCAACAATTCCTGCTATTCTTAGAAAACACACCGGTCATGCTTCATGTCACACTTCCTTTTATAAGTTTAGTTTAGCGAGTGACAACATCTGAGGCGATAAAGGTGAAACAATGACACACACACCTGCAGGCGTTTACAGCATCAAGCACATAAGCATGAAAAGAGCGCATTTTGCATATCTAAACACACACACACCTCGACATTTGAAAATCTGTGTGTGCGTGTTGATGCCACCCTCGGGGAGGAATTGAACCTTTTTTAAAAATTATTTTTCACTTTTATTTTGAGCAGCTTTGATAATTGCTGGAACAAGTCCTTTTGAGGAATTTGTCATAACGTCTTGCTAACGGATGAGTTTCTAACTGCTTCTCAGCAGGTTGCTATAGGTTCTATAGTCTGTTTGCCTACATGTCTTGATACAGAACTCAGACCCCCACCTGCATCCCAGTCGGCCTCTGGAGGAGCTGAATTCCCTGCGTGGTGTTTGGGAGCTCTGCTGGAGCCGGCTGATTGGGTATCCTCAGCATGTGCCCGGTCTTCTGCTCTCTCTGTGAAATTCTCCTCGTCCTCCTTTTCATCAAACATCAGCTGCATGTGGGACACTGGTTTCTGCAGGATGTTCGGAGCCTTAGGGGTGGATATCAACGGGAGCTCCTAGAAAGGAAGGGAAAAAAAAATCTTAGTGGAAAGTTTGTGGCTTTCTGAGAGCTTTGATTATTTTTTCTGCTTCTACCGGGACCAGTGGCTGGAGGTGAATGGAGGACGAAACAACTCCATCGGGCGAGTAGATCCTCAGAAGATTGTTGGGGGTCACGTTCAGGTAGTGGTTTCGATGGGATGGAGAAAACACCCCTACCTGTTGAGAGGAACAAATTGAAACACCTGCGGATGGAGCCGTAAAACCTAAAAATATTTCACAATCATCTGACCTGTTTGAGCAGCAGGACTGCTCCAACCTTCAGCTCCTCCACACGTTCCTCAAGGAGACGCCTGTGCACTGTACCCTGCATCTCTCCTTCAAATGAAAACACATAAGAGCAGAACGTCCAACCCACTGACACACTTCACACCAACAGATGTATTCAAGTGCACAGATCTGACTTCAACAACTCAACAGAAGTTTGTTATAGAGGGGGTTAATGTGCTTTAAGGGACAAGTAATTCTTATCTCGTAGCATACATTAACAAACATGGTACCTTTAGTTAATTCAGAAATGCAATATTAACAGATAAAGCTTATTAATACATCCATTAAGTTTCATTTTTTTGACAGCAATTCCTCCCTTCCTTTCATTCCACACTAGGTCCGAATGAAAAAAACAGATCCAATCACGCTGCTTATTTGGTTTTAGCAGCATTTCGGTCACTTATGCGGCAACTTTTACATGACAACAGAGTTTACATGTAACTTAAGGTTCCGTTCTGTTGTCTTCCGCTTTTCCAGGGCCGGGTCGCGGGGCAGCGCCCTCAGACGGGAAGACCAGGCTTCTTTCACCCCAGCTGCATCCTCCATCTCACCCCGAAGGATCCCGAGTCGTTCCCCAGCCAGTTGCGAGACATAGTCTCTCCAGCGGGTATGGGGTCTGCCTCTTGGTCT